>JAZHRO010000031.1:146812500-156812500 GCA_037157565.1 Thalassia testudinum
TAGGCAGCTCTTTCAGCTCGGGAGTGGATGGTGAAAGATCTGACATTTCTTGGGACGAGAGTGTCCCAGGAGGATCAGAAAACAAGTCAGGAGGAAGAAGTTGGCCCTCAGATTGGCCAAGAAGAGGGGCTTCTTGGATAGATGGATCCAAGAAGGAATAGCCCCAGTGAGTAGTATATGGGCTTAAGGTCCCAGTGTGGAATTGCAACTCCGCCTGATTTGGTGGGAAAGAAAGGCAATCCGGTCTTCAAGAGTGTGGACCGGCGGTGAGTAGCCCGAATATGACTCAAACCACGAGGTATGGGAAGCGGAGAAAACCTCGTCAGAAGTCCGGCCAGGAGAAGGTACTGGAATAGGGAGGGATGGGGGAATGTCACAATATGTGTTGGTCAGGGAATCGTCAGTGTTTACAGGTAATCCGCAACAAGGTCCCAATTAGTCCGATACACGCACTGACAGCCATGTCCTCATTAGACGTGACATCCTCGATGCAATTGCAATCAAAGTTCTTGGCTGCCTTGAAGATGTTAAGCTTGAGCTTTTCAGATCCAACAGCAATCTCAATACAGCCTGACTTGCAGTCAATATGGGTGTGGGCTGTGGCCAAGAAAGGTCGACCAAGGATGATCGGACAATCAGAAAGTGAGCTAGGAACTTCCATATCTAAAATAAGAAAGTCAACAGGAAAATAAAGACTATTGACCCTAACCACCACGTCTTCCACCACACCCTTTGGGATTTTGACAGAACGATCTGCCAACTGTAATGTGACAGGGGTGGGTTTCAGATTTCCCAGGGAAAATTTTTCGAGCATGATGGTTGGTATAAGATTGATGGAAGATCCTAGATCAAGCAGGGCACGGTTAAAATTGCAGCCTTGGATGCTACAGGAAATAAGCGGTGTGCCCGGATCTTTCTTCTTTGGTGGTAGATTTGACAGTATAGCACAACTTGCATGAGGCGAGAGAACCATCAGATTCTTAGTTTTCTTTGACTGTTGCCTGGGTGTTGTGTAGTCTTTGAAAAATCAGGCTACAGTAGGTATGTGGTCGATAGCCTCGAGCAGGGGTACCTTGATTTCAACATCCCTGAACAAATTATGCAGGTTATCAAAGGCCTGCGTATCTTTCTTCTTGCCTTTTGGCTCCCTCAGTAGAGCCTCAGGGAATGGGACTGATTCTGGCACCATTTTGGGTGTATCATCCTCTCGCAAATGCGGTGCGCATCCCGAATGAGAGGGCAATGAAGAAGACGGACCAGGATCAGGTCGAGGCGGATCGACAATCTGCTTGCCGCTCCTCGTAGTGATCGCATTGGACGATGCAGGTCTAGTGGGATCATAAGGCAGAGGAGGGTTTGCAATAGGGACATAAGAGTGAGGTGCTGCAGCGGGATTAGCCTAAAATCCTGGTGGAATGCTCAGAGCTTGCAGAATTTGTTGAACCTGCCCTTAAGAAGGTCGTACCTGTGGTTGAGGACCACGAAGTACGAAATTTCGTAGGTTGGGAACAGGTTGGGCTGGGAGAGTGCCCTGAGATCGAGTCGCCATGCGTAGTTGACTGATCTCAGCATTTTGCTGCGCCAATTGGTGCTGAAGAGAGATCATGTTCTCTTCATGACGCTTTGACATTTCCATCATTCGCATCAATTTATCAAGAGGACTTGATGCATGTTCGATTTGCGATATGCAAGGGCTCGATGGCAGATTCGCCATAGGATTAGACTAGGCCCTTGGGATGACGGGTGCGGACGGTCGCATTGGTCCACCTGCGGGGTTTTGGGGCTGCGGGTTGTTGGACCATGTGAAGTTCGGATGATTTCGCCACCCTGGGTTATAAGTGGTAGAGAACGGGTTGTTCCCCAGGGCGCAAGCGTCTTCTATGCCAGAAGACACGTCCGCATGTAAATATGCGTCCGAGCACACGGAGGCTTGGTCCTCCATGTCAAAATACTGGCTCGCAGAAGCCAGATCCACATGACTTACCGAGTCGCTCGGCGTGACACTCAGTAAGGAAGGTCTTATGGGGTTTCTCGGGATAGGCCTGGTGTTGGAAGAATTGGGATTGTGACGAAGTGGTGAGTTGGGGGTGTTTGCCATAGAACGGGCGGGGTTGGCTAGAAGCTCATCCAGCTTCTTGTGCACGACGGAGACTTCATCCAATTTCTGTGCGATAAGGATGAGATCAGTGGATGAATGGGAGGGTCCCGTGTCAACTTCGTGGACATTTCGGGGTAGGCTGGTACGATTAAAGGCGACAATGGAAGCATTATTCATTGAGTTTTCACTCATATTTTCAAACAATTCAAATGCTCCATTCTCGTCTTTATTCATAAAGTTCCCTCCGCAGGAAGCGTCTGCAATCTGCTTCAAAGTCTCATTTAGCCCATAGTAGAAAATCTGGGCTATATGCCACTTAGGCAGACCGTGGTGCGGACACTTCCTGAGGAGGTCATTATACCTCTCCCATGCCTCATGAATTTGTTCGCCGTTTTGTTGCGTAAATGAAGTGATAGTACGGTGAAGCGCATTGGTTCACCCGATTGGGAAGAACTTCTTGAGAAACGCTGTTTGCATCTCTTCCCAAGAGTGGATGGTTCTCCCAAGGGTGCGTAACCATTGCGACGCTTTATCCCGCAATGAAAATGGGAACATTTTCATGAGGACTATAGGTAACCCGATATTTCTTAGTTTAACTGTTTCAGCCAAACGGGTTAGGTCTTCCAAGTGGAGAAAAGGATCTTCACTTGCAAGACCATAGAAGTGAAAATTTATCAGGCCAATTATGTTAGGTTTCAATTCAAAGTCGTCCCCGCCCATGGGGACCCGAATTTGTCCTATGGTCTCTGTAGCAGCGGGATTCTGATAGGAGCTAAGAGACCTAGGCTCCTCCCGTTCGGGAGGGTTCTGCATTTCCTCCAATGTTTCCCTAATGGCCTCAATTTGTTCATTATACATTTCCATTTGGGCTTGGAGGCGGGTTATGGGATCCAAGGCTCACCACCTGGTGGGTTTTGAGGTCGGTTTCCTCCCTCGGGATTTGGGGGTGGCGTGCAGCCATGTTTGTGGAGGAGGAGGACAATTTGACTTCTTTTCTAAAATTATCAGGCAATTCACACAGTTCAGGGTTTTGTGACCTCCTCCCAAACATGCACTACCACAAGAAGAATTGGGGGGATACGAAGGGAAAAGAGATGAGAGAAATGATGCCGCAAAGGTACACTTGATGACAAATCAATACAATCAAATTCCTAACCTCTATAGTGTGCCCTTAGACCTAAAGATCTAAGTTACCTACTATCGCGACCTACGAAACCGAATGCGAGCACCGCGGAACCACCGGGCCAGATTGAAAGGCCGTTTGCCCCAGTCTTAGACACCCGATAGCACGCGAGAACCCTCACCAGCATGTAGGTGCTACACGTAGGTAGTTAGACCTCCAATCTTTAATAAGGGTCAAGTTGCTACCAATTTTAGTTAGAGGCTTAGGATCAAGTGCTTCTGGAATGTGAAGGGCGTTATTTATGGGTAATGCCCAAGTGATTGATTTTTAGAGAGTGTGTAAACCAAGCATGCCACGGGGAAATCTCCCCGAGTTGAAGTTTTAATTAGTGAATGGTTTTTAGAATTCAGCCTTAAGTAGTATGGATTTTAGGATTTCGCTGAATTACCAATTCAACCAATCTTCGGGTTTTGAGAGAATACAAGTTTTCTTCTAAGCCCAACAAACCCTTCTTCCATGTCAGTTGGTTAATGCATGCTAAAATGCAATGGGCTACCCTAGATGGAGATTTCTATGTGTGGATGCATGAATCAATTTTAGGTTAGTGTGAAAGGGAGCCAAAGCACTTCAATTCAAGTGCTCCCAATCACCAAAATGATTTCCACACACAAGGCTCGACCATAAGATAAAGAAAATCAAATTTTTGGGGTTGAAGTATTCGGGATCGAATCTTAGGTACGTGAAAGGTCGTGGTGGGGTTGGAATCAACTCAATTCCAAGTCTCCCCACCAAAAATGTGATCCCGTATTGTAGATAAATGAGGCAAAGAGGGATGGCAATCAATCTTTTTTTATTTTTTGCCTCAAAGAATACTTCACATGGTGAAAGATTCAAGAATCAAGATTCTAGGATCTTCGCTATGCGAGGTTTGGCGAGAAATCCCAGGGCGGTGGGAGTGATGACAAACAATCAAACAAGTGATTTTTAATCCACTTGCCCCAAGAGATCCCAAGAAGTGTTTTTAGTTTTTTTTTTTTAGTTTTTTTTATTAAGGTGACAAGTTGTCCTAAGTTGCTAAGAAAGAAAGACCTACTTGTTCAGCAACGTGTGCGAAGCTCCAGTGTAGTGCCGGCATCTTCATGCTCTCGTTCCTGCCTTGGATCTGCTCACGTCTCCGACTTCGTCTTCCTGTCTTCTCCTTGCAACAGGTTCACCTGCACACCAACAAACAGAAACACCCGTGAAGAGAAGGGTGTGAAGAGAAAAGTTAAAGGAATGGAGTAGAAACTTACTTGAATGCGCACTTCCCCGGCAACGGCGCCAGAAAGAGGGGTGTATGGTCAGGCCCGGATAAGTTGTGTTAATATGGTGATTTAATCGTTGAAATGAGTATAGTGGTTAACCTAAATCGAGCCTAACCATCTCTTTACAAATTTTTTTTAATCTGGCCTACTTGATTTTATCTTGGTCACTTTTAGGCCCAGGGTCGAACTCAGGGAAGTTGGATTAGAAGAAGTTGCTACGCCTTTCCTACAACGAATCTCTTCCGTTTGTTTATTATGTTTTTGGTGTTTTTCTATTTAAGATTTTTTTTTTGATAATTTTTGTCCTTGAGGTACACCCTCAAAATCAGGTTCTTGGCTTTGAGCCAAATTAGGGTTCCCAAAACTGGTCTTGCTATTCGCAAGACTGAGTACCTGCAAGTCAAGGATTATCTTTTCTCTTTTGTATATTTTTTTTTTATCTTTTTACTGGCAGGAAAGAGAAACAGAAATAAAGTAAATATAGTATATATATATGTATAAAGGGGTGGGGGTGGAGGTGGAAATGGCGTGTAGCACGGTGTCGAGTCGGTCGTCGTCTAGAAAGACGCAACCAACATGACAAAGTGCCGCATGGAGTGTAGGATGGATGGGTGAAAGATGTGTGCGAAAAACGCATTCTGTACGCGTGTATCGGGGAATATCAACAACTAGTGTAGATTTTCCTGTGATACAACGTATGGTAGGTGATATGAAAATATATATATGTATGTATATATGTAAATATATATCTATATGTATATATATATATGGTTATAATTATATAAGTGTATATGTAGCTATATATATGTGTGTGTGTGTGTGTGTATATATATGTAAATATATGTATAGATAGATGTATGTATATGTATGTATGTATGTATATATATAAATATATATTTCTAATTAGATATATGTATGTATGTATATATCACTATATACAGATATATATATATATATATGTATGTATGTATTTATAATTATAGATATATGTACATATGTATGTATATTTGTATATATATATATATATGTATATATATATACTTATACTTAGTTATATAGGTACTAATATATGTATAGATATATGTATATATATGTATATAAATATATATATATAAGTATATAATAGTGTATAAGTGAGAATGTGTGTGTACGGGAGTGTGTGTGTGTATGTGTCTACTGAGGGGTTGAGAGAGAGCGAGAGAGAGAGAGATCGTCTGCTGGAGTGAAGGAGCGCGGAGAGATAAGTCGTCCTGATGCAGCTGCCGACGTCTGATGGCCATGCGCAGGCGCAGGTGAGTAGGTGCGTGCACGCAGGAGGGAGTGAGCGCGAGGGAGAGACCGCAGCGCACTGCGTTGTGCGGTGGGGTAGGTGCGAATGTGAAGAAGCGGGAGCTGAAGTGGGCGGATGCAGATGCGAGAGCGGGCGTGGGCGTGCGCGGACGGGCTGGCGCCGGTAGCGGCACGGAGAGAGAGCGCCGGGTGATCGGATAAGTGAGAAACTTACCGGTCACCGCACTGTAGCCATAGTGTCGTACTCTCTAGCGTGAATAGTGGCTACAGTGCGCGCTCGGCTCGCGCGACCACCTACACCTGGTTCAGCGTTTGCGGACGCTCTGGAGCGGCTGGCGCGCGTGCGGAAGAGGCTGCGCCGGCTGCTGGAGTGCACGAAGAGAGGCGAGGGCGGCCTGCAGGTGCGCGTAGAGGGCACCGAACTGGCGCCTGAGGTGCGTGGAGGCCTGCACTGCTGCTGCTGACGCCTTGCTGCTGCTGTTGCGGAGCTTGAGCTTCAAAGCTTGAAGCTCCTGTCAATGGCGGCGATGGGCTGGAACGACGAAACAGAGGAGAGAACCACCACGCCCACCAGCTCTTTGATGAGCTGGGCGATGGTGGGACTCACAATGGTGGTTGTGCACCACTATGAGTTGCTCCTACCCGCAATGTGGCTCTTCGAGGAGAAGAGAGGCTACGTATGGAGGGGAGACGGGAGGGTACAGCCTAGAAGAAGGAACTTGCTGGGTTATTCCTTGTGTGGACCAGGCTCAGCTGCAAAGAAGATGGCTGGGCTCTTTTCAAAGAGGATGGATGCATGCACAGCCATGCCCTGGCTTTGCATGGCTATGCATGTGGCTGCAGGGCAAGCTTGCTGCAGAGCATGGTGCGAGGAAGGTCCAGCCATGCCATGCAGCCACAGAGAAGAAAGTCAAATAAAAATAAAAATAAAAATAAAGATGGTGAATTTGCGAGGCAACACTTGAGGAATACGTTAATTTCAAGGCCATGTTGTTCACTTTCCTCCCCCTTTTAAATAAATGCATGCATGCGTTTATTTTTACAAATGCGACTATGGCTATCTAATCTACACTGGCAATGCTTGGAAATAGCACAAGATGGCACAATTGTCGGTGTATTTTTGCTGTGCAATCAGTAGTCTTAGCAGCTCCTCTAGAAACACGTCGGGGTACTCTCTGACCACCGGGATGCTCTGAAAGTCTGCCACGGGGCTGAGCTCTGCCACTACACAAGCCAGAAAGCCCTCACACCCCTGACTTAAAAGTCTCGCCGCCCGAAGTACAGAAATGCACCTGAACCCTCCATCCACAGGCTATCCGTGAAACTCAAAAGAAGGCATCTTTGGTATGGAAAAGATGATCTTCCTCTTAAAACAGTCCACCAAAGCGTGGTAAGCGGACATCCAATCCATCCCCAGAATCACACCAAAGTCCACCATTGGTATCACAATCAGGTCAGCGGGGAGGCTGTGTCCCCCAACACTGACCTCACAGTCTGTGTAGACCTCCCCAACTACAAACAGCTGACCACCCGGATCTCTGATCACAAACGGATCCTTTAACAACACACAGTCCTGTCCCAAACTGACAGCAAGACTCGCAGCAACAAATGAGTGCATGGCACCGAAATCAAAAAGTGCGTAAACTAATCTGCTGAAAACTATAACCATACCTGCCACCACTGAACCTGATGCTCTGGCATCTCTATGTGTCAAGTGATTGCACCGCAAAAATACACCTGCAATTGTGTCATCTTGTGCTATTTCCTATCATTACCAATGCATATTAGGGTTCCATAATCGCATTTATAAAAATACAGGCATGCATGCATTTAATTGAGAGGGGAGGAGAGTAAATAAATGGCCTTGCATTTAACATTTTTTCCTCAAGTGCATCTTTGCAAATTCACCATCTTTTTATTTTTTATTTCACTTGATTTTGAAATCTTCCCAGCAGCTGCATGGGACAACACCTTTCTCCTCGCGCCATTCCCTGCTCAAGCCCTTCCCTGCAGCTGCCTCTCCCTGCCAAGCCATGCGCAAGCATGCACAGCCTGGGCATGGCTGTGCATGCTCTCCTCTTCTTTAAAAAGAGGGCACGGCTTCTTCTTGCAGGCAGCCTGGTCCCCAACGAAAGACCCACACAGCAGCTCCACTTCCTTCCAGGCCACCGTCCCCTCTCCCTCCACACGTCGGCCCTCCTCCTCAAAGGAGACACTCGGCGGACAAGAGCACCTCACGGTGGTGCACAACCACCACCGTGAGTCCACCACCACCCAGCTCACCATAGAGCCGGTGGGCGTGGTGGCTCTTTTCTTGGTTCACCGTTTGAAGCACCTTCAGCCATTAGAGCAAAGCTTCAAGCTGCGAAGCTCAACTGGCCACAGCACACCCTACAGCAGTCAGCCAAGCCCCACAGTAGCAGCAGCAAGGCAGCAACAGGCCGCCCTCGCTTCTGCACGTGCCTGCAGGCACCCTTGCCTCCTTCTCCTTCACACTGCCCTCACCTCTAGCTTCTTCGCGCCAGTGCCCTGTCGTGCTCTCTCTTCCGCAACCAGCCACTGCAGCGGCCAGCCAAGCCTCCCGCGCACCCCAGCCAACACCCGCAGGCCACCGCACGCTTTGTCGTGCCCCTTCGCTCGTGACCCAACCCTCTTCGCGCGCTCTGTCGCGACATTCCACCCGCAAGCCACCAACCGGAGCCACTCCACCGTGCGCGCCGAGCCATCCGCACTCAGCAGCACCGCCCGCTCCCGGTTGCGTGGAGCGGCCTTGCACTGTAGCCACTGTTCACGCCAGTCTACGGAACACTGTGGCTACAATGGGGTGACCGGAAAGCTTCTCACTTATCCGGTTACCCGGAACGACGCAACCAGCCTTCGCCCGCGTGCGCGTCTCGCCTCGCGTTCTGCCAGCACCCGTCCGTGCGTCTGCCAGCCCCCGCACTCGCCTGCGTCGCCCTCTCCCTTCGCCCGCACCTGTGAGCGCTCGCTCCAGCCCTTCGAGCAGCGCGGTGTGCTGCGGCCTCTCCTCTCCTCGCACCCACTCACATTTGCGTGCTGCGGCCTCTTCTCTTCGTGCACATACGCGCCTGCACGCGCGCATGGAAACCTTCAGACGACGCTCCACGGCCTCAGACGGCTTAACCCGCCTCTTCTTCACAGCAGCGCCCTCTCTCTCTCTCTCACACACAACACTCTCTCACTCTCTTCACCGACACTTACACGCCTACACTCACACTTCTACACACACACACACCTATACACTATTATATACATATATATATATATACGTATACATATATATATTGATATATATACATATATTTATATACATATACATATGTATATATATATATACACATATCTATACATATATTAGTACTTATGTAAATATGTATTAGTCCATATACATACATATATATATATACACATCTATATACTTATATATATATACATATATATACACATATACTTATATATATACATATATATACAAATATACATACATATATATATCTATAACTATATATACATACATACATATATATATATATACTTATCTACATATATCTATTTATACATATATTACTATATACATACACACATATATATATACATCTATATAGTATCATATACATACATATACATATAAATATATACATATATATATATATATAGATCTATACATATATCTATCTATACATATACTTACATATATATATTTACATACCTATATATATATACATATACATATATACATATATATAGTTTCACATTATTTATCATACGCGGTACCGCGGGAATATCTGCACCAGTTGCTGATATTCCCTGATACACGCGTAAAAAAAGCGTGTTCGCATTCATCTTCCACCATCCATCCTACACCTTACACGTGGCACTTCGTCCTATTGGTTGCGTCTTTCTAGACGACGACCGACTTGACACCGTACTACACTCCATCTCCGCCTCCACCCCCACCACTTTATACATATATAGTATATATATATATATATATATATATATATATAGATACTATAGTTACTTTACTTCTATTTCTCTTGCATGCCCATAAAAAGATAAAAAAAAATATATAAAAGAGAAAAGATAATCCTTGACTTGCAGGTAATCCGTCTTGCGAATAGCAAGACCCGTTTTGGAACCTTGTTTTAGCTTAAAGCCAAGAACTTAATTTTGAGGGTGTGCCTCAAGGACAAAGATTACAAGAAAAAAATATAAATAGAAAAACACCAAAAACACAATAAACGAACGGAAGAGATTCGTTGTAGGAAAGGCATAGAAACTTGACTTGTAACCCCACTTCCCTGAGTTTGACCCTGGGCCTAAAAGTGACCAAGATAAAATCAAGCAGGCCAGGTTAAAAAAATTTTTGTAAAGAGATGGTTAGGTCCGATTTAAATTAACTACTATAAACACTTCAACGATAAAATCACCATATTAACAACCTATTCGGGTCTGACACCATCAGGGCGTTAATATGCCCCTCAGTTCTCAGTGCGGAAGAAGCAGGCACACTCTGTGTTGGATGGGTAGCCACTGGCCGGTACCCTCCTCGTGGTTGCTATCCTCCCCCACGTGCCTGGGAACCACGGCCACCTACTCGGCCTCCAGCGCTCGGTGTGAGGAGCATCTGTAGTTCCCTACTAGGAGGGGGTGACGTAATAATTGCGGAAATAAAATATAAAGCAATCTCACAAAAATCAATCGCACAAGGTACACAAAGAATTTTTAGGTGGAAACCCAAACCGGGTGAAAACCACCACCTAACCCTCTCGAGTTAGGATTTTCCGATCAACCAAGTTGATCAAATCCACTAAACCGAATCACTTAAAATGAGGGTGATTCAACCTCAATACAACCACGCTACAAGTACGAGGGTAGCGTTCCTCAACCCCTTCTCTCCACGAGAAGGATTTTGTCCCACGAAGGAGACGGGAATTCGCAAAGCGAATACCCAACCAAATAACAAAGATAAAATAAAACAACAAACCTACAGAGCCAACAAAGTAATTAACCCAAGCTTCTATAGGATTTAGGAAACTCCCCTTTGCAAGGAGTGCGTCGATGATGACGCGGGTGCGTGAGCCACGCAATGGCGCAATGTCGCTCTCGTAGACAACGGCGGGAGAGCGGGTGCGCGAAGGGGATGATGCTCTCAAGATGTAGAACTTGAGCTTAGAGAGCAAGAGCTTCTTGGACACAAGAGAGTGGAAGTATGTTGCTTAAGTGCGTCTTTTGTGTTTCTATGTGTGTATTTCTTGTGTTGCAAAGGTTCCCCTCTATTTATAGAGGCCTTAGGAAGGCTTTGGAAGGCTTAGGAAAGGTTCTATAGCCGTTGGGAACAAAGTCCAAGAGAATCAGGCCGAAATCAGGACAATGATTACATTTGACAGGGTTATCAGACGTCTAACTCTTGCATCAGACATCTGGAAGGCCACTTTAAGATGTCTGATTTAAAGGTCAGACGTCTGATTCTATGCGGGTTTCTCCCTGACTTGAATCAGATCTAAACAGGGTTTTTGTAAAAGTCCATCAGACGACATACAGGACGTCTGGCACTAAGTCTGGACGTCTGGAAACCTACTTTTACTGTGGGAATTGATTTCCAAACGTTGCAACGGCTAGAAAATATCTGAGAAGATCTTTTGGGTCAGCCGAGGCAAAACAGTCATTTATTAGACGTCTGGAAAGGCCTAAGGACGTCTGATAAGGCTCTAACGGTCACCAGCCAACGGTCCACTAATTGGACGTCTGGCAAAGTCATCAGACGTCTTCTAAGACGTCTGGACTAAGGTCTGGACGTCTGATTTCATCAGACAGAACTAGCTATATCCAGCCCAACAGTTATCAGACGTCTGAAACAACAGTCAGACGTCTTAAAATGCTTTATCAGACGTCTGATTTGGGAATTAGACGTCTGGAAGTGCTGTTTGAACCCTATATTGGTTTTCTAAGTATTCTACAGAAAACCTAAGTATCCTAGGGTTGTGCCGGTGTTCCTAGGACTACTGTTAGGGTTCTTTGAGGCTCTTTAACATGAAATATCTAAGGAAAATAAAGAGCAAGAAAAGAAACGAAAAATACAACAAGTACAAAAGAAGGAAATCTATCCTATTCTTCATTTCCTTCCATCTTCAATCTTTCGCTCCACGCGAACCTCCTCTGTTTTCCGTCAAGCTCCTCCAATCCGTCCTGGATGCGAGCTCGAACTCCGTCTAAACGCGTCCACATTTGCAATTGACCTGAAATCTAAGACTCAAATTGCAAATGTTAAATAACACGTGTTTTGTTATCATCAAAACAAATGATCGTGGTGCTTTAGCACCAACAATCTCCCCCTTTTTGATGATGACAAAACCGTAAATAATAATGCATAAAAATCCTCCCCGTTTTTGACATTATCAAAAAGGTTTGATTGATTTTACATTTCCTATAACTCCCCCTTAAAACATGCTCTTCTATGAGTTTATTTTAACAAAGGTGATATTCTCCCCCTTTTTGTAACAACAAGATAGCTATTATTTTTCTCCCCCTTACTAAAGGAAATTTAGCTAACTTGTATCTCCCCCTTAAAAATTGACAATTAGCTCATCATTTTTTAACTCCCCCTATCTAAATGCTTATGATAAAAAGATAGGGTTAAGAATTTTACCTCACCTACCATGGCCAATAAAATGGCCCGAATGGTGGTGGTGGATGCCACATCGGATGGGGCTCCCATCCGTAGCTTGGAGGCCCGGGCATTGGCGCCGGTCTCCAATCTGGTGGTCGACGTGCGGCGGGTCCGTCGTTTGTTCGTCGTCTCGTCAGTCTTCTTGTTCTCCTCCTTGGTCTACTCCTTGGTTCTCCCAATTCGAGTTGACCAGCCTTGAGTTTGTAGGTCCAGTCCTTTATGTTGTAGTCATCCCTGAACCCTACAAAATAAGATTCTAATTTTTTCTTCAGTATCCAAGTGAGCTTGGATCCGGATCTGTTAGCGGGTCTCCTTGACGGAGATCCTTTCTCAACCTTAGGGCTATAAAACTTATCTACTTTGTTGATTAATTTGTTAGAATTTTCCCTAAGACATGCGATTTCTTTTTCTATAGTTTGCATCTTAGTCTTTAAATTATAGATTTTTAACTTTAGACTATCATTTTCCTCAATCAACTTATTATTTTCATTGATGAGGTTATGATTTTCTAATAATAGGTTATCATTTTTAGGACTAGCTTCTATGTCCTTAAGTTATTTTTCTAACCTATCATTTTCATTTTTAAGAAAACTAAGGTTCTTCTTCATGCTTTTGTTTTCTATTTTTAGAGATTTACTAAGCTCAAATAGTTCATTAAAAGCTTCTTGTAAATCGAAATTTACCTCGTCGTCGGAGTCGCTTCCGCTTTCGCTGTCGCTATTGGTTCCTCTGGCCATGAAACCAAAGCAAGCGGTTTCCTCCTTCTCGTGATCTTCTTCCGAACTTGTCTCTTCATGAGTGCCTTCCAACCTTCTCCATATCTCGTGGGCGGTGGTGCACTCTTGGATTTTCTCGAACTCCTTCAGACTCAACGCGCAATACAAGGCATTCATTGCCTTTGCGTTGAGGTTGAGATTCTGAACCTGATCCTCTGAGTAACCTTTTGCGGGTTTCTTGGGAATCAAAAATGCGGATTCGCATTTTTCCCACACCTGGAAGTCGTAGGCCTGCAACCACATAGTCATACGATTTTTCCAATAAATGAAATCTATACTTGCAAAGTATGGTGGTCACGAGGTATCGTGTCCTTCAGTGCACACGAATGCTTTTCCCTCCATGTCTAGATCCTCGCCGGTTTGTAACGCCGATAACGCGAGACCTGCTCTGATACCAATTGTAGTTCCCTACTAGGAGGGGGTGACGTAATAATTGCGGAAATAAAATATAAAGCAATCTCACAAAAATCAATCGCACAAGGTACACAAAGAATTTTTAGGTGGAAACCCAAACCGGGTGAAAACCACCACCTAACCCTCTCGAGTTAGGATTTTCCGATCAACCAAGTTGATCAAATCCACTAAACCGAATCACTTAAAATGAGGGTGATTCAACCTCAATACAACCACGCTACAAGTACGAGGGTAGCGTTCCTCAACCCCTTCTCTCCACGAGAAGGATTTTGTCCCACGAAAGAGACGGGAATTCGCAAAGCGAATACCCAACCAAATAACAAAGATAAAATAAAACAACAAACCTACAGAGCCAACAAAGTAATTAACCTAAGCTTCTATAGGATTTAGGAAACTCCCCTTTGCAAGGAGTGCGTCGATGATGACGCGGGTGCGTGAGCCACGCAACGGCGCAATGTCGCTCTCGTAGACAACGGCGGGAGAGCGGGTGCGCGAAGGGAATGATGCTCCCAAGATGTAGAACTTGAGCTTAGAGAGCAAGAGCTTCTTGGACACAAGAGAGTGGAAGTATGTTGCTTAAGTGCGTCTTTTGTGTTTCTAAGTGTGTATTTCTTGTGTTGCAAAGGTTCCCCTCTATTTATAGAGGCCTTAGGAAGGCTTTGGAAGGCTTAGGAAAGGTTCTATAGCCGTTGGGAACAAAGTCCAAGAGAATCAGGCCGAAATCAGGACAATGATTACATTTGACAGGGTTATCAGACGTCTAACTCTTGCATCAGACGTCTGGAAGGCCACTTTAAGATGTCTGATTTAAAGGTCAGACGTCTGATTCTATGCGGGTTTCTCCCTGACTTGAATCAGATCTAAACAGGGTTTTTGTAAAAGTCCATCAGACGACATACAGGACGTCTGGCACTAAGTCTGGACGTCTGGAAACCTACTTTTACTGTGGGAATTGATTTCCAAACGTTGCAACGGCTAGAAAATCTCTGAGAAGAGATTTTGGGTCAGCCGAGGCAAAACGGTCATTTATCAGACGTCTGGAAAGGCCTAAGGACGTCTGATAAGGCTCTAACGGTCACCAGCCAACGGTCCACTAATTGGACGTCTGGCAAAGTCATCAGACGTCTTCTAAGACGTCTGGACTAAGGTCTGGACGTCTGATTTCATCAGACAGAACTAGCTATATCCAGCCCAACAGTTATCAGACGTCTGAAACAACAGTCAGACGTCTTAAAATGCTTTATCAGACGTCTGATTTGGGAATTAGACGTCTGGAAGTGCTGTTTGAACCCTATATTGGTTTTC
This sequence comes from Thalassia testudinum, assembly GCA_037157565.1. Classification (NCBI taxonomy): domain Eukaryota; kingdom Viridiplantae; phylum Streptophyta; class Magnoliopsida; order Alismatales; family Hydrocharitaceae; genus Thalassia; species Thalassia testudinum. The sequence continues at coordinate 146,827,502 of JAZHRO010000031.1, forward strand.
TAAGTATTCTACAGAAAACCTAAGTATCCTAGGGTTGTGCCGGTGTTCCTAGGACTACTGTTAGGGTTCTTTGAGGCTCTTTAACATGAAATATCTAAGGAAAATAAAGAGCAAGAAAAGAAACGAAAAATACAACAAGTACAAAAGAAGGAAATCTATCCTATTCTTCATTTCCTTCCATCTTCAATCTTTCGCTCCACGCGAACCTCCTCTGTTTTCCGTCAAGCTCCTCCAATCCGTCCTGGATGCGAGCTCGAACTCCGTCTAAACACGTCCACATTTGCAATTGACCTGAAATCTAAGACTCAAATTGCAAATGTTAAATAACACGTGTTTTGTTATCATCAAAACAAATGATCGTGGTGCTTTAGCACCAACAGCATCTGCTATGCTTCGGCCCGAGGTGGGCGGTCTCTCTCCTAATGTGGCCCGGCTGGCCACACTGGTAGCAGAGGGGAACTTGACTCCCGCCCTCGGTAGGTCCCTGCTGACGGCTGGGCAGGGGTCTAGTGTTGGCAGCTGGACCCTGTCGAGGTCCCCCAAAGGCCACTGACGGCCCCACAAAACGTGATGGCTCTCTCGCGGGCGTCGCGTGCCTCCTCTCTCACCGGCCTTGCGAGTACTCTGGCTGGTAGGGCCTCTTCCATCCGCTGTCAGTGTCTCGTGCGGCTGGGTTGGTCTCCTCATACGTCATAGCTGCCTCTACTACTCTCGAGAACGTAAGCAGCTTTAGGGGTTTGACATACCCCTGAATGGTCGGCTGGAGCCCTTCAGTGAACCTTCACAGGCTCTCCTCCTCAGTAGCCACAGTTGTCGTAGCGAAACGAGACAGCTCTAGGAAACACGTACGATACGCACTAACAATCATCGTCCCCTGGCAGAGAGTGTGAAACTCCCGCCTCCTCTAATCCTAGCACGTCTGCGGGAAGTACTGCTCGCAGAAGAGGGTCACAAACTGGTCCCACGTTGGCTCTACCCTCTCCTGGCCTCTCACTGCCCTCCACCACCTGTGTGCCACGCTCTCCAGCTGGAACGTGGCAAAGGCCACGCAGCACTCCGCAGGGGGCGAAGGGTGTCAAACACCTTCTCGATCTACTCCAACCAATCCTCCGCCTCAGTCGGGTCTTCATCCCTCTTGAAGAAGGGGGGCTTCAGTTTTCGGAACTGTCCGAAAAGCTTGTAGTGTCGCTGTAGTGGGGAAACGGCACGCCTCCAGGCAGGGAGGGCTCATGCTCGGAAGTGTCAGAGTGCGATGGGGGCGGTGGAGGATGACCCCCTTCCCTACGTCCAGCACTGCGTCGGTCTCGTGGTCCCACAGAGGACTCCCCCTCCACGTCCCCAGGGAGAGGCGCCCGTGGAGGTGGGTGGAGCTCCTCTCGTACTATCTCCCATATCAACTAGGCGAGGTCATGGGCCTGAACGCCCAGAAGAAGTGACTGGTCCACTGAAACCTCGGGCCTAGCACGCTCGCCCCTCCGACTTCATCCTCGGCTGCGTCCGTGGCCCGCCTCAAGGACTCCACGACGAGGCATCTCCTGCAAGGAGACGCGCAAAACAGAAACAAAAAGACATCGACTCTAACAGACACTCGGCAAAATAACCTCAGAACAGATGTCAAAAGATACGTTGTGGTGGTTACTCTAGTTATATGCACGTGAATTGGTTATTCTCAAGCTAGTTGGTTCATTCTCAGGACGACCTTGCTCTGATACCATCTTGTTACGACCTGGTTCATGAATCCCTACAGGACACAAGACCGGCCCGACTCGACTGATCCCAAGACCCAGTCGTCCAACAAGAAATAACCAAAAAGTAGGAAAGTAAACCACATTCACTATGCTAAATAACTAATAGTTAAAGAGTACAACAGTAAAGAAAGTAAAAGCTGCTACAGTACATATCACCACCACAACAGTAAACAGTAGCAAGGTACAGGAACGTAAAGGTACAGAAAAGTAAAGGTACAAGGGTCTGTACTCACTGCAACAAAAAGGTACTACAACAGAAGTATACTGCTACTGGGCTCTACTGGGCCCAGCACCCTCTGCAGTCGGAGACTCGGGATGCTCATCACCTGGACCTGAAAAGGGTTATGAGTACACAAAGTCAGCGAACGCTGAGTAGAGTGGCAACCAACTAACTAAAGCAGTAAAAGTGAACAGGTAGCTGTTTATTCCAATTACTTTATTTCACAAATTATTCCCTTTCACCAATTGGTTTATTTATCAGATCTCTTTCTTGATCTCGAATGTTCCTTATGGGAACGATCTTGATTGTAGTCTTTTCCGAAGAGTAGAAGTCGCACGTGGTGCTCTCCTGGTCGAGAGAGTCCCACCGTGGTGGTCCTACACCCAGTTAACCATCCCAAGGTCATGGACAGATGAAACGGTGACTATGGCACGCGCGATAAGCACACAGGTAGCTACCCCGCACTGGCACGCGGTCAGTCGTTTCCGCTAACGGGTGCGCCCAAGTACAGCACAGAACGATATAGGGCCTAGCCCTCTCAGTAACCGGGGTCTAGCCCCTAAGAACCAAACAGGGGTCTCGCCCCTCCATAGTCCGCGCACCCTCGCCTGACTACCCTAGTTTGCCCAGTGGGCCTAACAAGTCGGTGTAGGGTGGCTAGTTGAACCCCAGGCCTCGTGGGGTGGCTAGCTCTCTCCCTACACTAGTAGCTCTCCCCGGTACAGTGTACACGAGGGCCAAGAAGTCGGTGCAGAGTGGCCAATCCTAACCCCGGGTCCCGACCCAAGGGCGGCTAGCTCCGCTCTACACTAAATAGGGGACAATCGCTCTCCTTAGTACTACTTACTCAAGGGCCAGCACACTTCCTCACTCACATTTCCAGATCCATTCCATTTATTCTCAGGAGCTCTACTCCTAACTCCCCGTAGGGTTCATGCTCATGTTTCTCATGCCATTCCAATACCAGGTTTCATCATTCCCATTTCCGTGTTCAGGTTATTCACATGCAGCTCGTATTTCTATCATTCACATTTCTATTCTCAGATTGTACACATGCAGCTCGTGTTTCTATCATTTAACGGGTACAACAGGTAATGTCGCATGTAACTATTTAACTAGCACAGGTAAATCATATTTCACAGGCAGCACTTGTTTATTAACAGGCAGTTGTTTTCTATCTACTCATTCCATACTGCAATTCAATCACACATATAGACATTTCAAGTGTTTCTCGTCCTAGGATTCATGCCACATCCTAGGTTCTACTCATTCATTCCACATATGCATTCAGGTTTATAATTAAATTAGGGGTAGCCACTCTACCAAACAACCCAGGAGTAGTGGGGGCTCGAACGGCAGGCTCACGTGCCTCAGCAAGCCCCAAACCCGCAATGGAACGAAGTCCTATAACAAGGAACAATCACAAAAGAACATTCAAAGCAGTATAGAAAGCCTTCTAACAAGTAGAGGAACTCACAAAGAAAATACCGATATCTTGTTTGTGTAAAACGGACCTCAAATGGACCCTAAACATGTCAAAAATAGGATTACTGACTCAATTCAGACGTCTGGAACAACTTCCAGATGTCTTAAAAGTGTCCAGAAATGCACCTCAGGCTCTGCGTTGACCCCAGACATCCAGGACCTCTTTTGGACCATTTGAACCCAACTCCAGACGTTCGACCTCCTCTCCGGACGTCTGGAAGTGCTTTCAGTCGTCTGGTAAGTTGCCCAGACGTCTGAAATGCGTGGGAGGGCATGCCCCGAGCCTTCCCGAAGCAAATCTTGCACGCGATAATAATCTTCTCAATATAGCCATGCGAAGTGTAGCTGCGAAGCAGCCTGCATGGCTGTATCTGCAAAGGGAACGTACCTTCATGAAGATCTCTCTTAAGACGTCTGGGATCGCCTCCAGATGTCCGCTCCATCATCTGGACTTCACTCCAGATGTCTGATTCTGGAAAAACCCAAAACCAGAACCTGCTCCCACTCGCTTTCACCGCGCACAACCAGGGCTTACCTCGTTGCCTGCAGGTCCGGCTGCAGTAGTGTCAGGGATGACTCCCCTGATGCACTCCTCCTCCTGCACGTGATGCTCCAGCCGTGCACTCTCCGGCGAGCTCCCGCATGAGCTCACGAGCTCAACTTCTCTTATCCTCACGCCGCCTCCCCTCATTGCCGCTCTCGCGCTCTCTCTCTCGCGCTAGCTCCTCTCGCTGGGGTAAAGAGGAAGAGAAAAAGGTGGCTAGAGTGGGGAGAACGAGAGAGGAGGAAGGGGGGTTATAAAGAGGACGTTAGGGTTCATATGAGGAGGGGAGAGAAGAAGGGAAGGAAAAAAAGGGTACTGTCTGCACGCAGCCTGCGCGCAGAAGCGAAGCTTGTACGCAAAAATTTTGATTTCCAGATGTCTGGGAAGGTGTCCAGATGTCTGACCGACAGTCCAGACATCTTAAAAGGCTCAGGACAGAATGGGTCTTAATAGAGAAAACTCTCCAAATGAAAAATCTACTTCTATCCCTCTCTCATACAAAAAAATGCACTGGCAAACTGAACCTAGACATGCTACAGTCTAAACACAGGTACTTTAATCGCTGGGTTCAAAGAATCTCTAGGTAGTTTTTGCGGGCCTTAGAAACTGTCACGACAGACTGAGGCTGAAGCTGGTCAGGTCTAGATCTTGATTAATACTTGAGTACCTCTAGGCCTACTATTAGCATTCTGACCTAATTCTAGAAAATGGAACAAATCAGGTAGCTGAACGTCAATTCTTGGTCTAGAACTCTTGTTCTTTTCATAGGATTTTGCTAGGAACTAGCAAAAGTTAGGAATGGGAGTATGATGATAATGTCATCATCTACTATAACTAGCTTTACTTAGTTAGAATCAATTGATAAATGCTCTTACATAACCGTCGGAGAGCCGTAATTCATTATGTATCCTTTCTAAAAGATAAACAATAAAACAGGGGTAAATCTGCAATTTTAACATCATATCCTAAATTTAGAGCAACCACAGGTTTTTCCAGGGGTTAATTGAAGGTCCTATGTACACTAAAGTCGAATAAGAGGGTCCATGAAGAAAAAAATGGGTTTTCACATGTTTCGAGAATTAATGAACATCTGAAACCCTAATTTCAAATCCACTTAAATAATAGAGGTTCTGGCGAAAATAAAATTCATAGAAAAATATTCTATAAGGTTTGGTATCCTTGATTTAACCATTGGAACCCATTTTGACCTAAAATAGAGTCTCAGATAGGAAGTTGCCCTAATTTGAATTTCTACGTAAATTACCAAGTCAAACTTGGTTAAAACCAAAATCCAACTTCACCAGCAGATTTCTTTGGTCCAAATTAGGTTTGTACCAAAATTTGGGCCCAATTAGAGATCATCTTGACTTAGTTTGCATTTTAGTCCAGTCAAACTCTTTCTTTCTCACATAAACCCTTAGCTTTCGAAATCTATTACACAGACCCCCTAGCTTTGTCATCTTCTTCAGCAACAGGTCCCTGCCACCATTGCCATGTGAATACATCAAGCAACCGACCTTCAATCAAGGAGTTCTCCCTGATTTCACGCTTAATCCCTTCCAAAATTGGAAGGATAATTCTTAAGAGAATCTCCTTCAATCTGAGCCACGCATTGGGCTCTGATTTGCACCCAAATGCTAATGCGAATCAATTTAAACCTAGAGCTTCCTACTTCACGAAGCTTACGAGCTTCCAAGCTTGGTTTCCAAGCTTGGAATGCCCTTCTAAGCCCTATAAAAGGACCTAGGGTGCATGGCTGACTTCCTTAGCTTGGTTTGAATGTCGGATTCCCCCTCTTCCCTTCTCCCCAACCTCCGTCTCCACCAACTTTGGCGAGCTCCTCCATCCACCTTCCTTATCCGCCATCATAAACAATAGCCAACGGATTCCTCTTCGTCTCGTTCTTCCGCGTCTCGCAACACTAGTGAATGCCTCCTTCCTCATCTTCCTCACTACTTCTTCACCATTGGAGGCTTCCTCTTCTCTGAGTTCGGCGTACCCTCAGCGCGGATCCTCCCCTTTCGTCCGTTTAGACTAGGTTAATTAGGTTCCTCTCCTCCCCTACTTCCTATTTATCTCTTTTAAACCTTGTTTTGACCCTCAACACCACCATTCACCGTCATCGTCTCCACGTTCGACCGCACCTCCAGCGAGGCTTCCCCACCTCCACAAGCCACCAAATGCCTTGCTAACGCCTCCAAAACCTTCGTCGTACATCCCCGCACCCAACCCCTCAATCAAATCCATGTTTCATCCTCTCACGACCTCCACCGAACAACCCACCTTTTCACCTTCATCTCAGTCATCGTCCACCCTCCACACATTGCCTAACTTCATATAAACACTGCCATCACATTCGCCAACACTTAGCGAAACTCTTAAGGTGATTTAATGTGGCCGTGAGGCCGTACTTGTGATTTCAGGTCCTCGCCGGTGCTCTGCCATCGCCGCCATCATCTCTGCCTTGTTCTTCAAGCTTTGGCCACGAAAGCTCCAGGTTCCGCTTCCAGGACACGTGGAGTAACTCCAGGCAGGTCTCCAGGTCCTCAATTGAAGATCCCAACAGCTGTAGCTCGCCAATTCGACCAATCTGTCTTCTGCAGTTGCACGCAAAGGAAGAGGGACACATAGTCCCACCTCGTAAAGAGACGAGTGTTTGTGCGCAGATAAATTGAATTCTTTCCATAGCCTACTCATCCAAGAACACAAGAGTAAGGTCCCCATTCACCCTCACTCACCCGTATACTCGCCTAAGCGTACTCCTCGCTTGCGACACCACACCCGTTGGCCTGGTCAATCGAATCCCCGAATACCCATGTTACATGCTCGGTTACTTGAAAAGAGAAGAGAAAAAGGAGGTGGGGGGAGGGTTTTTCTCTCTTGGCCTTGTGTGTGCAGCCAACACTTAGCCATTGAGGAACTTGGTCTCCTATGCTGTGAAGGAAGAAAAGGCTTATAGAAGAAAGAGAGGGCTCAAGAAGAAGTTGAAGTGAAGAAGAAGAAGCAGGAAAGCTAAAGTAGAAGAAATAAAGAAGAAGGCTTTGAAAAGCCTGATCATTTAAGTCATCTGATTTGAGAAACTAACGTCTAATTACTGTAGCATTCAAGTTGATGTTCGGTTATTTGGTTTAATTGAGATGTCTGATATACATGTTTAATTAAGGTTAATAATTGATAATTCAAATCACCATTATTTTATCTTGATTTCTTTTTGTTCTAAGGAACTCTTGAAATACTCATGCATATAATTGAATATCAATTTGAGTATATATTATTCACTGAATATCTTGTATCTTGCTCCATTTATTATGTTCATTTACTTCAAATTAAAGATTAGCATGTGAATTCTATATTTGCTCCCTGTGTTTGACCTCAGACTTCATTTTAGATTTCGAGTAATAAATTTTATCTGTTGATTGAGCTATTTAGGAGGCTTTGCTACAATGAAATGACTTAAAAACTCCTCAATAGCCCGTTCAACAAGAAAGAAGGAGAAGAGAGGATGTACCCTTGTGAAGAAGAAAGAAGGCAAAAGCAGAAGAAGAAGGAAAAGGCTCTGAAGAGCATTGTAGTAGAGCTGCATTTAAGTCGTCTGATTACCACATTTGTTGTCTGATCTTAAGTTTTGACACTGTTGAATGATTTAATTATTAAGTTAACATTTGATTAAATTGATTATGAGATGTCTGATATGCATGCTTAATTAAGGCTAATAATTGGTGATCTAAATTACTATTATTTTGTCTTAGATTTCTTTTTGTCATTGTGATCTATTGAAATACTCATGCTTATAATTGAATATCAATTTGAGTAGATATTATTAATTGAATATCTCTTTTGTGCTTTGATTATGGTGCTCATTTATATGCAATTAAAGATTAGCGCGTGAATTCCATATTTTCTCCCTATGTTCAACCTTAGACTTCAATTTATATTTCGAGTTTATAAATTTTATCTGTTGATTGAGCTATTTAGGAGGCTTTGCTAAATAGTTCATTCAATAGTTTGTGAATATGGGTCGCTGTGAATGGCTTAGAGCTCATTCAAAGCTTCGCAAGGTCCAGGGAAATCAGTGTATGGAGGAACAAAGGTTCCTCTAGCAGGTGAAGGATAAGGCAATGAATAGTCAAATTGTAGTGGTAGTGGTATCACAAAAAGGTTATTCACAAAAGGATGAAAGCATTAAAAAATAAGAGCAAAATCTCATTTCTTGCTTCCTCCTCAAGCCAATTCCTCCCCTTCCCATCGGTGGAGAGCTTAACTACACATCTTCCCCTCTCCAACCGACCAACCACCTTCCTCATCGGCCGTTGCTGTCACCACCATCACTGGAGAGGTCGCCGTTGCTGTTACTACTATTGGAGCTGCCATTGTTGCTACTGCTAGAGGGGAAAGAAGAGAAGGAGAAAGATCTTCTTCTAAGGTAGGGTTTCCCCTCTTGATCCCACTCTCTTGTTCCTATGACTAGAGGTAGTAAAGGGGATGTTTTGGGTTTCAAATGAATGTTTGCATGTGGGGGTTTGGGGTTAAATGCTATCTTATCTTGCCTTGGTGGGTGATATTTATGGTGATGTAATTTTCTAGTTAGGGGTCATCCTAATGTTTGGTATGGGATTTCTTTGCTCCAATGTGGTCCTTACCTATATGTTAGCTTGTAATAAATGTTTCATGAATTTTGAATGTGTTAAGAGTATGGTTTGGGGCATCGAAGGTCAATTTTGCAGGTCTGCCCAGCTACTACAGCCTGTCTTAACGTGAGGTGGTTGCTTATTAGCCTCCTAATGTTAGGTAATAGGTCCTTAACGTTAGGTAATCTCTTGGAGTTGTTAATTAGCCTAAAATTAAGGTTTCTGATACTAGGAGTCCTAAAGAATGATTGGGCCTAGTCTATAACCTAGTTGGCAGTCTAATAAGTGCCATGATAGGTGGGGAAATTGTTAATTGCAATTAAACCCTAGATGGGTCTAGGGTGTCCTTATTTTAAGCTTAAAACTTTCTGAATGGATTAAAAGTGATTTAAATTGGCTAAGTAATGATTAAAACATCTCATGATGACATAAATGACTCAGCTAGATTCTAATAAGAGGAAATGCTTGGATCCTAAGGTCTTGGGTAAAGACCCCAAGTGATACAATAGGTAATTAGGGTTATTTGATCTGATACAAATCATGGGGAAAAAGGACTGAGAAACGATAATAGGTCTACTAGGTGAGCTCGTAAGGCTACACCCTTGGACTTGGTGAACCATGAGTTCACTACTCGAGTAGGGGACCTGAGGTGTTGTGATGGCTGGGGACTACCAAGGGTTTTGCTGCAGAACTTGGAGGGTTCCCGGGTGCGGTGATAGGCCTTGGGCTGTCGTCGGTGTTTGGTACTTGGATGCACCTGAATCCAACTCGATGCAAAAGTACTCATGGCTCTAGGCTCTATCAGTGCCTGCATGCACAGTAGGGGAGTCGGGGTACTTGGTACTCGTGGCTAGAGGCTCACTTGGAAACTATACGTGCGGAATTTGCCTGTGTATCATGATGGATTGGTTGAGATCCTGTACGACGTTGGATTGTGAGAGCACACCCGAAGACTACGCTCCTATGGGGAGATGCTCCTGGCGAGAGCATTGATGTGGCCCAACAATTCTGGCTAATCCTACGATAATGATTTGGTTTATCTATGACTGGTCCTTGTTAGACACGAACCAAGCTTTCGCTTAGTGGTCACAAGGTGTAGACTTAGGTAGCTCCCAAGAAGCCTGACTCTTCTGGCTAAGGTCAGCAACGCTCTCAATACATCGAGAACATGCATGCCTTTCTAGAGGAACAACGGACTTACTAGCCTCTCCCCTGGCTAGGGCAAGACTATCAGGCCTGAAATTTAAGTAAAGGATACATCTCAATCTCCTCTGGTAGAGAGGGATGATTCCCAGAATTTGATCACTGAGGCAAGTGAGAGAATAAATTTCATATTACTAAATAATGGGAAGAAAGGACAACTCGATTAATGGGTTTCTACCATAGTGATTGGTAAGCTTTGATTGAGTTTGGGAGTCTAAACCTAGGGTGTTGAGTTGAACTAGGGAAATAGCCAGTTAGTGAAATTCATACACTACCTTGTGTTTTTTATTGTTATATTGTAATTGTTTGTTCCCTACTGAGCTGATTGGCTCATCCCTACTTTATGACCTAATTTCAGGTTATTGTCGTTGTGAGTCGTCAATGGCAGGGGTTTGTCACTGCACGGGTCTTGACGAGACATTTGATAGGTAATTTTTATGTTTTGATTTTAAAATAAATTCCTGTTTAGCACATGTTTAGTTACTGCTTTATATTATCAATTGTGTGCCATTCTCCCGATACTTTCTTCCATTTTCTTGTTAAATAGAACTCTTTAGTAGCTCGACTTAGTTAGTACAACCTGAATTAAATAGACCAATACCTCTTCTATTGCCATTCCTTGGAACTTTGACCCTCATTGGGGGCCTAGCTTTTTAGGGCATGACAGCCTATTTATTGAAGATTTGGACTATCCACTTTCAAGCTTCTCTTCAATATTAGCTGGATTGTCCAGCTCAATGATCTTACTAAGGGTGTTGCTCGCCAAAAATAATTGTCGTATTGCTCTCAAGATCTCTCTTCTCTTGCCACTCTTTTCCTGTCAACTTCTTTGACTTCTCTTTCTTATGGATAGTTTTAATAAGTCCTTACGTGAATATATTCCTCACCTGTTATTGCCACAAGGGAACTCATTCTTCCCATTAAAAGGCTCCTTGGAGAATGATGTGTCCTTTCATGTAAACTTCACTATCAAATCTATGGATGTAGTGTTTTTGCAACCTTCAAGTGTTCAATCACCTCTGATCAAATTGGATCTCAACCGATCACCTTGAAAATGATGAAGAAAACACTAGTGTGCATGATATGGAGAAACTAAACCCTAATCTACTTATTCCAAGCCATCCACTTCGTATGGAAAGTGTGAAAACCTCAATCTCGATTCCTAGATCACCCAAATCGACCTTTGATTGCCTTCAATTTAGCCCAATGAGTTTGGACCAACGAATTTGATGCATCAAAAGTGCAGCCTCCACTTACATCCATGCCCATCTCCTCGGCACAAGATCACCCCATAATCTTTTCCTACACACCAAGGCCACCTCTATAGTGGTTATTGGAATTTAGCAACCCCCATGACCACCATTGTGACCTCCTCGTGGCTAAGCGTCAACCTCTCAACTATGTTTGCTTTAACGTACACTAGTTGTTGGGTGTAGTAAATCACGAACAAAAAATGCACGATATCCACAGGAATATGAAAATATGATTTAATGATAATTAGTCATCTCTTACGATCACTAGAGAAGAGAAAAGCTTCCACTATAACAAAAAACAGAATATGATTTTGACTCTCACTATCTTTCTCCCTTCTCTCTCAAGGCTCTACTCCCTATTTATAGGAAAAATAATTCCACAAGAAATCTTATTCTCAATAGAATTCCACACTCATCCTTTTATTTGAACATAAGAATCCTAATTCTATTAGTACACCCAATTATGTGAAAAAGATCAAGCCAAAATAGATATACTGTTAAAGTCCTAACATATTTGTCCTCCCTCTCAAAGAGGATGCACTTTTAAACGGAGAGAGTCCCGAACTTGAGTTGAATCATGCTTGCTTCTATATATATCAAATGAAGGCCCTCGTAGAATGCATTTTTTTGTTTTTGGCCCATAAGATTATGATCACAAGGTTAATGTGGGCTTACCACTAATGTAATGTAAAGACTCTAGTTCTGAGTCAGGACTAGCGGATAAAAATTGACTACGTTTTTGTGACGCAATGCCCCATCGGAGTTGTAGACGAGCCATGTTTTCTTGTGCAGGCCTACCAATCCTGTCTTCTAAATAGGCAGCCATTATATCAACTTTCAGTCAGGGATTTGTGATATCGGTAAGCTAAATCCAAGTCAACCGTCCAAAACACTCCATTCTAAATTATCAGTAATTTCTGTCTCACCATTTAATTTTATGATATCCATTGCCTTGAGTCCAAGTCGATCACCCAAAATGCCTGATTCTTAATCGTCACAGGTAATTTTCATTTGATTTATGATATTTAATGTGGGATTATTTTTAGAGGCATTGCATGTTAACTTTCCATTTCTCTGCATTGATATCAATACGTCTTCCTCCTTATTATTGTCATGCGCTGTTTCTATTTCTACACATATAACAGCCATTGTAAGGTGATTAGTTTACTAGTGGAAACAGACAAAAACTAAAAATACAAAGTGTAAGGGGACGCATTTTGGGTTGAACGGTATGGTTTGGAAGAAGTTACGGTAACTTATTCTCAGCAAGCATTACGGATAGAGAAGGCATGATGGATATAAGCATCGTTGGTTGCAAAGCATAGGAAAAAAGCTCATATTATACACGTATTTACCCTTGTCTTCCTAGATAAAATTTCAAAGCAATACATTTATTTACTTTAAATTTTAGACATTAACGATTTACTTAATATAAGTATATAGGCTCTATACAGTCTTTATTTTTCATCTTAGGTTGACCAGCCGAATAAAGGCCATGTCTTCTTGCGGATTTGCAGGAAAAAAAAAAAAGTCTTCGTCTTGTTTGGAGAAAAGTTAAATAAACAACTGACTTTATATTTCTAAAAGCAAAGTTTGATTAGACATGCGACAAAAATGAAAATGCCAACGACAAAATCTACCCTGACGGGATGAACTTTAAAAATAAAAGTAAATAAATAAACATATGTACGTACCGGTTAAAATCAATCTATGAAAATTATAAACAAGTATTTGATTAACAACTTATGTAAATTTAAGTTGAATTAAATATTCAACCTCTCACTTAATCTACCCTTCATTTTCATTGAATTAACTAAACTTAATATAAGTTAACATTATTTAAAATAATTTATTTCATCAAAACATCTGTAGTCATTTATTTTATTATTTATTTCACTTACTCCATAAATTTATTCACCTTTCAAATGGATCTAAAATAATCCTTTCACATATGAGGGGAATAAAAATCTACAAAGGTTAATTTATATGAAAGATTAAGAAAATCATATTAAAAAATATAAAATTAATGTTAATCTGTAATTATATTTACTTATATAGTAATATTAATATCAATTTATATTTACTATAATTTTTATTAAATTATAATGTTAACCCTTGTGATATTTACTTGATAGTGACGTTAAATATATAAAATATAAGTAATATTAAAGATATAAGTGATATATAATTTTAACATAGATTTGATAATATTAATTAAAATTGATATTAGATAAATTTAAATTAAATAATTAATAATTAAATAATCAAATAAATAAAAATTAATCTTCCTCTTGAGAAATTATCTCCCAAATAAGCTAAACCTAAAGGTCACGCACAGGAAGATCTCCTCGAAGTCAGGAATATAAGATCCTAGATTTTCTTTGCGTAACAACCTAGACCTGCTCTTATTTTCGCTGAAAGAGAGAAGTAAAAAAAGCTAAGATAATGGGGAGAGTAAACTTGACGGTGATTCCACGGACATTTAGTTTAGATAACATTGAAGTAAAAAAAAGGAAAACAAAAGAAAAGAAACCCAAGACTAGTTGGGGGAGGGAATCTCCTGTGTCGTTGACATAAAATCTAAAATACTTAAAATGATTAAAAAAATGATAAAAAGAATTAAAAAGTATAGAAACTTAAATTTTGCCAAAAAATTTAATATAAGATATTATTTTGATATTTTACATAGCGTATATTTACTTGATCATTGATATTTAATATAAAAAGATAACGGAATATAAGTTTGTTATCTAATGATTTTTACTACATTCAAAAAAATTATCACATCACTTTAATTTAAAATACACAAATAAGTTTATATCAATGATAAACTACTTTATACCCGTGATAAATAATTTTAAGATATATTTTCACTGATGCAATCTCATTTGATACCCGCGATAAATTATTCCAATGATAGTTTTACTTGTTCAAAGTGATTTTACACCTGTATAAAGTGATTTTGACCTGTGAGTTTAGGATTTACGATTTAGGGTTTATGTTTATGGAAAGTGATTTCACGTATGAGAAATGATTTTTCACTTGAAAGGTAATTTTTCACCTTAGGGTTTAAGATTCAGGATTTAAGATTTAAGGTTTAGCAAGTTAAAACACTAAACCCTAAAGTGAAATCACCTTTCAAGTGTAAAAACATTTGTCATACGTGAAAAAATACTTGAAATATAATTTTACATCGGTGTAATCTTATTTTACAACCGTATAAAATAAGATTGTACTGGTAAAAAGTAGTTGAAAGTAAAATTATATTGATACAATATTACTTTACACCCGTATAAAATTACTTTACACCTGTGTAAAATTACTTTGAAGGTGTAAAGTAATTTTGTACAGACACAAAATAAGATTACACCTGTATAAAGTGATTATAAAGGTGATTTGAGTAATTTACATTCATATCAAAATAATTTATTGCCGATTTCAATAGTAGTGACTCCATCATGTATAATATTTTTTTATATAAAAAAAACATAAATTGAGACCACATTTATACGATTATACATCACCTTTTATATTTTCTAATCCACATCCAAGAAATCATAGCAACCAACATAAATTTCGAGCAATAAGATAACTTTATGTCAAAACATAAAATAATATATAACGTGACAATATACAGGATCGATGAGCGTGATTTTTATCGTATAATTAATATTTAATATAAAATAATTAAAAAAATTGTATGTTCTTATACTTGGTGAAGTTGAATAATTTTGTGGAAAATAATTTTCAATGATTTTAGATTAATTTTTCATCAATTTAAAATAATTTTATATAAAATAATCTTAAAGTAAATTTATACCGATATAAAATAAGTTTGGAGGTGGTTTTGATGAATTTATATTAATATAAATTAATTTTAAAGTTAATTTTGATTATTTATACATCAATGTAAAATTTTTACGAAGTTAATTTTAGTAATTTTATATTAATATAAAATGATTTAATATTTTATTTAAAAGTGATAATAATATTTTTTTGCATGATAGATCCGAAAATATGATAAAATTTAGTTATTTTTTTACGTTAAAAAGAGACGCGTGACGTGATGTCCAGCCTCGAAATTTACTTTTTGATCTCGTGGCAAACCTACAATTTCTATTATCTTCCCCGCATTGGTCTTTCGGCACCGTCCATATCCTCCATCCCTTCGTTTACAAAGATGTAAACACGTTATCTCTGATCATCACTCCCAATAGCAAAGAGAGTTTTAGCAATTTCATCTTTACGCTATTTGGCAAGGGAGACAAACACGAACCTTTTCTTAAGTTCGAATAATTTGTGTTCTCCCGTCCCTGCGGATATGGAAAATCCTTCTTACTCTATTCCTCCAGCCATTCCCATTCTTCCACGAAAGGGTTCAGGCGAGCTCACCTTGGGGACCAAATTGTAAGAACAAAAATTCCCCTAGTTTCTTGCTTTTCAGGGACCTCCGTGTAAATCTTCCTAACTCAAAGGGAAAAAGAATAGAATATTCCTTGTCACCCATCACCGAAAGCTGTGAGGACCGCCAACCGGTGATGTCTTCTTTAGCGTTCCCTTTGTCCATTCCAACCCATATTTCCATTCCTTGTCCTTTTTTTTTTTTTTTTTTTTCTCGAAGTGCTGGGGATCTTAACCTCCGAGAGATGGGAAGGCGAGGAGGGCCCACGGGAAGAGTGTCGTATGATGTTCCTGCGACCAGGATGGCCGCTTATTGTTTCCGCATCGTTATCTTCACTTATCTTTGTCTTTCCTTGATCGTCGGAAACGCCAAATCTCTTTCACCATCAGATGGCCGTTAATTATTGGGGAAGAAGAAGAGCAATAGACCCCGCCAACTATATACACATTTTAGGAGACGACATAAAAGTTTGGAATCCATGAACCTGACTTGGGCTCATGTGATTTACGCTCATTAAATTTATGGATAAAGGTAAATATATCCCACAATGGATACCTTTCCCGTTCCCTCTCTTCTAGATGTGGAACCCATTCTATTCCAACAAGAGAACAAAAAGACTTAGGTGGTATTTTGCCGGAATAAATGACTTAACTCAGCACATGACATAAGTTAACCCACATAGAATTGCTCCGACCAAGGGAGAATTGAGGCGGCACAAGATGCATTCTGCAGAGGTCACGGAATAAGACTTAACACATCTACTTACTTTACTTGTGAAGAACTTAACCCGATGCCCTTCCATCCCTCGCACTTGTCCAGACAGCCTCCTCCTTGTGGACAATGGCTACCTCCTTAAGCGCCATGCTGAACCTCTCAAATTAGATTTGTCGATTATGGAAATGTGCGGTGATAGTGAAGGAGTCTGTCACTACCGTCGATGTCGTTATTTTTAAGATTTGTCTCATTTTTTACATTTCTTAGTTAGGGTTTTGTACAAATAGTTGATTGTTGTTTAATATCATTGTGTGATTTCCACGTCAATGTTTGTGATGTCAGCAATTAGGGTTAATGTGACCCTCTTTTCTAGGATTTTTTTGAAGTTTGTTTTCATCATTGGAGAAGGCGATTAGGTTCGTAAGGGTAGGTTTGCATTCTATTTTGTTCATGAGGGGTTGTGAGGTGTTGTTGTGTTGTGATGTGGATGTGTTTGTCCTCATGGTTAGCTTTTTTGTAACTAGGGTTTTGAGGTCATGCTTAGGGGAGTAGGGGTTTTAGGATCGCTTTTTACCATTCCCCTCTTTCTCAGCTTTTTGTTAGCTAGCTTTATTTTCAATGCCAGGCTTTCAAAAAAGTTTTGGGGTGTAGTGTATGTTGTACTGTGTGATTTCTTATATGGGATGGTTAATGCTCCTAATGCGTGAGTGAATGAGATGGTTGTGGTGTTCAATCTCTTCCTACAAGCTATTACTACTTGGTATATCCCATCTTCTGAGATTCTTAGCTATTTATCTTCCATCTATTGTGAATGCCAACCATAGAAAGGGATCGGTATTCATGTGAGTGGATAGTTTGTCATTGGTTGTGTTTCCTACTTCATACTGTGGCCATGGGAGGGGCTTGTAGCCCAGCATCTGGATGGTAACACTATCATCTGTCATTACTAGTTTAATTTAGCCTAATTCCAAGAATAAATGCTCCTTAATAAGCAAAAGAAGTGCATAATTCAGTTCTATGCTTAATGAGAGAAGAAAGCGGGAAATTGAGTTAATTCTGCTATTTTAATAAGAAATCACAAATGTAGATCAATTAAGGGGTTAATCAATGCCTAATAATAAGTTAAATGAACTTAAATTTTCAAGAAGTAGGCTCAAACTGACTGAATTAGAGTTTTATGAGATTTGAATATTTATTTAATAAGAAAAATCCTAATTATGACCTTACTTAAATTGAAAGGGTTTTGGTGGAAATAAGTGTAATCTAAACCTCCTAAAAATTATTGAAAAATATTTTATGAGGTTTGGAACTTTCACTTTGACCAAATGAACCCATTTTAACTAAAAATAGAAACCAAAGCAGGAAATTGCTTTAATTTGGGTTATAGTGTAAATTACCTAATCAATCTTCGTCAAATCCAAATTTGAGGTATCATTAGATTTTTTGAGTCCAAATTAGGTTGCTCGTAAATTTTGAGCCCAATTGGAGTTTATCTTAACCTAGTTTACATTTTACTTCATGTGTCTCTGTTTATTACACAAACCCCCTTACATTTGGTATTTCTCTTACATCCAAGTCCTTCCCTTCATCCCAAATAAGGCATGTTGCAGCAATAGAGAACAACCCAAACCCGCCAACTTTGATTTGATGAAATTATCATCGAATCTCCACCAAATCCCACCAAATTTAGTGGGATTGGTCTTCAGATCGTGCCAAATTGATTGAACACGATCACGACCTTCAATTTGGAGCCTATAGCCGCCGGTGAACCGAGATCCCCAAGATCTAAGTGTCAAAATTTGCAAAGTAAACTCATGAAATTAAGGCAATTGAATGTGAATTCCTCTTCTATATAAGTGCTTGGGTGTTTCCAAGCACAATTTCGTCGAGAATTGGCCATAATTTCTTCTTCCTCCACAGCTACTCCACTCTTTGACTCTGACGACTTTCTCATTCTCCTTCATCCGTGCGTGCTATGACCAAAATAGCATCACCATCCTCTTCCTCATCTTCTTCCGACTCTAGCCGGCAAAAGCTAGGTCACTTGGACCCCTTCTTCATCGTCATTTCCATCAGCAAAGCATTCATCGTCCTTGCATCCAGTCAGCCAACGCCAGATGCAATTCCTCCCCCTTCATCCAATTTAGATAGTCCTCTCTCTCCCTCTCTCCCCGTAGATCATTTTAGAGTATTTAGACCTATGATTTGTCTCCGTCCTTTATCCATTCTCCTCTTTCTTCTCCACTACCGACGCAAACCCCAGAGAGCTCGAACCCGATCACCACACCATCTTCCACCTCACTAACCATACCATAAGCACCACGAAGACTTGAGGATCAAAAGCCCTCAAGAAATTGAGGCTTTCGAACACATAAGCCTTCCGTCGGACACCATTGTCGCCAACCACTTCCACCGCATCCGACTAGCCTCTTCAGGCCACCATACACCAAATCACCACCACCACCTTCGTCGTGTCATGATGGAGCTTTTTGGGTATCTAATTGGGGCTGAAGGACAGTGCTCTTGTTTTTAGGTGTTCGCCAGATTGAACCTTCTTCCTGGCATCATTCGACAACTCCGACAATGTAATCAATGAAGATCCCTGTCTCATCTCACGCGGAAGCACTTGGGGAAGCTTTCTAAGCCGTTGGATTCGAGATCCAACTGCCGATCGTGCTCCAAGCAAGCAGCAGCAGCTCGTTACAAAAGCTTGCTGAAGATAGAGAAGAGTGGGACTCTTTAGTCCTACATCGTGGAAATCAGAGGCTCAGACTCAAGCTTATAAGGGAATTAGCACACCAACTATTCACTCATGATATAGGGGGTCGGGTCTCCATAGCATTCACATGCACACATGCCTGCACACACACAGGCGTGAACCGGTATGGGGCCAGGTTTTGGTCTAATTTGGGCTAGAGCTTTGAACCATTGATTGGCTTGCATTGGGCAACCTTTTTGCTGAGGCTTGGGCCAGATTTTGGCTTTGCTTGAGAGGCTCTTTGGTATTAAATTTGCCTAAGTGTCGAAAGGCTTAATTATCTTAGTTGAAAAATCACATTTTTTGGCCTGAGCACTTATATTTCTTTTTGAGCTTGATAGTGTTATTATTTTCCTAATATATTTCTTTTTTATATCAAGCTATCGTGCCTCATTTTATATTCATTTGGTTAGTGGTTTGAATTGCGGACAATTTCAAGTTTGAAATGAGATCAGAGTGAAAAGTCGGGCTAAGAAGTGAAATACATAACATGAGTGACAATGAATGTATGCTAAAAATGTAAGGGTAGACACCTAATGCAAGAAAGGTGAAGACAAGAAAGATGAAAAATAGCTATATACAAAGGATAGGCTTGCTAAGTTTTTCTCCTTCAGCTAGGTGTAAACCCATATAAAGATGTATCAGTAAAAATAGGTTCAAGAAGTTGGAGCGAAATAGTAGAATTGACAAGTCTGAGATCATGTGGCTCAATGAAGGGTTTCAGTCTTTGTCCATTGACAGTGAAAAGTTTAGATTTGTCAATCTCAGTGATCTCAACGACTCCATTGTCAAAGATTCTTAGGATTTTGAAAGATCTGGTTCACTTGGATCTGAGTTTCCCTGGGAAGAGTTTTAGTCTTGAGTCAAATAGAAGGACTTTCTAACCAGGGTGAAAGGTTTTCCTACGGATGTGACAGTCATGGAAGGCCTTTAATTTATCCTTATAAATCCTCGAGCTTTCATAAGATTTATTCCTTAATTCATCTAGCTTAGAAATTTGTAATCTTCTATGATCACCGGCATTCTCTAAGTCCAGGTTATACTTTCTGATGGTCCAATAGGCTTTGTGCTCAAGATCTACGGGAAGATGACAGGGTTTCCCGTACACAAGTCTAAATAGAGACATACCTAATGGGGTTTTGTGAGCTATCTTATATGCCTACAATGCATCAGAAAGGCGAGAATACCAATCCTTTCTATCAGGTGGGATGGTAGTCTGTAAAATCTTCTTGATCTCCTGGTTGGACAATTCTACCAGTCCATTGGTTTGAGGGTGGTAAGGTGTAGCAATCTTACGTGTCACCCCATACTTTTGAAGTAGGGACTGAAAGTGGATGTTCCTAAAGTGAGACCCTCCATCACTAATGATGGCTTTTGGTATCCTAAATCTAGAAAAGATGTAATCCTAAACAAACTGGTTTGCAATCTTGTGATCATTTGTCCTTGTGGGGATGGCTTCAATCCATTTAGAAACATAATCAACTGCCAATAAGATATACTCGAAACTATAGGAATTTGGAAAAGGTCCCATGAAGTCAATGCCTTAAATATCAAAGACTTCGCATACTAAGGTTGGATTCAAAGGCATCATGTCTCGGCAGCCAATACTGCCGAGAGACTGATAGCGTGAACGTGCCCTACTATATTCGTATGCGTCTTTGAAAAGTGTGGGCGAGAAGAAATCGCTCTGCAAAATCTTAGCGGCGGTCTTTTTGCCAGAGAAGTGATCGCCACCAGCCTGGTCATGATAGAATGACAGGATGCTTTCTATCTCCTTATCAGGGACACACTTCCTAATGATCTAGTCAGAGCAAGATTTGAATAGACAAGGTTCTTCCTAAAAGTAATGATTAGCTTCAGCTCTAAGTTTGGTGATTTGGGATTTAGTCCAACCATTAGGCACTACACCAGAAGCCAGGTAGTTGACAATGTCAGCATACTAAGGAAGATCATAATGGATGACCAACAATTGCTCGTCAGGGAAGTTGTCAGTGATGGGAAGTGAAGGAGATATCACTTTAGAAGGAAGATGGGATAAGTGATCAGCTATCACATTCTGCTTCCCGACCTTAATCAAACTCCTACAACAGCAGAATCCATCTAATCATATGAGATTTCACGTCCTTCTTGGCGAGAAGATGTCAAACTACAGTGTGGTCAGTGTAGACTATAATGTGGGAAACTAAAAGATAAGGTCTAAATTTTTCTAATGCAAATACTACAGCTAGTAATTCCTTTTTAGTGACGGTGTAATTCCTCTGAGCTTCATCTAAGGTCTTGCTAGCGTAATAAATGACTCTAGGTTTTCCATCCAATTTTTGCCCAAGGACAGCCCCTACTGCATAATCAGAGGCATCACACATGATCTTGAAAGGGTGAGACCAATCCAGGGGTTGCAATATTGGTGCTTTGGTAACCTGATCATGAAGTGTCGTATAGGCATGAACACAATCGTCAGAGATCTGGAAGTCTACATATTTAGAGAGGAGATTGGTGAGAGGTCAGGCTATTTTCGAGAAGTCCACTATAAAGCGACGATAAAAACCAACATACCCGAGAAAAGATCTAATCTATTTAACCGACAAAGGTAAAGGCAGGTTAGAAATCAATTTCACCTTCCTACGATCAACCTCTATTCCTCTCTCAGAAATAAGGTGACCTAAGACTTGTCCTTCTGGTACCATAAAATGTGATTTTTCCCAGGAAAGTACCAAATTTACATTGATGCATCTTTGCAGGACCTTAGTCAAGTGGTCTAAGCATGCATTGAATGTGCTCCCGAAGACCGAGAAGTCATCCATGAAGACTTCTAAGCAATCAACTACTTAATCGGAGAAGATTGCAGACATACACCATTGAAATGTAGCAGGTGCGTTGCATAATCCAAATGGTATCCTACGGAATGCAAAGGTTCTGTAGGGGTAGGTGAAGGTCATTTTCTCCTGGTCATTAGGGTGAATTGCCACCTGATTATAACTTGAGTAGCCATCCAAAAAGCAGAAAAATCGATTCCCAGCCAATCTTTCCAGTATCTGATCAATGAAGGGTAGTGGGAAATGATCTTTCTTCGTGGCCTGATTGAGTTTACGGTAGTCAATACATATTCGCCATGAACTAGCAATCTGTGTAGGGATGACTTCTCCAGAGTCAGTGGTTATGATGGTAAGTCCAACCTTCTTAGGCACAACTTCAACAGGACTTACCCATTGGCTATCAGATATAGGGAAAATAATTCCATTATCCAACCACTTAATCATTTCATTTATAGCCACCTCCTGAAGTGTAGCATTTAGTCTACGTTGTGGCTGTCTAATGGGTCTAGATCCTTCTTCAGTAAAAATCTTATGTGTGCGGTAAGGACTAATGCCAATCAAGTCAGAAAGGCTCCATCCTATAGCCTGTCTATGTGCTCTCAGGAAAGATAAGAGTTGTGATTCTTGATCAGATGATAAGAGAGAGTTGACAATCACAGGATAAGTCTGATCTGGTCCTAAGAAGACATATTTTAAGGAGTCTAGAAGAGGTTTGAGTTCAACAGGTATAGGATCAGGTGAAAGAGCAGGTGTGGAGATCTCAGAAGATCCTAAAGACACTAAGGGAATATGAGGTAAGTTCTCAGTTTCTAAGGCTAGTGTCTCAGGAAGAGTCAAGTCAGAGTCCAAAGGGTGTTGAGGTTCTAAGTTAAGTGAATCAATCAATGTATCCTCAACCAACTTATCCAAATAATCCAAGGAACAGATTTCCTCAATTAAACTATAGGATGGTCCCCTTTGGGCCTGAAATATATCAAATTTCATTCACTGATCTCCAAATTTCAATTCTATAAGGCCCTCCTCACAAATGATGTTTTCTTTGGCCATAGCCAAGAAAGGTCTTCCTAGTATGATAAGTGTGTTCTGAATATCCTCAGGTACTTCCATGTTGAGGACAATAAAGTCTATAGAAAAATAAAAGTTTTTGACCCGCACTATAACATCTTCCAACACTCCTTGAGGTGTCTTAACTTATCTGTCAGCTAATTGCAGGGACACCACGGTTGGCTTTAGATTGACAACCTCGAAATGTGTCAGTAGGGAGCTTGGGATAAGATTGATGGAAGCACTTAGATCAAGCAGTGCTCTATTAAATGCGGTGTTTCCTATCATGCAGGAGAGAAGAGGGGTGCCTGGATCTTTCTTCTTAATAGGGAGGTTTGAAATAAGGGAACTCACTTGTTCTGAGAGAATGATAGGACCACTCCCTTTCTGAATTCTAGCCTTACGCTTACGTGTACATAGGTCTTTCAAAAACTTAGCGTAAGGAGGAATGTGGCGGATTGCATCCAACAAGGGGATGTTTATATGAACTTGCTCAAAGAGCTTAAGCAAATCCTCCTCAGGAGCCACACTAGGTTTCTTCTTCTTTTGATCACTCTTTTTTTCTAAGGCCTCTAGAAAAGGTACAAAAGTGGTAACAGAAGGATCAATCAAAGGTTCAGAAGAGTCAAGAACAGGTGAATCAGCAGTAGGAGTGGAAGGTCCAGGTTGAGATGTAGAAGTCTGTAAGGGTGGATCAGATGTGCTTCTACCACTCATAGTAGTGACAGCATTCAAATCAGATTGTGGCGTAGACAATGAATCAGGATTAGGTATGTCAGGTGGTTGTGGATTAGAATAAGAAATAGGATCAGAATAGAAAGAATTAGGATTAGTGTAAAGCTCAGGTTCGTGCAAGGTTTGTGATAAGAAGTGTGCTTGACCTTGCAAAGGAGATCTGGGTTGTGCTTGAGATGGGAGTGAATGTGGTTGACAGGATTCCGTCAAGTGCAATAGCTAGGCTCTCATCTCAACTAGTGTCGGGTCTTGTCTCTGTTGCATAGCAATGTTTTGTTGTTGCATGTCAGCGAGAGCTTTCATGATTGTCCTCAACTGATCATCTCGTGTAGGCCTAGATTGAGAGTATTGGGCAGGCCTAGGTTGGGGTTGCAAGTAGGCACGTGATGGATCTCTGTGTGGTTGTGGAGGTGGTGCTCGAATCGAGTTGTGAAGTGGTGGTGTAGAAGGTTGTTGATAGTTAGGTCTTTGTGAATTTCCTAATCATGAGAAATTTGGATGATTACGCCATCCAGGGTTGTAGGTTTGTGAATAAGGGTCATTGTGAATGGCGTGGAGCTCCTCTGAAGCTCCAGAATGTGCAGGGAATTCAGTGTAAGGAGGAACAAAGGTTCCTCCAATCGGTGAAGGATATGGAAATGAAAAATTTAGCAGTGCAGGTTGTGTCAGATAGATTGTTCACAGTTTCCCTCCCTGTGGGAAACTAAGAAGAAGTGTGAGGTGCAGGTGACTGAGAAGATGATGATGAAGGTTTAGATAGGAATTTCCATACTTCATTTACTTTCTTCTCTATTAAGCCCACCTTATCTTGCTGACTAGCCACAATTTCTAAATCTCTGTTGTTGGATTGGATTTCGTGTACCCCTGTGTGTGAGTGGGAATGAGAGGACTTTTTATTAAAAACACTCATCGAAGCATTATTAATAGAGTTTTCTGCCATGCCTTCAAAGAGCTCAAAGGCTGAGTCTTTGTCTCGACACAAAAAATTGCCTCCACAAGCGGCATCTACAAAATTCTTTGTGTCATCATGGAGCCCATGATAGAAGATTTGGACTTGTTGTTAGCGTGGGACACCATGTTGGGGACATTGTTTAAGAAGCTCGTGGAATCTCTCCCAAGCCTCGTGCATCTGTTCTCCTAAATTTTGTGTAAATGTGGTGATGGCACTCCTTAAAGCATTTGTGCGGCATACAGGAAAGTACTTCTTTAGGAACTCATATTCTAAAGAAGCTCAGTCTTCTATTGGTGTAGTCTGTGATAAGGTTCTATATCAGAAGGCTGCCTTATCTTTCAATGAAAAGGAGAACGTTTTCATTAAAAGTGTTGCTGATCATGACCTTACAAACCCAAAGTTTGAGCAAGGTCTTTCAGCTCCTTTAAATGTTGAAAAGGGTCCTCAGAAGCAAGACCATGGAAGTGAGGTATAAGTGCTATGATGTTCGTCTTCAGTTCAGCAACACGACCCCCATCAGGATAATGTACCACAGGCATAGGTTGTGCAACTACGGGATTATAGTAATCCCGTAGTTAGTGTCTACGAGGTTGAGGTGGTGCCTTGGGATTTCTAGGTTGAGGTTGGGGGTTTGCTAAGAAATTAACAGCCTCTGCAAGCTGTTGCACCTATTGGGTTAAGGTATTCATTTGAAGTTGTGTTTCAAACAAGTGTTGCCAATGAAGCATAGGACCTCTCTCCAATGGTCTTGGTTAGGAAAGTTAGGATATGGTGGAGGTTAAAACCTATGGTTTGGTGGTGGTGGTGGAGGATGATGTGTAAAGAAATGTGGAGGAAGTTCTTCGAAATCCTCGAATTGTGTAGAATCATGATCATCCTCAGGATGGATGGAGTGGTAGATGGGAGTTTGAGGCCTAGGAGGTATAGAATTTGATGTAGAAGGCATAGAAGTGGTAGCTTGGGCATCAGTACCCAAGGGAAGTACTAACTTAGGGTTTTGGGATCTCCTACCTTCCATTGAGTCAGTTTTTGAAAAAAAGATTTTTTAAAACAATCACAACTCAAAGGGAAAAGCAAACAATCTCAATCTCAAAAATCAGAAATCCCAATCAATTTCACCAATCAAAGACCAATCAAGCAAGCAAGATAAATCAAATTCTTTTCCTAGAGTTTGCTATGCAAAATAGTAGCATGCAAACAAATGTTTCAGAATAATTGACATGTCCTAAAAATAACCTAGAGAAGTGTATACCTCTAAAATCCATCGGGAATCTAGATAAGATTGGTGTGCGAATCCAGACCCTGTGGTTGCTCAAGGAGATGAGATAGAAACCCGTGTATTTGTGACTTAAGGTGATCGTGTAGTGTGTACACGATAGCAATCAACAGAAAGCGGTGAAAACACAGTCAGGGTTTCAAACAATTTTCAATGTCTCCTTTGGAATTTGATTCAAGTAGATAGAAAATGTTTTCTATGCAGCTCGTCTCACTTTTTAGTTTCTTTTTCAAACAAAAGATGATTTTTTTAAATTTGAAGTCAAATGCAGAGATAGCAAGAGATAAGAAAGGATAGAAGATGCATACTTAACTCCAACAATTCTACAGTATAAAATTTCACTTGTAATAAAATCTAGCAGGAAATGTACAATCCTAAGTATGGATGCCTAGAATATGCTGCTACTAGATAAGGGATGAGATCTTTTTTTGTATTTTTGATTTTATAATTTTTTTTGAATTTTTGAATGCAACAAACAAAAATAAAAGAAAAAGAAATCGATATGGAAAACTGCGATATGGAAAAATCATGTCGATGAGAGATGAGAAGAGAGATATAGAGACTAGATAGAGTCCAAGTTATTACAAATATGTGTGAGAACATGCTCTCATAACTTATGCTTAACAAAATAATCCTAAGATTATACCCAAGTCTAAACTAGCTATCTATTAATCTAATAATGCAGGAAATGCAGCTCCTTCTCCTTCGGGAAGTCAAGTCTGAAGCGTAGCAAATCTGCCAGGAAGAAGAAGTCCACCTGGAAGAAGTCACTACTCCTTCTACTCCTCAAGTGCTGCAAAAATAATAAATGATTAGTAAGACATTTATATACAAAATAAATCAAAGAATATAATGAATAAAAGACTTTATATACAACAAAGAATATGAATGAAAGAATAGTTATTTACAAACAAATCCAAAAATATTTACAAGTGAAAGAACAAAAGAATAGTTTTGGCATATAGAGAGTTGCCTCCCTGGCAACAGTGCCAAAAATAATTGACTTTCTGCAACATTTGTCAAACAATCACAATAAAGCGTTGTTGACGGGTTTTTGTCCCTGGCAATGACGCTGAAAAATATGAAGCATCGATAACTGGTTCGCACTAAAAAGGATTCTAAATGTCGTTGTTGTAAAATATGTCACAAATACAAACCAATGTCGCATCAATTTTATTTATATACTTAATTTTTACTGGTTTATTTCAGGTTGTTCACTGGGAGGCAATTATTGATATACATCACTCCCTAAGTCCAAAAACATTCTTTAATTCCAAAAATGTTGATTTTATTTACAAGAATGAATGAAAGAATTTGGCTAATTATGTACAAAAGAATGAATTAAAAATACATTACAATGATTGGAAACAAATGTACACACACAAACATTAAAATCTACGTAAAACAATTCTATGTTAGTTATTTACAACTAATATAGTTAATACCTAAGTATAGGTACAAAAATAGTTAATAATATTTACTATACGAACTCATTATAACATACTAACATCTATAGTAACATTTATTATATATACAGTAATATATATAAGTGTCGCTAAAACTTTAATAAAATTAGTAAAATTATATACATAACATAAGGTGAAAACTATTATCTATACTAACATATAATCCTATGTACAGTGATATATATAAATGTCAATATAGCCTTAGTAAAATATTTACACTACCTAAGCCAAAAACTACTTATACTAACATACATTTATATATACAGTGATAGATGTATTCATCATTAAAGCACTTAGTGTTATATATATACATATAAGAGCTCAAACAAGCTTACTCCATATACACTTATATATACTATACTAGTATGCATTATATTATATTATTTATATACGTATACATTATATTATATATATATATATATACATACATAACTCATTGACTCAACTCACAGAGAATACACTGAGTCACAGGCACTAACACATGCACAAGCATAGGGGCTCAACACTTAGTAAATTTTTCTCTTCTCTCTTCCTCACAATCGGTTCAGACTGGCTCGGTTCAACTCAACCGGTTCAAAAATTGGTTCTTAGTGGGTGGGCGACCTTTTCGAGAGATACACAACACCCATTTGCTCATTATTGGGCCCACACAGGCCTACGCACAGTGCACGGCCCCCAACCCATGCACCACACCTATAATCATATGCTCATATCATGTATTAGTGGGGAGAGGAGAGTAATGTGTGTGTGGGCACCCAGCGCCACGACGACTGAAGGACTGATATCACAAAAACATTATATGTCGCTGCGTCCGCTCGTAAACTTTCGATATGGCACTATCTGAAGCACTCAATTAGCTGTAGCCATTCGTGGATGCGTGACTAATTTGGTGATTTTGGTCCTCGATTTGAGGGCCATAATTTATTTTAAATTAAAAATAAATTTTAGGTTTGTAAAGCCCTTACATAGGACTACATAATTATGTAACTACTTTACATAAATAAGTTAGTTTATTATACAAGTTAAATTAGAGTTTAATTTGCTAATTATAGTATAAATTAGTTAATTAATCATAAAATTAACTTATCACAATATTAATATACATAATAAATTATTTATTACAAATTTTTATTATATTTTAGAAGCTTTATTTTAATTTATATAGATTTAAATACATGTTTTAGCTAGTTATACATATAAATAAACTATAAATACTGAAATAGAGTATAAATATGATATAAATAAGTTGAAAATACTTATTATAACATATTACAAGTATACAATATAAATTATCTCAGTATTAACTTAATTTACTAATTTATTTTATTTTAACTTAATAAATTACCTAGTTAATTTAATAAATTAATTATTTACTGTATATATATAATTAAATTATATTACAGGAATTATATGGTACGTAAGACATATATAAATACGTATGTACAGTACTAGGTACAGATATGTACATTTGAATATGTTTGTATATTTACTTAGTTATTATACATTTAAATTATATAAATTAATATCTAATAATATAATAAGATTATATAAACATTAAATTACTCTAAATACTTAATTTACTACATATAATACATATATAAGTTATTTATAGATATTTTATGCATATTATACAATATTTACTTCTAGCTTAGATTTAATTTATATATACAAGTATATACATAGTATATATGGTATTTTTAGGCATTTTGGGATATTTTCTGATTTTATGGGTTATATATATATATTGGAGATAAAGGAAGAGAGAGAAAGAATGAGATGAGAGAAGAGAGATGTTTTTGGTGTTTTTGAAGTTGATGTCTTCTATTAAGTTCCAAGGTATATTGAACTGTCGGCTGGTATGTTCTACCAAGCTGAGGGTTTAGAATGCCTTGAAACTTGGCACACACTTAAAATTATACCTAATCTTGAGTAAGACAGGTTTATTTTATTTTTTTGAAATTTTTTTATAGTTTTTATTTATTTACAAAGTTCACACAAGTAAGGCCTACAAAGGAGTGTTTCAAAGAGAACCTAAGGCCTTGAATGAGTTTCTAGTGGCTGGAAAGGAGGTTTTAACACATCAAAACATCCAACACACTATATTAAACATACATGGGTAGTTAAACTTGATTTTTGATGTAAATGTCATTAATAATGTCATTTGGATAGTTAAGCACATGTAGATAGTTGGCAATGATTTCAAAACTAAATAACAAGCAATTCTAATTGGATTTTTGTCACTTAAAAGTACATGAATGGTTGTTACAATAATTCTAACACTACAAAATAGGTCAGCCTCTCAAAATTTCCAATTCCTAGCCCAAAACACCTTTGATCAGACTCCAACATAGCCATACAGTGGCTACAGCAGCTGTAATTCAGTAGCAATAGCTGCTGCTGCTGCCAAACTCTGCAATTGATCTGATGCTGAAATCTCAGTAGGAATTAGATCAATGAACCAACTACCAGACATCTTAAACTCAGGTGGCCACTGCTGCTATTTCAGTAGCAATAGCTGCTGCTGTTATCTCTAAAATCTAGCCCAGATTGGACCTAAGAAGGTCTGATTTAAGGCACACTAAATCCATAAAAACACATTTGGTAGATCTGTCCAAAATCCTTTTAAATTCAATGTTGAAAATCTGAAAATCCATTGATGAACAAAATTTCCCAGATTGAATTTTGTGTATGTCCAAAATCCCATGTTGCCCTGATTTGGGCTTTTGAATGTGATTTGATATCTGAATAATCATCTGATCTACTTAAACACCATTGATTGGAGTTCAAGATGATCTAGTGATTAACTCAGAATCAACTGGGTCCTTGTTTAACCTTAAATCAGTTTTAGTGATTATCCTTGGGCAAACTCTCCAAATAACACTTGAATTAAGTGCATGCTCATCCACAAATTAAAAACCAAATCCAAAACCTTGGATTCATTGCATGACTCTTAATTAAGCAATTAGAAACCTCAAAAAGCTCAATTGAATCCGATGAAACCAAATGATCACCAAATCATAAAATTGGGCATTAAAAACAACTTGAAAGATGATCGAGCAATTTGAAAGAATTAAATCAGATCGAGGGGTCTTCGTGAACCTATGGAGTGAGTGGGAGACCCCCCAAGTGGGTTTTTAGGTGCAAATTCATATCTAGAAGTTAAGGCTTCAAATCTGAATTTGACCTTGATGTAGGGGTGGATTATGAATAAGATTGCGAGGAAAAATCAGAAGTAATTCGTGAAGCGAAGAGAAAGCTATATACGTCAAAATGGCAGTGGAAAAACACCTCTCTGATCTAAATTTATTAGAGAGGGTAGAGTGGATCTACACTAATCTACTCCTAACTAAACTAAACCATCATCAAAATTGATCTCTAACATCTGATCTACTCCTAAATTACTCTAATTATTACTACAATTAATCTAAAAAGCAAGAAAACTACACTAGGAAAGCAATAAATCTAGCTAATAGACAAAGGTGGTGTCCAAGGTCCATCAGCTGGAGGTCGATGGCGATGAAATGGAGGAGACTCTTAGCTGAAGAAGGCGGTGTCCAAGAGCCAACAGCCAGTGGCTAGAGGCGATTGAAGGAGGGAGAAGAGTGATCTCTGTCACTGACCATTGAAGAAAGGAGGTGGCAGGCTGAGGGTTTGGACGAAGGGAACCACTCAAGGGGAGGGAGCTGGTTAGCATGCGTATAGCTCAGGGGACTCCTTAAGTAGGTAGGGCACTGGATTAGGGCACCATAATGGTGCAATTAGGCACCTAGGGCACCTACAAAGGAGATGGGTTAGCGAGGACGTGCGAGGTCCAAATCAAAATGTGGTTGTTGGATGGGATCTGGGCAAGGTGGTGACCTCATGTGCCCATAGCGCGCGAAGCTTCGATTGGATCTGAGCCATAGATCGAGAGATCAAGGAAGCAATGGCCAGGATTAGTCATGTTCTTCGGCCATAGTAGACCCGCATAGCTGCAGGTCTAAAGGTGGATTTGCACAAAGGCCCTTACAAGTGAAGGGGTAAAGTTTTTGTGCTGAGGCCCATAAGTGGTGAGAAAGCACTTCAGAACAGTCCTTAGATGTTGCAAATAGGCCCTTGCAGGTTTCAAAATGGTCCCTATAAGGTTTTTAATATGAATAAATGTTTATGACTTAAGGACCTAAGTGAGAAACCATAAATGCGAGGTTCTACTGATGTCTAAATGCAACTAAGTTTTTATTTAAGATTAATTGAACATTAAAGAAGTTAATTGTACTTTTGATTTGAACTTTTGAACTTAAATGTTTGTTCAATTTGCCAATGGATCATCATTTTACAATAATGAATAGAATACCTCATTTTAATGACCTAATTTCGCATTTTAATATAGATTTGATATTTTAGGTCTTTTTCTCTATTTCCCACACTTAACCCATTTCATGTGTTAATTCATTAGTGTTTAACTTAGTTTCTAGCTTAACTTTGAGCATTTTAGCCATGATGAGCCACACCTCATCAAGCATAGCCTAGCATCCTCTCACTATGGCAGCCTTAGCCGTGAGATGTGGGAAGAAATGAAGTTGAAGGTGAGAAGGCAGCGTCTATTTAATGGTTGGCTTCTTTCCTTGTGAGGGTGTCTGTGGATCGTAACAATATACTAGAGGGGAGGGGTGAATAGTATCGCTTAAAAATTTAAATTAAATGTACAGATCAATTCAAAAAAGTATCAAGTACAATAGCACCTGGATTTATAATGGAAACCCAACCCGGGTGAAAACCACCACCTAATCCTCTCAGCTTAGGATTTTCCCGACTAGGTGAAGTTATTCAATCCATTAACGTACCACTTGAATGAGGGTGGCACAGCCTCTTTACAACGATCTCTTCTCTTACTATCCTGAAGAGAAGCAACAACAACAATGGATTTCTCCCAACAACTTGGGATCCGTTAATCAAAAGCAACAATATATAAGAGCAATAAGAACCTATGAAACCACAATAAAAGTCAAACTAGAATTTCAACGGAGGTTTGAATCGTCGTGCTTTGGAAGGCATGAAAACAGGAGCTCAGAAGCACTTAGCGAGTAAGCACAGAAAGCTCTTTGCTTTGAATGGATTTTCTACTTGAGATTGTGTGTTAAAAGGCTGCGTACGACCCCTATTTATACTAGCAAATTGACCCAAATAGGAAATCAAATTGGTTGATCAATTAAGGTAGTTTGGTCGATCAAACTAGTTATTTGATCGATCAATGATTGGTCGATTAAGTTACCTAAATGGTTGATCAAAAGAGTATTTATCAACTTCCTAAAATGGATTGATTTGATTGATTAATTAAGTTGATTGGTCGATCAATGACTTTGGTCGGTCAATTGATTTAGTTGGTCGATTAATAACCCTAAAAACTTATTTTTTAAAGAGAGTGCGAAAATTTGTTTGAAACTTATTTTGAGGTTCCTTACAAAATATTCTAGACTCGATAAAGATAAAAGGATACTAAGACGCAAATCAGCATTCTACTAGCTTTCATCCAGGAGAGAAGCTTTGACCCATGAGAGTAGTCATGAAATATTACTTTCACAGATAGCATAATTTTGGTGCATCAAAATAGAGGTACTTACACCTTGATGCTATCACTATGGTGGTGTTGCTAATCTGCATCGAAGAGGAGGAAGAGGAGGGTAATGAACCAGCTCTTCCATCCTTTGCTACAACTTACTTGATTGTCATGTAAGCTTAACTTTGTGTTATGTTATTTCAAGTGTTTGAATTGATGAGAGTTGTCTTATTCTCTGACAGCTGAAGCATTATCACAGTAAACTTACAAAACGAGTGTTTAGGAGGTAAGTTCGTTGAACGTATGTTTGGTTTAATTGTGCTGTGATCTTATTTGTAGTGTACATTCTCTATTTGCTTCATGATATTTATAGCTCTCTGTTTGTGTGGTTTGGTTTTTGTCATTTGATCAAATGTGTGAAGAATATTTTGTTGGTACTGGGAATGGTTGAATTGCTTGCAGTTGTCTATGTTGTTGTCTTTGCATTCGAGAGAAAGTTAGTTTCCTTTTTCATATGTTGTGATGTCACTGGTAATTGTTAAGAGTTGGCTATTGGTTATTTCTTGAACTTCATCGTAACACATGAAAAAGATAATTTAGTAATAATGTTGATATCTGATGCAAGTTGAGAAAATAATCCAGAACTCATCATGAATGTCATATGAGTCTGCAGTGATTTCTGATTTTCAGGCATAGGAGTGATAATATGAAGAATCCATGATTTGAAAATGGTTTTCAGTTGTTGATGTAATTAAGAAAGGAATGTATGGTTCCTATTGAAAGTTGCAATGTTTATGTTGGATAGAAAGTTTTGGATGTTGATGTGGTTGATATGTTGGATCTTTCTTTCTGTGGTATAGGAAGAAATTATAGAATATGATTTAAAATACTCTATTTTTATTTATTTTTAATTATATGTAGGTGCTTATTACTTTCTATTACTTTCTGTCGCTTAAGATTTGGATATTTGAAACAATTTAGTGTTGAAGGTAGGAGGGTTTGTAACGCTGTTTGATTTCCTTATTTAAGATTTGAGAACATTTACATTAAGGGGAAGAAAATTCAATCATGAATTGTTAGATAATGAAATCATCTTTCAATGATAAATGATACTCAGTTCAAACATTTTATACAAACGTTTCAAAATTGAAAGATTGTCCAAGCTTCTAAAAATGAAAAGATATGTAGGTGCTCATTAGTGTCTATCTCTTAAGATTTGGGTATTTGAGGTTGTTTACTACTGAAGTTAGTAGGTTTTTGTAACGTTTTTTATTTCCTTGATTTGAGAAGAAGATAAACATCAAGAGGAAAAATTTTCAATCGTTAATTGTTAATGAAATCATCTTCCAATGATTCAATTTAGGCATGTTATAGAAACTTTTCTACATGGAAATTTGTTATGGAAACTTTGTAAAATGGATGTAGTAATGAAAATTTCATAAGTAATGATAGCCTTTAAGGAATGTATGCTTTCTACAAATTTTTGTCATGCTTCACTCGTGTAAAAATGTTATTAAAGATATAAATATATCAACCACTACCACCACAAACACATAACGCAAGTGAAAGCGTCAAGGAAATGGCATTGCACATGGTTAACATATAAAGATAATTTTTCATTTATTTCCTAAAGTGGATATTCACGTGTGGATGGAGATATTTTCAGATATAACATTCATAAGTTTCTCTATTTCCAATTATAAAATCGATTTCGAAATACATAAACTTAGTCAAATGTATATTGATATTCAAGCTTGCAATATGCTATTTTTGTTGAAGTATAGTATACTTTAAATGGTATTTTAAAGCTTGCAATGTGTTGGATTTATAAATAGTACATTATAGTCAATATCAGTGTATGCAATTTCCATTTTTGAATTGTATATAAAACTTGTACATGAGGAATGTCAAAAGTAAATGTGTTTGATATGGCTTTTAGCCAATTGGAAATTTTCATTTCTTTGACATATTTTATGCAATTTTTCAAAAATTTCATGACACTATGTAGGTTAAAGTCGTACCTGAAATAGTTATATGAAGAAGGGTTTGAAAAATTAGTTGACACTATAGCAGACTTGCAATTCATGTTTTTGCAATTTCCTGATTTCATTTTTCAACGTGTCATGTGGTGTTTCGGTTGAGTAGTTTTTTTCCCTAACGAACGAGTTTTCATGTCGCTGTGACTTATTCCTCATAAAGTTTAGGTAAAAGGCAGCTATGAGAGTGAAGTTGGCATGGTAATTGTAATAGAACCTTTTCCTTTATTACTTTGTGATTTCTGACCATGGAAAATATTCGTCAAGTTAACTTTCTTTTTAACATTAAGCAGTTTGCAGTATTCTTGATTTCATATCATGTGAAGTATTTTGTTGCTCTTTTTTAAAGATAGGACTTAAGTGTTGCATACAAAATGTACTTTCCACTGTTCGGAATCCGTATCTTATGAACTATTATGCCAATGTCTAATTTTTAGTTTTTGGCCATCATGCTTTTGCTGTTTGTACTGATTGCTTCATATTATCCATGGTTTCATTATTGCATTACTACCTTCACTTAAGGAGTTCAACATTTCCGCAATATGTTTCCAAAATTTATTATGCTTTTCTATATGGAATGTACTATATTCATATGTAAATTACCTTAAAATTTACACACTAATTACTTGAATTTAATGTACTATGTAGTCTGTATAAATAGTTTCCCCATCTATGTTGTAGTGTTGTCAAACATGTCAATTACTTAATTATGTACCTTACGAAATAGGGCAAGTTAACATATAGTCCTACTAGAATGTGCGTCGTATTGGATTGAATTATTTGAAGTAAATCACCTTACAATACTTGTTGGTCCAATAACTACCGTCCTGAACCTTGTAGAATGAGTCATGGAGTCCCCCAACCTAACAGTCAACAAAAGGATCAGCTTGAGTCTACTCGGGTATGGTATAAGAGGGTTAAGAACTGGAGCCTTGAAATGGATTCCAAGTTGATGTCAATTTTCAATGATCACTATAATAAGGGGGATTGGGAAGGTGGATCTTTCAACAAACTAACTTGGTAGAAAATTGTTCTCGAGTTTGACTGGGACACATATCTTGGTTATGATTAGGACAAGCTCCTCCATAGGTGGAGGGGTTTAAAGAAGAAATTTTGTTCTAACCACTGTCTCTTAAACATGAGTGGTTAGGGTATGGATCCCATGACCATGTGTTCGATAGCACCTACCCCAAATGTCTGGTTGGAGGTATCTTCCTACATTTCCCTTCTTATGTCTTTTCACGCCCCTTACCTTAGGTGATCAACATAACTGATTTCAATTCCCTATTTTTCTTTAGTTACCTTCGAAAGTACGAAAGTTACAGGGCAAACCATTTCCCTTGTATGAGGATGACAACAGCATTATTGGTAAGGACATCGCTATGGGGGAGCACGCAATGTCTTCTAAGCATCCATTTAATTCATCTGAGGAGACGCCGACCTCTTATATCCCCTCAATTTTGCCAAGGGAGTCTCAAGCTCCACAATATTTTCAATTTACCCAGCCTTCATACGATAATGCTTTCGAGAAACAGAATTTCAGCTTTGAGGAACTCCTATCTTCTGGTCCCCATGTAGCTCATGCTGGTTTTGGTTATGGTTCTTCAACAAATCCTTTTCAGAGTGATCAGAGTAGTCAAATCACTTCATCGTCTAGTCCACTACATGCTAAACCAAGTGGGGATTGTGGTAAAAGGCCCAGTACCGAAGGCAATTCTAGTGGTGGCAAAAGGCGTTGCTCCGGTCCCACAAATGTTATTCTCGAAGGCATATAGGAGACAAAATTCTTGCTGAAGAAGATTGTCGATCACCACATTTTTAAACCTAGGAAGGTCGACACATGCGTGGAGATTGGGCTTTTCCTTAAGATGGTTAAGGAGTGCGTAGCATCTCCCCTTTTGATATAGTCACCATGGTGCAGCATTTCTCAAGGAGTCGAAACAAAGTGGTTTTCATGAATGTCATTGATAACACGGAAGTGTTCTATGATTAGTTGCAACGAGTTCTCCAAGCTTGACCCCATCAACATGATACTTGATGTCATTTAACCCTAGTAGTGATTTCCTCTGTGGTTTGACCTCAATAGCATGATTTGATCAGTCGTAGCTGATCATACTAGCTATTAGTACTTTATTTCCTTTTCTTTCATTGTATCTACCACCCCCTGGTTATGTAATAATCTAGAACACTTGATTGTACTTCTCTGTTCTTAGTAGATGGTAGCGATCTTAATTTTTAATTTGGGGTTTTTTGTTGTTTATGTGATTTCCTATTTTTATGATAACTTCATGTTACGACTTACAAATATCTTCATCAAATAAATCTACCATGTTACGAAGTAGGTTGTCATGTACTTCATCTTAATTTTCAGGAATGTCAAACTCAAGTAATTCGAACAATAGTGATAGTTCCTTAGAGTCATCCGATTCATCAAGCGAGGACTCTGCATGATAGTCAGGAGTTCTCCGAAGACAAGGAGATGGCCATTGTGGAGTTGCTCCTACCAGTAGTTGTCATGGCATAGTGCTACCCATCAGTAACCCAAAGGATACCTCATAACACAAATCTCATGACAAGACACTTGTAGGTCCATGACATTCTATACCACCATAATCCGAAGTGATGGAAGGATGAATTTTGTATGTCCAAGGAAGCCTTCTTAACATTTGTTGATTTGCTAAAAGAATGAACTAATATGAGAAACACACGAAACACGATGGTGGAGTAGCTAGTAATTTTGTTGTCAATTTTAGGATATGGCAGATCCAATTGCCATCTCATGGAGAGGTTTCAACATTCTAGGGAAATAATAAGTCGCTACATTAATAGAGTCGTAAGGTGGATTCTCAAGTTGAAGTGTCTTTTCATCAAATTACCTGGAGCCATTACACCCATCTCCAATGAGATTAGCAAGAATCCGAAGTTCTTCCCTTACTTTCGAATAGTCTAACATTCTAAACCTTATTTACAATCATAGATATTTACAAACTACTATATCACACACTTCTTCCTGACATGGTAGGATGTTGTTGGAGCCATTGATGGCTGTCATATTAAAGTGATGGTTAGGAGTGATCAACAAGCAAGATTTCATTCTTGGAAGCAATTCACATCTCAGAATATCATGGCTGACATTAACTTTCTCATATGGAATTTGTATATGTCATCATTGAGTTCAAGGGGTCTGATAAGTGAGATTTTAAGGTGAGAAAGATTGAGTTTGAAAACCTGTCGTTGCAGTTACGTAAAAATCCACTAATCAAATAAATTTACTGAAACTCAAGATGAGTCTCGGGTCGAACACAGGGAGGCTACGTCGACTACAAATCCACAGTTATTTCTTTTTATATCTTTCTATAAGAGAAAAGATCACAATATTTCCAACTCTACGCTATTCTTTTCTACTTACAAAATAAAGAGAGAAAAAGAATGAGAGAGAGAGAGAATTACTGTTATAGCTAACAAATGTTTATTACAAAACTAATGCTGAAAATTGAAATCTACACTAGAAAGCAGTAAAAAGATAGGAGAAGAGAGATTATCCTCCTCTACAAATTCTTGGAGGACAAGCCAGTCAAACGATGCCTGAAGGAAGAATGGAGATATAAGAAGGAGGATGAAACTGGAAGAACCGAGGATGAGGCAAGACGTCTACATCGCAGGATTTGCTTCCGGAACAGGGGTGAGAAGACAGCTGGCGAAAGCTCCGCGAATGGGATGAGAAGTGGAAAAATATTTGTTTTAACTCTAGCGGAGCTTCCCGTAGCTTAGGATCACTAGAGCGAGCTTTAGAACATTTGTTCTTACCTCTTAGGAGAGGTGAAAAGGGAAGGAAGGGATGAAGAAATGTGTAGGAGGGGTAGGCCTTTTATAGGTAAAGATATGGGGGCAAAAATGTCATTTTAAGGCCTTAGAATTAATTCTATGGCCTTTAGTGACATGCATACATTGCTGAAGCCGCACGTTGCTGAAACATGCATGAAAGGAGAGCCGTCGGATCAAGATCCAAGCACCCATGATCCGCCATGTCACGTGCCTCTTTTTCTTTAGCCGTTGAGGTGCGTGATAAAGCACCGTGACATGTGAGTATCATCTGATGCTTATCGAGCAGCTGAGATCGCGCTTACAAATCGTACTTCCACGCATCTAACTACACGTGATTGCATGTGTCTGTAGCGCATTGCATCCATGACACCATGTGTTCGATTGTTGTCCTCTTGATGTCAATCCAGTAATTGAATTTCAATTGCTGCGGAGAAGACTCATTAGTGGGGCTCGAACTCGCATCCACGACTTAGGATTTGAGAGTGCAACCACTACGCCAAGGTTTTGGATTGTTGTGTAGAGACTCCAACGCTCATGCGCTCATGGCCATTGGATGAAGATCCAACAACCCACAATCCGCGTGGAGGGAGCTTTCGAAGCCTAATTTGATGGAGCGGCTATGTGGGCCTCCCTCGACCCTTGGATCAAGATCCAACGGTCCAGCTCACCTCACACGAATGCTTGATGGTAACACCATCATTCTTCATAACTAACTTAAATTAGTCAAAATCAAGATATAAAATTCTCCTAAATGATTGTCTGAGGACCGTAATTCCACTCTGATTTGTGTTGAGAAGACAATAAAATAAGGTTAATTATGTTATTTTACATCACATCACAAATGCAAAATAACCACGGGGTCATCCAGGGTTAATTAAAGGTCAATTGAGCATAAAAGACCAAAAAGTGGGTCCACACTGACAGAGACAGGGTTTTATGCATTTCGAGGGCGAAAATAAGACACGAAACCCTAATTATCAACACCACTTAAATTGAAGAGGTTTTGGTCAAGATAAAATTAATATAAACCTCTTAAAATTCATAGAAAAATATTTTAAGAGGTTTGGTACATTTAATTTTACCATCTAAACCTATTTTGACCAAAAATAGAGTTTCAGACGAGATTTTGCCTTGATTGGGATTTTATGCAATTTACCTAGTTAAACATGGTCAAAACTCAAATTCAAGTTCACTATTATATTCTTTGGATCCAAATTAGGTTGACACCAAAATTTAGGCTCAATCAGAGTCCATCTTGACCTAGTTTGCATTTTAGTCCCTAAAATCTCTATCCTTTACATTTAAGCCCCTAGGTTTCAACTTTATTGCATTCAAATCCTTATCTTTTGTCGTCTCCTTCACAAAATAGGTCTTGCCACCTCTCGGTTTGAAATGAATCTCAGGACCCAAGCAACCTGAGACTCAAGAGAGGAAATCTCTCTTGAATCTGCACCAACTCCCCCAAAATTTGGAGGGATTGGTATACAAACCATGGAGAATCCATTAAACAAGATCTCGAGGGCTGAAATCAACCCTATGATTCAGGCAAACTCAGGTTTTTTCCCAAACAAGAGCTCCCTGAAATCCTGCTTCCTTGAGAGAATTCTTCCTAATTAAGCTCATGATTGAGCTCTATATAATCTCTAGATGATCCCAGGTTCATTTTGAGCTCGATTCCAGGCCAAAATCACCTACTTCCTCTCTTCTCTGGTCGCCTCCACTATAGCTTGGGAGACCTCCATCCCTCGTCGTCCTCTGACCGGCCAACAACCAAATTGGTCGGCCCACGACCTTCCTCTC
Source organism: Thalassia testudinum (assembly GCA_037157565.1). Classification (NCBI taxonomy): domain Eukaryota; kingdom Viridiplantae; phylum Streptophyta; class Magnoliopsida; order Alismatales; family Hydrocharitaceae; genus Thalassia; species Thalassia testudinum. The sequence continues at coordinate 146,867,940 of JAZHRO010000031.1, forward strand.
CCTCGTCCACCTCTCGTTGACCAAAGCATAGGCTATCTCCCCCTCTCCTTGTCGCCCTACCTCTTATCGGAGGCTTCTTCGTCCTTGGCGTCGGCCAATCAAAGCTGGCACGAATTCATCCCCTATTAGTCTAATAATTAGGTCTTATCGCTTCCTCTTTCTCCCTAGATTAGGAATAAACCTTTAGGTTTTAGTTTCCACCAACGATCACCTCTCTCTCCCTTTATCTTCCCCAAGTCTAGCAAGAGATCCAGTGATCTCACACTAGCGATCTACGCCACAAAACTTCTCTCCATCTGGTCCATAAGCTCGCCTACATTCAGGGGAACAAAAGCCCTCAAGAAATTGAGGGCTTCGCTTACTCCCTCACTTCACCAAACACACCCACCGTCCGCCACCCTAACAAACATCGTCCAGCCACCCTAGGTCGCCAATCACCAAACCGCACCCACCATTGAGTTTCTCACATCACAGCGACCTTCCTGAGTTGGTCTAATTAGGCCAAGAGGTTGTATTCTTGCCATCAGGTACCCTTGCCATCGAACTTCATCGCCGCTGCCATCCTCTACCTACCGTACACAGCTGACATCAATTTCACCCTCAGATGGTGCGAATAGACACCATGAAGCCACATGGGCTCGTGGTTGAGGAACAGAGCAGCAGCTACATGCCCATTAAGATCGAATCCTCAGCTGCAGCATGCGAAGGTGTTACGTGAAGAAGAGGCTTCCACTTACTCCCACATCGTGGGCATCTGAAATTAAATCGCGTACATAAGGATTTTGGTGCATTAGCCGGATGCCTCAACACGTACCTGGGGTGAGGTCCCCATACGCATGTGCATATGCATGCTCTTGCCCACGCTCACATGCACCTAGGTCTGAGCTTGGGTCAATAACCCGTTACTATTCATACTCGCTTAGTTGGTTAAGAGGAAGGAAAATCTGAGGAGGGTAGGGGGTGGTTTTGCCCTGTTCATGCCTCGGTATTCGTGCGTACTTGCCTAACACTTAGGCATTTCAAGAGGCTTACTTCTGAGTTGGCTGAGGCTTGTGCTTGGTGCCACTACGCTGTGATGCCCTTATGCTTAATCCTTGTGCTGGTGTTTGATTGGGGGGTACTATGGACATATTTAATAGTGCTGACATGGAAATTGAGAGTTAGTGGTTCAAAGCCACTGCAGTGAAATTGATTTAAGATGAATACTTTGAGATATGTGCTTACATGTGGAGATTAATTGGTGATTCAAATCACCATTTTTAGAGCTTTCTTCTTTTTATCCCACTAACTTCTGAGATTTAATTTACTATTACTGAATATATTTTTGATTGATATTCATTGCATATCTTTATTATGCTCATTGTTTCTAATTGCGATTAGTGTGTGAATTCCACATTTGCTCCCTACGAACGACCTCAGAGTCATTTCTATTTTCGAGCACTTATAAATTTTAAATGTTGTTGCGATTTTCGTCACCATACGACGCGATACTTTCCTAAAATTACAATGGAAATTCACGATTCAAAAATGCTTCAGAGGGAAAGCAACAGCCCTTGTGTGGCTTTGGGCAGCTGTGATGGCGCCACATGATGCCATTATGGCCATCCTTCTTCTTTGCTTTGTTCTGGACGCCACAGTGCTCAGATCGAGATGATTTCCGCATTGTCGGACTACGATCGTCACTCCGAATCCATCCGTATGGTCAAATTTGTCATCCAAAGCCCATAGAGATGTTGCATTGTCTCCTGATCGTTGATCTTCCTCAGACTACATATGATACTATAGAACTACAATTAAGGCAATTTAGGAGGTGTTGGACTCTGATCGTCGCCCTGATCAAATCCGTACGGTTGGATCTTCAATCCGATGCCCCAAAATATATTGCCTTATCCCCTAGCCACAAAAAGAGGTGAATTAATACATAATTTACAGAAATTATTCTAAATGCAAAATGATGCATATTATCCAATATTTATAATACATGATGCTTTTATGAACTTAGGAACATATATAAATAGGCAAATTAACATGGATAAATGTAGATTTATCACACCCCCATGACTAATTTTTTACTAATCCCTAGCAGAATTAAACTAATTGCCTTGTATAAATAGAATTAGGATCAAATTACTTAATCAATAGTTATTTTTCAACAATAGGAAATTTCTACTAAAGACCTAAGCTATAAAGACTCAACAGCGCTTGGGTGTCTACCAAAATGCAGACCTCCTAAGCCCTTACCTTATTCAAAAGCAAATACATTTTTTTCTTTTTCTTCTTTTCTATTGTTTTGGATTTTTGAGTTTAGAGTTTCAGGGCAACTTTTTACAGCTACCCAACCCGCCCAAGACTCGAAAATAACTCCAAGTGCTAAGCATCTTATTGTGAAAATGTGATAGACTCACTAATTGGAAATTAGAACAGACTTCAGGTTTCTCCGCCCCTAGGTGACCTTAAGAAAAATTTCTGCCTAAAGGTGTATCTTTTTGATTGGTAGCTTTCTCCTTACTTTTATTTTTATGGGGTCAACACAAGGGCGAACCCAGTGTATATCTCCCTGACTTATTCTACTTCCCTACTTCTTCCTAAGTGTTTAGGAATTATTTGTGTATTTTTATGGGCTGGGTTCTAGTCAACCGGCAATGGGTTATTACTAACGGCAACTTACCAGCAGTACCTGTGAGGTGAAGTATGGCTTTTTCTTTTTTTTCTTCTTTTCTATATTTTCTTTTTTTTTTCTTGTGTTTTTTGAGTATTTTTTTCTTTTTCTTTTTTTAAGTAGGTGACTTTCTTGATCTAAGATTTACCTAAAGGCAACAGAAAGAGAATGATTGTGCGGCTGGGCTCTGGATAACTAGCCAATGGGTTGTTATGCATGACAACTTGCCAACCATACCACTCTAGAAAGTTCATTAGCTACCTAATTTTTGTTAAAACCACAGAAAAGTGAGTCGGTGCAGATAGTGTGCAGATGCTTAAACTATAAGGCCCCCCAAATCAGAAAGCGAGTTGATAAGTCATGTACTTATCACCCCAACTTATTAACCAATTAGAAATGAATAAAAAATGGCAAGGACTTGAGAAACAAGTCCACTTTTAGTGGACACCTGGGCTGATTATGACTGAAGACTTGAAGAGCCTAAGTGTTTAGATCCTATTGTATTATTTCCTAAGGTTGAAAAATTCTAATGTCTAAGTTCTCTTTTCCTAATTCAATTTTTTTTGATAATAAAAGAAAAATAAGAGAAATTTATAAGAAATCTATAGAGTTAACAAATATAAATCAGAAATGAATCCACCCCCTCGTGCCTAGCTTATGCAACGTCCTCATTGTAAATAAAAGGCATGACAAAGGGCAGAATAAGGGAAATATCACTTACATTCCGTGATACTTTGGTCAGTTCTGAGTCAGACTATACAAATGCTGAGTTTAGTGCCATCAGCTAGGTGGGGTCCAGAAAAAGAAGTTAGATCAAGGTCAAAGCAACCTTGTCTAAGATGGGTTCAGGAATAACACGATCAACATAAAGTTTAAGATGTTGTCCATTAACCTTAAAAGAATTACCCATCTTTGGGTTAGAGATTTCAACAGCCCCATTTGGGAATATCCGATCGATAATGAATGGCTCGTTCCATTTGGACCTAAGCTTACCGGGAAAGAGCTTAAGTTGAGAATCAACGAGCCAAACCTTTTGGTTCAACTCAAAGCTCTTGCGGGAAATAATCTGGTCATGAAGAGATTTGGTCTTTGCCTTATATATCTTCGCATTTGCATATGCATCATTTCTAAGCTCCTCCAACTCAGATAGTTGGAGTATCTTAATCTTTCTGGTTAAGCCTAGGTCAAAATTGCATTTCTTTATTACCCAGAATGCTCGGTGTTCAATTTCTACGGGTAAATGACATGCTTTACTGATGTAAACACATTTACACTACTTAAGATGTCTATTTATGCATGTTCTTAAGCATAGGATTGCATTGCATGATATAAATATTGCATAACATGCATCATCTTGTATTTAGAGTAGTTTGAATAAAATGGAGGTTAATTGTCTCCTTTTATGTGCTTGGACAGGGCAAACTTTTTATCAGGGCCTCGGATCGAAGATCCAACCGTACAGATGTGATCAGGGCGACGATTGGAGTTCAACGACTCCAAGATCGCCCTAATCAGGCATTTGTAGCATCAAATAGTGATCGGGGAACCCTAGAAGATCAAGGGCCAGGATGGTGTAAATCCTCACTTCAAATGACAAATCCGACCGTATGGATGAATTCGGATTGATGATCGCAGCCTAACGATGCAAAAATCGAGTCAATCTGACACCCATGGCACCATCTAAAACATCCAGAAAATGGACGGCCAAGATGGCGCCACGTGGTGCCATCTCGGCCGCCCAAATGCCCGCATGCAGCCACTGAAGCCTCCGCATCCGCCCCTCTCCACCGTTGGATCTCGATCCAATGGCTGTGAATGGCTGCGCCTCAAAACATCTACGCGACCATCCGCGCTCCGCAGCGCAGTGGGCGAGGGTGTTATCGTGAGCAGCGAACGCGGGTTCGAGCCGCAGCGAGGAGGCGAAGGGCCCGGGCATGCGTCGGATCTTGATTAGGTGGCCGTCCACGCTCAATAACGTTGACGCGCTATTGCACGCCCGCGTCTCACGTGGCATCGCACGCGTTGGGGCGGGTGCGTAGCGAGCGGGCGAAGGCACAATCACAGCCGTCCGATCTCACGATCGGATGGCTGTGGACGGCTGAACATGTGGCAGGCGTTGAGAGCGAGCAGCTGAGCAGGCGCGCGCAGGGAGCGGCCACTATGCCCACGTTGGTTAGCGACGGTTTTATCCGTCACTAAAGACCCCTTATTTTTAATGTTTAAAGATGTAATGTAACGACCCGATTCCCAAGTCCCTACGAGACACGAGAACCGGACCGACTCAACTAAACCTAAGACCTGGTCGTCCAACGAGGAAGTAACCAAAAGAGCAGTAAAATAAACCACATTCAGCATGAATATAACTAATAGTAAGAAAATACAGCAGTAAGGAAAGAAACCACTACAGTATATACTACCACAACAGTAGAACAACATTCATAACATAATATGAACTGCAGGTAAGAAAAGTACAGCGGAAACAAGAACTACTCACTACAGTGGAACCAAAAGAGGTACAAGAGAACAGTGGTAACTCTACTGGACCCTACTCGACCCAGCGTCCTCTGCAGCCGCTGACCTTGGCTGCTCAACACCTGGTCCTGAAAGGTAACGAGTGTAACACGTCAGCAAAACGTTGAGTAGAGTGGCAGCTAAACTAAAGAAACAGTGAAGTGTACAGTAGCAGTTATGTTCTGTTACTTTTTTTAATTACGTCTTTCTATTGTCTCACAATTTATCTATTTCTCAGATCCTTCACTTGATCTCGAATGTTCCTCGTGGGAATGATCTTGATTGCAGTCTTTTCCGAACAGTAGAAGTAACACGTGGTGCTCTCCTGGCCGGGAGAGTCCCCCGTGGTGATCCTACTCTCAGTCAACCACCCCAAGGTCACGGACAGGCGTAACGGTGACTACGGCACGCGCGATAAACGCACAGGTAGCTAACCCGCACTGGCACGCGGTCAGTCATTTCCGTTAACGGGTGCGCCCAAGCACAGCACGGAACCAGTACAGGGCAGAGCCCTCTCAGTAACAGGGGTCCAACCCCTCCACAGTAACCAAACAGGGGCCTTGCCCCTCCACAGTCCGCGCACCCTTGCTTGACTACCCTGGTTTGCCCAGTGGGCCTAACAAGTCGGTGTAGGAGGCTAGCAGAACCCTGGGGCCCGTGGGGTAGCTAGTGCCCTCCCTACACTAGTAGCTCTCCTCGGTACTACATACGCGAGGGCCAGCAAGTCGGTACAAAGTGGCCAGTCCTAACCCCGGGTCCCTGGGGCGGCTGGCTCCGCTCTGCACTAAACAGGTACAGGTACTTCCCTTGGTACTACGTACCCAAGAGACAGCACACTACCACGTCTTTCTTTCTCAGTTCCATTCCTTTCTCTTTCCAGTTGTTCCACTCCTAATTCCCCGTAGGGTTCCAGCTCTTTTAACTCAGAACATCCAGGTTTCACTTTCCAGTTTCACGTTCTTACAATTCATGTTCTCAATCACGTTTATTTATTCATAGCAGGCAGCTGTTAATTCAATTCACAGGCAGCTATTATTTCCTTTCCACATTTTCCAAGACTGCAGTATTCATATATTCCACTAGTTCTTCCCATCCTAGGATTCATGCCATACCCTAGGATCTATCATACAATCTAGTTTTCTAGCCCTAGGATTCATGCAACACCCTAGGATCTACCATTCATTCTAGTTTCTCACTCCTAGGATTCATGCAATGTCCTAGGTGCTATTTATGGTTCCATAATTTAACAGATTATACCAATAAACTTAAACGCCACTCTACCGGTTACAACAGGAGTACTGGGGGCGTGGTCGGGAATCCTGCGTACCTCCGCAACCCCCGAGACTGCAACAGAATGGGGTCCTATCACAAGGTCAAACACAAGGAGTTTCTCAAAACAGTATACAACTACTATAGACTGGTAGAGGATTTAATTCCAAAAAGCACGCAACTCGATACGTGGAAAACGGACTCCGAACGGGCCCTAAACGGGTCGAAAATGACAAAACAGTGCAAAATCAGACGTCTGGAACTTATTCCAGACGTCTTAAAAAGTGGATCAGGGGTTACCTTGCTCTGCGTGGTCTCTCAGACATCCCGAAGCCTGCGGGGGCGTCTGGCCTAGTTCCCAGACGTCCGATGGTCGCCCAGGACGTCTGGAAGTCGCTCCAGTCGTCTGGCACCACTGCCAGACGTCTGATTCGCGTTGGATGCGATTCCAGAACCTGCACGTACCCATTTCCTCTCTCTCTTAGTACGGTCAGTCGAAGAAGAGGAAGAAAGATGGAAATAACTCACCTTTCAGACGTCTGGACAGTCCTCCAGACGTCCTCCACGCCGTCTGGTTGTACGCCCAGACGTCTGATTCTGGAGAAAATTCCAGAATCAGGGCGCAACTCACCCTCCGCTCGCAACGCTCAGCCGCGCCGCGACTCGTCCGCCTGCTGCTCGAGCTGTAGCAGGCCTCCCGCGTCACCCCGCGTCTGCTGCTCCCCCTCGCCGGCCGGCCCTAGTAGCCCCGGCAAGCTCGCCCTCACGGCCGAGCGCCTCTTCCCACGCGCAGCACCTCCTCCCACGCTCATCGCGGCTGTCGCTGCCGCCGCTCACTCGCGCTCGCTCTCGCTCACCGGCTGGAAGGAGGAGAGGAAAGGGGGCGGAGGTGACGGGTGTGAGGGGGAGGGCATGGCCTTTTAAGGCCGCGCGAGGAGTAGAGAGAGAGCGGGACAGAGGACGCAGGAGGGAGAGGGAAAAAGAGAGAGAGACGCTCGCAGGTCTGTGCACTCAGACGTGCAGACGAAACACGCGTGCCAAAAATAATCGAATCCCAGACGTCGGAAAGGGGTTCTAGACATCTGGTCAGACGTCTGGGACACCTCCCAGACGTCTTAAAAACGTCTGAAGCCGCGCGTTCGTAATAATGTAACAAACTCAAAGGAAGTTTCGTCCCCGAAACTTGCGCTAACTAGGGTGCGGGAAAAACGTCATATTAACCATAACAAACTCAAAGAGGACCGAAGCCGGTCCGAAAATACATACCCGCGACGAGCTCCGGGTACCGCTCCCGCATTGCCACCTCAGGTCCTTGTACCGCTGGCTCCTCCACAAAACCTTTACCAGGGGTACTTGCTTTCGTCTCAAACTGCGGACGGCTCGGTCTAGAATCTGCATTGGCTGCTCGGGGTAGGTCAGGTTGTCGTCCACCTCGACGCTCTCGTGACTCAGTACGTGACTGGGATCGGCTACGTACTTCCTGAGGTTGGACACGTGGAACACGTCGTGCACACTAGAAAGCTGGGGAGGGAGGGCAAGCCTGTAAGTAACGGGTCCAACCTGCTCTAGGACCTCAAAGGGCCCCACAAACCTCGGCGTGAGCTTCCCTCTCACTCCAAACCGCTGCAGGCCCTTCATGGGCGAAACACGGAGAAAGACGTGGTCCCCAACCTCAAACTGCACCTCTCTGCGTCTCCGATCCGCGTAGCTCTTCTGTCTGCTCTTGACAGTACGGAGTCGCCTGTGGATCAACCTGGGGCCAACCTCCCACTTGGTCCCCACCTTAACCCAACTCAAGGGTGCCGTACACCTCCGTCCGTACAGAGCCTCGTAGGGAGCCATGCCGATGCTCGAGTGATAGCTGTTGTTGTATGCAAACTCCGCCAGGGGCAGGTGTTCCTCCCAAGAGCCCCTCCAGTCCAGTACACAGGCACGCAAAAGGTCCTCAAGTGTCTGTATCGTGCGCTCGGACTGTCCGTCCGTCTGGGGGTGGTAAGCTGTACTAAACCTCAACCGCATCCCCAGGGCCTGCTGAAACTCAACCCAAAACTGGGACGTAAAGCGGGTATCCCGGTCGAATACGATCTCCCACGGAACTCCGTGTAGTCGTACCACGTCGCGGATATACCTCTCTGCCAACTGTGCTAGTCCTAAAGTGACTCGGATCGGCAGGAATCGTGCCGTGTTCGTCAGTCTATCCACAATTACCCAGACAGCGTCGTGTCCTCACTGGGTAACAGGTAAGCCCACCACCAAGTCCATGGTGATGCTCTCCCACTTCCACTCTGCCACTGGAAGCGGCTGTAGCGGCCCTGCAGGCCTCTGATGCTCGGCTTTCACCTGCTGGCACACTAAGCACTGCTACACGAATTCACCCACATCTCGCTTCATCCCCCTCCACCAAAACTCGCATCTCAAGTCGTGGTACATCTTCGTGTTTCCGGGATGTATGGTGAATCTGGAACCGTGTGCCTCAGTCAGGAGCTCTCTCAACAGCTCCTCGTCCCTGGGAACGCACAACTGTCCCCTCAGGCGCAACACCTGGTCTGCGAAAGAGAAGTCCCCTGGGTCTCCTGACAGTACTCTGTCGCGTAAGGACTGCAAGTACGGATCGGCCATCTGTCTTGTGATGATGCGGTCTATCAGCTCTGGCCTGGTTTTTCGTGTCACCGTCACTGCCCCACAATGCCCCCGTAACTCCAGGGGTCGCCAACTGCCCACCTCCTCCAAAAGGCTCCAACTCTGTAACTGTAAACTGGCCAAGTGTGCGGGCGCCTTACGGCTCAAGGTGTCAGCCACCACATTGGCCTTTCCTGGGTGGTAGGAGATGCTGCAGTCGTAGTCCTTCAGGAGCTCCAACCAACGTCTCTGTCTCATGTTGAGCTCCTTCTGATCAAAAAGGTATCTGAGGCTCTTGTGATCTGTGAAAATTTCGAAGGTCTCACCGTATAAGTAGTGCCTCCAAGTCTTCAGTGCGAAGACAACAGCTGCCAACTCTAGGTCGTGGGTAGGGTAGGTATGCTCATGGGGCTTCAGTTGCCGCGAAGCGTAAGCGACGACGTGACCCCTCTGCATGAGCACACCTCTTAACCCCTGCAAGGAGGCGTCCGTGTACACAACGAACCCGCCACTACTGTCAGGGATGATGAGCACGGGAGCCGAAGTCAACCTCTCCTTCAGCTCCTGAAAACACGCCTCACAGGCGTCTGTCCAAGTGAAGGGCACGTCCTTCCAGGTCAACTGTGTCATAGGACGCGCGATATGTGAAAACCCTCTGATAAATTGTCTGTAGTAGCCTGCCAGTCCGAGGAAACTGCGAATCTTAGTGACTGAACGCGGTCTCTCCCACCTGAGCACTACCTCGACCTTGGCTGGGTCCACCGCCAAGCCATCTCCAGAGATCACATGACCTAAGAAGGTGTCCTCCCTCAACCAGAACTCGCACTTGCTGTATTTGGCGTACAGCCTACGTTGTCTCAGCGTGTCCAGAACCATCCGCAAGTGCTGTCCGTGCTGCGTCTGATCTCTAGAATAGATGAGTACATCATCTATGAAAACCACCACGAACTGGTCCAAGTACGGTCTAAACACCCGGTTCATCAGATCCATAAAAGCAGCGGGGGCATTGGTCAGCCCAAACGGCATGACCAAAAACTCATAGTGTCCGTACCGGGTGCGGAAAGCTGTCTTGGAGACATCGGTCTCCCTGATCCTCAACTGATGGTATCCCGACCTCAAGTCGATCTTGGAGAACACCGTGGCACCCCGCAATTGGTCAAACAAGTCGTCGATCCTCGGCAGCGGATATCTATTCTTGATGGTGACCCTATTCAGCTGTCGGTAGTCCACACAAAGGCATAGGGTACCATCCTTCCTTTTCACAAACAGTACCGGGGCTCCCCAGGGAGACGCACTGGGTCTCACGAAACCCTTCTCCAAAAGGTCCTGCAACTGAGACTTAAGCTCTCGTAGCTCAAGCGGTGCCATCCTGTATGGCACGGTGGAGATGGGACTGGTCCCTGGTACTAGCGAGATCTCAAACTCGATCTCGCGCTCGGGCGGTAGTCCTGGTAACTCGTCTGGAAACACGTCAGGGTACTCTCTGACCACCGGGATGCTCTGGAAGTCTGCCACAGGGATGGGCTCTGCCACCACACAAGCTAGGAAGCCCTCACACCCCTGGCTCAAAAGTCTCGCCGCCCAAAGTGCCGAAATGCACCTGAAGCCTCCGTTCACTGGCTGTCCGTGAAACTCGAAAGAAGGCAACTCCGGCATGGAGAAGACAATCTTCCTCTCAAAATAGTCTACCAAGGCGTGGTAAGCGGACAGCCAGTCCATCCCTAGAATCACTCCAAAGTCCTCCATCTTTATCATAATCAGGTCAGCTGGCAAGCTATGTCCCCCGACGCTGACATCGCAATCCGTGTACACCTCTTCAGCTACAAACAACTGACCACTTAGACCTCTGATTACTAACGGATTTTCTAACAGTGTATAATCCTGGTCCAAACTAACTGCGAAACTGGCTGCGACAAACGAGTGCGTAGCGCCGGAATCGAAAAGTGTGTAAACGAGTCTGCCGAAAACTGAAACCATACCTGCCACTACCGAGCCCGAAGCTCTGGCATACCTGTGTGTCATGGCGTTGATACGCCCCTCAGCTCTAGGTGCGGACGAAGCAGCCACACTCTGCGTCGGACGGGCAGGTGCTGGTCGGTACCCTCCTCGTGACTGCTATCCTCCTCACGCCTGGTAACCGTGGCCTCTTACGCGCCCTCCAGTGCTCTGCGCGGGAAGTATCTGCTGACCTCCTGCCCTGGACGGGCAGTCCCCCCTGATGTGGCTCGACTGGCCACACTGGTAACAGAGGGGAACCCGGCTCCCGCCCTCAGTGGGTCCCTGCTGTCGGCTGGGCGGGGGTCCGGTGCTGGCGACTGGCCCCTGTTGAGGGCCCCCAAAGGCCACTGATGGCCCTGTAAAACGTGACGGCTCTCCTGCGGACGCCACGTGTCTCCTCTCTCGCCGGCCCTGTGAAAAGTCTGGCTGAAAGGGCCTCTTCCACCCGCCGTCAGTGTCTTGCGCGGACGGGTTGGTCTCCTCGTAAGTCATGGCTGCCTCCACCACCCTTGAAAACGTAGGCAGCTTCAGGGGTTTAACATACCCCCGAATCGCAAGCCGGAGCCCCTCAGTGAACCTCCAAAGGCGCTCCTCCTCAGTAGCTACCGCTGTCGCTGCAAAGCGGGACAGCTCCAGGAAACGCGTGCGGTACGCGCTCACGGTCATCGTCCCTTGGCGGAGAGTGTGGAACTCCCGCCTCCTCTGGTCCTGCCACGTTTGGGGAAAGTACTGCTCGCAGAAGAGGGTGACGAACCTATCCCAGGTTGGCTCGTCCCTCTCCTGTCCCCGGACCGCCCTCCACCACCTATGTGCCGCACACTCCAGCTGGTACGTGGCAAAGGCCACGCGACACTCCACCGGGGGGCGAAGGGTGTCGAAAATCTTCTCCAGCTGCTCGAGCCAGTCCTCTACCTCGGTCGGGTCCTCATCCCCCTTGAAGGAGGGGGCTTCAGCTTCCGGAACTGCCCGAAGAGCTCGGAGTGGCGCTGCAGTGGGGATGCTAGTGCACCTCCAGGCAACGGTGCCTCGTGCACAGAAGTGTCGGAGGAAGGTGTAATTCGGGGCCCTACCAGGAGGGGGTGACATAATAATTGCGGAAATAAAATAAACAATCTTCATAAAATGCAATCACACAAAGTACACAAAGTATTTTTAGGTGGAAACCCAAACCAGGTGAAAACCATCACCTAACCCTCTCGAGTTAGGATTTTCCGATCAATCAAGTTGATCAAAATTCACTAAATCGAATCACTTTAAATGAGGGTGATTCAACCTCAATACAACCACGTTACTTAAACGAGGGTAGCGTACCTCAACCCCTTCTCTCCACGAGAAGGATTTTGTCTCGCGAAGGAGACGGGAATTCGCAAAGCGAATACCCAACCAAATAACAAAGATAAAATAAACAACAAGTCCTATAGAGCCAACAAAGTAATTATGAACCTAGCTTCTATAGGAATAAGGAAACCCCCCTTTGCAAGGAGTGTGTCGAGTTGATGACGCGGTGCGTGTGCCACGCGACGGCGCAACTTCGCTCTCGTGAACTACGGCGGGAGAGCGGGTGCGCAACAGCTTGATGCTCTCAAGAGAATGGAGCTTGAGCTTGGAGAACAAGAGCTAGCTAGGACACAAGAGAGTGGAAAGTGTAATACAAATTGTTTCTTGTGTATCTTGGTGTCTCTAGGTGTTTCTTAGTGTTTCTTGGTGTGTGTTTATGTTGCAAAGGTTCCCCTCTATTTATAGAGGCCTTAGGAAGGCTTTGGAAGGCTTAGGAAAGGTTCTATAGCCGTTGGGAACAAAACCCAAGAGAATCAGCCCGAAATCAGGAACAATCATTGCTCTGACAGGCTTATCAGACGTCTAATTCTGGCATCAGACGTCTGGAAGTTCACTTTAAGACGTCTGATTCCAAGGTCAGACGTCTGATTTTGGGCGGGTCTCTTCCTGACTTGAATCAGATCTAAACAGGGTTTTTGCGCAAGTCCATCAGACGACATATAGGACGTCTGGAAACCTACTTTTTCTGTGGGAATGGATTTCCAAACGTTGCAACGGCTAGAAAATCTCTGAGAAGAGATTTTGGGTTAGCCGAGGCAAAACGGTCAATTATCAGACGTCTGGAAAGTCCTATGGACGTCTGATAAGGCTCTAACGGTCATATCCTCGTGTGTTTGCTAAGCCAGCCAACGGTCCACTAATTGGACGTCTGGCAAAATCATTAGACGTCTGCTAAGACGTCTGGTCTAAGGTCTGGACGTCTGATTTAATCAGACAGAACTAACTATGTCCAGCCTAATAGTTATCAGACGTCTGAAACAACAGTCAGACGTCTTAAAATACTTTATCAGAAGTCTGATTTGAGAATTAGACGTCTGGAAGTGCTGTTTGAACCCTATATTGGTTTTCTAAGTGTTCTACAGAAAACCTAAGTATCCTAGGGTTGTGCATGTGTTCCTAGGACTACTGTTAGGGTACTTTGAGGCTCTTTAACATGAATTATCTAAGGAAATAAAGAGCAACAAAAGAAACGAAAAATACAACAAGTATAAAAGAAGGAAATCTATCCTATTCTTCATTTCCTTCCATCTTTAATCTATCGCTTCTCGCGAATCTCCTCTGTTTTCCATCAAGCTCGTCCAATCTGTCCTGGATGCGAGCTCGAACTCCATCTAATCACGTATCCATTTGCGATTGACCTGAAATGTAGGACTCAAAGCGCAAATGTTAAATGACACGTGTTTTGTTATCATCAAAACAAATGATCGTGGTGCTCTAGCACCAACAGAAGGTGGGGGCTGCGGCGGCCCATCCCCTCCCCCGCGACCATCGCCACGTCCGTCGGGTGGTCCCACAGAGGACTCCCCTCCGCAGCCCAGGGGGAGGCGCTCGGGGCGGTGGGTGGAGCTCCTCTCGTACAATATCCCGTATCAGCTGGGCGAGGTCCTAGGCCTAGACGCTCGGGAGTAGTGGCTGGTCCATTGAGGCGTCGGCAACGGCACGCCCACCTCGCCGACCCCGTCCTCGGCCGCGCCCGCGGCCCGCCTCACCAGTCCCGTGATGAGGCATCTCGTGCAAGGAGATGCGAAACAAAACGGGACGCGTCACTACGAAATGATACCGAACGGAAACGTCTAAGAGCACATGTCAAAAGATATGTTGTGGTGGCTACTCTAGTTATAGACATGTGAATTGGTTATTTTCCAGTTAGTTGATTCACTTCTCGGGATGACCTTGCTCTGATACCATCTTGTAACGATCCGATTCCCGAGTCCCTACGAGACATGAGAACCGAACCGACTCGACTAAACCCAAGACCTGGTCGTCCAACGAGGAAGTAACCAAAATAGCAGTAAAATAAACCACATTCAGCATAAATATAACTAACAGTAAGAAAATACAGCAGTAAGGAAAGAAACTACTATAGTATATACTACCACAACAGTAGAACAACATTCATAACATAATATGAACTGCAGGTAAGAAAAGTACAGCGGAAACAAGAACTACTCACTACAGTGGAACCAAAAAGAGGTACAAGAGAACAGTGGTAACTCTACTGGACCCTACTCGACCCAGCGTCCTCTGCAGCCGCTAACCCTGGCTGCTCAACACCTGGTCCTGAAAGGTAACGAGTGTAACATGTCAGCAAAACGCTGAGTAGAGTGGCAGCTAAACTAAAGAAACAGTGAAGTGTACAGGAGCTGTTATGTTCTGTTACTTTCTTTAATTACGTCTTTCTATTGTCTCACAATTTATCTATTTCTCAGATCCTTCACTTGATCTCGAATGTTCCTCGTGGGAACGATCTTGATTGCAGTTTTTTCCGAACAGTAGAAGTAGCACGTGGTGCTCTCCTGGCCGGGAGAGTCCCCCGTGGTGATCCTACTCTCAGTCAACCACCCCAAGGTCACGGACAGGCATAACGGTGACTACGGCACGCGCGATAAACACACAGGTAGCTAACCCGCACTGGCACGCGGTCAGTCGTTTCCGTTAACGGGTGCGCCCAAGCACAGCACGGAACCAGTACAGGGCAGAGCCCTCTCAGTAACAGGGGTCCAACCCCTCCACAGTAACCGAACAGGGGCCTTGCCCCTCCACAGTCCGCGCACCCTTGCCTGACTACCCTGGTTTGCCCAGTGGGCCTAACAAGTCGGTGTAGGAGGCTAGTAGAACCCCGGGGCCCGTGGGGTAGCTAGTGCCCTCCCAACACTAGTAGCTCTCCTCGGTACTACGTACGCGAGGGCCAACAAGTCGGTACAAAGTGGCCAGTCCTAACCCCAGGTCCCTGGGGCGGCTGGCTCTGCTCTGCACTAAACAGGTACAGGTACTTCCCTTGGTACTACGTACCCAAGAGACAGCACACTACCACGTCTTTCTTTCTCAGTTCCATTCCTTTCTCTTTCCAGTTGTTCCACTCCTAATTCCCCGTAGGGTTCCAGCTCTTTTAACTCAGAACATCCAGGTTTCACTTTCCAGTTTCACGTTCTTACAATCCATGTTCTCAATCACGTTTATTTATTCATAGCAGGCAGCTGTTAATTCAATTCACAGGCAGCTATTATTTCCTTTCCACATTTTCCAAGGCTGCAGTATTCATATATTCCACTAGTTCTTCCCATCCTAGGATTCATGCCATACCCTAGGATCTATCATACAATCTAGTTTTCTAGCCCTAGGATTCATGCAACACCCTAGGATCTACCATTCATTCTAGTTTCTCACTCCTAGGATTCATGAAATGCCCTAGGTGCTATTTATGGTTCCATAATTTAATAGATTATACCAATAAACTTAAATGCCACTCTACCGGTTACAACAGGAGTACTGGGGGCGTGGTCGGGAATCCCACATACCTCCGCAACCCCCGAGACTGCAACGGAACGGGATCCTATCACAAGGATCAAACACAAGGAGTTTCTCAAAACAGTATACAACTACTATAGACTGGTAGAGGATTTAATTCCAAAAAGCACGCAACTCGATACGTGGAAAACGGACTCCGAATGGGCCCTAAACGGGTCGAAAACGACGAAACAGTGCAAAATCAGACATCTGGAACTTATTCCAGACGTCTTAAAAAGTGGATCAGGGGTTACCTTGCTCTGCGTGGTCTCTCAGACGTCCCGAAGCCTGCGGGGGCGTCTGGCCTAGTTCCCAGACGTCCGATGGTCACCCAGGACGTCTGGAAGTCGCTCCAGTCGTCTGGCACCACTGCCAGACGTCTGATTCGCGTTGGATGCGATTCCAGAACCTGCGCGTACCCATTTCCTCTCTCTCTTAGTACGGTCAGTCGAAGAAGAGGAAGAAGGACGGAAATAACTCACCTTTCAGACGTCTGGACAGTCCTCCAGACGTCCTCCACACCGTCTGGTTGTACGCCCAGACGTCTGATTCTGGAGAAAATTCCAGAATCAGGGCGCAACTCGCCCTTCGCTCGCAACGCTCGGCCGCGCCGCGACTCGTCTGCCCGCTGCTCGAGCTGCAGCAGGCCTCCCGCGTCACTCCGTGTCTGCTGCTCCCCCTCGCCGGCCGACCCTAGTAGCCCCAGCAAGCTCGCCCTCACGGCCGAGAGCCTCTTCCCATGCGCAGTACCTCCTCCCATGCTCACCGCGGTTGTCGCTGCCGCCGCTCACTCGCGCTCGCTCTCGCACACCGGATGGGAGGAGAGGAAAGGGGGCGGAGGTGACGGGTGTGAGGGGGAGGGCGTGGCCTTTTAAGGCCGCGTGAGGAGGAGAGAGAGAGCGGGACAGAGGGCGCAGGAGGGAGAGGGAAAGAGAGAGAGAGAGAGAGAGAGAGAGACGCTCGCAGGTCTACGCGCTCAGACTCGCAGGCGAAGCACGCGTGCCGAAAATAACCGAATCCCAGACATCTGGAAGGGGTTCCAGACGTCTGGGACACCTCCCAGACGTCTTAAAAACGTCTGAAGCCGCGTGTTCGTAACATGTAATGACCAATTTGCCCCCACTTCTTGCAACTATAAAAGGAGACCCCCTCCACACGAAATTCTCATCCCTTCCTTCTCTTCTCCACCTCTGCAAAGCTCAAGAGAAGCTTGTCCCACACCCGGGATGCTTCTTGTGAGATAAAGTCCAAATTTTCATCCCCCTTCGGAAGTGGATCCCGCGACGACGACGACGTGTTGCCCCATTCCCGTTCTTCTGCTTTGTCCTCCTTCATCCTTCTTCGTCCTCCTTCGTCCAGGCATCGTCCCGTCCGACTCGTCCTTCAAGCGACCGTCGAGGAGGATATCTCTCTCCCCATTCTTTTTACTGCTTTCTAGAATAGATTTACTGCTTTCTAGAGTAGTTCTGCTCGTCCTCCAAGAGATCGTCGAGGAGGACATTTCTCTCTCCATTCTTTTAATGCTTTCTAGAGTAAATTTATTGCTTTCTAGTGTAATTATTTTCTACTTTCTAGTTGTAATAGTGAAAGAAACAATCTCCTTAATGATGAATTCCCTATTTATTCTACATCTCATTTTGATTTTTGTTTGTAATATTCTCTCTCTCTTACTCTCGCTCTCTCTTCTATTTATTATAAATAATTAGATAGCTTTAAATTGAATTACTATGTGACAAATAAAAACAAACGCGTAGTTTTTAAATCAAATGTTCGCCTCCCTGTGTTCGACCCGGAATTTCAATTTCGGTATAAATTTTATTTGTTGAATACGAGTTCTTTGCTTTCAAACTACAACGACAGGTTTTCCAAAACCTAACACATTAGCGTAGCAATTCGTACGTTTAACATTTACCAAACACTAGACGAAATGGAGACATGTTGATAGGTATCTCGTATGCTGTACAGTAGGCCCAAAGAGCGTCATCAAGCTTTTGAGTCCTATCTTTCCTATTAGGCCTAACCATTTTCTGTAGGATGTTCTTGATCTCCCGATTGGAGACCTTGGCCTGTTCGTTCGTCTAGGGTCGTAAAGGTATGGAAATCCTATGGTTCACCTTATATTTAGCCAGTAAGTTTTAAAACTGGGCATTAGTAAAATGAGTACCACCATCACTGATGATGGCTCTCAGGATCCCGAATTGACTGAAGATATTCTTCTTGAAAAAATTGATGACCACTTCGTGGTCATTGATTCAGGTGGGAATAGCCTCAATCCACTTGGACATATAATCAACGGCCACCAGAATTTATTGGTGTCCAAATAAAGGAAGGGTCCCATGAAGTCGATGCTCTAAACGTAAAAAATTTTGACAGGAAGGATTGGGTTAAGGGGCATCATATCTCTGTTAGCTATGCTCCCGAGTGCTTGGCATCAGGAACATGACCTTGAGAATTCCTGGCATCCTTGAATAAAGACGACCAATAAAATCTAGACCGCAGAATCTTTGCAGCCGTCTTTTTCCTGGAAAAATGTTTGCCATGTGCAGATGCATGGCATAACTTAAGTATACTCTAAAATTCATTTTTTAGGGCACATCGGTGAATAATTTGATCAAAGCCGATGCGTTACAACTCGAGGTCATCCCAAAAGTAATATTTGGCCTCGGATACAAGTCTATCCCATTGTTGCTTGGTCCAGTCTTAGGGGACTTGACCAATGGCCAAATAATTAACAAGTTGCCAGTAATCGGAATATTCGGATGAGGAGAATCAATTAGGATTCTTCAAAGATGAGCCGCCACTACTTTTTGTGCCCCAGATTTGTCTTTAATTTCAAGATCAAATTCTTGAAGTAAAAGAATCCATTGAATGAGCTAAGGTTTGGCATCCTTTTTGGCTAAGAGATGTCTTAAAGTCGAGTGGTTGGTATAAATTATTATATGAGAACCTAAGAGATAAGCCCTAAACTTTTCCAAAGCAAAAACTACAGCTAGCAATTTTTTTTCTATAACAGTATAATTTCTCTAGGCCTCATCCAGAGTCTTGCTAGCATAGTAGATGACAGAGGGATTTCTTTCAATCTTCTGACCCAAGACAGCTGATAGGTCCACTTTAGTGGACTAAATTAGAGCCTAAGTGCATTATCATTGAGGTGAGAATTTAATCTAGAGAATGCATTACATTGATAAAATTATTTAAGCTCATGAATTATCATTCTCACATTATTTTGAATGGAAGTGCACTCATGATATTCATGTACTAATACATTTACATACATATGTTTTTGCAAGAATAAATTGGGGATATTAATTTTGGCATCTTGGGTTGTTATCACAAAAAAGGAGGAAAGAGATTCTAAAATCTTCTTTTTTGGAACCTAGGATTACATCCCATAATCATTTCTTTCCATCAGAGATCTTCTTCCTTATTTGAGCCAAAAAATACGCACCACTCTCTCTTATTTCCATGCATGGACGTTCCATGATATTTTCCTTATTCTCTCTCTCTCTTCTCAATAATCTCTCTCCATCATTCTCTGATTTCATTTTCTTTGTTTCTTTATATAATAGGGCATGTAGGATGACTCAATCATCTTCCTCCTCAACATGAGGGAGCACCTTCTCTCAACATCCTCTCCTCACCAGAATGCCACCGCGAGCCTCTGCCATCGCACACAACCTCTACCAACAATCACCACTTCAAGCTGTCCACAACCGCGCCTGTGCACCGATGACACCTCCATTGTGGTCGACGTTGATAGTGCCGACACCACCACTGTTCTCTACCTCGACGTTCATCACTGCTCTTTGCCCTTTAACCACCATGCTCCCATGCTTCTTCATCATCGTGCGTCGACCACAGCAGTTGGCAACCTCCCACTACGACAACCAGATCACGCTTCATTCTTCTTTCTCTATTTCTTCTCCATTAGAAGAAACCTCACCACCATCCACCCACTACTCATCTTCTTCCCCAGAAGAAGAACCCACCAACAGTACCACCAATACCCAACCACTCCTCCACACCACCAGCAGTCACCAGTCTTCATCACCGATCACCTCCCTACCCCTTGACGCCACCTACGTCGCAAGTCTACAACCATGTGCCCATAGCCCACAGCCACGCATGACAACCCTTGCGCATGGCAGCCCACGCACAGCCATCGCCCGCGCCCTCACCAGCGTTGTGCACCACCACACATGTGCCTCACTGCATGGCCACGCCTTTGCGCACAAGCACAGCATAGCACCACCTCGCGCGTAGCCACTCCCCTGCGCCCCCAACCTCTTCCTCTTCTTCTTCTCTGCCGATAGAGGAGGAACGCAACAAACCGCTAGCCTCTCTGATGGGAACACCATCATGAGCCATAACTAGCTCAATTTGGTCTGATAAAGTCAATAAAAACTCCTACATAACCTTCAGAGGATCCTAAGTGCTTAACATTCTATTTTGAGAAGAAAATATGAAAATAGGGTTATTTATGCAATTTTACTATCTTATCACAAATACAGAATAATCACGAGGTATGTCAGGGGTTTTTTAAGGTCATATGGTCATTAATGTCTAACAAGTAGGTCCATACAAAAAGAAACGAGTTTTCACGCATTTCAAGAATTAATGAACATCTAAAATCCTAAAAATAGACCCACTTAATTAACTAGGGGTTCTGGTCAGGATAAAATTCATATAAACCCTCTAAAAATCATAGAAAAATATTCTCTAGGGTCTGACATCCTTGATTTGACTATCTGAACCCATTTTGACCTAAAATAGAGCTCAGGCAGACATTTGCCCTAATTTGGGTTTCTGCACAATTTACTTAGTCAAACGTGGTCAAAACCTAAATCCAACTTCACCATCAGATTCCATGGGTCCAAATTAGGTTTGTACCAAAATTAGGCCTAATCAGAGATCATCTTAACCTAGTTTGCATTTTAATCCTGTTCTGACTATTTCTTATAAAGAACCCTTCAACTTTTGAAAACCTTGTAGGGACCCCCTAACTTCCTCATCTTCTTCACATCTAGGTCCCTACCGCCATTAGGACTAGTTGTAGCATCTCTAGTGAGATTCGAGTGAGATTTTCTTGCTCGTTTCTCAATTAATTAGTCCCAGATTTGAACCAGAGATTTCTTGAGGAATTTTCTTTCAATCAAGCCCATCATTGGACTCCAATTCTTTCCCAATCTCCCATGCGAATGCATGGGAGATGCGGGTCTCCTTGTTGAGTAAACACCATGTGCTTCCAAGCTTGATTTCCAATCTTGGAATGCCATTCTAGGCCCTATTTAAGGACCCAGGTTGCAAGGCCGATCTCCTTAGCAAGTTTTGGTGAGTCAAAATACCTTAATCTACCCTCTCTAGGCACCAAACACCTCTGCTCTGGCGACCTCTCTCCATCCTTCTCCTATGTACCTCCAACCATCAAATTGGAGGTGCCACCATCTTCCTCTCTTCCTCGCGCACCTCTCCCGTCAAAGGGAGGGTGTTTCTCTGCCTCATTTGCGATCGTCACCTCGCCGTCTCCATCTCCTTCTCCAGCTTCGGTCAAGCCACAACTGGAGCCCTCCGCCAATCTCCTCCCCTCTAAGTCTCTCTATTCCTCTTCTCTCCCTCTACTTTCTTTTCACCTACGCACAAGTCACTCACAACCACCGCACCGCCCTCCTGCACTTCATCTTCTTCATGGTCGACAGAACTCTGGCGAGTTCACCTGGCCTCCATAGTCTGCCAAATCACTCCGCGCCATCTTCACAAGCTCCACCACACCTCTCTCGTCAAAAGCCCTCTTGTAATTTGAGCTTTCATCCACCAACGCACTCCACCGAACTCCACCTCCTTCTCATACCTTCTCTGACTCTGTCAGCCCTCCACACGCACGCATTCACCACACAACCACCACCGATGCACTTGCCTTCGCACGACGACCCTTCTACGCTTATCTGATAAGGCTGAGAGGTTGTGCTTTCCTTTTCAGGTGTTTGTCGGATGTTCGCCGTCGCGACCTTCTTCTCCGACCTCCACTGCAGTGCTCCGGCTGTGTTCTTCATTGCTATCACCTCCAGGCGTTGCAGGCCATCTCCAGAAGTTTCCCCAGGCATCCAATTGCGATTGCCAGCATCAGCCTCTACCTCAAATGAAAGCTAAACCTTTTGCTGCTACACACGTGATGAAGGTGAGTGGGATAGTCCCACATCGTGGAACACAGACGCACGTGTAGCACATAAGTTGAATTTGTGCTTACGGCTCGTTGCCTCAGCACGCACACGGGGTGAGGTCCGCTCATGCACGTGCATACGCATGCCCTCGCTTGCACTCATGCCTCGCGGGTCTAGGCCTTGGTCAGTTTACCCAGTTACTCGAGTCTAGTCTGGTTCGCCTGATTCTGAGAGAGAAAGAAGAGAAAGAAAGAGAGAGAGGAAGGGGGTTTTTGCCCTCTGCTGCTCTCTACACTTAGCGAAATTGAGAGGCCTTCGCCTCTGAAGTTACTATGCTGTGCTTGCCTCTCCCTAAGGCCTGAAGGAAAAGAGAGGCCTTTTCCTCTATTGCTGGTTCTGAGTCACTATTGAGTTATTGAAATACTTAAGTTGACATGGAATATTTGGTTGGATTCACTGTTCATTTATTTGAGATACTTGAGCTTAATCAGAAGGGGTTAATTGGCGATTCAAATCACCATTTTAACCAACATTTTTTGCACATTGATATTTGAATCTTGATATATCATTCTTGAATCAATTCTGATTGCAATTATTTATATCTCTTACTTAGAATTGTGATCTTGAGATTGATTGACTGATTGCTCCTTGCGTTCGACCTCGGATTGTTCTGAGTTATAAATTTAAGTGTTTAATGCGATTTTGTCCTATACTATAACACATTTCCTAAACATCGACGATTTCACATTAACACTCTCCACGAGCAGCTGACATCTCTGGCCATGAAACTTTTCACCATCGACTCCAACGCGCTTGCCTCGACCCCTGAGCACAACCATGACTTCAATTGCACCGAACGACCGCCGTTTCGCCGACCGGAAAGCCTCACCGCTAGCGGCCTCCTCCACTCCAACCAATGACCACCGGCCACTGTTCGACGCACCACCACCATCATCGGAAAGCCCTCATCGCAGCCAACCTCCACCAAGCTTCGCACGCTCGAATGCGACCTCCTTGACGCGAATGCTCAAGAGGACGAAATCCTCTATTTCGGTTCATATTAAAAATTATGATCCATACCATTGCCGAAATTTATTTTTCTGATTTTATTTAATTAATAAATTATGGTGAAATTGCAACCTTACACTTATTCTTCTACGTATTTGTTCAACTCTTACGATTCATCTCAGTGTACACCACATTTGGATTTAGATTTGCACTTTAGTATGAATGCAATTGAAAATTACATGATATGCCACTGCACATGCACTATTCACATATTTTGGAGCTTTTATTTCTTACATGAAAATTACGTAAAGAGCCCTTAACTTCTCTATAAATTGGGGTTCACATTCTGAGTAGCATATCCATTGATTGATTGGACGAATGTTTCTGCAAACATGATTGCTACATACCTGTGATCTTATTGGCATGTTCCTCCTTGTGGATATGACCTAATCTACCATGGTTATTTTTACTGATAAATATTTTTGTTTGGGATTTTTCCTCTACGATTTACATTGCTACAATGACATATTTTTCTGATACATCATCTTCCAAGCAAAATCTCTCGTTCAACAGCCTTGACCGCATAATCAGAAGCATCGATCATAATCTCGAATGAGGCTGTCCAAACTGGTGGTTGTAACACTTGAGCATATGTGACTGCCGTTTTGAGTAAATCAAATGCCTTGTGGCATGATTCGTCAAATTTGAATAGCTTATCTTTGGCCAGAAGTTTACTCAAGGGTCGAGCAACCTTCGAGAAGTCCTTGATGAACCTCCTATGAAAACCCACATGACCAAGAAATGATCGAATTTGTTTAATAGATGTGGGTGGGGGAAGTTTGGAGATAGCATCCACCTTAGCTCTGTTAGCTTCAATTCCTTGATCAGAGACTACATGACCCAAGATGAAGCCTTCTTGTGCCATGAAGTGACTCCTTTTCTAACTAAGGACCAATCGAGTTTGGATACATCTCGTTAGGATCAATTCCATGTTAGCCAAGCAAGACTCAAAAGAATCTCAAAAAATGGAGAAATCGCCCATGAATACCTCTAAACAATCTCCTACCATGTCTGAGAAGATGGCTACTAGCATGCACCTTTGAAAAGTTGCAGGTGCATTACAAAGCTTGAACGAAATTCTACGAAATGAAAAGGTTTTGTAGGAATAAGTGAAAGTTGCCTTTTCTTGGTCTTTGGGAAGGATAGGGACTTGGTTAATTATATCCCAAATAACTGTCCAAGAAATAGAAAAACTTTTGCCCGACTAACCTTTCAAGGATTTAATCGATGAAGGGCAATGGGAAGTGATTCTTTTTCATGGCTATGTACAGCTTCTTGTAATCAATACAGACTCTCCAAGAGGAAGTTGAACGAGTCATAATAGAGTCTCCGTTCACGTTAGTCACTACAATTATCCTTGCTTTCTTAGGAACAATTTGCACAGGACTAACTGAGGGACTATCCGAGACTGGGCATATTATTCTTGTATTGAGCCACTTAATGATTTCTTTCTTGACCGTTTCTCACATATTGGCGTTTAATCTCCTCTGCATCTGGCGAGAAGGGCAGGATCCATCTTCCATATGAATTTGATGATTACAATAAGATGGCTCGATCCCCCTAAGGCCATGAATGGTTCAACCAATTGCCTCTTTATGTGCCTTAAGGAACTTATGTAGTTTCAATTCTTGCTTCTTAGTTAACTTTGTACTGATAATCATAGGGAGCATCTTCTTAGGTCCTAAGAACTCATATTTCAAATTATTAGGCAATGGATTAAGTTCTAGCTAGGGTGGGTTGAGAGTAGAAGGTAGGGAGGATGCTGATGAAGGTTCATCAGGATGATCTAGAGGAAGAGGTTTGGAATGAACAAAATCAATAACCTCTTCAAGGTAAGGTGGGTTTGCCACAGAGGGTTATTGTTTAGGCTCAATTGCACGGGTAGAATCCTCGAGAATAATGATAGCCATACAAGTCTCAATATTGTGATCAGTATTCTCGAGTTTCTCGATATATCCACAATCCTCAAACTTATTAATCACCTTAAAAATATCAAGTGTCAATTTTCTATCTCCAAAGGTGATTTCCATACTACCGCTTTCACAGTTTATATTGGCCTTAGTGGTAGCTAGGAATGGGTGCCTAGAATGATGGGCATGTTCCTTAATTGTTCAGGTACATCAATGTCAAAGACAAGGAAATATACAAGAAAATAGAAATCTTTAACCTTGACGATAACATCCTCAATAACACCTTTCAGGTTGGTGATTGAATGGTTTATTAACTACAATGTTACTAAGGTCGGCCTGAGTTCACCTAACCCAAACTTTTCATACAAGGAAGTCGAGATTAGGTTTATGGATGGACCTAGATCTAAGAGTGCCCGATCAAAAGTGTAATCTCCAATAACACATGAAATCAAGGGGAAACCTAGATCTCTCTTTTTCTAAGGAAGGTGATGCAAGATAACAAAACTAGCCTGCTCGGAGAGTATCACCTTCCTTGGGGTACGTTCTTTCAGCTTACACTTTTGAGTGCATAAATCCTTTAAGAACTTAGCATAAGCCGAAATATGCTTAATAGCATCAAGGAAAGGGATATTGATTTCAACATTCTTGAATATACTCAGGAGCTCCTCATTGCTATCAACATGCTTCTTCCTCCTAAGTTTCAGTAAGGCTTTAGGAAATGGGATATGAGTAGGATCATTAACTTCAAGTTCCTGAGCCTTAATATCTTCTTCAGTTTTCTCCATTTCTTTCTCAAGCTCACCAGAGTTTTTCTTGTTGGTTGAAGGTAATTTCGGGTCCTGGGTTTGCCTTCCACTCCTCAAGGTGATAGAGTTTATAGAAGCATACAGATTTGGGTCTTGGGGAGGGGTAGGAAAGAGTGGAGGGGCTTGACTTGCCAAATATCTAGGATTAGAAGAAGAAGCAGAAGAAGAACACTACACAACCACCTGAGCATGTGTGTGTAGGTCACTTTGATTCTCTTACCCTTGGGCTTGATTACCTTAATTTTATATATTTTAGGGGTTGGGTGTTGGTTGACATTATAGAGATCTGGGTTTTCGGGTGTTAGCAATGAACTCGGATTGCCAATTGTCTATTGAAGTTTTCATTTACTGCATGAGCTGGAGCATAGATCCTTGCATTTCTACCATTTGTCGATTCAGATCAAGCTGCCCTACCGATTGTTGGGCATTCCAAGCTGGCTGATTGACCTGATTCGGGGATAGCTGGGTATATACATGCCCTGACCCATTAGTCTTTGAGGTGCATAATTGTTGGGTCACATTTGGGTTTGCTACCCTTGGTTTTTCCAAGAGAAATTAGGGTGGTTCCTCCAACCTGGGTTGTAGGAATTAGAATATAGGTTGGACCTAACATTCTCTTGTATAGCATACACATCCTCATAGGATGAGGATGGTGGGAAAGAAGGAGAAGGATTTGATAAATTAGGATTAAAGGCCCCAATTTGGAACCTAAGGGGTTTCGAGAAATGCTAGCTCATAGGTTGAGTCGTCTCAAGTTGATTTACGAACTCCCGTCCAGTGGGAGCTCGTAAAAAATGGAATCCCGAATTCTACGATTGTATGGATCTAGAAGTATTTCTAGAGTTTCTAGCCATCCACATCTCCATCCTTTTTGCAACCAGGTCCACCTTATCTAGTTTGTTACAAATCAATTCCATATCAAATGAATGATAGTCCTGGACCTCATTAGCACTTGATCTGGGTTGCTGGGATCAGTCGAAGGTTTCCATAGAGGAATGATTGATAGAATTCTCACTCATTTCCTCAAGCAAGTCATGTGCACCGTCTGCATCCTTATTGAGGAACTTGCCTCCGCAAGAAGCATCCACATGATTACAGAGTTGATCCGTAAATCTGTAATAGAAAATCTGTACGAGTTGCCATTTCGGCACCTCATGGTGTGGACACTTCCGCAAAAGATTCTAGAATAGCTCTCAGGCACCATGAAGTGGTTCCCCTGGTTGCTGAACGAAAGTAGTAATTGCTCGTCGTAGAACATTGGTACATCCAATAGGGAAATTTTTTTTCAAGAAGGCCGATTTCAGATCATTCCAAGTGTTTAACGGGCTCCCAATTGTTCTGTACCAATGTGCGGCCTTATCCCTAAGAGGATGGGGGAAAAGCCTCATGATCATCTGCTCCTCGTCCATGTTTCATGCTTTGGTGGTTTGGACTAGAGTGGTCAGGTCCTCCAAATGCTGAAATGAGTTTTTGTAGCCACCAAGCCCATGAAAATGTTTTATCAGGCTTAATACCTGGGGCTTGATTTCTATGTCACTGGTTAGAATCAAAACACCAGGACATTCTTCATAATTTGAAGGACCAACAAAATCCTTCAAGGACTGAGCGCCTTGACCATGCATATGTTGGAACCATTCTTGCATCTGTTGCAATTGTTCCAGCTGCCTCTGAATCATTTCCTAATGATTTGGAGGTGGGGGAGGTGATTGGTCAGCCATGGGATCTACTTGACTACAATTCAACCTATGCCTCCTCGAATGGTCTAATGGTCCTTCCAGACGGGGGTTCAATAACCTCCTTCCAAGCATACACCATAAGGGGGTTGGAAGGATGGGAGAATGGAGCCCCGCAGCACAAAAAATATAAGCCTGTCCTTAAATTGGGTATCCTAAGGACCAATGCTCCAACATATACTCCAACCACAACACGAATTTTGTGTTGTCCTTAATCTAGGAGCTGGTTAAGTTGGGCCTGCGAAGTAAGGAGAGCGAGTCCCAAAGGCCGCTAATTATGCCAAACCCCTGCTTGCTTAAGTCGTTTGACAATCAGGCCCCCCAACTTAGCACCTTCTGAAGAAAGCAGATGCCACAAATTCGAGCTATGGTGTGAATAATCCTCTGAAATGAATTGATAGGTCCTAGGGCCAACATTTACTCAATTTTAAATTAAGGCCTGAGATAATAGTGCTTTCGGAATGTGATGGGCCCTTAAAATGGATTGTGACCTTAATGATTGATTGAAATATGTGTGCATGCACAACCAGGATTTTCAAGCAAGATTTTTAAGAATGAGGTGAATTTTAGAATTCAAATCTTGCTTAGTAGCTTTTAAGGTTTAGATTTACGTATATTCAATCAAATTCAAAAGGCACACCAAGTTTTGAAAGCATCGGTGAAGATATTTTCCTTTAAATTCAACATAAAGTGGAGTACTAATCAATGCTGATCAGGGATTGAATGTTAATTAGTCATCGTTATTGTAGTATAATGTCGCAATCCAGATGGATGTTTAATCATTTTATTTATTTACATAATTTTTACTGGTTTATTGTAGGTTATTCATTGGAAAACAGTTATTGATATACATCGCTCTCTATTATCCAAAAAATGATCTTTTATTCAAAAAATGTTAAATTTATTTACAAATGAATCAAAGAATGAAAGAATTAATGAATTAGGTTAATTATGTACAAAATAAATCAGTTAATGCTAACTACAATGCCTCTAACATATTTACAATTAAACAGGCATCAAAAAACAATATAAAGCTACTCTATGTTAGTTATTATAACTATACTAGTCAATGCCTAAGTCAAGGCACAAAAACAATACAAGAATATACTAAAATAAGCTATACTAACATATATACTACCTATAGTGACAAATCTAAATGTTGTTGAAGCCTTACAAAACATATATACATAACATAAGGCAAAAAGTATGTTATACATATACTATTTGAACTACTTATATATACATTATACATATATACGTATGTACTTTATATTTACTTATACTAACTACTATTATAAACACTAATACTTTATTATATACATATACTATACAAAAATACACACACATAAGCATACACACTCTCATACTTAGCTTTCAACATGCACACACAGAACGTTCAACACTTAAACCGTTTTTATGAACATTTAACTCCTCACTTAACAAAAATTCTTAATGGGTGGGCCCAAGGCTTTTTACAAGATCTACAACCCTATATGGGTCGGATCAAACCACTACTAGGCCTAGGCCTTAGTTTATTATTAGTGTATTTTAGTGTATTTTCTAGGCCCAATAGGCCTACACCCACGTGCCTACACGTGCTCACACACGCACACACGTGCCTGCAAGCATGCATGCGAATCGAGGATAATATGCTCATGTTTTCTTTGTGCCCAGAATTAACGACCGAGAGGGTCTCAGATGCTAGGACTTAAATGTCGCTGCATGCACTTGTGCCTTCATGATGTGGCACAAACTTAGCAGGTTCTGGCTGCAAAATCTCCATGCAAAATCGTTCGAGGAAGGCTACATCGAGCCTCGAAATGTGGGTCAAGATGACATTCGTTCTTAAAATAAATTATATGGATTGAAAGCCCTTACATAGGGCTACGTAATTATGTAATTAATTTAGGATAATAACTTATTTAATTATATTTAAAAAAATTACTTAAACTTAGTGATTTATACATGTTAAATTAGAGATTAAATACTTAATTGATTTACAAATTGATAAATTAATTACTCTATTGACTATAAATTAGTTAATTTAAATTTTTATGTATTTATTATAATTTTTATTTTATTTGTCATTTATTTTAATCTATATACATTTATTTACACGATTTTATTAGATAAATACATAATTAAGTTATAAATACTATTACATAGTATAAATATATTATAAATAAGTTGAAAATAATTCATATTATTATATACAAATATACAATATAAGTTACCTTAGTAATAACTTAAATTACTAATTTTATTTTAACTTAATAACTTAATTATATACAATAAATACTTAAATAAATCAATATACGGTATAATATAGTATATAATAAATACTTAAATATGTTTATACATTTGTATATATGATTATACAAATTTACATATTTATTTACAATTATCTTAGTTTATGTACATATAATGTATTATACATTAATAAATAATTATATAATTAATATATATATACATAATAACTCAACATAAATATTTATTTAAATATATATAATACATGTATAAGCTAGTTATGTACATTATATACATATTTTACATTATTGACGTATAACTCATTAATTTATTACTATTTACAAGTATAAATACTATATACAAAGTACTTTTAGGTATTTTTGGGTATTTTCAAGTTTTTATAGCATTTTTATGTTTTATAGAGGTAGGAGAAGAGAGAGAGAAGGTGAGGTGAGAGAGAAAGACTATTTTTGGTATTTTTGAATTTGATTTCTTTTATTAAGTTTTAGAGAAGATTAAACTGTCAATTAGTATGTTCTATCAGTTAGAAGGTTCAGATTACTCTGAAAACTTTGCATACACCTAAAGAAATACCTAATCCTACTCAAGACACTTTTATTTTATTTATTTACATTATTTTTGTATCTTTTTTAGGTATTTACAAATTTACACAAGCATGCCATAAAGAAGGGATGTTGAACTAAGTACCCAAGCCATCGAAATGAGCTTCAAGTGCTGAAACTGATAGATAAGAAATCACACACATCTAGTAGACAATATGCAACATGAATGAACATAAAAATGTGATTTTAAACTTGAAATTTCATTAAAATATCAAGTTAGATAGTTAGGTAGTTCATGTTGTTGACAAAGGATTTTCGCACATGAATTACAAGCTCATTTTAATCCAAATTGAATCACTAAAATTACATGAATGCTTAATACATAAAGTTCTAATATTGCACAACATCATCAATTCATTTAGATCCTCAAACTCAGCTCATATTGGTTAGAATCATCAAATGCATTAGTTGCTACTATTGTTGCTGTCAGCTAGACAAATAATGGATAAAAAGAAGTTTAAATCAGGCCTTCAAGTTTGATCTAAGGTAGAGCAAGCAACCTCAGACCTAGAAAACTAAGTCTAGGTGCTAGTCAACCCAGAAATAATCAAATCAACCTCAAATTTGGAATCAATTCATTTCAGATCATGTGAAATAGAGCAGCTACTGCTACTACTGTAGTTCTGCTGTCCAAAAAACCCAGATCTAAATAAAATCCATGAAACTCCATTTAAATCATCATGAACACTCTAGAACAGATCATCCAAGCAAGGTTCACATCACACACTCATAAAACCCTAATCAATCCCTTTCTTATGCCATAGACAGTATGAAGAGAAGAGATCAACTAAGCAATAACTCAACTGAAAAACCTTTCTCAGACCTGAATTAAAGCTCTAAAACATTTTAAAATCCATCAAAAAGCAAACTAAGTCATCGCAAATATCCCTTTGAAGGTCTAAAAACCTCTAGAAATCAAATTGATAAATGTTACATTCAAAACCCTAGTCTGATTCCCCCTTCTTTACCATAGACAGTACAAGAAGGTTAGATAAAATTAGGCTCTAAAATCGCTGATGAACCCTTTCAGAATCTTCATTAAGATCATCAAAACCTATACAGTACAAGAAGTGTTGGCCAACCGATTAAAGGATGTTTTGTTAGATCTGGTCAGTCTTGTACAGTTAGCTTTTCTTCCCAATAGATCATTACAGGAGTCCTTCATTGATGCACAGGAGATAGTGGCAGGGTGGAGCAGAAGGAGGAGTAAAGCGTATTTGTGGAAGGTGGATTTCAGTAGAGCCTATGACTTTGTTGCATGGTCCTATCTATGGGAGATTTTTAGAAGAAGAGGCTTTCCTGCACTCTAGGTTCAATGGATGAAGAGATGTATTGTGACCTCTTCCTTTTCACCTTTGGTTAATGGAAGGCTGTGTGGGGTGTGGATACAGCCACAATGTGGTGTGAGACAAGGGTGCCCACTGGCTCCTTTAATTTTTAATCTGGCAGTGGATACGTTGGCTCAATTTTTGTGTAGGTTGGCCAGTGCAGGCTTGGTGAAGGGGTACTCCTTGTCAAATTCCAGGGTGCTGGTGCCTGTCCTATAGTACGCTGACGATACAATCATTTTTGTGGAGGGGGGCAAAGAAGAAGCACATATTTATATACTATGGTCAACATTTTTGGGGAGATCTCGGGCCTTAGATTAAATGGTTTGAAGTCTTCATTGGTCTGCTTTGGCATGGCTACACAGGATAGGGAAACAATTAGTTCCATCCTACACACGCTCGAGACTACCCTGCTTATAAGATATTTGGGTCTACCTTTAAGAAGTGGGAAGTTGAAAAAAAGTGATTGGGCCAATTTATTCGAGAAAGTTTCAGCCAAGTTAGAAAACTGGAGCAGCAAATTTTTGTCTAAGGGGGGAAGATTGATTCTTCTCAATTCGGTCATCACCTCCATCCCTGTCTTCTCTTTTTCCATGTTTAGATCGCCGAAGGCGGTGTGGGAGAGGCTGGACATATTAAGGAAGCGGTTCTTTTGGCAAGGCACGATGGCTGTTGGAAGATTTTTGCACCTAGTTAAGTGGCAGAAAGTGTGTAAACCTCGATCACGGGGTGGCCTGGGGGTGCGTTCCCTCGATGAAGTCAATGACGCACTCCTGTTGAAATGGGCAGTGAAATTATCCTCTGATGATGAGAAAATTTGGCAGCAGCTAATCAAGGATGCTCATGGATCCTCGGTTGTGCAACTTTGGTCCATTCCACCCCAACGTCCATCTCCATTCTGGCATTCAGTTTGGAATGCAATACAAGACAACAGAACTGAATTCAATCCAGTTGTTGGTGACGGTAGGAGCTTCAAATTTTGGACAGACTGTTGGTCGGACCGGGGAAGGCTGAGTGAGGCCTTTTCGAGGGCATTTGCAGTGGCAGCGAA
Organism: Thalassia testudinum; assembly: GCA_037157565.1. Classification (NCBI taxonomy): domain Eukaryota; kingdom Viridiplantae; phylum Streptophyta; class Magnoliopsida; order Alismatales; family Hydrocharitaceae; genus Thalassia; species Thalassia testudinum. The sequence goes on from JAZHRO010000031.1 coordinate 146,900,765, forward strand.
CAGCAGGAGCACCATCAACGACTGCTGGGATGACAACTGCAGTAGATGGAACATTTCAAGTGTTGGATCGCGTTATGGAGGGCGCACGTAGGATGAACAGGAGCACCTGCTATCTGAAATTGAAGCTTTCTAGCCGGTGGGAGGGACTGACTCCTTCAGGTGGAAAGGTGGCTTGTTCACCCCAGCAAAGGCATACAAAAATTTGATAGCTAACTCTCGCATTGATCAATCGGGGGAAGACAGGGAATGTGCCATTATTTGGTCCTTGAAGATTCCGCTGAAGATCAAAATCTTCATGTGGTTATGTAAGTGTGATGGCTTGGTGACCGGTGATCTGAGAACAAGAAGGCTGGCGTGTCCCTCTCAAAATTGCCCATTGTGCAACCTCCCATCAGATATTAGGATACATTTATTTTCCGCTTGTCTCATGACGGATCAAGTTTGGAGGAAAGTGTGCGGGGAAGCTCTCCCCACATGGGAAGAATTATGGAGAAGAATTCTGACGAAAGGGGAGTGGCAAGTGAAGATGGCTGGAGTAATGTGGTGTGCGTGGCGTGCTCGAAACGAGCATATATTTAAAGGGAGTTCTATTAATTTTGGGAACATGTGTGGCGAGTGTTGGAAGGTTATAAAGGAATGGAGTGATTCATTGTAATTTTTTTAAAAAAGGAGATTTGAATATAATGTCCCCAGTCTGGTATCGTCATCAATAGCATTCCTCACTTTCTCAAAAACAAAGATCATCAAAACCTCATTCAACTTCTCATTGGTAGATTAAAACCTTTGAATCCAAAGACATAATGTCGTCTAGATGGGTTGTTGATGTGGCTTCGCTTAAGTGATTTGATCACCTAGGATACCTGCACGCTATTGATTAGTGTGCAGTGATCCTAGGCGATGCTCCAAGAATAATCAGGTCATCACAGGAGCCTCAAATCTGTGCATCAAATTTTCCTTGGTTCCTACTACCCAGTAATGAACAAAATAGTATCTGGAATGAAAATTAGGTGTATGAAATCCAAGCAACATAGATCTAATGAAATGAGTTTAAAGCAACCACGATATGTCCAATTCAACTCAAATTCACTCAATTAACTCAATTAAATCCAAATTATGCATAATTGCTTCAAACTTCATTCGATCAGACATTACAATCAAATCCAAATCAAATCATTAATGTGGATCAATTTTGATTGAAGGGAGGGTCCTTGTGATCCAACGACATGAATGGAAGAACCCTCAAGTGGTTTCTAGCATGAATTGGATCTGGAAGCTAGAGAGCTTCAGATATAAATTAGCTCAAATGGGTGGAGTGATCTGGCGACTGAGACAATGGGTAAATCAGTGAATGTGGATCGCAAGATGAGAGGGAAGAAGAATGGATCGAAATGACAAGGTGAATTCACCTCTCTAATCTGAATTGATCAGAGAGGTTCGAGCGGCAAGTCTATACTAATTCTAATCTACTCCTAATTCAAATAAATCAAACAGTGAATTCAATAACTAATTCTACTCCTAACCAATCTAAAAAGCAATACATCTATCTAGAAACCTGTAAAACCCAACTAATTAGAGGAATGTCACCTTTAGATCTCCACCTGGTGGATGGAGAGTAAGAATGGAGGAAGGGGTCTCTGGCTGATTGAAAGCCTTTTAGAGGAGCTCAGGGACGTTCTTAGGCATACGTCATCCCTAGTGATGTGGAAGATCAGAGAAGGTGAAGCTCCGTCGTAGCAGCAATGGTGCCAAGGAAGGGTGGGAAGAAGAAGTCCAGAGGGAGTGAATGATCAACTCAAGAAGGTAGGAGAGGAGCTAACCCAGGTCATGCAAGCTTAGGGGAGCTGTTTAAATAGGTTGTGGGGGAGGATCAAGGCACCACAAGTGGGATTAGCTTAGTAGGGCACCAAGGATGGTATGAGCTTGAGACGGGCATGGGAAGGATTAGAATAAAAACCAGCCACTGGATGAGATCTGAAGAGAGTGACAGAGCTTCACGCAAAGACGTGCAAGGAATGGAGATGGATCAATCGTTGATCTCATGAAGAAGGGAATGGACGGTAGCTACTTGCCTTATTCTTTGAGTGAACAATGAACCACGGTTGAGGGAGAACGTTGCAGCTGTTTTGGAATTTTTGCATAAGAAGCCTAATATGCAAAGGGGTCGAAAATTAAGTAGAAACCTATATATGGAAATTTTTGTGACAGAGCAGTCCCTGTGAGTTACAAAGAAGCCCTCGCGACTTTAATGCTTAAGGGATGTTATGTATTAAGGACTTATATGTAAATAACTAAATGCAAGGTCCTAGTGATGTCCAAATACTATGATATTTTTATTGGATCTTAATTGAACATCTTCGAAGTTAATTTCACCCTTGATTTGTACTTTTGAGCTCAAAAAGGTATTCAATTGACATTTAGATCATCAATCTATATTTGTGTTTAGAATATCTCATTATTTGACCTAATTATGCATTTTTAACATAAATTTGATATTTTAGGTCAGTTTCATTAATTCTTACACTTAACCCATTTATTATGTTAAGAATATAATGTTTAACCTAGTTCTTAGCCTAATTTGGGCATTTTAGCTATGATGAGCCACACCTCATCAAGTGCCTAGTTCTTGACCTAAAATTTTGACCCTAAGGAGAAGCCACTGGATGAGTTATTTTTAGATGACGTAGTGTAGCCCAAACAACTTAAACAATTGGCCTTGATGCACCAGTGAATTAGGCACACAAAGTGGTTAACCTAATCTGATTTCTACTCAATTATGTGTTTGTGAGTGTGCTGTTTCCAAAGATCAGGTTATCGGTTGAGTAATAAAAATTAGAAGAGGTTGTGCGCCTCAAGCTTGTGGGTGTATGTAGTGTATATGTGAAATAAATCCCACAATCATATCATAATATTTTTTTTAGTTTTTTCTACATGCGGGGTGTAGTGGAGTGAGGTGACAAACAAACAATCAAACTAACCTAGAGTTTATGAGAGCACCTAGGTTAATTAGGATTTGAATTATTAGTGGTCAAATGGAAACTATAGAGTGGGGAAGAATGGAGGAAACACTTACAATGGTCTTCAACTGCACTTTACTCCTATCTACAGCTCGTAGATTTCCTTTTTGGGATACCTGCAAGACAATAGAAGAAAGAAAGGAGAGGTTAGAGAATAAGTAAGTGCAAGAGGAATGTGAAAAATAATTGAGATCTATTGCCTCCCCAACAACGATGCTAAAATGATAAGCGAGATTTTAACGCGAGAAAGATTAAGTTTGAAAACCCATCATTGCAGTTGTGTAAAAACCCGCTAATGAAATAAATTTATCGAAACTCAAGATGAGTCCTAGGTCAAACACGGGGAGGCTACGTCGATTACAAATTTGCGGTTATTTCCTTTTGTATTTTTCTATAAGAGAAAGGATCACAATATTTCCAACTCTATGCTATTCTATTCTACTTACAAAAAAAAAGAGAAATAGAGAGAGAAATTACTTTTATAGCTAATAAATGTTTATTATAAAACTAATGCTAAAAATTAAAATCTACACAAGAAACTAGTAAAAAGATAGGAGAAGAGAGATTATCCTCTTCGACGGATGCTTTGTGAACGAGCTGGTCAAACGATGCCTTGAGGAAGAAGAACGGAGATGGAAGGAGGATGAAATTGGAAGAACTGGGGATGAGGCAGGATGTCGTCATCGCGAGATCCGCTTCCGAAATGGGGGCGAGAAGATAGCTAGCAAGGGCTTCGCGAACGAGATGAGAAGTAGAAGAATATTTGTTTTTAACTCTAGTGGATCTTTCTGTAGCTTGGGAGCACTAGAGTGAGCTTTAGAATGTTTGTTCTTAGCTCTTAGGAGAGGTGAGAAGAGAGGGGAGGTGTGAATAAATGTGTAGGAGGGGTAGGATTTTTATAGGTAAAGATATGGGGGCAAAAAGGTTATTTTAAGGCCTTAGAATTAATTCTACGGCCTTTAGTGATTCATGCATATGTTGATGAAGTTGCACGTTGTTGAAACGCGAGTGAAAGGAGAGTTGTCCAATCAGGATCCAATCACCCATGATTGGCCACGTCATGTGCCTCTTCTTCTTCAGCCATTGTTTATCACTCTGAATCGGGGTTTTAAAAATGATTCGTCGTAGTATAACCGATAAAGCGTGAAAACAAATAGAATTTATGCTCTAATGGAAATCCGAGGTTGAATGCAGGGAACAAGTAGCAAATCAGTCTCAAAATCACAATTCTAAGTAAAATATATAAGAACTTGCAACCAAAACTTGATTCAGAACTATTCAAGAATGATATATCAATAATTCAAGTACTAATGTGCAAAAATAATGGGTTAAAATGGTGATGTGAATTACCAAATTAACCCTAAACAATTTAATCACAATTATTTGAAATGTTTGAACAGTGAATATCAACCAATTTCCACGTCAATTAGTATCTCAATGATGGAACAGTAGCCTAGAACCAACAACAGAGGCAAAGGCCTCTCTTCTCCTTCAAGCCTTAGTGAAAGGCACAAGCACAACATAGAGGCACGAAAGCCTCTCAGAGACTAAGTGTTGAGAGCAGAGGTGCAAAGGGAAAGACACCCCCCCTCTCTCTCTCTCTTCTTTTTCTCTCTCAGAAACCTGAACAGATCCGGGTAATTGGACCCACGCCCAGACCCTCGTGGCGTGAGCACGAGTGAGGGCACGTGCGATGGATTGTGCGAGCAGGACCTCACCCTGATGCTCTTGGAGGCAACTAGAGAAGATCACAAAATCAATTTATCTCTTACGCAGGCTTCAGCAACTCACGAGGTGGGACTATCCCACCAGCTTCATTTCTTCGTGTAGCAGCAGGTGCTTCTTCGTCGAATTAGGATAGTGGCTGAGGTCGACGTTCCCAATTGAAGGCCTGGGATTATTTCTAGAGGTCACCCGCACCACTTGGGGATCGATCTGGGGCAATCATGGTTAGAGCACCACGAACGAAATCGGAGCGATGACGTAGCAGTGAAAAGGATGTGTGGTCGGGACCCGGTTAGGTTGCGTTAATATGGTGATTTTATCGTTGTATAGTGGTTAACCTAAATCGAGCCTAACCATCTCTTTACAAAATTTTTTACCTGGCCTACTTGATTTTATCTTGGTCACTTTTAGGCCCAGGGTCGAACTCAGGGAAGTGGGATTAGAAGTGAAGTTTCTATGCCTTTCCTACAACGAATCTCTTCCGTTCGTTTATTATGTTTTTGGTGTTTTTCTATTTAGATTTTTTTTCTGATAATTCTTGTCCTTGAGGCACACCTTCAAAATTAGGTTCTTGGCTTTGAGCCAAATCAGGGTTCCAAAATGGGTCTTGCTATTCGCAAGATGGAGTACCTGCAAGTCAAGGATTATCTTTTCTCTTTTATATATTCTTTTTATCTTTTTATTGGCAGGAAAGAGAAGTAAAATAAAGTAAATATAGTATATATATATGTATAAAGGGGTGGGGGTGGAGGCGGAGATGGAGTGTAGCATGGTGTCGAGTCGGTCGTCGTCTAGAAAGACGCAACCAACAGGACGAAGTGTCGCGTGGAGTGTATGGTGGATGGGTGGAAGATGAGTGTGAACATGCTTTCTGTACGCGTGTATCGGGGAATATCAGCAACTGGTGCAGATATTCCCGCGATACAACGTATGGTAAGTAATGTGAATATATATATATGTATATATGTAAATATATCTATATGTATATATGGTTATAAATATATAGGTATATATGTACTTATATATGTACATATATATATATATATGTATGTATATGTATATATGTATATATATATAGATATGTAAATATATGTATAGATAGATATATGTATAGATGTATATATATATATGTATATGTATGTATATATAACTATATAGATGTATATATATGTATGTGTGTATATATATATATATATATATATATATAGTAATATATGTATACAGATATATGTAGATAGATATGTGTGTATATATATATATATATGTATATATGTATGTATATTTGTATATATATATATATATGTATAAGTAGGTGTGTATATATGTATATATATATATATATGTATCTATACTTATACTTAGTTATATAGGTAATAATATATATATATATATAGATATATGTATATATATATATATGTATATAAATATATGTATATATGTAAGTATATATGTGTGTATATATATATATATATATATAAGTATATAGATATATATATATATGTATGTATGTATATAGACCAATACATAGTTATATAAGTACTAATATATGTATATATATATATATGTATATAAGTATATATATATATATATAAATATATATATGTACGTATATATATATATATATATATATATATATATATATATATATATATATATATGTATGTATAAAGTAGAGTATAGGTGTGTGTGTGTAAGTGTCAGTAAAGAGAGAGTGAGAGAGTGCTGTGAGAGAGAGGGAGAGAGAGAGAGAGAGAGGGAGAGCTTCCTGTTGGAGTGCAGGAGGCGTTTAAGCCGTTCGCGCACAGCAGGGCATTGTCTGAGTCTTCATGCAAGCGCGCAGGCACGTATGCACGTAGAGAGGCACGCGCTGGGAGGGAGTGAGCGCGCGGAGAGGACCGCAGCGCACAGCGCTGCTCGGAGAGGCGAAGGGAGCAGGCGAAGGCAGGCGCTGGGAGCGGGTGAAGGGAGACGCGGACGCAGACATTGAAGCGGGCGGATACGCGGGTGGGTGCGGGCACTGGCAGACCTGTGGGCGGGCGCTGGAGCGGGACGCGGGGAGGGACGCGCACGCGGGCTGTGCCCGGTTGCGGCGCGCTGGGTGACCGGATAAGTGAGAAACTTACCGGTCACCCCACTGTAGCCACAGTGTTCCGCTGAAACGCGTGAACAGTGGCTACAGTGCCGGGGCGAGCCACGTGACCGGGTGCGCCCGATGTTGTGAGTGCGGGAGGCTTGCGGCTGGCGCGCGCGAGCTGGCGCGCACGTGGAAGGGTTGCATCGGCTGGTTGCTGGCGGAAAGAGCGCGATAGGGCGTGCGAAGAGGGAGGCAAGGACGCCTGCAGGCGCGCGCTGGAGGCGAGGGCGGCCTGCAGGCGTGCGTTGGAGGGCCTTGCGGCTGCTGCCGCCTTGCTGCTGCTGCTGCGTGCGGAGCTTTGAGCTTCAAAGCTTGAAGCTCCTACTCCAATGGCTGAAGTGGCTTGGATGTTGAAATAGGGAAAGAACCACCACGCCCACCGGCTCTTTGATGAGCTGGGCGGTGGTGGACTCATGGTGGTGGTTGTGCACCACCGTGAGGTACTCCTACCCGTAGAGTGTCTCCTCAGAGTAGGAGGGCCTGCGTATGGAGGGAGAGGGGAGGAGGCGGCCTGGAAGGAGAAGCTGTTGTGTGTTGGGTTTTTGGCATGGACCAGGCTCCCCTTTGCAAGGAGCTGCGCCTGTTTTATAGAGGAAGAAAGCATGCACAGCCATGCCCTGGCTGTACATGCGGCTGTGCATGGCTTGGCAGGGCATGCGGCTGCAGGGCAAGCCTGCTGTAGAGCATGGCGCGAAGAGGAAAAAGAGGCCATTCTTTGCAGCCGTGGGGAAGAATTCAAAATCAAATAGAAATAAAAATAAAGATGGAAATTTTGCGAAGCAGCACTTGAAGAAAATGTGAATTGCGAGGCCATTTTATTCACTCTCCTCCCCTCTCAATTAAATGCATGCATGCATGTATTTTCACAAATGCGACTATGGATACCTAATATGCACTGGTAATGCTAGGAAATAGCACAAGACGGCACAATTGCAGGTGTATTTTTGCAGTGCAATCATACCCCCATGCCTATCTTTTGCTAGTCCCTAGCAAAACATTTTTTTGTATTGTATTTAGAAATGATCTTAAGCTGAAGATTTTCTTCTGAGGTGACATAGGTGTGTTTATTGTTGGATATTGTAAGAACCAATTGCAGAGAAGACTACCAGTTCTTTATGTCTTACATAACATAGATAATCTCTCGACTAACCAGGACTCTTGATATTTAAACCTTAAGCACGATTTCCAGGACCTAGGAGATTTTTGCCATACTCGAGAGCTCAAGAGGTTATGGCTTGTGCTTAGTGAAGGATCAAGACTGACCAGATGAACATTAAGACTCAAGCCCAGGGTTTCACGAATTTTTAAGTAAAGGTTGGTCCCAGTTTCAGCTTGTGTCTTTGGATTGACCCTTAAAAAGATGACGGAAAACTCAACTCCCATTTTCTGACATTTGTGGCTCAAAGAAAATAGGGTTTTTGCGACTTGCCTTGAAGAACTTTTTTTTGTAGGAAGAAGACTTTACAGATATTTTTGAGATATACTGACTTATTTGCATCCTTTTTTTTTTTGAAACACGTGTCAGTATATCCCTTACAACATTATTTGGAGGAACACACTTTTCTTTTTGGTGGGAGAGTTCCTTTTTGGTGGAAAGAGTCTCTCTTAAACATAAGACTAAAGCCTAGGATAAAAAGTCTACCGACGCGCACAGGTAAGGACTCCACCTTCCCTAATGAACACTAAGGTTGGATCTTATGTTCACCTGGTCTTTCTTGATATCTGTAGTGTGAACCAAGATTACTTAGGCTCTCGAGTAGAAGCAAACTAACGGATCCTGTACTGGTGCCTCAGGTACAAGAATACGTCCTTAGTTAGGAGAGATTCTGATCTAACTTGTCAATGCTCAAGTGAATTAAGCTGAGCTTGAGCGAATCAAGCTTCTGTGGACTGGAAAGTCTTCAAAACAGTGGTTGAATATCCATAAACACTTATTATATTTTTGTTTCAGCTTTCAGATCGTTACTAAACACCATTTTATATATATATATATATATAAATAGATGGAAACTGCATGATACCCTAAAATACCCAGATCCTACGGATGCCTATCCACCCCCCCATGCCAAACGATGCTATGTCCTCATATGCATGCAGGGTGGGGTAGAGAAAGGATGAAAGATCGGGTAACGAGAGCTGAGGTGCAGGGTATACAGCAGGGTGGTAGGGTGGGTGGATGGTGGGTGGTGAAGTGAAAAGTGAAGTGATTGTGACAGAAAAGTGATGGTGGATGGTGAGTGTTGTTCGGGTGCCTCCCAACGAGCACTGAATTTAACGTCCCCAGCTGGACTCAGAAGGAGGCACAAGATTAGTTACCCTCCAGCAGGGCAACAGTTTCTCCAACGGGGGCAGGTTCATGAGTAAGATGGGGTTTCAAACGCTGTCCATTGACCGTAAATTTACGCCCAGATTTGGGATCATCAATTTTGACGGCCCCGTTGGGAAATGGTCTTGAGATCAGGAAAGGACCAGTCCATTTGGACTTCAATTTCCCAGGAAAGAATTTGAGCCGGGCATTGTAGAGCCAAACTTGCTGAGATGGCTCAAATTCTTTCTGCCGAATACAGCTGTCGTGAAAAGCCATAGTACATTGTTTGAAAGTTAAAGCAGAATCATAGGCTTCACGACGGAGCTCTTCCAGCTCCTAGAGTTGGAGTTTCCTTTCTTGACCACACAGGTCTGGGTTGAGGTTACATTGGCGAACCACCCAATAAGCGCGGTGCTCCAACTCCACGGGCAAATGACAAGGCTTCCCGTAAACGATTCTATACGGAGACATACCAAGGGGATCTTGAAGGCAGTCCGATACGCCCAAAGTGCGTCAATCAGCTTGTCGGACCAATCCTTACGGTCAGGCCGAACCGTTTTCTGGAGAATTTGCTTGATTTGTTGGTTCGACACCTCTGCTTGGCCGTTCGTCTGAGGATGATACGGTGATGCGATACGATGGTGGACTTCGTATTTCCTCAGAAGTGCCCGAAAAGAAGCATGGGTAAAGTGGCTTCCTCCATCCGAGATAATGGCTTGAGGGATCCCAAAGTACGCAAAAATGTGGTCTTTGACAAAGCGAGTGGATATAATATGGTCAGCATGGCACGCGAGAATAGCCTCGATCCATTTTGAAACATAATCAACAGCCACGAGGATAAATTTGAAGCCGTTGGAAGGAGAAAAGGGACCCATGAAATCAATTCCCCAAATGTCGAAGATTTTTGCAGCTAGGATGGGTTGCAAGGGCATCATGTCCCGTTGTGACATTGACCCTAACGACTGGCACCTAGTGCAATGCTTGGCATAATTGTGTGCATCTTGGTGAAGGGAGGGCCAAAAGAAACCACACTGCAACACCTTGGTTGCAGTTTTCCTCCCAGAGAAATGGCCTCCGCAGGCCTGATCGTGGTAGAAGGATAGCACACTAGGGAATTTGCTGTCAGGAATACAGCGACGGATGATTTGATCAGCACCTATGCGAAAAAGAAGTGGATTATCCCAGAAATAATACTTTGCTTCTGCCATGAGACACTCGCACTGGTTTTTAGGCCAGCCACGTGGAAGGGATCCAGAAGCAAGGTAATTGGCAATGTCGGCATACCAAGGTCCACTTGCCACATTAATTGCCAATAGGTGCTCATCAGAAAAAATTTCATTGATTGGTAGAGTAAGTCCAATATGGTCAGGGTCCAGTCTGGAAAGGTGATCAGCCACAACATTCTGGGCTCTAGCCTTATCGCGAATCTCAATGTCAAATTCCTGGAGCAGAAGGATCCAACGAATCAGTCTAGGCTTGGCATCCTTCTTGTGCATGAGATGGCGAATGGCTGCGTGATCAGTGAAAACAATAACGTGTGAGCCCAGAAGGTAAGAGCGGAATTTCTCCAGCCCAAAGACGACCGCCAGTAGTTCTTTCTCAGTTGTAGTATAATTACGCTGGGCCTTGTCCAACGTCTTACTGGCGTAGTACACCACGAAGGGGTGTCTATCGCGTCTTTGTCCTAGGATGGCTCCGACTGCAAGGTCAGAAGCGTCACACATGAGTTCAAAGTCGAGGGACCAATCAAGTGGCTGGAGAACAGGGGCCTTGGTGGCAGCATTACGCGGCTGCGTGAATGCTCGTATGCAGTCTGGGCCCATATCGAAGGGTACGTCGGTCAATAGGAGATGAGTTAAAGGTCAAGAAATCTTGAAGAAGTCTTTGATAAATCTCCTATAGAAATTGACGTGTCCCAGGAAGGAGAGGATTTGTTTGACAGAGCGAGGCACAGGTAAATCAGCAATTACATCAAGCTTAACTTTGTCAACCTCGATACCCCTATCGGAGATGATGTGTCTGAGAACAATTCCCTCGTGTACCATAAAATGACTTTTTTCCCAGGAAAGCACGAGGTTTACATCAATACATCTCCTAAGGATACGGGTAAGGTTGGCAAAACAGTCATCAAAAGATGGTCCAAAGACCAAAAAGTCCATGAAGACCTCGAGAAAGTCACCCACTATGTCATGGAATATCGCCAGCATACATCTTTGGAAAGTTGCTGGCGCATTGCAAAGTCCGAACGGCATCCTTCTAAATGCAAAGGTGCCGAAGGGGCAGGTAAAAGTGGTTTTCTCTTGGTCCCGGGGGTCAATTGCCACATGGTTATTTCCTGAGAATCCATCCAGGAAACAGAAAAATTTATTTCCCGCTAACCGCTCCAGGATTTGGTCAATGAAAGGTAGCGGAAAGTGATCTTTCTTGGTTGCAGCATTGAGTTTCCTATAATCTACACACACTCTCCAAGATGTAGGAGTGCGTGTAGGGATGGATTCACCCCTGTCATTGACACGGATGGTGAGTCTCGCCTTTTTGGGCACAACGTGAATCGGACTCACCCAGGGGCTATCGCTGATCGGGTAGATTATACCCGCATCCAGCCACTTAATGATTTCCTTCTTAACGACCTCCTGCATGTTAGGGTTGAGACGTCACTGCATCTTGTGGGAAGGTCGAGCCTCCTCCTCCGTATATATGCGGTGAGTGCAGTAGGAGGGGCTAATGCCAGATAAGTCTGATAAAGACCATCCAATGGTTGCCTTGTGTTCTATGAGGACCTCAGTTAGTTTGCACTCTTGCTCCCTGGTCAATTTTGAACTGATGATTACGGGGAGCGTTTCATTTGGTCCCAGGAAAACATACTTAAGTGTACTAGGCAGCTCTTTCAGCTCAGGAGTGGATGGTGAAAGGTCTGGCATTTCATGGGACGAGAGTGTCCCAGGCGGATCGGAGAACAAGTCAGGAGGAAGAAGTTGGCCCTTAGATTGGCCAAGAAGAGGGGCTTCTTGGATAGATGGATCCAAGAAGGAATAGCCCCAATGAGAAGCATGTGGGCTCAAGGTCCCAGTGTGGATTTACAACTCCACCTGATTTGGCGAGAAAGAAAGGGCAATCCGGTCTTCAAGAGTGTAGACCGGCAGTGAGTAGCCCGGATATGACTTAGACCACGAGGTATGGGAAGCGAAGAAAACCTCATCAGAAGTCTGGTCAGGAGAAGGTATGGGACAAGGGAGGGATGGGGGAACATCACAATATGTGTTTGTCAGGCAATCGTCAGTGTTTATAGGTAATCTGCAGCAGTCAGAATAAGTCTCAATTAGTCCAATACACGCGCTGACGGCCATGTCCTCGTCAAATGTGTCATCCTCGATGCAATCGCAATCAAAGTTCTTGGCTGCCTTGAAGATGTTAAGTTTGAGCTTTTCAGATCCAACGGCAATCTCAATACAGCCTGACTCGTAGTTGATATGGGCTCGGGCTGTGGCCAAGAAAGGTCAACCAAGGATGATCGGACAATCAGAAAGTGAGCTAGGAACTTCCATATCTGAAACAAGAAAGTCAACAGGAAAATAGAGATTGTTGACCCTAACCACCACGTCTTCCACCACACCCTTTAGGATTTTGACAGAACAATCTGCCAACTGTAACGTGACAGGGGTGGGTTTCAGATTTCCCAAGGAAAATTTTCCGTGCATGATGGTTGGTATAAGATTGATGGAAGATCCTAGATCAAGTAGGGCACGGTTAAAACTGCAGCCTTGGATGATACAGGAAATAAGTGATGTGCCCGGATCTTTCTACATCGGTGGTAAATTTGACAGTATAGCACAACTCGCATGAGGCGAGAGAACCACCGGATTCTTAGTTTTCTTTGACTGTCGCCTGGGTGTTGTGTAGTCTTTGAAAAATCAGGCGACAGAAGGTATGTGATCGATAGCCTCGAGCAGGGGTACCTTGATTTCTACATGATGTAAACACATTTACACTATTTAAAATGTCTATTTATGCATGTTCTTAAGCATAGGATTGCATTTCATGATATAAATATTGCATAACATGCATCATCTTGTATTTAGAGTAGTTTGAATAAAATGGAGGTTAATTGTCTCCTTTTATGTGCTTGGACAGGGCAAACATTTTATCGGGGCCTCGGATCAAAGATCCAACCATATGGATGTGATCAGGGCGATGATTGGAGATCAACGACTCCAAGATCACCCTAATCAGGCATCTGTAGCATCAGATAGTGACCGGGGAACCCTAGAAGATCAAGGGCTAGGATGGTGAAGATTCGCACTTCAGATGACAAATTCGACTGCACAGATGAATTCGAATCAACGATCGCAGCCCAACGACACAAAAATCAAGTCAATCCGACATCCGTGGCACCATCTACAACTTCCAGAAGATGGACGGCCAAGATGGCACCACGTGGCGCCATCTCGTCCGCCCAAACGGCCGCACGCATTCTACTAAGGCCCCGCACCCGCTCGCTCTCCGCCATTGGATCTTGATCCAACGGCTGTGGTCGGCCGCGCTTAAAAGAATCCGCTCGACCATTCGCGCCCCGTAGCGCAGCGGTCGAGCGCGCTTACGTGATTGGCGGGCACGGGTTCGAGTCGCAGCAGAGGGCTAGAGGTGCGGGCGACTGGGCGCAAGCGGGCGTTGGATCACGATCGGATGGCCGCGCGCGCCCAATAGCGTTCACGCACGATTGAACATGCGGCGTCACGTGCGATCGCACGCTCCAGGCGGGCGCAGCGGGCGGAGATGCGTCTTAAGCCGTCCGATCTCGCGATTGGACGGATGAGAATCAAAGTGCGTGCGATGGCGTTGAGCGCGCGGGCAGCTGAAGCGGTGCGCGTGGGCGCGGAAGCTACGCCTACGTTGGGGGCTTTAGTGACGGATTTATCCGTCACTAAAGACCCCTCATTTATTATTTTGAAGTTGTAATGTCCATTTTGCCCCCACTCCTTGCAAATATAAAAGGTGACCCCCTCCATATGAAATTCTCATCCCTTCCTTCTCCTCTCTGCCCCTCCAAAGCTCAAGAGAAGCTTGTCCCACACCTGGGATGCTTCTCGCGAGATAAAGTTCAATTTTCGTTCCCCTTCGGAAGTGGATCCTACGACGACGACAGCGTGCTGCTTCGTTTCCGTTCTTCTGCTTCGTCCTCCTTCATCCTGCTTCGTTCTCCTTCGTCCAGGCGTCGTCCCATCCAGCTCATCCTCCAAGCAACCGTCGAGGAGGATTTCTCTCTCCCTATTCTTTTTACTGCTTTCCAGTATAGATTTACTGCTTTCTAGTGTAGTTTTGTTCATCCTCCAAGCAATCGTCGAGGAGGACATTTCTCCCTCCATTCTTTTAATGCTTTCTAGAGTAAATTTATTGCTTTCTAGAGTAATTATTTTATGCTTTGTAGTTGTAAGAGTGAAATGAACAATCTCCTTAATGAAAAATTCCTTGTTTATTCTACATCTCATTTTGATTTCTCTGTGTAATATTCTCTTTCTCTCTTACTCTCTCTCTCTTTTATTTATTGTAAATAATTAGATAGTTTTAAATTGAATTATTCTGTGACAAATAAAAAGAAACGCGTAGTTTTTAAATCAACCGACTGCCTCCCTGTGTTCGACCCGGAATTTTCATTTCGGTATAAATTTTATTTGTTGAACACGAATTCTTCGCTTTCGAACTACAACGACAGGTTTTCCAAAATCGAACACGTTAGCGTAGCGATTCGTATACGTTCAACAATACATCCCTAAACAAATTATGTAGGTTATCAAAGGCCTGTGTATCTTTCTTTTTGCCTTTTGGCTCCCTCAGTAGAGCCTCAGGGAATGGGATTGATTCTGGCACCAATTTGGGTGTATCTTCCTCTCGCGAATGCGATGCGCATCCCGAATGAGAGGGCGATGAAGAAGACGGGCCTGGATCAGGTCGAGGCGGATCGACGGTCTGCTTATCGCTCCTCGTAGTGATCGCATTGGACGATGCAGGTCTAGTGGGATCATACGACGGAGGAGGGTTTGCAATAGGGACATAAGAGTGAGGTGCTGCAGTGGGATTAGCCTGAAATCCCGATGGAATGCTCGGAGCCTGCAAAATCTGATTAACCTACCCCTGAGAAGGTCGTACCTGTGGTTGAGGACCACGGGGTATGAAGTTTCGCGGGTTTGGAACAGGTTGGGTGGGAAGAGTGCCCTGAGATCGAGTCTCCATGCGTAGTTGATTGATCTCAGCATTCTGCTGCGCCAATTGGTGCTGAAGAGAGGTCATGTTCTCTTCATAGTGCTTTGACATTTCCGTCACCATTTGCATCAATTTATCAAGAGGACTTGATGCATGTTCGGTTTGCGGTACGCAAGGGCCTGATGGCGGATTCGCCATAGGATTAGATTGGGCCCTTGGGATGATGGGTGCGGATGGTCGCATTGGTCCACCCGCGGGGTTTTGGCGCTACGGGTTGTTGGACCATGCCTCGGATGATTTCGCCACCCTGGGTTATAAGTGGCAGAGAAAGGGTTGTTCCCCAGGGCGCAAGCGTCTTCTATGCCAGAAGACGCATTCGCATGTAAATATGCGTCCGAGCACACGGAGGCTTGGTCCTCCGTGTCGAAATACTGGCTCGCAGAAGCCAGCTCCACATGACTTACCGAGTCGCTTGGCACGACCCTCGGTAAGGAAGGTCTTACGGGGTTTCTCGGGATAAGCCTGGTGTTGGAAGAATTGGGATTGTGACGAAGTGGTGAGGTGGGGGTGTTTGCCATAGAATGGGCGGGATTGGCCAGAAGCTCGTCTAGCTTCTTGTGCACGACGAAGACTTCATCCGATTTCTATGCAATAAGGCTAAGATCAGTGGATGAATGGGAGGGTCCCGTGTCAACTTTGTGGACATTTTGGGGTAGGCTGGTACGATTAAAGGCGACAATGGAAGCATTATTCATTGAGTTTTCACTCATATTTTCAAACAATTCAAATGCTCCATTCTTGTCTTTATTCATAAAGTTCCCTCCGCAGGAAGCATCTGCAATCTACTTCAAAGTCTCATTTAGCCCATAGTAGAAAATCTAGGCTATATGCCACTTAGGCAGACTGTGGTGCGGACACTTCCTGAGGAGGTCATTATACCTCTCCCATGCCTCATGAAATTGTTCGCTGTTTTGTTGCGTAAATGAAGTGATAGTACGGCGAAGAGCATTGGTTCGCCCGATTGGGAAGAACTTCTTGAGAAATGCTTTTCGCATCTCTTCCCAAGAGTGGATGGTTCTCCCAAGGGTGCGTAACCACTGCGACGCTTTATCCCACAATGAAAATGGGAACATTTTCATGAGGACTATAGGTAACTCGATATTTCTTGGTTTAACAGTTTCAGCCAATCGGGTTAGGTCTTCCAAGTGGAGAAAAGGATCTTCACTTGCAAGACCATGGAATTGAAAATTTATTAGGCCAATTATGTTACGTTTTAATTCAAAATAGTCCCCACCCATGGGGACCTGAATTTGACCTATGGTCTCTGTAGCAGCGGGATTATGATAGGAGCTAAGAGACCTAGGCTCCTGTTCGGGAGGATTTTGCATTTCCTCCAAAGTTTCCCTAATGCCTTCAATTTGTTCATTATACATTTTCATTTGTGCTTGGAGGAGGGTTATGGGATCTAAGGTTCCACCACCTGGTGGGTTTTGAGGGCGGTTTCCTCCCTCGGGATTTGGGTGTGGGCGTGCAGCCATGTTTGTGGAGGAGGATGATTCGGCTCCTTTTCTAAAATTATCAGGCAATTCACACAGTTCAGGGTTTTGTGACCTCCTCCCAAACATGCACTACCGCAGGAAGAATTGGGGGGATATGAAGGGAAAAGAGATGAGAGAAATGACACCGTAAAGGTACACTTGATGACAAATCAATACAATCAAATTCCTAACCTCTACAGTGTGCCTTTAGACCTAAAGATCTAAGTTACCTACTATCACAAAATACGAAACCGAATGCAAGCACCGCGGAACCACCGGGCCATATTGAAAGGTTGTTTGCCTCAGTCTTAGACACCCGATAGCACGCGGGAACCCTCACCAGCACGTAGGCACTACATGCAGGTAGTTAGACCTCCAATCCTTAATAAGGGTCAAGTTGCTACCAATTTTAGTTAGAGGCTTAGGATCAAGTACTTCTGGAATGTAAATGGCGTTGTTTACGGGTAATGCCCAAGTGATTGATTTTTTAAGTGTGTAAAACAAGCATGCAACGGGGAAATCTCCCCAAATTGAAGTTTTAATTGGTGAATGGTTTTTAGAATTCATCCTTAAGTAGTATGGATTTTAGGATTTCGCTGAAATACCAATTCAACCAATCTCCGGGTTTTGAGAGAATACAAGTTTTCTTCTAAGCCCAACAAACCCTTCCTCAATGTCAATTGGTTAATGCATGCTAAAATGCAATGGGCTTCCCTAAATGGAGATTTCTATGTGTGGATGCATGAATCAGTTTTATATTAGTGTGAAAGGGAGCCAAGGCACTTCATTTCAAGTGCTCCCAATCACCAAAATGATTTCCACACAAGGCTCAACCAAAAGATAAAGAAAATCAAATTGTTGGGGTTGAAGTATTCGGGATCGAATCTTAGGCACGTGAAAGGTCGTGGTGGGGTTGGAATCAACTCAATTCCAAGTCTCCCCACCAAAAATGTGATCCCGAATTGTAGATAAATGAGGCAAAGAGGGGTGGCAATCAATTTTTTTATTTGCCTCAAAGAATACTTCACATGGAGAAAAATTCAAGAATCAAGATTCTTGGATTTTCACTATGCGAAGTAAGGCGGGAAATCCCAGGGCGGTGGGAGTAAAGGCAATCAATCAAATAAGTGAATTTTAATCCATTTGCCCCAAGAGATCCTAAGAAGTTTTTCTAGTTTTTTAGTTTTTAGTTTTTTTTTTTATTTTTATTAAGGTTACAAGTTAACCTAGGTTGCTAAGAAAGAAAGACCTACTTGTTCAGCCACGTGTGCGAAGCTCTAGTGCAGTGTCAATGTCATCACGCTCTCGTTCCCGCCTTGGATTTGCCCACGTCTCCAACTTCGTCTGCCTGCCTTCTACTTGCAACAAGTTCACCTGCATAGTAACAAACAAAAACAGCCGTGAAGAGAAGGGTGTAAGAAGAGAAGAATTACAGGAATGGAGTAAAAATTTAGTTGAAGGCACACTTCCTCGGCAATAGTGCCATGAAAAGGATGTGTGGTCGGGACCCAGTTAGGTTGTGTTAATATGGTGATTTTATCGTTGTATAGTGGTTAACCTAAATCGAGCCTAACCATCTCTTTACAAAATTTTTTACCTGGCCTACTTGATTTTATCTTGGTCACTTTTAGGCCCAGGGTCGAACTCAGGGAAGTGGGATTAGAAGTGAAGTTTCTATGCCTTTCCTACAACGAATCTCTTCCGTTCGTTTATTGTGTTTTTGGTGTTTTTCTATTTAGATTTTTTTCTGATAATTCTTGTCCTTGAGGCACACCTTCAAAATTAGGTTCTTGGCTTTGAGCCAAATCAGGGTTCCAAAACGGGTCTTGCTATTCGCAAGACGGAGTACCTGCAAGTCAATGATTATCTTTTCTCTTTTATATATTCTTTTTATCTTTTTATTGGCAGGAAAGAGAAGTAGAAATAAAGTAAATATAGTATATATATATGTATAAAGGGGTGGGGGTGGAGGCGGAGATGGAGTGTAGCACGGTGTCGAGTCAGTCGTGGCCTAGAAAGACTCAACCAACAGGACGAAGTGCCGCGTGGAGTGTAAGGTGGATGGGTGGAAGATGAGTGTGAACACGCTTTCTGTACGCGTGTATCGGGGAATATCAACAACTGGTGCAGATATTCTCGCGATACAACGTATGGTAAGTAATGTGAAAAAAAAAAAAATATATGTATATATGGTTATAAATATATAGGTATATATGTACTTATTTATGTGTATATATATATATATGTATCTATACTTATACTTAGTTATATAGGTAATAATATATATATATATATAGATATATGTATATATATGTATATATGTAAGTATATATGTATATATATATATGTATATAAGTATATATATATATATAAATATATATATGTACGTATATATATATATGTATAAAGTAGAGTAGAGGTGTGTGTGTGTGTATGAGAGTGTGAGTGTGTGTGTGTAAGTGTCGACAGAGAGAGAGTGAGAGAGTGCTGTGAGAGAGAGAGAGAGAGAGAGAAAGGGAGAGACCTTCCTGCTGGAGTGGAGGCGTTTAAGATATCCACGCACAGCAGGGCGTTGTCTGGGAGGGAGTGAGCGCGCGTAGAGGATCGCAGTGCACAGCGCTGCGTGGAGAGGCAAAGGGAGCGGGCAAAGGCAGGCGCTGGAAGCAGGTGAAGGGAGACATGGATGCAGACGCTGAAGCGGCGGATACGCGAGCGAGTGTGGGCACTAGCAAATGCGCGGGCGGGCGCTGGAGCGGGACGCGGGGCGAGATGCGGGCACGGGCTGCGGCCGGTTGCGGCATGTCGGGTGACCGGATAAGTGAGAAACTTACCGGTCACCCCACTGTAGCCACAGTGTTCCGCTGAAACGCGTGAACAGTGGCTACAGTGCCGGGGCGAGCCGCGTGACTGGGTGCACTCGGTGATGTGAGTGCGGGAGGCTTGCGGCTAGCACACGCAAGCTGGCGCGCGCGTGGAAGGGTTGCGCCGGCTGGTTGCGGGCGGAAAGGGCATGACAGGGCATGCGGAGAGGGAGGCAAGGACACCTGCAGGCGCGTGCTGGAGGCGAGGGCGGCCTGCAGGCGTGCGATGGAGGGCCTTGCGGCTGCTACCGCCTTGCTGATGCTGCTGTGTGCGGAGCTTTGAGCTTTAAAGCTTGAAGCTCCTGCTCCAATGGCTGAAGTGGCTTGGATGTTGAAACAGGGAAAGAACCACCACGCCCACCGACTCTTTGATGAGCTGGGCGGTGGTGGACTCACGGTGGTGGTTGTGCACCACCGTGAGGTGCTCCTGCCCACAGAGTGTCTCCTCAGAGGAGGAGGGCCTGCGTATGGAGGGAGAGGGGAGGAGGCGGCCTGGAAGGAGAAGCTGTTGTGTGTTGGGTTTTTGGCATGGACCAGGCTCCCCTTTGCAAGAAGGAGCCGCACCTGTTTTATAGAGGAAGAAAGCATGCACAGCCATGCCTTGGCTGTGCATGCGGCTGTGCATGGCTTGGCAGGGCATGCGGCTGTAGGGCAAGCCTGCTGCAGAGCATGGCGCGAAGAGGAAGAAGAGGCCATTCTTTGCAGCTGCGGGGAAGAATTCAAAATCAAATAGAAATAAAAATAAAGATGGAAATTTTGCGAAGCAGCACTTGAAGAAAATTTGAATTGCAAGGCCACTTTATTCACTCTCCTCCCCTCTCAATTAAATGCATGCATGCATGTATTTTCACAAATGCGACTATGGATACCTAATATGCACTGGTAATGCTAGGAAATAGCATAAGATGACACAATTGTAGGTGTATTTTTGCGGTGCAATCAAGCAGCGAAGGTCCGGTGAACTACCTGAAATAGAGAAAACGGCCTCCTGGCCTTGTTAGAATAGTTCAAGTGGCTCACTGGAGCACGATGAAGATGATGGCGGTGTGCCCTTAGTGTGGGAGTACGTGTGGTGGTCGGCAGAAGTCAGGGATGGAGGCCAGTGATGGGTTTGTTTGGTGGAGCTATGGAGAGGCTGAATGCCTCAATAACTAGAGGGATTTTCTCTTTGGAATGTGGCGAAGCTCATGGAGGTGGAGCGGCCACGTTACGTGCAGTGGAGTGGCGGGGAAGCATTACCGAAGCTTCGCCTTAGCAGAAGAAGATGGAGGCATAGCGGGTGTGTTAGAGGTTGATTTGGAGTGTGAGTGAGGGAAAGGTGATGTAGAGAAGTAGAGGAGAAGGTAGGTGGTCTTAGGGGTGCGGAGGAGAGCCGGAGAGCTCTAGTCATGGCTTGACCAGAGCCGAAGAAGGAGAAGAGGATAGCGTGGTGGCGACAAGGATGGAGATAGGGAAGTCGGTCACACTTTGGCTGGTAATGACCCTGAGGAAGAGGGGAAGTTGGTCGGCCGTCCAATTTGATGGTTGGATAGTCGGAAGAGGAGAGTGGAGGGGAGTCACCGGAGCTAAGTTCGAAGGTGGTCGGAGAAGGGAGAGAGAAGGTTTTCTCTGACCAAAACTTGCTAAGGAGGTGAGGAACTTGATGTAGGAACATTTATAGGCCATAGAACAGAGTTCTATGCTTGGGAAGCAAGCTTGTGAACTCCATCCTTTTCACTCAATCTAGATACCCTTCTTTTCAAAGAGTTTGCATGAGCTTTTGGAGAGGAATTGGGATCCAAAACTGGTCTCATTTGGAAGGGAAATTCACGTAGAATCTCTGGTTCAAATTTGGGATTGTTTGGTGGAGAATCGAGCGAGAAAATCTTGCTTGAATCTCACTGGAGCTCAATGTGTTCACACATATGGTGGAAGGGACCTAAATGTGAAGATAATGAAAAAGTTAGGAACCTATTTGCAAAGAATTCAAAAAGTTAAGGACCATTATGTGATAAAAAGAGTTAAACAGGACCAAAATGCAAACTTGGTCAAGGTAATCTCTGATTGGGCCCAAATATTGGTACAAATATAATTTGGACCCAAGGAATCTGATGGTGAAGTTGGATTTAGGTTTTAAGTAAGTTTGACTAGTTAAATTGCGTAGAAACCTAAATTAGGGTAATTGTCTGTTTAAGACTCTGTTCTAGGTCAAAATAGGTTCCAATGGTCAATGCAAATATACCAAACCTTATAGAATATTTTTCTATGAAATTTAGAAGTTTTAGGTGAATTTTATCCTGACTAGAACCTAAATTAATTAAGCAGGTCTATTTTTAGGATTTCAGATGTCATTTAATTCACGTAATGCATGAAAGCCCCTTTCTTTTTGCATGGACCCACTTATTAGATATTAATGACCATTTGACCTTCAATTCACCCTTAGAAAAATCCATGGTTATTCTATAGTTGTGATAAAATGGTAAAATTACAGAAATAACTCTATTTTCATCTTTTCTTCTCAAAATAGAATATTAAGCACTTAGGACCCTCTGATGGTTATGTAGGAGCTTTTATTCATTTTGAACGACCAGAACAAGCTAGGTAGGGCTCATGATGGTGTTCCCATCATACCCCCATGCCTAGCTTTTATTAGCCCTTTAGCAAAAATTCTATGGATCAAACCGGTTGTCTAGGTCTGATGTAACCGTCAGGATGCCTTACTAAGTCGCATTTCTAGGAATTAGATCTTAATACCAATAATAGGCCTAGAGGTACTCAAGTACCAGCCTAAATCTAGACTTAACTAGCTCTCGCCTCAGTCTGCCGAGAAGGTTTCTAAGGCCCGCAGGAACTAACCTAAGGTTCGTTGGACCCAGCGGTTAAAACACCCGTGCTTGTAACATGGTTTGCCCTGGTTCAGTTTACCAGTGCATTTTTGTAAGAGAGTGATGGAAGAATTTTCATTTATGGAGAGCTTCTCTCTCATTTTCTTTTTAGTATATTTTTCCTTAGATCCAACCTTGGATTAGCCTTAAACACATTCTATATCAGATTCCTTGTCCCCACCATCAATCATCATAGAGTCCTTGGCAATCGATGCTTCGAGATAGCACCGCCCATGGCAACTCCCAGAATGCTGGCTTTCGATGCTTCGAGATAGTGCCACCCATGGCATTCTATAGCTAAATCAAGACCCAAGCAATCGACATTTCGAGATAATGCCACCCATGGCATCTAAGCCAGCACAAAGTGCTTACGTGCCCTCGATAGAATATTTAGATATCCTAGGAGACAAGCATCGAGGAGACACTATGTTATTGCGCATCTTCAAGAGGAATTTCCCACTTCTCCACGTTGAGAACTCATCCAAATCAATTTATGTTTTTGAGCCGCTCCTAATCTAGATCTTATGACCATTTTCAGAATAGCATAAATGCTTTTTGGCATGACTTCATATTTAAGCTCACTAAACCAGACTATGTGTGATTTTGGGGTGTTTAAGTTACCAAGTCCTGTAAACTAGAGGTCAGTTAATGGGGCCGAATACTACCTAAGCCTTAGAACTAATACACAAGCTTTGCATTGAGGATTAATCTGGATCTTAACAAGTACGTGAGTGTTTAAATCTCAGAATAGATCTAAGAGGCCTAAGGTTGGTATTCGACACTAATCCCTTAAGTTTACCCTTCCAAGTCTTAATTCATCATTCGATCCAACCTAGAAGTTAGGTAAGTTCCATATTATTTTGAAGGGACTCCATTTTTTTCTTTATCTTTTTGCTCCTTTCTTTTCTTTTCAATTTTCCTCCCTCCTTTTTCTCATTTTTCTCTCAAATGGACCTTCTTCAATCACCATTTTCTTTTGTGTGAAATCCTTTTGCGAGATTTGATTTTCATGATGTTTTGCACTTTAATACCTCCCCATGCCTATGATTTGCAATGTCCTCATTGTAAATTAGGTGGGTTTGAGTTCAGCTTAGATTGTACTTTAGAACAGGCTCAAAGGGTGGGTGGATGGGTCGGGTTGACTGTTGCGGATGATTTCAAGTTCTGGTACGTGTACCAGAGGTGGAGTTGGTTGTTCTAATGGACGATCCCTAAAGTGGAATATGATTTCAACGAAGAGATATATCAAAAGAATTTTAGGTTTTTTCAAAAGATGATGGGTGCCTCCCATTAAGCGCTAAGTTTAACGCCATCAGATGAGCACAATAAGCTTAGGGAGAATGGAGATCAAAGATAACTCAGCCACATTCGAGTCGGTGAGCTCGACGAACAGTTTGTCTCTGACCATTCACGACAAAAGGTCAGAATCATGGCTGAGTTCACTAATTTCGATGGCTCCATTTCCAAAGATTTTTCTTACCAAGAAAGGTCCAATCCACTTAGATCTATGTTTGCCTGGGAAGAGTTTGAGCTTGGCATCAAAGAGTAGGACTTGGCCTAGATTACTTGATCATCGTCAATGTGGAAGAGATACGGTTCCTCCCAAATATAGTACTTGGCCTCGGAAATCAGCTTGTCCCACCAGGAAGTTGCCCAATCTGGCGGGACATTCCCTATAACCAAGTAGTTCACTATATCAGCAAACTAGGGGAGACCGTGAATGGCCAATAGATGCTCATCCGGAAAATGCTCCATGATCGGACCAAATGGGTCTACTGAAGAAGGAAGACGGGACAAATAGTCAACTACCACGTTCTGTTTTCTCGCCTTATCGCGAATCTTGAGATTAAATTCTTACAATAGCAAGATCCAACGGATTAATCAAGATTTCGCGTCCTTCTTTGCTATTAAGTGCTTCACTGCAGTGTGATCTGAGTAAATGATGACACAGGAACCCAGAAGATAAGATCCGAATTTCTCCATACCAAATACTGCTGCCAACGTCTCTTTCTCAATATCCGTGTAGTTACGCTGAGCCTCGTCCAGCATCTTGCTAGTGTAGTAGATGACCATGGGTTTCCTATCAACTTTTTGCCTAAGCACCACCCCTACTACGTAGTCAGACGCATCGCACATGATCTCAAAGGGTAGAGACCAGTTAGGGGATTATAGGATTGGTGCTTGAGAAACTCGATCATGTAGGCTCTCAAATGCATGAGTGCACTCATCGGTGATCTTGAAAGGGACATCTTTTGAGAGAAGATTAGTTAGGGGGTGTGTGATTTTCGAGAAATCGGGAATGAAACGATGGTAAAAATCGATGTGGCCCAGAAAAGAGTGGATTTCCTTGATTGAGCTAGGCATGGGTAGTTTAGAAATCAAATTAACCTTGTCTTGAGCAACCTGGATGTCGTTCTCAGAAACAAGGTGACCCAAGATAATTCCCTCAGGAACCATGAAATGGCTCTTTTCCCAGGAAAGAACCAAATTCATGTCAATGCAACGCTTGAGGATTTGGACCAAGTGCAGGAAGCAATCATCAAAAGATTCCCCAAATATCGAGAAGTCATCCATGAAGACTTCAAGGTATTCACCTACCATATCTGAGAATATGGCAAGCATGCACCGCTGAAAGGTAGCGGGTGCATTGCAGAGATCGAAAGACATCCTACGGAACCCGTATGTCCCGTAGGGGCAGGTGAAGGTGGTCTTCTCTTGGTCCTCAGGATGGATTGCCACCTGATTATAACCAGAGTACCCGTCGAAAAAGCAGAAGAATCGATTTCCTGCTAGTTTCTCGAGTACTTGATCAATGAACGGTAGTGGGAAATGATCCTTCGTCGTGGAGGCATTCAATCTTCTGTAATCAATGCAGACCCTCCATGAGTTCACTATACGGGTCGGTATGGTTTCTCCTGTTTCAGTCGTGATCACGGTGAATCCTACCTTCTTAGGCACAACCTGGATTGGACTCACCCACCAACTGTCAGAGATTGGGTAGATGATCCTTGAATCTAACCACTTGATGATCTCCTTCACAACCTCCTGCAGATTAGGATTCAGACATCTCTGCATTTCACAGGATGGTTGTGCACCTTCTACGGTATAAATGTGGTGCGTGCAATACGAAGGGCTAATGCTACTCAAATCATCAAGAGTCTAACCAATGGCTCTTCGATGCTGCTGGAGGATAGAAATCAGACATGTTTCCTGATCAAAGGTAAGGTGGGAATTGATAATCATAGGAAATGTCTGATCGGAACCCAAAAAGATGTATTTCAGATGATCAAGAAGAAGCTTTAATTCCATAATGGGCTTATTAGCAGTAGCAAGTGGTTCAGGATGGGCCTCAGAAGAAAAGGTGGGGATTGTGGGTGGGCCTAGATTGGTGCTAGGCTCGTCTATCTGTAGGGTATGATCTGCTTGGAGTTGAGGATCAGGGATAATCGAGTCATCCTCAGGAAACGTGTCCTCAACCATAGAACGATGTCGCATACTTGTTCCACTGCCCCGCAGTTAATTCCTTCCTAGGCCTTAAATATATCAATTTTTAGTGTCTTGTTCCCGAATTTCAATTCAATCTGGCCCTCTTTGCAATTAATGTTTGCCCTAGCTGTCGCTAAGAATGGTCTACCTAGTATAATCGGTGTATTCTTCAGATTCTCAGGAGTCTCCATATCCAACACAATGAAGTCCATAGGAAAGTATAAATCGCAGATCCGAACCAGAACATCCTCGAGAACTCCTCTAGGTGACTTGATCAATCGATTAGCTAACTGTAAAGTCACCTCAGTCGATTTTAGCTCAGTATCCTTGAAATGATCTAGTAAGGATGTAGGGATCAAATTGATGGAAGCTCCTAAGTTTAAAATGGTTCTGTCGAACTCTAAATCACCGATCTTGCATGAAATCAGACGGCTACCAGGGTCCTTTGCCTTAGGCAGGAGTTTGCTCAAGATGATGGAGTTGGCTTGCTCCAACAATACGATTGGATTCCCACCTTTGGTTCATGGCTTACACTTAGGTGTACATATGTCCTTCAGAAATCTTGCATAAGCTGGTACGTGGCGAATCGCATCCATCAACGGGATGATTATTTGGACCTGCTCAAAGAGCTTGACCATGTCCTCCTCGAGAGCCACAGGTTTGGGTTTCCTCTTTCCTTTGGTCAAGGCCTCCGGAAATGGAACCTCTGCAAATTCCTCTAGAATTGGTCCAGGTTCTTGATCTGGAATAGGGGTATCCTGGATAACCAACCTAGGGTATTGGTGCAAACTACCGAGCTGAGAGTAGCTTTGATAAGGTGGGTCCTTAGTTGTTTTGCCACTACAGGTGGTAATAGAGTTCAGTCTTGCTTGGTTCTAGGTTGGGGTAGGCAAAAGAGGTGGTTGCTGCTGATAACCCACATATGATGTTGAAGCCTCCATCCCGTCAGGTGATGGAGCAGAAGGGGCCTGATAGACATAGTGAGCCTGGCCCTGAGTCAGGTTCATAATGTGCCTCTGGTTCGACACGTTATTTGGATTAGAAAAAGGTTGCAAAGGGAGTGCACTAGGTTGGAGGGGATTTGCCATCTGGGCGAGTTGATTGTGAACCTCTATGATCTCATCTTTGTGCTATTTTTGCATAGCTGCATTCATCTTCTGAATGTCAGCCAGAGTATGAAGAATAAGGGTCATTTGATCTTCTTGTGTTGGAATGGATTGATAATTTGGGTTGGGCCTACTAAGGTGGTTGATATGGACGAGAAACTTGTGGTTGGGTTTGATATTAAGGTGTCTAATTTTGATTGTTCCCCGACCACATGAAGTTAGGATGATTACGTCATCCAGGATTATAAGTGTTTTAGAAAGGATCGTTTTGGACGGCGTTGAGGTCCTCACAGGTCTGAGGAACCTCGAAGAAATCAGAAGATGAGGGTTCAGAGTTCCCCCAACTAGAGTAGGTAGATTCGGAGTTTCCTCTAAACCCTAGATCAGACGGGGGTGGATATGGATCCATCCCTTGAGAAGATCGGTGGTAGATGTTATGCACAACCTCCCTCCCAGAGGGTGGTTGTGCAAATGGGTTTTGCGCAAAGGTGGCTCGTTGCAGATGTCAAGTCAGCTCATTCACCTTTTTCTCAATGATCGAGACCTTGTCCAGGCGACTAGCCATTAACTCCAAGTCGATGGAAGAGGACAGGCCCTACGTCTCGTGTGCTCCCTGCAGATTCGATAATGCATGGGCATTCGTCCGGTCGAACATGCCCATGGATTCATTATTGATGGAGTTCTCACACATGTTCTCGAGAATCTCCCACACGATGTCTTCGTGTTGATGCATGATGTTTCCTCCACAGGTCGCATTGACAAATAATAGAATATCCTCACGGAGTCCCTGGTAAAAAGACTGGACTTGTTCCCATTTAGGAACTCCATGGTGGGGGCATTTTCACATGAGATCCAAAAAGCGATCCCATGCCTCATGAAGCGGTTCTCCTTCCTGCTGCATGAAATGTGTGATCTGCTGCCGCAGAGCATTTGTTCGACCAATAGGGAAGAACTTTTTCAGAAACTCAGATTGTAGTTCAACCCATGTGTTGATTGGACGAGTTAGGGTTTGGTACCAGTGAGCAACCTTTCCCATGAGAGAGAAAGAGAACATCTTCATGAGCAAGATATCCTGATTTTGAGCTTCTGACTTGAAGGTCTGGGCCAGATGCTTGAGTTGCTTGATATGCTCGAAGGGATCTTCGGAATTAAACCCATGAAATTTAGGAATAGCGTGAATCATGTTGGGCTTGAGTTCAGTATCAGATCCTCCAGTCGGGATTTGGACTCAAGGTTTGATCGCCACTACAGTGGGATTGTAATGATCTCGCATCATAGGATGCTATGGTGGATTCATAAAAGCTTGGAATAGATCGTTAAGGCGCTGAAGCTGATTCTGGAGATTGTTTTCTTCTTCTACTGGGTGCTCCATGATTATCGATGGAGGAGATATAGGCTCATATGAATCAGAAGAGATATCGATCTGGTCGGGTTGTTGCATAAACAGGGAGGTTGAGGCTTGGCCTTGACGAGAGTGAATAGCTAATGGAGGCCTCAAGGGTGGTATTAAGGACCTCCTCCCAAACATGCACTGATGGAGAAGATGAGGGATAGAAGGTGTGATGGACCCAATCAAGACACCCAAATATCTTTGGATGACTATAGAGGTTCGAGGCAGATGATACCCCTAGATCAGAAAGTCATCCACCTGAGAATTACCTAGATAGCCAGGAAGGGAGAGTCCCGCGAAAACCCCTACATGGTAGAGCACCCCCACGGGTTGCAGGGTTTCCCCCACACGACCTTCCTTGTCATTACAGATCCAGGTAGACCAGAATGGATAACTTGACCTCTTAAGTCTACCAATTTTAAGTTTAGAGCATGGGTGCTTATGATTTTAGTTGAACTTTAAGATGTTTTTGTGAGTGGTGACCTAATTTGAAGATTGGTTGACCCTGCAAGGTGGGTTAGCTTCACCTGATTTGTCCTTGATTATTAGGTCCTGCTTTTAGGATTCAATTGAGATTCAGAGCTTGATTCTTAGGGTTTACTTGTTTAGGTAAGTTCAACCAAGGCTTAGGACACACAATTTAGGAAGATTTAATCTTTTTTAAGCGTGTCTCTAGAACCCTAGAATGAAAACCCTAATTAGCTCTAATTGGTCCAATCAATTAATTCTAAATCTGGCACCTAGGGCTCAATCAAGAAGGTGGTAGCCCTGGTGTCTTAAATCCCTAAATAGGTGCAAGAATTAGGTTTGGGATGTTTCTAAAAATGTACCAAATTAGGCAACTTGTGATGATTAATCTAAAAATAGAATGCAAGTTGGTCCTATTCGATTTCTTTACTCTTTTAGCTTTTCAAAATCAGGGGCTTAACGAAAATGGATTTGCGGTTTACCTGCCCCTGGAGTGGTTGTTTTGCGGTTGATCTTGCTTGGCTAAATCTCTACACAAATCACAATCAAAAAGAGATAAATCAAGTCAGTATCAAGTTAGAAATCGTAATTAAGTGATCAAATTGCATGTTGCTCCTCGGCAATGGCGCCAAAATGTCTATCACTCTGAATCAGGGTTTTAAAAATGATACATTGCAGTATAGCTGATAAAGCTCGAAAACAAATAGAATTTATACTCGAATGGAAATTTGAGGTCGAACGTAGAGAGCAAGTAGTAAATCAATCTCAAAATCACAATTCTAAGTAAATATATAAGCAATTGCAACTAAAATTTGATTCAAAACTATTCAAGAATAATATATCAATAATTCAAGTATCAATGTGCAAAAATAATGGGTTAAAATGGTGATTTGAATCGCCAAATTAACCCTAGACAATTTAATCATAATTATTTGAAATGTTTGAACAGTGAATATCAATCAATTTCCATGTCAATTAGTATCTCAATGATGCAATAATAGCCTAGAACCAGCAACAGAGGCAAAGGCCTCTCTTCTCCTTCAAGCCTCAATGAGAGGCACAAGCACAACACAAAGGCACGAAAACCTCTCAGAGACTAAGTGTTGAGAGTAGAGGCATAAATGGCAAAACACCGCCCCTCTCTCTCTTCTTCTTTTCTCTCTCAGAAACCTAAATGGATCCGTGTAATCGGACCCACACCCAGACCCACGTGGCGTGAGTGTAGGAGAGGGTAGGTGAGATGGAGCGTGTGAGAGGGACCTCACCCTGGTGCTCTCGGAGGCAACCAGCGAAGATCACAAAATCAATTTATCCCCTACGCGGGCTTCAGCAACTCACTAGGTGGGACTATCCCACCCACTTCATTTCTTTGCGTAGCAGCAGGTGCTTCTTCGTCAAATTGGGGCAGTGGCTAAGGTAGGCATCCCCAATTGAAGGCCTGGGATTGTTCTTGGAGGTCACCCGCACCACTTGGGGATGCGATCTGGGGCAATCGTGGTTAGAGCACCACGAACGAAGCCGGAGGGATGACACAGTGGCAGAGGTTTGATGAACTACCTGAAATAGAGAATATGACCTCTTGATCTTGTCAAAATAGTTCCAGAGGTTCACTGGAGCACGACGAAGATGATGGCGGTGTCCCCTTAGTGTGGGAGTGCATGTGGTGGTTGGCGGAAGTCGAGACGGAGGTTGGTGATGGGTTTGTTCGATGGAGCTATGGAGAGGGTGAATGCCTCAATAACCAGAGGGCTTTTGCTCTCTAGAATGTGGCAAAGCTTGTGGAGGTGGAGCGGCGGTGTTTTGTGCAGTGGAGCGGCGGGGAAGCGTTGCCGGAGCTTCGCCTAAGTGGAAGAAGATGGAGGCATAGAGGGTGTGTTGGAGGTTGATTTGGAGTGTGAGTAAGGGAAAGGTGATGTAGGGAAGTAGAGGAGAAGGGAGAGGGTCTTAGGGGTGAGGAGGAGAGTTGTAGAGCTTCGGTTGTGGCTTGATCGGAGCCTAAGAAGGAGAAGAGGATAGCGAGGCGGTGACGAGGACGAAGACAGGGAAGTTGGTCACACTTTGGCTGGTAATGACCATGAGGAAGAGGGGAAGCTGGTTGGCCGTCTAATTTGATGGTTGGACAGCTGGAAGAGGAGAGCGGAGGGGAGTCACCAGAGCTAAGTTTGAAGGTGGCTGGAGAAGGGAGAGAGAAGGTTTTCTTTGACCAAAATTCGCTAAGAAGGTGAGGAACTTGATGTAGGAACATTTATAGGACATAGAACGGAGTTCTAAGCTTAGGAAGAAAGCTTGCGAACTCCATGCTTTTCACTCATGCCAGATACCCTTCCTTTCAAAGACTTCGCATGAGCTTTTGGGAAGGAATTGGGATCCAAGATCGATCTCATTTGGAAGGGAAATTCACATGGAATCTCCGGTTCAAATTTGGGATTGTTTGGTGGAGAATCGAGTGAGAAAATCTCACTCGAATTTCGCCAAAGCTCAATGTGTTCACACCAATGGGGGAAGGGACCTAAATATAAAGATGATGAAAAAGTTAGGGACCTTTTTGTAAAGAATTCAAAAAGTTAAGGGCCATTGTGTGATAAAAAGAATTAGATAGGACTAAAATGCAAACTTGGTCAAGGTGATCTCTGATTGGGCCCAAATTTTGGTACAAACCTAATTTTGATCCAAAGAATCTGATGGTGAAGTCAGATTTAGGTTTTGATCAAGTTTGACTAGTTAAATTGTATAGAAACCTAAATTAGGGCAACTATTTATCGGAGACTTTATTTTAGATCAAAATGGGTCCCAATGGCCAAAGCAAATATACCAAACCTTATAGAATATTTTTCTATGATTTTTAGAAGGTTTAAGTGAATTTTATCCTGACCTAAACCTCAGTTAATTAAGCAGGTTAGTTTTTAGGATTTTAGATGTCATTTAATTCTCGTAATGCGTGAAAACTCATTTCTTTCTGCATGGACCCACTTATTAGATATTAATGACCATTTGACCTTTAATTCACCATTATAAAAACCCATGGTTATTTAATAGTTGTGATAAATTGGTAAAATTGCAGAAATAACCCTATTTTCATATTTTCTACTCAAAACAAAATATTAAGCACTTAGGACTCTCTGATGATTATGTAGGAGCTTTTATTCATTTTGAACAACCAGAACAAGCTAGTTAGTTCTCATGATGGTGTTCCCATCAGCCATTAAGGCACGTGACAAAGTGTTGTGACACGTGGAGTTGTGAGGATCGTCTGATGCGCATTGAGCAGCTGACATCACACTTGCAAATCGCGCTCCCCCACATCTAACTACAGCTGATCATGCACGTCTGCAGCATTTTGCATCCATGGTGCCATGTGGTCGATTGCCGTTTGCTTGATGTCAATCCGATAGTCAAATTTCAATTGTTGCGGAGAGGATGCATCAACGAGGCTTGAACTCGCGTCCATGACTTGGGATTTGAGCACACAACCATTGCGCCAAGGTCGTGGATTGACGTGTTGAGACTCCAACGCTCATGCACTCATGGCCATTGGATGAAGATCCAACGACCCACAATCCGCATGGAGGGAGCTTTGGAAGCCTGATCTGATGGAGCGACTATGTGGGCCTCGACGATTGGATCAAGATCCAATAGTCCAGCTCGCCTCTCATGTACGCTTCAGAGGGAAAGCGAGGGCCCTTGTGTGGCTTTGGGCAACTGTGATGGTGCCACATGGTGCCATCATGGTTGTCCATCTTCTTTTCGGATCGAGATGATTTTCATGTTGTAAGATTGCGATCATTGCTTCAAATCCATCCGTATGGTCGGATTTGTCATCCGAAGCTTGTAGATATGTGGCATTATCCCCTTGCCGTTGATCTTCCACGAACTACATATGATACTATTGAACTCTGATCAAGGTGATTTTGGAGGCATTGGACTCCGATCGTTACCCTGATCAGATTCATACGGTTGGCTCTTAAATCCGAGGTCCTAAAATATATCACCTTATCCATTAGCCACAAAAGAGGAAATTTAATACATAATTTACAAAAATTATTCTAAATGCAAATGATGCATGTTATGCAATACTATACTGCATGATGCTTCTATGAACCTAGGAAAATACATAAATAGGCAAATTAATATGGATAAATGTAGATTTATCAGGGTCTGCAGCTGACATGCAGGTCCTCAATTGGGCACTCAATGTCGGGAACTTTCATGTCCCACAAGGTAGATGATACTTGGTTGACCTAGGGTATGCAAATACCTATAGGTTCTTGGCCCCATACCGAGGTGTTGCATACCATCTAAAGGAATACAAGGGTCATGCATATCACAATGTGAAGTAGATATGCAACCACCAACATCCTTCGTTGTGCAATGTCGTTGAGCGCACATTTGGTGTCCTGAAATGCTATGGAAATTACTAGACCACTGGCCATTCTACAAGTTTAAGAACTAGTGTCAAATGGTAATGGCAACCTGCATCCTACATAACTTCCTGTGTCATTTCGATTTGGATGGTAAGTTGTTCAAGGAATTAATTATCGAGCAACGAGAGGATGACAACGATGATCATGGTGACCCCGAAGGAATGGTAGATGATGGTGCTATAAATGCAGGCATGGCTATCCATGATCAGATTGCTCAGGATCTTTGGACCGATTATGGTAGGGGTAAATCTAGGCATCGTAGAGGTTGATACCTACCATTACGTTGCCTCATATGCTCTTACACTTTGTTATGTTCACCTGTTCAGGGTGTTTGGACGTTTATGGTTGTCACTGTGAAAGACATCGTCATTATGGTTTACTTTCTTATTTATAACCTCCTTTCCCAATTCGATGTCAATTTCTCAATCTTTTGTGAGAATGAAATTACATGATATGGAGACCGCACCAAGATGTGGACCCCTTTGGAGGCATAGCAAGAGATGCTCCTACCATAAAGATTATGGAGGCATAAAGGTTCGTAGCATGGAAAGCCATTATGATGCGATGATCCAACACTTCAACATGTCCATGTAGTTCTACTAGGTAGGAATTATTCTTTGGGGCTATGGTGTTACTTCTTCAAGGGGTTGATGCTTCAGGTTTATGTTATGTTCTGTATTGGTACCATATCTGGACTTAGTAATTTTCGTACTAGTGCTGACATTATGGTTTATGTAGGGATGTAGTTCGCTTTCTTTTTCATAGTACTATATTGTGTTCTTTCTTTACTTATCAGATTGTGACTAACAATGACTATGCAAGATGCTCATTACATTATCTTCCATTAGTGCAATGATAGCTATGATGAAAGCTTCTTTTTTTCTTCACATTTTCACCTGAGGATTACATTTAGATGGAGATGGTGCAGCTGGGTACATGTGTACGCATGGCACGGATGGTTGCAATGCAGCAACCCCATGGACACTAATATAAGGGGAAAAGTACTCATGGTGTGGTTTGCATGACTACATATATAGCTATCAAAGCCCACAAACTGTGTCTGCACTATGTGGATGGTTGCATTGAGGCAACCCCGTGTAAGACAAGGACAAGGGAATAGAAATTATAACCATCTAAAGAACTTATTTCTAACCTAATGACGGTTGCCATTCATATCTGAAGTAAATGTATTGAGCCCAGCACATGAGTAATACCATTGGCTAAATGCTTCAATTAAGGTTATCAAGTAGTCAATTTCTCTAAATTTACAATAAATTTTTTCCTTAGTACTTTTGTAAAGATCTGATGATTTGCTACTCTACTGAGCAGATTAGTGAACCAAATAACATAATGGCCAACTAATAATGTCACATGGCAAAGCGGAAAAAGGTATGCACACTTGTATATTTATCTTGATAGTTGTTACTTTCTTTGTTATCATTTTGTAAACATGTTTATATAGAGGTGGATAGCTAATCAATTTTTTTCCCTCCAGTACTTTTACAACACTTCATAGTACTACATGTTTACTAAACTTTTATTCCAATCTTTGACAAATATGTAAAACTAGAGAAGTTAATCATCACAAACTTGATATAGAAACAAAACTCAATTGCATTGTTTGCAATGCATGACCAAAAGCATTTAAGTATGTACAATAAGTCATATTATAACGCATTGAATATATGACGAATTCAATTGAGAAACATACTAATACTGATAGGCATGTGGTTGTCATTTATGTGGAATTATCTAGTTATGTTTGTTTGTAATATGAAGGCTTCAAGTAGAATTGTATCCAATCAATATCCCAGATGGTGTCATGGGTGGGTTGGCCTTACATGTCTTATACTTGTCCTGTTTTAGAGTAGATCCTAACTAGCATTGATACTATTATATACAAATTTATATCTGTTTAACTACATGATGGGAGTACAACATCTAGGTTTCAACCCATACATAGGGGAAAAACATATAAAAATCCATGTTAGATGGATGCAAATCTACTTTTGGAACCAAATTTCAGAAATTCCATTTACAAGCTCGTGTCTATTAGTGACCCTTTCCCCTGTAGGCTTCTTCTTCATGTCAATTGCAATTGAAATCACTAGCTATATGTAAATGTTGGCTTCTTCACAATATCAAGTTCGTATTTATTTCAATTAAATCTTTCTAAGTTGAAGAGGAAACCCAATTGGAATGATCTACCTTCAC
Source organism: Thalassia testudinum (assembly GCA_037157565.1). Lineage (NCBI taxonomy): Eukaryota > Viridiplantae > Streptophyta > Magnoliopsida > Alismatales > Hydrocharitaceae > Thalassia > Thalassia testudinum. The sequence continues at coordinate 146,936,492 of JAZHRO010000031.1, forward strand.
CTATAAATTTCTAAGATGTTCCCAGTTGTAGTAATTTCACTTCTACATTCACGAATTGAGGTTGCAAGTTGGTGTGATGGGTTCTTTCAAGTGACACCAAATTTATTACTTTCAGTCATGGAGATCGAGTAGCTCTATGATTGTTTCCAACAATTTTTCCTTATTCTTATTTCTATAATTGCTCCATACATTTTCTTAATTGCTATTGCAAGCCATGCTCTTCATGTTCATGCTTGTATTCCATTCTCCAAATATGGCCTGGATTATCTCCATGCCACCGATCATGGAGTTCAATTAATACTTTATGATGTGCATACATCTAATTAGCCTAAAAGGCCTATTTATGCATGTTCCTAGGTCTATAGAAGCATCATACATTATAAATATTGCATAACATGCATCATTTTGCATTTATATTAGTTTGTACAAATTATAGGTTAATTTGCCTCTTTTTTTGGCTAGGGGATAAAGCGATATCATTTTAGGCCTCGATTTGAAGATCCAACCATAATGATCTAATTAGGGCAACGATCGGAGTCCAGTGCCTTCGAGATCATCCCGATCGAACTTCCATAGTATCAGATGCAGTATGTTAAATTGCAGGTAGGGTTATTTAATTAGGTGATGTTAGTGTAGAAATGGATATAGCAGAAGTGATTGCCTACAAGCGAATCTACACAAATTTGTCAAAAATTATTATCCTGGCTAAATTAGATTTTAAGATAGTCACTTTTAGGCCAGGGTCGAACTCAGGGAGGTAGGTTTTGGATTAAATCAGTTTCTACTCTTTTCCTAAAATTGCATCAATTCCTTTCACTTATTATGTTTTGAGTTTTTCTTGATTAGAGATATATATATTTTTTGGGATATTCTTGTCCTTGAGGCACACCCTCAATAAAAGGTCCTTGGCTACATGTCAAAATAATCAGAAATGATCTCGCCGCATGTGAGACCGTGTACCTGCAAGTCAAGAGTTCTCTTTTTTGTTTTATACTTTTTTTTTCTTACTCAACAAAATAAAAGCAAATATAAAATAAAGTGCAGAATTAAACTGCAAAAGAAAAATGAATTGAAATACTTAGCTTATTTATAGATATGTATAGATATATGCAGAATATACTTATATATATATAGGATATATATATATATATGTAGATATATATATAACTATACAATAGATAATAGGAAGGTGAATATTGAATCAAGGATTCAATGGGAATGTAGCACGACGCTAGTTTAATCGTCGTCTAAAGAGATGTGATTAGCCTAGCTGCGTGCCACGTGTGGTGTGGAGCGGACGTGTGGGTAGAGGGCTTGATGTGTGCGAATATCAAGGATATATATACGTAATTGGTGCAAATATACTTGCGATATAATACGCAGAAATGGGATGGGTGCGCTGTATTGTGAATGGGAAGGTGTGTGTGTATATATAAGAGGAATATATATGTATATAGGTGTATAATAATATATCTATATATATATGTATATATATATGTATATGTATGTATATATATATATATATATATATATATACAACTATCTATAAGTATACATCTATATATCTATATATATGTATATAAATGTATATATATGTATGTAGGTATATGTATATATATGTGTGTAATTATATATATATATATATATATATATATATATATATCTTTATATGAATATATATATCTATAAATATTTACATATATATATAACTATATATGTCTATATATAGGTAAGTGTGAATATGTACATATATATATGTGTGTATAGGTGTGTGTGAGTGTCTATGTGTACGTGTAAATATTTGTATAAGTGTGTGTGGGTGTGAATGTGTAAGTGCGCAAGTGTATGTATGCGTAGTCAAGTGCGTGAGGGAATAGCAATGCATAAGCGCGTGAGGGAGCAATTGAGAGTGAGGCAGTGGGAGTGGCATCGGATGGAGCTATCACAAGGAGGAGAGAGAGAGCACGCGCCATCGGTTGAGTGAGGAACGCCCGGTTGCCTCCCTGTGCGCACAGAGAGCGTGTGAACAGTGAAGGGGCAAAAAGCACCGGCTAGCATGATTTTTCACCAGCTAAGTTTTTCACTTAGTGATAAATGCCAATTTATCATCATTCTTATGCATTAAAACAAACCTAGCTCTTAGGATTTTGATCCTCAAACGGGTTTTTGGGTTGCATTTAGGCATAAATTAGGTTAGGCATGCATTGCATTTGTTATTTTATTTTTGATGTGTTTCTTGGAGTGTTAGGGATAAGTAGAGAGTTAGATCCCCAGAACCCTAGAACTCAGGAAGGCAATTGATGAAGAGGAAGCTCAATCAGGCTAGAACTCAGCTGATTCCAGCTCATCATGGCTGGATGCCAGCTCCCTTGGACTAGGACTAGCTCCATTCAGCTCCATTCAGCTCACCTTAGCTGAATGGTAGCTCAAGAGAGCTCATCTTAGCTCACCCTAGCTTAGGTTAGCTCAGATCCAGCTCAACTCAGCTAAGTCTACCTCATCTCAGCACCCATTATTTCATGGGGAGCTCTAGCTAGCTCAGCTGAGTTGGCTAGAGTTCACCTCAGCTCAGATCCAGCTCAACTTAGTTCAATCTAGCTCATCTTAGCTTCCACCAGTTCACTGGGAGTTCTAGCTAGCTCAACTAAGTTGACTTGAGTCCACCTCAGCTTAAGCTCAGCTCACCTCAGCTCTAGCTAGCTCACAATAGCTAGACTCTAAGCTAGCTGAGCTACTGCTTGTCAACTAGTAGCTTAGCTAGCTCTGGAGTTCTCATCAGAGGCAGTTCTAGCTCAACCTAGCTCCAACTAGGTTAGGGCCAACTCAACTGAGCTCAACTACCCAAGCTTGGCTACTTGCATAAGAACTAAGTAGCTAAGCTCAGAAGTTGAGCTCCCCTTGAAGCTGCCTTAGTAGTCCTAACTCTGGAGTACCTAATACCAGCTCCAGAATACTCTTCTTCAGCTCTCCTCCATGAAACCCTAGCTCCTCCAGCTCTACTCTACTAGCTAAGCTAGCTTAGCTAAACCCTACTCCACCAAAAACCTCCATGGCCAACCACAACTCCACCTTAACCCTAACCTAACCCAACCCCTTTTGGCACCAACCCACCATAACTACTACCCTAAACACCCCTTCAAGTTGGTGCCAAAATGCCATAGCCACCCTTTCATTTTGGTGCCAACACAAGCCCTTATCCTAGCCCTACACCTCTCCCTTTATCCCCATCTAAACCCTACACCTAACCCCTTCTAGAAGCCCACTAGTGGTGCCAACCTAAGCCAGCATAACCAACCCTAAACCACCACTATTTTGGCACCAAAAACACCACCCACACCCTTCCATTTTGGCGCCACCTATATCCACCCTTAATACCATAACCACCACCATAAAAAGCCATCCTAGCCTTCCCTTATGTCCACGCCAACCATACCCCTTTAACCACACTAAAGTTGGCACCAACTCTCCCCTAACCACACCTACACACACCCCTTAAGTCCACGCAAATAACCCTAGCCCCTCATCTCATAACCACCACCATATAACTCCATCACCACCCTACAACATACCTAACCAAACCCTTAACCCTAGCTACCACCTAAAGTTGGCGCCAACCACCAAGTGCCCCTCCATTTTGGTGTCAACAGCCCTAGCCCTTGGATCCTATAACCACCATCTAACCCCCATCATAGCCGTCCATCCTATAACTAACCCTACCCCCCTCCGACTCCTATAAAAACCCCCCACCACCACCATTAAAATCAAACCTTGGCTACATTTTTTATACCCATATTTCCACCTACATAGAAGGTCAAGATAAGAAGAAGAAGAAGATTGAGGGGATACTCTGTCCCCTTGGTGCCTTCCCCTCTTCTCTTCTCTCTTGTGCCCACGCCAGCCAAGGGAGGACGCCAGGCATTGGAGGACAACCTAGGGTACATGCCTACCCTAGGAAGAGGAGGATTTGAGGGTGGTACACTATCACCCTTGGAGGAAGAATCAAAGGTGGTCCACACCACCTTCAGGAGGAGTTCTTGGAGTGGGAGCCACCCACTCTAGGAAAGAGAAGGCACTCCATCTAGGGTTTGCCTTTGGAGGACATCCAAGAAGGAGAAGGAGGAGCCCTTTTCAAGCCTAGGAGCCACTGAGCTTGGAGCAAGGAGCTTCCCCTCTTCACCATCATTTCAGGAGGATTTGTGTTTCTTTTGTTATTTGTTATATTTATTCTAGTAGTAGAAGCATTCCTCTACTAGGATTTTTGTAAAACACTTTCTCAATTAAAAGTTGCCTTCTTTTTAATAGCTTTTGTCGCAATTCCTTTTGTTGTTTTGCCGCATTATTCCTAGTGCACAAACACTCTTTCTTTCTAATTACCCTAGGCCTCCACGTGCCTAGGGTGAGCTTAGAAAGAATCAACTTTTGTCACGTAGATATTAGTTATTAGGGTTAGTCTTTTTCAACAAAACTCTAGTGTTCCTGTTATTTCAAAATTAAAAAAAAAATTCATATATATAAAACACCAAAAAGAAAGTTGAGTCTCCTTTAAAGCAAGAGATTTGATTTAGCAATCAATTTTGCCTTCTTGGATGACCCTAGACACCCCACTATCTAGGTTATAAATTTTAAAAGCAAATCCATTTTTGTACGTTGCAACGACTTAAAACCCTAAATTAACAAACTGCACAAAAATGCAATCACTTAGTTGGTGAAGAGAAGAGAGAAGGCATTGGCAAGCTGCGGGCATGACCGGCTCTGCATGTGGAGGTGAGCGTCGAGTGAACCGACTAAGGTGTGTACACGGATGGGAGTGAAGTGGAAACTGGAGTGAGGGAGCATGCCACGAGATAAGTGAGAAGCTTTCCAGTGGCTTTGCTAAAAAATGAATCGTGATGGACACTACAGTGTCTTCACAGAGTAAAACAGAGCAAAAACCTTTAGAGCATCTACGCTAATGCAAACGAAATGAAATAAACAAAATAAAAATAAAATAGTGAATCCACCACACCCACCTGCTCGCGAGGGAGCTAGGCGGTGGTGTACCCTCACCGTGGTGGTTGCAACCACGGGAGAGGCTCCTATGTTCTCAGTGTTCCTCTCAACTTGTGAAAGGATACTGAGCATGGAGGAGGGGAAGAGAGGGAGAGGGAAGAGCTCAAGTGGATGGCCCTGCTAGAGTGGCTGGAGCTACTGTAGTGAGTGTGTGCGCCTGAGGGAAGGGGGAATGGAGTGCGGTGGGTGAGATGGTGAGAGCCGACCCCTACGCATAGGTGAGGGGGTGGAAAATATATAGGCATGTAGGGATGAGGGTGGCGGGTGAGATGGGTGCCGTTAAGGATATTTGTGGGATTTTTGTAAGTGGGTACTATTTGTGCAAGGGCACCACGATCGTTTATTTTGATGATAACAAAACACTTGTTATTTACATTTGCTTTTGAGTTCAAGATTTCATGACAATTGCAAATGGATACAAGTGTAAAGATGGAATTCAATCTCACATCCATGGTGGATTGGAGGAGCTTGACGGAGGAGATGGAGCTTCGCGAGGAGCAATTGCTTGAAGAAGGCATGAAGACAAGAATAGGATAGATTTCGTTTTATCTTGTTATATGTTTCTTTCTTTTGTTGCTCTTTATTTTTTCTTTCTTAGATTCATGTTAAAGAGCCTCAAAGTACCCTTGCAGTAGTCCTAGGAACACTTGCACAACCCTAAGATACTTAGGTTTTCTATAGAGAACTTAGAAAACCTAAATAGGCTTCAGACAGCCTTCTTAGACATCTAATCTGATAATCAAATGTCTGATAGTGAACTTTAAGACGTCTGAATGTTGAATCAGACATCCAATCATTTAGGGCTGGTCTTAGCACCTTTTGTTTTCTGATTTCAGATGACTGACCCTTAGTCCAAACGCCTTTTCAGACATCTGATAACTTTGCTAGATGTCCAATTAGTGGAACATTGGCCTTCAGAATATGTTTGTTGAGAAATGACCTTTAGGCTTCTATTAGACGTCCATAGAGGACCTCAGACGTTTGATAAATAGACGTTAAGCCTTGTTTGACACCAAATAACTTTTTTTGAGAGTTATAGCCACTAAGCACTCTTGGGAATCAGTTCCTACAGAGTTATTAGTTTCCAGACGTCCAGATCATGTGCCAAACGACCGACTTGTCGTCTGATCACATTGACCTAGAACCCTGTTTAGGTCAAATGCAAGTTAGGAAGGAAACCTGTCTAGAATTAGATGTCTGATTTAGTTTCCAGACGTCTTATACTTGACTTCCAGATGTCTGATGATCCTGTCAGAATTATTAATGATTCTGATTACAGCCTGTTCTACCTTTGGATAATTCCCAACGACTATGGAAGCCTTCCAAGGCCTTCCAAAGCCTTCTTAGGCCACCTATAAAGAGAGGGGTAACCCTCCCTTGTTAAGACACACCATTATCAACCATTTCCACATCCATTTGTGTCATAGAGAAGCTATTCTCAAGAAAAGAAGTGATCTTGCTCTCCAAAGCCCCACTCGTCACATCTAAGAGCTTCAATACTCTACCGAGATCATGCCTATGCACTTTGATGTGCATACATCTGAATAGCCAAAAATGTCTATTATTGCATGTTCTTAGTATCATATAAGCATCATGCGTTGTAAATATTTCATAACATGCATCATCATGCATTTAGGTTAAACTGTACAAATTGTATAGTCATTTCTTCTTCTTGGTGGCCAGGGACAGGGCGACATTTAATCAGGGCCTCGAATTGAGGATCCAACCATACGGATCTGATCAGGGCGACAATTGGAGTTCAATGACTCCAAGATCACCCTGATCAGACTTCCATAGCATCAGATATATTTCGAGGAAGATCAGAGATCAAGGGCCAAGATGGTGTAAATTTGTACTTCAGATGACAAATCCGACCATACGGATGGGTTCGAATTGACGGTCGTAGCCCAACGACATGAAAATCAATCTAATCTGACATCCATGGCACCATCTATAAGACATAAAAGATGGACGACTAAGATGGCACCACGTGGTGCCATCCCAGCCGCCCAACCGGCCCAAGGACTCGCCGCTGCCCTCTCTCTCCTCAACTGCACGAATGATCTCAGCCCTTGGATCAAGATCCAATGGCTGAGAGAGTTCGCGCCTAAATTCGTAAATGCTCCTCAAACGCGTGTGTAGTGCATTGGTGAAGAGCGCTACAAAGAAGAGGGAGGCGTGGGTTCGAGCCCTGCCTCGCCTCAAATCAAGGCACGGGCACGAAGCGGTCAAATTCGCCCGTTGGATGCAGCGTAGACGGTGAATGAAGCGGTGACATGGTGTGATCGAATGCGTGTTTGAACGCCCGATCGCACACAGGCGCGCGATGAGGTGCTATCAAGGAGCGAGCGAGATGGATTTTAAGCCGTCCGATCTTGTGAGATTGGACGACTGAGGAATTTTGAATGTAGATGTGCATTTTGAGCGAGGAAGAGGGGGCGGCATGTGCGCGCGACCTACGCCCACGTTCAAGGGCTTTAGTGACGCTTAAATCCGTCACTAAAGACCCTAAATTAATGTTTTTAACTTGAAATGACCTTTTTGCCCCCAACCTCTACACCTATAAAAAGGCCTACGCCCCCCACATTTCAATCATCCCTTCCTTCACCTCTCTCCCTCTCCAAAGCTCTAAAGAAGGTTGTCCCAAACCCGGGATGCTCCTTTAAAGTTAAAATCAAAGTTTTTCTCGCCCCCATTTCGGAAGTGGATCCCACGACGACGATGCCCTGCCTTGCCCCCGATTCTTCCTGCTTCATTCTCTGTCTTCCATCTTCACCCTCTATCTTCCAAGCATCGCCCCGTCTAACTCGTCCTTCAAGCAGTCGTCGAGGAGGATAGCTTCTCACCTCCTCTTTCTATAGTAGATTTGATTGCTTTCTAGTTGTAATATTTCCTGCTTTCTAGCTGTAATATTTTCCCCTTTCTAGTTGTAAAACATCATCCATTTTATAAAGTGTTTGTTCTCTCTCTCTCTCTTTCTCTCTCTTTTTCTCTCATCGTTTATATCGAATTCATTATGATTGTCTTGCTTTCTAAACAAAAATAAAAAAATATATAATTATGGATTTCAAATTGACGTAGCCTCCCTATGTTCGACCTAGAATTCTTTTTGAGTTTTGATAAAATTTATTTGTTGACAGATTTCTTCGCAAATCACACTACAACGACGGGTTTTCAAAACTTAACCTTTTTGCGACGATTTTCCAATTCAACATTTTGGCGCCGTTGCTTGGAGGCAACAAATTTCGATTTTCTTTCTGCATTTCACACACTTAATTATTTTCTAACTTGCTTTTATTTCTGTTCTATTGTTTTACAGGTACCTCAATAGGGAATCTTTAAGCGATAGAAAGGAGTAAAGTGTAGTTGATGACAACTATAAGTGCTCCCCATTCTTCCCCCCTCTATAGATTTCATTCCACAACCCTAATTCAAACCCTAATTAATCTAGCTGTTCGCATAAACCCTAGAATTAGTTTGGATGCTTTGATTTCCACCCCCACTCATCTCACCCTCGTAAAAAATAAACGAACAAACAAACAAAAAGATACTTCTTGTGGGACAAATTAACATACACACTACATACACTGACATTTGAGGCACATAGCCTAACTTGATTTTTATCTACTTAATCGGTATTCCAACCTATGGAACCGATACACACACCGAAATGCATAATTGAGTATAAATCAAAATAGGTATCCACTTGTGTGCCTAACTCAGTGGTGCATTAAGGCTAATTGTTTGAGTTATTTAGGCTGCACCACTTTGTTTAAAATCAACTTATCAAGTAGCTTCCCCTTAGAGTTTACAAGTTAGGTCAATACCAGGAACTCCACTTTACATTTGATTGCAAAAGGAAAATATCTTCATCTGTGTTTTGAAAATCTGGTTTGCCTCTTGAACTTGATTGAATTTGCCTAATTCCAAATCCTAAAAGCTACTTAAGCAAGATTTGAGCCTTGAAATCCACTCATCCAAATAATCTTGCTTGAAAGCCCTGGTTGTGCATGCACTCACACATATTCAATCAATCATTAAGGGCACAACCCATTTTAAGGGCCTACCACATTCCGTAAGCACTACAATCCTAACCCTAAGTTAAAATTGATTAGACATTGACCTTAAGGACTGATTCACTCTTCGGGACCCAGATTGAGATTGTTCACGATTAACTTGGTTGTACTAGTCAATCTGATGCTTAGCTAGGGGAGCAGAATCAAACGATCACAGTTGGGGGTACACTAGGAACTGGAGGCATAAGCCAAAGGAAGAACCTTCTCCCCAGTCCCTTTTTCTAACTTGTTGGATTGACTGGATACAAGTAGAGTAAATCATCTATAATCTTAAGATGGATTCTAAGAGTTTGTAGATTCTTAGGCTATCCAACTTAAGGACATGCTTGTTTTGTTGTGCTGCAAGGTTCTTATCCCCGGTCCTTCCGACCTCTTCCTAGTTTATGCTTGGAAGGAGGTCATTGAATCCTTGATTGGGAGGACCATTAGATCATTATAGGAGGCGTAGATTGAATTTTGGCCAAATTGATCTCATGGCCGATCAACAACCTCCTCTGCCTCAGAATCAACAAGAGATGTTTCAAAGGTAGCTGGAACAAATGCAGAGAATGCAAGAATGGTTCCAGAGAATGCAGGGTGCTCAGCCTTTGAAGGACTTTTATGATCCTTCAAATTGTAGGGAACGTTCTGGTGTCCAGATTCCAGCTGGAGACATTGAAATCAAGCCCCAGGTGTTAAGCCTGATCAAACATTTTCATGGGCTTGGCTCTGAAGACCTATTTCAACATTTGGAGGACTTGACCACTTTAGTCCGGACCACCAAAGCACGAAACATGAATGAAGAGCAAATGATCATGAGGCTCTTTCCCCACTCTCTTAGGGATAAGGCTGCTCATTGGTACAGGACCATAGGAAGGTCGATAGCAACATGGAATGATCTAAAATCAACTTTCTTAAAGAAATTCTTTCCATTTGGGCATAGCAATGCACTGAGGTGTGCAATTACTACTTTTACCCAGCGGCCGAAGGAGCAGTTTCATGTTGCCTGGGAGTGATTCTAGAACTTATTGTGGAAGTGTCCACATCACGACGTGCTGAAATGGCAACTCGTGCAGATCTTTTACCACAGGTGGACTGAGCAACTCAGAAATCATGTGCACACTTCCTGCGGAGGTAATTTTCTCAATAAAGACGCATATAGTGTGCAAGATTTGTTTGAGAAAATGAGTGAAAATTCAATCAATCATGCCTCCATGGATACATTTAACAGGTCCCAACAACCCAGATCAAATGTTAACGAGGTCCATGACTCTCATTCATTCAATATGGAGCTGATTTGTAATAAACTAGATAAGGTGGAGTTGGTTACCAAAAGGATGGAGTGGATGGCTGGAAACTCTGTGAATAATTCTCGATCCACTCAATCCCAGAATTTGGGATTCCATTCTTCGTGAGCTCCCTTTGGACGAGAGTTCGTGAATCAACTGGATGTGGCTCAACCTGTGAGCCAGCATTGCTCGAAACCCTACGGGTTCTAAATTGGGGCCTTTGATCCCAGTTTTTTGATCGCTCTCTTTCTTTCTCTCCATCCTCGCCCTATGAGGATGTCTATGTTGTACAGGAGAACATTAGGTCCAACCCATATTCCAATGCTTATAATCCTGGTTGGAGGAACCACCCTAACTTCTCCTGGAAAAATCTGGGGCAGTAGACCCAATTCCGACCTAGCAACTATGCTCCACAAAGACTAATGGGTCAGGATCATGTTTATACTCAGCTGCTCTCAAATTAGGTCAATCAGCCAGTTTGGAATGCTCATTAACCCGTAGGGCAGGTTGACTTGAACTGTGAGATGGTAGAGATGCAAGGTTCTATGCTCCAGTCTCATGCAACAAATGAAAACCTCGCTGGACAACTTGCAAACCGGGATCATTGCTAACACCCGTCAGCTCGGATCTTTGCCATCTCAACCTGTACCCAACTCGTGCAACATACAGAATCCGGGCAATCAAACCCAAGGGTAGGGGAATCAAAGGGACCCACCGCACATGCTCAGGTGGTTGAGCAAGGTCCTTCCCGGTGTGCCTGGTCCCGGACGCGCTAACTCGACCTGTTTACCCAAGATGGCTCTAGGAGTGCGAGCCTAAGAGTGAAAAGAGAGAGAGTTCGCGGGGGAGGGTAGGGGTAGGTTTTGCACTTGCAGGGTCAGGAAGAAGAGAGCTAAAGAGGAAGGAAGAAGCTGAAGGCAGAAGGCACGGCAAGGACTAAAGGTGGAAGCTGAAGAAGGAAGCTAAGGAAGAAGTCGAAGTAGCGGCTAAGGGTAAAGTCGCCAAGGAAGCTAAAGAAGGAAGGAGAGGGAGGCTTCAACAAGAACAGCCAACGAAGAAGAAGGCTCAAAGCAGAGAAAGAGGAATCAGAAAGAAAGAGAAGCCAAGGTTAGCAAGCAGAGGAAAGAAAGAAGAAGAAGAGAGGAAGAAGTCAAGGCCAGAATCAGAGAGATAGAAGAAGAGACGAAGTAGAAGAATCAAAGAAAGAAGAAGAAAGAAGAGAAAGAGAAAGCTCAAGCCAGAAGCAAAGCAAAGAAAATTAGCTGATTTTTACATTCATCTTCATATTTTTTGAGCTTCTATATACATTGAAACCCTTTTTATTGCTTCATAAATTGATTGATCATTACATTTTCATCAAGTTGAAAGTTGTGTTCTTAGTTTTCAAATCCCTATTTGCTCCTCGTGTTCGACCTCGGATTCATATTTTTTGAGTAATAAACTTTCATTTGTTCTTTGAAGCAATTTCAACTATATTACGACACATTTATTTTATAAACCCGATTTCGCTTTCGATGAACATTTTGGCGCCGTTGCCGGGGAGCAACAGGCAATTTAGAAACTTTGACCAAAACTTCTGATTCAGTACTAACTTGATCTATTTCTTCTGCTGTGATTGTTTTAGGGAAGAAAAGAAGACAGCCGCACAACAACCACACCAGGGGCAGGTAATTTCTCATTAGCCCTCTCTCTTAATCCCCTCAACTCTAAAAAGGAAAACAAAGGGGAAATCAATTTAGGGCTACCTGCTTTCCATATCTAGTAATTCACCAAAGTTGCCTGATTTTAATTTCAACACATTTTTGAATTGTGCATCCATTTAAGATAACTAGGGCTAAGCACCTTCCTGATTGAGCCCTAGATACCATTTTTGTGGCAACTAAATTGTACCAAGTAGAGCCAACTTAAGGATTCCAATCTAGGATTTTTAGAGACACATCTTCTCTAAACAAAGAATTAAATTTTCAAAAAGAGGTGTGCCTAAGCCTTGATTGAAGAGATTTATCCAAGAGAAACCCCAAGAAAATCAAACTCTTAAGTCACTTGAACCCTAAAAGAAAGGACCTAAAAGCTCTCAAAGGACAAAAGAGGTAAAGTTGACCCCTTGGGTCAACCAACCTTGAAATTAGGTCACTTTTTGCACTCAAAAGATCTAAGTTCAAGTGGAACCCTAAGTACCTTGATCTTAATTAAAAGTGGTACACTTAAGAGGTCAAGGTCCCCATTCTGGCCTACTTGGAATCTCAGTGACAGGAAAGGTCGGGTGGGGGAAACCCTGTAACTCGTGGGGACACTCTACCGTGTAGGGGTCTTTGCGGGACTCTCCATCTTTGGCTGCCCAGGTATTTCTTAGGTGGACGGCTTTTTCTGACTAAGGGGTATCATTCGCCCCGAACCTCTATAGTCATCCAAATTTTTTGGGTGTCTCGATTGGGTCCAGCACATTCTAATCTCATCTAATTCTTCGGTGCATGTTTGGTAGGAGGTCCTTAAGACCATCCTTAAGACCTCCTTTAGAAATCCACTCCCGCCGAGGCCAAGCCTCGACGCCCATGTTTGTGCAGCAACCCCACCACATAGATCTCTCCTTTGATTCATCAGAACCAAGTTCTCCTTCTTCCATTATGGCACAACCAATTGAAGAAGAGAACAACCTTGAACACCAACTTCAATGATTAAATGATCTATTCCAAAACTTTGTAAACCCACCGCAGCATCCTATGATGCGAGATCACTATAACCCCACTGTGGTGGCAATCGAGCCTCGAGTCTAAATCCCAGCTGGAGGTTCTGATTCTAAACTCAAGCCCAACATGATTCATGCTATACCAAAATTCCATGGGCTTAACTCCGAGGATCCCTTCCAGCACATCAAACAACTCAAACATCTGGCCTAGACCTTTGGGTCAGATGTACAAAATTGGGATATTTTGCTCATGAAGATGTTTTCCTTCTCCTTCATGGACAAGGCTGCTCATTGGTATCAGACTCAAACACGTCCGATCAACACATGGGTTGAACTCCAGTCTGAATTTTTGAAAAAGTTCTTCCCCGTTGGCAGGACGAATGCCTTGTGCCACCAGATCACTCACTTCACTCAACAATCAGGAGAACCTCTTCATGAGGCATGGGACTGATTCTTGGATCTCATGCGAAAGTGCCCCCATCACGGAGTTCCTAAATGGGAACAAGTCCGGTCTTTTTACCAGGGACTCCGTGAAGACATTCGATTGTTCGTCAATGCAACCTGCGGAGGAAACATCATGGGTCAACATGAGGACATGGTGTGGGAGATTCTCAAGAATATGTGCAAGAACTCCATCAATAATGACTCCATGGGCTTATTCGACCGGACGAATGCCCGCGCATCGACGAATCCTAGGGGAGCACATGAGACGCAGGTCTTGTTCGCATCCGTCGACTTGGAATTGATAGCCAGTCGGTTGGACAAGGTCTTGATGCAAAATTTGGCGTGATTTGTAATTAGGGTTTTTAAAGTCGCTGTAACACGTGAATTTGCATACGCTTTTAAATTTATATTCCTAGATAGGGGAGTATCTAGGGTCGTCCAAGGAGGCAAATTTGTAATTCAAATCTCTTGCTTTAAAGGGAAACTCAATCTTTCTTTTTGGTATTTTAAATATATATTTTTTTTAGTTTTGAAATAATGAGGGAAAAATGCAAATTGTGACGAAAAAGTAACTAACACCTATATTTACTAAGCTAAAACTTAAGAGATAAATATGACCCCTCCCTAAGCTCACTCTAGACAAGTGAAAGCCTAAAGTAATTAGGAAGTGGAAGTGAAACAAGTACTAGAATAAAGACAAGCAATTGACACAAGAAATTAGAAAGAAGGTAAATTAATTTAGTAGAATTTTTGTTCTTTTACAAAGACAAGTAGAGGAATGCTTCTACTAGAAATGAAAAATATAAAAGCAATAGAAGAAACAAAAATCCTCTTGCAGAATTTGGTGAAGAAGGGAGTCTTCTGGCTCCAAGCCTAGCTGCTCCTTGGCTTGAAAAGAGAGTCTCCTTCTTCTCCTTCCTTGAAAGCTCCTCCAAGGTGGATGCTCTCCACCTCAATTCTTTCCTCCAAGGGTGGGTGTGCACCACCCTTAAGCTCTCCTCCAAGGTGGCATGGACCACCTTCAAGACCTCCTCCAAAGGTCTTCCTTGCCTGGCTCCTCCTTTGGCTGGCGTGGGCACAAGAGAGAAGGGAAGAGGGGAAGGCACCAAGGGAATAGAATATCCCCTTAATCTTCTTCTTCTTCTTCTTCTCTCTTGGGCGTGGGCTTTAGGTAGAGTATGGGAGGAATTTTGCTAGCCAAGGATGGGTTGTAAGGTGGTGGGTGTTGGTCTTTTCATAGGGTAGGATGAGGGGGTTAAGGTGGCTCTTGAGATGGATGGCTACGATGGGAGAATAGAGGTGGTTAGGTGATCCTAGGGCTAAGTAAAGTTGGCGCCACCTAAGGGATGCAAGGGGGGTGGTTATGGGTGGTCAAGGGGCACCTTAAAGTGGCACCAACCATGGAGAGGTGGCATGGGTTGGCGCCAACTTCTAGGCTTCTAGAAGGGAGTTGAGGTGGATGGTGGATGAGGCTTGGAGGGGTTATGTGTAGGGTGGATATGGGGTTTGAAGTTGGCGCCAAAATGGTTAGTTTTGGCTCCAACTTTAGGTGTCTTTTGGTGGTTAGTTGAGGGGTGAAAGGTGGTGAAGAGGCGGTGCCAAAATGAGTTGGGTGGAGCTAGCTTAAGTAGGCTTAGGTGGACTTGGAGTGGAAGGTTATTTAGGTGGAGTTAGCTAGGGTTAAGTTGAAGGTGGAGGATGGACAAGGAGCTAGATGTTAGCTAAGCTAAGCTAGCTTAGCTAGCTATGGAGTAGAGGAGTATATATGTGGAGCTTAGGGTTTGAGGAGAGGAGCTGGATATGCAGAGTCTGGAGCTGAATTGGAGCTGGCAGCTACTGAAGAGGTCAACATGGGGCTACTCAAGCTGGCTTAGCTTGCTAGTTCTTTCCTAGCTGCTAAGCCAGGCTAAAGTGAGCTGGCTTCTTTTGAATGGAGCTGAGGTGAGCTGGGTCTGGTGCCCCTGGGGAGGATTGAGCTGGTTGAGACAGTTATAGCTTAGCTCAACTAAGTTTAGCTAAGATGACTACCCGGGAGCTGGACTTGAGCTTCCTGAGCTGGGATGAATTCTTCTTCAACTGGCTGGAGTTGAGTGGAGCTGGATGTAGCTAGACCTGAGCTGGGGTGAACTCCAGTCAACTCAGCTGAGCTAGCTAAAGCTCCCTGTGGACTAGTTGGAGTTGAGATGAGCTACTCTGCTAAGTTGAGCTGGATCTGAGCTAACCTGAGCTAGGGTGAGCTAAGCTGAGATTAGCTGAATGGAGTTAGGATGAGCTAACCTTAGTCCAAGTGAGCTAGATTCCAGCTGTGGTGAGCTGGATCAAGCTGAGTTCCAGTTGGTCTGAGATCCTCTTTCACCAGTTGCCTTCTTGAGTGCTAGGGTTTTAGGGATCTGTATATCTGTTCATCCCTAACACTCACAAAAACACATTAAACGACAAGAAAAAATGCAATTCATGACTAACCTAGTTAATGCCTAAATGCAGCCCAAAAACCCATTTGCAAAGCAAAATCCTAAGAGCTAGGTTTGTTTTAATGCATAAGAATGATGATAAACTGGCGTTTATCAGGTCTCTATCATAGAGAGGAAGGTGGACGAGCTGACTCAACATCTGCAACGAGCCACCTCTGTGCAAAACTCGTTCGCACAGCCACCTTTCGTGAGGAAACTATGCAGAATATCTATCACCGATCTTCTCAGGGGATGGTCCCGTATCCACCCCTGTCTGACTCCAGGGCTAGAGGGACCTCCAATCCAATCTATTTTAGTTGGGGGAACTCTGAACCCTCATACTCTGATTTTTCTGAGGCTCCTCAGATCTGCAAGGACCTCAACGCCATCCAGAATGATCCATTCTCCAATACCTATAACCCTAGATGGCGGAATCACCCCAACTTCTTGTGGGCAGGAAATTCTCAGAATCAAAGACCACCTTATCAACCCCGTCCACAAGCTCCTAGTCCATATCAGCCGCCTCAGCCTCGGCCCAACCCCACCTATCAATCTAGGCCAAACCAAGCTGATCAAATGACTCTTATCCTTCAAACTCTGGCTGACATCCAGAAAATGAATGCGGTAATACAAAAATAGCACAAGGACGAGATCACAGAGGTTCGCAATCAACTCGCCTAGATGGCGAATTCCTACCAACCTGGCACACTCCCTTCGCAACCTCTACCAAATCCAAATAATGTGCCGACCAAGAGGCATGTTATGAACCTAAATCCAGGCCATGCACACATGATTTATCAGGCCCCTTCTGTTCCATCACCTGATGGGATGGAAGCTTCGACATCTTATGCGTGATTTCAAAAACAGCCACTTATTTTACCAACCCCAAGCTAAAACCAGGCAGGACTAAACTCCGTAACAACCCATAGTGGTAAAGCAACTCAAAACCCACCTTATCCAAACCACTCCAAGCCTGGTAGTAACCCAAGCCCTAGGATAGTTATCCAGGATACCCCTATCCCAAATCAAGAACCTGGACCTATTCTAGAGGAACCAACCAAGGTTCCATTTCCCGAGGCCTTGACCAAGGGAAAGAGGATAACAATGTTGGTGCTAGAGCACCGCGATTGTTTATTTTGATGATAACAGAACACGTGTCATTTAACATTTGCACTTGGAGTCTTAGATTTCAGGTCAATTGCAAATGGAGACGTGGTTAGACAGAGTTCGAGCTCGGATCCAGGATGGATTGGAGGAGTTTGACGAAGAACAGAGGAGCTTCGCGAGGAGCGATGGCTTGAAGAAGGAAGGAGATGAAGAATATGATAGATTTCCTTTCCTTGTAATCCTTGTATTTTTGTTTCTTTTGTTACTCTTTATTCTGTTACTTAGATTCATGTTAAAGAGACTCAAAGTACCCTAATAGTAGTCCTAGGAACACTTGCACAACCCTATGATACTTAGGTTTTCTGTAGAGAACTTAGAAAACCAAAATAGGGTTCAAACAGCCTTTTCAGATGCCTAATCTGAAAATGAGAATCTGATAATGACTTTTAAGATGTCTGACTGTTGACTCAGACGTCTGATAATGTTTAGGCTGGACTTAGTTAGCTCTACCTGATGAAATCAGACGTCCAGACCTTAGTCCAGATGTCTTAGAAGACGTCTGAGGATTTTACCAGATGTCTAATTAGTGGACCGTTGGCCGGCTTAGCAAACAATGAAGGATATGACCGTTAGCCTCGTATCAGATGTCCGTAGAGGACCCCAGACTTCTGATACATGACCGTTTTGCCTCGACAGACCCAAAATCTCTTCTCAAAGATTTTATAGCCGTTGCACTCTCTTGGGAATCCATTTCCGCAGAAAAGTAGGTTTCCAGATGTCCAAACATCACTCCAAACGTCCTGTATGTCGTCTGATGACAATTCACTAGAACCCTATTTAGATCTGATTCAAGTTAGGAAGGAAACCTGCCTATAATCAGACGTTTGACTTTGTTACCAGACGTCTTAAACTGGTTTTCCAGACGTCCGATGCCAGGATCAGACGTCTGATAACCCTGTCAGTGTAATGATTAACCCTGATTTCAGTCTGATTTTCTTAGAGCTTGCACCCAACGGCTATGGAAGCCTTCCAAAGCCGCGTCGTTGTGCCATTGCTTAGTTCACGCATCCGCATCGTCGACGCACTTCCACCAAAGGGAAGCATCCTTACTCCTATAGAAGCTTACTTTTAGAATATCTTTGTTGGCTCTATAGGACTATTTGTAATTTACTTTGTTATTTGGTTGGGTCTTCACTTTGTGAATTCCCATCTCCTTCGTGAGACAAAATCCTTCTTATGAAGAGAAGGGGTTTGAGGTACGCTACCCTCGTATAAAGTAGCATGGTTGTAATTGAGGTTGTACTTCCCTCATTTAAGTAGTACGTTAGTGGATTTGATCAACTTGGTTGATCGGAAAATCCTAACTCGAGAGGGTTAGGTGGTGGTTTTCACCCGATTTGGGTTTCCACCTAAAAATCATTATGTACTTTGTGTAATTGCTATTTTATGAGATTGTTCTATATTTTAATTCTGCATTTTTTACATCACGCTGATCTCACCCCCTCCAAGTAGGGAATTACAATTGGTATCAGAGCAGGTTCTTGCAAAATTGAAGTAACACCCAGCAAGAAGATCATGGAGGGGAGCAGTTCCGCAATCCGGATCTCTGAGGGGCAGTCCACGACCCGTCCGCCATTCTTCGATGGGAGCAACTACCCCTACTGGAAGCTGCGAATGAAGACTTGGCTTCAAGCCAAGGACTTCACGATTTGGGCCAGGTGTGAGACGCCATTTGACATCCCAGAGAAACCTAAGGGAGGCTACTCGCAACAACAAATTCGTGAACTCTCTTTGAACGTGAAGACCATGAACGCCCTCTACTGCGTGCTCAGCCCGGAGGAGTTCAACAGAATCTTCCAATGCGCCACCGCATACGAGATTTGACACACACTTGAGGTAACTCAAGAAGTACCTCTAAGGTAAAAACTTCTAAAATAAATTTACTTTCTCAAGAATTTGAATATTTTTCTTTGAAGTCTAACGAATCTTTAAGTGAGATGAATACTAGGTTCACTCTCATTATAAATAATTTGAAAGCTTTAGGGAAGACCTTCATCAAGGGAGAGCTTCAAGGAAAGCTACTCCGTTCCCTTGGACCAGAATGAGAGCAGAAGGTCACCGCAATTGAGGAAGCAAATGAGGTGGAGGAGTTTAACATGGAAGATCTCCTAGGCAATCTTATGGCCTACAAGACAAAGTTGAATCAAAAGAAGAAGGATACACCGGAGCCAAAGTCGAAGAAGACCCTTGCATTCAGAGTTGCGTCGAATAACGAGGTAAGTTCCGACGATGAGGACTTTAAAATTTTACTTAAGAAAATTTCCAAGTTTTGTAGGGAATCAAGAAAGAAAAGGAGAAGAAGGAAAGCCCGAGAAGTTGCTACCACAGCAATGAGAAAGGGCATCTATGACCAGAATGCCCACTTCTAAAGAAGGAAAAGAAGGAAAAGGAGAAGAAATCTAAGAAGAAGGTGTTCCAAGCAACGTGGGATGACTCAAGCTCGGAGGAAGAGGAAGAAGAAAAGTCTGTGAAGGATGAAACTACTTGCTTTGGTTTCATGGCCTTAGAAGAAAGCGACAGCGAAAGCGGAAGCAACTCTGACAACGAGGTAAATTCTGATTTACAAAATGTATTTAATGAGCTTTTTGAAGTTAGTAAATCACATAAGATAGAAAATAAAAATATTAAAAAGAACCTTAGTTTTGTTAAAAATGAAAATGAAAGGTTAGAAAAATAACTTAAGGATTTAGAAACTAGTCCTAAAAATGATAACTTATTCAATGAAAATACTAGATTGATTGAAGAAAATGCTAGTCTAAAGTTAGAAATTTCTAAGTTAAAGACTAAAATAAATATTATAGAAAAAGAAATCACATGTCTTAGGGAAAATTCTAACAAATTAATCAACAAAGTAGAAATTTGCATAGCCCTAAGGTTGAGAAAGGATCTCCGTCAAGGAGACTTGCTAACAGATCCGGATCCAAGCTCACTTGGATATCGAAGAAAGACTTGGAATCTTGTTTTGTAGGTTTCAAGGGTGACTACAACACAAAGGATTGGACCTACAAGCTCAAGGTTGGTCAACTCGAGTTGGGAGGACCAAAGAGCAGACCAAGGAGAAGGACAAGAAGACCAACGAGATGGTGAACAAATGATGGACTCGCCACACATCGATTGCCAGACTGGAGATCGGCGCCAATGCCAGGGCCTCCAAGCTACGGATGGGAGCCCCATCCGATGTGGCATCCACCACCTCCATTTGGGCCATTTTATTGGCCATGGTAGGTGAGGTAAAACCCTTTACCCTATCCTTTCTTATCATTAGCATATAGATAGGAGTTAAAAATAATGAGCTAATTATCATTTATTAAGGGGGAGATGTAAGTTAGCTATATTTCCTTTAGTAAGGGAGAGAAAAATAATAGCTATCTTGTTGTTACAAAAAGGGGGAGGGCATTACTCTTGTTAAAAGAAATTCAACCTATTTATAGAAGAGCATGTTTTAAGGGGGAGTTATAGGAAATTAAAAATCAACTAAACCTTTTTGATAAGTCAAAAAGGGGGAGAATTTTTTGCAGTTTCGTCATCATAAAAAAGGGGGAGATTGTTGGTGCTAGAGCATCGCAATCGTTTATTTTGATGATAACAAAATACATGTCATTTAACATTTGCACTTGGACTCTTAGATTTCAGGTCAATTGCAAATGGAGACGTGGTTAAACGGAGTTTGAGCTCGCATCCAGGACGGATTGGAGGAGCTTGATGGAGAACAGAGGAGCTTCGCGAGGAGCGATGGCTTGAAGAAGGAAGGAGATGAAGAATAGGATAGATTTCCTTTCCTTGTAATCCTTGTATTTTTGTTTCTTTTGTTGCTCTTTATTCTATTACTTAGATTCATATTAAAGAGCCTCAAAGTACCCTAACAGTAGTCCTAGGAACACTTGTACAATCCTATGATACTTAGATTTTCTGTAGAGAACTTAGAAAACCAACATAGGGTTCAGACAGCCTTTTCAAACGTCTAATCTGAAATTGAGACGTCTGACTGTTGACTCAGACGCCCGATAATGTTTAGGCTGGACTTAGTTAGCTCTGTCTGATGAAATCAAACATCCAGACCTTAGTCCAGACGTCTTAGAAGATGTCTGAGGATTTTTTCAGACGTCCAATTAGTGGATCGTTGGCTGGCTTAGCAAACAATGAAGGATATGACCATTAGCCTCGTATCAGATGTCCGTAGAGGACCCCAGACATCTGATACATGACCGTTTTGGCTCGGCTAACCCAAAATATCTTCTCAAAGATTTTATAGCCGTTGCACTCTCTTGGGAATCTATTTTCGCAGAAAAGTAGGTTTCTAGACGTCATGTATGTCGTCTGATGACAATTCACTAGAACCCTGTTTAGATCTTATTCAAGTTAGGAAGGAAACCCGCCTATAATCAGACATTTGACTTTGTTACCAGACATCTTAAATTGGTTTTCCAGACGTCCGATGCAAGGATCAGACATCTGATAACCCTGTCAGTGTAATGATTAACCCTGATTTCGGTCTGATTTTCTTGGAGCTTGCACCCAACGGCTATGGAAGCCTTCCAAAGCCTTCCTAGAGCCTCTATAAATAAAGGAGAACCTTTGCCACTCAAACATACACCAAGTACAAACATTTCCACATCCTTGTGTCAAATTGATCTATAGAAGAAGCTCTAACTCTACAAGCACTCACTTCACCTAAGAGCTTAGTCTTGCTGTGCACCCACTCTCCCGCCATAGTTCACGAGAGTGTCGTTGTGCCATTGCTTAGTTCATGCATCCGCGTCGTCGACGCACTTCCACCAAAGATAAGCATCCTTACTCCTATAGAAGCTTACTTTTAGAATATCTTTGTTGGCTCTATAGGACTATTTGTAATTTACTTTGTTATTTGGTTGGGTATTCACTTTGCGAATTCCCATCTCCTTCGTGAGACAAAATCCTTCTCATGAAGAGAAGGGGTTTGAGGTACGCTACCCTCGTATAAAGTAGCGTGGTTGTAATTGAGGTTGTAGTACCCTTGTTTAAGTAGTACGTTAGTGGATTTGATCAACTTGCTTGATCAGAAAATCCTAACTCGAGAAGGTTAGGTGGTGGTTTTCACCCGGTTTGGGTTTCCACCTAAAAATCATTGTGTACTTTGTGTAATTGCTATTTTATGAGATTATTCTATATTTTTATTCCGCATTTTTTATGTCACGCTGATCTCACCCCCTCCAAGTAGGGAATTACAAACCAAACCCGTGGCTCCTAAGGAGGATCTGGTTAAGCTCTTTGAACAGGTCCATATAAACATCCCTTTGATGGATGCAATCTGCCATGTATCGGCTTACACACAATTTCTAAAAGACGTGTGTTCACCCAATCGTAAGCTGCAAACCAAAAGTGGGAGTCCTATCATACTGTCAGAGCAAGCCAGCTCTGTAATCTTGAGCAAACTCCCACCTAAGGCTAAAGACCCAGGTACTCCCCTGATTTCATGTACTATTGGTGATACCCAATTCGACAGAGCCTTATTAGATCTAGGTGCCTCCATAAACCTAATACCTACATCCCTCCTTGACCACCTTGAAGAATCTGAGCTTAAACTGACAGAGGTGACATTGCAGTTAGCCGATCGATCCATTAAGTCAACTAAAGGAGTACTCGAGGATGTCATTGTCAGGGTACGAGATTTCTACTTCCTGGTGGATTTTATAGTCTTGGACATGGATGCACCTGAAAACTCAAGTCATACACCGATTATACTAGGGAGACCTTTTCTGGCCACTGCTAGGGCCAATATAAACTGTGAGGAGGGCCAAATAGAACTAAAATTCAGAAACCAAACATTGAAGATTGACATCTTCAAGGCCCAACAAGGGATTAATTGTGGTGTTATAGAATAAATATGTGATATCAATGCCATGGCTAAAGAACCGTATAGCGAGGACAACCTGATTATTCCTAATCAACCACCAGAAGATCAAAACTCGCAAATAGAGGAGTTTGAACCTGATCTAGATGCACCCATGACTCCTTCCCTTGCCTCTGACACACACCCTGAACCGCCCGCTGTTGCTGATAACCCTATCCTGGAACTCAAGCCTCTTCTCGACCATCTGAAATACGTGTTTTTGGGTTCCAATTAGATGTTTCCTGTGATTATCAACTCTAGACTCACACCTGACTAGAAATCCTGTCTGATTACAATGCTCCAGCAACATCGTAGAGCCATTGGATGGACTCTCGATGATTTGACTGGCATTAATCCCTCTTATTACACACACTGAGTCTACACCGAAGAGGGCACACGACCTTCATGAGAAATGCAGAGACGTTTGAATCCTAATCTGCAGGAGATCGTGAAAAAGGAGATCATTAAGTGGTTAGATGCAAGGATCATCTACCCGATCTCCAATAGTCAGTGGGTGAGTCCAATCCAGGTTGTACTGAAGAAGGCAGGACTCATCGTCATTACGACTAAAACCAGAGAGGTCATACCGACCCGTGTGTCTAACTTGTGGAGAGTCTGCATTGATTACAGAAGACTCAATTCCTCCACAAAGAAGGATCATTTTTCACTACCGTTTATTGATCAGATCCTCGAGAAATTGGCAGGAAATAGGTTCTTCTACTTTCTTGATGGTTACTCCGGTTATAACCAAGTGGCAATCCATCCTGAGGACCAAGAAAAGACCACCTTCACTTGTGCCTTCAGGACATACGCGTTCTGAAGGATGCCGTTCGGTCTCTGCAATGCACCTGCAACTTTTCAGTGGTGCATGCTTGCTATATTCTCTTATATGGTAGGTGATTATCTGGAAGTCTTCATGGATGGCTTTTCAGTATTCGGAGTATAATTTGACGATTGCCTCCTGCACTTGGTCCAAATCCTCAGGTGGTGCATTGAAGTGAATCTAGTTCTTTCCTAGGAAAAGAGCCATTTCATGGTGCCTGAAGGAATTGTCCTGGGACATCTAATTTCAGAGAAAGGCATCCAAGTCGATCGAGCCAAGGTGAACTTGATTTCCAAACTCCCTATGCCTAGCTCGATCAAGGACATTCGATCTTTTCTGGGCATGTTAGTTTTTACTGTCGATTTATCCTTGATTTTTCGAAAATCACGTGCCCCCTGACCACTCTTCTCTCCAAGGATGTACCTTTCGAAATCTCAAAGGAATGTACTCAAGAATTTGAGATCCTCCGTGACCGAGTTACCCAAGCCCCGATCCTACAGTCCCTGATTGGTCTCAGCCCTTTGAGATCATGTGTGACGCATCTGATTTCGCTGCAGGAGTGGTACTGGGGTAGAAAATTGACGGGAAACCCATGGTCATTTACTACGCTAGCAAAACACTTGATGAGGCTCAGCGTAACTACACGGTTACTGAGAAAGAGCTGCTAGCCGTAGTATTTGCCCTGGAAAAATTTAGATCTTATCTCCTGAGTTCCCAGGTTATCATCTACTTGGATCACATAGCTGTGAGGCATCTCCTTGCAAAGAAGGATGCGAAACCTCGATTAATCCGCTGGATCTTGCTGTTGTAAGAATTTGACCTCGAGATTCGTGACAAAGAGGGAAAATAAAATGTGGTAGCTGATCACTTGTCCTGCCTTCCCTCTGAGATCATCGACCCTTCCGAACGCATCACAGAATATTTCCTGATGAGCACCTTCTGGCTGTCAATACAGGGCTTCCATGGTTTGCTGATATAGTAAACTACTTAGCATCACATCAGATTCTGTCCGATTGGCCAAAAGCCAAGAAGGACAAATTGCTTTCCGATGCTAAGTATTACTTTTGGGAAGACCAGTATCTTTTCTACATCAGTGCTGATCAAATTATTTGACGATGTGTCGCGAAAGCGGAAATCCAAGACATACTCTCTTTCTGCCATGACCAGGCATGCGATGGACACTTTTCAGGACATAAAATCATAGTAAAAGTCCTCCAATGCGGCTTCTACTGGCCCACAATTTTCAAGGAAGCATACAATCACTGTAAGGCATATACTCATTGCCAGACCTTTGGAAACATGAGCCATCGAGATATGATGCCTTTACAGCCAATTCTGGTATGCAAAATTTTTGACATTTGGGGGATTGATTTTATGGGACCCTTCCCTATCTCATACAGCCTCGAATACATTTTACTTGCTGTTGACTATGTGTCCAAATGAATCGAAGCCATTCCGACCCGAACCAATGATCATAAAGTTGTTAACAAATTCATTCACCAGAACATCTTCTCACGGTTTAGGATTCCACGTGCGATAATTTCCGACGGAGGGACCCATTTCACTAACGCTCAGTTCAGGTCACTGATGACCAAATATGGGGTGTCACACCGAATCTCTACTCCTTACCACCCCCAAACTAATGGTCTAGCTGAGCTGTCTAACTGGAAAATCAAGAAAATCCTCTAGGTTACTGTTCGACCTGACAGGAAGGATTGGTCATCCTGGCTTCCAGAAGCTTTGTGGGCTTATAGGACCGCCCACAAGGCCCAATTAGGTATGTCTCCATTCAGATTGGTGTACGGGAAGGCGTGTCACCTTCCCGTCGAATTGGAGCATAAAGCCTATTGGGCAGTACAGAACTGCAACCTAGATTTTTCTAAGGCTGGAACCCATAGAAAGCTTCAAATGAGCGAGATCGATGAATTACACCACGACGCGTATGAGAACTCACGAATTTACAAAGAGTGGGTTAAAGCCTTTCACGACAAGCACATATCTAGAAAGATCTTTCATCTTGGTCAAAAAGTCCTACTCTTCGATGCCAGACTCAAACTGTTCCCAGGAAAACTACGATCAAAATGGATCGGACCCTACTTGGTCTGACGAATATTTGGAAATGGAGCCATTGAAATCAGTCCACTCAGCCACGATTCCAAACCCTTTGTCGTGAACAGTCAGAGACTTAAACCGTTCATTGACGTAACTGATACAAATTTGGCTGAGATATCCTTTACCCTCCATTCTCCTTGAGCTCATTGCGCCCAGCCGATGGCGTAAAACTCAGCGCTTAACGGGAGGTAACCTGTCATCCTTGAAAAACCCAAAACCTTTCTTGACATTCCTATGCTGAATTCATATTGCACTTTAGGGTTCATCGATTAGAACAACCGACTCCACCTCAAGTACCCGTACCTGAGTCAAGAAATCATTCGCAATAGTCACCTCGACCCGTTCGCCCACCTAAAACCTGTCCTAATGAATGAACTATGCTGAATTTGAACCCACCTAATTTACAATGGGGACATTGCAAATCGTAGGCATGGGGGGGTATGAAAGTGCAAAACTTCATGAAAACTCATCTCATAAGAAAAGGTTTCAACAAAAAAAATCACATATCACAAAAAACACCAAAAAAATAAAAAAATCTTGAAAAAGAACAAAAATTGAGGGGAGAGAATTTTTGAGGCCATACAAACCATAAGGGGGCAAAGAGCAAAATGACAAAAAAAGGAGCACAAAATGAAAAAGAAAAAGAATAAGTCATTAGTAAGAGATTAAGGGATTAACCGAAGTTCTAGACCACATCAAGAAAAAATATAGGAAAAAGTGCTAATGAGACACAAAAGAGATTAGTAGGAATGCTGATCTTAGGCCTTTTAGGCTAGACTCTTAGACTTAAAAATTCAAGTACCCGCTAAGATCTAGATAATCCTCAAGAGGTTGGGGAAAATGCGAAACTTAAGTATTAGGTCTAAGGCTTAGGGATTATTCGGCCTCGTTAACTGACCTTCAGTTTGCAGGACTTAGTAACCTATGCACCCCAATCCACACACAGTCTGGTTCAGTGCGCATAACTATCAAAATCACGCAAAAGCATTTAAATGTTCTGAAAAAGTTGCCTAGATTAGGAGCGGCCGATCAACACAAGTTGATTTGGACGAGTTCCTGGTGCGGAGAGGTGGGAAATTTTCCTCGAAGATGCGTAACAACATATCATCACCTTAGTGCTTGTCTCCTAGGATATTTACATATCCTACTGGGGGCACGTAAGCACCCTGTTGGTTTAGATGCCATGGGCGGCATTATCACGAAATGTCGAT
This sequence comes from Thalassia testudinum, assembly GCA_037157565.1. NCBI lineage: Eukaryota > Viridiplantae > Streptophyta > Magnoliopsida > Alismatales > Hydrocharitaceae > Thalassia > Thalassia testudinum. The sequence continues at coordinate 146,963,647 of JAZHRO010000031.1, forward strand.
TGCTAGGGTCTGGATTTGGCTACAGAAAACCATGGGTGGGATTATCTCAAAATCTCGAAAGCTAGGGTTCTAGGGGTTGCCATGGACGGTATTATCACAAAGCATCGATTGCTAAGGACCTTTGAGGATTGATGATAGGGACGAGGAATCCGATACAAGCCATGTTGAGAAGTCAATCCGAAGCTAGAAATAAAAAGAAAAGAGAGAGAAAACTCTCCAAACAAATAAATCCTCTGTCTCTCTCTTACAAAAAACGCACTGCAAATTGAACCGAGGCTAAAATATGTCTCAAGCATGGGTGCTTTAACCGCAGAGTCTAACAAACGTTAGGATAGTTCCTGCGGGCCTTAAAAACCTTCACGGAAGACCAAGGCTAGAGCTGGTCAGGTCTGAATCTTGGTTGGTACTTGAGTACCTCTAGGCCTACTGTCATCATCCTAATCTAATCAAAAAGAAAAAGAAAAAGCACTCATCGTAAATTGTGAAAGGAACTCATGGTCTAGAATAGAAGTTAAAACCTTAAAATTTTGCTAAGGAACTAGAAAAAGCTAGGCATGGGGGTATGATGGGAACACCATCATGAGCCCTAACTAGCTCATTTTGACCTAGAAAAGAGAACAAAAGCTCCTACATAACCAAGTGAAGGGCCTAATTCAAGGAGTAACTGTTTTGAGAGAAAAGCAAGAAACAAGGGGTAAAACAGCAAGTTTACCATTGCAGTGCAACAAGGGGATTTCTCAGGAGCTAAACATAGGTCAAAAGGTCTTAACAAGATAAAAAGTGGGTTGGTTCAGTCAAAAAAGGGTTAATGTGAAATCTAGGAATTAAATGACTTCTTATAACCCTAAAACAAACCCACTTAATTTAACAAGGTTCTGGTCAGGATAAAATTCAAATAAACCCTCTAAAAATCATGAAAAAATATCCCCTAGGATTTAGAACCTTCAATTTGGCCTTTAGAACCAATTTTGACCTAAATAGGGGTCCTAGACAAACATTTGCCCTAAATTGGGTTTTTGTGCAAAATGTCCAGTCAAACATGGTCAAACCTAAAATCCAACCTCACCATTGGAGTCATTTGGTTCAAATTAGGTTTATACCAAAATTTGGACCTAAGGGGAGTTCACCTTAACCTACTTTGCAAAACAGTCCAACCCAATTACATTTAGACCCCTAGCTTTTGAAAACCATTACAAATACCCCCTAGCTTCCTCGTCGTTCTTTGCAATTAGGTCCCTCCGCCATTACAGTGGAGGAATCCTACTCCGGTGAGGATTCAAAAAGGATATCTCCTTGATTCCTTAGAGAATCCCTCTCAAATTTAAAAGGGAGATTCTCTGAGGAATTCCGATCGTGTGAACCAAATCTCAAACTCTGATTGCCACCCAATCTCTCATGCGAACGCATGAAAGATTTGGGTATCACTCAACCTTCCAAGTCCGGCAAGGTTGCCGTTCTTGGAAGCCTGTCTTCCAAGCACAAGGCCCTCTGGCCGCGACTATAAAAGAGGCCCCAGATCCCCTCGGTGAATTCAAGCTTGTTTTGGCCTGAGATTCCCCCAAATTCCTCTTTTCCTCCTCTGGCCAAAAGAACACGACAAGCTCCGGCGACTCCTCCTCCTTCTTTCCGTCGCTCTGCCCCCATACCAGTGGCAGAGTTACCTCCGCCTCCTTCTTCCACGTCGTGCCACACCTGCGCCTGTGCCTATCTCCCTCTCGTTGTCGCCGTCTCTCTATCTCAGGGTCTTCGTCTCTAGCGACGGCATATACGCGTCGTCTGCCCCTCTGCTCCCCCTTCGTCTAGTCACTCACAAATAAGTCTCTTTCCCCTACTCTTTCTTTTCCCCTTATCAATTTCTACTTTCACGCCCCGACAACCACAGACCACCACCGTCTTCTCCACCTCCGGCAGACCACCGGCGAGGTGTTTCCATCATTCCACGCACCCATCCACCTCGCCAAACACCTCAGAAGCTCTGCCACCTTCCACTGATCATTTTCCCCCTCTCCATCGACCGCCACACGTTCCACACTCTTCCCCCGAACAAACCCATCTCCCAGAGCCATCTCCGGTAAACGGGTCAGGTTGGAAACCCTTGTTCAGGGGAAGAGTGTGGAACGTGTGGCGGTCGATGGAGAGGGGGAAAATGATTGTTGGAAGGTGGCAGAGCTTCTAAGGTGTTTGGTGAGGTGGATGGGTGTGTGGAATGATGGAAACACCTTACCGGTGGTTTGCCGAAGGTGGAGAAGACGATGGTGGTCTGTGGTTGTCGGGGCGTGAAAGTAGAAATTGATAAGGGGAAAAGAAAGAGTAGGGGAAAGAGACTTATCTGTGAGTGGCTAGACGAAGGGGGAGCAGAGGGGCAGATGGCGCATATATTCTATTGCCGGAGACGAAGACCCTGAGATAGAGAGGCGGCGACAACGAGAGGGAGATAGGCGTGGGTGCAGGTGTGGTGCGATGCGGAAGGAGGCGGAGGTAACTCTACCACTGGTATGGTGGCAGAGCGACGGAAAGAAGGAGGAAAAGTCACTGGAGCTTGTCGGGTTTTTTTGACCAGAGGAGGAAAAGAGAAATTTGAGGGAATCTCAGGCCAAAACAAGCTTGAATTCATCGGGGGGATTTGGGGCCTCTTATATTCGTGGGTAGAGAGCCTTGTGCTTGGAAGACAAGCTTCCAAGCATGGCAACCTCACCGGACTTGGAAGGTCGAGAGATACCCAAATCTCTCATGCGTTCGCATGAGAGATTGGGTGGCAATCAGATCTTGAGATTTGGTTCACACGATCGGGAATTCCTTAGAGAATCTCCCTTTCAAATTTGAGAGGGATTCTCTGAGGAATCAAGGAGATATCCTTTTTGAATCCTTGCCAGAGAAGGATTCCTTTGCTATAATTGTGGAGGGACCTAATTGCAAAAAATGACGAGGAAGCTAGGGGGTATTTGTAGTGGTTTTCAAAAGCTAGAGGTCTAAATATAATTGGGTTGGACTGTTTTGCAAAGTAGGTCAAGGTGAACTCCCCTTAGGTCCAAATTATGCTACAAACCTAATTTGGACTCAAGGACTCCAATGGTGAGGTTGGATTTTAGGTTTTACCACGTTTGATTGGACATTTTTCATAAAAACCCAATTTAGGGCAAATGTTTGACTAGGACCCCTATTTAGGCCAAAATTTGTTCTAAAGGCCAAATTGAAGGTTCTAAACCCTAGAGGATATTTTTCCATGATTTTTAGAGGGTTTATTTGAATTTTATCTTAACCAGAACCTTGTTAAATTAAGTGGATCTATTTTAGGGTTACAAGAAGTCATTTAATTCCTATATTTCACATTAACCCTTTTTTGACTGAACCAACTTTATTTTTATCTTGTTAAGATCTTTTGACCTATGTTTAGCCCCTGAGAAATCCTCTTGTTTCACTGCAATGGTAAAATTACAGTTTTACCCCTTATTTCTTACTTTTCTCTCAAAATAATTATTCCTTAAATTAGGCCCTTCACTTGGTTATGTAGGAGCTTTTGTTCTCTTTTCTAGGTCAAAATGAGCTAGTTAGGGCTCATGATGGTGTTCCCATCACTTCCTCCTCTACTTCTTCATCAAATCCGGGGTTTTTGGCTAATCATGCCCCTTCGATCTTTCCTAACCCTCCCCAAGACCCAAACCCGTATGCATCTGCCAACTCTGCTACTTTGAGGAGTGGAAGGCAAACCCAGGACCCACACCTACCCTGCTCTAGTCAAGAAAATTTTGGTGAGCCTGAGGAAAGAAAGGAGAATTCTAAAGAAAAAATCAAGGATCAGGAACCTAATTCCGAAGATCTGACTCATGTTCCTTTTCCTGAGGCCTTGATTAAACTTAGGAAGAAGAAGCCTGTTGATAGTAACAAGGAGCTCTTGAATATATTCAAGAATGTTGAAATCAATATCCCCCTCCTCGATGCTATCAAACACATACCGGCTTATGCTAAATTCTTAAAGGATTTATGCACCCAGAAGTTTAAGCCGAGGGAATCTATTCTGAGGAAGGTGATACTTTCTAAGCAGGCTAGTTATGTTATCTTGCATCACTTTCCTCCGAAAAAGAGAGATTCAGGTGCCCCTTTGATTTCATGTGTTATTAGATATTACACCTTTGATAGGGCACTCTTGGATCTAGGTGTATCCAATAACCTAATTCTGACTTCTCTTTACAAGAAGTTCGAATTAGGTGAACTTCAGCCGACCTTAGAATGCTGCAATTAGCGGACTGTTCAGTCACAAATCCGAGAGGCGTTATTGAGGATGTTATTGTCAAGGTTAAGGACTTCTATTTTCCTGTAGATTTTCTTGTCCTTGACATGGATGTACCTGAGAATTTGAGAAACACACCCATCATTCTAAGGCGTCCGTTCCTAGATACTGCTAAGGCCAATATCAACTGTGAGAGCGGTAGCATTGAAATCACCTTTGGGGATCAAAAATTGAAACTGGATATTTTTAAGGTGATTAACAAAATTGAGGATTGTGGATATGTTGAGGAACTCGAGGTAGGTAACTTCAATATTGAGACATGTATGGCTGTTTCTACAATTGAAAGTTCCTCCTGTCTCGATGAATCCAACCTGCAACCCTCTATGGCAAACCTGCCACATTCTGAAGAGGTTATTGATTTTGTTCACTTTCAACCTCTTCCTCTTGATGAATCTTCATCAGCATCATCCTTACCTTCCATCTTAGACCCACCCCAGCTGGAATTGAAACCATTGCCTGAGACTTTGAAATATTAGTTTTTAGGACCTAAAAAGATGCTCCCTATGATTATTAGTGCTAGATTGACTAAAGAGTAGGAGATTAAACTGATCAAGATCCTAAAGGAACACAGGGAGGCAATTGGTTGGACCATCCATGACCTTAGGGGGATTGAGCCATCTTATTGCAATCACAAAATTTTCATGGAAGATGGTCCTGCCTTTCTCGCCAGATGTAGAGGAGACTAAACCAGAATATGCGAGAAGTGGTCAAGAAAGAAATAATTAAGTGGCTCAACGCAGGAATCATTTATCCAATCTCAAATAGTCTTTGGGTAAGTCCCATGTAAATTATTCCTAAGAAAGCCAGGATTACTGATGGGAACACCATCATGAGCCATAACTAGCTCAATTTAGTCATTATCAAGGAATAAATGCTCCTACATAATTGCCAGGGAGCCTTAAGTCACTGCAAATCCATTCTGAGGGAAAGACAAGAAAATAGGATTAAAATTATAGTTTTACCATCATATCATGAATGTAGTACAATCACAGGTTTTCCTAGGGGTTAAATAAAGGTCAAATGGCCTTAAAAGGCTAACAAGTGGGTTAGAACAGACAGAAAAGGGTTTTCGCATGTTTTGAGAATTAAATGACTTCTGAAACACTAAAAATAGACCTACTTAATTAACTGAGGTTCTGGTCAGAAAAAAATTCACATAAGCCCTCTAAAATTCATATAAAAATATTCTCTAGGGTTTGGTACCTTCAATTTGACCATTAAAACCCATCTTGACCCAAAACAAAGTCTCAGACAGACATTTGCCTTAATTTGGGTTTTTGCATAACTTACCTAGTCAAACGTGGTCAAAATCAAACTCCAACTTCACCATTGGATTCCTTAGGTCCAAATTAGGTTTGTACCAAAATTTAGGCTCAATATGAGATTGTCTTGACCTAGTTTGCAACTTGGTTATGTCAGATCACATATATGCCCTTAACTTTCAAAATCCTTATAAAAAGGACCCTAACATTGTCATTGTTTACACAAATAGGTCCCTACTCCATGAATCCTATTCCTACAAGCTTCGACGACCTAAAATTGGCAAGTTCTCCTTGATTCCTTGACGAATCCTTCTTAGATTCGAAAGGGAAGTTCGTTAAGGAATTCCCTTCCTTTTGAATCAATTCTCACACCCCAAAACCTTCCCAATCTCTCGTGCGAATGCATGAGAGATTTGGGTGTCCTAGAAAACTCCTATTCCAACGAGCATTCCTAGCCCTCCTAAGCCCTATATAAGAACGCCTAGATCAGGCCAAACTTCCTAAGCTCGATTTCGACTAGATCTACCCTAAATTCTTCCCTCCTAATCCGGCCGAAAGGCTCCTCGAGCTCTGACAATTCCCCCCGACCTCCCTCATCATCTGTCCGCAATACCGACGGTGGATTCATCTTCCTTGACTTCCTCCGCATCGTACCATACTAGCGGGCATCTCTCCCTCCATCTTCCTCGCCGTTTCCTTCTCACCGGAGTCACCTTCATCTCCGCCGCTAGCCATACTGCAACCGGTGTCGCTTCTACCCCTCTTCGTCCGCCAATCACCTAGATAAGTTCCCTAGCTCCTCTACTTCCTTTACACACCAATCGCACTTCATTTCGACCGCCATATCACACTGACCACCATCACCTTCCTCTGCTCCGGCCAGACCTCTAGTAAGGCTCCCCGCTCATCCCACTACTCCAAATGCCTCGCCAACAACCTCATAAACCTTCTCTACACCACCTTATTCAAAACCCCCATCATATTTCACTCTATTACGCCTCCAAACCATCTGCCAAACAACCCACCTCCAGACCTTCATTTCCACCTTCGCCAGCCACCTACGACGACCTTCGTGGCTTGCCACTGCTACCCACACCCTTACCGTGTCCTTGCAAAGTTCCTAAACCTATTTAACTTGCCCACTGATGAGAACCTCATCATGAGCCATAACTAGCTCATTTTGACCCAATACAAAGGATAAAAGCTCCTACATAACTCAAGGAAAGGCTTAACTCAGAGAATTCTGAGTTTAAGGAGAAAACAAGTCATAAGGGGTAAAAATGCAATTTTACCAGTATAATCTGCATACAGGGTAATTCAGGGCCCAAACACAGGTCAAAACAACTTAATAAGAATAAAAGTGGGATGAAATGATCTAGCAAGGGCTACAGCAATTCCAAGAAACTAAATGATAATCTGTAACCCTAAAACAACCCACTTCAATTCACGAGGTTCGAGGAAAAGTAAAAATAGAATAAACCCTCTAAAATTCATATAAAAATAATCTCTAGGGTTTAGAACCTTCAATTTGGCCTTCAGAACCCATTTTGACCTACATTGAGAACCATGCCCAATTAATAACTTAATTTGGGTTTTCGCATAAATTGACCGGTCAAACAAGGTTTAATATAGAAATAAAATTCACCATCAGATTCCTTAGGTCCTAATCAGTCATGTATAAAAACTTGAGCCTAGGAAGAGACCTCCTTGACCAACTTTACACTTTGGTCCACATATATTTACTTTTTGGCCTTCAACTTTTGAACCCTCGCATTTTGGCCCCTAACTCTCCTTCGTTCTTTGCAATCAGGTCCCCCCTGCAAAACCGGCCAGCACCATGCTCCGGCGACCATGCACGGAGCATGGTGCCGCGCAGGGTGAGGGGGAGGACTTGGCAAGTAAACCGGGGGTGCCCTGCGTCGTCAGCCGTCGCAGGGACACCCCCTTGGTCGTTGTAACCCACCATACCGGCTGTGCGAACGCACGGACGGTATGGGTTTTTGTTTCCGGCCATCCTCCGGCGAGGGAGACACGTCGTCTCCCTCCGCCTTCCTCCCTGTTTGATCCCTATAAATACCCCCCGTTGCTCCACCGACCGGGGCAGCTCGGGTCTGACGGAGAAAACCCCCAACTTTCCTCTCTTCTCTCTCCGGCAGACGCTCACCAGCTCCGGCGGTTCCTCCCCCTTCTCCTCTTCGCTCTGCCGCAATACCAGCAGCAGAGGCTTCCTCCCCTGCTCTTCCCGCGCCACGCCGCACCCAGCTGGCGCCTCTCCGGCTCTCTGCTCGCCGCCGCCCCTTTCCCTGAGCATCGTCTTCTCCGGCGACAGTCGATACGACTGTCGCCCTGTTCCTCCCCCTTCGTCCCTGCAAATAAGCTAGAACTACTCCCCTTCTTCTCCTCTTTCTTTCCCCGCCTTCAATTTATTCAATTAAGCCCTCGACCGACCCTGACCATCGTCACCCCCTTCGTCTCCGGCCACCCTCTGGCGAGATGCTCCCATCGCTCCACAGCCTCACACACCTCGCCGACCCTCACCGAACATCCGCCTCATCACACTGAGCACCCCCCACCCCTTCACTGCCACTCCACACCTCCGTAACGCTTCCCCCAACAAACCCATCCTCCGACCCATAGTCCGACCTAGGGCAGCCCTTGCACGCCGCCCCACGCCTCGCCAACACCCACACGAGCTTCGTCGCACCCTGGCGAAGCTCCCGGCACTTTTTGATTAGGCCGAGAGGCCGTTTTTCTGTGAACAGGCCACCCGATCTCCGCCGCCATTGCCGTGCAGAAGGAGCTGCTTCCGCCTGCAGCTACAGGCGCGCCACGCTCAGCGCCACGCCCAGATTCGACTCCCAGGCCTTGCGAGGCGTTTCGACAAAACACCAGGCTCGCAGCTAAGGCAGAAGGCTTCGCGTGACGCCGCGATCTCCCGCTGCTTTCCCCGCTGCTTTCCCCGCTGCGAGCGCGCAATTGAGGTGGGACATTTAGTCCCACCTCAGAAAAGTCTGAAGAGGCGCAGCGATATAAGACGCAAAAGTGCTGGAGGCTTACTGCCTCAGCACACGGGGTGAGGTCCCCTCCACCCGCCCGGTTACCCGGTCTCGTCCGCGCTCACGCCCCGCGGACCCGACCCGACTTAGACTGACCTGCACTCCTCGCCCACCACGCACGCCGGTGGGCCTGGACCCGGGCACGACCCGTACCCGATTACCCGGCAGCTCTGGGAGAGCTTTCCCAAGAGTGGTTTCAGAGAGAGAGAGACGCGGGGGAGAGGGTAGAGTAGGTTTTGTCCTCTGACGTAAGCTCTGAAGTGTGCAGGAACAGGTGAAGAAGAAGGAAGCTGAGGAAGACACTGTAGCAACAGGCAGTTTAAGTCGTCTGATTTGGAAATCAGACGACGGCCTGAAGAGAAAAGAAGAAAGAAGGAGGGGCGACGTCCCTGACTGGAAAAAGAAAAGAAGGAAGAAGGAGATCTGAAGAAAGAAAGAAGAGCATCACCTCTGCAGAACAAAGAAGGAAGAAGGAGATCTGAAGAAAGAAAGAAGAGCATCACCTCTGCAGAACTAAGAAGAAGAAGATCTGAGACGAGGAGAAGCAAAGAGAAAAAAAAAGAGACACCAAATTCTTTCTCTCTCTTTGTTTATTTTTGTAAAAGAAACATGTATATCTCTAGAATACAACTTGCTCCCTGAGTTCGACCTCGGGAACTCTTTTATTTTCCGAGTAAAAAATTTTATATTTGAAATGTTGGTAATAACTGGCTATACTACAACGCTATAACAATAACAAACCACGTGAAGCCAACGTTTCACCCACAAAGCCGTATTCTTGTTTTCAAGTCTTCACTGCCTTGACCGTCATTAGCAAAGCTTCGAGTGAAGCTCGAAGCTCGCTCCAGCACCTGCAGGCCCCAGACGAAGCCCCAGGCGCAGCGGAACCTATCCAGGAGAGCAACCAAGGAGCCAATTTGGCCCTTTGACTGAGCCTTTGACCGCAATTGTGCGAAGCAGTAGTGCAGCGCAGTCGGAAGAAGGGAGGTGGGATTAGTCCTACCTCAGAAGTTGACAAGCACCCACCCTGCATAAATTGATTTTGTTGTGTAGGCTATTCGCCTCCTAGCCACAGGGTGAGGTCCCATACACCCTACGCACCTCGCCCGTGACACTGCTCACACGGGTCTGGTGCATCCGATTACCTGCCTAGCCATGCACTCCTCGGTTGCTATCCACTGCAGGCAGCCTTGGTCCCGGGTGCGTGTGTACCCGATAACCTGACTATCTTGACATTGGCCTTGGGAGGGCGGATCCTAAAGCGAGAAGAAGAGAGCGCGGGGGCAAAGGGGGGATTTTGCTCTCAGGAATAACGGTTGACACTAAGCCATTTAAAAAATCCTCCCCCTTACGCGTGAAGAAGGAAGAAGAGAGGAAGCTTGAGCAGCAGAGAGGCAAAGAAGAAAGAAAGAGTTCTAAAGAAGAAGAAAGGAGAAGAGGAGAGCAGCTGAGACAAAAGAAGAGAAGAGAGAAGGAAGAGACCCTTGAGTCCCTTGGAAGCACTATAGCAACCGGCTGTTTAAGTTGTCTGATACAAGCCTCTGCCGTCTAATTGCATACATTTGAGGCTTTATTTCCTTGATTGATACTGTTGATTTAGTTGCTGTTATTGTGAGGAGTAATTGGTGATTCAAATCACCATTTTACTCCATTCTTCTTGCACATTGATACTTGACATTATTATTATTGCAATCTCTTATATCTTTGATTCAAATTGTGATCTTGAGTTTTAAATTGACATATTTCTCCCTGTGTTTGACCTCGAACTTTCATTCAAGTAATAAATATTATATGTCTTCGCACTGATTCGATCTATACTGCAACGCAATGATTTTAAAACTCGTCTCAGAGCGACTAACATTTTGGCGTCATTGCGGGGAGCAAGACGCAATTTTGATCTCTCGATTGCAATATCTGATTTGGTACTAACTTGCTTTCTCTTTTTACTATGATCTATTTTAGGGGGACTCATTAAAGGAAGACCAGCCGCACATCAGCCACTCCAAGGGCTAGTAAACTCCATCCACCCTTTTCTAAGCCCCTGATTCTGAAAAGCTAAAAAAGAAAAAAAAATCAATTAGGGCTAGTTGCATTATATTCTTAGATTAATCATCAAGTTGCCTAATTTGATATCTTTTTAGACAACATCTAAACCTTGATTTGTGCACCTACTTAAGGCTTAAGGTATCTAAGGCTATCACTTTCTTGCTTGAGCCCTAGGTACCACATTTGGACGGATTAAATTAGACCAATCAGAGCCAATTAGAGTTTCCAGTTTAAGGTTTTAGAGACACACTTGCTTAATCAAGAATTAATCTTCCCAAATAGTATGTGCCTAAGCCTCGATTGAATTGATCTATTCAAGCATACCCTAAAATCAGGCTCTTAATTTCATTTGAACACTAAAAGAGGGACCTAAATTTCTCAAAGGACAAAGCAGGTGAAGTTGACCCACCTTGTTGGGTTAACCAATCTTCAAATTAGGTCACTTTGCACAAAAACATCTTAAAGTTCAAGTGAAATCATAAGCACCTTGCTCTTAATCTAAAACTGTAGACTTAAAAGGTCAAGTCCCCATTCTGGTCTACCTGGATCATTAGTGACAAGAGATGTCGGGTGGGGGAAGCATTGTAACTCGTGGGGGCGCTCTACCATGTAGGGGTCTTCATAGGACTCTCCCTCTCTGACTGCCCAGGTAATTCTCAGGTGGATGGCTTTCTTACTAAGGGGTATCATCCGCCCCGAACCTCTATAGTCCAAAATTTTTGGGTGTCTTGATTGGGTCCATCACCTACTATCCCTCATCTATTCCTTCGGTGCATGTTTGGGAGGAGGTCCTTAAGACCATCCTTGAGGCCTCCATTAGCTATTCACTCTCATCAAGGTCAAGTCTCGACTTTCGTGTTTGTGCAACCTGATCACGTTGACATATCCTCTGATTCAGAACCTACTTCCCCTTCATCAGCTATGGATCATCAAGAAGAATAACCTAATATTGAGCAACAATTCCATGATTTCCAAAATCGAATAAATGCCATCATCAACCCACCGCCGCATCCTCAAATGCGAGATCACTATAATCCCACAGCGGTGGAGATCGAACCCCAAATCAACATCCCCGTGGGAGTACCCGAGGTAGATCTCAACTCTAGCATGCTTCATATGACCCCAAAATTTCATAGCTTGAACTCCGAGGATCCTTTCCATCACATCAAAAACCTCAAACATCTAGCCCGCACCTTTGGGGCAGATGTACAGAATTGGGACGAATTACTCTTAAAGCTCTTATCATTCTCCTTGGCTAACAAAGTCGCTCACTGGTTTCAGACTCAACCACAAATGATCAACACATGGGGAGAACTTCAAACTACCTTCCTGCAAAAATTCTACCCCATTGGTCATACCAACACGATGTGGCACCAAATCATGCACTTCTCCCAAGGAATGGGAGAATCTCTACACGAGGCATGGAATCATTTTCTGGATCTCATGCATAAGTGCCCCCATCACGGAGTTCCGAAGTGGGAACAAGTCCAATCCTTTTACCACGCACTCCGTGAGGATATTAAGCTCTTTGTCAATGCAACCTGTGGTGGTAGCATCATGGGTTAACATGAGGACACGATCTGGAAAATTCTCGAGAACATGTGCGAGAACTCCCTGAACAATGAGCCATTGTGTGCGTAAAATCAGACATCCACCCACACATTGACAAATAATCAGGGGGTACATGAATCCCGAGGCCTTTCCGCATCCGTTGATCTGGAGTTCGTAGCCAGTCAATTGGACAAGGTCTCCATTATCAAGAAAAAGGTGGACGACATCACTTGTCATCTGCACAAATTCACATCGTCACCTCAAAGCACATACGTGCACCCGCCCACTGGAAGGGAGGCTGCGCATAACATTTACCACTCCCCGGGGATGGATGCATATCCACCTCCGTCAGATTATGGCTTTGGAGGCAACTCTAGGTCAGCCCACCTTAGTTGGGGGAACTCTGAACCCTCGTACCCTGATTATCTCGGAGCTCCTTAGACCTGCGAGGATCTTCACGCCATCCAGAATAATCCTTTCTCCAACACTTACAACTCTGGATGGCGTAATCATCCTAACTTTTCATGATTGGAAAATAAACCAAGTCTAAAACCTCAATTCCAACCCCGACCACAGGCTCCGCAACCATATCAGCCCACCCAACCAAGGCCCACTCAAAACTTCCAATCTGGACCACCTAAAAAAGGTCATACATCTTTGATTCTCTAGACCTTGGTTGACATGCAGAAACAACACAAAGAAGAGATCTCTAAGTTACAAAATCAATTGGCCCAGCTGGCAAGTGCTTGCCAGCGTGGTGCACTTCCCTCTCAAGCTCTTCCAAACCCAAATAACGTGCCGAACCATAGGCGCATTATGAACCCAAATCAGGGCCAAGCCCACTTTGTTTATCAAGCCCCTTCTGCTCCATCACCTGACGGGATGGATGCTTCAACTTTATACTCAGGATTTCAACAGCAAACACCTATTTTGCCTAACTCAAACCAAAATCAAGCAGGATTAAATTCCATCACCACCCATAGTGGCAAAGCAACACAAGACCCACCCTTTCCTAGCCACAACATGCCTGAGACCATAAACCCAAATCCTAGATTGGTCATCTAGGACACACCTATCCCTGATAAAGAGGCTGAGCCAATTCTAAAGGAACCATCTAAGGTTCCATTTCCCGAGGCCTTGACCAAGGGAAAGAGGACAGCCAAACCCGTGGCACCTGAAAAGGACCTGGTTAAGCTCTTTGAGCAGGTGGTTTAGCTCAGATAGGTTGTGTTAATATGGTGATTTAATCGTTAAAATGAGTATAGTGGTTAACCTAAATCGAACCTAACCATCTTTTTACAAAATTTTTAACCTAGCCTACTTGATTTTATCTTGGTCACTTTTAGGCCCAGGGTCGAACTCAGGGAAGCTGGATTAGAGGTGAATCAGTTTCTACGCCTTTCCTACAACGAATCTCTTCCGTTCGTTTATTATGTTTTTGGTGTTTTTCTATTTAAGATTTTTTTCTGATAATTTTTATCCTTGAGGTACAACCTCAAAATCAGGTCCTTGGCTTAGAGCCAAAATGTTCTTGGCTTTGAGCCAACTTAGGGTTCCAAAATTGGTCTTGCTATCCGCAAGATCGAGTACCTGCAAGACAAAGATTATCTTTTCTCTTTTACTATTTTTTTTATCTTTTTAATAGCAGGAAAGAGAAATAGAAATAAGATAAATATAGTATATATATATAATATATATATATAGGGGTGGGGGTGGAGGTGGAAATGGCGTGTAGCACAGTGTCGAGTTGATCGTCATCTAGGAAGACGCAACAAACAGGACGAAGTGCCGCGTGGAGTGTAGGATGGATGGGTGGAAGGTGTGTGCATAGACGCTTTCTGTACTCGTGTATTGGGGAATATCAGTAACTGGTGCAGATATTCCCACGATACAACGTGTGGTAGGTGATATGAAAAAAAATATATATATTATATATATAAATATATATTTATTTGTATATATATAGATATGGTTATAATTATATAGGTGTATATGTAGTTATATATGTATATATATATATATAGATATGTAACTATATATATAGATAGATGTATGTATATATAACTATATATAGATATATATATATATATATATATATGTATATATGTATGTATATATATGTATATATGTGTGTATAAATATATATATATATATATATATGTATGTATGTATGTATGTATGTATGTATGTATATATACTTATATATAACTGTATAGGTACTAAGATGTATATATATATATATATATATATGTATGTATATATATATATATATATGTATGTATATATATATATATATATATATATATATATATATATATATATATATATATATATGTATATATATAAGTATGTATATAGGTGTGTACAAGTGAGTGTGTGTGTGTGTACGAGAGTGTGTGTGTGTATGTGTCTGCGGGAGGGAGTGAGAGAGTGGCTGTGAGAGAGGACGCTACTAGTTAAGTAGTCCGGAGGCTTCAGCCGACGTCTGGTGGTGTGCGCAGGAGCATGCACGCGCGTTGAGGTGAATGCGGGCGAAGAAGCGGGCGCTGGAGCAGATGCGAGCGCAGGCGCTGGAGCGGGCACAGGGAGAGACGCGGGCGTGGGCTGGAGGCGGTTGCGGTGCGGAGAGAGAGCGCACGGTGACCGGATAAGTGAGAAACTTTCCGATCACCGCACTGTAGCTACAATGTCGAGCTCTCTAGCGTGAACAGTAGCTACAGTGCGCGCTCAGCTCGCACGACTGGTTGCGGCCGGTTCTGCGTGCGCGGGCACTGCGGATCAAGCCTGCGCACACGGAAGGAGCTGTGTCGGCTGCTGCAGGGGTGCGCGGTGGCTTGCGCACTATGTGGGGCGGCCGATGCCTTGCTGCTGCTATGGTTGAGCTTCAAAGCTTGACTCTATGGCAATGGCGGAAAGGGATGGAACAACGAAAACAGAGAGGTGAACCACCATGCCCACCGGCTCTTTGATGAGCTGGGCGGTGGTGGGACTCACAGTGGTGGTTGTCGACCACTGTGAGCTGCTCCTGCCCACAGCATGTCTCTTCAGTAGGAAGAGGGGCTGCATATGGAGGGGAGAGGGGAGGAGATGGCCTGGAGAAGGAAGGCTATTGTGTGTTTTGTGTTGGACCCCCCAGCTTCTGCGCAAGGAAGTGAGGAGGGCTTTTCAAAGAGGATGGAGGCAAGCACAGCCATGCCCTGGGCTGTGCATGGCTGTGCATACGGCTGGCAAGGCATGCTGTGGCAGAGAGTGGTGCGAAGAAGAAGCAGCCATGCCCTGTAGCCCCGCGGAGAAGAAATTCAAAGCCAAATAAAAAATGAAGATGGTGATTTTGCGAGGCAGCACTTGAAGAATACGTTAATTACAAGGCCAATTTATTCACTCTCCTCCCCTCTCAAATAAATGCATGCATGCATTTATTTTTACAAATGTGACTATGGCTACCTAATATGCAATGGCAATGCTAGGAAATAACACAAGATGGCACTTTTATTGGTGTATTTTTGCTGTGCAATCAACAGGTCCATATAAACATCCCCTTGATGGATGCAATACGCCACGTACCGGCTTATGCACGATTCTTGAAAGACATGTGTACACCCAAGTGTAAGCCGTGAATCGAAGGTGGGAACCTGATTGTATTGTCGGAGCAAGTCAGCTCAGTTATTTTGAGCAAACTCCTGCCTAAGGCAAAATACCCAGGCACCCCTCTAATCTCCTGTGCTATCGGTGATATGCAGTGTTATTCGCTCAAGATCGGGTTTTAAATCGTTGCGTTGCAGTGTAGTTGAAATCTCGTGAAAAATAGATAAAATTTATACTCGAAAAAGTCTGAGGTCGTTCTCTGGGAGCAAGTAGGAATTCAATTCTCAAGTTTGCAATTTAAACAATAGAGATAAGAAATTATAATCAGAAATTGATTCAGAATAATGTGGCAATAAGATCAAGTATCATACTACAAAAAGAATGGAGTAAAATGGTGATTTGAATCACCAATTACTCCCTACACTAATATATAATGGAACTCAATAGCTATGTATGAAATAAGCTCAAGTCAGCCGTCTGATTGAATAATCAGACATCTTAAACGTCTAATGAACAGTGCTCTCCTTCTTCTTCTTTCTCTGATTTCTTCTTCTTCTCTTCTTTTCTTATGCGACTCTTCTTTTCTTCTTCTTCTTCTTTCTTTCTCTCTCTACTATTCTGTTTTTCTTCTGCTTCTCTGCTCTATTCTTCTTCTTCTCTTCCTCTTCTTTGTTTCTCTGCTCATCTTCTTCATGTAGAGGGGGAAGGATCCTCAATTTTGGCTATGTGTCAGCCAATCCTTCTTAGAGCAAAACCCTCCCCTACCCTGTACAGACTCTCCTCTCTTTCTCTCCTTGGGTCACGCTCTCCCAAAGCCTTGCATAGTACCGGGTAATCAGATTCGGATCTAAGTGCACCTGGGACCAGGGCTGCGAGCATGGGTCGCAGCCAAGGTGTGCGTAGGTTAGGCGGGTAGTCGGGTGCACCAGGTCCGCGAGGAGCGTGTCGCGGACGAGGCACGTGTGAGGGTGTGGGGGACCTCACCCCCCAAGTGATTTGAGGCGATATGCCTCTATCACTTTGTCAATTTATGTGGCCGCAAGCGTTTGTGAACTTTCGAGGTGGGACTAAATTCCCACCCTTCATCGCGCGTTCGTAGCTGTAGCTGTTGAAGGCTCGAATTGGCACACTTGCGGAGGCTGATGGTCCCAGTTGAGGACCTGGGAGAGGTCATGAATTCACTCCACGTGAACTAGGGCAGAGACCTGGAGCAAACGACGTCGGAGGACTAAAGGCGTGGTTGGTGTAGCTGAGGCAGTGGCGGAGCTCTGGTGGGTGACCTGCAAGCACGAAAACGGCCTCACGGCCACATCAAATATGCTCAGAAGGATTGCCTGAGGACAGCGAACATGATAGTGGCCTTGGTGGTGCGTGGGAGTGAGTGGAGAAGTCGGATGACCTCAAGATGTCAGTGCGGTGAGGGTGGAGTTCGGTGGAGTCGTAGGGTGGCGAATAGGGTGAACTGGTAGAGGGTTTTTGTTGAGTGAAGCATGACAGAGCTAATGAAGGTGGTAGCGATGTGTTTCGAGTAGTGTGGCGGTGAGTAGGCATCGTCGGAGGCGGAGAAGATGAAGTGCACTGAGGGAGAAGCGGTGGTCGTGCATATGTGTAGACAGTGGGAAAGCGAAATAGAAAGAGAGAGATAGCAAGAGAGGGACTTAGCAAGGTGGTAGGCAGGCGGAGGGCTCTGATGCTGATTGACCAAAGCCGGAGAAGGAGGAAGAAGTGGCAAGGTGGCAACGATGACGCAGACGGAAGAATGCCCTCCCTTTGGCTAGGGAGGGTCACGACAAAGAGAGGAAAAGCTTACTCCATCTAATTTGATGGTTGGATGACTGGAGGAAGGCAATCCAAAGAGGTCACTGGAGCAAGGATTTTTGGTGGCTGGAGGAGTGGGATTAGGGTAATTTGGCTCCCAAAAACTTGCTGAAGAGCGTGGCCATGCACCATGGGATCTTTTATAGGCCATAGGAAGCTCTTCCAAGCTTGGAAAGAAGCTTCCAAGCTCAGAAGGTTTTTGCGAAATAGGATACCCAAACCTTTGAAAGGTTCGCATGATCTTTTGGGAAAGAATTGGAGCCTAAGGAATGCCCAAATGGAAGGCAACTTCCCAAGGAATCCCCGTATCAATTTTGGGAGAGATTGATTGAGAATCAAGTGAGAAATCCTCGCTCGAAACTTGATGGTGAAGGTTTAACCTTCCAAAAATGGCGAGGGGACCTGCTTATGAAGAAGACAAAGAAGTTACGAGGCTATTTGTAAGAGAATTCAAAAGTTAAGGGTCTGAATGAGATAGAAAGAGTCTGACCGGACCAAAATGCAAACTTGGTCAAGATGATCTCAGATTGAGACCAAATTTCGACCTAATTTGGATCCAAGGAATCCAATGGTGAAGTTAGATTTAGGTTTTAATCTCGTTTGACTGGGTAATTTATGTAAAAACCTAAATTAGGGCAAAAGTTGGTCTGAGACTCTGTTTTGGGTTAAGACGGGTTCTGATGGTCAAATTGAGGGTACCAAACCCTAGAGAATATTTTTATATGCATTTTAGAGGGTTTAAGTGAATTTTATCTTGATCAGAATCTCAGTTAATTAAGCGGGTCTATTTTTAGGGTTTCAGAAGTATATAATTCTCAAAACACATGAAAACCCTTTTCTGTCTATTCTAACCCACTTGTTAGCCTTTTAGGACCATTTGACCCTTAATTAACCCTTGAGAGAATTCATGGTTGTACTGCATTCAAGATATGATGATAAAATTACAGTTTTAACCCTATTTTCTTATCTTTCTCTCAGAATGGATTTGTAGTGAATTATAGCTCTCTGGCAATTATGTAGGAGCATTTACTGACTTAATTAGATCAAAATGAGCTAGTTATGGCTCATGATGGTGTTCCCATCATGCAGTTCGACCGAGCCTTACTAGACCTAGGAGCTTCCATACATTTGATACCTACATCCCTACTAGACTACTTTGAGGAATCTGAGCTTAAACCAATAGAAATGACCTTGCAATTAGCTAGTAGATCGATTAAGTCACCAACAAGAATTCTACAGGATGTCATAGTTAGGGTACATGATTTCTACTTTTTACTGGATTTCATTGTCTTAGACATGGATGCTCCTGAGAACTTGAATAATACACCGATCATACTAGGGAGACCCTTTCTGACCACTGCTAGGGCCAATAATAATTGTGAGGAGGGCCAAATTGAGTTAAAATTTGGGAGCAAAACACTGAAGATCGACATCTTTAAGGCCCAACGAGGAATTAATTGCGGGGTTATAGAACAAATCTGCGATATCGAGGTTGTGGTTGACGACCAATGTATCGAGGAAAACTCGGCTATTTCTGATCAACCACAAGAAAATAAAAACTCGCAATTAGAGGAGCCTAAACATAACTTAGACACACCCATAGCTCCTTCCTTTGCTCCCGACAACCACCCTGAACCACCTACTGCTACTGATAATTTTGTTACAGAATTGAAACCCCTCCCTAACCATCTCAAATACGTCTTTTAGGGTTCCAATCAGACGTTTCCTGTGATTATCAACTCCCGATTCACACCTGATCAGGAAACACGCTTGATTTCTATTCTCCGGCAGCATCGAAAAGCCATTGGATGGACTCTCGATGATCTGACTGGTATCAGCATCTCATACTACACACATCACATCTAGACTGAAGAGAGCTCAGGACCATCCCGTGAAATGCAGAGACGCCTAAATCCAAATCTGCAGGATATTGTAAAAAAGGAGATCATCAAGTGGTTTGATGCAGGGATCATCTTCCCGATCTCCGATGGTCGGTGGGTGAGTCCAATCCAAGTTGTGCCTAAGAAGGTAGGGCTCACCGTCATCACGACTAAAATCGGAGAAATCATACCGACCCGTATAGCAAACTCATGGAGAGTCTGCATTGATTACAGAAGACTCAATTCCTCCACGAAGAAGGATCATTTCCCACTATAGTTCATTAATCAAATCCTTGAGGAACTAGCGGGAAATTGATTCTTCTACTTTTTGGACAGGTGCTCCGGTTATAATCAGGTCGCAATCCATCCTGAGGACCAAGAGAATACCACCTTCACCTGCCCTTTTGGGACATACGCATTCCTAAGGATGCCATTCGATCTCTGCAATGCACCCACTACTTTTCAGCAGTGCATGCTTGCCATATTCTCAGATATGGTAGGAGAATACCTTGAGGTCTTCATGGATGACTTCTCGGTATTTGGAGAATCTTTTGATGATTGCCTCCTGCACTTGGTCCAAATCCTCAGGAGGTGCATCGATGTGAACTTGGTTCTTTCCTAGGAAAAGACCCACTTCATGGTACCTGAGGGAATTGTCCAGGGACATCTCATCTCTGAAAAAGGCATCCAGGTTGATCGAGCCAAGGTGAATATGATTTCCAAACTCCCTATGCCTAGCTCAATCAAAGACATCTGATCCTTTCTGGGGCACGTCGATTTTTACTGTCGATTCATTCCTGATTTTTCAAAAATCGTGCACCTCTTAACTAATCTTCTATCTAAGGATGTCCCCTTTGAAATTTTCAAGCAGTGCAATCAAGCATTTGAGATCCTATGTGATCGAGTTACCCAAGCACCTATTCTGCAGTCCCTTAATTGGTCTCAACCTATTGAGATCATGTGCGATGCATCTGATTATGCTGTAGGTGTGGTATTGGGGTAGAAAATAGACAGGAAACCCATGGTCATCTACTACGCTAGCAAAACAATTAACGAGGCTCAGCGTAACTACACAGTTATTGAGAAAGAGCTATTAGCCGTAGTATTTGCCCTGGAGAAATTCTTATCATATCTTTTGGGTTCCTGTGTTATTATATACTTAGATCACACTGCAGTGAGGCACCTGCCCATGAAGAAGGATGCGAAACCTCGACTAATCTGCTAGATCTTTCTGTTTCAAGAATTTGATCTCGAGATTCGTGATAAAGTAGGAAAGAGAATATGGTAGCTAACCACTTATCCCACCTTCCTTCTGACAGTATCGACCCTTCTAGACCCATCACAGAACACTTTTCCGATGAGCACCTCCTAACTATTAGTACGAGACTTCCTTGGTTTGCTGATTTAGTGAACTACTTGGCATCACATCATATTCCGTTCGATTGGTCGAAGGCCAAGAAAACAAATTGCTTTTCGATGCCAAGTACTACATCTGGGAAGACTCGTACCTCTTTCGCATTGGTGCTGATCAAATCATCAGACGATGCATTTCAAAAGCAGAGATTCAGAACATTTTATCCTTTTGCCATGACTAGGCCTGCGGCGGACACCTTTTCGAACATAAAACTATAGCAAAAGTCCTCTAGTGCGGCTTTTATTGGCCCACGATTTTCAAAGATGCATACAATCACTGTAAGGCATGCACTCGTTGCCAGACCTTGGGCAACATGAGCCATTGCGATATGATGCCTTTATAGTCGATTCTCGTATGCGAAATTTTTGATATCTGGGGGATTGATTTCATGGGACCCCTCCCTATTTCGGATGGCTTTGAATACATTCTTCTTACTGTTGACTACGTGTCCAAATGAATCGAAGCCATTCCAACCTAAACCAACGATCAGAAGGTGGTAATCAAATTCATTCATCAGAACATCTTTTCTCGATTCGGGATTCCACGTGCCATTATCTCTGATGAAGGGACCCATTTCACGAATGCTCAGTTCAGATCATTGATGACCAAATACAGGGTGTCACACTAAATCTCTACTCCTTATCACCCCCAAACCAACGGTCTAGCTGAGCTATCGAATCGGGAGATCAAGAAAATCCTTCAGGTCACTATATGATCTGATAGGAAAGATTGGTTGTCCCGACTTTCAGAAGCCTTGTGGGCTTATAGGACCACCCATAAAACCTAATTGGGCATGTCTCCTTTCATATTGGTGTACGGGAAGGCATGTCACCTCCCCGTTGAGTTGGAGCATAAAGCCTATTGGGCTGTACGAAAGTGTAATTTAGATCTTTCTAAGGCAGGAGCCCATAGAAAGCTTCAAAGGAGCGAGATTGATGAATTACACAATGATGCGTATGAGAAGTCGTGAATTTACAAAGAGCAGGTTAAGGCCTTTCACGACAAGCACATATCCAGAAAGATCTTTCATCCTGGTCAGCAAGTCCTACTCATTGACACCAAACTCAAACTGTTCCCAGGAAAACTCAAATTGAAATTAATTGGACCATATCTTATCAGATGGATTTTTGGAAATGGAGCTATTGAAATTAGCCAACTCAGCCTTGATTCCAAACCCTTTATTGTGAATGGCCAGCGACTTAAGTCATTCATTGAACTCACCAATACGAACTTAGCTGAGGTATCTTTTGATCTCCATTCTCCCTGAGCTCATTGAGCCCAGCTGATGGCGTTAAACTCAGCGCTTAACAGGATGCAACCCATCATCTCTTTTAAAAACCTGAAACCCTTCTTGCCACATTTTATGTTGAACTAATATCACACTTTAGGGTTCGTCCATTAAAACAGCCGACTCCACATCTGATACTAATATCTGAGCTTGAAATCGTCCGCAACAGTCACCCCGACCCATCCACCCACCCAAAACCTGTTCTAATGTACGATTTAAGCTGAATTTGAACCTACCTAATTTACAATGAGGACATTGCAAATCATAGGCATGGGAGGGTATTAAAGTGCAAAACGCTGTGAGAATCACTTCACAAGAAAGGGTTTCATCAAAAAAATTACATATCCCAAAAAAAAACCAAAAAAATAAAAAAAACTAAAAAGAAACAAAAAATGGAGAAGGGAGGAAATTTTGAAAGATCAATTTGAATATCATTCTTGACAAGGAAAAGGGGAGGTGATATAAATGTCAAAAAGGAGCACAATTTGAAAAGAAAAAAAAACAGAGATAGTCATTAGTAAAAGATTAAGGAATCTACTTAGTTCTAGACCAAATCAAAAGAAAGAAATAAAAAGACAAATTGCCAAGGGATAAAAGAGATTAGTATGAACACTAATCTTAAGCCTCTTGGGCTGCAGTTTTAGGCTTAGTCCTCAAGTGGTTGGGGAAAATGTGAAGCTTAAGTATTAGGTCTAAGGCTTAGGGATTATTCGATCTCGTTAACTGACCTCTAGTTTGCGGGACTCGGTAACCTAAGCACCCCAATCCACACACAGTCTGGTTCAGTGCACTTAATTATCAAAATCATACAAAATGCGTTAAATCTATTCTGAAAAAGCTACCTAGATTAGGAGCAGCTGATCAACACAAGATGATTTGGAAGAGTTCTCGGTGCAAAGAGGTGGGAAATTCCCTTCGAAGATGTGCAATAACATACTGTCTCCTCGGTGCTTTTCTCCTAGGATATCTAAATATCCTATCGAGGGCATGTAAGCACCTTGTGCTGGTTCAAATGCCATGGGCAGCATTATCACAAAATGTCGATTGCCAGGGTCTGGATTTAGCTACAGAACTCCATGGGAGAGATTATCCTGAAATCTCGAAAGCCAGGGTTCTGGGGGTTGCCATGGGTGGTGCTATCTTGAAGCATTGATTGCTAGGAACCCTACGAGGATTGATGGTGGGAGCTAGGAATCCGATACAGACCATGTTGTAAAGCCAATTTGAAGCTAGAAGTAAAAGAAAAGAAAAGAGAGAGAAAACTCTCCAAAAACAAAAAATTCTTCTATCTCTCTCTTACAAAAACGCACTGCAAACTGAACCTGGGCTAAAACATGTTACAAGCACGGGTGCTTTAACCGCGGAGTTCAACGAACCTTAGGTTAGTTCCTGTGGGCCTTAGAAACCTTCATGGCAGACTGAGGCTAGAGCTGGTCAGGTCCGGATCTTGGTTGGTACTTGAGTACCTCTAGGCTTACTATCTGCATTCTGATCTAATTTACAAAAGAAAGCACACATTAGAGATTTGAACTTATGGTCTAGAATTTAAGTTAATTCCATGAGATTTTGCTAAGGAACTAGCAAAAGCTAGGCATGGGGGTATGATGGGAACACCATCATGTGCCATAACTAGCACAATTTAGTCATTATCAAGGAGTAAATGCTCCTACATAACTGCAAGAGAGCCCTAAGTCACTGCAAATCCATTCTGAGGGAAAGATAAGAAAATAGGGTTAAAACTGTAACTTTACCATCATATCATGAATGCAGTACAATCACGGATTTTTCCAAGAGTTAAATAAAGGTCAAATGGTCCTAAAAGGCTAACAAGTGGGTTAGAATAGACAGAAAATTGTTTCCACGTATTTTGAAAATTAAATGACTTCTGAAACCCTAAAAAAATTTACTTAATTAACTGAGGTTCTGATCAAAATAAAATTCACATAAACCCTCTAAAATTCATATAAAAATATTCTCTAGGGTTTGGTACCTTCAATTTGACCATCAAAACCCATCTTGACTCAAAACAAAGTCTCAGACAGACATTTGCCTTAATTTGGGTTTTTGCATAAATTATCCAGTCAAACATGATCAAAACCAAAATCCAACTTCACCATTGGATTCCTTAGGTCCAAATTAGGTTTTTACCAAAATTTGGGCCCAATCTGAGATTGTCTTGACCTAGTTTGCAACTTGGTCCTGTCTGATCACACATATGCCCTTAACTTTCAAAATCCTTACAAAAAGGCCCCTAACTTTGTCATCATCCCTGCTCCCACTAATCCTATTCCTACAAACTTTGGCGACCTAAAATTGGAAAGTTCTTGATTCCTTGACGAATCCCTCTCAGATTTGAAAGGGAAGTTCGTTAAGGAATTCCCTTTCTTTTGAGCCAATTCCCAAACCCCAAAACCTTTCCAATCTCTCATGCGAACGCATGAGAGATTTGGGTGTCCTAGAAAACTCCTATTCCGATGAGAATTCCTAGCTTGGAAGCTTGGCTTCCAAGCACAAATTGACCTCCTAAGCCCTATATAAGAAAGCCTAGATCAGGCCGAACTTCCTAAGCTCGATTTCGACCAGATCTACCCTAAATTCCTCCCTCCTAATCTGGCCAAAAGGCTCCTTGAGCTCTAGCAATTCCCCCTGACCTTGATGCGAAAATATGCGGTTTGTTAATTAAGCAATTTAGTGTCGTTGCAACGCATAATTTCGCTTTTGCTTTTAAATTTATAAGACCTAGATAGTGGGGTATCTAGGGTCATCTAAGGAGGCAATATGCTTGCAAATCAACTCTCTTGCTTAGAAAATAAATCTCAACTTTCTTTTTAGTTTTTTCAATATATCATTTTTTTTTGTTTTGTAAATGAAATAACAAGGATTTCGAATTAATGCACACTATTCTTAATAGTAACCCTAGGTGACAAGAACTACCTTCCTTCTAAGCTCACCCTAGGCATGTGAAGGCCTAGGGTAATTAGAGAGGAAGGAAAGTGAGTGCACAAAAGGGAAAATCAAATTACAATCAAGACGAAAATAATCTAATGAAGGCAACTTGTATAAAGTTGAGGAATTGTTTTACAAAAAATCTAGTAGAAGAATGCTTAAATTACTAGAATTAAAAATGCATGTAATGAAAATGCAAAAATCCTCTGAAATGATGGTGAAGATGGCGAGGCTCTTGCTCCAATTGCGGCTGCTTCCGCAATCAAAAAGAGCTCCTCCTTCTCCTTGAAAAATTCTTTAAGGTGTAGCTTCCTTGGCAAACCCTGAAGTAGGGGGCGTGCCAAGGCTTTCCTTCAAGGTGGCGTGGACCACCTTCAAGACCTCCTCCAAAGGTCTTCCTTGCATGGCTTCTCCTTTGGCTGGAGTGGGCACAAGAGAGAAGGGAAGAGAGGAAGGCACCAAGGGGGCAGAGTGTCCCCTTAATCTTCTTCTTCTCTCTTGGCCGTGAGCTATAGGTAGAATATGAGAGGTATTTTGCTAGCCGAGGATGGGTTGTAAGGTGGTGGGTGTTGGTCTTTTTATAGGGTAGGATGAGAGGGTTAAGGTGACTCTTGAGATGGATGGCTAAGATGGGAAGATGGGGGTGGTTAGGTGATCCTAGGGCTAAGGAGAGTTGGCGCCAAGTAGGGGGCTGTGAAGGTGGTGGTTATGGTGGTGAAGAGCCACCTAAAGGTGGCGCCAACCATGGAGAGGTGCCTTGGCTTTGGCACCACCATGAAGGCTTCTAGAAGGGGGGTTAGGTGGATGGCTAGGATAGGTTGTAGGGTTATGTGTAGGGCCATGATGTGGGGGTGTTTTGGCACCAAAAGGGAGGGCTCCTAGAAGGTTATTTTGATGCCAAAACAAGGTGTATTTTGGGTGTAGTTGAGGGGCTAAGAGGTGTCCATCTTGGTGCCAAAATAGAGTAGAGGTTTAGGTAGCTTAGGTGGACTACGTAAGCTTAGTTGGTGGGGCTAGCTAGGGTTAAGTTGAAGGTGGAGGATGGCTAAGGAGCTAGATGCTAGCTAGGCTAAGCTAGCTTAGCTAGTAATGGAATAAAGGAGGAGGCAATGGGAGCTAGGGTTTGAAGAGAGGAGTTGGACAGAAGAAGTCTGGACCTGAAATGGAGCTGGCAACTACTGAAGGGGGTGGCATGGAGCTACTCTAGCTGGCTTAGTTTGCTAGTTCTTTGCTAGCTGCTAGGCCAAGCTAAAGTAGGCTGGTTTCTACCATAGTGAGGTGAGGTGAGCTGGGTCTGGTGCTCTCGGGGAGGATCAGGCTGGTTGAGGCAGCTAAGGTAGCTTAGCTCAACTAAGTTCAGGTAAGCTGAGTCCCCGGGAGCTGGACTTGAGCTTCCTGAGCTGGGATGAATTCATCTTCAGCTGGCTGGAGTTGAGTGGAGCTGGATGTAGCTGGACCTGAGTTGGGGTGAACTCCAGTCAACTCAACTGAGCTAGCTAGAGCTTCCTGTGGACTAGTGGGAGCTGAGATGAGCTAGACTCAGCTAAGTTGAGCTAGATCTGAGCTGACTAAGCTAGGGTGAGCTAAGATGAGCTCTCTTGAACTGCCATTCAACTGAGATGAGCTGAATGGAGTTAGGATGAGCTAACCTTAGTCCAAGTGAGCTGGATTCTAGCTGTGGTGAGCTGGATCAAGTCGAGTTCCAACTAGTCTGAGCTTCTTCTTCACCAGTTGCCTTCCTGAGTGTTAGGGTTTTAGGGATCTGTATATCTGTTCATCCCTAACACTCACAAAAACACATTAAAAAGACAAGAAAAATGCAATGTATTCCTATCCTAATTTATAACTAAATGCAACCCCAAAAACCCATTTGTGAAGCAAAACCCTACAAGCTAGGATTGTTTTAATGTAAAAGAATGATGATAAACTGGCATTTATCAGACCTCCCTCATCTTCCGTCCGCAATACTAGTGGCGGATTCATCTTCCTCGTCTTCCTCCACGTCGTGTAATACCAGCAGACATCTCTCCTTCCGTCTCCCTTGTCGTTTCCTTCTCACCGGAGTCACCTTCATCTCCAGTGCCGGCCATATCGCAACCGACGTCACTTCTGCCCCTCTTCGTCCGCCAATCACCTAGATAAGTTCCCTAGCTCCTCTACTTCCTTTACACACCAACCGTACTTCATTTCGACCATCGTATCACACTGACCACCTTCACCTTCCTCTGCTCCGACCAGACCTCCGGCGAGGCTCCCTACTCATCCCACTACTCCAAACGCCTCGCCAACCACCTCATGACCTTCACCACACCACCCTCTTCAAAACCCCCATTATATTTCACTCTATTACACCTTCAAACCATTTGCCGAACAACCCACCTCCAAACCTTCATTTTTGCCTTTGCCAGCCACCTACGACCACCTTCGTAGCTTGCCACCGCCACCCACACCATCTCCGCATCCCTGCGAAGCTCCTAAACCTATTTAACTTGCTTGTAAGGCCGTATTCTTGTTTTTAGGTCTTCACTGCCTTGACTGCCATTAGTGAAGCTTCGAGCGAAGCTCGAAGATCGCTCCAGCACCTGCAAGCCCCAGACGAAGCCCCAAGCACAGCGGAACCTATCCAGGAGCTCAACCAAGGAGCCAATTTGGCTCTTTGACTGAGCCTTTGACCGCAATCACGTGAAGCAGCAATGCAGTGCACACAGAAGAAGGGAGGTGGGATTACTCCCACCTCAGATGTTGACAAGTGTTTGCGTCCGCATAAATTGATTTTGTTGTGTAGGCTATTCACCTCCTAGCCATGAGGTGAGGTCCCATACACCCCATGCAGCTCTCCCGTGACACTACTCACACGGGTCTGGTGCATCTGATTATCCACCTAACCATGCACTCCTCGACTGCTACCCACTGCAGGCAACCCTAGTCCCGGGTGTGCGTGTACCCGATAACCCGACTATCCTGACATTGGCCCTGGGAGGGCGGATCCTAAAGAGAGAAGAAGAGAGCACAGGGGCAAAGGGGGGGTTTTCTCTCAAGAATAACAGCTGACACTTAGCCATTTAAAAGAACCTCCCCCTTGCGCGTGAAGATGGAAGAAGAAGAGAGGAAGCTTGAGTAGTAGAGAGGCAAAGAAGAAAGAAAGAGTTCTGAAGAAGAAGAAAGGAGAAGAGAAGGAGAGCTACTAAGACAGAAGTAGAGAAGAGAGAAGGAAGAGACCCTTGAGTCCCTTGGAAGCACTGTAGCAACTAGCTATTTAAGCCATCTGATTGCATACATTTGAGGCTTTATTTTCTTGATTGATACTGTTGATTTAGTTTCTATTATTGTGAGGAGTGATTGGTGATTCAAATTACCATTTTACTCCATTCTTTTTGCACATTGATACTTGACATTATTATTATTGCAATCTCTTATATCTTTGATTCAAATTGTGATCTTGAGTTTTAAATTTCCAGATTACTCCTTGTGCTCAACCTTAGACTTTCATTCGAGTAATAAATATTATATGTTTTCGCACTGATTCGATCTATACTGCAACACAACGATTTTAAAACCCGTCTCAGAGCGACTAACAATTACCGCTGTGACTAATGAGAAAAAAGAATCTATCACAACTCATTCAGCTTCCTCCTGGAGAGTTTGTATCGATTACAGGAAGTTGAACACATCCACTAAAAAGGATCATTTCCCTCTACCCTTCATCGATCAGATCCTTGAAAGATTAACCGAGCAAAAGTACTTCTATTTCCTAGACAGTTACTCAGGATACAAGCAAGTCCCTATTCATCCTAAGGATCAGGAAAAATGACTTTCACCTGTCCCTACAGAACCTTGCTTTCCGTAGAATGCCATTCAGCTTATGCAATGCACTTGTGACTTTTCAAAGGTGTATGATAGACATATTCTCTAACATGGGGGGAGAGTTTATGGAAGTCTTCATGGACGATTTCTCTGTTTTCAAAGAATCATTTGATTCTTGCCTAGCTAATCTCGAATTGATCCTTAAAAGATGCATCAAAACAAGATTTGTCCTTAGTTGGGAAAAGAGCCATTTCATGACACAAGAAGGTATCGTCTTGGGTCATGTAATCTCTGAACGGGGAATTGAAGTTGACAAAGCTAAGGTTGATGCTATTTCCAAACTTCCTCCCCCCACATCTGTCAAACAAATTCAATCATTTCTTGGTCATGTGGGATTCTGTTGGAGGTTCATCAAGGATTTCTCCAAGGTTGCTCGCCCTCTGAGCAACCTTCTTGTTAAAGATACCCCGTTTGAATTCGACGAATCATGCCGCAAGGCATTCGATTTTCTTAAAATGGTAGTCACTTGTGCTCCGATGCTACAACCACCGGTCTGGACAGCCCCATTTGAGATCATGACTGATGCTTTTGATTATGCGGTTGGGCCTGTTTTGGGTCAAAAGATTGACAGAAAGCCCTCTATCATCTACTACACTAGCAAAACTCTGGACAAAGCCCAGAGGAATTATGCCGTTACTGAGGAGGACAAAGCCCAGAGGAGTATTTGCTTTGGAGAAATTCAGGGCTTATCTCTTAGGGTCTCACGTCATAATTTACACCGACCACTCAGCCTTGAGACATCTCTTGGCCAAAAAGGATGCCAAACCCCAACTCATTTAATGGATTCTTCTACTTCAAGAATTCGATCTTGAAATCAAAGATAAATCCAAGGCACAGAATGTGGTGGCAGATCATCTTTCGAGACTTCTAAGTGATTCTCCTCATCCAGATATTCTGATTGCTGATACTTTTCCAAACGAGACTATTCTTGCAGTGTCAGGTGTTCAAACCCTTTGGTTTGCAGATATAGTAAACTATTTGGTCGTTGGTCAAATCCCTCAGGATTGGACCAAGCAACAACGAGATACACTCAAATCTGAGGCCAAATATTACTTCTAGGAGGACCCTGAACTATACCACATCGACTTTGACCAGATTATTCGCCGATGTGTTCCAGAGAATGAATTTCAAAGTATACTTGAGTTCTACCATGTGAAAGAGCAATCTTCGCTTTCGTTGAAAACTTTAACATAAAATATCGTGTCATTATAGTTCATTGCATGGTAGAAAATCACTTTTCAAAAATATTTAATAATTCAAAACTAACCACAAAGAGTTAGGTCGTCTCCACAGGGAGGAATTAGCCTATTTAAACTAGTGAATAGTGTCTCATTTATTTGGGAAACTCAACGTGTATGCATACTAACTGGTGCATGTATTTTCAACATAAATTCTTGATTTAAATAATTAATCAATAATGTGAGGGTGAACATGCAAAATCACCACAATGAAAACACGTGAGTCATGATCTTAGTACTGACAAGCATCGTCAATCTTAATCAAAGCTGAACTCGTTTCCCATAACCAATATCCCATACTCTATTATGCATGACAAGAGTTCAGCTATCCATAATTCTGATAGACAGGAGGGATATTCATGCAAATCTTTCAGAATATGATAAGTCAATAAATAACTAAATAGTGCTTTTTACAATGGCATACCCCGTAAATAATATTGCAAGAGGAAGCAGAGGATTTCTCCTCTCTCCTCCTTGTGTGATGTGCGAACCACGGTTGGCCGTGAGGTGCTTGAAGGACGTAGAGGGCATGGAGGGGGTTCCGATGACGTTGGTCTCACTGCAGGAGGTGGCCGGAGGAAGAGGATGTCGGCGAAGGTTGAGGTGGAGGTTCTACGTTCTTGGACGTTCGCGGCCTCTGTGGCCCGCGAGGTGCTCGACGGTGCTCGACATCGAGTTCGACGATTGGCAGAGGCTCAGAGGAGTAGCTGCGTGGAGGGGGGGCGGCGGCTTTTGGTTCCTTCCCGTGGAGCTGCAGGCATGTTAAAGAAGAAGAAGTGGAGTGGTGGCACGGTGGTTCGCGGTGGCTGTCGCCATAGGGTCGTAGTGGTCGCGGTCCTTTGCTCGAGAGGGCGTAGTGGTGCTGCGTCTGAGAGATGAGGAGCGAGGACGCGGTGGGTTAAGGTTGGGTGTTGGTTCTTGTGGAGAGAAGAAGAAATTTAACAGGGAGGGAGCGATGGAAGAGGAAGAGGATGATGGATGAGGTGTGGATGGGGCCACACACTGTCACCGTGTGGCTGATGGCGGTGGAGTTCGCGATGGTTCTCGCAATGAAGGTTAGAAGGTTACAGTGCAAACCATATTGACGGTGTATGCTTTGGCCACGGTCTCCCTTGGATAGGAGGAAGAAGATGGAAACAAAAGAGAAGGTGTTGAGGCCACACACTGTCACCATGCGACTGGCGAGAAGGAGGAATAGAGGTGCAGTACGCCTAAGCCATGGTGTACACTGAGTCAACGGTGCACACAGGATCCATGGTGTTCGCCCCCTTCACGGTGGAGAAGATGGAGAGATAGTCCCCTCCAGGGGGAGAAGATTATCCTTCCTCTCTGTTGGCTCGTTTCTGAAATATCTGCAGCCGACTTTTGCAACCACTCTCGAAAATTGCGAGTGGTTGAAACCGACGGATAAGTCCTGTCCATTTAGCCATTAGACATCCGATAAAAACATTAGATGTCTTAAAATATTTGGCTAGCAAGGAGTCCACGCTGGACGTTCCATACGTCCATACTAGAATCCAGACGTCTTAAAATGGGACTTTGAACGTCTGACTACTGCCTTCAAGTGTCTTGTACCTAGCTTGCATCCACCAAATGATTATCATAACATATCATATGTTATTAAGCATAAAATTGTTGCATAAGATGATATATAGACTATGTTGAATTCCCCCTTAATTCCTAATCAAATATTAACTAAGAATGACTAATTAAAGAGTACTTAGGCCAAATGATGGTCCACAAAAGTAGACTTATCACCATGCATTTGGGTGTGTTGGACATTTCTCCGGGAAAAAGACGGCTGCAAAAATATTGCAATCTGGATTCTATTGGCCGTCTTTATTCAAGGATGCCCAAGAATTCTCGAGGTCGTGTTCTCGATGCCAGGCACTTGGGAGCATACCCAAGAGAGATATGATGCCTCTAAACCCAATCCTTCCAGTTGAAATCTTCGACGTTTGGGGCATCGATTTCATATGACCCTTCCTCCCTTCATTTGGACACCAGTACATTCTTGTTGCTCTTGATTACGTGTCCAAGTGGATCGAGGTTATTCCCACTCAAACCAATGACCACAAAGTGGTCATCGATTTCATCAAAAAGAACATCTTCAGTCGATTCGGGATTCTGAGGGCTATCATCAGCAATGGTGGTACTCACTTCACAAATGCCTCGTTCCATGGTTTACTTGCTAAATATGGGGTAAATCACAGAATCTCCACACCTTACCACACTTAGATGAATGGACAGGTCGAGATCTCCAATCGAGAGATCAAGAACATCCTGTAGAAGATGGTTAGGCCTAATCGAAAAGATTGGACTCAAAAGCTTGAGGACACTCTTTAGGCCTACCGTACGGCGTACAAAACGCCTATCGGCATGTCACCATTTCATCTGGTGTATGGAAAGGCATGCCATTTACCCATAGAGATTGAACATCAGGCATTTTGGGCTATCAAGAAATGCAACTTTGATCTAAGTTTAGCCGGAAAGACCAGGAAGCTCCAAAGGAGCTTAGAAATGATGAGTACGAGAATTCCAAGATCTATAAGGCTCGAACCAAAGCTCTTCATGACCAACTGATTTCCCACAAGAGCTTTGAGCCGAACCAGAAGGTCTGGCTCTTTGATTCTCGTCTTAAGCTCTTTCCCGACAAGCTTAGGTCAAAGTGGGACAACTTGTTCATCATCAATCGAATATTTCCCAATGGAGCCGTTGAGATCTCTGACTCAAAGACAGGTAATTTTTTTAAGGTCAACGGACAACGTCTGAAACCTTATGTTGACCGTGTTATTCCAAAACCAATCTCCGATAAAGTTGCTTTAACCTTAATGTGATTTGTTTGGCTAGACTTCACCTAGCTGATGACATTAAACTCAGCACTTGCATAGTCTGACTCAGAGCTGACCCGAGTATCATGGAATACAGGTGATATTTTCTTCATTCTACCCTTCTTCTCTTGCATTTTATTTTCAATGAGGACATTGCATCAGTTAGGCATGGGGGGTGGATTCATTTCTGAATCATTTTGTCAGCTCTGTAAAATTCTTGTAAATTCTACTTATTTTTCTCTTTATTAAAAAAATTGAATTAGGAAAGAATGATTAGTCATTAGGATTTTTCAACCTTAGGGAATAATATAGTAGGATCTGGATACTTAGACCCTTTAGGTCTTCAGACTTAATCAGCTCGGGTGTCCACTGAAATGTGGATTTATTTATCGAGTCCTCGCCATTCTGAATTTACTTCAATTTGGTTAAATAAGTTGGGGTGATAAGTACACGACTCGTAAACCCATCCTCTGATTTGAGGGGATTTTAAGTCTAAGCATCTACACACTATTTTCATTAACACACTTTTCGATAATTTTAACGGAAATTGGGTAGCTAATGAACCTTCTAGGGTGGTATGGCTGGCAAGTTATCGTGGGTAACAACACATTGGTAGGTTGTCTAGAGCCCAGTCACAAGACCATTTTTTTCCTGTTGCCTTTAGGTAAATCTTAGATTAGGGAAGCCACCTACTTAAAAAAAAAGAAGAAAGAAAAGGAAAAGGAGAAAAGAAAAAGAAATAAGCCACACTTCACCGCACGAGTATGGCTGGCAAGTTATCATGGGTAATAGGCCATTGGTATGTTGTCCAGAACCTAGCTCAAGAAATGCACATATAATTCCAAAACACTTAGGAAGAAGCGGAGAAGTAGAATAAGATGGGGAGATATACACTGGGTTTGCCCTTGTGTTGACCCTAGAAAAATAAAAGTAGGTAGAAAGCTACCGGTCGAATAGATACACCTTTAGGCAGAATTTCTTTTCAAGGTCACCTATGGGTGTAGAAACCTGAAGTCCATTCTAATCGCCGATCAGTGAGTCTATCACATTTCACACATAAAGATGCTTAGAACTTAGGGTTCTCTTCGAGTCTTGGGTGGGTTGAGTGGCCGTAGAAAGCTGCTCCGAAACCCTAAACTCAAAAATCCAAAAAAAAAAAAAAGAAAAGAAGAAAAGAAGAAAAAGATCCATCTTTGAATAAGGCAAGGGCTTGAGGTAGCCAACATTTTGGCAGACACCCGGGCGCTATTGTGTCTTTGTAGTTTAGGACCTTAGTAAAAATCTCCTAGTGTTGAAGAATAACTTTTGCCCAAGAAATCTAACCTAATTCTTTTAAAAATAGCATATAGTTTTTGCTAGGGACTAGCAAAAGATAGGCATGGGGGTATGATGTGCATACATCTGAATAGCCAAAAATGTCTATTAATGCATGTTCTTAGTATCATATAAGCATCATGCATTATAAATATTGCATAACATGCATCATCATGCATTTAGGTCAAACTGTACAAATTGTATAGTAATTTCTTCTTCTTGGTGGCCAAGGACAAGGCGACATTTAATCGGAGCCTCAGATTAAAAATCCAACCATATGGATCTGATCAAGGTGTCGATTGGAGTTCAACGACTCCATTATCGCCCTGATAGAACTTCCATAGCTTCAGATATAATCCGAGGAAGATCAGAGATCAAGGGCCAAGATGGTGTAAATCCACACTTTAGATCACAAATCTGACCACACGGATGGGTTCGAATCGACTATCGCAGCCCAACGGTGTGAAAATCGGTCCAATCCGACATCTGTGGCACCATCTACAAGACATAGAAGATGGACAGACAAGATGGCGCCATGCGGTGCCATCCCAGCCGACTAACCAGCCTAGGACCCGCCGCTGCCCTCTCTCTCCTCAATTGCACGGACGATCTCAGTCGTTGGATCAAGATCCAACAGCTGAGAGAGCTCGCGCCTAAATTCGTAAGCGCGCCCCAAATGAGTGTGTAGCGTGTTGATGAAGAGCACTACAAAGAAGAGGGAGGCGCAGGTTCGAGCCTCGCCTCGTCCCAAATCAAGGTGCGGGCGCAGAGCAGTCAAATTCACTCGTTGGATGTGGCGCAGAAAGTGGATCAAGCGGTGACGTGGTGCGATCTAGGCACACGGATCATGCACGCACGATCAAACGTCGTTTGAACCCCCGATCGCACGTAGGCGCGCGATGAGGCACTATCAAGGTGCGGGTGGGATGGATTCTAAGCCATAAGATCTCGCAATCGAAAGACTGAGGATTTTTTAACATGGATGTGTGTTTTAAGCACAGAAGAGGAAGGGGCGGCGCGTGTGCACGACCTACACCCACGTTTAGGGGCTTTAGTGACACTTAAATCCATCATTAAAGACCCTGAATTAATGTTTTTAACTTGAAATGACATTTTTGCCCTCAACCTCTACACCTATAAAAATGCCTACGCCCTCCACATTTCAATCATCCCTTCCTTCACCTCTCTCCCTCTCCAAAGCTCTAAGGAAGCTTGTCCCAAATCTGGGATGCTCCTTTAGAGTTAAAATCAAAGTTTTTCTCATCCCCATTCTAGAAGTGGATCCTGCGATGACGATGCCCTGCCTCACCCCCGATTCTTTCTGCTTCATTCTCTGTCTTCTGTCTTCACCCTCCGTCTTCTAGGTGTCGCCCCTCCGGCTCATCCTCCAAGCAGCCGTCGAGGAGGATAACTTCTCACCTCCTTTCTCTTTACTGCTTTCTAGAGTAGATTTTACTGCTTTCTAGTTGTAATATTTTCTACTTTCTAGCTGTAATATTTCCCACTTTCTAGTTGTAATATTTCCCACTTTCTAGTTGTAAAACATTATCCATTTATAAAGTGTTTGTTCTCTCCCTCTCTTTCTCTCTCTCTCTTTCTCATTGTTTATATCGAATTCATTGTGATTATCTTGCTGATGGGAACACCATCATGAGCCATAACTAGCTCATTTTGATCTAATTAAGTCAGTAAATGCTCCTACATAACTGCCAGAGAGTCATAAGACACTACATAATCATTCTGAGGGAAAAATAAGAAACTAGGGCTAAAACTGTAATTTTACCATCATATCATGAATGCAGTACAACCATGGGTTTTCTCAGGAGTTGAATGAGGGTCAAATGGTCCTAAAAGTCTAACAAGTGGGCTAGAACAATTAGAAAAGGGTTTGCACGTGTTCTGAGAATTAAATGACTTTCGAAATCCTAAAAATAGACCTGCTTTTTGTTTCAAAAAAAAATAGACCTGCTTAATTAACTAAGGTTTTGGTCAAGATAAAATTCACCTAAACCTTCTAAAATTCATAGAATATTCTCTAGGGTTTGTAACCTTCAACTTGGCCATCAAAACCCGTTTTAACCCAGAACAGAGTCTCAAACAGACATTTGCCCTAATTTGAGTTTTTGCATAAATTACCCAGTCAAACATAGTCAAAACCAAAATCCAACTTCACCATTAGATTTCTTAGGTCTAAATTAAGTTCGTACCAAAATTTGGACCCAAGATGAGCTTATCTTGATCTAGTTTGCAACTTGGTCCTATCTAATTATATTTCTACCCTTAACTTTCAAAATCTTTTCAAACAGACCCCTAACTTTGTCGTCATTCTCACAAAAGGTCCCTGTTGCCATTAAACATATTCCTACTTGCTCTGGCGACCTTAATTTGGGAAGAACTCCTTGATTTCTTGATGAATCCCTTTCAAATCTGAAAGGGAAGTTCGTTAAGAAATTCCCTTCCTTTTGAACCAAATCCCACACCCCAAAACCTTCCCAATCTCTCATGCGAACACATGAGAGATTTGGGTATAAAGGAATTTCCCAACTCCTACAAGCTTTCCAAGCTTGGGAAGCTTGCTTCCCAATCCCAAAACCTCCTCCTGAGGTCTATAAACGAACCTCCTGCTCAGACCGTCCCCCTCACGCTCGAAATCAGCCAAGATTCCCCACTAATTCCTCTCTTTCTCGACCGAAAGCTCCTCGACGTCCGACGAGCCCCTCTATCCATCTTCATCCTCCATTTGCAATACCAGCAATGGAGTCACCTTCCTCACTTCTTCCCGCGTCAAGTCGTATCAGCCGGCACCCTGATCTCCTTCTTCGTCGTCTCCCTCTCTCCGAAGCTATTCTTTTCTCCGACACCGGCAACACCACAACTGGCACCTTCTCCTTCCCACTTCATCTGTTAGTACCTTCAACTACTCCCTAACCTCTTCCTCATCACACCAACACTGTCGACACGCCGTTTCGAGCTCAACCACGCCTCCGCAACTCCGTCTTCCACTGCTCAAGCCACACCTCTGGCGAGGAACATCTCACTCCACACACCACCAAACTCCTCACTGACTACCTCAAAACCTCCGCCACACTTCTCTTCTCATTTCCCCTCTTTCAATTTCCCATTCCATCCACTCACACCACCCCCCGAACAAACCCATCACCAACGACCTAACCTGTGACTCTCCGACCACCATCCACACCCATCCTCCACGAAACCACTGCCATTACATTTGCTATGCTACGGTGAACCTTCTAAGGTGTTTTGACGTGGCTGAAAGGCCTTATTCTCTATTTCAGGTTCAAGCCGAAGCTCCACTGCCGAATTGTCTTCTCCGGTAGTGTTCGTGGTGTTCTAACTATGAAGTCCCCAGGTGACACCCTTAGGAAGTGCGGACTACCTCCAGGAACATCCCCAAGTGGTCAATTGGGAGCGTCGACCACTCCAAGAACGCCAATTGGAGGCCACTTGCTATTGTTGTTCGCATGAAGGAGAGGGAAGCAGATAGTACCACATTGTGAACAGATAACCCTGCAACCATCAATAAATTGT
Organism: Thalassia testudinum; assembly: GCA_037157565.1. NCBI lineage: Eukaryota > Viridiplantae > Streptophyta > Magnoliopsida > Alismatales > Hydrocharitaceae > Thalassia > Thalassia testudinum. Next base: position 147,001,577 of record JAZHRO010000031.1, read on the forward strand.
ATTTGTCAAGTAGGCTATTTGCCTCCAACCACGGGGTGAGGTCCCTCTCACCCATGCATTGCCTCGTCCGTGACCTCTGCCCGCAAACCTGGCCTGACCCGTTAACTCGCCTAACCCTCACTCCTCACCCACTATCGGTGAGCCTGGACCCGGGTATGTTAGGTTCGATAACCCAATTACCCTATGGCTCTGGGAGAGCGGATCCTAAAGAGAGAAGGAGAGCTTGCGCAGGTAGGGGGAGGGTTTTGCTCTTGGTGAGAACCAGCTAACACTTAGCCGAATTCAAGAAGTTTTCCCTGCTATGTGAAGAAAGAGAAAGAAGAAGAAGAGTTGCAGAGGTAAGAAAGACAAAGAAGGAAAGAAAGGAAGAACAAGGGTTGTAGCTGGCAGAAGAAGAAAGGCAGAGAAGAGAAAGAGAAAGAAGAAGAACAGAGAGGCTTAAGCAGTTTAAGTCGTCTGATTTACTAATCAGACAGTTGGTTTGGTTGCATTTCATTTCATATATACATTGAGTTCAGTAGCTATCATTGTAAGGAGTATTTGGTGATCTAAATCACCATTTTACTCTATTATTTTTGCATTCTGACACTTGATCTTAGTGCTACTTTATTCTGAAGTAGTTTTTATTTACAATTTCATAGCTTTCTTGTCTTAAATTTCAATTCTTGAGAATTGAATTCCATATTGCTCCCTGTGTTCGACCTCGGAACTTTTTTTGAGTAATAAATTTATTTGTTTGAGTGCTATTTTGGCTATAATACAACGCGACAATTTTAAAACACCAATCTATCGCTCAAACACTCGCTTTCTAAACAAAAACAACAAAAAAATATAATCACAGATTTCAAATCGACGTAGCCTCCCTATGGTCGACCCGGAATTCTTTTTGAGTTTCGGTAAAATTTATTTGTTGATGGATTTCTTCGCAAATCACACTACAACGACGGGTTTTCAAAACTCAACCTTTTTGCGACGATTTTCTGATTCAACACACTTCCATCTAAGGGAAGTTCTTCTTGGCCTATAGAAGCTAGTATTATTCTCTTTACTTTATGGCTCTATAGGATATTTGTATTCGTTTTTTTGTTTGGGTATTCGCTTTGCAAATTCCCGTCTCCTTCGTGAGACAAAAACCTTCTTGTGAAGAGAAGGGATTTGAGGAACACTACCATCGTACTTGTATCGTGGTTGTATAGAGGTTGAACTACCCTCGTTAAAGTAGTTCGATTAGTGGATTTTGATTGACTTGATCGATCGGAAAATCCTAACTCAAGAGGGTTAGGTGGTGGTTTTCACCTGGTTTGGGTTTCCACCTAAAAATACTTGTGCATTGTGTGATTGTCTTTTTTGTGTGAGATTATTATTTTGCTTCCGCATTTTATATTATATCCCGCATATCTCACCCCCTCCCTTAGGGAATCTTCAGGTACTTGAGGTGTTAAGAAATTATGTAGGTTGTGTTTTGGTTGTTATTAGGTGAAGTGATGGAACTTAAATGGGAATGAGGTGGAAATGGGATGGATAACATGCATGAAATGGATGCTCAATCTCTCTCTCTCTAACTTCCTCTCCATAAAATGCACAAATGCAAATATTTACATAATGCAACCATAACTACCTAATCTAAATGCGTAATCTTAAGAAATAGCATAAGATAGCCAATTTACAGGCGTGAATTGCTGCGCAATCACACCCCCATGCCTATCTTTTTCTAGTCCCTAGCAAAACACCTATTTAATAAGGTAGTAGTATTTAGAAGTGATCTTAAGTTGAGTTTTCTGAAGCAATATCAATGTGTTTATCAGTTGGACACTATGAGAACCAATTGCAAAGAAGACTACCAGAAGTCAAGTATTACATAACATAGACCATCTCTTGACTACCAACGACTCTTGATGTTTAAACCTTAAGTGCGATTTCCAGGACTCAAAGGGTTTTACGAAACTCGAAAATGAAGAGGTTGTGGTTTGTGCTCAGTGATTGATCAAGACAAACCAGATGAACATTAAGACTCAAGCCCAGGGTTTCATGTCTTTTTAAGTCCAGGTTGGTCCCAGCTTCAGCTTATGTCTTCGAATTAACTCTCAAAAATGAGAAAATACTCAACCCAACTCTTATTGTGTTTTGGCTCAAAGAATATTTGGTGGAAATAGGGTATTTGTAATGCACCCTAAAAAACTTCTTCGTGGAAGAATTTACAAGAATCTGGAGAACATACTAACTTATTCAAAAGAATGTCTCTCTTTATTTTTTTACTGGAAGCAAATGTCAGTATGTCTCTACAACTTTATTAGGTAGAGCATACTTATTTGGTGGGTGAGAACTTTAGATGAAAAGAAGTTTTCCTAAACACAAGACTAAAAACTGAGATAAAGAGTCTACCTGCATTCACAGGTAATAACTCCACCTTTCCTAATGAACACTAGGGTTGGATCTTATGTTCATCTGGTCTTTCCCGACTTGTGTAGTGTAAACCAAGGTTACTTAGACTCCTAGGCAAAAGCAACCCAACGAATCCTGTACCGGTGACTTAGGTACAAGAATACGTCCTAAGTTAGGAGAGATTCTGGTGTATCTTGTCAATGCTTGAGTGTATTAAGCCAAAGCCTAAGTGAATCAACCTTCTATGTCTTGGAAAGTTGTTAAAGCAAAAGTTGAATGTCCATAAACACTTATTTTATTTTAGCCTTCAGCTTTCATATCATAGCTGAACACTTTTGAAAACATTTTTTTAATTTTTGAATTTTCCATTTTCTGAACTTTTGTGTTTTGTATTTTTTTTTGAAATTTTTAAAGATTTTTCAATTTTTATGGATTTTTCATTTAATCTATAGATATATACTATAGATGGGAATGTATAATGGACAAGAATTTGCAAAATACCCATATAATGCCTAGATCCTAAGGATGTCTATCCATCCCCCCCCATGCCAAATCATGCTATGACATTATATGCATGTACAAAGGGGTAGACAGGGTTAAAGGGTCTTGGTGCAAAGGTGATAATAGGGTATAAAGTAGGGTGGATGGGTGGGCGGATGGTGGGTGGTGAAAAATGAAGTGACGCGAAGTGACGTAAAGTGAATTGAAGTGAATGAAATGTGATGGTGAAATGGTTGTTGGGGTGCCTCCCAACGATCACTGAATTTAATGACCCCAGCTGGACTCGATGTGAGACTTAGGTTAGTTACCCTCTAGCAGGGCAACTGTTTCACCAACGGGGGTAGGCTCATGAGTAAGATACGGTTTCAGTCGCTACCCATTAACCGTAAATTTATGCCCAGATTTGGGATCTTCAATCTCGACGGCTCCGTTGGGAAAAGGTCTTGAGACTAAGAAAGGACCAGTCCATTTGGACTTCAATTTTCCAAGAAAGAATTTAAGCCAGGCATTATAAAGCCAAACCTGTTGTGATGGCTCAAACCCTTTCCGCCTAATGTGGCTATCGTGAATGGCCTTGGTTCGTTGTTTAAAGGTTAAGGAAAAGTCATAGGCTTCACGACGTAGCTCTTTTAATTCCTGGAGTTGGAGTTTCCTTTCTCGACCACATAGGTCTAGGTTAAGGTTACACTGGCGAACCGCCCAATAGGCGCAGTGCTCCAACTCCATGGGCAAGTGACAAGGCTTCCTAAAAATAATCTTGTACGAATACATACCAAGGGGAGCCTTGAAGGTAGTCTGATATGCCCATAAAGCATCACTCAACTTGTCGGACCAATCCTTTTGGTCAGGTCAAACCGTTTTCTAGAGGATTTGCTTGATCTGCCGGTTCGAAACCTCATCCTAGCCGTTCATTTGAGGATGATACGAAGAAACGATATGGTGGCGGACTCCATATTTCCTCAAGAGTGCCCGAAAGGATAAATGGGTGAAATGAATTCCTCCATCCCAAATGATGGCTCAGGGATCCCAAAGCATGCAAAGATGTAGCCTTTAACAAATTTTGTGGTAATGATATGGTTAGCACAGTGCATGGGAATAGGCTCAATCCATTTTGAGACATAATCAATGGCAACAAGGATGTACTCGAAATTGTTGGATGGAGGGAAGGGACCCATAAAATTGACTCCCCAAATATCAAAAATTTCTATAGTTAGGATGGGTTGCAAGGGCATCATGTCACGACATGACATTGACCCTAGCGACAGGCACCTAGTGCAACGCTTAGCATAATTGTGTGCATCCTAACGAAGGGAGGGCCAAAAGAATCCACATTGCAACACCTTGGTTGCTATTTTCCTCCCAGAAAAATGGCCTCCGCAGGCCTGATCATGGCAAAAGGATAGCACACGAGGAAACTCGCTGTCAGGAACACAGCGACGAATTATCTGATCAGCACCTACTCTAAAATGTAGTGGATTATCCCAGAAATAATACTTTGCTTCTGCAGTGAGATGCTCACACTGGTTTTTAGGCCAGCCCCGTGGAAGAGAGTCAGAAGCAAGGTAATTAGCAATATCGGCATACCAAGGTCCACGTCCCACATTTATCGCTAAAAAGTGCTCAGTAGGAAAAGATTCATTTAAAGGCAAGGTAAGTCCAATATGGTCTGGGTCGAGTTTCGAAAGGTGGTCTGCGACAACATTCTGGGCTCCGACCTTATCTCGTATCTCAATATCAAATTCTTGAAGGAGAAGGATCCAACGAATCAATCGAGGCTTTGCATCCTTCTTATGCATGAGATGACGAATGACCACGTGGTCTATGAAGATAGTAACATGAGAGCCCCGAAGATATGAACAAAATTTCTCCAGCCCAAAGACAACTGCTATTAGATCCTTTGCAGTGGTCATGTAATTACGTTGGACCTCATCCAACATCTTACTGGCGTAATACACCATGAAGGGGTGTTTATTCTGTCTTTGTCCCAAGATCGCTCCAACAACTAGGTCAGAAGCATCACACATCAACTCAAAGTCAAGAGACCAATCAGGCGGCTGGAGAATAAGGGCCTTAGTGACAGCATCACGCAACTGCGTGAATGCTTGGATATAATCGAGGCCTATGTCGAAAGGTACATCGGTTAACAGGAGATGCGTCAAAGGTCTGGAAATCTTAGAGAAATCCTTGATAAATCTCCTATAGAAATCGACGTGACCCAGAAAGGAGAGGATTTGCCAGACAGAGCTAGGTACGGGTAAATCAACAATCACATCAAGTTTAGCTCTGTCCACCTTGGTACTCCTTTCGGAGATGATATGTCCCAGAACAATACCTTCGTGCACCATGAAATGACTTTTCTCCTAGGAAAGCATGAGGTTAACATTAATACATCTCTGAAGGATGCGGGTTAAGTTGGCTAGACAGTCATCAAAAGTTGGTCCGAAGACCGAAAAGTTGTCCATAAAGACCACAAGAAAATCACCCACTATGTCATGGAATATCGCCAGCATACATCTTTGGAAAGTAGCTGGCACGTTACAGAGTCTGAATGGCATCCTTTTGAAAGCAAATGTGGCAAAGGGGCAGGTGAAGATGGTTTTCTCTTGGTCCCGAGGATCAATAGCCACCTAATTATAGCCTGAGAATCCATCTAGAAAACAAAAGAACTAATTTCCTGCTAATCGCTCTAGAATTTGGTCGATAAAAGGTAGTGGAAAATGCTATTTCTTGGTAGTAGTATTGAGTTTCCTATAGTCCATACACACTCTCCAATACATAAGAGTGCGTGTAGGGATGGATTCACCCTTGTCATTGACACGGATGGTGTGTCCCACCTTTTTGGGAACTGATCAGGCAGAGTTTCTTCATGAAAAGGCTTGGAGTTTGGAAAACCCGTCGTTGTAGTTCGATTCATGAGAAAATCCATCAATCAAATAAAATTTATAACCGAAACTCGAAAAGTGAGTCCCGGGTCAAACACGAGGAGGCAAACATTTGGTTTTGAAAATCTGTGCTTCGCTTTTTATTTGTTTTTGTAGTTTTTATCTTTTCCAATTTTTTTGGTATTTTTAGCAAGCAAGAGATCAGGTCTATGAATTCTAGCTAATCTACTTGCAAAATAAATAGAGAGAGACTGAGACAGAGACAGAAACAATCATATATTTTTATAATCAAATGTTTATTACAACTAGGAAAGCAGGAAAACTATACGACAAAAGCAATAAAGATAGAGATAGGTGAGAGAAATCCCCCTCAACAGTCGCTTGGAGGATGACTCGCTCTAACGATGCCCAGACGAAGGTGGTGAGGAGCAAGACGAAGGAAAACAACAGTGGAGGAAGGAGGATTGGATGGGATGCCGTCACGTCGAGGATCTACTTCCTGAAGTAGGTGAGAAGACGACGATGGGATGCTCCATGAATGGGGATGAGGGGAGGGAAAAATATTTGGTTTCTACTCTAGAGGAGCAACCCGGGCTTGGGACAAGCTCTCTTTAGAGCCTTAGAGGTGGTGAGAGGAAGAAAGGAAGAGATGAAGAAAAATGGGAGGGGTAGGGGTCCTTTTATAGTGGAGGAAAGAATAAAATTTGTATATAGGGCATTTAGTGACGGTCATAAACGTTGGTTAAGATCTATCGCAAACGTCGCTGAAGACAGCCTACGCTGCCACTGCACTGATGCGCGCTCCGTGCATGCACACCCTCCGCACGCACAGTTGCTGTGAGGTTGGAGCATCGAGGACCGTCCGATCTAAATCTGATGGCTAACGTTTGCGCGAAGCTCGTGCTTGAAATTGCATTGAACGAGCGCTTAAGGTTTGAGCGGGCACGACAAGAGGATCGTGGACGTTGGATGAGCGATGAGAGGCTGAGATCACTCGAGGACCAGCGCCGCGGATCGCACGCATGTGATCGAGCGTGAGTTATTGCATGATTTAGCGCGTGTGCACATCAAGTGAATTAGATCTCACCATGTTGCCGCACTCTCCGCCACTTTATGATTATCCAAAGAACACAATTCGATTGCGCCTGCGCTCCACAAGACCAGGCATCACGGTGGGATTCGAACGGTGGTCCTTGTGTCGCCGGCAAGGGCGATACCCAACACACTACTGGCGTGGATTGTCGAGAAGATGAAAGTGTGCGCACCCTCTCCTGACCGTTGGATCTCGATCTAACGGTTGGGATTTCGTCCCTACATTCCTCTTTGGAGTAGAGTGGCATGCTGAGGTGATTCTCAGCCATTGGATTATGATCCAACAGCTAGGATCGCATGATGATACACCTGCAAGATGGAGCGATGAGGCTTGGGTGGGTTTGGGCGGTTATGATGGTGCCACGTGGTGCCATCATGACCGTCCATTTTCTTCACTTTGTAGGTGGCACCATGGATGTCAGATTGGGTTGATTCTTGTGCTGTTGGGTTGCGATCGTCGATTCGGATTCGTCCGTGCAGTCGGATTTGGTGTTTAAAGCTCCGAATTACGTCACCTAGTCCCTTCGTTGTTGACCTTTCTCAAACTGCATATGGTGCTACGGAATTCTGATCTCAATAATTTCAGAGGCACTAGACTCCGATCATCGTCCTGATCAAATCTGTATAGTCAGATCATCCATCCAAGGCCCTTAAATAAATCCCCTTCCCTCCTAGCCATAAAAAGGACGTAATTATCCTAAAATATACACAACTACTCTAAATATAGGATGATGCATGTTATGCAATATTTATAATATGAAATGCAAATCTAAGCCTAGGAACATGCATGATTAGGCATTTTAACCTAAATAGATGTGTCTATATTAGGAACAACATGAATCGGGCTCACCCAAGGGCTGTCGCTGATCAGGTAAATGATGCCCACATCAAACCACTTGATAATTTTAGTTTTGACAACCTCCCGCATATTGGGATGATTGAGACGTCTCTGCATCTCGCGAGAAGGTCAAGCCTCCTCCTTCGTATAGATACCTTGAGTGCTGTAGGGGGGGCTAATGCTAGTTAAATCAGAAGAGACCATCCAATGGCTGCCTTATGTTCAATTAGGACCTTCATTAGCTTGCACTTTTGCTCCCTAGATAATTTTGAACTGATGATTATAGGAAGTGTTTCATTTGGTCCTAAGAAAGCATATTTTAGCGTGTCAGGCAACACTTTCAACTCAAGAGTAGATGGGGAAAGAACTAGCAATTCTTGGGACAAAATTGTCCTAAAAGGATCAGAAGGAATAAGGGGAGAAGGGAATTGGCCCTTAGGTTGGCCAAGGAGAGGGGTATCTTGGATTGCTGAATCCAAGAAAGGAGTGCCCCAATAATTGTATATGGGAACAAAGTCCCAGTGTGGAATGTTGCTTCCACCTAATTTAGCGGGAAAGAAAGGGCACTCCAATCTTCAAGGGGGAAGATCGGAGGTGAGCAGCCCGGAAATGACTCAGACCACAACGCATAAGAAGCAAAGTGGACCTCGTCAAGGGTCTGGTCAGGAAGAGATAAGGGTAAGGGGAAGGGTGAGGAAATGTCACAGTAAAGGTCAGTCAGGTGATTGTGATTTTCCAGGGGTATACTGCAGTAATTTGAATATTTCCCAACCAATTTGATACATGCACTGACAGCCATGTCATTTTTAGACGTGTCATCCTCGATAAGATCGCAATCAAAATTCTTGGTGGCCTTAAAAATGTTAAGTTTGAGCTTTTTAGAGCCCACGACAATTTCAATGCAGCCCGATTCACAATCAATATGGGCACGAGCTGTGACTAAGAAAGGTCTACCGAGGATTATCAAATAATTAGAAAGTGAATCAGGAACTTCCATATCAAATACAAGAAAGTCAATAGGAAAACAGAGACTATTGACCTTAACCACCATGTCTTCCACCACACCCCTCAGGATTTTAACAGAATGATCTGCCAATTATAGTGTAATAGGGGTGGGTTTCAAATTTCCTAATGCAAATTTCTAGAACATGATGGTCGATACGAGGTTAATGGAAGATCCTAAATCCAGCAAGGCACGATCAAAATTGCAGCCTTTGATGCTGTATGAAATCAGAGGGGTGCCTAGATCTTTCTACTTCGGTGGTAGTTTTGACAGATAGCACAACTCGCATGAGGCGAGAGAACCACCTAGTTCTTGGTTTTCTTTTGCTATCGCCTAGGTGTAGTGTAGTCTTTAAGGAAATGGGCGACAGTAGGGATGTGGTCGATAGCCTCTAATAAGGGAACCTTGATTTCAACATCTTTCAATAGATCACGCAGATTATCAAAGGTTTGAGTGTTCATTTTATTTCCTTTTGGCTCCCATAGTAGAGCCTCAGGGAATGGGACCAATTCTGGCACTACTTTGGGTGTGTCGCCCTCACGAGAATGCGGTGTGCAACCCAAATGAGAGGACGATGAAGAAGATGGGCCAGGATTAGGTCAAAGCGGATCAACGGTTTATGACTCCTCGTAGTAATTGCATTGGACGTCACCTGTTAATGGGATCATAAGGCAAAGGAGGGTTCACAACAGGGACATATGGTTGATGTGCTATTGTGGGATTAGCCTGAAATCCTGGTGGAGTACTTAAAGCTTGCAGAATCTGATCATCCTGCCCCTAAGAAGGTCATACCTATGGTTGCTGACCACGAGGTACAAAATTTTATAGGTTTGGGATAGGTTGGGTAGGAAGAGTGCCTTGAGATCGAGTCCTTATGTGTCGTTGACTGATCTCAGCATTCTGCAGTGCCAATTGGTGTTGAAGAGCGGTCATGTTTTCTTCATGGTGCTTAGCCATTTCCGTCATCATTCGCATCAATTTATCAAGAGGGCTTAATGAGTGATCCGTTTGAGGTGCGCAAGGGTCCGGCGGCAGATTTGCCGAAGGATTATATTGGGCCCTTAGAATGATGGGAGTGGACGATCACATTGGTCCACCAATGGGGTTTTGGTGCTAAAGGTTGTTGGACCATGTGCAGTTTGGATGGTTACACCACCCTGGGTTATAAGTAGTAGAATATGGGTTGCTCCCTAGGGCGTACACATCTTTGAATTTAGAAGACAAGTCCTCATATGGTAATGCGTCCGAGTACATGGAGGCTTGATCCTCCATGTCATAATACTAGGTAGTAGAAGCCAGATCCACATTACTTACCGAGTCATTTGGTACAATACTCAGTAAGGATGGTGCATGTCATGCGAGATTCCTAGTGATTAGCCTGACTTGGGAAGGATTGGGTTTGTAACGTGGTGGAGTCAAAGTATGAGCCACAGAATGGGCGAGGTTGGCCAAGAATTCATCCAACTTCTTGTGAATGAGGGAGACTTCATCCAATTTTTGTGCAATTAAATTTAAGTCAGTGGATGAATGGAAGGTCCCGTGTCAACCTCGTGTGCTCTACTATGAGGTGCGCTGGTCCAATTAAATGCAATGATGGAAGCATTGTTCATAGAATTTTCACTCATGTTTTCAAAAAGTTCAAACGCTCCATCCTCATCTTTATTCATGAAATTCCCTTTGCAAGAAGCATTTGCAATCTACCTCAAAGTTTCATTTAGCCCATAATAAAAGATCTGAGCTACATGCTACTTAGGCAGATCATGGTGCAGACATTTCCTGAGGAGGTAATTATACTTTTCCCATGCCTCATGAAACTGCTTATCGTTTTGTTGCATGAAAGAAGTAATAGCATAGAGAAGTGCATTGGTGTGCCCGATTGGGAAGAATTTCTTGAGAAACGTTGTACGCATCTCTTCCCAAGAGCGGAGAGGTTTCCCAATGGTGCGCAACCATTGCGTTGCTTTTTCCTGCAACAAAAATGGGAACATTTTCATGAGGACAATATGCAACTCGATGCTTCTTGGTTTAATTATTTTAGCTAAATGGGTTAAGTCCTTCAAGTGAAGAAAAGGGTCTTCACTGGCAAGTCCATGGTAATGGAAATTAATTAGGCCAATTACGTTCAATTTTAACTCAAAATCCTCCCCGCGCACGGGGACACGAATCTACCCAAGGGTCTCTGTCGCAACAGGATTCTAATATGAGCTAAGAGACCTGGGCTCCTCCCATTCGGGAGGGCTTTGCATTTCCTCCAAGGTTTCCCTAATAGCTTCAATCTGCTCAGTATACAATGCCATTTAGGCTTGGAGGAGGTTTAATGGGTCAACGGCTCCTCTACCACCTGGTGAATTTGGAGGGGGGCGATTTCCTCCATCGGGATTTGGGGGTTGGCAAGTAGCCATGTTTACTAAGGATGAGGACGATTCACCGAATTCTTCTCTTCTAGAGTTATTAAACAATTCAACAAGTTCAGGGTTTTGTGACCTCCTCCCAAACATGCACTGCAGAAAGAAGAATTAGAGTGATGAGAAGGGTATAAGAGAGATGACGTCGAATAGGTGCACTTGATACAAATCAATTCAATCAAGGTCCTAACCTCTAACTGTGTCCCTAAGACCTAAAGACCTAAGTTACCTACTATCATGACCTACGGAACCGAATACGAGCACCGCGGAATCACTAGGCCAGATTGAAAGAACGTTTGCCCCAATCTTAGACACCTGATAGCACATGGGAACCCAAACCATCACTAATGGGAACACCATCATGAGCCATAACTAGCTCAATTTGATTTGATTAAGTCAATAAAAGCTCCTGCATATCCATCAGAAGGTCTTAAGGGCACAAAACATTGATTTGAGAAGAAGACAAGAATATAGGGTTATTTCTGCAAATTTATCATTCTATCGCAAAAAATAGAATAACCGTGGGTTCTCTCAAGGGTTGAACAAAGGTCAAATGGTCTTAAGAGTCTAATAAGTGGGTTAGAACAGAAAGAAAAGGGCTTTCATGCATTATAAGAATTAATAGACATTTGAAATCCTAAAAACAGACCAGCTTAATCTACCGAAGTTCTGGTCAGGATAAAATTCACTTAAACCCTCAAAAAATCATAGAAAAATATTCTCTAGGGTTTGTTACCTTCAATTTGACCATTAGAACCCGTCTTAACCTAAAATAGATTCTCAGACAAACATTTGCCCTAATTTAGGTAATTGTGCAAATTACCCAGTCAAACTAGGTCAAAACCAAAATCCAACTTCACCATTGCATTCCTTAGGTCCAAATTAGATTTGTACCAAAATATGGGCCTAATCTGAGATTATTTCGACCTAGTTTGCACTTTGGTCCAAATTTGATTTTCTTTATTTCACATGACCCCTTAGTTTTTGAAATTATTACAAAAAGGTCCCTATATTTATAATCATTTTATTCAAATCGGTCCCTACCGCCATGAAATCCTAATCCTATAACTCTAGTGAGCTTGTTTTGGCATGTTCTCCTTGATTCCTTAACGAATCCCTCTCAGATTTGAAAGGGAAGTTCATTAAGGAATTCCCTTCCTTTTGAACCAGATCCTAAGCCCTACAACCTTCCCAATCTCTCATGCGAACCCATGAGAGATTCAGGTATCATAGAGTTTCCAACTCTGGCAAGCTTTTATAGCTTGGGAAGCTTGCTTCCTAAGCTCAAAGTACCCTCCAGAGGCCTATAAAAGAACCCCCAGATCAGACCGAATTCCCCATGCTCAAATTCGGTCGAATTCCCCACGCTCGAATTTGGCCAGATTCCCCTCTGATTTCATCTCTCCTCATTCAGCCGAAGCTCCTCGACGTTCGGTGAGCTCCTCCGACTCCTTCCTTCATCTGACCGCAATACCAGCAATAAATCCTCCTTCCCTGCCCTCCTCCACGTCGTGCCATACCAGCGGGCACTTCTATCTCCATCCTCGCCGTCCTACCCTCATCGGAGCACCTTCTTCTCCGACATTGACCACACCACAACCAGCATCGCCTCTACTTCCCGTCGTCTGCCAAACCACCTAGATAAGTTCCCTAACTCCTCTACTTCATTCACACACCAACCACACTTCGTTTCAATCGTTGACTCGCCCTAACGCCCTCTGTCTTCCACCTCGCCGGTGTACCTCTGGCGAGTTTGCACGACTACTACGCTCCACCAAATTGGCCGCTGTTCATCCCTACACCTTCTCCTTGACCCAAGGAGAAAAAGCCCTCTATCTATTTCATTGATTGCTCCTTCAAACACACCTTCGAACACCCCACCTTCGCACGGCCGTCTCCGTTGCCGTCCGACCACCACACAACCACCACCAATGCACTCCACACCCTACGGTGGAGCTCCTGAACCTATTTAACAGGGTCGAGATGCCGTATTTTGGATTTCAAGTGTTCGTTCATCCGCTGCCATTGACAGAGCTTTGAAGGAAGCTTGAAGCTATCTTCGGCACCTGTAGCTCTAGGCAACACCTCCAGGTGACGCAGCTATGCTCCAGGTCTTGCTCCAAGGACTCGATTAGATGCTACACCCTCAATAGCTGCCTCAATTGAGCATGCAATCTAGCCACAGACGCTTGCGCGAGGAGGGTGGGACATTTAGTCCCACCTCGAAAATCTGTGAGGGCACGGCATCGCATAAATTGAAAAAGTCATACGGGCTTATCACCTCAACTAAACATAGGGGGTGAGGCCCTCGCTCACCCTTCACACACGCCTCACCCATGACCTATCACCCACGGACCTAGCGCTGATCCGACCCACCTAACCTGCCTTTACTCCTCGGCTGCGATATCACGCCCACAGCTCTGGTCCTGGGTACGCTTAGATCTGAATCCAATTGCCCAAGGCTCTAGGAAAGCAGATCCCAAAGAGAGAAAGAGAGAGAGCATGCGGGGGTTTGGGGGGTTTTGCTCTGAGGATAAACGGCTGACACTTAGCTGTTTGAAGAAGAAACCCTTCCCCTTGTGCGAGAAGAGAAGGAAGAAGAAGAGAAGCTAGAGAAGAGAAAGAAGAGAAGAGTCAAGGCACAGAAAGAGAAAAGGGGCTGAAGAAGGAGAAAGAAGAAGAAACGGTATCTCTGAGCAAAAGTCTGAGATTCTACAGAAGTGCACTATGCACTTATCCTACATGGATTTAAATTAGTTGATACTATTGAGATATTTGATATTATTGTAAGGGGTAATTGGTGATTCAAATCACCATTTTACCCCATTCTTTTTACACTATTTGACATTCACTTTCATTTATATCATTATTGTTTGGAGTTCTATTATAAATTGCTTATATTGTGTTTGAATTGCAATCTTGAGAATTATTTTGCTAATTGTTTCCTGTGTTCGACTCAGACTTTCATTCGAGTATAAATTTTATTTATTTTTCACGCTAATTCAATCTATACTACAATGCATCGATTTTAAAATCTGATTTAGAGTGATCAACAAGCACATAGGCGCTACACGTAGGTAGTTAGACGTCCAAACCTTAATGGGGTCAAGTTACTACCAATTTTAGACTAAGAGGCTTAGGATACAAGTTCTTTGGAATGTGAAGGGCGTTGTATATGGGTAATGCCCAAGTGCGTTGATTTCAATGTGTGTCAAACATGCATGCAACAGGGAACTCTCCCCGTATTGAAGTTTTAGATGGTGAATGCCTTTTAGAATTTCGCTCTTAAGTAGTATGAATTTTATGATTCCACTAAATTACCAATTTAACCAATCTCTGGGTTTCCAAAAATACAAGTTCTTTTCTCCCAAACAACCTTCCTCTAACTTAATTTGGTGAATGCATGCTACAATGCAAATGGGCTCCTTAAATGGAAGTTTCTAAGTGTGGATGCACGAATCAATGTTAATTCAATGTGAAAGGGAGCCAAAGCACTTCAATTCAAGTGCTCCCAATCACCGAAATTGAACTCCACACAAGGCTCAACCACCAAAATATAAAAAATGAAAATGAATATGTTGGGGTTGAAGTTTAGGATCAAATCAAGGGAAAATTTAGCATCGTGGTGGGGTTGGAGTCAAATCAACTCTAAGACCCCCCAACCAAAATGTGCATCCCGAATGCAAATTAATGAGGCGAAGAAGTGTGGCAAACAATCGATTTTAAATTCGCCTCAAGGAAGATTTCGCGATGTGAAATATCCAAGAATCAAGATTCTCATATTTTTCATACGCGAAAGTGTGGAAAATCAAAGGCAGTGGAGGTGATAGAAAGAATCAAATAGTGGATTTTAATCCACTCACCCCAGAAAATCCAAGATTTTTTTAGGGTTTTTTTATTTTTTATCTTTTTTTTTAATGTGGCATGATAACCTAGATTGCTAAGAGGGAGGACACCTACCTCAACAATGTGTGCAAAGATCCAAGCGGCATTGGCGACTTCACGCTCTTGCTTCCACCTTAGACTTTCCTACATCTTCGACCTCCTCTGCATGTCTCCTCTTTGCAACAGGTTCACCTGCACAAAAACAAACAAAAACACCCATGAAGAGATGGGTGGGAGAAGAGATAATTAGAGGAAGAGAATAGAAACTGACTCCAGATAGCGCCTCCCCTGCAACAGCGCCAGAAAACTTGTGTTAAATTGCAGGTGGGGTTATTTAATTAGGTGATATTAGTGTTGAAATGGATATGGTAGAGGTGATTACCTACAAGCGAATCTGCACAAATTTGTCAAAAATTATTATCCTGGCCAAATTAGATTTTAAGATAGTCACTTTTAGGCTAGGGTCGAACTTAGGGAGGCAGGTTTTGGATTAAATCAGTTTCTCCACTTTTCCTAAAATCGCATCAATTCCTTTCACTTATTATGTTTTTGAGTTTTTCTTGATTAGAGATATATATATTGGATATTCTTGTCCTTGAGGCATATCCTCAATAAAAGGTCCTTGGCTACACGCCAAAATAATCAGAGATGGTCTCGCTGCATGCGAGACCATGTACCTGCAAGTCAAGAGTTCTCTTTTTTGTTTTATATTTTTTTTTCTTTTCTTACTCAACAAAATAAAAGCGAATATAAAATAAAGTGTAGAATTAAAATGCGAAAAGAAAATGAATTGAAATACTTAGCTTATTTATAGATATGTATAGATATATGTAGAATATACTTATATATATATAGGATATAGATATATATGTATATATACGTAGATATATATATAACTATATAATAGATAATAGGAAGGTGAATATTGAATCAAGGATTCAATGGAAATGTAGCACAATGCTAAGTTGATCGTCGTCTAAAGAGACATGATTAACCTAGCAGCGTGCCGCGTGTGGTGTGGAGCGGACGTGTAGGAGTGTGGGTAAAGGGCTTGATGTGTGCGAATATCAAGGATATATATACGCAACTGGTGCAAATATACCGCGATATAATGCACAGAAATGGGATGGGTGCGCGGTATTGTGAATGGGAAGATGTGTGTGCGTATATATATACGAGGAATATATATGTATATATGTGTATAATAATATATATATATATATATGTATGTATATATATACAACTATCTATAAGTATATATCTGTATATCTATATATATGTATATAAATGTATATATAAGTATGTAGGTATATGCATATATGTGTGTGTGTGTGTGTGTAACTATATATATATGTATGTATGTATATATCTTTATATGAATATATATATATATTTATATACATAACTATATATGTATATATATATAGGTGAGTGTGAATATGTAAATATATATATGTGTATAGGCATGTGTGAGTGTCTGTGTGTACGTGTAACTATATGTATAAGTGTGTGTGGGTGTGAATGCATAAGTGCGCAAGTGTATGTATGCGTAGTCGAGTGTGTGAGGGAATAGTAGCGCATAGGCACTTAAGGCTCGTGTGAGGGAGTGATTGAGAGTGAGGCAATAGGAGCGACACCAAATGGAGCGATCACGGGGAGGAGAGAGAGTACGCGTGTCACCAGCTGAGTGAGGAACGCTCGGTTGCCTCCCCGCATGCGTAAAGAGCGTGTAAACAGTGCAGGGGCAAAAATCACTGGCTAAGTTTCTCACTTAGCTGGTGAAGAGGAGAGAGAAGGTGTTACGACCCGATCCCCGAATCCCTACGAGACACGAGAATCGGATCGACTCGACTGATCCCAAGACCCAGTCATCCAGCGAGAAAGTAACCAAAAGAGCAGAAAAATAAACTACATTCATCATGCATGTAACTAACAGTAACAAAAGTACAGTAGTAAAGAAAAGAACTACTATAGTATACACTACCACAACAGTAGAAATTTTAAACGGGTACATAAACATGATGCTTACAATAAAAGAGTACAATTGTAACAGAAAATACTCACTACAACAGAAGAAACGGTACAGTAGGTACAACACATGTAAAACTACTAGGCTCTACTATGCCCAGCACCCTTTGCAGCTGCAGGCTCTGGCTGCTCAACACCTGGTCCTGAAAAGGTGACAAAGGTGACACGTCAGCGAAACGCTGAGTAGAGTGGCAACCAACTAGCTAAGAAAATAGTAAGGTGGACAAGTAGTTGTTATTTTTAATTTCTTTCTTTATTTTCTATTTACTCATTCTTGAATTATTTCTCAGATCTTTCTCTTGATCTCGAATGTTCCTCGCGAGAACGATCTTGATTACAGTTTTTTCCGAAAAGTAGAAGTAGCATGTGGTGCTCTCCTGGCCGGGAGAGTCCCCCGTGGTGGTCCTACCCTCAGTCAACCACCCCAAAGTCACTGACAGACGTAACGGTGACTATGGCACACGCGATAAACGCACGAGTAGCTACCCCGCACTGGCACGCGGTCAGTCGTTTCCGTTAACGGGTGTGCCCCAAAGTACAGCACAAAACCCGTATAGGGCAGAGCCCTCTCAGTAACAGGGGTCTAGCCCCTCCACAGTAACCAAACAGGGGTCTTGCCCCTCCACAGTCCGCGCACCCTCACCTGACTACCCTGGTTTGCCCAGTGGGCCTAACAAGTCGATGTAGGAAGGCTAGCAGAACCCTGGGGCCAGTGGGGTGGCTAGCGCTCTCCCTACACTAGTAGCTCTCCCCGATACTATGTACGCGAGGGCCAAAAGTCGATACAAAGTGGCCAGACCTAACCCCGGGTCCCTGAGGCAGCTAGCTCTGCTCTGCACTAAACAGGGGAACAGTCGCTCTCCTTGGTACTCCATACTCAAGGGCCAGCTCACTTCCCCAATTCCAATCCATTTTCCTTTCAGGAGCTCTACTCCTAATTCCCCGTAGGGTTCATGCTCATATTTCTCTAGCCGAGCCATTTTGTGTTTCATCATTTCAGTTTTATTCCCATATAGCCTGTGTTTCCAAAAATTAATATGCATTCATATATAAGCAGATGTTATCCAATTACAGGCAATTATCATTTTTCTTTTTACTGTTCCAAGACTGCAATTCATGTATTCACAACATTCGTTTCAGTGTTTCTGTTCCTAGGATTCATGCCACATACTAGGATCTATCATTCAATCTAGTTTTCCAGTCCTAGGATTCATGCCATACCCTAGGATCTATCATTCAATCTAGTTTTCCAGTCCTAGGATTCATGCCATACCCTAGGATCTATCATTCAATCTAGTTTTCAAGTCCTATGGTTCATGCCATACCTTAGGATCTATTATTTATCTCACAATTGCATAAATGTTGATAAATAATCAAGGGAAGCCACTCTACTCGCAAAATCGGGAGTACTAGGGCGTGATCGGAAGGTCCGCGTGTCTCCGCAACCCCCGGTTCCACAACAGAACGAGGTCCTAACATAAGGATCAAACACAAGGAACTACTCAGAATAGGATACAAGTACTTTAAACAAGTAGAGGAACAAGTTTTGAGAAGAATGGGATTTCAAACACGGAAATCGAACTTCGAACGAACCCTAAACGGGTCAAAAACGACAACACTGCCCCAAATCAGACGTCCAGGATCCCGCTGAACCATCTGGACCTAGTTCCAGACGTCCGACTGTCACTTCGGACATCTGGAGACTCTCCACTGTCTGGTGCTGTGCCCAGTCGTCTGATCTACGTGGGAGGGTGTGTCCCTGCACCTTCCCGAATGAACCTTGCACGCGTACGCAATCGATCTAAACACGGCAAAGAGGCAGAACCTTTGGCAGAACGGCCTACATGGCCGTACCTGCGAAAGGAAGAAGAAAAGAAATATTGTACCTTTCAGACGTCCCCCGCGCCGTCTGGACGTAGGTCCAGATGTCTGATTCTAGGAAAATTTCCCAGAATCAAGACCTCCTCGCCCTCCACCTGCTGCGCACGATCGTGCCGCGCCGCGCTCGCTTGCTGCCTGAGCTGCAGCAGCACCGAGGCAACTTCCCCAGCACCGCGCTCCTGCTGCGTGCCCGCCGGGTGGCCCTGGCTGCTCCGGCGAGGTCGCCCTCTCTTCCTCACGTGCTCCGCCTCTTCTCCCTCTCGCTGCACCTCCTCCACCCCACGCTCACCCGGCAGCAGCTGCTGCCCTCGCTCTCTCACTCTCATGCTAACAGGAAGAAGAAGGAGGAGACGGTGGAGTGGGGGTGAGGGAGAAGGGAGGAAGGGCGTATTTGAAGGCATCGGGGGGAAAGAGAGAGAAGAAAAGAAGATGCCTGCAGGTTGGCGGGCGCAGTCTGCGCATGCACGCGTGCAGCCTCTTAATCGTACGCCGCAAAAATTAATTTCCAGACGTCTGGGAAGGCTTCCAGATATCTGACCAGACGTCTGGACCAACTCCCAGACATCTTAAAAGACGCTTGATGTCGTGGGTCTTAACAGAAGGCGTTGGCGAGCTACGGGCGTGATCGACTCAGCGTGTTGAGGTGAGCGTCAAGTGAACCGGTTGAGGTGTGGACGCGGATGGGAGTGAAGTGAAACCAGCTGAGGCGTGGAAGCCAGCATGAGGGAGCGTGCCACTGCATAAGTGAGAAGCTTTCCGGTGGCTTTGCTAAAAAATGAATTGCGATGGATGTTCTAGTGTCTTCATAAAGCAAAACAGAGCAAAAATTTTAAGAGCATCTGCGCTAATGGTGAACGAAATGAAATAAACAAAATAAAAATAAAATAGAGACTCCACCAGGCCCACCTACTCGCGAGGGAGCTGGGCTAATGGTGTACCCTCACCATCTGCGCTAATGGTGTACCCTCACCATGGTGGTTGAAACCACGGGAGAGGCTCCTTTGTTCTCTGTGTTTCTCTCAACTTGTGAGAGGATATTGAGCATGGAGGAGGGGAAGAGAGGGAGAAGGAAGAGCTCAAGTGGATGACCTTGCTGGAGTGGCTGGAGCTGCTACAGTGAGTGTGTGCACCTAAGGGAAGGGGGAATGGAGTGCGGTGGGTGAGATGGTGAGAGCCGACCCTTGTGCATGGGCGAAGGGGTGGAAAATATATAGGCATGAGGGGATGAGGGTGGCAGGTGAGATGGGTGCCATTAAGGATATTTGTGGGATTTTTGCAAGTGGGTACTTGAGGTGTTAGGAAATTAATGTAGGTTGTGTTTTTATTGTTATTAGGTGAAATAAGTGGTGGAACTTAAATGGGAATGAGGTGGAAATGGGATGGATAAAATGCATGAAATGGATGCTCAATCTCTCTCTATCATCATCTCCATAAAATGCACAAATGCAAATATTTACATAATGCATGCATAACTACCTAATCTAAATGTGTAACGTTAGGAAATAGCATAAATGGTCAATTTATAGGCGTGAATTGCTGCGCAATCGTAGTCTGAGGAAAATTAGAGGCCAAGGGTCAAGGCGATGTAAATCCATACCTCAAATGAAGAATCCAATTAGATAGATGGGTTCAAATCGATGATCGTAGCCCAACAGCGTGAAAATCGGTTCAATCCAACAATCGTTGCACCACTTACAAAACAAAGAAGATGGACGGCCATGATGGTGCCATGTGGCTCCATCACAGCCGCCTAACATGCCAAGGCCCCTCCGCACAACCTCTAAAGGCATATGTATCGCGCAACCTCAGCTATTGATCCACAATCCAATAGCTGAGAGCACGCATTCTTAAAATCAGAAGCGCGATAAACAGCGGGTGCAGCTCAGTGTTAGAGTGCTCTATCGAGAGCGTAGGGCACGTGTTTGAGGCGCACTGCGTGGTCTTAATCTGTTGAAGGCACGGGTAATTGAAATTCGGCCACACGATGATGATCGAACGGCTATAGAGGTGGCGACGTGGTGCAATCACACGCACTGGATGAGCACGCCCGCGATGACGCGCCATCGTACGCGGGTGCGTGCAATGCATGAAGATGAAGCAAGCTTGTGACATTTAAGCCGTCCAATCATGGGATTGGACGGTTGAGATTGCTTGAGGTGTTTTAAAGAGCTGAAGCGGAAGAGACGTGTGTGGGTCATATGAGTCGTCAGATGCAAGATGGACGACCCTCGTTGAGGCATGGCTACAGTGTCGTGTGCCTACAGTGACACTCATAAACGTCACTAAAGGTCCTGATATTAATGTTAAAGTCTTGAAATAACCTTTTTGCCCCATATCCTCAATTATAAAAGGACCACCCTTACCACACATTTCTTCATCTCTTCTCTTCTCTTACCCCCTCCAAAGCTCTACGAGCTGGTCCCATACCTGGGATGCTCCACTAGAGTTTTAAATATAATTTTTCCATCTTCCCATCCTCGTTCGTGGAGCATCTCGTGATTGTCCTCTCGCCGCCATTCGGAAAGCAGATCCCGCCATGACATCACCCTGCTTCCTTCTCCATCCTCCATCTCCGTTCTCCTTCGTCCAACATCTCATCCCCATCATTCATACACTCCATCAACGTAGCTCATCCTCCAAGCAACCGTCTAGGAGGATAACTTATCCCCTTCTTTTTTTATCGCTTTCTAGCTTTCTAGTTACAAAAATTAGTTGTAATGAACATATGATTATCAAATATTGGTTCTCTTTCTCTCTCTTTTCTCTGTATTATTCTCTCTCTCTTTGTACTATTCTTTCTTTTTCTTCTATTATTTATTCTTTAAGTAGAATAGCTAGTGTAGATTTAATTCAACCAGCTAATCTACTTTGTGACAATAATTCTAAACGTGATTTTTGATCAAACGTTCACCTCCTCGTGTTCGACTCGGGACTCACCAAAGCTTCGGTTATAAATTTTATTGATAGCAGATTTTTACGCAATTGCAACGACGGATTTTTAACTCAATCTTTTATGCATATAAAATCTTGTTGATCACTTTACCATACCATCTTTGTTTAAGGTTTGCATTTTCCCTATTTGTTTAATAGCAAATAACTTCTATATGACACATACGTAGATAATGTGACATGAAATTGTTGCCTCTCTTATGTTTACACCAACTGCAGGTAATGTGCCTTTCTTTTGTAGGTAATGTGCCTATTTACCATAATGTAAACTTGGCATTGTCTTTCACTTATCCCTTTGTTGTACATACTGAACTCTTCTCCTTGTAAAGTATTATCCCAGCAAATACCATTTTAAACCATTCCTGCCAGTCCCAATGTAAATGCCCTTATACAACTGCACGAAAATAATTATATCCCTTTCATCTCTCACAATTTCTTACCCACTCACACTAATTATCACAATATGCTAGCATTTACCTTAACCAAGGTTAGGTATTGACATTTGCTTCATGATGTTTTCAGCTTTTCCACGTTTCTATCATACTTATTTTAATTTCTTGACAGGGTTTGCAAGGGGATGCAGGTTGCTGTGAAGGGTTGATTTCTTTTACATTCTTCTTTGTCAATAGAACATATAACCATGTCCGTAAAAGCTAAGTTATCTCCTCTTCTGATCCTTTTCAATTACACTTGATTGATGGAAAACTGATACAAATATCAAATCTTCGTAGGCTTACCAGTCTTTCAAAACAATGGAGCCCCACCAACTTACAAATTTGATTCTAACTTGAGCTGCAATTGGAAGATGACTTCCAGTTAACTCTGCTGACATTGCATGAAAGCCTAAGATTTATTTCAGATATGTTGCAATGGATCTTCTCTTCTCCGAAGTTGTGTAGTTCATAGTCGTGGATGACTTGTCTAGAATGAGACCATTGTAGTCCTTTGCTCCTGTTGTGACATTGACTTCTTCCACTCTCTGTAACAAGGATTGAAGGCAATCTTGTTTAATCTTTACCTCATATGTTAATGTATTGGGTAGTCCATGTCATTGTATCACCTTTATGTATAACAGAAAGTACTGTGTTCAAACCTTAATAAAAATTTTCCTTTCATATTACATTGTCTTCTCATGAGCTTTTCTTCTTCCACAATTGCTATGCCGTTACGATTTGATGACATATTCCACAGATAACTAGATACCCAAATTGAAATATGTCATGCTTCATTTTATTCTATTCAAAACCACCTCTCATGAATGAATGTTAATCATAGCAAATTTCTTACAGAAACGTTTATGCTAACTTGCAATATTACGACAATTATCATATGGGAACATCCAACTACCCATATGGGAACGTCGAACTGCACTGTTTGAGAAATTTTCATACTTTCTAATAACAGATGTCCCATATGAGAAATTTTCATGTACTGAAATGTATACTAATCTCACGTAAATTCCTTCCTAGAAATATTGTGTGTTACTTCTACAAATATATGTTATCAACCACAACAACAACAACCTCCATGCTTATAATGCTAAAGGCAAATTCATCCATTCCTAATATTTGCTCTACCTAAAACAACCAAATTCACAACTTATTCCACTAAATAAATACCACTCCACTTTATTCCATCACTTATTTCACTAGCCAAATACCCCAAGAGGAATAACTTTACTTTATGCCTCCACTTATTCTACTAACCAACCAAACACCTTAACATACCATTTATTCCACTCCTTATACTTATTCCATAAACTTATTCCCCTTACCATACAAAGCCTCAACCCGCCCATCCCATATCACCCGATTATTCCACTTCTAAATTTTAAGCAAAGTACTTTAATATTTCATAATGTTCTCAAGGAAATAAGTAGTGCATTCTCCCATAAATTTCACGACCATTACAACATTATTATAGCAGATATGCTAGATTATAGTAGCACAATAGCATAATGGAAATTTAGGTAACATGAATCTCAAGCTTTACATAACATCATTTGCAATTATGTTACATACAAAAAATTGTGTGATTGTGCTGTAGATCACAACTCAATTATTCATTATTGGTATTGAAATTTTTATTGTACTATATAGCATAACTCTTATAGTTTATTCTACGTAGCACAAATTATCTAATTGTACTATGTAACACAAAGTTTATTGTACATATATATTAAATATTGTTTGGTTGTGTTGCATTATTACAAACCTTAATAGTTCATGCTATAAAGCATGAACTTTCTAATTGAACCATACAGCACAAACCCTCATAATTAGTGCTATGTAGCACAAATTTTTGGATTATGCTATCTTATCGGAGTATGTTGCATCCTCTGTTAGGTTTCAGGTAGAGAGTAAATCTAATCAAATGCTTATGAACAATCATAAATAAAGAGAACACAAGTAATTGGTAACTCAGTTTCACCACAAAGGATTTATGTTTGGAGAAGAGATTTAATTCTTAAAGTTTCCACTAAGTTTAACTAGTAGAGAGAGTGAGTACAAAGAGCGTGATTTTTCTAGATGCCCTCTTTTACCTCTTGTTGGCCCCTTTAACAATATAATACATATACACAAATTAGGGAAGCCATTAAGAAAACTTAAGTCTCGTAATCCCTATAATGATCTTTTGTAATGGACTTCTCTCGTACATTACTCCTCATACAACTTGTATGTTCCTACCAACTCTGTTACACTTTGAGTTGATTACGGTGAAAACTTGGAACCCTCACGTTCACCTTTCTTGCAACCATCTATCTTCCCGACCACCTCTCCCATCCAATTGCCTCTTTGATGGATATTGGCCAATTAGATCATCTGGTGAGCCTTATCCATCAACGATGTCCCATCTAAGTGTTCTTTAACCTGAGTGATCTGCTTGATATATGTTTCCTGGGTTGTTGCATTGGTGGATGTCTCTAAGAGTCAGACGATTGGTCGTGAAATCGTGAGAAAGATAAGTGCATTGTCGTAGATGCGAAAACACATCATTTTAAATTTATAAGATTGTATCCAAAAAATAAGAGTGTAGAATTGGGAGTGTGGGTCGTCTTATAGGGAGAAAATGGTTTCTAAGTCTTTTTTGACCTAACTAATCCAATGGTGATTTTTTTGGGTTTTTTGGAAGTTTTTTCTAATTTTTTTAGATTTTTGAATAAGACTCTGGACAATCTGACCTAACAGACCCCTAACTAATGATTCTACTAGACTCTAGACCTACGAATGTCAGAAATACTCACCAATTTTGTGGGAGATTTTAGGTTTTAAGGGAAAACTACTACAACTTGTTTCATGCAATTTGAATGAGTATAAAATTCAGGAAAAACCAGGGAAGGTAGGAAATATTCGCTCTGAAATTTAGTTTGACCCCCTATCAGTATGCAAATTTTTAAAAATAAAATATAAGTTATACACTTAAATTTAGTATAGTGAAAGTAGAATTTATTCCCTATCAATCGATAAAATTTGGTGAATTTATGATGACTACAACGTACTAAATGAATTTTTCAAAATGAGACTCAAGCTCTGAAAATAATATGAAGTTCTAAACTAGGAACCTTTGGACTCTTTTTTTAGAATTTTTGGGACTTTGTGTTTTTTTTTGGTATGTTTTAATAATAAAGCATTCATAAGCAAACACAATAGAGATACTAAAAACTTTAAGAAAATCAAGTGCTACAATAAGAAAATAACAAGTAAAAGTAGAAGAAGAAAAGGGATGAAGTCGAGATGCAAAGAAGTACACAAATGCCTTGAAGAACTCGCAACGGTGGTGGAGAGGTCCACCTCAAATCTCCAAAGTCTGAGGAAGATGTTGAAGAGCTCAAAGAAGTCAAGAGAGAATGAAGAACTCAAAGTAGTAGACGACGAAGAAGAAGAAATATGTGTAGAGGATTGCTTCTAGGGAGACCTAAAGGGAAATTGGGAATCCTAAGAGGCTAAGGAGCCTAACTAGAAGGTAGAGAAGGTAGAGGAGGCTATGGAGAAGGTTGGGCATGGAGGAAGGAGGAAGAAGATGGTGGTGGCTAGGGTTTCTACCTAAGGAAGAAGAAGAAGGCAAGGAGGAAGAAGAATAAAACTTAGAGAGGAAGGCTAGATAGAAGAAGGTGGAGGAGGAAGTAGGAATGAGGGGGAAGAAGAAAGGGACCTAATGGAGGACTATGGAAGACTAGAACCTAAGGAAGACTAAGGAGGTTAAAGGAGAGTAAGGGGTAGATGAAGAGGAAACCTAAGAGAAGGGAAGAAGAAGAAAACCTATAGAGGAAGGCTAGATGGTGGTGGAGATGGAGGAAGGGGGTATTTATAGAGGGTGTTACAACTGCCTTTTAAGGTTTTCTTGAATTAGCTTGAATTTTAGGCCTCTATATGTTCTAAATTTCAAATTTCACATAAAAGGAAAGTTATATCCCTTGAAATCATCTTTTAAATGCAACTTGAATCACTTAATTTGGAGTTAAAATGAAAAGGTTATGACCAAAATACTAAAGGTGTTTTAGGTTGTCACAAATTTCAAGATTAAGATTAGGATTATTATCTTGATTGGCTGAAATTATGGGAGGATGGATATGGAATGTTCTTCGATGTGAATAGTGTTTGGAAAGTTATTATAATGGACATCCAAGGGTGGTGGAGGGTGTCTTGGAGGCTATTAAGGGCTCTTAGAATGTAGGTTTGAATCACCTCCTAATCATGTTCGCATTGATCTTGATTGTAGAAATTTGAGATGATTGGAGGCCTAATTAGATGCAATCAAATGCCACATTTTAGAAATTAAATTAAAGAATATTTAAGACAATTTAAGGTATAGAAAAATAATGTGGCAAGTGGATAAGGTGTAGGAACCTATAGGATAGGATTAGGATAGGATTAGGAGGTGTCACTAGGAGTGAGAGATAATTTTTAGGATTAGGTTAGGATTGTGGTGTAGGGTTAGGATTAGGGTTAGGGGATGTTACGATCCGGTTCTCGAATCCCTACAGGACACAAGAATCGGACTAACTCGACTGATCCCAAGACCCAGTCGTCCAACAAGAAAGTAACCAAAAAGCAGTAAAATAAACCACATTCACCATGCAAGTAACTAATAGTAACAAAAGTACAGTAGTAAAGAAAAGAACTACTACAGTACATACCACCACAACAGTAGAGAATTAAAAACAGGTACAGAAATATGAAGTTTACAATAAAAGAGTACAAGGTGAAATAGAAATACTCACTACTACAGAAAAATGGGTACAATGAAAGTACAACTACTGGGCTCTACTAGGCCCAACACCCTCCGCAGCCGTAGGCTCTGGCTGCTCAACACCTGGTCCTGAAAAAGGTGACAAATATGACACGTCAGCGAAATGCTGAGTAGAGTGGCAACTAGCTAGCTAAGAAAACAGTAAAGGTGGACAAGTAGCTGTTGTTTTTAATTTCTTTCTTTATTTCTCTATTTACTCTTCTTGATTTATTTCTCAAGTCTTTCTCTTGATCTTGAATGTTCCTCGTGGGAACGATCTTGATTGTAGTCTTTTCCAAAAAGTAGAAGTAGCACGTGGTGCTCTCCTGGCCGAGAGAGTCCCCTGTGGTGGTTCTACCCTCAGTCAACCACCCCAAGGTCGCTGACAGACGTAACGGTGACTACGGCACGCGCGATAAATGCACGGGTAGCTACCTCGCACTGGCACGCAATCAGTCATTTTCGTTAACGGGTGCACCCAAAGCACAGCACGGAACCAGTATAGGACAGAGCCCTCTCAGTAACAGGGGTCCAGCCCCTCCACAGTAACCAAACAGGGGTCTTGCCCCTCCACAGTCCGCGCACCCTCACCTGACTACCCTGGTTTGCCCAGTGGGCCTAACAGATCGATGTAGGACGGCTAGCTGAACCCTGGGGCCCGTGGGGTGGCTAGCTCTCTCCCTACACTAGTAGCTCTCCCCGGTACTGTGTATGCGAGGGCCAAAAGTCGGTACAAAGTGGCCAGACCTAACCTCGGGTCCCTGGGGCAGCTAGCTCTGCTCTGCACTAAACAGGGGGACAGTCGCTCTCCTTGGTACTCCGTACTCAAGGGCCAGCTCACTTCCCCATCCACTTTCCCAGTTCCATTCTATTTATCTTCCAGGAGCTCTACTCCTAATTCCCCGTAGGGTTCATACTTATATTTCTTAGGCCAAGCCATTCTAGGTTTTATCATTTCAATTTCATTCGCATATAGCACGTGTTTCCAGCATTTAACCTTTCTTTTCCAATTTATATATAAGTAGCTCGAATTTAGTTTCCAAATAATAGGAATTACATGTAGCAGTTACTAGCAACAGTACTCTACGTTTCACAAGTAGCTGTTATCCAATTACAAGCAATTATCATTATTCTATCTACTTATCAAGACTGCAATTCAGACATTCAAGACATTCGTTTCAGTGTTTCTGTTCCAAGGATTCATGCCACATCCTAGGATCTATCATTCAATCTAGTTTTCAGGTCCTAGGATTCATGCCATTCCCTAGGATCTATCATTCAATCTAGTTTTCAGGTCCTAGGATTCATGCCATACCATAGGATCTATCATTCATTTCAGAGATGCATTAATGTTTATAAATAACTAAGGGGAGCCACTCTACTCGCAAATCCAGGAGTAATGGGGGCGTGATCGGCAAGTCCACGTGTCTCCGCAACTCCTAGAGCCGCAATAGAACGAGGTCCTAACACAAGGATCAATCACAAGGAACCACTCAGAACAGGATAAAAGTATTTCAAACAAGTAGAGGAACTAATTTTGAGAAGAACGGAATCTTAAACGCGGAAATCATACCTCGAACAGACCCTAAACGGGTCAAAAATGACAACTCTGACCCAAATCAGATGTCTGGAACACCTTCCAGACGTCTTAAAAAGTGGTCCAGGTCATACCTCACTCTGCGCTGCTCCTCAGACGTCTAGGGATCCTGCTGAATCATCTAGACCCATTTCCAAGCGTCCGACCACCTCTCCCGACGTCTGGAGACGCTCTCTGCCATCTGGTGCCGTGCCCAGACATCTAACTGCGTGGGAGGGCATGTCCCCGCGCCTTCCCGAAACGAAACCTACACGCTCGATGAAAGCCTCCTCAACACGACACATCTCAGAACCTCGGCGGAACGGCCTACATGGCCATATCCGCAAAAGGAGGTACAGGAGAAATTTCGTACCTTTCAGTCGTCTGGAGTTCCCTCCAGATGTCGCCCGCGTCGTCTGGACATAGGCCCAGACGTCTGATTCTGGGAAAAATTCCCAGAATCAGAACCTCCTCGCCTTCTTCCCGCTACGTGTGAGCTCGCCACGTAGTCGCTCATCCGCTGCTCGATCTGCAGCAGCACCAGGGGAGGTCTCCCCAGCACGATGCTCCTCCACGTGCACGCCGGCCATCCTCGAGCTGCTTAGGCGGGCTCTCTCTCTCTTTCTCGTGCTCTCTCCCTCTTCTTCCCTCTCGCTGCACCTCTTCCTCTCCGCACCGCACCCGGCAGCAGCTGCTGCCCTCACTCTCGCTCTCGCGCTCACGTTGGAAGGAGGAGATGGTGGGGTGGTGAACGAGGGAGAGGGGAGGGGGTATTTGAAGGCGTGGGGGAGGCGTCTACAGGTCGGCGAGGGGAGAGAGAAAAAGAAGAGGCGGCGGGTTTCAGTCTGCGTGCGGCACACGCGCAAACTCGTGATCGTACGCACGCCAAAATTTATTTCCAGACATCTGGGAAGGCGTCCAGACGTCTGACCAAATGTC
Organism: Thalassia testudinum; assembly: GCA_037157565.1. Lineage (NCBI taxonomy): Eukaryota > Viridiplantae > Streptophyta > Magnoliopsida > Alismatales > Hydrocharitaceae > Thalassia > Thalassia testudinum. The sequence goes on from JAZHRO010000031.1 coordinate 147,031,167, forward strand.
TGGATCAACTCCCAGATGTCTTAAAGTGTGTTTGATGTCCCAGGTCTTAACAGGGGAGATGGTTAGGATTTAGGATTGGGAATCAAAATTAGGATTAGGTCATGGGTTATATTAAGTAGGTTCGAAAGTGGGTCTAGGGTTAGGGTTTCATAGAGATGGGTGAGATGATTTCTTCGCCTCTCCTCTTAAGCAATTTGAAGCACTCTAACTAGACCAAACACATACAACTTGTAAAGCAAAGAGCCTCAATAAGTAAATAATGAACACAAAGGCTTAAATATGAAATCCTAACTCCTATCATGCATGCATGCAATCATTTATAATATGCCCTAATTCTAATGCAACTCATGCTACAAAACCAATAAATTTAAGCATGTTAACACATAAATATGCATACTAGTAGCGCTATCCGGCAGTGGTTGGGCTTATGTTATTATGGTTTACAATCGTTGCAGTACAAAATAGCTACCAGATTACTACAAATTTTTACTCGGAAAAAGTTTTCCCGAGGTCGAACTCAAGGAGCAACTAGAATTCTAGAAATATAAAAATTCTCAATTAGGTTACAAAAATAAGAGAGAGAGAAGGAGCTAGAGTTTCTCTTGGCTTCTTCTTCTTCTTCTCTCCTCCTTTTCTTTCTGTCCTTTTTCTTTCAACAAATCTCCTTCTCTTCTTTTACTTGCAGAGTCTTCCTTTCTTCTTCTTTCTTTTCTTTTCTTCTTCTGCGACTATGGTAATCTTCTTCTTCTCTGACTTCTTCTTCAGCCTTCTTCTTCTTTCTACTTCTTTTCTTCTGTTCTTCTTCTTTCTTTCCTTCCTTGCTTGCGGCTTCAATCTTCTTTCTTCTTTCTCTTTTTTTCTTCTTTTTCTTCTCTGCTTCCTTCTTTCTTTTCTTCCCTTATAGCTCCTCTTCTTTTCTCTTCTTTCTGTTCTGGCCGCTGCCCTTCCGTCGTCTGATGCAGTGGTCAGACGACTTAACTGTAGGTTTGCTACAGTGCCTTCCTTCTCTTCTTCTGTTTCTCTCCTTCGTTTCTTCTTCTGTTCCTGCACACTCACACAAGGGTTAGAGCAAAACCTACCCCTACCCTTCCCCGCATCTCTCTCTCTCTCAGACTTCTCTCTTAGGACCACTCTCCCAAAGTCGGGTAATCGGGTGTGCGTATCGCGCCCGGGACCAGGCCCACCGGCGTACGGTGGTGGGCGAGGAGTGCGTGGTTTGGGTAATCGAATCCTGCCCAGACCCACGGGGCATGAGTGCAGGCGAGGGCGAGCGAGCGCATGGCGTGCAGCATGCGGGAGAGGAACCTGACCCCTGTGTTCGAAGGCAAATAGCCTTAGGCACTTTTTCAATCTAAGTGCGGGCGCTTGGCCATGCACTTCCGAGGTGGGACTAAAGTCCCACCTCCCAAATTAGTGCCTGCAGCTGAGGAAACTATAGGCAATTGTAGCAGCTCGCAACGCCTTCACCCCAACTGCAGGCCTGGGTGCCTTCGCAGAGGTAAACCGCGCAACCTAGGGTGTGCACCTGGGCTGGAAAGCACCTGCAGCAGTAGATGGAGCTGCAGCAGTGAAGGGGCTCTGACCTGAAAGCAGAAATGCGGCCTCTTGGCCCAGTCAGAATACGCAGGGAGCTTCGCCGGAGTGCGGCGAATGCAGTGAGGGTGTTGGCGAGGCACGAGGGAGCGTGTGGAGGTAGCCCTAGGTCGGACTGTGTGCCAGACGATGGGTTTGTTCGGGAGGTGGTTGGGCGGTGGTTGCTAGTGAATGGGGAGGGGGGATTGGTTGAGTGGAGTGAGGGGAAGCTTCTGGGGTAGTCGGCGAGGGGTGAGGAGGCCTGTGGAGGTGGGATGGACTCGCCGGAGAAGGTGGTCGGAGACGGAGTAGGTGGAGGTGGAAGTCGCGTGTGGTGGAGTAAAAAGGTAGATTAAGAGAGGGAAAATGTAAAGGAAATGGAGAGGAAGCTATTTACCTAAGTATTAGACGAAGGGGGAGGGCAGAGCAGCCAGCTCGTATCTGCCGAAGCTGGAGAAGAAGGAGCCCTGGAGGAGGAGTGCAGCGACGAGGAAGCAAGCAGAGGGTGCCGGCGGGTACAGCCCGGCACGGACGATGGAGCATGGCAAGCCCTGCTGCAGGTAGGGTAGCAGAGCGACGAGGAGGAAGAGGAGGAAGTCGCCAGAAGCTTCGGGCCTTCTGACGGAGGAGGAAGGGATGAAAGGGGGGGTTCTCCGTCAAAGAAGAGCTTAAAGGAGCCGGCAGGGGGTGCCGGTCCTTATAAAGGGGTTGGCGTAGAGGGAGGGGCGGGCTGGCGACGTGCCAAACTCGTCGGAGTGAGGCTGGAGATGACACCCATACCTTCCGCGCATTCGCACGGAAGGTATGGTGGTCGGAAGAGGGCATAGGCGGGTCCCTGTGACAGAGGACGTCTCAGGGAACCCCGCTTCTGCTTTACAGGACGGTAACCCTACTCTGCGCGGCGCCATGCTCCGTGCAAGGTCGCCGGAGTATGGCACTGTGTAGAAGTTGCAGGGAGGACCGTTCTGCAAAGAAAGATGATAAGTTGGGAACCCAAATGCAAGGGTTTCAAAAGATAAGGGTCAAAAAGTAAATGAAGAGGACCAAATTGTAAAGTCGGTCAAGGAGGTCTCTTCTTAGGCTCAAGTTTTTATACAAGACCAATTTGAACCTAAGGATTTTAATGGTGAATTTTAATTCTAGGTTGGACCATGTTTGATCAGCCAATTTGTACAAAAACCTAAATTAAGTTATTAATTGGGCATGGTTCTCTTTTTAGGTCAAAATAGGTTTCTAAGGCCAAATTGAAGGTTCTAAACCCTAGAGAATATTTTTCTATGAATTTTAAAAGATTTAGTTGATTTTTATCCTACCTTGAACCTAATGAATTGAAGTAGGTTTGTTTTAGGGTTACAAAATGTCTTTTAATTCCTGGAAGTTGCAATAACCCTTATTTAGATCAGATCATCCCACTTTCTTTCTTGTTAAGCTTGTTTGACCTGTGTTTGGACCCTTAATTACCCTGTTTGCAAACTGCATTGGTGAAATTACAGTTTTACCCCTTATGATTTGTTTTATTCTTAAACTCAGAATTCTCTGAGTTAAGCCTTTCTTTGGATCATGTAGGAGCTTTTTTTCTCGCATATCTAGGTTAGATTGTGCTAGTTAGGGTTTATGATGAGGTTCTCATCACATACTTATCAGCAATCCTCCTGGTTGGTAGGTTAGGCGAATCCCTATGGAATTTAGGTGGTTTGCTTGGCTAAATGGGTCAGGCAGATCCCTACAATTGGGCCTATCAAGATTGTGAAAGCATGTTCATAGGTTTTGATCATCATGAAATCGAGTTTGTAAAAATGCATGCATTGTAGTTCAAAATCGTGAAGATACTTTATAAAATACTCATAATTGAACTCGTAAAATCGAAATTGAAAATTGGAGCCAGGGTCGTTGACCATGCTGAATTCAATTTCAAAAATAAATATCAAGCATGTTGCATTGCAGATATTAAGTGGCGAAAAGTGCAAATCAAAGCAAATTAAAATAACCACTCACAGAGGTGTGGGTCATGTCCACAGGGAGGCACGTGCTAGTTAAAAGTTGTAACAGTTGGAAACTATTGTTCACTATTAATATCCCCCAAAAATTGAGTTAAAATCCCCTTTGGATTAGGCTAACAATGACAAGATATGCTGAAATAATATTAATGCAAAAGAGGAGGGGTTTTGCTGTAATGTGCACCATAATAAAATATCAATAAAAGTTGATAATGGTATCAAATGTAATTTTTAATAAGAGTTGAAATAGGAGATTTCTTTCGTGAGCTCGAGCTCACGTATGAGACCGTAGGAGGCGATGATTTGGCAGAGAGGAAACCTTCGAGGTAAGCTTCGTGACGGTGGTTTCGACGAGGCAGAAGATGGCCAGCAGCAGCCGACCGAATGGAGGGTGGCCGGTGGGTGCAGGCTACAGCAACAGCCGTACATGGCTACTGTTGGGAGAGAAACGCGCAGACTGCTGTGCGTGGTGGTTGCTGTGCATGGCTACGCAGGACTGAGGGGAGTGAGGTGGTTGACGAGGAGCAGCCATTAGCCACTTGGCATTGGTAAGAGTGGCGGTGGAGTTGGCGACTGTTGGAGGTGGTGGTTGTGGGTCGTGGACAAAGAAGAAGAAGAAGAAGAAGAAGAAGTTGAAGATAGCTATTGCACGGTCTGAGGTCGCAAGGCTCTACGGACGGTGGTGTAGGCTGTCACCCTGCACGCTCACGGTAGCGAAGCTCTCGCCATGGTTGAGGCCCATGGTAGTGGAGTGGAAGAGCTCGATGCTATGCACGATAGTGGAGTGGGATGATGGCCTACGTGTGTGGGTGCAGGTGGTGGCTTCTTATATTCCCAGGGAAGGTAATGGAACAGGGAAGGAGATGGAGCAGCGATGAAGGTGGTGCGACTGAGATCCACCTTCTTCGGCTCTTCATTGTAGCCATTTAATTTCACATGCAGCCGTTAAGAAGAAAAATATAAAGAACATATATATGGGTTATTTACTCACAAACCCACAAGAAATGCTAAATCCTATTCCTATCTAAACTATGCATGTAATGCACGCATGCAAGATAAATTGTAACTAGCCTACTTAAATTCTAATGCATGCTATCCTAATTAAATTCTAAATCATATTTACATATGTATGAAATATGCATGCAAGCAAATTTATAAACTAATCTAGTTACATATTAATGTATGCTATATACATGTAAACATTAATCTAATATCAAGACATTTACATATTCAATTAGCCCACAAATATGGGCTCATCAGTCGTCTCACGAGGAGGCAAAAGGATATTCGTGCTTCCTAAGATTTTTTTTTGTATTTTTGTTTTTCTAATTTTTTTGTACTTTTTTATAAGAGGCAAGATAATAACAAACTAGGCTACAGTAGTGACTAAGGAAGCAAATAAAAGCTACCAACTATAGAACTAAATGCAAAAGACAAAGAAGTAAATAGAAGAAAGGTTCATATACTAAAAGAAGAGTTCTAATACATCAAATAAAAACTAGAGGAGTGCTTGCTACAATGAAAATAGCCAAATAAATAAGGGCGAAAATCGAGTTGATGATGGTCACAAAGGCGTAGCCCAGAGAAGTGCAGAGACGGTGCAGATGTGAGGGTGTAACTGACGACAAGAGTGTCCACACCAAGAGGTTGGCATGGAGTCCTTAGAGATATGGGAAGGCCCACGTCCCAAGGAGAAGGTGGAGGATGATGGTGGAAGATGAAGGTGGAGCACTAAGGGATCTAATGGAGGACCTAAAAGCTAATGAAGTTGTATTGCAAGCAATGGAGATAGAGAGGCTTATGAGGCTTGTGGTGGATGTCCATGGAGGTTTAAATAGAGAAGGTAAGGTGTCTAGATGGTGGCTTGGAAGGCAAGGTTTGGGTTTAGGGTTTTGGAAATTAGGTTTTAGTTTTGGATTTATCTAAATTGGAAAGTAGGACATAATTTCCTTCAATTTTTGGTCACTTTGTGATTCGAATATCAAATTGTACGTAAAATAAAAGTTGTAGTCCTTGAAATTATCTTTCAAATTCAACTTGAATCACTCAATTTGGATTTAAATTGAGAAAGTTATGACCAAAATGCTGAAGTTGTGTCATGTTGTCCAAAGTTCGGAATTGGGATCTTGATTGGTGGTTCTTGGGTTTTGCAAATGTGGAATGTGGGATCTTAGGTTTAGGATCTAAAATATGTGATTGGAATTAATTGGGATCGTGATTGATATGGTGGGATTATGCAGGATCCTGATAAGGTGTGATTGAGATTTCTTCAAGAAGGGAATCCAATCACCTTTGCTTTGTGTTCACACATGATCTTGATTGAAGAGATTTAAGGGGTTTATTTGGAGACCTAATTGGATGCAATCAAGGCCACTTTTTACTATTTAATTTCAAGAATAATTAGGACATTTTTGTGTACAATAATTAAGTGGCACAAGTGGATAATGCATAGAACTCCATACGATAAGATAGGATAAGGAGTAAGTTAATGTCACTAGCATGTGAGTTGGGTTTTAGGACTAGGGTAATAAGTGATCCTAAGGTTTAGGAAAAGGTGTAGGGAGTTAAGTAGAGTTGGTTTAGGGTTTGGACTAAGTATTAGGATTAGGTTTTGGGTAAGGGCTAAAATAGGTAGGTTGAGCTAGGGTTAGGGTTTTGAATACAAGTGGCCAGAATTGATTCTCTTCCCCTTACTTACAACTCTGAAGCTCTATGTTCCTGCTTCTTTTTCTCTTAAGCCTGAATATCAGATTCCTGCATACAGTAAAGCACAAATTTAGGCTCAAAATTACCATTTTACCCTTAGCATGTAAATGTGCAATAATGTACAATGACCTAAATTAAATGCAACTAATATCCAAAACCAAAAAAACTAAGCATGTTAAGATAGAGTGTGATATAAAAAAATAATGTGAAAATAATGTAACAATCACACAAAAAGCAATCACACAACACAAAGATTTTTAGGTGGAAACCTAAACCTAGGTAAAAACCACCACCTAAACCTCTCAGTTTAGGATTTCTCAATCTACCTAGTAGATCAAATCCACTAACTGAGTCACTTAAACGAGGGTGACTCAACCTCTTGCAACTACGCTACTTTGAACTGAGGGTAGCGTACGTCAAATCTCTCTTCTCCACAAAGAGTGTTTTGTCTCGCGAAGGAGACATGAATTCGCAAAGAGAATATCCAACCACAAAACAAAAGAGAAAAACAAAAGCCTATAGAGCCCAAATAGGTAAATGAACTTAGCTACTATAATCGAAAGGATCTTCCCTAAACTGAAAGTGATTCGATGCAAATTCGACAGAGTAATGGTGCTCTCAAATTTATTGAGCAGGGCTTGGAGAGCAAGAACTCTTTTCTATCTCTTCTTTGACACAAATATGGTGGAAAGTATTCTATCAAGGTGTGTTGAAAAATGGAAGGGTCCTCTATTTATAGAGGCCTTAAGAATGGTATAGAAGGCCTTGGAAGGCTTCCATAGCCATTGGCAATAAATCACAAGAGATCAAGCCAAAATCCTAGAGAAAATAGGGTCATTTATGATTCTGACAGGATTATCAGATATCTAGATTTAAGATCAAACGTCTGGGTATTCGTCTAATCTAAAGGTCAGTCGTCTAATCTAGATAGGTTGATCTCTGGACGGTGTTGGATCAAGACGGATGTCTAAGAAGGTATTTTAAGTCATCTAGGAATGTAATCAGACGTCTAATTCTAAGATGGGTTCATTCCTATTTTGACAAGATTGAAACAGGGTTCTAGGTAATTTAGGTCAGATGATAGGTCAGTCGTCTGGCAAAGTCTTTGGACATATGGAAACGAAATTTTCTACGCGAATGGATTTCCCGAGACACAAACAGCTAAAAGGTCTGACAAATCTTAGTTTGGGTTAGATCTAGCCTAACACCTATTTATATAACGTCTAGATGGTTCTATGGACGTCTGAAAATAATATTAATAAAATCATAAGATAATCCTCGAATATATTCTTATGACAATCCAACGGTCCAATTGTTGGACATCTGTCAAGGTCATCAGACATCTTCTAAGACGTTTAGACTATGGGCTGGTCGTCTAAAAGTAATGAATAGAGAGTACTAATTAGTCGATTCTCACTTAACAAGATGATAATTAAAATGATTTATCACTACAGTATTTTTGTGGTGGACAATCAACTATCAAAATAGTAAATAATTCAAAATCTAACCACGGTGGATTAGGCATTTCCACATAGAGACATAAGCTCCAATAAACTCACATATAAATTTCATTCATATCCAATTCAACGAAAAATGGAGAGATTTTTTTACACAATTATCTCATTTTATGCTCCCAAATCTAAGAAGATATCCTATAAAAATATTTCCTGCAAGATATATAGCAATCCAGTTAATGGTAAGATAATGTTGAGAAAAAAGAGATAAAAATGATCTGAGGGGGCGTGATGAGCAAAATTCAATAAATAATATATTAATCAAAATTCACATCTTCAAACACTGATCATTCAAACTAACGCTACTGTAGCAAAATAGGGGAGGCGCTTCGTGGGGATGCACACGTGCGAGGAAGGAATGGTTTGTGACATGGCTGTTGACGGGAGTGCTCCAGAGTAAGGGCTTTGTAATGGCAATGTTGGCGTCGAGAGCGAAGGCTAGAGGTGGCCGGTCGAAGCGGAGGGCGGCCGGTGGTGCTGGATTCCGTGGGCATAAGATTAAGGCCACCGGTGGTTGTTGATGTCGGGGAGTGGTCGGCAGAGCATAGAGGCGCTGTGGGCAAGGTCGGCGTCAGAGATGGCAGTCGGAACGTGCACCTGTAGGCAGCAGGTGCGAAGGAGATGTTGGGTTCTTCGTGGGGGGGTTGCAGGTTATGGCACTGAGATATGGAGAAGATAAAGTAGAAAAGAAAGAAAAGGAAGAGGGAAGATGAAGGCGGTGGTACTGTTGGTGGAGGTGCACTAGAAGGAAGGAGGTTGAAGAAGAAGAGGAAAGGGAAGGTGGTGCGTGTGGTGTTGTTGAAGGTGATGGATGTGGGTTGGTGGCACACACACACATGCCGTCATCGTGTGTGCGACAACAATGAGGGGGATGTTGGGGAAGCGGGGCCACGGTGCACACTCCAAGCACAGGGAATGCCTAAGCCACGGTGGTGATGGATCATCATGAGGATGATGGTGGGCCCTCCTTTTTAAAAACTCTTCTGTTTGTTTTCCTTCGGCCGAAAGCTTCTCCAACCACCCGCAAAGATCGCGAGTGGTTGGAACGGAGAGATAAGTCTGGCGATAATGTCATCAAACGTCTAGATCAAGTTCTGGACATCTTAAAAAGTGTAGATAGCAGTGAGTCCACGATGGAGGTTCTCAGATGTTTGCACTGAGCTCAGGACGTCTTATAGAATGAAAATGGGCGTCTGTAGCTCTATCTGAAAGGCTGACTGAACATGAAGTTGGTGTGTGCAAACTCCTACTTGCGAATGATGTCCTTGCATCTAGCCTGCATCCATCAAATAGGTTATCATACCATATGTTATTAAATATGAAATTGGCGCATAAAATTATACGCAACTAAGATGAATTATCATTTAACTCTTAAATACTTAGAAATGAAGCTCATATAATTAAAGGGTACTTAGGCTAAATATTAGTCCAATAAATTGGGCTCATCAAATACCCTCATGCCTAAGTTTTGCTAGTCCCGAGCAAAAATGAAAAATGAATGCAAGGTGTATGATGCTATCATGAGAGTAACAAAAGATTTCTTCTTTTCTTATTCCAAAAATTTAGTGATCCAGACACATGTGAAAATGAATAGCTTAGGTAACAGATTCAAGTGAAAAGCTAACCTACATTTAAAGTTTGTGCTTTACCCTTGATAAAATTCTATTAGGATAAGCAACTTCTTCCCTCAGGGATAAAGTAGAAAATAATATGTGATTTGACCCCAGCTTTTTGGCTTAGGTAAAGAATGTCTAAGCCAAATGGATTCATATTTGGTGGCTCACTCATCTAATGCTACATGTAGTCTAGTACTGCAAACTCTAGATCTCTAGACTATCAACTAAGTCAACCCAGAGAGGCTAAAAAACTGTGCTTTCTTTGCATTCTTTTGCACTCACTCTTTTTTTTCTTCTTTCATTTCTGAGATCAAACATCTCACCAGATTCTGTAAATGTACTCAACATTCGATGGCCTCACATGACATTTACACTTTAATTAGAGCCCTAATAACCCTATAACTAAGTCAAAATTCCTCATCCAGTATTCGGGCGATCAGAAATACTGAAAATGTAGGTATGAGTTATATTTGGTGGATAGTAATGAGTGTTTTTGTTGCCTCAATAATATCGACACATGATAAAATTGATACCGAGACAGCTATGAACTTGAACTTTTCTTCTCTTTTTTTCTCTTTTGTTTCATTTTTTTCATCATTTTTTATATATTTTTTTCATTTTCTATATATTTTTTTCTTTCTTTCTTTTCTTTTTTTATTTTTTTATAACTACTAGCATAACACGATGCAAACTTTTATTCATGAGGCATTATTAGGGAAAATGATGTTCAAAAGGATATTGTGAGGCTTATTGGGTGGAAGTGCCTACTCTCGACACCAGGACAAGATGGACAGGACAAGCATATTTCTGACCTTTGGCACTAATACCCTCCTTTAGTTGAGGATTCTATGAAGGACGGTCGTAATCATCCACCAAAGTCATAGTTTTATTAAAACTCAATCTCTGTGTATCTACCTTATTTGGTGACTCTCAGGAATTCACACAATGTTCGCATGCAGGAACAGAGAGCAAAAACTATGCCTAACTCTGAGATATCATCATCCAATTTTCCATAGCTTAAGAGTTCTTGCACTAGACTTAGTGCACCAGTAGACACTCTACTTTCACCTCACAAATGTTTGGTGGAGCTAATAGAAGATAGTTTGTCTAACCCCCTACTAACTGTCCAAGGATTCAGCAAACTAAAAATGTTTATTGATTTTCTTAAAAGATCCATTACCAAGTCTACGTTCAAGTGAATGTACTGGATTCTAAACTTAGAAACAATTTAAAAAGAAAATTTTCAATAACACCTCCTTGATAACAATCTTCTACTAGGGACTAACCGATTCAGCTCAATATTTTTTTTTTTAATGCACCTATCCTAAATGCATGAATGTTGCCTAAAAATGTAAAATACATCCCCCATGCCTAGATCCTGCAATGTCCTCATTGTAAAATTAAAACAAGAGACAGAGGGCTTCCCTCTCAAGGTATTTGAGGGAGTGGGAGATTGATTGTGCCATAATTCAAGAAACACACATTGAGAACGAAGAGGACAGGGTTTGGACTAACTTGAAGAATGCGGGGATGACTAAATGTGTGTCTCTCAATGCTCAAGGCAGATCAGTTGGGATCACTCTATGGTGGAGAAAGGCTTTTCTTCAGTTGCTAGAGGTGCATAAAGCCCGGCATTTGGTGACATGTAACTTCAAAAGATGTCAGGGGGAAGATGTGTACTGGTGTCTATGGGCCATGTCTTGCATTGATGAGGCAAGAATTATGGGATGATTGGGTTGCAACCGTAGAACTTATACAAGGGGCTGCTTGGTTGGTGGGGGGGGGGGGATTTTAACTATGTGCTGACAGAGAGAGACAGGCCAAATGGTGTAGTGGATAGTGCATCCCTTGGCTTTTAATTGTTGGTCCAAAATATGGGTTTAAGTGAATACCCATCTTCTAGTGTTGAGTTTACTTGGAGAAATGGTAGTGGCCTTATGTCAAAGATTGACAGATTTTTTGGAAATGCCAATCTCCTCGAAATGTACCATCTATCAACAGTTTCTGGGCTGGAACACCGTTTCTCAGACCACACCCCCTGGTTTGGGACAGTGGGGAACAAATTTAGGCTGGCTCCTATTTCAAATTTAAAAGGTCATGGATGTGTGAACCAGGTTTCGTTGAGATGATTGAGGTGTGGTGGAGGGCCAAACGAGTGGAAGGATTAGCTACTGTCAAGTTTGCTTCTAAACTGGCTAATTTGCACAAAATGCTTAAAGAATATGGGGTTGTGATATCTACGTTGAGACAACAAAGATGTCTGGAGGCTTTGGAGAAGATCGAGGGCTTGGATATAAAAGAGGCAGCAGGACCTCTATTTGACCAAGAACTTGATGATAAAAGAATGTGGCAAGGAGTGGTGGCAGAGGAAGATTTGAAACAGGAGATGGATTGGAGGGAGAGATCAAGACAACTTTGGCTGAAGGAGGGCGATGCCAACACCAAATATTTTCATCTCGCGGCCAGTTCTTGCAGAAGGGTGAACATAATCTCTTCCATAGTCAAGAATGGTCAAAGAATCTCCTCTATACAAGAGATTAGATTGGAAGCCATCAAATATTACAGGGATGCTTCGTGGGCTACAGCTAGAGGTATGTGGAGGATGACGGTGAGTGATGCACCTAAAGTTACTGAGGAACAGGCTTCCAAATTGACGAATACCATAACTGAGAAAGAAACTATGGATGCCATAAAAGAGCTAAACAATGAGGGCTCCCCTGGGCCTGATGGCATCTAAGTTTTCTTCTACAAGGAACTGTGGAGCTTGGTCGGTAATGAGGTGATGGAGGTCATCAAGGAATTTGAGAGAGGGAATTCCAACTTTGATAAGATCAACCGGTCCTTCCTTTTTTTGTTGCCGAAGGTCCAAGGAGCAGAGAGTTTCTTTGATTTCAGGCCTATTGCACTCTCAAACTCCATTTATTTGGTGGTGAGAAAAATACTGGCAAATAGGTTAAGGTCGGTCTTGCAGAATCTGATTCACCCTGTCCAATCAGCATTCCTCCCTAATAGATCCTTGCAGGAATCGTTTATTATGGCTCAAGAGATGGTGTGCAGATGGCACAGAAGGAAATGTAAAGCTTTTATGTGGAAAGTTGATTTTCAGAAGGCTTATGACTCTATTTCATGGCCATATCTCTGGGAGGTCTTTAAGAGAAGAGGGTTCCTGTCCTTATGGATCCAATGGATGAAGCGCTATATCACAACCTCTTCTTTCTCTCCTTTGATCAATGGAAAACCATGTGGGGCGTGGATTCAGCCACAATGTGGTGTTAGGCAAGGATGCCCGTTAGCCCTGTTGGTCTTCAACCTTGCTGTGGATGGACTGGCTAGGTATGCTTGTAAACTAGCTAAGGCCGGTGTCATCAGAGGTTACTCACTGTCTAACAGAAGAGCTATGGCCCCTGTAATCCAATACACAGATGACACAGTATTTTTTTTTGAGGGGATAACTGTTGTAGCCCAAGCATTAGGACATATGGTGAACATCTTTGGGGATCTATCTGGTCTGAGATTAAACAGGGAGAAATCCACCCTAATATGTTTTGGCATGAATGAGCAGGAGTAATATGCACTGTCAGCCACGTTGGGAACTCCTCTATCAAATCTGCCAATCAGATATTTGGGGCTGCCATTGAGATATTCAAAGCTGTGGAAGAGTGATTGGAATGGCCTCTTTGACAAGATTTCTGCTAAGATGGTAGGATGGAACAGTAAGTTCCTATCTAAGGGCAGAAGGTTAATCTTGGTAAATTCTGTTATCACTTCCATTCTGGTTTTCTACTTTTCCCTTTTCAAAGCTTCGAAATCCATTTGGAAACGGTTGGATTTGATGTGAAAGAAATTCTTTTGGAATGGTGCACGACATGAGGGTACGTTCATGCAGCCACTGAAATGGGAACATCTGTGTCACCCCAAGGAAAAAGGTGTTGGGGATTAAAGCACATAAAGAGTTTAATGAAGCCTTATTGATTAAATGGGCTATCAAAATTCTAAATGGGGAGGAAAGGTTATGGACTGCACTTATGAATGATGGCTATGGCTGCTCCAACAGTGCTCTGAACAGATTATACCCTTCCAAACCCTCCCCATTTTGGCATTTTGTCACTCAAGCTATCAGAGATAATTGGCACTTATTGCAGCCGGTTCTTGGAGATGGCAGGGACTTCAGTTTTTGGAAAGAGCAGTGGATGTCGTTGGGTGCCCTGCAGGAGGCTTATCCGAGAGTCCACTCGACTTCTACTGATAAGGATGGGGTGGTTAATAACTATTGGTCTAAATCTAGTAGATGTTGGTGGTTAACTGAATCTGAGGTAGTCAGGGAGGGGACCAGATTTTGGTAAGAAAAGCAGTGCCTGGTTTCAGACCTGCAAACCATCTATCCAAGACCCAGTGTGGAGGAAACTTATGCATGCGATGGCATCTATACGACTCAACGCACCTATGGAAAAATTAGGAGTTCCAACAATGGTATGGGAGGCGATTATATTGATAAGAAACTATGGCTATTGAAGGTCCCTCTCAAGGTACAAATCTTTCTCTGGTTATGTAGAAGGGATGGTCTAATAACAGGAGACCTTAGGCACAAGAGGATGGGGACAGCACTACATGAGTGCCATCTTTGTGGGATGCACACTGACAGTTTGAATCATTTGTTTTCCTCTTGTTTGGTCATTGACACAATTTGGAGAAAAATGTGCAACGAGCCTCTTCCATCATGGGATTCTTTATGGCATGGTTTTGGGATAACTGGGAAGCCACATTTACGCATGGCGGTGACCCTTTGGTGTGTGTGGAGGGCGAGGAATGAGAGACTATTTCAGAGGAGACCAGTTTGTTGTGTACAAATTGTAAATGAGGTTGTCCCTCATACATAGATGGGGATCTAATTTGTAGGTCTCTTTGTATTTCTTTTTATTATTAATAAATTGCTCTCTCAAATTGCTATCATAGTATGATAGCTTTCTTTTTAGTTAAAAAAAAAAATTAAAATAGAGGGAGAAAGGAAGGAAATCACCTCATGAAGGCATTATCTTAGACGTTGGGTTGCCTCCCAACAAGCGCTGCATTTTTTGTCGACAGCCAGACTTATAGGGAACCTATAAGTTTGGTTCTAAATAGAAAGCACTAGGCCCTAAAAATATACGTAAAAGCATGGACCTAAAGAACAAGTAGCCACGGATGTTGGTGAGCTGATAATGCAGAGTTATCCTAAATGCCTGCCAGAAGATGAGATAGCAAACAATCTCGGAAGCTACCTGGAGAGGTCTAGGACAAAGAAGAGCATGAGAAGGGACCTCCTAAAATAGAATAAGTGGAGGATAATAGGGGTCCTCCAAAGTAGGAAGGGCTTTAAAAGATGTACGCATAATTATTTCAAACCCATGATTGGTGAGACTAAAAGTACAAGCGTCAATCCACACTCGCCATTCCACTTGAAGATGTACTGGCCTGATATGCTCCCCAGAAAGAATGTATGTGAGCAGAGACCTGAGCCAAGGATTAGGTAAGGAGTCTATAGTTTGCTTGAGTGATTGGACGGTAATTATTAAGTCCAAAGAGGGCTTCGTCTGTTTAGATTCCATTCCCAATAAGCATTCTTCTTTTTCATCCACATCCTCAAATAACTTCTTTATTTCATCAACCTTCAACTTCTCCTCTACAATAGATGAGTCATGCACAAAATTCATTATATCATCATCATTAGTAAACTCAAGATCACTATGCTTTGACGACAGTTGGGTCTCCTGGGAAGTAGAAAAATGATATTTATCATTAAATCCATCCCCAGGTTCTTTCTCATCAATTTCATCCTTTCTGGGGGCTTTATGTGATTTGTCATTAAACACAGTCGCTACTTCATTATCTTTTATATCTTTAGGAGGATGATCATTATACGAATGAAGAAAGCCTATATTACTCAATTCTCTGTTCTTGGGGCATAAACCCTCAATTGATACATATTGTCCCTAAGAGTCTCTCCTAGCTCAATCTTATGTTGGTCCTCCTCCAACTTAGACTCCGTATCTTCCCAATTTTGGGGAGGATGATTTTCAAAATCACAAGTAGGGAGGAATCTAGACTTCACCAAATCATTTATCTCCTTGGTGGGTAAGTCCTCAAATAACACATAATCCCCTCAAGATTCACTCAAAACTCTAAGTCTGAGTTCCTCCATTGAGTCATCATCCTCCTCTAAAATAGACTCTTTGTATCCCTAAGACCAAAATTGATCCAATTCATCCTCCATTCCCTTAGGGTCACCAACATGTAAATCCTCAGAATGTTGTATGGTAGATGTTGGTTTCCTATGTGAAGGATCAGGATTAGGCTCACTAAGGGTAGAATGGGGCTGCACCACATGATCAATCAGGGAAGTGGTATGACTAGCATGACCTTGATCTGGGTCATCAGGGGTGAGAAAAATACTGTCAGCAGGGTCAAGGTTCTCAAGTGGTACCAGCTTCCTTTTCTTTTGACTCCAAGATAGCTCGAGTGAATAATCACTGGGATCGTTCTCCTCTAGTGGCTGCATCTCATGGGTATTATCTAAGGAATAGCTACTCATCAAAATGGGATCCTTGGTGCCATTTGTTTCTTCAGAATTATTTTGATGATCACGATTGTACGGGTAGGGATCATAATCAATAGTAGGAGAGTATCTAAGCTGACTAATTTCCTCGCTTAGTCGCTGACTATTCCTCAAAATCTTACCCATAGACTCCATCATTTCTTTTTATTAGTTTTGCATTTCTATCATAAAAGAAGAGAGACTATTGGTAGATTGGGGGGAGTAGTCCATCTTAGGCTTAGGTTGCCTAGGGCTATTGGTCCAACCTTAATAAGAGAAATCATGAAGGGTGGGAGGGTTGGGCATTTGCATACTAGTGGGGACTCTTGGGGTGGGAAATCCAGCTCCTAGACTCTACTCAAAAGTGGGATTTATCAGGCCAGTACTCCCCAAATGAGAATAAGAATGACCCCATGAATTGTCATTGTACCCCTCAAAGGAGGGATACGCGTGGGGCATGGGATCATGGCTAAAATGATAGGAGTAAGGGTAGTCCATTTCTTTTCAGCAAAATGATTTAACTCTCTTAGGACTTAGATAGATTAAAAACAAAAACTTCCTAGAGAGCTCTACTACACATACCATTGCCAATACAAATGCAAATATAATGGGAATTTGTTTCTAGTAGATTGAAGGACTCCTCAATTGTCACTCATAGGTTAGTCAAAAAGGAGTCAAGGCTATGTCCCTCCATTTCCACTTATGTGGTATAAGAGGTCCATGGTACCTTAAGATCCCTGACTAAACCTGACTGAGGAAGAACGAGGTCTGTTAGAATAGGTGACCAAACAAGTTTAACAAAGATTATGCTTCCTAGGTCGACCTCCATTTTTTCCTACAACCTACTCGCAAGAAATGGAAGTCTTGAATCGAGCCCCACGACGAGGAACTGAAGTAACTTGGTGGATAGGCTTGTTGATTTCCGACTACCCTTATGGTGCAAAGAGGAGAAGATGAAAATTCCTAGTGACCTTACGTGTGATGTGCACAGTGTCTCAGGTATGCAACACACGCACGCATTTCGTATTTTGAAATTCCGCAAACATGTCCTTTTGTACGCAACTTCAAGTCACTGATTTTAAGGTCCAACCTCTTAGCAGTCCCAATTTCTTAAGATAACCACTGAATTAATTAGATTCAAACACTTTAGTGGTCTTGGATTTAAGTCAAATGTAGATGCATGACAGGTATTTGATGCCAAAGAGAAGGCATACCTTACTCCAACTCTCTTCAATGCAGGGATGTATGGGATGCAATAAAGATAAACTAGATGTTGCTCATTCAATCCTAGATGGTCGCCCTATAGATATGCAGCTTTTAGCAGACTGCTAGAACTTTTTTTTTTTAATGATAATAAGCAAACAAACCTAATCTAATTTAGCTAGCTAACTAACTAACATGCAATTCAAACAATTCAAATAGACCTATAATCTAAATAAAATGGGACCACACTCCCAAAAAGATGCTCCCGCATATAAGAGTGATAAGCAATAAAAGCATTGGAACGCATTCCCAAAAATGCCTAACACGAGTCCACAAGGCAGAAATTAAATGTTTAATGTCTATCTAGCCAAATCTGATTCTAAAAGAAACGAACAGGTCTTCGATCGCCAATCCTCCCTCTTTCATGCATGGGATCAAGGCCCATGTGCACATGCGATTATCCTCGAGGTGGCGACAAGGTCCACCAAGGTGACGAGCGTCCCTCGTGGGCTCTTCTTCCTCCAGAATGTACCTCATACAAAAGAATGATAGATCAATGAATAGCAATAAATAGGGATCAATGCGAATAGAAAAATACTTGCGAGTTTACTAGGCCTGTTGCCTCCCTGGCAACGGTGCCATTTGATTAGTTAATTCTCACTTAACAAGATGATAATTAAAATGATTTGCCGTTGCAGTATTTTTGTGGTGGACAATCGACTATCAAAATAGTAAATAATTCAAAATCTAACCACAGGGGATTAGGTCGTTCCTACAGAGAGGCATAAGCTCCAATAAACTCGCATATAAATTTCATTCATATCCAATTCTAAGAATAATGGAGAGATTTTTTTACACAACTATCTCATTTTATGCTCCCAAATCTAAGAAGATATTCTATAAAAAAATTTCCTACAAGATATATAGAAATCCAATTAATGGTGAGATAGTGTTGAGAGAAGAGAGATAAAAATGATCTGAGCGGGCGTGATGAGAAAAATTCAATAAATAATATATTAATCAAAATTCACATCCTCAATAACTGATCATTCAAACTACTGCTACCGCTACTGTAGCAAAACAAAGGAGGTGCTCCGTGGGGCTGCAAGCATACGAGGAAGGAACAGCTGGCGGCGTGGCTATTGGCGAGAGTGCTCCAGAGAAAGAGCTTTGTAACGGCGGTGTTGGCGTCGAGAGCAAAGGCCAGAGGTGGCCGATCGAAGCAGAGGGAGGCCGACAATGCTAGATTCTGTGGGCATGATATTGAGGCCGCCGGTGGTTGTTGATGTCAGGAGTGGTTAGGGGAGCATAAAGGCACTGTGGGCAAGGTCGGCGTTGAACATTGCAACCAAAATGTGCACTTATAGGCAGCGGGTGCGAAGGAGTTGTTGGGTTCTTTGTGGGGGGGCGGTTGCAGGTTGTGGCATTGAGAGATGGAGAAGATAAAGGAGAAAAGGAAGAAAAGGAAGAGGGAAGATGAAGGCGGTGGAATTGTTGGTGGAGGTGCGCTAGGAGGCAGGAGGTTGAAGAAGAAGAGGAAAGGGAAGTGGTGCGTATGGTGTTGTTGAAGGTGATGGGTGTGGGTTGGTGGCACACACACGCTGTCACCATGTGTGCGACGGCAGCGAAGGGGATGTTGGGAAAGTGGGGGCCACGGTGCACGCTCTGAGCATAAGGAATGCCTAAGCCATAGTGGTGATGGATCATCATGAGGTTGATGGTGGGCCCTCCTTTTTAAAAACTCTTTTGTTTTTTTCCTTCAACCAAAAGCTTCTTGTTGTAGGGCAAATTAGGAGATTTAATATGCGTTCATTATAGTACACTCCTAAATCGCACAACAAAACATTTAAATTTATAAACTTAAATTCTAATTGAAGTTCGAGGTCTTTCGCAGGGAGCAAATATGGAATTCACACATTAATCTTTATTCAGAATATATTAGCACAATAAATTGAGTATAATAACAGATATGCAATGAACAGAACTTATCAAATTGATAGTCAATAGCAATCAACAATATCTCAAAGAATGTAGAGACAAAAAGAATAGAGAAAATCTAAAAAGTGGTGATTTAGATCACCATTTAGATCCCTCTAATTAAGCATGTATCTCATATTCAATTTATTCAAATAATCCAATAGTGCCTCAATAAGATAACTTGGGTACTTAAATAATCCAACAGTACCAGAATCAAAGGCTCAATCAGACGTTGCTAAACATAACCAGACAACTTAACTTTCACAACACAGAGCCTCACAGAAGGCACACAAAGGTGCTGATTGCAAAGCAATCATAGGCCCTAATTTGCCTGAATTAAGCCAGAACCTAGCTTAACATGGGCATTCTTCATGCATACGCATCGTATTTTACATCATAGTTGATTTATATGTTTTATGCATTTTAATGTGCTATTTGAGAGGTATTACTTATTACAGGTAATTAGGGGCTGCAGATGACTGATCCAACCTTAGGAAACTATTTGGAATGACAACAGGAGTCCAATTCTTCCAATATCACATCAATCAAGCTCCCATAGCACCATAAGGAGTCCGCAGAAGAGCAAGAGCCAAGGGGCAAATTGAAGAATATCTGGACATCAAATGAAAAATCCAACTGCAAGGATGGATCCGGATTGATGTTCGCAGTCCGACGGTGTAAAAATCAACTCAATCGAAGGCCTACATCATCAGATACAAGGAGAAGAAGATGGACAACCACAATGGCACCATGTGGTGCCATCATAGTCTCCCCCTCGCCGCACCCTAGCCTCTGAAGATCATCCTTCGTACATTGTGGGTCGTTGGATCTCCATCCAATGCCCACGAACACGCCACATTGCCCGCCTTTAGCCACTTCATCAAGCGAGGATGAGATCTCAACCGTTGGATCTCCATTCAACCGACGAGGCAGTGTGCACCTCAAATGAACTTTTGCAACAACTCGCGACGTAGCCCAATCGGTCCATGCACTTAACGAGCGCACGAGACACACGTTCGAATCCTAATAGGTTTGGTCACAAGCCGCATGCATTATTGGTCGTTCGATCTTCATCGAGTGGCAACAGAGGCAGCAGCGTGGCGCAAGAGAGACGCGAACACGAGTGATGACGTGTGCTTTAGGAAACGAAGGCGCGATAGCAAGGCGTTCTTAGCCGTCCAATCGTAAGATCGAACAACTAAGAAGATTGGGCATGTTTGGAGGCCAAGCGATGAGCGTGCAAAGGCAGAAGCACGCCCGAGAGAGCAGGGGTCGTGAGATCGAGATCCAAGGGTTCACATTGTGCCACATGTCAGCACCAAAGAGCATCCGCGAATGGACAAGGATTTGGAGGGTATTTTTAGGCCTAATCAAGTCCGTTGATATCCTGATCAACGGATCTGATCAACCTAAGGCTATTGCACAAAATTAAATGCTCCAATTCCCTAAATACCCTTCACAACAACTATAGAAAGAGGCCTAAGGGTCCCCTTTGAAGGCATCAAAGAGAATTTCCTTCTTCTTCCTCCTTCTACAGCTCCTCTACCTTCTCCTTCCCGTCTTCTCTGCCTCCGTCACTGCATCTTCTTCCGAAGCGTCCGTTGAACCACCTCGGCAGATCGTTGTTGCTATCCTCAACCTCTCCAAAAGGCCACCATGGATCACCCGTGGTGCCCTTGTTCTGCTACATAGATAGTTTATGTTCATGCTTAGAATTTGTTTAGTTATAATTACATGTATGCAATTCATGTTCAAACTCTCTGCTTGATATATATATTGTGATTTATTGTCTATGCTATTTAGTAATTAGATTTAGAACAAGAGCATGAAATTAAAAGCATTTTCTGCCTCCCTGAGATCGACTGGGACTCACCAGTTCCGTTAATTTATTTGTCGAGATGTATTTCGCTCTATACTACAACGCATTTATCTTTTATGCGATCTACGCCCCGAACAAATTAGCGTCGTTGCTGGGGAGGCATGGCGATTTTTGATTTCATCACTTACATATTACTTGTGTGTGCAAGATTGAACCACAGGAGCAGTGAACGAGTCAAAAGTGGGCGCTGCGAGAATTAGGAGCACACAATCTTGTTTGAAACTCGGCCAGAAATTGATTGACATCTTTAAAATTCAATAGCCGTGTCTTTGATGCTGCAAAAATTCTAAAATTTGGACTGGAACTATATTTTCAAATTATCTTTCAAATGCTAGCTTCCCAAAAATAAATTATATCTATGAAATTTTTAAAAATTTGTGGAGTACATACAGGTCAGATTGCTTGAAAATAGAACTTTTATGAAGTTTAGAAATCAATTTTGACCAACATAGAAATTAGATTTACTCATGATTGGTGGGGTTTGAAAGATAATCAAATTAGCTTTAATTTTAATATTTTTAAGAAATTTTTGGAGCATATTTGGTATTGTTTCCAATAGAAAAACCAACATGGGGTCTAAATCCCATATTTAACCCCTTGTTTGTTAAAAATTCATAACTACTTGTTGGAAATAGTAAAAATTTTGGAAAAGTACTCTCTGAAAAGGTTATTGTAAAAGGAATCTTCTTGCTAAGTTTCAAATCATTTGGATTCCATCTTACTTGAGAGTATACATTTGAATTATGGTCTTCAATTTGAAAAAAACTTAGAAGTGCATGAACCAATAGGACCACATAGACTAACCTGGACTCTGACGAGCCCAAGAGTTAGTCAGTGAGGCGAGTCACCTTATGGACTACCTGCCATTTACTAAATTAAAGAAACGAGTTAAAATTCACAAAGAACACATCAAATAACCTGCAATCGGCTTGAAACTACTGGGTAGTTTCAACTTCTCTCGCAAAACCACATGTCTAAGGCTACGGGATAATAGAACCAGAGGTGAAAGTCGAAGGAAGAACCTTCCTCATAGTCCCCTCGTAACCAGCCTGCTGGGTTAGCCTAAGAGGCAAGAATTCCTTACAGTCGGTCTCTCACCGAATTTTCTTCAATAACATGAACTTAAACGAAAAATCCAGTCATCTGATCTAAAGGACCACTCTGATTAACAAGGTCTTAACCTTGTTCAGCTTGACTACACCAACCCTTGTGTTGGTGCATGCAAGGAAGACGGTCACTAGGACCTAAGCTAGAGGAACCTTGGGAACTGAACCCAAGGCAGCAAATGCGATTCTCGCCTGAACTTTCTTCCCAACCTTCTTCCACTCGATCAGCTAAGATGGCTAATCCCGATCCTCAATTCGGTCAGGACCCTGAGAATCAGGACCCAATGGCTCATCTAGAAGCCAAGGTTGAGGAAACAAAATAGAAATATGAGCAGAGCATCGACGAGATTCTCACCACACTTGATAGGATGCAACATCCACCATGCAGAGAATAACTGCGGAACTTCTACGATCCGACGGCAACAATTATAGCACCTCAGGTCCGGATTCCAGCAGGTGGAGACGCATTCGAGTTGAAATCGAATATCATAAGTCTGATTCAAACCCATTTCCATGGAAACTCGAATGAGGATCCCTTCCAGCACATCGAAGATCTGAGTCGAATTGCAAAGTCAATTCGACCCAGGAATGTAGATATTGGAATTGTTCTCATGAAGCTTTTTCCTTTTTCTCTCAAGGATAAAGCTGTTTATTGGTTCAAGACTATCGGGAGGCCAATTGGAGCCTGGGAGGAATTACGTCGCGAATTCCTCCAAAAGTTCTTCCCGATTGGTCAAACAAATGCTATGAGACGCGCAATCACGACCTTTACCCAAGGCCCCAGAGGGAAGCTGCATGACGCCTGGGATATATTCCACGATCTTCTTAGGAAGTGCCCACACCATGGTGTACCCAGATGGCACCTCGCTCAAGTCTTTTACCATGGGCTAGATGACACACATCGGTACCTGGCCAATGCATCTAGAGGTGGGAATTTCCTCGTGAAGGGTGAGAATAGCGCATTTGAAGTATTTAACTCTTTAGCAGAGAACTCGAGGAATGCCACCTCCATGAACTAGTTCCAGTGACCTGGACAGCAACAAGTCAGCGTCCACGAAGCTCAAGCCGACATGGACACTATCACCAGAAAGCTGGATAAGGTGGATCTGCTTGATAAGAAGCTTGATGAATTAATGCGAGTGAGATCTAGATCTTCTGGCAACACTACTCCATCTTCCTCCTCTCAAGAATCCCAAGCCCCCTCTACTCGTACATATCCACTCACTCGGGTTGTTTTCTCTCCATCTTCATAGGATCCTGCATACCAGGAACCCATGAACAATGTGGATCTGGCACCGTACAATCAGGGTTATGCACCACATGATGATGTGAGTGCGTATTCCTTTGATGAATTTACATTTGAGATGTCTTCGGCCTACGAAGATGTCAATGCTATTCAAGGTTACGAGCATAACAACCCGTATTCTAAGACATATAACCCTGGTTGGTGCCAGCATCCCAATTTCTCCTGGTCCAGTAACCCACAGAGACTGAGTCAAGCTCCACACTACCAGACCAGGCAATATGGGAATGCGCAAAACACATACCCAATGCAACAACCATTCCCGTTGCAGCAACAGACACACTCTATCTACCAGCCACTGCACCAAGCTACCAACTACCCTCCAAAGTAGGCTGACCCCTTGTAGACTCTGAAGGAGGAATTGCAGGCATCAATTTGAAAATCTACTCATGACAACCTGCAAATAATGAAGGCAATGGCTGACCAAATTCAGAGCATACAAAACACTCAAAACCAGATGATGCAAGAGCATAGGTCACAGGGAGCTTTTCCATCCCAACCTATCCTAAACTCGAGATATGTGCAGAATCAGGGTGCCCCGCCTAGATTCCAAGAACCACAGGGGCAGGCACATGCTGTTCTGCAAGCACCTCCCACACCACCTGGATATGGGCTTAGTCAACCACCTATGTTGCCAAACCCCGTGTATTCAGGCCAACCCGCTCCTTTGCCCCTTCATGGACAGCACACCGATGCAAAAGCTGTCACTTTAGGGAGCGGAAAGACTACACAGGACCCGCTACCTAGGCAAGCAAGTAATGATTTTTCCTGCTCTCTACCGCAAGATGGCTCACAACCCTCTTCCTCTCACAAGCCATCTTCATTGGATAAAGGAAAGAAGCCCCTAGACCCTGAGATTCCCGTCCCTTTTCCCACGGCTCTAACGCGAGATTCAGTACAGAAAAAGGATACGCGGAATTTCGAGGATCTAAAATCTATGTTCAAGGAAGTTCACATTCAAGTCCCTCTCCTCAAAGCAATAGATCACGTCCCTGCTATTGCTAGGTTCTTTAAGGACTACTGTACTTCGAAGCGACAGCAAAAAATCGGATGACAGGTGGTATTATCTGAGGAAGCTAGCATTGTTATCTTAGCTAACTTACCACCCAAAAAGAAGGACCAACGCAAACCACTAATTTCCTACTTTTTGCAGGATTCCTCGTTTGATAGGGCCCTTCTTGATTTGGGGTCGTCCATCAACCTAACTCCCACCGCAATATTTGATTGATTCCTATTTGGGGAGTTAAAGCCCACCTCAGTTACCATACAGCTGGCTGACTGATCGGTGAAAACGCCGAGGGGGGTGGTTGAAAATGTGGTCGTGCAAGTCCAAGGATTCTACTTTCCAGTGGATTTTTTTGGTCTTGATATGGAGGTTCCTCCTAATCTCCATGATGCATCAATTATTCTAGGTCGCCCGTTCTTGGCAACCACCCGTGAGAACATCGATTGTGCATCGAGGTGCATAGAGATTGCCCTAGGGAATGAAAAGCTTAGACTGGACATTTTCAGGGCATCAAAGAACTTTGATTGCAATCTAATCGAGGAGGATGGTGAAGATGAATATTCAGCTTTCTGTGGGAACATTGGGCTCCTCTACAGTGACCCAATGGCACATTCATCTTCACTATCAGGGGTCTTAGATCGCGGTCCACACGAAACTGAGACTAATGACATACACATTTCATCCCAGGGATCTGGTTGTCATGGGTGTTCATATGCTCCCAACACCCCTGATCCTGACTATCTTGTCCCATCTAGCACTGATATCTTAAGACAGGATTACATGACCACTGTAGATGGATTTTCCATTAGTCAGGATCAGCAGATTTCCGTTGTTACTTCCTCTCCTCCCCTGCATAAACCCTCTCCCCACCTTCCTCTACTAGAGTTACAGCCCTTACCTGATTCGCTTAAGTACGTGCTTTTGGGAGAAAGTGTGACGTATCTCGTGATTATCAATGCTCACTTGACTCCAAACTAGGAACACCAGTTGATCTCCGTTCTGCAAGCACATAGGGTTGCTATCGGGTAGGGCATTTCTGATCTCTGTGGGATTCACCCCTCATATTACACTCTGTTATTCGCTCTGAATCGGGTTTTAAAATCAATGCGTGTAGTATAGTTTGAATCAGTGCGAAAAGCAAATAGAATTTTATTACTCGAAGGAAAGTCCGAGGTCGAACACAGGGAGAAATTGGCAAAGATGATTCTCAAGATCACAATATAAGAAATGTATAAGAGAACTCCAAACAAGAATGATATATAAATGAAAGTGAATGTCAGATAATGAAAAAAGAATGGGGTAAAATGGTGATTTGAATCACCAATTACCCCTCATAATTATATCAAATAACTCAATAGTACTAAGAAATTCAATTCCACATAGTATAAGTGATTTGAATCTCAGACGTCCGCTCAGCCAATCAGATGGCTTAACCTTCTCACTGCTACAATGTCCTTCTGCTTCTTCTTCTTTTATGTGCCTTCTCTCTTCTTCTTTTCCTGTGTTCTTCAGCTGCTCTCCTCCTCTTCTCCTTTCTTTTTCTTTTGCAGGCCTTCTTCCTTTCTTCCTCTTCTACGAAGGCTTTCTTCCATCTCTTTATGCACAGGGGAAACTCACAAATTTGTCTAAGTGTTAGCCAATACACAGGGAAGCAAAACCTCCTACCCCCGCACGCTCTTTCTCCTTTCTCTCTTTGGGATCCGCCCTCCCAAGGCCACAGTCTAGGTTATCGGGTATTCGGGTAGAGCGCACCCCAGGACCAGGCTCACCGGTAGTAGGTGGTGAGCGAGGAGTGCTTAGGTTAGGCAGGTAATCAGATTAGGGCCAGACCCATGTGAGCAGTGTCATGGGTGAGGTGCATGCGAGGGGCATGCGGGGACCTCACCCCATGTGCGTGCTAAGGCGAATAGACTGTAGGACAAAAACAATTTATTCAGCTACGGACGCTCTTCAGCTTCCGAGGTAGGACTATCCCACCAAGCTTCTTCTGCCTACAGCTGCTTCTTCATTCAATTGCAGTCAAAGGCCTGGTCAAAGGGCCAAATTGGTCCCTAGGTTGTGATCATGGAGACTCTCCGCTGCGCCTGGGACTTCACCTGGGGCTTGCAAGTGCTGAAGCAAGCTTCAAGCTTCGCTCGAAGCTATGGTAATGGTGGCGAAGGACCTGCTACCTGAAAACACAAGAATAGGCTTTTGGCCCTGTCAGAAATGTTTGGCAGGATCACCATGAGATGGCGAATGTGGTGGTGGGTGCAGCATGGAGTAGGAGTGGCTATAGTGGCTGGATGGTGACAGAGGAGGTCTGCGAAGGTAGGTGTGTTCGGTGTAGCGGCTGGGTGCGTAATAGGGAGAAATAAGATGGGGGTTTTGTAGAGGGTGGTGTGGCGAAGGTCGTGAGGTTGTCAGCAAGGCATTTGGAGTAGTGGAATGAGCAGGGAGCCTCGCCGGAGGTCTAGTCAGAGCAAAGGATGATGGAGGTGAATGGCTACGTTGAGGGTCGAAATTGGGATATGAAGAGCGGGAAAGATAGTGTATACCTTACTAAGCCTTACTAACCTAATCTAAACGGGCAAAAGGGGGAGAATGCACACCGAGGGTACGTCAGCAATGGAGAAGACGAAGTGCTCCGATGAAGGTAGGAACGGTGACGACAATGAGAATGATGCTCCTATTGGTACAGCCAAGAGCGGATGAGAGAGAGGAAGGAAATCCAGCCTCTGGTATTGTGGACGGACGATGAAGGAGGTCAAGAGGAATCGTCAGAGCTTGCGGAGCTTCTCGGCCAAAGCAAAGAAAGGAAGGGAGGGGTTTCACGGTCGGAATCAAGCTTGGGGAATTCTATCTGATCAGGGGGTTCTTTTATAGGCCTCTGGAAGGAGTTTTGAGCTTGGGAAGCAAGCTTCCCAAGCTAGGAAAGCTCACCGGAGATAGGAATTCTATGATACCCGAATCTCTTATTCATTCACATAAGAGATTGGGAAAGTTTTAAGGCTTAGGAATTGGCTCAAATGGAAGGGAATTCCTTGACGAATTTCCTTTTCAAATCTGAGAGGGATTCATCAAGGAATAAAGGAGAACGTGCCATTTTAAGGTTGCCGGAGTTTGTAGGAATATGATTCATGGCGGAAGGGACCTTTTCAAAGAAAATGATGATAAAGATAGGGACCTTTGTGTAAGAAATTCATAAGACTCATGTGGAATAAAGGAAATTAGACTTGGACCAAAGTGCAAACTAGGTTGAAACAATCTCAGATTGGGCCCAAATTTTGGTACAAATTTAATTTGGACCTAAAGAATCCAATGGTGAAGTTAGATTTTTGATTTTGACCTAGTTTGACTAGGTAATTTGCATAATTAGCCAAATTAGAGCAAATGTCTATCTAAGAATCTGTTTTAGGTCAAGATGGGTTCCAATGGTCAAATTGAAGGTACCAAACCCTAAAGAATATTTTTCTATGATTTTTAGAGGGTTTAGGTGAATTTTATCCTGACCATAGCCGCAATGGATTAAGCAGGTCTGTTTTTAGGGTTTTAGATGTCCATTAATTCCTGTGACGCATGAAAACCCTTTTCTGTCTGTTCTGACCCACTTATTAGACTTTTAAGACCATTTGACCTTTATTCCACCCCTGAGAGAACCTCCGGTTATTCTATTTTTGTGATAGAAAGGTAAATTTGTAAAAATAACCCTGTATTCTTATTTTCTTCTCAAATCAATGTTTTGTGCCCTTATGACCTTCTGATGGATATGTATTGACTTAATCAGATCAAATTGAGCTAGTTATGGCTCATGATGGTGTTCCCATCACACTCACCATATCTACACTGATGAAGGGGTGAGACTGTCGAGACAACCTCAGAGGCGCCTAAATCTAAATATGTTGGAGGTTGTTAAGAAGGAGATCATTAAATGGTTGGATGCAGGCATTATCTATTCAATTTTCGACAAATAGTGGGTGAGTCCCATTTAGATTGTGCCCAAAAAGGTGAGACACACCGTGATCAAAAATGAAATGGGCAAATCCATCCCGAGCCACACCACGACTTCTTGGTGAGTCTGCATTGATTACAGGAAGCTAAACTCGGATATCAAAATGGATCATTTTCCTTTACCCTTTATTGATCAGATTTTAGAACAGTTGGCCGAGTGTAGTTTCTTCTGCTTTCTGGATGGATACTCTAGGTACAATCAAGTAGTGATTGATGCGAAATTTGGCGTGATTTGTAAAAGCAATTTTTAAGTTGTAACAAGCCAAATCACATACGCTTTTAAATTTATATTCCTAGATAGGGGAGTATCTAGGGTCATCCAAGGAGGCAAATTTGCAATTCAATTCTCTTGCTTATAACATAAATCTCAATTTTCTTTTTGGTATTTTAAATATATAATTTTTTTTTTAGTCTTGAAATAATGAGGGAAAAATGCAAATTGTGACAGAAAAGTGCTAACACCTAAAATTGCTAAGCTAAAACTTAAGAGATGAAAATGTCCACTACCTAAGCTCACTCTAGGCAAGTGCAGGCCTAGAGTAATTAAGGAGTGGGAGTGAAACAAGTGCTAGAAAAAAGGTAACAATTGCAATAAGAAATTAAAAAGAAGGCAATTTAATTTAGCAGAATTTGTGTTCTTTTACAAAGACAAGTAGAGGAATGCTTCTACTAGAAATGTAAAATATAAAAATAATATAAGAAACACAAATCCTCTTATAGAATCTGGTGAAGAAGGGAGTCTTCTTGCTCCAAGCCTAGCTGCTCCTTGGCTTGAAAAGAGGGTCTCCTTCTCCTTCCTTGAAATCTCCTCCAAGGTGGATGCTCTCCACCTCAAGTCTTTCCTCCAAGGGTGGGCATGCACCACCCTCAAGTTCTCCTCCAAGGTGGTGTGGACCACCTTCAAGACCTCCTCCAAAGGTCTTCCTTGCCTGGCTCCTCCTTTGGCTGGCATGGGCACAAGAAAGAAGGGAAGAGGGGAAGGCACCAAAGGGACAGAATATCCCCTTAATCTTCTTCTTCTTCTTCTCTCTTGGGCGTGGGCTCTAGGTAGAGTATGAGAGGAAATTTGCTAGCCAAGGATGGTTTGAATGGTAGTGGGTGGTGTTCTTTTTATAGGGTAGGATGAGGGGTTAAGGTGACTCTTGAAATGGAGGGCTAAGATGAGAAGATGGAGGTGGTTAGGTGATCCTAGGGCTAAGGATAGTTTGCGCCACCTAAGGGGTGTAAGTGGGGTAGTTATGGGTGGCCAAGGGACACCTAAAAGTGGCACCAACCATGGAGAGGTGCCATGGGTTGGCACCAACTTCTAGGCTTCTAGAAGGGGGTTGAGGTGGATGGTGGAGATGGCTTGGAGGGGTTATGTGTAGGGTGGATATGGGAGTTGAGGTTGGCACCAAAAGGGAGGTAGTTAGGGTTGATTTTGGCACCAACTTTAGGTGTCTTTTGGTGGTTAGTTGAGGGGTGAAAGGTGGTGAAGAGGTGGCGCCAACTTTGAGTAGAGGTGGAGCTAGCTTAAGTAGGCTTAGGTAGACATAAAGTGGTAGGTTATGTAGGTGGAGTTAGTGTTAGGTTTTTGGTGCCAGGGAGGTGGATGCTAGCTAAGCTAAGCTAAGCTAAGCTAGCTTAGCTAGCTATAGAGTAGAGGAATATGCCTGTGGAGCTTAGGGTTTGAGGAGAGGAGCTGGATATGCAGAGTCTGGAGCTGAATTGGAGCTGGCAGCTACTGAAGAGGTCAACATGGGGCTACTTTAGTTGGCTTAGTGACAGAAAGCCATTTTCACGCATTTGAAAGTCGTCGAAAATCGTAGTATAGTCGCGCAAAAACGTTCGTCAAAAATATTATTTTGTAAAATAACGAGATTTGAGTCTCGGTTGTTCGTCTCTGGGAGGCGTGTTTCTATTTTTGAAATCGATCTTAAAGCTGCTCTACTTAGTATTCTGGTGCGCAATATATAGGCGGTTAAAGAACAGGCACTTAAATCACGCAAATAATATAATCATTCAGCTCATGGTGATTTCAAACACATAAAGAGAGATATATATATATAAATGCATTTTTCATTCATTCATTGGGGGAGAGTTGTTTGTACAGGAAATCTAGAGGAAAGCTTATACAGGAATGCTTTAAATTAAACCTAGCTACCAGAAAACGATTGCATACAAGAATCGACAGGGGGATTTCGCATGCATCATTGGGGGAGAAGAGAAACTACTCTACTAAGCAGTAAATGAAAGCAGTAAAACTTATGAAAAGCATGATCTAGAGCTAAAAGAGTAGAGGGCATTCAGGGGTGGTCCTCGATGGCCTTGGAGTGGTTGAGAAGAGAATGAGGTCCTCCATGGTGGTGGTAGTGAGCTCGTGGAGGTGGAGTGAGTGGCTAAGTGGAGGTGGCGTGAATGGCACCAATGGAGAGCAATTGCCAAGGGAGTGAATGGGTGCCAATGGCCACCCATGGGGTCTTTTTATAAACCCAATGGAAGCTCTCTAGAGAATTATGGAATTCTCTAGAGAGGCCTATGGTGGGAGCTCATGGGAGAGTGAGAGAGAGAGGGGGGATGGTGGTTTTTAGATCCACCAAATGTGGATCTAAAAATTGAATGGCTCTTGGTTGCTATTTTTGGCAACCAAGGCAACCACACATGGTAGAGAGTTCTAGAGAACTCTAGGCTAGATATTTTCGTGTGGATGGTGTGTGTGGGTGTGTGTGGGTCAAAACTTAGGTGGCTAGGTTGATTAGGTTGGGTTCTAGTGGGTTTAGGTCAAGGTAGGTCTGCTCATGATGGTGTTCCCATCATCCACTGCGAGGAGCATGTACTCAAAGCCATGCAAGTTTGGGAAGGGGCCCACAAAGTCCATGCCCTAGACGTCGAACACTTCTATGACTAGAATGGATTGGAGAGGCATCATATCTCTCCAAGTCATAGAACCGACCGCCTATCATCTCTTACAACACTTGGAAAATTTATGTGTATCTCTGAAATTAGTTGGCCAGAAAAATCCTGACTGCAAAATCTTTGCAGCGATCTTTTGGCCTGAGAAATGACCCCCATAAGCATCGCTGTGGCAGAAGGATAGCGCACTAGAGATTTCCGAATCAAGGACGCATCTACGGATTATCTGATCAGCCCCAATGTGAAAGACCAATGGGTCATCCCAAAAATAGAATTTAGACTCTGATAAAAATTTGAGTTTTTGATCCTTGGATAATCCCGCAGGTAGCCTACCGTGATGAGATAGTTTGCTATATCAGTGTACCAAGGAAACTCAACAGAGTTGATAGACAGTAGAGATGCATTCGGAAATCGATTTAATATCGGCGAGGAGTATGGAATGTAGTCTGGGTTTCGCCAAGATAAGTGATCTACCACAACATTATGTGCTCCGGCTTTGTCGCGGATTTCGACATCGAACTCTTGCAAAAGAAGGATCCATCTAATAAGGCGAGGTTTGGCATCCTTGCTTGCCAACAAATGCCAAAGGGTAGAATGGTCAGTGTAGATGATAACTTTGGACACGAGTAAGTATGACCTAAATTTCTCCAACCCGAATACCACAGCTAATAATTCTTTCTCAGTGACCGTATAGTTATGCTGAGCCTCGTTCAGCGTTTTGCTAGCGTAGTTGATGGGAACACCATCATGAGCCCTAAACTAGATCATTTTGATCTAGGTAAGAGAACAAAAGCTCCTATATAATCGAATGAAGGGCCTAACTCAAGGAATAACCAGTCTAAGAGAAAAGCAAGAAACAAAAGGTAAAACTGTAATTTTACCATTATAGTGCAACAATGGGATTTCTCAGGGGCTAAACATAGGTCAAATGGTCTTAACAAGATAAAAAGTGGGTTGGATCAAACAGAAAATGGTTAATGTGAAATTTGGGAATTAAATAAATTCTTGTAACCCTAAAATAGATCTACTTAATTTAACAAGGTTCTAGTCAGGATAAAATTCAACAAAAGCCTCTAAAATTCATGGAAAAATATCCTTTAGGGTTTATAACCCTCAATTTGGCCTTTAGAACTCATTTTAATCTAAATAGGGGTCTCAGTCAAATGTTTGCCCTAAATTAGGTTTTTGTATAAAATGCTCAGTAAAACGTAATCAAACCTATAATCCAACTTCACCATTGGATTCCTTAGGTCCAAATTATGTTTATACCAAAATTTGGACCTAAGGGGAGTTCACCTTAACCTACTTTGCAAAACAGTCCAACCCAATTACATTTATACCCCTAACTTTTGAAAACTCTTGCAGACACCCCCTAGCTTCCTCGTCGTTCTTTGAAATTAGGTCCCTCCACCATTACAGCGGAGGAATCCTACTCCGGCAAGGATTCGAGGGAAACATCTCCCTGATTCCTCAGAGAATCCCTCTCAAAATTGAAAGGGAGATTCTCTGAGAAATTCCTGTTCATGTGAACCCAATCTTGAGCTCCAATTTCCACCCAAGCTCTCATGCAAACACATGAGAGACTTGGGTATTTCCCGACCTTCCAAGTCCGGCAAGGTTTCCACGCTTGGAAGCTTGCCTTCCAAGCACAAGGCCCTCTGCCAGGAGCTATAAAAAGGTCCCCAGATCCATCCGCTTCTCTCAAGCTTGATTTGGCCTGAGAAAACCCCCAATTTTCCTCTCTTCCCCTCCGGCCAAAAAACCCAGCAAGCTCCGGCAACTCCTACCTCCTCTTATCGTCGCTCTGCCACAATACCAGTGGTAGAGTTGCCTCTGCCTCCTTCGTCCGCGTTGCGCCACACCTGCGCCCGCACCTATCTCCCTCTCGTCGTTGCTGTCTCTCTCTTACTGGGCCTTCATCTCCAACAACGGCACATACAAGCCATCCGCCTCCTCCATTCCCCCTTTGTCTATCCCCTCGTAGATAAGTCCTCTCCCTCCGCTCTTTATTTTCCCCTCATTTATTTCTATTATCACACCCCGACGCTTACACACCACTATCACCTTCTCCACCTCTGGTAGACCACCGGCGAGGTGCTTCCGCCATTCCACACACCCATCCACCTTCCCAGGCACCTCAAAAGCTTCGCCACATCCCATTGATCATCATCCCTCTTCCCATTGACTGCCACACACTCCACACACTTCCCCCGAACACACCCATCTCCACAACCACAGAACGACCTAGGCACGCATGCCCAGGCCGCCCAGTGCCACGTCGACCACTGGGCCACCTTCGCCGTGCCAAGATGAAGCTTTCTGTGTGATTTGACGAGGCCGCAAGGCCATTTTGCTTGTGGATAAGTTCAGGTCTTGGCCGCCATTGGAGCAAGCTCAAAGAAGCTTTCAAGCTTCATCCAAATCTCCAAGCATCAGGCTCCAGGTTCCCAAATGCGCAGGTTTCCTTCGCAAACATTTCCAGCCAGCTATTGGAGACCAAAGCCCCTGTAGCCTCTGCAATTGAGCGACCACCTGCTGCAGGCGCGCGTGAGAAGAAGGTGGGACATTTAGTCCCACCTCAGATGTTTTGAAGCGGGCGAAGCGATATAAGTGGAAAAAGTGCCAGGGGCTTAGCGCCTCCTGACATGGGGTGAGGTCCCACTCATCCCATGCATGTCGTCAGCGACCCATGCTTCACAGACCTAGTTCCCGACCCGACTACCCGGGCACTCCTCGCCCACCACCCACGCCTGGTCCCAGGCGCGCTGACCTGACCTGTTAACCCGAGAAGGCTCTGGGAGAGCGAGCCTAAGAGAGAAGAAAGAAGAGAGAATTTGTAGGGAGGGTAGGGGGTAGGTTTTGCTCTCAGGGACAAGGAAGAAGAGGACGCTAAGGGTGAAGCAGCAAGAGAAGAAGAAGGCTGAAGAGGAAGCTAAGGAAAGGAAGCCGCAGTAGAAGCAAATGAAGAAGAAGGAGAAGGGCAAAAGTCTGAGAAGGCCCAGCTGAAAAGAAGGGCAAGGCTGAAGTCAGAAGCAAAGAAGGAGAAAGAGAAGCCAAGGCTAGAGAGGAGAGAAGAAATAAAAAAAGGAAGAAGGAAGAAGAAGAAGAGCCAGAGAAAGCAAAAGACAGAAAATAAGAAGAGAGATTGGAGCACTGTAGCATTGAGCACCTAAGACGTCTGATTTTTACATCAGGCGTCCATATTTCATTTTTAGCTTCTATATACATTGAGATCATCTTTCTTGCTTTATAACTTTAATTCTTCATTGCATATTTTGTCAAATTTTTGTTCTTGGTTTACAAATCCCAATTTGCTCCCTGTGTTCGACCTCGAATTTATATTTTTTGAGTACTAAACTTTATTTGTTTTCAAAGCAATTTTGGCTATACTATGGCGCATTTATTTTAAACCTGATCTCGCTTTCGACAAAACATTTTGGTGCTGTTGCTGGGGAGCAACGGGTAATTTAGAAACATTGATCACAACTTCTGATTCAATACTAACTTGATCTATTTCTTTTGTGGTGATTATTTCAGGGGAGAAAAATTCAAAAGAAGACAGCCACACAACAACCACACCCGAGGCAGGTAAATTTCTCATTAGCCCTTTCTCTTAATCCCCTCAATTATGAAAAGGAAAAATAAAGATAAAATCAATTTAGGGCTACCTGCTTTCCATATCTAGTTAATCCACCAAAGTTGCTTGATTTTGATTTCAACACATTTTGAATTGTGCATCCATTTAAGGTAACTAGGGCTAGCACCTTCTTGATTGAGCCCTAGGTACCATCTTTGTGGCAACTAAATTGGACCAATTAAAGCCAACTTAAGGATTCCAATCTAGGATTTTTAGAGACACATCTTCTCTAAGCAAGAATCAAATTTTCCAAAAAGAGGTGTGCTTAAGCCTTGCTTGAAAAGACTTATCCAAGAGAAACCCTAAAAATCAAGCTCTTAAGTTCACTTGAACCCTAAAAGAAAGGACCTAAAAGCTCTCAAAGGACAAATAGGTGAAGTTGACCCCTTGTCTAATCCATCAGTGCATGTTTAGTAGGAGGTCCTTGAGACCATCCTTAAGACCTCCTTTAGAAATCCACTCCCGCCGAGGCCAAGCCTCGACGCCTGTGTTTGTGCAGCAACCCCACCACATAGACCTCTCCTCTGATTCATCAGAACCAAGTTCTCCTTCTTCCATCATGGCACAACCAATTAAAGAAGAGAACAACCTTGAACACCAACTCCAGCGCTTGAACGATCTATTCCAGAACTTTGTAAACCCACCGAACGTCCTATGATGCGATATCACTATAATCCCGCTGCGGTGGCGATCGAGCCTTGAGTCTAAATCCCAACTGGAGGTTCTGATTTTGAACTCAAGCCCAACATGATTCATGCTATTCCAAAGTTCCATGGGCTTAACTCTGAGGATCCCTTCTAGCACATCAAACAACTCAAACATCTGGCCCAAACCTTCGGGTCAGATGTACAAAACTGGGATATTCTGCTTATGAAGATGTTTTTCTTCTCCCTTATAGACAAGGAAGCTCATTGGTATCAAACTCAGATGCGTCCGATGAACCCGTGGGTTGAACTCCAGTCCGAATTTTTGAAAAAGTTCTTCCCCGTTGGCCGGACAAATGCCTTGCGCCACCAGATCTCTCACTTCACTCAACAATCTGGAGAACCTCTCCATGAGGCATGGGACCGATTCTTAGATCTCATGCGAAAGTACCCCCATCATGGAGTTCCTAAATGGGAACAAGTCCAGTCTTTTTACCGGGGACTTCGTGAAGACATTCGATTATTTGTCAATGCAACCTGCGGAGGAAACATCATGGGTCAACACGTAGACATGGTGTGGGAGATTCTCGAGAATATGTGCGAGAACTCCATTAATAATGACTCCATGGGCTTATTCGACCGGACGAATGCCTGCACATCAACGAATCCAAGGGGAGCACATGAGATGCAGGGCCTGTCCTCATCCATTGACTTGGAACTAATGGCCAGTCGGTTGGACAAGGTCTTTATCATAGAGAAGAAGGTGGATGAGCTGACTCAACATCTGCAACGAGCCACCTCTGTGCAAAACCCGTTTGCACAGCCACCTCCTGGGAGGGAAACTGTGCAGAACATCTATCACCGATCTTCTCAAGGGATGGACCCGTATCCACCCCCATCTGACTCTAGGACTGGGGGAAACTCCGATCCGATCTACTCTAGTTGGGGGAACTCTGAACCCTCGTACTATGATTTTCTTGAGGCTCCTCAGACCTGCGAGGACCTCAACGCCATCCAAAATGACCCATTCTCTAATACCTATAACCCTGGATGGCGGAATCATCCCAACTTCCTCTGGGCGGGAAATACTCAGAACCAAAGACCATCTTATCAACCCCGTCCACAAGCTCCTTGTCCATATCAGCCGCCTCAGCCTCGGCCGAACCCCACCTATCAATCTAGGCCAAACCAAGCAGATCAAATGACTCTCATCCTTCAGACTCTGACTGACATTTAAAAGACTAATGCGGCAATACAAAAATAGCACAAGGATGAGATCACAGAGGTTCGCAATCAACTCGCCCAAATGGCGAATCCCCGCCAACCTGGCACACTCCCTTGGCAACCTCTACCGAATCCAAATAACGTGCTGACCCAAAGGTGCGTTATGAACCCAAATCTGGGCCACGCCTACATGATTTATCAGGCCCCTTCCATTCCATCACCCGACGGGATGGAAGCTTCGACATCTTATGCAAGATTTCAACAACAGCCACCTATTTTACCAACTCCAAACCAAAACCAGGCAGGACTGAATTCCGTAACAACCCGTAGTGGTAAAGCAACTCAAGACCCACCTTATCCAAACCACTCCAAGCCTGGTAGTAACCTAAGCCATAGGATAGTTATCTAGGACACCCCTGTCCCAGATCAAGAACCTGGACCTATTCTAGAGGAACCAACCAAGGTTCCATTTCTCGAGGCCTTGACCAAGGGAAAGAGGATAACCAAACCCGTGGCTCCTGAGGAGGTTCTGGTCAAGCTCTTTGAACAAGTCCATATAAACATCCCCTTGATGGATGCAATCCGCCACGTACTGGCTTATGCACGATATCTAAAGGATGTGTGTACACCCAAGTGTAAGCCGCGAACCAAAAGTGGGAGTCTGATCGCACTGTTAGAGCAAGCCAGCTCTGTAATTTTGAGCAAACTCCCACCTAAGGCTAAAGACCCAGGTACTCCCCTGATTTCATATACTATTGGTGATACCCAATTCGACAAAGCCTTATTAGATCTAGGTGACTCCATAAACCTAATACCTACATCCCTCCTTGATCACCTTGAAGAATTTGAGCTTAAACCGAGAGAGGTGACATTGCAATTAGTTGATCGATCCATTAAGTCACTTAAAGGAGTACTCGAGGATGTCATCATTAGGGTACAGGATTTCTATTTCCCGATGGATTTTATAGTCTTGGATATGGATGCACCGGAAAACCCAAGGGATACACCGATTATATTAGGGAGACCCTTTCTGGCCACTGCTAGGGCCAATATAAACTGTGAGGAGGGCCAAATAGAACTGAAATTCCGAAATCAAACACTGAAGGCCAATATAAACTGTGAGGAGGGCCAAATAGAACTGAAATTCCGAAATCAAACACTGAAAATTGACATCTTTAAGGCCCAACAAGGGATTAATTGCAGTGTTATAGAACAAATATGTGATATCAAGGCCGTGGTTGATGAACCGTACATCGAGGAAAACTTGATTACTCCCAATCAACCACAAGAAGCTCAAAACTCGCAAACAGAGGAGTTTGACCCTGATCTAGATACACCCATAACTCCTTCCCTTGCTCCTAACACACACCCTAAACTGCCTGCTACTGCTGATAACCCCATTCTAGAACTCAAGCCTCTTCCCAATCATCTGAAATACATCTTTTTGGGTTCCAATCAGATGTTTCCTATGATTATAAACTCCAGACTCACACCTGACTAGGAATCCCATCTGATCACTGTTCTCCAGCAACATCATAGAGCCATTGGATGGACTCTCGATGATTTGACTAGTATCAGCCCCTCTTATTGCACACACCATATCTACACCGAAGAGGGCACACGACCTTCGCGGGAAATGCAGAGACGTTTGAATTCTAACCTGCAGGAGGTCATGAAAAAGGAGATCATCAAGTGGTTAGATGCAGGGATCATCTACCCGATCTCCGACAGTTGGTGGGTGAGTCCAATCCAAGTGCCTAAGAAGGCAGGACTTACCATCATCACTACTGAAATCGGAGAAGCCATACCGACCCGTGTGGCTAACTTGTGGAGAGTCTGCATTGATTACAGAAGACTCAATTCCTCCACGAAGAAAGATCATTTCCCACTACCGTTTATTGATCAGATCCTCGAGAAACTAGCGGGAAATAGGTTCTTCTACTTTCTGGACGAGTACTCCGGTTATAACCAGGTGGCAATCCATCCTGAGGACCAAGAAAAGACCACTTTCACCTGCCCCTTTGGGATGTACACGTTCTGAAGGATGTTGTTCTATCTATGCAATGCACCCACGACTTTTTAGTGGTGCATGCTTGCCATAGATATGGTAGGTGATTACCTGGAAGTCTTCATGGATGACTTTTCAATTTTCGGAGCATCATTTGACGATTGCCTCCTGCACTTGGTCCAAATCCTCAGGTGGTGCATTGACGTGAATCTAGTTCTTTCCTAGGAAAAGAGCCATTTCATGGTGCCTAAAGGAATTGTCCTGGGACATCTTATTTCAGAGAGAGGCATCCAAGTCGATCGAGCCAAGGTGAACTTGATTTTCAAACTCCCTATGCCTAGCTCGATCAAGGACATCCGATCTTTTCTGGGGCACATCGATTTCTACCGTCAATTTATTCCTGATTTTTCGAAAATTTCACGCCCCCTGACCACTCTTCTCTCTAGGGATGTACCTTTCGAAATCTCCAAGGAATGCACTCAAGCATTTGAAATCCTCCGTGACCGAGTTACCCAAGCCCCAATCCCATAGTCCCTTGATTGGTCTCAACCCTTTGAGATCATGTGCGATGCATCTAATTTCACTGTAGGAGCGGTACTGGGGCAGAAATTGACGGGAAACCCATGGTCATTTACTATGCTAGCAAGATACTTGACGAGGCTCAGCGTAACTACACAGTTACTGAGAAAGAGCTGCTAGCTGTAGTATTTGCTCTGGAAAAATTCAAATCTTATATCCTGGGTTCCTGTGTTATCATCTACTTAGATCACACAGCTATGAGGCATCTCCTTGCGAAGAAGGATGCGAAACATCGATTAATCCGCTGGATCTTGCTGTTGCAAGAATTTGACCTCGAGATTCGCGACAAAGCGGGAAAACAAATGTGGTAGCTGATCACTTTCCCTCCTTCCTTCTGAGATCATCGACCCTTCC
Source organism: Thalassia testudinum (assembly GCA_037157565.1). Classification (NCBI taxonomy): domain Eukaryota; kingdom Viridiplantae; phylum Streptophyta; class Magnoliopsida; order Alismatales; family Hydrocharitaceae; genus Thalassia; species Thalassia testudinum. Next base: position 147,070,945 of record JAZHRO010000031.1, read on the forward strand.
AGACCCATCACAGAACATTTTCCTAATGAGCACCTTCTGACTATCAATACAGGCCTTCCATGGTTTGCTGATATAGTAAACTACCTGGCATCACATCAGATCCCGTCCGATTGGCCAATGGCCAAGAAGGACAAATTGCTTTTCGATGCCAAGTATTACTTCTGGGAAGACTCATATCTTTTCTGCATTGGTGCTGATCAAATAATTCGACGATGCGTCACGGAAGCGGAAATCCAAGACATACTCTCTTTCTACCATGAACAGGCATGCGGTGGACATTTTTCAGGTCATAAAACTGCAGCAAAAGTCCTCCAATGAGGCTTCTATTAGCCCACAATTTTCAAAGACGTGTATAATCACTGTAAGACATGTACCCGTTGCCAGACCTTGGCCAACATGAGCCATCGTGATATGATGCCTTTGCAGCTGATTCTGGTATGCGAAATTTTTGACATTTGGGGGATTGATTTTATGGGACCCTTCCCTGTCTTGGATGGCTTCGAGTACATTTTACTCACTGTTGACTGTGTCCAAATGGATCGAAGCCATTCCAACCCGAACCAATGATCATAAAGTTGTTATCAAATTCATTCATCAGAACATCTTTTCACGATTAGGGATTCCACATGCTATAATTTCCGACGGAGGGACCCATTTCATGAACTCTCAGTTTAGGTCACTGATGACCAAATACGGGGTGTCACACCGAATCGCTACTACTTACCACCCCCAAACTAATGGTATAGCTAAGCTATCAAACCGGGAGATCAAGAAAATCCTCCAGGTCCTATAAGCCCACAAAGCTTTAGGTATGTCTCCCTTCAGATTGGTGTATGGGAAGGCATGTCACTCCTGTCGAATTGGAGCATGAAGCCTATTGGACAGTACAGAACTGCAACCTAGATCTTTCTAAGGCTGGAACCCATAGAAAGCTTCAAATGAGCGAGATTGATGAATTACGTCACGACGCGTATGAGAACTCACGAATTTACAAAGAGCGGGTTAAAGCCTTTCATGACAAGCACATATCTAGAAAGATCTTCCATCTTGGTCAAAAGGTCCTACTCTTTGATGCCAAACTTAAACTGTTCCCAGGAAAACTACGATCAAAATGGATCGAACCCTACCTAGTTCGATGACTCCTACCTCCTCTTCTCGTCGCTCTACCACAATGCCAGTGGCAGAGTTGCCTTTGCCTCCTTCGTCTGCATCGCGCCACACCTATGCCTGTGCCTATCTCCCTTTCGTCATCGTTGTCTCTCTCTCATTGGGCCTTCGTCTCCGGCAACGGCACATACGAGCCGTCCGCCTCCTCCATTCCCCCTTCGTCTATCCCCTCGTAGATAAGTCCTCTCCCTCTGCTCTTTATTTTCCCCTCATTTATTTCTATTATCACGCCCCAATGCTTACACACCACCGTCACCTTCCCCACCTCCGGTAGACCACCGGCGAGGTGCTTCCACCATTCCACACACCCATCCACCTCGCCAGCCACCTCAAAAGCTTCGCCACATCCCTCTTCCCATTGACCGCCACACACTCCACACACTTCCCCCAAACACACCCATCTCCACAGCCACATAATGACCTAGGCACGCACGCCCAAGCCGCCTCGTGCCACGCCGACCACCGGGCCACCTTCGCCGTGCCAAGGTGAAGCTTTCTGTGTGATTTGATGAGATCGCAAGGCCATTTTTCTTGTGGATAGGTTCAAGTCTTGGCTGCCATTAGAGCAAGCTCAAAGAACCTTGCAAGCTTCATCCAAATCTCCAGGCATCAGGCTCCAGGTTCCCAGACGCATGAGCTTCCTTCGCAAACATTTCCAGCCAACTATTGGAGACCAAAGCCCCTGCAGCCTCTGCAATTGAGCGACCACCTGCTGCGGGTGTGAGCGAGAAGAAAGTGGGACATTTAGTCCCACCTCGGAAGTTTTGAAGTGGGCGGAGCGATATAAGTGGAAAAAGTGCCAGGGGCTTAGCGCCTCCTAACACGAGGTGAGGTCCCACTCATCCCATGCGCCTCGTCCGCGACCTACGCTCCGCGGACCTGGTTCTCGACTCGACTACTCGCGCACTCCTCGCCCACCACCCACGCCGGTGGGCCTGGTCCCCGGTGCGCTGACCAGACCCGTTTACCTGAGAAGGCTCTTGGAGAGTGAGCCTAAGAGAGAAGAAAGAAGAGAGAATTCGTGGGGAGGGTAGGGGGTAGGTTTTGCTCTCAGGGACAAAGAAGAAGAGGACACTAAGGGTGAAGCTGCAGGAGAAGAAGAAGAAGGCTGAAGAGGAAGCTCAGGAAAGGAAGCCACAGTAGAAACAAAGGAAGAAGGAGAAGGGTAGAAGTTTGAGAAGGCCCGGCTGAAGAGAAGGGCAAGGATGAAGTCAGAAGTAAAGAAGGAGAAAGAAGAAAGAAAGAAGAAGCCAAGGCCAGAGAAGAGAGAAGAAATAAGAGAAGGAAGAAGAAGAAGAGCCAGAGAAAGCAAAAGACAGAGAACAAGAAGAGAGATTGAAGAAGCACTGTAGCATTGAGCACTTAAGATGTCTGATTTTTACATCAGACGTCCATATTTCATTTTTAGCTTCTATATACATTGAGATCATCTTTCTTGCTTTATGACCTTAATTCTTCATTGCATATTTTGTCAAATTTTTGTTCTTGGTTTACAAATCTTAATTTTCTCCCTGTGTTCAACCTCGTATTTATATTTTTCGAGTACTAAACTTTATTTATTTTCAAAGTGATTTTGACACATTTATTTTAAACCTGATCTCGCTTTCAACAAAATAATAGTTTATTACAAATGGATGGCACTCCCGTCGCTGGCCAAGAATGGCTCTGACAGCGAAGTCAGAGGCGTCACACATCATCTCGAAGTCGAGAGACCAGTCGGGAGGTTGGAGAATAGGTGCACTTGAAACAACACTTCGCAAGGTTTCGAAAGCATTGAGACACGAGGAGTCAAAATCAAAGGGTGTGTCGGTTATCAGAAGGTTCGTTAATGGACGAGCAATTTTCGAGAAATCTAGAATGAATCTTCAATAAAATCCGACATGCCCTAAGAATGATCTAATTTGCTTAACCAAGCTAGGCGGAGGTAATCACGAAATGATTTCAGACTTAGCTCGTTCGACCACAAGTACATTAGAGGAGATCCTATGACCTAGTATGATGCCATCCCTCACCATGAAATGGCTTTTCTCCCATGAAAGTACTAGGTTAACCTCTATACATCTCCTAAGGATCTTTGTGAGGTTATCAAGACAAGATGAGAAATCATCTCCAAACACGAAGAAGTCATCCATGAACACTTCTACGCAGTTCTCGATCATGTCTAAAAAGATGGCCATCATGCATCGCTGAAAAGTAGCTGATGCATTGCAGAGGCCGAAAGGCATTCGCTTAAAAGCAAATGTTCCGAAGGGACACGTAAAAGTCGTCTTGTCTTGATCTTCCGAGTTGATTGCTACTTGATTGTACCCAGAGTATCCATCCAGAAAGTAGAAGAAACTACGCCCGGCTAGACGTTCTAGAATCTGTTCAATAAAGGGTAAAGGAAAATGATCCTTTTTGGTAGCTGAGTTTAGCTTCCTGTAATCAATGTAGACCCGCCAAGAAGTCGTGGTGCAGGTTGGGATGGATTCGCCTAATTCATTTTTTATTATGGTGAGTCCCACCTTTTTGGGCACAATTTGAATGGGACTCACCCACTGGCTGTCGGAAATAGGATAGATAATGCCCGCATCTAGCCATTTAATGATCTCCTTCTTGACAACCTCCAACATATTTGGATTTAGGCATCTTTGAGGTTGTCTCGATGGTCTCACCCTTTCATCAGTGTAGATATGGTGAGTGCAATATGAGGGGCGAATCCCGTGGAGATTAGTAATGCCCCACTCGATAATAGCCTTATGTGCTTGCAGAACAAAGATCAACTAGAATTCCTGCTCCGGGGTCAAGTGAGCATTGATAATCAGGGGATATGCCTTACTTTCTCCTAGAAACATGTACTTCAGCGAATCAGGTAAGGGTTGTAACTCTAGTAACGAAGGGTGGGGAGGGGGTTTAGGCAGGGGAGGAGAGGAAGCAACAAAGAAAATATGCTGATCCTGACTAATGAAGAATCCGTCTGCAATTGTCATGTAATCCTGTCTCCAGATATCAGTGTTAGATAGGACAGGATAGTCAAGTTTAGGGGTGTTAGGAGCATATGAACACCCATGACAACCAGATTCATGGGATGAAATGTGCATGTCATTAGTCTCAGTGCCATTGGGTCACTGCAAAGGGGCCTAATGTTCCCACAGAAAGCTAAATCTTCATCTTCACTATCCTCCTCGATTAAATCGCAATCAAAGTTATTTGATGCCCTAAAAATGTCCAGTCTAAGCTTTTAGTTTCCTAGGGCAATCTCCATGCATCCTGATGCATGGTCGATGTTTGCATGGGCAGTTGCCAAAAACGGGCGACCTAAAATAATCGATGCATCACGGAGATTAGGCAGAACCTCCATATCAAGAAAAAAAAAGTCCGCTAGAAAGCAGAATCCTTGAACTTTTACGATCACATTTTCAACCACCCCCCTCGGCATTTTCATCAATCGGTCAGCCAACTATATGGTAACCGAGGTGGGCTTTAACTCTCCAAATCAAAATTGATCAAATACTGCTGTGAGAGTTAGGTTGATGGATGACCTCAAGTCAAGAAGGGCCCTATCAAAAGGGGAATCCTGCAAAAAGCAAGAAATCAGTGGTGTGCCCGGGTCCTTCTTTTTGGGCGGTAAGTCAGTTAAAATAACCGCACTGGCTTCCTCAGATAATACCGCCTGTCATCCGATTCGCTGCTGTCGCTTCAGAGTACAGTAGTCCTTGAAGAACCTAGCAACAGTAGGGATGTGATCTATTGCTTTGAGGAGAGGGACCTGAATGTGAACTTCCTTGAACATAGATTTCAGGTCCTCAAAATTCTGTATGCCCTTTTTCCATGCTAAATCTCTCGTTAGAGCTACGGGAAAAGGAATGGGAATTTCAGGGTCTAGGGGCTTCTTTCCTTTATCTAATGAAGATGGCTTGTGAGAGGAAGAGGGTTGTGAGCCATCTTGCGGTAGAGCGCAGGAAAAATCATTACTCACTTTCCTAGGTAGCAAGTCCTATGTAGTCTTTCCACTCCTTAAGGTGACAGCTTTTGCATCGGCATGCTGTCCATGAAGGGGTAGAGGAGCGAGTTGGTCTGGATACACAGGATTTGGCAACAGAGGTGGCTGACCGAGCCCATAACTAGGTGGTGCAGGAGATGCTTGCATAACAGCATGTGCCTGCCCCTATGGTGCTTGGAATCTAGGCGGGGCGTCCTAATTCTGCACATATCTCGGGTTTGGGACAGGTTGGGAAGGCAAAGCTCCCTGTGATCTATGCTCTTGCATCATCTAGTTTTGCGTGTTCTGTATGCTTTGTATTTGGTCAGCCATTTCCTTCATTATTTACAGGTTGTCATGAGTAGATTTTCGAATTGATGCCTACAATTCCTCCTTCAGAGACTCCAAAGGGTCAGCCCGCTTTGGAGGGTAGTTGGTAGCTTGGTGCAGCGGCTGATAGATAGATAGAGTGTGTTTGTTGCTGCTGAGATGGGAATGGCTGCTGCCTAGGATATGTGTTCTGCGCATTCCTGTATTGTTTGGTCTGGTAGTGTAGAGCTTGACTCGGTCTCTGTGGGTTACCACACCAGGAGAAATTGGGATGTTGGCGCCAACCAGGGTTATACGTTTAAGAATACGAGTTATTACACCTGTAACCCTGAATAGCTTTGACATCTTCGTAGGTCGAAGACGTCTCTGATGTAAATTCATCAAAAGAATATGCACTTGCATCGTCATGTGGTGCCTAACCCTGATTGTACAGCGCCAGATCCACATTGTTCACGGGTTCCTGGTACACAGGATCCCGCGAAGATGGAGAGAAAACATCCCAAGCGAACAGATATGTACGAGAAGAGGGGGCTCGGGATGCTTGAGAGGAGTAAGATGGAGCAATGCTGCTAGAAGATCCAGTTCTCGCTCGCATTAATTCATCAAGCTTCTTATCAAGCAGATCCACCTTGTCCATCTTTTTGGTATAATGTCCATGTTGGCTCAGGCAGACTCGGCTTAAGCTCCATGGACATTAACTCGTTGCTATCCAAGTTGCTAGAACTGGTTCATTGAGGTGGCATTCATCGAGTTCTCTCCTAAGGACTCGAACAGTTCAAATGCATTGTTCTCATCCTTCGCGAGGAAATTCCCACCGCTAAATGCATTGGCCAGGTACCAATGTGTGTCATCCAGCCCATGGTAAAATACTTGAGCGAGGTGCCATTTGGGTACACCATGGTGTGGGCACTTCCTAAGAAGATCGTGAAATCTATCCCAGGTGTCATGCAGCTTCTCTCTAGGGCCTTGGGCAAAAGTCATGATCGCGCACCTCATAGCATTGATTCGACCAATCGGGAAGAACTTTCGAAGGAATTCGCGACGTAATTCCTCCCAGGCTCCAATTGGCCTCCTGATGATCTTGAACCAATTAGCAGCTTTATCCTTGAGTGAAAAAGGAAAAAGCTTCATGAGAACAATTCCAATTTCTACATTCCTAGGTCGATCTGACTCTGCAATCCGACTCAGATCGTCAAGGTGCTGGAAGGGATCCTCATTCGAGTTTTCGTGGAAATGAGTCTGAATCAGACTTATGATATTCAGTTTTAACTCGAATGTGTCTCCGCCTGCGGGAATCCGGATCTGAGGTGCTATGATTGTTGCTGTCGAATCGTAGAAGTCCAGCAGTTGTTCTCCGCATAGTGGATGCTGCATTCTGTCGAGTGTTGTGAGAATCCGATCGATGCTCTGCTCATTTTTTTGTTCCATTTCCTCAACCCTGGCTTCCAGACGAGCCATTGGGTCCTGATTCTCAGGGTCCTGACGAACTCGAGGACCGAGATTAGCCATCTCAGCTAATCGAGTGGAAGAAGGTTGAGAAGAGATGTCCGGCGAAAATTGCCTTTGTCGCCTTGGGTTCGGTTCCCAAGGTCCCACAAGTTTAGGTCCTAATGACCTTCCTTGCATACACCAACTCAAAGGGTTAGTGTAGTCAAGAAGAACAAGGCTAAGGCCTTGTTAATCAGAGTGGTCCTTTAGACCAGATGACCGAATGTTTCGTTTAGGTTTGTGTTATTACAAAAATTCGGCGAGAGACCAACTGTAAGGAATTTCCACCTCTTAGGCTAACCCAGCCAGTCTGGTTACGAGGGGACTATGAGGAAGGTTCTTCCTTTGGATTTTGCCTCCGGTTCCATTACCCCGCAGCTGCAGTCATTTGATGCTACCTCGCAGGCTTAGTCACCAGGTTTTGCAAGAGAGGCTGGAACTACTCAGTAGTTTCAAGCCAAATGCAGGTTATTTGATGTATTTTCGTGAATTTTTAACCTGTTTCATCTTAATTTAGTAGATGGTGGGTGGTTCACAAGGTGACTCGCCTCACCAACTAATTCTTGGGCTCGTCGGAGTCCAAGTTAGTCTATGTGGTCCTATAGGCTCATGCAGTTTTACGTTCTTTTTCAAATTGAAGACTACAATTCAAATGTATACTCTAAAGTAAGATGGAATCCAAATGATTTGAAATTTGGTAAGAAGATTCCTTTTTTAATAAGATTTTCATAGAGTATTTGTAAAAAAAATTTTCTATTTCCAACAATTAGTTATGAATTTTTAACTAACTAGGGGTGAAATATGGAATTTAGACCCTATTCTGGTTTTTCTATTAGAAATAATATCAAATATGCTCCAAAAATTTTGTAAAAATATGATATTCGAAGATAATTTGATTATCTTTCAAACCCCACAAATTATGGGTAAATCAGATTTATTTGTTGGCCAGAATTGATTTCTAAAGTTTATAAAAGTTCTATTTTCAAGCAATCTAACCAATATGTACTCCATGAATTTTTAAAAATTCCACAAAAAGAATTTATTTTTAAAAGGTGGCGTTGGAAAGATAATTTGAAGATCTAGTTTCAATCCAAATTCCAAAATTTTTGGAGCATCAGAAACATGGCTATTGAATTTTAAATGTGAGACTTACTTTCTGGTCGAATTTCTAATAAGAATGTGTGTACCTGATTTTCGCAGCGCCTACTTTTTCTCGTTCGTCGTTTTGTGTCATTGTACTTGCGCACAAAAATACTATATTAGAGATAAAATCAAAAGTTGCCGTGCCTCCCCGGCAAGGACACCAATTTGTTCGTGGCATAGATTGCGTAGAAAATTAGCACGTTGTAGTATAGCGCGAAATACGTCTCGAGCAAATAAATTAATGGAACTTAGTGAGTCCTGGTCGATCACAGGGAGGCAGAAAGCACTTTTGATTTCATATGTTGTTCTAAATATAAATGCTAAATAGTATAGACACAATATATATCAATCAGAAGAGTTTAAACATGAATTGCATACATATAACTAGACAAATTATAACATAAACATAAACTACTTATGTAACAAAACAAGGGCACCATGAGTGGTTCGTGGTGGCCTTTTGGAGAGGTTGGGAGAAGCAGCAATGATCCATCAGGGTGGTCCAACAGACGCTTCAGACGGAGGTGCAGAGACGAATGCAGAGAAGACGGGAAGAAGAAGAAGAGAGAGAAGGTGTAGAAGGAGGAAGAAGAAGAAATTCTAAAGAATGCCTTTCAAAGGGGGCCCTTAGGCCTCTTTTAATAGCTTTAGTGAAGGGCATTTGGGGTATTTGGCCCCTTAAATCCATGTAAAGGCTTCAGATTAATCAGATCCGTTGATCGAGAGATCAATGGCCCTGATTAAGCCTTCCAAATCCTTCTTTTATCCTCGGTTTAATCTGGTGCTACCATGTGGCAGCCTGTGCACCCTCGGATCAAGATCTGATAGCTTAGCTCACTCGCGTGCCCGCTGCTTCGTTTCTCGCTTCATTGCTCACCTTCAAAACCCACCCGATCGTCGACCGTCTGATCGTAAGATCGAACAGTTCAGATTCAATCCTGTGCTACTCGCTGAATCCTTAAGGCGCACGTCATCGTGCGCGTCTGCATCCGACGCTTCTACGCCTGCCATGCGTTCGCTGTCGATCTGCCCAATGAAGATTCGACGGTTTAATTTCATCTACGGGCACCCGTTTCCTAATCGCGCTTCAATCCCACGTCACCTGCTATCGGTTAAGCACCCTCTCCACTGTGCTACGCGCGTGGATTACCATGCTTTCCATTTCTTGTGCGGCTACCCTCGGCCATTGGATGGGAATCCAACGGTCGAGATCTCCCGTGTGTGATGAGGTGGCCAGAGGCAGGTGACGTGGCTACGTTGCGGCCGTTGGATGGGAATCCAACGGTTGACAGTTCTCTTTTCCATATTAGGGAGCGGTGAGGGGTGGCTACAGTGGCACCACGTGGTGCCATCGTGGCCGCCAATCTTCTTGTATCTGATGATGTAAGCCTCTGATTAAATTGATTTCTAAGCCATTGAACTACGAACATCGATCTGGATCCATCCGTGCAATTAGATTTGTCATCTGAGGTCAGATGTTCTTCAATTTGCCCTTTGGCTCCTGCTTCTTCTGCGGACTCCCTAGGGTGCTACGGGAGTCTGATTGATGAGCTCTTGGAAGCGTTGGACTCCCGTCGTTATTCCAAACAGATCCATGAGGTTGGATTGGTCATCTGCAACCCTAGATTACCTACAATTATTAATACCTCTCAAATAGTATATTATTATGTATAAAACATATAAATCATCTAAGATGCAAAGTATGATGTGTATGCATGCAGAATGCTCATATTAAGCGTGCAGAATGCACCTTCTGGCGAGCTTCGACTGCCTCCTACCGTGAAACCAACGCCATCGCGAAGCCCATTGTCTAGCCAACCTCCTCCAAACACGGTGTGGTTGGCCATCCCCTCTTTCTCCTCACGCATGCATGGGGATAGAATCCCCTATATTGTGGGTGAATTAAAATTTACAAGTATTGCCATTGCCGAAGTTTATTTTCCTGATTTCCTTTGATTATTAAATTGAGGTGAAATTACGGCATTATACTTCTTCCTCGTATTTGTTTAGCTTTTGCTATTCATCTCATTTTGCATTAGATTTGGACACGGATTCTGCACATGATTGGGCACATCTTATGGGAAATTATTTGTGAGTTTATTACATTTGTTCCTCCATGTGGATATGACATCCTAACTTCGTGGTTTTTACTGATAAATATTTTTGTTCGAGCTTCTTTCCATCACGCGATTCACTACGGCGATGTATTCTATTTCTGATATCATTTTTTTTAAGAGAAAAAGTCTCAATCAGCCTCCACGTGGTGCATCCTCGTTCACCAGATGGGCACAATGCACGTATGCATGAGATCACGTATAATTGCATGCTCAATTATACGTGGATCCATTGCGCGATCTCCACGTGAATCGTAGCCCCTCATCTCTGATCCAACAATTGTGGCCCCTCCAAACTCGACACAACAGCACACAACGGTGCACGTGCAATGGTTTGGCGATGCGTGCGGGTTGTGTTGTGCACGCAGCATTTGGTGCTTGCTGTGCCAAATCATTTGGCACATCCTATAAGAGGACCCTAAGGCCTCCATTTGCAAGGCAACTTCTACCAAGCATTCCTCCACCTCTCTAGAGCTCAAAGCAAGGTCCTCAAAGCCATCGAGCTGCTGATGGAAGCATCTCCATCACTGTGGCTGCCTCGCCTCTCCATTTGTCACATTTATCTTCTAGTTTTCCTTAGTTTAATGTTCATGTTTATTTAAGCATTCATCTAGCATGTGTAAAAAACAAATAATATTTATACTCGAATATCAGAAATGAAGTCCAAGGCCCTTCGCTAGGAGCAAGTGGCAAATATGAATCTCAAGATCACAACTCTAAACAAGAATATATCAAATTGAAGAACTAATAAGATGAATAAATAAGAGCAAGAATCAATGTAGCAAAAATGTCAGGATAAAATGGTGATTTGAATCACCAATTTATCCTATTTACAATGATATTCAAAAAAGCAATAGTATCAGATGATCAAATATCACGCAATAAGTGCACTGCTCTTTTGTTGAATTTCAGACGTCTGCTCAATCGATCAGACAGCTTAACTCGCTCTTGCTACAGTGCAAAGGCACTGCTCTTCTTCTTTCTTTCTACGGTTCTCCTCCTTCAGATCTTCTTCTCTACGGCTCTCCTATTCTTCAACCTTCTTCTTTGCACACAGGAGAGAGGGCTTCAAATTTTGGCTAAGTGTTGGGAAGGGGTCTATAGCAAAACCCAACCCTTTCCCACGCTCTCTCTCCTTCTCTCTCTTAGGTTCCTTTTCTTTCCCACCCTTCCAAAGGCAATGCACAGTACCAGGTATTCGGGTATCGTATCAAAGTGCACCCAGGACCAGGGCTACCTGTAGTGGGGTAGCAGCCGAGGTGTGCACAGGTGTAGGCGGGTAAACGGGTCGGACTAGGCTCGTGTGCAAAGTGTCACGGGCGAGGCATGAGTGGGTAAGTGGGGGAACCTCACCCCCCAAGTGTTTGAGGCGATAAGCCCTCAACACTTTTGCGTAATATACCACAACGCCTGGTTGTCAACTGACGATGTGGGACTAAAGTCCCCGTCTTCATTGCATAAGCAGCAGAGACGCTCCTTCATTCAATTCGCGTTCAATGTTGGTCAAACGTCCCAATTGACCACTTGGAGATGTTCGCCTGATGATTCTGCACCACCTGGTGTTTTCGCCAGGAGCTATTGGCTATGAATCAAGCTTCAAAACTTGCTTGAAGCTTCACGGTAATGGCAGCTGACCACGAATACCTGAAATCCAAGATACAGCCTTTTAACCTTGTAAAAATAGCTCAGGAAGATCGTATGAGGACGGCGAATATGCCGATGATTGTGGCAATGCGTGTGAGTGTGTGTGGAGGTCGTATGACCTCGGTGAAACAGTACGGAAGCGTGGGTGTCGGGTGAGGTGTTAGAGAGGCTAATCCCCTCAATTACTTGAGGGGTTTTGGTCTCTAGGTCGAGATGACGGTGAGGGGCATGAGAGCAGTGTGTTTCGTGATGTGTGGTAGCCGCTAGGGCTCGCTAGAGATGGGACAAACGATGATGGAGCATGTGAGTCGAAGGTCATGAGTGGTTTGTGAGCATAAGGGAAAGGAGTAAAGGAAGAGAGAAAGAGATAGAGTGACTTAGGGATGAGATAGAGGGTCGAAGGTGGTCAGTTGTGGTCGACTGGTGCCAGAGAAGGTGATGAAGACGATGAAGCGGCGACGGCAAGGTAGGTAGAGGCATGTCCTCCCTTTGGTCGAGGAGGATCTCGACGAAGAGGAGAGTCGAGAGGATTGACCAATTTGGTCGTTGGATAGCCGAAGGAAGGGGATTGAAGAAGTCATCAGAGCAGCGGTTGTTGGTGGCCGGAGAAAGGGATTTAGGGGCTTTTGGCTTGCTAAGACTTGCTGAAGATGTGCGGTATGTAATAGGGTGTCTTTTATAGGCCATAGGAGGCCTTTCCAAGCTTGGAAAGAAACTTCCAAGCTCGGAAAAGCTTCGCGAAATAAGATACCCGAACCTTTGAAAGGTTTACATGACCTTTTTGGGAAAGAATTGGAGCCCAAGACCTGTCTCATGTGGAAGGAAATTTTATAAAGAATCTCCAGTTCAATTTTGGAAAGGTTTGCTTGAGAATCAAGTGAGAAATCTTCACTCAAATCTCACCGAAGCAAGGTCCATTCACACCAATGGTGGAAGGGACTAGCTTGTCAAGAAGATGACAAAATTTAGGAACCCAAATACATATTTTTAGAAAGTTTGGGGCACGGGTGTGAGAAAAAATAGTCAGATAGGACCAAAATGCAAACTTGGTCAATATGATCTCAAATTACGCCCAAATTTTGATACAAACCTAATTTAGGCTCAATAAATCTAATTGTGAAGTTGAATTTTAGTTTTGACCAAGTTTGACCAGGTAAATTGCACAGTTACCCAAATTAGGGCAACTTTCTGTCTAAAACTGTATTTTTGGTCAAATTAGGTTCTGATGGTCAAATCAAGGATACCAAACCCTAGAGAATATTTTTATATGAATTTTATAGGGTTTAGGTGAATTTTATCCTAAATATAACCTTAGTGAATTAACCAATCTGTTTTTAGGATTTTAAATGCCCATTAATTCCCATAATGCATGAAAACCTGTTTCGTTTTGTATGAACCCTCTTATTAGACCGTAAAGCACATTTTGACCTTTATTTAACCCCTGAGAAAACCCACGGTTATTCTGTTTTTGTGATAGAATGATAAATTTGCATAAATAACCCTATTTTCTTATTTTCTCCTCAAATCAGTGTTTTATGCCCTTAAGACCTTCTGATGGATATGTAGGAGCTTTTATTCACTTAATCAGATCAAATTAAGCTAGTTATGTCTCATGATGGTGTTCCTATCAGCAATCATTGTCATTACAGATTTCCAACCCTCTCCACCCCCTCTCTCTTTTTCATGCAAGCGAACCAACATGTGGCAATAAGATAAGTGATTAATTGATTTGATTTTGTGCCTTCCTTTGTTCAACACTCATACTCCTATTCGATTATCCCTTTTAAAATTGATTTCATAAACGCACGCTACAACAAACGTATTATCTTTACGCGTTTTTCGACGTCAAGCCCCCAATAAATATATATAATCTTTAGACTTAAGCTTACAACACTTAAGAAAAACTTAGAAACAAAAACCCAACTCAGAAACATCCATCAAACATCTAAAAAGGTTCCTAGACATCTGATATTTCACTTTAAGTCATCTAACACTTTAATCAGATGATCAATCACCATAATATGTGCCTTAGCTTTTTAAGCACTTAGGCTCCAAACGAGTAGACATAACCCCAAACGTCCATAGATCACTTCAGACGTCTAGTAATTCTATCAGATGACCATAGACACTACTGTTGGCCTAATTATTTGCATATCTCCTTGAGTCAAAACATATCCAACTGTTGGGTTATTTTACGCTTGTTCCAGATGTCTGGACATGACTCCAAACGTCCAATAATGGAACATTACATCTAAACACACTTAACAAAAAGTTTTTCAGATGAAATCATGCTTTTGGATTTGTAAGAAATCCAAAGCTCAAGATCATCATGACGTTTAGACGTCTAGAACCACTATCAGACATCTGACCTTTATACACTAAAATTCTGTTTAGTTCTAATTCAATATAGGAACTGATCTACACAAAATCAGACGTTTAGGATTTTGTTAGACATCTTAAAATGTCATTCCAGATGTTTAATATAGAACCTTGTTTCCATCCAATCAATTATAAGGACTTTAACCCTTAAGATCAAACAACTAAGAAATTATCAGACGTCTGACCTAAAAATTAGATGTTTGATTTTTCTGTCAGAGTCATTATGAGCCTAATTTGATTTGGATTTTGACTAAATCTCTTGGGGATGTCCCTAACGGCTAGGAGGAGACTCCTAAGCCTTCTTGAAGGTTTTTATGATGCCTATATATACCTCTTAACCCTTCTGAGGCAAAACACACCATTGACAGACAATTCTACAAGCATATACACTTGCTCCACTCACTCTAGTGCCCCATTGTTGTGCAATTCAGATCTCTTGGGCATACTCCCATTCTCTCTGTTGTGCTTTCACTATCATTATCAGGGAGTTCACCTTCACCCTTAGTTACTAGATATTATAATATATATCTTTAGGGAGCTCTATAGGGTGTTATTTACATTTATTTCATATACTCGCTGATGACAACACCATCATGAGTCCTAATTAGCTCATTTTGACCCAAAGAAGAAAACAAAAGCTCATACATAACCAACTGGAGGTCCTAATTCAATGAATAACCATTCTCAGAGAAAAGCAAGAAACAAGGGGTAAAACTATAATTTTACCATTGCAGTACAACAACGGGTTTTCTCATGAGCTAAACACAGGTCAAATGGTATTAACGAGATAAAAAATGGGTCGGTTCAAACAGAAAAGGGTTCATGTGAATTCTGGGAATTAAATGACTTCTTGTAACCCTAAAATAGACCTACTTGATTTAACAAGGTTCTGGTCAGGATAAAATTCATCTAAATCCTTTAAAAATCATATAAAAATATTATCTAGGGTTTAGAACCTTCAATTTGGCCCTTAGAATCTATTTTGACCTAGAATGGGGTCTCAGACAAATATTTACCCTAAATTAAATTTTTACGTAAATTGCCCAGTAAAACGTGGTCAAACCCAAAATCCAACTTCACCATTGGATTCCTTAGGTCCAAATTAGGTTTGTACCAAAATTTGGACCTAAGAAGAATTCATCTTGACCCACTCTGCAAATAGGTCCAACCCAATTACATTTCTACCCCTATCTTTCGAAAACCTCTGCAGAAACCCCCCTAACTTCTTCTTCATTCTTTGTAATTAGGTCCTTCTGCCATTATAGCGAAGAGAATCCTACTTCGGCGAGATTGCAAGGGCAAGTTCTCCCTGATCTCTCAGAGAATCCCCTTCAAAATTGAAAGGGAGATTCTCTGAGAAATCTCCTTCAATGTGAACCTAATTTTAGGCCCTGTTTGGCACCCAATTTCTCATGCGAACGCATGAGAGATTCAGGTCTCTTTCGAGTTGCCATCTTCGGCGAACTTCCCTTGCTTGGAAGCTTGGCTTCCAAGCACAAATCCATCCTCAGAGGCCTATTTAAGCAAACCCAAATCACCCCGCATCTCCCAAGCTTGAAATTGACCGGGAAAACCCGTCAAATTCGTCTCTTCTCCTCCGGCCAATTCACTCATCAAGCTCCGGTGACTTCCCTCACTCTCCCTCGTTGCCTAGCCACAATACCAGTGGCAAGTTCCTCTTCCTCCCGCTCTTCTGCATCGCGCCACACCGGCCGACGCCTCTACATCCCCTTCGTCCTCGCCGACCTCCCTCACTGAGCACCTTCGTCTCTAGCATCAGCAATACACACAGACGCCATCCCTACCTCCCTCTTCATCTCTTTACGCCAAGATAAATTCTCTCTCCCTTCTACTCCTTTTTCCCCTCTTTATCTCTCAAAAACACCCCTCGACGCACTCCACCACCATCATCCCCTTCACCTCCGGCCACCACTTCGGCGAGTTCGCCCCACCTCCACAGACCATCTCCCTCCTCACCGACCGGTCCATAAGCTCCGCCCCAACTCACTCAACGTAACCCCTTACTCCATACACTCTGCCACTCACCCACACGCACCCTCGAACACACCCACACACACGGCCATAGGGTGCCCTAGGCACGCTCACTCAGGCAGCCCCACGCCACACCGACCACCACAGCACACTCGCCATGCCTCAGCGAAGCCTCCTGAACATTTTGACGTGTCCGCGAGGCCATTTCCATGATTGTAGGTCTAGGGGATCGTCGCCATTGACGAATAGCTAGGAGCTTGCTTGCAAGCTTCTCCAGGCTCTGCCCGCTCCAGGCTGGTGTCCCAAGCTACGAGGGATACACTCGAGCACAACTCCAGGCAGCTAATTGGTGTCGAAGGTTGAAGGTGCAGCTGCAATAGAACGAAGTTCCCTGTCGCAGGCGTGCGCGAGGAGGGTGGGTAGATAGTCCCACCTCGGAACTGGATGAAGCGTTGCGCCCACATAAATTGTTTTTCTGCATTAGGCTCTTCGCCTCCTACTCATGGGGTGAGGTTCCCTCTCACTCGACCCGACTCCTTGTCTGCAACCACCCTCCGCGAACCTGGTGATCCAACTCGACCCAACACACCTCGCCCACCACCGCACGCCGGTGGGCTTGGTCCCGAGCACGTACCTGACTCGATTACCTGAGAAAGGGACTCTAGGAGAGCGAACCCAAGAGAGAAAGAAGAGAAGAGAGCTCATGCAAGTAGGGGTAGGTTTTGCTTTGCAGAGGAAGGAGAAGACAAGGTCGAATAGGAAGCTAAGGGCTGAAGCCAAGGAAGAAGGAGGAAGCTGAAGTCAGGAGCTGAAGAGAAAGAGAAAAGAAAAGGAGAAGAAGCTGAAGGAAGAAGAAGACTAAAGCCCGAGACAGAGAAGAAGGTAGAGGAAGAGGAAGGCTAAGGCAAGGAATCAGAAGAGAAAGAAAGAAGAAGCGTGAAAGCAGCCGCCAGAGACAGAGATGAGAAAAGAAAGAAGAAGAAAGAAGGAAGATCAAGCACTGTAGCATCCACATTTTAAGGTGTCTGATTCACAAATTAGACGTCCAATTTTCTGCTTATTCACATACATTGATTTCTTTAATCTTCTATGCTTACATTTATCTTTTTGCACTATAACTTTGATTTTTATTGCATATTATATTCAAATTCTTAAGTTGTGATCTTGATTTCTAAACCCTAATTTGCTCCTTGTGTTCGACCTCGGACTTAATAAATTGTATTTGTTTCAAATGCTTTTTCGACTGTACTACAACACGACTTTTCTAAACTCGATCAAGCACTCACAACATTTTGGCACCGTTGCAGGGGAGCAACAGGCGATTTAGAAATCTTGATTACAATTGCTGATTTGGTACTAACTTGATATATCTCTTTTGTGTGATTGTTTCAGGGGAGAAGATTCAAAGGAAGACAGCCGCACAGCAAACACGTCCGGGGTAGGTAATTTCGATTAATCTCTTTCTCTTAAGCCCCTCATTCTGAAAAGAAAAAAAAAAGATAAAATCAATTAGGCTACCTGCTTTCCATCTCTAGTTAATTCACCAAAGTTGCCTAATTTGATTTCAATAACAAATACTGATTTGTGCACCCATTTAAGGTAATTAGGGCTACACCTTCCTGATTGAGCCCTAGATACCATATTTTGGCAACTAAATTGGACCAAAATTAGAATCAAATTAAGGATTTCAATTTAGGGTTTTAGAGACACACCTTCATAAGCAAGAATCAACTCTCCAAAAAGAGGTGTGTCTAAGCCTTAGTTGAAGAGACTTATTCAAGAAAACCCTAAAATTCAGGCTCTTAATCTCACTTGAATCCTAAAAGAAAGGACCTAAAATTTCTCAAAAGACAAATAGGTGAAGTTGGCCCCCTTGTTGGGTCAACCAACTTTGAAATTATGTCACTTTTGCACTCAATACATCTAAAGTTCAAGTGAAATCTTAAGCACCTTTGCTCTTAAATAAAATTGGTAGACTGAAGAAGTCAAAGTCCCCATTCTGGTCTACTTGGAACATCAGTGACAAGAGAGGTCGGGTGGGGGAAACCCTATAACTTGTGGGGATGCTCTACCATGTAGGGGTCTTTGTGAAACCCTCCCTCTCTGGCTGCCCAGGCCTTTCTCAGGTGGATAGCTTTCTGACTAAAGGGTATCATCCACCCCGAACCTCTATAGTCATCCAAATTTTTGGGTGTCTTGATTGGGTCCAGCACATTCTACTCTCGTCCAAACCATCGGTGCATGTTCGGTAGGAGGTCCTTAAGACCATCCTTGAGACCTCCTTTAGTGATTCACTCTCATCGAGGCCAGGCCTCGACGTCCGTGTTTGTGCAGCAACCCCACCACATAGACATCTCTGATTCATCTGAACCAAATTCTCCTTCTTCCATCATCATGGCACAACCAGTAGAAGAAGAGAATAATCTTGAGAACCAACTTCAGCGCCTTAATGATTTATTTCAAGCCTTTGTAAACCCACCACAGTGTCCTATGATGTGACATCACTAAAATCCCGCTGCGGTGGCGATCGAACCTCGAGTCCAAATCCTTGCTGGAGGTCCTGATTCTGAACTCAAGCCCAACATGATTCATGCTATTCCAAAGTTTCATGGGCTTAATTTCGAGGATCCCTTCCAGCACATCAAACAACTCAAACATCTGGCCCAAACCTTCAGGTCAGATGTCCAAAATCGGGATATTCTTCTCATGAAGACGTTCTACCTCTCTCTCATGGACAAATCAGCTCACTGGTATCAGACTCAAACGCATCCAATCAACACATGGGTTGAACTACAATCCGAGTTTTTTAAAAAGTTCTTCCCAGTTGGTTGAACGAATGCCTTACGACACCAGGTCACACACTTCACCCAGCAATCTGGAGAACCCCTTCATGAAGCATGGGACCGTTTCCTGGATCTCATGCAAAAGTGCCCCCATCACGGAGTTCCTAAATGGGAACAAGTCCAGTCTTTTTACCAGGGACTTCATGAAGACATCCGTTTATTCGTCAATGCAACCTACGAAGGAAATATCATGGGTCAACACGAAAACACTGTGTGGGAGATTCTCGAGAATATGTGCAAGAACTCCATCAATAATGACTCCATGGGCTTATCCGACCGGACGAATGCCCGCGCATCGACGAATCCAAGGAGAGCACATGAGACACAGGGCTTGTCCGCATCCGTCGACTTGGAATTGATGGCCATTCGGTTGGACAAGGTCTCTATCATTGAGAAGAAGGTGGATGAGCTGACTCAACATCTACAGTGAGCCACCTCTGCGCAAAACCCATTTGCATAGTCACCTTTTGGGAAGGAAGCTGTGCATAACATCTATCACCAATCTTCTCAAGGGATGGACCCATATCCACCACCATCTAATTCTAAGACCGGAGGAAACTCCGATCCGACCTACTCTAGTTGGGGGAACTCTAAACCCTCGTACTCTGACTTTCCTGAGGTTCCTTAAACCTGCGAGAACCTCAACGCCATCCAGAATGACCCATTCTCTAACACCTATAATCCTGGATGGCGGAATCATCCCAACTCCTGTGGGTGGGAAATAATCAGAATCAAAGACCACCATATCAACCCTATCCACAAGCTCCTCATCCATATCAGCCGCCTCAGCCTTGGCCCAACCCTACCTATCAATCTGTGCCAACTCAAATAGATCAAATGACTCTTATCCTTCAGACTTTGGCTGACATTCAGAAAATAAATGCGGCTATGCAAAAACAACACAAGGATGAGATCACAGAGGTACGAAATCAACTCGCCCAAATGGCGAATTCCCGCATGATCGCGTTTTTGTACGGTTTGTTAAATTAGGGTTTTAAGTCGTTGCAACGCACAAAAACGAATTCGCTTTTAAAATTTATAAGACCTAGATAGTGGGGTATCTAGGGTCATCCAAGGAGGCAAGTTTGTAAATCAAAATCCCTTGCTTTAAAGATGGAACTCAACTTTCTTTTTGATGTTTTTGTATATATAGTTTTTATGATTTTGAAATAACGGCAACACGCGAGTTTTTGTTGATAGCGAGAAAACAACTAAAACCTATTTCAATAAAGCTAACCCTAAGGTGACAGGTAGAGCCTCTCCCTAAGCTCACCCTAGGCACGTGGAGGCCTAGAATAATTAGGGAGAGGGAATGAAACAAATGCTAGGCAAAAATTGAAAGAAGGCAACTTGAATTAAAATGAACTTGTTCTACACAAAACTCATAGAGGAAAGCTTCTAATCTACTTGAAATGCAAGAAGATAAAAACACAAATCCTCTAAATGAAATGGTGAAGAAGATGATGGCTTCTTACTCCAATCCTGGTAGCTCCCGGGCTTGAAAAGAGTCCTCCAACTCCTTCCTTGCTATGCTCCTCCAAGATGGTGTCCTCCAAGGTGGAAGCTACCACCTTCAATTCTCCTCCTCCAAGGGTGGACATCCACCATATGTCCTTCTCCTTTGCCTGGCCATCCTCCTTGAAGTAGAATGGCTCTCCTCCTTGGCGTGGCACAAGTTGAAGAGAGTGGGGAGAAGAAGGCACCAAAGGGGCGGGTGATGTGCCCCCTTAATCTTCTTCACTACTCCTTCTTAGTCATAGGTGTAGGTGGGTATAGGTAGAATAATACACTAATGGAGGATCATTTTTATGTGGTGATATGGTGGGTTTATATAGAGGTGGAGAGGGGGGTAGTTGGCGTGAATTGGTGGAGGGCTAGGATGGAGTTTGGTGGTGGTTATGGGTGGTTAGAATGATCCTAGGGCTAAGGTTAGTTGGCGCCAACTAACCCTAGCCCTAGGATCATTCTAACCACCCATAACCACCACCAAACTCAGGGTGCCATGGGGTGGTTATGGTGGTGAAAGGGCACCTATATTTGGCGCCAACTATGGGGCTTCTAGAAAGTAGGTGAGGGGGATGGTGGAGATGATTTTAAGGAGAGGTAATGTGAGCTAAGGTTTGAAGAGAGGAGCTAAGGAGGAGAAGTCTGGAGCTTGAACTCGAGCTGGTAGCTGCTGAAGAGGGTGGCATGGACCTACTCTAGCTGGCTTAGCTTGCTAGTTCTTTGCTAGCTACTAAGCCAATCTAAAGTGAGCTGGCTTCTACCATAATGAGCTGAGGTGAGCTGGGTCTAGTGCTCATGGGGAGGATCAAGCTGGTTGAGGTAGCTAAGGTAGCTTAGCCCAACTGAGCCTCCTAAGCTGGAATGAAGTCATCTTCAATAGTCTGGAGTTGAGTGGAGCTGGCTGTAGTTGGACCCGAGCTGGGGTGAACTCCAGTCAACTCAGTTGAGCTAGCTAGAGCTCCCTATGGACTAATGGGAGCTGAGATGAGCTAGACTCAGCTAAGTTGAGCTGGATCTGAGCTAACCTGAGCTAGGGTGAGCTAAGATGAGCTCTCCTGAGCTGCCATTCATCTGAGATGAGCTAACCCTAATCCAAGTGAGTTGGATTCCAGCTATGGTGAGCTGGATCAAGCTAAGTTTCAGCTAGTTTGAGCTTCTTCTTCACCTATTGCCTTCCTGAGTACTAGGGTTCTAGGGATCTGGCAATCTGTTTATCCCTAACACTCACAAAAACACATTAAAAACATAATAAAAAATGTAATGCATGCCTAAATGCAGCCCAAAAACCCGTTTGAGGAGTAAAATCCTAAGAGCTAGGTTTGTTTTAATGCATAAGAATGATGATAAACTGGCGTTTATCACCACCAACCTGGCACACTCCCATTGCAACCTCTACCGAATCCGAATAACGTGCCAAACCAGAGGCACATTATGAACCCTAATCCGGGCCAAGCCCACATGATTTATCAGGCCCCTTCTGTTCTATCACTCGACAGGATGGAAGCTTCAACATCGTATGCGGGATTTCAGCAGCAGCCACCTATTTTACCAACTCTGAACCAAAACCAGGCAGGACTGAATTCTATAACAACCATAGTGGCAAAGCAACACAAGACCCACCTTATCCAAGCCACTTTCAGCCTGGTAGTAACCCAAGCCCTAGGATAGTTATCCAGGATACCCCTGTCCCAGATCAAGCACCTGGACCTATTCTAGAGGAACCATCCAAGGTTCCATTTCCCGAGGCCTTGACCAAGGGAAAGAGGACAAATAAACGTGTGGCTCCTGAGGAGGGTTTGGTCAAGCTCTTTAAACAGGTCCATATAAACATCCCGTTGATGGATGCAATCTGCCACGTATCGACTTACGCACGATTTTTGAAAGACGTGTTACACCTAAGTGTAAGCCGCGAACCAAAAGTGGGAGTCCGATCGTACTGTCAGAGCAAGCCAGCTCTGTAATTTTGAGCAAACTCTCACCTAAGGCAAAAGACCCAGGCACTCCCCTGATTTCCTGTACCATTGGTGATACCCAATTTGATAGAGCTTTATTAGATCTAGGAGCCTCCATAAACCTAATACCTACATCCCTACTTGACCATCTTGAGGAATCTGAGCTTAAACCAATAGAGGTAATGATAAACGCCAGTTTATCATCATTCTTATGTGTTAAAACAAACCTAGCTTTAGGATTTTGCTTCGCAAATGGGTTTTTTGAGCTACATTTAGGCATTAACTAGGTTAGGCATGCATTACATTTTTTTCTTATCATTTTAATGTGTTTTTGTGAGTGTTAGGGATGAACAGATATACAGATCCTTAAAACCCTAGCACTCAAGAAGGCAACTGGTGAAGAAGAAGCTCAGACTAGTTAGAACTCAGCTTAATCCAGCTTACCACAGCTGCAATCTAGCTCACTTGGACTAGGGTTAGCTCATCCTAACTCCATTCAGCTAATTTTAGCTGAATGGCAGCTCAAGAAAGCTCATCTTAGTTCACCCTAGCTCAGGTTAGCTCAGATCCAGCTTAACTTAGTTGAGTCTAGCTCATCTTAGCTCCCACTAGTCCACAGGGAGCTCTAGCTAGCTCAACTGAGTTGACTGAAGTTCACCCCAGCTCAAATCCAGCTACATTCGACTCCACTCAACTCCAAGCAGCTGAAGATGAATTCATTCCAGCTCAGGAAGCTTAAGTCCAGCTCCCAAGGACCTAGCTTAGCTCAAGCTAATTGAGCTAAGCTACCTTAGCTATCTCAACCAACTCAATTCTCCTTGGGAGCACCAGACCCAGCTCACCTCAGCTCCATTCAACAGAAGCTAGCTCACTTTAGCTTGGCTTAGCAGCTAGCAAAGAACTAGAAAGCTAAGCCAGCTAGAGTAGCCCCATGTTGACCTCTTCAGTAGCTGCCAGCTCCAATTCAGCTCCAGACTCTGCATATCCAACTCCTCTCCTCAAACCCTAAGCTCCACATGCATATTCCTCTACTCTATATATAGCTAAGCTAGGTTAGCTTAGCTTAGCTTAGCTAGCATCCACCTCCATGGCACCAAAAACCTAACCCTAACTCCACCTACATAACCTACCACTCCAAGTCCACCTAAGCCTACTTAAGCTAGCTCCACCACTATTCAAGTTGGCGCCACCTCTTTACCACCTTTCACCCCTCAACTAACCACCAAAAGACACCTAAAGTTGGTGCCAAAACTAACCCTAACTACATCCCTTTTGGCACCAACCTCAACCCCCATATCCACCCTACACATAACCCCTCCAAGCCATCTCCACCATCCACCTCAACCCCCTTCTAGAAGCCTAGAAGTTGGCACCAACCCATGGCACCTCTCCATGGTTGGCGCCACTTTTAGGTGTCCCTTGGCCACCCATAACTACCCCCCTTACACCCCTTTGGTGGCACCAACTCTCCTTAGCCCTAGGATCACCTAACCACCTCCATCTTCCCATCTTAGCCCTCCATCTTCCCATCTTAGCCCGCCATCTCAAGAGTCACCTTAACCCCTCATCCTACCCTATAAAAAGACCACCACCCACCACCTTACAACCCATCCTTGGCTAGCAAATTTCCTCTCATACTCTACCTAAAGCCCACACCCAAGAGAGAAGAAGAAGAATAAGATTAAGGGGATATTCTGTCCCCTTGGTGCCTTCCCCTCTTCCCTTCTCTTGTGCCCACGCTAGCCAAAGGAGGAGCCAGGCAAGGAAGACCTTTGGAGGAGGTCTTGAAGGTGGTCCATGCCACCTTGGAGGAGAGCTTGAGGGTGGTGCACGCCCACCCTAAGAGGAAAGACTTGAGGTGGAGAGCATCCACCTTAGAGGAGCTTCAAGGAAGGAGAAGAAGGAGACCCTCTTTTCAAGCCAAGGAGTAGCTAGGCTTGGAGCAAGAAGACTCCCTTCTTCACCAGATTCTACAAGAGGATTTGTGTTTCTTCTATTTCTTTTATATTTTCCATTTCTAGTAGAAGCATTCATCTACTTGTCTTTGTAAAAGAACACAAATTCTACTAAATTAATTTGCCTTCTTTTTAATTTCTTGTTGCAATTGTTGTCTTTGTTCTAGCACTTGTTTCACTTCCACTTCCTAATTACTCTAGGCCTCCACTTGCCTAGAGTGAGCTTAGGTAGTGGACATATTTCTCTTAAGTTTTAGCTTAGCAATTTAGGTGTTAGCACTTTTCTGTCGCAATTCACATTTTGCCCTCATTATTTAAAAATTGAAAAAAATTATATATTTAAAATACCAAAAAGAAAGTTGAGATTTATTTTCTAAGCAAGAGATTTTAATTGCAAATTTTCCTCCTTGGACGACCCTAGATACTCCCCTATCTAGGAATATAAATTTAAAAGCGTATGTGATTTGTCTTGTTACAACGACTTAAAAACTCGCTTTTACAAAACATGCCAAATTTTGCATCAGGTAACATTGTAGTTGGCTGATCAATCTAATAAGTCACCTAAAGGAGTTCTTGAGGATGTCATCGTTAGGGTGCGAGATTTCTATTTCTCGATGGACTTTGTAGTCTTGGATATCCAGAAAACCCGAGGGATACACCAATTATACTAGGGAGACCCTTTTTGGCCACTGCTAAGGCCAATATAAATTGTGAGGAGGGTCAAATTGAACTGAAATTCGGGAACCAAACACTAAAGATTGACATCTTTAAGGCCTAACAAGGGATTAATTGCGGTGTTATAGAACAGATATGTGATATCAAGGCTGTGGTTGATGATCCGTATATTGAGGACAACCTGACTACTTCCGATCAACCACAAGAAGATCAAAACCCGCAATCAGAGGAGTCTGAACCTGACCTAGATACACCTATAACTCCTTCCCTTTCTCTTGACACACACCCCGAACCACCCGCTGCTGCTGATAACCCTATTCATGAACTCAAGCCTCTTCCCGACCATCTAAATTACGTCTCTTTGGGTTCCAATCAGACGTTTCCTGTCATCAACTCTAGACTCACACCTGATCAGGAATCCCATCCGATTACGGTTCTCCAGCAACATTGAAGAGCCATTGGATGGACTCTCGATGATTTGACTGGTATCAGCCCCTCTTACTACACACATCGTTTCTACACCGAAGAGGGCACACGACCTTCCCGTAAAATGTAGAGATGTCTGAATCCTAATCTGCAGGAGGTCGTGAAAAAGGAGATCATCAAGTGGTTGACGCAGGGATCATCTACCCGATCTCCGACAGTTGGTGGGTGAGTCCAATCCAGGTTGTGCCTAAGAAGGCAGTAAAATTCCCTACTTGGAGGGGGTGAGATCAGCGTGACGTATAAAGTGCGAAAATAAAATATAACAATCTCACAAAAATAGACAGTCACATAATGTACACAATGATTTTTAGGTGGAAACCCAACCAGGGTGAAAACTACCACCTAACCCTCTCGAGTTAGGATTTTTCGATCAACCAAGTTGATCAAATCCACTAACGTACTACTTAAAACGAGGGTAGTACAACCTCAATTACAACCACGCTACAAGTGCGAGGGTAGCGTACCTTAAACCCCTTCTCTTCACGAGAAAGATTTTGTCTCACAAAGGAGACGGGAATTCGCAAAGCGAATACCCAACACAAGCAAAGTAAAATACAAGAATAGTCCTATAGAGCCAATAAAGATATTCTTAACCTAAGCTTCTATAGGAGTAAGGATGCTTCCCTTTGCAAGAAGTGCGTCGACGATGTGGATGCATGAACCACATGGTAGCTCTTCGTCGCTCTCGTAATTGCGGAGGGAGAGTGGGTGCGCAACAGGAATCAAGCTCTCTAGGTGTAGAACTAAGCTTGGAGAGCAAGAGCTTTCTTCTATATAATCTTCTTCTTCTTTTAGACACCAAAGAGTGGAAAGTATGTAGCTTGGGTATATCTTGGTGTGGCAAAGGTTCTCCTCTATTTGTAGAGGCCCTAGGAAGGCTTTGGAAAGCCTTGGAAGGCTTCCATAGCCGTTGGGTGTAAGGTCCAAGAAAATTAGGCCAAAATTAGGATTAATCATTACACTGACAGGATTATCAGACATCTGGTCCTGGCATCAGATGTCTGGAAAACCAGTTTAAGACGTCTGGGAACAAAGTCAGACATCTGATTTTAGGCAGGTTTCCTTCCTTACTTGAATCAGATCTAAACAGGGTTCTAGTGAATTATCATCAGACGACTATAGGATGTCTGAAAACCTACTTTTCTGCAGAAATGGATTCCCAAGAGAGTGCAACGGCTATAAAATCTCTGAGAAGATATTTTGGGTCAGCCAAGGTAAAATGGTTATGTATCAGATGTCAGGGGTCCTCTATGGATGTCTGATACGAGGCTAACGGTCATATCCTTCAGCGTTTACTAAGGTAGCCAACGGTTCACTAATTGGACGTCTGGCAAAGTCATCAGACGACTTCTAAGACATCTGGAGTAAGGTCTGGACGTCTGATTTCATCAGACAGAACTAACTAAGTCCAGCTTAAACATTCTCGGACGTCTGAGTCAATAGTCAGACATCTTAAAAGTCATTATCAGACGTCTTATTTTCAGATTAGACGTCTAAAAAGGTTGTTTGAACCCTATTTTCACTTTCTAAGTTCTCTACAGAAAACCTAAGATCCTAGGGTTGTGCAGATGTTCCTAGGACTACTGTTAAAGTACTTTGAGGCTCTTTAACATGATATTCTAAGAAACAAAAAGAGCAAGGAAAAAAAGACAGGAGTACATAAAAAGAGATGAATAGAATTTTATCCTATTCTTCTTGTCCTTCCATCTTCAAGCTATCGCTCCACACGAAGCTCCTTTGTTCTCCATCAAGCTCCTCCAATCCATCCTAGATGCGAGCTCGAACTTCGTCTAACCACGTCTTCATTTGCAATTAACCTGAAATCTAAGACTTCAAATGCAAATGTTAAATGACACGTGTTTTGTTATCATCAAAATAAATGATCGCGATGCTCTAGCAACAACAATCTCCCCCTTTTGATGATGACAATATCATAAATAATAATGCAAAAAATCCTCCCCCTTTTTGACATTATCAAAAAGGTTTAATTGATTTTAAATTTCCTATAACTCCCCCTTAAAACATGCTCCTCTATAAATGAGTTGAATTTCTTTTAACAAGAGTAATGTCCTCCCCTTTTTTGTAATAACAAGATAGCTATTATTTTTCTCCCCCTTACTAAAGGAAATATAGCTAACTTACATCTCCCCTTTAATAATTGACAATAAGCTCATAATATTAACTCTCCCTATCTATAAGCTAATGATAAAAGGATAGGGTAAAGGGTTTTACCTCACCTACCATGGCCAATAAAATGGCCCAAATGGAGGTGGTGGATGCCACATTGGATGGGGCTTCCATCTGTAGCTTGGAGGCCCATGCATCGGCGCCGGTCTCCAGTCTGGCGGTCGACGTGCGGCGGGTCCATTATTTGTTCGCCGTCTTGTCGGTCTTCTCATTCTCCTCCTTGGTCTACTCTTTGGTCCTCCCAACTCAAGTTGACCAGCCTTGAGCTTGTAGGTCTAGTCCTTTGTGTTGTAATCACCCTTGAAACCTACAAAACAAGATTCCAAGTCTTTCTTCGATATCCAAGTGAGCTTGGATCCAAATCTATTAGCAGGTCTCCTTGATGGAGATCCTTTCTCAACCTTAGGGCTATGCAAATTTTCTACTTTGTTGATTAATTTGTTAGAATTTTCCTTAAGACATGAGATTTCTTTTTTTATAATATTCATCTTAGTCTTTAAATCAGAAATTTCTAATTTTAGACTAGCATTTTTTTCAATCAATTTAGTATTTTTATTTATTAAATCTTTATTTTCTAATAGAAAGTTACTATCCTTAGGACTAGTTTCTAGATCCTTGAGTTATTTTTCTAACCTATCATTTTCATTTTTAAGAAAACTAAGGTTCTTTTTAACACTTTTATTTTCTATCTTAAGTGATTTACTAAGTTCAAATAGCTCATCAAAAGCATCTTGTAAATCAGAATGTACCTCATTGTCGGAGTTGTCGCTATCGCTATCACTTCCTCTGGCCATGAAACCAAAGCAAGCAGTTTCTTCCTCAGGGTTCTGCTCTTCTTCTTCCTCTGAGCTTGAGTCATCTCAAGTTGCTTGGAACGCCTTCTTCTTAGACTTCTTCTCATTTTCCTTCTTCTCCTTTTCTTTCTTTGATTCCCTACAAAACTTTGAAAATTTCTTAAGTAAAATTTTAAAATCTTCGTCGTCGGAACTTACCTCGCTATCTGATGCTGCTCTGAATGCGAGGGTCTTCTTCTATTTTGGTTCCGGTGTAGCCTTCTTTTTCTGCTTTAGCTTTGTCTCATACGCCATTAGGTTGCCTAGGAGATCCTCCATGTTGAGCTCCTCCACTTCGTTTGCCTCCTCGATGGCGATGACCTTCTGTTCCCACTCCGGTCTGAGGGAACAAAAAAAGCTTCCCTTGAAGCTCCCCCTTGATGAAGGTTTTACCTAAAGCTTTTAAACTATTTACTATGAGAGTGAACCTAGTGTTCATCTCACTTAAGGATTCGTTAGACTTCATAGAAAAAGATTCAAATTCTTGAGAAAGTAAATTTATTTTAGAAGTTTTTACCTTGGTCATACCTTCGTGTGTCACTTCTAGAGTGTGCCATACCTCTTTTGCAGTGGCGCACTGAGATATACGGTTGAACTCCCCCAGGCTAAGGGCACAGTATAACACATTCATAGCTTTCGCATTGAGGGAAAGCTCGCGGGTCTGCTACCGTGAATAGCCTCTCTCTGGTTTCTCCGGGACTTCGTATGGGGTTTCACAACGTTCCCATAATGCAAAGTCGGTGGCTTAAAGCCACATCTTCATCCATAACTTCCAGTAGCCGTAGTTGCTTCCATCGAAGAAAAGCGATTGGACGGCGGACTGCCCCTCGATGATTCTGGTGGCGGTGATGCTTCCCTCCATCGGATCTTCGCCGGTGTGTAACACAGAAAATGCGAAACCTGCTCTGATACCAATTGTAAATCCTTACTTGGAGGGGGTGAGATCAGCGCAACGTATAAAGTGCGGAAATAAAATATAACAATCTCACAAAAATAGACAATCACATAATGTACGCAATGATTTTTAGGTGGAAACCCAACCCGGGTGAAAACCACCACCTAACCCTCTCGAGTTAGGATTTTCCGATCAACTAAGTTGATCAAATCCACTAACGTACTACTTAAAACGAGGGTAGTACAACCTCAATTATAACCACGCTACAAGTGCGAGGGTAGCGTACCTTAAACCCTTTCTCTTCACGAGAAGGATTTTGTCTCACGAAGGAGATGGGAATTTGCAAAGAGAATACCCAACACAAGCAAAGTAAAATACAAGAATAGTTCTATAGAGCCAACAAAGATATTCTTAACCTAAGCTTCTATAGGAGTAAGGATGCTTCCCTTTGCAAGAAGTGCATCGACGACGTGGATGCGTGAACCACGCGGTAGTGCTTCATTGCTCTCGTAATTACGGAGGGAGAGTGGGTGCGCTACAGGAATCAAGCTCTCTAGGTGTAGAACTAAGCTTGGAGAGCAAGGGCTTTCTTCTATATGATCTTCTTCTTCTTTTAGACACTAAAGAGTGGAAAGTATGTAGCTTGGGTATATCTTGGTGTGGCAAAGGTTCTCCTCTATTTATAGAGGCCCTAGGAAGGCTTTGGAAGGCCTTGGAAGGCTTCCATAGCCGTTGGGTGCAAGGTCCAAGAAAATTAGGCCAAAATCAGGATTAATCATTACACTGACAAGGTTATCAGACGTTTGGTCCTGGCATCAGACATCTGGGAAACCAGTTTAAGATGTTTGGGAACAAAGTCAGACGTCTGATTTTAGGCGGGTTTCCTTCCTGACTTGAATCAGATCTAAACAGGGTTCTAGTGAATTGTCATCAAACGACATACAGGACGTCTGGAGTGATGTCTGGACATCTGAAAACCTACTTTTCTGCGAAAATGGATTCCCAAGAGAGTGCAACGGCTATAAAATCTCTGAGAAGATATTTTGGGTCAGTCGAGGTAAAACGGTCATGTATCAGACGTATGGGGTCCTCTACGGACATTTGATACGAGGCTAACGATCATATCCTTCAGCATTTACTAAGGTAGCCAACGGTCCACTAATTGGACGTCTGGCAAAGTCATCAGACGTCTTCTAAGACATCTGGAGTAAGGTCTAGACGTCTGATTTCATCAGATATAACTAACTAAGTCCAGCCTAACTATTCTCGGATGTCTGAGTCAACAGTCAGATGTCTTAAAAGTCATTATCAGACATTTGATTTTCAGATTAGACGTCTGAAAAGGTTGTTTGAATCCTATTTTGGTTTTCTAAGTTCTCTACAGAAAACCTAAGTATCCTAGGGTTGTGCAGGTATTCCTAGGACTACTGTTAGGGTACTTTGAGGCTTTATAACACGATATTCTAAGAAACAAAAAGAGTAAGGAAAAAAAGACAAGAGTACATAGAAAGAGATGAACAGAATTCTATCATATTCTTCTTGTCCTTCCATCTTCAAGCTATCACTCCACTTGAAGCTCCTCTGTTCTCCATTAAGCTCCTCTAATCCATCCTGGATGCGAGCTCGAACTCCGACTAACCACGTCTTCATTTGCAATTAACTTGAAATCTAAGACTTCAAGTGCAAATGTTAAATGACACGTGTTTTGTTATCATCAAAATAAACGATCGCGGTGCTCTAGCACCAACATTCAGGACTCACCGTGATCACGACTGAAACTGGGGAAATCATATCAACTCGTGTGGCGAATTCGTGGAGAGTCTGCATTGATTACAGAAGACTCAATTCCTCCACGAAGAAGGATCATTTTCCACTACCATTTATTGATCAGATCCTCAAGAAACTAGCAGGAAATAGGTTCTTCTGCTTTTTAGATGGGTACTCCGGTTATAACCAAGTGGCAATCCTTCCTGAGGACCAAGAAATGACCACTTTCAGTTGCCCCTTCGGGACCTACGCGTTCCAAAGGATGCCGTTCGGTCTCTGCAATGCACCCGTTACTTTTCAGTGGTGCATGCTTGCCATATTTTCAGATATGGTAGGTGATTATCTGGAAGTCTTCATGGATGACTTTTCAGTATTCGAAGAATCATTTGACGATTACCTCCTACACTTGGTCCAAATCCTCAGGCAGTGCATTGACGTGAATCTGGTTCTTTCCTGGGAAAAGAGCCATTTCATGGTGCCTGAAGGAATTGTCCCGGGACATCTCATATCAGAAAAAGGCATCCAGGTCGATCGAGCCAAGATAAACTTGATTTCCAAACTCCCTATGCCTAGCTCGATCAAGGACATCCAATCTTTTTTGGGGCATGTCGATTTTTACTGTCGATTCATTCCTGATTTCTCAAAGATCACGCGCCCCCTGACCACTCTACTTTCTAAGGATGTACCTTTCGAAATCTCCAAGGAATGCACTCAAGCATTTGAAATCCTCCGTGATCGAGTTACCCAAGCTTCGATCCTACAGTCCCCTAATTGGTCTCAACCCTTTGAGATAATGTGCGATGCATCTAATTTCGCTGTAGGAGTGGTACTCGGGCAGAAAGTTGATGGGAAACCCGTGGTCATCTACTACGCTAGTAAGACACTTGACGAGGCTAAGCGTAACTACACAGTTACTGAAAAAGAGCTGCTAGCCATAGTATTTGCCCTGGAAAAATTCAGATCTTATCTCTTGGGTTCCTGTGTTATCATTTACTCGGATCACATTGTTGTGAGGCATCTCCTTGCGAAGAAGGATGTGAAACCTCGATTAATCCGCTGGATCTTGCTGTTGCAAGAGTTTGACCTCGAGATTCGCGACAAAGAGGGAAAACAGAACGTGGTAGCTAATTACTTGTCCCGCCTTCCTTCTGAGATATCAACCCTTCCGAACCCATTACAGAACATTTTCTTGATGAGCACCTCTTGACTATCAATACAGGGCTTCCATGGTTTTCTATTATAGTAAACTACCTGGCATCACATCAGGTCACATTTGATTGGTCGAAGGGTAAGAAGGACAAATTGCTTTTTGATGACAAGTATTACTTCTAGGAAGACCCGTATCTTTTCCGCATCGGTGCTGATCAAATCATTCGACGATGTGTCATGGAAGCGGAAATTTAGGACATCTTGTCCTTCTGCCATGACTAGGCATGCGGTGGACATTTCTCAGGTCATAAAACCGCAGCGAAAGTCCTCCAGTGCGGCTTCTATTGGCCCACGATTTTCAAAGATGCATACAATCACTGTAGGACATGCACTTGTTTCTGGACCTTAGGCAACATGAGCCATCGTGATATGATGCCCTTACAGCCAATTCTCGTATGTGAAATCTTCGACATGTAGGGGATTGATTTTATGGGACCCTTCCCTATTTCGGATGGCTTCGAGTACATTCTACTTGCTGTTGACTACGTGTCCAAGTGGATCGAAGCCATTCCAACCCGAACCAATGATCATAAGGTGGTTATCGAATTCATTCATTAGAACATCTTTTTGCCGTTCGGGATTCCACGTGCTATAATCTCTGATGGAGGGACCCATTTCACTAATGCTCAGTTCAGGTCACTGATGACCAAATATGGGGTGTCGCACCAAATCAGTACTCCTTACCACCCCCAAACTAATGGTTTAGCTGAGCTATCAAATCGGGAGATCAAGAAAATCTTCCAGGTTACTGTTTGACCTGACAGGAAAGACTGGTCATCCCTACTTCTGGAAGCTTTGTGGGCTTATAGGACTACCCACAAAATCCAATTAGGTATATCTCTGTAACGACCCGAGTCCCTACGAGACACGAGAATTGGACTGACTCGACTAATCCCAAGACCTAGTCGTCCAACGAGGAAGTAACCAAAAGAGCAGTAAAATAAACCACATTCAACATGAAATATAACTAGCAGTAACAAAATACAGCAGTAAGAAAAAGAACTATTACAGCATGTATCACCACAACAGAAGAACAACATTTATAGCATAACATGAACTACGAGTAAGGAAAAGTACAGAGAGTAACAAGAACTACTCACTACAGTGGAACAAAAAGGGCACAAAAGAACAGTGGTAACTCTACTGGACCCTACTCGGCCCAGCGTCCTCTGCAGCCGCTGACCCTGGCGGCTCAACACCTGGTCCTGAAAAGTAACGAGTGTAACACGTCAGCGAAATGCTGAGTAAAGTGGCAACTAAACTAAAGAAGCAGTAAAGTGTACAGTAGCTGTTTTATTTTCTTTCTTTATTTATGTCTTTCTATTGTTTCACAATTTATCTACTTCTCAGATCCTTCACTTGATCTCGAATGTTCCTCGTGGGAACGATCTTGATTGTAGTCTTTTCCGAAGAGTAGAAGTAACATGTGGTGCTCTCCTGGCCGGGAGAGTCCCTTGTGGTGATCCTACTCTCAGACAACCACCCCAAAGTCGCTGACAGACGTAACGGTGACTACGACACGCGCGATAAACACACGGGTAGCTACCCCGCACTAGCACGCGGTCAGTCGTTTCCGTTAACGGGTGCGCCCAAAGCACAGCACGGAACCAGTATAGGGCAGAGCCCTCTCAGTAACAGGGGTCCAGCCCCTCCACAGTAACCAAACAGGGGTCTTGCCCCTCCACAGTTTGCGCACCCTCACCTGACTACCCTAGTTTGCCCAGTGGGCCTAACAAGTCGGTGTAGGTGAGCTAGCAGAACCCCGGGGCCCGTGGGGTAGCTAGTACTCGCTCTACACTAGTAGCTCTCCTCGGTACTGTGTACACGAGGGCCAAAAGTCGGTACAAAGTGGCCAGACCTAACCCCGGGTCCGTGGGGAGGCTGGCTCCGCTCTGCACTAAGCAGGTAACAGGTGCTTCCCCTGGTACTACGTACCCAAGAGACAACACACTTCCACATCTTTCCTTCTCAGTTCCATTTCATTCTCTTTCCAGGAGTTCTACTCCTAACTCCCCGTAGGGTTCCAGCTCTTCTAACTTAGCACATTCAGGTTTCACCCTTTCAGTTTCACGTTCATACAACCCATATTCTCAATCATGTTCATTTATTCATAACAGGCAGCTGTTAAATCAATTTATAGGCAGCTATTATTTCCTTTCCACATTTTCCAAGACTGCAATATATATATTCATATCACTAGTTTTTCAGTCCTAGGATTCATGCCGTACCCTAGGATCTATCATTCAATCTAGTTTTCCAGCCCTAGGATTCATGCAATACCCTAGGATCTATCATTCAATCTGGTTTCTCATTCCTAGGATTCATGCAATGCCATAGGTTCTATTAATTGTTCCATAATTGTAACAAATTATGTTAATAATTCTTAAAGCCACTCTACCAGCTACAACGGAAGTACTGGGGGCGTGGTCGGAAATCCCGCGTGCCTCCGCAACCCCCGAGACTGCAATGGAATGGGGTCCTAACATAAGGATCAAACACAAGGAATTTCTCAGAACAGTATATAATTACTGTAAACGGGTAGAGGATTTTATTCCGAAAAGAACGCAACTCGAAACATGGAAAACAGACTCCGAACGGGCCCTAAACGGGTCGAAAACGACGAAACAGTCCAAAATCAGACGTCTGGAACCTCTTCCAGACGTCTTAAAATGTGGGTCAGATGGTACCTTTGTTCTGCGTAGTCTCTCAGATGTCCAGAAGCCTGCGGGGGCATCTGGCCTAGTTCCCAGACGTCCGATGGTCACCCCGGATGTCTGGAAGTCCTTCCCGTCATCCGGCATTGCGGCCAGACGTCTGATTCGCTTTGGATGGCGAATCTTAGAGCCTGCACGTACCCACTCCTCGCTCTCAGTACGAACGGTCGCAGAAAAGGAAGAATGACGAAAATAACTTACTTGCCAGATGTCTGGACAGTCCTCCAGACGTCTTCACTATCGTCTGGTTGGAATCCCAGACGTCTGATTCTGGAAAAATTTCCAGAATCAGAGCTCGGCTCGCTCTCTGCCCGCTACGCACGGCCGTGCCACGCCCCGTCCGCTTGCTGCTCGAGCTGCAGCAGCCCTCCAGCGACGCTCCACGCCCGAGGCTCCCCTGCCGGCCGGCTCTAGCTGCCCCGGCAAGCTCGAGCCCTCACGATCGGGCATCTCCTCCCTCGCGCAACACCTCCTCCCGCAACTCGCCGCGGCTGTCGCAGCTCGCTCGCGCTCACACTCTCGCATCGGCTGGAAGAAGAAGAAGGAAGCGGAGGAGATGAGAGTGAGGGAGAGGGCGAGGGCCTTATAAGGCCACGCAGGGAGAGAGAGAGAGCGCAGTCTACACCTGTAGGAGGAGAGGGGGAAAAAGAGGCGTTCGCAGGTCTGCGCACGCAGGCGCGCAGACGCAATTGTGCGTGGCACAGAAATTAAATCCTAGACGTCTAGAAGGGGTTCCAGACGTCTGGTCGGCGTCTTGAAAGCACGTTCGTAACAATATAACAAACTCAAAGGAAGTTTCGTCCCCGAAACTTGCACTAACTAGGGTACAGGAAAAATGTCATATAAAAACATAACAAACTCCAAGAGGACTGAAGCCGGTCCGAAAGACGTACCCGCGAAGAGCTCCAGGTACCGCTCCCGCATTGCCGCCTCAGGCTCCCAGGTAGCCTCCTCGTACCGCTGGCTCCTCCACAGAATCTTCACCAGGGGTACTTGCTTTCGTCTCAATCTGCGGACGGCTCAGTCAAGAATCTGCACTGGCCGCTCGGGGTAGGTCAGGTCGTCGCCCACCTCGACGCTCTCTTGACTCAGTACGTGACTGGGATCGGCTAAGTACTTCCTGAGGTTGGACACGTGGAACACGTCGTGTACACCAGAAAGCTGAGAAGGGAGGGCAAGTCTGTAAGCAACGGGTCCAACCCGCTCCAGGACCTCAAAGGGCCCCACGAACCTCGGCGCGAGCTTCCCTCTCACCCCAAACCGCTGCAGGCCCTTCATGGGCGAAACACGAAGAAAGACGTGGTCCCCAACCTCAAATTGCACCTCTCTGCGTTTTCGATCCGCGTAGCTCTTCTGTCTGCTCCTAACAGTGCGGAGTCGCCTGTGGATCTGCTCGACTACCTCCTAACTCTGCCGGATCAACCTGGGGCCAACCTCCCACTTGGTCCCCACCTCAACCCAACTCAAGGGTGCCGTACACCTTCGTCCGTACAGAGCCTCGTAGGGGGCCATGCCGATGCTCGAGTGATAGCTGTTGTTGTATGCAAACTCCGCCAGGGGCAGGTGCTCCTCCCAGGAGCCCCTCTAGTTCAGTACACAGGCACACAAAAGGTCCTCAAGGGTCTGTATCGTGCGCTCAGACTGTCCGTCCGTCTGGGGGTGGTAAGCTGTACTAAACCTCAACCGTGTCCCCAGGGCCTGCTGAAACTCAGCCCAAAACTGGGATGTAAAGCAGGTATCCTGGTCGGATACGATTTCCTGTGGAACTCCGTGTAGTCGTACCACATCGCGGATATACCTCTCTGCCAACTGTGCTGGTCCCAAAGTGACTCGAATCGGCAAGAATCGTGCCATCTTCGTCAGTCTATCCACAATTACCCAGACTGCGTCGTGTCCTCGCTGGGTAACAGGTAAGCCCACCACCAAGTCCATGGTGATGCTCTCCCACTTCCACTCTGGCACTGGAAGCGGCTGTAGCGGCCCTGCAGGCCTCTGATGCTCGGCTTTCACCTGCTGACACACTAAGCATTGCTACACGAATTCACCCACATCCTACTTCATCCCCCTCCACCAAAACTCGCGTCTCAAGTCGTGGTACATCTTCGTGTTTCCGGGATGTATGGTGATCTGGAACCGTGTGCCTCAGTCAGGAGCTCTCTCAACAGCTCCTCGTCTCTGGGAACGCACAACCGTCCCCTCAGGCGCAGCACCTGGTCTGTGAAAGAGAAGTCCCCTAGGTCTCCTGACAGTACTCTGTCGCGCAAGGACTGCAAGTACGGATCAGCCATTTGTCCTGTGATGATGCGGTCTATCAGCTCTGGCCTAGTCTGCCGTGTCACAGTCACTGCCCCATAGTACCCTCGTATTTCTAGAGGTCGCCAACTGCCCACCTCCTCCAAAAGGCTCCAACTCTGTAACTGTAAACTGGCCAAGTGTGCGGGTGCCTTACGGCTCAAGGCGTCAGCCACCACATTGGCCTTTCTCGAGTGGTAGGAGATGCTGCAGTCGTAGTCCTTCAGGAGCTCCAACCAACGTCTTTGTCTCATGTTGAGCTCCTTCTGATCAAAAAGGTATCTGAGGCTCTTGTGATCTGTGAAAATCTCGAAGGTCTCACCGTACAAGTAGTGCCTCCAGGTCTTCAGCGCGAAGACGACAGCTGCCAACTCCAGGTCATGGGTAGGGCAGGTATGCTCATGGGGCTTCAGTTGCCGCGAAGCGTAAGCGACAACGTGACCCCTCTGCATGAGCACACCTCCTAACCCCTGCAAGGAGGCATCCGTGTACACAACGAACCCGCCATTACTGTCAGAGATGGTGAGCACGGGAGCCAAGGTCAACCTACCCTTCAGCTCCTGAAAACACGCCTCACAGGCGTCTGTCCAAGTGAAGGGCACGTCCTTCCGGGTCAACTGTGTCATGGGACGCGCAATCTGTGAAAAACCTCTGATGAATCGTCTGTAGTAGCCAGCTAGTCCCAGGAAACTACGAATCTCAGTGACTGAAAGTGGTCTCTCCCACCTAAGCACTGCGTCGACCTTGGCTGGGTCCACCGCCAAGCCATCTCTAGAGATCACATGACCTAAGAGGTCACCTCCCTCAACCAGAACTCGCACTTGCTGTATTTGGCGTACAGCCTATGTCGTCTTAGTGTGTCCAGAACCATCCGCAAGTGCTATCCGTGCTGCGTCCGATCACGAGAATAGATGAGTACATCATCAATGAATACCACCACGAACTGGTCCAAGTACGGTCTAAATACCCGGTTCATCAGGTCCATGAAAGCAGCAGGGGCATTGGTTAGCCCAAATGGCATGACCAAAAACTCGTAGTGTCAATACCGAGTGTGGAAAGCTGTCTTGGAGACGTCTGCCTCCCTGATCCTCAACTGGTGGTATCCAGACCTCAAGTCGATCTTGGAGAACACCGTGGCACCCCGCAACTAGTCAAACAAGTCGTCGATCCTCGGCAGCGGATATCTGTTCTTGATGGTGACCCTATTCAGCTGTCGGTAGTCCACACAAAGGCGTAGGGTACCATCCTTCTTCTTCACAAACAGTACCGGGGCTCCCCAGGGAGACGCACTGGGCCTCACGAAACCCTTCTCCAAAAGGTCCTGCAACTGAGACTTGAGCTCTCGTAGCTCAAGCGGTGCCATCCTGTATGGCGCGGTGGAGATGGGGCTGGTCGCTGGTACTAGTGAGATCTCAAACTTGATCTCACGCTCGGGCGGCAGTCCTGGTAACTCGTCTGGGAACACGTCAGGGTACTCTCTGACCACTGGGATGCTCTGGAAGTCTGCCATAAGGCTGGGCTCTGCAACCACACAAGCTAGGAAGCCCTCACACCCCTGGCTCAATGTCTCGCCACCCGAAATGCCGAAATGCACCTGAAGCCTCCATCCACTAGCTGTCCGTGAAACTCGAAGGAAGGAAACTCCGGCATAGAGAAGACAATCTTCCTCTCAAAACAGTCCACCAAGGCGTGGTAAGCGGACAGCCAGTCCATCCCCAGAATTACGCCAAAGTCCTCCATCTGTATCATAATCAGGTCAGCTGGCAGGCTATGTCCCCCGACGCTGACCTCGCAATCCATGTACACCTCCTCAGCTACAAACAGCTGACCACTCTGACCTCTGATTACTAACGGATTCTCTAACAGCATATAATCCTGGCCCAAACTAACTGCGAAACTGGCTGTGACAAACAAGTGCGTAGCGCCGGAATCGAAAAGTGTGTAAACGAGTCTGCCGGAAACTGAAACCATACCTGCCACCACCGATCCCGAAGCTCTGGCATCCCTATATGTCAGGGCGTTGATACGCCCCTCAGCTCTAGGTGCGGACGAAGCAGCCACACTCTACGTCGGACGGGCAGGTGCTGGCCGGTACCCTCCTCGTGACTGCTGTCCTCCTCCTCATGCCTGGGAACCGTGGCCTCCTGCGCACCCTCCAGTGCTCTGCGCGGGAAGTATCTGCTGACCTCCTGCCCTAGACGGGCAGTCCCTCCTGATGTGGCCCGGCTGGCCACACTGGTAACAGAGGGGAACCCGACTCCCGCCTTCAGTGGGTCCCTGCTATCGGCTGGGCGGGGGTCCGATGTTGGCGACTGGCCTCTATCGAGGGCCCCCAAAGGCCACGGATGGCCCTGCAAAACGTGACGGCTCTCTTGCGGATGCCACATGTCTCCTCTCTCGCCAGCCCTGTGAAAAGTCTGGCTGAAAGGGCCTCTTCCACTCGCCATCAGTGTCTCGCGCGGACGGGTTGGTCTCCTTGTAAGTCAAGGCTGCCTCCACCACCCTCGAAAACGTAGGCAGCTTCAGGGGTTTGACATACCCTCGAATCGCAAGCCGGAGCCCCTCGGTGAACCTCCAAAGGCACTCCTCCTCAGTGGCTACCGCTATCGCTCCAAAGCGGGACAGCTCCAGGAAACACGTGCGGTACGAGCTCACGGTCATCGTCCCTTGGCAAAGAGTGTGGAACTCCTGCCTCCTCTGGTCCTACCACATCTGGGGAAAGTACTGCTCGCAGAAGAGGGCGACGAACCGGTCCCAGGTCGGCTTGTCCCTCTCCTGTCCCCAGACCGCCCTCCACCACCTGTGTGCCGCACTCTCCAGCTGGTACGTGGCAAAGGCCACGCAGCACTCCACCGGGGGGCGAAGGGTGTCTAAAATCTTCTCCAGCTGCTCAAGTCAGTCCTCTGCCTCAGTCGGGTCCTCATCCCCCTTAAAGGAGAGGGGCTTCAGCTTCCGGAACTGTCCAAAGAGCTCGGAGTGGCGTTGCAGTGGGGATGCTGGTGCACCTCCAGGCAAAGGTGTCTTGTGCACAGAAGTGTCAGAAGAAGGTGGGGGCAGCGGCGGCCCATCCCCTCCCCCGTGTCCAGCACCGCGTCCGTCGGGTAGTCTCACAGAGGACTCCCCCTCTGCAACCCCAGGGTGAGGCGCTCGGGGCGGTGGGTAGAGCTCCTCTCGCACAATGTCTCATATCAGCTGGGCGAGGTCCTGGGCCTGGACGCCCGGGAGTAGCAGGACGGGCGAGGTCCTGAGGCGTCGGCAACGGCACGCCCACCTCGCCGACCTCGTCCTCGACCGCGCCCGCAGCCCGTCTCACCAGTCCCACGACGAGGCATCTCCTGCAAGGAGACGCGAAACAAAACGAAACACGTCAATATGGAACGATACCTAACGGATACGTCTAAGAGATCATGTCAAAAGATATGTTGTGGTGGCTACTCTAGTTATAGACATGTGAATTGGTTATTTTCCAGTCAGTTGATTCACTTCTCGGGACGACCTTGCTCTGATACCATCTTGTAACGGCCTGATTCCTGAGTCCCTACAAGACACGAGAACCGGACCAACTCGACTAATCCCAAGACCTAGTCGTCCAACGAGGAAGTAACCAAAAGAGCAGTAAAATAAACTACATTCAACATGAAATATAACTAGCAGTAAGAAAAAGAACTACTACAGCATGTATCACCACAATAGAAGAACAACATTTATAACATAACATGAACTACGAGTAAGGAAAAGTACAGAGAGTAACAAGAATTACTCACTACAGTGGAACAAAAAGGGCAAAAAAGAACAGTGGTAACTCTACTGGACCCTACTCGGCCCAGCATCCTCTGCAGCTGCTGACCCTGGCAGCTCAACACCTGGTCCTGAAAAGTAACGAGTGTAACACGTCAGCAAAACGCTGAGTAGAGTGGCAACTAAACTAAAGAAGCAGTAAAGTATACAGTAGCTGTTTTATTTTCTTTCTTTCTTTATTTACGTCTTTCTATTGTTTCAGAATTTATCTACTTCTCAGATCCTTCACTTGATCTCGAATGTTCCTCGTGGGAACGATCTTGATTGCAGTCTTTTTCGAAGAGTAGAAGTAACATGTGGTGCTCTCCTGACCGGGACAGTCCCTCGTGGTGATCCTACTCTCAGTCAACCACCCCAAGGTCGCTGACAGATGTAATGATGACTACGGCACGCGCGATAAACACACGGGTAGCTACCCCGCACTGGCACACGGTCAGTCATTTCCGTTAACGGGTGCGCCCAAAGCACAGCACGGAACCAGTATAGGGCATAGCCCTCTCAGTAACAGGGGTCCAACCCCTCCACAGTAACCAAACAGGGGTCTTGCCCCTCCACAGTCCGCGCACCCTCGCCTGACTACCCTGGTTTGCCCAGTGGGCCTAACAAGTCGGTGTAGGTGAGCTAGCAGAACCCCGGGGCCTATGGGGTAGCTAGTACTCGCTCTACACTAGTATCTCTCCTTGGTACTATGTACACGAGGGCCAAAAGTCGGTACAAAGTGGCCAGACCTAACCCCGGGTCCCTGGGGCGGCTGGCTCCACTCTGCACTAAGCAGGTAACAGGTGCTTTCCCTGGTACTACGTACCCAAGAGACAACACACTTCCACATCTTTCCTTCTCAGTTCCATTTCATTCTCTTTCCAGGAGTTCTACTCCTAACTCCCCGTAGGGTTCCAGCTCTTTAAACTCAGCACATTCAGGTTTCACCCTTTCAGTTTCACGTTCATACAACTCATATTCTCAATCATGTTCATTTATTCTTAACAGGCAGCTGTTAAATCAATTTACAGGCAGCTATTATTTCCTTTCCACATTTTCAAAGACTGCAATATATATATTCATATCACTAGTTTTCCAGTCCTAGGATTCATGCCGTACCATAGGATCTATCATTCAATCTAGTTTTCCAGCCCTAGGATTCATGCAATACCCTATGATCTATCATTCAATCTGGTTTCTCATTCCTAGGATTCATGCAATGCCCTAGGTTCTATTAATTGTTCCATAATTGTAACAAATTATGTTAATAATTCTTAAAGCCACTCTACCAGCTACAACGGAAGTACTGGGGGCGTGGTCGGAAATCCCGCGCGCCTCCGCAACCCCCGAGACTGCAATGGAATGGGGTCCTGACACAAGGATCACACACAAGGAGTTTGCAAGAACAATATATAATTACTGTAAACGGGTAGAGGATTTTATTCCGAAAAGAACGCAACTCGAAACACGAAAAACAGACTCCGAACGGGCCCTAAACGGGTCGAAAATGACGAAACAGTCCAAAATCAAACGTCTGGAACCTCTTCCAGACGTCTTAAAATGTGGGTTAGATGGTACCTTTGTTCTGCGTAGTCTCTCAGACGTCCAGAAGCCTGCGGGGGCGTCTGGCCTAATTCCCAGACGTCCGATGGTCACCCCGGTTGTCTGGAAGTCCTTCCCGTCGTCTGGCACTGCGGCCAGACGTCTTATTCGCTTTGGATGGCGAATCTCAGAGCCCGTACGTACCCACTCCTCGCTCTCAGTACAAACGGTCGCAGAAAAGGAAGAAGGACGAAAATAACTTACTTGCCAGACGTCTGGACAGTCCTCCAGACGTCTTCACCGTCGTCTGGTTGGAATCCTAGACGTCTGATTCTGGAAAATTTCCAGAATCAGAGCTCGGCTCGCTCTCCGCCCGCGACGCACGGCCGCGCCTCGTCCGCCTGCTGTTCGAGCTGCAGCAGCCCTCTAGTGACGCTCCACGCCCGCGGCTCCCCCACCGACCGGCTCTAGCTGCCCCGGCAAGCTTGAGCCCTCACGG
Organism: Thalassia testudinum; assembly: GCA_037157565.1. Classification (NCBI taxonomy): domain Eukaryota; kingdom Viridiplantae; phylum Streptophyta; class Magnoliopsida; order Alismatales; family Hydrocharitaceae; genus Thalassia; species Thalassia testudinum. The sequence goes on from JAZHRO010000031.1 coordinate 147,114,295, forward strand.
TCGGGCGTCTCCTCCCTCGCGCAACACCTCCTCCCGCAACTCACCGCGGCTGCTGCTGTGGCAGCTCGCTCGCGCTCGCGCGCTCGCACTCTCGCACCGGCTGGAAGAAGAAGAAGGAAGCAGAGGAGATGAGAGTGAGGGAGAGGGCGAGGGCCTTATAAGGCGACGCGGGGAGAGAGAGAGAGAGCGCAGTCTGCGCCTGCAGGAGGAGAGAGGGAAATAGAGGCGTTCACAGGTCTACGCGCGCAGATGCGCAGATGCAATTGTGCGTGGCGCAGAAATTAAATCCCAGACGTCTTAGAAAGGCGTCTTGAAAGCGCGTTCGTAACAATCCCTTCAGATTGGTGTACGGGAAGGCATGTCACCTCCCCGTCGAATTGGAGCACAAGGCCTATTGGGCAATACAGAACTGCAACCTAGATCTTTCTAAGGCAGGAACCCACAGAAAGCTTTAAATAAGCGAGATTGATGAATTACGCCACGACGCGTATGAGAACTCGCAAATTTACAAAGAGCGGGTTAAGGCCTTTCATGATAAGCACATATCCAGAAAGATTTTCCACCTTGGTCAAAAGGTCCTACACTTTGATGCCAAGCTTAAACTGTTCCCAGGAAAACTACGATCAAAATGGTTCAGACCCTACCTCGTCTGATGAATTTTTGGAAATGGAGCCATCGAGATCAGTCCACTCAGCCACAATTCAGAACCTTTCATCGTGAACAGTCAGAGACTCAACCATTCATTGACTTGATCGTTACAAATTTGGCTGAGATATCCTTTACCCTCCATTTTCCCTGAGCTCACTGTGCCCACCTAATGGCATAAAACTCAGTGCTTAACGGGAGGCAACCTGTCATTTTTTAAAAAACCTGAAACATTTCTTGACATTCCTATGCTGAATTCATATTGCACTTTAGGGTTCATCCATTAGAACAATCGACCCCACCTCAGGTACCCATACCCGAGTTTTGAAATCGTTCGCAACAGTCACCTCGACCCGTTCACCCACCCAAAACCTATTCTAGTGAATGATCTAAGCTAAACTTGAACCCACCTAATTTACAATGGGGACATTGCAAATCGTAGGCATGGGGGGTATGAAAGTGCAAAATGTCGTGAAAACTCATCTCACAAGAAAAGGTTTCAACAAGAAAATCACATATCACAAAAACACCAAAAAATGAAAAAAATTATTGAAAAAGAATAAAAAAATTCTGAGGGGAGAGAAAATTTTGAGGCCATACAAATCATGAGGAGAAAAAGGGGAAAAGTGAAAAATGTCAAAAAGGAGTACAAAATGAAAAGAAAAAAAGAAGAGATAGTCATTAGTAAGAAATTAAGGAATTAACTAAGTTCTAGACCATATCAAGAAAAAGAAAATGAAAGGAAAAAAAGTGCTAAGGAAACACAGAAGAGATTAGTAGGAACACTGATCTTAGGCCTCTTGGGCTAGACTCCTAGGCTTAAAAATTCAAGTATCCATTAAGATCTGGATAGTCCTCAAAAGGTTCGGGAAAATGTGAAGCTTAAGTATTAGGTCTAAGGCTTAGGGAGTATTCAGCCTCGTTAACTGACTTCTGGTTTGTGGGACTCGGTAACCTAAGCACCCCAATCCACACACAGTCTGGTTCAGTGCGCATAAGTATCAAAATCATGCAAAAGTGTTTAATTGTTCTGAAAAAAGCCGCCTAGATTAGGAGCAGCCAATCGACACAAGTTGATTTGGATGAGTTCTCGGCGCGGAGAGGCAGGAAATTCCCCCCGAAGATGCATAATAACATATCGTCTTCTCGGTACTTGTCTCCTAGAATATTTACATGTCCTACTGGGGGCATGTAAGCACCCTGTGCTGGTTCAGATGCCATGGGCGGTATTATCATGAAATGTTGATTGCCAGGATCTGGATTTAGCTACAAAACACCATGGGTAGGATTATCTCGAAATCTTGAAAGCCAGGGTTCTGGGGATTGCCATAGGCGGTGCTATCACGAAGCATCGATTGATAGGGACCCTTCGAGGATTGATGATGGGGACTAGGAATCCGATACAGACCATGTTGAGAAGCCAATCCGAAGCTAGAAATAAAAAGAAAAGAGAGAGAAAACTCTCTAAACAAAGAAAATTCCTCTGTCTCTCTCTTACAAAAACGCACTGCAAATTGAACTGAGGCTAAAATATGTTACAAGCATAGGTGCTTTAACCACGAAGTCCAACGAACCTTAGGATAGTTCCTGTGGGCCTTAAAAACCTTCGCAGCAAATTGAGGCTAGAGCTGGTTAGGTCCGGATCTTGGTTGGTACTTGAGTACCTCTAGGCCTACTATCGGCATTCTAACCTAATCAAAAAGAAAAAAAAATCACTCATCATAATTTCTGAACATCAAGGAACTCATGGTCTAGAATCGAAGTTAAAACCATAAAATTTTGCTAAGGGACTACCAAAAGCTAGGCATGGGGGTATGATGTGAATACCATCATGAGCCCTAACTAGCTCATTTTGACCTAAAGAAGAGAATAAAAGCTCATACATAACCAACTAGAGGTCCTAATTCAATGAATAACCATTCTGAGAGAAAAGCAAGAAATAAGGGGTAAAATTACAATTTTACCATTGCAGTACAACAGCAGATTTTCTCATGAGCTAAACACAGGTCAAATGATCTTAACAAGATAAAAAGTGGGTTGGTTTAAATAGAAAAGGGTTCATGTGAATTTTGGAAATTAAGTGACTTCTTGTAACCCTAAAACAGATCCACTTGATTTAACAAGGTTCTGGTCAGGATAAAATTCATCTAAGCCCTCTAAAAATCATATAAAAAATATTATCTAGGGTTTAGAACCTTCAATTTGGCCCTTGGAACCTATTTTGACCTAGAATGGGGTCTCAGACAAATATTTATCCTAAATTAGATTTTTACGTAAATTACCCAGTCAAACGTGGTCAAACCCAAAATCCAACTTCACCATTGGATTCCTTAGGTCCAAATTATATTTGTACCAAAATTTGGACCCAAGAAGAATTCATCTTGACCCACTCTGCAAATAGGTCCAACCCAATTACATTTCTACCCCTATCTTTCGAAAACCTCTGCAGAAACCCCCTAACTTCTTCTTCGTTCTTTGTAATTAGGTCCTTCCGCCATTATAGCGAAGAGAATCCTATTTCGGCAAGATTGCAAGGGCAAGTTCTCCCTGATCTCTCAGAGAATCCCCTTCAAAATTGAAAGGGAGATTCTCTTAGAAATCTCCTTCAATGTGAACCTAATTTTAGGCCCTGTTTGGCACCCAATTTCTCATGCGAACGCATGAGAGATTCAGGTCTCTTTCGAGTTGCCATCTTCGGCGAACTTCCCTTGCTTGGAAGCTTGGCTTCCAAGCACAAATCCACCTCAGAGGCCTATTTAAGCAAACCCAAATCACCCCGCATCTCCCAAGCTTGAAATTGACTAGGAAAACCCCTCAAATTTATCTCTTCTTATTACGAACTGTGCTTTCAGATGTCTTTTAAGACGTCTGGGAGGTGGCCCAGATGTCGTACCAGACATCTGGTATCACTTCCAGACGTCTGGGATTCATTTTCTGCGGCACGCACCCTTGCGTCTGCGCGCCTGCGCATGCAAACCTGCTCCGCCTCTTCTTTTTCCCTCTCCTCCTGCGGGCGCAGACTGCGCCCCTCTCTTTCGCTCTCTCTCCCCGCGCGGCTTTAAAAAGCCACGCCCTCTCCCTCACTCTCATCACCTCCGCTCCACCTTCCTCTTCTTCCAGCGAGTGCGAGTGCGAGCGAGCGGGGCGACGACAGCCGCGGTGAGTTCGGGAGGAGGTGCTGCACGAGAAGAGGAGGCGCTCGGCCGTGAGGGAAAGCTTGCCGGGGCTGCTAGGGACGGTCAGCGGGGGGAGCATCGGACGCGGGGTGACGCGGGAGGCCTGCTGCAGCTCGAGCAGCAGGCGGACGAGTCGCGGCGCGGCCGAGCGTCGCGAGCGGAGGGCGAGTTGCGCCCTGGTTCTGGAATTTTCTCCAGAATCAGACGTCTGGACGTGCAACCAGACGGCTTGGAGGACGTCTGGAGGACTGTCCAGACGTCTGAAAGGTGAGTTATTTCCGTCTTTCTTCCTCTTCTTCGACTGCTCGTACTAAGAGAGAGAGGAAATGGGTACGCGCAGGTTCGGATTCTCCATCCAGCGCGAATCAGACGTCTAGCTGCAGTGCCAGACGACGGGAGCGACTTCCAGACGTCCGGGGTGACCATCGGACGTCTAGGAACTAGGCCAGACGCCCCCATAGGCTTATGGACGTCTGAGAGACCACGCAGAGCAAGGTAACCCCTGATCCACTTTTTAAGACGTCTGGAATAAGTTCTAGACGTCTGATTTTGCACTGTTTCGTCGTTTTCGACCTGTTTAGGGCCCGTTCGGAGTCCGTTTTCCACGTTTCGAGTTGCGTTCTTTTCGGAATTTAATCCTCTACCCGTCTACAGTAGTTGTATACTATTTTGAGAAACTCCTTGTATTTGATCCTTGTGATAGGACCCCGTTCCGTTGTAGTCTCGGGGGTTGCGAAGGTACGCGAGATTCCCGACCACGCCCCCAGTACGCCTGTTGTAACAGGTAAAGTGGCATTTAAGTTTATTAGCATAATCTGTTAAATTATGGAACCATAAATAGAACCTAGGACATTGCATGAATCCTAGGAATGAGAAACTAGATTGAATGATAGATCTTAGAGTGTTGCATAAATCCTAGGGCTGGAAAACTAGATTGTGTGATAGATCCTAGGGTATGACATGAATCCTAGGATGGGAAAACTAGTGGAATATGTGAACACTGCAGTCTTGAAAATGTGGAAAAGAAATAATAGCTGCCTGTAAATTTGTTTAAACAGCTGCCTGTTATGAATAAATGAACATGATTAAGAATATGGGATGTATGAACATGAAACTGGAAAGGTGAAACCGGAATGCGCTGAGTTAAAAGAGCTGGAACCCTACGGGGAATTAGGAGTAGAACTCCTGGAAAGTGAATGGAATAGAATTGGGGAAGTGAGCTAGCCCTTGAGTACGGAGTACCAAGGAGAGCTACTGTCCCCCTGTTTAGTGCAGAGCGGAGCCAGCCGCCCCAGGGACCCGGGGTTAGGACTGGCCACTCTGTACCGACTTACTGGCCCTCGTGTACGTAGTACCGAGGAGAGCTACTAGTGTAGGGAGGTACTAGCTACCCCACGGGCCCCGGGGTTCTACTAGCCTCCTACACCGACTTGTTAGGCCCACTAGGGCAAACCAGGGTAGTCAGGCGAGGGTGCACGGACTGTGGAGGGGCAAGGACCCTATTTGGTTACTGTGGAGGGGTTGGACCGCTGTTACTGAGAGGGCTCTGCCCTGTACTGGTTCCGTGCTGTGCTTTGGGCGCACTCGTTAACGGAAACGACTGACCGCGTGCCAGTGCGTGTTAGCTACCCATGCGTTTATCGCGCGTGCCGTAGTCACCGTTACGTCTGTCAGTGACCTTGGGGTGGTTGACTGGGAAGGTAGGACCACCACGGGGGACTCTCCCGGCCAGGAGAGCACCACGTGTTACTTCTACTTTTCGGAAAAGACTGCAATCAAGATCGTTCCCACGAGGAACATTCGAGATCAGGTAAAGGATCTGAGAAATAGACAATGGAGAAACAATAGAAAGACGTAAATAAAGAAAGAAAGAAAATAAAACAGCTACTGTACACTCTACTGTTTCTTTTGTTTTAGTTGCCACTCTACTCAACGTTTTGCTGACGTGTTACACTCGTTACCTTTCAGGACCAAGTGTTGAGCAGCCAGGGTCAGCGGTTGTAGAGGACGTTGGGCCAAGTAGGGTCCAGTAGAGTTACCACTGTTCTCTTGTACCTCCTTTTGTTTCCGTTGTAGTGAGTAGTTCTTGTTACCGCTGTACTTTTCTTTACCTGCAATTCATATTATGTTATGAATGTTGTTATACTGTTGTGGTGGTATATACTGTAGTGTTTTCTTTCCTTACTGCTGTATTTTCTTACTGTTAGTTATATTCATGCTGAATGTGGTTTATTTTACTGCTCTTTTGGTTACTTCCTCGTTGGACGACTAGGTCTTGGGATTAGTCGAGTCGGTCCGGTTCTCTTGTCTCGTAGGGACTTGGGAATCGGGTCATTACAAGATGGTATCAGAGCAAGGTCGTCCCGAGAAGTGAATCAACTGACTGGAAAATAACCAATTCACATGTCTATAACTAGAGTAGCCACCACAACATATCTTTTGACATGAGTTCTTAGACGTTTCCGTTAGGTATCGTTCCGTAGTGACGTGTTCCGTTTTGTTTCACGTCTCCTTGCAGGAGATGCCTCGTCGTGGGACCAGTGAGGCGGGCCGCGGGCGCAGCCGAGGACGAGGTCAGCGAGGTGGGTGTGCCGTTGCCGACGCCCCAGTGGACCAGCCACTACTCCCGGGCGTCCAGGCCCGGGACCTCGAACGGCTGATACAAGACATTGTACGAGAGGAGCTCCACCCACCGCCCCGAGCGCCTCACCCTGGGGCTGCGGAGGGGGAGTCCTCTGTGGGACCACCCGACGGACGCGGCGCTGGTCGCGAGGGAGGGGATGGGCCGCCGCAGCCCCCACCTTCCTCCGACACTTCTGTGCACGAGGCACCGTTGCTTGGGGGTGCCCCAGCATCCCCACTACAGCGCCACTCCGAGCTCTTCGGGCAGTTCCGGAAGCTGAAGCCCCCCTCCTTCAAGGGGGATGAGGACCCGACCGAGGCAGAGGATTGGCTCGAGCAGCTGGAGAAGATTTTCGACACCCTTCGCCCCCCGGTGGAGTGCCGCGTGGCCTTTGCCATGCACCAACTGGAGAGTGCGGCACACAGGTGGTGGAGGGCGGTCCGGGGACAGGAGAGGGACGAGCCGACCTGGGATCGGTTCGTCGCCTTCTTCTGCGAGCAGTACTTTCCCCAGACGTGGCAGGACCAGAGGAGGCGGGAGTTCCACACTCTCCGCCAAGGGACAATGATCGTGAGCACGTACCGCACGCGTTTCTTGGAGCTGTCCCGCTTTGCAGTGACAGCGGTAGCTACTGAGGAGGAGCGCCTTTGGAGGTTCACCGAGGGGCTCCGACCTACGATTCGGGGGTATGTCAAACCCCTGAAGCTGCCTACGTTTTCGAGGGTGGTAGAGGCAGCTATGACTTACGAGGAGACCAACCCGTCCGCGCGAGACACTTACGGTAGGCGGAAGAGGCCCTTCCAGCCAGACTTTTCACAGGGCCGGCGAGAGAGGAGACACGTGGCATCCGCAGGAGAGCCGTCACGTTTTACAGGGCCATCAGTGGCCTTTGGGGGCCCTCGACCGGGGCCAGTCGCTAGCACCGGACCCCTGCCCAGCCGACAGCAGGGACCCACTGAGGGCGGGAGTCGAGTTCCCCTCTGTTACCAGTGTGGCCAGCCGGGCCACATCAGGAGGGACTGCCCGTCTAAGGCAGGAGGTCAGCAGATACTTCCCGCGCAGAGCACTGGAGGGCACGCAGGAGGCCGCGGTTCCCACGTGCGAGGAGGAGGACAGCAGTCGCGAGGAGGGTACCGGCCAGCACCTACCCGTCCGACGTAGAGTGTGGCTGCTTCGTCCGCACCTAGAGCTGAGGGGCGTATCAACGCCCTGGCACACAGGGACGCCAGAGCTTCGGGATCAGTGGTAGCAGGTATGTTTTCAGTTTCTGGCAGACTCATTTACACGCTTTTCGATTCCGACGCTACGCACTCGTTTGTCGCAGCCAGTTTCGCAGTTAGCTTGGACCAAGATTATACACTGTTAGAGAATCCGTTCGTAATCAGAGGTCCGAGTGGTCAGCTGTTTGTAGCTGAGGAGGTGTACACGGATTGCGAGGTCAGCGTCGGGGGACATAGCCTGCCTGCTGACCTGATTATGTTACAGATGGAGGACTTTGGAGTGATTCTGGGGATGGATTGGCCGTCTGCTTACCACGCCTTGGTGGACTGTTTTGAGAGGAAGATCGTCTTCTCAATTCCGGAGTTGCCTTCTTTCGAATTTCACGGACAGCCAGTGGACGGAGGCTTCAGGTGCATTTCTGCACTTCGGGCGGCGAGAATTTTGAGCCAGGGGTATGAGGGCTTCCTAGCTTGTGTAGTGGCAGAGCCCAGCCCTGTGGCAGACTTCCAGAGCATCCCGGTGGTCAGAGAGTACCCTGACGTGTTTCCAAACGAGTTACCAGGACTACCGCCTGAGCGTGAGATCGAGTTTGAGATCTCACTTGTACCAGGGACCAGCCCCATCTCCACTACGCCGTACAGGATGGCACCACTTGAGCTACGAGAGCTCAATTCTCAGTTGCAAGACCTTTTGGAGAAAGGTTTCATGAGGCCCAATGCGTCTCCCTGGGGAGCCCCGGTACTGTTCGTGAAGAAGAAGGATGGGACCTTATGCCTTTGTGTGGACTACCGATAACTGAATAGGGTCACCATCAAGAATAGATATCTGCTGCCGAGGATTGACGACTTGTTTGACCAATTGCGGGGTGCCACGGTGTTCTCCAAGATCAACTTGAGGTCGGGATACCACCAGTTGAGGATCAGGGAAACCGACGTCTCCAAGACAGCTTTCCGCACCCGGTACGGACACTACGAGTTTTTGGTCATACCGTTTGGGCTGACCAATGCCCCTGTTGCTTTCATGGATCTAATGAACCGGGTGTTTAGACCGTACTTGGACCAGTTCGTGGTGGTTTTCATAGATGATGTACTCATCTATTCTCGAGATCAGACGCAGCACGGACAACACTTGCGGATGGTTCTGGACACACTGAGACGACGTAGGCTGTACGCCAAATACAGCAAGTGCAAGTTCTGGTTGAGGGAGGTGACCTTCTTAGGTCACGTGATCTCTGAAGATGGCTTGGCGGTGGACCCAGCAAAGGTTGAGGCAGTACTCAAGTGGGAGAGACCGCGTTCAGTCACTGAGATTCGCAGTTTCCTGGGACTGGCAGGCTACTACAGACGTTTCATCAGAGGTTTTTCACAGATCGCGCGTCCTATGGCATAGTTGACCCGGAAGGACGTGCCCTTCGCTTGGACAGACGCCTATGAGGCGTGTTTTCTGGAGCTGAAGGAGAGGTTGACCTCGGCTCCCGTGCTCACCATCCCTGACAGTAGTAGCGGGTTCGTTGTGTACATGGACGCCTCCTTGCAGGGGTTAGGAGGTGTGCTCATGCAGAGGGGTCACGTTGTCGCTTACGCTTCGCGGCAACTGAAGCCCCATGAGCATACCTACCCTACCCATGACTTGGAGTTGGCAGCTGTCGTCTTCGCGCTGAAGACCTGGAGGCACTACTTGTACGGTGAGACCTTCGAGATTTTCACAGATCACAAGAGCCTCAGATACCTTTTTGATCAGAAGGAGCTCAACATGAGACAAAGACGTTGGTTGGAGCTCCTGAAGGACTACGACTGCAGCATCTCCTACCACTCGAGAAAGGCCAATGTGGTGGCTGACGCCTTGAGCCGTAAGGCACCCGCACACTTGGCCAGTTTACAGTTACAGAGTTGGAGCCTTTTGGAGGAGGTGGGCAGTTGGCGACCTCTAGAAATACGAGGGTACTATGGGGCAGTGACTGTGACACGGCAGACTAGGCCAGAGCTGATAGACCGCATCATCACAGGACAGATGGCTGATCCGTACTTGCAGTCCTTGCGCGACAGAGTACTGTCAGGAGACCTAGGGGACTTCTCTTTCACAGACCAGGTGCTGCGCCTGAGGGGACGGTTGTGCGTTCCCAGAGACGAGGAGCTGTTGAGAGAGCTCCTGACTGAGGCACACGGTTCCAGATTCACCATACATCTCGGAAACACGAAGATGTACCACGACTTGAGACGCGAGTTTTGGTGGAGGGGGATGAAGCGGGATGTGGGTGAATTCGTGCAGCAGTGCTTAGTGTGCCAGCAGGTGAAGGCCGAGCATCAGAGGCCTGCAGGGCCGCTACAGCCGCTTCCAGTGCCAGAGTGGAAGTGAGAGAGCATCACCATAGACTTGGTGGTGGGCTTACCTGTTACCCAGCGAGGGCACGACGCTGTCTGGGTAATTGTGGATAGACTGACGAAGACGGCACGATTCTTGCCGATCCGAGTCACTTTGGGACCAGCACAGTTGGCAGAGAGGTATGTCCGCGACGTGGTACGACTACACGGAGTTCCGCGGGAGATCGTATCCGACCGGGATACCCGCTTTACGTCCCAGTTTTGGGCTGAGTTTCAGCAGGCCCTGGGGACGCGGTTGAGGTTTAGTACAGCTTACCACCCCCAAACGGACGGACAGTCTGAGCGCACGATACAGACACTTGAGGACCTTTTGCGTGCCTGTGTACTGGACTGGAGGGGCTCTTGGGAGGAGCACCTGCCCCTAGCGGAGTTTGCATGCAATAACAGTTATCACTCGAGTATCGGCATGGCTCCCTACGAGGCTCTGTACGGACGGAGGTGTACGAGACCCTTGAGTTGGGTTGAGGTGGGGACCAAGTGGGAGGTTGGCCCCAGGTTGATCCGGCAGAGTCAGGAGGTGGTCGAGCAGATCCATAGGCGACTCCGCACTGTCAGGAGCAGACAGAAGAGCTACGTGGATCGGAAACGCAGAGAGGTGTAGTTTGAGGTTGGGGACCACGTCTTTCTCCGTGTTTCGCCCATGAAGGGCCTGCAGCTGTTTGGGGTGAGAGGGAAGCTCGCGCCGAGGTTTGTGAGGCCCTTTGAGGTCCTGGAGCGGGTTGGACCCGTTGCTTACAGGCTTGCCCTCCCCCCGCAGCTTTCTGGTGTGCACGACTTGTTCCACGTGTCCAACCTCAGGAAGTACGTAGCCGATCTCAATCACGTACTGAGTCACGAGAGCGTCGAGGTGGGTGACGACTTGACCTACCCCGAGCGGCCAGTGCAGATTCTAGACCGAGCCGTCCGCAGTTTGAGACGAAAGCAAGTACCCTTGGTAAAGGTTTTGTGGAGGAGCCAGCGGTACGAGGAGGCTACCTGGGAGCCTGAGGCGGCAATGCGGGAGCGGTACCCGGAACTCTTCACGGGTACGTCTTTTCGGACCGGCTTCGATCCTCTTTGAGTTTGTTATGGTATTTATGACGTTTTCCCGCACCCTAGTTAGCGCAAGTTTCGGGGACAAAACTTCCTTTGAGTTTGTTATATTGTTACGAACCGTGCTTTCAGACGTCTGGGAGGTGGCCCAGATGTCGTACCAAACGTCTGGTATCACTTCCAGACGTCTGGGATTCATTTTCTGCGGCACGCACCCTTGCGTCTGTGAGCCTGCACGCGCAGACCTGCTCCGCCTCTTCTTTTTCCCTCTCCTCCTGCGGGCGCAGACTGCGCCCCTCTCTCTCGCTCTCTCTCCCCGCGCGGCTTTAAAAAGCCACGCCCTCTCCCTCACTCTCATCACCTCCGCTCCTCCTTCCTCTTCTTCCAGCGAGTGCGAGCGCGAGCGAGCGGGGCGGCGACAGTCGCGGTGAGTACGGGAGGAGGTGCTGCGCGAGAGGAGGAGGCACTCGGCCGTGAGGGCGAGCTTGCCGGGGTTGCTAGGGCCGGCTGGCGGGGGGAGCAGCGGACGGGGGGTGACGCGGGAGGCCTATTGCAGCTCGAGCAGCAGGCAGACGAGTCGCGGCGTGGCCGAGCGTCGCGAGCGGAGGGCGAGTTGCGCCCTAGTTCTGGAATTTTCTCCAGAATCAGACGTCTGGACGTGCAACCAGACGGCGTGGAGGACGTCTGGAGGACTGTCCAGACGTCTGAAAGGTGAGTTATTTCCGTCTTTCTTCCTCTTCTTCGACTGACCGTACTAAGAGAGAGCGGAAATGGGTACGCGCAGGTTCGGATTCTCCATCCAGCGCGAATCAGACGTCTAGCTGCAGTGCCAGACGACGGGAGCGACTTCCAGACGTCCGGGGTGACCATCGGACGTCTAGGAACTAGGCCAGACGCCCCCATAGGCTTATGGACGTCTGAGAGACCACGCAGAGCAAGGTAACCCCTGATCCACTTTTTAAGACGTCTGGAATAAGTTCTAGACGTCTGATTTTGCACTGTTTCGTCGTTTTCGACCTGTTTAGGGCCCGTTCGGAGTCCGTTTTCCACGTTTCGAGTTGCGTTCTTTTCGGAATTTAATCCTCTACCCGTCTACAGTAGTTGTATACTATTTTGAGAAACTCCTTGTATTTGATCCTTGTGATAGGACCCCGTTCCGTTGTAGTCTCGGGGGTTGCGAAGGTACGCGAGATTCCCGACCACGCCCCCAGTACGCCTGTTGTAACAGGTAAAGTGGCATTTAAGTTTATTAGCATAATCTGTTAAATTATGGAACCATAAATAGAACCTAGGACATTGCATGAATCCTAGGAATGAGAAACTAGATTGAATGATAGATCCTAGGGTGTTGCATAAATCCTAGGGCTGGAAAATTAGATTGTATGATAGATCCTAGGGTATGACATGAATCCTAGGATGGGAAAACTAGTGGAATATGTGAACACTGCAATCTTGAAAATGTGGAAAAGAAATAATAGCTGCCTATAAATTTGTTTAAACAGCTGTTTGTTATGAATAAATGAACATGATTAAGAATATGTGATGTATGAACGTGAAATTGGAAAGGTGAAACCAGAATGCGCTGAGTTAGAAGAGCTGGAACCCTACGGGGAATTAGGAGTAGAACTCCTGGAAAGTGAATGGAATAGAATTGGGGAAGTGAGCTGGCCCTTGAGTACGGAGTACCAAGGAGAGCGACTGTCCTCCTGTTTAGTGCAGAGCGGAGTCAGCCGCCCCAGGGACCCGGGGTTAGGACTGGCCACTCTGTACCGACTTGCTGGCCCTCGTGTACGTAGTACCGAGGAGAGCTACTAGTGTAGGGAGGTACTAGCTACCCCACGGGCCCCGGGGTTTTGCTAGCCTCCTACACCGACTTGTTAGGCCCACTAGGGCAAACCAGGGTAGTCAGGCGAGGGTGCACGGACTGTGGAGGGGCAAGGCCCCTGTTTGGTTACTGTGGAGGGGTTGGACCCCTGTTACTGAGAGGGCTCTGCCCTGTACTGGTTCCGTGCTGTGCTTTGGGCGCACCCATTAACGGAAACGACTGACCGCATGCCAGTGTGGGTTAGCTACCCGTGCGTTTATCGCGCGTGCCGTAGTCACCGTTACATCTGTCAGTGACCTTGGGGTGGTTGACTGGGAAGGTAGGACCACCACGGGGGACTCTCCCGGCCAGGAGAGCACCACGTGTTACTTCTACTTTTCGGAAAAGACTGCAATCAAGATCGTTCCCACGAGGAACATTCGAGATCAAGTAAAGGATCTGAGAAATAGACAATGGAGAAACAATAGAAAGACGTAAATAAAGAAAGAAAATAAAATAGCTACTATACACTCTACTATTTCTTTTGTTTTAGTTGCCACTCTACTCAGCGTTTTGCTGACGTGTTACACTCGTTACCTTTCAGGACCAGGTGTTGAGCAGCCAGGGTCAGCGGCTGTAGAGGACGTTGGGCCGAGTAGGGTCCAGTAGAGTTACCACTGTTCTCTTGTACCTCCTTTTATTTCCGCTGTAGTGAGTAGTTCTTGTTACCACTGTACTTTTCTTTACCTGCAGTTCATATTATGTTATGAATGTTGTTCTACTGTTGTGGTGGTATATACTGTAGTGTTTTCTTTCCTTACTGCTGTATTTTCTTACTGTTAGTTATATTCATGCTGAATGTGGTTTATTTTACTGCTCTTTTGGTTACTTCCTCATTGGACGACTGGTCTTGGGATTAGTCGAGTCGTTCCGGTTCTCTTGTCTCGTAGGGACTCGGGAATCGGGTCGTTACACTTCTCCTATGGCCAGTTCTCTCATCAAGCTCCAACGACTTCCCTCACTCTCGCTCGTCGCCTAGCCACAATACCGATGGCAGGTTCCTCTTCCTCTCGCTCGTCCGTGTCGCGCCACACCCATTAACGCCTCTGCATTCCCTTCGTCCTCGCTGACCTCCCTCACTGAGCACCTTCGTCTCCGGCATCGGCGATACGCATAGATGCTATCCTTGCCTCCCTCTTCGTCTCTTTACACCCAGATAAGTTCCCTCTCCCTTCTACTCCTTTTTCCCCTCTTTATCTCTCAAAAACACCCCTCGATGCACTCCACCACCATCATCCCCTTCACCTCTGGCCACCACTCCGGTGAGTTCGCCCCACCTCTACAGACCATCTCTCTCCTCGCCGAATGGTCCATAAGCTCTGCCCCGACTCACTGAACGTAACCCCTCACTCCATACACTCTACCACTCACCCACACGCGCCCCCAAACACACCCACACACATGGCCACAGGGTGCCCTAGGCACGCTCACTCAGGCAGCCCCAAGCTACGCCGACCACCGCAGCACACTCGCCGTGCCTCGGCAAAGCCTCCTGAACATTTTGATGTGGCCGTGAGGCCATTTGCATGATTGCAAGTCTAGGGGGTCACCGCCATTGATGAACAGCAAGGAGCTTGCTTGCAAGCTTCTCCAGGCTGGTGTCCCAAGCTACGCGGGATACACTCGCGCACAACTCCAGGCAGCTAATTGGTGTTGAAGGCTGAAGCTGTAGCTGCAATCGAACGAAGTTCCCTGCCACAGGCGCGCGTGAGGAGGGTGGGCAGATAGTCCCACCTCAGAACTGGATGAAGTGCCGCGCCCGAAAAATTATTTTTCTGCATTAGGCTCTTCGCCTCCTGCTCACAGGGTGAGGTCCCCTCTCACCTGACTCGATGCCTAGTCCGCGACCACCCTCTACGAACCTGGTGATCCGATTCGACCCAGCACACCTCACCTACCACTGCACGCCGGTGGGCCTGGTCCCAGGCGTGTACCTGACCTGATTACCCGAGAAAGTGGCTGTGGGAGAGCGAACCCAAGAGAGAAAGAAGAGAAGAGAGCTCATGCGGGTAGGGGTAGGTTTTGTTTTGCAGAGGAAGGAGAAGACAAGGCTGAAGAGGAAGCTAAGGGCTGAAGCCAAGGAAGAAGAAGGAGGAAGCTGAAGTCAGGAGTTGAAGAGAAAGAGAAAAGAAAATAAGGAGAAGAAGCTGAAGGAAGAAGAAGACTAAAGCCCGAGATAGAGAAGAAGGCAGAGGAAAAGGAAGGCTAAGGCAAGGAATCAGAAGAGAAAGAAAGAAGAAGAAGCTTGAAAGCAGCCGCTAGAGACAGAGAAGAGAAAAGAAAGAAGAAGAAAGAAGGAAGATCAAGTACTGTAGCATCCACATTTTAAGGCATCTGATTCACAAATCAGACATCCAATTTTGTGCTTATTCACATACATTGATTTCTTTAATCTTCTATGCTTACATTTATCTTTTTGCACTATAACTTTGATTTTTATTGCATATTATATTCAAATTCTTAAGTTGTGACCTTGATTTCTAAACCCTAATTTGCTCCCTGTGTTCGACCTCGGACTTAAACTTCGAGTAATAAATTGTATTTGTTTCGAACACTTTTTTGACTGTACTACAACGCGACTTTTCTAAACTCGATCAAGCGCTCCCAGCACTCGCTGTACTTGAGTATCCGGCTTGTCAGATCCCCGTCACTTCTTCGTGAAGGGAGAAACCTCCTTTTTGGGATCGGAGGTGGGAATTGTAATTGAAGTACACTACCCTCGTTTAAGTAGTGTGGTTAGTGGATTAATCAGTAGGTGATTGGAAATCCTAAGTCAAGGATTGACTTAGGTGGTGGTTTTCTCTTGGTTTGGGTTTCCACCTAAAAATTATTGTGTTATTTATTCGATTGAAAATTTATTTGCCAATTATATTTTTAATTTCATTATTCACCCTCTCTTGTTCAATTTCATATGAATGTTGGGCTACCAATGGTCATTACAAGAGACGTATGGTGGAGAGGTCAGTTGGCTTATTTCAAGTTTTTGGTTGTTTGACACTAAAGTTGGACGTCTGATTATGAAGGTTAATTTTTGCTTTGGATTTATGATTTTGATTTAAGTTTTGCTTATGCTAGAGTCTATGTAACGTTTACTTAGGACTATATTTTTGCACTTGGGCCGTTTTACATCAAGTCTAAACAAAGAAAATGAAAATACATGAATTGAAATATAAATACAAAACTAAAGATCTAATCTTCTAGCTCTCCTATTTTCTTCTTTCTTCTTGTTGTTCAACTTAAGTCTCTTTGAGACTTAGTCCTCATTCTTTCCTTGCTTTTCAATTGCTATTATTTCAATCGTTGTACCTGAAAGTTAGTTCTCCAAGAATAATATAAAATCCATATGTTTTGTTATCATCAAAATCAAATATATTAGTGCTTATGTATTGATACTTCTCTCTTCTGTAAATACCTCCTAAGACATTCCTTTTTAATTTTCTCTCTTATTATTCTCTTTCTCTTTCTCTCCCTCGTTCTTGGGCATGGGGAACCTTTGGCAGAACTTTGACTCTCTACCACCGTAGCTGACATTTGCCACCACCCTCCGCATCTTACCACCACACCAAGAATCTCTGCTTGCTCTCTTCTCTCTCTGGTTGTAATTTTGATGTTATTTTACATTAATAAAATTTTACTACTTTTATTTTCATTAGTTTAGTAGTTTATGGTTAATTCGTAAATTAGTTTCCCATTTTTCATGCAATTTTATTTTGTTAGTCTAGGATTAGTTTTTTAAGATTAAGATTAATGCTTATCTCTCATCATAAAATTTCAAAAGACTCAAAAAAATCATCAAAAAATGTAAAAAATTAGTTTAGGATAATAATTAGCCATTTAAACAATTTTACTTATTTAAAGATGACTTAGACTCATGTTATACTATTTATATTTATTTTTTAGAGTTCAAATTTTTATAAACAATCATATCTTCATGTACAACACTTCTTACATTCTCTATAAATTTCACAATCATGACGGGTTTTACTTTTATTTAAAAATTGATTAATTGTACTATTTTCCCACTAATTTCAAATGATCCAACTAGTTGGTTGATATGTAGCTACATTCGCATTGGAATTTGAGTGGAATGTCTCTCGGAGATGTGATGTGGTGCTATTTAGGAAGCTCGAGAGTGACACAAGTCTTGCTTCTTAATACTTCTACTTGCTTGTTCCCTTTCACCCTAGAATAACCCCAATGGTCTTTTGAAGGGATCTCGCCACATTTGGGTTTGATCTTTTGAAACTTAGTACCATGCAAATGCATGGATACATGGGGTTCAATTTTACCCTCATAGATAAAACAAGAACAGATCTAAAATAATCTGCCAGTTGAGGGCTTGAGCTCACCCTTTATTAAAGGGTGGCAAGTCAAACCCTTCGGTTGTAAATTTTATATATCACAATAAAATTCTATTAAAATTAGTCCAACTTAAATCGGGCGACATGAAATCAAGAATACCCTACTTCCAAGTTCGATTATAATATATTGGAATGAGTATACCATTACTGACTTGGTTTGAAACAAGATATGGTCGAAATCTATATCCCATCTTTCCTGCCGCTCCAGATTAATTCCATCGGAGAAGAAAAAAAAAAAAAAGACCGAAGGGAAGAAACTACATCCAGCAGATGGGAAAGAAGATAAGGTCAAAAGAACAAAACTATCGGTTTATTTATAATATAATCCACGAGTCAAAGTTGGTGCTCCCTAGTCTCGACTTGGAAAATCGGTTACACCGTTACCCAAAATCCAATTAATTAACGCAGACACAATCCCTCGTCTGCAATCCACATCTCATAAATCCCGCAAAGCCGAAGAACTCGTGTCATGTGACGCTCGGAAGGACCGCCCATCAGACCACACGATGATTCCCATTCTACGACACAATCCCAAAAACCACACACACCCACGCGCAAAATAAAAAAAAGATGGAAAACGAAATAGAAAAACCCAACGAAAGTCTTACAACATCCACCTTTTTACAGGGAAAAACAAAAAAACTAGAAACAAATACAAACTTGTCGTAGAAAAAAAAAAAAAGAAAAGAAAAATCAAAGACCTAAGTCCCAGGACAGCTTCCTGTCCACGTCATCCGCCGCCTTTTCGAGCTGTGCTCCGCGGGGCAGCGCACCTTGCCCTCCACGACCGGTCCACCCCGCGACCTCTCACGGTAATGGCTGGTGGAGGTGACCCACCACTCCAGCACACGCCCTCAAGTCTCACCGGTTTCAACCCCAACTCAGATCTATTGCCATAGAGTAAAAAAGCTCGAATCTTTTCCAATTTCGACCCATAAAAATCCCACCTTTTTCCCCTCCCCGTGATTTTAAAAGAACCCAATTACAGCTCGCCAGCACGGTTCCTTGGTACTCTGGTAGTGGTGGTGGTGGCACGCACGCCTTCCTCCTTTATCACTTCACCCTTCTCACCTCTTCTCCGAATTGATTTGATATCTCCTTAATCAGGGTTTGTTGTTCTTTCGCTGGTGTTTTGTCTGAGGTCAGCGCGCCGTCGGTATTGAAAGCGAGGTAAGTGACGCATCTGTTGAATTTTCCCGTATAATTTTTAATAATAAGTGCTGGTTAGTGGCCTCAAGATGCGATCTTTTTCCCACCGTTTAAGGGGGTGATCGGTGGTGGGTAGTTTGGCTTTTTCTAGTTGTGATATAAGATGCTTTTGCTTTGACCCCTTGGGGGCTTCTTCTGATCTGGTGACGTCGGGTGGGTTCTGAATCACGCGACTGTTATTTGGGGTTTGTGGAGCTCGATTTGGATTTGATCGGGATGCAGCGGAGGCCCGTTAGCGAGGTAGGTGTGGTGATTGTTGGTTGGGCCTTTTTGCGGCCGATCGATCTGTCAGATTTGTTGCTCGTGCGGTCCGATTCGTTGGGTCGGGTATTGCTAGTTCTTGATTTCTCGTGCCTATTGTCGATGGCTTGAAAGTTGAGGCTTTTGATCTTTGCTATTGAATGGTTCCTCTCAATTTGATTGGAGTTGCACTTGGAAACAGTCAGATCACTTGTTGGGGCAATGAATCTGTTTTGTTTCCAATGATTCAAGTGGCTTCAAGACAATTTCGTTCCTTTTGTGCTTTAGGGGCTATCCATAGTATATCGATGTTGCACTTTGGTTGCACAGATAGTTTTGATTCTTTGAGGATGTGTTGGTAAAAGATTTCAACTGTCTGATTTTATTGCCTTGCCTATCTCTTTTCAGTTCCAATTACCTCCATCTAATTGAAGCAAGCTTAGGTCCTTATAAAGCTTTTGGTTCAGTTTCATTTCCTTACTCGTCCTTTTATTTGATTGTGTTCGTCTTTTCCACAGGCAGAGATGTGATTATTTTCTTACCGTTTGGATGGATATAATTCGTATCAGGCTGCAAAGTGAATATTGTTTTCTAAATCTAGTGCAATGTAGTGGGATAATGTGATTTACAATCTTATTTCCGCTTCCCTTTCTTCAAGTTGAGAATCATGTTGCTGCTTCTGTCTTCTATTTAATCTCTTGGGCTCGATGTGTACTCACTTGTGGGGATTGTCCGTTGACAGGCATTTCGCACCTCTGTAGCTAAAGCCAAGTCTGCAGAGGCTGCTGTGGCAAAGCAGGAAAGCATGGCTATATCTATGAAGGATGTAGATTCTGCTTTTCAGGGTGCTGGGCAAAAGCCGTATCCTTGTATCATGCAGTTTCAATTTTATTAGCATTCTATGGAGATGGACTCTTCCCAAGTCTGAATGCTGCCACATGTGGCAGGACTAATCAAAGATCTGTTTCAAAATGTGACAAATTTAGAATTTTTCCTCAGTTGTCAGTTATTTGCTGTTTCATTTTCTGTTTGCTCTTTCCTTGAAAAGTACTTTTGGATTTGGGCAACTTGAATGGCAATATATTTAAAGTTCTGATCAGTTCCTGCCTAAATCCTTTTGCATTCAAGTTAAAACTGGGCAATGCAAATTTTGCTCCTGTGACACTGGGAACAGGAATGATAGTGTCGTCATCTCTGTACTCCATCCTTTCTTCTCACACATCTGCTAAATGAATGTCTTTTGTGCAGTCACAACTTTTTGGCATAATTAAAACTTACCCTATAATTCACAAGCTCCCTTGCCAATGCCAGAAACTTTCGTCCTTACAGATGATTTTCCCTGATGACCGATATCTGAAGATTGCTTTGCAGATTGCTGCTTTGAGTGAACTCAGGGAAGATTGCTTGTTTGAGTTTTCAGAAATTTGTGCTACTTCATAGAGCTCCTTCTTGCGCTGGGTTCTCTCTTCTGCAATTTCTAATCACCAGACTATATGGCTTCTTATGATGAACTCCCCTTGGCATCGCCAGTTTCGTTGGCCTCCTCCTTGTAGAAATTTATTTACCGGATTAATGACATCCTTTTTGGGAATTAGTCATAAAGAGTATCTGTATTCTTCTTCTTGTAGTTTTAGATTGTTCTTTTTGAATTTTGGAATTTCCTGACTGGAATCAGTGGTTTGGAGATATGGCGTATAGAAAACTTTCATCCTGTGGCTATTCCCAAGTCCTCTCATGGGAAGTTCTATACTGGAGATTCCTATATTATTCTGAAGGTACAACAGCTTTCCATTATGTTATCCAAGTTTTCTTTTGTGATGCCAAATGTATTGGTTCTCGGAACTTTATTTTAGTTTCAAAGGTTACAATCTATTAGTGTTTAATTTGATCCTTTTGTGCAGACAAGTGCACTGAAAAGTGGTGCCTTTCACCATGATATCCATTATTGGCTTGGTCAGGAGACAAGCCAGGTGGTATTAATGATTTCTTCATTTAATTGTCTCTGTAGTTCGGTAATCTCATGACGATGCATTGCATATAAAAATAAAACGAACAGGATGAAGCAGGTGCAGCGGCCCTGAAGACAGTGGAACTTGATGCAGCTCTGGGAGGACGTGCTGTTCAGTATCGTGAAGTGCAGGGTCAGGAAACAGAGAGATTCTTGTCTTATTTCAGGCCCTGTATTATACCTCTTCCAGGTGGTGTTGCTTCAGGGTTCAAGCATGCTGAAGCTAATGAGTGTGAACATGAAACTCGCATGTATGTTTGCAGAGGAAAGCATTTTGTTCATGTAAAACAGGTGAGTCATTTTGTGCACGTTGTAGACAACAATGATGCTGGGTCACTTGCCAAGGTGAAAATGTGTGTGATGCTGCTTTTTGTTTTCCAGGTTCCTTTTGCACGCTCGTCACTTAATCATGATGACATTTTTATTCTGGATACCAAGTCCAAAATCTTCCAGTTCAATGGTTCAAACTCTTCCATTCAAGAAAGAGCGAAAGCTCTTGAAGTTGTACAGTACATTAAAGATACTTATCATGGTGGAAAGTGTGATGTAGCTGCGGTTGGTAAGTTAAAGTTTTTGACCTTATTTCTGAGCTGGTAGCTGTCAGGAAAAACTTACTGTTTCATGTATTGCCATTGAAAAGAGGACGGGAGGTTGATGGCCGATGCAGAAGCTGGAGAATTTTGGGGTTTCTTTGGAGGATTTGCTCCACTTCCAAGAAAAGCAGCAACAGAAGATGAAAGACCTATTGCTGTAACTGCAAAGCTGCTTCGGTATTTTCTCTCTCCTTATTTCAGAAATGAAGTAGGCATATAAATTTAATGCTTACACTTTTGAGGCTTCTTGATTTTCTAGAGTTGAGAAAGGGCAACCAGTGGCCATTGACTCAGATTCTTTGACGAGAAAATTGCTGGACACATATAGATGCTTTGTGCTTGATTGTGGGGCTCAAGTTTTTGTGTGGTTCGGAAGAAGCACATCTCTGGAGGAGAGGAAGCGTGCGTGTTCTGTTGCAGAGGTGATAATCTGAGGCATTCGAAATTTTCTTTATATTGTCAGATGATGTGCTCATCGCAGAAATACTAACGTATGAGTCATGCATTTCCAGGAATTACTAAATAGTCAAAATCGACCTAAAGCTTACATTACTCGTGTTATTGAGGGATTTGAAACCCTTAAGTTTCGTTCAAAATTTAGTTCATGGCCACAGTCAAGTGATGCCATCGATTCTGAAGATGGTAGAGGAAAAGTTGCAGGTAGGATTGAAGCACCCTTCACGAAATCCCGTATCTCTTTTTAGAAGATATGGAAATGTATTTTTCTGAGTATGTCATTTTCTTTCAAAGGTATTTTCTGAGTATATATTTCCATGCAGCCCTTCTAAAGCGCCAGGGATTTAATGTCAAGGGACTTCTAAAAGCTGCTCCTCTTAAAGATGAACCACAGCCACATATTGATTGCACTGGCAATCTGCAGGTGGATACAAGACACTCATTTCCAAGATTTGCTTTGTCAGTATCTTTTCAGCGTCCATGTGGATTAGGGTTTGTTTCTATGTTTTGTCGTTTGCAATATCAATCAAGTGATGATTTAACTATTACTCATAAATCAGTTTGTTGCACCAGTTACATATTTAACTTGCCATTGGACTTTGTTTTCTTTAACTATTCTGATTGTCAGTCTTAACTTCCCACTCATGTTGACAGGTTTGGCTTGTCAATGGTTCAGAAAAGAAACTTCTCCCACCTCAGGAACAAAGCAAATTCTACAGTGGAGATTGTTACATATTCCAGTATACATATCGAGGAGATGACAAGGAGGAAGTTCTGGTGGGAACTTGGTTTGGGAAAAAAAGTATCAAGGTAATTATTGAATTTTTCATTATTTGCATTTTCACATACTAAGATACATTTGTTTTGTTACAGCATACTCTTATTAAGCTTGTCCATGAGTTCTGGCCATGGACACTACCGTCTACTTTGGATGTGCATGTCTTTTGAATTTTAAAATGAATGCAGGAAGAACATGCTGCGGCGCTCTCATTGGCAAACAAGATGGTTGACTCATTTAAATTTCTGGCTTCTCAGGTATGCATTCTCCACTTTCATTACATTTTCCTATGAGAATGAAACACTTGAGTTCTTATAATAAATATTTTCCTACAGGCTCAAATTTATGAGGGGCATGAGCCTGTTCAGTTTTTCTCCGTATTCCAGAGTTTCATCATGTACAAGGTTTGCTCACCTTTTTGACGAATTTGTTCTTCATCCACTGTGTCATAATTTTTTTGGATTGTTGAATCTGTTTGTTGGTCAAACATTGTAGGGTGGAATGAGCTCGGGATACAAGAAGTTCATTATCGACAATGATATTGTTGATGACACTTATTCGCAAGATGGTCTTGCTTTGTTCCGTGTTCAAGGTTCTGGACCAGAAAATATGCAGGCTATTCAAGTTGAACCGGTACTTTCTTACTGCAAGTTTGTAGTTTTAGCTCTAAAGTTTCTGAAAATGTAAATGAATTCTTGATGGCCTTGTGTTCAATTCAATATAAAAACGTTGCTAAATCTGAACTCAGAACATGTTCACTAATCTTTAAACTTTAAATGTTATTTATGAATGTGTTTATTTTCATCTTTCAACTTCTAAAAAAACATCTATCAAGAACAGGAGACCTTATCAGACCTTCATTGAATTATTATGGTTATCATCAAGAAAAAATAGTTTTTTTTTTTGTTTTTTGTTTTGCAGGGGTGGGGGTGGGGGGAATCTGGAAAATAGTTTTATCTTATATTTTGCTTTTGTTTTGTATTCCAAGTCACAAAAGATTTTTTTTTAAGAATAAGATTTGAATGTGTTCACTTTGCCTATATATAGGGGTTCTCTGATGAGTTTTAAGATAAGATTTTTTTGCAGGGGTGGTGTTTTCCCTTCTTATGCCAAGGGCTTTCCTATGTAAATCTGGTGTTCTTATGGTTGCTTGAACTACTTCTGCATGTTGATTTGGATTGCAACAAGTGGCATCAAAGCAATCTATCTTGAAAGTAGAATGATCCTTGGGATGGTGGAAATTCAGATGGGACAACATTGCATGGCGAGACTACTCATGGAGGGTTGCAAGTCCTCAAGGGAAGGTGCTAAAAGGTGTGCATGAGAAGTAGTCACAAGAGGCTACGTGATGCATAGGAGAGTGTCAAGAAGGCTTGTATTGGTTGCAAGCCAATGACACTTTTAGGCTTTTGAATCTTTGATTGAGGCAATTGCATGACATGCACATGCTATGTGGTTGGCAGTAAAGATTTTGAATGGTTCAACTTGCTAGTGATAGACCACCACCATGCATGGCTAGAGGCGTTGAGCTAGAAATTTGGTAGAAGTGTTGTGGGACCATGAATTGCAATGAATGGTGCATAAGCAATATGTTGAGTGTGCATGGTGTGGTAGATGATTGGAGCAAACCACATGCAGCCCACATATGATGGCACAACGGGACATAATCATTATTGTGGTGCTATTATAGATGTATTCATTTTTGGCTTATAGAGAAAGGACGAAGAAGAGAAGATAAGACATAAAACAATTGGTTTAGCTTGAGTATATAAATGGAGGATTATTCTTTTCCTAAGTGTTGAAGTTGGAGGTGCATGGAGGCCTTCTTCTTCCTTGAATTCATGCTTGTAGAGAGAAGAGAGGAGAGAGGGAGTAGGTGCGTGAGAGAGAGAGAGAGGAGAATAGTTGGTGTGAGAAGAGGGAGAGAGGGGAGTTCTTTGGAATAGAAAGCTTTATTGTTGGAATCAAATAACTAGGTATTGCTCTTCTTTTAAGGAAAAGCAATCCTATTTCTAAATATGGAAAGCAAGGAAATCAAATCCTAATTAACTAAAAATAGAAAATCAAATTATTCTGAATTATCTCTAACAAAATTGACACGTGTGGTACACAACTACCTTGGCATAAAAGCCAAAAACCCTAAGGCCACCTTGGTTGACTACTTGGACCTATGGTGCCACATGGCATTGCTATGCAGCCCTCTTTATTCCATGCTTACACTAAGGTTGCAGAACTCAAATTCCTGGTATTCAGTCATAGAGGTCACTAAGGAATATAGTGTAGGTGGGATAGTAATTGAGGATTACCTAGTTGGGAGTATTTTTTAATATTTAAATGCTAAGATACATTCACAAAATATATTAATAAGATGCATGACTTGCACAATTTACTACTAAGTGTCATATAAAATTGAGTTTTCAACGAGGTATCCCACCACATAAAAATCAAATGTTTTGAAGTGAAATTACACAAATAAGCTACAAACTATATATCTAAAGGAAATAAATAAGTTTAAAGTTGGTTGGGCCAATGGACATACATAAGATGGTACTAGGAATAATTGGGTTAAAACATGTCAAATAATATGGTGATTTGAGTCTCTCAACCCAAATTGACACCTTAAAGGCCTAGAGTAGCCTACTTATTCGGGTGCCTATATTAGGTAATAAACCGATTACTCTATTCGACTAAGTATTAGCTCAAGTAAAGGTACTTGAATTGGCTAGGGGACCAAGTAAGATTACTCTATGAGTACCAACCCACTTGGCCTTGAGTTTGCAGCCTTTGCCTTTTCATAAAAAAATTGAAACAATGCATTTGTGATGTATGATGTAACAAGTATGCAAACATGAAGAGGAAATGGGTTTCATGTGAACCACCAAGAAAAATATGATAATTGGCTTACCGATTAGGCCCACAAAGAAAGGAGATCCAACAGTTCAAACAGTGATTTAAATGGCAATGTTATATCATCGACAAGGCCTATTTTTGGAAAATCCCATGCCATCATGGTAAAGTTGTCGAAAAGCTGGGATATCGCTGGCATGCCACTGGCATGTTCGGCATGTTGGCGAAATTGATGGGCATGCCGAGGTTGCTGTTGGTCTGCTACTAGTTCGTCATTGGCATTCTTGGCGGCATGCATCGACATGCCCTCGTCATGCTCACAAAATGCACATTTAGAATTTCATCGGCATAACGTCGAAATTGGCATTTCGAACCTTGGGTTCAAATGGATCAAAGCTAAAGGTAATCAAAGGCCAGGTGATCCAAGAATATAAGTGTAGTTTTTTGTATGTTTTATATGTAATGGATGGTGCAGGTTGGTGATGCTTGGTTGATTGTAATGGATCTAACATCTAATGCGATCTTTCCATCAGTGAGATTAATGTGATGAGAGGACTTGACAATGGTCACTTGGAGGGATAGATTTATGACAACACCTACTTGTTGACATACAAAGATAGGTAGAGGTCCCATTGTATGGAAGTGGGAGTGTAACATGAGCCACAAAATTTGCAATAGTGGCAAAGATTAGTGTGAAGAATTGATTTGGCATATAGGAGCCTTCTCCTTCTAGTTGTACGCGTGGAGAGAGAGAGAGAGAGAGAGAGAGAGAGAGAGGCCGGGGTGTGGAAGAGAGGGAGAGGAGGGAGTTCTTGTTGATGGAACTCGAGAAAATAAGGAGATTTGGTCTCTATTTAAAGAGAACCAATTTCAATTGCAAGCTTAACTAATTTTGGATTTGCTAATGCTTTCTCCTAAACAAACTCAATCAAATCAAAGTACTTATTTCTAAATTAACTTAATCCTAATTTGTACTCTAATTAACCAATCAAAGAAACCAACTTGCTAAACTAGACTTGGCTTACATGCTAAAACTCATGCACAAACAAAAACACACACACACAAGCACATGCACCCAAATAGGACATGCCTCCCCACCCCCCTCCTTTTTTTAACTCCCATGTTAGGCATATGTGCGTGCATGCATGTGTTTTGTGTATGCACAAGTTTTGGCTTGTAAGGCATGTTTAGTTTGTGTCACTTGTGGCAAGTTATTTTCTTTGATTAGGTAATTAGAGTTTAAAGTAGGGCTGAGTTAATTTAGGAATGAGTAATTTGATTTTTTTGAGCTTGTTCAGGAAAAAGGATCAGCAAATCCTAAATTAGTTAGGGTTGCAATTGAGATTGTAATTGAAATTGGTTCTCTTAAAATCAAGATCAAATCTTCTTATTTTCTCTTAAGTTCCATCAATAATATTTCCTACTTCAAGAACTCCTCTCTCTCTCTTCGACACCATCTGCCTCTCTCCTTTCTTCCTCTCTCCACGTGCACAACTAGGATAAGGATCCTCTACGCCAAATCAAGTCTTCACATGGTATTAGAGTTGGTCCTCCTGGTCCATTGATTTCACACATGTGGAAGAGAGAATATCTCTCTACACATGGAGCCGAGCCGAAGGTCGAGCACTAAGCCAAGTTCGAGTTCGAGGTGTGTGAACATTTAATGCACTCGGAAAAGCCAAATAGAGGACATTGGCTCTGGGGTGTACAAGAAGAGGCATGGAGACCTCAAGGTTCAAGTTCAGGTGGCACTTGAACCTCTTATGCACTAGGGAACATCGAGCTATAGCACTGGACTTGTGGCCATACAAGAGGCACAAAGGCTTCCACAAGTTGTAGTTATGGCTGACGCAGAGGCCCAATTTACAAACTTAACGTTATCTTGGAGTGCATACCTAAAAATTACGAGGGAACTAAGGCAAAGAAGTGGAAGGACAATTACATGGTCTCGTTTAGACTTACGGATTTAGAAAATCTCCAGTCATTACTCAAGGAAGAAAAGACAACTGCGACCATAGCAACAACTTTTGAGGTTGCCAAAGAAGCAACAACTACTGAGGTTGCAAAGGACTCGTAGTTGCACCAAAAGATGCGTTCAGTGAAGATTTAGAAGCATGCATGGATGTGGATGATGAAGAGTGGTGGGACATCTAGCTTCACAAAAATTCAAGTCATGCAAGTCTTCACCTTGACTGACATTGGACTTGAGGGGACGTGTTAGCTTGTGTGGAATAAAGCCATATGGCAGTGCCACGTGGCAGCAATAGTTAGTGGGGCCCATGTTGGGTGCATATGCTTCTGTGCGTGTGTTTTTGTGTGTGCGTGAGTTTTTGGCTTGAAAGCCAAGTCTAGTTTAGCAAGTTATTTTTCTTTGATTGGTTAATTAGAGTCCAAATTAGGATTGAGTTAATTTGGGAATAAGTAATTTGATTTGATTGAGTTTGTTTAGGGAAAAGGATTGTATGATCCCAAATTAGTTAGGATTGCAATTGGAATTGTAATTGAAATTGGTTCTCTTTAAATAGAGATCAAATCTCCTTATTTTCTCTTAAGTTCCATCAATAATATTTCCTAATTCAAGACCTTCCTCCTCTCTCTCTCTTTTCCACCACCGACCTCTCTCTCTCTCTTCCTCTCTCCAAGCATGCAATTAAAAGGAGAAGGGATCCTCCACGCCAAATCAATTGTTCACAATGAGCGTATGAGATGATCTCTATGTAGTGATGATTGAGTAGTATTGACCTTGGAACCTAGGAGTTTTTTTAAAGACTTTGCATCGATGACGATATTAGAGATGTAAGTGAGCAATGTGATGGAGATCAAGTAACAATGACAATAGTTCTTGGCATAACACTGCTCGAAGTGCATGGTGTCTCTTGTATGTGGCTACTTGCTTTTGAGCAGGGCATTTGCCGTAGGAATAGAATTATGACGTGTGTTTTGTGTTGTGGATGATGATCATCACAAATGAAGCCCTTGTCAAAGGAGTTGTCTTTTCAGAGCTCCTAAAACAATCCATGCAATGACGCTGTACTTGGATGATGACTTGTTATTAGCAATTGAGTGACGTTCTTTTCCAAATTGGACCACTAAGTGAATCATATTGTTGAGGGAGAAGAGAAAACACAGAATCAATCTTTTATTAGAAACCCTAGCTCTTCTTATATAGGGAGAGTCTTTGGCTAAAATACATGAGTAGCCTGCAACTAGACAAAAATAACACATGTACTCTTCTAATAATACTAACACTCCCCCTCAAGCTGGAGCATATATATCTCACATGCCCAGCTTAGAACAAAGGAAATCATGACACTTCCGAGATAGTACCTTAGTGAAAATATCTGCCACTTGCTGCTCTGATGTAGTAGAAGGGGTGCATATCTTGCTAGAAGTTACCATATCATGCACAAACTGATAGTACACCTTAATGTGTTTAGTGTGTTCATGAAACACCGGATTTGAGGCAATAAATATGGCCGACCTATTGTCACAAAACATCGGAACAGGTGTCTTGACCTCAACTCCTAGGTCCTTCAGAAAGTTAATAAGCCACATAATCTCACAATTGGTATGTGCCATTGCTCGATATTCTGCCGCCGCATTAGATCTGGACACTACAATTTGCTTTTTACTCTTCCATGTGGCCAAACTTCCTCCAAGAAAGGTGGCATAACTTGTGGTAGATTGTTTGTCTTCTGGACTCCCTACATAGTTAGCATTAGAGAATGCATGTACATCATAATGACCATTGTTCTTTATGTAAAGTCTTGGAACTTCCTTTGAAATACCCGAGGATAAGATACACAGCATTCCAATGACCATACCTCGGGTTCTTCATATGTTGGCTGGCCCTGTTAACGACATAACTAATATCAGGTCTTATAATAGTGACATACAAGAGCTTTCCAACGATACTTCTATACCTTCCTTTATCCTCAAACAGTGGATCATCGTCCTCTAGCAATTGACACAGTGACTCTGTAGGTACCATAGATGGTCGTGCACCTAACAATCTAGTTTCACCAAGAAGCTCAAGTACATACTTCTTCTGGGACAGAGACATCCCTTTGGAGTTTCTGGCAACCTCAATGCCCAAGAAATAGCATAGTTTGCCTAAATCCTTGGTTATAAACATGCCCTGCAAGTATGTTTTAGTATCCAGAATTCCTTGAATGTCACCTCCTATGAATAACATATCATTAACATATACAACAAGAATGCTAGTTCCATATTCCTTTCGTTTAATGAAGATATAATGATCAGATGTAGACCTGGAGAATCCAATCTCTTGTATTCCAACACTGAGCCTCTCAAGCCAAGCTCAGGGCTCTACTTCAGGTTATAAATATAGCCTTTCTGAGCCTACATACTTGCCCCCCAACCACAAAGCCTGGTGGTTGAGACGTACACTTCTTTCTGCAAATCACCATATAAGAAAGCATTTTCTTACATCCAATTGATGCACGGGTCAGTTTTTATTAGCTGCAAGGAAGAGAATAACCCTGATAGAGCATATACGTGCCACTGGGGAGAACGTATCAAAGTAGTCAACCCCATAAGTTTAGGTATATCCCTTTACTACAAATCTGGCCTTCAGCCTCTCACTGCCATTCGGGTGCTACTTTATAGTAAACACCCATCTGCAGTCCACCACCTTGCCTCCTGGTGGAAGATGTGTGAAGTCCCATATACCTCGAGACATAAGAGCATCCATCTCATCCTACATTGCCTATCTCCAACCAAGATCTTGAAAAGCCTCATCATGATGTTTAGGAACCACCATAGCTACAAGAGTTGTAATAAATCTCTGTAAATCTGGCCTAAGGTGATCAATAGCTGTATAATGGGCCATAGGGTGTAAGGTGCAAGATCTTACCAGCTTTCTCAAAGCAATAGGAAGCTCATCAAATTGCTGTGGTGGATCATCCGAATCTGATGATGGTGAGGGGGCGTGAGGCCCGTCTTGATCTTCTACTTGCATGATAGATACAGGGATAGGAACAGATGAAGTATGCCGACGTTCATAAGTCTGCGAAAACCAGTTGAGCCTAGACCCCTCATGAGAGTAGGGAGTCTTCTCAATAAATGAGACATTTCAATCTCATCCTACATTGCCTATCTCCAACCTAGATCTTGAAGAGCCTCATCATGATGTTTAGGAACCACCATAGCTGCAAGAGTTGTAATAAATCTCTGTAAATCTGGCCTAAGGTGATCAATAGCTGTATAATGGGCCATAGGGTGTAAGGTGCAAGATCTTACCGGCTTTCTCAAAGCAATAGGAAGCTCATCAAATTGCTGTGGTGGATCATCCGGATCTGATGATGGTGAGGGGACGTGAGGCCCGTCTTGATCTTCTACTTGCATGATAGATATAGGGATAGGAACAGATGAAGTATGCCGACGTTCATAAGTCTGCGAAAACCAGTTGAGCCTAGACCCCTCATGAGAGTAAGGAGTCTTCTCAATAAATCAGACATGTCAATCTCATCCTACATTGCCTATCTCCAACCAAGATCTTGAAGAGCCTCATCATGATGTTTAGGAACCATCATAGCTGCAAGAGTTGTAATAAATCTCTGTAAATCTGGCCTAAGGTGATCAATAGCTGTATAATAGGCCATAGGGTGTAAGGTGCAAGATCTTACTGGCTTTCTCAAAGCAATAGGAAGCTCATCAAATTGCTATGGTGGATCATCCGGATCTGACGATGGTGAGGGGACGTGAGGTCCGTCTTGATCTTCTACTTGCATGATAGATACAGGGATAGGAACAGATGAAGTATGCCGACGTTCATAAGTCTGCAAAAACTAGTTGAGCCTAGACCCCTCATGAGAGTAGGGAGTCTTCTCAATAAATGAGACATTTCAGATACATAATATCGTCTCCCAACAGGATTAAAACATCGATATCTCTTCTAGGTTTTAGAATAACCTAAGAAAACACACTTAATGGGTCAGGGAGACAATTTATCGAGGGTCCCAAAGAGGTGAACAAAGCAAGTGCACCCAAAAATACGTAGTGGCAATGTAAAGGGTGTGGTATCTGACTGCAAAAAAAATAACGATGTGGCTCCATTAAGCACCAGGGAAGGAAGTCTATTTATCAAGTATGTAGATGTTATGATAGCATCCCTCCAAAAATTCTTAGGCACATTTATGGCAAGCATTATGGTCCTAGTAACATCAAGCAAATGACGTAATTTCCGTTCTGCAACCCCGTTTTGTTGTGAAGTGTGAGCACAGGAGGCTTGATGAAGAGTGACATTGCTAGAAAGACAATCATCCACATTTTTTGCATAAATTTCAAAGCATTGTTACTACGAAAAATTTTGATGCAAGTAGAATAAAAATTTTGCACTTCATTGAAAAACTTTGGAACAATAGAAATAATTTCAGACCTATCACACATCGAAAACGTCCAGGATAAATGACTGAAGTCATCAACAAAGACCATAAAATATCGGTAAACATTTCGTTGAGTTATAGGACATGGATCTCGAACATCACAATGGACCAACTCAAAAGGTACTGAGCACCTTTTATTCTGTCTAGATGAAAAGGAAGCACAGTGATGCTTGCCAAGATGACAAGCTTCACACTCTATATGTGGTGGTAGACTCTGGAAATATTTTTTGCAGACATGAAGTAGAAAGATGACCTAGTCGACGATGCCAAAGAACTAGATCTATAGAAACAGAGGCAGCACCAGCAAACAAAGTAGGAGCATCAATGTATTAAAGACCATCACGTTCAATCCCCCACCAATTATCGTCTTCATATGGATGTCTTGAAAATAGACAAACTACTTGTCAAATATAACACGACATTTAAGCTCCTTACATAATCTGTAGACAGATAATAAGCTTAACGGGAATTTTGGAGCACAGTAGATAGTAGAAAGCCTCAGCTTATTTCAAAAATGAACCTCTCCAACTCCACTAGTAGGAAAGTATGTACAATTTGCCAGATGAACAGAAGTGATATCATTAGCTTTATGTAAGGTTCAAAATGTCGATTTCGACGTCGTATCGTTGAAATTTTAAGTGTGCATTTTGTAGGCATGTCGAGTGCATGTCGTGGAAATGTCCCTTTTTTGATGGCGATACCGATGGGCATGCCGAGGGCACGTCGATGACAGAAGTAGTCAACATGATATCAATTTCAAGAAAATAAAATGCTGATTGTGTCATGACCATACCTAATATTTCGACAAGTCAAAAAAATAATACATTGGGGCCCAAAATCACGTACGTTGTGTGTGCATGTGTGCGTGCGTGCGTGCACGCGCGTGTGTGTGTCGACGCCCCTTTTGATTCCAAATTTCCTGCCACCCAACAGCTTCCGCTGCGCTTCATTTCGATTTCAAAGGACTAGCATCCAGCTTCTCGATTTCAAATGACTAGCACCCAACAGTTCCCAACACGCACCCTTGCCCAGACCCATCGACACTCAGCATGCACCTCACTCAGGTAGATCGTACACATTGGCCTCTGGTGGCATGCCGCCCATATCATCGGCATGTCACCAGCATCCCTATATATCGATACCTTCTCTGTGTTGGCATGACTTGCTTCCAAAAATGGCTATGTCGACGGCATTTAAAACGCTGGCTTTATGCATAGAGACAATAACATCTTCCTTACTAATGAGATGACTCAAAGCACCTGAGTCAACAATCCATGATGAAGAGGATGAAGTAGTGGCAAGGTTCGTAGAGCTGCTAGTAGTAGCCAAAGAAGCTATAGTGTCTGAGGCAACAGGATGACGCAGAAGGGCCATAAGACAATTATAGTCATTCATTGTCAGAGTAGGGGCAAAAGATGACATCGAAGTGGGAAATGATTAAGTAGTGGGTAGCAGTAGTAATGGAGCGATTTCTTAGATAACCAAATTTAGCCAACATTTCTCCGAGGGATGATTAGTCCTTTGACAGTAAATACAAGGTTCATAGATGTGACCTTGTCCACAGCCACGGCCACCTTCATAGCCACGACCCCCTCGGAATCCGCCTCTGCCTCCAGTTGCAGCAAAGGTCGATGCCTCAGTGTTAGGTGTCGTAGAGACAACTAGAGGATACCTCACATCCATAGATATTTTTTGCAAACGACAATACACAGTCTCCAAATTAGGCATAACCTCAAGGGCCAAAATATTCTTACGAGCAGATGAGAACTTAACATTCAGCCCATCCAAAAATCTGTAGACTTGCTAAGTCTATCTCTAGCTGATCTAAGCATCACAACAAGAAGGCTGAAACACATTTAGCTCTTCAAATAGCTTGCCCATCTCTGTATAATAATCAATTAGCATCCTTTCTCCTTGAGACATGGACCATATACGGTGATATATGTCTGAAAGACGAGCATGATTGGATGTTTGAGAATACTTATTGGAGAGGCTCTCCCACATATCCTTTGTCGTCTTCTTGTACAATATATTTGATGCTATCTATCGCTTCACAATATTTATTATCTAGTTCATCACCAGATAATTATTTTGCTCCCAGGTTTCAAAATCCTTATGAGTTGACTCAGGAGGACTGGTAGACAGGATTGTCAGCTTCTTGTGGCCACCCACAAATTTCTTGAAAGCTTGTGCCTATAGGAGAGTTTTGAGGTCCATTGAGTTTGATGGTTGTCTCTTGAACCATCAGCAAAGTCGAGGTAGTCATCGACTTTGCTCCAACTATTTCACTCGAGGTAGAAGCCATGACAGAGACCACACAAAGCAATTGACATCAGGAGGAAGAACACAGATCTGAGTTCCAGTATCCAGAGTGGTAGAACACACTCTACGAGTTATGGGAAGTAGAAACCATAACCCAAGTCACCTAAGGAGGTGTTCTAGAACATTGTCCTTCGATCAGAGATGTGCAGCACCCCAAGCAACACCAATCGGAGAAAGATTGCCCCCCCGATAGCACCTAGTAGGGCTAGTGGGCTATCAGTGGCAGTGCTGGGTGGCTGAGAGGGTTTCGACGGTGCTAGTGGGCTACAGGTGATGCTTTGGTGGCGGCGCTGGCGGCAGAGAAAAGTCCAACAGTGCTGGTAGATCACCAAGAAGGCCTAGCACTGCTTGGCAGCAGTGCTGGGCTGCATAGAAGGTTTGGCGGTGCTAAGTGGCCATGCTGGGCTGTAGGGCGGCGCTGGGGATCATGGAGAAGCCTCGGCGGCACATTAGGGTTTCAGCGTGTACCATGGCGGCACTGGCGATCATGGAGGAGATCTGGCGATGCGTTGCTGGTCGGAGAGGCACTAGGGTTTAGCAGTGCGTTAGGACAACACTGGTGGATGACGCCGGAGCGCGAGCGGCACTGCTAGTTGTCGTCACCGCTAGTGGTGTCCCTTTGTGATGCCAATGAAGGTCTTTACAGGTGTGCTAGAGACTGGAGAGAGAGTAAGGCTATTTTGTGGGAAAAGCACTAGAGCATGAAGGACTAGGATCCACCTTGCTCACATACCATGTTAAGGGAGAAGAGAACACGGAATCAATCTTTTATTAGAAACCCTAGCTCTCCTTATATAGGGAGAGTTTCTGGGTAAAATACATGAGTAGCCCTCAACTAGACAAAAATAACACATGTACTATTATAATAATACTGACACATGTTGTAAAGTTTGGACATTTAGTCCTTCAGACATTATTTTAGCACATTTTTCTTGTTTTGCAGAGATTTGCAAGGGGATGATTGATGGATACATGTACATTGAAGAAGATGATAGATGCCATGGAATTTGAGTCGAGGAAAGGGAACCATTGGGAGATTAGTTTAATTTTAATTTGTTTTTCTAAGTCATTAAAGATTCTTTTTAGGATTAGAATTTTGTTTTTTATTTTTTATTTTTTTGCTTAGAAATAGAATTCTTGCCTTGTAGGTTGTTGAACCTAGGGACATACTTGTTATTTTTTTGTTACTCTCGGGGTACCTTTGTAATTTTTCCAAACTTCTTTCATATAAAAGAGAGGTTAGGGTTTCCATTGGATAGTATGAAGCTTTCTTTTTTCTCCAACATGACATTAGAGCAGCGGTCCTAGGCTGGTGTTTTGGTATACCACCAAATATCCACCTATAAGATCATCAAATCACCAACTTGAGGGGGGATTTGATCATCAATAATGAAGATGAAGCATGGTAGCAATGACAGCAATGTTGGGAGGAACCCTAGCACTGCCATTGGCTACCATGCCCCATTGGAAAGGCTGACCGTCGCTGGTGGAGCCCCCTGCGCCCAGTCAAAGGGGGCGGAAGGGCTGGTTGCTGTTGCAGGAGCCCCCCGCACCAAGCCAAGGGGGACGGAGGGTCTGACTGTCATCGGTGGAGCCCTCTGTGCCCAGCCAAAGGGGGTGAAGGGTTTGATTGCCGCTGGTGATGGTCTTCATGCCCAGCTAGAGGGGGTTGACAAGTTTGCTGCCGCTGCAAGAGGCTTGGCAGCCACTAATGGATGGCGGCACCGCCCATGGGGGGCGAGATCCACCCTAAACCCTGTTGCAGAGGGCACAGATGACCCTGTTGGGTCTAAACTAACGTTGGTAGACCTGCAGGGAGCCCCAGATCAGGTTTTAAGGCCAAGTATCAGTCTTGGTGCCTGAGTTGTGGAGTTCTTCAACATGTGTTTGAGTCTATCTCACACATGTCATATGTGGTGATGCACCTTCTCTCACTACTCATGGGAGCGATACCCTTTCAAGCATGACAAGTCTTTTCTTATGCAAAGAAGATGAGTTTGATACACCAGAAGAATCAAACTCACATGTAAAGGGGCTTTTGCATTTGCAGTCCAAGGAAATTCAAGGAGGAAGAAAAGAATCAGAGGAGCATGGATTGTAGACTCTAGGGCCTCTATTCATCTTACAAGAGATGTGGAGCGATTGATGAATCCTAAGGCTCCACATGGGCTCAAGGAGGTCAAAGTGGCTAATGGTGCCACATCATCTGTTACTGCAGTTGGGCATGTGCATGCCTCCCCAAAGATTGTGATATAAGAGGTTCATTATGCTCCAGAGTTCCCAGTGAACCTCTTGTTTGTGAGTTGCATCTACAAAGATCTTGGGTCTTGAGTAGTGTTTAATGAGGGCATCACTACTTCCAGGATCTGCACATAAGAGACATTGTAGGTGGGGGTATAAAGTGAGATGGTCTCAATTATCTGGACACACCTATGCTATTTGCAAGAGCAACCTCTATAGCTCCTGATCCTTGGCTATGGCACAGGAGACTTGGGGCACCCATTGTTCAAGAAGATGCGACAGATGTATCCTAGTCTGCTAGACTCTTTGAATTCACAGTGTGAGGACTGTCAGCTTTGGAAGCACCACATGAGCACTTACCTTCGAAGGGATGCCAGGGTGAGCTTTGCTCCCTTTGTCTTGGTCCATTGTGATGTATGGGAACTATCCAGGGTTCCTACCCCAGGAGGACACATACTATATAGTTATGGTGCATGACCATAACCGCCTTGGATTTTCTTGATGAAAACCTGCTCAGATATTCACCAGATTATATAGCAGTTCTTGGCAGAGGTTTAGACTAAGTATGATGGCACAATTTGAGTCTTCCGCAGCGATAATGCTTTGGAATTTATGCAGTGAGATGTTTAGAGTCTCTTCTCTTATCGGGGATTATTCACCAAATGTCCTGTGCTCATACGTCCCAGCAAAACAGTGTGGCTAAGCGTAAGCTTTGACACCTCCTAGACATTGCAAGGACCCTGATGATCCATATGAAAGTTCCCAAGCAATTATGGGGGGATGCCATACTCCCTGTAGCCTATCTGATCAACCGGGTACCTTCGTTTGTTCTTCGTAGCCAGATTCCCTTCCAGGTGATCCATCTAGATTGTGACAGGCCATTTGTTGTACCTTTAAGGGTTTTTGGATGCACTTGTTTCATCCAGGCACAAGAGAA
Source organism: Thalassia testudinum (assembly GCA_037157565.1). Classification (NCBI taxonomy): domain Eukaryota; kingdom Viridiplantae; phylum Streptophyta; class Magnoliopsida; order Alismatales; family Hydrocharitaceae; genus Thalassia; species Thalassia testudinum. The sequence continues at coordinate 147,151,636 of JAZHRO010000031.1, forward strand.
TCAGGGCAAGTTCTCTCGTGGGGCAGTCAAATGTGTCTTCCTTGAGTATTCCAGGACATAGAAGGGATATAGGTGTTATGACCCGAGCTGCAGGAGATACATCATCATTGCATATGTCACTTTCTTTGAGAAGATTCCCTACTTCTCAGAAGAAGGAACATCTATATAGGCTGCATTAGAGGAGACTCAAGTTTAGCACCGGAGGCTACATCCTTCGCTAGACACTGGGACTTGTCCTGATTTGGCACATAGGAGTAGTTCAGACACAAAGGAGCAACCATCTTTGAGGAGACCTAGCAAAGCATGCATGCTCCATCCTCTTTCACAGTACACAGGTGTTGCTCATCTTAAGAATGAGGTACGTCAGGTTGCTTCTGCGATTACTGACTCTACGATTCCCAGGGATTTTGCTCAGGCCTCTCGTGACCCCAGGTTGCAAGCTGTGATGGATGAGGAGATACACGCTCTATAGTCACGATAGACATGGGATCTAGTACCTTACCCTGAGGATGCTACTGTGGTAGATTGTAGATGGGTCTCTACTATCAAGTATAGGTCTGTCGGGACAGTGGATAGGTATAAAGCTCAGCTTGTTGCCAAGGGCTTTACTTAGACGTACGGGTAGATTATTTTGAGACCTTTTCCCCCGTAGCACGTATTACTTTTGTCAGGATTATTATTTTTATTGCAGCGATTAGGAGATGACCTCTGCATTGGCTTGATATTAAAGATGCTTTTTTATATGGTGATTTATTCGAGAAAGTGTACATGAGACTACCACTAGGTTACAACACTTAGGGGAAGCATGTTTGTTGCCTACAGAAGGCAATCTATGGCTTGGAATTGAGTCCTCGTGCCTGGTTTGAGAGGCTTAGTATGGAGATTGCGAAGATTGGGTTTCAACGCTCTACTTCTGACCATTCTATCTTCATCAGGAAGACTGAGTATGGAGAGCATACCTGTGTTATTCTACAATGTATGTTGACGATATTATTCTTACTAGAGATGATGAGGATGGAATTGCCCAGACCAAGTCCTTACAGTGTACTTTTGTTACTAAGGACTTGGGAGAGTTGAGATATTTTCTGGGGATTGATGCCGTGTGACAGGGGTAGGCTTGTCCTTGTCACAGAGACAATATACACTCTATATTCTTGAGAAGACAGGCTTACTTGGAGCTAAGCCATCTGGTATACTTGTGGAGCCACCACCTGCACGTCTGTCAAATGAGGAGGATCCATTATATGAGGATATTACTGGTTATCGCAGTATAGTAGGATGTTTACTCTATCTCACTATCACGAGGCCTGATATCAATTTTGTAGTGAGTAGAGCTAGCCAACATATGCAGGCTCCACATTATAGTCATTGGCGTAATGTTTGCACTATTTTGAGGTACCTCAAGGGGATACAAGGCAAAGGATTGTATTACAGAGATGGTGGGAATCTAGATATTATTGTTTACTCCGATGCAGATTATGCTGGGTTCATAGATGATCGTCGCTTCACTTCAAGATTTGCTGTGTATCTTGGGGGGAAATCTCAACTCTTGGAGAAGTAAGAAGCAGAGTGTATTTGCATGATCGAGTGCAGAGGCAGAGTATAGAACGATGGCATAGGCGGCTTGCGAGATTATGTGGATAGTTTCTTTCTTACAGGATCTTGGCGTCCAGACTACTGTCCCAATTTCACTTCTTTGTGACAAGTCAGTTACTTACATTGCCTCAAATTCGGTCTTTCATAAGAGGACCAAGCACATTGAGGTCGATTGCCACTTTGTTCGTGATGCTGTTCTCATTAGCAGGATTACCACCCTATATGTCTCTTCAGAGCTTCAGTTGGCTGACATATTTACTAAAGCTCTGAAGAAGAAGCATCTAGATTTTCTATGCGACAAGTTGGGTCTTATAGATATCTATGCTCCAACTTAAGGGGAAGTGTTGAGCCTAGGGACATGTTATTTTTTTGTTACTCTTGAGGTGTCTTTGTAATTTTCCCAAACCTCTCTCGTATAAAAGAGAGGCTAGGGTTTTCATTGAATACTATGAAGCTTTCTTTTCTCCAACATAGGCCTTGGAGAGGAAGTCACAATGTTGAGAGGGTTTTTGGGTTAAGAGAAATGAGGGCTCCCTCGTCATGATAGATTCCCATATAGTTTTCCCTTGTGGTTTTTCCTCTGTCTTCCAAAGGATTCATTTTGTCATGATAATCCAGTGTTCTTTGTGTAGTTGCTTGGATTGAGTCTTCTGAATCCAAAATAGTTAACCGATATTTTCTTACCATCCAATCATTTCCTGATTGAAATTGCATGTTCTCAATGAAGATTTTTTGAGCTACTGTAGACTTTGTTGATGGCCTGGGAACTCGTAAAGATGGGATTCTTCACATGGGAACTCAGAAGGGACAGGCTAGTGACAAAGGCGTCAAATTTTTGAATCTCTGATTTTCCTTGTGCCGCTGCATTATGGAAGATATTGAGCTCTTCGTCTTTACTTGTCGTCACTTTGTAAGATGGATTGGGCTAAGGTGTCGAGTTTCCTTTCTGCTTCTTAAGGATGATGCTAAGTTTCCATGTCTCAAGGCATTATTCTGTTTCAGTATAAGAACCCATCTTGATAGTCTTTTGTGGTCATTATGGATGGAAAGAAATTAACATAATTTTAAGGAATTAAGGGGAAATGTCAACATTGTGGCTCAAAGGTAATGATTTTTTTATTGGTGGGGTGAGTATTTGTAGTTCTGATACTTATTATCTTCTAAATAAGGAATGAATTCTGGATGCCTACCATCTCCATTTAAGCATCCTTAACTTCTCAAAAAAGAAAGCCCCTTATTGCAATGGAAGCTTAATTCGAAAGCAATTATCAAGCAATAAAGATAATATAGAATACTTGGGTTTATATGGAAACCCCACTCACGAAGAGTAGGGAGAAAATTACGGGAGATGGCCTCAATAGGGCGTGTTTCTGTATTAATCTTCTCAAAGGAAAATGGGAGTACACGCCTATTTATAAGCCACCACACACAACGGAAAGTCCTACTCTACTATGTGGGACTAAATAACCATACTACAACTCTCTCAAAACTCCCCCTCAAGTTGGAGTATGGAATGCTCAGCTTGTAACACAAATCTACTATACACAACAGAACAAACAACACTTTGGATTGATTCTTACTTGTAGGTGGGAACATAGGCTGGAGTTGCTGGACGAACTGTAGTTGGCTTTGGAGACCTGGTGCTGGTGGCTCCCCATTGAGTATCCCTAAAATGGGTATTGAGTCCTTCCTCTGAGGACCTTGAAACTCTGGACCTCTCAGAGTTCGGTTTCTCATGTGGAGTCCATGAATAAAAAGGACTCCCAAATGAGGGTGACTACAACAAGCTCCTACACTCCTCCTTTCTCTCATACTTGTATGTGAGAAAAATATAATAATAAGAAAATAAAATAAAAAAAACTAGAGAAGACTTCACCTCTTCTCATAATCATCTTTTTTTTCTTTTCCTTTTTTTCCTTTTTTTCTCCCTTTTTTTTCTTCTCCTTTTCCCTTTTGTTTCTCTCTATTTGTTTTTTAACATATCTTTATTTTATAACCGAACAGAGAGATAAGTCAAACCTCCAAACCTTCTTAAAGGAACCCTCGATTTCACCTTAGGGCTAGTTTGGATGGAGGGATAGATTTCATGGGATAATTTTTTTGCAGTTGAGTTATCCTCCATTTTTGTTTGGAAGTCATAAGGGTTATTTTGGTAGGTTAACTTGTGACTATTTGGAAAGTTTTTAGGTTAACCTGTGAAAATACATGGGATAACCTGCAAAAAAAGCTTATCCCACATCAACCTCAGAATAACTTATCCCAGGTTAAGTCCTCTTAACCCGAGTCAAAATATCCTTCCCACCAAACAAGTTTAACCCCTATTTTGATGGATTATCCCCCTTACCAAACTAGGCCTTAGGGTTCGAAGAGAACCCAACGACTTTGTAAAGCACGACACTCCTGTGTTGCCTCTGGGTCCTTTGTCCGCTCCGGTCGCCACCACCGAGCCAACCAACGTCGCCCACGGAGCTCCACCACCGAGCGACCCTCGCGATCCTCCTCTAGTGCCTTAACACTGGCGTCGCTTGCTCCACCGCCATGCACCTCCGCCTGCAGCCCTCCATCTTGTGATCCTGACTCCAACACGTCGTCTAATCTCGACACCTCGTCGAAGATGTGCGGCGCTGCGACTTCCTCTTTGTCCTCACGGCTCCCCTTGCTGCTGATCTGTCACTCCCCCCCTTCACGTCTCGCGCCTTCAACCACTAAGGCTACACGTGGCATCTCCTTTGATAGCCTCGTCTTCACAGTGCCGTGTTGCGACAAGGACCTCCTAGCGCGGTGCTTGGACACCTGCACCCACCACTTCATCGATCTCCATGCATGGGCTGCGGCCACGGGCAAGCCTAGCTCCAAGCCACCATTGACCCTCTTCCTGGACGCGTCCAGTGCCCTCGCCATTCCCGCGTTGGGGGAGCCTCTGGATGCATAGCCACCATTGACTACGAACCTCCGCCTTGATTCTCCTTTGGATCAAGATATTGGAACTCCAATAACAGAATAATGATAAAGCATGATAATCAAATCAACAAGATAACCCAAGGAACGAACAACGCTCTGATACCAACTTGAATAATATAAACAATGCGAAAGTAATAATTAAAGCAATAAAGATAATGTATAACACTTGAGTTTAGTGGAAACTTCACTCACAAAGAGTGGGGAGAAAACCACGGGAGAAGACCCCGATAGGGCGTGTTTCTGTGTTGATCTTCTTAAAGAAAAATGGGAGGAGTATACATCTATTTATGGGGCACCACACACAATGAAAAGTCCCACTCCACTATGTGGGACTAAATAACCATGCTACAACTCTCTCAACAGCCTACTATCTCCATTTAAGCATCCTTCAACTTCTCAAAAAAGAATGCACCTTATTGCAATGGAAGCTTAAGCTTAATAGAATGTCACATTTAGCTTGCAGTCCCTTCTGTTCTTTAGATATCTAGAAATTCACGCCTTTTCTGCCCCCATACATTGCAATTACAGATGGTTTTATAACTATGGTAGATATTCACTTTTCTTGCAATTTCTGCATTCTGGGGAAGGACATTACTTTTTCAATTTCTACATTCCATGGTGTGGATTTTCGCACCTTTCATCATTGTGGCCACTAGGTCTTATTTAAGCAAGATGATCATGTGTTTGGAAAGTAGAAACTATACTTTATATTATATGCTTGTGGTGGATTCCGATGTTTAAACCTTGGGTTTTGGGAGATAGTGCATATCTGGCCTCTCCTCATTGTAGAATCTGTGGGTCTTGTCAGTGTCACGTTGTGTGTTGTGTAAGTCAACAGCATTTGTTCATGCAAAGTCTAAACATTAATTTATAGTTATTTTGATCATCTCACCTAGGAAAAGATTTTGTCATTCTTGCTATTTTGATGATATCATATGTTAGATCATTTTGCTTGCATTTCATTTTTTCTTTCTTTTTCTGTATCTTCTGGAATTTGTAAGAGAACTTTTAGGTTCCTTTCGTTTAGATTTCAAAGTTGTCGGGAGTCCCTTAGAGATGCATCTACCCACTGCTGGGTTACCAGATTATGTTTTCATTTTTTTTCCTTAAATGTTTTTGCCAATCTGTTCACAATACTTCCATTGTATTACTACTGTTCAAATTCTTATTTTCCCTCAGGCACAAGTGTGATTCGAAAGTACATTTCTTGTTCATCCTTGCCCTCGTGATATTAGTTGTCAAATTTATTCTCTGAAATACCGTTACCTGTACTGTGATAAAACTTTTTTTCCTTAATGAGTGCCCCTGGTTCTTTCAAAGAACGATTTATCCCTATTATGGTTAAGAATTTCCCTCATGACATGCCTTTCTACCCATTGCCATTCCAGCAAGGCGGTACCATGTTTTTCATGCCACTTTATTCTTTATTCAGGTTGCTGCATCATTGAATTCCTCTTATTGCTATATACTGCATAATGGAAGTACTGTTTTTACATGGGCTGGAAGTCTTACCACAGCAGAAGACCAGGAATTGGTAGAGCGACAGCTGGATATAATAAAGGTCAGCTAGGTTGAGTATGAAGTCAATAATGTAACGTTTTGAGATGAAGTTCACTAAAATTAGCCTGGAATCTTTATCCATTTTTTAGTTGTCATTAATATGGTGCTACTTGATGTGAGTGCTTCAGAATGGCTGATTTTTTTTTTTTTTGTTCCACTGCCCTTTTCAGCCAAACATACAGGCTAAGCCTCAGAAGGAAGGTAATGAATCTGAAAAATTTTGGAACCTACTTGGAGGTAAAAGTGAGTACCGCAGCCAGAAGAGTGCAAAGGGTGCTGAAACTGATCCTCATCTTTTCTCTTGTGCTTTTTCAAAAGGTCTGCTTGTGCATGTTGTTCTCATAGCTTTATTATTTAGTTATGAAGCAATTTGGATATTTTTTTTATTTTAAGCAAATTATACATATGACTAACTCATGTTATATGTTTGTGTTATCAATCATCCATATTGTGGGTCAAGCAGGAAATTTGAAGGTTGGTAAGGAAAGAATCACTTTTTTGCGAAGATTTATAAATCAAACTCTACAGTTTTTTTCTATTGTGGAATCCCTCACCATGTTCATCACTCATGTAGGTCACAGAAATATTTAACTTCAACCAAGATGATTTGACAACAGAAGATATATTTATCCTAGATTGTAACTCAAGCATCTTCGTTTGGGTTGGAAAACAAGTGGATACTAAGCTTAGAGCACAGGCTCTATCCATTGGAGAGGTGCCAAATAGATAATTTAATCAAAATCTGTTTATAACCTTTTCTGAATTTTCAAAAACAACTATCTACTTTCCAATAAACATTATTCATTTCTGCAGAAGTATCTTGAACAGGATGTTCTCATGGAAAATATATCCCAAGAAACTACAATATTGATTGTCATAGAAGAAAGTGAACCTCCTTTCTTTACACGCTTCTTCACATGGGATTCAGCAAAACCTGCTGTAAGCAATTAAGCAGAGGACAATCCATCACATTTTATTTTATTTACTTTATGCTTGTTTAAAGAGATACACGGTTATATCATTCCATCCTCTGATGAGTAATCGTCTGCATTCCACCAACATTTCCCTTTTCTTTTGGTTACAGATGCATGGAAACTCATTTCAGAGGAGGCTGACAATTATAAAGGATGGAGTGCCCTCATTGCTAGATGTAAGATGTACTTATTACTTCTCTATATTGAGTAAATTTCTTGTTAGCATTGTGAAGATTTGGGTGCTATGGAGCGTGGAGGCTCTTTCACGTGGATAGAGATGGCAACAGCAGGTTGTTGCCAATGAAAGCTGCACATGTTGAACAGGAGAGAGAGAGAGAGAGAGAGAGAGAGAGAGAGAGAGAGAGATGGTAGCCGACGGTGGAGAAGAGAGGGAGAGAGGGAGTTGTTTTGTTGGAAAATAATATTGCATTAACTCAACTCAAAATAATTACATAGATTTTCTTTTATGAAGAGAACTAATCTCAATCTCTAAAACATGAAATAAATTTAGTCATATCTCCTAAAAATAGAAAATACCAAATCTTCTTAATTACTTGCCTAAAGGACAAAATACCATACTAAAAACTAAAACTAAGACTCCAAGCAAACCTACTCAACCCCATTGGGTCGGTGGCTCTTAGGATGAACAAAACCTACCATGTGGCATTGCCACGTGGCCAAACTGACCACTGCCACATGGCACCTTATTCTCCACACTACCCCTCAAGTCGAGGTTGGGAGGATGGTGACTTGCTCTACTTTGTGATGAGGCTAGAGTCCTCACCGCTCTTCTTCTTCAACCTTTACATCTTCAACCTTCTCTTTGGTAGGAGTGACGGTGTAGCCTTTTATGATTTCTGAAGTTATTGCCTCTTGGGCAATCTCAATAGTCGTCATGACCGCCACTGTCTTCCTTTCTTTCTCATCCTGGAGCATGGCCTTGATCTTCTCAAAATCCATAGAAGAGACTCCACACGTGTGGTACTAGAAGCCCTACGTGTGGTACTAGAAGCCCTACGTGTGGGTCTTAATTTGTCCCAACAACGATCTTGTGGATGGTTGCTGCATTCACAATGTTGACATGGTGGATAGACTTAACTTAAGCCTCAACCACATTTTCTTCCACTTCTAGTGCCTCCATCAAAGGTAGCCATGTATTGTTTTCAGACACCACCACTCTACTGGAACATACATCTAGTTTTCCAAGCTTCTTAAGATGGCTGTAAATTGTCTCAAGATCCAACTCCTCGTCTAGTGCAAGGATTTGATCACGCATCGGTTGATATCAGGGATTCAACCCTGATAGGAATCTTGTGGCTCGCCACATTTCTCGTACAACGGTCTGCTTGTTCACAATAGACAGGCTCGTAGATCTTTAGTTCTTTAAAGAGCGTCTCCATCTTCAAATAGTACTTGTCAATGGGAAGATCTCCCTAACTAGTTGTCCGAATACGAGTGTAGATGTCGGTGATGCGAGCGTTGCTGGACTTCTTGGAGCATTTCTTCCCCAAGGAATCCTACATCTTATGAGCCGACTTCTTATAGAGCATGTTGGAGGTGGATGGATTGACTGAGTTCATCAGCCAATTCATCACCAGGTAGTTCTCTTTCTCCCACTTCTTTATCGCATTCTTGGACTCAGACTCCTTGAGAAGGCCATGCAACTTGTCTTGTCCTATGAAGATCTTGAATGCTCGAGCCTACAGGATATAGTTCGATGTACTTTGAAGTTTAATCATGGTGACTTGAGCTATAACATTTCCTTCCTCGATGTTGATTTGGTTCTCGCTCTTGACCATCTCCATCCTCAGGAAGCGAGCCTTCCTCTACTTGTGTGCTCCGCGTAAAGCGCTGGATACATAAGGGAAGCCACCCGCCGGAGTTCCCTGCGTGTCTCCATGGGCTTTGCGTAAGGCGCTAAGGTCTTTCAAAGAGTTCTTTGAGAGAACTCACAAGTCGACGAAGATACCTGGACACATGAGGTTCTGATACCCGTGGGAATCACGCACAAGATAGGGCTTCTTGTGCGTGATCTGATAAGAGGAAAGGCCACGCATGTGACTGCTGTCCACCAGGAAAAGGTCACACACACGTTGTTGTGCATGGCTTTTCTTCTCTTCTCCTCCCTATGTGTGTAGAAAAAACCCTCGAGAAGAGCTTAGATCGAAGGCTTTGATACCATGTGAAGATCTGGGTGTTATGAAGTGTGGAGGCTCATCCACATGGGAAGAGATGGTAGCAGCAGGTTGCTGCCAATGGAGGCTACGCATCTTGAACAGGAGAGCGGGAGAGATGGCAGCTGGCGGTGGAGAAGAGAGGGAGAGAGGAGTTGTGTTGAAAAATAATATTACATTAACTCAACTCAAAACAATTACGTAAAAAGATAACTAATCCCAATTTCTAAAATATGAAACAAAGGTAATCATATCTCCTAAAAATAGAAAATACAAAATCTTCTTAACTATTTGTTGAAAGGATAAAATACCATACTAAAAATCAAAACTGGATCTTCAAGCAAACCTATTTAACCCCTTAGGGCCGGCTCCTTAGGGTGAACAAAACCTACCACGTGGCACTGCCATGTGGCCAAACTGACTTTTTCTCCAAAAGCATTGCATATTTTTTGCATGCTTTTTCTTGTTGTCTTTTTATTCACAATTTGTCTTTTCTAAATAGAGGTTTGAAACATTCAAAATCTCATTTCAATTAAATGTCAGCAGAAACCAAAGAGGCGGGCACCAGTATCACATGGAGGAAGGACAAGTGTAGCAACAGATAGTTCACAACGTTCCAGAAGTGTATCCTTCAGCCCTGATAGAGTGCGAGTGCGTGGCAGGTCCCCAGCCTTCAATGCTTTAGCTTCTCAATTTGAAAATCCAAATGCAAGGAATCTCTCCATGCCGCCTCCTGTCGCAAAAAATCTTTATCCAAGATCTGGAACACCAGATCGATCTAGACCACCCTCAAAGTCTTCCAACATTGCTTCCATTTCCTCTACTTTTGAACAAGTAAAAAGCATCCCTATTGTTAGAACTGTGAAAGGTATGCATACTTGCGAAAAGTCTGCTTGATATTATTCCATTTCTTTCCTTGTAATCTGACTGAACTGCTTGTTTCACTCTGTGTGAAGCGGTCCCTGAGGTCAAACCAAAAGCAGCAGCGGCTGCCAAGGAAAATGGTGATCCTGGAAGCAAAAAAATTGAGTCTCAAACAATACAAGAAGATGTGAAAGAGGGAGAAGCCGAGGATGAGGCAGGCCTTCCAATTTTCCCCTATGAACGCCTCAAAGTGGGTTCTTCAGACCCTGTTTCTGAGATTGATGTAACCAAAAGAGAGGTAAATAAACAACTTCTGACTTTTAAGTATTGCTGGCATACAAAAATATTGAATGTACGTCCAAATTGATCTTCTTCCCTATATTAGATAGAATTCTGAACAATACATCATAAGTCCCCCTTTTCTTTTTTCCATGGCACTTGTCTTTTAATATCATCTTTTGCAATATCCTTTCATTAATAAATCTACAGAGAAATTCCAATTTCATTTATTTTACATATCTGTCTCTTTTTGCAACTTTTTCTTATTTATAGAAATATCTTCTACAAGTTTTCTATTTCACAGAGATATATGAATTGGGAATTTTTAACATGTATAATTTTTCCTGCTATTACAGACTTACTTGTCTTCAAAAGAGTTTAAAGAGAAATTTGGTATGGCAAAGGAGGCATTCTTCAAGTTACCCAAGTGGAAGCAGAACAAAATGAAGATGGCTCTCAAATTGTTCTAAGCTTTGCAATTTGTGCCCTTAAAATCTGCCTCAAGTATTGGGTGAAACAAAGGCTTACCTGATGGTAGGAGCTCCATCTTCGCGATTTCATGGTTCTTGTTTCCCAAATTCACATGAAGTGCATTTTCCTGCACAGAAGGGGCCTGAATTTGCTCTATTTGGAGGGTCAGCATTAGTGTATTTTTAGGTGCTTCTGCTCCCAACCATTCATTCCCATTGTTGGTCTCCTTTTTCGTGTTTAGTGTTTTGGCAAGTCCAGCATTGGTTTTTGTTCCCTTTTTTGGGTTGTTTATTATTCTTTATGTTTACAGGTTGGTTTTGAGGTGTGCAATTTTTTTTTTTTGGTTTGGCATCTCTTTTTACAAACAATCACATGCGTTTGTTAAAAGCATCAATGCCTGCTGTAGGTATACAAGTTTGATGCGTTTTAATAGAGAGGATTGAATTTGTGTACAGAATGGTGTAATTAGACCTCAAAGAGAGACCAGAAGGGATCTTTTGTTGTAATAGTATACTTTGGCCTCTAGTTTCCTTGTAATACGGTATGCTTATATTGTTTGGTCATTGTGTATTGCACCAGGGAGTAAATAACTTCTACCACTTGAGAGTTGAAGCCAAAATGTCGCTTGGGAAAAAAATGACGTCCTTGTTCAAACATTTAACTATGTGGATTTCTCTTCTGTTTTTTTTGCTTTTTTCTTGTCCATCTTTCCTGTGCTCCTTTGACTTCCGCTTTTCCTTGTATTTCTTACATTTAACTCGTTCAGATCTTCCCAGCAGCTTAATGGAGGTCTTTAGTTTATAACTGGGGAGCTGATCCAAAGAAGATGCATATATGATTAGAAGTGGCCTTGCGTGGGTTACTGATACGAGGATCTTTTATGTGTCTCTGCACGCGCTTGCCTAAGAATCTGTTGTCTTGCGTATCTATCAGAACGAGACATAGTGCATCAAAGGCCATATGTGTGTCCAAGCACTCACTTCGCTATATGGAAAACCCATGTAAGTTGCAACAATGAGTGCGCAAAAGAGATGAGAGCTAGTTCTGTTTCTTTTTGGAGAAGATGATTCTCTTTTACAGCACTTCATGTGGTATGCATCATCACTTCTCCTTGTTGCACTTTGTTGAGTATATCTAGGAAATGGAAAGCTCATGATGCACCTGATAAGGTACCTTCTAGTCCTAGCTTGCGGAGAGGAAAGCATGAGGGTGAAGTGCTAAACATATTTTTACCTTGCATCACTTTTGGTACATCAGAATGGAATCAAGATGGAATGGAACTAAGGCCAAAAAGAATATGAGGTGGGAATGGAATTATATGTTCATTCCATTCTGTTGTTTAGATTAACTATGAAGAGGAATGAACAAAGTAAAATAAAATTGAATGTACAAAAATATTCCTGCATATGTATACATGTTTATAAATATTTTGAGAGGTGTAATTTGTGATAATCATGGTTAAAACTAAATATATATTTATTAATATGTTAATATGGAGAATTAAACTAATTATTTTGCATCATTATTTATCAATGGTATTGATTTTTCTATCATGTTTCATAATGAACTAAAAAGATTAATTACAAAAATATAGTAATATGTATATGTAGAAGTGGTATTAGTTTTTCTAATTTATCAAATTAAAATGGCATGTATTAATATAGATTATAATAATATTTTTTTAACATAATATTCTTAGTTGATAAAGGGAGGGGCACTTTAGTCAATCCCCTTTAACCAAGAAAAGGAGTTGGGATTCCTTAACCTCCTCAAAGGAATCTCGTTTCCTTGAAAGGAGGGGACTGCACTTCCCAACGGAATCATGATTCTAGCTTTATAGCGTTCTTCAAGCAACAGAAAGGAATGGAAGAGGGAATTGGCTTTCTATTCCCTCTTCAATTCCCACATGCAAATCATATTGTGAGATCTTTAAAGAAAGGGATGGAGCATGAAGAATGAGTACCAATCCCTTCCATCCCTTGCTAGCTAGGAAGAGTGGAAAGATGTAGAAGAGGATGGCACTCGCACAATCATGATTTGTTTGTAATGGGTGATTGAATCACCTGGATCCATTGTGTCATTGTGAAGAGTTATGGAGGACATCTTGAACTTTGGCAATAGGAGCACCTTGATTGGATTAGTCTCACCCTCAAGCTCTACCTTATGTCAGAATTGCTTGTTGAGGCGATGGTAGAGTTCCTTTATGGTGCATGATTGAGCACTTCACCATTGTGCTTGTCATTGGTGATAAATTAATAAAGCTGGACGAAGGAAGGCCTAACACACTTAGATGCATCTTGCTTCATATAAGTAAACTAGTCTTCTAGCTTTTTAATCCTTCGAAGGAGAATCTTGATAGAAATATATTGATGGGAGACAATGGCCTTCTCTCTATTAAGCCAAGCCAACTTCGTCTTCATTGTTTCTCCACATTAATGGGAGGCTAGGCTTGTCTATTATGGCTGGTAATTTGGGTTGAAGATTTGATGGTTGGATTGCATACTTGATTTACATCTGAACACACATTGAGCATACGCAATAAAGTTTGGAAATTGTTGTTGTTTCACATTAAACAAATGATTTAATTTTAATCTTAATGCCTTAAATTATATTTTTAAGAATAGCACATAGGGCTTGTAAGGGTCGAGATTCATAGGGAGGAACGATTGTTCACAAATTTAAGTTTGCTTATGATCTACCAAATTAAACAATTTGCAATTAGAGCATCAAAAGCATTGTGGTGTTTATATATTTAACTGAGTGAAATTCATTGTCTAAATGTGAAAATGAGGTGATCCTATATTGTACTAAATAGGTGACACATAAGAACTACTAGAGATCATGAAATTACACTAAATTGAGCTTGGAAAATTGGAGAATTAAATAATCCAAAATTAAAATTAAAATTTGATCAGAGCCCTTGAAATAGATGAAGGGCTCGATCAAATATTGCAAATACAAAAGTACACAAGGGATTGATAACCCAATTCCATCTCCAAAGGTGTACATTTGAAGAGGGGATCTAACCCTCAAAGTTTTCCACTAAGTTTTTTGTGAGAGGAAGAGAGAGAGAGAGAGAGTACAATATTGCTCTTTTTTTGCCTCCTTTGCAATTCCTCTCAAATGGCCTTTTCATAAAGGGTTACACGATTACATTATGAGATTTGGGCTAATTAATTCAAAATCACATGAATGCCAATTGAGGTCTTTCGTAACGATCTTCACCACATGTGTTATTCTATGCACATCTTGCACGTTCCCCTAGCTTGACTTGGACCGAAGAAGATTGCAACGTCGTCATTGGACCAGTCTTTAATGTCAATCATTATGCGGTCATTCGCTTCTTCCATTTTCCTATATAGTAAAGCTCGCCTTCCAAAATACTTGGATGGGGACTACCAAGGTTGCAGTCCACCTAGTTAGTTGGGCATGATTTAGTCCACTTGAGTTTGAGACGATCGATCAATTTACCTAGTACCAAGTATTAGACCTGATTTTAGTTGGGCGATGATCCTCCTATGCGGCGATGGTCAGCAAGGTGATTATCTACCCATTTGAATATTTGTGGTATCTCATCTACCTGCTTAGGTGACAATCCCCTTGGATTCGGGGATAAGTGCTTAGGCTTAAAGGTTGTAGTGGGCCTCTTTTAGTTGGACCTATAAGAGGAATTCCCCCCCCCCTTATCAGTTGTCTCCACTCATAGTTTAGTTTGACTAAGAGAGTAATTTTTTTAACTATCCCCCTTGCCCCCAACAGTTGGCTCTTGCACTTCGTCAAGCGAGTGATTGATTTATTAGGAGATGGAATAGTATAGAGGATATTCTAACTTTTGTGGGCATGAAGGTGGGCATCATTAATGGTTATATTAGTGGTAAATTTTTGCTTCCATAGGTATTACATTTCCCTCCTTGGGGTGGCAGCATTGCTACTTGATTTTGGTGGGTATACATAGATGACATAATTTTTTTTATTATTTCATCATTTCTTCATGATGATAAGTGACATGTTGCACCCTCGATGGCGGGGAGAGTCTGACGATAACATTAAATGCCGACGCAACCTCTTTAGATGGGAAAATTGTACCCTTTCACCTATTCCCCCACAAGTGTAAATAGGGGTTGGTGAGGAGTAAATGCTCCTTTTATGGAGTGTTAAACTCACATTGATCATTCTAGACTCTCGATCAATTGGACTAACCTCAAACGGATTCGCTTAGAGTTGTCAGATAACCACTTCATCCATCTCACCTAAAGATTGTTGGATATTCGTCTGAGGCTTAGGAAGATGGTAGAACTTGTAATGATCCAACCCCTAAGGGTTGAGTTAGAAATTCTTAACAAGCTGAATTGTGAATTCATTGTCCAACAATAAGCGTACAACCATTAAAACCAAGCAATAATAGCACAAAAATAAAACCATAATTGTTTTCATCAACATTCAATAGCATGAAATAAATAAAAGTAGAGAAAAGTCCAGAGTAAAGTAAAAGTGAGGTATAAGTTGGAATGATGCCCATAGACAGTGAAAACACATTACCCAAGAACAAAGTCTAAAGGAAAAAGCAATAGTTACTACAACTAAACCCACCATAAATAGTAAGAGAGGGGGAAAACCTTTGTTACGACCCGGTTCCCGAATCCCTACAGGACACGAGATCGGCCCGACTCGACTGATCCCAAGACCCAATTGTCCAACGAGAAATAACCAAGAAGTAGGCAAGTAAACCGCATTCACTATGCTAAGTAACTAACAGTAAAAGAGTACAGCAGTAAAGAAAGTAAAAGCTACTACATGCATGTCACCACCACAACTGTAAACAGTAGCAAGGTACAGGAACGTAAAGGTACAAGAGTCTAAACTCACTATTATAAAAAGATACTACAAAAGAAAGCTACAGCTACTGGGCTCTACTAGGCCCAGCACCCTCTGTAGCCGGAGACTCGGGCTGCTCAACACTTGGACCTAAAAAGGGGTTATGAGTACACAAAGTCAGCGAACGCTGAGTAGAGTGGCAACCAACTAACTAAAATAGTAAAAGTGAACAGGTAGTTGTTTATTCTAATTACTTTATTTCACAAATTATTCCTTTTCACCCATTAGTTTATTTATTAGATCTCTTCCTTGATCTCGAATGTTCCTCGTGGGAACGATTTTGATTGTAGTCTTTTCCGAAGAGTAGAAGTTGCACGTGGTGCTCTCCTGACTGGGAGAGTCCCCCGTGGTGGTCCTACACCCAGTCAACCACCCTAAGGTCACGGACAGACGTAACGGTGACTACGGCACGCGTGATAAGCGCACAGGTAGCTACCTCACACTGGCACATGGTTAGTCGTTTCCGTTAACGGGTGCGCCCAAGTACAGCACAGAACAGTATAGGGCCTAGCTCTCTCAGTAATAGGGGTCTAGCTCCTAAGAACCAAATAGGGGTCTCGCCCCTCCACAGTCCGCTCACTCTCGCCTGACTACCCTGGTTTGCCCAGTGGGCCTAACAAGTCGGTGTAGGGTGGCTAGCTGAACCCTGGGCCCCGTGGGGTGGCTAGCTTTCTCCCTACACTAGTAGCTCTCCCCAGTACAGTGTATGTGAGGGCCACGAAGTCGGTGCAAAGTGTCCAAACCCACCCCGGGTCTCAACCCGAAGGGCGGCAAGCTCCCCTCTACACTAAGAGGGAACATGCGCTCCCCTTGGTACCACGTACTCAAGGGCTAGCACACTTCCCGTCACATTTCCAGATCCATTCGTTTATTTCCAAGAGCTCTACTCTTAATTTCCCCGTAGGGTTCATGCTCATATTCCTCATGCCATTCCGTACCAGGTTTCATCATTCACATTTCCATTCTCAGGTTATATACGTGCAGCTCGTATTTCTATCATTCACGTTTCCATTCTCAGGTTATATACGTGTAGCTCGTATTTTTGTCATTCACGTTTCCATTCTCAGGTTATACACATGCAATTCGTATTATAGCATTTAACGTATACAACAGGTAAGGTTACATGCAACTGTTTCACTAGCACAGTTAATTCATATTTCACAGGCAGCTCTTGTTCATTAACAGGCAGTTGTTTTCTATCTACTCATTCAAGACTGCAATTCAAGCATGCATACAGAAATTTCAAGTGTTTCTCGTCTTAGGATTCATGCCATATCCTAGTTTCTAATCATTTATTCCACACATGCATTCAGATTTGTATTTAAATTAGGGGAAGCCACTCTACCAGACAACCCAGGAGTATTGGGGACTCGAACGGCATGCTCACATGCCTCAGCAAGCCCTGATCCCGCAATGGAACGAAGTCATATAACAAGGAGCAATCACAAGGGAAAATTCAGAATAGTATAGAAAGCCTTCTAACAAGTAGAGGAACTTACAAGGAAAACATTGGTATCTTATTGTTACGAACGCGCGCTTCAGACGTCTTTTAAGACGTCTGGGAAGTGGCCCAGACATCTGACCAGACGTCTGGAACCACTTCCAGACGTCTGGGAATAGGTTATTTTTTGGCACGCTTGTTTCGTCTGCGCGCCTGAGCATGCAGACCTGCGTACGCTCTCTCTCCCTCTCTTTTTCCCTCTCTCCTGCGGCCGCAGACCCACCCTGTCCACTCTCTCTCTCCTCCTCGCGCGGCCTTAAAAGGCCACGCCCTCTTACTCACTCCCGTCACCTCCGCCCCCTTCCTCTTCTCCTTCCAGCCAGTGCGCGAGAGCGAGCGTGAGTGAGCGGCAGCAGCGACAGCTGCGGTGAGCGTGGGAGGAGGTGCTGCGCGTGGAAGAGGCGCTCGGCCGTGAGGGCGAGCTCGCCGGGGCTACTAGGGTCGGCAGGCGGGGGGCGCAGCGGGCGCGGAGCGACGCGGGGTGGGGGGGGATTGCTGCAATTTGAGCAGCAGGCGGACGAGACGCGGCGCGGCCGGGCGTCGCGAGCGGAGGGCGAGTCGTGCCCTGGTTCTGGAAACTTTTCCAGAATCAGACGTCTGGGCTTCTAGCCATACGACGGGAACGACGTCTGGAAGACTGTCCAGACGTCTGAAAGGTGAGTTATTTCCGTCTTCTTCGTTTTCTTCGACTGACCGTACTGAGAGAGAGAGATGGGTACGCGCAGGTTCGGTGATTCGCCATCCAACGCGAATTAGACGTCTGGCTGTAGCACCAAACGACGGGAGCGACATCCAGACTTCCGGGGTGACCATCAGACGCCTGGGAACTAGGCCAGATGCCCCCGCAAGCTTCTAGACATCTGAGAGCCCACGCAGAGCAAGGTAATCCCTGATCCACCTTTTTAAGACGTCTGGAAGAAGTTGCAGACGTCTGATTTTGCACTTTTTCGTAGTTTTCGACCCGTTTAGGGCCCGTTCGGGTCCCATTTTTCGCGTTTCGAGTTGCGTTCTTTTCGGAATTAAATCCTCTATCCGTCTACAGTAGCTATGTACTGTTTTGAGAAACTTCTTGTGTTTGATCCTTGTGATAGGACCCCGTTCCATTGCAGTCTCGGGGGTTACGGAGGCACACGGGATTCCCGACCATGCCCCCCGTACTCCTGTTGTAACCGGTAGAGTGGCTTTTAAGTTTATTAGTATAATTTGTTAATTATGAACCATAAATAGAACCTAGGACATTGCATGAATCCTAGGAATGAGAAACTAGAATGAATGGTAGATCCTAGGGTGTTGCATGAATCCTAGGGCTGGAAAACTAGATTGTATGATAGATCCTAGGGTATGGCATGAATCCTAGGATGGGAAGAACTAGTGGAATATATGAATAACTACAGTCTTGGAAAATATGGAAAGGAAATAATAGCTACCTGTAAATTGGTTTAACAACTGCCTGTTATGAATAAATGAGCATGTCTGGGAATATGGGATGTATGAATACGAAACTGGGAAGGTGAAACCTGAATGTGCTGAGTTAAAAGAACTGGAACCCTACGGGGAATTAGGAGTGGAACTCGTGGAAAGAGAAAGGAATGGAACTGAGAAAGAAAGACGTGGTAGAGTGCTGTCTCTTGGGTACGTAGTACCAAGGGAAGTACCTGTACCTGTTTAGTGCAGAGCGGAGCCAACCGCCCTAGGGACCCGGGGTTAGGACTGGCCACTTTGTACTGACTTGCTGGCCCTCGTGTACATAGTACCAAGGAGAGCTACTAGTGTAGGGAGGTACTAGCTACCCCACGGGCCCTGGGGTTCTGCTAGCCTCCTACACCGACTTGTTAGGCCCACTGGGCAAACCAGGGTAGTCAGGCGAGGGTGCGCGGATTGTGGAGGGGCAAGGCCCCTGTTTGGTTACTGTGGAGGGGTTGGACCCCTGTTACTGAGAGGGCTCTGCCCTGTACTGGTTCCATGCTGTGCTTTGGGTGCACCCGTTAACGGAAACGACTGACCGCGTGCCAGTGCGGGTTAGCTACCTGTGCGTTTATCGCGCGTGCTGTAGTCACCGTTACGCCTGTCCGTGACCTTGGGGTGGTTGACTGAGAGTAGGATCACCACGGGGGACTCTCCCGGCCAAGAGAGCACCACGTGCTACTTCTACTTTTTGGAAAAGACTGTAATCAAGATCGTTCCCACGAGGAACATTCGAGATCAAGTAAAGGATCTGAGGAATAATTGAAATCGTGAGACAAGTGAAAGACGTAAATAAAGAAAGTAACGGAACATAACAGCTCCTGTACACTCTACTGTTTTCTTTAATTTTAGTTGCCACTCTACTCAGCGTTTTGCTGACGTGTTACACTCGTTACCTTTCAGGACCAGGTGTTGAGCAGCCAGGGTCAGCGGCTGCAGAGGACGCTGGGCCGAGTAGGGTCCAGTAGAGTTACCACTGTTCTCTTGTACCTCTTTTTGTTCCACTGTAGTGAGTAGTTCTTGTTTCCGCTGTACTTTTCTTTACCTGCAGTTCATATTATGTTATGAATGTTGTTCTATTGTCGTGGTGGTATATACTGTAGTGGTTTCTTTCCTTACTACTGTACTTTCTTACTGTTAGTTATATTCATGCTGAATGTGGTTTATTTTACTGCTCTTTTGGTTACTTCCTCGTTGGACGACTAGGTCTTGGGATTAGTCGAGTCGGTCTGGTTCTCGTGTCTCGTAGGGACTCGGGAATCGGGTCGTTACACTTATTTGAGTAAAACGAACCTCAAATGGACCCTAAACCGGTCAAAAACAGGGCTATTGACTCAAATCAGACGTCTGGAACAACTTCCAGACGTCTTAAAAGTGTCCAGAAATGCACCTCAAGCTCTGCGTCGACTTCAGACATCCAGAAACTCTTTTGGACCATCTGGACCCAGCTCCAGACGTCCGATCTCCTCTCCGGACGTCTGGAAGTGCTTCCAACTATCTAGTAAGATGCCCAGACGTCTGAAATGCATGGGAGGGTGTGCCCCACGCCTTCCCGAAGCAAATCCTGCACGCCACCAGCAAAATCTTCTTAAAAAGGCCACGCGAAGCGTAGCTGTGGGGCGGCCTGCATGGCCATATCCGCAAAGGGAACGTACCTTCGTGAAGACCCCTCTTTAGACGTCTAGAAATGCCTCCAGACGTCCGCTCCATCGTCTAGACGTCACTCTAGATGTCTGATTCTGGGAAAAACGCAGAAGTAGAACCTCCTCTCTCCACGCATGGCCGTGGCTCGCCTCCTCGCCTGCAGCTTCGACTGTAGCAGTGTCGGGGATGACTCCCCCGACGCATTCCTCCTCCCGCACGTGCCACTCCGGCGGTGCATCCTTCGGTGAGCTCCCACATGAGCTCGCTAGCTCAACTCCTCCTCTTCTCCTCACGTCGCTCCTCCTCATTGTCGCCCTCGCGCTTACTCGCTCGCGCTAGCTCTCTTGCTGGGGTGGAGAGGAAGAGAGGAAGGTGGCTAGAGTGGGGAGAATGAGAGAGGGGGAAGGGGTTTATAAGGTTGGTGGGTTAGGGTTCGCTGGAGACAGGGATAGAGAGAAGGGAAGGAAAAAGAATGTATTGTCTGCGCGTCGCCCACGCACAGACGCGAAGGCTTTGCACAAAAATTTCAATTTCCAGACGTTTGGGAAGCTATCCAGATGTCTGACCAGACATCTGACTGACAGTCCAGACGTCTTAAAAGGCTCAGGACAGAATGGGTCTTTACAACCTTGCACTAGCTCAACCCCTTTGGACCCACTAAAATCTTGTTCGAAAGCCAAACATAGGAAAAAAATGAATAAAGTGGCAAACGAGTAAAAGAGAAAAAAGGGGAACCAAAGCAAAGGAGAGTGTCAGAGACAACTCCATTGTTAAATCCTTAAGATTTAATCTTTATTTTTTATTCTTATTTGTTTGGTTAGCAAAGAAAGTTATCTTTTAGGTGTTTATTAACTCAGTTAGTCTTGACTTGTGGGCAGGATTCGACGAGGCACACCTGGTGGCCAACCACATGAATACCATGTCGTTTCCTATCCAGGTCATGACATGACATGCAACAGCCTACAGGAGGAAGATCATACCCTAAAGCAGAAGTTCCACTAACACAAGGTTGAATCATCCCTACTCGCTAATCTACCATCAGTCCATTATCCAAACCAACCATAAGGCCCAACGATACACAAGGCATTGCATGTCTCAACTGAGGCGTTGAAGAGGCATGCAACTCTTCAACTTAATTTATTTAGGAGTTTAGTTATTTAGGCACCTCTCTTCCATTTTCCAAATTCCATTTCTAAAAGAAAGTATGGCCCATCTAATTCATCAACATTAACGGTTCATTTCCAAATTCCTCAACCATTCTTCCAAATAACTAATCTTTCACAATATTCAAATAACATGAATTTAGGAGACTTGTATTGCTTAGGACATTCCATTTTTACGATTTGGTCGAGCTGCCAGGACTCGAGAAGAAAGTAGGGAAGGGACAGTGAAAGTGATGCACCACGGTATAAGAAACGAGAACATAAGAGATTTGTTACCCAGTTCCACTAAATTGGTGTATGATAGAGAGAATTTCACTTATTTCTGAATGATAGCAATAAAAAGATGTCGTTATATTTTATGTGTTGGAAAATCTCTTAATCAAAATTAAAACATATATCAAATTAAACCACAATAAAGATGTCACATCCATAGGGAGGTACGAACCAAATAAACTCACAAATGTTTCCACATTAATCTTAATTTCATAGAAAAATGCTTAGTAAGATTATTGTTTAAATGAGTCTCTTGTTCCCATCAATACTTTTCGTTAGATAAAATAATAAAGGATGAGAGAGTTAAACAATATTTCATGCAATTAACACTTCAAAAATTAGGATAAACATCTTGTCCTTTTATCATGACCCGAACCCAGATCCCTACAAGACTCGAAACTGGCTTGCCTAGACTACTCCCAAGACCTAGTCGTCCAACGAGAAATAACCAAATAACATGCATCAATCCACAACCACACAAGTATAGTAGCTAAGAAGAAAGAAAATGGCAACGAAAGAATAGTAATTCTAGAATATTACATGCCTTCAAGAACAGGAATACTGCCATCACAACAGAACTAGTACAGATAGAGAACATAATGGAAAGTGTTGAAAAATATGACTACAGGAACTCACTACAACAAGCAGTAGAAACTACAGCTGGGCTTGACTAGGCCCAGCATCCTCAGCAGCCGATAGCTCGGGCTGCTCAAATCCCTGACCTGTACAAAATTATATAACTGGAGTCAGCTAACGCTGAGTAGAGTGGTGGCTAACATAAAAATGCATTTAACAGGTAGTTTAACATATAACTTTCCGATCCAAATTATCCTATAACAGTTTTTTGTGTAGAGATCTCTAAGCAGGATTCATCTCATTAATGTTCTTATTCCCTAAATGAATGATTTTGCTTGCAGTTTCCTGTGATGTAGGATGCACACGTGGCACTCTCTTGACTGGGAGAGTCCCTTCGTGGTAGTCTTACACCCGGTCTACCACCCTGACATCACGGTCGTGACGTAGCGGTGACTATGACACACGTGATAAGCACGTAGGTAGCTACCCCGCACTGGTACACGGTCAGTGCGGGTATGCCTCAACGTACAGCATGAAACAGTATGCGGCCTTGCCCTCTTAGAACAGAACAGAACAGGGGTCTCGCCCCTCAGTCCGAGTACCCTCTGTAGGTTTGGCCCTACTAGGAGGGGTGACGTAATAAAATGCGGAATGAAATATAATCTTACAAATAAGCAATCACACAAAGTACACAAGAATTTTTAGGTGGAAACCCAAACCGGGTGAAAACCACCACCTAACCCTCTCGAGTTAGGATTTTCCGATCAACCTAGTTGATCAAATCCACTAACCGAATCACTTTAAAATGAGGGTGATTCAACCTCAGTACAACCACGTTACAAGTACGAGGGTAGCATTCCTCAACCCTTTCTTTCCACGAGAAGGATTTTGTCCCACGAAGGAGACGGAAATTCGCAAAGCGAATACCTAACCAAAAGACAAAGATAAAATAAAACAAGTAATCCTATAGAGCCAACAAAGTAATTTAAACCTAGCTTCTATAGGAAATAGGAAACTCCCCTTTGGATGACGCGGTGCGTGTGCCATGCGATGGCGCAATGTCGCTCTCGTAGACAACGGCGGGAGAGCGGGTGCGCAAAGGCTTGATGCTCTCAAGAGAATGGAGCTTGAGCTTGGAGAGCAAAAGCTAGCTAGGACACAAGAGAGTGAAACTATGTTGCTTAAGTGTGTCTTGTGTTTCTCTTGGTGTGTCTTGGTGTGTCAAAGGCTCCCCTCTATTTATAGAGGCCTTAGGAAGGCTTAGAAAAGCTTCCATAGCCGTTGGGAACAAAGCCCAAGAGAATCAGCCCAAAATCAGGAACAATCATTGTTCTGACAGGCTTATCAGACGTCTAATTATGGCATCAGACGTCTGGAAGTTCACTTTAAGACGTCTGATTTCAAGGTCAGACGTCTGATATTGGGCGGGTCTCTCCCTGACTTGGATCAGATCTAAACAGGGTTTTTGCGCAAGTCCATCAGACGACATATAGGACGTCTGGCACTATATCTGGACGTCTGGAAACCTACTTTTATTGTGGGAATGGATTTTCCAAACGTTGCAACGGCTAGAAAATCTCTGAGAAGAGATTTTGGGTCAGCCGAGGCAAAACGGTCAATTATCAGACGTCTGGAAAGGCCTAAGGGCGTCTGATAAGGCTCTAATGGTCATAATCTTCCAATGGTCCACTAATTGGACGTCTGGCAAATCCATCAGACGTCTCCTAAGACGTCTGGTCTAAGGTCTGGATGTCTGATTTCATCAGACAGAACTAACTATGTCCAGCCTAACAGTTATCAGACGTCTGAAACAATAGTCAGACGTCTTAAAATACTTTATCAGAGGTCTGATTTTGGAATTAGACGTCTGGAAACTCTGTTTGAACCCTATATTGGTTTTCTAAGTGTTCTACAGAAAACCTAAGTATCCTAGGGTTGTGCAGGTGTTCCTAGGACTACTGTAGGGTACTTTGAGGCTCTTTAACAAAATATTCTAAGGAAATAAAAAGAGCAAGAAAATAAAGACAAGAGATACAAGAAAGGATTAAAAAGAATCTATCATATTCTTCTTGTCTTCTATCTTCAATCTGTCGCTCCACGCGAACCTCCTCTGTTCTTCATTAAGCTCCTCCAATCTGTCCTGGATGCGAGCTCGAGTTCCGTCTAAACACGTCTACATTTGCAATTGACCTGAAATCTAGGACTCAAATTGCAAATGTTAAATAACACGTGTTTTGTTATCATCAAAACAAATGATCGTGGTGCTCTAGCACCGACACCCTCGTCCGACTATCCTGGTTTGCTCAACGGGCTAACAAGAGTTGATATAGGGTGGCCATACCTAACTCCGGGCCCCCTGGGGCGGCTAGCTCCCCCCTACACTAAGTAGCTCACCTCAGTACCACATACATGAGGGCCAGCAAGAGTCAACGTAGAGTGGTCAAACCCACCTCAGGTCTCAACCCAAGGGCGGCAAGCTCCTCTTTACACTACAAGGGATAGTTGCTCTCTTCGGTACCATGTACACGAAGGTCAGCTCACTTCCCTTAACAACCACCCGTGGGCGGCAATTCCAGAACCATCCGGTTCTCTGGTACGACAGTGTTCTTATCTCGTTCTACATTCCCCGTAAAGTTCGTACATGAACTTTTCTTTGTTCCATATATGGTTTGTTACATATAGAACAGGCATCTCTGTTTTCACAGTACGAGTTCTTTTTCTTCCTATCATTAATGTAGTTCATTACAGGCAGCTTATGATTTATTTAATCATCCATCTTTCTATACATGCATCTTTTCTATCCCTAGTGTTCATGTCATAACCTAGGGTTCACTTGAATAGCTGTATTCTAGCGCATGAGTTTATTTCCTCCTAGGATTCATCTCACATCCTAGGTTTTAACTAATTGCATGCATTTTATTAACTTGGAGAATTAGTTAAAACCACTCTACCAGGATAACTGGGGGGAATGGGGGCTCGTATAGCAGCACCCGACGTCTCTGTAGGTCCCATACGCTCGATGAACTGGAGACCTAAGATGTGGATGTACAGGTCAAAAGGGTTCAAAAAGATACAGACAAGCTACCATTACGTGAATAAATTCGTACGAAAAACAATGATGTTTTGTTTACAGAAAACCGACATCGTTTGGGCCTTGAATGAGCCCAAAAACAAGGGTTCTGACAGAAATCAGACGTTTGGGAGAGATCCTAGACGTCTTAAATCAACTTTCAGGCATACCTCTCTTGGGGCGCCTCTATCGGATGTCTGGAATGCAGTGCCAACGTCCAAGGGTTTCGTCAGACGTTTGGAGGTGCTCACGGACATCTGAAACTGCCTCAGTCCGCCTTCCAACTCCTGACACATATACGTACACTGTCAGGACTTTGGCAGAGGAGAAATACGGAAAATAGATCTCTACTAGACATCTCACTCTACCTTCAGACGTCCGGTAAGACATCTGGATGTCGCTCTGGACGTTTGATTCCGCGAAAAATGACTTCCGTGGAACCGCTCTAGCTTTCCTCGCCGCAGGCACCACAGCAGAACAACACAGCACCCTCTGCTCTCGTGCTCAGATGCGATCAGCTCTCTGCTCTTCGCTCGCTCTCGCTCTGGCTCCCTGCTCTCTCTCTCCTACTCGGCTGTGGTGGTGTGAGACAGAGAGGAGGAGGAGGGGGATTATAAAGGAAGGGAAGGTGAGGCGAGAGGGATGGCTGTCGTAGGGAGTGGTGCGAGGTACGGGTGAGGCCGTTGCAGGGTGAGGCGTGAGGCGTGGGCGAGAGAGTGGCGTGAGCACGGTACGCACTGAAAAGAAAAAGCATTTTCAGACGTCTAGCTCTCTCTCCAGACATCTGGACAGATGTCTGGTGAACATTTCAGATGTTTTAAAGGACCAAAAGGTGACGGGTCGTTTCACCTTTTCACCTAATAAATATTCCCTTGCTTCATAATCATCTTAGTTATGAGAGGTAGAGAAAGCTTGCTGCAGAATAGAGGGAATGAGAGGGGCTAGAGAGCAAATTCAGCAACATATATATATCCACATCCTCCATCACCTCCTCAACATTTCATTACATCTACTACCCCATCCACTATTGAAAAACAGGGGAGGATGGTGGCCGGCGTCGTGCACGAAGTGGGGGCCACGGTGGGCGGAGCGGTGAGCGTCGGAGGTGTGTTGAAGGATGAGGATTACGATCGTGGCGTCGGTGCGAGAGAAGGTCGCTGGAGATGGCTGGCTGGCAACGAGGATGGCTGGTGTAGGTCGAGTGCCACCGGCGTGGAGGGGCTATCCGTTGACGTTCTGACATGGAGAGGAGCCGTGGTAGAGCACGGGTGTCGCACCGATGATGTTGGCATAGAAGATGGCTGCTGGAGTTGGCTGAATGGAGGTGCTACTCGACGGTGATGTTGGGTTCTTTGGAGGTCAAAGAAGGTGAACAGGGAAGGGGTTGGCTGGAGAAGAAGAAAATGAAGGAAAAAAAGAGGAAGTGGAGTAGGTGGTGGGTTCGGTTGGTGTTGGGATGGCTATGGCGAGGGGGGTGAGTGTGGCTAATGGCTGCCGATGGTGTTGGTAGGCGATGGTGCCATGCATGCTGTCACCATGCACGCCACAGAGTTGGTGAAGACGAGCTGCGATTGAAGGGAACGGTGCACAACGTCTATGCCACAGTGTATGCCCTCGAGTCCACGGTGAGGAACTAGGAAGAAGATGAACGTGCCCCTCCGGAGGGGAAGAAGTGATGGCTAGATCCCCCAGCCTAGCTCTTATCCCTCTCCAGATCCACAACCTCCGCCTCTCCCTTCGCAGGTGTGTAACTGCTTGATTTGAATGACAGCGGAGGGAGCAATGGTAATGGGTAATTATAGGCATACCCCTCATTCAAGTGCTAATCACATTCATGCCTACTTACATTTCTTTCTACCTACACATATCAAATAAGAAGCATAAAAGTATATATTAGAATGCAAAGCAGACACAAAAATATTCATAAGCTAAGCTTAATTAATACTTAGCTTAATCCATTAAACCACAAGGAAACGTATTCCATATATACTTAAGCCAAATAAATGTCCAATAAATTAGACTAATCAGTGTACATATGGTGAGGGGTTTCAACCCTCAAATATTCACTGTTGATTTTTTCTTCTTGTTTCTTTGGTGAGAGTATTACAGAAAGGGGATGTCCCTTTTTGGATACTATCATCACTTTATATAGTAGAGAGGTAATCATTCGATCATTAGGGAATAGGGTTGCCTCAGGGCTTGATTTGTTACCTCATTCTTTGTATTAATGCCTTGATTCTTGCTCACTTGCTTTGGTCTTTGTGTCATAGCCCTATCTTTGGTGCTACCATCACCTTGGGTTGATGGGAGAGGAGCAGTGATCGGGATCAAGGGGCTAGTTTCCCTAAGTGACTTCATGACGGCAGCAGCTCGGGTAGTTGGGTGAAGCGAGTGCTCCTGAATGGAGGATTGAACTAGCATCATCGAGTGGTTTCCTGAGTAGTGGAGGGCTTCCCTAGCCTCTAGGTGGGGCTGGCTCTCCTTATGGACTTGCTTTGTTGGCCAACTCTAGGAAAGCCCGACTTTCTTTCCCCCATTAGCTACCTCCACGCTTGGAGTTTGGTTGTGTTGACTGCAAGAGTATCTTATTTGTCTCTCTTTCTTCTTATTTTTTTTTGTTGTCACCCTTTTGTCCCCAACGACTATTGATAACACTGCAATTAACACACTTAATTCACCTAAATTAGGCTAATTCCTAAGTAGACACATCACATTTAGTGCATAAATAGTGCATTAGGGGCATTCTAGTCATTTTAGGATAGTCCATGATTTAATTGTAAATTATGCAATTTATAATTATTATTATTTATGTAGGAATAAAGTCCGTTGGAGGCAAGGAGCAAGAGCATTACATTTAAGATGAGGGGCAAAATGCAATTTTGCCAAGCTACAAGGGCTTGGCATAATTTGTCCATCAATACTTTAAGCCCTTGGTCCTGAATAAAATTCAGGTCTCTTTGGACATCTCTGTAAAATTTCAGCAAGAAGAGACAACATGGGCTCAATTTCCAACTTAGCATGCAGCTTGCGTGCCCAGTGCACGCCAACCACGAGCCTCATGCGCACCTTGCCCATGCTCATGCACATGGGAGCCAACCAGCCCATTACAGCACATGCACGTGTGAATCCCGCACCAACTGTCTATGCGCTACTAGTGCACCACCCCAGGCAATGCCATCACTAGCGCCTGCGCATGTGAATCATGCGTCAAGCGGCCTTCCCGCAACGCTCTGTGCGCTCAATGTGCATGGATAGGCCTTCACCTATTTAAGGACCCTCTCATTTCCCTTAGGCCATTCCTTGCCACCTTCTTCCTCCCAAGGTTTTAAAAAATGTGAGGTTTGCCTTCATCGAGGCGAGGCGTAAGCCTCAGGCAATCGAGGCATAAGCCTTAGGATTTACATAAAAAACATAGAAAATTGATATGATATATAATTGTTAAGTATATCTACATACATATACATCTATATATACTATACATACATATTAATAGTATATATTATATACATACTTCTATGCATACATACATATATGAGTATATATTATATACATATATACATACTTCTATATATACATACATATATAACACTATATATTAAATACATACTTCTATATGTACTATTATACATAACAGAATCTATTATACATATTTCTATATATAGATACATATATAACATTATATATTATATACATACTTCTATATATACTATTATATATATCAGTAGATTTAGTACATAAATAACGCTTGGTCGAGCTCAAGACTTCGCCGAAACTCGAGCTCAAGACTTCGCCGAAACTCGAGCTCAAGACTCTAACTACTTTTGAAGCTGAGACTCAAGATCGACTTCGTTGAAGCTCGAGCTGCTTTGCCGAAGGTCGACCTAGGGTTTCAGGTGAAGCTTGGTGGAGACTGAGCTGTTCCATCATGGAGCTCGCGTTGCTGCTAGCGATGGCGTTGGAGCCTATGCTGGAGCTCACGCTGTCGATGGAGCTCACGCTGCTGCTAGCGATGGCACTGGAGCTCGCACTGCCGATGGAGCTCACATTGCTACTGGCGATGGCGCTGAAGCCTACGCTAGAGCTTGCGTTGCTGCTGGTGATGGCGCTGGAGCTCGCGTTGTTGCTAGCGATGGCGCTGGAGCCTACGTTGGAGCTCGCGCTGTTGCTGGCGATGGCGCTAGAGCTCGCGCTGCTACTGGCAATGGCACTGGAGCTTGCGCTAGAGCTTCCAACCAAGGCGGTGCCTCGCCAACGCCTCAGTGCCTCATCACCTCAGCAGTGCCTTGAAGAGTTGAGGTGCACGCCTCACAGAACAGACCTGAGGCTATAGCCTCAAGGTGAAATCAGGCTGCCTCGCCTCAAGGCATACGCCTCACATGCCTCGAGGCATGATTTTTAAAACAATGCTTCCTCCTTCCCCAAGCTCTCTTCCCTTCCATTTTCTTCCCATTTGGACATGCCACACACACTCTCTCTCCATTATTCTCTCTCTCTACCTCCATTATCTCTCCTCTCTCTTCACCTCTACACCTCCATTTCTCCACCAAAAAGTACATCTTCCACCTCCACTTTTTCCCTCTCACTCTACCACCAAATACTACCTTCCCTACACCTCTCAATGCCACCATTTTGGGTGGCACTGCTCTGATCTTCCTAAAGTAATGTTGACTCTCCGATAACCTCCACTACTTCCTCTACTTCTCAGTGCTCTTGGCATCTTGGTGGACCATCGACGAGCTCAACAACCCTGTCTCTACATCCTCCCTCCAAGCGATCTCCCAAGAGAAGCCTCTCTCTCTCCATCTCTCCCTCTTTCTCTACCCCTGTTTCTCTTTTTCTTCTCCTTAGTTGTACTTCCTCTCTGTTTGAAATAGACTCATGTTTTGTAATATATTTTGAGTTATTTTTCATTCCCACTCTTGGATTGGGTATTTTAGCTGTATAAAAAAATTTTAAAAAATTACAAAAGCACCAACAAGAAATAACCCAAAAAGGCAAGATTTTTTGTGCCTGTGTATTGCCTCCCTGCAAACGGTCTTGGGCTCACCTCCACGTTAAATAAATTTATTTGCTTCGACATATTCACAACTACGAAGATCTCTCTATCTCTTTTTACGTGAATTTTATGCCAAACAAATAAAAGTCATTGTAGGGAAGGCAATGGACACTTTTCATTTTCACTTTCTTTGTATTTTGTACTTAATCTCTAACCCATTTTTGTGTTATTTGCCATCTTTCTTGTATGAAGATCATGCCTTGGAGCACAGTTGGATCGGGAGAGAAGTGGGTAGACAACGAAAAGTGCGAGTGAAGAGAACAGGTACGAATCACTCTTTCCCCCTTTTATAAACAAAAAAATTCTTTTCCAATTAGGATTTGCATAAATCTTAGGTAGATTTTCTTGTTTGTTTGCTTTCTTTCTCCTAAAAAAAATCTCGTATAAAAATAATTTAAAAAAAAAAACTTGGGTGTGGTTGGCTTGGTACACCTTGCAAACCCACAGTTTTCAAAATTCAGAATCTGATTCTGAACTTTGAAAATCCATTATGTGAGTTCTAGATCTCCTAAAATGATAAAAATACACCAAAATATAACTTTGGAAGTCTAGAATCTACCTAGCAAATTTCAGATCCAAACTTTTTGTGGAAAATTTTATAAAATTCTTGGACTAACCATGGGTCAGTTCTGAAATCTGCTACTGAAATTCTGACTTTCAAGAATTTTAGGAATTTTTCTACACATGTGACTGACCTAAAATTTGTGCCAAAAGTTTTCTTATCAAATAAGGAATCCCTAAAAAAAGTTTGAAAAATTTCTGAGCATGTGCGCCATCCGATTTGCTTGTTTTAGTCATTGGGTGTCTCTCTTGACCTATAGACCTCAGCATACTAGAAAGTTCACAAGAAAATACTAAAAAAGTTTTAAAATTCTTAAAAAAAATACTTTTTTTTGTTTTAGATAGTGGTGCAGTAGGGACATTGGTTGCTTTGTGTGGACCGCACCACTTTGTGCTTTTTGGACTCAAAATTCACCATTAAGAACTACTTGCTCAATAGGGTTCTCACACTAAGGTAGAGCACACATTCACTTGCATTCAAAAGAGGAAATTCATCAAATGAATTGGTATGTGTAAACCTTTGTGTGATTCACCAAAACATTAGTTGAATATACCTAAACAAGTGAACCTTAAAAGTCACTAATACAAGTGTTGAACTTTAAAAGACACTACATCAACTAAGCTTGTATTGTGAACCCATCTTGCTCGAGCACTAGACACATTGAAGCAATCTCTAAGGGGCATCTACCCATAATGAATGCACCATCACATTCCTGAAGCACACTCACAACCTAAGCCTAAAAATCAATAGAAATTGACCCTAAGGTTTATCTAAATTAGTCTCAGGATACAAACCCACACCGTAAGATAGATTGGTGACATGTTTTCTGTAGAAGGCATTAAGTTTGGAGGCCTTATTGTTAAATGACTAAAGCCAAGAAAGGGTTTGACACAATTGGTGGCCCTCGGGACATGCTCCCTCCACTCCACCTAGCCCAACTTATATGACTTCTGAATTAAATACAACACTAATTCATTTTATGGTGAGAGTTGTATTTTTGAGGCTTAGATTTTGTTTGATTGCTTGTGGGGATTCTCTCATCTATCCCTCTCTTCTTTTATGGTGAACTTCTTCTTGGTGTATGCATGGTAGGTGATCTTAGAATCCGGATTTAGTATCACCCTTGGGTAGGAGTCATAGATGGAGATTATCTTACTCTCATGCTCACAAAGAGGCCACCATGTCGAGTCATCAAGAAAGTGAGCATTAGGAAGAGGGAAACATTGGAGAGAACCTTAACCCCTTCACCTTGCTCTAGCAACAAATGCAGTCTCAACGCAAGTACCATCAGCAACAACTTCAAACCTTTGACTGCTTCTAGAACCCAAAGAGGCCTGAAGCTTTGAGGGATTTTTATGATCCCTCCGAGGTCCAACTTGAGCCTTACTTTAGGGTCCCCAATAATGGGGACGATAGTGAATTGAAGGCTCAAATTATTAGCCTCGTTCCCCACTTTCATGGTCAAAGTAATGACGACCCATATCAACATTTAGAAGAACTTCTAAACATTGGTAGGACTTTTGGCCCAAGAAACATGAGCGAGGACACCCTTATGGTGAAAATGTTTCCATTTTCATTGAAAGACAAGGTAGCCCACTAGTTGAGGACCATAGGCAAACCCATTAGAATCTACGAAGAACTAAGGGGTGTCTTTTTAAAGAAATATTTTCCCATTGAGAGAATCCTGGACTTGAGACGTAGTATTACCACCTTCTCCTAGAAATCAAGAGAGCAGCTTCATGAGGCCTGGGAATATTTTAATGATTTGATTAGGAAGTGCCCCAACCATGAAATACCCAAGTGGCACCTAGCCCATATCTTCTACCAATGCCTTAATGACAATATGAGAAATTTGGCAGATGTTGCTAGTGGGGGAAATTTCTCGAGTAAAGATGAGGAGGGAGCATTCAAACTGTTCGAGAATATGCATGAAAACTCATTAAATATGCAAAGACCCAAGCCAAACCATAGTGTTTTCAAGTTTCTTTTTTTTTTTTTTTTTGGTGGACCTCTTTTATGGTTCAAGTTCACTTGGGTTGACTTTTAGAGTTTGAAAATTTTTTACCAGTTCAAGCAAGGGCAATAAGTGTAGCACATAATGTGTTTGATCAATTTCCTTGAAACACAACCCTAAGCATGCACTTTGTTCTTCCAATTTTTTCAAGGTTTGAAGAGGGGATCCAAGCAAGGCAAACACACTACCTCTTAGTGTAGCATTCAAATCAATTACAGATAATGGCAAGGAAAATTTAGTTCAGATGAAGAATTACACGCTTAGAGATGGTTGTGACTGTGACAAACAACAACCAAGTGATTTTAATTGGTCACTTCCTTAAAATGGTTTTTCTTTTTTTTGAGTTTTTTTTTCTTTTTTCCTCTTTTTTTTGTTTTTAAAGCTTAGGGACTAAGGCTTACCTGTTACCCCAGGACGAAAAGATACTTGAAGCTTCTGCTCGAACTTCCGTGCTCCCCCTACCTATCTTTGACAATTTCCAACAAGAAAAAATTCAAGACAAGTAGGTAAGCTTTATGAAGTGACAAACAAAGGGAAATAAATCAATGAATTCGTGCCTCCCGGGCAATGGTGCCAAAAAGTGAACGGATTGAAGCACAATTTAAAAAGTTATAATTTTTATGTAACGATGTAATGAAAGTTTAACTTTTAAATATTTTTATCGGCTTGTGTAGTAGTGGAAAGTCAAGTTGATTTACGAGGAGGTAAGGTGTTGATTTGAAAACCAAATGTTTAATGCCTTGTTTCTTTTTGATATTTTGGTTTTGTGATTTTTTTGTCTTTTTCGATAAGAAGAAAATAAAATGCAAATCAATTTTTTTTGTCACAAGAGATAATATCAACTAATTTCAACCAACTAACGAAGTAAAAGAATACGAAGATGGTTTGGCAATCGAACTCACAAGCACCACGGTGGGTGACTTGTAATCAACTACTAAGCAAATTCACACACCCAACAAAATCAAAGATGAAACAGAAATGTAACTTTTATTACTATAATATTCTAAGTTCAACAAAAAGATGCTTACAAAAGCAAAAGACTATCAACTATCAAGACCATGCAAGAAACCAAAGGAGAAGAAAGCTTATGGAAGGAGATGCTCAGATGATGGTGTAGATGATGATGGTCCTCCTCTCCTTCGCATAGAAGCGAGCTTCGTCCAAGAGGGTGACATGCTCCCCTCTACTCCTCCTTGGTGTGGATGAAGAACTTTAGCACAATTTCCTCCAAGATAATGACGTGGGATGATGGTGGTGGAATAAAATGGCAGTGGATTGACAATTGAAGGGTGGTGGAGTGACTCCTCAATGCCTAAAATTTGGACTTAGGTAATCCTTAATCGCTCCCTTTCTCCCTTAGTGCTCAAGAGATGGGATTGCCAAAGATGTTTTGGAATGGTGGAATGGATGGCCTTATATAGAGGTGGAGAGGGGTAAAAAGGGAAGAAAGGAGGGGTGTGCCAACAATTATGGTTATGGGTAGATGTGTTGAGATTAATGATGAGGTCTTGGAATTAGGTTGGGTGGCTATTAATTGGTGGAGGGATCTAGGTGTGGTCAAATGTTCATCCATAATGAGGGTGACTTTGTTGGAATTGGGGAGAGGGACTTAAATATGCCATGGGGGACGTGCAAAGGTGGCTCTAGGTGGAGTGGAGCTGGAGTTGGAGCTTAATAAATGAAGTGGAGCTTATTTATTGTTGATGTAGGACAGTTTGCTTTTGGTGTGTTGAGTTGGAGCCTGTCATTCGTGAAACTCCTAAGTTTAAATCTCTAGTTCAATTTCTTCAATTCTTCTTTTATTCCTCTCTCTTTTTCTCAATCTTCAATCCTATGGTCACAAAATATCATTAATCTGTGTAGATCACAGAAATTATGCAAAATTGGATGCATGTCTCTCTAAAATGAAAAACATGGTAAATGGATCTTGTATGATCATGCTTTTAACCTAATTGTCTTAGAAACTTAGAAAAGTATATTCATGGGCAATAGAAAATGTGATTTATCACCACCCTATGCCTGTCTTTTGCTAGTCTCTAGCAAAACTTTCCTTAAAGAAAAACTCTTTAGTTTGATGGAAATTTTCATAGGGTTTTGAGTTTCTTTCATAAGTCAGAGGGTGCAGACTTCTCCTGAGGATAGACTCTTTGATTCTTGGCCTAGATTTACAGTGTCTTGGTATCTATCCAAAGTGGAGTGGCCTAACCCTTATTGATTTCAACTGACCTAGATTCAGACTCCCAACAAGGCTTTCCTTCGCCTACTCCTCATCCCCCAGTCTGTCTTGCCTTAGGATTTTGAGTGCCAGTGCAAAGTGCAAAATGGTTTTACCATCTTGCGATTGAATTATTGTGATGTCAGTAGAGTGCTTTTATTTTCTTTTCTTTTTTGACTTCTCCCTAGGTTTAATCTCTGATTAGCTCTCAACACAATCTATATTGGGCTCCTCATTTCCATCATCGATCCCTGAAGGGTCCCTTGCAATCGATGCTTCGAGATAGCACCGCCCATGGTATCCCACAGAACCCTAGCAATCGATACTTCAGAATAGTGCAGCCCATGGCATTTTGAAGTGAATCCGAGCCCCGATAATTGACATTTTGAGATAATGCCGCCCATGACACTCAAACCGCACGATGAACTTACATGCCCCTTATGATATTTAAATATCATAAGAAACAAGCACTGAGGTGGTGACGTGTTATAAATAAAGAAAGGGGAGGGAGGGGGGAGACCCCACCCCCCCAGGGACCCCCAAATTTCCCGCTTGCCACAGAGCCACTTCATGATTTCACGGCCACTCTCCGGCGTCGAGTCGAGGCAGGGCAACATCAGCGATGCATCCCCCATGAGGACACTATATGCGTATGGGCAGGCCACGGGGAATTGACCCCGCGCACCCCGCATAGGGAGTGCCTTGTGGGGAGAAGGCGCACCAACTGTGCTACCCCTGATCACCGCATAGGGAGTGCCTTATAGGTGGTGACGTGTTATCTCATGTCATAGAAGGGAAATTGAATTTCCACTCCTTAACAACAGGAACTCATCCAATCAAGTTGCGTTTTCGAGCCTCTCTTAAGTCACAACCTAAAGATTGAATGGAGAAATAGAAGTTTTTGTGATTTTTTTATTTTATTAAGTTGTTGGTGTACCACGTGTGTGAAAAATGTTTGACACTCTATCCAAATTAGAGGGATAAAGATCAGCTCAGGTAATGACAATGTTGATCATCCATTTCTGTAACGACCCGGTTCCCGAGTCCCTACGAGACACGAGAACCGGACCGACTCGACTAATCCCAAGACCTAGTCGTCCAACGAGGAAGTAACCAAAAGACAGTAAAATAAACCACATTCAGCATGAATATAACTAACAGTAAGAAGTACAGCAGTAAGGAAAGAAACTACTACAGTAGGTACCACCACAACAGTAAAACAGCATGTATCATATAACAAGAACTGCAGGTAAAGAAGGTACAGCGGAAACAAAACTACTCACTAGAACAGAAACAAAAGGGGTACAAAAGCTGTGGTAACTCTACTGGACCCTACTCGGCCCAGCGTCCTCTGCAGCCGCCGACCCTGGCTGCTCAACACCTGGTCCTGAAAAAGGTAACGAGTGTAACACGTCAGCAAAACGTTGAGTAGAGTGGCAAACTAACTAAAGGCAACAGTAGAGTGTACAGTAGCTGTTATGTTCTATTACTTCCTTTATTCACATCTTTCAATTTTTCTTACTATTTCATTTATTTCTCAGATCCTTTACTTGATCTCGAATGTCCTCGTGGGAACGATCTTGATTGCAGTCTTTTCCAAAAGTAGAAGTAGCACGTGGTGCTCTCCTGGCCGGGAGAGTCCCCCGTGGTGATCCTACCCTCAGTCAACCACCCCAAGGTCACTGACAGACGTAACGGTGACTACGGCACGCGCGATAAACGCACAGGTACCTAGCCCGCACTGGCACGCGGTCAGTCATTTTCGTTAACGGGTGCACCCAAAGCACAGCATGGAACCAGGGTAGAGCCCTCTCAGTAACAGGGGTCCAACCCCTCCACAGTAACCAAACCGGGGCCTTGCCCCTCCACAGTCCGAGCACCCTCGCCTGACTACCCTGGTTTGCCCTAGTGGGCCTAACAAGTCGGTGAAGGAGGCTAGCAGAACCCCGGGGCCCGTGGGGTAGCTAGTACTCTCCTAACACTAGTAGCTCTCCTCGGTACTACGTACACGAGGGCCAACAAGTCAGTACAGAGCGGCCAATCCTAACCCCGGGTCCCTGGGGCGGCTGGCCCCACTCTGCACTAAACAGGTACAGGTACTTCCCTTGGTACTGCGTACCCAAGAGACAGTACAAACTACATCTCAGTTCCATTCCTTTTTCTTTCCAGGAGTTCCACTCCTAATTCCCCGTAGGGTTCCAGCTCTTTATCTCAGAACATCATATGTTTCACTTTCCAGATTCACGTTCTCAAATTCCATGATCTCAAACATGTTTCTTTATTCATAACAGGCAGCTGTTAATTAAATTTACAGGCAGCTTTATATATTCCTTTCCATTTTTCCAAGACTGCAGTAATATACATTCCACTAGTTTTTCCATCCTAGGATTCATGCCATATCCTAGGATCTATCATACAATCTAGTTTTCCGGCCCTAGGATTCATGCAACACCTAGGAGCTATCATTCCATATATTTCTCATTCCTAGGATTCATGCAATGCCCTAGGTTCTAGTTGTGGTTCCATACTTTAACAGATTTTATTAATACTTAAAGCCACTCTACCAGGTACAACGGGAGTAATGGGGGCGTGATCGGGAATCCCGCGCGCCTCCGCGACTCTCAAGACTGCAACCGAACGAGGTCCTATCACAAGGATCAAACACAAGGAGTGTCTCAAAACAGTGTATAGCTACTGTAGGCGGGTAGAGGAATTAATTCTGAAACGAATGCAACTCGAATCTCGGAAAACGGAGCCCAAACGGGCCCTAAACGGGTCGAGAAAGACGATACTGTGCAAAATCAGACGTCTGGAACTCCCTCCAGACGTCTTAAACGGTGGATCAGAGAATTACCTGTTCAGCTTGGTTCCCCGGACATCCAGAAGTCTGCAGGGACGTCTGCCCTAGATCCCAGACGTCCGATGGTCCCTCAGGACGTCTGGAGGTAACTCCCGCCGTCTGGTACAACTTCCAGACGTCTGATTCGCAAAGGATGACGAATCAGCGAACCTGCGCACAGCCAACCCCCCTCCCTCAGTACGGTCAGTCGACAAGAAGGGAGAAGAAAGCGGAAACTCACCTTTCAGACGTCTGTATGATCTTACAGACGTCGACCTTGCCGTCTGGATATCAACCCAAACGTCTGATTCTGGAAATTTTTCCAGAATCAGAACCCTGCTCGGCCTCCGCTCGCGACGTCGCCCGCGTCGCACCTCGCGTGTCCGCTGCTCCGACCGCAGCAGGTCCCTCTCCGCGACACTCCGCGCCCCCTGCGCCCTCCGCCGGCCGGCCAAGCCGCTCCGGCGAGCTCGCCCTCACGGCAGAGCCCCACCCTCGCACGCCGCAGCTCCTCCGCGCTCACTGCGGCTGCCGCTGCCCCCCTCGCGTCCGCTCGCTCTCGCACACAGGAAGGAGGAGAAGGAGGAGACGGTGGAGACGGGAGGGGAGGCGCGCCCCTTTTAACGCCGCGCGGAGAGGAGAGAGAGAGGGCGGTCGCAGCGCGCCTGCAGCCGCAGAGAGAGAGAGAGAGAGAAATCGCAGGTCTGCGCGCACAGGCGCGCAGGCGAATCTCCCGTGCGAACATAACTGTTCTCCAGACGTCTGTAAAAGATCCCGGACGTCTGGTCAGACGTCTGGATGTGATCCCAGACGTCTTGTCAGACGTCTGGGCCACCTCCCAGACGTCTTAAAAGGCGTCTGGGGCACGCGTTCGCTACAATTTCTAAAGTCAGTCGATCATCGTAAAGGCTCGGAAACCAGCTCCAATTTAAGTGATACCTAGACAATTAAGACTATTTTGGTTCTGATGAATCTAAGCTTAGAATTCTTAAGCCTGGCCTCGAAAATGTTAATCCCTTAGCACAAAAAATTTGTCATCCTTAACAACCCAAGCCTTATTACTTATTTCCCTCAATTTTTTTTTAACTATGCATGTTATTTTTTGTTTGTGATTTTTCTAAATGTATGAGTGAATGCATGGTGCACAAGTTTCCCATAGACATAGCAAAATGATGAATCAGATAGCTAATACCCCTACCCCGTGCCTTAGATTTGCAATGTCCTTATTGCACAAAGTAGGGAGGAATAACACTTGATTAAGAAAGTCGAAATGTAGAAGGATCTCGAAACTTGTGATGTAGAATGAGATGCAAAAATACGGGGAAAAATCCATCAATATTGAGTTGGGTTGCCTCCCAACGAGCACTGCATTTAACACCTTTAGCTAGGCAAATGCAAACAATCAGACATGTTAGTTTTTGAGTAAAGCAATATTAATCATCTGGCCCCCACAAGTATAGGGTGTATAAAAGATGTAGAGCTCAGATAGCAAGTCTCCCAATAGGTAAATCAGCTAGTGATGCAACCCTACTCCACTAGGTCGTGTGTAGGATAGATAGATCATGAAAAGCTGCATGCACCTAGTGGCTTTCAATGTTGAGGAGATGAGGTGCAGAGCTAGGACTTAAGGTGTGTAACCCAAGTGTAAAATATTTGTGATTTATAAACTGTTGTCCCAATGGTAGTGAGGGTGCAAAGGTTTGGCCAACTTGGGTTCACAAGAATTAGATTTAATCAAATTGTAATGGTCCTTGTAAAGAATTGGATGTGTTGAAAGTAAAGGCACCCTTTCATCTTCCAAATTATCTCCCAAAAAATCCCTTACTATCTCTTTGTTTCGTTCCTTAAAGTCCAAGTCTTTTGGATCACTTAGATTGAATCAGACTTAGTTACATTAGATGTACAATCAAAATTCAAGATAAATGATTCCATTTTAGGTTCCTCTAAATGCGATGTAAAGGTGAAATTAGTCATTAAAGGTTCATCTAAGTTTTGTGTTTCACCTACTTCAGGAAGGGAATCTTCCTCAAACGTAAATCTTTCTAAATCAGGTTCATCAAAGATCTTGTCCTTAAAAAGAAATGTCTCATAATTGATCCATCCTTATTTTTCTCTAATTCCAAGTCCTCCAATGAGACATTTTCTTTGATTAGACCCTCAACCAGATTTAATTGTTCGATTAGTCCACAGCTTTCATTGGTCTCCTCAATAGCCTTAAATAGGTTGAGTTTCATCTTTTTCTCTCCAAAGGCTATTACCATATTCTCATCATTACAATCAATCAGGGCCTTTGCAGTTGCTAAGAATGGTCTCCCAAAAATAATCGGGGTTTGTTTCAAATCCTCAGGAATTTCAAGATCCAAAATAGTGAAGTCCACGGGGTAGTATAAATCATTAATTTGAACAATAACGTCCCTCAAAACTCCCTATGGACTTCTTATAGATTGGTCGGCTCCCTAAATCCAATCTTCTCATAGATCTATGTGGACAATAGGTTGATGGAAGCCCCCAAATCAATTAAATTCCTATCAAACACCAAGTCATCAATTGTGCAAGAAATCAAGGGGGTTCCTGGGTCCCCTCTCATAGAAGGTAGGTTCTTTAGAAGTATAGAGCTAACCTATTCTGAAAGGACCACCCTCCTGGAGGTCTTTCCTTGATGCTTGGGTGTTATGACCCGGTTCCCGAATCTCTACAGGACATGAGACCGGCCCGACTCGACTGATCCCAAGACTCAGTCGTCCAATGAGAAATAACCAAAAAGCAGGAAAGTAAATCACATTCACTATGCTAAGCAACTAACAATAAAAGAGTACAGCAGTAAAGAA
This sequence comes from Thalassia testudinum, assembly GCA_037157565.1. Lineage (NCBI taxonomy): Eukaryota > Viridiplantae > Streptophyta > Magnoliopsida > Alismatales > Hydrocharitaceae > Thalassia > Thalassia testudinum. The sequence continues at coordinate 147,192,595 of JAZHRO010000031.1, forward strand.
AGTAAAAGCTGCTACAATACATATCACCACCACAACAGTAAACAGTAGCAAGGTACAGGAACGTAAAGGTACAGAAAAGTAAAGGTACAAGAGTCTGTACTCACTACAACAAAAAGGTACTACAACAGAAGACTACTGCTACTGGACTCTACTGGGCCCAGCACCCTTTGCAGCTGGAGACTCGAGCTGCTCAACACCTGGACCTGAAAAGGGTTATGAGTACACAAAGTCAGTGAACGCTGAGTAGAGTGGCAACCAACTAACTAAAGCAGTAAAAGTGAACAGATAACTGTTTATTCCAATTAATTTATTTCACAAATTATTCCTTTTCACCCATTGGTTTATTTATCAGATCTATTTCTTGATCTCGAATGTTTCTCATGGGAACGGTCTTGATTGCAGTCTTTTCTGAAGAGTAGAAGTTGCACGTGGTGCTCTCCTGGCCAGGAGAGTCCCCTGTGGTGGTCCTACACCCAGTCAACCACCCCAAGGTCACGGACAGACGTAACAGTGACTATGGCATGTGCGATAAGTGCACGGGTAGCTATCCTACACTGGCACGCGGTCAGTCATTTCCGTTAGCGGGTGTGCCCAAGTATAACACGGAATAGTATAGGGCATAGCCCTCTTAGAAACAGGGGTCTAGCCCCTAAGAACCAAATAGGGGTCTCACCCCTCCACAGTCCGCGCGCCTTCGCCTGACTACCCTGGTTTTCCCAGTGGGCCTAACAAGTCGGTGTGGGGTGACTAGCTAAACCCCGGGCCCCGTGGGGTGGCTAGCTCTCTTCCTACACTAGTAGCTCTCCCTGGTACAGTGTACACGAGGGACAAGAAGTCGATGCAGAGTGGCCAATCCTAACCTCGGGTCCCGACCCAAGGGCGGCTAGCTCCGCTCTACACTAAACAGGAGATAGTCGCTCTCCTTGGTACTACATACTCAAGGGCCAGCACACTTCCCCACTCACATTTCCCTAACCATTCCATTCATTTCCAGGAGCTCTACTCCTAACTCCCCGTAGGGTTTATGCTCATGTTTCTCATGCCATTCCAATACCAGGTGTCATCACTCCCATTTTCGTTTTCAGGTTATTCACATGCAGCTCGTATTTCTATCATTTACATTTCTAATCTCAGGTTGTACACATGCAGCTCGTGTTCCTATCATTTAACGGATATAATAGGTAATGTCGCATGTAACTGTTTCACTAGCACAGTTAATTCATATTTCACAAGCAGCTCTTGTTCATTAACATGCAGTTATTTTCTATCTACTCATTAAGACTTCAAAACATGCATACAGACATTTCAATTATTTCTCACCCTAGGATTTATGCCATATCCTAGTTTCTAATCATTTATTTCACACATGCATTCAGATTTGTATTTAATTTAGGGGAAGCCACTCTACCAGACAACCCAGGAGTAGTGGGGGCTTGAACGGCAGGCTCACATGCCTCAGCAAGTCCTGAACTCGCAACGGAACGAAGTCCTATAACAAGGAACCATCATAAATGAACATTCAGAATAGTATAGAAAACCTTCTAACAAGTAGAGGAACTCACAAGGAAAACATCGGTATCTTATTTACATAAAACGGACCTCAAACGGATCCTAAACAGGTTAAAAATAGGGCTACTGTCTCAAATCAGACGTCTGGAAGACCTTCCAGACGTCTTAAAAGTGTCCAGAAATGCACCTCAAGCTCTGTGTCGACCTCAGACGTCCAGGAACTCTTCTGGATCGTCTGGACCCAACTCAAGACATCCGACCTCCTCTCCAGACGTCTAGAAGTGCTTCCAGCAGTCTGGTAAGCTACCCAGACGTTTGAAATGCATGGGAGGGCATGCCCAGCGCCTTTCCGAAGTAAATCCTGCACGCCACCAGCAAAATCTTCTCAAAATGGCCATGTGAAGCATAGCTGCGGAGCGACCTACATGGCCGTATCCACAAAGGGAACGTACTTTTGTGAAGACCTCTCTTCAGACGTCTGGAACCGCCTCTAGACGTCCTCTCCGCTGTTTGGACGTCACTCCAGACGTTTGATTCTGGGAAAAACCTAGAACTAGAACCTGCTCCCACTCGCTCTCGCCGCACGCAGCCGCGGCTTGCCTCCTCGCCTGCAGCTCCAGCTGTAGCAGTGTTGTTGATGACTCCCCTGATGCACTCCTCCTCTCGCACACACCACTCCGGCGGTGTGCCCTTTGGTGGGCTCCCACATGAGCTCCCACACTCCCTCGCTCACGCTAGCTCTCTCACTGGGGTGGAGAGGAAGAGAGGAAGGTGGCTGGAGTGGGGAGAATAAAAGAAGGGGGAGTTTATAAGGTTGGTGGGTTAGGGTTCGCTGGAGGCGGGTGACGTGCTCCTGTGCGTGTGTGTTAAGAAGTGTCGTTATAGTCGCACTTGCAATGCCGGTTTTAAAGTAAAGAAACAGAGATGAGTTCGAGCGTCGGTCTCAGGGAGGCGTGAAAATCGGATTTTTCTTATCACTTGTCACGGAAATTGCAGGGTTTTGCTTGCGAAAGGTGCGGTTGAAAAGCGAGAGAGAGATAGAGAGAGAGAGAGAGATTAGGGTTAGAGTCGTTTCTTTGCTTGATCATGCAACTTAAGCAGGAAATAAAGTAAACACTGAATGGAAAGTAACTTCATTAATCATGCAGCTTTAGTTCACAGCTTACAATATTAAATACATACTTAAACATAAGTAAGGGAAAGCTTAAAAGAGAGGAAAAGAGAGAGAGGGGGGGAGAGCGGCGAGGCAGCCACGGCAGTGGAGAAGGCTCCGTTGGCGGCTCGTCGTCTCTGGCGATTACATGAAGGCCTAAAGCTAGCTAGGAGAGGGGTAGAGCAGTTGCAAGGGAAGTAAATGCCTTGAATGAGTGGTTGGAGGGGGTTTAAATAGGGAGAAGGGCTTTCTAAAAGAAGAAGGGACTTTAGCGACATCCGGGACGTCGCTAAAACCCTTCCAAAAGCGTCGGTGAAGCCCTCCAACCAGCGCCATTCTTCTTCGCGCCTAATCCATGGCCGCTATGTGAGAGCCGTCCGATCTTCGATCGGACCGCTGAGATCCTCCCTTGGGCACACTTGGATCGTGCCTCGGGCGCGCGTGCGCGCGGGCGTCGTTGCCCCGTGTGCGCTCACGCGTGGGCGCTTGCTGTCTGAGGGCACGTCGCGTGGCCGATCTCAGCCGCCCTTTGCTGATCGAGCGACCTAATTTTTCCGCGCGCCTCTTCGTCTTCGATTCTTCACCCCGCGCAACTCGAACTCGCGTTGCCTGTGTGCGGGCGTGCGTGCTCACCGCTGCGCCACGCTCGCTACTTTGTCGTGGCGATAGCGACGGGCACGCGGTTCTCGGCCGTCCGATAGAAGATCGACGGTCGAGATTTGATCTCAGCTGAAGGAGGCAGCGGTGCATGGTGAGCGGGGGGTGACATGGCACAACAAGGGTCGTTGATCATCAGATCAACGGTAAGAACTTCTTGGGCCCATTGTAGGAGCTCTGGATGTCAGATTTGGCCGATCTTGAGTTTATTGGACTCCGTTCGTCGTTCTGAATCCATCCGTGCAGTCCGATTGCTCATCTAAGGCCTGCTTTGATAAGTGCTTACATAAATGGCCATTAATACAATTTTATAAGCAATCTTGGTATATGATGCATGCAATGCTCCCATTCTACTTATGTTGTGCCTTTTATTCTTAAGATGAGCCCTATTTAACAGAATTATCACCCCCATATGTAGTGTTATCATACCCCCATGCTTACTCCTTGCTAGTCCCTAGCAAGGTTTATTTTAGCCTTTATTTTCTTTCAGAATTTAAGAAGTAATTGCTTAGACACTTCGTCACTTGTCAATAGGAGGAAATATACCAAGATCTTAATCTACAAAGACTAAGCAACGCTCGGGTGTCTGCCAAAATACGAATCGCCCGAATCCTTGCTTGTACATAACTATACATATGTATATATATATCTATATTTTTAGAAATTTTTTCGGAATTCAGTGTGGGTTGGTAACTTTTTACGGCTACCCAACCCACCCAAAACTCGATCAAAACCCTAAGTGCTAAGCATCTTGGTGTGAAGATTGTGATAGACTCACTCAACAGTAATTTAGACAGACTTTGGGTTTCTACGCCCCTAGGTGACCGGAAGAGGAAATATATTTGCCTGAAGGCGTATTTGTTCGATTGGTAGCTTTCTCCCTACATTTGTTTTAATTGGGGTCAACACAAGGATTTTTCCAGTTATATCTCCCCGACTTGTACTACTTCCCCGCTTCTTCCTTAAGTCTTTTGGTTCTTTTTGTGCAGTTATTGAGCTGGGCTCTGGACAAACGACCAGTGGGCTATTACCCACGATCACTTGCCAACCATACTCGTGCGATGAAGTGTGGTTTATTTTCTTTTCTTCTCCTTTTTTTTTGTAGGTGGCTTCCCTGATCTCAAATGTACCTAGAGGCAATGAAGAAGAAATGGTCCCGTGGCTGGGTTCTGGACAACCTGCCAATGGGCTGTTACCCACGACAACTTGCCAGCCATACCACCCTAGAGAGTTCATTAGCTACCCAATTTCTGTCAAAATCTCCGAGGAGTGAGTCTATGCAAAAATGTGTGCAGATGCTTAGACTCAAAGTTTTTCTGAGTTAGAGGGTGAGTTGATAAGTCGTATACTTATCACCATATTTAGTAGGTGGATTAGAATAGTTTAAGGTTTCAAGGATTCGAAGCTAAATCCATATTTTAACGGACACTAGGGCTGATTAAGCCTGAAAGCCTGAAAAATCTAAGTGTTTAAGTTCTTTTTGTATTATTTCGCACTATTAACAAGTTTCTAATGCCTAAGTTCCTTCCTAAATTCATTCTTTTTTTTTTAATTTTGTTCAGACTGATTAAATGAGCTTAGGATTGTGCAATTTACCACCCCTCCATGCTTAAGTTGGACAATGTCCTCATTGGCAAATACATGGATGCATAGGGGTTCAAAAAGATAGTACCTGAGTGACATAAAATACTAGATCAATATGAACCCTCTAGGTTGCCTCCCAGGAATCACTGAGTTTAACGCCTCCAGCTGGGCAGTGCTTCGTGTCATCCCTCAATGAGGGTGACACTCTCCTTTGGGGGAACCTGGGCTAGGAAGTGCTTCAATCTTTGACCATTAACTGTAAAAGTGTGTCCAGTGTTAGGATCAACGATTTCAACCGCCCCATTAGAGTAAGGCTTAACCACCCGAAATGGTCCTATCCATTTGGACCTGAGTTTCCCCGGGAAGAGTTTTAGGCGGGCGTCAAACAGCCAGACCTGCTGGTTAGGCTCAAAGGTTTTTCTATGAATGAGTCAGTCGTGGACGGCTTTCATTTTCTCCTTATACAATCGACTATTTTCAAAAGTGTCCCGACGAATTTCTTCAAGCTCAGATAATTGGAGCGTCCTCTGTGCACTGGCTAACTGGGAATCCATGTTACATTGCTTGAAAGCCCAGTAAGCCCGATGTTCCAATTCGACAGGAAGATGGCAAGCTTTGCCAAAAACCAGGCGATAAGACAACATGCCTATCGGGGTCTTGAAAGCGGTCCTGTATGCCCACAGGGCATCATCTAGTCGTGTGAACCAGTCTTTCCTGTTAGGTCTCACAGTCTTCTGTAAAATGTTCTTGATTTGTCTATTTGAGACCTCGGTCTGTCCGTTTGTTTGCGGATGATACGGGGTAGCAATGCGGTGGTTCACCCCGTATTTTTTAAGAAGGGCACAGAATTGGGAATGGATAAAATGGCTTCCACCATCACTGATCATGGCCTTGGATATTCCAAACCAGGAAAAGATGTTCTGCTTAACAAAGTCCATGACAGTCCTGTGATCTCATCGGCGAGTGGCGACAGCTTCGATCCATTTGGAAACATAGTCTACTGAGACTATGATGTACTCGAAGCCATTGGATGGTGGAAAGGGGCCCATAAAATCAATACCCCAGACGTTGAAGATTTCGACAATCAAAATCGGCTGGAGGGGCATCATATCTTTCTTGGTCATGGTCCCCAGCATTTGGCAGCGTGAGCAAGTCTTGGCAAAGTTGTGTGCATCCTTAAATAGGGACGGCCAGTAAAATCCAGACTGTAGAACCTTTGCAGCTATTTTCTTTCCAGAGAAGTGGCTACCACAAGCCTGGTCATGACAGAAGGAAAGCACACTTTGAACTTCGTCTTCGGGGATACACCTCCTGATGATCTGGTCAGCACAGAGGTGAAACAGCATGGGCTCATCCCAGAAATAGTGCTTGGCCTCAGCTAATAACCTGTCCCATTGCTGTCTGGACCAGCTATGCGGGGTTTGTCCTACAACTAGGTAGTTGACGTAGTCAGCATACCATGGCAATCTCTTGTCTTGCACAGTCAGAATGTGTTCATCGGGGAAGGCGTCAGATAGAGGTAGGGAGGGTCCAATGTGGTCTGGATGAAGTCTAGACAAGTGGTTAGCCACCACATTCTTCGATCCGGCCTTGTCACGGATTTCCAGGTCAAATTCCTGCAAAAGCAGGATCCATCTGATGAGCCTGGGCTTTGCATCCTTCTTGGCCAATAGGTGCCGGATGGCTGAATGGTCAGTGTAAATTGTCATGTGGGATCCCAGCAAGATGGTAGGAACTTTTCAAGTCCAAAGACTACAGCGAGCAACTCTTTCTCTGTGACCGTATAATTTCGTTGGGCCTCGTCCAACGTTTTGCTCGCGTAGTAGATCACCACGGGCTTCTTGTCTTGCCTTTGTCCCAAGACAGCTCCTATGGCAAAATGTGATGCATCACACATAATCTCAAAGTCCTGGGACCAGTCTGGGGGTTGAAGTACAGGTGTTGTGGAGACTAAGTCCCGGAGGGTGTGATAAGCCTGGATGCAATTAGAAGACATGTGGAATATGGCGTCGTTGGCTAGAATGTCGGTCAAGGGTTTGGAAAGCTTGGAAAAATCTTTAATGAACCTTCGGTAGAAGCCAACATGTCCTAGGAATGAGCGAATCTGTCGGACCGAGCTAGGTGGAGGAAGTTTGGAAATCAAATCAACCTTAGCCCGATCTACCTCGATGCCCCTATGCGATACAATGTGACTGAGGAAAATTCCTTCTTGAACAATAAAATGGCTCTTTTCCCAACTTAACACCAGATTAACCTCGATACATCATTTCAGGATTTTCTCCAAGTTGCTCAGACAATGGTCGAATGAATTCCCGAATACAGAGAAATCATCCATAAAGACCTCTAAGTATTCACCCACCATTTCTGAAAAAATGGCTAGCATGCAATGCTGGAAGGTCGCAGGTGCGTTGCATAACCCGAACGACATTCGACAGAATGCAAACATGCCATACGGGCAAGTGAATGTGATCTTTCTTAATCCTCCAGAGCAATTGCGACTTAGTTATATCCTGAATATCCATCCAGGAAGCAAAAATTCTTCTGCCCTACCAATCTTTCAAGGATTTGGTCAATGAATGGCAAGGGGAAATGATCCTTTTTAGTGGCTTCATTGAGCTTCCTATAATCAATACACACCTGCCATGCGGTGGTGGTGCGGGTGGGGATGGATTCACCATGATCATTGGTGACAATGGTGAGCCCAGCTTTCTTTGGAACCACTTGAGTGGGGCTCACCTAGGGGCTATCGGAGATAGGATAGATGATGTCGGCGTCAAGCCATTTGATAATTTCTTTCTTAATGACCTCCCACATGTTTGGGTTTAAGCGTCTCTGCATCTGGTGGGAGGGTCGTGCCCCATCTTCCAGGTAAATCTTATGGGTGCAATAGGTGGGGCTAATTCCTCTTAAGTTAGAAATGGTCCAACCAATGGCGGCCCGATGTTCTGAAAGGGTCGCAGTCAACCTGAGTTCCTGATCCTTGGTTAGATGAGAATTAATAATCACTGGGAAGGTCTGGTCAGGTACAAGGAAGACATACTTGAGATTCTGAAGCAATGGCTTAAGTTCAGGTGAGGGTGGAACCACAATTGATGGAAAGGGAAAGGGCGGGAGTTGATCAACATCGATCTCCTCAAATGGTGTTGTGTGATGGTACTCAGCCTTACAGAGGTCCACGGGTAGTGATGGTGACGAGTCAGAACAGTCATTACGAGTTTGGTGGTCTGATATAGAACTAAGGGTGAGGTATTCCTCGATCAGAGTTTCCATAGGATCATGTTCCTCAATGCAATCGCAATCAAAAGATTTTGTCGCCCGAAAGATATCCAATTGCATTTTCCTGTCTCCGAAGGCGATTTCCATACATCCCGTGTCACAATCAATGTTTGCCTTAGCCGTAGCTAAGAAAGGTCTGCCTAAGATTATGGGTGCATTCTATAATTTTTCAGGGACTTCCATGTCGAGCACCAAGAAGTCGACCGGGAAATAGAAGTCCTTGACCCGTACAATCACATCTTCGACAACCCCTTTCAGGGTTTTCACTGATCTATCAGCCAGCTGGATGGTGACAGGTGTTGGTGTCAACTCTCCAAAACCAAATTGGTGGCACAGGGTTGTTGGAATCAGATTGATAGAAGCACCTAAGTCCAGGAGCACTCTATCAAATGTCATGTCCCCGATATTACAGGAAATCAGGGGCGCTCCTAGGTCAGTTTGCTTGAGTGGAAGGTTGCTTGATATTACGTAACTTGCTTGTTCGGAGAGCACAACCTTCCTAGGTGCTTGAGGTCTTGGCTTACGTTTGGTTGTACAAGCATCCTTTAAAAGCTTGGCGTAAGCTGGGATGTGCTTGACAGCTTCGAGGAGCGGAATATTAATCTGTACTTGCTTAAAGATCTTCAAAAGCTTCTCAGTTTCCACAACATTCTCCTTTTTCTTGATTGTTTCCAAGGCCTCAGGGTAGGGTGTCTGAATGTGGGTTGGGTCTATTTCTGGGTCCTTGGTTGGTGCCTCTTCAGAGTCAGGTATTTCAGCGAGTGAAGTCTCGGGGAGAGTCGGCCATTTGGGATCCTGGGTTTTGGTGCTGCTTCTCAAGGTCATCGCATTCGCAGAGGCATTAGGACCATGGGTTGATCCTTGAGAAGACGAGGATGAAGAAGCACCAAACCCAAGGGGTGTTTACGGGGCTGGATGGACCATGTGAGCCTGCCCGGGATTGCCTTGGAACCCTTGCGAATTAGGGCCTCTGTTAATTATGTTTCGCGGGTTCGGTTGTGGCTGGGAAGGTAGGGATCCTTATTGTTTACAGTCCAAGAGTTGGCTTAATTGTCCCTTTACCAAGGCCATTTCCTCCTGATGTTTCTGGTTCATGTCAGCCATCATCTTTATTAGGGTGTCCATTTGGTTTTGTGGGGGAGGGGCCGCCCTATTCTGATTATATTGGGGTCTAACTGGTGGTCCTTGCTGATAGGGGGAAAGTGTGGCTGCTGGTTTGGCCTGGGCTGGTTTTGGAATTGCAATGGTTTCTGGTTTGTCCAACCAAAGTTGGGGTGGTTATGCCGGCCAGTGTTGTAAGTGTTGGAGAAAGGGTCAGGTTTCGCATAACCTTGGACAGCTTGCACATCTTCAAGGATAGCCGATGTCGATGGAGAGGGAAGAGAGTAATCAAGGGTTGAGGGAGCAAAGGTCCCTCCTTGGAACGTGGTCAGGGGTTGTTCCAGGTTCAGTTGGGTTAAAGGCTGGACCAGGTCAACATTATGTGCTCCCTTTGCTAGGGAGAAGGTCTGTAAGGGGTTCCTGGTCTGGTTCAGTAGCTCATCAATCTTTTTGTCCACCAATTCCACTCGATCCAGTTTCTTGGCAATGATGTCCATGTCAACCATTCCAGAATTTGCTTGTACCTCATAAATCCCACCACGAGGTTGACTAGACCTGTTGAACTGGGTCATGGAGACATTGTTGAGCGAATTCTCGCTCATAGACTCAAAGAACTCAAATGTGCTCTCCTCGTCCTTGTTCAGGAAGTTTCCCTCACATGAGGCATCGACGAAGTTTCATAGGTTGCTGTCCAGACCATGGTAGAAAATTTGGGCCAATTGCCACCTTGGTACTTCGTGGTGTGAGCATTTCCTCAAGAGTTCATTAAATCTTTCCTACGCCTCATGAAACTGTTCTCCACCCTGGAGTGTAAAGGTAGTAATAGCTCTTCTGAGGGCATTGGTCTTTCCTATGGGGAAGAATTTCTTTCAAAATGCATGCCTCAGTTTTTCCCAGGTGGTGATGGGTCTACCTAGGGTTCTAAGCCAGTGAGAAGCCTTGTCTCTTAATGAGAAGGGAAGCTTCTTGATTAGGACAATGTCAAGGCTAATGTTTCTAGGTTTCATAGTTCGTGCTATGTGGTCGAGATCCTCTAGATGCTGAAAGGGGTCCTCATTTGAGCTTCCATGAAAGTGGCTCTGGATTAGACTTAAGACATTCGGTTTCAGCTCAAAATCATCTCCCCCTTCGGGAATCGTAAGGTGTGGCTCGACTCTAATAGTGGAGGAGTTATAGAAATCACGGAGGGGCCTCGGTTGATCCTGAAATGGTGGTACATCGAGTGGTGGTTGCCCTTGTGCACCTTGGAAAGGTGGTGGTGGTTGTTCTTGTGGGTTCTGTAACCGTTGTATGGCTTGCATGATGGTGTGGATTTATTGTTGCCGAAGCTGGTGGTTTGCATTAATTTGGGCTTGGATGATGGCCATTGTGTCTGGTGGGGGTTGATCCTCAATCTCATCTACCCTAGGTTCAGCCATATTCCTAACAGAATTACGTCGCCTAGATTCTTGCCCTAAAACAAACAACTCGGGATGCAGTGAGCGTCTCCCGTGCATACACTAGAGAAGAACAGGAGGGGATGCAGAGAGTGACAGATGCGAGAATTGTGTTCAATCAAGCAAACAAGCCTAGTCCTTATGGGGTATTCCTTAGGAGACCTAGAAATCTCACAAAGGGTGATTAAGTTCGTAAGCACTGGACTCCTCTTCCCAAGGCTAATCTAGCCAGGTTGATTATGAGGGGATTGCAGGGAAGGTTCTTCCTTTGGCTTGCGCCTCCGGTTCCGTAGACCCCACAACCACGGTCATTTGACACTGCCCCGTAGCCTAGTCACCAAATTCTACCAAGGGAATGAAAGCCAAGTGCCCAGCAAACAAAACCTCACCTTTCAAGACTTAACTCAGTCCTGCCTAGGGCACGTCTACTCAGTTTTAAAGGGCTAGGATAGTGCTTGTGCTAAGGTTATGTGATGAGGCATTGATTGGGGTGGTGCCTCTTAATTTTCCACTTTCAAGGTGTGTGCTTCTATCAAAACATGGTTTTCAAGCAAGGATTTTTAAGATGTGGTGTCTTTTAGTGTTTCATCCTTACTTTAGTGCTTTTTAGGGTTGACGTGTCTTAATGTTTTCAGATAAGTTTCAGTGGGCACGTCAAGTTTTGTACACAATTCGTTGAAAGTAGATTTCCTTTTATTCTGTAGAAGCTCTAAAACCCTAATGTACTCATCCTAATGATCAAGCAGCTTCTATTAGATGAGTCAATTTTAGGGTTGAGTGGTGCAGCCCAAGTCAACTTACGGTGGCTTCGCAAACACCACTCAAAAAGAGAAAAGAACATCTAAGAATTTATTCAGAATGTTAGAGTGCACATTTTTTTTTGTGGGGTGATGTGTTAAGGATGTGGGTCAAGCAATCATACACCACGCCAATTTTTTTCAATTTTAAAAATTTTTTTTGGTTTTTCACTTAAGAAAACAATCATGAGTGAAGGATGACTTACTATCGGTCCTTGTTGCGCCTACTCCCTTGTTACTGTCGTGGGATGCGTCGCTTCGTCGTCCAAGCACCGAATTCCTGCAACCATCAAGTAAAAAGGAAAACAGGGCATTAGACGATGTGAGAATGGATGTGGAATGGAAGTGACAAAACAAATCCGTTGCCTCCCTGGCAATGGCGCCAAAAACTGACGTGCTCTAGTGCGTGTGTGTTAAGAAGTGTCGTTATAGTCGCACTTGCAACGTCGGTTTTAAAGTAAAGAAACGGAGATGAGTCTGAGTGTCTGTCTCACGGAGGCATGAAAATCAGATTTTGCTTATCACTTGTTGTCACGGAAATTGTGGGGTTTTGCTTGCGAAAGGTGCGGTTGAAAAGTGAGAGAGAGATAGAGAGGGAGAGATTAAGGTTAGAGTCATTTCTTTGCTTGATCATGAAACTTAAACAGGAAATAAAGTAAACACTGAACTGAAAGTAACTTCATTAATCATGCAGCTTTAGTTCACAACTTACAACATTAAATACATGCTTAAATATAAGTAAGGGAAAGCTTAAAAGAGAGGAAAAGAGAGAGAGAGGGGGGGAAAGCTGCGAGGCAGCCACGGCGGTGGAGAAGGCTCCGTCGGCGGCTCGTCGTCTCCGACGATTACAAAAGGGCCTAAAGCTATCTAGGAGAGGGGTAGAGTAGTTGCAAGGGAAGTGAATGCCTTGAATGAGTGGTTGGAGGGGGTTTAAATAGGGAGAAGGGCTTTCTAAAAGAAGAAGGGGCTTTAGCGACGTCTGGGACGTCGCTAAAACCCTTCCAAAAGCGTCGGTGAAGCTCTCTAGGCCGCTTGTCACACTCCCGTGCCGTTCTTCTTCGCACTTGATCCGTGGCCGCTGCGTGAGAGCCGTCCGATCGAAGATCGGATGGCTGAGATCCTCCCTTGGGCGTGCTTGGATCGCGCCTCGAGAGCACGTGCGTGCGGGCGTCGTCGCCCGACGTGCGTGCGCTCGTGGGTGCTCGCTATCTGAGGGTGCACCGCGTGGCGCGATCTCGGCCGCCCGCTGCTGATCGGGCGGCCCAATTTTGCCGCACGCCTCTCCGTCTTCGATTCTTTACCCCGCGTGGCTTGAACCCGCGTTGCCTGCGTGCGGGCGTGCGCACTCATCGCTGCGCCACGCCTGCTACTTTGTCACGGCGATAGCGGCGGGCGCGTGGTTCTCGACCGTCCGATCGAAGATCGACGGCCGAGATTTGATCTCAGCTGAAGGAGGCAGCGGCGTGCGGTGAGCGGGGGGTGACGTGGTGCAATGAGGGCCGTTGATCATCAGATCAACGGTCAGAACTTCTTGGGCCCATTGTAGGAGCTTCGGATGTCGGATTTGGCCGATCTTGAGCCCGTTGGACTCTGTTCGTCGTTCTGAATCCATCTGTGTGGTCCGATTACTCATCTGAGGCCTGCTTTGACAAGTGCTTACAGAAATGGCCATTAATATAGTTTTATAAGAAATCTTGGTATATGATGCATGCAATGCTCCCATTCTACTTATGCTGTACTTTTTATTCTTAAGATTGGCCCTATTTAACATAATTATCACCCCCATATGTAGTGTTATCAACGGGGAGAGGGAGAAGAAGGGAAGGAAAAAGAGTATACTGTCTGCGCGTCGCCCGCGCGCAGATGCGAAGGTTTTGCACAAAAAGTTCAATTTCTAGACGTCTGGGAAGCTGTCCAGACATCTGACCGACAGTCCAGACATCTTAAAAAGCTCAGGATAGAACGGGTCTTTACATTGGGCATACACAAGTCTTTCAGAAACTTTGCATACACGGGAATGTGTTTGATCGCATCAAGTAAGGGGATGTTTATCTGCACTTGACCAAATAAGTCTCTAAGTTCCTCGATTCTAGGTTCAATCTTTTTTCAAGGTTTCTTAGAAGTCAAAGCCTTTAGGAAAGGAGTGAGAGTTTTTCTTTATCCATTTTTGTGGGTGTGGTCTCGTCATCAGTGTCGTCGTCATCCAATTTTGCAAGATCGATCAATTCAGGTTGGGTTCCAAAATTTGAGGGTCCAGGATCCTGAGTCATTTTGCCACTTCTAGTAGTGATAGCATGGGTTGTGGCATTATGGTTTTGGTTTTGGAAACTAGGGAGAAATTGAGGTGCAGGTTGAGCAGGCCTCTGGTTTTTGGGATTGGGGATTGGTTGTGATGGCAAGGCACTTGGCTGATGCAATTCGGGGGTGAGTCCACCTTGGGCCCACAAGCCTTGGATAGCTTACATCATTTGTGCCATGTCCTACTACATAGACTGCATCATCAAGTTCTAGGTCTCAATCATTTTCTATAGTAAATTAGTTTGTGAGGTTTGGAAGGGTTGAGTCATCTAGCAAGGTTCAGGTTGAGTGTAAGTTTGGGTGTTTTGCTTGAATCCTCCAAATTCATTCCGTCCCTAGAATCTATCCTGGTTGAACCCTTGATTTTGGTGTCCCTGATAAGGTCTTTGGGTTTGGGTCTGATGGGTGTCTTGATTTCTCCATGAGAACCTAGGGTGATTCCTCCATCCTGGGTTGTAAGCATTCTATCCTGAGTGTAGAGAATCTGATGGTTGATGTCATCCAAGGAAGTGCTTTGATCCAGCTAATCCAAAATCTCAGTCTGAGGTGGCAACATAAGGTGGGTTTGGCTCCCAAATGGAGCTTGGTGAATGAAATGTGCATGTTCTTGCCCTGAGTGGGAAGGAAGAGATAAGGGTGGTCTCTCAAGAATATAGGGGTGTTGCGGTGCGGGTCCCGATCTAGATTGGTTGTTCTTGGCCATTAATTCATCCAACTTTTTTTTCACCAAATCCACTTGGTCCAGCTTTTTACAAATCAATTCCATGTCACACTATTGGGAGGTCAAGGATGATGAGGGTTGATGAGTGACCTCATGGATGCCAGCTCTTGAGGTAGGAGTGCGGTCGAAGGTGTCCATGGAAGCATGATTGAGTGAACTTTCACTCATCTCCTCAAATAACTGATATGCACTTTCTATGTCCTTATTAAGGAAGTTGTCCCCACATGAGGCATCCACATATTGTCTCATTTGTTTGTTCAACCCAGGGCAAAAGGATTGCACAAGTTGCCATTATGGCACCTTGTGGTGTGGACATTTCCTTACAAGCTCCTAAAATCTCTCCCATGATTCTGTGTAAAGGTAGTGATGGTCCTCCTAGCTACATTGGTCCTACCAATGGGGAAAAACATTTTCAGAAAGGCACTCTTCAGCTCAATCTAGGTGTTGATGGGCCTCCCTACAGTTCGATACCAATGTGAAACCTTATCTCTAAGGGAATGGGGGAATATCCTCATCAACCAAATCTCAATGGGAATCTCATGGGTCTGGGTGGTCTCAGCTATTAGAATTAGCTGCTCCAAATGCTCAAATGGGTCCTCCCTAGGTAGTCCATGAATCAAGCTAAGGAGTTGAGGTTTAATTTCAAAGTTAGTAGTTGGGATTTGAACTCCTAGTCTAGCCTGATAATTGGTGGGACCATAGAAATCCCTTAATCTAGGTATCTCTTCTTCCTCAGCCTCATTTTGATTCATCCTATTGAGTCTTTGCATCATTTGGTTTTGGATTCTCGCTATCTGTTCCATTTGGTTCACTAGTCTAACTTGAATCCCAAGTAGATCTAGTCCATTGAGTTCCTCAATCCTTGGTGGTAGGTGTGGGAAGTTCAGCATGGGAGGCCTATTGGGAATGTCTCCAAAGTTGGGAATGTTTCCAATGTTGGGTATTTCAGGCATATGGGGGATATCCCCAAAATAAGGGATATGAGACTGATTAGGGTTTTGTGACCTTGTCCCTGGTTTTCCTGGTTCTCCTGGTTGACTTGAGGTTGCGGAGGTGGCCTAGCACTCATTTGGTTTTCAATCATGACAAAAAAATCAGAAAGATCAGCTGAAATATCAAGGTCACGGTGGGGTGGATTACAATTAGTGAAATCAATCCGTCGAATGGCGATGGAGCTAAGACCGATCCACAACTTGGGGTATTGGGACCTATGACCGTGCATACATTGGAAGAAATATGAGAGGATGAGAAGGGAATGGAGAAGAGATAGAGTGTCTGTCAAGCAATCAAATAGACCCCACTGCCCTAAAGGTTGACCTTAAGACCTAAGACTTGACAAAGATCAAAGTACATCAGAATCAATCACTGCCTCTATGGTTAATCAGGCTAGGATGTCATAAGTGAGAGAGGTAGGGCGAAGCGCTTCCCAACTAGGTGCCCATATAAACCTCGTCTGGCTGTTTGGCACTGCCCACTCAGCCTGATGTCGATTTTGCCAAGAGAAAGTAATATATGCAAGATAAATCAATCAGCTCGATCAAGCCTAAACTCAGTCCAACCCTTAGATCAATCAAATTGCTACTAGTTTTAGTTTGGGCTTGGGTCAAGTGAACTACTCAAGGATTATGTGAAGGGCGTTGGGGGTCGGTGCCCTTAATTTTTCAATTGAATTGAGTGCGTGTAATTCAATCCAAGGACCCAAGCCAAACCATAGTGTTTTCAAGCAATTTTTTTTTTCTTTTGGTGGACCTCTTTTATGGTTCAAGTTCACTTAGGTTGGCTTTCAGAGTTTGAAAATTATTTACCAGTTCAAGCAAGGGCAATAAGTGTAGAACACAATGTGTTTGATCAATTTCCTTGAAGGCATGCACTTCTAAAGTGTTTTTCCAATTTTTCCAAGGTTTGAAGAGGTGATCCAAGCAAGGCAAACACAGCACCTCTTAGTGTAGCATTCAAATCACTAACAGATAATGGCAAGGAAAATTTAATTCAGATGAAGAATTATGTGCTTAGAAATGGTTGTGACCGTGACAAACAACAACCAAGTGATTTTAATTGGTCACTTAAAATGTTTTTTTTTTTAGTTTTTCTTTTTTTTCTCTTTTTTTTGTTTTTTTTGTTTTTAAAGCTTAGGGACTAAGGCTTACCTGTTACCCCGAGATGAAAAGATACTTGGAGCTTCCACTCCAACTTCCTTGCTCCCCCTACCTGTCTTTGACAATTTCCTGCAAGACAAAATTCAAGATAAGTAGGCAACTTTATCAAGTGGCAAACAAAGGGAAATAAATCAACAAAATCGTGCCTCCTGAGTAACGACGCCAAAAAGTGAACGGATCGAAGCACGATTTAAAAAGTGATTTTTATATTGTTGCAACACGTAATGAAAGTTTAACTTTTAATATTTTTACCGGCTTATGTGGTAGTGGCAATTCGAGTTGATTCACAAGGAGAAAAGGTGTTGATTTGAAAATCTAATATTTAATGACTTGTTTCTTTTTAATATTTTGGTTTTGTGATTTTTTTGTCTTTTTCGATAAGAAGAAAATAAAATGCAAATCAATTTTTTTGGTCACAAGAGATAATATCAACTACTTTCAACCAACTAACGAAGTTAAAGAATATGAAGATGGCTTGGCAATTGAACTAACAAGCACCACGGTAGGTGGCTTGTAATCAACTACCAAGCAAATTCACATGCCCAACAAAATCAAAGATGAAACAAAAATGTAACTTTCATTACCATAATATTCTAAGTTTAACAAAAAGATGCTTACAAAAGCAAAAGACTACCAACTATGAAAAGCATGCAAGAAACTAAAAGAGAAGAAAGCTTATGAAAGGAAATGCTTAGATGATGGTCCTCCTCTCCTTGGCATAGAAGAGAGCTTCCTCCAAGAGGGTGACGTGCTCGTCTCTACTCCTCCTTGGTGTGGATGAAGAAGAACTCTAGCCCAATTTCCTCCAAGATGATGACGAGGGATGATGGTGGTGGAATGAAATGGTGGTGGATTAGTAATTGAAGGGTGGTGGAGTGACTCCCTCTCAATCCCTAAAATTTGGACTTAGGTAGTCCATATGCCCTCCCTTTCTCTCTTAGTGCACAAGAGATGGGGATTACCAAAGATGGTTTGGCATGGTGGAATGGATGGCCTTATATAGAAGTGGAAAGGGGTAAAAAGTGAAGGAGGGGTGTGCCAACAATTATGGTTATGGGTAGATGTGTTGAGATTAATGATGAGGTCTTGGAATTAGGTTGGGTGGCTATTAATTGGTGGAGGGATCTAGGTGTGGTGAAATGTGCATCCATAATGAGGGTGGCTTTGTTGCAATTGGGGAGATGAACTTAAATATGCCACGAGGGATGTGCAAAGGTGTCTCTAGGTGAAGTGAAGCTGGAGCTTAATAAATGAAGTGGAGGAGCTCATTTATTATTGATGTAGGATAGTTTTCTTTTGCTTTGTTGAGCTGGCATTTGTGAAACTCCTAAGTTCAAATCTCTAACTCAATTTCTTCAATTCTTGCTTTATTCCTCTCTCTCTTTCTCAACCTTCAATCCTGTGGTCACAAAATATCATTAATCAATGTAGATCATAGAAATTATGTAAAATTGGATGCATGCCTATCTAAAATGCAAAACATGCTAAATGGATGTTGTATGATCATGCTTTTAACCTAATTGGCTCAAAAACTTAGCAAAGTATATTCGTGGGTAACAGAAAATGTGGTTTGATTAAAGTTGGATACACTCTTAAAGGTTGGGACAACAAATGCCTATACTAGACCAGACAACACAAGGATTATCTTCCTCGAAAAGCAACAAGTGCATAATGTGTCTCAGACCATGAGCCAAATTTATTTGGACTAATCTCATGAAGGAAGCTTGAAACCCTCATTCACTGATTTCAATGACCCTTCACCTTCGTCTTCCTTTGAGGACGTAAACACCCTCCAAGGTTACAGTAGGAATGATCCTTACTTTAGCACCTATAACCTGGGGTGGCATAATCACCCAAATTTTTGTTGGTCTGGTCAAAAGCAAACTTAGAACCAAAACCTAACTAGGCAGGACTTCAACCAGGGTCAAGTGGGTAGGTCCAACTAGACCCAAGGTCGGAATTACCATGCACCTGCCCAAAAAATCTGAACTTTCCTTAGTCCTCAAAGAGTTGAAAGAAATGGATTTAAGGCATAAGGAAGAACAAAATAAGGACTGAGTTTTATGGATGGTTGGACCAAATGATTGAATCTAGGCAACAAGGTTCTTTACCTTCTCAACCCATCTCGAATCCTAAGAACATTTTTAGGAATACCCACCAAAATAGGGAACACCAAGCTCAGGTGATTCAACCATCTCCCCTAACCCCAGCTGGATTCAACTCACAACTTACTCAGCTAATGCTACCAAACCCACCCCAATACACTAACCCAAATGCCACAACCAGTGCCATTACATTAAGGAGTTGAAAAAAGACTCAGGCTCCCCAACCATCCACTTCAACCTATCAACCTAATCCTGATCTTGAGGAATCAGAGTTGACCAATGAGGAAAAGCTTGACCTAGGTAGTGATGAACCCTAGGCCCAAACACCTTACTATGTGTAAATCCCTTTCCCCGAGGTCGTAACTAAACCTAGGAAGAAGAAAAATAATCCAGATTCTGAGGACTGGCTAGAGATCTTTGAGAATGTTCATATGAATATCCCATTCCTTCGGGCTATTGAACGTATCTTGGCTTGCACAAAATTTCTTAAAGAGATGTGTACCTCGAAGTGCCAAGCCAAAACCAAAAAGAGGGTAGTTTTGTCTGAGTAGGCTAGTGCTATCATAACCAACAAGCTACCCATAAAAAAGAGGGACCTTGGAGCCCCATTAATCTCATGCATGATTGGGATGTAACCTTTGATATAGCTCTCTTAGATTTGAGCACCTCCATCAATTTAATCCCTACAAGCATATATGAGAAATTTGACTTTGGTGAGCTAAAACTAACTTCAATCACACTCTAGTTGGCTGATAGATCTATAACTACCCTACGTAAGATTATTGAAGATGTAATTGTCAAAGTAAGTGATTTTTATTTCCCAGTTGATTTTCTCGTACTTGACATGGAGGTGCCAGAGAGACTAAAAGACACACCCATAATCCAAGGGCAGCCCTTCTTAGCGACCACCAAGGCTTACATTGACGGTGAGTCTGGAAATATGGAGATTGCCTTTGGAGATTGATGGTAACACCATCATGAGCCATAACTAGCTTTAATTAGTCATAATCAAGTGACAAAAACTCCTACATAATCGTTTGAGAGACATAATTCCATGCAAATCCATTTTGAGAAGAAAATATTAAAATAGGGTTAATTCTTCAATTTTAACATCACATCATGAAAGTAGAGTAACCATGGGATTTGATAGGGTTTAACCTAAGGTCAAATGAGCATTAAAGTCCAATGAGTAGGTTCACACAGAGAGAAATAGGATTTCACGCATTTCGAGAATCGCAACAGCACCTAAAACCCTAATTTCAAACCCACTTGAATTGAAGAGGTTCTGGTCAGGATAAAATTCATAGAAAAATATTCTAAGAGGTTTGGTACCCTTGGTTTGACCATATGAACCTATTTTGACCTTAAACAGAGTCACAGACGGATTTCTACCCTAATTTGGATTTCTAGGCAAATTTTTCAGTTAAAATTAGTCAAAACTCAAATCTGACTTTACCATTAGATTCCTTGGATCCAAATTAGGTTTGTACCAAAATTTAGGCCCAACTAGAGTCCATCTTAACCTAGTTTGCATTTCAGTTCATTTAAACTCTATTCCTCTCAAACAAGCCCCTAACTTTCGAAATCTTTGCAGAAAGGTCCTTAACTTCATCATCTTCTTTGCAGAATAGTCTCTGCCACCATTGGAGGTCAACTGACCTCCAGGACGACTTTGACCACATCAAAAAATAATCAAATCACCACCAAATCTCACCAAAATTGATGAGATTGGTGTTCACACTACAGAGAGTCATTTGAGACAGATATTGGACCCTGATTTGTAGCATGGAAGTCGTGCGAACGTATGAAATCCATGGGTACCTTGTGCCCTAATTGCCAAGCCATTAGAGCTTCTTTCCTCATCTAGAGCTCAGCTAGGTGCTCTATAAAAGCTCTTGAATGTTCAGGCTGTGCTCCTTATAAGATCGATTTTGGCCACATTTCTTCACATTTTTTTCTCTCCAGCCACCTCCACCGCAGCTCCGGTGACACCTCCCTCTCCAGCTTCCCTACCCGTTGCCACATATCATGGGTAGCAGGGATCTCCTCCGCTACTTCCTCCACTCCTCACAATACTAGTGAGATCCTCCCACGCCCCCTTCTTCCTCGCCGCTCCATCACCGGAGGCTTCACCATCTCTAGTGCCGCCCAATCAAAGCTGGCGCCTTTCCCTCCCTTTCAACCATTAGATAGGATCCCAAACTTTTCCTCTCCCTCTCTAGATTAGGCTCAACTCCTTTATTCCCCAATTCAACCCACCCCCTTCGTCTTCTTCCGCTCTGGCCGAGCTCTGGCAAGGTCGCATGCCATCCATAGACTACCAACTACTCCACTAACACTTCCACAACCTTTGCCTCGCCTCCACCATCAAAACCCCTCTATTTATTCCACGTTTCATCCACCATACACCTCCACCAAATAACCCAACTTCCACTCACCTTCTCTAACTTCGTCAGCCCTCCACACACCATCATCCACCAAATCAACACCACCACCACACTTCATGAACATCGACGATGCTTATGGACCTACTACTTGGGGCTTAAGGCCTATATATTGGATTTCAGGTTTCGCTGTCTCCTCTTGTCGCTGCCATCACCTCCAACTCCGATCACCCTGCTCCAAGCAGCTCTGACCTCGTACAACTCCCAGGTGCTACGGTTCTCAGCTAAGAAGAGCCCCAGGCTCTCAATTGAAGCATCAAGCTATGTCTGTTGCCTCAATTCGATGAAGCTTGCATCTACATTGCACGAAGAAGGAGGCATTTTAGTGCCACATTGTGAGCAGACAAGTACCCGCAACAGTATAACTTGTTTTTGTGCGCTTAGCTTCCCGTCCAAGATCACAAGGGGTCAGGTCCCTCACACACATAGTCGTGCACTGATTAGGCGTGTTTCGTGAATTAAAATTATGGTTCGGAGAACCCGTCATCGTAGCTCGCAAAATGCATCTATCAGATAAAATTTATAACCGAACTCGAAATGTGAGTCCCAGGTCGAACATGGGGAGGCGAACGTTTGGTTTAAAAGATAACGTGTTTCTCTTTTATTTCTTTTTGTTGTTTTTATCTTTTCTAATTTTTTTTGGTATTTTTTATCAAGCAAGAGATTAGGTCGATGAAATTTTATCTAGCTAATCTACTTGCGAAAATATAAGAGAGAGAGAAACAATCATGGATTTCTAATCAAATGCTTTTTACAACTATGAAAGAGGGAAAGATTACACTACGAAAGCAATAAAGATAAAGAGAGGTGAGAGAATCCCCCTCGACGGTTGCTCGAAGGACGACTCGCTCTGACGTCGCCTGGAGGAAGGTGGTGAGGAGTGGGACGAAGGAGGACGTAGCCGGAGGATGGAGGATGGGGCAAGACGATGTCGCGGCAAGGATCTTCTTCCCGAAGGGCGGTGAGAGAACAGCCACAGGATGCTCCACAAATAGGGATGAGAGGTGGGAAAACTATTTTCTTTTCTACTGTAGAGGAGCATCCTAGGCTTGGGACAAGCTCTCTCTAAAGCCTTGGAGGTGGTGAGAGGAAGAAAGGAAGAGATGGTTTGGAATGGAGGGGGATAGATCCTTTTATAGTGGAGGAGGAGAGACAAAATCGTCCATGGGCAATTAGTGATGGCTGTAATCGTCACTAAAGATCCACCCAACTATCACTCAAAATTGTGCCATTCAACGCTCTCGCTGGCCCGCGATTCATGCACCCATGCCTCCCAAGCCGTGTCGTGCGCGCGCACTTGCTGGCTGGTGGTGTGCTGCTGCACTGTTGATGTGCTGGTGCCCGCTTCATGCGCGGACGTCACGTGCATGAGTTGTCACGGTGCATGCACTAGCCGTGCGTACGTGCGTCGCCTCAATTGAGCGATTGGGGGGGCTTGGCGGGTTTCGAAACTGCGCCCCTCCTTTAGGAGTTAACTCCACGACCGATGCGCCATGCTTTCGATTAAGTCAAGAAGAGCAACTACAGGCGTGCGGTGGAGGAAAATTCTTAGTCGTTGGATCAAGATCCAACGACTGAGAATTGATGATGAAGATGATGAGGGGTGCCTTCCAGTTGCTGCTGGCCAGTGTTGGGAGGCCTGGATGGCACCATATGATGCCATCTGGGCTGTCCATCTTCTGTCTGTTGCAGAGGGTGCCACGGTGCTCAGATTGAGACGATTCACGCGCTGCCGAACTGCGATCATCGCTCCGAATCCATCTGTACGATCGGATTTTCGATCCAAAACTCGTAAGAATGTCACATTTCCCTCCTGGCCGTTGGTCTTCCTCGGACTGCATAAGGTACTACGGGACTCCGATCTAGACAATCTCGGAGGCATTAGACTCTGATCGTCGTCCTGATCAGATCCATACGATCAGATCATCCATCCAAGGCTCTAAAATAAATCTCCTTCCCACCTAGCCATAAAAGAACGTAATTGACCTAAAATATACACTACTCTAAATGAAGGATGATGCATGCTATGCAATATTTATAATATGAAATGCAAATCTAAGCCTAGGAACATGCATGAATAGGCATTTTAACCTAATTAAATGTGTCTACATCATACCCACATGCCTATCTTTTGCTAGTTTCGAGCAAAATTAAACTACATGCTATGTATAAAAATAGAATTAGGATTTGATCGCTTAGGCCTATGTTGTTTATTAACAATAAAAATTATCAACTAAGGTCCTAAACTACGAAGACTCAATAGTACCCACGTGTCTGCCAGAATACAGATCGCTTAAGTCCTCTCCTTATTTGAAAAGGGAAGATACATTTTTTTTTCTTCTTAACTAATTTTTTTGGACTTTTGGAGTTTGAGAGTTTCGAGATAACTTTTTATGGCTACCCAACCCGCCCAAGACTCGAAAAGGACTCTAAGTGTTAAGCATCTAGTAAAAGGGTGATAGACTCACTAGGCGGCCATTAAAATAGACTTCGGGTTTCTACGACCCTAGGTGACCTTGCCTAGAGGTTTATCTTTTCGAACGATAGCTTTCTCCCTACTTCTTTTATTTATGGGGTCATCACAATGGTGAACCCAGTGCATATCTCCCCGATTTATTCTACTTCCTCGCTTCTTCCCTAACTGTTTTGGGAATTATTGTGTATTTTTTTGAGCTGGGCTCTGGACAAGCAGCCAATGGGCTGCTACCCACGACAACTTGCCAGCCATACTCGTGCAGTGAAGTGTGGTTTTATTTTTTTTTATTTTCTCCTTTTTCTATTTTTTCTATTTTTTTCTTTTTTTTTTAAGTAGGTGGCTTCCCTGATCTAAGATTTACCTAAAGGCAGTACAAAGAAAATGGTCTTGTGGCTGGGCTCTTGATAATCGGCTGATGAGCTGTTACCACCGAAAACTTGCCAGCCATACCACCCTAGACGATTCATTAGCTATCCAATTTCTGAAGAAACCGCTGAAAAGTGAGTCAATACAAACAGTGTGTAGATGCTTAGGCTTAAAGTCCCCTCAAATCAGAGGGCAGGTTGATAAGTCGTATACTTATCACCCTAATTTAATGACCAATTTAAAATAGAATTACTTGGCGAGGACTCGAGACTAAGTCCACATTCAAGTGGACACCCAAGTTAATTAAGCTCGAAGACTTGAAGAGTCTAAATGTTCAGATCCTATCGTATTATTTTCTAAAGTTAATAACTTCTAAAAGCTTAAGTTCTCTTCTCCTAATTCTTTTTTTTTTGTCTTTTTGAATTTTCAATTTTTTTTAAAAAATAAAATAAAAGAAATTCTACAGAGCTAAAGAAATAATTTCAGGATTAAGTATCCACCCCCCATGCCTAAATGATGCAATGTCCTCATTGTAAAAATAATGACATGAAAAGGGTGAAGTAAACAGAATATCACCTGAATAACATGAAAATCCGGTCAGCTCTGCAGAGAACGTGGAATATAAACACGTGCTAAATTTAATGCCTTCAACTAGGCATAACATACATACAAGGAAGAAATTGAGAATTCACAAGTGTGGATCAGAATCAAAATCAAAAGATTAATCCTCAGGCCCACTAGCAGAAGATGTCCACAAACGTGGACCAAATTATGATGGAGACCCATGCCCCAGGGTCGAGTGGTTCTCAAGTTCTAGATGAAAATCACCCAGAATCGAAGGTTGTTAAGCTTGCAGGGCCAGGCTTGCGGTTTTGTGGTGTGCAACCCAAGGCCAAAGTGTCGAACAATGGGTAAAGATGGTTCAATAGGTGCGGATGTCCACTTAACATTCAGCTCAGAAAAATAATCAGCTATTTTGAGCTTAGGTTGCACGTGAAAGATATCGTAAGGGTCCTGGTAGAAAGTAGGTGATTTTAGGTCAACAGGAACCCTTAAATCCAAACTTGTTTTTGCCTCAGAATTAACCTCCCAAATTTTCATTTCAACATTTCTATCCTCCAACATCAAGTGCTTAGTCTTCGAGATCTCTAGCATACCATTCACCCCATAAGATTTACCCAAGTCCAGAAATCGTGGCTGAATCAAGATTGGCTTGGGCACAATGATCTCAAAAGTCAGCTCTTCAGGGTACGATTGAGGAATGGGACTACTGATTGAATTATCAGGGTTCGGATCGTCCAAGTTAGCCCCAACAGAATCAGAACTTTAATAGTCGGACTATCAAATGGTTTATAAGATTCCTCAAGCCCGTTTGTCTCACTAAAATCATTCTCCTTAAGCTCAAGTGAGACTTTACTAAGAGATTCCTCACCCTCAAAATCAAGGAATTCATGATCCTCATTATATACGTCTCAAAATCATATGTCCTTTCATGGTCCATAGAGACATATTTTTCATCATTCCTTGGCCCTGGGATCTCGGGTGAGAAACTCGGTTCATCCCTAATGGGTTGCTCTAGACCAACCTGGTCATCTCCAATCTCAAAATATGTATCCCCCCTGATAGGCGCTTGAGCAAGCTCTGACATTAGCTCTCTTGAAGGGGGTTTATCTTGAGAATCATCCCAAGATTTGATTAGGGCAACCACAAATTTCATCCTCAACCTCGATAATTTCCTAAGAAGAAACTTACCCAGGTCCCTATCCCTAACATTTTGGAGCAAATCCAATAGAGAACTATTAAGTTCATCAATCATTTTGATCATAGGTTCCAATGCTTCAGTGCATGGTGTTGGCTAAACTTCTAAATATTGTATAGTGTTCCTCAAATTAGCTAACACCTTGTCTTGGACCTAGTTCACCTGAACTGAATGGTTTGATTCAAGTTTGGGTGGATTTGGGTTAAATCTAGGGGAGTCAAGATATTGAGGTTCTCAAGTCCCTCCCTGATAGTAGGTCATTCTAGGTTGTTCAAAGAATGGTGGTGACCTCTATTCAGTGGAATACTGGGGAGGGTAGGTGTTATAATCATCATATCCATCCTGATTGTAGATCGGGTTGGTTTAGTGATCAAAGGATGAAGATCTATAATCATTATAGCTCTAGGAAGGATAGTAATCATAGTCTTGTTATCCAAGGTTAGACCCTAGACACTAAGGCCCGGATTCATATCCCCAATCAAAGTTATCCTAGCTAGTGGATGGGTAATTACAAGTCAAGTCAAGATAGTAATCATCTTGGGGATAAATGTTGGTAGGAGGGTAGGATGGGAAATGCGTGTAAGATGTGGAAGGATACATTGTAGAATAGGAGAGAAATCAGAAGAGAGAAAGGAGCCCTACAGTACAAGCAATCAACCATGTCCTTAGGTGGGTTAGCCTAAAGACCTACTGACTCCTAGGACCTATCTTGAGATTATAAACGATTTGGTCTACTTCTATCCAGTTAATCCAACCAGTTAGAGGGAGGGACTGGGGAGAAGGTTCTTCCTTTGGCTTACGCCTTCGATTCCTAGTGTACCCCCCAACCGCGGTCGTTTGACGCTACTCCCCTAGCTAGACATTAGATGGACCAACAGAAGTAGATTAATTGAAAAAAATCTCAGTCTGAGCCCCGAAGAGCGAATCAATCTTTAAGGCCAACGTCTACTCAGTTTTAATTAGGCTTATGGGTTGTGCCCTTAATGATCAATTCAAATGTGTGTGCATGCATAACTAGGGTTTGCAAACAAGGTTATTTGATGATGTGTCTTTTAGGATTTAACCTTGTTTAGTAGCTTTTAGGCTTTAATCTTTAGGTTCATTCAATCAGGTTTAGTAGAACACTCTAAGTTTTGAAAGCACTGGTGTAGATATATTCCTTTAAAAATTAGAAATAAAATGTGGAGTGCCTAGTTCAGTCCTAAAAATCAACCCTAAGTGGCAAGCTACTTGACGAATCAATTTTAATTTGAGTGGTGCGACCCAAACAGCTCAATCAATTAGCTTATTGCACCACTTAGTTAAGGCACATAGAAAGTCTTAACCTAGTCAGATTTCTACTCACTTATGTGTATTGAGTTGAAGTGTATCGGGTCCACAGGTCAAATCCCGTTAAGTGGTAGAATCAAAGTGGAATGGTGCACCTTAAGGTCGAGAGTTGTGGGTGTTAATGTATGTCTCTTTCAAGAAATCCCACAATCAGATAACTTTTTTTTATTTTATTTTTTTATTTATGTGGATGGCGAGGTGAGTGGAGTGACAAACAAGACAAAAAATTTCTATCCTAGGGTTTGTGAAAACAACTAAGTAGATTAGGTCTTGATTATTAAGGTGGAAAATGATCTAGTAGGTGGGGAAGTGGGAGAAAACTTACAAATGTCTCTACCCACACTTTACTCCAATCTACCGCCTTCGGCTTCTCGATCGGGTACCTGCAAGATAATAAATCGGAGAAGAAAGATAGGTTAGAAAAATATGTAAGTAATGCAGGAAAACACAAAGAAAACTAAAGAGCGTTGCCTCCACGGCAATGGTGCTAACATGATCATGTCGGATCTCGTCGCGAAAAGGGTTTGAGTTTAGAAAACTCGTCGTCGTACTTCGATTTGCAAGAAAATCCATAAATCAGATAAAATTTATAATCGAAACTCGAAATGTGAGTCCTGATTCTACTGAGTTTTGCCTAGGAGATGTTCGTGAATGAAGGAAAGAGAGGTACTCACCTAGAAAATGAGAGAAAAAAATGAGAAAACAAAAGAAAAGAAAAAAATACAATAAAGAAGTAGAAGGAAAGAAAAAGAAAAAGAAATCAAATAAAGAAAAGTTGTGTGCATAATAGAAAAAAAAGAACATAAAAAAGTGAGGTATTAATGAGAGGCCAAAAGGCTCAGCTGGGGAGATATACCTTCGAGGTTGACCCTAGGATAGAAAAGGGTGAGAGAAAGCTGCCAAGTCCTAGTAAGGCAGAGCCAAAAGCGAGACTTAGGAGAATTAGGGATAATCCCAACCCATGAAATTTGGGTTTTCCTAGCCATGGATGCTTGCAAGTCGAGTTTGTCACACTAAGCATGGACGCTTTAAACTCGTGGTTTAACAAACCCTGGGTGGACCCCTTGAGCCTAAGAAATCTACCTTCTCAACCAGAGACCAAGGTCAAGAGGAAACCAAAAGGTTTAGTTAAAAACCTAGTTCTGGGTGTCGTTTTCTAGTGCTGTTGGGCTCTTATGGAATAACAACTCTTATTGGCTAATAGCTATCAAGTCATTTCACGCATCCTAGTTAGAACTTGCATACATTTTGTGTTTGCTAAGAGACTAGCAAAAGGTAGGCATGTGGGTGTAATAACATTACAGTTAATACACTTAATTTACCTAAATTATTCTAAGGTACAGGTTTCAAAATTTCACTAGTAATGTTTCAATATCTCCGGTGCAAATCCAAAAAAACATCGGTGCATTTTAAGATATCTCCAATGATAGTCACTAAAACCAACATATACATAAAAAAAATCAAGTATTCCATTAAAATTAATTGAATGTCTCTAACAGTAAATGCTGAAAAAATTGAAAAAAAAAACATATGTACAAAAAATAAAAAAGAATACATTGAAAAGAAATAAAAAATCTATGAAGCTCCATTTAGGAATGAGGTTCCTGATAATGATGCATCATCCATCATATTCTTCGTCTTCCTCCTCTTCACTAGCAAAATATACACAACTGTAGGATGATGCATGCTATGCAATATTTATAATATGAAATGCAAATCTAAGCCTAGGAATATGCATGAATAGGCATTTTAACCCACTTAAATGTGTCTACATCACACACCCTAGCTCACTCGCACCCTCGGTGAGCCTGTACCTATGCTCATGACCCGATTACCCGCGAACGGATCCAATTAAGCCCGGTTCTAAGAGAATAGAGGAGAATTTGTGAGGAGGAGAGGGGAGGGTTTTGCTGTGGCTTTCATGACCTTGGGGCATGTGCTGAAGAGAAGACTAACACTTAGTCTCTGAGGAAGGTTGGCTCTTGTGCTTGAGAGGCACCCTTGTGCGCCTTGCTAAGGTTCTAAGTTTAACACTTAAGCCATCTTTGGAACATATACGACGTCTAATTGAGAACATTGGTTGTGAATATTGTGGCATTATTTGAGTTGTTATCCTATAGTGGCTATTTGAGATTAATGGTTAAGCTCCTATTGGATTATTTAGTTGGATTAAATGTGGGATGTATGCTTAATTAGAGGGATCTAAATGGTGATCTAAATCACCACTTTTTAGGCTTCTATTCTTTTTGTCCCTATATTTCTTGAGATACATTGGATTATATTTGAATATCATTATGAAAAGATCATTCATTGAAATATCTTTATTGTGCTTAATTAATTGTGCTCATCATTCCTGAATTGAGATTAGTGTCGCAAATTCCATTTGCTTCATGCGAACGAACTCGGACTCCAAATAGATTTCGAGCTTTATAAATTTAAATGTTTTGTGCGATGTTATCAACTATACTACAGCGAATTTTCTAAACAACGATGATTTCGCCATAAATAGAGATAGAAGATAAAACTTAACATTTTCAAGGCAACCAAAAACTTTGAGGATTTTAGGATGCTCGTGAATATTGAAGATGACTTGGAGATTGAGGAATGTATCACCCTTGACTTAATCACCAACCCCTTAATTTCCCAATTGGACCAACCCACACTCTCCACTCAAACCCACCCACAACCTGGGGAGACACCTACTTTACTAATACCCAACCACCCTAGGCAAACCATAATGATTTCACTGAACCTGAGACCCTACATTCCCTAAATCCCAAGACCGAACTGAAACATCTACCTAAAAACCTAAAGTATGTCATTTAGGGCCTAACCAGACTTATCTTGTGATTATAGTGCTCTCTTGACCCCAACCCAAGAAACCCAGTTGCTTCAAGTACTCAGGACAAACAGAAATGCAGTTGGATGGACCCTAGCAGATCTTAAGGGGATTAGATCGTCTTACTCTACACACCAGGTTTACCTTGAGGACAGAGCTAGAACCTCTCACGAAATGCAAAGACGGTTAAACCCAACCATGTGAGAGGCAGTGAAAAAGGAGATAATCAAGCAGTTAGATGCGAGGATAATTTACCCTCTTTCTGGCAGCCTATGAATTAGCCCAATTCAAGTGGTTCCCAAGAAAGCCAGCTTGACTGTGGTAACCAACGAACAGGGTGAATTAGTGCCAACACAGACTGCTTCCTCTTGGAGAATCCGTATAGACTATAAGAAGCTCAATACTACGACCAAGAAGGACCACTTCTCCTTGCTATTCATTGACCAAATCCTGGAAAGGTTGGTAGGGAAAAAGTATTTCTATTTTCTAGATGGGTATGCAGGGTATAAGCAAGCAGCCATTCACCCCAAAGACCAGAAAAAGATCACCTTCACATATCCCTACGGAACCTTTGCTTTTTGTAGAATGTTGTTTGGGTTATGTAATGTATCTGCCACCTTTTAGCAGTGCATGCTAGCCATTTTTTTGGACATGGTAGGTGATTTTATGGAAGTGTTTATCGATGACTTTTCCATCTTCGAGGATGGATTTGATTCTTTCTTGAAAAACCTAGAGAAAATCCTGTAGAAGTGCATTGAGGTTAACTTAGTCCTATCATGGGAGAAAAGTCACTTCATGGTCCAGGAAGGGATTGACTTGGAACATGTAGTCTTGAAAAGAGGAATTAAGGTGGATAGGGCTAAGGTCGATTCAATCTCTAGACTTCCACCACCGTCGACTATGAAACAAGTGTGGTCATTGCTCATGTTGGTTTTTATCAACAGCTTATAAAGGACCTTTCCAAAGTAGCCAACCCTCTGAGCAATTTCTTAGCCAAGGAACACATATGATTTTGATCAAGATTGTCTCAGAGCATTTGATTTACTTAAGGAGGCTATTACCAAAGCACCCTACAACCTCCAAACTGGGAAGAACCATTCAAAATCATAACTGACACCTCATATTTTGCTTTAGGTGTGGTCTTAGGGAAGAAGATAGATAAGAAACCCGTTGCCATTTACTATTCTAGTAAAACCTTGGATGAGGCCTAAAGGAATTACACAACCACAGAAAAGGAATTACTAGTAGTAGTGTATGCCCCTGAGAAATTATGATCGTATCTTCTTGGATCGAAGGTGATTGTTTACACAGATCACTCATCCCTTAAACACCTACTAGTTAAGAAGGATGCGAAACCTAGATTGACTATGTGGATCCTTCTGCTCCAAGAATTTGACTTAGAAATCAAGGACAAAGTTGGAGCACGGAATGTGGTGGCTAACCATCTATCCCAAATCCAAGTGGAACAATTGACTCTAAATCTGAATGACCATTTCCCTGATGAGACCCTCCTAAGTGTCACTCAGGTAAAACTCCCTTGGTTTGCTGAGATTGCAACTATCTAGTGTCGGGCCACATTCCCTTCGAGTGGCCCAGGAATAAGGAGAAATTCATTTTTGATAGCAAGCACTACTTTTAGGAGGACCCTGAACTCTTCAAAATTTGTGGGGACTAAATAATTAGGTGTGTCCCTAATGATGAAATACACAACATTCTTGATTTTTGTCACTCAACTACCTGTGGAAGTCATTTCTTGAGGAAGAAGAAGGCTGCTAAAGTTTACAAAGTGGATTCTAATTACCGTTTCTCTTCAAGGATGCCTACAACATTGCCTGATCATGCACTAAATGCCAGACCCCTAAAAATATGACCAAGAGAGATATGATGCCCTTAAACTCGATTCTGAAAGTTGAAATATTTGATGTTTGGGGCATCAATTACATGGGACCATTCACAAACTCCTTTGGATACCTATACATCTTGGTGGCTGTAGATTATGTGTCCAAGTGGATAGAAGCAATCCCAACTCAGACCAATGACCACAAAGTGGTTATGGACTTCATTAAAAAAAAAACATTTTTAGTCGATTTGGGGTTTCATAAGCCTTAATTAGTGATGTAAGGTCCCACTTCACACATAATCAATTTAGGTCCCTACTGGCTAAATACAAAGTGATACACAAGATTTTAACCCTGTATCACCTGCAAACAAATGAACAAGCAGAGATTTCTAATAGGGAAATTAAGAAAATACTTCAAAAGACGGTACGACTCGACAAAAAAGACTGGTCGACAAAGTTGGATGATGCCTTATGGGCATATCGGATTACTTATAAGACCCCTATTGGAATGTCTTCGTAAAAATTGGTGTATGGAAAACCATGTCACTTGCTCATAGAATTAGAACACAAAGCTTATTGGGCAGTAAGGACCTTTAACATGGACTTTGACAAAGCAGGTAGGCATCGCAAGCTTTAGTTGACCAAGTTAGAAGAGATCAGAAACAATGAATATGAAAGAGCACGTATTTATAAGGATGGGACAATGGCTTTGCATGACAAATATATATCTCGAAAAAGCTTCGTTTTGAACAAGAAAGTTTGGCTTTTCGATGCACACTTGAAGCTACTCCCTGGGAAACTCATGTCAAAGTGGATCAGCCCCTTCTTACTAATGAACACATTCCTGCATGGGGTTGTTGAGATTAAAGACCCTAAGATCGAGCATATTTCAAAAGTGAATGGACAAAGGTTGAAATCATATTTCAAAAATCACCTCAACCAGCCCCGACCAAATGACCCTGGTTAATATTAATTGAGCTACTGCATCTAGTTGAAGACAATAAACTTGCCTTGCTAGGAGGCAACCCAATAAACTCATGTAAGTGTAAATAACTTTTCTTTTCATATTCTAGATGACTCGGATTCTTTAAGATATTCAGGTGCTATCCTTTCTCTTCACCTTTTGCATGCTTATTTAATTTACATTGAAGACATTGCATTAGATAGGCATGGGGGGGTAGATATATATATACTTGAATTAATTTGTTAGCTTCATAAATTTTTCTATTTATTTCACATAAAAAAAAGATACATCGCCTTGTAAATAGCATAGTTACATAACTCTACCTAGGATTAGTGAAATCTAGATATCTAAACGCTACTAAGTCTATGGAGTCATAAGGGAACTTAGCCCATATGATCCTTCAGGTTCTACTTAGCTTAATCAACTAGAGGAGTCCTCTAGGACTTGGGTTTAAACTAAATTCTTGAAGAATTCTTTTGATTAAAGGTCAACAAGGAAGAAAGTATAGGACTCATTGGTCCACCCTTCGATTTGGGAGGCTGAGTAACCTAAGCGTCCAAATTTCACACACTTGATTTGACTTGTGGGCAACCACAACCTTGAAAACAAGTTTCATTAGAGCTGGGATTGGGGAGCCTTTGCATTAATCAGACTTAACTTATATCAAACTAATAAAGGTCCCTACGAGTATGGTTGTCACGTTACACTGGAAGAGCCTCCTCAATGCTGGATGCTTAGAGTCCAGCTTAGCATCCTAAGGTCTACTGAGTTTTGCCTAGGCGATGTTCGTGAATGAAGGAAAGAGAGGTACTCACCTAGAAAAATGAGAGAAAAAAATGAGAAAACAAAAGAAAAGAAAAAAATACAATAAAGAAGTAGAAGGAAAGAAAAAGAAAAAGAAATCAAATAAAGAAAAGTTGTGTGAGTAATAGAAAAAAAAAGAACATAAAAAAGTGAGGTATTAATGAGAGGCCAAAAGGCTCAGCTGGGGAGATATACCTTCGAGGTTGACCCTAGGATAGAAAAGGGTGAGAGAAAGCTGCCAAGTCCTAGTAAGGCAGAACCAAAAGTGAGACTTAGGAGAATTAGGGATAATCCCAACCCATGAAATTTGGGTTTTCCTAGCCATGGATGCTTGCAAGTCAAGTTTGTCACACTAAGCATGGACGCTTTAAACTCGTGGTTTAACAAACCCTGGGTGGACCCCTTAAGCCTAAGAAATCTACCTTCTCAACCAGAGACCAAGGTCAAGAGGAAACCAAAAGGTTTAGTTAAAAACCTAGTTCTGGGTGTCGTTTTCTAGTGCTGTTGGGCTCTTATGGAATAACAACTCTTATTGGCTAATAGCTATCAAGTCATTTCACGCATCCTAGTTAGAACTTGCATACATTTTGTGTTTGCTAAGAGACTAGCAAAAGGTAGGCATGGGGGTGTAATAACATTACAGTTAATACACTTAATTTGCCTAAATTATTCTAAGGTACAGGTTTCAAAATTTCACTAGTGATGTTTCAATATCACCGGTGCAAATCCAAAAAAACATCGGTGCATTTTAAGAAATCTCCAATGATAGTCACTAAAACCAACATATACATATAAAAAATCAAGTATTCCATTAAAATTAATTGAATGTCTCTAACAATAAATGCTGAAAAAATTGAAAAAAAAAAACATATGTACAAAAAATAAGCTTTATACTGAGAGGCCAAAAGACCCAGTCTGATAGGCCAAACGGCTCAGTTGCATTATCAATAAATGTGGGACTCTCAAAATTCATTATTGATTTTTGTGGATACAGAATACAAGGAAGTTCTCTCTTTCCTTTTCTCTCAGATTGCGCAACCCCATCCACTCGAGTAACCTTGGTTTATATGGGTTACGCGAGCCTTGAATGTGGAGATCATGGTTAATTAAGTAGATGATCATGGGTTTGAAACCATGATCCCACGATCTCATCTAATAATGAGGACACACCCTGAAATAACCATCACGTCCATCTACCTTTCGGGTAGTCGGAGCGAGCTGGCCTACCAGGTATTCGGATGGAGAATCGCTTCCAAGTAGCAGAATCTAGCTGGGCTACTGGGCGGGCAAATGAAAATCTACCTCCAGGTGGCCAGACTTAGTCAAGCTACCGGGTAGGTGGGTTTTCAGACTGGGTCTATACAGTTATTATGAAATGAGCTTATTTCCTTTAATAGGTCTTATTAGAAAGGCTTAATTGAGAGGAATTTTCTTTTCTCATCAGAGACCTGCCTGGACACCTTACTTGATTTGAATCACAAATTCTTGGAGGATTTGAAACATCTTAAAAAAAGAAAAGAAAAATAAAACATCTCTTACAAAATAATTAAATAAAAAAAATAAACAATGAAAGCAAAGGAAGAAAAAACAACTATACTTGTTCATTAAGCTTTGTCACCAACATTAATTGCTTGAATGCATTATCTAGCACCTCCAAGCATATTTCATGGTTGGAAGAAGAGATTGTGCCAACATCAACAGATTTAACTATCCTTAAACATATTTCTTAATATCTATCCGTAGGATTATCAAGAGAACGGAAAACCTCAAAACTCCTCATGATAGAAGGAAGCTTTATATCTTTTCTCCAACAATCAATGATCAATATAGTGAGATGAAAGCTTATTTATGCCAAATTCGATCAAAATAAAAATGTAATGCCTACATAGGATCTCTTCAGCCCCAAACAAGCAATATACCCATGATATCGATCTTCAAGACTTCTCAAATATGATGGAAGAGGAAAAAGAGTTGGGTGAATCAAACTTCTCAACAACAATAGAGTGAATACCTTTATTTTCATCTTCAAAAGATAGTTTTTTTGCATTAGATGGCATTTTACCACTCTTTTTGAAAATAAAAAAACATAGTGATAGTGTAGGCATCCCTCACCTGAACCTCCATGAAAAAAACTTAGAATACAAAATAAGGCACTTGAACTAAGAATTAAAATTGGCTTTATAATTCTTTTCTTATTTCTCTTGAAGACCAAGCTCATATTGTCTCATAAACTTCTTCAAAGTAATTTTTGAATTAACATATCCATAAAAAAATTCATTAAACCCCTCACTTCTCTAAGTACTAGACATACCATCTCAAAACATGTCATTAAAAAGATGAGGGATTCACATATGTCGAATCTCGTACAAATCACTAAGTTATTTATTATTTTCCAAATGCCAATCTCTAACCATTGTAGCCCACCTCTCCGCAAAATCTTCTTTTGACCTTACGTTGTGAACAACTTGCTTAAAAGCCTCCCTTGTAATATAATCCCTAAGAAACTTATAAGGAAGCTTGTGTTTTGATGTACTGAATACAAAGATGACAAATAACATAAAACACAATTGATACGACATTTACAATGGCTTGGCATTGATCTATAATGATATCAGCTTTGGGTTTTATCCCCCACATACGAGACAAGAAAGTGCGAAATAACCATATATTTCTCATTGTCTCATCTCCCAATACAAGATAGTCAAATAAAATTATGTGGTCATGGTTGTTTACGTCAACAAATAAAGCAAAAGGTATATCATAGTAGTTAGTCAAGTATGTTGTATTAAATGCCACTACATCTCCAAAAACTTTATAAGTCAACTGACTAAAATCAGACCAAAAAATATTATGAATGCAACAATCATCGTCAAAATCTATCAAATAGAAGAGGTTATTATTTTTCGATTGCATCCTAAATGAAATAACCTTAAATGGCCTTTGCATCGTCTACACCAAGCCTCAAATTCCTTAATCTATAGATTGCATTTCTCACATCTTGTGTAGTAAAGGTCAAATTTCAAATCCATTATCCTCAATAGTAAATGATGTAACCGACTTAGATAAACAAATACTCACTTCATCATTTAACACCATTCAACACTTCCTTTCCAATTGAATTTTCTTCTTAAATCGAAGATACTTCATCATAGTGGAATCGCATAACTCATGATTACAATCATTAAAGACAGAAACAATAGCATACTTCTTAGAACCATTACAAAATTGGAAATGAGGATAAGCCTTGCATCCAATCGTAGACATCAATATTTTTGAATAATAAGGATTAGATAAGTTTTCGTTTATATACAAAAGTTTTCTCAATCTCATCATATATAGTCTGTTCTCTTTAGAGAATACTCAAAACCACTACAATGAATAAAAGTTTGACAAAAAGAAATAATAGCCTTAAACGAATAAAATTTCATTCCAACTTCAATATTTTGATCAACAACAACACCTAATGAATAGCAACTCAAGTCAGAAAACTATATATATATATATATATGGGAAAAGGGAGCGTGTAGGTGACTTGCACGTAAGTTATGTACAAGTGCGATAATTTCTTCCACTACGAGTAATATTTTGGATTGAAAATTTGGGGATTGAGATCATTCCATATAAAAGTGTTATGCAACAAATTTGAAGCCAATACGACACTCCTAACACCTACAAATCATTAGGGCCAAATTTCGTAATACTTAAGCCATAGAAAATGAGCCCTCTTTGATGTAGGTGTTAGGAGTATCAAATTGGCTTCACATTC
Organism: Thalassia testudinum; assembly: GCA_037157565.1. Taxonomy (NCBI): domain Eukaryota; kingdom Viridiplantae; phylum Streptophyta; class Magnoliopsida; order Alismatales; family Hydrocharitaceae; genus Thalassia; species Thalassia testudinum. Next base: position 147,229,975 of record JAZHRO010000031.1, read on the forward strand.
GGTGCATAATATGTTCATATGGAGTGATCTCAATCCCTAAATTTCAATCCAAAATTTTACTCATAGTGGAAGAAACTACTACACCTATACATAACTTACTTGTAGGTCACCTACATACTCCCTCCTCCTTATACATACATACATACATACAAACACACACACACATATATATACCACTTATATTAACGAAAGTGATTTTGCATTACACCGTAAATAAAGGAAGTTGTCAAAAATATACGACTTGAATAAATAGAATAAAAAAAAACTTCCTAAAAATAGGATGCATCAATATCTCAATGAATCAACATTTTATAAATAGGTAATAAATTAACTTATATGATAAGAGATTTCATCATACAAACATCATTAATAGAAAAACAAAATTATATGAAAAGAAAAAGGAAAGAAGGCATAAATCTCGCTAGTGGAATCTTAAAAATAACATAGCATATGAGTTAGAAATGTAAAATGATTGTAACAAAGAGAAACATGTATTGTAATATCAAGAAGATGTGGTTGTAATAATTATACATGAGTGTTATAACAATTGAAATGTGTTTTGTAACGAAATAATATGCGAAGATGTGGTTGTAATAATTGTGTATGATTGCTGTAACAATTGAAATGAATTTTACAACGAAATAATATATATGCTATAAAGGATGTATCACGACCAAAATAATGTATTACAAGATAATTAAATTTAAAGACAGTTATAATTGTGTATTACAAAAAGGAAATAAAAGTAAAAACATAACTTGTAACATGTGATGAACTTGTATTACAAACTATATATTTACTATAAAAAAGTGTAAAAGCTTGTATTATAAATGAAAACAGACTTATATATGTACAATGAACTTGCATTACAATTATTTGTTGTACTATAAATGTAAGAATTTGTATTATAAGTGAAAAATTAAATTATACAGTATATGAAATCTTGTAATACAAATTTATTCTAGTTAAGAAGAGAGTTGTAATAGGATTAACCATTAATGTGATATTGTTACTTTCCAATAATAATATAATATTTTATTAATTATATCCCAAATATGATTTATGAAGAGAAGTGTAATATAACTCGACATTTGTGTGCATTGATATTTTTCAGAAATAGTAAATTGATTGATTAATTGCATTCCATATACAAAGGGTGATTTCCTAAACCACCTTTTAACATGTGTAGTGATTTTCATCAATGGAAATTATCATCCAACGGACACAATCATGGGCTTTTTTGAAGATTTATGAGTACTGTGCTCAATAGATACTTTTCTTATACACACACAATAGAGAACAAGAAGATATCATTAGTAAAGAATGAAAATGCACCGATGCAAAATAAAACACTGATTCAAATTACGATGCAGTGGAGAACAAAGTGCAAGCAAGTCTAGATCTTACTAATATGAAATGATAAAGCATTGGTGCAAAATCATATAGTATCGATGCAAAATTATTAAGCACCGGTGGGCTAGAAGAGGAAGGGCGATGTGGGCGACAGCAGGCGAAGCAAGGGCGACGGCTGGTGGAATTAGGGATGGTGAAGGCTAGCATACTTGGAGGTCAAGGGTTTGGAGGCCGAAGGAGTGGAGGGACTGTGATGTGCACGGTAAAAGGGGGATGGAGGCAAGATGGTCTGATAGAAGGGGTGCAAAGGTGCATGACAAGATCTTATGTTTCCGCTGCTGGCATCGGGGACATGTGGCGGCTACTTGCCGATCTCCCATGGTGTGCTTAGAATGCAGGGGATTTGGTCACAAGAGGGATTCGTGTAGGGGTTTTGGGGGGCAGATGAAAGAACGTCTTTTCCCACGCTCTGGAATTTTGAATTCTAGGGCTTTGCAGGCGCCGCCTCCGCCCCCTTCTCTGCGCAACTCGGGGGGGCTTACGGTTGATGTGGAGGTTCCTATGACAGAAAACATCAAAGCGGCAGAGATGGCTTTGCGTGGAGCTCTGGTCGAGGAGGCTATGTCTGGAAGACCGACGGCGGAGAATGTCCGCATCCTGGTAAACTCTCTTTCCCTTTCGACCAACTTCTGGCAGTCTGCTTTTTTATCAACTACACAATTTGTCCTCTTTGGGTTGGGAATGGTGGATGTTGAGAGGCTGTGATTTCGGACGTCCTGCAACAATGGCCTCACAGTGATCTGGAGACTGGTTTCTCCCTTTAATGGAGCTTTGCCGGAGAGGCCATCCCAGAGAGTGGGGTCCAGATAAGGAAAACTTGAGATCGAGGGGTTGCCTCTGCATCTGAGATCGAAGGAGGTCGTATCATCAATGATTTTAGGATTTGCATCAGTTGTAGAAGATGCGGTTGTTGGACTGCTTGAGGGCGATGGGCGATTGTTGAATGTGGTGGTCGATGTATTTAAAGTTGGCTCTGTACCTGATAGGCTAATTCTAAGATGTGGTGGGAGCTCCTGGATGCTGAGGCTGAGGTTCTTGGTGGGTGACACTGTAGCAAAGCAAGATAAGTCGTCCGGACCTGAAGCTGGTGAGGAGGCAGCTACGTAGGAACTGTGCACGGCTCCTTTTGAAGAACCCCCATCTATCAAAAATCTTAAGGACCTCCATGTGGGGGAGAAGGGGGAGATTCTGAATGAAGAGGAGGAATCGGGTGGGGTGGAAACAGCAGGACCAATGTCCATGGTGGCAAAGGATGTGCTGCCAGGCAGTGTGGAGACTGAGGAGTAGGGGATTCATGAGACGTAGCTTGAGTCTCTGAAGGATAAACAGGACCTGCACGAGATGGAGGGCCTTAAATGTGAAGGTGGTTCTTGCGCTAAAACTGATAAGGGCAGATCACCTTATAGCCTTAGACAAAGGAAGTCAAAGGCTATCATTCTGATGGATGAAGACGAGATTACAGAAGTTATGCAAGTATGTAAGTGCCAAACCCTTAGGGGGGAGGGGTCTCGTAAGGATAGATGAGAATCCTCACTTGGAACGTGCGTGGGTTGCGTGACAAAAGCCGGAGGGCTTCTCTGATGAGATATTTGAGAGAATGGGGGATTGAATGTGCAATCATTCAAGAGACGCACATTGAAAGCAACTCTGATAAACTTTGGTATGACTTGCTGGCTTCAGGGATGAACGAATGTGTGAAGATTGATGCACAGGGGAGATCGGGGGGTATTGCTATCTGGTGGAGGAAGGTGTGGGCTCAATGTCTGGAAGTTCACAAAGCCAGGCATATGTTGACTTGCAAATTCCAAATTCACCAGGGGCATGAGTATAACTGGATTACTGGGGTATATGAACCATGTGCTGCATCTGCCAGGCAGGAGCTATGGGAGGAGTGGACTGCTGCGGCTAAGTTGGTGCAGGGGGGAGTATGGTTGACGTGTAGGGATTTCAATTGTGTGTTAACAGGGGCAGACAGACCTAATGGTGGCACAGACAGCTCAGCTGTTGGCTTCTAGATGGTGGTTCAATCTCTTCACTTGAGTGAGTATCCATCTTTTGGTGTGGAATTTACATGGCGCAATGGAAATGGGCTGGCATCCAGACTAGACAGATTCTTTGGGAGTGTGAACATTCTTGAAAGATTTCAGTTGTCGACTGTGAGTGAATTGGACCGACCTTTCTCTGATCAAACCCTTTTGGTGTGGGACAGTGGGGAAGAAACCCAAGTTGGCTCCTACTTCAAGCTTAAAAGATCTTGGTTGAATGAACCGGGCTTCTATCAGATGGTCAGCTCATGGTGGCAAGCTAAAAAGGTGGAGGGCTCTGCTACTGTCAGATTGGCAACCAAGCTGACTGATTTGCGCACTGTCTTAAAAGAGTATGGATTTACTGTTAGCTTGATGAGGCAGCAAAGGAGGAGGGAGGCTTTGAATAAAATTCAGGAGCTGGACTCTAAGGAAGTAGCTGGCCCTTTGTCTGAGGAAGAACTTGCTGAGAGGAAGGTGTGGCATGGTGTGATACTAGATGAAGACCTTAAACAAGAAATTGATTGAAGGGAGAGATCAAGGCAATTATGGCTTAAGGAGGGACATGCCAACACGAAATTCTTCCATCTTGCGGCTAGCTCTCGGAGGCGTGTTAACTTTATTTCTTCTATTCTCAGAGATGGACACAGGATCTCTTCCACTCAAGAGATAAAATCTGAAGCCATTAAATATTATAGAGAGGCTTCTTGGGCAGCTATGAGGGGGAAATGGAGAATGACAGGGAGTGATGTTCCTAGGGTGACGAGTGAACAGGCCTCTCAGCTAGCTGACTGCAATCATCACTGAACAGGAGACCCTACAGGCAATCAGAGAGCTCAATTTGGAAGGGTCCCCGTGCCCTGATGGAATACAAGGTTTCTTCTACAAAGAGATGTGGAGTGTGGTGGGAAAGGAAGTGATGGATGTCATTAGAGAATTTGAGAAGGGAAATGCTAGGTTTGAAAGGATTAACAAGTCTTATCTTTTTCTATTTCCTAAGTCAATGGGAGCAGAAAAATTCTCAGACTTTAGGCCGATCTCCCTTTCAAATTCCATCTACCTTGTCATCAACAAGATTTTGGCTAATCAGCTGAGAACTGTTCTACAGGGCCTGATCCACCCGGTGCAAGCTGCATTCCTGCCTAACAGATCACTCCAAGAATCTTTCATTTTGGCTCAGGAAATGGTGAGTGGATGGCATAGAAGGAAATGCAAGGCATTCATGTGGAAAGTTGATTTCCAGAAGGTATATGATTCGATCTCTTGGTCGTATCTCTAGGAGGTTTTTAAAAGGAGAGGTTTTCCTCCCTTATGGATCCAATGGATGAAACGTTGTATCACAACTGCTTCCTTTTCTCCATTGATCAATGGGAAGCCTTGTGGAGTTTGGATTCAGCCTCAGCGTGGGGTTAGACAAGGATGTCCTTTAGCCCCTTTGGTGTTTAACCTTGCGGTGGATGGGCTTGCAAGGTATGCTTGCAGATTGGCAGAGGTGGGTCTAATTAAAGGGTACTCATTATCCAATAGGAGAAATCTGGCCCCCATTTTGCAATATGCAGATGACACGGTATTCTTTGTGGAAGGGTCCAAGCCTGCGGCACATGCTCTGGGGTTATTGGTAAAGATCTTTGGGGATATTTCAGGCCTATGTTTGAACAAGGAAAAGTCTATCTTGATATGTTTTGGCATGAATGAGCAGATGGATTTGGAGAGTACATTGGGGTCACCTCGAGCTAAACTTCCACTGAGGTACCTAGGACTGCCATTGAGAGCTGCAAAATTGAAAAAATCTGATTGGAATGTCTTGTTTGATAAGGTTTCTAGAAAGCTGAAAGGATGGAGTAGTAAGTTCTTATCTAAGGGTGGGAGACTAATCCTTTTTAATTCTGTCATTACATCCATCCCGATCTTTTATTTTAGCATATTCAGGGCCCTGAAGTCTATTTGGAAGCGATTGGATGTTATGAGGAAAAGGTTCTTTTGGAAAGGAGTTGGTCATGAGGGCGGCTTTATGCAACCCATCAGATGGAACAAAATCTGCAGGCCAAAGGATATTGGTGGTATGGGAATTAAGGCACTCAAGAAGTTCAATAAGGCTTTATTGATTAAATGGGCCATCAAGATTCTGGACTGCAAGGAGGGTTTGATGGCAGTCTGATCAGGGACAGCTATGGGGAATCAAACAGCAGTCTGCAGAGGCTACAACCGAAGAAAACCTCTCCCTTTTGGCGATCTGTTATCAGTGTAATCAGCAAGTATTGGCACATGCTGTAGCCTAGACTCGAAGATGGCAGAGATTTTAGTTTGTGGAACGAGCAGTGGTCTGGTCTGGGGGTGCTGAAAGAGGTTTACTCGAGAGCTTATGCTGCTGCTGCAGATAAGGAAGCCAAAGTCAGTAGCTTGTGGTCTGCTGCAAAGGGCTGCTGGCGGCTGGAAGGGCTAGAACACTGCAGATCAAGCACTCGATTATGGGAGGATAGGCAGAACCTGATGGCTGATCTACAGCAGGTGCATCCTAGGATGAATGTGACTGATACATATGTCTAGCAGGGTATATTTTCAGTGCAGCAGGCGTATGAGAAGGTCATTAGGTCTAACATTGAGGTGGAGTGTGACCCTATTGACAGAAGATTTAGTTATTGAAAGTCCCCTTGAAGGTTCAGATATTCTTGTGGCTATGCAGACTGGAAGGCCTGATCACTAGTGATCTTAGACATAGAAGGATGGGGACTACTTTGAATGCTTGCCATCTCTGTGGATTACACTCTGATAGTACGTCACATATTTTCTCCTCTTGCCTACTCACCGAGAAGATCTAGAGGATGATTTGCTTAGAACCTCTTCCCACCTGGGATTCGCTGTGGCAGAGGTTCATTGCTCCTGGCCGGCCATTTGGGGCTATGGCTGCCATTTTGTGGTGTGTGTGGAGGGCGCGTAATGATAAATTTTTTCAGGAGAGATCGGTTAGATGTGAGAACATTGTAAATGAATGCTGGTCCCTCATATATAACTGGGGATCTCTTTTGTAATGTTTTGTTTGATATGAAATATACTATCCTCCGGATTGTTATCGGATCACGATAGCAATTCTCACTATTTCAAAAAAAAAATTATTAAGCACCGGTGAAATTTAAAAATAATGTTGCAAAGGTGATCTTCAAAATCAATTATTAAAAATAGAAAGAAAATCAATGATGATAAATAGACCTTCATCTTTAGCTGCAATTAAGAGGTTTCGATCTCTAAGATCATAAGAAGAAGCACAAGCAATTGCAACTTCATGACTACATTCATTATTAGCATCATCAAAAGAATCCAAATGACATAGAACATGAAGATCCATGAGAAAAACACCGTAAAAAATATAAAAAGAACATCACACATTTAAAAAGTAAAAAACACAATGATTGATTGAAAATAATCAATCGTGAAGATCCTTATTGTTAGTCATTGTATAATTTGCAATATTTGTGAGCAGGCTGTTGTCAATTGTCCAGCCCGTAATGTCTATAAGCATCTACCATTCTGTTACAGTAACGACACAAGAGAATCACTTTATCCAATCTCTCCCTTGTGTCGCTAACAAGGCATCGGACGGCGCGCCCCCGCTTCGGATTCCAATCTCCCTCTCGATCGGATCGTTCTTCTTCACGATCTAATTTCATCTTCGCTTGCGATTCATTTCGACTCGCGTTTTCAGATCGGTCTGTTCTTCACATCTCAGATCGCTCAGTGCCTCTGTGTTCGCGATTCAGATTGCTCAACGCCTGGTCGTTTGTGTTGTCAAGCTCCCATCAGATCGCTTCATCTTTTAATCTTCTCTGATTTGCTGATTGAGCGGTTGCTCTTCACGTTATTCTCTGGTGTTTTTTTTGTTCGGCCATGGTTGCTCACGGATTCTGCCAGTAGTTTTCAGTCAGATTTTATATCATCGAAGTCTTTGATTTCCCCCGATGCCTTACCTGCTATAGTGCATCACAGTATACGTACCCTACAAACTCAATTCATCTAATTTTGTGCTATGGAGAGCACAGTTCACTCTGGTTCTTTATGCCTATAACATGATGGGATTCGTTGATGGAACGATTTCACCGCCTCCGCAGTTTATTCAAGATTCTGATGGCAATGATGTTCTTAATGATGATTATGTCTCATGGCGTCGCAAAGATCAACTTGTTTTAAGTTGGTTAATTAGTTCTATTTCTGAAGAAATATGCTCTCAGTTACTTGATCTAAACACTGCTCGTAATGTTTGGAGAAGTTCTTTGCGACAAAAACCAAGGCTCGTGTATTTCAACTTACTTCTGAGCTTCATAGTTTGAAGAAGGGTGATAGTTCCACCTCTGAGTTTGTTCACAAGGCCAAATCTGTTTCTATAAATTTGGCTTCAGCTGGGAAAGTTGTTGACAGAAATGATCTTTTGTCAGCCATTTAAAATGGTCTTGGGTCCGAATATGATTCCATCATTGCTACACTTATGTCTAGTGCTAGAACTATATCTTATGAAGATGCTATTGGTCTTCTTTTGTCTCATGAGCAACGCTTACTGCGTAATAAGCCTAAAATCGAACCATCTGTTAATCAAACTTTTGCACCCCTTGTGGAGGTTGAGGTGGTCGCTCCTCTAGTTTCAGGGGAGATTGTGGTGACCAGCAGCAGCAGTACTTTAATAGTACTTGTAATCTCCCAAATTTTCAGCAACAACAGTTTTTTGGCCGAGGTCAAGGTTGTGGACAAGCCCGTGGTCGTGGAGGAAGATTTTCTTCCTCTTTTGCTGGTGTTCAGTGTCAAATTTGCAGGAGAGTTAATCATTTTGCGCTTACATGTTATCAACGATTTATACAAACTTCTTTTGCTCCTCAAGCACAATTTAGTGAACACTCTCCTGTACACCAGCCCAGTAATCCTCCAAATAGAGTGTTTGCTTCTTAACCAGCTCAACAACCATGGTATGTTGATTCTGGCTCTTCACACCATGTCACTAATATCCTTTCTAAATTAGACATAGCCTTGGATTATGAGGGATTAGAGGAGGTTCGTTTTGGAAATGAAGAAGGTGAGCCCATTACTCATAGTAGTCATACTACTATTCCTCTTCTCAATAGGCGATTACATTTACAACAAATTCTTCGTGTTCTGTGTGTACAAAAGAATTTGCTTTCAGTTCAGAAGTTTGCCAAAGATAATCAATGTTTTTTGGAACTTCATGATGATTAATGTTGTTTCATCAAAGACAAAGCTTCCAAGGAGGTTCTACTTGAAGGTGTTGCGGTTGATGGACTTTATACATTGTGGCTTCCACGATGTTCCCCGAATAATTTCTCTTTTACTGCTGCTGCCTCCGTTAGCAATAAAAAATTCTTGGAATTGTGGCATTACAGGTTGGGTCATTCCAATCTACGCACAGTCAAGGCTCCTCTTCATTCAACTGGTATGGCTTTTATGAATGATGTTTCATTATGCTGTGATGCTTGTATAAAAGGGAAGGCAACTAGGCTGCCATTATATCCTACTAGTACAGTGAGTTCTCCATTTGATGTGGTACACTCTGATGTTTGGACAGCTCCAGTGGTTGGCTATGATAACAGCAAGTACTTTGTTTTATTTCTTCATGTTAATACAAAATTCTTATGGTTGTTTCCCATGTAGCAAAAATCTGATGTTTATGACATTTTTCTTCAGTTCCATGCTTTTGTTCACGGTCAATTTAATGCAAAGATAAAGGTCCTTCAATCTGATTGGGGTGGAGAATATTGAGCATTATCTGATTGGTTAGCCAACCATGGTATTTCTCACAGAGTTTTAGCTCCTCACACTCCCGAACAGAATGGTAGTATGGAAAGAAAAAATAGGCATTCATCTGATCGTGCAAGGTCTATGTTGTTTCATGCTTCCATACCCACACGTTTTTGGCCACTTGTGTACAAAGCTGCTGCACATATTATAAACTATTTTCCATCTCCTATTACTTGGGGCAAATCTCCTTATGAATGCCTGCATATATAATTTTTTAAAGGTCCCTGGCTGTGCCAGTTATCCATTCTTGGGGCCTTATACTTCTCATAAATTGGAGCCCAGGTCCTCTCTTCATGTGTTTATGGGCTATGCTCCTTTACATAAGGCTTATCTTTGCTATAATCAAGCAACTTCCAAATTTATTGTGGCCAGACATGTGAAATTCAATGGACATCAGTTTCCCTTTGCTTAAACTCAAATTTTCAATGGCTCCTATTGTGCCATCTACGTCTTCACAGCCTATAACTCTTCCTGTGCCCCTACATATTATTCAGAATACACGTGCAAATGAGAAAGCTGCTACATCTGGAAAATGCCCAATTCAACAAGTCATGGATAATGCAAATGATACATCTATTGACTAGCCTGCATCTTTTTCAAATCAGCCCATAAATGATGTTCTTGCTCCATTGGCTGCACCATCACCTGAATAGAATGTTTCTCCATTGGCTGCGTCTAATTCAGGATTTCCTCCTGATGAGTCCAGGATGCATAGAATGATCACAAGATCTATGCGTGGGATCTCCTTAAAGAATGTTTTTTCTGCTACCTTGCATCCTCTCCCACAAGCTTTGCTTAGCAAGTTTGTTTGTGTTGAGCCTACCACTTTTACTGAAGCATCAAAAAATTCAAATTGGGTCAAAGCTATGACTGAGGAGATAAATGCCTTGATTCACAAGAACACATGGACTCTTGTTCCTAGAACAAATGATATGCATGTTTTAGGGAACAAGTGGGTTTATTGTATTAAATGAAACAAGGATGGTAGCATTAAGCGTTTCAAAGCTCAACTTGTTGCAAAAGGATATCATCAGTCTAACGGGCTTGAGTTTTTTGATACATTTAGTTCAGTTGTTAAACCCACTACAGTCCATATCCTACTTTCTCTTGTTGTAACAAACAATTGGGCTATGCATCAACTTGACATTCAAAAATGCTTTTTTACATGGAACTCTTGAAAAAGATGTTTTTATGGTTCAACCGCAAGGTTTTCTTCATCCCGATGCTTCTAATTTCGTTTGTAAACTTAACAAATCTTTATATGGGCTGAAGCAAGCTCTAAGAGCATGGTTCAAGGAGCTCTCCATGTTTCTACTCAATGAAGGATTTGCGGGTTCTCACACAAGCAGTTCTTTTTTTGTGTTTCATCAAGCTCATGTGTGGACATTTTTCCTAGTGTACGTTGGTGATATCCTGATTATTAGCTCTTGCTCTAAGGCTCTTCAACATATTATTGCAAAACTTAGCAAACGATTTCCTATAAGGGATCTTGGTTACCCTTCTTTCTTTTTGGGTATTGAGATGCAAAAATCTACTGATGGGTTGTTTCTTTCCCAAAGTCGATATATATTAGATCTTGTTAAATATAAAATGGATGGTACTAAGCCCGTAAAGATGTCCATGGCAATTGACGTTCTTCACAAAAATTATTCTCCTTTGTTTCATGATGCTACTTTGTTTAGACAGATGATTGAAAGTCTTCAATATTTAGCATTTACACGCCTAGACACTATGTTTGCTACAAACAAGTTGTCTCAATTTATGCATGCTTCAATGCAAAAGCACTTTGAGGTAGCAAAATGCATCTTGCATTATCTAAAGGGCACTTTAAATTTGGCTTTGTTCTATTCAAAATCCTCACAAAGTTCAGCCTTCTCAGATGCTGATTGGGCAAGTTGCTCGGATGATTGTCACTCCGCAACAAGTTATGCCATCTATCTTGTTAATAGCCTGGTGTCTTGGTCTAGCAAGAAACAATCTACTGTAGCACAATCTAGTACTGAAACAGAATATCGGGCTTTAGCCAAAACTACAGTTGGATTGACATGGATTCAATCCTTATTTCATGAGCTACAAATTTTTTTACCTTAGTCACCACTATTGTGGTGTGATCATATAGGTGCTACCTATATGACAGAGAATCCAGTTTTTCAAACTAGAAGCAAACATATTGAAGTTGATTTTTGTTTTATTTGAGATAAGTTTGCAGAAAAAGAGTTAGTTGTATCATTCATATCAAGCAGAGACCAAATTGCAAATCTTCTTACAAAGGCCCTTACTGCTGCTAAATTTTTGAGAATTCGTGACAAGCTTCGACTTCTCCAAATGTCTCAACTTGAGGGGAGGTATTAGTCATTATATAATTTGTAATGTTTGTGAGGAGGTTGTTGTAAATTGTCCAACCCTATTGTCTATAAGTATGTACCATCCTATTAACGACACAAGAGAATCACTTAATTCTTTCTCTCCCTTGTGTCGCTAACACTTAGCAAGAAGAAGAGCAACGAATAAGATGAAGGAAGAGTAGAAGATGAGATGAAGGGAGAGCATTGGAAAGAAATAAAAGAAGAGAAGGGGGATAAAGGAACAAATTTAAGCACAATAAATGTCATCGTGGAAGGTGAGTCCTACATCTATTACATAGGTGCATTGCAAAATGGGTCATTTTTGAGTTTTTGTACAATTTTATAAAAAATAGTTAACAATTATATTTCTCATTAGACTGTCGTGTGTACTTTCTAAAATTGGTTGAAGATCATGAAATTATAATACCAATAATAGTGAAAAGCCATATTTTGTAAAACAAGAAAAAAGAAAGGAACATAATAGGAAGAACTTGTTATCAACTTCACAAGAAAAAGATGTTATGCTCTAAGATAAGTCTTGTACATACACTTGATGTATATTCTTTTAGAATTATACAGGTTTACAAACACTTACATACACACATATATGTGCCTGTATGTGTATATGTACATGTTTATATATATACTTCTTTTCTGCACACGCTTATGGATATGTATGTAGAACTTCTAGGCTTTAGTGATATTTTTAAATTACTCTAATTAAACAACCGAATTTTTGAAATCAGAATTTTTCCTCTTTGAAACAATAAAAAAGATGAAGTGAGTAAAAACGGTGGATAAAAAGTTTGGTTTTTGCGTAGATATTCAGTAACTTCTGAGATTATGACTGCCATTGCAATTTTATGTTAGGGTTAAATAGTAAAAGATCACTTAGGATGAATTTGAAATAATAACCTGACATAATTGAACTTTATAATTGACCAATACTAGTATCGGTGAACCAGTATTGGTAACCCATATATTGAGTATTAGTACTGGTGAATCAGTATCAGTATCATTGACCCACAGATCTTAGTTTCATATCCATAGAGTATCAGTACTGATGTCAAGTACCAGTATTTATATATAGCTTACTATTTGAAACTAGAGTTCAGCTATATACTTGTCTAGTACTCATAGTATATCGATACTGATGACCAGTACTGATACCTATGGCTTACTGATATCCCTTCATAATGCACCGATGTCAACTAGTACCGTACCCATGACAAGTATTGATACTTGTTGAGTACTATCCCTCAATCGGTAACCAACATGTAATGGTATTAGTGATTGGTACCAATACTAGTAACATATAGATTTTGGTCTCCTTAGACCCTTAACCAAGTTTATGCCCCATGTGTACTGGTACTCATGATGAGTACCAGTATACACAAGTCACAAATCTTGGTACTTGTAACTTACATATATCGATACTCATCATGAGTACTGGTATTAGTAGGACACAGTCATGAGGTCTGAATTCATAAACTTGATCTGTAACTTGCAAGTACCGGTACTCATGTTGATTACTGATACTAGTAAGCTACAGTCTCCAAATTGTAACGCCTATATACTGATACTCATGAAGGAGTGTTGATACCAACATCAGTTACCAATTGATTTCTGAGTTTTCAGACATCTATACATCACCCTCGTTTATGCAAAGCCTAGATATTACTAAACATTCAATCAGGAGTTCTCTCTCTCTCTCCACATGATGGGAATGACTTGAGAGACCAAAAAAGAATTGAAGAGGTCTTTTGAGGATCTGCTTGCTTGTATTTAGCAATTATTTTCACTAATTACTATTTGTAATTTACATTTCTATCCATCAAAAAAATGTAAACTACGAAAGAATCTCTACACATTTATTTCAAAAAATCACATTAACTCTTTTGCATTTTATACCTATATTAACATGATAACCTTAGTTGTTCACTTATACAACGGGTACTATAAAGGATAGCCTTTTTATTTTATGTTGTATGATTTTATCTATATAAAATATATATACTAGTACATACATACGTTGGATTATATCCAACATTTTATACTTAAAGAAGGGTCACCTGCAAAGTTGATTACATCTACAGAAATAAAACTTGAGTTAGCTTTCACAGATGGATCCATTTTCTAAAAATAACACTAGAAAATGATTTCGTTGATTTTTGCACGCCAACTATGCATCCTTCGTCCCCTACCAGTGTCAATACATACCTTTGTTCCGCGACCTCCTCGTATCTATCCTCTTTGCTTTGCTTTTTGCTTCTACCCCTTTGACTCGCATCGAATCAGTTGGATGAATCCTTCACTGCACCATCCTCCCCAACCACCCTCGCCTTCATCTTTTCTGCTAGTTAGGTTTGATTAGCATTTTAACCTCACAGAATGGCATTTAGGTCAACATTCATGTTTGCAAACACGAAATTCTTGATGGAAATTATGCAAAATCGGAGATTTCAAGCGACAAGCATCTAAAACTCCCAATAATGAATGGGCAAGAAAATGACAATTACCTACTCAAAATAGTCATTTCTTAAACAAAATGTACAAAAAGGTTTGACCAGGTCAGATCTACGATGTGGGGCTGACATGCACCTACATTTCTAACCGTTGGTTCCATGGCCGAAACAGCCGAAGCCTACAACTAATAAGCGGCTGCCTCTCAACTAATAAGCCTCCCTCCCTTTGGGGCCCTGGGCACCATTCCTTATCTTTCGTTTCCCTTTGTTCCTTGCAAAAAGGCTATCCATCATTATCTAAGAGAGGTTTGGAAGGCATCTAGGGTAGGAACAAGCATGGTGGTGGCTTCCCCGTCTTCTTCCCTGTAGTAGGTAAATTTGGCTCGTCTTCCTTTTTGTTTCCATCTCAGTTTTCCCCTTTGGTTGATGAGCTTTAAATGTGGAATTTATAAATAAGATAAGCACAGTGGGATCCCATTAATGTAACCTTTTTTTTCCCAAAAATCTCCACTGTAACCCTTTTTCTAACAATGCCTATCGTACCCATGTGGAAAATTTCCCCTCCTCGAAGATGATGTTTGGTACTTAAGTTAACGTACTTAACCACTGTTCATTCACCACTTAACCCACCATAGTTTTATGTTAGGTTGAAAGAAGTTAACTCTTCTCAAAAGTAAGTTTAATCTGCTTAATTTTTTAAATATCAAATTTTACTTATTCTATCATTTTATTTTACTCTTTTCTTATTCTTTTACTTATTCTACAAATTTATTATCCCTACCATACACCATAGTCCTCACCATTCTTCTTTCTCTCTACCATATAGCTAGCCCCACTTTCAAAATTCTTTGAAGTTTTCTTATACCATTTATGTAGAAAAAAATCATTCTTCCCTCTACGAATCAAATCATGTGTAACTATATATGAATGCTTTAGGTATTTATATGAAGAGAGAAAAAGGAGAACAAAAAATTCATACTCATATGCAATTCCACGTCAGGATCTATATATAAAATCCCTTTTAGATGTTTTTAATATCCAATTCAAATATGTCAATTTTAACTTATATCTAGGGAAGAGCATTGTGTTGGGTTGTTCCAACCCAGCCTAAGGCCCAACCGATTGGGCTGGCTTAAACTCGAGTTTGAAATTAACTTGGACTAGGCTAGAGTTATAAATGACTTATTTATTAAATAGGCTGAACTTTGGGTCGAGGTAACTCAAATCAAACTTGGTCTATTGACCCATTTATGGGGTCACTTTAAGGACTAGCTTGTTAACCTAATTACATTAATATATATCATATAGGTATATATATTCATACTATTTATCAAAATATATTTCATATATGCATCATACATTAAACACTAAATAAACATGGATTGCTTTTGCTATTTTTTAACCAACAAAATCTTAATCCTCGTGTTCCTTGCAATTGTAAGTTCTGCAATGTAATCCTACAATCTCGTTCGAAGTAGATATAAACTATTGACTTCTTGCTATACAGAAAATGTGAACATTCAAATTCGAAATAAATGTGAACAAACACGATGAGTACTTTTATTTTTCATTTTAAGTTTTCTCTACTTTATTATATTTGGTTGGCTTATCATATACTATATATGTTGAATATTCAAGTCAAATATTTACAATACAAGTAAGTGGATCATTTTTGTTAGACACGTACCTACGAGGACTTAAAGATCCTTTAATATATACAAAGTGTAAATATAATAATCTCATCATTTATATAACTAAAAAAGATAATTATCCTTTACAAGTCATTTTTTCTTACTTGTACAATCATATTATTTTCTATACTTTAAAAATAATTATTGATGTGAAACTTTGAATACATTTTATTTTATATGTATAAGTAAAATAAATAATTAGATCATAAATAAATGACCCAATTCAACCCAACCTGAACTCATTATTTTTTTGAGTCTAATCAGGCTTGGGTAAAGAATTTATTTTGAATTAGACCTTAAATTATATTTTCAACCCATTTATTAAAAGAACTTAGGTTGAGTCGAACATGACTCACAAAGATCCTTCTCAATGCTCAGTCCTACCTATACCATGACAACAAATATAACTAAATTTTATATGATTTGTTAAGATCCTATTTGAATGAAAGATAAACCCTCATGTCATCACATTGGTGTGAATCATCCTATGTGATGCCAATGTTTTAGATTAGGAGGAGAAAATTGGATTTTCAACTTTTATAAATCAATATTGTCCACCACAATTCTCTCGGAAGTTTCATTATAAAAAATATTTTAATTACTTTCAATATTGTATGTATTCGAGTTTCTCTATTTCAATTATTTGCTTGTACATTGCATGGGTATATACTAGTTGTTTAGGAAATTAGTAAAGGTTAAAATATTTGATGAAATTTCTTCTTAAAAAAAAAAACAAGTAATAAACTTTGTCATACTTCTAAAAAAAAAAAAAAACCCTTTGTCAAAAATTTGAGGAAGTTATGTAATCTTAAATTTTATTCACATCCCAAACATAATTGGGAAGATAAAATAACTTAGTCAAGTACCTAAGAGTAGGTGGTGGTGCATATCACCGGTGATAGGTAATCAACTTGTAATTATCACTTAGACGTTGACTTGATGGTAGGTTATCCTACCGACATCTTTGAGATAATATGATCAAATTTCATACTAAACATATTTATCTTCTAAGAAAAGAGTTTGTAGTTTAGAGGGTTTGATAGTGAGAAATAATTTATAGAGCGATAGTGGTGGTGGCTGTAATAAAAAAAAAAAAGTTAAAATAAAAGAGGAGATAAAAGAATAAAAGTATATTTTATATATACTATTATTGTACAAATAGATTATGACACAAAAACAATGCTACAACAGCCTATCACAATACAATTTACTCTAACGATAAAGAAACTTCACAGTGAAGTATTCCTTTTCATAATATTGTATACCTTTCCCATCGATCGTACATCGCGTTAGCGTGCGCTCCATTTATTTCTTAATTCAAAAATGCTATCAACCACATTTGTGCTCTGACGTGAAAGATGATTGTTTTAGCACAAAAAATATCTTCGTGAAGGAGGTGGAGGTGAGGGCGAGGACATGCGCCGTTGCACGATAATATATATATATCAAAGCTGAAAAGGGAGAAACATTCGAACGTTCTTTTGAATTTTAAGTCTAATTTATTTGAAGGATTAATTTTTATTTATTTGATTATTTAACTTGAGTTTAGTTATTTGAATATAAAGATGTTAGTTGAATTTATGTTAAAATTGTATATCGTTTATATTTTTAATTATTTTATATATTTAACATTATTATCAAGTAAATATTATAAAGATTAAAATTATAATTTAATATTAATTTAATTAAATATAAATTGATATTAACATTATGTTACGAATAAATATAATTACAAATTAAAACTAATTTTATATATCCTTAACAACACTTTCCTCCAAATAATCTAATGCTAAGAAGAACGATCACCTATTTAAAAAGATACAACAACAGAACTTCCATTCAGTGCGGAAACTTCCACCAATCAGCGATGTGCTGATGCTTTCGTTTCGTCCTGACATCAGAGCCCTTACGTATATGACTGGCTCATGTTGTATGGGAGGTGTTGAAACCAACATCCCGGGGAGAGTTGATTTAATTACTAATGTCCTATAATTAATTCAAATTTATTGGTATAGAATTCATACATGCATCTTAAAATCAAACAATCTTCAGTTCAAACGTTCGTGTATAGATGTACATCAAATCCAAATCACACTTGTAAGCCATCTAATACACAAAGCTTTCTGTCAGAATGGCTGGTAATGGATGGCTATCTAATAATTCATCGTTTGGTTTAGAAGCTATCACTACATTGCTGTATATATCTCACTTCATTTAAAAAAGAGAAAGAAAAATGATACTCTTACGTGAAATCTTGGAATTTGGAATCATCTATCCTCCTCGAGCAGTGGTAAATTTCGAACATGAGACTATGCTCCGCGCGTTAGTCGATATGTAATTAGAGAAACAATAGCTAGTCCAAAAAAAAAAAAAATGCTGCTACATAGCATCCACTAAACGTATAAACTCAAAAGGGTGATGGTTGGTGTGGTGGGGGGTGGTGTCCGTCAAAAAGTTTCCAATCCAAAATGCCGCAATAGTGGAAATCCAATCCTCACTTGCAGTTTAGGACAGGCTATCACGTTCGGTTTAGGTTTTTATTTTGTTTGGTTGCTGTTGCTTTGGTTCAGGGGGTTGTTGGTACTCCTTTTATGTGGGTGGGGGGGGGGGGGGGGGGGGGGTGGTATTGTTTGGGGATCATTTTTGACGTCGTGTTTTACATGATCGAGATAAATTCAGATTGTCTTCGGGTCTGGTATAGCATCTTTGTCGATTTATTTGTTAGCATTAGAGATTAGGAACTTCTTCTAATAATATTGTCGTATCCATAAATAAGATGTGGTAGTTGATTTTCATGTGTGTAATGCTTGCGATGATGTTTGTGTCTTTCCCTTGGGAATTTTCATATTGTCATGTGCCTGTCTTTCCTCACTTGTATGGTTCTCAATTTCATTAATAAAAGTTATCTCTTTGTTAAAAGAAAAAAAAGAACAGGCTGTCACGTTGGAATGTCGATTTTTAAGACGAAAAAAATCCTTCTCGGCTGTAAGCGAATGGTGGAGGCCATCACGTCGCAAAAATCCAAACTTTTCAAATAAGACCTTTCTTCGCGATTAGGCGCCGCTAAAATTTCAGACGCTCGTAGGCTTGCAGCAACACATGCTATCTTTATCGTGAAAAAGTAGAAAGAAAATTGCAAGTCGCAACCTATTTTATAACACGGGTCACGAAAGAATGTCCTAAGTCATTATATATATATATATATATATATATATATATATATATATATATATATGATGTTTTTAATCAATATATTTTAATTTTTCAAAATAAAGAATCTTTATTTTATAGATGAAAAATAAATTTATAAATGAAAGATTACTTTAATAAGTGAAAATCACTTTTAATGTTAAAAATTATTTTTAACTGATTTATTTTTATTTTTAATTATTATTTTTTAATTTACAATCTATATATTTTAAGTTTTTCTTTGTAAAGCGATTAATTATTTCCACCAGATTGAAAAAATAAAACAAAACCATGTTTGAAGAGAAATTCTTCACGCGCTCGTCTTTACGTTCATCGTTTCCCCGTCCAAACATCCATTTTAAAATCGGAATAAACTACCCGATAGTAGTAGTACAATGTCCTAGTTGTTTCAGTTTCTTATCTGTTCATTCCTAGAATATAGAGTATTGTCGTGCCAAGCTGATTAGTTATAGCTCAGAAGCCGTGGTGATTCGACTCACGTGATTTATAAAACCAATTCACCTTCAACGGTGGGACTCCATTCCAGTGTTTGACCACATGGATCCTCGAGGATGTAAATTACTTTGCAATTTCACCATCCATCTCTGATGGTTGAGCGAAAAGAAAACAATTTGTAATCTTCCCCGCCGCCCACCGAAAACAAAAAGATGAAAGAAATAATGTGACAAATGATCTTGATTCAGGTAATAAGGCTCTTATATCATTATTTAAAAAATGAGGTCGTCACCGATATTAAAGTTACCTGTAGATCATAAAATTGGAACACTTTCGATCTTACGATGACTAGCCCCACAAAAGGAAATCCCACCATTAAAAAAAAAAAAAAAAAACAAAAACAATGTGACAGATGACTTTTTTCATCTTGGATAAAGTGACGAATAACCTTTATCCTCTCTGCCTAGGCATTAATACGTAAAAAGGTACAAGGGCACAGGTCCTGGCCAGAAACTTTCCGAGAACACAAAGACAGGAAAGTCAAATATTTTACGTGATCAAAAACCTGTGCAGCCATATCCCACCTCGGTGGCCGGGAGCCACGGTCCCAGCTGGGTACAGGGAGGTGCTTTGCAGGCATGAGTAACCCCGCAGAAGAGGTAACCATTGAGTCCCGTTTGACGGAGGTTTCAATAAGTTTAAGATTAGATAAAATCTTTTAATATATATATATATATATATATATATATATATATATTTGTGATATCTAAGTTTTTATGTTATTATTAATATTTTATTTATATTGATAGTGAATCAGTAAGATAAATGTAATAAATAAAAGTAACTTAATGAAATAGATATAATTGGTGATGTTAGATGTGATAAATAAAAAATGAAATTTTTTTACTATTTATATATTAGGCACTTTACCTTAACATATAACATAAAATCTCTCTTTAGATCTCTTCCGAACATACTGCACCAGTGACCTTAGGACATTGAAGAGTCAGCAATCAATTAAGTCGATCTTTTCCCCGATTTTCAAGAAGCGACCCAATTTAATTTACAAAAGATTACCATGCAATCATCAATCAGCTAAGCATTCATTTACAAAACTTTACAGCAGAAGCAATAACAGCATTGTCAATAAAAATTTATATAAATATATTAATAATAACCAACCAATATCAACGAAGTCTTCCAAAAAAAAAAACGGTTATTCAACGGCACACGCATCGAATCCATCCTCTCATTCTCCCCTTCATTCCTCCTTACTCCTCCTCCTCCCCCTCCTCTTTTTTTATTTTTTATTTTATTATTTCGGTTCCTCTGGTTTTTCTGCTCCTCCATGTCATGGCTTCCTCTTCTTCTCAGCATCATCATCATCCCACCCGTCACCAGAAGACCGCCACAACCGCTCCCACAAGGATTCTCCACCCTCCAATGGCCACCGCCAACTCCAGGAAAGGACCAGGAGGAGGGGATCCCGCGGCGGACCACCGCTCCAAGGACCGCCGCAGGCCCTCCCCAACCATGGCGGGCCCCGCGAAGACCGCTTCCCACTCGTTATCCGCTGCGGGGTCCCCGGACAAGCCCACCGGCAACAAGTCCACCCCCAACTACCTCCGCCCAACCGCCAGCTCTCGCCACGATCCAGCCGCCAAGAAGCCCACCACCACCGCGGCGGCACCGTCGGCCAAGAAGCTCGCCAGGATAATGTCGATGGAGCATCACCCGTCCTCCGCTCCGGCGCCGGCGCCGGCGCCCGCCCAGCAACGGCGCATGCAGCCGTCCCGCAGCCTCAAGGAGACAACGCCCGCCAAGCCGGCGGCGACCACTGCCAGGACCGCCCCCACGAGAACCGCGAAGGCCAGCCCGGCGGTGGCGCGCCCCGTGGGCACCAAGGCCAGGAGCCTGCCGAAGAACAAGAAGGAGGCGGCGCCGGTGGCCACCGCATCGGCGTCGGTGAGCCCACGTGGCGTGGTCCTCCCCGACGATCACCTGGACGAGCTGGAGACGATGTCGGAGCCCGACGTGGTCGCCCCCACCGCCAACCTGACGCTGGAGGACGAGGACCTCGTCTACGAACACGTGGACCACGCAGCACCCGACCAACCCACGACGACGACTACGACCACCGACGTCGACCCACGTGGGCAGATGGACGAACGCGTCGTCCATGCAAGCGAGCAGAAGCAGCAGCGGGAGAAGGAGGGGGAAGAGAACAAGCAGCAGCAGCAGCAGCAGCAGCAAGAGGAGCCAATGGTGGTGGAGGAGATCAAGAAGGAGGATCACAGCAGCAGCAGCAGCTTGGGGAGGCCCAAGACGTTCTCCCACCACCAGGTGCAAGTGATCAGGAGCGGCGGCGTGGACGACGAACTGCAAAGGAAGCTAATGAAGCGTCAGGCTTGGGAGGTGGACAAGGACGTGGGGTCGTCTGTGGTTGAGGAGAAGGTGGTCGCCAACGAGGAGGCTAACAAGTCGAATGCGGTGGCGGTCAAGAAGGAGGGTAGCAGCGTCAACAACGTGATCGAGGAGGCGACGAGTAAGCTCATAGTAGAGAAGAAAAAGAACAAGGTGTTGGCTCTGGTGGGTGCCTTCGAGACCGTCATGTCCCTTCAGGAGCAGCCAGAGACGCCTTCCCACGCGAGGGCCGAGACGCCTAGGCATGGGCAGAGTGCCTTTGAGAGAGAGATACAGAAGCAAGAGGAGGAGGAGGAGGAGGAGGAGGAGGAGGCGGTGGAGGAAGCCTCCCAAGTTGTCAAATTGGCAGAAATGGAGATGAGCAATGACGTGAGGAGCGAGGAGGGGGTGGTGGCGGTGGAGGAGAGTGGTGGTGAGAATGCAAGAGAGGAGGGAGCGCAGACAAAGGTTGTGGACGAAACAGATCAGGAGCAGAAGATAGAAGAGGAGAAGAGCACTGAGGGATAATAATGATCGATGAACGAAGGAGGAGAAATTTCTTTCCCGGGGATGATGATGATGTTAAAAGGAATGAGGTGATACAGTTCTCGTCTCTCTGTAATTTTCTTTTGTTTTTACCGAGCAATTTCTCGTGAGTTCAATGTTTGTTGTGGTTAGGAGACGAATGGAAAAGGTTTGAAAGTTCGAACAGGGGGTTAGTTTATCGTTGGTGGGTGGGGCAGTATGTGCATGTATTGTGGCGGATGAGATGTATTTTATCTGACGGGTATAAGCTGTGTATAAATCGATTATGTAAGGGACAAAGGGCATTGAAATGATTCTATGGGTTCTTCCGGTTTTGCCTCTTCTTTTGGGCTCTTGCTGGCATAGGATTGATTAGTTGCTTGCCGTTCTTACAGCAGGAGCAGGATTCTTCGCTCTAATTTGAAGGCCCAGCAGCAGCAACACCCACCCATACAAACTTCCCAGCAGGGCCAGCCCACCCGCATTTCTTGGCTGTACATAGTAATTAACCTATCTGCCCCGCATTAGTAATGTGCATCGAACTTTGAACGGAACTTATTGGAACGGGATGTGACGTGAGTAACATGCTTTTCTGAAGCAAAGGATAATACCAGATGAGATCTCTCTCTCTCTCTCTCTCTCTCTCTCTCTTGCTCTTCTTGAACTCGCAGAAAAATGTTCAGGAGCACTTTCCTTATCTTGCTGAAAAATGCATCCCTTTCAACAACTTGACCACATCGTGGGTAATCAATTTTGTAGTCATTCAAACAAGAAAAGATTGCTTAATGAAATATTTTATTAGAAAATTATATCCAAGATTTTTTTGCGTTCTTAGTTTTGACTTTGTTGACATGCTTGGTTCCGTCTCCGTAGCCCATCAATAATTCCATTTGATTTCATGGATGCCATCGGTTCGAGCTATGCTCATCAAAAAGAACCATAGATCATTTTTTTTTTTTTTTAATTTTGTCCAAGGGGCTTCCTCTGGACTGAGACAACAGGACCACTTATTAGAATTGAATTTAACAATAACAACAGCAGCACCACTTGATAAGTCCACTGATTCATACAGCATACTCACGTCTTTGGAAAGAGGAGCTAAAACTCTCAAACGAACATCAAGAAGAGCAGTTCAAAATTATCAAGAAGAAACCAGAAAAAGAATCTGGGGCGTCGAAAATTAACACAAGAAGGAGATCTGAAGGGTGGTGGATGTAGCTGCTTTAATTTGAAGGCAATCACACAGAAAGGACGACCTTCAATCGTGTAGCAGCCATGGGAATCACGAATTCATATAGGCACCGTGCAAAAGGTGGCTTGTTATTGACCAACGAAGCCCCCGTGTCTGAATAAAATGCCATCAAAATATATCAAATCCTCCAATATTTGTAAAAGAAAAGGGATATTCCACCAGGCTATAAATGACCTGTAATCTAAGAATTCGTATCAAATTGAAAGATTAGCAAAGAAAGCATGAAAAAAAAAATCCAAAGAAAAAACCGTCTTGCATAAATGTATATAGAACTCATTTTTGGAACGAGGAAGAGCGAAGTATGAGTAGATTGAGTTCCACATCCATGCGATCTTCCACTGACCAACGTGGACTTGGAGGTCGCTGCTGTTGACTCTTAAAAGAGAGCGCCTTTGACCGACGATATCTACACGTAATGGGAATGGAAAGGTGAGAGCTTGAGATGGGGAATGGATAATAGATGATAAGAGATGATGTTGGTCCCTGGAAAGATCGCAGATTGGCGAGACGAAGTGGTGTTGGGGGAAATCGTTGGACGAAGATTGATAGGTAGATAGATAACAAAGGGTTTAGGTTGGGAGGTGCGGCTAAGGGTGGAGACGAGTAGGGTTTTGGCCTTCCCGGGGTGATATCAGGTGGACCGTCGAAGTGGGATGACACGTGTAGGGTTATGATTCGATTGAGGGTTTTAGGTCCTGGTTGGGGATTTGCACCGATCTTTTTACTGGCGGTGGGTAAGGCAAATTATTAAAAAAATAAAAATTATAAGTATGAGAAATGGAGGTTTATTTTATTTGAGTGTTTAGTTGAAATTATTTTCTTGTTGAAGAATTTTATTTTATTTAGATGTTTATTCGGTGGAATAATTTAGTTGAATAAAAAAATTAATTAAAAAAAAAGGTAAAATTAACTAACGAAATTAGATAATTTCATCGAAAGAGATGAAATTACATAATTCTTAAATTATACTACTAATTTCAAAATAGTATAATTTTAAAATTAAGGATGTCAAATATAAAAATTCAGCATAAAATTATTACTTATTCAGTGTACCAAACACCTTGTGTCAAATTCGAGGGCCCACCGGTGACTTCTCCCTAAGATCGAAAGCGTGCCTCCTTTACCTTTCTTTCGATCCTTTTCTCTTCCAGAACATCATTTTTTTTTTCCAAGTTGAGGACACCACATATTTTAACTTCAGGTAAATGCAAAACCCACCATCCTTGAAAAATATATCCAGAATGGCAAAGCTTTCCCATTGACAATCAGAGATCATAGAATCCAATCTCAATCCGATCGTATTCACCCATCTGCAAAGAAAAAAAACAAAAACATTGATGACTCCAACTTCCAATCTTTGCCTTCGTGGTGTGTTTACATGTGATTAAATAGTACTGATGTGGATAATGTTACGATGACATTTTACTTATTTGTTCTATAAGTCAAACACAGTTGTAGGGGTAGATATCAAATAATATATGAATATCAAAATGTGGAACTCTCTTTTTTGAAATAAAGAAGCGGTGATGTGGATATGCATAACAAGACATTAGTTTTCAAAAGGTAAATATGGGTCTAACTCTAATATCTTGATTTCGAGCGGCAATGCATCCTGGACTCGGATACATCTTGGGATAATGCATGACTCATTAGTATTTTGACAAAATTTCTTCTCATGAAAATACCTTGAATCATACCATAATCCATGTAGGGAGGGCTTTCCCTCCTCAAAAAAGAGGCTCCCATTTCCAATATCATGGCAAGGGCACGACAATTTTGATTTGATTGAAAAAAGAGTCCTATTGGCCATGGTCAAGTAAGGAATCCCGAAAAATATGCCTAATTCTTCAAACAAGGCCCATGGTAGGTAGCTCCTATGTCCACTTTCCTTTGCCAATATTTGTGTCAATCAACTAACTTTGACAGTCAATTTTCAACTAACATAATGAAGCCTATAAAAATAAGCTTAAGCCCTCCATTTTGTATGTGTCATGAGAGAGAACAAATGATGGGCAATGTAAGAGAGGGTGGGATGGGAGGGGCAAATGTTAGAAAGTGTTGTGACTAGACATCTATTATGTATGTCATGTTGTGCACTACACCAGCTGTTATTCAGTGGGAATGGTAAGTCTTTACCAATTCAACCTAGGATAGGTACACTAGATTGCTATCAAGAACATTTTCAAGTATCTCAGAAGGACAAAAAACTACTGTTTAATCTTTGGAGATGGAAATGTTCAGGTGTTCAAGTATACTGACTCAGACTTCCAATTGGATGTTGACGATAGAAAGCCTACATCGTGGTTTATTTTCTTGTTGAATGATTGTGTTGTGAGCTGGAGAAGCAAAATCCATGATAGCATAGCTAATACAATAATACAAACTAAGTACATTGCCTCATCAGGTGTTATGAAGGAGGTGGTGTTGATATGCAAGTTTGTTAAGGAGCTCGGCATAGTTTCCTCGATACAATGACCAATCCCACTATTGTGCTTACTGGATTTTGTATGGCCTAAGTGAGCCATCAGAATAATGTAATGGGATTACACTTCATTTAAATAAAATAATTGGGCCCCTTAGTACGAATAGGGTGTCGTACTTAGTCAAATCGAATAACCTGATGTGTGTTGATTCAGAGATTTAAATGATTTAGACTATCTAATAGCATATCAAGAAACCATCATATCTGATGTAATCACTTGTTTCTTGTCTAAATTAGGATGAAAACCTACTATAGAGAATGTCTCCTGATTGATATTCTTGAATGGAGATTCAAAATTGTTATGCAGGTTGGGCCAAAGAGTTGATCTAATGAAACGAAGATAATCAAAGTCCATCTCCACTGTTGTCATGGAGGTGTGTTCTTTGACCTAAGAGGAATGTGTGCCTTTGTTTATAAACACATGCATTTGGTAAACCAATGGTAGATGCACTTATCTTAGTGTTGATACTGGAAAGTTGGTACATGTAGGAGGGAACATGAGAAACGTGATCTCTCCAAGAGATCACACAAATCTACTTCATAATTGTATATAATAAATTGGAGGTGATAGTTCATTCTATGTATATTGGAAAAGACAAATTTCACATGTGGTTGTGGGGTCTTCATTAAACTTAATCATGAAAGAGAAGAATACCCTCTTTGGGAAATAAGTTGGTGTCCATTCTGGTCCTAATGATACAAAGAGATGTAATGACAACTGTCTAATGGGATTAGACCTCAAAGATAATATTGTCTTCCATGTGTGAAGGATTCATAGGTATTCAAAATACTTAGAGAGGCGTAGTATTATAATCCAAGAATCCTAAGCATTTCACTATTGGCTTGTTGAAACTGTTATGAGACACTCTATATTATCTTTTATTAGTGTTTATGGACTGCTTATTAATTTCTTATTTCTAGTTGGTTCTCTGATGTAATTTTCCCAACACCTCTCTCTGTATAAAGAGGTGTAGGGTTTATTTTGAAAATAAGATTATTCATTTTGTTCGACTTGGTATTAGAGCACTAATCTTAGGTCGGTGTTGTGCTATTAGTTACGACCTGATCTAAATCTGAGGGGTAACCAGGCCAGACCACATCCGAATTTCCCAAGATCAGGTCATCCATCAAGAAATAAATGTAAAACAAAATACATTCTCACGTATACATCATAGAGGAAAATAAATGACAAGGAAAACAGGCATTCATGCAACCAGGAAAAGAAACATGATA
This sequence comes from Thalassia testudinum, assembly GCA_037157565.1. Lineage (NCBI taxonomy): Eukaryota > Viridiplantae > Streptophyta > Magnoliopsida > Alismatales > Hydrocharitaceae > Thalassia > Thalassia testudinum. Next base: position 147,257,249 of record JAZHRO010000031.1, read on the forward strand.
ACAGTCCACAACATAACCATCACTAGATAATATAACAGAGAGCAACAAACGGAAAATAAAGTATTGCAGCCCAGCACGAGAGAAGAACCTACTACAACAAAGTGGAAAGGAAATAACTAAGAGAACTATGGCTGGCCATGGCTAGGCCTAGCTCCCTCTTGATAGAGAGAAATTCGCTTATTTATGAAGATGATAATAATAAACGGACATATCGTTGCAGTCACGTGGTGGAAAATCTCTCAATCAAAGATTAAAACAGATATCAATTTAAACCACAGTAAAAATGTTGTATCCATAGGGAGGATCGAGCCAAATAAACTCACAATAAGTTTCCATCTTGTTTACTTAAAAAAAAATTTCATTCATTTATCCTAATGCAAAAGAGAGAACACAAATAGATGAATCAAATAACCAATCAACTCTAATTCCTGAAAAAAGCTGGACCAATCATGCAAATTCTCCTTCACTAGAATACTCACTATAAAATCAATTAACCCAAATATTCAATGGCATCAAATGTAAATTATAATATCACCATTAAATGTGAGGCTAATAGATGGGGAAGATAGTCATGCAATTTGATAAGCCAACTAATTAGAGCAAACTAAAGGGACTTGGCTGCAAATTCATCCAATAAATCCAATGTAATATTCAAAATAAGAATTCCAACAATGGCATAGCAATGTAAATAGTAATAGGCCCTTCTCCTGTAGCAAAACAGGGGATTTTTCCCTTTCCTTAGCTGCATGGAGAGGAGGTTCGGCTGAAGGAGAGAAGCCTGGGGGAGGTTGGCCGCGACGAGAGGATTACAATGGCAGTCTTGGCACGGTGAACGGTGGCTGGAGCTCTTGCCGGCGACGAGGAGGGTCAGCGGTGGTGGGGCTGCCCACGCATGCACGTGGACTGTGGCCGGCCTGTCAAAGGGTGTGCCTACCCTCGTGGGGTTGAGGCTAGATCGTTAGCGTCGATGTGGCGAAGCTTCGAGGCCAGAAGTGACGATTGCTAGGAGGAGGATTAGCGGTGGCTTTGGGTTCTTCTCTGTTGGAGAACAAGGGCATGTACGCACGGGTTGTGCGTGCATGAGGCTTGTGGGGTGAGGGGGTGAAACGACCTGTCACCTTTTGGTCCTTTAAGACATCTGGGATGTTCACCAGACGTCTATCCAGATGTCTGGAGAGAGAGATAGACGTCTGAAAATGCTTTTCTTTTCAGTGCGCACCGTGCGCACACCACTTCCTTGCCCATGCCTCGCACCACTCCCTACGACAGCCATCCCTGCACCTCGCACCACTCCCTGCGATGCCACACCTCTCCCCTCATCTCCCCTCCCTTTATAAACCCCCTCCTCCTCTCCATCTCACACCACCACAGCCGAGCGAGAGAGAGAGAGAGTAGGGAGCTGGAGAGAGAAAGCAAGCAGAGAGCGAGCGGAGAGCTGGTCGAGAGTCTGAGCAAGAGAGCGAAGGGCACTATGCTACTCTGCTGCAGCGTCTGCTGCAAGGAAAGCCAAAGCGGTTCCGCGGAAGTCATTTTTCTGTGAAATCAGACGTCCAGATCAACATCCAGACGTCTTACCGGACGTCCGAAGGTAGAATGAGACATATGGTAGAGATCTATTTTCCGTATTTCTTCTCTGCCAAAGTCCTGACCATTCACGTACATGTGTCAGAAGTTGGAAGGTAGACCGAGGCAGTTTCAGACGTCCGGGAGCACCTCCAGGCGACTGACGGAACCCCTAGACGTCGGCACTGTGTTCCAGACATCCGATAGAGGCGCCCCGAGAAAGGTATGCCTGAGAGTTGATTTAAGATGTCTGGGATCTCTCCCAGACATCTGATTTCTGTTAGAACTCTTATTTTTGAGCTCGTTCAAGGTCCAAATGATGTTGGTTTTCCATAAACGAAATATCATTGTTTTTCGTACGAATTTCTTCACGTAATGGTAGCTTGTCTGTATCTTTTGGAATCCTTTTGACCTATCTATCCACACCTTAGGTCTCCAGTTTGTCAGGTGCACGGAACCTGCGGAGACATCGGGAGTCGCTGTACGAGCCCCTATTCTACTCGGTTATCTTGGTAGAGTGGTTCTAACTAATTCTCCAAGTTAAATAAAATGCATGCAATTAGTTAAAACCTAGGATATGAGATGAATCCTAGGAAGAAATAAACGTATGCTCTAGAATACAGTTATTCAATTAAACCCTAGATTATGACATGAACACTAGGGATAGAAAATATGCATGTGTAAAGAGATGGATGATTAAATAAATCATAAGCTGCCTGTACTATTCGAAATGAACTACATTATGGATAGGAAAAATGAATTCGTACTGTGGAAACTGAGATGCATGTTCTGTATGTAACAAACCAGATATGGAATAAAGAAAAGTTCATGTACGAACCCTATGGGGAATATGGAAATACCATTGCACGGAGAACCGGATGGTTCGGTGGCCATTAAGGGAAGTGAGTTGACCTTTGTGTACGTAGTACCGAAGAGAGCAACTATCCCTTGTAGTGTAGAAGGGAGCTTGCCGCCTTTGGGTGAGACCTGGGGTGGGTTTGGCTACTCTACGTCGACTCTTGTTGGCCCTCGTGTACATGGTACCAAGGTGAGCTACTTAGTGTAGGGGGGAGCTAGCCGCCCCAGGGGGCCCGGGGTTAGGCATGGCCACCCTACACCGACTCTTGTTAGCCCGTTGGGCAAACCGGGATAGTCAGACAAGGGTATGAGAACTGTGGAGGGGCGAGACCCCTGTTCTGTTCTGAGAGGGCAAGGCCTGGCACTGTTCCGTACTGTACGTTTGGGCGTACCCACTAGCGAAAATGACTGACCGCATGCTAGTACAGGGTAGGTACCTGCGCACTTATCATGTGTGCCGTAGTCACTGCTACGTCACGACCATGACCTTGGGGTGGTAGACCAGGTGTAGGACTATCATGGAGGGACTCTCCCGACCAGGAGAGTGCCACGTGCGCATCCTACATCACAGGAACACTACAAGCAAAATCGTTCCCTTAGGGAATAAGAAGATTAAGTAATGAGATGAATCCTGATTAGAGATCTCTACACAGAAAACCGTTATAGGATAATTTGGATTAGAAGGTAATATGTTAAACTACCTGTTAAATGCATTTTTATGTTTAGCCACCACTCTACTTAGTATTAGCTGACTCCAGTTATATAATTTTATACAGGTTAGGGATTTGAGTAGCCTGAGCTATCAACTGCTGAGGACGCTGGGCCTAGTCGAGCCCAGCTGTAGTTTCTACTACTTGTTGTAGTGAGTTCTTGTAGTTATATTTTCAGTACTTTCCGTTAAGTTCTCTACTTGTGCTAGTTTTGTGATGGCAGTATTTCTATTCATGAAGGCATGTAATATTCTTGTATTACAGTTCTATTCCTACTTTCGTTGCAAATTTCTTTCTGCTTAGCTACTGTATTTGTGTGATTATGGATTGATGCATGTTATTTGGTTATTTCTTGTTGGATGACTAGGTCTTGGGATTAGTCGAGGTGAGCCGGTCTCGGGTCCTGTAGGGATTTGGGTTCGGGAAGTAACAAGATAGTATCAAAGCAAAGTCATCCCGAGAAATAAACCAAATAGTTCGAAAATCCCTACTCTTGTACTTGTAGCTAGGATAGCCATCACAACGTTTTATCTTGATTGTCATTTCCAAGTCTTACGTCTCCTTTGTAACTAAACAGTCACCGACAATCCCATTTCTTTTCGATCTCCGTGCAAGAGATGCCTCGCCAAGGAGCTCTTGAGGTGGGCAGCGGATGTGGTCGAAGTCGAGGGCGTGGTCGCAGGGGAGGGCAAGCGATAGCCGAGGACGGAGCCGCTCCACCTCTCCTTCCGAGCATTCAGGCCTCGGACCTCGCCCAGCTGATTCGGGATCTCATACGGGAGGAGCTTCATCAGCCTCCTCTTCCTGGGGATGCGGAGGGGGGGTCCTCCGTGAGGCAGGCGAGCCGCCATGGCGCTGGACGAGCTGGAGGGGGCGGAGGTGATCCTCCACTGCCCCCACCTCCTTCAAACACTTCGGGGCACGAGTCCTCCTTGCCTGGAGGTGCACCCATCCCTCCATTGCGGCTACACCACAAGGTCTTCAGCCAGTTCAGGAAGCTAAAGCCCCCTCTTTCAAGGGGGAGGAGAGCCTATCTGAGGAGGAGGATTGGCTGGAATAGATGGAGAAGATCTTTGACACCCTCTATCCTCCTACAAAGTGTTGCGTGGCCTTCACCACGTACTAGCTGGAGAGTGTAGCTCACAGGTGGTGGAGGGCGGTTAGAGGACAGGAGGAGGGAGAGCTAACATAGGACCAATTTGTGGCACTCTTCTGTGAGTAGTACTTCCCATAGATTTAGCAGGATCAAAGGAGGTAGGAGTTCCACACTCTCCGCCAAGGGGCAATGACATCGCATACCGTACCCGTTTCCTGGAGTTGTCACGCTTCACCCCGATAGTCGCATCCACTGAGGAGGAGCGCCTGTGGAGATTCACCGAGGGTCTCTGACCTGCCATTCGGGGGTATGTAAAGCCCCTGAAGTTGCCTACCTTCTCCCGTGTAGTCGAGGTTGCCATGACCTACGAGGAGACCAACCCATCCGTGTAAGACACCGACGGAGGAGGACGGAAGAGGCCCTACTCACAGGAGCACTCACAGGGCCGTCGGGAGAGGAGGCACCAGCAGGGGAGCTGTCCCATTCTGTGGGTCCACCAGGGATCTTTGGGGGTCCCTGACAGGGAGCAACCGACTGCAGTAGACCCCCACCCAGTCACCAGCAGGGACAACAGACAGAGGGAGGAGGTCGCATACCCCTCTGCTATCAGTGTGGCCAGCCGGGCTACATACGGAGGAATTGTCCATCTAGGATCGGAGAGCAACCGACGCTCCCAGCATCGAGCACTGGAGGCCGATCTGGCGGTCATGGTTACCAGGCCCGAGGAGGAGGACAGTAGTCGCAAGGAGGGTACCGACCTGCTGTCTCCTACCTGACCCAGAGCACGGTTGCTTCTTCTGTACCGAGGGCTGAGGGACGTGTTAACACCCTGACTCACGAAGATGCTAGAGCTTCAGGCTCCGTAGTGGTAGTTATGGTTACTGTTTCTGGCATGCTCGTTTACACCTTTTTGATTCCGATGGCACACATTCGTTTGTTTCTGCAGAGTTTGCTGTTAGCATGGGGTCGAGCAGTGTACTCTTAGAGGAGCCCTTCCTAATTAGAGGACCAGGTGGCCAGGTGTTTGTTGCCGAGGAGGTTTTCACTGACTGTGAGGTCACGATAGGGGGACATAGTCTTCCGATTGATCTGATCATGATCCCGATGGAGGATTTTGGTGTAATCTTGGGGATGGACTGGTTAGCCGCATACCATGCTCTTGTAGACTGTTTTGGGAGAAAGATTGTTTTCTCCATACCACGGTTGCCTCCCTTCAAGTTCCACGGCCAGCCAGAAGACGGAGGTTTCAAATGCATCTCCGCGTTTCAGGCAGTGAAGCTACTGAGCCAGGGTGCGAGGGCTTCCTTGCTTGTGTCCTACCAGAGCCTGACCCTGTGGTCAGCTTACAGAGTATTCCGATGGTTCGTGAGTACCCCGACATTTGTCTAGAAGAGCTGCCAGGACTGCCACCTGAGCGTGAGATAGAATTTAAGATCTCACTAGTACCGAGGACCGGCCCCATTTCTACTACACTATACCGGATGGCCCCACTTGAGCTAAGAGAGCTTAAGTCACAGCTACAGGACCTACTAGAGAAGGGCTTTGTGAGGCCCAGTGCCTCCCTGTGGGGAGTCCCCATCCTGTTTGTGAAAATGGGCGGTACTCTTCGGCTATGCATCGACTATAGATAGCTGAATCGAGTCATCGTCAAAAATAAGTACCCGTTGCCATGCATAGACTACCTCTTCCACCAATTGATAGATGCCACAGTATTCTTCAAGATAGATTTGAGGTCGGGCTACCATCAGCTAAAAATTAAGGAGACTGACGTCTCTAAGACAATCTTTCGCACGCGGTATGTCACTACGAGTTCTTGGTCATGCCGTTTGGGCTGACCAATGCCCCTACCACTTTCATGGACCTGATGAACCGCGTCCTCCGGCCGTATCTGGACCAGTTCGTGGTTGTATTCATTGACGATGTACTCATTTACTCTCGAGATCAGACACAGCACGGGCAGCATCTTCACATGGTCTTGGATACCTTGCGATGGCACAGGCTATACGCCAAGTACAACAAGTGCTAGTTCTGGTTGAGACAATTCACCTTCCTAGGCCACGTGATATCAGAGGATGGATTGGCTATGGATCCAGCCAAAGTGGAGGCAGTGCTCATGTGGGAGAGATCGTGTACGGTGACAGAGATTTGCAGTTTTCTGGGACTGGCTGGTTACTACAGACAATTTATCCGAGGATTCTCGCAGATTGCACGTCCTCTGACTCAGTTGACTCGGAAGGACGTACCTTTCACCGAACAGACGAATGTGAGTCTTACTTTCAGGAGCTGAAGGAGGGGCTGACCTCAGCTCTTGTAATCACCATCCCTGACAGCGGTGGCAGATTCGTCGTCTACATAGAAACCTCGTTGCAGGGGTTGGGGGGTGTGCTCATGTAGCGGGGTCACGTTGTCGCATACACATCGCGGCAACTGAAGCCCTACGAGCATAACTACCCTACCCACGACTTAGAGCTTGCAGTGGTTGTCCTCGCACTGAAGACTTGGAGGCACTACTTGTCCAGAGAGACGTTCGAGATTTTCACTAGCCATAAGAGCCTCAGATACCTGTTTGACCAGAAGGAGCTCAACGTGAGGCAGAGACGCTGGTTGGAGCTCTTGAAGGACTACGATTGCAGCATCTCCTATCACCCAGGAAGGGCCAATGTAGTGGCTGATGACTTGAGCTGGAAGGCGCCCGCCCACTTGGCTTGCTTACAAGCACAGAGTTGGAGACTCATGGAGGAGTTGAGTAGCTGGCGATCCCTGGAGTCATAGGGGTACTGCGGGGTAGTGATAGTGGCGAGGTGGACACGACCAGAGCTGATGGATCTCGTTGTGATTAGACAGATGACGAACCCATACCTACGGGCACAGCGAGACCGAGTATTGGTAGGGAGCCCCGGAGAGTTCTCGTTCACTGATGGAGTCCTACATATGAGGGGATGCTTGTGCGTTCCTAGAGATGAGGAGCTGTTGAGGGAGCTCCTAACTAAGGCACATGGATCCAGATTTACCATACATCCCGGGAACACGAAGATGTATCATAACCTACGACGTGATTTCTAGTCTAGTGCCATGAAGCAGGATGTTGGTTTTTTCGTTCATTAGTGTCTAATATGCTAGCAGGTGAAGGTCGAGCACTAGAGGCCTGCAGGGCCATTGTAGCCACTTCTCGTGCCAGAATGGAAGTGGGAGAGTGTCACTATGGACCTGGTAGTGGGATTACCTGCGACACAGTGGGGACATGATGCAGTCTGGGTGATCGTAGATAGATTGACAAAGACGGCACGATTTCTACCAATTCGAGTCACTTTTGGACCTGCACAGTTGGCGAAGCGATACATCAAAGATGTAGTGCACCTTCACAGGGTTCCCCGTGAGATTATTTCAGACAGAGACACTCGTTTCACTTCCCAGTTCTAGGCGGAATTTCAGAGGGCCTTGGGGACTCATCTAAAATTTAGTATAGCTTATCACCCCCAGACAGACGGACAGTCAGAGTGCACCATTCAGACCCTTGAGGACCTTCTACGTGCTTGCGTATTGGATTGGAGGGGCTCTTGGGAGGAGCATTTGCCCCTGGCAGAGTTTGCAAATAACAACAGTTATCACTCGAGCATCGGCATGGCACCATATGAGGCCCTGTATGGAAGAAAGTGTACGGCTTCCTTGAGTTGGGTTGAGGTGGAGACCAAGTGGGATGTTGGTCCTCGACTGATACGCTAGAGTCAGGAGGTGATCGAGAAGATCCATCAACGACTGCGTACTATCCAGAGCAGGTAGAAGAAATACGATGATATGAAGTGTAGGGAGGTACAATTTGAGGTTGGGGATCATGTTTTCCTCCGTGTTTTTCCCATGAAGGGCTTGCAGTGATTTGGGGTGAGAGAGAAGCTTGCACCGAGATTTGTGGGGCCTTTTGAGGTCTTAAAACGGGTAAGACCCGTCGCTTACCGGCTTGCCCTTCCTCCCCAGCTCTCTGGAGTGCACGACGTATTTCACGTTTCCAACCTCAGGAGATATATCACCGATCCCAGCCATGTCCTTAGTCACGAGAGCATCGAGGTGGGAGACGACTTGACCTATCCTGAGAAGCTGGTACAGATACTAGACAGAGTCATCCGGAGTTTGAGACGGAAGGAAATACCCCTGGTGAAAGTCCTGTGGAGAAGCCAGCGGTACAAGGAGGCGACTTGGGAGCCTTAGGCGGCAATACGAGAGAAATACCTAGAGCTTTTCGAGGGTATGTCTCTTTGGGCCTACTTCGGTCCTCTTTAAGTTTGTTATATGCTCTACGTTATTATTCTCACCCTAGTTAGTTCAATTTTCAGAGACGAAACTTCCTTTAAGTTTGTTATATTGAAACGACTCGTCACCTTTTGGTCCTTAAAGATGTCTGGGATGTTCACCAAACGTCTGTCCAGACGTCTGGAGAGAGAGCCAGACGACTGAAAATGCTTTTCTTTTCGGCGCGCACCGTGTGCACTCCACTTCCTCGCCCACGCCTCGCACCACTCCCTGCGACAGCCATCCCCGCACCTCACACCACTCCCTGCGACAGCCATCCCTGCACCCCGCACCACTCCCTACAACGCCACACCTCTCCCCTCACCTCACCTCCCTTTATAAACCCCCTTCTCCTCTCTATCTTACACCACCACAGCCGAGCGAGAGAGAGAGAGAGAGAGAGAGAGTAGGGAGCTAGAGAGAGAGAGCAAGTAGAGAGCCAGCAGAGAGCTAATCGCGAGTCTGAGCGAGAGAGCGGAGGGTGCTGTGCTACTCTGCTGCAGCATCTGCGACGAGGAAAGCCAGAGCAGTTCCGCGGAAGTCATTTTTTTCGTGGAATCAGACGTCTGGATCGACATCTAGATGTCTTACCGGATGTCCGAAGGTAGAATGAGTCGTCTAATAAAGATCTATTTTCTGTATTTCTTCTCTACCAAAGTCCTGACCATGCACGTACATGTGTCAGAAGTTGGAAGGCAGACCGAGGCAGTTTCAGACGTCTGGGAGCACCTCTAGACGACTGACGGAACCCTTGGACGTCGGCACTGTGTTCCAGACATCCGATAGAGGCGCCCCGAGAAAGGTATGCCTGAGAGTTGATTTAAGACGTCTGGGTTCTCTCCTAGACGTTTGATCTCTGTCAGAACTCTTGTTTTTGAGCTTGTTCAAGGCCCAAATGATGTCGGTTTTCCATAAACAAAACATCATTGTTTTTCGTACGAATTTCTTCACGTAATGGAGCTTGTCTATATCTTTTGGAATCCTTTTGACCTGTCCATCCACGCCTTATGTCTCCAGTTTGTCAGGTGTACAGAACCTGCGGAGACGTCAAGAGCCGCTGTACGAGCCCCCATTCCACCCAATTATCCTGGTAGAGTGGTTCTAATTAATTCTCCAAGTTAAATAAAATGCATGCAATTAGTTAAAACCTAGGATGTGAGATGAATCCTAGGAAGAAATAAATGTATGCTCTAGAATACAACTATTCAATTGAACCCTAGGTTATGACATGAACACTAGGGATAGAAAAGATGCATGTGTAGAGAGATGGATGATTAAATAAATCATAGGTTGCTTGTACTACTCGAAATGAACCACATTATGGATAGGAAAAATGAACCCGTACTGTGGAAACTAAGATGCCTATTCTGTATGTAACAAACTGGATATGGAATAAAGAAAAGTTCATGTACGAACCCTACGGGGAATATGGAAATACTGTAGCACGGAGAATCGGATGGTTCTAGAATTGTCGCCCACGGGCGGCCGTTAAGGGAAGTGAGTTGACCTTCATGTACGTAGTACCGAAGAGAGCAACTATCCCTTGTAGTGTAGAGGGGAGCTTGCCGCCTTTGGGTGAGACCCGGGGTGGGTTTGGCCACTCTACGTTGACTCTTGCTAGCCCTCGTGTACTGGTACTGAGGTGAGCTACTTAGTGTAGGGGGGAGCTAGCTGCCCCAGGGGGCCCAGGGTTAGGCATGGCCACCCTACACCGACTCTTGTTAGCCTGTTGGGCAAACTGGGATAGTCGAACGAGGTACATGGACTGTGGAGGGGTGAGACCCCTGTTCTGTTCTGAGAGGGCAAAGCCCGGTGCTGTTCTGTACTGTACGTTTGGGCGTACCCGCTAGCGGAAACGACTGACCATGTGATAGTGCGGGGTAGCTTCCCACGCGCTTATCATGTGTGCCGTAGTCACCGCTATGTCATGACCATGACCTCGGGGTGGTAGACCGGGTGTAGGACTATCATGGAGGGACTTTCCTGGCCAGGAGAGTGCCACGTGAGCATCCTACATCACGAGAACACTGCAATAAAAACCGTTCCCTTAGGGAATAAGAAATTAAGTAATGAGATGAATCCTGATTAGAGATCTCTACACAAAAAACCATTATAGGATAATTTGGATCGAAAAGTAATATGTTAAACTACCTGTTAAATGCATTTTTATGTTTAGCCACCACTTTAGCATTAGCTGACTCTAGATATATAATTTTGTACAAGTCAGGGATTTGAGCAGCCCGAGCTACCAGTTGCTGAGGACGGTTGGTCTAGTCGAGCCCAGCTGTAGTTTCTAGTACTTGTTTGACAGGAACCCTTCTCATGCATTTGAAAGTCGTCGAAAATCGTAGTATAGTCGCGCAAAAACATTCGTCAAAAATTAAGTTTGTAAAAATTACGAGACTTGAGTCTCGGTCGTTCGTCTCTGGGAGGCGTTTGCTTTACTCTTGAATTCGATCTTTTTGCCGCTCTACTTCATTTAAAAAAGCATGCCAGTTTCCAATCTCCTAACTAAAACTTCACCACTTCTGTTTTTAACTCGGATTACGTGCGCGTGTGTCAAATAAATTACGAAGGTGAATGTGTGAGTTTCTGTGCGTACGATTCTAGTGAGGTGGTGACTATTTACGGAGAAAGCGTCTATCGTTATATTTTCAATATCCTCGGGAAACGACATGCTTGTGTGTAATGGATAGACAGTTGAAGAGTAGGCAACTTAAATCACGCAAATATGATAATTATTAAGCTCATGGTGATTTCAAACATATAAAGATATATATATATATATATATATATATATATATATATATATATATTAATGCATTTTCATTCATTCCATTGGGGAGTTGTTTGCACAAGAAATTTAGAGGAAAACTTGTACATAAATGCTTGAAACGGAAATCTAGCTATCAGAAAATGACTACATACAAGAATCAATTGGGGGATTTCGCATGCATCATTGGGGGAGAAGTAAGACTGCGCTATTAAGTAGTAATAAAAGCAGTAAAAATTATGGAGAGCATAAACTAAATATAGTAGAATAGAGGGCATTCAGGGGTGGTCCCCAATGGCCTTGGAGTGGTCGAGAGGAGAATGAGGGGCGGCCAATGTAGCTTAGGTCGACCCTTGGAGAGAGGGAGGATTGATCCAGCATCCCGGCATGATGTCCTCCATGATGGTGGTGAGCTCGTGGAGGTGGAGTAGCTGATCTAAGTGAAGGTGGGCGTGCATGGAGCTAATGAGGTGAGTGGTGCCAATGGAAGCCAAGGGATGTGAATGGGGTCACTTGGTCGCCCATGGGATCTTTTTATAGACCTAATGGCTTCTCTCTAGAGAGGTGTGGAACTCTCTAGAGAGAGTCCAAGAGTGGCTGGCCAAGAGGTTATGAGATCCAAAAATTATGGATCTCATTTTGAATGCCTCTTGGTTGCTAATTTTGGCAACCAAGAGGTGGCGCCACTTCAAAGAGAGTTCTAGAGAACTCTAGAGAAGTGTGTGTGCATGTATGTGTGTGTGTGTGTGTGTGTGTGTGTGTGTGTGGTTGTGCTCTATATGGCTAGGTGGCTTAAGTTAGGTCCTAAGGGGTTTAGGTAGGTGTAGGTCTTGAATTAGGGTTATAAACCCTAATTGCTAAGGGGAAAATGCAATTAAACTTAACCTAAGTTTAATTGAATGAGTGTGAACCTAATTGAGGGTGAAATAACTCAATTAGGTTGGGTTTAGGTCAACTGGACTGTCACCAAGTCCAATTGAACTTGTGTGGGTTGAGATCTAAGCTCAATTGGACTCAATGAGTCCAATTGGCTTAGGTGAAGGTAATTGACTTTGATCTAAGTCAATTGGGTTTGGTGAGGAACTAATTATGTCCTTAGGTAGGTCTAGAGGTGATGTACTAGGGTTAGGACACCTTAATTTAGGTTCCTATGGGGTTGGGATTAGGTCTAGGGAGCTAGAGATCCAAGATCAAGACTTGAATCTCAAAACAGGGACTGGAGACTAGTACCAGATGTCCAATAATGTGGTCAGATGACTTATACTCAAAAATCAAAAGTCCAGACTTCAGTTCTGGACATCCAATCTGAGTCAGGGGGAAATCAAGGTTCTATTTTGGGTATTCTGCAGAAATTGGACGTCTAACAATGCGTCTAGACGTCCAATAACACTGCAGAAGTAAGTTTGAGGTGTGCGGGAGATGGCTAAGGGTCCTGGACATCCTATAACTTATCTGGACGTCCAGATAAGGGTTGGAACTAGGGTTTTAGGGCTTCCTAAGGTGTTGTGACCTAATCTAAGGTTAGCTAAGGCTTGGGGAAGTCTCTAGGCTATCCTAGGGCTAGGATGGACCTAAGCTCTTCACATTTTACTGCTCTATTCCTACTTACTAGAATAGCAAGCCTTTAACCCCCTTGCATTGTTGTTCCTATATCTAAACTAAGCCTTCTGCTCCAGCTCTGCTACAACTCCCGTTATTCTAGATCCAGCTTTAGATCCTGCTCCAGATCCAACTCCAGATCTGCTTATTGCCTGCAATCGACATAATGCACTTAATCAGCACATTATAACATTATTTTATGCATAGCTAAAGTAAAGCAGTAAAGATATAGATAATGCTTATGCATACATGAATTTCCCTAACTTATGCTAAGTTCTAGCCTAATCTAGGTCAATTAAGACCTATGATTGCTGCGTAATCATTGTTGTAGTGAGTTCTTGTAGTTATATTTTCAGTACTTTCCGTTATGTTCTCTACCTATACTAGTTTTGTGATGGAAGTATTTCTGTTCTTAAAGGCATGTAATATTCTTGTATTACAGTTCTATTCCTACTTTTGTTGCAAATTTCTTTCTGCTTAGCTACTGTACTTGTGTGATTGTGGATTGATGCATGTTATTTGGTTATTTCTTATTGGACGACTGGGCCTTGGGATTAGTCGAGGCAAGCCGGTCTCGGGTCCTGTAGGGATCTGGGTTTGGGTCGTAACAAGAGGGTGCGTGGCTGCGGGCGTTGATGGCTAGTGTGCTTGATGAGGGGTGCGTGCGGTGGGTGCAAGGTGGTGATAGTGGGTTGCTCTGCTGGTGGAAAAGAGGAAGAAGAAAGGAAATAGAGAAGAGGAAAGGGTGGGTGGTTGATGAGTGCACGCTATCACCATGCACTCGTCAATGGTGAAGGCAACAGGGCACGCCCAACTCACGGTGCAAGCAAGAGATGCATGGTAAATGCTTGAGCCGCGGTGGTCAGGATGGATCAGGTCCCCGCTAGGGGGAGGGGATGATATATCTTCCGTAGGTGGTTTCTCTATTGCGATTTTCCCTCTATCATTTTGTTCTCTCCCGAGATCTCCGCCCTTCTCCAACGGTAGTAGTGAGGCGGTGGCTTTGGAGGCGGTGCTACGCGTGGAGAGGAAATTTTGTGAGAAGAGGGATGCAATGCGTTTGAAATCCGTTAGCATCATCAAACTTCCAAAATAAGCTCTGGATGTCTTAAAAATCAAATATGGCTGACCTTGAATTCTACGATCAAATAAATGCAGATAGTTATTAATACTACAAAATAAATTATGCAAATTTAAATTATAATGCATGCATTTATTTAATAAGCAAATACAAATATTAGTATAATCTAAAATGTAAGAATTAACCAAGTTAGGCTAAAAATTAGTTCACTATTGTGAACTCATCACCTCTCTCTCTACAGCTGGTGGGGCTGGCTACTCACTCCATTATCCTGAGTACAAGTAGAGTAGGCGTTAGCAAAAGTTGAGTAGAGTGGTGTTCAGGCTAAATTGTCGTTGTTTAAGAGATGCATCATAGTATAGGACAAAGTCGCTCAAATCATTTAAATTTATAAGCTCAGATTCAATTGGAGTCCGAGGTCAATCACATGGAGCAAATATAGAATTCATGAAGGATTTGTAGGGCACAAGCACACTAGAAGGGGGATTAATAGTGTGATATATAAAAATTGCAAGAATAATCAAATCACAAAAAGCACATGATATGTATAGTGGTTCCCCTCACTTGGGTACTCCACTACCTAAGTCTCCCGACTTAGGATTTTTTAACCCGATTCCCTCAACCTAGAGGGAATCAATTTACTAATAACTTGAGGTAATTAAAGGGTTACCTCAACCCAATTACAAGATGACAAAAAGAAATAAAGATTACATGTGTAAGCAAGATATAAACAAAAGCTTACAACTAATTCCTAGGTCTCCAACAAGTGTGTTTCTTAATAGATGATATATAGATTCTAACTAGAATGCGAAAGCAGAAATAGACAATTTACTAAGAATGCAATCACCTTGGGAACTTGTTGCAACCAGAGAATAGCCTTGTGAAGAGAGCAACAAGGCAAGCTCCTTTACAGTTAGAAAATTGGAAAAAGAAGGTGTAGGCAAAGAGAATATTTTTAGCATATTGGTTATGTGCAAATGATACTCAAGGAGTGTATATATAGGCCACTAAACACCTCCCCTACGAATACTAGCCGTTAGGGGCAAAAAGAGAAGTGTAGGATTAAGATTAATTGTAAAATAGCCATTCAAATTAGGCATAATGGTTAGTTGGTACCGATACTGACTATCTACAGTCTGTTCAACAATGCTTGGGGTACCAGTACTGATCACTAGTACCGGTATTCAGTTCATTATGTTGAGTACTAACAAAGCCACTTGGTACCGGTACTGATCATAAGTACTGGTACTTGTGACTCAGGCTATGGGACTGTGACCTACATGTACCGATATTGGTAATTAGTATCGGTACTTGTAAGGTTCAGGCAAAACCAAGTGCACAAACTGTGACCACTTGGTACCAATACTCATGATGAGTACCGATACTTATTGTTCACAGTTTGGGACTTAGGCCCAAACCTGTGACTAGCATGTATCGGAACTTATGATCAGTATCGGTACTTGCTACAAGTACCTAATATTGTAAGTATAAGTCAATTTTTAGAGTAAAGTCATCTAATCTATACGACTTTATTTTGAAAGAATCGATTTTGAGTTGAAAAGATAAATGATTGAGCGTTAATATGAAACCTAATTATCTCTACTTTGATTTTAACTCTTAGATTATTTTTTACTTGTTAGGAGACATACAAAGATTTTAAAATAGAATAAATGAAACAAAATCTATAATTTTCTGCCTTCATATCTTCAATGCTATCTTGTTGCTTTCTAGTATCCACAAATTCTATTTCCTGTATAATCCTGTAACACTTCATAACCGCATTAGACTTTAAAACGATTTTGTTAACACCAAAACACAAAAAAGTAGTGGAACTAGGTTCTAACAATCTCCCCCTTTTTGGTGTTGACAAAACAAACAAGATACCCATATTTAAAAGTAAACAGAAACTTAATAAGAGAAGAGTAAAAAACTCCACAAGGAGTGAACAACCTCCCCTTCAAACTAAGCCTATCTTCTAGTTTAAATATGAAGTATCCATACCATTTTATCTCCCCCTTTTTGTCAAGCAAGCAAAAAAGATGGATAAATAATACATTTTTAAGAAGCATGAGACATGAGCAAACTGCTTCATTTAAATGAGAAAAGTCATACAAATAATATCAAAACATGCATGTTCAGCAAAACACAAAAGTAAACAAACTACCAATATCTCATACAAGTTTAGAAAAGCATAGATGTTATACAAATTGAGCTAGCAACATGATTAAAAATTAAATTAGTTCCTAGGACGTTTTCTGATGAGCTTTTGAGCATGTCCACCATCATCACTATCATCATCATCATCATCATATGAAACTTCTTCATCTTCAGTGTCTTCTTCTTCATCATCATCATGAAGTATTGGTTCTTCTTCCACAATTGGAGAAGGGACAGAAGATGGGTCTTGAAAGTACTTTTGCCTTCTTTCACTATATTCTTGAGGCACTTTTGGTTGAGTCATCTTCCTTTGTTTAGGTTGTTGAGTAGAATAAGCAACATGGGAAGATTCAATGGAAAGAGAAAGATCATGAAACTTGCATTCCATGTGACGAAAGGAAAAATTGAGGTTAGATAGATTTTGACCAATATAATTGACAGTAGTAATCATATTGGGATCGGTGTTGGACCCATGAGATAGGTTTTCCCAAGGTGTTTCAGTTTCTGGATATGGATAGGTTATTGGAATAAAAGTAGAGGATGAGTCTGAAGGTTGATAAGAAGAAGATTGAGTATTTGGATCAACATAGTCTTCTTCATTATCACTAGAGGATTCCTCTCTAGCAGGTTTCACTCCTATTTTTCGAAGAGTGGATCATTTGAAATAGACCACTTTTGTAAGAGGAGTAAAAATAGAGAGGCCAATTTTATTTTTGTGAAGAATGTGAGATACCAAGATGTCCAATGGTAAAGCAGAAGCACGGTAATGGGGTCTAAGAAAATGAAGGAAAATCGTGTTCCAATTTACTGGAAAACTTGTGATGATAGCATAAATTAAGGGTAAAATGTCGACGGGAATTTTGTGGAATCCTGAATTTTTAGCCCTTAAGCTCCATGTTAAACTTCGAAAAAGAACATGAGCAAACAGGGTCATGTTCGAGGCAACCAATGCTTTCCCCTAATAGTTAGGGAGCAAGAGAGTTTCATGGATTTTATAAGTAGGAAATTATTCCTTAAGAGTGTTAAAAGCATGACCTTCATTTGGACATTCAGTGATGGTTGATAAGAATATTAGTGTGATGGTGATTTTTTGATCGAATACATTTGATGTTAGGACAAGATGACCTCGATTTTCTTGTTCTTGGAGATTAGCAAAAAATAAGCAGTTGACATCAGGATATACTCCAGGAACATCGGCAAAAAATGAGTCATCAAAGAAATACATGAGTTTTTGTTTAGAAAGATAGGTGGTGAAATTAAAGAGTTGTAGAAAAAAATCTTTCCACTCAACTAGCCTACAATGGTGAAGTTTTAGGCCTTTATACCAATCAAACTTTGATTTGGCATTCTCATTGATGCAAAATTTGTGAAATGCATCTTGAGGTGCCTTTCTCTTACTCTTAGATTTAGGTACCATCTGAAAAATATGCAACAAGAGTATGAGAAAATAATGAGTAAAACATAATATTTCCTTTGATGTATGCATTCAAAAACACACT
Source organism: Thalassia testudinum (assembly GCA_037157565.1). Taxonomy (NCBI): domain Eukaryota; kingdom Viridiplantae; phylum Streptophyta; class Magnoliopsida; order Alismatales; family Hydrocharitaceae; genus Thalassia; species Thalassia testudinum. Next base: position 147,274,869 of record JAZHRO010000031.1, read on the forward strand.
TAAGCCTGCATGTACCGGTACTAGTGATTAGTATCGGTATTGGTTGGTTTCTGTTCTAACCAAAAATTCGAGCTAGTATCGGTACTCATCTTCAGTACCGGTACCTGCTCTCTAAGGCAGGCACTACTGCACCAAGCCAGTACCGGTATCGATGATGGGTATCAGTACCATCTGGTACCTGATAAGAAAATATTGCAGCAGCAGGAAAGGTTTTGAGAGAGTGAAAAACAAGATTAAGATTGACTCATGGAAGCATGATCTGATAAGAAGATAAGTGTGTACCTAAAGTGGAAGCTTGGAGATGATTCTTCTCTTCTTGACTAGGGCTTAGAATGACACTTGAGGAGGTGAACCAGGGTTTGCAAAGAGTGGAATGAGGCAAGTGTTTGCACTTGGCCTCTTTTATATGGGATGGGTCATGTGCTAGTCACATGACCACTTAAGTGGTTGGAAAAAATTTCAATCAACAACTTAGGTGTTGAAAAATAATGTAGTCAACAACTTAAGTTAAGCAACCATATTGCAAACAATACCCTGATATTTTTAGACATATGAAAATATTACAGTTTACCCCCTTTTAACAAAATGGGTAAATTGCAGTAAGGCCCTCAGGGATTTTTATAAATACAAACAAATTACATATCAACCAATTTGTTAGTTTTGAATCTCTTTTATTGTACAAAGTCCTAATTTTCTTCTTATAAAGCAGAATCTCTCTGCTCCAAGAGGTTTTTTAAAGATGTCTGCCAATTAGTTTTGTGTTTACAAATTCTAATTGAATGGAACCTTGAAGCACATTATCTCTAAGGAAATGATATCGAATATCTATGTGTTTAGTACGCGAATGATGTACCGGATTTTTGGATAAATTTATTGTGCTTGTATTATCACATAATATTTTGGATTGCACGAAAATCAATCCAAAGTCATATAAAGTCTGTCTCATCTAAATGACCTGAGAGTAAGCAAGTGAAGTAGCAATATACTCTGCTTCAGTCAGAAAATGAAACACAAGTCTATTTTTTAGAGAACCATGAGACCAGAGATTCTCCAATAAAATGACATGTGTCGCTTGTACTCTTTCGATCTATTCGACTCCCTGCATAGTCTGCATCACTATAGGATAATAGATCTAAGGTTTGTGCTTTAGGATAAAAGACCAAGATCTTTTGTGTTGTTTAGGTATCTAGATATTTTTTTTACTGCATTAAAATGAGATTCCTTGGGTTCGGATTAAAATCTCACACATAGACATGTAGCAAAAAGAATATCAGGTCTACATGCTGTAAGATATAGTAGTGAACCTATCATACCCTGGTATTTCTTTTCATCTACCCTTTTGCCAGATAAGTCTTCACCAAGAGAAGTAGATAGAGCAAATGAAGTCTCTTTGCCATTTACATTTTCAAAGTTAAACTTCTTGAGAATTTCAAGAACATATTTTGTTTGACTAATGTAAATTCCTGTGTCTAATTATTGAATTTAGAGTCCTAAAAAGAATCTGATTTCACCCATCATACTCATTTCGAACTCAGTCTTTATAGTCTTACAAAATGCTAACACAGGGACTCCTTAGTTGATCCAAATATAATATTGTCGACATATATTTGAACCAATAGGATGTCATTTCCTTCTTTTATAAAAAGAGTTGAATCAACAACTCCAATTCTATATCCATGCTGGAAAAGGAAGGTCCTAAACCTATCATACTGATGAGAGGCTCATCATGGCTTCTAATTACCCCTAATTAACTAGTCTTCCTAGTTAATTAGCTAGAAATATGTAAATATATGGGTTAATTATAAAATAAGGGATAAGATATTAAAAGACCTTAAAATAAGTTTAAAATGCTATATTATTATCCAATTAATATTATCAATAATTTAATTAATAAACGGACTCGAAATATCATCAATAATTTACCTAATTAATGTGTTAACTAACTTAAGCATAACTTATACCTAAGTATGTAATAACTTAAGTAACTTAACTTAATTAAATAAATTAATTTAAAAAGGTAAAAAATGTAAATCCAAGGTTTAAATATATTATTTGTCTCATTTATAATCATATATAAAAAGTTGAAAAAGATTTAAATTAAAATAAACCTTGAAAACCTTAGTTTACATTTTAGTCCCTAAGTTTTATTTCAATCGAGTCCTTATTCTTCACCTAGGTCCTTATCTTTCATTGCAGACAGGTCTCTGTAAACATCTTCTTCCTCTTCATTTCTTCTTCAGCCTCTTCGATGGCTAACAGCAGGAGGTTTCCATACCCGCCGATCACCGTCCATCCGACGTTCGCCCTTCCCTTCCAAGCTCCTGGAGCTTGTGCTCACCGTCCTCTTTTCATCCATCGGTCTGGATGAAGCTCAAATCCTATTTAGGGCTTGAAGTTAACCTCACCAGCATCGAAGAAGACGCCGGTGGTTACTTCACTCCTAGACCTCTTTTCGTCCAGATTCACCCTCCTCAGCCGCCACAACCTATAAATACCCCTCCACCTCTTCGATTTGAAGGAGTTAGCTCCCTTCCCTCTTCCCCCCATTGAGCTAGTAGATAGGCTATTCGCTCCAATTTCGGTGACTTTCCTCTGCTTCCTCCGTCTTCTTCCATTCGTCTTTGCTTGCTCCTAATCTCCATCGTCATCCACTGAGTCTTCTGACGCAGTGTTGACATCGGACTCCACTTCTACGCTTCGCCTACACCTATCGGACTTCTTCCTTCGCCCCTCTGATTTCCTCCTTCGTTAAGGACCTTTGACGGAGATCCTCTGCCCCCTTCATCCAGGTAACAGTAGGTTAGGTAAGTAGTTTAATTAGAATAGCTAATTAGGTAGGTTAGTTAGATTTAATGCCAGATTTCCTGTCATCTTCCTCAACTCCAATAAGCTCTTTGAGCTTGACTAGAGCACTCTTTTGTCTTTTAATTTCACCGATCATCTTCCTTAATCCTCCATGATCACTTCTAACACTTTAATTCCCTGATTTGAACATCTAATCGCCTAATCCATCTCAACCTTCACCGGCTACTTCCGCTATCCATGGCAGAAGTATCCGAGGGCAACTCACCTTCACTGGGGTTCTCCATCACTTATTCATCATCTTAAGGCCCCTATCCTCACTTTAATTGGATTAAGAATCACTTATATATAAAACGCCTAAATTTCACTCAACCTCCTGAGCTCACTATCAATGGAAACTTAGGAGGAGTTCCTCCACCTAATTGATCACCTGAACACTATCGCTACACCTCACTGATTAGTTCTCTCTACTCAATTGAGTGAGAGAACTTGATTTGAGTTCCAGCGAACTCAGATCACATTCTCTGTGAATTCATTGCATACTTTTTAGTTTAATCATTAATTGAAGGAATTATTGAGTTCCCGAGGTTCCTTGTAACCTCAGGAGACTTTTTAGACTTTCAATGGCCTGTTTTTATAGCTTTTACACACTTTTAGCCATTTTCTGAACTCACTGGAGCTCCAGCAAGCTCCGGCTAATCAAGATGTACTCTTCAGCCTATGGAATTCCCTCAAAAGCTCCAGATCATTTATTTGAGGCTCACTGATCATTCTGCAACATTTTGTTTGAAGTTTTAAGACCTGGAGCAAGATTTAAACCTTTGTCTTCTCCAACTCTGGCAGAGTTGGAGAAGTCTATCCAATAGGGATAAGCCTAATTTTAAAGGTCTAGAAGCATCAGGAGGATGACCTGAGATCAATCTAGTAGTTCAATCACTTAGATAAGTCTTAGTTTGTTCTGTCGAACAAACTCACTTAGGATCTCAGGCGACAGTCCTGAAACCCTAGAAATCCTAGTTGAAACCTCTTTTTGAGACTTTGAATCTATTCCTGAGGTGAAATAGAATTGATTTAAGGCATTAATTTCATCTGAGATAACCTAATGAAGAAAGTCAAGTTTCAAGGATCAGTGGTCAAACTCCGGTTGGATTTCATGATTCAGTCATTAATTGAGGGAATTGATGGTTAGGAATGATTCCTAGGATGATTTTAGATGATTTAGATTTGATTTGGATCAGTTTAAGTTAGGATTTTACATGAATTCGATTTTTGCTCAGTTTGGGTTCATTTGAACCCAATATTGTCTTAAGTGCCTTTTCGATGAATTTCAAATGCAAACACTGTCCAGATAGACTCTTAACAACCTTCAGAGGTTGTTGAATTAGGTTCATCTGACCTTAAGCTGTCCGTGAAGCTTTTCAGAGCTTAATTTGAAGCTCTGAAGCTTCTGCTTGAAGCTTTTGAGCTTCTTCACCTTCTTGAAGCTTCTTAGCACCTCTTCTCTTCACCTTTAGGAGCGAAATCATCTTCTGAGATGATTTAGAACCTCATCTGAGGTCAAAAAGGATCACTGTAGGTCCTTAGACCTATATAGCACTTCTGCAGGCTTAATTAGCCGTGAGATCCTCCAACTTTCACCCTTCAAATTGAAGGGTATATTATGTATTTAGCATCAAAATGATGCTGCAAACTTGTAGTACACCTTCAGAGCTTTCCAACGAGCCCTTGTTTGCTCGATTTGGAACTTTGAGTTGGCCTAAGTCTCCAGCCAAAGTTCGGCCTAGAGAGGACTAACTTAGTCCCACATCGGTAGAAAGTGAGCGCATGCCTTAGGATAAATGGAAAAAGTGCATAGGGTTGTTCGACCGTTAGCGCAGGGCGCATAAAGAGCATTGTGTGTGTGCGGGTGCGTACAGTGCACGTGCCCGAGTGTGTGTGCGCCTATGGGCATGCAAGCGTGGGCCCGTGAGCGAGCGTGTGCATGGGGGCCTAGGAGGCCGAAGACTATGCATGATGAGAACTGAACCGGAAATAAACCTAATACAAACTAGGCTTGGACCCAGTAGGGTCTGGTCCCACCCTGAGAGGGGTGTTGTGTATCCCCGACCGGTCCGAGCTGCTAACCATAAAACCAAATTTTTGGTTCGGTTCAAATTTGGTTCAAATGCGGTTCAAGTGCACAGATGAAAGGTAAAGGAAAAGAAAGAGAAGAGGAGAAGAGTTCGTGGAGCTTAATGAAAAAAAACAAAGGAGAAAGGTAAACAGATGAAAAGATAAGAGGAAAAGAAAGAGAAGAAAAGAGGTTGAGAGACCAAAGATGAAATTAAAGAAGAGCTCGAGATAAAGAGAGAGAGAGAGAGAGAGAGAGAAGGTAAAAGAAGAAGAGAAGAAGAATTGAGGCTGAATATTAAAGAAGAAGGAAATGGAAATTAAAGAGTTTCATATGTCTGATTTTGTAATTTTTACTTAAATACAATTTCTTTTTGAGCTTAATTGATGTAATAAGGCACTTATATTCATTTGAATTTCTTTTTCTTGCCTTAGTCTTTTGTATATGAGATGAAATTTGTGAAATAAACATGTTTACTTACTTTTAATAACAATTCACATGTGTAAATATGTTTTTCTTTATGGAATTTTGCAGCATATCATTTAATTGAATATCCTTTATGCAAGATTCATATTCTTAAAGTAATCTAATTATAATTCTAATTGATTAAGTAATTAGTAATTTATGCTTAGGATTTAATGGTGAATTAAATTAAGTTATGCCTCCCAGTGAACGACCTGGACTCAACCTGTTAAAAAAAATTAAAATCTAACGCCCTCAAGCCAGCCAAGGATGAATCTCGGCCGTTGATCTTCGATCGAATCGCCGAGATCCGCACGGTCGCCGCGACAAAGCACGGGCGTGGCGCCACAGCTAGCGCGCACGCCCGCATCGTAGCGACACGCGGAGCGGAAATCAATCGAGAGCGAAGGGCATGGCAAAATTGGACCGCTCGATCAGCAGCGGGCGGCCAGGATCGCGCCACGCGGCGCGATGACAGCTCCCGAGCACCCACGTGCGCGCGCACGTCGGGCGGAAACGTGCTCGCGCACACGCGCCCGAGGCGCGATCTCAGTGCGGGTGCGGGAGGATCTCAGCCGTTCGATCTTCGATCGGACGGCTCTCGTTCAACGTCCACGGATCGCGCTTGGAGAGAGAGAGGGGCGGGCAGCTGACCGGCGGCAGGAGGGCTTCACCGACATATCTGGAAGCGGTTTTAGCGACGTTCTGGATGTCGCTAAAGCACATTCTTCTTTTAGGAAGCCCTTAACTCTATTTAAACCCCCTTCTACCACCATTCAAGGCATCCTCTCCCACTTGCAACTACTCCACTCCTCTCCTAGCTAGTTTTAGGCACTCTTGTAATCGCCGGAGACGACGAGCCGCCGACGGAGCCTCCTCCACCGCCGTGGCTGCCTCGTCGCTCTCCACTCTCTCTCTACCTCTCTCTCTCTCTTTTAAGCTTTCATTTACTTTTGTTGAAGCATGTATTTAATGTTGTAAACCATGAACTATGAATGCATGTTTAATGAAATTATTTTCCGTTTAGTCGCCATTTTAATTTCTGTTTAAAGTGCATGATCAAAACCAAGAGCTTTCTAACCCTAAACTCTCTCTCTATCACTCGCTTTTCAAAATCGTCTCTTTCGCAAGCAAAACTCCGCCTTTTTCGTGACAAGTGGTAAACAAAATCCGATTTCCATGCCTCCCTGAGATCGACACTCGGACTCACCTCCGTTTACTTCTTTTAAAACCGACGTATCAAGTGCAACTATAATGACACCTCTTAACACACATGCACGAGACCACGTCAGTTTTTGGCGCCGTTGCTGGGGAACGAACCCGGGTCGCCCGCGTGACAGGCGGGGAACGAAGGCACGTCAGTTTTTGGCGCCGTTGCTGGGGAGGCAACGGATTTGTTTTATCACCTCCATTCCACATTCATTCTCTCATCGTCTAATGCCCTATTTTCCTTTTTACTTGATGGTTGCAGGAATTCGACGCATGGACGGCGAAGCGACGCATCCGACGGTAGCAAGGGAGTAGGTGCCTCGAGGACCGATAGTGAGTAACCTGTCTCTCATTGTTTGCTTGCGTGAAAAAGCTAAAAAAAATTGTAAAAACTGCAAAAAAATTGGCGTGGTGTATGATTACTTGACCCACATCCTTAACACATCACCCCACAAAAAAAATATATATACACTCTAACATTCTAAACAAATTCTTGGAGTGTTTTTTTCTTTCTTGAGTGGTGTTTGTGAAGCCACCATGAGTTGACCTGGGCCGTACCACTCAACCCTAAAAACTGACTCATCTAATAGAAGCTGCACGATCTTTAGGATGAGCACACTAGGGTTTTAGAGCCTCTATAGAAGAAAAAGGAAATCTACTTTCATCAAATTGTGTGTAGAACTTGACGTGCCCACTGAAACTTGTTTGAAAACATTAAGACACGTCAACCCTAAAAAGACTAAAGTAAGGATGAAAAACTAAAAGACACCACATCCTAACAAATCCTTACTTGAAAACCATGTTTTGCTAGAAGCACACACTTTGAAAGTGGAAAATTAAGAGGCACCACCCCAATCAACGCCTCATCACATCACCCTAAGCACAAGCACTATCCTAGCCTTTTAAAAATGAGTAGACGTGCCTTAGGCAGGACTGAGTTAAGTCTCAAAAGGTGAGGTTTTGTTCGCTAGGCACTTGGCTTTCATTCCCTTAGTAGAATCTGGTGACTAGGCTGCGGGGCAGTATCAAACGACCGCGGTTGTGGGGTCTATGGAGCCGGAGGCGCAAGCCAAAAGAAGAACCTTCCCTGCAATCCCCTCGTAATCAACCTGGCCAGATTAACCTTGGGAAGGGAAGTTCAGTGCTTACGGACTTAATCAACCTTTGTGAGATTTCTGGGTCTTCTAAGGAATACACCATAAGGACTAGGCTTGTTTGCTTGGTTGAGGACACAACTCTCGCATCTGTTCTTCCCACATCCCTCCATTTCTTCCAAACCATGGATTTCAATGCCTATTCATCTTACCCAAACTACCCCCAACAGGATTCGTATGCTAACCCAAGTGGACCATACTCGCAGCCTACTTGGGCTAACCAACCACCAAGTTGGGGGTACAACCTTGAATATCCCTCTTGGCCCAACTATGACCAAACCGCACCAACCTCTTATTGGAATACAACCAACATAGCCACCCAAGGGTACGATTCAAATCATGGGGCTCCATATCTCGATTGTCCTCACGATGCCTCCTCATTTAGGTCCGACCCGCTCTACTGTGATAAGACCTACACTTTAGGAGAACACCAAGAACCCTACCCATCTCAGGATAATAACCAAGAAAGGTCATCTGAATTCAACAACCTTGCCTACTTGACCTTTGGATTAGAAGAAGTTCTAGACAAATGGAAATCAGAAAATGATCAGAAATCTAGGCAAGCCCAGGATCATCAACCTTTGATTTGGTCCCCTGATGAAGAATCTGACTGGGAGGAGGACTTAGAACCTCAACTATTCTGGAGTAGGACCAAACAGAGAATGGTTCCTCTTGAAGAACTGGACCCTGAACATGATAGAATAGAGGACCCACCCAAGAACCTAAACGCCAATATGGATTCTGATCCACAACCTCAACCATACTCTCTTAACCTGGATTTCAAGGAGGAAATCCAAAGGACACCAAATGACACCATGTCAATTCTTGATAACCTCCAGTTAGAACTACACAGACAGAATCAAGAATTGGTTAAAGGGCAACATGCCATGTTGGAGTTGTTCCAACAGTTGGGGGAAGAAGGCCAAAGAAAGCTGTTGCACACAACACCATTCATGGAATTCATAAAGCAAGGACCTACCATGATCAATTGGACTACACCCAGTCATCCTGATTTGGTTCAGTCCACCATTGATACCCCTCAGGAGTTGGACAGCTCAGTGGATAAGGACAGTAAGGATTCCTTGGAACACAATTTGGGGAGCATTAAGAACAAACATCAGGAGGAAACTGAGAATGTGAGGGGAGAGGCCTTGGAATCTGAATCCAATCGGCCCAAGAGAAGCAATCCGGTGGGAGCAGCAGCCACCATCATAGATGGAGAATGGAGTTACAATCTCAAAGAAATTGATTATGAATCGGTTGGAATCCCCATCACAAATTTGGAGGAGGGCCGAGAGAAAGAATATGATCTAGAGGATGAAATTGACCCTACCTCTAATGTAACCCCAAACAGTGAATCTGATACAGAGAAGGTGGCAGAAAATATTCTTGAGATCAAGGACTTGGAAGGAATGAACGATGAAACCATAGTTGTGGAAGAGATGGATTCGTCTTTGGAGAGAGGCCTCATGCTTGGTTGTAGGGTTCAGTATGAAACTTTGGACTTTGTTACCTACCCTACTAGAATAAGAATCCCGCAACCCGAATGCACTAGAATTGATACACTTTTGATGGATTACAATTTTATGGGGACACAAGCTGAATATGAGACCTACATCTTTAGTGTCTGGCATGTCATATTTGGGGTGCATTCATACACAGCAACTTGTTTGCATGCCCACAAACTAAGAGAGGATCTGACACGGGCATGCATGATATATCTGTTACAGAATTCCCGCCCCTTAGGAATGGGACTCCACCACAACCTTATTCGCATCTGTGGACTTTTGATTTTGGGTCTGGTTAATTTTGAACATATCTTCTTGACCCAAGCCATTCCTGTTTGTGCACCACCCAGCTGGAGGTGTTAAACTCAGCGCTTCCTGGGAGGCAACCCAGCGGATTCAGACTGATCTGGTAGTTTTCGTCACTCAGGTACTATCTTTTTGAACCCTTCTGCATCCATGCATCTGCCAATGAGGACATTGTCCAACTTAAGCATGGGGGGGATGGTAAATTGCATAATCCTGAGCTTAATTAATCAGTCTGAATGAATAAATTAATTGATTAAAAAAATAAAAATTGAATTTAGGAAGAAAAACTTAGGCATTATAAACTTGTCAATAGTGGGAAATGATACAAAAAGAACTTAAACACTTAAACTTTTCAGGCCTTCAGGCTTAATTAGCCCTAGTGTCCATTAAAATATGGATTTAGCGGCGAATCCTTGCAACTTTAAGCTATTCTAATCCACCTAATAAATAAGGTAATAAGTATACGACTTATCAACTCACCCTCTAACTCAGGAAAACTTTGAGTCTAAGCATCTACACACATTTTTGCACAGACTCACTTCTCGGAGATTTTGACAGAAATTGGGTAGCTAATGAACTCTCTAGGGTGGTATGGCTGGCAAGTTGTCGTGGGTAACAGCCCATTGGTAGGTTGTCCAGAACCCAGCCACAGGCCATTTCTTTTTTCGCTGCCTCTAGGTACGTTTGAGATTAGGGAAGCCACCTACGAAAAAAAAAAAAAAAGAAGAAAAGAAAATAAACCACACTTCACCGCACAAGTATGGCTGGCAAGTGATCGTGGGTAACAGCCCATTGGTCGGTTGTCCAGAGCCCAGCTCAATAATTGCACAAAAAAGACCAAAATACCTAAGGACGAAGTGGGGAAGTAGTACAAGCCGGGGAGATATACACTGGAAAATCCTTGTGTTGACCCCAAGTAAAATGAACGTAGGGAGAAAGCTATCAATCGAACAAATACACCTTCAGGCAAAAATTTATTTTCTTTTTCGGTCACCTAGAGGCGTAGAAACTCGAAGTCTGTCTCAATTACCGTTAAGTGAGTCTATCACAACATTCACATCAAGATGCTTAGCACTTAGGGTTTTGACCGAGTTTTTGGTGGGTTGGGTAGCCGTAAAAGGTTACCAACCCACACTGAATTCCGAAAATTCTAAAAAGACATATATAGATATATACGTATACATATGTATAGTTATATATACAAAGCAAGGATTCGGGCGATTCGTATTTTGGAAGACACCCGGACGCTGCTTAGTCTTTGTAGATTAAGATCTTCGTATATTTTCTCTTATTGACGAGTAACGAAGTGCCTAAGCAATTACTTCTTGAATTCTCCAAAGAAATAAAGGCTAGAATAAACCTTGCTAGGGACTATCAAGGAGTAAGCATGGGGGTATGATAACACCACGCAAGGGGGTAGTAATTAGGTTGAATATGGCCCATATTTAGAATAAAAGGCACAACATAAAGTAGAATAGGAGCATGGCATGCATCAAGTACCAAGATTGCTTATAAACTACATTAATGGCCATTTGTGTAAAGCATGTGTCAAAGCAGGCCTCAGATGAGCAATCGGACCGCATGGATGGATTCAGAACGACGAACGGAGTCCAACGGAATCAAGATTGGCCAAATCCGACATCCGGAGCTCCCACAATGGGCCCAAGAAATTCTGACCGTTGATCTGGAGGTCAACGGCCCAGAAAGCGCCACGTCGTCCCGCCCCCACCGCTCACACACCCTCAAGCCAGCCAAGGACGAATCTCGGTCGTTGATCTTCGATCGAACGGCTGAGATCCGCACGGTCGCCGCGACAAAGCGCTGGCGTGGCGCAACGGCTAGCGCGCACGCCCGCATCGCAGCGACGCGCGTTCGAATCGCGCGGTGCGGAAATCAATCGAGAGCGAAGGGCGCGGCAAAATTGGACCGCCCGATCAGCAGTGGGCGACCAGGATCGCGCCACGCGGCGCGATGACAACTCTCGAGCTCCCGCGCGCGCGCGCACGTCGGGCGGAAACGTGCGCGCGCACACGCGCTCGAGGCGCAATCTCAGCGCGGGCGCGGGAGGATCTCAGCCGTCCGATCTTTGATCGGACGGCTCTCGTTCAACGTCCATGGATCGCGCTTGGAGAGAGAGAGGGGCGGGTAGCTGACCGGCAGCAGGAGGGCTTCACCGACGTATCTGGAAGCGGTTTTAGCGATGTTCTGGATGTCGCTAAAGCACATTCTTCTTTTAGGAAGCTCTTAACTCTATTTAAACCCCCTTCTACCACCATTCAAGGCATCCTCTCCCACTTGCAAGTACTCCACTCCTCTCCTAGCTAGTTTTAGGCACTCTTGTAATTGCCGGAGACAACGAGCCGCCGACGGAGCCTCCTCCACCGCCGTGGCTGCCTCGTCGCTCTCCACTCTCTCTCTACCTCTCTCTCTCTCTTTTAAGCTTTCATTTACTTTTGTTGAGGCATGTATTTAATGTTGTAAATCATGAACTATGAATGCATGTTTAATGAAATTATTTTCCGTTTAGTCGCCATTTTAATTTCTGTTTAAAGTGCATGATCAAAACCAAGAGCTTTCTAACCCTAAACTCTCTCTCTATCTCTCGCTTTTCAAAACTGTCTCTTTCGCAAGCAAAACTCCGCCTTTTTCGTGACAACAAGTGGTAAACAAAATCCGATTTCCACGCCTCCCTGAGATCGACACTCGGACTCACCTCCGTTTACTTCTTTTAAAACCGACGTATCAAGTGCAACTATAACGACACCTCTTAACAGTGGTTAAGAGTTGAAGTGGTGCCACAAATGGCACCAAGGTGAAGGGGTGTAATTGGTTGTCGTGGTTGGTCTAGGTTGGCACCAAAAAGGGAGAAGAGTTAGTGGTGGTTGGGTGTGGTTATGTGGAGCTATGTGGCCAACCATGAAGTGGAGAGGAGGTAGAGTAGGAGTTATGTTAGCTTAGCTAACTAAGGTAGCTTAGGTAGTAGCTACTAGTAGAGGGTAGGAGCTAGGTGGAGTTGTAAGAAGCTGGAATGTGCCTTCATGGATCTGGGGGAAGCTAATGTAGAGCTGTTTGAAGACTTCCTAGCTAGTTTGCTTAGGTCTAGTACTCAAGCTCAAGTGAGTTGAGTTGAGTTCATATTCATGAGCTGGAGATCGATGAGCTGGTATGAGCTAGCATGATGACTCTTTAGCTAGCTACTCCAGGACTAGTAACTAAGCTTAGTAGAGTTGAGCTACCATGAGCTCGAGGGAGCTAGAGTTGAGATGGGATTCAACTGAGATGAGCTGGAATCTAGCTGCTGCGAGCTTCTATCTTCTTTTTGATGTTCTGCCTTTCACATTGTCAGGGTTTAGTTGATTTTCAATGTCTTCATCCTTGACACACAATACAAATGTATCAATACACAAAATAAAGAGAAAACCTAACAATGCATGCCTAAACCCTAGATGTAGATGAATGCCTAAATGCAGGCTAAAATTGTAATGTGAATGGAGAAACCTTCAGAACTAAGTGTGATTTTAGCCTAAGAATGATGATAAACTGATGTTTATCAGTGCACAGGTTTTAAGAAGGGAACATGTAATGATACAAGAGATAATTAAGTGACAAGCGGTAACACTCTACCTCACGTGTGTGTAAGTACATGCACCCAAACCCCCTTTCACGTGATTACACGTGAACACGTCCTCTAACTTGTGCCTTGAAAATTGAAGTAGAAATCGCTTGATCCGACCATACAGGTGTATTTGTCATGGTCGAAAACCTCGAGATTGGGTTCTCAATCATCGAAATCCAACCTCGAATGGCCTTGATCTGCATGAAATAAGGACAATCATCTGATCTTAAATAACATTAAAGACCTTTATAGGGACCAGAGTGCATTATTTAAAACTTCTTATTTTTTTGGAAAATTTATCCACCCCTTCAATCTTTCTTCTGCCTCTCTTTTGGTTTCTCTTCTTTTTTGTTCTTTCTTCTTCACGTCAACATGAACCCATCATGCACAACGATAGGCTCTTGCCAACGTCGATGTCCGACAACCTCATCGGTCTTCCACTGGCCACCAATGACTCTCCAACTCCCTTGACAAGTCGCCAACGATCTCTCCTTTCCTCCATCTTCACTTCCTGTAATGGTTGCAAGTGACACATCTTGACCATGACTTGCATGACCGTGTAGACACTCGGCCAGTCACGCATGCTGTCCATTCCCTCAACAACATCATCTCCAATCTTCTCTCCCTCTTCCTCGCTCTCTCCTTCCGTCGCCGACTTGTCTCTTCCACCTCATCTCCTTCATGTTGCAGTCATGCAAGGGGTGCAACAACCCTTGCTATGATCACAATGCCTCTGAGCATTGCATCCCCTCTTCACTTTCATCTTTCCTTTCCTCCTCTTCCTTCTTCCCTCATTTGCACCTCGTCCCCTCCTTCCTCTCTCTCCTTCCTCGACCTCTCTCTCTCTTTCAACTACATGCATGAAAAAGAAAATAGGATGGGTAGGAGGAACTCACCTTGGTCATCGCCGCATCCTCGACTTGCATTCAGCATCGCCACATGCCTTCTCATGTTGTTCCTTTCTCACCCTCCCTTTCTCTCTCTATCTCTTTCTTTCTTTCCTTCAATGCATGCAATGGAGGACCCAGGGGGAGGGGGGGATTGGTGGTGGCGACTGGTCGTTGATGTGGAGAGAAAAAAAAGGTTATCATTTTATAAATGTAAGGAGGAAGAGAGATGTGAGGAGGGGTTAGAATTAGGAAATAGAATTAAGGAAAGTAGGTTTTAATTGATTGGATAAAAATTTGATTAGAATAGAAAATTGAGATTTAGATTTTAACTTTTCAAAATTATGTGCATTCTCGAAACTATGTCAAATGGATGTTGATTCCTCTGAAACATATGTCGTTGGTGTCGTTGCGAAAGAAAAATTTTCCTAAGTATGGTAGTTAGGGAACAATATTCCTTAATTACCATACAGGGGAGCAAAAATCGTAAGAACCCGTGTGAAACTCGCCTCTAGTAGAGGCAAGTTTGAGGAGGTGCACTTTCTACATAACTTGCCTCTTCAAGAGGTGAGTTTCCCACTTTATACTCCCACCTGCCCTTCCCTTTCCCCTCCCCTACCATTTGAAACCCGAAGCTCCAAACCTCCTACACGCCGAAGCTCTTGCTCCCACAGCTGCTGCGCCCTCCTCCGCCCCCTTCTACTGCCGCCATAGCTGGGAAGTCTCCTCCGCCCCCTACTGCTGCCGCCATAGCTGGGAAGTCTCCTCTGCCTCTTGCTGCTACCTCTCCTCCGACCCCTATAGCTTCTTCCTTACCGCCTCCTCCTCCATCTGCTACTGCTGCTGCGAGTCCACTGCCACCGCTTGCTCGTCAGTCGATGTGCTACTCCCTCTCCTCTAAGCGCCCCCTCTATTGTTGTAGCTGCTCCTCCAAACACCACTGTTTGTGCCCCATCTTGTCACTCTATATAAATTAATCAATAGTTGTCAATTTTATTTGTATTGTTTGGAGTAAGGACATGGTTAATTTTTGGGGTTCACTCTTTATATCTGTTTTTAGGGTAAAATTTTGGTAGGTTTATTTGATATAATTTTGTAAGTGTTAGGTTAGGAAGCTTGTGAAGTGGAGCTACTCTTTGAATATTTGTTAGGTTATGAAATTTTTAAGGTTA
The DNA here is from genome assembly GCA_037157565.1 of Thalassia testudinum. NCBI lineage: Eukaryota > Viridiplantae > Streptophyta > Magnoliopsida > Alismatales > Hydrocharitaceae > Thalassia > Thalassia testudinum. The sequence goes on from JAZHRO010000031.1 coordinate 147,290,095, forward strand.
AAGTTAACATTTATGAAAGTGTTTTACTGGGGTAAATTTTTAGGTTTCTACTTCAATAAGTAAGAAGTGAAATCCACATGTGACTGTTTTATTCGTAAGTGTTTGTCATTTAGTCTTTTTAATTTTATGATTTGTTCAGGTTATTTGGAATGGTTGAATTTGTTTCGTGATTACTATATTATGGTGGTTTTATTATCCGAAGTGGAAATATAGTGCATTATGACAGGGATCCACATAAGAGGATAAGGATATGTATGAATTGGAGATTTAAGCAATTATTGGATAAGATTTGCACAAGTTTAGGTATTGATCGAGGGAGTGATCAAGTTAAGATCAGTCATCGCTTTCCTTGTTTAGGAGGGACTGATTATTGTTTGACCATTGCGGGTGATGATGATGATTTCGAGTCTATGATAGATTGGGCGATTGATGCTTGGAGAGGAAAGATATTTACTGAACTTTACATTGAGGTCAAAGGTTAGGGTGGACGTACACCTCAACCACTGAATGTTTTAGTGGAACAATCACCTCAACGACCTCCACAAGAACCACGTCACATACGTTATGGGCAGATGTCTATTCCTGAAAATCCCATTGATCCACTTGATGTTGAAAATGAAAATGACATGGGTGATGTACCCCTTGACAAGTAAAATGATGTGCAACTTACAGTTGCTCAAATGAATGTAGGGTAAGACACATTTCTCAAGTTGTCGATGACCTTTGTTGCTCACCACATGAGAATGACAAATGAAGGAGATGAGTTGAATGAGGGAGAGAATGTTCAGGTAAATGCACCATGTCATGTCCCAACTCGTAACGGGAGGGTGCGTCAGTTTGGTTCTAGTAGAAAGCATGCCAGCAATGAGTTACACAAGGATAGACATGTTTCGTTCTATGGCAATTTGCCAACTTCTCTTAAAAGAGAAGATGGCTCTAATAAATACTCCTGCAATGGAATGAGTCATCCAAACACAAAACTGGTGAAGGGAATGACATTTAGAACCAAGCAGGACTTTGCGTGTGCTATTAAAAAATTTCACATTGAGAATCATGTGAATTTTGAAGTTCGAGAGTTAGATAGAAATGTTTGGTCATTGATATGTGCACGTAAATTTGAAGGGTGCACATGGAGATTGCGCAATCATTTCAGAACATTTGATCAACAGTGGGTATTGAGCTCTTTGCATGATCAGCACACTTGTGGCCATATCCTAGACAATGAAGATCACCCTCAACTCGATTGCAATTTTATGGGACGGTACCTAATGAGTTATGTCAAACGATCTCCTTTGGTTAAGGTGAATTTTGTACTTGAGGTAATTGATGAGAAATCAAGTATACAATCACAAGGAGAAGGGTGTGGGATGCAAAGTGAAAAGCCATTGAATTGGTGTATGGTGAGTGGGATAAATCCTATGAAGACTTGCCATATCTTCTTCATGCCATTAGAGACTCAAATCACTGGAAATTCATAGATGTAGAATCAATTAATGTTAGTGACACAAATGTTGTGATCTTGATGATATTGTTTGATCCGTGATTGGGAAGATCCAATTTGTATTATTTCTGACCACCATGGGGGGATTCTTGTTGTAGCTGCTAGTAAGGATGTTGGGTTATGTCATGTACATTGGAGGTTTTGTGCACATCATGTTGCTAGCAATTTTAATACTTCGTAGAAGAATGTGCATATGAAGAAGTTAGTAACGAGGGCTGTACTGCAATCTTCATTGCTAAAATGGGAGTTTTGCATGAATACATTGAGAAACATTAGCAAAGACTCTCCTAAATGGTTTGATGAATGCGGGATCAGTAAGCAACAATGGACGATGGCTTTTGATGATGGTTATAGATTTGAAAACACTACAACAAATTTAAGCGAGAGTTATAATGAGGTCCTCAAGGAAGCTAGGGCATTACCTATATATGCCTTAGTTATAAAAACTTTCTACAATTGCATAGCGTACTTTGACAAGCACCATGAGAAAGCACACGCAGCCTTGGGCAAAAATGAGAAATATACTACATATGCAAATGATATGCTTGAAAATTAGATGAATATAGGGATAAGTCATAATGTGACTTGTTTTCATGGGATTCCAGATCCATACTATAAAGTTCTCACTGGTAGGCGTGAGATACCATACGGTTTGAAAGGTGGGAATTTTCACAAAGTTGACATAAGAAATGTATCTTGTACTTGCAACAAGTATCAAACATATATATAGAATCCCATGCTTACATGTATGTGTAGTGTTAACATCTAGACGTGTTAACATCCATACAGCTATCACCCATTGGTACACTTGGGAGCAACAAATGTTAATATACCAAGGTAAATTCGAGCCAATACCTGATCCTAAAGCTTGGCAGCCATACGCATTTCAGAAGCACATGTCGTGGTGGGAGAAGAAATGAGAGAAAGGATGAACAAAGTTGTCTCGTATTCATAATGAGATGGATATCCGAGAAAGCAGGCAAAGTAATAGTTGTCATGTGTGCATGCAAGAAGGCCATACTAGAAGGCATTGCCCTCATATACAACACGGAACCTCATCGTCGACACAACAAATCCCACAATCAAACACTTGCCAAAGAAATAGAAATATCAATAAATGTAGTATTTGTAAATTATTGGTCATAATAGGAAGAATTGTCCAAATAGAGGTGAACTTCTGATGGCATCTTTTATATTTAATATTTGTGGTTAATTTTTCCATTCTTGAATTGTAGATGAAGGCAGGACCAGACTCATCAGTTTTTCGTGGACACGATGTGCATCAATCCATGAGTGTGTGAAACGGTGATGTAAGTATCCTTAATCTATACATTTCATATGTAAATCAAATTTACTTTCAATATGATTCTATTATAAGTTTATATTCCATGAACTATCAATAATTCAATCATAATTATTTTTTTGATTCACATTATAAATTTATCTTCCATTAACGAGTTGCACATTAAACTTACACAGGTTTACTCAAAATTGAGATGTTGTCGACATGATGCAGTCATGCGATCAATTCCAGTACACCCACGAGTTGCCCAACTTGTACAGGAAGCGAGGTTTGGAGGGATTTTAGACTTTGGTTTCATATCATTAGATTAGCATCTTGTCACAGCTCTAGTGGATTGCTGGAGGTCAGAGACTCACATGTTTCATATGGCCAGGGGTGAGATGACTCACTCTGGATGGCTTTGTAGTCACAGGTGTGACCTTTGTGCCTAGCAAGATAGGATTATGTGATCGATTACTTGGAGCGGTACTTGATGAGAACCAAATCTCTAGTTCTAGGGTATAAATGACTTGACTGCAAGGGACCTTCGCAAACATGGCAGATGATGCGGATGATGAGACATGTCGTCGATACGCAAAAGTTTACATTTTACAGTGCATGGGCAACATTCTTTTTCCAGACAAGTCCGGAAACTACATCTTGTTGATGTACTTGCCTTTATTAGAGGACTTGCAAGTAAGCAGATTTTATAGTTAACGTTACATTATTTATTGCTTAAGTTTCAATGAGTATTTACATATTTCACTCGTGCTTATTGAGTGCATATCACAGGCTGCAGGATAGTATAGTTGGGGGCTGCTTGTTTGATGTATCTTTTTCGCCAACTATGCTTAGCTGCCCATGCAGGGACTGACAAGATTGGTGGAGCATTGATCGTGCCGCAAGTATGGGCATGGGAGAGGATTCCCCACATAGCACCTACCGTGCGTCATTGTCCGGAGTGGCAAGGATGACCATTGGGTGCTCGTTAGGTGGCTGCTTTCGATGTCCGAAAGCAGTCAACCAACGCTGTGATTCCATATAGGAATGCATTTGACCTCCAAAGTGCAGAGCAGGTATCTAATTTAATGTTTCCACCATATTTATTACATTAGCAAACATGTTTTAATTATTAAACTTGTGTGATTATGCAGGTTATGTGGCAGCCTTACTGATGAGGTGTGGCTCATTATAGTTAAAATGCCCAAGTTAAGCTAGAAACTACGTTAAACACTATATTATTAACATGATAAAATGGTTAAGTGTGGAAATTAAGGAAAAAGACCTAAAATATCAAATTTGGGTTAAAAATGCATAATTAAGTCAAATTTATAAGATATTCTATACATAAATACAAAATGATAATCCAATTGCCAATTAAACACATTTCTGAGCTTAAAAGTTCAAATCAAGGGTTGAATTAACTTCTAATATGTTCAATTAAGTCCCAATAAAAATCTCACTGCATTTGGACATCAATAGGACCTTAAAACCATCACATTACACTTAGCTCCTTCATGCATTAACATTCTCTTAAGTTAAAAAGTCGCAATGACGTTCTTGTAACCTGTGAGGACTTCTTTGTAAACATTCAGGGATTGCTCTATTTGGATTTTCGCCACTTATGGGCCTTGTCAGAAAATATCTACCGCTTCACTTAATTGGGTTCTTTGTGCAAATTATCCACACACCTGCTGCTTTGCGAGGCACTATACCTCGTGAAGAACACTAGCTACAACCGCCATCCATTCTTTGGCCCTTAGATCCAATGGTTGATCGTCTTCCAATCTTCACGTGCCTTTACGTGCAGCACCGTAGCGTCCTTTAGATCCCATCCAATGGTGGGTTTTTGTTCTAAAACTTCCCGCCTCTTCTCAATCTCTCATCCATCGTCCATGCCCTACGTAACTAATCACACCACCACGGTGCCCAGATCACTACCTCAGCTACTTAAGAACCCCTTAAGGCTCGCGTGCAAAGGATCAGCCCCCTCCTACATCTCTTGAGCTGGTCATTCATTCCCTCTGGTTTCCTCTCCTCACTTTGCCTCCAGTTCCCTCGCTACTACGGTGAAGCTCCATTTCTCCAACTCTCCTCGCCGCTATGGATTATGTAACTCTTGAGGGTGACTTCAAGCTTCACTAGTAGGCTTTCCCTCTGCCGAAGCTCCTCCCTCCATCTTCACTACAGCCACCAATTGTAGTACTCCTTATAGGTCCCATTATTCCACTTAGTTAGGATCTATTGCTTTCCAAGGTAGTTGTTAGTGTAATGTAGATTAATTAGAGTAGAATTAGATAGTTAACTGCTGGATTGACTGTTAGATCTAGGAGTAGCTTAGATTAGTCTTAGTTTCACTTGATCTGATCCCTCTGATTAATTCTGATGAGAGAGACACTTCCACCCATCCATATTGATCCATATATCTTCCCCATCATCTTACGATCGCCATCACTCGAATTTGTCACTGTTTTAATATGTCGGTCACCTCCCCCATGAGAGCAGCAAGAAGGTCTGGAACTCTGTAGTTCCCAGATGTCCTTGCATGCTAATCCATTAGAGGACCCTCTCATTCACTCCATTGATCACAAGGGCCCTTATCATGGTGTTAATTGCTTAGAATTTGCCCGATTGATGTGAAGTTGGTTTTTATGCCTGATCTGAAGATCAGAGTTCAATTTGGTTTCAATTGGTTTTAATTGAGTGAATTAACATTCGAAAGTTCTTATTGGGCATATTGTGATGACAATGAGATGTTTTCTTTACAGTCTCATAATCAGATGAGCTCGTGCCTATTTGTAACTTGATTTCTTATTTTCGACCATTACCTGGGTAGTGAGGGCTAATGAGATTTGATGCACTGAATCGAGGTCCAATCTCTGCTAAATAGAACACTACACGCGCTCAATTGAGTGCTAAACTTAGCACCACATCGTGAAGCTGCAAGCGTGTTAAGGCGTATAAATTGATTCTTGCACCGAGGTTGCTCAGTCGTCAGTGCACGATGCACCTAATACCCATTACCCCTCTCCTCTCTCTCTTTGAGCATGAAATGAGCATATATTTGAGCATGTGGTAGGTTGGGAGCCCGTGTGCACAGTAGTGGGCTCATTATGGGCCTAAAAGAAAATGCACAAAAATATGCACGATAAAAACTAGAATCGGGTCTAGTAGTGGTCTGGTCCAATCCCTAGGGATGCTGTGTATCCCATGAAAAACCTGGTTCTCCCATTAATAAACCAAATTTTTGCCAAGTGAGGAGAGCTATGTGTGAGAGAGTGTCCTAAAAATGACTAGTGTTGGAGTATCTGAGAACTCTACGTGTTGTGCTGAGAAGTATCTAAAAATTCTAAGTGTTGGGACTTATGTGAGTTGAGGAAGTGTTTGTGTGTACTGAGTGTAGTGTGTGCGTATTGTGTATATGGTGTATACATATATGTATATGTATATATATATATATATATATATATATATCAGTACATAGTATATGTATATGTATAATAAATAAATTATATATATATAATGAATATGAGCACATGTATAGTATATGTATATATAATAGAGTAAAATAAGATAATATACTTATAAGCCTTATTATGTTTGTATATATTTTTGTAATATCTTTTCAGTGACATACACATCCGTCACTGTAGGTGTATATATATGTTATTAAATATAATTCTTTTGCCTTAAAGTTTGTACATACTTTTACTAAGGCTATACGACACTTATATATGTTATTGTATACATAGTTTATGTTATTAAAGTTATTAGTATATGTTAGTATATGTAGCTTAGTTCATATTAATAGTTATTTTTTGTACCTTAGGTATTATTTAGGATAGTGTGTATAACTAACATAGAGTAGCGTTAGTTTTTTATGCCTGTTTAGTTGTAAATATGTTTGAGGCATGTCAATTAACATTAATTGATTCTTTTGTACATAATTAACTCATTCATTCATTCTTTGATTTATTGATTTATTTTGTAAATATAATTGACATTTTTGGAATAAAAGAGTATTTTTGGAATATAGACAGTGATGTATATCAATAACTGCCTCCTAGTGAACGACTTGGAATAAATCAGTAAAAATTATGTAAATTAATAAAATGATACGGCATCTATTTGCAATGTGACACTATACTACAACAACAACACCATTAAATTATTGTTTTTAACATGTAGACGGTTTTGTCGATCATTTTTTTGACACCGTTGTCAGGGAGGCAACTCTCTATTTGCCAAAAATTTTCTTTCATATTTTTGATTTCTTTGTAAATAGTTATTCTTTCATTCATATTCTTTGTTGTATATATATTCTTTTATTCATTTTATTTTTTGATTTGTTTCTGTATATAACTGTCTTGCTAATCATTTGGTGTTTTTACAGCACTTGAGGAGTAGGAGTAGTGTTGTCCTTCCGGAACAGTCATCTTCCTGGTGGATCCGCTGCGATTTTGATTCGACTTCCTGGTGGAGTTGTTTCCAGAAGTTACAGATTTCCAGCTTTAGTAGTATAGTATAGTAGTAGTTTGGACTTGGTTTATACTTAGGATATATTTGTTAGGCATAAGTTGTGAAAGCCTATTCTCACACATTGGTTGTAATAACTTGAACTCTCTGGACTCTCACTCTCTATTCTCTCTCTCTACTCATCTCTCATCGACTCAGTTTTCTCCAAATCGATTTCTTTTTCAATTTGATTTTGTTTGTTGCTTTAGAAAATCCAAAAAATTACAACGTCAAAAAAACCAAAAATATCTCATCTCTTATCTAGCAGTAGTATCTCATAGGCATCCATATTTAGGTTGCATATCTTCCTGCTAGATTTCAATTCAATCAAATTGCATACTTGTAGAATTGTTGGAGTCAAATATGTACATTCTATCCTTCCTTAGCTCTTGCCATCTCTTGCATTTAACTAAGTTAAAAGGACCATCTCTTGTTTTGAAAGGATTAAAAAGCCAAACCAGTTGCTTAGAATTCACATCTAAATATCAAATCTAATTCAAAAGGAGACATAATAACTTGCTTGAAACCATATCTTAGTTTTCACCAAAATCTATTACTTGATTATCGTGCACACACTACATGATCACTTAAGTATACAAACACATGGGTTTCTATCTCATCTCCTTGAGCAACCACAGGGTCTGGATTTGCATGCCGGTCTTATCCACATTTCGGGTGGATTTTAGTGGTTTGCACCACGCTAGGTCTTCTATAGGATGTGTATAATTGTACTGTGACATTTCTTTGCGTACTACATATATTTTTCGCATAGCAGACTCTTAGGCAAAATTCAAGTTTTCTCGAGGCAAAATTCGAGTTTTCTCGCTTGTCTGATATTGATTGGTATTGTGTGATTGAGATTGATATTTGGAGATTTTTGGATTTCTGATTTTCTGGTTTTCTGGAATTGAGATTGAGATTGATATCTTCTGTGAGTTTAAGACTGATTCAACAAAACATTTTTCAAAAATTGACTCATGGACGGTAGGAGATCCTAGAACCCTTCCTTGGTACCTCCCTTGGGTGATGATGCCCAAGCTTCTACTTCCACTTCTATGCCTTCCACATCCAATCCTATACCTCCTGAGCCTCAAACTCCCATTCACAATCCCATTCATCCAGAGGATGACCACGATTCTACACAGTTCGAGGATTTCGAAGAACTTCCTCCTCATCCTTTTTGCACATCCTCCACCACCACCACCTCCACTTCATAGGTTTCAACCTCCTCCCTACCCAAACTTTCCTAACCAACTACAACCAGAGAGAGGTCCACAACCTAACCTTCAACACATGTATAATACAATTGCAAATGAATACCCTTACACAATTGGTGCAACAACTTAAGCTGTTAATCTTTTAGCAAATCACCGTCCCCAGGCTCGTAGCCCTCAACTACGAGATTACTATAATCCTACAGTTGCACCACCATGCCTACGGTATGCTATCCTGCTGGGGGTCGTGTTATTGAACTGAAGCCAAACATCATAGCCATAATCCCTCACTTCATTGGTCTTGCTTTTGAGGATCCTTTTCAGCAGTTAGAAGAGTTGAAAAATCTTGCTCAGACTTTGGGTCCACAGGGCCATGATCAACACACATTACTGATGAAAACGTTCTCCCTTTCACTTAAGGATAAGGCCCCCTTCTGGTTTAGAACTCTTTCACGAACTACACCAATAGAGACATGGGCTTTTTTGGAACATGAATTCCTAAAGTACTTTCCTGTAGGTCGCACTAGCGCTCTGAGGCGTGCTATCACCACCTTCACCTAATATTCAAGAGAACAAATGCATGAGGCTTGGGAGCAATTTCATGAGCTTTTGCGAAAATGTCTCCAGCATGGTGTCCTACGCTGGCAACAGGTCCAAATCTTCTACCATGGGCTCCATGATGACACAAGAAATTTTGTAGATGCCCCTTGTGGGGGCAACTTCTTGTGTCGGGATGAGGATTCAGTCTTTGAGCTCTTCGAAGGTATGGTAGAAAATTCTATAAACAATACTTCGATGAGCGTGTTTAATAGAAAGTCCTTGCATTCTCATACACATTCAGGGGTACGCGAAGCCCAATCCATCACAAGAGACTTAGAGATAGTGGCTAGTTAGCTGGATTAGGTAGGCTTAATTGAGAAAAAAGTAGATGAAGTATGGAAATTCTTATCTAAACCTTCATCTTCTTCTCAGTCACCTATATTACACACTTCTTCCCAGTTTCCCACATGGAGGGAAACTGTGAACAATCTTTCTGTGGCACCAAATCCACCGCTTTCTGACTATTCATTTCCATATCCTTCACTGGCTGGAGAAACCTTTGTTCCTCCATACACTGATTTCCCTACACCTCTTGAAGCTTCGAAGGAGCTCCACGCCATTCACAATGACCCATATTCCCAAACCTATAACCCTGGATGGCATAATCATCCAAATTTCTCGTGGTCAGGAAATACACAGAGACCTAAGTTCCATCAACCTTCTGTACTAACACTTCAAAACCCAATCCAAGCACCACCTCCACCACAACAACACGGGTATCCATCGCATGCCTACCAGCAACCCCAACCTAGGCCCACCCAATACTCTCAATCTGGGCCTACATGAGATGATTTGTTGGGGTCCATCATAAAAGCTCTTACTGACATGAAGCAACAAAATATTGCTATGCAGTAAAAGTAGGATGTGATACTAGTTGAGATGAGAGCCCAACTTTCACACTTGATAGAATCCCGTTAAATACATTTACTCTCATCTCAAGCACAACCCAACCTTAGGAACATGCTTTCCCAGAGGTATATTCAACCTAGACCTCCAGTGCAAGGTCAAGCACACCTTATTTCATAAACCTTGCACGAACCTAAGTTCTACACAGATCCAAATAATTCCTATTCTCAATCCCAACCACCTCTATTGCCAAACTCTGATACACCATCTACGTCTAGAGCAGAACTTAATGCCATTACAACTAGGAGTGGTAGGAGTACTATAGATCCACCATTTCCTGTGTCTACATCTTTTACTAGACCTTCTACTTCCACTCCTCAATCTGATTTACCTCTTCCTAATTCTTCTTAACCTAGGAATGACCCTCCCATTACCACTTCTGTACCATTTTTGGAGGCTTTAAAGAGGAAGGGAAAAGGGAAAAAGAAACAATCTGGTGTGGCTCCTGAGGAGGATCAGCTCATGTTCTTTGATCAAGTCCATATAAACATCCCCTTGTTGGCTGCGATTTGCCACATTCCACTTTATGCTAAGTTTTTGAAAGACTTATGTACACTTAAGCGTAAAGCCAGAATTTAGAAAGGGTGTCATCCTATCCTTTTGTCAGAATAAGTTAGTTCCATCATCTTTAGTAGCCTCCCTATTAAGAAGAAAGACCTAGGCAACCCTATTCTCTCCTGTATGATAGGAAACACCACATTTGATAGAGCCTTACTTGACTTAGGTGCTTCTATCAATCTTATCCCAACATCCCTATTGACACATTTCGAGGTTGGCAATCTAAAGTCAACCAAGGTGTCCCTGTAATTAATTGATCAATTAGCTAAGACACCTTAGGGAGTGCTGGAGGAAGTTATAGCTGTAGGATCTGTAAATCACAAGCACACTAGAAGGGGGGATGAATAGTGTGGTAAAAAATAATTGCAAGATAAAGCAAATCACAAAAATGCACAAGATATATAGTAGTTCCCCTCACTTGGATACTCCACTACCTAAGTCTCCCAACTTAGGATTTTAAACTTGATTTCCTCAACCCAAAGGGAATCAATTTACTAATACCTGAGGTAATTAACGGGTTACCTCAACCCAATTACAAGATATTAAAAAGAAATAAAGATGCAGGTGTAAGCAAAATGCAAATAAAAGCTTACAATTAATCTCTAAGTCTCCAACAAGTATATTGCTTAATAAGAGTATGTAAATTAATCTAACGAGAATACTAAGGCGTGAAACAAACAATTTATCAGAGAGGAACACGATCGCCTTTGATGACTTGTTGCAAATAAAGAGTGGCCTTGAGAGGAATGCAACAAATCAAGCTCTTTTGCTGCTAGTAAATTGAGAATTGAAAGTGTAGGTAAGGATAGAATTTTGGCTTCTTGGTTGTGTGCAAAAGACACTCAAAGAGTGCTTATATAATCCTCTAAACACCTTCCCTACGATTACTAGCCATTAGGGGCAATTTAGGAAGATTAGAAATAGGTTTAATTGCAAACTAGCTGTTCAGATTGGTCACAATGGTTAGTTGGTACTGGTACTAAACTTTTGGTACCAGTACTGACTGCCTACAGTTAGCCCAACTAAGTCACTAGGTACCGGTACTTGTGACTTACAGATTTGGGTCCAGTGACCTACATGGTACTAGTGATTAGTACCAGTACTTATAAGGTCCAGGCAAAATCAAGTGCACAAACTGTGACCACTTGGTACCAGTACTCACGATGAGTACAGGTATTTGTTGTTCACAGTTTGGGACTTCGGTCCAAACCTGTGCCTAGCATGTAGCGGTACTTATGATCAGTACCAGTACTTGCTACAAGTACCAAATATAATAAGTGTAAGTCAATTTTTAGAGATATCCAACCTACTCTAAATGACTTTATTTTGAAAAAATAGATTTTGAGTTTTGAAACGAGTGAATGAACGATATTCTAAATCCTAATTATCTCTACTTTGATTTTAACTCCTAGATTATGTTTTACTTGTTAGGAGACATACAAAGATTCTAAAATACAATTAATACAACAAAAACTATAGTCTTCTAGTCTTCTTCCTTCGTATGCTATCTTGTTGCTTGCATCCATAGATTCTTTTGACATGTAATAGTTCATAAATACATTAGATTTTAAATGATTTTGTTAACACCAAAACACAGAAGAGAAATGAAACTAGGTTCCAACAATCTCCCCATTTTTGGTGTTAACAAAACAAACAAGATACTCATATTTAAAAATAAACAAAGACTTAATAAGAGAAGAATAAAAAACTCCACATGGAGTAAAAAACCTCCCCTTTAAACTAAGCTCTCCCTATTTTAAATATGAAGTATCCAATCATTTCTCCCCCTTTTTGTCAAGCAAGCAAAAAGATGAGCAAATAATAAAATTTTAAAAATAAAGCATGATATATTTCACATAAGCAAACAGAGCGTGATACGTGAATAACCAACTCTATTCAATCTTCATACCATGATAAAGTTCATAAAGATAAAGCTTGAAACAATTTTAGCACATAATTATCTGAAAAGTCCTACAAATTTAACAAGCAACAAAATGAAAACTAAGCTAATTTCTAAGATATTTTCTAATAAGCTTTTGCACATGTCCACCACCACCACCACCATCATCATCATCGTCATCGTTGTCATCATCATCTTCATCTTCATCATCACTATCTTCATATGAAACTTCTTCGTCATCTTCAGTGTCTTCTTCTTCATCATCATGAAGAGCATGTTCTTCTTCCACCATTGAAGATAAAACTGGAGATGGATCTTGAAAATGATTTTGCCTTCTTTCATTGTATTCTTAAGGTGCTTTCGGTTGAGTCCGCTTCCTTTGTTTAGGTTGTTGAGTGGAAGAAGTGACATGGGAGGACTCAATAGAAAGACAAAGGTCATGGAATTTGCATTCCATGTGACGGATGGCAAAATTTAGATTGGTTAAATTTTGACCAATGTAATTGAAGGTATTTATCAAATTGGGATCAGTTCTAGACACATTATATAGATTTATCCAAGGTATTTCAGCTTCTGGATATGGGTAGGTTATAAGAACAAAAGTGGAGGATGATTCATGAGGTGGATGAGAAGAAGATTGAGCATTTGGATCAATTTCTTCTTCTTCTTCATCATGACTAGAGGATTCCTCTCTAGCAGGTTTCACTCCCATTTTTTCAAAGAGTAGACCATTTAAAATAGACCACTTTTCTAATAGGAGTAAAATTAGAGAGGTCAATTTTATTTTTATGAAGAATGTGTGACACCAAAATATCCAATGGTAAAGCTGATGCACGGTAATGGGGTCTAAGAAAGTGAATGAAAACTATGTTCCAATTGACCGGAAAGCTTGTAATGATAGCATAAATTAAGGGTAAAACATCAATAGGTATTTTGTGAAATCTTGAATTTTTAGCCCTTAAGTTCCATGCTAAGATATGAAAAAGGACGTGAGCAAAAAGGGTCATATTTGGGGCAACCAATGCTTTGCCCTGGCAGTTAGGGAGCAAGAGAGTTTCATGGATTTTATGAGTAGGAAATTGCTCTTTAAGTGTGTTAAATGCATGACCTTCATTAAGACATTTAGTAATGGTTGACAAGAATTTCGGTGTGATGGTGATTTTCTGGCCAAAAACATTTCTTATTAAGACAAGGCGACCTCGATTTTCTTATTCTTGGAGATTAGTAAAGAATAGACAATTGACATCAGGGTATACTCCAGGAACATCGGCAAAGAATGATTCATCAAATAAATGCATGAGTTTTTGTTCGGAAAGATGAGTGGCAAAACTAAAGAGTTGAAGAGAGAAATCTTTCCACTCAACTGGCCTACAATGATGGAGTTTTAGGCCTTTATACCAATCAAAGTTTGACCTAGCATTCTTATTAATGCAAAACTTGTGAAAAGCATCTTGAGGTGCTTTTCCCTTACTTTTAGATTTAGGTGCCATCTGTAAACATGCAATAACAAGGAATAGGAGAATGATTGGAAATATAGAAAACTTCCTTTCATGTGTTTATACAAAAAAAAAAAATTTAAGCCTGCATGTAACGATACTGGTGATTGGTATCGGTACTAGTTGGTTTCTGTTCCAAGCAAAAATTTGAGCTAGTACCGATATTCATCTTCAGTATCGGTACTTGCTCACTAAAGCAGGTATTGCTGCGCCTAGCTAGTATCGGTACCAATGATGGGTACCCGTACCACCTGGTACCCGACGAGAAACAAATGCAGCAGCGAGAAAGAACTTGAGAGAAAGAAAAAGACAAGATGCAGAATGACTTATGATAGTAAGATCTACTTAGGAGATAAGAATATACCTAGAGTAGAAGCTTGGAGGTGAGCCTTCTTCTTCTTGGCTAGGGCTTGGAGAGACACTTGTGGAGAGAACTAGGGTTTGCTTAGGACAAAATGAGGCAAGTGTTTGCACTTGGCCTCTTTTATATGGGATGGGTCATGTCCTTGTCACATGACCACTTAAGTGGTTGAGAGAAGAAAAATTTATAACTTAGGTGTTGAAAAAATAATGTAGTCAACAACCTAAGTTAAGCAAGCATATTGCAAACAACACCCAAATATTTCCAGACAAATGAAAATATTATAGTTTACCCCTTTTTTTTTAAATAAGCATGGGTAAATTGAAGTGAGACCCTCAGAGATCTTTATAAATACAAAAAATTCCATATCAGTCAACTTATTAGTTTTGAATCTCTTTTATTGTACAAAGTCCTAATTTTCTTCTTATAAAGCAGAATCTCTCTGTTGCAAGAGGTTTTGTAAAGATATCTGCGAATTGGTTTTGTGTGTCAATGAATTCTAATTGAAGTGATCCTTGAAGCACATTATCTCTAAGAAAATGATGTCTAACATCTATGTGCTTGGTACGTGAATGATGAACCGGATTTTTGGATAAATTTATTACACTTGTATTATCACATAAAATTTTGGATTGTGCAAAAATCAATCTAAAGTCGAACAAAGTTTATCTCATCCAAATAACCTGAGGGCAAGCAAGTGAAGCAGTAATATACTCTGCTTCAGTCGTAGAAAGTGAAACACAAGTCTATTTCTTTAAGAACCATGAGACTAGAGATTCTCCAACAAAATGACATGTACCGCTAGTGCTTTTTCGGTCTGTCCGACTCCCTGCATAGTCAGCATCACTATAGGATAATAAATCTAAGGATTGTGCTTTAGGATAGAAAAGACCATGATCTTTTGTGCTGTTTAGGTATCTAAATATTCTTTTTACTACATTAAAATGAGAGTCCTTGGGTTTGGATTGGAATCTCGCATATAAACATGTAGCAAAAATAATATCAAGTCTAGAAGTTGTAAGATATAGTAGTAAACCTATCATGCCCCGGTATTTCTTTTCATTTACCCTCTTGCCAGATAAATCTTCACCAAGAGAAGCAGGTAGAGCAATCGGAGTCTCTTTGCCATTTACATTTTCAAAGTCAAATTTCTTGAGAATTTCAAGAACATATTTTGTTTGACTAATGTAAATTCTTGTGTCTAATTGTTGAATTAGGAGTCTAAAAAGAATCTGAGTTCACCCATCATACTCATTTCAAACTCAGTCTTCATAGTCTCATAGAAATGTTGAACAGAAATGTTGACACAAGGACTCCTTAGTTGATCCAAATATAATATCGTCAACATATATTTGAACCAGTAGGATGTCATTTCATTCTTCTTTTACAAAAAGAGTTGAATTAACAACTCCAATTTTAAATCCATGCTGAAGAAGAAAGGTCCTAAGCCTATCATACCAGGCCCTGGGAGCATGTTTAAGTCCATATAATGCCTTATTGAGTTTGTATACGTGCTTTGGGTGTGCTGGGTCCTCGAACCCAGGAGGCTGATGAACATAAACTTCTTCCTTAATATAACCATTAAGAAAGACACTCTTGACATCCATTTAATATATCTTGAAGTCCTTTGCACTTGCAAAGGCAAGTAGCATCCGTATGGACTCCAAGCGAGCAACAGGAGCATATGTCTCATCAAAGTCAATATCCTCCTGTTGGTTATAGCCTTGAGCTACAAGTCTGATTTTATTCCTAATCACTGAACTAGATTTATCCAATTTATTTCGAAACACCCACTTGGTTCCAATGATGGAATTACCCTCAGGAGTGGGTACCAAGTTCCATACATTGTTCCTAGCAAATTGGAGTAGCTCCTCCTACATAGCTACAACCCATGATTCATCCGTTAATGCCTCATCAACTTTCTTGGGTTCAAGTTGTGAAACAAAGGCATTAAGGATAAAATCAGCTCTAAAGTGAGATCGGGTTTTTACACCTTGTTCAATATCACCTATGATTTGTTCTTGAGGGTGATCTTTATGGTGAACATATTCTTTTGGAAGATCATGTACATTACGTGTATCTTCCATTTTTGATACATCGATGAAGGGGGTATCTTCATCATCAGAATCTAAATGATTTGGTTTAAGTTCACCTAAGTTTGTTTCATCAAATGAAACATGCATAGATTCTTCTATAACAAAAGTTCTTTTATTAAAGACTCGATAAGCTTTGCTTCTTGTTGAATAGACAATAAAAATGTCTTCATCACCTTTAGCATCAAACTTATCAAGATGATCACAGGTGTTTAATAAATAACATCAACTTCCAAACACCCTAAAATATGAAATCCTAGGAGACTTCTCATATTGAAGCTCATATGGAGTTTTCTTAATAATAGGCCTTAAGAGTGTTCTATTAAGAACATAACATGATATATTAATGGCTTCTGCCCAGAAATATTTTTGAAGCCCAGACTCCAAGAGCAAAGTTCGAGTGCATTCTTGTAGAGTGCGATTCTTGTGCTCTACAACACCATTTTGAGATGGTGCCTGTTGAAATGAAAATTCATGGGTTATGCCAGAATTGACACAAAAACTTGAAAATTTTTCATTTTCAAATTCACCCCCATGATCAGTTCTAAGTCTAGGAATAGAGGATGATTTTTCCTTTTGAAGTCTTCGAGCAAGACTTAGGAAGGAATCAAATGAGTCATCCTTATGTTTTAAGAAGATAACACAAGTGAACCTAGAGAAGTCATCAACAATAACTAGGCAAAATTTTGATCCATTTAGACTCTCGAATAGTATTGGTCCAAATAGATCAAGGTGTAACAATTCTAAAGGTCGTGTTGTTGAAACAAAGTCATTAGGTTTAACAGAAGCTTTGTGCATTTTTCCAAGTTCACAAAATTTGCACAAAACATCCTTTTTATAAATTAGTTTGGGTAGGCCCCTTACTAACTCATTTTTCGCTAACCTATTAAGATGTTTGTGATTAATGTGACCTAGCCTACGGTGCCAAAGATCTACTTCAACATGGGAGGAGCATAGATATTTTCATAGCTAAAGCCTTCAATTAAGACTGTATCTGTTCCTTCTTTTAATATTTTAAATCCAACTTTAGTAAACAAAACATCACATCTATTATCACATATTTGACTAACACTAAGTAGGTTATGTTTTAAGTTTTCTACTAAAAGAACATTACGTACCTGCTTAGAAGAATTACCTATTATATCTTCACCAATAATGTGACAACGTTTGTTGTCGCCTAACTTGACGTGTCCTCCATCTTCGATTATGGTCCACTTGATAAAGAGGTCGGAGTGTCCCGTCATGTACTTGGAACACCCACTGTATAGGATCCATTTCTCTTCCTTGACCTGCAAACAGTTTATTAAATCTAGTTCAGGTACCCATTTTCTTTTAGGTCCTTGATGGTTAGTACCCTTTAAATCCTTAGGTTTATAGATCACTTTAGTGTTAGATCTATAATTCTTAGGATTCTTGACCTTTTGGTAAATCCATGCATGTATAGGTGCATGTGATTTATTTTGTGTGTTCTTTTTATTATTGATCTTAGCTTTTAAACTATTACAAAATTCTATATTCAGCTTAGTTGTTTTTAGATTATTCAAAGTGTCCTCAAAATGTTCATAAATATCTTCTAATTCTACTATTTTTGCATGCATTTGATTGTTAGTTTCTTTTGACATTTCTAATTCTATTTCTAAATAAGATTTCTCTATTTCTAGAGTTTTATAACTATCATGCAAAATCTTATTTTCTTTTTTAATCAACCTAACTTTGTGATACAAATCTTCATATGCTTGTAATAACTCATTAAAAGTGACTTCAGAGTCTACCTCATTTTCTGAACTGTCGTTGTTTGCCATTAAACAAAGATGTGCTACTTCTGTTTCTTCAGATTCCTCAGAAGATGATTTCGTGCTGGAATCACTATCATCCCAAGTTTCCTTGTATGCCTTTCTTGAAATCTTCTTCTTCCGATCGAGTTCTTTGTCTTTCTTGTTTTCTTCCTTCTTCTTGATCATTGGACAATCTTGCACTCAAAACAAATAATGTCATTTGTAAATTTATTTACTTTCTTACCTTATTTTCGGATGGATCTTCTGAATCTTCTCGTTAGAAGAGCAAGCTCCTCTTCTTCGTCGGAGTTGGAATCATCGAGGTTTGACTCCTCCTTTATAGCTTTAAAAGCAAGCTCCTTCTTGCTTATGGATTTTTCTTCATTCTTCATATTTTACAATTGGACTTCATATGCCATGAGGCTTTCAATCAAGTCATCCAAGGAGAGAGTAGAAAGATCTTTCGCCTCTTGGATGGCTGTGGTCTTTGGAGACCAGTCGCTTATAACGGATCTCAAGATCTTCCTTACAAGCTGCTCCTCCTTCAGCTTGACTCTAAGGTTCTTCATTGGATTTGGAGCTGTGTATATTCCTTTGATTGTTTCACCTTTCTTCATCCTGAAACACTCATAGCTTTCTGTTAGAATAGAAATATGTGTTTCTTTTACCTTACTTGTACCTTCATAGGTGACTTGCAGTATGTTCCATATCTCGTATGCGGACTCGCATGCGGAGATATGGTTAAACTCTTCCCTTGATAACTCACAATAGAGTGCATTCATCGCTTTCTCATTTCCCACGATCTTTTTCTTTTGTTCTGTAGTCCAAACAACACCTTCCTGCGGCTACGAATCCATGTGCTTCTCTTGGATAAGAGTCCATGAGTCCTCATCCATGGCCTTGAGGAAGATTTGCATCCTCCTCTTCCAGTATCCATAGTCCGTCCCATCAAAGTAGGGAGGATGTGTGGATGACTGTCCTTCGATGCGCTTGACTGAAGATGCCATTGCGAGAGAGAATAATTACTTCTTCTATTCGTGACCCACTCTGATACCACCTATAGGATCTGTAAATCACAAGCACACTAGAAGGGGGATGAATAATGTGGTAAAAAAATTGCAAGACAAAGCAAACCACAAAAATGCACAAGATATATAGTGGTTCCCCTCACTTGGATACTCCACTACCTAAGTCTCCCGACTTAGGATTTTTAACCCGATTCCCTCAACCCGGAGGGAATCAATTTAGTAATACCTGAGGTAATTAACAGGTTACATCAACCCAATTACAAGATATTAAAAAGAAATAAAGGTACAGGTGTAAGAAAAATGCAAATAAAAGCTTACAACTAATCCATAAGTCTCCAACAAGTATATTGCTTAATAGGAGTATGTAAATTAATCTAACGAGAATACTAAGGCGTAAAACAAATGATTTATTAGAGAGGAACATGATCGCCTTTGATGACTTGTTGCAAATGGAGATTGGCTTTGAGAGGAATGCAACAAATCAAGCTCTTTTGTAGCTAGTAAATTGAGAATTGAATGTGTAGGCAAGGATAGAATTTTGACTTCTTGGTTGTGTGCAAAAGACACTAAATGTTACGACCTGGTTCCCAAATCCCTACAGAACTCAAGATCGGCTTGCCTTAACTAATCCCAAGACCTAGTCGTCCAACAAGAAATAACCAAAAGCAGGAAAATAACCACATTCACACATGCAATATAACTAAGCAGAATGAAAGAACGAAGCAGTAAACAAAAGTATAACAACTATCTCAAAATAGTACATGCCACCACAACACAACAGTGGAAAGAAAACAGAAAGTAACAGAAATAGTAGCTCAAGGGTCCAGTACTCACAGCTACAGCAAGAACTAAGGAGCTGGAAAGAGAAACAACTACGGCTGGGCTCAGCTAGGCCCAACTCCCTCTACAGCTGGAAACTCGGGCTGCTCAACTCCTGGTCCTGAACAGAGTTACGAAAAGACGGAGTCAGCGAACGCTGAGTAAAGTGGTGTTTATATTATCTATGTACAAGTAAAGTAAAAACAACAAGCATGTTTTATTCTCATTTCTATTTATCTCATTTATGTATTTCTGGTTTACCTATTTCCCAAAGTATCCAAGTATTTCTTGATCTTGCTTGTTCCTTGTGGGATCGATCTTGATTACAGTCTTTTCCGTGGAGTAGAAGGTGCACGTGATGCTCTTCTGGCCGGGAGAGTCCCCCATGGTAGTCCTACACCCAGTCAACCACCCTAAGGTCACTGTCGAGACATAGCAGTGACTGCAGCACGCACGATAAGAGCATGGGTAGCTACCCCGCACTGACACGCGGTCAGTCGTTTCCACTAGCGGGTACACCCAAAGTACAGTACGGAACAGTATAGGGCCTTGCCCTCTCAGAACAGGGTTCTCGCCCCTCAGAACCAAACAGGGGTCTCTCCCCTCCACAGTCCGCGTACCCTCATCCGACTACCTCTGTTTGCCCAAAGAGCCAACAAGTTGGTGTAGGGTAGCTAGCTGAACCTTGGGCCCCATGGGGTGGCTAACTCCCTCCCTGCACTAGTAGCACATCTCGATACCACGTACGCGAGGGCAACAGGAGTCGGTGTAGAGTGGCCAACCCTAACCCCGGGTCTCAACCCAAGGGAGGCTAGCTCCGCTCTACACTAAAAAGGGAAAATTGCTCTCCTTGGTACTGCGTACACAAGGGCCAACACACTTCCCGTCTACATTCCAGATTCCTTTCATACATAGGAGTTGTACTCCTAATTCCCCGTAGGGTTCATGCTCATATTCACCTCATTTATCCATATTCAGATCTCATGTTTCATAACTCATTCCTCATCCATATACAGGTAGCTTATGTTTTCATAATTCAATTCTCAATCATAAACATGCAATTTATGGTTTCACAGTTCAATTTCTCATTTACACATAGGCAACTCATATTTTAACATGCATCTCAAGTAAACCAGAGTAGTTCCATATCATGCTCATACATTTCTACCCTAGGATTCATTCCACATCCTAAAGTTTCAATCAATTTAATCTAAGCAAACATATTCCTTATTCATATCTTAATAATTGTAATAAACCACTCTACCGGGTATCACGGGAGGAATGGGGGCCTATGTCGCAGATCTCGTCGTCTCTGCGGGCCCCGAACACGCCACCGACTAGTAACCTATACCAGCGAATAATTACATTAGACGAGGTCAAAATAGCAGATACTCAACACGAACACGTAGAGGAACTTGAGTGGAAAACAGTGGTACTTCGTTTGCGAAAATCCGATTCCGTTTGGGCCCTAAACGGGCTAAAAATGCGGTTACTGACCAATATCAGACGTCTGGGACTAATCCCAGACATCTTAAAAGACGTCAGAACTCACCTTACTCTTCTTGTGGATGCTTCAGACGTCCAGACTCTTTCTCTGCGATCGTCTGGGGACAGCTCCACATGTCGGACAAGGCCTCCGGTCGTCTGGCGATGTGATCAGACGTCCAAAAGTACTTGGGAAAGCACACCGTGTGACTTCCCAAAACCTTCACCTACGTACGAAAACGCAGGCACAACTTTAGCCCAACATTTCCTGCGCTACAACCTGCATGGCGGAAGGTAGCGCAGGATGATACATACCTCGTGATATCTTATGCTTTCAGACATCCATCTTCAGCTCCGGACGTCCTGAGGTCTCGCCAGACATTTGGTTGATGCTCCAGACGTCTGATGCTGGAAACTTCCAATATTAGAACTCCTCCACGCAACTCGCCTCGCTCGTACCTTCGCCCGCAACGGCAGCTCCAGCAGCTGTAGGAGCTTGAGAAGCTCCTCGCTGTCATCCTCCTCTCTCTCATGACTCCTCGAGCTCCACCAAGCTCCCGCAGTCGTCTTCCTCCTCCCCCGCTCTCACTCCCTTGCATTCTCTTGCTTTCGCTCCTCCCCATTTTCCCTCACTGGTTCCTCTCCTTCCTCGCCGCGGCTGCAGCAGAGATGGGAGGGGGCGTGGCTGTCGCAGGAGAAGGTGGAGGTGGCTTGAGTGGTGTGAGGAGTTGAGAAGAGAAGGGGGTGTTTATATAGAGTGGGTTTAGGGTTCGGGTGAGGGGGTGAAGGAGAGAGAGCGGGACCCTGCGCGCTGCCTACGCGCAGAGCGAAAGGAATATGCGATATTCTCCTACTTTCGGACATCCAGACATATGTCCAAACGTCTGGACATACGTCTGACTGACAGTCCAGACATCTTATCCAACTAAAAAGGCAACGGGTCATTTCACACAAAGAGTGTTTATATAATCCTCTAAACACCTTCCCTACAATTACTAGTCGTTAGGGGCAATTTGGGAAGATTATAAATAGGTGTAATTGCAAAATAGCCATTTAGATTGGTCACAACGGTTAGTTGGTATTGGTACTAAACTTTTGGTAACAGTACTGACTACCTACAGTCAGCCCAACTAAGTCACTAGGTACCGATACTAATGATGAGTACCGATACTTGTGACTCACAGATTTGGGTCCAGTGACCTACATGTATCGGTACTAGTATTAGTATCAGTACTTGTAAGGTCCAGGCAAAACCAACTGCACAAACTTTGACCACTTGGTACCGGTACTCATGATGAGTATCGATACTTGTTGTTCACAGTTTGGGACTTAGGTCCAAACCTGTGCCTAGCATGTATTGGTACTTATGACCAGTACCGATACTTGCTACAAGTACCAAATAAAATAAGTGTAAGTCAACTTTTAGAGATATCCAACCTACTCTAAACGACTTTATTTTGAAAAAATCAATTTTGAGTTTTTAAATGAGTGAATGAACAATATTCTAAACCCTAATTATCTCTACTTTGATTTTAACTCTTAGATTATGTTTTACTTGTTAAGAGACATACAAAGATTCTAAAATACAATTAATACAACAAAAACTATAGTCTTCTAGTCTTCTTCCTTCGTATGCTATCTTGTTGCTTGCATCCATAAATTCTTTTGACCTGTAATATTTCATAAACACATTAGATTTTAAAATGGTTTTGTTAACACCTAAACACAGAAGAGAGATGGAACCAGGTTCCAACAATAGCGTGGATCAAGAACTTTTACTTTCCTGTGGACTTTATTGTCCTTGACATGGAGGTCGTCGGAGCTTGCGGGTCTTTTGGCCGAAGATGGGAGAGAGGGAAATTGGAGGGGATCTCCGTCAAAATCAAGCTTAGGTTCTGCGGCAGGGTCTGGGGAGCTTTTTATAGGCGCTGGCCGAACCTTCTAGCGCGTGGAGCTCGCGCAATCACGTCCGCCGGCTCGCCGGAGTTGGAAAGAGGGTGGATACCCAAATCTCTCGTGCGTTCACACGAGAGATTGGGTTCACACCAGCGATTGTAATTGGCTTTAGAATGAAGGGAATTCCTCAGAGAATCCCCCTTCCATTTCTGGGAGGGAATCTCTGAGGGATTAGAGAGTAATCCCTCTCTAAACCTCGCCGGAGCTCGATTTTGCCCTAAAAATGGCGGCAGGACCGGATTGCAAAGGGGGTGAAAAACTTAGGGGGCTCTCTGCAAAGATATTCAAAAGATAGGGACCAAATTGTACTTTGGGTGTACTAAATTGAAAAGTAGGTCAAGATGACCTTCCCTTAGGTCCAAATTTTCGTACAAACCTAATTTTGACCTAAGGAATCCAATGGTGAAGTTGGATTTTAGGTTTGACCTCGTTTGACTAGACATTTTGTGTAAAAACCCAAATTAGGTTAATTGAAGAGCTAGGACCCTAATCTAGGTCAAACTGGGTTCCAAGGGCCAAATTAAGTGTTCTAAACCCTAGAGAATGTTTTTCCATGATCTTTAGAGGGTTTACTTGATTTTTATTCTGATCGGAACCTTGTTAATTTATGCGGGTCTGTTTTAGGTTACCAAGTGTCATTTAATTCTTAGATTGCACATAAACCCATTTCTGATTGACTCAACCCACTTTTTATCTCATTTAGACCATTTGACCCATGTTTTGCCTCTGAGAAATCCCGTTTATGTACTGCAATGGTAAAATTGCAGTTTTAACCTTTATTTCATGTTTTCTTCTCAGAGCACTTGTTCCTTCAGTTAAGCCTTCTTCTAGGTTATGTAGGAGCTTTTATCTTCTTTATTGGGTCAAAATGAGCTAGCTATGGCTCATGATGAGGCTCTCATCATACCCCCATGCCTAGCTTTTGCTAGTCCCTTAGCAAAATTTCAAAGTTTTAACTTCCGTTCTAGACCCTGAATGTCTATCAACAATCATGATAAGTGCTTCTCCTTTTCTTTTGTGACTAGGTAGGAATGCTAACAATAGGCCTAGAGGTACTCAAGTATCAACCAAAATCCGGACCTATTCTGCTTTAGCCTCAGTCCTCCACAAAGGTTTCTACAGCCCACAAAAACTAACCTAGGGTTTATTGGACTCCGCGGTTAAAGCACCCGTGCTTAAGACATTTTAGCCTAAATTCAGTTTGCAGTGCATTTTTTTTTTTTGTAAGAGAGAGATAGAAGATTTATTTGTTTGAAGAGCTTTTCTCTCTTTCTTTTTATTTCTAGCTTCGGATTAGCTTCTCAACACTGTTTGTATCGGATTCCTTGTCCCCATCATCAATCCTCAAGGGTCCCCGACTTTCGAGATTTCGAGATAATCCCGCCCATGGCAACCCCCAGAACCCTGGCTTTCGAGATTTCGAGATAATCCCGCCCATGGCATTCCGTGGCCGAATCCAGACCCTGGCGATCGACATTTCGCGATAATGCCGCCCATGGTATCTGAACCAGCAGAGTGCTTACATGCCCCCAGTAGGATATTTAAATATCCTAAGAGACAAGCACCGAGGAGACGATATGTTGTTACGCATCTTCGAGGGGAATTTCCCGCCTCTCCGCGCTGGGAACTCGTCCAAATCAATTTGTGTTGATTGACCGCTCCTAATCTAGGTGACTTTTTCAGAACATTAAACGCTTTTCGCGTGATTTGGATGTTTATGCGCACTGAACCAGACTGTGTGTGAATTTGGGGTGCTTAGGTTACCGAATCCCGTAAATCGGAGGTCAGTTAACAGGACGAATACTTCCTAAGCCTTAGACCTAATACTCAAACTTCGCATTTTCCTCAACCTCTTGAGGACTATCCAGATTTTAATGGATACGTGAATTTTTAAGCTAAAGATACTAGCCCAAGAGGCCTAAGACCAGCGTTCCTGCTAACCTCTTGCTATATCTCCGTAGCACTTTTCTTTTCTTTTTCTTGATTCGATCTAGAACTTCAGTTAATCCCTTAATCTTTTACTAATGACTATTTCTTTTTATTTTCCTTTTGTGCTCCTTTTTGTCATTTTGCTCTCTTTTCTTCCTCTCATTTGTATGACCCTGAATTGTTCCTCCCCTCTATCAAGTCCTTTTTTTTTTTTTTTTATGAAACCCTTTCTTGATATGAATTTTTTTTGTCATTTTGCACTTTCATACCCCCCCATGCCTAAGATTTGCAATGTCCCCATTGTAAATTAGGTGGGTTCGAATTCAGCTTAGTTCATGCATTAGGACAGGTGTGTGGTGAGTGAATGGGTCGAAGTGACTTGTTGCGAACGATTTCTAATCTCGGGTAGGTATACCCGAGGTGAAGTCGGCTGTTCTAATGGATGAACCCTAAAGTGCAATATGAGTTCCGCATAGAGACGTCAGAAAAGGTTTCGGGTTTTTCAAAGAATGACGGGTTGCCTCCCATTAAGCGCTGAGTTTTTCGCCATCGGCTGGGCGCAATGAGCTCAAGAGGAATGGAGGGTAAAGGATGACTCAGCCAAATCTATATCGGTCATGTCAATGAACGGCTTGAGTCTCTGACCGTTCACGACAAAAGGTTCAGAATCGTGGCTGAGTGGGCTGATTTCAACGGCTCCATTTTCAAAGATTTGCCGGACTAGGTAGGGTCTTCCCATAGGTAGTACTTGGCATCGGAGCGCAATTTATCCTTTTTGGCCTTCGGCCAATCGGGTGGAATCTGATGTGATGCCAGGTAATTAACTATATCAACGAACCATGGAAGACTTGCACTGATAGTCAGGAGGTGCTCATCAGGGAAATGTTCTGTAATAGGTCCAGAAGGATTAATAATTTCAGAAGGAAGGCGGGACAAGTGATCAGCTACCACATTGTGCTTTCCCGCCTTGTCGCGAATTTCGAGGTCAAATTCTTGCAACAGCAAGATCCATCGGGTTAATCGAGGTTTCGCGTCCTTCTTAGCAAGGAGATGCCTCACAGCTGTATGATCCGAGTATATGATAACACGGGAACCCAACAGGTATGATCTGAATTTTTCCAAGGCAAATACTACGGCCAGCAGCTCTTTCTCAGTAACCGTATAGTTACGTTGAGCCTCATCCAGTGTTTTGCTGGTGTAGTAAATGACCACAGGTTTCCCGTCAATTTTCTGCCCCAAAACCGCTCCTACAGCGAAGTCAGATGCATCGCACATGATCTCAAAGGGTTGAGACCAATCAGGGGACTGTAGGATCGGGGCTTGGGTGACTCGGTCACGTAGGATCTCAAATGCTTGAGTGCATTCCTTGGAAATTTCGAAAGGCACATCCTTGGAGAGAAGATTGGTCAGGGGGCGCGCGATTTTGGAGAAATCAGGGATGAATCGACGGTAGAAACTAACGTGCCCCAAAAAAGATCGGATGTCCTTAGTCGAGGTAGGCATAGGGAGCTTGGAAATCAGGTTAACCTTAGATCGATCCACTTGGATGCCTTTCTCTGAGATTAAATGTCCCAGGATAATTCCCTCAGGCACCATGAAATGGCTCTTTTCCCAGGAAAGAACCAAATTCACCTCAATGCACCACCTGAGTATTTGGACCAAGTGTTGGAGGCAGTCATCAAATGATTCTCCAAAAACTGAAAAGTCATCCATGAAGACTTCCAGATAATCACCTACCATATCTGAGAATATGGCAAGCATGCACTGCTGAAAAGTTGCAAGTGCATTGCAGAGACCGAACGGCATCCTTTGAAACACGTACGTCCCGAAGGGGCAGGTGAATGTGGTCTTTTCTTGGTCCTATGGATGGATTGCCACCTGATTGTAACCGGAGTACCCGTCAAGAAAGCAGAAGAATCTATTTCCCGCTAGTTTCTCGAGGATGTGATCAATAAACGGTAGTGGGAAATGATCCTTCTTCGTCGAGGAATTGAGTCTTCTGTAATCAATGCAGACTCTCCACAAATTAGCTATTTGGGTAGGAATGACTTCTCCGGTTTCAATCGTGATGATGGTAAGTCCTGCCTTCTTAGGCACCACTTGTATTGGACTCACCCAACGACTGTCGGAGATCGGGTAGATGATCCCTGCATCTAGCCACTTTATGATCTCCTTTTTCACGACCTCCTGTAGGTTAGGGTTTAGGAATCTTTGCATTTCTCTTGAAGGTCGCGAGCCTTCTTCTGTGTAGATTCGATGTGTGCAGTAGGAAGGGCTTATACCAGTCAAATCATCGAGAGTCCATCCAATGGCTCTATGATGTTGCTGGAGAATAGAAATCAAACGGAGTTCCTGGTCAGGTGTGAGTCGAGAATTGATAATCACAGGAAACGTCTGATTTGAATCCAAAAAGACGTACTTCAGATGTTCGGGAAGGGGTTTGAGTTCCACGACAGGGTTGTCAGCAGCAGCGGGTGGTTTGGGGTTTGTATCAGGAGCAATGATAGGAGTCATAGGTGTGTCTAGATTATGTTCGCGCTCCTCTGTTAGCGATTTTTGATTCTCTAGTGGTTGATCAGGAATAATCAGGTTGTCCTCTATATGCAATTCATCAACCACGACTTTGACATCACATATTTCCTCTATAACCCTGCAATTAATCCCTTGCTGGGCCTTGAAAATGTCAATCTTCATGTTTTGATTCCCAAATTTTAATTCTATCTGGCCCTCTTCGCAGTTAATGTTGGCCCTAGCAGTGGCCAAAAAGGGTCTCCCTAATATGATTGGCGTGTCCCTTGGGTTCTTAGGTGCATCCATGTCTAGTACCATGAAGTCCACTGGGAAATAAAAATCTCTTACCCTAACAATGACATCCTCGAGTATTCCTTTGGGTGACTTGATGGATCGACCGGCTAACTGTAATGTCACCTCAGTGGGTTTAAGTTCAGATTCTTCAAGGTGGTCAAGGAGGGATGTAGGTATTAGATTTATGGAGGCACCTAGATCTAGTAGGGCTCTATCAAATTGTGTTTCACCAATTTTACAAGAAATCAAGGGAGTTCCTGGGTCTTTAGCCTTGGGTGGGAGTTTGCTCAAGATGACAGAGCTGGCTTGCTCTGACAGTACGATTGGGTTCCCATCCTTGGTTCGCGGCTTACGTTTAGGTGTACATATGTCTTTCAAGAATCTTGCGTAAGCCGGTTTGTGGCGGATTGCATCCATCAACGGGATGTTTATCTGGACTTGTTCAAAGAGCTTGACCAGATCCTCCTCGGGAGCCACGGGTTTGGTTATTCTTTTTCCTTTGGTCAAGGCCTCAGGAAATGGGATCCTAGCTGATTCCTCTAGGATAGGTCCAGGTTCTTGATCTGGGACAGTAGTATCTTGGATAACTATCCTAGGGTCTTGGCTATTATCAGGCTTGGAGTGGTTCGGATAATGTGGGTCTTGGGTTATTTTACCACTACGTGTTGCTACAGAGTTCAACCCGGCCTGATTTGGGTTAGGTAGGAGGGGTGGCTACTGCTGAAATCCCGCAAAAGATGTTGAATCCTCCATCTCGTCTGGTGATGGAGTAGCGGGGGCCTGATAAATCACATGTGTTTGGCCCGAATTTGGATACATAATGCGCTTCTAGGTTAGCACGTTATTTGGGTTGGGCAGAGGTTGCGAAGAAAGGGTGCCAGGTTGGCGGGAATTTGTCATCTGGGCCAGTTGGTTGAGAACCTCTGTGATCTTGTCCTTGTGCTATTTTTGCATTGCCGCATTCGTCTTTTGAATGTCAGCCAGTGCTTGAAGGATAAGAGTCATTTGATCCTAGTTTTGCCCGGATTGGTAGGTGGGATTGGGCTGAGGCTGAGGCGGTTGAAATGGACGAGAGGCTTGTGGACGGGGTTGATATGGTGGTCTTTGAGAATTTCCCGCCCACTGAAAGTTAGGATGATTTCGCCATCCAGGGTTGTAGGTATTGGAGAGTGGGTCATTCTGGATGGCGTTGAGGTCCTCGCCGTTCTGAGGAACCTCGGGAAAGTCAGAATACGAGGGTTCAGAGTTCCCCCAACTCGAGTAGAATGGATCGGAGGTTACTCCGGTCCGAAAGGTAGACGGGGGTGGATATGGGTCCATCCCCTTGGCAGGTTGGTGATAGATGTTTTGCACAGTTTCCCTTGCCAGAGGAGGTCGTGCAAAAGAGTTTTGCGTAGAGGTGGCTTGCTGCAAATGTCGAGTTAGCTCATCCACCTTCTTTTCTATGATAGAAACCTTGTCCAGCCGACTGGCCATCAGTTCCAAGTCGACGGAAGTGGACAGGTCCTGCATCTCATGTGTCCCTCTTAGATTCGTCGATGTACGAGCATTCGTCCTGTCGAATAAGCCCATGGAGTCATTATTTATGGAGTTCTCGCACATGTTTTCGAGAATCTCCCACACAGTGTCCTCGTGTTGACCCATGATGTTTCCTCCGCACGTTGCATTGACGAATAAACAAATATCCTCACGGAGTCCCTGGTAAAAAGACTGGACTTGTTCCCACTTAGGAACTCCGTGATGGGGGCACTTTCGCATGAGATCTAGAAATCGATCCCAAGCTTCGTGAAGAGGTTCTCCCGGTTGTTGAGTGAAATGAGTGATCTGGTGGCGCAAGGCATTCGTCCGGCCAACGGGGAAGAATTTTTTCAAAAATTCGGACTGCAGTTCCTCCCATGTGTTGATCGGACGGGTTTGAGTTTGATACCAATGTGCGGCCTTGTCCATGAGGGAGAACGAAAACATTTTCATGAGTAGCATATCCCGGTTTTGTACATCTGACCCGAAGGTCTGGGCCAGATGCTTAAGTTGTTTGATGTGTTGGAATGGATCCTCAGAGTTAAGCCCATGGAACTTCGGTATGGCATGAATCATATTGGGCTTCAGTTCAGAATCAGGTCCTCCAATTGGGATTCGTACTCGGGGTTCGATTTCCACCGCAGCGGGATTATAGTGATCTCGCATCATAGGTCGCTGTGGTGGGTTTACAAAGTTCTGAAAGAGATCATTAAGGCGTTGAAGTTGGTGTTCAAGGTTGTTCTCCTCTTCAATGGGTTGTGCCATGATGGGAGAAGAAGGAGAATCAGGATCTAAATCAGATGAAAGATTTATGTGGTGGGGTTGCTGCACAAACAAGGGCGTCGAGGCTTGGCCTCGACGAGAGTGAATTTCTAAAGGAGGTCTTAAGAGTGGTCTTAAGGACCTCCTACCGAACATGCACCGAAAGATGTGATGAGATTAGAAGGTGCTGGACCCAATCAAGAGACCCAAAAATTGTTAGGTGACTATAGAGGTTCGGGGCAGATGGACCCTTGGATCAGAAGATCGTCCACCTGAGAAATACCTGGGCAGCCAGAGAGGGAGAGTCCCGCAAAGACCCCTACACGGTAGAGCGTCCCCACGGGTTACAGGGTTTCCCCCACCCCACCTCTCTTGTCACTGCAGTTCTAGGTAGACCAGAATAGGGACCTTGACCTCTTAAGTCTACCTTTTTTTATTTTAAGATCAAGGTGCTTAATGTTCCACTTGAACTTTTAAGTATTTTGAGTGCAAAAGTGACCTAATTTGAAGGTTAGTTGACCCAAGGGATCAACTTCACCTCTTGTTCCTTCAAGAGTTTTTAGGTCCTTTTTTTTTATGGTTCAAATGGATTAACAGCCTGATTTGCTTAGGGTTCCTCTTGTATAGATCTTTTCAAACACGGTTTAGGCACACCTTTTGGAAAATTTGTTTCTTTGTTTAAGAGAAGATGTGTCTCTAAAAACCCTAGCTTTGCAATCCCTAACTTGGCTCTAGTGGGTCCAATTTAGTTGCCTTAGAAATTAGCACCTAGGGCTCAATCAAGAAAATTTTAGCCCTAGTTGCCTTAGTTGGATGAACAGACAGAAATATGTTGAGATGAAAATCAGGCAACTTGATGAGTTACTAAATATGAAACAGGTAACCCTAAGTTGATTTTTCTCTCTCTTTTTTCCTTTTTAGATTTTGAGAGGGTTAAGAGAGAGGGCTTATGGAAATTACCTGTTCCTTGGAGAGTCTGTTGTGCAGTTATTGTTCTTTCCTTTTTGTTTTGCTTTCCCTGCTTGAACACAACAAAAGAGAGAAGTTAAGTCGGATATTAGATAGAAAAGTTGTAATCAAAAGCTTTAAAAGTGCCCGTTGCTCCCCGGCAACGGCGTCAAAATGTTCTCACGTTTTTGTGCGGGTTTAAAGTATATCACGTTGTAGTATAACCGACAAAACGTTTAAACAAATATAAAGAATTTTATTACTCGAAAAACTAGAGTATCCGAGGTCGAACACGGGGAGCAAGCTCAGTACTTTTTAAAACCAAAGAATACAACTGTTAAATGAAAAGGATTGATTCAAAGAGAGAATTTTAAAAAGGATTTGTGAAAGAAAAATAGAATTGGACGTCTGATTTCTGTATCAAACGTCTTAAATGTAATCTCCTTTCTCTCTTCTTCTTCGTTGCTCTTCTTCTCCTTTGCACTTCTTTTTCTTTCTGCCTTTGCTTCTTGTCTTGTGCAGGCTTCTTCTTCCTACCTTTGTTTCTTTTCTCTTATTTCTTCTCCTGCCTTGCCTTTCTTCTTCTGATCTTTGCAGTCTTCACTTGTGCTCTCTTTGTTCTTCTCTTTCTTCTGCCTTGCCTTCCTTCTTCCTTCTCTTTGGATCTCTACGAAAGCTTCTCCTTCTTTTTCTGCTACACAGCCTCTTCTTCTTTCTTCTCTTCCTGTTCTGCAGCTGGTGCTCACTGCTTCCTTTGCTTCTTCCTTCCTGCACACACCACAGCCAAAGCAAAACCTACCCCCGTCCCTCTACCCAAGCGTCTCTCTCTCTCTCAAGCAATTCACTCAAGGACGCTCTCCCAGAGCCACACGGATAGTCGGGTCGGATTCGCACCCGGGACCAGGCGCACCGGCAAGTGGTGGTGCGCGAGGAGTGCTTGAGGTTTGGGTCGGGTCGGATCCCACCAGATCCGCGAGGTCAAGCCGCGGACGAGGCAGGTGTGAGGACAGGTGAGGGACCTCACCCCTGTGCTTACAGAGGCAATGAGAGTAAAACACAAAAGTAATTTATACTATACCTATGTTTTGCGATCCCACGATGTGGGACTATCTGGTCAGTCCTGCTTTCACGCGCGCCCGCAGAATTCTCGTCGTGCAATTGCCCCAGCTGCTGGCTTCGCAGCGCGACTTGCTGGCATCAGTCGCTTCGCAACACTTGCGTGCACCTGTTGCCCTTGCAGCCTGGAAGCCCTGGTGCCTGACGCTGCTACAAGCTCCTCGCTGCTTCGACCGTCAATGGCGATAGGAGCTACAACCTGTCACGCATAAGAACGGCCTATTGGCCCAATCAGATTAGCTAGAAACTTTCGTCGTGGCACGGCGAAGGCGGTGGGCGGTGCTGCAGGCTGCAGGTCGGCCTAGGCATGCGTGCCTAGGTCAACCTGTAGCCGGAGGTGTTGGGTTGTTCGGGGGGCTACTGTGGGGGTCTGGAGTGGCAGTGGAGGGGCGGAATGAGTTCCTGGTGGTGAGGCGGAGCTCACGAGGGGGTTGGCGAGCCATGTGGAGGGGCGGAGTGGTGTGGGCGGCTCGTCGGAGGTCGGTCGGAGGCGAGGACGATGGAGGTGGTTAGGCACTGTTGGGGGGTAATCAGATAAAATAACAGGGGGAAAAGAGAGAGGAGAGAATGGAGAGGGTATCTGGGGTGATCTGGAAGGAAGAGAGGCAGCGGAGTGGACGGTGCGTAACTGCCATCGTCGGGGAAGAAGGACCCTGAGGGAGGGAACAGCGACGAGGAAGAGGTCAGGAACACGCACGCTTGGTACGGCGCGACGTGGGAGGAAGCGGCGGAGTTGACTTTGCTGCTGGTATGGCAGCAGAGCGACGAGGAGAGGAGGTCGCCGGAGCTTGCGGGTCTTTTGGCCGGAGATGGGAGAGAGGGAAATTGGAGGGGATCTCCGTCAAAATCAAGCTTAGGTTCTGCGGCAGGGTCTGGGGAGCCTTTTATAGGCGCTGGCCGAACCTTCTAGCACGTGGAGTCCGCGCAATCACCTCCGCCGGCTCGCCGGAGTTGGAAAGAGGATGGACACCCGAATCTCTCGTGCGTTCACAGGAGAGATTGGGTTCACACCAGCGATTGTAATTGGCTTTAGAAGGAAGGGAATTCCTCAGAGAATCCCCCTTCCATTTCTGGGAGGGAATCTCTGAGGGATTAGAGAGTAATCCCTCTCTAAACCTCCCCGGAGCTCGATTCTGCCCTAACAATGGCGATAGGACCGGATTGCAAAGGAGGCAAAAAACTTAGGGGGCTCTCTGCAAAGATATTCAAAAGATAGGGACCAAGTTGTGCTTTGGGTGTACTAAATTGCAAAGTAGGTCAAGATGACCTCCCCTTAGGTCCAAATTTTGGTACAAACCTAATTTTGACCTAAGGAATCCAATGGTGAAGTTGGATTTTAGGTTTGACCTCGTTTGACTGGACATTTTTCGTTAAAACCCAAATTAGGTTAATTGAAGAGCTAGGACCCTAATCTAGGTCAAACTAGGTTCCAAGGGCCAAATTAAGTGTTCTAAACCCTAGAGAATTTTTTTTCATGATTTTTAGAGGGTTTACTTGATTTTTATTCTGATCGGAACCTTGTTAATTTATGCGGGTCTGTTTTAGGGTTATCAAGTGTCATTGAATTCTTAGATTACACATAAACCCATTTCTGATTGACTCAACCCACTTTTTATTTTGTTTAGACCATTTGACCTATGTTTTGCCTCTGAGAAATCCCATTTATGTACTGCAATGGTAAAATTACAGTTTTAACCTTTATTTCATGTTTTCTTCTCAGAGCACTTGTTCCTTCAGTTAAGCCTTCTTCTAGGTTATGTAGGAGCTTTTATCTTCTTTATTGGGTCAAAATGAGGTAGTTATGGCTCATGATGAGGCTCTCATCACTAGGAAAAAATGACCTTCACCTACCCCTATGAAACTTTGCTTTTCGTAGGATGCCATTTGGATTGTGCAATGCACCTACTACTTTTTAGCGGTGTATGTTTGCAATCTTTTCCAACTTAGTGGGCAATATTTTAGAAGTAGCCATGGATGACTTCTCGATATTCGAGAGCACATTTGATGCATGTTTAGACCACCTAACCAAGGTCCTGTAAAAATGCATCAATGTGAATCTGGTACTCTCTTGGGAGAAATCACACTTCATGGTACTAGGACTTGTTCTAGGTCACCTTATTTCTGAGAGAGGAATTGAGGTTGACCATGCGAAGGTAAAATTGATTTCTAACCTACCATTACCTTCTTCGGTTAAACAAATCTGATCTTTTCTTAGGCATGTTGGTTCTTATCGTCGCTTCATAATAGATTTCTTGAAAATTGCTCAACCTCTCACCAATATCCTCTTTAAAGATGTAGACTTCCAGATCTCTGACGATTGTGTTCGTGCATATATGACACTTCGTGATCTGGTTACCAAGGCATCAATATTGCAATCCTTGGATTGGTCTCACCCTTTTGAGATGATGTGTGATGCTCTGATTATGCAGTAGGGGCTATCCTTGGTCAAAAACTGGATGGGAAACCTATAGTCATTTACTATGCTAGCAAGACCTTAGATGAAGCACAGAGGAATTACATAGTCACTGAAAAGGAATTGCTAGCAGTATTGTTTGCACTAGAAAAATTCAGACCTTATCTTTTAGATTCCCACATTATAGTCTACACTAACCACATTGTAGTACATCTTCTCACCAAGAAGGATGAGAAATCTTGTTTGATTATATGGATCCTGCTGTTGTAGGCATTTGATTTAGAGATTCGTGACAAGGTTGGGAAGCAGAATGTGGTAGCTAACCACTTATCCCACCTTCCTTCTGAAGCAATTTCTCCTTCACTCCAATGATTAACCACTTCCCTAACGAACAATTGCTGGTCATTCATTTTGATCTTCCATGGTATGCTGACACTGTCAACTACCTGGCTTCTGGAATCGTTCCCTCTAATTGGATCCAACATCAAAAAGACAGAGTTAGATCCGAAGCCAAGCACTATTACTGGGAAGAACCTTGGTTATTCAAGCACTGTAAAGACCAAATCCTTAGGAAGTGTGTCCTTGATAAGGAGATAGAAAGCATTCTGTCGTTCTGCTATGACCAGGCATGTGGCAATCATTTCTCTAGCTAAAAGACTGCTACAAAAACTTTACAGATCGATTTTTATTGGCCCATGATTTTCAAGGATGCACATGAGTATAGTATGGCATGTTCATGTTGTCAGTCTCTCGACAGTATTGGCCGCTGAGATATCATGCCCTTGAATCCGATTATGGTGTGCGAAATCTTTGACATATGGGGCATTGACTTCATGGGATCCTTTCCAAATTCTCATGGCTTCGAGTATATCTTGTTGGCAATTGATTATGTTTTAAAATGGATTGAAGCCATCCCCTTGAGAACTAATGACCATAAGGTTGTGGCACAATTTTTCCAAGACTTTATCTTCTCTAGATTTGGGGTACTAAAAGCCATCATAAGTGATGGTGGGTCTCATTTTAGGAACACACATTTTCAGTCCCTACTTCAAAAGTATGGGGTGACACATAGGATTGCAACACCTTATCACCCTCAAACTAATGGACTAGCTTAATTGTCCAACTGGGAGATCAAGAAGATTTTATAGACTACCTTCAGACCTAATAGGAAAAATTGGTCTTCTTGCCGTTTTGATGCATTGTGGGCATATAGGATAGCTCACAAAACCCCATTAGGTATGTCTCCTTTCAGACTTGTGTATGGGAAACCCTGTCATTTCGACTTCCTTCCATCACCCAATCTAAGTTAATGAAAAGCAGAGCATGCATTTGCATCCACCCTATTCATACAATGAGGACATTACATCATTTAAGTATGGGAGTGTGTAAATGATGAAATCATTTTCTAGAATGCAATTATAGATACACCAGTTGTGTATATAGTATAGTATTATTGAAAATATAAAAAAAAATTGATTTTTTTAAAAATTAAAAAATATGGCAAAGTCAAAAATACAAAAAAAAGTCAA
Organism: Thalassia testudinum; assembly: GCA_037157565.1. Classification (NCBI taxonomy): domain Eukaryota; kingdom Viridiplantae; phylum Streptophyta; class Magnoliopsida; order Alismatales; family Hydrocharitaceae; genus Thalassia; species Thalassia testudinum. Next base: position 147,326,604 of record JAZHRO010000031.1, read on the forward strand.
AAACAAAAAAATCCAAAAATACAATAAGGGACCTACATCCATATTGTTGAGGGAGAACTCAATACAAACAAAAATCTGAGAAGAAAAGCTTTGAAAAGTTTTATAAGTGTTTAATTATGATATTATAGCTGAAAATAAAAATAGAATAAGTATTTATGGATATTTAACCTTTGCTGGTAAGACTTTCCGAGCCACTGTAGCTTGATTCTCTCAGGCTTTGGCTTAATACACTTCAAGCATTGACAATATAGACCAAGATCTCTCCTAACTTAGGACGTATTCTTGTACTTGAGTCACCAGTATAGGATTCGCTGGTTTGCTTTGGCTTAGGAGTCTAAGTAACTTTGGTTTACACTACAGAGTGTTGAGAAAGACCTTATGAACTTAAAATTCAACCTTAGTGTTCATTAGGGAAGGTGGAGTCCTTACCTATGAGTGTAGGTAGACTCTTTGTCCTGGTCTTCAGTCTTATGTTTAGGAGAAGCTCTTTTCACCAAAGTACTCACCTACCAAATAAGTGTGCTCTACCAAATAAAGTTGTAGGAGACGTACTGACATTTATTTTCAGAAAAAGAGAAAAAGAAAAAAAAAAGAAAAAGTCAAAAAGAATTTAGAAAAAGACATTCCTTTGAATAAGTTAAGTATGTTCTCCAAAGACCTATACATATTTTCCGCCAAAAATTATTTCAGGGTTCATTACAAATACCTTATTTCCACCAAATATTCTTGGAGTCACAACGTAATAAATGTTCGATTTAAGTCTTCACTCATTATTGAGAGTTGATACGAAGACATGAGCTAAAGCTAGGACCAACCTGGACCTAAAGGATGTGAAACCCTGGGATTGAGTTTTAGGGTTCATCTAGTTAGTTCTGACCATTCACTGAGCACAACTATAATCACTTAGCTTCTGAGCTTTGTAAAACTCTCTTGAGTCCTGGAAATTGCACTTAAGTACTAAATATCAAGACTCCTAGTTGGTTAAGAGATGGTCTGTCATATCAGTCTTATGTTCGAGTAGTCTTCCTGAGTATTTGGTTCTCACAATGTCCAGATATAAACACAGTTGGTTGAGTTACAGAAAAATTTCAACTTAAAGATCATCTCTAAACACTTAACAAATTGAAAAGAGAAAATAAATATCTCATGACACTTACTTATAGTTGATACTTAAATGCTTAGCAGTTAATGAGTTATTTGCTAAGGGAGTAGCAAAACCTAAGCATACGGGTACAATGACCTGTGGCTCATCATAGCCCAAGTTAAGCTAGAAACTAGGTTAAACACTATATTATTAATATGATAAAAGGGTTAGGTGTAGAAATTAAGGAAAATGATCTAAAACATCAAATTTGGGTTAAAAATGCATAATTAGGTCAAATTTATGAGATATTCTATACATAAATACAAAATGATGATCCAATTGCCAATTAAACACATTTTCGATCTCAAAAGTTCAAATCAAGGATTGAATTAACTTCTAATATGTTCAATTAAGTCTCAATAAAAATCTCATTGCATTTGGACATCAATACGACCTTAAAACCATCACATTACACTTAGGTCCTTCATGCATTAACATTCTCTTAAGCTAAAAAGTCACAAGGACCTTCTTGCAACTTGCAGGGACTTCTTTGTAAACATTTAGGGACTACTTTGTTTGGATTTTCGCCACTTATGGGCCTTGTCGCAAAATATCTACTATTTCACTTAATTGGGCTCTTTGTGCAAATTACCCACTAATGTAAACACGTTTATATCACGTAAACTGTCTATTTTTGCGTGTTCTTAGACGTATAATTGTATCATACAGTATAAATATTGCATAGTATGGACCATCTTGCATTTAGGTTAGATTGTATAAAATTTAGGTTAATTATCTCTTTTTAATCGGGACATCGAATTGAATATCCAACCATACGGATCTGATCAGGGCGACGATTGGAGTTCAACGACTTCAAGATCGCCCCGATCGGACTTCCGTAGCATCAGATGCAGTTTGAGAAAGATTAGAGGTCAAGGGCCAAGATGGTGTAAATCCGTACATCAGATGACAAATCTGACTGCACAGATGGGTTCGGATTGACGATTGTAGCCCAATGGCGTGAAAATCGGTCCAATCCGACATCCATGGCACCATCTACAAGACACAAAGGATGGATGACCAAGATGGTGTCACGTGGCACCATCTCAGCCTCCCACACTGGCCAAAGGTGCCACTCCCTCTCTCTCCTCAATCATGCGATCCGATCTGGGCCGTTCAATCTTGATCCAACGGCCATGGGCGCACACGCATTGGATGGAAACTTGACGAAGTGGCGGCCTTGGCACATTGGTCATGCACCCACGAGTGAAATAGAGGTCGCGGGGTCGAGCCCCCGTGAGCCTCAAATCGAGTGCAAGCGTGGGCGCGGGTAAATTCCATCGTTGGATTTGGACCGTGCAGCAATGGGGGTGCCACGTGGCGCGGCGGATGAACGCTGAGAGTGTACGCACGTGATGACGCTCAATCCAACGTGCCATTGCATGCACAAGGCACACGATGAGGAGGCAGCTGCGATGCACTCTAAGCCATCCGATCGCAAGATCAGACGGATAAGAGAGCTTGTTCGTGCGCGGGCATTTTGAGCACAGGGAGAGGAGGAGGCACGGCGAGCACGTGACCTACGCTTATGTTTAGGAGCTTTAGTGATGCTTAAATCCATCACTAAAGATCCTGAGTTAATGTTTTTAAGCATAAAATGACCAAATTGCCCTCAATACCTACAACTATAAAAGGAGACCCCTACCACTCGAATTCTTCATCCCTTCCTCTCTTCTCTCACCCCCTTCAAAGCTCTAAGAGCTTGTCCCAAACCTGGGATTCTCCTCTAAAGTTAAAAATAGAATTTTTCCACCTTCTCATCTCGTTCATGGAGCATTCTGCGGTTGTCCTCTCACCGCCATTCGAAAAGTGGATCCCACTGTGACGTTGCCCTACCCCGTCCTTCATCGTCCTTCATTGTTCTCCTTCATCCCATGTAAAGACCAGTTCTATTCTGAGCCTTCTAAGATGTCTGGACTATCAGTCAGACATCTGGACCCCTTCCCAAACATCTGGAAATTGAAAATTTTGTACGTAGGGTCGGGTCTGTGCGCTGGTTGCATGCAGACAACCTTCCTCTCTTCTCTCTTTTCTTTTCTCCTTCCCGAACCCTAACCCCACTCCCTATATATAACCCCTCTCCCCCTTCCTCTCTTCTCCACTCCACCACCACCACCTTCCTCTCCTTCGTAGAGAGAGGGATGAGCAAGAGAGAGGGCATGAGAGTGAGGAGTGAGGAGTGAGGAGGAGAGGCAACGTGAAGAGAGGAGGAGGAGCTTGAGCTCACGAGTTCATGGGAGCTCGCCGGAGGATGCATGACTGAAGCGACGCGTGCGGGAGGACGAATGCGTCGAGGGAGTCGTCCCCAACACCCTGTTGTAGCCGGAGCTGCAAACGAGGAGGAGAAGCCACGGCTACGCGCGGCGAGGGGAGCGGGAGCTCACTCTGGTTCTGGGTTTTTCCTAAAATCAGACGTCTGGCATGCCGTCCAGACGACAGGTTGGACGTCTAGTGACGACACCGAACGTCTGAAAGCAAGGTTTCGCGAAGGTACATTCCTCTTGCGGTTACGGCCATGCAGGCCACACTGCAGAGCCAATCTGTTTGGCTAATGTAGGGAGATTTGGTCTGTCACGCACAGGGCAGCTTTGGGAAGGTGCGGAGCACACCCTCCCATGCGTTTCGGATGTCTGGACAGCTTACCAGACGACTGGAGGAGAGGTCAGACGTCTGGAGCTGAGTCCAAACGGTCAAGTAGGGGTTCTAGACGTCTGAAGTCGATGCAGGAACTTGAGGTGAGACCCTGGTGACTTTTAAGACGTCTGGAACAAGTGGACCTTGTTCCAGACGTCTGATTTGAGTCTGCAGTTCTGTTTTTGATCCGTTTAGGGTCCGTTTAACACAAGCAAGATATCTGTGGTTTCCTTGTGAGTTCCTCTACATGTTAGAAAGCCTTATATACTATTCTAAATGTTCCATTGTGGTATGTTCCTTAGTATAGGACTTTGATCTAGTACGTGTTTAGGGCTTGCTGAGGCATGTGAGTCTGCCGTTCGAATCCCCAGTACTCCCGGATTATCTGGTAGAGTGGTTTCCCCTCGTTTTAATTATAAAACATGAATAGATGTGTGGAATTTGACAACTAGAAACCTAGGATGTGGCATGAATCCTAGGACGAGAAACTGTTGCATTATTTGTATGCGTGTTTGAGATTGCAGTCATAAATGAATGAGTAGAATTGTAAACAATTATCTGTTAATAAATACGAGCTGCCTGTTGGAATGTGAATGATATCACTTGTCACATATGTTAATTGTGGAAATACGAGTTGTATGTGTATAATACGAGAATGGAAATGTGAATGATGAAACCTAGTATGGAACAACATGGTGGAAATGAGCATGAACCCTACGGGGAATTAGGAGTAGAGCTCCTGTGAATGAATGGAATGGATCTGGAAATGTGAGTGGGAAATGTGCTGGCCCTTGAGTACGTGGTACCAAGGAGAGCGGCTGTCCCCTATTTAGTGTAGAGCGGAGCTAGCCGCCTTTGAGGTGGGACCCGGGGTTAGGATTGGCCACTCTACACCGACTTTTGTTGACCCTCACGTACACTGTACCGAGGAGAGCTACTAGTGTGGGGAGAGAACCAGCCACCCCACAGGACCCGAGGTTCAACTAGCCACCCTACACCGACTTGTTTGGCCCATTGGTTAACTCAACTCAGTAATTAAGTTAATTTCACTTAATTAAGAGTAGAAGTCACTTAGGTTAACTCGAAGTTGTGTCGGTTGTGTAGTATAGGGTCGAATTAACCTAACATTTTAGAAATTTTTACTGGTTGAATCCAAGTCGTTCACTGGGAGGTGTAATAATTTTTTCCAAATTCACCAATTTTCTTTTATTTCTCTATAAGTTTATGAGGTATAACTAAGTTGATTTTTAAACATGAATTTTACCAAAATATTTAAACTATAAGGAATATACAAAATTCCATATGAAAAACATATTTACTCAAAATGTTGTTTGTTTTCCAATTTTATTTCAAAAGAAATTAAGGCAATTAAAAGTTATTCTATTAAAACATGTCTTTTTACAATTAAAATAAAAAGCAATTAGAATGATGCAAGAAAAATAATATCCTTCATTTATTTTCTTCAGTCTCTCATCTTCTCCTTTTCTTTCTCTTCTCTCTCTCTCGAGCTCTTTTCTTACCTTTCTTTTGTTCTGTTCCTGCCTTCTCCTCTTCCCTTAGTCTTCTCCTTTTATTCCTTAATCTCTTTTCCTTCCTTAGTGCCTGTGCTCCTTTGTTCCTTAGCCTTTGCTCAACACTTAACATTTTAACCATCAGCTCTTCTTTCCCAATTCCCTTAGACTTTCAGGTAAACTGGATTTTTTTTTATTTTTTTAACCAAAATTTATTTTATTTACGGCGAGGTCCTTTCGAGAATACACAGCACCCTGAGACCAAGGTGGGACCAGACCCTACTCGGTCCTCGCCTATCTTAATTAGGTTCGTTTTCGATTTATTTCATATCGATTCACAGTCTCGAGCCTATTCGGCTCAACCCAGCCTCCCAAGCCTCTCGCCCTCCCAGGGCACATTCGCTCACGCCCCCAAGGGCGCACACCCGCAGGCACACAAGCCCGCACACACACACACATGCACATGCTCAGATAGGATCAGATCTGTAACCGGTGCGTCGAGTGCTGACGACTGAAGAGGGCATACAACAAATTGCTTTTGTTCCCAGGCGCATGCGCAGAATCCGACGATGTGGGACTATCTAACCCCTTCCAGACCCAACTTCAAATGATCATAACTTCCTACCCAGAGCTCCAAATCGAGTGATTTCAAGTTTGTTAGAAAGCTCTAAGATAGATCTACGCAATAGCAGGATCAATTTAAGCTTTTGAAGATGTTTTCCTCTTCAATTTAAAAGATAAAATCAGGGGTTACTACGGGTTATTTAAACTCATGGAAGTGAAATTATATCTACAGAGTCCTCAGATGGACTTTTCTTTCTTATTAAAAGGTGTATACAAGTTATATAAGTAATTTCGCATCTGTTAGAGTAGACTTTAAGCTCTTAAGACCTTCAGGACCAGCAGAGAAGCTCTTCACTTCTCTGAAAGCTTCAGAGTTCATATCTTCAGACTTCATTATGTGCAACAGACACTTAAGAATGCTTCTAATCAATTTAAAGTAATTCTAAGGGTTATAATTAACTCATCTAGGCAGGATTTAAATTCAAAACTCAACAAAATGTTTCTCCTATTCGTTTGGGTTCGAAAGTAACCCAAATTGACAGGAACTAAAGTCCTATCAAAATACATGTTTGAGCTCAGTCAAATCTCTCTAAAACAATCCAACAGAATCTCAGAATCTGTTTAAGCCTCTCAATTCCTCAGATTGAGCTCAGATTCAAAATATCAAACTCATGTTGACTGTGAAGACACAAAAGTTGACTTTCTGTTCAAAGCCTTCTCCAAAGAAATTAAAGCCTCAATTAGAGTCTCCTCAAAATTAGAAACTTATTCAAATCTTCAGGAAGGTGTTCTGACCAACATTTCTAGGGTTTTAGGCTCGCCGCCTGAGGTTCAAAATATGTTTGTTCGACAGAGCCAATGGAAGGTTGTTACAGCATTCCAAGAGTTTAAACAGCTTCAGTGCATTGCACTGAAGCTTCTGAGTTCCTTAAATGCTTCTTATGTCTCTTTATCAGACTTCTCCAACTCCGCCGGAGTTGGAGAAGATGAAGTCAAATCTACAGCTCCAATTGTTAAATCCTCAAAGAAACATTCTTAAAACAATCAATGATCCATTTAATATCATTCTAGAGCTTCTCAGCAAGTTCTAGAGGCTGAAATACAAATTTGACTCGCCGGAGCTCCAGTGAGTCCAGAAAATGCGAAAAATTATGTACAGATTGTTAAAACTTACCATTTTTAATCCAAAAAGGATCCTGAGGTTGCAAGGAACCTCAGTATCACATTTAATTCCTCATTATTTCATTAGAGTTCAGATTTGACAGTGAAATCATTTCTTTAAACATTTGATTTGAGATAAGCTCAGGACTTGTTTAACCACTCAATTGAGAGGTTAAAATAAGTCAATAAGTAATAGTAGTCATAATTATATAGTTAATTAATAGTTTGAACTGTTCCTGAGCTGCCATTGACAGCGAGCTCAGGAACTTAATTATATTTGGGTGTTTAATTTATATGTGATATTTATAGGTATTATAGTGTCGATTAGGGTTCATAAGTGGTGGATAGATGATGAAGAACCCAGTGGAGGTTGAATTAGGTCGATTACTGTCACCATGGACAGTGACAGTAGTCGGTGAAGGTGGAATATGAATTAGGCGATTAGGTGATCAATTAAACAATTAAATGTGCTAGAAGTGATTATGGAAGTTAAAGGAAGATGGACAGTGATTAAAAAGACAAGATTGAAGCTCTGGCGAGCTCAAGGAACTCACCGAAGTTGGAGAAGATGAAACTAAAATTCTAAAATTACTCTAATCTAACTACCTAGACTAACAAACTAAGCTAGCCTACTACTCCTAATCTACTGATACCTGGACGAAGGGGTCAATAGGGTTCCGCCGAAGTCTCATGGTGGATGACGAAATCAGAGGGTGGAAGAAAGATCTCCGGCGGGCAGATTTGAGGTGGAGCAGAGGATTCCTTTGGTCGGTGCCTGTGTCAGAGATGCGGAGGATCACGGCAGATCTCCTCGGCTGATCAGAATGGATGGAGGAAGTCAGAAATTGGAATGGAAAGTCGCCGGAGTTTTGAACGAATAGCCTATTGGGTCGGCTGCAGTGTTAGAAGAGGGAAGGGAGCCAACTTGAGTAAAATCCGAGGTGTGAGGGGGTATTTATAGCAGTTGGCGGCGAAGAGAATGGCAGGATCTGGCTGAAGAAGGAGCTTGAGGAGCTTAACCTCCGTCATCGTCACCGACGACGGTGAGGTTATCTCCCACTGAAAAATAGGATTCCCAATTAATCAAGACCAGTGGATGAAGTGGAGGTGGTGAGTGCAAGCTGCAAGAGCTTGGACAAAGAAGGATGATGTCGGCAAGGCGATAATCGCGCGGTGGGGTCTCTCTGCCGCCAGCCATTCATTCGGCTGAAGAAGAAGAAGACGAAGAGGGACTTAAATGAAATAAAACTTAAGGACCTGTGTGAGAAATAAGGACCCGATTGCAATGAAAAGTAAGGAGTAAAATGTAAACCCAGGTTTTGAAGGTTTCTTTTAATTTAGATCTTTTTCAACTTTTTATATATGTTAGTAAATAAGGTAAATATTATGTTTACACCTTTAATTTACATTTTTCACCTTTTTAGGTTAATTTATTAGATTAAGTAAAATTACTTAAGTTATTATATACTTAGGTGTACATTATATTTAAGTTACTTATCTTATTAATTAAGAGAATGATTAATAGGATTTCGGGACCAATTATTAACTATATTATTAATAATGTTAATTGAATGATAAAATGTCATTTTAAACTTATTTTAAGGTCTTTTACTAAATATCCCTTATTTTATAATTAACCCTTATATATTCATAACCTCAGCTAATTAACTAGGAAGACTAGTTAATTAGGAGTAATTAGATATCATGATGAGTGTCTCATCAGGTAAACCGAGGTAGTCAGACGAGGGTGCGCGAACTGTGGAGGGGTGAGACCCCTGTTTGGTTCTGAGGGGCTAAACCCCTGTTACTGAGAGGGGTAGGCCCTATACTATTCCGTGCTGTACTTTGGGCGTACCCGCTAGCGGAAATGACTAACCGCGTGTTAGTGCAGGGTAGCTACCCGTGCACTTATTGCGCGGGCTGTAGTCACTGCTACGTCTATCCGTGACCTCGGGGTGGTTGACTGGGTGTAGGATCACCACGGGAGACTCTCCCGACTAGGAGAGCACCACGTGTGCCTTCTACTCTTCGGAAAAGGCTGCAATCAAGATCGTTCCCACGAGGAACATACGAGATCAAGAAAGAGATCTAAAAGTAAACCAATGGGGAAAAGGAATAACTTGTAAATAAAATAATTGGAAAGATAAATTTACTTGTTAGCTTTTACTGCTTTAGTTAGTTTGGTTACCACTCTACTTAGCGTTCGCTGACTCCGTTTTACTCGTAACCCTTTACAGGTCTAGGAGTTGAGCAGCTCGAGTCACCAGCTACAGAGGGTGTTGGGCCCAGTCGAGCCCAGCAATAATAACTATTTCTGTTGTACTCTTTATTCTACTAGTGAGTTTTAGACTGCTGCTACTGTTCCTGTTCTGTACTTTATTCTACTTTACTGTTGTGGTGGTGATATACATTGTTAGCAGCTTTTACTTCCTTTACTACTTGTACTCTTTTACTATTAGTTACTTTGCATAGTGAATGTGGTTTACATTCCTGCTTTTTGGTTATTTCTTATTGGACGACTGGGTCTTGGGATTAGTCGAGTTGAGCCGGTCTCAGGTCCTGTAAGGATTCGGGAACCGGGTCGTAACATCCCACATCTCACCACCTTCGTCCGGGCGCTCCATCAACGTGACTCGTCCTCCAAGCAGCTGTCAAGGAGGATAACTTCTCTCCACCTTTTTATTGCTTTTTAGAGTAGATTTATGGCTTTCTAGTTGTAAGACTTTCCTCTTTCTACTGTAGTGGTTAGTTGTAATAAACATCATTCTGTGATTATGAAATCCATGTTTATTCTATCTATATTTTATCTTTATTTGTAATATTCTCTCTATCTCTTTTATTCATTATTCTTTAAGTAGATAGCTAGTTTAGATTCAATTTGACCAGTTAATCTGCTTCGTGACAATAAAACAAACGCGATTTTTAATCAAATGTCTGCCTCCCTGTGTTTGACCCAGAATTCCTTTTGAGTTTCGGTAAAATTTATCTGTTGACGATTTTTCCTCGCAAATCGCACTGCAACGACGGGGTCTTAAAACTCAGATTTTTGTGTAGAATTTTCGCTATACCCACACACCTGCTACTTTGCAAGGCACTGTAGCTCGTGAAGAACACGAGCTACAGCTATCATCCATTCTTTGGCCCTTAGATCCAATGGTCGATCATCTTCCAATCTTCGTGAGCCTTTGCATGCAGCACTGTAGCCTCCTTCAGATCCCATCCAACGATGCATTTTTGGACTAAAACATCCCAGCTCTTCTCAATCTCCCATCCATCGTCCATGCCCTATGCACCTAATCACACCATCACGGTGCCCAGATCACTACCTCGGCTAGTTAAGCACCCCTCCAGGCTCACGTGCAAAGGATTGGCCCCCTCTTACATCTCTTGAGCTGGTCATTCATTCCCTCCGGTTTCCTCTCCTCACTTTGCCTCCAATTCCCTCGTTGTTGTGGTGGAGCTCCATTTCTTCGACTCTCCTCGCTGCTACGGATCACGTAACTCTTGAGGGTGACTTCAAGCTTCACTAGTAGGCTTTCCCTTCATTGCAGCCACCAGCTACAATTCTCCTTATAGGTCCCATTCTTCCACTTAGTATCTATTGCTTTCCAGGGTAGTTGTTAATGTAGTGTGATTAATTAGTGTAGAATTAGATAGTTAACTACTGGATTGATTGTTAGATCTAGGAGTAGAATAGATTAGTGTTAGTTTCACTTGATTCGATCTCTCTGATCAATTTTGACCAGAGAGACATTTCCACCCATCCATTTTGATCCATATATCTTCCCCATCATCTCATGATTGCCTTCACTCGAATTTGTCACAGATTAGTGTTAGTTTCACTCGATTCGATCTCTCTGATCAATTTTGACCACAGAGACATTTCCACCCATCCATTTTGATCCATATATCTTCCCCATCATCTCACGATCGCCTTCACTCGAATTTGTCATTGTTTTAATACCCTCGTCACCTCCCCCATGAGAGCAGCAAGAAGGTCTAGAACTCTTTAGTTCCCAGATCTCCTTGAATGCTAATCCATTATAGGACCCTTTTATTTACTCCATTGATCACAAGGGCCCTCATCGTGGTGTTAATTGCTTAGAATTTGCCCGATTGATGTCAAGTTCATTTTTATGCCTGATTTGAAGATCATAGTTCAATTTGGTTTCAATTGGTTTTAATTGAGGGAATTAACATTTTAAAGTTCTTATTGGGCATATTGTGATGACTATGAGATGTTTTCTTTACAGTCTCATAATCAGATGAGCTCACGTCTATTTATAACTTGATTTCCTATTTTCGGCTGTTACTTAGGCAATGAGGGCTAATGAGATTTGATGCACTAAATCAAGGCCCAATCTTTGCTAAACAGGACGCTATGCATGCTCAATTGAGTGCTAAACTTAGCGCTACATTGTGGAGCTGTGAGCATGTTAAGGCATATAAATTGATTCTTGCACAAAGGCTGCTTAGTTGTCAGCGCACGATGCACCTAATACCCATTACCCCTCTCCTCTCTCTCGGAGCATGATATGAGCATATATTTGAGCATGTGGTGGGTTGGGAGCCCGTGTGCATAGTAGTGGGCCCATTATGGGCCTAAAAGAAAATGCACAAAAATATACACGATAAAAACTAGAACCGGGTTTAGTAGTGGTCTGGTCCTACCCCTAGGGTTGCTGTGTATCCCACGAAAAGCCTGGTTCACCCATTAATAAACCAACTTTTTGTTAAGTGAGGAGAGCTGTGTGTGAGAGAGTGTCCTAAAAATGACTAAGTGTTGGCTTATCTGAGAACTCTAATTGTTGTGCTGAGAAGTATCTAAAAATTCTAAGTGTTGGGACTTATGTGAGTTGAGTGTTTGTGTGTACTGAGTGTAGTGTGTGTGTATTGTGTATATGGTGTATATGTATATGTATATGTATATATATATCAGTACATAGTGTATGTATATGTATAATAAATAAATTGTATATATAATGTATATGAGCACATGTATAGTATATGTATATATAATAGAGTAAAATAAGATAATATACATATAAACCTTATTATGTATATATATTTTTGTAAGGTATTTTTAGTGACATATATATCTGTCACTGTAGGTGTATATATATGTTATTAAATATAATTCTTTTGCCTTAAACTTTGTACATCTTTTACTAAGGCTATAGCGACACTTATATATGTTATTGTATATGTAGTATATGTTATTAAAGTTATTAGTATATGTTAGTATATGTAGTTTAGCTCATATTAATAGTTATTTTTTGTACCTACACTTAGGTATTATTCAGGATAGCGTATATAACTAACATAGAGAAGCGTTAGTTTTTGATGCATGTTTAGTTGTAAATATGTTTGAGGCATGTCAATTAACATTAATCAATTCTTTTGTACATAATTAACTCATTCATTCATTCTTTGATTAATTTTGTAAATATAATTAACATTTTTGGAATATAGAGAGTGATGTATATTAATAACTGTCTCCCAGTGAATAACCTGGAATAAATCAGCAAAAATTATGTAAATAAATAAAATGACATGACATCTGTTTACAATGTGATACCATACTACAACAACGACACCATTAAATCATTATTTTTAACATGTAGATGGTTTTGTCGATCACTTACACGTAGGATATACAACAAAGCCTGAATATTGCTTAGTTGGGAGGGAGATCTAGCGTGCACGAGTCCCCTTGATATGCTTCCATATAGTGGAGCATCATTTCCTAGATCGCGTCCTCAGGCAATTTGGAGGCCTTTAGTGTACTCCTTCGGAATGTGATCTAGAAGACCACCTCCATAATTTAGATTTGAAGCAAAAATTTGAGTTCGATTGGCGTCAACACTGATGGGAACACCATCATGAGCCATAACTAGCTCATTTTGACCCAATTAAGTTAATAAATGCTTCTATATAACTGTTAGAGAGTCACAAGTCATTGCATAATCATTTTGAAAGAAAAATAAGAAACTAGGGCAAAAACTACAATTTTACCAGCTCATCTTAAATGTAGTACAACCAAGGATTTTCTTAGGGGTTGAATGAAGGTCAATTGGTCTTAAAAAGATAACAAGTAGGATAAGACAGACAGAAAAGGGTTTGCACGTGCTTTGAGAATTAAATGACTTTTGAAACCCTAAAAACATACTCGCTTAATTAACTGAGGTTTTGATTAGGATAAAATTTACCTAAACCCTCTAAAAATCATAAAAAAATATTCTATAAGGCTTAGAACTTTCAATTTGACCATCAGAATCCATTTTGACTCAAAACAGAACCACAGACAGATATTTGCCTTAATTTAGGTTTTTGCATAAATTACCCAGTCAAACATGGTGAAAACTAAAATCCAACTTCACCATTGGATTCCTTATGTCCAAATTAGGTTTTTACCAAAATTTGGACCCAAGATGAATTTGTTTTGACCTAGTTTGCAAATTGATCCTGTCTAATTACATTCTGCCCTTAATTTTTAAAATCCTTTCAAAAAGGCCCCTATCTTTGTCGTCACTCTTTGCAAATAGGTCCCTCCGCCATTATCGCATAGGAATCCTTCTCCGATGACCTTTGATTGAAGAGAACTCCTTTGTTCAATCAATCCCTTCCAAAATTGGAAAGGAAATTCCTGGAGTTCTCTTCCTTCTGAATCCTTCCATGAGCTCCATAGCCTTCCCAATCTCTCATGCGAACGCATGAGAGATTCGAGTATCTTTCAAAATCCTACTTCGACGAGACTTTCCAAGCTTGGAAAGCTTGTTTCCCAAGCTCAAACTGCCTCTAAATCCTTATATAAGAGAGCCCAGATCCTCCCGAACTTCCCTCAACTTGAAATTCGGCCAGAAGTCCCCTTCTTCCTCTCTTCTCTTCGGCCGCAAATCTTCGCAAGCTCCGGTGGTCTCTCTCCAACTCCTCTCGTCGTCTGACCACAAAACCAGTGGCAGATTCGTCTTCTTCACCGTCCTCCGCATCGTGCAATACCAGCCGTCACTGTCCTTTCCCCATCTTCGTCACCATCTCTCCCTATGGAGGTTCGTCTTCCTGACGTTCGGCAACCACACTGGCATGGGAATCCCTTCACCTTTTTGTCCTTAGAGTAGATTCTTAGGTTCCTTATCTCTCCTACTTTCTTCTCCTCTCTTTATTTTCCAAATCCGACCACCGACACTCCTCCGCGACTTCATCGTCTTCCGCTCCGGCAATCCCTCTGGCGAAGTCCCCCGCTCACGCCACAACTCCAAATCCTTCGCCGACCACACCAAAACCTCCACTTCACTTTTCCGCACCTTTCCCCTCACTCCATTCGCTCCATCATCCACCCAAGCTCGCCCCCTAACACAACCACCTTTACGTACATAGTCCGACTCCGACCAGCCACCATACGCATCCATCTGCCACGCCGATCCTCTCTACAAGTTCATCGTGCTCTGGCGACGCTTCCTGAGCATTTTAATGCGATCGAGAGACCTTCTTTGTGATTTTCAGGATATAGGCTCACGCCATTGCCGTAGCTATTTCGAAGGAGCTCGAAGCGTGTTCTAGAGACCTGTAGCTACAGGTGTTGTGTCCAAGTAGCGTGGAATCAGCCTAGGAAGTGACCTAGGCTGCTAATTGGAGGATTCTACCTCCTCTTCACCTTCAATTGGTCGCATCTTTTGCAGTCGTTCGCACGCGAAGAAGGAAGTGGGATAGTCCCACATCGGAAAGTGCTGAAGTAGTGGACCCGGATAAATTGAATTTGTGTTAGAGGCTATTCGCCTCATAACACGGGGTGAGGTTCCTCTCACCCACTTATGCCTGTGCCTTGTCCGCGACCACTCCCTGCGGACCTGGTTCGACTCGTTTACCCGCCTAGACTGACCTGCACTCCTTTCTCACTACCACACACCGGTGAGCCTGGACTCGGGTGCGTACGATCCGATAACCCGATTATATCTGTGGCTCTGGGAGAGAGGATCCTAAAGAGAGAAAGAGAGAAGGAGAGTTGTGTGGGTTGGGGGAGGGTTTTGCCCTGAGAAGCTTGGCCCCGACACTTAGCCAAATTCTGAAGAAGAAAAGAAGAAGGGTTAAAGAAGAGGAGTTACAAAGCAAGGCTCAGAAGAAGAAGAGGTGAAGGCTTGGAGAAAAAGAAGAAGAAGCCACAACTGAGAAAGAGAAGAAGCTGAAGAGAAAGACAAAGCCAGAAGAGGAAGGAGAAAAAAAGAAGAAGAAGCAGAAGAAGGAAAGAACAGAGAAAGCACTGTAGAATCAGATGTTTAAGACGTCTGATCTTACCATCAGACGACATATTTGAGCTTTCATTTCATACATATACATTGAGTTCCTTAGTTAATATTGTAGGAGTATATGGTGATTTAAATCACCATTTTACTCCAATCTTTTTGCACATTGATACCTGATATTATTGCAAATTCTTTTAGTTTAAATTGTGATCTTGATTTCTAAAATCCATATTTCTCCTTGTGTTCTACCTCAGAATCTTTTCGAGTAATAAAAATTGTATTTGTTTGAATGCTATTTCGGCTATACTGCAACGCGACACTTTTTAACATCGATTTAGCGCGTTAAACATTTTGGTGTCGTTGCCAGGGAGCAACGGGCAATTTAGAACTCTTGATTATAATTCCTGATTTGGTACTAACTTGCTTTCTCTCTTTATTGTCGTTTCAGGAGGGATTCATTGAAGAAAGTTCAGCCGCACATAAAACACGCCAGGGGCAGGTAAGTTGTAATTACTCTCTCTCTTAAGCCCCTAATTCTGAAAAGGTTAAAAGGAAGAAAAATCAATTAGGTCTACGTGCTTTCTATTCTTAGATAATTCATCAAGTTGCCTGATTTAATTTAAACAACAAACTTTGATTTGTGCACCCACTTAAGGTAACTAAGGCTATCACATTCTTGTTTGAGCCCCAGATACCACATTTGACAAACTAAATTGGACCAAAACAAGAGCCAAGTAAGGATTCCAAGTTAGGGTTTTAGAGACACACATAATCAAGAACTGATTTTTCCAAACAATGTGTGCCTAAGACTTGGTTGAATTGATTTATTCAAGCAAACCCTAAAATCAAGCTCTTAATCTCACTTGAATCTTAAAAGAGGGACCTAAATTTCTCAAAGGACAAACAGGTGAAGTTGACCCACCTTGTTGGGTCAACCAATCTTTAAATTAGGTCACTCTTTCACTCAATACATCTTAAGAGTTCAAGTGAAATCCTAAGCACCCTTGCTCTTAATAAAACTGGTAGACTTAAGAGGTCAAGTCCCCATTCTAGTCTACCTGGACCATCAGTGACAAGAGAGGTCGGGTGGGGGAAACCTTGTAACCCGTGGGGGCACTCTACCATGTAGGGGTCTTTGCGGGACTCTCCATCTCTGGCTACCTAGGTAATTCTCAGGTGGACGGCTTTCTGACCGAGGGGTATCATCCGCCCCGAACTTCTATAGTCATCCAAAATCTTTGGGTGCCTTGATTAGGTCAATATCACATCCAGTCCCTCATCCCTTCTATTTAGAGCACACACACAGATTTTCTTGGGAATCTTGTTCGTATATAATTAATTTCGATCTAAACTTGAATTTTGATTCTACATCTTGATTCCACCATCTGATTCAAAAATGCAGCCTGGCTACTTAGAAAAACCATTGAAGAAACCTGAATCTCAAAGATCCATGAAAGATAGAATGGTTGACGATGCCCTCAGATTTTATGAGATTGATGACCAAACCTCAAAACCAATTGAAAACATTCAGGTTAATGTATCGACAATAACAACCTTCATCATAAACTATGCCCAAGTAATTATAACACAAGTAACAAATGGATCTACCTGGGATATTCTCATGACAGGATACATCGAGTTAGAGAAATTACATAACTTTGAGTATCTCCAACGCATGACAAATCCTATACTTTGGGAAAAATGCCAAGATGATCTCGAAAAATGGGAGAAGATGATAAAATTGTTAAAACAAATTATCGATAAAAAATACCCGTACATTCCCCAAACATTCAGTAAAACATCTGGGAACAATACTGAGGATCTATCTGATTTTCCAAATCCCGGGTTCGAGAATCAAGGTTGTTGTGGACCTCTAGCCCAAAAGGAATATGATCAACTGATAAGAGCCTCATCATGAGCCCTAACTAACTCATTTTGACCTAAGAAAGAGAATAAAAGCTCCTACATAACCTAGAGAAGGGCTTAATTTAAGGAATAAGTGTTCTGAGAAGAAAACATGAAATAAAGGTTAAAACTGTAGTTTTACCACTGCAGTACATAAACGGGTTTTTTCATAGGCAAAACATAGGTCAAATGGTCTGAATAAGATAAAGAGTGGGTTGGTTCAATCAAAAATGGGTTATTATGCAATCCAAGAAGTAAATAACATTCTGTAACCCTAAAACAGACCTGCTTAATTCAACAAGGTTCTGGTTAGGATAAAAATCAAGTAAATCCTCTAAAATTCATGGAAAAATATCCCTTAGGGTTTAGAACCTTAAATTCGACCTTGGGAACCTCTTTTGACCTAGATTGGGGCCTCAGCTCACTATTTGACCTAATTTAGGTTTCTGTGTAAAATATCCAGTCAAACGTGGTCAAACCTAAAATCCAACTTCACCATTGAATTCCTTAGGTGCAAATTAGATTTGTACCAAAATTTGGACCTAAGGGGAGGTCATCTTGACCTACTTTGCAAAATAGTACACCCAATTACATTTTGGCCCCTATCTTTTGAAAACCATTGCACAGACCACCCTAACTTCCTCACCACTCCTACAAATAGGTCCCTCTGCCATTAATGGGGAGAAATCCTACTCCGATGAGGAATGGATGGAGAGTACTCCCTGATTCCTCAAAAAATGTCCTCCCAGATTTGGAAGGGAGATTCTCTGAGGAATTCCCTTCCATCTGAGCGTGGTCCTAATCTCTGATTCGCACCCAATCTCTCGTGCGAATGCACAAGAGATTTGGGTCTCCAATGGTTTCCATCTCCGGTGAGGTCTCTTGTGCTTGAAAGCTTGTCTTCCAAGCATAAGAGTCCCTGCCAGCGACTATAAAAGCAGCACCACCTTCGGCCGCATCTCTTCAGCTTGACTTGGCCAGAGATCCACTCCAATTTCATCTTCTTCTCCACTGGTCAAGAAGTCCAGCGAGCTCCGACGAGCCTCCCTCCTCTTTCTCGTGGCTCTACCACCATACCAGTGGAAGAGCCACCCTCACCATCTTCCTCTGCATTACGCAACACCCGCGTGAGCACCTCTAGCCCCGTCGTCGTCGCCATCTCCCTCCACTGGACACTGTCTTCTCCGGCGACAGCAGGTACAGCCAGCCGCCAACTCTCCCCCTTCTTCCACTTAGTTAGGTTAGAATTACTCCTCTCCATCCCCTCTTAAATTTCCCTCTCTCTATTTTCCCTTTTGACCCCTCGCAGCCACTATCCACCGCCATCTTCTCCATCTTCGGCCACCCACCAGCGAGGTGCCTCCACCGCTCCACACCTCCACACACCTCGCCAAACACCTCATCACCTCTGCCATCACCCACCAAGCATCATCCACCCTTTCATCAACCGCCAACATCTCCACACACGCCTATCGAACAAACCCATATTCACGGCCATAGAGCGACCTAGGCACGCACGCCTAGGCCGCCCCGAGGCCAGCCAACCACCGCCTCACCTTCGCCTTGACACGGTAAACCTCCTCAGGTATTTTAATGGGTCCGCAAGGCCATACTTGTGGGTTTCAGGTCAGGCCACCCTTCCGCCGTTGACGCTGAAGCAAGCTTGCTTGAAAGCTTTGCTCCAGGTTGTGTGCTCCAAGCATCAAAGTCCCAAAAGGCACGGGTTGAGTGCGCGAACTCATCTAGCCAAGAGATTGGCTTAGCAAGCGACCCAGCAGTGGCAATTGGTGAAGGTTTCCTGCGGGCACGAGTGCAGAAGCGGGTGGGACATTTAGTCCCACCTCGTGAACGCACAAGCGCGACACGTAGGATAAATTGATTTTGTGCTTTCTTCTCGTTGCCTCCAGTACACAGGGGTGAGGTCCCCTGCCCCCTCACGCCTCATCCGCGACCTTCCCCTGTGGTCCTGGCACCCGACCTAATTACCTAACCTAGCACTCCTCGTGCATCACACCCACGCCGATGCACCTGGACACGGGCACGCGAAACCCGACCTGATTACCTGGCTCTGGGAGAGCGTACCTAAGAGCGAAATAGAGAGAAAGACGCGGGGGAGGGTAGGGGTAGGTTTTGCTCTTCAGTGTGTGCAGGGAAGAAGAAGGAAGAGGAAGGTGCAGCTAAAGCTAAGGCAAGGTGAAGCTAGGCTAAGCAGGGAAGGAAGGACCTAGCCGCAGAAAGGAAGAAGAAGGAAGAAAGGAAAGAAGGAGAAGAAAGAGAAAGCAAAGAGGGTGTGGCAAATAAGAAAAGTCAGAAGAGAAGAAGGAAAGACAAGGCAGAAGGAGAGCAAAGCCAAAGAAGGAAGAAGACCACAGAGGAAGAAGGAGAAAGGCATTGTGCAAGAGAAGAAGAAAGGCAAGGCTAGAGCAAAGAAAGGAGCTGCAAAGAAGAGACAAGGAAGAAGCAGACGGCCAAAGTCAAAGAATAATAGAAGAAAAAGAGCTAAGGAGAGAGAGAAAGAAGAGAGGAGAAGGAAATAAGAGCTAAAAGAGAGATATCTTTTTAAGACGTCTGATCATGGAATCTGACGTCCAATTTCTCTATTTTTGCTACAACTGACTCTTAAATTCTTGCATTTATATTCTGAATTAAGTTTTGAGTAACTTTAAGTATTCAATTACATTATTGAGATTAGTGAATAAATTCCATTTGCTCCCTGTGTTTGACCTCAGATACTTAGGTTTTCCAGTAATAAATTCTTATTTGTTATCAATACTTGGTCACCTATACTACAACGCGACTGACTTATAAGCCCGACAAAGTGCTGCAACATTTTGGCGCCGTTGTCGGGAAGCAACACACAATTTATCACTAATCTCTACATTCTTTTTGACTATATTAAACACTAACTTGCCCTATTTATTTCATTGTGATCTTGCTAGGTGTTTCAAGAGAAGAAATCTCCCGCGCAAGTCAACCTCTCTTCTCTAAAATCCATCGCCTAAACCTTGAAAGACAAAAGGAAGAAACCAACTTAGGAATCAATTGCCTTCTTTTTATAGTAATTACCATATTTAAGGCAAAGGTTTCCTGATTTTGCAATAATTTTTAAAAACCTATTGAAGTTGAAGCGATTTCTTAGAGATCCTATCCCACAAAATTCCTGTGCCTAATAGAAATCACGCTTAATCGCTGCAGACAACACACTTCTTGTTTTTAAGTCCAAAGAGAATTTTTTTGAAAAAGAGGATTGGAAATAGAACTAAATTAGGGTTTCAATAGTAGGGTTTGTGGAGTGCTAGTCACACATGCCTATATAAAAGGAAATGAACCCTCCCGCATCAGTGTGCTACCTGAGCTCTTGATTGAAGAGATCTAAACAAGACAAACCCTAAAAAATTGAGCTCTAACAGCACTTGAATCTTAAAAAATCTTAGCCCTAATAAACGGGGAGTCAAATCAGGGTGGTATCTAGGTCCCAAGCCTAGAATCATTCTACTATCTTTAGGACAGGTCAGGTAAAGTTAACCCCTTGAGTCAACCAACCTCCAAATTGGGTCACAACATTAAAACATCTAAAGTTCAAGTGAAAACCCTAAAGCACCTTTGAAATAAAAGTGGTAGACTTAAGAGGTCAAGGTCTCCATTCTGGTCTACTTGGAATCTCAGTGACAAGAGAAGTCGGATGGGGAAAACCCTGTAACCCGTGGGGACGCTCTACCATGTAGGGGTCTTTGCGGGACTTTCCCTCTCTGGCTACCCAGGTAATTCTCAGGTGGACGACCTTCTGATCTAGGGGTATCATCAGCCCGAACCTCCATTGTCATCCAACATTTTTGGGTGCCTCGATTGGGTCAGAAAACATCTCCAATTCCTCATCTTTTCTCTTTAGAGCACACACATACATTTTTAGTGGGACTTTTTATTCAGATTTAATCGCTTCCTAACTTGATTCAACATCTTGATTCAAATTCTGATTCTACATCTTGGTTCCACCACCTAATCCAAATATGCAGCCAAACCACTTAGGATTACTATTCAAGAAATCTGAATATCAGAAATCCATGAAAGATAGGATGATTGAGGCTACCCTGAAATTCTATGAAAAAGAAGACAAAACCGCAACACCAGTAGAAAACATTCAAGTTGATGTCCCAACAACCACAAC
This sequence comes from Thalassia testudinum, assembly GCA_037157565.1. Lineage (NCBI taxonomy): Eukaryota > Viridiplantae > Streptophyta > Magnoliopsida > Alismatales > Hydrocharitaceae > Thalassia > Thalassia testudinum. Next base: position 147,347,928 of record JAZHRO010000031.1, read on the forward strand.
CTTCATCATAACTTGTGCCTAAGTGATATTGGCAGAAGCCACAAAAGGATCAACCCGACACATGCTCATCACAGGATACATTGAGATAGAAAAATTGCACAATCTTGAATACCTTCAATACATGACAAATCCTATACTTTGGGAGCAACAACAAGATGATCTTGAAAAATGGGAAGAGATAATGAGATTATTAAAATAAATTATCGACCAGCAATACCCGTATATGCCACAAACAGAGGATGAAGCATCTTGGGACAACATCGAGGATCAATCTGATCTTGGGTTTGAGGCACAAAATGGTTGTGGATTCCCAACCTAGATTGAGTACAATGTGCCTGATATTGAAGAAGGTTGGGAAGTTCCAATTGCAGGAGAACACAATGTTGAGCCAACTCTAGACCATGAATCACCAAGCTTAGAATCCCAAAACTCCTGCAATAATGAGAGTAGAACTGAACCTCTCGAGGGTGTAAATTCCACCCCTTATTCTGATAAGGTGACCCTCGAAGGTTATTCAGACCTAGATTCTAGTGATTCAACCCACATCCTAAGCCCAAAATCTAGATCTGAAACCTATTGGGAAGATTTCGAGGTCCCATATTAGGAAGATCAATTTTTCAATGAAGAATATGATTTTGGGGCTATATTTGATGAATATCCCTCGCCAACATCCTCAGAGAAACCAATCGATTTTTCGGAAGTCATGCCAATTTACGATATAGAAACTGAGGAGTTGGACGAGTGGGGTTTCAATTAGGTCTGTCCTACCAGCTTGGAACCTGAGCCTCTACCAGATAAGGACACATTTTTAAGCTCAGAATTGACATCTAGGCTAGACACCAGTCAGGTTGCTGAATCTACAGCATATGATTTATTCTATGGTGGAACTCATGATCTTGAATCTCATTCAGATTTGATTTTCGCAAACTCTCCGACGATTTCGAATCTGACCATAACATCGGAGAAAATTTGCTTCATGATTATAACAAGCCAATCTACGACCTCAGCTCACATGACTCATTCTCTAACTCCAATTTTGAGGTGCCGGTTCCTGAGATCACTGATTTCAATTCAGGTTCCAATAACATGGAATCATTTCTTTTCGATCCTCAAGAATCAGAACCAACAAATGCCGAGGGTGATTGCGACCCAGAATACGAATCTTTTCTCGACTCCAATTTCCAGTATCCCATAGACACTCTCCAGGCATTCGCTTTTGATTTTGAAAGTTACTATAAGGACTCTCTACATGAAACCACCTATCATTCCTTTCTAGAAGAGCCCTCATACACAATTCTCATTGAAGCCACCTCTTCCACACATATAGAACTTTCAAAACCCGTTCTCTACCCCGACCCGCAATCGGACTCAATTTCTATTCTGATTCACCTCTCACTGAGCCGTTTGCAGATGATTCAACTCCACATCTATACCGAGAGTCTGGTATCAATCAGACTGGAAAACATGATCCATCATTCTCTGATCACCCCTGTAGGGTTTCCACACCATGCACTGATTATTTTTTAGAACCCTATTCTGACCAGGCTGATTCGACTCAGCCTAAACCCGAGTTTTCACTCCATATCCATCTGAGCCACATTGCTTATGGTGGGTTCTGCATCTGTTGATCTACATCTACCAACCCACTAGACTGATTGGGTTTGGGTTGCATCATCAGCCTGTTGATCTTAACAAGCACCTGGTTAGACCAACCAGGCTCTTAATCAAGGTACTTGTTTTACAAAATTCCGCTGAGTTGACCACTCCCTCTCCACCCCATGTTCCGTTCGGCTGAAGGCATTGAATTTAGCGCTTAACAGGAGGCAACCCGTCATTCCAGAAATAGAGACCCGTCTGATTATTTGTCTATACTCCACGTCCATTGCACCTTGAGTTCAGCCTTAGACAGTTGATCCCACCTCTGGTACACGTAGCAGAGCTTGAAATCGTCCGCATCAGTCATTTCCGACCTATTCACCCACCCAATGTATCCTATTCTAAGTCCCTGACCTCAACACTATTTCACACCCTCCGTTTACAATGAGGACATTACAAAACTTAGGCATGGGGTGGTGGTAAAGTGCATACATACAGAACCAAGAAAAAGTCAGAAGGATTCTCACAAAAAAATTCACATATGTTCAAAACACAAAAAAATTGAAAAATTATGAAAAAGAACAAAAAATGGAGGGAGGAAATTTTGTAAGACACATAATCATAAGGAGGAGAATAAAGCAAAATGACAAAAAGGAGCACGAAATGAAAAAGAAAAAGAGAGTCATTAGTAAGAGATTAAGGAATTAACCGAAGTTCTAGACCACGTCAAGAAAAGAGAAAAATGAAAGAAAAGTGCTAAGGAGACACAAAAAGAGATTAGCAGGAACGCTGATCTTAGGCCTTCTGGGCTAGACTCTTAGGCTTAAAAATTCACGTACCTGCTAAGATCTGGATAATCCTCAAGGGGTTGGGGAAAATGCGAAGCTTAAGTATTAGGTCTAAGGCTTAGGAAGTATTCGGTCTCGTTAACTGACCTTCAGTTTGTGGGATTCGGTAACCTAAGCACCCCAATCCACACAGTCTGGTTCATTGCGCATAACTATCAAAATCACACAAAAGTGTTTTAATGCTCTGAAAAAGTTGCCTAGATTAGGAGCGACTGATCAACACAAGTTGATTTGGATGAGTTCCCGGTGCGGAGAGGCGGGAAATTTCCCTCGAAGATGCATAACATATCGTCTCCTCAGTGCTTGTCTCTTAGGATATTTAAATATCCTACTGGGGCCATGTAAGCACTCTGCTGGTTCAGATACCATGGGCGGCATTATCTCAAAATGTCAATTGCCAGGGTCTGGATTCGGCCATGGAACGCCATGGGCAGGATTATCTCGAAATCTCGAAAGTCAGGGTTCTGGGGGTTGCCATGGGCGGTGCTATCATGAAGCATCGATTGCCAAGGACCTTTGAGGATTGATGATGGGGATGAGGAATCCAATACAGATCGTGTTGAGAAGCCAATCCGAAGCTAGAAATAAAAAGGAAAGAGAGAGAGAAAACTCTCCAAACAAATAAATCTTCTGTCTCTCTCTTACAAAAATGCATTGCAAATTGAACCAAGGCTAAAAATGTCTCAAGCACGGGTGCTTTAACCGCAGAGTCCAATGAACCATAGGATAGTTTCTGCGGGCCTTAAAAACCTTTGCGGAGGACTGAGGCTAAAACAGGTCAAGTCCGGACTTTGGTTGATACTTGAGTACCTCTAGGCCTATTGTCAGCATTCTTAACCTAATCAAAAGAAGAAGAAAAGCACTTATCATAACTGGTGACAGAAACTCAAGGTCTAGAACAGAAGTTAAAACCTTCAAATTTTGCTAAGGGACTAGCAAAAGCTAGGCATGGGGGTATGATGAGAGCTCATCATGAGCCCTAACTAGCTCATTTTGACCTAAGAAAGAGAATAAGAGCTCCTACATAACCTAGAGAAGGGCTTAATTCAAGGAATAAGTGTTCTGAGAAGAAAACATGAAATAAAGGTTAAAACTGTAATTTTACCACTGCAGCGCATAAATAAGTTTTCTCAGAGGCAAAACATAGGTCAAATGGTTTGAATAAGATAAAGAGTGGGTTAGTTCAGTCAGAAATGGGTTATTATGCAATCCAAGAATTAAATGACATTCTGTAACCCTAAAATAGACCTGCTTAATTCAACAAGGTTCTGGTCAGGATAAAAATCAAGTAAACCCTCTAAAATTCATGGAAAAATATCCCTTACAGTTTAGAACCTTCAATTTAGGCTTGGGAACCTCTTTTGACCTAGATTGGGGTCTCAACTCATTATTTGACCTAATTTGGATTTTTGTGTAAAATGTCCAGTCAAACGTGGTCAAAACTAAAATCCAACTTTACCATTGGATTCCTTAGGTCCAAATTAGGTTTCTACCAAAATTTGAACCTAAGGGGAGGTCATCTTGACCTACTTTGCAAAATAATATACCTAATTACATTTTAGCCCCTATCTTTTGAAAATCATTGTACAGGCCCCCCTAACTTCCTCGCCACTCTTACAAATAGGTCCCTCCACCATTAATGGGGAGAAATCCTACTCTGACGAGAAATGTAGGGGGAGTACTCCCTGATTCCTCAGAAATCTCCTCCTAGATTTGGAAGGGAGATTCTCTGAGGAATTCCCTTCCATCTGAGCATGGTCCTAATCTCTGATTCGCACCCAATCTCTCATGCAAACGCACGAGAGATTTGGGTCTCTAACGATTTCCATCTCTAGCGAGGTCTCTTGTGCTTGAAAGCTTGTCTTCCAAGCATAAGAGTCCCTACCAACGACTATAAAAGCACCACCACCTCTAGCCGCATCTCTTCAGCTTAACTTGGCCAGAGATCCACCCCAATTTCATCTTCTTCTCCTCCAGTCAAGAAGTCTAGCGAGCTCCGGCGAGCCTCCCTCCTATTTCTCGTTACTCTGCCACCATACCAATGGCAGAGCCACCCTCACCATCTTCCTCTGCATCGCGCAACACCCACGCGAGCACTTCTAGCCCCATCATCGTTGTCGTCTCCCTCCACTAGACACCGTCTTCTCCGACGATAGCAGGTACAGCCAGCCGCCAACTCTCCCCCTTCGTCCACTTAGTTAGGTTAGAATTACTCCTCTCTATCCCCTCTTAAATTCCCCTCTCTCTATTTTCCCTTTCAACCCCTCGCAGCCACTGTCCACCGCCATCTTCTCCATCTCCGGCCACCCACCGGCGAGGTGCCTCCACTGCTCCACACCTCCACATGCCTCGCCAAACACCTCATCACCTCCGCCATCACCCACTAAGCATCATCCACCCTTCCATCGACCGCCAACACCTCCACACACGCCCACTGAACAAACCCATATTCACAGCCACAGAGTGACCTAGGCACGCATGCCTAGGCCACCCCGCAGCCAGCCAACCACCGCCTCACCTTCGCCTTGACACGGCGAAGCTCCTCAGGTATTTTAATGGGGCTGCAAGGCCGTACTTGTGTGTTTCAGGTCAGGCCACCCTTCCACCATTGACGCTAAAACAAGCTTGCTTGAAAGCTTTGCTCCAGGTCGTGTGCTCCAGGCATCAGAGTCCCAGAAGGCGCAGGTTGAGTGCACGAACTCATTCAGCCAAGAGATTGGCTTAGCAAGCGACCCAGCAGTGGCAATTGGTGAAGGTTTCCTGTGAGCACGAGCGTAGAAGCGGGTAAGACATTTAGTCCCACCTCATGAACACACGAGCGCGATGCGTAGGATAAATTAATTTTGTGCTTTCTTCTCGTTGCCTCTAGTACACAGGGGTGAGGTCCCTCGCCCCCTCATGCCTCGTCTACGACCTTCCCTCATGGTCCTGGCACCCGACCCGATTACCTAACCTAGCACTCATCGCGCATCACACCCACGCCGGTGCGCCTGGACCCGGGCACGCAAAACAAGACCTGATTACCTAGCTCTGGGAGAGCATACCTAAGAGCGAAATAGAGAGAGAGAGAGAGATGCGGGGGAGGGTAGGGGTAGGTTTTGCTCTTTAGTGTGTGCAGGGAAGAAGAAGGAAGAGGAAGGTGCAACTGAAGCTAAGGCAAGGTGAAGCTAGGCTAAGCAAGTAAGGAAGGACTTAGCCGCAGAAAGGAAGAAGGAAGGAAGAAAGGAAAGGAGAAGAAAGAGAAAGCAAAGAGGGTGCGGCAAATAAGAGAAGTCAGGAGAGAAGAAGGAAAGACATGGCAGAAGGAGAGGAAAGCCAAAGAAGGAAGAAGACCGCAGAGGAAGAAGGAGAAAGGCACTGTGCAAGAGAAGAAGAAAGGCAAGGCTAGAGCAAAGAAAGGAGCTGCAAAGAAGAGACAAGGAAGAAGAAGCAGACGGCCAAAGTCAAAGAATAATAGAAGAAAAAGAGCTAAGGAAAGAAAGAAAGAGAAAGAAGAGAAAGAAGAAAGAAGGAAATAAGAGCTAAAAGAGAGATCTTTTTAAGACATCTGATCGTGGAATCAGATGTCCAATTTCTCTATTTTTGCTACAATTGACTCTTAAATTCTTGCATTTATATTCTAAATTAAGTTTTGAGTAACTTTAAGTGTTCAATTACATTATTGAGATTAGTGAATAAATTCCATTTGCTCCCTGTGTTTGACCTCGGATACTTAGGCTTTCAAGTAATAAATTCCTATTTGTTATCAATGCTTGGTCACCTATACTACAACGCAACTAACTTATAAGCCCGACAAAGCATTGTAACATCAACCTAATATACAAATTAGCATTCCAAAACTTGAAACAAGTTGGGAGGTCCCAATTGTAGAAGGATACGACTTTGAACCAGCCCTAGAAAACCAAAACCCTGGCATAGAATTCATAGACTCCTGTGATAATGAGATTGAATCAGAACCTCTCGAGGGTGTAAATTTCATCCCTTACTTTAATAAGGTGACCCCCGAAGGCAATTCTGATATCCCTGTAGAGCCCAACCTAGATTCTAGTGATTCAACCCACATCCTTAGCCTTGAATCAAGATTTAAACCTTCTTGGGATAATTACAAGGCCCCTTATGATGAAAATCAAAGTTTGAATTTGGATTATGATTCTGGGCCTTTATTTGATGAATTACCTCTCCAACATCCTTAGAAATACAGATTGATTTTTTGGAAGTCACACCGATCTACGATACAGAAATCGAGTTGGAAGAGTGGGGTTTTGATTGGGTCTTCCCTACAAGCCAAAAACCAGAGCCCAGACCTAATAGGGACACCTTTTTGAGCTCAAAATCTATGAATAGGCTAGAACCAAGTTAGGTTGCTGAGTCTACATCTTGTGATTTATTCTGTGGTGGAACCTTTGATCTCAAATCAAATTCAAAACTTGATTCTCGCAAAATCTCCGACGATCTCGAACCTTACTATGATTTTGGAGAACCATTGTTTCCTAACGACTATGAGCCAATCTACGACCTCAGCATACATGATCCATTCTTGGACTCTGACTTTGAGGTCCCTGATCCCGAGATCACCGATTCAAAATCAGGTTCCATTAAGATCGAATCATTTCTTTTCGATCCTCAGGAATCAAAAACAAAAAGTGCCGAGAGTGACTACAAGCCAGAATTCGAATCTTTTCTTAACTCATACTGTCTTCATCCTATAAACACTCTTCAAGCATTTACCTTTGAGTTTGATGGCTACTATGAGGACTCTCTAAATGAACCCACCTTTAAACCCTTACTAAAAGAGCCTCCATACACAATTCTTATTAATGCCACCTCTTCAACATATGCAGAACCTTCCCAAACTTGTTTTCAACCCTGACCCGCAACCGGACTCAATTTCTACTCTGATTCTCCTCTCGACCCGGTTGTAGATGATTCTCCTCCACATTTAAATCGAGTTTCAGACTTCGATCAGACTACAAATCATGCCCCATCCTTCTCTGATCACTCTCATAGGGATCTCACATCTTCCAGTAATTCCTTTGAGGATCCCTACTCTGACCAGGCTGATCCGACTCAACCAAACCCTGTATTCACACTTCCACATCATTCCGAGCTCCACAGCATATGGTGGGTTCTGCATCTCTTAATCTATATCTATCAACCCACCAGATTAATTGGGTTTGGGCTGCATCATCAGCCTGCTGATCTGAACAAGCACTTGGTTGGACCAACTAGGCTATTAATCAAGGTGCTTGTTCTACAAAACTCATCTAATTTCACCACTCCATATCATTAATCAAGGTGCTTGAATTTAGCACTTAACGGGAGGCAACCCGTCATTTTTGAAAAAACCTGAAACCCTTCCTAACACATCCTATGTTGAACTCATATTGCACTTTAGGGTTCATCCACTAGAATAGTTGACTCCACCTCTGGTACCGTACCAGAGCTTGAAATCATTCGCAAATAGCCATCCCGACCCATTCACCCACCCAACACCTGTTCTAATGAATGATCTAAGCTGAACTCGAACCCACCTAGTTTACAATGAGGACATTGCAAATCGTAGGCATGGGGGGATAGTAAAGTGCAAAATGTCGTGAAAATCACTTCACAAGAAAGGGTTTTATCAAAAAAATCACATATTCCAAAAATACGAAAAAAATAAAAAATTTCTTGAAAAAAACAAAAATATGAGAGGAGAGGAAATTTTGATGGCATATCAGACTTTGAGGAGAAAAAGGGGAGTTAAAAATGTAAAAAAGGAACACAATTTGAAAAGAAAAGAAAAAAAGGTAGTCATTAGTAAAAGATTAAGGAATTAACTTAGTTCTAGACTATATCAAAAGAAAGAAAGGCAAAAAGTACTAATGAAACAGAGAAGAGATTAGTAGGAACGCTGATTTTAGGCCTCTTGTGCTGGAATCCTAGGCTTAAAAATTCAAGTACCCACTAAGATATGGATAGTCCTCAAGAGGTTGGGAAAAATGCGAAGCTTAAGTATTAGGTTAAAGGCTTAGGGATTATTCGGCCTCGTTAACTAACCTCTGATTTGCGGGACTCGGTAACCTAAGCACCGCAATCCACACAGTCTGGTTTAGTGTGCCTAAGTATCAAAATCACGCAAATGCATTTAAATTATTCTAGAAAAGTCACTTAGATTAGGAGCGGCTGATCAACACAAGTTGATTTGGACGAGTTCCCAGCACAAAGAGGCGGGAAATTCCCCTCGAAGATGCGCAATAACATATCGTCTCCTCGGTGCTTGTCTCCTAGGATATCTACATATCCTATCAAGGGCATGTAAGCACCCTGTGCTGGTTCAGATGCCATGGGTGGCATTATCTCGAAATGTCGATTGCCATGATCTGGATTTAGCTACAGAATGCCATGGGTAGGATTATCTCGAAATCTCGAAAGCTAGGGTTTTGGGAGTTACCATGGGCGGTGCTATCTCGAAGCATCGATTGCTAAGACCCTGTGAGGATCGATGATGGGAACTAGGAATCCAATACAGACCGTGTTGTGAAGCCAATCCGAAGCTAAAAATAAAAAGAAAAGAGAGAGAAAACTCTCCAAAAGAAAAGAAAAATTCCTCTGTCTCTCTGACAAAAACACACTGCAAACTGAATCGAAGCTAAAACATGTTACAAGCATGGGTCCTTTAACTACGGAGTTCAACAAACCTTAGGTTAGTTCCTGTGGGCCTTAGAAACCTTCACAGCAGGCTGAGGCTAGAGCTGGTGAGGTCCGGATCGTGGTTGGTACTTGACTACCTCTAGGCCTACTATCAGCATTTTAACCTAATCTACAAAAGGAAGCACACTACAAAGTTTTAAAGCATCAAAGGATTTTATGGTCTAGAATCAAAGTTAATACCTTGAAATTTTGCTAAGGGACTAGCAAAAGCTAGGCGTGGGGGTATGATGGTAACACATCATGAGCCATAACTAGCTCATTTTAACCCAATTAAGTCAATAAATGCTCCTACATAACCGCCAGAGAGTCACAAGTCATTGCATATTCATTTTAAAAGAAAAATAAGAAATTAGGGCTAAAACTACAATTTTACCAGCTCATCTTGAATGGAGTACAACCAAGGGTTTTCTTAGGGGTTGAATGAAGGTTAATTGGTCTTAAAAAGATAACAAGTGGGATAAGACAAACAGAAAAGGGTTTGCACGTGTTATGAGAATTAAATGACTTTTAAAATCCTAAAAATAGACCTACTTAATTAACTGGGGTTCTGATTAGAATAAAATTCACCTAAACCCTCTAAAAATCATAGAAAAATATTCTCTAGGGTTTAGAACTTTCAATTTGACCATCAGAACCCGTTTTGACCTAAAACAGAACCATAGAAAGATATTTGCCCTAATTTGGGTTTTTACATAAATTACACCATCAAACATGGTTAAAACCAAAGTCCAACTTCACCATTGGATTCCTTAAGTCCAAATTAGGTTTGTACCAAAATTTGTACCCAAGATGAATTTGTCTTGACCTAGTTTGCAAATTGGTCCTGTCTAATTACATTTCTACCCTTAACTTTAAAAATCCTTTCAAAAAGGCCCCTATCTTTGTCGTCTCTCTTCGTAAATAGGTCCCTTCGCCATTATCGTAGAGGAATCCTTCTCCAGTGACCTTTGATTGAAGAGAACTCCTTTGTTCAATCAATCCCTTCCAAAATTGGAAGGGAGATTCCTCAAGGAATTCTCTTCCTTCTGAATCCGTCCATGAGCTCCATAGCCTTCCCAATCTCTCATGCGAATGCATAAGAGATTCGAGACTTTCCAAGCTTGGAAAGCTTGTTTCCCAAGCTCAAACCGCCTCTAGATCCTTATATAAGAGAGCCCAGATCCTCCGAAACTTTCCTCAACTTGAAATTCGGCCAAAAGTCACCTTCTTCCTCTCTGCTCTTCGGTTGCAAATCTCCGCAAGCTTTGGCAGTCTCTCTTCGACTCCTCTCATTGTCTGACCACAAAACTAGTGGCAGATTCGTCTTCCTCATTGTCCTCTGCATTGTGCAATACCAGCCGTCGCCGTCCTTTCTCCATCTTTACCGCCATCTCTCCCTACGGAGGTTCGTCTTCCCTACGTTCGGCAACCACACCGACGTAGGAATCCCTTCACCTTTTCATCCTTAGAGTAGATTCTTAGGTTCCTTATCTCTCCTACTTTCTTCTCCTCTCTTATTTTTCAAATCCGACCACCGACACTCCTCCGCGACTTCATCGTCTTCCACTTCGACAATCCCTCCGGCGAAGTCCCCCGCTCACGCCACAACTCCAAATCCTTCGCTGACCACACCAAAACCTCCACTTCACTTTTCCGCACCTTTCCCCTCACTCCATTCGCTCCATCATCCATCCAAACTCGCCCCCTAACATAGCCACCTTCACGCACACAGTCCGACTCCGACTAGCCACCATACGCATCCTTCCGCCACGCTGATCCTCTCTACAAGTTCGCTGTGCTCTGGCGACGCTTCCTGAGTGTTTTAACGCGGTCGAGAGACCTTCTTTGTGATTTTCAGGATATAGGTTCACGCCATTGCCGTAGCTGCTTCGAAGGAGCTTGAAGCATGTTCTAGCGACCTGTAGCTACAGGTGTTGTGTCCAGGTAGCACGGAATCAGCCCAGGAAGCGACCCAGGCTGCTAATTGGAGGAGTCTACCTCCTCTTAACCTTCAATTGGTCGCATCCTCTGTAGCCGTTCGCACGCAGAAAAGGAAGTGGGATAGTCCCACATTGGAAAGTGCTGAAGTAGTGGACACGAATAAATTGAATTTGTGTTAGAGGCTATTCGCCTCATAACACGGGGTGAGGTTCTTCTCACCCACTTATGCCTGTGCCTTGTCCGCGACCACTCCCTGCGGACCTGGTTCGACTCGTTTACCCGCCTAGACTGACCTGCACTCCTTTCTCACTACCACACACCGGTGAGCCTGGACTCGGGTGCGTACGATCCGATAACCCGATTATATCTGTGGCTCTGGGAGAGAGGATCCTAAAGAGAGAAAGAGAGAAGGAGAGTTGTGTGGGTTGGGGGAGGGTTTTGCCCTGAGAAGCTTGGCCCCGACACTTAGCCAAATTCTGAAGAAGAAAAGAAGGGTCGAAGAAGAGGAGTTACAAAGTAAGGCTCAGAAGAAGAAGAGGTGAAGGCTTGGAGAGAAAGGAGAAGAAGAAGTAGCAACTGAGAAAGAGAAGAAGCTGAAGAGAAAGATAAAGCCAGAGGAGGAAGGAGAAAAAAGAAGAAGAAGCAAAAGAAGGAAGGAACAGAGAAAGCACTGTAGAATCAGACGTTTAAGATGTCTGATCCTACCATCAAACGACATATTTGAACTTTCATTTCATACATATACATTGAGTTCCTTAGTTAATATTGTAGGAGTATATGGTTATTTAAATCACCATTTTACTCCCATATTTTTGCACATTGATAGTTGATATTATTGCAAATTCATTTAGTTTAAATTGTGATCTTGATTTCTGAATTCCATATTGCTCCCTATGTTCGACCTCGAAATCTTTTTGAGTAATAAAAATTGTATTTATTTGAACGCTATTTTAGCTATACTGCAATGTGACACTTTTTAAACATCAATTTAACACGTTAAACAAACACCATGCGTCATACATTCAAGATTGGGGGGCCAGGGGAGAACATGTCGTTCCACTGACACCCACAGATAGCCCTACTGCTACACCGGATTACATTCCTCGATATAATAGGATCACCAGGAGGTTTATTGGTTGACTTGGTGCATTATTGGATTACAACGTAAATCCTTATACAACCCTTTTTCATAATTAGATAATAGTTATACAATAATGCTTGTTAATTATATATCTGCTCCTTTAATTTCATAGACATTATCGTTTCCTTATGCAGTTCAATATGTGGGTTTGAGTTCGCGAGATGACACATGATCACCCTGACTTTGCGGACATCCATAACCTAGCTTGCCAGGCAATAAAGATAAGCACTAACACAATAGCACATCATTTCAAACCTCTGAGCCTCAAGCACCAGTCGGTGAGGATGACGCACCTACAGGAGGTCGTGGGAGGAGATGGGGGCAAGGACGAGAGTGAGGTCGAGGATGTGGCAGAGGACAAAGGCAAGGAAGGGGGCGTGGGAGAGGACATGGAAGGGTATAGGGACATGATCCAAATCTTGCACCGAAGGTTGAAGACCCTCCACCAGAGGCCCCTGACTGTCCTTAGGATCCACAGGCCCCTTCTAAGGTAAAAATGTTTAATGAATTTAATATTCTCTTTCTCATAAAATTATTGACACATTGGAAATTCTCATCAATGATTTCAATGCAGCAATCTCCATGAGTAGAACCCTCCCAATCCTCATAGGATCAAATGGAGATGAAAGATCCTTAGGATCCATTTGAGGTATAAAATTTTAAAACAAATTTAATATTTCCATTCTTATCAAATTATTCATATACTTCAATATTTTCCATGCAGCAACCTCTATAATAAGTCCCCTCCTAGGCCTCTCAAGATTAAGCAGAAGTGGAAGCCCCCCAACATCTACAGGCCATATTTCAGATAATATAACTCTACAGGATTTTCATAATTCCATTCTTATCAATTTTTTGACACACCCCAACATTTTTCATGTACCAACCTATACAAAAAGAACCCTCCCAAGCCTCTCAGGTTCAATTAGAGATGGAACGCCACCGAGATCTACATGCCCAATTTTTGGTAAGAAGTCTTAACCAATTTAATATTTCCATTCTCACCAATACATTGACACTTAAATAATTTTCCTTACAGCAAACTCAAACTGATGATCCATTCATGACTCCAACCATTGAGTTACCTGTTGTCTCTGATATTACACCGGGAGCTCCCCTAAAAGAAAGGTTCAAAATGCACACTTGGGTGAGGAGGCCTCAGAGGTTGCTTCTCATGCCTCACCATCTCCTCGAGTAGCTCCAATCTTTGATGACTCTGAAGTGGTGGACGTCAGTCTAGATGTGATGAATATTCCTAGGAAAGATGATACATTCATGACTCCACCCATCGAGTTAGCTACCGTCTCTAAGATAACACCAGGACTCCACTTAAGAGAAAAGCCGAAGATATAGACTTCAGGGAAGGGACCTCACATGTTACTCTTCATGGCCCACCATAACCTCCAATAGCTTGTGATTTCAGTGACCCAAAAGATGCCACTGGCACACACATTGATGAAATACATTGACAGAGTCAGTTACAACAATTTCAAGACAATTCTCAAAACCCTCGAAAGACATACACTCGACGGAGAAGGGGAAGAAACTAATTGTTCCAATTGTATGATTTTGTAGTTGAAAGTGAGACTTAGTTGTAAACATTGCACTTAGGTTGCATAGTTACAATATCTCACCATTTTTGGGTAATGATTTCATGTAAATATTATCATGCAAAAAGTTTGAACAAAAAATTAATGAATGTAAACATTCCTCCCAACATACTGTGGATGATTGCTTGGTTGTCATACATTGCTTGGTTGATTGTGTTTCCTTCATTGCTTGGTTGTCATTAAATGCTTGGTTGGTGTGTGTGATTGAAATAATATATGCAACATTGGCAGTAGCAGCATTAGCTGCAGCAGCAGCAGTAGCATTACCCACAACGAGAGATGCATTAGCAGCAGTAGCAGCTAAATGAGCAGCTATGTAGTTGCATTAGCAACAGCAGCTGCATTTGCAAATTGGATAAGCACACTTACCAAACTTTACTTTAGTCCCCAAAAATCCAATCCTAGATGCTCTTATCCAAACCAAAGCTCAACTTGAAACTACAGCAACAGGAAAACCCAGAGAGATCGAAACTCCAATAGAAATCATGGACTAACAGCAACATTTATAAAAAACTATAATCCCAGCTCTCATATTATAGGAAAAATTATGAAATAAAAACAAAAGACTTAACTTTTGGGCATATATCCATCTAACTTTTGGATATGTGCCCTTTAAAACTAAATAGTTCCTAGTAAATCTCTAGCCCAATTTTAATCCAATTGAACCTCATATGAGTTCCAAAACTTCCATCTGAAATCAAAATATGTGCAGCAGCATCCTAGCATCAAAAGGCCAAAACCAATCTAACAACATCTTAGGATATAAGAACATGAATAGAAAATAAGTGTAGCAAAGCAAGGACTTAAATTTTGTGCATATCCAAAGTGGATTTGCATGCTTGCAGGTCATCATAGCTAGTCCCCTTTAAATCCATCCTCCAAAATAATCTTTCATCTGTCACTTTTATAAAAAGAACGTTGGTATCTATTTTGAAGTCTCTTAGATCTTCTTAATTAATGTTTGCCCCACATCAATATAATCTGGAAGCTCAATCTTATTCAAAGGCATCCTGTAATCTGAATCTGAATAAGGGGAGCAGCAGCAGCAACAACAACAGCATCTGTGACAATTCCAAATTCCCTCTTTATGATTTGCAGTAGCAGTAGCAACTGCATGCGTAGCTATGCAACTGCATTTGTAGTAGCAGCAGCAACACCTGCATGAGCAACAAAAGCAGCATGAGCAGCTGAAGCAGCAGCAGCTGCATGAGTAGCAGAAGCAGCAAGCAGCAGCAGCAACATTAGCAGCAGTGCAAACAATGCAGCAGGAGCAGCATAGAAGCAAACTTGCCTCTTTAAGAGGCGAGTTACACATAAAACTTGCCTTTCTCATAGCCGAGCTTTACGTTCATCAAACCCACCTTTGCAGGGGGATTTGGGCCATGTGAAACTCGCCTCTACTAGAGGTGAATTTCACACAGGAGCTTCCAAATTTTGTTCCCCTATATGGTAATTAAGGAATATTATTCCATAACTACCGTACTTAGGAAAATTCTTCCATTGCAAAACAATGAATCCAATAAAATTAGCGAATTTCCAAATGGAGTTCATTTGCACAATATGATTCCCAAGGCAAGTTCCACGCAAGTATGCTCATGGTTCAGCCATGTTTCGCATATCCGAGGTCTGATCGCCATGTGAACGTGCCATCGAAATCCTTGTGACACCAGAAAGTTAACCATATTTTTGGATTCTTAATCTGAGGTTCATGCCACAAAAATGAATAATACACGGTTCCTGCTTCGATTACATGTTTTAATTCACACAGGCTCCAATTTGCACATGGTTGGTGACATCGAATTCATTCTGAGGTCTAGTATCTGATTAAATAATCGGATCGCTAGTTTGGGTCATCAAACGATGCTTATTAGACAATCCGATGTAGAACCTTTCCATAAGTTGCCATTTAAGGACTTGGTGATGTGGTACATCCTTAATAGGTCTTTGAATCTCTCCCAATTCTCATGGAATTGTTCTCCTTCTTGTTGTGAGAATGAAATAATGGTCCTTCTATAATGGTTAGTTTTGGTCATAGGAAAGTGTTTCTTCAAGAATTCTACTCTAATGGCTGGCCACATAGAATAATTCTCATCTATTGTGTGATACCAGTGTTTAGCTTTATACTTAAGGGAGAAAGGGAAAGGCTTGCCATTAATGTTTCATCAATAAAGCCTTGAATCTTCATAGTCGTACACACCTTCAAAAACTCTTTCGAGTGTCTATAAGTATCCTCATAGCTTATGCCATAAAAGGATGGGAGGAATTGGATTGTGCTACTCTTGATCTCATAAGGTCGAAGGTTTCCTTAAGGTATTCTAAGATTTGGATTGGGATAATCATTGGGAAGGAAATAGTCTTTGAGGCTTCTTGAGTTTTCCTCAACAAGTGGCACTTCGGGTTCTTCCTCTCTATCACCCATGATTAGACCTAGGTTAGATTTTCTCATAAGCATCTCAGAATTAGATGTGAAGGTCAACCTAGGGTCTAAGGAACATCTACCAATCGTACAATAGCAATCAACCTCACGGACAAACGCAAACTATAGTGTTGGTTATTACCTTCTTTTCCTTTTGCAACTTTATATGATTTGAAAGTGATCAAACAAGTTCGCAATGTAGTTATGCTCCTTAAAGCTGACCTACGATGTGTCTTAGAAGGACCTACTACCAACACAAAGAAGATCTTGAGTCAAGCATGCTCACCTTTAAACACCCTTAGGTACGGGTGAGATGGACTTGTTGACTTTCGATCAACTTCCTCTTGAGATGTAAAAAGATGCGGTAGAAAGACTAAAGATCAATAACGAAGTTAATCTCAAGTTGAGATCGCTCACCCTTAGACTCCCCAAGGTACGGGTGAAACAAATTTGTTGACCTCTGACTAACTTCTTCTTGGTGACCTTATGTGAGTGCTTAGTGCCACAAGGATGTGTCAATCCACATAGCGATAGAAAATGCAAACAAGGTCTTTTGCACACGTTATTGTTTTTTAGGGTTCCTCCTTTAATTAATGGACTTTTAGAGTTCTCACTTTAGGGTTCTTTACCAAATCAAGAAAAGTGAGATTTATCATTTCCTTTAGATATAAGTCCAACAAAACTATGCATGCTGATGCATGAAGAGGCAACTTAGAAGTAGAGGCTGCACACATTTCTCCAGCAATCTTCGATATGCAAATTTTGGATAGAATTTAAATCTATAGGCAACTCAATGTGATCCTACTATGAATGCCTAGGATATGTTGCTTCTAGATAAACATGAATTGCTTTTATGTGCCTGTTGTCAGTTTTAATTATGCAATCAATCAAGCAAGCAAGCAACTAGTTAGAAACTTAGAGAGAGAAAGAGGGAGTGTAAAGACCCGTCCCACTTTTAGCCTTTTAAGACGTCTGAAGTCTCAGTCAAATGTCTATCCAGACGTCTGGACCCTTTTCCGGACGTATGAAAATGAAATTTCTGTACGTGTACTGTGCCCTGCGCACGCGCGGCGCGCAAGACCTTCACCTCTCTCTCCTTTTTCCTCCTTTCCTGCCTGAACCCTAAACCCTAGCCATCTATAAAAGCCCCTCCCTCCTCTTCTCTCCACTCCACACACCACCACCCCCACCTTCAGAGCCGCGAGAGGAGGTGAGCGAGGGAGAGCGAGAGGGCAAGAAGGAGAGTGCGGAAGGAGGAGGAGGAGGCCGAGGTCGGAGAGCTTCGGTGGAAGCTCGGCGGAGCTCGCACGGCCACTGCGGGCACGAGCGAAAGGAGGAGAGAGTCCGGAGAGGCGGCCTGGACCATCTGCAGCGGCTGGAGCTACGGTGGAGCAAGGAGGAGCGTAGTGGAGAACGCTAGGAGCAGGTTCTGGTATTGGAAATTTTCCAGTATCAAACATTTGGAGCGGAGTCCAGACGGTTGGCAGAGCATCTGGATGTCTGGAGTTGAGATCAGACGTTTGAAAGCTCATTTATCACGAAGGTACATTCTTTTCGCGGTTACAGCCATGCAGGCCTCACCGCAAAAGTGGTTATCGGGCCTGATGTGTGGGCTACAACTGTCGTATGCAGGAGCAGCCTTGGGAAGGAGCACAGAACGCTCTCCCACTCACTTTCAAATGTCTGATCAGCTCACCAAACGACCAGAGGTGCTTCCAGATGACCGGAGGAGTGGTCCGACGTCTGGAACTGCCTTCAGACAATCGCAGAGGAGGCCTGGACGTCTGAAGACACCGTAGGGACTAGAGGTAAGGTTCTGTATCTTTTAAGACGTCTGGACTTATTCCCAGACGTCTGATTTTGGACAGTAGACACATTTTTGACCCGTTTGGGGTCCGATAGAGATCCAATTTATGCAAACGAAGTACCGGTAGTTTCCTTGCGAGTTTCTCTATGTACTAGAAACCTTTATACATTGTTCTAAACTTTCCTTTTGTGATGTATTCCCTGGTATAGGGTTTTAACCTACTGCATCTTTGGGACTCGTAGAGACACCTGGGTTTGCGGTTCGAGCCCCCAGTACTCCCGAATTGTCTGGTAGAGTGGTTTAATGCTTTTAACAATATTTAAATAAGCATGTGTTGTAGAATTAACTGACTAGAACCTTAGGATGTGACATGAACACTAGGCTAGAGAAATGAATGCACCGTTTGGTACTTATATGAAAAATTGAGATAAACTACTAGAAATTGCCTGTAAAGTAATTATGGATTGCCTGTTAGAATATGAGCTGCATGTATTTTATAACCAATTGCCTGTGAAATCACCAGTGGCATGTAATGAATTATGGAAACACGAGCTGCTTGCATATAAATGAGAACCGAATTGTGAATGGAGGAATCTAGATCAGAATAAATGTGGTGAATATGAGCATGAACCCTATGGGGAATTAGGAGTAGAACTCCTGTGGTTAGTTGGAAACCTAGAATGTCGATGGGAAGTGTGCTAGCCCTTGAGTACGTGGTACCAAGGAGAGTGACTGTCCCCTTTTCGTGTAGAGCAGAGCTAACTGCCCTTGGGTTGAGACCTGGGGTTAGGATTGGTCACTCTACATCGACTCTCATTGGCCCTCGTGTACATGGTACCGAGGTGAGCTACTAGTATAAGGAGAGAGCTAGCCACCCTACAAGGCTCAGGGTTCAACTAGCCACCCTACACCGACTTGTTAGGCCCTCTGAGCAAACCGGGGTAGTCAGACGAGGGTGTGCGGACTGTGAAGGGGCGAGACCCATTATTTTGAGAGGGCAAGGCCCTATACTATTCCGTGCTGTATTTTGGGCATACCCGCTAGCAGAAACGACTGACCGCGTGTCAGTGCGGGGTAGCTACCCGTGTGCTTACCACGCGTGCCGTAGTCATCCCTACGTCTTGATAGTGACCTCAGGGTGGTTGATTGGGTGTAGGACTACCACGGGAGACTCTCCCGACCAGGAGAGCACCACCTGTACCTTCTACTCTTCGAAAAAGACTACAATTAAGATCGTTCCCACGAGGAACATGTAAGATCAAGAATATCTGGATATTGAGAAAAATGGGTGAAAAGGAAATACACATGAAACAAAATAAATAGAAAAGAGAATTAAACCTGTTGCTTTTACTGTTTTAGATAGTATAGATACCACTCTACTCAGCGTTTGCTGACTCTGTCTTTTTCATAACATTATTCAGGACCAGGAGTTGAGCAGCCTGAGCTCCCGGCTGCGGAGGGTGCTGGGCCCAGTCGAGCTTAGTCGTAGTTTTCTGCATTTTCTTGTTGTACCTGTACTGTTGTAGTAAGTATCAGACTTTTTAACTACTATTGTCTCTACTTTTACTTTCGTTTCCGTTGTTTTTGTTGTTGTAGTGGTATGCAATGGAATAGCAGTTTCACTTTCTTTTACTGCTTTATACATTTCTACTGCTTAATTATATTGCATGTGTGAATGTGTTTTACTTTCCTGCTTTTTGGTTATTTCTTGTTGGACGACTGGGTCTTGGGATTAGTCGAGGCAAGTCGGTCTTGGATCCTGTAGGGATCCAGGAACTGAGTCATAACAAGATGGTATCAGAGCAAGGTCGTTCCGAGAAATGAACCAATTGGCTTGAAAATAATCGTTCACGTGCATGTAACTAAGGTAGCCACCACAACGTATCACCATAATATCTGTTCTGAGTCCTTTTTTGAAGAAATATTATATCGTTGACCCTTTTGTTCTATCTTTCGCATCTCCTGCCTCGTCGGGGAGTTCTCAAGGCGAGCCGTGGTCGCGGCCGTGGACGAGGTCGGAGGGGTAGACGTGTCAGGCCCAAGGTACCAGTTGACCCACCTCTTCTCCTGGGCGTTCAGGCCTAGGATCTCGCCTAGCTGATCAGAGATATTGTACGAGAGGAGCTCCACCAGCCTCCACGGGCACCTCTCCCTGAGGACATGGAGGGGGAGTCCTCGATAGGACAGAGAGACCACTGCAGCGCTGGACGAGTAGGAGGGGGAGGGTGGCCATCGCCCCTATCGCACTCTGACACTTCCGATCACGAGCCCTCCTTGCCTAGAGGCATGCCTGTTCCCCCACTACAGCTACACCACGAGCTTTTCGGCCAGTTCCAGAAGCTGAAGCCCCCCTCCTTCAAGGGGGATGAGGACCCGTCTGAGGCAGAGGGCTGGCTGGAGCAGATAGAGAAGGTATTCGACACCCTTCGCCCTTCCGCGGAGTGCTACGTGGCCTTTGCCACGTATCAGCTAGAGAGCGCGGCACACAGGTGGTGGAGGCCAGACAGAGGCCAGGAAAGGGGAGAGCTGACGTTGGACCAGTTCGTGACCCTCTTCTGTGAGCAGTACTTTCTGCAGACCTAGCAGGACCAGAGGAGGCGGGAGTTCCACACTCTCTGCCAGGGGACGATGATTGTTAGTGCGTATCGCACAAGCTTTCTGGAGCTGTCACGTTTGCCTCGACAGTTGTGGCTACAGAGGAGGAGCACCTATGGAGGTTCACTGAGGGGCTCTGACCTACTATTCGGGGGTATGTCAAACCCCTGAAGATGCTCACCTTCTCACGAGTGGTTGAGGCAGCCATGACCTACGAGGAGACCAACCCAGCCGCACGAGACATCGACAGTGGACAGAAAAGGCCCTACCAGCCAGAGTACTCTCAGGGTCATCAAGTGAGGAGGCACGTGACACCCGCAGGAGAGCCGTCTCATTTTGCGGGGCCGCTAGTGGCCTTTCGGGGCCCCGGACAGGGGCCAACTGGCAGCACTGGACCCCCACCCAGCCGTCAGCAGGGACCTACCGAGGGAGGAGGTCATGTTTCCCTCTGTTACCAGTGTGGCCAGCCGGGCCACATCAGGAGGGGCAGCCCATCTAAGGTCGGAGCACAGCAGATGCTCCCCGCACTGAGCGTTGGAGGCCGAGCTGGTGGTCATGGTCCCTAGGCACGTGAGAGAGGGCAGCAATCACGGGGAGGGTACCGACCAATGGCTGCTCGCCTGACGCAGAGTGTAGCTGCTTCATCTGCACCGAGGACTGAGAGGCGTATCAACGCCCTAACACACAGAGACGCCAGGGCTTCTGATTTAGTGGTGGCAGGTATGGTTACCGTTTCTTGTAGATTAATGTACAAACTTTTTGATTCCGAAATCATACACTTTTTTGTTGCTGTGAGTTTTGTCATCAGTTTGGGGCAGGACAGTGTACTCTTAGAGAATCTGTTTGTGATCAGAGGCCCAGGTGGCCATTTGTTTGTAGCTGAGGAGGTCTACATGGACTACGAGGTCAGTATAAGGGGACACAGCCTCCCCGCTAACCTGATTGTGATCCCGATGGAGGATTTTGGCATGATTCTAGGGATGGACTGACTGTCCGCCTACCATGCCCTGGTGGACTATTTCGGGAGGAAGATCGTCTTCTCCATACCAGAGTTGCCTCCTTTTGAGTTTCACGGACAGCTGGTGGACGGAGATTTCAGATGCATTTTTGCGCTTCAAGCAGTGAGGCTTTTCAGCCAGGGGTGTGAGGGCTTTTTAGCCTGTGTAGTGGTAGAGCCTAGCCCCGTGGCTGACTTTCAGAGTATTCAGTGGTTTGTGAGTACCCCGACATGTTTCCAAAGGAGCTGCCAGGACTACCGCCCAAGCATGAGATCGAGTTTGAGATCTCACTGGTACCGGGGACCAGCCCCATTTTTACTGCACCATATTGGATGGCACCACTTGAGCTGCGAGAGCTCAAGTTACACCTACAGGACCTGTTGGAGAAAGGCTTTGTGAGGCCCAGTGCGTCCCCGTTGGGAGCCCCTGTGTTGTTTGTGAAGAAGGATGGTACCCTATGACTTTGTGTTGACTACCAACAGCTGAATAGGGTCACCATCAAAAATAAGTATCTGCTGCCGAGGATTGACGACCTTTTTGACCAATTGCGAGATGCCACAGTGTTCTCCAAGATAGATCTGAGGTCAGGCTACCATCAGTTGAGGATCAGGGAGACCGATGTCTCCAAGACAGCTTTCCGTACCCGGTACAGGCACTACGAGTTCTTGGTCATGCCGTTTGGGTTGACCAACGCCCTCGCTGCTTTTATAGATTTGATGAACTGGGTTTTCAGGCCGTACTTAGGCCAGTTTGTGGTGGTATTTATCGACAACGTACTCGTTTACTCACAGGACCAGGTGCAGCACGGACAGCATCTACGTATGATTCTGGACACTTTGAGGCGACGCAGGCTGTATGCCAAGTACAGTAAGTGTGAGTTTTGGTTGAGACAGGTGACTTTCTTGGACCACGTGATCTCAGGAGATGGTTTGGCTATGAACCCAGCCAAGGTTGAGCCCATACTCGGGTGGGAGAAGCCACGTACAGTGACAAAGATACGTAGCTTTTTGGGACTGGCAGGCTACTATCGACGGTTTATTAGAGGATTCTCGCAGATTGCGTGTCCTATGACCCAGTTGACTCGGAAGGGCGTGCCCTTTGCCTGGACAAATGCGTGTGAGGCATGTTTTCAGGAGTTGAAGGAGAGACTAACTTCAGCTCCGGTGCTTACCATCCCAGACAACAGTGACGATTTTTTGGTGTACATAGATGCTTCGTTGCAGGGGTTAGGGGGTGTGCTCATGTAGTGGGGTCACGTTGTCGCTTACGCTTCGCAGCAACTGAAGTCCCATGAGCATAGCTACCCAACCCATGACTTAGAGCTGGCAGCTGTTGTCTTTGCGCTGAAGACATGGAGGCACTACCTTTACGGTGAGACTTTTGAGATTTTCACAAATCATAAGAGCCTCTGGTACTTGTTTGACCAGAATGAGCTTAACATGAGACAAAGACGTTGGTTAGAGCTCCTGAAGGACTACGACTGCAGCATCTCCTACCATTCAAGGAAGGCCAATGTGGTGGTTGACACCTTGAGCTGGAAGGTGCCCGCCCACTTGGCCAGTCTACAGGCGTAGAGTTGGAGACTCATGGAGGAGTTGGGTAGTTGGCGACCCCGGGAGTCACAGGGGTATTGTGGGGCAGTGACAGTGATGCGGCAGAGGGGAATAGAGCTGATAGACCGCATCATCGCAGCGTAGATGACAGATCTGTACTTACAGACATTGCGAGACAGAGTGCTATCAGGAGACCTAGGAGACTTTTCCTTTACGGACGAGGTGTTGCGCATGGGGGGACGCTTGTGCGTTCCCAGGGACGAGGAGTTGTTGAGAGAGCTCCTGGCTGAGGCACATGGGTCCAGGTTCACTATACATCCCGAGAACACAAAGATGTATCATGATCTGAGACGTGACTTTTGGTGAAGAGGGATGAAGCAGGATGTTGGTGAGTTTGTGCAGCAGTGTTTCGTGTGCCAGCAGGTGAAGGCCAAGCACCAGAGGCCTGCTGGGCCGTTGTAGCCACTTCCTGTGCCTGAGTGAAAGTGGGAGAGCATCACCATGGACTTGGTGGTGGGCCTACTTGTTACCCAGCGAGGACATGACGCAGTCTGGGTGATAGTGGACAGGTTGACGAAGACAGCGCGTTTCCTGCTGATCCGCGTCACCTTGGGACTAGCACAGTTGGCAGTGAGGTACATTCGTGATGTGGTATGCCTGCACGGAGTTCCATGTGAGATTGTATCCAATAGGGATACCCGTTTTACTACCCAGTTCTAGGCTGAGTTTCAGCAGGCTTTGGAGACACAGTTGAGGTTCAACACCGCGTACCACTCCCTGACGGACTGACAGTCAGAGCGCACCATACAGACACTTGAGGACCTTTTACGTGCTTATGTACTGGGAGGAGCATTTACCCCTGGTAGAGTTTGCATACAATAACAGTTACCACTCGAGCATCGGCATGGTACCTTACGAGGCTCTGTACGGATGGAGGTATACTACACCCTTGAGTTGGGTTGAGGTGGGGACCAAGTGGGAGGTTGGCCCTAGGCTGATCCGGCAGAGTCAGGAGGTGATAGAGCAGATTCACAGATGACCCTGCACTGTCAGGAACAGGCAGAAGAGTTATACTGATCGGAAATGCAGAGAGGTACAGTTCGAGGTTAGGGATCACGTCTTTCTCTGCGTTTCTCCTGTGAAGGGCCTACAGCATTTTAGGGTAAAAGGGAAGCTTGCGCCGAGGTTTGTGGGGCCCTTTGAGGTCATAAAGAGGGTAGGACCCGTTGCTTATCGGCTTGCCCTTCCTCCCCAGCTTTCTAGAGTGCACGACGTGTTCCACGTGTCCAACCTTAGGAAGTACGTCACCGATCCTAGTCACGTTCTGAGCCACGAGAGGATCGAGGTAGGTGACGACCTGACCTACCCCGAGAGACTAGTGCAGATACTAGACAGAGCCGTCGTGTTAAGACCCGATTCGTTAAGCCTTTTTAAGACGTCTGTACTTTAGGTCAGACGTCTGGACTGAGAGTTAGACGTCTTGTACTGTCTGTGCGTAGCACGCGCGTAGACGCGAGGACGTACACGAAATTTTTGATTTTCAAATGTCTGGGAATGGGTCCAGATATCTTGCAAGACATCTGAACCCATTCCCAGACGTCTGAAAATCAAGAATTTCGTGTACGTCCTCGCGTCTGCGCGCGTGTTGCGCGCAGACAGTACGCGACCTCGTTTTCTTCTCTCCTTCTCTCCCCTCTCGCCGACGCAAGCCCTAATCCAACGCCTTATTTAAAACCCCCTCCTCTTCCTCGTTCACCCCACCTCCAGCCACCCTTCTCCTTCCTCCACTAAGAGCAGTGAGTGGCAAGTAGCGAGCAGCGGGCGTGAGCGGCGTGGGAGGAGAGGAGCAGCAAGGGGAAGAGACGAGAGCAAGCGCACGAGCTCATGTGGGAGCTCGCCGAAGAGCTCACGGTCGGTCAGCGCATGCACGAGGTGGAGAGGTGTGTCGAGGAGGTCCTCCCTGACACTGCTGCAGCCGTAGTAGCTGGCGAGCGGACGCGATGCGGCCGCACGCGACGTGAGAAGGTGAAGGCAGATTCTGATTCTGGGTTTTTCCCAAAATCATTCATCTGGATCGACGTCCAAACGACGTAGACGACGTCTGAAGGAGGTTCCAGATGACTGAGAGGTAAGTTTCACGACGTACCCCTTCTTTGCAGATACGACCATGCAGGCCGTTCCGCCGAGGCACTGTTCCGTGCCATATTGAGGAGATTTACGTCGACGCGTGCAGGATTCGCTTCGGGAAGGCGCGAGACACACCCTCTCACATAGTTCAGACGTCTGAGCGAGGCACCAAATGACGGGAGGTGTTTCCAGACGTCCGGAGAGGTGGTCGGACGTCTGAAACTGGGTCCAGATGGTCCAGAAGAGTTCCTGGATGTCTGAAGAGTGGCATAGGAGTAGAGGTATGGTTCTGGACTCTTTTAAGACATCTGGAAGGTGTTCCAGACGTCTGATGTGAATTAGAATTTCTATTTTTGACCCGTTTAGGGTTCATTTGAGGTCTGATTTCCGCAATTAAGATACCGTTATTTCCCTCATAATTCCCTCTACTTGTTCGAATACTTTTTACCCTGTTCTGAGTAGTCTCTTGTGATTGATCCTTGTGATAGGATCTCGTTCCGTTGCGGATTTGGGGTTTGCTGAGGCACGTGGACCTGCCGATCAAGCCCCCACTACTCCTGGGTTTACTGGTAGAGTGGCTTCCCCTAGTTTAATTACAAACATGAATGCATATGAGGAATGAATGTTAGATCCTAGGGTACGGCATGAATCGTAGGACTGGAAACACTGGAATATTGTATTGAATGTATGGATTGCAGTCTTGGATGAGTAGATAGAATAATAACAATTGCCTGTAACTGAATAACAGCTGCCTGTAAAATGTAAAGTACTTGTATTAGCACACTGTTGCATGTAAATTCTTGTTGTTTACATAAAATGCCATAATATGAGATGCATGTATATGAACTGGAAATGGAAGATTGAATGTTCGAAACACGAGCTACCTGCGAATAAACCTGGAATACGAACAATAAAGTTACATGTGTATAACATGAGAAACGGACATAGAAATGAAATGATAAAACCTGGTATGGCTTGGCTTGAGAAACATGAGCATGAACCCTACAGGAAAATAGAAGTAGAGCTCCTGAAAATAAATGGAATGGAACTGGAAATGTGAATGGGGAAGTGAGCTAGTCCTTGAGTACGGAGTACCAAGGAGAGCGACTATCCCCCTGTTTAGTGTAGAGTGGAGCTAGCCGCCCTAGGGTTGGAAGCCGGGGTTAGGATTGGCCACTTTGTACAGACTTTTTGGCCCTCGCATACACAGTACCTGGGAGAGCTACTAGTGTAGGGAGAGAGCTAGCCACCCCACGGGACCCGAGGTTCAGTTAGTCGCCTTACACCGACTTGTTAGGCTCACTAGGCAAACCAAGGTAGTCAGGCGAGGGTGTACGGACTGTGGAGGGGCGAGACCCCTGTTTGGTTCTTAGGGGCTAGACCCCTATTACTGAGAGGGCTATGCCCTATACTGGTTCCGTGATGTGCTTTGGGCGCACCCGTTAACGGAAACGACTAACCGCGTGTCAGTGTAAGGTAAGTAACCTATACGTTTCATAGTCACCGTTACGTCTGTCCGTGACCTTGGGGTGGTTGACTGAGTGTAGGACCACCACGGGGGACTCTCCCAACTAGGAGAGCACCACGTGCTACTTCTACTCTTCAGAAGAGATTGCAATCAAGATCGTTCCCATGAGAAACATTCGAGATCAAGAAAAAGACCTGATAAATAAACCAAGTGGTGAAAGAAATAATAATTAGTTAAAGAAAGAAAGAAACAGCTACCTATCTACCTTTACTGTTTTAGTTAGTTGGTTGTCACTCTACTCAGCGTTCGCTGACGTTTTTGTACTCATAACCTTTTTCAGGTCCAGGTGTTTAGCAGCCAAAGCCTACGGCTGCAGAGGGTGCTGGGCCTAGTAAAGTCCAGTAGTTGTAGCTTTCTGTTGTACTCCGTTTCCTGTTGTAGTGAGTAGTTTATTGTACTTCTATAATCTTTCATTTGAACTTTATATTCCTATACACGTTTACTTTCCTGTTATTGTGGTGGTGTGTACTAATGGTAGTTTACTTCTTTACTGCTATACTTTTGCTACTGTTAGTTGCTTGCATGGTGAATGTGATTTATTTTACTGCTTTTTTGTTACTTTCTCGTTGGACGACTGGGTCCTAGGATCAGTCGAGTAGATCCGACCTTGTGTCCTGTAGGGATTCAGGAACTGGGTCGTAACACGTCTAAAGTCTAAGATAGAAGCAGGTACCACTGGTGAAGGTCCTATGGAGAAGCCAGCGATATGAGGAGGCTACCTGGGAGCCTGAGGCGATGATGTGACAGCGGTACCCGGAGCTTTTTGAGGGTACGTCTTTTCGAACCTACTTCGGTCCTCTTTAAGTTTATTATGCATTTTATGTTCCTTTTTCCGTACCCTAGCTAGTTCAAGTTTTGGGGATGAAACTTCCTTTAAGTTTGTTATGTTGTAAAGATCCGTCCCACTTTTAGCCTTTTAAGACGTCTGGAGTCTCAGTCAGACGTTTGTCCAGATGTCTAGACCATTTCCCAGACGTCTGAAAATGAAAGTTCTGTACGCGGCGCGTAGGACCTTCACCTCTTTCTCCTTTTTCCTCCTTTCCTGCTAGAACCCTAAACCCCAGCCATCTATAAAACCCCTCCCCTCCTCTCCTCTCCACTCCACACACCGCCACCCCCACCTCTAGAGTCGTGAGAGGAGGTAAGCGAGGGAGAGTGAGAGGGCGAGAAGGAGGAGAGTGCAGGAGGAGGAGGAGGCTGAGGTCGAAGAGCATCAATGGAAGCTCGATGGAGCTCGCATGGCCACCGCGGGTGCATGCGGGATGAGGAGAGTCCGGAGAGGTGGCCTCGACCATCTGCAGCGGCTGAAGCTGCGGCGGAGCGAGGAGGAGAGCGGCGGAGAGCGCTGGGATCAAATTCTGGTACTGGAAAATTTCCAATATCAGACGTCTGGAGCAAAGTCCAGATGGCTGGTGGATCATTTGGACGTTTGGAGTTGAGACCAGACGTCTAAAAGCTCATTTATCACGAAGGTACGTTTTTTTCGCGGTTACGGCCATGCAGGCCTCACTGCAAAAGTAGTTGTCGAGCCTGATGTGCGGGTTGCAACTGTTGTACGCAGGAGCAGCCTTGGGAAGGAGGGCGAAATGCTCTCCCACACACTTTCGGACGTCTAATCAGCTCACCAGACGATCGGAGGAGTGGTCTGACGTCTGAAACTACCTTCAGACGATCGCAGAGGAGGCCTGGACGTCTGAAGACACCGCAAGGACTTGAGATAAGGTTCTGTATCTTTTAAGACATCTGGACTTATTCCCAGACGTCTGATTTTGGACAGTAGACATGTTTTTGACCCGTTTAGGGTCCGATCGAGATCTGATTTATGCAAACGAAGTACCGGTAGTTTCCTTGCGAGTTTCTCTACGTCCTAGAAACCTTTATACATTGTTTTGAACCTTCCTTTTGTGATGTATTCCCTAGTATAGGGTTTCAACCTATTGCGTATTTAGGGCTCGCAGAAACACCTGGGTCGACGGTTCGAGACCCCAGTACTCCCGAATTTTCTGGTAGAGTGGTTTAATGCTTTTAACAATATTTAAATAAGCATGTGTTGTAGAATTAACTGACTGGAACCCTAAGATGTGACATGAACCCTAGGGTAGAGAAATGAATGCACCGTTTGGTACTTATATGAAAAATTGAGATAAACTACTAGAAATTGCCTATAATGTAATTGTGGATTGCTTGTTAGAATACGAGCTGCATGTATTTTATAACCAATTGCTTGTGAAATCACCAGTGGCATGTAATGAATTATGGAAACACGAGTTGCCTGCAAATAAATGAGAACTGAATTTTGAATGGCAGAATCTGGATCGGAATAAATGTGGTGAATATGAGCATGAACCTTATGGGGAATTAGGAGTAGAACTCCTGTGGTTAGTTGGAAACCTAGAATGTAGACAGGAAGTGTGCTGGCCCTTGAGTACATGGTACGAAGGAGAGCGACTATCCCCTTTTCTTGTAGAGCGGAGCTAGCCGCCCTTGGGTTGAGACCTGGGGTTAGGATTGACCACTCTACACCGACTCTCCTCGGCCCTCGTGTACACGGTACCGAGGTGAGCTACTAGTGTAGGGAGAGAGCTAGCCACCCCATTGGACCCAGGGTTCAGCTAGCCACCCTACACTGACTTGTTAGGCCCTCTGGGCAAATCGGGGTAGTCAGACGAGGGTGCGCGGATTGTGGAGGGGTGAGACCCCTGTTTGGTTCTGAGAGGGCAAGGCCTATACTATTCCGTGCTGTACTTTGGGTGTACACGCTAGCGGAAACGACTGACCGCGTGTCAGTGCGGGGTAGCTACCCGTGCGCTTACTACGCGTGCCGTAGTCACCGCTACGTCTTGATAGTGACCTCAGGGTGGTTGATTGGGTGTAGGACTACCACGGGGGACTCTCCCGACCAGGAGAGCACCACCTGTACCTTCTACTCTTCGGAAAAGACTACAATTAAGATCGTTCCCACGAGGAACATGTAAGATCAAGAATATCTGGATATTAAGAAAAATGGGTGAAAAGGAAATACACATGAAACAAAATAAATAGAAAAGAGAATTAAACCTGTTGCTTTTACTATTTTAGATAGTATAGATGCCACTCTACTCAGCGTTTGCTGACTCTGTCTTTTTTATAACATTGTTTAGGACCAGGAGTTGAGCAGCCCGAGCTCCTGACTGCAGAGGGTGCTGGGCCCAGTCGAGCCCAGCCGTAGCTTTCTGCATTTTCTTGTTGTACTCGTACTGTTGTAGTAAATATCAAACTTTTTAGCTATTGTTGTCTCTACTGTTACTTTCATTTTCGTTGTTTCTGTTGTTGTGGTGGTATGAAATGGAACAACAGTTTTACTTTACTACTTTGTACGTTTCTACTGCTTAGTTATATTACATGTGTGAATGTGGTTTACTTTCCTGCTTTTTGGTTATTTGTTGTTGGACGATTGGGTCTTGGGATTAGTCGAGGTGAGCCGGTCTCGAGTCCTGTAGGGATCCGAGAACAGGGTCGTAATAAGGAGAGAGAGAGTTTAAGTTATTACAAGTCCAAAAAGTCACTCTCTCACCAATAAATCCTAATACAAATTTTTCTAAAAGAAAAAGAAAAATAATCCTAACTACTAGTGAGCTTCCTCATGCAGAAGTCCTCGAAACTCCCTACAACTTGCTTCCACGATCGCTTCAAATTTCGCTATTCTTGGAAGGAAAAGGGAAAAGGGAAGCCCACGAATGCAAGATAAATGTAACTAAATTTGCTATAAACAAAAATACTTGGTAATAATCATAAAAACATGACGCAAGCCTCTCCAGCAATGGTGCTAAAATTTGGTGTGTCGAAGCTCAAGTCATAAACATCACACCTAAATTAATAATTGACTTAATTATTTGGCAACTTGTGTGAGTCAAGTCCATAGGGAGGTTGTATAGTTATGTTCACTAATCAATTAGACAAGTCGAAGAATTTCTCTAGAATTTTTGGAAGTATTTTGCAATCATTTGGGGATTTTATTTGGCAAGGCAGAAGGATTATTTTGACCCCACATTCTTGTCAAAACTCTAACCTAGCCCCACTGACCTCAGAAAAATATGACGATTTTATATTAGAAGCTAGACTCAGTATGAAAACTAACGCCACTTATTTTACACAATTTGGAGTTGTAATTAATTTGCTAAAAATTTAACAAGGAAAAATTTTCAGGTTTTATTTTTAGTTTGACCCTAGAGTAATGCATGAATTTTTTCTTTTTTTCTAGAATGAGTTGGGCTTGAAATTTGGAAAAATGTTTTCTTACACAATTGCTACCTACAAACAAAATTTTAGAATTTTTGGACCACTATATATAGACTATTGTATGAATTTTGGAAAACAAACTATAGAACTAATGCGAAGAAAAGCGAACAAATGCGACATGGGTTTGTATCAATGTGAGAATACGTGTGGGGCTTCGAGAAATAGAATTGATATTTAAAGGATGATTTGACAAATAAAATACGGATGGTCGCTTCCCCTAGGCTTGCTCCATCTCACATGTATTTGTTAAGGGTATAATCCAACTCAGACTCGATGGTCCTAGGCTTGTACTATCCTATATGAACACGCGTGCCTATGGGACAACTTGGTTTCCTAACAAACCATACAAGTGTATCAACTTGTCTCAATTAAAATATATAGCAATACTACCCCCTAACCCACACGCAAAAAATTTTAACCACTCATAGATGTAGAAATCAAACACGCAATCTCAAAGGAAATAAATATATTCATATTATTGCAAACTCATATGTTTTATAAAAATAATGACAATAGGAATAGAGAAAACCCCTGAACCCTTGGAGACACGCTTGTGGCTATTCTCTGATGATGGTGATGGTGAGACTATGTGAAGTTCCTCGTGATTCCTCACACCTCGCAAATCCTCCTCCCAAGTCCTTCTGCAATGCTTTCTACTCCTTGGTGTGTAGAACAAGTTGATGGCATAGAGAAGAGGTTGATGGTGATAATGGAGAGGATGGGGATGTGGCCTTGAGGTGGTGGTTGGCCAAACTTGGTGGAGAAGGTGGTGGTGGGTGGCCAATGGTGGAGTTGGGAAGATGGTGGGTGTTGGAAGTTGGTGGCTTAAGGTTTATGGTGGTGGTGGTTTTGTTTGTAAGGCAAAGGCCAAGAGCAAGAGCTAAGGGTTTGCATGGGCATTGTGATGATCCAACACCATGCGATATCGGGTCACGGATTCCAAACTTGAATTACCATTTTCCAACACATAAACATGAGAAACACAACCATAATCAAATAACATAACTAACCATAATACAAAGTGCGAAGAAAAATAAATATGTGGTCCATCTCCAAGCAAAAAAGTGAATAATAACCTTATAGTTCATGATTTGATTCCTTTTTAAGATTTTCCCAACTATCTCTTGAACTTGGAACAAGTTACCTACATCTAAAGTTAGGTTAATATGAAAACTTCCAGTATAATGTATCTAAAATCTAAGCAACTAATTATATAGGTAACAAGAACATGTATATATCAATGTAACAATAGAAAAGCTAGAAGTAGAAGATGGACAGGATACTGAATTGGTAAGCTAATAGGAATGCATGATGAAGGTTTAACTAATTTTTAACACTTAGTAGCAACAATTAGTGGATATCTTAATTTATTGGTTTACCAAATCATTTCATCAATTTACTCGTCATCTCACTTTGTGTTGAAATCCAAGTTATAGATCTAGACTCGTCTCTGTTGGTGCTAGAGCATCGCGATCGTTTATTTTGATGATAACAAAACACGTGTCATTTAACATTTACACTTGAAGTCTTAGATTTCAGGTTAATTGCAAATGAAGACGTGGTTAGATGGAGTTCGAGCTCGCATCTATGGTGGATTGGAGGAGCTTGATGGAGAACAAAGGAACTTCGCGAGGAGCGATAGCTTGAAGATGGAAGGACAAGAAGAATATGATAGATTTCTGTTTATCTTTTTCTATGTACTTTTGTCTTTATTTCCTTGCTCTTTTTGTTTCTTAGAATATCTGTTAAAGAGCCTCAAAGACCCTAACAGTAGTCCTAGGAACACTTACACAACCCTAGGATACTTAGGTTTTCTGTAGAGAGCTTAGAAAACAAAAATAGGGTTCAAACAGCCTTTTCAGATGTCTAATATGAAAATCAGACGTCTGATAATGACTTTTAAGATGTCTGACTGCTGACTCAGATGCCCGATAATATTTAGGCTAGACTTAGTTCTGTCTGATGAAATCAGACGTCCAGACCTCAGTCCAAATGTTTTAGAAGACGTCTGATGTTTTTTGCCAGACGTCCAATTAGTGGACCGTTGGCTGCCTTAGTAAACACTGAAGGAAATGACTGTTAGCCTAGTATCAGACGTCCGTAAAGGACACCAGACGTCTGATACATGACCTTTTTGCCTCGGCTAACCCAAAATCTCTTCTCAGAGATTTTATAGTCGTTGCACTCTCTTGGAAATTCATTTCCGCAGAAAAGTAAGTTTTCAGACGTCCAGACATCATTCCAGACCTCCTGTATGTCGTCTGATGACAATTCACTAGAACCCTGTTTAGATCTTATTCAAGTCAGGAAGAAAACCCGCCTAAAATCAGACGTCCGACTTTGTTCCCAGACGTCTTAAACTGGTTTTCCAGACGTCTGATGCCAGGACTAGACATCTAATAACCCTGTCAGTGTAATGATTAATCTTGATTTCGGCTTGATTTTCTTGGACCTTGCACCCAACGGCTATGGAAGCCTTCGAAGGCCTTCCAAAGCCTTCCTAGGGCCTCTATAAATAAAGAACCTTTGTCACTCAAACACACATCTAGACACACCCAAGCTACATACTTTCCACTCTTTGGTGTCTAAAAGAAGATTATATAGAAGAAAGCTCTTGCTCTCCAAGCTTAGTTCTACACCTAGAGAGCTTGATTCCTGTTGCGCACCCGCTCTCTCTCCGTGATTACGAGAGCGACGAAGAGCTACCGCGTGGTTCACGCATCCACGTCATCGACGCACTTCTTGCAAAGGGAAGCATCCTTACTCCTATAGAAGCTTAGGTCAAGAATATCTTTGTTGACTCTATAGGACTATTCTTGTATTTTACTTTGCTTGTGTTAGGTATTTGCTTTGCGAATTCCCGTCTTCTTCATGAGACAAAATCCTTATCGTGAAGAGAAGGAGTTTGAGGTACGCTACCCTCGCACTTGTAGCGTGGTTGTAATTGAAGTTATACTACCCTCGTTTTAAGTAGTACATTAGTGAATTTGATCAACTTGGTTGATCGGAAAATCCTAATTCGAGAGGGTTAGGTGGTGGTTTTCACCCAATTTGGGTTTCCACCTAAAAATCATTGTGTACATTATGTGATTGTCTATTTTGTGAGATTGTTATATTCCACATTTTTACATCACGCTGATCTCACCCCCTCCAGGTAGGAAATTACAATCTCTACTTGTAAGGTTTCTTGATTTGGACTCAATTGGGGCCAGTGGTGTCTTACCTGCTTCGAGAACCCACGACGTAGGACATGATCAACGTACGACCTCTAAAGCAAACCTGGGGGTAGCTACATCACAGGCATAAGGTGTCGTCTATGCTGGATAGCTCTTCTCCTTGTGACACCAACGGATGGAACACTCCACGTTCGGTGAAAAAGAAATCGTGAGGTCGCACCCGACTTGGCTAAAAGCCTAAGTCGTAGAGAGGCATGCAACTCCCTTGCCATGGATGATCACCGATTAACCAATGACCGAGGCAATTAGCTACTACTAAACTCCACTACGCAACTCCATAATTATCTCAGAGAACCATTATCGGATTATTATGACATAATATTCATAATATATTTATTTCTTAAATTCTAATTTACAGTTATAAATGAGCTCAAATCACATCACTTTCAATTTAGCTGCTAAACTACTTAATTTATAATTTCTGACAGTGGTCCTAATTAATTTATTATTTAACAATCATAATGATGCCAATTTCATAAAAAATCAAACCTATTTCATGCATACGATAATACGGTCACATTCATTGTACTTAACATTTCATACTTCATAAAATGACAAAAGAATACATCTAATAATTTGTAATTAATCATCTTCAATCCAACCGTAATAATAAAGGTCCAGTATTAGACAAAATTACTATTTAATCATGTATTTTCACACATAAATCAGTATGAGTAAATATTTGAGGACAATGCATAAATTTTAAGAAGGAAAATCAAATTAGGTAATCACTCATTCTATGTGCACAAAATTCAAAGAGGGACATGTAGTTATGCAAGAGATAAATAATTGAAAGGAGGTGATGCTCTACCTTTCGAGGGTGTGAGCACACACACCTGAATCCCATGCTTGCGACCACACGTGAATGTGTCTTTTAATCGTCACCCAAAAAATTGGAGCGAAACTCATCCGATCTGACCGGAAATCTTTTGATTCCAAATTCATTACGAAACAAATTCTTCCATGGAACCCCTTCTTCCATTTTCTAGATTGCCTATATCAAAGCAAAAGTTCTTAGATCCAACATCACTAGCAACTCTTCATAAGGACCAAAGCATTATAACCAAAACTTAAAATTTTTGTTCTGCAATTTTCCCACTACTCAACCTTTCCCCGTCCTCCTTCCTCTCCTTCCTTCTTTCTTCTTCCGCTTCGTTCTCCTCCTTCCCTGAGTAATGCCACGCACATACGCAGGGGGGTACTCCCCCGCCGGGCACCTCCCTCCATGGCCATGGTCCGACCCCCTTCGCCGGATTCATGCCTCCGGTGCTGCCCCGTCGGCCTCCTCTTCTCTCCGGCGATCTCATCCTCTTCCTTCCGTCTTGCCGTTGGGTGCAAATGAACCCATCGCTGCCCACCACTTGCACGGCCATGGCAGTACTCGACCGGCCACGCACCAATCAATACCAAAGTTGCCGGCCACCCACTATCATCGACAGTCCCTCGTTCTCTGCCCCTCGCCTCCATCCCCTTCTCCTTCTTCTTCCATCGTTCTTCGCCCTCCCTTCGTTTTTCCCTCCTTTTTCATGCATTCACGTGGAAAGTAGGAGGTAGGCGTTCATACCTTCTCGCTGATATCGCTCTCGACAAGTCCAGAGTGCCTCGTTGCTGATGCGCGCCTGTGCACACGGCTTGTGCTATCGTTGGCTCTGGTTGTGGGTTCCCTTGCCGTTGGTTCTCCTCTTCCTCTCCCGTTTCCTTCTCGCTCTTACTTGTTCTCTTTCCAGTGCGGCTAAAGGGAAGGGAATGAAGATGGAAGGCGGCGCTTGAGAGAGACGTGGGAGAGGGGGGTAACGTGCATTTGCTTTTACATAGCGTAGAGTCGACGAAGTGAGGGGTATGGTGCAGTTAGGATTAGGATTTTTTCTTTTCATAACACGAGTCTCTTGTAACTGGGTTCTCTAATTTTCGCAAGACACATGTTGGGAATCTGATAGAATTTGCATATTTTTAAAGTTTGGTAACTTGCATAGGGCGATATCTAAGATGGATTCGTGACATCAATAAACTAACTATATTTTCTGATCATCAATCTAATATTCGGATCATACAAATGAAAAATCATATGGGTTTTCACTACGATTACATATTTTTTAATCACATGAGATTTGATTTGTACACAATTGGTGACATTGGATTCATTTCGAGGTTTGGTATCCGATTAATAATTAGATCACTAGTTTGGGTTATTAAATGCATTCATGGGGGGTATTATATAGAAGGGTGGTCGGCCATGTTACTTGGAGGGGGGGTTGGTTAGGGCTTGGATTTAATGGAAAGAAGGATTAGGACTATGATTAGGATTAGGGTTGATGAATATGGAAAGTAGGCATTAGAAGTTTGGAAAGTAGTTTTTCTAGAAACTAAAGTGCACATCCACATGATGATGGTGGTGCTTCAATTGCGTGGAGGGGCCTTAGGGTTATAAGGTACGTGGCATCCAATGTGAACAAAATTAGGTGGAAATGGAGGCACATTCACATTGAGGAAATTAAGGAAGGCTAAAATCAATCAAGTAATTTATTAGGAAATTGATTTCTCTTGATTGATTGTGTCCGAATACTATTAGACCATATTTCATGTGAACTTTTTTTGTGGAGGGCACGCCTTGGACGTGGACCATATGGTGGCTAGGGTTAGGGCTTTTGCATGGAAGCATATGAAAATTAGGGTTTTGTGAGTTTTGACTCCTATTTTGGACAACACTACTATCTTTGATATATTTTGATTTCCATCCTGGCTCAACCTGTATAATAAGTATGAATTACTACTCTAAATCAAAAATAGGCTCATTGACAGATAAATAACCCACAATGTATGCAATATGACCTAGATGCATATATATATAATATGAGCTAACGTAATGCATTTATGCCCTTACTACCATGAAACTAACATTAATTAAGCATGAATTACATAGATAAATATATGTTCATCAGTAGGTCAATAGTATCCATATCTTAGAAGTTTTCCCACCACTACAAAAATTTGGCCTTTAGTGGCGAATTAGATAGTGACATATAATGCATTTACCACTAATTCCTTTGATTTAGCGGCAAATTTTTTGTATATGCCACTATAACATTTGGTCAAACAACAATTACTATTAGTGGCAAATATATTTGCCACTATTGCCTTTGATTTAGTGGCAATTGTTACTTACACCACTATAATACTTTTGTTAAACGACAATTAGCATTAGTGGCAAATATATTTGCCGCTATTGCCTTTAATTTAGTGGCAATTGTTACTTATGCCACCATAATATTTTTGTTAGATGGAAATTAGCATTAGTGGCAAATATAGTTGCCATTATATTCTTTAATTTAGTGATCATTTTCACTTAATTACACTACTATAATATTTTCGTTGAATGACAAATTGATGAAGTGAAAGAAGGCCAGTATTTCATCTTCAACATTTCTCTTTTAATAACACAAAGATGGAAAATCTAAATTCCAACTTATCCCTTTAAATATAAAAAATCTTATATTTAAATAACACAATTCCATCTTGTGTTGAGGAATATGCTGGCTTGAATTAAAGTAATGTGACAGTAATGTTGAAAACTTATGTTAATTAATACACCAAGATACTGTTTAAAATGTACTTTTACAAAATTATGACTATAATAATGTGATTTTTAAAGTCATATAATTTTTTAAGATAATAACAATTAATTAAAATATCCAAAATACTAATTAGAAAAATCCAAACGCTGAAACGTTCTCACGCGTGCCAACCCTACCGCCCTTCCCCTTTAGGTGCTTGCCAATCTCCCCCGATCATCCATGATCTCCAGCACCCCCTTCCCCTCTAGTTCCTGTCGAATCTCCCTTGATTGCGTCATCCCCTGATCTCCGCCACCCCTTCCTCTTCGATTTCCCTAGCACTTCCAAAGTCCGCCGCCATGCCACGATCCTCGCCACCCCCTTCTCCTCTGATTCCCGCTGCTCTCCCAAACTCTTTCACGCAAAACATCTACGACCGAAACCCTTGAGTGCCCTCCCTCATTGGCATCCTCATCAAAGTATTACCCTCCTTCTCAACCTCCTTCTCATCGCTGACCTCAGCCCACTGCGCCCTATCAATTTGACAAGCCTGTACGTCGCCATGCTCCTTGGGAACCCTTTTGGGTCACTCACGATAAGGCAGGTTCGCCTACCCAAGTTCGACCCCTGTGACTTGCAAGTTTGGATTTGTGGTCATATGTTATGCAATAGCTTTCTGTGATTTGCATAGGATGGGAATTCTAATCATGTTCTTTTCTTTAATTCAGTTTCTGTCTACTGTGGTTTTGAATTTTGATGTGGTTAAATTGGTTGTATGTTGTGGAGTTGCGTTGGGGGATTTTTGAAGTTGGGATGGAAAGGAATAATAAGTCATGCAAAAAATTATGTTTGTTAGCTCTTCTTAGAAATCATTTTGGTGGGGCTCTTTCACAAATGCTTGACTCCTAGATCATGGATTTAGAGATTGAAGTGAAAAGGCTCCAATAGCTTTTTTATGGTTGACATGGTAGCAAAGGAATGCTCCTCTATTTAAGGGACCAAGATTCTATGTTACGTATTCCATATAGAGAACCTAGTGACACTTTTGACAAAGTGGGATAGCTACTGATAGCACACGCTTATCTTTGCACTAGTTATATGCATATGCCTTTTTGAGAAAATAATGTCAAAGGATCTGAGGATCCTTTCTTTTGAAAAGAAAAAAGAATCTGAGGATTCTGAATTGGTAGGGACAAAAAATAGACATTAAGAAAGCTTCTCAACATGGGTGCACACAAGATCGACTTTTCCCAAGTTGGTTGGAGGCCTTAGAAACAAGTCGATTCGCAAGAGAAAGCACTTTCAACTTGTAGCTTTTCCCATTGTTGGATATTTTTCTCTTGAAACTCCATTGAAATTAGTTTCTTACTTGCTAGGAAACCATGTAGGTGTGACAAATGGGATTGAAACAAAAAAAAAATGAGAGGAGCCAAACATAAGGAAGGTGAGCTTACAATTCTTAGGAGAGGAGCAAGCTGATTATGACAAGTGGGAAAATTGGGGTGTTAAAAGGCAAAAAAGGATCCTCATGGTTTGTATTAATGAAGGTATCTCTCATACCCCAATAAATTTATGAGAATTTTTAGGATCACATAAAAACATTCTTCCTAATTATGTACACCTTTAGTCCAAGAACAATGAGAACAATAAGATGCAAGATGAAATAAAATGATAGCAATAATTTCAAACTACCACTACTGCTATTAAAGTCTCACTCTAATCCAAGCACATCTAACAACATCAAAATAGTGAAGGTTTGAATACCAAGCTAAAAATTTGCTCATCAGAATTTCAATAGAGATAGCCTTAACTGCATTTTATTTTTAACTTCTTAAGTTGAGATGATATCATGACATGGTTTTCATCTCAACCATTGACTAGGATTTAACGACATTTCATTTTTAAGCTCTTAAGATGAGAGACTATCTTTTCGACAAGCATGAATGAAATTGAAAACCAATAATTAATGCAATGATAAAAATTGAACACTACATCAAGCAACGAAGCATTAAGCTTTCATCAATTTTATTATGAAAATGATTTTTTACATCATTTCAGAGAAGCAAGCATATATTTCAAAGGAGTCTTGTGAATCGTGGTACAAGTAATTCCTAGTATTTTTGACTAATTTAGTAAGTTGAAAAGTTGAAGAATAATGGAGGGTTTGGTTAACTTCCTTGGTATAAGAAAATCTTGCAACTACAAGTTGCTTAGCCAATTAATCAACTGCCAACTCCCAAGAGAAAAGAGCTAACAACCAACTCAAACATTATAAGAAAAGGGTCCCATATTTAGACTTTTTCAAAGTGCTTAAAAATATAGTTCCACA
Organism: Thalassia testudinum; assembly: GCA_037157565.1. Taxonomy (NCBI): domain Eukaryota; kingdom Viridiplantae; phylum Streptophyta; class Magnoliopsida; order Alismatales; family Hydrocharitaceae; genus Thalassia; species Thalassia testudinum. The sequence continues at coordinate 147,388,154 of JAZHRO010000031.1, forward strand.
CCCTTTTAAGGGTTACACCAAATTTACATTAGAATAAACAATTATACTAACTTTGTCCAAACTTAATTGATATGAACGTACTAACCAAAACTATACACAGATTAGGTCATAAAGAAGCAATAGAAGTTAAATAATCAATAAGAAGTTTACAGAAAATGATCATAGCCTAAAGTCAAGAAATCCCCAATAATTGCAAACAATGGCAACAAGAATCAATTGTTTCCCCCAATACACTCAATTGCGAACAATATTATTATATTTGGGTGAATTTTTGTACTTGTTACAATAAACTCAAGTTGCAAGCTTAAATGTTACACTTTACTAGGCAACTCATCCAATTGAAGATGAAGAAAAGAAAAAAAATTAGAATTTGGTTTAGGATCTTAATGTTTTTGCCTTGTCAAATGAAAATGTAGCAGTTGTTTAGTCGAAGGTATTAACCTTGAGGCCTAAAAAGTAACAATGATAGATAGGAAAAGAGAAGATGGCCTTGTCATCACTTGTTTGCACATTGGTAATAGTGTGAGAGCGTAAATTTGAGAAAATAGAGTCCAAGTAAATATCACTTGCATGAAAAGTTTGATAAATTTTTTACATGGTTGTTTTAACTTGTCAAATTTTGCCTACTAATATCCATTAGTAGTAAATGTATCCCTCATTTATTTTTCGAAGCATACATACTTTTTCATCTTTTTAAGTTTTGTTTTGATGCTCTTGGTACTTTATTTTCATTATTCCTATTACTTTGAAATATTCATTTCATTGTAGACATTGATGGATCTTATGTGTAATCTCTTTGAAAAATACCTCCTTAGGTATTCATTACTTGGTTGAGTGTTAAACAATAGATAAAAGTTGGATCCTAGAAGAAGATCGAGCAAGTACTAAATATTTGACAGGTGTTATCCAATTTATTGACAGGTGTTAAACAGGGCACCATTGTTTGCCCTTGCAGAGCATGTGCTAACCTATGTCATGCAAATAGGAAATCAATATTAGAGCATTTAATTTGCAATGGCTTTCTACAGGGATATGTTTAATGGATTTTTCATGGGGAAGTATCCACTGATGTTAATGAAAGTAATGTTGAAAGTAGTGAAGATGAAGAACATGATCAAATAAATGAGTTGATATATGATAATTTTGGGTTGCATAATTTTAATAATGACACAGATCACATGGAATATGAGTCTTCAAGTGATCCTGATAGCAAAGCAAAAGAATTCTTTAACTTGCTTAAGGATGCTAAACAGGAACTATATCCTAGATGTAAAACCTTTAGCAAGTTATCATTTATTGTCCACTTGTTTCACATGAAATGCCTTGGAGGTTGGACAAATAAATCTTTCACCATGTTATTAGAATTTCTAAAACAAGCATTTCCAGAAGGAGAAACACTTCCAACGTCCCTTTATGAAGCTAAGAACATAATATCTATACTTGGGCTCAACTACAAGAAATTTGACATTTGTCCTGACAAATGCATGTTATATTGGAAAGAGAATGCAAATGATGTCAACCGTAAAGTATGTGATGCTTCTAGATGGAGGGAAAGTTGCTATAAACTGGAGGATGATGCAAATCACAAACGAGGTAAGAAATTCCTACCCAAGTTATGTGGTATTTTTCATTGAAGCCTAGATTGCAGAAGTTGTTTATGTCATCGAAAACTTTTCTGATGAGATGGCATGCTGAAGATCGTTCAAAGGATGGTATTATAAGACATCTAGTAGATTCTCCAGTATGGAAAACCTTTGATAGCAAACATCCACATTTTTCATCAGATCCTCGAAATGTTCGACTTGGTTTGGCAACCGATGGTTTTAATCCTTTTGAAATTATGTCATCTCAATACAGCATATGGCCTGTTATTTTGATACCCTACAATTTGCCTCCATGGTTATGCATGAAACAACCCAATTTCATGTTGTCAACACTGATTAATAGTAAATCTAGTCCGAAAGCTCATATAGATGTCTTTTTGCAACCTTTAATTGAGGAGCTACAGGAGTTATGGCATGGGGTTTCAACATTTGATGTGTCTAAAAAAGAGTTATTCCAGTTACGTGCTGCAGTTTTATGGACCATTAATGGTTTTCTTGCTTACGGTGATATCTTTGGATGGGTAACAAAAGGATACATGGCATGCCCTTCATGCAATAAGGACACTGGCTTAATATATCTTCACTATAGTCGAAAGAATGTCTACATGGGCCATAGACGATTTCTTCCTATGAATCATAAGTATCGAAGATAATTAGCACCCTTTAATGGTAAGCAAGAGTTTGGGGAGCCACCTAAAAAATTGTCTGCCAATGAACTTTTGGCATAATTGGAAGATATTCCTAGTATCATTGGCATTCATCCTAACAACAAAAGCAAGTACATGCCTAATTGTATAAAGAAAAGTATTTTGTTCGATTTGCCTTATTGGAAAGGAAATCTTGTACGCCACAATCTTGATGTAATGCATATTGAGAAAAATGTTTGTGAAAGTATATTGGGAACATTACTAGCATTGGACAAAAAAAAAAGGATAATGTAAAAAGTTGGCTTGATTTGCAGGAAATGAATATCAGACATGCTTTGGATCCAATTGTTATGGGAAACAAGACGAACCTACCCTCTGCATGCTTTTCATTAAAGAAGAAAGAAAAAATTGACATGTTCAAACTTCTTAAAGGAATAAGGGCTCCAGATGGGTATACATCAAATATATCTAAATGCATAAGTATATCCACACAGAATATAATTGGTTTGAAAAGTCATGACTACCATATTCTAATGCAACAACTACTTCCATTGGCATTAGCAGTTGCTGTAAAGAATGAGAATGTGAGGTTAGTGTTGATAGAATTTTGTAATTTCATTAGACCTGTGCTCAAAGGAGATTGATCCAACTCATGTTGAGCAATTGGAATGAAGAACTGTGGTTACGATGTACCAAATGGAGAAAATATTTCCATCTTTATTCTTTGATATAATGATGCATTAGTCTGTACACTTAGCTATAGAGGCAAAGTTAGCTGGGCCTGCTTAATATCGATAGATGTACCCCATTGAGAGGTAATTAACCTTTCTTTCAAGTAATTTACTTAATCAATTGCCTGACATGCTAATTTATGTTGTTTTATTATACTAGGTACCTTTTCACATTAAAAGGATACATTCACAATAAAAGTCATCTAGAAGGTTCCATTGCAGAAGGGTATCTAGTAGATGAATGCCTTATGTTTTGTTCTAGATACTTGCAGGGTGTTGAGACAAGGATCAATAAGTTATCAAGAAATGTTGAGGATGACTTTGATATCCTGCATGAAGGATTTTCAGCACTCTCACAATCGGGCCATGCAATAGGACAAGGAACTCCGATAGTTCTTGATCCTACTTTGATGAATCTTGCATATGGGTATATATTATCAAATTACGATGCGGTATTGCTGTTTAAAAAGTAAGAACTTGTGTAGGTGAATTTTGTTGAAATTTATAATATATAGTTAGATTTTTCACTCAGTAACTATAGATTGCATTAAGACAATTTCAAATTAAATCGGCGCCTATCGAAAAACGAATTGAGTAATCTCCACAGCAATACATTTCCTGATTGGTTCAAGAAACATGTATGCTACCCACTGTTGAGTTTGATAAGTTCCTTCTTAATTGTTAATGTTGTAATTGACATTTTCGCTCTTGTATGTAGATTAATGCAAGGGCAAAAAATAGAAGAGCTTAAGGTGCTTGCTTGAGGATCGCACAACATAGGAGTTTATTATGATGACTACATAATAAATGGTTTCAGATTCCATGCAAAGCATAAACAAGCAAATAGAAAAACACAAAATAGTGGAGTAATAGTAGTAGCCGATATAGAGTGCTTCTCGAAAGCAAATGATCCAAACCCTACAATAGAACATGTTGCTTACTATGGGGTGTTGACAGATATTATCCAAATTAATTATTATGATAAAATAAAAACTGTGTTATTCAAGTGTCAATGGGTACGATCTAAAGTAGAAAAGAAGGATGGTCTTACGTTAGTAAATTTGGAGCAAATTGGCTATTTAGATGTGTAGGTTTCCTACTTGGAGGGGGTGAGATCAGTGTGACGTAAAAAAATGTGGAATTGAAATATAAATAATCTCACAAAAAATCAATCGCACAAGTACACAAGTAATTTTAGGTGGAAATCCAAACCGGGTGAAAACCACCACCTAACCCTCTCGAGTTAGGATTTTCCGATCAACCTAGTTGATCAAATCCACTAATCGAATCACTTTAAAACGAGGGTGATTCAACCTCAGTACAACCACGCTACAAGTACGAGGGTAGCGTTCCTCAACCCCTTCTCTCCACGAGAAGGATTTTGTCCCACGAAGGAGACGGGAATTCGCAAAGCGAATACCCAACCAAATTACAAAGATAAAATAAAACAAGTAATCCTATAGAGCCAACAAAGTAATTATGAACCTAAGCTTCTATAGGAATTAGGATGCTTCCCTTTGAAAGGAGTGCATCGGCGATGCGATGCGTGTGCCACGCGATGGCGCAATGTCGCTCTCGTAGACAACGGCGGGAGAGCGGGTGCGCAAAGGTTTGATGCTCTCAAGATGTAGAACTTGAGCTTAGAGAGCAAGAGCTTCTTGGACACAAGAGTGTGAGAGTGTATTATAAGGTGTCTCTTGGTGTGTCTTGTGTATCAAAGGCTCCCCTCTATTTATAGAGGTTAGGAAGGCTTTGGAAGGCTTAGGAAAGGTTCTATAGCAGTTGGGAACAAAGTCCAAGAGAATCAGGTCGAAATCAGGACAATGATTACATTTGACAGGGTTATCAGACGTCTAACTCTGGCATCAGACGTCTGGAAGGCCACTTTAAGACATCTGATTTAAAGGTCAGACGCCTGATTCTATGCGGGTTTCCTCTTGACTTGAATCAGATCTAAACAGGGTTCTAGCGTAAGTCCATCAGACGACATATAGGACGTCTGGCACTATGTCTGGACGACTGGAAACCTACTTTTACTGTGAGAATTGATTTCCAAACGTTGCAACGGCTAGAAAATCTCTGAGAAGAGATTTTGGGTCAGCTGAGGCAAAACGGTCAATTATCAGACGTCTGGTAAGTCCTATGGACGTCTGATAAGGCTCTAACGGTCATATTCTGCAGTGTCTGCTAAGCTAGCCAACGGTCCACTATCTGGACGTCTGGCAAGTCCATCAGACGTCTTCTAAGACGTCTGGACTAAGGTCTGGACGTTTGATTTCATCAGACAGAACTACTATGTCCAGCCTAACAGATATCATACGTCTGAAACAACAGTCAGACGTCTTAAAACATTTTATCAGACATCTTATTTTGGAATTAGACGTCTGTAAATGTTGTTTGAGCCCTATATTGGTTTTCTAAGTATTCTACAGAAAACCTAAGTATCCTAGGGTTGTGCCGGTGTTCCTAGGACTACTGTTAGGGTACTTTGAGGCTCTTTAACATAATATTCTAAGGAAAATAAAAAGAGCAAGAAAATAAAGATGAGATACAAGAAAGGATTAAAAAGAATCTATCCTATTCTTCTTGTCTTCTATCTTCAATCTGTCGCTCCACGCGAACCTCCTCTGTTTTTCATTAAGCTCCTCCAATCCATCCTGGATGCGAGCTCGAACTCCGTCTAAACACGTCCACATTTGCAATTGACCTGAAATCTAGGACTCAAATTGCAAATGTTAAATAACATGTGTTTTGTTATCATCAAAACAAATGATCGTGGTGCTCTAGCCCAACAAGATGATCCATTTGTCTTAGCATCTCAAGTTCGACAAGTTTTCTCTGTTCGACATCCTAATCGTAAAGGTTGGCACTTTGTGATCCAAATAAGACCTAGAGACACATATGACATCAAAGATAATGTCATAGATGCACATACTGATGGACATTTAGATAATTCTTCTACAGATGCACATATGAAAGATTCTTTGGAGAATGATGATAATGTTAATGTAATTAGAAATGATATGGATGGTGTCACATTCACTAAAGAAATATGGCAGCAACACTTAAAATGCTATTAATATGGATACCATTCCGAACATTGAGACTGAGGAAGACAACTTGAATGAATGTGAGTTACTATTTTAAAATTATTTTAAATGTTTATTGAATCTTATTTAATTTGTTACTATTCATTCTATTCCGTTAAAATTACCTCTTTTGTTTTTTATTTAGTTGTAGGATGTTGAATCGAAAGCGAGTTAGAGGTGAATTCGCCATAAATAAGAGAAGGCAAGATATCCCTTTTAGAAAAGCTCCACTTGTTGGACCTCAATCAAAAAAAAATTTAGCCGCAATCAATCACATGACTAGCCAAGAAGACTTAAAGAAACACAAAGAGTGGCTCAGTCACATGTGGACAAGTCTCAAGGTTCGAAAGGCTATGAGCAACGAGAACAAAGAAAAAGGTTCAACAAAAAGAAAAGGGAAAATTATCTTCACTTGGCTTAGATCCTCAACAAGTGTGTTATGAGTCTAGGCGAGATCTGAGGAAAGCACAGAGTCTGAAGTCGGTGAAAATGGTAAGATAACATATATGTTCTTTTGCCAACTATGTTTTTTTTACTTTAAAATATGTTGCCATGGTTTTTAATTTCTCTTTGCTCCCTACATGTTATTGATATATTTCTTTTCAATAACATAATGTTTGTTTACTTAAAACATTTCTTTTTATATTGTTAGCAGTGGATTGTAATCAAAAGAAAAAATGAGGTCTCATAACATGCTTAAAGTTGTGGGGCAATAAGTATACAAATAAGATTTTTGTGGATATGAATGAGTTGAACCAACCCATTGGGCCTACTCAAAATGACCTGAAAAGTTTTTAGGAACTATAGCTAGAAATTCAGAACTCGCTCCTTTAGATTACATAGATTGGAGGTTGATTCCAAATGATAAGATGACAATGTTTAAACTTGTTCAAGTATTTATTAATGATATTAGATCCATTTATATCTTTATCTTAGGAAAGAAAATTGGGTTGACATTTTTCTTTAAACATTCATGTAGAATAAATTTGATTTTAACATTAAGATGAAGAAATGGATCATGAATTCAATAGCAAAAAAATGGAGGGATTTTAAAGGCAAGCAAAAGGAAATTTATTACAAGCCTGATTGGCCATTTGAAGAGAGGATGCAACATCATGATCCTCGTGTTTCAGAAGAACAATGGAAATCTCTCAATGAGTATTGGGATACCGAAAAATTCAAGGTAAATTGTGCTAAATTCATTAGCATTGACTTTATTATTACATTTTATAGTTATATACTTGTATTGTAGGAACATTCTACTATGAATAAATCAAATAGGTTGAAATTAAAAATTAACCACACAACGGGAACCAAAAGTTATGCATATCTAAAACATGAAGTATTTCACATGTCTTTTGTTTAAAATTTTCTCTTATATATAATGATTAATATTGTACCTTGGAATTTGTTAGATAGAAAAGGAAACTGGAAGAAAAGTGAATCGTGCAGAAGTGTTCATAGCTGTACACAAGAAAAAGGATGGTACACCAATTAATGCTGAGGTTACAGACAAAATTGTAAGACTTCCTTTCCTAAAATGGAATTTTACCTTTTCTTTTCGTCCTCTTATTACAAGTCACTGAGTTTCTACTTATTTTTTTTGGATGATGCTTAGGAACAATGAACAAATGCAATGGTGAAAGGAGAGGAGTTAGAGGGTCCTTCTCACATCGATGAGGCTTACACAACCATAGTGGGAGCTGGAAAAGAAAAATATTTGCATGGATATGGGTTAAGAGCATCTATTACAGCTGAAGCACATAGCAAAGAACATTTAAGGGAGAAAAATCTTGAAGCAAAGGTGGATACTCAAGAGAAAAAGATGGAGGAAATGTTGACATCACAACATCAAGAGATAAACAGTTTAAAAGAAATGCTAAATTCTTTGACCCGACCAAACTTGCAAATCAAGGATTCTATTGAGGTACTTTCTGTATGGTTCCTTTACTTTTAGCAATAACCCTATTTATTCATGTATCTAGTGCATATAACCCATGTACTCATTTGTAGGAAAGACAAGAAGATAACCCCTTAAGGAATGAGATAAGAACTTCAAATAGGCAACATGCAAGTGTTGCATCTACTTTTTCTAGAGGACAGGTACAATTTAAGTTTTTATGTATTCTAAGTGATCATAACCTAGTATAGATTCTAAGTTTTTATTACTGTAGGAGGTTTCATTGCTTGGTATAGTTTCTGCTGAAGTAGAAGTTGCACTTGCTTGTGTACAGATAATTGATCCAAGCTAGTACATTGGAGGCATTCAAATTGGATCAAAATATATAGGGGTTGTTATTGAGGTTGCAATTGAGGAAGATGAGCCTTTGATTAAGCCGTTCGAACAATATCAAACTATAGGAGATGCTACCAGTTCAATCATTGCGTGGCCTAAAAGACTTTTCTTAGATGAAACTATAGGCCTACTAATTTACACTATTTCTTAATTTTTTTTAGGAACTTTTAATAGACATGGGAACTCAAAGATGAAGAATTGATAAAAGAACATGTTGCTCACATTATCTAGTGAGTCTAGTTTAGGTGTCCTACCTTTGAATTTTGAATATACTTTTTGTATTTTTCTTGACTGATATGTTAGTTGTTTAGCCTTGAACTCTAAAGAAACGATTATAGGTTTTGTGCAATGACTTCTATTTTATTGGTGGAATGATTATAGTATATTGCTTTATAATATGAGACAACATTCAGATATTGTTTGTTATTAAGGAATTATTTTGGATGGTGGCTGCTAATATAGTTTTAGTACAAGTTGTTCATTGGAGTACAGGTAGTTGCTACTATTGTCCCTTTTTCAAACGTAAACATTTGCACTTTTTTTACTTTGTTTTCCTATTTTGCAATTGACCTTGAAGGGCACTACTTATATTGTTTTCAAGGAGGTAAATATAGATAGCTCAGATGTAGTATTTGCACAGAAAAGATGTTTTGCTATCTTAGGATTTGTTTAAATAGCTACACACAAGATAGAGCTTGAAGATGAGAGAAGGGGAAAAATACAAAATGCAAAGAAATTACCATTAAAAGGCTTAATTGTCCATAATTATTAGTTTTCTTAAAAAGTGAATGGTGACTATCTTGTTGTCAGCATTATAAAGGTCCGTTTGCTTGTTGATAGCTACTACAAAAGTGCCATCTTTTTCGTCATTGTTCCACCTATGGGTTGTGTCCATTCCATTCCCAGAGGTTGTGCCCTTTGGCATGGGAGTAGTAATAGTAGGAAGAGGTTCATGGTATTATATCAAATCTACAAGTTGTTGTTGCGAAAGTTTGAAGTTGATGATGGGTCACTTGAATTTGGATGACTTCTTGACGACTGCACTTGTGATTTAAACCCAGTCGCTTTCGAAGGTGGATCATAAGATCCTTAATTTCTCTTGTGTCCATTTTATTTCTCATGTTTGATAGGTCTTTGTTTTGTTGCTTGGTCTTATCTCCAATTTTTTGTTTGGAGGTTTTTGATGGTTGAATGTTGTTTTAAATGATCTCTAACAATTGGTAGTTACCTTTTACCACTTGGGTTTTTACTGTTCGATTGAGTTTTGATTTTTTTCCAGTTTATTCCAAGTTTTATGTTAGTATCTATTTATACATCATTCATGGAAGCCACATGTGAATTGGATTAAACTTTACTTTAACATGAGGCAGCCCCTTCTTTCCTTGTATTGACCTTATTACTCTAAGATAGGCACTTGTAAATTTTGCTCTGTTCTTCTTGTTGGAGTCTTGGAAATATTAGTAGCAGCAGATAACCTTTTCAGCAGGTCATTTTAACTTCAAATAACACTAAAAGGAGCTATATTCTTGTTATTGTGTATGTATATAGCAAAAAAAAAAAAAACATGTTACTTTAGGAGCTTGATACCGGCATGAATAGCTTCTGATCAGGTGTGGCAATGCTTGGTCAGCAGCACATCTGATTGGGCCAGATCTGTGTGGGTGCATGGTCTGGGGATGTTGATCGGTTTTGACTCCCTAGAGCATTTCGAGAATCAACAGGTTGACAGTGAGGATCTAAAGGTGTTGCATTGAATCCTGCTTTAAAGTTCAACTATTTTCAGATTTGGTGGTTTTGTTGTAAGAAGAAGATTGACTGTTTTTAGTAGAATAGTGATGGTTCAGTTTGGTTGCTGCAATAGATTGTTACATGAGTTTGGGAATATGAGTTGTGTTCAATGGGTACCATGAAGAGGGTACTAATAAGGAGATCTTTCTGACAATAAGCTCTCAATAAGCCTACCTTCATGGATCAAAGAGAGATTTGAAATTATATGTAGCAAAAGGAAAACTTGTTTGAACATTCTTAGGATCTACTATTTCTATACCTCAGCATTTGTACTGCAATATGCACTAGAAATTTTTTTTGTTTCTTCTCAGGAATCTAGGAGTTTGATAGCCAACAACTTCATCTTTGATGATTCTAACAGGTGAATGCAAGTAATTCTGCTTGATATATTCAGAACTTGTATTTTCCAGTCATTTATTTTTTGAGTTACATGTAGTTTCAATAATTTTACATTTGTTCTTCAGTGAGCTGGCTGGCCTCAGGTGCTTACAAAACAATTTTCCACACTTTCTTGATTCTCTGGCATGTAAGTTACAAGATATTTAGTTTTCATGATCGATTACTTGAAAAAGTTTCTATCAGTTTGAGTATCAATTTTAATAATTTTAGTGTGCTTACAGATTAATGCTTAATGCAGTTTTTCCTACTAGGCTTGTGGGTTAATAAGAGCCTTTGTTTTGAAGACTTTGACTTGCTGTTTTACTAATTGCTTCTTTCTCTTGCTTTTCCTCATTTCATTATTTTGTACTTTTGATCATCTTGTCATCATCATATCATCTCTACCCCCTCCTCCTCCTCCTCTTCTTTTTAATTAATATGAAATAAGATGGAATGATTATTTGGATCCAACCACAGGAGTAACCGGTGAATGATTGTATTTTGTGATACCTTGATCTGAATTTTATGGAATGAATGGGATATTGTATTAGTAGAGAAATGCATATTGAGATCAAATGGGGCATGGGACAATGCATTCTTTTTATTTCCCTATGATGAACTGCAGCAGGTGTATTGGAACACGAGAACAGATCAAGATCTGACATAATGGGACCTATCAAATCACTATGTGATCGTAGAATTTGCCAGAGGATTGCTAGAAGCATTGCTTATATGCTCTCTTCGAAGTGAGATCGTGCAATGAATCAAGAGATTTGAGTCATTCTGTTTTTATCCAGATCTTTTGATCTTATCTTCTTTTGATTGTTGTGAGATCACTTAAATATCACTAAAAGACTGAGCTCACTTAAATATCACAAGCTCCTAGATCAAATTGTTAACCAGTAATCACAAACTATTCAAAAGATCACATAAATGTCTTCCATGCCTCCCTACATTTAAGTTGTAGTGAATGCTATTGAAGTACTGCTACTACTGCTGCTGAATTGCAGCAGCTGCTGCTGTTGAAGTGTTGTTGTTGTTGCTGAAGCTACTACTACTGCTGTTGAAGTGTTGCTGCTGCTGAACTACAGCTGCTGCAGCTGAACTACTACTGCTGCTGCTGAATTGCTGCGGCTGAAATGCTAATCAATACGAGTAGAAGATAAATAAGAGGGACATTTGAGGTGGTTTGGATAGAATGTTCTCAACTACTTTAAAATGTTATCTTGGGTAGAATTACTAAAACTAGCTTCCATTGATTTATTACTATGTATCTTTTTTGGATTTGGACAGTCTTGGGGATCTATGCTGCCTTCTTCATCAACGTCAAACCTTTCCATCATTTTTCGGAACCAGTGGGAATGCAGGTGTAGCAATGGGTCCATTGTATCATTTAGTAAATTATAGTTGAAGATTCTGTGTGAGATTTTCTTCTTACCTATGGTTCGGTATATGCTGCCTTTCTTTTTTGCCTTAGAATTTTTTTTTGGGAGTGGCAGTGAATGGAGGATTCTTACCTTCTTTGAAGATGGGTCTTCGTAATTTCACAATTCAAGGGGGAGAGCATCAAGACCTTCCTGGGCAAAACTACTAGAAGCAGCTTTTGTTGATTTATTGTTACTATGCATCTTTGTTTGGCTTGGGAGAACAACAAGACTCTCAGATATTCCTGATGTAGGGATATATTCTAACTGGAGGTTCAATTTTTGGTGTTTTTTATTGCCTTAGAAATCTTTTTCGCAGTGGCAATAGATGAAAGTTTTTGTTTGATTCAGGTTCCAATTCTTGACCCAATAGTTATCTCTTATGCTTGACATGGAAACTGCCCTGTTCAAGTGTAAAGACTAGAACCAGAACTCTAGTTGAGGAGGTTGAAAGAGATATAAAGAAAGTGTGGAGAATAGAGGAACCCACTAGAAAAGCCTGCGTTGAAGAGTTAGATTGGTTCTCATATATCTTTGAGCAAGCTGAAGGAAGCAGACAATTTTCTTCTGACCAATTTTCTAATCCCCCTTTGAAGCAAGCAGTTGAAGATTTGGTAACATATCATGGGCAATCATTGAGCCACTGACGATGCTTAAATCATGTATGTATCATGGCATCTTATTATTCTTCTATATATTGATTCTTGCAGCATAAGGTGTCACTTGAAGGTACAGTTACTTGCCTAATGTAGTTTCTTTTGCTCTTTCATCTCTAACGTTATAGAGTTTTCCAAGATAAAAAGAATTCTTGGCTATATATGATGGCCTGTCAAATTTTGAGAATCATCAATTTGCTTGGAGGGGCTTTAGTTCAGTTCTGTACTTTTGCTTTTGATTTACTTTATTATAGAAATGTTCTAAACAAGTGTTTTATACTCATCCTTGAAAAGTAAGAGTAAGAAAATTAGCTTTCCTTATTTGTTGCTATGTGCCTTGTATATTTTTAGAACAACTAGGCACAAGCCAATTTGCCTAAGCAACTATAAGAAGGATTTCTGACCTCTTACAATCAATCTAGTTTATCTGCATCTAGACTTCGAGATGTTCTTAGACAACACCTATCTCTACACTGATTGAAGAAAGCATGGGAATGGAATGGATAAAAGTATTAAAGTGTTTGTTTGGATGGAGTTTGAAATGTTGACTCAATAGCTATCTTTTCTTGCTAATTCAAGCTGGGATGGCAATGGAACAAAAGGGTTCAAAGAAGGAAAGCACATTGTTTAGTTGAAGTTCCAATTCCTGACCCAAAGTTACACCTAACATGGAAGTTGCCTCATTGAAGTGTAAGGGCTAGAGTTAGAATTTGATAAATATTGTTTGTAAGGGCAGAAGTTGCCTCATTGAAGTGGTAGCAAAAGATAACATTGTTGAGCTCATGTATTTCATTAATTGTGCTATCAGAGGGAATTAGCTGCTGCTGAACTAGCAGAGTTGCTACTGCTTCTCCTGAACTACTAGCTGCTGCTGCAGCTCCTGAACTAGCTGCTGCTGCTCCTCCTGAAGTGTTCATTGTTGCTGCTGCTACTGCTGCTGCTGAATGGCATGTCACCTCCATGTTCTTTGGGTGTAAGGCCATTCTGGTTGTGTGTCTTACTCTTTTTTTTTCCAAACAACTTTTTCTCTCTTTCTGCATGAAAGAGGAATATCAACTGTTCTCACCATGAATATTAATCCTACCATGATATGCATTTGCAGTGAGACGATAAGCATTCAGATGATGCAGGAAACCATCGAGATCCACCAAATGATCCAGCGGCCAAGAGGCAAAGGTATGGCATTCTTATCACCTCCATTGCTTGAAGCTTATCTGGTTTGGGAAATTCTGTTGGGTCATTGCATCGACAACCTTATTTAAAATTGTTGTCTGTACCGTGTAGAGTGTAAATCTCTACTTGGAGGAGGTGGGATATGCGTGACGTATAAAATGCGGAATTAAAAAAGATAGCAATCTCACAAAATTAGCAATCGCACAATGTACACAATTATTTTTAGGTGAAAACCCAAACTGGGTGAAAATCACCGCCTAACCCTCTTGAGTTAGGATTTCATGATCAATCTAATCGATCAAATCCACTATACGAACTATTTAAACGAGGGTAGTTCAACCTCAATTACAACCACACTACAAGTACGAGAGTAGTGTTCCTCAACCCCTCCTCTTCACAATGAGGATTTTGTCCCTCGATGGAGACGGGAATTTGCAACGCGAATATCCAACCAAATAACAAAGTAAAAGATACAAGAATAGTTCTATAGAGCCAACAAAGTAATTCTTAAACTAAGCTTCTATAGGTAAAGAAACTATCCTTTGCTTGGAAGTGCGTCGAATCGGTGATGCCGGTGCGTGAACCACGCAACGGTGCTTTGTCGCTCTATTAATCGTGGAGGGAGAGCGGGTGCGCAAATTGGATGAGGCTCTCGGATGTGGAACTAGCCTTTAAGAGCAAGTGCTTCTTCTACTTCAATTTGACACAAAATGAGTGGAAATATTCTTGCAAGGTGTATTTGTACAAGGCAAGGGTTCTCTATTTATAGAGCGCCTAGGAAGGCTTCCATAACCGTTGGGTGCAAATCCAAGGCAAATCAAGTCGAAATCAAGATTAATCATTACTCTGACAGGGTTATCAGACATCTAGTCTAGGCATTAGACGTCTGGAAAACCTGTTTAAGACGTTTGGGAACTAAGTCAAACATCTGATTCTAAGCAGGTTTCCTTCATGACTAGAATTAGACCTAAACAATGTTCTAGTGTATGGCCATCAGACAACATACAGGACGTATGGCACTGGGTCTGGATGTTTGGAAACCTATTTGTTCTGCGGAAATGGATTCCCAAGGAAGGTAACGACTAAAAAATCTCTCAAAGGAGATTTTGGGTCAGTCAAGGCAAAACGGTCACATATCTGACATCTGGGATCCTCTACGGATGTCTGATATAAGACTAACAGTCATTTTCCTTAACGTTTATATTGGCAGCCAACGTTCCACTAATTGGACATCTGGCAAAGGCATCAGACATCTTCTAAGATGTCTGGACTAAGGTCTGGAACAAACAGAACCTATTAAGTCCAACCTAGATGTTTTGGACATCTGATCAAACAGTCAGACGTCTTAAAAGTCACGTTTGATAAGGCTGTCTGAACCCTATTTTGGTTTTCTAAGTTCTCTACAGAAAACCTAAGTATCCTAGGCTTTATGCAAGTGTTCTTAGGACTACTATTAGAGTACTTTGAGGCTCTTTAACAGGAATCTAAGAAATAAAATAAAGAGCAACAAGAGAAACAAAATATAAAGTACAATAGAAAGGAAATCTATCATATTCTTCATCTCCTTCCTTCTTCAAGCTTTTGCTCATCGCAAACCTCCTCCGCTTCTGTCAAGCTCCTCCAATCCGCCATGGATGCGAGCTCGAACTCTATCTAAACACCTATCTCCATTTGCAATTTGACCTGAAAACTAGGACTCAAAAGCAAATGTTAAAAGGCACGTATTTTTTTATCATCAAAATAAACGATCGTGGTGCTCTAGCACCAACATAGAGTTCACAAGACATGATAATGCAGGCCTACGTGGTCATCATCTCCAATTATAAATTGTATTTTTGGTGTGCATTAACATGTACTTATTATGAATCAAGTAAGGGTGTGCATTTGAAGCCCAGGGAAAATCAAACACTATCCCTTAGTCTTTCTGATTTTTATGGTTAGATCTTTCTGTGCTGCAGGTTTGGTAACATATGATGCTCTGTGTTTTGGTGAGCCCTTCAGCAAGAATCCATCTGAAATGGAAATTATTTAACTAACAAAGTTTAATGGAAGCAAATCTCAAGCCAGACGTCAGTTATTGCACATGTGAGTTGAGATTAGAATAGAGATATCGCATATGTTGGAAAGCCGGATCCTGAAAGCAATAGGGAGCACTTGGGTGGATTTTTCTTTTTCTTCAACTTATAATTGAAAATAACTTCCTATTACTGAAATTACAATTTGCCAGAAGAATGTAATCAAAATAAAGGCATCGCTTCCAACTCCCATCATTTCTGTGATCCACACCTACCTTTAGTTGAACACATGGGCAAAGATGTTTTATGGTTGATTAGGAGAGGAAGCTTGGGGGTTCAAGGGTGGTTATTTTAATCCAAAAAGAGTATAATCTTTTAGCTATATTTTAGTTGTGGGAATGCAATATGATCATCTTCCAAAATTAATTATGATCAAAATTAATTAGGCTTTTATCTACTTGATTTATTTTATTTGATCCCAATAGCTCTGAATTATTTTCTCTGATTGATCACTGCAACTATATTAAATCAAAGGACTGATCGAATGTGGAGCTTGAGGCAGGAGTGGACTGAGTTCAACAATTGTTGTGTGCATCAGTCAAATCAAAGGACTGAATGTGGAGCTTGAGGCATGAGTGGACTGAGTTCAGCAACTGTTATGTGCGTCGGTCCAGTTTTAATGGTGCTGCTAAATCTTCAGCCATGGACCTACATTTGAAAAAAAAAAGGTCACTAGTTCCTACATTTGAAAACCTATAGCGGGTTTTATCAGGATGCAACTTGCCTCTTTAAGAGGCGAGTTTGCCCTTAATTAAACGATGTTTCTTCTGCTGCTGGTGCTGCTTGCCTATGCTGCTGGTGCTGCTTGCTTGCCTGCTGCTGCTTGCCTATTCTGCTGCTGTTGCTTGCTTGCCTGCTGCTGGTGCTGCTGCTTGCCTATGCTGCTGCTGCTTGCTTGCCTGCTGCTGGTGCTAATCACTTCCTAATCACAATTCATTACTTCCAAAGGAATGGCTCTAAAGGCTTGAAGGAGACTACGTGGTGAGGATCAAGTTAGCTTTACAAGTATGAATGTTTAATGAATTTCTGACAGTTTGAGTGTATTAGTTTTTGCACTTGGTGGAGCTCCTAACAGTTGCTGCACTATCAGATGACGGGGTGCTTAATCAAGCTCTGAAAACTTCTTCCGAGAATAGGCATCTTGCAATCAGCACTGACAAAGAAAATTGGAGATAGAAAGGTATCTTCCTTTTAATTTTTTCTGCATATTCAGTAGTCTATCTTCACAATTCATCTCTTCCTTTGTTATAATCAGTAGTTTGTACATTTGTTGCAGAGTGTGGCCTTGGAGTGCTACACTTGGAGGTTATAATTAGTTGCTAATGGTTAAGTGAACATGAGAGTTATGGGGAGGGATAGGAGTATTTTCTCTAAGGTAAGAAAGGCTTGCCATGGTAGGAAACTTAACTTGGATTTCATGTTTGCCTCCTTTTTCCCAAAATAATATGTTCTTATCTTATTTTACTGATCACCTGGATAAATTATGTGCAGGGAATCCTTGTTTTTGCATCTGTAATGGCTACACTTGGACTGCAGATTATTCTTGAATCTGTGTGTTCTCTGCTATCAGGTGTGAGCATCCTTCCACCCAAGTTTGTTCTTCCTTGCCTAAAAGCTTGAAATTAACATCATCTTGGTGAATTTATTAGGCATGAAAAGAATAAATCTGAGTTGTTGGATTTGCTTGAGTGTTGACACGATCTCTTTCTATAATGGACTATTTATAGATCTTCTTGGTGAATTTATATGTAGTTTGTAGCTGCTGCAGTTGAACTGATGTTGCGGCTGATCAGTTGTTGTGGCTGATCTGCTGCTGCTGATGCAGCTGAAGTAGCAGAGCTGCTGCAGCTGCTCCTGAACTACTAGCTGCTGCTGCTGAATGGCATGTCACCTCCATCTTCTTTGCATGTAAGGCCATTCTGGTGATGTTGAGCTTGAGAATGGCTAACTGGCAGTTACTGTCTTAATTGTTTTGCCCAGATTGTTAATTTGCAGGTCTTGAACAATTAGTATATACAAGCTATAGCCATAGTCAACTGCATGTTGAAGCACATCTATTCATTGTCATTCACCTCGGGATATCTGTTGGATGAGGTACGCATGACTTTTAGATCGCTAAAATAGGAGAATATGAAAATTTCAGTTTGATAGATGGGTAGATCTTGAGTTGTCCAACTTAAAATGCTAATCCTGAGTTCATTATCTAACCAATAGGACTTGTATTAGTGACTACTTATGGCCATCAACTTAGAGTGATTTCAACCCAGGCTACCGCAGTTGGATAAGGGATTGATTTACATAAGAAGTGGATGAGTTTGGATTATTTTATTAGATATCAAACTGCACAAAAAATTCACCATTGAGTCCATAAATCTCATTATTGTTGATATTGATAGATAATTAGGATAGGAGCACGTGGGGTGCAATATTTTGTCCACTATAGCTGATGATGCTGCCTGGTGTCAATTGGTTTCCCCCTACCTCATTGTGGGCTAATTTAGGAAATTATTCAGATGCCATTCTTTTGTGCCTTGAACATGGTCTCAAAGTGATATACTTGCATATAACTGGTCCACGAAATGATAATAATATGTGGTTCAGATGCAACAAATCTAGAATGCTTAAACCCTGTCTCAGCAAATCCCATCACATGCTAAAATTGCATGGTAGGCTTGCCATGTTTGTATTGAAATTGTTGCTTGAGAGATTCACTTTCCATGACAGTAGAGGTAGTTTCAAACAGGCTCTTACTACATATTTGTTCCTCTTCTCAGAATAAAAAGTTAATTCCTTTTGCCCCTCAATTGATTTGCAGAATGTGGATCTCATGCTTATTTTTGAAATGATTGACTTGATTGTAATAATTAGTGAGCATGGAAGATGTTGTGCGTTTTTTGTTTTACTGATCATGGGTTATACATTGGTCAGGGGTCGTGTGCATATGCTTTACTCAATTGTTAGTAAATAGAGCTTTTGGACTGGTCCTGAAGGGATTGCATAATTGCTTGTAGAAATTTTAAAAATCAAACAATAGACCTGCTTCATTTTTTATCCTTGGTTCTTTTGAGATTGTTTTGATTAGATATGGTAAATACTTTTGATACGTTCTGTAAAATGGTTAGGAGGGAGCATGATTCTAAAATGTAAAAGGGAAGATAATTTTGCTGTTGATTTTAGAAGGCTAATGTTGTTGTTGGAAGGAATATTGATTAATTAGATATTGCTACTGCTACTGTTGAACAACCTACTGCTGCTGAACCAGCAGTTGTTGCTATGCTGCTATGCCACTATTGAACTATTGTCACTGAATGTTGCTGCTAACCTATCACAATCAGCCAATGGGGGAAGAGGAGTAGAAAGGCTCGAGTGTTAAAGGCCAAGGAGGTATCCTCATTAATTATCCTGTACCTACGAGAACAGTTGCATCCTCTTTCTCCCATTTCCAATTGTTTAATAGTATCTTGATTTTTTGCATTGGCTAGAATATTCAGTCTTAACAATGGATTTACTGCAGCTATGACAAAGGCCAACTCCCAATCGCAACACAAGGAAGAGAGGTAGTAAACATAATAAGATAGGCTTCTTGAAGTCATCAACTTTATTTTGAATTGTTGATCTTCACAAGGAGAATTTTGCATACCTAAAGAACATCTTGGACTTCCAAATAAGGATGATGTGAAGCCATAAAGAAGCATTGCAACATGGGATGGATGCCAAAGTTTTATGATTTTCCATATGGTTTCAGTTGGGTTGATGAAGTGCTTCATATTTCAGGATCATCATATTTTTATTTTTTCTATATTTTTCTCTTCTTTGCTCTTGTATTACCCTTAAGTGGGGAATATGTACTTTGATGATCTGTGAAGTCAATAAAAAGGATTTTGTACTTGTGCCCCTATGTTTTGTGCTGGTTAAAAAAATTTATTTCGTAGTAAAGAATAAAATTAAGTCGTACATATAGGCATCTGATAACATCATCATCAGCCATATCTAGCTTTAATTAGTTATAATTCATTAATAAATTCTCCTACATAATTGCCAAAAGACCGTAATTCACTACATATCCTTTCTGAGAGAAATGCATTAAAACATGGGTAAAACTGTAATTTTAATAGTATATCCTAATTGCAGAACAATCACGGGGTTTCCTAGGGATTTATTAAAGGTCAAATGGTCATAAATGTCTAATAAGTGGATTCATGTAGACAGAAACGAGTTTTCACGCATTTCAAGAATTAATGGATATCTGAAATCCTAAAAATAGACCCGCTTAATTAACTGAGGTTCTGGTCTAGATAAAATTCACCTAAATCTTCTAAAAATATTCTATAAGGTTGGTATGCTTGCTTTGACCATTAGAACACATTTTGACCTAAAGTAGAGTCAAACAGACAATTAACCTAATTTAAGTTTCTACGCAAATTACCCAGTCAAACTTGATCAAAACCAAAATTTAACTTTACCATCAGATTCATTGTGTCCAAATTAGGTTTTTACTAAAATTTAGACCCAATCAGAGATTATCTTGACCTAGTTTGCATTCCAGTCCAGTCTGACTCTTTTCTCTCACATATATGGCCCTAACTTTTGAAATCCTTGCAAATACCCCCCTAACTTCATCATCTTCTTCACCAACAGGTCCCCACCACCTTCAAACTCCTAAACCCATCACTGGAGACCTTCAATCAGGGATTACTCCCTGATTTCACGGCCAAATTCTTCCAAATTTAGAAGGAAGATTCATGAAAAGTTTCCCTACAATCTGAGCCGTACATTGGGCTCTAATTTCTACTCAAAAGATCGTGCGAACCTTTCAAAGATTTGGGTTTCCTATTCTTGTGAAAGCTTCAAGCTTTCAAGCTTGGATTCCAAGCTTGAAATGACCCTCTGAGCCCCATAAAAGGACCCCTATTGCAAGGTCATGCTCCTGAGCTTGTTTTTGGCTAGAAAACCTCCTTCTTCCCTCCTCTCCGGCCGAATGCTCCACGAGCTCCAGTGACCTTCTCCGACCACCTTCCTCATCCGCTCTCATAGACCATGCCACCACCGCCACTACATTCGCCAATGACCGGTGAACCTCCTGAGCAAGTTTAATGTGGCCGTGAGGTCGTTTGTGTGTTTTTTAGGTTTCGCCGGAGCTCCGCCACCATTGCCATCGTCGCCACCCCGTTCTTCATGTTCCTGGCTGCGCAAGCCCCAGATGTTGCTCCAGGTGATGCGGAGTAATCCCCAGCACACGTTCAGGTCTTCAATTGAGGACTTCAGCTCAGCGATTGCATCAATTGGATGAAGGCTTCATCTGCAGCTGACACGCGAAGGAGGGCTGGTTTAGTCCCACATAGATGGGAGAAAGACCAACAGCTACGCATAAATTGGATTTCTGAATAGAGTTATTCGCCTCCAAACACATGGGGTGAGGTCCCTTCACCCTTCACACGACCCGACTTGCCTAAGCTACTCACACCTCGACTGCGACCCCATGCACGCAGCCCTGGTCACCTATATCCGTATACCCGATTAAAGCCTGGCTTTGAGAGAAGAGGAAGGGAAGGAAGGAAAGAGAAAGAGTGGGGAAGGGGTGTGTTAGCGAGCGAAATCGAGGTTATAAAAGTTGCGTCATAGTATAGGTCGAAATTGCTTGAAAACAAATAAAATTTATTACTCGAATGGAAGTTCGAGGTCGAACACACGGAGCAAATATGAATTCACACACTAATCTCAATAAATAATGTAAATAATCACAAGATTCAAGCCAAATAATACCAAGAAATGAATAATAATTACTCAAAAATGATAATCAATGTAAAGAGTTGAACAATAATTGTGCATGGCAAAAAGAATCTCAAAGCAAAAACAATGGTGAGTTAGATCACCAATTATTCAATTTAAGCATACATGCATTGAGTTCAAATAATGCAACAGTGCCATCAACCATTCAACTTAGGTACTTAAATAACCAGATAAAGCCTCAAGTATTAGACGGTTGAGTCATTTAATCAGACGGCTTAACCAATAGGTGCTACAGAGCTAGGGAGGCACCGTTCTCCTTCTTCCTCTTCTCTTTCTCTCCTTCTGTAGGCCTTCTTCCTTTCATCCTGTCTTCAGCCTCTTCTTCTTTCTTCATGCATAGAGGGAGGCACTCTCAGATTTGGCTAAGTGTCACAAAGAGAAAAACCCCCTACCCCGTGCTCTCTTTCTTTCTCTCTTCCTCCTAGGTTCCGCCCTCCCAGGGCCCTTCACAATATCAGGTTATCGGGTCATCGGGCACATGCGCACTTGGGACCAGGCTCACCGACAGTGGGTGGTGAGAGAGGAGTGCTTGGCTTAGGCGGGTAATCGGGTGAATGCCAGACCCGCGTGGGCAGTGTCACAGGCGAGGCACATGTGAAGGGCGTGCAGGGGACCTTACCCCCCTATGTTAGTTGAGGCGATAAGCCATGTGCGGAAAATCAATTTATGCGCTGTTGAATGCCTAGTGGTTTCCAAGGTGGGACTAAAGTTCCACCTTCTTCACTTCGCACAGCAGTAGGTGGTGGCGCCTTCAATTAGAGTGGCTGCTGCTCCTGTGGTTTTCGATTGAGGGCTTGGAAGCTCTCCTGGGAGTAAGCCGCGCTGCTTGGACTTGAAATTGGCGAAGAACACAGTCGGAGGAACTTGAATGTCGTCAGAGATGGAGGCGGCGATGGCGGAGGATGTCGTCGACCTGAAACATGAAATAGGGCCTCACGGCCACATTAGAATAGCTCGTAGGCTTCGCCAGACCACGGCAAGTGCAGTGGCGATGGTTCTATGGCAGATTGGGATGTATGGTGGCCGATCGGAGTCGGGGAAGGAAGCCGGTGATGGGTTTGTTCGGTGGCGTGAATGGGTGGATGATGGAGTGAATAGGTTAGGGCTTTTGTGTGGGAGGATGAGGCGAATGTTATGAGCTGGTCAGCGAGGCGGATGTTGCGTAGCAGTAGAACCACCTTGCCGGAGGAGCAGTCGGAGATGAAGACAAGGGTGAGCGGCGTAGTCGAGGGCTTGCTTTTGGGTATAAAACTAACCTAAGGATCTAAACTAACTAATCTAACCTAATCTAATCAGACAAAAGGGGAAGAATGACACCGGTGTTGGTAGGCCGGTGCCGGGGAAGATGAAACTCCGGTAGGGTAGAAGCGGCGACGACGAGGGGAATTGAGGACGCCCGTTGGTATGGCATGACGCGAAGGAAGGTGAGGAAGAAGAATCTGCCACTGGTATTATGGTCAGATGATGAGAGGAGTCGGAGGGGTTCGCCAGAGCTCGAGGAGCTATTCGGCCAGATGAGGAAAGAGGAAATTGGGGATTTTCCGGCCGAAATCGAGACTAAGGAATTTGATGAGGTCTGAGGGTCCTTTTATAGGGGTCTAGAGGTCGATTTGAGCTTGGAATGTTCATCGGAATAGGATACCCATCTCTTTGAAGGATTTGCATGAGAGATTGGGAGAGATCTGGAGCTTTGGATCTGGCTAAAAAGGAAGACAATTCCTTGACGAACTTCCCTTTCAATTTTGAGAGGGATTCGTCAAGGAATCACGAAGATCTTGCCATATTAAGGTCGCCAAAGTTGTAGGAATAGGATTTCATGGTAGTAGGGACCTATTTGTGAAGAATACGACAAAGTTGGGGGGTTATTTGGAAGGATTTTGGAAGTTAAGGTCATGTGTGAGAGAGAAAAGAATCAGACAGGACCAAATTGTATATTAGGTCAAGATGATCTCAGATTGGGTCCAAATTTTGGTACAAACCTAATTTGGACCTAAAGAATCTAATGGTAAAGTTGGATTTTGGTTTTGATTTAGTTTGACTGTTTAATTTATGCAGAAACCTAAATTAGGGAAAATATCTGTTTGAGACTCTGTTTTGGGTCAAGACGGGTTCTGATGGTCAAATTGAAGGTACCAAATCTTAGAGAATATTTTTCTATGATTTTTAGAGGGTTTAGATAAATTTTATCCTGACTAGAACCTTAGTTAATTAAGTAGGTCTATTTTTAGGGTTTCAGAAGTCACTTAATTCCTGAAACGCGCGAAAATCCTTTTTTGTCTGTACTAACCCACTTATTAGACTCTTAAGAACATTTGACCCTTAATCAACCCCTGAGAAAACCTACGGTTATTCTGCATTTATGATATGATGGTAAAATTACAGTTTTAACCCTATTTTCTTATCATTCTCTCAGAATGATTATGTAATGAATTAGGGTTCTCTGGCGATTATGTAAGAGCATTTAATGACTTAAGCAGATCAAATTGAGCTAGTTATGACTCATGATGGTGTTCCCATCATACCCCCATGCCTAGCTTTTGCTAGTCCCATTGCAAAATCTTATGGAATTAACTCAAATTCTAGACCATGCCTTTTTATGCTCAGATTATTGTTGTGTGCTTTCTTTTGTAAATTAGGTAAAAATGCCAATAGTAGGCCTAGAGGTACTCAAGTACCAACCGAGATCCAGACCTAACCAGCTTTAGCCTCAGTCTGTCGTGAAGGTTTCTAAGGCCCACAGGAACTAACCTAAGGTTCGTTGAACTCCGCAATTAAAGCACCCGTCCTTAAAACATGTTTAGTCCCGGTTCAGTTTGCAGTGTGTTTTTGTAAGAGAGACAAAAGATTTTTTTTATTTTTGGAGAGTTTTCTCTCTCTTTTCTTTCTTTATTTCTAGCTTCGGATTGGCTTTACAACTTGATCTGTATCAGATTCCTAGCACCCACCATCAATCCTCGCAAGGTCCCTGGCAATCAATGCTTTGAGATAGCACCACCCATGATAACCCCCAGAACCCTGGCTTTTGAGACTTCGAGATAGTGCCACCCATGGCATTCTGTAGCTAAATTCAGGCCCTAGCAATCGACATTTCGGGATAATCCTACCTATGACACCTAAACTAGCACAAGGTGCTTACGTGCCCTCGGTAGGATATTTAGATATCCTAGGAGACAAGCACCTAGGAGATGGTATGTTATTGTGCATCTTCGAGGGAAATTTCCTACCTCTCCGCGTCGGGAACTCTTCCAAATCAACTTGTGTTGATAAGCCACTCCTAATCTAGGTAGCTTTTTTCAAAACAGAATTTACGCTTTTGCATGATTTTGATAATTAAGTGCACTAAACCAGACTGTGTGTGGATTAGGGTGCTTAGGTTACTGAGTCCCTCAAATAAAAGGTTAGTTAACGAGGCTGAATAATCCCTAAGCCTTAGACTTAATACTTAATCTTCGCATTTTCTCAACCTCTTGAGGACTATCAAGATCTTAATGAATACTTGAATTTTTAAGCCTAAACACAAGCCCAAGAGGCCTAAGATCAGTGTTCATACCAACCTCTGTGTCTCTTAGTACCTTTTGACTTTTATTATTTTTTTTCTTTTGATTTGGTCTAGAACTTAGATTCCTTAATCTTTTACTAATGACTATCTCTTTTTATTTCACATTGTTGCTTCTTTTTGACATTTATATCACCTCCTTTTTTCCTCCTAAAAAATGATATGCAAATTGATCTTTCAAAATTTCCTCCCTTCTCCATTTTTTGTTCTTTTTCCATTTTTTATTTTTTTGATTTTTTGGGAATATGTATTTTTTGTGAGAACCCTTCCAAACTGTGAATTTTTGTATGTTTACACTTTAACACCCCCATGCCTAAGTTTTGCAATGTCCTCATTGTAAACGGAGGGTATGAAGCAGTTAGGATTCAAGGCTTAGAACAAGATTATCGGGTGGGTGAACAAGTCGAGATGACTGTTGCGAACGATTTCAAGCTCTGATACAAGTACCATAGGTGGAGTCGACTGTTCTAAAATCGAACTCAGAGTGCAATATACGTGAAGTACAGAAGGATAATCAGAAGGGTCTCGGATTTTTGGAATGACGGGTTGCCTCCCGTTAAGTGCTAAATTTAATGCCTTTAGCCAAGCAGAAAATGGTATGGAGGAGTGGTCAAATCTGATGAATTTATAAAACAAGCACCTTGATCAAAAGCCTAGTTGGTCCAACCAGGTGCTTGTTCGGATCAGTAGGCTGATGATGTAGCCCAAACTTAATCAATCTAGCAGGTTGATAGATGTGGATCAAAAGATGTGGTGCCCAGCAGATACTGTGAAGTTCGAGAAGATGTGGCAGTGTATAGCTAGGGTTTGGCTGAATTGGATCAGCCTGATCAGAGTAAGGATCCTCAAAAGAGAATGAATCAATGGAGTATGTGAGATCCCTACGGGAGTGATCAGAGAGGGATGGAGCATGATTTATAGTATGATCGATGTCCGAAACCCGATAAAGATGTGGAGGAGAATCATCTGCAACTGGCTCATTGAGAGGAGAATCAGAGTAAAAATTGAGTCCGGTAGCGGGTGAGGGTTGAAAACAGGTTTGGGAAGGTTCTGCATGTGTAGAAGAGGTGTTTTCTTTCAAATCATTGACCTCAGCGTTAGAATCAAAATACAGGTTGTAGTTGCTGAGATCGTAAATTGGCTCGTAGTCATCAGGAAACAACAGTTCTCCAATATCATAGTAAGATTCAAAATCGTTGGAGAATTTGCAAGAATCATGTTCTGAATCTGATTTAGGATCAGAGGTTCCACCACAGAGTAAATCAAAAGATGTAGAATCAGCAACCTGACTTGTGTCTAGCCTATTCTTCGATTTCGAGCTCAGAAAGGTGTCCCTATTTGGCATGGGCTTGCATTCGATTCTTGGCTTGTAGGGAAGACCTACTCAAATCCCAACTCTTCCAACTCCTCAGTTTCTGTATCATAGATTGACGTGACTTCCGAAAATTCAATCTGTATCTCTGAGGAGTTTGGAGAGGTGTATTCATCAAATACGGGCCCTGAATCATAATCCAGATTCGAAATCTGATTTGTCTCACATGGGGCCTCATAATCATCCCAATAAGGCACAAATCCAGATTCTAGATTAAGGGTGTGGGTTGGATCACTAGGATCTAGATTGGGCTCTACAGGGGTGTCAGAATTGCTCTCGAGAGTCACCCTATCAAAATAAGGAGCAGAATTTATACCCTCGAGGGGTTCTGATTCAATCTTGGTATCACAGGTGTTTGGAACATTAGGGCATGGTAGGGTTGGCTCGTAATCGTGATCACCTAAAATCGGATCTTCCCTACCCATTTCAAGATCAGGTATGTCGATTGCTATAAAATTTGAATTGGAATTCCTTTGGGTTGGGGGTCCATAATAAGCTTGATTATCAAACCCGAGATTGTGCTGGTTAATCCAAGATGTCGCAAGGGTGTACTAATGCCTATCGATAGCATGTTTCAACATCTGCATTACCTTGTCTCTTTTTTCAAGGTCATCTCAGGGTACTTTCCATAGTGATGGCTCAAATCTACATAAGATATACTCACCATTATGCCATCTCTCAATTTCCTGATATCTTGGCATGAGAACATCCCAAGTTGTCCCATTTTCTAGTTGTGTCAAAATTAGCTGTGCTTGTCTAAAATGAATGTTGTTGTATTTGACACATTAACCTGTATATCCTCAAACAGGTCTGCTAACATGTCAGGTTGTATTTTTGAATCAAATAGTGGAATCATGATGTAGAATCAAAACTCAAGATTAAATTTGAAGTTGATCAGATTTGAAAGAGATTCCTAAGATGATCTGTGTATGTGCTCTAAATAGAAGGGATGAGGGACTAGATGTGAATTTTTGACCCAATCAAGGTACCCAAAGATTTTTGGATGACTAAGGCAATTTTAAGGCAGATGATACCTCTGAATCAAAAATTCGCACACCCGAGAAGTACCTGAGCAACTAGGAAGGAGAGCCTCGCAAAGACCCCTACACGGTAGAGCGTCCCCATGGGTTACAGGGTTTCCCCCACTCGACCTTCCTTATCACTGAGGATTCAGGGAGACCGGAATGTATGAACTAAAGACCTTAAGTCTACCATTATGTCCTAATTTGTGCCTTGAGTTTCACTTGATTAGAAGTTAATTTAATTTGTGACCTAATTTAGAGGTTGGTTGGGCTACAATGTAGTCCAACTTCACCTAACCTGCCCTAAAGATGGCAGAATGAGATCTAGGTCAAGATCTAGAAATCACCCTGATTGACTCTTAGGTTATTAGGTCAAAGGATTTTAGGGTTCAAGTGAATTTAGAGCATGTTTTTAGGGTTTTTGTTGATTAAATCTTTTCAATCAAGGGCTTGGGTAGCACACAAATGCAGGTGGGTTTGTTTCCTTTTATACAGGCAAGTCTGAACTAGCACTCCAAAACCCTAGAATGGAAACCCTAATTAGCTCTATTTTGCAACCAATTTGATCTTCAAAAATGTTCTTCTTGGACTTCAAACAAGAGGTGCGTAGTCCAAGAAGATTAGAAATTGAGCGAAGTCCTAATAGGCACGGGAAATTTGGGGTAGGATCTCTAAACAGAATCGCTTCAACTTCAATGAGATTTGAAAAAAATTTCACAAATCAGGAAACTTGCCTTTTAAATGATGATTATTATGAAAAATAAAGCGGGTGCTTCCTAATTGATTGTTTCCTTTTTTTTATCTTCCTAAGATTAGGAGGTTGATTAGGGAAGAATAGAGAAGTTACCTGCCCTGGTATGACTATTTTGCGTAGAAGATCTCCTCGTTAAGTACCTCGCAAAATCACAATAAAGCAAACATGGCAAGTTCATGCTCAAATATAATCAAATAGTGCAGAGAATAGCGGTGAATTGCATGTTGCTCCCTAGCAACGGACCAAAATGTAAGCGAGCGAAATCGAGGTTATAAAAGCTGCATTGTAGTATAGGTTGAAATCGCTTGAAAACAAATAAAATTTATTACTCAAATGGAAGTCTGAAGTCTAACACAAGGAACAAATAAGAATTCACACACTAATCTCGATAAATAATGTAAATGAGCACAAGATTCAAGCCAAATAATACCAAGAAATGAATAATAATTGCTAAAAAATGATAATCAATGTAAAGCATGAGTTGAACAATACTTGTGCATAGCAGAAAGAATCTCAAAGCAAAAATAATGGTGTTTTAGACCACAAATTATTCAATTTAAGCATAGATGTATTGAGTTCAAATAATGCAACAATGCCATCAACCATTCAACTTAGGTATTTAAATAACCAGATAAAGCCTCAAGTATCAGATGGTTGAGTCATTTAATCAGACGACTTAACCAATAGGTGCTACAGAGCTAGGGAGGCACCGTTCTCCTTCCTCTTCTCTTTTTCTCCTTCTGTAGGCCTTCTTCCTTTCATCCTATCTTTAGCCTCTTCTTTTTTCATGCACAGAGGAAGGCACTCTCAGATTTGGTTAAGTGTCATAGAGAGCAAAACCCCCTTACCCCGCGCTCTCTTTCTTTCTCCCTTTCTCCTAGGTTCTGCTCTCCCAAGGCCCTTCACAGTATAAGGTTATCGGGTTATCGAGCACACGTGCACCCGGAACTAGGTTCACCGGCAGTGGGTGGTGAGCGAGGAGTGCTTGGCTTAGGCGGGTAATCGGGTGAACGCCAGACCCACGTGAGCAGTGTGACGGGCAAGGTGCATGCGAGGGGCGTGCGGGGGACCTCACCCCCTGTGTTGAGGCAATAAGCCATGTGCGTAAAATCAATTTATGCACTGTTGAATGCCCAGTGATTTCCAAGGTGGGACTAAAGTCCCACCCTCCTCGCTTCGCGCAGCAGCAGATGGTGGTGCCTTCAATTGGAGTGGCTACTGCTCCTGTGGTCTTCGATTGAGGGCCTGGAAGCTCTGCTGGGAGTAAGTCGCGCTGCTTGGAATTGAAATTGGTGAACACGGCCGGAGGAGCTTGAATGCCATTGGAGATGGAGGTGGCGATGGCGGAGGATGGTGTCAACCTGAAACATGAAATAGGGCCTCATGGCCACATTAGAATAGCTTGTAGGCTTCGCCGGACCATGGCAAGTGTAGTGGCGATGGTTCTGTGGCAGATTGGGATGTGTAGTGGCGATCGAAGTAGGGGAAGGAAGCCGGTAATGGGTTTGTTCGTGGCATGATTGGGTGGACGATGGAGTGAGATAGGTTAGGGCTTTTGTTTAGGAGGATGAGGCGAATGTTATGAGGTGGTCGATGAGGTGGATGGAGTTGTGTAGTAGTAGAACCGCCTTGCCGGAGGAGCTGTCGAAGACAGAGAAGACGAGGGTGAGTAATGTAGTCGAATCTAATTAGACGAAAGGGGAAGAATGGCATCGGCGTTGGTAGGTCGGCACCGAGGAAGATGAAACTCCATTAGGGTAGAAGCAGCGATGATGAGGGGAATTGAGGACGTCCGCTGGTATGGCATGATGTGGAGGAAGGTGAGGAAGAAGAATCTACCACTGTTATTGTGGTCAGATGACGAGAGGAGTAAGAGGGAGTCGTTGAAGCTCGAGGAGCTATTCGGCCAGATGAGGAAAGAGGAAATTGGGGATTTTCCGGCCAAAATAGAGTCCAGGGAACTTGGCGAGGTTTGAGGGTCCTTTTATAGGGGTCTAAAGGTCGATTTGAGCTTGGAAGCCAAGCTTCCAAGCTTAGAATGTTTGTTTGAATAGGATACCCATCTCTTTGAAGGATTCGCATGAGAGATTGGGTGAGATCTAGAGCTTTGGATCTAGCTAAAAAGGAAGATAATTCCTTGAACTTTCCTTTCAATTTTGAGAGGGATTTGTCAAGGAATCATGAAAATCTTGCCATATTAAGGTCACCGGAGTTGTAGGAATAGGATTTCATGGTGGCAGGGACCTATTTGTGAAGAAGATGACAAAGTTGGGGGGCTATTTACAAGGATTTTGAAAGTTAAGGGCATGTGTGTGAGAGAAAAGAATCAGATAGGACCAAATTGCAAACTAGGTCGAGATGATCTTAGATTGGGTCCAAATTTTGGCACAAACCTAATTTGGACCTAAGGAATTCAATGATGAAGTTGGATTTTGATTTTGACCTAGTTTAGCTAGGTAATTTATGTAAAATCCCAAATTAGGATAAATGTTTGTTTGAGATTCTGCTTTAGGTCAAGATGGATTTTGATGGTCAAATTGAAGGTACCAAACCATAGAGAATATTTTTATATGATTTTTAGAGGGTTTAGATGAATTTTATCCTGACTAAAACCTCAATTAATTAAGTAGGTCTGTTTTTAGGGTTTCAGAAATCATTTAATTCCTGAAACACGCGAAAACCCTTTTCTGTCTGTCCTAACCCACCTATTAGGCTCTTAAGACCATTTGACCCTTAATTAATCCCTGATAAAATCTGCGGTTATTCGACATTCATGATATGATGGTAAAATTACAATTTTAACCCTATTTTCTTGTGTTTCTCTCAGAATGATTATGTAATGAATTAGGGTTCTCTGGCGATTATGTAGGAGCATTTAATGACTTAATCATATCAAATTGAGCTAGTTATGGCTCATGATGGTGTTCCCATCAGGGTGGGTGTTTGTGGATACTTGATCGAGTTTTGAAAAGATCACGTTGTAGTATAGTCGAAAAAGCGTTCAAAAAGAAATACAATTTATTACTCGAATTTTAAAGTTCAAGGTCAAACACAGGGAGCAAATTAGAGTTTAGAAATCAAGATCACAACTTGAGAATTTGAAAGAATATAATATGCAATAAAATCAATGTTATAGTGCAAAATGGTAGGAATAAATGTAAGGCACTAAAGGAACCAATGTATGTGAATAAACACAAAATTGGATGTCTGATTTGTGAATCAGACGCCTTAAATGTGGTTGCTACAGTGCTTGACTCTTCTTCTTTCTGTTTCTGGCGGCTGGCTTTCAATCTTCTTTCTTTCTCTTCTTTATCTTCTTCCGATTCCTTGCCTTAGCCTTTCTCTTCCTCTGTCTTCTTCTCTATCTCGGCTGCCTTCAGCTTCTTCCTTCAGTTCCTTCCTTCTCTTTCTTTCTCTTTCTTTCTCTGCCTTTTCTTTAGCTCCTTCTTCTACCTTCGCCTTTTCCTTCTTCTCTCTACTGCAGTCCTCCTTCCTTAGCTTCTGGCTTCGGCTTCCTCCTTCTTCCTTGGCTTCAGCCCTTAGCTTCCTCTTCGACCTTGTCTTCTCCTTCCTCTGCAGAGCAAAACCTACCCCTACTCGTGCAAGCTCTCTTCTCTCCTTTCTCTCTTAGGTTCGCTCTCCCAGAGCCACTACTCGGGTAATCGGGTTGGATACGCGCCTGGGACTAGGCCCACGAGCGTACGGTGGTGGGCGAGATGTGAGGTTGAGTCGAGTCACCAGGTCCACGGGGGGTGGTCACAGACGAGGCATCAGGTCCGGTGAGAGGGGACCTCACCCCGTGAGTTGGAGGCAATAAGCCCTATGCAGAAATTCCTTTTATACGGCTTTGGCGCTCTAGATGTTTCCGAGGTGGGACTATCTTCTCGCCTCTTTCACGCGCGTCTGCGGCAGAGGGGCGTTGCTCAATTGCAGCTACGGAGATTGCTTTTTCCTTCAATTGATCACCTGGGGATGTTTGCGAGAGTCCCCTGCGTAGCCTGGGACTGGATCCTGAAGCGGGCACGACCTAGAGAAGCTTGCAAGCAAGTTTCCCGCTATGCGTCAATGGCGGCGAGCCCTAGACCTGAAATCACACACACGGCCTTGCAGCCATGTTAAAAAGCTCAGGGAGCTTCGCCAAGGTGCGACGAACATGTAGAGGTGGTCGGCGTGGCGTGAGACCTCCTAAGGTAGCGTGCCTAGGGAACACTGCTGCCGTATGTGTGGGTGTGTTCGGGGCGCTTGTGGGTGAATGGCGGAGTGTTGTGAGTGGGGGTTTATGTTCAGTGAGTCGTGGCGGAGCTTATAGACAGGTCGGCGAGGAGAGGGGTGGTCTGTGGAGGTGGAGCGAACTCGCTGGAGTGGTGGCCGGAGGTGAAGGGGATGATGGTGGTGGAGTGTGGCGGTGGTCGTTCGAGGGAAATAAAGAGGGAAAAATAGAGTAGAGGGTGAGTAGACTTATCTGAGAGTGAAGAGATGAAGGGGGAGGCAGGGATGGCGACTGGCTCGTATCACCGACACCGGAGACAAAAGTGCTCAGAGAGGGAGGTCGACGAGGACGAAGGGGAAGTAGGAGTGTCGGCTGGTGCTATGCGACGCGGATGAGCGAGAGGAAGAGGAACCTGCCATCGGTATTGTGGCTAGGCAACGAGGGAGAGTGGGAGAAGTCTCCGAAGCTTGATGAGTAGATCAGCCGGAGGAGGAGAGATGAAATTGAGGGGTTTCTCCTGCTGAATTCAAGCTTAGGAGATGCAGAATGAGTTGGGGTTTCTTAAATAGGTCCTGGAGGTCGGGTTCGTGCTACAAGTTCACCGAAAGAGGAAACTCAAGAGAGACCCAAATCTCTCATGCATTCTCATGAGAGATTGGGTATCAAATAGGGCTTCTAATTGGTTTCACATTGGAGGAGATTTCTCAGAGAATCTCCCTTTTAATTTTGAAGGGGATTCTCCGAGAGATCATGGAGAAATCACCCTTACAAGCTCACCGGAGTAGGATTCCCTCCACTATAATAGCGGAGGGACCCAATTGCAAAGTATGACGAAGAAGATAGGGGGTCAATTGTAAGGGTTTTTGAAATCTAGGGTAGAAATGTAATTGGGCTGGACCTATTTGCAAAGTAGGTCAAGATGAATTCCCCTTAGGTCCAAATTTTGGTACAAACCTAATTTGGACCTAAGAAATCCAATGGTGAGGTTGGAGTTTGGGTTTGACCAAGTTTGACTGGGCAATTTATGCAAAAATCCAATTTTGGGCAAACATTTGTTTGATACCCATTTTAGGTCAAAATAGATTCTAATGGCCAAATTGAAGGTTCTAAACCCTAGAGAATATTTTTCTATGATTTTTAGAGGGTTTAGGTAAATTTTATCCTAACCATAACCTTGTTAAATCAAGTAGGTCTGTTTTAGGGTTACAAGAAGTCATTTAATTCCCATAATTCACATGAACCCTTTTCTATTTGATTCAACCTGCTTTTTATCTTGTTAAGATCATTTGACCTATGTTTAACCCTTAAGAAAACCCATTTTGTATTGCAATGCTAAAGTTATAGTTTTACCCCTTATTTCTTGCTTTTCTCTCAAAATGGTTATTTAGTGAATTAGGACCTCCAGGTGGTTATGTAGGAGCTTTTGTTCTCTTTTATGGGTCACAATAAGCTAGTTAGGGTTCATGATGGTGTTCCCATTAGTGGGTTTTGCTCCTCTATGTAGATGTGCGACACTTAGTCGCTGAGAAGGAAGAAGAAGCTAAGAAGAGCTTTGTAGAAGAAGAGTAGCAGAAGAAAAGCTTTCTTGAAGGCACTATAGCAGGCGACATTTAAGTTGTATGACTTGATATCCAGACGTCTGATCACTATTCCTTTATTTGATATCAATGAGTATTTGATATGTATATGCTTAAGACTAATAATTGGTGATGTAAATCACCATTATTTTATCTTAGACATCTTTTTGCCTCATTAAACTCTTGAAATACTCTTGCTTATTATTGAATATCATTTGAGTAGATTGTTATTCTTGTATCTTGCTCTATTTATTGTGCTCATTTATATTTTAATTGAAGATTAGCGCGTGAATTCCAATTTGCTCCCTGTATTCGACTTTGGACTTCTTTTAGATATTCGAGTTATAAATTTTATTTGTTTGAGAGCAATTTATCAATTGTACTACAACGCATTTCCCTAACATTAATGAAAAGCTTATAAACAACATCATTAAAGTGAATCAATAGTGACAATTAAATTACAAAAGAAAGTGCCATTAAAGTAAATAATTAGTGATGATTTAGTGGCATAAGAAAGTGTCATTAATGCAAATCAATAGTAGCGATTTAGAGACACAAATAATTATTACTAAATAATATCAATAGAGGTAATTAAATGGCAAGAAAAAGTGTTACTAAAGTAAATAAATAGTAGCAATTTAGTGACAAAAAAAGGCCATTAAATGATGGATATAGCGACACTAATAGCATCAGTTAAATTACCACTAATATAAATCAATAGTGGTAAATAAATTGCCACTGTAGAAGATCATTAGTGACATTATTTGCAGTAATTAAAGTGTCGCTAATACCATTGATTTAGTGGTGATTGTACAATTGCCGCTAACCTTTTAGTGATGCCAACAAAGGCGGCAATTAAGTAGCGGCAAATAAAAGGTCTATAGTGGCAAATATTAAATGCCGCTGAAGGCCATTTTTTTTGTAGTGCACAAGTGTTTCGGTGCCTTTGTGAGTGTTGCATCCATTCTCATGGATCTCTAAATGGGTTAGGGTTTGTTGTGGTGGCTTAGGTGGCAAGGTGTGATGTACGTGGAAGGGGTAAGGTGTCACATGGATAGTGGATGGGAGGTGGAGCCATGGATTGGTAAGGTGGAAGGAGAGGTGATGTGGATGGTTATGGTATGGTGGTGTAGGTGATGTAGGTGATGTTGGTGTAACAAGTGGGTTGAGTGACCCTAATTGGTGATTGAGGTGGCATGATGTAGGGGCTCCATATGTTAGCTCTACAATTATTCCTGCACAATATATCAGTATAAATTAATGAAATGTTTAGCTAGGTAAAAAGGCGCATACTTAACCTAAAATGTGTTGCTAACACTCAAATGCAGTAATGTCTTAAATGACCTAACTCTAATGCAATTAAGCATCTATTCTAACTTACATAAATTAAGCATGAGTTAGCTAATAAAATATGAGTTCATCACACCTCCATGCCTAACTTTTGTTAATCCCTAGCAAAACAAACCCAAGAAAATGAGTTTGGAATGCAAAAAATCAGTTGATAATCAAGTTTGAGCTAAGATATTATAAATGAGAAGGCATTAGTCCTCACCAAACCAAAGGAAACTGTACATAAGACCTTAACTACAAAGGCTTAATAGCCCTAAGGTATCGACCAAAATAAAAATCGCCTACTCCTATCAAAACTCTATTAAGTGCAATTTTAGGCCTCAAGAGCACCTTTTTTGTGGCTTGTCATTCCACTCAAGGTTTGAATAGAGATTGAAAGTCTACACATATGTGCTCATGGTGCTAACTCGACAAGTAGGCAACTCACTCTAGAAAACTACATTTTTCTTAAGACATAAGACCATCCTTTACTTCACTCAATCCTTATTTTCGGATTTTCCTTACTATAGACTAATAGCTTCCTTCCTATTTTTATCCTGAGGTCAACATAAGAGCGAATTCTGTGTATATCTCCCTAGATGTGCCATTTGGCCTCTTTTTTCTTTATTCCTTACTTCCTAATGCTTCCTAATTCTTTTATTTTTGATGAATTTTTTAAATTTTATTTTCTTTATCTTTTTTTTGCTTTTCTTCTTCCTTCTTCTACTACTTTATTTCTCTATTTTTTTTCTTCTATTTTCTCTCATTTTTCTAGGGTAGTTGGCTCTTCCAAATCTAGTTCATGAGCATCTCCTAAACAAGAATTCGAAGAAGATTAGAATACGAAGCTAGGTGTTGAGCACCATACATCTAAGGAGTATATTCAATGTAACGTAATAGCCATACCTCTAATCTCAAATCTCTTAGAAAACTTAGTCCTCTATTGCTAATTGCTTACTGCTAATTAGTGTGTGACAAACTCTTGTTTATCATCATTCTTAAGCATATTTCACACCTAGTTCCTAAGTATTTAACACTCGCACTATAGTATTATGCATGCATTAAGCATTTCTGCATTGTTAGGAGTCATGCATGATTAGTTGTTATTTTTTATTGATTTGATGCATTTCATGTTTGTTAAGAAATGCGGGATAATTGTAGATCATCTAAACCTTGACAGACTAAAGAGAAAGGAAAAAACCCTAGTCCAAAGAAAAAGTCTCTAGTACCACAGGAGTTCTCTGAGCTCCCTCTCCAGCTCATCTCAGCTCTAGTTAGGTCAATTTAGCTCCTTTCAATTCCATCCTACCTCCTGCCAGGTCAACTTTCTTCTGCTTGGCTACTGGCCCTTAGCTAGTTAGCTAAAGCTAGTTGTTGAGTCCACATTCAGCTCTACCTCAGCTCTTCTCAGCTTCATACCAGCTCAAGGCAGCTCCACCTAGCTCCTCTTAGCTACTAGCTAGCTCAAGCTAGATAAGCTATCTACTATGTCCTCCTCCTACTCTACTACCTAGCTCCTTAACTCCACCCTACCTCCACCTAAAAGTGGTGCCACCAAGGCCCCCCATTTTTCCCTTAAGAAACATCACCAACCACCGCCTACAAGCACCTCTTCATTTGCCTCTAAAAATACCCTAAAGCACCTCTTCAAGTTGATGCCACCTATGCCTATAATGACCACCCATAACCACCACTTAACCACGTGCCAACTTTCCTCCCCTCAACCACCATTCATGACCACCTTTAATCCACCTTAAACCCAACCTAAACCCAACCATTTTTGGTGCCATCCATGGTGGTTATCAACCACCATGGCACCCCTTCATTTGGTATCAAAAACCACCACCATAACCACCCCATTTGGCACCATTTTTTGGACCGTAACTACCACCCTCCCATCCTATAAAATGACCTATAACAACCACCAAAAATCCATCATTGGCCACATTAATTCTTCCATCAAATACATCTACCATCAACTTAGGAAGATAGGTTGGACGTTGGGTTTAGGAGGGAAGCATACCACCCCCCTCTAGGTTCCAATACTCCAATCTATCTCCCATGGAGCAAGGACAAGGAGTACACTAGGAGGATGGCTAGGCAGAGAAGGAAGGGTGGACGTCCACCCTTAATTCACCTTGAGGAGCAACATCACCATTGGATCAGGAGGAGCATCTTCCTCAAGCTCAGGGGCAACTGAGCTTGGAGCGAAAACCAACTCTTGCACCACTTTTTGAGAATACTACTATTTTTTCTATTCTTTTTTGTATTTCAATTTTGTAGCAGTAAGCTTTCTTGTATGCGGGAATTACTTGTATGTAACCCTTCCACAAAAGTGAGCTTCCTAAGTACCATACTTGTGTGGATTCATCTTTATAAAATTTCATTTGCCTTTCAATTTTTGTGTCACTTAATTTTATGCTTCCTTTGTTTCCTTAGTGTACTCACTTCCTTCCTAATTACCCTAGGCCACACGTGCATGCCTAAGGTCAGCTTAGGAAGGTTAGGTTTCGCTTTTATATTTTGCACTTTCACTTTGGGCATTATTTTCATCTTTTGTTGCCCCATATTTCAAAGCCCTAAAAATTGCAATATATAAAAAGCCAAAAAAAAAGAGAAGATTTCAAGGGAGCGAGAGAGAGTCTCATCATCTTGATAACTAAAGTTACCTTCTTAGATGACCCTAGATACTCCACAATCTAGGAAGATAAATTTAAAAGACAATCAAATTTATGCATTGCAGCAACTTAATTTATATCTTTTGTGAAATCACGTTTGTCAATATCAGTGTGTAAGGGCAAAAGGTGAGATGCTTAGGTTTCAAAATCACTCAAGCTAGAGGGTGGAAAGACAAGTTATATACTTATTACTGAAATTCCACTAGAGGGGGGTGAATAGTGAATTGAAATTTACTGCAAATAAAATGCAATCACACAAATAGCATTCACCACAAGATGCAAGTATTGTTAGGTGGAAACCTAACCTGGGTAAAAACTACCACCTAAGTCTCTTGACTTAAGATTTCTCGATCGACTGTGCTCAAATCCACTAACTGTACCACTTAAATTGAGGGTGGTATAACATCAATACATCACACTGCTTAACAATGAGGGTAGTGTACCTCAAAACTCTCTTCTCCACGAAGAGTATTTTGTCTCACGAAGGAGACAAGAATTCTCCACGAGAATACCCAACCAAAAATAAAATACAAAGAAACCTATAAAGCCACAAAATATAGTTTAAACTATGCTACTATAGGAAAAGTGACTTCCCTAAGATGGAAGTGAGTAGGCTTGTTTGCATAGCAATTCCCTAAGACTTGGATAGCAAGACCACAATTTGCTTCTTTTGATCTCTCACAAATTTGGTATAATAGTGGAAAGAATTATCTCTATGTTGTGTGTTTCCATGGGGAGGCCTTAGGAACCTTCAAGAAGGCCTTGGAGAGGCCTCATAGCCGTTAGGATAAAATCCAAGAAGAATCAGGCTGAAATCAGGGTCATAATGACTTCGACAGCAGAATCAGACATCTAAAAATTAGGTCAGATGTTTGGTCAAACAACTAATGTAAAATATGGATGTCTAATACTGTAGGGTGTGTCCTGGATTTGATTGGATCTAAACAGGGATCTTGTCAACAAAGATTAGACGTCTAATTGTGAATGTTAAGACGTCTGATACAAATATTGGATGTCTAACCATGTGGGGGTTAGTTCTTGGAATCAACCAAATCCAAATAGGATTCTAGGGCAAAGAGATCAGGGGTCTTACTGGACGTCTAGAAATACTGTGGGACATTTGATGATAAAGGTTCTTTGCAAGAATCGATTCCTGAGAAGTCAACGGTTAGATTTGGTCTAACATCTTAAGATTTTGGTCTAACATCTCTTTATCGGATGTGTAAGGATCTCTCCGGACATCTGAGAATAATAATAAAATATTTCTAAGTGGTTTACGAACATATTGACCTGAAATACTAACGGTCTAATTATTGGACGTCAGTCAAGGTTATTAGACGTCTTAAAGGTCATCTGGAACAAGGTCAGGTCATGTGAATATACAGATCAGAGACTAAGGTTTTTAGCCTAGGTTATTGGACGTCTGGTGAAACTATTAAACGACTTGAAAGCTTAAATCAGACGTCTAGTAAATAGATTTGATGTCTGTCAGGTTGTTTGATTCGTATTTTGGCTTTCTAATTTAACTTCTGATTTTGCCTAAGTGTCCTACGGTTGTGTAAGTGTTCCTAGGTCTATGGGTGTTATATTTGGACTCTTTAACATAAGTCTAAGAAAATAAAGAGCTAAAATATTACAAGTACATGGAATAGAAAAAACTATATCCTATTCTTCTTTGTTACGACCCGGTTCCCGGATCCCTACAGGATCTGAGACCGACTCGCCTCGACTAATCCCAAGACCTAGTCATCTAATGAGAAATAACCAAAAGTAGGAAAATAAACCACATTTACACATGGAAGACAACTAACCAGAAGGAAAGAATGAAGCAGTAGAGAAAGTAGAACAAAAGTCTCAAAATAGTAGTACATGCCACCACAATAACAACAACAACAGAAAGAAAATAGAAGTAACAGGAACAGTAAAATATATGTCCATTACTCACTACAACAGTAGAAAAATGAAAGAGCTGAAAGAACGACTATGGCTAGGCTCGGTTAGTCCTAGCACTCTTTGCAGTCGGAAACTCGGGCTGCTCAACTCCTGGTCCTGAATAGTGTTACGAAAAGACAGGTGATTGCGCAGCAATCATA
Source organism: Thalassia testudinum (assembly GCA_037157565.1). NCBI lineage: Eukaryota > Viridiplantae > Streptophyta > Magnoliopsida > Alismatales > Hydrocharitaceae > Thalassia > Thalassia testudinum. The sequence goes on from JAZHRO010000031.1 coordinate 147,428,396, forward strand.
GGTCTTAATTGACCTAAATTAGGCTAGGACTTAGGATAAGTTAGGGTTATTCATGCATGCATACACATTATCTGCATCTTTACTGCCTTCCTTTAGCTATGCATAAAATAATGTTATAATGTGCTGATTAAGTGCATTATGTCGATTGCAGGGAATAAGCTGATCAGGAGCTGGATCTGAAGCTGGATCAGGAATAACAGGAGTTGTAGCAGAGCTGGAGCAAAAGGCCTAGTTTAGATGTAGGAATAATAATGTAAGGGGGTTAAAAGTTTGCTATTCTATTAAGTATAAATAAAGCAGTAAAATGTGAAGAGCTTAGGTCCATCCTAGCCCTAGGATAGCCTAGGGACTTCCCTAAGCCTTAGCCACCCTTAGATTAGGCCACAACACCCTAGGAAGCCCTAAAACCCTAGTTCCAACCCTTCTATGGACGTCCAGATAAGTTTTAAGACGTCCAGGACCCTTAGCCAAATTTCGCACACTTCAAATCCACTTCTGCAGTGTTATTGGACGTCCAGACACTTTGTCAGACGTCTAATTTCTGCAGAATGCCCAAAACAGAACCCGAAATCCTTCCTGACTCTGATTGGACGTCCAGACAACAAGTCTGGACTTCTGATTTTTGAGTATAAGATGTATGATTCTATTATTAGACGTCTGATACTGCTCTCCAATTCCTATTTTGAGATTTAAGCCTTGATCTTGGATCTCTAGGTCCCTAAACCCAATTCCAACACCATAGGAACCTAAATTAAGGTGCCTTAACCCTAGTACATCACCTCTAGACCTCCCTAAGGACCTAATTAGGTCCTCACTAAACCAAATTGACTTGGATCTTAGTCAATTCCATCAGCCTATTCAATTGGACTCATTGAGTCCAATTGAGCCCTGATCTCGGCACACACTGTCCAATTGGACTCAGTGAGAGTCCAATTGACCTAGACCTGACTTAATTGAGTTATTTTACTCTCAATTAAGTTTCCACACACCCAATTAAACTTGTATTAAGTTTAATTGCACTTTACCTTAGTGAATTAGGGTTTATAACCCTAATTTGAGACTTACCTTGACCTAAACCCACTAGAACCCAACCTAATCAACCTAGCCACCTAAGTTTCGATCCACACACACCTACACACACCATCCACACGAAAATATCTAGCCTAGAGTTCTCTAGAACTCTCTACCATGTGTGGTTGCCTTGGTTGCCAAAAATAGCAACCAAGAACCATTCAATTTTTAGATCCACATTTGGTGGATCTAAAAACCACCATCCACCCTCTCTCTCTCACTCTCCCACGAGCTCCCACCATAGGCCTCTTTAGAGAATTCCATAATTCTCTAGAGAGCTTCCCTTAGGTCTATAAAAAGACCCCTTGGGTGGCCATTTGCAACCATTCACTTCCTTGGCATCCATTCCACTTAGGCTAGCCACTTTCATCTCCACTCCACCTCCACGAGTTGAGCACCACCATGGAGGCCACCATCTCCACGTCAGGAAGCTGGATCAGCTCCCCAACCTCTCTCCAAGGGCCGACCTAAGTTCCATTGGCCGCCCCTCCTTCTCTCAACCACTCAAAGGCCATCGGGGACCACCCCTGAATGCCCTTCCATTCTGCTAGATTTAGATTATGCTCTTCGTATATTTACTGCGTTTATTTACTGCTTAGTAGGGTAGTCTTACTTCTCCCCCAATGATGCATACGAAATCCCCCCATCGATTCTTGTATGCTATCATTTTCTGGTAGCTAGATTTAATTTTCAAGCATTTATGTACAAGCTTTCCTCTAGATTCCTTATGCAACAACTCCCAAATGAATGAATGAAAACACATTTTTATATAGATATATCTCTATTTGTTTGAAATCACCATGAGCTTAATGATTGCTATTATCTTTTGTGTGATTAATGTTGTCTGTTTCTAACTCTTAATATTCTTGCAACTAAGCATGTTGTACGTAAATATGTAATAATCACGAACCGGCATGCAATTCTAAATAAAGTAGAGAGACAAAAAAATCGATTTCAAAAATAAAAGCAACGCCTCTCAGAGACGAACGACCGGGACTCAAGTCTCGTTATCTTTAGAAATCAATTTTGGACGAACGTTTTTGCACGACTATACTACGATTTCCGATGACTTTCAAATGCACGAAAATGGCTTTTTGGTCAACGGGGTCAGCGAATGCTGAGTAGAGTGGTGTTTACATTATTTAAGTTCAAGTAAAGTAAAAACAACAAGTTTATTTCTCATTTCTATTTATCTCATTTATGTGTTTCTGATTCATCTATTTCTCAAAGTATTCAGGTATTTCTTCATCTTGCATGTTCCTCGTGGGAACGATCTTGATTGCAGTCTTTTCTGTAGAGTAGAAGGTACATGTGATGCTCTCTTGGTCGGGAGAGTCCCCCGTGGTAGTCCTACACCCAGTCAACCACCCCGAGGTCACTGTTGAGATGTAGCAGTGACTACGGCACGCGTGATAAGCGCACGGGTAGCTACCCCACACTGACACGTGGTCAATCATTTCCCCTAGCAGGTACACCTAAAGTACATCACAAAACAGTATAGGGCCTTGCCCTCTCAGAATAGGGGCCTCGCCCCTCAGAACCAATAGGGATCTTGCCCCTCTACAGTCCACGTACCCTGGTCCGACTACCCCGATTTTCCCAAAGGGCTTAATAAAGTCGGTGTAGGATGGTTAGCTAAACCCTGGGCCCCATGGGGTGGCTAACTCCATCCTTACACTAGTAGCATGCCTCGGTACCACATACGCGAGGCCCAACAGGAGTTGGTGTAGAGTGGCCAATCCTAACCCCGGGTCTCAACCCAAGGGAGGTGAGCTCGGCTCGACACTAAAAAGGGCCAGTTGCTCTCCTTCGTGCCACGTACATAAGGGCCAGCACACTTCTCGTCTACATTCCAGATTCCTTTCATACAGAGGAATTCTACTCCTAATTCCCCATAGGGTTTATGCTCATATTCACCTCATTTATCCATATTTAGATCTCATGTTTCACAACTCGTTCCTCATCCATATACAGGCAATTCGTGTTTTCATAATTCAGTTCTCAATCATAAACATGCAACTTATGGTTTCATAGTTCAATTTCTCATTTACATACAGACAGCTCGTATTTTAACATGCATCTCAAGTAAACTAGAGTAATTCCATATCATGCTCATACATTTCTACCTTAGGGTTCATTCCACATCCTAAAGTTCCAATCAATTTAATTTAGGCAGGCATATTCTTTATTCATGTCTTAATAAATGTATTAAACCACTCTACCAAGTATCACAGGAGGAATGGGGGCCTGTGCCATAGATCTCGTCATCTCTGCGGGTCCCGAACATGCCACCGACTAGTGATCTGTACCAGCAACCAATGTACATTAGACAAGCTCAAAACAGAAGATACTCAACATGAACACGTAGAAGAACTTGAGTGGAAAACAACGATACTTCGTTTGCGAAAATCCGATTCCGTTTGGGCCTTATACGGGCCAAAAACACGGTTACTGATCAAAATCAGATGTTTGGGACTAGTCCCAGATGTCTTAAAAGACGTCAGATCTCACTTCGTGTTTCCTGCTGCTGATTCAGATGTCCAGACTCCCTCTGCGACCGTCTAGGGGCAACTCCAGCTGTTGGACAAGGCCTCCGATCGTCTGGAAGTACCTCCGGATGTCTGGCGACGTGATCAGATGTCCAAAAGTACTTGGGAAAGCGCACCGCGTGCCTTCTCAAAGCCTGCACTTGGGTACGAACACCCGCAGACACAACAATCAGCCGACATTTCCTACGCTACAACCTGCATGGCCGAAGGTAGCTTAGGAAGATACGTACCTCGCGATATCTTATGCTTTCAGACGTCAGACCTCATCTCCGGACGTCCGGGTGCCTCGCCAGCCATCTGGATGATACTCCAGACGTCTGATACTGGAAAACTTCCAGTACCAGAACCTGCTTCGCGATGCTTCTCACCTCGCATCGTCGCCTGCAGTGCGCTGCAGCAGCTTCAGTAGCTGCAGAGGGCTGGGAGGCCGCCTCCCCGAGCCCTTCCTCCTCGCACATGTGCCCGTCGCCGGCCCGTGCGAGCTCCACCGAGCTCCCGAAGGTCCTCCGACCTTCACGTTCTCTTCGTTCCTCTCTCTTCCTCTAGCCCTCCCTCTCATCACTCTTGCTCTCCCTCGCCACTGCCGCATAGTGAGGAATGCTGGAGGTGGTGGTGGCTGGTGGTGAGGGGGTGAGGGTAGTGAGGAGGAAGGGTTTAAATAGAGGGGTGTTAGGGTTTACGGGGTGAGGGTGCGGGGAGAGAGAGGACTCTGCACGTCACCCGCACGTAGAGCGCAAAACGCAGTATGAAAATCTCACTTTCAAACGTTCGGGCACGTGTCCAGACATCTGGACAGATGTCTGACTGAAACTCCAGACGTCTCATCCAACTAAAAATGCAACAGATCATTTCATCATAACAAACTTAAAGGAGGTTTCGTCCCCGAAACTTGAGCCAGCTAGGGTGGGAGAAAAGGAATGTAAAAGCGCATAACAAATGAAAAGAGGACCGAAGTAGGTCCAAAGAGATGTACCCTCAAAAAGCTCTAGGTACTGCTCTCGTATTATTGCCTCAGGCTCCCAAGTCGCCTCCTCGTACCGCTGGTTTCTCCATAGGACCTTCACTAGTGGTACCTGCTTTCATCTCAGACTCCGGACGGCTCTGTCTAATATTTGTATTGGTTTCTTGGGGTACGTCAGGTCATCACCCACCTTGATGCTCTTGTGGCTCAGAACGTGATTGGGATCGGCGATGCACTTCCTAAGGTTAGACATGTGGAACACGTTGTGCACTCCAAAAAGCTGGGGAGGAAGGGCAAGTCAGTAAGCAACGAGTCTTACCCACTCCAGGACCTCAAAGGGCCCCACAAATCTTGACGCAAGCTTCCCTTTCACCCCAAAACACTGCAAGCCCTTCATGGGCGAAACATGGAGAAAGATGTGATCCCCAACCCCGAACTACATCTCTCTGCGTTTTCGGTCAACGTAGCTCTTCTACCTGCTCCTGACAATGTAGAGTCATCTGTGAATCTGCTCTATCACCTCCTAACTCTGTCGGATCAGCCTGGGATCAACCTCCCACTTGGTCCTCACCTCAACCCAACTCAAAGGTGCAGTACACCACCGTCCGTATAGAGCATTGTAAGGTGCCATGTCGATGCTTGAGTGGTAACTGTTATTATATGCAAACTCTGCCAGGGGTAAGTGCTCTAAAATTACACTAGAGGGGGGCGAATAGTGAAATTGTAAAATATTGTAATACAAAAAATTCAATCACAAAAGGTGGCACCAGAATTTTTAGGTGGAAACTCAAGATGGGTGAAAACCACCACCTAAGCCAATCCCTTGACTTAGGATTTTCGATCACAAGGTGATCAATCTACTAACCACACTACTTAAACAAGGGTAGTGTACCTCAATTACAAATCCCACCTTCGATTCCTAAACGGAGGTTTCTCCTTTCAAAATGAAGAGATGGGGACCCGACAGGCTGGATACCCAAAGTACAAAAAAAAGAAGTGAAACAATACCTATAGAGCACCCCAACACTTTAATTACTTTCTTATCTACTAAGCATGAAAAGAACTCCCTGAGGATTTGCAGAACGGAGTGAGCAGGGAGTATGGGTTCGCCCTTGATCAGAGTGTTGGTACAGCACAAGGGCAAGATGAAGCTTAGAGTAGTGAGCAAGTGATTTTTCTAAGGGAATTGTATCTCAAGAGGTGTGTTTTGCCTAAGATGAGTTGTAGTCTATTTATAGGCAAGTTTGGAACCTTCAAGAACACTTGGGAGAGATCTCCTAGCCGTTGGAGACAAATCCCAAGAGATTAGGACGAAATCCACCATAAATCAGGGTAATGATGAGTCTGACAGCAATATCAGACGTCTAATTTTAGGATCAAACGTCTTATAGGACGTCTGATTCTAATTTTGGTCGTCTAATACTGTAGGCCATCCTAAATTGACTCCATTGGATCAAAAGACGGATGCCTGATATTTTCACATAACACGTTTGATTATGTTATTGGGCGTCTAATAAAGGGTGGATTCATTCCTGTTTTCATCAGATCCAAATAGGGTTCTAGATTTAAAGGATCAGTCGTCATTTTGGACGTCTGAAGGAATCACCAGACGTCTGAAAACCAAAAAAGACTTATCTTCGATTTCTGACAAAAGATTTTATGGCCGTAATGAGATACACATAGAAATATATGGACAACAATCCAAAGGTAGACGTCTGAAAGCATGTCCAGGCGTCTGAAAATACATTTTTTCCTACGAAGATAAGTGCTTAGTCTAACGGTTAGTCTGAGGACATCCAGGTAAAGTATCAGATGTCTGGATGAGGTTATGGATGTCTGATAGAGGAGTTCTTTGACTGATGTTGATGAAAATAGAAGCGGAAGGCTGAACTATAGGAAGTTAGACGTCTGAGACACTTGTCAGACGTCTTAAAGTGTAAAATCAGACGTCTGACCATTGTTCTAGACATTTGATAAGAGTATAAGTGTTAGGTTTTAGTTTCTAATTTATCCTAAGTGTAGAGAGTCTAAGTTAGCTATTTATAGGTTATGTTTGAGGGATCTTTACAACATTTCTAGACTCAAATAAAGTGTAAATTACAACCTTTGAAAGTTTACATGAAGAAGTTTAGGACCTAATACTTATGCTACTTGTCTTCACGCTTTTAATCTCCCGTCTTGAAAAACTTTATGAAACCTGTAAATATGTTATTACAGAGAGAAACAATATGCTATGCTTATTTTTTTTATTTCATTTTCTTCATTTTGTAAAATCATGAAAATATTATATATGAGTAGTTGAACTAACAATCTCCCCCTTTTTGATGATTTTCAAAATATAGCCGTAGGTTCCTATTTTCTCCCCCTAAAGGTTGTACTTAGTAGTCTATATCTATTTGAGAAGTTTATTTGTTTTTATATTATTCCCTAGGTTCTTACCTACATTCTTCTCCCCCCTTTTGAATATCATCATGAAGGGTAGTTAAAGGGAGTTGAAACCCAAACTACAAGAGTGACATCTACAAAATGGAGTGCATTAATAAAATTACATGTTTAAAAGATGACAAGGCATTAAAGAAAATTGATTAGAAATAGAAACATTTAAGCACGGACTAGCTATTGTTCCCAAAAATATTAAGTATGGTGTCAAGGTCCCTTAATACAAACTTGGAATAAAAGAAAAAAGAAAGAAAAATAGAAGCACTAAACTATTCTTCTTGATCTTGGTGGGGTGGCGAGGAGCATGTCCGTGTCCCATTTGCAAATTTTGAACGTCTGATCTAAGTTCGTCGATGTCACGGCACATGCTTCCCATGTAGGTGTACATCTCGCCGGTTCGACGCAGCAGGAGGGAGATGTTAGAGGAGAAGGAATCTATGGCCAGATCCCATGCTTCATCAAAGCTCGAGCGAGGAGCTTCTATTTGAAGGGGCCGTGGTTCATGGAAGTCTGGAAAGGGTGAAGGGGTTCTTCTTCAATGGGCTCGTCGGCGGGGTCAAGATGCTCCCTAAGTATATGCATCTTGGCAGCTATGGCCCAGTTGTAAGGCTCAATCTTCTTGTCAACAGCCTGGTCAATTGTGGAAATCCGATGGGTTAAAATTTTTTTGGATAGAATAGACCTAAACGGAAGTGATGCCCCATGGTCTTCATTCATGACGCGAACAATGAGGCGGCAATAATTGAAAGGAATATGACGGACGGCCGCAAAAAGGAGCGCCTTGTGTTGGCGCGAGATGTAATTAAAACCTCCCGATTTGTTTAGGAGGTCCTACCCAAAAATGCGAGAGAGTAGACGTGGAAGGGGTTTGAGGTTTTTGCAAGGTAGGGTGCCAAGATTTTCAACATATTTTTTAGGGAGGACTAACTCTTGATTGATGACTTCTGGGTCGTATTGCCTCAGAATGTCATTGAAGTCATTTCCCTCATTGGGGATGGCTAGAAAGTCGGAAATAGTTTCGGATGTGATGTGGATTTCACGACCAAATAAGCGGGTATGGAGTTCAAGTTCATCATTGCTGTAGTCCTCAACGATGTTGGCATAAAAGAGATGGCAAAGATTAGGGAACACACCAAGAGTTCCAATGCCAGAGTGGAACTAACGGTCAAAATATTGGAAGAGAAGGAGAGTTTGGAAGTGTTCCCGAAGGTTTAAATGAGCAAAATCATTCCAAACAATAAAACGAGGGCATTTAACTTTGGCATTCGCGAAGTGACGAAATCTCTGCCTAGCGATGTCGCCCCACAGCTGATCTGCCAAATAGGTGGAAGAGGAGGTGGAAGAGCCCTCAGCTTGCTTCCTATGGGGAGGCATATTTGGTGGAATGGGTGGTTAGGTTTTGGAAGAAAAAGGGTGGTGTTTTGAGGATCGAATACCTGCAAAAAACATCCATTCAAAAATATTCAACCAACATTCAACCAAAAGACTTCAACAACACAGATTCAAACAATAGAGATGCAATCATCATTGATAAAAAAACGTGTGGCAGTATGCCCTGAGGCAATACAACCTACCATGTAGTTGTGGCAATATACCTTTGGATTCAAGCCACTAAAATGTCGGCTTGAATCTCGTGAGGTAATACCCTTACCATAGAAGATGCAGCTAGGGCTAACAATGTTAGCTTGACCAAGGGTTTAGGTTCTAGGGCTAACAATGCCATGAAATACATAAGTAGGCTGAGTGAATCAAGAAGGAGAACAAGATGCAGCTAGGGCTAACAATGTCGTCGGCAAAAGAACGTGGAGATGCCCTAAGAGTTGAGAGAGTATACCCATGGGAGAAGGGAGGCCTCCAAATGCGCGGTCGAGAGGTATGCAGGACGCGCGCAGAGGAGCAGCAGCTTCGCCAGTCGTCGAGGAGGCACGACAGTCATCTGGCGGCGAAAGGAACTTCGCCAACTGCAGCTGTGGGCCGTCGAGTGGGAGGGAGAGCGGTAGGGATTTTAGAGAGGGGAGTGGGACCTTGAGAAGGGGATGTTATATCCCAAGATCACGGAGCAAGTCTCCCCCTGAAGTTGAGGAGATATGCATTTCAAACCATTCAGAGAATAGACGCGAACTGTAGATTTTTCCCAGATCAGACGTCTGGAGATGATGTCAGACGTCGTGATTAGACTTTGGGATTTTAGCCCTTTTGATGGCGTCGTCTGATTTAACCATCAAACGATATATCAAACGACTAATTCAAAAATTAGACGTCTGATTTCTGCAGGCATCCCTCCCTGGAAAATGATTTATTCTTCAGGTTATCGTCGGATTTCTGTATCAGACGACATACAAGACATCTAAATCTAAAATTAGATGTCTGATTTCTGCAGACAGACCTTCCTGGATTTTACTCTAAAGTTACAAGGTCGTCCGATTCTACTGCCAGACGACCTATACGACGTCTAACCATAGCATCAAACGTCCGACTCATAATACATGTTCTGACTTACAGATAGACGTCTGTCAGCACATCTTGACGACGACCCAGACATCTGTGAATAATGACGGACGTTTGAAATAGCTCTTTTATTAGCTCTTTCGATAGATAAAATCGTCGTCTGTCCCAGATCTTCAGACGACGAATTTTTATGTATAAGACGTCTAATAGTTTAATCAGATGTCTGATATTGCATAGAATGTGCATTTTGATATTTGAATTGAGAATGAAGGCTTTTAACTTAGTAAAGTCAAGGCTCCATCTATGCTCATGACAAAGGAAGTTCCATTAAGTCACTAAATTCTTCAAATATCACTTAGCTTACATATGCCTAGTTTCCTACATATATAATTAAAGCGATCATAATTCGAAGGTTTAGTAAAAATATCAGCCAATTGCAATTCAGTACAAATAAATTCAACCTTGATTTCTCCCTTAAGTACATTATCTCTCAAAAAGTGATGTCGAACATCAATATATTTTGTGCGAGAGTGATGTACGGGATTTTCGAGAGGTTGATAGCACTAGTATTGTTAAATAATATTTTTATCTTATTAAATATCAAGTTAAAATCCTTCAAAATATTTTTCATCCAAAGCACTTGGGAACATGCTAGTGCGGTAGCTATGTATTTAGCTTCCGTAGTTGATAGGGTTACACTAGATTGTTTCTTTGAGAACCAAGAGACTAGTGATTCGCCCAAGAATTGGCATGTCCCATTAGTACTCTTCCTATCGGTGCAGCTACCTGCGTAATCTGCATCTCTATATGTAACTAAGTTGAATTGTGGACTCCTAGGGTAGAATAAGACATAATCAGATGTGTCAACTAGATATCTAAATATTCGTTTTACAACATTTAGGTGTGATTGTTTAGGGTTTGATTAAAACCTAGCGCATAGGCAAGTACTAAACAAAATATCAGGTCTACTGGAAGTAAATACAGTAAAGATCCAATCATGTTGTGATAGAGCTTTTGATCTATGGGCATACTTGATTCGTCCAAGTCTAGGGAAGTTGTGACACTCATAGGAGTGTTCTTCCCTTTACTTTTGATCATTTCAAATTTCTTCAACATCTCCTTTGTGTATTTTGATTGACACACAAAGGTTCCAATTTCGAGCTGAGTGATTTGCAAGCCCAAGAAAAACTTGAGTTCACCCATCAAACTCATTTCGAATTCTTCCTACATAATTTCTGAAAACTTTCTACACATGGATTCATTAGTAGCACCAAATATAATATCATCTACATATATTTGACCTAATAAAATGTCTTTTCCTTTTCTTTTAATGAATAACGTGGAATCAGCTTCCCCTATAGAGAATTTTGCATTTAATAAGTAGTCTTTGAGCCTTTCATACGAAGCTCTAGGAGCTTGCTTTAGATCATATAGTGCCTTGTTTAATTTGTAGACAAAATGAGGCTTATCATGAGACTCAAAACCAAGAGGTTGTTTTACAAAAGTTTCCTCCTTAATGAATCCGTTAAGAAATGCCTCTTAATGTCTATTTGAAAGAGTTTAAAGCCAAGAAAGGCAGCATAAGCAAGAGGCATGCTAATTGATTCGAATCGAGCTATGGGAGTGTAGGTTTCATCAAAATCAATTCCTTCTTCTTGGTTGTACCCTTGTGCTACCAGCCGAGCCTTGTTCCGAATGACCATACCAGATTCATTCAACTTGTTCTGGAATACCCATTTGATACCTATTACCGTTTGCCCTTTAGGCTTAGGTACTAGATCCCAGACTTCATTCCTTTGGAATTAGTTGAGTTCCTCCTGCATGGCCATCATCCAAGATTCTTTAGAGCACGCTTCCTCGACACTCTTGGGTTCAACTTGAGATATAAAGGCGGAGAGACCAAAGGAGCAACTAAAACGAGATCGGGTTTTAACGCCATCAGAAACACTTCCAATGACTTGACTTTCGGGATGATCCCTTTGATATATCCAATCTTTTGGAAGATTATGGATATTGGAGTTTGGAATGTTAGACACATCAATAGTAGAATCATCTTCATCATCCATATTGACTCGGTCAATGGAGGAGTGAGGAGATTCATCGAAGGAAACATGGAGGGTTTCCTCTACTATTAATGTGGTCTTGTTAAAAACCCGACATGCTTTACTACGTGAGGAATAACCAATAAAGATGGCTTCTTCACCTTTGGCATCAAATTTATCTAAATTAGAGTGGGTATTCAAAACAAAACATCGACATCCAAAAACTTTAAAATAACTAATTTTGGGTATTTTCCCATAGTATAGTTCAAAACAAGTTTTTCGCAACCCTGATCGAATTAAGGTACGATTTAACACGTAACAAGCCATGTTAACCGCCTCAGCCCAAAAGTACTTCGGTAACCCCGAGTCTATGAGCAATGTTCGAGCACACTCTTGAAGAGTACGGTTCTTTCTCTAAACCACCCCATTTTGTTGAGATGTTCGGGGAAAAAAAAACTCATGAGCAATACCATGCTCTTGATAAAAATCATCAAACAAGGAATTTTCAAACTCGCCCCCATGATTATTACGGATATAAGTGATTTGGTAGCCTTTTTCAGTTTGAACTTTCCTACAAAAAACATAATAGATAGAAAACACTCCTTTGGATATCAAGAAGGAGACCCATGAAAACCTCGAAAAATCATCTACAATTACAAGGCAATATTTGCATCCACTGAGACTCTCATATTTTGTAGGTCCAAATAGATCTAGATGAAGTAGTTCTAAAGGTCTTGATGTGGATATAACTTCTTTACTTTTAAAACTAGATTTCATAATCTTACCTAATTTACATGAATCACAGATAGGCTCATTTAAAAATTTTCGTTTAGGAAGACCTCGGATTAGTTCATGTTTAGCTAGGTTTTGAACCAGCTTCATATGAACATGTCCTAGTCTTCTATGCATATACTTAACTCATCATTTGCTATAAGACATTCATAAGTGCCATTTTTATCAAATTCTACGACATAAATGTCTTTAAATCTAGTTCCCTTAAGAAGGGTTTCATTAGTTAATACATGCATAATTTCAAATATTTTAGAAGTAAACACTACTTTAAAGCCCTTATCACATATTTGACTGACACTTAAAAGATTATGTTTTAGTTCTTTAACTAGAGAAACATTTGAGATGGGAGAGAGAGGGTTACCTATTTTACCAAGGCCAATAATATGGCCCTTATGGTTGTTGTCAAATGTAACTGTTCCTCCATCCGTAGGTTGGAGGTCTAAAAATAGGCGCTTATCTCCTGTCTTATGTTTGGAGCATCCGGAGTCGATCACCCATCGGCCTCCTTGGTGGCAGTGGTCTCCTTGTCTTCTTCCTTGTAGACCTGCTTCCTTCTACAAAAGATCTTCGATGGTAACTTGGTGTTTCTATTGGTCTTTCTAATTTGAGTCATCCATCCTTCATTTGTATGTCCAATTTTTGACATTATGATGTCCTTTCATCCCTACAAAACAAAGTGAGAGTTGTCTTTTCGGTATCCATTGTAATGTGGATCCGTATTTGTTAATGGTCTCCTTTAGAGGAGGGTCCTTTTTCGGCTCACTTTGATTAGGTTCATAAAAGCCTAATCTAAATTTACTTGAGGAAGGTTTTTGATGGGCAATGAATTTGTCCAAGTTATCTTTCCTCTTTGTAAATTTGGCTAGGTCCTCAAGAAGTTGATTTGACTTTTCTTTGAGGTGATTTATCTCTATTTTCATTATGTCTAGTTTATCTTCTAATGCCCTAATCTCTACTCTAAGTAAGCTATTTTCATCCTTTTTAAAGGAGTTTGATTTTTCAAGCACATGGATTTTGTCGAGTAATTCTTCTCTATCTAGAAATTTTTGTTCACTCATTGCCGTATACAAATCATTTGTTAATGACTCATTCTCAATCATTAGATTTCTTATTTCCATATTTAAAGCAGTGGTTTCTTTTGTAAGAATTAGATTCTTTTCTTCAAGATCATTGATTAATTTCTTATTTTCTAAGTTTTCTTCTTTCAAAGCCTTGCTTTGGGATTTTGTTTTCTTAAGATGTACATATAGTGAATCAAAGGCCTCTTGTAATTCATCTAAAGAATAGGAGTTTACCTCAGGTTCCTCAGATTCAGACTCAGAAGCATCATTGGTTGCCATTAGTCCCAAGCATGCTGTTTCTTCATTTGTTTCCTCCTCCTCTTCTTCTTCAGAGGTGGAGTCATCCCATGTTGCTGGAAACACCTTTTTCTTGAATCCCTTCGGCTTGGAGATCTTCTTGTAATCAGAAGACTTCTTGGGTTTCTTCTCATCATCCCTTTTGAGTAAGGGACAATCTTTCCTTATGTGACCTCTCCTTTTGCAATTATAGCAAATTAGAGGTTCTTCCTCTCTTTTCCTTCCCTTGATCTCTTTTCTATTTCTGAGAAACTTTTTAAACTTTTTAGCTAATAAAACGAATTCTTCGTCATCGGTACTTACCTCATCATCCGAAGTAGCTTTGAAGGATAAAGTCTTCTTCTTTGGCTCCGATGAGATTGATTTCTTCTTTTGCTCCATTTTTTATTCATAAGCCATGAGATTCCCAAGTAGATTTTCCATGTCTAGATCCTCTACTTGGTTGACTTCTTCTATTGTCGTTACCTTTGCTCCCACTCGGGTCCAAGGGAGCGAAGGAACTTCCCTTGAAGCTCCCCCTTTATAAATGTCTTTCCTAGAGACTTGAGGCTATTCACGATTAACATGAATCGGGTGTACATGTCCCCAAGTCTTTCATTCTCCTTCATAGAGAAAGCTTCTAATTCTTGAGATAACAAGTTTATCTTTGAGGATTTAACTTTAGACGTACCTTCGTGAGTTACCTCCAAGGTTCTCTAGATCTCGTGAGTGGATTTGCATTGGCTGATGTGGTTGAATTCCTCCGAGCTGAGTGCGCGGTAGAGTGAGTTCATTACCTTGGCATTCAGTCCAAGGTAATGAATTTGCTCCACTGTGTATCCTATTTCTGGTTTCTCGGGAATGATGTATGCGGATTTGCATTTCTCCTAAATGGAGAAATCGTTGGCTTGAAGCCACATCTTCATTCTCAGCTTCCAGTAAGTGTAGTTTGTTCCTTTGAAGAGTGGTTGTTACGATCCGGTTCCTAAATCCCTACAGGACACGAGACCGGACCGACTTGATTGATCCCAAGACCCAGTCATCCAACGAGAAAGTAACCAAAAAGTAGTAAAATAAATCACATTCACCATCCAAGAAACTAACAGTAACAAAGTACAGCAATAAAGAAGTAAACTACTACAGTACACACCACCACAACAGTAGGAAAGTAAATGGGTACAGGAATATAATGTGCAGAAGAAAGGGTACAGAATATAAAAGTATAAGAAGTTACTCACTACTACAAATGAGTACAAAAGAACTACAACTACTAGGCTCTACTAGGCCCAGCACCCTCTGCAGCCGTGTGCTCTGGCTACTCAACACCTGGACCTGAAAAAGGTTGAGTACAAAACGTCAGTGAACGCTGAGTAGAGTGGCAACCAACTACTAAAGTAGTAAAGGTGGACAAGTAGCTATTGTTTTTTAATTTCTTTCTTTCTTTAACTAATTAATTTTTCTTTCACCACTTAATTTAATTATCAGGTCTATTTCTTGATCTCGAATGTTCCTCGTGGGAACGATCTTGATTGCAGTCTTTTCCGAAGAGTAGAAGTCGCACGTGGTGCTCTCCTGGTCGGGAGAGTCCCCCGTGGTGGTCTTACACCCAGTCAACCACCCCAAGGTCACAGACAAATGTAACGGTGACTATGGCATGCGCGATAAGGGCACGGGTAGCTACCCCGCAGTACCACGCGGTCAGTCGTTTCTGTTAGCGGGTGTGCCCAAAGCACAGCATGGAACCAGTATAGGGCATAGACCTCTTAGTAACAGGGGGTCTAGCCCCTAAGAACCAAACAGGGGTCTCACCCCTCCACAGTCCGTGCACCCTCACCTGACTACCCTGGTTCGTCCTGTGGGCCTAACAAGTCGGTGTAGGGCGGCTAGTTGAACCCCGGGTCCCGTGGGGTGGCTAGCTCTCTCCCTACACTAGTAGCTCTCCCTGGTACAATGTACACGGGGGCCAAAAAGTTGGTACAGAGTGGCCAATCCTAACCCCGAGTCTCAACCCAAGGGCGGCTAGCTTCGCTCTGCACTAAACAGAGGGACACTCACTCTCCTTGTTACTCTGTACTCAAGGGCCAGCTCACTTCCCCACTCACATTTCCAGTTCCATTCCAATTATTTCCAGGAGCTCTACTCCTAATTCCCCGTAGGGTTCATGCTCGTATTCCTCAGTCCATTCCATACCAGTTTTCATCATTTCTATTTCCGTTCTCAGGTTATACACTTGCAATTTGTAACTTTATTCCAACTTCGGTTGATTCACAGATAGCTCGTATTTCCAACATTTACCTTTCCATTTTTAATTTATATACATGTAGCTCATAGTATGTCATTTACCGTAAACAATAGGAATTCACATGCAACAGTTTGCTAACACTAGTACTTTACATTTCACAGGCAGCTGTTATTTATTTTCAGGCAATTGTTATCATTCTATCTACTCATTTAAGACTACAAATCAGTCATCCATTACAAACATTTCAAGTGTTTCTCATCCTAGGATTCATGCCATATCCTAGGTTCTAAACATTCATTTCACACATGCAATTTAGTTTCAATTAAATTAAGGGGAAGCCACTCTACCAGTAAACCCAGGAGTAGTGGGAGCTTGATCGGTAGGTCCACATGCCTCAGCAAACCCCAAATCCACAACGGAATGAGGTCCTATCACAAGGATCAACCACAAGAGACTACTCAGAACAGTATAGAAAGTATTCCAAGTAGAGGAATTCATACGGGAAACAACGGTATCTTAATTGTGGAAATCGGACCTCAAACGGACCCTAAATGGGTCAAAAACCGTAATTCTGACTCAAATTAGACGTCTGGAACACCTTCCAGATGTCTTAAAAGAGTCCAGAGCCATACCTCAAGTCCTGCGCCACTCCTCAGATGTTCGAGAACTCCGCTGGATCATCTGGACCCAGTTCCAGACGTCCGACCACCTCTCCGGACGTCTGGAAACGCTTCCCGTCGTCTGGTGCCTTGCCCAGAAGTCCGAACTACATGGGAGGGCATGTCCCACGCCTTCCTGAAGCAACCTCTATGCAAATAAATCGAAATCTTCTCAAATATGGCATGAAACAGCGCCTCGGCGGAATGGCCTGCATGACCGTATCCACAAAGGAGACGTACATTCGCGAAGCTTACCTCTCAGTCGTCTAGAACCTCCTCCAGATGTCGGCTATGTCATCTAGACGTCTGATTCTAGGAAAAACCCAGAACCAAAACCTGCTTCCGCCCTCTCGGGCCGCGCGTGGCCGTGTCGCGCCCTCTCGCCTGCTGCTCCGGCTGCAGCAGTGTCGGGGAGGACCTCCCCGACATGCTCCTCCGCCTTGCGCACGCGTCGACTGGCCGTGAGCTCACTGGCGAGCTCCCACGCGAGCTCGTATGCTTTCTCTCCTCTCTTCCCCTCGCTGCTCCTGCTCTCCTCCTACGCCTCTCATGCTCGCTGCTCTCGCTGAAGGAAGGAGAAGGGTGGCTGGGAGTGGGGGTGGTGTGAGGGAGAGGAAGGGGGTTATATAAGGTGTGGGGTTAGGGTTTGCATTGGGAGAGAGGAGAGAGAAGGAGAAGGAACTAGGGACGCATACTGTCTGTGCGTAGCACACGTGTAGACGTGAGCTCATACACGAAAATTTTGATTTTCAGATGTCTGGGAATGAGTCCAGATGTCTTGAAAGACGTCTGACCCTCAGTCCAGACGTCTTACCAGACGTCTGACCTAAAGTACAGACGTCTTAAAAAGGCTTAGTAACACGAGTCTTAACAGTGGTGGTCGAGTGGTGGATTGCCCCTCCAATCTGCCTGTGGAAATGACCTTCCCCTCCATGTGATCTTTCCGCGGATGTTACTCCTATAGGCAGAAAACCTGCTCTGATACCAAATGAAATTGCATTAGAGGGAAGGTGAATAGTGAAATTGTAAAATATTGTAATATAAAAAATTCAATCACAAAAGGTGGCACCAGAATTTTTAGGTGGAAACCCAAGATGGGTGAAAACCACCACCTAAGCCAATCCCTTGACTTAGGATTTTCGATCACAAGGTGATCAATCCACAAACCACACTACTAAATGAGGGTAGTGTACCTTAATTACAAATCCCACCTCCGATCCCTAAACGGAGGTTTCTCCCTTCAAAATGAAGAGACGGGGACCCGACAGGCCGGATACCCAAAGTACAAAAATAAGAAGTGAAACAATACCTATAGAGCACCCCAATACTTTAATTACTTTCTTATCTACTAAGCATGAAAAGAACTCCCTGAGGATTTGCAGAACGGAGTGAGCCGGGAGTATGGGTTCGCCCTTGATCAAAGTGTTGGCATAGCACAAGGGCAAGATGAAGCTTAGAGTAGTGAGCAAGTGATTTTTCTAAGGGAATTGTATCTCAAGAGGTGTGTTTTGCCTAATAGGAGTTGTAGTCTATTTATAGGCAAGTTTGAAACCTTCAAGAACACTTGAGAGAGATCTCTTAGCCGTTGGAGACAAATCCCAAGAGATTAGGATGAAATCCACCACAAATTAGGGTAATGATGAGTCTGACAGCAATATCAGACGTCTAATTTTAGGATCAGATATCTTATAGGACGTCTAATTATAATTCTGGTCATCTAATACTGTAGGCCATCCTGAACTGACTCCATTGGATCAAAAGAAGGACGTCTGATATTTTCACATAAGACGTCTGATTATGTTATTGGAAGTCTAATAAAGGGTGGATTCGTTCCTGTTTTCATCAGATCCAAACAGGGTTCTAGATTTAAAGGATCAGACGTCGTTATGGGCGTCTGAAGGAATTACCAGACATTTGGAAACCAAAAGAGACTTATCTTCGATTTCTAACAAAAGATTTTATGGCCGTAATGAGATGCGCACAGAAATATATGAACAACGGTCCAAAAATAGATGTCTGGAAGTGTGTCTAGACGTCTGAAAATACATTTTTGCCTACGAAGATAGGTGCTTAGTCTAACGTTTAGTCTGAGGACGTCCAGGTAAAGTATCAGATGTCTGGATGAGGTTATGGACGTCTGATAGAGGAGTTCTTCAACTGATGTTCTTGAAGACAGAAGCGGAAGGCTGAACTATAGGAAGTTAGACGTCTGAGACACTTGTCAAACATCTTAAAGTGGAAAATCAGACGTCTGACCATTGTTCTAGACGTCTGGTAGGAGTATAAGTGTTAGGTTTTTGTTTCTAATTTATTCTAAGTGTAGAGAGCCTAAGTTAGCTATTTATAGGTTATGTTTGAGGGCTCTTTACAACATTTCTAGACTCAAATAAAGTGCAAATTACAACCTTTGAAAGTTTACATGAAAAAGCTTAGGACCTAATACTTATGCTACTTGTCTTCATGCTTTTAATCTCCCGTCTTGAAAAACTTTATGAAACCTGCAAATATATTATTACAGAGAGAAACAATATGCTACGCTTATTTTTTTTATTTCATTTTCTTCATTTTGTAAAATCATCAAAATATTATATATGAGTAGTTGAACTAACATGCTCCTCCCAGGAGCCTCTTCAGTCTAACACACAGGCATGCAGAAGGTCCTTAAGTGTTTGTATGGTGCGCTCTGACTGTCCGTCCATCTGGGGGTGATAAGCAGTACTGAACCTCAAACGTGTTTCCAAGGCCTGCTAAAACTCAGCCTAGAACTGGGAAGTAAAACGAGTATCCCTGTTGGATACAATCTCACATGGAACTCCGTGTAGGCACACCACATCTCTAATGTATCTCTCTATTAACTGTGCTAGTCTAAAGGTGACTCGGATCGGTAGGAAACGCGTCGTCTTCGTCAACCTATCTATTATCACCCAGACTGCGTTGTGTCCTCGCTGGGTAACTAATAAACCCACCACCAAGTGCATAGTGATGCTCTCCCACTTCCACTCTGGCAAAGGGAGTGGCTGCAATGGCCTTGTAGGCCTCTGGTGCTCGGCCTTCACCTGCTGGCATACCAAACACTACTGAACAAACTCACCAACATCCTGCTTCATCCCTCTCCACCAGAAGTCACGTCGCAAATTATGGGGCATCTTTGTGTTCCCGGGATGTATGGTGAACCTGGACCCGTGCACCTCAGTCAGAAGCTTTCTCAACAACTCCTCGTCCCTAGGAACGCATAGACGTCCCCTCATACACAGGATCTCGTCTGAGAAGGAAAGGTCTCCTGGGTCCCCTATTAACACCCTATCTTGCAGCGTCTGTAAGTACGAATCGGCCATCTGCCTTGTGATGATGTGGTCTATCAACTCTAGTCGTGTCTGTCGCGTCACTGTCACTGTCCCACAATACCCCTGTGACTCCCGGGGTCGCCAACTGCCCAACTCCTCCATGAGTCTCGAACTCTGTGCTTGTAAACTGGCCAAGTGGGTGGGCACCTTCCGGCTCAAGGTATCGGCCACCACATTGGCCTTCCCTGGGTGGTAGGAGATGCTGCAGTCGTAGTCCTTCAGAAGCTCTAGCCAGCATCTCTGTCTCATGTTAAGCTCCTTCTGATCAAACAAGTACCTGAGGCTCTTATGATCTGTGAAGATCTCGAAAGTCTCATCATAAAGGTAGTGCCTCCATGTCTTCAGCACGAAGACAACTGCTGCCAGCTCTAAGTCATGGGTAGGGTAGCCATGCTCATGGGGCTTCAGTTGCTGTGAAGCGTAAGCGACAACGTGATCCCGCTGTATGAGTACACCCTCTAACCCCTGCAACGAAGCGTCGGTGTACACCACGAAACTGCCACTGCTGTCTGGTATGGTAAGCACAAGAGCTGAAGTCAGCCTCTCCTTCAACTCCTGAAAACACGCCTCACACTCGTCTGTCTAGGTGAAGGGCATGTCCTTTCAGGTCAGCTGGGTCATAGGACGAGTGATCTGAGAGAATCCTCTGATAAACCACCGGTAGTAACCTGCCAGTCCCAAAAAGCTGAGTATCTCTGTCGCTGTGCGTGGCCTCTCCCACCTGAGTACGGCCTCTACCTTGGCTGGACCCACAGCCAATCCATTCCCTGAAATCACGTGTCCTAAGAAAGTCACCTGTCTCAATCAAAACTCTCACTTGCTGTACTTGGCATACAGCCTGCATCACGTCAAGGTATCCAGGATCATGTGTAAATGCTGTCCATGCTGTGCTTGATCCCGCGACTAGACAAGTACGTCGTTGAGGAACACCACCACAAACTGGTTTAAATACGGCCCGAAAACACGGTTCATCAAATCCATAATGGCAGCAGGGGCATTGGTCAGCCCAAACGACATGACCAAGAACTCGTAGTGCCCATACAGGGTACGAAAAGCTGTCTTGGAGACGTCGGTCTCCCTGATCCTCAACTGGTGGTAACCCGACCTCAGATCTATCTTGGAGAACACTGTGTCGTCTTGCAACTGGTCAAAGAGGTCGTCAATCCTCGGCAGCGGATACTTGTTCTTGACAGTGACCCTATTCAACTGTCGGTAGTTGACACAAAGATGCAGGGTACCGTCCTTCACAAACAGCATAGGGGCTCCCCACAAAGACGCATTGGGCCTTACAAAGCCCTTCTCCAACAGGTCTTGTAACTATGACTTGAGCTCTCGCAGCTCAAGCGGTGCCATTCGGTATGATGCAGTAGAAATGGGGTTGGTCCCCAGTACCAGTGAGATCTCAAACTCGATCTCACGCTCAGGCGATAGTCCTGGCAACTCCTCTGGAAAAACGTCAGGGTACTCACAGACCACCGGGATACTTTGAAAGTCAGCCACGGAGCTAGGCTCTACCACTACACAGGCCAAGAAGCCCTCACACTCTTGGCTCAACAGCCTGGCTACCCGAAGTGCGGAGATGCATCTGAAACCTCCATCCACCGGCTGACCATGAAACTCAAAGGGAGGCAACTCCGGTATGGAGAAGATGATCTTCCTCCCGAAACAGTCCACCAGGGTGAGATAGGTGGACAGCCAGTCCATCCCTAGGATTACGCCAAAGTCCTCCATCGGATCACAATTAAGTCAGCGGGAAGGTTGTATCTGTTGGTGCTAGAGCACCACAATCATTTGTTTTGATGATAACAAAACACGTGTCATTTAACATTTGCACTTTGAGTCCTAGATTTCAGGTCAATCGCAAATGGATACGTGATTAGACGGAGTTCGAGCTCGCATCCAGGACGGATTGGAGGAGCTCGATGGACAACAGAGGAGATTCGCGAGGAGCGATAGATTGAAGAAGGAGATGAAGAATAGGATATATTTCCTTCTCTTGTACTCCTTGTATTTTTCATTTCTTCTGTTGCTCTTTATTTTTGTTACTTAGATTCATGTTAAAGAGCCTCAAAGTACCCTAACAGTAGTCTTAGGAACACCCGCATAAACCTAGGATACTTAGGTTTTCTGTAGAATACTTTGAAAACCAATATAGGGTTCAAACAGAGTTTCCAGATGTCTAATTCAAAAATCAGACGTCTGATAAAGTATTTTAAGACGTCTGACTGTTGTTTTAGACGTCTGATAACTATTAGGCTGGACATAGTTAGTTCTGTCTGATGAAATCAGACGTCCAGACCTTATAACATACGTCTTAGGAGACGTCTGATGGATTTGCCAGACGTCTAATTAGTGGACCGTTGGCTGGCTTAGCAAACACTCAAGAATATGACCATTAGAGCCTTATCAGACGTCCATAGGACTTTCCAGACGTCTGATAATTGACCGTTTTGCCTTGGCTGACCCAAAATCTCTTCTCAGAGATTTTCTAGTCGTTGCAACGTTTGGAAATCCATTCCCACAGAAAAAGTAGGTTTCCAGACGTCCAGACATAGTGCCAGACGTCCTATATGTCGTATGATGGACTTGCATAAGAATCCTGTTTAGATCTGATTCAAGTCAGGAAGCAACCTGCCCAAAATCAGACGTCTGACCTTGGAATCAGACGTCTTAAAGTGGTCTTCCAGACGTCTGATAAGCCTGTCAGAGCAATGATTGTTCCTGATTTCGGGCTGATTCTCTTGGACTTTGTTCCCAACGGCTATAGAACCTTTCCTAAGCCTTCCAAAGCCTTCCTAAGGCCTCTATAAATAGAGGGGAGCCTTTACACACCAAGATACACCAAGAGAAACACACGACACACTTAAGCAACATAATTCCACTCTCTTGTGTCCTAGCTAACTCTTGCTCTCCAAGCTCAAGTTCTACATCTTTAGAGCATCAAGCCTTCGGGCACCCGCTCTCCCGCCGTTGTTCACGAGAGCGACATTGCGCCGTTGCGTGGCTCACGCACCCGCGTCATCGTCGACGCACTCCTTGCAAAGGGGAGTTTCCTAAATCCTATAGAAGTGTAGGTTTATTACTTTGTTGGCTCTATAGGTTTGTTGTTTATTTTATCTTTGTCTTTTTGTTGGGTATTCGCTTTGCGAATTCCCGTCTCCTTCGTGGGACAAAATCCTTCTCATGGAGAGAAGGGGTTGAGGAACGCTACCCTCGTACTTGTAGCGTGGTTGTACTGAGGTTGAATCACCCTCGTTTTAAAGTGATTCGGTTAGTGGATTTGATCAACTAGGTTGATCGGAAAATCCTAACTCGAGAGGGTTAGGTGGTGGTTTTCACCCGGTTTGGGTTTCCACCTAAAAACAATTGTGTACATTGTGCAATTGTCTTTCTGTGTGATTGTTTATTGCTTTATATTATTTCCGCAAATTATTTCGTCACCCCTTCTGGTAGGGAAGAACTTTCAGTATCCCCCTATATTGACCTCGCAATCCGTGTAGACCTCCTCGTCTATAAACAACTGGCCACCTAGGCCTCTGATTATAAATGGACCCCCTAACAGTACACTGCCCTGCCTCAAACTGACGGCAAAACTCGTAGCGATGGAGTGGATGGAGCCGAAATCAAAAAGTACGTACACTAATCTGCCAGAAATAGTAACCATACTTTCTACCACAGAACTCGAAGCCCTAGCATCTCTGTGTGTCAGGGCATTGATACATCCCTCAGCTCTCGGTGCAGACAAAGCAGCTACACTTTGGGTCGGGTGAGCAGCAGCTGGCTGGTACTACTGCCCTCCCCCACGCGCCTGGTGACTTGAACCGCCAGCTCGACCTCCAACACTCGATGCGGGGAGCATCTGTTGTGCTCCAGCCCTAGATGGGTAGTCCCTCCTGATGTGGCCCAATTGGCCACATTGGTAGCAGAGGGGTACACAACCTCCTCCCTCCGTAGGTCCCTGCTGGCTGCTGGGCGGGGGTCCGGTGCTGGCAACTGGCTCCTATCTGGGGCCCCCAAAGGCCACTGATGGCCCCACAGAACGAGACGACTCTCCTGCGGGCACTGTGTGCCTCCTCTCCCAACGGCCTTGAGAGTACTCTGGCTGGTAGGGCCTCTTCTATCTGCTGTTAGTGTCTCGCGTGGCTGGGTTGGTCTCCTCGTAAGTCATGGCTACCTCAACCACATGAGAGAAAGTGGGTAGCTTTAGGGGTTTGACATACCCTTGAATAGTAGGCCGGAGCCCCTCAGTAAACCTCCGTAGGCGCTCCTCCTCAGTAGACACAGCTGTCGGGGCAAAACGTGGCAGCTCCAGGAAACGCGAGCGGTACGCGCTAACTGTCAATGTCCCCTGGTGGAGAGTGTGGAACTCCCACCTCCTCTGGTCCTGCCAGGTCTGTGGAAAGTACTCTCATAGAAGAGAGCCACGAACTGGTCCCACGTCGGCTCTCTCCCCTCCTAGCCTCTGACTGCCCTCCACCACCTGTGTGCTGCACTCTCTAGCTGGTACGTGGCAAAGGCCAAGCGGCACTCCGCGGGAGGGCGAAGGGTGTCAAACACCTTCTCTATCTGCTCTAGCCAGTCCTCTGCCTCAGACGGGTCCTTATCCCCCTTGAAGGAGGGGAGCTTCAGCTTCCGAAACTGTCTGAAAAGCTCGAGGTGTAGCTGCAGTGGTGGAACGGGCACACCTCCAAGCAAGGAGGGCTTATGCTCGGAAGTGTCAGAGTGAGGTAAGGGTAGTGGAGGATCACCCCCTACCACTCTTGCTCGTCCAGCACTGCAACGATCTCTCTATCCCATCAAGGACTCCCCCTCCACGTCCTCAGGGAGAGGTGCCTGTGGAGGCTGGTGGAGCTCCTCTCGCACGATGTCTCTGATCAGCTGGGTGAGATCCTGGGTCAGAATGCCCGGGAAGAGATGTGGGTCAACTGCTGCCTCAGGTTCGGCACGCCTGCCCCTCCGACCTCATCCACGGCCACGACCACGACCTGCCATGAGAACTCCCCGACGAGGCATCTTTTGCAAGGAGATGCAAGAGATAACACAAGAGTTGTCATCGATACAGGATTACATCAAGAAAAATACTCAGAAACGAACATCAAAGTGATACGCTGTGGTGGCTATCCTAGTTATATGCACGTGAGTGGTTATTCTCAAACCAATTGGTTCATTTTTCGGGACGACCTTGCTCTGATACCATCTTGTTACGACCCAGTTCAAGGATCCCTACAGGACCAGAGACCGGCTCGCCTCGACTAATCCCAAGACCTAGTCGTCCAACGAGAAATAACGAAAAGCAGGAAAATGAACCACATTCACACATGCAATATAACTAAGCAGAAGGAAAGAACGAAGTAGTAGAGAAAGTAGAACAACAGTCTCAAAATAGTAGTACATGCCACCACAATAACAACAACAGCGGAAAGGAAACAAAAGTAACAGGAATAGTAAAATATATGTCCATTACTCACTACAACAGCAAAAAAATGAAAGAGCTGAAAGAACGACTATGGCTGGGCTCGGTTGGGCCCAGCACCCTTTGCAGCTAAAAACTCAGGATACTCAACTCCTAGTCCTGAACAGTGTTACGAAAAGACGGGGTCAGCGAAAGCTGAGTAGAGTGATTTTTACATTATTTAAGTGCAAGTAAAGTAAAAACATGTTTATTTCTCATTTCTATTTATCTCATTTATATGTTTCTGATTCATCTATTTCTAAAAGTATCCAGTTATTTCTTGATCTTACATGTTTCTCATGGGAACGATCTTGATTGCAGTCTTTTCCGTAGAGTAGAAGGTACATGTGGTGCTCTCCTGGCTGTGAGAGTCCCCCGTGGTAGTCCTACACCCAGTCAACCACCCCAAGGTCACTGTCGAGACGTAGCGGTGACTACGGCATGCGTGATAGGCACACGGGTAGCTACCCTGCATTGACACGCGGTCAGTCGTTTCCACTAGCAGGTATGCCCAAAGTACAACACGGAACAGTATAAGGCCTTGCCCTCTTAGAACAAGGGTCTCACCCCTCAGATCCAAACAGGGGTCTCGCCCCTCCACAGTCCGCGTATCCTTGTCCGACTACCCTGATTTGCCCAAAGGGCTTAACAAAGTCGGTGTAGGGTGGCTAGCTGAACCCCGGGTCTGGTGGGGTGGCTAACTCCCTCCCTACACTAGTAGCATGCCTCGGTACCACATACGCTAGGGCCAACAGGAGTCGGTGTAGAATGGCCAATCCTAACCTCGGGTCTCAACCCAAGGGAGGTTAGCTCCACTTGACACTAAAAAGAGACAGTTGCTCTCCTTGGTACTGCGTACATAATGGCCAGCACACTTCCTGTCTACATTCTAGATTCCTTTCATAAACAGGAGTTCTACTCCTAATTTCCCGTAAGGTTCATGCTCATATTCACCTCATTTATCCATATTCAGATCTCATGTTTCATAACTCGTTCCTCATCCATATACAGGCAGTTCGTGTTTTCATAATTCAGTTCTCAATCATAAACATGCAACTTATGGTTTCATAGTTCAATTTCTCATTTACATACAAGTAGCTCATATTTTAACATGCATCTTAAGTAAACTAGAGTAATTCCATATCATGCTCATACATTTCTACCCTAGGGTCCATTCCACATCCTAGAGTTTCAATCAATTTAATCTAGGCAGGCATATTCTTTATTCATGTCTGAATAAATGCATTAAACCACTCTATCAGGTATCACGGGAGGAATGGGGGCCTGTGCCGCAGATCTCCTTGTCTTTGCATACCCCGAACACGCCACCGGCTGGTGACCTGTACTAGCGACCAATGTACATTAGACGAGCTCAAAATAAAAGATACTCAACACGAACATGTAGAGGAACTCGAGTGGAAAATAACGATACTTCGTTTGTGGAAATCCGATTCCGTTTAGGCCTTAAACGAGCCAAAAATGCAGTTAGACGTCTTAAAAGACGTCAGATCTCACCTTGTGTTTCCTATGGCTGATTCAGGCGTCCAGACTCCCTTAGCAACCGTTTGGGAGCAGCTCCAGATGTCGGACAAGGCCTCTGATCATCTGGAAGTACCTCCGAACATCTAGCGACGTGATCAGACGTCCAAAAGTACTTGGGAAAGCGCACCGCACGCCTTCCCAAAGCCTGCAACTGCGTACGAACACTCGCAGACACAAAAATCAGCAGACATTTCCTATGCTACAACCTGCATGGCCTAAGGAAGCATAGGAAGATACGTACCTCGAGATATCTTATGCTTTCAGATGTCCGGCCTCAGCTCCGGACGTCCAGGTGCCTCGCCAACCGTCTGGACGATACTCCAGACATCTGATACTAGAAAATTTCCACTACCAGAACCTGCTCCGCGATGCTTCTCACCTCGCACCGTCGCCCGCAGCACATCACAACAGCTTCAGCAGCTGTGGAGGGTCGGGAGGCTGCCTCCCTGAGCCCTTCCTCCTCGCACACGCACCCACTGCCGGCCCGTGCGAGCTCCGTCAAGCTCTCGAAGGTCCTCCAACCTTCACGATCTCTTCCTTCCTCTCTCTTCCTCTCACCCTCCCGTCCTCTCTCACTCGCACTCCCTCTCGTCACTCTCGCTCTCCCTCGCCACTATCGCACAGTGAGGAATGCTAGAGGTGGTGGTGGCTGGTGGTGAAGGGGTGAGGGTGGTGAGGAGGAAGGGTTTAAATTGAGGGGTGTTAGGGTTTACGGGGTGAGGGTGCGAGGAGAGAGAGGCCTCTGTGCGTCACCCGCGTGTAGAACACAAAGCGCAGTACGAAAATCTCACTTTCAGACATCCGGGCACATGTTCAAACGTCTGACTGAAACTTCAAATGTCATATCCGGCTAAAAATGCAATGGGTCATTTCATTCTTCTTCAAGCTTTGAGCCTATGCAAAGATCCCCATCCATGTTCCATGAGCTTGAGCTCCATCACACTTGTTTCCACTTGCATTTAATTTGAAACTATAAAATCAATGCAAATGTTAAAAAACAAGTGTTTTGTTATCATCAAAATCAACAATTGTGGTCACTTGCATCAACAATTACCCCATTGGCTTAGTACATTAGCTCACAAAATTCCATAAGGACTCGAAAAATAGATTCTCATTTTACTAAATGCCCGAGTTGATTAACTTGAAAAGAACTTGAAGAGTCTAGGTGAAAAGACCTTAACAATACTTTTCCTAAGGCTGGTAAATCTTGAATGCCTAGGTATTGCGATCTTTTCCTAGCTCAAGACTTAAAAACATCAATTTTTTTTCTTTTTTTTTTATTTTTTTAGAAACAAGAACTGAGAGATAAAATAGAAAACAACAATAACTGAAATCAAAATTTTCTTTTTGGATTTCTAGAGACTAGACAAAGTTAACTCAGGATAAATTACCACCCCATCATGTCTATTTCATGTAATGCCCTCATTATATGCCTAAATATGCATGAGAAAGGGTGGAAATCACCTGAAGATTGATGAACACATTTATTTATCTAAATTATGCCTAAATAATGTTAGTTTCATGGTAGTAAGGGCATAAATACATTAGGTTAGCCTATATTCTACATATTTGCATTTAGGTTAGATTGCATGCATTACGGGTTATTTATGCGTTGATGAGCCTAATTTTGGTTTAGAGTAGTAATTTGTGTTTCTTATGTAGGCTGAGTCAAGATGGAAGAGAGAATCAAGCAGGACCAATTTTGGAGTCAGAAAATGATCAAAATGGATTCAAAACCTTGAAAACCCTAATTC
The DNA here is from genome assembly GCA_037157565.1 of Thalassia testudinum. Classification (NCBI taxonomy): domain Eukaryota; kingdom Viridiplantae; phylum Streptophyta; class Magnoliopsida; order Alismatales; family Hydrocharitaceae; genus Thalassia; species Thalassia testudinum. Next base: position 147,457,028 of record JAZHRO010000031.1, read on the forward strand.
CTTGCAAAAACCATAGCCACCCTATGGTCCATGTCCAAGGTTGTCCACCAAAAAGTCACCTACAACAAATCAATGAAAGGAAATTAATTCCACTGAAACACTTCATTGATTTGGCTTGCCATAGATTTCCCCATGTGAACATGCCACCATTTCCACCCAACTAGGTTCACATGGGAACCCAACCTTAAAACCCTAAGATCTCCTCCATGCAACAAGGCCACCTTCTCCACATATTGGCCATCCACCTTGGTTCTAGAAGGGACACATTTCAAATCCCAAAATCCCACCTTGCAATTTTAGGAATCCTAATTCTACTAGGAATCCTAATTGCCTACTTTCCTAATTCCCTTAACCTTAACTTGTGCACCAAACTAGCCACCACCCTCCACCATATTATGGCTGACCACCACCTCTATATAACCCCCTCTACACGTTCAACTTTCCACCTTACACATCCTTGATCCCCATTGCAAACAACTCCACCAATATAAACCCCAATCCCTCCACCTTTCCAATGCCTACCACCACCCTCCAGGAGCCTTGGTCATCCACCACCATATTCCTAACACCAAGGTTGTCCACCTCAAGCCTTCCTCTATCCTTGGATGTCCTTGCCACTCCATAACAATCATCTCCACCCTCCATGCCAAAAAGAAAAGAAACATCTACTTACAAGGAGAACATCTATGAGGACTCAAGGAGGAATTGCGAAAGTTTTTGCGGGATACGAAGCACCACAAGGAGATTATGTAGAGTCTCGCCATCACCGTCGAAGGTGAGGATAGCCGTGAGCATGCTTGAAGGGTTCATGAGTTCTATCTACTCTTATTGTTCCCTTATATTTGAACTCTTAATTTACACAATTCAATGAATATGTTTTATTCTATTGAGATTGTGTGCTTGCTTGTTACATCTATGAGTGGCTAAATTCTTTCACGTGCGGGTTAGGGGGTAGGATTGATATGTACTTAATCATGGTGAGTTGACTAATCTTGTATGCTTCATCAAGAAACCAAGTTGTTCCATGCACACACACATTTGTATAGGATAGTCCAAGCCAAGGACCATCGAGTATAAGTTGGATTATACCATGAATGAAGTTGTGTGGGATGGGACAAGCTTAGGGGAAGCAACAATCAGTAGTTAGCCCGTCAAAACATCTTTTTATTATCAATCTTATTTCGTAACGCTCCATGTGTGTTCTTGCATCGATACGCAACTGTTTCCCATACATTCGATTTTCTCAATTCGCATTAGTTTTGTAGTTTGTTTTGCAAAATTTGTACACCAGTCTATAGTAGTCCAAAAATTCTAAAATTTGTTGACAAGCTTTTTAAGAAATGAAATATTGTTTCAATTTTTATAACCAAATTTGTTTTAGAAAAAAAGATAAAATTTGCACACTGTCTTGGGGTCATACTGAAAATAAAACCTGAAAATTCTAAAATTTTGAATTTTTAGCGAATTAATTAGAACTTCAATTATGTGAAATTAGTGGCATTAGTTTCCTTGTCGAGTCTAGTTTTTGATATAAAATCTCCATATTCTTCTGGGGTTAGTGGGATTAGGTTAGAGTCATGACACACAAGTGGGGTTAAAATAATCCTTCTATCCTACTTGCCAAATAAAATCTCACAAAATCGCAAAATACTTCCAAAATTTCTAGAAAAATTCCTAAACATGTCTAATTAATTAGGGAACATAACCACATAACCTCGCTGTGGATTCGACTTAACTCGCACTATTTGCAAAATAATTAAGTCAAATTTTGAAGTCTAGTGTGCCATTTTTCAGATTTCAGCTTAACGAACACCAAAGATCTCTAACTTGTTTCATTAAGGTCCAATAAGCTCCAATTCTACAAAATTAACGTAATCTAAGCACAAGATAAATCTACCTAATATAAACAAGTCCAAGAGTGTTGGGTTGCCTTCTAATAAGCAATAAATTTAATGTCGACAGCTAGATGCAAATTCAAGATGATGAATCAATCAACCTAATAGTGATGGTGAAGATCAAAATCAAGATGTGATCATTAGGCTCAACAATCAAATGCCCACAAATGTGGACAAATTGGTGGTGCAACCCCATTCCTAAATGGCGAATGCTCTTGAAATAGTGAATTAGACATGTTTGCATCCATTTATTTTTAAGCGCATGGACATGGGGCTTAGTTTCAGGCTTGAGTTATTTGTTGTGCTGGAAGGGATCCTCGGAATTAAGCCCATGAAACTTTGGAATAGCATGAATCATGTTGGGCTTGAGTTAAGAATCAGGACCTCCAGTCGGGATTTGGACACGAGGTTCGATTGCCACCGCAATGAGATTATAGTGATCTCGCATCATAGGACGCTGTGACGGGTTTACAAAGGCTTGAAATAAATCATTAAGGTGCTGAAGTTGGTTCTGAAGGTTATTCTCTTCTTCTTGGTTGTGCCATGATGATGGAAGAAGGAGAATTTGGTTTAGATTAATCAGAGGAGATGTCTATGTGGTGGGTTTGCTACACGAACACGGAAGTCGATGCTTGGCCTCGATGGGAGTGAATCACTAAAGGAGGCCTCAAGGATGGTCTTAAGGACCTCCTATCGAACATGCACCGATGGTTTGGATGAGAATAGAATGTGATGGACCCAATCAAGACACCCAACAATTTGGATGACTATAGAGGTTCGGGGCAGATGATACCCCTTACTCAAAAAGTCATCCACCTGAGAAATACCTGGGCAGCCAGAGAGGGAGAGTCCTACAAAGATCCCTACATGGTAGGGAATCCCCACGAGTTACAGGATTTCCCCCACCCGACCTTTCTTGTCACTGATGTTCCAGGTAGACTAGAATAGGGACTTTGACCTCTTATGTCTACTAGTTTTAGTTAAGAGTAAGGGTGCTTAAGATTCCACTTGAACTTTATATGTATTGAGTGCAAAAGTGACCTAATTTAAAGGTTGGTTGACCCAACAAGGGGGACAGCTTCACCTATTCGTCCTTTGAGAAGTTTTTAGGTTCTTTCTTTTAAGATTCAAGTAAGATTTAGAGCCTAAATTTTAGGGTTTTCTTGAATAGATCTCTTCAACCAAGGCTTAGGCACACCTCTTTTTGGAGAGTTGATTCTTGCTTATGAAAGTGTATCTCTAAAACCCTAAATTGAAATCCTTTGTTTGGCTCTAATCTTGGTCCAATTTAGTTTGTCAAAATATGGTATCTAGGGCTCAATCAAGAAGGTGGTAGCCCTAGTTACCTTAAGTGGGTGCACAAATCAATATTGTTGTTGAAATCAAATCAGGAAACTTGGTGAAATTAGCTAGGAATGGAAGGCAAGTAGCCCTAATTGATTTTATCCTTTTTTTTTTCAGAGTGAGGGGGCTTAAGGGAAAGAGATTAATCAGAAAGTACCTGCCCTGGGCGTGTTTGATGTGCGGCTATCTTTTTTTGAATCTTCTCCCTTGAAACAACCATAACAAAATATATATATCAAGTTAGTATCAAATCAGCAATTGTAATCAAGATTTCCAAATCGCTCATTGCTCCCCGGCAACGGTGCCAAAATGTTTAGAACGTTTGATCGAGTTTTAGAAAGGTCACGTTGTAGTACAGTCGAAAAAGCATTCAAAACAAATATAATTTATTACTCAAATTTTAAAGTCTGAGGTCGAACACAAGGAGCAAATTAGGGTTTAGAAATCAAGATCACAACATGAGAATTTGAAAGAATATAATATGCAATAAGATCAATGTTATAGTGCAAAAGGATAGGAATAAATATAAAGCACTAAAGGAACCAATGTATGTGAATAAAGCTCAAAATTGGATGTTTGATTTGTGAATCAGACGTCTCAAAATGATGATGCTACAGTGCTTGATCTTTCTTCTTTCTTTTGCTTCTCCTGTTCTTGTTTCTGCCTTTGTCTTCAATCTTCTTCTTTATCTTCCTTCTTCTCTATTCTCTGGCGGCTCCTTCCTTATTCTTTTTCTTTGGCTTCTTCTTTCTTCCTCTTCTGATTTTGGCTTTAGCTTCCTTGCCTTAGCTTTTCTCTTCCTCTACTTTCTTCTCTCTCTCAGCTGCCTTCAGCTTCTTTTTGCTTACACCCTTCTCCTTCCTTAGCTTCTGACTTCGACTTCCTCCTTTGCCTTGTCCTTCTCCTTCTTATTTTCGCTTTGGCCTATAGAGCAAAACCTACCCCCTACCCACTTGAGCTCTCTTCTCTCCTTTCTCTCTTAGGTTCACTCTCCCAGAGCCACTTCTCGGGTAATCGGGTCAGATATGCACCTGGGACCAAGCCCACTGGCATGCAGTGGTGGGCGAGGTGTGAGGTCGGGTTGAGTCCCCAGGTCCATAGGGTGTGGGGTCACGGACGAGGCGTCGGGTCAGGTGAGAAGGACCTCACCCCGTGAGTTGGAGGCAATTAGCCTAATGCAGAAATTCCTTTTATGGGGGTGCGGCTCGCCAGATGTTTCCGAGGTGGGCCTAACTTCCCACCCTCTTGCACGCGCGCCTGCAGGTGAGTGTCTTCATTCGATTGCAGCTGCAGCTTCAGCCTTCGACCACAATTGGATGCCTGAAGACGTTCACGAAGGCTCTCTGCGCAACTTGGGACTATGACCTGGAGCAGGAACGGCGTGGAGAAGCTTGTAAAGAAGCTTCAGGCAGTGCATCAATGGCGGCGAGCCCCTGGACCTGAAACCACACAAACAGCCTCGCGGCCACGTTAAAAAGCTCAAGGAGCTTCGCCAAGGTGCGGTGAATGTGCAAAGGTGGTCGACGTGGCATGGGAACACCTAAGGGAGTGTGCCTAGGGCACACTGCGACCATGTGTGTGGGTGTGTTCGGGGGTGCGTTTGGGTGAGTGGCGGAGTGTTGTGAGTGGGGGGTTATGATCAATGAGTCAGGGCGATGCTTAGGAATCGGTCAGCGAGGAGGGAGGTGGTCTATGGCGGTGGAGCGAACTCGCTGGAGTGGTGGTCGAAGGTAAAAGGGATGATGGTGGTGGAGTGCGTCAGTGGTCGTTTAAGGGTAAGAAAGAGGGGGAGAGGGAGTAGAAGGTGAGAGGACTTACCTAGCAGTGAAGAGACGAAGGGGGAGGCAGGGATGGTGTCTGGCTCATATCGCCAACTTTGGAGATGAAGGTGCTTAGTGAGGGAGGTTGGCAATGATGAAGGGGAGGTAAGAGCGTTAGCGGGTGCTGCACGACGCAGACGAGCGAGAGGAAGAGGAAATTGCCACCGATATTATGGCTAGGCGATAAGGGAGAGTGGGAGAGGTCGTCGGAGCTTGACGAGCAAGTCAGTTGGAGGAGAGACGAAATTGAGGGGGTTCTCCGGCTGATTTCAAGCTTAGGAGATGCGGGGTGAATTGGGGTCTCTTAAATAGGCCCTGGAGGTCGGGTTTGTGCTTGGAAGCCAAGCTTCCAAGCAAGGGAAGTTCGCCAGTAATGGAAAATCGAAAGAGACCCAAATCTCTCATGCGTTCGCATGAGAGATTGGGTACCAAATAAGGCTTCTAATTGGGTTCACATTGGAGGAGATTTCTCAGAGAATTTCCCTTTCAATTTTGAAGGGGATTCTCTGAGAGATCAGGGAGAAATCACCCTTTCAAGCTCGCCGGAGTAGGATTCCCTCCGCTATAATGGCGGAGGGACCTAAGTGCAAAGAACGAAGAAGAAGCTAGGGGGTCAAATGTAAGGGTTTTTGAAAGATAAGAGTAGAAATGTAATTGGGTTGGACCAATTTGCAAAGTGGGTCAAGATGAATTCCCCTTAGGTCAAAATTTTGGTAAAAACCTAATTTGGACCTAAGGAATCCAATGGTGAGGCTGGATTTTGGGTTTGACCACGTTTGACTGGAAAATTTGTGCAAAAATCCAATTTAGGGAAATATTTGTCTAAGACCCCATTTTAGGTCAAAATAGGTTCCAATGGCCAAATTGAAGATTCTAAACCTTAGAAAATATTTTTCTATGATTTTTAGAGGATTTAGGTGAATTTTATCCTGACCAAAACCTTGTTTAATCAAGTGGATCTATTTTAGGGTTACAAGAAGTCATTTATTTCCCAGAATTCACATGAACCCTTTTCTATCTGATTCAACCCACTTATTATCTTGTTAAGACCATTTTACCTATGTTTAGATCATGAGAAAACCCGTTGTTGTACTGCAATGGTAAAATTACAGTTTTACCCCTTGTTTCTTGCTTTTATCTCAGAATGATTATTCAGTGAATTAGGCCCTCCAGTTGGTTATGTAGGAGCTCTTGTTCTCTTTTATGGGTCAAAATGAGCTAGTTAAGGCTCATGATGGTGTTCCCATCATACCCCCATGCCTAGCTTTTGCTAGTCCCTTAACAAAATTTTAAGATTTTAACTTCGATTCTAGACCATGAGTTCCTTGATGTCCAAAAACTATGATGAGTGCTTTCTTCTTTTGATTAGGTTAGAATGCCGATGATAGGCCTAGAGGTACTCAGGTATCAACCAAGATCTGGACCTGACCGGCTCTAACCTCAGTCTGCCATGAAGATTTTTAAGGCCCACAGGAACCATCCTAAGGTTCGTTGGACTCCGCAGTTAAAGCACTCGTGCTTGTAACATATTTTAGCTTCGGTTCAATTTGCAGTGCATTTTTGTAAGAGAGAGACAGAGGGTTTTTCTTTGTCTGGAGAGTTTTCTCTCTTTTCTTTTTATTTCTAGCTTCGGATTGGCTTCTCAACATGGTCTGTATCGGATTCCTAGTCCCCATCATCAATCCTCGAAGGGTCCCTGGCAATTGATGCTTCGTGATAGCACCGCCCATGGCAACCCCCAGAACCCTGGCTTTCAAGATTTCGAGATAATCCCACCCATGGCATTTTGTAGCTAAATCCAGACCCTAGCAATCGACATTTCGTGATAATGCCGCCTATGGTATCTGAACTAGCACAGGGTGCTTACATGCCCCTAGTAGGATATGTAAATATCCTAGGAGACAAGCACTGAGGAGATGATATGTTATTGCGCATCTTTGAGGGGAATTTCCCGCCTCTCTACTCCGGGAACTCGTCCAAATCATCTTGTGTTGATCGATCGCTCTTAATCTAGGCGACTTTTTTAGAACAATTACACGCATTTGCATGATTTTTATACTTATGTGCACTGAACCAGACTGTGTGTGGATTGGGGTGCTTAGGTTACTGAGTCTCGCAAACCAGAGGTCAATTAATGAGGCCGAATACTCCCTAAGCCTTAGACCTAATACTTAAGCTTCGCATTTTCACCAACCTCTTGAGGACTATCCAAATCTTAGCAGATACTTGAATTTTTAAGCTTAGGAGTCTAGCCCAAGAGGCCTAAGATCAGCGTTCCAACTAATCTTTTTTTGTGTTTCATTTGCACTTTTTTTTTCTTTTCATTTTCTTTTTCTTGCTATGGTCTAGAACTTGGTTAATCCCTTAATTTCTTACTAATGACTATCTCTTTTCTTTTTCTTTTCATTTCGTGCTCCTTTTTTTTTGACATTTTTCACTTTTCCCCTTTTTCTCCTCATGATTTGTATGGCCTCAAAATTTTCTCTCCCTTCAGAATTTTTTTGTTCTTTTTCAAGAATTTTTTTTATTTTTTTGGTATTTTTGGGATATGTGATTTTTTTGTTGAAATCTTTTCTTGTGAGATGAGTTTTCACGACGTTTTGCACTTTCATATCTCCCCATGCCTACGATTTGCAATGTCCCCATTGTAAATTAGGTGGATTCGAGTTCAGCTTAGATCATTCATTAGAATAGGTTCTGGGTGGGCGAACAGGTCGAGGTGACTGTTGCGAACAATTTCAAACTCGGGTACAGGTACCTGAGGTGGGGTCGGCTGTTCTAATGGATGAACCCTAAAGTGCAATATGAATTTAGCATAGGAATGTCAAGAAGGGTTTTGGGTTTTTCAAAAATGACGGGTTGCCTCCCGTTAAGCGCTGAGTTTTACGCCATCGGTTAGGTGCAATGAGCTTAGGGAGAATGGAGGGTAAAGGATATCTCAGCCAAATTTGTATCGGTCAGGTCAATGAACAGTTTAAGTCTCTGACCGTTCACGATGAAAGGTTCTGAATCGTGACTGAGTGGACTGATCTCGATGGCTCCATTTCCAAAGATTCGTCGGACGAGGTAAGGTCCAATCCATTTTGATCGTAGTTTTCCTGAGAACAGTTTGAGCTTGGCATCAAAGAGTAGAACTTTTTGACCAGGATGAAAGATCTTTCTGGATATGTGCTTGTCGTGAAAGGCTTTAACTCACTCTTTGTAAATTCACGAGTTCTCATACGCGTCATGGCATAATTCATCAATCACGCTTATTTGAATCTTTCTGTGGGTTGCTGCCTTAGAAAGATATAGGTTGCAGTTCCGTACTGCCCAATAGGCTTTGTGCTCCAATTTGACAGGGAGGTGACATGCCTTCCTGTACACCAATTTGAAGGGAGACATACCTAATTGGGTTTTGTGGGTGGTCCTATAAGCCCACAAAGCTTACAGAAGTCAGGATGACCAGTCCTTCCTGTCAGGTCAAATAGTAACCTCGAGGATTTTCTTGATCTCCTGATTTGATAGCTCAGCTAGACCATTAGTTTGGGGGTGGTAAGGAGTAGAGATTCAGTGCGACACCCTATATTTGGTCATCAATGACCTGAACTGAGCATTAGTAAAATGGGTCCCTCCATCAGAGATTATAGCACGTGGAATCCTGAACCGCAAAAAGATATTCTGATGAATGAATTTGATAACCACCTTATGATCATTGGTTTGGGTCAGAATGGCTTTGATCCATTTGGACACGTAGTCAACAGCAAGTAGAATGTACTCGAAGCCATTCGAAACAGGAAAGGGTCCCATAAAATCAATCCCCCATACATCGAAGATTTCGCTATGAGAATCGGTTGTAAGGGCATCATATCACGGTGGCTCATGTTGCTTAAGGTCTGGCAACGAGTGCATGCCCTACAGTGAATGTATGCATCTTTGAAAATCGTGGGCCAATAGAAGCTGCGCTGGAGGACTTTCACTACGGTTTTATGACCTAAGAAGTGTCCACCACATGCCTGGTCATGGCAGAAAGATAATATGTCCCAAATTTCTGCTTCCGCGACACATCATCGAATGATTTGATCAGCACCGATGCGGAAAAGATACAGGTCTTCCCAGAAGTAATACTTGGCATCGGAAAGCAATTTGTCCTTCTTGGCCTTTGGCCAATCGGACAGAATCTGATGTGATGCCAGGTAGTTTACTATATTAGCAAACCATGGAAGCCCTATATTGATAGTCAGGAGGTGCTCATCAGGAAAATGTTCCATGATGGGTCCGGAAGGGTCGATGATCTCAGAAGGGAGGTAGGACAAGTGATCAGCTACCATATTCTGTTTTTCCACTTTGTCATAATCTCAAGATAAAACTCTTGCGACAGCAAGATCCAGCGGATTAATTGAGGTTTCGCATCCTTTGCAAGGAGATGCCTCACAGCTGTGTGATTCGAGTAAATGATAACACAGGAACCAAGGAGATATGATCTGAACTTTTCCAGGGCAAATACTACAGCTAGCAGCTCTTTCTTAGTAACTGTGTAGTTACGCTGAGCCTCGTCAAGTGTCTTGCTAGCATAGTAGAGGAGCACAGGTTTCCTGTCAATTTTCTACCCAAGTACCGCTCCTACAGCGAAGTCAGATGCATCGCACATGATCTCAAAGGGTTGAGACCAAACAGGGGACTGTAGGATCGGGGCTTAAGTAACTTGATCACGGAGGATTTCAAATGCTTGAGCGTGTTCCTTGGAGATTTTGAAAGGTACATCCTTAGATAGCAGAGTGGTCAGGGGGCACGCGATCTTTGAGAAATCAGGAATGAATCGACGGTAAAAATCGACGTGCCCCAGAAAAGATCAGATGTCCTTGATTGAGCTCAACATAGGGAGTTTGGAAATCAAGTTCACCTTGGTTCGATCGACCTGGATGACATTTTCTAATATGAGATGTCCCAGGATAATTCCTTTAGGCACCATGAAATGGCTCTTTTCCCAAGAAAGAACCAGATTCATGTCAATGCACTGCCTGAGGATTTGGACCAAGTGCAGGAGGCAATCATCAAATGATTCTCTGAATACTGAAAAGTCATCCATGAAGACTTCCAGATAATCACCTACCATATCTGAGAATATGGCAAGCATGCACCGCTGAAAAGTAGCGGGTGCATTGCAGAGACCGAATGGCATCCTTCGAAACACGTACGTCCTGAAGGGGCAGGTGAAAGTGGTCTTTTCTTGGTCCTCAGGATGGATTGCCACCTGGTTATAATCGGAGTACCCATCCAAAAAGTAGTAGAACCTATTTCCCACTAGTTTCTCAAGGATTTGATCAATAAACAGTAGTGGGAAACGATCCTTCTTTGTAGAGGTATTAAGTCTTCTGTAATCAATGCAGACTCTCCACGAATTCACCACACGGGTCGGTATGATTTCTCCGATTTCAATCGTGATTACGGTGAGTCCTGCCTTCTTAGGCACAACCTGGATTGGACTCACCCATCGACTGTCGGAGATCAGGTAGATGATCTTGGCATCTAACCACTTGATGATCTCTTTTTTCACAACCTCCTGCAGATTAGGATTCAAACATCTCTGCATTTCATGGGAAGGTCGTGTGCCCTCTTTGGTGTAGATACGGTGTGTGTAGTAAGAGGGGTTGATATCAGTCAAATCATCGAGACTCCATCAATGGCTCTACAATGTTGCTGGAGAATAGTAATCATACGAAATTCCTGATCAGGTGTGAGTCTAGAGTTGATAATCACAGGAAATGTCTGATTGGAACCCAAAAAGATGTATTTAAGATGGTCGGGAAGAGGCTTGAGTTCCAGAACAGGGTTATCAGCAGCGGCAGGCGGTTTGAGGTGTGTGTCAGGAGCAAGGGAAGGAGTTATGGGTGTATCTAGGTCAGGTTTGGACTCCTTTGATTGCGGGTTTTGATCCTCTTGTGGTTGATCCGAAGTAGTCAGGTTGTCCTCAATATACGAATCGTAAACCACAGCCTTGATGTCACATATCTGTTCTATAACACCACAATTAATCCCTTGTTGGGCCTTAAAGATGTCAATATTTAATGTTTGGTTCCTGAATTTCAGTTCAATTTGGCCCTCCTCATAATTTATGTTGGCCCTAGCAGTGGCTAGAAAGGGTCTCTCTAGTATAATTAGTGTATCCCTTGGGTTATCTAGAGCATCCATATCCAAGACTACAAAGTCCACCGGGAAATAGAAATCCTGCACCCTAACAATGACATCCTCAAGAACTCCTTTAGGTGACTTAATAGACCGGTCAGCCAACTGTAATGTCACCTCTGTCGGTTTAAGCTCAGATTCCTCAAGGTGGTCAAGTAGGGATGCTGGTATTAGGTTTATGGAGGCTCTTAGATCTAATAATGCTCTGCCAAATTGGGTATCACCAATGGTACAGGAAATTAGGGGAGTACCTGGGTCTTTTACCTTAGGTGGGAGTTTGCTCAAAATTACAGAGTTGGCTTGCTCTGACAGTATGATTGGACTCCTTTTGGTTCGCGGCTTACGCTTAGGTATACACACGTCTTTCAGAAATCGTGCGTAAGCCGGTATGTGGCGGATTACATCCATCAATGGGATGTTTATATGGACCTGTTCAAAGAGCTTGACTAGATCCTCCTCAGGTGCCATGGGTTTATTTGTCCTCTTTCCCTTGGTCAAGGCCTTGGGAAATGGAACCTTGGATGGTTCCTCTAGAATAGGTCCAGGTTCTTGATTTGGGACAAGGGTATCCTGGATAACTATCCTAGGGCTTGGGTTAGTACTACCAGGTCGAAAGTGGCTTGGGTAAGGTGGGTCTTGTGTTGCTTTGCCACTACGGGTTGTAACAGAATTCAATCCTGCCTGGCTTTGGTTTGGGGTTGGTAAAATAGGTGGCTGCTGTTGATATCCTGCATATGATGTCGAAGCTTCCATCCCGTCGGGTGATGGAACAGAAGCGGCCTGATAAATCATGTGGGCTTGGCTCGGATTTGGGTTCATAACATGCCTCTGGTTTGGCACATTATTCGAATTTGGTAGAGGTTGCGAAGGGAGTGTGCCAGGTTGGCGGGGATTTGCCTTCTGGGCGAGTTGATTACGAACCTCTGTGATCTCGTCCTTGTGCTGTTCTTGCATAGCCACATTCGTCTTCTGAATGTTAGCCAGAGTCTGAAGGATAAGAGTCATTTGATCTGTTTGAGTTGGCCCGAATTGATAGGTGGAGTTGGGTCGAGGCTGAGGCAGCTGACATGGACGAGGAGCTTGTGGACGGGGTTGATATGGTGGTCTTTGATTCTGATTATTTCCCACCCACAGGAAATTGGGATGATTCTGCCATCCAGGGTTATAGGTGTTAGAGAATGGGTCATTCTGGATGGCGTTGAGGTCCTCTCAGGTCTGAGGAACCTCAGGAAAGTCAGAGTACGAGGATTCAGACTTCCCCCAACTAGAGTAGGTTGGATCAGAGTTTCCTCCGGTCCTAGAGTCAGACGAGGGTGGATACGGGTCCATCCCCTGAGAAGATCAGTGATAGATGTTATGCACAGCTTCCCTCCTAGAAGGCAGCTGTGCAAATGGGTTTTGCGCAGAGGTGGCTTGCTGCAGATGTCGAGTCAGCTCATCCACCTTCTTCTCAATGATAGAGACCTTATCCATCCGACTGGCCATCAATTCCAAGTTGACAGATGCAGACAGACCCTGCATCTCATGTGCTCCCCTTGGATTCATCGATGCACGGGCATTCTTCAGGTCGAATAAGCCCATGGAGTCATTATTGATGGAGTTCTCGCACATATTCTCCAGAATCTCCCACACAGTGTCTTCGTGTTGACCCATGATGTTTCCTCCGCAGGTTGCATTGACGAATAAGCGGATATCTTCACGGAGTCCCTGGTAAAAAGACTGGACTTGTTCTCATTTAGGAACTCCGTGATGGGGGCTCTTTCGCATGAAATCCAGGAAATGGTCCCATGCCTCATGAAAGGGTGATTGCGCAGCAATCATAGGTCTTAATTGGCCTAAATTAGGCTAGGACTTAGCATAAGTTAGGGTAATTCACGCATGCATAAGCATTACTTGCATCTTTACTGCTTTCTTTTAGCTATGCATAAAATAATGCTATAATGTACTAATTAGGTGCATTATGACAATTAAAGGTAATAAGCTGACCAAAAGGTAGATCGAAAGCTGGATCTGAAGCTGGAATAACTGGTGTTGCAGCAGAGCTGGAGCGAAAGACCTAGATTAGATGTAATAGATAATAATGTAAGAGAGCTAAGGTATGCTATTCTATTAAGTAGGAATAAAGTAGTAAAATATGAAGAACTTAGGACCATCCTAGCCCTAGGATAGTCTAGAAGCTTCCCCAAGCCTTAGCCACCCTTAGATTAGGTCACCGCACCATAGGAAACCTTAAAACCCTAATTCTAACCTCTATTTGGACATCCAGATAAGTTATAGGACGTCCAAAACCCTTAGCCAACTCCCGCACACCTTAAACCCACTTCTACAGTGTTATTGGATGTCCATACACTTGGTTAGACGTCCAATTTCTGCAGAATAGCCAAGACAGAACCTAGAATCCCTCCTGACTTTGATTGGACGTCCAGACAATAGGTCTGGGCTTTTGATTTTTCATTATAAGACATCTGACACTTTTATTGGACGTCTGGAACTGCTCTCTAGTTCCTGTTTTGAGATTCAAGCCTTGATCTTGGATCTCTAGGTCACTAAACCCAATTCCAACCCCATAGGAACTTAAATTAAGGTGTCTTAACCCTAGCACATCACCTCTAGACCTCCCTAAGGACCTAATTAGGTCCTCACTAAACCTAATTGACTTGGATCTTAGTTAATTCCATCAACCTATTCAACTGATCTCAGCACACACTATTCAATTGGACTCAGTGAGAGTCCAATTGACCTAGACTTGACTTAATTGAGTTATTTTACTCTCAATTAAGTTTTCACGCACCCAATTAAACTTGTACTAAGTTTAATTGCACTTTACCTTAGTGAATTAGGGTTTACAACCCTAATTTGAGACCTACCTTGACCTAAACCCACTAGAACCTAACCTAATCAACCTAGCCACCTAAGTTTCGACCCACACACACCCACACACACCATCCACATGAAAATACCTAGCCTAGAGTTCTCTAAAACTCTCTACCATGTGTTGTTGCCTTGGTTGCTAAAATTAGCAACCAAGAGCCATTCAATTTTTAGATCCACACTTGGTGGATCTAAAAATCACCATCCATCCTCTCTCTCTCTCTCCCACGAGCTCCCACCATAGGCCTCTCTAGAGAATTCCATAATTCTCTAGAGAGCTTCCTTTAGGCCTATAAAAAGACCTAAGGGGTGGCCATTTGCACCCATCAATCTCTTGGCATTATTCACTTCCATTTAGGTTAGCTACATTCACTTCCACTCCACCTCCACGAGTTGCTCACCATGGCCACCACCATCTCCATGCCAAGATGCCAGATCATCTCTCCAACCTCTCTCCAAGGGCCGGCCTAAGCACCATTGGCCGCCCCTCCTCTCAGCCAACTCAAAGGCCATCGGAGCCCACCTCCGAATGCCCTTATTTCTTCTAGATTAGTAGCTTAATTCTTCGTAGTTTACATGCTTTTATTACTGCTTAGTAGTGTATCTCTTTATTCTCCCCCAATGATGCATGCAAAATTCCTTCAGATTCATGTATGCGATCATTTTCTGTTAGCTAGATTTATGTTTTCAAGCTTTCCTCTATAAGCCTTCCACTAGTTTCATGTTGCAAACACCATGATGAATGAATGAAAGATCTTTTTTTTTCTATATATATATATGTCTATGTGTTGAGAATCACCATAAGCTTATTGCAATATATTTTGTGTGATTAAGGTTGCTTGCTTTTAATTTTCGATATTCTGGCAACTAAGCATGTCATGCATAAATACGTAATAACCATAAACCGCCATGCGATTTTAAGCAAGTAAAGCGAAAAAGATCGATTTCAAATTTGCATAAACACCTCTCAGAGACGAATGACCAGGACTCAAGTCTCATTATCTTTACAAAATCATTTTTTTGACTAGCATTTTAGCACGACTATACTACGATTTCCGACGACTTTAAAATGCACGAAAAACTATCTTATCAAAGGGTTCTCCATATTGCTGGGTGAAGTGTGTGATCTAGTGTCGTAATGCATTCGTCCGACCAACTGGGAAGAACTTTTTCAGAAACTCAGATTGTTGTTCAACCCATGTGTTGATTGGATGTGTTTGAGTCTGATACCAGTGAGCTGCTTTGTCTATGAGAGAGAAGAACATCTTCATGAGAAGAATATTCCGATTTTGGACATCTGACCCAAAGTCTGGGCTAGATGCTTGAGTTGTTTAATGTGCTAGAAGGGATCCTCGAAATTAAGCCCATAAAATTTTTGGAATAGCTTGAATTATGTTGGGCTTGAGTTCAAAATTAGGAACTCCAGCCGGGATTTGGACTCGAGGTTCGATCGCCACCATAGCGGGATTATAGTGACCTCGCATCATAGGACGCTGTGGCGGGTTTACAAAGGCTTGAAATAAATCATTAAGGCACTGAAGTTGGTTCTTAAGGTTATTCTCTTCTACTGGTTGTGCCATGATGACGGAAGGAGAATTTGGTTCAGATGAATAAGAGGGGATGTCTATGTGGTGGGGTTGCTGCACAAACACGGAAGTCGAGGCCTGACCTCAACGGGCGTGAATCACTAAAGGAGGCCTCAAGGATGGTCTTAAGGACCTCCTACCGAACATGCATCGATGGTTTGGACGAGAGTAGAATGTGATGGACCCAATCAAGACACCTAACAATTTGGATGACTATAGAGGTTCGAGGTGGATGATACCCCTTAGTCAGAAAGCTGTCCACTTGAGAAATACCTAGGCAGCTAGAGAGGGAGAGTCCCACAATGATCCCTACACGGTAGAGCATCCCCACGAGTTACAGGGTTTCCTCCACCTGACCTCTCTTGTCACTAATGTTCAAGATAGACCAGAATGGGGACTTTGACCTCTTAAGTCTACCGGTTTTAGTTAAGAGCAAGGGTGCTTAAGATTTCACTTGAACTTTAGATGTATTGAGTGCAAAAGTGACTTAATTTCAAGGTTAGTTGACCCAACAAGGGGGTCAGCTTCACCTATTTGTCCTTTGAGAAGTTTTTAGGTCCTTTCTTTTAAGATTCAAGTGAGATTTAGAGACTGAATTTTAGGTTTTTCTTGAATAGATCGCTTCAACTAAGGCTTAGGCACACCTCTTTTTGGAGAGTTGATTCTTGCTTATGAAGGTGTGGCTCTAAAATCCTAAATTGAAATCCTTAGTTTGGCTCTAATCTTGGTCCAATTTAGTTTGTCAAAATATGGTATCTAGGGCTCAATCAAGAAGGTGGGAGCCCTAGTAACCTTAAGTGGGTGCACAAATCAGTATTGTTGTTGAAATCAAATCAGGCAACTTGATGAAATTAGTTAGGAATGGAAAGCAAGTAGCCCTAATTGATTTTATCCTTTTTTTTTTTTCAGAGTGAGGGGCTTAAGGGAAAGAAATTAATCAGAAAGTACCTGCCTCGGACGTGTTTGATGTGCGGCTGTCTTTTGTTGAATCTTCTCTCCTGAAACAACCACAACAAAATAGATATATTAAGTTAGTACCAAATCAGAAATTGTAATCAAGATTTCTAAATTGTCCGTTGCTCCTTGGCAATGGTGCCAAAATGTTTAGCACGTTTGATCGGGTTTTAGAAAGGTCGCGTTGTAGTACAGTCGAAAAAGCGTTCAAAACAAATATAATTTATTACTCGAATTTTAAAGTCCGAGGTCGAATATAGGGAGCAAATTAGGGTATAGAAATCAAGATCAAAACTTGAGAATTTGAAAGAATATAATATGCAATAAGATCAATGTTATAGTGCAAAAAGATA
The DNA here is from genome assembly GCA_037157565.1 of Thalassia testudinum. Taxonomy (NCBI): domain Eukaryota; kingdom Viridiplantae; phylum Streptophyta; class Magnoliopsida; order Alismatales; family Hydrocharitaceae; genus Thalassia; species Thalassia testudinum. The sequence goes on from JAZHRO010000031.1 coordinate 147,474,016, forward strand.
GGAATAAATGTACGACACTAAAGGAACCAATGTATTTGAATAAAGCTCAAAATTGGACGTCTGATTTGTGAATCTGACGTCTTAAAACGATGATGCTACAGTGCTTGATCATTCTTCTTTCTTCTGCTTCTTCTCCTATTCTTCTTTCTCTGTTTCTGCCTTTGTCTTCAATCTTCTTCTTTATCTTCCTTCTTCTCTATTCTCTGGCAGCTCCTTCCTTATTCTTCTTCTTTGGCTTCTTTCTTCCTCTTCTGATTTTGGCTTCAGCTTCCTTGCCTTAGCTTTTCTCTTCCTCTGCCTTCTTCTCTTTCTCGGCTGCCTTCATCTTCTTTTTGCTTCAACCCTCCTCCTTCCTTAGCTTCTGACTTCGACGTCCTCCTTCTCCTTCTCCTTCTCCTTCATTTTGCTTCAGCCTACAGAGCAAAACCTACCCCCTACCCACGCGAGCTCTCTTCTCTACTTTCTCTCTTAGGTTTGCTCTCCCAGAGCCACTTCTCGGGTAATCGGGTCGGATACGCGCCCGGGACCAGGCCCACCGGCGTGCAGTGGTGGGCGAGGTGTGAGGTCGGGTTGGGTCACCAGGTCCGCGAGGCGTGGGGTCACAGACGAGGTGTCTGGTCGGGTGAGAGGGACCTCACCCCGTGAGTTGGAGGCAATCAGCCCAATGCAGAAATTCCTTTTATGCGAGTGCGACTCGCCAGATGTTTCTGAGGTGGGACTAACTTCCCACCCTCTTGCATGCGTGCCTACAGTCGAGTGTCTTCGTTCGATTGCAATTGCAGCTTCAGCCTTCAAACCTAATTGGATGCCTGGAAACATTCGTGAAGGCTCTCCGTGCGAGCTGGGACTGTGACCTGGAATGGGCACGGCCTGGAGAAGCTTGCAAAGAAGCTTCAGGCAGTGTGTCAATGGCAGCAAGCCCCTGGACCTGAAATCACACAAACAACCTTGCGGCCACATTAAAAAGCTCAGGGAGCTTCGCCAAGGTGCGACGAACGTGCAGAGGTGGTTGGCGTGGCGTGGGAATGCCTGGGGGAGAGTGCCTAAGGCACACTGCGGCCGTGTGTGTGGGTTTGTTCGGGGGTGCGTTTGGGTGAGTGGCGGAGTGTTGTGAGTGGGGGGTTATGATCAGTGAGTCGGGGCGGTGCTAAGGAACCGGTCGTCGAGGAGGGAGGTGGTCTGTGGTGGTGGAGCGAACTTGCCGGAGTGGTGGTTGGAGGTAAAGGGGATGATGGTGGTGGAGTGCGTCAGTGGTCATTTAAGGGTAAGAAAGAGGGGGAGAGGGAGTAGAAGGTGAGAGGACTTATCTTGCAGTGAAGAGACGAAGGGGGAGGTAGGGATGGTGTCTGGCTCGTATCGCCGATGCCGGAGACGAAGGTGCTCAGTGAGGGAGGTCGGCAAGGATGAAGGGGAGGCAGAAGCATTGGCGGGTGCTACACGACGCGGACGAGCGAGAGGACGAGGAACCTGCCACCGGTATTATGGCTAGGTGACGAGGGAGAGTGGGAGAGGTCATCGGAGCTTGACGAGCAAGTCGGCCGGAGGAGGAGAGACAAAATTGAGGGGGTTCTTCGGCTGATTTCAAGCTTAGGAGATGCGGGGTGAATTGGGGTCTCTTAAATAGGCCTTGGAGGTTGGGTTTGTAATTGGAAGCCAAGCTTCCAAACAAGGGAAGTTCGCTGGTAATGGAAAATTGAAAGAGACCCAAATTTCTCATGCGTTCGTATGAGAGATTGGGTACCAAATAGGGCTTCTAATTGGGTTCACATTGGAGGAGATTTCTCAGAGAATCTCCCTTTCAATTTTGAAGGGGATTCCCTGAGAGATCAGGGAGAAATCACCCTTTCAAGCTCGCCGGAGTAGGATTCCCTCCGCTATAACGGTGGAGGGACCTAATTGCAAAGAACGAAGAAGAAGCTAGGGGGTAAAATATATGAGTGTTTGAAAGATAGGGGTAGAAATGTAATTGGGCTGGACCTATTTGCAAAGTGGGTCAAGATGAATTTCCGTTAGGTCAAAATTTTGGTACAAACCTAATTTGGACCTAAGGAATCCAATGGTGAGGTTGGATTTTGGGTTTGACCACATTTGACTTGGAAATTTACGTAAAAACCCAATTTAGGGTAAATATTTGTTTGAGACACCATTCTAGGTCAAAATAGGTTCCAATGGCCAAATTGAAGGGTATAAACCTAGAGAATATTTTTCCATGATATTTAAAGGGTTTAGGTAAATTTTATCCTAACCAGGTCCTTGTTTAATCAAGTGGGTTTGTTTTAGGGTTACAAGAAGTCATTTACTTCCCAGAATTCACATGAACCCTTTTTTGTCTGATTCAACCCACTTAATATCTTGTAAAGACCATTTGGCCTGTGTTTATCTCATGAGAAATCCGTTGTTGTACTGCAATGGTAAAATTACAGTTTTACCCCTTATTTTTGTAGATTCTTCCCTACCAGGAGAGGGTGATGTAATAAAATACGGAATATAATTTAAACAATCTCACAAAAAATTCAATCACACAAGATGTACAATTATTTTTAGGTGGAAACCCAAACCGGGTGAAAACCACCACCTAACCCTCTCGAGTTAGGATTTTCCGATCAACAAAGTTGATCAAATCCACTAAACAAATCACTTAAACGAGGGTGATTCAACCTCAATTGCAACCACACTACAAGTGCGAGAGTAGCGTTCCTCAACCCCTTCTCTTCATGAGAAGGATTTTGTCCCACGAAGGAGACGGGAATTCGCAAAGCGAATACCCAACCAAATAACAAAGTAAAATAACAAATATAGTCCTATAGAGCCAATAAAGATTTAAACCTAGCTTCTACAGGAATTAGGAAAACTTCCCTTTGCAAGGAGTGCGTTGAATCGATGACGTAGGTGCGTGAGCCACGCGACGGCGCAACGTCACTCTCGTGAACTATGGCGGAAGAGTGGGTGCGCAAAGGTTTGATGCTCTCAAGATGTAGAACTTGAGCTTGGAGAGCAAGAGCTTCTTTTTGGACTCAAAAGAGTGGAAAGTGTGTTGCTTGGGTGTGTCTTGGTGTATCTAGGTGTGCAAGAGGTTCCTCTCTATTTATAGAGGCCTTAGGAAAGCTTTGGAAGGCTTAGGAAAGCTTCCACAGCCGTTGGGAGCAAAGCCCAAGAGAATCAGGCTGAAATCAGGAATAATGATTGCACTGACAGGGTTATCAGACATCTGATCCTGGCATCAGATGTCTGGGAAGCCAGTTTAAGACGTCTGAAAATAAGGTCAGACGTCTGATTTTATGTGGGTTTCTTCCTGTCTTGAATCAGATCTAAATAGGGTTCTAGCGCAAGTCTATCAGACGACATACAGGACGTTTGGCACTATGTCTGGACGTCTGAAAACCTACTTTTTCGTGGGAATGGATTTCCAAGAGTTGCAATGGCTAAAAAATCTTTGAGAAGAGATTTTGGGTTAGCCGAGGCAAAACGGTCATCTATCAGACGTCTGGAAAGGCTTAAGGACGTCTGATAAAGCTCTAACGGTCATATCCTTGAGTGTTTGCTAAGCCAGCCAGCGGTCCACTAATTGGACGTCTGGAAAATTCATCAGACGTCTTCTAAGACGTCTGGACAGAGGTCAAGACGTCTAATTTCATCAGACAGAGCTAACAAGTCCAGCCTAAATGTTATCAGACGTCTAAATCAACAGTCAGATGTCTTAAAACACATTATCAAACGTCTGATTTTGGAATTAGACGTCTGAAAAAGCTATTTAAACCCTATATTGGTTTTCTAAGTTTTTTACAGAAAACCTAAGTATCCTAGGGTTGTGCTGATGTTCCTAGGACTACTGTTAGGGTACTTTGAGGCTCTTTAACATGAATCTAAGTAACAAAAATAAAGAGCAACAAAAGAAACGAAAAATATAAAGAGTACAAGAGAAGGAAATCTATCCTATTCTTCATCTCCTTCCTTCTTCAAGCCATCGCTCCTCGCGAATCTCCTCTGTTTTTCATCAAGCTCCTCCAATCCATCCTGGATGGGAGCTCGAACTCCGTCTGGTCACGTCTCCATTTGCAATTTGCCTGAAATCTAAGACCCCAAGTGCAAATGTTAAATGACACGTGTTTTGTTATCATCAAAACAAACGATCGCGGTGCTCTAGCACCAACTGTTTCTTGCTTTTATCTCAGAATGATTATTCAGTGAATTAGGTCCTACAGTTGGTTATGTAGGAACTCTTGTTCTCTTTTATGGGTCAAAATGAGCTAGTTAGGGTTCTTGATGGTACCCCATCAATTTCCAATCTGTTTGATGAGACATCTTCCTCACTCTATTTATCAAGATCATGTCAAAATCCTAGAGTGCAGGGACCTTTTCCTCATTGATTTCATCTTTGTAATCTAAATTCTTAATGTTCCTATTTTCTGAATCCCCTAAATCAAGCTCCTGGTCCAAATTTTCCTTAATGATATATTCAGACTTAGCTAAATTTCCAGGAAATTCAATTGGGGGCTCAGATTGTTCAAAAGATTTAGGTTTAGTGAAATTGATTCCCTTTAGTCCTGCTATGTCAGTTTTCATTATGTTCATAAATTCTAGTGTATTCAAAATAGTCTTCTAGGCCTCTTTTCAAAATTGTTGGAACATTTTCATCATTTAGATTTGCAACTCAATCAACTTCAAATTATGCTTTAGTTGCTCCAATTGATAACTCGTAGGTGTTGATTGAGGTTCCATAGATTGACTTCGGGCTTGATTTGGATTGAACCCATAGTTAGGTATATTTGTTGGTAGACTTTTAAGATCTTTAGGACCTAGAGAAATTTTGATGCTGTCATTTTCAGGGTCCAACTCTTCTAAAGGCACTAGTCTACCCTTAGTTCTACTCCAATACAATTCAGGTTCAATCATCTCATAAGCAAATTCATCATCTTCTGGTGGGATTGAGAAATTGGATGTGCCTAAATTGCAACCATCCAAAAGATGCCCATAATCTAGGTTTTGAGGTGTAGGCTTAGATAATCTAGGTTGATCACAATCTAGATTAAGCTAGTATGAACCAAAAGGAGGATTGGGAGATTGAGGATAAGAATAATATGGATATTCTCCTTGATTATAGGTTGTATTAAAATAACCATTTGAGGATAACGACTGATCTTGAAAATTGCTCTTGAGGAGGATAAGTTGGGGCTCTATATTGCAATCTAGGGTGATAATCAAGTCCTCGATTTGGATTAAAGTTATTCCAATTTGAGGATTGATAAAATTGATTCGAATTGGGGTTAGGGTTATAATCATTTTGGGGATTAAAAGTTTGGTTTCGATATTGGTATCTCGAACTGTATCCCCACTTTGAGGTAGGGTTATCCAAATTAGATGAGGGATAAGGTTGAGTTGAATTGGGATAAAGGTGTAATCATTTTGTGGATAGGTCTAGGATGGAGGGTAGGAGTTAAAAGCCATGTACTCGATTAAATCTCGTATTAATCAAGTATTAGATTACTTGTCCTCATATGTCCCAACAGAATGGGTTCTCTGAGAGGAAGCAGAGACATATACTTGTTGTAGCATGCATGTTGCTCATTCACCTTAGTGTCCCCTTTCTTTGTTGGGGGGATGTTGTTCTTATGACATGCTACTTGATTAATAGGATGCTCTCCTCTACTATTCATGAATAGATTCCCCTGCAGATTCTCTATCCTGAGGGTAATCTATCCCATGTTCCTCCCTGGGTGTTTGGTTGTGTTGCTTTTGCCCAAATTACAACTCCAGGTTGGGATAAGCTCAACCCCTATCAATTGTGTCTTTCTGGGATATTCTTGTACTTAGAAGGGGTATCATTGTTATGATCCTCTTACTCATAGACATTGTGTGAGTGCAGATGTCACTTTTTACGAGTCTATTCCCTACTTCTCCACTGTAGGGCGGAGTCACTGTCTTGAATCTGTTGAGGCACCTATGTCCATTCCCCATACACCCTTGGAGGGTATCTCGATTGATGAGTTACCATCCTTTGAGCCTATACCTTTGGAGCCAACTAGGTTTCAGGATCCCCCCATCACCTTCCGACAACCCATTACCTACAGGTAGCAACCCCCTTCTTCTGCACCAGCTCCTCCCTTGTCTTAGGTGAGCACAGGAGATTTATGCATTGATGAGATTGTGCATAGTGATGATGCAGGGTGTCTACAAGATGATAGTGATGAGCCTTCTGTGACAAATAACCTTGATCTTCCCATTGAAATTCCCAATCCACCATAGAGTTGTACTCGATATCCTATATCACATGTTGTGTCCACTGTTTTTTTAGGAGGGACCTATAGTAAGTTCTACCATGCTCTTTCTGCCATGTCCACTCCCACTAGCCATCAACAGACCATGCTTGATCCTAAGTGGTGCCAAACCATGGAGGATGAGATGGCCACTCTTCGTTCCTGTGGCACATGGGAGCTTGCAGACTTGCTTTTAGGAGCTTTAGTTATTGGGTGCCGATGGATGTTTACCATCAAATATAACCCCAACAGGACAATTGCTAGACAGAAAGCCCATCTTATGGCCAAGGGGCTTACGTAGACTTATATGGTGGATTTCTTCGACATGCTCTCTTTAGTGGCCTATCTTCCTATTGCTTGCATCTTGATTTATGTCGTCGTGTAGCATGAGTGCCCACCCCAGTTTGATGACAAAAATGCTTTCTTGTATAGATGTTTGTAAGAAGTATACATGCAACAACCTCCTGGCTATGAGGTTCAGGGGGAGTGTTCTCAAGTGTGTTGCCTATGCAAGGTGATCTATGGTCTAAAATAGATCCTTAGGGCATGGTTCTAGAAGCTATCAAAAATTGTTAAGACGCTAAGCTTCCAGAGGTCTTCAGATCATTCATTGTTTATCAAAAGGATGGAACATGGTCTAGTGGCACTACTAGTTTATGTAGATGATATCATTCTTATAGGGAGTGATGGGCATGGTATTGTTGAGGTCAGGAGTTTGGTGACTAATTCTGTTATAAAAGACGTTGGTCCTCTCAGATACTTTTTTGGGATAGAGGTGGCACAAAGTAAGAAGGATGCTATCCTTTCCCAAAGAAAGTATGCACTTGACTTTCTATAGGAGACTAGCATGCTGGGAGCAAAGTTAGCCAATATTCCTATGAATCCCAAGGTACATTTATATGATGAGGAGGCTAATGCAGTGGTCAGTCAATAGTATAGAGGGCTAGTAGGAAAGCTTTTTTATTTGACTATTACTAGACCTGATATTCCCCTTGCTATTGAGAAATTGAACTAGTTTATGGATAGGCCTACTAGGCATCATTGGGATGTTGTAGTGGTGGTGCTAAGGTACCTGAGAAAAGCACTAGGGAAAGGGGTCCTATTCATTAAGGGGACCTCTATGAGTATTGTGGTTTACTCGAATGCAAACAATGCAGGATGTCTTATGGACAGGAAATCCACTATTGATTTTTGCACCTATATGATAGAAAATCTAGTGACTTGAAAGAGCAAGAAGCAAAATGTTGTACGTGGATATAGTGTAGAGTCAGAATATAGGGCCATGGCACACACTACGTTCGAGATGATGTGAGTGAAATCTCTTCTTGTAGACTTGCATGTTTTGTTGATGTATCTATGGAGATGAGATGTGATAACAAAGTAGCTTCCTATATCGCCAACAATTTGGTGTTCCATGAGAGGACTAAGTATGTAGAGGTTGATTACCACTACACACATGACTTGATCTGGAGAAGTATCATCTTCACTACCTATGTCTTCTTTGATGACCAGATAGCAAATATCTTTATCAAAACGTTGCCTCGATCATTCATCGATATTTGCTATTTCAAGTTGAGTATGATAGACATATATGCCCCATCTTGCAGGGAAGTGTTAGCCCTTACCGTGGAGTGTTATGTTATTTTATTTGTTTTCTTAGTTGTAATATTTTTTTGAGAACTAATGTAATTTTCTGACCTCTATATATTAAAAGGTTGGACTATAGAATAAATTACTTGATTCATTTGTTCTAATTATTTCACATGCAAGTCTACCTATCATCTTTTTCTCTATTTATGGACATAGATAACTTTTTTTTTAAAGTTCTCTATTCCATATTCTCACTTTCGGTGTTTTGCATGGAGTGAAATAGAAAAGGAAATCAGGTTTATATTGTAAAAGAAAGGACCATAAGTTAGCTATGCAAAAAAGTACTCTAGCAATTTCTTAAATAAAAAATTCATAATTTGTCGATTAGAGATACAAGAATACAATGACATCATTGGAGTTAAAAATAAATTATGCATGACAAACACAATGTCTACAAATATTATTAGGTGACGGTAGCAATATATGGGTAAGGTTACTCATATCACTTGATAGGACCTAGCTTCACATCTTTGCTTACTATATCCAAGCATGCACGTAATTTCATGCAAAAGTTGGATAGTATTAAAGCATCAAGATTAGTCAATTATGAGTCCTATTATGGTTATGTTTGAGAATCCTAATCTTTTTTCTATCCCTATTAGTTATTTTTATTCTTATTGGGTCTCATATTTAATTTTTCTAACCTTACTCTCTATTGGATTTACAACTGTGAAGGATTTGAATAAGGCTCTCATTTCTTGCTTCTACCTATCTATAGCTACCACTTGTTTAAGATCTTCCACTATTACTATTGTTATGTGAGCTTGATTGTTATCCACTCTTCAGCTTAGAGAGGGGGAAGGGGATGCTAAAAGTATTAAGATGAGTTACTTATTAGTCCTATTATGATTAGGTTTGATAGTGTTAATCCTTTTCATATTCCTATTAGTTTTTTTCTTGTTGGATCTCTTTTGCAAATTTTCTAACCCTACCTTCTTTATAAAGGGGGTTAGGATTGTTGATTTGAATAATGCTCTCTATTTTCTCTGACAGATAGAAAAAAATGACTGAATGAACTGCATGGAACACATTTAATCATCTCTGGTAGTTACCCCTAATAACATACACCAATCACAGAAACTAAACATCAGCTATAATTGTGGCTTCCTTCTCAGCTACTGAATGCAAAGCGAGGGTTGGATATTCCAGATAAACAGCATACATTAGAAGCACACACCAATTCTGAAATTTGAGATACCACTCTTGATAGCAGCTGCAACCATTTTGGAACCAATTCCTAATTCAGTCAAGTTGGATCCATGAAAGACAGTTTAATAAATATAAATTCTACAAGAACAAAATACCATGGGACCGATCAAGATCATTATGCTTCCAAATAGCCACATTCCATTCTTACATCCTTCAGTTCTCAACAAAGGTAAGATCGAGCCCATTGCACAGCCAAGGTCATTGAAGACCATCAATATAAGGACGAATGCGACGAAACAAAAAGAAAAATCAAACTTGGGAAGACGTGTGTATGCTTAAATATACATTGTTTGGTTCCATACCAACACAGACCAACATTTCATCACACAGGTGAGTGTCTGCATGCACACAGATCGAGTTACTCAGAGGGTATGGGTATTTGTGGGGTGGTTAGGAGTGCTACTTGTGAGCGTGTGTGTGAGAATTAGCAGAAGCAACCGTTCAACATTTCCTACTAGTTAGTAACACCAACACAAGCCCAAAAGCAAGAATGCAAATCCGAGCAAAGCATCCTTGATCAGATTTCAGTGACTACCAGTTTCAGGAATCTAAGATAAGCCTTTAAAAGAACTTGCATCAAGGTTAATGTCCTCTAATCTGCAAGGGTATCTCTGGAATCACCTGCAATGGTAAAAAACCATCTCAATTAGTACAAACACATAACTTGCATTTAAATATTAGAGTCTCAGACTGAAAATGCTTATCACTTTTAAGGGCTTTCTGTTGCTGATGCTGCCTTGTGCAATACTCGCTAAATGGCGTCTCAGGAACAGGAATGAGCTTACCCAAGATCGCTAGGGGCCAACTAAAAAACAAGAATTTGACCCCATGAGACTCGAAGTATGTTAAGCAGATTGTTTGCAGCATCTTTAACAACCTCTGTTTAGATTTGAGTATTTTTCAGTGATTGAGAAGCTGACCTACTGTCAAATATACCAAGGTGCCTTCGAGAAAAAAAACATAACAAAACAAGAAGAAGGAAGAGAGAGAAAAAAAAGGAAAACCCCAGAGAAATTCTTGCAAATTAAGCAATTCAAGATTCGATAATGGCTCTGAACATGAAGTTAAAGAAAGTCCTGATGCTGCTGTTCCTAGTTTATATTACATCCTCTGGTTGCTGTCCCTTATGATCCACCTTGATATGGCAAACTCTTTTATTCAAGGTTTCTAACTTGACTAGGGTGTAAGTTGAACCCACTCACCGAATCCACTTGGATTTGGATTTGATTTGTTAAGAAAATTCGAATTCAACTACTTCGAATATTAACACCTAGATTCATATTTGATTCATTATGGATTCAAATATTCATCAAATCTTTATTGAAACTTTGTATATATAATATGTAAGTGTACAAAATGTCAATTGTTACTTTGCCAAAATTTTTTTATACATTTTTTGTATATTTTTATATATTTTTTTCCTATGCAGGTTACTGACAACATAGGTTACCTTGATTTGGGAGGGGAGAGGGTTTTGGAAGCAAGGTGAGTGCTTGATTTGGGAGGGACAGAGGAAACAGGTGATAGATTTGGGAAAGTTTGGAACTTGGGACTTGTTGGAGGTTTTACCATTCTGGTGACTAAGCTTTCTTTTTTGTTTTAAAGTTTTGATCCACATTCTTTGATCACATCATAAGAGGGATGAGCAACAGTGTGATCTAAATAAGTCCTGGCAAGAGGGTTCACATGACTTGACTTTTAAAGGAAAAAAAAGAGATTCACCCCTCCCTCTATACACAAAAAAAAGATTCGATTCATTAAGCTATCTAATCTAAATATTGGATTCATATTTGATTCCTTACAAATCGAAGTCAATCAAATAATTACCCAATCAAATTTAAATAGTTCGATTCAATTAGTGGCCATATAAGTAGTGTTTCAACTTAGCACAAGAATTTCAAGATGTTTGTCCAACTTTAGGCTCATCAATAAAGAAACAAACTCAATACTCCAATGCATTTCCTTTACGCATCCATCCCAATATTGACCTTGATTAACATCTTTTTTGTTTGTTTGTTTGTGTGAGTGCGTGTGGAAAGATTTGTTAACATCTTCTAAAGAGATGATTTGTGAATCATGTTTTTATGTAGTTATTTTTAATAGGTGATATCCAAAGGTGAGGTTAAGGGGGCAAGTGTTCCCATTTTCCACCCCCTTTGGAGTGGGACTCAAGACCTTTAATTTCACCCCTTGCATCAAATGTCGAGGAGGGACCAACGGACTCCCAACTGAACTATATATATGCTTAAAGGTCTAGTAGGACCCCTTTAAAACCATCCCTTATCCATGTTGTCTCTTTTGTCACAGTTCCATCCTATTGATATCTAGAAGTAATGCGCGGGGGAAGAACATGACTTACAAAGAAAGAGTTAGTTACCCATTGCATGATGAGGGAGGGCATTCTTTTCTTCTTCTTTTATTAATCTTCTTATTACTCTACTCTTTTCTCATTATATTTATCCAATCCCACCACATGGAGACACCCTGCTATAGCCCTATGAGCACCACACATGTGATAGCATGCATCCAACTGTTAGGAAATAAATGATAATCCAGTTAGTTAGTTGTTTTACTTATTTTGGTTAATGTTATTTTAGTAACTTGGCGTGTTTTCTCCTATCGTACCAAACCCTCTCCTATATAAAGAGGGCCTTGGCTTGGGTTATTGAAGAAGAAATATCATCCCTTAAAAATTTCAACCTGGCATCAGAACAACAATCCTAGATTAGTGTTTTGGTATCCCAACACAAGGCCTCCATAGCCCTCTACGCTAACCCTTTTCTCCCTCTCTCTCATTGGTAGCACCCATCTGTTTCTGCTGTCGACAGGAGGAGCAACAGCAGCACCGCCACCCCCATCAGTAGCAATAGACTTGTCGCCACCACCACCTATAGGTGGTTGGGCGGCCCCTTGCATCGACGAGGAGAGGGTTCCAGGCATCCTAGGTGGCTCCACTAGGGGGCTCCCCAAGCCTTAGTGTGCGGATCGAGGGGACTTTGGTGATCCACTTCTTGATTTCCAGGACTCCATTGTCTTGGATTTCATGATTGGAAGATCACTATTTTTCTGATGAAGTTGTTTCAGATATATAAATATAATTTTAAATCTCTTGGTTCCTTGATCTCTATTAGGCACAATGTCATCCTCAGAAGGATTAGAGATAGTGTTGGAGACCGTTAATTGCGACAGGGACAGTGGAGTATGCAAGCTTGATGCATTTGGAGCATGATAGGAGTCACCATGGTGCAGGATGGCTAGTTGACTCTGGAGCTTTACAAACTTCTTGACCCATGCTCTCTCTTCCTTAGCAAATGCATTTTTGATTGTGGTTTGATGCATACCACAATCCTTAGTGGTTTCTGACATTCGTGGCCTTTTACCATCGCTCTCAACAGAGGGTGTTGAATTTGTTTTAATGATCACTTTGTCTCGCAATTCTTAAATAGCTGCAGCTTTGTCTTATTTCTTCTTTGATGTTTGCCCTAAATAATCCTTTATAAGTTTTTGAACTTAAGGGTCAAATTTTGGACATGGTGCGACGTTTCCCTTGCTACGTGCAAGATGTTGCTTCATTCTATTTATCTCCCCCTTCACCACCTTGTCACAAAGTCGGCATGTGACTGTATTGAGATCAGTCTTCATTTGAAGATAAGCATATTTCCAACCTGGATCATTATATCCTTGTGGAACATAAAATGACATACTTGGGGTGGATGCACTATCGGAAATTGATTGACTTGGTGAATTAACCATCGATCTATCAAAATCATATCAAATAAAAAATAAACCCTAAAGTTCAGACCTTAAAATGCAGACCAAATAAAAAATAAAAAATATATGACATCAACATGAATAAGGTATGACTCCTTGTCTTCCTATTAAAATTAATTCTTTGATGAACAAATTAGCATTGGGAAATATGACATCAACATGATATATAAGCACTAATCAGAACGAAGATTGATGAACCAAGTGGATGCTACCATGTTTCATGCAAAAATTGGCATCCATGTGGCTCTAGGACCTGAATAACATACATATGAAACAAGAGATACAACAATTGACCACAGTGAGATATCGATGGATACCTTAAAAATCAGACCCTACGGTGAGATTTTGATATGTTTTTTTTTGAGGAGATAAGAGTTACCCAAAACATTTTGCCCGTATAGCATTACTCAACAAAACATTTTCAAAACTCAGAGGGGGCAAGTGATAGTGTTACCCAAAACAACTAGTGCAACCTTCAACGCGATGGCCAAGGAGAATTGGAGAAGGTGATGGCAGGCAATGGCGGCGATGGTAGGCGATGGTAGGGACAAGGCGAAGGAGAGCTAATGGGTTTATTCAGCGATGGAGTTTAGGGCAGCAACGAGTGATCCACAATTGTATCAGGGTGGGGTTTACGAGTGATGTTAGGCGATGGGATATTTTGGGGTTATTTGGGAGATTTTATTTGGGTATCCAAGATGTTTGGTTTGTAAGTGGGTTTTTTTACGTAGGACCTTGAAGTTATTTCTTTCGTGAGTTTTTTTCGAGAAGACCCCATCAGTGGATCTATCTCAAAAGTGGGTGATTACTTGGCCGACCGAGTAAACGCCTACTCGGTTAGACTACTTGCCTAGACCCACTTATAGCACCGCATTGCATTACATAGTTTGGGGAGGGGTCCGCCTACAACTATGCGGTCGCCTTCTCAGCCTAGGCGGCCAACTTCCTGAACACTGGTTGCATCAAGGAGAATAATGCAGGTTGCTGACGACAAACACGCTCCTAGTGTTGGTCAGGGGGAGGTGTTTGTAATTCCCACTTTGTGACTGCTAAGAGCGTTACATGTGCTTGATTTTTCAATGAATTTATTGTCAGTGAGCAGAATTACGAAAGAACTTAATTGCAAGGCTATTTTTGATGTTGTTGGATGTATCATCCAAGATAAGTTCATAGGGAAGACCATTGCCATAGGCACAGAGAAAAATGGTGTGTATCATCTTGGGCAAGAGTCGTTTATAAGAGTCGACAGGTATGATGATAGGAGTGCTTCGCAATGCTACGCTCATCTTGATCACTTACCTTTGGATTTTCTCAGGAGAGTGATTCCATGTATCTTTTTTACCACTACTATTGGATGTGATGCTTGCCAGCTGAGTAAGCATTATCGATCTTCTTTTCTTGCCAGTACCTCTTCTAGATTACTGACTGCTTTAGGACATGAATATAAGGCAGTGAAAGATAAGTTGTTGACTTTTGCAGAGATTCCTAGTCCTAAGCAGATTTGTGCTAGGCTGATGAGAATGGAGATGGCAGATAGCTCAGTGGTTGTAGATTTGTTTGCTCTTGCTACTTCTAGGCATGTGAGAGGTTCAAATCGTGGTCACCCAAGTAGATGAGGTGCACGAGGTCGTGGCCATGGTCGCTCTACTTTTGTTTGTGACTATTGTCACAAGATCGGGCACACGGTTGATAGGTGTTGGGCAAAACATGGGTATCCTCAGGAAACTCGTGCTAATTAGGTTGCAGTTAATGAGGAATCCACATAGGTTTTAGAGGTCACGATTTCCAGAGATGAGTATGCTAGATTGCTTGCTTCTCAACCTTCTACTTCAACTTCTGTTAGTCGGTAGGGTGAGCAGGTTGCCTTGTCAGCTAGACCTCGTGGTCTACGATAGATAGCTGATTTTGGAGCATCTTCACATATTATAGGTGATTTATCCAAGTTACATCTCTTCGTGCACTTGACAAGTCTTTCCAAGTTCGTGTTGCTGATGGAGGCTTGTCATCTGTTACTAGGCTGGGTGATGTGACTCTGACTGATACTTTTCCTCTTTTTGTTGTTATGCATGCACCTAGTTTTGCTATGAATTTGATGTCTATCAATTACTAGAGATATCCATCGTAGAGCAGTATTTTATGATCAATATTTCTTCTTGCAGGGCCTTCAGGTGAGGAAGCGGATTGATGGACTTGAACAGAATGGATTGTACTATCTTTCCCTTCCACCTACAGTTGCTGCTGCTTCTGGTGCCACTACTGCTTTACAGTGGCATCTTTGCCTGGGTCACCCAAGTTCGACTGTGTTACGATGCCAGGTTCTGACCTTCATGTTCTTGATTGGTTTCTTTGCGATGCTTGTCAGTTGGGCAATCATCATAGGTCCTTTCCTTCTACTAATAAGACGATTAATTTTGTTTTTTCTTTGATTCATGTTGATGTGTGGGGCCCATGTCAAGTCACCAGTGTTAGGAGCTTTTGTTTTTTCCTTATTCTTGTTGATGATCATTCTAGAATGTCTTGGGTTTTCATGATGAAACAAAAATAAAAAACCCCTATATTGATTGAAAATTTTTTCAATAAAATAAAGACTCAATTTTCTACTAGTATACATGTCTTTTGAAGTGATAATGGCATGAAGTTTGTGAACATCCGATTATCTAGTTTATTTGCTTTGCAGGGTGCTATTCATCAGACTTTTGTGTTCACACCTCACAGTAGAATGGGGTTGCTGAACAGAAGCTTTGACACCTTCTTGATGTCGCTCGAACATTACTATTTCATATGCATGTTCCTGCTCATTTCTAGGCTAAAGCTGTTTTGACCGCCACATTTCTTATTAATCAAGTTGTTTCTCTTGTTTTAGGTGTGTGGAGAATGAGGTGCTATGTGGCACTGCCATGTGGCAGTGCCACATGGCAGTCCCAATTTGCACCCAAAGGACGTTGGCCCTAAGGGTTTTTTTGGTCTTGCTTGAGGTCCAAGTTTGGTATCTTTTAGTACGATATGTTTGATTTTAGAAAGTAGTTTAGAGGATTTGTTTCTTTATATTTTAGATGTGATTTTATTTAGCTTGTTTCTTATTTTAAAGGATATGTTCTCTCTATAAAAAAAGACTTCTTATAATTAATTTCTTGAGTTGATGCAATATTTGTTCCAACATATCAACTCCCTCTCTCTCCCTCTGTTCTTCACCACCGGCTGCCATCTCTCTCTTGCTGTTCATGCGTACAGCCACCATTGGCAACACCCTACTACTGCCATCTCTTCCCACGTGAAAGTCTCCACACGTTCGTATTGCGTAAATCGTTACATGTAATCAGAGCATACGATCTAGGCTCTTCTTGGGGGATACTCTACATGCATAGGAAGGAGAAGAGAAGAAAAAGCCACGCTGTGTGTACAACAGCCATGTGTGTGGCCTATCCTTTCGTCAGATCACGCACAAGTCCCATGATCTCCATCAACTTCACCTTCTTTTTGGTGACCTTATACATGCCTGGAGAAACCAAGCGCCTTATGCTGGCTTACGGGGTGTAGGGGCAACGACACCGGCTCGGATTGAGGGGGTGCGTGGAACCCTCTAGCACGCTAGGGAATGCTAAGATCAAGTGTTTGGCTCTCGGGTGTAGAAAAAGAGGCATAGGGATCATTCTCAACCTTCTAAAATGAAGCAATGGTAAATTTGGAGATACATACTACTTAAGAAGGTGCTTGAGAGGAAAGATGCAGTTAAGAAGCTGGAGAAGAGGGTCTATCAAGTTATGTAAAGACAAGACGACTGTTCCAATAGGTACGACTATAAAGGTTGCCAGAGAAGCAACAACTATGGAGGTGGTAAGAGAATTCGCAGTTAGATCAAAACAAGGTCGTGGACCATCTGGTTGCACCATGAACGAGATAAAGTACAGCAAGTCACTATCCTCCCACCCTCGACTTGAGGGGGAGTGTGGAGAATGAGGTGCCACGTGGCAATGCCATATGGCAAATCAGTTTGGTCATGTGACAGTCCCAGTTTGCACCCAAAGGGCACTGGCCCTAAGGGTTGCTTTGGTCTTGCTTTAGGTCCAAGTCTTGTGTTTTTTAGTATAGTATGTTTGGTTTTAGAAAGTAGTTTAGATGATTTGATCCTTTCTATTTTTAGGAGATGTGATTTAATTTGGTTTGTTTTTTATTTTAGAGGATATGTTCTATATATAAAAAAAGAGCCTTCTTGTAATTGATTTTCTTCAGTTAATACAATATTTATTCCAACATATCAACTCCCTTTCTCTCCTATTCTTTAACATTGGCTGCCATCTCTCTCCCTGTTACGCGTGCAACCACCATTTGTAGCACCCTGTTGCTGTCATCTCTTCCCACGTGGAAGTCTCCACGCCTCTGTATCGTGCAAATCGTCATAAGGTGGTTGTATACCTTTTTCACTTCTATATCTAGATCAAGAACCTTTTTCGTTGTTTCCGGTTGTTTCAGGTTGTGTTGCTTTTGCTCATTTTTTTGGAGGGGACAAGTTAGCTCCTCACTTGGTTAAATGTATTTGTTAGGTTGAAATGTCCATTATACTATTAGGAAAATCCTAGGTGCCTTCATATAGAGAGGCAACCAAATGGTAGAGTTATAAGTATACCCCTCACTTAACATAACACTAAAAAGCCATACGAAAATAACTCAACATGCCCCCTTAAGCTGGAGCATAAATGCCAAGCATGCTTAACTTGGTACATAACAACTCAAGACGTTTCTTGGATAGTACTTAGTAAAGACATCTGCAACTAAATCCTCTATAGCAATGTAAGGTGTGATCTTACCAGTGGTAATAGCATCTTTGATAAAATGACAATCCACCTCTATGTGCTTGGTTCTCTCATGGAAGGCAAGATTATTTACAATAAATGTCACTACCTTGTTATCATAATATGTTGGAGTGGGACCAGAAACTGACATTCCCAAGTCACATAAGATCTCACCCACAGGAGTTCACAAGAACTACGGGTCATAGCCTTATATTCTGATTCTGTACTGGATCTGGAAAAAACATTCTGGTTCTTGCTTCTCTATGTGACAAGGTTGCCACCCACATAGGTACAATAGCCAGTAGTAGACCTCCTGCCTTCATATGCTCCTGCATAGTTTGCATCTAAATACCCCCAAACATTGAGATGGCCATGCTTCATAAAAGATAGCCCCTTCCCAGTAGCTTGTTTGAGGTATCTTAGCACCTTATAGACACCATCCTAGTGGACTTTTCTAGGGAACTGCATAAATTGACTCAGTCTTCCCACAGCAAAGTAGATATTAGGTTGTGTGACAGTTAAATATAACAACTTTCCCACCATAGCACGGTACATGGTAACATCCTCAAGCAAAGGACTCTCAGAATCTGCAAGTGGCAAGGAGTCCATAGGATGCTGACAGGCTTGCAACCCAACATCCGTACCTCTTTTAACATGTCAAAAACATACTTCCTCTGTGATAACACTAGGCCACCATCAACATGTTATACTTCAATGCCCAGAAAGTAGTCTATCATTTCTTTGGTAATAAACTGAGAATGTAAAAACCTTTTTGTAGCCTCTATCCCTTTTTCATCACTTTCCGGGAGTAGAGTATCATCTATATATACAACAATGATAACAGATCTAGCAGCTCCATGTATCGTAAAAACAGAGTGATCTGAAGTGGATCTAGTAAAGCCAAACTCTTGCACTTTACTAAACCTTTCAAACCAAGCATGTGGCTCTGCTTAAGGTCATAAATTGCCTTCTTAAACCTGCATACTTTCTGACACTCCCCCTTAACCACGAAACCAAGGTGTTGGTGCATGTAGACCTCTTCTAAATCACCATAAAGGAAAGCATTTTTAATATCAAGCTATGAAATTGACCATCCACTATTGATTGCCACAGAGAGAAGTATCCTCACTGAATTGAGTCTTGCCACTAGAGAAAAAGTCTCAAAGTAATGAACTCCAAATGTTTGTAACCTTTGGCAATCAGGCATGCTTTGTATCCTTCTACTATATCATTTGGGTGGCATTTTAGGCTAAACACTCGCTTACACCCCACAACAATAGCACCTAGAGGTAAGTCAACAAGTTCCCCGGTACCCCTGGACTGAAGAGCAGCCATCTCCTCAATGGCCAAGGTCCAGGAAGGACCTTAAGATGCCTTAACATGATTTCTGGGAATATTTTTGCTGTCAACTGCAAGAGATAGAAGCCTCCCTATTGTAGGAAAATGATCAAGTGACATAATTGGAAACATAATATTTAGCACCAGACTGCTGTGACTTCCTTTAAGCAATATGAATATCCACATCAGGTACCTCTGGTAGTGTAGAATCTGGACCTCCGTTTGAATCGACAGTATCTCTTTTGTGCAATCAACAGAGGAAGGAAGGCGAGTAGAATGCCACCCTGACCTAGAGAAGCCCCCCCTTACGCTGCAGAAGGGGTTGGCGATGAGGAGAGAGGCAACGACGACGTTGTTGCAATTGGCAGATGCAATAAACCGGTACTACAGTAGCCTAGAAGGCCATTGGAATCACTCCAGCAACCTCAGGTGACGACGTTGGCCCCAACTATCGTTGCTGGTGGCCTTGGTGGTGGCATTGGGGGTGCTGCTGCTTATGCTGGGCTAGCAACAATGATATGAGATTAGTGGTAGTGGTGATCAGGGTCGACGACACCTAAGAAGAGAGGATAGGGGTTTTAGTGGAGGTGTGAGGAGGGCTAGGGTTGGTGGGGTACCAGCGCAACAGAATGTCTAGGACTATTGCTCTAAATCATGATAGGAAAAATGAGTGATCTATTCTTTACAGAAACCCCAAGTGCCTTTATATAAAGAGACATAAAAGGGAAAATTACAAGCACACACCTGTACAATAAGAAATAATAAAAACAAACCACATAACCCAATAGATCTCTTTAAATAGAGACCAAATCCCCTTGACTTCTTTTAAGTTCTAATAAAGAATATTTCCAGCTGCAAGAACTCCTCTCTCCTACATCTCCATGTGCACTATCTCTCTCCACCGTCTCCCTCTTCCACAAGTGCACCTTCAAGGAGAAGGGCTCTCCTATGCACCATCAATTCTCCACATAGTATCAGAGCGGGTCCTCCTTGCCCCTTGATCTTAGGCATGTAAAGGAGAAAAGATCTCTCTCAATGCACTTTCTCTGTGCGTGGAATATGTGGAGTTGTGCAAAAGGTTGAGCGCCAAGCTAAGTTCAAGTTCAAGTCAAGTTTGAGGCATGTGAACCTCTCACATGCTTGAGAAAGCCAAGTAGAGGATGTTGGCTTTGAAGCGTATGAGAAGAGGCAAAGAGACCTCAAAGCCCATGTTCAAGGGACGCATGAATCTCTCACACACCAGGAAATGCCAAGCTATAGCACTTGACTCCTGGGTGTACACGAAGAAGCACAGAGATCTCCACAAGTTGCAGTTATGGCTGACGGAGGGGCCCTAATCACCACGAAGACAAAGGTGTTTGTCCAAAGCATGATTGTCAAATTAATGGGCACGTCCAACTACATCTTGTGGGCAAGAGCCTTCAAGATCTTCATTGGTGGACAAGACAAACTCTATGTCATCTTGGAGACAACACTTGAAAATCGCGAGGGATCAAAGGCAAAGAAGTGGGAGGAGAATTATCAGGTAATGAATTGGCTTATGAACTCTATTGATCCTTCTATTCCAGCTAATATGTTGTACAAAAACATGGCTAAGGACATGTGGGACGTGCTCGAGAAGACATTCTCCAAGAAAACAAGCTATACCAAACTTGCTAACATCTATTGGTGCATCTGGAACTCGAGTCAAGGGGATCTTCCTGACAAGTACTTATTGAAGATGGTGAGTCTCTTTGAAGAGCTTAGCATCTACAAACCAGCTTGTTGTGACAAACAAACCGAGTTACATGCACATTGGCAAGCATGCGAGTTTCTCGAGGGTCTTTACCCCTTATATCGGGTTGCGTGTGACTAGATCCTCGCCATCAAAGAATATCTCAACTTTGAGACTATTTATAGTGATCTCAGGAAACTAGAGGTAGTAGATTCAGGAAGTTCTACCTCAGTCGTGCCAGATACAACTGCTTTAGCTATTGCTGAGGGTGGTTTTAGATGTGGAAGAGGTGAAGGTTGTGGCTTTGGTAGAGTTTACCCTCCTTGCCAATAGGTTGAACCTAGCATCCCCATGAGAGACGTTGGAAGGCCTCCATGTGGTTACATGCCTACTCCATATCCACAAGAAGTGCTTACATCCACGGATTCAGAGAAGCTCTGGGTGTTAATCAAGGAGAAAAAGATGACTGCAGCTATAACGGCGACTTTCAAGGTTGTCAAAGAAGCAACGACTACTGAGGTTGCAAAAGGACTCATAGTTGCTCCAGAAGATAAGTTTAATGAAGATCCAGGAGCATAATAAATGTGGATGATGAAGAGTATTGGGGTATCTAGCCTCACAAAAGTTCAAGATCATGCAAGTCTTCACCCTTTCCAACGTTTGACTTGGGGGGGCATTTTAAAAGTCCTTGGAATAAAGCCATGTAGCAGTGCCACATGGTAGCAGTTAGTAGGGCCCCTGTTGGGCACGTGCATGCATGCGTGCATGGGTCTATGCATGTGTGTGTGGGTTTTGGCTTGAAAGCCAAGTCTATTTTGTTCCACATGTGGCAAGTTATTTTTTATTGGTTGTTAAGAGTCCAAATCTTGGATTAAGTCAATTTAGAAATAGTTAATTTGATTTGATTTTGTTTTAGGAAATAGGATTGACAAATCCTAAATTAGTTAGGATTATAATTGGGATTGGTTCTCTTTAAATAGAGACCAAATCCTCTTGATTTCTTTTGAGTTCCAATAAAGAATATTTCCAATTCCAAGAACTCCTCTCCTCTCTCCCCTTCTACATCTCCACGTGTACCATCTCTCTCCACTGTCTCTCTCTTCCTCGTGTGCACCTTCAAGGAGAAGGGTTCTCCCACACACCATCAATTCTCCACAATCCTATTTGCTATAGACCCTCATGTGAGCTTTTTTCCACTAATCCTTTGTGGAACAAGGATTAAGGCTTTCTAATAAGATACACCACCAAAAAATTCGATATGTTTTTAGTTTCAAACAAGTAGATGAGATTGTTGACTTCCTCATTCTTATCTATCTATTTTTATGTTGTCTTATGGCTCTTTTGCTATTTTTATTTATTAACAAGAGATGTAGTGTAATTTCTCCCTCACCTCTTCTTTATATAAAGATGTGCATGATTTATTAAAATAATAGATTGTTCTATTTTTTCCTACTTGGTATCAGAGAGTGATCCTAGGCTAGGTTCTAATATCCCACAAAAAACATAGCCCCAAAACCCTACAGCTAAACCCTAATCCTCCTCTTTCTCCTCACCGGTAGCTACTGTAGCCACCGGTGGCCATAGTAGCCACTGGCAGCAGTCTTCCTTGGATCAGGAGAGGTCAACGTCGCCTGTTGAGGGGGCACAGCACTGCTAGCAGTGAAGCCCTAGGGCCTAGTGCCACCAGCATCAGCGCCCAACGCCATTAGCAGCGCTGGCCTAGCGCCCGACGCCACTAGCTACTCCACCCAGCATCACCCTAGCGATTGGTGCCGCCCTCTGCTCTGCCCAACACTGCCCTAGACCACTGGCCAGAGGGGTTTGTTGGAACCCTAGACTGCCACCAATGGCTCTACAGAGGAGAAGGGGGTCCCCAGCAACCCGTGCATGCCTCGCTTGTGTCATTTTTGACTCTTGCAACAATGGTTTGACTGTCCAAGGACTGTTGAAGAGTAGAACATGATGTTTTTGGGTTGCCTAGTGCCCAAAAACCCATGTTCATTCCCTGATCTCAGTTCTACCATTGGTTGTGATATGAAAATAGTTTCAAATTTTGGTTTGTGATAGTCTTTTCCTATTCGGAGGTTTGTGATGGTATTGTCTTTAGATTCAGAGGTGACTTCGAGCACCATGTCAGAGAACGTGACTTACAAGAGCTTGCTCTTTGGTCCCATGGTCAGACTTGATGAGTCCAACTATCTAAGATAGTCTCAAACATTCCTTGTGATGGTAGAGGGGCACGATAAGGAACATATTCTGTTGAAGCTAGAGCCTACGGATATGACAGGGAAGAATGTGTCTTGGAAGAAGGATAACGCTATGGTGCATACTTGGTTGATGAATAGCGTTATTCCTTGTATTAGAGACGAGATCATGTATTTCAAGATAGCCAAGCAAATGTGGGACAGTCTTAGAGACACCTATTCTCATGAGAAAAATTCCTCCATGGTTTTTCAAATCCACCATAAGCTATTTGAGTTGAAATAAGGTTGTTCACTTTTTCAATATTATTCAACCTTGAAAGGGCTTTTGGAGAAATATAATGCCTGTCGGCTGGTGTCTACTTGCTCTACACAGAGATCATTGCAAGGAGTTTGTTGTTCAAATCTTCCTACCTAGACTGGGTCTAGATTATATTGCTATTCGTTCATAGATACTTTGTCTGAGCTTCCTACTTTGGAGGAGGTCTATAATCGCCTGAGTAGGCTTGTGCTGCCTCATTCTTAGATTGGAGAGAGCATTGGATAGGCATTTGCTATGGCTGTTGTTACTGGATGCGGAGGCAGATGTACCCTACCCACACGTGGTCGGGGAAGAGGACGTGGTATGTCTGGGAGGACTCGTACCACTTGCACCTTTTGTGGGAAGGTTGGACATGTTGAGGCCTCGTGTTGGGCTAAGAATGGGAGACCACCAGTTGCAAATCGGGCATCTGTGATCTCCATTGAGCAACCAGATACAGTTTCTTACACTGATTATGATGCTGTTGTTCAGTGCCTCTCTCAGCTTACTCAGGAGACGACTACTACCACTGAGACTGCTGCCTTTGCCTCATCATCAGGTACTGATATGTCTTGGTTAGTAGACTCTGGTGCATCACATCATTTAATCGGTGATCCAGGATGTTTTGGAAGATTACAGAATGTGCCATAGGGAAGAACTGTACAGGTGAGGCATGCATAGATTGATGGTCAAGGAGAGGTGTCTATCACCCCTACCATGTGACTACCAGATGTGTTTTTTGTTCCTAATTTCTTTATGAACCTTTTATCTATTAGTAAGGTCATCAAGCAACTTAATTGCAGAGCTATATTTGATGATGTTGGTTGTATCTTTCAGGATAAACTAACGAGGAGGATGATTGGTGGTGGACATGAAGAGGGGGGTCTGTATTGCCTTGTGCAGACGCCTCTTACTGCT
This sequence comes from Thalassia testudinum, assembly GCA_037157565.1. Classification (NCBI taxonomy): domain Eukaryota; kingdom Viridiplantae; phylum Streptophyta; class Magnoliopsida; order Alismatales; family Hydrocharitaceae; genus Thalassia; species Thalassia testudinum. Next base: position 147,498,162 of record JAZHRO010000031.1, read on the forward strand.
GCATGTCAAGGAGATTCAGGCTTCACTTTTGGTAGTGTCTTGCAGTGGCACCAAAGACTTGGTCACCTGTCTTTGGATAGGCTTAGATGCATCATCTCACATTTGTCACCAGCCACTGAGATACACTGTGATGCGTGTCAGCTAGGAAAGCATCACAGATCTTTTCTAGCCACTACTTGTCTGACTTCTACAGTCTTTGAGTTGTTGCATTTAGATATTTGGGCCCTAGTCGGATACCTGACTGGCAGGGTCATCATTATTATTTGGTTGTAGTGGATGATTTTTCTTGTCTGGTTGTTTTTGATGAAGAATAAGCCTCATGTGGGACAAATTATTGAGCATATTTTATTGGAAATAAAGAGTCAATTTGATGTGAATGTGAAAATTGTCAGATCTGAAAATACTTTAGAATTTTGGACTGCAAGATTGATTAATTTTTACAAGGCACGTGGGATTGTGCATCAGACCTCCTGTCCTTACACATCACAGCAGAATGGTGTGGCAGAAGGGAAACACAGGCACCTATTAGATGTGGCATGTACTCTATTGATCCAGCATTGTGTTCCACAGTTATATTAGGGTGATGCAGTTTTAATGGCATGTTATCTTATTAATAGGATGCCTTCATTAGTTCTCCATGAGCAAACCCCATGGCATGTTCTCTATCTTGAGGGGGATTTGCACCAATTACCTCCACATGTTTTTGGATGTGTAGCATTTGTATATTTGATGGGCCCTGGAAGGGACAAAGTAATCCCACTTGTAGTGAAGTGTGTTTTCCTTAGATACTCTCGAGTTTAGAAGGGGTATCGTTGCTATAATCTAGTGGCTGCGAGGCACTATGTTAGTGCAGATGTGACGTTTCATGAGGCAGTCCCTTCTCTTTAGCAGCTCGTCAGTTGACTCCTAAGGCTGAGTTTGCTCCTATGCTTAGTCCACTTGTGCCTATGGATAGTGTTATGGACACAGAGACATCCTCTGCTTCTCCTGAGCATCTGAGTGACAATAACAGATATGGTCGTGTTTATCAGAAGCTAGTTACTTATAGGTACCACACCCCCCCTACTTCGATCCCACCTTCCTCTCCTGATCAGGTATGTGTTGAGCTATCTGACGAGACGTGTGTTAGTGGTGATTGTGTAAGTCCAGGTGATGTTCTTAAGGATGACCTTCCAATAGCTATTCAGAAGGCTCCACGGTCTTGTGCACATTATAGAGTTGCAGTTACAATGTTCACTGAGAAGATGGGGAAATCATTTAGCATGTTTACTATGGCTCTGTCAGTACAGAGCTGCCAGTCACGTATCAGCAGGCCATGCGACCCCAAATGGCGATAGGCCATGGAGGATGAAATGACTACTTTACAGCTGCCTTAAGATGTCAAAGTTCAAGTAGTACTCTCACATACCTCATGAGAAACTAAGCATTAACTGGCTTAGTGAGGGCATACAAGAAGAGACCCAGAGTTGAAGACACGAAGAAGGAACTACCATGTTGACAAGAGTTGATCTCCACTACCTTAAGGAACCAAGTCTTTACCATCTCCCTTGTCTCAAATTACAGGGGAGTGTTAGAAAATAAATCAATTAGGTCATTTGATTAGTATTTACTATTTTTAGGTCTTGGTTGAGTTTCCATGTATGCCCTTTATTTCTCTATATAAAGAGGGCTAGGGCCTCTCTATTTGATGAATAATAAGAATCCTTCTTCCCCCAAAATTTCTCTATATGCTATCAGAGCAAGTTGGTTCTTGGGTTATCTCTTTCATTCTTAAGATTATTAAGTTTATCATTATTTTTGGAGTTTTAAATTTGTTCATCTAAAGGAGTCATGAGTGAGGAAGAAGGTGATAGGCCACACAGTGAGGAGTCGCACAACGACAAAAGTAGTCGGTGATGAGGCTGAGTCTGGTGCACGAAAGGACGAAAGAGGCGTTATGACGAGAAGGCACCAATGGGGTATTGCATCTCGTGCGCGGCGGAGAGGCCACTCGGGGGGTTGTCACGACCGAGCCGTAGACAATCGGTAGCGACGACATCTGTGTCGGCGGTCTCCAAGGATGAGGTGGAGGATGATAGCGGCAAGGAGGCGATTGAGCTATGTCCATCTCGCGACTTAGGCGAGTGAGGTCATGAAGGTGGCTGGTCGGATGAGATCGCGAGGGAGGCCACTCGACAAGGACGGCAATGGAGATCTCAACCATGTCACAAAGGGATCCAGCCTTAGAGGTGGGGATCTCTAGGGCTCCGAGGAGGTCCATTTGACTCGAAGCATCTGAGGGTCGAGAGAGGCGAACTAAGGAGTGGTGGCTACACTGTTGAGTTCTCCCGAACCCTAAGGGAGGATAAGTGATATTTTAGGTTTGAGGCTTTTTTTTTTTTTGGGGGGGGGGGGGGGGGGGGGTAAATTTCCTTAGTTGCCTTTTTATTTTCTTTATTTTTTATGTTGGGTCCGAATATTATAAAGGGCAAGAAGATTGTGTTGGGAAAAAGAAAGAAAAAAAGGGAAAAGGAAGATGGCAGTAGGAAGAGAAAAAAAGTAAAAAAAAAAGAAAAAAAAGGAAAAAATGAGAAAAAATTAAAAAAGATCAAAAAAATAATAATGATGAAACTAAAGAGATGAGGGAGAGAAGCTTCTCTATATTCTATTTTCTCTGTCTATTTTCTTCTGTATAAGTATGGGAGAAAGGAGTGTGACAACTTATTCTGGATTCCAACCAACACTAAATCAATTGTTTACGACTCATCTCCAGACTCCTACTTACACCCATCTACAGGCAAGGTGGAGATGTAATGAAGCTGGTGACACAAGGTAGCTGTGACCTGGCAGCACTAGGATGCAAAGAAGTCGACGACATAAGAGGCATGAAGCCGTGACCCAGCAACATCATTTTTTGTGTTGTATTTTTTATCTTGTAGAATGGAAATATTTCTTGTATAAGCTGAGCTTTCCATGCTCCAGGTTAAGGGAGAGTGTTGAGAGATGTGAGTGGTACGTTTAGTACCACATAATGGAGCAATAAAGTGTGGTGTGTGTGAGAGCCTATAAATAGGCTATTGTATCCCCTCATTTATCTTTGAGAAGAAATACAGATATCACCCTTATCGGAGCCTTCTCCCATAGTTTTCTCCCTGCTCTTTATGAGTAGGGTTTCCACGTAAACCCAAGCTTTTGTTTTTGTTATGCTCTTGATCTTATTATTATGTTTCCACATTGTTTATATTAGTCAAGAAATATTTTTTCTCCTTTGCTCGCCTGTCTATCTTTCGGATTCTTGTCTGCATGGCTGTCCATAAGGAGTGGAAACTCTATCAGCTTGATATCAAAAACGCCTTCCTGTATGTGATCTTCAGGAAGAAGTTTATATGTAACAACCTCCTAGATATGAGATTAAGGGGAAGTATGTATGCAGGCTAAAGAAGGCTATTTATGGACTAAAGTAGAGTCCAAGAGCGTGGTTCCACAAGCTATCAGAAGTGGTGGAGAAGATGGGCTTGCAGAGATCCTCCTTAGATCATTCTTTATTTGTCATGAAGACAGAGCAACATATAATGATTCTTTTAGTATATGTTGATGACTTGATCATTACAGGGGATGACAAAGCTAGAATTATACTAGTCAAAAGATCTCTTGTAGAGAAGTTTGTTATGAAAGATTTTGGCCAGCTATATTATTTCATAGGAATTGAAGTTGCAACTAGCAAAGAAGGGATTGTTTTGTCCCAACATAAGTGTGCTTTTGATGTACTTAAAGAGACAAGCATGCTGGGATCCAAACCTACTAACATACCTATAGATCCTAAAGTTCATTTATATGATGGTGAGTCAGAGGTGATAGATAATCATTCATATAGGTAGCTGGTTGGAAAGTTATATTTAACCATTACCAGACCTGATATTGCTTTGGCAGTTGGCAAGCTGAGCCGATTTATGGATAAACCTACAAAGGGACATTGGGGGGCAGCTATATAGGTGCTTAGATACTTGAAGAAAGCACCTAGCCGTAGTTTACTTTTCAGGAAAAGAGATCCTATGAAGGTTGTGGGATATTCAAATGTTAATTATGCATGGAACATAACTAACAAAAAATCTACCACTAGATCCTGTACTTTTGTAGCTAGAAATCTTGTTACCTGGAAAAGTAAGACATAGGGAGTTACCTCCAGGTTAAGTGTAGAATCTGAGTATCGTGCTATAGCTCAAACTGCGATAGAGATGGTTTGGGTAAAATCCCTGCTACGAGATATACATGTCCAGATTGATAGTCTTATGGAAATGAGATGTGATAATAGGGTAGCCACTTTCATAGCTAATAATCCGAAGTTTCATGAAAGAACGAAGCATAAAGAAATAGACTGTCACTACACCAGAGACTCGATTCAGCAAGGAGTGTTACAAACTACATCTGTTGCTTTAGAGGACCAGATTGTTGATATTTTATGAAGCCACTGCCACGGGGTGTCTTTGATATCTACAGTTTCAAGCTGAGTATGATAGATATCAATGCTCCAACTTGAGGAGAAGTGCAGACTTTCTTATTCTTAGCTATCTATTTTTATGTTGTCTTATAGCTCTTCTGTTATTGTTATTTATTAACTGGACATATAGCGTAATTTCTTCCTCACCTCTCCTCTGTATAAAGAGGTGCAGGATTTATTGGAATAAAAGATTATTCTATTTTTTCTTATTGAGATATTGGAGAAAGAGGGAATGCCAAAATGAAAAACTTTCATCAAAGGACTGTCTAAAATCCCCACCTTACAAAAGCAATAGCAACTGAAACAAGCCACAGCTTCCAATTCAGCCTTACTGTTGAAGTGAATTTCCCAAGAAACTCAATAATTAAGATCTGCGGTCAACCCGTGGTGGAAGTTAGTAATTCAACATATTAGCTTGCAGAAGTTCATAACAAAATGTTTCTTTTTGCCTACCTGAAGTACAACAGTTATCGCAATTATTCCCATAAAGAGATGGTTCTTAGTAACTCCACTAAAGATGTTTAGTTGATCGGGTTTCCGAGCATTGAACTCATTAAAAATCTGACAAATAAAAAGAATCACAGTAAAAAAACAGTAAGTCAGGACAGAGGATTTTACATATGTGTCAAGTGAAATACTAAGCAATAAATGAATTTCAGGATGTTTGTATAGTTACGGTTGTCATCCTATCGAGATTTTCATTGAGTTCCATTTTATGAGTTCCCTAAATTTGGTAAACATGCTTTACTGACAACTTTGAAAAGCTTGATTTTTCATTTTTATTTGTTCCCCAGTGCTTTTATATTTTAATTTAAAGTTTAGAACTAAAGTTTTATATTTTAATCTTTGTTTAGAACTAATATTTTTATATGTTAATTTTAATTGTAGAAACTATTTCCCTCATATAAGAAGATATTCATATTTTTTTAACATGAAACCAATCTATTTCCCACTCCTTACCAAAAATGGGTTTCTGCATACCTGACCTGTGAATAATAATATATATACCCATGTAAATTTGAACAATTAACACCACCTTCAGTGTCCACAAGCTTTTACAGTTTATCTTTCCATGCTACTCTCATAAACACGGACTTGACTGGACCATTTTTCCTTGAAAAGGATTAGCTGGACTTTTGATGTATTTATTTTTAAGTTTTTCACTAAAAACAAATCTAGCTACAAGCAAAATCATCTTTGTTAGGTTGAGCAAAACTTAAATTGATACTGCAAGATGATCCAAAGGGAGTACTCTTTTATATCCTCTTTATTATTGAAAGGGCATGCTTACAAACCAGCTTATATATCATTTTGAATTTGATATTTACTGGTCATATAGAAGTCAAATAACAAAGTGAAAACAAAATAATGGTGCAGCTTCATAATTGTTACCAGGACATCAGCAGTGTAATTAATAGATGGGACCCCTTGAGCAAGGATCCATAGATCATACTTACGTCATGAGCAACAGTAACAGTGAATGACTTGTTGCTGGACCCATTCAGAATGGAATGACAGAAAGCAAGCATCAAAAGGGAAAATTAAATGAGTCTTCATAACAATTCTCATAGCTCTCCAAAGGAATTTATGATCAAGCTGCCGCTTGTGTGAGGGCTCAGGCTGACTTCACAAACTATTTTCATGTCACTACTGGTCTATATCAAGGATTAGCTTTGACGCCTTTGGTCATGGATGAGTTGACCAAGCACATGTTGTATGATTTTTGCATATGGCATGTAAGTTTAGTAGCAAAGGAAATAAAGATGGGACAAAGGTAAGTATTGGAGCAAGTTCCATTCTAGAGAAATATTTTCTAAACTTTTAGGGTAAACTTTCCAACAAGATGGAGAAATTGACATAGATATCATGCACAAAATTATATACGTCGATTGAAGTGGAGGGAACCTTTTGTGTTTTTTATGACAAGAAGTTGCCTTTAAAAAATAAAGTACCATGAAGTAATTGTGAGGCTTATCATGCTTCATGGATTTGAATGTTGGACTACATTAATTGCAGGTGAAAAGAAAAGATGTCTATGGCTAAATATGAAGATGTAAATGTGAAGATGTAAAGGTGAATGTGTAACCATGGATTTGAATGTGTAATATTTCCCCACCTTGAAGGGACTATTTGACAAAGTAAGAATGCTCATTTTTTTCAACTTGGTATTAGAGCCAAGTTGAGGACTCTACTAAGAACACCCTAACCCTACCATCAAGCCCGCCATCACCGCCACCGCCTCCGGTAGTAGTGCCGCCACTGCCAACCAGCGCTGCCACCATTGCCAGCAGCAGCAGCAGCAGTAGCACCATCGGCTTGCCACCGTCGCCACCGCCACTAGCTGCGGTAGGAGGGGTGTAGAGGGGGCAGCACCACCTCTTCTACTCTTCTCCACCTCTCTCCTCTTGCTGCTGAACATCTTCCGGCAGTAAGGAGAGGGTTGTAGATCCCTATCTCCTTTGTTTCGAGGTCTAGGAAGATCCTCCACATGTTGGTGATGAAGTTCTAGAGCGAGGATCTTCCGAAAAGAAGTTTGAAAGGTCTTCTTGGATGGTATAATCAAATCAGATCTTTGTTTCTGTTTGTTTTGGGGTGTGTTTTCCCCTTTGATGCATGTTTTTGGGGTGTGTATTCCCCTTGAGTATTGACCGCGTGTGAGCAGAGATTTTTGGGGTGTGTATTCCTCGTTTAGTGTATTTGTTGAGGTGTATATTCCCCGTTTTCTGTCAATTTTTTAGATCTAAGTGTGAAGAAATTCAGGGGTGTGTACCCTTTCTGTGGTACATTGAAATCAGTTTGTGGCAGTGTGTTTCAGTGAACATGGCAATGTCTCAGTCAGAGATTGTGCTAGGAACCGCCGTGAGTGATAGTCCAACCACTAGTGTGACGTAGTTGATTGATTTAGGTGCCTCCAATCATTTATCCAGGAATCTGTAGTGTTTTGGACAGATTCAACCTATCTCTTGAGGTCGTACAGTACAGGTGGCTGATGGGTGACTTGCTCCTATTAGTGGTCAAGGGAAAATTAATGTTACTCCTATGCAGCATAATCGTGTCCAGTTTATTCCAGATTTATCTATGAACTTGCTTTCTGTCAGTGAAATCATTAAGCAGATGAATTGTTGTGTCATATTTGATGAACGTGGATGTATTTTACAGGATAGAATAATAGGAAAGACTATTGGCAGTGGATATGAAGGATGTGTTTACGAACTTCAGCAGGGTCTCATGGCTGCAACAGGTTAGGTTAGTACCACATCTGGAAGTGCTCTACAGTAGCATAAATGGTTGGGCCATCCTTCTTTGGAGAAATTATGCAGGCTGATTCTTCATGTATCCCCAACCACACAACTCACTTGTGATGCATGTCAACTTGAGAAGCACCATAGATCTTCCTTTCCAGCTGCTTCAGGATCACGTTCGTTTTCGTGTTTTCAGTTAGTAAATCTTGATGTTTGGGGTCCCAGTAGGACTCCTGATAGAGCAGGGCATCGGTACTATTTGATTGCGATTGATGATTTTTCCATATTGTCCTGGCTATTTCTCATGAAGAATAAGTCTGAAGTGGGTCCACTGATTGAGAAGTTTGTGTTGATGACAAAGAATCGGTTTGATGTTTGCATCAAGACTCTCAGATCTGATAATGCATTGGAGTTTTGTACTCGTCGACTGGCCGGATTCTATGGTTTACATTGCATAATTCATCAGACCTCATATCCTCATACCTTTTAACAAAATGGAGTTGCACAGAGGAAGCACAGACATATCCTTGATATGGCCAGAGCCCTTCTTATCCATAACAGTGTGTCATAGAACTACTGGGGAGATGCAGTTTTCACAGCTTGCTACCTTTTTAACAAATTGCCCTCCTTTGTGATTCACGAGCAGATATCGTGACAGGTGCTTTATCCAAATGATGAGCTGTTTGATCCTCTACCCAAGACATTTGGATGTGTGGCTTTTGTACATCTTCTTGGACCTGGGTGCGATAGCACCAAGAATAGTTAAGTATGTATTTCTTAGCTACCCTTGTACTTAGAAGGGGTATTGGTGTTTTGATCCCCTACACCAGAAACATTACATCAGTGCAAATGTCACTTTTCATGAGGCTATACCCTATTTTTCTGTTACTGCCAGGCAGGTGCAGAGTGTGCCCCTGTACCAATTGCTTCTATATCATTTGGCATATTCACGGATAGTAGTAGCCCTTCTTAGGCTACTATGTCATCTATCAGCACATTCAGGCCAATACCAGCGAATGAAGGGACCTTCGAAGGTCATACTTATCAGTTGCCAGTTGTTTATAGGGCAAAGCTCCCTCCATCTATTCAACAGACTCAGGTTAGTGTTGATAACCTAGAGGTGGTTTCTACTCAGGAGGCTTCTTCAGATACAGTGTCAGCAGGTGTAAAGGGTGAGAGTCTGTCACCTGTGGATGTTTCTTCAGGTCCTGATTCCATAAGTACTGATGAGGATAACCCTATTACTATCAAGAAGGCTCCTTGATCTTGTGCCAGTATCATGTTGCTGGGAGTGTTGTTTTTGCTAATTCTCTAAGATCGGAGTTTCATGCATTCACAGTTGCTGTATCCAGTGCTGAGTTACCTACCTCGTACCAGCAGGTTCTACTACATCCACACTGGAAGGCAGCCATGTAGGAGGAATGTGTGCACTTACTACCAGAAGTACTTGGAAGCTGTCACCTCTACCGTTGGGCGCACCTTGTTGGAGCCAGATGGGTCTTTTCCTTGAAATACAACCCAGATGGGTCTATTTCAAGGTATAAGGCCCACCTTGTAGCCAAAGGATTCACCCAGACCTATGGGGTGAATTTGTTTGACATGTTCTCCCCTATTGCACGATTCTCCACTATTCACATTCTTATCGCTATTGCAGCTCATTATGGATGGCGGTTACATTAGCTAGATGTCAAAAATGTATTTCTGTACGAAGACTTGGAGGAAGAGATCTATATGCAGCAGTTGCGTGGCTTTGAGGTTCAGGGGGAGTGTGTATGCAGGCTTTATAAGGCCATTTATAGTCTTAAGCAGAGCCCCCGAACTTAGTTTCAGTGCCTATCCGAGACATTGTCTATTACTGGGATGCAAAGATCTTGATGTTGACATGTTTGTCCGAGCCTGGTTTCAGCTGCATCTTGTCTCTAATGATCTAAAACAAGTGGTTTCAGATCTGATTTTGTATTTTTTGGGCAACTTATGATTTGATTTTTAGCAATATATCATTACCTCTATCATTCCTACGAATTGGGATATCATGGGAGATGATAAGTATGCTCATTTGTGACATAACATGCTTAATTTTGTTAGTTTTGTAGCACTAGTTGCATTAGAATTAGGGGATGTTATAAATATTTGCATGCATACATCTTAGGTTTAGGAATACATAATTGAGCCTACTTATTCCATGTTCACTAATTTGACGCTCTTTTCTGTGCAAAATGCCTAGGTCAAGTCAAAAATCGGATTGAATTTGTGAGAGAAGAGATACTAACCCTAATTCCAACTCTAAACCCTAATCCTAAACCCTAACCTGCCTAAATTAGCCATCCTATTCCTAATCTAAAACATAAACCTAATCCTAATTCTCTACCTCAAAAAACCTACCTAAAATCCATGTTCCTATTCCACCATCTAAAACCCCAACCATGAATTTCATAGTCGTCCACGATATTCCACACCACCTAAGCGACAATAAAATCCCATGCTAAATAATCCCCAAAACACCCAATCCTATTTTAAATCAAATCACATCAATCTCCATTCAATTAATTTTTCACCTTCCTAATTCTACACCTAATGTGAACTTGCCTCCACACCATGTGAACACAACCCCCCACCTTAAAACCCACGGCCATACTACATACTAAACCAAGACCCCACGCAACTCAACTTCAACCTCCACCTAAGATCACACAACCCCTCCCTGATTCCCACAAATCCCATGCACATTCAACCTCCCAATTTCCACAAAATCCAATCACATCCCTAATTCCAATTCCTACATTCCTAATTCCTAAACCTAATCTTGCAGTCCATAAAGACCTTAACGTAACCTCCAACCCAAGCAACCACCATACCCTTGGATGTCCCCCCTCTCTATAAAAAGACCTAAGCTCCTTTTCTTGGCTCCCTTCGCTTGCTTCATCTTCTTCCTCCAAAAAAGGCGTGACCGATGGCTGGAGGCTATACTCAGACCTTTGGTATTGATTACTTTGAGACATTCTCCTTAGTGAATCGATTGAATTTTGTCAGGATTCTTCTCTTTATTGCAGTGAATTAGGGGTAACCTATCTACCAGTTGGATATAAAGAATGCGTTAAGTGGGAAAGAATGAGAAAGTTGTCTTATTCTGATGTCCAATCTCTCAGTATATAAAGATGGAGTAGAGTGCTCTACAAGACAAAGGGAGGCAGAGAAGGCAATTGCTATACAAGAGACCATAATTAAGGCAACTACTATAAAGGCAATTGTCATACAAGGGACCACAGCTAAGGTAACCAACATACAGGGAAACAATAAAAAAAGGAAATAACAAATAAAGAAGACTGTAGGGGCTAACATAGTAGGGATACATTAGCACTCCCCCTCAAGTTGAGGCATAGATGTTAATGATGCTCAGCTTGGAACATGTACCAAATGCCCCACGTGGCAAGGGCTTCGTGAAGATGTCAGCTGTCAGGTCCTCTCAAGCAACATATGTTGTGCACAACACCCTATGCTGGATCAAATATCTAATCTAATGACAGTCAACTTTCACATGCTTGGTGGACTCATGGAACATGGGATTGTTGGCAACATACGTGGCAACCCTATCGTCACATCTCATTTCCATGGGCACCTCAATATGAACAAGCAGATCCCGCAACAAAGATCTAGTCCAAACTATTTGAGTAGTAGTTTGGGCCATGGCCCTGTATTTCGACTCAACGCTAGAACAAGAGACCACAACCTACTTTTTACTCCTCTAGGTAACCAAGTTACCTGTAACAAAAGTACAGAAGCTTATAGTAGACTTCCTATCTGCAACACACCTTGCATAAGGGGTTAATAGGGTAGCATAGCTGGTGCCGCCCGTCCCCATAAAGTCCTCCCAGTGCGGGTTGCCGGGTTCGAATCCCCCGGGCTTGCCCATACACGCATAGGCTTGTGGTGGCGTGTGGTGACAATCTATGTCCACCCATCCCTGACTCGGCACCAGAGAGTGACCATGGCCATGATCACGGAGGTGCTTCATGGCAAGTGAGAAATTTGGGGACCCTTTTATTTTTCAAAAAAAAAAACACACCCTGCATAATCTACATCTAAGTATCCCACCACAATCATAAGAGCTCCAACTTGAAAGAGAATACCACGTCTAGGTGCTTTCTTCAAGTACTTAAGCACCTGCATAGTAGGCTGCCAATGTTACTTGGTTGGTTTATCCATGAACTGGCTGAGCTTACCTACAATAAGTGCAACATCGAGCTATATAATGGTCAGATAGAGTAGCTTGCCAACCAACTGTCTGTATAATCTGCTATCAGCTGCCTCTGCCTCCTCATCATGAAGATGCGCCTTGGCGTCCATAGGAATGTTGGTTGGCTTAGACCCCAGTATACCTGTCTCCTGAAAAACATCTAACGCATTCTTGCATTGAGAGAGAATAATCCCATCTCTACTCCTAGCCACCTCAATCCCGAAGAAGCATCTACGCAAGCCCACATCCTTCATAACAAACTATTGTGCAAGAGACTCCTTGACTTGACTTATCCCAGCCTTATCATTATCGATGATAATCATCAGATCATCCACATAAACTAAGTGCCACCACGCCATCTCTGTTTTCTTGACAAATAGAGAATGCTTTTAGGAAGATCTTTGCATCCTCATCTTCTGCAACACATCTTAGAGCTTCTGAAATCATGCACTCGAGCTCTACTTTAGGCCATAAATGGCCTTCTTGAGTCTGCACACACTCTCCTTGAATCTCAAAATTCGAGGGATGCTACATGTAAACCTCCTACTAAAGATTGCCATAGAGAAAGGTGCTTTTCACATTAAGTTGGTGCAATCGCCAATCTCTGTAAGCCGCAGCAAAGATGAGTACATGAATAGTGGCAAGCCGTGCAACGGGTGAGAAAGTGTTAAACAAGCCCACCCCATAAGTCTAGGTGAACCCCTTCGCCACCAACCTGACCTTATATCTTGAAATAGACCCATCAAGGTTGCATCTCAAGGTAAAGACACATTTAGAGCCAACCAGTTGAGCGCCTGTAGGAAGTGAGGTGAGCTCCCAAGTCTGTTTACTCTAGAGTGCTGCCATCTCTTCCTCCATGGCTTGACGCCACTTTGGATCAAGCATGGCCTGCTGGTATGTAGACGGAATGTATGAGACTGCAAGTGCTTGGCAGAATATACCAAACTCAGAACCAAGGCCATCAGTAGCCAAACTACTTGCAACATGGTATCAAGACTCACATGTGCAGAGTGCTTTCCTAATGGCAATAGGAAGATCAAAATTATTTGGCACCTCTGTCTGAACATTTGTAGAAGGAACATAGCTACTGCTATGATCAGCATTATCAGAAGGATCAAGTCTGACCAAACTATCATTGTTGTTAGATACCATCTCAATAACCTGTGGAGCATCATCCATTGGTGGGGAAGGTGGCCTCTATAGTGTCGTATGAGGACTACTATACGTGCACATCAGACCATGCAATCTTTGGAAATCACCTAAGGATGTTGTGGAACCAAAAGAAGCAGGCTGGGAAGTGGAGACTGGAATTTCCTCCAAAGGAACGGAAGGAATATGCATGAGAGCCACATCATCATGAGAACTCATCTGTGCAACAACTAAAAAGAGCAATGTGATCTCATGGAATGCCACATCAGCATTCACACAGTATTGCTCTAGATGGGTAACGTCGGTACCCCTTCTGACTCTTAAGAGTATCCTAAGAGCACACACTTGACAGCACGAGGAGCAAGCTTGTCATGACCTGGTAATGGCACATGAACCAAATCAACACACCTAAAGGTCCTGGGAGACACATGGAAAAGCTCACCATTTGGATGTAGCAAGAGAATCGGTATCTACTCGTAAAGAATTGAGCTTAGCATTTTGTGAATGAGATAGCACACAATCAAGATTGCATCACCCCAGTATCTCTGTGGAATGCTATGGTGTATAAGAGTACGAGTAACCTTTAATAGATGTTTGTGCTTCCGCTCTGCAACCCTATTCTGCTGCAAGGTATGGGGACAAGTAGTCTAGTGGATGATTCTACAAGCCCTATAGAACTCTATAAGTCTCGTAATACAGAACTCGAGGGCATTACCTGTCCGTATAGTTTTCACGATGTCAGAGTATTGTCCTAATCTCCAAGAGGAGTCTCTATAACACCTCCAACATCTGCTTTGTTCTTCAGAAGGAACACCTAGGACACTATAGAGAAATCATCAACAACTACAAGATAATAGCGATGTCCCATCCAATTTGGAACTCCACTCATTCCTAAAACATCCATATGAAGAAGCTAAAAAATAGCCACTGATTTAGAAGTACTGGTAGGAAAAGATCAATGATGCTTACCCAATTGGTAGGCGTCACACAAAATAGTAGTGGCGGGAGAGATATGTAGAATCACCCTCCTAAGGCAATCTAGAGACAAATGAACTTGACGAACATGCTACTACAAGGCACTCACACCATCATACTTGTTGGCTCTTGCAAATGGTTCCTACCCAAGATGATAAAAACCATTCTCCTCTGTGCCTCTAGCAATAGTCTTCCCTGTGAACTTATTCTGAACAATACATCCAACATCATCAAAGACAACCTTACAATTAAGGTCCTTTATGATCCTGCTCAACGAGGATAGGCTCATGGGAAACTTCGGTATATGTAATGCTCTCGGCAGCCGCAAAGTGGGGGTTACAGACACCTCCCCTGACCAACAGTAGGAGCGTGCCTGCTGTCAGCTACTTGCATTGTTCTCCCTGGTGCAATAGAATTGGGTGACCAGAAATAACTCTGATCGCCATAAAGATATTGTGAAGCACCGAAGTCAACCAACCATTCTGCACCATGGCGACTCCTGTCATGCTCCTAATGCATCAAGCCTACATATTCCACCGTCCTTGTCGCAAAAGCGGTATCCAATGTCATCTCTGCTCCTCCTGAGTCTGCATTGTGCCTAACAAAGACCAAGGATTAACTGACCAAAAAAAACTCTCCAAAATGAGATCTGAAATCAATTTTTAGATATGCAAAATCATTATAACTTACAAGAAAAAATGATCTAATATGAAATTCAAATAATCACTTCCTTAGAAATCAAGTTAGAATCACAAGGCAGTCCTTTCGAGGATTAGGAGGTGCACACTAGGGCTAGGAGGGACCCCTAGCAATCCTCAAAAGGAGTACTATTGCTCCCCTCACTGGTGAAAGGGCAACACAGGCCCACCGACGATTCTATTGTCGACTAGCGGTGCCCCTGTTGCGACTACTGCTACAGATTACCACCAATGTCGTCGCTCTTACCGGCATTATTACTCTAGCCAGCGTAGCTGTTGCAGATCAAGCCAGAGGTGGCGTGAAGAGGCAAGAAGAGGAGGATTTAAGGATTCAGTGGATTGGACCGGAGGCCTATTTCAATGGGATATCCAAGCACCAATCTAGGATCACCGCTTTGATACCAAGTAGGAAAGAATGAACAAATTGTCTTATTTCGTTGTCCAACCTCTCAATATATAAAGGTGGAGTAGAGTGCTCAACAAGACAAAGGAGGTAGATAAGGCAATTACTACAAAGGCAATTACCATATAGGAGACCACAATTAAGGCAACTACTATAAAGGTAATTACCATACAAAGGACTACAATTAAGGTAACCATCATACAGGAAAATAATAAATAAGAAAGACCGTAGGGGTTAACATAGTGGGGATATGTCAACACTTTGTATCGTGACCTTGATGAGGAGGTTTACATGTAGTAGCCTCTTGGGTTTGTGACTTATGGGAAGTGTCAGAAGGTTTACAAGTTGAAGAAGGCAATTAATGGGTTGAAGCAAAGCCCACAAGCATGGTTTGAGAGATTTAGTAAAGTTGTTTAGGAGCATGGCTTTACTAGATCATCCACTGATCACTCAGTTTTCACTCTGCATAGGATGACGGGCTTAGTTATTGTCATTGTGTATGTGGATGATATATTATTTATAAGGAGTGACATCATTGGCATTGAATCTACTATAAGGGGTTGAAGCAAAACCTGTGAGTGTGGTTTAAGAGGTTTAGTAGTGTTGTTTAAGAGCATGGCTTTACTAGATCATCCTTTTATCACTTAGTTTTCACTCTTCACAAGACAATTGGCTCAATTATTCTCATTGTGTATCTGGATGATATATTACTTACAGGGAGTGACACCACTGGCATTGAGTCTACTATAATGGGTTGAAGCAAAGCCAAGTGTGGTTTGAGAGGTTAATAGAGCTATTCAGGAGCATGACTTTACTAGATTATCCACTGATCACTTAGCTTCACTTTGCATAGGACAATGGGCTCAATTATTCTCATTGTGTATATGGATGATATATTACTTATAGGGAGCAACACCATTGGTATTGAGTTTACTAAGAAGTTTTTCCATTCTCAATTTGTTATCAAGGATTTGGGATTGATTAGTTATTTCTTAGGGATTGAAGTGCATCATATTGATGAGAGCCTTGTTCTATCTTAGAGGAAATATGTACTAGATATGTAACGAGAGGTATGTATGATAGGGTGCAAATATACATGCATTCCTTTATATTAGTCTTATTCCTCTAGTTGATTTAGATAGTCTGGCTTTGGAAGAAGTGACTAGATATTGTGCTATAGTGGGCAAGCTTCTTTAACTAATAGTGACTAGGTCAGATGATTCCTATGTTGTAGGATGCCTGAGTTAGTTTATGCAGGAATCTAGAGAGGTGCATTGAGCAAGAGTCTATCAAGTATTGAGATATTTGAAGAAGACTCCTAGGAAAAGTCTTTTTCCAGAAGCATGGCCATCTTGAGGTGTGGGGTTACTCCCACACTAATTATGTTGGAGCTTACAAAGATCGAAGGTCTACCATTGGATACTGCACTTATGTTAGTGATAATCTGGTTACGTGGAGGAGTAGAAAGTAAAATGTTGTTTTTAGATTCAGTGTTGAATCCAAGTACAGAGCCATGGCACATATCACCTACGAGCTCCTCTAGGTCAAATCTTATTCTACATGATTTTGGTGCACCTATGTAAGGTTATATTCCGACGTTTTGTGATAATTAGGTTGCTACATTTATAGCAAATAATCTAACCTTCCATGAGCAAACAAAACATATTGAGGTGGACTACTACTTCATTAGAGATACTGTGTACTAGGAAGATATCTATCCCCTATATTTCCACTGAAGACCAAGTTGCTAACACCTTCACTTAAGCACTCTCTAGGAAGCGTCTTGATTATTTTTATTTCAAGCTGAGCATGTTTGATCTTTATGCTCTAGCTTGAGCAAGACAAGAGTGCTTAGTTATATTTGTTATTTGTGGGTCTTGTTATTTTTATACTATACCGCGGGGGGGGGGGGGGGGTTATGTTGTGTAATTGTCCCATGGTGTCTCTTTATATAAAGGCACCTAGGGTTTCTTGAATGAAACATTCTGTTCATTTGACCCAACATAGACATTTGCAAAAAAGGACAATTGATACCCTATTTAGAAGATGTGAGAAGTTGGGGTCGAGGAAGATTGAGGAAGTGTTGAAAGGAAAACATCATATATTATCTTCATTACTTCAATCTAAGGCTGAGAATGATCTAGGATAAATCGAAATAGAAGCAAAGGGTCAATGTAATCGATCCCACTTAATGTAGGAAAAAACTTAGTTGTTGCTTGAAAGAAAAGTTTTGTAGATGAATGCAAGGCCCTTTATGTAAATTGACAACAATAAACTTCAAAAATTAAAAATTGATTTCCCTAACTCAAAAACATTTATGCAATGAGCTATTTAGCATAAATTATGAAGAGAAAAGAATCACAAGAAAAGCATTTGTATTTGTATTTAACACATGCAACGTCATCATTCTTCAATACACGAGCACCTTTTTTTTGTCCCACAACAGATATGCATTATTTGCTTGTTACTTAGTAAACAAAATATATGTTAAAAAGTAACAAAATGTAATACTTACTTGACAAAGAACAAAAGTGTTAAAGATGAATGTATTTTTCACGTTATCTGCATATACCCTTGTTTCATTCTTCAAGTGCAAAATACTCCTCCCATCAAAGTTAAGAACAAGAAGGACAGACACTTGATACAAGGCCTGACAGATATTAACCATTCATTGAGATTGGTTGAAAAATAAAAGGCAATATTTACAGGCCACAATTAAAGGGGAGATTTAAGGAGAGACATACTTGTACAACCAAATTCCTCCACATGATGTTTGTGATTAAAGGCTCCCTACAGAAAGAGAAGCAAATTACTGCAGAATTTTTGGTATAAATCTTGGAAACATATAGAAGCATATGCTTTTTTACGGATACTGTACATTTTTTTATCAAACTGGTTCCTACTTTTTAACATATTATCAGAAAGTTGTGATCAGGGCTCAAAAAAAAGAAAAAACCCAAAAGAGGAAGGTGAAGAAAATGAACCTTCTTAGTTTACCAAGTAATCCCTACACCTCTATATAGGTAAGAGAAAAGTTACATTATAAACCCACTACTAAAATAAAAATAACAAACACCCCTTACAACAAAAAAATATAACTCATAGCTCAACACTCTCCTTCAAGCTGGAACATATATATTCATCATGCTTATCTTGTTTCTACACTTATCAAACTGGAGGCGAGACAATGGTTTGGTAAACATGTCAGCAATCTGGTCTGAGGAGGCAAGATAAGTAATACGAAGCAAACCTTGTTGAATCAAACTCCTGGTGTAATGACAATCCACTTTCACATGTTTTGTTCTCTCATGGGACATAGGATTGTTTGCAATGTAGGTGGCAGCCCAGTTGTCACAATGCATCTCCATAGGTTCCTGAACATTAACATGATCTCGTAACAGAGACAAGATCCATATCATCTCAGCTGCAGTATGTGCCATGGCCATGTACTCAGACTCATCACTAGAGCGTGAAACAACATTTTGTTTCTTGCTCCTCTAGGTTACCAAGTTCCCAGCTACAAAGGTACAAACCGGCAGTAGACCTCCTATCACCAACATCACCTACATAATCCACATTTGAGTATGCAACAGACATAGCTGCCTTTCTCTGAAAAAGAATGCCTCTACCTGGACATCCTTTAATGTACCTCAACACCTGCATCACAGCCTGCCAATGAACCTCAGTGAGCTTATCTAAGAATTGACTCAGCTTACTCACGGTAAGGCTAATATCTGGCTTAGTGATAGTCAGATATAACAGCTTCCCCACCAGTTGTCGATATGCCTTCTTGTCTTTTTGCTTTGCATTATCCTCGAATCCTCGAAAAGATGAATTTTAGGATCCATAAGAATATTTGCATCTTTGGATCCTAGCATGCCTGTCTCCTGAAG
This sequence comes from Thalassia testudinum, assembly GCA_037157565.1. NCBI lineage: Eukaryota > Viridiplantae > Streptophyta > Magnoliopsida > Alismatales > Hydrocharitaceae > Thalassia > Thalassia testudinum. Next base: position 147,517,233 of record JAZHRO010000031.1, read on the forward strand.
AATATCAAGGGCATATTTCCTCTGCGACATAATTGTCCCTTACTTGTAGCAAACTCAATGCCTAAAAAATATCTCAACTTCCCAAGATCTTTCATGGCAAATTGGTGTGCCAAGTACTCCATCTGAGATATACCTTTGGCATCATCACCTGTAAGAATAAGATCGTCCACATACACAAATAAAGTCACTGTACCCTTACTGGTCTTCCTCACAAATAGTGAATGATCCGATGAAGATTTCTGCATCCTAATAACAGACAACGCCTCAGACAGGTATTGGAACCAGGCTTGGGGGCTCTGCTTAAGACCATAAATGGCCGTACGAAGTCTGCATATACACTCCCCTTGAACCTCAAAGCCAGGTGGCTGCTGCATAAATCTCTTCCTCCAAGTCTCCATACAGAAATGCATTTTTGACATCCAGCTGATATAATTGCCATCCATGATGAGCTACCACAGAGATAAGAAAGCAAACAGTCAAGAGTCGTGCAACAGGGGAGAATGTGTTGATGAAATCCACTACATAGGTCTGGGTGAATCCTTTGGCCACCAGGTGGGCCTTATACCTTGAAATAGACCAATTTGGGTTGTATTTCAAGGCAAAGGCCCATCTAGCTCCAACAAGGTGTGCGCCAACGATAAAGATGACAGCTCCCAGGTACCTCTAGTAGTAAGTGCAGACATCTCCATAGTAGCTTTCTAGTGTGGATGAAGTAGAGCTTGCTAGTACGAGGTAGGTAACTCAGCATTGGATACAGCAGCTGTGAATGCATGAAACTCCAAACTTAGAAAATCAGTAGAAACAACACTTCCAGCAACACGATACTGGGCACAAGATCGTAGAGCCTTCCTAATAGCAATAGGAATATCCTCATCAGTACTCAGGGAATTAGGACCTGGAGAACCATTCACAAGTGACAGACTCACCTTGTACATCTGCTGACACTATATCTAAAGAAGCCTCCTGAGTAGAAACCGCCTCTAGGTTATCAACACTAACCTGAGGAGTCTGTGGAATAGATGGAGGGGGCTTTTCCCTATACACAACTGGCAAGTGATAAGTGTGACCCTTGAGGTCCCTTCATCCGCTGGTGCTGGTCTGACTGTGCTGGTAGGTGGCTCATCAACCTTAGAAGGGTTACTAGTATCTGTGAATATACCAAATGGTATAGGAGCAATCGGCACATGCTCATTCTCCGACACACTCTACACTTGCCTGGCAGCAATAGAAAAATAAGGTACTGCTTCATGAAAGGTGACATTTGCACTGATATAATGTCTTTGGTGTAGGGGATCAAAATACCGATACCCCTTTTGAGTACAAGAGTAGCCAAGAAACACACACTTGACTACTCTATGTGCTAATTTATCACACTCAGGTCCAAGGAGATGTATAAACGCCACGCACCCAAATGTCTTAGGTGGAAGATCAAACAACTCATCATTTGGATAAAGCACCTGCCACGGTATCTGCTCATGAATCATTGAGGGCAATCTATTAATAAGGTAGCAAGCTGTGAGAACTGCATCTCCCTAGTAGTTCTGTGGCACACTGTTATGAATAAGAAGAGCTCTGGCCATATCAAGGATAAGTTTGTGCTTTCTCTCTGCAACTCCACTTTGCTGAGGTGTGAGGACATGAGGTTTGATGAATTATGCCATGTAAGCCATAGAATTCTGCCAGCTGACGAGTACAAAACTCCAGTGCAGAATCTTGACACAAACATCAAACGGATTCTTTATCATCAACACAAACTTCTTAATCAGTGGACCCACTTCAGACTTATTCTTCATAAGAAATAGCTAGGACAATTTGAAAAAATCATCAACCATAATTAAATAGTACCGATGTCCGGCTCTATCAGGAGTCCTACTAGGACCCCAAACATCAAGATGCACTAAGTGAAAACATGAAGTCGAATGTGGTCCTGTAGTAGCTGGAAAGGAAGATCTATGGTGCTTCCCAAGTTGACATGCATTGCAGGAAAGTTGTGTCGTTGGGGATACATGCAGAATAAGCCTGCGTAATTTTTCTAAAAAAGGATGGCCCAACCGTCTATGCCACTGCAAAGTACTCCCAGATGTGGTACTAACCTGACATGCTACAGCCATAGGACCCTGCTGAAGTCAGTAAACTTCATATTCATTACCAATAGTCTTCCCTGTCATTCTATCCTGGAAAATACATCCACGCTCATCAAAGATGACACGGCAATTCATTTGCTTAATGATCTCACTGACAGAGAGCAAGTTCATGGATAAATCGGGAACAAATTGGACATGATTAAGTTGCATAGAAGAGGTAACATTAATTTTCCCCTAACCACTAATAGGAGCAAGTCGCCCATTAGCCACCTGTACTGTACAACCTCGAGAAATAGGTTGAATCTGTCTAAAACACTGCAGATTCTCGGATAAATGATTGGAAGCGCCTGAGTCAATCAACCATATCACACTAGTAGTTGGAGTATCACCCACGGCGGTTCCTAGAGCAATCTCTAACTGAGACACTACCATATTCACTGAAACACGCTGCCACAAACTAAGTTCAATGTGTTGCAGAAAAGGATACACACTCCTGAATTTCTTCACACTTCAGATATGAAAATTGACAAAAAACGGGGAATACACACCCCAACAAATATACCAACTGGAGAATACACACCCCAAAAATCTCCACTCACACACGGTCAATACTCAAGGGGAATATACACCCCAAATCAGATCAAGAGATTAAGGAGGTCATACCAACCGTAGGGAGGTTCTTGCTTCACATCTCCATCTCCACAACACTCAAGAACCACCCTACAACAACTGAAGTCGGTCTTAACCACGCTAGGCGGACCTCAGGCGACAGTCAGAGCTGCATTAGGTGGTGAGGCGGTGCTACTGGAGTCAAGGTGGTGCTGCGGGGGTTCGCACAACCCTCGGGTGATGTCTGTTGGCACTGCGGGCCTGTAGAGGTGGCGAAGCGGTGCATGGGCCTGAAGGCGGTGAGGCGGTGCTGCTGGAGTTGAGGAGACGCTGCGGGGGTTCGCACAACCCTCATGCAATGGCTGCTGGCGCAGCTGCTGCCACGGCGATGGCTGTTGTAGCCCTAAGTGGTGTCGCTACAGCGCATCGACAGCAGCAAACAACAGCGCAGGAGAACGCCGCGGCGATGGGCTACAGCAGAAGGCAACGATGGATGAGGCTGCTGATGCTGCGATGGAGGTGGGGCGACGACGCCGCCACTGGTGATGGAGGTGGCGTCCGGTGGAGGTGTGGCTTGAGGTAGGGTTAGGGTTTATTTGGTGGTATCTCCAACCTGGTGCTCTGGTACCCAATTGAAGAAAATGAACCTTCTTAGTTTACCAAGTAGTCCCTATACCTCTATATAGGTGAGGGAAAAGTTACATCATAAACCCACTACTAAAATAAAAATAACAAAACATCCCTTACAATAAAAAAACATAACTCATAGCTCAACAGAGGAAGAAAGTTGATCAGAAATGAAAAGCCCAGAATAATTATTAAAAGTGCAGTTTGATGTTTAGGTAGGTGAGATGGAAAGCATGCGACATTTCAGATGCAGCAAAGATTTATCCCATTTTATATTTGTCAGTATAGAATTAAAAAGATTCAGACTCAGTTTCAAAACCTTCGCCCAACTGGTGGTCTTTGCATAAGGTGGTCAGTTGGTGGTTCAGTGGCCAATGCAAGTGCACCAAGGGTATCCATGATGAGATTGACCCAGAGAAGCTGTTCAAGAGTCAGAAATTGCATCACACTAAAGACCTAAAGAAAGTAACCATGCATAATCTCTCCTGGTTGTATCATTCTGCTCAACACATAAAGAACAATAGTGTGAAACCTGGACAGCATTCAGAGGAACATTGCCAGATGAAACTGCAGCGACCACATTGATAATGAGTGCAGCAACATTGACCGTAAGCTGAAATTGAATGAATTTCTGAATATTTGCATACACAGAACGTCCCCAGCGAACTACCTACAAATTAGGTACATTGCCAATTCTTTGACAAAACCTCCAATTGATAGGCCAACCAAAACTTACATCTGAATAATCTGTAAATTCAAGCATTTCTAGACTAATAACCTTGACAACTGAAGCAAAATTGTCATCCAAAATAATAATGTCCGCACTTTCTTTTGCAACTTCTGTTCCCTGAATGCCCATTGCTAGGCCTATATCAGCCTAAAAATGACAAGACAGATGAAATGCTTAATAAAAAGTTATCATGGAAATAGCTATGGTAAGAGGCAGAAACGGCAAAGGCTTACCTCACGCAAAGCAGGAGCATCATTAGTTCCATCCCCAGTAACAGCGACAACGTGTCCTTTTCTCCTCAGTGCTTGCACGAGAAGCAGCTTATCATTGGGAGAAGATCGCGCCATTACCTTCAATGGATAACCAGAACAAAACCAACTCAAAAAGCTTTGAAAATTGAATGAAGCAGATGTGGGTATGGGATCTGCTAACATCTTTGATATTGATTTAATTAAAATACTTGGCACAAGCCTGCACTTCAGTATCATGGCTTAAAAAGGTATACTGCTCTAAGATTCTGCTACAGACCGGCATTTTGGGAGCAAAACATGCCATTTTTAAACACCTTCTTGTCAATTGGAATAAAGATGGATGACTAAATTACATGGCAAAAGCATACACAGAAGCATCAAATTGAGATGACCTGCCTTCCAAAAAAATTTGAGACCTGTGCAAGTAGATTTTCAGGAGCCCAATACACCCGGATTCAAAGAAAACTTTTTTTAAATGTCAATAATTACTTTATTTGCAATAAATTTTACTCAAACATCAATGCACATCTTGGTTTGTTTTTTTTTTGGAAAGTAAATCAGAATGACACAAGAGGAGTGATCATCCTGCGGTATCAATTGAAAAAGAGAATACAGAAGAGAGCATAGATCAAGTGCCAGCCCAAAGACCCTTCAAATAGTTGACATTACAAGAAACATTCCCCATGAAGGGTCTCTTCCATCTAAAAACAACACCATTGCATTGCAGCCAAATAACCCAAAGAACAGCAAAAAGGGCTTGCATCTTCCCCTTTAGACCAAAAAGATCCACTGAAGAACAGATGGCTTCCCAAGACTAAGAGGAAGGCCACTGACCAGAGTATCTAGGCCACATCTATCAGGCAAAAGCAACATAAATGTGTTTTCCACATAGGAGTTTACATAAATCCGATTTTTTTTTTTGAGAGAGAAAAGAAGATTACCTAAGTTTGGTAATCATCCTGAGAATTGTATTAAGTAAAAGGAATGGACTTACAACTCAGATAAAAAGTTCACCTCCCTCACCATATTTTCCACCCAACAACGCTCTTCTCTAAAAATCTTGCCATTCTGTTGTAGCCAGAGGCACCAAATTGTCGCAAATCCTTTCACTTAGGCAGCAACATATTGGTCGTAGTGGTCCTGAAACGACTTTCAGAAGGAAGAGGAGTTCAAGACATCAATCGTCTGAGGCTGCAAAGTCTGCCAAACATCCTTGGAGAAGGGGCATCCAAAGAAAAGATGGTCCAAATCTTCCTCATCAGCTTGACAAAAAACACATGCAACATCCATATCCTCCCTCCACCTTCGCATAAAACATTTTGTTACCAGGCGCTTTTGCCTAAACAACCACAAAAATTTTTTTATCTTCAACGGAAGCATACATTTCCAAATCTTTCTTGAATCTTTCTTTGTATCATTATTTTCTCCATCTGGCTGTATCACTCTTGCATAAGCTTTCTTCACCGTGAATACCTCATTTCTCCAACTGAAGGCATCCTTACAATTTTGATCCGGCCTCAAATCTGAAACGGTGTACAGGAGCTGCTGAAACTCATGTAATGTGGACTCTGACAGCCCAGGAGGCAATATAAACTCCCAACTGTTGTGTTGTTCATCCCACACATCACCAACAGCTGCCCCTTTGTTGTTAATCAGCTGAAACACTCTTGTAAACATATCTAAAAATCTCCCCAAACCACTCCAATCATGCAGCCAGAACTTGAAGTCCTTGCCATCACCCAAAACCGGCCTGAAGTCACCAATGGCCTCATGTAGCACTGGCCTGATAGAGTGCCAGACAGCGGGGGCACCCTCTCTTGGGTAAAACACGTTCCATCAAATCCATATCTATCCCATAAGAGTCTCATAGCTGTAGTGACCATGGACAGTTCACCAGATAGAATTTTCACCACCCATTTGAGCAATAAGCCTTTGTTGAATTCATCTAAACACCTTACTCCCAATCTCCCTTTACTCCTAGGTAGACATATTTCATTCCAGGGAATGAGCTGGGAAAATCTCCCCACGACCTGTACCCTTCCAGAAAAAACCTTTTCCGAGTCACATCCATAGCTCAGAATATTTTCTTTGGTGGCCTAAAAATTGATAAGAAAAAGACCAGTGTGGAAGATAAAATAGACTTCAGAAGCACCAAGCGGCCTCCTCTCGAAAGAAGTCTCCCACTCCATGTTGATAATCCTTTTGTCAACCTCTTCATCACACCATCTTAATCCGCAGCAGCAAGTCTCCTTCCTTTCAATGGAAATCCAAGGTATCTGATTGACAAGTGCAATACCAGTGTCTGCAGAATATTTGCTATCTCCTCAATCTCCCCCTTCGGAATGGAAAACGACACTAATAACGACTTCCTTCTATTAATCTTTAACCCCATAATATCAACAAATATCCTTACCAAAGCAGCAACATGGGACGCCTCCAACGTGCCACCCTCCACAAAGAACTAGTATCGTTCGCATATTGTAATAAAAGAGTGATTTAAGTGACTTATTGAGTTGTGAATCCACTAAACAATTGACCATCACATGCCTTAAATGCCAATGAAGCCAAAGTGTCCACTGCTATATCAAAAAGCATCGGAGCTAAAGGACAACCTTGCCTAACTCCCCCCTGTGGTTGGATCCACGATCCATCAGAACATCCATTAACTAAAACAAAAAAGGATGATGTGGTCACACATCGCTTCATCATTTGAATCCATTTCAATGGGAAACCCCGCTTTCTCAAAATATCCCACAAATAAGACCACGAAATCGAGTCATAAGCCTTTGAAAAATCCATTTTTCATAAGAAAGTCGACTTCCTATTTCTTTTTCATGAAGCCACCATCTCCTCCGCCAGAACAAAGGATTCCTACAAAGATCTACCCTTGATAAAGGTAGATTGGACCAGGGAAATCAAATTAGGCAAAACATGTCGCAATCTATTTGTTAAAATCTTAGCCACTAGCACATAAACTGCATTGGAGAGAGCTATGAAGTCATCAACCAACTCTGCACCTATCTTCTTTAGCAAAAGGAATAAATAAAAATGATTTATCCTTTCAAAACCTCCATTACCTTCACAGAATTCCCGATTCATGGCTACAACATCACGCCCTACAATATCCCACATTTCCTTATGAAACAGAATCTATAGACCACCTAGACTTGGCAATGCCTTTGCTTTTAGCCCATTAAGAGCAGCAATAACTTCTTCCTCTTCCACCTTATGTATAAGGCCTGCCTTCGTATCTTCCCTAACCTGTACTAGCTTTGAGGCACCCATGTACCATTCACCACCTTGTTTTCTTGTAAACTCCTGAAAGTGATTACGAAAAGCATCACAAATTTGATCACGTACCATATGTTATGAATCTTTAAACCATTAATCATGTTCACTCTCCGTCTGTTGCCAGTGGCCATGTGAAAATATTTAGTATTGAAGTCTCCCTCCTTTAACCATAATTATCTTGATTTCTGCCTCCAGTCCATCTCTACCTTATGGTCTTCCTCCAGAACCATCAATTGCATCTTCCTGCATTCCTGACACTCATCAGTTGTCGAACTTGCCCCCTCTTCCTATCTATCCAGCGCTGATATCCTCGATAATGCCTCCTTCCTTTTTGCCTCTCTCCGTAGATGCAAACCATGCCTAAACTCCATCATCACCTCCCGAATAGCCCAAATTCTATTAGCTAGAGTATGCATAGCCGATGAACCTTCCAGGGTATTCATCCACCTGTCACGTATCAGCCCCTTGAAACCTGACTCCTACAGCCATGATTTTCGGAATTGAAAGTTAGTAGCAAAATTTGCATTTTCATTACTTCTCCATATCAACAGCGTATGATCCAAGAATGGTCTGTCACACGCCACCACATTTGCACAATGAAATGCCTCAACCATTCAAATATTACAAAGAAATCTCTTAATGCACAAAGCAGCCCCATGCCCATTCCTCTAGGTGAACTGCGACCTTGATAACGGAAGATCTACCAACTTAAGCTCCTAAACCGTCTGTTGGAAATCAAGCATTGCCCTATTACATCTTCCATCCGGTCTATCTTCCATATGAAGGGTTACATTAAAATCACCGCCCATTAGCCATGGTATATACCATCCACAAAGCTTGAAGCTCGTGAAATCTCCTCTCAGAAAACAAGTCTAGCTGCATCCTCACAAGGCCCATATACACATGAGATAACAAAAGAGAATTCATCTGATTTTCTCCTCAGAACTATCGATAACACCCTTCCATCAATCAAGGATGAGTCAAGCTGAAATTGATCCCCATGCCATAAAACAAGAATGCCTCCTGATCTCCCTTCTGCCTTTATTTCCAGGTACTCCGAATATCTGTCATCACTAATGTTGTTCTTCATCGGCACCGATAAGGCCTCTAAATGCATTTCCTATAACATCACAATATCTATCTTCCAATAAGCCAAATATCTTCTTAGAATAGATCTTCGCTCCTCATCCCGGAGGCCCCTATCATTCCAAGAAAGCACTCTAAGCATTAATGTATTTGTTAAACACCCCTCTGTGCACCTTCTTCACACCAACAACCCTTGCCACACGTCCATCAACCACCTTCAAATCCTCCTCCCCACTCCCCTCTTCCTTCTTGTTCCTTAAAAATTTCTTTCGCTTATAACAAGCACTCAATATCAATTTGTGCTTCTGAGGGATAGTTCGAGCTAAATTTGATGAATAGCTAGAAGAGGATTGCACTGCCACTTCTTTTCCTTTCCTGTCTGATCTGACCTGACTACAAACGTGAGCCTCTTCTGTGGCGCTACTATTCCCATGGCTCCTCAGTGAAGCATTGAAAATATATCCAAAGGCCGTCGGAAACTCATCTACTTGCAAGTTGCACTATATAAGAAAAACCAACAGGACCCTTGCTCTTTCTCTAAAGCATCATGCAATGGTTCCAAAGAGACAGCGTTAGCCGATAACTCACCACTACTGAACCCATCATTGGGTTCGGCAGCCACCTGCAAAAGGCTCCACAAGATTTCAAACAACCGATCCATGGCCTCCATCCTCGAGCCTTGAAAATCTCACGCAATCCCAGTCAATCAACCTGCCATTTGTTGGTCCAACGTGTTCCTCACCTGTAGCAAGTCCCCAACAGTGAGAGAGGGGCCCCCACCCACAGTATACGAAGCGTCTAAAAGTAAATCTTTGAAGAAAATAGATTCACCACGTCCAGATCCCTCCAACGATCCGGAAGCCACCATATACCCTTTCCATCCTAATATTTACATAAATCCGATTGTAATATTTAGTAATTACACATATACCCTTTCCATCCTACTATTTACATGCGGACACTTGAAAAAATTAAATTCCTTATGCATATGCCCTTATGAAAAATGTGAAATGGAAATTAAAATCTTTATTAAATGGATGCTAGTTGTAGAAAACGAAGTAATCTGATTGACAACTTAAGGGTTGGGAATCAGACGATCTCTTAGAGGGTTCCCAGATGGTGCAGGCACAGAGAGTACACTTTCAGGGCTTCATGAGGAATCAATCTGTAGGCAATTGGGAGTGACCTACCGATGTTGGATGATGTGATTGGAACTGAATTAGTTGGGGAAATTTCAACAAATGAGGTCTTGGCTGTCACTTAAGGTATACAAGGACAAAGGGTCGTCTAGCCTAGATGGGTTTTCTCGTCTTATATAAGAAATCTTGTTCTCTTATTAAAGGGGATCTCGTCTTGTTCCTACACGAAAGCTCGAAGTGGGCCTCTCCCTTGGAGACCTTGAGATTGGCTTCTCCTATATAGCAACTCAAAGTAGGCCTCTCCCTTGAAGACCCTAGGACTCGGCCCTCTTATATGAAAATCTCTCAGTAAACTTTTCTCATATAGAGATCAGGAAAGTGTTCCTCTTATATAAGGACTAAATAGTGAGTTTCTCTCATATAGGGACCTTGAAGAATGAGTCTCCCTTATATGGTTCACAATAGGCTTATTTACACTCCTTTCTCTCAGACTAATATGGGAGAAGAAAACCAACATAGAGAAGCTAACTAGAGAAGAGCTTCTCCTCATCTTCTTTTTCACATCATTTCTTTCTTATCATGTTTTTCTTTTTCCCTTTTTTTCTTTTTCTCACTATACCTTTTCTTCGTTCTTTTCTATTTTTTGCTTTTTTAACTCCAACTCACTTCTTCCTTTTTATTAATCTTTTAACTCACCCTTTTGTTTCTTTTCTCTCTTTTTTCTTTCCTATTCTTTTTTCTATTGTAAAGCTAATGTTTGGAGAAAATGAGCAATTGCTTTTGTTGGGAATCCAAAAAAGAAGCCACATGGACACTGCCATGTGGCAGCAGCAACAACCATATGGATGTCCAACAGATCTAGTGGCAAGGGTCCTTTGGACCAAATTTGGTGCACCAATATGGTGCTTTCCTATTTTTACTAAAGAGGTTTTAGGAATAAATGTTGTGGGATTAATTCCTTTGTTAAGAGATAAAATCTTTCCAAATGAGAAAAGATTTTATCTCTTTAGGAAACATCCTTTAGGAATTATTTTAGGTCTTTACTATTTTTAGTAGGTATGTACTCTCTATAAAAAGAGTCTCCCCAACATTATTTCTTTGAGCAATAGAAAAATTTCTTTCAATTATCAAAGCTCCTCTCTACCCTTCTCTTCAACGTGGTGCCTCTCTTCCCCAATAGGCCACGCACATGCCACATTAGGAAGATTTCTTCATGTTTTCAATGTGGAATAAATCCATATTCCATTCCAAATTGCAACAGTCTCATCGAGGAGATTCCACCCTGATTTCCACGTGACAATAGTCCCACCGTGGATTATTTTTCATGCCAATCAAGCCTTCATGCTTCCCATGTGCACGCCAATTCTCAATATGGTATCAGAGCAGGCTTTCTAGGCGTGATTGGCATGTGAATTGAAGGAAGAATACACGCACAAATTAGAGGAAAAATTTTCCTCTTGTGCATGTAGTCTCTTTGGGCCACGTAAAGCTTCATCCAAACCACAAAGTGGTGGTTTTCGCATCTAAAAAGTCTTCATCAACAACTCCAGTGCCTTACGCCGAGAAAGAAGACTAGAAGAAGATGGCAAAATCAACCATAACGGTCGGAGATGCCACGCTCGGCCCCGAAGAAAGCAAGGTGGTTGTCTCTGGGACAACCATCAAGCTTAGCGAAGCAACCAATTATATCTTGTGAGCTTGCGCCTTCAAGATCTTCGTTGGAGGATAGGAGAAACTCGGTATTCTCCTAGAAGAGGCACCGGAATTCAAGGATGAGATGAAGAAAAAGCACAAGGAGATTTATCAAAAGAAGTATAGTAAAGCTTCTAGAAGAGCACCAAGAATGCATCGGCTTATACACTTTTTCTTGGTGACCTTGACTCGAAGAAAAGCTGAAGGTCTTTGCCAGCTCAGGAGCAATGCACCATACTTTTTGAGGAGACACGTGGAACTTCCTAGTACATTGAGCAACGTCAAGATGAAGAACTCGACTCTCAAACATAGAAGAAGAGACACGAAGATCCTCAAAATCTCAAGAAGAACGATGCATCAGTTTCGGCAAGTCTTCGACCTCCCGACCTTCGACTTGAGGGAGAGTGTTGGGATCTAAATAAGTTGCGTGGACACTGCCACATGGCAGCAGCAGCAGCCATCTAGATGTCCAACAGATCTGGCGACAAGCGTCCTTTGGACCAAATTTGGTACACCAATATGGTGCTTTCCTATTTTTAGTAAAGAGGTTTTAGGAATTAATATTGTGGGACTAATTCCTTTGTTAAGAGAAAATCTTTCTAAATGAGAAAAAAATTTCTCTTTAGTAAACATGCTTTAGGAATTGTTTTAGGAATTAAGTCTACTATTTTTAGTGGGTACCCAACCATTATTTCTTTAAACAATAGAAAAACTTCTTCCAATTATCAAAACTCCTCTACCTTCTCTCCAATGTGGTACCTCTCTTCCCCAACAGGCCACGCACCTGCAGCAATCACATCAGGAAGATTTCTTTCTGTTTTCAACGTGGAATAAGTCCATATTCCACGCCAAATTGCAGCAGTCTCATCAGGGAGATTCCTCCCTAATTTCCATGTGAAAACAATCCCACCATAGATTATTTTCCATGCCAATCAAGCCTTCATGCTTCCCATGTGCGTGCCAATTCTCAACAACTTTATTATGTAAACCTAGGAGCTCTTTAAATAAAGAGGCTCCAAAGGGGAAATTACATGGACCCTTGTGTAAGTGCATAAGTAATTATGCACCACATTATCCATAAATAATGATTTTGATGATAACAAACATCTCCAAGTATTTGAGATTAAAATTATATTTTATGCATAAATATTACAAGAATGTTTTTCAGGTTGAAGCTTTCTTGATGAAATCCGAAACCAAGAAGGAGACCATGCTCTTCAAGTTTAGGTCTCTTTGTATTATAGGAATTGAGTTGTAATTTTATATTCTTTAAAATGTAAGGAGATCTCCAATTAGATTTCATATTAGCAATTTTCATAAGAACACCAGACCTAGCCTAAATAGATCAAAATATGTCTAAGTCTATAGGTGTTAGTGCATGACACTAGCACTTAGTAAGAACTTAAGATATTAGTTTGGATAGTTAGAGGGCCTTTTACAGGCCACAGGCCATCTAACATTAGGTATCATAAACATTAGGTATATGATACCTAATGTTAAATAATAGGTTGGGTGTCAACCATGCCATCAGGAGATAATGAACTTTGTGTTGAACTTTATACCTAAAGTTAGATAATTCACCTAACATTAGACAAATATTACCTCAAGTTAGACAGTTCACCTAATGTTAAACAAACATTACCTAAAGTTAGACAATTCACCTAACATTAGATAAACATTACCTAATGTTAGATTGACTCCTCTATCAGCCAAGATGCGAACTTTGTATCCAACTGAGCACCTAACATTAGATAGTTCACCTAACATTAAATCACTTTTACTTAATGTTAGATAAAGCACTTTTTAACCAAATCAATTAGCCATTGGCAAATCAAATTGGGAAACTTTTTAGCCGTTAAATAGGGATCTTCTACACATCTAAATTAGTCCAAACACCCCTTGATGTTTTCATAATTATTTATTTTAATTAATGCCTAACTAATGTTAACCTGATGGTAATTTGGGTTAGATTGCATCCATATAGGTTATATCAGTCATTTTAGAGCATTATGTAAATAATGCATAATTTTAGATTTTATGCAAATTTTCCATTAGCAATATCTAGTATCTTAATGTGTTTATTTATATGTGTGTAAGTGCCAAGTATAAGTCTGATTAAAGCTAAACAGGGAGGAGAAACTGGATTAAGCTAAATTGTTTAGAGAGGTTGAGCCACTTTCCTACCCACACCCTAACCCAATTAAACCTTAACCTCAACCTATTTAGGAGCCCAATTTCCTTTACCAAATTCCTAACCTAAACCTATTTATCCAATGTCCTAATCTTCTTAGCTTTAATTTCTAAGAAAAACTCTACCCAAATATTTTTCTTAAACCCAAACCAAATAAATCCCTTACCCAATCCCATAACCAACAAACCCATGCAATATTCCCACTAAATCTAACGTCCACACCACATTCCCACAAACCTACGTACACCTCCTCTTATCTCCACTAAAAAAACCCCACACCCATCCCATGCCAAAGCCCAACAAAATACCTACATAAATCCTATCACCAAACCCACCTCTGTCCATATCCTACGACCAAAATGCCTTGCACCCTTCACCGACTTTCCATGCAACAAAATTATCCTACGTACCCCTCTCTCCAAAGCCTCCACACCAAACTCCACTTACATACTCAACACCCTCCCACCCATTTCCCGTGCAAAAATCCCACCACCGAACACTAACTCCTAATCCAATCCTACGTCCGCTATTCCCATGCAACACCTCTCAACAACATCCTCCACCGAACTCCCTCTAAACAAAATCCAATCCATATCACATCTGATTCTGTTCTCTCCACTGTATATGCCACTCCATCAGGCAAGAGGCCACAATATATTTTTCCTACGATTTTTCCTCAACAACGTTCTCTCTCCATTATTTATCATAGCCAATCCCCCATTTAAAAAGGGCACCGAACCCTATTGGGAAGGGGGGGAACGGATATCTTTGCCGATATTATCTTTTTTGGCTGCTGGATTCAAGAAGAAATACCACTGACGTCTCTCCCTCCGCAGGAGAGGCACGCCAACTCCTCCAAGAATTGAAGACCATAGACAGCCAACTGCATTATTTTTCTTGCCATACATAGATAATCTCTCCCTCAAAAAAATTCAGGTCCTTCCAAGTCCGCCTTCGCATCCGATCCCACCTCTGCTTTCGCGCCATGGCCTACGCCCCATCTTCCAGGCTTTAGATAGTTTTTAATTTCATTTTTCGTGTTGCACTTTATTTCTATTTAAATTCTAGTTGTAAGTCTTTGGTATTCAAATTCTGATTTTCCAATAAAAAGTTTTAGTTGCTTATTCCCCACTAGTACTTTTATTATTTCTAGTACTTGATCTAATTGCTAGTTCCAGTGCTATTACTTTTAGTTATTTATGGTTGTTCTAGTTTAGATACATCATCTATTCGCCTATTTCGTAGATTTTAGGATAGCGAACTTCCCTGCGAATGACTTGCATTCCAACGTTTGAACTTCGATTTTTATATTTACAAGTTGAATCTGAATATAAATTTAAGAGTTTCTACACATTTACAACATTCCTCTATATATACGAGATGATTTCCCACTCTTTGATAGTTAAAAGAATACCCAAAACACATTTAAAAGTACATATAAGCACACATTCAGCAAACACTCTCATTTGGTGTTCTTAGAAGTGATTGAAGCTTTGGTTCTTCTACATCCACTTCCTTGAAACTTTATCACTTTAACTCCCAGTTGCATCATATTCTCACAATTACTAAGGGAGTTCATTCTAATCTCCTGGATAGATATTTCATACGAATTATTGCATATTTTTGTGGGGCTATCAATAGGAGTTGAAAAATCAATTTTTACCTCAGTTTTTATTCTCCATTTTCTACATGTAATTTGAGGGTCCGGATTGTGGGCTCTTTTCCTCTCAAGTGATAGGGGTTTGCTCTTAATTGAAATATCAAGAGAGTTTATACAAAGGGTTTGGTACCTCATATGTACTGATTAGTTTTCCGAAATTGACTCGAGGTAAAATCCTAGATTGGGAGATCTAGGTAGTGATTTTTATTTAATTTTAGGTTTTCACCATATATGCTTGTGTTGTGATTCACAAATTACTTGTGGATTGATTAGTTCTTCTATTTCTGAATTATTTTTAATTAGCATTGTTTTACCGCCTTAAGCACTATTCACCCCCTATAGTGCTTTCACCTTATAAGTTGAAATGAATAAACTTTTTCTACTATTACCAAGAAGTCTCTACACCTCTATATTGGTGTGGGAAAAAGTACATTATAAACTCGCTACTCAAAATAAAATAACACAACACCCCTTACAAATATAAACATAAACATAACTCGACACTCTCCCTCAAGCTGGAGTATATATATCCATCATGCTCAGCTTGTTTCTATACTTCTCAAACTAGGGACGTGGCAACGGCTTGGTAAACATGTCAGCAGTCTGGTCTGAGGAAGCAAGACAAGTAGTACGAAGCAGACCCTGTTGAATCAAACTCCTGGTGTAATGACAATCCACTTCCATTTTATTCTCTCATGGAACATAGGACTATTTGAAATGTAGGTGGCAGCCCGGTTGTTACAATGCATCTCCATAGGTTCCTAAACATCAAAATGAAGATCTCATAACAGAGATCTGATCCATATCATCTTAGTAGCAGTATGTGCCATGGCCCTGTACTCAGACTCAACACTAGAGCGTGAAACAACACTTTGTTTCTTGCTCATTCAGGTTACCAAGTTCCCAACAACAAAGGTACAAAAACCAGTAGTAAACCACCTATTCCCGACATCACCTGCATAATCTGCATTTGAGTATGCAACAATGGCCATAGGTGCCTTTCTCTGAAAAAGAATGCCTTTACCTGAAAATCCCTTGATGTACCTCAACACCTGCATCACAGCCTACCAATGAACCTCAGTGGGCTTATCTAAAAACTGACTCAGCTTCCCCATAGCAAGGCTAATATCTGGCCTAATGATAGTCAGATATAACAGCATCCCCACCAGCTGTTGATATGCCTTCTTATCTTAGCCTTACATTATCTTCAAACAGATGAATTTTAGGATTCGTAGGAATATTTGTATCTTTGGATCCTAGCATGCCTGTCTCCTAAAGAATATCAAGGGCATATTTCCTTTGCGACATAATTATCCCTTGCTTACCTGTGGCAAAGTCAATGCTTAAAAAATATCTCAGCTTCCCAAAATCTTTCATGACGAACTAGCGTGCGAAATATTCCTTTATCTGAGATATACCTTAGCATCATCACATGTAAGAATAAGATCATCTACATACGCAAGTAAAGCCACTGTACCCCTACTGGTCTTCCTTACAAATAATGAATGATCCGATGAAGATTTCTGCATCTCAACAACAGACAATGCCTCAGATAGGCATTGGAACTAGGCTCAGGGGCTTTGCTTAAGATCATAAATGGCCTTACGGAGCCTACATACACACTCCCCCCTGAATCTCAAAGCTAGGTGACTGCTGCATATATATCTCTTCCTCCAAGTCTCCGTACAGAAATACATTTTTAACATTCAACTGATGTAACTACCATCTATAATGAGCCACAACATATACAAGAATTCGAACAGTAGAGAGTCATGCAATAGGGGATAACGTGTCAAAGAAATCCGCCCCATATGTCTAGGTGAATCCTTTGGCCACTAAACGGGCCTTATACCTTGAAATAGTCCCATCTGGATTGTATTTCAAGGCAAAGACCCATTTAGCTCCAACAAAACGCACGCCAGATGGTAAAGGTGAGCTTCCAAGTACCTCTGGTAGTAAGTTCATACATCTCCATAGCTGCCTTCCAGTGTGGATGTAGTAGAGCTTGTTGGTACGAGGTAGGTAACTTAGCACTGGATACAGCAACTGTGAATGCGTGAAACTCCGAACTTAGAGAATCAGTAGTAACACCATTCCTAGCAACACGATACTGGGCATAAGATTGTTGAGCCTTCCTAATAGCAATAGGAATATCCTCATCAGTACTCATGGCATCAGGACCTGGAGAACTATCCTCAGGTGACAGACTCCCACTTGTTCATCTGTTGACACTATGCCTGAAAAAGTCTCCTAAGTAGAAACCACCTCTAGGTTATTAACACGAACCTGAGTTCATGGCATAGATGGAGGGGGCTTTGCCCTATATACAACTGGCAACTGATAGGTGTGACTCTTGAAGGTCCCTTTATCCGCTGGTGCTGGTAGGTGGCTCATCAACCTGAGAAGGGTTAATAGTATCTGTGAATATACTAAATGGTATAGGAGCAACTGGTACAGGCACACTCTCCGGCACACTCTGCACCTGCATGGCAGCAACAGAAAAATAAGGTACAACTTCATGAAAGGTGATATCTGCACTGATATAATATCTCTGGTATAGGGGATTAAAACACCGATACCCCTTCTGAGTACTAGAATAGCCAAGAAACACACACTTGACTGCTTTAGATGCTAATTTATCATGCCCAGGTCCAAGGAAATGTACAAAAGCCACGCACCCAAATGTCTTGGGTTGAAGATCAAACAACTTATCATTTAGATAAAGCACCTACCATGGTATCTGCTCCTGAATCACTGAGGAGGGCAATCTATTGATAAGGTAGCAAGTTGTGAGAACTGCATCTCGCCAATAGTTTTGTGGCACACTGTTATGAATAACTCTGGCCATATCAAGGAAATATCTGTGCTACCTCTCTGCGACTCCATTTTGCTGAGACGTGTGAGGACATGAGATCTGATGAATTATACCATGTATGCCATAGAATTCTGCCAACCGACGAGTACAAAACTCCAATGCATTATCAGATCTGAGAGTCCTGATGCAAAGATCAAACTAATTTTTTATCATCAACACAAACTTCTCAGTGGACCCACTTCAGACTTATTCTTCATGAGAAATAGCCAGGACAAGCTGGAAAAATCATCAACCACAATTAAATAGTACCAATGTCCTGCTCTATCAGGAGTCCTTCTGGGACCCCAAACATCAAGATGCACTAATTGAAAACATGAAGTTGAACGTGGTCCTGTAGCAGTTGGAAAGGAAGATTTATGGTACTTCCCAAGTTGACATGCATCGCAGGAAAGTTGTGTAGTTGGGGATACATGAGGAATAAGCCTACGTAACTTTTCCAAAGAAGGATGTCCAACCGTCTATGCCACTATAAAGCACTCCCAGATGTACTAACTCGACATGCTGCAGCCATAAGACCCTGCTGAAGTCGGTAAACTCCTTCATATCCACTACAAATAGTCTTCCTTGTCATTCTATCCTAGAAAATACATCTACGCTCATCAAAGATGACTTGACAATTCATCTGCTTAATGATCTCACTGATAGAGAGCAAGTTCATGGATAAATCTGGAACAAATTGAACATGATTAAGCTGCATAGAAGGGGTAACATTAATTTCCCCCTGACCACTAATAGGAGCAAGTCATCCATCAGCCACCTGTACTGTACGGCCATGAGAGAGGTTGAATCTGTCCAAAACACTGCAGATTCCCAGATAAATGATTGGAAGCACCTAAATCAATCAACCATGTCACACTAGTGGTTTGAGTATCACCCACGGCAATTCCTAGTGCAATCTCTGACTGAGAAACTACCATGTTTACTGAACCACATTGCCACAAACAAAGTTTAACGTGCCACAGAGAAGGGTGCACACCCCTAAACTTCTTCACACTTCAGATCTGAAAATTGACAGAAAATGGGGACTACACACCCCAAGAAATATACCAACCGGGGAATACACACCCTAAAAAATCTCTGCTCACACGCGGTCAGTACTCAAGGGGATTATACACCCCAAATATATGCATCAACGGGGACTACACACCCCAAATTAGATCAAAAGATCAAGAAGTTTATACCACCCTGTTGAAAGATTATTTTGCTTCTAACGCTCATCTCCATGGAGAGAGATCAAGAACAACCAACACAAATGACAATCAGGGGGTGGTCCTGCAGCTGTGACAGGGCGGCAGCAACACTGTCACGAGGTGCTGCGGCACGAGGAGAGGCGCTGCAGCAAGGAGATCTGTTGGCAGCGGTCGTAGCAGGATTACCGTGATGAGGTGCTACGGTGCGAGGAGAGGCGCTGCAGCAAGGATATCTACTAGGGGCGAAGCAGCGGGGGTGCTGCAGTGCGAGGGGCTGGTTACGCCTTGATCAGGCTGCTGGCAGTGCAGCAGCATCGTGATCGGGTGCTGTGGCGTGAGGAGAGGCGCTGCAGCAAGTAGGGCTGCTGGCGGCGGCAGCAGCGGGGGTGTTGCAGCACGAGGAGCCGGTTGCACCCCGATCTGGCTGCTGCGTCACGATTTGGCGCGAAGGGTCGATTGCAGCAGCGGCGACAGTTGGTGCTGTTGCTGCTGCGGCGGTGGTCCGGCACCGACGTGGCCACTGGTGATGGCAGCGGTAGCTCCGACAAGAGGGCTTAGGTAGGGTTAGGGTTCTGTTTTTGGTGGAGACCTTAACCTTGGCTCTGATACCAAGTTGAAGTGAATAAACTTTTTCTACCATTACCTAGAAGTCCCTACACCTCTATATAGGTGTGGGAAAAAGTACATCATAAACCCACTATTCAAAATAAAATAACACAGCACCCCTTTCAAACATAAACATAACTCAACATTATATAATAATAAAAATACAAACGATCCCAAAAATAGACAAGACTAAAATATAGTAAGACTCTACACTCCCCCTTAAGTTGGAACATAAATATCACACATGCTTAGCTTGAAACATAGATACTCCAACCACTGTTTTACTAAAGCCACAGTGAATATATCAACTGTCTAATCTTCACTTGAAACGTAAGGTGCAGAAATCTTCCAACTCATCACAACATCTCCAACAAAGTGGCAATCAACTTTTATATGTTTGATCCTCTCATGAAAGGCAAGGCTATTAGCAATGAAGGTGGCAACTTTATTGTCACAATACAAAAGAATAGGTCCTGAGACATCAACACTAAAATCATGCAAGATAGGTTTGATCTAGAAGAATTCGCAGGTGGTATGTGCCATAGTCTGGTACTCTGATTTTGCACTATATCTCGAGACTATATTCTGCTTCTTTCTCCTTCATGTGACAAAATTACCACCAACATAATTGCAATACCCCATAATAGATTATCTATCCGCATGGGAATCAACATAATCTACATTAGAATAGCCACAAACATCAAGATGACTATGCCTATGGAAGAATACACTTTCCAAGAGCTCTCTTCAAATATCACATGACCTGACATTCTCTTGCCTAATGTGCCTCTCTGGGCTCCAGCATAAATTGACTCAGTCTTCCAACTACATAAGATATATCTTGTCACGTCATAATCATATATAGTAACTCCCCTGCCATGGCTCTGTATCTAGTGACATCTTCCAGAATGGGATTGTTAGTATTTGCTAAGTGAGTGGCAAGATCTAGTGGTATGGTGGCAGGTTTGCAACCCAACATTCCTACCTCACGAAGGATATCTAGCACATACTTCCATTGAGAAAGAACCATTCCTCTATCAAGGTGATGTACCTCAATGATCAAAAAGTAACTACTCAGCCCAAGGTTTTTGCTAACAAACTGAGTATATAAGGTGACTGCCTTCAAGTCTTCCTTATCATTTCCTATTACAAGAATATCATGCACAGGCTATCAAAATCACATATCCTACCTCAGTATGTTTCACAAACATTGAAAGATTTGCTGTAGATCTCAAGAACCCAAAACTTTGGATGGCTATGCTAAATTTGTCAAACCATGCTCTTGGACGTTATTTCAACCCATATATTGCCTTATGCAGCTTACACACCTTCTAACACTCCCACTAGCTAACAAATCCTGGAGGTTGCTACATGTGTACTTCATTAAGATCACCATATAAGAAAGGGTTCTTAATGATAGTCCAGCTAATAAACAAGCCACACATGGTTGATTGCAAAAGAAAGGAAGATCCGCACTGAATCGAGTCTAGCAACTAAGGAAATGTCTCAAAGTAATCAACACCAAATATTTGAATATATCTTTTGGCAACTAGCCTTCCCTTATAGCGTTTAATAAAATCATCTGAGAGATATTTGAGGGTAAACACCCACCTACACCCTACTACAATAGCTCCAGGGGGTACGTCAACCAACTCCCAGGTTCCTCGGGATTCAAGTGTTGTCATCTCTTTTTCCATAGCATGTGCCCATAAAGGACTCAACATGGTCCCTACAAACCAGCATGAATAAGAGCAAAAGGTGTCTTAGTTTTCTTATTCTGACTAGGAATGGTAGACCTATGATGCTTACCCAATTGGCAGGCCTCACACTAAAATGACTTTGGAAATTGTAACTCCGGAAATTGACGCCACAAAACTGGGATACTGTGATAACTCAAGCAAAGATACCACTGAACGATGTAGTGGCTAAGGCAGCAACAACTGAAAGATGTGTGGGTGGTAAACTAAGACAGTACAGATCATCTTGCTTAAGTTCTCAATCAATCTGCTTCATCATCTGGAGATCAAGTAGGAAGAAAAACTCATTGTGAAAAACTGCCTAACAATTTAATGCTTTAGTAATTTGACTAATAGACATTAAATTTAAAACAAACTTAGATGAATGTTTCACTTTTGTCAGAGGTAAAGAATTGGACAAAGAAATATCTCCCAAGCTAGTCATAAGAGACAAGGCACCATCAGCCACCTTAACATGGAAAGGTGTGGCAAGAAACCATAGAGAAGAAAATAATGTAGCATCGCCTGTGATGTGGGAAGAAGCACCTAAATCTGCAATCCACGTTGGGGCATGAGTATTGGCAGATATAGTAGCAATACCTACAGGATGAGCTATAGAGGCTTCAATAGAGACATAGACTAGAAAGTCCTGAGTCGGTCATACTCTTGTCTAGAGATAAGAATCTAGAAATTGGCAAGGTCTTCCTCCTAATATTGACTCCTCTCCTGCTGTTGACACCTGAGGTGCCCGAGGCCCATTAGGAAAACCATTGTTGATTTAGCAACGATCAACAATATGACTCATTTTGTGGCAATGATCACAAAAAAGTGGAGTGTGACAACGACCATGGCTACTGCCACCTCCTCTAATAGCACAACCTCTCTCCCATCCTGTAGGAGACCCTTGACCATGGCCAAAGGATGCCATGGCAGAAGAGTCAAAAGATAGAATAACATCAGATATTTGCAGGCATAAAAAACAAGCATAAATCTGGGCAGGTGTGGACATCTCCTTAAATGTCATAATCTGTCTTTCATTGCCCTGAACTTAGGGCCTAAGCCTGTTGGCAACTGCATAGATCTGATGGTTTCCCCTGCTTAGCCATTACAAAACATTTGAAAAAAGAGGTTGATGAATGTCTTGTCATCCCATAGGTTCTTCATGTTCCCATAGTATTCAGTTAGACTCAAAGTGCCCTTCTGGGGTGTATGTATCACCTCAATGACCCTATAAAGACAAGCAATATTACTTCGATGAGAATGAATCTTGTGGAGTACTTCTCACATCTTCGCGGATGAATAGGACATCACTTGCTTTGCTATGGATTCTCCCATACTATTCATTATACAAGTTGCCACTCAATTATTATCGACCTCCTAATCCTTTGTCTTGACAGTCGGTTCATCTCTTGTCAAAATATACTTCTTTCAATGAGAGGCTACGAATCGAGACAAAGTTGACCACAAGAGAAAGTTGGTTCCATCCAATTTGATAGTACCTTGCCTATGACATGGTGAGCTCATGGTCGATAACTTCATTAAGTCGTTGAGGGTCTCTTGTCGGTCGTTCATGATGTCTTAAGTCATAGGAAGAAAGGAGAGTCATTCTTTCACAAAAATCAGATCATATAGTACTCGGGAACATGTGCAGGATCTGAAAATAGTGATTTTTAGACCATCAATCAACTCCAAAAGGGGTCTTGGAGATTTAAAAACAACAATTTTAAATCTTAGACCGAAGAGAAAATTGTTGTAGGGAAGAATAGCTATACGTTAAGACATAGGGAGTCCCTAGTGCGTGTTGCTCCCCTCAATGACCACTTGTGAGGCTACTATGGTGTGGAGAACCACCGGCAACATTGATTGTCATCAGTGGTGGCTTCTATTGGCCGGCGACGATCTCCTAACGGTTGTTGTTGGCTAGCAACAATCCCCTAGGTACCATTGTCAGTTAGTGATGCTGGTGAAGGAGATAGGAGGTCGGCAGCACTGGTAAAGGGGAGAGAAAGGAATTTAGGTGGTGATATTGGAGGCTAGGGATGGTGGGATTTCGGAGGTGGAGCCTTGGTCTAGGATCATTGCACTAATACCATGTTGGAGAAAATGAACAATTGCTTTATTATGTAATCCTAGGAGCCCTTTATATAGATAGATTCCAAAGGGGTAAATTACATGAGGGACCCTTACATAATAATAAAAATACAAGATACTAAAAATAGACAACCAAAATATAATAAGCCTCTAATGCTAACAAAAAAAAAAGGTTTAAAACCCATCGTCACCTTCCTTTTTTCTTTCCATGGGGTTCAATGAACCCAAAGCACACCATCAAGGCAAACAAATGCATAGCCACAATCTGCCGATCTCACACGAGATCTTTGCCACGATCTTTACCACAATCTTCACTGGAGATCACTCCTCCAGATCATGTTCATTGTCATTGTTGTCGGATTCACTGCTGGATGGGTCGTCAAATCTCTGGTAGATGGCGATGATAATGTTGCCGATCAACTTAACCTCCTCCGCTCGATCTTGATCAGGTTACACATCACCGATCCACGACACCTATGATGATCTTAGAGAACTACCACATCGCACGCCTGTGACCAATGCCACCACTCAGATCTGCTTCTTCACTGCCATTGCGGTTGATAGGATGGTGGCACATGCTATCGATGTGAGTCCCCATGGTTCCCTTCGAGCTCTATGGAGCCACCAATAGCAGTAGTAGTTGCCACCAATCAATGGTGTTCTTCGCGATGAAGAAGCTCCACATTCGTGCACTTAATGCTTGAGGATGACCCCTACTGCACTCCTTGAGGTTGATGTTGATGGCGATGGACCTGTCCACGAGGGGCTTTATAGAGATCTGCATCTTCGCACATTGCAACACAACTTTAACAACCCGGGAGAATAAGGTTTCCTTATCGAGAGCGAAGGGACAAATAAAAAGGAACCCCAATATCAAGAATAATCGAACAAAACCCAAAATCAACTTACTCTAATATCATGTTGAAATATAATAGTGACATAAAAGAAACATAATAACAAAAGCATTACAATCAAGAATGCTTGGGTTCATGTGACCGCCTCTCACAAAAAGGGGCGAAAACCATAGGAGAAGCACCCCTGTGGGCGTGATCTCTAAAGGATTCTTCTTGAAGAATAAACGAGGGGTACAATGACCCCTATATTGGCCGCCAGACACCTCTCTTTCCTACTGCACTATGTGAGACTAAACCCTACCCACTGCAATGATTCTCTCCCAACGGATCCATAGGAATATTTGCTAGTTTAGCCCCCAGCATATCCGTCTCTTGTAGTACATCAGTGGTATACTTTTTCTGAAATAGAATAATTCCTTATTTGCTTCGAGCAACCTCTATCCCAAGGAAGTAGTGATGTCTCAAGTCATTGATGACAGTTTTCTGCAAGGAACTTTTTTAGATAAAAAATGGCTTGCCCATCATCGGCCGTAAGAATGATGTCATCCACATATACAAGCATATCACCAATCCTTGCCAGTCATCTGTATAAATAGGGAATGGTCAAATAACGATCAGTGAAACCCTAATGTCTCGACTACCTTTGACAAGTTTTAAAACCAGGCCCTGGGGCTTTGCTTCAAGCCATAAATCACCTTGCATAGACCACAAACCATGGAACACTCCACTTAAGACTCGTATCCTAGTAGTTGTTGCATATATAACTCTTCCAGTAGATCACCATACAAGAAGACATTTTTTATGTCTAACTAGTGGAATGGCCAATCCTATTGGACAACAACGAAGATAAGGATCTAGATAGTTGGTAAATGTACCACTTGAGAGAAGGTATCAAAGAAGTCAACTCCATATGTTTGCGTGAATCCCTTGGCAACCAAACAAGCCTTTTATTTGGCAAGCGTACCATCTAGATTGTACTTAACAACAAAAACCCACTTACAACCAACCATAGTGGCTTCTGAAGGGAGTTTTGTAATATCCCAGGTACGACAAGGGCAAGGGATGACATCTCATCTTCCATGGCTTACCGCCACTTTGGATTAAGAAGAGCTTATTGAAGCAAATTAGGGACCTGTACACAAAAAAGTGCCAAGGTAAACTTCCTAGTGATAGCCATACCCAATTGTGTGCCCAATTAGAACATCTCCAAAAGTGAGAGTTGGCATCAAAAATTGCCTTGCAATTCAACTCCTTCATTATCCTATTGATACAGAGTAGACTGAAAGAAAAATATGGCATAAGAAATACATTCTCCAATTTCATGTAAGGAGTCACATGAACCTCCCTTGACCATTTAATGTTGGTGTACTTTTAGCTTATCTTGTTCCATCATATTGTCGTCTTATTGTGTGGCATGTACTTTTCTAATAAACTTGAACTCTTTCAACCAACTTGGTATCAGAGCACCGGTCCTAGACCGTGGCTCTAGGTATCCCACCCCTCAAGGCCTCCGAAACCCTAAACACCCAAATCCCGTTCTCTCTCCTCCTTCCTTGGCGGCGGCAGCGCTCTTCAGCGACCCTCCGGTCGCACGCGAGTGCCTTGCAACGACGCTGACGCGGCGCCAGGATTCCCGAGTCGTCGCGCGATCCCAAAGGCTCCACGCAGCAGCCCTAGCACCCGAAGGCGGTGCTGCTTCGACCTGACTCGACCTCACGACGGGGCTGCGGCAGCATGGAAGCCCCTCTATCATCAACCAGTGCATTAGCAAGGCCCTAGTGGCTTGAGGTGTCGACGCTGCAACCCGTTCTAGCCCTTGCGACAGGGCTGAGGCGAAGGTCAACAGACCCAGCGACGGCGCAACAGACCTAGCAGCGCTCCGGCGAGGGTCAACAGACCTAACGGCGCTCCCGCGAGCAACAGCAGACCCAGCGGCGGCGCTCACAACTCCTTATAGGTGCTGCTGCTGGCGCTGCAGGTCCTTGCAGCTGCGGCGACGACCTGTAGCACGCCTTAACGACGTCTCCCTGCTCCTGTTGGTGTCACAGCGGCTATCTAAGGCCGCAACCGGTGGAGATCAGTCATTAGAAGGGGTCTAGATCTATTCATGGCCTCCTTGGGTGTTCTCCTTGTACCCAAGTGAGGCCACTACTTGTCCAAGGAAGCCTCCTAGCAACTATGTTGATCTGAATCTACTGCATTGTTGGATTATTGATGATCTCTTAGTCCTAGACACTTAAGTGAGGCTTTCGGATTGAGGAGATGGTTTCAGATGATCAGTCCGAGGTGTCTTCAGGCTCTACTTCGGACACTGGGGTACTTAAGAACCCGTTCTTTGGTCTAGTTGTCAAGTTGGACGAGACCAACTACCCACGGTGGTCCCAGACCTTTCTTATGATCGTCAGAGGTCATAAAAAGAGCCATATACTTACCAATTCGGAGCCTGAGAACAAGACTGGCATAAATGCCAACTGGGACAGTGATAATGCCACGATTTGTGCGTGACTGATGCAGACAGTTATTCCCAGAATAGGAGATGAGATCATGTATTATACTATAGCAAAGGAGATGTGGGAGTCCTTGCGTGATACTTATTTACATGCCAAGAACTTCGCACGTGTTTTTCAGGTCTTTTACGATCCCTTCTACCTACGTCAGGAGGGGAATACGCTGTCACAATATTACTCTTTCATGAAGGGTATGCTGGAAAGGCACTACTACTTGCCAAGGTGTGCCTGTGAGTCCTGGAGGAGTTTCAAGAGAGTTGGCTGTCTCTCTTTTCTTGGCTGGTCTTGGACCTGAATATGCTGCAGCCAGAGAACAGATTCTTACTGCTCCGGATCTTCCTAGCCTGGAGGAGGCATATAGCAGGCTCAGCAGAGTTACAGTGCGTTCTACTGCTGATTCTACTTCTCAGTCGTCCGTGCTGGCTGCGATCCCTGGATGTGGCAAGGGTACTTCTTATCCTGCACGTGGACGTGGATGTGGACACTCCTCTAGTACGCGGAATAAAACACCATGTACTTACTGTGGCAGACTTGGTCACTCGGAGGTTACATGTTGGCAAAAGCATGGTAGACCACCGGTGGCAAATCAGGCAGCTGAAGTCTCAGATTCAGCTCTTACTACCCCTAATGTTAGCTCCTTGAGTACCGAGATTCAAGCTTTCCGGCAGCAAATTGCTCTTTTGACTCAAGCTTCCCCTTCTCAACCACCTGACACGACAGCTATTGTTACATGTTCAGAGGTTCCTGCGATTGGTATGTCCTCTCTTTCGTCTTCTGGTGAGTGGCTGATTGACTGCTGCATCCAAGCACCTTTGTGGTGATAGAGGATCTTTCTTCCACCTTGCACCTATTACACCTGCCAGGACGGTACAGGTGGCTGATGGGAGACACTCGCCACTTGTTGGCAAGGGAGATATGCCTTTATCTCCTACCTTAAGGCTTACAGATGTTTACTATGTGCCTGATTTTCCATTGAGTTTATTATCCGTTAGCAGTATCACCAGAGATTTGAACCGCCGAGCTATTTTTGATGCGTCATCTCGTGTTTTGCAGGACAAATTCACTGGGAAGACGATTGGTGGAGGGCATGAGGAACATGGGGTGTACCGTCTGAGCCGTACTGTTTTTGCTACTTCTGCTACTCAGGGTCATGCTTCTGATGGATCTCCTCTCCAGTGGCACCACCGCCTTGGCCATTTACCTATTCATCGCCTCAGACGTGTTCTTCCACATATCCCCTCCACTACTGTTCTCACCTGTGATGCTTATCAACTTGGCAAGCACCACAGGGATAGTTTTTCCAGTTCTTCTATTTCATCTGTTGCTGCATTTGACTTGGTTCATATGGATGTGTGGGATCCCAGTCATACTCCTAATCAACTTGGGAACAAATATTATCTTGTTTTAGTTGATGATTTTTCTCATATCACTTGGATGTTTCTTTTAAAGAATAAGTCTGACGTTAGGCAACTTATTGAAAACTTTGTTAAGGAAATAAAAAACCAGCATTCATGTTTGGTGAAGTGTTTTCGTTCGGATAATGCTTTGAAGTTTTGTACTACCCGCTTGCACACTTTTTTTTCTAGTTGTGGCATTATTTATGAAACTACCTGTCCTCATACCTCTCAACAAAATGGTGTTGCTGACAGGAAACATCGACATATTCTTGACGTTGCCTGCACCTTATTGATTCATCACTCAGTCCCGTCTCTTTACTGAGGTGACGCTGTTTTGATTGCATGTTTTTTGATAAATCGGATGCTCAATGCTGCGTTACATGAACGGATTCCTCTTCAGGTCATGTATCCTAATCGCCCTCTGTTTCATGTCACCCCTTGGACTTTTGGCTGCGTTGCCTTTGTCCATTTGTTGGGACCGGGTCGGGATAAACTTGCACCGAGAGCAGTTAAATATGTTTTTCTAGGATATACCCGTACACAAAAGGGGTATCATTGTTTTGATCCGCTTACCTCTCGATATTTTATTTCTGCGGATGTTACCTTTCATGAGGCTGTACCTTTTTTCTCTATGACGACTGCTAAAATGCCTCCAGAGGGTGATATGGCACCTATGCCGTATACACCTATTAGCTTTGGGAGCTTCCCTGAGATCATTGTCCTTGCTACATCACCACTACCACCTGCTACGCCTCCCTTTCCTCGCCCGACTGAGCCACTACGGACATATGTTTGTCCTCATACTACCTATTAGGGACCCCTACCCTCGCCTTCACCATCGGCTTCTTAGGTGAGTCCTTTAGACACTGACGTATCTTTGCCATGTGATGGTCACAGGGACAGGACGTATGATGTGCCAGGAGATGATCTTGATATTCCGATAGCCATTCGGAAACAACCACGGACTTGCACTACTTATTCTATGGTAGAGGCACTTGCTACTGACAGTTTATCTCCTGGATTTGCTGGATTTACACAGGCCTTAGCTACTACGCGGATTCCAGCCACTCATTGTGAGGCTATAGTTGATCCAAAATGGCAAGCAGCCATGGAGGATGAGATGGTCGCTCTTCGAGGTCGTGGGACTTGGGAGCTAACCCCACTTCTTACTGGTGCTGCCATTGTTGGCTGTCGGTGGGTGTTTACTGTGAAGTTTAACCCTGATGGTGGTGTTGCCCGGTACAAAGCCCGTCTCGTGGCAAAGGGGTTCACCCAGACCTATGGGATTGACTTCTTTGACACCCTCTCACCCGTCGCCAGGCTTCTCACGATCCGAGTCTTGATTGCCGTGTAGTTTAGTTGGATTGGCCTTTATATCAGCTAGATGTCAAGAATGCCTTCCTTTATGGTGATCTTCATAAGGAAGTCTATATACAGTAGCCACCTGGCTTTGCGAGACAGGGGGAGTGTGTATGCTGGTTATGGAAGGCTATATATGGCCTAAAACAGAGTCCCAGAGCCTGGTTTCAAAGATTGTCATAAGTTGTTGAGGCAGCTGGCTTCAGGAGATCAACAACTGATTTTTCACTCTTTGTTAGGAGGACTTCGCGAGGTACTATGGTACTCTTGGTTTATGTTGATTTGATTATTACAAGGAATGATGAGCAGGGCATTACTGAGGTCAAGCACCTCCTTGCGAAGTAGTTTGTTATGAAGGGCTTGGGAGGCCTACGGTACTTCCTTGGAATTGAGGTTGCTCACAGTAAGAAGGGTGTGGTCTTGACATAGAGGAGGTATGCTTTAGATATTCTGCAGGAGGTTGGTATGCTTGGGGTCAAGGAGGCCAATATTCCTATGGACCCCAAGATGCTACTGTACGATGAGGATGCACAGGTGGTGGACAGTAAACAGTATAGACAGCTTGTAGGCAAGCTATTGTATCTTACTATCACAAGGGCAGATATCTCCTTTGCAGTTGGAAGACTGAGTCAGTTTATGGCCAAGCCAACACGTCAGCATTGGGATGCAGCATTGATGGTACTTAGATATATCAAGAAGGCTCCTGGGAAAGGTCTTTTCTTCTCCAAGGGGTCTTCTATGACCTTGGTTGGATACTCAGATGCAGACTATGAGGGATGTCATGTGGATCGCAAATCCACTACTGGGTTCTGCACCTTCTTAGTAGGGAACCTGATCACATGGAGGAGCAAGAAACAGGGTACTGTTGCGAGGTCCAGTGCCGAGTCTGAGTACAGAGCTATGGCTCAGACAACTGCTGAGATGATGTGGATCAGATCATTGCTTGTTGATTTACAGGTGCAGTTTTCTAGTCCCATGGAGATGAGGTGTGATAATAGAGCAGCTACCTTCATTGCTAATAACCCTGCTTTTCACAAGAGGATGAAGCATGTTAAGGTTGACTGTCACTATATCAGGGACATTATTCAGAAGGGACTGCCATACACCACCTCTGTTGCATCTGAGGAGCAGACGGTAGATATTTTCACCAAACCCTTGGCCAGATCTTCATTTGACACCTGTATGTCCAAGCTGAGCATGATTGATATCTATGCTCTAGCTTAAGGGGGAGTGTTGGTGTACTTTTAGCTTATCTTGTTCCATCTTATTGTCGTCTTATTGTGTGACATGTACTTTTAGCCTTCTGGTCCCTCCTATATAAAGAGACCTAGGGTTTCTAATAAACTTGAACTCTTTCAGCCAACCTTTAAGGTTCATATTTCGCCAGCATGTCGACGCATGCTGACAAAAATGGCAATACTCAAGATGATTAAAATTTTGAAAATAACTATTTCAATGGATAAATATTTCCATTTAAGCCCTAAATCCTATTTTTTACTTCATATACGATATGCTAATACATAACCTATGCAGCAACAGCAATAAAGCTCCAACAGGAGCAACAACGTACTCGCCGCATGCCGACAGTTTCGACAACTTGAACATGTCGATATGGGCTTATCTTCAAAAATCACCATTTCGACAGCATGCCATCGACATTTAAATCACCGTGACCAGCAATAACAGAATGCCACCCATCAGCTACAATATAATCCTACCTAATGGGACTAATTTGAGTGTCAAGAATTGTCTTGCATTACCATGTGTTGGGATGCACCTGAGTCAACGAGACAGTCTGCTACCTCTGCCTAAGACTGACATGCAATGCCTTCCTGAGATGTATCATGCTAGTGGAGTTTATGTAGTATCTCATACTCGTTCCTAAGAATAGTCACTGCATCATATGCCAAAGGCACGATGCTCAATTGTAGGCTTTCTTCTCGTCAAACATAAATGTATCCTTCAGACTATCCCACATCTCCTTGGCAATCTTATAATACATGATTTGTTAGCCCCTACGGTCTTTTGTTATGTTATTGGTTAGTACCTCAGTTGCATTTCTTTATTTCTTGAGTACTCTTATAATTCTCCAACCTCGATATATTAAGAGGCAGGGTTATGGAATAAGACTAATTGGTTCATTTGTTCTAATTTAGTATCAGAGAGTGGTCTAAGATCGATTTTTGTTCTTGAGGAGGCATCACCACTACCACCCCTGACGTTCCTTGGCTGGCTAGTGGACCACCGATTGGCCTTCTCTCACAACACCGCCTCCCCTTGGGCTTACCAAAGAGCTAAATTATCATGCTATATTTGATGCCACCACTTATACTTTTCAGGACATCCTAACGAGGAGGACGATTGGTGGAGACTATAAAGGGGGGATCTACCACCTGTTCCAATTTTCATTTGCTAGTGTTTGTCATGAAGCTCACTTTTATTGCTGGGTCTCCTTTCCAGTGGCATGCTCATTGTGGCCATCTTCCAATGGACAGGCTTCATCATGTTATACCCCATATTTCTCTATCTGTTGTTACTTGTGATGCTTGTTAGCTGGCCAAGCATTACTGGAGTACCATTCTTGCTAACTAGAGCCCTGGGTCCACTGAGATGTTCCAACTGGTTCATACTCGTGTGGGGCCCAAGTTGTATTCTTGATCGACTGGGTCACCGTTATAATTTGATTCTTATTGATGACTTTTCCCATTTGTCATGACTATTTTTGTTGAAAAATAAGTCTAATGTTGGAAATATTTTGGAACACTTTATTCTTGAAATAAAGAACCAGTTTGGCACTTGTGTTAAAAATGTCAGTTAAATAGTCTAAACAATGTGGAAGCAATAATATCAAAGCATATAAACAATCACAAAACACTTGGGTTTACGTGGAAACCCTACTCACAAGGAGCAGGGAGAAAACGACGGGAGAAGTGCCCTATGGGTGTGATTTCTCTGTATTTCTTCTCAAAGTAAAATGTGAGGAGTACACGCCTATTTATAGGCCATTACACACACAAGGTGCACACTTTTCAATGTGGCACTAAATAACCACATAATACTCTCAACACTCCCCCTCAAGCTGGAGCATATAATGCTCAGCTTGTAACACAAAGAAACCCACTCTACATAGGCAGGAACATAGGCTGGAGCTACTGAAGAAATTGTGGTTGTCTCTGAAGATCTGGTGCTGATGGCTCCCCGTTCAGTATCCCTAAAAATGGATCTTCCTCTGAAGACCTCGAAGATGGATCTCCCTCTCTGGAGTCCCACGAAATTGGATCTCTCACATAGAAACCTAAAATGAGCCATTCCTCTGAGGATCTCGAAACTCTGGACCTCCCAGAGTGGTTTCTCATGTGGAGTCCATGAACAAAAGGGACTCCCAAGTGAGGGTGACTACAACAAACTTTCACACTTCCCCTTTCTCCCATACTGGAATGGGAGAAGACAATAATAACGACGAGAAGAAAATAAAACATTAAAAACTTGGAGAAGACTTCTCCACATCTTCTCTCAA
The DNA here is from genome assembly GCA_037157565.1 of Thalassia testudinum. NCBI lineage: Eukaryota > Viridiplantae > Streptophyta > Magnoliopsida > Alismatales > Hydrocharitaceae > Thalassia > Thalassia testudinum. The sequence goes on from JAZHRO010000031.1 coordinate 147,550,725, forward strand.
ACATGAACTTTCTTTTTTTTCTCCCATCATTTTTTTGATTTTTTTTTTCAATTTTTCTCTCTATCTTTTTCATTTTTTTTTTTCAAATCTCTCTCTTCTCTCTTTTTCCTTTTCTTCTCTTCTCTACTTCCTTTTTTTTCTCTTTGATTTCTCCCTTTTTAAAAACAAAAGAGCTCATTTAGGGTACAGGAGAACCAACAACTGCACTTTCAATTACGCTAACTCCTCCACAGGGGGCCGCCAATCATCGCTTGATCACCTCCTCGGCCTTCGCCGCTAAATCGCCATCGCCTCTATTGTTAGCGGCACAAGGATTGCACGGAATCTCCACCGAGATCCACGCCGTTGTTGCTCGATCTCATCACCATCTTCATCGACTTGCTGCGGCCCATCATTGTGAAACCACCTCGCCATCTTCATCGCCTCCATCTTTACTACTAATGCGGGGATCTTGCAACCACGCCATCGTTGAGATCCTCTACCAACTGCGGCCGCCAACTCCATCGCCAAGATCATTGATCTCGTGAGATCTTTGCCGAGATCCTCGCCGCGATCCTCGCTTGAGATCTCGCATTGCTTCACACCGCGATCTCGTGAGAGATCTCCGCAACGATCTCGTCTCACGATATCGCCTCCTTTGGTGCCGTCGACGCTGTTGCTACTGCTCCTGCGAGTCTGCTTGCGGCTACACGGGGCTGCTCTCCTTCCTCCCTACGATAACGACCACATGGGATACCTCGGTGTGGCGCCCCTCTTCCGCCTCATAACCGCAGGGTGAGGGTTTGGGCGATCGCCTCTAGACCTCCAGTCTCCGATCTGACGTCCGGGCGATGCCACCAAACCTCGCGCACTGTGCCATAGACATGGGGGCGACGCCACCTGTTGCGGTCTTCGCCTGCGATCGAGTGAGATCATTGCCGCGATCAGCCCTAAGATCCACCTTGTGATAGTGCCTGTAGCACCATCGTGGCCCTGACTCCGCCTCGTAACAAGACCTTCATCGCCTACGACAGGGCCACGATCCTATCCAGGCGATGCTGCTGTGCAAGGGCCACCTCCGTATCGCATCTCCTCTTCTGTTGTAGGGTTCAATGGAACCCATCACATGCTCTTTGATCCCAGAAGCTCTCATGATCGAGTTTCATCTCTAGGATGAATGGAACTCGAAGAACAAAATGATAAAACGTGATAACGAGATAACAAGATAACCCAAGAAAGAACTGCTATGATACCAAGTTAAATAGTCTAAACAATGCGGAAGAAATAATATCAAAGCATATAAACAATCACAAAACACTTGGGTTTACGTGGAAACCCTACTCACAAGGAGTGGGGAGAAAACCACGGGAGAAGCATCCTATGGGCATGATTTCTCTGTATTTCTTCTCAAAGTAAAATGGAGGAGTACACGCCTATTTATAGGCCATTACATACACACAAGGTGCACACTTTCCAATGTGGCACTAAACAACCACATAATACTCTCAACAATATTCGTTCTACCTAGCTATTACGTACTTTTTATAACTCTCATGGTATAATTCATCAAATTACCTTCCCTCACACATCCTAGCGGAACTGGGTGCTCAAGAGGAAACATGAGCACATTCTTAATGTAGCACACAACTTACTCATCCATCACAGTGTCCCCCCTTTCTATTGAGTAGATGCTGTGCTTATAGCGTGTTCCTTGTTCAATAGGATGCCTACTTTTGCTATCTTAAAGGTTCTTTATCTAGAGGGTAAATGTTTCACCTTAGGTGTTTTGCAATGTTACCTTTGTTCACATTTCCACTATAGGTCGAGATAAGCTTGCTCTTAGGGTGGCCAAGTATATCTTTTTGGGATATTCTCGCACCCAAAAGGGATATTGATGTTATAATCCTTTCACTCAGAGACACTATGTAAGTGTCGATGTCACATTCCACGAGTCTATCCTATACTTTTCTACTACCAGGAAAAGTCTTTCTCTAGGTTGCTTAGGCACTTATTCCCATTCCTCCTACACCCCTGGAAGCGATCTCGGTTACTGACCTTGTGCCACCACTATTTAAGCTACCATTCTCTGAGCCTGAAAGGTTTCGTGACCCCTTGTCACATACAGGCTTCCCATTACTTACAAGCAGCAACCCGTTCTTCTACACCAACTTCTCGCTCGCCTCAAGTGAGTAGACATGATTTACTGACCGATAATGTCGTGACTAGTGATGATGATGATGTAGGGTCTATCCAGGGAGATGATGGTGCTACACTTCCTACCTCCTTTGCACAACCAAAGGTAGTACGTTTACTATTCCTACTCCTAACGATCTCGATCTCCCTATTGCAATTCGCAAAGCCTCATGCAATTGTGCTAGGTAACCTCTTTCTAATGCTGTGTCCACAGATTTTCTTGGCAGGGTCTACAACAAGTTTTGTCATTCTTTATCCACCACACAGATTCTTTCGTCTCACCAATAGAACCTTCTTGATCCAGAGTGGTGCCAAGTCATGGAGGATGAAATGGCTGCATTGAGGTCTCATGGCACATGGGAACTTGCTGATTTACCTTTAGGTGCATCAGTTGTGAGGTGTAGATGGGTATTTACCATTAAGCATCACCTTGATAGGACAACAATGGGGTACAAAGCCCATCTTGTGACCAAGGGATTCACCCAAAACTACAGCGTGGACTTCTTTGACGCATTCTCACTTGTGGTGCAATAGGCTATTGTGAGGATTTTCATCTCTGCCATTGTGTAGAGAGATTGACCCCTTTATCAGCTTGCTATTAAAAATGCCTTCTTTTATGGTGACTTGCAGGAGGAGGTGTACATGGAGCAGCATCTTGGCTAAAAGGTTCAGAAGGAATGTTCCAGGGTGTGTCGCCTATGCAAGACCATCTAGGTTTTGAAACAAAGTCCCAAGGCATGGTTTCAGAAGCTGTCAGAGGTGGTTGAGATGTTGGGCTTTTGAAGATCATTATCAAATCATTCCTTGTTTGTCAAAAGGACTACAGAGAGTTTCATGGCACTACTAGTCTATGTTGAAGATATCATCCTTACGGGGGATGATGCACCTGGGATTGTTAAGGTTAAGAGTCTAACGTACAATTTTGTTATAAAAGATCTTAGACCCCTCAAATACTTCCTTTAAATAGAAGTGGCATAAAAGCGGAAGGGTATTGTACTTTCCCAGAGAAAATATTCACTTGACTTGTTGCAAGAGACTAACATGTTAAGGGAAAAATAAGCTAATGTTCTCATGGATCCCAAGGCACACGTATATGATGAGGCAGAATCAATGAATAGTCGACAATATAGATGATTAGTGGGCAAATTCCTCTATTTGACTATTACGAGATAATGTATTTCCCTTACAGTTGGGAAATTGAGTCAGTTCATGGATAGGCCTACTAGACAACATTGAGATGCTGCAATGATAGTACTTAGATACCTAAAGAGCACCGAGAAATGGGGTCTTGTTCGCTAAGGGGACCTTTATGAGTGTAGTGGACTATACAAATGTAGATTATGCAAGATGTCTGGCTGATAGAAAGTCTACCATTAGTTTCTGTATCTATGTGGCAGGAACTTGGTAACATGAAAGAACAAGAAACATGCTGTTATTTCTAGATCCAATGCAGAGTTTAAGTATTGAACTATGACGCACACAACTTCTGAGATGATGTGGGTGAGATCCCTTTTGACAGATCTACATGTGCCCATTGATACCCCTACGGAGATAAGATACGATAACAAGGCTGCCACCTATATCACCAATAATCCTATGCTTTATGAAAGGACCAAGCACGTGGAGGCAGATTGTCACTACACACGTGACTTGATTCAAAGAGGCCTTATTTAAATTACGCATGTCTCCCCCAATGTTTAGAAAACAGATACCTTCACCAAGGCGTTGCCCCAATCTTATTTTAATATTTAGCTGAAGGAAATGAGGAATCTTATTAGAAAAGAAAGCCCTACATCTGTTTATATAGAGAGAGGTGAAGGGAAAATATTACAACACCCCTACTGCAAAATAGAAATAACAAAAAGACCCTCAACAAAATAACATAACACTCCCCCTCAAGTTGGAGCATATTTGTTAATCATGCTCACCTTATTCTTGCACTTCTTAAACAAGGGGAGTGATAAGGGCTTGGTAAGCATATCTACAGTATGCTCTGAAGATGCTAAACAAGAGATGCAAAGTAGACCCTACTGAATCAGACTGCTGTTATAGTGACAATCTACCTCCACATGCTGTCTGTTCATGAAACATAGGGTTATTTGCTATGTACATGGAAACTTTATTATCACAGTACATCCCCATAGGCTCCTCAATAATGACAGCGATCTTTCAATAATGACCATATCCAAATCATCTCAGCAGCTGTATGTGCCATAGCATGGTACTCTGATTCAGTACTAGAATGTGACACCATGCTTTGCTTTTTACTCTTCCATGTCACCAGATTTCCTGCAACAAAGATACCAAAGCCTATGGTGGACCTCCTATCGTCAATATCGCCTGCATAATCCGCATCAGAGTGCCCAACAACAATCATAGGAGCTCCTCTCTGAAACAAAAGGCCTCGACCTGGTGCCTTCTTGATATATCGCAACACCCACATTACTGCTTGCTAATGCTCATTTGTAGGCCAAACTGACACAACTTGGCCACTACAAGGCTGATATCCAGCTTGGTAATGATTAAATAGAGCAATTTTCCTACAAGCTGCTTGTATGCCTTCTTATCCATCAATCTAGCAGACTTGTTAAATAGAGTTTATCAAGTTGTGCAAAGAAGATACGACTGCTCCAATAGCCACGACTACAAAAGTTGCCAGACAAGCAATGACTACGGAAATGGCAAGAGGATTCGCAGTTACATCAAAAGAAGATGGTGGAGCATTTGGCAACACCATCAACAAGACAAGTAAAGCAAGTCATCATCCTCCTAGCCTCGACTTGAGGGGGAGTGTTGGAAATAAGATGCCACGTGGCAGATCAGTTTGGTCACATGGCAGTATTACATGGCAAGTCAAGTCCACCCAAGGGGCAACAGCCCTAAGGGGAGTTTAGTGGTTTGACTGAGTCCAAGTTTGGTGGTTTTTAGTATGGTATTTTGATTTTTAGAAAGTTAAGAGGATTTGTTCTTCCTATTTTTAGAGATTAGGATTGTGTTTGTTTCTTATTTTAGAGGATATGTTCTCTTTGTAAAAGAGAGCCTTCCTCTTGTAATTGTTTTGAGTTGAGTTAATGAAATATTTGATTCCAAACACACCAATACCCTCTCTCTCCCTTTCTTCCTCTCTCAACATGGACTGCAACCCCTCTCTCTCTTCCTCCCTACCGTGAATAGAGGCTAGTGGCAGCACCCTGCTGCTGCCTTTCTCCCTCTCGTGGAAGAGCCTCCACACTCGCACGATTCGCAACAGTCACATTATGCTTATGTGTCATTTGGAGATCAATTAGCGTATCTTCACCAAGCCACTTCTATAATTTTCTTTAATTAGTGTAATTCCATGTTAAGCATGATTGACATTTGTACTATAACTTACGTTGTATGGTTGAGATGTCTACTTATACTATTTCTTGTGCATCCTCATTTTAATAGTTCTCCAAGAAGGTATATGTCTTTTTTATAAAACCTATAATTTTCACATCTTTTTCATTGGTTCTCTCATCCCAATTTTCCTTCTCGTAAAGGTACAAAGCATTTAGCAAAAACCCATACTTTGTTCCATCACTGACTTTGCTCCTCTATTATCACAAAAAGAATTTTTTTTAGAAAGCATGTAAAAGTTAAAGCTTTTAGATGCTTCCAAAAGAACAAGGGTAATTCTTTTAGATTAAAGAAAATTCAGCACTATTGTTGAGATGAATTCGTCATTAGTTTCACAATTTCAGAAAAGTGAGGGGGGGCTGGGGCGCACTGTAAACCTTACAGATATTTTCAAAGCTATGTCTTCTCTTTCTTTCTCAGTCAGTGCACGAAAACCTTTTCCTTCAATGATGGTTGGCTCTGTGGTTGAACAACCTGAATCCAATATACCACACTCCAAAGCTATGGCCTTTGCCGTGTAAAGATTGTCTCCAGTAACCATACGGACCTATCAGGTCAGAGAGAAAAAAGGAAAAGCAAATATCATAACATGAAAGAGGAAAAACACAGCCTTAATTGCTACAGCACTCAGTAACAAGTGCATACACATTTAAAGTTGTACAAAGCACATTCAGCAAGCTGAGCACTTTTTTTTTTGCTAAAGATTTTTTTTATTTACGTAACGATAACAAAATCCTAGGCACGCACAAAGAGGAAAGCTGCTTGAAAAAAATACAAAGACGTCCTACTTAGACAACAAGCAAGAAAATATTAAATACGGACTCAAGGAATTACACCTCGAGTACTTCCCCTAAAGCTGGAGAATAAATGCCCAATCATGCTCAACTTAAAACATTTCTCGAAGGAAGGCCAAGGAAGTGCCTTTGTAAACATGTTTACAACCTGCTCATCTGAAGCGACATGTGAAGTGTGAATGTAACCCCTCTGAATTGTCTCTGGTACAGTGACAATTCACCTCGACATGCTTCGTTCTCTCATGCAAAGCTAGGTTGTTGGAAATGAATATAGCCGCTTTGTTATCACATATCATCTCCATAGAACCAGCAACAGAGACCTAAAGGTCTATAAGTACCAACCTAATCCACATCAGCGATGTAGCAACTTGCACTATGGCGTGATACTCAGATTTTGCACTGCTATAGAATCTAGGCGTAGATTTCCTATCCTTCGGACACCCAGCACAGTCTACATCAGTATATGTCATGACTCCTACGGTACCCACTCGAGAGAATAAAAGCCCCTTGCGAGGGGTAGACTTCAGATATCACAATTCATGACAGTCGATCCTCAAAGTACCCTATGGGGCTTATCCATGAATTGGCATATTTTGCTCAGAACAAGTGTAATGTCTGGATGTGTCATTGTCACATATAGTAGATTACCAACCAGAGCTCTAAAGGGTCTTGCATCAATCAACTCAGAACTCTCCTCGTAGAGGTGTATGCTTGGATCCATAGTAATCGATGCTGGCTTTGCTCTCGACATGCTAGTTTCTTGGAGTAAATCCAGGACAAACTTCCTTTGAGACATGGTTACTGCTCTGTTGTTCCAACCAACCTCAATACCAAGGAAATACTTAAGTGGGTCAAGGTCTTTAGTAACAAAATGCTATTACAAAAATTTTTTGGTGGTAGCAACCCAATCAGTGTCATCCCCGGTCAAAATTCTTGGTGGTAGCAATCCAATATGTCATCCCCGGTCAAAATAATGTCATCAACATAAACTAAAATTACAACCCTTCCGGTTGTCATACGAACAAACAAAGAGTGATCCGCTATAGACCTTTTAAAACCAGTCAACCCTACTACATCGAAAAATTTTTGGAACCATGCCCTTAGACTCTATTTCAAGCCATAGATGGCCTTGTAAATTCTGCAGACTTTGGTATAGTCCCCCTAAACCTTGAAGCCCGGAGGTTGCTATATATGTACATCAATATCACCATAAAAAAAGGCATTCTTGACGTCTACTTGATGGAGCCCCAAGTCCAAGTGGACAACAATGGAGATCAAAATTCAGATAGTAGGAAGCTGCACTATTGGAGAAAATGCGTCAGAGTAATCAATCCCATAAGTTTGGATGTATCCTTTAGAAACTAGGTGGGCTTTGTATCATTCCACTGACACATCTGGTTGATATTTAACTATGAAAACCCAGCGACAACCAACAAATTTTGCACATGGTGGAGGATCAACTAGTGTCCATGTGCCCCTGGAACATAATGCAATCAGTTCTTCCACAACATGCCTCCACAATGGATCACCAAGTGCCAAGTAAGGTATTTGAATGGCTGAGAGAGGAAAGGTGAACTGTCGGTGCTTAGGAGATAAGCGAGCAAAAGACACATATTGAGATAGTAGATGTAAGGTGCAAGACCTGGTCCCTTTCCTCAGAGCAATAGGAAGGTTGATGTCCGCATCCTTAACATCATTAGGAGAGGAATCTAGAGTCTCAAAATCATCAAGAGTACCTATGCAATGAGGGCTAGAAACCACATTAGTCTCAGGGTGAAAAGGAATTACCTCAGAGGTAGGAGGAGGCAGTGGCGCAGGAGGAGGAGGGGGAGCTATGGCTGCTTTTCATGTATCGGCTTGTAAGTATATATCAAATGAAATGTACCATCCTGCTCTTAAGTCGATGTCATTCGTTGCTCAGGGTCAAGAATTGGAATAGGGAGGTGAGCCTCCTCCACCTCAGTTGAGGAAACCTCCACTCAGGATCTGGTAGACGAATAATAGGGAATGGACTCAAAGAATGAGACATTCGCATTAGCATAGTATCATCTCCCAATTAGATCATAGCACCTATATCCTTTTTGGGTCCAAGAATATCCCACAAATATGAACTTGATGGCTTTGGGGGATAATTTATCCTTGTTGGCACCATGTATGTAGACAAAGGAGACACACCCAAAGACTTTAGGAGTGACACCGAACAAGTCTTTGTTAAAAAACATGATGGAGTAAGGGACCCCTTCGTCAAGAATAGTAAAGGGCATGTAGTTGATCAAATGACAGGCTGTGAGAATTACATCCCCACAATAGGATGCTGGCACATTATTCTGGATAAGAAGGATCCGAGCAACATAGAATATGGCGATGTTTCCTCTCAGCCACCTCATTTTGTTGAAAGGTATAGGGATAGCTAGTCTGATGGATAATCCCTTAATCTTGGAAGACACCATGAAGCATAGAAGAACAGAATTCAAGGGCATTATCAATGCGAGCAACCTTCACATAAGCAATAATTGATTTTTTATTTCAATTAGTAAATGCTTGATAGTAGGACCTACCTATGACTTAAACAAGTAAAAAGGCCTAAGAGAGATGTAAAAAGTTATCAACAACCACAAGATAGAAACGATGGTCTAATCGATCAGGAGAGCGACTAGGGCCCCAAACATCAACATGAAACAGACTTAGAACGACTCCCATGTTGACTGGGAAAAGAGCTCCTTTGGTGCTTTTCGAGATGCCAAGTCTCATGCTGAATGATAGCAGTAGGTGGGATCTGGGGAATGACTTCTCAACTTCTGCAAGGGAAGAAGACCAAATCATAGGTGCCACAAGTAACCTAATGCTCCTCCAGATGATGTCATTGCATGGCCGAAATGCAAAGCCTGCTCCAAGCAGTAGACCCCACCTTCCTCATAGCCACAACCAATCACCTACCCCGTTAATATATTCTAAAACACAAGAGACGTGGTGTCAAAAATAGCACGACAATGAAGTTCCTTGGTAATACAGCTGACCAAAAGTAGGTTTAATGGAAAATCACGAGCATGCAAAACATGATGAAGTTCAAAGCGAAGAGCAAGGTGAATCTCCCCTTGACCCGTAACAGGGGAGTTCCTACCATCAGTAACAACAATGGTTCTCCCAAAAGTGTCAAGTTGTAGACAAGTAAGTGAAGTGTTATGCCTTGTCGTAAATGTGGTAGGAGGCACTAGAGTCTACAAGCCAATCCGTGCCTACCCTTAGTGGATGGGAAGTGAGGCAAATACTTGATGTCAAGGCAATGGCTGCGGCATCTCCATTCCCAAAGGTGGAGGCTTGAGAGCCAGACGAGATCTATAAGATCCTCTAGACTAAATCATCAAACTCAGCTTGGGTGATCGGAAGCTACTTAGGTGTCACCTCTGGTCCAATTACTGCCTAATGAACACTAACAAGCCTGCCATGCTTTGTCCAACATTACTCTTCCACATGTTCAAGTCAGCAACAATATGTGCACTAAGATCTACCATGCCCTTGGTTAGTGCAATCGTGTCCATGCCTACGAGTCAACGAACCACCTCTTTGTCCTCTACCTGGGGTTACAACCATGGTAAAGGTTTCTTCCACCTATATAGCCGACGGAAGGGAGACATCCATCTTGCTTACCTATTATAAGCCTCCTCTATGGTGAGAATCTCAAGTAACGTCAGCATCTATGACCGAGCAGCTTCATAGGCAGGATCTAGACCAGCAAGAAAGTGGCCCACCATAGTCTGGGCTCTATAGAGTTTTTGTGATTTGCACAAGCACACAAGTGTATACACATTCAACCTCTCGAATGCAAACTTGAGGCTGGAGAAGTACCGACTTGAGATCACGCCTATTGCCTTATGTGGGCAATTTCATGATGAAACTACAATATCCCAGTTGCATTTTTGTCCTAAGAGTAGGTATGGTGGAGGACTTCCCACATCTCTTTGGTAGTCATGTAATACATTATCTCCATCGCAATGCATTGGGTTGTAATGTTCATAATCCACGCTCCAATCATGGCATTGTCTTTCTTCCACATTGCATACTTCCCAACCTTCTGGGTAGGTTCCATCTTGGTGAGTATGTGCTCCTTATCATAACCTGCAACCACAGTGAAGATCAACTAATCCCATAGGACATAGTTGACCCATCAAACTTAACAATTGGGCCAAAGAAGAGGTTCTTGAACTACTCTTGTCCTCCTCCATGAGAGGATGAATCGATAACTTCAGATGCCATACTCACCTAACGAAGCCCTACCAACTTAAATCATCACACGCACTAAAAACAATGCGAAAAACCAACCTTTAGGCCTTCCGGTGGTTCTATGCCAACTTTGCCAAACTTCAACGACTGTTTCGACCTTCGGTCAGTTGTTACCAGGTAGCTGTTGAGGTGAGGAATCCAGAGACCCCCTTAAATCCCCCAACAACACACGGATCGAAGCCCTATAAGGGCTCCCAATCCAAGATATCAAGGGATGGCACCGGTGAGGTCATGACTTCTTGCCAGTGATCGGATGGCCACAGCCTCACTGAAAGGGGTCAATCCAACTAGTGATGGTCCGGTGAACCCCCCCCAGGTAATGGCTCACCAGTGGAGGTTCCTCGCCAACAATGGGCTAATCAATGTCTGATGGCAGTGGAGGTTCGTCACAATAGTGGAAGAGTTGAGCACCGTTCAACCCAAGGAAGAAAAAATCACGCCAGATCGAAGTAGCATAGGTTCAAATCGATTGAGGTGAAGCAAAAGGCGTATAGGAATCAAGGTGAGTATCACAGCCAACCTAGGACTGCCACTTTGATACCATGTAAAGCAATTATGCTTTGATATAATGAAAGTAAAACCCTGGGCACATATAAATAGGAAAGGAACCTGAGAAAATATAAAGACATCCTACTTAGGAAATAAGTAAGCAAAAAAATCAAATATAGACTCAAGGAATTACACCTCGAACATAAATCATAAGAGAGACCCTGCAAAATATTGTAATATAAAATCAAGTCACTATTGTAGGTGATAAACATTTTAATCCAAGCAAACAAGAAATCAGGGCATTACTTTTACTTGTTACATATCCGAAAAATCATGCCCTAATGATGTACAGTATATACAAAACATCAGTAGAAACCTCTACCTTTCAATATGTAGAGGTGGGAAATTTTCATGGATGCCCTCAATAAACTAATAAAAATTACAGTCAACTCTAAGCAACAACTAATAATTGTTAGGAAATGAGAGAACTTGTCTTATTCCAATAATCCTAAGGACTCTTATATAGAAGAGCCCTTTAGGTAAATAACATAGTATGCCCTTACAAGAATAATAAACATGAAAACAATGACAAAAGACATAAGTACAAGACGAGGAAAAAATAACTCTCTCAATACTCCCCCTCAAGTTGGAGCGTAAACATCGAATAGGTTCAGCTTGCAACACAGTACACTAGTCTTTTCTTGATGAGAGGCTTCGTGAATATGTCAACAATCTGACATCAGTAGAAATGTATGGTGCAGAAATCTTGTTGACCATCACAGCATCTCTAATAAAATGGCAATCTATTTCAATGTGTTTTGTCCTCTCGTAAAAATGCGGGATTGTTTGTCAAGATTGGTGCAACGTAAGCATGGATGCTCCCTTGGCGTGGGTAAACAGTCCACGTAAGAAAATAGGGAGAGGAGCAGCCACTAGCTGCTCTTGTTGGCCGGCTAAAGGTGGTCAACCTTACTAGTGATGGAAGCTCTCAAAGAGAAGTATATAGAGCAAAGGAGTCTTCAATAATTGAAAATATTATTAATGGAGTCCAGAACCAAATACAATGGCAAGATTCTCTTTATATAGAGAGAACATGTCCCAACAAAATAAGAAACAAATCTTATCTTCTAAAATAAGATCAAATCCCAAACTTCTTCCTAAAACAACTTTTCCTAAAATCCTCTTAACAAAATTACTAAACTTGGAACTTAAGATACCAAAATTAGGACCCTTGGTCCTCTTTGCCACCAACCCTGATGGGCCCACTGCTACTACCACATGGCCTCCTTATTCCTAACACTCCCCCCTTAAGTCGAAGGTCGGGAGGTCGATGACTTGGTCTTCAAATTGTGAAGCTAGATGCCCCAGCACCCTTCTTCCTCGAGAATTGTGCTCTCGATCTTCTCTTTGGACGTCAACAGTGTAGCCTATTGTGACCTCCGAAGTCGTTGCGTTTATGACAACCTGAATAGTCGTCGTGACAACTACCATTGACTTGTCTTCACGAAGCATGGCCTATAGCTTCTCGAGATCCTCAGGAGTTAGGGAGTCTACAGGCGAGGTGCTAATAATCCCACGTGGAGGTCTCCCGAACTTTTACCAGCAATTATCATGTGGATGGTTGGTATGTCCATAATGTTGGCACTTCGGGTAGACGCAATCAGGTCCTCGACTATGCCCCACACTTGCTTTTGGAATAGCAAGTGTGGAGTTCTCACCCTTTGGCATGACTTTTTCTCCAGGTATGTCCATCTTCAGAAGACGGCAAAAGATGGTCTCAAGGTCCATCTTCCAGTCGGAGGCGAGGATCTGATCACGAACAGCTTAATAACAGGGATGCAACCCCGATAAAAACTTAGTAGATTACCAAAGCCCCGGTGTCTCCCCCTACTTGTCGCAACAGTGGCTCGAATATCTCCAACTCCTCGAACTAGGCTTCCATCTTCTCACAGTATTTCGTTAAGGAAAGGTCTCCCTAACACGCTGTCCAAATATGAGTATACAAATTAGTAATACGTGTGTTACTTGATGTTTGGACATACCTCTTCTCCAGAGTCATCCAAATGTCATAAGTGCTCTTTTTGTATAGCATGTTCGAGGCGATGGATGGGTCCATCGAGTTCATAAGCCAGTTCATGATAGTGTAGTTCTCCTTCTTGAACTTCCTCATCTTGTCATCCTTTGCTTCGATGGCTCTTCGGGGAGAACACTAAGTTTCACCTGTCCTCCGACAAATATCTTGAAAGCGCTAGCCTATAAGACAGTTGGAGGCACCATGTAGCTTGATGGTTGTCCAGAGACAACCACCTTGCTTTCTTCCGGTGCCAACATGGCGTCACTAACTGGCCTGGAAGCTTCCGTCATCTTCTACTGTCTTCCTTCTCCACGTAAGGCACCGAATTTGTCGAGGAAGACTCTCTCCAGAGACGAAAGCCACCAACGTGCAGTAAAAAAACCTACATGCGTAAGAGAGCCTAGACCATAGGCTATGATAACATGTCAAGATTGGCACAACGAGGAGCATAGAGGCTCCCTTGGCGTAGGAAAACAATCCACGTGTGGACTATCAAAGTGAGGAAACAGGGAGACGAGGAGCAGCGATCGGCTACTCTTGTTGGCTAACTAAAGGATGTCGACATTGGTAGTGATGGTCGGCTCTTAAAGAGAAGTAGAAAAAGGAGAGTAGTCATGAATAATTGGAAATATTATTAATGGACTCAAGAACCAAATACAATGGGAAGACTATTTATACAGACAGATCTTATCTTCTAAAATAAAAAAGATAAAAAATCCCAAACAACTTCCTAAAGCAACTTTTCCTAAAATCATCTTAACAAAAATACTAAATTTGGAACTTAAGACACCAAAATCAGGACCCTTGGTCCTCTTTGCCACCGGCCCTAATGGGCCCACTGCCGATGCCACGTGGCACTACGACGTGGCCTCCTTATTCCTAATATTCCCTCACAAGTTGAAGGTTGGAGGCCAAGGACTTAGTCTTCAACTCGTAAGGCTTAATGCCCCACCACTCTTCTTCCTCGAGAATCGCCTCGATCTTCTCTTTAGACGAGTTAACGATGTAGCCTCTTGCAACCTTTGAAGTTGTTGCATTTAAGGCAACCTGAATAGTCGCAACGGCCGCCGTTGACTTGTCCTCATGAAGCATGGCCTGTAGCTTCTTGAGATCCTCAGGAGTTAGAGTCTACATGCGAGGTGCTAATAGCCCAACGTGAAGGTCTCCCAAACTTTTCCCAACATTTATCTTGTGAATGGTTGGTACGTTCACAATGTTGGCACTTTGGGTAGACGGAATCAAGGCCTTGGCCACGCCCTCTTCCATGCCCCACACTTGCTTTTGGAATAGCAAGTGCGGAGTTCTCGCCCTTTGGCATGACTTTTTTTTCAGGTACCTTCATCTTCAGAAGACGATAGAAGATGGTCTCGAGGTCCATCTTCTCGTCGGAGGCGGGGATCTGATCACAAGCGGCTCGATAACAGGGATGCAACCTTGATAAAAACTTGGCAGATTGCCAAATCGCTCGTGTCTCCCCTGCTTGTCGCAACATAGTGGCTCGAATATCTCCAACTTCTTAAACAAGGCCTCCATCTTCTCGTAGTATTTGGTCAATGAAAGATCTCCCTGACGTGCTATCCAAATACGAGTATACAAATCAGTAATACATGTGTTACTTGATGTTTGGGTATATCTTTTCTCCAGAGCCGTCCAAATCAATGTAAGCGCTCCGTTTGTAGAGCATGGTCAAGGCGATGGATAGGTCCATCGAGTTCATGAGGCAGTTCATGACGATGTAGTTCCCCTTCTCGAACTTCATCTTGTCATCCTTTTGCTCCAGTGGCTCTTCGGGGAGAACACTAAGTTTCTCCTATCCTCCGACAAATATCTTGAAGGCACTAGCCCACAAGACATAGTTGGAGGCACCATGTAGCATGATGGTTGTCCCAGAGACAACCACCTTGCTTTCTTCTGATCCCAACGTGGCATCGCCAACTGTCGTGGAAGCTTCCGTCATCTTCTACTGTCTTCCTCCTCCGTGTAAGGCACCAGATTTGTTGAGGAAGGCTCTCTTCGAAGACAAAAGCCACCAACGTGCGGTCAAAAAAGCTAAACGCGCAAGAGAGCCTAGACCATAGGCTCTAATAACATGTCAAGATTGGTGCAACGAGTGTGGAGGCTCTCTTGGCGCAGGAAAACAGTCCATGTGTGGACTATCCAAGCGAGAAAGCAGGGAGAAGAGGAGCAGCCACTGGCTGCTCTTATTGGCCGACTGAAGGTGGTCAGCATTGGTGGTAATGGTCGACTCTTAAAGAGAAGTAGAGAAAGGAGAGTAATCTTGAATAATTGGAAATAGTATTAATGGATGCAAGAACCAAATACAATGGGGAGACTATTTATACAGAGAGAACGTATCCCAACAAAATAAGAAACAAATATTATCTTCTAAAATAAGAAAGATCAAATCCCAAACAGCTTCCTAAAACAACTTTTCCTAAAATCCTTTAAAGAAAAATACTAAACTTGGAACTTAAGACACCAAAATCAAGACCCTTGGTCCTCTTTGCCACCAGCCTTGATGGGCCCACTACTGCTGCCACGTGGCCTGTTGGCTGCCACATGGCAGTGCTACATAGCCTCCTTACTCCTAACAATTTCCAAGAAAGGTTGTTGCCTTATTATCGCAGTATATAGGAATACGATGTGAGATACCAACACCAAAGTCCTTCAAAATGGACTTCACCCAAAAAAGCTCACAAACAATATAAGCCATAGCTCTGTATTCTGATTCTGCACTTGACCTAAATACTACATTTTGCTTCTTGTTGTTCCAAGTGACCAGATTTTCACCCACATATGTACAATAGCCAGTTGTGGATCTTCTATCTTCATGAGCGCCTGCATAATCTGCATCCAAATATCCACACACATAAAGATGTCCATGCCTTTGAAAAAATAATCCTTTCCCTAGTGAGCTCTTCAAATATCTTAATATATCGCAAATACTGCCCAATGAACTTCCCTAGGCACTTCCATAAATTGGCTCAATCTTCCTACTGCATATGATATATCTGATCTCGTTACAGTAAGATAAAATAACTTGCCAGCCATAGCTCTACATCGAGTCACATCCTCCAAGACAAAACTCTGCATATCTGCAAGGTAGGCTACTGGGTCAAGAGGTATATTAGCAAGTTTGCAACCAAGCATCCCTAACTTACAAAGGATATCCAAAGCATACTTCCTTTACGACATGACCATTCCACCCTTTATATGACGAATCTTAATACCAAGAAAGTAACTGATCAAGCCTAAGTCCTTGGTCACAAACTATGTATGCAAGAAAGCCTTAGTATCCTTCAGACCTTTCTCATCACTTCCAATCAAAAGTATATCATCATCATATACGATCAAAATAATAGAACCTGCCTCAATGTGTCTTATAAAGATTGATTGATTAGATGTGGACCTGGTAAATCTAAAACTTTGAACTACCATGCTAAATCTATCAAACCAAGCTCTTGAAGTCTATTTTAATCCATATATGAAGCTTGTAAACCTTCTAACACTCCCCCTTACTAATAATCTAGGAGGTTGATGCATGTAAACTTCTTCATCAAGATCCTCGTAAAGGAATGCATTCTTAATATCAAGCCGGCATGCCGGCCATTCCTTATTAACTACAATAGACAAAAGGATCCAAATAGAATTGAAATGTGCAACATGAGAACTATTGTACCCCTTCAATCTATTATGTTTCTATTTCTTTATAAGGGTGTGTTTGCAATTTTTATTTCTTCTTGGAGTTTTGTTGTAATTCGTCCCAACTCTCCCTATGTATAAAGAGAGGTAGGGTTTTGGAATAAGACTAAGTCATTCATATCTCCTAACTTGGTATCAGAGTGGTTCTCTTAGACTAGAGCTCTCAATATCCCACCCAAATAAGCCTTCAAGCCCCCACCAATTTCCCACTTTTCTCTTACAGCCTGATCTTCCTCGCCAATGCCACTAGCGCCACTTCTGGTGGTGCAAACCCACCAATGCTGCCCTAGCTGACCCCCTGCCTACTGCCAACGCCACCCAGCTGGTGATCTCAGCCACCAACGCCGCTGCTGGTGACTATTCCGCAACACTAGTGCCATTGTTGGTGGTAGATCAAGCCACCGGCGACCCAATTGGTGGTCGATATGTCCATCGGTTGCAGTCTTGTAGGGGCAAATCTTATCTCTATAGGGTGCATCTACACCTTGGTTGCTTTGATTTTTGTAGTTTCAAAGCACAAATTAGATGCTCACTACTTGAGTTGGTGATTTGCAAAGTTCTTAGGAAGTGCGGGTAAGGAAGAGATGACTTCTTCAAGTTTGTCCGATGTCACTTTGGACTCCATAGTGTACACCATGGCTTATAAAAGTCAGTTCTTTGGTTCTATGATTGAGCTTGATGAGACCAATTATCCTCAATGGTCCCAGACTTTTTTGATGATTGTAAGAGGTTATGGGAAGGAACACATTCTAAGTGGTCTAGAACCTGCACAGGAGAGCTGCAAATGCCAATTGGGATACAGATAACACAATGGTATGTGTTTGGATAATGAATTGTGTTATCCCCAGGATTTTTGATGAGATTATGTATGACACCACAGCCAAGCAGATGTGGGATTCTCTATTCGAGATGATTCTCATAAGAAGAATTCCACTAGAGTGTTTTAGGTCTATCATGAACCGTTTCAAGAGGGACATTCATTGGCACAATATTACTCCATTGCCAAGGGATACAACAAAATGTCTCAAAATAATCCACACCAAATGTTTGAGTATAGCCTTTGACAACAAATCTGATCTTGTACTGTTAGGAGATACTTGATAGTGAATACCCATCTATACCCCACAACAACTGCACCAAGAGGTAGATCAACAAACTCCCATGTGCCTCGTGACTAAAGTACTGCCATATCCTCTTCCATGGCCAACTTCCATGCTGGATCCTAAAGAGCCTCTACATGACTCCAAGGTAGTTGATGACTATCAACTGTAAGAGATACCAACTTTCCGGCTGCTCTAGGTAGCTGGTCAAAAGACATATACTGCGACAAAGAATAACAAGCATATGATCTTGGAGCCTTCCTTTGTGCTATAGGAAGATCCAAGTCTGAACTCTCTGTAAAATAAGGTACCTAGTCTCCAGATGGGTCATCAACGTTGGTAGAAGACTGACCAGAAATAGTAGAGAGCGACTCATCTTCATGAGTAGTGGGTGCAAGTCTACACTAGCAATGTTTTGGAAATGTATCAGTAAGTTCAGGATGTGTAGGAAAAGTATCTCCTGTAGGAATATTTGTCTAAGGTAAGGTAGGCTCAGAGGATACTGGTGGTAATGCAGATGGAAAAGGTAAGGGAATATCTTGTGGCACAATAGGAGGTGAAGAGCTTCCTTTTCTTCGATAAAAGGAAGATCATCAAAAAAAGTTACATCAGTACTAACATAGAATTTGTGAGCAATTGGGTCATAGCATTGATACCCCATCTAAGTATATGAATGTCCTACAAAAATACACTTAACCAACTAAGGAGATAACTTGTTCACTTTGAATAAATGAACAAAGCAAATACACCCAAACACAAGGGGAGGAAAAGAAAACGTTTCACGATGGGGACACAAGAGATAATAGGGTGTTTTATTCCCTAAGACAAAAGACGACACCCTATTAATAAGGAATGAAGCAATAAGGACACCATCAACCCAAAACATCAAAGGAACGCTCCTACGAAACATCATGGACCATGCAACATCAAGCAAGTGACATAGCTTGAGTTCAGCTACCCCATTCTATTGAGAGGTATGGACACAAGAAGTCTGATGGATCACTCCCATAGAAGTAAAAACTGAGTCAACTGAGCATTCACAAATTCAAGACCATTGTCACTTCAAAACACTTTAAAAATAGTGACAATTTGAGTCTTTATTTAATTGAAAAATTCTGAATAAGTATAGGAGTTTGGGATTTTTCCTTCATCATAAAAACCTAAGTGACATGGGTATAATCATCCACCAAAATAAGGAAAAATCGAAAACCCCTTATACTATGGACCCTGTAAGGCTTCCATAAATCTGCATGCACCAAAGCAAAAGGAGACTAAAATCTTTTATTTTTGCTAGAAAAAGAAAACTAGTAATGCTTGCTAAGTTGACATGCATTACAATTAAACGACTCAGGAAAGTCCAACTCAGGAAACTGATGATGAAGTACACTGATACTCAAGTGACCTAGGCCGAGGTGCCACTGTAAGGCAGTAGTGGTAGAAGCAGCAACAGAAGTATGTACGGATGTAGGTGGAAGACTAAGATAATAAAGCTCGTCCTGCTCAAGTCTATCAATCTGCTTCATCATCTAGAGGCTCTACAAAAAGAAGAATTGATCATGAAAAACTTTTCTATATCCTAGGTCCTTGGTAATTTGGCTAATTGACATCAAATTCAAAGCAAATCGAGGTTTATCCATAACATCAGATAAACCAAGAGAACACAAGATGACATCTCCAAGGCCAGTTACAAGCGATAAGCCACCATCTCCCATTCTAACTTGGAGGGGTGTGGCAAGAGATTGAAGAGAAGAAAAAAGTGTAGAATCAATGGTAATGTGTGAAGAGGCACCTGAATCAGTGATCCATGCAGGAGCACAAGATTCAACAGATAATGCAGTGATACCTATAGTACAAGAGGTAGAGGTTCTTGTTGCAATGGTGGTTTGTGATGACATTAGCCTATCATATTCTGCTGTGGAAATAGTCACTTGTTCTTTATCCATCTGGTATTGAGCACTTTCTTCATTTGCAGCAACCTGATTAGCCCTGGGTCACTAACCCTGAGGATAGCCATGCTTCAACCAACATCTGTCTATAATATGGCCTTGTCTATGACAATGTTCGCAAAATAAATTTCCTCACTAACAACCTCTTCCTTCTCTAAAGTTACCTTGACCAGTGACTACGGGCACCTCGTCCACCAAAATCTCTTTGTCCATGTCCACAGCCAAAGGTAGCCATGGCAGATGAATCCGTATCAGAAACATGATCAGGAATCTCCAAGCGTGATAAGCGAGCATATATCTATGCTGTGGTAGGTATCGCTTGTGAGGTCATTAGTTGGTCCCTGACTACCTGGTATTCAGCACCTTGGGTGGCAAAAAATTGTACAAATTGAATAGCTTCTCTCTGCGTGGTTATAACAGCGACATCTGCTGTAATGGGCTGATAGCCTGATATGTATCCTGCTCATCCCATAAGTTCTTCAGTCCTATAGCATTTGGCTAGTGTCATGGTGCTTTTTTTGAAGGTATGGATCTCTTATATAACTCTATATAATCAGCCAGCATTATTCTTTTAAGAGTGAATCTCATGTAGCACTTTCCACATCTTCTTGGCCAATGCATATGACATAACCTGTTTGGCTATGTGTTCCTTCATGCTATTAAGCATGCAAGCAACCACCCAATCATTATCAACTTCCCAATCTTTTGCCTTATCTATCACAGTTGGCCTTCTCACAACGAAATATACTTTTTCCTATGAGAACCCACAAATCGTGCAAAAGAGGTAGACCATAATAAAAAAATCGATTCCATCCAACTTTATATTTGTGACTTGCATATGAGGCAAAGCATTCGTTGTAGTATCTTCCCAACTGAATCACTCATCTTTTTGGTCCCCCATGGTGCACAAAAAATAGATCAAACGTGGTAATCTCGAGAGAGGACTACAGACAAGTCAAAAAATATCAAAGAGACAACACCAAATCTGAGAAAACACTCAAGTCAAAGAATCAATTTGAATAAAAGTCACGTGGAGAGAGAAGACACACTGAGGTATCAAAAGAACCCCAATCATGCCTCCTCTCCACAAGTAGACCTGCCCCTAGGCATTGTGGGTTGCCAACAAAGGTATTGCAGTGCCTAGGAGCCTCGCTGCGAGGTTGTGCTATTGCAAGGAGCAAAGGCACTTGTGGGTCGCTGTGGGACAGAAACGAAGGGCTGGTTGGTCCTATTTCAGGCAATGGCGGCAAGAAGATCGACGACGGTGTAGGAGAGAGAAAAAGAGGGTTATAATGGAAGGCTAGGAGGCTACGGTTTTGGTGGGATATCAACCGTTACTCTAATACCATGTTAGGAAATGAGAGAACTTGCCTCATGCACAAGTCTGACAAGAGCGATTTCACCCACATCATCTCAATCGTTGTATATGCCATAGCCCTGTACTCAGACTCTACATTGGATCTAGAAACAACCCACTTCTTGCTTTGCCAAGTCAACAAGTTCCCTGCAACATAAGTACAGAAACCAGTGTTAGAGTAGGCCACAATACTCATGGAGATCCCTCTTATGAACATGACCCCCTTCCCTAGTGCCTTCTTTAAGTATTTTAACACCATCATTGCAGCGTCCCAGTGCTACCTAGCAAACCTATCCATAATCTAAGTTAGTTTCTCAACTGCAAGAGAAATATTAAGTCTTATAGTAGTTAGGTATAGAAACTCTCTCTAGCCCTCTGTATTGACGATTGTCAAATGTCACTGCCCCCTCATCATACAGGCATGCCTTAGGATCCATAGGAATACTTACTGGCTTTGCCCCTAGTTTGCCAGTCTCTTATAATAGATCCAGTGCATATTTCCTCAGGGAAAACTCTAGGAAACCTCTATCCCAAGGAAGAATATGAGTAGTCCAAGATCCTTCATAATGAAATTCCTTGCAAGACATTCTTTGACCTTAGTGATGACAGGCCCATCATCCCCTTTGAGAATAATATCAACATAAACAAGGAGTTCCACTAAACCCTTGTTTTCCTAACAAATAATAAGTGACCTAATGACGACCTATGGTGACCAAAATGTCTCAAAAAACCTCAAAAAGCTTCTGAAACCAGGTCCTGGGCTCTGTTTTAGACCATAAATGGCCTTTCGTAGTCGACAGACCCTGGAACACTCCCAGTGGACCTCATAACCAGGTGATTGCTGCATGTATACCTCCTCCTGCAAGTTCCCATATAAGAATGCATTTTTCACATCTAGTTGGTGTAGAGGTCAATCCTATTCCATTGTAATAAATATAAGTATACGCACTGTAGGGATCCATGCAACTAGGGAAAAAGTATCAAAGAAGTTCACACCATAGGTTTGTGTGAGCCCTTTAGCCACAAGATGGGCCTTATATCTCACGATCATTCTGTCTTAGTGATACTTGATGGTAAAGACCCATTTGCATCCCACAACAAATGCACTACGTTGTAGATCTGCCAATTCCCACGTCCCTCATGAGTAAAGTACAACCATCTAATCCTCCATGTCCTGAGGCCATTCTTAATCAAGCATGACCTCCTAGTGAGTTGTAGGAACCAACATGGTGGATAAGGCCTGCCAAAACCTATTATACACTCCTCCAAGAAAAGCTATGGACACAACATTAGAAATGAGATATCTAACACAACTCCGTAGGGCCTTGCGAACTGCAGTCGAAAGATCCAGATCGTTGAAAATGTGGTCATCGCCATTAACCTCCCCTGGTAGCTCAAAATGGGTAGGAGGAATACCACTATCGTCCTGTAATAGTCCAGCATCATCACTAGGCACAACTTCATTAGTCTATAAAGTACCTGTAGTCACCTGACATGGGAGAGGTGATGGCGTAGAAAAGTGAGGGGGAGCCTTGTAGGTAACAAGAAGCCTGTAGGTAATTAGTGATGAAACCTCTCTGGCTTAAGGGAAGGTGGCACAAACAACTGTGACTCACTGATCGAGTCAGCCTCCAAGGGCATAGGAGAAATGGCCATAGGCACCTCATGGCTTTCGGAGGGATGCTCTGCCCAGCAACAGAAAAATAAGGGATAAACTTGTGAAAGGTGACATCAGCACTGACATAGTATCTATAAGTGAGAGCATCATAACATCAATATCCCATTTAAGTGTGAAAATACCCCAAGAACACACACTTGACCGCCTTAAGAGCAAGCTTATCCTGGCCAAGCATGGTGATATGGACAAAGGCAATACAACCAATAACCCTAAGAGAAATGTGAAACAAATTCCCTTCAAGATAAAGAATCTATAAGAGAATCTGCTCATGTCCTGCAAAGGAGGGCATTCTATTAATCAAGTAACACGTCGTGAGCACTGCATCTCCCCAATTGAGAGAGGGAACACTATGATGTATGAGTTAAGGTGCATGCTACATCAAGGTTATGTTTATGCTTTCTCTCAGCAACCCCATTATGTTGGGATGTGTGAGGATAAGTGATCTGATGAATAATCCCATGAGAGTAAGGTAGATAGTCACTAGATACAGAACTCAAGAGCATTATCCGAATAAATAGTTTTAATAAAAGTACCAAACTGATTTTTTATTTTCGAAATAAATTGTTCCAACACATGACCCACATCGAACTTATTCTTTAATAAAAATAACCAAGATAAACGAGAACAATATCAACTTAAATCACATAGTAATGATGACCCAGATGATCAAGAATACGGCTTGGGTCCCATACATCAGAATGAATTAGTTGAAACAACTCTGTAGACCTGGGCTTTGACTAGCATGATAGGACAATGATACCTGCCCAGCTGATAGGCATCACAAGAAATAGTAGTAAATGGAGAGATATGGGGAATAACATAGTGAAGCCTATCCAGCGGAAGATAGTCAAGATGGAGGTGCCATTGGAAGGAAGACCCACCAGTAAAAGTAACACCTCCATGGAAATTAACTGCATAAGGTGACTAGACCAGACAATAGACCCCTCCCTCTTCACAACTGCCACCAATCGTCCTCTTCGTTAGGATATCCTGAAAAGTGTAAGCAATGGACTCAAATATTACACAACAAAGCAATTCCTTGGTTATTCTACAAATAGATAACAAGATGATGAGAAAGTTTGGCACAAGTAAAACATCTGTCAGTCTCATGGTGGGAGTAATTGAGAACTCCCCTTGTCCAGCAATCAAAGAATGGCTTCTACCTGCAACCTACACTGTCTTGCATGGGGGAACAGGCCTAAGATAGCGAAACTATCGCTAATCACCACTGGGATGCCGTGATGCTCTGCCAATTTGTATAGCATTGATCATTAATGAGAGGGAAAACTTTATACCTCGCAAGGAGGTGAAAGTAGCAGTCTCTGAAGTAGTGGGTGTCTCCTATGCCAATTATGTAAGGTGCTAAAGAAGCTACTCATAGTCTGCCTTTAGCATAGATACAATATCAAATGGTTGCTCCGTACTAGTCATAGCCTAATGTGCCATAGGAGGTTGACCATGCTTGGTCCACCAATTATTCTCCATATGTCCCAGCTTCCCATAATATGTGCACGTGAGGCCCCTGCCTCTACCAATGGGACCACCACCTGCCTCTGCCTCTGCCTCTACCTCGTGTAACAGGAGAACCTTGACCACGTCATTAGGCAGTCGTAAGAGTAGAGGTTTGTCCTGTAGTCTCAATCCCAGTAAGGCCGATAGATATCCTATTCATCCTGTTGTATGCTTCCTCCAAGGTAGGAAGCTCCGAAAAGGTAAGGAGCTATGACTGAGCCGCCATATAGTTAGGTCCAAAGTCAACAAAGAATTGTAAGATTGCCACCTCCTTGCAATAGGCTCTCTGAGTAGCACACATGCAAAAAGTCTACAGACGTACTTCTCCAAAAGACCCATAAAGGTACTAGGACAAGGTATGTCCCCCCTGGTGCAGTTGTGACAACTCACTATAAATCTAGAAGAGTGCTTAAGTTCCTCTCATGGGAGTATGTGTCCCATAAGCTATCCCACATCTCCTTAACGATCGAGTAATTCATGATTTCATCCCCGATCTTAAGGAAGACACAGTTCATGATCTAGGCACGGAACATGGCATTATCCCTTTTCCATGAAACATTTTTGCCTATCTTCTTTGTTGGTTCTGGATGAAGGAGAATATGCTCCTTATCATGACCTTCTATTGTCATCAAAAAGATCTGACTATTGAGCGTAATTGGTCTTATCTAACTTCACCATGAAACCAAAAAATGGGTTCTTGTATAAGTAGGACAAAATGAACAATCTTATTCCAATAGAAAACCCTACATCTCTTTATATAGAGAGAGGTGTTGGGTAAATGACATGAAATACCTAATAGAAATATAAAATAACCAAACAACCCACAACATATAACGATAACTCGAGTGTTTAATACTCCTCAAGCTATAGCATAAATGTCTATCATGCTTAGCTTGTCAGAACAAGCCTCAAAAGCAGATCTAGCTAGAGGATTGGTGAACAAATCTCTAAGGCAACAAAAGTGGGGAAGAAAAGTCCTCTCTGAATCAAATCTTTAGTATAATGACAGTCAATCTCAATATGTTTCGTACGCTCATGAAACATGGCATTGTTCACTATGTAGATAGCTACCCTGTTGTCATACTTCATCTCCATGGGATCCTCCATCTTGACATGCAAGTTAAGTAAAACAGATTGGATCCATAGAAGTTCAACTACTGTTTGTACCATTGCTCGGTACTCTGACTCTGCACTTAAGTGAGACAACACTCTGCTTCTTACTTTTCCAAGTAACCAGGTTACCTACTAGGCTGCTACATAGGTGCAAAACCCGATTGTAGACTTCCTATAAGAAAGACAACCTGCATAATCCGCATCAAATTATCCAACTACAGTCATAGCTCTATCTCTCCTGAATAGTAGCCCACGTCCCGGTGCTCATTAGGTATCTGAGCACCTGTATAGTAGCATCCCAGTGATGCTTGGTCGGCCTGTCCATAAACTGACTAAGCTTTCCTACTACAGGCAAGATATCTGGACATGTAATAGTAAGAGAAACTTCCCAATCAGCTGCCTATAGCCTCTACTCCCCATTGTCTGTGACTCAGAATCATAAAGGCACATCTTTGGATCCATGGGTATGTTGGTAGATTTAGATTCCAACACAGTCTCCTGCAGTAGATCAAGAGCATATTTCCTCTAACTATGAACAATGCCGCTCTTTCTTCTTGCCACCTGTATACCTAGAAAGTATCTTAAGGAGCCTAAGTCCTTCATAACAAATTTCTCTGTCAGGTTCTATTTAACCTCAGCTATCCCAGTTGCATCATCACCAGTAATAATTAGGTCATCTACATAAATAGAGCCACAATTCCCTTGTCTATCTTTCTCACAAACAGGGAATGATCAAAAGTAGATCGAATAAGTCTCATATCTTCAACAACCTCAGACAACTTATGAAACCAAGCCCTCGGAATCTTCTTTAGGCCATATATCTCTTTCTTCAATTTGCACACACACTCCCCTGGAACTTCAAATCCTGGGGGCTGTTGCATATATAGTTCTTGTAAATCACCATATAAGAGGGCATTCTTGACATCTAACTGATATAGTGGTCAATCGTAATAAGCAGCAACAGGGACAAGAATCCTCACAGTAGGAAGTCAAGCAACTGGGGAGAAAGCATTAAAGAAATCCACCTCATAGGTCTGGGTGAATCCCTTTACCACAAGTCAAGCCTTGTACAGAGATAGTAAACCATCTGGATTATAGTTCACGGCAAAGACCCAATGGCAGTTAACTGTGCGTGCACTAGGTGGTAACGGAGTGAGCTCCCATGTCTGTCGAGACTGAAGTGCAGCCATCTCCTCCTCCATGGCTTGATGCCATTTTGGGTTGCGCATAACCTACTGATAAGTAGCTGGTATCTATGTAGAGGTGAGGGCATCTGTAAACAGTGCAAATGAGCGGCTTAGGCCATCATACGAAACTATTCCCGCCACCTGGTAGTGAGCACAACTACTAGAAGCCTTCTGAATAGCAATCAGAAGATCCATATCATCAGAAAGAGACAATGGTCATTCAACTCAGATGGCGACGCCTCATCATCATCAGGAGACGTCTCAAAGATAACTGGTATAATACCTATGGGATCATCACCAGACACATAATGGTCAGTAGTGTCAACACATACCTGCTGTGGGGAGGATGATGGTGCTGAAAAGCGGGGGGTATGTTGCCGATATGTGACTAGCTTTCTAAAGACCAATAGGGGATATCTAAACCTATCTTGACTAGCTTCTGTTGTACTTGATGGTGCGATCCGAGTGGCCGAAAAAGCACCAAACTGAAAGGAAGAAATAGGCATAGAAGCCCTCTCTGCCTCAATCCTCAATTGTCTGCTAGTAATTGAGAAGTATGGAATAGCCTCATGGAATGTAACATATGTACTAACATAGTGTTGCTTCTGTAAAGGATCATAACATCTATAACTTTTCTGGGTGTGGCTATATCCCAAAAATACACATTTAACTACCCTGGGCTCAAGTTTATCTCTACTTGGCCCAACGATGTGTACAAAGGCCACACATCCAAAGGTCCGAGGAGGCAACTAAAACAATTCCTTGTCTGGATATAGTATCTGCCATGGCACTTGCTCAAACAAAACAGAACTGGGTATTCTGTTAGTCAAGTAGCATGCAGTAAGCACCACATCTCCCAAATACTGTGATGGAACATTGTGATGTATCAACAAAGTCTAGGCTACATCCAAGATATGCCTATGTTTTCTCTCGGCTACCCCATTTTGCTGAAATGTATAGGGACAAGTGGTCTGATGAACCACTCCATGAGACCTGTACAATGCTCGCAGACGTATAGTGCAAAACTCAAGCGCATTATCAGTACGCACAACTTTAACAGTAGAAGCAAACTAATTCTTTATTACAATAAGAAAATTCTCAATTACAGACCCAACATCTGCTTTATTCTTTGACAGAAACAACCAAGATAATCTGTAACAATCATCTACTATCACCAAGTAATATCTATGTCCTAGTCAACCTGGAATTCGACTAAGGCCCCATACATTTAGATGCAATAAATCAAAGATAGACTTTGAAATAGTGGAACTAGCAGTATACATAGATCAATGATGCTTTCTCATCTGACATGCATCACAATGAATCTTAGTGGTTGGTGAAAGATGAGGGATGATGCGACGAAGCCTATCCAAAGATGGATGACCCAGGCGATTGTGCCCCCTCTTCATGTACTCCACCAATCATCCTCCTCGTGAGCTTCTCCTAAAACACACAGCCAACATCATCAAAGATTATCCTACAATTGAGATCTTTTGTAATTCAACTAGCTGACAACAAGCTCATCGAAAAATCAGGGACAGAGAGAACATTAGGCAACTTCATATTAGGGGTGACTGGCACCTCCCCCTAACTATCAACTCTGGCATGCCTTCCATCGGCTACCTAAACTATCCTACCCAAATGTACAGACTGAAGATGCTAGAAGCCAGTATGATCACCACTCATATGCTGCAATAAACTTGAAGCTACCAGTCATTTAGACCTGTCAGAAACAGTAAAGACACATCATGTACTTAAGGAGGCAATGGCAGCAGTATCTGAAGAAGAGGATGGAGTCTCCTAAGTGATCTGCAAGCCTTTGAACAACAGCATCATACTCAGCACGTAACACTGTATCAGACTCTTGTCTCAGATGCAGCAACAACTTGATTGGCAATGAGGGGTTTCCCATGCTTAGACCAGCACGAGCCTCCACATGACCAAGCCTACCACAGAAGATACATGTGGGTCGTGATTTGCCTATCTGTCCTCTTCCACGTCCATGCCCACGAGTTGAGGATAAACCTCTCGTGCCTCGACCTCCCTCAACAGCCAATGCAGAGGTCTAACCAGTAATCTTACTGGACTTTTATGTCATATTTTTTTGTCCTATTTGACTCATGATGTAATTTTCCTAACACCACTCCCTATATAAAGAGATGTAGGGTTTCATTTGAGAAATAAGAAAAATCATTCCCTCCTACTTGGTATTAGAGTAGCAATCCTAGATCGGTGCTCAGATATCCCACCCGCACAAGCCTCCATACCCCTCCACCCAAAACCCTAACTCCCTATTGGGATTCAACCAGGCGCCGCCAACCCTAACAGGTTGCCGCCTTCCACTAGGGCAACAGATAGCAAGCCATCGACCTTCGCCAGTGCCTCGCCGACTGTTGCAGGCCATCGCAACTCCTCGAGGCTCTTAGAGATCGCTACTACCGCTGTGCACCACCGTTGTGGACCTCATATAGGGTGTTGTTGTGGTGCTTCATTGTCGCAGGCCATCGTAGATCGCTCAGATTGCGACAGCCACCACCTGCAGGCGCTGCCACCACCGTACACCGCTGCCAAAGCCACCATGTAGGTCGTTGCTACTCTCTAGGGCAGTAGGGGCTACTACGGGTCTCTAAGGCAACAGGGGTACCTTGGAGAGCGTTGTTAGGGTCTTCCCCATACCCTAACATGTGTTAGATCCTAATCTAAGGGGTACTTGTGATCTAAGGGATGATTTCTAGGATTTCCTGATTCTAGAATTCATGCTCTTAAGGTCAAGATTCACTAGCTTTAGAGATTTCATACCTGGAAATTAATTTTAAATCGCATTAGAATAATCTTTGTTGAGTTATGTTTATGTTTGTAAGGGATGCTATGTTATTTTATTTTGTGTGGAGGGTCTATGATATACTTTTCCCACACCTATATAGAGGTGTAGGGATTTCTTGGCAACATAAGGAAGTTTGTTTTCTCCAACTTGGCATCAGAGCCAAGGTTGAGGACTCCACCAAAAACAAAACCCTAACCCTACCTTAAGCCTTCTCATCGAAGGTACCGCCACCACCACCGGCAACCATGCCCGCAGCAGCAATAGCACAGATTGCTACCGCTAGCTGCTGCAGCAGTAGGCCAGCAGCGACAACAGCTACACAGGGCCATCGTCGCCGCCAGCAGCAGCGCAGGGCCACCACCAGCACCAGTAGCAGGCCACCGTTGCCGGTGGCGGCAACAGTAGGTCACAGCACCAGGAAGAGCTGCTGCAGGCCACTGCCTAGGCCACCTGCCACCACCGCCCAGGCCTAGCCACTGATTTTTTATGCTCTCCTACTGTTGGTGTTTGGCAGCAGGGAGAGGGTACATCTCTGCCTTGTGTCTGATTGGAAGATCTTTGGATCATGGTTGATGGAGTATTGAAGCCAAGGATCTTCCGGAAAGATGATGTGATGGTATTTTCAGATCTTATCTATTAGATTTGGGGTGTGTATTCCCCTTTGATGCATGTTTCTAGGGTGTGTAGTCCCCTTGAGTATTGACAGCATGCGAGCGGAGTTTTTTAAGGTGTGTATTCCCCGATTGGTATATTTGTTGAGGTGTGCAGTTCCCATTTTCTGTCAATTTTCAAATCTGAAGTGTGAAGAAGTTCAGGGGTGTCTACCCTTCTCTGTGGCACGTTGAACTTTGTTTGTGGCAATGTGGTTGAGTAAATAAGGAAGTGTCTTAGTCCGAGATTGTACTAGGATCTGCCATGGGTGATACTCAAACCACTAGTGTAACGTGGTTGATTGATTCAGGTGCTTCCAATCATTTATCCGGGAATCTGCAGTGCTTTGCACAGATTCAACCTGTCTCTCAGGGTCGTACAGTACAGGTGGCTGAAGTACGACTTGCTCCTATTAGTGGTCAAGGGGAAATTAATATTACCCTTTCTATGTAGCATAATCATGTTCAGTTTGTTCGAGATTTATCCATGAACTTGCTCTTTGTCAGTGAGATCATTAAGTAGATGAACTGTCGGGTCATCTTTGATGAGCGTGGATGTATTTTCCAAGATAGAATGGTAGGGAAGATTATTAGTAGTGGATATGAAGGAGTTTACCGACTTCAACAAAGTCCTATAGCTGTTGCATGTTGAGTTAATACCACATCTAGGAGTGCTTTACAGTGGCATAGATGATTGGGTCATCCTTCCTTGGAAAAGTTATGCATGCTTATTCCTCATGTGTCACCAACTACACAACCTTCCTACGATGCATGTCAACTTGGGAAGCACCATAAATCTTCCTTTCCAGCTGCTACAGGACCACGTTCAACTTCATGTTTTCAGTTAGTGCATCTTAATGTTTGGAGTTCCAGTAGGACTCCTGATAGAGCAGGACATCGGTACTATTTGATTATGGTTCATGATTTTTCCAGATTGTCCTAGCTATTTCTCATGAAGAATAAGTCTGAAGTAGGTCCACTGATTGAGAAGTTTGTGTTAATGATAAAAAATATGTTTGATGTTTGCATCAAGACTCTCAAATCTGATAATGCACTGGAGTTTTGTACTCGTCGATTGGCAGAATTCTATGGCATATATGGTATAATTCATCAAACCTCATGTCCTCACACTTCTCAACAAAATAGAGTCGCAGAGAGAAAGCACAGACATATCCTTGATATGGCCAGAGCTCTTCTTATCCATAATAGTGTGCCACAGAATTATTAGGGAGATGTAGTTCTCACTGCTTACTACCTTATTAATAGATTGCCCTCAATGATTCACGAGCAGATACCATAGCAGGTGCTTTATCCAAATGATGAGTTGTTTGATCTTCCACTCAAGACATTTGGGTGCATGACTTTTGTACATCTTCTTGGACCTGGACATGATAAATTAGCACCTTGAGCAATTAAGTATGTGTTTCTTGGCTATTCTCGTACTCAGAAGGGGTATCGGTGTTTTGATCCCCTACACCAGAGACATTATATCAGTGCAGATGTCACCTTTCATGAAGCAGTACCTTATTTTTCTATTGCTTCCAGGCATGTATAGAGTGTGCAGGAGAATGAGCATGTACCAGTTGCTCCTATACCATTTGGTATATTCATAGATACTAGTAACCCTTTTAAGGTTGATAAGCCACCTACCAGCACATTCAGACCAGCACCAGCGGATGAAGGGACCTTCAAGGGTCACACCTATCAATTGCCAGTTGTGTATAGGGCAAAGTCCCCTCCATCTATTCCACAGACTCCTCAGGTTAGGGATGATAACCTAGAGGAGGTCCCACTCAGGAGACCTTTTCAGGCACAGTGTCAGCAGATGTAGCAGGTGGGAGTCTGCCACTTAAAGATAGTTCTCCAGGTTCTGATTTCATGAGTACTGATGAAGATACTCCTATTGCTATTAGGAAGGCTCCATGATCTTATGCCCAGTATTGTGTTGCTGGAAGTGGTGTTACTACTGATTCTCTAAGTTTGGAGTTTCATGCATTCACAGCTATTGTATCTAGTGTTGAGTTACCTACCTTGTACCAGCAGGCTCTACTACATCCACACTGGAAGGCAACTATGGAGGAGATGTCTGCACTTACTACAAGAGGTACTTAGGAGCTGTCACCTTTACCGTCTGGCACGCATCATGTTGGAGCCAGATGGGTCTTTACCTTGAAATACAACCCAGATGGGTCTACTTCAAGATATAAGGCCCGCTTAGTGGCCAAAGGATTCACCCAGACATATAGGGTGGATTTCTTTGACACATTCTCCCCGGTTGCACGACTCTACTGTTCGAATTGTTATATCTGTTGCGGCTCATTATGGATGCCAGTTATATTAGTTGGATGTTAAAAATACATTTCTGTACGGAGACTTAAAGGAAGAGATATATATGCAACAGCCACCTGATTTTGATATTCGAGGGGAATGTGTATGCAGGCTTCATAAGGTCATTTATGGTTTTAAGTAGAGCCCCCGTTCCTGGTTCCAGTGCCTGTCTGAAGCATTATCTGTTATTAGGATGCAGAGATCTTCATCGGATCATTCACTATTTCTGAGGAAGACTAGTAGGGGTATAGTGGCTTTACTTGTGTATGTGGATGATCTTATTTTTACAGGTGATGATGTAGAGCGTGTATCTCAGATGAAGAAATACTTAGCACACCAATTTGTCATGAAAGATCTTGGGAAGCTGAGATATTTTTTAGGCATTGAGTTTGCTACAAATAAACAAGGGACAATTATTTCGTAGAGGAAATATGCCCTTGACATTCTTCAGGAGAAGTATGCTAGGATCCAAAGATGCAAATATTCCTATGGATCCTAAAATTCATCTACTTGAGGATAATGTGAAGCTAAAAGACAAGAAGGCATTTCGACAGCTGGTGGAGAAGCTGTTATATCTGACTATCATTAGGCCAGATATTAACCTTGCAGTGGGGAAGCTGAGTCAGTTCTTAGATAAGCCCACTGAGGTTCATTGGCAGGTTGAGATGCAGGTGTTGAGGTACATCAAGGGATGTCCATGTAGAGGCATTCTTTTTCAAAGAAAAGGCACCTATGGCCGTTGTTGCATACTCAGATGCAGATTATGCAGGTGATGTCGGGGATAGGTGGTCTACTACTAGTTTATGTACCTTTGTTGCTAGGAACTTGGTAACATGGAGGATAGGTGTTATTTCACGCTCTAGTGCTGAGTCTGAGTACAGGGCCATGGCATATACTGCTGCTGAGATGATATGGATCAGATCTCTGTTACAAAATCTTCATCTTGATGTTCAGGAACCTATGGAGATATATTGTGACAACCGGGCTGCTACCTACATTGCAAACAATCCTATGTTCCATGAGAGAACAAAACATGTGGAAGTGGATTGTCATTACACCAGGAGTTTGATTCAACAGGATTTGCTTCATACTACTTGTCTTGCCTCCTCAGATCAGACTGCTGACATGTTTACCAAGTTGTTGCCACGTCTCCAATTTGAGAAGTGTAGAAATAAGCTGAGCATGATGGATATATATGCTCCAGCTTGAGGGGGAGTGTTGAGTTATGTTTATGTTTATATTTGTAAGGGATGCTGCGTTATTTTATTTTGAGTAGTGGGTCTATGATGTACTTTTCCCACACCTATGTAGAGTGTAGGGATTTCTTGGCAACCTAAGGAAGTTTGTTTTCTTCAACTATCTTATAGCTGTCCTAAGGCACGATGGCATCTTCAAGCGCATCCGAGGTGTCATTGGGTTCGCTATGGACATTGGGAGTTACAAGACTCCCTTCTTTGTTCCTATCGCCAAGCTAAACGAGACTAACTATGGTAGGTGGTCTCAGACGTTCCTCATGACTATAGAGGGACACAATAAAGAGCACATACTCCTGGAGTTGGAGCCACAAGACAAAATAGGGAAAAATGCCACATGGAAGAACAAACAATGCAATGGTCCGGGCATAGATTATAAACTCTGTGGCACCTCAGATTGGTGATGGGATTATGTACTACAGGATGACCAAGGAGATGTGAGATTCTCTGCATGACACGTACTCTCACGATAAGAATTCCAGCAAGGTGTTTGAGATTCACCATGCCATTGGTGGTCTCAAACAAAAGGGTTAGTCACTTTCCCAGTACGCCACTCATAAAGGGCTCCCTGAGAAGTATAACACCTGTCGCCCTGTCTACACTTGTTCCACTCGGAGGTCACATAGGAAGGAATATGTTGTCCTCCAGTTTCTTGATGGACTTGGACCAGATTATGAGGCTGCAAGGTCCCAAATCCTGACTTTGGCTGAACTTCCACCACTTGAGGAAGCTTATAGTCATGTGCGCAGGGTGGTTGTTAAGCCATCCATGTCAGACATTGGACAGAGTCCTGTACTTGTTGCTGCTGCATGTGGAGGACGTGGCGCTTCATCTACTAAGGGGAGAGGGCATGGTGGTCGGGGTACGACTGACAGACCTCGCACCATTTGCTTACATTGTGGGAAGATTAGCCATTCAGAGGCCTATCGCTGGAAAAAGCATGGTCGACCCCCCATGGCCAACCAGGCCGTTTCTTCAGAGGAGGTGAGTGACATTGTATCCCGTGCTGACTATGATGTTGTGGTCTAGCACCTCTCCCAATTGACCCAAAAGACCACTACTACTGCGATATTGCTGCCTTAGCCTCCTCAAGTATAACTCCGGCTTATAGATTTGGTAGAACTAGCAATGCTTTGTGGTTGGTGGATTCAATCTCAACATCTCAATGGTGATGAGACATGTTTTAGACAGGTTCATGATGTTCACTCAGGAAGATCTGTGCAGGTAGCAGATGGCACGCAATGCAGGGTTCATGACAGAGGAGATGTGGCAGTGACTCCTGCACTGACTCTGCCTAATGTTCTCAATGTTCTAGAATTCTCAATTTGTCTTTTGCCTGTCAATAGGATTACAAAAGACTTGCACTGTCGTGCAATATTTAATGAGTTAGTTTGCATTTTTCAAAACAAACTCACGGGGAGGATAATTGGTGGCGGACATGAGAAGGGGGTGTATCGCCTAATCCAGACTCCATTTGCTGCTATGTGTTAGGGCAAGGTTGCTTTTAGTGTAGTATAGCTCTTCAGTGGCATTGTCGTCTTGGGCATCCTTCATTGGGTATGCTTCAACACGTCATCCCTCACATCTCGCCAGCTATAGAGATTTTATGTGATGCATGCCAGCTGGGAAAGCATTACAGAGCCAGTTTTCCTTCCAATTCTTCTCAGAATTCTACTGCTGTCTTTAATTTACTTCATATGGATGTGTGGGGTCCTAATAAAGTCTCAGACAGACTTGGTCAGATTTTATCTACTTATTGTGGATGATTTTTCCAGGATGTCATGGTTATTTCTTTTGAAAAATAAATCTGATGTTAAAACATTTATTTGGCAAATTAAGACTCAGTTTTCTGCCACTATGAAGATTGTACAATCTGATAATGCCCTAGGGTTCTATACATCTAAAAAATCTCTTGGGATTATACACTAGACATCTTATCCCCATACCTCACAGCAGAATAGTGTAATGGAAAGAAAACATCGTTATGTGTTAGATGTCACTAAAACACTACTGATACAGCATAATGTGCTACAGGTATATTGAGGAGATGCAGTGTTAACTATATGTTATTTGATTAACAGGTTACCCAACTCAGCTATACAAAAACAAGTTCCTTAGCAGGTCCTCTATCCTGAAAAGGACCTATGTACTGTACCACCTCAAGTGTTTGGCTATATAGCCTATGTTCACATTCTTGGACCTGGTAGGGACAAGTCTCGAAGAGCAGTGAAGTACGTCTTTCTGGGTTGCAGTAGCACCCAGAAAAAATACAGATACTATGACCCCTGTGGTAAGAAGCATTATGCGACTACGGACGCCACATTTCATGAGCCCATTTCCTATTTTTCTACATATGGTCATCAGGTGACATTTGAAGGAGGCTTGGCTCCTATGCCTGTTCCACCAATTCCCTTGGAACAGATCCTAATAAAACACAGTAAGGATACCACTACCACAAAGACTTCTATAAGGCAGAAGGCTGAGATCACTCAGGTCTATAAGTTACCTGTAACATACAAACAAAATGCCTGCCGAGAAGAACACACCCCCCACCACCTCAACCACCTGTCTCCACCCCTGGTCAGGTATAGGTTAGTACTGACATGAGTTGTCCTAGTGGTGCTTGTGCAGGTTCCCTTGATGAGCCTTCTACTCCTGTTACTACCGAGCATATAGAGGACGATCTTGACCTTCCGATTGCTTTTCGGAAGGCTCCTCATAGTTGTGCCTAGTACCATACTGCACAAACAGTCTCTACTGCTAATCTTGGTAGTTCGTTTGCTACTTTCATAGCTGCTCTCTCTAAGACACAAGTTCCTACATCCCATTAGCAGGCCATGCTGGATCTAAAATGGTGTCAGGCCATGAAGGATGAGATGGCTGCTCTACGCTCCAGAGGAACGTAGGACTTGACTGCATTGCCTCCTCATGCCATAACAGTAGGGTGTCGTTGGGTATTTGCTGTCAAATACAACCCAGATGGAGGAATATCTCGCTACAAGACGAGACTGGTGGCAAAGGGATTTACCCAAACATATAGGGTAGATTTCTTTGATACTTTCTTTCCTGTAGCTCGACCGTCTACTGTTCGGATTTTGATATCTGTAGATGCTCACTACGACTAGCATATCCGTCAGTTGGATGTGAAGAATGCATTCTTGTATGGAGATCTTCAGAAGGAGGTCTATATGCAACAACCCCAAGGTTTGAGACTCAGGGGGAGTATATATGCAAATTGAAGAAAACCATTTATGGCTTAAAGCAGAGCCCAAGATCCTGGTTCCAAAGACTCTCAGAGGAGGTACAGATCATGGGACTTGTAAGGTCTTCTGTTGATCACTCATTGTTTGTTAGGAAGAGCAAAGGGGGAGTGCTTGTACTCCATGTCTATGTGGATGACTTGATCCTTGCAGGAGATGACTTTGCTGGGATAGCTAAGATGAAAAGGAAGTTGGCTAAAGGCTTTGTAATGAAGGATCTGGGTGAGCTTAGATACTTTCTTGGCATTGAAGTGGCGCACAACAAAGAGGGCATTTTTCTCAGTCAGCACAAATATGCCCTTGATATCTTGCAGGAAACAGGAATGATGGGGTCCAAACCTGCTAATATACCCATGGATCCCACACTATGATGCTGAGTCTCCACCTATAAATAGTAGATCTTGTAGGCAATTGGTTGGTTAGTTGTTGTATCTTACTATTACACATCCAGATCTTTCCCTTGCAGTGGGGAAATTCATCCAGTTTATGGACAAACCGACCAAGCAGCATTGGGATGCCATTATACAGGTACTTAGATACGTAAAGAAAGCACCTGAAAGAGGTGTCCTATTTCATAGGGGCACACCTATGAATATTGTTGACTATTCTGATGCTGACTATGGAGGGTGCATGGCAAACAGGAAGTCAATAACTAGGTTATGCACTTATGTAGTAGGAAATCTAGTGACCTGGAAAAGCAAGACGTAGTAGGCGGTATCCAGGTCTAGTGCAGAGTCTGAATACTAGGCTATGGCTCAAACAGCTACAGAGATGGGCTGGGTCAGATCAGTACTAAATGATCTCCATGTTCAGGTAGACAGACCAATGGAGATGAGGTGTGCTAATCACACTACTACATATATTGCAAACAAATCGATGTTTCATGAGCGGACAAAGCAAGTTGAGGTTGATTGCCACTATATCAAAGACTTGATATAGCGTGGAGTCATTTACACTACATCCGTACCTTCTAAAGATCAGATTGCGGGCATATTCGTAAAGCCCCTTCCAAGATCCACATTTGATAAGTGTTGTTCCAAGCTGAACATCATTGATATATATGCTCCAGCTTGAGAAGTGCCGGCAGAGCACTCTAGTTATCTTTTTATTATTGTTCGACTTAAGGATTGATATATCGTTGATATATCGTCAATATATCGGTATCGC
This sequence comes from Thalassia testudinum, assembly GCA_037157565.1. NCBI lineage: Eukaryota > Viridiplantae > Streptophyta > Magnoliopsida > Alismatales > Hydrocharitaceae > Thalassia > Thalassia testudinum. The sequence continues at coordinate 147,588,990 of JAZHRO010000031.1, forward strand.
CGGGTTAGCACATATCAATATCAACCTTAATATCTTTTTTCCATGATATCGCCGATATATCAGAGATATATCACCGATATCATGGACTTTTGTTGAACCTTAGAGTTGTACATGCTAGGGTTCTTGCTTCCTTGTAGTACATCAAATATGTCAACTTTTGAGCTATACATCCTCTGTCGACAATTTAGTCATTGCATTTGATTTTACTTATTAAAAAATAGGAAGATTCTAAAACGTCGGTAAGAAATGCATTAGCATCTTCAAACCTCTATAAAAAAATACATAAAACTAAGCACTTTGATAATCCATGGGGGTATTGAAAGGGCTATCTTGTATCTTCCTTTGATTAAAGGATGTCATCCATGATGGTTCTTTCTTTCCCCCACAACAACGTAGGGTTGATAGGCTCACTTGTTTCAGCATGGTTTATCTAAGTACTTGCATACTGGTGCTTTGTTGATCTCCACTAATCTTGTAAACTGTGCATTATGCTATGTTGGGCACAATTTCTCTCTAGTTATTTAAGCATTTATATTTGTCCATTATATACGCTTGTGTTATCTAAACCATATCTTGTTTCACCAACTACATCTTTGTTGGTAGGAGATGTGATTTCATGTATTGAGCTCATAATGAGAAGAGTAATAGGATGGTTCACGAAATGGTAGACAGATCAATGAGAAAGAGAAGAGTATTGAAATGGAGAATGTGTTGGAACTGATAAGAAAATCAGGGCTCTAATTATTTGACCATTTATATTTGTTCATTATATACTCTTATGTAATCTAAATCGTATCTTCTATCATCAAGTGCATCTTTGGTGATAGTATTTGTGATTTCATATCTTGAAATCGTAATGAGAAGAGTAATAGGATGATTCACGAAATCTGAGACAGGTCAATGAGAAAAAAAAGAGTATTAGAATAGAGAGCATGTTGAAACTGATAAAAAAATCAACGCAACTAAGCAATGATTTCAATTGTCAACAATATGCAACGAAAGTTATTATGAACATTTTTCAATTATTATCATGTTTTGTATACTTTCTTTTCAATATACGACTTTGTCGACATGCGATTAGTGCATTTCTATTATGTTTTCATTCAAAATTTATGATTTTCGTCTTCTAGGTATTTTTTATGATGTATTAGTTATTAAAATATTAATTTTCATAAAATTTGTGACATTTTAGGATATTTTGAACCCTTCTAAGCGATTTTCCCAAAATTCATCGATATCAGCGATATATCCCCAATATATCCCCGATATATCTCTTTTTTTACTTGTCGATACGATATCGATATCAATATTTAAAACCTTGGTTGGACTTTTATGTCATTTTTTTATCCTATTGAACTTATGATGTAATTTTCCCAACACCTCTTCGTATATAAAGAGGTGTAAGATTTCATTTGAGAAATAAGAAAAATCATTCTCCTACTATCTTCAATGTCAATCACGATGTGGCTTGAGGCTTTACTAGAGTTCTTTGAGCTAATAGAACCTCCCCCGATGCAGGTAGTCAGAGGAGCACAGAGTAGTATAGACTATAGTAGTAGTAGTCGTCGGAGTAGTTGCTATAGTAAAGTAGCAGCAAGAAACGAAGATCGTAGTAAAGGTAGCGACCACACAATGATCATAGTAGTAGCGATTAAACAACAGAAATGTCCCAAGCAATAGTATTGGCCACAAGATTTGTCGCAACAATAGTAGTAGAGGCCTCACTCCTCAAAAGATACCACTAGCACGATAATTACCATAATTTTTTTTTCAATTTTCTAGTATATGGATCAACAACAATAGGAGATTATGAAACATATCATTAGACCGCCTGAATCCCAAGTCCAGCGTATTGAACCCAGAACCACGTAAAGGAGATGCAACACCAATAACATCATCGACACCAACACAAGTCGACACAATGAAGGTAACTAGATCAAATCACTGAATAGGGCCAAAACTGATTCGATCTTCTCGCGTAGCATCTCCCAATCACATAGTAGCCTTTGTTGCATGATAGGGGCCCATGCAACTATGCAGGGAGTCAGGGACCGGATTGGTCCCCCTTGATTGACACTGCATCTGAGATAGGCCAAGCACTGACACTTGGTGGCACTTCAGGCGAGATGAAGATCGACACAAGTAGGAGAACCAAGATGATCTCGATGGTAGAACAATGCATGGTGTCGCAGATGAAGCCATGGCAGTTGCGCATGCCTCAAGCATAGTGAAATGCATTGGGGTCTTAGGATGGACCCACTCTGAAATCATGTGGAGATTTTTATAACTAAAAAATATCCATTCCAAATCTCAAAGAAAACAAATAGAGTTCATCCCTTTATATAGAGAGATAATTCTACTTCCCATCCTAATCCTAAACATAAAAGCAAATCAAATCCTAAATAAATTAAAGCATATCACCTACTATTTGGAATGAGATAAACATAAAAGGAGATAATTCCTAAAAACATGGAAAAAGATAATTTCTACTTTCCTAAAAACTATTTCGTAAATTATCTCTAACAATGGGGTTGCAGTTGGAAAGCAAGTGGTCACAATCAAATAATATCCTAATGGATCGATTGAGCGATATAAGGCTCATCTCATGGCCAAAGGATACACTCAGACATACAAGGTTGTTTACTTTGACACTTTCTGTCCTATAGCTCTTCTACCTACTATTAGAATACTTATTTTAGTTATCCACTTAGTTTGGCCCCTATTAACTTGATATGTAGAATGCCTTCCTATATGATGATCTCTACGAGGAAGTCCACATGCAATAGCCTCCTAGATTTGATCTAAAGGGTTCTGTAGTAAGATCCACAAGACAATCTATATGCTCAAATAGAACCCTAAGCATGGTTTCTAAATCTATAAGGAAGATTGTCTTCAAGAGATCCTCAATTGATGATTCACTCTATGTTCAAAAAATAAACAAGAGTATAATGATAATATAGGTATATGTTAACATCATCCTAATAAGGGACAATTTGACCGCACACTACTTCTCAGCATCTACCATTTCTTCTTAGAGCTTGGTGATCAGACTTGGTATGAATCTTGCCTTCTACAAAGTGTAGATTCTTCTCTATTTGCTTGCCTTTCTCCACTAGTACTTTAGTTTAGTTTAGGTAGACTTTTTATAAGGTATGGATTTGGGACTGAATCACATTCTTACTCTCAACAACGCTAAGGAATTGCCTCAATTCCATATGTACCTCCTTCATTAAAGGACTGCATCCTGCCTCTTTCTGCAATAGATTACTTTGGCTCCTCTCCTATGCCCATGACGATTCCGAGTAGACTATTCAAAGTAGTCATGTTTTGGCTAGCTATCACAGGGTCATTGAGCCATCTCTGATTTACCTTCCAAGGTATCCAAATTCCTAGTGGTTTAGTTGTGTAATTAATAAATGAGCGCTTTCCATTCATACCACACAAGACCGTGATTGTTCCTATGTAACGGAAAACCCTCTTTCATTGGAGTTTCCTGATGATACATAAGTCAATAGAGGGAGTCGAGGGATGAAGTGTAGTGAAGCATACGAAGTAAAGCTCTATGAAACGATGTAGAGTGCAGAAGGAAAATCTCATCAACAACATATGAAGTGAAGCTTTGTGAAACGAAATAGAGTGAGGAAAGAAAAATAGGAGAAAATAATGAATCTTATTCATCAAAAGAGACCCAAGACCTCTATGTATAGAGCTGAAGTTTGGGAAAACTACAATGCATGTCCAATATAAAATGTAAAAATAATATAACAAAATAGAAATCCTAAGTAGAGTATATCAACTCTGGTTGGAGCATAGATGTAGCTTAGAATAGCAATAATCAAACGCCAATTGAGCTAAAGGCTTCGTGAACACATCGGTAGTCTAATCCTCAGATGTAAAACAAGTGGTGTGCAGCAAACCACGCTATATGAGATCTCTGGTGTAGTGGCAGTCCACCTCAATGTATTTGGTAAGCTCATGGAACATCGGGTTGTTAGTTATGTATGTAGCGACCCGATTGTCACACCACAACTCCGTAGGCTCCTTAATCTAGACATGCAAATCATGCAGCAAAGATTGTATCGAAACCATCTCTGCAGCAGACTGGGCCATCGCCCTATACTCTTGACTCTGCATTGGAGCGGGAAACTGCCCCCTATTTCTTGTTCCTTCATGTAACCAGACTACTTGCCACAAAAGTATAGAAACCCATGGTGGATTTCCTGTCAACCACACATCCAGCATAATCAGTATCGGAATAACCTACCACTATCAGGGGAGAACCTCTCTAGAAAAGAATACCATGACCTAGTGCTTTCTTCAAGAATCTCAACACTTGCATGCTGCCTACCAATGTAGCTTCGTCAGTCGCTCCATAAACTAACTATGCTTAACTGCTGCCAAGGCAATATCAGGTCTGGTAATTGCCAAGTACAATAGCTTGCCCACAAGTTGTCTGTATGCTCTGCTATCAACTGCCTCTGCCTCCCCATCAAGATGTGCCTTGGGGTCCATAGGAATATTGGCTGGCTTGGACACCAACATGCCTGTCTCTTGAAGAACATCTAAAACATACTTCCATTAAGAAAGAACAATCCCATATCTACTCCTCACAACCTCGATCCCCAGAAAGTACTTAAGCTGGTCCAGATCCTTCATAACAACCTATTGTGCAAGAGACTCCTTAACCCGTTTTATCCCAGCCTCATCACTGCCGGTGATAATACATAAACTAGTAGCGCTACAACGTCATTCTCTATTTTCCTAACAAATAAAGAATGATCCAAAGAAGACCTCTACATCCGCATCCTCTGCAACACATCTGAGAGCTTCTGAAACCAGGCTCTCGAGCTTTGCTTCAAGCCATAGATGGCCTTCCTGAGTCTGCACACACACTCCCCCTAAACCTCAAAATCAGAAGGTTGCTACATGTAAACCTCCTCCCGAAGATCACCATAGAGAGCGTTTTTCACATCAAGCTGATGTAGTTACCAATCTCTGTGAGCCACAATAAAGATAGTACCTGAATAGTGGTAAGCCGTGCAACAGGAGAGAAAGTGTCAAAGAAGTCCATCCCATAGGTCTAGGTGAACCCCTTTGCCACCAACCTGGCTTTATACCTTGAATAGATCCATTAGGGTTGTACTTCAAGGAAAAGACCCATCTGGAGCCAACTAATTGCACGCCTGTAGGAAGCAGGGTGAGCTTCCAAGTATGTCTACTCCAACGCACTACTATCTCATCCTCCATAGCTTGACGCCACTTTGGATCAAGTATGGTCTGCTAGTAGATAAACGGAATGTGCGAGGCTGTAAGTGCCTAGCAGAAGACCATTGGTAGCCAAACTGCTTGCAACACGATATCTAGACTCACATGTGTGAGGTGCCTTCCTAATGGAAATAGAAAGGTCAAAATCATCTAGTACCTCTAACTGAGTCTCTATAAAAGGGACCTCACGGTTATGGTGATCTACACTGTCAGGTGATCAGGCCGAACTGGACTGTCATTGTCATCAGAAATCATCCCAACGGCCTATGGAGTATCAGTCACTTGTGTGAGCGGTGGCCTCACAGTGTTGTATGAAGTCTATTATACATACATAGTGGACCATGCAACCTCTGGTAGTCATCCAAGGCAGTAGTGGAGCCCGAAGAAGTCTACTGAGGCGTGGAGATCAAAATCACCTCAAATGGAGCAGGAGGAATAGGCATGGGAGCTACATCATCATGAACACTCATCTGCCAGCAACTGAAAAATACGGTGTCATCTCATAAGAAGTCATATCAGCACTGTCATAATGCTTGTAGTGGATAGAATCAAAACATCGGTACCCCTTCTAACTCCTGGAGCACCCTAAGAAGACACACTTAACAACACGAGGAGCAAGCTTGTCATGGCCTAGTGATGGCATATGAACAAAAGCAATACACCAAAAAATCTTGGGAGATGTGAAAAAGCTTGCCATCTAGATATAACAGAAGAATCAGCATCTGCTCGTCACAAACTAAACTCAACATCCTGTTAAAAAGGTAGCACCCCAACAAAACAGCATCCCCCGGTATCTCTGTGGAACACTATAACAGATAAGAAGAGTGCGGACAACCTTTAACAAGTGTCTGTACTTCCTCTCTACAACCCAATTTTGATGTAAGGTATGGGGACAAGTGGTCTGGTGGATAATCCCACAAGTCTTATAGAACTCAGTAAGTCTAGTAGTGTAGAACTTGAGAGCATTATCAATCCGTACAATCTTTACTGTGGCAAAGTACTGAGTCATGATCTCCAAGAGAAGTCTTTATAACACGTCCAACATCTCCCTTGGTCTTGAAAAGAAATACCCATGATACTCTGGTGAAATCATCAACAACAACAAGATAATGCCGATGTCCCATCCTGTCTAGAACTCTACTCGGTCTCCAGACATCCATGTAGAGTAACTCAAAAGCAGCTGTTGATCCAAGAGAAGTACTGGGAGGAAAGGAAGACTGATAATACTTACCTAATTGGCAAGCATCACAACTAATAGTGGTGGCAGGTGACATACAAGAATCACCCTCCTAAGGCAATCCAGGGGCAAATGACTAAGACGAATGTGCCACTGTAAGGCACTCCTACCATCATATCTGCTGGCTCCCAACTCTTGGCCAAGGTAATAAAAACCATTCTCCTTTGTACCTCTGGCAATGGTCTTCCCAATGAACTTATCCTAGACAATACATCCAACCTCATCAAAAATAACTCTGCAATGAAGATCCATCGTGATCCTATTCACAGATAGCAAGCTCAAAGGAAACTCCAATACATGAAGTGCTATCGGCAGCCACAACGTGCAGGTTACAAACACTTCCCCCTGACCAACAACAAGTGCATGCCTCCCATCAGCAACCTATACCACTCTCCCCGGTGCAACAAATTTAAGAGATCGAAAATATGGTCGATCCCCACACAAACGTTGTGAGGCACCAAAATCAACTAACCATCCTACTCCATAGTGACTCCGGTCATGCTCCTGTAGCATCATGCCCACACACTCTACCATCCCTTTCATAGTAGCGGTATCCAATGCCATCTCTACTCCTAAGATTGACATTATGCCAAGTGGGAACGAAGTTGATCACCAAGTGCTAGGACTCACCATCAAGACAAGAAAGACAACCACATGATGATCTGACTAATTTTTCAGACCATATGAAGCATCAACCAAGGTGAATCAAACCTTAGATGTGAAGATCCAAGACTCCCACGATCTAAAAAGACACATCCAAGGCACCGAGGATGCCCCCTATGCGGAGAAGAGGGGTACGCTAGGGCCTAGTGGATGTACAGCGCACCCCACCAAGATCCGACGGCCCTTAAGCGATGGCCATGGACGACAACTAGCTGTAAGGTCGCGACCCTAGGCTGCACATGATTGGGCAACGACCCCTGAGCGACACGCTGTCTGAGCAATGATCCCTAAGTGGAAGTCCTAGGTGGCGACCCCTAGGCAACTGTCCCTTTTGCTGGACGACGCTGCCCTAAGAAGAGAGCACTAGGCGGCGGACCTTAGCCGGTGGCAGCCCGACAAGAGTCTGGGAAGGCGGCAATGCTGGGAAGGGTGGCAACCCGCTGAGAGGAGCGATCAACTGAAGGGGTGGCACAACCCTGATGACAAGGTGGTGACGCTGATGACAGCCTACTAGGGCGATGGTAGTAGCGATCAGTGAAGAACTAGGGTTTAGGTGAGGGGTACGAAGGTTATGTGCGGATGGGATACCAGAGCGTCAATCTAGAATCGCCACTCTGATACCAAATAGAAGATGATGAATCTTATTCATCAAAAGGGGCCCAACACTTCTATATATAGAGTAGAGGTTTGGGAAAACTACAATGCATGTCGAATATAAAACGTAAAAATAACATAACAAAATAGAAATCCTAAGTAGAGTATCTCAACAAGAAAAGCTCTTCTCCTTTGCATCCAAATCGCAGCTACAACTCACTCATTCGACTTGCAATGCATAGCTCCACTTCATTTAGTCAATCCGGCTCCATTCTCTACACTTTGCAACCTTGTAGCTTTCATCTTCAATCTTTTCCATCCACCTTCATTGATGATATAGAGTTTCTAGCCAAGAACTTTTTTACAAAGCAATTGGAGTTAGTACAATACTTTTTTGAGATTGAAGTGATTAGAAATAATCATGGGCTTGTTTTATCCCACAAGCAATATGTAATATGTATGCTCCAGGAAACTAGCATTCATGGTGGTAAACCGGCCTTTATTCCTATGCATTCCAATTTGCATCTGCATAATGAGAATTCGAGACCCATGAATGCTAGACAAGATAGGTTCCTAAAGACAACTCTTATACATCGTTACTCAACAAGATATTGCCTTGGCTGTGAGCAATGTGAGGTATTTTATGGATAAGACGAGTACACTGGAATGCAGCTATGATGATCATTCAGACCTTGCATCATCCCCAAAAAATGGTTTGTTTGCTTGTCGAAAGTCCTTTGATGTCATAGCTTATTCAGATGTTGACTATGCTAGATGTCTATTGGATAGGAAGTCTACTACTAGCTTCAATACCTTTCTCAAGGGAATCTAGTCACTTAAAGGAGTAATAAGCAAGCAGTAGTTGTTAAATCCAATAAGCATAAGGTCGTGGGTTAGACTAAGGTTGAGCTAATGTGAATATAGTCTGCACTCCAAGATCATCTCCCAACTTTTGGCCCAATGGGGATGAAAGGTGACAACAAGGAAGCTCTCTTTATTGCCAACAATCCTACTTTTCATCAAAGAACAAAGCACGTAGAACTTGATTGCCACAATACTCAGGACATAAGCCAAAAGAGGTTTACTCGAACCTCTCACGTGGCTTCTAAGGATCAAAAAACATACATGTTCACTAAGGCTCTCCCTTGATTGTCCTTCAATCCATATTGTTCCAAGCTGAGCATGATTGCGCTCTATGCTTCAACTTAAGTGATTGTGTACAGAGGTAAGTTGTATCATCCTTTTAGATATTTTAAAGTGTATCTTCCTTTTATTATGCCTAGTTTTTGGTTTCTTTTATTTATTGTAGGGCATACTTGTACTCTGCCCCCTAGTCTCTCCTATACATAGAGAACTAGTGTTCCATTAATGAGATAGATCATTTCCTCCTTCTAAATGTTGAATATTAGATTGAATCTTCTCTACAAGAAAAAATTAATAGCAAAATGGCCTTTATATAGGGCAGCGTGCATAAAGAAATCCCAATCCTAATTCAATTCTTAATACTAATCCTAGTAGATATAGGACCCCAACTTATAAATAAGAAGTTATGTTCATTGCAAATAACTTAGTATTTCATGAGTGGGCTAAACACAAAGAGGTTCATTTCCACTTCATTAAAGATAATATTACAAAAGTACAATTTATGTTTCAGCATACAAATCTGTTCATATAGACATTTTTTCGGCAACGCCCAAGCCCAAGCCACTTTTCTTGATGTTGTAATAAGCCAAGCTTGATGTATGTACACTCCATTTTGAGGAGTTTAAAGATATTACTGATACTTAGATTTGTACTTTGGTTGTTCATCTTTCTAGGGGCTCTTATCTAATTTCTCACTTTGTACCCAATCTCCTGTGTAAAGGAGATTAAGACTTGATAACGAATAGAATCTCTCCACTTAGTAAGATGATTTGCTTTAGAGGTGAGAAGTTAGATCTTAAAGCCTGAGATTAGGAAATGCCAAATGTTGTAAAGTGAATGGACATGATCATGCCTATTTGCAATTAAGTTTTAATTAATAACATTTAAAATATGTAAATAATGCGAAAGCAATAATATCAAAGATATAAACATCACAAAACACTAGGATTTACGTGGAAACCCCACTCACGAGGAGTGGGGAGAAAACCATGGGAAAAGTGCCCTATGGGCGTGATTTTTCTGTATTTCTTCTCAAAGGTAGATGGGAAGAGTACACGCCTATATATAGGCCATCACTCATACACAAAGCTCACACATTCCAATATGACACTAGACAACCACTCAATTCTCTCAACACTCCCCCTCAAGCTGGAGCATGGAATGCTCTACTTGTAACACAAAGGAACCCACTCTACATAGGCATGAACATAGGCTGGAGCTGCTAAAGGAATTGTGGCTCTCTCTGAAGATTTGGTGTCGATGGCTCCTCATTCAGTATCCTTGAAAAGGTCTTCCTCTGAAGACCTCGAAGCTGCATCTCCAACATAGAAACTGACTGGGCGCTTCCTCCGAGGACCTCGAAAATAGATCTCCCTTTCTTTGGAGATCTCGAAACTCTGGACCTCCCAGAGTTTGATTTCTCATGTGAAGATCAGCTACTAAACAAGTCCGTAGCAGTATCCGATGTCACCTCAACTGCTAGAGGATGCTATCATGCCTTGGGACTGCAACAAAGGGACTACCAAACGGAGGTGACTATAATGGCATCCACACTCCTTTCTCCCATACTCTTATGGGAGAAAATAATAACAAGAAGACAATAAACCTAAAAAGTTAGATAGGACTTCTGCATCTCTTCTCTTAAACATAAACCTCCTCATCATTTTTTTTACCTTCTCTTTTTTTTTTCTTCTTTTTTTTTGTTTTCTCCTTTTTTTTTCTTTCTTTCTCTTTTCTTTTTCTTCTTCTTTCCTATCCTTATTTGATTCCACCATCATTTTTCCTTCTTTTTTTTTTCTCTCCTCTTCCTGACAAAAAAAGGCAAAAACATATACATGGAAAAGGACTTATTTGGTATAGTGTAAATGCCGAAGGTTATACACACTGGAAACTTGGGAGTAGCCATCTAATTACAGGGAGAAAGTGACACAAAATAAGCATTTACCCTATTTAATATCTTTTAAGAATGACTATCTGAAGTCTTTTTAAGAATGCTGAGAATCTCGAAATATCACTCAATCTAATAACGGCATGCAAATGTAAAAGATGGCATGAAAAGCATAACATAAGATGCTGAGAGCAACTAATGTTGACAGGAGAAACCATAAAATGAAATGCCTTTCAAAGCTACAATCAAGTACATTGAGATACAGGTTACAAAAGGGACACTATAGCTCATGTATTTGATCTGAGCACAGTGCAAAATTGTGAGAAGATGCATGGTGAGCATAATATAAGCCGAGAAAGAAAAATTTGACATCAGACCTGTGGGATCGTGTGTGGACCTGTTTCTATATAATATACTCATACAGTCATACCCCTCCAGTTTTCTTGACTAAGTGGAGGAAACACTGGCAATTAGTGGGCATTAGGGCAACTTGCCATCGTGGTTTTTCCCCTCCCATTGAGAAGCATTTCCACGTGAACCCCTTGACCTTGTGTGCATTGCTTGATTTTTTTTTGGAGAAGAAAAAGGAAGATTACCGGAGCTTAGTAATCATCCACTACACTTCATTACAGTGGCTTGCTTGATCTTGTGGTTCAATAGAAACTATAAAAAGATCGTATCTCAAAACTAAAATCACCTACAAAACAAGGAATATCATCTAATATACTTATAAGAAAGACATAAAATGTGTATATATGGATATATATGTGTGCATATATATAATTAGGCTCTGTATAAAAGAGGCTCAGGAAAAACCTTAACACCAGCCTGCTGGCAAACATGTACAGAATCTCTGACTCCTGGACGACAAGGATCCTGAAAATGAATAAAATAATATTCAACAATAGTTACAAGTATATATGCTAATTAGGTGCAAATGATTAAAAAAAGACTTTGAAATGTTTTTACTGCAAGGACCTGTGTTGGAAGATTCATGACCGCGTGATTTCAGCAAGGTATAATAAATCATTTCATATAAGGCTGGAATACTAGCAATGCCAATCCAGATAAGAGATAAAGCTGGAAATAAATAGTAAAATAGGCATCTGAAAAATATCAAACTCATGCCGGGTTTTATTCTGCAGCATAGTAGAAGAGGTTTACTTTGTACCTACTAAGAAGAGGCAGGTCCAAAACTGGAGTTAAAAGGCAAGTGTTCTAGTTAGAGAAAATCTCATTAGGAGTGGAACTATCCACTTCCTATTTTAGTTTTTTCTATTTTATTTTTAGAGATTGGTTAGAGGTATGATTTAGGTTTATTAGATATTTGATTAGATTTAGAGAGAAATGATTTGTTTCCTTTGTGATAGAATTAGGATTGGTTCCCTTTCTATGTAAAGGGACCAAACTCTATATTTTATCCTTGAGATTTCATAATAATATTTCCAATTCCTCAAATCCCCACATGGTATCAGAGTGGAAACGATCCTAGGAAACTCCCCTTAACCACCAACCCTCTCTCTCCTGCACGTGAGCTATTCCACGTATTCTTCTCTATATGCCCTATTGTTGCACATCAAATTCGTGGCTATACCACCAGAGTCACAGTCATTCACGCAAGGCTCAGATTAAGTACCTGCATAATCTATTGAAGGATGAAGAACCCTCATCATCTACAGTGACCACTAAAGGAGTCGCCAAAGTACTGTCTGTGTAGCATATGCTTAACCCAAAAGAATGTGCTGAAGCTTCAGTTTGTGTCATCGACGTACGAGACGTCGATGAGTGGTGGGGAATCAAAGCCACAAGCTCAGCCCCATCTATGCTTGAGAACACTTTCCCATGTGTGGTCATTACTACTGCTATGACCATTGCATGTGTAGTTGCTATTAGTGTTATAATCACTGTAAAGCTGCTACTTCTGCTACGATCTTCGTATCCATGCTTGGGATCGACTCCCATTAAAGATAGTATGTGCATGCTTTGCACATGTGCTCCAACCATGACTACATCAGATGGGGGAAGCATCTACCAATACTATTCCTTCAAGTTGGGCATGCACACTCCAACTTGGGAGAGAGGGGAGTGTTAGAGAAAATCTTGTTAGGAGTGCAATTATCCACGTCCTATTTTAGTTTTTCCCTTTTTTTTAGATATTTATTAGAGAAATGCTTTATGTTTATTATAGATTCATAATAATAAAGTTCTAATTCTAGTAATCTCCACACCTTTGACAAGAATTCGAGAAAGGTTGAGATTTCCTTATATTTTTATAGTTTTTAATTTGATGTTTACTTATTGTTATAATGTTCCTCTTTTGTTATTTTCTATTTGCGTCATGACACATTCTGTAATTTATCCACACCTCTTCTTATATACGGAGGTGTAAGGTTCATTTGGAGAAATAATACTAATTATTCTCTCATTTAGTATTAGAACACTGGTCCTAGACTGTAGCCCTGGTATCCCACCCAAGTAGGTCTTCGAAACCCTAACCACCCTAACCCCTCTTCCTCTCCTCGTCGCACCATCGTCGCCGCTAGTTGCTGCCACCACCAAAGATCATCAACGACAACAGCAACAACCCTAGTGGGCAATAGGTGCACCACCACTTAGGCCACCTTAGCCAGTTGAGGCCCTGACAATGACCACTAGGGTTGCATCGGCCCCTCACAAGCCCAACAAGCCATCGTCCAGCCCATCACCAAGCAATCGAGACACCACTAATGAGGTTCCTCTCTTCAATAGCAATGAGAAGGGGCTTCAACCCTTGGTTAGCCATGCTAGGGTGGTTCCCCACACCCGAGTGTAGCCCCATTCGACTCCAAGGGCTTCATTGACGCTCCTAGTTTGATCTTCGGACTATGTGTGCTTGGAATTCGTGACCAAGAGGTTCAACTTTCATTTTTTCAAAGATCTCTATGATCTGAAATAGGTGATTCAGATCTAATTCTTGGGTATTTTCTCCTTTTCAAGGCACAATGGCATCGTCAGAATCATCCGAAGTGTCATTGGATACTGCTACAGAGGCACGTATATATAACAACCCTTTCTTTGTGCCCATCTCCAAGCTTGATGAGACCAATTATGCATGGTGGTCTCAGACATTACTGATGACTTTGGAGGGTCATGACAAGGAACATATGCTACTAAAGACTGGGCCCGCGACAAGATAGGAAAGTATGCGACGTGAAAGGACAATGCAATGGTGCACTCCTGGATCATGAATGCTGAGTTGAATTTCATACGAAGTGGAAGCATATTATCAGAAGCATAAACAATAAAATAAGACTTGAGTTTATGTGGAAACCCCACTCACGGAGAGCGAGGAGAAAACCATGAGAGAAGGCCTTGATAGGGCTCGGATCTGTATTGTTTCTTCTCAAAGAAATAACTAGAGGGCTACACGCCTATTTATAGGCCACCACACACTCCAACAAACCACATCTCAAGATGTGGCACTAAACACCAAGCCAAGTTCTCCAACATTCTAGCTTAAGCTGGAGCATGAAATACTCAGCTTCTATAAAAAACAAAACTCAATCTACACAACAGAACACAACTCTCTGGACTGGTCTTTATAGGCGAGTGTGCTAATGATGACACATCAACGATATCTGGAGCTGCTGGACGAACTGTAGCTATCTCTGACACGGACCTCTCCTCTAGAGACCTAATGCTGGTGGCTCCCCATTCAATATCCTTGAAATGGGTCTTCCTCTGAAGACCTCGAAGCTGGATCTTTCACATAGAAATCACCTGGGTTCATCCTTTGAGGACTACGAAAAAGGATCTCCCTCTCTCTGGAGACCTCAAAACACTGGATCTCTCAAAGTTTGGTTTCTCATGTGATGATCAGCTACTCCCAATGTTCGTAGCGGTATCTGATGTCACCTCAGAACTGCTGTAGGATGCCATTGCACCTAGGACTGCAACAATGGGACTCCTAAATGGGGCTGACTATAATGGCATCTACACTCCCCTTTCTCCCATACTCATATTAGAGAAGACAACAATCAAAATAAACAAGGATCATAAACATAAATGATAATACTTCAAAAGAACTTCACCTCTTCTCCTCAATTCAAACCCTTTTTTATCTTTTAGTTTTTTTATTATTCTTTTCTTTCTCCCTTGTTTTGACTGATTTCTTTTTCTTTTTCTTCTTTTTTTTATTTTCCTCTCCCTTTTTTTCTCCTTATTTTCCTATATATCCTCCTCTTCTTTTCTTTTATTTCCTTATATTTTTTATGCACAGCCTTCTTCTCATCCTTTTATTGTCCTTCTTTGATACTTCAACTCACCCTTTTCCTTTGTATAAAGTGACAAAGGGTGCAAAGAAAAACTCAATAACAACCTTCATCTCTTCTTCTTAGGGTTCTCACAAACCTGGTCCACGACACCAACTCGTCGATATCTACGTCACGTGATTGACGCCACAACCTTCGCCACCATCAACCATCAACACCAATCTCCCTTCTCTGGATCTACCGCAAGGTTAAGGAGGATTGGCAAATCCGCTGGTACCACAACACCTTGGGCCCGCTCGTCCTTCATCATGGCAAGGTCCCTCCTCCTTTGGGCCACCAGATCGTCCACGACTTCTATGTTGGCCATCTCACCGGCGAGTGGCTCAAGGCTCACCACAAGGTTGCCACCAGTGGCGACAACTACAACACCAAGCATGAACCTAAACTCACTGACGCCAACCATGCAAATGTCGACAACGAGCACAAGTGCTGGTGCTGGGCCTAACATTGGCCATGGAGAGGGTGACTCCACCGACGAACTTCCTAACAAAGTTCTCATCGGTGAACTTTTCGCCATAGATGGACTCCTCGATGCCACCAATGCCATTAAGGGCTACGTGTTCTCCTTCCGCCTCTCTTGATTGCTGTCGGCAAGGAGACCACCGCCGTTGCGTCACTACCGCCACTCCAATAGTAGTGTGAGCCCGCCGTAAGGGCTTCCTTGCTCTGCTCGATCCGAACGCCTCCATGAAGATGAAGACGGCATTGATTTCTTAGGGTTTGCGCTTCTACTTGTATCGACATCAGAGAACAAAGAGATTAGACATAAAAATGAACCAAACACCAAATAATAATAGATGGATAATCAACCCAAGAAGAAACCCACTCTAATACTAAGTTGAATTTCATAATAAGCGAAAGCATAATATCAAAAGCATAAACAACAAAATAAGACTTAAGTTTACGTGGAAACCCCACTCACAAAAAGCGGGGAGAAAGCCATGAGAGAAGACCCCAATAAGGCTCGAATATGTATTATTTCTTCTCAAAGAAAAAAGTAGGGGGATACACGCCTATTTGTAGGCAAGGTTCGAAATGCCGATTTCGACGCCGTGCCGACAAAATTTTAAGTGTACATTTCGTGGGCATGCCAAAGGCATGCCGTGGAAATGCCCGTTTTTCGATGGCCATGCCGATGGGCATGCCGAGGGCACGCCGTGGGAATGCTGAGGGCATGCCGATAACATGCCGACAGAAAATCACATAAATACTCAAAATGAGATAGAAAATCACATAAATACTCAAAATGAAGTGTGTGTGTGTGTCTACTTGGAAAGCTTGAGTGTCTCTAGTTGAGCTAATCATCGTGTGTGTGTCTCATTTCAACCCCCCCACATTCCCAGTTTCGAATCTCCCACTCCTGCATTCAAACCGCTCTGTTTGAGTGTGTGACAGTCCCCCAATTTTCGAATTTCAGCCCTTGACTAATCCCCCTATTTCAGATTCCAGTCCCTCCGAATCTCCAGCACCTACATTTCAAACAGAGCGTCGATCGGCATGCAAACGTCCCTCAGAATCTCCTGCAGCGTCGATCGGCATGCCGGTGAAACCGTCGGCATGCCGGCGGCACACCTGTAAACCGATAACATAGTCATGTCGACATGCTGGCGGCATGCCGTCGGCATTTAAATCACTGTTTGTAGGCCACCACACTTCAACAAATCACATCTCAAGATGTAGCACTAAACACCAACCCACATTCTCCAACATGTTGTTTAGCCCTGGATTGGAGATGGCATCATGTACTATAAGACAACTAAGGAAATGTGAGATTCATTGCATGACACATATTCCCATGAAAAGAACATCTGTAATGTTCTCCAGATTCACATGATCTAGGAAGCCTTAAGCAGGAAGGACAGTCGCTTGCTCAATATTATACCTCTTCCAAGGGACTCCTAAGGAAATATAATGCTTCTCAGCCTGTGTGCACCTGTGCTAGTCATAGAAAGTATCGTCGAAAGTATGCAACACTTCAATTCTTGCAAGGTATCGGATCAGAGTATGATGGGGCACATTCTTAGATCTTGGCTCTAAGCTTCCCTCACTAGAGGATGCTTACAACCAACTAAGCAGGATTATGGTGAAGGCATCCACTACTGATACTCTTAAGTAGATGATAGCTTTGGCAGCTTCTAGAGGTCGCAGAGGTCGTGGAGCACCCTTAAATCGTGGCAAAGGACGTGGATGGGGTTAGCCCAATAGGCCCTGGACTACATGCACTTTTTTTTAGCAACGTTGGTCATGTAGAGGCTACCTGTTGAGCCAAACATCGTAGACCTCCAATGGCCAACCAGGTCACCACTTCCTCTGAGGAGCAGTCCGACATGGTTTCTCATGTAGAGTATGATGCGATCGTACAACAACTCTCAGTTGACACAAGATTCTATCCCTACCTCAAATACCGTAGCCTTAGCCTCCTCTTCAGGTAGTGCTCTTGGCTTTAAATCGTACAATGGGCCTGTAGATGGCACTATGTGGCTAGTTGACTCAGGCACGTTTAGCTATCTAAGCGGAGATGATTCTTGTTTCAAAAAAATACAATCTGTTCCACTAGGCCGAACAGTATAGGTTGCAGATGGCCGCAATCTAGGATAGATGGACAGGAAAATGTTGTAGTTACCCCCACTCTCAGATTGCCCGATGTTTTATTTATACTTGATTTTCCAATTAGTCTGAATTACTCTACTAAGGATCTGAACTGTCATGCTATTTTTGATAATGTGGGATGTACCTTTCAGCATAAACTCATGAGGATGATTGGTGGCGAATATAAGGAGGGAGGTGTCTCTCGCCTGGTCCAAACACCTATTACAACTTCTTGCCAAGGGGAGGTTGCCTTTACTACTAGTACAACACTGCAGTGGCACTGACAACTGGGACATCTTTCTTTAGATAGACTATGACATGTGATACCGCATATCTCTCCTGCTCTGAGCTTCTCTGTGATGCATGTCAGATGGGAAAACATCACCGATCTATATATTCTATCAATTCTTCCTTAAGTCCTACTACTTGTTTTGATTTGGTCCATATGGATGTATGAGATCCTAATCATACTCTTGATAGACTAAGCCACCATTACTATTTGGTTATAATTGATGATTTCTGGCCTTTTTTCCCTTGAGAATAAGGCAAAGTTGGTGATGTGATTGAGACATTTATTATGCAAATAAAGACTAAATTTTCTATGGTGATTAAGATTGTTCGTTTTGACAATGCTCAAGTTTTGTACTGCTAAATTGGTTGCCTTCTATCGCTTACATGAGATTTTACACCAAACATCTTATCTCTATATGTCTCAACAAAATGGGGTTACATAAGGGAAACACCGCCACCTTTTGGATGTGACTAGGACATTGCTGATTCATCATAAAGTACCATCTCTGTATTGGGGGATGCAAACCTAACTGCACGTTATTTGATTAATAGAATGCCCAACTCGTCTATTCAAGAGCAAATACCTTGGCAGATTCTTTATCCTCAGACGAATCTATTTCATGTGACATCAAAGGTTTTTGATTGTGTAGCCTTTGTACACCTACTTTGGTCCAAGGCACGATAAGATGGCACCGCGGGCTACGAAATGTGTCTTTTTGGATTATAGTAGTACCTAAAAAGGTTATCAGTGTTATGATCCATTGGCTAAAAAGCAATATGTCAGCGCAGATGTTACTTCCAAGCAGCAGTGCCATATTTTTCTACCGCAGGGCATCAATTGTCCTTTAAGGCAGAGTCTACCCCTATACCAGTTCCCCCTATTCCCTTTACGCATATTCCTGTCAGTTCTAGTCCAACTAAGCCAGAGTCAAAGTAGGACAAAGTCAGATACAATGACCAAATTAAAGTCTACAGATTGCATGTTTCAAATGCCTCGAGACACCCCCCTCCCCCACACCACCATCTCCCCCGGTACATGTTGATAGTATTGATGGTTCTTCTAGTGATGTTCCTGCAAGTCCTGTGATCTTTCTCCTACTGTGGAGGAGGTTTCTAGTCCAGAGGTTCCTGATCCTACTGTAAATCTTCCGATTGCTATTCGAAAGGCTCCGCGTTCTTGAGCTCAGTACAGGACTGCTATTGTTCTTGCACAAGTCAATTTAGGAAGGTCCTTTGGCATCTTCTACTCTGCACTAACAACTCCCACTATTCCATCCTCCTACCAAAAAGCTATGCTTGATCCAATGTGACGTCAAGCCATGAATGATGAAATGGTTGCACTACGTTTGAGAGGGACTTGGGAGCTGACTACGTTGCCACCGAGTGCTCATTTGGTGGGTTGCCACTGGGTCTTTGCTCTGAAATATAATCCTAACGGATCTATTTGACGACATAAGGCTCGTCTTGTTGCAAAGGGGTTCACCCAACCCTATGGGGTAGACTTTGACACATTCTCTCTAGTGGCACGACTTTTGACTATGCAGATTTTGCTCTCTGTTGCTACTCATTATGATTGGCCTCTATTTCATTTAGATGTGAAGAATGTATTTCTATATGGCGATCTCCAAGAATAAGTCTATATACAGCAACCTCCCGATTTTGAGACTCAGGGGGAGTGTGTATATAGACTCAAGAAGGCTATTTATGGTCTTAAGTAGAGTCCTCGTACACAATTCCAAAAACTATCAGAAGTGGTGTAAGACATTGGCGTTCAGAGATCATCAGGAGACCATTCTTTGTGCAAAAGAGTGGCAAAGGAATTGTTGTGATCTTGGTGTATGTGGATGACCTCATTATTACTAGTGATGATGAGGTAGGAATAAATGAAGATTCTGGAAGAAAAATTTGTGATGACAGACTTAGGGTATCTAAGATATCTCTTAACCATTGAGGTAGCACAAAGCAAGGAAGGTATTATAATTTCCCAGCGTAAGTATGCCCTTGATGTTGTTCAGGAGATAGGAATGTTGGGTGCTAAGTCTGCCAATATTCCTATGGATCCTAAAGGGGCCTTGTATGATGCTGAGTCCTCTTTAGTTGATAGCAAGTCATACCGACAGCTTGTGGGCAAGCTTCTTTATCTCACTATTAGTAGACAGGACATTTCCCTCACCGTGGGAAAATTGAGCCAAATTATAGATAGACCTACAACGCAGCATTGGGAGGCAACTATGCAGCTCCTTAGATATCTGAAGAAAGCACATGGTCATGGCCTACTTTTTTCCAGAGGTACTTCCATGCATGTGGTTGATTAGTCTAATGTTGATTGTGCAGAATGCATGACTAATAGGAAGTCTACCACTAGATTTTGTACTTACGTAGCTAGGAATCTTGTTACTTGGCAAAGCAAGAAGCAGGGTGTTTCCCGCTCTAGTGTTGAGTTTGAGTATCGAGCTATGGCATAAAAAGTTGTAGATATGGTCTGGGTGAGGTCAATTCTGCAGGATTTACATGTCCAGATTGAGGCTCCCATGGAGATGAGATGTGATAATTGGACAACACCTATATTGCTAAAAATCCAATGTCCCATAAGCATACAAAGCATTTTGAGGTGAATTGTCCCTACACGTGAGATCTAATTCAACGGGGCATTATCTACACATCTCCAGTTGCTTTTGAAGATTAGACGGCAAATACTTTTACTAAACCTTTATCTCATTCTGCCTTTGATATGTGTTGTGAAAAGCTTAGCATAATTAATATCTATGATGCTCCAACTTGAAGGGGAGTGTTATAATGTTCCTCTTTCGTTATTTTCTATTTACATCTAGACATATACTACTATTTACCCACACCTCTTCTTATATAAAAAGGTGTAGGGTTCTTTTGGAAAAATAAGACTAATCGTTATCTCCCATTCTTATTTTATCATGCACTTTTTAAAGCAACCCTCTGAAAATAAAGGATCAATGTTTCTCAATGTGTAAGCCATTCATTTCTGTCATCATGGTACCAGAATAATGATCCTAGACTGAAGCTTGGTAGCAATCTTGTTTTTTCTCTTTCCTCTCCACCAACCATCTTCATTTATAACCTTGTATTTTTGTCCCTACCCATGCAAGCCGCACAACATAGAAAGGTATCAGCAATAATCTCATTGGAGCAACATCCAATGGTAATAATAATGCCACCACAGCAGTGCAACATAGCAGCAACCCAGAACCACGGAGCAACAGCATTATGCTGCATACTAAGGAGCAAAAGAACAATGCATAGTCACCTGTTTTCTAGGCATCTGTTCATCATGCAAGCTGCTAAGCATTTCCCACACTATGTAACAGCCCCCACTCACGCACACACGGGCAGGCTGTGTTTCAGGTGTGGTACAGTACACTGCTAGGCTATTTATGGGTCTAGTGGTTCGTGTAGGCTATCTTCCGCAATCGTAATGAATTAGTCTTTTACAAGAGCTTCTCATTGATAATGGAGACTTATGGTTGAGGTTAAAACAAGCCATCCATCCATCTGACATGACTAGATTCTTGTAGACATCATATCTTTCAACTAAGTTTGGGGTATATGAAATTCCCTGCTTGAGTTCGATTGCAAAGCTAGAAAACATTAATTATGCTCATTAATTTTAGACATTCATGTGGATTATAGAAGGCCATGATAAGGAACATATTATGACCAAATCAAAGCCTACAGGGAAGGTGAGTAAGCTAGCTAGAAGGATAATGCAATGTTCTTGCCTAGACCACAAAGACCGTCACTCCCAAGGTCAAGGACAAGTTCATGTACTACAAGATGGCAAAGAAAATGTAGGATTTCCAACAAGGTACTCACTTCTATAAGGAGAATTCTAGTTAGATTTTCCATATGTACTATAATCTCATGGTATGTAGGCAAGTCACTTTCCTAGAACCATTCAACTATCAAGGTTGCCTTTGTTAAGTTGAATGCTTTCGGCCAGCGTGAACACGTGAGAGCAAAACACAAAAATACCTAACACACTAAGATAAAGACTAGCCAATCTTACTATCTTGGGACCAAAATACTTTGTAGATTATGAATGTTCACCTTGCTACATAACCCCACCAGTCAAAGGAAATGATTTTCTTCTATTCCAACAAAGCCTTACCTCTCAATATATAGAGAGGTGGAAAAGGGAAAAGGAAAATTACATGACTACTCCAAAGAAACAAGAACACAAAACCATCTATGAAAATAAGATGAAATAGTAAACGATCAAAGTGGCTCAACACTCCCTCTCAAACTAAAGCATAGATGTCAATCATGCTTAATTTGGAACAACAAATATCTAAGATAGAACATGGCAATGGCTTGGTAAAGATATCTATTGTCTGGTCCTCTAAAGAAACTGGAATAGTATAGATGAGACCTCGCTAGATCAAGTCACGAGTATAGTGGCAATCGACATCCACATACTTGGTTCTCTTATGGAACATCAGGTTATTAGCTATATATGTGACAGCCCGATTATCACACCTCATCTCCATAGGTGTGTCCACTGGCATATGCAAATCATTAAGCAGAGATTTAACCCAACATTATCTCAAAAGAAGTATGTGTCATGGCCGCATGACTCTGTATTCTGACTCAGCACTTGATTGCGCAACAATCATAGGTTCTAAAATGACTAAATTAGGGTAGATTTCTAACATAGTTATAAATATTGCATTCATTTCATGCATAGTTTGCATTTGCATCATGTTTACTTGCTTATTTCTAAATAATGTGTTTTATGGACCTATTTATGCTATAATGTCATATGTTATCAGTTGAAATATTTAAAGAATGCGGAAGAAATAATATCAAAGCATAAGAAATCAAGGAACGCTTGAGTTTACGTAAAAACACCACTCACAAAGAGCGGGAAGAAAACCACGGAAGAAGTGCCCCTATAGACATGCTTCTGTTTATTTCTACTCAAAGAATAACTAAGTACATGCCTATTTATAGGCCACCACTCACACACAAAATCCACATTTTCCAATGTGGCACTAAACAACCACTCAATTCTCTCAACACTCCCCCTCAAGCTGGAGCATGGAATGCTCAAGGAGCTGCTAAAGGAATTGTGACTGTCTCTGAAGATCTGGTGGTGATGACTCCCTGTTCAGTATCCCTAAAAAGAGTCTTCCTTTGAAAATCTCGAAGCTGCATCTCCTACATAGAAACCGACTAGGACCTTCCTCTAAGGACCTCGAAAATGGATCTCCCTCTCTGTGGAGACCTCGAAACTCTAGACCTCGCAGAGTTTGCTTTATCATGTGAAGATCAGCTACTAAGCAAGTTCATAGCAATATCCGATGTCACCTCAACTATTGGAGGATGCTATTGTGCCTTAGGACTGCAAGTCCGTAGTGGTACTCCATGTCACCCATCATGCCTTAGGACTGCAACAAAGGGACTACCAAACAGGGGTGACTACAACAAGCTCCCACACTCCCCCTTTCTCCTATACTCGTATGGAAGAAAACAATAACAATGAGAAGAAAATAAAACCAACAAAACCAAGAAAAGACTTCTCCATCTCTTTTCTTACAAATAAACCTCATCATCAATTTTTAATTTTGATTTTTTTTCCTTCTTTCCTCCTCATTCTTTCCTCTTTTCCTTTTCTCTTTTTTTTTTCTCCACGTCATTTTTTTTTCTCCATTCTCTTTTTCTTTCTTATGCCATTTTTTTCTCATTTTTTGTTCTTTTAAACCACCCTCGATTGCCCCTTAGGGTTCTGGGGAACCAAACTCATCGCACCTCCAGCTCCCACATCAGTGTCGACTGCCACCATCGACCGCGTCCACTCCTCGCCACCAGAACCGCAAGCCTCAGGCATCGCGTGTGCCACCTCCTCGCTAGATCGACACCGCATCCTCGTCTCTGCTGGTCGCCACCAACACCACCGAGGTCCACGCCGCAGTTCTAGCCATCTTCGCGCGAGATCCGCCATATGCGCATCACCGTGAACTTCACTGCTAACGCGATCTCCCGCAATCTCCTACGATCGTGTGAGATCGTCTCTGAGATCTCAACTTCATTATCATCGTCACTAGCACATTCATCGACTCCAGCACACCGCCAAGCAGCGCCACCAAGAACTGGTTGGTGCTCCTTCCTCTTTGCCGGTTTACGGCGAAGCATCGTCGCTGCGATGACTCCTTGGGATTGCATCGAGCATCGCCTTCATTACTACCACCTCCAACAAGGCTGAAGCCTAATCGTCGCCCTCGCATCTTCTCCGCATGAAGGGGAAGCGATTTCTTGCCGTTGAGCGCTCGTTTGTCTCACCTTCGAAATATGTCTCCTCGACCTACCGCACGAATCAACTACACCTCTCATGAGCTCGATTTGCTCCCTCCAGCCGCCCTTTTCTAGGGTTTTGCAGTCACCACAAGCTTCCTTGCGAGATCATCTTTTGCAAGGAAGATCTTCTCGAAAAGATCTCCATATTGCACAAAGAGATTAGGGTTTTCCTCCATTTCTCGAGATTAGAGATAATATGAAGAAATAAACAACAAATCTCAAGATAACAAAAGAACCCAAGATCAAAAAATCGCTCTGATACCAATTTGAAATATTTAAAACAACACGAAAGCAATAATACCAAAGCATAAGAAATCAAAGAACGCTTGGGAAAATCACGGGAGAAGTGCCCATATAGGTGTGTTTCTGTTTATTTCTTCTCAAAGAATAACTAAGGGAATACATGCCTATTTATAGGCCATCACTCACAAAAAGTTCGCATTTTCCAATGTGGTACTAAACAACCACTCAATTCTCTCAACATTATGATTGTAGGTCCATGTGTGAATAAAGAAGACCAAGAAATAAGGTGGGAGAAAGAGAAGAAAAGATCCAGGAAGACAAAGAACAACAGAGAAAGTAAAGGGATAAGAAAGGAGGAATAAACCTATTACCCCGTCCACCACCAAATAGGCTTATCCTAACCCAATCCAACCTAAGCAAATCCCTTTGCACCAGTGCCCAAAACCTATTTAGGTCTCCCAAACACTTATGAACCAAAACCTACCCTAGAAAACCCTTAAAAAACATTCCAACCCTCTTATAGATGCCCAAATATTAGGTTGGGTGTCCAAATATTAGGCAAGATGTCTGATCACTGCAGAAAACCAATCTAGGAAGTTAAAGCCCGCACTGCTCTAGTATTGGACATCTGACTAATTTTGAAGTTTAAGTCGTCTGATAAACTCCCTAGACGTCTGATACTACTCTTTAATTCCTGTTTTGGAGCTAGAGGCCCTATCATGCCTCCTTTGACATAGGAAGCCTACCATACACCCTAGGAAACCTATTTTAGGAACCAACCTAACCCAACCTAGGCTAACCCACACCCACACCCAACCTATCCACGTACAAACACACCCATACATACACATGCACATACATGCAATCACACACGCATACATGTTAAGTAAAACATAAAAGAAAATCCTAGTTTTAGAAACCTAGAAATCCTGTCTCCCTCCAACAATTTCCCAACAACCGAAACCCCTGCACCTCTCGATTTATCCTTTCTCCTTGTATTAAAAAAATCCACCGGATTTATCCCCTCACTGGAAATCCCCCATAGGCACTCCCACATTAAAAAAAAAGCCCTCCAACGAATATCCGAAGGGTCGATTTCCCTCCTCTCAATTCTATTTACCCATAAATCCCACACCCTTGGACTTCTAGTGGCCCCATCAATCATCCCTCCTTTGTCCACTTCTTCCTTCCGGCCATCATCTCTAGTTTCCTCTTCTATGTTGTCCACCAAGGCCACCCTTGGTGCACCGATTATTGCTCCACACCCTCCAAAGGACACCAAGGACCACTCCTTGGTACTCTTGTTCTAGTAGATTAATTTAGAATAATCTTCTCATTAGTTTTTTTTTACTTACTTTCTAGTATCTCTAGTTCTAGTAGTTCTAATCATTCTATTTTGTCTAGTTGTTCTAGTAATATTGTTTTAGTGGTCCTAGTTAAGTTGCTTTTACTTTCTTTATCAACCATTCATCTGTGTAAGAAACTTCCATAATCATTATTTGAATAAAGTTGATTTGCTTCCAATCATTCTTGTTGTTTCTAGTCCTACTTTTTTTTTTTTTTGAAACTGCGAGGAAAGCTATCGTGGTACGATAGCAATCCGGAGGGCATTTTATTTCATACTAAACAAAAAAACAATGGAGAACTACACATTGGATCCCCATCTATATATGAGGGACCAGGACTCATTTACAATTTGCTCGCAATAGACTGGTCTCTCCTGAAATAACTTCTCATTTCTCACCCTCCAAACAAACCACAGGGTTACAACCATACACATATATGGTCTTCCAGGCGTTGCAAACCTCCGCCATAGAGACTCCTATGTAGGTAGAGGTTCCTGGCATATTTTTCTCCATATCATGTCGGTGACCAGACATGAGGAAAAAATGTGGGACAAACTGTCAATGTGTAACCCACATAGATAGCAGTCATTTAATGTTATCCCCATTCTTGTGTCTAAAATCTCCCGTGATCAAGCCTTCCCTCCTGCACAACCATAAGAAAATTTGCACTTTCAATGGGATCTTCAATAGCCATATCTTCTTATCAACCGGGTCACTTTCCATATTTCTGTTTGATCTAATGAATTTTTCATATGCCTGCTGGGCTGTCTATCTCCCATTCCAGCCGTATGTATCATCCACGCCTTGTCTTGGACAGAGCTGCTGCAAATCAAATATCAGACTTTGCCTTTCCTCCCACAGCTGGGTACCCATTCTGCTAATTTCAGGCCCTTCAAACCTCTAGCAGCCACCGGAATCTGACCATAAGCTGCTAACAGGGGTGTCTTTATCTATGGCAGCTGAATATGCTCTTGGTAGGACTCTTTTAGAATACCCAACGGTGACCAATGTTCATTCCATAGACTGAAATCATGGCCATCTCCAAGCTTGGGCTGCATCAACTGCCAATTACTTTTAATTGCTAGGATGATCAATCTCCAAAAAGGGGATTGGATATAACCTCTTCAGAGCATTGTTTGAGCCACCATAACAGTCTTTGATAAGTTCTGTCCATAGTTCTTCTTTGCCCTCAAAAATCTTGATCGCCCATTTAATCAAAAGAGCCTCATTAAATTCTTTAAGAGCCTTGATCCCCAGCCCACCCGTTTCCTTTGGTCGACAGATTTGATCCCACTTCATAGGCTGCATCAACCTCCCCTCATGTCTAGCCCTTTTCCAAAAGAATTTCTTGCGCATTACATCTACACATTTCCAAATAGATTTCGAGGCTTTGAAGATAGAGAAGTAGAACACCGGGATAGAGGTAATCACTGAATTTAGAAAGATCAGTCTCCCACCTTTTGACAAAAATTTACTGCTACATCCTTCCAACTTGACAGAAATCTTGTCAAAAAGAACATCCCAATCATTCTTCTTCAGTTTCGAGTTCGCAGTGGCAACCCCAAGTATTTAAGTGGTAGCTTAGAGCAAGGCATTCCCAGCATAGCTGATAGTGTGTCGTGTTCCTGTTCATTCAGGCCAAAGCAGATCAAGGTAGATTTTTCCCTTTTAATTTCAAACCTGAAATGTCTCCGAAAATCTTCACCATGTGTCCTAAAGCATGGGCTGCAGCAGTTGACCCCTCCACAAAGAAAACTGTGTCGTCTGCATATTGTAAAATAGGGGCCATAGTCCTCTTGTTGGAGAGTGAATAGCCTCTTATAACACCAGCCTCTGTCAATTTACATGCATATCTTGCAAGCCCGTTAACTGCAAGATTAAAAATCAAGGGAGCTAATGGACATCCTTGTCTAACCCCACATTGGGGTTGAATTCAGACACCACATGGTTTCCCATTGATCAGCGGGGAAAAGGAAGCAATTGTGATACACTGCTTCATCCACTGGATCCAAATGGGAGGAAAACCTCTTCTTTTGAAAACTTCCAAAATGTAAGGCCATGAGACCGAATCATAGGCCTTTTGGAAATCCACTTTTCACATAAATGCTTTGCATTTCCTTCTATGCCACCCACACACCATTTCTTGGGCCATAATGAACGATTCTTAGAGGGATCTGTTGGGTAGAAAGGCAGATTGTACAGGATGGATCAAGCTTTGTAGAACTATCCTCAATCTGTTAGCCAGTATCTTACTCACCACTAAGTAAATGGAATTCGATAAAGAGATCGGTCTAAATTCTGAAAATTTGTCGGCCCCCTGTGTCTTTGGCAACGAAAAGAGAAGAATTGCTGATATTGTCGAAACCTGCATTGCCCCTCTCAAACTCTATTATGACATCCATCACCTCCTTGCCAATCACACTCCACATTTCTTTATAAAAGAAAACTTGGATACCATCTGATCCAGGGGAGCCCTCAATGTTTAGATCTTTAATGGCATTATAGTTTCCTTTTCAGTGATAGTAGCCGTCAGCTTAGAAGCCTGATCATATGTAACTCTAGGTGCATCACTCGCAGCCATCCTCCAGCCACCTCTCTTTGCTGCCTGTGATGAATCCCTGTAGTACCTGATAGCCTCAGCTCTTATTTCTTGCATAGAAGATAGTCTGTGCCCATCTTTGAGAATGGAAGAAATAAAGTTTACTCGTCTACGAGAGCTGGCTGCAAGGTGAAAGAATTTTGTGTTGGCGTCTCCCTCCTTGAGCCACAGCTGTCTAGACCTCTCCCTCCAGTCCATCTCCTATTTGAGATCCTCCTCCACTACCACACCCTGCCACATTCTTCTGGCTGCAAGTTCCTCATCAGATAATGGACCTGTTACTTCCTTAGAATCCAGTATCTGAATTTTATTCAAAGCCTTTACACGCCTCTGCTGCCTTAGTGCAATCACCGTAGCTCCATACTCTTTCAGAACAGTGCGTAGAGCAGCCAGCTTGGAAGGAAGCCTGATAGTAGCTGAGCCCTCCATCTGTTTGGTTTTCCAACATGAGCCAGCCATCTCACAAAACCTAGGCTCTCTCAGCCACGATCTTCTAAGCTTGAAATATGAGCCTGTTTGGACCTCTTCACCACTGTCCCAGACCAAGGGAGTATGGTCTGAGAAAGGGCGATCCAGTCCAGCAACATTAGATAGTTGGAATCTATCAAGAGTAGTAGCATTCCCAAAGAATCTGTCAATCTTCGACAAAAGGCCATTGCCATTACGCCAAGTGAATTCAGCTCCTGATGATGGATATTCATTCAAACCAAGGGACTGAACTACTAGCTGAAACCCAACAGAGTTGCTGTCTATGACACCATTTGGCCTATCAGTCTCTGTCAACACACAGTTGAAGTCCCCTCCTATTAGCCAAGCTTCCCCTTGCACAAGTTCTGCAGCTGCAGCCCAATCCTCCCAAAGTTCCTGTCTCATAGAAGCAACACATGGGCCATACACACCAGTAATCCAGATGACATCTTGCTCCTGATGTCTTTGGAACTTGCAGGTCACCAAGTGGCGAGCCTTGTGTACATCCAATAGGTGTTTCTAGTCCTAGTTAGAGTAGAACTTTATTTTCAAAAAGCAAAAACCCAAAAAAAAAACAAATCGAAAAACAAGAAATCGAAAAGAAAATTTATGCATAGGCTTTATGGCAATTCCTACACAAGTGAACGACTATATGCTTCATTAAAACAATCATGGCAACGTTTATGTTCTAAAGGAATATCGTGACAAACGCTACACGTACACATGCTACATATATCATCACTACACGATCGTACATTTTGAGATCACTACCGGAAAGTTCACTGTACAGGAAATCCGTCACGTTTAGGAGTCGAGTTTAGTTTAGTGGCCAAGTTATGATATCAATTTCAAGTCAAGTCGCATTTCCACCTTCCTAAGTTCGATCAGGACTTACTAAGTTTTGTTATTTTATTTGTCAACGTATTTTCGCACTATACTACGATAAAAATATTCAAACGTGATTTCCATCGTGGACTTCCGAGCGGGAGACCACAACCTACTTCTTACTCTTCCAAGTGACAAGATTTCCTGCAACATAAGTACAAAATCCCATCGTGGACTTCCTGTCATTCAAGCACCCAACATAGTCTGCATTTGAATATTTTATCACATTTATAGAAGTCCCTTTCCTAAATGTCTGCATTTTAATATTTTATCACATTCATAGAACTCCCTTTCCTAAACAAAATCCCTCTGCCTAGAGCCTTCTTAAGGTATTTTAATACCATCGCAGCATCCCAATGCTACCTTGTGGGTCGATCCATAAACTGACTCAATTTCCCAACTACGAGAGAAATATCAAGTTCGGTAATGGTCAGATATAAGAGCTTGCCTACCAACCCCTGTACTACTTGTTATCCACCACCTTTGCATTCTTATCATAAAGATGAGCCTTAGAATCCATGGGAATATTAGTAGGTTTGGCTCCTAGCATGTCAATCTCTTGCAACACATCAAGAGCATGCTTCCTACAGGATGTCACTATGCCCTTCTTACTACGTGCCACCTCAATCCTAAGGAAGTATCTCAAAGGGTCAAGATCCTTCACAACAAACTGGCTTTCAAGGCATCTCTTAACCTCAACTATACCAACGCCATCATCACTTGTAATAATCAAATCATCTACATACACAAGTAGCACAACAACTCCATTCCCTGTCTTCCTGAAAAGCAAGAATTGATCAGAAGAGGATCTCTTTAAGCCAATGCCTTCTACTACCTCTGATAGCTTCTGAAAGTAAGCTCAGGAACTTTGCTTCAAGCCATATATAGCCTTTCACAACCTACATACTCAGGAACACTCCCTCTAACTCTCAAATCCAGGAGGCTACTAGATATAGAATTCCTCTCAAAGATCTCAAAAGAGGAAGGCATTCTTCAAGTCTAGCTAGTGAAGAGGCCAATAAAGTTGGCTGCAACAACAAGAAAAATGTGCACTGTGGAAAGCCGAGTCACCGGTGAGAAGGTGTCAAAGAAGTCCACACCATATGTCTATGTGAATCGCTTTGCAACCAGCCTGGACTTGTGTCTGGCAACTGACTCATCTAGATTGTACTTGATGGTAAACACCCATCTACAACCAACAATTGCTGCTCCATCAGGCACCTCTGCAAGCTCCCAAGTACCACGTGAACGAAGTGTAGCCATCTCATCCTCCATGGCCTAGCACCATTTTGGATCAAGCATAGCCTGTTGGTGAAAGAAAGGAATCTGAGCTACAGAAAAGGCATTACAGAACTTCCCAAAAGTAGTCCCCAAGCACTCTGTGGAAACAGCTCCTAAAATAGGATAGCGAGCACAACTGCGTGATGCTTTGCAAATGGCAATCAAAAGATCAAGATCATCTCACACAGTATCCGAAGGCTAGGTGTCACCTGACTGCTCTGAGGAGATAGTATCCTATACTATCCCTGTATCACCAGAACTAAGCAATATACCATCAGTCTACAATAAATCTGTGCTCACCTGAACCGGAGAAGATGATGATGCTAAAAAAGGGGGGTGCTACCTGTAAGTAACTAGGAGCCTGTAGGTGATTAAGGGATCACAAAACCTGTCACCTTCAAAACATTCTTTACCATCGCTCCCCCTCCCCCTCCTCCCTTCCCCTCCACCTCCTCCTTCCTCCTCCCCCCACCACCTTCCCTTACCAAGTGTCCCCTTGACAGAGCTTCATCACCTTACAAACTTTGCTAACACCTTACTGGACTTAACACCACTGACAAGCCCATGATTTCAACCTTATTGGTGTTGGCAACCCTGGCGAGGCTATGGTAGCCAGCAAAGCTCAGAGGGAGGAGCATGCAGAAAGCATGGAGGGGTAGGAAGACAGTTGATGGCAAGGATATCCTGGGGGATTTGGAGGGCATGTTTGCGAACAGAGGAGAGGCGGAAGGGGTAGGAGGAGTAGGCATTATGGTTGGGCTTGAAGAGTTAACGGGTTTAAAGTTGGGAGAAGGGAGAGGGTACGATGGAGCGGTGGTAGAGGATGGAATCACAATAGAGGTGGGAGATGCTAAAGGAGGTAAGGGTGCTGAGAGATGGTGAAGGACCTCGCTCTTTGTCACTCTCTCGTTCTCGCTCTTTTTTGGATCACTCTCTCAATTAGTCCTCTCTCTCACACACATTTAAATCTCTCTCTCAATTGATCCCCCCTCTCTCACCCTCGTTCTCTCTCAATCAGTTGTCCCCCACCCTTACTTTCAATCACTTTCTCCTTATCTCTCTTACTTTAAATGAGGTCCAATGAGATGCAGGAGACTCATTGAGTTACGATCATGTCCAGCAAGGTCCAACGAGGTCTAAGGAGTTGAAGGAGGTCGATTAAGGGGAAAGGGAAGGAGGTGGAGTGTGGAGGAGGAAGTAGAGGAAGGGGGGGATGGGGAAAAAATAAGTTTCGAGGGTAAAAAATAATTCTTACCTTTTGGTAAATAATCATTAAATTTAACGACAATATTAATGGAGTAACAATTGCGAAAGTGATGGCACTTAAAACACTCTTGAAAATGCGATAGCATTTTATTAATTTCGAAAGTTTATAGTGGCATCTATGTAAAAGTCCCTAAATTTTATTAAAATAAGATTTAATTACAAGAACAATCCCTAAACCCTCTTTATATAGAGAGGGAATCACAAAGGCAATCCAAATCATATCCTACTAACTAAATTTAGAAACAAGCTTAATCAAATCAAATCCTAATCAAACCAAATCTTTACAAAGAAAAAGATAAAATAACTTTTGCCTAAGTTAACTGATCCTAAAGCATCTCTTTCCTAATTCTTTAAAAATATGTTTGTTTAGAAGAAAATTTAGATTTTATTGTAGACAGGTGATTCATAATTTTAAAAAGATACATTTAGTTTTTTATCAACTAAACTCCAATCTAACCCAATTAAACCTAGTTGAACCAACTAAAATCAAACTAAAGCCTGGTTTGGTTCAATT
This sequence comes from Thalassia testudinum, assembly GCA_037157565.1. Classification (NCBI taxonomy): domain Eukaryota; kingdom Viridiplantae; phylum Streptophyta; class Magnoliopsida; order Alismatales; family Hydrocharitaceae; genus Thalassia; species Thalassia testudinum. The sequence goes on from JAZHRO010000031.1 coordinate 147,621,899, forward strand.
GATGGCGTCATCACCAGTTTCACCCATTCAAACTAGCCGTTGAACCATTAAAAATCAAAACCAATGGTTAGTCCGATTTTTAAATCATTTCTAAGGACTCAAATGCATAGATTGACCCTAATTGGTTTTGTCCCAACAAAAGGAGAATATCTATAAAAACTTAACTTAGTATGACTCAGGCTTAAGACTTTGGCAAACCATGATGGAACCAATATATTTGAAAAGTTTTGGATTAGTCTATAATTTCTCAATAATTTTGCATTATTGGCAAATTTTAAACTTTAGGGCTATTTTGAAATAACCACAAATGGAGATTGAGTCAATAGCTATATTTCATAGAAAGATTTAATCCGCTTTGTTGAGAGAAACATGTGTAGTGGTTTAGTCCCACAATGTAGTGGGACTTTGTTGTGTGTGTAGTGACATATAAATAAGCGTGTACCCCCTCACTTATTCATTGTGAAGAATAATAGAGAAACATGCCCATAAGACACTTCTCCCGTGGTTTTCTCCCTACTTTTCGTGAGTGTAGTTTCCACGTAAATCCAAGCATCTTCATTTGTTTTATTGTTTTGATATAATGCTTCCGCATTATTTAGATCTTTCAGCTCACTCCCTTTCCATGCTACAATGAGATTTAATATGGTTCACACAAATTACATCAAATGGTTACAAAACTGTGAAGCACAATTTTTTAGTGGGCAGTCATCCAAACCTATACTTCGAGCTTAGATGTAATATGCTCTGGCTTCTACTCTGAAAAAATTCAAAGGCATAAAGCCGAGCTAGAAGTTATATCTTGACTGCTACTTCAGAACATTTCCCATCTTCAAGCTGTCTATGTACGGATCTGCCCTCCAACCTACTTGCCTATTTCAAGCATTTAAGGGAAGATGTTTATTATGTAACAAGCTAAGCATGGTATTCTCCAGCTTGTTTACTATTGACAGTTATATAAGTAGGTCTACCTAGGTATATGGACCATGTCTTCCATCCATCCAGTATTGAATAGTGTTTATCCCATCTCACATATTGAGAAAGCTTATGTCAGCAAGTGACCTATATAATAATAAAGGATCCGGCTAAATAGGTTACTTCTGCAATGGACTAGGGCAACATTCTACAGTCACGGAATAAACATCCTACAGCCACTAAAAGAACAAGCATAAAAGTTGATTATCACTTCCGTATGTACGCAATCTAAGCAACTTGAAAGTAGACTAGCACAATCTTTCTTAGTTTACATGAACAGATGATATTTTCATAAAGGTACCTCCATGAGCTTAGAATGACGTATCAGCCAATGCCACACAACTTTCTTACATTCAGGTGTCTCAGTTAGAACTACAAGAAAGGTGTTCCTATCTTCTACTCCTAATATTTTAAAGGCATAAATCCACCTAAGAGAACTATTGAGTTATGTGGTGTATGTCTTTTTTGTATTTATTTATTTGTGTAAGGATATACTTATATTTTTCCCTTGTCCCTCTCTATATATAAAAGCACGTAGGGTCCCATGAAATAATAAAATATCCATTTGTCCTAACATGATATCAAAGCAGTAGTCCTAGACCGGTGCTTGGGTACCCCACCAAACCTGAGCCTCCCTACACATCCACCTCAAGCCCTCTCTCTCTTCCTCAACAGCAACGTCGCCGCCACCAGCCAAGGCAGCAGCGTCAACGCCAGCACCAGGGCAGCAGCATTGCTGCCTGGTTGGGGCTGCAACATCACCCCTGGGCCTCACCAAAGCATCGCCTGAGCATTAATTGGGTGGCTGCAGCATCGCCAGGTGCTGTACTGCCTGAGCTGCACCGTCGTTGGTCCATTTGGGTGTAACCGTGGTGGCTACAACACCCCTCTAAGCCTCTCCTAGGATAGAGGGGGGATTGTTCTTGGGTAGGGGTGACACTTTGTCGACCTCCTTCCACATGTCCTGCACCAATGGTCAGTTCTAGGAGGAAGAGGCAACTTGTTGGGGCCTCTTCTTGCCAAGCGAAAAGTTACTTCACCAAGCTTGATTTCTAGACCTCTATATAGTCTGAAATCAAGCATTTCAAATCAGTACTGTGGACCTTATGATATGTTAGTGTCACACTCTTTGTGTTATCTTTTGTACTATTTTTCTATTTTATATTCCCATCTGGACTTATGTTGCAATTTACCACCACTCTATATATAAAAAGGTTTAGGGTTTCAGAGTTGAATACGATTAATCATTTTCTTTGCCTTGGTATCAAAGCTGCAATCCTAGATCAACGCTCCGGTATCCCACCCGCACAAAGCCTCTGTACACGATCCACCTTATCCCCCTCTCTCTCTCACATCGGATCCACCATGATCGTCGCCAGCAGGGAGGCGCAGCAGCAACCAACCAGCAGCTTAGAGCCACCGGACCGTTGTTGCCTCCTACCTCAACGCTGCAGACCACCAGAGCACATTGCCAATGACTGCAGGCCTCAACGCTGTCGCCTGTTGGGGTGGTGGTGACTGGCCTGAGCCACAATCTCTGCCGCTGCCTCCTGCCCTCTTGTAGGCCACCGCAAGTGGGGTGGTGGTGATTGGTGGGGCCTCTCTCATCGGCAGGGAGAGTAGTGCTCCTTAGAGGCGCTGTTAGGAGTCTCCCCGTGCCCTAGCATGCACCACATCTGAATCTAAGGGGTTGTTGTGGCTCTTAGGATGATTTCTAGGATCACTAGATCTTAGATTTCATGATCATGGAGTCACGTTTTCTCTGATCCTCAGTTTCTCCAAATCTGAAGTTGATATTTATATCAATCTTCGTGGCCTATTCTAGTTGTCCTAAGGCACGATGGCATCATCTAGTACTTCGGAGATATCATCAAATACCTCTAGAGACATTAGGAGTTACAAGACTCCTTTCTTTGTTCCTATCGCTTAGTTGAATAAGACCAACTATGCTAAATGGTCTCAGACGTTCCTCATGACAATAAAGAGACGTGATAAGGAACATGTTATGATGGAAGGACAATGCCATTTTCTGAGCATGGATCATGAACTCAGTATAGTCCTAGATTGGAGATGGCATCATGTACTATAGGATAGCGAAAGAGATGTGGGATTCTTTGCGTGACATCTATTCGCACGAAAGAATTCCAGCAAGGACTTTGAGATTCATCATGCGATTGGGAGCCTGCAGCAGGAAGGCCAATCGCTATCTCGACATTATGCCACCTTGAAGGGGCTTTTGGAGAAGTACAATGCATGTCGTCCAATCTACACATGTGACACTCAGAGGACATACAGGAAGGAGTATACGATTCTTCAGTTCCTTAATGGTCTTGGACCAGAGTATAAGGTTGCTAGGTCTCAGATCCTGACTCTTGCTGAGCTTCCATCACTTGGGGAAGCATATAGTCGAGTAAGCAGGGTGGTTGTTAAGCCACTCATATCTAATGTTAGACAAACTTCGACCTTATTGGCCATTAGAGGATGTAGCTCTCCATCTACCAGGGAGAGAGGGCGTGGTCAGGGAACATCTAGCAAACCCCGAACCATATTTTCTCATTGTGGCAAGGTTGGTCATTCGAAGGCTACCTGTTGGTCAAAGCATGGTAGACCCCACGTGGCTAACCAAGTCATCCCAGAGGAGGTGAGCGAGACTGTGTCACCAACTGACTATGATGCAGTAGTTCAACGTCTTACCCAATTGACTCAGGAATCTACTACTACCACATACACTGCTACCTTGACCTCCTCAGGTATAGCATCTACCTCGACTTTTGGTAGTGGTATTTCTGATGGTACTATATAATTAGTAGATGTAGGGGCATCGCGTCATCTCAATGGTGACCAGAGTTGCTTTAGGCACATTCAGACTGTTCCTCCTAGTAGAACAATTCAAGTGGCAGATGGCAGACATTCCAGAGTTGATGGCAAGGGAGATGTTGCAGTGACATCATCACTAAAGTTCCCTGATGTTCCTGATTTTCCTATTAGTCTTTTATCTATCAGCAGGATTACAAGAGACCTACATTGTCGTGCCATCTTTGATAAGTCGAGTTATACCTTTCAGGACAAACACACAAGGAGGACGATCGGTGCCGGACATGAGGTGGAGAGTCTATTACCTGCTCTAGACACTTTTGCTACTACGTATCAGGGCGAGATCGCCTTTAGTGCTGGTATAGCTCTTCAGTGGCATCATCGACTTGGACATCCTTCACTATATAGGCTACGATGCGTCATTCCTCACATTTCGCCTGCTACCAAGATCTACTGTAATGCTTGCCTGCTAGGTAAGCATCATAGAGCCACTTTTCCTGCTAATTCCTCACAAAGCTCTACTTCTTGATTTGATATGTTGCATATGGACATCTCAGGTCCGAGTATCTGACAGACTAGATCACCATTTTTATTTGCTTGTTGTTGATGACTACTCTAGAATGTCATTGCTATTTTTTATTAAAAAATAAGTCTGATGTTGGATCAACGATCGAAACATTTATTATGTAAATAAAGACTCAATTTTTAACTTATTGTGAAGATTATTCATTCCGATAATACAGTAGAGTTTTGTACAACCAAGTTGACTACTTTCTACAGGTCCCATGGTATCATTCATCAGACATCATGCACCCATACCTTACAACAGAATGGGGTAGTTGAGAGGAAACATCCATATGTGTTGGATGTAGCCAAGACATCATTCATCAGAATGTGCCACAGAGATATTGGGGAGATGCAATGCTTACTGCATTGCATTTGATAAATAAATTGCCCAACTCAGCAATACAGGAGCAGGTTCCATAGCAAGTCCTTCACCTAACAAGGACTTGTTCCATGTACCACCCAGAGTTTTTGGGTGTGTGGCATTTGTTCATATTTTGGGACCAGGCAAAGATAAACTTACTCCGAGAGTAGTGAAATATGTCTTTGTAGGATACAATAACACCTAGAAAGAATACAGATGTTATGATCCCCAGGGTAAGAAGCACTATGTCAGCACTGATGCTACATTTCATTAGCCGATTCCATATTTTTCTACTACTAGTCATCAATTATCATATGAGGAGACACCAGCTCCTATGCCTGTACCACCAGTTCCTTTGAAACAGATTCCCATTACTTATAATTCGGACACTACCACTTTAGAGGGCAATACTCTACAACGGCCAAAGCCTACTCAAGTATATAGATTCCCAGTTACTTACAAGTAGCATAACTAGCAAAAAATATACACCCCCCCACTACCTCAGCCACATATCTCCTCCCTTAGTCAGGTATGTATTGATACCGACGTGAGTTGTCCTAGTGATGACTGTGCAGGCCCTTCTGATGGTTCTGGACCTTCTTCTAGGGAACATGATCCCCCTATTACTGTTTTGGAGGACGAGGAGCTTGATCTTCCGATTACTATTCGGAAAGCTCCTTGTAGTTGTGCTCACTATCAGATTGTTGGCGTAGTGACTACTGCCAACCTTGGGAGATTTTTGCCATGTTCACTGCTACTTTGTCTGCCACCCAAGTTCCTACTACATATCAACAGGCCATCCTTCATCCAAAATGGCACCAAGCCATAGAGGAGGAGATGGATGCCCTAGAGTCCAAAGGAACTTAGGAGCTTACAGGTCTACCTAAACATGCTAAGGTCATTAGATGTCGTTGGGTATTTGCACTAAAGTACAATCCAGATGACTCTATCTCTCGTCACAAGGCGAGATTGGTTACAAAGGGGTTCACCTAAATTTATGGAGTGGATTTCTTTAACACATTCTCCCCTATGGCATGGCTACCTACTATCCGTATTTTATTATGTGTTGTTGCACATTATGATTGGCCCTTACATCAGCTGGATGTAAAAAATGCCTTCCTGTATGGCGATCTTCAGGAAAAGGTTTATATGCAACAACCCCCAAGATTTGAGACTCAGGGGGAGTGTGTGTAGACTAAAGAATGCCATCTATAGCTTGAAACAGAGCCCGCGTGCTTGGTTCCAGAGATTGTCAGAGGAGGTACAGGCCATGGGACTTGTGAGATCCTCTGCAAATTACTCGCTCTTTGTTAGAAAGAGAACAAGGGGAGTTGTGGCACTCCTAGTTTATGTTGAAGATCTCATTCTTACTGGAGATGACACACCTAGGATAGCTAAGGTAAAGAAGTTGGCAGATTCTTTTGTGATGGACCTTGGTGAATCAAGTATTTCTTGGGTATTACGGTGGCACGCAGCAAAGATGACATTGTTCTGAGTTAGCGTAAGTATGCACTTGATGTACTGCAAGAGATAGGGATGTTAGGATCTAAACCTGCTAATATACCAATGGATCCAAAAGGACATCTCTATGATACTGAGTCTCAGCCTATTAACCACGTCTTATAGGTAGTTTGCTGGTAAGTTGTTAAATCTTACTATTACTTGTCCTGATCTCTCCCTTGCAGTGGGAAAACTTAGTAAGTTCATGGGCAAATCAACCAAGCAGCATTGGAATGCTACTATGCAGGTGCTTAGATACGTGAAGAGAGCACCAAGTACAGGCATTCTGTTTCGGAAGGGTGAATCTATGAGTATTGTTGGCTATTTTGATGCTAACTACGCAAGCTGCATGGTAAATAAAATGTCAACTACTGGTTTCTATACTTATGTGGCAGGCAATCTTGTGACCCGAAGGGGTAAGAAGCAGCAAGTGGTGCCCAAGTCAAGTGTAGAATCAGAGTATCATGCTAAAGCACAAACAACTATAGAGATGGTCTAGGTCAAATCAATGTTGCAGGATTTGCATGTCCAGGTGGAGGGGTCTATGGAGATAAGGAGTAATAATCGAGCTACTACCTAAGAATCCTTCAATTGTTGCTGCTAGTGCCACATCTGCTCTTTAGTAGCATCTTCGATTGGGACATCTTACCATTTCAGTTCTTCATCATCAATTTCCAGATATGCATTTTCATAATTCTTTTTCCTACGAGGATTGTCAACTTGACAAGCATTATATGGTGTCATTTTTTAGTAGAAATAAAAGAGTTGAGTCCCCTTTTAGTCTTCTTCATGCTAATTTGTAAGGCCTATGTTGGATCCAAAGTTTTAGGGGATTTCGCTATCTTTTTGTTCTTGTGCATGATTCTACCAATGTCTGTTGGGTATCTATGATGGAGAAATCAGAAACCCCTCTATTGATCAAAATTTTACTAATGAAATAAGGACTCAGTTTTCTATCTTATTCGCATGTTTCGAACTATCAATGGACTTGAGTTTATGAATGCCAATTTATCTTAGTTTTTCTAGTCCCTGGGCATTATTCACCAGATATCTTGTGTCCATACATCCCAACAAAATGGGGTAACTGAATGCAAGCCCGGACACTTGCTTAATGTTTTTTTTCCTTAAGAAAAGATGAGGAAGATTACCTGAGATCAGTAATCATCCAGTAATTGTATTAATTATGCAAAAAAAAAGGAATGAACTTACAGATTTTGTAGCCAGAAATCAAAGAGAAAATGAACCTCCCCATTACATTGTCCACCCAGCCCCTATGAGCATTAAAAACAACCCCATTTCACTGCAGCCAAATGCACCAAATAGCAGCAAGAGCAGTATCCAGCCCACCACATCGTGTGTATAGCAGTCTTGAAAGGAATTCCAAAAAAGTTGAAAGCTGCCACACTTTGGAGTATGCAATTGAAGATGAACCCACATGTCCTTGGCGAAATCACAACGAAAGAAAAGATGCTCCACATCCTCTTCCATCAAACTACACATTAGACAAGAAGTATTCATTTCAGGGGGCACTTGCTTGATGTTGCTCGAAAATTATGTTTCAAATGCATGTTCCTTCTACTTCTTGGAATGATGCAAGTCATACTGCTACTTTCTTGATTAACCAGATTTCCTCTTCTGTTCTGGGTGGAAGAACCCCTAACTCTATTTTAGAACAAGAAATATTTTCTCTACCACCTAAAATCTTTGGATATTAAAAATATTTCGTACTCACATTTTAGTACGAATTCTCCTCTCCTTAGCAGGTGATTCGGTGAACAGTGATTAGCCTGTCTTCCAATTAGATGTTAAAAATGCATTCTATGGTGACCTTGAGGAAGAAGTCTACATGCAGCAACACCCTAGGTTCGTGATTCAGAGGGAGTGTCAGAAGATATGCAGATTGACAAAAGCTATTTTTGGCCCAAAGCAGAGCGCACGAGCCTAGTTTGAGAGATTTAGTAAAGCTATTTAGGAGTATGGCTTTACTAGATCCACAGCAGATCGCTCAGTCTTTACTATGCACAGGATTACGGGTTCAGTCATTCTCATTGTGTATGTGGATGATATTTTGCCTACATAAAATGATGAAGGCATAGAGGCCACCAAAGCCTTTTTCATTCTCAATTTGTAATGCCAGGACAAAACGATCAATTCTATTTTTCTAAATAGCCCAACACCTCTTTATATAGAGGAGAGGTGTTAGAAAAATAACATAACATGTCCATAAGAAAATAGAAATAGTAACCAACATCAAAACAAATAAAAAATAATAAAGACCAAAAGGGTATCTCAACACTCTCCCTCAAGTTGGAGCATAGATGTCAATCATGCTCATCTTGAAACAGCAGTCGTCGAAACCAAAACCTGGAAGAGGCTTTGTGAAGACATCTAATGCCTAGTCTCCAGATGCAACAAAGGTAGTACGCAACATCCCACGCTGGATCAAGTCTCTGATGTAGTGGCAATCCACTTCGACATGATTGATGTACTCATGGAACATGAGATTGTTCACAATATATGTAGCTAAGTGGTTGTCACATCTCATCTCCATAGGTTCCTGAATCTAGAAATGCAAATCATCTCGTAGAGAGCTTACCCAGATCACCGCTGCATTTGTCTGGGCCATGATCCTATACTTTTGACTCGGCACTAGATCTAGAAACTACTCCATGTTTCTTGCACCTCCAGGTAACCAGATTCCCAGCTACAAATGTACAGAACCCAGTAGTAGATTTTCTATCTACCAAACATCCAACATAATCAGCATTTGAATATACAATTACTGTCGTAGGAAACCCTCTCTGGAAAAGTATCCTACGCCCAGGTGCTCTCTTTAGGTATTTAAGCATCTACATAGCCGCCTGACAATGTTCTTTAGTCAGTTTGTCCATAAACTGACTTAGCTTTCCCACAGCTAAAGCAATGTCACGCCTGATAATCGTCAGATATAATAATTATTCCACAAGCTGCCTGTATGACCAAATGTCCACGGGCTCTGCCTCCTCATTATAGAGATGTACCATGGGGTCCATAGGAATATTGGTTGGCCTGGACCCCAACATGCCTGTCTCCTGGAGCACATCTAAAGCATACTTGCATTGAGATAACACAATCTCTTGCTTGCTTCTGGCCACCTCTATACCAAGAAAGCATCGAAGCTTCCCCAAATCCTTCATAACAAATTGCTCAGCAAGAGACCGCTTGACCTCAATAATCTTGGCTTTATCATCATCGGTAATAAGGAGAATACCAGCATATATCAACAATACCACAACACCTCTCTCAGTCTTCCTAGCAAATAGAGAATGATTTGACGAAGACAGCTGCAAACCCATCTTCTCCACTACCTCTGAGAGCTTCTGAAGCCATACTCTCAAACTCTACTTAAGGTCATAGATGGCCTTCAATTTACACACACACACCCCATGAACCCCGAATCCGAGAGGCTGCTACATGTAAACCTCCACCTAAAGATCATCATACAGGAATGTGTTCATTACATCAAGCTGGTGAAGCATTCAAGTATTTGTAGGTAGCAATAGAAATAAGAATCCGGCCGCCAACAGGTGAGCAACCAGAGAGAGTATCGAAGAAGTCCACCCCATACGTCTAGGTGAACCCCTTCACCACCAACAGAGACTTGTACCTTGAAATAGACTAATCAAGGTTGTATTTCAAGGCAAAGACCAAATGAGATCCCACTAGACAGGCACTAGCTGGAAGTGGAGTAAGCTCCCATGTGTGTCAAGTTTGAAAAGCAACCATCTCATCATCCATGGCTTTACGCCATTTTGGATCAAGTAACACCTACCGGTATGTGGAAGGTATCTCTATCGCAGCCAGCACAGTAGTAAAGAATCCAAAGGCAGTTCCCAAATTAGCCAAAAACACAGCTCCAGCCACATGGTACTACACACAAGAATGAGGTGCCTTCCAAATGGCAATCAGAAGGTCATCATTCAAGACAACAGCACCTGATCTTGCAGAATCACCACTAGACACACAATGGACAGATGGCTCAACACATACCTAACTCAAGGATATGGTGGGTCTGAACTAGGGGTGCATGTTGCTTGTAGGTAACCGGCAACTGATATGTACCAAGCGGATCTCTGAATCTTTGATCATTACTACCACTATCAGGTGTAGTACTCTCCAGCTCCTAACTACCACTATCAGGTGCAGGACCAATCTCAGAAACGGGAAACTTATACATAGAAATAGGAGTGTTGGGTTGTGATGCCACTGGTTCTATTAGAAAAATCCTAGGTACCTTTATATAGAGAGGCACACAATAGGTAGAGTTACAAGTATGCCCTTACATAATATAACACTAAAAAGAGAGACATACAAAATAACTAAACACTCCCCCTAAAGCTGGAGCATAGATATCAAGCATGCTCAGCTTGGAACATAACAACTTAAGGCGCTTCTTGGAGAGTGCTTTGGTAAAGGAATCAGCAACCTGATCTTCAGTAGCAATGTAAGGTGTAGTGATCCTACCAATGAGAATAGCAAATCAGATAAAGTGACAATCCACCTCTATGTGCTTTGTTCTCTCATGAATGGCAAGATTATTGGCAATAAATGCAACTGCCTTGTTATTGCAATACATGGGAATTGGACCAGAAATAGACACTCGCAAATCACATAAGATAGACCGCATTCACAAAAGCTCACAAGTAGTATGGGACATAGCCCTATATTCTGATTTTGCACTGGATTTGGAGACAATTTTGCTTCTTGCTTCTCCATGTGACAATGCTGCCACCTACATAGGTATAGCAACCAGTAGTGGATCTCTTATCTTCATGTGCCCATGCATAGTCTACATCATAATATCCCCAGACATTGAGATGATCATGCTTCATCAAAGATAGCCCTTTCCTAGGAGCATGCTTGAGGTATCTCAGTATTTGGAATACACCATCCCAGTGTATCTCTCCAGGGGACTGCATGAACTTGAAAGTTCCCTACTAGGAGGGGGTGACGTAATAATTGCGGAAATAAAATATATAAAGCAATCTCACAAACTAAGCAATCACAAAATGTGCACAAGTAATTTTTAGGTGGAAACCCAAACCAAGTGAAAACCACCACCTAACCCTCTCGAGTTAGGATTTTCCGATCAACCTAGTTGATCAAATCCACTAAACCGAATCACTTAAAACGAGGGTGATTCAACCTCAATACAACCACGCTACAAGTACGAGGGTAGCGTTCCTCAACCCCTTCTCTCCACGAGAAGGATTTTGTCCCACGAAGGAGACGGGAATTCGCAAAGCGAATACCCAACCAAAATAACAAAGATAAAATAAAACAACAGGTCCTATAGAGCCAACAAAGTAATCAAGAACCTAGCTTCTATAGGAATAAGGAAACTCCCCTTTGCAAGGAGTGCGTCGAGGATGACGCGGGTGCGTGAGCCACGCAACGGCGCAATGTCGCTCTCGTGAACAACGGCGGGAGAGCAGGTGCGCGAAGACTTGATGCTCTCAAGAGAATGAAACTTGAGCTTGGAGAGCAAGATCTTTTCTGGACACAAAAGAGTGTGAAAGTGTGTAGCTAAGTGTATCCAAGTGTTTTTCTAAATGTGTTTTTGTGTTGCAAGGGTTCCCCTCTATTTATAGAGGCCTTAGGAAGGCTTTGGAAGGCTTAGAAAGGGTTTTATAGCCGTTGGGAACAAAGTCCAAGAGAATCAGGCCGAAATCAGGACAATGATTACATTTGACAGGGTTATCAGACGTCTAACTCTGGCATCAGACGTCTGGAAGGCCACTTTAAGACGTCTGATTCCAAGGTCAGACGTCTAATTCTATGCGGGTTTCTCCCTGACTTGAATCAGATCTAAACAGGGTTTTTGTGCAAGTCCATCAGACGACATACAGGACGTTTGGCACTATGTCTGGACGTCTGGAAACCTACTTTTACTGTAGGAATTTATTTCCAAACGTTGCAACGGCTAGAAAATCTCTGAGAAGAGATTTTGGGTCAGCCGAGGCAAAACGGTCATTTATCAGACGTCTGGTAAGTCCTATGGACGTCTGATAAGGCTCTAACGGTCATAATCTTCAGTGTCTGCTAAGCCAGCCAACGGTCCACTAATTGGACGTCTGGCAAATCCATCAGACGTCTTCTAAGACGTCTGGTCTAAGGTCTCGACGTCTGATTTCATCAGACAGAACTAACTATGTCCAGCCTAACAGTTATCAGACGTCTGAAACAACAGTCAGACGTCTTAGAATACATTATCAGACGTCTGATTTGGGAATTAGACGTCTGGAAAGTCTGTTTGAACCCTATATTGATTTTCTAAGTATTCTACAGAAAACCTAAGTATCCTAGGGTTGTGCCGGTGTTCCTAGGACTACTGTTAGGGTTCTTTGAGGCTCTTTAACATGAAATATCTAAGGAAATAAAGAGCAACAAAAGAAACAAAAAATACAACAAGTACAAAAGAAGGAAATCTATCATATTCTTCATTTCCTTCCATCTTCAATCTTTCGCTCCACGCGAACCTCCTCCGTTTTCCGTCAAGCTCTTCCAATCCGTCCTGGATGCGAGCTCGAACTCCGTCTAAACACGTCCTCATTTGCAATTGACCTGAAATCTAGGACTCAAATTGTAAATGTTAAATAACACGTGTTTTGTTATCATCAAAACAAATGATCGTGGTGCTCTAGCACCAACAGAACTGACTTAGTCATCCCACTGCAAAGCAAATATCAAGACTAGTGCCCGTCAAATATAGCAACTTTCCCACCATAGCATCGTACCTGGTGACATCTTCAAGCACAGGACTCTCAGAGTCTACAAGTGGCAAGGAGGGATCCATAGGAATGCTAACAGGCTTGCAACCTAGCATACATATCTCTTTTAGCATGTCAAGAACATACTTCCTTTGTGACAACAGTAGACTACCATCAACATGTTGTACTTCAATGCCTAGAAAATAGTTTATCATTCCCAAGTCTTTAGTAACAAACTAAGAACGTACAAAACTTTTGGTGGCCTCTATACCTGTCCCATCACTTCCAGTGAGTAATATATCATTTACATACACAATTAAAATGATCAATCCAATAGCTCTATGCATAGTAAAGACAGAGTGATCTACAATGGATCTAGTAAAGCCAAACTCTTGCACAGCCTTACTAAATCCCTCAAACCAGGCCTTGGGACTCTACTTAAGGCCATAAATAATCTTCTTCAACCTGCAAACCTTCTAACGCTCCCCCTCAACCAGAAAACCAAGGGATTGCAACATGTAGACTTCTTCCAGATCACCACAGAGGAAAGAACTTTTTATATCAAGCTGAGAAACAAACCAACCATTGTTGACTGCCACAAAAAGGAGTATACACACCGAATTGAGTCTAGCTACTGGAGAGAGTCTCAAAATCAACTCCAAAGGTTTGTGTGTAACATTTGGCAACCAGCTGTGCTTTGAATCTTTCCATTATTCCATTAAGACAGCATTTAAGGGTGAACACCCACCTACAGCCCACAACAATAGCACCAAGGGGTACGTCAATGAGTTCCTAGGTACCCCTGCATTGAAGAGCAGCCATCTCCTCTTCCATGGCCAAGGTCCAAGACGGGTCCTAAGAAGCTTCAATATGATTCCTAGAAATATTTCTGCCATCAACTACAAGAGATAACAGTCTTCCTGCTGCAGGTAAACGATCAAGTGACATATAATTGGAAACAGAATATTTAGCACAAGATCATTGTGGCTTCCTCTGGGCAATAGGAAGATCCACATCAAGTACCCCGCGTAGTGAAGGATCTGGACCTCCATCTGAATCAGCAACATCAGCAAAGGACTAAGCAGGAATAGTAGAAAGTGGTTCCACCTCCTATAGAGTGATAGAAGGTGGTCTACGCTGAAAGTGCTGAGGCAATGTATCTGTAGTGGGTACCTCTCAATGCCTAGGATAGGTAATAGAGGGGCCATCATGAGGTGAAGGTGGCTCAGAGGGACCTGAAGGTGCAGCAGTAGGCATAGGCAATGGAACAACCTGTGAGACACTGGGAGGCTTTCCTGTAGCCAAATAATAGGGCATGTCCTCAAAGAAAGTCACATCTCTGCTAACATAAAAATGATGTGAAAGAGGATCAAAGCATCTGTACCCCTTCTAGGTTCTAGAATAACCCACAAAAATGCACTTGACAAATCTAGGAGCTAGCTTGTCCACTTTGAATAAATGAACAAAACACACACATCCAAAAATTTTGTGAGGTAAAGAGAAAAGCTCTTAATTAGGAAATAAGATAGAATAAGGAAACTCTCCTACCAAGAGTAGACGACGACACCCTATTAATTAAAAAAGCATGTTTAAGAATAGCATCTGCCCAGAAAGTAGCAAGAACATACATCTGAAACATAATAGTGAGGGCAACGTCAAGAAGATCTCTCAGCTTGCATTCAGCCACCCCATTATGTTGGGATGTATGAACATGACATCTGATGTATAATACCATGGGACTAAAAAATTGAGTCAAAGTAGAATTCACATGACAGAAATGCTCCTGTAAGCAACAACTACTCTGACATGTACTGGAGTAGTCAGTGGTTTAAGATCTGAAAAAAGGGTAACATCTCCTGTGATGTGCGAAGATGCACCTGAATTTGCAAGCCAAGATAGTTTACGAGCACCTCTTACACTAGCAACAGTACCTATCCTCTGGGAGATAAACACGCCAGCAGTAGAAGAGACTTTGGAAGAAACAAGCCTATCATACTCCTCCTTGGAAATAGTGGCCTGATGATTGACTTATTCTTCCTCCTAATAGGGCTGATTCTCCTCTCTACTATAAGCAACCTAGTTGGTTTGATGACCCTCAGGAAACCCATGCTTTATCCAGCATCTGACAATAGTATGATTTATCTTGTGGAAATGATCACAAAACAAACCACATCCTTTCCTCCTGCCCCTGAGGCTCCCCTGCCACGACCAGTGGCTGCCAAGGCAAAGGAATTAGAAAGTGGCACAAGGTCAGATATCTCCAGTGTAGAGAATCGAGCATATCTGTGAGGGTGTAGGAATCTCCTCCAGTGACATAAGTCGACTTATATTCAGGGCCAAAGCCTGTAAGTAATTGAACAGATCGAAATGCTTCATGCTGTTTGGCTATGACAATAACATCTATGGAGATCGGCTGATAGGTATCCTGCTCATCCCAGAGGTTCTTCATAGAATCATAGTACTCAGTAAGGGACAGTTCCTTTCCAGAAAGAGTACAACTCCTCAGTTACCCTGTAGAGACGACTAATGTTTCTCCTATGAGAATGTATCTCATAAAGAACCTTCCACATTTTCTTACCCGATGCATAGGACATGAACTATTTTGCTATACGTTCATGCTATTCAGCATGCAGGTAGCTACCCAATCATTGTCTGCTTCCCAGTTGACAAACTTGGCAGCAGGTTCCTCTTGTGTCAGAATACATTTCTCGCTATGTGATCCCACAAATCAAGAAAAGGAGGTAGACCACAGTAAAAAGTTGATACCATCCAACTTTATAGAAATACCCTGCATAAAAGAGGATGCGCTCGGGGTAGACATCTTCCCCGCTGAGTCGCTAAAGGGATCCTTCTCCTCCATATCACCCGATGCATAGGAATCACCAAAAACAAAGTTACTGTAGCAAAAAACAGATCATATACCGATCTGAAAAAATCCCAGATCAGAGAATAAGGATGCAATCAGACCATAACAACCTCCCTTGGGGCTAGATAAGACCCCAAAGGGGGTTCTTCCTATTGGACCTTGCCTTGATCGAAGAACGAGGGGAAGAAGGGGCCACGACGGTGCTCTGGCCTTTGGTAGACTAGAGAGGGCCGAGGTGCACCTCTTCACGCCACCGTGGAAGGCTGAGACAACGCAACAGCACCCCTCGATGACGCTGGGCGAGCCCGCGGCGCAACAAAGAGATCGACAGCACTGGGCGAGCCTGCAGCACAGCAGAAAGGAGGTAAGCAACACCCCTAGGCGGTGCTAAGCGAGCCTGCAGTGCAACAAAGAGATCAACAGCATTGGGCGAGCCTGCAATGCAGCAGAAAGGCAACGCTGCAATCCCCTCAGGTGGCTAGATCACCTGCAGGGGCGGCGGTGCTAGGCCACCTCGATCGACGGCACTGGGGACCTCCCTGACCAACGGCACTAGGCAATGCTGCCAGTCAGAGGAGCTAGCAACGCGAGGGAGGAAGCCAATGGCAATGAGGAAGGGCCAGTGGCGCCCTAGGGTTTGGGTGGAAGGGAGCGAAGGCTAGTTCTCAATAAGATACCAGA
Source organism: Thalassia testudinum (assembly GCA_037157565.1). Taxonomy (NCBI): domain Eukaryota; kingdom Viridiplantae; phylum Streptophyta; class Magnoliopsida; order Alismatales; family Hydrocharitaceae; genus Thalassia; species Thalassia testudinum. The sequence continues at coordinate 147,638,409 of JAZHRO010000031.1, forward strand.
ACCTCGATCTAAGACCATTGCTCTGATACCATGTTGGGTTATGATGCCATTAGTTCTATTAAAAAAACCTTAGGTGCCTTTATATAGAGGTACCCAATTGGTAGAGTTACAAGTATGCTCGTACACAATATAACACTAAAAGTAGAAAGACATACAAAATAACTCAACAATGAGGAATAGGCATAGGTGTAAACTCAGCCTCTAGTAGTAATTATTATGTTGCAAGAGAGAAATAGAGGGTTAACTCATGGAATGTAACATCTATACTAATATAGTTCCTGCCAGCCACTGGATCAAAGCATCGGTACCCCTTCTGTGTCCATGAATATCTAAGGAAAATGCATTTCACAACTCTTGGCACAAACTTATCTCTCCCTAGGCCCAGAAGGTTCACAGAAGCTACACTTCCAAAAAAACAAGGTGGTAGCTGAAACAAATCTCTCTCAAGATAGAGCATATGCCAAGGGGTCTATTCATGCAACAAAGAAGAGGGCATCTTGTTAATAACATAGTATGTTATAAGAGCCACATCACCCCAAGATAGATGTGGCACACAATTATGGATCGATAATGTACAAACCACATTTGGCAAATGCTCGTGTTTACTCTCAAACACACCATTCTTCTATAAGGAATGGGGGTAGGTCTGATGTATAATGGCATGAGACTTGTAGAAAACAGCTAGTCTAGTAGGACAAAACTCTATTTTTTATTTCTGATAAAAAAGTCTCAATCACATGCCCAACATCGGGATTATTCTTCAATAAAAATAACTAAGATAGTCGATAGAAAGCATCTGGTATAACCAAATAGTAATGGTGACCCTGTCGGTTAGGAATCCAACTCAGGCCCTAAACATCCATATGTAGTAACTGAAACACAGCAGTAGTCCTCGATCCAATGCTAGAACGAAAAGAGGAACTGTGGTGCTTCCCTAGCTAGCATGCGTCACAATGTATCTCAATAGCAGGTGAAACATGAAGGATGATGCATCTAAGCTTGTCCAAAGACAGGTAACCAAAGCAATAGTACCAAAACAAGGAACTCCCATCCCCGCAACGAAACTAAATCACCTTAAAAAGCAGTAGCAAGTGGAGTCTAGACTAGGCAATACACTCCCCCTCTTTATGCCCACCAATTGTCCTCCCCATCAGCTTATCCTGAAAAATGTTGTTAGACTTACTCTCTAGCCTTTTATTTTCTTTTGAGATATGTGTCCAGGTACATTGCACTTATTTTTTTCCCTTACCCCTTTCCTATATAAGAGGGTGTAGGGCTACTTTCTAATGCAAGTTTCTATTCCCATCAATTCTAACTTGGTATCAGAGCCAAGTTGGAAAGACCACCAAATAAAACCCTAACCCCACCTTCAAGCTTCTCGCCGTCGACATCGCCTGCCAGAAACCAATGCCGACAGCCAACATCGCCATTAGCCAGCAGCCCCGACACCGCTGTTTCCTCTCCACCCTCCTCCCCTCTCTCTCTCTTTCTCTCTCTCTCTCTCTCAGCAACAAGGGGAGGGGCAGTTCTACTTGCTATGGATTCTAGGGAGGTCCTTGGCATTCGTGTGATGTGTTTCTAAAGCTAAGGACCTTTTGAAAAATGTGTTGAAGGGCTACTAGCACTGTGGTATAACAAAAGCATACTTTTGATTCAGTTTGGGGTATGTATTCCCCTGTTTTGATGATCTTTAAGGTGTGTATACCCCATTGGTGTGTTGAGGACAACGAACCGCGTGTATGCTAATTGAGGGGTGTGTATTCCTCTGTTTATCATCTAAAATCAGATTTGTAAGTGTTGGAAAAGGTGGAAATCAGATCTAGGCATTGTGATTTTATGCCCAAGGAGTAATTCAAGTGGCCTGAATTTGTGTGGAGAGGCATCTTATTGTGTTGTTTACATTGCACTTGTGGGCATGGCAACTTCTCCTGAGTCAAAGAGTGTGCTAGGAACTGCCATATGTGCCTCTTCTCCAAGCACTGGTGTGTCGTAGTTGATTGACTCAGGTGTCTCTCATCATCTATTCGGTAATCAGTAGTGTTTTAGACAGATCCCATCAATTTCACAAGGTTGCACTGTACAGATAGCTGATAGGCGATATGCCCAAATTGATGGTCAGGGGACAGTTACAGTTACCCCATCTATGTAGCTCAACCATGTTTTCTTTGTTTCAAACTTGTCTATGAATTTACTTTCTGTTAGTCAAATCACCTTTGTGTCTTCTTTAATGATCTTGGATGCACTATCCAAGATCGTATGATAGGAAAGATTAATGGTAGTGGACATAAAGGAGGTGTTTACCGACTTGTTCAGGGCCCCATTATTGCAGCTTGTCAAATAATCCTGTTACAGTGGCATAGACGGTTGGGTCACCCATCTTTAGATAAACTATGCAGACTTATTCCACATTTGTCCCCAACCACACAACTTTCTTGTGATACATGTCAACTTGGGAAGCACCATAAATCCTCCTTTACGACTATTATTGGACCACGCACGTCTTCATATTTTCAATTAATGGATTTTGATGTTTAAGGTCCCAATAGGATTTCACATAGACAAGGACATCGCTGTTATTTGATAGTGGTTGATGATTTCTCCCGATTGTCTTTGGTTATTCCTTATGAAGAATAAGTCTGGGTCCTCTTATTGAGAAGTTTGTGTTGATAAAAAATCAATTTGTTGTCTGCATTAAGACAACCATATCTAATAATGCATTGGAATTTTGAAGTCGTCAGTTGGCAGATTTCTATGGTTTGCATGGTATCATTCATCAGACTTCCTATCCCCACACCTATCAGCAAAATGGGGTTGCAGAGAGTAAACATAGACATTCTTGATATGGCCAAGATTTTTCTTATTCAGAACAATGTGCCACATATTTACTTAGGCAATGCAGTTCTCATAGCTTGTTATCTCATTAATAGACTACTCTCCTCAGTTATTCATGAGAAGGAAACATGGCTGGTGTTATATACAGATGCTGAGTTGTTTAGTGTTCCACCCAAGACATTTGGGTGCATGGCTTTTGTTCATCTTCTTGGACCTGGTCAAGATAAATTAACACCTCAAGCAATTAAGTGTGTGTTTCTTAGCTACTATCGTACTCATAAGGGGTACCGGTGTTTTGATCACCTGCACCAGAAGAATTACATTAGTGCATATATTACATTTCATAAAGCAATACCTTACTTTTATGTTGCTGCTAGACAGTTGCAGAGTGTGCCAGAGTATGTTCCTATGCATGTTGCTCCTATGCCATTTGGCATCTTCTCAGATAGTAAAAATTCTCATCCCTCACAAGACCATCTACCAACCCATTCAGGATTGTACCAACGGATGAGAACACATTCAAGGGTCACACCTATCAATTGCCAATTTCTTACAAGGTGAGACCACCCTCTTCCTCTATTCTAGAGTCTTCTCCTAGTCCGGTTAGTGTTGAGAACCCGGAGGCTCCTCATCACGATATTCCTACAAGTACAGTCTCGCATAAAGGACGTTCCTTCAAGTGCAGTGTCTAATACCGTGGATGTCTCTTCCAATACAGTGTCAGCTGAAGTAAAGGATCCTTCTCATCAGGATATTCCTACAGGTACAAAGTCTCGCAAAGAGGACGTTCCTTCAGGTACAGTGTTTGATACTGTGGATGTCATTTCCAGTACAGTGTCAACTAAAGTGGAGGATGATGTTCCCATTGCTATTCGGAAAACCCCCCGTTCTTGTGCTCATTACAAAGTGGCAAGGAGTGCTATCTCCACTATCCAAGTTAGGTCATCTCTTCACGCCTTTACTGTTGCCATCTCTACTGCCAGGATCCCAGCCACCTACTAGGAGGCTCTACTCGATCCAAAATGGTGTGCTGCCATGGATGATGATATGTCTGCCCTTCGTGATAGGGGACCTGAGAGTTGGCACCACTCCCTTCTGGAGTACATCTTGTTGGATCTCGTTGGTTGCCTTGAAATACAACCATGATGGGTCTATGTCACAGTATAAGGTTAGGCTAGTTGTAAAGGGGTTTACCCAAACTTATGGAGTGAATTTCTTTAACACTCTCTCTGGTGGCTCGTTTCTCCACAATCAAAACCTTAGTCTCTATTGCAGCACATCATGGTTGGCCTCTTCATCAGCTTGATGTTAAGAATGCATTTTTGTATGGTGACCTCTAAGAAGAAGTTTACATGCAGTAGCCCTCGAGTTTTGAGGTTCAGAGGGAGTGTGTATGCAGGTTGAAAATGACTATTTATGGCCTAAAGCAGAGTCTCTGTTCCTAGTTCCAGCGACTATCAGAGGCTTTAGCTACTATTGGGATGCAGAGGTCATCTTCCGATCATTCTCTTTATGAGGACATGTCATGGTGTAGTGGCGCTACTTATGTATGTGGATGATTTGATTGTCACAGGGGATGACAAGTTTAGTGTTTCTAAGGTAAAGGAGTTCCTTGCTTAGCAGCTTGTAATGAGGGACCTAGGAAGGCTCCACTATTTCTTGGGAATTGAGGTTGCTCATAGCAAAGAGGGTATCGTGATGTCTTAGAGGAAATATGCCCTTGATATACTCCAGGTGGCAGGGATGCTAGGATCCAAGGGAGCAAATATCCCTATGGATCCAAAAGGTACATCTTTTTGATAGGGCAACAAAGATTGTTGATAACATGGCCTATAGGGAATTGGCAGGCAAACTTCTATACCTGACTATCACACGATCCGACATTAGTTTAGCAATTGGGAAGTTGAGCCAGTTTTTAGACAGGCCTATAGATGCACATTGGTAGGCATGATGCAGGTACTCAAGTACCTCAACAGAGCTCCTAGACGTGGTCTTCAGTTTCAAAGTGGAGCCCCTATGATAGTTGTGGGCTATTCTATTGCTAACTGTGTCGATGATCTTGACAATAGGACGTCTACCACTGGCTTCTATATATTTGTTGCAGGCAATCTTGTTACCTAGCGAAGTAAGAAACAAAGTGTGGTCGCCCATTCCAATTGCATAGTCTGAATATCAAGTTATGGCACAAACGACAGCATAGATGATATAGGTTAGATCCTTGTTGCGAGATCTTCATGTTAAGATTGAGGGACCTATGGAGAAGCATTATGATAACAGAGCTGCCACATACATTGCTAATAACCCTATGTTCCATAAGAGGTCTAAGCACGTGGAAGTGAACTATCACTATACCAGGAGTCTCATTCAGAAGGGTCTTCTATGCACTACCTGTGCCACCTCTGCAGATCAGACAGCCGATATGTTTACAAAGCCTCTGCCGTGATCCACCTTTGATTCGTGTTGTAGCAAGTTGAGCATGATTAATATCTATGCTCTAGCTTGAAGGGGAGCGTTAAACTTACTAACTTTTTATTTTCTGTTGAGATATGTGTCTAAGTACATTGTACATATTGTTCTTTTCCCTCACCCCTTTCCTATATAAGAGGGTGTAGGGCTACTTTTTAATGCAACTTTTCTATTCCCATCATTTCTAACTAATGCATCCCACATCATCAAAAGCACGTCAGTTGAGCTACTTTGTAATCTTACTAATAGATAATAAATTCAAAGAGAAGTCAGGAACAAAAAAGACATCAGATAATCTCATTGTGAGGGCCACTGCCACCTCCCCTGACCATCAATCTGCGCATGTCTACCATTCGCAACATGCATTGTCCTGCCATAGGATACTAACTGTAATCTGCCAAAACATCCCTGATCTCTTAATAAATGATGTGAAGCACCAGAATTAACCAATCAAGACATACCTACAGAGACCTAAGCACATATGTCTATACCTGATGAGGAAGCAAATGCAACAATCTCAGTGGATGGTGTGGCTAGCTCCTGAGTCAACTAAGAGAGGTGCTGAAGTAAACCATCATAGTCAGCCCGAGGAACAAGTACAAAATATGTTGGCTCCTCTGAAGTCACTAAGGCTTGGTTAGCAACTGGAAGTCTCCCATATTTAGTCCAACATGAGGCCTCCACATGGCCAACCTTCCCACAGTAGGTGCACGTAGTACCAGGCCTACCAAACACACCTTGTCCTCTCCCACGTCCATGGGTGGAAGGTGCTCCCCTACCACCACATCCAGCAACTGCAGCAGGGGCAGAGGCTTGACCTGCACTGTCTCCAATCGTAGGTATGGTCACCTCAGTCCGACTCAATCGGTTGTATACTTCCTACAAGATAGGAAGCTCAGAAAGTATATGAATCTGTAAACGGACAGCTGTGTACTTTAGGCCAAGTCCTGACAAGAACTAATGAATTGCAGGCTCTCTACGATACTTCCTCTGTGCAACACGTGTAGACAACCCTGCAGGCACTGTACTTCTCCTCAAGCCCTTTAAGGGTGGAGTAGTATTGTGAAAGAGAACGCCCTTCCTGCTTCAACTAAGACAGTTCGTGACTGATCTGAAAAACTAGAGATGAGTTCTTCTCATGTGAGTATGTGTCACAAAGACTATCCCACATCGCCTTCTCTATCAAGTAAAACATAATCTCATCTCTAATCCGTGGGATCACGCAATTCATTAACCATGTTGTGACCACCGCACTATCTTTCTTCCATGTGGCACACTTTCTTGACTTATCTGTGCACTTGGACTCCAATAAGATGCGTACCTTGTCGTGACCTTCCACTGTCATCAGGAACATCTGAGACAAACAACTATTTATGGGACCAAAAAATGGAATTTTATAGGCCCCGAACTCAGAAGCAACACCCGATGTCACCTTAAAAGTGCTAGAAGACACCATCACACATCCTATAGACGAGAAAATATGCCAAGGAGTATATCTGAAATAATTTTCAGACCATGTAGGTCACCAACAATAGTAGATCAATCTTTAAGCACGAACATCAAAGGAAATAGCGACCCAGAACCCGTGCCTAAGGTGATGTAGAGACCCCTACATGCAACAGTCGCAACCACAAGATGCGCTGGGGCCTAGAGGGGCCAACACACCTACACATAGGTCCTCCAATTCAACCACTGTCGGTGGGCAAAGACCACCCAAGAGCATCGCCTGCGTCTCTGAGTGGGCCTCTTGCCATTGCTCCTGGATGCAATGCCGTCTAATGAGTCAACGAGAAGGAGAGAGGGGTGGCGGCAATGGTAGAGGAGAGAGAGAGAGAGGGATTCAGGTGTTACGGTTAGGAAATCTTGTTTAGTAGGGATACCATAACCCGACCTAGGACTGCACTCTCATATTGAGGACAAAATGATCAATTACATTCTTCGAAAGGGCCCAACACCTCTTTATATAGATGAGAGGTGTTGGGAAAATAACATAAAATGTCCACAAAGAAAATACAAATAGTAGCCAACATCAAAACAAATAGAAAAATAATAAAGATCGAAAGAGTATCTCATCAATAACTAAAGACTTCGAGCTGATAAATTATTTTCTAGGCATTAAGGTGCAACACATTGATAGTGGACTTAATCTGTCACAGAGAAAGCATGTTGACATATTAAGAGAGGCAGGAATGCTTAGCTACAAACCTGACAGTGTCCCAAAGGATCCATCCATACCACTTGCGAATTCTCGAAGTCCACTACTTAAGAACATAACTAGATACCGTGCAATGGTAAGAAAACTCCTATATTTGACAGTAACAAGGCCAGATATTGCATTTGTTGTTGGGAAACTCAGCCAATTTATGCAGTCCCCTAAAGAGAGACACTGGGTTAGTGTATGTCAAGTGCTATGGTACCTCAAGTAGGCTCCTGAAAAGGGACTCTCCTTCATAAGACATGGTCATCTTGATATATGGGGATATTCAAATGCTGATTATGCACGAGGATAGGAAGTGCAACATTATGTTGGGGCACATGAGGATAAGAAGTGTACTATAGGTTATTGCACTTATGTGGGTGGCAACTTTGTCACCTAAAGGAGTAAGAAAAAAAATGTAATCTCCAGATCGAGCGTTGAGTCTAAGTATAGGGCAATGGCCCAGACTACTTGAGTTGTTGTGGGTACTGTGATAAAATTGGAGGAAATGAGATAATTCTATTATTGAAATCGGCCTCTCCTTATATAATGGAGATGTGGAAAAGTTGCGATATAACACCAACACAAGAAATAAAAAATAGCAAAAGACCCCTCATACAAAATCGGTGCATATGCTAACACTCCCCCTCAAGCCTAAGCATAGATATCTATCATACTCAGCTTGCATACACACAAATCAAATAAAGACATAGCCAAGGGCTTGGTAAAAATATCTGCAATCTACTCCTCAGACATGACTGATGTATATAGCAGCCCCTTCTGAATAATATCTCAGGTATAATGGCAACGAACCTCTACATGCTTCGTTCTTTCGTGAAATGCTAGGTTGGCAATGAACGTAGCTGCTCTGTTATCACACTGCATCTCCATCAGGCTAGGAATGTTGGCTGCCTTGGCTCTAAGGATGCCCACCTCCTACAGAATATCCAATGCATACCTCCACTGGGACAGGGCTACACCCTTCCTACTCCGAGCAACCTCAATACCAAGAAAATATCGTTGAGCTCCCAAATCATTCATGACAAACTGCTACGCCAGAATGTACTTGATCTCAGTGACACCCTGCACATCATCCCCTGTAACAATGAAGTCATCAACATATACGAGAAGCACCATGGTACCTCGTCCAGTCCTCACAAAAAGAGAGAAATCAATCGTCGATCTCCTAAATCCAACTGCCTCCACAACCTGAGACAACCTTTGGAACCATGTTCTGGGACTTTACTTAAGGCCGTAGATGGCCTTCTGCAGTCTGCATACACGCCCCCTGAATCCCAAAGCCTAGTGGCTACTGCATGTAGACTTCTTCTTGGAGATCACCGTAGAGGAATGCATTCTTCATGTCCAGCTAATGCAAGGGCCAATCAAGCTGGATCGCCACTGCTATCAACACCTATACTGTAGGAAGTCTAGCAACTAGTGAGAAGCTGTCAAAGAAGTCCACCCCATAGAATTGGGTGAACCCCTTTGCCACGAGGCGTGCTTTGTATTTGACAATGCCTCCATCTAGGTTGAACTTCACTGTGAAAACCAATCGACAGCCAAAAATCGTAGGTCTGTCTAGAAGTGGAGTGAGCTTCCAGGTCCCATGACCCCTAAGAGCAGCCATCTCGTCCTCCATAGCTGCCTGCCATCTCAAATCAAGCATGGCCTCGCAGTGAGTTACTAGGATGTAAGCAGCAACCAACTCCTAGGTGAAGCCTACAAACTCAGGGCCTAGGCTATCAATAGCAAGTGTCCTAGTTGTCGGGTAAGTAGCACAAGTCTGTGGCCTCTTCCGAACAGTTATTGGAAGATCCAGATCATCACCTATCACATCATCTATCATGTCCCTGTGATCAACACGTGGGAAACAAGCGTTAGTGTCTAAGGGACTCACATGAGAATCACATAGTGGAGGTGAGGGAGGGGGCCCCCGAAAGGTAGTGTAAGGAGGGGTATATATCTGAAGCAACTCAGTCAGACGTGGAAAGGGTAGCGTAGCAAATGGTGGTGGTAGTGGTGGGACAGTAGGGATGAGTCTCTGGAAAACTCCCAAAGTGAATAGGTGAAAATGGCATCGGTGCCAAATCACCCTCAGAAGGTAGCTCAGCTGTAGACATAGAAAGAAGGATATCGCCTCATGAAAGGTAACATCTGCCAAAACAAAGTGCCGAGAAGTAATCGGATCAAAATACCGATACCCCTTTTGAGTCCAAGTATACCCAAGAAAAATACACTTAACTACTCTCGGTGCTAATTTATCCCAACCTGGTCCCAACAAATGGACAAAAGTAACACAACCAAAAGTCCAGGGGTGACATGAAACAGGGGTCTATCAGGATGCATAACCTGCAAAGGAATTTACTCGTGTAAAACAACGTTAGGCATCCAATTTATCATAAAATAAGCTGTCAAAACAGCGTCACCCCAGTAAAGAGAAGGGACCAAGTGGTGAATCAACAAGGTACAAGCAACATCAAGTAAGTGGCAGTGCTTCCTCTCAGCAACACCATTCTGCTGAAAGGTGTGGGGGCAAGTGGTCTTATGAATAATGCCGCAACTGGAAAAGAAAGTACATAGCCGAGTGGTACCAAATTCTAAGGCATTATCAAACCAAAAACGTTTCACAAAACATGAATACTGAGTTTTTATTTCTTTGACAAAATTTTCAACAATGTCCTACATCAGACTTATTTTTCAAAAAAACAACCAGGAAAGACGGGAAAAATCATCCACTAGCACCAAGTAATATTTGTTCCCAAGCCGATCAGGAATACGACTAGGACCCCAAACATCCATGTGAACTAAATCAAACACAGTAACAAAGGCAACAGCAATGGAAGTGGAAAAACTAACCCTGTGGTGCTTGCCCAGCTGACAAGCATCACAGGTGAGAGCAGTAGTAGAGGGTATGTGCGGCAGAACTTGTCTGAGATGATCAATGGGCAGGTGACCAAGGCGGTGATGCCACTGAAGAGGGGACCCAACAGAACTAAGGCCCTACGTAGCAGAAGCAGCAACAACAGTACGGCTTAGATGGTATACCCCTAGTTCCCTCACGCCCTCCACCAATCATCTTCCCAATGAACTTGTCCTGCAAGACACAAGAAGGCGCATCAAATAGAGCTCGACAGTTCAAATCTCTAGCAATACTACTAACAGACAACACATTCAATAAAAAATCAGGAACGTAGAAAACATTTGTCAGTCGCAAGGTCAGAGATAAAGACATATATCGCTTGCCAACAAGTGACGAGTGTCTCCCATCTGCCACCTGTACAGTCCTGGCTAGGGTAACTGGTGCTAACTGACAAAAAGAGCTCATGTCGCCACACAGGTGCTTGGATGCACCAAAGTCAATCAACCAATCGCCAAGAGATAAAAGAGACAACAAACCAGTCGCAGGTGCCTCAGAAGAAGAGGCAATGGCTACAGTGTCTGGAGGCTGAGAAGACGAGGTCTGGGCTAACTGAGCAATCTACTACCGTAGAGTCTCAACTCTGTATTGAGGGATCTGACATCAAGACTCGACGAAGCTCTATCAGTGACCTCAACTGCCTGATTAGCCACAGGTGGCCTACCATGCTTCTGCCAGCATGTCACCTAAGAGTGGCCCATCCTACTAAAGTAGGTGCATGAAGACTGAGCACGTGCACTAGAAGAACGTCCACGACCAAGTGCAGGGAAAGGAGCACCCCTACCACGTCAAGGGGTCCCAACTAGTGCGGACGTCTAGGCACCAGAGTTAAGAGCAGAAGTATGCATTATACTCTGCTAAGTCTGCTATAGGCTTCCTCCAGAGTAGCAAACTCAAGAGCGGTGAGAATCTGATCTCTGGCTGCTGCGTACTCAGATCCAAGGCATGACAGGAAAAGGGAGACTGGCAGCTGTCTCCAAAAGCACCTCCAGGAGTCACAGGCACACTACGGCAGGTAGAAATGATGCCTCTCCAGCATTCCCTTCATGAGGGAGTAAAACTATGACAACGTGCGTCCCTCCAAACGCAAGTGAAATAGGTTATGAAAGACCTGAAAAACACGCGCGGAGTTCTTAGCATGTAAGTATGACTCACGCAGAGACTCCCACATCTCCTTCGTTGTCGAATAGTACACGATCTCATCCCCTATCTGGGGAATGGCAGTCTGCATAACCCATGCACACACCATGGCGTTGTCTCTATTCCAGTTGGCATGTATGCCAGTCTTGTCTATAAGCTCCAGATCCGTAAGAATATGATCTTTCCCATGACACCTGATGGTCATAAAAAAAGTCTAGGATCACCGTAAGTAGTTGATCTAATCTATTTTGATGATGGGACCGAAGAATGGGTTTTTGAGTACCCCGGTATCCGAAAGAGAGTCGCTGTCACATTGGATTGATCAGGCTAATCTGAAGAAGCCATCTACACAATCCACGAGCCTCAGTCAACCTTCCAACATCGAAGAAACAGTAGTTGATCTGAAATAGTCTGGTTTCATACCTACATCTTCATTAGAAAGCCCCCTTAGACGGGCGTTGGCCTACCATGAGTACGGGGGAAAGCACCCGAGACGGCCCCAAGGGGACTTAGACCTCTCTCCCTGCAATTACAAAGCAACATAGCCCTAAAACAGGGCTACCGACACGTCACAGCTGTCGCCGCCATGCACTACTGCATGTGCGCACAGCGCCGTCGCTCGCCTCGCTACAACGTCGCCGCTTGCCTTGCCGTAACGCTACCGTGTGTTGAACCGCCGCACCGCTGGGCCACAAGTAGGCCCACCGGAGATGTGTGCCGACGTTGAGGAGAAAGAGAGGGGGTTTTGGTGGTTAGGGTTTGGAGGCCTTGGGGCCTGGGATACCTAGAGCCTCAGTCTAGGATCGCTGCTCTAATACCAAATTGGAGGAAATGAGATAGTCCTATTATTGAGACCTGCCTCTCCTTATATAATGGAGAGGTGGAAAAGTTACAGTACAACACCAGTACAAGAAATAAAAAATAGCAAAAGACCCCTCATATAAAATAGGTGCATATGCTAACAGATAACAAGGCGGCTACATTCATTGCAAACAACCCAGCATTTCATGAGTGAATAAAGCATATAGAAGTGGATTGTCACGTCATCGGGGATGCCATTCTAGCGGGAAAAATTCAACACCCTATATCGTCACCAAAGAACAAGTTGCAGATATCTTTACCAAAACCCTCTTAAAATAGTGTCTTGAGTTATGTTCCAAACTTAGCATGTTTGATGTGTATGCTCCAGCATAAGGAGTGTTAAGTTATATGACATATGTCCTTTCTGTATTTATTTATTTGTGTAAGGGTATACTTATATTTTTTCCTTGTGTCTTTCTCTATATAGAGGCACATAGGGCCACGTGAAATAGCAGAACGCTCATTTGTCCTAAACCATAAGCATGTAAATGGTTGGATTAAGAAATAACCACTAGTAACTATTCAGTCAGATCACGGATTCAGTTTTGTTCACTAAGCGGGAACAGTTCGTGCTTGGCCAGGTGATGGTCCGAGCATAAAAAAAAGTGCTCATGAATAGAATATAAGGAAGGTTTAGAGATAACAATAACAAAGTTTTTTCTACTTTCTCCCATAAGGATAAAAATGTTCCAAAGCTGTAATCATTACCTTAATACCCACTATAGCAACAAGGATAAGGTCCTCCTCGGGTAAAGCCCACTGCTCTCTCTGCTCTTCATCAGGTACATTCTCTACACCGAGTAACCTGTAGGCAAATGCAACACACCGCAGACTAACTGCAGCCATGTCTTCAATATTTTTTTTAAATTGATTGGCCTGAAAGAAACCAACATAAAGCATCTGGCTTTATAAATCAAGACTTTCAGGAGAAAAGCAAAAGGAATAAAGAATATTAAGAATTCCTCAACTGCATCGAAATAAAACCCTACCCCTGACAAGTATTAGACAAACCATGTGATGCCACAAAAACTTGATTAACCGTATTCTGATACTAACATTCAACAAAATCATGAAAACTCAAATCCATATGCTAGATGCTAAAACAAGGCAAATTCTCCCTTTCAGTTAAAGTTTCCGCGATCGATAAAAAAATTTGTTGCAAGTGAGCAATATTTGAATATTAAGAATCATAAATCATTATGCATTTCCCTCCCACACGCATGAGCAAAAAGTGACCTTATCTGGATCAATTGGCTGCACCAATCCCTCAGAATCTATCCAATTAGTACAAGATGCCAAAACTATCTCAGCAGCCCCCTTCCAGTGAACATGAACAACTGCAGAATCTGCCTGCAGAAAGAAACCGAGAAGAATAAAAATAGTTTAGTTTGCCACGAAGAAATTTAGGTATTGTCGGATTATTGGACCAGTTAAGCTTCATAACATTGTTAAAAATTGCAAACGTCAAAATTAGCATGTTAAAGTTTCTAATTTCCATAAGCTCCTTTCTTAGTTAAACCATGTCCCTTATGCAACTTCATATCAACTAACCACGTAAACCTTTAGCAGAGTTTCAATTGAAGCTGGCATGTGACTTTATTTTCAAATTTCAAAGGCATGCACATACTAGATTTTTTTTTTTTTGAAAACATGAAAAATGACAAAAGAGTAAAACAAGAACCAAAGAAAATAGTTAGTGAAGCAAAGGTAAATGTTTGAGAGTATTTTTATAAGAAACTTGATCCTAAAGAAAGTCAAAAAGATATGTTTAAGCCAACTAAAGTAAAAGAGTGGAAAATAAAGGACCTTACACATAACAGGCATCAAGAATGAAAAAGGAAGGATGCTTATAACTAGTGAGGATATAAAGACAAGATAAAAAAAGATATTTTCATAAGTTTTTTAATTAAAAACAAAAAAATAAAGTCATCTTAGAGAAGTTAGCCATTTCAAAAGATCATGTGAATCGGGAAAACCATTGGAAGATATAAAAGAAAGTAGTGGAGGCTTTGAAGATGATGAAAATTAGGAGGGTTGTTAGACCTAATGATATTCCTATAGACATTTGGAGAGTGATAAGAGAAGAGGGTATAACTTAGCTCACAAAATTTCTTAATAATCTTTGGAGAGGCAAGAAGATGCTAAAGGAATTGAGGAAAAATTTTATGATACCTTATACAAGAACAAAGTAGATATACAAAATTTGTTCCAACTATAGAAGTATTAAATTGATGAATCATACAATAAAACTTTGGGAGAGAATAATTGAAAGAAGGTTGAAGCAAGCCTGTGTACTGAAAATCAATTTGGCTTTATGCCATGTCAGTCTATTATTGAGGCAATACATCTCCTGAGACATAATGGAGATCTACAGAGCCAAAACGAAGGATTCACATATGCTTTCTATTGATTTGAAGAAAGCCTATGAGTCTTTCTCAAGAGATATCTTGTGGAGAATTCTAAAGAAGAGATAAGAACCAATTTTATATATCAACCTCATAAAAGATATGTACTATGAAGCTGCAGCTTGTGTAAGGACCAAGGATGGATTGATGGACTACTTTGATATCACCATTGGTCCACATTAAGGATTAGCATTAAGCCCTTACCTCTTTGCCTTAGTTATGGATAAGTTGACGAAGCATATCCAAGCTGAGGTGTCATGTTGTATGCTTTTTGCTAATGACATTGTGTTGGTTGATGAGACAAGAAATGGAGTAAACAGAAAACTTGAGCTTTGGAGAGAAACCCTGGAAGCTAAAGGCCTATGCCTATGCAAGACAAAAACTGAGTATTTGGAATGTAAGTTTAATAGTAGATGGAACAATGAAGGGATGGATGTAAAAATTAGAGAAGAGTGCATTCCAATGAAAGATATTTCTAAGTACTTGGAATCCATTTTTCAACAAAATGGTGAAATTGATGGAGATGTTTCACATAGAATTAATGCAAGGTGGTTGAAATGGCGGGGAGCATCTGGTGTTATCTATGATAAGAGGGTTCCTTTAAAAATCAAAGGAAAGTACTATCAAGTTGCTGTGAGACCTACCATGCTGCATGGTTCTGAATGTTAGGCCCTCAACAAAAGTCATGTGTAAAAGATATTTGTAGCAGAAATGAAGATGTTAAAATAGATGTGTGATCATATAATGAAAGACTGTATTTTAAATGAGATTATTCAAGAAAAGGTTGAGGTATCACTGACAAAGGATAAAATGAGAGAGACGCACCTAAGCTGATTTTGACATTTGCAAAAAAGGCTACTAAATGCTCCAGTCAGGAGATGCGAGGAGTTGGAAGTTAAATCCACTAAGAGAAGGTGAGGAAGATCAAACAGGTGTTAGAAGAAAACTATTTAGTATGACCTCAATTAATTCAATTTAAGTCCAAAAACGGCTCAAAATAGACCTGTGTGGAAGAAAAAAATTCATATAGCTGGCCCCACCTAATGTGGGAAAATGCTTGGTTGTTGTTGTTGAAAGGGGAAAAATATGTCTACTAGAGGCTAATAGGCATCCACTATATTACGAAAATGAAGATATAAATTAGATTAGTGTAGACCAAGAAGAGAGAGACGTAGCTTCCCTTACAACATTATCAAGCCACACCCTCTCCCCCCCCCAAAATTGACCAATTACATTGCAACCATACATACCAAAGAGCTGCCAACATCAAGACCCTGATTGCTAAATCCGCCATAGTTCCTCGTCGCCAAGAAAACCACCAGTCAAGAAAAGAGCCCTTCTCAATTATTGGAACACTAACAGTTCTGAGGACATCCTTTACAAAATCACACTGTAGAAGCAAATGAAAGACAATACACACAATGGACACGTAACAACAATATATGCTTGCCAGCAACTAACAATAACCAAAGTGACCAGCTTTTTCCCTCGTAGAAGCTAGAAAAAAATCTTTCATCTTCCAAAAAATAGCACAACTAATCCCCAATAGCTTCACTTCTTAGCAATTTATATGCCCTTTTCACATAAACGACCCAAGGGCCCAAGTTAACTAATCAAGGGCACCCTCCTTAGGCCAAAGGACACTAAAGATGTCAACATATCTTGGAACT
Source organism: Thalassia testudinum (assembly GCA_037157565.1). Taxonomy (NCBI): domain Eukaryota; kingdom Viridiplantae; phylum Streptophyta; class Magnoliopsida; order Alismatales; family Hydrocharitaceae; genus Thalassia; species Thalassia testudinum. Next base: position 147,654,900 of record JAZHRO010000031.1, read on the forward strand.
TACCAAAACCCACATCTAAACGCAATCCTCCAAAAGGAGACAACGAGGAACCAACACCCCAAATCATTTGGCCAACCAAGCATTAATAGCATGATGATTTTTATTAGCAAAGTAGAAGCAAGCGATGCCAACCCTATCTAATCATCCTCACAAAATTTGAAAGAACTTCCATCTCACAACATTAATTCAAAGAAAGGTTCAACCCGACTAAGGATACAACATAAGCCTCTCCAAAAAGTGGATGCACCCCTAGCAGAATGTCTTCTTTTAGACTAATTGAGGTTGGTCCCACAAGAATCACACAAGAGTGTTGAGAAAGATGTCCTTTACAATTCATTTCTATGTCTTTTGGTCTTGTCTGCCTTTTTCTTGAGGGCATAGTTGTAATTGTTCACTAGCCTTTCTATTTAGAGGTCTAAGGTTTCATTTGGAGAATATAGAAAATCATTTCTCCTTTCACATGATATTAGAGTGGTGTCATATGCTAAAGCTCTATACCTCTGTGATCTCTTATCACCTTTCCCTACCAAATAAATGATTAAGGTCTCTTGTGCATTGAGATTCCCTTGAGTTGTGTTGTATTTTATGCCCTATAAAGGGCATTGTTGAACGTCTGGGTTGCTACGCTAATGTGTTTAGTTTTGAAAAATCTGTCGTCGTAGTATGAAAGCGAAGAACTCGTGTTCAACAAATAGAATTTATGTCGGAATGAAAATCCCAGGTCGAATTCAGGGAGGTTACGTCAATCTATATTCGCAATTATATTTTTTTTAGAATTTTTCTTAAAAAGTAAGACGATGTAATTACAATGAAGCCATAATAACAATCAAACTAAATGAGAGGGAGAGAGAGAGAAAACATGCATTCAACAATTCAAAATGTTTATACAATAAAATCAAAGAAGAATTACATTAGAAAGCGCGAAATCAGCTACACTAGAAAGCAGAAAAATTCTACACTAGAAAGCTGTAAAGAAGAATGGGAGAGAGAAGTTATCCTCCTCGACGATTGCTTGGAGGACGAGCCGAACGAGACGCCACCTGAACGAAAGAGGACGGAGTGAGGAGATCGAGGCAGGAGGAACGAGAACGGAGCAGCACGTCGTCGTCGTCGCGGGATCCGCTAACAAAATGAGAGCAAAAATTTGACTTTATCTCGCGAGGAGCATCCCGGGTGTGGGACAAGCTTCTCTTGAGCTTTAGAGAGGTAGAGAAGAGAAAGAAGGGATGAGAATTTCGTGTAGAGGGGGTCTCCTTTTATAGTTGCAAGGAGTGAGGGCAAATTGATCATTTTAATTTGAAAATCATTAAATCAGGGGTCTTTAGTGACGGATAAACCATCGCTAAAGCCCCATCGTGGGCGTAGTGGGGCACCGCCCACGCGCGGTCGTTCACCTCGCGCGTAATGCGCGCTCCACGTCCAGCTGATCTCAGCCGTCTGATCGTGAGATCGGACGGCTTAAGTCGCGCCTCCGCCCGCTCAACGCGCCCGCCCGCATGCGATCCCACGTGAGGTGTGGCGTGCAATAGCGAGTGGGCGCTATCGAGCGGCCGCAGCCGCTCGATCGCGATCGAGCGGTCGCGGAGCCCGCTCGCCCGCGCCCTTTCGCCTGCGCATGCGAATTCGAACCCACGCCAGCGCCTCGTGATAAGGCCTCCACCCACTGCACTACGGAGGAGAGATGGTTGCGCAAATGTTTTGAGGTGCGGCTGCCCACAGCCGTTGGATCGCTATCGTGCGGTCCAGATCTAACGTGCGGTGGTCTTCAAGATCAGCAAGGCTGGTTTTGGCCATACATCTTCTGGATGATGTAGATGGTGCCACGATTGTCGGATTAAGTCGATTTTTGCGTCGCTAGGCTGCAATCGTCGATCCGAATCCATCCATGCGATCGGATTTGTCATTTAAAGTGTGGATTCACACCATCTTGGCCCTTTCTCTTCTAGGGTTCCCCGATCTCTATCTGATGCTACAGATGTCTGATTAGGACGATCTTGGAGTCGTTGAACTCCAATCGGCGCCCTGATCACATCTGTACGGTTGGATCCTCGATCCGAGGCCGTAATAAAAAGTTTGCCCTGTCCATGAACATAAAATGAGACAATTAACCTCTATTTCATTTAAACTAATCTAAATGCAATATTTATAGTATGCAATGCAATCCTATGCTTAAGAACATGTACAAATAGACATCTTAAGTAGTGTAAACATGTTTACATCATACCCCCATGCCTATCTTTTGCTAATCCCTAGCAAAAACTACATGTTATTTAAAAAAGAATCAGGTTGAATTATTTAGGCATGAATTATTTTCAATCACTAAGAAAATGTTTACTTAGGATCTAAACTTTCAAAGACACAACAGTGTCCGAGTATCTGCCAAAATGCAGATCGCCTCAAGTCCTCGCCTTATTCAAAGAATTTTTTTCTCTTTTTCTGTTTTCTATTTTTTTTAAATTTTAAAGTTTTAGGGTTTAAGAGTGGCTTTCTACGGCCATTCAACTCACCCAAGATTTGATGAGAACCCTAAGTTCTAAGCATCTTATTGTGAATGTGATAGACTCGTTGATCGGCGGTTAAAACGAACTTCGGGTCTCTACACCTCTAGGTGACATTAAAAAGAGAATTATGCCTAAACGTATATCTTTACAACTAGTAGCTTTCTCCCTATTTTTATTTCTATGGGGTCAACACAAGGGTGAATCCAGTGTATATCTCCCCGGTTTATTCTACTTCTCCGCTTCTTCTTAAGTGTTTTGGGAATTTTCAGTGCATTTATTGAGCTGGGTTTTGAACAACTGGTCGATGAGTTACCACCGACAACTTGCTAGCCATACTCGTGTAACGAAGTGTGTTTTATTTATTTTTCTCTTTTCTCCTTTTCTTTTTGACTTTTTTTTTAAAGTACGTGGCTTCCCTGGTCTAAGATTTACCTAAAGGCAGCAAAAAGAGAATGGTCCAGTGACTGGGCTCGGGACAACCTACCTATGGGCTGTTACCCACAATAACTTGCCACCCATATCACCCTAAAAGGTTCATTAGCTACCCAATTTTCGTTAAAATTGCCGAACGACTCAATGCAAAGAAAGTGTGTAGATGCTTAAAACTCAAAGTTCCCTCAAATCAGAGGGCGGGTTGAAAAATCGTGTACTTATCACCCAAACTTATTTACTCAAATTACAATAGAATTAAGGTTAGCGAGGACTAGAAAACCAAATCCACATTTTAGTGGATACACGGGCCGATTAAGTCCAAGGACCTGAAGGGTCTTTGTGTTCAGATCCTAATGTAAAATTTCCTAAGATCGAAAAGTCCTAATGTCCAACTATTCCATCCTAATTCATTTTTCTTATGTACAAATAAGAAGAGAAACAAATTACATGAATTTCATAAAGCTGACCAAATGATTCAAAAATGAATCCACCCCCCCATGCCAAGCTGATGCAATGTCCACATTGAGAAAGAGACATGAAAGAAAGGGTAGAGTATGAAAAATGTCACCTGAATATGAAGCTCGTGTCAGCTTTGTGTCATATGTACAACTGCTGGGTTTAATGCCATCAACTAGGCGAAGTCCAGCCAAAAAAGTCACAGAATAGCTAGAGCAACCGTGTCTGAGACGGGTTCTGGAAGAATACGATCAATAACAGGCTTCAGACATTGACCGTTGACTTTAAATGTGTTACCCGTCTTTGGGTCAGAAATCTGAACGGCTCCACTTGGAAAAATCTAGTCAATTATGAATGGGTCATTCCATTTAGATCTAAGTTTGCCAGGAAAGAGCTTAAGTTTAGAATCGAATAACCAGACCTTCTGGTTCAGCTCAAAGCTCTTGCGGGAAATCAGTTGATCATGTAGAGCTTTGGTCTGAGCCTTGTAGATCTTGGCATTCTCATATGCATCATTTCTAAGCTCCTCCAACTCAGATAGTTGGAGTTTCATGATCTTCCCAGCAAAATTCAGATCAAAATTGAATTGTTTGATCGCCCAAAATGCCCTGTGTTCAATCTCTACGGGTAGATAACATGCCTTTCCATAGACCAAACGAAATGGAGACATGCCAATGGGTGTTTTATACGCCGTACGGTAGGCCCAAAGAGCGTCATCAAGCTTTTGAGTTCAGCCCTTGCGATCAGGCCTAACCGTTTTCTGCAGAATGTTCTTGATCTCTCGATTAGAGATCTTGGCTTGTCCATTCATCTGGGGGTGGTAAGGTGTGGAAATTTGGTGATTAACCCCGTATTTAGCCAACAAATTCTGAAATTGGGCGTTAGCAAAATGAGTGCCACCATCACTGATGATGGCCCTCGGAATCCTGAACCTACTGAAAATATTTTTCTTGACAAAATCGATGAACACCTTGTGGTCATTGATTCAGGTGGGAATCGCCTCAATCCATTTGGACACATAACCAACAGCAACAAGAATGTACTGATGTCTAAATGAAGGGAGAAAGGGTCCCATGAAATCCATGCCCCAAACATCGAAAATTTCGACAGGAAGAATTGGGTTTAGGGGCATCATATCTCTTTTAGTTATATTCCCAAGTGCCTGACATCGAGAATATGAACTTGAGAAATCATAGGCATCCTTAAATAAAGACGGCCAATAGAAGCCAGATTGCAAGATTTTTGCAGCCGTCTTTATCCCGGAGAAATGTCCACTACACCCAGATGCATGGCAGAACTCGAGTATACTGTTGAATTCATTCTCCGGTATACATCGGCGAATAATCTGATCAGAGCCGATGCAGTACAGCTTAGGGTCCTCCCAGAAGTAGTATTTGGCCTCAGATTTGAGTCTATCTCGTTGTTGCTTGGTCCAATCCTGGGGGATTTGACCAACAGCCAAATAGTTAACAATGTCAGCAAACCATGGGGTGTAGACACCAAAAACTGTAAGAATAGTTTCGTCTGGAAAAGTGTCAGCAATCAGAATGTCCGGACAAGAGGAATCACCTAGGAGTCTCGACAAATGATCCGCTACAACATTTTGTACCTCGATTTTATACTTGATTTCAAGATCAAATTCTTGAAGCAGAAGAATCCAACGAATAAGCTGGGGTTTAGCATCCTTTTTGGCCAAGAGATGTCCCAAGGCCGAGTGGTCGGCATAGATGATAACATGAGACCCTAAGAGATAAACCCTGAATTTTTCCAAAGCGAACACTACAGCTACTAATTCTTTTTCAGTAACAGTGTAATTCCTCTAGACTTCATCTAGAGTTTTACTAGCGTAGTAGATGACAGATGGCTTTCTATCAATTTTCTGACCCAAGATAGCCCCGACCACGTAATCAGAAGCATCGGTCATGATCACAAAAAGGGCTGTCCAAATTGGTGGTTGCAAGACTGGAGCACAGGTGACTGCCGTTTTCAGGAAATCAAATGCCTTTTGGCATGATTCGTCAAAATCAAACGGCGTTTCTTTGGCAAGAAAGAGTCAAATGATTCTCCGAAAACACAAAAATCATCAATAAGGACTTCCATAAACTCTCCCACCATGTCAGAAAATATGGCTAGCATACACCTTTGAAAAGTCGCAGGTGCATTGCATAGCCCGAAAGGCATCTTACGGAAAGCAAAGGTTCCGTAGGGATAAGTGAAAGTAGTTTTCTCCTGATCCTCAGGATGGATAGGAACTTGGTTGTATCCCAAGTAGCTATCAAGAAAACAGTACTTCTGCCCGGCTAATCTTTCCAAGATTTGTTCAATGAAGGGTAGGGGAAAATGATCATTTTTAGTGGTTGTGTTCAGCTTCCTATAATCAATACAAACCCTAAAAGAGGAAGCTGAACGAGTTGTGACAGATTCTCCTCTCTCGTTAGTGACAACGGTAATCCCATCTTTCTTCGGAACAATCTGCACGGGACTTACCCAGGGACTATCAGAGATTAAATAAATAATTCATGCATCAAGCCACTTGATGATTTCTTTTTTAACCACTTCTCGAATATTTGGATTTAATCTCTCTGCATCTAACGAGAAAGGCAGGATCCATCTTCCAAGAATATTCTATGATTGCAGTAAGATGGCTTGATCCCTTGTGGTCATGAATGGTCCAATCAATTGCCTCATTGTGTTCCTTCAGGGTCTTGATCAATTTAATCTCTTGCTCCTTTGTCAATTTAGCACTGATAATCACAGGGAGCGTCTTCTGAGGTCCTAAAAATTGATATTTCAAATTCTCAGGTAATGGTTTCAGTTCAAGCTGGTGCGGGTTGAATATTGATGGTAAGGTAGATGCTGAAAACTCAACAAGAGGAAGAGGTTGTGAGTAAATAAAATCAATAACCTCTTTAAAAGATGGCAGGTCAGCCATAGAGGGTTGCAGGTCGAATTCGTCGTCAAAGGAGGAACTTTCGATTGAAGAAACCATCAAACAAGTTTCAATGTTTCCATTATCCTCCTCAAGTTCCTCAATAAATCCACAATCCTCAAATTTATTGATCGCCTTAAAAATATCCAATTTCATTCGTTAATCCCCAAAGTGATTTCCATGCTACCGGTTTCACAATTAATGTTGGCCTTAGCGGTAGCCAGGAGCGGACGCCCCAGAATGATGGGCGTGTTCCTCAGATTATCAGGTACATCCATGTCAAGGACAAGGAAATCTACAGGAAAATAGAAATCCTTGACCTTAACTATAACATCTTCAATAACGCCTCGCAGATTTGTGACCGAGCGGTCCACTAACTGCAGCGTTACTAAAGTCGGCCGAAGATCACCTAATCCAAACTTCTCGTAAAGAGAAGTCGGAATTAGGTTGATGGATGCACCCAGATCCAAAAGTGCTCTATCAAATATATAATCTCCAATGACGCAAGAAATCAATGGAGCACCTGGATCTCTTTTTCTGAAGGAGGTGGTGCAAGATAACAGAACTAGCATGCTCGGAGAGTACCACCTTCTTCGGAACAGATTCTCTCGACTTACGCTTTTGTGTACATAAATCCTTTAAAAATCTTACGTAAGCCGGTATGTGCTTGATAGCATCAAGAAGCGAGATATTGATATCAATATTCTTAAATAGATTCAGAAGCTCCTCATTGCTATCAACAGATTTCTTTGATTTGATCAAGGCTTCAGGAAAAGAAACATGAGTCAAATCTTCGAAATCAGGTTCCTGAGCCTTGATTTCTCCTCCAAATTCTCCTCTCTCCTCAAGTTCTTCAAGATTCAGAAAATCAGAATAGTGTGGTTGTGGATCCTGAGTCTGCTTACCACTCCTCAAGGTAACAGAATTTGCAGATGCATAAGAATTTGGTCTTGGGGAGGGTTAGGAAAAATTGGAGGGGCTTGATTAGCCAGGAATTGTTGATTTACAGAAGAAGAAGAGGAGGAGGAACCCTGCTCAACCACCTGAGCATGTGCATGTGGGTCACTCTGATTCCGTACCCATGGGCTTGGTTGCCCGAATTCATAATATTTCGCGGGTTGGGTACGGGTTGGGATGATAAAGATCCGAGTTGACGAGTTAGTAATGAGCCCGGACTACAAGTTGTCCAGAAAGGTTTTCATTTGCTGCATAAACCGGAGCATGGATCCTTGCATCTCTACCATTTGTCAGTTAAAATCAGCCTGCCCTGTGGGTTGATGGGCATTCCAAGCTAGCTGATTAACCTGATTTGGAGGCAACTGAGTATATACATGACCCTGATACATTGGTCGTTGCGGAGCATAGTTGCCGGGTCAAAATTGAGTCTGTTGCCCCAAGTTTTTCCAGGAGAAGTTAGGATGGTTTCTCCAACCCGGATTATAGGCATTAGAGTAGGGGTTGGATCTAACATTCTCTTCTACAGCACAGACATCCTCATAGGGTGAGGATGGAGAGAAAGAAAGGGAAGGATCAGAAAAACTGGGATCAAAGGCCCCAGTTTGGAACCCTTGGGGTTCTGAAAAATGCTGACTCACGGTTGAGCCGCATCGAGTTGATTCACGAACTCCCGTCCAGAAGGAGCTCATGAAGAATGGAATCCCGAATTTTGGAATTAAGTGGATCGAGAGTTGTTCATAGAATTGCCAGCCATCCACTCTTCCATTCTCTTAGCAACCAAGTCCACCTTATCAAGTTTATTACAAATCAATTCCATATCAAATGAATGAGAGTCATGGACTTCATTGACATTTGATTTGGGCAGCTAGAACCGGTTAAATGTATCCATGGAGGCATGATTGATTGAATTCTAACTCATTTCCTCAAATAAATCATGTGCATTATCTGCATCTTTATTGAGGAAATTGCCTCCGCAAGAAGCATCCCCATGATTTCTGAGTTGCTCAGTCAACCCATGATAGATCTGCACGAGTTGCCATTTCGGCACCTCGTGATGTGGACACCTCCACAATAGGTCCTGGAATCGCTCCCATGCCACATGAAACTGCTCCCCCAAGCGCTGGGTAAAGGTAGTGATTGCCCGTCTTAAAGCATTGGTACGTCTGACTGGGAAGAATTTCTTCAGAAAGGCTGATTTCACCTCATTCCAAGTTGCAATTAGTCTTCCTATTGTCCTATACCAATGCGCGGCCTTATCCCTAAGAGAGTGGGGGAAGAGCCTCATGATCATTTGCTCCTCGTCTACGTTTCGTGCCTTGGTGGTCTGGACCAAAGTGGTCAAGTCCTCCAAGTGCTGAAACGAATCTTCGGCACCAAGCCCATGACAATGTTTGATCAGGCTTAACACTTGGGGCTTGATTTCTACGTCACCAGCTGGAATCTGGACGTCGGGACGTTCCCCGTAATTTGAAGGATCATAAAAATCCTTCAAGGGCTGAGCGCCCTGCATTCTCTGGATCATTCCTACATTCTCTGCATTTGTTCCAGCAGCCTTCGAAATTCTTCCTGTGGATTTCCAGACAGAGGAGGCTATTGGTCGGCCATGGGATCAATTTGACCAAAATCCAATTTGCGCCTTCTAGAATACTCTAATGATCCTTTCAATCGGGGATTCAATGACCGTCTTCCCAGCATAAACTAGGAGGGAAAAAGGACTGGGGATAGGGACCCTGCAGCACAACAAAACAAGATTGTCCTTAAGTGGGGTAGCCTAAGGATCTACTGACTCCCAAAACCCGCCTTAAGACTGTAAATGATTTACTCTACTTGCGTCCGTTAATCCAACTAGTTAGGAGGGACTGGGGAGAAGGTTCTTCCTTTGACTTTCACCTCTGGTTCCTACTGTACCCCCCAGCCACGGTCGTTTGACACTACTCCCCTAGCTAGACATCAGATTAATCAGTACAAGTGGGTTAATCAAAAACAATCTCAAACTAGGCCCTGAAGAGCGAATCAGACCTTAAGACCAACGTCTACTCGATTTTATTAAGGCCTAGGATTGTGGTGTTTATGGGATGTGATGGGCCCTTAAAATGGGTTGTACCCTTAATGATTGAGATTTGTGTAAGTGCATGCACAACCAGGGTTTTCAAGCAAGATTATTTGTGATGCGTGAATTTTTTAATGTTCAAATCTTACTTAAGTAGCTTTTAGGGTTTCAAATTAGGTGGATTGCAATCAAGTTTCTAAGCAAACCAAGTTGTCAAACACAGTTGAAGATTGTTTTCCTTTAAAACCAAAAGAAAGTGAAGTGCCTGGAATAAGCCTAGATTGAAAATCATAAGGACGAGCTACTTGATGAGTTGATTTTAAGTAGAATGGTGCGGCCCAAACAACTCAAACAACTGGCCACAAATGCACCACTAAGTTAGGCACACAAAGATGGTTAATCTAGAATGATTTCTACTCTTTTATGTGTTGCTTTGTGTGTATCAGTTTCACATATCAGAACCCGGTTGAGTAGAAACAAATCAATTAGGTTAAGTGCCTTGAATGTGGGTGTACGTTGTGTGTTTGTTGAAAATTACCCCACAAGATTATCTTTTTGTTGTTTTTTTTTTATAAATGAGGGTGGAATGAATGTGAGTGAGAATCCAAACAACCAAACTATTCGTAGGATTTATGCAAACACCTAGGTTAATTGAAATTTGAATTTAATGTGGCAAATGAAATTTATGAAGGGGGAAAGAATGGGGAACACTTACAGTTGTCTTCAACTGCACTTTACTTCGATCTACCGCTTGATAATTCCCTAATGGAGGTCTCTGCAAAACAATACACACAAGAGAAAGCAAGTTAGAAAATAATAAAGTGCGTGAAATGCGGAAAGATCGGAAATCGTTGCCTCCCCGGCAACGGCGCCAAAATGTTGAACGTCCGGGTTGCTACGTTAACGTATTTGGCTCTAAAAAACCTGTCGTATGAAAGCGAAGAACTCGTGTTCAACAAACAAATTTACACCGGAATGAAAATCCCGAGTCGAACTCAGAGAAGCTACGTCGATCTATATTCGCAATTATATTTTTTTTAGAATTTTTCTTGAAAAGTGAGGCGATGTAATTACAATGAAGTCATAATAACAATCAGACTAAACAAGAGGGAGAGAAAACATGCATTCAATAATTCAAAATGTTTATACAACAAAACCAAAGAAGAATTACACTAGAAAGCGGGAAATCAGCTACACTAGAAAGTAGGAAAATTCTACACTAGAAAACTGTAAAGAAGAATGGGAGAAAGAAGTTATCCTCCTCGACGATTGCTTGGAGGACGAGCCGAACGAGACGCCGCCTGGACGAAGGACAGAGTGGGAAGGAGATCGAGGCAGGAGGAACGAGAACGGAGCAGTACGTCGTCGTCATCGCGGAATCCGCTTCCGAAATGAGAGCAAAAATTTAACTTTATCTCGCGAAGAGCATCCCAGGTGTGGAACAAGCTTCTCTTGAGCTTTAGAGAGGTAGAGAAGAGAAGGGATGAGAATTTCATGTGGCGGAGGTCTCCTTTTATAGTTGCAAGGAGTGAAGACAAATTGGTCATTTTAATTTGAAAATCATTAAATCAGGAGTCTTTAATGACGGATAAAACCGTCGCTAAAGCCTCATCGTGGGCGTAGTGGGGCGCCGCCCACGCGCGGCCGCTCATCTCGCGCGTAACACGCACTCCACGTCCAGCTAATCTCATGATCGGACGGCTTAAGTCGCGCCTCCGCCCACTCCTCAGCGGGCCCACCCGCGTGAGGCGTGGAGTGCAACAGCGAGTAGGCGCTATCAAGCGCCCGCAGTCGCTCGATCGCAATCGAGCGGTTGCGGAGCCCGCTTGCCAACGCCCTTCCGCCTGCGCATGCGAATTCGAACCTGCGCCAGAGCCTCGGGATAAGGCCTCCACCCGCTGCACTACAGAGGAGAGATGGTCGCGCAGATGTTTTGAGGTGCGGCTGCCCACAACCGTTGGATCGCGATCGTGCGGTCCAGATCTAACGTGCGGTGGTCCTCAAGATCAGCCGGGCTGGTTTGTGCGGCCGAGATGGTGCCACGTGGTGCCATCTTGGTCATCCATCTTCTGGATGATGTAGATGGTGCCACGGTTGTCAGATTGGGTCAATTTTTGCACCGCTAGGCTGCATCGTCGATTCGAATCCATCCGTGCGATCGAATTTGTCATTTGAAGTGCGGATTCACACCATCTTGGCCATTGCTCTTCTAGGGTTCCTCGATCTCTATCTGATGCTACAGATGTCTGATTAGGACGATCTTGGAGTCGTTGAACTCCAATCGTCGCCCTGATCACATCTGTACGGTTGGATCCTCGATCCAAAGCCCTGATAAAAAGTTTACCCTGTCCATGAACATAAAATGAGGCAATTAACCTCCATTTTATTTAAACTAATCTAAATGCAAGATGATACATGTTATGCAATATTTATAGTATGCAATGCAATCCTATGCTTAAGAACATACATAAATAGACATCTTAAGTAGTGTAAACATGTTTACATCAAGCATCCTCTCCACTGAAGGGGTCACCAGTGCCACTAGGACCACTAAACTTCTTCAGTCAACCAACAAAGGAGTCATCAGGCCTTGAGCCTCCGATTATGACCCCTCCAACCACCTTCTGATCACCGGCATGCCTCCAGGAGGCCTTCCTTTCCTAGCTCTGCTAGTGTTGTGCAGGAAAGGAAAGGCCCCTTCAAGTGACCTTAGTCGAGAGATATAAGCCTTAAAGAGAGCTAAGCCAGTTGATCCATCACCAACGACCCCTTAGGTGTCCACCAAAGTGCCATCAGCCTCGCTAAAGCACCACCATGTCGAATTTTGCCTAGACAATTGACGTTATTGCTGGTTTTTTTCTTTTCTACTTCATTTTGGTTCCCTATCTTCAGTGTGGCTATGAACTAAATCTCCTACAATTCTAATTAGTTGTGATTCAATCTTATTTGAGAATGTGGGACTCTGATGGTATAAGTAATGGTCGTCGAAGTAATTGATTCACATACTCAAGGAGATGGAAGTCATGGGGACTTCCAAAACCCCTTATCTGACCCAATTGAGAAGTTCCACGGGTCCATCCATGCGACACAGCCACACTTAGCCCTCATTGATGTTGAGTGGCATGTAATGAAAAACACCATATTGGAGTCCAACAAGACTCTTGAAGGAGACAGACATTTCATCGTCACACGTGGATGTGGATATGGTCGCAGGGGCCAAATTGAGTACGATATAATGATCCAAAACTCGTCCAATGTAATGCAACCCAAATTGGCATTGCATGTCAATCACAAACAGAGGACACAAAATGGTTAGTTGATTTGGGTATATCTCGACACATGTGGTGACACAAGACAGCTCTCCAGACTTAGACCGATACCAGTAGATAGCATAACCATATTAATTGCGAATGGATGATAATCTCCTATCACAGGTAAGGGCGAGGTATAGGTTTCGGCCTGTATAAGGGTAAAGAGCCTTCTTCTTGCTCTCAACATTCCCATAAGCCTACTACTTGCCAACTGGATTACAAAGGAGTTGAATTGCAAAGTAGTGTTCAATGCTGTCACTTACCTTTCAAGACATACTGAAAAGTGATGTGCATACATCTGAATAGCCAAAAATGTCTATTTATGCATGTTCTTAGTATCATATAAGCATTATACATGTAAATATTGCATATTATGCATCATACATTTAGGTCAAACTATACAAATTGTATAATAATTTCCTCTTCTTGGTGGCCAGGGACAAGGCGACATTTAATCGGGACCTTAGATTGAAGATCCAACCGTACGGATCTGATCAAGGCGACGATTGGAGTTCAACGACTCTAAGATCGCCCTAATCGGACTACCGTAGCATCAGATATAATCCGAGGAAGATCATAGATCAAGGGCTAAGACGGTGTAAATCCGCATTTCAGATGATAAATCCGACCGCACGGATGGGTTCGGATCGACAATCGTAGCCCAACGGCATGAAAATCAATCAAATCCAACATCCATGGCACCATCTACAACACAAAGAAGATGGACAGTCAGGATGGTGCCACGTGGCACCATCCCAACCATTCGCACCCGGCCGCACCCCACCACTCGACTCCTGAAGGCTCTTGTGATGAGAGATCGCAGCCGTTGGATGAAGATCCAACGGCCAAGATCGGCTGAGCATAAAACCATCCACGCACCTCAAACGCGAATGCAGTGCGTTGGGCGAAGGTGCTTCCGTAGAGCTGAGGTCGTGGGTTCGAGCCCCCGCGTGCCTCAAATCAAGGCACAAGCGTAGGACCGGCTCAATTCCACTGTTGGATGAAGCGTGTGCGACGCAAATGCGGGCGACGTGGCACGATGGATAGGCGACGAACACGCACACGCGCGATGACGCGAGATACAACGCGCCATCACATGCACAGGCACGCGATGAAGCGCATGCGCGGTGAGTTTAAGCCGTCTGATCTCGCGATCGGACAACTGAGATCGCGAGATCGTGGCTTATGCGTTGAGTGCAAGGAGACGGCGAGGCGCACACACGTTACCCACGTTCAGGGCTTTAGTGACGAATAAATCAATCACTAAAGACCCTACATTAATGTTTTAAGGTTAAAAATGACCTATTTGTCCCCAACCTCTACACCTATAAAAAAGCCTACGCCCCCCACATATCAAGCATCCCTTCCTTCACCTCTCTCCCTCTCCAAGGCTCTAAAGAATGTCCCAAACCTGGGATGCTCCTTTAGAGTTAAAATCAAAGTTTTTCTTGTCCCCATTCTGGAAGTGGATCCCGCGACGACGATGCCCTGCCTCGCCCCCAGTTCTTCCCGCTTCGTTCTCTATCTTCCGTCTTCGCCCTCCATCTTCTAGGCATCGTCCCATCCGGCTCGTACTCCAAGCAACCGTCAAGGAGGATAACTTCTCACCTCTCTTTATTACTTTCTAGAGTATATTTTATTGCTTTCTAGTTGTAATATTTCCCGCTTTCTAACTGTAATATTTCTCGCTTTCTAGTTGTAAAACATCATTCATATTATAAGGGGTTTGTTCGCTCTCTCACATCGAATTTATTGTAATTATCTCGCTTTCTAAATAAAAAAAATATTTGCGGATTTCAAATCGACGTAGCCTCCCTATGTTCGACCTGGAATTCTTTTCGAGTTTCAGTAAAATTTATTTGTTGACGGATTTCTTCGTAAATCACACTACAATGACAGGTTTTCAAAACTCAACCTTTTTACGATGATTTTCCGATCCAACAGAAAGTCATTGGATGTAAACGTTAGGAAGGTGGCATGTATCACCTCATATAGTCACTATATGCTAGCCACGCATCTCTCCCATCTAGAGGGTCTTCTGGCTATCAGTAGCACCTTCGATTTGGCCATCTCCCTTTATCCAAACTTCAACGAGTGATACCACAGATTCCACTAATTGCTACCTTCCAATGCAAAGCTTACCAACTTGGTAAGCATCATAAGAGCTCCTTTCCACCGATGCAACATCAAAGTTCTGAGTGTTCTAGTTACTTCATCTGGATATTTACACTATTACCCTTAGAAAAAAAGAAACCAAACATAGTCCTGATCATTCGTGTCAGGTTTTACACTATTACCGTGGATGATTTCTCTTGCTTGACATGGGTTTTCCTGTGAAATCAAAGTACAAAGTTGGTGAAATGATCAAGACCTTTCTAGTAGAAATTAAAAATCAATTTGGAGTCAATGTGAAAGTCATTCGATTGGACAATGCCTTGAAATTTTGCAGTCATTCTCTCTATGCCTTCTACCGAGAATGTGGCATCATCCACCAAGCCAATTGCCCCTACACATCACAGCGAAACGATGTGGCAAAGAGAAAGCATCGACATATTCTGGATGTAGTACGGACAATTTTAATTCATAATAGCTTGCCTATGTCATATGAGGAAGATGAAGTGTTAACTGCATGCTACCTCATTAATCAGATCCTGTCTATAGTGCTTGATGAATAGTGTCCCTATTTGGTCCTTTTTTTGGATCGAAAACGTTTTGGAGTTGCAACCAAAGTTTTTGGATGCATGGCATTTGTACATCCTCATGGTCCCAATAGGGTCAAACTTGCACCTTGAGCTGTCAAATGTGTTTTGGTTGGGTACTCCAAGACTCAAAAGGGCTACAGATGCTATGATCCTCTCGGGCAACGTTATATAAGTGCTGATGTCACTTTCATAAAGTTCATCCCTTGCTACTCAACATCTGGCTGTCATATTAACTCTCCCGTACCTAAAAGTGTTGTCATCTCGCTTACTTTACCCTCAAATGAACCATAGTAATAGCCACCTAAGGGTCCACAGATAGCAACATCCAATCTGCCCCCTCCAAATGATCGTCCAGATAGCATGTTCGAAAAGATCTACTCTCGACACCCAATTCAACAGGAAGAGCCAGTGTAGCCTATATCTAGCAAGACTCCTATACCTACATAGAGATCATCATTCTTGCTTCTCAAGAACGCTCTGATATACCTCAGCAGCTTGAAGGTATACCAACTAAAAACCCTGAGCTTGATGAAATAGACAACCAAGTGAATGACAATTTTGATCTATCCATCACCTAGCGAAAGGGTACTAGGTCATATACTCAGCATCCCATGTCCAAGTCCATGTCCATGGCAAGTCTCTCTCCATAGTATCAACAGTTTGCTATTACCCTCTCTAGTGTTCAGGCACCTACCACCCATCAAGAGGCACTCTGTAATCTAAAATGGCAACATACCACAAAGGAAGAGATGGCTACACTAATCTCCCGTGGAACCTGGTCTGTCATTCAACCACCACTTGATGCAGTGGTTGCATGCAAATGGGTGTTTACTATTAAACGTCGCCCAGATGGATCTGTTGAGAGGTACAAAGCTTGCTGGCTAACAAAGGGGTGCATACAAAAATATGAGATCGATTACTTTGTTACTTCTCTCTAGTTGCTCAACTTACCATTGTTCATATACTTGTTTCAATTGTTGTTCAACATAACTAGCCTCTTTATCAACTTGACATCAAGAATGTTTTCCTTTACAAAGATCTAAATGAGGAAGTCTACATGCAGCAACCTCCAGGATTTAAGGCTGAGGGGGAGTGTTCTAAGGTCGACCGATTGCATAAGGAAATTTATGAACTAAATAAGAGTCTAAGAGCGTGATTTCAAAAGCTCTCGAAGGTGATTGACAGGGTTGGCTTCAACAGATCATCTACTAGCTACTCTTTGTTCACAAAACGATCCAACAAAGGCGTGGTTGTGATGCTCATGTATGTGGATGATATTATACTCACAAGGGACGATATTGATGCCACTACAATTAAGAAGGAATTTCTAGCCAAACGCTTTATTACAAAAGACTTAGGTCCACTACAGTATTTCCTTGGAATTGAGATGGCTCGAAATGCACATAGAGTAATTCTTTCCTAGAGAAAGTATGTAGTAGATCTACTTCGGGAGATAAGCATGCTAGGAGCAAAGCCCATTTCTTTTCCCATGGACCCCAATGTGCTTCTTTATGAAGATAGATTAGAATAGGTTGATGCTAAGTAGCTTAAAGGCTTGATAGAGAAAGTACTATATGCCACTATCACAAGGCCTCATATTGCACATGAAACAAGTAAAACAAGTCAGTTTATGGACAAGCCAAGGAAGGTTCACTAGGATGTGACTATGATAATCCTTATGTATCTAAAGTTGGCTCTAAGAAAGTGATTGTTGTTTGCTTGTGGGAAATCTTTAGATTTGATGGCTTACACAAATGCAGATTATGCTAGATGTCCTAGAGACAGGAAGTCTACCACCGGTTTCTGCACATTTGTTGGAGGTAACTTCGTTACACGGTAGAGTAAGAAACTGACTGTGGTAGCCAGGTCAAGCACAGACTTACATTACAAAGCTATGGCTCAAACTATGTTTGAGCTCATGTGAGTTAGATCTATTCTCATAGATCTACATGCTCCTGTATTTAACTCTATAGAGATGAGGTGTGACAAGAAGGTAGCGTTCTTCGTTGCTAACAACCCGATCTTTCATAAAAAAATAAAACATGTGGAGGTGAACTACCATTACACCCGTGGCATGATCCAAAAAGAAAATATTTTGCACCTCATATGTGACATTTGGAGATCAAGCTGCAGATGTGTTCACTAAAGCACTCCCACGCGGCTCCTTCAACTAATGTTTCAAGCTAGGCATGATCTTGTCTATTTTTTTTCTTGAGGACATAGTTGTAAGTGTTCCCTAGCCACTCTCAATTTACAGATCTAGGGTTTCATTTGGAGAATATAGCAAATCAATTTCTCTTTTCATAAAGACCTTATGCCAAATTAAATCTTCATTATTCATTAATTTGACAATGCACTTTGACAAAAGCACATCACCAAAACCTGTGAGGTGCAAAACACCATGACCACTCTGCTAGATAGGCTGGCAAACCCCCTCCCATTTCACCAAATGAAGAAATTTTCCTTCATGGTTTGACCATTTCCAAAAGAATTTGCATCTTATAACATCTAGTTTTTTTATAACTTTTTTCGAAGGTTTTAAGACAGAAATAAAAGACTGAACTCACTGATAGAATATATTTTGATAACACAAGGCAACCACCTCTAGTTAACACCTTGGCCCATCAACCCGCAAACTTCTCCATTTGAACAACAAGAGGCAACCAATATCCAACAGTTAGTTGCGTCCATTTCAAAGCAAGCCCAACATACATAAAAGGGAGGGAAGATGGTTACATCTAAAGGCAAGTGGAGGCAGCAACCTTTTCAACATCATAGGTGGATTTCTCAAGGTTCACAGACCGACCAGATATCTCACCAAAAATACAGACAACAAAGCTAAGATCCTTAGCTTCATTCACTCCTTCAATATCTTGCCAAAAATCCACCCCCCACTCTACAGCATATCGACGAAGTATCCCCCTTCTCTAAGGGTCACAAAGACCCCTAACATTCAGTCTCTTTTCAATTCCACATCTTCTTGCCCGAATTATCACACCTGCAGTCCTATTAGAATCATTAATACACAAAACGCTTCTAGCTTTTGACCGTTTACCTTTTGGAAATAGGTTTTTTCATTGATACACCAACTGCAGTTGCAGAAGTAAATAAGGCCTCCAAGAAGGCATCTTTGGGGACGAACAGTGGTGATTTAAGGTCTTGGAGCCAATTGATGTATCAGATCTCAGGGAATGGGCATCGCTCTTTAAAATTCTGGCCTAAACCAGACTAGTCCCTTGTCACAAATCAAATCACCAAGAACCGAAGCCCCCACCTGTTCAAAGGCAAGTATCACCAGAGAGCACAGGAGTTGTCGCCTCAAGCCGAGAACTTGGAGGAGCACCACCATCAACCATCGAAATCGGTCCAGATGATTCCTCCGACTGCTGCAACACTACATGAAGCTGCTCCTCTTCACATCTTTGCACAGCACGAGAGCACCAGAACCACGGAGAAAGCACACCTATTTTCCTGCATCGCAAAAGAACAAGGCAGAGGAGGCCCAATCTCAAGGAGAAGAAAAACCCAGCCCTTTAGAAGAAGACCCACTTAGCTTTAGAGACATCTTGTTAGCTCTAGATAAGGTTCAAAATGCCAATTTCGATGCCGTACCGATAAAATTCCAAGTGTGCATTTCGTGGGCATGTCGAGAGCATGCCGTGAAAATACCCATTTTTCGATGGGCATACCGATGAGCATGCCGAGGGCATGCCGATACATACCAACAAAAATAGCAAAAGTAATTAAAAAAACCAACAGCAACCTCGGCATGGGTACCGATTTCGCCAGCATGCCGACGATATCCCTGTAAATCGACATTTTATTCATGTCGGCACAATCCTTGCTCGGAAATGACCTTGCCGACGGCATGCCAGCGGCATTTAAATCACTGGCTCTAGATCCGTATTCAGATCCAAATCTCCCCTATATAAAGCGTGAAGGATCATCTCCTTGATCCTTCAATGCTTTCTCTGATCGGTTCCTGAATCCTACGACTGATTCCTTGACCTTCCAAACTTGGTGAACCACTAATCCTCTCGGCGGAGCTAGGATCAAAGCTCCACTAGTAACCACCTGAGCAAAGGTGTAACTCCAAGCAACATTGCTTGCCAAAGCAAGCACCTTAGAGGATCCCTCGTGTCGGAGGATCACCTTCTCCAGGACAACATGGCCAACAACAACCCCCACCTCCACTTCAACCAAGGTCATGTCACCTTTCCAGATGCTAAGGCCACTAAAAGTCCTCAACCTCGCAATGGGAGCTCAAATGGGCTACAAAACCTCCACCATACTCAAGCGAAGGGCGATATCGAAGATGAAGACCTTCATAACCTCCTTCTTCAGAGGTTTTCCACACTAGCCCCATCATGCGGCATTGGAAGCCTTCAGCAAATGCATGCGCTCCAAACCACCATCTCTTTGAAGCAGAGACGATCAAGGTCTAATGGTGGAAGACCAAAGAGGAGGAAGCTCCGAGTGGCAATAGCAACAAGCTTGAAATCATCAATCACCACAACGATAAAGTGCCACCCTCACCTCCAATAACATCGTTTCTCCAACTAAGACTTCCCCCACCAAGGCAAACATCAAGATGGAATCAATCGGGGCCATCGTCAGTAACAATTGGGCCACCAGTTCCATCTAGGGTGCATTTGAAGGCAGAGGCAGCAAACACTTCGACATCAATCTCCTCCTTGGACAAGAGTTTTATGATGGCCAATCCCCTGGCAATGAAGACACAACACGGGATCACAGCAATCTTTCGCAAAGTAGCCTCTTCCATGACGTTTGAAGCACACGAGATAACGCTCTCGGAGATCCACCCTCCTCAGCACTCTTCTCCTGCTCAACACCCACACCCAGCCCTCAGCATCACTTGAAGTCACTTAGCCAACCACTGTTGCACAAAGCCTCAGGTCCTTACACTCTCCCCCACTCATCTCTCAACATCTAGCCATCTGCACATGCTAGATATATATTTATCCGACATATTTTTTCACTAGATGAATAGTCATTGAATGAAATACTACCCAGTATAAAGAAAACCAAGCATTTTTCAAATTCACAGGTTTGGCTACAAGGATTCTTAGCATCCATTCAGATAGATTACGGGCCATAACCAAAAATTGTTCAAAAGTAGAAAGCCATGCCCGGAATCAAATCCAAGAGAAGTATGGCTTCCTTCCAACTCTTCTGCACGCAAGCACCATACCATATTTTCTGGACATTCACAAGCATGTTGTTGATGGTCCTACTGAGCCAAGTATAAAACAGGAAGCTAAAGAATATCACAGAATGTATATTTTGACTCTAATATCAATATTAGAAGAGTTAAATGATCTTCCAAACAGAAAGAAAACATGTAGTTTCAGTATGAGGAACAAAGACGTGAAAATAGAAAAGTGATTACCATAACAGCAACACCTCCACGTTTTTTGTCAGAATTGAAAGGAAACACATGGAGGATGGAAGATCTTGATCTCACATCATCAAACTCCATTCCTATCTAAACATGTCAGGAAAAAGAGCTTCAAGATACCAACATCATCAAAGAATTATGACAAGAAAAGGCAGAAATCTTGTTGCACAACCTTGACAGCAAAAGAAAGAATGGCCTTCTCTGTTGGAGATCCATTCACCTCAACTGGACCACCATTCTGTGAAAAGAAAAAAAGAAAGAAAAGAAAAGAGAATGCTTCAAAAATTGCATGAAATTGCAAACTTAAATGTAGTGACACTATTATGGCAATGAAAAAGGGCAAGCATGTCGTGTGGACTTTAGACAGAGAACTTAGGTTTTTCCATCTTATTTGACAAAAAAACACATCCATTACTGCTGCAGAAACTGAGAGACAAATATTACACAATTTACCTTGTTGAGACAATAGGAATGATCACACATTTCAGATTTTCTAGAACTGCATTTATTGAGTGGTTAAATTGTAAAAATAATAGCAATACCATTATGTGCTTGTTTTTGGCCCAAATCATACTGTTGTTGAGGAATGTTACAAATGAGAGCATAGATCTTCGGGTGTGAATCAGTCTACTCCATATTCCATATATCATAACACTCCTCGATTCCTGTGTTCATTAGCGAAGAGGAACCCTAGTCATGCATGTGGGCGCTAGGGCTTAATACACTAACGTGTTTTTCTCTCTTGATGTGGACGTTTTTCCACATAAATCCTAGTGCTTTTGTGTGATTGCTGCTCTTTAACTGTGTATCTTGATTTCTCCACATTACTAGAGAATCTACCATTTTTCTCTCATAGGAATACTTCATGCGCATGGTATGTCTTTTGAGAGTTCGTCAAAATATTATTGCATATTAAGAGCCTTCACGAGTGCATTGAGGCTTTCTGCATAGAATCGATGGATAGCCTGATGGTATTGATTGGCAGTGGCAGCCTAGTGGTGGTGATTGTTCAGGGGCCTAGTGGTGGTGATTGTTTAGGGGCCTAATGGTGGTGATCAGTGGCAGCTTGCTGGTGGTGATCGTTTCAGTGGCCTTGTGGCGGTGATCAGTGGCTGCTTGATGGTCATCATTGTTGGTGGTGGTAATGGCGGAATTTTTTTGGTAGCAGTAGCTTGGTTGGTTCAAATTTTTTTGTACCATAATTCTCAACCATCATGCTAAAAGTATACCACATGTTCTAGAATTATATGGTTGAGAAGTTTTTTGTGGCATAATTCTCAACCATCATTCTCAACTTATAAAGAGATTGGCATGCCTAGCAGTATTCTCCTTGTGCCAAGAGGTCCAAGTGGTCTTATACCATCATGCTAAAAGTATCCCACCTGTTCTAGAATTATATGATGTTGCTTTTGGTCTTTTCAACGGCTCCTTGTATGGAAAAGGATGAATGCACAGTTGATAATTATTAGTCTTCAAAAGAATAGGTTTGGGTTATTTTTATTGTTCAAGATAGAGCCAATTATTTCTATTCTCTTTTCTTAACCAAGAAGTGGGACTACTATGTAATATCTCCACCCTACCTCTCTATATAAAGAGGTCAAGGTTTTTCTACTTTCAATAGAGAGAACTATTTTGTTTATTCTCCCACATGGTATCAAAGTAGGGAAAACCCTAGCCCTGGGTCCCTCTCTCTCTACCTGCCTAGGGAGGCATGTGGTCCTCTCTCCTGCCTACGAGCATAGCCACCGTCCTCTACTCTCTCTACATCTCATTGTCGCCTAATAAGGAGGAAACCACCGAGGGTCCCCCTCCCTCATTCTCTCTCCCTATCATGTTCTCTCTCTCTCTGTGTAAACTCTAAGAGGAAGAAGAGCCACCGCTGCCTTACCCTTCCCTCTCTTCCTCATGCCTTCACCTCTTCACCGATCAGTCGATCGCTCCCCTACTACCATATGGTTTCCCTACTACACCAAAGCTCATCACAACATCACCAAGTTCATCAGTCGGTGCTTCTCTTGCCTATGCAGTGCAATGTAAGTGCAGAATCACAACACTACGCACTTACTCCAATTCACATGCCTCACATGCAGACAGCAATGTGTGCACACCTGCCCACCCCGTAGTTAAGAGAAACAATCAACTTATTTTGCTGCAAAACCCTAGGCCTCTAGTTATAAAGGAGACACCAAAGGGAGAAATTGCAGCCATGTCCCTCTACTTCATACTAATGAAGAAACAAAGCAATAACAAGAGAAAATCGAGGCATAAGAAGTAAAGTAAAAACAACTCTCAACACTCCCCTTTAAGTTGGAGCATACATGTTAATCATGCTCAACTTGGAACAGCACTTGTCAAACATGGAATGAGGGAGAGCCTTTGTGAACATGTCTGCTGCCTAATCTCCTGATGACACAAACTGTGAGAACATGTCCGTTCTGAATCATGTCTTTAGTATAGTGACAATCCACTTCTACATGCTTAATCCACTCATGGAAGGCTAGATTGCTGACAATAAATGGGGCTACCTTATTGTCACACCTCACACCTCACCTCTATAGGATCAACCTCTGAAATCTACACTCAGCAAATCCAAAAGGAATAATCGAATCCACATGAGTTCTGCTATAGTTTATGCCATTGCCCGATATTCAAATTCTACAGCAGACCGAACTACCATAATTTGTTTGTTGTCCTACCATGTAACCAAGTTTCCTCCACAAAGGTGCAAAATCCTGTAGTAGATTTCCTATCCTTTAGGCACCCAACAAAATCTCCATCAGTGTATGCCATCAAGCCCAAAGCATCACCACAAGTAAATAAGAGTCTTTTCCCTGGGGTAGACTTTAGATATCTCAAAATCATGATCGCTGCATCCCAATGAACTCTACATGGTTCATCCATGAATTAACTCACTTTGTAAACTACAGGTGCAATGTCAAGTCATGTGACTATTACATACAATAGCTTTCCCACCAGACATCTAAACTGCTTCGCATACACCAAGGTCGAATCTTCTTCATAGAAATGCACATTAGGATCCATAAGAACAGAGGCAAGCTTGGCACCTAACAAGCCTGTCTCCTGGAATAGATCAAGAATATACTTCCTCTGAAAAAATGCTACCCCTTTTTCAGTTTAAGCTACCTCAATTCCAAGAAAGCATTTGAGCAAACCTAAGTCCTTCGTGACAAAGTGATTCTTCAAGAATTCCTTGGTGGTAACTATGCCACTAGTGTTGTCCCTTGTCAAGATTATATCATCGACATGCAAAAGCATCACAACTCACCCTCATGTTATCATCCTCAAACAAGGAATGATCTACCATAGATCTTTTAAACCTAAACTAGTTCAACTATTTCAAACAGTTTTTAGAGCCATGTGCATGGGCTTTGTTTAAGGCCATAGATGGCCTTATGTAATCTGCAGACCTTGGAACACTCCCCCTCTGACTCAAATCTCGAGGGTTGCTGCATGTACACTTCTTTGTTATAATCACCATAAGAAAAAGTGTTCTTAATATCGAGTTGATGTAAACCCCAATCCAAGTGGACTACAACTAAGTTTCTAGACTACGGGAAGTAATTTGTACTTCCAAGGTGTATCCTTTCAAGGAGAAGGTATCGAAGTAATCAATAGCACATGTCTACGTGTATCCTTTCACCACCAATCTTGCCTTGTAGTGATCCATAAAGCCATCAGGCAAGTACTTGACAGTGAAGACCCCATTTGCAACCAACAATCTTAGCATCAAAAGGTGGATCTACAAATGTCCACATCCTTTGTGAATGCAGTGCCATCATCTTATCCTCCATAGCTTGCTTCCATTATACATCCCAAAGAGCTATCTAGTGAGTAGAAGGAATTTGTACACTGAATAGAACAAGTAGAAATTTTTGGTATTATGGAGATGGACCAGGTAGAGACACGTGCCTTGAAATGGGATGTAGAGTGCAAGTCTGGGTCCCTTTCCCCAAGGTGATTGGTAGCTTAAGGTCAACTTCTGTCATCTGCAGACACCTCTGTATCAATGAGATCTGGTGACAAGGAATCCTGAGGTGTTGGAGTATCTGAGACATCAGAGCTAGAAGAATCATTAGTAGCATCAGAAGAAGGATCTCAAGATAAGCTAAAGGCTCAGGCACTTTAGGAGGGGGTCACACTATTGTCTAGGTCTACATAAGTAGACTAGTTGGAATCTGCAATCATGTCCATTCTCAGGCATCACCTCCACTCAGTATCAGGAGTCGGAATGGGAAGAGTCGACTCACATCCAGGGGAAGAGGCATAAGGGCTCGGAAAATTTTATAGCTATTTTTGGAACTGGTTAAACCCATGCTAATTCCTTGAATTAAGACCCCAAAATGCTTTTGAATTAAATCCCTCTCTTAATAGCCTTAACAAAATATTGTAATGGGCTCTTTGTAAGGAAACTTGATGGGGGCACCTACTTCGAACTCAAGCCATTGTGTTGAGGGGTTGTTATGCAAAACCTCCATCCCATATATAAGGAGGGAGGGAATGGCTTCCATGAGAAGCCACTCCTCTCCATTTGTTGGCAACGTGAGAGAGCAAGAGGTGAGAGCACCACCATCACCATCCACTCTCCTCCTTCCTCCTCTCGCCGACCTTCCAACTCCCTCTCCCAGGCTATTGCAGTTACTGTTGTTGCACCTGCAGTAGCAACTGCTGCTGTTGCTAGGGGTTGTAAGAGGAAGAGAAGAAGATGAAGGTGCACCCACCTCCATTTATCCCAGTGTTGTTGGCTACTCCAAGAACAGGTGGGGACTCCTCTCTTGGGTTCTAGACGCCCTTAAACACCTTAATGGTGGTAGGATGTGTATTTGTTCTTGCATGTTCATTTTTTGCACACATATATAAGGGTTTAAAGAAGGCTAGGATGTTACTTTCATGCGTGCTTCCTGAATTTTTCTTAATGTACTACATCCTAGCTATACCCGGTAGTATTGGGCATTATAGATCTGAGTTGTTGGGGGTATGAAGAAGGTTTATGGGTGGCGTGGGAATGTGAAACTATTTAGGTTCGAGACCTGAAACCACCTAGTATCGATAATGGAGTTTAGTACCTATACTGGTTGGATTTCATGGCCCATGTTCAAACATAAAAGGGCCAACAAAACAAGCCCAATATCGGTACTCAAGATAAGTACCGGTGCTGGCATGAATCTTGGACCCTAGGAAGAATGTGCCCAATACCAGTATTGATCGCCAGTACCAGTACTAGCATGGAATTTTGGAATGCTGGGTAGCAGGTGCCCAGTACCGGTACCAAAGATGAATGCTAATACTAATTCAATAATCAAACATGGGATTGCAAGCCAGAACATGGGGTGTTAATTGAAAAGGGATTTAATTCCCTAGATGCCTAGAAAATCACTATATGAAATAAGTGGGTGATGAGCCCTTGGAAAATTGAAGTAAAAGCCTAAGAAAAGTGACTAAGTTTCCCACAGAACCCTTAATACAAAAACTCGATGACTCTTTAAGAGTCTGAATAAAGGACAACTCAGATCCAAAGGTCTAAAGGCAAACCTCAACCGATCCGCTAGGTCCCTAGGACTATTTTGAACACAAAACCAAACGAATTAAAACCTAGCAGGTCTACTAGGTAAGCTCGTAAGGCTACACCCTTAGACTTGGTGAACCACCAGTTCACTACTCAGGTTAGACCCGAGATGATGCGGTAGCTAAAATCTACCAAGGATCTACCTTGAAACTTGAAGAGTTCCCGAATACAAGGACTACCCATGGGCCATCATCGAAATAATGTACTTGAACATACCCAAATTTAACTCAGTGCAGAGATACTTGGAGTAAGAGGCTCACTAGGTGCTCACATGTGTGGTGGTCGTCAAGGTACCATGATAGGTTTGTTGAGATCTCGTCTAACGACGGACTAAGAAGGCACACCCAGAGACTACACTCCTAGCGAGAGCATTAGTGTGACCCAACAATTCTGGCCAACATTGTGATATTAATCTAGAATGATCTGTGATTGTACCTCGCTGGACGAGAACGAAGCTTGCTCTTCACTGTCGGGAAGTACTGGCCAGTGTAGCTCCCAAAAGGCCCGACTCTTCTGGCTGAGGTCAATAACATTCTTAATATGTCAAGAGCGGCTACGTCTTTCATGAGGGTCACTAAACCTAGCTAAACCTACTAGCCTCTCCCCTGAGAGACTACCAGAATGGGGCCTAAGGGAAGACTCTTGAGGTGAGTGAAAGAACGTATGAACTAATAATAAAACATGGGATTAAGCCTGGAGAAATGGGAAATTAGCTAGTAGATAGCTTGTAAAAAGCTCAGCTATTACCACTTTTGATGTAAAAAGTTCAGTTGATGTGTATATATGTATAAAGGCTAGACTCTTGTATATATGTATATATTTGTGGACTGGGAACTCTTGTATGTATGACTGTGAATATCAAATAGTGAATGTGCTGGTAGTTATGCATTTCTGTTAGCGATGTTGGTTATTTTGAGGATTTTTATTCGTGCTTTACCGCTTGTGGCAGCGGAGTATACTCACTTTTTTTTCGTTTTGCCATTTTGCTTCGTTTATGGTGGTCGTAGGGTGTACCTGCCTTGTTATTTTGTGGTATGCATGCACAAGTGCATATGACATGTACATGTTTTGGGAGATCAAATAAATACATGAAACTTTACCTAATTTTTGATAGGTTTCGATCCAATGGTGTAACAAAACACCGACGTTCCAAAAATGTACCTAATTAATTTGAACTACACATTTAACCCTAACCGCCTTGTGATTAGGACCGATTTTCACCCATCGAGAGGATTACCAAGGTGTGACAAAGGCAACGATGCAAGACCCTGCCAAGGAGTAGTAACAAACGGACTCGAAAAAGGAAACATCCACACTAACATACTTTCGTCTCCCTACAAGGTCAACATTTATATTCCATTTGGGTCCTAGAATATCCCACAAAAATGTATTTAACTCTAGGAGACAACTTGTCCCTATTGGGACTAGTAAGAATAAGGATGCACACCCAAAGTGTTGAGAGTCTTTTCTATCGGGTTTTTTCCTTATTTTGTTTCTTTATGGTTTGTTTACAATATTCCATATTAAGGTTTGTTTGTAGTTTTCCCTTTCCTGTCCTCTATAAAAAGACGCCTAGGATTTCATGGTGAAATAGATTACTCATTCTTCTTTTCATTGTTAGCATAAATTTTATATTTCCGTTTTCTTATTGTATGGCTGTTGAGTTTGGTTTCCTCCTAAGGGGTTTTTATGTACATTTACCCTTTCGATCTCTCTCTATATAAGAGAGTCCTACGGTTTCTATTTGAATTAAATCATTTCAACCAATTTAGTACCAGAGCACCGGTCCTAAATCGTGACTCTAGGTATCCCACGCTTCACAACCTTCAAAACCCTAACAACCAAACCCTAATCCTCTCCTCCCTCTTGAGCGGTAGTAGCTCACAGCGGAGCTCCAGCGGTGTGCTGCAACACGCGCGGCAGTGCTATGGCAGGGCAGGTGAGCCCCAGCGACGCTCAGGCGGGGCTTGCAACAGTGCAGCAGCAAGGTTAGGGGCCTTCTTAGCCACCAGCGGTGGCACGGCGATGCTATGGGCAGTTGTGGTGGCTCTATGACGCTTTTCGCGGCCTTCCTAGGTCTTCGTGGCGGCACAGCAGCATCGTGGGCCACTTGCAGCAACGCTGGGAACCCTTGGAGGCCGATCGGTGGCGCAATCCGCATTGAGCCTGCGGCGGCGATATAGGAGCACGGCAGCGGTGCAGCAGCCCACAATTGAGCTTGCGGCGGTGTTGCAACTGCACTACAGGCGACGCTGACCTTCGGCGGTGGCGCTACAATACTTCGGCGGTGGCAGTTGGTGGCGCAGATCGACAGAGAGGCGATTTTCGTGCTTCAATCCCTGTACAGCGATTGAAAAGGGGTTTTATGCCCCGATCTAAGAACGTAAGCCCGTGATGTAGGTCGGAATTTGTCTGATTTCATATTTACGGATGATTTCGTGGTGAATATGGATTTCTTCATTAAGGAATTTGTTTAATTGGGGGTGATTGATGGATGCCTTTGGATCAGTCCGTTTTATTGATTGATAAGGAGTTGTTTAACTCCCTTTGGACAGGATGAGCTCATCGAGAATTGTTGAGTTCATGGTGGAAGCCGCTATGAAAGCAGGACTAGTCAGTCTTGACAGAGATCATCGCGCCAGAAAATGTCATCTGAATAGACGAGGAGACCCTTCTACACGAGGTAGGGGGCGCTGTTGTCGACAGGGTAGCAAGCAGTGGGCCACTGGTATGCTCCCTGGCAAGATAGGTCATATTCAGACTATGACTAAAGCTATCGAGCGGGCTGATGTGATTGTTACGAAAGAGGATAAGGTTGCGGTGTCTACCACTATAGATACTGCAGCTCTTGCTTCTTCTATAGATGATAGATGGTTAATTGATTCCGGGGCATCTAAGCATCTTAGTGGAGACTGGGAGTTTTTCCGCATGGTGCGTAATGTTCCTCCTAATAGGACTATTCAAGTGGCTGATGGACATCTTTCTTAAGTCTAAGGTGAGGAGGAGGTTACTATATCTGCTACCTTAAGACTGCCCAATGTTCTATTTGTTTCTGATTTTCCAATTAGTTTGTTGTCAGTTAGCAAGATTACCAAAGATCTCAACTGCAAAGCAATCTTTGATGATGTGAGGTGTGTTTTTCAAGACAAATTCACAGAGAAAATTATTGGTGGACACAAGGAAGGAGGTGTATACCGCTTAGCTCAGTCTACAGTTGTTGGACAGGCAGATGTGGCATACAAGGCAGGGATAGCACTTCAGTGGCACTGTCGGCTGGGACATCCCTCTCCAAATCAACTGAGACATGTTATTCCTCATTTATCACCTACTACTGATCTTCTTTGTGACGCTTGCCAACTAGGCAAGCATCATCGTTCCAGCTATTCTCCCAACACTATGGTTGCGTCATCTGCATGTTTTGACTTACTCCACATGGACATATGGGGCCCGAGTCGTACTCCAGACAGGCAAGTATTCTGCTTTTACTTGGTGGTGGTTGATGATTTCTCCAGACTATCATAAACATTTTTGCTTCATAGTAAGTCAGATGTAGAAAATACGATTAAGATGTTAATTAATCAGATCAAGACTCAATTTTCTACAATTATAAAGATTGTTAGAACCAACAATGCACTTAAGTTTTGCACCAGGAGACTGGCTCAGTTCTACAGCTCCCTAGGCATCATACATCAAACCTCCTGCCCCATACATCCAAACAAAATGACGTGGTAAAAAGGAAACACAAACATCTCTTAGACGTGGCCCGGACATTGTTGATACATCACAATGTTCCATCTTCCTACTAGGGAGACGTTTTGACTGCTTGCTACCTAATCAACAAGATGCCTAGTTCGGTCCTTCATGAGCAGATTCCGTACCAGATACTGTATTCTAATAAAGATTTGTTTGTTGTGCCTCCTCGAGTTTTATGTTATGTCTCATTTGTTCACATTCTTGGTCCGAGCAGAGATAAGCTTGCTCCCCATGCGGTCAAGGTGTATTTTTGTGTTACAGTGCCACCCAGAAAGGCTACAAATGTTATGATTCCATTGGTAAGCGACACTATGTTAGCATAGATATCACGTTTCATGAGGCGGTACCTTATTTTTCTATGAAGGGCCACTGAATGTCTACTTCAAATTAACCTGCTCCGATGCCCTTTCCCCTATCCAGTTTGGTGATATTCCTACTTCAACTCCCCCGCCTCCTACTTCAAATTCCAGGGAATCCGTGGATGATTTTTAGAAGCTACATGACCCAATGCAGATATACAGTAGGCCTCACTTGACTCTGCAAAGACCATCTCCGTCTACACAACCAGACTCCCCTACACAGGGGAACGTTGACTCCACAGAGCTGCCTATTGATGATGGTCCCACAAGTCATTCTATAGTGCCCAATGCTACTGAGGATCTTCCTATTGCTATTAGGAAGGCTCCACGCTCTTATGCTCGCTACCACGTTGCAGGTGATCTTCCCAGTGCCCATCTTGGGAAGTCATTTATTCAGTTTACTTCTGCCTTGTCAGCTGCAGAGATCCCCACAACCTACCAGCAAGCCATGCTTCATCCAAAATGACGGGCTACCATGGAAGATGAGATGGCTGCACTTCGGGGTTACAGGACCTGGAAGCTCACTCCACTTCCTGACGGAGCTGCTGTTGTTGGCTATAGATGGGTATTCACAGTGAAATTCAATCCAGATGAGGGCATTGCCAGGTACAAGGCACGTCTAGTGACAAAGGGATTCACCCAAACTTATGAGGTGGATTTCTTTGACACCTTTGCACCAGTTGGCAGACTTCCTACTATATGGATGCTGGTTACAGTGACAGTTCAGTTAGATTTTCCTTTACATTAGCTGGATGTGAACAATGCCTTCCGCTATGGGGGTCTCCAAGAGGAAGTCTATATGCAGCAGTCGCCTGGTTTTGAGGCTCAGAGGGAGTGTGTATGTCGACTACAGAAGGCTATCTATGGCCTTAAGTAGAGTCCCTGAGCCTGGTTCCAGAGACTATAACAAGTTGTAGAGGCAGCTGGGTTCAAGAGGTCAACAGCCGACTTTTCTCTTTTTGTCAGGAGGATTGGACAGGGTACGGTGGTACTTCTTGTTTATGCTGATGACTTAATTGTCACAGGAGATGATGAACAGGGTGTTGCTAAGATTAAGCACATCCTAGCAAAGCAATTTTTCATGGACTTAGGAGCTCTACGGCACTTCCTCGGTATTAAAGTTGCTTGCAACAAAAAAGGTGTGGTCTTATCCCAGAGAAAATATGCTTTGGATATCTTACAGGAGATTGGCATGCTTAGGGCCAAGGAGGCCAATATTCCTATGGATCCCAAGATGCCACTATATAATGAGAATACACAGTTGGTGGATAGCAGGCAGTACAAGTAGCTTGTGGGCAAGCTACTATATCTTACTATTATAAGGCCAAACATCTTTGCAATAGGGAAACTGAGTCAGTTCATGGCCAAGCCAATAAGTCAGCACTGGGATGTAACATTGATGGTGCTCAGATACATCAAGAAGGCTCCTGGGAAGGGTCTTCTCTTTTCCAAGGGGTCTTCCATAACCTTGGTTGGATACTCTGATACGGACTACGCTGGATGTCATGCGGATCGCAAATCCACTACTTGGTTCTGCACCTTTCTAGCAGGGAGTTTGATTACGTAGAGGAGCAAGAAGCAGAGCACAGTTGTGAGATCTAGTGTCGAGTCTGAGTACAGGACTATGGCTCAGACCATTGCAGAGATGATGTAGATCAGATCCTTACTTGCTGACTTGCAGATACAGTTTTTTAGCCCGATGGAGATGCGATGTGATAATAGAGCAACCACCTTTATTGCCAACAACCCAGTATTTCATGAGAGGACGAAGCACGTAAAGGTTGACTGACACTACACCAGAGACATTATTCAAAAGGGGTTTCTTTTTACCACGTTAGTCACATCTGAGGAACAGATTGCTGACATCTTTACCAAGCCCTTAGTCAGATCTCTATTTGATTCATGTGTATCCAAGCTGAGCATGATAGATATCTATGCTCCAGCTTGAGGGAGAATGTTAGCATATATTTTATATTTCTATTTTTTTGTTGTTGTATGGTTGTTGAGTTTGGTTTGCTCCTCAGGGGCTTCTACATACTTTCACCCTTTCAGTCTCTATATAAGAGAGCCCTAGGGTTTCTAATTGAATTAAGTCATTTCAACCAATTTTCATGGTATTAGAGGAACTATCCTACGCCAGAGCTTGATGCCTCCTTGATCCCTCCTTTTTACCTTCACTAAATAAACTAGGGTTTCTTAGGATTGGCACCACTCTTAAGAAGAAAGGGAGGTTCCTTTCTCAAGATTTTCTAGGGTCCCAAGCCCTAGGTCACAAGACCCAAGGGAAGGGACCCTCAATCTTGCCTCAACCTTGGTGAAGGTGGCTACCGGTGACCACCCTCGTTACCACTAGGTTGAGTGACACCAGAGCACCACCACCGACCCTCTACATCATCACCAGTCGCCAGAGATCTGCTCTCCAACAGAGCTGCATCTGTCTACCATGAACGAGATTGTAGTTGCTAGTTGCTACACTTGTAGGGTACAACTACCTCCAAGGGACCCTACCAGAAGGGTCACCCAGAGGTGAAGGACAACCAGCGATGGTTGGAGGACCAACTGGTCGCTAGAGGAGCTCGTCGGAGAGCCAACCAGCACCGCCGATAGGTGTTTCCGGTTTGCAGGAGGCTGTTCAAATCCTTTTCTTCTGATCAAAGGTGCTAGGAGCCTTGTTTGTGAAGTTTTTTGGGCCGATTCAGAGTTGAGATTGGAAGATGTTCTATTAAGATGGTGATTTTGACGAGCTTTTCTTGTGCATGGACAGTGGTTCTTTAATGGTTTTGTAGTCTTTTGAGACATTGTGTAATTGTGTGTACAATGTTGACTAATATTGTTGGATTAGACGATATCTGAAGGGGTTGATTTAGAGACACAAGGGGATGGACTCAAAGGGGAGCCCAAAAATCCCCTCATTGGCCCAATGGTGAAATTTGATGGGACCAATTATGAGTTGTGGTCGCAATTAATCCTTTATGCAATTGAGGGTCATGAGAAGATCATGGCAATGGCTTGGCGAAAATGTATGTTGTCTAGTCACATGAGGTAACTGAAGTAGTGTGGAGAAGTACTCGCAGGATCAAGTCACGTGTGTAGTGACAATCTCTCCCAACTGCTTGGTCCTCTCATGGAACATGGGGTTGTTGGCTAAGTAGGTAGTCGCTCTGTTGTCGCATCGCATCTCCATGGATATGTCAACAGATACGTGCAAATTTGTAAGAAGTGATCTTACCTGCATCGTCTCTGCTGCCATATGGGCCATGGCTCTAGAGACAATTATTTGTTTCTTCCTCTTCCATGTCACTAGATTCCCTGCCACATAGTACAAAAACCAGTAGTGAACTTTCTATCAACCAAGCACCCTGCATAGTTTACATCTAAGTAGCCTATCATACTCATGGAGGTCCCTCTATTAAACAAAATCCCATGTCTTGGTGCCTTCTTCAAGTATCTCAACACCACTGTAACAGAATCCTAGTGATGCTTTGTCGGCCTGTCCATAAACCGACCGACTCAGTTTCCCAACTGCCAAGGAATTATTTGATCTAGTGATAGTCAAGTATAAGAGCTTCCCAACCAGTTATCTATATTGTCTGCTATCTGTTGTCTCTGCTTTCTCATTATAGAGATGAGCCTTTGGGTCCGTACGAATATTTACTGGTTTAGCTCCTAGCATGTTTATCTCCAGCATAAGATCAAGCATATACTCTCTTTAGGAGAGAACTATGCCCTTCTTACTATGTGCAACCTCAATCCCAAGAATGTACCTCAATGGTTTGAGATCCTTCATGACAAAGTTGCCTGCAAGGCACTACTAGACCTCAACTATCCCAGTTACATCATCTCCTACAATAATCAAATCAACCAAATAAACCTGGAGCACCACTACTCCCTTTCCTGTCTTCCTAAAAACACCGAGTGATTAGACAAAGATCTTTAAAAGACAACCATAACTTCTGAGACCTTTTGAAACCAAGCAGTGGGACTGTTTTAAGCTATATATCGCCTTCCTCAGCCTGCATACACAGTCCCGCTGAACCTCAAAACCCGAGGGTTGCTGCATATACACTTCCTCTTGGAGATCACTGTTGAGGAAGGCATTCTTCACATCTAACTGGTAAAGTAGCCAATCATTCTAAACTACCACAGAAATCAAAATGCGCACAATAGCAAGGCATATAGCTGGAGAGAAGGTATCAAAAAAAATCACACACCATAGGTCTAGGTGAACCTCTTTGCAACGAGTCAAGCCTTGTGCCTGGCAATGGACCTGTCTAGGTTGTACTTGATGGTGAACACCCATCAACAACCAACAACAGTAGCACCGTCTAATAACCCTGTGCCATGTAAACAAAGGGCAGCCATCCAAACATCCATGGCCTGACGCCGCTCTAAATCAAGCATGGTCTGCTGCTAAGTAGTGGCAACCTGAGTGGTAGACAAAGCCTAGCAAAAATTCCCAAATGCCATCCCAAAACCGTCTGTAGACGATGCCCTTAAACAAGATACTAAACACAACTGTGTGGAGCCTTTCAAATGGAAATTAGAAGGTAAAGATCATCTGGCACTATATCTGAAGAGGGAGCAACTCTAGCTCGTCTAAGATGTTGGGATCAGAAGTAGGACCTACATCATCACAACTAGGTAACACATCATTCATCTGTAAAGCATCTATACTCACCTGAAACGGGGAGGATGGTAGTGCCAAAGAGGAGGTGTGTTGCCTGTAAGTCACGGGAAGCCTATAAGTCACGGGAAGCCTGTAAGCGACAGGAGGATCATGAAACCATACAGACTCATTAAGAGTCACAGTGTCCGTGACCAGAACAGCTTCCAAGGGGATAAGCAGATAGGCATGGCCTACTTAGTGACCTCGGGGGAAAGACTACACCCTACCATATAAAAATAAGGAATGGATTCGTGAAAGGTGACATTAGCACTCACATAATGTTGACCAAAAATAGAATCATAACACTAATGCCCTTTTTTAGCACTAGAATATCCTAAGAATATGCACTTG
Organism: Thalassia testudinum; assembly: GCA_037157565.1. Classification (NCBI taxonomy): domain Eukaryota; kingdom Viridiplantae; phylum Streptophyta; class Magnoliopsida; order Alismatales; family Hydrocharitaceae; genus Thalassia; species Thalassia testudinum. The sequence goes on from JAZHRO010000031.1 coordinate 147,690,370, forward strand.
ACAACCCTCAAAGTAAGCTTATCTCGACCAAGAGAAGTAAGATGCACAAAAGCAACACACCCAAATACATGAGGAGGCATATGAACGAGTTCACCATCAGGATGCAATAGCTACCAACGTATCTGCTCGTGGATAACAAAGCTTGACATCCTATCAATTAAGTAACAGGCAGTAAGAACAACATATCCCTAATAAGGTGAAGGAACAATATGATGAATCAAAAGGGTGAGTGCTACATCAAGTAAATGTCTATGTCTCAGCCACCCCATTTTGCTGAGAGGTGTGAGGACAAGTAATATAATGAATAATCTCATGAGACTTATAAAAGATAGATAACTTCGTAGCACAAAACTCAATAGCAGTATCAGATCTCACAATTTTAACAGAAGCAAAAAATTGGATCTTTATTTCCAAGACAAATTATTCAATAATAATGGCAACGTCGGACTTATTCTTCAAAAGAAACACCCATGAAAAACGAGAGAAGTCATCCACAACCACAAGATGATAACGGTGACCCAGCCGATCAGGAATCTGATTAGGGCCCCACATCCATATGAAGTAACTGAAACAACTCTATGGACCTAAGTCTATGACTAGCAAGATAAGAAGCATGTTGATGCTTAACCAGTTGACAAGTATTACAGCAATAGGGTAATACACGTTTGAACCTATCCAGCGAAAGATGACCAAGGTGAAGGTACCACTGGAATGGACTCCCAACAGCAAAGAAAATCTCCCCATGGAAAGCAACAACAAAGGGATATTGGACTAGTCGATAAACACCCCTCGTCATCACAACCACCACCAATCATCCTTCCCATCAACTTGTCCTGAAAAGTACAACCTAGATCATCAAAAATGGCACGATAATTCAGCTCTTTTGTAATTCTACAGACCGACAGCAACAACAACCAAGCCTATTCCCACATTAAGTGGGGTCGGCTATATGAATTCTTTGCCTCCACACAAATCGATTTACAGACCAACAGCAAACTAATCAAAAATCCTAGAATAAACAAAACCAACAATCTGAGTGTAGGGGTGACAGACACCTCCCCCTATCCTTCCATCCTGGAGTGCCTCTCATCTGCTACTTGTATCGTCTGGCATGACGGAATAGACCTGGGGTAACTAAAGCAACACTACTCACCACTTAGATGGCATAGGGCTCCGAAATCAACTAACCAATCTGCACAGCCTTAGTCATCAGCTTGTGCAACAAGAGCAAGATCTATACCTGAGGGAAAGGCAAAAGCAACCATCTCAGTGACAGTAGGACCCTCCCTAGTCTGCTGAGTTAAGTGTTGGAGTAGGGCATCGCAATCTACTATCAGAATAATGCCATTTTGCTCCTTTGAAGTACAACTGCCTAACTGGCTGCAGGGGGTCCACCATGCCTAGTCCAACAGGTAGCCTCCACTATTAGTTCAACCTCTCCTAATTATGCTTTGATGATTTTACAAAATACCTAAAAGAAAAATAAAATTGGATAAATCACTTTTATATCTTTAACATAACCCCATTGCAGGACTTTCATCTTAGAATCTTAAAGAAAAGGAACGGAGGATTAAAATGTCATAAGTCTAAGTCTTAAGACTTGTATAAATTTTATAAAGAGTAGTAATTTTGTATTTGTTAAGTCTAGATGAGTTGTAAAGAGACCCCATCTAGATATAGGATCTCTAGACTTAGCTCACAACACTTAGGCAAAAACTAGAGACAAAATCCTAATCTAAAGATAGCATAGATCATGGTATCAAACGTCTGACAACCCATCCAAACATCTGAAATGAAAAGTTAAGTCATTTAACATATAAATCGAACGACCAAATACCTCCATAGGAAATTAAATACTTAGGTCTTGGACGACGAGCCTTTCCCTCAGAGGTCCATAGGTCTATTTAGACGTCTGAGCATACACCCAGTCGTCCAAAGACACCGTTACCCAAATCTCCTTGTGTCAAAAATCATATCCACATAATCCATCTGTTGGAGATTTTTACCCTTAATCCACATGCCTGGACATGACTCCAAACGTCCAATAATGGAACGTCAGGCCTAAATTCACTTAACGAGAATTTTGGCAGAGATCTTGGATTCTCAAGAAATCCTATGTCCAAGGTCATTATGACCATTAAATGTCCAACCACCCGACCAGACGTCTGAGGAGACATTTGACCCCTATACACTATATCCCTATTTGGATCTAGTTCAATTCAGGAACAAACCCACAATTATTAGACGTCCAGAAATCTTATCAAGCATCTTAAAATAGCAAATAAGATGTCTGACCATTAGTGACCAAAACCCTGTTTAGATCCAATTCGATCCAGGAACTCTGGCCCTTTATATCAAATATTTAGAACTTTCATTAGATGTTTGTCCATACGTCTGACCCATATTTTAGACGTCTAATTCTGCTTTCAGAGAATTTAATTGTCTAATTTAATTTGGATTTCAACCAAATCAATTGGGAAAGGTCCCCAACAGCTAAGGGGAGCCTCTCATGCCTTCTTGAAGGTTCTTTTGAGGCTTATATATATCCCTTAAGCCCTCTTAGGCTAAACACAACTATTAAAGATATAAATCCAAAGCAAATACTAGCTCCACTCACATTACCCTTCTGTTGTGCACTCCAATCCTTGGGCATCACTCCAACTCTCTCTCACCATTGTGCTGATGCTATTGCCTTCAGGGAGTCCTCTACTCACCCTTAGTTGCTAGATAATTTTTATATCTATTTGGGGAGCACTATAGGGTGTCTTTTATTTCATCTTTATTTTTAGTTGGGTATCCAACCTATCGGATCCTCATCCCTTCGTTGTAAAGGAAGAAACCTCCGTTTAAGGATCATGGGTGGAAATTGTATTGAGGTACACCACCCTCGGTTCAAGTGGTGTGGATAGTGGATTGATCACTTGGTGATCGTAAATCCTAAGTCAAGATTGACTTAGCTGGTGGTTTTCTACCAATTTGGGTTTCCACCTAAAATTCTTTATGTCATTTGTGTGATTGAATTTTTATTCACATATTACATTTCAATTTCACTACTCACCCCCCTAGTGCAATTTCATCCACATGTCCAATCGTCCCACAGTAACTGCAAGAAGAACAGACTTTCCTGGTCTGTATGCAATAACCTCTATGCAAGGTTCGAAGTGCCAATAGCATGCTAGCGACATGCCATCAATATAGCTAATTTCTGGCAATGGGCATATCGATATGAATTATATATCGATATGTAGGTGTATCACCAGTGCCGACAACGTACCGATGATCGTACCGACAGTGTACCGACGGTTGTGCTAATGGCTACTAGTTGTCACTCCACTGTTGTTGCTACCTGCTAATAGTTGTCGCTCTCAACAGTGCCATATAAATCACTATCCCTCGCTCTCTTATCTATGTATATGTCATATAATCCAACTATCTCCCCATGTTAAGCAAATTCCTCAATTTGAGGATAACTATAACTCAGTCATTATAATTATGCTAGTAAGATGGTAAGGCATATAATAATGACTCTATATAGAGAAAGAGATGCACTATCTATGACATCTCTTATTTCAACGACACCAACGGGATATTCCGTGAATGGAATCAGGATATAGATGATACATAGTGAAACTAGACACTTCAAGGTTCCCTATGAAACATGGCATGGAATGGAGCCATGACAAAGAAGTTATGGACTCATACCATTCATGGATTGAAAAGAGGAGTATATATTGATTCAAGGTTGTGGTTTACGATGGTAGTAGAGGTGGTTGTGTCGAATAGCTGTATTTAGGTTGTATGGAATGGTTGTTGTATTACTTTAGTAATATCCAATGGTAGCAGAGTAGGATTTATTTGAGTATGTATTAATTTAAGGCTTGTGTTTTCACATGTATGCTCTACTTGTATAACCTTTTAAGGGTTTTAGTTAGTAATTTGTGATTCACTTGCAATTTGAATCATTTTAAGTGAATTCAGTCAGCATGCGTTGGCATGCCGTCAGCGTGCCCTCGATACAAATAATTTTGGACAATCGATAATCTCGATAACCTGATATCGATACATAGGTGTTTCCACAATGTGCCCTCAACATGCCCCTAGTAACCACACTTAGAAATTTATCGGCACAGCATCGATATCAGCACTTAGACCCTTGCCTCAACCCCATGGTGCAGCAACTCCTCTACCTCCTTGCCCAGAAATGGTAGCAAGTGCAAATGTCTGTCCAGTAGTCTCAATAGAAAGCAGGATCACAACTATCCTACTCAATCTACTATACGCCTCCTCCAGAGATGGAAGCTTAGTAAGAGTCAGAAGCTAAGAATGGGCAATAGAATATTCTAGACCAAGACCAGAAAGAAATTGTAACACAGCAGCCTCTCTGTGACATTCCCTTTGCATGCCACACATGTACACGGGTCTACAAGTATTATACTTCTCCAAAAGGCCTTTCAAAGTAGAATAGTACTGTGACAGCAAGTGGCCCTCCTGATGAAGCTAGGACAGCTCATGATAAATCTGAAAGACTCAACTTGAATTCTTTTTGTGGGAATAGGCATCATGCAAATTATCCCACATTTCCTTTGTTGTCCTATGGTACATAATCTCATCACCAATGCATGGAATGACACATTTCATGATTCAAGCCCAAACCATCGCATTATCCTTCATCCACATGGCATTTCTTCCTATTTTCTCCTCAGGTTCCAACTGAAATAGTATGTGCTCCTTGTCATAACCCTCTACCGTCATGAGGAAGGCCAGTATACATCGGGGATAATTGGTCCCATTTAACTTGACCATAGAACCAAAGAAAGGACTATTATAGGTCTCTGTCTCTACCATAGAATTTGATGTCACCTCTGAAGAACTAGAAGAAGCCATCCTGCCTTCAGCTGAACCACAGCAAAGCCAATGCACAAAACTAGTGCATCCAATCAACAAGAAACCATCAGTGCTGCAATCTGAAAATCAAAAACAGATCAAGATGCCTCCACAGTAGATCTGAAATTAGACCCTAAACATGAGATCCGAGGCAAACGGAATCCCAAAAATTAGATCAACAGCTAAAAGGGAGGCTCCAAGTGGCAAAACAGTCGCATGCTAGGGTTAAAGCACCCCCAACGGCACCGCTAGCTAAAGGAGGGGCCCCCACGCATTGACAGGTGCTTCCTGTGGATAGCGCTATCTGTCACGGTGGGCAGGTGCACCGACAGGAAGGTGATCCCAGGAGAGGAGGCTAGTTAGCAACATGTAGAGTAGCAGAGGGATTAAGGTGGAGGCTACAAAGGCTAGGGTTTTTCAATGGTATACCCAAGCACCGCTACTCTGATATCAAGTGGGATAAAATGACCAAAATCATATTATTCAGTAACCCTACCTCTCAATATATAGAGGTGGAAAAAGTACAAAATAACCTCATAAAATAAGAAAACAACAAGAGAATATAATAACAAACTTAAGACTGAAGGGGTATAACACGTACTCCTCAATACCAACAATTTTCTCTTGCCCTCTCTACTGTTCGGGCACCTACCACACATCTAAAGGCACTATGTGATTCGAATTGGCGACAGGCCATGGAGAAAGGGATGGTTGTGTTAGAATCCCATGGAACTTGAAGTCTCGTTCAACCTCTTAATGATCCCGCAGTGGTAGGATAGAAATGGGTGTTCACCGTAAAGTATCGACCAGATGGATCTGTTGAGAGATATAAAGGCCAACTAGTAGCGAAGGGATACACTCAAACATATCGCATAAATTACTTTGATACTTTCTCCCCTGTGGCACGGATGGTTACGATTCATATCCTCATCTTTGTAGCTATCCATAAGGATTATCCCCTCTATTAGTTGGATGTCAAAAATGCTTCTCTATGGTAATCTTCAAGAGGAGGTGTATATGCAGCAACCCCTTAATTTTAGTTTAAGGGGGTGTACTACGATCTACAAACTACACAACACGATCTATGGACACAAGCAAAGTCTAAAAGCTTGGTTTCAGAAGCTGAGGTCATTGAAAAGATTGGGTTAAGAAGATCCATTGCAGACCATTGTCTATTTGTGATCATTGTGATGTTGGTATATGTAGATGATATCATATTGGCAGGCAACAATGCTCTAGGAATCAAGGCTATGAAGGAATTTTTGGCAAAGCATTTTGTTATGGACTTAGGCTTTCCTTCGATACTTCCTTTGGATTGAAGTAGCCAAAAACGCAAGTATAGTTCTTTCCCAAAGTAAATGTGGTAGATCTTTAGGAGGCAGGCATATCAGGTGCCAAGCTTGCCTTTATCCCCATGGACTCGAGTATACACCTCTATGAACATAACTCGGGACAAATTGATGCTAGGCAATTCAGAAGCCTAGTAGGAAAATTGTTGCATGTCACGGTCACACACCCCAATATCTCTCTTATGGTGAGCAAGGTGAGCCAATTTATGGATAAGCACAGACGAGAACACTGGGATGTTGCGATGATGGTTCTTAAGAACCTGAAGTCTGCATTAGGAAAAGGGTTACTATTTAATGTCAATTAGCCAGATTACTAGAGCCTTGAAGTGCAGAGTAGTGTTTCATGATCAATTTTTCTTCTTGCAAGATCTACAAGCGATGAGGCGAATTGGTGGACTTCAGCAGAATGGCTTTTACTATCTCAGTCTACCACCTACATCTTCTACCCCTACTACCACTTTTGCTACTACTGCCTTGCAATGGCATCTTCACTTGGGTTACCTGAGCATCCCCATTCTACGGCATTAGATTCCAAAGTTGCAGCTTCCAAATTCCTTTTATTGTGATGCTTGTCATCTTGACAAACACCATCGTTCTTCTTTTCCCAGTCAAAATAAGAAGTCTAAGTCACCTTTTGATCTCCTGCATGCTAATTGATGGGTCCCATGTAGGGTCCGTAATGTTAAAGGTTTCCATTTTTTCCTTGTTTTGGTTTATGATTGTACCTATCTTGGATTTTTATGATGAAGGAAAAACTCTAGTTATTATTCAAAATTTTTTCAATAAAATAAAGACTCAATTTTCCACCATTATAACGATTTTCTGCAATGATATAGGTTGGAGTTTGTTAATGCCAAGTTGACTCAATTTTCACCTCCATGGGACTTTTACATAAATTGTCTATTATCATTCATCTTAAGATTCCTCAACACACTTCGTCTTAACCTCTTATGCCTCCCTACCTATCTCACACCGTCAACCTAAATCTACATCACCAACCCATCAACTCAACAACTGCACCACTGCCTAGATGCCACCAATCCTAACCTTCACTATACCATCAGCAACACTCCAATAAGCCTCAACTATTAAGAGTTGTATAATATCTGTAGGCTAATCCATTTCTGCATCCGTATAAACCCGCATCCAAATCATGAATATTTCTCTTATACCTGTGTCCCTTATTTTAAAGATATAATTTTCTAATTTTTTACATCTATATAACATATGTTTCCATGTTCACATTCATTTTTAAAAAATGGATATGAATATGGCATCGTCTATATCTTATATCGGAATCCAACCATTTGCGCCCCTATTACTATCTCTTATGTTTATGTTGGAGTGTGTGTAGTTTAGTCCCACACACTAGGTGGTGTGTGGTAGCCTATAAATAGGCAATGTACCTCTTCATTCTTCTTTAAGTTATAGACACGTCCTATCGGAACCTTCTCCCGCGATTTTTCTCCTCGCTCTTCGTGAGTGGGGTTTCAACATAAACCCAAGCATTCCTATGATTATTTTTATGCTTTAATTTATGCTTCCACTATTTACATTTTTCAACTTCGTATCAAAGCAGCCGATTCTTGGGTAATCATTTTCGACTATCACGTTTATCTTTTTTGGAGTTATGTTTTTGCTTCAAGATCAGGAGAGTGTGAAGCCAAAGGCCTCCTTCTAGGGTTCTCGCTTGAGGAGGCGACGCATGTGATGCCCGAGGCGGCGGGCTGTCGAAGGAGCCGATGGAGAAGATCGCAAGATCTCGATGATGACGGCAACGCATAAGAAACACGAACGACGCTGCTACGGTGTCGTGGAAAGCCCAGGCGAGGCTTGCTTGTGCTGTTGGGTTCGAGCTGCAGTTGGTGGAGCAGCTAGGGCTCAGCAATGGCATTAGTGCACCTCCATGATTGCTAGGGTGCAAAGCGATCTTCGTCAAAGGTTGAAGCCGAAGAAGATCAAAGAGGAGAGGATGCGCTCAAGGAGCGATCTTTGGCGGAGATCGTAGCGTCGATCTCGCGACATGGATCTCACCGTTATCCGCAGCGATGATGCGAAGCAGTGCTAAAGGGGTGTGATCTCCTACGACAACACAAGGAGCAAAAGCGTGGCAAGATCTTGTGGGAGGATCTTGGCCGAGATCACACAAGGAGGAGACGAGGACACGGTGTCAAACTGGCGAGGAGGTAAAGCCGCCATGAGCGCTATTGATCTCGCCTACAAACGAGAAGGCGATGAAGAAGCACCAAAGAGCCTTTTGTGTCCTTTTAAACCAAAGAGATATTTTTGGTATTATTGCATCTTTGCCCCTTAGTTTCAATTGATTCCTTTTTTTTCCCTTTGCTTTGCAAAGAAAAAGGGGGGGCAAAAGAAAGGAAAAAATATAGAGGGAAAAAAAAAAGAAAGGAAGAGGAGACAAAGGATATCAAAATAGAAACATAAAAGAAAAGAAGAGGAAAAAAATCAAGAAAATTTCAAAAAAAAAAAAAGCGAGTTTGAATTCAAGAGAAAGGGGGAAGAAACTCTTCTCTATATATGTATATTTCTCTATTTTTATTTCTTCTCCCATACAAGTATGGAAGAAAGGGGGAGTGTAGGCATATTATAGTCATCCTCCAGGAGGGAGTTCCTTATTCGAGATCACCACACGATGATCCACAACTCTGAGAGGTCCAGAGTTTCGAGGTCTCTAGGAGGGAAATCCAATTTTGAGGTCCTCAAAGAAATTGCCCATTTCAAATTTCGAGTGGGAGATCCAGTTTTGTAGACTCCAAGAGAGAGATCCACCTTTCGAGGCCTTCAGAGGAAGGCCCGTTATAAGGATACTAAATGGGGAGCCACTAACACGTGTTGAGGTCTCCAGAAGAGAGGCCATTTGTCAGCTACGGCATCCAGCAGCTTTAACCCTCGCTAATGTGTCGGCATCGGCATACCCACCTGCAAACGAGGACCAGCTGAGAGTGTATGTTCCGTTGTGTAGAGTAGGATTTGAGTGTTGTACAAGTAGAGCATTGCATGCTCTAGCTTAAGGGGGAGTGTTGGAGTGTGTGTAGTTTAGTCCCACATTAGTTAATGTGGAACTATGTGGTGTGTGATGGCCTATAAATAGGCAGTGTACCTCTTCATTCTTCTTTGAGAAATTATAGACACATACCTTATCAAGGCCTTCTCCCGTGGTTTTCTCCCCACTCTTCGTGAGTGTGGTTTCCACGAAAACCCAAGCATTCTTATGATTGTTTTTATGATTTGATTTATACTTCCACTACTTATATTTTTCAACTATTTACTTGTTGAGCAATGACGCTTGAAAATGATCAAAATTATTTGCGAGCAAGTATCCCTAGATATTGGGTCCTTGCTATAGGCACATGTAGGGCTTCCACACCCTCAGGATCCACAAAATCCTCCATCCCTCATGTATAAGGTGCATGCCTCCACTGTAAGTGGCAGCCACAAAAAAATGTTTAGACTGTCAGTGGCAATGTTAATCGACTTATGCAACCATAAGCCTCCTTCTAACTAAATAACTTTGCTATCATCAACATCTAGAATTGAAAGGCAGTAATAATATGACCAACAAGGAATTGCAAATAAGTAATTTCCTTACAATATTTTTTTTTTTGAAAAGCAATTTCCTTACAATATTCTTTCTAGATCTTGCAGGTGCATATTGGGAAACAAGCATTGTATTTTTCAACAATACCTTGAATATAAAGTAGTACTACGACAAAGATTTCTTACCTACTTGAGATGCAACATCACGCTCTAGTTCTACAAAAGCTCTAATCGAGTTCTTTTCATGGGATTACATTCTCGCAATGTACTAAATCTCCATCATCTTTGTGAAGAATGAAGAAGCTACGTGGCACATCAGCCACATGGTAGTGCCACATAGTAGTCCAGTCAGTCGGTTAGGCCATGCGGCCTAGGGTTTTAGTGGGTGGCTTGCATGCCAAGTTGCACCACATGTGGCAATTTTGTTTTAAAGAATAGAAGTCCAAATATAAGAAGAGATAATTTAGGATTGGTGATTGATAGAGTTGGTAGGATTGATTTGATTTGATTTGAGTTGTTTTAGGAAATAGGAGTAGATCTCTTTATAAAGAGATTAGCATTGCTTATTTTGAGTTGAGTTGAATACAATAATAGTACCCAATCTCTCTCAACTCCTCTCCTCTCTCTTGCCAACTCTCTCTCTCTACTCTCGTCACCATTCATATAAACAGCAACCATACTATTCACAAAAATAGTGGCAGCCGATCCTTTCATCTCCACGCATGGGCCTCCACGCACCCAAGAATCTGTTGCGCTTCTACAAAATCTTCATAATCTTATATTATGTAACATCCTATCATGTCCAAAGTATGGCACTATTCATTGTCTAGGCGAGAAGCATAGCCTTATCCTTCTTCCACGTGAATATTTGCCAACTTTCTCATCGAGTGCAAACCCTAGAAGAATATGCTCTTTGTCATGGCTTTCCATTGTCATCAGGAAAGCCAGTGACCATCGGGCATAGTCAATCTCCCTAAACTTGGTCATAAAGCCGAAATAGACTCTTATAGATATTATCTTTATCACTTCCAATGTCACCACTGATGAATTTAAGGATGCCATCACCTATGTTGGTCAAAGACCAAACAATTAGAAAAAACATAGCGGAATCCTACCAAAAAGGCACAAAAGCAAACGATTGACTTAACTAAAACAATTGAGCAACATCAACAAGGGAAGACATAATAGTAACTTGAAAGCATGCAATGCCTAATGGTGCTAATTAGATGGATTAAATGCTATTTTGGCCATAACTTTTTTGAAAGGAAAAAAGGACAATTACTGGCACTCGTTAACCATCCAAAATATTATATAATCATAAAAATTGGAATGGACTTATAGATTGTTTAGCCAACTCTCAAAGTGACAACATGCCTCCTTACAACATTTTCAACCTATGCCCTTTCCATCCTAAAAATTAAGTCATTATCCTACAACCAAATTGACCATAATGCTGTTGCAACCTTCACCCATCCAATTGAATCATGGACCAGAGTGCAGAAAGAATCCAACGAAGTTGCAAAGGAAGACATATCAACCCAGGCCTCCATAGATAGGTTGCACTAAAAGAACAGGTGCCCAAGATCTTCTTTTGCAACCCCACAAAAAATGCAACTCAAATCCTCATCGCCAGCCCATCTAAACTGAAAAGCTTTCATCACTAGCTTTTTTCTCCTGAACCACAAGAAGATTTTAACCTTTAAAGGAATTGGTAAACTCCAAACCAAAGAACGGTCCTCCCAAACTAGGGGGCCTAACCCCATCTCCTGCGTCAGTTTCACATAAGCCTTAGCCACTGAGAAAACACCATCCATCCATCTGAAACCATCCAAAGTATGTATGCCAATAAAAATCCCATGAACTCAAGCAACGCTTGTAACTCTTCCAAAGATGCATTCGAAAGGCCAGGTTGAAAGACTGAGGACCATGATCCAAATGTATTGTCCCACACATCCGAAACAAGAGCGTCTTTGTCCTAAGCCAAATCAAAGAGATGCAAGAACAAAGACTGGAAACTGCAACTACCCATCCAATCATCCTTCCAAAATCAGAAGGAACATCCACTGCCAAGTCTCGCCTCAAAGAAATTATTGAGTAATTTAGTTTGTTTATGGCTTGTTTTTTTGTTTGGTCTATTGCTTAAGGGTATTCTTGTACTTTTTCCCTTTCGTACCTCTCTATATAAAGGCATGTAGGGTTTCTGAATAACATTACGTTCTTTTTGTCCCAACATGTTACCAAAGCAGCAGTCCTAGACCAGTGCCCCGATACCCCACCCAAACCTAGCCTCCTCACCCCCCCACCAAATCCCTAGCCTCTCTCTCCCCCCTCCTCAAGGCACCGCTAGCCTCTTCCTCAGGGCACCGCCAGCCCTCAACACTCGTCTCCGCCCCCCATTTGGTCGCCGCATGCCTCCCCTTGCCGATAGGAAACCCAACGTCGCCGATTGAAGGCCCCAACGGTGGCCCCTTGGGGCTTTGTGCTGCCACCAAGAGCGATTTGGGGCAGTTAGGGCCTTACAACAACCTCCTAAACCCCTACATCACCTCAACGATGCCCTGTTGAGGCCCTGTAGCACCTCCACGTTGGTGCTTTGAGGATCTGCAATGCTTCCATGATGAGTCTCTCCTACGAGCAACGTGAACTCGTCCTCTCTCCTTCCTTTTTATGCAGCACAAGGGTCTAAAAGGTAGGGAACAACCTTGGTGGAGACTCTCCTAGCCGCAGAGGGTTGTTACTTCTATTCTCTGCTTTATCAAACCTACACATGATTTTAATTCACTTTTTCAGATCTGTGAAGTGCTTCTGGGAGGTATTATGATCTAATTAATTTTGTTGTAGTGCATTATTGATTTGTTGTTTCCTACATATCAGGTATCATGGAAGACAAGAAGGAACCTACTAGCGACTCAGCGGGGAAGATCTCTACCTCAAGCGCATCTTTTATGCAGGGAACTTCTATGAAGTTGGATGGTACCAACTTCCTTCTATGGTCTACATCCTTCTCCCGATTTGTAGGATCACATCGCAAGAAATATATCCTGACTCGAGATGAACCTGCAGCGAAGACCGTCGACTGGGAGATTGGTAATGACTTGGTTGCCACCTGTATGTATGCTGAATGATATGAAGGAACCTATAGCAAACCAGGTTATGCCTTAGGCTTCCACTAAGAATATATGGGAAGTTCTTCACAAGGTACATTACCACAAGAGCAACATTAGCCACCTAAACTGAGTCATTAAGGAGCAGCATTCCATTTGAAAGGGACCATGTCTCTAGCTGAATATTTTATGGTTTCATGAAGAATCTCTGGGATGAGAAGGAAACTTACCAACCAATATCTACTGATGTTACTATCATTACTAAGTAGCGTAAAGCCTTTCATTCAGTTCAATTACTTGATGACCTTAGTCTAGAATATAAACATGTGAAAAATTAGAGGAGTTTCCTACACCCACTCAGATTTATGCTCAACTCTCAAGGCTAGAGATCTCTGATCCTATCCCACCTTCAAATGCTTCTGCCATGGTAGCAGTTGGCCATGGTAGGGGGACTTCAAGAGGCAAGGGGAGAGGACGTGGTGCGAGAACAGGGGGACGAGGCAAAGGCCGTGGTTTGTTCTGTGAACATTGTCACACAACAAATCACACAGTTGACAGGTGCTGGATAAAGCATGGATTTTCTCAAGGGCATCAAGCCAACCAGGTTGCTTATAATGGAAATGGAAGTCAGTGTTATCAAGAGGAAGATCAAGTCAGTACCCAAATTACTATTTCTAAGGAGGAGTATAGCAGACCTATCTCCTCTCATGCCTTGTCCACGGCTGGTGCTTCTATGACCCAGTTGACAGGTATTGTTACTAGTGTAAGTGGTATTCATACACCATCATGGCTTGCAGACACAGGTGCGTCTTCCCATATAACAGGAGATGTCACACTATTTTGTTCTCTTAGACCCTGACTACACCTGTTCATGTCAAGGTAACCGATGGTGCCTTGTCCCCTATGACAAGCTTGAGTGACATCTCCTTGACTACCACGATGTTATGCATACACCTAAATTTGCATTAAATTTAATGTCTATAAGTCAAATTACTAACAAATTAAATTGCAAGGCAATGTTTCATGACCATGTTTTCTTCCTATAAAACCTCCAAACAATGAAACAGATTGGTGGATGACTTGAGTAGAATGGGTTATATTATCTGAACCTACACCAAAAAATCCCTCTATTGTTTCTACTCACACCACGACTACTTTATAGTGGCACCTCAAATTGAGGCATCCTAATAGTTATGTTCTCCGTCATTAGTTCCCAGATATGCAGTTTTTAGATTCCTTTTCCTATGAGGCTTGTTAACTTGGCAAGCATCATAGGGTTTCTTTTCCTACTAGAAATAATAGAACTTAGTCTCCTTTTTGTCTTATTCATGCTAATTTGTGGGGCCCATGTAGGGTCAAGAGTCTTAGGGGCTTTCGTTATTTTTTTGTTCTTGTGGATGATTATACGTGTCCGTCAGGTATTCATATGGAGAAATCCGAAACCCCTTTATTGATTAAAAATTTTGTTAATGAAATAAAGACTCAATTTTCTCCTACTATTCGCAAGTTTAGAATTGACAATGGACTTGAGTTTGTGAACTCTACTTCAACTCAGTTTTCCAGTCGTTGGGTATTATACAACATCTTGTATTCATACATCCCAACAAAATGGGGCGATTGAACTCAAGTTTAGACACTTGCTTAATGTTGCTCACACTATTATGTTTCAAATGCATCTTCCTGATACTTTTTGGGGCTGATGTGATTCTTAGCTTTTCTAATAAATTAGATTTCTTCCTCTATTCTTGGTGGAAAAATCCCTTACTCTATTTTATTTCCTGACCGGGAGTTGTTTTTTATACCACCCAAAGTTTTTGGTTATGTTTGCTTTGTCTACCTGTTCAAAGTGAATAAATTGTTTTCTCGATCAGTCAAATATGTTTTTGTGGGTTAACCGATGTTTTGATCCTCTTGCACAGCATTAATGCACCGAATTCCATCAGAACATCGGTTCTATGTTACTAAGGTTGTACCTTTTTTTAAGAGATACCATATTATTCTACTGCAAGAAAATCCCCTAATGTTATATAGGATGTCCTAATTCCTATGCCTATTGATGCGCCTTCAGGACCCTCTGAGCCACCCATGCCTCAGACAAATGAGTCCTTTGTTACCTTTCCTAGGCATCATAAGGTCACAAACACATTTCCAAAACATTTCCAACGTAGGCTGTTACAATATCTTATTTTTTATTGCTTTATTATAGCTCTTTATATTTTCTTTATTCTTTTGATCCTCTTATGTAATTTACCCACATCTCTCTATATATAAAGAGATGTAGGGTTTCCAAGAAATAATAGATTGAATATTTCCTCTGACTTGATTTCAGAGTGGCGATCCCATATCAACGCTTTAGTATCCCACCAAATACCTAGCCTCCAAACCCCTCCACCGAAATCCCCCTTCTCCTCTATCTCTGCACCACCAAGAACCACCGCTGAGAGAGGCACCTTGCGGCCCTCTCTCCCTCTCGTCACTCCCTCGCATGCGGTTTCCCATGAGTGGCGACAGCCCCCGCCGACAGAGGCACGCCCAGCGGCTGCCTCCACCCTGAGCGGCAGCGACAAGGAACCCTGCCCCTGCTAGGAGGTGGTAATAGGGGTCTGATAGCCCTCATGAGTGCCTCTGTTTGATCCCAGTAGGGCTGGGTTTTCTCCCCAACATGATCTCTGGAACTCCAATCTTCCATATTTTGTGTTGGGATCCTCTTTTGTGATTTGATGGCCTACATGATTTGAAAAATCAAATTTCAGATTGGTTTTTGGTGGTTTTTCTTCATGTTTTTGACATGATGGCTACTTCCTCATCATCCGAGGTCACATCGGATGCTACTTCAGAGACTAGGAATATCAAGAATCCATTTTTCATTTCCATCACAAAGTTCAATGAGACTAACTATGCACATTGGTTGTCCTTATGACAACTGAAGGACACAATAAGGAACATATCCTTTTAGAGACAGAGCCTACTAACAAGACTGGGAAGTATATGCCACATGGAAGAGGGACAACGCCATGGTTAGAGATTGGATCATGAATACCACGGTGCCTCATATTGGTGATGGGATCTACTACAAGACTTCCAAAGAGATGTAGGAATTCTCTTCATGACACGTATTCTCATTCAAAGAATTCCAGTAAGGTATTCCAAATTACTCATGACACATTTTCTCTCAAACAGGATGATCTTTCTTTGCCTCAGTACTATGGCAAATTAAAAGGATTACTTGAGAATTATAATGCCTGTAAACCTATTTGCACTTGTGCCACACAAAGAGAGTATCACAACGAATTTGCGGTACTCAAGTTTCTTTCTAGACTAGGCCCGAAATATGAGTCGGCTCAATCTCAGATGCTTACCCTGACAGCGCTTCCTACTCTGGAGGAGGCATACATCCGAGTTAGTAGACTTTTAGTCAGGACTACTGTTTCAAATACTACAGGACAGACTTCTGGCTTTACAACAATGGGTGGTCAAGGAGGACAAGGTGGTTCTGCTATTTGAGGATGTAGTTAGGGTAGGGGGCAACCTGGCAAGCCACACCCAACTTGCTCTTTCTGTGGATGCATCGGACATGTTGAGCCCTCATGCTACACTAAGCATGGTAAGCCACTAGTTGCTAATCAGGTTGTGACTACAACTGAGACAAAGGCCGATATGGTTCCTAGAGCAAAGTTTGATGCTCTTGTCCAGAGACTTGCTTAGGTCACATAGGAGTCCCCTTCTACTTCAGATATTGCCGCCATCGCCTCCTCAGGTATAAAGTGTGACTCTAGCTTTTCTGTACTTCCACATTGTAGTAGATCTACATGGCTTATAAATTCTGGAGCTTCACGACATTTGAGCGGTGATTAATCCTGCTTTAGGCAACTTCAGCTTGTTACTTCAGGACATACAATACAGGATGCTAATGGTCGCCAGTACACGGTTGATGGACAGGGGGAGGTTTCTCTTACTCCTAATTTACATTTGCCTCATGTTTTATTTCTACTAGAGTTTCCTTTTAGCTTGTTATCAATTAGCAAAGTCACAAAAGATCTCAATTGCTGCGCTATATTTGATGATGTGGGTTGTGTTACAAGAGAAGTTCACAAGGAGGATGATTGGTGGCAGACATGAAGAGGGGGATATATCACCCGCTTCAAACAGATATAGCAACTTCATGTCAGGGCGAGTATGGTTTTGCTGTTGGGACTGCACCTCAGTGGCATCATCGCCTTTGGATGCATTCCTCTAGATAGGCTACAATGTATTATCGCTCATCTATCACCTGCTACTGAGATTAGATGTGATGCACGCTAGATTGGGAAACATCATCGAGCTTCTTTTCCTGCTAGTTCTTTACTGTCTAAGTCTGCTTTTTATTTGATTCATTTGGATGTCCGAGGTCCCAATAGAGTTCCTAATAGATTGGGACATAGATATTATCTTATTATTGTGGATGATTGTTCCTGTATATCTTGGTTGTTTCTTCTAAAGAATAAATCCAATGTGGGCACAGGTATAGAAGATTTCATTATTGAAATAAAAACTCAGTTTTCTAGTACTGTCAAGTGTGTGCATTCAAATAATCATTGGAATTTTGTACATCTCAATTATGTGCATTCTACAAGTCACATGGCATTGTGCATCGGACTACATGTCCACATACATCGCAACAGAACGAGATAGCTGAGAGAAAGCATAGACATGTTCTAAATGTGGCAAGAACTCTTCTTATACGTCACAATGTACCCCAGGTGTATTGGGGTGATGCAATACTTACGGCATGCTATCTTATTAACAAGATGCCTAGTTCTGTGTTATCAGAACAAATTCCTTAGCAGATTTTGGATGTGTTGCCTTTGTGCACATGACCAAGCCTGGCAGAGATAAGTTAGCACCAGGGACTACTAAGTGTGTGTTTCTGGCATATACTCATACCCAAAAAGGACACCAATGCTATGATCCTCTTACTAGAAAATATTATGTGAGTGCAAATGTTACATTTCATGAGGTTGTACCATATTTTTCTACTACTGCAAGACAGTTATCTTTTGTACCTCAGGATAGATCATCTCAGTCAGCTCCTATGCTTGTGCCACCTATTCAGTTTGGTGATTTTTCACCTATTCTAGTACCTCAGTCATCTGCGGCTCCAGGTGGTAGTAAGTTCAGCGATCCACCAATGGTATATCAGATTCCTGCGTTATATAGGCCACGTATTACCACCCTTGCTCCCCCACTATAGTGCCATCATCCTCCCCCACACATATGTGTTGATGATACTGATGATTCTGTGCCTCGTTATGTCTCTACAGGGTCAGATACTCTTCCTAAGGAAGATGCTATAGTTATTGCATATGATGATAGTGAGATCCAATAGCAATTCGGAAGGCACCCCGTAGTTGTGCTCAATACCATGTTACTGGTGCTTCTATGTGTAATGGCCTTAGTACCACTTTTGCTGCCTTCACTACTGCTCTTATGGCATCCATTATACGACCACTTACCAAGAGGCCATGCTCCATCCTGAGTGGCATCAGGCTATGAAGAAGATGGCAACTATTCGCTCTCATGGTACGTAGGAGATTAAACAGACTTGCAGCAGCTCAGGTGCTTGGCTGTCGATGGGTCTTTGCCTTGAAACATAACCCTGACAAGTCCATTTCTCGGCATATGGCTCGCTTGGTGGCAAAAGAGTTCACTCAGACCTATGGAGTGGACTTTTTTGACACTCTCCTGTAGCAAGGCTATTGACTGTTTGTATCCTTTTCTCAGTGGTAGCCAACAAAGACTGGGATCTACACCAACTAGATGTCAAGAACGCCTTCCTCTACGAGGGTCTTCAGGACGAAGTGTACATGCAGTAGCCCTATAGTTTTGAGGTTGAGAGGGAGTGTGTGCAAGCTAACGAAGGCAATTTATGAACTTAAGCAGCGTCCTCGTGCGTGGTTCCAAAAACTGTCTAAGGTTGTGTAAAGCATGGGCTTGAGGAGATCTACATTTCATCACTCTTTATTCACTAGGAAGACTGCTAGACGAGTGGTTGTACTCCTTGTTTATGTTGATGACCTTATTACTACTAATGATGATACTACTGGAATAATAGAGGTCAAGGAGAATTTGACAACACTATTTGTTATGAAAGATTTCGATTCTCTGCGGTATTTTTTAGGCATTGAGGTGGCTAGAGGAAAAGATGGCATTGTAGTAAGCCAAAGGAAATATGCACTTGATGTTCTACGGGAAACTGGAATGTTAGAAGCCAAAGCAGCCAACATTCCCATGGATCCCAAGGTGCATTTATATGATGTGAGCGCAGAACCTGTGGATAGCAAGAGCTACAGACAACTAATTGGGAGACTTCTATATCTTACCATTGTTAGACCTAATATTTCTCTTGCAGTTGGAAAGCTTAGCCAATTTATGGAGAAACCAACTAAACAGCATTAGAATGCTGCAATGCAGGTACTCGAGTACTTAAAGAAGATGTCAGGCCATGGTCTATTGTTCTGTAAGGGGTGTCCTATGACAGTGGTAGGATACTCTAATGCAGATTATGCTGGGTGCTTTACAGATCACAAGTCTACCACGGGGTTTTGCACATATGTAGCAGGGAACCTAGTGACATGGAGAAACAAGAAGCAGTTTGTGGTGGCTAGGTCTATTGCCGAATCAAAATATCATGCTATGGCACAAACTGCAACTAAGATGGTTTGGGTATAGTCCATTTTGCAAGATTTGCATGTGCAGATAGGACCTATAGAGATGAGGTGTGACAATCTTACAGCCACATGCATAGCTAATAATCTCATGTTTCCTGAGCACATGAACATGTGGAGATAGATTACCATTTCACTAGAAACCTTATTAAGAGAGGTGTCATCTACACATCTCCAATTACTTCAGAGGACCAGACAGTAGATATCTTTACAAAGCTATTGAGCAAAGCTACCTTCGATATTGTTGTGACAAGCTGAACATGATAAATATCTATACTCCAGCTTGAGGTGGAGTGTTCCAGTATCTTATCCTTATTTATTTATTGCTTTATTATAGCTCTTTGTGTTTTCTTTATTCTTTTGGTCCTCTTATGTAATTTACCCACATCTTTCTCTATATATAAAAAGATGTAGGATTTCCAAGGAATAATAGATTGAACATTTCTTCCGACTTAGGCCTCTATCCACAATAGCTCTTGCAGAGGAATTTCTTTCTTCTATTCATGCTCAATCCTCTATTGATCATGCGGATTCCACTAGAGTTCCAGACTCCATTGTACTTGAGGTAACTAAACTTGATCTTCCTATTACCCAAAAGGAAATCACAGAGGTTATGTGCCAAATATTTTGTTTCAAATTATATGTCACTTGGTCATTTGCCTGCAGCAGAACAATCATCATGTTCCCAAGACTCATCTTGATACACTCAAGGATCCCTCATGGACCTTGGCTATGAAGGAAGAGATGGCAACTCTTCAATACATAGGGACCTAGGAACTTGTTGACCTACCCCGTGGTGCTACTGTTGTGGGGTGTAGGTGGGTCTTCACCCTCAGATGTCGTCCAGATGGGATAGTAGAGAGATTCAACGTGCATTGGGTGGCTAAAGGCTACACACAGACCTTTCGTGTGGATTATTTCGAGACCTCACCTGTGGTACGTCTCAATTCTGTACGGATTCTACCTTCAATGGCAGTTAATAATGATTGGCCAGTTACTCAGCTTAATATTAAGAATGCCTTTCTCTACGGTGATCTTGATGAGGAGGTTTACAAGCAACAACCCTAGGATTTGTTGTATAGGGGGAGTGTACGAAAGTATGTAGGTTAAAGAGGCCATTTATGGCCTTAAGCAGAGCCCCAAGGCATGGTTTGAGAGGTTCGCATTGCAATTCAGTAATATGGCTTCACCAGGTCCATTGTTGATCATTCTGCATTCACCATGCATAGATCCACTGGTTCAATCATTCTTATTGTCTATGTTGATGACATCTTACTTACAAGGAGTGATAAAGGAGTTGAAGCTACCAAGAATTTTCTAAATTCACAGTTTGTGAGCAAGGATCTGGGGCTAATAAATTATTTTCTGGGCATTGAAGTACAGCATACAGATGGTGGCCTTGTCCTATCTCAGAGAAAATATGTAGTTGACATGTTGAAAAAAGCAAGAATGCTTCGTTGTAAACCAACTAGTGTTTCAATGGACCCATCTTTACCACTTGCATATTCAAAGAGTCCATTGCTTGAGGATGTGACAAGGTACCATGCCATGGTGGGAAAGCCACTATATTTAACAGTGACTAGACCAGATATCTCCTTTACTGTTGGAAGACTCAACTAATTTATGCAGTCTTCTAGAGAGGTACACTGGGATGGTGTGTGTCAGGTTCTAAGGTATCTTAAGTAGGCTCTTCGGAAAGGTTTGTCCATCAAAAAGCATGGTCATCTTAATGTATGGAGCTATTTTGATGCTGACTATGTTGGAACACATAAGGATAGGAGATCTACTACTGGATACTGTACCTATATGGGTGGCAATCTTATCACCTGAAAAAGTAAGAAGCAGAATGTAATCTCCAGATCAAGTGTTGAATCTGATTATAAGGCAATGGCCCATACCACTTGTGAGCTACTATGGGTAAGATCTAGTCTATAGGATTTGGGAGTAAGTCATTGGTCCTCCCATGTACTGTGATAACAAAGTGGCTGCCTTCATTACCAACAATCCAACATTCCATGACGAAACCAAGCACATAGAAGTTGATTGTCACTTCATCAGAGTTGCCACTCTAGCTGGGAAGATTTCTACACTCTATATAGCCACTGAAGACCAAATTGCTAATATTTTTACAAAAGCACTCTCTACGAACCGTTTTGAACTACTTTGTTCCAAGCTGAGCATATTTGATGCGTATGCTCTAGCTTAAGAGAGAGTGTTGAGTTATTTAGCTTGTTTGTGGCATGTTTTTATGTTTGGTCTATTACTTAAGGGTATTCTTGTACTTTTTCGCTTTCATGTCTTTCTATACAAAGGCACGTAGGCATTAATGATAATGAGATCTTCCAATAGCAGTTCGGAAGGCACCCCGTAGTTGTGCTCAATACCATGTTACTGGTGCTTCTATGTGTAATGGCCTTAGTACCACTTTTGCTGCCTTCACTACTGCTCTTATGGCATCCATTATACGACCACTTACCAAGAGGCCATGCTCCATCCTTAGTGGCACCAGGTTTCTGAATAACATTACGCTCTTTTTGTCCCAACAGAAACCAAGAGGACATGCTGCAATTAAAGAGAGGCACAATAGGAGCCTAAAAAGCTGATGGTCGCATAGGCCTAGAACTCCTAAAAACAACATCAACAAGGGACCCATAAGAATCTCTCAACAGTTTATCTAGGAGGCCATCTCCTCCTACAAAAAATCTCACCACCCACTTCGTAAGAAGCGTAGTGTTGAAATCTTCAAGTCGTCTTACACCCAAACCACCTTTTTCTTGGTCTACAAATCTCTCTCCAAGAAACCAGTTAAGAAACAGCCTTGATGGTCAGGCCCCTTCCAAAAGAATCTTTTGCTCGTCACCTCCAATCTTATCAGGACTTTCTTTAGAGATCTAAACAAAAATAGGTAGAAGACCAAAAGTGCCGACAACAGTCACAACACCGCCTTGACCAAAACAAGCATGCCCCCTCTAGAAAGGACTTTACCACTCCAACCATTCAACCTCCTTGATAGCCTCCCCTCCACAAGTCTCCAGTCTGACAACGTCAAATATTTCCCATTGAATGGTAAACCCAAGTACATAACTGGCAGTCTAACCATCGGCGTATCAAGGATGTTAGAGATACCCTCCTCTGTGCTTCTATCCAAATGAAAAGGGAATGAAAGTTGATTTTCGCCAATAAACTAAAAGGCCAGAGATATCCCCAAATAGCCTAACCAATTGTCCAATGTGCTCAACTAGGTGAACCCCTCCTATATAAAAAATATCGTGTCATCTGCATACTGTAACAATAGAGTAAGCAACAGGCCATCACTAGTTAGAGTGAAACCAAAGAAAAGACCATCCTTGCATCCCCTAAAAGCCAAAAACGAAAGGGTATCAACTGCCACATAGAAACGTAAAGGTGCCAATGGACATCCCTACTTAACCCCCCTCTACAGTTGCATCCACGTCCAAGAGAATCTCCCATTAACAAGCACTGAAAAGGACGTTGTCGTGGCACATCGCCTCATGAGTTTAACCCAGACCTCTGGAAATCCCCTCCTGAAATTCTCCCACAAATAGGCCCATGAGATAGAATAATAGGCCTTCGAGAAGTCCACCTTCCACATAAATGCAAATGTAACAGACTAGTTCCATTAAGAGCTAGTAAGGCTTGTTAAGAGTATCATTAAGGGTGATAATAGGTAACAACTGACTCCATGGTGCTACTAGCAACTGATTATGGTTGGTTAGTGGCAATCGTTGCTTGGGTTGGCCAACGATTGTCTAATAATCTTCTTTAGAAAAATAAATGGATCTTAGAAGGGATTGGATCCAAGCCTTTTCTTGTTTCTACTAGACAAACCAAGAGAGATTGGGAGGTTCAAAAAGTCGGTATGCGATGTTCAATCGATTGGGTCACCGAATAGAGAATATACGATATTATGCGCACAAGTATGCGATTTTGTATTCTTTTTTTAAAAAATAATAAATAATTACTCAACTTACTAAAATTTGTGTAATATACGCAATCAATTATTCATGAGATTGGAATAAACCATAAACGATCAAATAGAACCTACAATACCTAAATCAAAGCCTATAATCAAGAACCTAAAATCAGACCTAAATCAACAACTTAAAATCATTATTCAGTTAAAACGAACCTAAATGAGTGCCTAAAATATGTTCTACACCATACAAATCATCAAAAGCAACTAGTTATCAACCTAAAACACATAGTAGACCTAAAATAATCTTAGGTTTCAAACCTCAAAACCAAGTTTAAAAAGAAAAAGAAAAAAAGGACAAATCTTATGCTCAATACGTAAAAAAAGAAATCTCTCGAATAAAAACCCTCAATCTTAAGAGCTTAGACCTGAGTTGAGCTCCGACCAACTACTTGCTACCACTGCCAACCAAAAAAAGATCCTCATTGTCGCTGCCAACCAAAGAAGATCCTCATCGTTGCTACTACTAGCCAAAGAAACTCCTCTCACCAGTGGGGCAATGACCCGATGGGTTTCCGGTAGAGGCGATGGGGTTAGGGTTTTGTCAAAAGGAAGAGGGTTTCAGGGGGTTTTCTAATTTTCTAGGCTTCAGTTTAGAGTATAGGTCCTATTGGGTCGGGTTTTGATTCATGGGTTATGGGTTTGGTTATGATTCATGGGATATGTGGCACAAAGGGTCATGTGACCCTCTATTTGAAAAGCAGGCGACTATGCGCCCAAGTATACGGGTATGCAACCCAACTACTCAGCCCAACCCAATTACATGACCACTCGAGGAGGGGCCCACTATGCCTATGCAGACACATACTCAACCTACTCAGTTGATTTCCTGAACACTAGCTAAGATTGATACCCTAATACCAAGAAGGATTGGGTACCTAGGCCTCCCTCTAAAAGGGAAGCAATCAGTGTCTTCCAATCAGAACCCAGTTGTTGACAAGATTGAGATGAAGCTGTTAGGCTGGAGTAGCAAATTACTATCTAGGGGCAAAGGCTAGTTTTGGCTAAAGCTATTCTATCCACGGTCTTGATTTTCTCCCATCTTTGTTTAAACCATCGAAAAAAGTGATTGCAAAGCTTAAGATGGCCAGGAATAGATTTTCCAAGAAGGGACCAGACCACGTGGAGCGCTTCCTAAAGTTGGCACCTTGGGAGGAGATTTACAAGCCTAAATCTTGTGGTGGGATTGGACTGAGGCCCATTAACACCTTTAACGAGTCCCTTCTAATGAAGTAGGTGGTCAAATTTCTTGCAAGTAGGACTGACTAAGTTGGGTGGTTGCTCTGTTACAACATGGCTCTCCTGTGGAGCTTGCTTAAGGCAAGTCCAATCATGTGACCACTTCAGCTTTCTAGCATGGTCTTGCATCTATGCTGCGAGGCGAGTCTCTTTTCTCAGTTTTGCCCTAATTTAAGGGATGGTAGCTCTTTCAGATTTTGGAGGGACAATTGGACTAAATCAGGTGCATTCTCCTTCCCTCATCCTTGTGGCTATGTTGC
Source organism: Thalassia testudinum (assembly GCA_037157565.1). Lineage (NCBI taxonomy): Eukaryota > Viridiplantae > Streptophyta > Magnoliopsida > Alismatales > Hydrocharitaceae > Thalassia > Thalassia testudinum. Next base: position 147,715,459 of record JAZHRO010000031.1, read on the forward strand.
AAATAAGTGAAGGGATCGATCTCATCAACCATATGGAATTGTGGAAGCGTGAACATGAAAATAGGAGTTTTAAAATTTTCAAATACAAGATTGAATCAATGCCATAAAATGACCAAGCAAAGACAAACACCTGAATTCAAAACTACATGGGGGAACTAGTTTCCTCCTGTTTTGGGATCCCACGAGATTAGGGATTATACCTTTGGAGGTGGTGTAGTGCAACATCCTAAGACGTGGTGCCTCCTTAAATAAGTTTCGATAGAAACTCCAATCGCTCCACCATGACGGATGGATGAGACCCTCATGTCGTGGAGGATGAATTCCACAAGTGAAACGCAAACTCCACGAATCTGAAGCAACATTCACCACAAAATCCGAATCAGACCTCAAGAACAACTTCAAGAGGCCTAATAGCAGCCGACCCCGTGGTAGCCTATCGGCTTAGGGGAGAATCAGCCAATTGGCTACTGAAAGGGGATAAGGGGTCTTGCAAGGAGGGAGGGTTGTAGCTACAACCCCTTGTAGTCGATCAGCCAGTTCGCTAAGCAGTCGGCCAGTTAGTATGGGAAGTGACAACCATGTTTTTATTGGTCAGTCGGCTATTGAAGGCACAAGGGGTGCACCTCCTCCTCCTCCTGGCAGCAGCGGCTGAGGGTTTTGGGGGTAGATTTGGTGGAATTTCAATCAAAGGAATTGATTGAATGAATGCCATTAAGGTTTCTCCACTGGGAGATATTTATAGAGATTCCTAAGCCTAAACCTAATTTGATGAGATCCATCGAATCTCCATCCAATGGTGGGAATGAAATCCTTATTGACATTTACAAGATCGACTCATAACAAATTATGGGAAGTTTAGATCTAGTATCTAAACTTGAATTAATTGCAATTCAATACTCGAATTTTCTACCTAATCAAATTAAGTATAATTAATTGACAAATCAAATGTAACTAAACTCTTTAAATTACAATTGATTTATTCTTCAAGTATGAACTCATTAAAATCATTATTGCTTTCATCACTCCAATAATGAAGCCATATGTTAAGTGAAATTTTGGCACTTCGTCCCCTCAAATTTTCTAAATACTCGTGAATCCTTCATAATTGGAAGAAATATTATCCAGAGGTCTAATCCCATTAAATTGTTGTTATTTCTCTTTAGATAATATTATTTTTGATATTTCCTTATATCAGTGGGATGAGAACGAAGATTAGAACATTTCCCAAAGGTTTATCACCTTCTCTTCTTGCCTTGAGTCTAATTAGGACCCTACGACCACATGTGAAATTATCATTCCCAACATACGCAAAGTGAGCTCATGCCTCCAATCTATTACAGGCACCTATGTAACGGATTTTCGTGATCCCTTCAAGAGAATTCGCACCTCTTGTCCCTTCGCACATTCACTAGCTTTCCAATGTCAACATCAAATTAAGTGCATCAACTATTGGTCTACTAAATGCATGTATTCATGAACAATGAAACATATCTATCTCAGGTCACAAGATACGCCTTCTCTATTATAGTATTGGAGGACTTCTACTATCTCATGTTTCATCAAGTTAACTCCTTAATCCAACTTGTGTAACAGTTCTCAAATCTCCATCCAAGAATATCAATCAAGAGTCTCTAAAGAAGGTTGCCATCTCAACACAAACAAGAAATATATGATCGAATTAGATGATTTCTTGATGTACTATCGGATCCTCTAAAATGCTTAGATTTTCAAATTAGAACACATCAGGTTTATTCGATCTAGTTAAGTACATTACCCTAATCGTATTAAAAAACCCAAATCATTTACTAGAAAATAACCAAATTATTTATTCAAATACAAATGTAATCCTATCACATAACTCAGATAGCTTGCCTAGGCCATACAAAATCCAACAATAAGGACATTTGCATTTTTGAGGCTTAAGATGACCACGCCCACTATTGGTCATCAGTGCTTCAACCTGAGCTCTCAAAGGCTGCATGTTTGGAGTTCCAGAGTTTGCTCGAGGTGTTGCAAGATTTCAGACCCAGTATGGGTAGTCCTGATGGTTTTGCATGGCTTGAAGGTCGTTTCTCGATGGGTAGGTTCTACAAGAAGCTCACATCGGAGCAGGATCCCCTATCCAATGCACCCACAGAATGCTCCATCATATGGAGGCTTCCATTACCGTTTAAGGTTAAGATATTTGCTTGGCTCCTAAGGAGAAGCGGGTCACTAAGATCATGCAGATGAGATGGTCTACTAATTTAGACATCTCTACCAATTATGTAATGATGCTGTCGAGAATGTCCCCTATCTTTTCTTCTCCTACCAATTTGCAAAAGTGTCCAGAGGGATACACGAAGACGTGGAGTGGATGATTCTTCCTTTGAAAGCTTCTGGACATCCATTAGGTGCACGACAGAGTGAGTTAGAGCACTAATGGTTCTATGGTGCATTTGGTTACAACGGAACATGGTGATTTTTAAAGGGAAGCAGGCTGGTCGAGAACGTTATGAGGGTTTTCCTTTCTAATTTATACCTCCAAAACCTGTAAGTCCTTTCCAACTCTTTTTTAATGAAAGCTTCTACTCTGGTAATCATCCCTTTTTCTCTCAAAAAAAAAAAAAAAAGAATACAAGAAGGATTACATGTATCCTTAAGAAAGGAGGTAGAAGTGAATTTTTTCCTTTTTTTTTTTTTGAGAATGGAGGTAGAAGTGAAATGAATAGAAAAATAATAACAAAAGGATGTTTCAATTGCTTCAATTTAGAAAAATGAGATGACAAATAACATAAACTACTTACAGAGTAATAAAGTTCTCAAGTAGATTGGCATTACTTACAAGTGATGCACTTTGATAATGTAGTCCTTTTTCTTTAAAAATAAAATTGTAGTCCATTTTTTAATAGGGAAAATACGTTAAATACAGCCCCAAGCAAGCATTTAAAATAGTATCAAATGTCCAAGAAACAGAAAATAGGATTCATAATGGTAAAATTAAGTTCCATGAGAAGGGAAAGAAAATCATGACTTGCCTCAGGTTTAAAGACATTGCCTGTTGTATTATGCGCAATTCCTTCAATGAGCAAAGAAGTCACATTGGATGACAGTTGGCCAGTATTTTCTAAAGGATCTATCTGCTTTCCACCAATATGGGCTTCAACCACTGTCATCTGTAAGAAGGTTCTTAAAAGTAAAATATCTCTAAATGAAAGGTCTTGAAAAATGTTCAATCAAGTCGAGATATAATCCTTCTATAGAAGCATCACATGGTTTGGCTTTTTTTAAAAAGGATGAGAGCATACCAACATTAATGGATCAATCAACATCCTAGTGTAAAGTAATTACCTGATTCAAAGTTAAAGTTCCAGTCTTGTCGCTGCATATTGTAGTTGCTGAACCCATGGTTTCACAAGCAGAAAGCCTGCGAACCTGATGCAGAAGCATTTTTAGTGCTTATCACATAATAAGTCAATCTTAGTACCCCTAAATTGAATTCAGGAAATTCCATTCACCAGCGCCTTATCTGCCATCATTTTCCGCATTGAGTATGCTAGCCTGCAAAGAAAAGCAAATGATGGCAATCAAAGTCTACCAAAGAATGAAATATGTAAACAAAAGGTACAAAGTAAACCAAACACGCCTACGTCAAGGTCACAGCCAAAGGCAAGCCCTCAGGAACAGCAACTACCACAATAGTAACCTGCACTATGAGAATGCTGTCACTAGCTCCAGTAAATGTGAATGCGGTGAAGAGATTCCTGATACATACAGCAACAGTTAAGATTTTTATTGCACCATTCAATGCCTCCTTAAAATTTGTCTGGCCCTTTATAAATTGGGCTGTTCCATCTGCATTTTTGGTGTGGCCAGTAAAATATCTGGAAAAAATCAAAGATAAAACATTAATTGAGAAAATCAACATTAAAGCATCAACTTTAAACAGGTTTTACACATATTGGCATTATTGTTGGCATCACATAGACATATTATCAAACAAAACGGTCATTTCGAATATCATGAAACCTCAGTTACCTGGCCAAAAGGACAACAAGGACTGCAGCAGCAACCAAGAGTCCAATTACACCAATAAAAGTAGCCACACCATTCAGCCTTACCTTTTTAGAAAAAGCAAGAGTAGCTGTCTAAGAGAGATCAAGCCAAAAAATAGATATATATGTTAACTATGTGTGCAAGTATCTATGCATGCATGTATGCATATAGATACATATATGCATACTTATCTTACATGTTTGCATATATCGATATATATTTAAACACACAATCTAAGGTACCATGCATGTGTGCGCATCAATTAAATTATGTCTAATGTGTGTGTAGAGGAAACCTGTAATGGAGTCTCTTCGCTAGTTTCTTCTGCTATGCTAGCCATCAGAAGTCCCCATTCTGTGTTTAGTCCAACTGCGGTTACCTAAAATAATAACAACCATTTATCAACACCAAAATAAAATTGAATGTATGCTAATTCATTTTGCACAAAGCATGTAGCTATCTTTAGTCATTGAATTTGTTGCAGTAACATGTCAAAAATAAATGATAGAAATTCTGCAATTTCAATATTTAATCATCATTTTTTTTTAGAAGAACTCGAGTGTAATAGCCTTCCTGATATTCAATTGTCAATTTTGGTAGATAGATCTCAAAAGTGTGAACTGTTTCTAGTCCATTGATCTCAAAAGTGTAAACTGTTTCTAGTCCAACCTCATCTAATTTGTTGGTCACATGTGTATATACCTGGATAAAGAGGACAACCAAGTTGCTCTGTTGTCAAATATAAAAGAATGAGAAAATCATTTAAGTCTCCTAGGAACTACCCTTCCGGATTAACAATCCCCTAAGAAGCCAAAACCGTGAAACTGTAATGCTTTAAGCATGATCTATGTTTGATTTACTCTAGTGCCAGCACGTGTCATATGAAAGATAGAAAGCAAAACCTGCCACAATTTTACAAGGTATGACGTTATTGATAACATCAGCCACGACAGCCAACATAGGTGGGTAGCTACGTAAACGTTGAAGAAGAAAGGAGATGGAGTTGATTGGATGGTAAATGCCTTCCTGCTCTTCATTCATGACATGACTAATATATGGAGTACATGACCCATAAGCCAACAAAGTAGTCAAGCAAGACATCATGAGGCATGAATCAGACTTTGTTGCCACTTACCCCTTATGTGCATGTTTAGCGTGGGAAGAAATCCAATCCAGCTGACCTTCCCCAAAATATGTAAAACCCATCCCCAAAGCACTACCATACATTTAATTACCTAGACTAAGCAATATCTCCTAAAAAGACACCAAAAGACCACAGACAAAAATATCTTCTGATTTTGGTGGATAAGAATGCCCACATGTCTGCCAACTTGACGCTACGAGGTTGGCTCGTTCCGTGCATGTATCAACTCCACTCACCTTCAGAAGCATCACCATCCTCAATGCAGAATTCACACCCAACATTGAATACATAGGTGGCTTTCCCCAATGATCCAATTCCGATCTTCCATCCAGCATGCCAAGATTGTAGTGATAGCTCTTCGATCACGACATGGAAAATGACTCCAAATGTGGTGGTGGTCGATCGGTGGCCAAAACCACAAACATTGTAGACCATGAGATTGGAGATAAATTCTAGTGGACACAAGAATCCACCCAATGGCTATGCTTATAATTTCAGTACCTCTAGATGGTTTCGGTGGTGCAATACAAGTTCTCCATCCAAGTACCTGTTAGTTCAACTACTCATATATAATATTTTAATGATTTTACAAAATACAAAAAATGAAATAAAAAATAAGCGTAACATATTGTTTCTCTCTGTAATAACATAATTGCAGGTTTCATAAAGTTTTCCAAGATGAGAGATTAAAAGTGTGAAGGCAAGTAGCATAAGTATTAGGTCATAGGCTTTTCCATGTAAACTTTCAAATATTGTAATTTTCATTTTATTTGAGCCTAGAAATGTTGTAAAGAGCCCCCAAACATAACCTATAAATAGCTAACTTAGACTCTCTACACTTAGAATAAATTAGAAACAAAAACCTAACACTAGGACTCTTATCAGACGCCCAAAATAATTGTCAGACGTCTGATTTTCAACTTTAAGACGTCTAACAAGTGTCTCAGACGTCTAACTACCTATAGTTCTACCTTTAGTTTCTGTCTTCATAAACATCAATCGAAACACTCCTCTATCAGACGTCCATAACCTCATCCAGACGTCCGATACTTTACCTGGACATCCTCCAAATAACCATTAGACTAAGCACCTATCTTCATTGTTCAGATAACGGGCAAAAATGTATTTTCAGACGTCTTGACATGCTTCCAGACGTCTACCTTTGAACCGTTCCACATGTGTTTCTGTGTGTATCTCATTACGAACATAAGATCTTTTGTCAGATATCGTAGGTTTCCAGACGTCTGGTGATTCCCTCAGACATCCATAACGACGTCTGATTCTTTAAATCTAGAACCATATTTGGATCTGATCAAAACATAAATGAATTCACCCTTTATTAGACGTCCAATAACTTAATCAGACATCTTATGTGAAAATATTAGACGTCCTTTTGATCCAATGAAGTATGTTCAGGATGGCCTATAGTATTAAACGACCAAAATTATAATCAGACGTCTTATAAGATGTCTGACCCTAAAATTAGATGTCTGATATTGCTGTCAGACTCATCATTACCCTGATTTGTGGTGGATTTCATCCCAATCTCTTGGGATTTGTCTCCAATGGCTAGGAGAACTCTCCCAAGTGTTCTTGAAGGTTCCAAACTTCCCTATAAATAAACTACAACCCCTCTTAGGCAAAACACACCTCTTGAGATCCAATTCCCTTAGTAAAATCACTTGCTCACTACCCTAAGCTTCATCTTGCCCTTGTGTTGTGCCAACACTCTAATCAAAGGGCAAATCCATACTCCTGACTCACTCCGTTCTGTAAATCCTCAGGGAGTTCTTTTTATGCTTAGTAGATAAGAAAGTAATTAAAGTATTGGGGTGCTCTATATGTGTTATTTTACTTCTTATTTTTGTATTTTGGGTATCCGGCCTGTCAAGTCCCCATCTCTTCATTTTGAAGGGAGAAACCTCTGTTTAGAGATCGGAGGTAGGATTTGCAATTGAGGTACACTACCTTCATTTAAGTAGTGTGGTTAATGGATTGATCACCTTGTGATTGAAAATCCTAAGTCAAGGGATTGGCTTAGGTGGTGGTTTTCATCCATCTTAGGTTTCCACCTAAAAATCTGGTGCCACCTTTTGTGATTGAATTTTTTATGTATTAAAATATTATATAATTTCACTATTCACCCCCCCTCTAGTGCAATTCCATCCATTCCTTTTGTAGGCATCCATCCATATATGGAGATAATAATCCATTGTGAGCCATGGATAACTCAGAAGTGTTTAAGATGGAGTTTCATGTAGGCATTTGTTCAAACACCTTGGATGCAAAACTCAGATCTTGACCACTGTTTTTGGTGTCTATCACTCCCTTTACCTATAGATGACGATGTCGGGACCCTCAACTGCTTTTGAAGCCAAGCCTCTAGCTTTTTCTACTCCTGTGGTGATTTAGAGCACCTCTACGAAACTTAATGGTGTCCAAAATTATCTTCTCAGGTCCCAAGTGTTCAAAATCTTTATTGGAGGTCAACGGAAGCTTTATAGTCTAACAAAGCCTGCACCTGGCTCTCAATCATCTAATTTTGAGTGATGGGAATAAAATAACTACTTGGTCATGAATTGGATGATAATCAATATTAAGTTGTAAATCTTTTGTACAATGAGACCGCCAAGGAGATATGAGATAGCTTGGTGAAGAAGTTCTCATAGAACTTCAAGCATGCCTGCCAAGGTAATGTCTATCATAGGATCTAGCCTACCACTCATGGGGAGCATTCACGAATTGATCATTATGCCGAGATGTAGGCACTATTTGAGGAGCTGAATGTGTTTCAACCCTTCCGCTGTGACCTCAAACAAGGCAGCATCAAGTTTGCCAAGTCTATAGGTTTCTAGATGCTTTAAGTTCTAGATACGACTCTACCAAAGATGAAATCCTTGTGATGGATGATATTCCTAATTTGGAAACTATCTATGAAAGGTTGCAGAAAATAACTATCGATAAGAGTGGAGCCCCTCATACTTCTACTCAATCGATTATACCTCCTATAGAGACATCTGTCTTTGCAATCCCTAATGGGCATGGACGTCCAACAACCAAGAAAGGACGCGGTTGCGGATGGGGATGCACTTACGAGCCTTGTATTCACTGTAGGCAGACTAATCACTCACTTGAGCATTGTTAAGCAAAATTTGGATGATCGAGTAAAGCCAATTCTGTAGTGATTCATGAGGCATCCTCTCCTAGTGGACTACATATATACCTTCAAATGACTTTGCACGTCTTTTGCAACTTCCTGCTCCACCCGCAGAGCCTCAAGGTGCATCCACCTCCTTTATTGATTCTACAAGTACTACAGCCAACTTGGATACAACTTCATCCACCTCCTGGACGGTTGACTCTGATGCATCCAATCATCCTACTAGTAAGATGGATGCTTTTACTTATTTACAGAGGTCCCCCTGACACCACCATTGTCAAATTGGAGAAATGTTCATATTCCCTTGTTACTATTGTTGGCAATGTCCATTTTACTACTAGTCAACAATTATCTAATGTCTATTGTACTCTTGAGTTTCCACTGGGTTTCTTATTTGTCTATAGATTATGTAAAGACCTTCACAGCCAGTCGATATTTGATAAGCATTTTGTTTATTTCAAGGCATCCAGACGGGGAAGATGATTAATAGGGGAATTAAGAAGGATCGTCTCTACTGCATCGATGTCCCTCAGATTTTTACTGCATCTTGGTCTACGACATCGTCTTGGTCATCCGTTTATTGCTAGGCTTCGACATATGTTTCCAGACTCCTCTGTTTCGGATTCTTTTGGCTATAAAGCCTGTCATCTTAAGAAAAACCATCGAGTTTCTTTTCCTCCTAAAGAGAATACTCAGAGTCCCATCTCCGTTCCATTTAGTCCACTATGATATTTGAGGTCCGTACCGAATAAGCTATCGATTTAGTTTTCAATATTTTGTAGTGTTTGTGGATGACTATAGCTGTTTGTCTTGGGTGTTTCCGATGAAGCATCGGTCAAAGGCTAGTACTGTACTTCCCAAGCTTTTCAATGAAGTTCAAAATTTCTATTTTACCAATATTAAAATTTTTCGTAGTGATAATGCTCTTGAGTTTATGCAATGTGATATCAAGGACTTCTTTGCCAAGAATGGCACTATTCACCAGACTTCTTGCATCTATGCTTCTCAGCAAAATGGCATGGTTGAACACAAGCTTCATCAAATTTTTGATGTGACATTAACTCTTCTTATTGCCATGAAAGTGCCTAAGTATTTTTAAGGAGATGCCATTCTTACTACCACATACCTTATAATCAAGGTTCCCTCTTCTATACTAGATGGAGATTCTTTTTCACATTTTACAGCTTTATGCTAATCTCTTTAGCTTACCATTGCAGATTTTTGGCTACACTTATTCTATCCACCTCTTTGGGGTTGCTAATAAACTCCCCCTTAGGTCAGTCAAGTGTGTGTTTCTAGGATACTCTCGTTCTCAAATGGGTTATCGTTGCTCTATGTTTCTACCTATGTGTCATTTTTTAATAGGGTGCCCTTCTTTTCTTATGCAAGCTCCTCACTTGGTAGGATCATCCATACTTATGAGCATCATCCCAAAGATCCCATCTTTGTTCCTTTGCCTTATATACTGGTTGAAATTCCTAAAGAGAGACCATCCATTCATCTTCCCTACCAACGTTTGATCTAGATGTTCCTCCACCTCACCAATCAGAGGATTTGCCCACTGCTCTACGAAAGGCAGTAAGAAGTCGCACTCTTCATCTTATGTCACATTATACGACTGTTGGTCACCTTAGCCTTGCCCCCGAAAAATTTCTCTACAACTTTGTCAGCCATGGTAGTTCCTAAAAATTATCATGAATAAGATCCACATTGGTGATTGGTCATGAATGAGATGAATTCCCTTACTACACGAGGCACCTGCAAATTGACTGATCTCCTTGATGGGGCAACAGTGGTCGGCTGCAAATGAGTTTATATAGTAAAATATAAACCAGATGGTACTGTTGAGAGACTAAAGGCAAGGCTCATTGCAAAGGGTTATACACAGACTTATGGGGTTGTTTATTTTGATACATTTTCTCCAATGGTTCAACTCAATTCTCTTCATCTTATTCTCTGGGAGCCTAGTTAAGCCCCTTCAGACAATTATTATTTTCTTATTTCCACATTGTTTTGTAGTTTTTTTATTTACTTTGGAGTAGTCATGTAATTTTGCCTTTTTCTCTTTTCCACATCTCTATATATTGAGAGGTAAGGTTTCAGTGAAATACAAGAAACTTATTTCCTTTAACTTTGTATCATAACAGTAGTCCTAACTTGATGCTCGGATATCCCACCAAAAACTCCAGCCTCCAAACCTCCACCTCAATCCCTTCTCTCCCTCTCTCTTGGGCACCATCGGTCCTCACCTCGTCGTTCTGCCACCCAAGGTGGTGCAACAACCCACCACGCACCAGCAGCAATCAATGCCACCGGTGGGCTCTATCCACCTTCCAACGTCGCCGCATCCTACTATTTGTGGCCCCAGCATTGCCAACTACCCTCTTCGGGCGACTGATGCAAGCATCATCGCCTAAAGGAGGCATTGCCGGCCTATCAGTGACCGCAACATCGCTTCTGGGCAATGTTATGCTAGCACATGTGGCTGTAGCACCTTTCTTGGTGGTTGTAGCTTCGATTGGAGGTTGATTGGGCTCCTCCAATCAAATCAAATCAATCTTTGGTTTGATTCTGTGCTATTATTTTCAGATGTTGGATTTGAGTTAGATTGGCTCTGATTGAAGAGTAGATGGAATCTTCAAGTTCTTCAGAAGTGACATCAAAGTCTATATCTAAAACAGAGACATACAAGAGACCCTTCTTTGGTCCCATGGTGAAGTTGGATGAGACCATCTATCCTTGATAGTCACAGGCCTTTCACAAACCTTTGTAATGATTATGGAAGGCCATGACAAAGAGCACATACTTATTCAACTAGAGCAAACAAAAAAGACAGGTAGGAATGCTACCTGGAAGAAAGATAATGCCATGGTCCAAGCATGGATGATGAATTAAATTATTCCTCATATTGGAAACGAGATCATGTACTGTGAAACAGCAAAAGAGACGTAGGATAGTTTACAGTTGGGAAAATGAGCAAAATCATGTTATTCTCAAACCCTACCTTTCTTGACATCAAGAGAGAGGTAAGACAATTACAACTCCAAGAAAAAAAGAAAAGAGTACTAAAATACCCTTACATAGAAAATAAAGCATAGATAGACCAAAGGGTATAACATTCCCCCTCGAGCTGGAACATAGATGTCAATCATGCTCAACTTGGAACAACAAAAATCAAAACAAGATCTAGTAAGAGGCTTGATAAATATATCCGATGCCTGGTCATCAGAAGAAACTAAAGTTGTGTACAGCAGTCCTCTCTGGATAATATCTCTTATGTAATGACAGTCAACTTCCACATGTTTCATGCCCTCATGAAACATGGGATTGTTGACTATATAGGTAGCTGCTCGATTATCACACCTCATCTCTATGACCCCATCTATCTCAATATGTAAGTCAAGAGAGACCAAATCCACATCATTTCAACTACAGTTTGGGCCATCTCCCTGTACTCTGACTCTGCACTAGACCTAGAGACTACCACTTGCTTGTTGCTCTTCCAAGTTACAAGATTGCCAACTACATAAATACAAAAACCTATAATAGAGTTCCAATTAAGGTGGCATCCTGCATAATCTGTATCTGAATAGCCCACCATAGTCATGGATGTCCCTCTGGTGAATAAAAGACCCGCCCAAAGGCCTTCTTGAGATATCTCAAGACCAAGATCACTGCATCCCTGTGCTGTCTAGTGGGCATAGCCATAAACTTACTCAGTTCGCCAACTGCAAAAGATACGTCTAGTCTCGTGATAGTGAGGTATAAAAGCTTCCCCACAAGTTGTCTGTATGACATGCTATCAACTGCCTCAGCCTTAGTGTCATAAAGATGTACCTTAGGATCCATGGGTATATTTGTTGGCTTAACTCCCAGCATACCAACCTCCTGCAATAAATCTAGAGCACCCTTCCTCTAGGACAAAACAATACCACTTTTGCTGCAAGTCACATCTATCCCAAGAAAGTATCTCAATGGAACAAGATCCTTCATCACAAACCGCTCAGCCAAGCATCTCTTAATCGCAGCTATCCCCTCAGAATCAACTCTTGTGACAATCAAGTCATCCACATAGACCAAAAAATAGTAATGCCACTACCTATCTTCCTGACAAACAGAGAGTGGTCTGCAGACAACCTTTGAAACCCAACAGACTCAACCACCTGGGATAACTTCTAGAACCAAACACGAGAACTCTGCTTGAGGCCATAAATGACCTTCTGCAATCTACATACACACTCCCCCTGAACCTCATAACTAGAAAACTGCTGTATGTAAACCTCCTCCTATAAATCCCATAGAGAAAGGCATTCTTCACATCAAGCTAGTGAAGATGCCAATCATGTTGAGCTACCATCGAAATCAGAATCCTCACTGTAGATGATCAAGCCACCAGTGAAAAAGTGTCAAAGAAATCCACCCTTTATGTCTGGGTGAATCCTTTGGCAACAAGTCGGGCCTTATAGCGTGCAATTGACCCATCTGAATTGTACTTGGCTACAAACACCCATCTGCAGCCAACCACTATAGCACCCTCTAGTAAAGGTGTAAGCTCCCAAGTACCACGTGAGGTAAGAGCATCCATCTCATCCTCTATGTCTTGGCGTCATTTTGGATCAAGTATGGCCTGCTGGTAGGTGGCAAGGATAGATATGGCAGAAAGAGTATGACAAAAATTCCCAAAAGCTGACCCAAGGCCATCAGTAACCAGACTACCAGCAACACGGTACCTAGATTCACAGCTACAGGATGCCTAATGGCAATAGGAGAGTCAAGATCATCTGCCTGATCCTCCTATACTGACTCTAGGGTAGGAACATCCATATCTGGACCTGTAGCATCACCACTAGATCCTGTATCATCAGTACACAAACTATCCATGGTCACCTGGACTGGAAAGGGTGATGTCTATGTAGCTGGCATCTGAAAAGTACTATGAGGGTGTCTGTAGGTAACAGTAGTGGCCAAAGGAGCAGAAACAAGTATCCCTTCCAAGGAAAAATGAGGTATAGGCATGGGGGCCTCTGCAACCTCAAGAGATAAACTCTGGCCAACTATAGAAAAGTATGGAATTGACTCATGAGAAGTAACATCAGCACTCACATAGTTCTTACCAGTAATGGGATCCAAGCATCTATATCCTTTCTAAGTCTGTGACTATCCCAGGAACACATACTTAATTGCTCGAGGTGCAAGCCTATCTCGACTGGGAGAGCGTAGGTAAGCAAAAGCAGTACAGCCAAAGACACGCGGTGACACATGAAAAAGCTCTCACTCAAGATGCAATATGTATATCGTAAGAACAAATAAAAAAGGAAGATGATTCATTGTTTGAGGCAAGAAAAAATATAGGAGCATTGTTTATAAGCTACTATATATTATAGGTACCCAACCTAATATTAGCTTTGCAGTCAACGAAGTAAGCCAATTTATGAAGAACCCCCACTACAATCATTGGCATGCAGTTTGCCTAATTTTTAAGTACCTTAAAGGTAATTCTGGAAGGGGTCTATATATGAAAAATCATGGACATGTGGACCTGCATGCGTATTCTGATGTAGATTATGCTAGCTCTACAAAAGATAGGAAGTCTAGTACTGGGTATGCCACCTTTTTTTGTGGTAACCTAGTCACTTGGAGGTGTAAGAAGTAGCCTATGATTGCAAGGTCCAATCCTAAAGACAAATATCATGCCATGGCCGACACAGCTCACGAGATTGTGGATGGTGCATTCCCTGGAAAATTTGGGGATCACAGTATGCTATCTTGTTCCAATGTTTTGTGACAATCGATCTACCACATTCATTGCCTCAAATCCAATTTTACACGAGGGTACCAAGTACATTGAAGTTAATTGTCATTTTGTCAAGAACATGGTAACTAAATGGAAGATTAACACTCCTACCATTGCTTCTAAGTACTAGGCGACTGATATTTCCACAAAGGCACTCTCACGAAAGCGTCAATCACAAGCTTCATTTTGGCTCATAGATTTCTAGCTCATGTTGGAGAGAGACCATAGCTTCAAAATGTTATTAATGTCAACATTCAGGCTAGTACAAGAGTTAAAGCTCCTACATCATATGGAAAAATGAACAAATACTTACCTATGAAAAATTCAAACTAAGATAAATATATTTTTGTTGGCGTAGCTTGCTTACATTTATATTATCTTTTCGTACCATTTCATTAGTTTATATTTCTGCCTGGACTTATAGTATAATTTTCCCTTTCACCTCTCTCAATATAAAGAGGTGTAGGGTTTCGAAGTTGAACATGTATTGATACTGGCGTGAGTTATCCTAGTGGTAACTGTGCAGGCCCTTCTGATGATTAGAACATTCTTCTGAGGAACATATTCCCCCTACTACTATTTTGGAGGATGAAGAGGGGCTTGATCTTCCGATTAGTGTTCTGAAAATCAGACCAGACCGATCGATTAAACCTGTCGAACCGGGAACCAATGGCAAACCAGTTAAACTGACCGATTTTTCAAGTAGAGGCTTAAAACTAGTGGAACCGAAAAAAATCTGGTTAAACCGGTTCAATCCAGTGAACCAGACCGCCCAATCCACCTGCCCCAATTAAAAAAAATAATGTCGCGGTTGCACACCTACACAGAACCCTCCAATCCACGCAATGAATGCAATGCAACGCCTCCCAAGAAACGCAATGCATGCACTTCCCAGTGTTCCTACTTCCCAAACCACAATCCAAAAAGGTGAAAAATAACTCCAACAAGCGGTGACATCCCTCTATCCAGCTCCTGACTCCCTCCCTCATGACGCAACCAAAGTCCTCAAATCTCTAACGACATCTCTATCCTCCAATGAGTGGCGACGACAACCATTGTAAGCTCAATAGCCCATGATGTCATCCATCACTCGCCTCTCCTACCCTCTAACCTACGTTAGTCGATGCCCCTCCTCCTCGCCCCTCACTGGACCTATTGCCACTATCCCACCGGAGACCATTGTAAGCTACTAAGCTTATTTCGTCTTCCTCACCTTCCACTCCTTTAATGCTTCCGCCTTTCCTCATCCTTACGACCTCCTTCGCCACCACCACCCACCACCCTACTCCAATCACTGCCACCACCCACCACCTCCCCTCGTCAGACCTCACACCATTCCATACTCCAACTACTGCCACCAACCATAACCCTCACCATCTAACTACAATAAAGTCTTCTCATAGGTGTACCTTTTCCTCACTATTGGGATTCAAAAAATATTCCACGTAGCTCATGCCACATGGCAATCATCAGGCCACGTGGCAGTGCCACATGGCACCGATCCCACAAACAATCAACCAATTGCAAGAGGTCCTCGTGGACCTTATTTGTTGCACCAATTTTGGTGTTTTATCTACTTTTAGTAATCGTTTCTTAGGAATTAAGTTGGTTTGATTAAGAGAAAATCTTTCCAATGAGAAAAAAATTTAACACTTTACCAAACAAAGATTCTATCTCTTTCTTTGTTTGGATATGTACTCTCTATAAATAAAGAGCCTTCCCACCATATTTTATTTAAGCAATAAAAGAATATTTTCCATCAACAACAAGGCTCCTCCCTCTCTCTACTTCTTTCTTCTTCTTCCTACTACTACAACTAATCATCCAAGAGGCAGGAGGCCTCTCTACCGATCCACAGCAGGACCAATCAAGCCTGAGGAGACCAGTTTGCATATAGCAAACCAATTCTAGCCATGAAGACCTATCTGCCTCCGGCAAACCCTGTCACTGCCTCCTCTCCAGACGTGTCTGATCACCCAGATCATACGTCTGGTGGACCGTCCAGACATCTTAAATGCGGCAACACCTTGTTGCTGCATGCGCATAGGAGTCTCCATGCTCCGCTTCTGCCACCTAAAATCTCTACACTCCCCATTAGATTATTTGTGAGTAATGTGCAGTAAAGTCTTCTCGTGGGGGTAAAATCAATCCTTGTTCCACCATGCTTGTCTTCATAAAATTTCAGTTAATTGAGTGCTTCTTTTGATAAATTCAATTTCTTAACCATCTACATAACCTAGGTTTTATTTATCTATTTGTTTAATCAATTAATCTTCAATTTGATTGATTTGCTAAATTGTAACCACTATTTTTTTTAAACCACCATAAATAGGTTAGTTGAAAATTTAGCCACCAAAAAATGTTTCCAAGCATCTCTTTTTCTAGTTCGTTGATCATATTCTTTGCGTAATGTAACATTTGATGTGTAATATGATATTTGATGTCTATGGATGATATTTCATATTTATCATATGATTGCCCATGTGTAATATTTGATATCATTTTGTAATATGATTGTCTATGTGTTACAACAACAACCAAGCCTTTTCCCACACTAAGTGGGGTCGGCTATATGAATTCTTTGCCTCCATACAGATCAATTTACAGTCATTTCAGGACTTAAATTAAAGTAATTGAGGTCATACTTAATAGTTTCCTTCCAACACTTATTTGGTCTTCCTCGCCCCCTCTTAGTGGGTTCAGCCTCCAACTTCTCGCATCTCCTAACTGGAGCATCTAGTGGCCTTCTTTGTAAATGTCCAAACCATCTTAGACGTGTCTCTCTCATTTTATCCTCTATTGGTGCCACCCTAACCCTTTTTCTAATAAACTCATTTGAAATACGGTCCTTTTTTGTATGACCACACATCCATCTTAACATCTTCATTTCTGCCATAGACATCTTCTGTACATGCCTATAGTTTATAGCCCAATATTCAGAACAGTACAACATGACTAGTCTTACCACAGCTCGATAGTATTTTCCTTTGACTTTTAAAGGAACCCTCTTATCACAGAGAACACCAGAAGCACCCCTCCATTTCAACCACCCTGAAATAATTCTATGTGTAACATCTCCATCAATTCCACCATCATGTTGGAAAATAGATCCCAAGTACTTAAAAATATCTTTCATTGGAATGTACTCTTCTCCAATTTTTACATCAATCCCTTTATTGTTCCCTCTACTACTAAACTTGCATTCCATATACTCAGTCTTCGTCCTACTTATGCGTAATCTTTTATCTTCCAGGACTTCTCTCCAAAGCTCAAGTTTTTTGTTCGCTCCATCTCTTGTCTCATCAACCAACACAATGTCATCAGCAAAAAGCATACACCAAGGCACCTCAACTTGGATATGCTTCGTCAACTCATCCATGACCAAGGCAAAAAGATAAGGGCTTAAAGTCGAACCTTGATGCAGACCAATGGCTTATGTATTGATTGTCTGTGTTAAATCCAAAAATTATATCGCAATTATTTTGAAGTATGATTGGATATCTCAAATTCAAAATAATATTTTGTGACAGTTATATTTAGTGTTTTATACATTAAACCTCGATATAACCCGATTCGACCCGGTTGGACCAATACAAACCAAACCTAAGCGTAACCGGTTTGATTTTTCCCGATCCAGTTCTAATGATGACGTCGTCACCGGTTCGAACCACCAATTGAACCATTAAAAACCAAAACTAGAGCTTGATTGGTTCCATAATCAATCCGATTTTTAAACCCTTGCTTCTGATTGCTATTCAGAAAGCTCCCCGTAATTGTGCTCACTATCAGACTGTTGGAGCAGCACCTACTGCCAACCTTGCAAGATCTTTTGCCATGTTTACTACTGCTTTATCTGCCACACAGGTTCCTACTACATATCAACAGGTCATGCTTGATTCGAAATGGCGCTAAGCCATGGAGGAGATGGCTGCTCTACATTCTAGAGGAACTTGGGAGCCTACAGGTCTACCCAATCATGCCAAGGTCATTAGATGTCGTTGGGTAATTGCACTGAGGTACAATCCAGATGGCTCTATCTCTCATCATAAGGCAAGATTGGTTGTAAACAGGTTCACCCAAACCTATAGAGTGGATTTCTTTGACACATTCTCCCATGTGGCACGACTACCTATTGTTTGTATTCTGTTATCTGTTGCTGCACATTATGACTGGCCCTTACATCAGCTGGATGTAAAGAATGCCTACCTGTATGCCGATCTTTAGGAGGAGGTCTACATGCAACAACCCCTAAGGTTTGAGACTTAGGAGGAGCGTGTGTGTAAACTAAAAAAGGTCATCTATAGCCTAAAACAAAGCCTGCATGCTTGGTTCTAGAGATTATCAGAAGTACAGACTATAGGACTTGTGAGATCTTCTGTAGATCACTCACTCTTTGTCAGGAAGACCAAAGGAGGAGTCGTGGCACTTCTAGTTTATGTTGATTATCTTTATCTTCACTAGAGATGACACAACTAAGATTGCAAAGGTCAAGAAGAAGCTAGCTAACTCATTTGTTATGAAGGACCTGGGTGATCCCAAATATTTTCTGGGTATTGAGGTGGTACGCAGCAGAGATGGCATGGTTCTAAGCCAGCACAAGTATGCCCTTGATATGCTATAGGAGATAGGGATGTTGGGATCTAAGCGTGCCAAAATACGAATGCATCCTAAGGGACATCACTATAACACTGAGTCTCAGCCTACTAACAACAAGTCATATAGGCAATTGGTTGGTAAACTACTATATCTTGCTATTACTCGCCCTGATCTTTCCCTTGCAGTTGGTAAACTTAGTAAGTTCATGAACAAACCAACTAAACAGTATTGGAACACTACTATGCAGGTGCTCAGGTACGTGAAAAAAGCACCAAGCAAGAGCATCTTCTTTAAGAAATGCGAGGCAATGAATATTGTTGGCTACACCAATGCAGATTATGTGGGGTGCATGGCAGATAGGAAGTCAACGACTGGTTTTGGTACCTATGTGACAGGAAGTCTTGTAACTTGGCAGAGCAAGAAGCAACAGGTGGTATCCAAGTCAAGCGCTAAGTTAGAGTATCATGCTATGGCATAGACTGCTACAGAGAGTCTGGGTTAGATCAGTGTTGCAAGATTTACATGCCTAGGTGGAAGGGCCAATAGAGATAAGGTGTAACAATCATGCTACCACATATATAGCAAACAACCCAATATTTCATGAACGAACAAAGCACGTTGAGGTAGATTGCCATTATACCAAAGATCTTATACAAAGTAAGATCATCTACACCACCTTATTTTTTTGAAAAATCAAAGGATAGTTATCCAACCGATAACCACCCACACTCATTTCATTTCATAAAAAGAATTACAAGATTACAAGAAGGATCCCCAAAACTCCACCTGGGAAGAAATTGATGAAACAAAATTTTTTACATAGGGTCTCGCCCCCCTAAAACAGACTCCATTTCTTCTCAACCAAACACCCCACAAGACTGCCAGGACCCTGGCTCTATCCTTCTTTAATCTAAAAAAGATCACCCTATCTTGGCCACTTCCTCTGCGGAAAGAAGACCAGAAGCTAGCCTTGTCTCGATGGGCAATAAAGCCGATCCCCATCCTTTGCCACACTTACACCACAAACGGACACTAAAAGAAAAAATGTTGGATGTCTTCCTCCGCTCCTTCGCAAAGGGGGCAACTCAAATCATTCGTCTGGGCCCATCTTACCCTCCACCGCTTTGTCATTATCCTCCCCGTCCTCACCAGCCAAGCAAAAATCTTTACCTTCAGCAGGCAATTTGCTACCCATAAAGTTAAATAATCTAAACAATGCGAGAGCAATAATATCAAAGCAATAAAAGAGATGCATAACACTTGGGTTTACGTGGAAACCCCATTCACGAGGAGCGGGGAGAAAACCACGGGAGAAGTCCTAATAGGGCGTGTTTCTCTTTGTTTCTTCTCAAAGATAAATGGGAGGAGTACAAACCTGTTTATAGGTCATCACACACACATGAAGTCCACATTTTCCAATGTGACACTAAACCAACACACAATCCCCTCAACACTCCCCCTCAAGCTGGAGCATGAAATGCTCAGCTTGTAACACAAATAAACCTACTCTACACAACAGAACAAACAACACTCTAGACTGGTTCTTGCTTGTAGGCGGAAACATGGGTTGGAGTTGCTGGATGAACTGTAGCTGGCTCTGAAGATCTAGTGTTGGTGACTCCCCGTTTAGTATCCCTAAAATTGGGTCTTCCTCTAAAGACCTCGAAGGCGGATCTCCCTCTCTGGAGTCCATAAAACTGGATCTCCCACGTAAAAACCTAAAATGAATCCTTCTCTGAGGACCTCGAAACTCTAGACCTCTTAGAGTTGGGTTTCTCATGTGGAGTCTATGAACAAAAGGGACTCCCAAACAGGGGAAGACTACAATAAGCTCCCACTCCCCCTTTCTCTCATACTCGGATGGGAGAAAAAATAATAATAACGACGAGAAGAAAAACAATAAATGCTAGAGAAGATTTCTCCACATCTTCTCTCAAACATAAACTTCATCATCTTTTTTTTATTTTTTTCTCTATTTTTTTTCTTCTTTTTTTTTTCTTTCTTCCATCCTTTCTTTTTTTTCTTCTTTCTTCCTTCCTTTCTTTTTTTTATATATCTTTATTTAATAAATAACCTAAACCTAGCAGACAAATGAGATATCTGCATCCTTCAGTCACCTTAGGGTTCGAATAGAACCCAAAGGCACAGCCGTGCCTCTGGCTCCACATCCGTGTTGGCCACCACCACTAGCTGCATTCGCTCCAACTGCTAGCACTACACCGCCCCTGCATCCTCACCGCCAGCGCCGCGAGATGCGGCCTTGCAGACCGTTGCACCTGATCTCGACCTCAACTAGCACCGCAAATCGCAGTCCATCACCGTGAGACCTCGCCATCTTCACGCCTCTCGCATCGCCATCAACGCTGCCTCATCTTTATCTCCTCGATCCAACCCGATAGATGTAAAGCACCGCACCGATTAGATCTAACCAGTTGAGCACCACTGCATGCAGAGAAGGTGCTGATATGCTTAGATTAGGCCACTGAGAGCCGCCACACGGGGTGCTACGCTCAAATGGAGCCCATGAGCGTTGCCACACGCGGTGCTGCTTTTCCTTTAGGGCTCCTCCATCGCCAACTCCTGTCAATGTCACTACCATCGTCGTCGACATCTCCATCTTCATCGCCACCACAGCTCCAAGATCGGAGCTCGAAGCACTGACGCAAGCCTCGTGGCTTGCTTCGTCCTCCACCATGGCCTGCCTCATAGCCATCTTCATTATCTTCCACAACCTCCATGGGCGTCGCGAATGGCACCCTTTGAAGCCGCCAACACTCCATGACGCAACAGTAGTGTCGCTAAGGCTACTGCATAGCCTAGACTCGCTCGCACGGTCGCCAGTAACCACGTGTTGCCTGCCATGCCGCCTGGTGTTGCCTCGAGCAACCCTTTGCTCCACCTCACGACACCTCCTACGGCCTCCTGATGCGCAGCTGCTTCGCACCTCCTCGCGGGATCCATGCATCAACAACATCACCACCTTTTACCGCTTGCACTGCCTCGCATCGATCTCCAACATGAGCCTGGCAGAAACTTCACCAAGGAGATCCTCCTCGAGCAGTCCTGATCAGAAACCCTAGCGAGGGCCAGATCACCTTGCCATATACTCCTTGATTCTTCTGATCAAGATATTAGAACTCCAAGAATAGAATAATGATAAAAGATAATAATTTAAAGAATAAATCCAAGAATCGAACTACTCTGATACTAAGTTAAATAATCTAAACAATGCGAAAGCGATAATATCAAAGCAATAAAAGAGATGCATAACACTTGGGTTTACGTGGAAACCCCACTCACGAGGAGCGAGGAGAAAACCACGGGAGAAGCCCCGATAGGGCGTGTTTCTCTTTGTTTCTTCTCAAAGATAAATGGGAGTACACACCTATTTATAGGCCATCACACACACATGAAGTCCACATTTTCCAATGTGGCACTAAACCAACACACAATCCCCTCAACACATAACAAACTGCAGTCCCTCAAGAAGTCGACGTCCAGGTTGACCACACCAATACCCAACCTACAAAACACCTTCGCCACAGAGAATTCCCCCTCTTCCAAGGAGTATGAGTCACTGCCCTCCTCCGGCTCCCAACCTTCCAGCTCCTGCAGCAGCTGTTGGAAGTCCTCACACCCCTAGCCGGAAAGGTCCCCCCAAAAGATTGGGTACCAAACCCCATTCCAAAAGTCTCCCACCGAGGTCGATGGGCTTGCCACCCCCCCCAAAAAAGACGAGGAAATCTAGCACTGCGGGTTAAGCCGACCCCCCACCAGTCATCCTGCCAGAATCAGAAGGCATTCCCTTGCCCCAAAGTGGGAGAAAAGTAATCTCACACCTTCCTCGTCACCTCTGCCAAACCCCTAAGGAAGGAGGCCCCAGGAGGAGGAGATTCCAGGGGCCCCCAAGAGAGGAAGAGCCCGTAGCAACTCCACATGACATCACCAATAGCCCCTAGTCCCGACCCACCAACCTGGCAATCCATTTCACAAGGAAACTGATATTCACCTTGTCCACATCTCTAACCCCCAGGCCCCCCTCCTACACCAACCTACAAACCTCCTACCAAGCCACCAGTCTCACTCCATTTCCTGCTGCCCCCACATTTGACCAGAAGAAATCCCTCATCAACCCGGAGATTTTCTTCTCAACCTATCGCGGAATCCTAAAAACTGAAAGGAAATACGACGGTATGGAAGCCAGGATCGCCTTCACCAGAGTCAATCTCCTTCCTCTATATAGCAGCCTAGATGACCATCCTGCCAATCTCTTTTCTATCCTCTCCAACACAGGAAGCCAATCCTGCAACCTAAGGCGTCAATCTAAAAGCGGGAGGCCCAGATACACCAATGGCAAGGAACCAACATCTATCCCTAGTGCACATATTCACGAAGCCTCTTCCTTACTCTACGTTTGATGTCTGCTACTCCAAGCTCAGCATAATTGATATATATGCTCCAGCATGAGGGGGAGTGTTGGCGTAGCATGCTTACATTTATATTATCTTTTCGTATTGTTTCATTAGTTTATATTTCTGCCTAGACTTACATTGTAATTTTCCGTTTCACCTCTCTTTATATAAAGCGGTGCAAGAATTCAAAGTTGAACATAATTGATCATTTTCTCTAACTATTTTTAAGTTAAAGACTATGTGACCACATTATGGAGTTATAACCATAGTTGATGACGACTAGTCATACAAAGAGGCAAATCATTACCTTTCTTGCGTATTGTAAAGGTAGATCTATCTTTTTGAAATCTATGGATGTATAGGATAAAGTTAAATATTTCAAATATCTTTATTCATTATTGGTGGATGTAATCAATGAGGTTAGGAAAAAACATGTTCACATTATTACAATGGCAACAACTTCAAGAAGGCGGGAGAAAAAGGTTGATGTGGAATAAAAAGGTTGATTAGGCGGCATGGCACAGATAGGATGAATAGTATCATGGGTTAGGATAAAATGTCACCTCAAATCTCCATACATAGAATATTAACTTACCTATCACATCTAACTTCCATTTACTCCACTTTCCAACAAAATAATAATAAAAAAATCCAATATTAAATATAAAACAAATAAACTACAACTCTCCTCTACATGTAAATCGCACCAACTTACAATTCATAAAACATCAACCCACTTATCGCATCCACTCCACTATCCTACTACTTACACCAACACCATTAAAACTTATCCCATCCTAAATTTTATACATGAACAAACTCTATCCCTCATCCAAATGTAGTCTCATGGGACTTGAAGCCTTGTTCAGCCTCCACATGATGCAGCTGTGGTAGGATGCAAATGGGTATTTATTGTCAAATATTGTCTGGATAAAACAACTGCAAGATATAAAACTCATCTAATAAGGGGTACACTTAGAAGTATGGGGTTAACTACTTTGACACATTCTCTCCAATTACTCAACTTCCCAAAGTTTGCACACTTATTTGGGCTACTACTCACTGTAATGGGTCTCTCCAAGAGCTTAACGCCAAGAATACCTTCCTCTACGACGATTTAAAAGAGGAAGCCTACATGTAATAGCCTCTAGGATTTGAGACTAAAGGAGAGTGTTTCGTGGTTTGCAAATTGCATAAGGTAATTTATGATCTCAAGCAGAGTCAAGAGCATGGTTTCAAAAACTCTCAAATGTGATTGATAGGGTTGGCTTCAAGAGATCTTAAGACGACCACCCTCTGTTCATAAAGAAGACTAGGAAAGGACTGACAGTAATACTTGTGTATGTAGACAATAATATACTAACAGGGGATGATCTAGATGGCATTATAATCACTAAGGACGTTCTAACCAAGCACTTTGTCAAAAGGACATCGGTCCATTCCATCATTTCCTTGGAATTAAGGTGACTCAAAATGCAAATGGAGTAGTACTTTCTCAGAGAAAGTCTACAGTAGATCTACTCCAGGTCGTGGATGAGGACACACTTATCAATTTAGTTGTGGTCGTGCACGAAGACAAAGTAGTCAGAGACATGCTAAACCCCACTATTCAAACTACGACAAGTCTGGTCACTCTGAGGAGATTTGTTGGTCCAAGTATAGGAAATCGATCGGTGCTCATCAAGTTGTAGCTAGTCCAAAGATTGGTCCAGAGCCTGCACCTATTTCCAGAGTTGAATACGATGATATGATTCAGATGTTATCTCAACATGGAATATCAACACCTCCTGATGCTTCGAGCTGCTCTCCCAACTTTGTAGATACTACTGTCGTCACCAAGTCTTCAAGTATATATCTTACCTATTATGCTAAGATTAATAATAAAGATTAGTTGGTTGATTCTGCCACCTCCCAACACATTTCAAGGAAGGATCAATAGTTTACCAGATTAGAACCAAACTCATCAAGCAAGACCATTGTCATAGAAGATGAATGGAATTCCCCCATCAAAGGTTAAGGGCAGGTTCAGATAACCCCTCATATACAACTGCAAAATGTCCATTTCCCATATTCACCTTTGAATCTTCTTTGTTTGTCGTATTACAAAGGAGTTGCACTATCGAGCCATTTTTGACGTTGCCACTTGTATTTTATGATATGCTAACGAGGTAGGTGATTGGTTGTAGCCATAAGAGAAGGGAAGCATATCACCTTCTACAATCACCATATGTTTTTCAGGCTACTATCTCTATTTGAGGCTCCTCTAGTTATCTATGGCACCTAATACTACTATCTCTATTGGAGGCTCCTCTAGTTATCAAAGGCACCTAATATTCGAGCACCTTCCTTTGACAAAGTTGAGACATGTCATACTACAGGTTCCACCTACTACCACCTTTTGGTGTAAGACCTGCCAACTAAGAAAGTACCACAAAAGCTCATTCCCTAGTCAGCAGTGTCGTTCAGAATCTCTTTTTCAATTAATTCATTTTGATGTTTGAGGTCCAAATCGTACTCCTAATCGTATGGGGCACAAGTTTCATCTTGTGGCTATTGATGAGTTTTCTAGACTGTCATAGGAATTTTCGTGGAAGTCTAATTCTGAAATCGATGATGTAATACAAAATTTTCTTGTTGAAATAAAGAATCAATTTAGTGTCCAAGCGAGAATAATTCTATATGTACTCCCTTCAGTCTCTATTCCAAGGGTATAGGATAATCTACCAAACAAGTTGTCCCAATACATCTCAACAAAATGGTGTTGCAGAGAGAAACCATCGCCATATCTTGGATGTCGCCAAAACCCTCCTTATTCAGAACAATTTTGCTCTATCTTATTGGGGACATGTCATTCTCATTGCAAGCCCTACTATTCCTCATGCAAAGGTTCCCTGCTCTCTTTTATTTCCTGACAAGGAGCTTTTTGGGATCCCTCCTAAGGTCTTTGGGTGCATGTCTTATATTCATATGTCTAGTCCTAATAAGGATAAGTAGTCATCCAGAGCAGTTAAGTGTATATTTGTAGAATACTCTCAAAACCAAAATGAGCATAGGTGTTATGGCCCTATTGGCAGACACCACTATGTTAGTGTCCATGTCTCCTTTGAGTCCATCCCATATTATTCCTCAATGGGCTCTTGTAAGTGGCTTCTACCCCTAAGAGTGAGTTGGTCCTTCCTATTCCGACTCGTGATGTTGACCAAAGATCGATACTTAAGGTGAGACAAGACAAAAGATTCAAACTAGTCTATTTGCATCAACTTAGACAGCAACAAGGCCCCCTTCCTCCTCCAGTGCTAGGGCCATTATCTACTCCTAAGGTAATCCCTTCGTCTAATAGTACTGATAATCCATCTATTTATGTTATACAGATCCAGATACATCAACACCTTAGGATACCTCTTCACCACCAAGCTTGTTGACATAGAGGAGTCTGCAGATAACCGGGGAGATGTTGATTATGATCTTGATCTACCGATTGCCTTGACAATGGGGACTGGAACATGCATTCTGCACCCTACCTCTAAGCATGTGTCCTTGGCCAATGTGTCTCTGATCCTTGTCTCTATCTAGTACACAGGTTCCTACGACGCATCACTTGGCACTTGGAGATCCGAAGTGGTGGAAAGCCATTGAGGATGAGATGTCAACACTACTTTTACAAGTAACATGAAGCCTCGTGGGCCAGCCATCTGACGATACCATAATAGGATGCAAGTGCATCCTCACTATCAAGTACTTGCCTAATGGATCTGCGAAGCACTACAAGGCAAGACTAGACCTATGGGATTGACTACTTTGGCACCTCCCCAGTCGTGAAACTCCTTACGATCTGAATCCTTATTTCAATTGCAGTTGATCTTGCAGTTACGTCATTTGAATGTTAAAAACACCTTCCTCTACGAAGATCATCAAGAAGAGGTTTATATCCAACGGGCCTGGAGATTTGAGCCAAAGGAGTGTTCCAAGGTCTACAAGTTATATAAGGTCATATATGGTCTTAAACAGAACCCACGTGCATGGTTTCCAAAATTATCTGAAGTCGTTGAACACATTGGTTCGAGAGGTCTGCAGCAAATCATTCCTTGTTTGTAAGGAAGACAGTACAAGGGCGAGTTGTGATGCTAGTTTATGTTGATAAATCATCTCAACAAGGGATGACATTAGTGACAACCACTACCAATGAATTTCTGCCTGGCGAAACATTGTCAGGAAGGATCAGGGCCCACTCAAATACTTCCTTGGCATTGAAGTTGCTGGCAATGCAAAGGGTGTTGTACTTTCCCAAAGAAAGTATGTACTTGATCTTCTCCAGGAGACAAGTATGCTGAATGCCAAACCAACCTCCGTTCCTATGGACCCTAATGTAAACATATATGAAGATGATTCACCCCTAATGGATGCAAGACAGTTCAAACGTCTTATGGGAAAACTGCTATATGTGACAGTTACACAACTTGATATTGCCCTTGCAGTTAGCAAGGTGTCAATTCATGGACAAACTGCGGAGAATTCTCTCGGATACAGCAACATGAGTTTGAGATACTTGAAATCTGCACCAGGGGAAGGACTACTATTTACCCAAGATGATTCAATGGGGGTGATGGCATACAGTGATACAGACTATGCTAGATGCCCGAAGGATAGGAAGTCCACTATCGATTTTTGTACATTTGTGGGAGGAAACCTAGTCACATGGCTAAGAAACATATCATAATGGCCAAGTCAAGTGAAGAACCGAAATACAGGGCTATGGCAAAAGCTACAACTGAAAATATGTGGATCCAGTACTTATGATCTTCAAATTCCAGTAGCTGATCCTATGGAAATAAGATGTGACAAGAATGCCACCTCATTTATTGCCAACAAACTAGTCTTCCACAAGTAAACCAAGATGTGGAAGTAAACAGCCATCATACAAGGGATATGATCCAAAAGGAATACATCTGTACTACACATGTGTCATCCAAAGATAAAGCAACAAATATGTTTACCAAGGCACACCCTCAATCCACATTCGACAAATGTTCTTCCAACCTAAGCATGATTAACATCCATGCTCTAGCTCGAAAGGAAGTATTGAGAATTGTCATTGTTTTGGTTCCTTTTATTTTGTTACTGGTTTTCCTTTATTGTCATAGAATAAAGGGACATGTCTGATAGTTTTCTCTCGATCTCCTCTTTATAAATAGAAGACTAGGATTTTGTAATGAAATTGAATGAAATGTTTTTCTCAACATGGTCTTATGAAGATGAGATATGACAACAAAACAACACTCTTCATTATTAACAATCCAGTCTTCCACAGAAAGACCAAACATGTAGACTTGGATTGCCACTACACTCATGATATAATCCAGAAGGGATATATTTGCACTAGATCAGGCAACAGATATGTTCACTAAAGCACTTCCACATGCCTCCTTTGGTCGATGTTCCAAGCTAAGCATGATGGATATCAGGCAATAGATATGTTCACTAAAGCACTTCCACATGCCTCCTTTGGTCGATGTTCCAAGCTAAGCATGATGGATATCAATACTCCTGCTTGAGCAGTGTTGAGAGAAGTATTTTTTTAGTTTGTTGGTTATTTTTTCCATGTTTACTCTACTTTTCCTTCCTAAAGGCATATATATGATTGTCCCTTGGCCTCCATATATAAAGGCTCGGGCTTTTTCTCGAGCATGAGATAAACAACTCATCTTCTTCTCAAGTTAGGAGAAACGAGTGACTTAGTCTTATTCCAAAACCCTCCCTCTCTTTATATAGAGAAAGAGGTGGGACAATTACAACATAACTCCAAGAAAGAAATAAAAAACTACAAACACACCCTTACATAAAACTAGAATCATAATAGATCAAAGGGGTACAACACTCCCCCTTAAGCTGGAACATGGATGTCTCACCTTGGAACAGTAGACATAAAAACTAGATTTGATAAGAGGCTTGGTAAAAATATTTGTTGTCAGGTCATCAGTAGATACTGGAGTTGTGTAGAGCAGCCCTTTTTGAATATCTCTGGTATAATGACAATCAACTTCTACATACTGCATGCTCATGAAACATGGGATTGTTAGCTATATAAGTAGCAACCCTATTATCGCACATCGCATCTCCATAAGACCATCAATCTCAACATGTAAGTCAGTCAGGAGAGACCGAACCCACATCATCCCAATAGCAGTCTGGGCCATCACCCTGTACTATGGCTGCACTGAACCTAGAGATTGCCGCTTGCTTCTTGCTCTTCCAGGTCACAAGATTGCCAGCTACATAAGTACAAAAACTTGTAGTTGATTTTCATCTAGATGACACTCAGCATAATCTGCATCTAAATAACCCACCACTGTCATGGAAGCCCCTTTAGTGAATAGAAGAACCTACCCAAGAGCCTTCTTGAGATATCTAAGGACCGTCATCGCAGGATCCCAACATTGTCTAGCAGGCTTAGCCATACATTAATTCAACCTACCAACTGCAAAGGAAATATCCGGTATAGTGATGATAAGATACAACAGTTTCCCAACTAGCTGTCTATACTGTCTGCTATCAACAGCGTCTGCCTCAGGATCATATAAGTGTGCCTTAAGATCCATGGGTATATTTGCTGGCTTGGGCCCTAACATACCAACCTCCTGCAAAACATCTAAAGCATACTTTCTCTAAGACAAAATAATGCCATTTTTGCTACAAGCTACTTCTATCACAAGAAAGTATCTCAATAGACGCAGGTCCATCATAAACTACTCAGCCAAGCATTTCTTAATTTCAGTTATTCTCTAAAAATCACCTATGGCAATCAAGTCATCCACTTAGACTAAAAGAACAGCAACACCCCTCCCTGTTTTTTTGACAAACAGGGAATGATCCACAGAAGACCTTTGAAAGCCAATAGACTCCACCACCTAGGATAATTTCTGGAACCAAGCGCAGGGACTCTGCCTATAGCCGTAAATGACCTTTCGTAACCTACACACACTCCCTCTGAACCTCATAGCCTGAGTGTTGCTGCATATACACCTCCTGTAGATGCCCATAAAGGAAAGCATTTTTGACATCCAACTGGTATAGCTTCTAATCTTTATGAACTGCAACTGCCACAAGTATCCTCATTGTAGAAAGGCGAGCAACTAAAGAGAAAGTGTCAAAGAAGTCAACTCTATAGGTTTGAGTAAACCCTTTTGCCACAAGTCTAGCCTTATATCTTGTAATCGATCCATCTAGATGATATTTAAGTGCAAAGACGTAGCAATAACCAACAATAGCTCCCTCTGGCAATGATGTCAAATCCCATGTGCATCTACTCTAAAAAGCGGTCATCTTTTCCTCCTCCATGGCTTGTCGCCACTTTGGATCAAGCATGGCCTCATGACATGTCACAGGAATATGAGTGGCTATTAGAGCATGACAGAAACTGGCAAATTCTGTCCCCATACCATCTGTCGCAAAACTGCTTGCAACTGGATACCTAGCATAAGTCTGAAGAGCCTTCCAAATAGCTATCGGAAGATCAAGATCATTCTCATCAACTGAATCAAAAGGATATCGATCGGCATCACTAAGCACATAATCGTTAGTGTCTAAAGGTGCAATGTTCACCTGGCCTAAGTAGGTTGGAGAAGGAGAAGAAGGGGAACCTGCAAGGTAATATAGCGCCTTTGATAAGTACAAATGAGTTCAGCATATTTCTGTATCTCGGTAGACACTATGGTGGGTGTCTGAGTATCTGGAATAGCTCCAAGGGGTACAGGTGATATAGGCTTTAAGGAACAACATCAACAATATGAGATAAGTCACAACCAGATGTGAAAAAATATGGAATTACCTCGTGAAAGCTAACATTAGCAGACACAAAATAACGATTTGAAATAGGATCAAAACGTCGATATCCTTTTTGTGTCTGAGAATGTCCCAAGAAAACACACTTCACCACTCTGGGTGCCAATTTATCCTATGCAGGACCAAGAAGATATACAAAGGCAATACAACCAAACACACAAGGTGCAACATGAAACAACTGTCAATCAAGATGCAGAACTTACCACAGGATCTGCTCATGTAAAGTAGAGTTTGGCATCTTATTAATCAAAAAATAAGTGGTTAACACCACATCCCCCCAATACAATGAAGGTATAGAATGATGAATCAACATAATACAAGCAACATCAAGAAAATGCCTATGGTTCCTCTTAGCCACACCATTCTGCTGAGAGGTATGAGCTCAAGTAATCTGATGGATAATACCATTGGACTTATAAAAAGATTTCAAATGAGTAATACAAAATTCAAATGCATTATCAAAGTGAAACTTTTTAATAACAATAGAAAACTAAATATTTATTTCAATAATAAAATGTTCAACAATGTTTCGAACATCCGACTTACTTTTTAGAAGGAAAACCCAAGAAACTCTAGAAAAATCATCAAACATCACCAAAAAATAGCAATGGCCTAAACGGTCAAGAATCCGACTAGAATCTCATACACCCACATGAATAAGTTCAAAAATAGAACTAGATCCAGTATGACTAGAAGTACGAAAACTAGCACGGCAGTGCTTGCCAAGTTGACAAGCATCACAAACAATATTAACAGTGGAAGGAATATGGGGAATGACGCGTCTAAGTCTCTCTAAGGGTAGATGGCTAAGACGAAGATGTCATTAGAATGGAGGTCCAGAAGCACCCTCCTTATGACCAACAGCAACAACACTAATAGCCATACAACTCAGATGATATCACCTTCCTTCTCCATCAATCATCCTCCATGTGAGCTTATCCTGCAAGACACGACTGTGCATCAAATATAGCTCAATAATTTAATTCCTTGATAATGGTGCTAAGAGAAAGAGAGAAAAATCTGGCACATAAAGAACATTAGACAATCTCAAAGTAGATGATAGCGGTACATCTCCCTTTCCAACCATAGGTGAATGCTAACCATCAGAAACATGTACAGTTCTCCCTGGTGCAACAGGACTCATGGCAAGAAAAGAACCGTGATCTCCACATAAATGTCTCGAGGACCCAAAGTCAACTAACCTTTCATCAAATCTCATCGGGAAAGAAGAGCAAACCAAGTCAATACCTTAGAAGGAAGAGGCAAAAGCTGCAGTATTAGCAAGCTAAGAAATGGGAACATGGGCTAGCTGGGAGAATCGTTGAAGATCATCAAATTCAGCCCTAGAGACCACCTCTGCAAATGTATCTAAAGTGTCTATCGCCTAATTAGAAATGGCAGGCATGCCATGCTTCTACCAGCAGGTATCCTCAGAGTGCCCTACTCGATTACAGTAGGTGCAAGGAGTATAGTTATGGCCCCCAAATCCACGATCACAACCACATGCAAAAGGTGCACCTCTGCCACGTCCATGGGTCGCGGCCAAAGCAGAAGTCTGACCCACAATATCGAGTCTGAATAGCAATCTAGCTGAGCCTACTATAGGTCTAATCCAGTGATGGGAGCTCTGGTAAGTCAAGATCTACTCCCTAATAGCGGTGAACTCAGGACCAAGACCTGAGAGAAACAATGAGACCACTAACTCCTTGAAATCACACCAAAAGGTGCAGGTATAACCAGGCCTATAAAAATTCTCTCTCAAAGAGACCCTTCACAACGGAGTAATATTGTGCCAATGAACATCCCTCCTGACGAAGATGGGACAGTTCATGATAGACCTGGAACACTCTAACCGAATTCTTCTCATGAGAATTCCTCTCACGTAGAGAATCCCACATCTGCTTGGCCATGGTGTAGTACATAATCTCATCACCAGTCGTGGGGATAACACAATTCATCATCCAAGCATATACCATTGCGTTCTCTATCCCAATTGGCATTTGCACATGTCTCCTATGTAGGTTCTGAGCCACCCAGAATGTACTTCTTCCCAGGACCTCTCACGATCATCAAAAAAGTTTGAGACCATCAAGGATAATTGGCCCCAATCAAGCTAATCATAGGACCAAAGAATGGACTTTTATAAGTCCCATGTCCACTGTGCAGTATGAAGTTACATCGGACAAACTTGAAGAAGCCATCTCCCTCTTTCCCACGAACCTGCACTTCCTGACAACTCTTCAAATCACCAACTCAAACCACAAGCATCTGATTTGTGGTCTGAAACCATAAAAATCAAACCAACCAAGACGTAGCTGCACCCTGTAGAGGTAAGTTTTGTCCCTACAAGAACAGCCTTTATCCCTAGATGCTACACAATTAGGGCACAAGAGCACCCCTACCAATGTAGAATCAACTCAAATCCAATCTAAAAAATCAGATCTAAAGAGAAAGAGGGCCAACAGCGCTGCCGGTGGGCAGATCCACCACCAGCAGGGCTGTTGGTGGCATGATCTACCACCAGCAGCAAAGCTGGTGGTGTTGAACAGTCACTGGTGGCAATGCTAGTAGTTGCAGTGAGCGACTAAGCGGAACTGGCAACAGGCAAAAATCGGCTAGGGCGACGCTGATGGGTCTGCACCACCAGTAGCAACGTTGGTGGTGCATATGGCACGTGCAAGGAAGATCAGCCACTAAGAGAGAGGAGGGAGATCAGTAGGGGGTTCAGAGGCTTATTTAGATGGAATATCGAGAGCTCCAATCTAAAATCACCACGCTGAAACCAAGTTAGGTGAAACAAATGACTTAGTCTTATTCTAAAGCACTGCCTCCCTTTATACAGAGAGAGGTGAGACAATTACAACACAACTCCAAAAAAGAAATAAAAAATTACAAACACACCCTTACATAAAACTAGAATCAAAATAGACTGAAGGGGTACACATCTCACAATGGGGGCGTGGCACCCTCCATTGGTTCATCATGGGTGGTGCAACCAACAACCACAAAATTTAAGAAGAACAAAGGAGATGATTGGATGGTAAATGCCTTCTTGCCTTTTCATTGATGACATGACTAATACATAGAGAGTACATGACCCATAAGCCAACAAAGTAGTCAATCAACTCTGTTACCACTTAACCCTTAGGTGCATGTTCAGCATGGAAGAAATCCCATCCAGCTAACCTTCCCCAAAATATGTAAAACCGATCCCTAAAGCACTGCCATACATTTAATTACCTAGGTCTAAGCAAGATCTCCTAAAAAGGCATCAAAGACCAAGGACAAAAATATCTTCTGAGTTTGGTGGATAAGACTGCCACATCACTGCCCACATGTCTGCCACCTCGGCTCCACGTGGCTGCCTCGTCACGTGTGCGTGTCAATTATGAAAGATGTATTCATGTATTTGGCATACAAAACAGGTTAAACAGGTACAATACCAAAGACGTCTCCCCTTAAAAAAATTATATATCAAAGAAATCTGGCAGATAAAATCGAGTTCCTCACCAACATGGTACCATAACCATCAGCTACCTTGCAGCCCGACATTAAAAATGGTGCCTTCTGATTCTTGTGAACCTGCAGGAAGTTTCTTTGCTTAGCTTCTGTTAGCAGATGCAACTTGGGAGGTGCATTCAGGCATTAGTGTTCATGAAAATCCCAGTGAGCTCATCTAACAGAATGACAGTGGTCTAAACCGTGTGCTATCCAAAATCATAAAAAAAAAAATTGTATGATGAAATTATACACTCATAATAGAACATAACATATATGATGAAATTATACACTCATAATAGAACATAACATAAGAATTTCAGCTGTAATTTTATGTTCAACTATTCTGTTCCAGATAATTGGATGGTACCCTCTACCCAGGAAGTACAGAATGCAGCTCATCGAAGTTCCCAGCATTCAGCTTCCATCCATGCACACATAATCCAAATGTAAAGCAATAGGACAGGTCAGATATTGTATCATAAGAATTCCTCTTTTGTGACAACTTTGTTAACTTTGCTACGTCAAGATGGTAAGTTTACAAGCAATAACGGTGTCTATCTAAATGATGTAACAAATATTCATCAACTTTAACATAGGAGGCTTACAAGCTTGCTTTCCCCAGTCATGCTAGATTCGTCAATAGAAAGTGAATGACCAGAAACCAAGATTCCATCAGCAGGAACCTGCAGAAATTGAATATGTTCAAATTTAGCAGACTGTTTTGAAGAGAAACACCCTAACAGTCTTCATACCTGATCACCAATTTTGAGAGGAACAATATCACCTACTACAAGGTCAAATATTGAAACCTCAATTCTTCTTCCTCCTCTGGTTACCTGTACATCAGATGATCAGTCAACAATTCAGATAACAACTCCCAGAAGAACTTTTAAAATTTCCTTTCCAATATTAGAAACTTCTAAATTTGGTGTAGGCAAAAGAGTGTATATCAGTCAAGCAGTTGCACACACCTCCAACTTTATATTTCGTTTTTCCTCATTCAAGTTTTGGAACTGAAGAGACTGTTTGTAGTCACTGATGGCTGAAAGAAGGAAGATACAATAAGACGTGACATAGTGATACCAAAGAAAATTATTATGTCAAAATATCATCAGGATACAGAATAGACCACATAAGTGGCACAGTAATAGTTATGGCATCAAAGATTCATAACATAATAATTTAGGGAGTCTAATATAAATGCCCGTAGAAGCTTTTGTAATTACACAATGTCCTCATGACATTTAAACTTATATATGTGCAATGTTCAACTAAGCACTATATACCATCTGCTCCTCTATCAGTTCCCATCAATATTTCCACCGAAGTCATTAGAATGGGACTCAAAAGCATGAACTATTACACCCCCCACTTCCTTCTGATAACTGCCTCCCCACCCATTCAACCCCTGCTGCCCTAACACTGCCATTAGGGATGAGAATTGGGCTGGGCCAACCCATCACAGCCCGAGGCCCAGTCTAATTAGGTCGGCCCAAGCCCGAGACCGGAAATTAACTTGGGTGGGGCTTTGGGTTGTAAATATGACCTATTAATTAAATAGGTTGGGCCTTGGGCCGAGGTAGCCCAAACCTAGCCCAACCCATGTGGCCCATTTATGAGCTCGACCTAAAACCTAGCCAGTTGGCCCAATTCCATCAATATATATATTAATCATATATGCATCATACATTAAACACTAAATAAACATGAACTACTCTTCTTATTTTTCCACCAATAAAATTATAACTCATGTGCTCCGTGCAACTGGAAGTCTTTTTTTTGAAGAAAAAAGTGGAAGATTGTCTAAACTTAGTAATCATCCGTAAATTGTATTAAAAAGTGAGAAAAGAAATGGACTTACAAGTTCTACAGCCAAAAATCAAAAATAACGCTCACCTCTCTAATCACATTCACCACCCAACACCTCTCATTACAGAACATAGTACTATTCCTTTGAAGCCATATACACTAGATAATAGTGATACCCTAACACCAACCCACCATGTCAAGAAGAACATGATCTCTGAAGCTTGTCCAAAATCTCTAAAAATATGTCTTATCCACTGTATTAAGGGCAAAACCCGACCAAACATTTCTGGTAAAAACGCAGTTGAAGAACAAATGCTGCACATCTTCATTCTCATTCTGGCAAAGGGGACATTTAGTATTCTCATCCGGAGCCTATCTAGATCTAGACATACGAGTTACAACTCGCTTTCTTCTAAGGAACCAAAGGAATAATATGATTTTGAGAGGAAATTTGCATTTCATAATCAAACTTGAATCTCCATCAACCTGATTATCAATGATGCCCCCATGAAGGAAAATTTTACAAGCACGACCAACCAAGAATGTACCATGCTTCCAATTGTAACCATCGGACTCTGTAGCTATAGGAGAAAGGTCATGAATATTTTGTAAAATTCATTAAAAGTTGCCTCCGAAAGTCCTACTGGCAGCCTGATGTCCCAACAACTATGAACTCCATCCCATAAATCTTTCCTTGGCTTCTTTATCGTCCACATGCTGAAATAACCTCTGAAAAGCCTCCAAAAAGGATTTAAAATCTGACCAATCATCGCACCAAAATCTGAAAGTACCACCATCTCCCAGAGATGGGATAAAGTGATCTACAAATTCTGAGAAAAGAGATCTAATGGAGTGCCAAAAAGTAGAAAAACCATTGGAAACAACTAAAGGCCCATGCATTATCTTTATACAATCACCATACGAATCCCTCAGGACAGAATTCACCAAAGAATCATCATTAGGTTGAAATCTAACCACCCACTTCAGCAATAAAACCTTATTAAAATGAGATAAATTACGCACACTCAGGCCTCCTTCATTCTTTGATTTACAAATTTCACTCCATTTGACAAGTTGAGCAAATCTTCCCTCCGACTCAGGCCCCTTCCAAAAAAACCTCTTCCGGATCATATCAATCTATTTTGAAATCTTTTTTGTAGGCGGGAAGACAACAAGAAGAACACCAGAATTGAGTTGAGCACTGATTTAAGCAATACCAACTGACCACCAATAGAGAGGAGTCTACCACTCCAAGATAATCTATTAGAAAATTTCTCAATCAAACTCCTCCAATCTGAAGAAGTCAATTTTTTTGCCTCTTAAAGGAAGACCAAGATAAGTGATCGGTAACCTCACCACCGCTGCATCTAATTCCAGAGCCACATTATCCTCCACCACAGACCCCATGTTAAAAGGAACAAAACTAGATTTGTGATTATTTATTTTCAATCCTAAAATTTCCGAAAATATCCTCGCCAAAGAAGAAACATGCCTTGCATCCCTCCCACCTCCTTCAATAAAAAATGTGGTATTATCCGCATATTGAAGAATAGGAGTTAAAATCGTCCCATCACCAGAAAGCGAGAAGCATTTAAAAAGACCACCATTGCAGGCTCTAAAAGCCATGGCCGCAAGAGTATCCACCGCGATATTAAAAAGCATCGATGCTAATGGACAACCCTGACGCACTCTTTGTGGCTAAATTCAATGTCCATTAGCCTTTCCATTAATCAACACCGAAAAAGAAGACGTAGTAACAAACCTCTTCACCAAAGAAATCCAGGCGCCTGGGAAACCCCTTCTTTTAAGAACATCCTGTAAATACCTCCAGGCTATAAAATCATAAGCCTTTGCAAAGTCCACTTTCCAAATGAACGAAGAACAACCCCTTCTTTACGAAGAAGTTAGGAACTCTTCAGCCAAGACATAAGAATCCTGAAGTGATCTTCCTTTAACAAAAGCTGTTTGGACAAGAGATAATATCAAGGAGAAAAGACCACAACTGATTAGCTAGGATTTTAGCAACAAATAGATAGATGCTATTAGATAAAGTGATCGGTTTAAAATCCTCTAACTGTTCCGGATTGCCTTTCTTTGGGGGTAAAAACAAATAAAACTTGTTCAACCTTTCAAATCCTTCATTTCTTGAGAAGACCTCTGTAACCATAACATCTGAACCAACCACATCCCACAACTCCTTATAGAAAACAATCTGCAATCCCTCTAGACCAAGAGTTCCTTCCGCCTTCATCCTACGCATTGCAGTAAGAATTTCCTCCTCATCAACATCTTCTGTTTTGCAACCTCACCAATTTGTTCCATTTTCAAAGAGGCCAAACGCCACAACCCACACTACTTCCTAGAGAAATCTTGAAAATAATTTTTAAAGGTAGAACATATCTCTTCTCTTTTCTTCAAGATCTCATCCCCCAACCTTAATACAATTAATCATGTTGCACCTTCTTCTCACCCTGGCTGCAAGTGAAAAAATCTTGTATTCGCATCGCCTTCTTTAAGTCAAAGTTGTCTAGATTTTTGCCTCCAATCCATTTCCTTCTTGTGATCTTCCAAAACAATAGCCTGGAATTTCCTTCTCTCAATACAATCCTCCGAAGAAAGCGGTGTAACCTCCTCTTTTTTATCCCAATTTGAAATATGTAAGAGGGCATCACATCTCTCTTCCCTACGGTTCTTTAGTTCACGACTAAAATCAATCATAGTCGATCCAGCAGCTCTGATTTTATCGAATAAAGTACGAGTAGCTGAGGAAGAAGCAAAGGTAGAATTCCATGTTTCCCATATCAACTACTTGAAGCTAGGTTCCTTAAGCCAAGTTTGTGAAATTTAAAATAAGAAGAATATCTCACATTATCATTGCTGCGTCATAACAAGGGGGAATGATAAGAGAAAGGTCTGTCACTAACCACCACATCCGCCAGCTGAAAATGTTCTGCCATTCCAACATTACATAAAACTTTGTCAATACATGACATAGCACCATTCCCGTTCCTCCAAGTATACCGAGCACCAGAAATCAGCAAATCAATAAGCTCCAGAACCTAAATCACCTGCTGAAATTGAGTAGTTGAACTATCAACCCTACCATTTGGTCTATCTGACGACCAAAGAGTAACATTGAAATCCCCACAAATCAACCAAGGCATACCATCAATAGAGGAAGAGGGCAGTCTGAGTTCATCCCAAAACAGCCCCCTTTCATTATTATCACAAGGCCCATAGATAATAGAAAGCGCAAAGAAAAAACCATCGTGCTTTCTAGAAAATAAAGCCGTCAAAGTTCTGCCATTTTTATAACAAGAAGTCAACTCTAGAAAATCACCATTCCACATCATGAGAACGCCTCCCAATCTACCAATAGCTGCCAGATCCAGACACATCGTGTACCGATCTCCACAAATGCTATTTTTTAAATAAGTCATCATTTCCTCCAAATGAGTCTCCTGAAGACAAACAACATCAACCCTCCATTAAGTCAAATACCTCTTCATAATCTGCCTTCTTTTATCATCTCTGAGGCCCCTCACATTCCAAGCAAGAACATAAACCATTGATCTTAATTTTCATTCCTCCCTTATGGACCTTCTTCGCACCAATCACATTGGCAACAATGTCATCCACTTCATCCCTCCGAGAACTTAAAACAGAACTTGGATTTGTTCTCTTCCTGTTGTAGCAAGCGTTGATAACCAATCTATGTCTCTATGGCAAAGCAGCAAAGTGGCTATAGGACTTGCTAGATTTATGTGAAGATGCTTTCCTGTGATTGGATCTGGACTTTATTCCTAAATTGATGATAGAATGGCTCCTGTCATTAACATCTGGCCCTGCATCCACTAGATCCGCCTCCACATCTTGACCAACAACAAAAACTTCATCCTGCAAGGAATTCATAGCAACAACAAACGCAGCAAAAGCACAATGGAAAACATCAGTCATAGGTGCATCACAAGTGAACTGACCACAACCGGACCCATTCATGGGTCCGGCCACCACCTGTGAATGGCGAAACGCGTCTGACTCCTCATTACCCAAGCTCTTAAACGTCCCATGTTTTAGATCAAATGAAACCCCCTTAAAGATCGAACCAAAAGCCACCGGCATTTCATTCTCCTGCAAATAAACCGGTACAACAACACCTACTGGCTCCGCAAAGCATAAAAGATGATCAATCGAATCATGGTAGGTATGCTTACCACAACCGGACCCTGAAAAGGGTCTGGTATCCTTCTGTGGATCATAACCAGTCACAAAATCCCCACCAGCAATGGAAGAGCATCCAGCCGCATGTTTCCATACCTCCTAAAGATCGCTCCACACCCACAAGAACGACACCAGCAGCAGCCTGATGTTGCACAAAATCCCTGTGGGAGTAGCTCAGATCGCGATGTTGCCCCAACAAATCGCACTGCTGCTCCAAACGTGAAGACCCCAACAGGTTGTCATGATCAAGCACTGTCCCATGACGCTGCTGCAGTGAAGAATCCAGCCACGCATCCCAATTCTGCTGCGCACGCTGCTGCAGTGAAGAAACCAGCAACACATCCCGATCCTGCTGCGCCCAGAATTCGCAGCACATTGGGTCCTACAAAGTACACGTGGCAGCCCCAGAGGCCCAGTTTCCAATGCCAAAAAAGGGCAAACAGGAATCAAAAATCATATTAGGAAACTCACCAACTCCGGATCCAAAATTGGATCCGGATGCCACCTGTATGAAGCCTTGAGAACAACCTTCCAAATCAGCAAATGATTTTGAAAATGAGCCCAAATAAGGAAATCCAGCCTTGCTGCGATCCACACAGCCAACATTAAAAACCCCATCAATCAAGCAATCAGCCTCCTCAACGCCTGATTTCGGATTCAAATTTTGAATATCCGAAACAACATGCATTGCCACCTGTTTAGGCCTCCATTCCCTCCTCAAATTCCTGCCCACATCACGCCTTACCAAAACAGGCTGCTTGGAATCCAACCATCCATGCCATGGCTGTCGAAAGGAGCTCCAAGCTCTGTTGAAGCCATCTTTGAATCCACCGCCACATCATAACACCACTAGGAACTCTTCCCGGCACTCTTTGGCAGCCCTGACGAAACAATCTCTGCATAGGAAAGAGTTTTTCTCCCCGCAAACAACAAATCTTTGAATGTGAGGATGCAAGCACAACCACCAAACCACAAAATCTCCTTCAAAGGGAGAGATTTCCCAACCAGAAGCTCACCCTCCACCTCAACCGAAGAAGCATCCCCTTCATGCAATCCAATACCAAAACAACGACGAACTCTCGCAAAGGATGATCAAACGTCAACAACCATCTGGACAGTTCGCAACCTCAAGGGGATCCCAATAATTTGAAAATGAACAATCAACCGCAATGGAATCCGTTCAACAGAAGCTCCTTCGTCAATACTCGGATTAGACCACCGAATCAAACCACCACCAATCAAAAATTCCCTAAAACAGAGATGTTCAACATCCGTATCCTCAAGACCAAACAGCAAAAATTTTGTCTCCAACAAAACCGTAATCTTTCAAACCCTCAATCTCAAACCACACCGAAATAAAAAAGATCTAACCTCATCAACATTGATCACTCCATGCTGGGAAATACTAATCAGGGAACACTTCAGCATGGAATACAATTCTTCGATCTTCGGAGACCAAGTAGCCACCACACCTGACTTTGGCGCCACACTAGGGGGAGGTGGAGGAAGATGAAGACCATCTCCAACCAATCAACTAGCAAGATCCTTCCTGAGGCAACTCCATCTCCTATGACCCCTCCCACGACACAGCAGGCACAGAACCGGATCACAACAGTCCATAGCCAAATGCCCTCGACCTCTACACTTGAAGCAAACCACCTTCGAGAGGCTAGAAGCACCTATCGCCCCTCTCCTACCACGCCCTCTCAACTCCTCCCACCGCCCTCTCATTGTCCTCCAACCTTATGAGTTCTTTCCGGGGAGAGGAGTTCACCTTATGAAATCTAGCTGGTGTGGTCTTGCTGCTGCAACCAGAAGTTATGCAATGAAATTCTACAATCCCATTCAAACTAGATATGAACCATTGACTTCTTACCATAAAGAAGTGTAGACATCCAAATTCGAACTAAATATGAACACAAAATAAGCACTGTTATTTTTTATTATAGTTCCCCCTTCACGATTACATTTGGTTGGCTTATAATATGCTACATATGTAGAATATTCAACCTAAATATTTGCAATGCAAGTGGCTGGATCATTTTGGTTGCACGTGTACCTACGATGACTTAAAGATCTTTTAATCTATACAAAAGGAAAATATAATAGCACTGTCACTTATATAAGTGAAAATGGTAATTATCATTTACAAGTCATTTTTTTTACTTGTACTAAATCATATTGCTGCCCATACTTTTTGTTGGAGATTACAGAAAATAAGAAATAGTATTATGAATCTCGAAAAGACAATGATGGGAGTTGGTCCCTTTATATAGATAGGGCCACCCCTAATTCAAATCCCAAAACAAAAGTTCTATAATAAGAAACAAATCTCTAACAGAAAAATCCCTAACTACCCTATTTTAATGACTAATATCTCTAACACTCCCTTGCAAGTTGGAGGTGTAATGCCCAACCTGTTACAAAAAAAAAGGAACTCCCCCACAATGTAGGTAGTTGGAGAAATTGGAAGTAGACTAAAGGAATAGATGGAGGCCGTAACAGAAGTAGCAACCGTAGATTGAGCAATAGTAGATTAGCAGCAATAGTAGATCGAAGAAGCAATAGTAAACCAAAGATGACTATGGCAAAAGTAGCAGTCAGAAGATAGGGTGTTGTAGCAGAACTAGCAGCATCAAGTAGTAGTATGAGGTCGTAGCAGCAATAGCAACCAGTAGAGATAGTGATAAGGTAAATTAGCTCCCCAACCAATCATCCTCATCCACATGGAAGGCAGCAATAGTAACAAGATCAAAGGCTCGAGAAGTGGCCTAATTAGTAGTGGTAGTAGTAGCGATCTCCGCCACAATTATTGTGGCAATAGCAACAGTAATGGAGGGCTTGTTCTTCAACAGATGTCTCAAACGATCAATCTCTTCTACAGTAAACGGTAGAGTCAACTGTTTTGGCACAGCCTGAGTAGTAGGAAACTCAGTAGAACAAGGCTGAGTAGTAGAAGACACCCATGTTGGCTTGCCAAATTTTTCCCAACAGCAATAAGAGGGATGATTATTTCTCCAGCAATGTACACATGAAGAGTAGATTAGCCCGCCTCGTCCATGGCCATCAAAATGACCACCCCTCCCACCAACTGCAACATTGGTAGAGAAGTCAAACAAAATAGATAGAGCAATAGGTGGTGAATCTATCTCGATTTTCTCAAGATGGCTATATATTGTCTCAAGATCAAGCACTATATCAGAAGATAGAATTTGGTCGCGTGTGAATTGGTACCATGGTGCCAAGCCATCCAGAAATCTATAAGCCTACCATTCCACCTGCTCAGTAAGCTGCTTGTCATGGCAGGCAGGCTAAAAAATGGCAAACTCCTCAAATAGCCTCTCCAGAGTAGAGATATACACAACCAGGGACATGTCACCTTGATTGGTATTCCATAAATGCTTATAAATATCTATCCTACAAGAGCTACTTGTCTTCATGGAGTACCTCTTTTCCAATGCACCCCAAATATCCTTGGTTGTCTTCACATATAACATGTTGGATGTAATAGTTGGATCAACACCATTCATTAGCCAATTCATAATGAGATAATTATCTTTCTCCCGTTTCCTGTATTTGGCATTTTCCTTGAGTTCCGAAGCCAAGTTTATCGCAACATGTAGCTTTTCCTTTCCTCCAATGAAAATACGAAATGCACGTAACCATACATCGAAATTTGGAGACCCAGAAAGTTTGATAGTAGTCCCCTGAATGAGTACAGAAGTCAAGATCTTGGTCTCTACAATAACGAAGGTATCCGCATCCACCATGAGGGCCAAAAATAATATGCAGACAAGTGTGTGGTTGCTATTAGCCGAGGAGGACAATGCTGTAGAGTTGAAGTGCTGTTAGGCGAGGCTGCAGAGGACTTGGTGGCGGTGATCAGCCACCAAAGTAGGAGACCAAGCCGAGTGGCGTTGGAGGAAGAGTCGCCTAAGGCCTAAAGGACAATGGCAGCACCACAACTTGATCACAGCACCTAGGCAGCACTGCAACTCAAGCAGCAGCCTCAGGCGGCAGCGCAAGGACCCCCATGTGACACT
Organism: Thalassia testudinum; assembly: GCA_037157565.1. NCBI lineage: Eukaryota > Viridiplantae > Streptophyta > Magnoliopsida > Alismatales > Hydrocharitaceae > Thalassia > Thalassia testudinum. Next base: position 147,760,013 of record JAZHRO010000031.1, read on the forward strand.
ACAACTTGGACCACAGCACCCAGGTGATGTTGCAGATCAGTTGTGAGGGCAATGATGGTGGCCGCATTGGTAGATCAGGGAGAACGATCAAGAACCAAGAGAGATGTAGCTTGAGCGGTGATTGGGAAGGGTGGTGCTCGTGCAAGTGAGAGAATGAGAGAGAGAGGTGTCGAGCAAGAGCGATTAAGAGAGATGTCATGGCCATAGAGGTCGGCAACACTAAGGTGGTCAAAGTAGCAAGAGATCAGAGAGAGATATGAAGCTAAGCGGCAGCGACAGCGGCAATGAGGAGATCGGAGAGACAGAGGCTTCAACATAGGAGAGTTTTTTGTTCTTTCTTTTTTTGTTTAGGTTAAGGTGGAAGGAAGGTGGGATCATAGCTTTCATACCATGTTGGAGATTAGAGAAAATATGAAATAGTTTTATGAATCTCAAAAAAAAATGATGGGAGTTGGTCCCTTTGTATAAAAAGGGCCACTCCTAATTCAAATCCTGAAGCAAAACTTCTATAATAAGAAACAAATCTCTAATAGAAAAAATCCCTAACTCCCCTATTTTAATGACTAATATCTCTAACACTTTTAAAAGAATTATTAATCCAAAACTCCCACCTACATATTATTTTACAAGCATAAGTGAAATAAACAATAGACCATGAATAAATGGGCCAGCTCAAGCCCTTTTTTTTGGGTCGGGCCGGGCTTGGGTCAAAAAATTTTATTTTGGGTTGGGTCTTGGGTTACCTTTTCAATCCATTTATTAAATGAGCTTGAGTCAAGCCCAACCCAATGCTCATCCCTAACTAGCACATGTCCTCACCATGAACCTCTCACCTCCTCATCTCCTACCTAGGCTTTGTCAAACTCCACAAAGGGCTCCACTGATAGGCCCTCACCACCATAGATGTGTGCTCTTAAAGACCCTCTTCACCCTCAATAAGCCCCTTCAACGTGAATCCACTCCATTCCTAATATTACACGAAGGGCAACAAGTTCTAACTAAAGCTCCTATAAGAGTTGGGAGTCATGAGTTAGTAGAGCCATTTCTTCTACAAACATCATGTTGAGTTGTATGTCATGTATTTGTTTGATGTTATTATTGTAGGGGCATTCTTGTGATCTCTCCCTTGGGTGCCTCTCTATATAAAGGGCCCTAGGATTTTTCTAATAAGAATCATGGCATTTGCAACCCAACATGGTATCAGAGCAATGGTCTAGATCGGGGTTCTGAGATCCCACCAAAAATTAGCCTTCATCCCCTCCACCAAACCCTAACCCTAAGTCTCCTCTCTCTTTCTTCAGGTTGCGGCCTCCACCACTGACCGGTAGCCATAAGAGGCCTCCATTGGTTGGAACGACGCTCCTGCCTTCCGCCGCCGCTACTTGAGTGGATGTTGGCTTCCCCTCTCCCGTGTGTGGACACTGCCTCCATGTGTGGCCGCCGCCGTCGTCGCCCCTGAGGGGTTCAACCGCAAGCAACATAGGATCCCCTGGTGGGCAATACCCTCTGAACCGACCCCTGCGGGGTCGCTTCGCCTCAGGCGCCGCCACTACTAGAGCATGCCACCGCCGTTGTTGGAGCACACCGCCATCGCCTATGTCTGGCTAAATGTCACTATTGCCTCTCTCTCTCTCTCTCCGGCTACCACCACGACGAGCCTTAATGGGTTAGGAGGTTTACCTCCTCTCTTGTCTTCATCCAGCAGAGACCCACAACCAAAGACAACCCCTTTGGGGTTCCATCCAACACCTGAGGTTGTCATGATCTAGACACCTCGATTTTTAGATCAGTGGGGAAGTTTTCAGATCAATATATGATCTCATTTTGTTATTACTACAGCTTGTATTGATCGTTCTTCCCACATGTCAAATGATATGGAGACCCAAAAGGAGTCCTCTAGCGACTCAGCAGGGAGAATCTCTACCCCGAGCGCATCATCTTTTATGCAGAGCACTTCTATCAAGCTGGATGGCACCAACTTGTTATAGTCGACCTCTTTTTCCCGATCTGTGGGATCTCACAAGAAGGACATCTTGACTCAAGAGAGACCCACTGTCAAGCCTGTTGATTGGGAGGCTGACAATAACTGGGTAGCCACCTGCATGCTGAATAGTATGAAAGAACCAATTGTCAAGCAAGTTATGTCTTATGCACCAACAAAGAAAATGTGGAAGGTTTTCCATGAAATACATTCTCATAAAAGCAATATCAATCGTCCCTACAACGTAATTAAGGAGTTGCACTCCTTTCGGAAAGGAACTATGTCCCTGGCCGAGTATTATGGTTCCATGAAGAACCTCCAAGGTGAGCAGGATACCTACCAGCCTATCTCAACTGATGTCACTGTGATTTACAAGTAGCGTGAAGCGTTTCGATCTATTCAGTTGCTTGTTGGCCTTGGCCCAGAATATAAATCTGTGAAGGATCAACTTATGACACTGGAGGAGATTCCTACACCAGCCCAGATTTACGCTCGCCTCTCCAAGATTGAGATTTCTGACCCTATCCCTATCCCTGATTCTTTTGCCTTGGCAACTACTGGTCGAGGTAAGGGAACCTCAGCTAGCAAGGGGATAGGATGTGGAGCAAGAACTAGTGGTCGTGGTAGAGGACATGGCTTGTTTTGTGACCATTATCACAAGACAAACCACACAATTGACAAGTGCTAGATAAAGCATGGGTTCCCCTAAGGCCATCAGGCCAACCAGGTTGCTTATGGTAGAGATGAGAGCCAACCCTATCAGGAGGAAGAGCATGTCAGTCAGCAGGTCACTATTTCCAAGGAAGAATATGATTAACTAATGTCTTCTCAGCTCACTTCCACTGCAGGTGTGTCTATATCCCAGAAGACAGGTACTACTACTAGCGTCAGAAGGGCTCGTAAGCCAACTTCGCTTGCAGACTTAAGTGCATCATCTCATATTACTAGAGATGTTACCCTCTTTTAAGCTCTTAAACCACTGAGTACTCCAGTGCATGTCAGAGTAACAAATGGTGCCCTATCCCCTATGACAGGCTTAGGTGACATTTCTTTGTCTTCTACTTTGCTACTCTCTGATGTTATGCATGCACCTAAATTTGCCTTAAATTTAATGTCTACTAGTCATATTACCAAGACAATAAATTGCAGAGCTGTGTTTCACGATCATTTCATCTTCTTACAGGACCTCCAGACAATGAAGCAAATTGGTGGAGGACTTGAGCAGGATGAACTCTACTATCTTGACCTGCCACCATAACATTACTCCATGACTACTGCCTTTGCCACTTATGCTTTACAGTGGCACCATAGATTGGGACATCCTAGCATCTCTATTCTTCATCGTCAATTTCCAGATATGGAGTTTCCAAATTTCTTTACATGTGATGCTTGTCAACTTGACAAGCATCATAGAGTTTCTTTTCCCAGTAATAATAAACGAACTGAGTCTATTTTCTCTCTTGTTCATGCAAATCTGTAGGCCCATGTCAGGTCAAGAGTCTTAGGAGATCTCGATATTTTCTTATTTTGGTTGACGATTGCACCCATGTCTATTGGGTGTTTATGATGAAAGAAAAATCCGAAACTCCGATTTTGATTAAAAATTTTGTGAATGAAATAAAAACTCAATTTTCTTACTATTGTCCGTATGTTTTGTACTGATAATGGACTTGAGTTTGTTAACTCCACGTTAACTCAATTTTTTCAGTCTCACGGTATTATACATCAGAATTCTTATGTTCATACATCCTAACAAAATGGGGTGACTAAACGTAAGCTGAGATACCTTCTTGATGTAGCCTAGACGATCATGTTTCAGACGAATGTTCCTACTATGTTCTAGGTTGATGTTGTTCTTACAGCTGCCTTGTTAATTAATCGGGTGTCTTCTATTCTTAGCGGAAAAGTTCCCTATTCTGCTTTATGTCTGGATCAGGAGTTGTTTCCTGCGCCTCCTAAAGTTTTTGGTTATGTGTTTTGTCCATTTATTTAAGGTGGACAAACTTGCTCCTAGATCTGTCAAGTGTCATTGTGGGTTATTCAAGAACCCAAAAGGGATAATGATGCTTTGATCCTGCGGCACATCGATTTTATGTGAGCAAAGATGTTACCTTCTTTAAGGATATACCCTACTACTCTACCATGGGAAAGAACACTATTGTTGCTCCGAATGTTCCATTACCCATGCCTACTATTGCACCACCAGGTTTCTCTAAGCCACCTCCACCTCATGATGGCCCTCCTATATCCTATCCTACACACCCTGAGGTGCCTATGACAGAGACCTTCCCTCGACATTTTGAACAAAGACATCACACTACCACTATTTCAGAGGAGGAACCATTATCTACTATCCCTGCTCGGTCCTGACATTGCTGATTTGGGTGGACGTTCAGACCCTACACCCCAAGAGGTATCTTATTGGATCTTCCTATTGCTCAAAGGAAGCCACAATAATCTTATATAAAATATTCCATTTCCAATTATATGTCACTTGATCGTTATCTACCACAGGAAGACTATTGTCTCTGACAGTTGACAGCCGCCAAGTTCCAAAAAATCATATTGAGGCATTTCAGGATTCTTCCTGGACGTTTGCCATGAAGGAAGAGATGTCTACTCTTCAGTCTAGAGGTACCTGGGAACTGGTTGACCTACCCCTGATACTACTGTTGTGGGGTGTAGGTGAGTGTTTACCCTGAAGTGTCATCATGATGGCACAATAGACTGATACAAAGCCAGACTGGTTGCCAAAGGTTACACACAAGCCTTTAGGATTGGCTACTTTGAGACTCTCTCTAGTAGCCAAATTCAATTCTGTAAGGATACTTTTGTCTGTGGAAGTCAACAAAGGCTAGTCTATCTCTCAGTTGGATATTAAAAATGCATTTCTTTACAGCGATTTACAAGAAGAGGTATATATGCACCAACCACCTGATTTTGTTATTGAGGGGGAGTGTTCGAAGGTTTGCAAGTTGAAGAAGGCAATATATGACCTTAAGCCCCAAGGCCTGATTTAAGAGATTTAGTAAAGCTGTGCAGGAGTTTCGCTTTACTAGATCTGCTGCAGATCATTCCATCTTCACTATGCACAGGATCGATCATCATTAATGTTTATATGGATGATATGGGAGTGATGAAACATAAATAGAAGATACTAAAAGATTCCTACATTCTTAGTTTGTTACTAAAGATCTGGAAATGATAAACTATACTCTAAGCATTGAAGTGCAACATGTTGATGGGGGGTTAGTGTTATCACAAAGGAAGTGCGTGCTTGACAAACTGAAAGAGTAAGGGATGCTGGGGTGCAAACCTGTCAGCATTCCCATAGATCCCTCCTTGCCTCTTGAAGATTCAGAGAGTCCTTTACTTGAAGATGTCACTAGATACCGGACTATGGTAGGAAAGTTGTATTTAACTATCACAAGACCTAATATATGCTTCGCTGTGGGCTGAGTTAGTTTATGCGGTCTCCTAGAGAAATTCACTAGGATGGTGTTTGTCAGGTGCTCAGATACCTCAAGCAAACTCCAGGAAAGGGGTTGTCTTTAATAAAGCATAGCCACACACACACACAGTGAAGCAAAGTGGACTCTACGAAGAAAAGATGACATCAGCCTTTTGCATGGGCAGCCCAAAATCTGAACAATTTTCATATTCCGTAGAATTTACATGGACAAAGGGAGATAAAGCTATAATGAAAAAATAGACAAAATGAAAACCATGCCTGTCACAACAATGACGAGTATAACAGCTAATGCAATGCTTCCACCGTCATACCACCCTTCTTTAATGCCCTGAAACAATTAAAAATCAGAAGATATGTGCTTAAGAGAATCACGTGAAAAACATTTTACCTTTGAATTAAAGCACTTAGACACCAAACAAAGACTCTTCTAATAGACACCAGTGGCAGGGTCACAGACTATACCTGATATAAGCATCGAGGAGTTTTTTTGGTCTTTGTAAATGGATCACGTAGGATTCATATAGATCCATTTGGAGGGTAATGTGACCTCATTATGTTTAAGTACCTCATGCAAATATTTTTTTAGTTTTGTTTTTAAAGGATACTTCATGCAAATATTTGAGATCTGGAAGAAGGAAAGACAAAATTCTTCCATTGAGGCTTTGACATTTCAATATTCTGCAAACATGTGAATTTACATTTCCAGCTCCAGTTTTATTTCCCCAAGATGAAACCTTCCTAACGATTTGCGGAGGTTCCTCACCTATGCAAAAACCGTCCCCTCTCTCTTCTCCGTGAATGATCAATGCATCCAGCACTCTACAGCGCAGCATCTGCAGAGGACCCGTGGAGATCACTTCAGGCTCTCCAATCTTAGAATTCCTTTCTCTTATATTAAATTTGAACACCATAGATTTTACACAAAATTCCTCAATTTTCTTTAGTTCTGTACGTTAGAGTTATATCTCCTCAGCGAGCAATCTAATTATATAATTAGTATGTGAATTAGATATGTCTCTTTCATTCATCTAAATAAATAAATTTTATGAACAAATATGTGATATTGGTCCACTTGTGCTTTTAAGATTACTCGCACAAAGTGTTAAATTAGGCACGTGAAGATAATGGATCAACTATCAAGGACAGTTCTAGATGGTGGGTACAAAGACATAAATCTCTACAAGTCAAAGGAAATGAATTTCTTGCATTTCAGTGCAACCTTACCTCTCAATATATAGAGAGTTGAAAAAAATACATGACTACTCCAAAAGAAATAAGAAACTACAAAAATAATAAGAAACAAAAAGAAAGCAAATAATAGACTGAAGGGGCTCAACACTGTCCCTCAAGTTGGAGCATAGATGTCAATCATGCTCAGCTTGAAATAGTAAATATCAAAGAATGATCATGGCAATGACTTGGTAAAGATATCCGTTGTTTGGTCATCTGAAGAAACCAAAGTAGTGTAAATGAGGCCTCGCCGGATCAAGTCACAAGTGTAGTGACAGCCAACCTCCACATGCTTGGTCCTTGTTAGAGTTATTGGGTTTATATGTAAGGGTGCGTGTATTATTTTTAGTGTGGCCTTGGGCCTATGATGCAATTTACCCAAAGCCTCTTTCTATAAAAAGAGGCTTAAGGTTTCATTCTTGAATAAGACGTTTTATTCTCTTCTTCCTCCAACATGATATCAGAGCGAGGTGGATCCTAGACTCTTCGCACTCCAATGCCTTTCTCCACCAAAAATCAAACCTTAGGAGAGAGAAACTTCTCTCTCTTCTCCATGCACCGCCACCATTGCTCCTCCCTCTCCTCCGATCAACACCACATCTCCTCCAGCCCTCCTATTCAACATCACCACAGCCCTGCCGAGGCAACACCACGTCGTCAACGTCAATCAGGCACATTCCTACACTCGAGCACCGCCACATGGGGTGCTAGTGACCTTGGGCGCCGCCCAGCAACGAGGGGCTGCTACTGCGAGTGCTCTTCTCCACATCTGTTGGAGGTAATCATTATTTAGATTACTTCCAGTGGTGGCTCCTTATGATCTAATGCATCTAGGTTATGGTAGGATTTATCTCGTAGCCCTCAGAGCGAGTTCTACCACTCCGACTCTTGGATTTAGGTGTTGAAACCCAAGTTTCAAATCTAATATTGCTTAATCTATCCTCCCTTAGGTCATCACTATGGCTTCTTCTGGCTCTGAGATCAAGCCGATAACTACATCGGCTTCTCTGATGGTCCAACAAACTACTATCAAGTTGAAGGACACTCAGAACTACCTATTATGGCCCCAGGCCTTTCGTATTTTCATGGGTGGCCATAAGAAACTCTCCATCCTTAGCAAGGATCCTCCAGCAAAATAGGCAAATGATTTTGAAAAGTGGGATCAGGACAATTAGCTAGTGATGAACTGGGTAATGAACAATTTTGAGCCCTGGATCGCAGTGAATCTACTACACAAGAAGACGGTGAGGAACATGTGGGAGAGTCTGACTAGGAAGTTCTTCCAAAAATTCAACCATGCTAGGCTATCTGATATTGACTGTCACGTTTGGTCTTCTTCCCAGGGGGAGCACACATTGGTGGACTATTACACTGAGATGGAAGGGCTCTTTGAGGAGCTCAACGTCTTCCAAACTTCAATGATAGCAAGATAAAAGGCTTGATGATACTTTCCCAACTGACAAGCATCATAGGTGATCTTAAGGGTAGGAGGGATATGGGGAATGACCCTCCTAAGCCTGTCCAGTGAGAGATGGTCAAGACAAAGGTGACACTGAAAGGAACTCCTAACAGCAAACATGACACCTCCATGGCAGCTAGCAACAGCAAAAGACGACTAGACTAGGAGATAAAAACCCCATCTTCACATCCACCATTAATCGTCTTCCCCATCAGTTTATCCTGAAAAGTACTAGTCTGAGTGTCAAATATAGCACGATGATTTAACCCTTAAGTAATTCTACTAACAAAAACATAGACTGGAAAATTTAACACAAATAAAACATATGGCAGTCTTAATATAGGGGTAACTGAAACCTTCCCCTATAGGGCTATCTAATAATGTCACCCATCCTGCTATCTAATAGTAACAATGTTGTCAATTGGATAAAAAGAGTTCAATTTATTATAGAAAATCCTAGTCTCTCTTAAAGGGTGGAAAATATAGCACTGCCCCTCAGGAGCCAAACATCCATAAGCCCATACAAGAAAAGTATAAAACATATAAGAAACACTATATGCTAACACTCCCCCTCAAGCGGGAGCATGAATATCTATCATGCTCAGCTTGGAACAACACGCCTCAAAGGCAGATCTCGCAAGGGGCTTTGTGAAGACATCTGCAGCCTACTTCTCAAAAGTGACACTTGTGGTATGTGATGCCCCACAGTAAATGAGATCTTGAGTGTAATAGCAGTCAATCTCTACATACTTTGTCCTCTTGTGAAACATAGGATTATTGGCAATGTAGGTCGCTGCTCTATTGTCACACCACATCTCCATAGAGCTATCCAGAGAAACATCAAGATCTGACAAAACTGACTTGACCCAAACCATCTCAGTGGCTGTCTAGGCCATGGCCTTGTACTCTGACTCCGCACTGGATCTAGATACAACCGCTTGCTTCTTGCTCCTCCAGGTAACCAGGTTGCCTACAACAAAAGTGTAAAAACCTGTGGTGGATTTCTATCCCCAACACAGCCAGCATAATCAGCGTCAGAGTATGCTATAATCCCCATGAGCGTTCCCTTAAAGAACAATAATCCTCATCCTGGTGCTTTCTTCACATACCTAAGCACCTGCATTTCAACCTCCCAGTACTACTTAGTTGGCTTATCCATAAACTGGCTAAGCCTACCAATCGACAAAGACAAGTCTGGACGAGTGATGATGAAGTAAAGAAGCTTACACACCAACTGTCTGTCAACTACCTTAGATTTCTCATCATATAAATGGATCTTGGGATCCATGGGAACATTTTCAGCCTTAACTGTTGACATGACAGTCTCCTGAAGAAGATCAAGAGCATACTTCCTCTACAAGAGCACCACTCCATCCTTGCCACATGCAAAAATACCTCAATTGTCCCAAATCCTTCATGACAAACTTCTCTGATAGGTGTCTCTTGACTTCATCTATCTCATCTCTGTCATCCCCAGACTGTGGCACTCCTGGTATACGTTGATGATCTTATCATCCGATAAGATCATCAATGTATACCAGGAGTGCCACAGTCCCCCTATCAGTCTTCCTGGTAAATAAGGAGCGATCTGAAATAGAGCGACTCAAACCAATCTAGCGGAACACCTCTGATAGCTTCTGAAACCATGCCCTGAGACTCTGCTTCAATCCATAGATTGCCTTCCTCAATCTACACACACTGCCCCTAAACCTCGAAACCCGAGGGTTGCTGCATGCAAACCTCCTCCTAAAGATCGCCGTAGAGAAAGGCGTTCTTCACATCCAGCTGGTATAATGGCCAATCTCTGTGGGCAGCAACAGAAATAAATATCTGGACAGTGGCAAGCCACGCAACGAGGGAGAAAGTATCAAAGAAGTCCACCCCATATGTTTGAGTGAACCCATTTGCTACTAGCCTACCATTATACCTCGAAATAGACTCATCGAGGTTGTATTTCAAGGCAAAGACCCATCGAGAGCCAACCAGTCGAGCACCAGTAAGAAGTGAGATGAGATCCCAAGTCTGTCTACTTTGAAATGCTGCCATCTCATCCTCCATGGCTTGACGCCACTTTGGATCAAGCATGACATGCTAGTAGGTAGACGGAATGTGTGACATTGTAAGGGCCTGACAGAAGTTGCTAAACTGAGGAGCAAGACCATCAGTAGCCAGACTACCTGCGACCCGGCATCTGGACTCACAGGTGAGCGGTGCCCTCCTAATGGCAATAGGGAGATCTGAATCATCTGATGCCTCTGACTGAGTCGCTGCAAAAGGAACCTCGCCATTGTGGTGATATGCACTATCTGGGGAGTCAAGTCTAACCAAACTGTCACTGGTATCAGGTACCTTCTCAACTACCTGCGAACCATCAGATGCTGGTGAGAGATGAAGCCCCTGAAAAGTAGTGTGATGTCTGTGATAGGTATGTAATGGCCCGTGCAATCTCTCAAAGTCATCCAGGGAGGAAGAGCTCATCTGTCTGTTAGCTTGAGGTCTAGACTGAGAAGTAGACACCTGAATCTTTGTACACAGAATAGGCAAGGGAAGAAAAGCAACATCATCACAAGAGCTTCTCTATCCAGTGACTAAGAAATTTGGTGTATCCTAATGGAAAGTCACATCAGCGCTGACATAATATATGTTCTACAGAGGATCATAACAACGATACCCTTCTATGTCCTAGAGTATCCCAAAAATACGCACTTGATAGTGCGAGGAGCCAGCTTGTCACGACCAAGTGACCACACATGGACGAATGTAACACATCCAAAGGTCCTGGGAAGCACATGAAATAACTCATCGTTTGGATGCAGACGAAGAACCGGTATCTGCTCGTGAAGAACTGAGCTGGGCATCCTATTGATGAGATAAGTCGCCGTCAGAACTACGTCCCCCTAGTGTCTCTGCAGTACATTGTAATGAATCAATAGCGTACGGGCAACATCCAACAAGTGCCTGTGCTTCCGCTCTGCAACCCCATTCTCTTGCGAAGTGTAAGGACAAGTGGTCTAATGAACAATCCTACGAGTCATATAGAACTCCTTAAGTCTGGCAGTGCAGAACTCAAGAGCATTATCAATCCGCACTATCTTCACTATGGCTGAATACTGTGTGCTAATCTCCAGAAGAAGAATCTCTATGCATCCTCCAACCTCGGCCTTGCTCTTCAGCAAGAACACTAACGTAGCTCTAGAGAAATCATCTACAATAACCAAGTAGTACCGGTGTCCCATCCGGTCTAGGACTCTACTCGGTCCCCATACATCCATATAGAGCAACTAAAATAACGTAGAGGATCCAAAAGAGGGGTTAGCTGGAAAAGAGGATTTATAGTGCTTACCTAATTGGCAAGCACCACACTGTATGGTAGCAGCCGAGGAAATATGTGGTATCACCCTCCTGAGGCGATCCAGAGACAAGTGGCCAAGACAAACATTACACTGTAGAACACTCCCGCTACCATATTGAGTAACTCCTGCAAATGACTCCTGTCCCAAGCGGTAAACACCATTCTCCTCCATACCTCTGACAACAGTCCTCCCTGTGAGCTTGTCCTGAACAACACATCCGACATCATCGAAAATCACTCTGCAATTGAGATCCTTCATGATTCTTCTCACTGACAACATACTCAGTGGGAATTCTGGCATATGCAATGCACCAAACAGCTGCAAACTAAGGGTCACAAACACCTTCCCCTTACCCCTAACTGGGGTGTATCTACCATCAGCCACCTGTACAGTCCTTCCTGGGGGAACGGACTGTAGCGAATGAAAATAAGTCTGATCACCGTACAGATGCTGTAACGCACCAGAGTCGATCAACCACCCTGCTCCATGGTAGCCCCTGTAATGCTCCTGATCCACCAGACTCAAATTCTACCATAGGTGTCAAGCAGACCACATCCAGAGAACATGGGGAATACACACCCCAAATATCATGCAATACGGGAAATACATCCTAAAATAGTCCATATAACTGGAGGAAAAAATACCACTGCTCAGCGAACACCAATAAATCTAGAACAAATCAGATTCAGATCTACATCAATACCAGGAGGCCCCCTTGGATGGACATTAACCTAACGCAGGTGCAAGAAGAACACCCGAGATGGCCCCAAGGAGACTTAGCCTCCTCGCAACAACAATAGGGACTACAATCCCTAGATCATGGTAAGATGCCCCTCATGATCGCTGCACAGGGATCAGAAACCTCATGCGTTGCCTATGGTGCCAATTGCGTCGCCAATCGCCGCCGGTCGCCGCTGCAAACAGCCACCACAGTGCTGCAGAGGTCTTGGCTACCAATCTGGAGGTTGTCGGACCTGCTACCACCTGCTCAAAGCGTCATTGAGGGTCTTTGAAGCCGCAGCACCACCACCACCAGCTGTAGCGCGTCGCTGCGTCACCGCTGCTAGGTCAAACAACCCTCGCCGGAGCATCGCTGCGGTGGTTCAATGACCCCCGCACCGCCGCATCCCCACAACGAGGGCAGAAGCGTGCCTCCGAAGCGCCGTCGGGAGCCGCCGGGGCTACTACGTGCGGCCGGAGGGCCGCTAGAGGCTGCTACCACTGCCAAGGAAGAAAGAGAGGAGATTAGGACTCAGTGGTAGGGTTTAGGAGGCCTTAAAGGGTGGGATACATAGAGCCACGATCTAGGACCAGTACTCTAATACCAATTAAACAAAAAGAGTTCAGTTTATTATAGAAAACCCTAGACTCTCTTATATAGAGAGAGACCATAGGGTGGAAAGTACAGCACTGGCCCTCAGGAGCTAAACATCCATAAGCCCATACAAGAAAAGCATAAAACATATAAGAAACACTATACGCTAACATTGTCAAAGGCGAGAGGTGCTAAAAGGCAAGGGGGATCAAAAATGCCCGAAACGCTAGGAGCTCGCCTGAGAAAAATGAGGTGTTAAAGGATATATAGATACATATGCATAAATATATATGCAGATATACACATGCACAGTAGCCAAAATATGATATGTTATGCATGCATATATATAATATACATATGTAAATGATTAGAAAAGCATGCGAAATACACGTATGCATTGATTCAGATGGTAGGTGTGTATATACAATTTCATACATTTACATATACACATTATATTTATATGGTTTTATATTTATATGCTACACTTATGCTCATGTGTATGTATGTACATATATATTTATATGTATAAGTTGACATGTACATACATACACAAAACCCAACATATATACACAAATATATATATTGGAGTAGATATCTACAAAACCCAACTTGTAGCACAAGAAATCAAGATGCTTCTTCCTTAGAGCCTTAGTGAATATATCAGCAAGCTGAAGTTCTGAGGAGACATATGGGTTACTAATCTTGCCGCTAAGAACAGCATCACGAACAAAGTGACAGTCAACCTCAATATGCTTGGTCTTCTCATGAAAGACCAGATTTGAGGCAATATAAGTGGTTGATTTATTATCACAGAGAAGTGGAACAGGAAGAGTAGTCCGGATACCAAGATCTTGCAAGATGAAAACAATCCACATGATCTCACAAACAACTTATGCCATGGCTCTACACTACCTCAACACTCAAGCAAGCTACAACACACTGCTTCTTGCTCCTCCAGGAGACAAGATTCCCCCCAAGACAGACTGCAAAATCAAAAGTAGAACATGGATCATCCACAAACCCAACGTAATCTGCACCAAAGTAAGCAAGGATATCTAAGCTGCCACCATCTCTGTAATATGGCCATCTACCTAGTGTCCCTTTGAGGTACCTTAGGATGAGGCATACCTCACGTCAATGGCTATAACGTGGAGCCTGCATGTGCTAACTCTGCTCACTGCAAAACTGATATCGGGCCTCGTGATGGTACGGTAGAGTAAGCGACCCACTGTACTACAATAATGAGTAACATCCTCACACAATGGATCCTCTTCATCAAAAGAGCAGACAGGAGGTGGCTCCACAAGTATACCAAAGGGCTTAGTCCCAAGCAAACCTACCTCCTAAAGAATATGAAATGTATACTGCCTCTGTGACAAGGACAAACCTGATCCCTGACAGACTGCCTCAATCCCCAAAAAGTATCTCAACTCTTCCAAGTCCTTGGTAACAAAGGTATACTGCAAGAAAGACTTGGTCTGGGCAATCCTATCCTCATCATCACCTGTAAGAATCATATCATCCACATACATTGCTAAAACAACACAAGTATGCTCTCCATACTTCATCTTCCTAATGAAGACGGAGTAATCAGTAGTAGAATAGTGGAACCCAATCTTCTCAATCTCTATACTAAGCCTCTCAAACTAGGCACGAGAACTCTGTTTTAATCCATATATTGCCTTCCTTAGACAATAATCAAGATCCTCTTAGCTACTATAACCCAGTGGTTGTCTCATGTAGACTTCCTCAGATAAATCACCATACAAAAAGACATTTTTAATGTTGAGCTGATGTAAGAGCCAATTGCTTATCACAGCAACAAAAACAATAATCCTGACAGAGGTGATACGACCTACAGGAGAAAATGTCTCAAAATAATCTACCCCATATGTCTGTGTAAAGCCTTTGGCAACAAGCCTGGCCTTACACATGTCTACTATGCCATAAGGTCTGTACTTAATAGTGTGACCAACATGCAATCCACCACGGTAGCAACAACAGGGCAAGGTACTAATTCCCATGTTTGTCGTGACTGTAGAGCCTGTATCTCCTCATCCATCACAACCTGTAGAATCACGAGAAGCTTGAGCAAAATCCCTAAGGATAATAGAGGTCATAATAGCTAAAGCAAACCGTCGGACGCCATCCTTAAGGTGAGCAACACCTGTATACTAGGAGTGAGGATGGAGTGTACACGCTTTACTAGGTCTCCTCAAAGGTTCATGCTCCTCTATGTCTGAACTACTCTACTCTGTCAAATTAGGAGAGAGCCCAATGTCTGGTAACGTGTGCAACCTCCAATGGTAAACCTAAGTCTCGTCCAGGGCAACCTGTATAGATGTTCCCTCCTCTAAGAAGTAAGGAATCTCCTCAAAGAAAGTGACATCGATAGTGACAACATATCTCTTGCGATTTGA
This sequence comes from Thalassia testudinum, assembly GCA_037157565.1. Taxonomy (NCBI): domain Eukaryota; kingdom Viridiplantae; phylum Streptophyta; class Magnoliopsida; order Alismatales; family Hydrocharitaceae; genus Thalassia; species Thalassia testudinum. The sequence goes on from JAZHRO010000031.1 coordinate 147,775,243, forward strand.
GTCATAACACCTGTATCCTTTCTATGTCCTAGAATACCCAAGGAAGACACATTTTACTGGCCTAGGTGAAAACTTATCCTAGTTACCATATGCATCCAAAACCCCACAGGGGTAGATCAAATGATCTATCACAATCTGGATGAATCACTTGGAAGGGGATCTGCCCCCGAAGAACCGACGAAGGTACTCAATTAATCAGATAGGCAGCAGTAAGTATGGCACCTCCCCAGAATTGCTTAGGAACCTTCATATAGATCATCAGAGTCCTAGCAATATCTAGAAGATGTCGCAGCTTATGCTCAGCCACACCATTCTGCTGGGATGTGTGGGCACAAGATGCCTGGTGAAAAATGCCTCAAGAAGAAAAGAGATTCTGCACATCTCGCTGCATAAACTCTAAGGTATTATCACTGCGGAAGACAAGAACTAAGCTGTCATACTGAGTCTGAACTTCTACCACGAGCTGCTGAATAACCTGGGGAATCTCTACACATGCCTTCATCAAGAACACCCAAGTAAGGTAGCTATGGTCGTCCATAATAACGATGTAGTATCGGTGTCCTCCTAGAGTAGACACCCTGAATGGCCCCCATACAACACAATGTACTAGGGCAAAGGGGACAGCACTCACTCCAATGTCCCTCTGTGGGTAACTACTCATGTTGTGTTTCCCAAGCTGACAGTCCTCACATTGTAGCATTAAGGAATATGGCAAACTATGATACATCTGTCACATCTTCCTAAGCGAGGGGTGCCCAAGTCTCTTGTGCCATAGCCACAGATCAAAGGCTATGGATGCTGCTCTTGCGAACATCGTGGTTGTGTCAAGGTAATAGAGTTCATCTTGCTCTATACCTCTACCCACAATATCTCCTATCTATCTATCCTGGAAGTAACAATAGCCCTCACCAAAGACAACACGACACCCAACTTCTTTGCAGATGCAACTCACTGACAGAAGATTCATCGGGAATTCAAGAGCACAATGAACTCCTATCAACATCTTGGAGGAAGCCTATACACGCCCTATAGCTGTAATGGGTGACATGGCTCCATTGGCCACTCTGACTTCCTTGATCCTACACGAAGTCTTAGGATTCATAAGACGTTGCACATCTCCTGTAAGATGGACGGAAGCATCGGAATCAATTATCCACCTTCCTCCAACTCTGGACTTTTTCATATTTTCTTTGGTTGCCAACGCAAACCCTTTCAAATCTGAAACATGACTTCTTGGTGGAGGAATCACCCCTTTGGTGCACGAGAGAAGTCTCATCACGCTTGTGGAAGCGAATTTTTCCACCAACAATAAGAGAAGGCTCATCACCATGATCAAGAAACGTGACATATACTTTGTCACGCACGAGGCAGCATCACGAACTGCAAACCAAAGTGGTGCACGCCTTGATTGGGCCACCAGCAAACCTCTATCAGATCTACCGCCAGTAATGGAGAGGCCGGTGGCCTACACTACATGTCGGCAAGGTCTCCAGCCACCAACTGGGCAACGGCGATGGAGTTGGACCTGCCTGTAGGAGCGGCGAATGCAGGGAGGCCGCCAGCAAGATCGACAACGTCGACGAACTGCCCAGCGTGAACGGCAGCGATGGACTTCCCTGCAAAAGCAGCGGCTATGGCAACGTAGGGACTACCGCTGCTGCTCCTCACCATCTTCAAATCATTGATTGAATCACCACAATGTTCGTAATTCAATCATTTGTGGTGGAACATTTGGTGGGATATCAGAACACCAGCTTAAGACCACTACTCTGATACCATGTTAGAGAAAATGAATGTCTTATTCCAAAGAGAAAACCCTAGCCTCTCTTTTATATTAGAGAGGTTTGGGAAAATTACAAAGATACCCCAAACGAAACATAAAATTGCTAAGAAAGTCCTTAGGCTCAACAATATGCACATATTTGTATGTATATATGTAGCTACCATATGTATATGTCTATTTAAGCACATGTATATGTATATATCTATGCACATGTACCTATACATATGCATATGTGTGTATTTAACTAAGAAAGAACACTCAATAATTAAGTAAAAAAGAAATTAAAATCCATAAAAGCATTTTAAAAAATGAAAAACCAGCAAACTTGATTCAGGCGCTTGCCCTGAATGCCTAACGCCTTGGCTTAGTCGCTCGCCTAGGCAACGCGCCTCAGGCAAATCAAGTGAGGTGAGGCCTAGTGAGGCGCTATGGCCTCACCTCGTGTCAACCTGGTGCCTGGGCAAGCACCTTGATAACACATCTTGTGAACTCTTCTAGATCAAGTCTATCTTGCATGACTTTGGTATTGATGTTTATAGGCCTATTCCCATGTATTGCAACAATAAAGTTGCCACCTTCCTTGCCAACAACCCAACCCTTCACAAGACAACCAAACATATAGAAGTAGATTGCCATTTTGTTCAAGATGCCGTGATGAATGGAAGATTTCCACACCATATATTTCCAACGAGGACCAAAAAGCTAACATCTTCACTAAGGTTCTGGCAAGGAAGCGGTTGGAATATCTATGTTCTAAGCTGAGCACGTCTGATGTGTACTCCTACTTGAGGGGGAGTGTTGAGAACCTATTTTCCTTTATTTATTATGTTGAGTTGTATGAGGTCTTTTCTAGTTTATTTTATATTAAAGGGGTGTGTCTGTAATTTCTATCTGGTGTCTCTCTATATAAAGGCACCAGGGTCTCTCTAGAATACACTATGGCATTTCAACCTAACATGGTATCAGAACATGCCTCCTAAATAGCATAACTCAAACTATCACCAAGCAAGTTATGGCGTATGCCTCCGCAAAGAAAATGTAGGAAGTATTGCATGAAATTCATTACCACAAGAGCAACATTACCAGGCTATACTGAGTTGTGGAGGGCATTCACACTCTTCGGAAAGGCACTATGACCTTATCTGAATATTATGGCACCATGAAGAACCTATGGGACGAGCAAAATGTCTACTAGCCTATTTCTACTGACGCAGCTGTTATAGCCAAGCAGAGAGAGGCTATTCGCTCTATCCAACTTCTATCTGGACTTAGCTCTAAGTACAAGGTGGTGAAAGATCAGTTCATGCCCATGGATGAGATCCTCACACTTGCAAAGATTTATGCTCGCCTCTCTAGACTTATCACCCCTGATCTCGTGCCTACTTCTAATGCCTCTGCTAGCACCGTCGTTGGTCATGGTAGGGGAACTTCTGGGAGCAGAGGTGGTCGGTCTCATGGTGGTGCAAGTGGTCGTGGTCGAGGCCGAAACTCTTTCTGTGAGTACTGTCACAGAAACAGGCATACTATGGACCAATGTTGGGTGAAGGATGGATATCCACAAGATATGGATCCACGTGCTCATCAGGTATCTGCAAAGGACACTTCTTAGGCATAAGAGGATGACAGCCAGATTTCAGTCTCTAGAGCAGACTATGAGCGATTCATGCTTTCTTAAGCATATACCTCAGCGTCAATTCAAAGATATGCAGGTACTGCAGCCATGTCAGCTAGATCCCAAGCCCCCACTTAGCTTGCGGATTTAGGTGCCTCTCATATAACTGGTGATACTACCTTGTTTTCCTTTGTATGAGATCTTGCTATCCCATTTTAGGTTAAGGTAGAAAATGATGATTTATCACCAGTTACTGGTCTTTGAAACATTTCTATCTCCTCCACTTTACCTTTATCAAATGTTATGCATTTTCCCAAGCTTGCTCGTAATTTAATGTCAATTAGTCAGATTACGAAGGATTTGAGGTGCCAAGCAATTTTTCATGACCAACACTTCATCTTGCAGGACCTCCAGACGATGAGGCGGATCGGTGGAGGGCTTCAGCAAAATGGTACTATCTTCATGTCCCACCTACCTTCAATGCTAATGCTACTTGTGCCACTTTTGCCCTCCAGTGGCATCTTCGTCTTGGTCATCCCAATTTGCATGTCATTCACCGTTAGTTCCCCAAGTTGTCTTTTCCTGAAGTTTTTAAGTGTGAAGCCTGTCAATTGGGCAAGCACCATGGATCTTCTTTTCCACCTCAAAATAAAAGAACTGAATCTAATTTTGCTTTAGTTCATGCTGATGTTTGGGGCCCTTGTAGGGTCAAGAGTGTTAGAGGCTTTCGATATTTTCTTGTTCTCGTGGATGATTATACTAGGATGTCCTGGTGTTTATGATGAAAGAAAAGTCCAAAGTCTTTAATCTTATGAAAAATTTTGTTCTAGAAATGAAAACTCAGTTTTCTACCGTTACAAAAATTTTCGGAGTGAATGATTTGGAGTTCATGAATACCAGGACTACTGCTTTTTTCAAGTCGCTGGGTATTGTTCACCAGACTACTTACGTTCATACTTCCCAATAAAATGGGGTAGCTGAGCGTAAGTTTCAGCATTTGCTTGATGTGGCTCATATTACATTTTAATTGAATGTTCCTTCGACTTCTTGGGATGTACTTACAGCCACATATCTGGTAAATCGTGTCTTCGTCTGTTTTAAGAGGTAAAACTCCATACTCCCTATTGTTTCCTGACAAGGACATGTTTTCTATTACTCCTGTTGTCTTTGGTTGTGTGTGTTTTGACCATCTACACAATGTAGATAAGATTTCTCCTCGTTCCATGAAGTGCTTCTTTCTAGGTTATCCTAGAACTCAGAAAGAGTACCATTATGATCCTGTTTCACGGAAGTTTTATGTCTACTGATGTTACTTTCTTTGAAGAGATTCCCTACTACCAGAAATAAGGGGAGCAGTCCTTACTCAGCCTAGTGATGTTCCTTTTCATGTCATATCTGAGGCACCATAGCCTAATGAGCCACCTACATCAACGGCTAGTCACCTTGATCTTAGTCCTTTCCCGTGTCATCCTGAAGTTCCTATTACAGATACCTTTCCTAAGCATTTTCAGTGTAGGACTCTGGATGTTCCTCAAGTGGCACCATTGTCTACTATTTCTACTCAGTTTTCACCAACTGTTAATGATTCATCTGAGGACCAGGTACCTACTACTACTGAGGATACTACTCTGGACCTTCCTATTGCACAAAGGCCCTACGGTCTTGTGCCAAATAGTTTGTATCTCAGTGTATGTCACTCGAGAGTTTACCTGTAGTTGGACGTCAATTTTCTCTAGGTATTGACAGTTTACAAGTACCATTGGACCATCATGAGGCATTCCAAGATCTATCCTGGACATTGGCTATGGAAGAGGAGATGGCAGCTTTATAATCCCGTGACACACAGGCTCTTGTTGATCTACCTCCTGGTGCTACTGTTGTAAGGTGTAGGTGGGGTTTTACCCTCAAATGCCATCCAAATGACACAGTGGAAAAATACAAGGCACGTCTAGTCGCCAAAAGCTACACTCAGACCTTTGGAGTTAACTACTTTGAGACATTCTCCCTTATGACTTGTCTCAATTCTATCAGGATCTTGCTTTCTCTTGCAGTCAACCAGAGCTGGACGGTTCATAAGTTAGACATAAAAAATGCGTTTCTTTATGGAGACTTAGAGGAGAAAGTATACATGGAGCAGCCACTACGTTTTACTACTAAGGAGGAGTGTCATAAAGTGTGTAAGTTGAAGAAGGTTATTTATGGACTGAAACAAAATCCTAGAGCCTAGTGTGAGAAGTTTAGCATAGTTGCTCAGGATTATGGTTTTATCAAATCGTCTATTGATCACTCTGTATTTATATTGCATAGGAAGACAGGTTTTGTTATACTCATTGTTTATGTTGATATATTACTAACTGGCAATGACAGGAAAGAACCAGGGACATGTCTACACATTTATTGGGGGTAATCTAGTCACATGGAGAAGTAAGAACCAGGCGGTTGTTTCTAAATCAAGTGCTGAGTCAAAATACAGGGTCATGTCTCAGACTACTTGTGAACTACTCTAGGTTCGATCCTAGAGGATTTTAGAGTACATGTTCCTGAACCTATTCCTATGCATTGTGATAACAAAGCCGCCACTTTCACTGCAAACAATCCTCATATTAAGACAGATTGTCACTTCATCAAGGAGGTAATTACAGCAAAGAAAATTTCTACACCCTACATATGTACTGAAGGTCAATTAGCAGACATTTTCACTAAAGTACTTCCCAAGAAACGATTGCACTATATTTGTTCCAAACTGAACATGTTTGATGCTTATGCCTCAGCTTAAGAGGGAGTATTGGGTTGTATGGGGTCTTTTCTATTTTATTTTATATTGAAAAGGTGTGTCTATAATTTCTATCTAGTGCCTCTCTACATAAAGGCACCAGGATCTCTCTAGAATAAATTATTGCATTTCAACCTAACATATTATTTCTTATATTTCTTCTATTATGTAAAGGTCTCTCCTGTAATTTTACCCAATGAAGTTTCTCTATATAAGAGCCCCTCCCTAGGATTATGAAATAACACTTGATTGGTCATTTTCACCTAACATCCATTTATAGTTCTTCAAGTGTTACCACTGTAACAAAAGATTTATAGCTGCAGTCAGCAAAAGGGATTTTCAAGTTGTAAGTTTCTAGTGTTCATGACTAATGCATCGCTAGAAAACCTTTCTAATAATCATATTTTTTCCATTAAAAGAAAGCCAATATACTCTCCTATTGCATTGCAACTGGATCCACAAATATGTGTCGGTGTGTAATGTTTTTTATTCCGTTTATTTAACTGCAGATTGCTTGCGTCTATACCTATTATCATAAGAAACATTTTTTTCTTTTGAAAAAGAAAATTTGACCTACTAAAGTTCCTAGATTTTTTTTCTTTTTGAAAAGGAAAAGGACCCTAGAATGTATTTGCCCATGGATTGCAGACTCTAAACCACATATTTAACTTCTTGGAGCTTTCTTTCTAATACTTTCTTTGTTTTAGTTACAAAAGAATTCAACAAATGCAGAACAATGTTAACAAACACAATAGCAACTCTAAGATGCTCAGGTCTGAAAGAACCTCAGTTTTTATTCCCAACCCCAGTGAAAGTGCTGCAGCTATCATCAATATGATAAGCGTCAAATCTTGCCATGCCTCCCAAAGAAAAACCTACAAAACAAGTCACAACAAGAAGGTGAAAACATCTAAAGAATAAGTAAATAATTGCAGGTCAACATCACAACAATATACCCAAAAACTCTGCCCCTTCTTTCTAGGATATGTGTTAGCTCCAAATGCATTTCTCCGATGCAATACATCAGGATCATCTCCAATAATTCCCTTATCTAAGTTTGTCTTTAGCAACTTTGCTATGCCATTCACCTGACAAGAATCAACATCTATAAAAGCTCAACAAAACAACAACAACCGAGCCTTTTCCCACACTAAGTGGGGTTGGCCTAAAAGCTCAACAAAAATGACCAAAAAAACAAAACATAATGGGAATTTTTGCAGAGACTTACCCCTCCATATTCTTGGAGATGAGAAAGATCGTGATCCCTGATAAGTGAAGTAAGCTGGTCGGTACCGATTCCATACCCACTAACAGGTGGTCCTGGCAATGCACTGGGAGGACCTGAAAATAACATCTAGTGTATCTGCATATTCATTTTTTAGTGTGACAAGTAAATCCAAAACCAAATTTGGTGACAATAGAAGAAAAGACTTCATACTGTATACTCTGAAAACCACAAAATGCAGAAATTCCTTGCCCGTGACTTCTGAACTAAATGAGGCACCAATTCAACTGAGGATCCAAAATGCGGGAAAAATACTGTATGAAGAACTTTGATTGGTCTATATGCCACAACAAAATCATACTAATTCATTAAACCCCATACATGTGATGGGACCAAGCAAACCCACAGGTTAGGCTGAACGGAATCCCATGCTGAAGGGGAAGAGAAAAGAGAGTCAGGTAGGGTACGGAAGTGCAATGACAAGAATGAAGAGTTTTTGCCAGATTCCATCTCTAGAAAGGACGTACTTCTCAAGAAGGGATCTAGTGCCTTCTTGACAAAATGTATTTTTTGACCTGGATATGGATTTCACCAGGAGAGCCTTCATCCTCCCCGAGTGCATATGGCCGGGCATGCAATGATGTCACTTCCAAGGGAGAGAGGGCTAGTAATAGTATTGAGGAGATACCACCGGTGTAACTAGCTCTCCTTTTTAATGAATCCAGGCAGTTAAAAACAGGAATATAGACTATGTATACTAAAAATAGCAAGATGTAGTCCAAGACTTGCAGGGTTGCAAATTCTCTCTCACAACACGGGGAGATATGCACTTGGGACATACCCTACTCAGTCCATGTCCTTCCTGTACAGGTGACAAAAGAGGGATTGGCAGACAGATCTCTTTGCAGTCTGCAGGTAGATAGTGATCCTTGTATATGGTTTGAGGGAGATCACATATGGATTTTTTATTCGAGTTTTCCTCCAAGGTGTCAATCCACTTACCTAGGAAACATTTGGAAAGGTGCTTTCCTGTAGGGAACTAGTGAGAGAGTAAGTGTTGGAGGAAGCTTGCAGTGTTATTACTCATGCTACAGGAAGAAATAAGTACATTGCAACACAACACAATGACCTTCTTAGATAATTGTCCATGCCCACTAGATCATCACAGAGATCTCCCCCGCACAAGATTGCTGCCAAGATCATCGATGAAGAGTTCCTGCTCAATGAAAATTGCCTCCTCTTTTTTTCCAGTGCCTCTCAACTCCTTACTCCTTGAAGCGGTAGCAACTGGGGTGTCCTGACAATCTTCCCCGTCTCCATGGCAGGCCCCACGGAGCTACTTTCGAGCATCGGGAACCCCGAACCCATCAACAGCATCGAAATCCATTACAAAGGAAAGCAAGATCTGGACACCATCATCCCAACAATGGTAGATCTACCAGATCAGTTGAAGAAAATAAGACTTCTTATTTTTACTAAACTGGTTCTACACCTCTTTATATAGAGAGAGGTGAGGAAAAAATATAACAAGAGTCTAATGAATTAAAAACATAACAAAAAGACCCTCAAGACATAATGTAACAAGATCAAAACAAGTGATGATGGATGATCTAAAAGATGGTTACGATTCCCACAGAAACCATACCATTGAGAAGAATAATGACTCAAACAAGAAGTATCCTAAGAATATATGCATGGAGCACGAAGAATGATAAACTCCCCAAAACAAGAAAAGACAATCTTCATGTTAAAATAAATAAGAAAAATGAAATGAACAAAAATATCAAAACTTCGTAGTGGAACACTTGGGATTACGTGGAAACCCCTCTCATGAGAAGGAGAAAATCACGGGAGAAGCACCCCTATGAGTGTGATCCTGTAATATTTCTTCTCGAAGCCAAATGAGGGGTACAAGGGCTTTTATATAGATCACCACACAACTCTCTAGTTCCCACTTCTAATATGTGAGACTAAACATGTAATTAGATCTCTACATTATCCAATTTTCCAACAACATTCATCTCTCTCAACAATTCTTCACCACCTCGTCCATATAGCTCATACTTTTGAGCCACAAGGGAGTTCCTATATGGCCTATGCAAGTTGCTACCACCTGCAAGAGGGGTTTTTGTGTAGGGAATCCACAAGCTCATGGAGTCACCAAAAGCCTTAAACACTAGCGCGAGAGGACCTATCCAACCCCCAGTAACCATGTCCAATACCATATGGTGAGTGTAGGTGTGGATATGCGATGGTGTGTATCATCCATGTGTCCTATTAGAATAGCATGTTATTTGAATTAATGCAAAAGCAAAGACAAAAGATATAATGTTTGATGCAATGGTTGATGTGATTAAGGGATAATCAATACAATCTTGGTGTATATGCAAGTATACACTAACTTTATGTGTCCTCTTAGCACTTCTCTCTCCCTTACGTGTTTCAAACTTCCTATCCTACACAAATGATCAAATATATACATAACAATTTGTGAAAACAAACACAAAGGTGAACACAACTATAATCTTAATCGAGGTGAAGCATTTATCCCATCATATGTCTCCAACGTGCAACTGAGCATCATTACTAATGAATATAGAATTAAAGTGGCGCATCACGGAAGTGTACGAGATCATTCAAAACTTTTCAAAATCAAGAAAGTTGATCCCAAAACTGATTGAATCGGATTAAAAGCTCAGAAACTATTTTTGCCAATCACACAAGTTCGGGATATTACCTCCGCGATTAGCTATAACGGGAATAAGGCAGTGCAAGGATGCAAATCCATACATCTACGTTAAGTCCCCAACACGAGATGCAACTCCTCCAAGTTCGTTGACGAGCAAGACGTCGAACTAACACAAGGAAGACGATCTTCATGCAACGAAGAATTGCTTCTTTACCAAGAAGTAAAACACCAAAGGATAAGGAAAAGGGTCTTGTTCTCTCTAAAGGGGGGCAACCATAGAGGGAGAGGAGGCTCTCCGTTGATTTCTTTATCGGTCTTTAATTTGTGGAACCCCTTCCCCTTTTTTAGAGACAAAACCTAAAGGTTAAAGAAATCATGTTTCTCTAAAATCACAATAATGCCCCTCCCTAATTAGGATCTTGGCCCTATTAGGTATTTCCTTGGTATTGAGGTGTAGCATACTGAAGGAGGGCTTATGCTATCTCAACGTAAGTATGTGCTTGACATGTTGAGAAACATGGGTATGCTAGGTTGCAAACCAACATATATGCCTATGAACATGTCCTTACCTCTGGCAGATAATGAGAACCCCTTGGATGTGACTAGATACCGTGCAATTATTGGGAAGCTATTGTATCTAACCGTTACCCAACCTGACATTGATTTTTTCGTTGGTAGATTGAGTCAGTTCATGCAATCAAGGGAAGTTCATTGGGATGGAGTTTGCTAGATTCTCAAGTACTTGAAGAGTGTACCTGGAAAAGGACTTTATTTTAGAAACAAGGGACACTTGGACATCTATGGCTATTCAGATGTAGATTATGCTTGAGCACATAAGGGCAAAAGGTCCACTACAAGATAATGCATATTTGTTGGAGGTAATCAGATCATGTGGCCAAGCAAAAAGAAAGCAGTTGTTTCTAGATCAAGTGTTGAGTCAGAATATAAGGCCATATCTTAGACCACTTGTGAGCTACTCTAAGTTCGATCTATTCTAGAGGATTTTGGAGTACATGTTCCTTGATCTATTCCTATGCATTGTGATAATAAAGTTGCCACTTTCATTGCAAATAATCTTGTTTTCCATGAGAGAAGTAAACATATTGAGGTGGATTATCACTTCATCAGGGAGACAATTGTAGCGAAGAAGATTTCTATACCCTACATATGTGCTGAAGACCAATTAGCAAACATTTTCACTAAAGCACTTCCAAAGAAACGGTTGCACTACATTTGTTCCAAGCTGAGCATGTTCGATGCTTATGCTCCAGCTTGAGAGGGAGTGTTGAGTTGTATGGGATCTTTTCTGTTTTATTTTATATTGAAAGGGTGTGTCTGGAATTTCTTTCTTGAATCTCTCTATATAAAGGCACCAGGGTCACTCTAGAATAATCTATCTCATTTCAACCCTAACACTCCCCTTGAACATCATATCCTGGTGGTTGTCTCATGTATACCTCTTCAGCTAGATCTTCATATAAGAAAGCATTTTTAATAATCAAGCTAGTATAAAGGCCACTTCTAGATCACTGCAACAGAAATAATAATCATGATGGAAGTAATGCAAGCAACAAGTGAAAAAATCTCAAGGTAATCCCCCTCATATGTTTGAGTGAATCCCCTAGCAACAAGTCTGACCTTATATCTATTAATTGTCCCATCAGATCTGTACTTTATGGTATACACCCATCGACAACCAACAATTGTAGCACCCTTAAAACATGTCACAAGGTCCCATGTCTTCCTAGACTACAATGCCTGCATCTCCTCATCCATAGCAGCTCTCCACCTGGGATCCTGAGAGGCCTGGATAAAATCTCTGGGAACAACGTCATTAGTAATAGCTGAGGCAAACTATCTGTCTCTCCCCTCTAAATGGGAAATAGCAGTGTACTGGGACATAGGATGAAGAATACATAATGTAGTAGATCTCCTCTACAGAGACTCCTAATCTCCATCTAACTCACTCTTGTCTGAAGAGACAAGGTATAGTATGGGTTCATCTCCCTGGGAACTGTACAATTGCGGTCGCCTGTGAATGTGTCTCCTGTATAGCAACCTCTATAGACGATCCTTCTTTCAAGAAGTAGGGAATCTTCTCAAAGAAGATCATATCAGCGGTAACAACATATCTCCTACAAACTGGATCATGGCATCTATAGCCCTTCTGTATCCTGGAGTAACTAAAGAAAACACACTTCGTTGCACGAGGAGCAAACTTGTCCTGACTATCATGATTCTAAACAAAGTACATACACCCAAATACTCTCAAAGGTAAAAGAAACGACCTGCTACAGTCTGGGTATATAATCTGATATGGAATCTGACCATGGAACACAAACGTGGGGACCCGATTGATCATATATGTTGTTGTGAGTATGGCATCACCCCAAAATTACCTATGAATCTTTATATAAGACATTAAGGTCCTAGCAATATCAAGGAGATATCACAACTTATGCTCAGCAATCCCATTCTACTGGGAAGTATAAGCACTTGAAGTCTGGTGAATAATCCCTCTAATGCGGAATACCTCCTATAAATCTGTGTGCATAAACTCGAGTGCATTATCACGACGAAATACTCGAATTGTGTCTGCACCTCAAAAAGGATATGGTGTACAATGGAGGGAATCTTACTGTGGGCCTTCATCAGGAAGACCCAGGTAAGGCGATTGTGGTCATCCACAAACACTGTAAAGTATTTGTGCCCACCCGGAGTAGCAACTCTAAATGACCCCCAACCATCATAGTGTACCACGGCAAAGTTCATTGTACTGACTCTATCATCTCTCTAAGGATAACTACTCATATGATGTTTCTCCAACTAACAGTCCTCACAATCTATAGTAAGAGAATCTGACAACTCATGGTACATCTATTGCATCTTCATTGAAAGATGCCCAAGCCTCTTCTGCCACAACATTAGATCTCGGCTGATGGAAACTGCTCCAGCAAACAAGGTGGGGGTGTCTATGTAGTACAGCCCATCTCTCTCCATGCATCCCCCTACAATCTCTCCTATCTAACAAGCTTGGAAGTAGAGTGCTTCTCCCTACAAATACGACTTACAAACAAGAGATTCATAGAAAATTTGGGAGCATGGTATACCTTCTCAATCTTCATCTTTGGTGTCGCATTTACATGCCCAACCACAGTGATTGGAGAAGTAGCCCCATTGGCCACTCTCACATCTCTGATCCCCTGTGGAAATGTAAGTTCTATTAGCCGATCTTTATCTCCTATGAGATGAATAGGGGCACCAAAGTCGATCACCCATGCGCTCCTAACCCTCTTCTTCTTCTCCATAACTTCTTGGGCTGCACATGCAAGCCTAGTAAACCTAAGGTTGACCTTTTTACTTGGATCAAACCTCTCTATCAAGGGAGAGAGAAGACTCACCAACCAAACCAAGCGTGAGAAGAGACTCATCACGCAAATAGAAATTCCAGCCATAGGAGATCGACAGCCACCATATGCGGTGATTGTTGCAGGAGCTGCCGACCCACCAGCAGCAGCACTAGGCCTATTAGACAGGCCAACGGCGACTTAGCCGCCGCTGCCAGTCTATCCGGCAATGGCTACAGCACCGCTACTACCTCTTGTGATGTTGTCACCGTCGATGATGGTAGTGGCGTGGTGGAGACCTTTCTCCATCGAATCATCTTCGATTTGAGATATCGAAACATCAACCTAGGACCACTATTCTGATACCATGTGGGACTAAATGATATGCATTAATCACAAAAAGAAACCCTAGCTCTCTTTTTATATAAAAGAGGGCTGAGCAAATTACATAAGTGCCCCACAAAAAATAAACAAATATCAAACACACCCCTGTAACTCATAAGTAAACTTATTCAAAAAAAATCTCACATCATAAATCTAGAATATTATCATCTCTTCCAAGACTTGAAACTATAATCAAGACAGAGATTTTCTATCATTCACATCTAACTTGAAATCTAAGTCGGTGGATTGAAATCGTGCACACCACTAAAGATGGTTTGCCAAGCACCCCAAGACCAATCACCGTTCACCATCAAGGCACTACTAAATAGCACCACCAAAGGCACCACGATATCTTTTTATGGGAAAGATGCAATCAAGCATTGCTAGTGAAGCTATAGTAACATGTACAGCTAGGCCTCCACATAGGTGGGGCTAAGCAACATCGAACATAGATAAAAATGGCATTGCCACCTTCTGCCTACAATGTGCAACAATCTAAAGCTGCTAGCTGCTAGATCAACGAAAGAAAAAGAAAACAGAAAAAAGAAAACTAGATGTCACAAACACAAATATAGGATCATTACTCTACAACAATGTTGTAGGAAGAACTACTAGATTATTAGCTCAAATCTAATTTTATCCACCCTGGCTCAACCAGGGAATCATAGGTATCATAAGTAAACTCTTAAAAAAAGAAATCATTAGCAATAAGGCATGGTTAAACTAGAAACCATCCAAAAAAAAAGATACGGTTAAAGGAGTTGATGCACCTTACAAAAAAATCAGCCAAGTTGAGATTTAGTCATACTAATTGATGGCAACCTTATATTACCAGCATTTTTCAGTAGAAAATTTTATTAATGTTAGTGCTAAACAAAAAAATAATTATTTTGGTAGCTCCTTGTGCAGACAAATAGATAACAATAAAAAAAGATAATATAGATTTAGTGATTCCTGTACCTGGAGCGCCCTTTTCAATAGCTTCCTTAAAAAGCAACGCAGCCTGTCATAATATCAACAAAAAAAATTAATTTTGGGGCATCAGAATAACGCTCTCAGCTCAGGCATAAAAATTCTTACCCGTATTACTTGAGCACTTGTACGAATTTTGCTTCGTATTTTCTCCTTTTCTTCTTCCTTCTTTAGGTCAAGAGTATATCTAAATCGACGGGAAGCATTAAGCACAAGTGCTGCTTGCTGAAAACCAACATCAAAAAACAAAATGCCAATAAGCAGTATTCAAAAAAGTACAAGAATTATTTTATACCAACAACTTGTTATAAAAGGGTACGTCAAGTTATGAGAAAGGATACGATCACTATTCAATTTCAACGGGCATCCTTACCGATTTGTGGTGAATGTACGAATACAATTTGTCTCCAAGGCCATATGGTTGGTTTGCTGATTAGTGCAGAAATAATCATTAACCATTACGTGCATAAAACCACCTTTTGATGTATTTTATATGTACCTTGGAGACGCATTTGATGTAATCCAACTACCATTGTTTACATATTTCTAATTCGACAAAAAACACCTTCTTTCATCAGGTCCGGCTCAAGGAAATGATGGAGGTCACCTTGTAGACTCTACCCATGATAACCAAAGGAGACCAATGAGGCATCTATCTCAAGGAGGAACAATCTCTTCAAGGTGGGGAAGTAAATGGGAAAATCCCATGTTGGTTCTTGGAAGAACCTCATGCTTTAAAGAACATAGGTGCATGCACAGATCAAATATACGTAGAATATAGACATAGTAATATCCTCTATTGCAAAAATTAAGGACCTCACACAAGACATCATGGATTTTTGTGGAAGACCCTCCACAATGAGAGAGAACCACAAGAGGACATGATCCCAGAACCCACTAGTGTTTGGGATTATCTTCACTAAGATAAGAAGAAAAATGATCAAATATAAGTAGAATATAGACATAGTAATATCCTCTATTGCAAAAATTAAGGACCTCACACAAGACATCATGGATTTTTGTGGAAGACCCTCCACAATGAGAGAGAACCACAAGAGGACATGATCCCAGAACCCACTAGTGTTTGGGATTATCTTCACTAAGATAAGAAGAAAAATGAAAATAGTAGGTGTAGTTATAATTTGCTACTCATGGGCCATGCAAACAAGGTAAGATATGTTTACCCGAATATATATAATCCAACACTCCCCCTCTCAAGTTAGGTATTGTCAAGAGTTATTCTATAAGTGGATATTTAGGTCCTTGAATATAGGTCCTTGAGAGTTATTGTTAAGAGTTAACTCTGCATCAGCAAAGATCTAGCCATTAATTCTGAGGAAGAAAATGACGAGAAATATGTAGGTGGTGTTAGAGAGTTAGGAGAAATGAAAAGTTATCTTATTCCAAAAACCTTACATCTCTTTATATATAGAGAGAGAGGTGAGGCAAATAGCAACACAACTCCAACATAAAATAGAAATTACCAAAGCACCCTTACAGATAAAATATAAAATAAGGAGTACAACACTGCCCCTCAAGTTGGAGCATAGATATCTATCATACTCAGCTTTGAACAACATGCATCAAAAGTAGACTTGATAAGTGATTTGGTAAATGTCTATTGTCTAGTCAACAGTGGAAATAGGAGTTGTGTAGAGCAATCCTTTCCAAATGATGTCCCCGATGTAATGGCAGTCGACCTCCACATGCTTTGTGCGCTCGTGAAACATGGGGTTGCTAGCTATGTAGATGGGTTGCTCTATTATCACACCGCATCTCCAGAGGGCCATCAATCTCAATATGCAAATCAGCCAACAAGGAACGAATTCACATCATCTCTGTTGTTGTCTGGACCATTACCCTGTATTCTGATTCTGCACTGGATCTAAAAATTGCAGCCTGATTCTTGCTTTTTCAAGTTACAAGATTTCCAACAATATATGTACAAAAGCCTATAGTAGACTTCTGATCCAAGTGACATCCTACACAATCAGCATCGAAATAACCCACTACTGTCATAAAAGTCTCCCTAATTAACAGAAGACCCTTGTCAGGAGCCTTTTTGATATCTCTGAGCACCACCATTGCAGCATCCCAATGCTATCTAGTGGGTTTTGCCATAAACTGGCTTAATCTGCCAACAGCATAAGATGTCTAGTCTAGTAATAGTAAGATATAACAATTTTCCAACAAGTTGTTTGCACTGCCTGCCATGCACAGCCTTAACCTCAGTATCATATAAATGCCCCTTAGGGTCCATAGGTATATTGGCTACTTTGGCCCCTAGCATGCCAACTTCCTACAGAACATCAAGAGCATACTTCCTTTGGGACAATACAACACTGCAAGCTACTTCTATCCCCAAAAAGTATCTCAATGGACCCAGATCCCTCATTACAAATTGATCAGGTAAACATCTCTTAATCTCATTTATCCCCTCATAGTCATCCCTTGTAACAATCAGCTCATCTACATATACAAGAATAATAGTGATACCTCTCCCTATTTCCTATCAAACAATGAATGATCTACCAAGGATCTGTAAAATCCTACTGATTTCACTACCTGAGATAATTTCTAAAATCAAGCACGGGGACTTTGCTTAAGGTCGTAAATGGCCTTGCATAACCTGCATACACACTCCCCCTGAATTTCATATCCTAGGGGTTGCTGCATATAAACCTCTTCATGCAAATCTCCATATAAGAATGCATTTTTGGCATCAAATTGATGTTTTGACCAATCCTTATGCACTGTAATGGCCACAAGAATACGCACAGTAGACAAGCGAGCAACAAAAGAAAAAGTGTCAAAAAATCTACTCCATACGTCTAAGTAAATCCCTTTGTCACCAATCTAGCTTTATACCTTGCAATGGAGCCATCCAGATTGTACTTTAGGGCAAAAACCCAACGGCACCCAAGACTAGTAGATCCCTGTGGCAGAGATATCAACTCCCATGTGCCTCAATTCTAAAGAGCAGCCATCTCTTCCTCCATGGCCTAACGCCACTTCGGATCAAGCATGGCCTCATGGTATGTGGCAGGAATATGAGTAGCAACCAAGGCATAACAAAAGCTAGCAAACTCTATCCCCAGTCCAACTGTCACAAGGTCACCTGCAATTGGATATCGAGCACAACTCTATGGAGCCTTCCGAATGACTATTGGAAGATTAAGATCATCCTCCTCATGAGGAACAATAGAATGCCGATCTGCATCACGAAGCACATAATCGTCAATGTCTAAGGGTGCAGAGCTTACCTTATCTGAGGAGGCTGGAGGAGGAGGTGAAGGAGGGGGAACCTGCAAGGTAGTATGTAGCCTGACATAAGTGCGAATAGGCTCAATATACCATTGTTTCTCAAGGACCACGAGAACAGAACTATCCGTATCAGAAATAGCACCGAAAGGTATAGGAGGTGTGGGCATAGGTGCAACATCAATAGTAGGAGATAACTCTCCACCAAAAGTATGAAAATATGGAATTACTTTATGAAACGTAACATCACCAGACACAAAATGGAGATAAGTAATAGGATCAAAACAATGATACCCTTTTTGTGTCCACAAATAGCCCAGAAAAACATACTTCACCGCTATAAGTGTCAGTTTGTCCCGTCCATGACCAAGAATGTGAACAAATGCCACACATCTAAAAGCCCGACGGGGAACATGAAAGACCGGTCTATCCAGATATAAAACTTGCCAAAAATTTTGCTTATGAAGAGCAGAGTTGGGCATTCTGTTAATGGGAAAACCTACGGTTAACACCGCATCACCCCAACATAAAGACGAGACAGAATGATGAATCAATATGGTACAAGCAACATCAAGTGTATGTTTCCACTCAGCCACTCCATTCTACTGTGAGGTATGAATATAAATAGTTTGATGAATAATGGCATTGGATTTATAAAAGGAACACAGGCGAGTAGTGCAAAATTCCAACACATTATCGGAGCAAAACATCTAAATAACTAAAAACTGGGTCTTTATTTTAATAACAAAATTCTCCACAATATTTCCAAAGTCAGATTTATTTTTCATAAGGAAAATCTAAGAAACACGGGAAAAATCTTCAACTAAAACCAAGAAATATCTAAGTCCTAGCCTGTTAGGAATATAAGTAGGACCCCATACATCTATATGAATAAGTTGGAAAATAGAAGTAGACCCAGAATGAGTGGAGGCTGGAAAACTAGCACGGTGATGCGTGCCCAGTTGACAAGTATCACAAACAATAGACACAATGGATGAAATATGGGATAGAACACGTCTGAGTCGCTCGAGAGGTAGATGACCAAAGTGATGCCACTTGAGTGGTGTCCCTGAGCCACCTCCTACATGGCCAACAGCAGCTGCAATAATAGGTAAACTCTACTCTACAAATAACCTCTGGAGATCATCAGATATATCACTCACCTGATTAGCCACTGCGAGCTTGCCATGATTCTGCCAACATGTAGCCTCTAAATGCCCTATCTGACAACAATAAGTACATGGGGTACGAATACATCCCCTAAACCCACGTCCACGACCGTAACCACATGAAGAGGATCCACCTCTCCCACGTCTAGGGATCACAGCCAAAGCCGAGGTCTGTCCAGTAGTATCTGTCAATGAAGTCTGAAGAGCAATCCAACTAAGCCTACTATAGGTCGCCTCAAGAGATGGTAACTCGAGTAAGGTCAGAATATGTTCCATAAGACTTGCACAAGTCCTTGTAAGGATTTCTACAGAATAGGGGCATCATCCATGAGACCTCCAACTATAACCCCCCTCCCTAACCAAAAGAAAAAGCCATGGCAAAGCTAAAGAATAAACATATTTTGGATGTTATTCCATTATTATTGCTTTAAAGAAGATACCTTAATATTTTAAGCTAGCATCATTCATAGGTGTGTCCTAGATCAATAAGATTTTCTTTTCAAACAAGAAAAGGTCTTGATCACTAAGATGCCATCTTCGTTGATTGGTGGACAAACACCCATATCCATATTAATGCCTGGCAAGACTCTAATTACTTCAACACCTAGAGTGTTTAGGTGCTTACGTTTTACCCATAACCTCTTATCAGAAATAGGTACGTTGAAACCAATGGTAATTAGCGGATCTTCCCAAGGTACTCTTCTAGTCAAAAAGGGTACAAATGACAGGGATCTTTTTGTGGTGACACCTTGCACATTTGGTTGTGTACCCTTTGTACATGTTACGGGGCTTGGCAGAGATAAGTTGGCGCCAAGAGCCACTAAATGTGTATTTCTGGGGTATTCTCACTCCCAAAAAGGATACATGTGTTATGATCCTCTCACCAGGAGACCTTATATTAGTGCAAATGTCACATTTCATGAAGCTATACCTTAATTTTCTATGGGTGCCAGACAGTTGTCATTCATATCGCAGGACATATCTCCTCCACAGGCTCCTATGCCTATGCCATCTATTCAGTTTGATGATTTTACACCAATTCTTAGTTTCCTACATATTCTGGTGATAGCAAGTTCAGAGATCCTTCAGTGATATATCAAATTCCAATCACTTACAGGCCTCATCCTGCCCCCCTTCCCCCACCTCAGTACCATCATCCTCCCCTACACAAGTATATGTTGATAATACTAATGAATCTCAATCTCATGATATTTCTACAAGGTCAGCAAGTGTATCTAAGGATGATGTGTCTGCTCTCAGAAGATGATCTTGACCTTCCTATAGTAGTTAAGAAGGCCCCATGTAGCTGTGCACACTATCATGTAACCGGTGCTTCTGTCTGTGATGGTCTTAATACCACGTTTGCTGCTTTCACTACAGCACTTATGACGTCCACGATACCGTCTACTTACTAGGGGGCTATGCTAGATTTGCATGACATCAAGCTATGAAGGATAAAATGGTGGCTCTTCAATCTAATAGCACGTGGGAGCTTACTTCTCAACCTATGGGGGCTCAAGTGGTTGGTTGTCAATAGGTCTTTGCCTTGAAATATAACCCTGATGGGTCTATTTCTAGGCATAAGACTCACTTGGTAGCAAAAGCATTCACTCAAACATATTTAGTGGATTTTTTTGATGCTTTCTCTCCTGTGGCGAGGCTTCCTACAGTCCATATTTTGTTATCTATGGAAGCTAACAAAGAATAGGATTTTCACCAACTAGATGTGAAGAACGCCTTCCTCTATGGTAATCTTCAAGAGGAAATATATATGCAGCAACCCCCAGGATTTGAGGTTGAGGGATAGTGTGTATGCATATTGAAAAAGGCGATTTATGGGCTCAAGCAGAGTCCTCGCGCATGGTTTCAAAACTATCTGAGATAGTGGAAGGCATGGGCCTAAGGAGATCTACATCTGACCATTCCTTGTTTACCAGGAAGACTGATAGGAGAGTGGTTATTCTACTTGTTTATAAATATTGATGATCTTATTATTACAGGGAATGACACTACTGGTATTCTGCAGGTCAAAAAGGACTTGGCCGCACAATTTGTTATGACAAATTTGGGATCCGTTCACTATTTTTTAGGCATTGAGGTGGCTAGAGAAAAAGATGGTATTGTAATGAACCAGAGAAAGTATGCACTAGATGTTCTTAGGGAGACTGGGATGTTAGGAGCCAAGGTGGCTAACATATCCATGGATCCCAAGGTACATTTATATGGTGAGGGGAAGCCTGTGGAGAGCAAAAGCTAAGGCAGCTAGTTAGGAAACTCCTCTATCTTACCATTACCAGACCCGATATTTCACTTGCTATTGGAAAATTTAGCCAATTCATGAAGAAGCCAACTAAGTAGCAACGGGATGCTGCAATGCAAGTACTCAGATATTTGAAGAAAAGTCCAGACCGTGGGTTATTGTTTCGCAAGGGGTATCCAATGACAAGGGTATGATACTCTAATGCAAATTATCCTGGCTGTCTTGCTGATCGCAAGTCTACTACAAGATTTTGTACCATGTAACAAGAAATTTGGTGACTTGGAGAAACAAAAAGCATACTGTAGCATCCAGATCCAGTGCTAAATCAGAATATAGAGCTATGACTCAAACAACCGCAAAAATGGTTTGGGTGAAGTCTATCCTACAAGACTTGTATATACAGATAAAGGGCCCTATGGAGATGAGGTGTGATAACCTTGCAACTACATTCATTGTAAATAATCCCATGTTTTACGAACGTACAAAACATGTGGAAACCGATTGTCACTACACCAGGGACCTTATCCAAAAGGGTGTTACTTGCACATCTCCAGTTGCTTCAAAGGACAGCAGATATCTTTACAGAGTCAGTGAGCAAAGCTACGTTTGATATGTGTTGTGACAAGCTGAGTTTGATGGACATCTACACTCCAGCTTGAGGGGGAGTGTTATAGGATATTTCCCTCTCTCTTTATTTTCTTTATTTGAACGGTTTATGCTTTATTATATTCTTTAGGTCCTCTTATGTATTTTACCCACACCTCTCTCTATATTTAAAGAGGTGTAGGATTTCCAGAGAATTATAGATTACTCATTTCTTCCCACTATATAAGATTGGATGTAATATAAGTAGCAAATTTGTTGTCACAATACATAGAGATAGAATATAGATATAAAGTCCAACATTCGTCATAAAGGAGGCAACCCACATTACATAATGTGCTATCTAAATCATAGCCCTGTACTCTGCCTCAGCACTGATTGTGACATAACAGATTGTTTCTTACTTGTCATGTAACCAAATTGCCACTAGGGATTGCAACATATCATGTAGTTGATCCTCTATCATCGGGCAAGCTAGCATAATCTACATATAATCAGGTGTATAGATCAAGATGGTCATTTTTTCTACATATGATTAGGTGTATAAATCAAGATGGCCATTCTTTCCAAAGAAAACCCTCTACCTAGGGATCCATTTAGATATCTAAGAATAAGACACAAATTATGCCAATCACTATAACATGATTTTATCCATGTGTTGGCTCTACTCACAGCAAAACTAATATATGGTCATATAATAATCAAATACAGAAGTTTTCCAACAACACTTCCTTTTTGCATCATTAACAAAGGATCATCATCACCTCTACATCTTTCCCTTGGCTCCATAAGGACTCAAGAGAAATATTCGCTATCAAGAAACTTTGACTATAAATTGTGAACCACAAACCCAAAGCCGACTTAGGCACTTGGATTAGTACAAAAAGGAACCAATCCGATATGAAAATAGCCTAAACAAGCCAATCTAAAGCTTGACGATCTTCAACAATCAAACCAACACTCCAACAGGGCAAACACTAGGCCAAGGATGGCTACTCAATGGTAGTACCAACCATACAAAGCTTAAAAAAGTTTGTTGGCAATGGCAAGGTGATGGAAGCTCACTACATCAAACCTAGAATAGCGCAACCATGGCAATTGTGGTTGTGCACCGACTAGAGGGAAGTTCGATAGTGAACCCTCAAGGCCATGTGAGCACATTAAAGGCTAGTTGACGGTGAAAGGAAAGTGTTTAGGCCATCTAAAGCCCTACAGCAACTTGCGTTGCTAATATGATCAAATTTACCCCGATTCGATTATTTGCAAGGGGCAAAGATCAATCCTGATAGTTGGAGCATTTACCGGCCAATCCGGAGCCTGGTGGTGGTGGCAATAGGGTCACTGACAATAGTGATGGATTGTTTAGTGTCCTTGCATAAAAACAAGTGTTATGGTTCTCATTTTCCCTTTTTTAAATTATTTGGTGGAGAGAAAAATGAACAAGAATTAAGGTATAGACCGTCGATCTAGCATCATCACTCTGATAGATGTGAAAGAAAATGACAAACTAACTTTATTATAAGACTTTAACCTCTTTTATTCAGCGAAGAACAAAATGATGCATTGCATTCAAAAAAAAATCCTAGCCTCTCCTTTATATACTAGAGAGGTTTGGGAAAATTATATAGTCATCAAAGAAATAACATAAAACAGCAAATGCATCCCTAGGTTCAACACTCCCCCTCAAGTTATAGCATAGATATCAACGAGACCCCACTTGTCGCATGGAAAATCAAGACATTTCTTCTTCAAAGCCTTGGTGAATAAATCCGCTAGTTGAAGCTCAAAGGAGACATAAAGGCTACTAATCTTCCCTAAAAGGACCGTACCACGAACAAAGTGGCAATCTACCTCAATATGCTTGATCCTCTCATGAAAAACTGGATTCGAAGCGATATATGTGGCTGACTTGTTATCACAAAGAAGTAGAACTGGCATAGTGGCCTAAATGCCTAAATCATGCAGAAAGGTAACAACCCACGTAATCTCACAAGCAACCTAGGCCATCATTCAGTACTCAGCCTCTATACTCGAGTGAACAACACTTTGCTTCTTACTTCTCCAGGAGCTAGGTATCCACCAAGATAAACTGCAAAGCCTGAAGTAGAATCCGATCATCCAAAGACCCAGCATAGTCTGTATCAGAATAGGCTAGAATGTCCAAACTGCTACCATCTCTGTAGTACAACCCTCTACCTGGTGTCCCCTTAAGATACCTAAGAATAAGGCAAACCTCATACTAATAATTAGATCGTGGAGTCTGCATATGCTAGCTTGCTCTGCTCACTGCAAAACTAATATCAGGCCTCATGATAGTAAGAGTAAACATTCCACTATACTACGATATCAGGTGACATCTTCATACAATGGATCATCCTCATCAAAAGAATGTGCAGTTAGAGGCTCAACGGGTATATGAGAGGGCTTGGTGCCAAGCTAACCAGCCTCCTCAAGGATCTACAACGTATACTACCTCTGTAATAAGGAAAAACACGATCCCTATTGTAATGCCTCGATCCCCAAAAAATATTTCAGATCTCCCAAGTCCTTGGTGATAAATGTGGACCGTAAGGACTTAGTCTGGGCAATCTTATCCTCGTCATCACCAGTGAGAATCATGTCATCTACATAAAGAGCAAAAATGGCAGCTCGAGTATGATCACCATACCTAGTCTTCCTAATAAAGACAGAGTGGTCAGAAGTAGAGTGTTAGTACCCAACCTTCTCATTCTCTAAGCTAAGCTTCTCAAACCAGGCACGAGAACTCTGCTTCAACCCATATATAGGCTTCCTCAGACAACAAACAAGCTCTCCCTGACTACTATAACCTAGTGGTTGTCTCATGTACACCTCGGATAAGTCACCATACAAGAAAGCATTTTTAATTTCAAGCTGATATAAAGGCCATATCCTGACAAAAGCAACTGAAATGATAATCCTGACAGAAATAATACGAGCTACAAGAAATAACGTCTCAAAATAGTCTATCGCATTAGTCTAGGTGAAGCCTTTAGCAACAAGACTGGCCTTATATCTATCTATTGTCCCAGCAGCTCTATACTTGATGGTATAAACCCATCTACAATCAACCACTGTAGCATCCAAAGGACAGTACAAGATCCCATGTCTTCCGTAACTGTAATGCCTGCATCTCCTCATCCATTACTGCACACCACCCGAGTCCTGATAGGCCTGAACAAAATCCCTAGGGATAACAGTGGTAATAATGGCGGAAGCAAACTAACGAACCCCAACCTCCAAATGGCAACACCACTGTGTACTGTGGAAGAGGATGAAGAGTCCATGCTCTACTGAATCTCCTCGGAACTGACTGCTCCTATGTGTATGAACCACTCTCATCTATCAGGATAGGGCAAAGCACTATATCTAGTGAGGTCTGCGATTTCCAGTGGTAAACCTGTGTCTCCTCCAAGGCATCCTGTATAGAAATTCCTTCCTCTGAGAAGTATGGAATTGTCTCGAAGAAAGTAGCATCCATTGTAACAATATATCTCCTGCAACTCAGGTCATAGCACCGATATCTCTTCTATGTTCTAAAGTACCTAAAAAAGACACATTTGGCTGCTCTAAGAGAAAACTTATCTCAATTGCTATATGCCTAAACAAAGCAAGTACACCCAAAAATCCCTAGTGGAAGAGCAAACCTGTCAGTCTGGATGAATCACCTAAAAGGGAACCGATCCTCTAAACACAAACAAAGGCAGCCGATTAATCAGGTAAGCTGCAGCAAGTATAGAATCCCTCAAAATTGCTTAGAAAGCTTCATATGGATCATCAAAGTCCTAGCAATATTCAAGAGACATCGAATCTTGCACTCAGCCACACCCTTCTGTTGAGATGTGTGAGCACAAGATGTTTGGTGAATAATGCCTCTAGAAGAAAAAAGGCTCTGAACATCTTGTTGCATACTCTAAGGCATTATCACTGTGAAAGACTCTAATTGCACCATCATACTAAGTCTAAACCTCTGCCAAGAAATGCTGAATGATCTAAGGAATCTCCGAGCGTGTCTTCATCAAGAACACCCAAGTAAGACGGCTATGATTATCCACAATGACAGTAAAATACCAATATACTCCTGAAGTAGGAACTCTAGGTGGCCCCTAAATATCACAATGCACTAAGGAAAAAGAAACAGTACTCACCTCAGCAACCCTCTGTGGGTAAGTGCTTATGTGATGCTTCCCAAACTGACGATCCTCACACTGCAGAGTCAGAATCTGGCAAAATCCAAAATACATCTGTTGTATCTTCTTGAGTGATGAGTACCCAAGTCTCCTGTACCCTAGTCAAAGATCAATAGCTATGGATACTACTCCAGTAAACAACGTAAACGTGTCTACGTAATAGAGACCATCTCGCTTTATACCCCTACCTACAATATCCCCTATCCGCCAGTCCTAAAAGTAGTAATGACCTTCATCAAACACTACTCGACACCTAAGATCCTTGCAAATGCAACTCACAGACAATAGGTTCATTGGGAACTCTGGAGCGCGATGAATCTCCTCAATCAACATCTTTGAAGAGGCTTATACATGCCCAACTATTGTGATTGGTGATGTGGCTCCATTAGCCACTCTGACATCCTTCACCCTACATGAAGCCTTGGGATTCACAAGTCACTTCACATCTCTTGTAAGGTGAATAAAGGCACCGAAGTCAACTACCCCTGCTCCTCTGATCCTCTTCTTCCTCTTCAGGTCTTCTTGGACTACAAACGTAAGTTGTTTTAGATCTAAACTTGTTCTTATGGACCAGCCACGTCTTCTTTGCATAAAAGAAGACTCATCATACTTGAGGGGATATCTTCATTATCAATGGTGAGAGAAGACTTATCACCACATATACAACGTGTGAAATAGACTTCATCACGTAGAAGACACCACCAAGAATCAAGAACCAAGACCATGTATAAGTCTGAGGGGCCAACAGCAGACCTTATGCCGGTTTGTCAACGGTGGCAGCAGGCCCGACAGGCCCCTGGGCAGCGACAATGCGGTCACCAGACCCCCAAGCGACGATCGGCAACCCTTGGTTGCCGACGGTAGCATTGAGAGGCCTCTCTCCCGCATCGTTGCTGCTGCTACCATACTCCATCGAGTTTTTGTTGATCAAATCACCAACATAAAGGTGATTGATCATCTTTTAGGTACGTATTTGGTGGGATATCAGACACAAACCTAAGACCGCTGCTCCGATACCATGTAAAGAACAAAATGATGTCTTGCATACAAAAGAAACCCTAGCCTCTCTTTTATACTAGAGAGGCTTGGGAAAATCACATAGTCATCCAAGAAATAATATAAAACAATAAATACATCCCTAGGCTCAACATATACAAAGGAGGCGGACCATGAAAAAATACAAAGTAGTACTCAAACAAAGGAGAAATTTCAAAAAATGACAAAAAACAAAGCATAGGAAAATAAGTGGCTCTAACAAAAACAAAAAAGAAAAGTAGATATTCATATGCATCAAAAGCAAAACATAAGCATTGACATCTGCTTAAACATGGATACAATAGCAAATGGATGTGGATATATATCCATATCCACTTGCACCCTTACAATGCTTTCACCTCAAAGATCCTAAGCTTCGACGTCAAAATATCTTGGCAGTTGATGCATTGGTCCTCCAACAATGGTGAAGAATCCTAGTAACCAACCTACCGATCATGTGAAGGTGGGTATGTGATTTTCGATCTCCCATAAGCTAGTAACCAACACCATACATGCGATCACCAACAGACCGATGACTCATGTCCAACCTTTGAAATGAATGATAACACAAGCACAATTTGTGAACTCCAATAGACTCAAATTCTGTATTAAGCTCAACACCACATAAAACTTCTGTTACTCCGAAAAACAAGCAGTAAACCAAAGAAAACAACGGAAGCAAGCAAGAGAATCGCAAAACAAACCATAAATAAACGAAAGACAGTAAGAAGAACCATGAGTGCTTCCAATGGAGCAAAAAACCATACCCTCCACCTCCTCAGCCTCTCAAACGGTACGTTCTTCGGGGGTATGTCGAAGGCCCCTCCTCCTCCGCCTCCGCCTCCATCAGGATCCCTGTCTCCAAACTCCTCGTCACCACGCCTCCTGCTCGACATTGCGAATATGAGACCTGAAGAACGAAAAGAAACGACGGAGGGGCCTCAATAGAACAGCTCAACCATCGTAGAAGTAACTTCACACGATCTATCTTTTCTCTTTTTTGGCTAAGATCACAAGGACGGAACTGCAATTGGGACTTCGATCGATGGTAGGGTTTCTTTCTTTCCCTTTTGGGAAGGGCAGCGGTGTGTTGCCTTGCCGCTGTTCGCTGCTCGTTGAGAGTGAGTAGTTTCGGCGTTCTTGCTGTTTGTACGCAAGCGGGGAACTTTTGCTTCGCCCCGCAACTTCCCGTTAATATATATATGCACAAACAGTTTGCCTTTGGGATTTTTTAATAATAATAAGAAAGAAAGGCAGGAATAGCCTTTCTACTTTTTTTTTTTGCATATTTACCCCTTTAAACATTTTGAAATTATTTTGTACCCTTTACAAAAACGTGACCACTTGCATAACCTCCTCTGAGAACGTTGCTCTTCGTGAAGAAAATTCTTAGTTGATTGCGCTAAGCAGATAAAAGGAGGATGAATCTTGATGGATGCGGAGATTAAGTGTGTGTATTGATTCATTGAAGCAAAAATTATGTGGATAGTCTCTCTTCCTAGCATGATTTGCATATGCAAAGTTGTTCTGAAGGGTTACAGAGACCAAATTCTTTTCCCCTTCCTTTATCTCCTCTCTAAATTTCAAGAAGATATTAAGTATAAATCCCAATCTTCAAAATATATATGCACAATTTTGATTTTAAAAAGAAGGTGATATTCTGAATAAGTATGTGTAGGACAAAAAGGTGGATGAATTTCTGAAAACTAAGGTCAAATCAAATTTTAAACTTGCACAAATGCCTCAAAGATGGACTTGACTGCACTCTACCATTATATCACAAAAGCATAGCATAATTTCGGATACCAACAGCAGGATCTGAGATTCCTTTTGTTTTCTCCATCTATTTTAAAAGACGACCAATGGTAACATCTAACTACAGCATGCACTAGTCCTTTGATTTAAAGAACCGTCGGCATGCATGCATTTACGTGGAGATCGTCTACCTGCCCTTTTAATTAGCGAATACATGGTTCATACATTGTATATTTGCAAGTGCATGCCTCCTCCCAACAGCCAAGTTGCCTGAACTTGTGCTGCCACCAGAAAGGAATATTTCTGAAGAGAAATTTTTCACTTTATTCTATGCCAGCACAGATTTTCTATCTTTCCAGTATCTTCCACCTGAAGGCAGGGCCTTCTGCAGGAATCCACGTTACCTGCACGGTCATTGATTACTCATACCGGAAAACTAAGGGGCCTAAGTACAAAATGATATTCCACGTGGTCCTTAACTTTGAATTTTTCCCCCTAAATTTATTTCCCCAGGCGCGTGACGTCGGACGCCAACAACCGGATTCTCTTCCTCACGCTTTCGGCCTTCTCCTTTTTCCTCGGGACAAACGTAAAGGTCCTATGCGCGACGGAGACAGGGTGGTTGGGGCCGAAGCACCAAAATACTTTTTTTGTTAAGGAAGATATGATTTCAATCATAATCTTTTCATTCTTAACAATCAATCATTCAAGTGGATTCTAATCGGATGAAAAAATACATATATCTTGCTTACATGAGAATTCTTATTGAAAAAGTGATGCTAATGGTCTGTTCTTTTGTTGAATTGGACGATTGCTGTAACCTCTCCTTAGGGATCTATGATCGAGCAACCACTTGCTTGTTTAGTGATGTAAGTTTCACTTCTTGTTACCTATTCTTTGAAGAGGTGATGAAGGAAGGAAAATCCTTTGTTAGGCCCAACATACAAGGCCCACAAAAAATAACAATTGCCTTTTTTACACCCAACTACTTAAGGTCTGTTTGCCCAGTAAGGTCAACTTACTTAGATCCATTAGCACGGTAAGGTTGACTAGCCCAAATTCGTTAAACCAGCAAGATCAAACCATAAGAGTCTATCTCCCCGACAAGCTTAACCCACCTAGTTAAGGTTAACCAACAGAGTCTCCTTGCAAATGTAGTCGAGATGTGCGACTAAGCGATGCCTAACCGATGGACAAACCTATCGGGCTGACAAAACATGATTGCCAAGAATATTCGGCTAGAGGAGACTGCGTCCTCCTCCGACTAGATGCAACTATGATGTAGTTACCAATGACAAGGTGGTTGCTCACACCTCCACTACTTCGTTTCTCGAAGATCATGGATTCATGGGTATCAACTCACGATTAGTTAGTCAACTGACCACAATCCCTATGACTCGAGGGCCTCATGATTAATCATGAGGACACTAGGCAAGCGTAACTCTTAAATACTAGGACTGTTTGTTTGTAGGGGGTTTCGCACTTAAGAGAACAAGAGAGATCTAATTGTATTTTGAATTCTAAAATGCTTAGTGAAATTCAAGAGTTTTGATACTCTCCTCAGATGTACATCAGTTGAGTTGGAACTGGGTCACCATTTCTCTTGTACCCTTTGTGTGATTGTTCCATTAAGCGAGCCTAGTTCTATTCTCAAACCCAAATAGTTTTATTGGCTCCGATCAACTGGCATCGTCTATGGGAAGAAAAATAACTTTCTCAATCTCCCACATTCTTGTTATTCTCATGACACCTTTCACTCGTCGATCCTCCAAGGCGAATCCCAAGAAGCAAGCTCAAGCCAAGTCTAACATGGTTGGCTCTAATCACTGCCAGCAACCCGAAGATGCTAATTGGGAAAGTAGTGTTCAAAGGGAGGAGCAATAGCAGCCCTCCAAGCACTCCCCAAACCGCCACCATCAAGAGGACCGAAAGGAGGAAGAGTTTCTTACCCTGCTCACCACCCTCTAAATAGAACAGAAGCTGGTGCAGGACCACCTTAAAGAGGTTTGCCAGCAGAAGTAGTGAGTCCGATCTCAAAAGGACCAACCCCAAGAGTCCAACCAATCAGGAATGCCGCAACACACTGGCATCGCGTAGTGGAGGAAGAAAATGCTTAACTCATGTGCAACAGGAGAAGCTAAAACAAGAGCTCCGTAGCTCTAGGGGAGAGGTCCCTCGCAACCTACTTCCTCCTCCTCCTCCACCAAATCGTAGCTCTAATGAATAGTCATGCACGTTACCTTCCAGTGGGGGAGGCAATATCCTAGGGATTGTCCAACAAGTGACTCGAGCAATGAGGGGCATTATCCCCTAGCATACGTCACCACGTACCCTTTCACCAAATAAATGGGTAGGTGGAAGTAACCAACCAGGCGATCATATATGCCTTTGTTGTGATCATAAATCGCATTTTTGATTAAAATAGCGTCGTAATATAGTTGTGAAATCTGATTCAACAAAAATTAAGTGACGAGATGGTGAGTCGCGATCGATCTCAGAGAGGTATTTAGAAAAGCGAAATTGACTTTTGATTCTTTTACTACTTTCTTAAAACTGTACCCCAGTCTCTAAAGTGTGAGCTAAAGATATGACAATCACCTTATTTACTCAGAAAACGTGTGCATACATTAAATATATCATGAATGTGAAAATATGCGTTGGCGTGTACACAATCTCAACGATGCGATGATGACTAGCGGAAAACAGATCAATTGCTAATTCATTAATATCTTCAAGGACAGACATTTTGTTGCAATTATGATAAGAATATAGAATAGGCAACTCAGAAAGAAACAAATATCATGCAAATATTGATTTTATTTCCTCAAGAATGGTCATCAATATAAGTGGATATAAAGACATGCTTGTACATGAAAACTTGAAAACATAAATTGTAGCTATCAGAAAATGGATGCATGCATGGATTTAAGAAAGATTATACATGCATCATTCAGGTAGAGGATTGCTACGCTACTAATCAGAAAATTAATGCAAAAATTAACTATGAAGAACATCTAGCTAGCTAATAGAACTTAGGACATTGGAGGTGGTCTCCAATAGTCGCGATCGTTTGATATTGCCCCGCAAATTTGGCTAAGGTTTGACTAGGGCAGTTGTGATGACCCAATAGTACGACAACGAATTCAGGTTATTTAATATGTTTTATGCAATTTTTACCAACCTTTTTCTTCAAATTGGGGTTTTTGGTGAGTAGTCCACAAGGTGACCAAGCTCACCAACTAGCCACTAGACTCAATTAAGCCTAGGTTCGCAAAATGTGGTCTCTATAATGTAACCCTAAAGGTTGAGCCTAGGATTCATGCAATTTCTAAGTGTTCAGCAGACCAACATTTCACTTCAAACTATTCTCTACGGTAAAATTTGAATCCAATTGATTTGAAATTTGACAACAGACCCTATTCAGCAGACCAATTAGCTTTCTAGAGAATACTTTTTTGAAATTTTTACTATTTCAATCGAATAAATATGAATTTTTAACTGTCAAATGGTCAAATCTGAAATTTTCACCCCTTATTGGTTTTTCAATTTGAAACAGTATCAAACCAACTCCAAAAATTCAGGAAAAATATGAAAATGAAGGCTAGTTTGATAGTCTTTCAAACCCCACCATTTTTTATCAAATTTGATTCATGACTTGTTCGAACTTGCTTTTTGAAATTCAAAAATTTTCAAATCTGAGTCAGTTTGACCCCCTTGTAATTCATGAATTTTCAACGATTCAAATTTTTTCAAACAAATGGTGCCATTTGAAAGCTAATTTGAAAATATAGCTTTTGCTCGAATTTCAAAATTTTTGGCTTAGTAAATATTTGGCAATTGAATTTTCAAATTGAGATTAAAATCAGGCTGAATTTCAGGGATGGGTGAAAAGGCTTATGAAAGGGTTTGAAATTCAAAATCAAGCCTTTTTCACGAAAATAATTTTTTTCTCTTCTTTTGTTGCGAATTTTTTTCAAAATCTTTTTTCAAATTTTTTTCTTTTCGGAGGGAAAATTTTTCAAATTTTTTTCTTTTTTTTTAGACAAATCTCTAACCCTAAGATTCAAACAAACCTTAATTCTAAAACCTTTTTTTTTTGTTTTTACACGAGAATATGTAGACTTTTTTTTTCAGAAATCAAATCTACCTAGAAATCAAATCTGCCTAGAGTTTAAAGGGAAATCCTAAAACTAAGATGGTGATGTGCACCTGATTCTTTAACTACACCTAATGTGTGCACGGAATTTGCTTTTCTTGTTTCTTAACATCAAAAAGCAAGTAGAAACAGATGTGTCAGTGTTAAGCTCAAAAATCAGAAATCAAAATCATGTTGCCCTCCCGGCAACGGCGCCATTTGTTGTGGTCGTAAATTGCATTTTTGATTAAAATAGCGTCATAGTATAGTTGCGAAATCCGATTCAACAAAAATTAAGTGACGAGACGGTGAGTCACAGTCGATCTAAGGGAGGCATTTAGAAAAGCAAATTTGACTTTTGATTCTTTTACTACTTGCTTCAAACCGTACCCTAGTCTCTAAAGTGCAAGCTAAAGATGCGCCAGTCACCTTATTTACTCGGAAAACGTGTACGTGCGTTAAATAAATCACAAATGTGAAAATATGCATTGGCGTGTACACAATCTCAATGATGCGATGACGACTAGCAGAAAACAGATCAATTGCTAATTCGTTAATATCTTTGGGGACAGACATTTTGTTGCAATTATGGTAAAAATATCGAACAGGCAACTCACATAGAAACAGACATCATGCAAATATTGATTTATTTCCTCAAGAATGGTCATCAATACAATTGGATCTAGAGACATGCTTATACATGAAAGCTTGAAAACATAAATTCTAGCTATCAGAAAATGGATGCATGCATGGATCTAAGAAAGATTATGCATGCATCATTCAGGTAGAGGATTGCTACACTACTAATCAGAAAATTAATGTAGAAATTAACTATGAAGAACATCTAGCTAGCTAATAGAACTTAAGGCATTGGAGGTGGTCTCCAATGACTGTGTGGCTTGAGGTGGTAGAAGGGAGGAGAGGGACGGCCAAGGTGGTTGGCCGGCCCCTTGAGAAGGTGTTGGAGGTATGCTCTAGCCTTGGACATGAAGGTGGAAGTGATGGAGGTGATGGAGCTCGTGAGATGGAGTGCACATGAATGGAAGCTAAGGCTAGATGGGGGTCCATGAACATCCAAGGGTGTGTTTTTATAAACTTAGGGATGACTCCTCTAGAGAAATGTGGAATTCTCTAGAAGAGCCTCCATCTTGGCGTCAAGATGGGTAGGAGTGAGTCTTCTTAGATCCATAATTTGTGGATCTAAGAATAGACCAACTTGGTTGCTATTTTTGGCAACCCAAGTGGCACCATCTAGTGAAGACTCTAGAGGATTCTAGAGTGGGCGAGTATATATGTGTGTGTGGGTGTGTGTGCATGACTAGGTGGGTGTGGTTAGGTGGTCTAGGTTGAGTCCTATAGGTCTAGGTGATTGGGTTTAAGTAGGCTCCTAGAGTTAGGGTTATAAACCCTAATACTAATGTGAGAGCGCAATTAAACTTAGTACAAGTTTAATTGAGTGGATGTGTGTCTAATTAGGAGAGAAAATACATAATTATGTCAGGCTTAAGCCAATTGGACTCTCACTAAGTCCAATTAGACTTGTGCTGGTTGAGATCTGAGCTCAATTGGACTCTATGAGTCCAATTGAGTAGGTGAAGTGTAATTGACTTAGATCCAAGTCAATTGGGTTTAGTGAGAACCTAATTAGGTTCTTATGAGGGTCTTAGGGTAGTGTACTAGGCTTATAACACCTTAATTTAGGCTCCCTAGGGTGTGGAATTGGGTTTAGGAGCTTAGGAAATCAAGATCCAAGCTTGACTTCAAAAACATGGATTGAAGAAGGGTTCTAGATGTCTAATTTAACAATCAGACGACTTATACTTCAAAACTCTGGTTTGGACGTCCAAAGTTGAGTCAGGGAGGAGTTTAGGTTATATCTTGGAATTCTACAGAAATTGGATGTTTGACACTTTTTCTGGATGTCCAATACTCTAGCAGAATTGGGTTCTAGGTCTGCAGGTGGTGTCTAAGGGTTCTGGACGTCCAGCAATCTACCTGAACGTCCACATATGGGCTGGAATGAGAGTTTTAAGGTATCCTAGGCTGAGATGTCCTAATCTAAGGGTGGCTAGGGTTTAGGAGGGTCTCTAAGGCTATCCTAAGGCTAAGAAGGGTCCTATGTTCTTCATAATTTAAGTCCTACATTAAAATTCTACTTGGTAGGGTAGTATACCTCTCCCTGCATTATTTCTTCCTCTTTATTCCAGAACTTTTTCTCTAGTTCTACTGTAGCTCTTGCTTCCTCCCTTCTTCAGGTCTAGCGTCAGGTCATCTCCTGAGCTTCTTATTGCCTACAATCCAAATAATGCACTAATCAGTATATTATAACACTATTTCATGCATATCTAAATAAAGCAGGAAAAGATGCAATGTATGCTATTCAAGAATGAATTACACTATAATTATGCTAAGCTCTAACTTAATTTAGGTCATTTAAGTCCTATGATTGATGCGCAATCAGCCTTAAAATGCCAACTAGAATCTGCCAGGGGGCAATGGGTTAATGAATTGCAGGACGTACTATAGGGTTATCAGAGTAGTAAAAAAATGTCCATTGGTCATACCCCATTATGGAAGGGAGGCAAAGCTTCATAGAGAAACTCTCCTTCCAACCTATCGCTCCCAATTATATGATCCCCAGACAAATGACTATCAACTCTAACCAGCTTGATTTAGTCGATGAAATAAGGGAGGAGGCCTTAGCCTCCACGTCCCACTACAAAGAAGTCATTGCTGCCACCTATAATAAGTGGGTTCGCAAGTGGAAGTTTGCAAAGGGAGACCTCGTTTTAAGGTAGGTAGAAGCTTCAAACCCAATTGAGCTAGGCGGAAAGCTTTCCTCCATTTGAGAGGGTCCTTCTACGGTCCACAAGGTTGGTGACTATGATCACTATAAGTTGCAGACAGTAAGGGACAGATTAATCCCCCTTACCAGACATACAACTAATTTGAAATTATACAATGTATAAAGCATGCAACAAGGAAATCATTTTTTAATTTCAACATGTCCATGAGTTCCATATTTCTTTTTGTATTCATGCATCCCATTAAAAAAAAAAGGAAGCAAATGATCAAGCCAAAGCCCACAACATTAAAAGTAATCCAACAGATTGAGGGCGAGGGAGTTCTCTTTGTTGGTGCAAGGTCACCACGATCGTTGATTTTGATGATAACAAAACACTTGTGATTTAACATTTATATTTGAGTTTATAAGTTTCAAGATAAATGCAAATAGATACAAGTGTAAAGGAGTTCAAGCTCGCGTCCATGGTGGATTGAAAGAGCTTAATGAAGGAGAAGGAGCTTCACTTGGAGCGAGAGGTTGAAGAAGGAAGGAGATGAAGAATAGGATAGAAATATTATTTCTTGTATCTTTTATTTATTTGTTTTGTACTTTGCTCTTTTATTCTTTTGATTCTTGTAAAGAGCCCAAAGTATCCTACCTTAGTCCTAGGAAACCTTACACCTTACTAGGACACTTAGACAAACTCTTAAATAAATCAGAAAACCAAAATAGAATTCAGACAGCTCGATCAGACATCCAATCTGGACCTCAGACGTCTGATCTTGATCTTTAAGATGTCTGACCAATTGTTCAGGCGTCCAAACACTTAGGCTGGACTTAGTAAGTTCTGTCCCTTAGCTTCAGTCAACTAGCCCATAGTCTAGACACCTGAAGACCTTGTCAAATGTTCAACTAGAGGACCGTTGGCCTATCGTGCATAATCTTAGAACATTAACTCTTAATCAGACTTACATTTACTTTCAGACGTCCGTAGAGCATCCTAGATGTCTGATAAATAGATGTTCCGCTAAGATCTGACCTAAATCACCTTTTGTCTGACCTAATAGCCGTTTAAGCCTCGGGAAATCAATTCCCACAGAAGATTGTATTTCCAAACGTCTAGAGCCCTTGCAAGACGTCCAACCTGTCATCTGAGCAACTAGATCCTAGAACCCTGTTTAGATCTGGTGAAAATATGAAGGAAACCGTCTAGAATTAAAAGTCTGATTCTTACCCCAGATGACTTAAAAATGAATCTTAGACGTCCGTCTTAATCCAACCCCTTGCAAAAGATCAACCTTTCAAAGATCAGATGACCGAAACTCAGATCAGACGATGACCCAGACGTCTAATAACCCTGTCAAAATCATGAATGATCCTGATTTTGGTGGGATTTTTGTTACGACCCGATTCCCGAATCCCTACAGGACCCGAGACTGGCTCAACTCGACTAATCCCAAAACCCAGTCGTCCAACAAGAATTAACCAAAAAGCAGGAAAATGAACCACATTCACTATGCAAAGTAACTAACAGTAAAAGAGTACAAGCAATAAAGGAAGTAAAGCTGCTAAACAATACATACCACCACAACAATAGGAAAGGAGAACAAAAGTATAGTAACAGAAACGGTAACAATAGTCTAAAACTCACTAGTAGAAAAGAGAGTACAACAACAACAGGAAACTACTGCTGGGCTCGACTGGGCCTAGCACCCTCTGCAGCCGGTAACTCGAGCTGCTCAACTCCTGGACCTGTAAAGGGTTATGTAAAAACGGAGTCAGCGAATGCTGAGTAGAGTGGTAACCAAATTATCTAAAGCAATAAACGCTAACAGGTAAATTTATCTTTTCCAATTATTTTATTTTACAAGTAAGTCCTTTTCATCCATTGGTTTACTTTCAGGTTTCTTTCTTGATCTCGCATGTTCCTCATGGGAACGATCTTGATTGCAGTCTTTTCCGAAGAGTAGAAGGCACACGTGGTGCTCTCCTGGCCGGGAGAGTCCCCCATGGTGATCCTACACCCAGTCAACCACCCCGAGGTCACGGACAAACGTAGCGGTGACTACGGCACACACGATGCACGGGTAGCCATCCCGCACTGGCATACGGTCAATCGTTTCTGCTAGCGGGTACGCCCAAAGTATAGTACGGAACAGTATAGGACCTAGCCCTCTCAGTAACAGGGGTCTTGCCCCTCAAAACCAAACAGGGGTCTCACCCCTCCGCAGTCCGCGCACTCTCGTCTGACTACCCTGGTTTGCCTAGTGGGCCTAAAAGTCGATGTAGGGTGGCTAGCTGAACCCCGGGCCCCGTGGGGTGGCTAGCTCCCTCCCTACGCTAGTAGCTCTCCCCGGTACATTGTACACGAGGGCCAACAGAAGTCAGTGTAGAGTGGCCAATCCAAACCCCGAGTCCCAACCCAAGGGCAGCTAGCTCCGCTCTACACTAAACAGGGGACAGTCGCTCTCCTTGGTACCACGTACTCAAGGGCCAGCACACTTCCCACTCACATTTCCAGATCTTTCCATTTATACATAGGAGCTCTACTCCTAACTCCCCATAGGATTCATGCTCATATTCACCATAATATTCCATACCATGTTTCATCATTCATAATTTCCATTCCCGTATTATACACATGCAGCTTGTATTTCCACAAATTAACATATGCAACAAGTGATATCACAGGTAACTATTTAGTTATCTCAGGTATTTCATATTCTAACAACCAGCTCGTATTTATTAACAGGCAATTGTTTATAATTCAACTCATTCATTTATAACTGCAATGTCAAACATGCATACAAACAGTGCAACTATTTCTCGTCCTAGGATTCATGCCACATCGTAGGGTTCTAGTTATCTAAATTTCATAGGTGCATTCATATTTTATAAGTAAAACAGAGGGAAACCACTCTACTAGTCAATCCGGAAGTACTGGGGACTCGAACGACAGACTCACGTGCCTTTGCTAGCCCCGGACGTGCAACATGTCAAAGTCCTATATCAAGGAACATATCACAACGGAACATTCAGAACAGTATACAAGGATTTCTAACATGTAGAGGAACTCACAAGGAAACTACAGGTATCTTGTTTGCATAAAACGGACCCCGATCAGACCCTAAACGGGTTAAAAACAGAACTGCAGAACCAAATCAGACGTCTGGAATAAAGTCCAAACGTCTTAAAAGTCACCAGAGTCTCACCTTAGGTCCCTGCGTCGACCTTAGACATCCAAGACTCCTACTTGATGTCTAGACTAAGGTCCAGACGTCCGACCTATCCTCCAGTCATCTGGAATGCCACCGATCGTTTGATAAGCTGTCCGGACGTCTGAAACGTGTGGGAGGGCGTACCACGCGCATTCCCAAAGATGCTCCTGCGCACGACAGAGCAACAGATCCCCTTTTAGCCCAATAAATCAGCTCTACGGTGCGGCCTGCATGGGCGCAGCCGCAAGAAGGACATACCTGCGTGAATACCTACTTTCAGACATCCGGTGTCGTCACCAAACGTCCAGCCCATCGTCTGGAAGGCATTCCGGGCGTCTGATACTGGAAAAATTCCAGTATCAGAATGTGCTCTCGCTCTCCTCGCTGCACTTCGCCACGGTTTCTCCCTCTCGGCTGCAGCTCTGGCCGTTGTAGGAAGTCGGGGACAACTCCCCGACGCTTTCCTCCTCCCGTACGCGTCGCGGCGACCGTGCGCACTTCGACGAGCCTCTCCGAGCTCAACCTCCTTTTCACGTCGCTCCTCCTCGCTCTAGCTCCCTCTCTCTCGCTTGTCTCTCTTACGGCAGTGGAGAGGAAGGAAGGTGGTGGTGGTGGAGTGGAGCGGAGAGGAAGGGGGAGACGGCTCTTATATAGGGAGTGGGTTAGGGTTCAGTGAGGGAGGAAAGAGAAGAAGAGAGAGAAGAAAAAAGGTCTGCGTGCTGGCTGCACGTAGAACGAAGTTTGCATACAGATTTTTCAATTTCCAAACATCTGGGAAGGGGTCTAGACGTCTGACCAGATGTCTGACTGACAATCCAGACGTCTTAAAAGATTCAAATAGAATGGGTCTTTACAATTTTAGACCACACTCTTGAGCCTTATTCCCAGCGACTACAAAAGGCTTCCAAGGCCTTCCAAAGCCTTCTTAGGACCTTTATAAATAGAGGAGCACACTTCCTAAGCAACACATACCTTGTAATACAATTTCCACATCATATTGTGTCTAAATAATCTTGAGAAGGGATCTTTCTGTCTAAACCTTTGTCTACATCTTGAGAGCACCATCTTAACCGTGCACCCGCTCTCCCGCCTACGAATACGAGAGCACCGTTGTGCCATTGCATAGACCACGCACTCCACGTTACTAGCCGACACACTTCCATCAAAGGGAAGTTTCTATTGAATATAGTATCTAGGTTTATTACATACTTTGTGGCTCTATAGGATACTTTGTATATTGTTTTATTACATACTTTGTGGCTCTATAGGATAATTTGTATATTGTCTTTGTTTGGGTATTCACTTTGCGAATTCTCGTCTCCCTCGCAAGAAAAAATACTCCTCGTAAAAAGGAGGGTTTTTTTTAGTTCAACACCTCATAAATAATATTTTGATTATTTTACAAAATAAAGAAAAAGAGATAAAACATAAGCATAGCATATTTTTCTCTGTAATAACAAAATTGCAGGTTTCATGGAGTTTTCCAAGTCGGATGATTAAAAGTGTGAAGACTAGATTAGTATAAGTCTTGTCATAGGTCTTAGGCTTTTCATGTAAACTTTCAAATGTTGTAACCTTTATTTTGTTTGAGTCTAGAGATATTGTAAAGAGCCCTCAAATATAACTTACAAATAGTTAACTTAGGCTCTCTACACTTAGGATAAATTAGAAATAAAAACCTAATACTAAGACACAAATCAGATGTCCAACATAACTATCAGATGTCTGATTTTCAACTTTAAGACGTTTAATAATTTTTTTAGACATCTAATTGCCTATAACCTTGCCTTTACATGCTCACCTCTTAGGCATCAGTCGAAGCAACCTTATATTAGACGTCCATAGCCTTATCAAAACGTCCAACACATAGCCTGGACATCCCCAAACCAACCATTAGACTTAAATGCCCATTTTTTCTCTGGTGTGTTAGTATAACGGGCAAATACACTTTTAGATGTCTGGACATATCACCAAACGTCTAACAATGGACCGTTGCCCATTTATTTTGCGCACACTTATCAAAAATCAAAGTTCGACTCTTAGATTACCAAGGCATGTCATTAATCTCTTTCCAGACGTCTAGAAAATATGGCAGATGTCCAGACTGACATTTGTTCCTTAGAATCTTGAACCCTGTTTGGATCTAATCAAAACAGGAACGAACTCACTTATAATTAGACGTCCAATATTTATATCAGATGTCTTATGTGAATATATCAGATGTCTCTATTTTGATCCAATGAAAATAGTGAGCCTGACTAATAGAATCAAAGGTTCATAATTGTACTCAGATGTCTGACCCAAAAATCAGACGTCTGATATTACTGTTAGAATCATAATTGCCTTGATTTGTGTTAGATTTCGTCCTAATCTCTTAGGACTTGCCTCCAACGGCTAGGAGACCTCTCCTAAGTCTTCTTGAAGGTTCTAAACTTGCCTATAAATAGACTACAACTCCTCTTAGGCAAAACACACCTCTTGAGATATAATTTTCCTAGAAAATCACTTGCTCACTACTCCTTGCTTCCTATTGCCCTTGTGCTATGCCAACACTTTGATCAAAGGGCAAATCAACACTCCCAGTGCACTCCATTCTGCTGATTCTCAGGGAGTTCTTTTTATGCTTAATAGATAAGGAAGTCATTAATATTTTGGGATGCTCTATAGGTATTGTTCCATTCTTATTCTATCATTGTAGTTTGGGTATCGGGCTTGTCAGGTTCTCGTCTCTTCATTGTGAAGGGAGAAACTTCCGTTTGGGGATCGGAGGTGAGATTTGTAATTGAGGTATACTACCCTCGTTTAAGTAGTGTGGTTAGTGGATTGATCACTTTGTGATCGAAAATCCTAAGTCAAGGGATTGGCTTAGGTGGTGGTTTTCACCCGATTTGGGTTTCCACCTAAAAATCTTGTGCCTCTTTTTGTGATTGTATTTTTGTCTTGCAATATTTTTTAAATTCACTATTCACCCCCCCTCTAGTGTAATTTTAGGTTTGAGGTACACTACCCTCGTACATAGTGGCATGGTTGTAAGAGGTTAAGTCACCTTCGTTTAAGTGATTTAGATAGTGGATTTGATTGATTAGGTCGATCGGAAAATCCTAAGTCAAAAGGCTTAGGTGGTGGTTTTTACTCACATTTAGGTTTCCACCGTAAAATCATTGTGTATTTGTGAGATTGCACTTTTTTTTGTGATTGACATTTTATTCTGCATTTTATTTCGTATCATGGTTGATCTCACCCCCTCCCTCTAGGGAATTACACTATCTTTAGTCAATGATAAATTGTCGCTAGTAGGGACGTCTTCAGTTGATTTAGTTTTGTTTAGCTTGCTCCCCCACCCCTCCTTCCTCAGTCAAAACTTGGGTTGCTAAGGCTTCTTCTTCTTCTATTTCTTCATTCCCCTCTGGGGAACTTGCATAATGATCATCTAGCGTAGGTGCGATGGGTTCTTTTTCTTTCATCAAATCCTCCCTTACGTGTCGATTGTGCTCCAGATTAAGCCTCTCGATTGACCAAGTGTGCAATTCTTCTACGAAGGTCTACCCTCCTTCCTGAATGGCCTGGACGGCAGCGAGGGTGTACTTGTCTATTTCCTCTGTCAACATTTTTCGACTGCATTCCATAGATGGATCCTCAACGAATAAATTCATCACATAGTCCGAATCCATATCCCGCCAATGCATTTCTTTTAAATCACTGACCTTTTTCGATTTCTCTTCCGTGATTTTGCTAGTAGCCTTCACCTCTTTCTTTAATCTTTTTTGCCTCCACCTCTGCCTTCTCTTATGTTGATTGAAATTTGGCTAGTTTGTCAATTGTTGCGGCTAGACGGATGTGCTTGTCCTTTAGCACATCCTTGAACACTTTAACAGCGGAGGTGTGAACAACCTTGAATACTTACGTCTGCTCCTTTACACCAAAAACATTTAAGTAGACGGCATTCAACTTCTCCTTTAGTTCACTCATTTTCTCAAGGTGCAACGAGTGAAGTTGGCATAGTTCTTGGTTGATTCCCTCAATCAAGTTCCTCATGGCCCTCATCGTTGCCCAAGCGCTTCTTTCTCCTCTTCGAGCGAACACTAGCTAGCCTGTCAAGCTATGGGAGAGTGAGGCCAGCTCCCTCTTGTCCTCCTTAACCTCCTTCTCCACCCTCCATTTTACAAACTCAGCCTCATCTAAATGGAGGGCTAGAGCTCTAGTTTCTGCTAAGGCCTTTTCCACCCACTTTGTTTGTAACAACCCTAAGTGACTCCCCC
Source organism: Thalassia testudinum (assembly GCA_037157565.1). NCBI lineage: Eukaryota > Viridiplantae > Streptophyta > Magnoliopsida > Alismatales > Hydrocharitaceae > Thalassia > Thalassia testudinum. The sequence continues at coordinate 147,818,716 of JAZHRO010000031.1, forward strand.
AGATTTGGTTTGAGTTGCACGTCGTCAAATCATCGGTTCTTAAGTTTAATCCACCCAATAACCATTTTGAGTTTCACATGGCATATTTATATGTACATTAAGTTTGGTAGTAAGAAACATATATCAACAAGCACGATAAAAACAGGAATAACCTCAAAGTACAACATCAAATCTTGCAAGCCTAAATACACTACAATCATTTCATAGAAAAACCTCAAGAGTCATGGTTCGCAGTTTATACACATCACAATAGTTAATTATACAACACAATAATAACAAAGTGGGGCCCAGCTGCAAATTCACACCAAACAGGACTTACAGTAGCAAAAGAAACAAAATACAAATTGTTCAAGGTTGTATTTACACCTATTGCTCCCATTACCCGTCAGTAGGAGGGTCCGATAGCACTACCTGGAATAGAAGCTCCACAGTTTGGGCCCCTATGCCCCGAAGTTTCTAGTAACAATGGCATCTCGCCAGCGCCTAACGCAACTACACCGAACTACTCATAGCCGTGGTATGACTCCCTGACCTCGGGTCTTGAAAATTCGACCATAAAGTAGGGGTGAGCCAACTTGCTCGGTTGGGAAAACAACAAGTATCACAAGAACAATGGGTAGTGTACAAGTTTCAGTGCCCCGAGGCTAATCGAACCAACCACCCCATCCCTCATGGTCAATTATTCCATATCTTTCGTTTCAGTTATCATTATCATTCTGTAGCTCACTCGCCTCAGAAGATCCAATTCTCGAAATCATTCCTCTCTATTAGAGGAGATGTCGGTGTATCCCCCTCTCATATCACATCCCGGTAGTCCCTCCTTGGACAGGGGAGAGACTAGCAATGCTAGTGATCCTCAAGCAGTAGTACCCATTATCGCACTAGGATAATGTTGTCTAACTTCCTTCAGGGGAGTCGAGCCTCTTAGAAGCTACCTAGGCCAAATAATCCATGGATAAGATAAGCCAACACTGGCCAAGTTCCACGAAACCAAGCTATCGATCATTCGAATCATTTCAGATCATAGTACAGGGCATGGTTAGACATTATCAGGTCACATCTATGCTCCATCGTAAAGCTCACCTCTCGGATGTGCCCTCTCAAACCCTCCGTCGGATGAGGTCCCCACCATCCCTCATGGTATCCCAACGTCATTCGTCCTTGCGGGCGCCTACGGAGCTTATTGCTACAAGTACCTGACATTGAGTTAGATTCAAGTACGTTCAAGTACCTCATTTTGATGACAACTCGTGGCTCATCACTGCAACTGGGAACTATTTTGTTCCAAGGTTCATCACTAGTAGCCACTAGCTACACATAATTTCCTGGGTCTTCCACCGACCATCATGAGCCCATGGCTTAAGGGGTCAATGTGTTAGCCCTATGAGCCCACTTATCTGACCTAGACATCTCATTTCTTTTCATTCACAACTTCTCTTTGGGTTCCATTCGAGATCCTTAGGTTCATGTTTTAAACTATGAATAAGGCTTAATACCTTCATTCATTGATATTTGGCTCAGATTTAGCCAAATAGATCAGACTCTTAGTCCTCGTAAGGAATTTTTGCATGAAACGAGACCACATATGCCTTATTGGATGCCCAATGAAAGTGTTTGACGTCCAATTTGGCCACTTAAGTTGTCTGACTAATGTCCAAAAGTTCAGAACCTACCATTTAGAAAGGACCCTCTCCCTATCCAGTTATTGGATGTCAAGGACCTTTGTCGGACGTCTGATGAGAACCTCATCATGAGCCATAACTAGCTCATTTTGACCCAATAAAAAGGATAAAAGCTCCTACATATCTCAAGGAAAGGCGTAACTCAGAGAATTCTGAGTTTGAGAAGAAAACAAGTCATAAGGGGTAAAAGTGCAATTTTACCAGTATAATCTGCATACAGGGTAATTCAGGGCCCAAACATAGGTCAAAACAGCTTAATAAGAATAAAAGTGGGATGAAATGATCTAGCAAGGGCTACAGCAATTCCAAGAGACTAAATCTGTAACCCTAAAACAACCCACTTCAATTCACAAGGTTCGAGGCAAAGTAAAAATAGAATAAACCCTCTAAAATTCATAGAAAAATAATCTCTAGGGTTTAGAACCTTCAATTTGGCCTTTAGAACCCATTTTGACCTACATTGAGAACCATGCCCAATTAATAACTTAATTTGGGTTTTTGCGCAAATTGATCGGTCGAACAAGGTTTAAGATGAAAATAAAATTCACCATCAGATTCCTTAGGTCCTAATTAGTCATGTATAAAAACTTGAGCCTAAGAAGAAACCTCCTTGACCAACTTTACACTTTGGTCCTCATATATTTACTCTTTGGCCCTCAACTTTTGAACCCTCGCATTTTGGCCCCTAACTCTCCTTCGTTCTTTGCAATCAGGTCCCTCCTGCAAAACCCTGCCAGCACCATGCTCCGGCGACCTTGCGCGGAGCATGGCGCCGCGCAGGGTGAGGTAGGGGACCTGGCAAGTGAACCGGGGGTGCCCTGCGTCGTCAGCCGTCGCAGGAGCACCCCCCTGGTCATTGTAGGCCACCATACCGGCCGTGCGAACGCACGGACGCTATGGGTTCATGTTCCGACCATTCTCCGGCGAGGGAGACACGTCGTCTCCCTCTGCCTTCCTCCCTGCTTCATCCCTATAAATACCCCCCGCCGCTCCACCGACGAGGGCAGCCTGGATCTGACGGAGAAAACCCCCAGCTTTCTTCTCTTCTTCCTCCGGCAGACGCTCACCAGCTCCGGCGGCTTCCTCCCCCTCCACCTCTTCGCTCTGCCGCAATACCAGCAGCAGAGACTTCCTCCCCTGTTCTTCCCGCGCCACGCCGCACCCAGCTGGCGCCTCTCCAGCCCTCTGCTCGCCGCCGCCCCTCTCCCTGAGCATCGTCTTCTCCGGCGACAGTCGATACGACTGTCGCCCTATTCCTCCCCCTTCGTCCCTGCAAGTAAGCTAGAGTTACTCCCCTTCTCCTCCTCTTTCTTTCCCCGCTTTCAATTTAGTCAATTAAGCCCTCTACCGACCCTGTTCACCCTCACCCTCTTCGCCTCCGACCACCCTCCGGCGAGCCGCTCCCATCACCTCAGCGACCCACACGGCTCGCCGACCACCGCAGAACCTCCGCCTCCTCACCCTGATCCTCTTCCGCCCCTCCACTTCCCACCAAACACCCTCTGCAGATCCACCGAACACACCCACTTCTTCGCTCACAGTTTGACCTAGGACGACCTGTTGACTCCATCACGCCCCCTGCAGCCCCCCTGACCACCTTCGCCGTGCCACGGCGAAGGTCCCCCGCCTGTCTGATTTGGCCGAGAGGCCGTTCTTCTGTGACCAGGTGACTCGCCCGCCGTCGCCATTACTGCGCAGGCAGAGCTGCTTCACCTGCAGGTGCAGGCACGCCTTCGCCCAGGTTTGACTCCCAGGTTGCGCAGGGACTCTCCGCGAAACGTCCCAGGTTCACAGATGGGGCGAAGACCGCGCGGGAAGCCACGATCGCCCACTGCTCCATCCGCGACGCGCGCTCAATTGGGGTGGGACATTTAGTCCCACCTCGGAACCTCTCGGAGGCGCGCGGACGCATAAAGGCAAAAAGTGCCTTATGCTGTCTGCCTCCTGACCACGGGGTGAGGTCCCTCTCACCCGACCCGACCCGGCCTCGTCCGTGACCACGCTCCGCGGACCTGGCCCGACCCGATTAGACCGACCTGCACTCCTCGCCCACCACGCACGCCGGTGGGCCTGGACCCGGGCCTGACCCGAACCCGATTACCCGGTAGCGCTCTGGGAGAGCTTCCGAAGAGTGATTTCAGAGAGAAAGAGAAACGCGGGGGAGGGGGGTAGAGTAGGTTTTTGCCCTCTGATGCTGAACTCTTGAGCGTGCAGGCACAGGTGAAGGACTGCGGAAGAAGAAGAACTGAAGCGGCACTGTACGTCCTGAAGACAGGTAAAGACAAAGAAGAAGAAGAAATGAAGAGAAGCAAGAGGCAAGAAAAGAAGAAGAAGATCTGAAGAAAAAGAAAGAAAGAAAACAAGGAAGAACAGAAGACAGAAGAAGAAGAGCACGAGGGGAAGATCTGAACAAAGCAGAAGAAGAAGGAAGGAAGACTTAGTAGCTGAAGGCAGAAGCTCTGCAGCCATAAAAAAGAGAGGTCACCACCATTGCAGAAGAAGAAGAAGAGAGGTCAAGGCAGAAAACCAAAAAAAGAAGAAGAAGAAGGAGATCTGAAGAAAGAGAAAGAAAAAAAAGAACATCACAACAAATTCTTTCCCTCTCTCTTTATTTTGTAAAAGAAACATGTATATCTCTAGAATACGACTTGCTCCCTGAGTTCGACCTCGGGAACTCTTTCATTTTTCCGAGTAAAAAAATTTTATATGAAACGTTGGTAACAACCGGCTTTACTACAATGTTATAACAAATACAAAACCGACGTCCTTCATTTTTGGCGCCGTTGCCGGGGAGCAACGGCTATTCTAGAGGTAAACATTCCTGTTTCTTTTAAGTTCTGATAATCTCCTCTCTTTTGTGCAGCTACAGGAACTCAAGAAGACAAGCAACCACACAACCACTCCGAAGACAGGTAAAATCTTTTCTCTCACTATTAACCCCTACACTCTAAAGAGGAAAAGAACAAGCAATATAGGGCTAACCTGTCTTCCATACTTAGTAACCATAAAAAGCTGCATGTTTTCAACTCATCACTCCTGCACACTATTAAGGGTATTTAAGGGCTAACACATTCTTGCTTGAGCCCTAATTGCCCAACAAAGAGTTAAATGGACCAAGTAGAGCCAACATAAGGTCAAACATTAGGATTTCAGTAGAGACACACCCCTTAATCAAGAATTGAGGAAATCCAAAAGAGGTGTGCCCAAGCCATTGATTGAAAATAATTAACAAGAAAAATCCTAAACAATTGGCTCTCTCTAAACACTTGAACCCTAAAAGACAGGACCCAAAAAGCTCTCAAAGAAAACAAGAGGTAAAGTTGACCCCTTTGGGTTAACCAACCTTAAATTAGGTCACTCTTTGCACTTAAAAAGACTAAAGTTCAAGTGAAACCTTAAGCACCCTGATCTTAAAATTGGTAGACTTAAGAGGTCAAGATCCCCATTCTGGTCTACCTGGAACCGCAGTGACAAGAGAGGTCGGGTGGGGGAAACCCTGTAACCCGTGGGGACGCTCTACCGTGTAGGGGTCTTCGCGGGACTCTCCCTCTCTGGCTGCCCAGGTAATTCTCAGGTGGACGATCTTTCTGATCAAGGGGTCCATCTGCCCCGCACCTCTATAGTCACCCAACACATTTTTGGGTGTCTTGATTGGGTCCAGCACCTTCTAAACTTACCTCTCCCAACAGTGCATGTACGGAAGGAGGTCTCTAAGACCACCCTTAAGACCTCCATTAGAAATTCGCTCTCGTCAAGGCCAAGCCTCGACGCCCGTATTTGTGCAGCAACACCCTCACATTATTCTCTCTTCTGATTCAGAACCAAGTTCTTCTTCTTCCCCCATCATGGCTCAGCCAGTTGAGGAAGAAAATAATCTGGAACACCAGCTCCAGCGACTCAATGACCTCTTCCAAAACTTCGTGCACCCACCGCAGCGTCCTATGATGCGGGACCACTACAATCCTGCTGCGGTGGCCATTGAGCCTCGAGTTAGAATCCCGATTGGAGGACCTGATTCCGAACTAAAGCCCAACATGATTCACGCTATACCTAAATTCCAAGGGCTTAATTCTGAAGATCCCTTCCAGCACATCAAACAGCTAAAGCATCTGGCCCACACTTTTGGATCAGATGCGCAAAATCGGGATATTCTTCTCATGAAGATGTTCTCCTTTTCTCTTATGGACAAGGCCGCCCATTGGTATCAAACTCAGACCCGGCCGATCAACACTTGGGAAGAACTTCAATCCGAGTTTTTGAAAAAGTTCTTTCCCGTTGGTCGAACCAACGCCTTGCGCCATCAGATTACACACTTCACTCAACAATCAGGAGAACCTCTCCATGAGGCATGGGATCGTTTTCAGGATCTCATGAGGAAGTGCCCCCATCACGGAGTTCCTAAATGGGAACAAGTCCAATCTTTTTACCAGGGACTCCGTGAGGACATCCGCCTTTTCGTCAATGCAACCTGCGGAGGAAACATCATGGGTCAACATGAAGACACCGTATGGGAGATTCTCGAAAACATGTGCGAGAACTCCATCAACAATGACTCCATGGGATTATTCGACAGGACGAATACCCGCGCAGCGACGAATCTTAAGGGAGCACATGAGACGCAGGGCCTGTCCGCATCAGTCGACCTGGAATTAATGGCCAGTCGATTGGACAAGGTCTCAATCATTGAAAAGAAGGTGGATGAGCTGACTCAGCACTTGCAGCGAGCCACCTCTGCGCGTAACTCCTTTGCACAACCTCCTTCCACACAGGAGACTGTGCAAAACATCCTACACCGATCCTCCCCTGGGATGGATCCATATCCATCCCCATCTGATTCTTGGACTGGAAGATCATCCGATCCTTTCTTCACCAGCCGGGGGAACTCCATTCCTCCTTTCCCTGATTCTCAGGAAGTTCCTCAGACCTGCGAGGACCTCAACGCCATCCAGAACGACCCATTCTCCAACACTTACAACCCTGGATGGCGAAACCATCCCAATTTTCAGTGGGCGGGAAATTCCCAAACCCAAAGACCACCTTTTCAGTCCCGCCCACAGCCCTCTCATCACTACCAGCCGCCTCAGCCTCGGCCCAACCCTACTTATCCATCAGGGCCAAATCAAGATCAAATGTCCTTAATCCTTCAGACTCTGGCTGACATTCAAAAATCGAATGCGGCCATTCAAAAACAGCACAAGGACGAGCTTACTGAAGTTAAAACTCAGCTGGCCCAGTTGGCAAATTCTCGCCAGCCAGGCACACTCCCGTCCCAACCCCTTCCTAACCCAAATAACGTGCCAACCCAGAAGCGCGTTATGAATCCAAATTTAGGCCACGCTCAATGGATTTATCAGGCCCCTACTGCCCCATCTCCAGACGAGATGGAAGCCTCAACTTCGCGTACGGGATTTCAGCAGCAGCCACCCCTCCTACCAAACCCAAACCAAAATCAGGCCGGATTAAATTCTGTAACAACACGTAGTGGTAAGACAACTCAGGACCCGCATTATCCAAACCACTCCCAGCCTGATAACCATGACCCTAGGATAGTTAGCCAAGGTACCGCTGCTCCAGACCCACAACCTGGACCTATCATAGAGGAACCAACCAAGATCCCGTTTCCCGAGGCCCTGACCAAGGGAAAGAAGACCACCAAACCCGTGGCCCCTGAGGAGGACCTGGTCAAGCTCTTTGAGCAGGTCCACATAAACATCCCCTTGATGGATGCAATCCGCCACGTACCAGCTTACGCACGATTTCTAAAGAATATATGTACACCCCAGCGTAAGCCGCGAACCAAGGGAGGGAGCCCAATTGTTCTGTCAGAGCAAGCCAGCTCTGTAATCCTTAGTAGACTCCCACCCAAGGCAAAAGATCCTGGAACTCCCCTGATCTCCTGTAAGATAGGTGGTACCCAATTTGATAGAGCATTGTTAGACTTAGGTGCATCTATAAATCTGATACCCACATCCTTACTTGACCATCTGGAAGAATCTGAGCTGAAACCAACCGAGGTGACATTACAATTAGCAGATCGATCTATAAAGTCACCAAAAGGGATTCTCGAGGATGTTATCGTGAGAGTGCGGGATTTCTATTTTCCAGTGGACTTTATAGTCTTAGACATGGATGCACCTGAGAACCCTAGGGATACACCAATCATTCTAGGGAGACCTTTCTTGGCTACTGCTAGAGCCAACATCAGCTGTGAGGAGGGCCAAATAGAGCTTAAGTTTGGAGATCAAACACTGAAAATTGATATATTTAAGGCCCAACAAGGAATTAATTGCGGCGTCATCGAGCAAATTTGTGACATCAAGACTTTGGTTGATGAATCACACCTCCAGAATGACTTGAGTATGCCTCATCAACCACAGAAGGATCTTGACCCGCAAACAGAGGAGTCCAATCCAGATGTGAACAACCCAGTAACTCCCACCCTTGAACCTCACATCTATACTGAACCACCCGCTGCTGCTGAAAACCCCATCCTTGAACTGAAACCCCTTCCTGCTCATTTGAAATACATCTTTTTGGGTTCTAATCAGACCCTTCCTGTGATCATCAATTCCAACCTCAGTCCTGAACAGGAATCCCGTCTGATTGTTGTCCTCCAGCAACATCGCAGAGCCATCGGATGGACTCTCGATGATTTGACTGGAATAAGTCCCTCTTATTGTACTCATCATATCTATTCAGAAGAGGGCACACGACCTTCTCGTGAAATGCAGAGACGCTTAAACCCCAATCTGCAGGAGGTCGTGAAAAAGGAGATCATCAAGTGGTTAGATGCCGGGATCATCTACCCGATCTCCGATAGTCGTTGGGTGAGCCCAATTCAGGTCGTGCCTAAGAAGGCAGGACTCACCACTATAACGACTGAGACCGGAGAAATCATTCCTACCCGATTAGCCAACTCGTGGAGAGTCTGTATAGACTACCGTCGACTCAATTCCTCCACGAAGAAGGATCATTTCCCACTACCCTTCATTGATCAAATTCTCGAAAAACTAGCGGGAAATAGGTTCTTCTGCTTTCTTGACGGGTACTCCGGTTATAACCAGGTGGCAATCCATCCTGAGGACCAAGAAAAGACCACATTCACCTGCCCCTTCGGAACATACGCTTTCCGAAGGATGCCTTTCGGTCTTTGCAATGCACCCGCTACTTTTCAGCGATGCATGCTTGCCATATTCTCAGATATGGTAGGTGATTATCTGGAAGTCTTCATGGATGACTTTTCAGTTTTCGGAGCATCATTCGACGATTGCCTCCAACACTTGGTCCAGATACTCAGGCGGTGCATCGACGTGAATTTGGTTCTTTCTTGGGAGAAGAGCCATTTCATGGCGCCTGAGGGAATTGTCCTGGGACACTCAATTTCGGAGAAAGGTATCCAAGTGGATCGAGCTAAGGTTAATCTGATTTCTCACCTTCCTATGCCTAGCTCGATCAGGGACATCCGATCCTTTTTAGGGCATGTCGGTTTTTATCGACGATTTATCCCTGATTTTTCAAAAATCGCACGCCCCCTGACCACTCTTCTCTCCAAGGATGTTCCCTTCAAAATCTGCAAGGAATGCACTCAAGCATTTGAAATCCTGCGTGACCGAGTCACCCAAGCCCCGATCCTACAGTCCCCTGATTGGTCTCAACCCTTTGAGATCATGTGTGATGCATCCGACTTCGCTGTAGGAGCGGTTTTGGGGCAGAAAAATGACAAGAAACCTGTGGTCATTTACTACGCCAGCAAAACACTCGATGAGGCTCAGCGTAACTATACAGTTACTGAGAAAGAGCTGCTAGCTGTAGTATTTGCCCTAGAGAAATTCAGATCGTACCTTCTGGGTTCCCATGTCATCATATACTCAGATCACACGGCTGTGAGGCATCTCCTTGCAAAGAAGGACGCGAAACCTCGATTGATCCGATGGATCTTGCTGTTGCAAGAATTTGACCTCGAGATTCGCGATAAAGCGGGAAAACAAAACGTGGTAGCTGATCACTTGTCCCGTCTTCCTTCTGAAATGATAGACCCTTCCGGACCCATCACTGAGCATTTTCCCGATGAGCACCTGCTGACTATTGGTACTAGCCTTCCATGGTTTGCTAATATTGTAAATTACTTGGCATCTCATCAGACCCCGTCCGATTGGCCGAAGGCCAAGAAAGACAAATTACGCTCCGATGCCAAGTATTACATTTGGGAAGACCCGTACCTCTTCCGCATAGGTGCCGATCAGATCATCCGAAGATGTGTCCCGGAAGGGGAAGTCAACAATATCCTCTCTTTCTGCCATGACCAGGCATGCGGTGGCCATTTTGCCGGGCATAAAACCGCATCAAAAGTCCTCCAGTGCGGCTTTTACTGGCCCACACTGTTCAAAGACGCATACAGTCATTGCAAGGCATGCAGTCGTTGCCAGACTTTGGGCAACATGAGCCATCGCGACATGATGCCTATGCAACCGATTCTAGTATGCGAAATCTTTGATGTTTGGGGGATTGATTTTATGGGCCCCTTTCCTGTTTCGGATGGTTTCGAATACATTCTGTTGGCTGTGGACTACGTGTCCAAATGGATCGAAGCCATACCGACCCGAACCTGTGATCACAAAATCGTTCTCAAATTCATTTATCAACACATTTTCTCAAGGTTCGGGATTCCTCGTGCAATAATCTCTGATGGGGGGACCCATTTCACAAATGCTCAGTTTAGGTCACTGATGACCAAATACGGGGTGTCTCACCGAATCTCTACTCCTTACCACCCCCAAACTAATGGTCTAGCTGAGCTGTCGAATCGGGAGATCAAGAAAATCCTGCAGGTCACTGTTCGACCTGACAGGAAGGACTGGTCGTCCCGACTTCCGGAAGCATTGTGGGCCTATAGGACCGCCCACAAGACCCAATTGGGCATGTCTCCCTTTAGATTGGTGTACGGAAAGGCATGCCACCTTCCCGTCGAACTGGAACATAAAGCCTATTGGGCAGTACGGAACTGTAATCTGGATCTTTCTAAGGCTGGGACCCACAGAAAACTCCAAATCAGCGAGATCGATGAATTGCGCATAGACGCGTACGAGAACTCGCAAATCTACAAGGAGCGGGTTAAAGCCTTCCACGACAAACACATCTCGAGAAAGATCTTTCATCCTGGTCAAAAGGTCCTACTCTTTGATGCCCGACTCAAACTCTTCCCAGGAAAACTGAGATCTAAATGGGTCGGACCATATTTGGTCCGACAGGTTTTTGGAAATGGAGCAATCGAAATCAGTCCACTCAGCCACGATTCTGAACCTTTCATCGTGAATGGTCAAAGACTCAAGCCGTTCATTGATGTAACTTCTACTGATTTGGCTGAGGCATCTTATATCCTCCTTTCCCCTTGAGCTTATTGCGCCCAGCCGATGGCGTAAAACTCAGCGCTTAACGGGAGGCAGCCCGTCATTCTCTTTGAAAACCTGAAACTTGTTCTGACACCTTTCAGCACTCGAAGTTCACCCTTGTAGACAGCCGACCCCAACTCAGATGTTTGCATCTGGGATTTGAAATCGTCCGCAAAAATTCAACCCGACCCATTCACTCATCCAAATTTCTGTCTTAAGGAATGAACTAAGACCCCCTAGGTTACAATGAGGACATTGCAAATCTTGGGCATGGGGGGGTAGGAAAGTGCAAAAACGTGTAAGGAAATGGTTTCAAACAAAAAATTCACATATGCCAAAAAAAAAAAAAAAAAATTTCTTCGAAAAAGAATAAGAGGAGAAGAGGAGAAGGAAAATTTTGTGAAGGAGAAAAGAAACAAAATGAAAAAGGAGCACAAAATTATGAGAAAAAAGGTGATAGTCATTAGTAAGGGAACTAAGGAATTAACCTAAGTTCTAGACCTCATTCAAAAAAATAACTGAAAAGTGCACAATAAGATTAGTAAGAATGCAAACCTTAGGCATTCTTGAATAGACTCTTAGTACTCATTAAGATCTGGACACTCCTCAAGAGGTTGAGGAAAATGAAAAGCTGAAGTATTAGGTCTAAGGCTTAGGAAGTATTCGGCCTCGTTAACTAATTTTTGGTTTACAGGACTCAGTAACCTAAGCACCCTAATCTCACACACAGCCTGGTTCAGTAAGCGTAAAAATCAGAATCACGCAGAAGCGTCGCAAAAATCTGAAAAGAACACCTAGAATAGGAGCGGCCGATCAACACAAGTTGATTTGGACGAGTTCCCAGCGCAGAGAGGCGGGAAATCCCCTCGAAGACGCGTAACAAAATATCATCTCCTCGGTGCTTGTCTCTTAGGATATTTACATATCCTACGGGGGGCATGTAAGCACTCTGCTGGTTCAGATTCCATGGATGGCATTATCTCGAAGTGTCAATTGCCAGGGTCTGGATTCGGCCACGGAATACCATGGATGGGATTATCTCGAAATCTCAATAGCCAGGGTTCCGGGGGTTGCCATGGGCGGTGCTATCTCGAAGCATCAATCGCCAGGAACCCTTGAGGATTGATGATGGGAGCAAGGAATCTGATACAGACCGTGTTGAAAAGCCAATCCTAGGCTAGAACTAAAAAGAAAAAGAGAGAGAAAACTCTCCAAACAGAAAAACTTTCTATCTCTCTCTTACAAAACGCACTGCGAACCGAGCCAGGGCTAAAATCATTTTAAGCACGGGTGCTTTAACCACGAAATCCAATAAACCTTAGGTTAGTTCTTGTGGGCCTTAAAAACCTTTGCTAAAAGACTGAGGCTAAGGCTAGACAGATTTGGATCTTGATTGGTACTAGAGTACCTTTTAGGCCTATGATCAGCATTCTAACCTAATCTATGAAGGCACTTATCTAAAACTATTGAAAACTTCATGGTCTAGAACAAGGGTTGAAACCTTAAGTTTTTTTTGCTAAGGGACTAGCAAAAGCTAGGCATGGGGGTATGATGAGAACCTCATCATGAGCCATAACTAGCTCATTTTGACCCAATAAAAAGGATAAAAGCTCCTACATATCTCAAGGAAAGGCGTAACTCAGAGAATTCTGAGTTTGAGAAGAAAACAAGTCATAAGGGGTAAAAGTGCAATTTTACCAGTATAATCTGCATACAGGGTAATTCAGGGCCCAAACATAGGTCAAAACAGCTTAATAAGAATAAAAGTGGGATGAAATGATCTAGCAAGGGCTACAGCAATTCCAAGAGACTAAATCTGTAACCCTAAAACAACCCACTTCAATTCACAAGGTTCGAGGCAAAGTAAAAATAGAATAAACCCTCTAAAATTCATAGAAAAATAATCTCTAGGGTTTAGAACCTTCAATTTGGCCTTTAGAACCCATTTTGACCTACATTGAGAACCATGCCCAATTAATAACTTAATTTGGGTTTTTGCGCAAATTGACCGGTCGAACAAGGTTTAAGATGAAAATAAAATTCACCATCAGATTCCTTAGGTCCTAATTAGTCATGTATAAAAACTTGAGCCTAAGAAGAAACCTCCTTGACCGACTTTACACTTTGGTCCTCATATATTTACTCTTTGGCCCTCAACTTTTGAACCCTCGCATTTTGGCCCCTAACTCTCCTTCGTTCTTTGCAATCAGGTCCCTCCTGCAAAACCCTGCCAGCACCATGCTCCGGCGACCTTGCGCGGAGCATGGCGCCGCGCAGGGTGAGGTAGGGGACCTGGCAAGTGAACCGGGGGTGCCCTGCGTCGTCAGCCGTCGCAGGAGCACCCCCCTGGTCATTGTAGGCCACCATACCGGCCGTGCGAACGCACGGACGCTATGGGTTCATGTTCCGACCATTCTCCGGCGAGGGAGACACGTCGTCTCCCTCTGCCTTCCTCCCTGCTTCATCCCTATAAATACCCCCCGCCGCTCCACCGACGAGGGCAGCCTGGATCTGACGGAGAAAACCCCCAGCTTTCTTCTCTTCTTCCTCCGGCAGACGCTCACCAGCTCCGGCGGCTTCCTCCCCCTCCACCTCTTCGCTCTGCCGCAATACCAGCAGCAGAGACTTCCTCCCCTGTTCTTCCCGCGCCACGCCGCACCCAGCTGGCGCCTCTCCAGCCCTCTGCTCGCCGCCGCCCCTCTCCCTGAGCATCGTCTTCTCCGGCGACAGTCGATACGACTGTCGCCCTATTCCTCCCCCTTCGTCCCTGCAAGTAAGCTAGAGTTACTCCCCTTCTCCTCCTCTTTCTTTCCCCGCTTTCAATTTAGTCAATTAAGCCCTCTACCGACCCTGTTCACCCTCACCCTCTTCGCCTCCGACCACCCTCCGGCGAGCCGCTCCCATCACCTCAGCGACCCACACGGCTCGCCGACCACCGCAGAACCTCCGCCTCCTCACCCTGATCCTCTTCCGCCCCTCCACTTCCCACCAAACACCCTCTGCAGATCCACCGAACACACCCACTTCTTCGCTCACAGTTTGACCTAGGACGACCTGTTGACTCCATCACGCCCCCTGCAGCCCCCCTGACCACCTTCGCCGTGCCACGGCGAAGGTCCCCCGCCTGTCTGATTTGGCCGAGAGGCCGTTCTTCTGTGACCAGGTGACTCGCCCGCCGTCGCCATTACTGCGCAGGCAGAGCTGCTTCACCTGCAGGTGCAGGCACGCCTTCGCCCAGGTTTGACTCCCAGGTTGCGCAGGGACTCTCCGCGAAACGTCCCAGGTTCACAGATGGGGCGAAGACCGCGCGGGAAGCCACGATCGCCCACTGCTCCATCCGCGACGCGCGCTCAATTGGGGTGGGACATTTAGTCCCACCTCGGAACCTCTCGGAGGCGCGCGGACGCATAAAGGCAAAAAGTGCCTTATGCTGTCTGCCTCCTGACCACGGGGTGAGGTCCCTCTCACCCGACCCGACCCGGCCTCGTCCGTGACCACGCTCCGCGGACCTGGCCCGACCCGATTAGACCGACCTGCACTCCTCGCCCACCACGCACGCCGGTGGGCCTGGACCCGGGCCTGACCCGAACCCGATTACCCGGTAGCGCTCTGGGAGAGCTTCCGAAGAGTGATTTCAGAGAGAAAGAGAAACGCGGGGGAGGGGGGTAGAGTAGGTTTTTGCCCTCTGATGCTGAACTCTTGAGCGTGCAGGCACAGGTGAAGGACTGCGGAAGAAGAAGAACTGAAGCGGCACTGTACGTCCTGAAGACAGGTAAAGACAAAGAAGAAGAAGAAATGAAGAGAAGCAAGAGGCAAGAAAAGAAGAAGAAGATCTGAAGAAAAAGAAAGAAAGAAAACAAGGAAGAACAGAAGACAGAAGAAGAAGAGCACGAGGGGAAGATCTGAACAAAGCAGAAGAAGAAGGAAGGAAGACTTAGTAGCTGAAGGCAGAAGCTCTGCAGCCATAAAAAAGAGAGGTCACCACCATTGCAGAAGAAGAAGAAGAGAGGTCAAGGCAGAAAACCAAAAAAAGAAGAAGAAGAAGGAGATCTGAAGAAAGAGAAAGAAAAAAAAGAACATCACAACAAATTCTTTCCCTCTCTCTTTATTTTGTAAAAGAAACATGTATATCTCTAGAATACGACTTGCTCCCTGAGTTCGACCTCGGGAACTCTTTCATTTTTCCGAGTAAAAAAATTTTATATGAAACGTTGGTAACAACCGGCTTTACTACAATGTTATAACAAATACAAAACCGACGTCCTTCATTTTTGGCGCCGTTGCCGGGGAGCAACGGCTATTCTAGAGGTAAACATTCCTGTTTCTTTTAAGTTCTGATAATCTCCTCTCTTTTGTGCAGCTACAGGAACTCAAGAAGACAAGCAACCACACAACCACTCCGAAGACAGGTAAAATCTTTTCTCTCACTATTAACCCCTACACTCTAAAGAGGAAAAGAACAAGCAATATAGGGCTAACCTGTCTTCCATACTTAGTAACCATAAAAAGCTGCATGTTTTCAACTCATCACTCCTGCACACTATTAAGGGTATTTAAGGGCTAACACATTCTTGCTTGAGCCCTAATTGCCCAACAAAGAGTTAAATGGACCAAGTAGAGCCAACATAAGGTCAAACATTAGGATTTCAGTAGAGACACACCCCTTAATCAAGAATTGAGGAAATCCAAAAGAGGTGTGCCCAAGCCATTGATTGAAAATAATTAACAAGAAAAATCCTAAACAATTGGCTCTCTCTAAACACTTGAACCCTAAAAGACAGGACCCAAAAAGCTCTCAAAGAAAACAAGAGGTAAAGTTGACCCCTTTGGGTTAACCAACCTTAAATTAGGTCACTCTTTGCACTTAAAAAGACTAAAGTTCAAGTGAAACCTTAAGCACCCTGATCTTAAAATTGGTAGACTTAAGAGGTCAAGATCCCCATTCTGGTCTACCTGGAACCGCAGTGACAAGAGAGGTCGGGTGGGGGAAACCCTGTAACCCGTGGGGACGCTCTACCGTGTAGGGGTCTTCGCGGGACTCTCCCTCTCTGGCTGCCCAGGTAATTCTCAGGTGGACGATCTTTCTGATCAAGGGGTCCATCTGCCCCGCACCTCTATAGTCACCCAACACATTTTTGGGTGTCTTGATTGGGTCCAGCACCTTCTAAACTTACCTCTCCCAACAGTGCATGTACGGAAGGAGGTCTCTAAGACCACCCTTAAGACCTCCATTAGAAATTCGCTCTCGTCAAGGCCAAGCCTCGACGCCCGTATTTGTGCAGCAACACCCTCACATTATTCTCTCTTCTGATTCAGAACCAAGTTCTTCTTCTTCCCCCATCATGGCTCAGCCAGTTGAGGAAGAAAATAATCTGGAACACCAGCTCCAGCGACTCAATGACCTCTTCCAAAACTTCGTGCACCCACCGCAGCGTCCTATGATGCGGGACCACTACAATCCTGCTGCGGTGGCCATTGAGCCTCGAGTTAGAATCCCGATTGGAGGACCTGATTCCGAACTAAAGCCCAACATGATTCACGCTATACCTAAATTCCAAGGGCTTAATTCTGAAGATCCCTTCCAGCACATCAAACAGCTAAAGCATCTGGCCCACACTTTTGGATCAGATGCGCAAAATCGGGATATTCTTCTCATGAAGATGTTCTCCTTTTCTCTTATGGACAAGGCCGCCCATTGGTATCAAACTCAGACCCGGCCGATCAACACTTGGGAAGAACTTCAATCCGAGTTTTTGAAAAAGTTCTTTCCCGTTGGTCGAACCAACGCCTTGCGCCATCAGATTACACACTTCACTCAACAATCAGGAGAACCTCTCCATGAGGCATGGGATCGTTTTCAGGATCTCATGAGGAAGTGCCCCCATCACGGAGTTCCTAAATGGGAACAAGTCCAATCTTTTTACCAGGGACTCCGTGAGGACATCCGCCTTTTCGTCAATGCAACCTGCGGAGGAAACATCATGGGTCAACATGAAGACACCGTATGGGAGATTCTCGAAAACATGTGCGAGAACTCCATCAACAATGACTCCATGGGATTATTCGACAGGACGAATACCCGCGCAGCGACGAATCTTAAGGGAGCACATGAGACGCAGGGCCTGTCCGCATCAGTCGACCTGGAATTAATGGCCAGTCGATTGGACAAGGTCTCAATCATTGAAAAGAAGGTGGATGAGCTGACTCAGCACTTGCAGCGAGCCACCTCTGCGCGTAACTCCTTTGCACAACCTCCTTCCACACAGGAGACTGTGCAAAACATCCTACACCGATCCTCCCCTGGGATGGATCCATATCCATCCCCATCTGATTCTTGGACTGGAAGATCATCCGATCCTTTCTTCACCAGCCGGGGGAACTCCATTCCTCCTTTCCCTGATTCTCAGGAAGTTCCTCAGACCTGCGAGGACCTCAACGCCATCCAGAACGACCCATTCTCCAACACTTACAACCCTGGATGGCGAAACCATCCCAATTTTCAGTGGGCGGGAAATTCCCAAACCCAAAGACCACCTTTTCAGTCCCGCCCACAGCCCTCTCATCACTACCAGCCGCCTCAGCCTCGGCCCAACCCTACTTATCCATCAGGGCCAAATCAAGATCAAATGTCCTTAATCCTTCAGACTCTGGCTGACATTCAAAAATCGAATGCGGCCATTCAAAAACAGCACAAGGACGAGCTTACTGAAGTTAAAACTCAGCTGGCCCAGTTGGCAAATTCTCGCCAGCCAGGCACACTCCCGTCCCAACCCCTTCCTAACCCAAATAACGTGCCAACCCAGAAGCGCGTTATGAATCCAAATTTAGGCCACGCTCAATGGATTTATCAGGCCCCTACTGCCCCATCTCCAGACGAGATGGAAGCCTCAACTTCGCGTACGGGATTTCAGCAGCAGCCACCCCTCCTACCAAACCCAAACCAAAATCAGGCCGGATTAAATTCTGTAACAACACGTAGTGGTAAGACAACTCAGGACCCGCATTATCCAAACCACTCCCAGCCTGATAACCATGACCCTAGGATAGTTAGCCAAGGTACCGCTGCTCCAGACCCACAACCTGGACCTATCATAGAGGAACCAACCAAGATCCCGTTTCCCGAGGCCCTGACCAAGGGAAAGAAGACCACCAAACCCGTGGCCCCTGAGGAGGACCTGGTCAAGCTCTTTGAGCAGGTCCACATAAACATCCCCTTGATGGATGCAATCCGCCACGTACCAGCTTACGCACGATTTCTAAAGAATATATGTACACCCCAGCGTAAGCCGCGAACCAAGGGAGGGAGCCCAATTGTTCTGTCAGAGCAAGCCAGCTCTGTAATCCTTAGTAGACTCCCACCCAAGGCAAAAGATCCTGGAACTCCCCTGATCTCCTGTAAGATAGGTGGTACCCAATTTGATAGAGCATTGTTAGACTTAGGTGCATCTATAAATCTGATACCCACATCCTTACTTGACCATCTGGAAGAATCTGAGCTGAAACCAACCGAGGTGACATTACAATTAGCAGATCGATCTATAAAGTCACCAAAAGGGATTCTCGAGGATGTTATCGTGAGAGTGCGGGATTTCTATTTTCCAGTGGACTTTATAGTCTTAGACATGGATGCACCTGAGAACCCTAGGGATACACCAATCATTCTAGGGAGACCTTTCTTGGCTACTGCTAGAGCCAACATCAGCTGTGAGGAGGGCCAAATAGAGCTTAAGTTTGGAGATCAAACACTGAAAATTGATATATTTAAGGCCCAACAAGGAATTAATTGCGGCGTCATCGAGCAAATTTGTGACATCAAGACTTTGGTTGATGAATCACACCTCCAGAATGACTTGAGTATGCCTCATCAACCACAGAAGGATCTTGACCCGCAAACAGAGGAGTCCAATCCAGATGTGAACAACCCAGTAACTCCCACCCTTGAACCTCACATCTATACTGAACCACCCGCTGCTGCTGAAAACCCCATCCTTGAACTGAAACCCCTTCCTGCTCATTTGAAATACATCTTTTTGGGTTCTAATCAGACCCCTTCCTGTGATCATCAATTCCAACCTCAGTCCTGAACAGGAATCCCGTCTGATTGTTGTCCTCCAGCAACATCGCAGAGCCATCGGATGGACTCTCGATGATTTGACTGGAATAAGTCCCTCTTATTGTACTCATCATATCTATTCAGAAGAGGGCACACGACCTTCTCGTGAAATGCAGAGACGCTTAAACCCCAATCTGCAGGAGGTCGTGAAAAAGGAGATCATCAAGTGGTTAGATGCCGGGATCATCTACCCGATCTCCGATAGTCGTTGGGTGAGCCCAATTCAGGTCGTGCCTAAGAAGGCAGGACTCACCACTATAACGACTGAGACCGGAGAAATCATTCCTACCCGATTAGCCAACTCGTGGAGAGTCTGTATAGACTACCGTCGACTCAATTCCTCCACGAAGAAGGATCATTTCCCACTACCCTTCATTGATCAAATTCTCGAAAAACTAGCGGGAAATAGGTTCTTCTGCTTTCTTGACGGGTACTCCGGTTATAACCAGGTGGCAATCCATCCTGAGGACCAAGAAAAGACCACATTCACCTGCCCCTTCGGAACATACGCTTTCCGAAGGATGCCTTTCGGTCTTTGCAATGCACCCGCTACTTTTCAGCGATGCATGCTTGCCATATTCTCAGATATGGTAGGTGATTATCTGGAAGTCTTCATGGATGACTTTTCAGTTTTCGGAGCATCATTCGACGATTGCCTCCAACACTTGGTCCAGATACTCAGGCGGTGCATCGACGTGAATTTGGTTCTTTCTTGGGAGAAGAGCCATTTCATGGCGCCTGAGGGAATTGTCCTGGGACACTCAATTTCGGAGAAAGGTATCCAAGTGGATCGAGCTAAGGTTAATCTGATTTCTCACCTTCCTATGCCTAGCTCGATCAGGGACATCCGATCCTTTTTAGGGCATGTCGGTTTTTATCGACGATTTATCCCTGATTTTTCAAAAATCGCACGCCCCCTGACCACTCTTCTCTCCAAGGATGTTCCCTTCAAAATCTGCAAGGAATGCACTCAAGCATTTGAAATCCTGCGTGACCGAGTCACCCAAGCCCCGATCCTACAGTCCCCTGATTGGTCTCAACCCTTTGAGATCATGTGTGATGCATCCGACTTCGCTGTAGGAGCGGTTTTGGGGCAGAAAAATGACAAGAAACCTGTGGTCATTTACTACGCCAGCAAAACACTCGATGAGGCTCAGCGTAACTATACAGTTACTGAGAAAGAGCTGCTAGCTGTAGTATTTGCCCTAGAGAAATTCAGATCGTACCTTCTGGGTTCCCATGTCATCATATACTCAGATCACACGGCTGTGAGGCATCTCCTTGCAAAGAAGGACGCGAAACCTCGATTGATCCGATGGATCTTGCTGTTGCAAGAATTTGACCTCGAGATTCGCGATAAAGCGGGAAAACAAAACGTGGTAGCTGATCACTTGTCCCGTCTTCCTTCTGAAATGATAGACCCTTCCGGACCCATCACTGAGCATTTTCCCGATGAGCACCTGCTGACTATTGGTACTAGCCTTCCATGGTTTGCTAATATTGTAAATTACTTGGCATCTCATCAGACCCCGTCCGATTGGCCGAAGGCCAAGAAAGACAAATTACGCTCCGATGCCAAGTATTACATTTGGGAAGACCCGTACCTCTTCCGCATAGGTGCCGATCAGATCATCCGAAGATGTGTCCCGGAAGGGGAAGTCAACAATATCCTCTCTTTCTGCCATGACCAGGCATGCGGTGGCCATTTTGCCGGGCATAAAACCGCATCAAAAGTCCTCCAGTGCGGCTTTTACTGGCCCACACTGTTCAAAGACGCATACAGTCATTGCAAGGCATGCAGTCGTTGCCAGACTTTGGCCAACATGAGCCATCGCGACATGATGCCTATGCAACCGATTCTAGTATGCGAAATCTTTGATGTTTGGGGGATTGATTTTATGGGCCCCTTTCCTGTTTCGGATGGTTTCGAATACATTCTGTTGGCTGTGGACTACGTGTCCAAATGGATCGAAGCCATACCGACCCGAACCTGTGATCACAAAATCGTTCTCAAATTCATTTATCAACACATTTTCTCAAGGTTCGGGATTCCTCGTGCAATAATCTCTGATGGGGGGACCCATTTCACAAATGCTCAGTTTAGGTCACTGATGACCAAATACGGGGTGTCTCACCGAATCTCTACTCCTTACCACCCCCAAACTAATGGTCTAGCTGAGCTGTCGAATCGGGAGATCAAGAAAATCCTGCAGGTCACTGTTCGACCTGACAGGAAGGACTGGTCGTCCCGACTTCCGGAAGCATTGTGGGCCTATAGGACCGCCCACAAGACCCAATTGGGCATGTCTCCCTTTAGATTGGTGTACGGAAAGGCATGCCACCTTCCCGTCGAACTGGAACATAAAGCCTATTGGGCAGTACGGAACTGTAATCTGGATCTTTCTAAGGCTGGGACCCACAGAAAACTCCAAATCAGCGAGATCGATGAATTGCGCATAGACGCGTACGAGAACTCGCAAATCTACAAGGAGCGGGTTAAAGCCTTCCACGACAAACACATCTCGAGAAAGATCTTTCATCCTGGTCAAAAGGTCCTACTCTTTGATGCCCGACTCAAACTCTTCCCAGGAAAACTGAGATCTAAATGGGTCGGACCATATTTGGTCCGACAGGTTTTTGGAAATGGAGCAATCGAAATCAGTCCACTCAGCCACGATTCTGAACCTTTCATCGTGAATGGTCAAAGACTCAAGCCGTTCATTGATGTAACTTCTACTGATTTGGCTGAGGCATCTTATATCCTCCTTTCCCCTTGAGCTTATTGCGCCCAGCCGATGGCGTAAAACTCAGCGCTTAACGGGAGGCAGCCCGTCATTCTCTTTGAAAACCTGAAACTTGTTCTGACACCTTTCAGCACTCGAAGTTCACCCTTGTAGACAGCCGACCCCAACTCAGATGTTTGCATCTGGGATTTGAAATCGTCCGCAAAAATTCAACCCGACCCATTCACTCATCCAAATTTCTGTCTTAAGGAATGAACTAAGACCCCCTAGGTTACAATGAGGACATTGCAAATCTTGGGCATGGGGGGGTAGGAAAGTGCAAAAACGTGTAAGGAAATGGTTTCAAACAAAAAATTCACATATGCCAAAAAAAAAAAAAAAAAATTTCTTCGAAAAAGAATAAGAGGAGAAGAGGAGAAGGAAAATTTTGTGAAGGAGAAAAGAAACAAAATGAAAAAGGAGCACAAAATTATGAGAAAAAAGGTGATAGTCATTAGTAAGGGAACTAAGGAATTAACCTAAGTTCTAGACCTCATTCAAAAAAATAACTGAAAAGTGCACAATAAGATTAGTAAGAATGCAAACCTTAGGCATTCTTGAATAGACTCTTAGTACTCATTAAGATCTGGACACTCCTCAAGAGGTTGAGGAAAATGAAAAGCTGAAGTATTAGGTCTAAGGCTTAGGAAGTATTCGGCATCGTTAACTAATTTTTGGTTTACAGGACTCAGTAACCTAAGCACCCTAATCTCACACACAGCCTGGTTCAGTAAGCGTAAAAATCAGAATCACGCAGAAGCGTCGCAAAAATCTGAAAAGAACACCTAGAATAGGAGCGGCCGATCAACACAAGTTGATTTGGACGAGTTCCCAGCGCAGAGAGGCGGGAAATCCCCTCGAAGACGCGTAACAAAATATCATCTCCTCGGTGCTTGTCTCTTAGGATATTTACATATCCTACGGGGGGCATGTAAGCACTCTGCTGGTTCAGATTCCATGGATGGCATTATCTCGAAGTGTCAATTGCCAGGGTCTGGATTCGGCCACGGAATACCATGGATGGGATTATCTCGAAATCTCAATAGCCAGGGTTCCGGGGGTTGCCATGGGCGGTGCTATCTCGAAGCATCAATCGCCAGGAACCCTTGAGGATTGATGATGGGAGCAAGGAATCTGATACAGACCGTGTTGAAAAGCCAATCCTAGGCTAGAACTAAAAAGAAAAAGAGAGAGAAAACTCTCCAAACAGAAAAACTTTCTATCTCTCTCTTACAAAACGCACTGCGAACCGAGCCAGGGCTAAAATCATTTTAAGCACGGGTGCTTTAACCACGAAATCCAATAAACCTTAGGTTAGTTCTTGTGGGCCTTAAAAACCTTTGCTAAAAGACTGAGGCTAAGGCTAGACAGATTTGGATCTTGATTGGTACTAGAGTACCTTTTAGGCCTATGATCAGCATTCTAACCTAATCTATGAAGGCACTTATCTAAAACTATTGAAAACTTCATGGTCTAGAACAAGGGTTGAAACCTTAAGTTTTTTTTGCTAAGGGACTAGCAAAAGCTAGGCATGGGGGTATGATGAGAACCTCATCATGAGCCATAACTAGCTCATTTTGACCCAATAAAAAGGATAAAAGCTCCTACATATCTCAAGGAAAGGCGTAACTCAGAGAATTCTGAGTTTGAGAAGAAAACAAGTCATAAGGGGTAAAAGTGCAATTTTACCAGTATAATCTGCATACAGGGTAATTCAGGGCCCAAACATAGGTCAAAACAGCTTAATAAGAATAAAAGTGGGATGAAATGATCTAGCAAGGGCTACAGCAATTCCAAGAGACTAAATCTGTAACCCTAAAACAACCCACTTCAATTCACAAGGTTCGAGGCAAAGTAAAAATAGAATAAACCCTCTAAAATTCATAGAAAAATAATCTCTAGGGTTTAGAACCTTCAATTTGGCCTTTAGAACCCATTTTGACCTACATTGAGAACCATGCCCAATTAATAACTTAATTTGGGTTTTTGCGCAAATTGACCGGTCGAACAAGGTTTAAGATGAAAATAAAATTCACCATCAGATTCCTTAGGTCCTAATTAGTCATGTATAAAAACTTGAGCCTAAGAAGAAACCTCCTTGACCGACTTTACACTTTGGTCCTCATATATTTACTCTTTGGCCCTCAACTTTTGAACCCTCGCATTTTGGCCCCTAACTCTCCTTCGTTCTTTGCAATCAGGTCCCTCCTGCAAAACCCTGCCAGCACCATGCTCCGGCGACCTTGCGCGGAGCATGGCGCCGCGCAGGGTGAGGTAGGGGACCTGGCAAGTGAACCGGGGGTGCCCTGCGTCGTCAGCCGTCGCAGGAGCACCCCCCTGGTCATTGTAGGCCACCATACCGGCCGTGCGAACGCACGGACGCTATGGGTTCATGTTCCGACCATTCTCCGGCGAGGGAGACACGTCGTCTCCCTCTGCCTTCCTCCCTGCTTCATCCCTATAAATACCCCCCGCCGCTCCACCGACGAGGGCAGCCTGGATCTGACGGAGAAAACCCCCAGCTTTCTTCTCTTCTTCCTCCGGCAGACGCTCACCAGCTCCGGCGGCTTCCTCCCCCTCCACCTCTTCGCTCTGCCGCAATACCAGCAGCAGAGACTTCCTCCCCTGTTCTTCCCGCGCCACGCCGCCACCCAGCTGGCGCCTCTCCAGCCCTCTGCTCGCCGCCGCCCCTCTCCCTGAGCATCGTCTTCTCCGGCGACAGTCGATACGACTGTCGCCCTATTCCTCCCCCTTCGTCCCTGCAAGTAAGCTAGAGTTACTCCCCTTCTCCTCCTCTTTCTTTCCCCGCTTTCAATTTAGTCAATTAAGCCCTCTACCGACCCTGTTCACCCTCACCCTCTTCGCCTCCGACCACCCTCCGGCGAGCCGCTCCCATCACCTCAGCGACCCACACGGCTCGCCGACCACCGCAGAACCTCCGCCTCCTCACCCTGATCCTCTTCCGCCCCTCCACTTCCCACCAAACACCCTCTGCAGATCCACCGAACACACCCACTTCTTCGCTCACAAGTTTGACCTAGGACGACCTGTTGACTCCATCACGCCCCCATGCAAGCCCCCCTGACCACCTTCGCCGTGCCACGGCGAAGGTCCCCCGCCTGTCTGATTTGGCCGAGAGGCCGTTCTTCTGTGACCAGGTGACTCGCCCGCCGTCGCCATTACTGCGCAGGCAGAGCTGCTTCACCTGCAGGTGCAGGCACGCCTTCGCCCAGGTTTGACTCCCAGGTTGCGCAGGGACTCTCCGCGAAACGTCCCAGGTTCACAGATGGGGCGAAGACCGCGCGGGAAGCCACGATCGCCCACTGCTCCATCCGCGACGCGCGCTCAATTGGGGGTGGGACATTTAGTCCCACCTCGGAACCTCTCGGAGGCGCGCGGACGCATAAAGGCAAAAAGTGCCTTATGCTGTCTGCCTCCTGACCACGGGGTGAGGTCCCTCTCACCCGACCCGACCCGGCCTCGTCCGTGACCACGCTCCGCGGACCTGGCCCGACCCGATTAGACCGACCTGCACTCCTCGCCCACCACGCACGCCGGTGGGCCTGGACCCGGGCCTGACCCGAACCCGATTACCCGGTAGCGCTCTGGGAGAGCTTCCGAAGAGTGATTTCAGAGAGAAAGAGAAACGCGGGGGAGGGGGGTAGAGTAGGTTTTTGCCCTCTGATGCTGAACTCTTGAGCGTGCAGGCACAGGTGAAGGACTGCGGAAGAAGAAGAACTGAAGCGGCACTGTACGTCCTGAAGACAGGTAAAGACAAAGAAGAAGAAGAAATGAAGAGAAGCAAGAGGCAAGAAAAGAAGAAGAAGATCTGAAGAAAAAGAAAGAAAGAAAACAAGGAAGAACAGAAGACAGAAGAAGAAGAGCACGAGGGGAAGATCTGAACAAAGCAGAAGAAGAAGGAAGGAAGACTTAGTAGCTGAAGGCAGAAGCTCTGCAGCCATAAAAAAGAGAGGTCACCACCATTGCAGAAGAAGAAGAAGAGAGGTCAAGGCAGAAAACCAAAAAAAGAAGAAGAAGAAGGAGATCTGAAGAAAGAGAAAGAAAAAAAAGAACATCACAACAAATTCTTTCCCTCTCTCTTTATTTTGTAAAAGAAACATGTATATCTCTAGAATACGACTTGCTCCTGAGTTCGACCTCGGGAACTCTTTCATTTTTCCGAGTAAAAAAATTTTATATGAAACGTTGGTAACAACCGGCTTTACTACAATGTTATAACAAATACAAAACCGACGTCCTTCATTTTTGGCGCCGTTGCCGGGGAGCAACGGCTATTCTAGAGGTAAACATTCCTGTTTCTTTTAAGTTCTGATAATCTCCTCTCTTTTGTGCAGCTACAGGAACTCAAGAAGACAAGCAACCACACAACCACTCCGAAGACAGGTAAAATCTTTTCTCTCACTATTAACCCCTACACTCTAAAGAGGAAAAGAACAAGCAATATAGGGCTAACCTGTCTTCCATACTTAGTAACCATAAAAAGCTGCATGTTTTCAACTCATCACTCCTGCACACTATTAAGGGTATTTAAGGGCTAACACATTCTTGCTTGAGCCCTAATTGCCCAACAAAGAGTTAAATGGACCAAGTAGAGCCAACATAAGGTCAAACATTAGGATTTCAGTAGAGACACACCCCTTAATCAAGAATTGAGGAAATCCAAAAGAGGTGTGCCCAAGCCATTGATTGAAAATAATTAACAAGAAAAATCCTAAACAATTGGCTCTCTCTAAACACTTGAACCCTAAAAGACAGGACCCAAAAAGCTCTCAAAGAAAACAAGAGGTAAAGTTGACCCCTTTGGGTTAACCAACCTTAAATTAGGTCACTCTTTGCACTTAAAAAGACTAAAGTTCAAGTGAAACCTTAAGCACCCTGATCTTAAAATTGGTAGACTTAAGAGGTCAAGATCCCCATTCTGGTCTACCTGGAACCGCAGTGACAAGAGAGGTCGGGTGGGGGAAACCCTGTAACCCGTGGGGACGCTCTACCGTGTAGGGGTCTTCGCGGGACTCTCCCTCTCTGGCTGCCCAGGTAATTCTCAGGTGGACGATCTTTCTGATCAAGGGGTCCATCTGCCCCGCACCTCTATAGTCACCCAACACATTTTTGGGTGTCTTGATTGGTCCAGCACCTTCTAAACTTACCTCTCCCAACAGTGCATGTACGGAAGGAGGTCTCTAAGACCACCCTTAAGACCTCCATTAGAAATTCGCTCTCGTCAAGGCCAAGCCTCGACGCCCGTATTTGTGCAGCAACACCCTCACATTATTCTCTCTTCTGATTCAGAACCAAGTTCTTCTTCTTCCCCCATCATGGCTCAGCCAGTTGAGGAAGAAAATAATCTGGAACACCAGCTCCAGCGACTCAATGACCTCTTCCAAAACTTCGTGCACCCACCGCAGCGTCCTATGATGCGGGACCACTACAATCCTGCTGCGGTGGCCATTGAGCCTCGAGTTAGAATCCCGATTGGAGGACCTGATTCCGAACTAAAGCCCAACATGATTCACGCTATACCTAAATTCCAAGGGCTTAATTCTGAAGATCCCTTCCAGCACATCAAACAGCTAAAGCATCTGGCCCACACTTTTGGATCAGATGCGCAAAATCGGGATATTCTTCTCATGAAGATGTTCTCCTTTTCTCTTATGGACAAGGCCGCCCATTGGTATCAAACTCAGACCCGGCCGATCAACACTTGGGAAGAACTTCAATCCGAGTTTTTGAAAAAGTTCTTTCCCGTTGGTCGAACCAACGCCTTGCGCCATCAGATTACACACTTCACTCAACAATCAGGAGAACCTCTCCATGAGGCATGGGATCGTTTTCAGGATCTCATGAGGAAGTGCCCCCATCACGGAGTTCCTAAATGGGAACAAGTCCAATCTTTTTACCAGGGACTCCGTGAGGACATCCGCCTTTTCGTCAATGCAACCTGCGGAGGAAACATCATGGGTCAACATGAAGACACCGTATGGGAGATTCTCGAAAACATGTGCGAGAACTCCATCAACAATGACTCCATGGGATTATTCGACAGGACGAATACCCGCGCAGCGACGAATCTTAAGGGAGCACATGAGACGCAGGGCCTGTCCGCATCAGTCGACCTGGAATTAATGGCCAGTCGATTGGACAAGGTCTCAATCATTGAAAAGAAGGTGGATGAGCTGACTCAGCACTTGCAGCGAGCCACCTCTGCGCGTAACTCCTTTGCACAACCTCCTTCCACACAGGAGACTGTGCAAAACATCCTACACCGATCCTCCCCTGGGATGGATCCATATCCATCCCCATCTGATTCTTGGACTGGAAGATCATCCGATCCTTTCTTCACCAGCCGGGGGAACTCCATTCCTCCTTTCCCTGATTCTCAGGAAGTTCCTCAGACCTGCGAGGACCTCAACGCCATCCAGAACGACCCATTCTCCAACACTTACAACCCTGGATGGCGAAACCATCCCAATTTTCAGTGGGCGGGAAATTCCCAAACCCAAAGACCACCTTTTCAGTCCCGCCACAGCCCTCTCATCACTACCAGCCGCCTCAGCCTCGGCCCAACCCTACTTATCCATCAGGGCCAAATCAAGATCAAATGTCCTTAATCCTTCAGACTCTGGCTGACATTCAAAAATCGAATGCGGCCATTCAAAAACAGCACAAGGACGAGCTTACTGAAGTTAAAACTCAGCTGGCCCAGTTGGCAAATTCTCGCCAGCCAGGCACACTCCCGTCCCAACCCCTTCCTAACCCAAATAACGTGCCAACCCAGAAGCGCGTTATGAATCCAAATTTAGGCCACGCTCAATGGATTTATCAGGCCCCTACTGCCCCATCTCCAGACGAGATGGAAGCCTCAACTTCGCGTACGGGATTTCAGCAGCAGCCACCCCTCCTACCAAACCCAAACCAAAATCAGGCCGGATTAAATTCTGTAACAACACGTAGTGGTAAGACAACTCAGGACCCGCATTATCCAAACCACTCCAGCCTGATAACCATGACCCTAGGATAGTTAGCCAAGGTACCGCTGCTCCAGACCCACAACCTGGACCTATCATAGAGGAACCAACCAAGATCCCGTTTCCCGAGGCCCTGACCAAGGGAAAGAAGACCACCAAACCCGTGGCCCCTGAGGAGGACCTGGTCAAGCTCTTTGAGCAGGTCCACATAAACATCCCCTTGATGGATGCAATCCGCCACGTACCAGCTTACGCACGATTTCTAAAGAATATATGTACACCCCAGCGTAAGCCGCGAACCAAGGGAGGGAGCCCAATTGTTCTGTCAGAGCAAGCCAGCTCTGTAATCCTTAGTAGACTCCCACCCAAGGCAAAAGATCCTGGAACTCCCCTGATCTCCTGTAAGATAGGTGGTACCCAATTTGATAGAGCATTGTTAGACTTAGGTGCATCTATAAATCTGATACCCACATCCTTACTTGACCATCTGGAAGAATCTGAGCTGAAACCAACCGAGGTGACATTACAATTAGCAGATCGATCTATAAAGTCACCAAAAGGGATTCTCGAGGATGTTATCGTGAGAGTGCGGGATTTCTATTTTCCAGTGGACTTTATAGTCTTAGACATGGATGCACCTGAGAACCCTAGGGATACACCAATCATTCTAGGGAGACCTTTCTTGGCTACTGCTAGAGCCAACATCAGCTGTGAGGAGGGCCAAATAGAGCTTAAGTTTGGAGATCAAACACTGAAAATTGATATATTTAAGGCCCAACAAGGAATTAATTGCGGCGTCATCGAGCAAATTTGTGACATCAAGACTTTGGTTGATGAATCACACCTCCAGAATGACTTGAGTATGCCTCATCAACCACAGAAGGATCTTGACCCGCAAACAGAGGAGTCCAATCCAGATGTGAACAACCCAGTAACTCCCACCCTTGAACCTCACATCTATACTGAACCACCCGCTGCTGCTGAAAACCCCATCCTTGAACTGAAACCCCTTCCTGCTCATTTGAAATACATCTTTTTGGGTTCTAATCAGACCCTTCCTGTGATCATCAATTCCAACCTCAGTCCTGAACAGGAATCCCGTCTGATTGTTGTCCTCCAGCAACATCGCAGAGCCATCGGATGGACTCTCGATGATTTGACTGGAATAAGTCCCTCTTATTGTACTCATCATATCTATTCAGAAGAGGGCACACGACCTTCTCGTGAAATGCAGAGACGCTTAAACCCCAATCTGCAGGAGGTCGTGAAAAAGGAGATCATCAAGTGGTTAGATGCCGGGATCATCTACCCGATCTCCGATAGTCGTTGGGTGAGCCCAATTCAGGTCGTGCCTAAGAAGGCAGGACTCACCACTATAACGACTGAGACCGGAGAAATCATTCCTACCCGATTAGCCAACTCGTGGAGAGTCTGTATAGACTACCGTCGACTCAATTCCTCCACGAAGAAGGATCATTTCCACTACCCTTCATTGATCAAATTCTCGAAAAACTAGCGGGAAATAGGTTCTTCTGCTTTCTTGACGGGTACTCCGGTTATAACCAGGTGGCAATCCATCCTGAGGACCAAGAAAAGACCACATTCACCTGCCCCTTCGGAACATACGCTTTCCGAAGGATGCCTTTCGGTCTTTGCAATGCACCCGCTACTTTTCAGCGATGCATGCTTGCCATATTCTCAGATATGGTAGGTGATTATCTGGAAGTCTTCATGGATGACTTTTCAGTTTTCGGAGCATCATTCGACGATTGCCTCCAACACTTGGTCCAGATACTCAGGCGGTGCATCGACGTGAATTTGGTTCTTTCTTGGGAGAAGAGCCATTTCATGGCGCCTGAGGGAATTGTCCTGGGACACTCAATTTCGGAGAAAGGTATCCAAGTGGATCGAGCTAAGGTTAATCTGATTTCTCACCTTCCTATGCCTAGCTCGATCAGGGACATCCGATCCTTTTTAGGGCATGTCGGTTTTTATCGACGATTTATCCCTGATTTTTCAAAAATCGCACGCCCCCTGACCACTCTTCTCTCCAAGGATGTTCCCTTCAAAATCTGCAAGGAATGCACTCAAGCATTTGAAATCCTGCGTGACCGAGTCACCCAAGCCCCGATCCTACAGTCCCCTGATTGGTCTCAACCCTTTGAGATCATGTGTGATGCATCCGACTTCGCTGTAGGAGCGGTTTTGGGGCAGAAAAATGACAAGAAACCTGTGGTCATTTACTACGCCAGCAAAACACTCGATGAGGCTCAGCGTAACTATACAGTTACTGAGAAAGAGCTGCTAGCTGTAGTATTTGCCCTAGAGAAATTCAGATCGTACCTTCTGGGTTCCCATGTCATCATATACTCAGATCACACGGCTGTGAGGCATCTCCTTGCAAAGAAGGACGCGAAACCTCGATTGATCCGATGGATCTTGCTGTTGCAAGAATTTGACCTCGAGATTCGCGATAAAGCGGGAAAACAAAACGTGGTAGCTGATCACTTGTCCCGTCTTCCTTCTGAAATGATAGACCCTTCCGGACCCATCACTGAGCATTTTCCCGATGAGCACCTGCTGACTATTGGTACTAGCCTTCCATGGTTTGCTAATATTGTAAATTACTTGGCATCTCATCAGACCCCGTCCGATTGGCCGAAGGCCAAGAAAGACAAATTACGCTCCGATGCCAAGTATTACATTTGGGAAGACCCGTACCTCTTCCGCATAGGTGCCGATCAGATCATCCGAAGATGTGTCCCGGAAGGGGAAGTCAACAATATCCTCTCTTTCTGCCATGACCAGGCATGCGGTGGCCATTTTGCCGGGCATAAAACCGCATCAAAAGTCCTCCAGTGCGGCTTTTACTGGCCCACACTGTTCAAAGACGCATACAGTCATTGCAAGGCATGCAGTCGTTGCCAGACTTTGGCCAACATGAGCCATCGCGACATGATGCCTATGCAACCGATTCTAGTATGCGAAATCTTTGATGTTTGGGGGATTGATTTTATGGGCCCCTTTCCTGTTTCGGATGGTTTCGAATACATTCTGTTGGCTGTGGACTACGTGTCCAAATGGATCGAAGCCATACCGACCCGAACCTGTGATCACAAAATCGTTCTCAAATTCATTTATCAACACATTTTCTCAAGGTTCGGGATTCCTCGTGCAATAATCTCTGATGGGGGGACCCATTTCACAAATGCTCAGTTTAGGTCACTGATGACCAAATACGGGGTGTCTCACCGAATCTCTACTCCTTACCACCCCCAAACTAATGGTCTAGCTGAGCTGTCGAATCGGGAGATCAAGAAAATCCTGCAGGTCACTGTTCGACCTGACAGGAAGGACTGGTCGTCCCGACTTCCGGAAGCATTGTGGGCCTATAGGACCGCCCACAAGACCCAATTGGGCATGTCTCCCTTTAGATTGGTGTACGGAAAGGCATGCCACCTTCCCGTCGAACTGGAACATAAAGCCTATTGGGCAGTACGGAACTGTAATCTGGATCTTTCTAAGGCTGGGACCCACAGAAAACTCCAAATCAGCGAGATCGATGAATTGCGCATAGACGCGTACGAGAACTCGCAAATCTACAAGGAGCGGGTTAAAGCCTTCCACGACAAACACATCTCGAGAAAGATCTTTCATCCTGGTCAAAAGGTCCTACTCTTTGATGCCCGACTCAAACTCTTCCCAGGAAAACTGAGATCTAAATGGGTCGGACCATATTTGGTCCGACAGGTTTTTGGAAATGGAGCAATCGAAATCAGTCCACTCAGCCACGATTCTGAACCTTTCATCGTGAATGGTCAAAGACTCAAGCCGTTCATTGATGTAACTTCTACTGATTTGGCTGAGGCATCTTATATCCTCCTTTCCCCTTGAGCTTATTGCGCCCAGCCGATGGCGTAAAACTCAGCGCTTAACGGGAGGCAGCCCGTCATTCTCTTTGAAAACCTGAAACTTGTTCTGACACCTTTCAGCACTCGAAGTTCACCCTTGTAGACAGCCGACCCCAACTCAGATGTTTGCATCTGGGATTTGAAATCGTCCGCAAAAATTCAACCCGACCCATTCACTCATCCAAATTTCTGTCTTAAGGAATGAACTAAGACCCCCTAGGTTACAATGAGGACATTGCAAATCTTGGGCATGGGGGGGTAGGAAAGTGCAAAAACGTGTAAGGAAATGGTTTCAAACAAAAAATTCACATATGCCAAAAAAAAAAAAAAAAAATTTCTTCGAAAAAGAATAAGAGGAGAAGAGGAGAAGGAAAATTTTGTGAAGGAGAAAAGAAACAAAATGAAAAAGGAGCACAAAATTATGAGAAAAAAGGTGATAGTCATTAGTAAGGGAACTAAGGAATTAACCTAAGTTCTAGACCTCATTCAAAAAAATAACTGAAAAGTGCACAATAAGATTAGTAAGAATGCAAACCTTAGGCATTCTTGAATAGACTCTTAGTACTCATTAAGATCTGGACACTCCTCAAGAGGTTGAGGAAAATGAAAAGCTGAAGTATTAGGTCTAAGGCTTAGGAAGTATTCGGCATCGTTAACTAATTTTTGGTTTACAGGACTCAGTAACCTAAGCACCCTAATCTCACACACAGCCTGGTTCAGTAAGCGTAAAAATCAGAATCACGCAGAAGCGTCGCAAAAATCTGAAAAGAACACCTAGAATAGGAGCGGCCGATCAACACAAGTTGATTTGGACGAGTTCCCAGCGCAGAGAGGCGGGAAATCCCCTCGAAGACGCGTAACAAAATATCATCTCCTCGGTGCTTGTCTCTTAGGATATTTACATATCCTACGGGGGGCATGTAAGCACTCTGCTGGTTCAGATTCCATGGATGGCATTATCTCGAAGTGTCAATTGCCAGGGTCTGGATTCGGCCACGGAATACCATGGATGGGATTATCTCGAAATCTCAATAGCCAGGGTTCCGGGGGTTGCCATGGGCGGTGCTATCTCGAAGCATCAATCGCCAGGAACCCTTGAGGATTGATGATGGGAGCAAGGAATCTGATACAGACCGTGTTGAAAAGCCAATCCTAGGCTAGAACTAAAAAGAAAAAGAGAGAGAAAACTCTCCAAACAGAAAAACTTTCTATCTCTCTCTTACAAAACGCACTGCGAACCGAGCCAGGGCTAAAATCATTTTAAGCACGGGTGCTTTAACCACGAAATCCAATAAACCTTAGGTTAGTTCTTGTGGGCCTTAAAAACCTTTGCTAAAAGACTGAGGCTAAGGCTAGACAGATTTGGATCTTGATTGGTACTAGAGTACCTTTTAGGCCTATGATCAGCATTCTAACCTAATCTATGAAGGCACTTATCTAAAACTATTGAAAACTTCATGGTCTAGAACAAGGGTTGAAACCTTAAGTTTTTTTTGCTAAGGGACTAGCAAAAGCTAGGCATGGGGGTATGATGAGAACCTCATCATGAGCCATAACTAGCTCATTTTGACCCAATAAAAAGGATAAAAGCTCCTACATATCTCAAGGAAAGGCGTAACTCAGAGAATTCTGAGTTTGAGAAGAAAACAAGTCATAAGGGGTAAAAGTGCAATTTTACCAGTATAATCTGCATACAGGGTAATTCAGGGCCCAAACATAGGTCAAAACAGCTTAATAAGAATAAAAGTGGGATGAAATGATCTAGCAAGGGCTACAGCAATTCCAAGAGACTAAATCTGTAACCCTAAAACAACCCACTTCAATTCACAAGGTTCGAGGCAAAGTAAAAATAGAATAAACCCTCTAAAATTCATAGAAAAATAATCTCTAGGGTTTAGAACCTTCAATTTGGCCTTTAGAACCCATTTTGACCTACATTGAGAACCATGCCCAATTAATAACTTAATTTGGGTTTTTGCGCAAATTGACCGGTCGAACAAGGTTTAAGATGAAAATAAAATTCACCATCAGATTCCTTAGGTCCTAATTAGTCATGTATAAAAACTTGAGCCTAAGAAGAAACCTCCTTGACCGACTTTACACTTTGGTCCTCATATATTTACTCTTTGGCCCTCAACTTTTGAACCCTCGCATTTTGGCCCCTAACTCTCCTTCGTTCTTTGCAATCAGGTCCCTCCTGCAAAACCCTGCCAGCACCATGCTCCGGCGACCTTGCGCGGAGCATGGCGCCGCGCAGGGTGAGGTAGGGGACCTGGCAAGTGAACCGGGGGTGCCCTGCGTCGTCAGCCGTCGCAGGAGCACCCCCCTGGTCATTGTAGGCCACCATACCGGCCGTGCGAACGCACGGACGCTATGGGTTCATGTTCCGACCATTCTCCGGCGAGGGAGACACGTCGTCTCCCTCTGCCTTCCTCCCTGCTTCATCCCTATAAATACCCCCCGCCGCTCCACCGACGAGGGCAGCCTGGATCTGACGGAGAAAACCCCCAGCTTTCTTCTCTTCTTCCTCCGGCAGACGCTCACCAGCTCCGGCGGCTTCCTCCCCCTCCACCTCTTCGCTCTGCCGCAATACCAGCAGCAGAGACTTCCTCCCCTGTTCTTCCCGCGCCACGCCGCACCCAGCTGGCGCCTCTCCAGCCCTCTGCTCGCCGCCGCCCCTCTCCCTGAGCATCGTCTTCTCCGGCGACAGTCGATACGACTGTCGCCCTATTCCTCCCCCTTCGTCCCTGCAAGTAAGCTAGAGTTACTCCCCTTCTCCTCCTCTTTCTTTCCCCGCTTTCAATTTAGTCAATTAAGCCCTCTACCGACCCTGTTCACCCTCACCCTCTTCGCCTCCGACCACCCTCCGGCGAGCCGCTCCCATCACCTCAGCGACCCACACGGCTCGCCGACCACCGCAGAACCTCCGCCTCCTCACCCTGATCCTCTTCCGCCCCTCCACTTCCCACCAAACACCCTCTGCAGATCCACCGAACACACCCACTTCTTCGCTCACAGTTTGACCTAGGACGACCTGTTGACTCCATCACGCCCCCTGCAGCCCCCCTGACCACCTTCGCCGTGCCACGGCGAAGGTCCCCCGCCTGTCTGATTTGGCCGAGAGGCCGTTCTTCTGTGACCAGGTGACTCGCCCGCCGTCGCCATTACTGCGCAGGCAGAGCTGCTTCACCTGCAGGTGCAGGCACGCCTTCGCCCAGGTTTGACTCCCAGGTTGCGCAGGGACTCTCCGCGAAACGTCCCAGGTTCACAGATGGGGCGAAGACCGCGCGGGAAGCCACGATCGCCCACTGCTCCATCCGCGACGCGCGCTCAATTGGGGTGGGACATTTAGTCCCACCTCGGAACCTCTCGGAGGCGCGCGGACGCATAAAGGCAAAAAGTGCCTTATGCTGTCTGCCTCCTGACCACGGGGTGAGGTCCCTCTCACCCGACCCGACCCGGCCTCGTCCGTGACCACGCTCCGCGGACCTGGCCCGACCCGATTAGACCGACCTGCACTCCTCGCCCACCACGCACGCCGGTGGGCCTGGACCCGGGCCTGACCCGAACCCGATTACCCGGTAGCGCTCTGGGAGAGCTTCCGAAGAGTGATTTCAGAGAGAAAGAGAAACGCGGGGGAGGGGGGTAGAGTAGGTTTTTGCCCTCTGATGCTGAACTCTTGAGCGTGCAGGCACAGGTGAAGGACTGCGGAAGAAGAAGAACTGAAGCGGCACTGTACGTCCTGAAGACAGGTAAAGACAAAGAAGAAGAAGAAATGAAGAGAAGCAAGAGGCAAGAAAAGAAGAAGAAGATCTGAAGAAAAAGAAAGAAAGAAAACAAGGAAGAACAGAAGACAGAAGAAGAAGAGCACGAGGGGAAGATCTGAACAAAGCAGAAGAAGAAGGAAGGAAGACTTAGTAGCTGAAGGCAGAAGCTCTGCAGCCATAAAAAAGAGAGGTCACCACCATTGCAGAAGAAGAAGAAGAGAGGTCAAGGCAGAAAACCAAAAAAAGAAGAAGAAGAAGGAGATCTGAAGAAAGAGAAAGAAAAAAAAGAACATCACAACAAATTCTTTCCCTCTCTCTTTATTTTGTAAAAGAAACATGTATATCTCTAGAATACGACTTGCTCCCTGAGTTCGACCTCGGGAACTCTTTCATTTTTCCGAGTAAAAAAATTTTATATGAAACGTTGGTAACAACCGGCTTTACTACAATGTTATAACAAATACAAAACCGACGTCCTTCATTTTTGGCGCCGTTGCCGGGGAGCAACGGCTATTCTAGAGGTAAACATTCCTGTTTCTTTTAAGTTCTGATAATCTCCTCTCTTTTGTGCAGCTACAGGAACTCAAGAAGACAAGCAACCACACAACCACTCCGAAGACAGGTAAAATCTTTTCTCTCACTATTAACCCCTACACTCTAAAGAGGAAAAGAACAAGCAATATAGGGCTAACCTGTCTTCCATACTTAGTAACCATAAAAAGCTGCATGTTTTCAACTCATCACTCCTGCACACTATTAAGGGTATTTAAGGGCTAACACATTCTTGCTTGAGCCCTAATTGCCCAACAAAGAGTTAAATGGACCAAGTAGAGCCAACATAAGGTCAAACATTAGGATTTCAGTAGAGACACACCCCTTAATCAAGAATTGAGGAAATCCAAAAGAGGTGTGCCCAAGCCATTGATTGAAAATAATTAACAAGAAAAATCCTAAACAATTGGCTCTCTCTAAACACTTGAACCCTAAAAGACAGGACCCAAAAAGCTCTCAAAGAAAACAAGAGGTAAAGTTGACCCCTTTGGGTTAACCAACCTTAAATTAGGTCACTCTTTGCACTTAAAAAGACTAAAGTTCAAGTGAAACCTTAAGCACCCTGATCTTAAAATTGGTAGACTTAAGAGGTCAAGATCCCCATTCTGGTCTACCTGGAACCGCAGTGACAAGAGAGGTCGGGTGGGGGAAACCCTGTAACCCGTGGGGACGCTCTACCGTGTAGGGGTCTTCGCGGGACTCTCCCTCTCTGGCTGCCCAGGTAATTCTCAGGTGGACGATCTTTCTGATCAAGGGGTCCATCTGCCCCGCACCTCTATAGTCACCCAACACATTTTTGGGTGTCTTGATTGGGTCCAGCACCTTCTAAACTTACCTCTCCCAACAGTGCATGTACGGAAGGAGGTCTCTAAGACCACCCTTAAGACCTCCATTAGAAATTCGCTCTCGTCAAGGCCAAGCCTCGACGCCCGTATTTGTGCAGCAACACCCTCACATTATTCTCTCTTCTGATTCAGAACCAAGTTCTTCTTCTTCCCCCATCATGGCTCAGCCAGTTGAGGAAGAAAATAATCTGGAACACCAGCTCCAGCGACTCAATGACCTCTTCCAAAACTTCGTGCACCCACCGCAGCGTCCTATGATGCGGGACCACTACAATCCTGCTGCGGTGGCCATTGAGCCTCGAGTTAGAATCCCGATTGGAGGACCTGATTCCGAACTAAAGCCCAACATGATTCACGCTATACCTAAATTCCAAGGGCTTAATTCTGAAGATCCCTTCCAGCACATCAAACAGCTAAAGCATCTGGCCCACACTTTTGGATCAGATGCGCAAAATCGGGATATTCTTCTCATGAAGATGTTCTCCTTTTCTCTTATGGACAAGGCCGCCCATTGGTATCAAACTCAGACCCGGCCGATCAACACTTGGGAAGAACTTCAATCCGAGTTTTTGAAAAAGTTCTTTCCCGTTGGTCGAACCAACGCCTTGCGCCATCAGATTACACACTTCACTCAACAATCAGGAGAACCTCTCCATGAGGCATGGGATCGTTTTCAGGATCTCATGAGGAAGTGCCCCCATCACGGAGTTCCTAAATGGGAACAAGTCCAATCTTTTTACCAGGGACTCCGTGAGGACATCCGCCTTTTCGTCAATGCAACCTGCGGAGGAAACATCATGGGTCAACATGAAGACACCGTATGGGAGATTCTCGAAAACATGTGCGAGAACTCCATCAACAATGACTCCATGGGATTATTCGACAGGACGAATACCCGCGCAGCGACGAATCTTAAGGGAGCACATGAGACGCAGGGCCTGTCCGCATCAGTCGACCTGGAATTAATGGCCAGTCGATTGGACAAGGTCTCAATCATTGAAAAGAAGGTGGATGAGCTGACTCAGCACTTGCAGCGAGCCACCTCTGCGCGTAACTCCTTTGCACAACCTCCTTCCACACAGGAGACTGTGCAAAACATCCTACACCGATCCTCCCCTGGGATGGATCCATATCCATCCCCATCTGATTCTTGGACTGGAAGATCATCCGATCCTTTCTTCACCAGCCGGGGGAACTCCATTCCTCCTTTCCCTGATTCTCAGGAAGTTCCTCAGACCTGCGAGGACCTCAACGCCATCCAGAACGACCCATTCTCCAACACTTACAACCCTGGATGGCGAAACCATCCCAATTTTCAGTGGGCGGGAAATTCCCAAACCCAAAGACCACCTTTTCAGTCCCGCCCACAGCCCTCTCATCACTACCAGCCGCCTCAGCCTCGGCCCAACCCTACTTATCCATCAGGGCCAAATCAAGATCAAATGTCCTTAATCCTTCAGACTCTGGCTGACATTCAAAAATCGAATGCGGCCATTCAAAAACAGCACAAGGACGAGCTTACTGAAGTTAAAACTCAGCTGGCCCAGTTGGCAAATTCTCGCCAGCCAGGCACACTCCCGTCCCAACCCCTTCCTAACCCAAATAACGTGCCAACCCAGAAGCGCGTTATGAATCCAAATTTAGGCCACGCTCAATGGATTTATCAGGCCCCTACTGCCCCATCTCCAGACGAGATGGAAGCCTCAACTTCGCGTACGGGATTTCAGCAGCAGCCACCCCTCCTACCAAACCCAAACCAAAATCAGGCCGGATTAAATTCTGTAACAACACGTAGTGGTAAGACAACTCAGGACCCGCATTATCCAAACCACTCCCAGCCTGATAACCATGACCCTAGGATAGTTAGCCAAGGTACCGCTGCTCCAGACCCACAACCTGGACCTATCATAGAGGAACCAACCAAGATCCCGTTTCCCGAGGCCCTGACCAAGGGAAAGAAG
This sequence comes from Thalassia testudinum, assembly GCA_037157565.1. Lineage (NCBI taxonomy): Eukaryota > Viridiplantae > Streptophyta > Magnoliopsida > Alismatales > Hydrocharitaceae > Thalassia > Thalassia testudinum. The sequence goes on from JAZHRO010000031.1 coordinate 147,858,705, forward strand.
ACCACCAAACCCGTGGCCCCTGAGGAGGACCTGGTCAAGCTCTTTGAGCAGGTCCACATAAACATCCCCTTGATGGATGCAATCCGCCACGTACCAGCTTACGCACGATTTCTAAAGAATATATGTACACCCCAGCGTAAGCCGCGAACCAAGGGAGGGAGCCCAATTGTTCTGTCAGAGCAAGCCAGCTCTGTAATCCTTAGTAGACTCCCACCCAAGGCAAAAGATCCTGGAACTCCCCTGATCTCCTGTAAGATAGGTGGTACCCAATTTGATAGAGCATTGTTAGACTTAGGTGCATCTATAAATCTGATACCCACATCCTTACTTGACCATCTGGAAGAATCTGAGCTGAAACCAACCGAGGTGACATTACAATTAGCAGATCGATCTATAAAGTCACCAAAAGGGATTCTCGAGGATGTTATCGTGAGAGTGCGGGATTTCTATTTTCCAGTGGACTTTATAGTCTTAGACATGGATGCACCTGAGAACCCTAGGGATACACCAATCATTCTAGGGAGACCTTTCTTGGCTACTGCTAGAGCCAACATCAGCTGTGAGGAGGGCCAAATAGAGCTTAAGTTTGGAGATCAAACACTGAAAATTGATATATTTAAGGCCCAACAAGGAATTAATTGCGGCGTCATCGAGCAAATTTGTGACATCAAGACTTTGGTTGATGAATCACACCTCCAGAATGACTTGAGTATGCCTCATCAACCACAGAAGGATCTTGACCCGCAAACAGAGGAGTCCAATCCAGATGTGAACAACCCAGTAACTCCCACCCTTGAACCTCACATCTATACTGAACCACCCGCTGCTGCTGAAAACCCCATCCTTGAACTGAAACCCCTTCCTGCTCATTTGAAATACATCTTTTTGGGTTCTAATCAGACCCTTCCTGTGATCATCAATTCCAACCTCAGTCCTGAACAGGAATCCCGTCTGATTGTTGTCCTCCAGCAACATCGCAGAGCCATCGGATGGACTCTCGATGATTTGACTGGAATAAGTCCCTCTTATTGTACTCATCATATCTATTCAGAAGAGGGCACACGACCTTCTCGTGAAATGCAGAGACGCTTAAACCCCAATCTGCAGGAGGTCGTGAAAAAGGAGATCATCAAGTGGTTAGATGCCGGGATCATCTACCCGATCTCCGATAGTCGTTGGGTGAGCCCAATTCAGGTCGTGCCTAAGAAGGCAGGACTCACCACTATAACGACTGAGACCGGAGAAATCATTCCTACCCGATTAGCCAACTCGTGGAGAGTCTGTATAGACTACCGTCGACTCAATTCCTCCACGAAGAAGGATCATTTCCCACTACCCTTCATTGATCAAATTCTCGAAAAACTAGCGGGAAATAGGTTCTTCTGCTTTCTTGACGGGTACTCCGGTTATAACCAGGTGGCAATCCATCCTGAGGACCAAGAAAAGACCACATTCACCTGCCCCTTCGGAACATACGCTTTCCGAAGGATGCCTTTCGGTCTTTGCAATGCACCCGCTACTTTTCAGCGATGCATGCTTGCCATATTCTCAGATATGGTAGGTGATTATCTGGAAGTCTTCATGGATGACTTTTCAGTTTTCGGAGCATCATTCGACGATTGCCTCCAACACTTGGTCCAGATACTCAGGCGGTGCATCGACGTGAATTTGGTTCTTTCTTGGGAGAAGAGCCATTTCATGGCGCCTGAGGGAATTGTCCTGGGACACTCAATTTCGGAGAAAGGTATCCAAGTGGATCGAGCTAAGGTTAATCTGATTTCTCACCTTCCTATGCCTAGCTCGATCAGGGACATCCGATCCTTTTTAGGGCATGTCGGTTTTTATCGACGATTTATCCCTGATTTTTCAAAAATCGCACGCCCCCTGACCACTCTTCTCTCCAAGGATGTTCCCTTCAAAATCTGCAAGGAATGCACTCAAGCATTTGAAATCCTGCGTGACCGAGTCACCCAAGCCCCGATCCTACAGTCCCCTGATTGGTCTCAACCCTTTGAGATCATGTGTGATGCATCCGACTTCGCTGTAGGAGCGGTTTTGGGGCAGAAAAATGACAAGAAACCTGTGGTCATTTACTACGCCAGCAAAACACTCGATGAGGCTCAGCGTAACTATACAGTTACTGAGAAAGAGCTGCTAGCTGTAGTATTTGCCCTAGAGAAATTCAGATCGTACCTTCTGGGTTCCCATGTCATCATATACTCAGATCACACGGCTGTGAGGCATCTCCTTGCAAAGAAGGACGCGAAACCTCGATTGATCCGATGGATCTTGCTGTTGCAAGAATTTGACCTCGAGATTCGCGATAAAGCGGGAAAACAAAACGTGGTAGCTGATCACTTGTCCCGTCTTCCTTCTGAAATGATAGACCCTTCCGGACCCATCACTGAGCATTTTCCCGATGAGCACCTGCTGACTATTGGTACTAGCCTTCCATGGTTTGCTAATATTGTAAATTACTTGGCATCTCATCAGACCCCGTCCGATTGGCCGAAGGCCAAGAAAGACAAATTACGCTCCGATGCCAAGTATTACATTTGGGAAGACCCGTACCTCTTCCGCATAGGTGCCGATCAGATCATCCGAAGATGTGTCCCGGAAGGGGAAGTCAACAATATCCTCTCTTTCTGCCATGACCAGGCATGCGGTGGCCATTTTGCCGGGCATAAAACCGCATCAAAAGTCCTCCAGTGCGGCTTTTACTGGCCCACACTGTTCAAAGACGCATACAGTCATTGCAAGGCATGCAGTCGTTGCCAGACTTTGGGCAACATGAGCCATCGCGACATGATGCCTATGCAACCGATTCTAGTATGCGAAATCTTTGATGTTTGGGGGATTGATTTTATGGGCCCCTTTCCTGTTTCGGATGGTTTCGAATACATTCTGTTGGCTGTGGACTACGTGTCCAAATGGATCGAAGCCATACCGACCCGAACCTGTGATCACAAAATCGTTCTCAAATTCATTTATCAACACATTTTCTCAAGGTTCGGGATTCCTCGTGCAATAATCTCTGATGGGGGGACCCATTTCACAAATGCTCAGTTTAGGTCACTGATGACCAAATACGGGGTGTCTCACCGAATCTCTACTCCTTACCACCCCCAAACTAATGGTCTAGCTGAGCTGTCGAATCGGGAGATCAAGAAAATCCTGCAGGTCACTGTTCGACCTGACAGGAAGGACTGGTCGTCCCGACTTCCGGAAGCATTGTGGGCCTATAGGACCGCCCACAAGACCCAATTGGGCATGTCTCCCTTTAGATTGGTGTACGGAAAGGCATGCCACCTTCCCGTCGAACTGGAACATAAAGCCTATTGGGCAGTACGGAACTGTAATCTGGATCTTTCTAAGGCTGGGACCCACAGAAAACTCCAAATCAGCGAGATCGATGAATTGCGCATAGACGCGTACGAGAACTCGCAAATCTACAAGGAGCGGGTTAAAGCCTTCCACGACAAACACATCTCGAGAAAGATCTTTCATCCTGGTCAAAAGGTCCTACTCTTTGATGCCCGACTCAAACTCTTCCCAGGAAAACTGAGATCTAAATGGGTCGGACCATATTTGGTCCGACAGGTTTTTGGAAATGGAGCAATCGAAATCAGTCCACTCAGCCACGATTCTGAACCTTTCATCGTGAATGGTCAAAGACTCAAGCCGTTCATTGATGTAACTTCTACTGATTTGGCTGAGGCATCTTATATCCTCCTTTCCCCTTGAGCTTATTGCGCCCAGCCGATGGCGTAAAACTCAGCGCTTAACGGGAGGCAGCCCGTCATTCTCTTTGAAAACCTGAAACTTGTTCTGACACCTTTCAGCACTCGAAGTTCACCCTTGTAGACAGCCGACCCCAACTCAGATGTTTGCATCTGGGATTTGAAATCGTCCGCAAAAATTCAACCCGACCCATTCACTCATCCAAATTTCTGTCTTAAGGAATGAACTAAGACCCCCTAGGTTACAATGAGGACATTGCAAATCTTGGGCATGGGGGGGTAGGAAAGTGCAAAAACGTGTAAGGAAATGGTTTCAAACAAAAAATTCACATATGCCAAAAAAAAAAAAAAAAAATTTCTTCGAAAAAGAATAAGAGGAGAAGAGGAGAAGGAAAATTTTGTGAAGGAGAAAAGAAACAAAATGAAAAAGGAGCACAAAATTATGAGAAAAAAGGTGATAGTCATTAGTAAGGGAACTAAGGAATTAACCTAAGTTCTAGACCTCATTCAAAAAAATAACTGAAAAGTGCACAATAAGATTAGTAAGAATGCAAACCTTAGGCATTCTTGAATAGACTCTTAGTACTCATTAAGATCTGGACACTCCTCAAGAGGTTGAGGAAAATGAAAAGCTGAAGTATTAGGTCTAAGGCTTAGGAAGTATTCGGCCTCGTTAACTAATTTTTGGTTTACAGGACTCAGTAACCTAAGCACCCTAATCTCACACACAGCCTGGTTCAGTAAGCGTAAAAATCAGAATCACGCAGAAGCGTCGCAAAAATCTGAAAAGAACACCTAGAATAGGAGCGGCCGATCAACACAAGTTGATTTGGACGAGTTCCCAGCGCAGAGAGGCGGGAAATCCCCTCGAAGACGCGTAACAAAATATCATCTCCTCGGTGCTTGTCTCTTAGGATATTTACATATCCTACGGGGGGCATGTAAGCACTCTACTGGTTCAGATTCCATGGATGGCATTATCTCGAAGTGTCAATTGCCAGGGTCTGGATTCGGCCACGGAATACCATGGATGGGATTATCTCGAAATCTCAATAGCCAGGGTTCCGGGGGTTGCCATGGGCGGTGCTATCTCGAAGCATCAATCGCCAGGAACCCTTGAGGATTGATGATGGGAGCAAGGAATCTGATACAGACCGTGTTGAAAAGCCAATCCTAGGCTAGAACTAAAAAGAAAAAGAGAGAGAAAACTCTCCAAACAGAAAAACTTTCTATCTCTCTCTTACAAAACGCACTGCGAACCGAGCCAGGGCTAAAATCATTTTAAGCACGGGTGCTTTAACCACGAAATCCAATAAACCTTAGGTTAGTTCTTGTGGGCCTTAAAAACCTTTGCTAAAAGACTGAGGCTAAGGCTAGACAGATTTGGATCTTGATTGGTACTAGAGTACCTTTTAGGCCTATGATCAGCATTCTAACCTAATCTATGAAGGCACTTATCTAAAACTATTGAAAACTTCATGGTCTAGAACAAGGGTTGAAACCTTAAGTTTTTTTTGCTAAGGGACTAGCAAAAGCTAGGCATGGGGGTATGATGAGAACCTCATCATGAGCCATAACTAGCTCATTTTGACCCAATAAAAAGGATAAAAGCTCCTACATATCTCAAGGAAAGGCGTAACTCAGAGAATTCTGAGTTTGAGAAGAAAACAAGTCATAAGGGGTAAAAGTGCAATTTTACCAGTATAATCTGCATACAGGGTAATTCAGGGCCCAAACATAGGTCAAAACAGCTTAATAAGAATAAAAGTGGGATGAAATGATCTAGCAAGGGCTACAGCAATTCCAAGAGACTAAATCTGTAACCCTAAAACAACCCACTTCAATTCACAAGGTTCGAGGCAAAGTAAAAATAGAATAAACCCTCTAAAATTCATAGAAAAATAATCTCTAGGGTTTAGAACCTTCAATTTGGCCTTTAGAACCCATTTTGACCTACATTGAGAACCATGCCCAATTAATAACTTAATTTGGGTTTTTGCGCAAATTGACCGGTCGAACAAGGTTTAAGATGAAAATAAAATTCACCATCAGATTCCTTAGGTCCTAATTAGTCATGTATAAAAACTTGAGCCTAAGAAGAAACCTCCTTGACCGACTTTACACTTTGGTCCTCATATATTTACTCTTTGGCCCTCAACTTTTGAACCCTCGCATTTTGGCCCCTAACTCTCCTTCGTTCTTTGCAATCAGGTCCCTCCTGCAAAACCCTGCCAGCACCATGCTCCGGCGACCTTGCGCGGAGCATGGCGCCGCGCAGGGTGAGGTAGGGGACCTGGCAAGTGAACCGGGGGTGCCCTACGTCGTCAGCCGTCGCAGGAGCACCCCCCTGGTCATTGTAGGCCACCATACCGGCCGTGCGAACGCACGGACGGTATGGGTTCATGTTCCGACCATTCTCCGGCGAGGGAGACACGTCGTCTCCCTCTGCCTTCCTCCCTGCTTCATCCCTATAAATACCCCCCGCCGCTCCACCGACGAGGGCAGCCTGGATCTGACGGAGAAAACCCCCAGCTTTCTTCTCTTCTTCCTCCGGCAGACGCTCACCAGCTCCGGCGGCTTCCTCCCCCTCCACCTCTTCGCTCTGCCGCAATACCAGCAGCAGAGACTTCCTCCCCTGTTCTTCCCGCGCCACGCCGCACCCAGCTGGCGCCTCTCCAGCCCTCTGCTCGCCGCCGCCCCTCTCCCTGAGCATCGTCTTCTCCGGCGACAGTCGATACGACTGTCGCCCTATTCCTCCCCCTTCGTCCCTGCAAGTAAGCTAGAGTTACTCCCCTTCTCCTCCTCTTTCTTTCCCCGCTTTCAATTTAGTCAATTAAGCCCTCTACCGACCCTGTTCACCCTCACCCTCTTCGCCTCCGACCACCCTCCGGCGAGCCGCTCCCATCACCTCAGCGACCCACACGGCTCGCCGACCACCGCAGAACCTCCGCCTCCTCACCCTGATCCTCTTCCGCCCCTCCACTTCCCACCAAACACCCTCTGCAGATCCACCGAACACACCCACTTCTTCGCTCACAGTTTGACCTAGGACGACCTGTTGACTCCATCACGCCCCCTGCAGCCCCCCTGACCACCTTCGCCGTGCCACGGCGAAGGTCCCCCGCCTGTCTGATTTGGCCGAGAGGCCGTTCTTCTGTGACCAGGTGACTCGCCCGCCGTCGCCATTACTGCGCAGGCAGAGCTGCTTCACCTGCAGGTGCAGGCACGCCTTCGCCCAGGTTTGACTCCCAGGTTGCGCAGGGACTCTCCGCGAAACGTCCCAGGTTCACAGATGGGGCGAAGACCGCGCGGGAAGCCACGATCGCCCACTGCTCCATCCGCGACGCGCGCTCAATTGGGGTGGGACATTTAGTCCCACCTCGGAACCTCTCGGAGGCGCGCGGACGCATAAAGGCAAAAAGTGCCTTATGCTGTCTGCCTCCTGACCACGGGGTGAGGTCCCTCTCACCCGACCCGACCCGGCCTCGTCCGTGACCACGCTCCGCGGACCTGGCCCGACCCGATTAGACCGACCTGCACTCCTCGCCCACCACGCACGCCGGTGGGCCTGGACCCGGGCCTGACCCGAACCCGATTACCCGGTAGCGCTCTGGGAGAGCTTCCGAAGAGTGATTTCAGAGAGAAAGAGAAACGCGGGGGAGGGGGGTAGAGTAGGTTTTTGCCCTCTGATGCTGAACTCTTGAGCGTGCAGGCACAGGTGAAGGACTGCGGAAGAAGAAGAACTGAAGCGGCACTGTACGTCCTGAAGACAGGTAAAGACAAAGAAGAAGAAGAAATGAAGAGAAGCAAGAAGCAAGAAAAGAAGAAGAAGATCTGAAGAAAAAGAAAGAAAGAAAACAAGGAAGAACAGAAGACAGAAGAAGAAGAGCACGAGGGGAAGATCTGAACAAAGCAGAAGAAGAAGGAAGGAAGACTTAGTAGCTGAAGGCAGAAGCTCTGCAGCCATAAAAAAGAGAGGTCACCACCATTGCAGAAGAAGAAGAAGAGAGGTCAAGGCAGAAAACCAAAAAAAGAAGAAGAAGAAGGAGATCTGAAGAAAGAGAAAGAAAAAAAAGAACATCACAACAAATTCTTTCCCTCTCTCTTTATTTTGTAAAAGAAACATGTATATCTCTAGAATACGACTTGCTCCCTGAGTTCGACCTCGGGAACTCTTTCATTTTTCCGAGTAAAAAAATTTTATATGAAACGTTGGTAACAACCAGCTTTACTACAATGTTATAACAAATACAAAACCGACGTCCTTCAACGTCCATAGGAGAAGTCCTGAATAAAGCGTCGGTAGTATCCAGGCAACCCCAAGAAGCTCCGAATATTGGTCACCGTCTACAGTTGAGGCCACTGTAGCACCACCTCGACCTTAGCTTGGTCCATCGATACTCCACGATTGTTCATCACATGTCCCAAGAAGGCGGCTTCTTTTAGCCAAAATTCATACTTGCTGAACTTGGCATAAAGACGGTTACATCGTAATGTCTCCAACACTGCCCTCAAATGCTTGGCATGTGATGACTCTACAAATAATAGCGATAATTACATCAACTAGAGTTAGTTTCAAGGGCTCATGTGCATAAATACCAAAATGTAGTGGGTTTGGGAGCATTGCATACACGTAGTATAACCTTTACATTCAAATTTCTTATAATTAATGCTTAAAGGCCAAGTTGTATAAGTGTATGTTGAAACAGGTCTCAAACAGGCAATCCAACCATACGAATGGATCTGGTTCAATGATTGCAATCTAACAACGCATAAATCGACCCAATCTGATCTTCATAACATCATCTACGAGCAAAAGAAGATGGACGACCCAAATGGTGCCACGTGTTGACATCTAGGCTGCCCTACATCACCCGCAGCCCATCGCTCTTCCTCAAGTGCACCTTTTCCAAGCAATCTAGGCCATTGGATGAAGATCCAATGACTGAGGATCGCCTGCACCACAGAAGATCATGACCGTTGGGTCAAGATCCAACGATCGTGTGTGCATGGCCCCTTAGCCATCCACACAACAATCCGCGTGGATGGTGCGATGGCCAAGAGAGGTGCTCGCAAATGAGCGCCGCACGTTCGAAGCACCTCAAGCGCCTCAAATCAATGCGCGAGCGAGGAGCTCTCAATAGGGCAATTCGATCTGAATCGAGGGGTGAAGGCGGCTGGTGGGTACACTAGGAACCGGAGGTGCAAGCCGAAGGAAGAACCTTCTCCCCAGTCCCTTATTCTAACTAGTTGGATTGAACAGACAGAAGTAGATCAAATCGTTCCTTTATCTCAAGATGGGTTTCGGGAGTCTGTAGGTCTGTAGGCTAACCCAGTTAAGGACAGGTTTGATGTTTGTATTGCAGGGCGCCTTTCTTCCTCCCTCTTATCATGAATCCTTCCACATATTACACGCATTCCCGCTCTTTCCCTCCTGTTTTGAATTATCCTTAACATAATGATTATTCTGATTCGTACTGTAATCAACCATCAGTTAGTTGGGATAACTCGGATTGGGGATATAGTTCTGAACCTCCATGTTTAGGGTCTAACCCTGAACACTTTGATTGTGATTTCTATCCTTCTCAAAGCCACATTGATTATAGATTGTCAACCTTTCGTGAACAACCTAATACGATCTACAATCAAGAAGGATACACCGATCCTTACCCATCCTCTGATTACATTGCCTATAGGTCATCACCACCTTTTGAACAATCTGAAATGACCTATTATCAGGAAGGGTGTAACGAATCTCAATTCGTTAATTCCACTGCTTTGTCCCCAAACCCGCCCAACCCTGAACCAACTCATTTGGTTCAGGGTAACCAGGTTTAAGATAAGGTTTTGGCTAACTTGAGGAATATCATTCAATCTTTAGAAGTTCAGCCAATACCTTGCATTGAGAGATTAGAGCCCCTGATTAAAATGATTGATGATTTGAACAAGTCTTTGTTGGATTGGCTCCAGGATGTTAAGGATAAGAACCCGGGTGAGTTTCTACTTGGGAAATTAACGAAATTGAGGATGAGATTCGTGGTCGCTTTGATTCAATCATGGGATGATTCCCAGGATGAACTCCCTTCAGGAAAGCCAATGACAGAACCCGCTCAAGCACCTGTTGGGGGGGACATGTGTTACGAGGCTGACAAGATTGAATTAAAGCAACCAATTAAGGAAGATATGATTTCTTCACCTGAGATCCCTGAGCCGGGGTACGAGGAAACGTATGTCTCCTTGGAACAGAAAGTGACAGATGATTGTGGGACATATATTAATACGGATCTTGATTTCTTTGATTCTGATGGTGAAGATTCAAGTTGCGAAGTCTCACATGAGTTTACAGAGTACGATTTCTGTGAGACGATTGGGCCTGAGGAATCTGATAGATCATTTGATAGCCCAAGAACTGAGGAAACTGATCTTATTAGGGCACACATTATGGGTTCAGAATCGCATTTTTTGGAGGATTCAATTCAATGCCCTGATTGTCAGTTACACCCCATTGAGCTTATCGATGATTCTATTTCTGAGATAATTTAACCCAAGTCAATTTTGATTCAGCCACATCTTCTAGACTTGAAATTTTCGGACGGGGTGATTAACATGCAAGAGGTCTCGGAACTTAACATTTTGAATGAGGAGGATAGAAGCTGGGAAGTTCTGATCTAGGAAGCTAACTCCGGAGGAGGTAGAAGATTGAGTCTGAGGGTTCCAATTCATCTTTAACCATCAAACCAGGTCCCTTACGACATTTGTTTTGAGGATGTCAAACCCAAGCACACATTCAATGATTATCCTTTTGAGCTTCAATTCTCTGTAACCCGACTTTTTGGTCTTGGGTTGCATCCTCATAAATCGCAGGGCCGACCCCGCTTTCATATTGATTTTAGGTTTTGAGTAATTTTTATCTAGAACCTAAGATATTTTCGATTATGGAGTATGGGTCTGCACTACAATCTGGTCCACATCTGTGGACATCTGCTGACAGGTCAGAGGTTTCTTTTGTTTATTCTGATTCTGACCTGCACCTGTGAATTCTTCATTTCTCTTCTTTGTATAGTGTGCCTAGTTGAAGGCTCTAAATTCAGCACATATACAGTTCTTTTTTTGTTTCTATCTCGGAGCGGACCTGCCATTCACTCAATTCAGGTGCTTTCTATGCTATTCCACTCTATTTTATGTCTTTTTAATACAATGAGGGCATTGCATTAGATAGGCATGGAGGTGGATATTCATCTCTGAATTTATTCGTCAGCTCCGTAGATTTGTTTAATTTTATTAAAAAAAATGTGGAATTAGGAAGGAGAACTTAGGTTTAAGAAAATTTTCAATCTTAGGAAATACTACATTATGATTTGAACACAAAGACCATTAAGGTCTTTGGACTTAATCAGCCCGTGTATCCACTAAAATGTGGATTTATTTTTTGAGTCCTCGCCAACCTAAATTCTATTGTAATTGGAGTAAATAAGTTTGGGTGATAAGTACATGACTTATCAACCCACCTTCTGATTTGAGGAAATTTTTGAGTTTTAAGCATCTACACACTTTCTTTGCACTGACTCGTTGTTCGATGATTCCAAAGGAAATTGGGTAGCTAATGAACCTTCTAGAGTGATATGGCTGGCAAGTTATCGTGGGTAACAGCCCATAAGTAGGTTGTCCAGAGCCCAGTCACTGGACCTTTCTCTTTTTGCTGCCTTTGGATAAATCTTAGACCAGAGAAGCCACCTACTTAAAAAAAAGAAAAAAAAAGAAAAAAGGAAAGGAGAAAAGAAAAAAAAAAGAAATAAACCACACTTCGCCCCACGAGTATGGCTGGCAAGTTATCGGTGGTAACAGCTCATTGACTGGTTGTCCAGAACCCAGCTCAGTAAATGCACTAAAAATTCCCAAAACACTTAGGAAGAAGCGGAGAAGTAGAATAAATCGGGGAGATATACACTGGATTCACCCTTGTGTTGACCTGTAAAAAAATAAAAGTAGGGAGAAAGCTACCGGTTATAAAGATACACCTTTAGGCAGAATTCTATTTTTAGGTTACCTAGAGGCGTAGAAATTTGAAGTCCGTTTTAACTGCCGGTCAACGAGTCTATCACATTCACAATAAGATACTTAAAACTTAGGGTTCTCATCAAATGTTAGGTGAGTTGAATGGCCGTAGAAAGCCACTCTTAAACCCTAAAGCTTGAAAATCCAAAAAAAAAAAAGAAAAGAGGAAAAAGAGAAAAAGAAATTTTTCTTTGAATAAGGCGAGGGCTTAAGGCGATATGCATTTTGGCAGATACTCGGGCACTGTTTTGTCTTTGAAAGTTCAGATCATAGGTAGACATTTCTTAATGATTGAAAATAACTCATGCCCAAATAAGCCAACCTAATTCTTTTATAAATAGCTTATAGTTTTTGCTAGGAACTAGCAAAAGATGGGTATGGGGGTATGATGTAAACACGTTTACACTACTTAAGATGTCTATTTATGCATGTTCTTAAGCATAGGATTGCATTGCATGATATAAATATTGCATAACATGCATCATCTTGCATTTAGAGTAGTTTGAATAAAATGAAGGTTAATTATCTACTTTTATGTGTTTGGACGGGGCAAACTTTTTATCGGGGTCTCGGATCGAAGATCCAACCGTACAGATGTGATCAGGGCGACGATTGGAGTTCAACGACTCCAAGATCGCCCAAATCAGGCATCTGTATAATCAGATAGTGACCGGGGAACCCTATAAGATCAAGGGCCAAGATGGTGTAAATCTGCAGTTCAAATGACAAATCCAACCACATGGATGGATTCGGATCGACGATCGCAGCTTAACGGCGCAAAAATCGACTCAATCTGACAACCATGGCACCATTTACATCATCCAGAAGATGGACAGCTAAGATGGCGCCACATGGCGCCATCTTAGCCGTCCAATCGGCCCTCAAGACCGCCGCTGCCTCTCCAAAGGACATCCAACGCACAATCTGGACCATTGAATCTTCATCCAACGGTTGTGGATGCGGCGCCTTAAATCGTCCGCGCGACCTTCTCGACTGCGTAGCGCAGCGGAGACGACGCTGCGGACGAAGTAGAGGTCGTGGGGTCGAGTCCCCGCGAGCCTCAAATCAGGCGCGGGCGAGTGGAGCGTCGGATCATGATCGAACGGTCGCGCGCGCCCAATATCGCCCATGCGCTATTGCATGCACGGCGGTAATGCGGCATCGCACGCGATAGGGCACGCGTTGAGGAGGCGGGCGTAGTGCGATCTGAGCCGTCCGATTTCGCGATCGAATGGCTGAGGATGGCTAAACGTGTGCAAGCGTTGCGCGTGCGGGCAGGCGAGCGGGCGCGCGCACACCGCCCACTACGCCCACGTTCAAACCTTTAGCGACAGTTTTATCCGTCACTAAAGGTCCTGAATTAATGTTTTAAAGATGTAATGACCAAATTGCCCCCACTCCTTGCAATTATAAAAGGAGACCCCATCCACACGAAATTCTCATCCCTTCCTTCTCTTCTCTACCTCTCCAAAGCTCAAGAGAAGCTTGTCCCACACCCGGGATGCTTATCGCAAGATAAAGTCAAATTTTCGTCCCCCTTTCGGAAGTGGATCCTGCGACGACGACGACATGCTCTCCCGTTCCCGTTCTTCTGCTTTGTCCTCCTTCGTCCAGGTGTCGTCCCATCCGGCTCGTCCTCCAAGCGACCATCGAGGAGGATATTTCTCTCGCCATTCTTTTCACTGCTTTCTAGAATAGATTTACTACTTTCTAGAGTAGATTTACTGCTTTTTAGTCGTAATATTTAGTGTAATGAACAATCCCTTTTGATAATGAATTCCATGTACATTCTATATCTCTTTTGATTTTTGTTTGTATTATTCTCTCTCTCTTATTTTCTCTCTCTCTCTCTTTTATTTATTGTAAGTAGTTCTAATCAATTGAATTATTTCGTGACAAATAAAAACAAACGTGTAGTTTTTAAATTAAACATTCGCCTCCCTGTGTTCGACCCGGAATTTCCATTTCGGTATAAATTTTATTTGTTGAACACGAGTTATTCACTTTCAAACTACAACGACAGGTTTTTCAAAACCAAACACGTTAGCGTAGCAACATATACGTTCAACACACGCCCTCACGCGGGCAGCCACACTCGTGGCCTCCTCCACTTCGTCTTCTTCATCTCCTTTCTTTCACCACTGCAACAAAGAAGAGAGCCCATAGCCATCATCGTGCAGCCACTCCTCCTCGGCCTCAGCAGCGGCCGCGCACATCAGCTCACCAACCACCGGCAACCCACATCGCTGACGACTGACCTCACGTGCAGCCACATGCGATAGCCACGCCACCTCTGTGACTCCACGCTTGCGCCAACACCCAAAGCTGCTAGTCTTCTTCATTGTCGCCGGCGATTTCCTCCATCCTACCATCGCCGACCACCTCCGGCCGCCGCGTCACCACCATCGCGAAGGCCACACCTCAGAGACCCACCACCGACGACCACATCGTCCGTCGACTCCTCCTCTTTGCGCGAGCACGAGGGGAAGTATTCCCTTGTTTCTCTACAGTAAAGTCCCTATTATTAATTATGAATAATACCATTGTAGAGAATACTATTCATTTATTTATCTCCTTTTTATATTTCGATAGATTTGCATCAATATCCCTCACGTTTGTTTGAATCACAGATAATTGAATTCTTCTCATGAACAGTAGAATATGGGGTATTGGTTACAGGGAGCAGGTTCTGTTTTAATTAAATTTGATGGTGCTTGTCAGAACTAAGATTTCCGGTATTTCCATGGTGGTGATTTTGCATGTGCACCCTCATATTCTTGATTAATTATCTAGATTGAAAGGTGATGCTGGAAATGAGAGCACTAGTTAACATGCACCTCCGTTGACATTCCTGATTACTTGATGCATCGTTACTCATTTTTAATAGGCTAATTCCTCCTTGCGGAGATGACCTAACTCTTCGTGGTTAGTTTTGGAATTGTTAATTATTTTTGAAAAGTGATTTTCTATCATGCGATTACATACAACGACACGTCATTTTATGTTAAAGTTTTTATCGAAAACGAAGATCGCTCTATCAAGTACCCTCAACCCATGTTCAATGACATATTTTCAAATTCAAAAGAAATCATCCTTCGCAGGTGAACAAAGTTGGTTGTTTCGACCAGTAGGCTAAAATCGGACAGTTTGCCTAGCACGATGAACTTGCCCGAATCCATTAGCTCGGCAAAGTCGACTCTCCCAAATCCGTTAGCCTGGCAAGTTCAACCCACTCGGATCTGTCTCCTCAGCAAGCTCAACCTGCCTATTTAGGGTTGGTCGGCAAAGTCACTCTGCAGACTTAGCCAAGGTGGCTAAGTGCCGCCTAACCGACAAACAAACTTTCCAAGTCAACGAAACATGACCGCCAAGAATATTTAGCTAGAGGAGACCACGTCCTCCTCCAATTGGACATGAGTATGAAGTAGTTACTGATGTGCATACATCTAAATAGCCAAAAATGTCTATTAATGCATCTTCTTAGTGTCATATTAGTATCATACATTGTAAATATTGCATAACATGCATAATCATGCATTTATTTCAAATTGTATAGTAATTGTCTCCTTTTATGGTCAGCGATAGGGCGACTTTTAATCGAGGCCTCAGATCAAAGATTCAACCGTACGGATCTAATTAGGGCGACGATTGGAGTTCAACGACTCCAAGATTGCCTTGATTAGACATCCATAGCATCAGATGAAGATTGAGGAAGCCTAAAGATCAAGGGCCAAGATGGTGCCAATCCGCACTTCAAACGACAAATCCAACTGCACAGATGGGTTCGGATTGATGATTGCAGCCTAACAATGCGAAACGTCCAATCTGTCATCCATGGCACCATCTACAACACATAGAAAATGGACGGCCAAGATGGCACCACGTGGCACCATCCTAGCCGCCCAATCAGCCCTAAGAACTGCCGCTGCATCTTGGAAGGATCTCCATTGCTCGATTCTAGCTGTTGGATCTTGATCCAACGGCCAGGACTGACTTAGATGCGCCACTCACATCCTCTTAAGGTGTAAGCGCATGCGATCTGGGTCGTTGGATCTTGATCCAACCGCCGTGAGCATGCGTGCCTAAAACAAAAGCACTGCAAAGAAGGAGAGCCAGCACAGTGGTTACGTCACTGTAGGCAAG
Source organism: Thalassia testudinum (assembly GCA_037157565.1). Lineage (NCBI taxonomy): Eukaryota > Viridiplantae > Streptophyta > Magnoliopsida > Alismatales > Hydrocharitaceae > Thalassia > Thalassia testudinum. The sequence continues at coordinate 147,874,643 of JAZHRO010000031.1, forward strand.
ACACGAGGCATGCATTCGAAACACAGTGCCTCAAATCAGACGTGGGCATGGGAGCGGGCGTAATCTAGTTGTCAGATGGCGATCGGGCGGGTGAGGGGCAGAGACGTGGCACGCGGAGGAGCCTTGGATAGTCATGCGCATGATGACGGGCTTGCGCACACCCGATTGCACGTGGGCGTGCAGTTAAGCGCAGATGAAAGTGCGCGTGAGGCGAGGAGGCGGGCTCGCACGCGTGGCTGCGGCGACGTGGGGTCTTTAGTAATGCTTAAATCTGTCACTAAAGACCCCTTCATTTAATGTTTTAATTATGAAATGACCAAATTGCCCCTTATCCTTGCAACTATAAAAGGAGACCCCTACCGTATGAAATCCTGATCCCTTCCTACACTTCTCTTCCTCTTCAAAGCTCAAGAAAAGCTTGTCTCACACCCAGGATGCTATTCTAGGACCAAATCTAATTTTCTCGCCCTCATTTTGGAAGTGGATCCCACGATGACGACGACATGCTGCCTCATTCTCGCTTCTTCCGACTTCGTCCTCCATCTTCCAGGCGTCGCTCTGTCTGGCTCATCCTCCAAACATTCGTCAAGGAGGATAACATCTCTCTCCCTTCTTTTTAATCGCTTTCTAGAATAGAATTTTCTACTTTCTAATTATAATCATTTCTTGCTTTCTAGTTGTAAAAGACATTCTGATTATATCAAGTGATTGTTCTCTCTCTCTTTCTTTCTCTTTCTCTTTATTGTTTATATCAATTCCATTGTAATTATTTCATTTTCAAGAAAAAACATAAAAAATATAAATCACGGATTTTAGATTGACGTAACCTCCTTGTGTTCGACTCGAAATTCTTAGAATTTCGGCATAAATTTATCTGTTGATGGATTTCTTCGCAAATCGAACTACAATGACGGGTTTTTCGAAACCAACTTCGATCGTGTAGTTTTCCGCTATCAACAGTTACCAATGGCACGATGTTTACTAGCCCCTCCACTACTTTGGTTCTTGGAGACTGTGGGTTATTGGGTATCAACCCATAATTGGTCAGTGAACCAACCACGATCCCCATGACTTGTGGGCTTCATGATTGCTCACGCGGACACTAAGGAGGTGTAACCCTTAAATAGTAGGATTGTTTGGTTGGGGGGGTTACGCACTTAGAGAGAGAAAAAGTGATTCAATTGTATTATGAATTTTGAAATACTTAGTGAAATTTAAGAGTTCTGATACTCTCCCCAGACATACACCAACTGAGGTGAAACTGGGTCACCAATTCTCTTGTCCCCTTTGTGTGATTGTTCCATTGAGCGAGCCTAGTTCTATTCTCGTACCTAAATAGTTTTATAGGCTCCACTCAGGAGATCCTCATTCCAGTAGGATTTTTTCATATTAAGTGAGGTGAGTCATATTTCCCATTCCCTTCCCTTGTTTGAGAATTTGTTGGATCCAACAACCTTCCGCCTACTCAATAGGGTGAGTGGCCCTTTGACGCATGTGGAACGCGGTTGTTTAATTATGCCACTGTAGTATGCATTTGCGACGTTGGTTTTAATTAAGATATGGAGTTGGTGAGTCCAAGTGTCGAACACGAGGAGGCGTGAAAGCATATTAGTTTGTCGCTTTAGTTGTCACAGGAATGGTTGGTTTGCTTGCTTGTGAGAAAATGCAAGAGAGAGAGTAGGGTTGGAGATCATGTTTAAAACTTGACAATAATTCTAAGAGGATGTGAGCTATGATATATGAAACATCATCAACATATAGCATGCGATTAGAGTTTTTTTACAACTATAACAATAGATGAAAGCTTAAACAAGTGCAACATAAAACTAAAATAGAGTGAGAGGAGGAGGTAAGGCGGCCACGGCGATGGAGGGAGGCTCCGTCGGTGGCTTGACAACTCCGGGGCAGGTCTGGAGTGTTAGGTGGAGCTAGGAGAAGGCTAGGGTTGCATGGAGAGGGTGTGTGAATTGAATGCCTTTGAATGGGGTGGTTAAGGTGGTTTATATAGAGAAGAGGTGTTTCCAAACTAAGGGTTTTAGTGGCGTCCGGGTCGTCGCTAAACCCATTCCAGAAATGTCGATGAAGCCCCTCGCCCGCCAGTCTAAGCGTGCGCGTGCTTTTTTCCCCCACCCGATCCGTATGCGTGCCATGTGAACCGTCCGATCAAAGATCGAACGACTGAGATCGCGCCCTGAGCGCTGGTTTAGATCTTGCTTGCGAGCTTTGAGCATGCGCCTCACGCGTTATCGCACGCATTCTCGTTGAGCGTGTGAGAGCGCGTCGCGTAGCTACCATCTGCACCGTTCGACATTGATCGGATGGCTTGAATCACCTACGGTGTGCGCTGGGGCGGGATTTGGGGCACTGCAGGAGTCGAATGCTCACAGCTTGCTTGCGTGTGTGAGGTGCTACCGCTGTGCTACCTTCGCACTTAGTCGTGGAGACGAGATCAGGCGCGAGTGGTAGCGATCGTTGGATGGAGATCCAACGGTCAGATTTTCACATTGAAGGAGCTTTGGGCACGGTGGATGTGGGTAGGTGGGTGCCACGTGGCACATTTTGGGCCGTTGATCATCATATCAATGGCTAGAACTTCTTGGGCTGGTTGAGAGAGCTCCAAATGTCGGATTTAAGTGATTTTGAGTCTGTTGGACTCCATTCGTCGATCTAAATCCATCTATGCGGTCTGATTGCTCATCTGTGGCCTGTCTCAACATGCACTTGTACTTGTGACCATTAAACATTGATTTATAAGCAATCTTAATTTGCAATGCATGCAGTGCCCTATGCCCATCATGGTATGTTATTAGTGCGCATATATCCTCAAAACTAACCCCAGTTGATGGAATTATCCTCATTGAATGCAGAGTTATCATGCCCCCATGCTCATCCCTTGCTAGTCCATAGCAAGGTTTATCCTAGCGATTATTTTTAGTTGAAATAAGGAATTGATTACCTAAACATATGTTGCCTGTCAACGGGAGGAAATATACTAAGAGCTTGATCCACAGAGACTAAACAGTGCTCGAGTGCATACCAAAATGCAAACTGCCCAAGTCCTCGCTTTAAAGCATATATACGGAGACATATTTTTTTTCTTTTTCATCTTTTATCATTTTTTTTGATTTTTTGGAGTTGAGAGTGTGTAGGTAACTTTTTACGGCTATCCAACCCACCCATAACTCAAAAAAGACTATAAGTACTAAGCATCTTGGTGTGAAGATTGTGATAGACTCACTCAAGGGTAATTAAAATAGACTTTAGGTTTTTACGCCCCAAGGTGACCGAAAAAGAAAATGCTTGCCTAAAGGTGTATTTGTTCGACCGGTAGCTTTCTCCCTACTTTTATTTTGAGTCGGGTCAACACAAGGGTATTTCTAGTGTATATTACCTCGGATTGCTTTACTTCCCCACTTCTTCCTTAAGTGTTTTGGGCTTTTTCGTGTATTTAGTGAGATGGTTCTGGACAACTGACCAATGGGCTGTTACCCACGACCACTTGCCGGCCATACTCGTGCAATGAAGTGTGGCTTATTTATTTTTTTCTTTTTCTTTTTTTTTCTATATATTTTTTCTATTTCTCCCTTTTCTTTTTTTTTTATTTTTTCTTTTGTTGTTTCACTAGGTGGCTTCCCTCATCTAAGATTTATTTAGAGGCAATCAAAGAGAATGGTCCTGTGGCTGGGCTCTGGACAACCGGCCAATGGGCTGTTACCCACGACAACTTGCCAACCATACCCCCCTAGAAGGTTCATTAACTATCCAATTTCTGTTAAAATCTTTGAGGAGTGAATCGGTGCAAAAATAAGTGCAGATGCTTAGATTAAAAGTCCCTCCGAGTCAAAGAGTGGGTTGATAAGTCGTATAGTTATCACCTTTCTTTATTGATCAGATTAATGTAAATTAAGGTTGCGAGGATTTAGGGCTAAATCCACATTTTAGTGGACACCAGGGCTTATTAAGCCTAAAGGCCTAAAAAGTCTAGGTGTTTCAGGTTCCTCTCGTATTATTTCCCACAGTTGACAAGCTTCTAATGCCTAAGTTTTCCTTCCTAATTTTTTTTAATATATATAATTCAGGCTAATAATATAAACTTAGAGAATGCGAATTACCACCCCCCATGCTTAAGTTGGACAATGTCCTCATTGGCAAATAAATGTATGCAAAGGGGGTACAGATGGAAATCACCTGAGTACCATAATTTACCTGATCAATCTGAATCTTCTAGGTTGCCTCCTAGGAAGCGCTGTGTTTATTGCCTCCAGCTGGGCGAAGCTCCGTGTGAACCCTCAATGAGGGTGACTAATTCCTTTGGGAGAACCTGGGCAAGATAATGTTTTAATCTCTGATCGTTTACTGTAATGGTTTTCCCAGTGTTTGGATCTGCAATTTCAACCGCCCCATTGGGATAAGGTTTGACCACCTAATATGGTTCTGTCCATTTTGATCTCAGATTCCCAAGAAAAAGTTTAAGTATTGCATCAAAAAGCTAGACTTGCTGATTGGGCTCGAATGTTTTCCTATGAATGTGTCTGTCATGGACGGCTTTCATCTTTTCTTTGTAAAGTTGATTGTTCTCATAGGCGTCCTAACGGAATTCCTCGAGCTCAGAGAGTTGGAGTGTCCTTTGTGCTCTGGCCAACTGGGAATCCATATTGCACTGCTTAACATCCTACTATGCCCGATGTTCCAACTCGACTGGAAGGTGGCAAGCTTTGCTAAAGACCAATCGATAAGGTGACATACTTATTGGGGTTTTAAAAGCGATCATATATGCCCAAAGGGCATCATCCAGTCGTGTGGACCAATCCTTCCGGTTAGGTCTCATAATCTTTTGCAGAATATTCTTGATCTGTCTATTAGAGACCTTACTTTGACCATTTGTTTGCAGGTGATACGGGGTGGCAATGCGGTGAGTGACCCCGTATTTTCTAAGTAGGACACGGAATTGAACATGAATAAAGTGACTCCCACCATCACTGATCATGGCTTTCGGTATCCTAAACCAAGAGAAGATGTTCTGTTTAACAAAGTCCATGACAGCCTTATGGTCACATCTTCAGGTGGCTATGGCTTTGATCCACTTTGAGACATGTATTTGTAGTCATTGGATGGCAGGAAGGGACCCATAAAATCAATGCCCCAAACATTGAAAATTTCGATAATCAGAATGGGCTGGAGGGGCATCATATCCTTTCTGGTCATAGTCCCTAATGTCTGGCATCGAGAGCAAGTCTTGGCGAAACTGTGTGCGTCCTTGAATAAGGATGGCCAGTAAAATCCGAACTGCAAGACCTTTGCATCCGTTTGCTTCCCAGAGAAGTGGCCACCACAGGCTTGGTCGTGACAAAAGGATAGCACACTTTAGACTTCCTCTTCAGGAATACACCTCTTAATGATTTGGTCAGCACAGAGTCTAAACAACATAGGATCATCCTAGAAATAGTGCTTGGCTTCAACCAAGAACTTATCCTGTTGCTGTCTGGACTAGCCTTAGGGAGTCTATCCTACCACCAGATAGTTGACTAAGTTTGCATACCATGGTAGCTTTCTTCCTTGCACTGCTAAAAGTTGTTCATCAGGGAAGGTGTCAATCAAAGGTAATGAGGATCCAATGTGGTCTGGGTGAAGTCTGGACAGGTGATCGGCTATGATGTTTTTGGACCCGGCTTTGTTGCGTATTTCCAGGTCAAATTCCTGCAAGAGCAAGATCCATCGGATGAGCCTAGGTTTGGAGTCCTTCTTGGCCAACAAATGCCGGATAGCCGAGTGGTCGGTATAAACCGTCATGTGGGATCCCAGAAGATATGATCGAAACTTTTCTAATCCGAAGACTACGGTGAGTAATTCTTTTTCTGTGGCGGTGTAATTCCGTTGAGCCTCATCCAACGTTTTGCTCATGTAGTAGATCACCACGGGTTTCTTCTCTCTTCTTTGTCCTAGGACTGCGCCAATGGCAAAACCTGATGCATCGCACATTATCTCAAAGTCCTGGGACCAGTTTGGGGGTTGTAAAACAAATGTAGTGGAGATTGTTTCCCTAAGAGTGTTGTAAGCCTTGATGCAATCAGGTGTCATGTGAAAAAGGGCATCGTTGGCTGGAAGGTCAGTCAAGGGTTTTGAAAGTTTGAAGAAATCCTTAGTGAACCTTCTATTGAAGCCAACATGTCATAGGAAAGATCGGATTTGCTTGACCGAGCTAGGGGGTGAAAGTTTGAAAATTAAATCGACCTTCGATCAATTCACTTCGATGCCCATATGCGAGATGATTTGACCGGGGACAATCCCTTCCTGAACCATGAAATGGCTCTTTTCCCAGCTTAAAACTAGGTTGACCTCGATACATCACTTTAGGATCTTCTCCAAGTTGCTATGACAATGGTCGAATGAGTTCCCGAACACGAAGAAATCATCCATAAAGACCTCCAGGTATTCACCCACTATCTCTGAAAAAATGGCTAGCATGCAACATTGAAAGGTCACGGGTGCGTTGCATAACCCGAATGACATACGATGGAACGCGAACGTGCCATACGGGCAAGTGAATGTGGTCTTCTCTTGATCCTCTGGTGCAATAGCAACTTGGTTGTATTGTGAATATCCATCTTGGAAGTAAAAATATTTATGCCCTGCCAATCTCTCGAGAATCTGGTCAAAGAATGGCAAAGGGAAATGATCTTTCTTGGTGGCCTCGTTAAGCTTCCTATAGTCAATGCACGCCCACCATGCGATAGCGGTGTAGGTGGGGATGGATTTGCCCTGGTCATTGGTGACCACGGTGAGCCCGGCTTTCTTCAGTACCACTTGAGTAGGGCTCACCAAGGGGCTATCGGAAATCGGGTAAATGATATCTGCGTCAAGCCACTTGATTGTTTCTTTTTTAACAACCTCTCACATATTCAAGTTCAATTGCCTTTTCATCTGGCGAGTAGGTCGAGCCCCATCTTCCAAATAGATCTTGTGAGTGCAATAGGTAGGGCTAATTCCCCTTAGGTCAGAAATTGTCCATTCAATGGCTACCCAATGTTTAGAGTGGGTTGCAGTCAACCTAAGTTCTTGCTCTCTAGTTAAATGGGCATTGATAATCACAGGGAAGGTCTGGTCAGGTCTTAGGAAGACATACTTGAGATTATTGGGCAAAGGATTTAGTTCGGGTGTAGGTGGGACAACATTTGATGGGTAGGGGAAAGGTGGGAGTTGATCGACATCAATCTCCTTAAATGGAGGTTGCTGAAGGTAATCAGCTCTACACAGGTCAACCTCCGTAGGTTGGAGCGGGTCAGGGTAGTCATCAACTGGTTGAGTCAGATGGTCTACTGAAGAGCTAAGAGTGAGGCATTCTTCAACCAGAGGTTCCATAGGATCGTGCTCCTCAACCCACCCATAATCAAAAGACTTAGCCATCATGAAGATATCCAATTACATCTTCTTGTCTCCAAAGGCAATTTCCATGCATCCCATGTCGCAATCAATGTTCGCCTTAGCCGTAGCTAAGAAGGGTATGCCCAGGATGATGGGTGTGTTTTGTAGTTGTTCGAGGACTTCAATGTCGAGTACGAAAAAGTCGATCGGGAAGTAGAAGTCCTTGACCTGAACAATTACATCCTCAACTACCCCCTTTGGGGTTTTCACAGATCTATCAGCCAGTTGGATAGTCACAGGTGTGGGTTTCAATTCCCTAAATCCAAGCTGGTGATAAAGGGTAGTCGGGATGAGGTTGATCGAAGTGCCTATGTCCAAGAGTGCTCTATCAAATGTCATGTCCTTGATATTACAGGAAATCAGGGGTGCTCCTGGGTCAATTCCTTTTTGAGGTAGGCTGCTCAATATCACTGAACTAGCTTGTTCTTAGAGCACAACCTTCCTAGGTGCTTGGGTTCTTGGCTTACGTTTTGGCGTACAGACATCCTTCAAGAACTTAGCGTAAGCTGGGATATGCTTGATTGCTTTGAGGAGTGGAATATTATTCTGGACTTGTTTGAAAATCTCCAATAGCTCCTCATTCTCAACTACAGCTTTCTTTTTCTTCCTTTCCTCCAAGGCCTCAGGGTATGGTGTTTGGGTTTGAATCGGGCCAGTCTCCAAGTCCTTGGGTTCCTCTCGCTCATCCTCCAAATCGGGTATCTCAGGAAGTGAGGTCATGGGAGGGGTTGGCCATTTGGGGTCCTAGGTTTTAGTGCCGCTTCTTAAGGTAATCGCATTGGCTGAGGCGTTGGGACCATGGGTAGATCCTTGAGAAGAAGAGGAAGAAGAAGCACCAAACCCAGGGGGTGTTTGTGGGGCTTGTTGGACCATGTGGGCATGTTTAGGATTGGCTTGGAACCCTTGAGAATTGGGGCCTCTGTTAATCACATTTCTCGGGTTTAGTTGTGGCTGAGAAAGAAGGGATCCTTGTTATTTGCAATCCAACAACTGGCTGAACAGTCCCTTCAATAATGCCATTTCTTCCTAATGTTTTTGATTCATATCAGCCATCATTTTTATCAGTGCGTCCATTTGGTTTTGCAGGGGAGTTGCCGTCCTATTTTGATTATAGGGTGGTCTAATTGGTGGACCTTGCTAATAGAAGGGGGGGTTTGGCCTGGGTTGGTTATGGAATTGGTTCGATTTTTGGTTTGTCTAAGCGAAATTAGGGTGATTATGCCATCCAACATTGTAAGTGTTTGAGAAGGGGTCAGGTTTGGAGTGACGTTGGATGGCTTGGACATCTTCAAAGATAGAAGGTATTGAGGGGGAGGGGAGAGAGTAATCAGGGTTTGATGAAGCAAAGGTCCCTCCCTGGAACTTGGTCAGGGGTTGCTCCAGGTGTATTTGGTTCATTGGTTGCACCAAATCTACATTGTGAGCTCCCTTTGCTAGGGAGAGGGTCTATAGCGAGTTTCTGGTTTGGTTCAACAGCTCATCAATCTTTTTGTCTACCAACTCAACTCGATCCAACTTTTTGGCTATAATGTCCATGTCAACCGTTCCAGAATTGGCTTGCACTTGATAGATCCCACCACGGGGTTTATTGGATCGATTAAACTGCGTCATGGAGGTATTGTTGTGCGAATTCTCACTCATCGACTCAAAGAGTTTGAATGCGCTCTCCTCATCTTTGTTCAAAAATTGCCTCTACATGAGGCATCAACAAAGTTCCTAAGGTTGCTGTCCAGTTCGTGGTAGAAGATCTGGGCCAATTGCCGCCTTGGAACCTCATGGTGTGGGCATTTTCTCAACAATTCATTAAATCTTTCCCACGCCTCATGGAATTGTTCCCCATCTTATAATGTAAATGTGGTAATGGCTCTTCTGAGGGCATTGATTTTACCTATGGGGAAAAATTTCTTCAGGAATGCATGCCTTGGTTCCTCCAAGGTGGAGATGGGTCTCTCTAAGGTTCTAAGCCAGTGAGATGCTTTGTCTTTTAGAGAGAGGGAATATCTTAATCAAAACATTGTCCATGCTAGTGTTTCTGGGTTTCACAGTTCGGGCAATCCAGTCTAGGTCCTCAAGGTGTTAGAGGGGGTCCTCATTTGAGCTCCCATGAAAGTGCCTCTGAATTAAGCTCAGGACATTAGGTTTCAGCTCAAAATCATCTCCCCCTTTGGGGACCCTAAGATGTGGCTCGATCTGGATAGCAGACGGATCATAAAAATCACGGAGAGGCCTAGGTTGGCCCTCCATAGATTGTGGTGGGTTAGGTGGGTTCAGTCGGGGTTGCCCTTAAGGGTTTTGCAATCGGTATATGGCTTGCGTGATGGTTTGGATCTATTGTTGTTGAAGCTGGTGGTTGGCAGAGATTTGGGCCTGAATGATGGTCATAGCATTGGGTTGGGGTTGATCCTCGATCTCATCAATTCTTGGTTCAGCCATTTCTCTTGTAAAATCAAGTCTCTTGATTTCCCTCTCTAAAACAGACAGCTCAGGATGCAGTGATCGTCTCCCGTGCATACACTAGAGAAAAATGGGGAGGGATGCGGAGAGAGATAGGTGCGGGAAGTGTGTGCATGAACAAGCAAGCAAATCTAGTCCTTATAGTGTATACCTTAGGTGACCTAGAAGTCTCAAAGGGAATGATAAGATCTGTAATCACTTAACCACCCTTCCCGATATTAATTTTACCAGGTTGATTACGAGGGGATTGAAGGGAATGTTCTTCCTTTGGCTTTCGCTACCAGTTCCGTAGACCCCACAACCGCGGTCGTTTGATACTTTCCTATAGCCTCGACACTAGATTGTACAAAGGGAATGAAGGCCAAGTGCTTAGCAAACCTAATCACACCTTCAAGACTTAAACTAGTCCTGCCTAGGGCACGTCTACTCCATTTTAACGAGGCTAGGTTAGTGCTTGTGCTTAGGATATGTGATGAGGCGTTATTTGGGGTTATGCTTCTTAGTTAACCGATTTGAGTGTGTGTGTGCACTTAACAAAACATGATTTTCAAGCAAGGATTTTAGGATCTGGTGTCGTTTAATGATTTGTCCTTACTTTAATGCTTTTTAGGGTTGAAGTTCCTTAATGTTTTCAAACAAGGTTCAAGTGGGCACACAAGGTTTTGCACACAACGGGCGAAAGTCAATTCCCTTTAGAATGATGTGGCCCTAGAAAAAATAACCTTAGTGTTCATGTGATTCTACCAGGTGAGTTGATTTTAATTATGGTGAGTGGTGCAGCCCAAGTCAAGTCATGGTGGCTTCACAAACACCACTTAAAAGAAAGAAGAACACTCCAAAAAGATTATCTCTTCAAGAACGTTAGAGTGTATTTTTTTTTTGGTTGGGTAATGAATTTGGAATGTGGGTCAAGTAGCCATTCACCACGTCAATTTAGATTTATATATATTTTTTATACTTTTTTAGGCAAACAAACAATCAATGGGTGGAGTAATACTCATAACCGTCTTCACAGCACTTCACTCTTGGTCCACTATCTTGGATCGCGCTCCTCCGTCACCCAAGCGTCGAGTTCCTGCGACCAATCAAGTAGAGAGAGCAAAATGAGTTAAAAGATGTGAATACAAATGCGGGATAAAAGTGACAAAAGAAATCTGTTGCCTCCCCAGTAACGACGCCAAAAACTGACGCACATGGAACGCGGTTGTTTAATTATGCCATTGTAGTATGCGTTTGCGATGTCGGTTTTAATTTAATATGTGGAGTTGGTGAGTCGAAGTGTGGAACACAAGGAGGCAAGAAATCGGATTAGTTTGTCACTTTAGTTATCACAGGAATGGTTGGTTTGCTTGCTTGCGAGAAAACGCGAGAGAGAGAGAGAGTAGGGTTAGAGATCGTGTTTAAAACTTGACAATAATTCTAAGAGGATGTGAGCTATGATATATGAAACATCATCAACATATAGCATGCCATTAGAGTTTGTTTACAACTATAACAATAGATGAAAGCTTAAACAAGTGCAACATAAAACTAAAATAAAGAGAGTGTGAGGAGGAGGCAAGGTGGCCACGACGGTGGAGGGAGGCTCCGTCGGTGGCTTGACAACTCTGGGGCAGGTATGGAGTGTTTGGTGGAGCTAGGAGAAGGCTAGGGTTGCATGGAGAGGGTGTGTGAATTGAATGCCTTTGAATGGGGTGGTTAAGGAGGTTTATATAGAGAAGAGGGGTTTCCAAACTAAGTAAGGGTTTTAGCAATGTCCGGGACATCGCTAAATCCATTCTAGAAACGTCAATGATGCCCCTCGCCCGTCGGTCTAAGTGCGTGCGCGTGCTTCATTCCCCCGCGTGATCTGTGTGTGCACCATGTGGACCGTCTGATCAAAGATCGGACAACTGAGATTGCGGCCTGAGTGCTGGTTTAGATCGCGCTTGCGAGCTCTGAGCGTTCGCTTTGCACGTTATCGCACGCGTTCTCATCGGGCGTGTGAGAGCACGCCGCGTAGCTTCCATCCGCACTGTTTGACGTTGATCAGACGGCCTGAATCACTTGTGGTGTGCGCTGGGGCATAATTTGGGGCGCGACGGGAGTCAAACGCTCATCGCTCGCTTGTGAGGGTGAGGCGCTACCGTTGTGTTGCCTTCGCGCTTAGTCGTAGAGACAAGATTAGGTGCGGTCGGTAGTGACCGTTGGATGGAGATCCAATGGTCAGATTTTCACGCTGAAGGAGCTTTGGGCACGGTGGATGCAGGCAAGCAGGTGCCACGTGGTGCGTTATGGGCCGTTGATCATCTGATCATTGGCCAGAACTTCTTGGGCTGGTCGAGGGAGCTCCGAATGTCGGATTTAAGTGATTTCGAGTCCGTTGGACTCCATTCGTCGATCTGAATCCATTTGTGTGGTTCGATTGCTCATCTGAGACCTATCTCAACATGCACTTGTACATATGACCATTAAACATTGATTTATAAACAATCTTAATTCGCAATGCATGTAGTGCTTCTATGCCCATCATGGTATGTTATTAGTGTGCATATATCCTCAAAACTACCCTTGATGATGGAATTATCCTCATTGAATGCAGAGTTATCACCCTTCTATCTCCCTCCCTTTCTTTGGGAGAGGATGGGGGTTTCGCTTATTCTATTGGCCATCCTACCTACTGAACGAGGTGGGTGAGCCTTTCTACTCCTCCCTCTCTTGGGGAGGGGGGGTGTAGGTTCTCATTTGGTTATCCCGTCTACTTATTGGGGCGAGTGAGTCTTTCTACCCCCTCTTGGGTGAGCCTTTGCATTTCCTCTCTCCTTTAGGGGGCTAACCCAGGTTTCAAATGGGACCAATCACATTTTTGGGACTCATCCATGCTACCAAACTAAGCTTAACATGGTTTATATAGATTGATGATGTTGATGGTATGCACATACTAAGTTCAGATAAGATCCATCATCTTTGTTGTCTCACATGCAAGTTACATGATCAAAATTGCAAATTTTGTAGATTGAGTGGAAGAAATTAAACTTGAGATAACTCATCAAAAAGCCACATTTAGTTTTTCCACGAAAATATAATTTTTGAAATTGGATTCTCCACAGTTGTTCTGGGTTTTTAGGATTCTCAAATAGTGAGCATAGATTTTGCTCAAAACTATGTGTGTGTGTATATATTGAGCAAAGATTGTGATTAACCTTACTCATGTCTTCTACACTAATACCATCGACCTATGATTCCAGCAAGATCAAATTTCCGAAGCTTTCCTTGAAAGACGATTGCCTTGATTCTTATGCAGAAAAGAGATATGCAAGATGTTAAATGCAGATTAATGGAAAGCCAAAGATATCTTTGCAACCTTAACCTCATTTGAAGCTTTTCCAGAACCCATGAAGACCTAAATGGATCGTGTGGTGCCATTGACTAATCATTTCAATTCGAACTTCCCAAAGCACCAATTTAATTCTTGATTTCAGAAAGAAGCTAGGAATCTATCTTGAGGAAGAGTGCTCAAGAGATAGGAAATGGATTATCAAAGGCAAATAGCAGCTTCCACATGCAACTAATTAGAGATAAACATACTGTTAATATGCCGGAGCTCACTTTCCAGTAGAAACCTTGAGAAGAATGATTGGAGAGATAACTTATGTAATTTGGGGAGGGACAACCAGATCTGTATTTATAAAGAACACGATTAACATGTGTATCCGATGGTCAAACAACTTTCAAGCTTTTGATTTTTTATTGAAAAATGTATTGTAAATGTGTTGTCCTAAACATTCATACACAAGAAAATTAGCTACAAAGAAGCATTATTTTGTTCGAAATCACCCAATGAAGTAAAGTCAATTAGTATTAGCCCTGTCAACTTTGCATGAGCAAATACCTTCCTACATTATATGTCATTTTGGAAGTTTTTAGAGATAAAGTACTAATATATATCTATATTTAAATAAATTTTTTTATGCACTTACTTCTTCCTAAATATTCTAATTAAAATAAATTTTAAATGTACTAATGATTTTTTATTTTTTACCTATGATTTGTTTTTACTAGCCTTTTAGGTGATTTTTTATTTTAAATCAAAACACATCGATAATTTTTTATTTTAAATTATTTTATACCTATGTAATTTTATTTTTTATCATTGTACACAAAGGCAAAATGATTGTTAGATTGCATACATGCAAGTAAAATTATATTGTATTGATGTAAAAGTAAATTACACAAATAAAAATAATTTTACATTGGTATAAAATGATTGTCAAATTACACTTATATAATTTGATTTTAAGTTATTTTACATTAGTATAGAATCAATTGTATTGTGTAAATTAATTTTGTTCCGATGTAAAATAATTTAAAATTAAATTATATAAATATAAAATGTAACACGGAGAGAGAGACGGAGCTAATCAAATGTGATGAATACATATGCGAGGTGAACAAATTAGAAAATCAATAACAATTGCAGTACTATGACGTCAGAGTCAGAATTTTATCATGAAAAAGAAAACAAATGAATAATGATTGACAGAAATGTGTAGAACACCGTATCAACCGCTATTTGTTAATATAACGGATTCCATTAAATGGGTAATATACACCATGGTTTAGTTAAAAGGATTTTCGTTTACCGGCGCTTTGCCCATGGAACGGCTAGAGTTTGTGTTACAACCGATGGGAAACGTATACCCTTGAAATTGAACCACCTACCCATCCGGGCAACCGGTTGATGAAGATGGTGGATTCTGATGTGGACAAAACTCCCCTTACCGTCATGGTAAACCATGTGAACTGACATCCCTAGAGTTTCAACGACGGGTCATTGTGCCAAAATTTCCATATTTACACTTTTCTTCGATCCCGTCCATGTCTAAAGGTTAACCCATACGTTGAAAAGTAACTACATCTAATGAGAATCTATTCATGCAAGAGGAAGTATGCGAAAGGAGAACTTTTTCTCCTTTTTGACGTTAAATAATAAAATGATATTTGAAAGTTAGTGCCTATAATAACATTTTAGCATCAAACAAAACTTGAATATCTTAATGTTTTAAGTGTGACAATAAATGTTTAAACATCTAATCTATCTCAACGTTTAAACATTGTGATAATCTATTATGACATATAAACCTCAAAGAAATGTCTATATTCATCATGAGCTTTTCCTACCCTCGATTTAACCTATTTTGACATTTAAAGGTTGAAATAGGTTAAGAGTAAAGACTACTTGTTTCAAGAATAGCTAATTTATTTCAACGTCTAGTGTTGAAGGTTGATATAGACGTTTATTAATGGACATGAGTCAATACTTACTCGATATTTTATCTAGTGCCGAGAGAGACCTATAATTAGAATCCTTTTATCTATCTTCTTTTTGCATATTTTTCATCCATTTAAAGGGAAGAAGCATTAAGATGAAGCATGGCCTTAAAATGGGCAAGGAGAGGGAAAGTGCCCCTCAACGAGGGGAACACAAGATGCCCTTTAGTCGATGAAATTTGACATGAGTTGAGGGGCTGAACACAAAAAACAAGACTCTAAAACAACAAAAAAAGAAAAAATAAATTACAAAGAACAGAATCAATGTAATGACTTCTTAGTAACCCTCAACACAAATAGTTGATTGTTCGCATCATTGAATTGAAGTTGTGGTCCACACAAGATGAAAAACCAACAAACAATAGTTGGCACGAAATTCGATCATGTCAAGTTACATAAACATTAATGTTCTTAATTTTTATGATAACAAAATATCATATATCTTGTGTCAGTCTTCAATGAGTAATTTTCAGGTAAAGAAGAAGAGTTGATATTGTAAAGCAAATGGCTTAATCAAGAACAAGAAAAGTTAGGTTTTAAGAGAAAAAAAGGAGCTTAACCTTGAAGCAAAGCAAAAGAAGATCAAGCTCAAGAAAGAAATAATAGAAGCCCAACTTTTATGTCAAAAGAAAAGTCCTCGTATTATTTCTTGCACTTTTTTTTTCTTAAACTCACTATTAAAGAGCTTGAACATATTAATTAAAGTCACTTAGCCAGTAGGAATCCTTAAAAATACTTAGAATCACTTAAACATGATAAAAAACCTAGAACAACACAAATAAGCAATATTGGACAATTGATAGATCAATCAAACAATCAACCCTTTATTTATCAGTCAATTGACAACTTGGGGCATCGCTCAGTATTGATTTTAAGTCGATTAACGATGCCATTAGCTGACTGATGAGTGAACATTGATTAGTTAACATTCATGTGTTTTAATGGTCTTGGAATTAGGTTTAGCATTAATTAATGTTAGATTAATATGACTGTAAGTTCAATTAGCATCTATTAAACCATTGGTCATTACCCCACTAGAGTAGATATTTTGTGCCTCACACATTGGTTGTCGTGCATGGTATCCTTAGACGATTGTGCACACAAAATCCAACATTTGGGAAGTTCCAGGAAAAATCCTATTCATGCGAAATGACTTATTTTTGTAGAGTAGTCCACTAACACTTCACAGGGGCATCATCTAATGAATTCATGGGACAAATAATGTGAACTAGGTCATTTTTTATTCTCTGATTTCTTCTCTTCTATCCAATGGCCATGTCAGGGTTTGAAATTTAATAATCACTTGATCCTTAATCATACCCTCATGTATTTCTAAGTAATTAATTAATTCTAAATTATTGCTAGTTTGAGGGTGATTTAGGTCATAGTGCATTGCATTAGGTTAGATTAATCATATTGCAACATTTTGTAAATACTACATTTTTAGGGGTTTAATTGTATTTTTTGCCATTAGTTATAGTTGGTGCTTTGATGAGATTTGCTAATGTGCTTGTAGGCACCATGCCTATATTTAATTGTAGCTCCACAATAATGTAGAATCAAATTGAGCTCCTCTATGTTTGATTGGGCTAACTTGAACCCTAGACCCTTACCCAATTAAACCCTAGACCTAGCCTATTTAGGAGCCAAATTCCCACTCCCAAATCCTACCTAACCTAGCCTAATTTTCCCTTAGGTTGGTCAGCCCAAGCACCTCAAAAGTTCACTTGATTTGGTTGGCCACCATTAGTCAAAACTCAACCTAGGACTTACTAGAAACACGTCAACCTATTCCTACATCTTTCCCAACAAACCCACCTATTGGTTGGTCATCCCTTAGCATCTAGAAGAGTTATATTTGCCTGACCAAATATGCATCCAATCTCCACCTTTAGATCTGAATCCTAGGGCCTTCAATTAACCTACCTAAATCCTACCCAAAATCCCTACAATAAACCTACACTATCCTTAGTTGGCGCCACCTTATCCTTTTTGAAAAAAACACCATAGCCGATCACGTTAAGACTCAATCACCACCCTCTATTTTTGATCTTATGGCCTTGATTAACCTACTAAAATCCTTATGCAAATCCTTACCGAATTAGCTTAGAGATAGCCACATCATCTCCTTCAATCCTAGCCTTCCAATGAACATCCCATGGCCTACATTTCTTCCCTACATGGTCAGCCTTGACTCGAGAAAATTGCCAAAGTAAAAAATGCTTGTTGTAGCATGATTTTATGAGATCAAAAATTAATTTTTAGAACTTTGGTGAGTTCTAGTTCATACACAAAGAGGTGCGGAATCATTTCTAATTTAATGCGAAAACACGAAACTAAATGCGAACTAACTAATTTTTTTGTGTTTTAATATAAAGCAAAGGAGATGAGAAGAGGGAAAACCAATCATAGGACAAAAGTAGAAGGGGGATGAGAAGCAAGGATTGCAAATAATACAATGAAAACAAAACTTTATTACTATTAGAAAAGTCAAACTGTTACAACTATAAATAAACAACTAAAAGAAAACAGAATAGATCGGAGAAGCAAAAATAGAAGATTGGAGTGTACTCCGTGGATGGAGCCGCCTTGAAGTAGATCAAAGGTGAGGAAGAATGCCTAGAGAGGTAAGGAAGACAACCACAAAGATTATGAAGGTGAGGGTGGCATGCAGAAGAAGTGGTAAGAACCTATGCTAATGGAAGAAGGTGGTGAGATTCTAGAGGAAGGCTTCTTGAAGGTAGTAAGAGGATTATTTTGGCCTACTCTCAACCCTTAGATCCAATCCTATGGCCAACAATTATTTGTCATCTCTATAAAACCCCCCTAAGCCTACCATTTACAAATTATCACTAATATGCCTTCTACCACCACATCCAAGACTTCCTAACTAGAGTAGAATAACCATAGTCGCCCCCCTTAGCCTTAGGAAATCCATTAGCATAGACCTCCACAAAGCTTTCCTCTAGTCCTTTTGATCTCTGCATCTACCTCCCTCCAACATCGTCGATAGATCTCTCCACCACTATGACTCTGCTCCAATTCACCATCTCCTGCTTCTTTTTCCTTCGCTTTCATATTTGTTCTAGTTTGCTTATTTCTAGTAGTTAATTATTATTTGCAAGAACAATGCTTGTAATCATTCTTCTACAGTGAAATAAAAGTTATATTTGCCTCTCTATCCCTTACTCTCTATCTCTCAATATTTCTATTTTTGTAATTAGACTAGTTCATATTTGCTTTTCGCTTATAAAAAATACAAAAAAAAAATGCAAGCGAATTCCTTTTACTTCTTATCTCCCCATGTTCGACCTGAACTATCAAATCCAGTTATTTTTAATTGTTAGCGATTTTGCACCGTATAACGAATGACTTTTAAAACTTACATTGAATCGACTAACACCTTGCACACCAAAGCCAATGCAAACACAAGGCAATGGAATTCTCCCTTTCTTTGAAAATTAGATGAGGTCTTTGTTTATCCTTCAATCCTACTTCACAGATTACTCAAAAGGGTCAAGTTTGCACTGCTCTGTTCCCACTGAGGTGGTATAAGATGTCTGGTGCACCTTAAGATCCCTGATTAACCCTATCTTAAAGGAGTTTGAGGTCAATAATGTTAAGATAGGTGGCTAAATAAGTTTCACAAAAATTACACTTCCTAGGCCTTCCTTTGTTGGTACCTACAAGACCTACTCACAAAGGGATGCTGTTGGAACACAAGTAGGGTTATTTAATTAGGTAGACTTAGCGTTGAAATGTTTATAGTGGTGTTGTTCGCTTTGAAACGGGTTTTAAAATTGTCATGTTGTAGTATAGCTCAAATCAGCGAGAAAAACAAATAATATTTATATTCGAAGGAAATCCGAGGTTAAACATAGGGAGCAATTGGCAAAATAATTCTCAAGATCGCAATTCAAATGCAATATAAGAATTTCAAACAAGAATGATATATAAATGAATTCTAATGTCAATAATGCAAAAAGATAAGAGGGTAAAATGGTGATTTGAATCACCAAATTACCCTACAATGTTAAGCTTTGCAAGCTACTCAAAGTAACAGATCATATAAGCCAAGCACATCTCAATTTAATCAATAGAACCAAGGTATCAACAGATATCAAACGACAGAATAGGCGCTCAGATGCCTTAACAAAGGCAAAGGCCTCTTCCTCTTTTCTATTCAAGCCTCAGGGAGAGGCGCAGGCTTCTCTTCTCTTTTCCTCTTCCTTCTCTTTTCCTCTTCCTTCTCTTCTTCCCTCAGCATTAGAGAAGGCACAGCATAGGACTTAGCACACCAGTAGAGGCAAAGGCCTCTCTCAGATCTCGCGAGTGTTGAGAGGAGGGCGACAGAGCAAAACCCCCTCCTCTCTCCTCTCCTTTTTCTCTTCTTCCTCTCTCAGAACCAGCAAACCAGACCAGACTCGGGTATCTAGGTAAACGAACCAAGCCTAGATCAGCAAGGCGTGACCGCGGGCGAGGGAGTGCATATGCATGTGCGTGCGGGGACCTCATCCCCTGTGTGTGTTGAGGCGAATAGCTTGTGGCACTTTTTCCTCTTATGTGCCTTCGCACACCCGTCTGTTTCCGATGTGGGACTAATCCCACAGGGCTTCTTTGAGCAGCTGCAGGACAACCTCCTTCACCAAATTGAAGCAGCAACGATGTGTCTTGCTGCCAATTGAAAGCCTTGAGATTAGCCTGGAGCATCCCCGCGCAACCTGGAGGTGATGCTTCGAGCGGAAGAAACAAGAACACCTTCGTCAAGGTGTTTGTGAAGCTTCGTTAATGGCGCTGTGGCTCGCGACCTGAAAAAGATGGATACTGGCTAAGTTCTTCAGTCAGTATGTTTAAGAGCTTCTCCTTGGTGAGGAGAAGTCAACGGCAGTGGTTTTGTAGTGTGGCGTGGTGTGTGTGGGTAGAGCGAGGTCGAACAAGATGCGTGGAGATGGGTGTGCTCGGGGTGGTGTTTGAGAAACCAATCCCCTCAATTACTTGAGGGGTTTTGGTCATGAGGACACGGCGGAGGTTTTGGACTGGTTGGCGAAGCAGATGGAGTTGTGGAGCGACGGAAACACTTCGCCGAAGATGTGGCCGGAGGCAGACAAGATAAAGTGCGGGGGAAGTGATTGCTGGTCGTGCATGTGTCGTAGGTGTGAGAGCCAGAAATAGAGTGAGAGAGAGAGCAAGAGAGGGACTTAGCTAGGTGGGAGAGAGGTGGAGGCAACCATTTTTGATCGACGAGTGCTGGAGAAGGAGGAGGGAATGGTGAGGCGGCGACGACGAGACAGACGGAGAAACGCCCTCTCTTTATCTAGAGAGGGTCGCGAGGAAGAGAGGAGTTGGGTAAGCCGACCAATTTGGTCGTTGGACGGTCGGAGGAGGAGGATCGAGGAGATCGTCGGAGCAGGGGTCTACGGTGGTTGGAGATAGGTTTCTAGGGCCTTTTGACACACCAAGACTTGCTGAAAAGAAGCGGAATGCAACAGGGGTTCTTTTATAGGCCATAGGAAGCCCTTCCAAGCTTGGAAAGAAGCTTCCAAGCTTGGAAGGTCACGCACATGTCGGATACCTGAACCTTTGCAAGGTTCACATGACCTTTTGGGAAAGACGTAGAGCCCAAGGTGCGGCTCAAAAGGATGACAATTTCACAAGGAATCCCCATATCAATTTTGGGAGAAATTGATTGAAAATTGAGCCAGAAATCCTTGCTCGAAACTCGAAGATGAAGGTTTAACCTTCCAAAAATGGCGCGAGGACCTGTTTGTGAGAAATACAACAAAGCTCGGGGGCTAGTTGCAAGGAATTCAAAAAGCTAAGGGTCTGAATGAGATAGAAAGAGTCTGACTTAATCAAAATGCAAACTTGGTCAAGATGATCTCAGATTGGGCCCGAATTTTGGTAAAAACCTAATTTGGACCCAAGGAATCCAATGGTGAAGTTGGATTTAGGTTTTGACCTAGTTTGACTGGGTAATCTATGCAAAAACCTAAATTAGGGTAGATATTAGTCTCAGACTATTTTTGGTCAAGACGGGTTCTGATGGTCAAATTGAAGGTACCAAACACTAGAGTATATTTTTCTATAAATTTTATAGGGTTTAGGTGAATTTTATCCTGACCAGATCCTTTGTTATTTAAGCGGGTCTGTTTTTAGGGTTTCAGAAGTCATTTAATTCTCAAAACACGTCAAAATCCTTTTCTGTCTGTATTAACCCACTTGTTGGACATTTAAGACCATTTGACCCTTAATTACCTCCTGGGAAAAACCTGTGGTTGTTCTGCATTAAAGATATGATGGTAAAATTATAGTTTTAACCATGTTTTCTTGTCTTTCTCTCAGAATGATTATGCAATGACTTAGGGCTCTCTGACGGTTATGTAGGAGCATTTATTCCTTGTTAATGACTAAATTGAGCTAGTTATGGCTCATGATGGTGTTCCTATCAAGTGGGAGTGATTACCTACAAGAGAATCTACACCAGTTTATCAAAATTTATTAACTTGTACTAAATCAGATTTTTAGATAGTCACTTTTAGGCCAAGTGTTGAACTCGAGGAGAGGATTTTGGAATTAGTTGACTTCTATGCAATTCCTAAAATCGCATCAATTCCTTTCACTTATTATATTTTTGGTTTTTCTTAGTTTAGGATTTTTTTAGATAATCTTGTCTTTGAGGTACTCCCTCAAAATTGGTCCTTGGCTACATGCTAATATAGTCAGAAATGGTCTCGCCACACGCAAGACCGTGCACCTACGGATCAAGAATTATCTTTTCTATTTTAGATTTTTTTGATCTTTTCTTTAATCAGCAAATAAAAGACAATAATAAAAAAATGAAGGAAAGAAATGTATAAATGAAAATGCGAAAATGATAGGAATGGAAATACTTAGCTTATTTATAGATATGTATATATACAAGATATACATACATACATACATATATATATATATAATACATAGGGGAATTTGAATCAAAGATTTAAAAGAAATGTAGCACCATGTTTGGTTAACCGTCGTCTAAAGAGACGTGATTAACCTAACTATGTGCCGCTTGCAAGTGTGGAGTGGATGTGTGGGTCAGTGTGTGAGATGGCTTGATGTGTGCATAAATCACAAGTGCGTACGCAATCGGTGCATACCCACTCAAGACGAAAATGCGTAGGAAAGGGATGAGTGTACGGTATGGTGAATAGGAGTATAGGTGTATGTGCGAAAAAGGGAATGTGTGTATGGAGTATGTGAATATATGTATATATGTATAAGTGTATATAAATATATAGCTATATATATATGTTTGTAACTATATATATATAAGTATATATATATATAAGTAGGTATGTGTATATATGTGTGTGTGCATGTGCGGGAATGAGTGTGTATGGAGTATATATGTGACTGTGTGTACTGATGTGTATGCATCTGAATAGCTTAAAATGTCTATTTATGCATGTTCTTAGAGTCGTAGAAGTATCATATATTGTAAATATTGCATAACATGCCTTATCATGTATTTAGGTCAAAGTGTATAAATTATATTGTAATTTACTCTTTTTGGTGGTCGGGGATAGGAAATATTTAATTGGAGCCTCAGATTGAAGATCCAACCATACGGATCTGACCAGAGCGACGATTGGAGTTCAACGACTCTTAGATCGCCTCGATCAGACTTCCGTAGCATCATATGCAGTCTGAGAAAGATCTGAGGTGAAGGGGCTAGGTGCTATAAATCCATTCTTCAAACGGCAAATCTGACCGCACGGATGGGTTCGGATCGACGATCTTAGCCTAATAGCACAAAAATCAGTCCAATTTGACATCAGTGGCACCATCTACAACTCACAAAAGATGGACTTTCAAGATGGCGCGATGTGGTGCCATCTCAGCTGCCCAACGCTTGCCAAGGCTTCCCACTCCACCACTCCAAGCAATCATGAACGCTTGATCTCGACCATTGGATGAAGATCAAATGGCCGAGATCAGCTGTGCACAAAGAAATCCATGTGCCTCATGCTGCTGCATAGTGTAGTGGTTAAGGCATTGCTTGCGCAAGGAGCGCGAGTTCGAGCCGCCCGCGTCGTGCCTCTCCTCACATGGATGAGTGCAATCTCGACCGTGCGATCAGCTACAAATGGCCCAGATCAACTAATCAGGTGCACATGCGATTGGACACCAATTTCATGCGGAATCTGAGGTGCGATCAAACACGTAGGCATTAGAGGGGTTGATGTGTAAGCGGGTGCGTGCGTCTCTCGGCTGCCTGATAGATCATCTGATCGTGGACGTGCATTGAGAGCACAGGGAGATGAGAACGCGGCGTGCGCGTATCACTAAGCCCACGTTCAGGCCTTTTGTGACGCTTAATTCCGTCACTAAAGGCCCTTACATTAATTTTTTAACTTGAAATGACCTTTTTGCCCCCAACCTATACACCTAGAAAATGGCCTACTGATGAGTGGCTACTCATCATAGCTAAAAGGCCGAAATTAAGCTAGACACTAAGCAAAACAATATCAAATTAACATATAAAAAGGGTTAAGTGTGGGAATTAAAGAAAAGACCTAAAACTTTTAATGTGTGCTAAAACCTCCTAATTAGGTCACAAAAATGAGATATTCTGAAAACTAAAGAACAAATGATGATCCATGCATCAATTGAACACATAAATAAGTTTTAAAAGATAAATCAGAAGTAAAATAAATGTATTAAATGTTCAATTAAGCACATGTAAAAATTTGAAAGCAATTGGACATCATTTAGGCTTAGAAATAAATATATTACAATTAGGTCCTTCATGCATTACATTTCTACCCTTCAAAACTCCTTCTTGGACCTTTTTGCAAGCCGCAGGGACCCTTCTGTATGACTGCAAGGCCCTTCCAGTTATAGTTCTTTTCACTTTTGGACCTGCACGCTATTCTTCTACCCCTTCGTTCAAGGGTCTTCCTGCAAGTTTTCCCTCATTTCAGAGAGAAGCCTGTGTTCTTCACGCGCACTGTAGCACGCGAAGAACACAGCCATTCTCGACCGTCCATCGCACTTTTGATCTTGATCTGCGGCTGGATTCTATTGGAACCTTCGTGCGATTCAGTGCGTGCGTTCACCTCTCTTCCCAGATCACATCTGACGGTCAGATTTCCCTCTCGACTCGCCGCACGCTCTACCCATCTCATCCTCACCGCCGGCCTAATTTTGATTAACCTCACCCTTGCGGTGATTCCAGTCACTGAGCTGCTATTTAAGCACCTCAGTGGTGTCGTGCGCAAAGGATCGCTCCCTCCTACATCTCTTAGCAATTAGTTCGTCCACTCCAGTCTCTCCTCCTCATCTAGACCCTGATTTCACATCCACCGGCTGTGGAATCATCGCCTGCTCTCGACCCTCCTCGTCGCTAAGGACCTCGTAGCACCTGAGGACGACCCTGGAGTCTCACTAGCAGACTCTTCCCTCCGCTGGAGTCACCCTCCTCCTTTCTTCCTCCTTAGCCGCCGGCTAAGGACCCATAGGTCCCATTCTTCCTTTTAGTTTAGGTTTTTAATTCTGCACAAGTAGTGTTAGATTTAGTTTGCAGTAGTTTAGAATAGATTTAGTTTTAATTGTTAGTGTTTAATGTTAGCTGTAGTTAGATTAGTCTTAGGAGTAGAATTAGTATTAGATCCCCTCCCTCACCTCCTCTGATCAGTCCAGATCAGAGGGGAAGAATCATCTGTTCATTGTTCAATTTATCTCCCTCTTCATGTTTTGTTTTTCCATCGTCCAAATTCTGGTTCTTGTTTTTCCTTTTTAACGACGAATTTTTCATCAATCACCCACACATCCTGACCCAATTTCAGATCTGATGGTACACTGCCTCAGATCTGAAAGTGGCGTCACAAGCACCATTTGGGGCTTCTCACTCACTCCATTTGTTTCACAAAAGCCCCTCTGTTTTTAATGGATTGCCTCAGTTTGTCAGAGCACTTTTGATTTGGATTTTAAAGGATTTTTACTCTTTGAAATGTTTTGACAGATCTGACAAATTGAAGGGATTTTTGGTTTTCATTGTGGGCAAGGACTCTGAGAAGTTCTCTGGTGACAGAGAACCAATCAGAAGAGCCTTTTATGATTCTGTTTATACTTTATTTTGAATGCATTCGCCAGCTTCCATTAAATTTCCTTAATGCATTCTTAGTCTCTTTTTGCTATTTCAGAACTGCCATACACTATTTGTGTTGATGATCATTTCTGTATGGTGATTCTCTAACCTAAGGAGTTTTCCATACTCCTTAAGGTTGCAAGAAACTGGGATTGTGTTTCTTTGGTTTTAATTGATCGAGCTAAGTCTTCCTTCATGCTGTCTATGGCATTAGGAAGACTAACTCAATGCCATTTGAATTTTGATTTGAAAGGATGCTTCTGATAAGGTTTTTCCTAATGAGTATTTGAGCTGAATTTACATGAGATTTTCGTGAGATTTAAACCCCTTTCAGATTTGGATTTCATCTCTTCAATGTTTAGTTTGTTTTGAATTTTATCTTACTCCCAGTTACACAGCAACATGCTGCATCTAGCAGCTACATTCCCCTCTTCTCTAAACTCCCTTCTTCTCTAAATTTCCCTCTTCTCTGCAGAATACTTCCCCCCTCTTCAAGTGGACTAACTGCAGCAGCAGTTAGCCATTTGACAGTGGCTTAAGCCACTGTTGTTGCTACAAAACTCACCCTGAACAGCACACCTTCTCATCCCTCTCCATCTCCTCTGACAGTAGCTGTGGCTGCTGTCTAAACTCAATTAAAAACTTAATCAACCCTAATTTCCTAACTTCCTACTAAAACCTAATTGTACATACTTATTTTAAAACTGTAAATATACCTATCCATAGTATTATAACTATAACATATAGCCTAATTATGTAAGTAAGATACATAGTTATACTGTAAATATGTATAAAACCTGTACAGAAATTCATATACATATGTAATCTATGTAAAAATATGTATATATACTAATCTATTATGTATGTATTTACTGATTTATGTATATATGTATGTACATATTTATATTTACTTATTTAGTAGCTAAGTTAATAATTTAGAGCAATAATCAAGTAAATAAATCTATAAACTTGGGAATATATATATATATTAAGTAATTTAAGTTAGTCAAAGTATAATTATACCTAGTATAACTTACTGTAACTTAGTTTTAATTATAAACTACACAGAATTGCTATTTTAGCCTAAATAAAACATAAATAAATTCGTAAAAATACAATAAAAATATGTATTAAATATTTAAGTATGTAAATTAAAACTGTTTAAAGTCAATTAGACCATTTACTAATTATTTTATAAGTAATTAACTATTTAATCACCTAAATCAACCTGTATAATCAGCCTAGTTTAGCGAATTTATTTGTATAGTAAAAATATTTAAAATTCAAAATTAATTAATCAATTATGTAGTATTATGTAAATATTTTATTTACCATATTTTATTTTATTTTTTTTAATAATTTATGGCCCCCAAATCGAGGGCCAAAAACGCACACAGACGCAGCTGCGTCTGATTTCCAGCGCACGATGTGGCGCTGGAATAGCGCCACATCGTGTGCTGCAAACCAAACGCAGCCATATAAATATAATTTATGCTATACCTTAAGCAGTCGTCAAGGCGCAGGGCGCCCGAAACACTGCCGATTCTGTCCGATCCGATTACCTGATGTGTGCTGAACTCTGATATGTGTGTGGGGCCGGGGGCCCGGGCGTGTGCGAGCACTAAGGCGATGGGCTGAGGCCTGGCGCTGTATGAAGACGTAATTAAGCCACCTAATCCGAGATTAGGGCGCGCTAAGTAAAGGTTTGGTCCCGCCCTCTGGGTGCAGCGTATCCCTCGAAAGGCGCGCCCGCAAACTAAGCACGTTTTAAACTAATGACATTAGCCTAAACCCCCCCCCCCTCTCCACCGCGCCTCTTAAGTATCTCAAGACAGAAGAAAAGAACAGACGAGTAAAGTTGACATAAGGAGAAGAAAAAGAGAGAACACAATAGATAGCAAGAACAGAAAAGACTTACTGTACATACAGCAGTAGAATAAGTAATATACATATGTATAAGTAAACCCACATAATTACTAACAGAATAAAACGACACTATAAACGTCTCTAAAGACCTCAGTTTGCTTCTTTAGGTTGTATATAGTGTTTTCTGAGATTTAGCGACGTTTATATCTGTTACTAAAACTGATATATATGTCACTATAAATAAAAGACTAGTAAGTTAAGTTTTTACACTATGGTATCCTAATGTAGTATGAACTAATATATTAGTGTTAATAGTATAACTTGTAAATACATAGTTTAGAGTATAATAATAGATTGTTTGATGCTTGTTCATAGTTAGTATTTTTGCAAGCACTTCTTAGTAACTAGGTAAATAAAACATTCATTCATTCTTTAAGTGTAAAGTTTCTTTTTGAATAAGAAGATAATTTTGGAGATAATCAAAGAGTGACCGAATTAAATTCAATAAATTGCCTCTCAGAGAACGACCTGGAACAAAACCAGTAAAAATTAGATAAATAAGAAAATGATAATAATGGTTGTAATGACTGGTAGTCACCCATACTCACCACTATACGACATCCTTAAGGTTATATTATACACCCTATACTACAACGACATGATCATAACAATAATCATTCATCATCATACAACCATTGTGTTATATACACATTGTAGATCATCGGTGTCATTGTTATCATTGTCATTCACACATTACATCAACCAACATCACCTACACCCCCCATATTTCATTCATCCCTTCCTTTCTTCTCTCACCCCCTCCAACGCTCTAAGAGCTTGTCCCAAACCTGGGATGCTCCTCTAGAGTTAAAAATATAATTTTTTCGCCTTCTCATCCCGTTCGTGGAGCATTCCGCGGTGGTCCTCTCACCGGCATTCGAGAAGTGGATCCCACTGCGACATCACCCTACCTTGTCCTCTGTCGTCCGTCGTCGTTCTCCTTCGTCCCACATCTCACCACGTTTGTCTGGGCGCTTCGTCAATGCGGCTTGTTCTCCAAGTAGCCGTTGAGGAGGATAACTTCTCTCCACCTTCTCTTTACTGCTTTCCAGAGTAGATTTAGCACTTTCTAGTGTAGATTTCTCGCTTTCTACTGTAGTGGTTAGTTGTAATAGATATGATAATGTGGTTATGAAATTATTGTCATTCTCTCTTTATTTTGTCTTGATTTATATTATTCTCTCTCTTCTATTAATTATTCTTTAAGTAGATAGCTAGTTTAGATTTAATTCGAACAGCTAATCTACTTTATGACAATAAAACAAACGCGATTTTTAATCAAACGTCTGCCTCCCTATGTTCGACTTGGAATTCCTTTCTAGTTTCGGTAAAATTTATCTGTTGACGATTTTTCTCGCAAATTGTACTACAACGACGAGTTTTCAAAACTCAAATATATTTGTGTAGATTTTCCGATACAACATTTTGGCACCGTTGCCAGAGACGCAACGAATCTCAATTTCCTTTCTGCATTTTCACTCACTTATCTATTTTCTAACTTGCTTTTATTTCTTTTCTATTGTTTTGCAGGTACCTCAATATTGAATCTTCAAGCTGTAGAAAGGAGTAAAGTCCAATTGAAGACAACTGTAAGTGCTCCCCATTCTTCCCCCCTTCGTAGAATTCATTTCATAACCCTAATTCAAACTCTAATTAATGTAGGTGTTTTCATAAACCCTAGGATTAGTTTTGATTGTTTGATTTCCACCTCCACTCATCCCACCCTCTGCTTATAAAAAAAATCTAAAAAAAACACAGAGGTACATAACCTCTTTTGATTTTCAAGCTCAACCGGTCAACCGATCTTTGGAATTAGTACACACACCTAAACACATAATTGAGTAGAAATCAGATTAGGTAACTACTTGTGTGCCTAACTCAGTGGTGCATTAAGGCCAATTGTTTGAGTTGTTTGGGCCACACCACTTCATCTAAAATTAACTCATCGAGTAGTTTCCCCTTTGGGTTTACAATTTAGGTCAATACTAGGCACTCCGCTTTACTTTTGATTTCAAAAGGAATAGATCTTCACCCATGTTTTGAAAATTTGGTTTGCCTCTTGAACTCGATTGAATTTATCTAATTTTAAACTCTTAAAGCTACTTAGGCAAGATTTGAGCCTTAAAATCCACTCATCCAAATAATCTTATTTGAAAACCCTGGTTGTGCACGCACTCACACATATTCAATCAATTTTTAAGGGAACAACCTATTTTAAGGGCCCATCATATTTCATAAGCACTACATTCTTATGCCTAAGTTAAAATTGATTAGACATTGGCCTTAATGACTGATTCGCTCTTCAGGCCCCAAATTGAGATTGTTCACGATTAACCTACTTGTACTAGTCAATCTGATGTTTAGCTAGGAGAGTAGCATCAAACGATCGCGATTGGGGGGTACACTAGGAACTAGAGGCGCAAGCCAAAGGAAGAACCTTCTCCCCAGCCCCTCCTTTTAACTGGTTGGATTGACTGGATACAAGTAGAGTAAATCGTCTATAATATTAAGACGGATTTTGAGAGTCTGTAGATCCTTAGGCTACCCAACTTAAGGATAGGCTTGTTTTTTTGTGCTGCAGCGTTCTTATCCCTAGTCCTTCTGACCTCTTCCTAGTTTATGCTTGGAAGGAGGTCATTGAATTCCCGATTGGAAGGACCATTAGATGATTCTAGGAGGCGTAGATTGAATTTTGGCCAAATTGATCCCATGGCCGATCAACAACCTCCTCTGCTTCAGAATCAATAAGAGATGTTTCAAAGGCAGCTGAAACAAAGGCAGAGAATGCAAGAATGGTTCTAGAGAATGCAGGGTGCTCAGCCTTTGAAGGATTTTTATGATCCTTCAAATTACGGGGAATGTCCTGGTATATAGATTTCTGCTGGAGACATAGAAATCATGTCCCAGGTGTTAAGCCTGATCAAACATTTTCATGGGCTTGGCTCTGAAGGCCCGTTTCAGCATTTGGAGGACTTGACCACTTTGGTCTAGACCACCAAATCATGAAACGTGAATGAAGAGAAAATGATCATGAGACTCTTTCCCCACTCTCCGAGGGATATGGCTGCTCATTGGTACAGGACCATAGGAAGGCCAATTGCAACTTGGAATGATTTTTAAATCAGCTTTCTTAAAGAAATTCTTTCTAGTCGAGCGTACCAATGCACTAAGGCAGGCGATTACTACTTTTGCCTAGCGGCCGTGGGAGTAGTTTCATGTTGCTTAGGAGCGATTCCAGGACTTATTGCGGAAGTGTCCACACCACGAGGTGCCGAAATGGCGACTCATGCAGATCTTTTATCACGAGTTGACTGAGCAACTCAGAAATCACGTGGATGCTTCTTGCGGAGGCAATTTCCTCAACAAAGACACAGATAGTGTGCATTGTTTGTTTGAGGAAATGAATGAAAATTCAATCAATCATGCCTCCATGGATACATTTAACTAGTCCCAACAACCCAGATCGAATGTTATTGAAGTCCATGACTCACATTCATTTGATATGGAGCTGATTTGTAATAAACTAGATTAGGTAGACCTGGTTACCAAAAGGATGGAGGAGTGGATGGTAGGAAACTCTGCAAACAATTCTTGAACCACTAAATCCCAAACTTCGGGATTCCATTCTTTGGGAGATCCTTTTGGATCGGAGTTTGTGAATCAACTGGATGCGACTCAACCTGTGAGCCAGCATTGCTTGGAACCTCAAGGGTTCCAAATTGGGGCCTTGGATCCTAGTTTCTCTAATCCCTCCCTTTCTCTCTCCATCCTTGCCCTATGAGGATGTCTATGCTGTGCAGGAGAATGTTAGGTCCAACCCATATTCCAATGCTTATAATCTGGGTTGGAGGAACCACCCTAACTTCTCATAGAAAAATTCGGGGCAGCAGACCTAATTCCGACCCAGCAACTATGCTCTGTAAAGACCAATGGGTCAGGGTCATGTTTATACTCAGCTGCCCCCGAATCAGGTCAATTAACCAGTTTAGAATGCTCGTCAACCCATAGGGCAAGCAGATTTGGACCGTCAGATGATAGAGATGCAGGGATCTATGCTCCAGCTCATGCAACAAATGAAAACCTCACTAGACAACTTGTAAACCGGGCTCATGGCTAATACCCATCAGCCCGGATTGCTGTCATCTCAACCCGTACCCAACCCACACAACTTACAAAATCCGGGCAATCAAACCCAAGGGTACGAGAATCAGAGGGACCCACATGCACATGATCAGGTGGTTGAGTAGGGTCTTTCCTCCTTTGCTTCATCAAATCCAGGGTTTTTCTCTAATCAAGCCCCTCCAATCTTTCCTAACCCTCCCCAAGACCCAAACCCGTACGCATTTGCTAACTCTGTTACTTTGAGGAGTGGAAGGCAAACCTAGGACCCACGCCTACCTTGCTTTAGTCAACAAAATCCTGGTGAGCCTGAGGAAAGAAAGGAGAATTCTGAAGAAGAAATTAAGGCTCAGGAACCAGATTCTGAAGATCTAACACATGTTCCTTTTCCTGAGGCCTTGATTAAACATAGGAAGAAGAAGCCTATTGATAGTAACGAGGAGCTCTTGAATATATTCAAGAATGTTGAAATCAATATCCCCCTCCTTGATGCTATCAAACACATACCAGCTTATGCTAAATTCTCAAAGAATTTATGCACCCAGAAGAGTAAGCCGAGGGAATATGTTCTGAGGAAGGTGATATTCTCTCAGCAGGCTAGTTCTGTTATCCTGCATCACCTTCCTCCAAAAAAGAGAGATCCAAGTGCCCCTTTGATTACATGTGTTATCGAAGATTACACTTTTGACCGGGCACCTGTGGATCTAAGTGCATTCATTAACCTAATTTTGACTTCTCTTTATGAGAAGTTCAGATTAGGTGAACTTCGACCGTCCTCAGTAATGCTACAGTTAGTGGACCGTTCGATCACAAATCCGAGAGGCGTTATTGAGGATGTTATTGTCAAGGTTAAGGACTTCTATTTTCCTGTAGATTTCCTTATCCTTGACATGGATGTACCCGAGAATTTGAGGAACATGCCCATCATTCTGGGGAGTTCATTCCTGGCTACCACTAAGGCCAATATCAACTGTGAGAGCGGTAGCACGGAAATCGCCTTTAGGGATCGGAAACTGAAATTGGATATTTTCAAGGAGATTAATAAATTTGAGGATTGTGGATTTATAGAGGAACTCGAGGAAGATAATTTGAATAATGAGACATGTATGGCTGTATCTACTATTGAGAGTTCTTCTTGCACCAATGAACCTAACCCACAACCCTCTGTGGAAAACCCGTCACATTCTGAAGAGGTTGTTGATTTTATTCACTTTCAACCTCTTCCTCTCGATCATCCTGATGAATCTTCATCAGCATCCTCCTTACCTTCCATCTTAGACCCACCCTAGCTTGAACTGAAACCATTGCCTAAGAGTTTGAAATATCAATTTTTAGGACCGAAGAAGACTCTCCCTGTGATTATTAGTTCTAAATTGACAAATGAGCAGGAGATTAAATTGATCAAGGTCCTAAAAGAACACAAAGGGGCAATTGGTTGGACCATCCATGACCTTAGGGGGATTGAGCCATCTTACTGCAATCATAGAATTTTCATGGAAGATGGATCCCGCCCTTCTCGCCAGATGCAGAGGAGATTAAACCCTAATATGCGAGAAGTGGTCAAGAAAGAAATAATTAAGTGGCTTGATGCAGGAATCATCTATCCGATCTTGGATAGTCCATGGGTAAGTCCCATGCAAATTGTTCTGAAGAAAGCCGGGATTACCATTGTCACTAACGAGAAAGGAGAATCTGTCACAACTCGTTCAGCTTCCTCCTGGAGGGTTTGTATCGATTATAGGAAGCTAAACACAGCCACCAAAAAGGATCATTTCCCTTTGCCCTTCATTGATCAGATCCTTAAAAGATTAGTCGGGCAAAAGTACTACTTCCTGGACGGTTGCTCGGGATACAATCAAGTCCCTATCCATCTCGAGGATCAGGAAAAGATGACTTTCACCTGTCCCTACGAAACCATTGCTTTCCGTAGAATGCCATTCGAGCTTTGCAATGTACCTACAACTTTTCAAAGGTGTATGCTGGACATATTTTCTGACATGGTGGGAGAGTTTATGGAAGTTTTCATGGACGATTTCTCCATTTTTGGAGATTCGTTTGAATCTTTCTTGGCTAATCTCAAATTGATCCTTCAAAGATGCATCGAAATAAGATTGGTCCTTAGCTGGGAAAAGAGCCATTTCATGACACAAGAAGGTATCGTCTTGGGTCATATAATCTCTGAACGGGGAATTGAAGTTGACAAAGCTAAGGTTGATGCTATTTCCAAACTTCCTCCTCCCACATCTGTCAAATAAATTCAATCATTTCTTGGTTATGTGGGATTCTATCGGAGGTTCATCAAGGATTTCTTCAAGGTTGCTTGCCCTCTAAGCAACCTTCATGCTGGAGACACGCCGTTTGAATTTGACGAATCGTGTCGCAAGGCATTCAATTTCCTTAAAATGGCAGTCACTTATGCTCTGTGCTGCAACCACCGGTCTGGACAACCCCATTTGAGATCATAACCGATGCTTCATATTATGCGATCGAGACTGTTTTGGGTCAAAAGATCGACAGAAAGCCCTCTGTCATCTACTACGTTAGCAAAACTCTGG
The DNA here is from genome assembly GCA_037157565.1 of Thalassia testudinum. Lineage (NCBI taxonomy): Eukaryota > Viridiplantae > Streptophyta > Magnoliopsida > Alismatales > Hydrocharitaceae > Thalassia > Thalassia testudinum. The sequence continues at coordinate 147,908,564 of JAZHRO010000031.1, forward strand.
ACGAGGCCTAGAGGAATTAGACTGTTACTAAGAAGGAGTTGCTAACTGTAGTATTTGCTTTAGAAAAATTCAGGGATTATCTATTAGGGTCTCATGTCATAATTTTCATCGACCACTCGACCTTGAGATATCTCTTGGCCAAAAAGGATGCTAAACTCCAGCTCATTCGCTGGATTCTTCTGCTTCAAGAATTTGATCTTGAAATCGAAGATAAATCTGAGGCACAGAATGTGGTGGCAAATCCTCTTTCGAGTCTTCTACGTGATTCTTCTCATCCGGATATTCCAATTACTGATATTTTTCGGGACGAGACTATCCTGGCAGTTTCAGGTGTCCAAACCCTTGGTTTGAAGACATAGTAAATTATTTGGCTGTTGGTCAAATCCCTCAGGATTGGACCAAGCAATAACGGGATAGACTTAAATTTGAAACCAAATATTACTTCTAGGATGACCCTGAACTGTATCGCATCGGCTTTGATCAATTTATTCACTGATGTGTACCGGAGAATGAGTTTCAAAGCATACTTGAGTTCTGCCATGCATCTGCATGTGGTGGACATTTCTCCGAGAAAAAGAGGGCTGCAAAAATACTTCAATCTGGATTCTATTGACCGTCTTTATTCAAGGATGCCCAGGAATTCTCGAGGTCGTGTTCCCGATGCCAGGCACTTGGGAGTATAACCAAGAGAGAGATGATGCCTCTAAACCCAATCCTTCTTGTCAAAATCTTCGACGTTTGGGGCATCGATTTCGTGGGACCCTTCCTCCCTTCATTTGGACACTAGTACATTCTAGTTGTTGTTGATTACGTGTCTAAGTGGATCGAGGCTATTCCCACTTGAACCAATGACCACAAAGTGGTCAACGATTTCGTCAAAAAGAACATCTTCAGTCAGTTCAAGATTCTGAGGGCCATCATCAGCAATGGTGGTACTCACTTCATAAATGCCCAGGTCCATTGTTTACTGGAAAAATATGGGGTAAATCACAGAATCTCCACACCTTACCACCCTTAGATGAACGGATAGGCCGAGATCTCCAATCTGGAGATCAAAAACATCCTGCAGAAGACAGTTAGGTCTGATCGAAAAATTGGACTCAAAAGCTTGAGGACACTCTTTGGGCCTACCGTACGGTGTACAAAATGCCTATCGACATGTCACTGTTTCGTTGGTGTATGGAAAGGCGTGCCATTTACTCGTTGAGATTGAACATCGGGCAATCTAGGCAATCAAGAAATGCAACTTTGATCTAGGTCTAGCCAAAAAGACCAGGGAGCTCCAATTATCTGAGTTGGAGGAGCTTAGAAAGGATGCATGCGAGAATTCCAAGATCTATAGGACTCGAACCAAAGCTCTTCATGATCAATTGATTTCCTGCAAGAGCTTTGAGCCGAACCAGAAGGTCTGGCTCTTTGATTCTCGATTTAAGCTCTTTCTCAGCAAGCTTAGGTCAAAGTGGGACAACCCATTCATCATCGGTCGAATATTTCCCAATGGAGGCATTGAGATCTCTAACCCAAAGACGGGTAATTCTTTTAAGGTCAACGGACAACGTCTAAAACCTTATGTTGACCGTGTTATTCCGGAATCCGTCTTCGATAAGGTTTCTTTAAACTTAATGTGACTTCTTTGGATGGACTTCGCCTAGTTGATGGCATTAAACTCAGCACTTATACAGTCTGACTCAGAGCTGACCCGAGCATCATGGAATACATGTGATATTTTCTTCATTCTACCCTGCTTCTCATGCATTTTATTTTCAATAAGGACATTGCATCAGCTAGGCATGGGGGGGTGGATTCATTTCTGAATCATTTTGTTAGCTCTGTGGAATTTTTGTAAATTCTACTTATTTTTCTCTTTATTAAAAAAAATTGAATTAGGGAAGAATAATTGGCCATTAGGATTTTTCAACCTTAGGGAATGATACAGTAGGATCTAAACACTTAGACCCTTCAGGTCTTCGGGCTTATCAGCCCGGGTATCTACTAAAATGTGGATTTGTTTAGCGAGTTCTCGCCATTCTGAATTTACTTCAATTTGATTAAATAAGTTGGGGTGATAAGTACATGACTTATCAACCCGCCCGCTGATTTGGGGGAACTTTAAGTCTAAGCATCTACACATTTTTGCACTGACTAGTTGTTCGACGATTTTTACAGAAATTGGGTAGCTAATGAACCTTCTAGGGTGGTATGACTGACAGGTTATCGTGAGTAACAACCCATTGGTAGGTTGTCCAGAGCCAAGTCACACGACCATTCTTTTCCTGCTGCCTTTAGGTAAATCTTAGATCAGGGAAGCCACCTACTTAAAGAAAGAAAAGAGAAAAGAAGGATATCCAAAAAGAAAAGAAAAAAATAGAAAAGGGGAAAAGAAAAGGAAAAAAAGAAATAGGCCACACTTCACCGCACGAGTATGGCTAGCAAGTTATCGTGGGTAACAGCCCATTGGTTGGTTGTCCAGATCCCAGCTCAAGAAATGCATGCATAATTTCAAAACACTTAGGAAGAAGCGGAGAAGTAGAATAAGTTGGGGAGATATACACTGGGTTTGCCCTTGTGTTGACCTCATAAAAATAAAAGTTGGGAGAAAGCTACCGGTTGAATAGATATACCTTCAGGCAGAATTTCTTTTCAAGGTCACCTAGGGGCGTAGAAGCCCGAAATCCGTCATAATTTCCTATCAGTGAGTCTATCACATTTCACACATAAAGATGCTTAGAACTTAGGGTTCTCTTCGAGTTTTGGGTGGGTTGAATGGATGTAGAAAGCTGCTTCGAAACCCTAAACTAAAAAATCCAAAAAAAGAAAAAAAATTAGAAAAGAAGAAAAAGATCCTTCTTTGAATAGGGTGAGGGCTTGCAGCCTGCATTTTGGCAGATGATGAGAAGCTCATCATGATCTCTAAGTATCCCTAATTAACTAAATATATGGTTAATTATTACATAAGGGATAAATAGTAAAGGACCTTAAAATAAGTTAAAAATGCTATATTATCATCCAATTAATATTATTAATAATCCAATTAATAATTAGACTCGAATTATTATTAATAACTCATCTAATTAATGAGTTAACTAACTTATGCATAATATATACCTAAGTATGTAATAACTTAAGTAACATTACTTAATTAAATAAATTAATCTAAAAACGTCAAAAATGTAAATTCAAGGTCTAAATATAATAATTATCTTATTTATAATCATATATAAAAAGTTGAAAAAGATCTAAGTTAAAATAAACCTTGAAAACCTGAGTTTACATTTTGGTCCTTGCATTTTATTTCAATCGGGTCCTTATTTTCCACTTAGGTCCTTAGGTTTCCATGCCAACAAGTCCCTAGAATTCTTCTTCTTCTTCTCTTCTTCACTCGTCTGGACGGCTAACGACTGAAGGTGCATCCACCGCCTGATCACCTCCAATCCGACGTCATATCTTCTTCTCCAAGCTCCTAGAGCTTGCGCTCACCATCCCCTTTTCATCCATCAGTCTGGATAATGCCTAAATCCTATTTTAGGGTTGGAGATAACCTCATCGGCGTTAGAGAAGACGCCGATGGTTATTCTCCTCCTAGCCACAAATCTGTCCAGATTCCTCATCTTTTTCATTCACCGTCGACTATAAATACCCCCTGATACCCTCGATTTCCACCAAGTTGGCTCCCTTCCCTCTTCTTCACTGAGTCGACGCAATAGGCTATTCACTTCACAACTCCAGCAAACTTCCACCACCTCACCACCTCATCCAACTTCCTCCATCCATCTTCAGTAGCTTTGGAACTCCGCCAAAGTCAGCTGTGTCTTCTGGCTCAAGCGCTGACTAGGAGCTCTCCTCTACTTCACCTCACAACCGCCGCCGGAGATCTTTCGACAACACTCTGATTTCCTCCTCCGTCATGAGCCATCGACGGAGATCCTCTATCCCCTTCATCTAGGTAACAGTAGACTAGGAGTATGAGTAGGAGTAGGTTAGTTTAGTTAGTTAGTTAGGTAGGTTAGATAGCCGTAATGTTAGATTTAGATTTCGTCTTCCTCAACTCCGGCAATCTCCTTGAGCTTGTCAGGAGCATTAGTTTTGTCTTTTTAAATCACTGTCCACATTCTGCTATCTTCCATGATCATTTCTATCACCATTAATTACTAATTTGATCACTAATTCGCCTAAATCACTTCCACCTCCTCTGACTACTCCTGCTGTCCATGGCGGTAGTAGTTGAGCTAATTTCCACCTTCATTGGGTCCTCCATCATCTTTTCATCACTGAAGGACCCTAATCATCACTTTAATTTGATTAAATATCACATATAACTTAAACACCCAAATCTAATTAAGCTCCTGAGCTCGCTGTCAATGGCTGCTCAGGAGTAGATGAAATCCTTAATTATATATATATTTATGATCACAATCATCTGTTGACTCATTTCCTCCACTCAATTGAGTGGGAAAACAAGTCCTAAGTTTAATCCAACTCAGAACCTTTAAAAAATGAATTTACTGATAAATCTTTATTCTAATGATCAATTGAAGGAATTAACTTGATCCTGAGGTTCTTTATGACCTCAGGAACCTTTTCAAATCACTAATGGCATATTTTCACAATCTGTACACAATTTTGCCTTTTTTTGGACTCACCAGAGCTCCGACAAGCTCCAGCGAGTCAAAACTGATCTTCAGCCTATAGAACTTGGTGAGAGGCTCCAGATTGATGAATTGAGGTTCATTGATTGTGCCGAGGTCATTTATTTGAGATTTTGATGACTGGAGCTTGAATTAGACCTTCATCTTCTCCAACTTCGGCAGAGCTGGAGAAGTCTGACAGTTAGTTTTGAGATGCATTTAATTGGTCTCGAAGCTTCATTGCAATGCATTGAATTCATTTCGAAGCATAAATCTCTGTAATAACCCTTAGGTTGTTCTGACAAACAAACACTTTTTCCATCTCAGGCGATGAGCCTGAAGCCCTAGAATCTTTAGTTAAAACACCTATTTAAGGGTCTGAGCATGTTTCTGAGATTGAAAGGATGATGTTTTGGGTGTTAATTCCTTGAGAAAAGATTTAAAACAGAAAGTCAAAATTTAAGGTTCTACAGTCAAACCTGAGTTTGATTCCTTGATTCTGGATTCAATATGATGCATTGATGATTTTAAATTGATTCTGAGATGTCTGTGAATGATTTTAAAGTGATTTGGATGAGCTCTGATGGTTAATTTGATTGGATTTCAATTTCTACCTATTTGGGTTATTTTTGAACCCAAACTGATGGCAGTGAATTTTTGATGAAATTTGGATGTAAATTCTGCCCAGATGAATTGATAACAACCTCTAGAAGTTGTTTTAAATGATTAAACAGGTCTTTAGTTGTCTGTTAGGAATTTTTCATGTCTGTATCACACTTCCTGAATCTTCCAGAGAAGCTTTGAGCTGTATACACTTCCTGATGCTCTTGAGAGCTTAAAATCCACACCTATAGCTGCAGAATTCACTTCTTAACTCATTTAGAACATCAACTGGGAGTTAAAATCAAGTCTGTAGACTTAAAGTAGAGAAATCCACTATCCAGGCCATTTTATACTGTAGAAAACTTGTATCTTCACCCTTCAAATCGAAGAGCAAAACTCCCCTTTCGCATTATATTGGCACCTCAATCTTGTAGAGCAACTCAAGAGCTTTCCAACAAGCTTTTATTCACTTGAAATGGATCTCTGAGCTGCTGGGAATCGTCACTTGGAGTTTGCTCTGGGGGGGGAAATGTTAGTCCCACATTGGTTAGAAATCAACGACCGCTTGGGTATAAAACCATTTTGTTACATAGCCACTTCAGTCGTCAGCGCTCGGCTCATGGTTACCGATTAAGCATTGATTCTGAGCATGTGTGTGTGTGGGTGCGTATGTGCCTGCAAGTGTGTGCACTTGTGGCGTGCGAATGTGTGGCCCTGGGAGGGCGTGTGCGAGGCCTGGGAGGTGTGAACCGGTTTGGCTGGAATCTGTGAACCGGAAATAAATCGAACTAATTGAATTTTTCTTGGACCTAGTAGGGTTTGGTCCCACCCTGAAAAGGGTGCTGTATATCCCCAAATGGTCCAAGCCGCCGACTAAATAACCTACTTTTTGGTTGAAGAGAGAAAAAACCTGGTAAGATTCAGAAGGAAGAAATGTTTAAGAGAAAGGTTAAGGAAAGGCTAAGTGCTGAAGGCTCGAAAGGCTAGGGAAAATGCTAAAGAAAGAAGGTAAGGAAAGATGCTAAGGAGAAGAAGGAGCAAAGGAAATAGAGAGAAGGAAGACAGGGAGAGTTCGTAAGGGAAAGAGAAGGAACCGTCACTAAAGAGACCAGGTAGAGAAGAAGAAAGGAAGAAGAGAAGAGCTCGGGAAATATAAGAGGAAAATAAAAGAAAGATAAAGAGAAAAAGATAAGTAAAAGAGAAAAAGAGAAAGATAAAAGAAGAAGAAGAAGAGAGAGAGGTTGAAGAGAAGAGAATAAATGATTTAAGTTCTTACATTATTTTTAATTTCTCTTTGAGTTTAATGTTGTAATAAGGCATATTTCAATTAGAAAAACTTTCTATTGCCTTCATATCTTTGAAGTAAAAAGAAAATTAACATGTTTACTTGTTATTAAAGAAAGATCATTTGTGTAAATATGTTTTCTTATGGAATTTTGCATATTTCTTAAATTCAAAATCATTAGGCAAAATTCATGTTGTTAAAATTAAACTTAATTATACCTTCTATGAGTAGATTAGACTAATTGGTGAATTCTGAATAAATTATACCTCCAAGCGAATGACTTGGACTCAACCAGTTAAAAGGAATAAAATCTAAATTGTTAGGTTAACTTGACTCTATACTACTCAACCGACATAGATTTGAGATAGTCTAAGTTAATTTCTTCTACACATAATTAAGCACAATTAACTTATTAACTGTGTTGAGGAGAGAAACGCATCAGCAGACACTTGGGAGTTGTTGTGTCTTTATAGTTCAGGTCCTTAGTAAAAATCTCCTAGTGTTGAAGAATAACTTTTACCCGAGAAATCTGACCTAATTCTCTTATAAATAGCATATAGTTTTTTTTTTGCTAGGGACTAGCAAAAGATAGGCATGGGGGTGCGATGTATATGCATCTGAATAGCTTAAAATGTCTATTTATGCATGTTTTTAGTGTCGTAGAAGCATCATATATTGTAAATATTGCATAACATGCTTCATCATGCATTTAGGTCAAAGTATATAAATTATATAGTAATTTACTCTTTTTGGTGGTTAGGGATAGGCAATATTTAATCGGGGCCTCAGATTGAAGATCCAACCATATGGATCTGATTAGGGTGATGATTAGAGTTCAACGACTCCAAGATCGCCCCGATCAGACTTTCCTAGCATCAGATGCAGTTTGAGAAAGATCAAAGTTCAAGGGACTAGGTGGTGTAAATCCATTCTTCAAATGACAAATCCAACTGCACGGATGGGTTCGGATCGATGATCGCAGCCCAACAGCATGAAAATCAGTCCAATTTGACATTCGTGGCACCATCTACAACTCACTGAACATGGACGACCAAGATGGCACCACGTGGCGCCATCTCAGCCGCCCAATGCTCACCAAGGCTTCCCACTCCACCACTCCAAGCAATAATCAATGCTTGATCTCGATTGTTGGATGAAGATCCATCGGCTGAGATTAACCGTGCACAAAGAAATTCGCGTGCCTCAAACTGCTGCATGGCACAGTGGTTAAGACATTGCTTGCGCAAGGAGCGCGAGTTGGAGTCGCCCGCGCTGCTCCTTTCCTCGTCTGGATGAGTGCGATCTCGACCACACGATCAACCAATCAGGCGCATGCACGATTGGTCGCCCAATTTCACGCGGAATCTGACGCGCGATCAAACGCACAGGTGTTAGAGGCGCTGAAGTGGAAGCGGGCACGTACGTCTCTTGGCCGTCTGATCTCGTGATCGGATGGTTGAGATCATCTGATCATGGGCGTACATTGAGAGCATGGGGAGAGGAGAAGGTGGCGCGTGCGCGTCACTAAGCCCACGTTTAGGCCTTTTGTGATGCTTAAATCCGTCACTAATGGCCCTTGCATTAATGTTTTTAACTTGAAATGACCTTTTTGCCCCCAACTTATACACCTATAAAAGGGCCTATGCCCCCCACATTTCATTCATCCCTTCCTCTCTTCTCTCACCCCCTCTAAATCTCTAAGGGCTTGTCCCAAACCCGGGATGCTCCTCTAGAGTTAAAAATATTAGTTTTCCGCCTTCTCATCCTGTTCGTGGAGCATTCCGTGGTGGTCCTCTCACTGCCATTGTGGAAGCGGATCCCGCTGAGACGTCGCCCTACCCCATTCTCCGTCATCCGTTGTCCTCCTTCGTCCCACATCTCACCACCTCGTCCGAGCACTCCGTCATTGTGGCTCGTCCTCCAAGCAGCTGTCGAGGAGGGTAACTTCTCTCCACCTTCTCTTTATTGCTTTCTAGAGAAGATTTACCACTTTCTAGTGTAGATTTCCCTCTTTCTATTGTAGTGGTTAGTTGTAATAGACATGATAATGTGGTTATGAAATTCTTGTTCATTCTCTCTCTATTTTGTCTTTATTTATATTATTCTCTCTCTTCTATTAATTATTCTTTAAGTTGATAGCTAGTTCAGATTTAATTCGACCAATTAATGTGTTCGTGATAATAAAATAAATGTGATTTTTAATCAAATGTCCGCCTCCTTGTGTTCGATCCGGAATTTCTTTTTAGTTTCGGTAAAATTTATCTGTTGACAGTTTTTCTCGCAAATCGCACTACAACGATGGATTTTCAAAACTCAAATTTGTGTATGTAGATTTTTTGATACATGTACCTATGTACATATATATATGTGCAGGAGTTTGAATATGTATATGTGTGAGTGGTTTGTGAGTGCATGTGAGTGCTCGCGTGAGGGAGTGAGAGGTTGAGGGGCATCGGCAGTGGCAGGTGGAAAGTGGAGATAAAAAGGTAGGGTGACTGGCAGGTTGAGGAATGATTGGTCACCACCTTTCGCACGCGCGAGATGGCGAGAGAGAGAGGGCACGGGCGTGGTCACCGCTTGGCACGAGAAGTAACCATATGAGTTTCTCACCTAGCCAATCACTTGAAAAGAGAGGAAGTGCGGGTGTAGGCACTGTGTGAAGGGAAATTGGGTGGTGCAGCCTGCGTGAGTGAGCACTGGATAAGTGAGAAATTGCAGGTGATGAGCAGACGAAAATGAGTAACAATGGACGCTACAGTGGCTATAGTGAAAAAAATAGGGGAACATAGTGGAGCTCCTCAGGGCTCGCTAATGGCAATGAAAATTTGATAAAACGAAAGTAAAAAAAAAAGAAAAAAAAAAAGAAAAGAACCACCACGCCCACTTGCTCACAAGGGAGATGGGCGTTGGTGGAGCTCAACTTGGTGTTTGAGATGACAGAGAGCTTACCCTTGCTTGCTGCATACTCCCTTAACTGATGAGAGAGAGTAGCATATGGGGAGGAAGTGAGGGAGAGTGGAGAGATAAAGGTGGATGGCCAGCTAGGTGGCTGTGGTGAGTCTGCGAGTGTGTTTGTTTGTGGGAAGGGGGAATGGAGTGCTATTGGTGGAGGTGGTAGCCGACCCTGTGCATGGGCGTGGGGTGCCGGAATATATAGGTGAGGGTATGAGGGTGGCGGGTGAGGAGGAGTGTCATTAGGATATTTTTTAGTGGGGATATTTTGGGATTTTTATAGCTAGGCACTTAGGGTGTTAGGTAATTATTGTAAGTGGTGAATACATGGTGTTGTGCTAGGTGGTATTAGGTGGAGGAAATGAAGGAAATGGGGGGCTCAATCTCTCTCTCTCTCTCTCTATATTTTCCTCTCCATAAAATGAATGCATGTACATATTTACAAAATGCATGAATATCAACTTAATCTAAATGCATAAAGCTAGGAAATAGCATAAGCGGACAAAATTAATGACGTTAATTGCATTGCAATCAGATACTAGACGCAGTCAAGTTGGCTTGAGTCTAGGCCTCGTGTGGTGTAAGGGGAAGAGGTAGAAAGAGGTCTCTAGTGTACCTTAGCGAAGTGTTCACATGGTGCTTGTGTGCATCACACTGAAAATTAATTTATTTTGTAGAAAATCTCACACAATTCATTTATCCTTTGATTTTAAAATTTCTACCTTCTTAAGTCCCAATTTCGAGAAGATGCATGACCACTTGATTAAATCAATTCAAGCAATTTGGTGGTCTTCGAATTTAAATCACAATATGCAATGCATGGCAAGTAGGTATGCTTGAGATAGAAAATATACCTTACTCTAGTTTTCTTCGTGCAATATGCAATGCATGATGAAAAGAAAATCTACATGTTGTAGAAAATTCTAGAATGGTCGTCCCAATGCATGTAGCTTCTAAATAGGTAGCTCGTGGTTTTTTTCTCTTTTTTTTATTTATAAAAGTCTAGATACCAAGCCAACCAACTACTAAAGTCTACGAGTACCAAACTATTAAAAGCAAACCTAAACTCTAAACAAATGAGAATAATCTCCTGAAAATACGCCCCTACATACAAGGGCATAAAGCATTAAAACAAATGGGAACTAACTCCCAAGAATGCCGCAACACAAGTCCAATAAGTCAAGACAGATAAACCTAGATGGCTCTAATTTAACTAATCTAATCTAATCTAGTGGTGATCCTCTTTCTTGGACCAATCTCTTGAGCTTCTCCTATGTGACCCGCTTCTGCGCACCACCTTGAAGTCACTCCAAGTCATGATTCTTACATGCAGAAAAGACCAAAGTAAGGATCAAGTATGCCAAGCAAATGCAAATATATAGAACATGCTATAAACAAGAAAAGCACTCGAATCAATCATAAATGCCACTCCCTCGTCGACAATGGCACCATAAATTGATGCCGTCATTATGCTCAAGTCAAATAAGCGCACTAATTCAAAAATTGACTTAATGAAATATGTAATACAATGTGAGTTGGGTTGAACCACAGAGAAGGAAAGTGATGTAACAAACTAGGAGTGCTTAGGAATTTTTTTGGGATTTTTAAAATAGATTATATATATATATTTTGGATTTTTAATGGCATAAGAGGCAAAACTGCAGATTTGACCTGTAATGCTTATAACTGACCTAACCTATCACCGATGATGCCAGAAAATTCTAGTAATTTTTCCAAGAAACTGGATTTAGTAAGTAAAATAGTGTCACAAATTTCATGCTAATCCAAGGTGCACAAAAATCGCAATAATTTCGAGAAGTTGGAAAAACCACATTCTATTTTTAGAATGGCACTAGCTTGATGCAATAATTTTATAAAAGAGAAAGACAGAGAATTATACTCTAAAATTTGACACCAAGATTCCTCACTTGAAAGCCTAACTACAATAGAAATATGATGATTTTAGAAGACCAAAGCCTACTAAAATAAAAATTTTAAACCTAAACTGACTTCTAAATAGAACTGAAAATTGATGAAACTGTAGGTTGTTTGCAAAGCAAATGGAATCCCAAGTTAATAACCAACTAAGCTAGGTTTATTGCAATGGTTTTAGATGAAATCAATGTCTTGAAGTGCTTATCCCTAGGGTTGGTCCATCCAAGAGGTTGCTTTTAAGGGTATAGCTTTACTTGGAGGCAATCTCCTAAGCTCAGGCTATCCTAGGAGTGACCCTATGGCTACGGACCAACTCGAGTCCTCGCAACCCCAAGTGTACCTATTCCATCTAAATGCTAAACCTTTCCTAGCCTATTTCCCTTCCCCCTTAAGCAAATAAAATAAGCTAGACATGGTTGAAGCAGACACAAAACACATTTCAACAAATATATATATATATATATATATCTTCATTCAACCACACTAAGAGTTTGCAATCACATGTAACTACAATTAGGGTTGAGGATATTCCCAAAACATCACGAGACGACGATGAGGTAGGTCTGGTGGCAAAGAAGCTCTCCAAGTCGTTGGTGGATTGGCGGCAACTTGACCACTCCTCCAATCTCCTCCTTGAGATAATGGTGGATGGACGAAGAAGGGAGAGGCTCTTGTGGTGGTGGCCATGAGGAAGTGGTGGATGCAACAAGGTGGAGTGGTGATGGCCGTGAGGGTGTGGTGGTGGCTGCGAGAAGTGGAGGTTGCGAGGTGAGGTGGTGGCTGGTGACCATAAGGGAGGAGAGTGGTCGGGTTCTCCACTCCCAAGAGGGGAGGAAAAATAGATTGGGGTGGGGGGGGGGGGAGGGGAATTGCGACTCAAACACGCGACCTCGACTCCACTCGCCCAATGTGGAAACTGTGGTGGGGGCTGAGATTGCTTGCGCTAACCCAGGCGGGTTGGGAGGGGGGCTGCTCTTTGTTTGTGCGATGGGGAGAGATTCAGAGAGGACATGCATTGTGCGAGCGCGAGATGAAAAATGAGGTGCTCATAGATGGGGTTTTAGGGGAGAGCAGTCGGGTGTTGCGTGGCTAAAAAAAATATCAGGAAATAGGTGAGGGTGGCGAGTTTAAGATAGAGAGAGAATCGCCAGGGGTAATTGTGGGAATTAGTTAGAGCCCGCCATCAAGGAGAGAAAGCAAAAGAGAAAGGGAGAGATATACGTTGTTTAAGCAATATTGCCATGAAATTCACATGGAGAAATTTGTGTGTTGGATATGGGATATTTCGATGGCTTAGGCATTTTGCAAAGTTGCCTGACCACTACCAAGCTTTCTTTGGAGAGGAAGAATTGATGTAACCATAATCTTAGCCTATGCCCAAAATTGTTGCTCCACGTAGCACCTTGGAAACAAAAATGTATATGATTATTTATATGAGAGAATATGATGTGTAATGCAAGAAATGCATGCAATCCTGAACTAAATGCAATGGTCAATTAATTGGCTAATCTAATGTAATAATGAATGCAACGCTATGGAACTAATGCAATTTAAGCATGGTGAATATCAAATTTTGCTTGTGCATCACCTTGCTCATCCTCTTTATGGCTAGAACTAGCCATAGAAGTGGATTGTGTGGTGGACTGGGGTATGACTCTCCTAGGGTTTCTATCCAATGGTGGAACTAATTACAAGTTCAAAGATCTTCTCCCATGCATAAACCAGAAGAATTAGAGGGGATAAGGGGGACATAGGTGTGAAACACCCACCTACAGATATAAGTAATCAATCTAGCCTTAAGGTGTATGCCCTAATTGACCTAATCTCAACACCCCAAAGCACAAATCCAACCCTTGAATTACTTAGCTAGCTAGAAGCGTGGGACATTTAGGACACCCTGCACGGTGGAACACCCTAAAGGTTAATGCAGTTACCGCATTGACTTTTCTTATCACCAGTTGATCCAAGTAAACAAGGCCTTGATCTGACCCAATACCAAGAAGTCACTCAGTCCTACCTAAGACATGCCTACTCTATTTTATAGGGCTAGGATTGTAGTTCTTTTGAAATGTAATGGGTGTTAAGGGGGATGTTGGCCTTAATTACCAATTTAGAAGTGTATGTGCATAATTAAAGGGTTCACAAGCAAGACTTATTCAATGAATATCTTTTAAGATTAAGCCTTGTTTATTGAATTTTAGGGTTGAGGATTAATTGATTTAGACAAGTTATTGTTGGCACTCAAACTTTTGCGAGCATGTGTATAGATATATTTTCTTTAAAGTTCAAGAATATGAGTGCCTAACCAACCCTAAAAATCAGAACCATAGAATAGGTAGCTTGTAATTGGTGAATCGATTCTAGAAAGATGAGTGGTGTGGCCCAATCAAAGAAATTAATGGCTTTTGAGCACCACTGAATAAGGTACAAAAAATATATATTTTTTAGAATTTTTCAGGACTTTTAAACAATTTTCCCAATTTTATAGTGCATTGAGGTCTCAGAGGCAAAAAGACCCCTCACAAAATTTTCCATGAATCAAATAGCGTAAGTACCCAATATTTTTTTAGAGTTTGGAAATTTGATTAAGAATCCAATGCAAGTGATTTTAATCAATTTGGATGAGTAGAAAAATAATTAAAATTCAAATAGTTTGTAAAAGAATCACGATAGGGGTCCATCCCATGAAATTTTAAAAATTTTCTACTTAAAGTTAGGGCATGAAATTTTTAGAGATGATTCTCAACTTTGAAACACACGTCCAGTAGAGATTTAATGATTTTAGAAGTTGGGAAATTCACAGAATTAATGTTTAAATAACAGATAGGTGATCAATCTGAAAATCAGAAAGTGGTTTTGAAAATGTCTTGAGTAACAAACCATAGGAGGATAAGTTTTTTGTTTTAAAGGATAATGCAAGCAGCAGACAAATCTAACCTTGGGTTGAAACAAAACTCAAATGGATACGATGATTTTTTTTATTTTTTTTTCCAATGGAAACCTAACCCTAAGATGCAAAATTAATTTGAATCTCTAACTGCACTTTTTCCTACTCCCGCTTCGTGACCTAATCTCATGCTCCCACTTCGTGACCTAATCTCATGCTCCCACGTGGATTTCTGCACACAATATAATAGAGAAAAAGAACAAGTTAGAAAACAGAATGTAACTAGAAAATAAAAGTAGGAAAATAGGTTTGTTGCAATGGCGCCAAAAATTGACTCAACAAAATCGCCAAAGTAAGAAACGTTTGTTGTAGCACATTTTATGAGATAAAAAATAAATTATCGAAACTTTGACGAGCCCTGGGTCGAACATAGGGTGGCAGGAAGTCATTTCTAATCTAATGTGTAAACAAGAAACTCAATTGGAACTAACTAATTTTTTTGTATTTTTGTTTAAAGTGAAGGAGATGAGAAGGCGGAAAACAATCAATGAATAAAAAGTAGAAGGGGGATGAGAAGCAAGGATTGCAAATAATATAATGAAAATAAAACTTTATTGTTATTGCAAAAGCCAGACTATTACAACTAGAAATAAACAACTAGAAGAAAACTAAAAAGAACGAGGAAGTAGAAATAGAAGATCAGAGCGTAGTCCATGGATGTAGCCACCTTGAAGTAGATTTGGAGGTGAGGATGAATGCCCAGAGAGGTGAGGAAGACAACCACAAAGATTATGAAGGTGAGGGTGGCATGCAGAATAAGGTCGTAAGAAGCTATGCTAATAGAGGAGGGTGGTGAGATTCTAGAGGAAAGCTTCTTGAAGGTGGTGAGAGGATTATTCTTAGGAGCATAAAACATAAGGAAGCATAAGAGCAGGGGGGACGGGGGGCATCTAGGTGTTTATATAGAGTTTCTAGGTCTTTAGATGGAGGAATAGGATTGATTAGGTTAAGAATCAAAGGCTACGATGGAGAGATGAAGGGATACATTGGTTGGCTTTTGTTGGAATCTATGGAAGGGCTAGGATTAAATTGTAGGATGACGGTGGGCTTGGATTTGATCACTAAATGGTTGGCCATCAGTTGGTTTTTAGGTCTATTAAAGATACATCTTGATAGATCTACTTCTTCTTAACCTACAAAACAAGATTGAACAAGTTCCTTTAGTACCCATTTTTTCTTGGGTCCAAAGTGGTTAGTTTTGTTTTCATAGTTGAATATGAAAACTTCCTTTCTTCCTTTTGACTAGATATAAAACTAGTTTGTTTGGCTTTTGATGAACTAGCTTCATGAGAATATTCAAGACCAAATTTGCAAGGAGATTTTTGTAATGATAAGAGTTTATCTAAGTTTTCCTTCCCATTGGTAAACCTCGCAAGTGCTTCTAATAATCTTTCTGAAATATCTTTATGATCTTGAAAATCAGTTTCAAGAGTTCTTATTTTTTCTTTTAAACTTTTAGTCTCATCACTCAGAAAATCTTTTTCTTGCATATTCTTGTCTTTTCTCATTTTGAAGATCTTGATATTTCTCTTCAGGCTCTTTATTTTCGAACTTAATCTTTTTAAAGGTATAATATAAATCATCAAAGCTTCTTCAAGATCCTTTAAAGATAGATTGTTTATCTCATTTTCTAATGCGATAAGTCCAAGGCATGCGGCTTCTTCTTCAGTTGAATTAGTTTCAGATTCACTTTCACTTGAATCTGAGTCGTCCCATGTAGCTTGCATAACTTTCTTCTTCTTGTACTTGTTAAAGGACTTCTTTGTATCCTTCTCTTGTCTCTTTTTGCTCCTTTCACCATCCTTCTTAAGAACTAGACAATTTTTTCGAATATGTCCCTTCTTTTTGCATTGATAGCAAATAATTGGTTCCACTCTTGAATCCTCTCTTGATCCTTTTTTCTTGAAATTCTTGTTATTCCTTAGAAACTTTGTAAACTTACGAGTGAGCATGGCAAGATCTTCATCTTCTTCATCTCTATGCTCTGATTCTGAAAGGGCTTTAAAAGGTAATTGCTTCTTCTTTCCTTTATCCACTCCTTTCTTCTTTTGATTAAGCTTGGTCTCATATGCCATGGGGTTCCCAAAAAGTTGATCCATATCCAAGTTTTCATCTTCATTTGCTTTTTCTATAGTTGTGACTTTAGGCTAAAAAATATTAGTTAACATAAAATCTTACTTTCGAGCTCACCTTTTATGAAGGTCTTCCCTAGAGCCTTCAAGTTGTTGATGATGAAGGTAAATTGGGAGTACATATCTTTTATGCTTTCATTTTCTGGCATTTCAAATTTTTAGAAATCTTGGGTTAGCATAACAACTTTGGAACTTTTTACCTTATTGGTTCCTTCATGAGTAACCACGAGAGTTTTCCAAATCTCATTTGTAGTTGTACATTGAGAGATCCGATAAAACTCATCGGGACTCAGAGCACATTACAAGGCATTCATCTCCTTGGAGTTGAGAGAAAGTTTCTTCTTGTTTTCCTTTAACAAGGCTTCATTCTCTAGTTTCTCTGGCTTCACAAATGATGTTTCCACAATTTCCCAAAGAGAGTAGCCTCCGAATTGGAGAAATACTTCCATCCTTTGCTTACAATATGAGTAATTCGTACCATCAAAGTAAGAAGGTTTCGTGGTCAAAAAGTTGGTGTTTCCCTTTATTGCTACCACTCTTGATGCCATTGGATTGTCTTGTAAAGGATTTTACACCTACACGCAAGAACAAACAAGGCTCTGATACCAATTGTTAGTGACACAAGAAGGGGGGTGCTAAAACCTTTATTTTGATAAAACAAAATTATGTTTTAATGTGAACTTCATATCTATCTTGCTTTGTAGTACTTTTATTTGATATGTGTATCTTGCTCTCTAAATCTTGTTGCTTGATTTACTTATTTAGAATGTGATATTCTATCTATTGCAAAGTAGCATGCCATGAATTACATGAATATTTCAATAAGGGCGAGCAACATTTACTTGTCGATTATATTGCTTAGAACATTTTGTTAATAACAAGGGGGAAGAAAAATAAAAATTTGATAATGCATCATGTATACTTAATTATAATTTTGTTATCATCAAAAAGAGGGAGAATCTTAATACTCTTATTTTGATGTAAGAAAATTGTGTTTTTATTGAGGACTAACCATTACAGGTTAAGTCAAATTATAGTATGGATGCATCCTCATCAACTTTTTTCAAATACATTAAGGACAAAGAGGACTTGAAGACTTTTTATCTTTATTGAATCTAGAATAATGTATGGAACCTCAATAAGGAAACAAACATAAGTTTTCATTTTTCGCAAAAATCATTCTCTTTTGAACCTATCAATTCTACTGTTGATCGACCAAAATTCCTTTTTGATCAATTAGACCTTGATCGACTAACTTATTTTAATTGATCGAAGACCTCACGGCCATATTCCCTTTTGATCAATCAACTCATTTGATTTATTCGATCAAAAGTATTCTAATAGTCAAATTTCTTTTGAAATCATAAAGTCGATCAATATACCCTTTTAATCGATCAACATTGAATCGTAATACTCTGTTTTGATCGACCAAATTCAATTTTGATTGACCAAACATTTATTTTGATTGATCAAAGTCGTGTTTCTAGAATTTCCAAAATATGACAAAAAATACCTATAAATAGGACCTTTGACCTTGCTCTCTCTAGTGCTTTCTCACCTCTGCACCTACAACTACTGCGATTCAAAGCATCCTTGTGATTCAAGAACGCTCGATTTGTTTTAATATTACTAGGGTTCCATAGGAAATATTGTTATACTCTTTATACTGTTGTTCTTGATATGGAAATCCAAGTTGGATTAAAAGTCCCATGTTCTTCTCTTGATTAGGTGTAAGAGAAGACGTTTTGTAAGATGTTATGCTACCTTCATTCAAGTGGTACGTGATAGTGGATTTGACTAGCATCGGCTGGTCGAGAAAATCCTAAGCTGAGAGGTTTAGGTAGTAGTTTTCACCCGGAAGGGTTTCCATTTTAAAATCGGGTGTTATTTTTCGGGTTTGTGCTTATTCATTTTTTATCTATGGTGAATGACTTTTTAAGTTCTATTTTAAATAGATATTACACTATTCAGCCCCCCTCTAGTGTATACTTGATCCCTTAGGTTCCTCATGCACTTACATCTAGTATCAGATCGTCAAGGAGACATCACACCTCACCTTCACATGACCGCAATAACAAGTTCTATGGAGGGGTAATCCTTTTTTCAACCACCACTATTTGATGGATCAAATTATGGTTATTGGAAAAGGAGAATGCAAATTTTTCTTGAAGCAATGGACTTTGAGATTTGGCAAATCATCTTGTCCAAGTACATGCCAAAGAAGGAAGGAAAATAGTTAATGGAAGAAGACAAAAAGAAAGCCATAAACAATGCCAAGGCTATGAATGTATTTTTTTGTGCGTTAACAAAAGAGGAATTTGAAAAAGTTGCTACATGCGAAAGTGCATACGAGATATGGAACCTACTTTCTATCATGCATGAAGAAACCATTAATGAAGAACAACATGGGATGACTCCAACTCAAGCTCAGGATCAAATATCGAAGAGGAGATACCCATTGAAAAAGAAATTCATCATTGCCTCACAGCTCAAAGCAACACAAGCACAAGCATTGATGTGGTACATTGTGAATTTCTTTTTCAGAATTATTAGATACATATCATGATTTATACAATTTAGGTAAACAATTAAAGAAAGAAACTAAGGAACTTAAAGATAAGTACATTTGTTTTGAAAATGAAAAACTTAGTTTATCTCTAGATTTAGAAAACAAAAAAGGGGAATTGGGTGCTATAAGAGTTGTAAATGTAGAGTTCCATGAGAAAGTAGAAGATCTCATGGAACAATATATTCACTTTGAAGTTACACTTATCACCTCAAATATTGTTCTAGAACATATGAGAACATTAAAAAGAAGAATCAAAAGAAGATTAGGCATGTATTTTTATATCAAAAGGCCATTAGAAGAGAGTCCAATGGATCCTCTAACTCGAAAGGAATTAACAACCTTGGACCCAAAAGATTATGGGTACCGAAAAAATTTATGAAAAAATGTGTTGCGGGTTTTGGGAAAGATCGACATGCAAATTACAATTGGAGAGGCAACCTTCAACAAGCCAATAATCATCAATTCGGCTATGAAAGATGGTAGAACCAAAAAGGTCAATGGATGCCAGACTTTTGGTGGGGACCTCTTCCACTTGGCTACTTCTATTAGGTATAACTCCTTGTACATTAGTAGGAATGATTCCCAAGACTAAATCTTTATTACCTTCTTAGTTATAAATAAGTTTTCTTTTCATAAAATTAATTAAGCATTGAATTAGTTAAATAGGGGGAGCTATCATGTGATTAAAAAAGAATTTGAGGAGATCAAAATAGATTTATTCTATAGCTTCTTGTTGTTTAACAAAAAGGGGAGAAAAATAATCTAAACCAAACCTTGACAAGGAATCATTGTTTAAGGGGGAGAACCAAGATCACTTTCTTAGTGGCTTTTAGATAGCATCTTTATCTATGTTGGACTGTATAACTATTACTCAACGCTTCCTTTTATTTTGATGTAGACATTGTGAATTTCATCATCTCCTTTTCATGAACTTGGTAATTTTCATATGTTGTACATGATAACTTTGACATCATGCTTGATAGAATATTACTTGAAAAAGGGGGAGAAAAATGTCAATTTCATTGTTAGAATTTTACTTGTTTAAGTATGATTGATAACAAGTCATTTGATATATATCTTTTTGTTGATAATAAAAAGGGGGAGTAAAATATGCATGTTGATAGGGGGAGTAATTTTAAAGTAATTATTTATTTTCTTGCATGCTTAATTGTAATTTTGTTACCATCAAAAAGGGGGAGAATGTTAAGACCACTATTTTGATGAAATAAAATTATGTTTTATTGTGAAATTCATATCTATCTTGCTTTGTAGTACCCTTATTTGATATGTGAGCACTACAGAATTTTCAATTGAGATATCTTGCTCTTTAAATCTTGTTGCTTGATTTACTTATTAAAAATGTGATATTCTATCTATTGCATAGTAGCATGTCATGAATTGTATGAATATTTGAATTAGGGAGAGAAACATTTACTTGTTGATTACATTATTAATAACAATGGGGGAGAAAAATAAAAATTTGATAATGCATCATGCACACTTAATTATAATTTTGTTATCATCAAAATGAAGAATGTTAATACCATTATTTTAATATAACAAAATTGTGTTTTTATTGAGAGCTAACAATTACAGGTGAAGTCAAATTATAACATGGATCCATCCTCATCAACATTTTTCAAAAATATCAAGAAGAAAGAGTACTCAATATTTTGTTTTATTCTTTTATACTGTTACTCTTGATCTGGGAATCCAAGTAACATTGGAAGTCCTGTAACGAATGCACGCCTCAGACGTCTTTTAAGACGTCTGGGAGGTGGCCCAGACGTCGGACCAGACGTCTGGGGTCACTTCCAGACGTCTGACCAGACGTCTGGGATCGTTTCCAGACGTCTGGAAATCGGTTATTTTCGACACGCGCGGGTCGTCTGCGCGCCTGAGCGTGTAGACCGCATATTCGCTCCTGCGGCTGCAGATTCTCGCCGTTGCCGTCTCTCTCTCTCCTCCTCGCGCAGCCTTAAAAGGCCACGCGCTCTCTCCTGTCGCCTCCACCCCTTTCCTCTTCTCCTTCCAGTGCGCGAGAGCGAGCGCGAGAGCGGGCGCGGGGTTGCTGCGGCGGTGACGGCCGCAGTGAGCGCGGAGGGGGTGCTGCGTGTGAGAGCGGCGCTCAGCCGTGAGGGCGAGCTCGCCGAGGCTACTAGAGCCGGCCGGCGGGGAGCGCAGCGAGCGCAGAACGACGCGGGAGGCCTGCTGCGGCTCGAGCAGCAGGCGCACGAGGTGCGACGCGGGCGGTGTCGCGAGCGGAGGGCGAGTCGCGCCTTGGTTCTGGAAAAATTTTCAGAATCATACGTCTGTGCTGGTAGCCAGACGGTGAGGTCGACGTCTGGAAGACTGTCCAGACGTCTGAAAGGTGAATTTTCCGTCTTCTTCTTCCTTCTTGTCTACTGACCGTACTGAGGGAGGGAGATGGGTGTGCGCAGGCTCGGTGATTCGCCATCCAACGCGAATCAGACGTCTGGCTGTAGTACCAGACGGCGGGAGTGACCTCCAGACGTCCGGGGTGACCATCGGATGACTGTGAACTAGGCCAGACGTCCCCGCAGGCTTCTGGACGTATGAGAAACCACGTAGAACAAGGTAATTCTCTGATCCACTTTTTAAGACGTCTGGAAGAAGTTCCAGACGTCTGATTTTGCACAGGGTCGTCGTTTTCGACCCGTTGAGGGCCTGTTCGGGTTCCGTTTTCCGCGTTTCGAGTTGCGTTCTTTCCAGAATTAAATCCTCTACCCGTCTACAGTAGCTATACACTATTTTGAGACACTCCTTGTGTTTGATCCTTGTGATAGGACCTCGTTCCGTTGCAGTCTTGGGGGTCGCGGAGGCACGCGGGATTCCCGATCATGCCCCCATTACTCCCGTCGTACCTGGTAGAGTGGCTTTTAAGTATAACCTGCTAAATTGTGGAATCATAAATAGAACCTAGGACATTGCATGAATCCTAGGAATGAAAATAGATTGAATGATAGATCCTAGGTGTTGCATGAATCCTAGGGCTGAAAAGCTAGATTGTATGATAGATCCTAGGATAAGGCATGAATCCTAGGACGGGAAAACTAGTGGAACAGATGAATACTGCAGTATTGGAAAAATGGAAAGGAACAAATAGTTGCCTGTAATCGAATTAACAGCTGCCTGTTGAATAAATAAACGTGTTTGAGAACATGGATTGTGATAACGTGAAACTGGAAGGTGAAACTTAGACGGTTTGAGTTGGAACCCTACGGGAAAGTTGGAGTAGAACTCCTGGAAAGTGAATGGAATAGTATTGGGGAAGTGAGCTGGCCCTTGAGTACGGAGTACCAAGGAGAGCGGCTGTCCCCCTGTTTAGTGCAGAGCGGAGCCAGCCGCCCCAGGGACCCGGGGTCAGGACTAGCCACTCTGTACCGACTTGTTGGCCCTCGCGTACGTAGTACCGAGGAGAGCTACTAGTGTAGGGAGGTACTAGCTACCCCACGGGCCTCGGGGTTCTGCTAGCCTCCCACACCGACTTGTTAGGCCCGCTGGGGCAAACCAGGGTAGTCAGGCGAGGGTGCGCGGACTGTGGAGGGGCAAGGCCCCTGTTTGGTTACTGTGGAGGGGTTGGACCCCTGTTACTGAGAGGGCTCTGCCCTGTACTGGTTCCGTGCTGTGCTTTGGGCGCACCCGTTAACGGAAACGACTGATCGCGTGCCAGTGCGGGTTAGCTACCCATGCGTTTACCGTGCATGCCGTAGTCACCGTTACGTCTGTCAGTGACCTTGGGGTGGTTGACTGAGAGTAGGATCACCACGGGGGACTCTCCCGGCCAGGAGAGCACCACGTGCTACTTCTACTGTTCGGAAAAGACTGCAATCAAGATCGTTCCCACGAGGAACATTTGAGATCAAGTGAAAGATCTGAGAAATAGATAAATCGTGAGATAATTGAAAGACTTGAATAAAGAAAGTAACAGAACTTAACAGCTACTGTACATTCTACTGTTTCTTTAGTTTTAGTTGCCACTCTACTCAGCGTTTTGCTGACGTGTTACACTTGTTACCTTTCAGGACCAGGTGTTGCGTTGGGTCGAGTAGGGTCCAGTAGAGTTACCACTGTTTCTTGTACCTCTTTTTGTTCCGTTATAGTGAGTAGTTCTTGTTTCCGTTGTACTTTTATTTACCTGCAGTTCATATTTAGTTATGAATGTTGTTCTACTGTTGTGGTGGTATATACTGTAGTAGTTTCTTTCCTTGCTGCTGTATTTTCTTACTGTTAGTTATGTTCATGTTGAATGTGGTTTCTTTTACTGCTCTTTTGGTTACTTCCTCGTTGGACGACTAGGTCTTGGGATTAGTTGAGTCGGTCCGGTTCGCGTGTCTTGTAGGGGCTCGGGAACCGGGTCGTTACATGATGGTATCAGAGCAAAGTCGTCCCGAGAAGTGAATCAACTGACTGGAAAATAACCAATTCACATGTCTATAACTAGAGTAGCCACCACAACATATCTCTTGACATGAGTTCTTAGACGTTTCCGTTCGGTATCATTCCGAAGTGACGTGTTCCGTTTTGTTTCGCGTCTCCTTGCAGGAGATGCCTCGTCGTGGGACCAGTGAGGCGGGCCACGGGCGCGGCCGAGGACGAGGTCGGCGAGGTGGGCGTGTCGTTGCCGACACCCCAGTGGACCAGCCACTACTCCCGGGCATCCAGGCCCAGGACCTCGGCCGGCTGATACGAGACATTGTACGAGAGGAGCTCCACCCACCGCCCCGAGCACCTCACCTTGGGGTTGCGGTGGGGGAGTCCTCTGTGGGACCACTCGACGGACGCGGTGCTGGACACGGGGGAGGGGATGGGCCACCGCAACCCCCACCTTCCTTCGATACTTCCGTGCACGAGGCACCTTCGCCTGGAGGTGCACCAGCACCTCCCCTACAGCGCCACTTCGAGCTTTTCGGGCAGTTCCGGAAGCTGACGCCCCCCTCCTTCAAGGGGGATGAGGACCCGACCGAGGTAGAGGACTGGCTTGAGCAGCTGGAGAAGATCTTCGACACCCTTCGCCCCCCGGTGGAGTGCCGCGTGGCCTTTGCCCCGTACCAGCTGGAAAGTGCGGCACACAGGTGGTGGAGGGCGGTCTGGGGACAGGAGAGGGACGAGTCGACGTGGGACCAGTTCGTCACCCTCTTCTGTGAGCAGTACTTTCCCCAGACGTGGCAGTACCAGAGGAGGCGGGAGTTCCACACTCTCCGCCAAGGGACGATGACTGTGAGCGCGTACCACACGCGTTTCTTGGAGCTGTCCCGCTTTGCAGCGATAGCGGTAGCCACTTAGGAGGAGCGCCTTTGGAGGTTCACCGAGGGGCTCCGGCCTGCGATTCGGGGGTATGTCAAACCCCTGAAGTTGCCTACGTTTTCGTGGGTGGTAGAGGCAGCTGTGACTTACGAGGAGACCAACCCGTCCGCACGAGACACCGACGGCGGGCGGAAGAGGCCCTTCCAGCCAGACTTTTCACAGGGCTGGCGAGAGAGGAGACACGTGGCGTCCGCAGGAGAGCCATCACGTTTTACAGGGCCATCAGTGGCCTTTGGGGGCCCTCGACAGGGGCCAGTCGTCAGCACCGGACCCTCGCCCAGCCGACAGCAGGGACCCACTGAGGGCGGGAGCCGGGTTCCCCTCTGTTACCAGTGTGGCCAGCCGGGCCACATCAGGAGGGACTGCCCGTCTAGGGCAGGAGGTCAGCAGATACTTCCTGCGCAGAGCACTGGAGGACGTGCAGGAGGCCACGGTTCCCAGGCGCGAGGAGGAGGACAGCAGTCGCGAGGAGGGTACCGGCCAGCACCTACCCGTCCGACACAGAGTGTGGCTGCTTCGTCCGTACCTGGAGCTGAAGGGCGTATCAACGCCTTGACACACAGGGACGCCAGAGCTTCGGGATCGGTGGTAGCAGGTATGGTTTTAGTTTCTGGTAGACTCGTTTACACGCTTTTCGATTCCGACGCTACGCACTCGTTTGTCGCAGCCAGTTTCGCAGTTAGTTTGGACCGGGATTATACACTGTTAGAGAATCCTTTCGTAATCAGAGGTCCGAGTGGTCAGCTGTTTGTAGCTGAGGAGGTGTACACGGATTGCGAGGTCAGCGTCGGGGGACATAGCCTGCCAGCTGACTTGATTATGATACAGATGGAGGACTTTGGAGTGATTCTGGGGATGGATTGGCTGTTCGCTTACCATGCCTTGGTGGACTGTTTTGAGAGGAAGATCGTCTTCTCCATTCCGGAGTTGCCTTCTTTCGAGTTTCACGGACAGCCAGTGGACGGAGGTTTCAGGTGCATTTCGGCACTTTGGGCGGCGAGACTTTTGAGCCAGGGGTGTGAGGGCTTCCTAGCTTGTGTGGTGGCAGAGCCCAGCCCTGTGGCAGACTTCCAGAGCATCCCGGTGGTCAGAGAGTACCCTGACGTGTTTCCAGACGAGTTACCAGGACTACCGCCCGAACGTGAGATCGAGTTTGAGATCTCACTAGTACCAGGGACCAACCCCATCTCCACCGCGCCATACAGGATGGCACCGCTTGAGCTGCGAGAGCTCAAGTCTCAGTTGCAGGACCTTCTGGAGAAGGGTTTCATGAGGCCCAGTGCGTCTCCCTGGGGAGCCCCGGTACTGTTTGTGAAGAAGAAGGATGGGACCTTACGCCTTTGTGTGGACTACCGACTGCTGAATAGGGTCACCATCAAGAACAGATATCCGCTGCTGAGGATCGACGACTTGTTTGACCAGTTGCGGGGTGTCACGGTGTTTTCCAAGATCGACTTGACGTCTGGATACCACCAGTTGAGGATCAGGGAGACCGACGTCTCCAGGACAGCTTTCCGCACCCGGTACGGACACTACGAGTTTTTGGTCATGCCGTTTGGGCTGACCAATGCCCCCGCTGCTTTCATGGACCTGATGAACCGGGTGTTTAGACCGTACTTGGACCAATTCGTGGTGGTTTTCATAGATGATGTACTCATCTATTCTAGAGATCGGACGCAGCACGGACAACACTTGCGGATGGTTCTGGACACTCTGAGACGACGTCGGCTGTACGCCAAATACAGCAAGTGCGAGTTCTGGTTGAGGGAGGTGACCTTTCTAGGTCATGTGATCTCTGGAGACCGCTTGGCGGTGGACCCAGCCAAGGTCGAGGCAGTGCTCAGGTGGGAGAGACCGCGTTCAGTTACTGAGATTCGTAGTTTCCTGGGACTGGCAGGCTACTACAGACGATTCATCGGAGGATTTTCACAGATTGCGCGTCCTATGACACAGTTGACCCGGAAGGACGTGCCTTTCGCTTGGACAGACTCCTGTGAGGTGTGTTTTCTGGAGCTGAAGGAGAGGTTGACCTCGGCTCCTGTGCTCACCATCCCTGACAGTAGTGGCGGGTTTGTTGTGTACACGGACGCCTCCTTGCAGGGGTTAGGAGGTGTTCTCATGCAGAGGGGTCACGTTGTCGCTTACGCTTCGTGGAAACTGAAGCCCCATGAGCATACCTACCCTACCCACGACTTAGAGTTGGCAGCTGTTGTCTTCGCGCTGAAGACCTGGAGGCACTACTTGTACGGTGAGACCTTCGAGATTTTCACAGATCACAAGAGCCTCAGAAACCTTTTTGATCAGAAGGAGCTCAACATGAGACAAAGACGTTGGTTGGAGCTCCTGAAGGACTACGATTGCAGCATCTCCTACCACCCGGGAAAGGCCAATGTGGTGGCTGACGCCTTGAGCCGTAAGGCACCCGCACACTTGGCCAGCCTACAGTTACAGAGTTGGAGCCTTTTGGAGGAGGTGGGCAATTGGCGACCTCTAGAGTTACGAGTGTACTGTGGGGCAGTGACGGTGACACGGCAAACCAGGCCAGAGCTGATAGACCGCATCATCACAGGTCAGATGGCCGATCCGTACTTGCAGTCCTTGCACGACAGAGTATTGTCTGGAGACCCGGGGGACTTCTCTTTCATAGACCAGGTGCTGCGCTTGAGGGGACGATTGTGCATTCCCAGAGACGAGGAGCTGTTGAGAGAGCTCCTGACTGAGGCACACGGTTCCAGATTTACCATACATCCCGGAAACACGAAAATGTACCACGACTTGAGACGCGAGTTTTGGTGGAGAGGGATGAAGCGGGATGTGGGTGAGTTCGTGCAGCAGTACTTAGTGTGCCAGCAGGTGAAAGCCGAGCATCAGAGGCCTGCAAGGCCGCTTCAGCCGCTTCCAGTGCCAGAGTGGAAGTGGGAGAGCATCACCATGGACTTGGTGGTGGGCTTACCTGTTACCCAGCGGGGACAGTGGATAGACTGACGAAGACGGCGCGATTCTTGCCGATCCGAGTCACTTTGGGACCAGCACAGTTGGCAGAGAGGTATATCCGTGATGTGGTACGACTACACGGAGTTCCACGGGAAATCGTATCCGAACGGGATACCCGCTTTACGTCCCAGTTTTGGGCTGAGTTTCAGCAGGCCTTGGGGACGCGATTGAGGTTTAGTACAGCTTACCACCCCCAGACGGACGGATAGTCTGAGCGCACGATACAGACACTTGAGGACCTTTTGCGTGCCTGTGTACTGGACTGGAGGGGCTCTTGGGAGGAGCACCTGCCCCTGGCGGAGTTTGCATACAACAACAGTTATCACTCGAGTATCGGCATGGCCCCCTACGAGGCTCTGTACGGACGGAGGTGTACGGCACCCTTGAGTTGGGTTGAGGTGGGGACCAAGTGGGAGGTTGGCCCCAGGTTGATCCGACAGAGTCAGGAGGTAGTTGAGCAGATCCACAGACGACTCCGCACTGTCAGGAGCAGACAGAAGAGCTACGCGGATCGGAGATGCAGAGAGGTGCAGTTTGAGGTTGGGGACCACGTCTTCCTTCGTGTCTCGCCCATGAAGGGCTTACAGCGGTTTGGGGTGACAGGGAAGCTCGCGCCGAGGTTTGTGGGGCCCTTTGAGGTCCTGGAGCGGGTTGGACCCGTTGCTTACCGGCTTGCCCTCCCCCCGCAGCTTTCTGGTGTGCACGGCGTGTTCCACGTGTCCAACCTCAGGAAGTACGTAGCCGATCCCAGTCACATACTGAGTCACGAGAGCGTCGAGGTGGGCGACGACCTGACCTACCCCGAGCGGCCAGTGCAGATTCTAGACCGAGCTGTTCGCAGTTTGAGACGAAAGCAAGTGCCCCTGGTAAAGGTTTTGTGGAGGAGCCAGCGGTACGAGGAGGCTACCTGGGAGCCTGAGGCGGCAATGCGGGAGCGGTACCCGGAGATTTTCGCGGGTACGTCTTTCGGATTGGCTTCGGTCCTCTTTGAGTTTGTTATGGTTATTTTGACGTCTTTTCCCGCACCCTAGTTGACGCAAGTTTCGAGGACGAAACTTCCTTTGAGTTTGTTATATTGTAACGAACGCACGCCACAGACGTCTTTTAAGACGTCTGGGAGGTGGCCCAGACGTCGGACCAGACGTCTGGGATCGTTTCCAGACGTCTGGAAATTGGTTATTTTCGACACGCGCGGGTCGTCTGCGCGCCTCAACGCGCAGACCGCATATTCGCTCCTGCGGCTGCAGATTCTTGCCACTGCCGTCTCTCTCTCTCCTCCTCGCGCGGCCTTAAAACTCCACGCGCTCTCTCCCGTCGCCTCCACCCCTTTCCTCTTCTCCTTCCAGTGCGCGAGAGCGGGCGCGGGGTTGTTGCGGCGGCGACGGCCGCAGTGAGCGTGGAGGGGGTGCTTCGTGCGAGAGCGGCGCTCAGCCGTGAGGGCGAGCTCGCCAGGGCTGCCAGGGCCGGCCGGCGGGGAGCGCAGCGGGCGCGGAATGACGCGGGAGGCCTGCTGCGGCTCGAGCAGCAGGCACACGAGGTGCGACGCGAGCGGCGTCGCGAGCGGAGGGCGAGTCGCACCCTGGTTCTGGAAAAATTTCCAGAATCAGACGTCTGTGCTGATAGCCAGACGGCGAGGTCGACGTCTGGAAGACTGTCCAGACGTCTGAAAGGTGAGTTTTCCGTCTTCTTCTTCCTTCTTGTCAACTGGCCGTACTGAGGGAGGGAGATGGGTGTGCGCAGGCTCGGTGATTTGCCATCCAACGCGAATCAGACGTCTGGCTGTAGTACCAGACGGCGGGAGTGACCTCCAGACATCCGGGGTGACCATCGGATGACTGGGAACTAGGCCAGACGTCCCCGCAGGCTTCTGGACGTATGAGAAACCACGTAGAACAAGGTAATTCTCTGATCCACTTTTTAAGACGTCTGGAAGAAGTTCCAGACGTCTGATTTTGCACAGTGTCGTCGTTTTCGACCCGTTGAGGGCCTGTTCGGGTTCCGTTTTCCGCGTTTCGAGTTGCGTTCTTTCCAGAATTAAATCCTCTACCCGTCTACAGTAGCTATACACTATTTTGAGACACACCTTGTGTTTGATCCTTGTGATAGGACCTCGTTCCGTTGCAGTCTTGGGGGTCGCGGAGGCACGCGGGATTCCCGATCATGCCCCCATTACTCCCGTCGTACCTGGTAGAGTGGCTTTTAAGTATAACCTGTTAAATTGTGGAATCATAAATAGAACCTAGGACATTGCATGAATCCTAGGAATGAAAATAGATTGAATGATAGATCCTAGGTGTTGCATGAATCCTAGGGCTGAAAAACTAGATTGTATGATAGATCCTAGGATAAGGCATGAATCCTAGGACGGGAAAACTAGTGGAACAGATGAATACTGCAGTATTGGAAAAATGGAAAGGAACAAATAGTTGCCTGTAATCGAATTAACAGCTGCCTGTTGAATAAATAAACGTGTTTGAGAACATGGATTGTGATAACGTGAAACTGGAAGGTGAAACTTAGACGGTTTGAGCTGGAACCCTACGGGAAAGTTGGAGTAGAACTCCTGGAAAGTGAATGGAATAGTATTGGGGAAGTGAGCTGGCCCTTGAGTACGGAGTACCAAGGAGAGCGGCTGTCCCCCTGTTTAGTGCAGAGCGGAGCCAGCCGCCCCAGGGACCCGGGGTCAGGACTAGCCACTCTGTACCGACTTGCTGGCCCTCGCGTACGTAGTACCGAGGAGAGCTACTAGTGTAGGGAGGTACTAGCTACCCCACGGGCCTCGGGGTTCTGCTAGCCTCCCACACCGACTTGTTAGGCCCGCTGGGGCAAACCAGGGTAGTCAGGCGAGGGTGCGCGGACTGTGGAGGGGCAAGGCCCCTGTTTGGTTACTGTGGAGGGGTTGGACCCCTGTTACTGAGAGGGCTCTGCCCTGTACTGGTTCCGTGCTGTGCTTTGGGCACACCCGTTAACGGAAATGACTGATCGCATGCCAGTGCGGGTTAGCTACCCATGCGTTTACCGTGCGTGCCGTAGTCACCGTTACGTCTGTCAGTGACCTTGGGGTGGTTGACTGAGAGTAGGATCACCACGGGGGACTCTCCCGGCCAGGAGAGCACCACGTGCTACTTCTACTGTTCGGAAAAGACTGCAATCAAGATCGTTCCCACGAGGAACATTTGAGATCAAGTGAAAGATCTGAGAAATAGATAAATCGTGAGATAATTGAAAGACTTGAATAAAGAAAGTAACAGAACTTAACAGCTACTGTACATTCTGCTGTTTCTTTAGTTTTAGTTGCCACTCTACTCAGCGTTTTGCTGACGTGTTACACTCGTTACCTTTCAGGACCAGGTGTTGCGTTGGGTCAAGTAGGGTCCAGTAGAGTTACCACTGTTTCTTGTACCTCTTTTTGTTCCGTTATAGTGAGTAGTTCTTGTTTCCGCTGTACCTTTCTTTACCTGCAGTTCATATTTAGTTATGAATGTTGTTCTACTGTTGTGGTGGTATATACTGTAGTAGTTTCTTTCCTTGCTGCTGTATTGTCTTACTGTTAGTTATATTCATGTTGAATGTGGTTTATTTTACTGCTCTTTTGGTTACTTCCTCGTTGGACGACTAGGTCTTGGGATTAGTTGAGTCAGTCCGGTTATCGTGTCTCGTAGGGGCTCGGGAACCGGGTCGTTACAAGTCCTGTTGTTATTCTCTTGATTAGGTGTAAGAGAAGATGTTTTGTAAGAGGTTATGCCACCCTCATTCAAGAGGTACGTGATGGTGGATTTGACAAGCGTGGACTAGTTGAGAAAATTCTAAGCTAAGAGGCTTAGGTAGTGGTTTTCACCAGGAAGGGTTTCCATTCTAAAATCAAGTGTTATTTTTCTGGTTTATGCTTATTGATTTTTTATTTGTGATGGATGATTTTTAAAGTTCTATTTTAAATAGAGATCGCACTATTGGCCCCCCCTGCACTAATGGATACTTGATCCCTTTGGCTCCGCACGCACTCACAGGGGTTGAATGGTGCTACAAAAAATAATCAAAACCAATCGCAACAAATAACACAAGTATGTATAGAGAAAACCCTTGTGGGAAAAACCTCTACCTAAATCTCTTGATTTAGGATTTTGCCCCTCCCTAAGTAGGAATTACTAACAACAAGTAATATAATAATCTCCTCTTCCTAGACAACTCCTAGAAGAGTTTTGCCCCTCTACTAGGAGGAAACGAGAAACCTATAGCTCGGGTACCCAAATAAACTAATAAAAATAATATAATATAAATCCTATGAGCCTTGAATGATATAGGAAATAAAATTCTCTAGAATACTCCCTTTGCAAAACTATAAGAAGCTGAAAATCATAGTGTGAGTGATGTAGCTCTTAAGAAATTGCTAAGAACACTAGAGCAAAATAGAGCACTATGGAGCACCAATGGGAGCAAGAGGTTTTTCTTAATGAATAGATTGTATTTTCTTGGTGTGTAGGCTTAAGGTAACCCATGGGGGGCATTTATAGGTGTAGGAGGTTGGATTTAGGCCTAGGTAGTCATTGCGATTTGACTTGGAATGGAATAAATAGAGGTAGAATGACACCAAATCATTTACTTGGAGTTTGAATGGACTAGATGTTTGAAAAAATGTATGCACATCTGAAGCCTACAATGTTTCAAACTCAATGCGTAACATACAAGCTTAATTGCAGTCAATATGATTGTTGGTAAAAAGTGAACATTGGACATTTCTAGATGTCTTAAGGGGGCAACCAGATGTCTGAAATAAGAGAAAAATTTTGGCCATTGTTCTTCCAAAGCAAAGAGGCATTTGAGAGTTATCCTAAAGGAAGAGACGACTAAAAATTCACAACCAGACGTCTAAGGAGAATTATAGATGTTTGAAAAGCTACATCAGACTCTAAACCAAGAAAATAGAGAACATAGATTTTGGATGTGATACTGGACGTCTGAAGGAGAAGCTCAGGTGTCTTAAAAATCAAATACAGACGTCTAAAAATAATATAGGATGTCTAAAAATCTAACAAGGCTAAGTTTTGAGTTTTGGGTAAGAAAAGTATGGATGGAGAGGTTCTAATGGTATCGTAAGGATAATTTTGAATGGAATTCATGGTTCTTTTCCATTCTAACAATTAAAACAACAAATAATTGATTTTAATTGAAATGAAATGTCTTCATTTTCCTTTGCTCTTCATTTTTCTCTTATCTTCATTTTCTAAGACTCTATCTCTCAATAATTTCTGCAATAAGTATTAGTCATTTCCACAAAAAATAATTATTTGTCATTATCAAAAAATACTTTTAGTCAAGTTTACAACATTTGGCTAAACCCATATCCATGCCCATTTACGAAAACCATATCTATACTCTACCCAGATTTACCCACCAGGTACAAAAATCTAATCTCATACCCATACCTATCTACTTATCGGGTACACATTTGTAAATTAATTTTATAATCAAATCATGACCAAATTAGAGTTAAGGAAAAAAATCTATAAGAAGATTCCTTAATTGTTTATTGATGTGAGATTTGTACAGTTTTATAAATAGGGGTTTTAATGTCGTTGCAATGCGCAAAATCGATCAGCTTTTAAATTTATATTCCTAGATAGTGGTGGTATCTAGGGTCGTCAAAGGAGGCCAATTTGTTAGTCAAATAAGTGATTCTCTCTCTCTCGTCTCTCAAATCAACACTTCTCTTTTTGTATTTTGATTTTTGTAAATTTTTATGTTTGGAAATAAGCGGGATATGAATGCGAAGATAGAACTACTCTAAAGAAGCTTGCCTAATAGCTAGAACCTAAGTGAGAAGAGAAGCCTTCTCTTCTAAGCTCACCCTAGGCAAGTGCACCTAGGGTAATTAGAAGAGAGATGTGATGCACTAAAATAAATAAAGTTGCTACTTGAAATTGAAAATTTAAGAATGAAGAAAGACACTTTGCTATTAAGAAGAAATGTTTACAAAGTACCTAGGGAGCTCAACTAAGCAGAGGTTCCACTTAGTTAATCCTTAGGTGGATGAATGCTTAACAGAAATTAAAATGCAACAAAATAAAAGACAGAAAGTTCTCCCGGGTAGCTAAGGTAGCCTTCGCTCCAAGAATGGTGGCCCCCAGACTTGAAGAAGAATTCCTTCTAGCTCCTTGAGTTGCTCCTCTCAAATGTGGATGTCCTCCACCCTTCTTTCCTCTTGCTTGGCTGTCCTCCCTAGATGGAAGCTTCTCCTTGGAGTGGCACAAGGAAGGAGAGAGAAGAGGAAGAAGGCACGATGGGAGCAGGTAGGTTACTCCCTTAATCTTCTTCTCTCCTTCTCCTTTCTTGGGCATAGGATGTATGGTGGCTATAGGTGTTTGATAGGAGGAGGAATTGTTGCTTGCCAAGGATGTGCCTAGCTATGCTAAGCTAACTTAGCTAGTAGGGAGTAGGGTTGGAGGCATTCGGAGCTAGGGTTTTAGGGGAGAAGAGCTGGGGGTAGCTGGAAGGAGCTACACTGGAGCTGATGTCTGCTGAAGGGAGCTGAAGTAGAGCTCAGTAGCTAGCTTAGCTAGTTAGTTCTTTGCTAACAGCTAAGCCAAGCTAATCTGAGCTAGATTCTTCTGATCTGAGCTAAGGTGAGCTGGGTTTGGTCTTCCCAGAGATTACCTTGCTAGCTGGAGTAGCTAGCTTAGGTCAAGTAGCTTAGCTCAACTAAGTTGAGTTGAGATTGGTCTCCGGGATTTGGACTTGAGCTGGCTTGAGCTGGTTAAGGTCATCTTCAGCTGACCAGGTCTAGCTAGTTGACGTCGGTAGCTAGTCTTAGTCAGGTTGAACTTCAAATGAACTCTTCTGAGCTGGAAGAGCTGGAATGGAGCTGGGATCAACTATCTTTAGCTAGTTTGAGCTGCCACCCAGCTGAGGTGAGTTGAATGGAGCTAAGGTGAACTAGGTAGAGCTACCACTCAGCTGAGATGAGCTAAATGGAGCTAAGGGTGAGGTGATGCAGTTAGAAGGAGCTGGGATCCAACTGGGATGAGCTGGATCAAGCTGGGGTTCAACTGAAGTGAGCTGGATCAAGCTGGGATCCAGTTGATAGGGTCTTCTTCTTCACCAGTTGCCTTCCTAAGTGCTAGGGTTCTGACTATCTGTTTTAACCCTAACACTCAAATAAACATCTTAAAAATAACAAAACAATGCAATGCATGCCTAACCCATGTGATGCCTAAATGCAGCCCAAAAACTCATTTGTGTAGTTAAAGTCCTAAGAGCTTGGTTTGTTTTAGGCATAAGAATGATGATAAACTAACATTTATCACACCCCTATGCTTATCTTTTGTAGTCTCTTAGTAAAACAAATTTTTAGGAAATGGAATGTTTTGGGAAAAGTAATTTTTTTCAACTTTTTAAGAGAAAGAGATTACGGGACCTTGGTTGATTAAATCATGGGAGGTACGGGATCTGTTTTTGGATCCAAAAATTAGATGAATCGAGATCAATATATCCTCCAAAAAATTCACAGATTAACCCTTTGTTAATTTAGATGACTCGAAATTTTTGTATTTAGGATTTTTCTGGCTGTTGAATTTGATTCGCAACTTGCAATAACCTTTAAAACCTTGTGTCAGAGCTTGTGCAAAGCCAACATTTATAAGGGCATGTTTTTGGTTTGAACTTTTTTTTTCTCTCTCCCATGCTTATTCTTAGCTTAGTCTTACAACAGATGTACCGGGATCATCATTCCCATGACCAATCCTTGAGGGAGCTCTGGTGCCAGTACTTTGGGATAGCACTATCCATGACACCACCTAGGAGCTCACAACCCAAAAACACAATGTGGTGTAAAGGGGTGCTCTAAGCAAACTTAAGCTGTTGCTCTGATGCTACGGGTAGAGCACTGTTCAAGACACTTGAGCTACAAAAATGTGCTTTAATGCTCCATCAAAAGATATGAAATATAGATATAGAGTAATGCCGATGCGGTAACATATTGACATTGCATCCTCAAAAGAGGCATTTTCCTCGGCGGTGGAAACTCAAACCAATGATCTGCTTCGGACTTTTACTATAGCCAAACAAAGGGGTTTTTCTAAATTTTAATTGATTTTAGGTGTTGGCTTGTGTGTGAATTTTGACACAAGAAATTTTGCACGAGAAGCAAGTTTTTGAATCAGAAACTAAGCCAAATACTTTCCATGTTACAAAAGAGGATCAAGTCACCTGAACTATCATTAGTTTAGGAGAAATTTTAGAGAAGGATATTTGATCTAGTCTAAAGGTAGACCCTGAATTTCTAATGATCAGATCTGTATCCTTATCCCTAGTTTGTTAAAGATAAAATCCCATTGTACCAAAAGTGAATGCTCAACCTTAGTCCTGATTTCAAAATTTCCTCAAGTTTTCAACATTTTTATTTTTTTGGGTATGCATGCAGGAAAAGAAAAACATATTTTTAGGTTTTGAAAATCTTAAATCGATCGTCAAAATTTAAAAACACCCCCCCATGCTTATGATATGCAATGTCCTCATGCATTAGGAGGGAAAAGGGATCACCTTAAGGAAAGGTGGTCGGGTTTAAGATGGTCAAAACCTGGAAAAAGAAAGAGAAAAAGAAAGCAGGAAAAATAAATGATGGGTTACCTCCCATCTAGTGCTATCCTTTACACCATTTAGCCAGGTGTGAAGGTACGCATGGAAGATGAATTATTTTGTAAGTAGTTGGACACTTGGATGCCTGCATAAAAAGGGTCTTCTTCTAGATCCTTGGAAAGTTGAGTGATATAAAATGGGGATCAAAATTTGATGGAAAAATGTAAGTGTGACCCGAGTCTGGCCATGGTTTTAATTCAGGATGAATGCCAAACTTGGGCTGGTCTGGTGGTAGGTCTAATTGAAAGTGGGTGGGAGAGGAATGATGAAGGGTAGGTGAGGTTAGTGTGCAGTTGAGAGAAAAGTGGGTGGTTTTGGGAAACAATCAGGGGAATCATCAGGAATAGATTTTTGTGGAAGACAAGTCTTCGAGTCATAGATTTCACCGACCACTAATTCTGAGTCAAATTCCTTGAAAAATTATGGTTGGGAAGGGTATCTACCAACATTGTCTCCACCAAATTTGATATTTCAGTATCTGATTCCTCGAAAAAATTATCATCATGGAATCTCTTGGAGGATTTGAAAATATCAAGGATGATAGTTTGGCCTACGTAGGTGATATCTATCTTGCCTATATGGCAATTTATATCTGCCTTTGCAGTGGCCAAAAAGGGTTGTCCAAGAATTATTGGGGCATTCATTAAAGATTCAGGTACCTCAATGTCAAGGACCAGAAAGTCAGTGGGGAAGACACAATTCTGGACCTTGACCAACACATCCTCGACAATCCCACGAGGTTTGATTGTAGATTGGTTAGCTAATTCAAGGGTAATCTCAATAGGTTTTAGTTCACCGATCTGAAATTCTTCAAATAAAATTATGGGAATGATATTAATTAAGGCACCGAGATCAAGAAGGGCACAATCGAAAGTAGTGTCATCAATAATCACTAAAATTAAGGGTGCACCGGATCTTTCTTCTTATGAGGTAGCTTGTTCTGTATGATAGAGCTTACTGTTTCTGAAAGATGCACCTGTCCTAGATTTTTAGCTTGCCTTTTTTGCTGTACAGAAATCCTTCTATCATGGACAAAAAACGCTTCTCTTTGATGCCCGACTCAAGTTCTTCCCACGTAAGCTAAGATCTATCAAAATCAGCAAACTTAGTTACGATTCGAACCCTTTTGTAGTGAATGGTCAAAGACTAAAACCATTCCTTGAACTGACCGATTTGAATTTGGCTGCAGAATCTTTTGATCTCCATTCCTCTTGAGTTGCATTGCACACAGCTGATGGCATTAAACTTAGCACTTAATGGGAGGCAACCCGTCATTTGAAAACCCAAACCCTTCTTATCCTTCTTGAGTTGCATTCCTATGACACTTTAGGGTTCATACTTTAGAACAGCCGACTCCACCTTCAATATTCATATTGGAGCTTGAAATCATTCGCAACAGCAATCCCGACCTGATCACCCACCCTTGTGAACCTATTTTAAAATATGAACTAAGCTAAATTTGAACCTACTTGGTGATTGCACAGCAATCATAGGCCTTAATTCGCCAGAATTAAGCCAAAACTTAGCTTAACATGAACATTCTGCATGCATATGCATCGTATTTTGCATCGTAGTTGATATATGTGTTTTATGCATAAAACTATGCTATTTGAGAGGTATCACTCATTGCAGGTAATTCGAGGCTGTGGATGTTCGATCCAACCGCATGGATCTGTTCAGAACTTCGACAGGAGTCCAACACTTCCAAGATCGCATCAATCAGACTCTCGTAGCACCCTAGGGAATCCGTAGAAGATCAAGATCCAAGGGGCAAATTAAAGAAGATCCAGACCTTAGATGACAAATCCAACTGCATGGATGGATCCAAATCGATGTTCGCAGCCCAACGGCGCAGAAATCAATTTAATCGGAGGCCTACATCACCAGATACAAGGAAAAGAAGGTGAACGACCATGATGGTGCCACGTGGCACCATCACAGTCGCTCCCTCCCCACCGCCCCATCCAAGAAGGACACACTGCACACTGTGGACTGTTGGAACTTCATCCAACGGCCACGAGCACGACATGTCGCCTGCCCATATTGGATAAGGATAAATGGAAACTAATATGTATATATAACAAAAGGTTTACACAGCACGTTGGCTCGCACGCGCGCATGCGTAAGCGTGGGACGCAGGCTGGAGCCGTGCGCTGTGCAAAATTGAAGCAGCATCGGCTGTGTGGGCGTGTGCAGGTGCAATTGCGTGATTGGAGGGCAGAGGCGTGACCACGTGTCTCGATTAAAGTGCTCCGTGGGCGAACGAGCGATCGTACGCGTCTTACGAGATTTGGAAGGCGAGGGAAGTGCGCGTAAGGGGTTCGATTATAAGATCGGACGGCTGAGGTTGAAGATCTAAGAAGAGGCAAGCAGCGAAGGTGAAAATGCAAAGGGCGCGCGCGGGCAATCTACGGTCGTGCAATTAAGGATCGACACTCCACGGAGCGCTACATGGCAACATCAGAGTGAACTGAGGGAAAAAGAAGGATTTGGAAGGTTTTTTTTTTACACAAGATTAAGGGGGCCAATTGTCCTTTTTACCCTCTGCCAAAGCTATAAAAAGAGCCCAAAAGGGCCCCCTTGGAGGGCATTCCCTTCATTATCTTCTTCCTCCTTCTTCAACCTTTCTTTCTTCTTCTTCTTCCCATCTTCTCTGGATTTGGCTCCGCATCCCCGTTTGAAGCATCTGTTGGGCCACCTCGACAGATCGTTGCTGCTCTTCTCAACCTCTCCAAAAAGCCACCATGAACCACCCGTGGTGCCCTTGTTCTGTTACAACAGTTGTTTGTTTTATGTTTTATTCAAATACATGTATCCAGTTTATGTTCAATCTCTTTTTGTGGTATAAATATTGTAATTGATCGTTCCTTTTACTTAGCCTTTATATCTAAAATAAATAATGAAATCAAAAGTGCTTTTTGCCTCCCTGTGGTCGATCGAGACTCACCAGTTCCGTTAATTATTTGCTCGAGACATATTTCGCGCTATACTACAACGCGTTCATCTTTTACGCGATCTACGCCGCAAATGCTTGGTTTGCAATGAAAGCATTGTAAAACTTAGGCATGGGGGTTATTAAAGTGCACAACAACTAAAAATTCAATTCTATTGAAGGGTTCTTACAAAAAAAAAAGGATGAAAGGGGAGGAAAATTTTGAGCTAAATTGTAAATCTGTTATGAGGAGGGAAACACAATAAGAAAAAGGAGCAAAACAAAAATTGTGGTTAGTCCCAGCAATTGAGTATGGAATAGTTACCTAAGTTCTGGGCTGGATTAGCTGATGAATTGAGACCTGAAGTGCTAAACCTTTGGAGATAAGTGAAAGATCTTAACTTTAGACCTCTAGGGCTTATCTAGGCTTAAAACTTTGAGTATTTGTTAATATTTGGACTATTCCTCAAGATGTTGAGGTAGTTGAGAAGCTGATGTATTATGTTTAAGGCTTAAGGAGTATCTGGCCTATTTGTCTGCCCTTTGGTTTGTGAGACTTGGTAACCTAAGCATCCACATCTCACACACAGGTCTGGTTCAGTGAGCTTAATGAAGAATAATTGCCAAAAAGTCTTTTGTTATGAAAAAAATGGTTTCTTGAAGATCTAACTTAGGAGCGACTCGAAAACACAAGGTGATTAGAGGAGTTCCTACTGTTGAGAGGAGGAGTAAATACTCCCCTCGAAGACATGTTATAACAGATCATCTC
Source organism: Thalassia testudinum (assembly GCA_037157565.1). Classification (NCBI taxonomy): domain Eukaryota; kingdom Viridiplantae; phylum Streptophyta; class Magnoliopsida; order Alismatales; family Hydrocharitaceae; genus Thalassia; species Thalassia testudinum. The sequence continues at coordinate 147,948,266 of JAZHRO010000031.1, forward strand.
ATCGACACTTGTCTCTTAGGATATTTAAATATTTTATCGGGGGCATGTAAGCACCTTGTGTTGTTCAGGTTGTTGAATGATAATCGTCGTAGTTTAGAGAAATATGCGTCATAGTATAGTTAACGAAAATCGAATCGACATTTAAATTTATGGTGCTAAAAAAATGTTGAGTTTCGAAGTCGTTTGCACGGAAGAAACAATTGTAATTTAATCCACTAATCGAATAATATAACTGAGCACAACAATGATTAATATTCAAAAGTCAATATATTCAATGAATAATCAAATTGTATATCCGAGGCAATGAATAATAAAAATAATATCGAGCAAAAATAATGGTGGTTGAAACCACCAATTAGTCATTTAACACTTAGGCTCAATTCTCACACAATGCCTCAAACCAAACACTTATGCTCAATTCTCACGCAATGCCTCAAACCAAACACTTAACCTAATTTTCAACTCTTCAACACTTCACTTTGCTCATGCAGACCTTCAACACTTAATCAAATTCCCAACCCTTCAGATGTCTTAGCAATGTCACAGAGGCCTTAAATCCTCTTAAATTTCTCCATAGTGCAAAACTCCCCCTCTCTCTCACAAACCCTCTTCTCTTTCTCTCTCCTCAATCCCAAACCTATCTTGATTCAGCGCATAGGGTCAGACTCGGATCTGATGGCATGGGCGAGCGGGCATGCATTGGTTCGTGCTATGGGACTTGACCCCATGACTAATGCGAATAACTAATGCACAAATTCATTAAGTATAAATTTCTGTTTTAGCTTCTTTCGATATGGGACTATATCTAGCCCCTTTCCTCGTGTGAGCAGCCGATGTGAGCTTTAGTAGAATTGATATTGCTACCACTTTACTGTGGCCAATTGAAGGTCCAGTTGCCTTCATGGAGGTATTCCATTGAGCCTGGAGTTGGAATTGGTGAGGAACACGATCGGGTGGCGATGGATAGTAGTGACGAGAACAATGACGATGGCGAGAACACCTAAAACACAAACACGGGCTAAAAGCCCCAATTAATACGCTCAGAAGGTTCCTCGTGAGGTGAGGAGTGCGGTGGTGGTGGTTGTGTGGTGATTGGAGCACGGTGGTGGTGTGGTCAGGTCCGAGTTGTAGATGAAAGGTGGGTTAGGTCGGTGGGAGTGTGGAGCGGCCAATGGTCCTAATTTTGTTAGGGCTTTTGATCGGTGAAGGGCGAGGAAGGTAGTGGTGGTGGTTTTGTGATTGGTAGCAAGTAGGGTTGGCGTGGGCTCGTCGGAGCCACGGTCTAAGTCGAAGAAGACGGGGGGGAAGAGGGTGTGTTTGCGGTCAAAACTATAGGTTCTAAGGTCTTAAGAGTAATCTAGAGAAGAGAAGTAGGAAGAGCTAGTCTATGGATGAAAAGGGATAAGAATTTGCGCTGGCATGCCTTATAGGACACGAGGGAGAAGAAGCCTTTGGTGAGAGGGTACGGTGACAATGTTGAGGGAATGAACTCCTGCTGTGGTTGGTGAGGAGCGGAAGAGAGAAAGGAAGATGATGGGCCTCCCAATTTGGCTGTTGGGAGTTCGGAGGAAGGAGATCGAGTGTCGCCGGAGCCGAGGTTGAAGGTGGCTGGAGGAAGAGAAGAAGAGGGTTTTTGGCCTTGAACCTAGCTGAAATGGATGTAGAAGCAACGTAGAACTTATATAGAGCTCAATCAGGTCTCTAATTAGGAAGAATTTGTAAATTAGGATCATGATTTTGGCAAGTAGAGATCCTAAATTTCTTTGAGTTCACTGGAGCTGTGTGCATTAAATTAGGAGTCAAGACCTTAAACAATTGGTGGGGGATCTTCTCGTGATTGATCCTTCCATGTTTGGAAGGGATTGGTGACTAATCGAAAGAGGAATTGTCGGTCAAAGGTTGCTCTGCTTGGGTTTGACCGTGTGATTAGGAAACAAGTTTCTTTCAGGCGGCAGGGACCCTCTTGTGAAGAAGATGAGAAATTAGGGGTCGATATGTAAGAAAAATGTAGAAGTTAAGGGTTTAATTGAAATGATAGAGATCTGGGGACTAAATTGCAAACTAGGTGAAAATGTACCCTAATTGGACCCAAATTTTGCTGTTAACCTAATTTGGACCAAAGGATTCTAATGGTGAACTTAGGTTTGGGTTATGATCACGTTTGCCTAGGTAAATTACGTAGAAGTTAAAGTTAAGGCAAATTCTTGTCTGAATCTCTGCTTTTGGTCAAAATGAATTTCGATGGTCAAAGTAAAGGTACCAAACCTCTTAAAATATTTTTCAATGATTTTTAGGAGGTTTACATTGAATTTAGCTCGACCAGAACCCTTTTGACTCGAGTGAGGCTGATAATTAGGATTTGCTATAATATTTTAATCTTCAAAATGCATGAAACTCTAATTCAGTTTTTTTGAGCCCACTTCTTGGTCTTTTAAGTTCATTAACCTTGAATTAACCCTTGATTAACCCCTTAGTTAATCTGCATTGATGATGAGATGTTAAAATGGCACAATTAACCCTTTTTCCTATCTTCTCGAATCAGCTCAGCACGGAATTACGATCTTCAGACGATCATTAAGGAGTGTTTAACACTTGATTTTAAATAATTCAAGTTAGTTATGATGAATGATGTTGTTACCATCAGTCATTGGCGACATTATCCCAAAATGTTGATTGTTATGGCCTAGATTAGCTATAGAATGCCATGGGCGACACTATTACGAAGTGTCAATTGCAAGGGTTCTGGGGGTTGCCATGGATGGTGCTATCGCGTAGCATCGATTTCCAAGGACCCTTTAAGGATTGATGATGGGAACGAGGAATCTGACACATACCATGTTGAGGGACAATCCGATGATGGATTTAGTGGAGTCACAAAAAATTACTAAAAGAGAAAAATCTCAAAAATATCTCCCTCTCTATTCTATAAAATAACTGGGAAGTTGGACTTGGACCTTTTTGCACGAATGCACGAATGCTTTAGCCATTTGGGTCAATGAACCTCTAGGCAGGCTATGAGGCCTTAGAAACCTTTGTTGGAGACCCAAGGCTGACACTGATCAGGTCCGTATCTTTGCCGATACTTGAGTACCTTAAGGTCTAGGGTTGGTATGTAGAACTAGTCTCTAGAGGTGTGGCACGATAAGGCATCCTAACAATAAATTCTAGTCTAGAGATTTGGTCTATTCTATAGGATTTTGCTTAGGACTAACAAAAGTTAGGCATGAGGGTATGATGGTAACACCATCATCCGTCATAACTGGCTTGATTTAGGCAACTTTTAGGGATAATGCTCCTTAATACTCATCAAAAGGACATAATTCAGTTCTGACTTGAATTTGAGAAGAAAAAGGGAAATTGAGTTAAATATGTTATTTTAATGAAAAATCATAAATGCAGATTAACTAAGGGGTGAATCAGTGCCTAATCTTAGGTAAAATAAACTTAAATTCCCAAGAAGCAGGCTTGAACTAACTGAATCAGGGTTTTCTGAGAATTGAAGGTTAATTTAATAATAAAAAACCTAATTACAATCTTACTTCAATTGAAAGGGTTTTGGTGGGAATAAATGCAATCTAAACTTTCAAAAAATCATTGAAAAATATTCTATGAGGTTTTTAACATTCACTTTGACCAAATAAATCCATTTTGACCAAAAATAGAGACTAACGTGGGAAATTGCTATATTTTGGGCTAAAGTGTAAGTTACCCAGTCAAACTTCATTAAAACCAAAATTTGACGTCATCATTAGATTTCTTGGGTCTAAATTAGGTTACCCTATATTTTGAACCCAACCAGAGTCCATCTTGACTAAGTTTGCATTTTAGCCCATTTATCTTTGTTTTTTGCAAAACCACCACTAGGTTTTGATTTTCCCTACACTTAGCAACTTGCCTTCTTCTTCATCCCAAAAGAGGCAACAACGGCAGTAGCAAGCAACCCAAATGTGCCAACTCTTGATTGAAGATTTGCTCCATCAAATCTTCACCAAATCCCACCAAATTTGGTAGGATTGCTCTTCAAATCACACCCAACCAATTGAGCAAGATCTTAAGCTCCAATTTGGAGTAGATTCTCTTTGATCAGCCGAGATTCGTGGGACCTGAAGTTGCCAAATTTGCAAATCAATTTGGCAAATTCGAGGCCATTTGATGCAAATTCATCTTCTATATAAGTGCTTGGGCATTCCCAAGCACAATTTGGTCGAGAATTAGTATTGTTTCCCACTAATCTTCTTCACCACGGTCGTCCCCTTCTCTAACCCCGGTGACACCTCTGTTCCACCTCTTCCATGCACACTCTGACCAAAAGAGCAGCACCACCATCTTCCCCATCTTCATCCGACCCTAACCAGCCAAAGCAAGGTTACTTTGACCCCTTCTTTACGTTGGAACCCTCCTTGAGTCATCATCTTCTTCGTGTCCAGTCGACTAATGCCGAATGCAATTCCACCTCCTTCATCACTTCTAGGTAGCTCTTCCTCTTCATAGAGTAGTTTAGGGTCAGTAGAAGTGGGAATTAGCCTCATTCCCTCTCAGTTCTTTTTCATTCCCACAATCGACGAGAGCTTCGATGAGCTCTTCAACAGTCTCCACACCACCTTCCACCTAGCCAACCACCCCATAAGCATCACCAGGCCTTGGTGATCAAAAGCCCTCAAGAAATTGAGCGATTGACCACCAGAGCCCTCCGTTCGATTTCGCCTTCACCCACCACCTTCCCCAAGTCTGGGAGACCTCTTCAAGTCACTTCATGCCGAGTTACCGCCACCACCATTTTTGCTGGTTCACGACGAAGGTTCTTGAGAATTCGATTGGGGTTGAGAGCCAATGTTAGGTCCTCAGCCAGAAGGAGCTTCTTCCCAGATGATGTCATGCTCTTCCGGCAATCTATCAGTGAAGACACCCCCTCATCAACTGTGGAATCACCTGGGGAACACAACTAAGTCGTTGGATCTCGGATCCAATGGCGAATCAAGCTTCAATTGAGCAACAATTCTCATGCAAAGAAGTTGAGGAAGAAGGGGGAGTTTTAGTCCCACCTCGTCCACAGCAGTACCTGAAAGTCGGGCTTATAAGGCAACACGCCCATATACGATTTGCTCGGAACTCAGGTGGTCGGGTCCCCACATTACACTCACACACACGCCTGATAAATGCCAGTTCACCATGATTCTTATACCCTAGAGCATACTTTGTTCTTAGGGTTTTAACTGCGCAATTGGGTTTTTGGGTTGCATTTAGGTGTTCCAGTAGGTTAGGCGTGCATTACATTCTTTTGTGTTTTTAATATGTTTATTTGAGTGTCAAGGATAAGCAAAGAGTCAGATCCCACAAACCCTAACACTTTGAAAGGAAGAAGATGAAGAGGAAACCCAAATTCAGTTGGATCCTAGTTGAATCCAGCTCATCACAACCGGATTCTAGCTCCACTTAGTTGGGACTAGCTCATTTTAGCTCCATTCAGATCATTTCAACTGGATGGTAGCTCAAGCTAGATCAACTCGGTAGACTTTAACTCAATTCTAGCTCAACCTAGTTGTAGCTAGCTCATCTTAGCTCCATTCAGTTCACCTTAGCTGAATGAGAGCTCAGGCTAGCTCAAATTAGTTGATCCCAGCTCCTCTTAGCTCCATTCAGCTCCTGGAAGTACTATCTAACTAGGATTAGCTACTGCCATCAACTAGCTAAGCCTAGTCGACTAAAGAAGTTCTCAACCAGCTTGGGTTAGCTCAACTCCAGCTCTCGAAGAGTTAGCTTACTACTTGACCTAAGCTAGCTATCTCAGCTAGCTGGGTAGCCTTCGGGAGGACCAACTCCAGCTCACCTAAGCTGCAGACTAGAAAAAGCCAACTTAGATTATGTTGGCTTAGCTACTAGCAAAGAACTAGCTAGCTAAGCTAGCTTCTGAGTTCTTAGGTACCTCTACTATTAGTCGCTAGCAGCTCCAAGAAGATCATGCAGCTCCAACTTCAGCTCCTCATCCAAACCCTAGCTACTCCTCTACTACTCTACTAGCTAAGTTAGCTTAGCTCAACCTAGCTCCACTTCATGGCCTACTACACTACTACCTAAGCTCCACCAAAAAGAGCACCCACTCCTACATTTTGGTGCCAACTATCCCTTCCATCACCACCCTACATCCACCATCAAAACTCATCTACACCCTCCATTTTTTCCCTCCAAAATCAACACCTTCTATAAGGTATTTTTGGAGGGAAAATCAAGGCACCTCTTCATTTCCCTCATTTTTCCCTCCAAAAATACCCAAGCACCCCTTCATTTCCCTCCAAAAAAACACCATAACCACCCCCTTTCCCATCCTATAAATACCCTACCCAACCACCACATAATTCCCATTCTTGGCTAGTATAATCTTCACCCATATCCACCTAAACCCACAACCAAGGAAGAAGAAGAGAAGAAGATCAAGGGGGCAACCTACCCACCCCCTTGGTGCCTTCTTCTTCTTTCTTCTTCTCCCTTGTGCCACACCAAGGAGGAAGCTTTCTACTAAAGGGAGGTGGCCAGGCAAGGAGGAGTAACAAGGTCGTGGACGTCCACCTTGTAGGAGAAGCTTGGAGGAAGACCACATGAAGGATGAAGCCAAGAGAAGTCCTTTTTAACTAGGGGAGCAGCTATAGTTGGAGCAAGGATTTCTCAAGGCTTCAACTGGAGGATCTTCATCTTCTTTTTCATCACTTTTTGTTATTATATTAGCTAGATTTTTAATTCCATGCACTCATCTATTTGTGACTTGCAATTCTAGTTAATACAAAAAGATTTTTGCCATTCTCTTGTGGTTCTTCATTTAAAGGTAAGCATTTAGGTTTTTCGTAAATTGTTGCACACACTTCTACCCTCTAATTACCCTAGGCACACTTGCCTAGGGTGAGCTTAGAGGTGTAGACTTATTCTTGTCACTTTGGCATAGTTTCTTTAGCGTAGTTATCTTCGCTTTTCAATTGCCCAATTGTTTTGAAAATCATAAAAACAACAAAATTGAAAATACAAAAAGACAAGTGCGAATTTGAGAGGTGAGAGAGAGAACCATTTCATGTGATTAACAATTTGACCTCCTTGGACAACCTAGATACTCCACAATCTAGGTATTATAAATTCAAGAGTCGATTGATTTTACGCATACAATGACACTATTTTGCATATTTAACAAAATGAGTAAAATACGTATCAATGCTAGCACACACGCGGGCGCAGACCTGATTTAGGCCAATTTTGGACCGGCTGGTGGGTGTCTTGGACCGGATTTGGTTTGGCTGTTGGGAGGCTCTTAGGTTGGAATTTTGGCTAAGTGTTGAAAGCTTTGCCTTGGTTATAATGCACACTTTTTTGGCCTTAGTATTCTCATTTCTTTTTGAGTTTGATTGTAGCAACATTTGTATAATTATATTCCTTTTGCATCAAACTCCAGTGCTTTACTTTATATTCATCTGATTTGTGGTTTAACTGTGGATTAATTGCGCCCTGAGATGACCTTGGACTCACAATTCGAGATATAAATTTTAAGTGTTGATGCTCTTTACTAGATATATTGTGATGCATTTCTTAAAACTCGATGAAAGCGCGTTAACACCTTCCATAACAAATTCTTCCCGATCGGTCAAACCAATGCCTTGAGGAAGGCTATCACTACTTTTGCTCAGAACCCAGGTGATAAATCCATTTTCGTGGACCATTATTTGGCCTAAGTACTCTTTAATTAGTTGTTCTTAATTGTCAATTGATTAGGAGTTAAATGGGAATTCACCTTTGTATGCATATAATCTCATGCACTAATTTTATATTTAATAACATATGATATGATAATCATTTGGTGGATGCAGGCTAGGTGCAAGACACCTGAAGGCATCAGTCAGACGTCCAAAGTCACTCTATAAGACATTTGGAACCTAGTTTGGACGTCTGAGAACCTCCATCGTGGACTCACTGCTATCCATACATTGTAAGACATTTGGAGTGTTGGTCAGACGCTTGATGAAGAACCGCCAATGCTTATTTGCCGTTCCAACCAGTCGCGATGTTTGCGAGTGGTTAGAGAAACTTGTAGCCATCATCCTACCCTACTGATCACCACCACTTTCCCTCACCACGCAAGCCCGCAGCCACATCCACCTCCCTCATGCGCTGCCCTTGCACTCTCATCGCCCTAGCACCATGCACGGCTACGCGCGCACGCACCCAACTTCACGTGTGTGGCCAGCAGCAGTGGGTCTTCTCCCTTGCGCAGACCCCCACGCGCACCCTCATCTTCTTCTTCTTTGTCTTCTTCCTTTACCAACAGAAGGAGCCCAACACCATGGCCTGTCCACCTCCATGCAGCCACGTCCACGGGCCTCGAAACTCTGCATTGTCGATGCCAACACGCTCCCCTCGCTCTCCCATGAGCTCCCAGCATAGGCCTCTCTAGAGAATTCCATAATTCTCTAGAGAGCTTCCCTTAGGTCTATAAAAAGACCTAAGGGGTGGCCATTTGCACCCATTCACATCCCTTGGCGTCCATTGGCACCACTCACCTCATTAGCTCCATACACACCCACCTTCACTCAGGTCAGCTACTCCACCTCCATGATCTTACCACCACCATGGAGGACATCATGCCGGGATGCTGGATCAATCCTCCCTCTCTCCAAGGGTTGGCCTAAGCTACATTGGCCGCCCCTTATTCTCCTCTCGACCACTCCAAGGCCATCAGGGACTACCCCTGAATGCCCTCTATTTTGCTAGATTTAGTTTATGCTCTTCATAATTTTATTTCCTTTATTACTGCTTAGTAGTGCAGTCTTAACTTCTCCCCCAATGATGCATGCGAAATCCCCCCATTGATTCTTGTATGCAGTTATTTTCAAGTAGCTAGATTTCCATTTTAAGCTTTCAGTTATAAGCATTCCTCTGCCTCCATGTTGCGAACACCTTCCTGAATGAATGAAAGAAATTTTTCTATGTATATATATGTTTATGTGTTGAGAATCACCATGAGCTCATCGATTGCAATATATTTGGTGTGATTAAAGTTGCCTGCTTTTCATTATCATCTATTGCAACTAAGCATGTCGTATCTAAATACGTAACAATCATAAACTGCCATGCGATTTCTAAACAAAGTAGAGCGGCAAAAAGATCGATTTCAAAAGTAAAACAAACGCCTCCCAGAGACGAACAACTGGAACTTAAGTCTCGTAATTTTTACAAACTTAATTTTTGACGAACGTTTTTATGCGACTATAGTACGATTTCCGACGACTTTCAAATGCGTGAAAATGATTTTGTCAAATGACGCCGTTGCCGGGGAGGAAACGTCATTTTCTATGATTTCGATTTTTAAAACTATAACTGACAAATTTCTCTCTATTTTGTTTTTAATGTGCAGGAAAAACGGAAGAAAAACAGGATCTGCGTACACAACGAGCGTAGAAAATAAATCCAGGTGCACATCATCTGATTTTTAGATTAGATTTACTTTCTGCAATCCCTTGGAAAATTCTTTGTGAAAAAAAAGATTTTACTCAATTTCGTGAAAAAAAGAAAAAAAATCAAAAAGAAAAAAATTTTGAAAAAAAATCTAGATTAGGTTTTCTTTTGAATCTTAGGTTAGTTCGAAAAAAAAAAGAAAGAAAAAGATATTTTTGTTGAATCTGTTTGAAACATTCTTTGTGAAAAAAGAAATGTGCAAAAGTTTTGAAAAAAAATAAAAATACATCTTTTTGGTGGAAAGCTTTGATTTCAAATTCAAACCTCTTTAAAATGCTTTTCCACCATCTTCTGATTTTCGGTCAAATTTCAAGATTGATTTAAAAATTCGATTGCTGAAAAATTAGTGAGCGAAAAATTCTAAAAGTTAAGCTGAACTTTCATTTTCAAACCATCTTTCAGTCGCCATTGTTATTTTGAAAAAATTTCATGTATACAATTTTAAAAAATTCATGATGTGCACGGGGTCAGATTAACCCAGATTCAAAATTTTTCAAATTTAAAAAAGTAATTCCAAGCAATCTGTAAATCGATTTTGACTAAAAATGGTGGGGTTTGAAAGCTGATCTCATTGTCTTTATTTTTCTTTTTTTTTTTGAATTTTTGAAGATCATTGATACTATTTAAAAGTAAAAAATCGACCAGGGGTCAAAATTCCAAATCTGACCCCCTAATATTCAAAATTCCCTAAAAATTCGGTTGAAATAATAAAAATTCCAAAAAAAATATTCTCTGAAAAGCTAATTGAAAAAGGAATCTACTCGCAAAATTTCAAATTAATTGGATTCCAATTAATTATCAGAGAACAAACATTACTTTTATGGTCTGTTGAAGCAGAAAAACCCTAGAAGTGCATGCAACTTAGGTTGAATCTTCTGGGTTATAACTAGAGACCACACTTTGGGCCAACTTAGACTTAATCAAGTCTAGTTAGCTTGGTCGCCTTGTGGGCCACTCACCACAAACCCCAGTGAAGAAAATGGGTTAAAAATTAATTTTAAAACACAAAATGAACCCGAGTTCGTTGTCGTACTACTGGGTGTTTTTAATCTCTCTTGCCAAACCTGGTGACTAAGTCTGCGGGGTAGTGTCAAATGACCGTGGCTCGGGGGTCAACGGAATCGGAGGCGTAAGCCAAAGGAAGAACCTTCCCCTTAGTCCCCTTGTAACCAGACTGGCTGGGTTAGCTTGAGAGGCGGGAATCACTTTTAGTCGGTTGAATAACGAACTTATCTTTAGGAATTCAAATTTCTAATGAAAAATCTGGTCACCTGATCCATAAAGACCATTTGATTGACAGGGCCTTAGCCTTGTCTTGCGTTGCTACACCAACCTTGGGGTTGGGTGGTGTATGCACGGAAGGAGGTCACTTCGACCTCACTTGGTTGGACCTTGGGAGCCACTCCCAAGGAGGCGAGTCACCTCGCCCGGACCATCTTCTCCCCCTACTTCTAGTTCAAGAGCCACCATGGAAAATCCTGGACTTGGACCTAGATCAGGTCAGGATATCGAGAATCTGGACCCGATGGCTCGTCTGGAATCCCGGGTCGCCGAATCTGAGGAGCGGCATCAGCAGAGCATGGATCGCATTCTGATGGTGCTTGACAGGATGCAGCACCCGCCACAAGGAGAGCAACTGCGGATTTCTACGACCCAGTTGCATAAATCGTCGCACCTCTTGTTAGAATTCCCGCAGGCGGAGACGCGTTTGAGCTCAAGCCCAATGTAATTGAGTTGATCAGCACTCATTTCTACGGGAACTCAAGAGAAGATCCATTCCAGCACCTTGAGAACCTGAGTTGGCTCGCTGAAATGATTCGACCCAGGAATATTGATATCGCGATTGTTCTGATGAAGCTTTTCTCGTTCTCGCTGAGGGACAAAGCTTCATACTGGTTCAAGACTATTGGGAAGCCAATTAGAACCTGGCCGGAATTACGACGTGAATTCCTGCAAAAGTTCTTCCCAATCGGTCGAACAAACGCAATGCGGCGCGCAATCACGACTTTCTCCCAAGGGTCTGTGGAAAAATTACATGAAGCATGGGACAGATTTCACGACCTTCTCCGAAAATGCTCACATCATGGTATACCCAGATGGCACTTAGCCCAGATTTTCTACCATGGGCTGGATGACACACATCGGTATCTGGCTGATGCATCTAGCGGCGGGAATTTTCTCGCAAAAGACGAGAACAACGCATTTGAGCTGTTCGAATCATTAGCGAAGAACTCGATGAATGCCGCATCTATGAACCAGTTCTAGCGGCTTGCTCAGCAGCGGGTTGGTGTCCACGAGGCTCACATCGAATCTATTCGAGCCGACATGGATATCATCGTCAAGCAGCTGGATAGAATAAACCTAATTGAGAAGAAGATTGACCAGATCAGTCAAGGTCAATCCAACTTGAGCTCTGCCGCTGCAAGATCCTCCTATGCGCCCCGAGCCCCTCCTGCTCGGTTAATCTACTCACTCGGGATGCATCTTCTCCGTATTTACGAGATCCTGCATATCAGGATCCCGTGAATAATCCAGATCTGGCACTCTACGACCAGGGTTATGCACCACCCGCAGATTATAATGCGTATCCCCTTGACAGATATATGTCTCAGACATCTTTGGCCTACGAGGATGTCAGTGCTGTCCAAGGATACGGGCGTAATAACCCATATTCAGAGATGTATAACCCTTGTTGGTGCCAGCATCTGAACTTCTCCTGGTTTGGTAATTCACAGAGACCACATCAAGATCCACACTACCAGACCAGGCAATATGGGAATGCACAAAACACGAACCCTAGGAAGTAGCCACTCTCGTCTCAGCAACAGTAACCCTGCTCATTATACCAGCTGCTGCACCAGGCTGCCAACCACCCTCCAAAGCTGGCTGACCCTTTGGAGGCGTTGAAAGAGGAGCTGCAAGAACCGATGAGGAAGTCTACACAAGATAGCTTGCAGATTATGAAGGAGATGGCTGATCAGATTCAGACCATACAGAACACGCAGAACCAGCTGTTGTAGGAGCATAGGACTCAGGGAGCCTTGCCCTCCCAACCCGTCTCGAATCCTTGATATGTGCAGAACCAGGGTGCCCCGCCTAGGTTTCAGGCACCGCAGGGACATGCACATGCCATACTATAGGTGCCTCTTGCACCACCCGGTTATGCGCAAGGCCAGCCTCCTTTGCAGAATCCCGCGTATTCTGCCCCCTCTGCTCCCCCACCACCTCATGGACAACAAGCCGATGCACATGCTGTCTCATTGCGGAGCGGAAGAAAGACATTCAACCCACCCCCTATGAAGGCGGGTCCTGATTTTTCTCACCCCTCGCTGCAGGTGAGTTCGACTCCTTCTTCATCCCAAGAGCCACCTGCGATAGATAAGGGTAAGAGGCCACTTAACCCTAAGATTCCTATCCCTTTTCCTGAGGCTCTGACATGAAATGTAGGATGGAAAAAGGACACGTGGAATTTCGAGGACCTGAAATCGATGTTTATGGAAGTACATATTCAGGTCCCCCTCCTTGAGGCAATCGCTCACATTCCCGCTGTCACTAGGTTCTTCAAGGACTACTTACCCCGAAGCGACAGCTGAGAATTGGATGACAAGCGGTATTTTCGATAGAGGCTAGCATCGTAATTCTAGCTGACTTGCTGCCAAAGAAGAGAGACCCTGGTACCCCACTCATATCCTGCTTCTTGCAGGATTCTCCATTTGATTGGCCCCTTCTAGATTTGGGTTCATCCATCAACCTAACTCCTACCGCTGTATTTGATCGATTTCGATTTGGGGAGTTGAAACCCACCTCGGTTACGATTCAGCTGGCTGATATATCAGTCAAAACACCGAGGGGGGTGGTTGAGAACGTGATCGTGAAAGTTCGCGGGTTCTGTTTTCCCACAGATTTTTTCGTTCTCAATGTGGAAGTTCCTCCTAATCTCCGAGATGCACCAATTATTTTGGGTCGCCCATTTCTGGCGACAGCCCGAGCGAACATCGATTGTGCATCTAGGTGTATGGAGATTGCCCTAGGCAATGAGCGACTTCGACTAGACATATTTAGGGCAGCAAAGAACTTTGACTGTGATCTAATAGAGGATGGTGAAGATGAAGATTCGGCATACTGTGGTAACATTGGGCTCCTTTGTGATGACCTAATGTCTCATTCGTCTACACTATCAGGGTTCTCGGACCTCAATCCACATGGGACTGAAACCACTGCATTACACATATCTCCTCGAGGATCTGACTATTTAGGGTGTGCTTCTGACCACAGCACCCCTGAATCCAGCTATCCTGATTCATATATTACTGAATCACCCCTGTTATTGCAGAAAGATGTGACTACAGCTAACGGGTTTCCCGTTAACGCAGTCGCAACCGATTTTACAGGTAGCGAATCAGCGGGAATTCACGTGCACATTGATCAGCAGATTCCCACCTTCGATTCTGCTCTTCCCACTCCCAGTTTTGATTCTGACCCACCCATGATTGAATTGAAGCCCTTACCTGGCTCACTCAAGTACGTGTTCTTGGGCGAAAGTGAGACATATCCATTCATTATCAATGCCCACTTAACCCCAGAACAGGAGCATCAATTGATTTCTACACTTCAAGACCATAGGGCTGCTATCGGGTGGAGTATTGCTGATCTCCGCGGTATTCGCCCCTCGTATTGCACTCAGCACATTTACATGGATGAGGGGGTAAAACCTTCAAGACAACCTCAAAGACGGCTAAACCCAAATATGCTAGAGGTTGTTAAGAAGGAGATCGTCAAATGGTTGGATGTAGGCATTGTATATCCAATCTCAGACAGCCAGTGGGTGAGTCTGATTCAGATAGTTCCCAAGAAAGCAGGACTCACCGTCATGAAGAATGATAAGGGAAAATCCATCTCGACTCGCACTGCGACATCTTGGCGGGTTTGCATTGACTACAGGAAACTGAACATGACTACCCAAAAGGATCACTTTCCTTTGCCGTTCATTGATCAGATCTTGGAACAGTTAGCCGACGCAGTTTCTTCTACTTTCTGGATGGATACTCCGGGTATAATCAGGTAGCGATTAACCCGGAAGATCAAGACAAGACCACATTCACATGCCCCTTTGGAACATTCACCTTCAAGCGGATGCCCTTTGGCCTCTACAACGCACCAGCGACATTCCAACGTTGTATGATGGCCATCTTCTCTGACATGATTGGGGATTATGTGGAGGTATTCATGGACGACTTCTCCATTTTCGGAGATGATTTTGAATCTTGTCTTGATAACCTCACCAAGATCCTGAATCGGTGTATTGACTTAAACCTAGTACTATCCTCGGAGAAAAGCCATTTCATGGTGAGGGATGGCATAGTACTAGGGCACAAGATCTCCAAAAACGAACTCGAGGTCGACCGAGCTAAATTAGAGATTATCTCCCACTTATCGCCACCTATCTCGATCAAGCAGATTTGATCATTGTTGGGTCACGTCGGCTTCTATTGGAGATATATACACGATTTCTCAAAAATTGCGCGGCCTTTGACAAATCTCCTGGTTACCGATGTCCCATTTGAATTTGATACCTCGAGTCTCAGCGCCTTCGAGACTTTACGAAGCGCTGTTTTTGACGCCCCGATTCTCCAACCACCCAACTGGTCGCTTTATTTCGAAATGATGTGCGACGCTTCTGATTTTGCCATCGATGCTATTTTAGGCCAGCGTCGAGAGAAACAATCCTTCGTCATATACTATGCTAGCAAGACGTTGAATGAGGCTCAGCGCAATTATACTGTCACCGAAAAGGAACAACTAGTAGTAGTATTCGGGTTGGAGAAATTCAGATCATATTTATTAGGGTCCAAGGTCATTATTTTCACTGACCACTTCGCCCTCCGGCATTTGTTGGCAAAGAAGGATGCCAAACCACGGCTCATTAGATGGATCCTTCTATTGCAGGAATTTGATATCGAAATCCATGATAAAGCTGGAAAACGGAATGTTGTGGCAGATCACCTATCCAGATTGGACCCAGACCGCATTCCTTATTCCCTACCTATCCATGAACAATTTCCGGATGAATCTCCTTTGGTTATTCATTCTGTTGAGTTCCCCTGGTATGCAGATTTCGCAAACTACCTTGCCCCATGCAAAATTCCCGTGAACCTATCCAAGGACCAAAAACTCAAATTCATTACAGAGGCCAAATACTACCTCTGGGATGACCCACTGCTCTTCCGCATTGGAGCAGATCAGATTATTTGCAGATGCATCCCAGACTCTGAGATCCCCAGTGTGTTATCTTTTTGCCACAATGATGCGAGTGGTGGCCATTTCTTGGGACGGAAAGCCGCTGCAAAAATTTTGCAGTCGGGATTTTTCTGGCCAACCATCTTCAGAGATACACACGAATATGCCCAACACTGCAAATGATGCCAGTCAGTCGGTTCTAGAGATGTAGCATCACTGATGGACGCTGCTGATCTTGCACGTGATTAGCTCATATTTGTGGGCTATTTAAGTATTTAAGTGCCTTGACATTAAGTTAATTTTAACATTTAGATAGCATACATTAGGATGTAATTAAATTAATTCATATTTTTAGCTTAAGGGCATAATTCATGTGTGGCATCCATATCTAAATGCATTTAGAATTAACCTAGGATTACATACATTTGATTAGTTAATTAATTAGGTGCATTACATACATTGTTTTAATTAATATAGAAGTTAAGGAGTTATGTATAAATAATCCTAATTATTTTTTCTTCTTCTCCTTTTTGCTGGGTAACCGTTCCGTCTCTGCCTCCTCTTGCGCATTCACTCGATGGTGGCCTGTTTGAATTTCAAAATCTTTGTAGTTGTGGCTACGAAGGAGGAATGGTTGCCGTTCAGAGGAGGCCACCACCCCTTTCCTCATTGTGCAGAGAACCTAGTTTCTATCCGCTCCTTACCACCGGCCTCAATTGCGGCAGTGCGACTCCACCACCGTGGGCGTGTGGTGTGACAACCCACACCGCCAATCAGAGTCCCTACATCATCGTACTTCTTCGTCATCAACTTCTCAACCACCAGCACCATCCCCGTGCCTTAGCCCCTGCCGCACACCCGCAGCAGCCGCCCTCCACTTCCAGCCCCCGCGCGCCTCCCCTAGGCATGCCTCATCTCCTGATGCACGCACCACGCGCAACAGTGCCCTCCAGCGCCATTCCCGTGCCCTTCCCTCTACGTGCATCCGCACCTCTGCTTGCCCCTCACAGCAGTCCGCCCGCGTGCGCTGCACCTCCACCGTGGCAGGCACGCGCCCACCAACAGCTCAGCGCATGCCCTTTCGCACCTTCGCCCACTGCCCTCCAGCCGCTCCGCACCCTTGACTTCATAAATTTAAGGTTTACATTCACAGCGACATCTGCATTGTTTGATTTGACGAGTATTTCAGCGAACTCGATTTCTACCTAATTGTGAGTTTAAATAGGTCATTGCCTCCAAATGGACATGACCCGCTCTTCTGTGAGTGATTTTATTTTTATTTTAATGATTTTGCTAAGCGATTTTCCACCACTTTGATACTAAAATGACTAATCATCTTAATCATATTATTCGAAAGCGAAAATTGTCTTACCAAATGGCGCCATTACCGAGGAGGCAACAAGCTTAATTAGATCGCATTCATTCATTCATTCACATTGATTTAAATTTGGAATCATATTTAACTCTAGATTTTTTTTTATTCTGGTGCGAGTGCAACGATCTGCGACACACATTCTATGACTTGCAATCACACCAGCTATCGTGAGAGGCGACCCTTGACTCCGCCAGAGGAGAAATTGTTCGAGCCACCTTGCAAGAAACCAGATTACCAGGAGGGGAAGGACGAGGACATGACGATCATCTCTGCACATTTAGTCGATGATTTGATTAGAGTAGGATTAAGACTTTAAACTTAATTTTTCTTGCACATTTGGTTTGAGACCCATGTTTTGGGGTACATTTTTAGGGGTTTGTTCCCCAATTTTGTTTTAGGCCCGTGTTGGGAGGATAATTTTCGAGAACTGATGAGAACCTCATCATGAACCCTAACTAGCATATTTTTATCTGATAAAATGAACAAAAGCTCCTACATAACCTAAAGGAAGGCCTAATTCAGGGAATTACTAATCTGAGAAGAGAACATGAAACAAGGAGTAAAACTGTAATTTTACCATTGCAGTGCATCAACAGTATTTCTAAGGGTCTAGACATAGGTCAATTGGACTTAATAAGAGAAAAAGTGGGATGGTCTGGTTAGAAAAGGGTTATGGCGAAATCTAGGAATTAAATGACATTCTGTAACCCTAAAACAAAACCACTTCAATTCACAAGGTTCCAAGTAAGATAAAAATCAAATAAATCCTCTAAAATTCATGAAAAAATATCTCCTAGGGTTTAGAACCTTCAATTTGGCCTTTGGAACCTGTTTTGACCTAGATTGGGATCCATGCTCAATATGTAACTTAATTTGGGTTTTTGTGTAAAATGTCTAGTCAAACGTGATCAAACCTAAAATATAACTTCACCATTGGATTTCTTAGGTCAAAATTAGGTTGATACCAAAATTTGGACCTAAGGGAAGGTCGTCTTGACCCACTTTGCAAATTGGTCCTCCAAATTACATTCAGACCCTTAACTTTTTGAAACCATTACAAATCCACCCCTAACTTCTTCATCTCTTTCTTCATTTAGGTCCCTCTGCCATTTCCAGCAGGACCATACCTCCAACGACTTCGCGCGGAGGTTTACGCCTCATCTGCATGGGGAGTCGCCCCCAGATTTGATAGGGGAGCTTCCTACGGTGCCCACTACTGCATGGGCAGCTCCCCATGCCCTGAAACCCACCATACCTCTCGTGCGAATGCTCGAGAGGTATGGGTCACCAACTGGCCTTATCTCCGGCGTGTCTTTCTCGTCGCCCTCGCACGCTTCTCGCCTTTCCTGTGCTTATTTAAGGAAGAGCAGACCACGTCGCTTCCTCCAAGCTCAAATTAGCCAGAGATCTCCCTCCAATTCGTCTCCTCCCAACTCCGGCCGACTGCCCAGAGCTTCTGATGACTCTTCCTCCCTCTCTCGTCGCTCTGCCACAGTACCAATGGCAGAGCCAGCTCCGCCATCCTCCATCGCACCGTGCCGTACCAGTGCATGCCCTCCGACCCCCTTCGTCGTCGCTATCTTCTTCCCCTGGGCACCTTCATCTCCGGCGACTGCAGGCACCCGCCGCTCGCCATCCGCCTCCCCCTTTCGCTCCAAACCTATTAGATAAGTTTCCCTCACTCCCCTCTTCATTTACCCTCTCCTAATTTGCAACTTCAACCCCTCGACACCACAGACCACCATCACCCTCTCCACCTCAGACCACCAACTCCGGCGAGGTCGCTCCACCTCCACATGCCACCACAGCCCTCGCCGACAAGCCCATGAGCTCCACCATCACTCCCTAATCATTTCCCCCAATTCCACGCACCATGCCACTCACTCGAATCACCCCCCGAACACACCCACCTGCATGCACACAGTGTGCCTTAGGCACACACGCATAGACGCCCTCACGTCACTCCGACCACCGGGCCACCTTCGCCATACCTTGGTGAAGCTCCCCAAGGTATCTGATAGGGCTGCAAGGCCATGTTCGTGTTTTCATGTTTTTCGCCCCTTCCGCCATTGTCGCTGAGCTTGAAGCAAGCTTCAAGCAGCTCCAGGTCACACTCTACTCCAGGAGAGAACCCCAGGCAGCGCGGGTTGGGTGCGCGAACACATCCAGCCAAGAGATTGGCTCAGCGAGTGACTGCAGCTGTGGCAATTGAGCAAAGCACCTCCCTGCAGGCGCACGAAGAAGCGGGTGGGACTTTAGTCCCACCTCGGAAGTTCTCAGCGCAGGTGCGTAGCATAAATTGATTTTGTGTTTCCTTCTCTTCGCCTCAGAGCATGGGGTGAGGTCCCCTCACCCACTCACCTGCCTCGTCCACGCTCACTACTCCGCCGACCTGGCTGACCTG
Organism: Thalassia testudinum; assembly: GCA_037157565.1. NCBI lineage: Eukaryota > Viridiplantae > Streptophyta > Magnoliopsida > Alismatales > Hydrocharitaceae > Thalassia > Thalassia testudinum. The sequence continues at coordinate 147,967,771 of JAZHRO010000031.1, forward strand.
ACCCGATAACCCTGCACTCCTTGCGCGTTACCCACGCCGGTGCGCCTGGATCCGGGTGCGCTTGACTCGACCTGAATACCCGATTGGCTCTGGGAGAGCGAACCGAAGAGAGAAATAGAGAGAGAGCGACACAGGGAGGGTAGGGGGTAGGTCTTGCTTCTTCGTACCTGTGCAAGGAAGAAGGAAGAAGAGGAAGAGGCCAGCTGAAGACTTAGCCGCGATAAAGAAGAAGAAGAGGTGCAGCACAGTGCAGAAGGAGCTAAAGCAGAAGAAGAAGGCAGAGGAAGGAGCAGAGGCAGGAGAAGAAGAAGAGAAGAAGAAGAAGCGAAGGAGACTTAGCCTCAGAGAAAGAGAAGGACTTGTCCAAAGAAGAAGAAAGAAGGAAGAGGAAGAGCAACTGAAGGAAGGAGTAGTCGCAGAGAAAGAAAGAAAGAAGTGCGGTAGAGAACCAAGGAGAAGAAGAAAAAGAAGACACTGGCACTGTAGCAAACACCACTTAAGGCATCTGATTCACAGAATTAGACGTCTGAAGAAAGAGAGAGAGCAAAGAAGAAAGAGAGAAGAGAAGAAACAGAATTTATTTCCTTTTTGTCTCTAACATTTATTTTTGTATCAGTATTAAACATAATTGAAATTGTAATATTTTTCTTCTAAAGACCGAATTGCTCCCTGAGTTTGACATCGGAATGTTTTCAAATTTTGAGTAATAAACAAGTAAAATTGATAATCATTTTTCGTGATATACTGCAACAAACATATTTTTAAAACCCGACGAACAACGATCCATCAATTTTTGGTGCCGTTGCTGGGGAGCAACGGGCACTTTAGAAGCTTTAAATCACAATTTCTGATTTATACTGACTTAATCTCTCTTTTGTTGTGTTTGTTGCAGGAAAGGAAGTCAAGAAAAGATAAGCAACCACACCAGAAAATAGGTAGCCTTTTTAACCTCTCTTTTAAGCCCCTCACAATCTAAAGAGGAAAAAAAAAAGAAAAATCAATCCAGGGCTACCTGTTTCCATATCTAGTAATTCAAAAAGTTGCCTAGTTTTTACTTTTCAACACATCTTAACTGCATATCCACTAAAAGTAACTAGGGCTAAAACCTTCTTGCTTGAGCCTTAGTTTCCCATTTCTGAGGCAACTAAATTAGACCAATTAGAGCCAACCTAGGATTTTCAAGCTAGGGTTTTAGAGACACATCTTCTTCTAAACAGAAAATTAAAAATTCCAAAAAGCGGTGTGCTTAAGCCATTATTTGAAAAGACCCATCCAAGAGAAACCCTAAGTAAATCAGGCTCTTAATCTACTTGAACCATAAAAGAAAGGACCTAAGAAGGTCTCAAAGGAACAAAGAGGTGAAGTTGATCCTTTGGATCAACCAACCTTTAAATTAGGTCATTTTGCACTCAAAAGATTTAAAGTTCAAGTGGATCCATAAGCACCTTGATCTTAACTAAAAGTGGTAGACTTAAGAGGTCAAGGTCCCCATTCTGGTCTACCTGGAATCTTAGTGACAAGAGAGGTCGGGTAGGGGAATCCCTGTAACCTGTGGGGGCACTCTACCATGTAGGAGTCTTCGCGGGACTCACCCTCTTTGGCTGCCCAGGTAATTCTTAGGTGGACGACCTTCTGATCAAGGGGTATCGTCCACCTCGAACCTCTATAGTCACCCAACATATTTTGCGTGTCTTGATTGGGTCTAGCACATTCTAATCTCATCCAATCCTTCAGTGTATGTTTGGTAGGAGGCCCTTGAAATCTCCTCTAGAAATCCACTCTCCCCGAGGCCAAGCCTCGGTGCCCTTGTTTGTGTAGCAACCCCTCCACATAGACCTTTCTTCCGATTCTGAACCTAGTTTTCCTTCTTCCGTCATGGCGCAGCCTGTTGAAGAAGAAAATAATCTTGAGCACCAGCTTCAGCGTCTTAATGACCTCTTCTAGAACTTTATGAACCCACCGTAGCGCCCCATGATGAGAGATCACTATAATCCCGCTGGAGGACCTCAAGTGGCAATTGAGCCTCGAGTTCGAATCCCTATTGGAGGACCTGATTCTGAACTGAAGCCCAATATGATTCATGCCATACTGAAATTCTATGGGATTAACTTCGAGGATCCATTCCAGCACATCAAACAGCTTAAGCATCTGGCCTAGACCTTCGGATCAGATGCGCAAAATCGGGATATCTTACTCATAAAGATGTTCTCTTTCTCCCTCATGGACAAGGCGACTCATTGCTATTAGACATAGACTCGTTCGATCAACACCTGGGATGAACTTCAATCTGAATTTTTGAAGAAGTTCTTTCCCGTTGGTTAGACAAACGTCTTGCGCCATCAGATTACTCACTTCACCCAGCAAACGGGAGAACCTCTTCATGAGGCATGGGATTGATTTTTCGATCTCATGAGAAAGTGCCCCCATCACGGAGTTCCTAAATGGGAGTAGGTTCAGTCTTCTTACCAGGGATTCCGTGAGAATATTAGATTATTCGTCAATGTAACTTGCAAAGGGAATATCATGGGTTAGCATGTGGACACCGTGTGGGAGATTCTCGAGAATATGTGTGAGAACTCCATCAATAATGACTTCATGGGTTTATTTGACCGGACGAATACCTGCGCATCGATGAATCTCAGAGGAGCACATGAGACGCAGGGCCTGTTTGCATTCGTCGACTTAGAACTGATGGCCAGTCGGTTGGACAAGGTCTCTATCATCGAGAAGAAGGTGGACGAATTGACTTAGCATTTGCAGCAAGCCACCTCTATGCAAAACTCCTTTGCATAGCCACCTTCCACGAGGGAAACTGTGCAAAATATCTTCCACCGATCTTCTCCATGGATGGACCCGTATCCACCCCCATCTGACTCCAGGACCGGAGGGACCTCCGATCCTCTCTATTCTTGTTATGGGAACTCTGATCCCCCATACTCTGACTTTCTTGAGGTTCCTCAGACCTGCGAGGACCTCAACGCCATCCAGAATGACCCATTTTCCAACACCTACAACCCTGGATGGCGAAATCATCCCAATTTCTAGTGGGCGGGGAATTCTCAGATCCAAAGACCAACTTATCAACCCCATCCACAAGCCCCTCGTCCATATCAGCCGCCTCAGCCTCGACCCAACCCCACCTATCAATCCGAGCCTAACCAAGACTAAATGTCCCTCATCCTCCAAACATTGGCTGGCATTTAAAGAACAAATGTGGCTATCCAAAAATAGCACAAGGACGAGATCATAGAGGTCCGTAACCAACTTGCCTAGATGGCGAATTCCCGCCAACCGGGCACTCTTCCTTCATAATCTCTGCTAAACCCTAATAACGTGCTAACCCAGCGGCTCGTTATGAACCCGAACCCAGGCCAAGCACACATGATTTATCAGGCCCCTTCTGTTCCATCACTTGATGGGATGGAAGCATCAACATCTTACGCGAGTTATCAACAACAGTAACCCATCTTACCAACCCCCAACCAGAACTAGGCAGGATTAAACTCTGTAACAACCCGTAGTGGTAAAGTAACCCAAGACCCACCTTATCCAGACCACTCCAAGCCTGGTAGTGATCCAAGCCCTAGGATAGTTATCCAGGATGTTCTTGTCCCAGATCAAAAACCTGGACCTATTTTAGAGGAACCAACCAAGGTTCCATTTCCCGAGGCCTTGACCAAGGGAAAGAGGACAACCAAACCCGTGGCACCTGAGGAGGACCTGATCAAGCTCTTTGAGCAGGCCTAGATAAACATCCCCTTGATGGATGCAATCCACCACATACTAGCTTACGCAAGATTCTTGAAAAACGTGTGTACACCCCAGCGTAAGCCACGAACCAATAGTGGGAGTCCGATTGTACTATCAGAGCAAGCCAGCTCTTTGATCCTGAGTAAACTCCCACCCAAGGCAAAAGACCTAGGCACTCCCCTGATCTCATGTAAGATTGGTGAAACCCAATTTGATAAAGCATTGTTAGACCTAGGTGCCTCCATAAACCTGATACCCACATCCCTGCTTAACCACCTTGAGTAATCCGAGCTTAAATCGACTGAGGTGACATTGCAGTTAGCTGATTGATCCATTAAGTCACCTAAGGGAGTTCTCGAGGATGTTATTGTTAGGGTGTGGGATTTCTACTTCCCAGTAGACTTTATAGTTTTAAGGCCCAACAAGGGATTAATTGCGGTGTTGTAGAGAAAATATGTGACATCAGAGCCGTGGTTGATGAACTACATATTGAGGACAACCTGATTATCCCCAATCAACCATAAGAAGATCAAAACCCGCAATTAAAGGAGTCTGAACCCGATTTAGATACACACATATCTCCTACCCTTATTCCTCACACACACTCTGAACCACCCGCTGCTGCTGATAATCCCGTCTTGGAACTCAAGCCCCTTCCCGATCATCTGAAATACGTCTTTTTGGGTTCCAACCAGACACTTCCTGTGATTATAAACTCCAGACTCACCCCTGACCAGGAATCCCGTCTGATTACTGTTCTCCAGTAACATTGTAGAGCCATTGGTTGGACTCTCGATGATTTGACTGGAATAAGTCCCTCTTATTGCACGCACCACATCTATTTCGAGGAGGGCGCACGACCTTCGCGTGAGATGCAGAGACGTCTAAACCTTAATCTGCAGGAGGTCGTGAAAAAGGAGATCATCAAGTGATTAGATGAAGGGATCATCTACCTGATCTCCGATAGTCGCTGGGTGTGCCCAATCCAGGTTGTGCCTAAGAAGGCAGGGCTCACCACTATCACGATTGAAACCGAAGAGGTCATATCGACCCGTATAGCCAACTTGTGGAGAGTCTGCATTGATTACTGAAGACTCAATTCCTCCATGAAGAAGGATCATTTCCCACTACCGTTTATTGATCAGATCCTCGAAAAACTAGCGGGAAATAGATTCTTCTGCTTTCTTGACGGGTACTCCGATTACAACCAAGTGGCGATTCATCTTGAGGACCAAGAGAAGACCACGTTCACCTGCCCCTTTGGGACATACGCGTTCCAAAGGATGCCTTTCGGTCTCTGCAATGCACCCGCGACTTTTCACCGGTGCATGCTTGCTATATTCTCTGATATGGTAGGTGATTATCTGGAAGTCTTCATGGATGACTTCTCAGTATTTGGGGCATCATTTGACGATTACCTCCAGCACTTGGTTCAAATACTCAGGCGATGCATTGACGTGAATCTGATTCTTTCTTAGGAAAAGAGCCACTTCATGGTGCCTAAGGGGATCGTCCTGGGACATCTGATTTCTGAGAGGGGCATCCAAGTCGATCGAGCTAAGGTTAACTTGATTTCCAAACTCCCTATGCCTAGTTCGATAAGGGACATCCGATCTTTTTTGGGGCACGTCGATTTTTACTGTCACTTTATCCTTGATTTCTTAAAAATCGTGTGCCCCCTGACCACTCTTGTCTCCAAGGATGTACCTTTTGAGATTTCCAAGGAATGCACTCAAGCTTTTGAGATCCTTTGTGACCGAGTTACCCAAGCCCCGATCCTACAGTCCCCTAATTGGTCTCAACCCTTTGATATCATGTGCGATGCATCTGACTTCACCGTAGGAGCGATTCTGGGGTAGAAAATTTACGGGAAACCCGTGGTCATCTACTACGCTAGCAAGACACTTGACGAGGCTAAATGTAACTACACGGTTACGGAGAAAGAGCTGCTAGTCGTAGTATTTGCCCTTGAAAAATTCAGATCTTATCTCCTGGGTTCCCACATTATCATTTACTCAGATCACACAGCTGTGAGGCATCTCCTTGTGAAGAAGGACGTGAAACCTCAATTAATCTGATGGATTTTGCTGTTGCAAGAATTTGACCTCGAGATTTACGACAAAGAGGGAAGACAAAACGTGGTAGCTGACCACTTGTCTTGCCTTCCTTCTGAGATCATCGACCCTTTCGGACCCATCATGGAGCATTTTCCTGTTGAGCACCTCCTGACTATGGATACAGGGCATCCATGGTTTGCTGATTTAGTAAACTACTTGGCATCACATCAGATCCCGTCTGATTGGCCGAAGGCCAAGAAAGACAAATTGCACTTCGATGCCAAGTATTACATTTGGGAAGACCCGTACTTATTCCGCATAGGTGCTGAGCAAATTATCTGGCGATGTGTCTCGGAAGTGGAGATCAAAGACATACTCTCTTTCTGCCATGACCAGGCATGCGGTGGCCATTTTTCTAAGCACAAAACCGCATCAAAAGTCCTCTAGTGTGGCTTCTACTGGGCAACAATCTTCAAGGACGCATACAATCACTGTAAGGCATGCAACCATTGCCAAACTTTGGGTAACATGAGCCATTGCGACATGATGCCTTTAAAGCCGATTCTCGTATGCGAGATCTTTGACATTTGGGGGATTGATTTTATGGGCCCCTTCTCCATCTCGGACGGCTTCGAGTACATTTTACTCGCTGTTGACTACGTGTCCAAATGGATAGAAGCCATTCCAACCCGAACCAGTGATCACAAGATCGTTATCAAATTCACTCACCAAAATATCTTTTCATGATTCGGGATTCCTCGAGCGATCATTTTTGGTGGAGGGACCCATTTCACAAATGCTCAGTTCAGGTCACTGATGGCCAAATACGAGCTGTTACACCTAATCTCTACTCCGTACCACCCCCAAACTAATGGTCTAGCTGAGCTATCAAACTGAGAGATCAAGAAAATCCTTTAGGTTACTGTTCAACCTGACAGAAAGGATTGGTCATCCCGGCTTTCGGAAGCTTGGTGGGCTTATAGGACCGCCCACAAGATTCAACTAGGCATGTCTCCTTTCAGACTGGTGTATGGGAAGGCGTGTCACCTCCTCGTCAAATTGGAGCATAAAGCTTATTGGGCAGTACGGAACTGCAATTTAGATCTTTCTAAGGCTAGAACCCACAGAAAGCTTCAGATAAGCGAGATTGATGAATTATGCCTTGATGCGTATGAAAACTCGTGAATCTACAAAGAGTGGGTTAAAGCCTTTCATGACAAGCACATATCTAGAAAGATCTTTCATCCTGGTCAAAAGGTCCTACTTTTTGATGCCCGACTAAAATTGTTCCTAAGGAAGCTGCGATTCAAGTGGATCGGACCATATCTAGTCCGACAGATCTTTGGAAATGGAGCCGTCGAGATCAGTCCACTCAGCCATGATTCCTAACCCTTCGTCGTGAACGGTCAGAGACTCAAACCGTTCATTGACGTGACCAATACAGATTTGGCTGAGTCATCCTTGTTCCTCCATTCTCCCTGAGCTCATTGTGCCCAACCAATGGCGTAAAACTCAGCGCTTAACGGGAGGCAACCCGTCATTCTTTCGAAAGCCTGAAACCTTTCCTGACATTTCTTTGTACTTTAGGGTTTATCCTTTAGGACATCTGACTCCACCTTAGGTACTCGTACCTAAGATTAGAAATCATCCGCAACAGTCACCTCGACCCGTCCACTCACCCAACACCTGTCCTAAAATGAACCAAGCTGAATAAAAACCCACCTAATTTACAATGGGGACATTGCAAATCTTAGGCATGGGGGGGTATGAAAGTGCAATGAAAACTCATAACAAGAAAAGGTTTCAACAAAAAAATCATATATGTCAAAAACACTAAAAAACTTAAAATTTTTTTGAAACAACACCAAAAAAATAAAAATTTTTTGAAAAAGAACAAAAAATAAAAAGCTAGAGGAGGGAAGAAATTTTTGTGGGCTTTACATAATCAAAAGGAGGAGGAGAAAAAGAGCAAAATTCTAAAAAGAGCACAAAATGAAAAAGAAAGAGATAACCATTAGTAAGAGATTAAGGGATTAACCGAAGTTCTAGACCACATTAAGAAAAGTAAAGAGAAAGTACTAAAGAAACACAAAAAGATTAGTAAGAATGCTAACCTTAGGCCTTTTTGGCTAGACTCTTAGAACCTGTTAAGATCTGAATATTCCTCAAGAGGTTGAGGAAAATGCAAAGCTTAAGTATTAGGTCTAAGGCTTAGGGAGTATTCGGCCTCGTTAAGTGACCTTCAGTTTGCAGGACTCGGTAACTTAAGCACCCCAATTTACACACAGTCTGGTTCAGTGAGCATAACTATCAAAATCACATAGAACCGTTTTTAATGTTTTGAAAATGTTACCTAGATTAAGAATAGCCGATCAACACAAGTTGATTTGGACGAGTTTTTGATGTGGGGAGGTGGGAAATTCCCCTCGAAGATGCGTAACAACATAGTCTCCTCGGTGCTTGTCTCTTAGGATATTTACATTTCCTACTGGGGACATGTAAGCACTCTGCTGGTCCAGATACCATGGATGGCATTATCACGAAATGTTAATCGCCAGGGTTTGAATTCGGCCACGGAACGCCATGGGTAGGATTATCTCAAAATCTCGAAAACCAGGGTTCTGGGGGTTACTATGGGTGGTGTTATCTTGAAGCATCGATTGCTAGGGACCTTTGAGGATTGATGATGGGGACGAGGAATCTGATACAGACCATGTTGTGAAGCCAATCCTAAGCTAGAATTAAAAAGAAAAGAGAGAGAAAACTCTCCAAAAAAATAAACCCTCTGTCTCAAGGAAGGCTAAAAATGTCTCAAGCACGGGTGCTTTAACCACGGAGTCTAATAAACCTTAGGGTAGTTTCTGCGGGCCTTAAAAACCTTAGCTGAGGACCTAGGCTAAAGCGTGACCGGTTCGAATCTTGGTTGGTACTAGAGTACCTTTAAGTCCATTGTTGGCATTCTAACCTAATCAAAGAAGGAAAAACACTTATCATAACTGGTGAAAGAAATTCATGGTCTAGAACAAAAGTTAACACCTTAAAATTTTGCTAAGGGACTAGCAAAAGCTAGCCATGGGGATATGATGAGAACCTCATCACGAGCCCTAACTAGCATATTTTGATCTGATAAAATGAACAAAAGCTCCTACATAACCTAAAGGAAGACCTAATTCAGGGAATTACTAATTTGAGAAGAGAACATGAAATAAGGGGTAAAACTGTAATTTTACCATTGCAGTGCATCAATGGGATTTCTAAGGGTCTTGACATAGGTAAATTGGACTTAATAAGAGAAAAAGTGGGATGATTTGGTCAGAAAAGGGTTATGGCGAAATCTAGGAATTAAATGACATTCTCTAACCCTAAAACAAACCCACCTTAAATCACAAGGTTTCAGGCAAGATAAAAATCAACTAAACCCTCTAAAATTCATGAAAAAATATCCCCTAGGGTTTAGAACTTTCAATTTGACCTTTGAAGCCTGTTTTGCCTTAGATTAGGGTCCATGCCCAATATTTGACCTAATTTGGGTTTTTATGCAAAATATCCAGTCAAATGTGGTAAAACCTAAAATCCAACTTCACCATTGGATTCCTTAGGTCTAAATTATCTTGATACTAAAATTTGGACCTAAGGGAAGGTCGTCTTGACCCACTTTGCAAATTGGTCCTCCAAATTACATTCAGGTCCCTCAACTTTTTGAAACCCTTACAAATCCACCCCTAACTTCTTCGTCTCTTTCTTCATTTCGGTCCCTCTGCCATTTGCAGCAGGGGCCATACTTTCGGTGACTTCGTGCGGAGGTTTACGCCTCATCTGCATGGGGAGCCGCCCCCAGATTTGAAAGAGGAGCTCCCTACGGAGCCCCCCTACCGCATGGGCAACTCCCCATGCCTTGAAACCCACCATACCTCTCGTGCGAACGCTTGAGAGGTATGAGTCTCCGACCGGCCTTAATCCGGCATGGCTTTCCCGTGGCCCCTGCGTGCTTCCCGCCGTACCTGTGCCTATTTAAGGAAGGGCTGACCACGCCGCTTCCTCCAATCTCAAATTGGCCAGAGATCTCCATTCAATTCGTCTCCTCCCAACTCCGACCGACTACCCAGAGCTTTCGGCGACTCTTCCTCCCTCTCTCGTCGCTCTCCCACCGTACCAGTGGAAGAGCCAGCTCCGCTGTCCTCCGCTGCACCGCACCGTACTAGTGCACGCCCTCCGACCCCCTTTGTCGTCGCTATGTTCTTCCCCTAGGCACCTTCGTCTCCGGCGACGGCATGCACCCTCCGCTCACCATCCGCCTCCCCCTTTTACTCCAAACATGTTAGATAAGTTTCCCTCACTCCCCTCTTCATTTCTCCTCTCCTAATTTGCAACTTCGACCCCTCGACACCAAAGACCACCATCACCCTCTCCACTTCGGCCACCAACTCCAGAGAGGCCGCTCCACCTCCATAGGCCTCCACAGCCCTTTCCGACAAGCCCACGAGCTCCACCATCACTCCTTTATCATTTTTCCCCACCCCACGCACCATGCCACTCACTCGAATCACCCCCAGAACACTCCCACCTGCACGCACACATTGTGCCCTAGGCACACACACACAGATGCCCTCACGTCACTCCGACCACCAGGCCACCTTCGCCACACCTTGGAGAAGCTCCCCAAGGTATCTGAAAGGGCCGCAAGGCCGTGTTCGTGTTTTTAGGTTCGCCGCCCCTTCTGCCATTGTCGCTGATCTTAAAGCAAGCTTCGAGCAGCTCTAGGTCGCGCTCTACTCCAGGAGAGACCCCCAGGCAGCACAGGTTGGGTGCGCAAACACATCCAGCCAAGAGATTGGCTCAGTGAGTGACTGCAGCTGTGGCAATTGAGCGAAGCACCTCCCTGCAGGCGCATGAAGAAGCGGGTGGGACTTTAGTCCCACCTCGGAAGTTCTCAGCATAGGTGCGTAGCATAAATTGATTTTGTGTTTCCTTCTCTTCGCCTCAGAACACGGGGTGAGGTCCCCTCGCCCGCTCACCCGCCTCGTCTGCGCTCACTCCTTCGCAGAGCTGGCTGACCTGACCCGATAACTCTGCACTCCTCGTGCATCACCCACTCCGGTGCGCCTGGACCCGGGTGCGCTTGACTCGACCCGAATACTCGATTGGCTTTGGGAGAGTGAACCAAAGAGAGAAATAGAGAGAGCGACGCGGGGAGGGTAGGGGGTAGGTTTTGCTTCTTCGTACATGTGCAGGGAAGAAGGAAGTAGAGGAAGCAGCTGCAGGGAAGAGGAAGAGAAGAGGAAGTGTAACGAGCGCGTGCCCCAGACGTCTTTTAAGACGTCTGGGAGGTGGCCCAGACGTCTGTAAAGACGTCTGGGATCACATCCAGACGTCTGACCAGACGTCCGGGATAGTTTACAGACGTCTGGCGAACAGTTATGCTCGCACGGGATATTCGTCTGCGCGCCTGTGCGCGCAGACCTGCGATCCTGCATCTTCCTCTGCGGCTGCAGGCGACTGCGACCGCCTCTCTCTCCTCTCCGCGCGGCGTTAAAAGGGGGGGGCGCGCCTCCCCTCCCGTCTCCACCATCTTCCTCCTTCTCTCCTGCCTGTGCGCGAGAGCGAGCGGACGCGAGGGCGCAGCGGCAGCGGCAGCCGCAGTAGGCGCGGAGGAGCTGCGGCGTGCGAGGGCGGGGCTCTGCCGTGAGGGCGAGCTCGCCGGGAGCGGCTTGGCCGGCCGGCGGAGGGCGCAGGGGGCGCAGAGCGTCGCGGAGAGGGACCTGCTGCGGGCGGAGCAGCGGACGCGCGAGGTGCGACGCGGGCGGCGTCGCGAGCGGAGGCCGAGCAAGGTTCTTATTCTGGAAAAATTTCCAGAATCAGACGTCTGGATTGATATCCAGACGGCAAGGTCGACGTCTGTGGGATCATACAGACGTCTGAAAGGTGAGTTTCCGCTTTCTTCTTCTTTTGTCGACTGACCGTACTGAGGGAGGGGGGTTGGCTGTGCGCAGGTGTTCTGATTCGTCATCCTTTGCGAATCAGACGTCTGGAAGTTGTACCAGACGGCGGGAGTGACCTCCAGACGTCCGTAGTGACCATCGGACGTCTGGGATCTAGGAGAGACGTCCCCACAGACTTCTGGACGTCCGGGGAACCAAGCCGAACAGGTAATTCTCTGATCCACCATTTAAGACGTCTGGAAGGAGTTCCAGACGTCTGATTTTGCACAGTATTGTCTTTCTCGACCCGTTTAGGGCCCGTTTGGGCTCCGTTTTCCGCGATTCGAGTTGCGTTCGTTTCAGAATTTATTCCTCTACCCGCCTACAGTAGCTATACACTGTTTTGAGACACTCCTTGTGTTTGATCCTTGTGACAGGATCCCGTTCAGTTGCAGTCTTGAGAGTCGCGGAGGCACGCGGGATTCCCGATCACGCCCCCATTACTCCCGTTGTACCTGGTAGAGTGGTTTTAAGTATTAATAAAATCTGTTAAAGTATGGAACCATAACTAGAACCTAGGGCATTGCATGAATCCTAGGAATGAGAAATATATGGAATGATAGCTCCTAGGTGTTGCATGAATCCTAGGGCCGGAAAACTAGATGGTATGATAGATCCTAGGATATGGCATGAATCCTAGGATGGAAAAACTAGTGGAATGTATATTACTGCAGTCTTGGAAAAATGGAAAGGAATATATAAGCTGCCTGTGAAATTAATTAACAGCTGCCTGTTATGAACAAAGAAACATGTTGAGATCATGGAAATTGAGAACGTGAATCTGGAAAGTGAAACATATGATGTTCTGAAATAAAGAGCTGGAACCCTACGGGAAATTAGGAGTGGAACTCCTGGAAAGAAAAAGGAATGGAACTGAGATGTAGTTTGTACTGTCCCTTGGGTACGCAGTACCAAGGGAAGTACCTGTACCTGTTTTAGTGCAGAGTGGGGCCAGCCGCCCCAGGGACCCGGGGTTAGGCTTGGCCGCTCTGTACCGACTTGTTGGCCCTCGTGTACGTAGTACCGAGGAGAGCTAGTAGTGTTAGGAGAGTACTAGCTACCCCACGGGCCCCGGGGTTCTGCTAGCCTCCTTCACCGACTTGTTAGGCCCACTAGGGCAAACCAGGGTAGTCAGGCGAGGGTGCGCGGACTGTGGAGGGGCAAGGCCCCGGTTTGGTTACTGTGGAGGGGTTGGACCCCTGTTACTGAGAGGGCTCTGCCCTGGTTCCGTGCTGTGCTTTGGGCGCACCCGTTAACGGAAACGACTGACCGCGTGCCAGTACGGGCTAGCTACCTGTGCGTTTATCGCGCGTGCCGTAGTCACCGTTACGTCTGTCAGTGACCTTGGGGTGGTTGACTGAGGGTAGGATCACCACGGGGGACTCTCCCGGCCAGGAGAGCACCACGTGCTACTTCTACTTTTGGAAAAGACTGCAATCAAGATCGTCCCACGGGGACATCCGAGATCAAGTAAAGGATCTGAGAAGTAAATGAAATAGTGAGAAAAATTGAAAGATGTAAATAAAGGAAGTAATAGAACATAACAGCTACTGTACACTCTACTGTTGCCTTTAGTTAGTTTGCCACTCTACTCAGCGTTTTGCTGACGTGTTACACTCGTTACCTTTTTCAGGACCAGGTGTTGAGCAGCCAGGGTCGGCGGCTGCAGAGGACGCTGGGCCGAGTAGGGTCCAGTAGAGTTACCCCAGCTTTGTACCCCTTTTTGTTTCTGTTCTAGTGAGTAGTTTTTGTTTCCGCTGTACCTTCTTTACCTGCAGTTTTTGTTATATGATAACTGTTGTTTTACTGTTGTGGTGGTGCCTACTGTAGTAGTTTCTTTCCTTACTGCTGTACTTTCTTACTGTTAGTTATATTCATGCTGAATGTGGTTTATTTTACTGTCTTTTGGTTACTTCCTCGTTGGACAACTGGGTCTTGGGATTAGTTGAGTCGGTCCGGTTCTCGTGTCTCGTAGGGACTCGGGAATCGGGTCGTTACAGGAAGAGGCCAGCTGAAGGAAGAAGAGGAAGAGGCCAGCTAAAGACTTAGCCGCGCCAAAGCAGAAGAAGAGGCGCAGCATAGTGCAGAAGGAGCTGAAGTAGAAGAAGAAGGCAGCGGAAGGAGCAGAGGTAAAAGAAGAAGAGAAGAAGAAGCCAAGGAGACAGCCTCAGAGAAAGAGAAGGACTTGGCCAAAGAAGAAGAAAGAAGGAAGAGGAAGAGCAGCTGAAGGAAGGAGTAGCCGCAGAGAAAGAAAGAAAGAAGAAGTGAGGTAGAGAACCAAGGAGAAGAAGAAAAAGAAGACACTGGCACTGTAGCAAACACCACTTAAGGCGTCTGATTTACAGAATCAAATGTCTGAAGAAAGAGAGAGAGTAAAGAAGAAAGAGAGAAGAGAAGAAAAAGAATTTATTTTCTTTTTGTCTCTAACATTTATTTTTGCTTCAGTATTAAACATAATTGAAATTGTGATATTTTGCTTCTAAAGACCGAATTGCTCCCTGAGTTCGACCTCGGAATGTTTTCAAATTTTGAGCAATAAACAAATAAAATTGATAATCATTTTTCGCGATATACTACAACGAACATATTTTTAAAACCCGACGAACAACGATCCATCTGGAGCCTGTTCCCTTTTCTTTAGATCTAGGTTTTTATTTTATTTTGTGGTTGTTTATCATTTTCTTTGCTTGTGCATAAGTAGCTAAACAAAAAAAGAAAAGAGAAACGATCTGCCTGCCTTAGGACGACAATTTTGGTGTGAATGAGTAGCCTCTAGATTTATTTTGTTTGCATTTGCGGGCATCTTGCATTGCTGATTGTTGGAGGAAAGGTACGTCCTGTTTCTTTGCATTCTATATTGTTCACGCATGTGCATTTGAATTTAATTGTAAGACCACCTAATTGAATTGAAAAGATCTAACAAGTGGTCACATATTTTCTTGGAAAAGGACTTTAAGTTATGGAGGAACACTAAAAACCAAGGACTTGAATGGAGACATTGTGTTGCAGTTCAAAATTCAAAACTTAAAATTTTACGGTGTATGCACACTTGTATCTCTTGCACCACGGCACGCATTTAGACACTCCTAGGTCTTGGAACTACTAGGACAAGAGCCCTCCTACCGTTGGATTCTGAAGTGTTCAGAACTTGAGATCAAAGGTTTTGTAAATCCAAAGAGGGGGATACCTTGTCATGGATTTTTGGGGGTAGTTAAGAAGCACCACAAAAGCACAGCTTCAAAGGAAGGCTTAGGCCTACTTGCATCCCTTGATCTTCCATCTTTGGAGTTGCTCTACCATTTGAGATTTAGGGAAGAAAATGTAAGCTCCAACTAGGTCCTTTTAGGCATTTTGAAGGTCGATAATAGGCGCGTAATTGATTGGGCAACTTGCTTTGTCACTTACAATTTGAACTAAAGTCAAAAGCCTAAATTTGTAAAGACTGAACAAGTCCTTTTGAATTGTGTTTGTATTGCATGCTTGGTAGGCGATCTCTTAGGAGACAACTTGTGTTTGATCCTGAACCTGAAAGAATCTTAAGAAGGAACCTCCCAAGGGAAGAAATGGTTGGTCAAAGGAGCCTTAAGGAATATTTCATTCCAACCAATCAAGCTGGCCCTGCACTACGTAGACCTGGAGGGGACAATCCTTATGAGATCAAAAGCAGTACCACATCCTTGCTACCCTCCTTTTATGGTACTGCTAGTGAAGACCCTTACAGGCATATAGAGGAATTCACCGAGGTCTGTTCCACGGTGAAGCAGTAGGGCGTTACTGATGACGCTTAAATGCGGACCCTCTTTCCTTTCTCTCTCAAGGATAAAGCCAAGTATTGGTATCATACCCTTGATAATATTAACACTTGGGATGCCCTGAAGAAGAAGTTTTTGAAGAAGTACTTCCCCATGAGCAAAACAAATCACTTTAGGAGGGAAATTATGAGTTTTGTTCAAAAGGATGGGGAAGCTTTCCATGATGCGTGGGACGCTTTAATGACTTGTTGAGACTTTGCCCATATCACCAGGTGCCTAAGTAGCAACTAGTTGAAAGGTTCTATACCGGACTTAATGATTCACACAGGTAGACTGTGGATGGTGCCTGTGCAGGAACCTTTCTATCTAAGACTGAGGATGAAGCTTGGAACCTTTTTGATACTTTGAGTGAGAATTCTATTCACTTGAATTCTACCTACATGGATATAAAACCCACTCTTATGCAAAGAAAGTTGGAGGCGAATGAGGTAAGGGACACCCAGAATTTAGCCTATTAGATTCAATTGTTGAATCAAAACATGGAAAGGCTTATGTCGAGCCTGGGCCAATTCGTATCTAACACCTCCACGCCCCAAGCTTCTGAATGCTCCATTTGCCAAGGCAATACACATGCCACTGTGGATTTCCACTTGGCCTCCCAACTTCCTGAAATTGTACAGGCGGATCTGCATGTTGCTCAAGGGTTCCGTCCTAGACCTCGTAATGACCCTTTTTCCAACACCTATAATGAGGGATGGAGGAACCACCCAAACTTTTCATGGAGACAGGGAAATGTCTCAAATTCAGGGAATTATAAACCACAATCCTTTCAAAACCATCAAATGAACCAACCTTAGACCTTTGTCCAACCAAAGACCTCTGAGATGGATGAATTGAAGGCAATGTTGAGAACTATGCAAGAAAGTCAAAGTGCCATCATCTAATCTCATGACAAGGCTATACATGAAATGAAATCACAGATAGGACACCTTGTTGAGGCCGTTAGACAGAGGGAAACTGGGAAGCTCCCCAGTGCTGCTGAGGAGAATCCTAAAGGAAAAGGGATTGTCTTTAGGGAGCATGCTCAGGCGGTGACCATTCCGAGGAGTGGGAAAGAAATTTCCAAACCCGATGCTTCTATGGTCTCACCCTCTGAAAAACCATCCACCCCAACTTTCACCCCCACAGGAGAAGACTTGCCCAAATCTCCTTTGCTTGAAATCACTTCACTGGAAGAAGTTGCCCCCGTTCCACCCCTTACTCGACATGACAACCCTTCCACCCAGAGATCGAGAGTTCCCTTTTTAGAGCGCTTATCCACCTCTGGGAAGATTTCTGCTGGCTCATCTAGAGCCAAGGATAAGATAGATGAGATCATGGAAACTTTCAAGCAAGTGCAGATTAACCTGCCTTTGCTTGAAGCTATCAGGCATATTCCATCTTATGCCTGCTTCTTAAAGTACCTATGCACGAAAAAGCGGCAATCTAGGAAACAGGTCCAATCAAAAGTTGTCCTGCCTGATTCTGTTAGCTCAATTGTTCAACATGGCACACCCCTGAAACTTAAGGGCCTAGGAGCCCCGTACATCTCAGTGGTTATTGGTGACTTACAAATTGATGAGGCTCTGCTTGATTTGGGTGCAGGGGTGAACATCCTTTCGAGCTATGTGTATGAACAACTTGGGGGAGGCAATCTGAAGCCTAGCTTAGTAATCCTCCAAGTTGCTAATCGATCACTTAAGACACCGCGGGGAATTTTGGAAGATGTCATCGTGAGAGTGGAGGATTTCTTCTTCCCCGTTGACTTCTTAGTTTTGGACACTGACCCTACCAACAAGCCAACCAAGCCCTCCATCATTTTGGGCCACCCCTTTCTTGCAACTTCGCATGCTTCAATCAATTGCAATACTGGGGCATTGAAAATGGGCTTTGGGAATAGGAAAATCTGGCTTAATGTGTTTGATGCTTATAAACAAGCCGGGCTTGAGGATTGTTCTCAAGTTGAGGTGATAGATGACTTGATTGAAGAGACAACCCCTGCAATGTTATGTGATGACCCCCTTCAGCATGTCATGCTAAATGAGCATTCCCATCTCTTGGAGGAATGTGAAGGGGATAAACTAGAACTTGAGGAGATGCTGGGTGTTTCTGCTGAGTCTCTTTCCCCATCATCTCTGCCCAAGGTAGATTTGCTACTTGAGATGGGGACATCTATTATGAAACCCTCAACCATACAAGCCCCCGACCTTGAGTTGAAACCCCTCCCTAACACTCTCAAGTACGTCTTCTTGGGTGCTAATGATATGCTTCCCGTTATCATTTTGGCTGTGCTATCTGAGGCACAGGAGGGAGCCCTGATTGAATGCTTGTCTAGGCACAAGGAAACTATTGCTTGGAGCATTGCTGACATTAAGGGTATAGACGCTACACTCTGCATGCACCACATTTATACTGATGATTCTATCAAGCCATTTAGGGACATGCAGAGACGTCTGAACCCTAATATGAGGGAGGTGGTTAAAAAAGGAAATCCTGAAGTGGTTGGACACTAGGATCATATATCCCATTGCAGATAGTAAATAGGTAAGTCCAATTCATGTGGTGCCAAAGAAGGCAGGCTTTACTATGGAATTAATGACCAGGGTGAACAAGTTGTGACTAGGCCCTCAACTGGATGGAGGGTCTATATTAATTATCGCAAGATGAACACCGCTACCCAGAAGGATCACTTTCCCTTGCCCTTTATTGATCAAATTCTCAAGAAATTGGTGGGGAATAAGTACTATTGCTTTCTCGATGGATATTCTGGGTACAACCAGGTTGTAGTCTTTCTTGATGACTAGGAGATGACGATGTTCATGAGTCCTTACGGTACCTTTGCATTCAGGCGTATGCCATTTGGATTATGTAATGCCCCTGCAACCTTCCAAAGATGTATGATGTCTATTTTTTCTAACATGATTGACGAGTGTGTTGAAGTGTTTATGGATGACTTCTCCATTTATGAGTCGTCTTTCAACCAATGTCTCCTGCACCTATGGAATGTGTTGAAGCGATGTAAGGAGACTGGTTTAGTCCTCAGCTGGGAGAAAAGCCACTTCATGGTACAGAAAGGAATTGTACTTGGGCATGTTGTGTCTGAGCGAGGCTTGGAAGTAGATAAAGCCAAGATTGATTCTATTTCCAAACTCCCACTGCCAACGAATGTCAAACAGATTAGATCCTTTCTAGGCCATGCAGGCTTTATAGGTGCTTTATTAAAAAATTCAGTAAAATTTCTAGGCTACTGTGTGACCTGTTGGCGAAGGAATCTTCCTTAAATTTTGATTCAAAGTGTGCCAAGGCCTTTCAAACTCTGAAAGAGGCCTTGATCTCTGTGCCTATTCTTTAAGCTCCTGATTGGACACTCCCATTTGAGCTGATGTGTGATGCTTCAGATTATGCAGTGGGAGCCGTCCTTGGACAAAGGGTTGAGGGAAGATCTCATGTGCTGCATTATTCCAGCAAGACTTTAACCGAACCACAGTAAAACTACACTGTCATTGAAAAGGAATTACTTGTAGTTTTTGCTTTAGAGAAGTTTAGGTCTTATCTTCTTGGGTCTAAGGTGGTTATTTTCATTAATCATGCGACAGTGAAACATCTCATTGCTAAGAAAGATTCTAAGCCATGTCTGATCAGGTGGATCCAACTCCTTCAAGAATTTGACATGGAGATACGTGAAAAGAAAGGAGTAGAAAATGTTGTGGCTGACCACCTATCTCGCCTTCCCCTTAATGAATCTCTATCTGGAGACATCCACGAGACATTTCCTGATGAAACCCTTATGGAGGTAACACCAACTTCACCTTGGTATGCTGATACCGTAAATTACTTGGTCACTGGAGAAACTCCTAGCTCTTGGGATGAGCAGAAAGAAAGAGGTTCATTTCCCAAGCTAGATACTTTCATTGGGAAGAGCTTGAATTTTTTAGAATTAGACAAGACCAAGTATTGAGACGATGTGTACCTAAAGAGGAACAACAAAGTGTGCTGAGTTTTTGCCATGAACTTCATTGTGGAGGACACTTTGGTGCTAAGAAAATTGCTTTTAAGGTTTTCCAGTCTGATTTTTGGTGGCCTTCATTATTTAAAGATTCTCATCATTTTTTTAAGGCCTGTATTAGATGTCAATGGATTGGAATGATTGGGAAGAGGAATGAGATGTCTCAACACCCTATTCAATCTGTTGAAATTTTTGATGTGTGGGGAATTGACTTTATGGGCCTCTTCCCTTTGTCCCATGGTTATGAATATATCTTGGTGGCAATTGATTGTCTCTAAATGGATAGAAGCCATTCCTACGCGCACAAATGACCACTCTGTGGTTTTGAAATTTGTGAAGGCCAATATCATATCTCGTTTTGGTTGCCCCAAGACCATTATAAGTGATGGGGGACCTCATTTCCGAAACCACCATTTCAATCGGCTACTCAGGAGTCTAGGAGTGACTCACAAGGTTGCTACCCCTTACCATCCTCAGACGAGTGGCCAGGTTGAAGTGTCAAATAGGGAGATAAAGAACATTTTAGAAAAGACCGTTAGACCTGATAGGATAGACTGGTCCTAAAAGCTTGATGATGCTTTGTGGGCATATGGAACGACCTATAAGACCCCTTTGGGTACATCTCCCTTTCAGATTGTGTATGGGAAAGCGTGCCATTTACCTGTTAAGCTGGAACATAGGGCACTTTGGGTTATTCGAAGTATTAACATGGATTTAGAAAAGGCGGATAAGGCACGACTTTTGGAATTAAGTGAGCTTGAGGAGCTGAGGAATGATGCTTATGACACCTCTTAAGCTTATAAAGAGAGAACTAAGGTCTTGCATGATAAGTATATCCTTAGAAAGACCTTTGAGCCCAACCGAGAAGTCTGGCTTTTCAATTATAGACTTAAGTTTTTTCCAGGGAAATTAAAATCTCGTTGGGATGGGCCTTACATAATCACTAAAGTGTTTCCACATGGAGCTATGGAGATTAAAAGCCTTTCCTCTTCAGCAACTCCCTTTATCGTCAACGGTCAACGGTTAAAACCGTACATTACTTTGGATGGCTATCTGGTTGACGAGGTCACTCTTAAGGAGCCTTAGCTCCTGCCATTCTCCACCTCAGGTAATATCTTCCTTCAACTGTTTTGTTTTCAATGAGTACATTGTTTGAACCAGGCATGGGGGAGAGGGCCTAAGGCATCTGTTTATAGCATGTCTACATTTTGCATTCATGCATATTGCATTCAAAAAAAAAAAATTGTATTATTGAGCTTAACTGGCTGGGCCCTGCATTCTTAAGCAGACCAGAACTTTAGGTTAGACTAAGTTGATTCTAAGTGTCGAACTTTAGAAGCTAAGTGAGCTACTAGCTTTAGACCTTTAGGGTCCTTTGTGGACTTAAAAACTTAAGTAGGAGTTAAGTTGCGGACCATTTCTCAAGAGGTTGAGGTAAGAAAGCTAGGGATTGAGTTAAAGGTTGGGTAGTACCTGGAGTCTTGTTCTACCTTTTGGTTTACAGGTCCTTGTAACCTAAGCATCCAAATTTCACACACACTTGGTCTTGTGTAGGTAAGTGATCACTCTAATTCATTTCTTTAAGAAAAGTTGGTTCTCTTAGTTTTGACTTAGGAGAAGCTTGAAAACACAATTTGATTGGAGGAGTTCCTGCTGCAGGAGAGGTGGAGTATATGCTTACCTTGAGGATGCAATGATAACATGTTACCTCCTTAACGCTTGTCTCTTAGGATATCCATTCTATTGGGGGCATGTAAGTACATTGTGCGGTTCAGGTACCATGGGCGGCCCTATCTCGAAGTGTTGATTGCCACAGGCCTGAATTCGCTTAAGAAATCCATGGGCGATACTATCTCAAAGTGTCGATTGCCAGGAGTTCTTGGGGTCGCTACGAGCGGTGCTATCTCGAAGCATTGAAGGCCAGGCACCCTTCGAGGTGCGGTGATGGGGATAATGAATCCGACATAGACCATGTTGATAGCTGATCCAAGGTTAGACTTAGAGGAATCAAACAAAAAAATATATATATTTAAAAAAAAAATCCTTTTTCCTCTCTAGGTTGACAATCATACCAACCTCAAATAACTCAGACCAATGCACATGCACGGATGCTTTAATCTCAGGGATCAATAAGCCCTAGGGTAGAGTTAGAAACCAGGGAAACCTGTGCTTGAACTCGTCTTTAGCCTACCTAGTCTGTAACTTAGCAACTACTTGGGAACCTTAGGTCTAAAGTCTGAACTTAACATGCTTCTAAAGGAAGACCGATTGGGTTGGCTAGTCTACTTGGAATGTTAGGTTATTGCTTAGATTTGCTAGGAACTAGCAAAAACTATGCATGGGGGTATTTGATTAGCTCATATTTGTGGGCTATTTAAGTATTTAAGTGCCTCAACATTAAGTTAATTTTAACATTTAGATAGCATACATTAGGATGTAATTAAATTAATTCATATTTTTAGCTTAAGGGCATAATTCATGTGTGGCATCCATATCTAAATGCATTTAGAATTAACCTAGGATTGCATACATTTGATTAGTTAATTAATTAGGTGCATTACATACATTGTTTTAATTAACATAGAAGTTAAGGAGTTATGTATAAATAATCCTGGTTATTTTTTCTTCTCCTTTTTGCAGGGTAATTGCTCTCTCTCCGCCTCCTCCTACGCATTCACTCAACGGTGGCCTGTTTCAATTTCAAAATCTTTGTAGCTATGGCTACAAAGGAGGAGGAAGGGCTGCCGTTCAGAGGAGACCACCACCCCTTTCCTCACTGTGCAGAGAACCTAGTTTCTCATCTGCTCCTCACCACAAGCCTCAATTGCGGCAGCACGACTCCACCACTGTGGGCGTGTGGTGTGATAGCCCACACCGCCAATCAGAGTCCCTGCATCATTGTGATTCTTCTTCATCATCTCCTCAACCACCAGCACCATCCTCGTGCCTCAGCCCCTGCCGCACACCCGCAGCAGCCGCCCTCCACTTCCAGCCCGCATGCGCCTCCCCTCGATGTGCCTCATCTCCTGCCGCACACACCACATGCATCACTACCCTCCAGCACCATTCTCGTTCCCGCCCCTATGTGTGCATCCGCACCTCTGCTTGCCCCTCACAGCAATCCGCTCGCACGAGCTGCACCTCCACCGCGGCAGGCGCGCACCCACTAGCAGCTCAGCGCATGCCCTCCTGCACCTTCGCTCGCACACCCTCCAACCGCTCTACACCTCCGCCTGTAGCACACACCAAGCACTCCTCTACGTGCGTCCGCACCTCCGCCCGAGCACCCTCTAGCAGCAACAGCGCGCTCCTCGCATCCACCGGCCCTCGCCTTTAGCCGCGCGTGCAGGGCATGTGCTACTCTAGCCGCGCACGTAGAGCGCGCGCTACGCCAGCCGCTTCGCTTGCACGCAACGTGCGTCCTCCAGTGCCCTTCAGCAGCTCCATTCCTGCACACAAGAGTAGTAGCGTCATCCACCACCGTCGCCGCTTCTCTCCTCCGTCCAGCCGGCCCAGGCCCTCTTACGACGTGCCGCCGCCATCGCCGCAAAGGCCTCGCTCCGGCCAACCTTTTCTCAGAGTAGCTCCTTGAATGAGCCTCTCTCTTGTGTGCGAGGAGGAGAGAGGTATAATCCCCTATTTTTGTGTGAATTTCTATTTACGAAAATTGCCATTGTCAACATTCATTTTTTTGATTTCTTTGATTAATTACATTGTGGTGAATTTATGGCTTTATGTTTATTCTTCTAAGGAATTGTTAAGCCTTATTGATTCATTTCTATATGCATTACATTTAATTTTGAATTACATTTTAGTATGCATGCAAGTGAAAAGTATATGGCATACCCTTGCACATGGATAATTTTCTTATGTGAAAATTACGTTAACAACCCTTGACTTCTTCATAAATTTAAGGTTTACATTTAGAGTGACATATTCATTATTTGATTTGACGAGTATTTCAATGAACTTGATTTCTACCTAATTGTGAGTTTAAATAGGTCTTGCCTCCTTGTGGACACGACTCGCTCTTTTGTGAGTGGTTTTATTTTTATTTTAATTATTTTGTTATGCGGTTTTCCATCACTTTGATACCAAAATGACAAATCATCTTAATCATATTATTCAAAGCAAAAATCGTCTTACTAGCACGCATTGCATGCTTGAGATCATGCTCCCGCTATGAATCGCACGGTGTGTATGATTGAGAAATGCCTAGGTCGTTGGATGTGTGATGAGAGGTTGAGCATGCGCGTGAATCAACACTCCACGTACAATCGCATGTGTGATTACTTGGGATTGCACGTGTACATAGCCAATGGAGTTCGTAGCCCTTAGATCGTAGATGGAGCACCCAGTCACAATCTTTATCAAGGTCGTGTTGATCATGAAAATTGTCTTTTTAGGAAAAGATTGGGTCATAGTACTGTGACAAAAATCGTAATAACATTTAAATTTATAAACTTGAAAACACAAGTGAGTCCGAGCTTGTTCGCAGGGAGCAATTATAAGCAATTCAATCACTAATCATAATAATAAAAAAAAAATAATGAAATTGAAATGAAATTGACCCACGGGTGTGTTCGCGGGTGAGGGCACATGAGCTAGCATGTGTGAAGCGCGTGCGAAGGGGCATGCGAGGGGACCTCACCCCGTGCATTTTGAGGCAAATAGCTAGGGGCGTAAATCAAATTTATCTCCTATCGCGCTCTCCTGAGTCCACGAGGTGGGACTAAACCCACTGCTTTCTTTCTCACACAGCTGCTGGTGGATTTTCGAGCAAATACTTCTACTACAGATGTTGCCTTGTCCAAGCCAGGGCCTGGTTGTCTTCAAGGTGTTCATCCACGGCTATAGAGGGTTGAAGCTGAGCCAGAGATGGTTAGAGTGCATTGTCAGAGGCGAAGAAGATGGCAGCGAAGTTGGCGCTCCAGCTGTACCTAAAAAACTCGAACACAAGCCTTGAACCCCAATTAGAACATTCAATAGGATCGTTGTGAGGCAAGGAGTTCAACGACGATCTTCTCGTGGTGGTTGGGGGGTGTGTGAAGGTTGGGCGAGGTCGACGATGCAGGTAGTGTGGTGGGTTGATCGAGGAGGTGTTGGAGTACTCAAAAGTCCCAATAATGTTGGGGCTATTGCTCAGTAGGTGGAGAGGAAGGTTATGGTGGTTGTGGCATCATGTTTTGTGGACTATGGCACCTACGTGGGCTCGTCGGAGCTCGTGTCGGAGGTGGAGAAGATGATGGCGTGAGGGCGGTACTATGGTCGTATTGAGAGGCTGAGGATGAGGAGTTGAAGTAGAGAGAGGAGTAAAGGGAAGTACCTAGTTGGACGAGGGAGAGAGAGTGGTGCTGGCTATGATTGGCCGGCATCGAGGACAAAGGTATCTCTGGCGAGGGGATCAGCAGCGAAGAGAGGGTCGATGAGGACGGCGCTTTGACCAACGGCCGTCGGAAGAAGATGAGGAAGATGAAGGTGAGTCCAATTTGGCTGTTGGATTTACAGAAGAGGAAGAGTGAGAAGGTTGTCGAAGTCGATGGAGTTCGAGGTCAGAGAGGAGGGAAGAAGGGGTTTTCCAGCCTAGAGTCGACTGACGAGAAGTATGAGACTTAGGGGTGTTCTTATAGAGCTCAGAATCAATCTCTATTAGGAAATTTGTCGCAAATTTCTCACGATTTGGTTTGGTCTTTCCTCGTGGATTCTTCGAGCTCACCTGAGCTCTTGTCTCCGAATGAGAGCTCAAGAGCTCGTTCAAATGAGAGGGGATCGTCTGGAGATTGATCTCTCCCAATTTAGAGTGATTCCTCCTCAGTATGAAGGAGAAATCTCTGATTGAAGGTCGACGAGATGCTACTCACACGAATCATGGCGGCATGGACCTAAGTGAAGAAAATGATGAGAAGTTATGGGCCCAACGCAATAAACTTGAAACCTGAGGGGCTAAATGTAAGAAATAGTATTTTAAAGGGCTATAATGCAAACTAGGTTAAGATGGACTCTAATTGGGCCCAAATTTTGGACTTAACTTATTTTGAACCCAAGAAATCTCATACTAAAATTAGATTTGATTTTTGATGACGTTTGAGTGGAAAATTTGCACATAAGCCCAACTTAAGATAAATTTCCATCTGAAACACTATTTTAAGTCAAAATAGGTTTAGATGATTAAACCAAGGGTACTAAACCGCTTAGAATATTTTTATATGAATTTTAGGAGGTTTAGATTAATTTTATCCTGACCATAACCTCTTCAATTTAAGTGAGTTGATAATTAGGGTTTTGGTGCTTGTTTTCGCCATCGAAATGAGTGAAACCTTATTTCTATCAGTGTTGACCCACTTTTTGTTCTTTTGAGCTCATTTGACCTTCAATTAACCCCTGTATGACACCGTGGTTTATCTGTGCTTGTGTTATGCTGTTAAAATTACAGAATTAACCCTAATTGCCTGTTCTTTTCTCAAATCAGAATGATACGGAGTTGTGACCCTCAAATGATTAGATAGGAGCTTTAATCGTTCAAACATAACTAAATATGGCTAGTTAGGGCCCATGATGGTGTTACCATCATACCCCCATGCCTAGCTTTTGCTAGTCCCTAGCAAAATCCTATGGATCAAACTAGATCTCTAAGTTGACTATAATCGACAAGATACCCTACTAAGCTGCATTTCTAGAAATCAGATCAAAATACCAATAATAGGCCTAGAGGTACTTAAGTACCATCTAAGATCCAGACTTGACCAGCTTTAGCCTTGGGTCTGGCGCGAAGGTTTCTAAGGCCCGCAAAAACTGCCTAGAGGTTCGTTGACCTCAGCGGTAAATGCACCCGTGTGTATTTGTAGCATGTCCAGATTCAGTTTGCTGGTACATTTTTGATAAGAGAGATGGAGAGGGATTTTTTTTCGTTGTGAAAGTTTTCTCTCTTCCTTTTATATCTCGCTAAATCCATCTTCGGATTGGCCCTAAACACGGTCTGTATCAGATTCCTTGTCCCCACCATCAATCCTTAAAAGGTCCTTAGCTTTCGATACTTCAGGATATCATCGCCCAAGGAAACCCCCAAAACCCTGGCTTTCGACACTTCTGTAGGATGTAAAGGGCACAAGCACACTAGAAGGGGGGATGAATAATGTGGTAAAAAAATATTGTAAATAAAACAAACCACAGAAAAAAGTACACCAAATATATAGTAGTTCCCCTCACTTAGGTACTCTACTACCTAAGTCTCCCGACTTAGGATGTTTAACCTAATTCCCTCAACTTGGAGGGAATAAATTTACTAAAAAATGAGATAATTAACGGGTTATCTCAACCCAATTACAAGAGCAAATATAAGTAAACTATTACAAGTGTAAGCAAGAAATAAAATAGCTTACAACTCAATTCCTAAGTCTCCAACAAGAATTAGTTTAGAAAATATTTGATATAAAGATCTAGCGATAAACAATAAAGCGCAAAAAATGATTTTATGAGAACAAAACAAATGTGCCAAAAGAACTTGTCGCGAAATGAAGATCTCCTTGAAGGACGGATGCAACAAGCCTATCACTCTTGCAGCTAAATTGAGAGAAATATGATCTGGGGCAATGAGGATTTTTGATTCTTGTGTTATATGAAAAGGACACTCAAAAGGTGTTTTTATAGGCCAGTAATTAGCCCTCCCTACGCCTCCTAGCCGTTGTGGGCAAAATAAGAAGGTTAGGAATAAGATTAATTGCAAAGTAGCCATTCAGATCAGGCATAACGGTTAGTTGGTATCGGTACTAAAGTTGTGGTACTGGTATTGGCTACTCACAGTTATCAAGCAGCCAACCCAATAGAACCTGGGTACTGGTACTCATCATAGGCACCGGTACTCAGTGCTTACAGTTGAGTACCAACTAAGTCACTAGGTACCGGTATTTATCGTGAGTATTGGTACTTGTGACTCACATGTTTGAGACAAGTCAAAAACTGTGACCTACATGTACCAATACTAGTGATTAGTTGCAGTACTTGTAAGGTCCAGGCACTACCACTGTCCACAAACTGTGAGCACTTGGTACCGGTACTCATCATGAGTACCAGTACTTATTGTTCACAGTTTGAGACTAGGGCCCAAACCTATGCCTTGCATGTACCGGTACTTATGAACAGTACCGGTACTTGCTACAAGTACCTTGTTTTGAGTGATTTAATCAATTTTAGTGCTAAACAAACTTAACTACACGGTTAATATTTCAAAGAAACGATTTTGATTTTTCAAACAAATGATTAAACGTGAGTTTGATAACTAATTATCTCTATTTTGATTTTACTTCCTAAATCAATTTTTCTTATTTAGGAGACATATAAAATTCTAGAATACAACAAATGAACAACATAAAAACAACCTCCATCCTTCATATCATCCACACTTCTTCCTTGTTATGATCCATACTTTATAAATCATGTGATTTCCTATAAATAACACTTCATAATCTCATTAGATTTAAAACAATTTTGTTAACAACAAAACATAAAAGAGAAGTGGAACTAGGTTCAAACAATCTCCCCCTTTTCGGTGCTAAAAAAATAAAAGAAATACTCATATTTAAAATGATAGAAATCTCATAGGAGAAGGAATACAAAAAACTCCACTAGGAGTGAAACCTCCCCCTCAAACTGAGCTTCCTACTTTTAAATATGAGTATTTGCCATTTCTCCCCCATTTTGTCAATCAAACAAAAAGAATAACAATATGCAAAGCTAATGATCAATCATTGGTAAATTATGTAGAAAAAGGCACTCAATTAACATCATAAAGAGCATAAAAGATGAACTAAAGCATTAATCAACTTATTTAAAAGTCATACACCATAACAACCAAACAAAATAAATTGTCTTATACAACAAAACATATATTGTACTAATTGCAAGCTCATTTCCTATATTTGTTAGCAACAAGTCTACTGGCATTGTCATCATCTCCGTTATCATCATCGTCGTCGTCATCATCAGCTTCTTCTTCATCTTTGTCATCCTCTTCATTTTTAGTTTCTTCAGTGTCTTCATCTTCACCTTCGGCATATGAGATTTCTTCATCTTCTTCATGTTCTTCTTCCTTTTCATCATCACGAAGGATAGGTTCTTCTTCTTCTTCCATTTGAGAGGAAACAATAGATGGGTCTTGAAAATGCATTTGCTGCCTTTCACTATATTCTTTTGATGCCTTTGGTTAAGTGTGCTTCCATTGCTTAGGTTGTTTACTGGAAGAAGCAAAATGGGAGGACTTAATCGAAAGTGAAAGCTCATGAAACTTGTGTTCCATGTGACGAATACCAAAGTTGAGATTTGTAAGATTTTGACCTATATAGTTGAAAGCGTTAATCATATTGGGATCGGTTCCAGGTACATGGGAGAAGTTTACCCAAGGCATTTCAACTTTGGGATAATGATAGGTGATGGAAACACCATCATGAGCCATAACTAGCTCATTTTGACCTAATTGAGTCAATAAATGCTCCTACACAACCGCCAGAGAATCATAACTCATTATATAAGCATTCTGAGAGAAAAATAAGAAACTAGGGGTAAAACTATAATTTTACCAGCTTATCATGAATGCAGTACAACCATGGGTTTTTCAAGGGATGAATAAAGGTCAAATGATATTAATAATATAATCAGTGGGTTAGATCAGACAGAAAAGAGTTTGCATATGTTTTGAAAATTAAATGACTTTTGAAATCTTAAAAATAGACCCACTTAATTAACCATGGTTATGGTCAAGATAAAATTCACTTAAAATCTTTAAAAATCATATAAAAATATTCTCTAGGGCTTAGTACCTTCAATTTGGCCATTAGAACCCATCTTGACCTAAAATGGAGTCTCAGATAGATATTTACCTTAATTTAGGTTTTTACATAAATTACCTAGTCAAACGTGGTCAAAACCAAAATCCAACTTCACCATTGAATTCTTTAGGTTCAAATTAGGTTTGTATCAAAATTTGGACCCAAGATGAGCTTGCCTTGACCTAGTTTGCAAAATGGTCCTGTTCGATTACATTTATATCCTAACTTTCAAAAACCCTTGCATATAAACCCCTAACTTCTTCGTCATCTTCACAATTAGGTCCCTCCACTATTATCGCGAAGGAAACCTACTCCAGTGATCTTTGACAGGAGATTTCTCCTTGATTTCTTGGCAAATCTCTTCCAAAATCGGAAGGGAGATTCTTTGAGAAATCCTCTCGAGTATGAATCCGTCCTGTGCTCTGATTCTTTCCCAATCTCTCATGTGAATGCATGAGAGATTAGGGTCTCAAGAAATACCCAAATTCAATGACCTTCCAAGCTTGGGAAGCTTGCTTCCCAAGCTCTAACCGCCTCCTAGAACCCTTTATAAGGACCCTTAGAGCTCCCTGAACTCCTCATGCTCGAAATTGGCTGGGAATCGGCTGTGAATCCCCACAATTCCTCTCTCTCTTTCACGGCCGAAGGTTCCTTGACATCCGGCGATCCCCTCTGCCTTTCCTCATCTTCCATCCACAATACCAGTGGTGGATTCATCTTCCTCGCCTCCATCCACAATACTAGCAGACGTCCATTCCTCCTTCGTCCTCGCCGTTTCTACCTCATCGGAGCCACTTTCGTCTCTGGCGTCGGCAACACCACATCCGACACTATCGCTGCCCCACTTCATCCACTTACCTCTTAGCTAAGTCCCTTACCTTCTTTACTTTAGTTTCGCACTCACCCCACTTCAAATTGACCACCGATGCTTCTCCGCGACTCCATTGTCTCCATCTCCAGCTATCTCCTCCGGCGAGACCATCCCACCTCCACAGACCACCAAATCCCTCGCCGACAAGCCCACGAACACCACCTCACCTCTCCGCTCATTTCCCCTCTCTTTATTCACTTCTCCACTCACTCACATGCACTTACAGACATCCACACGCCACACAAACACCCCCATCATGTTTGCCGTGCTCTGGCGACCCTCCTTGAGCATTCTGACGTGGCTGAGAGGCCGTTTCACTATTTTCAGGTACTCGACCTTGCTGCCATTGACAAGCAAGCTTCGAGCTTGCTTGAAGCTCGTTCCAGGCACTTCAATCCCAGGCTAAAGCCCCAGGTCATGCAGAAGCATCTCGTGCACAAGTCCAGGTCCTCAATTGAAGACGCAAGCTTCGCAAGCTGCTGCAATTGTGAAGGAGACCCCCTGCTGTGGACATGCGAAAAAGAAGGGTGCGAATAGTCCCACATCGTCTGCTGCGAAGCGTGTTGAGGCTCATAAATAAAATAAGTGAAAGGATCTGTTCGCCTCAGTTCACGGGGTGAGGTCCCTCTCACCCGCTCACACGACCTTGTCTGCGACACGTACCTGAGGACCTGGCCTGACCTGATAACCTGACCTGCACTCCTCGCTCACTGCTACACGTCGGTGAGCCTTGACCCAGGTACGTGCCTGACCTGATAACCCAGATACCTTGTGGCTCTGGGGGAGCGGATCCTAAGAGAGAAAGAGAGAGGAGAGTTGCGCGGGTAGGGGGAGGGTTTTGCTACAGGGAACTTCGGCTGACACTTAGCTGGATTCAGAAGAGGAAAGATAGAGAAGGAAGAAGAGAAGAAGTGGAGGATCACAGAGCTAAAGGCAGAAGCTGAAGAAGAAGAATCTGCAGCTGAGAAAGCAGAGAAAGAAGAAGAGGTGAAGGCTTGAGAAAAAGAAGGAGAAGAAGTCGTAGCCGAAGAAAGAGAAGCTGCAGAAGAAAGGAAAAGTCAGAGAAGGAAGAAGAAAAGAAGACAAAGAAGAGAATCACTTTAAGTCATCAGATTTCCAAATCAGACGACAGATATGAGCTTTCATTTCATACATATACATTGAGTTCCTTAGTTGATATTGTAGGAGTGTTTGGTGATCTAAATCATCATTTTACTCCCATCTTTTTGCACATTGATACTGATATTATTGCAAATTGTTCTAGTTTAAATTGTGATCTTGATTTGTAAATCCCATATTGCTCCTTGTGTTTGACCTCGAAACTTATTTGAGTAATAAAAATTGTATTTGTTTTCAAAGCGATTTCGACTATATTACAATACTTTATTTTAAACTTAATTTTGCCGCGTTAAGCAATAGGTCATAGGACCAAATGTAGAAGATGAGTCAAGAACTTGATGAGAATAATATTGAGCATTAGGATCAACTTCATCTTCTTTATCATCACTTGATAATTCTTCTCTAGCAGGCTTTACTCCCATTTTTCGGAGTGTGGACCACTTGAAGTAGACCACTTTTCTAAGCGGGGTAAAGTTTGAGAGATCAATTCTACTCTTGATAAGTATATGAGAAACAAGTATATCAAGAGGGAGAGCAGAAGCATGGTAATGAGGTCTAATGAAATGAATGAATACCATCTTCCAATTAACAGGGAAACTGGTAATGATAGCATAGATTAACAGTAAAATATCTACGGGAATTTTATGGAATCCCGAATATTTGGCCCTTAAATTCCATGCTAAAATTCTAAATAAGGCTCTTACAAATAAGGTCATGTTAAGTGCAACCAAAGCTTTTCCTTGACAGTTTGGGAGCAAAAGGGTTTCATGAATTTGAGAAGTAGTGAATTTTTCTTTAAGGGTATTGAATGCATGACCTTCATTTGGACATTGTGTTATAGTAGAAAGGAATTTTGGTGTGACCATTACTTTTTGACCAAAGATATTAAAGGTTAAAACTAGATGACCTTTATTCTCTTGTTCTTGAAGGTTTGCAAAGAATAAATAATTAATGTCAGGGTAGACTCCAGGAACATCAACAAAAAATGACCCATCAAAGAAATGCATGAGATGTTGTTCAGATAGAAGGATAGTGAAATTAAAAAGGTCTAAGGAAAAATCTTTCCACTCAACAGGCCTATAATGATGAAACTTAAGGCCCTTATACCAATCAAATTTGGATTTTGCATTCTCATTGATGCAAAACTTATGCAATGCATCTTGAGGTGACTTTCACTTACTTTTGGATTTAGGTGCCATCTGTAAACATACAATAAATAGAGTAGGAAAAACCAATGGGAAAGCAAGAATATTTCTTTTCATGCGTGAATACATAACACACATAAGCTTGCATGTACCGGTACTGGTCATGAGTACCGGTACTGATTGGTTCTAATACCAACCAGAAAATCAAGCGGATATCGGTATAGATCATGAGTACCGGTACCTACTGCCTATAGTAGGCTCTGCTGCACCCAGCAAGTACTGGTATCGATGATGGGCACCGGTACCACTTGGTACCCAAAGAAAAATGATATGCAACAGCAGGTAGTGTCTAAGAATGAGATGCGGAATAAAGAAAACTTGGTCTTGGATGGTGAAGATCTAACTAGCGAAGAAGAGAATACCTTGGATCCTTAAGTAGAGCCTTGGAGGAAGAGATCCTTCTTTTTGGCTGGGGTTTGGAGGAGGCCTTGGAAAGAATGAGAGCTAATGTTGAAGAGAGTGAAATGAGGCAAGTGTTTGCACTTGCCCTCTTTTATATGGGATGGATCATGTTCAAGTCACATGACCACTTAAGTGATTTACAAAAAATGTAAATTATAAACTTAGGTATTGAAGAATAATGTAATCAATACTCTATGTTAAGCAACCATATTGCAAACTGTAGATTCGTCCCTAGCAGGAGGGGTGACGTAATAATTGCGGAAATAAAATATAAACAATCCACGAAATACAATCACACAAAGTACACAAAGATTTTTAGGTGGAAACCCAAACCAGGTGAAAACCACCACCTAACCCTCTCGAGTTAAGATTTTCCGATCAAACAGGTTGATCAAATCCACTAACCGAATCACTTTAAATGAGGGTGATTCAATCTCAATTACAACCACGCTACAAGTACGAGGGTAACGTTCCTCAACCCCTTCTCTCCACGAGAAGGATTTTGTCCCACGAAGGAGATGGGAATTCGCAAAGCGAATACCCAACCAAATAACAAAGATAAAATAACAATAATCCTATAGAGCCAACAAAGTAATTTTAACCTAAGCTTCTATAGGAATTAAGAAAACTCCCCTTTGCAAGGAGTGCGTCGACGATGCGGATGCGTAAACAACACGACGGCGCTACGTCGCTCTCGTGAACTATGGCGGGAGAGCGGGTGCGCAAAGCTTGATGCTCTCAAGATGATGGAACTTAAGCTTGGAGGGCAAGAGCTTTTCTTGGACACAAAAGAGTAGAAAGTATGTTGCTTAGGTGTATCTTGTGTTTCTTGGTGTGTGTTGGTGTGCAAGAGGTTTCCCTCTATTTATAGAGGCCTTAGGAAGGCTTTGGATGGCTTAGGAAATGCTCCATAGCCGTTGGGTGCAAAGCCCAAGTGAATCAACTTGAAATTAGGAACAATCATTGCACTGACAGGGTTATCAGACGTGTAATTCTGGCATCAGACGTCTGGAAGACTACTTTAAGACGTCTGATTTCAAGGTTAGACGTCTGATTTCGTGCGGGTTCCTTCCTGACTTGAATCAGATCTAAACAGGGTTCTAGCGCAAGTCCATCAGATGACAGACATGACGTCTAGCACTATGTCTGGACGTCTGGAAACCTACTTTTTCGTGGGAATGGATTTGCAACGGCTAGAAAATCTCTGAGAAGAGATTTTCAGGTCAGTCGAGGCAAAACGATCAATTATCAGACGTCTGGAAAGGCTTAAGGACGTCTGAAAAGGCTCTAATGGTCATATCCTCGAGTGTTTGCTAAGAGAGCCAACGGTCCACTAATTGGACGTCTGGCAAAGTCATCAGACGTCTCCTAAGATGTCTGGTCTAAGGTCTGGATGTCTGATTTCATCAGACAGAACTAACTTGTCCAGCCTAAATGTTATCAGACGTCTGAATCAACAGTCAGACGTCTTAAAACACTTCATCAGACGTCTGATTTGGGAATTAGACGTCTGGAAACTCTGTTTGAACCCTACATTGGTTTTCTAAGTTCTCTACAGAAAACCTAAGTATCCTAGGGTTGTGCCGGTGTTCCTAGGACTACTGTTAGGGTACTTTGAGGCTCTTTAACATGAATCTAAGTAACAAAAATAAAGAGCAACAGAAGAAACGAAAAATACAAGGAGTACAAGAGAAGGAAATCTATCCTATTCTTCATCTCCTTCCTTCTTCAATCTATCGCTCCTCGTGAATCTCCTCTGTTTTCCATCAAGCTCCTCCAATCCATCCTGAATGCGAGCTCGAATTCCGTCTAATCACGTCTACATTTGCAATTGACCTGAAATCTAAGACTCCAAGTGCAAATGTTAAATAACACGTGTTTTGTTATCATCAAAACAAATGATCGTGGTGCTCTAGCACCAACACAAACAACACCCTGATATTTCCAAAAATATGAAAATATTATAGTATACCCCTTTTTAATTAAAGTAGGTAAATTGCAATTAAGCCCTCAAGTTTTTTTTATAAATACAAACAAGTTATAAGGCAATCAATCATTTAATTTTGAATTTCTTTAATTGCACAAAGCCCCAATTTTCTTCTTATAAAGCAGAATCTCTTTGCTGTAAGAGGTTTTGTAAAAATGTCTGCCAAATGATTTTGTGTATCTATGAATTCTAACTGAATGGTATCTTGAAGCACATTATCTCTAAGAAAATGATGTCGAAAGTCTATGTGCTTGGTACGTGAATGATGTACCAGATTTTTAGATTGTACATAAAATTTTAGATTGCAAAAAAATCAATCTAACATCGGATAAAGTTTGTCTCATCCAAATGACCTAAGAGCAAGTAAGTGAAGCAGCAATATATTCTACTTCGGTCCTAGAAAGTGAAACACATGTCTGTTTCTTAGAGAACCATGAGACTAGAGATTCTCCAATAAAATGACAAGTGCCACTAGTGCTCTTTCGGTCTGTCTAACTCCCTGCATAATCTGCATCACTATAGGGTAATAAGTCTAAGGTCTGTGCTTTAGGATAAAAGAGACCAAGATCTCTTGTGCTATTTAGGTATCTGGATATTCTTTTTACTACGTTTAAATGAGATTCCTTGGGTTCAGATTGGAATCTCGTACATAAGCACGTAGCAAAAAGAATATTAGGTTTAGAGGTTGTAAGGTATAGTAGTGAACCTATCATACCTCGGTATTTCTTTTCATCTACCTTTTTACCGGATAAGTCTTCACCAAGAGAAGTAGATGAAGCAATTGGAGTCTCTTTTCCATTTATATTTTCAAAGTCAAACTTCTTAAGAATTTCAAGAACATACTTTATTTGACTAATGTAGATAGTTGTGTCTAATTGTTGGATTTGGAGGCCTGAAAGGAACCTGAGTTCACCCATCACACTCATTTCGAACTTAGTCTTCACAGTCTCACAAAAATGCTGGCATAGGGACTCCTTGGTTGATCCAAATATTATATCGTCCTCTGGATTTGGAGCTCTGGGTGTGCTGGGTTCTCAAACCTGGGAGGCTGATGAACATAAACTTCTTCCTTAATATAGCCATTAAGAAAAGCGCTCATGGCATCCATTTGAAATAACTTGAAGCCCTTTGCACTTGCAAAGGCAAGTAAAATCCGAATGTACTCCAATCGGGCAACAGGAGCAAACATCTCATCAAAGTCAATTCCATCCTGTTGGTTATAGCCTTGAGCTACAAGTCTAGCCTTATTCCTAATTATTGTACTAGATTCATCCAATTTATTTTGGAACACCCACTTGGTTCCAATAATAGAATTACCCTCAGAAGTAGATACCAAGTCCCATACATTGTTCCTTGTAAATTGGAGTAGCTCCTCTTGCATAGCTACAGCCCAAGACTCATCCTTTAATGCTGCATCAACTTTCTTGGGTTCAAGTTGAGAAATAAAGGCATTAAGGATAAAGTTAGCCCTCAATTGAGATCGGGTTTTTACACCTTGTTCAATATCACCAATAATTTGATGTTGAGGGTGATCCTTGTGGTGTACCCATTCTTTTGGAAGATCATGTACATTTCGTGTATCTTTCATTTTTGATACATTGATCACACTTCGTTCTCTCCAGAGATTGTGACAAAGTACATAACCGCATCGTCGTCCACCACTGCGAGCCGTTCATGACTATGACTGTGACTTCCCGCCATCGCACGCCCCCAACTACATCACTGCTAACCACCACCATGGTCGGCGGTGATAGCGCTGACGCCATCACCGCGATCCACCTCCTTGCTCTGACTTTGCTTTCCTCACTATAAGTTCATCACTACGCTCCGCCGTCTTCTTCAATCGTGACCGTCATTCACGACCGCATCTCTGACATCACCACCGTGTGACATCCCCTTCATTTAAGTCATCGAGGAACATTCCCGGACGTCTGGAGACTCGCACCTCTGGCCACCCTCTCCACCTTCCTGCTTCACAGCAAAGAAGAGGCCCCTCCATGTTCTTCTTCATCCCCCTCACTGCCCCTCCACCTCACAGCAAGCCCACGACCGCGACGACCATCCTCCTCTCGACCTGCTACTCCTCGTCGTGCCTACGCCCTCACAGTGGCACCACCTCCTCTGCACACAGGCAGCAGGGCCCGACCATGAGCGAAACTTCCACGTGACCATTGACCTCCTCTTCCTCCTCTTCTTCATCTCTAACAGAAGAAGAGGTACCCAATACCCACCCTTAACGTCCACACGCAGCTAGCCACCTCGTGCTCCTATGACCATGTGCACCTAAGGCTGTGTGCACCCACAACCGCACACCCCCTCGCACCATTAGCCGTAGCAACAGCCTCCTCCTCGTCTTCTTCTTTGTCTTCTCCTTCTCCATCGATAGGAAGAACTTGAACTCCACGTGACTCCATACGCAGCTGACCTCTAAGGCCACGAAGCTTCGCACAGTCACCTCCAACGGACTCGCCGTACCCTCACGAGCATGACCATGCCCTTAGAATCTCCCATGCCAACCCATGCACGTGTATGGAGAGCTCCTCGCCAACGGCTCCCTTCCTGCCATTTGATCGCCGCCGGCCACCGTTCTCCTTGGTGCGACCTCCGATGCAAAGCTCTTAACAACTCCAACCTCCTCTGAGCTCCATGTGTCCCGCCATCGCCTCTTCTTCGTGCACGATCAAGGAAATGAAATCCACTATTATGGGTACAAAATTTGCATTTGATGCCATTGTTGCGCTATTCATTTATGCAACCCCTCTATTCCTCTCTATTTCCCCTTCCATCTATTACTTGCACATTTCACTCTCGCTTACTGTCTCTGATAGCATTTATATGCCATGAATATTTGTAGGAGAGTAGTAGAAAACAAACTATTGGTTTGATGGTGAATCTTACATGGCTTGATCTCGTGGTTATATAGGTTCCTAATTTGTCTGTGAACATTGATACACGCAATAGGTTTGTTTTACGATATTCAAAAACATACATGAGAAATATGCAGGATTATTCTTAGTAAAATTATTCATGAATTTATTGCAGTCGTTCCTCCTTGTGGATACGACCTAATCCACCATGGTTAGTTTTATTTATAAATATTTTTGATCTGGGATTTTCCCACCACGCGATTTTACTGCGACGACATACTTTTCTGACATATATTTCTAAAAAGTAAAATCTCCCGTTCACCTAGCTATACTAGGGGAATATAAGGTGTAGGCAAGGGATCAAGTCTCATCTGTTGAGGAAGGTTCTCCCATCCTGAAGAAGTTGGAGTAAGGGATGGTTTGGGATAAGGAGAAAAGGAGGAATAGTGGGAAGCAAAAGAGTATGGGTCTAAGTTCTCTTCCTTAATCAGTTCTTCCTCATGGTGATTTCCCATTGGAAAGGATTCAGAATTAGATTCAGAAAAAACAAGTCTTCTCCTAGGATTTCTCTATAAAGGTGGCATCAAATAAGGGTTTAGAGATCTTCCACCTTGCATGCACCAAACAAATATCTATAGATGAGAGAGAGTAGACAGATGAGAGAATCCCCAAACAAGCAAACAAACTAAGCCTTAAAGTGTAAACCCTAATTAGACCTAATCCTGGCTCCCAAAAATATGAAGAGGTTAGACCAACCCTTGAATTACTTGGCTAGTCAGAAGGGTGGGACCCCCTAGGACACCCCGTACGGTGGGACACCACTAAGGGTTAATGCGATTACCACACTGACCTTTCTTGTCACTAGTGTGTCCAAGTAGACAAGGCCTTGACCTTAGCCCAATCTAACTTCAAGTTACCAAGAAGATTAGTCCTACTTAGGGCACGTCTACTCAATTTTCTGCTTAGGATTGAAGTACTTTTGGAATATGATGGGCGTCAGGGGGGTGTTGCCCCCAAAATTGATTTCAAAAGTGTGAAGTACACAGGCAAGGGGTTCACAAGCAATTTTTATGATGAAGTGAATTTTAAGGTTCAATTGCTTGTATAATTGGGTTTTAGGGTTTCGTAGTTAGATAAGTTCAAGCACGCTTTTGATGAGCACACAAGAGTTTCTTTGGTAGTTCCAATCTATGAGATAGATTTCCTTTAGAATTATGCAATGCAAAGGGTGCTCTACCTTAAGGTTTGGAAACCCTAAAAACAAGTAGCTACTGATGGGAACACCATCATGAGCCGTAACTAGCTCAATTTGATCTGATTAAGTCATTAAATGGTCCCACATAACTACTAGAGAGCCCTAATCCATTGCATAAGAGAAAGACAAGAAAACAGGGGTAAAACTATAGTTTTAACAGTATATCTCAATTGTAGTACAATCGCGGGATTTCTCAGGGGTTAATCAAAGGTCAAATGGTCTTAAAAGTCTAACAAGTGGGTTAGAACAGATAGAAAGGGATTTTCACGTGTTTTGAGAATGAAATGGCATTTGAAACCCTAAAAACAGATCCGTTTAACTAATTGAGGTTCTGATCAGGATAACATTCACCTAAACCCTCTAAAATTCATAGAAAAATATTCTCTAGGGTTTGGTATGCTTGATTTGACCATCAAAACCTGTCTTGACCCAAAATAGAGTCCTAGACAGACATTTGCTCTAATTTGGGTGTTTGCATAAATTACCCAGTCAAAGTAGGTAAAAAACTAAATCTAACTTCACCATTGGATTCCTTGGGTCAAATTTAGGTTTGTACCAAAATTTGGGCCCAATCTGAGATCATCTTGACCAAGTTTGAATTTTGGTCCAGTCAGACTTTTTGTCTCATTCTAACCCTTAGCTTTCTGAATTCCTTGCAAATGGCCCCCCAATTTTGTTGTCGTCTTCACAAAAAGGTCCCTCTGCCATTATCGTTCAAGAATCCTACTTCGATGAGCTTCATTTGGAGAGATCTCTTTGATTGATTGATGAAACCTTCCCAAAATCAAACCGAAGATTCTTTAGGAAATCCTATTTCCATTGGGACCAACTTGGATCCCAACTCCTTCCCAAAAGCTCATGCGAACGCTTTGAAGGAATGGGTATCCAATTTTTGCGTAAGCTCCAAGGTTCCCAAGCTTGTTTCCAAGCTTGAAACCCCATCCTAAGCCCTATTTAAGCATGCCCAATGCGTGGCCGTGTTCTTTAGCTAGTTTTAGGGCCAGAAACATCTTCCTAACTCTCCCTTCGGCCCTCCTCCAACTTAGCTCTGGCGAGCTCCTCCCCCGTCTTCCTACGAATGGCAAACGACCAAATTGTCCTGTCCTCCTTCTTCCTCATCTTCGTCTGTGCCTGGTGGGCCAAAGCCAGGGAATCTAGATCCCCTTCTTCACCGTCGTCCCCCTCCCAGAGGATTTATCTTCAACACGTCCAGCCATCACACCGACATGGGTTTTCTACCTTCTTCGACCGTTAGATTAGGTTCTCTAAGTTTCCTTTCTTTCCCTACGTTTTTTTATTCTTCTTTTTCCCAAATTCAACCACCGATGCCGTGAATCACCCTCATCTTCTCCACCTCTGGTGACATCATCGGCGAGGGCTTTCGTCTGCTACACACAACCATCCCCCTCGCCAACTATCCCTACACCTCTACCTTGACCCAAGGGCCAAAAGCCCTCTATCTTTTTCACTGATTCATCACCCAAACTCGCCCCTAAACAACCCATCACCGCACCTTCAGTCCCGACTCCATCCAACCTCTACAACACTCCTCGCCTTACGCTGAACCCATCACCACATTCGCCGTGCTACGGTGAAGCCTGCTAAATCTTCTGACAAGGCCGCAAGGCCATATTCTTCCTTGCAGGTATCCTCGTCGGAGCTCCGCCACTTCCGCCATCGCTGCCCTTGTTCTTCAAGTCCCAGGCATTACGAGCCCCATGCAGCTTCCCCAGGTAGTGCGGCTTACTCCCAGGAGAGCATCCAGGTCCTCAGTTGAAGACTACAGGAGCAACTGCCACGCCAATTAGATGGACTCTACTGTTGCGCTGTGCGAAGGAAGGGTGGGACTTTAGTCCCACCTCGGAAGCTGACGACCAAGCAACACTGCATAAATTATTTTTGTCCTATAGCCTTATCACCTCAGTAAGCACAGGGGGTGAGGTCCTTGCATGTGCCCCTCACGCGCCTCACCCCCAACACCTAGCCCGCAGGTCTGGCTGATCCGATAACCTGCCTAGCCTAAGCACTCCTCGTTCAGCACCCATGACGGTGAGCCTGGTCCCAGGTGCACGTCTGGCCGTATACCCAATTACCCTGATGTGGCCCTGGGAGGGCGGAACCTAAAGAGGAAGAGAGAAAGAAAGAGAGCACAGGGCAGGGGAGGGTTTTTCCTTGTGTGACACTTAGCCAAATCTGAAGGGATGGCTGCCCTCTGTGTGTGAAGAAAGAAGGAAGCCTTCGCAGAAGAGGAGGAAAGAAAGAAGGCCTGCTTAGAAGAAGGGAGAAGAGGCTAAAGACAGAAGGAAAAGAAGGTTTGCAATAGGAGGAAGAAAGAAGAAGAGAAGAGAGAAGGCACAACTGAAGAAGAAAAAGAACAGTGTTAGGGAAGCACTGTAGCATTTGATGGCTAAGTCGTTTGGTCATCAGACCCGACAACTAATTTGAGGATTGATACTTTAGAATTACTGTTGAGATATTTAAATTGATTGAATGTTTGATATATATGCTTAGAAAGAGTAATTAGTGATTTAAATCACCATTGTTTTAGCTTCTTTACTTTTTTTATTACCTCAAAATACATGAGAATTCATTGAATATCTAATGTGACAGATTAGTATTTATTGAATATCATTTTGTGGTTTAAATTCTTGTGCTCATTTACATAATTGAGATTAGCACTAAATTCCTACTTGTTCCTTGTGTTCGACCTTGTACTTCTATTCGAGTAATAAATATTATTTATTTTCAAGCGATTTCGACCTATACTACGACGCAACATTTATAAACCTCAATCTCGCTCTGTCAACAGCTGCTAAGATGATCTTTTAAGTCCAAAATTAGGAATGTGGTGCGACCCAAATAATGAAATCAATTGAACTTTTTGCACCACTAATTAGGCACGGAAAAAATATTTTTTCAAGAATTTTAATGCATGCTTTGTATTTTTTTTAGATTTAATGTGTACTGGGGGTTCTGCAATCTATTTTGACCCCCAGTTGGTGATTGTATATGCTGTGTAACCAAATGTGCACCAAATATTTTTTTTTGAATTTTCCAAAATTCTATATTATTACAGGAATCCAACGCAACAAAATTCAGATAAATCAGAGTTGTATAAAACTTCCTGTGCTTTTCTGAAGTCTGAAAAATATGGAGCAA
Source organism: Thalassia testudinum (assembly GCA_037157565.1). Classification (NCBI taxonomy): domain Eukaryota; kingdom Viridiplantae; phylum Streptophyta; class Magnoliopsida; order Alismatales; family Hydrocharitaceae; genus Thalassia; species Thalassia testudinum. Next base: position 148,010,039 of record JAZHRO010000031.1, read on the forward strand.
TAACAGATTTGATAACAGTTCAGTTCATAAATTTTTAAAATTTTTATATAACTCATAATGGAGAAAAATTTTAATATGTTGTTCCCAACTTCTAAGCCCACATCCAGTAAAAAATTTAGAATTTTTGAAATTTTAAATTTTTGGGAATTGAATTTTTAAAATGAGAGTTTGTTGTAGCCCGAAAATTTGGTAGGTGGTTTTGTTGATTTTTAAAAGATAATATCCACCAAAAGATATATTTTTTTAAGGCAAGCAAGTACTAATCCTAAGGTTCAACCAAAACACCTAATTTTTTGGATTTCTTTTCTGAAAATAAATCTTACATAATCCAAGATACGAGTACTTACCTGAGGTTAGATACCTGCAAATTTTTCGTTGTTGCGTTTCTTCTTTGATTTCTGCATTTCCTGCACACACGAAATCAACAAAAAGAAAGCATGTTAGAAATCTCAAATAAGCACTAGGAAGAAAAGCTGTAAAAATTTTCATTGCCTCCCCGACAACGACGCCAATTTGTTCGTCGCAAAATACGTAAAAAGGTTTTATCGTTGTAGTTGCAAATTATGTCGAAACAAAATAAATTTATAAATTGATAAGTCCCAAGTCATTTGCAAGGAGGCAAAACATGATAGTTGTGCGAAAGCTTTTTGGAAAAATGTTCTAAGCAAATATTTATATATGTATATATGTATATATAGACAAGGATTCATGAGAACGAATAATCATTTTATTGATAAAGAGAATGTCTCATAAATCTAATGTAATTGAATGCTTGAAAATAACATGAAACAGAAGAATAAACTATGGAGGAGGAAAAGGAGAAGAGAATGTGGAGACGACAGAGCCACTTGTGAGATGCTTGTAAGAAACTCGGCAGAGCTTAAGATTCAAGGCGCCGGGAAGAAGACCGGAGAGAGAGGTTGTAGAGAGAGAACGGGGGTGTGCATTATGGTGGTCTATTTTTTTTTCTATCTCTAGGTGCCTAAGTTATGTTCCAAAGGGTAGAGGCTAGGTCCTTTTATAGAAAAGTAGGTGACTTCCCGTTGGTTGATTTAGAGTGCATAGGATCACTAATTTGGATGGTTTAGATTTAATCAAAAGTGATGCCTAGGATTCGTTGAATAGGGACCTTAGGATCTAAGTTATAGGGATAAGATAGGATGAGGGTTTTCTAAAAATAGGCAACTTAGGTGGGTGGCTACAAGGAATAGACATAGGTTGTGAGAATAGGTTCTTAATTGGGCTAGGTTGACCCTAACTCTAGTGGATTGGGTCCAAATAGGTTCCATAACACAATTGACTTATACTAAGTCAATTAAGTGAGCTTATGGACTTATAGGGGTTCTTGGGTTAAGGATTGGATCTAGGGTAGGTTGGTTAGGTTCCTGGATAGTAGGACAACTCTGTGGATAAAGGGTCAAGATCATGGATAGTGTTATCCATGATTTTGGCATTTGAGCTCACTTATTCAGTTTGAGCTGACCTAAGGGTAGGAGTTGGGATAAGGGTATCCTAGGGTTCTAAGGGTAGGGTTAGGTTATCCTAGTCCCTCTCTCTCTTCTTCTTTACTTGGATTTTCATTTCTTCCTTGATCAAATCTTAGTTTTCAACCAGCTTCTAATTTTGCTGCAGCTTCTTATCCTACTCAGCTCAATGCTCCTGCTTATTCCAAGTCCTTAACCTACATTATTCAAAAAATTAGATAATTAGGTATAAATTAAACATAATGCACAGAATATGCATGCATGCTCTAAATGCAACATTTACTTTCTAAATGCATGATTTTATTAAGGAGCTAACCCTAGAATAAGCCAATTAGGGTAATAGATTAGACTGTTATCAAGAACCAGGTTCACTTCGATGCATCTTTAAAGGATATGGACCAAATGCAGGAGGCAATCATCGAAAGATTCACCAAATATCGAGAAGTTGTCCATGAAGACCTCAAGGTATTTACCTACCATATCAGAGAATATGGCTAGCATGCACTGCTGAAAGGTGGCAGGTGCGTTGCACAGCCCAAATGGCATCCAGCGGAACGCGTACGTACCGTAGGGGCAGGTAAAGGTGGCCTTTTCTTGATCTTCGGGATGGATTTCCATTTGATTATATCTGGAGTACCCATTTAAGAAACAGAAAAATTGATTTCCTGTTAGTTTCTCGAGAATCTGATCAATGAATGGGAGAGGGAAATGATCTTTCTTCGTGGAGGCATTCAATTTCCGATATTCTATGCAGACTCTCCACAAATTCGCAATACGAGTTAGGATGGTCTTTCCAGATTCAGTTGTAATCATGGTGAGCCCTACCTTCTTAGGCACAACTTGGATAGGGCTCACCCAATGGCCATCAAAGATCGGGTAGATGATACCAGCGTCTAGCCACTTGATGATCTCTTTCTTCACGACCTCTTGAAGATTTGGATTCAATCTTCTTTACATTTCCCGAGATTGTCATGAGCCCTCTTCGGTGTAGATACAATGTGTGCAATATGAGGGACTTATCCCAGTCAGGTCATCTAGAGTCCATCCAATGGCTCTTCGATGCTGCTAGAGAATAGAAATCAACTTTGTTTCCTAATCAAATGTGAGTCGGGAATTGATAATCACAAGAAACGTTTGATTGGAACTCAAGAAGACATACTTCAAATGATCTGAGAGGGGCTTCAATTCCAGCATCGAGTTATCAGCAACGAGTGGGGGTTTAGGATGGGCCTTAGAAGATAGGGTGGAAGCTATGGGTAGGTCTGGATCAGCTATGGGCTTCTCTATCTGTGGGTCAAGATCTTCTTGTGATTAAGGCTTGGGAATAATCGAGTTTTCCTCTGAAATTGAGTCCTCAACCAAAGAACCGATCTTGCATACTTCTTCAATCGCCCCACAGTTTATTCCTTTCTAGGCATTGAAAATATCAATCTGTAACGTCTTATTCCTGAATTTTAACTCGATCTACCCTCTTCACAATTGATATTTGCCCTAGCTGTGACTAGGAATGGTCTCCGTAAGATGATCAGTGTGTTTCTTAGGTTTTTAGGAGTATCCATGTCTAATACGATGAAGTCCACTGGAAAGTAGAAACCTTGAATCCTAACTAGAAATCCTCGAGAACTCCTCTAGGGGACTTGATTGATCTATCTGCTAACTGCAAGGTCACCTCAATCGATTTGAGCTCCATTTCCTCGAAATGATCTAGTAGGGATGTAGGGATGAGGTTTATGGAGGCTCCTAGATCCAATAAAGCTCGATCAAATTCTAGATTGTCGATCTTACAGGAGATCAAAGGGGTGATAGGATCTTTCACTTTATGTAGAAGTTTGCTCAGGATGATTGAGCTAGCTTGCTCAAACAATATAATTGTACTCCTATCTTTGTTTCGTGGCTTACGCTTTGGTGTACATAAGTCCTTCAAAAATCGCACGTACGCCGGTACATGGCAGATCACATCCATCAAGGGGATGTTTATCAGGATTGGCTCAAAGAGCTTGACCAGGTCTTCCTCAAGTGCCACAGGTTTGGGTTTCCTCTTTCCTTTGGTCAAGGCCTTAGGATATGGAACCTCTGTAGGTTCCTCTAGGATTGGTTCAGGCTTTGAATTTGGGATAGGAGTGTCCTGGATAAACATCCTAGGGTTAGGCTCTGAACTACCAGGTCTAGAGTGGCCAGGATAAGGTGGATCTTGAGTCGATTTGCCACTACGGGTGGCAATAGCATTAAGGCCTACCTGGTTTTGGTTCGGAGTTAGCAAAAGAAGTGGTTGCTGCTGATATCCTGAATACAATGTCTAAGCCTCCATCCCATCAAGTGATGGAGGAGAAGGGGCCTTGTAAACGTAGTGAACTTGGCCCTGATTTGGGTTCATAACATGCCTCTGGTTCGACACGTTATTCGGATTCGGTAGAGGTTGAGATGAAAGTGCACCAGGCTAGCGAGACCTAGCCATATGTGTGAGCAGATTTTAAACCTATGTGATCTTGTCTTTGTGTTGTTTCTGCATAGCTGCATTGGTCTTTTGAATGTCAGCCAGAGCTTGTAGAATCAGATTCATTTGATCTTCCCTTGATGGCCCAGATTGGTCATTCGGATTGGGCCTAGGCTGAGTGAGCTGATATGGGAGCGGAGTCTATGGTCGGGATTGGAATTGAGGTCTCGTGTTTTGATTATTTCTTGACCATGTGAAGTTGGGATGATTTCTCCATCTAGGGTTATAGGTGTTGGAGAATAGATAATTCTGGATGTCGTGGAGATCCTCTTAGGTCTGAGGAACTTTAGAGAAGTCAGAGTACGAAGGTTCAGAGTTCCCCCAACTAAAGTAGCCAGGTTCAGAGTTTCCTCTGAAATCGAAATCAGGTGGGGGTGGATATGGGTCCATCCCTTGGTAAGAGTGGTGGTGAATGTTATGCACAGCCTCCCTACTTGAGGGCGGTTGTGCATATGTGTTCTGTTGTGCAACGGTGGCTCTCTATAGATGTCGAGTCAACTCGTCCACCTTCTTTTCAATGATGGAGACCTTATCCAAGCGACTATCCACCAACTCCAGATCAACGGATGTGGATAGGCCTTGAGTCTTGTGTGCCTCCGTGTGTTTGTCAATGCGCAAGTGGTCATCTGGTCGAACACACCCATAGATTCATTGTTTATGGAATTCTCGCACATATTCTTGAGAATTTCCTAAATGGTATCTTCAAGCTAACCCATGATGTTTTCACCATAGGTTGCATTGATAAAGAGCTTGATATCCTCACAGAGTCCCTAGTAAAAAGACTGAACTTGTTCCCATTTAGGAACTCTGTGATAGGGACATTTCTGCATGAGACCCAAAAAGTGGTCCTATGCCTCATGAAGTGGTTCTCTCGCATTTTGCGTGAAATACGTGATCTGGTGCCTCAATGCGTTCGTGTGACCAACTGGGAAGAATTTCTTCAGGAATTCAGATTGGAGTTCCTCCTATGTGTTGATTAGACAGGTTAGAGTCTGGTATCAATGGGTAGCCTTATCCATAAGTGAGAAGGAGAACAACTTCATGAGCAGGATGTCCCGAATCTGAACAGGAGGTTCGAAGGTCTGGGCCAGATGTTTTAGATGCTTGATATGCTGGAAGCGATCTTCGGAGTTTAAGCCGTGGAATTTGGGGATAGCATTAATCAGATTCGACTTAAACTCAGTATCAAGCCTTCCAGTAGGGATTTGCTCCTTGGGTTCAATTACCACCACAGCGGGAATGTAATGAGCTCGCATCTGAGATGCTACAGTGGATTCATGAATGCCTGGAATAGATCGTTGAGGTTCTATAATTGATTCTGAAGATTGGGTTCTTCTTCTTGGTTCTCCATGGATGCAGATGATGGAGATCTGGGTTTAGATATGGAAGAGTCGGAATAGATGTCAATTTGGTCGAGCGATAGCACAAACAAGTGGGTCGAGGCTTGGCCTCGATGAGAATGGATTGCTAATGGAGGCCTTAAGGGTGGTCTTAAGGACCTCCTCCCGAGCATGCATTAAAGAATGAGATAAGGGACAGAATATGTAGTGGATCTAATCGAGGCAACCAAAAATCTTTGGATTACTAAGGAGGTTCAAGGCGAATGATATCTTTGGATCAGAAAGTCACTCACCCGAGAAGTACTTAGGTAGCCAGGAATGGAGATCTCGTAAAGACCCCTACACAGTAGAGCATCCCCACGGGTTACAGGGTTTCCCCCACCTGACCTTCCTTGCCACTAAGAATCCAAGTAGATCGGAATGACAAGCTTGACACCTAAGTCTACCAATTTTAATCCAGAGTATGTGCCTTAAATTTCACTTGAACTTTAGAGTTGATTTTGATTTGTTGCCTAATTACACTTGAACTTTAGAGTATAAGGCACGGATGCCTTAACTCATGCTTTAGCAGTACTAAGGCAACAACACCACATAAGAGAGGCACAAGGGCCTTACGAGCCTCAGGATAGCTATGTCTCGAGTGAAGGGGGGTTGTCAAGAATCCTAAGGCCACAAGGCAAAACCTTCCCCCTTCCTCCTCAGATTTTCTTTCTCTCAGACCAAGTCAAACCCAGCTAACCAGGTAAACGGATCCAGCTCAGACCCACGGGTGAGGGCATGTGAAGCGTGTGCGAAGGGGCATGCGAGGGGACCTCACCCTATGCATTTTGAGGTGAATAGCGATGGGCGCAGATCCAATTTATCTGCTATTGCACCCTCCTGAGTCCACGAGTAGGACTAAACCCACTGCTTTCTTCCTCGTGCAGTTGCTGGTGGATTTTCGAGCAAATGCTACTGCTGCAGATGTTGCCTCACCCAAGTCAGGGCCTGGTTGTCTTCAAGGTGTTTATTCGCTGCTATAGAGGGTTGAAGCAGAGCTTGAGATGGTCAGAGTACAATAGTCGGAGGCGAAGAAGATGGTGGTGAAGTTGGAGCTCTAGCCTTCCTTGCATATTCTTCAAGCTTGCTTAAGCTCTTGTCTTCTAATCAAAGCTCAATATCTCATTCAAACAAGGGGGGATTGTTCGACGATTGATCTCTCCCAATTTAGAGCGATTCCTCCTCAGATTGAAGGAGAAATCTCTGATTGAAGATTGGCAAGATGCTGTTCACACAAATCATGGCAACAGGAACCTAAGTGAATAAAATGATGAGAAGTTAGGGACCCAAACACAATAAACTTGAAAATTGAGGGGAAAATGTCAGGAATAAAGTTTTAAAGGGCTAAAATGTAAACTAGGTCAAGGTGGACTTTGATTGGGCCAAAATTTTGGCCTTAACCTAATTTGGATCCAAGAAATTTAATGGTGAACTTGGATTTGAGTTTTTCCCATGTTTGACTGGTTAATTTGCATATAAGCCTAAATTAGGATAAATTTCCATTTAGAACTCTGTTTTAGGCTAAAATAGGTTCAGATGGTCAAATCAAGGGTACCAAACCTCCTAGAATATTTTTATATGAATTTTATAAGATTTAGATTACTTGTATCCTAACAAAAAAGTCTTCAATTTAAGTCAGTGTTGACCCACTTTTTAGACTTTTGAGCTCATTTGACCTTTAATTAACACCTGTATGACCCATGGCTAATCTGTGTTTGTGATGTGCTGTTAAAATTACAGAATTAACCCTGATTCCCAATTCTTTTCTTAAATCAAAATGATACGGAGTTGTGACTCTCAGATGATTAGATTGGAGCTTTAATCATTCAAACCTAACTAAATGTGCTTAGTTAAGGCCCATGATGATGTTACCATCAGGCCACACAATCAAGATCATGCAGTCTTGATTCAAATTGGATGCGCCTACGGAGTAAGGAGGTAGCATGAGGTCTTGAACTCGCACTGATGGCTTGAGAGCACTTCCTCTAACCATTATGCTAAGGAGTCCCAAGTGTCCACTTTACGAATTTCCTACAGCCAATGGTTAAGTGATCTTGCCCATTGGATTTTCATCCAACGGCTAAGATTGTGCGATGGTGGCACCTATGAAGAAGGGCAGGCTACGTTAGGCGATCTCAATGGTGCCATGTGGCACCATCCAGACTGTCCATGTTCTTTTGCTTGCAGAGGATGCCACGATGCTTGGATTGAGATGATTTTTGCTTTGTCAGACTGCAATCGTTTCTCTAGATCCACCCGTACAATCAAATTTTTCATTTGAAGCTGCAAAGACACTAAATCAGACAAAAATATAGATAGATCTGAATATGAGACATTTCTCTTCGAGGACAGGATTTCAAATGAAGCCGAATTAGAAAGATTCACATTTGAGGAAAATTCCCTTCTTGAAGTAGGTGAAGGACAAAAGTTAGATGAACCTTCAATGACTAGATTCACCTTTACATCAGATTTATAGAAACCTAAAATTAAATCATTCATTTTGGATTTTGATTACACATCTGATGTAACCAAGTTCGATCTTAATCTTGATTATCCAAAAGGCTTGGACTTCAAGGAAGAAATACAAAAGAGATACTAAGGAGGTAGTGGAATTAGAGGATTTTTGGGAGACAATTTGGAAGATCTAAGGGTGCCTTTACTTTCAAAAACTCCAACTCTTTATAAAGACTCTTATGATTTGATCGAATCTGATTCTTGTGAACCCAAGTTGGCCCAACCTCTACGCCCTCACTACCATTGGGCACAACACTTTGTAAATCACAAATCTTTTTCACTTGGGTTGCACACCTTAAGTCCTAGCTTTGCACCTCATATCCTTAGCACTGAAAGCCACTAGGTGAGACTTTTCATGGTCTATCTATCCTATACCCTACTTATTGGAGTAGGGCTACATCACTAGTTGATTTATCTATTGGGACACTTCCTACCTAAGCTACATGGTTATAGTATTCACATAATTTATGCTTGTGGGAGTTAGATGATTAATATTTCTTTACTGAAAAATTGGTCTGTCTGATTGTTTGCATTAGGTCTGCCTGTCAATGTAAAATTCAAGTTCTTGTTAAGAGGCAACCCAACACTGATTTCTACTGACTTAGTTTCTGTGATCTTATGCTAGGTAGTTTAGTGCATAGATTGGGTCAAAGTACCTGAAGTCTTGATGGGCACATCAGGCTTTATCATTCTTTTTGCCAGCTATCTCAATTATTTTTGTGCTTTCTGCATACATTGAGGACAATGCATAAGATAGGCATGGGAGGAGGCATAATTTTGTCGAGTTTAGCTGCTTGTGTTTATTTTCCCATGTTCCCCTATGTTAGAAAAATAGGTGCTAGTAACACCCCTTAGAATTGGTATTAGCAAAACAGGTGCTAACCACCCAAAACAGGCATTAAAATTATGCAGGTTAACCCCTCAAGTAAATGAGGGTTAACCTCTCAAAAGAGCGGTCAACCCTTCAAGTAAACTAGCATTTGGACTCTTCGGGTCCTATTTCAACTTAGTTACCTTGTCTATTTACTAAAATATGAATTTGTTTTCTGAGTCCTTGACTGAGATTTAAAAAGGTGAAGTATTAAATCGAAAGAGGTCATAAGTTTCCTACCCTCTAGTTTGAAAAGTTTTTGAAAATTAAGTTATTTACACTTGCACTTTTGCACCGACTCATCTTTTGGGTGACTACTGTTGAAACCTAAGTGCTTAATTGGGCTTAGTTTGAGGGTCAGTTGCTCCTTGCTAGTATGGCTGGCATGTTCAATGGGTTTGATCCCCAGTTGTAGGATGCCCAGATCCTAGCTTAGCATATTTAGCTTTTCAAGCCCTTATCCAAAAGATGTTCTTGAATTGGATTCAAAAGGGCCACCAACCTAGAAAAATGAGCGGAAAAGAAGAAAACATGAACACTAAGGTAGTAGGAAGAAGTAGCTATATATATGAACAAAAAAGCTTTGCGTCAAAAAAATTCAAAAATATAAAAAGTGTGAGGTATAGAATAAGAAGCCAAATGACCTAGCTGGGGAGATATATACTAGATTCATCCTTGTGTTGACCTTGGAATAAAAAAGGGTAGGGAGAAAGTTATTGATGGTAACACCATATTTCACTTTATCTAACTTAATTTGACTAATTTATAAGGTTAAATTAACTTAATTAATCATTAAAAGGGTATAATTCAATCTTGGCTGAATCAAGAGGAATTATTTTGAAATGGGCTAATTTTGTTGCTTTAATAGACAAATACAACTGCAGAGTAACTAAAAGGTAAACCTACACCTGATTGAAGGTCAATTAAGCTAATAATTCTAATTAGTGAGCTTACATGAACTAACCTAGGGTTTCTCTGAGAAATTAAAGCTAATTCATATTTTAAAACCCTGATTTTAGCCTCACTTAAATTCAAAAAGTTCTGATGAAAATAAATGTAATATAAAATTGAGAAAAATCATTGCAAAATATTCTCTAAGGTTTATAATAATCAATTTTATAAAAAGAACCCAAATTGTCCTAAAATAGAAACTAAGGTTAATATTCAACTCATTTTGGGTTAGAATGTAAATTGACCAAGTAAACTTCATCAAAACCAAAAATTGAAGTCATCTTTAGATTCATTGGGTTTAAATTATGTTACCATAAAAATTTGAGACTTTTTGGACTACATCCTAATCTACTTTGCAGTTTGACCCTTAACTTTTAAATTTCTTACGTTTTGGTCCAATTTTATTTCTTCTCAATCCTTGGCTGACACCAACATGTCGTTAGTCAACTTCCTCAAGTAGACTGAGCAGAGAAGCTCGAGCTCCTCTTCATGCGCTGCTAGCAGCAGCTGTGGAGCGAGATTTGCTCGATCAAATACCACCAAATTTGGTAGGATTGATCCTCGGATCAAGCCTAATCTAGCAAGTAAGATTTCAAGCTCTCTTTTTGGAAAGAAAATCAGCCAATTAGGTTGGGGATTTGGGTTTTAAACCCATCAATTTTCTCCCCTCAAGTCTCGCATCTTGTTTCCATTTGATGCGGTAAACGCTTCTATATAAGCTCGTGCACAAATCCAAAGGAGGGTGTGCTCAATTCGGCTGAGAATCCCCATCTTCTTCCTCCTTAAGCCACCTCCATTGATGTTTCTCAAAGCTTCTTTAACTTCGTTGTCCGCCGCTCTTCCGCTAAAATTGGAAGAAGGCTTCTCTTCCCCGACATCCCACAAAGCTTCACGCGAAGCTTCGTGGCTTATTTCTTCCTCTTTGGCTATAATTACTCCATCTTCTTCCTCCTCGTCGTTCCTTCTTCGCTAAGTAATTTCTCTGTCTCTTTCACCAAATTAGGTTAGGGCTTTGTTTAGTTAGGATCTCAATTAGATATCTGTTGCTATATAGTGCCGTTCATAGGCTCTTCTTCTCTCCTCGACTTCCACCTTAAGGCCCCAACGGGCTTCTTTAACGAAGCTCCATTTGCCAATGTGACCACCCATTTGAGTGTTTAACCAAGGTCGTACGACCTGTATTTTACTCGCTAGGCTTCACCGAAGCCTCGCTGTCAACTGCAACTTCGGCGTTGTCGTCTGCCACTCTCCTTGCCACCAATCGCTGATCCAACATTGCCATCACATTGGTAGTTTTTTGATGACACCCTCTGCCCTTCATCGAACCTCATCGACCGTCAGAGCTCAAGTCCGGCTTATCTCTGGTAAGCATCGCCAAAGATGGAGGAGAAGAGCCCTCAAGCTCTAACTGCTGGTAGGGACCTGATTGAAAGCAAAGAATTTTTGCAGGGACAAAATTGTGAGCCTCCAGGGACCTATTTGCAAGGAATTAGGGACCAAATTACAACATTCCAAAACTGATTTGTAACCTTGTTTAAATTGATTTAAGATTTTCTTTAAAAGGGGTTTTTGTTGGTATAACTTATTCAAACATTATTGTCAATGTTTATTTAGTGCTTAATCAAATGTATACTTGATTATTTTTTTTATTGAGCATTAAATAAACTTTTGATCATATTTTTCTTTGCACTTGATTTCATCTCTTTAATTTACATATTAAAGTGTAATTGCAAACTTATGGACTTTTTAGAGTTCACGCCTAATACAAGTTCAATAATTTTAATTGTAAATAATTAAATAGTGGTAATTATGCACTAAATTGCTCCCTTCAAACAACCTCGAAATAAGTTTTATTTCGAGATTATAAATTTCAAAAGTCATTATCACGTGTTTTTGACTATATTACAATGCAATTTTTATAAAACTTCGATTCGCACGTAACAACTACCAATTCTTAGTAAGGAAAATCTGAAATGGGGTCCATTAAAGCGAAAAGATATTTTTTGCCTTATTGAAAACTTTAAGTTCAACCTAGTTGCTCATCTGACGAGTTACTTTTACAAACGCTAGGTGCATGTATTTCAAGTTCGATTCAAACCTTGGGTAGGTTGACAAAGCCATAAAAAGCTATTCTCAAGACCTAAGTATAAGGCTAATAGAGTCTCTAATTAGATCTAGGTGGTCTGTATTTTGGTTGGTACATAAGAATTGTTGAGTCTTTGTCAATAAGATTTTGTGTACAATTTCTTTTGATTTGGTGAAGAATCAAGGTTGGTGTTTCTAATTTGACTTAGCTCAGACACGTGTTTGGTTTCTCAATCGATTTCTGTTTTCAGTTTTTCTTGAGGGCTAGCAAAAGATAGGCATGGGTCGGTGATATATTGCTATTTAATTCCTTAATTCCTACCTAATTATTGTTAGTTTGAGGGTGATTTGGGCCATATTTCATTGCATTAGGTTAGATTAATCATATTACATCATTTTGCAAATATTGCATTTTTAGGAGTTTCTAATTTTTTTCATTACTTATATCTAGTGCGTTGATGAGATTTGTTGATATGCTTGAAGGTACCATGCATGGATTTGATTGGGGCATCTGTCTCCCCACTGGATCATTGCATCCTTGCATCCAGGGTAGGAAGACCAGAAGGATCTCTCCACCTCCTTCTTAGCACTTCTGCACCCGCCTTTCTCTCTTTCCTTACTTGCTTTTCTAGTTCTAGTGGTTGTTCTAGTTTTACTTTGATTCCCAGTTCTTGTCTAGTCGTTTGATTACTTATTTCAATCTTTCCTTTAGTTGTAATAAACACTTCATTTGTAATAAAAGTTCTTATTTCTACTTCAATTTCCTTGTCTCTCTAGATGCTTTTAATTCCCTACATTAATTCTAGTTGCTTGTTTATTTTCTTTTGTGGTTAGGTTTCAAGTCCTGCAAGTTTTCACATTCATTTTCGTGGTTAGTTCGTAATCATAGCTCTCTTATTTGTTTTCATATACAAAAATACAAAAAAAAATACAAAACTTAAAAATAAGAGAATCAAAGTGATAGGAATTGTGAAGGATCTTGTTTGGAGTAGTCTTCCAGGGATTTAAAGTGACAAGAATTGTGAGGATTCTGTGTGGAATAGCCTTCCAGCGATCTCAAGTGATGGAATATGTGAGAGATCCTATTTGCAATAGTCTTCCAAGGATTTGAAGTGATGGGAATCGTGAGGATTCTGTATGGAATAGCCTTCAAGGGATCTCAGGTGATGGAATATGTGAGGGATTCTGTGTGGGATACTTTTCTAGGGATCGCGAGGGTAAAGCAGGAAGTCGCTCCCTCAAAGTCAATTGGACCATTACTCAGGGAGTCTTGTGTGGAATAGATTCCAGGGACCTCGAGTGTAGTTAATGTTCCAGTGCCCAAAGTAGGTACTCTTGTCTAGCAGACATGGCTGCTATAATCTCTTTGAAGGTCAAGGAGGGGTTAGTAGTGATCGAACAGATTTGCCATCGAAGAGAAATGTAAATCTAATCGTATTCATTGCACGTGGCAACGAAGCAATTGAATTAGAAAATATTAAAGAGATGAAAGCCATGAATAAAGTAGAGTAAATGTCGAAGCCACAAGGAGGCTATCAAACACACATCCAAATCTTATGAAATCACATTCAATCACAACCAAAGGGGAATATTCACATATCACAAGAAATGAAACAAAATAAAATGCAAAACAGTAAGATAGAAAAGATGACAATGATGGTGGAGGACTCCCCTTGCATGCCGAATGCATGTGGTTACATGCGACGATGGAGGTTGGTTGCTAGCGTGTTTGTTTCTTGAGGAGCTATGGCGAGCACTCATGGAAGGCTACTACTATCGTGAGTAGTGTGCTCGTGTGCTTATGTTCAGGTAGGGTAGAGGCGAGGTGGAGGTAGAGGTTACTGTGGTCGATTGATCGCACGTGACATCATGTGGCCACAGTGAAGGGTCGACTATGGTCATGGATATGCACAACACTCATGCCTCGCATGCTGTCACCATGAGGAGGTGTGAGGTGAGCGCTCGCATGGTGGCCGTGGATGTGTAGTGGAGGTTATCCACAGTGCGGAGGGTTGTGTGCATGCAGGCGCCTCGCTTAGGGTGCTAGGAGCAACATGTGACGACAATGGTGGCTTGCAGATGGAGGAGGTGCACTGAGAAACTTGGCGATGAGAAGGTGGTAGCTGTGAAGAGCGAAGAGGATGAAGGAGATGGGAGGAGCAAGCAGGCGTTTATAGCGAATTCGTCATTGTTTAAGAGATGCATCGTACTATAGGACAAAATCACTCAAAACAGATAAAGTTTATAACTCGAACGTCAGAAATGCAATCCGAGGTCATTAGCTGGGAGCAAATATGGAATTCACGCGCTAATATCAACATTAATGTAAATGAGAACAATAAATTAAGCAAGGTATAGATTTTCAATGAATAATAACTTGTCACATTAAATATTTAGTGAAATCCAATGTATCTCAAGAATATGAGGATAAAAGGAAAAAAGAATAAAAGACAATGGTGATTTGAATCACTACTTATATCCTCTAAAGTTTAAGCATGCATTCAACCATCAATTCAAATCAACCAACAGTAGGCAAGCAATCAGACGTCTTAACAGAAGGCAAGCACAAGCTCTTTTTCTTCAGAACCTCTCCTCTTCTTCCTTCTTCTTTCTCTGTGTGCACAGGGGGGAACTCACCTTTGACATCGACTAAGTGTTAAGAACACTGAAGAGCAAAACCCCCCTACCGTCGTGCTCTCTCTTTCTCTCTTCCTTCTCCTCTTCCTCTCTCAAGGTTCTCCTCTTTCACACCCTCCCAAGGCGATGCACAATACCGAGTATTCGGGTAATCGGTCTAAAGCGCACCCAAGACTACGGTCGTCGGCGTGGGGTAGCAGCTGAGGTGTGCACAGGAATAGGTGGGTAAACGAGTCAAAGCCAGGCCCGCGTGTAAGGTGTCAAGGGCGAGGCAAGTGTCGGGTGCGAAGGGCATCACCCTCGGGTGTTAGGAGATGATAAGCCGTATGCAGAAAAATGTAACAAGGTGCTTCAATTGGTTGCCCACTTCTGAGGTGGGACTAAATATAGCACCTTTCTTCGCACAGCTAGCAGCAGTCGTTCCTTCGTCAAATTCGTGGTCAAGCTGTGATCAACCGCTCCAATTTATCATCCAAGAGCGATCCTGGGATGATTTCTTAGCAGTTGGAGTCGAGACCTGACATAAGCTTCAAACGAGCTTGAACTCGCTCGTTAATGGCAGAGATGACTTGAAGACCTGAAACAAACAAAACGGCCTCTCGGCCCTGTTAAACAAGTTTAGAAGCTTCATATGAGTGCGGCGAATGTGATGGTGGTGGTGGCGTGCTGTGGGAATGCGTGTGTCCGTAGGGCGAGGTTGGAATAGGTCGGAGATGATGGGTTTGTTCGGCGGAGGGTTTGAGTGGACAGTGGAGCGAAATAGGAGTGGGGTTTTATAGAGGGTGGTGTGGCAGAGCTTATGAGGGTTTCGGTGAGGCGGATGGAGATGTGTAGTGGTGGGGACGCCTCGTCGGAGGAGTGGTCGGAGACAGAGAAGACGGAGGTGAACGGCGGTGTCGAGGGGTTCTTTTTGGGTTTTTTGGGTATAAAACTAACCTAAGAGAGCTAAGGATCTAATCTAACTACTTATTCTAAGTGGACGAAAGGAGGGAGAATGACGTCGAGGGTACGTTGGCGCTGGGGATGAAGGTACTCCGGTAGGTGGGAACGGCGACGACGACGGAGATTGGGAAGCGCCCGCTGGTATGTCACAACGCGGAGGAAGGTGTTTAACGCAGCGAAATCGAGTTTAAAATGAAGCGCTGTAATATAGTCAAAATCGCTTCGAAAACAAATAGATTTTTATTACTTGAATAAGTTCCGAGGTCTTACATAGGGAGCAATATGGGATTTAGAAATCAAGATCACAATTCAAAACTAAAAGAATTTGAAATAATATCGGTATCAATGTGCAAAAAGATGGGAGTAAAATGGTGATTTAAATCACCAAATACTCCTACAATATCAACTAAGGAACTCAATGTATATGTATGAAATGAAAGCTCAAATCTGTCATCTGATTTGGAAATCAAACGACTTAAAGTCTAATGTTCTTCTTCTTTTCTTCTTTCTTTCTTTGATTCTTCCTTTCTTCTGCAGCTACTTCTCTTTCTCAGCTACAACTTTTTTCTTTCTTCTTCTTTGGCCCTTCAGCTCAAGCCTTCACCTCTTCTTTCTCTGCTTTCTCAGCTGCAGATTCTTCTTCTTCAGCTTCTGCCTTTAGCTTTGCAATCCTCCTCTTCTTCTTCTCTTCTTCCTTCTCTGGCTTTCCTCTTTTGAATTCGGCTAAGTGTTAGCCAAAGTTCCCTGTAGCAAAACCCTCCCCCTACCCGCATGACGCTCCTCTCTTTCTCTCTTAGGATCCGCTCTCCCAAAGCCACAGGTATTTGGGTTATCAGATCAGGCGCGTACCCAAGTCCAGGCTTATTGGCGTGCAGTGGTGAGCAGGGAGTGCACGTCGGGTTATCGGGTCAGGCCAGGTCTGCGAGTACATGTTGCGGATGAGGTCAGGTGATCAGGTGAGAGGGACCTCACCCCGTGAACTGAAGCGAACAGCTATCAGCACAAAATAAATTTATGCGACTTAGCATGTTTCGCAGCCGACGATGTGGGACTATCCGTGCCCTTCTTCTTTGCGTGTTCGCAGCAGGGGGTCTCCTTCAATTGCTTCAACTCACGAGGCTCGCGTCTTTAATTGAAGACCTGGACTTCTGCACGAGACGCTTCCGCGCGACCTGGGGCTTTAACTTGGGACCAAAGTGCCTGGAGCGAGCTTCAAGCAAGCTTGAAGCTTGCTCGTCAATGGCGGCAAGGGCGTACTCCTGAAATCAACAAAACAACCTTTCGGCCACATTAGAACACTCAGGGAGTGTCTCCGAAGCACGGCGAACGTGATGGGGATGTTTATGTGGCATGTGGATGTTTGTGAGTGCATGGCGAGGTTGAACTACGTGCATGAGAGTGGGTGTGTTCAGGGGTGCGTGTGAGTGAGTGGAGAGGTGAGGCGGTGGTCGTGGGCTTGTCGCGAGGGATTTGGTGGTCTGTGGAGGTGGGATGGTCTCACTGGAGGGGATGGTCGGAGATGGAGTTGCAAAGGGTTGTCGGAGGTTGAAACAAAGTGTGGTGAGTGTGAAAATAAAGTGCAGGAGATGAAGAACTTAGCTTGGAGGTAGGTGGACAAAGTGGGGCAGAGATGGCATCGAATGTGGTGTTGTCGACGCTGGAGACGAAGGCGGTTCTGGTGAGGGAGAAACAGCGAGGATGAACGGGAACAGGCATCTGTTGGTATGACGAGACGTGGAGAAGAATAGGGAGGATGAATCCACTGCAGGTATAGCGGACGGACGACGAGAAGAGGCAGAAAAGGTCATCAGACATCAACGAACCTTCAGCCATGAAAGAGAGAGAGGAATTATGGGGATTCACAGCCAATTTTGAGTGTAAGGAGTTCAGGGAGCTTTGAGGGTCCTTATAAAGGGTTCTAGGGTGGTTAGAGCTTGGGAAGCAAGCTTCCCAAGCTTGGAAGGTCACCAAATTTGGGTATTTCTTGAGACCCAAATCTTTCATGCGTTCACATGAAAGATTGGGAAAGATTCAGAGCACATGGACGGGTTCATACTGGAGAGGAATTTTTCAAAGAATCTCCCTTCCAATTTTGGAAGAGATTCGCCAAGCATTCAAGAAGAAATCTCCTGTCAAAGATCATCGGAGTAGGATTTCTCCGCGATAATGGCGGAGGGACCTAATTGTGATGATGACGAAGAAGTTACAGGGTTGAATGCAAGGGTTTTAAAGTTGGGGGTATAAATGTAATCAGACAGGACCATTATGCAAACTAGGTCAAGACAAGCTCATCTTGGGTCCAAATTTTGGTAAAAACCTAATTTGGACCTAAGGAATATTGGATTTTGGTTTTGACCACGTTTGATTGGGTAATTTATGCAAAAACCCAAATTAGGGCAAATATCTGTCTGAGACTTTATTTTGGGTCAAGATGGATTTTGATGGTCAAATTGAAGATATTAAACCTTAGAGAATATTTTTCTATGATTTTTAGAGGGTTTTAGTAAATTTTATTCTGACCAGAACCTTGGTTAATTAAGTGGGTCTATCTTTAGGGTTTCAAAAGTCATTTAATTCTCAAAAATACACAAACCTTTTTCTATCTGATCTAACCGATTTGTTATCTTATTAAGATCATTTGACCTTTATTCATCTCTTGAGAAAAATCATGGTTGTACTGCATTCATGATAAGGTGGTAAAATTATAGTTTTAACCCTAGTTTCTTATTTTTCTCTTAGAATGGTTATACAGTGAGTTATGATTCTTTGGCGGTTATGTAGGAGCATTTATTGACTCAATTGGGTCAAATGAGCTAGTTATGGCTCATGATGGTGTTCCTATCATACCCACATGCCTAGCTTTGCTAGTCCCTTAGCAAAATTTCAAGTTATTAACTTTGATTCTAGACCATAAAATCTTTTGATGCTTAAAAAAAACTTTGTTGTGTGCTTCCTTTTGTAGATTAGGTCAGAATGCTGATAGTAGGCCTAGAGGTACTCAAGTACCAACCAAGATCCGAACCTAGCTAGCTCTACCCTCAGTCTATCATGAAGGTTTCTAAGGTCCACGAAAACTAACCTAAGGTTCTTTGAACTCCGCGGTTAAAGCACCCGTGCTTGTAACATGTTTTAGCCTCGGTTCAGTTTGCAGTGTGTTTTTGTCAAAGAGAGACAGAGGAATTTTTCTTTATTTTTGGAGAGTTTTCTCTCTCTTTTCTTTTTATTTCTATCTTCGGATTAGCTTTACAACACGGTCTATATCGGATTCCTAGTCCCCATTATCAACCCTCGTAAGGTCTCTGGCAATCGATGCTTTGAGATAGCACTGCCCATGGCAACCCCCAGAACCCTGGCTTTCGAGATTTTGGGATAATACCGCCCATGGCATCTGAACCAGCACAGGGTGCTTTCATGCCCCCGGTAGGATATGTAGATATCCTAGGAGACAAGAACTGAGGAGACGATATGTTATTGCGCATCTTCGAGGGGAACTTTCTGCCTCTCCGTGCTGGAAACTCATCCAAATCAACTTGTGTTGATTAGCTGCTCCTAATCTAGGTGACTTTTCCAGAACAAGTTAAACGCATTTGCGTGATTTTGATACTTAGGTTCACTGAACTAGACTATGTGTGGATTGGGGTGCTTAGGTTACCGAGTCTCGCAAACCAGAGGTCAGTTAACAAGGCTAAATACTCCCTAAACCTTAGACCTAATACTTAAGCTTCGCATTTTCCCCAACCTCTTGAGGATTATCTAGATCTTAGAGGGTACTTGAATTTTTAAGCCTAGGATTATAGCCCAAAAGGCCTAAAATCAACGTTCCTACTAATCTCTTCTTTGTTTTATTAGCACTTTTTGTCTTTCTTTCTTTTAATATGGTCTAGAACTAAGTCAATTCCTTAATCTTTTACTAATGACTATCTCTTTTTCTTTTCTTTTCAAATTGTGCTCCTTTTTGACATTTTTATCTCCTCCCCTTTTTCTCCTCAAAATCTGATATGCCATCAAAATTTCCTCTCATCTCATATTTTTGTTCTTTTTCAAGAATTTTTTATTTTTTTTGGTACTTTTGGAATATGTGATTTTTTTGATGAAACCCTTTCTTGTGAAGTGATTTTTATGGCATTTTGCACTTTAATACCCCCCATGCCTACGATTTGCAATGTCCTCATTGTAAATTAGGTGGGTTCACGTTCAGTTTAGATCATTCATTAGAATAGGTGTTGGGTGAGTGAATGGATCGGGATGACTGTTGCGGATGATTTCAAGCTTAGGTACGGGTATCAGAGGTGGAGTCGGCTGTTCTAATGGATGAACCTTAAAGTGCAATATGAGTTCAACATAGGATGTGTCAGGAAGGGTTTTGGGTTTTTCAAAATGAAGGGTTGCCTCCCGTTAAGCGTTAAGTTTTAAGCCATTAGCCGGGTGCAATGAGCTCAGGGAGAATGGAGGGTAAAAGATGTCTCAGCCAAATTTGTATCGGTATGTTCAATGAACGGTTTGAGTCTTTGACTGTTCATGACAAAAGGTTCTGAATCATGGCTGAGTTGACTGATTTCGACAGCTCCATTTCCAAAGATTCGTCGAACAAGGTAAGGTCCGATCCATTTTGATTTGAGTTTTCCTAGGAATAGTTTAAGTTTGGCATCAAAGAGTAGGAATTTCTGACCAGGGAAAAAGATCTTTCTGGATATGTGCTTGTCGTGAAAGGCCTTAACCCGCTCTTTGTAAATTCGCAAGTTCTCATATGCGCCATGGCATAATTCATCGATCTTGCTCATTTGAAGTTTTCTGTGGGTTTCTACCTTAGAAAGATCGAGATTGCAGTTCCGTACTACCCAATAGGCTTTGTGCTCCAATTCAACGGGAGGTGACATGCCTTCTCGTACACTAATTTGAAGGGAGACATGCCTAATTGGGTTTTGTGGGCGATCCTATAAGCCCACAAAACTTCCGGAAGTTGGGATGACTAGTCTTTTCTGTCAGGTCGAACAGTGACCTAGAGGATTTTCTTGATCTCCCGATTTGATAGCTCAGCTAGATTGTTGGTTTGAAGGTGATAAGGAGTAGAGATTTGGTGTGACACCCTGTATTTGGTCATCAGTGACCTGAATTGAGCATTAGTGAAATGGGTCCCTCCATCAGAGATTATGGCACGTGGAATCCCAAACCGAGAAAAGTTGTTCTGATGAATAAATTTGACAACTACCTTATGATCATTAGTTCGGGTTGGAATGGCTTTAATCCATTTGGACACGTAGTCAATAGCAAGCAGAATGTACTCGAAGGCGTTCAAAACAGGGAAGGGTCCCATAAAATCAATCCCCCAGACATCGAAGATTTCGCATGCGAGAATCGGCTGTAAGGGCATCATATCACGGTGGCTCATGTTGCCTAAGGTCTGGCAACGAGTGCATGCCTTACAGTGATTGTATGCATCTTTGAAAATCGTGGGCCAATAGAAGCTGCACTGGAGGACTTTTGCTATGGTTTTATGACCAGAGAAGTGTCCATCGCATGCCTGGTCATGGCAGAAGGACAAGATGTCCTGAATTTCCTCTTCCGGGACACATCGTCGGATGATTTGATCAGCACCAATGCGGAAGAGATACGGGTCTTCCCAAAAGTAGTACTTAGCATTGAAAAGTAAATTATCTTTCTTAGCCTTTGGCCAATCAGACAGAATCTGATGTGATGCTAGGTAGTTTACTAGATCAACAAACAATGGAAGGCCTGTACTGATAGTCAGGAGGTGCTCATCGGGAAAGTGTTCCGTAATGGGTCCGGAAGGGTCAATCATGTCAGAAGGAAGGCGGGACAAGTGATCAGCTAACACATTCTGTTTTCCTACCTTGTCGCAAATCTCGAGGTCAAACTCTTGCAACAACAAGATTTAGCAGATTTGTCAAGGTTTCGCATCCTTCTTTGCAAGGAGGTGCCTCACAGCAGTGTGATCAAAGTAAATGGTAACAAGGGAACCTAGAAGATATGATCTACACTTTTCCAGAGCAAATACTATGACTAGCAGCTCTTTCTCAGTAACTATGTAGTTACGTTGAGCCTCGTCAAGTGTCTTGCTAGCGTAGTAGATGACCATGGGTTTCTTGTCAATTTTCTGGCCAAGTACCGCACCTACAACATAATCGGATGCATCGCACATGATCTCAAAGGGTTGATACCAATCAAGGGACTGCAGGATAGGTGCTTGGGTAACTCGATCACGCAGGATCTCAAATGCTTAAGTGCTCTCCTTGGAGATTTCAAAAGGGACATCCTTAGATAGCAGATTAGTCAGGGGGTGTGCAATCTTCAAGAAGTCTAGAATGAATTAACGTTAAAAATTGACGTGCCCCAGGAAGGATCGAATGTCTTTGACTGAGCTAGGCATAGGGAGTTTGGAAATCAGATTTACCTTGGTTCGATCGACTTGGATGCCTTTTTCGAAGATGAGATGTCCCAGGACAATTCCTTTAGGCACCATGAAGTGGCTCTTTTCCTAAAAAAGAACCAAATTCATGTCGATGCACCACCTGAGGATCTGGACCAAGTGTAGGAGGCAATCGTCAAATGATTCGCCAAAAATTGAGAAGTCATCCATGAAGACTTCCAGATATTCACCTACCATATCTAAGAATATGGCAAGCATGCACCGCTGAAAAGTAGCGGGTGCATTGCAGAGACCGAAAGGTATCCTTCGGAATGCGTACATCCTGAAGGGGTAGGTGAAAGTGGTCTTATCTTGGTCCTCAGGATGGATTGCCACCTAGTTGTAACCGGAGTACCTGTCCAAAAAGTAGAAGAATTTATTTCCCGCTAGTTTTTCCAGGATCTGATCAATAAACGGTAGTGGGAAGTGATCCTTCTTTGTGGAGGTATTGAGTCTTCTGTAATCAATGTAGACTCTCTATGAATTTGCTACACGGGTCAGTATGATTTCTCCAGTCTCAGTCATGATCACGGTGAGTCCTGCCTTCTTAGGCACAACCTGGATTGGACTCACCCACCGACTGTCGGAGATCGGGTAGATGGTTCCAGTATCTAACCACTTAATGATCTCCTTTTTCATGACCTCCTGCAGATTAGGATTCAGACGTCTCTGCATTTCACGAGAAGGTCGTGTGCCCTCTTCAGTATTGATGCGATGTGTGCAATAAGAGGGGCTAATACCAGTTAAATCATTGAGAGTCCATCCAATGGCTCTTCGATGTTACTGGAGAACAGAAATCAGATGGGATTCCTGATCAGGTGTGAGTCTGGAGTTGATAATCACAGGAAACGTTTGATTGGAACCCAAAAATACGTATTTTAGATGATCAGGAAGAGGCTTTAGTTCTAAAATAGGGTTATCAGCAGCAACGGATGGTTCAAAGTGGGTGTCAGGAGAAAGGGAAGGAGTTATGGGTGTGTCTAAGTTGAGTTTGGACTCCTCTAATTGCAGGTTTTGATCCTCTTGTGGTTGACCAAAAGTGGTCAGGTTTTCCTCGATATATCGATCATTAACCATAACCTCGATATCACATATTTGTTCTATAACCCCGCAATTAATCCCTTGTTGGGCCTTAAAGATGTCGATCTTTAGTGTTTGGTTCCCAAATTTTAGTTCAATTTGGCCCTCCTCATAATTAATGTCTTCCCTA
This sequence comes from Thalassia testudinum, assembly GCA_037157565.1. Classification (NCBI taxonomy): domain Eukaryota; kingdom Viridiplantae; phylum Streptophyta; class Magnoliopsida; order Alismatales; family Hydrocharitaceae; genus Thalassia; species Thalassia testudinum. The sequence continues at coordinate 148,033,033 of JAZHRO010000031.1, forward strand.
GTAGTGGCTAGGAAGGGTCGCCCTAGTATGATTGGTGTGTTTCTCGGATTTTCTGGAGCATCCATATCCAAGACTGCGAAATCTACTGGGAAATAGAAATGCCAAACCCTAACAATGACATCCTCAAGAACTCCTTTAGGTGACTTAATAGATCGATCTACCAACTGTAATGTCACCTCTATGGGTTTGAGCTTAGATTCCTCAAGATGGTCAAGTAGGGATGTAGGTATTAGGTTATGGAGGCTCCTCGATCCAATAAAGCCCTATCAAATTGGATATCACCAATTGTATAGGAAATCAGGGGAATACCTGGGTCTTTTGCCTTAGGTGAGAGCCTACTCAAAATGATGGAGTTGGTTTGCTCCGACAATACGATTGGGCTCCCACTTTTGGTTCGCAGCTTACGCTTAGGTGTACACACGTCTTTCAGAAATCGTGCATAAGTCGGTATATGGTGAATCGCATCCATCAAGGGGATGTTTATATGGACCTGTTCAAAAAGATTGACCAGGTCCTCTTCAGGTGCCATGGGTTTGGTTTTCCTCTTTCACTTGGACAAGGCCTCGGGAAATGGAACCTTAGATGGTTCCTCTGGAATAGGTCTAGGTTCTTGATCTGGGACAGGGGTATCTTGGATGACTATCCTTAGGTTTAGGTTACCACCAGGCTGAAAGTGGCTTGAGTAAGGTGGGTCCTGTGTTGCTTTGCCACTGCGGGTCGTAACTGAATTTAGTCCTGCCTGGTTCTGGTTTGGTGTAGGTAAAATAGGTGGCTGCTACTGAAATCCCAAGTACAATGTTGAAGCTTCCATCCCATCGGGTGATGGAGTAGAAGGGGCCTGATAAACCATGTGGGCTTGGCTCGAATTTGGGTTCATAATGCACCTCTGGTTTGGCACGTTATTCGGATTAGGGAGAGGTTGCGAAGGGAGTGTACCAGGTTGGCGGGAATTTACCATCTGGGTGAGTTGATTTCGAACCTCTGTGATCTTGTCTCTGTGTTGTTTCTGCATAGCCGCATTCATCTTTTGAATGTCAGCTAGAGCCTGAAGGATAAGAGTCATTTGATCTGTCTAAGTTGGCCCAGATTGATAGGTGGGGTTGGACTAAGGCTGAGGCAGCTGATATGGACGAGAAGCTTGTGGACAGGGCTGATATGGTGGTCTCTGATTCTGATTGTTTCCCGCCCACATGAAATTAGGATGATTTCACCATCCATGGTTATAGGTATTAGAGAATGGGTCATTCTGGATGGCGTTGAGGTCCTCATAGGTCTGAGGAACCTCAGAAAAGTCAGAATACGAGGGTTCAAAGTTCCCCCAACTAGAATAGGCAGGTTCAGAGTTTCCTCCGACCCTAGAGTTAGATGGGGGTGGATACGGGTTCATCCCCTAAGAAGATCGGTGGTAGATGTTATGCACAGCTTCCCTCCCAGAGGGAAGTTGTGCGAATGGGTTTTGCATCGAGGTGGCTCGTTGCAGATGTCGAGTTAGCTCATCCACCTTCTTCTCAATAATAAAGACCTTGTCTAAATGACTGGCCATCAATTCCAAGTTGACAAAAGAGGACAGGCCCTGCATCTCATGTGCTACCTTTGGATTCGTCGATGTGCGAGCATTCGCTCGTTCGAATATGCCCATGGAGTCATTATTGATGGAGTTCTCACACATATTCTCTAGAATCTCCCACACAGTGTCCTCGTGTTGACCCATGATATTTCCTTCCCAAGTTGTATTGACGAATAATTGGATATCTTCACGGAGTCCTTGGTAGAAAGATTGGACTTGTTCCCATTTAGGAACTCCGTGATGGGGGTACTTTCGCATGAGATCTAGGAAATAATCCCATGCTTTGTGAAGTGGTTCTCCAGGCTGTTGTGTGAAGTGCATGATCTGGTGTCGTAAAGCATCTGTCCGACCAACTGAGAAGAACTTTTTCAGAAACTTGGATTGTAGTTCAACCCATGTGTTGATTGGATGCATTTGAGTCTGATACCAGTGAGCTGCATTGTCCATGAGAGAGAAGGAGAACATTTTCATGAGAAGAATATCCCGATTCTGAACATCTGACCCGAAGGTCTGGGCCAAAAGCTTGAGCTGTTTAATGTGCTGGAAAGGATCCTCAGAATTGAGCCCATGAAATTTTGGAATAGCATGAATCATGTTGGGCTTGAGTTCAATATCAGGACCTTCAACCGAGATTTGGACTCAAGATTCGATCACCACCACAGCGGGATTGTAATGATCTCACATCATAAGACGCTGCGATGGATTCACAAAGGCTTGGAATAAATCATTAAGGCACTGAATTTGATTCTCGAGGTTATTCTCTTCTTCTGCGGGTTGTGCCATGATGATGGATGAAGGAGAATTAGGCTCAGATGAATCAGAAGAGATGTCTATGTGATGGGGTTTCTGCACAAACACGGAAGTCAAGGCCTGGCCTCGACGGGAGTGAAACAAATGGAGGCCTCAAGGGTGGTCTTAAGGACTTCCTACCAAACATGCACCGATGGGCTAGATGAGAATAGAATGTGATGGACCCAATCAAGACACCCAAAAGTTTTGGATGACAATAAAGGTTCGGGGCAAATGATACCCCTTAGTCAAAAAGCCTTCCACCTGTGAATTACCTGGGTAGCCAGAGAGGGAGAGTCCCGCGAAGACCCCTACACGGTAGAGTGCCCACACGGGTTACAAGGTTTCCCCCACCCGACCTCTCTTGTCATTGATGTTCCAGGTAGACCAGAATGGGGACTTGACCTCTTAAGTCTACCAATTTTATTAAGAACAAGGGTGCTTAGAATTTCACTTGAACTTTTAAGATGTATTGAGTGCAAAAGTGACCTAATTTAAAGATTAGTTGACCCAACTTCACCTATTTGTCCTTTGAGAAGTTTTAGGTCCCTCTTTTAGGATTCAAGTGAGATTAAGAGCCTAATTTTTAAAGTTTTCTTGAATAGATCAGTTCAATCAAGGCTTAGGCACACATTGTTTAGGAAAGATCAGTTCTTGATTATGTAAGTGTGTCTCTAAAACACTAAACTGGAATCCTTAATTGGCTCTAATTTTGGTCCAATTTAGTTTGTCCAAATGTGGTATCTAGGACTCAAAAAAGAATGTGATAACCCTAGTTACCCTAAGTGGGTGTACAAATCAAGTTTTGTTGTTTAAATCAAATCAGGCAACTTGATGAATTATCTAAGAATGGAAAGCAAGTAGCCCTAATTGATTTTTTTCTTTTTTAACCTTTTCAGAATCAGGTGCTTAAGAGAAAGAGTAATTAGAATTTACCTACCGCTGGTGTGTTTTGTTGTGCAGTTGATCTTTCTTGAATGTATCTTCTCCCTGAAACAACCATAGCAAAAGAAATATAGCAAGTTAGAATCTGAATCAGGGATTGCAATTAAGAGTTCTAATTTGCTTGTTGCTCCCCGGCAACGGCACCAAAATGTTTAACGCGGCAAAATCAAGTTTAAAATGAAGCGTTGTAATATAGTCAAAATCACTTTGAAAACAAATAGATTTTTATTACTCAAATAAGTTCCGAGGTCAAACACAGGGAACAATATGGGATTTAGAAATCAAGATCACAATTCAAAACTAAAAGAATTTTCAATAATATCAGTATCAATGTGAAAAAAGATGGGAGTAAATTGGTGATTTAGATCACCAAATACTCCTACAATATCAACTAAGGAACTCAATGTATATGTATGAAATGAAAGCTCAAATATGTCATCTGATTTGGAAATCAGATGACTTAAAGTCTAATGTTCTTCTTCTTCTTTTCTTCTTTCTTTCTCTGATTCTTCCTTTCTTCTGCAGCTTCTCTTTCTCAGCTACGACTTTCTTCTTTCTTCTTCTCTGGCCCTTCAGCTCAGGCCTTCACCTCTTCTTCTTTCTCTGCTTTCTCAACTGTAGATTCTTCTTCTTCTGCTTCTGCCTTTAGCTCTGCGATCCTCCTCTTCTTCTTCTCTTCTTCCTTCTCTGGCTTTCCTCTTTTGAATCCGGCTAAGTGTCAGCCGAAGTTCCCTATAGCAAAACCATCCCCCTACTCGCGTGACTCTCCTCTCTCTTTCTCACTTAGGATCCGCTCTCCCAGAGCCATAAGTATTCGAGCTATCGAATTAGGCGCGTACCCAGGTCCAGGCTCACCGGCGTGCAGTGGTGAGTGAGGAGTGCAGGTCGGGTTTTTGGATCGAGTGTGTACCTAGGTCCAGGCTCACCGACGTGCGGTGGTGAGCGAGGAGTGCACGTCGGGTTATCAGGTCAGTCCAGGTCCGTGGGTACGTGTCGCGGACGATCCCGGGTGAGTGTGTGAGAGGGACCTCACCCCATGAACTGAGCCGAACAGCTATCAACACAAGGGTGAGAGGGACTATCCACGCCCTTCTTCTTCCTGTGTCCGCAGCAGGGGGTCTCCTTCAATTGCTTCAACTTGCGAGGCTCGCGTCTTCAATTGAGGACCTGGACTTGTGCACGAGATGCTTTTGCGTGACCTGGGGCTTTAACCTGGGACCGAAGTTCCTGGAGTGAGCTTCAAGCAAGCTCAAAGCTTGTTCGTCAATGGCGGCAAGGGCGTACTCCTAAAATCAACAAAACAGCCTTTCAGCCATGTCATAACACTTAGGGAGGGTCGCCGGAGCACGGCGAAGTGATGGGGGCATTTGTGTGGCGTGTGGATGTCTGTAAGTGCGTGGCGAGGTCGAACTGCGTGTGAGAGTGGGCGTGTTCGGGGGTGGGTGTGAGTGAGTGGAGAGGTGAGTAAAGAGAGGGGAAATGAGTGGAGAGGTGAGGCGGTGGTCGTGGGCTTGTTGGTGAGGGATTTGGTGGTCTGTGGAGGTGGAATGGTCTCGCCGAAGGGGATGGCCGGAGATGGAGTTGTGAAGGGTTGTCGGAGGTTGAAACAAAGTGTGGTGAGTGTGAAAATAAAGTGCAGGAGATGAAGAACTTAGTTAGGAGGTAGGTGGACAAAGTGGGGCAGAGATGGCGTCGGATGTGGTGTTGCCGATGCCGGAGACGAAGGAGGTTCCGGTGAGGGAGAAACAGCGAGGATGAACGGGAACAAGCGTCTGCTGGTACGGTGAGATGCGGAGGAGAATAGGAAGGATGAATCCACCGCAGGTATAGTGGGCGGACAACGAGAAGAGGGAGAAAAGGTCGCCAAACATTGAGGAACTTTCAACCGTGAAAGAGAGAGAGGAATTGTGGGGATTCACAACCAATTTCGAGTGTAAGGAGTTTAGGGAGCTCTGAGGGTCCTTATAAAGGGTTCTAAGGGGCGGTTAGAGCTTGGGAAGCAAGCTTCCCAAGCTTGGAAGGTCATCGGATTTGGGTACTTCTTGAGACCCAAATCTCTCATGCGTTCGCATGAGAGATTGGGAAAGATTCAGAGCACTTGGACGGGCTCATACTGGAGAGGATTTCTCAAAGAATCTCCCTTCCAATTTTGGAAGAGATTCGGTAAGCAATCAAGGAGAAATCTCCTATCAAAGATCGTCGGAGTAGGTTTCCTCCACGATAATGGCGAAGGGACCTAATTGTGATGACGACGAAGAAGTTACAGGGTTGAATGCAAGGGTTTTTGAAAGTTGGGGGTATAAATGTAATCAGACAGAACCATTTTGCAAACTAGGTCAAGACAAGCTCATCTTGGGTCCAAATTTTGGTGCAAATCTAATTTGGACCTAAGTAATTCGATGGTGAAGTTGGATTTTGGTTTTGACCACGTTTGACTGGGTAATTTATGTAAAAACTTAAATTAGGGTAAATATTTGTCTGAGACTTTATTTTGGGTCAAGATGAGTTTTGATGGTCAAATTGAAGATACTAAACCCTAGATAATTTTCTTCTATGATTTTGAGGGTTTTAGCGAATTTTATCCTGTCCAAAACCTTGGTTAATTAAGTGGGTCTGTTTTTAGGGTTTCAAAAGTTATTTAATTCTCAAAACCTACACAAACCCTTTTCTGTCTGATCTAACCCACTTGTTATCTTATTAAGATCATTTGACCTTTATTCAGCCCTTGAGAAAACCCATGGTCGTACTGCATTCATGATAAGCTGGTAAAATTATAATTTTAACCTTAGTTTCTTATTTTTCTCTTAGAATGGTTATACAGTGAGTTATGATTCTCTGGCGGTTATGTAGGAGATTTATTGACTCAATTGCATCAAAATGAGATAGTTATGGCTCATAATGGTGTTCCCATCAGAAGGCGAGGAAGAAGAATCTGTCGTCGGTATTGTGGTCGAACAATGAGGAAGATTAGGAGTCACCAGAGCTCGAGGAGCTATTCGGTCGAAATAGTAGAGTGGAACGTGGAGGATTTCCAGCCAAATTCGAGCTCAGGATGGACGCCGTGAACTTGGGGTCCTTTTATAGGTCTTTAGAGGGTGATTAGAGCTTGGGAAGCAAGCTTCCTAAGCTTGGAAGGCCGTCGGAGATGGAAACCTATGGGATACTCGAATCTCTCATGCGTTCGCATGAGAGAATGGGAAGGTTGTTGGGCTCAAGATCTGATTCATTGGAAAGAGAACTTCTGAAGGAATCTCTCTTCTAATTTTAGAAAAGATTCATTGATCAGAAGAGGAGTTCTCTTCAATTGAAGGTTGGCAGAGATGGATTCCTTCGCAATAATGATGGAGGGACCTGTTTACAAAGAGTGACGACAAAGATAGTGGCCTATTTGTAAGGAATTCAAAAGATGAGGGGCTATTGTAGATAAAGATAGTCAAACTTCGACCAAATTAAAAACTCGATCAAGATGATCTCAGATTGGGCCCAAATTTTGGTACAAGTCTAATTTGGACCCAAGGAATCCAATAGTGAAGTTAGATTTAGGTTTTGACCTTATTTGACTGGGTAATTTATGCAAAAATCCAAATTAGGGCAAAAGTCTAAGATTCAATTTTAGGTCAAAATGGGTTCTGAAGGTCAAATTGAAGGTATCAAATCTTAGAGTATTTTTATATGAATTTTAGAGGGTTTATGTCAATTTTATCCTGACCAGAACCTCAATAAATTAAGCGGGTCTATTTTTAGGGTTTCAGATATCATTTAATTCCTGAAATGGGCGAAAACGCTTTTTTTTCTGTATGGACTCACTTGTTGGACATTTAAGACCATTTGACCTTTATTTAACCCTTGAGAAAATTCATGATTGTACTGTAATTGAGATACACTATTAAAATTGTAGTTTTATCCATGTTTTCTTGTTATTCTCTTAGAATGGATTTGCAGTGAATTACGTCTCTTTGGCGATTATGTAGGAGCATTTAATGGTGGAATATGACTAAATAAAGCAAAATATGGCTAATGATGACGTTATCATTAGTAGGTACATAGCCCTTAGGGCATGCAAGCCCTAAGGTAGCAATCCCTTTTGTCGCTGTGCTCCTAAGGGTTATATGGGAGCGAGTGGTGTTGAGTGATAAAATGGGAAGGCTCATGCGTGACATGGAGAAAATGGGGAGGAGACTGTGTGCCATGGATTTAGGAATCAGATGGGTATGAACACTGAGGGCATGTTTAGTATGTGGTAAGTTAGTGCAATAAGTAGAGGAATAGGGAAGGAATGGTGGAATAAGTGGGTTTTGATGCTTAGGTGGTTAGGCAGGTTAACATTGGTCCATAGAGGAGGTGAGTTAACTTTATGCTGGTGATTGCGTAGCAATCATATGTACTAATCTACCTGAATTAAGTTAGATCCTAGCTTAACTTAGGAATAATGCATGCATGAGTAGCATAATTTGCATCATTGTTGATTTATTAGCTCTGTAAATAATAATGCGATATTATGTTCAAATTGAGAGGTAATAATAATTGCAGGTAATTCAGGTCATGGATGATGAATCCAACCATATGGATCTATTCAGAATGACGACGGGAGTCCAACGCTTCCGAGATCGTCTTGATCAGACTTCTGTAGCATCTTATGAAGTCCGCGGAAGAACAAAGGCTAAGAAGTAAGGTGGCGAAAATCTGAACCTCATATGCCAAATCTGACCGCACAGATGGATCTAGATCAACGATCACAATCGAATGAAGCAAAATCACCCCGATTGAAGCCCTACAGTACCATCTACTAAGAGAAGAAGATGGACGACCACGATGGCGCCATGTGGTGCCATCATAGCCACCCAAGGACGTTGGCCCCATCCACTGAAGGACTTATTGCGCACCTTGTGGGCCGTTGGATCACCTTCCAACGACCACAAGAGCACCACGTCGACTGGTCACAATGCTTCATCAAATGAGGATCCATCCCAGCCGTTGGATCCTCATCTAACGGCAAAGAGTGGCTGAACCTTCAATCATAATCGTGACCAGTTGTGAACGCAGTGCAGCAGAGAGCGCACTTGCATAAGGACGAGTGATGCAAGGCCGAGGCACGCGGAGGGGGAAAATGGAAGAGGAGGTGTGCTTGGATGAAATAGAGTCGTTGGATCAGCAACCAAGGGTGCGGGTGCAGGCATGTGGCGTGCACAGGATCATCTGGTCAGGCAGTGGAGGATACGTGTAGATGCACGTGCATGTCCACGCATCATTTCACACGCTATCAAAGGCAGTCGTGAGCGTGCGTTTAAGCCATCCGATTGTGATTAACGCGCACACACGCGCGGGATCTCAGCAAAGGTGGTAGCAAGGCACGAGCGCATGATCGCGCAATCATGATCTAAAGGCCTAGAGCATGCCACGTGTCAACATATTGTGTGGTGCGTGCGTTGAAGGCGTTAAGGAGGCTATTTTGAGGCGAAATCAGAATCGTTGATATCCCGATCAATGGATTGGATTAATCCAAGGCCAATACATGAGTTTAGGAGGAAAATACCTACTTTGCCCCTTAGTTTAACTACAAAAGGGACCCCAGGGCCCCCATATAAAGGAATCTCCTCTAGCATCTCCTCCTTCATCTCTTCTAAACACCTCTAAGCTCCTTTGGCTCCCTCTTTATCCGAAGCATCCGCCAAGCCCACCTTGGTGCACCGCTACTGCTCCCCTCGACCTCTCCAAAAGGCCACCAATGACCACCCTTGGTGCCCTTATTCTATTAATTTAAATAGTTAATTTTGATTCCATTAATGCATGTTCAAGTTCTAGTTATAGTTCTATTTGCAACTAATGCTCAAACAATTGCCTGATTTTCTTTATATCTACTATGATTAGTATTTAGTTAGTTTTTGAATGGTGGAAAACTATGCGTTTGCAGTTGGATTCGAAAACCTGTCGTAGTTCGAGTCGGGAAGAAATCCGTTCAACATATAAAATTTATACCGAAAAATCCGTAAAAAAGTTTCGGGTCGAACATAGGGAGGCTACGTCGATCTCAAAATCTACAGTTATATTTTTTTTGTATTTTTGTTTAAAAGGCAAAATAATCACAATGGAAGAAATATAAACAATAAAAGAGAGAGAGAAAGAACAATCACTTGATATTTGAATATTGTTTTACAACTAAGAAAGCGGGAAATGATTACACTAGAAAGTGAGAAATTGTTACAACTAGAAAGTAAGAAATTCTACTCTAGAAAGTGATAAAAGAAAGGAGAGAGAAGTTATCCTCCTCGACGATCGTTTGGAGGACGAGCTGGACAGGACAATGCCTGGAAGACAGGGAACGGAACGGGAAGGAGGACAAAGCAGGAGGAACGGGAATGAAGCAACACATCGTCGTCGTCACGGGATCCGCTTCTGGAACGGGGGTGAAAACTTGGTTTTAGCTCTTGAGGAGCATCCCAGGTGTGGGACAAGCTTCTCTTAAGCTTTGGAGAGGGAGAGAGGAGAAGGAAGGGATAAGAAATATGTGGGGGTCGTAGGGCCTTTTATAGGTGAAGATTGAAGGGGGTACAAAGGTCATTTCACTTAAAAACATTAATTCAAGACCTTTAGTGATGGATTTATCTGTCACTAAAGGCCTAAACGTGGCTGATGAACCACATGCACGCCCACCCCCTCACCTTCGCAGCCTCAACGCCCGTGCATGATCTCGCCTTACCAACCGTCTGATCGTGAGATCGGATGGGTTATGTCGCTTCTCGCCAGCGCTTCCTCGCCTGCCTAACGCTTGATTGCACATTCGATTGTGCGTGAAGCAGGGCGTCTGATCCCGCATACACCCGATTGGGCGATCAGCGCCATCCGCAGTCGATTGAGTGGTTGTGATGGCACACTCGCACGCTGGAAGGGGACACCGCTTTGCGATTCGAACCCTTGTCTCCTGCCTTCGCAGTGCCTTAACTGCTGCGCTACATGTGTGGTTGAGGCACGTTGGTGATTTTATGCACGGCCGATCTCGGCCATTGGATCTTCATCCGACGGTCGAGATCAAGCGTTGATTATGCTTTCATATGAGGAGAGGCGCTGGATGAGCGACGATGTGGCACATTCTCGGCTGTTGGATGGGCATCCAACAACAGAGATTTGTCGAGAGGGTGAAGAAGAAGAGCTGCGACCGATGCTGGGCGGCTATGATGGCGTCACGTGGTGCCATCATGGCCGTTCATTTTCGTTGAATTGTAGGTGGTGCTACGGATGTTGGATTGGATCGATTTTTGAGCCGTTATGCTGCGATCATCGATCCAAACCCATCCGTGTGGTCAGATTTGTTGTCTGAGGTGCATATTAACACCATCTTGGCCCTTGATCTTCAGGGTTCCTCGATCTCTATCTGGTGCTACAGATGTCCGTTCAGGGCGATCTTGGAGTCATTGAACTCCAATCGTTGCCCTGATCAGATCCATACGGTTGGAACTTCGATTCGAGGCCCCGATTAACAAGTTACCCTATCCCTGGCCATAAAAAGAAGACAATTACTATGCAATTTATACAACTTGACCTAAATGCATAATTATGCATGTTATGCACTATTTACAATGAATAATGCTAATGTGACACAAAGAACATGCATTAATAGAAATTTTAGGTTAATCAGATGTATGCTCATCACACTCCCATGCTTATCTTTTGCTAGTCCCTAGCAAAAACTACATGCTATTTATAAAAGAAGTATGCTGGATTACTCGGTCACAAATCATTTTCAACATTAAGAAATTATTACTTAGTACCTGAACTTTCAAAGACACAACAACGCCCAGGTATCTACCAAAATGCAGACTGCCTCGAGCCCTCGCCTTATTCAAAGAAAGATCTCTCTTTTTTTCTTTTTCTTCTCTTCTAATTTTTTTGGATTTTTGAGTTTAGGGTTACAAAGTGGCTTTCTACGGCCACTCAACCCACCCAAGATTTGATGAGAACCCTAAGTTCTAAGCATCTTTTTGTGAATGTGATAGACTCATTGATTGGCAATCAGAACAGACTTCGGGTTTCTACACCCCTAGGTGACCTTAAAAAGAGTTCTACCTAAAGGTGTATCTATACGACAAGTAGCTTTCTCCCTACTTTTATTTTTTATGGGGTCAACACAAGGGTGAATCCAGTGTATATCTCCCTGGCTTATTCTACTTCTCCGCTTCTTCCTAAGTGTTTTGGAATCTTTAGTGCATTTCTTGAGCTGGGCTATATGGATAATCGGTCGATGAGCTGTTACCACTGGCAACTTGCCAGCCATACTCGTGCGGCGAAGTGTGGCTTATTTCTTTTTGTTTCTTTTTGTTTCTATTCTCCTTTTCTTTTTCTTTTTCTTTTCCTTTTGAACTTTCTTTTTTGTTTTTCTTTTTTTAAGTAGGTGGCTTCCCTAGTCTAAGATTTACCTAAAGGTAGCAAGAAGAAAGTGGTCTAGTGACTGGGCTCTGGACAACCTACCTATGGGCTGTTACTAACGATAACTTGCCAGCCATATCACCCTAGAAGGTTCATTAGCTACCCAATTTTCATTAAGACCACCGAACAACGAGTTAATGACGAATAGTGTGTAGATGCTTAGACTTAAAGTTTCCTCAAATCAGAGGGTGGGTAGATAAGTCGTGTACTAATCACCTAAACTTATTTAATCAAATTAAAATAGAATTCAGGATGGTGAGGACTCGATAAATAAATCCACATTTTAGTGGATATCTAGTCTGATTAAGCCTAAAGACCTGAAGGGTCTTAGTGTTCAGATCCTACTGTAATATTTCCTAAGATAGAAATTTCTTAATGCCCAAGTATTCCTTCCTAATTTAATTTTTTTTTAATGTTTATATAATAAAATAAGTAGAATTTACAAGAATTCCACAGAGCTGACAAAATGATTCAGAAATGAATCCACCCCCCATGCCTAGCTGATTCAATATCCGCATTGAGAATAAAAGACATGAAAGGAAGGGTAGAATGCAGAAGATATCACCTGAATATGAAGCTCGGGTTAGCTCTGAGTCAGACTGTACGACTGCTGAGTTTAATGCCGTTAGCTAGGCATAGTCCAGCCAAAGAAGTCACAACATAGCTAGAGCAACCGTGTCTGAGACGTGTTCTAGAATAGTACGGTCAATAATAGGCTTCAGACGTTGACTGTTGACTTTGAATGAATTACCTGTCTTCGGGTTAGAGATCTGAACAAACCCGTTTGGAAATATCTGATCGATAATGAATGGGTTGTTCCATTTCGACCTAAGTTTGCCAGGAAAGAGCTTAAGTCAAGAATCAAAGAGCCAGACTTTCTAGTTCGACTCAAAGATCTTTCGGGAAATCAATTGGTCATGAAGAGCTTTGGTTCGAGCCTTATAGATCTTGGCATTCTCAAATGCGTCATTTCTAAGCTCCTCCAACTTAGATAGTTGGAGTTTCCTGGTCTTCCCGGCTAAACTCAGATCTAGATTGCACTGCTTGATTGCCCAGAATGCCCTATGTTCAATTTCTATGGGTAAATGGCACGCCTTTCCATACACCAGACGAAATGGAGACATGCTGATGGGCATTTTATACGCCATACAGTAGGCCCAAAGAGCGTCTTCAAGCTTTTGAGTCCAATCTTTGCGATCAAGCCTAACCGTTTTCTGCAAAATATTCTTGATCTCCCGATTGGAGATCTCGGCCTGTCCATTCATCTAGGGATGGTAAGGTGTGGAGATTCTGTGATTAATCCTGTATTTTGCCAGCAAATTACGGAACTGGACATTAGTGAAATGAGTGCCACCATCACTAATGATGGCCCTCGGAATCCCAAACCCACTGAAAATGTTTTTCTTGATGAAATCTATGACCACCTTGTGGTCATTGGTTCGGGTGGGAATAGACTCGATCCACTTGGACACATAATCAACAGCGATGAGAATGTATTGATGTCCAAATGAAGGGAGGAATGATCCCATGAAATCGACGCCCCAAACGTCGAAGATTTCGATGGGAAGAATCGGGTTTAGAGGCATCATATCTCTCTTAGTTATGCTCCCAAGTGCCTAGCATCGGGAACATGACCTCGAGAATTCCTGGGCATCCTTGAATAAAGACGGCCAATAGAATCCAGATTGCAAAATTTTTTCACCCATCTTTTTCCCAGAGAAGTCTCCAACACAGCAGATGCATGGCAGAACTCAAGTATACTCTTGAATTCATTCTCTGGAACGCATCAGCGAATAATCTGATCAGAGCCGATGCGGTACAGTTCAGGCTCCTCCCAGAAGTAATATTTGGCCTTAGATTTGAGTCTATCATGTTTTTGCTTGATCCAATCCTGGGGGATTTGACCAACGACCAAATAATTAATGATGTCAGCAAACCACGAGGTTTGGACACCTGAAACTGTAAGGATGGTCTCGTCTGGGAAAGAATCAGCAATCGGAATGTCCGGACGAGAAGAATCACTTAGAAGTCTCGACAGATGGTCCGCCACCACATTCTGTACCCCGAATTTATTCTTGATTTCAAGATCAAATTCTTGAAGCAGAAGAATCCATCGAATAAGCCGAGTTTGGGCATCCTTTTTGGCCAAGAGATGTCTTAAGGTCGACTGGTCGGTATATATGATGACGTGAGACCCTAAGAGGTAAGCCCTGAATTTCTCTAAAGCAAATACTACAGCTCATAATTCCTTCTCAGTAATAGTGTAATTCCTCTAGGCCTCGTCCAGAGTTTTACTAACGTAGTAGATGACAGAGGGCTTCCTGTCAATCTTTTGACTTAAAGCAGCCCCAACTGCGTAATCAGAAGTGTCGGTCATGATCTCAAATGGGGCTGTCCAAACCGGTGGTTGCAGCACTGGAGCACAAGTGACTGTCATTTTGAGAAAATCAAATGCCTTACGACATGACTCATTGAAATCAAATGGCGTTTCTTTGGAGATAAGATTTCTCAAAGGACGAGCAACCTTCAAAAAGTCCTTGATGAATCTCCTGTAGAATCCCACATAACCAAGAAATGATCGAATTTGTTTGACAGATGTGGGAGAAGGAAGTTTAGCGATAGCATCAACCTTAGCTTTGTCCACTTTGATTCCCCGTTTAGAGATTACATGACCCAAGACGATGCCTTCTTATGTCATGAAATGACTCTTTTCCTAGCTAAGGACCAGTCTTGTTTTGATGCATTATTTAAGAATCATTTTAAGATTAGTTAGACAAGAGTCAAACGATTCTCCAAAAATAGAGAAATCATCCATGAAGACTTCCATAAACTCTCCCACCATGTCAAAGAATATGGCTAGCATACACCTTTGAAAAGTCACAGGTGCATTGCATAAGCCGAATGGCATCCTATGGAAAGCAAAGGTTCCGTAGGGACAGGTGAAAGTCGTTTCTTTCTGATCCTCGGGATGGATAGGGACTTGGTTGTATCCTGAGTAGCCATCAAGGAAACAGAAGTACTTCTATCCGGCTAGTCTTTCAAGGATTTGATCAATAAAGGGCAAAGGGAAATGATCCTTTTTCGTGGTTGTGTTCACCTTCCTGTAATCAATACAAACTCTCCAAGAGGAAGCTGAACAAGTTGTGATAGATTCTCCTTTCTCGTTAGTCGCAACGGTAATCTCGGCTTTCTTGGGAACGATTTACACGGGACTAACCCAAGGACTATCAGAGATCGGATAAACGATTCTTGCATCGAGCCACTTGATAATCTCCTTCTTGACTACTTCTCGCATATTTGGATTTAATCTCCTCTGCATCTGGCGAGAAGGGTGGGATCCATCTTCCAAAAATATTCTGTGATTGTAATAAGATGCCTCGATCCCCCTAAGGTCATGAATGGTCCAACCAATTGCCTCCTTGTGTTCCTTTAGGACCTTAATCAGTTTAATCTCGTGCTCCTTTGTTAATTTAGCACTGATAATCACAGGGAGCGTCTTATGTGGTCCTAAAAGCTGATATTTCAAATTCTCAGGCAATGGTTTCAGTTCAAGCTGGGGTGGGTTAATGATTGAAGGTAAGGAAGATGCTGATGAAGACTCATCAAGAGGAAGAGGTTGAGAGTGAACAAAATCAATAACCTCTTCAGAAGGTGGTGGGTTTGCCATAGAGGGTTGCAGATCCAAATCATCATCAGAGGAGGAACTTTCAAATGTAGAAACCACCATACAAGTTTCAATATTCACACTATCATTCTCAAGTTCCTCAATAAATCCACAATCCTCGAATTTGTTAATCGCCTTAAAAATATCCAATTTCATTCTTTGATCCCCAAAGGCGATTTCCATGCTATCGCTTTCACAGTTAATGTTGGCCTTAGCGGTAGCCAGGAATGGATGCCCTAGAATGATGGGCGTGTTCCTCAGATTTTCAGGTACATCCATGTCAAGGACAAGGAAATCTACAGGAAAATAGAAATCCTTAACCTTAACAATAACATCTTAAATAACGCCTCGTGGATTTGTGACCGAACAGTCTGCTAACTGTAGCGTTACTGAAATCGGCCGAAGTTCAACTAATCTGAACTTCTCGTAAAGAGAAGTCGGAATTAGGTTAATGGATGCACCCAGATCCAGCAGTGCTCTATCAAAGGTGTAATCTCCGATGACATAAGAAATCAAAGGAGAACTTGGATCTCTCTTTTTCTGAGGGAGGTGGTGTAAGATAATAGAACTATCCTGCTCGGAGAGTACTACCTTCCTTGGAATAGATTCTCTTGACTTACGCTTCTGTGTACATAAATCCTTTAAAAATTTCACGTAAGTCGGTATATGTTTGATAGCATCGAGGAGCGGGATATTGATCCAACATTCTTGAAAATATTTAGAAGCTCCTCATTACTATCAACATACTTCTTCTTCATTGATCTAATCAAGGCCTTAGGAAAAGGAACATGAGTCGAATCTTCGGAATCAGGTTCCTAAGCCTTGATTTCTTCTCCAGAGTTCTCTCTCCTCAAGGTCTCCAAGATTCGATAAATCAGAACAGTGTAGTTGTGGATCCTAAGTTTGTTTACCACTTCTCAAAGTAACAGAATTAGAAAATGCATACGGGTTTGGGTCTTGGGGAGGGTTAGGAAAGATTGGAGGGGCTTCATTAGCCAAGAACTATTGATTTGAGGAAGAAGAAGAAGAAGGACCCTACTCAACCACCTGAGCATGTGCGTGTGGGTCCCTATGATTCCCGTACCCATGGGCTTGATTGTCCGGATTCTGGATATTACGCTGGTTGGGTACGGGTTGAGATGGTAGAGATCTGGGTTGACGAGAATTAGCAATGAACCCATTTTGCAAGTTGTCCAGCGAGGTTTTCATTTGCTGCATGAGCTAGAGCATAGATCCTTGCATCTCTACCATTTGTCGGTTCAAATCAGCCTGCCCTACGGGTTGACGGGCATTCCAAGCTGGCTGATTAACCTGATTCAGGTGCAGTTGAGTGTAAACATGACCCTGACCCATTGGTCATTGTGGAGCATAGTTGCTAGGTCGGAATTTGGCCTGCTTCCCTGGGTTTTTCTAGGAGAAGTTAGGGTGGTTCCTCTAACTCGGATTGTAAGCATTAGAGTAAGGGTTGGACCTAACATTATCCTATACAGCATAGACATCCTCATAGGGTGAGGATGGAGAGAAAGAAATGGAGGGATCAAAGAAACTGGGATCAAAGGCCCCAGTTTGGAACCTATGGGGTTCCGAATAATGTTGGCTCTCAAATTGAGCCGCATTAAGTTGATTCACGAACTCCAGTCCAGAAAGAGCTCGTGATGAATGGAGTCCCGAATTCTTGGATTCAGTGGATTGAGAGTTGTTCATTGAGTTTCCAACCATCCACTCCTCCATTCCCTTAGCAACCAAGTCCACCTTATCAAGTTTATTACAAATCAATTCCATATCAAATGAATGAGAGTCATGGACTTCATTAACATTCGATCTAGGCTGCTGGGATCGGTTAAAAGTATCCATGGAGGCATGATTGATCGAATTCTCTCTCATCTGCTCCAACAAATCGTGCGCACTATCTACGTCTTTGTTGAGGAAATTGCCTCTGCAAGAAGAGTCCATGTGATTTCTGAGTTACTAAATCAACCCATGGTAGAAGATCTGCACGAGTTTCCATTTCGGCACCTCGTGGTGTGGACACCTCCGCAATAGGTCCTAGAATCGCTCCCAGGCAACATGAAATTACTCCCCCGGCCGTTGGGTGAATGTAGTAATTGGCTGTCTCAACGCATTGGTACGTCCGAAAGGGAAGAATTTCTTTAGGAAGGCCAATTTCAACTCATTCCAAGTTGCAATTGGTCATCCTATAGTCCTGTACCAATGAGCAGCTTTATCCCTAAGAGAGTGGGGGAAGAGCCTCATGATCATCTGCTCTTCATTCACGTTTCGTGCCTTGGTGGTCTAGACCAAAGTGGTCAAGTCCACCAAGTGCTGAAATAGGTCTTTAGAGCCAAGCCCATGGAAATGTTTGATCAGGCTTAACACCTGGGACTTGATTTCTATGTCTCTGGCAGGAATCTAGATGTCGGGACGTTCCCCGTAATTTGAAGGATCATAAAAATCCTTCAAGGGCTGAGTGCCCTGCATTCTCTGGAATCATTCTTGCATTCTCTACATTTGTTCCAGCTGTGTTTGAAATAACTCTTGTGGATCCTGAGGCAGAAGAGGCTGTTGATCGGCCATGGGATCAATTTGGCCAAAATCTAATCTACACCTCCTAGAATACTCTAGTGGTCCTTTCAATCGAGGATTCAATGGCCTTCTTCCCAGCATAAACTAGGAAAAGGTTGGAAGGACTGGGGATAAAACCCCTGTAGCACAACAAAACAAGCATGTCCTTAAGTGGGGTAGCCTAAGGATCTATAGACTCTCAGAACCCGCCTTAAGATTATATACTATTTACTCTACTTGCATCTGCTCAATGCAACCAGTTAGGAGGGGCTGAGGAGAAGGTTCTTCCTTCGGCTTGCGCCTCCGGTTCCTAGTGTACCCCCCAGCCGCGATCATTTGACGCTACTCCCCTAGCTAGACATCAGATTGATCAGTACAAGCAGGTTAATCATAAACAATCTCAGGCTGGACCCCGAAGAGCAAATCAGTCCTTAAGGCCAACGTCTACTTGATTTTATTTAGGCTTGGGATTGTAGTGCTTATGGAATGTGGAGGGCCCTTAAAATGTGTTGTGCCCTTAATGATCAATTGAGTATGTGTGAGTGCGTACACAACCGGGGTTTTCAAGCAAGATTATTTGTGATGAGTAGATTTTAGGGTTCAAATCCTGCTTAAGTAGCTTTTAGGATTTAGAATTACGTTTAATTCAATCAAGTTTAAGGCAAACCTGGTTTCAAAGCACGGATGAAGATCACTTTCCTTTCGAAATTAAAAATAAAGTGGAGTGCTTGGTATGAACCTAAATTGAAAACTCTAAGAGGAAGCTACTTGGTGAGTTGATTTTATGTTGAGTGGTGCGGCCCAAATAACTTAAACAATTGGCCACAATTGCACCACTGAGTTAGGCACACAAAAAATGATTAACCTAGACTGATTTCTACTCTTTTATATGTTGATTTTTGTGTACTGGTTCCACAAATCAGAAACCGGTGTAGTAGAAGAAAGTCAATTAGGTTAAGTGCCTTGAATGTGGGTGTATGCTGTGTGTATATTGAATTACCCCACAAGAAATATCTTTTTGTTATTTTTTTATATATGCGAGGGTGAAAGGAATGTGGGTGGAAATCCAAGCAACCAAACTAATCCTAGGATTTATGCAAACACCTAGGTTAATTGGAGTTTGAATTAATGTGATGAAATGAAATCTATGGAGGGGGAAGAATGGGGAGCACTTACAGTCGTCTTCAACTGTACTTTACTCTGATCTACCACTTGACGATTCCCTGATAGAGGTATCTGCAAAAAAATAGACACGAGATAAAGCAAATTAGAAAATGATAAAGTGCACGAAATGCGAAAAGAATATCGAAAAATCATTGCCTCCCCGGCAACGGTGCCAAAATGTTGAATGGTGGAAAACTATGCGTTCACAATTGGATTCGAAAACCCATCGTTGTAGTTCGAGTCACGAAGAAATCTATTCAACAAATAAAATTTATACCGAAAAATCCGGAAAGAAGTTCCGGGTCGAACACAGGGAGGCTACGTTGATCTCAAAATCCGCAGTTATATTTTTTTTGTATTTTTGTTTAAAAGGCGAAATAATCACAATGGAAGCAATATAAATAATAAAAGAAACAGAGAAGAAGGAACAATCACTTGATTTTTGAATATTGTTTTACAACTAAGAAAGTGGGAAATGATTACACTAGAAAGCGAGAATTGTTACAACTTGAAAGTAAGAAATTCTACTCTAGAAAGCGATAAAAGAAAGGAGAGAGAAGTTATCCTCCTCGACGATCGTTTGGAGGACGAGCCGGACAAGACAACGCCTGGAAGATAGGGAACAAAGCGGGAAGGAGGACAAAGCAGGAGGAATGGGAACAAAGCAGCACGGCGTCCGGAATGGGGGCGAAAACTTGGTTTTAGCTCTTGATGAGCATCCCGGGTGTGGGACAAGCTTCTCTTAAGCTTTGGAGAGGGAGAGAGGAGAAGGAAGGGATGAGAAATATGTAGGGGTCGTAGGACCTTTTATAGGTGAAGATTGAAGGGGGTACAAAGGTTATTTCACTTAAAAACATTAATTCATGACCTTTAGTGATGGATTTACCCATCACTAAAGGCCTGAACATGGCTAAAGAACTGCACTCACGCCCTCCCCCTCGCCTTCGCAGCCTCAACGCCCACGCACGATCTTGCCTTATCAGCCGTCCTATCGTGAGATCACGATCGGACGGCTTATATCACTTCTCGCTAGCACTTCCTCACCTGCCTAACACTTGATTACACATTCAATTGCACGTGAAGCGGGGCGTCTGATCACGCGTACGCCCGATTGGGCGATCAATGCCATCTGCAACCGATTAAGCGGTTGTGATGGTGCGCCTGCACACGAGAAGAGGACGCCGCT
Source organism: Thalassia testudinum (assembly GCA_037157565.1). Classification (NCBI taxonomy): domain Eukaryota; kingdom Viridiplantae; phylum Streptophyta; class Magnoliopsida; order Alismatales; family Hydrocharitaceae; genus Thalassia; species Thalassia testudinum. The sequence goes on from JAZHRO010000031.1 coordinate 148,053,331, forward strand.
GTACGATTCGAACCCTCGTATCATGCCTTTGGAGTGCCTTAACCGCTGCACTACACGTATGGTTGAGTCGCATTGGTGATTTTGTGCACGACCGATCTCTGTTGTTGTATCTTCATCTGACGGTCGAGATCAAGCGTTGATTATGCTTTCATATGAGGAGAGGTGCTGGATGTGCGACGACGTGGCACATTCTCGGCTATTGGATGGGCATCCAACGCAAAGATTTATGGAGCAGGTAAAGAAGAAGAGCTGCAGCCAGTGCTGGGCGGCTATGAGGTGCCACATGGCGCCATCATGGCCATTCATTTTCGTTGAATTGTAGATGGTGCTACGGATGTTGGATTGGATCGATTTTTGCACTGTTAGGCTGCGATCGTCGATCCGAACCCATCCATGCGGTCGGATTTATCGTCTGAGGTGTAGATTAACACCATCTTGGCCCTTGATCTTTAGGGTTCCTCGATCTCTATCTGGTGCTACGGATGTCCGATCAGGTCTATCTTGGACTCGTTGAACTCCAATCGTTGCCCTGATCAGATTCGTTCGGTTGGATCTTCGATCCGAGACCCCGATTAACAAGTTATCCTATCCCTAGCCATAAAAAGGAGATAATTATTATACAATTTATACAACTTGTCCTAAATGCTTGATTATGCATGTTATGCACTATTTACAATGTATAATGCTAATGTGACACTAAGAACATGCATTAATAGACATTTTAGGTTAATTATATGTATGCAAATCATTAGTAATTCTAAGTTAGTTTTTAAATCAATTTATTTTCTACCTCTCTGAGTTCGACCAGAACTCACATCTCCTTACATTTCATTTGTCGACGTGTTTTCGCCCTATACTATGATAAATTATTTAAAATCATGATTTCATGTCAAACAAATTTGCACCGTTGCCGAGGAGGCATGGTGATTCTTGATTTTATAACTGATTTAGTGTATTTTTCTTTGATGTGCAAGCATGCAATGTAAATTTGTGCACGCATCATGTGCAGGTGAAGAAAATCAGGTGCACATCAGTAGGAATTTAGATTAGGATTTGATTTAGCATTAGGATAGGAGTTTTTTGAAAAAAAAATAGGATTAGATTTGTTAGTTAGGAGTTGCTTTACTTTAGAAAAGAAAAGAAGAAAAAAATTTTTATTTGGGATTGAAAAATTTGCTAGTACTATTTTTCGAAACTTGTCCAGAAATTGAATGCGAATTTAAAAATTCATTTGCCATGTTTCTAGCAATCAAAAAATTTTAAAACTTAGATAGAAACTAGATTTTCAAGTTATCTTTCCAACACCACCATTTCCAAAAAGAAATTCAATGTGTGGAATTTTTAAAAATTCATGGAGTACACAGAAGTCAGATAGACTGAAAATCAAATTTTTATGAACTTCAAAAATCAATTCTAATCAACACACAAATTTGATTGACCCAAAAATGGTGGGGTTTGAAAGGAAATAAAGTTAGATTTAATTCTCATATTTTTCTCAAATTTTTGGTTCACATTTGATACCGTTTCAAAAAGAAAAACCAACACAGGGTCAAAATCTCAAATCTGATCACCTGTTAGTAATAAATTCATAAATATTCATTTGAGATAGTAAAATTCTGAGAAAATACTTTCTAAAAAGCTTATTAAAAAAGGAATCTTCCTGCCAATTTTCAAATCATTTGGATTCCAATTTTATTTGAGTCTATTTCTTTGATTTGTGGTCTGAAAACCTTAGAAGTGCATGGACCCTAGGACCACACTGGACTAACCTGGACTCAATCAAGCCTAGTGGTTAGTCAGTGAGTCGAGTTACCTTGTGGACCACTCACCACATACCAAATTGAAGAAAAGGTTAAAAAACATAAAGAATATCTTAAAAACCCACATTTATCCTTTGACTACTGGGTGGTCTCAACCTTTTTTGCCAAACCTGGTGACTAAGCCTGCAGGGTAGTGTCAAATGACCACGTCTAAGGGGTACAAAGGAATCGGAGGTGAACGCCAAAGAAAGAACCTTCCTCTTAGTCCCCTCGTAAACAGACTGGCCTGGTTAACTTAAGAGGCGATCATTTTCAGTCGGGTTCTCGGCAAATTTTCTTCAATAATTTAAACCTAAATGAAAAATATGGTCATCTGATTCTAAAGGACCAATTTGATTAACAAGGCCTTAGCCTTGTTTGGCCTGGCCACACCAACCCTTGTTGTTGGTGTATGCAAGGAAGAAGGTTTTTAAGACCTAAGCTTGTTGGACCTTGGGAACCAAACCTAAGGCGGCAAAGGTGACTTTCTCCTGACCCTTCTTCCCAACCCTCATCCTCCTCTCGATTAGCTGAGATGGATAATCCTGATCCTAGACCTGGTCAGGGCCATGAAAATCTAGACCCAATGGCTCGTCTGGAAGCTAGGGTCGAGGAATCTGAACAGAGATATGAGCAGAGTATTGACAGGATTCTCACCACTCTGGACAGGGTGCAACATCCACCACGCGGAGAACTGTGGGACTTTTATGATCCAACGACTATGATTTTGGCACCTCAAGTCTGGATTCCTGCAAATGGAGATAGATTCAAGTTGAGCCAAACATAATAAGTATAATTCAGACTCATTTTCATGGAAACTTGAATGAAGATCACTTCTAGCACATCGAGGATCTGAGTTGAATTGCAGAATCAATTCAACCCAGAAATGTTGATACAGGGATTGTTCTCATGAAGATTTTTCCTTTCTTTCTCAAGGATAGAGCTTCTTATTGGTTCATGACCATTGGGAGGGCGATTGGAACCTGGGAGGAATTACGTCGCAAATTCCTCCAAAAGTTCTTCCCGATTGGTCGAACAAATGAGATGAGGCGTGCAATTATGACTTTCTCCCATGGACCAGGGGAGAAATTGCATGATGCCTGGGATAGATTTCACGATCTTCATTGGAAATGCCTGCCCCATGGTGTACCCAGATGGCACCTTGCACAAGTCTTTTACCATGGGCTGGATGACACACATCGGTACCTGGCCAATGCATCTAGTGGCAGGATTTCCTCGCAAAGGATGAGAACAACACATTCGAACTGTTCAAGTCCCTAGCAAAGAACTCGATGAATGCTGCATCTATGAATCAATTCCAGTGACTTGGACAGCAACGAGTTAGTGTCCATGAAGCTCACGCCGAATCTGCTCGAGCTGATATGGACATTATCACCAAGAAACTAGATAAGGTGGATCTACTCGACAAGAAGCTCGACAAAGTGATTCAAGCTCAACATGGATTTCCTGGCAATTCAACTGCATCCCACTCTTCTTTTGCATCCCGAGCCCCTCCTGCTCGAGTGCATCTGCTCACTCGGGATGCATCTTCTCCACCTTCTCCGGATCCGATATATCAGGAACACGTGAATAATCTGGATCTGTCACCATACAATCAGGGTTACGCACCCCATGACGATTCTAATGCGTATTCCTTTGATGAATATGCGTCTCAGACATCTTCGACCTACGAAGATGTCAATGCTATCCAAGGTTATGGGTGTAATAACCCGTATTTGGAGACATATAATCCTGGTTGGTGCCAGCATCCTAATTTTTCCTTGGCTGGTAACTCATAGAGACCAAATCAAGATCCACACTACCAGACCAGACAATACAGGAATGCGCAAAACACATACCCGAGGCAGCAGCTAATGAGTTGCGACTCATCACAGCTAAATTGCCTAAGTTAAGCTAGAAACTAGGTTAAACACTATCAAATTAACACATAGAAAAGGTTAAGTGTGGGAAATAGAGAAAAAAACCTAAAAGATCAATTTTGTGTTAAAAATGCATAATTAGGTCATTAAATAAGATATTCTTTTAAATAAGATTAAATGGTGATCCAAGTGCAAATTAAACACATAAATGAGTTTAAAAGTTCAAATCAAAAGTATAATTAACTTCCTAAATGTTTAATTAAGCTTCTATAAAAACTTGGGTGCATTTGGACATCATTAGGGCCTTGTACTTAAAGATTTACATTTAGGTCCTTAGTACATTACATTTCATTCATAGAAAAACTAGCCAAGGACCTATTTGTAGGCTGCAAGGGCCTTTTTGCAAGCCCAGAAGGACCATTCTATTGTATCTTTTTACCACTTATGGGCTGCTGCACAATTTCTCTACCCCTTTGCAAGGGGTGCTCCTTGCAAAATCACCAACACACCTCCAACCACCAGCAGCCGCATGAAATCAATGTAGTGCACATGAACTCAAGAGATCCTGGCCGTCGATCCTCCCTCACCTCACAATCTATTGCTCTCCTTGATTCGAAGCTTCACGCGAATCGGCGTGTGCGATCACCACCTCACCTAGATCCCATCCAACGATCGCTTTTTGATTTAAGCTTGCGTGTGCTCTCTCCTCAAATCCCCACCGTCCACGCCCTTGGAGACTAATCACACCACCTCGGTGCTCTGATTCACTGTCACTCTACTTATGGAGCGCTGCAGCTGCACGCGCGAGAGATTGCTCCCTTCTACACCTCTCGAGCCGATTGTTCTTCCCCTCTAGCTACTTTCCCCACGTTTCCCCATTTTCACGGCCACCGACTATGAAATTCCACTTCTTCCCCAACTCTCCTCGTCGCTAAGGACTCTGTAGCACTTGAGGGTGACCTAGAACTCCACTAGCAAGTTTTCCCTCCGCTAGAGCATTTCCTCCCTCCATTCTTCCTCTCCATCCACCGGGTGGAGATCCAAAGGTCCCATTCTTCCATTTAGACTAGGTTTTAATGCTTTCTAGTTGTAGCATAGATGTATTAATTGATAGTGTAGCATATATTAGATAGGAGTAGATCAGGTAGAAATTTACTGATGATGTAGTTAGCTTAGGAGTAGATTTATTGTAGAATCCACATTTTCACCTCCTCTGATCATTTCAGATCAGAGGAGACGATTTTGCCCATTCACTGACAATTGATTCTCCCTCCTCATGTTTTCACTTCGCATTCTAATTTCCTGCATTTTTATCTCACAATCCACCCATCCATTAGAGTCAAACCCTCATCTCATTGCTCTCAAGCTTTGAGATGAGAATTTGCACTCAAATCCATCTAGGGGTCTCCCAACCATTTCAGATTTTTCACAAAGACCCTTGATTTGGTTTTGAATTGAATCAATTTGCTTGATCGATTTTTTTTGGTTTTCAATACAAGATCGCAAGATTCTAATCACATTGAGTTTTAAAGGATTTTTGATCAAGTGAATTGATAAGTTTCTATTTAATTCAATCTATGGTCATGATTCTGAGATGATTCTAATGATAAGTTTTTCCCTCAGATGAGCCATATCTGAATTTGGTTTGAATTGGGATGTTTTGATCTTCAATGTGTAGAAAGCCAAGGAAAATCAACCTTGTTGATTTGAGGCTCTCTCCCTTGTATTTCTGCGTGGATTGCATTCTTTTGATTCTGATTTTTCACCTAAGGAATTGTCAATATTACTTAAGGTTTAGAGAACTAGGATTCAAGTTGAATTTAATGGACTGATCTAAGATCCTCCTTCATGCTATCTATAGCATTAGGAAGGTGTAAGATCAGTATTTTTATCTCTAATTTGAAAAGAAAATGTCGAAAAGGATTTTCTAATGTAGAGTTTAACATCCCAAAGTGATTTCAATGTGATTTTTAAGCCTGATTAGATTTTGAGGTGATTTCTATTATGAGTTTTGAATCCCAATCCATCATATTAAAGTGCTGCATTAGCAGCTACTTTCCAAGGGTTTCCCAACCCTGAACTCCATGCAAATTATTCCCTGATTTGAACATTTTATATCTCTGATCAGACTTTCTCAAGTTTGATCTGGGATATGCATGTACTGAATTAGGGACTAATCTACTAGATTGGAAATCCAGACCTTACTGTAGTTGTTTCTTTGATTTCTGCATGTACTGCAGCAACCTTGGAATTGGATGTTTAAGATGTATGGAGCAGCTCTTTGAGCTGCTGTGTGTTCCAGTAGCTGCTATCAGTTGCAGCTGTTGCTCCTACTTGTGGTCTGAAGACTATAGGACAGTAGGCTAGAATTAGGAGAGTTGAATGGCTGACATATTTGTAATGTGTGTATTAATTTGTAACAAGCATTTCCATACTAATATTGATCTTTAAATCTCATTTAAATTGCTTGTATCTAGTTTTAATCATTCATTGTCAGCTATTTTTATGCCTATCTGTCTACATTGAGAATTTAAAGGATAGATTAAATGAAATTCATGCTTAATGGCTGGAACATATGTCTTAGATTCTATAGAGCTTATCTGAATGGTTTTTACTGCATTTCCAGCCTTTAGATTAGGATTCTAGGCCTTGAGTTCACCTTGAAAATCCCTTTTAAGGCCTAGGTTGTATGAACTTTATAAATAAATAAAAATGATATAAAAAATCCAAAAAAATAAAATAAACTTGTCTTAGTGAAGATTAGGTAAATTTTTACACATATGCTAAGTTTCAAGGCATTCTGAACCCTCGACTTGGTAGAACATATCAACCAACAGTTTAATCTACCTTAAAACTCAATAAAAGACTCTAAACCAAAAATCACGAAAACACAATCAATTCTTCTCATCTCTCTCTTTCCCTCTCACCTCCTACCTCTATAAAACATATAAAACCCATAAAAATAAAAAAACCCAAAAAATACTCAAAAATACCATATATATTATGTATATACTTGTATATATAAGGTATATATTAAGTTATATATATATATGTAAATAGTGTAGAATATGTCTATAAACTGTATAAATGTATGTATTCTATAAAGTAAATTAAGAATTTAAGATAACTTATTCTTTATATAACTTATTTGTATAATTAGCTATTAATTTAATTAACTTACATGTACTATAAGCTACATAATTATAGAAACCCTAATAAATTAACTTATCTAGAAGTAATACTGTACATACGTAATTACATATGTATTATGTACATTAGAAACCCTGTATCATAATTTAATTATGTATATATAATAAATAATTAATTTATTAAGTTACTAGCTAAGTTCTTAAGTTAAATTAAATATAAATTAGTAATTTAAGTTATAACTAAACTAACGTATACTGTACATTTATATAATTATATTTTAAGTAAATTAAGCTAATTTAACTATATTTATAATAGATTATGTTATTTATAACTTAAATTATACTTATACACCTTGAATTCACCTATTTAAATGAAAATAAATTAAAATAAAACTTGTAAAATAAAATAAAATTCTGTAATAAATACTTTAATATGTATATTATTACTGTAGCAGGTCAATTAGACCATAAATTAAATAATTTATATGTGATTAAGAAATAAAACATAATAAACAATATGAATACACTGTAAACTTTACCTAATTTATTTATACAATAAACGTAATTAATTTTGTAAATTAATTATACAATTATATAGTCATATATAAATACTTTAATGTTCCATAATTTAGTTTTAATTTATAATAAATTATGGCCCTCAAATCGAGGGCCAAAATCCTTAAATCAGCACAGCCGCGTTGGGAATCCAGCACTGCAGGCGTTTAAGATAGTGCCACATCGTGAGTTCACGAGTGCGCACCACTGTATATATTGTTTTGTTATCTCAGCCTATTAGTCGACATGCGTCGGGCCTAAAGAAACCATATAGCCTTTGAGAATCTGTCCTAAGCATTGACCTGTGATGTGATGATTGTGTGTGGTGTAGGCTAGCGGCTTGGTACTGTGCGTGGGCCTGTGTGGGCCCAGTATTGATCTTAAATTGGAATTAAAAGGATAATTAACCAAATCAGGGTGGCCTTAATAGAGGTCTTGGTCCCACTCGAGAGGGTGGTGTGTATCCCTCGAAAAGGCTGCCTATTAACCTAAAAGTTAATTTTTGTAATTAATGAGGGGTTAAGGAGAAGAAGAGAATGCAAAATGTGTCTAAGTGTTAGAGCCGCAAAAGAAGAGAGAACTAAACGGAGAAGTAGAAAAACAAAAGATGTATGACCGTATGCCTTATATATCCGTATAGTGTATATATATATGTAAGTATACTGTAAATAATAAGTATACGTAGTATAGGTAATGTTTGAGCTATATATGTATATAAATAATAGTATAGCTTTAATGACAGAATAATCCGTCACTGTATATAGAATAGGTGTCACTATAGACCCTAGTTTTTGCCTTAGCTCTTGTACATAGTTTTTCCTAAGGTTTAGCGACGTCTATATATGTCGCTGTACATACAATATATGTTACTGTATATGTTAGTATATTAAGTTAAGTTAGTATAGGATATATTATTACTTATTATTGTATATATATGTAAGTACTAGTATTATAAGTTATAAATAGATAGTATATAATATATATTTATAGTGTTTGATGCTTATTTGTATATATGTGTTTGCAAGCATTTCAATACATTCTTTTGTACATAAATTATTTAATTCTTTCATTCATTAATTCATTCATTCGTGATTGTACATAAAATTGATCTTTTTGGAATTAAAAAATGATATTGGACTTAGAGAGTGATGTATATCAATAATTGTCTCCTAGTGAATGACTTGGAGTAAACTAGTAAAAATTATGTAATTAAATACAGTTGACGCGATAACAGTTTGTATTTGTGACATATACTACAACAACGATGATTTTTTATACGAACCATGGTCGATTGTTCGATTAGCAGCCATTCCCATCTCAGCAACAATCACGCTCTATTTATCAGCCGCTGCACCAAGCTGCCAATTACCCTCTAAAGTGGGCTGACCCTTTGGAGCCATTAAAAGAGGAATTGTAAGAGTCAATACGAAAATCAACTCATGATAATTTGCAGATTATGAAGGCTATGACTGATCAGATACAGAGCATACAAAATACGTAGAATCAGTTGTTGTAGGAGCATAGATCACATGGAGCCTTACCCTCCTAACTTGTCACTAACCCAAAGTATGTGTAGAATCAAGGTGTTTTGCCTAGGTTCCAGGCACCACAAGGGCAGGCACATGCTGTTTTACGAGCGCCTCCTGCACTTCCTGGTTATGAATAGAGTCAACCACCGTTACTGCAAAATCTCGCCTATTCTGCCCCTTCCTCTCCTCCGCCACCTCAACGACAATACACCAATGCAAAGGCTGTCACTTTGAGGAGTGGGAAGACTACGCAGGACCCACCGTCTAGGCAAGCGGGTCATGATTTTAATGCCCTCTACCACAGGATGGCTCGCCACATTCTTCCTCTCAAGAGCCACCAACTGTAGACAAGGGAAAAAGACCAATTGACCCTGAGATTCCTGTCCCTTTCCTTGAGGCTCTGACACGAGATTTAGTCTGGAAAAAGGATACACAGAATTTTGAGGACCTGAAATCTATGTTCAAAGAGGTTCACATTCAGGCCCCTCTCCTCGATGCAATAGATTACATCCCTGCTGTCGTTAGGTTCTTCAAGGACCACTGTACCCTGAAGCGATAGTAGAAAACTTGACGACAGGCGGTATTGTCAAAAGAGGCTAACACTGTGATTCTAGCTGACTTACCACCTAAAAAGAAAGACCTTGGCACCCCACTCATCTCCTACTTCTTGCAGGATTCTCCATTGATCGGGCCCTTCTTGATTTGGGTTCATCCATCAACCTAACTCTTACTACAGTATTTGATCGATTTCAATTTGGGGAGTTGAAACCCACCTCAGTTACCATACAATTGGCCAACCAATCAGTAAAAACACTGAGGGGGGTGTTTGAAAACATGATCGTAAAGGTCCATGGATTCTGCTTTCCAGCGGACTTTTTTGTTCTCGATATGGAGGTTCCTCCTAATCTCCGTGATGCACCGATTATTCTAGGTCACCCATTTTTGGAGACAGCCCATGCAAACATCAACTGTGCATCCAGGTCTATGAAGATAGCCCTAGGAAAAGAAAAACTTAAACTAGACATATTCAAGGCATCACGAAACTTCGACTGTGATCTAATAGAGGAGGACGGTGAAGATGAAGACTCGACTTTCTATGGAAACATTGGGCTCCTTTGCAATGACCCAACGTCACATTCATCTTCACTATCAGGGGTTTTGGATCTTGATCCACATGGGGCTGAGGTTAAGGACATGGACATTTCATCGCACAGATTTGATTGTCTAGGGTGTTCATCTGATCACAACATCCCAAATTCCGATTATCCTGTCCCACCAACTACTGATTTGCCTCTGCTAAGGTAGGATGGCATGACCACGACAAGCGAATTTCCCATCAGCTTTTATGAAAATATGATCATCAGAATTCCATTATTAATTCTTCTCTTCCCATGCACCAATCTGCTAGTCATCCACCCATAATTGAGTTAAAGCCATTACCTGATTCACTGAAGCATGTGTTTTTGGGTGACAGTGAGACATACCTGGTGATTATTAGTGCTCACTTGACTCCAGAACAAGAGCATCAATTGATCTCTGTACTACAAGCACATAGGGTTGCTATCGGGTGGAGCATTGCTAATCTCTGTGGAATTCACCCCTCATATTGCACTCATCATATTTACATAGACTAGGGGGTGAAACCTTCTAGACAACCTCAGAGGCGATTGAACCCAAATATGCTGGAGGTTGTCAAGAAAGAGATCATTAAATGGTTGGATGCAGACATTATTTATCCTATTTTCGACAGCCAGTGGGTGAGTCCTATTCAAATTGTGCCCAAGAAAGCAGGACTCACTGTAATCAAGAATTGAAAGGGCAAATCCATCCCAACCTGCACCACAACTTCCTGGCGGGTTTGCATCGATTACAGGAAACTGAACACGGCTACCAAAAAGGATCATTTTTCTTTACCTTTTATTGATCAGATCTTAGAAAGGTTGGCCAGGCACAGTTTCTTTTGCTTTTTGGATGGATACTCCAGGTATAATCAAGTTGCGATCAACCTAGAAGATCAAAACAAGACAACTTTTACATGTCCCTTTGGAACATTCACTTTTAAGCAAATGCCCCTCGTCCTCTGTAACGCACCAGCAACATTTCAGCATTGTATGATGGTCATTTTCTCTGATATGATCGGGGACTATGTAGAAGTATTTATGGATGAATTCTCCATTTTCGGAGAAAATTTCTTGTCTTGTCTTGACAACCTCACAAAGATTCTGAGGAGGTGCATAGAAGTTAACCTAGTACTTTAATGGGAGAAAAGCCATTTTATGGTGAGGGATGACATTGTACTAGGACAGAGGATCTCTTCTAACAGACTCAAGGTCAATCGAGCTAACTCTGAAATCATTTATAGATTACCTCCATTGTTAATGCGGCGAAATCGAGTTTTAAAATAAAGCATTGTAATATAGTCAAAATCACTTTGAAAACAAATAAATTTTATTACTCGAAAAAGTTCCGAGGTCGAACACAGGGAGCAATATGGAATTCAAAACTCAAAATTGCAATATAAGACAAGAAAGCTATAGAATTGAAATCAAGAATTATTTCAAAATAATGTAGTACTAGGATCAAGTATCAATTTGCAAAAATAATGGAGTAAAATGGTGGTTTAAACCACCATATACTCCTTACAATCATAGTTAAGGAACTTAAATATCAATATATGGAATAATGGTCAAATGTGTCATTTGATGGTAGGATCAAACGTCTTAAATGTCTGATTCTACAGTGCTTGGATTTCTTCTTCGTTCTCTATTCCTTCCTTTCTTTTGCTTCTTCTTCTTTCTTTCTCTGCTGCTCCTTTTCTTCTTCTAAATCTGGCTAAGTGTCAGAGTCTCATTGGAGCAAAACCCTCCCCAACCCACGCAGCTATTCTCTCCTCTCTTTAGGATCCGCTCTACCAGAGTCATGGGTAATCAGGTTATCGGATCGTACGCACTCGAGTCCAAGCTCACCAGCGTGTGGTAGTGAGAGAGGAGTGCAGGTCAGTCTAGGCGGGTAAACGGGTCAACCAGATCTGCGGGGGACAGAGTCACGGACAAGGCACTGGTGTGCGTGGGTGAGAGGGACCTCACCCCATGTTATGAGGCAAATAGCCTCTAACACCTTTTCACTTTATGCGCTAGCGGGCACTCTTCCACTACCGATGTGGGACTAAACACGTTCCTCTTCTTCACATAGCCAGCAGTAGGGTATCTTTGTTCAATTCATGCAATGAGATAGACTCCTCCAATTGTCACCTCGGATGAAGTCTTGGAGGCTTTCCGCGTCGCTTGGAGATGAAATTCTGGAGCGAAGGCACCTGGAGCAGCTTCAAAGCTTGCTCGAACTCGCTGTTAATGGCAAGAAGGAGCTCGACACCTGAAAACACAAAAATGGCCTCTCGGCCTTGTCAGAATGCTCAGGGAGGATTGTTGGACTACGACGAGTTCGACGAGGGGTTTTCTGTGGCATCTCGTGGTCCGTGTGTGCGTGTCGAGGTCTGTCTGTGTGCGTGAAAGTGGGTGTGTTCGGGGGCGTGCGTAAGTGAAGTGGTGAATAAGGAGAGGGGAAATGAGCGGAGAGGTGAGGCAGAGGTTTTGAGGTAGTTAGCGAGGAGTTTGGTGGTCTATGGTGGTGAGATGGGCTTGCCGGAGGAGTTGTCGGAGATGGAGAAGATGAAGTCACAGAGGGTCATTGGTGGTCGAAACAAGGTCGAGTGAATGTGAAAATAAAGTAAAGGGAATAGGGGACTTAGCTAGGCTGGTAGTGGACGAAACGAGGCAGATATAGCATCGGTTGAGGTGCAGCCTGTTGGTGCTAGAGCACCACGATCATTTGTTTTGATGATAACAAAACACGTGTTATTTAACATTTGCACTTGGAGTCTTAGATTTCAGGCCAATTGCAAATGGATACGTGATTAGGCGAAATTCGAGCTCGCATCGAGGACGGATTGGAGGAGCTTGATGGAAAACAGAGGAGATTCGCGAGGAGCGATAAATTGAAGAAAGAAGGAGATGAAGAATAGGATAGATTTCCTTCTCTTGTACTCTTTGTATTTTTCGTTTCTTTTGTTGCTCTTTATTTTTGTCACTTAGATTCATGTTAAAGAGCCTCAAAGTACCCTAATAGTAGTCCTAGGAACACCCGCACAACTCTAGGACACTTAGGTTTTCTGTAGAGAACTTAGAAAACCAATGTAGGGTTCAAACAGAGTTTCCAGACGTCTAATTCCAAAATCAGACGTCTGATAAAGTGTTTTAAGAAGTTTGACTGTTGATTTAGACGCCTAATAACATTTAGGCTGGACAAGTTAGTTCTGTCTGATGAAATCTGACGTCCAGATCTTAAACCAGACATCTTAGGAGATGTCTGATGACTTTGCCAGACGTCCAATTAGTGGACCGTTGGCTGGCTTAGCAAACACTCAAGAATGTGACCGTTAGAGCCTTATTAGACGTCCATAGGACTTTCCAGACGTCTGATAATTGACCGTTTTGCCTCGGCTGACCCAAAATCTCTTCTCAGAGATTTTTCTAGCCGTTGCAACGTTTGGAAATCCATTCCCACAGAAAAAGTAGGTTTCCAGATGTCCAGACATAATGCCAGACATCCTATATGTCATCTGACGGACTTGCACAAGAACCCTATTTAGATCTGATTCAAGTCAGGAAGAAACCCGCCCAAAATCAGACGTCTGACCTTATTTTCAGACATCTTAAAGTGAACTTCCAGACGTCTGATGCCAGAATTAGACGTCTGATAAGCCTGTCAGAACAATGATTGTTCCTGATTTCGGGCTGTTTCTCTTGGGCTTTGTACCCAACGACTATGAAACCTTTCCTAAGCCTTCCTAAGGCCTCTATAAATAGAGGGGAACCTTTGTAACACAAAGACACACCTAAACACACCAAGATACACAAGAAACACTTTGTAATACACTTTCCACTCTCTTATGTCCTAGCTAGCTCTTGCTCTCCAAGCTCAAGCTCCATTCTCTTGAGAGCATCAAGCTGTTGCGCACCCGCTCTCCCGCCGTTGTTCACGAGAGTGACGTTGCGCCGTCGCGTGGCACACGCATCCGCATCGTCGACGTACTCCTTTCAAAGGGAAGCATCCTATTTCCTATAGAAGCTTAGGTTAAATATTACTTTGTTGGCTCTATAGGATTACTTGTTTTATCTTTGTTATTTGGTTGGGTATTCGCTTTGCGAATTCTCGTCTCCTTCGCGAGACAAAATCCTTCTCGTGAAGAGAAGGGGTTGAGGTACGCTACCCTCGTCTAAGTAGCATGGTTGTAATTGAGGTTGAATCACCCTCGTTTTAAAGTGATTCGGTTTAGTGGATTTTGATCAACTTGGTTGATCGGAAAATCCTAACTCGAGAGGGTTAGGTGGTGGTTTTCACCTGGTTTGGGTTTCCACCTAAAAATACTTTGTGTACTTTGTGTGATTGCATTTTGTGAGATTGTTTATATTTCAATTCCGCATTTTTTACGTTACACTGATCTCACCCCCTCCAAGTAGGAAATTACAGTTGGTATCAAAGCAGGTCTTGCTGTTTCGGTGTAACAACCAAGCAAGAAGATCTATGGAGGGGAGCAGTTCCGCGGGTAGGATTTCCGAGGGCCAGTCTACGATTCGTCCGTCGTTCTTCGACGGGAGCAACTACCCTTACTGGAAGCTGCGGATGAAGACGTGGCTTCAAGCCACCGATTTCACGGTCTGGGCCAGGTGTGAGACCCCCTTCGACATCCCAGAGAAACCCGCCGGAGGATACTCGCAGTAGCAGATCTGAGAGCTCTCTCTCAACACGAAAACAATGAACGTGTTGTATTGCGCGCTCAGCTCGGAGGAGTTCAACAGAATCTCGCAATGCGCCACCGCATACGGGATTTGGCACACACTTGAGATAACTCACGAAGGTACCTCTAAGGTAAAAACCTCTAAAATTAATTTACTTTCTCAAGAATTTGAATCTTTTTCTATGAAGCCTAACGAATCTTTAAGTGAGATGAACACTAGGTTCACTCTCATTGTAAATAATTTGAAAGCATTAGGGAAGACTTCCATCAAGGGGGAGCTTCAAGGGAGGCTTCTTCGTTCCCTCGGACCGGAGTAGGAACAGAAAGTCACCGCCATCGAGGAGGCGAACGAAGTGGAGGAGCTCAACATGGAAGATCTCCTAGGCAATCTAATGGCCTACCAGACAAAGTTGAAGCAGAAGAAGAAGGATACACTGGAGCCTAAACCGAAGAAGGCTCTCGCCTTTAGAGCCGCGTCGGATAGCGAGGTAAGTTCTGACGACGAAGACTTTAGAATTTTACTTAAAAAATTTTCCAAGTTTTGTAGGGAATTAAAGAAAGAGAAAAAGGAGAAGAAGGAAAGCCTGAGACGTTGCTACCACTGCAACGAGAAAGGGCACCTACGACCAGAGTGCCCTCTTCTCAAAAAGGAGAAGAAGGAAAAGGAAAAGAGATTTAAGAAGAAGGCGTTCCAAGCCACTTGGGATGATTCCAGCTCGGAGGAAGAAGAAGAAAAGTCCATAGAAGAAGAAACCGCTTGCTTCGGTTTCATGGCCAGAGGAAGCGACAGTGAAAGCGGAAGCGACTCAGCCAACGAGGTAAGTTACGACTTACAAGAAGCTTTTAATGAATTATTTGATGTTAGTAAATCATTAAGAATAGAAAACAAAAGCATTAAAAAGAATCTTAGTTTTCTTAAAAATGAAAATGATAGGTTAGAAAAACAACTTAAGGACATAGAAGCTAGTCCTAGAATTGATAACTTATTATTAGAAAATCAAAACCTCATCAATGAAAATAATAAATTGATTGAGGAAAATGATAGTTTAAAGTTAGAAATCTGTGATTTAAGAACTAAGATGCATACTATAGAAAAAGAAATCGCATGTCTTAGGGAAAACTCTAGCAAACTAATCAACAAAGTAGATGATTTATATAGCCCTAAGATTGAGAAAGGATCTCCATCAAGGAGACTCGCTAACAGATCCGGATCCAAGCCCACTTGGATACCGAAAAAAGAATTAGAATCTTGTTTTGTAGGGTTCAGGGATAATTATAACACAAAGGACTGGACCTACAAACTCAAAGCTGGTCAACTCAAGTTGGGAGAACCAAGGAGTAGACCAAGGAGGAGAACAAGAAGACCGACGAGACGGCGAACAAGCGACGGACCCGCCGCACGTCGACCACCAGACTGGAGACCAGCGCCGATGCCCAAGCCTCCAAGCTACGGATGGGAGCCCCATCCGATGTGGCATCCACCACCACCATTCGGGCCATTTTATTGGCCATGGTAGGTGAGGTAAAACCCTTTACCCTATCCTTTTATCATAAGCATTTAGATAAGGGGAGCAAAAAATTATAAACTAATTGTCAATTTTTAAGGAGGAGATATAAGGTAGCTAAATTTTCTTTAGAAAGGGGGAGAAAAATAATAGCTATCTTGTTATAAGAAAGGGGGAGGACATTACCTTTGTTAAAAGAAATTTATAGAAGAGCATGTTTTAAGGGGGAGTTATAGGAAATCAATTAAATCTTTTTGATAATGTCAAAAAGGGGGAGGATTTTCTTTTTCTGCATTATTATTTACGGTTTTGTCATCAGCAAAAAGGGGAAGATTGTTGGTGCTAGAGCACCACGATCATTTGTTTTGATGATAACAAAACACGTGTTATTTATCATTTGCACTTGGAGTCTTAGATTTCAAGCCAATTGCAAATGGATACGTGATTAGGCGAAATTCGAGCTCGCATCCAAGACGGATTGGAGGAGCTTGATGGAAAACAGAGGAGATTCGCGAGGAGCGATAGATTGAAGAAAGAAGGAGATGAAGACTAGGATAGATTTCCTTCTCTTGTACTCTTTATATTTTTCGTTTCTTTTGTTGCTCTTTATTTTTGTCAATTAGATTCATGTTAAAGAGCCTCAAAGTACCCTAACAGTAGTCTAGGAACACCCGCACAACCCTAGGACACTTAGGTTTTCTGTAGAGAACTTAGAAAACCAATGTAGGGTTCAAACAGAGTTTCCAGACGTCTAATTCCAAAATCAGACGTCTGATAAAGTGTTTTAAGACGTCTGACTGTTGATTCAGAAGTCTGATAACATTTAGGCTGGACAAGTTAGTTTTGTCTGATGAAATCTGACGTCCAGATCTTAAACCAGACGTCTTAGGAGACGTCTGATGACTTTGCCAGACATCCAATTAGTGGACCGTTGGCTGACTTAGCAAACACTCAAGAATGTGACCGTTAGAGCCTTATCAGACATCCATAGGACTTTCCAGACGTCTGATAATTCACCGCTTTGCCTCGGCTGACCCAAAATCTTTTCTTAGAGATTTTCTAGCCGTTGCAACGTTTGGAAATCCATTCCCACAGAAAAAGTAGGTTTCCAGACGTCCAGACATAGTGCCAGACGTCCTATATGTCGTCTGACGGACTTGCACAAGAACCCTGTTTAGATCTGATTCAAGTCAAGAAGAAACCCGCCCAAAATCAGACGTCTAACCTTATTTTCAGACGTCTTAAAGTGAACTTCCAGACGTCTGATGCCAGAATTAGACGTCTGATAAGCCTGTCAGAACAATGATTGTTCCTTATTTAGGGCTATTTCTCTTGGGCTTTGTACCCAACGACTATGGAACCTTTCCTAAGCCTTCCTAAGGCCTCTATAAACAGAGGGGAACCTTTGTAACACAAAGACACACCTAAACACACCAAGATACACAAGAAACACTTTGTAATACACTTTCCACTCTCTTATGTCCTAGCTAGCTCTTGCTCTCCAAGCTCAAGCTCCATTCTCTTGAGAGCATCAAGCTGTTGCGCACCCGCTCTCCCGCCGTTGTTCACGAGAGCGACGTTGCGCCGTCGCGTGGCACACGCATCCGCATCGTCGACGTACTCCTTTCAAAGGGAAGCATCCTATTTCCTATAGAAGCTTAGGTTAAATATTACTTTGTTGGCTCTATAGGATTACTTGTTTTATCTTTGTTATTTGGTTGGGTATTCGCTTTGCGAATTCCCGTCTCCTTCGCGAGACAAAATCCTTCTCGTGAAGAGAAGGGGTTGAGGTACGCTACCCTCGTCTAAGTAGCGTGGTTGTAATTGACGTTGAATCACCCTCGTTTTAAAGTGATTCGGTTTAGTGGATTTTGATCAACTTGGTTGATCGGAAAATCCTAACTCGAGAGGGTTAGGTGGTGGTTTTCACCCGGTTTGGGTTTTCACCTAAAAATACTTTGTGTACTTTGTGTGATTGCATCTTGTGAGATTGTTTATATTTCAATTCCGCATTTTTTACGTTACGCTGATCTCACCCCCTCCAAGTAGGAAATTACACGGCCGACGCCGGAGATGAAGGTGGCTCTGGTGGGGAAGAAACGGAGAGGATGACGGAGAAGGAGGCATCTGCTGGTACGGTGAGACGTGGAAGGAGGAGAGGAAGATAGATCTGCCACTGGTATTGCAGACAGATGACGAGGAAAGGCAGAGAGGATCATTGGACGTCGAGGAACCTTCGGCCATGAAAGAGAGAGGAATTGTTGGGAATCTTGGCCGATTTCGAGCGTAGGAAGTTTGGGAGGATCTAGGCTCTCTTATATATGGATCTAGAGGTGGTTTGAGCTTGGGAAACAAGCTTTCCAAGCTTGGAAAGCCTTGCTAGACTTGGAAATTTCTTGAGACCCAAATCTCTCATGCGTTCACATGAGAGATTGGGTAGGTTTTAGGGCTTGGGATTGGTTTCAAAAGGAAGGGAATTTCTTGGCAAATTGAAAGGGATTCGTCAAGAAATCAGGGCATTCTTTCCATTTTAAGGTCGTCGGATCAAGTAGGAATAGGATTAATGGCAACAGGGACCTTTTTGTGAAAACAACGAGAAAGTTATGGGCCTGATTGAAAAGATTTTGAAGTTAAGGGTAGAAATGAAATTAGACAGAACCAATTTGCAAACTAGATCAAGACAAATTCATCTTGGGTCCAAATTTTGATATAAACATAATTTGAACCTAAGGAATCCAATGGTGAATTTAGATATTGGTTTTGGCCATGTTTGACTAGGTAATTTATGCAAAAATCCAAATTAGGGCAAATGTTTGTCTGTGGTTCTATTTTGGGTTGAAACAGGTTCTGATGGTTAAATTGAAATTTCTAAACCCTATAAAATATTTTTCTATGAATTTTAGAGGTTTTAGGTGAATTTTATCCTGATCAGAACCTCTATTAATTAAGCGGACTTGTTTTTAGGGTTTCAAAAGTCATTTAATTCTCAAACACGTGCAAACCCTTTTCTGTCTGTCTTATCCCACTTATGATCTTATTAAGACCAATTAACCTTCATTCAACCCCTGAGAAAACCTTTGGTTGTACTGCATTCATGATGAGCTGGTAAAATTGCAGTTCTAGCCTTAGTTTCTTAGTTTTCTTTCATAATGAAAATGCAATAACTTGTGGCTCTCTACTATTATGTAGGAGCATTTATTGACTTAATTGGGTCAAAATGAGCTAGTTATGGGTCATGATGGTGTTCCCATCATACCCCTATGCCTAGCTTTTGCTAGTACCTTAGAAAAATTTCAAGGTATTAACTTTGATTCTAGACCATAAAATCTTTTAATGCTTAAAAACTTTGTTGTGTGCTTCCTTTTGTAGATTAGGTTAGAATGTCGATAGTAGGCATAGAGGTACTTAAGTACCAACAAAGATCCGGACCTGACCAGCTCTAGCCTCAGTCTGCCGCGAAGGTTTCTAAGGCCCACAGAAACTAACCTAAGGTTCATTAAACTCCGCGGTTAAAGCACCCGTGCTTGTAACATGTTTTAGCCTCGGTTCAGTTTGCAGTGCGTTTTTGTCAGAGAGAGACAGAGGAATTTTTCTTTGCTTTTGGAGAGTTTTCTCTCTCTTTTCTTTTTATTTCTAGCTTCAGATTGGCTTTACAACATGGTCTATATCAAATTCCTAGTCCCTATCATCAATCCTCGTAGGGTCCCTGGCAATTGATGCTTCGAGATAACACCACCCATGGCAACCCCCAGAACCCTAGCTTTCGAGATTTTGAGATAATTCTGCCCATGGCGTTCTATAGCTAAATCCAGACCATGGCAATCGACATTTCGGGATAATGCCGCCCATGGCATCTCAACCAGCATAGGGTGCTTACATGCCCCCGGTAAGATATGTAGATATCCTAGGAGACAAGCACCGAGGAGACGATATGTTATTGCGCATTTTCGAGAGAAATTTCCTGCCTCTCTGTGCCAGGAACTCGTCCAAATCAACTTGTGTTGATCAGCCACTCCTAATCTAGGTGACTTTTTCAGAACAAGTTAAATGCATTTGCGTGGTTTTGATACTTAGGCGCACTAAAGTAGACTGTGTGTGGATTGGGGTGCTTAGGTTACCGAGTCCCGCAAACCAGAGATCAGTTAACGAGGCCGAATAATCTTTAAGCCTTGGACCTAATCCTTAAGCTTCGCATTTTCCCTAACCTCTTGAGGACTATCCAGATCTTAGCGAGCACTTGAATTTTTCAGCCTAGGATTATAGCCCAAGAGGCCTAAAATCAGCGTTCCTACTATTCTCTTCTCTATTTTATTAGCACGTTTTGCCTTTCATTTTCTTTCTTTTGATATGGTCTAGAACTAAGTCAATTCCTTAATCTTTTACTAATGACTACCTCTTTTTCTTTTATTTTCAAATTGTGCTCCTTTTTGACATTTTTAACTCCTCCTCCCCTTTTTCTCCTCAAAGTCTTATATGCCATCAAAATTTCCTTTCCTCTCATATTTTTGTTCTTTTTCAAGAATTTTTTTTTTTTTGGTATTTTTGGAATATGTGATTTTTTTTATGAAACCCTTTCTTGTGAAGTGATTTTCATGGCATTTTACACTTTAATACCCCCCATGCCTACGATTTGCAATGTCCTCATTGTAAATTAGGTGGGTTTGAGTTTGGCTTAGATCATTGATTAGGACAGGCGTTGGGCGGGTGAATGGGTCGGGGTGACTGGTGCGGACAATTTCAAGCTCGGGTATGGATACCAGAGGTGGAGTCGGTTGTTCTAGTGGATGAACCCTAAAGTGCAATATGAGTTCAGCATAGGATGTGTCAAGAAGGGTTTCGGGATTTTTCATAAATGACTGGTTGCCTCCCGTTAAGCGTTGAGTTTAACGCCATCAGCTGGGCGCAATGAGCTCAGGGAGAATGAAGGGTAAAAGATATCTCAACCAAGTTCATCTCAGTGAGTTCGATGAACAGTTTGAGTCTCTGACCGTTCACAATGAAAGGTTCGGAATCAAGGCTGGGTAGACTGATTTCAACGGGTCAATTTCCAAAGATTTGTCTGATAAGATATGGTCCAGTCCATTTTGATCAGAGTTTGCTTGGGAAAATTTTTACTTTGGCATCAAAAAGTAGGACATTCTAACCAGGATAAAAGATCTTTCTAGATATGTACTTGTCATGAAAGGCCTTAACCCGCTCTTTGTAAATTCGCGAGTTCTCATACACGTCATTGCGTAGTTCATCGACCTCGCTCATTTGAAGCTGTCTGTGGGTTCCTGCCTTAGAAAGATCGAGATTACACTTCCGTACTGCCCAATAGGCTTTGTGCTCCAATTCGACAAGGAGGTGACACGCCTTCTCGTACACCAATCTGAAGGGAGACATGCCTAATTGGGTCTTGTAGGCAGTCCTATAAGTCCACAAGGTTTCTGGAAGTCAGAACGACCAATCTTTCTTATCAGGTCAAACAATGACTTGGAGGATTTTCCTGATTTCCTGATTTGAAAGCTCAGCTAGACCATTAGTTTAAGGGTGATAAGGAGTCGAGATTCGATGCGACACCCCGTATTTGGTCATCAGTGATTTGAACTAAGCATTTGTGAAATGGGTCCCTCCATCGGAGATTATGGCATGTGGAATCCCAAACCAAGAAAAGATGTTCTGATAAATGAATTTGATTACTACCTTATGATCATTGGTTTGGGTCAGAATGGCTTCGGTCCATTTGGACACATAGTCAACAACGAGCAGAATGTACTCGAAGCCATCCGAAACAGGGAAGGGTCCCATGAAATCGATTTCCCAGATATCGAAGATTTTGCATACGAGAATCGGCTGTAGAGTCATCATATCTTGGTAGCTCATGTTGCCCAAAGTCTGGCAACGAGTGCATGACTTATAGTGATTGTATGTGTCTTTGAAAATCATGGGCTAGTAAAAGCCGCATTGAAGGATTTTTGCTACGATTTTGTATCCAGAGAAGTGTCCACCGCAGGCCTGGTCATGGCAGAAGGATAAAATGTCCAAAATTTTCGATTCCGAAATACACCATTTGATGATCTGATCAGCACCAATGCGGAAGAGGTACAGGTCTTCCCAAATGTAGTACTTGGCATTGGAGGGTAACTTGTCTTTCTTAGCCTTCGGCCAATCGGACGGGATCTGATGTGATGCCAGGTAATTTACTAGATCAGCAAACCATGAAAGCCTCGTACTGATAGTCAGGAGGTGCTCATCGGGACGATGTTTCGTAATGGGTTCAGAAGGGTTGATTATGTCAGAAGGAAGGCGGGATAAGTGATCAGCTATCGCATTCTGTTTCCCCGCCTTATCGCGAATCTCGAGATCAAATTCTTGCAAAAATATGATCCAGTGGATTAGTCAAGGTTTCGCATCCTTCTTCGCAAGGAGATGCCTCATAGTAGTGTGATTTGAGTAAATGGTAATACGGGAACCCAAAAGATACGATTTGAATTTTTCCAGGGCAAATACTATGACTAGCAGCTCTTTCTCAATAACTATGTAGTTACGCTAAGCCTTGTCAAGTGTCTTGCTAGCGTAGTAAATGACCACGGGTTTCCCATCTATTGTATGCCTGGTACCGCACCTATAGCGTAATCGGATGCATCGCACATGATCTCAAAGGGTTGAGACCAATCAGGGTGCTGCAGGATAGGTACTTGGGTAACTCGATCACGTAGGATCTCAAATGCTTGTGTGCATTCCTTGGTGATTTCAAATGAGACATCCTTAGATAGCAGATCAGTCAGGGGCGTGTAATTTTCGAGAAGTCTGGAATGAATCATCGGTAAAAATCGACGTGCCCCAGGAAGGATCAGATGTCTTTGATCGGGCTAGGCATAGGGAGTTTGGAAATCAGATTTACCTTGGCTCGATCAACCTGGATGCCTTTCTCAGAGATGAGATGTCCCAAGACAATTCCCTCAGGAACCATGAAGTGGCTCTTTTCCCAGAAAAGAATCAAGTTCACATCGATGCACCGCCTGAGGATTTGGACCAAGTGTAGGAGGAAATCGTCAAATGATTTGCCAAAAACTGAGAAGTCATCCATGAAGACTTCCAAATATTCACCTACCATATCTGAGAATATGGTAAGCATGCATCGTTGAAAAGTAGCTGGTGCATTGCAGAGACCGACAGGCATCCTTCGGAATGCATACGTCCCGAAGGGGCAGGTAAAAGTGGTCTTCTCTTGGTCTCCAGGATGGATTGCCACCAGGTTATAGCCGGAGTACCCATCCAAGAAGCAAAAGAATTTATTTCCAGCTAGTTTTTTGAGGATCTGATCAATAAACGGTAGTGGGAAATGATCCTTCTTCAACGAGATATTGAGTCTTTTATAATCAATGCAGACTCTCCACGAATTTGCTACACAGGTCAGTATGATTTCTCCAGTCTCAGTCATGATCACGGTGAGTCCTGCCTTCTTAGGCACAACCTGGATTGGACTCACCCACCGACTGTCGGAGATCAGGTAGATGATCCCAGCATCTAACCACTTAATGATCTCCTTTTTCACGACCTCCTGTAGATTAGGATTCAGACGTCTCTGCATTTCACGGGAAGGTCATGTGCCCTCTTCAGTATAGATGTGATGTGTACAATAAGAGGGGCTAATACCAGTCAAACCATCTAGAGTCCATCCAATGGCTCTTCGATGTTGTCGAAGAATAGAAATCAGATAGGATTCTTGATCAGGTGTGAGTCTAGAGTTGATAATCACAGGAAACGTCTGATTGAAACCCAAAAAGACGTACTTTAGATGATCGGGAAGAGGCTTTAGTTCTAAAACATGGTTATCAGCAACAGCGGGTGGTTTAGGGTGGGTGTCGGGAGCAAGGGGTGGAGCTATGGGTGTGTCTAGGTTGAGTTCAAACTCCTCTAATTGCGGGTTTTGATCCTCTTGTGGTTGATCAGAAGTAGTCAGGTTTTCCTCGTTATACTGATCATCAACCACAACCTTGATATCACATATTTGTTCTATAACCTTGCAATTAATCCCTTGTTAGGCCTTAAAGATGTTGATCTTTAGTGTCTGGTTTCCAAATTTTAGTTCGATTTGGCCCTCCTCACAATTAATGTTGGCCCTAGCAGTGGCCAGAAAGGGTCTCCCTAGTATGATTGATCTATTTTTTGAATTCTCTGGAGCATCCATATCCAAGACTATGAAATCCACTAGGAAATAGAAATCCCAAACCCTAATAATGACATCCTCAAGAACTTTTGGTGACTTAATAGATCGATCTACCAACTATAATGTCACCTCTGTTGGTTTGAGCTCAGATTCCTCAAGATGGTCAAGTAGGGATGAAGGTATTAGGTTTATGGAGACTCCTAGATCCAATAATGCTCTATCAAATTAGATATCACTAATTGTACAAGAAATCAGGGGGGTACCTGGGTCTTTCGCATTAGGTGGGAGCCTACTCAAAATGATGGAGCTAGCTTATTTCGATAATACGATTGGGCTCCCACTTTTAGTTCACGGCTTAAGCTTAGGTGTACACACGTCTTTCAAAAATCGTGCGTAAGCTAGTACGTGGTGAATTGCATCCATCAAGGGGATGTTTATATGGACCTGTTCAAAGAGCTTGACCAGGTCCTCTTCAGGTGCCACGGGTTTGGTTGTCCTCTTTCCCTTGGTCAAGGCCTCAGGAAATGGAACCTTCAACGGTTCCTCTGGAATAGATCCAGGTTCTTGATCTGGGATAGGGGTATCCTGGATGACTATGCTAGGGTTTGGGTTAGCATTACCAGGCTGAAAGTGGCTTGGGTAAGGTGGGTCCTGTGTTGCTTTGCCACTACAGGTCATAACTGAATTCAGTCCTGCCTGGTTCTGGTTTGGTGTAGGTAAAATAGGTGGCTGCTACTGAAATCCCAAGTATGATGTTGAAACTTCATCCCGTTGGGTGATGGAGCAGAAGGGGCCTGATAAACCATGTGGGCTTGGCCTTGATTTTGGTTTATAACACTCCTCTGATTCGGCATGCTATTGGGATTGGGTAGAGGTTGTGAAGGGAGTGTATCAGGTTGGCGGGAATTTGCCATCTGAGCGAGTTGATTGCAGACCTCTGTGATCTCGTCTTTGTGTTGTTTCTGCATAGCCGCATTTGTCTTTTGAATGTCAGCCAGAGTCTGAAGGATAAGAATCATTTGATCGCCTTGAGCTGGCCTAGATTGATAGGTGGGGTTGGGCTGAGACTGAGGTGACTGATATGGACGAGAAGCTTGTGGACGGGGCTGATATGGTGGTCTCTGATTCTGATTGTTTCCCGCCCACGTGAAATTAGGATGATTTTTCCATCCAGGGTTATAGGTATTAGAGAATGGGTCATTCTAAATGGCATTGAGGTCTTTGCAGGTCTAAGGAACCTCAGAAAAGTCAGAATACGAGGGTTCAAAGTTCCCCCAACTAGAATAGGCAGGTTCGGAGTTTCCTCCGGACCTAGAGTCAGATAGGGGTGGATACGGGTCCAACCCTTGAGAAGATTGGTGTTAGATGTTATCACAACTTCCCTCCCAGAGGACGGCTGTGCGAACGGCTTTTGCGTAGAGGTGGCTCGCTGCGGATATTGAGTTAGCTCATCCACCTTCTTTTCAATAATAGAGACCTTGTCCAAATGACTGGCCATCAATTCCAAGTCAACAGAAGAGGATGAAAGAGCGATCTTCGTTTTCGTTGAAAACTTTAACAAAAAATGATGTCGTTGTATTAATCGCGTGGTAGAAAATCACTTTTCAAAATATTTTAATTTTCAGAATCTAACCACGAATAGTTAGGTCGTCTCCACAGGGAGGAATTAGCTTATTTAAACTAGTAAATATTGTCTCATTTATTCGGGAAACCCAATGAGTGTGCATGCTAATTTGTGCGATTCTTTTTCTCACATAACTGCTCGTTTTAACCAATTAATCAAGAATGTAGGTGTTTAGATGCAAAATCACCACCATATAATATTTTGTTAACAAGGGATCTTGATACTGGTAAATACTGTAAATACTGATTTCTAGAATATAACTTATTTACTATAATATCTATGCATTGAATCATTCATGTGATATATGCATATGCAAATAATTTAGATGAAGTAGAAGGAGGACTATGAAATTTCACCACAATAATGTAATGCCTAAAATAAATGAATAGGAACTTCCGCAATGGCATTTAAGGTAAATATTAATTGACGTATCACTGTAGCAAAACAGGGGATTTTGTTCCCCTCGTGCGCATGCGGAGGAGAAGGCGCGGCTAGTTGTAATAGTCGTCGGAGAAGCTGGGTCGGAGGAGAGGAACACTCCGGTGGTGGTGCGGCAGCCTACGGTGGTCAAAGATGCCACCGGCGACAAGGAAGAGGTGCGGCAATAGTGGGTCCTAAGGAGGCTGTGCGCAGGCGTTGGCTGGTGGCGTGAAGCGGAGGGGAGCAACGGTGGAGCGAGGGCATCTCAACAGTGGTGTCGGCGACAAGAATGGAGTTCGAAGGGGGGCTGCATGGTGTAGGGCAGGCCGGTGGCTGATGGGTTCTTTAGGTGGAGTTGCAGGCGGCCTGTTGGGAGGAAGAAGACGAAGCGGACTGCTGGCGTCGCGTGCATGCCTGCGCATGTGGAGAGTGTAGGCATGCTGGATGGAGTGCAGGCGAGCGGTGCAGTGCGCGCAGGCGTGCGCACCGTGCGTGGCTATGGCTGCCTTAGGTCCTTCCTGTCGGTGGAGAAGAAGGTGCGCAAGCAGGCTGGGCGGTGGCGTGCGGGCATGCACACAGTGCGCGCGGGGCCGGTTGTGCGCGCCTGAGGCTGCATACGCACGCGGTTGGAGAGAGGGATCTGCTGTGTGCGCACGCAGGTTGGAGATGGTGTAGTGCGCGATGAGGGCGGTGAGAGGCTGGCAGTTCACAGAGACCACGGTGCACGCTTCCTTCGCAGTGGTGGAGATGGAGGATAGTTCCCCGCCAGGGAAAAGGCGGATCAGACCCTCTCCTCGGTGGACGCAGCTTCTTTTTGAACCAAACTCTCCTCCTTTTCCTTCGACCGCAAGTATCTCCAACTACTCGCGACGATTGCGAGTGGTTGGAACGGTAGATAATCACGGGCGGTTCCTTCTTCAGACGTCTAACTGGAGCATTAGATGTCTTAAAAAAAATATAATGCCATGAATTTGTGACAGTAATTCCAGACGTCCAATCCAAGTTCCAGACGTCTTATATAAGTAAAAATTAGCTCCTGATTCTTGCACCTAACCTGCATTTATCAAATAAATTATATTATCATAGCATATGCTATTAAATGTAAAATTGAAGCATAAAATTAAATGCAGGCCAAGGTGAATTGCCATATAACTCCTAATTAATTAACAACTAAGAACAAATAATTAAATAATACTTAAGATAAATAATAGTCCACAAAAGTTGACTTATCAGAGGATAGGCCCTGTGTCTCATGTGCTCCCCTTAGATTCTTCAATGCACGGGCATTCGTCCTATCGAATTTGCCCATGAAGTCATTATTGATGGAGTTCTCACACATATTCTCAAGAATCTCCCACACAGTGTCTTCGTGTTGATCCATGATATTTCCTCCGCAAGTTGCATTGACGAATAATCGGATATCTTCACGGAGTCCCTGGTAAAAAGACTGGACTTGTTCCCATTTAGGAACTCCGTGATGGGGGCACTTTCGCCTGAGATCCAGGAAATGATCCCATGCTTCGTGAAGTGGTTCTCCAGGCTCTTGTGTGAAGTGCGTGATCTGGTGTCGTAAAGCATTCATCCGACCAATAGGGAAAAACTTTTTCACAAACTCGGATTGTAGTTCAGCCCATGTGTTGATTGGACGCATTTGAATCTGATACCAGTGAGCTGCTTTGTCCATGAGAGAGAAGGAGAATATTTTCATGAGAAGAATATTCCAATTCTGAATATATGACCCAAAGGTCTGGGCCAGATGCTTGAGCTGTTTAATGTGTTGGAAAGGATCCTTGGAATTGAGCCCATGAAATTTCGAAATAGCATGAATCATGTTGGGCTTGATTTCAGTATCAGGACCTCCAGCTAGGATTTGAACTCGAGGTTCGATTGCCATCACGGCAGGATTGTAATGATCTCGCATCATAGGATGCCATGGTGGATTCACAAAGGCTTGGAATAGATCATTATGGCGCAGAAGCTGATTCTCGAGGTTGTTCTCTTCTACTGGTTGTTCCATGATGATGGAAGAAGGAGAGTTAGGCTCAGATGAATCAGAAGAGATGTCTATGTGATGGGTTGCTAAACAAACACGGAAGTCAAGGCCTGGCCTTGACGGGAGTGAATAACTAATGGAGGCCTCAAGGGTGGTCTTAAGGACCTCCTACCAAACATGCACCGATGGAATGGACGAGAAAAGAATGTGATGGACCCAATCAAGACACCCAAAAATTTTATCCTGATCGGAACCTCAGTCAATTAAGTGGGTTTGTTTTTAGGGTTTCAAAAGTCATTTAATTCTCAGAACACGTGCAAATCCTTTTCTGTCTTGTGATCTGATTAAGACCAATTGACCTTCATTCAACCCCTGAGAAAACCTTTGGTTGTACTGCATTCATGATGAGCTGGTTAAACTGCAGTTTTAGCCCTAGTTTCTTATTTTTCTTTCATAACGAAAATGTAATGACTTGTGGCTCTCTGGCAGTTATGTAGGAGCATTTATTGACTTAATTGGGTCAAAATGAGATAGTTATGGCTCATGATGGTGTTCCCATCATCTGCTTAGCTCGGTCAAACAAACCAAATCATTCTTAGGATACGTCGAATTTTACCGAAGATTTATTCAAGATTTCTCAAAAATTGCCCGTCCTTTGACGAATCTTTTGGTAGCCGATGTCCCCTTTAACTTTAATTCCTCGTGTCTCAGTACTTTCGAGACCTTAAGAAGCGCTGTATCTAACTCACCTATTCTCCAACCACCCGACTAGTCTACTTCGAGATGATATGTGACGCCTCCAACTTCGTTGTCGGAGCCATTGGAGGCTAATGTCGGGAACACCATCCTTTTGTAATTTACTACACTAGTAAGATGTTGAATGAGGCTCAGCGTAATTATACGGTTACTAAAAAAGAATTGCTAGCCGTAGTATTCGGGTTGGAGAAGTTTAGATCCTACTTACTCGGGACAAAAGTGATTATTTTTACTGACCATTCCGCCCTCCGGCATTTGTTGGCAAAGAAGTATACCAAACCCCGTCTTTTCGGATGGATCCTTCTTTTGCAGGAATTTGATGTCGAGATCCGCAACAAAGTCGGAGCTCATAATGTCGTGGCGGATCACCTGTCTCGACTAGACCTAGAACACATCCCATACTCCTTGCCTATCTCAAATTAATTCTCGGATGAGTCTTTTTTGGCTGTAAATTCTGTTGAGTTTCCTTGGTACGCTGATATTGCAAATTATTTGTCACAGGCATTCCCGCAGGGTTATCCAAGGACCAAATACTCAAATTCATTTCAGAAGCCAAGTTTTATTTCTAGGATGACCCCCTTGCTTTTTCGCCTAAGGGCTAATCAGATCATCAAAAGATGCATCCCCAACTCAGAAATCTCGAGTGTGTTATCTTTTTGCCACAACAATGCTTGTGGTAGTCATTTTTCAGGCTAAAAAACCGCTACGAAGATTTTGCAGTCAGGGTTCTTCTGGCCAACCATTTTCAAAGATACACAAGAGTTTGGCAAATGCTGCAAGCGATGTTAATTGGTTGATTCTATGACCCAGAGAGACATGATGCCTCTCCAACCCATTCTGGTTGTAGAGGTGTTCGACGTATGAGGCATCAACTTTATGGGCCCTTTTCCGAACTCGCATGGCTTTGAGTACATACTTCTCACAGTTTACTTTGTCTCAAAATGGGTTGAAGCCATCCCAGCAAGATGGGCTAATCATAAGACCGTTATATCCTTCGTCCGAGAGTGTATTTGTGCAAGATTCGAAGTTCCTCATACCCTGATTAGCGATGGGGGCAGTCACTTCATCCATGCTCATTTTAGATCGCTATTGAAGAAATATAGGATACATCACCGCATTGCTACCCCATATTATCCACAGACCAATGGGCAAGCTAACGTTTCTAACCGTCAAATCAAGCTTATTCTTCAAAAGATGGTTAGGCTAAATAGGAAGGATTGGTCCGATCGAATGATCGATGCACTTTGGGCATATCAGATCGCGTACAAGGCCCCTCTTGGAATGCCCCCATACCGCATGGTGTATGAAAGGCTTGTCACCTTCCTGTCGAGCAGGTGCATCGCACCTTTTGGGCGATGCAGAAATGTAATTTTAACCTCGATGCAGGAGGTTATGAGAGGAAGCTCCAACTCAGTGAATTAGAAGAAATTTGGCAGGAAGCCTATGAGAATGGAAAGATATACAAAGATAAGACTAAGGCTTTCCATGACCGCCGCATCCAGAGGAAGGAATTCATGCCTAACTAGCAAGTCTGGTTATTTGACTCTCGACTCAAATTTTTTGGGGGAAAACTCAAGTCCAAGTGGACTAGCCTGTATTTAGTGATCCACCCATATTCTAATGGGGCGGTCCAAATTATGGAACCAAAATCTGGGCATGTTTTTACGATAAATGGCCAGCACCTCAAGCCATTTATGGCCCAGAAACCTCTTCCTGCTAATAAAGTTATTAATCTTAACGAGGAAGTGTAATTG
The DNA here is from genome assembly GCA_037157565.1 of Thalassia testudinum. Classification (NCBI taxonomy): domain Eukaryota; kingdom Viridiplantae; phylum Streptophyta; class Magnoliopsida; order Alismatales; family Hydrocharitaceae; genus Thalassia; species Thalassia testudinum. The sequence goes on from JAZHRO010000031.1 coordinate 148,084,247, forward strand.
ATGTTTCGCCCAGCTGAAGGCGTTAAACTCAGCACTTATACATATGTAGATATCCTCTATACATAGCATGTTTCATTTTTGCATACTATTCTACATATTTTGATCATCATTGTAGTGTTGGCATGAGCTGAATGAGGAATTACAGGCAAATCCAGGTGATTTCTACCTACTTATGCTCTGTCTTACTTTATTTTTCTCTTATTCATGCATGATGACATGTAAGAACTTAGGCATGGGGGGGTATAGTACATATAAACTAAAAATTTTTCTACCAACACCTTAGGAAATAGACCTTTTTATCAAGAGGTTTAATTAAGGATTTATTCTTTAGTTAATTCCTGAACTTAGAATCCAATACAATTTCACACTTGCACGTAGAATTTGTAATGGATCCACTATGAAAATCGATAGACATCTTTAGTTTGTCAAGAAGAAGCATTGCTTCTTTTCCTGAACCTTTGGACAGTAATTAGGGAGTCAGGCAAACCATCTTGTAGTAGATCCACCAAACAATTGTAAGGTGAGAGTAGAGAGTCTACTGGTGCTCTAAGTCTAATGCGAGGAATCTTAATTTCTAGATAATTTGATAATGATACTTGGAGTTAGGCTTAGTTTTCGCTCTCGGTTCCGGCATATAGATTCTTTGTGTGAATCTTTGTGAGAGCCACCAAATAAGGCAAATAAATAGAGAGCGAGTTCTAATAAAACTTAAACTAAGGTGGATGGTCACGATTGCCCTTTACGGAATCCTTAGCTGAAGGAGGGTATTAATGTCAAGATTAAAAATACGTTGTCCTATCCATTCCTTTCTCGGTACCGAAAATAAGCACTTCCATCAAATCAGCCACCCAATATCTTCTTGAACATCACCAATCCCGAATAATGCCTCGTGAATAAAAGTGCATATGTCATGTTGCATTGCATTATGTTGGTAGATATGCGAAAAAAAAAAGAGAGAGAGAAGAAAAAGTATATATATAAGAAAAAAGAATTGAGTTGCATTTATTTCGTGACAAACACATTGAGGCAACAATACCTGCTACCCTTACGATCCACTAAATACATCCTTGACCTACTTTTCATGTATTTCTGACAGCTCGAATACTGGCGAAGGATTTCTGACTTAGTTATAAGGTTATCAGAACTTAATTGAAGTATAATGCCATGAGAGACCACCAAACATATTCACAAATTTGGTGAGATGTGAGCTGAAAAAAAAAAGAGAGAGAGAAGAAAAGAGAGAGAGAGAGAGAATGAGTACAAGGAACTCAAGAGAGCACAGTTTTTCCACCTCTCTCTAAGTTGATTTATTTGATAGTTTAGAAATCTAGATTCTAAAGTACTAGTCTCTATGTAGTACCAGAAGAGTATGAGTCACCAAATACAAATCCACTTGACTTAAACATCTTCTACCTAAGCCAAAAGTTAGGGTTAAATTGGAGATTACTTTATATCCCCAAGGGAAGAAGTTTGTCTATCCCAATAGAGTTTTACTGAGGGTCAAGTACAAGCTTTAGATGTGGATCGACTTTCTACTTGGATCTGTTGCATAGGCTACAACACTACACTTTCACGATTATCTAGATTTCTAAATTTCTGGATGAAAATAAAAGAAATAGATCTCTAGTCAAACTTTAATAGAATGCATTTAGTCTTGTATTTGCTAGGGACTAGTAAGATTTAGGCATGGGGGTATGATTGCGTAGCAATCATAGGTCCTAATCTACCTGAATTAAGTTAAATCTTAGCTTAACTTAGGAATAATGCATGCATGAGCAGCATAATTTGCATCATAGTTGATTTATTAGCTTCGCAAATAATAGTGCGATATTATATTCTAATTGAGAGGTAATAATAATTGCAGGAAATTCGGGGCCATGGATGATGAATCCGACCATACGGATATGTTCAGAATGACGATGAGAGTCCAACGCTTCTGAGATAGTCTCAATCAGACTTCCGTAGCATCTTATGAAGTCTACAAACAAACAAAGGCCAAGAAGCAAGGTAGAGAAAATCCGAACCTCAAATGCCAAATCCAACCGCACGAATGGATCCGGATCAACAATCACAGTCCAACGGTGCAAAAATCACCTCGATCGGAGCCCTACAGCACCATCTACAAAGCGAATAAGATGGACGACCACGATGGCACCACGTGGCGCCAACATAGCTGCCTAAGGACGCCGGGCCCATCCACTGAAGGACTCGCTGCACGCCTTGTGGACTGTTAGATCACCATCCAACGGCCACAAGAGCACCACGTCGACCGATCACAATGCTTCATCAAATGAGGATCCATCCCAGCCATTGGATCCTCATCCAATGGTTGAGAGCAGTTAAACCTTGAATCATAATCGCAACCATTCATGGACACAGTACAGTAGAGAGCACGCTCGCACGAGAGTGAGCGACGCAGGGTTGAGGCGCATGGGGGGGAAATTGGAAGAGGCGGTGTGCTTGGATGAAATAGAGCCATCAGATCAACAATCAAGGGCCTAGGCGCGGATGCGTGACATGCGGAGGATCATCTGATCAAGTAGTGGAGCATACACGTAGATGCACACGCGTGTCCACGAGTCGTTTCACGTGCGATCAAAGGCAGTCGCGAGCACGCGTTAGACTGCTAAAATTAAACGTGCGTGCAAAATCTTTGCAAAGGCGATAGTGAGGCTCAAGCGCACGACAGTGCGATTGCAATATGAAGTCCCAATGTGTGCCACGTGTCAACATCTTGTGCGGTGCGCTCGTTGAAGGCATTATGGAGTCTATTTTGAGGCAAAATCAAAGCCATTGATCTCCCGATTAGCGGATCTGATAAATCCAAGGCCAATACACGAGTTTGGGGGGAAAATACCTGCCTTGCCCCTCAGTTTAACTATAAAAGGGAACCCAGGGCCCCCATATGAAGGCATCTCCTCCACCATCTCTTCCAAACACCTCTAAGCTCCTCCAACTCCCTCTTCCTCAGAAGCATTTGCAAGGCCACCTTGGTGCACCCCTGTTGCTCTCCCCAACCTCTCCAAAAGACCACCAAGGACCACCCTTGGTACCCTTGTTCTAGTAGTTTAGAGAGTTAATTTTAATTCCAATAATGCATGTTCTAGTTCTGGTTATAGTTCTATTTGCAACTAATGCTCAAACAATTGCCTAATTTTCTTTATGTCTACTGTGATTAGTGTTTAGTTAGTAATTCTAAATCAGTTTTAAGATCAAGTTGTTTTCTACCTCCCTAAGTTTGACCGGGACTTACATCTCGTTACATTTTATTTGTCGACGTGTTTTCATCCTATGCTACGACAGATTATTTAAAATCATGATTTCATGTCGAACAGGTAGGTTAACTCCCTTTAACTCGATGCAAGTTGCAGGCATGTTAAGTGGCAAACAAACCCTAGTTAACCCACTTAACTCGTCTACCAAACATGCCTTGAGGGAAAATATTAGAGGACGTAAGCATTGGAAATCAGAGAGGTCACATGGTCCCCTTGCGCTGTTGCTCGATGGGAATAAAAATCAGTCATTAGCGTTGGGATTTAATGAGAGAAATTGAGAGAGGGTGCTGGGATTAAAGGTTATCGCATAGATTAAGGTGGAGAGAGAAATGAGTGATGTGAATGGTCCCTCCATTGGTAATTTGCAATTAAGTCCACCTCTCTCAATAATTAAATTAGGAATGAAGAGGGAATTAAGATAGGTAAGGGTAGAACTTTGGTAGGAGGGCATGTGTTGCAAAGGAACTCCCTCACTTCCAAAAAGCCTCCCTCATTTTGAGATCTATTCCTTGTAGAGGAACGTAAATGGCACACTGCTCCATCCTTTACATTTATTCCTGAAACAAAGAGATGCATATTATTTATTTACATGCATATTATGAGATGTAAACCTATGTCCTAATGCATGCATTTATTATAACCAAACACAAATATTAATGCACCCTAAAAATGTATATACTAGCACACTTAGGCTCAATAATAGCCCGCTAATGTGGACTTATCAAGTAGTACAAGTGCATCAATGGAAAGGGTACGTCACAATCTCCTTTAGTAGGAAAGATTGATTAAGCAGTCTAAGAACCTGAGTGGCAAGTAAAAGAATCACTGATTGATAATAGTGGATCTAGTTAAAGAGTTAGCCAGCCAGTAAGATCCTTAGCCAATGGGTTTGACTAACGAGATTGAACCAATGGAAGTTGGTGAAACTAAACTAGGATTGAGGAGTTGAAACCTAGGGTTGGGATCAGCTAGGGATCTAGCTAGCCAGTAAGATCGTCCACTATCCTATTTTATTGAAAATAGCAGTTGTTTTCCCCTACTAGGCTAGTTAGACCATCCCTATTTTGTGACCTATTTTTAGTAGTTGCCGAGTCGTGCTATGACGACTTGTAGGATAGCTGCTAGTGTGGGACTTTTCAAGTGACGCTAGTAGGTAACCACTGTACTTAGGTTTTATGCAAGATTATTGCAATTACACACTAGCTTATTGTGATTGATGTATAAATTGCATTGATAATTTATCATTTATGTGCCAATATTAGCAGCGTATTTTCTATTTAGTTGATCAATGGAAACCTTGTGGTAGCTCGACTATGATTTTAAGAAACCTAAGTTAAATAAACCAACACCTCTATTTGTTGCCACCCTCAATAATTTGACATTCGTTTCGGGAATGGTATTTTCAAGCATGACAACCTCGAGTGGTACTAGAGCATGCACTTCATAGGAAGTGTGTACATTGTGGTTGGTATAGGGTTGCAACTGGAACCTAGATGGAAGTTGAGCTATGGCATGGCACATTTTTTATTACCTCGATTTCTGGCATATATTGCAGGGTTTCTAAGAGAGGACCGTGTGAATTGCAGGATGCCTCTGAGAAGTCAATTTACTTGGAGCAATAATTGAAATTCCACAAATCCAGCTGTAGCCATAAACCAGTTGTAGGGTACAATGAATCAATTGCAGGGGATAATGTAGAACTTGCTTGATGCGATAAATTGAATCGAATCAACTGTGGGAAGGAATGAAGCTAGCGGGAATGGTGGAGAACAAAGCAATCCTCCACCTAAGGGCAAAAATGGGAATCACTTGTTGCGAGGAGGTAGTCAGGATCAACTAGCATCCTCGACAATAATGAAGAGGGTCAAGTTTAAATAGTTCCAAAAATTGAAGCAGGCTACTTTCTCAGGAGCTGGTGATGCATCTGCAGCTAAGGTTGGGTCTTAAAGATCAAGAAACTTGTCGATGCCCTACAGATGGAAGGGGAACACATGGTGCGATTGGCCACATTTTAGCTTGAAGGTATAGCAAAAAGATGGTGGGCCATAGTGAAAATTTTAGAACTATTACCAATAACTTGGGACAGATTTCTAAAGTTGTTTAATGATCAATTCTATCCATAGAGTGGAAGGCTCCAAAGAGAGATGAATTTATGAACCTCCAACAAGGCTAGATGATTATAACGGAATACTGAATCAACTTTATGGAATTGCTTTGTTTTGATGGGAAAGCATTTGTGAATGAAGAGGAGCAAGTTTGGAGGTTTGCTTGGGGTTTGAGGGATGACATGAAAATGCAATTGGTTGGAATGCCGGTGACCAATCTAACTAAGGTAGCTGAGAGGGCTATGAAAATCGAAAGGATGATGACACTGATCCATTAGCAAGAACAAAACCAGCAATCACCTTATGGGTTGGGAGGATCGAATTGCAGGAGCAATTGCAAACTCAGCAATACAACCTGACAATAACTAACTCTTAGATTGTGGAACTGAAACCAGTGCTACATGCTTAAAGCTTTGATTTAGGTAGCACCCTGTATACTAGGAGTCAAACACATTAGAAGGGATGTACAAATTGTGGAAAGAGTCATTTTGGGCCATGTAATGATGCAAAGTTGTGTTTTTGGTGTAGGTAACCTAGGCATCTAAAAAGGGATTGTCCCATGAAGTGACAAGTGGTAGTCATGACTATTGGACTTTAGAGTGGAAACCATGATAGGTTGGAAGCCAATGTCTTGAATGCATGATAAATTCAAATCACTCCCTTTGTGAGACAATGTGTGTGCATGTGAGAGGAGGAGGATGAAGAAGGTGAAGAAGTGGATTTGTGTGTGTGGGTTTTGGGGTGTGCTCTTTTGCTTTATCTGTGTGTGGTGTTCCAAAGGCGTGTATGCAAGGGGGTGAAGAAGGAGGAGGTGTTTGTATGTAGTGTGGTGTTCTATGTGTGAGTGTGTGACATGAGAGAGTGAGAGAGAGAGAAGAACAAGGTGAAGTTTGTGAAGATGTTTTGTTGTGTGTGTGTGTGTCCTGTGCGTGTTGGGTTTTGTGTCATGTGTGTCCTGTGCGTCTTGTGCATGTGTCCTATGGGTATGTGTTGGGTTTTGTGTGTGTTGTGTGTGTGAGTTTTGTTTATTTATATATATTATATAGATAGATATGTTTATGCATATATGTAAGTGGTGTGGATATGAGATGCTATATGTATGTAGGTTATGTACATAATGTTGGAATAAATGATTTATCCCATGGCATTGTAGAAGCGTGAAAAGAGCGATTGTTTAAAATCTTTGATTCATGAAATCGGTCCATGATCAAAAATCCAAATAACAAGAATTGAAGAAACAACCTAAACCCAAACCACATGGGAAGAACTAATTTATTCCCATTCTGGGATCTCCATGAGTATCGAGAAATACCTCTTAAGGCAGTGCACAGCACAACCCCCACATGTTGTGTTTCCTACAATAAGTCCCAGGTTGATGAGACTCCCTTCTTCTCGTTAGGTAGATGAGACCCTTGGCACCGAGAACACTCAATCAAATGTGTACGACATGAACTCTTTGTGAGTCTCGAGGTGATGTTGCCTCAGACCTCTAAAAGTTGGCCCATGTAGTACTCCAGATCAAAGTCCACCAAAATCTAGACATCTAACCAACTTGCTGGTTGTCTGAAACCTTTCCAAAACATCCACCCAATGTCCTAGATGTCTAAGACGTGAAGAATATGGACCTTCTGCTTGGATGTTGGATGTCTAGTTGCTCTGCAAGGGAGGTGACGGCTACTCTTCTTTTTTCTCTTTGATGGAGGGTTTTGCACATTAATTGATTAATTAGGGTTTTATGCCTTGCCTTTGGGAGATATATATATAGGAGATCCTAGTAATCCTAATATGATGAGAGCCATTGGATCAAATCCAATTGTTGAGATCAAATCCTAATTGATATTTTCATAATTGGCCCTTTAAATAATTTAGCCAATTGGGCTATAGTATCCAAAGTGTAATTAGTTTTTATCTAAGCCCTTTTAGATCAAGGCCAAACATATTTCTCCCAATTAAATGATAAATCAAATACTATGTAACTCCTTAAATAATATTTTATTTCTATACAATTAGGAACCCACCAAAATCATTATTGGTTTTATCATGCTAATGATGAAGAATTTAGGATTTACAACACTACAACTCCCTTAAGTATTCCAAATACCTACAAATCCTTTACATTGGAAAGCATATGCAAGCTCAATGATTAATTTCTATATCCACTATCCATCCTACCATGGGCACATATATTAGTGTTCTCCTTGTATCATTGGAATGAGAACACAAACCAGCACTTTTCAAAAAAGGGTTGTCTTCTTTTCTTTCATGTATGGGTTTGATTAAGACTCGTATGATCATGTATGGAATTTCGTACATCCCAATATACGTGAAGTGAGGCCATGTCTCTCAATCCATTATTTATACCTACAATAGTGGCCTTATGTGATCCCTTTGAGAGATCATGTCTTCTATACTCTCATATAAACACCAGCTTTTCAGTCTTAACACCATGGTGGATGCATTGACCATTGGTTCACCAAATATGTATATTCAAGAATAGAGACACATATTTATTTTAAGTCAAAGGATACATTTTCTCCATGATAGTGATAAAAGAAGGAATTCACACATCTCTGACCCATTGAGTCAACCCCTTTACTCAATCTAATTGATAGCCCCAAATCTCCATTACTATGCAAAAGATGTGTATCAAGGACATCAGTCAGGCAACAATCTCTTGTGAAGATTGTTATATCTCCTCAAACTGAAGACAGCTATTAGATATCATGATGACTCTTAATGACTTATCGAATTCCTTGATCCAAATCATTTGGATCTTTGATATTTGTCATTAGTTATATCCAACATGGTCATAGTATATTCTTCCACTTATACTGAAGGACCCAATTAATCACATTAGTGTGTTTACATGATTTAATATTCAGATCCAAATCACCCGATCAAATGATTTCACTCATGTTAGCTCGTTAAGGACACATAATTTTAACACAATATATGTGTATGTACTTATACTCAATAGATACTTGTGTGCTTGGGTCATATTATGCACGTGTATTATATAGATAAGTGCAATATATATACACAGTATGGTATATGATATTATATATATATGTATATAGTTATAAGTCAGGTGAGTCCATATTTGACATGTGTGTATGTAATTGAGTGTATGGGAGAGTGCGTAGGTGACATGTGCGTGCATATTTTACGAGGTTAAGTACTGATGTTTAGTGCCACATGTGGGTGCAAGTTGGGATCCAAGGAGGAGCATACTCAAGGTCCCACTGGTCACGGCCTTGCCAGTAGGAGTGATTGCCCGATTCTTTCCTTTTAGAATAACATTGTGAGCATAAACATGACGTATCCCTATTTGGATTCTCAGGAGTGTAGATCAAGGTTTAACTATGGATTGAGTGGACCTTAAGCACACGCAATATTAGGTAAAGCATCCTACAGTTTGAATTTTCAAAGTAAGACTATAGGAATCTTTTCTCCCGCTTGCATGATTTCCTCTTATTGTGCTAAGTACCCCATGTAACTCTTTTGTTGGTATTGGGAGCCTTGCCTCAAGTTCCTTTTTTATATATCTTGGCTCAAGAACCCTGGGAATGACATTGATGAATTGAGCACTACTTATGATATTTTTTTAGTAGATAAAATAATTATGTTGGAATTAAATGGTCATTGAGAATAATCCCTAAAATAAATGAACAACACTAGAATACTTTTACCGAATTCTGATACAACTTGGTTATTAGTTATACTTTATTATATCTTTGTAAATCTTAAGGAATAAGATGCCTTATGATTGGGAATGTACTTGTGAATATGGTGGAAACTAATGTGGAAAAAATAACTTGATGACCTAAATCTAATAAGCTCAACTATGATGAACTGCTTAGAAGCTTTCTAACTACTAGTTTATTACAAATAGATAATGTATTAAATTAACGAGACACCTAAGCTAAATTAGTTGATTGAGTGCATGTCTCCTCAACATCTCGATTAAGACATGCAACACCTTGGTGTTTTGCTAAGGCTTGTGTTTTGGAATGGATGATGGAATAAATGACATATTGATGGTAGATTAACGAATAGGGGTGATGTCAACCCTGTGATGGCAATACTTTTTGGTTATAGGGTATGGTCCCCTCTCTATAGATAGTTGCATGTCACGTTATGACTTAGATAGAGCTTGGCATATGCATACCCTGTTGGCCACTAGATGAGCTATGTTAAATGAGCTGGCTTAATAGAACATTCAAAATTATATATGCAAATTGGACAAAGAAGAACAAAGAATGGAAACAAAATCTTATCGATTTAAAGATGGGGTTAATTCTTATATTCTACTTCCAGTTTAGAACCCTTTTTTCTATAGGTTGTTTTTACGATGTTTTATTCAGCTCTTCGGCTCACTTTATCTTATGTTGGCTTCCAACAAGGATCTTAAGGGGTTCATAGAGTTGAGTTTGGGTGTAGAGGTCTTAGTCAAAAGTAGAGTTCTTACTTTTTTTTATTCTTTTATGGTCAACTAATGTCTTTCTAGTTTACGTGAGCATCATTCCAACTTGTATTGTACCTTTACTTTGAATTTTCTGTTAATTTCTTTTTGTGCTCTTGAATGTTGAATTATATTGTTACCTTTAATTGCTCTATTATTGTTTAGTGGTGGTGGATGTTGCTTATTGTTGGGCAATGAGTTTTCAATCCGATTTAGGTTTGAAATTCTCAACTTGGTCCTTGGGGAATTATTGATTGGCCTCATGCTTAAAACCATTTTGAAGATCATGGCGACTGTTGATATTCGAAGAATGTGAAGGGTTGATGATCTACATGCTTTGGTGTTCTCAATGCCAAGGGCTTCATCCACATTTTAAGAAGAATGGAATTCTACTTGGCCAGGACTTAGTTTAGGGGACATAACACTTGGTTTTTACTCTGTGCACCTGAAAATTTAATTCTTTTACTCTTGTGAACCTCGAAATAGGTGAAAACTAGTTCATTCAACTTACTCATTGCTTGTTATTTCCAACATTGGGAATCGAGCCAAATTGAAGTGAAGTTTTAAAAGATCATTTTTTCATGCTTGTGCAATGCCATGGGGAATTATTCTCCAACCTAACGCTCTAACTAACTACACTGAGAAAATGAGAAATCCTTCAACCTTCACCCCTATGATTGCGATCAAAAGAACAACAACTAGAGATGGCTCCACTGCTTAGCCCAAATTGCCTTACCTTGGAGACTTGAAACCTCATGAAATCTCCCAAAGAAGATGATTTAACAAGACTCAAAGGAGTTACAAAATGTGGGAGGATAACTAAATGAAGGGAAGCTAGATCGGAGCCAAGCAAAGGAGACTTGCTTCCATGTTGGCAACACCATTGACCTGCACCAACAAAGATGGACCATTCCATCATGGTGCTATACAATGTAAGGTGCATTATAGAGAGATAGATTTGGAAGCTCAAATGTTGGAACGATTAAGGAGCAGTTCAATCGGTGGATGATGGACAAGGAAGGTTACTGGTGAAAGGTTAGAGAAGCACCACATCCAATAAAGGCCAAAAGTGGAGATAGGCATAAAAGATGGTTGTAACGTGGGGTAGAAAGTGAGGAGATGGAGACTCTGTTTAAAGACTACAACACATGATGCTTTAGCGACAGTTGTAGGATTGTCGTTAAAGGTAGTTAACATCCCAAATGATTTGTAGCCATAAATAAATAACCATCACTAAAGATCCTATAGCAGCGATTTCTTTGAACTATTTCCAATGAGTGTGACAAAAAGAACCTATTTCTTGTAGTGGAGGAGGTGGTGAGCAAAAAAAAGGGACCCTAGCCAACGCAAGAGGCTAGCCTAGAGCCCAACAATGGGTGCAAAGGGGAGAATGGTTTCTAAAGGGAGTAGATCAACACTATGCTATGTTTTTGGCTAATTGGGCTTATCTAAACTCTTAACTTTTTGTGTGTAACTTGATGTATCTCAACTATTGCATACCATAGATGTCTAAACAAAAAAGGGCATAAGCATTTGATTTTCAAACATGATAGACAATAATTCTAACACCAATATATGTGTGTGTACAAAGCACCTTCAAGGAAAAACAACCAAAGAATGGACAAATATAGGAATTTTACTCCTAAAAAACAACATTGGACTACAAAATGTTCAACTAATACCTATGTCCAAACAATGCCTCTTTGAGAAGCATGGAACTAGGACTCAAAAATCACTATAGTTTTGAGCTACTTTACCTTGTGGACTAATTCTTGACACCATTTGGTAAGGGATTATAACCTTAATTTGCCAAACTCTAGTATGTGAGAGAATACTACTAATCCTCCTAACCTCAACCATTATAGGAAAAAAACCTTCAGTGATGCCTATTTAACATCATCACAAGCTAAATAAATGCGGCCAAAAGTTTTTGACATGCTACGTCAAAGAAAATCACTTTAGGTTTATCGTCTTTGGTGTAAATTTGCGTCAATTTTGTCAAGTCACTTAGATTGTAAGTGACATTAAATAAATGTGATGTTTAAAAATGTCCCTCGCCCCCATCCGACCCCCACCAGTCAAAATTACATCCGACAACATCTTCTTGAATAACGTTGGATGACATTTAAATGCCACTCTAAAGAACTTTTGACAACATTTAAATCTCAACATAACCTACTTTTGACTACGTTTAAATATGGCTTAAGAGATTTACGATAATGTTTAAATGTAACTTTAAATCTCTTGGGAGAAAACTATATGTTACGTTAAGCCACTTTAATTGATGATTAATTAAACATCATTTAAGACATCCTCAGAGCGTGTCCATCAATTTTTTTGACGACATTTAAATATTGCTTTTAAATTTTTCTGAGAACATTTTTAATGATACTCAAACGTAGCCTTAGGAGTTTTTTGGTGAGGTAAATTAAAATGCTACCTTAATCCTCTTTGTATCATATCCACATAGAGTTTGGTCATGTTTAAACACTACCTTATGCTTCTTTGGCAATGTTTAATAATGTGACATTGACATAAAAGAAGTTCATGCTACTCTTGCTATTCTAGCCACTTTAATTTATTAACGTTATCAAAGTTAATGACATTAGGTAACATTAAACATCACATTGAATCTTGTTTTTGTTGTAAGGAATCCTATTCAACTTAAGCGCAACTGAAGGTATTTAATACCATTTCACTCTGCCATAAAGTAAACATCGTCAATCTAGAATCTTTCCCAAAAAAAAAACAGGGAGGTTGAGAGATATAAGGGATGTGTTGTTCGGGGAAAATCCCGATCTTCCCTTGCTTTTGGAAAAGAGTCTCGGTTGACAAACAGAAATACAAGATAATGCAGTTGATTTTATAAAGCAAATCGTATTTTTGGACCACAATGTATTCAAGGCCTCAGATACATGCAAGCGCCCTACGACAAAAAATCACGACTCATGCAGCTCAAATATCAGGGACATGACTCACATCAACAATCTCACAATTCGATATCGGATAACCGCCGAAAATAACATTATTTATCTTAGAAAATGATTTTTCATTATCCTGTATTAACAACCCCATCCCTGGGATCGAATCTTACTACCACCATATTTATTCTCCAAAAACGAGACAGAACTCCATCATGTTTTGGTCATTTATTTATATTATTTTTGAGAAATGAAAAAGATAAGTGAAATTCTACACCCCGATCCCTGCAGAAAATAGTGAAACTGCTGCCGGTGGTAGGTCCCACTCCCCATTTGATCTTAATCTGCTGGATGTGCGGTGCTGCTCGAGTGCGTAGAATTCGACTTCGAATTTTGCGTGTGAGAGCTGCCGCTCTTCCTATTTGGACTTGCATCGGTATAGGAGACACGTGTCTTTATTCGTTTCAGAAGGTAACGTTGATTCTTTCTTTCGAGAATTAAATAAGTATAATGCATAACACGTAACTTCCGATACTTTGCCGTCTTGTCAAGCACAGCAACCAATATGCACCGAATACGTACGGTAAGAGTATAATTGTTATATCAGAATAAAATAATATAAAAATAAGTTAGAAGTACTCTATCAGTGATATAAGAATAAATAATAAGAACAAATTATTATGAATGGATGATTTTTTACTATTATGATATAGGTGTGAGTAAAGTGAAGTGATATAATAAATATATTTTAATAAATATATTATATTAGAGTAGATTTTTTATATTATAGTATATTGATGTGATTTAATAGAATAATTTGATGTTGATGTTGATTGATAGAATAGAAAAAATTACATTCTTTAACTTCTGAATTAATTTTATTAACTTCCTCTTGTAATTCTTTGATCAAAGGATAACTCTTGAGTTATCCCCCACCCAAACAGCCCATCCTAATTAGTCTCCACTACCATGTGATGGGACTCATGAAAGCTAGAAGGTTGCATGAGGTTTACTGGATGAGGTACCTCAAATCCCAAGGCTACCTTTGGCGGTGGATTAACAAGTGATATAGAAGTTTGTAGGCGGAATAAAAGTTGACTAAGAATTTCTTTAAATAGGTTTCAAAATATTTTACTTACATCACATCAATATTATTTCCTATACTTCATCAACATTAATATCTACTCACACTATAATATATTCACTCACATCCATTTTAATATATATTAAAATATACTTACTCACGTCAACCTTCATACATATTGAATTTTATTCACTTCAATATAATATACTCACTTATATTATATTATAATATTAAAATATCATGTACCGACGTTATACCACCATACAGATAATTATAAATTCCAATCATTACAAGTATTTAACCGAACGCATTCTCAATTTATTCTACTTGGATTCTACCCCAAGATAATCCAAATCTGCTGCAAAAACACAATCCGAAGGATCCACGTACAGTTTTTTTACGGTGATACATGACATGTTTTATCCTATATTAATCTTATTTAATAAACATTTCAAAAAAGTAACAAAGTAAAGCCAAGTCCAAGTTCTAGATCTCTCGTTAAGTTCACGGAATTAGCTTTGCAAACCACATGACGTCACATGGATTTGCGCATGATCATTATCTAGCTTTTCTGATATGTTAATTTTCTAGCTATGGGCTTCATGAAATGGAATCTTTGAAGTCTACATGTCATCTGCATACAGCAAGGACACTGTGCAGAGATATTGATTATGCTTTTCTAACAAGACAACAATAAAAAAGATGACGTTTTACGTATTCTTGTCAATTAACTTTATCAAAGCTATCAATGTTGGGGTTCTCCTCCTACGATTTTCTTATCACCTTTGATCGTTACTTTAGGAAGGTGGTGTTTTCTCCTGGAGGCTATTGGTTCGTGGTGATCGATGCCCTCGGAGGTGTTGTTATGCATAGAGTGATTTGTCCATTATGCATTGGTTCCCTTTTTTTATTTTTCTAGGGGTTATTTGATTGGCCGAATAGAGGAGTAATTAAGGTTGAATTCTACATTTGGCAGCTTTTATTTCGACGTCGGCGGATTCTAGAATTGAGAGGTGGATTCCGAAATAAACGAATTCCGCCGAAGAGGTGGAATTCATTTATTCCGCTAGCTTATTTTGCCTTTCTCATCTCTCTCTCTCAACTTCACCACATAAAATTCGTTTATTCCTTCTACCAAACATCTCAGGCAAAATAAATACTTCTAATTCTTTGGTGTAACAATACAACCAAACACTTAAGTGGAATAAAAATCCCTAATTCCTTCTACTCTTTTACATTCCTTTTTTATCCCTCTTAATTATTCCTCCAACCAAACAGGTCCCTATGGTTTCGATCTTCTAATCGTTGCTCTAGGTAGGTGGTTTCTCTCCGATTGGTTGCTGTCGCAATGACCGAAAGGGTGTGTTCCTTCCTAGAGCTGGTTGGCTTGCTGAGGTCGCTTTGGGAGTTCATCAAAGAAGTCAGATTCCTCTTTCTTGGAGTGTTAGAGTGCAGCGGTGGTCACATCCTTCTGGTACTGTTTTTGCTTTCTTCTATCTTGGGTTTGGTTTTCCTTTTGTTATGGAGAACTGTGATTTGGAAGTTATTGAGGGGATTAGAAAGCTCTTGAGGAAGGAAGATGAGGTTACTGAAATAGATGTGATGAAAGGAGATGTGCGAGATCCTCTTTTGTGGAGAAGGGTGATTTATTTCTCTGTGGTTACTGATAAAAAGATCAATAACAAGTCTATAATGGAGGTAATGTCAAAGGCTTGGAATTTTGGGCATCAGTCGTTGATTAAGGAGGTTGATGAAAAGAAGTGGATGGCGATTTTCCAGAGTGAAGTGGGAGTTAGAATAGTCCTTAATAAATCTCCTTGGCACTTTGAAGGGGATTTGGTTGTTGTTTTGAAGGGGCAGTAGGGGATGAGGCCATCTAAGTATATTTTCAAGTCTGTTACTTTATGGGTTCAGCTTCTTGATATCCCCCCTGAGTATCGATGTCGGTCTATTATAATGAGAGCAAAAAAAGCTTTTAAAGAAATCAAAGAAATTGAACTAGATGACATGAAAGCTAGGAGTTTTGTTAGGATGAAAGTGGCAATGGAGATTGGGAAGCCGTTGTTGAAGAAGTTAAAACTAAAATTGATTAATGATGGTGCTATTTGGATTCCGCTAAGATATGGGATGTTACCAAGATTTTGCGATTTTTGTGGCAGATTGGGGCATATTCAAAAGAATTGCGACGAGTTGTTGATTGCTAAAACAAGGATTGCTGAGGAGGTGCTTTCTCATAATTCAAGATAGAAGATATCAGATGAGATCGAGTTTATATTTGATGATTCTCTAAGGGTTGAAAGAAGGATGGTGGCGTCTGATTATATGCCTAGAAAAGGTCATGAACAAAAATCTATGCGTAAGTTGCCTGTGAATATGGGAGTAGATGAGAAGATTGAGAGTAGCTCTAAGGAGGATATAGAAGTTAGTTCTTTGGTGAGAAAGAGTAAAGGGATGTTATGGCTGGCTATAATTGGTGAAGGATCGGTGGGCAAGTCTAATTCGAAAGGGGATTACAGAGGATTCTATAAATTGGGCTATTCCTCTAGTCAGTCCTCAGACATCGGTTGCCTCTCATTCTGACTAGATTGAGATTGAAGTTGAGTCTGATAGATTAGCTCCTCAGTATTTTGAACAATATGGATTGGTAGCTCCTATTGATGTTGATGTGACAATTAATGCTAATGTCGAGGAGATGGATCTTGCTGAAGATGGTAGCAGAAAATAGGCAAGGAAAAAAAGCATTAAAAGGATTGCTAGAGAAGCCAGACTGAAAGCGATTGCTAAAGCTATTCAAAAGAAGGTCCATTGGTGAAGATTAGGAGGGGGTTGAGAGAGTATGCTAGGATGAGGAGGACGAGCCTTGAGCAGTTGGGCCTCACCAACTGCAAGGGGGAAAATGAGCATCCTATCTTGGAACTGCAAAGGTTTGGGATCATCCTCTGCAGTTCGTCATCTAAAATCCCTTGTCAAAGTTACCGATGCCATGGTAATCTTTATATCTAAAATGCATGTTTCTAGCAAAAAGTTTGATAGGATTGCAAGAAAATGTTTTGGTTTTTCCTCTTTTGCGGTTAGTGCTCAGGGAAGGTCTAGGGGACTGTGTTTGCTATTTTCTACTAAGATGAATGTAAATATTAGTTATGTTGAACAAAACTACATTTTGATGGAAATTAGTATGGATTCCTATGTCTAGGTTTTGGCTTGCATATATGGGACGCCTAAATTAAATTGTAGGAAGGCTTTTTGGAACAAAATGATTAGATTGTTGGGAAGATATGCTGAAAATCTAATATGCATTGGAGATTACAATGCGATTTTGTCAGCTATAGACAAAGTGGGTGGTAATTCGGTTCTTATCAGGAACTACTATCATTTGCAATCTTTTATTACAAGTTTAGGTCTGTTGGACCTGGGTTATGCTGACCAAGCACATACGTGGTGTAATAAATGTTATTCTTCATATCTCATTAGGGAACGTCTTGATAGAGCTTTTATCTTAGGCAATTGGCTCAATCATTTTCCCAATGCTAGAGTGCTTCATTTGCCTGCTTTAAGCAAAGATCATAGTCTGATCCTATTACGTCTTAACAAGAATAAACCAAATTGTAGTAGGGTGTGGAGATGGGGGGTTGAATGGATTGTAAGAAATGATTATGGAAGCATGTTGGAAGGTAGATGAAAAAAATATTCGAATGGGAACTTGCCTATATGGGAAAAGGGTCAAATGGTGGTAAATGATTTAAATAAATGGCATTCAAATTCTAAAGTGAATTGGAAAAGAAGGAAGATGAACATTGAGTCTGAAATGGCAAATTTGCAAAGGAAAAGACCTGAAGAGAGTGATATGGCAGCAGAGAAAAATTTGCGATGCAATATGAGGAAGCAATTCTACAGGAAGAGATATATTGGTGTCAAAGATCTAAACATGATTGGATACAAAGCGGTGATCATAATACAAAATTTTATCATTTATATGCTCAAAATAGAAAGGGGAAAAATACTATTGAATGACTGATTTTGCCTAATGGAGAAGAAACGGGAGATCAGGAGAAAATCAAAAAATGTTTCTTGGACGTTTATACTAAGCTTTATTCCTCATAAGGCAGTAATGGGTCTCTAAGAAAATTATTTGATGAATGAGACTGGTTGTCGAATATTGAAAGTAGATGGTGTGTACAAATTCCTACTGGGGAGGAAATTCATAATACAATCTTTGCTATGCATCATGGAAATAGTCCGGGTCCAAATGGATTTCCAACTCTTTTTTATCAATACGGTTGGAGTTTTCTAAGTAATGAAATCATCTCATTTGTTCAAGGATGCTTTAAGGAACAAAGGATGCCAAAGCCCATGAGTAGAACATATCTTACTCTTGCCCCAAAGAATATATCCCCCAAAGAGCCCAAGGATTATCGGCCAATTAGTCTTACAAATACACTCTATAAAGTGGTGGCAAAGTTGGCTGTTAAGAGGCTTAAATCCATCTTAAGCAAAGTAATATCAAAAAATTAGGCTAGTTTTTTTATTGGGTAGACAAATTGCAGATAATCTGGTGCTGGCAAAAGAGGTGATTAACGCATGTAGAAAGTCCAAAAGAAAAGGGGGTTTAATGATTATCAAGCTGGACATGGAAAAAACATTTGACAGGTTGGAACAACCTTTTATCTTTTATTGCCTATCTCAATTGAATATTCCCCCGTTGCTGGTTAATATTATCATGTCATGCATCTCCTCCACTACATTTCAAATTCTAGTAAATGAGTCTCCCTCTAAAGTGATTACTCTCGCTCGAGGAATCAGACAAGGATGTTCACTATCTTCCTATATTTTTATTTTATGTTCAGAATATTTATCTAGGGTACTTGATATGGATTTGCATGATGGAAATATTTTTGGGTTTTTTTATCAGTCGCAATAATCCACCTATTACCCATTTAATGTATGCAGATGATACTGTTGTTTTTGGAAAGGCATCGGCAAATGAGGCAATAATGATTACTGATGGTAACACAATCATTATCCATAACTAGCTTAAATTAGTGAAAATCAAGAGATAAATGCTCCTACATAATCATTTGAGAATCGTAATTCCATGCAAATCCATTTTGAGAAGAAAACATTAAAATAGGGTTAATTCTAAAATTTTAACATCAAATCATGAATGAAAAGTAACCATGGGGTTTTCTAGGGCTTAATTGAAGGCTAAATGAGCATTAAAGTCCAAAGAGTGGGCCCACACAAACAGAAATAGGGTTGCACGTATTTTGAGAACTAAATTAGAACCTAAAACCCTAATTTCAGATCTACTTAAATTAAAGAGGTTTTAGTGAGAATAAAATTCATATAAACCTCCTAAAATTCATAGAAAAAGATACTAAGAGGTTTGGTACCCTTGGTTTGACCATCTGAACCCATTTTGACCTTGGACAGAGTATTAAATGGAATTTTGCCCTAATTTGGGCTTCTGTGCAAATTGTCTAGTCAAACTTAGTCAAAATTGAAATCCGATTTCACCATTAGATTTCTTGAGTCCAAATTAGGCTTGTACCAAAATTTAGGCCCAAACAGAGTCCATCTTGACCTAGTTTGTATTTCAGTTCATTAAATCTCTATTCCTCTCAATCAAGTCCCTAACTTTCAAAATATTTGCAGAAATACCCCTAACTTTCTCATCATCTTTATAGATAGGTCTCTTCTGCCATTAGAGGTCAACCGACCTTCAGGCAACCTTTGGCCAACTCAAAACCCATTCAAATCAACACTAAATCCCACCAAATTTGGTGGGATTGATGTTCACACAATGAAGACACATTTGGACATGATTTGGGCTTCAGATTTTGTGCAAAAAGCTTGTGCGAACGCACGAAATTTATGGGTCTTCTTGATTACTAAAAGAGGCTCAATCAAGCCTCTTCCCTTGTTTGGAGCTTGGACTTGAGCTTTATAAAAGCTCCCCCTCGCATGGCCATTCTTTTCAGCTAGGTTTCAAGGCCAAATTCCTCTTCTCCCGCCGGCTTGCTCCGACAAGCTCCAACGAGCTTCCTCCCCCATCCTCCTACAACTTCCCAATGACCAAATTGGGAATGCCACAATCTTCCTCGACTTCATCCACTCCTCGACAGCCAACTCAGGAGCTGCCTCGACCCCATCTTCCTCGTCATTCCCCCTCAGTAGTTTTCACCTTCTCTGACACCAGCAATCAAATCGACGCGTGCTACTCCCCCTTCCATCCAGTAAATTAGGTTCTTTCTTCCTTTTCCTCTCCTCTAGGCTAGAACCAACCCTTTCCCTCCTCATTTCGACCGAGGCTCACAGCCTCCTCCTTTGTCTTCCTTAAAGCTGATGAAGCTCCGGTGACGTTGTGTGCCCACTACACTCCACCAATCCACCCGCTTCGACTCCCCAAAGCTCCGCCTTACGTCTCCGATCAAAATCCATGACCCAATTTCATCATCTACTCACTCCACGACTCCACCGAACAACCCATCCTCCATCTGTCATCTTTGATCTTGGCCACCCACCACACACCACCATTCACCAAATTAACCCCACCATCACCTTCCTCGCCTTATGGCGAAGCCCCTGAGCTATTCCAATTGGGTCGAGAGGCCGTATTGTTCTCTTCAGGTATCGCTGTTGCCGGTCGTCGCCTTCGTCTCCGACTACACTCTTCCAGCAACCTCCAACCTCAGCATCATCTCTAGGATCTACAGAACACTCTCATAGCACTCTCTAAGTCTTCAATTAAGCCTCTAATGGGAACACCATCATAAGCCATAACTAGGTCAATTTGGTCTAAAAAGGTTGATAAATGCTCCTACATATCCATCAGAAGGTCCTAGGGGCAAAATATCCTGTTTTGAAAAGAAAAGAAGAATATAATATTATTTCTACAAAATTAACAACATTACACAAATATAGAATAACCATGGGGTATTTCAGGGGTTATTAAATGTCATATGGTCATTAATGTTTAATAAGTGGGTTCATACAGAATAAAATGGGTTTTCACTCATTTCAAGAATTAATGGACATCTGAAACCCTAAAAACAGACTCGCTTAATTAACTGAGGTTCTGGTCAGGATAAAATTCATCTAAACCTTCCAAAAATTATAGAAAAATATTCTCTAAGGTTTGGTACCCTTGATTTGACCATCTGAACCCAATTTGACCTAAAACAAAGTCTCCAATAGATAATTACCCTAATTTAGGTTTTTATGTAAATTACCCATTCAAACTTGATCAAAACTAAAATCCAACCTCACCATTAGATTTCTTGGGTCCAAATTAGGTTTGTACCAAAATTTGGGCCTAATCTGAGATCATTTTGACCTAGTTTGCATTTTGGTTCAAGTCTAACTCTTGTTCTCTCAAATAGCCCCTCAACTTTTGAAATCTTTGCAAAAAGCCCCCCAAATTCATCTTCTTCACAAATCAGTCATTACTACCATTAGAGGTCAACCGACCTCTAGGTGAGCTTTGACCGATCAAAATCCTACTCAAACCTCAATCAAATCCCATCAAATTTGGTGAGATTGTTCACACCTAGGGAAACCTATTGGGATCAATTTTGACTCCTAACTCCCTTTGATTTGTGTGTGAGAACCCATGAAATCAGTGGGGTTCTTCTTGAATCCAAAGCAAGCTATGGAACTTGTTTCCTGTTCTCTAAGCTCTCCTAAGCCCTATAAAAGACCTCCCATGCCTATCTTACCTCCTTAGTAAGAAATAGAGCCAAAAAACACCTCTTCTTCCTCAACCTTTGGCTCGCTCCACCTTGATCCGATGACTCTCCACCTCCGACCTTTTCGCTGGTTGCCACGTATGATAGGTGATCGGTTCTTCTTCCCCTCGTCTTTCCGCACCTCGCAATACCGGTGAGATGTCCTCTAGTCCTCCGTCGTCGTCGTTCTTCACCTTCGGAGCATCCTTCGTCTCCGGCGCCGGCCATACTAGACCCGACGCCTCCTTCGTCCCCCTTCATTCGCTACTTATTCTCCTCAACTCCTTATCCTCAGCTCATCATCACCGTGCTACTACTTTGCTATTTCAACCACTCCTACGTCGTCCACGCCTCCATCTTCCACCTCGTCAGCGTACCTCCGGTGTGCCCTAGCAACCACCACATCCACCAAACTGGCCGCTCTCAAGCTCCACACCTTCATCATTCGCCGTAGACCAAAATCCCAACTTAGTTGAGGCTATTGGTCCTTCATACCTTTCACCGAACACAACCATCTCCACCTTCATTTTTCGCATCCACCATCCATCTCCAACCACTTCCACGGCACACCACCGCCACCATCGCTTTAGCCGCATCATCGCGCTCCTACTGAGCTATTTTGATGAGGCCGCAAGGCCGTGCTCTTCATTTTAGGTTCACAGGACACGCCACCATTGACGAAGCTTCTTCGAAACAATTGAAGGGTGTTCTTGCAACCTCGCTCTAGGCAGTGCTGAACACTTCTAGGAACTCGTCTATGTCTTCAATTCGGAGCGTTGACTGCTCCCTCACCCTCAATTGGACCAGCCCTCAGTCACAGCTTCATGCGGAGAACAGAAGCCAAGATAGTCCCACATCGGGTACGTAGGAGCTCTCCACAGCACATAAGAGGAATTTGTGAAGAGGGATTATCACCCAAGTCACAAGGGGTCGGGTCCCTCACACGCACCCTCACCCGCATACCTGCTGTTGTATAGGAAAATCTACGCAAACGAAGGTGAGTTTTGGAAACCCGTCATTGTAGTGCGATTTGCAAGAAAAATCATCAACAGATAAATTTTAACCGAAACTCGAAAAGAATTCCGGGTCGAACACAGGGAGGCGGACATTTGATTAAAAATCGCATTTGTTTTATTGTCACGAAGCAGATTAACTGGTCGAATTGAATCTAAACTAGATATCTACTTAAAGAATAAATAATAGAAGAAAGAGAAAGAATATTATAAATAAAGAGAAAACAAAGACATAATAAACATGGATCTCATAACCATAAGCTGATGTTCATTACAATTACAACTACTCACTACACTAGAAAGCATGAAATCTGCACTAGAAAGCGATAAAAGAGAAGGTAGAGAGAAGTTATCCTCCTCGACGGCTGCTTGGAGGACGAGCTGCAACGACGGAGCGCCCAGATGAAGGTGGTGAGATGCGGCTCAAAGGAGAACGACGAAGGATGACAGAGAATGGGGCAGGATGACGTCGCAGCGGGATCCGCTTCCCAAATGGTGGTGAGAGGACCACCGTGGAATGCTCCACGAAGGAGGTGAGAAGGTAGAAAAATTATAATTTTAACTCTAATGGAGCATCTCGGGTTTGGGACAAGCTCTTAGAACTTAGGAGGGGGTAAGAGAAGAGAGGAAGGGATGAAAAAAGTGTGGGGGTCGTAGGGCTATATATAGGTGTAGATTGGAGAGGGCAAATAGGTCATAACACTTTAAAACATTAAATCAGGTGTCTTTAGTGATGGATAAAACCATCACTAAAGCCCAGATCGTGGGCAATGTGCACGCACGCCCGCGCCTTCTCTCCTTCCGCATGCCTCAATGCCATCACACGTCTGCATGCTCTCAGCCGTCCGATCAAGTGATCGAACAACTTAAAAGACATCCATGCCGCTTCTGCTTCGAGCATTAAGTGCACCCTTTCAAGAGGTGTCACGACCTTGTTCATCGCCGTTGGATCAAGGATCCATGGCTCAGATTGTACGATCATGAGCCCTTCACATTTGCACCTCCTGTGTCAGTTGGTGCATCCGATGGTGCGTTCACGATCCACGCCCATCCGTGCGGCCACGTAGCCATCATCCCAGCCGCACGGGTCGCATCCAACGGCTGAAATCGGCTGCTCCACGCTCGCGCCTTGATTTGAAGCACAGCAGGGATCGAACTCGCACCTTTGCCTCTGCGTAGCGCCTTCACCCGCTGCGCTACGCTCGCCATTGTGTTGAGTTAACGACTAAGGTGCGCACACTCATGGCCGTTGGATCAAGATTCAACGACCCAGATCTAATCGTGCATGCGAGGAGAGAGAGCGCGGCGGGTCCTCATGTATTAGTTGGGCTAGTTTGGGCTACTGAGATGGTGCCACGTGGTGCCATCTTGGCTGTCCATCTCCTGTGACTTGTAGAAGGTGCTATAGATGTCGGATTGGATTGATTTTTGTGCTGTTAGGCTACGATCATCGATCCGAACCCATCCGTACGGTCGGATTTATCATATGAAGTGTGGATTGATACCATCTTGGCCCTTGACCTCTGATCTTCCTCGAACTATATCTAATGCTACTGAAGTCCGATCGGGGCGATCTTGGAGTCGTTGAACTCCAATCGTTGCCTTGATCAGATCCGTACAGTTGGATCTCCAATCTAAGGCCTCGATAAGATATTGCCTTATTTCCTGACCACAAAGAGAAAATTAACATAAAATTTACACAATCTAACCTAAATGCAAGATGATGCATGTTATACAATATTTATAGTATATGATGCAACTCTACGCCTAAAAACATGCATAAATAGACAGTTTATGTAATATAAACATGTTTACATCACAACCCCATGCCTATCTTTTGCTAGTCCCTAGCAAAACTACATGCTATTTATAAAAGAATTAGGTCAGATTTCTTGGGAAATAGTTATTTTTCAACACTTATGAATTTCAACTATGACCTGAACTGCAGAAACACAACAGCGCTTGAGTGTCTGCCAAAATGCAAACCGCCTCAAGCCCTCACCTTATTCAAAGAAGGATATTTTTCTTCTTTTCTTCTTTTCTATTTTTTTTTTTTTGGATTTTTGAGTTTAGGGTTTTGAAGCTGCTTTCTATGGCCACTCAACTCACCCATGACTCGAATAGAACCCTAAGTTCTAAGCATCTTTGTGTGAAATGTGATAGACCCACTGATCGGTGATTAGACGGACTTCGGGTTTCTACGACCCTAGGTGACCTTGAAAAGAAATTCTGCCTAAAGGTGTATTTATTCAATCGGTAGCTTTCTCCCTACTTTTATTTTTATGGGGTCAACACAAAGGCGAACCCAATGTATATCTCCCCGACTTATTCTACTTCTCTGCTTCTTCCTAAGTGTTTTGGAGTTATACGTGCATTTCTTGAGCTGGGTTCTGGACAACCTACCAATGGGTTGTTACCCACAATAACTTGCCAGCTGGTGGTAACCGCTTTGGCTGTTTTTGTGTCTTTATGTTTATTATAGTGCAGTCGTTATAGTATAAGACAAAGCAGCTACGGTTATCATTACAAAAGATTTTTTACTCGGAAATAGTTTTCCCGAGGTCGAACTCAGGGAGCTACTGGAATTCTAGAAGTACAAAGGTTACTCTAATTAGATTACAAAATAAAAGAGAGAGAGAGAGAGAGAGAGATCTTTTCTTCTTCTTCTTTCTTGGTCGCTTTCTCTTCTTCCTCTTCTTCTACCTCTTTACTCTTTTCTTTCTTCTCTTTTCTTCTTCTTCTTCCTCTGGCCGCCTTCTTCTTCTGTTCTTTATTTTCTTCTTTCTTTTGTTCTTCTCTTTCTTTCCTTTCTTTTGCTCTGGCGGGTATGTCTTCTTCCCTCTTCTTCTTCTTCTTTTTCCTCTTTTCTTGCTTTATCTCCTCTGGCTACTGCTCAATCGTTGTCTGATGCAGTGGTCAGACGACTTAACTGTAGGTTTGCTACAGTTCTCCCCTTCTTCTTCTTCTGTTTCTTCTCTCTTGCTTCTCCTTTCTTTCTTCTGAGCGGCTCAGGCTTCGGCCGCCTTCCTTTCTTCTTCTTCTTCTTCTGCTCCTGCACGCTCACACAATGGGTCAGAGCAAAACCTACCCCTACCCTTCCCTGCGTCTCTCCCTCTCAGATTTCTCTCATAGGATCTCTCTCCCAGAGTAGAGTATTCGGGTACGGGTATCGCGCCCGGGACCAGGCCCACCAGCGTGTGGTGGTGGGCGAGGAGTGCGTGGGTACGAGTAATCGGATCCGGCCCAGACCCGCGGGGCGTGAGCGCGGGCGAGGGTGAGTGCGCGGTGCATGGCATGCGTGAGGTTCTTGACCCCTGTGTTCGAAGGCAGTAAGCTCTAAACACTTTTTCAATATAAGTGTGGGCGCGCGGCCGCACACTTACGAGGTGGGAATAAAGTCCCACCTCCAAATTTCGCGTCCGCAGGCGAGGAGTCCGCGACCAATTGGGGCAGCCTGTGAGGCTTTCGACCCAGCGGCAGGCTTGGATGCCTTTGCGACGTTAGCCCGCACAACCTGGGACTAGCGCCTGGGCGAGAGCGAACCTGCAGCTGCAGGTGAAGGAGCTTCACCTGCTCAGTAATGGCGGTGAAGGGGGCGTGACCTGAAATCAAGAATACGGCCTCTCGACCCAAAAAGGGGATGCAGGGAGCTTCGCCGGAGTGCGGCGAAGGCAGTGCGGGTGGTGGCGAGGCGTGAGGCAGCGTATGGTGGTAGCCCTAGGTCGGACTGTGGTCGGAGAGATGGGTTTGTTCGGGGGGTCGTTGGGTGGCGTGTGGCAGGGAATGGAAAGGGGGGATCTGTTGAGTGGAGTGAGGGGAAGCTTCTGAGGTAGTCGACAAGGGGTTAGAAGGTCTGTGGAGGTGGGATGAGATCGCCGGAGAGGGTGGTCGGAGACGGAGCAGGTGGAGATGGAAGTTGTGTGTGGAGGGGCGAAAAGATAAATTGAGTGAGGGAAAATGTAAGGGAGGAGGAGGAGAAGCTATTTACTTAGGTTATGGACGAAGGGGCAGGGCAGAGCCACCGGCTCGTACTTGTCGGAGTTGGGGAAGAAAAGGCCTTGGAGAGGGAGATCGGTGGTGAGGAGGCAGGAGGAGGGTGCTGGCGGGTGCAGCACGACACAGACGAGAGGGCTAGGAGAACCCTGCTGCAGGTAAGGCGGCGAGCGACGAGGAGGAGGAGGAGGGAGTCACCGGAAGCTGCGGGCCATCTGACGGAGGAGGAGGGGATGAAGTGGGGGGTTATTCTCCGTCAGAGAGAGCTTGCCAGAACCGGCAGGGGGTGCTGGTTCTTATAAAGGGGATGGTGGAGAGGGAGGTGCGGGCTGGCGATGTGCCAGCCTCACCGGAGCATGGTCGGAGACGAGACCCATACCTTCCATGCATTCGCACGGAAGGTATGGTGGTTGGCTGGCAGCATGGCCGGGTCCCTGCAACAGAGGACGTCGCAGGGAACCCCACGTTTGCTTTGCAGGGCGGTCACCCCTCTCTACGCGGCGCGATGCTCCGCGCAAAGTCGCTGGAGCATGGTGTTGCGCAGAGTTTTGCAGGAGGGACCATTCTGCAAAGAACAACGAGAAAGTTGGGGGCCAAAATGCAAGGGTTTCAAAAAATAAGGGTCAAAAAGTAAATGAAGAGGACCAAATTGCAAAGTCGGTCAAGGAGGTCTCTTCTTAGGCTCAAGTTTTTATACATGACTAATTCGAACCTAAGGATTTTAATGGTGAATTTTATTTCTAGGTTGGACCATGTTTGACCGACCAATTTATGTAAAAACCTAGATTAAGTCATTAATTGGGCATGGTTCTCTTTGTAGGTCAAAATAGGTTTCTAAGGCCAAATTGGAGGTTCTAAACCCTAGAGATTATTTTTCTATGAATTTTAGAGGGTTTGTTTGTTTTAGGGTTACAGAATGTCATTTAATTTCCTAAAGTTGCTATAACCCTTTTTAGATCCGACCATCCCACTTTCATTCTTATTAGGCTTGTTTGACCTGTGTTTGGACCCTTAATTACCCTGGTTGCAAACTGTGTTGGTGAAATTACAGTTTTACCCCTTATGATTTATTTTCTTCTTAAACTCAGAATTCTCTGAGTTAAGCCTTTCTTTGGGTTATGTAGGAGCTTTTTCTTACATCTCTGGGTTAGATTGTGCTAGTTAGGGTTCATGATGAAGTTCTCATCATACTCCCATGCCTAGCTTTTGCTAGTCCCTTAGCAAAAACTTAAGGTTTCAACCTTTGTTCTAGATCATGAATTTCTTAATGATTTCAAATAAGTGCTTTTTCCTTTGAAACCTAGATTAGGTTAGTATGCTAACCATAGGCCCAAAAGGTACTCTAGTACCAACCAAGATCTGGATCTGTCTAGCCTCAGCCTCAGTCCTTAGCAAAGGTTTTTAAGGCCTACAAGAACTAACCTAAGGTTTATTGGACTTTGTGGTTAAAGCACCCGTACTTGAAATGATTTTAGCCCTGGCTCAGTTCGCAGTGCATTTTGTAAGAAAGAGAGATAGAAGATTTATCTGTTTGGAGTGTTTTCTCTCTCTTTTTATTTTTAATTCTAGCTTAGGATTAGCTTTTCAACACAGTCTATATCAGATTCATTGTCCCCATCATCAATCCTTAAGCGTTCCTGGCAGTCGATGCTTTGAGATAGCACCACCCATGGTAACCCCCGGAACCCTGGCTATTGAGATTTCGATAATCCCATCCATGGTGTTCCGAGGTCGAATTCAGACCCTGGTAATTGACATTTCGTGATAATGCCAATCATGGAATCTGAACCAGCAGAGTACTTACATGCACCTGGTAGGATATGTAAATATCCTAAGAGACAAGCACCGAGGAGATGATATTTTGTTACGCATCTTTGAGGGGAATTTCCCACCTCTCCGCGCTGGGGACTCGTCCAAATCAACTTGTGTTGATCGGTCGCTCCTACTCTAGGTGTTATTTTCAGAATTTTGCGACGCTTCTGCGTGATTTTGATTTTTACGCTTACTGAACCAGGTTGTGTGTGAGGTTAGGGTGCTTCGGTTACTGAGTCCCGTAAATCAAAAGTTAGTTAATAAGGTCAAATACTTCCTAAGCCTTGGACCTAACACTTAAGCTTTTCATTTTCCTCAACCTCTTGAGGAATGTCTAGATCTTAATGGGTACTAAGGGTCTATCCAAGAATGCCTAAGGTTTGCGTTCTTACTAATCTTACTGTGCACTTTTCAGTTCTTTTCTTGAATGAGGTCTAGATCTTAGGTTAATTCTTTAGTTTCTTGCTAATGACTATCACTTTTCTCTCATTTTTGTGCTCCTTTTTCATTTTGTTTCTTTTTCCTTCCTCCACAAAATTTCTTTCCTCCTCTTATTTTATTATGATTTTTTAAAATTTTTTTAATTTTTATGGTGTTTTTGGCATATGTGAATTTTTTGTTTAAAACCCTTTTTTTTTACAAGTTTTGCACTTTCATACCCCCCCATGCCTAAGATTTGCAATGTACTCATTGTGACTTAGGGGGGTTTTATTCAACTTAGTTCATTCCTTAGGACAGATATTTTGGTGAGTGAATGGGTCGGGATGACTGTTGCGGACGATTTCTAATCTCAGATGCAAGCACCTGAGGTGGAGTCGGCTGTCTTAAAGGATGAACCTTAAGTGCACAAAGGTGTCAAAAAAAGTTTCAGGTTTTCCAAGAGAATGACGGGCTACCTCCCGTTGAGTGCTGAGTTTTATGCCATCGACTGGGCACAATAAGCTCATGGGGAATGGAGGATATAAGATGATTCAGCCAAATCAGTAGAAGTTACATCAGTGAACGGTTTGAGTCTCTGACCGTTCATGATGAAAGGTTCGGAATCATGGCTGAGTGGCTGATCTCGACGGCTCCATTTCCAAAAACCTGACGGACCAAGTATGGTCCGCCCCACTTGGATCGCAACTTCCCAGGGAAAAGCTTGAGTCGAGCATCAAAGAGTAGGACCTTTTGACCAGGATAAAAGATCTTTCTAGAGATATGCTTGTCATGGAAGGCTTTCACCCCCTCCTTGTAGATTCGCGAGTTCTCGTACGCATCGAGACGTAGCTCATCGATCTCGTTGATTTGAAGCTTTCTGTGGGTTTCAGCCTTCGAAAGATCTAGATTACAGTTCCGTACTGCCCAATAGGCTTTGTGCTCCAGTTCAACGGAAAGGTGACACGCCTTCCCGTACACCAGTCTAAAGGGAGACATGCCTAATTGGGTTTTGTGGGCGATCCTATAAGCCCACAAGGCTTCCGGAAGTTGGGACGACAAGTCCTTCCTGTCAGGCCGAACAGTGACCTGCAGGATTTTCTTGATCTCCCGATTTGACAGCTCAGCTAGACCATTAGTTTGGGGGTGATAAGGAGTGGAGATTCGGTGAGACACCCCGTATTTAGTCATCAGTGACCTAAACTGAGCATTTGTGAAATGGGTCCCCCCATCTGAGATGATAGCACGAGGAATCCCGAACCGTAAGAAGATATTGTGATGAATGAATTTGAGAATGATTTTGTGATCACAGGTTCGGGTCGGTATGGCTTCGATCCATTTGGACACATAGTCCACAGCCAGTAGAATGTATTCAAAACCATCCGAAACAGGAAAGGGGCCCATAAAATCAATCCCCCAAACATCAAAGATTTCACATACGAGAATCGGCTGCAAAGGCATCATGTCGCGATGGCTCATGTTGCCCAAAGTTTGGCAACGACTGCATGCCTTGCAGTGACTGTATGCATCTTTGAATAGTGTGGGCCAGTAGAAACCACACTGGAGGATTTTCGATGCGGTTTTGTGCCCAGAGAAATGGCCACCGCATGACTGGTCATGGCAGAAGGAAAGAATATCATTGACTTCATCTTCCGGGATGCATCTCCGGATGATTTGGTCAGCACCTATGCGGAAGAGGTACGGATCTTCCCAATGTAATACTTGGCATCAGAGCGCAATTTGTCTTTCTTGGCCTTCATCCAATCAGACGGGATCTGATGAGATGCCAAGTAGTTTACTATATCAGCAAACCATGGAAGTTTAGTACCAATAGTCAGCAGGTGCTCATCAGGGAAATGCTCCGTGATGGGTCCGGAAGGGTCGACAATCTCAGAAGGAAGGTGGGACAAATGGTCAGCTACCACAGTTTGTCTTCCCTCCTTGTCGCGAATCTCGAGATCGAATTCTTGCAACAGCAAGATCCATCGGATTAGTCGGGGCTTCGCATCCTTCTTGGCAAGGAGATGCCTCACAGTCGTGTGATCCGAGTAGATGATGATGTGGGAACCCAGGAGGTAAGATCAGAATTTTTCGAGGGCAAATACTACGGCTAGCAGCTCTTTCTCCGTAACTGTATAGTTACGCTGAGCCTCGTCAAGTGTCTTGCTAGCGTAGTAGATGACCACGGGCATCCCGTCAACTTTCTGCCCCAGAACCGCTCCTACGACGAAATCAGACGCATCGCACATGATCTCAAAGGGTTGAGACTAGTCAGGGGATTGTAGGATTGGCGCCTGGGTGACTCGTTCACGAAGGTTTTTAAAGACTAGAGTGCATTCCTTGGAGATTTCAAAGGGTACATCCTTAGAGAGGAGAGTTGTCAGGGGGTGCGCGATTTTCGAGAAATCAGGAATGAAATGACGGTAAAAATCGACGTGCCCCAGAAAAGAACGGATGTCCCTGATCGAGCTAGGCATAGGAAGGCGAGAGATTAGATCAACCTTAACTCGATCCACCTGGATGCCCTTCTCAGAAATCAGATGTCCTAGGACGATCCCCTCAGGCACCATAAAGTGGTTCTTTTCCCAGGAAAGAACCAAATTAACATCGATGCAGCACCTGAGTATATGAACCAAGTGCTGGAGGCAATCATCAAATGATGCCCCGAAAACTGAAAAGTCGCCCATGAAGACTTCCAGATAATCACCTACCATATCAGAGAATATGGCAGGCATGCACCGCTGAAAAGTCGCGGGTGCATTGCAGAGACCGAAAGGCATCCTTCGAAATGCGTACGTTCCGAAGGGGCGGGTGAACGTGGTCTTCTCTTGGTCCTCAGGATGAATAGCTACTTGGTTATAACCGGGGTACCCGTCAAGGAAGCAGAAGAATCGATTTCCCGCTAATTTCTCAAGAATCTGATCAATGAAAGGTAGTGGGAAATGATCCTTCTTCGTGGAGGAATTGAGTCGTCGGTAATCTATGCAGACTCTCCACGAGTTGGCTAATCGGGTAGGTATGACTTCTCCGGTTTCAGTCGTCATGGTGGTGAGCCCTGCCTTTTTAGGCACAACCTGGATTGGGCTCACCCAACGACTGTCGGAGATCGGGTAGATGATCCCTGCATCTAACTACTTGATGATCTCCTTTTTCACGACCTCCTGTAGATTGGGGTTCAGATGTCTTTGCATTTCATGAGAAGGTCGTGCGCCCTCTTCTAAGTAAATATGGTGTGTGCAATAAGAGGGACTTATTCCAGTCAAATCATCGAGAGTCCATCCAATGGCTCTGCGATGTTGCTGGAGAACAGCAATCAGACGGGATTCCTGTTCGGGATTAAGCTTGGAATTAATAATCACAAGAAGGGTCTGATTAGAACCTAGAAAGATGTATTTCAAATGATCGGGAAGAGGTTTCAGTTCAAGGATGGGGTTATCAGCAACAGCAGGTGGTTCAGGGTAAATGTGAGGTTCAAGGGTTGGAGTTATGGATCTGTCTAAATCTGGTTTTGACTCCTCTGATTGCGGTTCAAAATCTTTTTGTGGTTGATGAGGTATAATCAGGTCAATCTCAAAATGTGTTTCATCAACCAAAGTCCTGATATCACAAATCTGTTCGATGACACCGCAATTGCTTTCTTGTTGGGCCTTAAATATATCAATTTTTAGGGTTTGATTTCCAAATTTGAGCTCTATTTGGCCCTCCTCACAGCTAATGTTGGCTCTAGCAGTAGCCAAGAAAGGTCTCCCTAGAATGATCGGTGTATCCCTAGGGTTTTTAAGTGCATCCATGTCTAAGACTATAAAGTCTACAGGAAAATAGAAATCCCGCACTCTTACAATAACATCCTCGAGAATCCCTTTTGGTGACTTTATAGATCGATCTGCTAATTGTAATGTCACGTCAGTCGGTTTTAGCTCAGATTCTTCTAGGTGGTTAAGTAAGGATGTGGGTGTCAGATTTATGGAAGTACCCAAGTCTAGCAATGCTCTGTTGAATTGGGTATCACCTATCTTGCAGGAAATCAGGGGAGTACCAGGATCTTTAACCTTGGGTGGGAGTCTGCTTAGGATTACAGAGCTGGCTTGCTTTGACAGTACAATTGGACTCCCACTCTTGGTTCGCGGCTTACGTTGGGGTGTACACACATTCTTTAGGAATCGTGTGTAAGCTGGTACGTGGCGAACCGCATCCATCAAGGGGATGTTTATTTGGACCTGCTCAAAGAGCTTGACTAGGTCCTCCTCAGGTGCCACGGGCTTGGTAGGCTTCTTTCCCTTGGTCAAGGCCTCGGGAAACGGAACCTTGGTTGGTTCCTCTAGGATAGGTCCAGGTCTTTGATCTGGGACAGGGATAGGAACGTCCTGGATTACTTTCCTAGGGTTGGGATTACTACCAGGCATGGAGTGGTCTGGATAGGGTGGATCTTGGGTTTCCTTACCACTACGGGTTGTTACAGAGTTTAGCCCTGCCTGGTTTTGGTTAGGGTTGGGTAAGATGGGTTGCTGCTGATAGTCCGCATAGGATGCTGAGGCCTTCATCTCGTTGGGTGAAGGAATAGAGGGGGCCTGATAAATCATGTGTGCTTGGCCCAGGTTTGGGTTCATAGCGCGCCGCTGGGTCGACACGTTATTCGGGTTAGGAAAAGGTTGGGAAGGAAGTGTGCCTGGCTGGAGAGAATTTACCAACTGGGCCAGTTGATTTCGAACCTCTGTAAGTTCATCCTTGTGTTGCTTCTGAATAGCCGCATTCGTTCTTTGAATGTCAGCCAGAGTCTGAAGGATGAGAGACATTTGGTCCTGATTTGGCCCTGATGGATAGGTAGGGTTGGGTCGAGGCTGAGGCGGCTGGTAAGGACGAGATGGTTGTGAACGGGGCTGAAAGGGTGGTCTCTGGGTTTGGGAATTTCCCGCCCACTAGAAGTTGGGATGGTTTCGCCATCCAGGGTTATAGGTGTTGGAGAATGGGTCATTCTGGATGGCGTTGAGGTCCTCGCAGGTCTGAGGAACCTCCAAAGAATCAGAGAAAGGGGGAATGGAATTCCCCGGACTGGTATAGAAAGGATCGGATGACCCTCCAATCCGAGAATCAGATGGGGGTGGATATGGATCCATCCCAGGAGAAGATCGATGGAGAATGTTTTGCACAGTTTCCTGTGTAGAAGGAGGCTGTGCAAAGGAGCTATGCGCAGAGGTGGCTCGCTGCAAGTGCTGAGTCAGCTCGTCCACCTTCTTCTCAATGATGGAGACCTTGTCCAATCGACTGGCCATTAGTTCCAAGTCGACTGATGCGGATAGGCCCTGCGTCTCGTGTGTTCCCCTAAGGTTCGTCGATGCGCGGGTATTTGTCCTGTCGAATAAGCCCATGGAGTCATTGTTGATGGATTTCTCGCACATGTTTTCGAGAATCTCCCACACAGTGTCCTCATGTTGACCCATGATATTCCCTCCGTAAGTTGCATTGACGAAAAGCCTGATATCCTCACGGAGTCCCTGGTAAAAAGACTGGACTTGTTCCCATTTAGGTACTCCGTGATGGGGGCACTTTTTCATGAGATCCTGAAAGCGATCCCATGCCTCATGGAGAGGTTCTCCTGTTTGTTGAGTGAAGTGAGTAATCTGATGGCGCAAGGCATTGGTCCGACCAACGGGAAAGAACTTCTTCAAAAATTCAGACTGAAGTTCTTCCCAATTGTTGATCGGCCGGGTCTGAGTCTGGTACTAATGAGCGGCCTTGTCCATAAGGGAGAAGGAGAACATCTTCATGAGGAGAATGTCTCGATTTTGTTCATCTGACCCAAAAGTTTGGGCCAAATGCTTCAGCTGTTTGATGTATTGGAAGGGATCTTCAGAATTAAGCTCATGGAATTTAGGTATAGCATGAATCATATTGGGCTTTAATTCAGAATCAGGTCCTCCAGTCGGGATTCTAACTCGAGGCTCAATAGCCACTGCAGCAGGATTATAATGGTCCCGCATCATAGGACACTGCGGTGGGTGCACAAAGTTCTGGAAGAGGTCATTGAGTCGCTGGAGCTGGTGCTCCAGATTGTTTTCTTCCTCAACTGGCTGAGCCATTGTGGAAGAAGAAGGTGAGTTGGGTTTGGAGTCGGAGGAGAGGTCGATGTGAAGTGTTGTTTTCTCAAACAAGGGCACTGAGGCTCGGCCTCGAGGAGAGTGAAGTGCTAAAGGAGGTTTCAAGGACCTCCTACCAAACATACACTGTTGGAAGAGATGAGTTTAGCAGGTGCTGGACCCAATCAAGGCACCCAAAATGTTCGGTGACTATAGAGGTGCGGGGCAGATGGACCCCTTGATCAAAAGATCGACCACCTGAGAATTACCTGGGCAGCCAGAGATGGTGAGTCCCGCGAAGACCCTTACACGGTAGAGCGTCCCCACGAGTTACAGGGTTTTCCCCACCCAACCTCTCTTGTCACTGAGATTCCAGGTAGACCAGAATGGGGATCTTGACCTCTTAAGTCTACCACTTTTAGTTTAAGATCAGGGTGCTTAGATTTTCACTTGAACTTTTAGCCTTTTGAGTGCGAAGAGTGACCTAAGTTGAAGGTTGGTTGACCCTAAGTGGTCAACTTCACCTATTGATTCCTTTGATAACTTATTAGGTCTTGTCTTTTAGGGTTCAAGTGTTTTTAGAGAGCCAATTGCTTAGGGTTTTTCTAAATAGGTATATTCAATCAACGGCTTAGGTACACTTCTTTTGGGATTGCTCAATTCTTGATTAAGTAGTGTGTCTCTAAAAACCCTAGTGTTTAATTCCTATGTTGGCTCTACTTGGTCCAGTTAACTCCTTGTTGGGTAATTAGGGCTTCAGGCAAGAAGATGTTAGCCCTTAATTACCCTTAATACTGTGTGCAGGAATATTGGTTTTGAAAACATGCAGCTGTTACTAAGTATTAAAGACAGGTTATACCTATATATTATGTTTTCCTTTTTCCTCTTTAGAATTTAGGGGTTAAGAGTGAGAGGATAGAAGTTACCTGTCCTTGGAGTGGTTGTTGTGCGGCTGCTTCTTAATTTTTCCTGTACCTGCACACAAGAGAGAAGAGATTATTAGAAACTCCCAAATAGAGAATTTATGGCTTCTAGAATAGCCGTTGCTCCCCGGCAACGACGCCAAGTGGTGGTAACCGCTTTGGCTATTTTTGTGTCTTTATGTTTATTATAGTGCAGTCATTATAGTATAAGACAAAGCAGCTACGGTTATCATTACAAAAGATTTTTTATTCGGAAATAGTTTTCCCGAGGTCGAACTCAGGGAGCTACTGGAATTCTAAAAGTACAAAGGTTACTCTAATTAGATTACAAAATAAAAGAGAGAGAGAGAGAGATCTCTTTTCTTCTTCTTTCTTGGCCGCTTTCTCTTCTTCCTCTTCTTCTACCTCTTTACTCTTTTCTTTCTTCTTCTCTTTTCTTCTTCTTCCTCTGGCCACCTTCACTTCTGTTCTTTCTTTTCTTTCTTTCTTTTGTTCTTCTCTTTCTTTTCTTTCTCTTGCTCTGGCGGCTATGTCTTCTTCCCTCTTCTTCCTCTTCTTCTTCCTCTTTTCTTGCTTTATCTCCTCTGGCTACTGCTCAACCGTCGTCTGATGCAGTGGTTAGACGACTTAACTGTAGGTTTGCTACAGTGCTCCCCTTCTTCTTCTTCTGTTTCTTCTCTCTTGCTTCTCCTTTCTTTCTTCTGAGCGGCTCAGGCTTCGGCCGCCTTCCTTTCTTCTTCTTCTTCTTCTGCTCCTGCACGCTCACACAATGGGTCAGAGCAAAACCTACCCCTACCCTTCCCCGCGTCTCTCCCTCTCAGATTTCTCTCATAGGATCTCTCTCCCAGAGCAGAGTATTCGGGTACGGGTATCGCGCCCAGGACCAGGCCCACCAGCGTGCGGTGGTGGGCGAGGAGTGCGTGGGTACGAGTAATCGGATCCGGCCCAGACCCGCGGGGCGTGAGCGCGGGCGAGGGCGAGTGTGTGGCGCGCGGCGTGCGTGAGGGACCTGACCCCTGTGTTCGAAGGCAGTAAGCTCTAAACACTTTTTCAATATAAGTGTGGGCGTGCGGCCGCACACTTACGAGGTGGGACTAAAGTCCCACCTCCCGATTTCGCGTCCGCAGGCGAGGAGTCCGCGACCAATTGGGGCAGCCTGTGAGGCTTTCGACCCAACGGCAAGCTTGGATGTGGTCGGAGAGATGGGTTTGTTCGGGGGGTCGTTGGGTGGTGTGTGGCAGGGAATGGAAAGGGGGGATCTGTTGAGTGGAGTGAGGGGAAGCTTCTGAGGTAGTCGGCGAGGGGTGAGAAGGTCTGTGGAGGTGGGATGAGCTCGCCGGAGAGGGTGGTCGGAGACAGAGCAGGCGGAGATGGAAGTTGTGTGTGGAGGGGAGAAAAGATAAATTGAGTGAGGAAAAATGTAAGGGAGGAGGAGGAGAAGCTATTTACCTAGGTTATGGACGAAGGGGGAGGGCGGAGCCACCGGCTCGTACCTGCCGGAGCTGGGGAAGAAAAGGCCCTGGAGGGGGAGATCGGCGATGAGGAGGCAGGCGGAGGGTGCCGGTAGGTGCAGCACGACACAGACGAGAGGGCTAGGAGAACCCTGCTGCAGGTAAGGCGGCAGAGCGACAAGGAGGAAGAGGAGGGAGTCGCCGGAAGCTACAGGCTGTTTGATGGAGGAGGAGGGGATGAAGTGGGGGGTTATTCTCCGTCAGAGAGAGCTTGCCAGAATCGGCAGGGGGTGCTGGTTCTTATAAAGGGGATGGCGGAGAGGGAGGCACGGGCTGGCGACGTGCCAGCCTCGCCGGAGCATGGTCAGAGACGACACCCATACCTTCCGTGCGTTCGCACGGAAGGTATGGTGGTCGGCAGGCAACATGCCCGGGTCCCTGCGATAGAGGATGTCGTAAGGAACCCCGCATCTACTTTGTAGGGCGGTCACCCCTCTTTGCACGGCGCCATGCTCCGCGCAAAGTCGCCGGAGCATGGTGCTGCGCAGAGTTTTGCAGGAGGGACCGTTCTGCAAAGAACGACGAGAAAGCTGGGGGCCAAATGCAAGGGTTTCGAAAAATAAGGGTCAAAAAGTAAATGAAGAGGACCAAATTGCAAAGTCGGTCAAGGAGGTCTCTTCTTAGGCTCAAGTTTTTATACATGAATAATTCGAACCTAAGGATTTTAATGGTGAATTTTATTTCTAGGTTGGACCATGTTTGACCGGCCAATTTACGTAAAAACCTAGATTAAGTCATTAATTGGGCATGGTTCTCTTTGTAGGTTAAAATGGATTTCTAAAGCCAAATTGGAGGTTCTAAACCCTAGAGATTATTTTTCTATGAATTTTAGAGGGTTTGTTTGTTTTAAGGTTACAGAATGTCATTTAATTTCCTAAAGTTGCTATAACTCTTTTTAGATCCGACCATCCCACTTTCTTTCTTATTAGGCTTGTTTGACCTGTGTTTGGACCCTTAATTACCCTATTTGCAAACTGCGTTGGTGAAATTGTAGTTTTACCCCTTATGATTTGTTTTCTTCTTAAACTCAGAATTCTCTGAGTTAAGCCTTTCTTTAGGTTATGTAGGAGCTTTTTCTTACATCTCTGGGTTAGATTATGCTAGTTAGGGTTCATGATGAAGTTCTCATCACCAACCCTACTGTGTGGTGACGTGTGGCTTATTTCTTTTTTTTCTTTTCTTTTTTAATATTTTTCTTTATTTTTTATTTTAAGTAGGTGACTTCCTTGATCTCAGATTTACCTAAAGGCAGTAGGAAAAGAATGGTCATGTGACTGGGCTCTGGACAACATACCAAGGGGTTGTTACCCACGATAACTTACCAGCCATACCACCTAGAAGATTCATTAGCTACCCAATTTCCATAAAAATCATTGAAAAGCGAGTCAGTGCCAATAGTGTGTAGATGCTTAGAGTTAAAAATCCCCTCAAATCAGAGGGTGAGTTGATAAGTCGTGTACTTATCACCCTAATTTATTTAACCAATTAAAATATGAATTTAGAATGGTGAGGACTCAAGAAACAAGTCCACATTTTAGTGGACACGCAGGCCAATTAAGCTCGGAGACCTAAAGGGTTTTAGTGTTCAAATCATACAGTTTTATTTCCTAAGATTGAAAATTTTCTAAAGCCTAAGTTCTCTTTCCTAATTCAACTTTTTTTTACATGGTCTTTGTTTTGTAAATAAATAAAAAGAAAGCAAAAAAAATCTACAGAGTTGATGAAATAATTCAGTGATGAATATCCACCCCCCATGCCTATCTAATGCAATGTCCTCATTGTATTAAAAAGACAAAACTGAGTGGAGTAGAGTAGAAAGCACCTGAATTATGTGAATAACAGGTCGGCTCCGAGATGAAAAGAAACTGTATATGTGCTGATTTAGTACCTTCAGCTAGGCACACTATACAAAGAAGAAGAAATAAAGAATTCACAGGTGTAGGTTAGGATCAGAATAAGAAAATCTAGCTTTGAACCTACCAAGAGAAGATGTCCACAGATGTGGACCAGATTGTGGTGCAGACCCATACCCCATGGTCAAGTATATCTAAGGTTCTGGATAAAAATTATCCAAAACTTAAGATCAGTATGCAAGTGGGGTCGGGCCTGCGATTTGTGAGCATGCAACTCAAGTCCAAAGAGTCGAATAATAGAGAAATCAAGCTCAAAAGGATAATCAATGACTATTTGCTTGGGTTGAACATCCTCTGAGTCAAAGATGTCATAAGGGTCCTGGTAGAAGGTTGGTGGTTTCAAACAAATAGAAACCCTTAGACTCAATCTTTTGCTTCCTCCAGAATTAACTTCCCAAAGCTTCATTTCCCACATCCTATTCTCTGCAATCAGTATTTCAAATTTTGGGACCTCATGCATGTTAATCACCCCATCTGAAATTTCCAAGTCTAAAAAATACGACTGAATTATAATTGACTTGGGTTTAGTGATCTCAAAATCAAATTCGTTAGTAAACTCTATGGGGTGTGATTGAGGATCGGGGCTATGAATTGATCCTTCAGAAAGTGAGGATCTAAATCCGCCATGTGAGCCCCAACAGGATCAATTTCCTTAGTTATTGGACCATAATATGATTCATCGAATTCCTCAGCCCCAGTTGTCTCACAGAAATCGTGTGCTGTAAACTCAGGTGAGACTTCGCATAATGATTCTTCACCTTTAGAATCAAAGAAATCTAAATCTGCATTGATGTATGTCTCAAAATCAATCACTTTCTGATTCATGAAGGCATACGTTTCCTCATTTTCTGGCTTAAGGATCTCAGGTGAAGAAATCAAATCATCCTTATTTGATTGCTCTAGAACAACCTGGTTGACCCTGGTCTCGTAAAACGTGTTCCCCCTACAGGTGCCTGAGCGGATTCTGATATCGGCTCTCCTTGGAATCTTTCTAAGATTGGACTACAGTAATCACAAATCTCATCCTCAATTTAGATAACTTCCCAAGTAAAAACTCACCTGGGTCCCTATCCTTAACATCCTGGAGCCAATCCAACAGATACTTGTTAAGATCATCAATCATTTCAATCAGGGGCTTCAATTCTTTAGGGCAAGGTGTTGGTTGAGCTTCTAAAGATTGTATGGTTTTACTTAAGTTAGCCAACACCTTATCTTGAACCTGGTTCACCTGAACCAAATGGTTTGGTTCAGGGTTGGGCGGGTTTGGGTTCAGTGTAGGGTAGTTAACGAATTGAGGTTCTTGATACCCTCCCTGATAATAGGTCATTTTGGGTTGTTCAAACAAGGGTGATGACCTATACGTAGTATAATCTGGGGAAGGGTAAGGATCAACATATCCTTCTTGATTACAGATCATATTAGGTTGTTCAAATGAGGGTGGTGATCTATAATCGCTGTGGCTCAGAGAAGGATAAGAATTAAGATCATGGTGTCCAGGGTTAAACCCTGAACATGGAGATCCGAAACTGTATTCCCAATCAGGATTATCTCAACTAAAAGATGGATGAGAATAGGTTTGGTTGTAATAATAATTATTTTGGGAATAAGTAGAGGTAGGAGGGTAGGAGTGGAATTGCAAATAGGATGTGGAAGGATCCATGACAGAACGGGAGGAAGAAAGGTACCCTGCAATACAAACAAACAAACCTGTCCTTAAGTGGGCTAGCCTAAAGACCTACAAACTCCCAGAACCCGTCTTGAGATAAAGAAATGATTTGATCTACTTTTTTCTAGTCAATCCAACCTGTTAAAGGGAGGGACTGGGGAGAAGGTTCTTCCTTTGGCTTGTGCCTCTGATTCCTAGTGTACCCCCCAACCGCGATCGTTTGATTCTGCTCCCCTAGCTAGACATCAGATTGAACGGTAGAAACAGACTAATCGAAAATAATCTCGGTCTGGGCTTCGAAGAGTGTAACGACCCGATTCCCGAGTCCCTACGAGACACGAGAACCGGACCAACTCGACTAATCCTAAGACCTAGTCGTCCAACGAGGAAGTAACCAAAAGAGCAGTAAAATAAACCACATTCAGCATGAATATAACTAACAGTAAGGAAATACAACAGTAAAGAAAGAACCCACTACAGTATATACCACCGCAACAGTAGAACAACATTTATAACATAATATGAACTGTAGGTAAAGAAAAGTACAGCGGTAACAAGAACTACTCACTACAGTGGAACAAAAAGAGGTACAAGAGAACAGTGGTAACTCTACTGGACCCTACTCGGCCCAGCGTCCTCTGCAGCCGCTGACCTTGGCTGCTCAACACCTGGTCCTGAAAGGTAACGAGTGTAATACGTCAGCAAAACGCTGAGTAGAGTGGCAACTAAAACAAAAGAAACAGTAGAGTGTACAGTAGCTGTTATGTTATGTTACTTTCTTCAATTACGTCTTTCTATTGTCTCACAATTTATCTATTTCTCAGATCCTTCACTTGATCTCGAATGTTCCTCGTGGGAACGATCTTGATTGCAGTCTTTTCCGAACAGTAGAAGTAGCACGTGGTGCTCTCCTGGCCGGGAGAGTCCCCCGTGATGATCCTACCCTCAGTCAACCACCTCAAGGTCACAGACAGACATAACGGTGACTACGGCACGTGCGATAAACGCACAGGTAGCTAACCCGCACTGGCACGCGGTCAGTCATTTCCGTTAACGGGTGCGCCCAAAGCACAGCACGGAACCAGTACAGGGTAGAGCCCTCTCAGTAACAGGGGTCCAACCCCCCCACAGTAACCAAACAGGGGCCTTGCCCCTCCACAGTCCGGGCACCCTCGCCTAACTACCCTGGTTTGGCCCAGTGGGCCTAACAAGTCGGTGTAGGAGGCTAGCAGAACCCCGGGGCCCGTGGGGTAGCTAGTGCCCTCCCTACACTAGTAGCTCTCCTCGGTACTACGTACGCGAGGGCCAGCAAGTCAGTACAAAGTGGCCAGTCCTAACCCCGGGTCCCTGGGGCGGCTGGCTCTGCTCTGCACTAAACAGGCACAGGTACTTCCCTTGGTACTACGTACCCAAGAGACAGCACATTACCCCGTCTTTCTTTCTCAGTTCCATTCCTTTCTCTTTCCAGGAGTTCCACTCCTAATTCCCCGTAGGGTTCCAGCTCTTTTAACTCAGAACATCTAGGTTTCACTTTCCAGTTTCACGTTCTTACAATCCATGTTCTCAATCACGTTTATTTATTCATAACGGACAGCTGTTAATTCAGTTTACAGGCAGCTATTTGTTCCTTTCCATTTTTTCCAAGACTGCAGTATTCATATATTCCACTAGTTTTCCCGTCCTAGGATTCATGCCATATCCTAGGATCTATCATACAATCTAGTTTTCCAGCCCTAGAATTCATGCAACACCTAGGATCTATCATTCAATCTATTTCTCATTCCTAGGATTTATGCAATGTCCTAGGTTCTATTTATGGTTCCATAATTTAACAGATTATACTAATAAACTTAAAAGCCACTCTACCGGTTACAACAGGAGTACTGGGGGCGTGGTCGGGAATCCCACATGCCTCCGCAACCCCCGAGACTGCAACGGAATGGGGTCCTATCACAAGGATCAAACACAAGGAGTTTCTCAAAACAGTATATAGCTACTGTAGACAGGTAGAGGATTTAATTCCGAAAAGAATGCAACTCAAAATGCGGAAAACGGACTCCGAACGGGCCCTAAACGGGTCGAAAATGACGAAACAGTGCAAAATCAGACGTCTGGAACCTCTTCTAGACGTCTTAAAAAGTGGATCAGAGGTTACCTTTGCTCTGCGTGGTCTCTCAGACGTCCAGAAGCCTGCAGGGACGTCTGGCCTAGTTCCCAGACGTCCGATGGTCACCCCGGACATCTGGAAGTCGCTCCCATCATCTGGCACTGCAGCTAGACGTTTGATTCACGCTGGATGGCGAATTCGAACCTGCGCGTACCCATTTCCTTTCTCTCTCAGTACGGTCAGTCGGAGAAGAGGAAGAAAGACGGAAATAACTCACCTTTCAGACGTCTGGACAGTCCTCCAGACGTCCTCCCCGCCGTCTGGTTGGAAGCCCAGACATCTGATTCTAGAGAAAATTCCAGAATTAGGGTGCGACTCGCCCTCCGCTCGCGACGCATGGTCGCGCCGCGCCTCGTCCGCCTGCTGCTCGAGCTGCAGCAAGCCTCCCGCGTCACCCCGGACGTCTGCTGCTCCCCCCGCTGGCCAGCTCTAGCAGGCCCGGCAAACTCGCCCTCCGGCCGAGCACCTCCTCCCTCGCGCAGCACCTCCTCCCACGCTCACCGCGGCTGGCACCACCGCCGCTCGCTCACGCTTGCACTCGCTGGAAGAAGAAGGAAAAGCGGAGGTGGTGAGAGTGAGGGAGAGGGCGAGGCTTTTTAAAGCCTCGCGGGGAGGAGAGAGAGAGCGGAACAGGGGGGGCAGCGCCTGCGGAGGAGAGGGAAAAAGGGCACCCGCAGGTCTGCGCACGCAGGCGCGCAGACGCGACCGCGCATGCTGCCGTAACCGAATCCCAGACGTCTGGTCTGACGTCTGGGCCACCTCCTAGACGTCTTAAAAGACATCTGAAGCTGCGTGTTCGTAACAAAGAGTGAGTCCAATCCTTAAGGCCAACATCTACTTTGTTTTAATTAGGGTTAGGTTTGAATGTGCTTTGGAATATGATGGGCCCTTTATCTGGGTTGTGCCATTAATGATTGATTGATATGTGTGTGTGTGCACAACCAATGATTTTCAAGCAAGATTATTTTTGGTTGTGGTGAATTTTAGGGTTGAAATCTTGCTTAGTAGCTTTTAAGATTCAACTTTAGGTGTATTTAATCAAGTTTAGTTGACACACTAGATTTGAAAGCACAGGTGAAGATATTTTCCTTTAAAGCTTAAAAGAATGTGGAGTACCTAGTAAAACCTTAGAAGTTGAACCTATTTGGCAGCTACTTAATGAGTTGATTTTAATTGAAGTGGTGCAGGCCAAACAACTCAAACAATTGGCCTAATGCACCACTTAGTTATGCACACAAGTGGTTACCTAATCTGATTTCTACTCGATTATGTGTTTGTGTGTGTGTACTAGTTCCAAAGATTAGTTTACTGGTTGAGTTTGAAAATCAGATGAGGTCATGTACCTCTATGAGATTTTTTTTTTAATTTTTCTTTTATATGTGGAGGGTGAGGCGGGTAGAGGTGACAAACAGACAATCAAAAACTAACCTTAGAGTTTATAAGAACACCTAAGTTGATTTTTGTTTGTGTTATTACGTGGTGGAATGAAAACTAGTGGGTAGGAGGTGGGGGTAAACTTACAGATCCTTCAACAGCACTTTACTCCAATCTACTGCTTTTGCTTGTCTCGAGAGAGTACCTGCAATCACAATAAGAAATGAGAGAAGTGAAGTAAAAGATACGTAAGGAGGGAAAACACGAAAAATCAAAGAGCGTTGCCTCCCCGGCAACGACGCCAAAATGTTGGAGTAGATGATTGTCGCAAAAAGGTTGAGTTCTGAAAATCCATCATTGTAGTGTGATTTGTGAGAAAAATCGTCAACAGATAAATTTTAACCGAAACTCGAAAAGAAGTTCGAGTCGAACACAAGGAGGAGGACGTTTGATTAAAAATTGCATTTGTTTTATTGTCA
Source organism: Thalassia testudinum (assembly GCA_037157565.1). Taxonomy (NCBI): domain Eukaryota; kingdom Viridiplantae; phylum Streptophyta; class Magnoliopsida; order Alismatales; family Hydrocharitaceae; genus Thalassia; species Thalassia testudinum. Next base: position 148,129,160 of record JAZHRO010000031.1, read on the forward strand.
CGAAGTAGATTAACTGGTCGAATTGAATCTAAATTAGCTATCTACTTGAAGAATAAATACTAAAAGAAAGAGAAAGAATATTACAAATAAAGAGAAAACAAAGATAGAATAAACATGGATCTCATAACCACAAGTTGATGTTCATTACAATTACAACTACTCACTACACTAGAAAGCGGTAAAAGAGAAGGTAGAGAGAAGTTATCCTCCTCGACGGCTACTTGGAGGATGAGCCACAACGACGTAGCGCCCGAACGAAGGTGGTGAGATGTGGGACGAAGGAGAATGACAAAGGACGATAGAGAACGGGGCAGGATGACAACGCAGCAGGATCCGATTCCCAAATAGTGGTAAGAGGACCACCACGGAATGCTCTACAAAGGAGGTGAGAAGGTGGAAAAATTATAATTTTAACTCTAATGGAGCATCCCAGGTTTGAGACAAGTTCTTAGAACTTTGGAGGGGGTGAGAGAAGAGAGGAAGGGATGAAGAAAGTGTGGGGGTAGTAGGGTTATATATAGGTGTAAATTGGAGGGGGAAAATAGGGCATAAAACTTTAAAACATTAAATCAGGGGTCTTCAGTGATGGATAAAACCATCACTAAAGCCCAGATTGTGGGCGACGTGTGTGCATGCCCGCGCCTTCGCTCCTTCTGCACGCCCCAACGCCATCGCACGTCTGTGTGCTCTCAGCTTGATTGGACGGCTTAAAAGCCATCCACGCCGCTTCTGCTTCGTGCGTTAAGCGCACCCTTTCAAGAGGCGAGGCAGCCTCGTTCATTGTCATTGGATCAAAGATCCACTACTCAGATTGTACGCTCATGAGCCCTTCACATTCGCACCTCCTGCGTCAGATGGTGCGTCCGATGGCACGTTCACGATCCACGCCCATCCGTGCGGCCATGTAGCCATCATCCCAGCCGCACGCGCCGCATCCAACGGTTAAAATTGGCCTCTCCACACTAGTGCCTTGATTTGAAGCGCAACGGGGATCGAACTCGCGCCTTTAACTCTGCGTAGCACCTTCGCCCGCTGCGCTATGCTCGCCATTGTGTCGAGTTAACGACCGAGGTGCGCACACTCATGGCTGTTGTATCAAGATCCAACGACCCAGATTTGATCGTGCGTGCGAGGAGAGAGAGAACAGCGGGTCCTCGTGCATTAGCTGGGCTAGTTTGGGCGGCCGAGATGGCACCACGTGGCGCCATCTTGGCCATCCATCTTCTGTGACTTGTAGAAGGTGCCACGGATGTCGGATTGGACCAATTTTTGCGTTGTTAGACTGCTATCATCGATTCTAACCCATTCGTACGGTCGGATTTATCAGCTAAAGTGTGAATTGACACCATCTTGGCCCTTGACCGCTAATCTTCCTCGGACTATATTTGATGTTACTGAAGTCCGATCGGGGCGATCTTCGAGTCGTTAAACTCCAATCGTCACCCTAATCAGATCCGTATGGTTGGATTTTCAATCCGAGGCCCCGATAAGATATTTCCCTATTTCTTGACCATAAAAGGAGAAAATTGACCTAAAATTTATACAATCTAATATAAATGCAAGATGATGCATATTATACAATATTTATAATGTATGATGCAACTCTACACCTAAGAACATACATAAATAGATAGTTTATGTGATATAAACGTGTTTACATCACTCGCCTATCCCCACTGCTTTCCTGCGATCACGGCCGTAGGCCTGCAATTGGATTTGGTTACTGTTCCTACCCAATTACCCGGTTAACCTTGAGTCTTTGAGAGAAAGAAGAGAAGGAAGGAAAGAGAGAGAGGGGGGGGGGGGGGGGGTTTGCCTCGCTCTTTAACTCTCTAACACTTGAAGAGAAGGGGCCTTTGCCTCTGTGTGTGACTTGAGAAAGAGCAAAGCAGAGAAGAGAAGAAGAAGAAGAACAATGCACATGCACTATAGTAGGATGCTGTTTAAGTCGTCTGTCTTGGGCATCCAACATCTGATTCCACCACTTTGTGCTTCCGAGGCTATACTGCTTACTTACCTTGCGTGGAATTACTTGGTTGATACTGTGCATTTATTTGGTATAATTGTAAAGGGGTAATTGGTGATTTAAATCATCATTTTACCTCATTCTTTTTGCACATTACTATTGATTCTCTTATAAATATCATTCTTGCATGGAATTCTCATCATAAATTGCTTATATTTGTGATTAAATTGTGATCTTGGGATTAATTGCTATACTTGCTCCCTGTGTTTGACCTCGGACTTCAAATTTGTATTAAAAATTTTATTTGTTTTCGAGAGATTTTGACCTATATTACGACGCATCTTTTATAATATCGATTTCGCGAGTTAACAACCTCCTCCAGCAACTGCAGCTCGCAATCAAGAACGACACCACTTGCTGCAGCACACGAAGAAGAGGAACGTAATATAGTCCCACATCGGGAATTTTGAAGCACGTTGCAGCACATAAATTGATTTTGTGAAGAGGCCTTATTGCCTTAGTCACACGGGGGTAAGGTCCCCTCACCCATGTGCCTTCTCACATCTCACCCGCAACCCACATGCACGTGGGTCTGGTCACTACACCCAATTACCCGACTACCCTATACCCGATTCTGGAATAGAGAAGAGGAGAAATTGTGAGGAGGAGAGGGGAGGGTTTTGCATTGTTGACCTTGGGATTCATGCCTCTCCTCTCCTCGCTCAATAGTTAGCCATTCTATGCTTGGGTTGAGGTGTTGGCTCTCTGTGGTTGCTCCTGTTGTGCCTTGTGATCACCTAAGGCGTCTGATGTGGTACTGTGGCAGTATTTCAGATGATACTTGGTATTTGATCTAACGTGGAATTGAGGCATTAGTGGTTAAGACCACTATTGGATTATTTGAGTAATTTGATACTTGAGATATATGCTTTGATTGAAAGGAATAATTGGTGATTCAAATTACCATTGTTTTTTAGGTTTTTATTCTTTTTATCCCATGATATCTTGAGATACAATTTCATTGATATTGAATATCTTTAATTTTGATTCATTTATTGTGCTCATTGAGATTAATGTGTGAATTCCATTTGCTCCTTGAAAATAACCTCAAACTCCAAATTAATTTCGAGATTTATAAATTTAAGTATTTGTCGTATTTTCGTTGACTATACTACGATGCATACATTTCTTAAGAGACAACTCAAACGCACATAAACAATTACAAAATTGCTTATGGACTACGAAGGTTGCTCTAGTCAGAAAGTAAATTATTCAAAATCCAAGATTTTCTATAGCAAAGAGGTCCCCTTGGAAAATAGAAGGAGAATCTCTAATATTCTGAAGGTGGCAGACATGGCAAAGGATGAACTCTACTTAGGGACTTCTTTGATGGATGATGGGAACCAAACAAAATTGAAGGAATTGGTGGTTACCAAATACTTGAAAAGGCTGACCGGTTGGAAGATGAGTTCACTATCTTAAGCTGGGAGAGGGGTGTCGATACAGAGTACACTCTCCTTTATTCTAAATTATTTTATGACTACCACTTTATTCTCTAAGAAGTTATGTAAGCAATTAGACAGATTAGTCATAGAATTTTGGTGGGGTTTTTCAGATGGGAGAAGACATGTTTATTGAGATCTTGGAAGGATATTTGTTTACCAAAGGATATGGGGGGACTTGGCTTTAGATTGACAAGGTTTTTGAATTTGGCGTTGATTATGAAGATGTGTTGGGATTTATATTCAAATCATAATGGATTGTGGCAACAGCAGCTGAGAAGCAAGTATTTCCTGGGGGCATCTTTGGGGGAATATATATCAAAAGCAGGGGATTTTGAATTTATGAAAGCTGTTAAACAGATTTTGGAATGCATGTTCAGAAACTCCACATGGCTGGTAGGGGATGGTCTAGATATCAATGTTTAGAGTCTAATAGTTGGGTGAACCAGGGTAATCGAATTGTGTGACCTAAGGATATGTCGGCTATAAACATTTCGAAGAGTTGGAATAGACAATGATTGTACACAATTTTTCAAGAGGATATCCTGCAGGAAATATTATCTACACCTATACATGAAGGTGCAGATGATTTGGTTTGGAAGCCTCACCCCAGGGGGGGTTTTTTAGTTAGGACAACCTATTTGACGTTACTGAAGGAGTATGGTTGTTTGAATCACCAAAATACTGAAATTGTAGGAAAATTTGGAATCTCAAAACAATTCCTCTTCGTACTAAGTTATTATTATGGAGGACAGTGGTTGGTGCTTTTCCTCTAAAAGCTACTCTTGCAGGGAGATTGAAAATGGATGACAATTATTGTCCTTTCTATTTGAGAGCCGAGGAGAGTTGGGGCCATCTTATTGGGGAGTGCGATCTCATGAGAGCGGTTTGGTTCTATTAGGGATTACGTGTCCTCCTTCTGCTGAAATTGGTGGAATGATATTATGACATTTTCTCAACAATTGGATATGAATGGGTTGTACTAAAATCTATTATTCTTTACTCTGCATGTAATTTGATTGCATAGGTGTGATGTAATCATGAAGGGGGAATTACCTTCAGCTTTTATGATAATTTAGATGACAAGAAACTTTGCGGCTTTCTACAATTCATACAATTCAGATCAGGCTGCTTAGCATGTCCCCTCTAGTGGGGAAGCATCGAAAGAAAAAGATTGGGAATTTCAGAAGAGTGGTGTGCTCGTTGATGCTGCAGTGGGAGAGAAGTTCTCTGTTGCTGTTGCTGTTGCTGTATTCTTTGATGCTGATGGGAATCAGAAAATATGTTCAGCAGAGGTTATCAACACTATCAACTCTGGTGTTGTAGAGACGTGGGCGATTCTCAAAGGTCTGAATTTGGCCTTAATGGTTGGCTTGTAGGAAGTGGTTATTGTTTTGGATGCCATCAACTCGGGAAGCCAAGTTTGTGCCCTTCAGTCCTTTGTTAAGCATGTGCATCTCCTTGCTAGATTCTGTTTATGTCATAATCTGTAGGGAATTTGGGTTGCCTCAAATTTTCCTTGTGAACTAATGGCTGCTTAATCAATGGTTCTTTTACCTGCAAAAAAAAAAAACAACTTGATCGAGGCTATAAAATCACCCTCTTTTTATCTTGTCAAGTTAATTACATCCCAAAGCGCTGCAGTTCAAATGCCTGTTTGTAACTAAGATTAACCAGGTATCTTACAATGATGGCCGACCCTGAGAACCACCCCCTTTTTATAGGAGCGTCCATTTTGTAGTCCATTATCTCTTTTCCCCGTGGAAGTTAAGTGCAACATGGCTAGATCTTTTCCTCATAAACTCTGCTTTATTGAGATACCATTTTTAGTTGGTTGTACATGCTATTCGCACCTTTCGTTTGTTTACGGCGTGAGCACAACCCTTTGGAATGGAGCAGGTGAAACTCAGAGAGTCAAAAATCAAAAAGAAAAACGTTTCCATCAAAGATTACATGGACCAAAAAACTATGCGGTTATAACGAAAATCCAACTTAGTTGAGACAACGACCTCAACTACTCTGCTAAAGCAAATTTAAGTTCCAAATCCTATAATAATTAAATACAACTCAGATTTATGTACCATTCAACTACTTGCTTGCCAGCCAGGAAATCTATGGTCTCCCTTCGACCTGCCTGATCTTCAAGTTGAATAAATCTAACTTCATTTTTCTTAGACCACCCTGTTTCTTTAGCAAATATTTTTTGCAGATCGACATGCGTAGAATTCCAAATATTTAAGTAAGATGTACACCTTACTTAAAAAGGTTTTGAAAGACCCAAGGCCCAAAAATATACATTGTACATACGCCAACTTATAATCGAGCTTCAAGCACATACATCATTGATAATCCTTCTTAATAACTTTCAACCCTCGGTATTATATACCTGAATGAAGATGCCAATGTCGTTCCTTCCACAAAAACCATGGTGGCCACATCCATCACTTAAGGGCCTAGAGAGGAGAGGAATTATGGAAGAATTACAGGCTTTTCTGTTTAAGGAATTCAAAATAATAAATATCACATCATTGAATATATGAGAATAGTAAAATAATTCCGACAACCTTTAGGTAGAATAACGAGACTAACTCTAGAATAAATTAACGGAAATTATCAATCCAATTCCTTCATTCAGTGCATAAGAGATCCTATTTACAAGCCACTTTCCAATTGAAGCCATTTTATCCTCTAACCAAATATGAGTGGAAGCTTCATTTGAAGAATGTATATTTCACGAACGCTTCTTCGTCCACACATGGCGAATAGTTTCGATTCCCTATCATTCTCCATTCACACTTCCTCCTATCCCTTGAAGCGATTCTCCTATATGGCAAGGGTGGTGCAACTCGATCATTTTAAAGAATGTCTCTTTATCCATGCTACTCTTAATCCTTCTCTTGCGGGCAGTGCATGTTGAGTAGCTTGTAATTGACCTCCTTAATCTTCTTGATGGACCTAAATGGTAAACAAATGATAGTTCCACTTGATACTCAAATATCACCGGTATTAAGTGTTAGGACAAGTACTTTTCACTTACTATCAAAGATTTATGGTCCCCATATGTGCCATGAGTATCACTAATATTAATATTACCCACATACTGTTTGGTGATTCCAGGTGATTGACATGTCTCACTAGTAGTTTAGGTGTACTGGTACTAAATCCTAGAATCAAAGGTTGTTGGTTCAGTACTCTAAAATTCTAGGACTCAACTTATTTCAATGAGTATCGGTATTTAAGATTGGCATCGATACTTGTTGAGTACTAGTGTAAACTTTAGAAACTGATGATCTTGATACGTACTTCAACATGCACTGGTACTAATGATTAGTACCAGTACCCATGAGATACAGATTAAGGCTCCAACATCTGACCTCTACCTACATCCAACATGTACCAACACTGAGGTTTAGTATTGGTACCTATGGCATACTGGTATGGATCATAACAAGCCTTAGAATCAACCTGTAACCTACAAATTATTGGTACTAAGGTTTAGTACCAATAGCTAATTCTTCAGGCTTAAGTCCCTAAAACCTCAGACTTAAACTGTAACCTGCTGGCATGGTATTAAACCTTAGTACCAGTACCTATAGCAATTACGAAAAGTTTCTAAGTATGTAGTCAGAATTATAGAATGATTGTCTAATCCTTAGTTCAGAACAAACCTTCAAGACCAATATAAAAGGTATTCTATGAGTAGACAAGCATAAGTTTTGAGCATCTTAAGGTCTAAAATATAGCAACTACTATGTGAAGAAATGCATACTCAAAGGCATGGCCATTGATGCCTTGATATAAATGGATGAAATGACCTTCCAATTTCAATACGATTGCAACGAGGAGTCTAGATTCTCCAGTCAATCTAGAGGCAAGCACACTTGCACTCCTTTCTCTCTCGCTTGGACGATGGGAGGTCACCAATGGAGAGATTTCTTATGTGTTGAACTTGGGGACCATAACCCAGTTAAGCAATTGGTAACCACCCAATTGATTTTGGTCATTTTCATTTCTACCCATCATAGAAAATGGAAATTATCCCTTAGATCTCTAAACATATAACCCCACATCTTAATGATACATTTGTGTCCATTATAAACCTTAATGCCATATGTTGATCACTTTTAGCATGGGCTTGAATTAATATTGACAGAAGTCAATGTGATTATTCACACATATCAGTCCATCATTGGAATTTTGATCCAACAATCTCACACTTGGACTATATGTGTATCCTTTGTAATCATACATTGTATGAAATCCGAATTGAGCTCAGCTTTGTTGTCATAGCCTAAATGTATTAATAACCAATCCAATCGATCAATCACACCAGACATAGGATCAAAGTTGCTTTCATTATGTCTCTCATAACTCAATCATCAATGGTCACATATCTTTATGTAAATTGATAATTGGATAAAGATGTGGATGTGTATCATGAAAATTTCATGCAAGGTGATCACAACATGTCTATTTCTAATTGGTCCTCGTTAGTAAGATCAAACCAAAACAATATAAGAGTATACATAAAAATTGAAAACTTTATTTTCTATATAAAATAACTTTGCAAGTCCTTAAAAACCAAAGTACAAATAGTCTATTACAATAAGAAACAAGTTTACAAAATCCCACTAAAATTGAATTTTATTAAATGACTGACACCCACATAAGTTGTGTTCCTAAGACATCTCGAGTGGCAGCCTTTTAGTAAGTAGATCCGCAACCATGAAGTTGTACCAATGTCACAACAACATTCTGTACGTACACCAACGGTTAGTAACCGTTGGTATAGGTCAAAATGAGCATCGCTGTAGGTCCAAAGAGCTATTCCAATGATAATTGAAGGTGTTCTCTTAAGAGGCGTCGCTGTAGGCAACACTGACGATTTTTTACCGTCGGTGTTGTACTTAGACCTACAGTGACGATCACATCCTAGAAGCTGGTCATTTTTGTGATACCAGAAACAACGCTTTTATCCATCATTATAGGGTAAAAAAATGTTGCTAAAACCATCACTACAAGTAAAAACTCTAAATGTCTTTTTAATATAATACCAATATAATCATCTGTCACTAAATCTGTCGATATAGATATTAAAGTAATATCTTAATAGATTTAAGATTTAATCAACAACAATATTTACCTTTATTCAAGTAAGATTAAATAAAAATATACAAGATATGACTTTTAAAATAACAAATTAAATTATTTATAAATCATAGATTTGAATCCAATGGAATAATTTTCTCATATAATTCTAAAAGTAAATTATGTCTACAAGCATTATAAATGACATTAGCCACAAGTATCCTTCGAACACACTCTATACACTCGTAAATTGGTAGACAACATTCTAGCCTAAGGCTAGAAGGTACAAATAGCTTCTATCCTAGAAGTTCATCAGAATCTAAGCCCTCCTTGGGTCTTCTTCCAATTGCTCCAATGGTTCATTGATTTCTAGGTACCTCAACTATGAGATCTTAAGCAGCTTACAAAGGTTCTCGATCAACTTGAGGTGATATACAACTACAAAGCCTTAAACATGATATTATAACCCTTGAAAAAAAGATAAAGTTATAATTTGCCTACATAAATACAAATTGCATGCCTGTTATGAAACATGCATGAAATTAGTATCATGTAATTATTTATAATTCAATTACACTTCATGATTACATCCTTGAACCTCCCATTTTTGTGTTTACAATAAAAAAATCATGAAACATATATATTAAAAAAATGGATGCTTTAACTTGGAACTAAAGAAAAGATGCACCAATTGGCAATCAAACCTAGGTCTGTACCGTAGAAGGGTACTATTGTACTACTAAACCTGTGGTGCTATTCATGTTTTCCAATATATACATGTCTTGGAATCCCTCTTTGTATGTTCTTTTTCTGAAGCAGTACCAAGTCTAGTGAATGCCCTTTGGCCTGACACTTCAAAACTAGATGCCAACATTCAATTATGAAAGTCTTTTAGGAAGTTCTTTTCTTGAAAAGAAAGATATACTGCTAGCAAGGTATAGATCCAATTTGGGGTTTTGCAATTGGCAACGTGACAAGAAAGGGTAGATCCAATTTTCACATCTAAGTATATAGCAGACTAACATACCCATCAAATTTCCATGACAGGATTTGAATACATGGAAACCCATCTAACCATGACAGTTTCAATAGCCATGCTTTGAGCAGCAAGAAGCATCCACCATTCTTCACTTCCCCATATTGAACTGTTCTCTTCAAGATTGACTGCTAAAACCTGCCCAAGGAAAAAGGAATAAGCATCAATGAGGAAAACTTGTTCTACAAATGCTACTAGTATGAATTTAATTAAGGGGCAACCTATTCCACCTACAAAACACATAATCAACAATGCCATGAAATCAAGTGTGAATAATTAAGAATTATAGAGCATTGATAGCATATAAAGGGATTATGCACATGTGCAGCACAAATTCCAATCTAGAATGTAAATATACAAACATATCTTTGTAAATTATAATAATTTTAGTTTTTTTCTGAAAAGGAACGATTTTAGTTGTATGAAGGATAAGAACAATGCAAACACCCTCTCATTTTTAAACCTGTGCAACAAATAACCATGATAACAATGCAAACACCCTCTCTTCTAACTTCCCTGTTTTCTTTCCTAGGCACTGTCATTATCTTCTCCCTGCAAATAGATAACCATGATAACAAAAACAAAAAACCTCATCGGCAATCTTCAACAGCATTGCTTGTATTTGTTCATGGTGGCAATGTTGGACTACATGAAGAAGTAGAATGATGGGGAAGAAGCATTGCTCCCATTGTGTAATTAAATGTGGGTATCAATTATGTTGATGGTGGCATTGTCATTGCAAGCAACAGTACGTTTCCAGTTAAAGGTACTTTTGATTTTTCACCAGTAATTTTTGGTTGAATTTCCATGGTTAAAGGTGCCTTATGGATGATGTCTTGGCTCATATGTGCATAGGTGAAGTTGTTGGGTCCCCAAAAATTATTCAAACCTAGCATCCAAGTGTAGTGCTGGTGGTATGTTTATCTCTTGTAGATGGAAATCCATCTTAACTTCAAAGCCTAAATAACATTCCTTCTATCAAACCAAGTGCTTTTCATTAGTGGATGGATTTTATTTGAAACAAGTAACTGGTGTCTTTGGTTTGCCCAACTATGATGTCCTTCTTACAATGTTGGATTTATGTTATTTCCTATGAGAGACGAAGCCGTCAAGTTGCATGTTTATTTAGAACACAATTATATCTCATAAGCTTGTATTTAAAATACAATGGCAATAATGGAAACTGTTAATGATCATCATAATCATTGGGTTCAAAAGAAAAGCAAAATGCGGGCACACCCAACCACAATCACCACGAAGTAATAAAATAAAGAGCAAGAGATAATAAGTATGAAATAAAAACTAGCAAAAGAGTGTTACCGCTTAAGAACTCACAATTTGATGAATCAACCATTGTGAGCATCCTTTGAAAAGTGAAACTCCGTTAATATAAAGCCTATACAAGATACTTGAAATATGCAGAATATAGTACACTCATAGAGGTTAACCAGGCCTTCAGTAGCAACTTAAAAATAGAATTCAGAAACGCCCTAAAAAGAACTTGCCATTTAGATAGAATAGAAAGAGAGATGGGTAGATAAGTTTTATTTATGTATCTACTCAAACTAATTCTTAAACATCAAAGATCATTTCTCACATGACATCAACATCAAGAAGCAAATCAAAATGAATATCCATCCAATACTGCCAAACTACTTCACACCAACATTAGAATGCTAACAGTGAGCTAGCAAAAAAGAGGACAAACTGATTGTTAATACTTTATATAAGTCATGACAGAGAATAGCATTCATCAAGAAGAATATTTGAATGAAAAGTTCACAATATGCAACTTTCCAAATGGATAATAGGACAACCTTATGTTGAAGCAAAATCTACACAGATTTGAACCAAGGCTAGTCATGCAGAATTAGGGCCAGACCTTCCTTCACCTGTGAAATCTCCTTACTTGCAATTTAAGTCATTCTAAAAAAAAAGGAAATCAACCTCTATATGATAACGGAAAAAAGGAAAACTTACCAAATCAAGAACGAGTGAACCCATCAAAACAAGTAAACCAGCAGCGAATCTTTGCCAATCATTATTTAATTTCATAGATTAAATGCTGAAATAGCATCATGCAGTGACGCTTGCAAAATGCATTCAATTCATGTCATTATAATCCCTTGAACTACTAGGACAATTAAAAATTCCATCTAACCTTCAAATATGGAGCCACATTTTCATAACTTAGATGCTTAAGCAGGGAACCAATATCTTTAAACCAATTCTTTCTTTCATTTGGATTTCCACTTTCCACTTAGCAACCAGGCCTAGTGATTCTTCCCATTCACCACTCCCTCTACAGTAAAAGCCCTACAAGCTCAAGTTTGTCTAGCCCACCAATCTCCATTAGAGCCTCCCCTTCTCTTGCATGAATTTCCTTCTTGTAGCCCAAGAGATATTGCGTCAAGTCCTGCGACTATCTAGCCAATATGGGTTGTACCTATACCATATATAAGTTGGTGGCCCATCATTTATGGTCGTACCCATACCATAAATCAGTGTACCAAGGATATTTATGTTAGTAGTTCAAATATCTAGAGTATCTTGGTCAAGAAAAGGTGCCATGCAAAGAAGCCACTTTCTAATGGTTAGTTTCCAAGCTATTCATGGTGATTGTGGCAGTTCTAGTCATCATTCCTCTTTATGACATAAACATCTATAATTTTAATTTTGTAGAAGAGTTGAAGAAAAACTTGCTAATAGAAACTGAAGGCATTGGTTGTTCACAAGTTGGGAATATCCCATGCAATATGGAGGCTTCTAGGGACAAGGCATTTTGTGATGGTTTGTTGTTTATAAATGAGAGGGTTGATTTTACCATGATTTCAACATTTAGTCTTACATTTCCCTTGTTACTAACATCTAATAGCATTTGATATATTTAACTTACTCTTCATAGATTATTGGACAATCAAATTTGTGTATGTCCTTTTCTTTACCCTCAAGTATATTATATTTCTAGAAGAACCTTTTATTGGACTTGTGTTATATACTGATCTTGTTTGGAAAAGTGTCATTATAATGTCTCTCAGAGTATTTCTGTAAACACAAATACATACTCTGCTATGTTGTTTTCCTCTACAATATGGTAATATTATTATGCACTATATGTTCTTATATTCAGTTTCCTAGATTTTGTGTTGTATACAAAAAATTGGAGAGAGATGTGGACCTGGAACATCTTCTGTTGAACAAGTCTGAACTTCAAAGTTCTCCAGTTCTCTTATCTCGAATGCAAAGGTACAAGTGCAAGACATCGAGCCTAATGACATCTACTGTCAAAGTTGATTATAAGGGTTTTAACCAAAGTGTTGCTACTCACATTTCTACTGATACGTATGCATCTGAATAGCCTAAAATGTCTATTTATGCATGTTATTAGTATTAAAGTTGCATCATACATTATAAATATTGCATAACATGCATCATCTTGCATTTAGGTTAGGTTGTGTAAATTTTAGGTTAATTTTCCCTTTTGTGGTCTGGTAACAGGGCGACTTTTAATCGAGGCCTCTGATCGAAGATCCAACTGTACGGATCTGATTAAGGCAACGATTAGAGTTCAACAACTTCAGGATCGCCCTGATCGACTTCCGTATCATCAGATATAATCTGAGGAAGGTCAGAGATCAAGGGCCAAGATGGTGTAAATCCACACTTCAGATGACAAATTTGACCGCATAGATGGGTTCGGATTGACGATTGCAGCCCAATGGCATGAAAATCAATCCAATCCGACATCCGTGGCACCACCTGCAACTCATAGAAGATGGACAGCTATGTGGTGCCATCACAGCCACCCAAACCGGTTGTAGCACCGCTTCTCAACCTCTTAAGGCTCGGGCAAGGCAAGATCTGGGCTGTTGAATCTTGATCCAATGACCACAGGCACGCGCGCTTAAAACATAAGCACGACAAAGCGGCAACAGCAGTGCAGCGGTCAAGTGCCCTTTCACGAGCACGAGGCGCAGGTTCGATCCCCGCTACGCCTTAAATCAGGCGTGAGCGCGGGAGCAGCTAAATCAGGCCGTTGGATGGCGAGCGGACGATGCAAATGTGGGCGACTTAGCACGCCCAGATGTGAGGAGTGCGAATGCGTCATTAGACGTGCTCTTTTGAAGGTGGGTAAGCGTGCGTCCTGAGCCATTGACCTTCGATCCAACAGCGATGAAGGAGGTTGTGTCGTCTCTTAGCAGGCATTGAGCGAGATTGGGCGCGACGTGTTTAAGCCATCCGATCTCGCAATCGGACCGCTGATAAGGCGAGATTGTGCATGGGCGTTGAGGCAGCTGAAGGTGAGGAGGTGGGCATGCACGCGAATCTTCAGCCCATGTTCAGGCCTTTATTGACGAGTAAATCCGTCACTAAAGGCCCTAAATTAATGTTTTATATATAAAAAGACCTAATTGCCTCCAACCTCTACACTTATATATAGCCCTACAACCTCCACTTCTTCATCCCTTCCTCTCTTCTCTCACCCCTTCCAAAGCTCTAAGAGCTTGTCCCAAACCCGAGATGCTCCTCTAGAGTAAAAATTATAATTTTTCCACCTTCTCTCCCCTTCGTGGAGCATCCAGAATTTATCTGTTGACAGATTGCTTTGCAAATCGAACTACAACGATGGATTTTCAAAATCCAATTCTGATCGCGTAGTTTTCTACTATCAACATTTTGGCGCCATTGCCAGGGAGGTGACGATATTTGATTTTTCACATTTTCCCACCTTATCTTTTACCTCACTTCTCTTCTTTCTTATTGTGATTGCAGGTACTCTCACAAGACTGGCAAAAGCGGTAGATTGGAGTAAAGTGCGGTTGAAGGATTTGTAAGTTTACCCCCACCACCCCACCCACTAGATTTTATTCCACCACTTAATAACACAAACCCTAATTAACCTAGGAGTTCTCTTAAATCCTAATGTTAGTTTTGATTGTTTGGTTGTCACCTCCACCCACCTCACCCTCCACATATAAAAGAAAAAAAAATTAAAAAAATTTCACAAAGGTACACAACCTCTTCTCATTTTCAAACTCAACTGGTAAACCGATCTTTAGAATCGGTACACACACCCAAACACATAATCGAGTTGAAATCAGAATAGGTAATCACTTGTGTGCCTAATTAAGTGGTGCATCAGGCCAATTGTTTGAGTTGATTGGGTTGCACCACTTCAACTAAAATCAACTTTTAGGGATTTACCAGGCACTCCACATTCTTTTAAGTTTCAAAGGAAAACATCTTCACTTGTGCTTTCAAAGCCTGGTGTGCTAATTGAACTTGATTGAATATACCTAAAGTTAAATTTTAAAAGCTACTAAGCAAGATTTGAACCCTAAAATTCACCGCATCCAAAAATAATCTTGCTTGAAAATCACTGGTTGTGCACGTACACACATATCAATCAATCACTAAGGGAAAAACCCAGATAAAGGGCCCATCACATTCCAAAGCACATTCAAACCTATCCCTAATTAAAACAGAGTAGACGTTGGCCTTAAGGATTGGACTCGCTCTACGGAGCCCAGACCAAGATTATTTTCGATTAGTCTATTTCTACCATTCAATCTGATGTCTAGCTAGGAGAGCAGAATCAAACGATCGTGGCTAGGGGGTACACTAGGAACTTGAGGCGCAAACCAAAGGAAGAACCTTCTCCCCAGTCCCTCCCCCTAACTGGTTGGATTGATCGGAAAGAAGTAGATCAAATCGATTCTTTATCTCAAGATGAGTTCTGGGAGTTTGTAGGTCTTTAGGCTAGCCTACTTAAGGATAAGTTTGTTTGTTTGTATTACAGGGCACCTTTCTTCCTCCTGTTCTATTATGGATCCTTCCACATCTTATTCGCACTTCCATTCCTACCTTTCTATTACTACTTATTCCCAAAATGATTATTATTTCAACCAGACTTATTCTCATCCATCTTCTAGTTGGGATAATCTTGATTGGGAATACAGTTTCGGACCTTCGTGTTCAGGGTTTAACCCTGAACACCATGATCTTGATTCTTATCTGTCTTCGAGCTACACTGATTATAGATCATCGCCTTCATTTGGTTAACCTAAAATGATCTACAATCAAGAAGGATACACTGATTCTTACCCCTCCCCTGAAAACATTGCCTTTAGGTCATCACCACCTTATGAACAACCTAAAATGACATTATCAGGGAAGATATCAAGATCCTCAATTCATTAACTCCCCTACACTGAACCCAAACCCATACCACCCTGAACCAAACCATGTGGTTTAGGTTAACCAGGTCCAAGAGGTGTTGGCTAACTTGAGGAATATAATACAATCTTTAGAAGCTCAGCCAGCACCTTACACTGAAGAATTAGAGCCCCTGATTGAAATGATTGATGATCTGAACAAGTATTTGTTGAATTGGCTCCAGGATGTTAAGGATAAGGGCCCAGGTGAGTCTTTACTTGGTAAGTTATTGAAATGATTGCTCTAGTCCAATCTTGGGAGGATTCCCAAGATGAACCCTTGACAGGAGAGCCGATGTCAGAACCTGCTCAGGCACCTGTTGGAGGGACACGTGTTACGAGATCGGGATTGACCAGATTGGTCTAGAGCAATCAACTAAGGATGAATAGATTACTTCACTGATGACCAAATATGAGGTGTCACATCGAATCTCTACTCTTTATCACCCCCGAACCAACGGTCTAGCTGAGATATCAAATGGGGAGATCAAGAAAATCCTCCAGGTCACTGTTCGACCTGTAACGACCCGGTTCCCGAGTCCCTACGAGACACGAGAACCGGACCGACTCGACTAATCCCAAGACCCAGTCGTCCAACGAGGAAGTAACCAAAAGACAGTAAAATAAACCACATTCAGCATGAATATAACTAACAGTAAGAAAGTACAGCAGTAAGGAAAGAAACTACTACAGTAGGCACCACCACAACAGTAAAATAACATTTATCATATAACAAAAACTACAGGTAAAGAAGGTACAGTGGAAACAAAACTACTCACTAGAACAGAAACAAAAAGAAGGTACAAAGCTGTGGTAACTCTACTGGACCCTACTCGGCCCAGCGTCCTCTGCAGCCGCCGACCCTGGCTGCTCAACACCTGGTCCTGAAAAAGGTAACGAGTGTAACACGTCAGCAAAACGCTGAGTAGAGTGGCAAACTAACTAAAGGCAACAGTAGAGTGTACAGTAGCTATTATGTTCTATTACTTCCTTTATTTACATCTTTCAATTTTTCTCACTATTTCATTTATTTCTCAGATCCTTTACTTGATCTCGAATGTCCTCGTGGGACGATCTTGATTACAGTCTTTTCCAAAAGTAGAAGTAGCACGTGGTGCTCTCCTGGTCGGGAGAGTCCCCCGTGGTGATCCTATCCTCAGTCAACCACCCCAAGGTCACTGATAGACGTAACGGTGACTACGGCACGCGCGATAAACGCACAGGTAGCTAGCCTGCACTGGCACGCGGTCAGTCGTTTCCGTTAACGGGTGCGCCCAAAGCACAGCACGGAACCAGGGCA
Organism: Thalassia testudinum; assembly: GCA_037157565.1. NCBI lineage: Eukaryota > Viridiplantae > Streptophyta > Magnoliopsida > Alismatales > Hydrocharitaceae > Thalassia > Thalassia testudinum. Next base: position 148,146,267 of record JAZHRO010000031.1, read on the forward strand.
GAGCCCTCTCAGTAACAGGGGTCCAACCCCTCCACAGTAACCAAACCGGGGCCTTGCCCCTCCACAGTCCGCGCACCCTCGCCTGACTACCCTGGTTTGCCCTAGTGGGCCTAACAAGTCGGTGAAGGAGGCTAGCAGAACCCCGGGGCCCGTGGGGTAGCTAGTACTCTCCTAACACTACTAGCTCTCCTCGGTACTACGTACACGAGGGCCAGCAAGTCGGTACAGAGCGGCCAATCCTAACCCCGGGTCCCTGGGGCGGCTGGCCCCACTCTGCACTAAACAGGTACAGGTACTTCCCTTGGTACTGCGTACCCAAGAGACAGTACAACTACATCTCAGTTCCATTCCTTTTTCTTTCCAGGAGTTCCACTCCTAACTCCCCGTAGGGTTCCAGTTCTTTATTTCAGAACATCATATGTTTCACTTTCCAGATTCACGTTCTCAAATTCCATGATCTCAAACATGTTTCTTTATTCATAACAGGCAGCTGTTAATTAAATTTACAGGCAGCTTTATATATTCCTTTCCATTTTTCCAAGACTGCAGTAATATACATTCCACTAGTTTTTCCATCCTAGGATTCATGCCATATCCTAGGATCTATCATACAATCTAGTTTTCCGGCCCTAGGATTCATGCAACACCTAGGAGCTATCATTCCATATATTTCTCATTCCTAGGATTCATGCAATGCCCTAGGTTCTAGTTATGGTTCCATACTTTAACAGATTTTATTAATACTTAAAGCCACTCTACCAGGTACAACGGGAGTAATGGGGGCGTGATCGGGAATCCCGCGCGCCTCCGCGACTCTCAAGACTGCAACCGAACGAGGTCCTATCACAAGGATCAACACAAGGAGTGTCTCAAAACAGTGTATAGCTACTGTAGGCGGGTAGAGGAATTAATTCTGAAACGAACGCAACTCGAATCGTGGAAAACGGAGCCCAAACGGGCCCTAAACGGGTCGAGAAAGACGATACTGTGCAAAATCAGACGTCTGGAACTCCCTCCAGACGTCTTAAACGGTGGATCAGAGAATTACCTGCTCAGCGTGGTTTCCCAGACGTCCAGAAGTCTGCAGGGACGTCTTTCCTAGATCCCAGACGTCCGATGGTCACTTTGGACGTCTGGAGGTCACTCCCGCCGTCTGGTACAACTTCCAGACGTCTGATTCGCAAAGGATGACGAATCAGAACACCTGCGCACAGCCAACCCCCCCTCCCTCAGTACGGTCAGTCGACAAAAAGGAAGAAGAAAGCGGAAACTCACTTTTCAGACGTCTGTATGATCTCACAGACGTCGACCTTGCCGTCTGGATATCAATCCAGACGTCTGATTCTGGAAATTTTTCCAGAATCAGAGCCCTGCTCATCCTCCGCTCGCGACGCCGCCCGCGTCACACCTCGCGCGTACGCTGCTCCGCCCGCAGCAGGTCCCTCTCCGCGACGCTCTGCGCCCCCTGCGCCCTCCGCCGGCCGGCCAAGCCGCTCCTGGCGAGCTCGCCCTCACGGCAGAGCCCCGCCCTCGCACGCCGCAGCTCCTCCGCGCTCACTGCGGCTGCCGCTGCCGCTGCGCCCTCGCGTCCGCTCGCTCTCGCGCACAGGCAGGAGAAGGAGGAAGATGGTGGAGACGGGAGGGGAGGCGCGCCCCCCCCCCTTTTAACGCCGCGCGGAGAGGAGAGAGAAGGCGGTCGCAGCCGCCTGCAGCCGCAGAGAAAGAGGGCAGAACGCAGGTCTGTGCGCACAGGCGCGCAGACGAATATCCCGTGCGAGCATAACTGTTCACCAGACGTCTGTAACTATCCCGGACGTCTGGTCAGACGTCTGGATGTGATCCCAGACGTCTCGACAGACGTCTGGGCCACCTCCCAGACAACTTAAAAGGCGTCTGGGGCACGCGCTCGTTACAATATAACAAACTCAAAGGAAGTTTCGTCCCCGAAACTTGCGCCAACTAGGGTGCGGGAAAAAGATGTCCAAATAACCATAACAAACTCAAAGAGGACCGAAGCCGGTCCGAAAAGACGTACCCGCGAAAAGCTCCGGGTACCGCTCCCGCATTGCCGCCTCAGGCTCCCAGGTAGCCTCCTCGTACCGCTGGCTCCTCCACAAAACCTTTACCAGGGGTACTTGCTTTCGTCTCAACCTGCGGACGGCTCGGTCTAGGATCTGCACTGGCCGCTCGGGGTAGGTCAGGTCGTCGCTCACCTCGACGCTCTCGTGACTCAGTACGTGGCTGGGATCGGCTACGTACTTCCTGAGGTTGGACACGTGGAACACGTCGTGCACACCAGAAAGCTGCGAGGGAAGGGCAAGTCTGTAAGCAACGGGTCCAACCCGCTCCAGGACCTCAAAGGGCCCCACGAACCTCGGCGCGAGCTTCCCTCTCACCCCAAACCGCTGTAAGCCCTTCATGGGCGAAACACGAAGAAAGACGTGGTCCCCAACCTCGAACTGCACCTCTCTGCGTCTGCGATCTGCGTAGCTCTTCTGTCTACTCCTGACAGTGCGGAGTCGTCTGTGGATCTGCTCAACTACCTCCTGACTCTGCCGGATCAACCTGGGGCCAACCTCCCACTTGGTCCCCACCTCAACCCAACTCAAGGGTGCCGTGCATTTCCGTCCGTACAGAGCCTCGTAGGGAGCCATGCCGATGCTCGAGTGATAACTGTTGTTGTATGCAAACTCTGCCAGGGGCAGGTGCTCCTCCCAAGAGCCCCCCCAGTCTAGTACACAGGCACGCAAAAGATCCTCAAGTGTCTGTATCGTGCGTTCCAACTGTCCGTCCGTCTGGGGGTGGTAAGCCGTGCTAAACCTCAACCTCGTCCCCAAAGCCTGCTGAAACTCAGCCCAAAACTGGGACGTAAAGCGGGTATCCCGGTCGGATACGATCTCCCGCGGAACTCCGTGTAGTCGCACCACATCACGGATATACCTCTCTGCCAACTGTGCTGGTCCCAAAGTGACTCGGATCGGCAAGAATCGTGCCGTCTTCGTCAATCTATCCACTATTACCCAGACTGCGTCGTGTCCTCGCTGGGTAACAGGTAAGCCCACCACCAAGTCCATGGTGATGCTCTCCCAATTCCACTCTGGCACTGGAAGCGGCTGAAGCGGCCCTGCAGGCCTCTGATGCTCGGCTTTCACCTGCTGGCACACTAAGCACTGCTGCACGAACTCACCCACATCCCGCTTCATCCCTCTCCACCAGAACTCGCGTCTCAAGTCATGGTACATTTTCGTGTTTCCGGGATGTATGGTGAATCTGGAACCGTGTGCCTCAGTCAGGAGCTCTCTCAACAGCTCCTCGTCTCTGGGGACGCACAGCCGTCCCCTCAAGCGTAACACCTGGTCTGTGAAAGAGAAGTCCCCTGGGTCCCCTGACAGTACTCTGTCGCGCAAAGACTGCAAGTACGGATCGGCCATCTGTCCCGTGATGATGCGGTCTATCAACTCTGGTCTGGTCTGCCGTGTCACCGTCACTGCCCCACAGTACCCTCGTAACTCTAGAGGTCGCCAACTGCCCACCTCCTCCAAAAGGCTCCAACTCTGTAACTGTAGACTGGCCAAGCGTGCGGGCGCCTTACGGCTCAAGGCGTCAGCCACCACATTGGCCTTTCCCGGGTGGTAGGAGATGCTGCAGTGGTAGTCCTTCAGGAGCTCCAACCAACGTCTCTGTCTCATGTTGAGCTCCTTTTGGTCAAAAAGATATCTGAGGCTCTTGTGATCTGTAAAAATCTCGAAGGTCTCACCGTACAAGTAGTGCCTCCATGTCTTCAGCGCGAAGACAACAGCTGCCAACTCTAGATCGTGGGTAGGGTAGGTATGCTCATGGGGCTTCAGTTGCCGCGAAGCGTAAGCGACCACGTGACCCCTCTGCATGAGCACACCTCCTAACCCCTGCAAGGAAGCGTTCGTGTACACAATGAACCCGCCACTACTGTCAGGGATGGTGAGCACGGGAGCCGAGGTCAACCTCTCCTTCAGCTCCAGAAAACACGCCTCACAGGCGTCTGTCCAAGCGAAAGGCACATCCTTCCGAGTCAACTGTGTCATAGGACGTGCAATCTGCGAAAACCCTCTGATGAACCGTCTGTAGTAACCTGCCAGTCCCAGGAAACTGCGAATCTCAGTGACTGAACGCGGTCTCTCCCACCTGAGCACTGCCTCGACCTTGGCGGGATCCACCGCCAGGCCGTCTCCAGAGATCACATGACCCAAAAAGGTCACCTCCCTCAACCAGAACTCGCACTTGCTGTATTTGGCGTACAGCCTGCGTCGTCTCAGAGTGTCCAGGACCATCCGCAAGTGCTGTCCGTACTGCGTCCGATCTCTAGAATAGATGAGTACATCATCTATGAAAACCACCACAAACTGGTCCAAGTACGGTCTGAACACCCGGTTCATCAGGTCCATGAAAGCAGCGGGGGCATTGGTCAGCCCAAATGGCATGACCAAAAACTCGTAGTGTCCGTAGCGGGTGCGGAAAGCTGTCTTGGAGACGTCGGTCTCCCTGATCCTCAACTGGTGGTATCCAGACCTCAAGTCGATCTTGGAAAATACCGTGGCACCCCACAACTGGTCAAACAAATCGTCAATCCTCGGCAGCGGATATCTGTTCTTGATGGTGACCCTATTCAGCTGTCGGTAGTCCACACAAAGGCGTAGGATCCCATCCTTCTTCTTCACAAACAGTACCGGGGCTCCCCAGGGAGACGCACTGGGCCTCACGAAACCCTTCTCCAAAAGGTCCTGCAACTGAGACTTGAGCTCTCGCAGCTCAAGCGGTGCCATTCTGTAAGGCGCGGTGGAGATGGGGCTGGTCCCTGGTACTAGTGAGATCTCAAACTCGATCTCACGCTCGGGCGGTAGTCCTGGTAACTCGTCTGGAAACACGTCGAGGTACTCTCTGACCACTGGGATGCTCTGGAAGTCTGCCACGGGGCTGTGCTCTGCCACCACACAAGCTAAGAAGCCCTCACACCCCTGGCTCAAAAGTCTCGCCGCCCGAAGTGCCGAAATGCACCTGAAGCCTCCGTCCACTGGCTGCCCGTGAAACTTGAAGGAAGGCAACTCCGGAATGGAGAAGACAATCTTCCTCTCGAAGCAGTCTACCAAGGCGTGGTAAGCGGACAGCCAATCCATCCCCAGGATCACCCCAAAGTCCTCTATCTGTATCATAATCAGGTCAGCTGGCAGGCTGTGTCCCCCGATGCTGACCCCGCAACCCGTGTACACCTCCTCAGCTACAAACAGCTGACCACTCGGACCTCTGATTACGAACGGGTTCTCTAACAATGTATAATCCTGGTCCAAACTAACTGCGAAACTGTCTGCGACAAACGAGTGCGTAGCGTCGGAATCGAAAAGCGTGTAAACGAGTCTGCCAGAAACTGAAACCATACCTGCTACCACGGATCTCGAAGCTCTGGCGTCCCTGTGTGTTAGGGCGTTGATACGCCCCTCAGCTCTAGGTGCGGACGAAGCAGCCACACTCTGCGTCGGACGGGTAGGTGCTGGCCGGTACCCTCCTCGCGACTGCGGTCCTCCTCCTCGCGCCTGGAAACCGCAGCCTCCTGCGCGCCCTCCAGTGCTCTGCGCGGGAAGTATCTGCTGACCTCCTACCCTAGATGGGCAGTCCCTCCTGACGTGGCCCGGCTGGCCACACTGGTAGCAGAGGGGAACCCGACTCCCGCCCTCAGTGAGTCCCTGCTGTCGGCTCGGCGGGGGTCCGGTGCTGGCGACTGGCCCCTGTCGAGGGCCCCCAAAGGCCACTGATGGCCCTGCACAACGTGACGGCTCTCCTGCGGACGCCACGTGTCTCCGTTCTCGCCAGCCCTGTGAGAAGTCTGGCTGAAAGGGCATCTTCCGCCCGCCGTCGGTCTCTCGCGCGGACGGGTTGGTCTCCTCGTAAGTCATGGCTGCCTCTACCACCCTCGAAAACGTCGGCAGCTTCAGGGGTTTGACATACCCCCGGATCGCAGGCCGGAGCCCCTCGGTGAACCTCCAAAGGCGCTCCTCCTCAGTGGCTACCGCTGTCGCTGCAAAGCGGGACAGCTCCAAGAAACGCGTGCGGTACGCGCTCACGGTCATCGTCCCTTGGCGGAGAGTGTGGAACTCCCGTCTCCTCTGGTCCTGCCACGTCTGGGGAAAGTACTGCTCGCAGAAGAGGGTGACGAACTGGTCCCACGTCGGCTCGTCCCTCTCCTGTCCCCGGACCGCCCTCCACCACCGGTGTGCCGCACTCTCCAGCTGGTACGTGGCAAAGGCCACGCGGCACTCCACCGGGGGGCGAAGGGTGTCGAAGATCTTCTCCAGCTGCTCAAGCTAGTCCTCTGCCTCGGTCGGGTCCTCATCCCCCTTGAAGGAGGGGGGCTTCAACTTCCGGAACTGTCCGAAAAGCTCGAAGTGGTGCTGTAGGGGAGGTGCTGGTGCACCTCCAGGCGAAGGTGCCTCGTGTACAGAAGTGTCGGAGGAAGGTGGGGGCAGCAGGGGCCCATCCCCTCCCTCGTGTCCAGCGCCGCGTCCGTCGCGTGGCCCCACAGAGGACTCCCCCTCTGCAACCCCAGGAGGAGGTGCTCGGGGCGGTGGGTGGAGCTCCTCTCGTACAATATCCCGTATCAGTCTGGCGAGGTCCTGGGCCTGGATGCCAGGGAGTGGTGGCTGATCCACCGAGACGTCAACGACAGCACGTCCACCTCGCCGACCTCGCCCTCGGCCGCGCCCGCGGCCAGTCTCGCCAGTCCCACGACGAGGCATCTCCTGCAAGGAGACACGAAACAAAACGGAAACGTCAAAACAGACGGTACCTAACAACACTTCTAAGAGCTCATATCAAGAGATATGTTGTGGTGGCTACTCTAGCTATAAACATGTGAATTGGTTATTTTCCAGTCAGTTGATTCACTTCTCGGGACGACCTTGCTCTGATACCATCTTGTAACGACCTGGTTCCCGAGTCCCTACGAGACACGAGAACCGGACCGACTCGACTAATCCCAAGACCCAATCGTCCAACGAGGAAGTAACCAAAAGACAGTAAAATAAACCACATTCAGCATGAATATAACTAACAGTAAGAAAGTACAGCAGTAAGGAAAGAAACTACTACAGTAGGCACCACCACAACAGTAAAACAACATTTATCATATAACAAAAACTACAGGTAAAGAAGGTACAGTGGAAACAAAACTACTCACTAGAACAGAAACAAAAAGAAGGTACAAAGCTGTGGTAACTCTACTGGACCCTACTCGGCCCAGCGTCCTCTGCAGCCGCCGACCCTGGCTGCTCAACACCTGGTCCTGAAAAAGGTAACGAGTGTAACACGTCAGCAAAATGCTGAGTAGAGTGGCAAACTAACTAAAGGCAACAGTAGAGTGTACAGTAGCTATTATGTTCTATTACTTCCTTTATTTACATCTTTCAATTTTTCTCACTATTTCATTTATTTCTCAGATCCTTTACTTGATCTCGAATGTCCTCGTGGGACGATCTTGATTGCAGTCTTTTCCAAAAGTAGAAGTAGCACGTGGTGCTCTCCTGGCCGGGAGAGTCCCCCGTGGTGATCCTACCCTCAGTCAACCACCCCAAGGTCACTGACAGACGTAACGGTGACTACGGCACGCGCGATAAACGCACAGGTAGCTAGCCCGCACTGGCACGCGGTCAGTCGTTTCCGTTAACGGGTGCGCCCAAAGCACAGCACGGAACCAGGGCAGAGCCCTCTCAGTAACAGGGGTCCAACCCCTCCACAGTAACCAAACCGGGGCCTTGCCCCTCCACAGTCCGCGCACCCTCGCCTGACTACCCTAGTTTGCCCTAGTGGGCCTAACAAGTCGGTGAAGGAGGCTAGCAGAACCCCGGGGCCCGTGGGGTAGCTAGTACTCTCCTAACACTACTAGCTCTCCTCGGTACTACGTACACGAGGACCAGCAAGTCGGTACAGAGCGACCAATCCTAACCCCGGGTCCCTGGGGCGGCTGGCCCCACTCTGCACTAAACAGGTACAGGTACTTCCCTTGGTACTGCGTACCCAAGAGACAGTACAACTACATCTCAGTTCCATTCCTTTTTCTTTCCAGGAGTTCCACTCCTAACTCCCTGTAGGGTTCCAGTTCTTTATTTCAGAACATCATATGTTTCACTTTCCAGATTCACGTTCTCAAATTCCATGATCTCAAACATGTTTCTTTATTCATAACAGGCAGCTGTTAATTAAATTTACAGGCAGCTTTATATATTCCTTTCCATTTTTCCAAGACTGCAGTAATATACATTCCACTAGTTTTTCCATCCTAGGATTCATGCCATATCCTAGGATCTATCATACAATCTAGTTTTCCGGCCCTAGGATTCATGCAACACCTAGGAGCTATCATTCCATATATTTCTCATTCCTAGGATTCATGCAAGCCCTAGGTTCTAGTTATGGTTCCATACTTTAACAGATTTTATTAATACTTAAAACCACTCTACCAGGTACAACGGGAGTAATGGGGGCGTGATCGGGAATCCCGCGCGCCTCCGCGACTCTCAAGACTGCAACCGAACGAGGTCCTATCACAAGGATCAACACAAGGAGTGTCTCAAAACAGTGTATAGCTACTGTAGGCGGGTAGAGGAATTAATTCTGAAACGAACACAACTCGAATCGTGGAAAACGGAGCCCAAACGGGCCCTAAACGGGTCGAGAAAGACGATACTGTGCAAAATCAGACGTCTGGAACTCCCTCCAGACGTCTTAAACGGTGGATCAGAGAATTACCTGCTCAGCGTGGTTTCCCAGACGTCCAGAAGTCTGCAGGGACGTCTTTCCTAGATCCCAGACGTCCGATGGTCACTTTGGACGTCTGGAGGTCACTCCCGCCGTCTGGTACAACTTCCAGACGTCTGATTCGCAAAGGATGACGAATCAGAACACCTGCGCACAACCAACCCCCCCTCCCTCAGTACGGTCAGTCGACAAAAAGGAAGAAGAAAGCGGAAACTCACTTTTCAGACGTCTGTATGATCTCACAGACGTCGACCTTGCCGTCTGGATATCAATCCAGACGTCTGATTCTGGAAATTTTTCCAGAATCAGAGCCCTGCTCGGCCTCCGCTCGCGACGCCGCCCGTGTCGCACCTCGCGCGTACGCTGCTCCGCCCGCAGCAGGTCCCTCTCCGCGACGCTCTGCGCCCCCTGCGCCCTCCGCCGGCCGGCCAAGCCGCTCCTGGCGAGCTCGCCCTCACGGCAGAGCCCCGCCCTCGCACGCCGCAGCTCCTCCGCGCTCACTGCGGCTGCCGCTGCCGCTACGCCCTCGCGTCCGCTCGCTCTCGCGCACAGGCAGGAGAAGGAGGAAGATGGTGGAGACGGGAGGGGAGGCGCGCCCCCCCCTTTTAACGCCGCGCGGAGAGGAGAGAGAAGGCGGTCGCAGCCGCCTGCAGCCGCAGAGAAAGAGGGCAGAACGCATGTCTGCGCGCACAGGCGCGCAGACGAATATCCCGTGCGAGCATAACTGTTCGCCAGACGTCTGTAACTATCCCGGACGTCTGGTCAGACGTCTGGATGTGATCCCAGACGTCTCGACAGACGTCTGGGCCACCTCCCAGACGTCTTAAAAGGCGTCTGGGGCACGCGCTCGTTACACGACCTAACAAGAAAGACTGGTCATCCCGACTTCTAGAAGCTTTGTGGACTTATAGGACCGCCCACCAAACCCAATTAGGTATGTCTCCCTTCAGATTGGTGTACGGGAAGGTATGTCACCTCCTCGTCCAATTGGAGCACAAAGCCTATTGGGCAGCAGGGAACTACAATCTCAATCTTTCTAAGGCAGGAACCCACAGAAAGCTTCAAATGAGCAAGATCAATATGCCACAACGTGTATGAGAACTCGCGAATTTACAAAGAGCAAGTTAAGGCCTTTCACGACAAGCACATATCTAGAAAGATCTTTTTCCCTGGTCAAAAGTCCTACTCTTTGATGCCAAACTCAAACTGTTCCCAGGAAAACATAGATCAAAATGGATCAGACCTTACCTTGTCCAATGAATATTTGGAAATGGAGCCGTCGAAATTAGTCAACTCAGCCACGATTCAGAACCTTTTGTCATGAACGGTCAGAGACTCAAACCATTCATTGAACTTACTGATACAAATTTGGCCAAGACATCTTTTACCCTCCATTCTCCTTGAGCTCATTGTGCCCAGTCGATGGCGTTAAACTCAGCGCTTAACGGGAGGCAACCCGTCATTTTGAAAAACCTGAAACCTTTCTTGACACATTCCTATACTGAATTCATATTGCACTTTCGGGTTCATCCATTAGAACAGCCGACTCTACCTCTAGTACCCATACCCAAGCTTGAAATCGTTCGCAACAGTCATCCCGACCCATTCACCCACCCAAAATCTATTCTAATGAATGATCTAAACTAAACTCGAACCCCCCTAATTTACAATGAGGACATTGCAAATCGTAGGCACGGGGGGTATTAAAGTGCAAAACGTCATCAAAATCATCTCACAAGGAAGGACTTCATCAAAAAAATTACATATCCCAAAAATACCAAAAAAATAAAAAATTATTGAAAAAGAACAAAAAAAATAAGATGAGGGAAAATTTTGAGGGCATATCAGTTTTGAGGAGAAAAAGGGGAAGAGATAAAAATGTCAATAAGGAGCACAAGTTGAAAAGAAAAGAAAAAGAGGTAGTCATTAGTAAGAAATTAAGGAATTGACTTAGTTCTATTCCATATCAAAAGAAAGAAAATGAAAGGCAAACAGTGCTAATGAAACAAAGAAGAGATTAGTAAAAATGCTGATCTTAGGCTTTTTGGGCAATGATCATAGGCTTAAAAATTCAAGTACTCGCTAAGATCTAGATAATCCTCAAGAGGTTGGGGAAAATGCGTAGCTTAAGTATTAGGTCTAAGGCTTAGAGAGTATTTGACCTCGTTAACTGACCTCTGGTTTGCAGGACTCGGTAACCTAAGCACCTCAATGCACACACAGTTTGGTTCAGTGCGCTTAAGTATCAAAATCACGCAAAAGCATTTAAATAATTCTCAAAAAGTCACCTAGACTAGGAGCGGCTGATCAACACAAGTTGATTTGAACGAGTTCCCGACGCTAAGAGGTGAGAAATTCCCCTCTAAGATGCGTAATAACATATCGTCTCCTCGGTGCTTGTCTCCTAGGATATCTATATATCCTACCGGGGGCATGTGAGCACCCTGTGCTGATTCAGATACCATGGGCAGCATTATCTTGAAATTTCGATTGCCAAGGTCTGGATTTAGCTACAGAACACCATGGGCAAGATTATGTTGAAATCTTGAAAGCCAGGGTTCTGGGGTTGCCACGGGTGGCGCTATCTTGAAGCATCGATTGCTAGGGACCCTTCGAGGATTGATGATGGGGACTGATACAGATCGTGTTGTAAAGCTAATCTGAAGCTAGAAATAAAAAGAAAAGAGAGAAAAAACTCTCCACAAAGAAAAATTTCTATCTCTGTCTGACAAAAATGCACTGCAAACTGAACCAAGGTTAAAACATGTTACAAGTACGGGTGCTTTAACCGCGGAGTTCAACGAACCTTAGGATAGTTCATGTGGGCCTTAGAAACCTTCGCGGCAGACTGAGGCTAGAACTAGTCAGGTCCAGATCTTGGTTGGTACTTAAGTACCTCTAGGCCTATTATCGGCATTCTGACCTAATCTACAAAAGAGAGCACACCTTAGAGTTCTGAGCATAAAAGAAGTATGGTCTAGAATCAAAGTTAATACCTTGAAATTTTGCTAAGGGACTAGCAAAAGCTAGGTATGGGGTAATGATGGGAACACCATCATGAGCCTTAACCAGCTCATTTTGACCCAATGAAGTAAATAAATGCTCCTACATAACCAACTGAAGATCATAATTCATTGCATAACCTTTCTAAATGAAGCACAAGAAACTAGGGTTAAAATTGTAATTTTACCAATGCAGTACAACCACGGATTTTCTCAAGAGTTGAATAGAGGTCAAATGGTCTTAATAAGATAACAAGTGGGTTGGATTAGATAGAAAAGGGTTTGTATGAGTTCTGAGAATTAAATGATTTTTGAAACCCTAAAAACAGACCCACTTAATTAACCAAGGTTCTGGTCAGGATAAAATTCACTTAAGCCATCTAAAAATCATACAAAAATATTCTCTAGTATTTAGTACCTTCAATTTGGCCATTAGAACCCATCTTGACCTAAAATGGAGTCTCAAACAGATACTTGCCCTAATTTGGGTTCTTGCATAAATTACCTAGTAAAATGTGGTCAAAACCAAAATTCAAATTCACCATTAGATTTCTTAGGTCCAAATTAGGTTTGTACCAAAATTTGGACAAAAGATGAATTTTCCTTGACCTAGTTTGGGAAAAAGTCCTGTCATTTCTACCCTTAACTTTCAAAAACCCTTGCATTTAGTCCCCTAACTTCTTCATCGTCTTCACAAGTAGGTCCCTCGGCCATTATCGCAGAGGAAACCTACTCTGACGACCTTTGACAGAGAATATCTCCTTGATTGCTTGGAGAATCTCCTCCAAAATTGGAAGGGAGATCCTCTGAGAAATTCTCTCTCGTCTGAACCCATTGATGAGCTCTAATTCCCTCCCAATCTCTCATGCGAATGCATAAGAGATTTGGGTATCTTAACAGATCCCAACTGCGATAACCTTCCAAGAGCCTTATTTAAAGAAGCCTAGATCACACCGCATTCTCCATGCTCGAATTCAGCTGTGATTCCCCTCAATTCGTCTCTCCCTTTCACGACCAAAGACTCCTTGACGTCCGGCGACCTTCCCTGCTCCTCATCGTCCGACCGCCATACCTGCGACAAATTCCTCCTTGTTCTTCTCCGCATCTCGCCATACCAGCAGATGCCCGTTCCTCTTCATCCCCGCCGTTCCCATCTCATCGGAGTTGCCTTCGTCTCCGACGTCGGCCATACCAGACCCGATGCCCTCGTTGCCCCCCTTTGTCCCTTAACTTCCTAGCTAAGTTTCTTGTCCCTTCTATTTTCTTCCCCTCTCTTTATTTTCCAAAATCTGCCACTGCTGCCCCTTTGCACCTTCATCCCCTCCATCTCCGGCCACCACCTCCGGCGAGGCCATCCCACCTCCACAGGCCACCAAAACCCTCGCCAACAAGCCCAAAACCTTCGGCACACCTCACTAATCATTTCCCCTCTATTCACTCACCTCGCCACTCACTCACACGTGCCCCCAAGCACACCCACTCACGCACACAGTGTGACCTAGATGCACACTCACATACACCCACACGCCATGCCACCACCCCTAGCACATCCGCTGTGCTCCGGCGATACTCTTTGAGCGCTTTGACGTGGCTGAGAGGCCGTTCTATTGATTTCAGGTTCAAGGCCTTATCTGCCATTGGCGAGCAAGCTCGAAGCTTGCTTGAGGTTGCTCCAGGCCTTGCTGTCCCAAGTTGAAGACCCAGGCTGTGTGAAAGATTCATGCGCACACACCCATGCCCTCAATTGGAGTTGCGAGCCTCAGCAGCTACTGCAATTGGAAGCACCATCCCTGCTGCAGGCGTGCGAGAAAAGGGGTGCACGGATAATCCCACCTCGGATATGAAGATGCGCCTGCACCCGCATAATTGCAAAAAGTGCCACCATCTGTTCACCTCAGTTACCACGAGGTGAGGTCCCTCTCACCTTCACCCGGTCTTCGCGGACCCGGCCTAACCCAACCCAACCTGCACTCCTTGCTCACCACCGCACGCCGATGAGTCTGGACCCGAGTACGCGCCCGACCCGATAACCCGGATACCTGTGGCTCTGGGAGAGCGGATCCTAAGAGAGAAGAAGAGATGAGAGTCATGCGGGTAGGGGGAGGGTTTTGCTACAGAAACCTCTGGCCGACACTTAGCCGATTCTGAAGAAGAAGAGGAGGTCAGGGTTGAAGGCAAAAGAAAGAAGAAGAGAAGGAAGAAGAGAAGGCTGGCAAAGGCACAAGAAGAAGAAGAAGAGGAAGAGGAGGCCAGAGCAAAAGAAAGGCATAGGAAGAAGAGGAGGCCATGGCAAAGAAGCGAAACAAAGAAGAAGGGTAGAGAAGCTGAAGAAAGAAGAAGAAGAAAGGAAGACTTAGAGAAGGCAAAGGTAGAGAAAGAGAAAAGAAGAAGCAAACACTCTAAGTTTTAAGCTCTCATTGCATATTCATACATTGAGTTCCTTAGTGATATTGTAGGAGTATTTGGTGATCTAAATCACCATTTTACTCCCATATTTTTGCACATTGCTACTGATACTATTGCAATCTCTTTTAATTCTAAATTGTGATCTTGATTTCTAAATACCAATTTACTCCCTGTGTTCGACCTTGGAACTTATTCGAGTAATAATAATTGTATTTGTTTTCAAAGCTATTTCAACTATACTGCAACGCGATTATTTTAAACATCGATCTCGCCGCGAAAAATATTTTGGCGCCGTTGCCAGGGAGCAACGGGCAATTTAGAATTCTCAATTGCAATTTCTAATACAGATACTAATTTGCTATATCTCTTTTGCTGTGGTTGTTTCAAGGAGAAGATACATTGAAGAAAGTTAGCCACACATCAAATACACCTAGGGCAGGTAAATTCTGATTACTCTCTCTCTCTCTTAAGCCCCTCATTCTGAAAAGGTTAAAAAAGGAAAAAATCAATTAGGGCTACTTGTTTTTCATTCTTAGATAATTCATCAAGTTGCCTAATTTGATTTCAACAACAAAACCTGATTTGTGCAACCATTTAAGGTAACTAGGGCTATCACATTCTTGTTTGAGCCCTAGATATCACATTTGGCAAACTAAATTGGACCAAAATTAGAGCCAATTAAGGATTCCAAGTTAGGGTTTTAGAGACACACTTACATAATCAAGAATGGATCTTTCCAAAATAATGTGTGCCTAAGCCTTGGTTGAATTGATCTATTCAAGCAAACCCTAAAAATCATGCTCTTAATCTCACTTGAATCCTAAAAGAGGGACTTAAAACTTCTCAAAGGACAAATAGGTGAAGTTGACTCACCTTGTTGGGTCAACCATTCTTGAAATTAGGTCATGTTTTGCACTCAATACATCTTAAAGTTCAAGTGAAATCCTAAGCATCCTTGCTCTTAATTAAAAACTAGTAGACTTAAGAGGTCAAGTCCCCATTCTGGTCTACCTAGAACATTAGTGACAAGAGAAGTCAGGTGGGGGAAACCTTGTAACCTGTGGGAGAGCTCTACTGTGTAGGGGTTTTTGCGGGACTCTCCCTCTCTAGCTGCCCAGGTAATTCTTAGGTGGACGGCTTTCTGACTAAGGGGTATCATCTTCCTCGAACCTCTATAGTCATCCAAAATTTTTAGGTGTCTTGATTGGGTCCATCACATTATATTTTCATCCAGACCATCGGTGCTTGTTTGGTATGAGGTCCTTAAGACCATCCTTGAGGCCTCCTCTAGTTATTCACTCCGGTCGAGGCCAGGCCTCGAATTCCATGTTTGTATAGCAACCCCATCACATAAACATCTCTTCTGATTCATCTGAACCTAATTCTCCTTCATCCATCATCATGGCACAACCTCTAGAAGAAGAGAATAACCTTAAGAATCAACTTCAGCGCCTTAATGATTTATTCCAAGCCTTTGTGAATCCATCGTAGATCTTATGATGCGAGATCATTACAATCCCACTGTGGTGGCAATCGAACCTCAAGTCCAAATCCCAGCTGGAGGTCCTGATACTGAACTCAAGCCCAACATGATTCATGCTATTCCAAAATTTCATGGGCTCAATTCCGAGGATCCTTTCCAGCACATTAAACAGCTCAAACATCTGGCCCAGACCTTCCGGTCAGATGTTCAAAATCGGGACATTCTTCTCATGAAAATGTTCTCCTTCTCTCTCATGGACAAATCAACTCACTGGTATTAGACTCAAACGCGTTCAATCAACACATGGGTTGAACTACAATCTGAGTTTCTGAAAAAGCTTTTCCCAGTTGGTCGGACAAATGCTTTACGACACCAGATCACGCACTTCACACATCAGCCTGGAGAACCACTTCACGAAGCATGAAATTGTTTCCTAGATCTCATGCGAAAGTACCCCCATCACGGAGTTCCTAAATGGGAACAAGTCCAGTCTTTTTACCAATGACTCCGTGAAGACATCTAATTATTCGTCAATGCAAATTGCGGAGGAAATATCATGGGTCAACATGAGGACACTATGTGGGACATTCTTGAGAATATGTGCGAGAACTCCATCAATAATGACTCCATGGGCATATTCGACCAGACAAATGCCCACGCATTGACGAATCCAAGGGGGGCACATGAGACGCAGGGCCTGTCCTCATCTGTTGACTTGGAATTGATGGCCAGTCGTTTGCACAAGGTCTCTATTATTGAGAAGAAGGTAGATGAGCTAACTCGACATCTGCAGCGAGCCACCTCTGCGCAAAACCCATCCGCACAACCACCCTCTGGGAAGGAAGCTGTGCATAACATCTACCACCGATTTTCTCAGGGGATGGACACATATCGACTCCCATCTAACTCTAGGGCCAGAGGAAACTCCGATCCTACCTATTCTAGTTGGGGGAACTCTGAACCCTCGTACTCTGACTTTTCTGAGGTTCCTCAGACCTACGAGGACCTCAACACCATCCAGAATGACCCATTCTCTAATACCTATAACCCTGGATGGCGAAATCATCATAATTTCATGTGGGCGGGAAACAATCAGAATCAGAGACCACCATATCAACCACGTCCACAAGCTTCTCGTCCATATCAGCTGCCTCAGCCCTGGCCCAACCCCACCTATCAATTTGGGCCAACACAGACAAATCTAATGACTCTTATCCTTCAAACTCTGGCTAACATTTAGAAGACAAATGCGGCTATGAAGAAATAGCATAAAGACGAGATCACAAAGGTTCACAATCAACTCGCCCAGATGGTGAATTCCCATCAACCTGGTACATTCCCTTCGCAACCTCTACCATATCCGAATAACGTGCCAAACTAGAGGCGGGTTATGAACCCAAATTCGGGCCAAGCACACATGATTTATCAGGCCCCTTCTGCTCCATCACCTGACGGGATGGAAACTTTGACAGCATACTCGAGATTTCAGCAGCAGCCACCTATTTTACCTACACCAAACCCGAACTAGGTAGGACTGAATTCAGTTACAACTCGAAGTGGCAAAGCAACACAAGACACCTTACCCAAGCCACTAACTGCCTAGTAGTGCTAACCCAAGCCCTAGGATAATCATCCAGGATACCCCTATCCCAGATCAAGAACCTGGACCTATTCTAGAGAAACCATCTAAGGTTCCATTTCCTGAGGCTTTGACCAAGGGAAAGAGGACAACCAAACCCGTTGCACCTGAAGAAGACCTGGTCAAGCTCTTTGAACAGGTCCATATAAACATCCCCTTGATGGATGCGATTCGCCACTGTTGAATGTATACGAATCGCTACACTAACATGTTCGATTTTGGAAAACCTGTCGTTGTAGCTTGAAAGCGAAGAATTCATGTTCAACAAATAAAATTTATACCGAAATTGAAATTCCGGGTCGAACACAGGGAGGAGGACGTTTGATTTAAAAACGTGTTTCTTTTTATTGGTCACGGAATAATTCAATTTAAAACTATCTAATTATTTACAATAAATAGAAGAGAGAGAGAGTAAGAGAGAAAGAGAATATTACACAGAGAAATCAAAATGAGATGTGGAATAAATAAGGAATTTATCATTGAGGAGATTGTTCATTACAACTAGAAAGCATAAAATAATTACACTAGAAAGCAATAAATTTACTCTAGAAAGTATTAAAAGAATGGAGGGAGAAATATCCTCCTCGACGATTGCTTGGAGGACGAGAAAAACTACACTAGAATGCAGTAAATCTATACTAGAAAATAGTAAAAAGAATAGGGAGAGAGAAATCCTCCTCGACGGTTGCTTGGACGACGAACCGGACGGGACGACGCCTGGACGAAGGGGAACGAAGCAGGACAAAGGAGGACAAAGCAGAAGAACGAGAACGAAGCAGCATGCCGTCGTCGTCGCGGGATCCACTTTTGAAGGGGAACGAAAATTTGGACTTTATCTCGCGAGAAGCATCCCGGGTGTGGGACAAGCTTCTCTTGAGCTTTGGAGGGGTAGAGAGGAGAAGGGATGAGAATTTCGTATGGAGGGGATCTCCTTTTATAGTTGCAAGGAGTGGGGGCAAAATGGACATTACAACTTCAAAATAATAAATGAGGGGTCTTTAGTGACGAATAAATCCGTCGCTAAAGCCCCCAACGTGGGCGTAGCTTCCACGCCCACGCGCGCCGCTTCAGCTACCCGCCCGCTCAATGCCATCGCACGTTCATTGATTCTCAGCGATCGGACGGCTTAAGACGCATCTCCGCCTGCTGCGCTGCGTGCCCATTCGCGTGCGATCGCGCGTCCATGCCGTGCATTTAATAGCGCGTCGGCGCTATCGGGCGCTTGCAGCCGTTGGATCTCCATCTGACGCTCCACGCGCCTCAATTGCCCGTGCCTTCCAGCCCCTCGCTGCGGCTCGAACTCGCGCCCGCCGCTCACGAAAGCGCGCCCGACCGCTGCGCTATGGGGTACGGATGGTCGAGCGGATGCTTTTAGGTGCGGCCGACCATAGCCGTTGGATCAAGATCCAACAGCGGAAAGCGGGCGGGTGCGGGGCCTTCGTAGAATGCGTGCAGTCGTTTGGGCGGTCGAGATGGCGCCACGTGGCGCCATCTTGGCCGTCCATCTTTTGGAAGTTGTAGATGGTGCTACGGATGTCGGATTGACTCGATTTTTACGTCGTTGGGCTGCGATCATTGATCCAAATTCATCCGTGCGGTCGGATTTGTCATCTGAAGTGTGGACTTTCACCATCCTGGCCCTTGATCTTCTAAGGTTCCCCGGTCACTATCTGATGCTACGGATGCCTGATTAGGGCGATCTTGGAGTCGTTGAACTCCAATCGCCGCCTTGATCACATCCATACGGTTGGATCTTTGATCCGAGGTCCCAATAAAATATTTGCCCTGTCCAAGCACATAAAAGGAGACAATTAACCTCCATTTTATTCAAACTACTCTAAATGCAAGATGATGCATGTTATGCAATATTTATATCATGAAATGCAATCATATGCTTAAGAACATGCAAAAATAGACATTTTAAGTAGTGTAAATGTGTTTACATCAGCCACGTACCGGCTTACACACGATTTCTGAAAAACGTGTGCACACCTAAGCGTAAGCTGCATATCAAAAGTGGGAACCCAATCGTATTGTCGGAGTAAGCCAGCTCTGTCATTTTGAGCAAACTCCCACCTAAGGCAAAAGACCCAAGTACTCCCCTGATTTCCAGTATTATTGGTGATATCCAATTTGATAGAGCTTTATTGGATTTAGGAGCCTCCATAAACCTAATACCTACATCCCTACTTGACCATCTTGAGGAATCTGAGCTAAAACCAACAGAGGTGACATTACAGTTGGCAGATCGATCTATTAAGTCACCTAAAGGAGTGCTTGAAGATGTCATTGTTAGGGTTTGGGATTTCTATTTCCTGGTGGACTTCGTAGTCTTGGATATGGATGCTCTAGAAAAGCTAAAAAATATACCAATCATACTAGGGAGACCCTTTCTGGCCACTACTAGGGCCAACATTAATTGTGAGGAGGGTCAAATTAAACTGAAATTTGGGAACCAAACACTAAAGATCGACATCTTTGAGGCCCAACAAGGGATTAATTGCAAGTTATAGAACAAATGTGTGATATCGAGGCTGTGGTTGACGATCAGTATATCGAGGAAAACCTGACTACTTCTGATCAACCACAAGAGGATCAAAACCCGCAATCAGAGGAGTCCAAACTCAACCTAGACACACCCATAACTCCTTCCCTTGCTCCTGACAACCACCCTGAACCACCCGCTACTGCTGATAACCCTGTGTTAGAAGTCAAGCCTCTTCCTGATCATCTAAAGTACGTCTTTTTGGGTTCCAATCAGATATTTCCTGTGATTATCAATTCTAGACTCATACCTGATCAGGAATCCTGTCTGATTGCTATTCTCCAGCAACATCGAAGAGCCATTGGATGAACTCTCGATGATTTGACTGGTATTAGCCCCTCTTACTACACACATCGCATCTATACTAAAGAGGGCACACAACCTTCCCGTGAAATGCAGAGACATCTGAATCCTAATCTGCAAGAGGTCGTGAAAAAGGAGATCAAGTGGTTAGATGCTGGGATCATCTACCCGATCTCCAACAGTCGGTGGGTGAGTCCAATCCAGGTTGTGCCTAAGAAGGTAGGACTCACCGTGATCATGACTGAAACCAGAGAAATCATACCGACCCATGTAGCAAATTCGTGGAGAGTCTGCATTGATTATAGAAGACCCAATACCTCCACAAAGAAGGACCATTTCCCACTACCATTTATTGATCAGATCCTCAAGAAACTAGCGGGAAATAGATTCTTATGCTTTTTGGACGGGTACTCCGGTTACAACCAGGTGGCAATCCATCCTGAGGACCAAGAGAAGACCACTTTCACCTGCCCCTTTGGGACGTACGCATTCCAAAGGATGCCTTTCGGTCTCTGCAATGCACCCGCTACTTTTTAGCGGTGCATGCTTGCCATATTCTCAAATATGGTAGGTGATTATTTGGAAGTCTTCATGGATGACTTTTCAGTTTTTGGTAAATCATTTGACGATTGCCTCCTGCACTTGGTCCAGATCCTCAGGCGGTGCATTGACGTGAATCTGGTTCTTTCCTGGGAAAAGAGCCACTTCATGGTGCCTAAAGGAATTGTCTTAGGACATCTCATCTCTGAAAAAGGCATCCAGGTTGATTGAGCCAACGTGATTCTGATTTCCAAACTCCCTATGCCTAGCTCGGTCAAAGACATCCAATCTTTCCTGGGGCACGTCGATTTTTACCGTCAATTTATTCCTGATTTCTCGAAAACCGTGCGCCCCCTGACTAATCTGCTATCTAAGGATGTTCCTTTTGAAATCTCCAAGGAATGCACTCAAGCATTTGAAATCCTACGTGATAGAGTTACCCAAGCTCTGGTCCTACAGTCCCCTGATTAGTCTCAACCTTTTGAGATCATGTGCTATGCATCTAATTTCGCTGTGGGTGCGGTACTTGGACAGAAAATTGACGGGAAACCCGTGGTCATCTACTATGCTAGCGAGACACTTGATAAGGCTTAGCGTAACTGCATAATTATTGAGGAAGAGCTGCTAGCCATAGTATTTACCCTGGAAAAGTTCAAATCGTATCTTCTGGGTTCCCGTGTTATCATTTACTCTGATCACACAGCTGTGAGGCATCTCCTTGCAAAGAAGGATGCAAAACCTCGACTAATCCGTTGAATCTTGCTGTTGCAAGAATTTGACCTCTAGATTCGCGATAAGGTGGGAAAATAGAACGTGGTAGCTGATCACTTGTCCTGCCTTCCTTCTGACATTATTAACCCTTTCGGAGCCATTACGGAGCATTTTCCTAATGAGCACCTCTTGACTATCAGTACAAGGCTTCCATGGTTTGCTGATCTAGTAAACTACCTGGCAGCA
This sequence comes from Thalassia testudinum, assembly GCA_037157565.1. Classification (NCBI taxonomy): domain Eukaryota; kingdom Viridiplantae; phylum Streptophyta; class Magnoliopsida; order Alismatales; family Hydrocharitaceae; genus Thalassia; species Thalassia testudinum. The sequence continues at coordinate 148,167,923 of JAZHRO010000031.1, forward strand.
CATCAGATCCCGTCCAATTGGTCGAAAGGCAAGAAGGACAAATTACTTTCTGATGCCAAGTACTACTTTTGGGAAGACCTGTATCTCTTTCGCATCGGTGCTGATCAAATCATACGACGATGTGTCCTGGAAGCGAAAATTCAGGGCATCTTGTCCTTCTGCCATGACTAGGCATGCGATGGACACTTCTCTGGTCATAAAACCATAGCAAAAGTCCTCCAGTGTAGCTTCTATTGGCCCACGATTTTCAAAGACGCGTACAATCACTATAAGGCATGCACTTATTGCCAGATCTTAGGCAACATGAGCCACCGTGATATGATGCCCTTACAGTCGATTCTTGTATGTGAAATCTTTATTGTCTGGGGGATTGATTTTATAGGACCCTTTCCTGTTTCGGACGGCTTCGAGTACATTCTGCTCGCTGTTGACTACGTGTCCAAATGGATCGAAGCTATTCCAACCCAAACCAATGATGATAAGGTGGCTCTCAAATTTATTCATCAGAACATCTTTTCTCGGTTCGAGATTCCACATGCTATAATCTCTGATGGAGGGACCCATTTTACTAATGGTCAGTTTAGGTCACTGATGACCAAATATGGGGTGTCACATCGAATCTCTACTCCTTATCACCCCCAAATCAACGATCTAGCTGAGCTATCAAATCAGAAGATCAATAAAATCCTCAAGGTCACTGTTCGACCTGATAGGAAAGACTGGTCATCCTGACTTCCAGAAGCTTTGTGGGCTTATAGGACCGCCCACAAAATCCAATTAGGTATGTCTCCCTTCAGATTGGTGTATGGGAAGGCATGTCACCTCCCCGTCGAATTGGAGCACAAAGCCTATTGGGCAGTATGGAACTACAATCTCGATCTTTCTAAGGCAGGAACCCACAGAAAGCTCCAAATGAACAAGATCAATACGCCATGACGTGTATGAGAACTCACGAATTTACAAAGAGCGGGTTAAGGCCTTTCACGACAAGCACATATATAGAAAGATCTTTTTCCCTGGTTATAAGTCCTACTCTTTGATGCCAAACTCAAACTGTTCCCAGGAAAACTCAGATCAAAATGGATTAGACCTTACCTTATCCGATGAATATTTGAAAATGAAGCCGTCGAAATCAGTCAACTCAGCCATGATTCAGAACCTTTTGTCATTAATGGTCAGAGACTCAAATCATTCATTGAACTTACTGATACAAATTTGGCTGAGACATCTTTTACCCTCTATTCTCCTTGAGCTCATTGCACCCAATCGATGGCATTAAACTCAGCGCTTAACGGGAGGCAACCCGTCATTTTAAAAAACCCAAAACCTTTCTTGACACATTCCTATGCTGAACTCATATTGCACTTTAGGGTTCATCCATTATAACAGTCGACTCCACCTCTAGTACCCGTACCCAAGCTTGAAATCGTTCGCAACAGTCATCCCGACCCATTCACCCACTCAAAATCTATTCTAATGAATGATATAAACTGAACTCGATCTCCCCTAATTTACAATGAGGACATTGCAAATTGTAGGCACGGGGGATATTAAAGTTCAAAACATCATCAAAATCATCTCACAAGGAAGGGTTTCATCAAAAAAATTACATATCCCAAAAATATCAAAAAAAAATCTTGAAAAAGAACAAAAAAAATAAGATGAGAGAAAATTTTGAGGGCATATCAGTTTTGAGGAGAAAAAGGGGAGGACATAAAATTGTCAAAAAGGAGCACAAGTTGAAAAGAAAAGAAAAAGAGGTAGTCATTAGTAAGAAATTAAGGATTTAACTTAGCTCTAGACCATATCAAGAAAACCTGGTGTGCCAATTGAACTTGATTGAATATACCAAAAGTTAAATTCTAAAAGTTACTAAGCAAGATTTGAACCCTAAAATTCATCGCATCCAAAAATAATTTTGCTTAAAAATCACTAGTTGTGCATGTACACACATATCAATCAATCATTAAGGGCACAACTCAGATAAAGGGTCCATCACATTCCAAAGCACATTCAAACCTAACCCTAATTAAAACAAAGTAGACATTGACCTTAAGGATTAGACTCGCTCTTCGGAGCCCAGACCAAGATTATTTTCAATTAGTCTGTTTCTACCATTCAATCTGATGTCTAGCTAGGAGAGCAGAATCAAACAATCGCGGCTAGGGGGTACACTAGGAACCTGAGGCGCAAGCCAAAGGAATAACCTTCTCCCCAGTCCCTCCCTCTAACTAGTTGGATTGACCGGAAAGAAGTAGATCAAATCGATTCTTTATCTCAAGACGAGTTCTGGGAGTTTGTAGGTCTTTAGGCTAGCCCACTTAAGGACAAGTTTGTTTGTTTGTATTACAGGGCACCTTTCTTCCTCCTGTTCTATCATGGATCCTTCCACATCTTATTTCGCACTTCCATTCCTACCTTTCTATTACTACTTATTCCCAAAATGATTATTATTTCAACCAGACTTATTCTCATCCATCTTCTAGTTGGGATAATCTTGATTGGGAATACAGTTTCGGACCTTCATGTTCAGGGTTTAACCCTGGACACCATGATCTTGATTCTTATCCGTCTTCGAGCTACACTGATTATAGATCATCGCCTTCATTTGGTTAACCTAAAATGATCTACAATCAAGCAGGATACATTGATCCTTATCCCTCCCCTGAAAACATTGCCTTTAGGTCATCACCACCTTATGAACACCTTGAAATGACATATTATCAGGGAGGGTATCAAGATCCTCAATTCATTAACTTCCCTGCACTGAACCCAAACCCATACCACCCTGAACCAAACCATGTGGTTTAGGTTAACCAGGTCCAAGAGGTGTTGGCTAACTTGAGGAATATTATACAATCTTTAGAAGCTCAGCTAGCACCTTGCACTGAAGAATTGGAACCCCTGATTGAAATGATTGATGATCTGAACAAGTATTTGTTGAATTGGCTCCAGGATGTTAAGGATAAGGGCCCAGGTGAGTTTTTACTTGGTAAGTTATCGAAATGGTTGCTCTAGTCCAATCTTGGGAGGATTCCCAAGATGAACCCTTGACAGGAGAGCCGATGTCAGAACCTGCTCAGGCACCTGTTGGAGGGACACGTGTTACGAGATCGGGATTGACCAGATTGGTCTAGAGCAATCAACTAAGGATGAATTGATTACTTCACTGATGACCAAATATGGGGTGTCACACCGAATCTCTACTCTTTATCACCCCCGAACCAACGGTCTAGCTGAGATATCAAATCGGGCGATTAGGAAAATCCTCCAGGTCACTGTTCGACCTGACAGGAAAGACTAGTCATCCCGACTTCTAGAAGCTTTGTGGGCTTATAGGATCGCCCACAAAACCCAATTAGGTATGTCTCCCTTCAGATTGGTGTACAGGAAGGCATGTCACCTCCCCGTCGAATTGGAGCACAAAGCCTATTGGGTAGCATGGAACTACAATCTCGATCTTTCTAAGGTAGGAACCCACAGAAAGCTTCAAATGAGCAAGATCAATACTCCACGACGTGTGTGAGAACTCACGAATTTACAAAGAAAGGGTTAAGGCCTTTCACGACAAGCACATATCCAGAAAGATCTTTTTCCCTAGTCAGAAGTCCTACTTTTTGATGCCAAACTCAAACTGTTCCCAGGAAAACATAGATCAAAATGGATCAGACCTTACCTTGTCCAAGGAATATTTGGAAATGGAGCCGTCGAAATGAGTCAACTCAGCCACGATTCAGAACCTTTTGTCATGAACGGTCAGAGACTCAAACCGTTCATTGAACTTACCGATACAAATTTGGCTAAGACATCTTTTACCCTCCACTCTCCTTGAGCTCATTGTGCCCAGTCGATGGCGTTAAACTCAGCGCTTAACGGGAGGCAACCCGTCATTTTGAAAAACCTGAAACCTTTCTTGACACATTCCTATACTGAATTCATATTGCACTTTTGGGTTCATCCATTAGAACAGCCGACTCCACCTCTAGTACACATACCCAAGCTTGAAATCGTTCGCAACAGTCATCCCGACCCATTCACCCACCCAAAATCTATTCTAATGAATGATCTAAATTGAACTCGAACCCCCTAATTTACAATGAGGACATTGCAAATCGTAGGCACGGGGGTATTAAAGTGCAAAACATCATGAAAATCATCTCACAATGAAGGGTTTCATCAAAAAAATTACATATCCCAAAAATACCAAAAAAATAAAAAATTCTTGAAAAAGAATAAAAAAATAAGATGAGAGAAAATTTTGAGAGCATATCAGTTTTGAGGAGAAAAAGGTGAGAAGATAAAAATGTCAGAAAGGAGCACAAGTTGAAAAGAAAAGAAAAAGAGGTAGTCATTAGTAAGAAATTAAGGAATTGGCTTAGTTCTAGACCATATCAAAAGAAAGAAAATGAAAGGCAAATAGTGCTAATGAAACAAAGAAGTGATTAGTAAGAACGCTGATCTTAGGCCCTTTGGGCTATGATCATAGGCTTAAAAATTCAAGTACTCGCTAAGATTTGGAAAATCCTCATAAGGTTGGGGAAAATGCAAAGCTTAAGTATTAGGTCTAAGGCTTAGAGAGTATTTGACCTTGTTAACCGACCTCTGGTTTGCAGGACTCGGTAACCTAAGCACCTCAATCCACACACAATCTGGTTTAGTGCGCTTAAGTATCAAAATCACGCAAAAGCATTAAATTATTCTCAAAAAGTCACCTAGACTAAGAGTGGCTGATCAACACAAGTTGATTTGAACGAGTTCCTGACGTGGAGAGGCGGGAAATTCCCCTCGAAGATGTACAATATCATATCGTCTCCTCGGTGCTTGTCTCCTAGGATATCTATATATCCTACTGGGGGCATGTAAGCATCCTGTGCTGGTTCAGATACCATGGGCGGCATTATCTCGAAATGTCGATGCCAGGGTCTGGATTTAGCTACAGAATACCATGGGCGGGATTATGGTGAAATCTCAAAAGCCAGGGTTCTGGGGTTGCCATGGGCGATGCTATCTCGAAACATCGATTGCTAGGGACCCTTCGAGGATTAATGATAGGGACTAGGAATCCGGTACAAACTGTGTTGTAAAGCTAATATGAAGCTAGAAATAAAAAGAAAAGAGAGAGAAAACTCTACACAAAGAAGAATTCCTCTGTCTCTGTCTGACAAAAATGCACTGCAAACTGAACCAAGGCTAAAACATGTTACAAGCACAGGTGCTTTAACCGCGGAGTTCAACGAACCTTAGGATAGTTCCTGTGGGCCTTTGAAACCTTCGCGGCAGACTAAGGCTAGAGCTGGTCAGGTCTGGATCTTGGTTGGTACTTGAGTACCTTTAGGTCTATTATCGGCATTCTGACCTAATCTATAAAAGAGAGCACACCTTAGAGTTCTGAGCATAAAAAAAGTATGGTCTAGAATCGAAGTTAATACCTTAAAATTTTACTAAGGGACTAGCAAAAGCTAGGCATGGGGGTATGATGGAAACACCATCATGAGCTTTACCCAGCTCATTTTGACCAATGAAGTCAATAAATGCTCCTACATAACCAACTGAAGGTTATAATTCATTGCATAACCTTTCTAAAAAAAATATAAGAAACTAGGGTTAAAATTGTAATTTTACCAATGCAATACAACCACGGGTTTTCTCAAGAGCTGAATAGAGGTTAAATGATCTTAATAAGATAACAAGTGGGTTGGATTAAACAGAAAAGGGTTTGTGTGAGTTTTGAGAATAAATGACTTTTGAAATCCTAAAAACAGACTCACTTAATTAACCAGGGTTCTGGTCAGAATAAAATTCACTTAAATCATCTAAAAATCATAGAAAAATATTCTCTAGTGTTTAGTTCCTTCAACTTGACCATTAAAACCCATCTTGACCTAAAATGGAGTCTCAGACAGATATTTGCCCTAATTTGGATTTTTGCATAAATTACCTAGTAAAACATGGTCAAAACCAAAATCCAAATTCACCATTGGATTCCTTAGGTCCAAATTAGGTTTGTACCAAAATTTGGACCCAAGATGAATTTTCCTTGACCTAATTTCGAAAAAAAGTTATGTCTGATCACATTTCTACCCCTAACTTTCAAAAACCCTTGCATTTAGCCTTAGCCCCCTAACTTCTTCATCGTCCTCACAAGTAGGTCCCTCGGCCATTATCGCAGAGGAAACCTACTGTGACGACCTTTGACAGAGAATATCTCCTTGCTTGCTTGGAGAATCTCCTCAAAAATTGGAAGGGAGATCCTCTGAGAAATTCTCTCCCGTCTGAACCCATTGATGAGCTCTGATTCCCTCCCAATCCCTCAAGCGAACGCATGAGAGATTTGGGTATCTTAACAGATCCCAACTCCAATGACCTTCCAAGCTTGGGAAGCTTGCTTCCCAAGCCCTGACCACCCCTCAGAGCCTTATTTAAAGAAGCCTAGATCACACCGCATTCTCCACACTCGAATTCAGTCGTGATTCCCCTCAATTCGTCTCTCCCTTTCATGGCCGAAGGCTCCTCAACGTCCGGCGACCTTCCTTACTCCTCGTCGTCCGACTGCCATACCTACGGTGGATTCCTCCTCCTTGTTCTTCTCCGTGTCTCACCGAACCAGCAGACGCTCATTCTTCTTCATCCTCGCCGTTCCCACCTGTTGAACGACGGGTTGCTACGCTAACGTGTTTGGTTTTGAAAACCTGTCGTCGTAGTATAAAAGCGAAGAACTCGTGTTCAACAAATAAAATTTATACTGGAATAGAAAATCCCAGGTCGAACTCAGGGAGGCTACGTTGATTTATATTCGCAATTATATTTTTTTAGAATTTTCTTGAAAAGTGAGGCAATGTAATTACAATGAAGCCATAACAACAATCAGACTAAACAAAAGGGAGAGAGAGAGAGAAAACATGCATTCAATAATTCAAAATGTTTATACAATAAAATCAAATAAGAATTACACTAGAAAGCAGAAAAATTATACACTAGAAAGCTATAAAGAAGAATGGGAGAGAGAGGTTATCCTCCTCGATGATCGCTTGGAGGACGAGTCGGACGGAACGACGCCTGGACGAAGGAGGATGGAGCAGGACGAAGGAGGGCGAAGTAGGAGGAACAAGAATGGAGCAGCACGTCATTGTCCCCCCGCTTCCGAAAGGGGGACCAAAATTTGACTTTATCTCGTAAGGAGCATCACGGGTGTGGGACAAGCTTCTCTTGAGCTTTGGAGAGGTAGAGAAGAGAAGGAAGGGATGAGAATTTCGTATGGAGGGGGTCTCCTTTTATAATTGCAAGGAGTGGGAGCAATTTAGTCATTACAACTTTAAAAACATTAATTCAGGACCTTTAGTGACGGATAAAATCGTACCTAAAGGTCTGAACATGGGAGTAGTGGGCGGCGCACGCGCGCCCGCTTGCTTGCCCGCGCGCTCAACGCACACGCACGTCCAGCCATTCTCAGCCGTCCGATCGAGAGATCGGACAGCTTAGATCGTGCCTCCGCCCGCCTACGCTACGTGCCCCATCGCGTGTGATGCCGCATCGTCGCCGCTCGTCTAATAGCGCGTGGGTGCTATCAGGCACGCACAGCCATTCGATCGCGATCCGATGCTCGCCCGCACCCACTCGCCCGTTCGCGAGGAATCGAACGCACGTCTGAAGGCAGCCGAGCGCCTTATCCACTGTGCTACGCATGTGGATGGGCGGGTGGCTGAAGTTTTGAACGCGTGTTCAAGACCGTTGGATCGAGATCCAACGGCCCAGATCGCACGTTGGATTCTCTTTGGAAAGGCTGTGGCGGACCTAAGGGTCGGTTGGACGGCTGAGATGGCACCACGTGGCACCATCTTGGCCGTCCATCTTCTGGATGATGTAGATGGTGCCAGGATTGTCGGATTGAGTGTATTTTCGCACCTTTAGGTTGCGATTGTCGATCCAAATCCATCCGTGAGGTTGGATTTGTTGTTTGAAGTGCGGATTCACACCATCTTGGCCCTTGATCTTTTAGGGTTCCCTGGTCACTATCTGATGCTACAGATGTCTTATTAAGGTGATCTTGGAGTCATTAAACTCCAACCATCGCCCTGATCACATCTATACGGTTGGATCTTCAATTAGAGGCTCCAATAAAAAGTTTGTCCTATCCATGAACATAAAAGGAGATAATTAACTTCCATTTTATTCAAACTATAAATGCAAGATGATGCATGTTATGTAATATTTATAGCATGCAATGCAATCCTATGCTTAAGAACATGCATAAATAGACATCTTAAGTAGTGTAAACGTGTTTACATCATACCCTCATGCCTATCATTTGCTAGTCCCTAGCAAAAACTATTTGCTATTTATAAAAGAATCAGGTTGGATTATTTGGGCTTGAGTTTATTTTCAGTCATTAAAAAAATGTCTACTTAGAATCTGAACTTTCAAAGACACAACAGTGCCCGAGTATCTGCCAAAATGCAGACCGCCTCAAGCCCTCGCCTTATTCAAAGAAAAATTTATTTATCTCTTTTTCTTCTTTTCTAATTTTTTTGGATTTTCAAGTTTTAGGATTTAAGAGTAGCTTTCTACAGCCATTCAACTCACCCAAGATTTGATAAGAACCCTAAGTTCTAAGCATCTTATTGTGAATGTGATAGACTCATTGACTGGCAGTTAAAACGGACTTCGGATTTCTACGCCTCTAGATGACCTAAAAAAAGAATTCTGCCTAAAGGTGTATCTTTACAACCGGTAGCTTTCTCCCTACTTTTATTTTCTTACGGGGTCAACACAAGGGTGAATCCAGTGTATATCTCCCCGGTTTATTCTACTTCTCCGCTTCTTCCTAAGTGTTTTGGAAATTTTCAGTGCATTTATTGAGATGGGTTCTGGACAACCGGTCGATGAGCTGTTACGACCGACAACTTGCTAGCCATACTCGTGCGACGAAGTGTGGTTTATTTCTTTTTTTTTTCTTTTCTCCTTTTCTTTTTGATTTTTTTTTTTTAAGTATGTAGCTTCCCTAGTCTAAGATTTACCTAAAGGCAGCAAAAGGAGAAAGGTCCAGTGACTAGGCTCTGGACAACCTACCTATGGGTTGTTACCCACGATAACTTGCCAACCATATCACCCTAGAAGGTTCATTAGCTACCCAATTTCCGTTAAAATCGCCGTACGAGTCAGTGCAAAGAAAGTGTGTAGATGCTAGAAACTCAAAGTTCCCTCAAATCAGAGGGTGGGTTGATAAGTCATGTACTTATCACCCAAACTTATTTACTCCAATTAAAATAGAATTTAGGTTGGCGAGGACTCGAAAAATAAATTCACATTTTAGTGGATACAGGGGCTGATTAAGTACAAAGACCTGAAGGGTCTTTGTGTTCAAATCATAATACAGTATTTCCCAAGATTGAAAATTTTCTTAAACCCAAGTTCTCCTTCCTAATTCCACATTTCTTTTTTAAATAAAATAAAACAAATCTACGGAGCTGATGAATAAATTCAGAGATGAATATCCATCCCCCCATGCCTATCTAATGCAATGTCCTCATTGTATTAAAAAGACAAAACATAGTGGAATAGTGAAGAATGCACCTGAATTACGTGAATGTCAGGTTCTCTTCGAGATAGAAACTAAAAAGAACTGTATATGTGCTGAATTTAGTACCTTCAGCTAGGCACACTATACAAAGAAGAGAAATGAAGAATTCACAGGTGCAGGTTAGAATCAGAATAAAAAGATGAAACGTCGGACCTGCTAGCAGATGTCCACAAATGTGGACCAAATTGTGATGCAGACCCATACCCCATAATCGAAAATATCTCAAGTTCTGGATAAAAATTACCCAAAACCTAAAATCAGTATGCAAGCGAGGTCGGGCCTACGATTTATGAGGATGTAACCCAAAATCAAAAAGTCGGGTTACAGAGAATTCAAGCTCAAAAGGATAATCATTGAATGTGTGCTTGGGTTGGACATCCTCAGAACAGATGTCGTAAGGGTTCTAGTTTGATGGTTTCAGCTTAATAGGAACCCTTCGACTCAATCTTCTACTTCCTCCAGAACTTGCTTCCCAAATCAAAATTTCCTGGCTCTTATCCTCCTCATTCAGCATGTCACATTCCAAGACCTCTTGCACCCCATCTAAAATTTCCAAGTCTAAAAGATGTGGCTGAATCAGAATTGACTTAGGTTTAATTATCTCAGAAATAGAGTCATCGATAAGCTCAATGGGGTGTAACTGACAATCAGGGCATTGAATTGAATCCTCCAGAAAATGCAATTCTGGATCCATAATGTGTGCCCTAATAAGATCAGTTTCCTCAATTCATGGGCTATCAAATGATCTTTCGGATTCCTCAAGCCCAATCGTCTCACAAAAATCATATTCTGTAAACTCGCGTGAGACTTCACAACTTAAATCTTCACCATCATAATAAAAGAAATCAAGATCCGTATTAATGTATGTCCCAAAATCATCTGTCACTTTCTGTTCCAAGGAGACATACGTTTCCTTGTACCCTGGCTCATGGATCGCAGGTGAAGAAATCAGATCATCCCTAAATGGTTACTTTAATTCAATCTGGTCAGCCTTGTAACACGTGTCCCCCCCAACAGGTGCCTGAGCCGGTTCTGAAATTGGCTCTCCTGAAGAGGGTTCATCCTCAGAATCATCCCACGATTGAACTAAAGCAACCACAAATCTCATCCTCAATTTCGCTAATTTCCCAAATAAAAACTCACCCGGGTTCTTATCCTTAACATCCTTGAGCCAATCCAACAAATACTTATTCAAATCATCAATCATTACAATTAGGGGCTCCAATCTCTCAATGCAAGGTATTGGCTGAACTTCTAAAGATTGTATGATATTCCTCAAGTTAGCCAGAACCTTTTCTTGAACCTGGTTACCCTGAACCAAATGAGTTGGTTTAGGGTTGGGCGGGTTTGGGGTCAGTGCAGGGGAATTAACGAATTGAGATTCGTTATACCCTTCCTGATAATAGGTCATTTTGGATTGTTCAAAAGGTAGTGATGACCTAAAGGCATTGTAATCAGAGGATGGGTAAGGATCAGTGTATCCTTCTTGATTGTAGATCGTATTAAGTTGTTCATGAAAGGTTGACGATCTATAATCGATGTGGCTCTGAGAAGGATAGGAATCATAATCATAGTGTTTAGGGTTAGACCCTAAACACGGAGGTCCGGAACTGTATCCCCAATCCAAGTTATCCCAACTAACTGAAGGTTGATTACAGTACGAGTCGGGATAATCGTCATGTTGAGGATAATTCAAAACAAGAGGGAAAGAGCGAGAATGCGTGTAATATGTGGAAGGATTCATGATAAGCGGGAGGAAGAAAGGCGTCCTGCAATACAAACAATCAAACCTGTCCTTAAGTGAGCTAGCCTAAAGACCTACAGACTCCCAAAACCCGTCTTGAGATAAAGGAACGATTTGATCTACTTCTGTTTGTTCGATCCAACCAGTTAGAAGGAGGGACTGGGGAGAAGGTTCTTCCTTCGGCTTGCACCTTCGGTTCCTAGTGTACCCCCCAGCCACGATCGTTTGATTCTACTCCCCTAGCTAGACATCAAATTGAACAATAGAAATAGACTAATAAAAAATAATCTCGTTCTAGGCTATGAAGAGCGAGTCGAATCCTTAAGGTCAACATCTACTCTATTTTATTTAGGGCTAGGTTTGAATGTGCTTTGGAATGTGATGGGCCCTTTAAATGGGTTGTGCCCTTAATGATTTATTGATTTGTGTGTGCGTGCACAACTAGTGGTTTTCAAGCAAGATTATTTTTGATGTGGTGAATTTTAGGGTTCAAATCTTTCTTAGTATCTTTTAGGATTCAACTTTAGGTGTTTTCAAACAAGTTTTGTTGGTACACCAGGTTTTGAAAGCACAGGTGAAGATGTTTTCCTTTAAAGCTTAAAAAGAATGTGGAGTGCCTGGTAAATCCCTAATAGTTGAACCTAAGTGGCAGCTACTTGATGAGTTAATTTTAATTGAAGTGGTGCGGCCCAATCAACTCAAACAATTGGCCTGTTGCACCACTTAATCAGGCACATAAGTGATTACCTAATCTGATTTCTACTCAATTATGTGTTTGGATGTGTGTACCGGCTCCAAAGATCGGTTTACCAGTTGAGTTTGAAAATCAGATGAGGTTGTGTACCTCTATGAGATTTTTTTAATTTTCTCTTTAAATATGGAGGTTGGGGTAAGTATGGGTGTTAAACAACAAACAATCTAACCTTAGAGTTTATAAGAACACCTAGGTTGATTGATGTTTGTGTTATTATGTGGTGAAATGAAATCTAATGGGTGGGAGGTGGGGGATAACTGACAGAACCTTCCACAACACCTAGGTTGATTGATGTTTGTGTTATTATGTGGTGAAATGAAATCTAATGGGTGGGAGGTGGGGGATAACTGACAGAACCTTCCACAGTACTTTTCTTCGATCTACTACTTTTACCTGTATCGAAAGAGTACCTTTAATTACAATAAGAAAGGAGAAAAGTGAGGTCAATCATTTGTAAGTTGTAAAAACGCGAAGAAAAAATCAAAGAGCGTCGCCTCCCCGGCAACGGCACCAAATTGTTGAACGACGGGTTGCTACGCTAACGTGTTTGGTTTTGAAAAACCTGTCGTCGTAGTATGAAAGCGAGGAACTCGTGTTTAACAAATAAAATTTATACCGGAATGGAAATCCCAGGTTGAACACAGGGAGGCGGAGGTTTGATTTAAAAAATTCGTGTTTGTTTTATTTGTCACGAAGTAATTCAATTGATTAAAATTATCTAACTATTTACAATAAATAGAAGAGAGAGAGTAAGAGAGAGAGAATATTACAAATAGAAATCAAAACGAGATGTAGAATGAATAGGGAATTAATCATTAAAAAGATTGTTTGTTTCACTAAACATTACGACTAGAAATCAGAAAACGATTACACTAGAAAGGAGTAAATCTACTCTAGAAAGCATTAAAAGAATGGAGAGAGAAATATCCTCCTCGACGGTCGCTTGGAGGACGAGTCGGACGGGACGATGCCTGGACGAAGGAGGACAAAGCAGAAGAACGGGAACGGGACAACACGTCGTCGTCGTCGCGGGATCCGCTTCCAAAAGGGGGATGAAAAATTGACTTTATCTTACGAGAAGCATCTCGGGTATGGGACAAGCTTCTCTTGAGCTTTGGAGAGCAAGAGAAGAGAAGGAAGGGATGAGAATTTTGTATGGAGGGGGTCTCCTTTTATAGTTGCAAGAAGTGGGGGCAATTTAGTCATTACAACTTTAAAAACATTAATTAAAGACCTTTAGTGATGGATAAAATTGTCGCTAAAGGTCTGAACGTGGGCGTAGTGGGTGGCGCACGCGTGCCCTCTCGCTTGCCCGCGAGCTCAACGCACGCGCACGTCCAGCCATTTTTAGCCGTCCGATCGCGAGATCGGACGGCTTAGATCGCGCCTCCGCCCGACTACGCTGCGTGCCCCATCACATGCGATGCCGCATCTTCGTTGCGCGTCTAATAGCGCGTGGGTGCTATCGGGCGCACACAGCCGTTCAATCGCGATCCGACGCTCGCCCGCGCCACTCGCCCGCTCGCGAGGAATAGAAACGCGCGTCTGAAGGTAGCAGAGTGCCTTATCCACTACGTTGCGCGCATGGATGGGTGAGCGGCCGAAGTTTTGAACGCGCGTTCAGGATAGTTGGATCAAGATCCAACGGCCCAGATCGCGCGTTGGATTCTCTTTGGAAAGGTAGCAGCGGACCTGAGGGCCGGTTGGACGGCTGAGATGGTGTCACGTGGCACCATCTTGGCTGTCCATCTTCTGGATGATGTAGATGGTGCCACGATTGTCGGATTGAGTTGATTTTCGTGCCGTTAGGCTGCGATCGTCGATCAGAATCCATCAGTGCGGTCGAATTTGTTGTTTGAAGTATAGATTCAGACCATCTTGACCCTTGATCTTCTAGGGTTCCCTGGTCACTATTTGATGCTACGATGTCTGATTAGGGCGATCTTGGAGTCGTTGAACTCCAATCGTCGCCCTGATCACATCTGCACGGTTGAATCTTCGATCCGAGGCCTTGATAAAAAGTTTGCCCTATCCATGAACATAAAAGGAGACAATTAACCTTCATTTTATTCAAACTACTCTAAATGCAAGATGACGCATGTCATGCAATATTTATAGCATGCAATGCAATCCTATACTTAAGAACATGCATAAATAGACATCTTAAGTAGTGTAAACGTGTTTACATCACCACCTCACCAGAGCCGCCTTTGTCTCCAGCGTCGGCCACACCAAACCCGACGCCTTCGCTTCCCCCTTCGTCCCTTAACTTCCTAAGTTTCCTGTCCCTTCTATTTTCTTCCCCTCTCTTTATTTCCCAAAATCTGCCACTGCCGCCCCTTCGCACCTTCATCCCTTCCATCTCCGGCCACCACCTCCGGCGAGGCCATCCCACCTCCACAGGCCACCAAAACCTTCGCCACACCTCACTGATCATTTCCCCTCTATTCACTCACCTCGCCACTCACTCACACGTGTCCCCGAACACCCACTCACACGCACATAGTGTGACCAAGGTACATACTCATAGACACCCACATGCCACGCCACCACCCCCAGCACATTCGCCGTGCTCCGGCGATACTCCCTGAGCGCTTTGACGTGGTCGAGAGGTCGTTCTATTGATTTTAGGTTCAAGGCCTTATCTGCCATTGGCGAGCAAGCTTGAAGCTTGCTTGAGGCTGCTCCAAGCCTTGCTATCCCAGGTTGAAGACCTAGGCTGCACAAAAGAGTCTTGCGCACACACCCAGGCCCTCAATTGGAGTTGCTAGCCTCAGCAGCTGCTGCAATTGGAAGCGCCATCACTGCTACAAGCATGCGAGAAAAGGAGTGCACGGATAGTCCCACCTCGGATACAAAGACGCGTGCACTCGCATAAATTGCGAAAGTGCCACCATCTATTCGCCTCAGTTACCACGAGGTGAGGTCCCTCTCACCTTCACCCGGTCTCGTCCACGACACTTCCTCCGCAGACCTGGCCTGACCCAACCCGACCTACACTCCTCGCTCACCACCACACACCGGTGAGCCTGGACCTGAGTATGCGCCCAACCCGATAACCTGAATACTTGTGGCTCTGGGAGAGTGGATCCTAAGAGAGAAGAGAGGAGAGTCACACGGGTAGGGGGAGGGTTTTACTACAGAAACCTCTAGTTGACACTTAGCCGATTCTAAAGAAGAAGAGGAGGTCAGGGTTGAAGGCAGAAGAAAGAAGAAGAAGAGAAGGAAGAAGAGAAGGCTGGCAAAGGCACAGGAAGAAGAAGAAGAGGAGGCCAGAGTAGAAGAAAGGCACAAGAAGAAGAAGAAGAGGAGGCCAGGGTAGAGAAGCAAAAGAAAGAAGAAGAAGAACTAAGGGCAGAGAAGCAGAAGAAAGAAGAAGAAAAAAGGAAGACTCAGAGAAGGCAAAGGCAGAGAAAGAGAAAAAAAGAAGAAGCAAACACTTTAAGTCACCTGATTTCCAAATCAAAGGACAGATCTTAAGCTCTCATTGCATATTCATACATTGAGTTCCTTAGTGATTTGTAGGAGTATTTGGTGATCTAAATCACCATTTTAATCCCATATTTTTGCACATTGCTACTGATACTATTGTAATCTCTTTTAATTCTAAATTGTGATCTTGATTTCTAAATACCAATTTGCTCCTTGTGTTCAACCCCAAAACTTATTCGAGTAATAAAAATTGTATTTGTTTTCAAAGCGATTTTGACTATACTGCAACGCGATTATTTTAAACATCGATCTCACCGCGAAAAACACATACTGAGCTCAGGTTTTGGATAATTTTTATCCAAAACCTTAGATATACTCGACCGAGGGGTATGGGTCAGCATTACAATCTGGTCCACATCTATGGACATCTGCTAGTAGGTCCTGAGGTGAATCTTTTTATTTTGATTTTGACCTGTACCTATGAATACTTTGTTTCTTCTTTATTTGTATAGTGTGCCTAGCTGAAGGCACTAACTTCAACACATATATAGGTTCCTTTCATCTCAGAGCCAACCTATTATTCACGCAATTCAGGTGCTTTCTACTCTATTCCACTCTGTTTGCATTAGATAGGCATGGGGGATGGATATTAATTTCTGAATCATCTTGTTAGCTCCGTTGATTCTTTTTATTTTCTCTTTATTTTTGAAAAAAAAATTGAATTAGGAAAGAATACTTGTGCATTAGAACTTTTCAATCTTAGGAAATAATACAGTAGGATCTGAACACTAAGACCCTTCAGGTCTTTGGGCTTAATCAGCCCGGGTATCCACTAAAATGTGGATTTGTTTATCGAGTCCTCGCCATCCTGAATTCTATTTCAATTTTATTAAATAAGTTTGGGTGATAAGTACATAACTTATCAACCCACCCTCTGATTTAAGGGAACTTTTAGTTTAAGCATCTAAACACTATTCGCACTGACTTGTTGTTCGGCAGTTTTAACAGAAATTGAGTAGCTAATGAACCTTCTAGGGTGGTATGGTTGGCAAGTTATCATGGGTAACAGCCTATAGGTAGGTTGTCCAGAGCCCAGCCATTGGACCATTCTTTTCCTGCTGCCTTTAGGTAAATCTTAGACTAGGGAAGCCACCTACTTAAAGGAAAAAAAAAAGTCCAAAAAGAAAAGAAAAGGAAAAAGAAAAGGAGAAAAAGAAAAAAGAAAACAAAAGAAATAAGCCACACTTCATCGCACGAGTATGACTGGCAAGTTATCGTGGGTAATAGCCCATTGGTAGGTTGTCCAGAATCTAGCTCAAGAAATGCACGTAAAAATTCCTAAAACACTTAGGAAGAAGCAGATAAGTCGAATAAGCCGGGGAGATATACACTGGATTCACCCTTGTGTACACCCCATAAAAAATAAAAGTAGGAAGAAAGCTACCGGTTGTATAGATACACCTTTAGGCAGAATTCTTTTTAAGGTCACCTAGGAGCATAGAAACCCGAAGTCTGTTCTGATTACCGATCAACAAGTCTATCACATCCACAAAAAGATATTTAGAACTTAGGGTTCTCATCAAGTCTTGGGTGGGTTGAGTTGTCGTAGAAAGCTGCTCTGAAACCCTAAACTCAAAAATCCAAAAAAATTAGAAAAGAAGAAAAAGAGAAAAAGAGATCCTTCTTTGAATAAGGCGAGGGCTTGAGGCGATCTGCATTTTGGCAGATACCCAAGAGCAGTTGTGTCTTTGAAGTTTAGGTCCTAAGTAAAAATTTCTTAATGTTGAAAATGACTTTTTCCCGAGTAAGCCAATCCTAATTCTTTTATAAATAGCATGTAATTTTTGTTAAGGACTAGTAAAAGATAGGCATGGGGGTGTGATGTGTATGCATCTGAATAGCCTAAAATGTTTATTTATGCATGTTCTTAGTATTATAGTTGTATCATACATTATAAATATTGTATAACATACATCATCTTGCATTTAGGTTAGGTTGTGTAAATTTAAAGTTAATTTTCCCTTTTGTGGTCAGGTAACAGGGCGACTTTTAATCGGGACCTCGGATAGAAGATCCAACCGTACGGATTTGATCAGGGTGACAATTGGAGTTCAACGACTCCAAGATCACCCTGATCGAACTTCCGTAGCATCAGATATAATCCGAGGAGGGTCAAAGATTAAGGGCCAAGATGGTGTAAATCCACATTTCAGATGACAAATGCGAATGCATGGATGGGTTTGGATCGACGATCAAGTTCAATGACATGAAAATCGATCCAATCCGACATTCGTGGCACCATCTGCAACTCACAGAAGATGGACGACTATGATGGCGCCACATGGCACCATCACAGTCGCCTAAACCGGCGACAGCACCGCCTCTCAACCTCTTAAGGCGCAGACGAGGCAAGATCTGGGCCGTTGGATCTTGATCCAATGACCACGGGTGTGTGCGCTTAAAACGTAAGTGCAACAAAGCGATAGTTGCAGCGTAGTGGTCGAGCGCCCTTTCACGAGCGCGAGGCATGGATTCGATCCCCGTGTTCGTGCGGCGAAATCGAGGTTAGAAACTATGTTATAGTATAACCGAAATCGCTTTGGAAATAAATAAATTTATTACTCGAATTTTAAGTCTGAGGTTGAATACAGGGAGCAATATGGAATAAGAATAATGTCAGGATCAATATGCAAAAAGAATGGAGTAAAATGGTGATTTAAATCACCAATTACTCCTCACAAATAGCAATTAAATCAAAGCCTCAGGTATATGCAATCAAAGGTATCAGACGGCTTAAACAGCTTGTGCTACAGTGCTAGAGACTCAAGGGTCTCTCTCTTCTTCTTCCTTTCTCTGTGCTTCTCCTCTTCTTCTTTTCTCTGTGCTCTTCCTGTGCGGCTTCCTCCTCCTTTTCTTTCTCTTCTTTCCTTCTCTGCCTTCTTATCTTCAAGCCTTCTTCTTTTCTTCTTGCTTTCCTCACGTACAGAGGGAAGCCATCACAAGTTTTGGCTAAGTGTTGCATGGGGCAAAACCCTCCCCTACCCCGCGCTCTCTCTCTCTTTCTCTCCTCTTAGGTTTCACCCTCCCAAGGCCACTCAGGGTATAGTCAGGTAATCGGGTAGGCGCGCACCTGGGTCTAGGCTCACCGACTGTGGGTGGTGAGCGAGGAGTGAAGGCTTAGGTGGATCAGGTACATCAGGTCCGTGGGGTATATGTCGCGGACGAGGCATGTGAGGGCGCATTGGACCTCACCCCCCTGTGACTTGAGGCACTAAGGCCTAGAGAGAAATTCAATTTATGTGCAGTTGGCTGCTTATGAGTCTTCGATGTGGGACTATCTACGTCCCTCTTCTTCGCGCATCTGCAGTAGAGGTCCTTCCTTCGATTGCCGTGACTCGTGAGGTACAAGCATCCAATTGACCACCTAGGGCAATACCTGAAGCAAATCCGCATAACCTGAGACTTCTACCTGGGGCAGTCGAGACCTGAAGCAAGCTCAAAGCTTCTTTGAAGCTCTTCATTAATGGCAGCTAGGGGGTACACCTGAAATCAAGCAAAATGGCCTCTCGGCTTTGTTAGAAGTCTCAGAAAGGATCGTCGTGGAGTGGTGAGTGCGGTGGTGGGTGCAGCGTGTGATGAGAGTGAGGGTGGCGACCTGACGGTGACGAAAATGGCTGTGAGTAGGTGGGTTGTTCGGTGGGCGATTTGGGTGAGCAAAGTAGTGAATGGGAGGAGGGGTTTTGAAGAGGGTGGAGAGGTGAAGGTTGTGAGCTTGTCGACGAGTTGATTGGTGGTCTATGGTGGTGAGATGGGCTCACCGAAGGAGTGGCCGGAGGTGAGGACGATGGAGGTGAACGGCGTGTCGAGGGATTGGAATCGAAGGATAAATAGGGGAAAAAAGAGTAGGGGAGACGAGGGAACGTTGGAACCTAATCTCTGGACAAAAGGGGTAGGGTGGCGTCGACTGTGGTTGGCCGATCCATGGATGAAAGGTTCTCTGATGAGGGAGACGGCGAGGATGAAGGGGCTAAGGCACCTCTGAGTTGGCTGTCGAGAGGCGAAGGAAGTCAAGGAGAAAGAAGACACTACCAATTTGGCCGTTGGGAGGCTGTAGGATGACAATGGAGGAGCTCACCGAAGCTAGGCTGGAGGAGGCCGGAGGTTGGGTTAGGAAGATGGTTTTTGGCCTCAAAACTAGCTGAAGAGCATGGCCGTGCCCTGGGGTCTCTTTATAGGATGCCCTTCCAAGCTTCGAAAGAAGCTTTCAAGTTTGGAAGGTGGTTGCAACAATGGATACCCAAACCTTTGAAAGGTTCGCATGACCTTTTGGGAAGGACATGGAACCCAAGGAATGACTCAAATGGAAGAAGACTTTCCAAGAAATCCCCGTATCAATTTTAAGAAGGATTATTGAGAATCGAGCGAGAAATCCTCACTCGAAACTCGATGGTGAAGGTTTCACTTTCTAAAAATGGCACGGGGACCTGCTTGTGAAGAAGGTAAAAAAGTTGGGGGGCTATTTGTAAGAGAATTCAAAAGTTAAGGGTCAGAATGAGATAGAAAGAGGCTGACTGGACCAAAATGCAAACTTAGTCAAAATGATCTCAGATTGGGCCCAAATTTTGGACCAAACCTAATTTGGACTCAAGAAATCCAATGGTGAAGTTACATTTAGGTTTTAACCAAGATTGTCTGGGTAATTTATGCAAAAACCTAAATTAGGGCAAATGTTAGTCTAAGACTATTTTGGGTCAAGACGGGTTCTGATGGTCAATTTAAAGGTTTCAAACCCTAGAGGATATTTTTCTATGAATTTTAGAGGGTTTAGGAAAATTTTATCCTGATCAGAACCTCAGTTAATTAAGCTGGTTAATTTTTAGGGTTTCAAAGGTCATTTAATTCTCAAAACATGTGCAAACCCTTTTCTGTTTGTTCTAACCCACTTGTTAGACTTTTAGGACTATTTGACCCTTAATTACCCCTAAGAAAACTCGTGATTGTGCTGCATTCATGATATGATGGTAAAATTACAATTTTAACCCTATTTTCTTGTATTTCCCTCAAAATGGTTATGCAGTGACTTATGGCTCTCTGGCAGTTATGTAGGAGTATTTACTGACTTAATTGAATCAAAATGAGCTAATTATGGCTCATGATGGTGTTCCCATCACCCCACTGCGCCTCAACTCAGGCGCAGGTGCGGGAGCAGCTAAATCAGGCTGTTGGATGGTGAGCGAACGGCGTGGATGTGGGCGACGTGGCGCGCCCAGATGCGAGGAGCACGAATGCTCCATCAGACACGCTCTTGTGAATGCGGGCGAGTGTGCATCCTGAGCTATTGATCTTCGATCCAACGGCGATGGAGATCGCGTCACCTCTTAGCAAGCGTTGAGCGAGATTGGGCGTGGCACGTTTAAGCCGTCCGATCCTGAGATCATGCGCGGGTGTTGAGGCAGCTGAAGGTGAGCAGGCGGGCATGCACGTAGATCTTCAGCCCACGTTCAGGCCTTTAGTGATGGATAAATCCGTCACTAAAGGCCCTGAATTAATGTTTTATATATAAAAAGACCTAATTGCCCCCAACCTCTACACCTATATATAGCCCTACGACCACTTCTTCTTCATCCCTTCCTCTCTTCTCTCACCCCCTCCAAAGCTCTAAGAGTTTGTCTCAAACCTGGGATGCTCCTCTAGAGTAAAAATTAGAATTTTTCCACCTTCTCTCCCCTTCATGAAGCATCTCGTGGTTGTCATCTTACTCCATTCAGGAAGTAGATCCCGCGACGACGACGACGACGTCCTGCCTCACCCTCGGTTCCTCCCGCTTCATCCTCCTTCTAACTCCGTCCTCCGTCTTCTAGGCGTCACCCCATCTGACTCGTCCTCCAAGTAATCGTTGAGGAGGATACTTCTCTCTCCATTCTCTTTACCGCTTTCTAAAGTAAATTTACTATTTTCTAGCGTAGATTTCCTGCTTTCTAGTTGTAATGAATAGTGTAATGAACATCCTTTGATAATGAAATCCATATTTATTCTACCTCTGTTTTCCCTTTATTTATAATATTCTCTCTGTCTTCTATTCTTTATTCTTTAAGTAGATAGCTAATTTAGATTCAATTTGATTAGGTAATTTGCTTCGTGACAATTAAACAAATGCGATTTTGAATCAAACATCTACCTCCCTGTGTTCGATTCAAAATTTCTTTACGAATTTCAGTAAAATTTTATCTGTTGACGGATTGCTTTGCAAATTGAATTATAACGATGGGTTTTCAAAATCAAATTCCGATCGCGTACTTTTCCGCTATCAACATCTACCATGAAGAATATTATCAAGAAAGTACCTACCTGTCAACATGAACGAAGATCTAATGATTCTTCAACTTCAACTAGTCTGTCTTCTGGGTATGTTGACAACCATGATTTCCTGTATGACCAAACCACTTAGACAAACTGCATGTCTACATTAGGCAAAAATAATTATCATACAAAACATTGGTGCATAGGCACATCTAGGACATATTAGTTGTTCCATTTTTAAGCTAAAACAACCCGTGATGAAGACTACCTTATATTATACATCATAGAATTGGTTATACTTTATTTTAAAAATCTAGTAAGAATACTCTAGCAAGTTAATTTGCACTAAACACACTAGATAATTGCTATAAATGGATACTCCCTATTTAAATGGAGAATATGAAAAAAAAAAATTTAATGTTGAGCTTTTCTTAAGTTTGAACTCATTCCTTAAGGGTAGCCTAAGGAATACTAAAAGATACACTACAGATGCAAGATGTGGATGGGTTCAATGGAAATACAGTTCATCACATGAAAAAACATAGATTCAAGATTTTTTTTAAGATTATTAACCACTGATAAAATCAAGACTATTCCTTGCATCGCTCCAAGAGGACAAGTATAATAGCAAAGAATCCATAGAACTATGGCTTAGTTAGAAACATGTAAAAAAACTTGGGTTTCACTTAGCTTTATATAAAATCAAATGAAAAGTGATGGTCCCAATTGCATCACTTTAGGCACAAGTTTACTTGAATACCATTGCCATCTAACAAGAATGAAAAAATGAAAAGAAGAGGAAAATGAAATGCATCTACTCTTAACAAGCAAAAAACTTGGGTTTCACTTAGCTTTTTATAAATTCAATGATAATTTGTTTTCTCATGAATGAATGTAATTGTGATTTTCTGCAGCTCCTGGAGGTAGCCCAAGTGCCTCCATAAAAATTGCAGTATCCATAATCCATTCTTCTATATTGGAAGCTGTTGAACAAGGAAATGGTGGCTATCCAAAGAACAATGGCTATCCACATTAGCAACCAAAATTGGTGGGTTGCTAATGATAGATCTGCTCAACTTCAGATAAATCTGCTATATTATCTAAGCATGGGACGGAGGACAAAATTAAAGATTGAAATTAGAGGCAGAAGACGAACGTCGCGAAGATGGGTGACGCCACAGGGCAAGCGGTGGCGAGAGCAGCAATGAGGCTATAATGCTTTCAGCAGCAGCCATTGACGCGTCCCTCCTAATCAATCAGATATGCGCAACAAAACAAATTAAATACCAAGTGTGGTTATTATTGCTTGCTTGCTGGGCACTTTCAAACCCCAAAGGAAAAGCACTCTTTGCAAAGAAGATAAGGTAAGAGATTTGGTAGGAATTCGCATGTATATGTTAAGCAAAACTTCGTATTGGAAACTTGTAGCTTTTTTCTTTGTTTCTTTTCTTTTTACTCCCAAAAGCTACTTCCATGGCAAGTATAGAGAAGGAACCAGAACATCGACCAAAAGATGTTGCAAGATTTGGTCAAAATATATGGAAAGCTATTTTCATAACAAAGCCAACACGATTGATTTTATAGATTTCATTTTTATTTTCTTTTTTTTTCTTTTTCCATATGGAGTGCATTTAACTTCACGTGATCTGTAAGCTAAGCACAGATCTACAGATAATGAAACTGCCAGTTGATGCAGGAACTTAGAGTCGGAAAAGGTTAAGGTTAAACCCCAAGATTAGGGGGTCTGAAGCGAAGTGGCAGGGTTCGAGCAGCAGGGTTTTAGCATAATATATTTACACCGAAGCACAATAATAGATTGCACGATAGAGGATTGAAGAGCCATGCAGCATGGACCGTTCAAAACGTGGATATATATATATATATATATATATATATATCTGTGGGGTGTAGATCAGACAAGCATGAAAACCAACAAGAAGAAGTTGGCTGCCATGTGTACATACATATTTTAGAACCTCATAAGAGGAGGAGCAGGATGACATGACTTTTTTTCCCCACTCATCCTGGAGATCCAGCAGGCAATCTCCCAAACCCACTTGTCAAGGTCTTAGCTTTGACAAACCCAACTCAAGAAAATGCAAGAAAGGCAAAGCTAAAGAGCAGAAGGGAGGAACAGAACCAGGGGGAAGGAAATGGCATACCAAACAGAGAATAGAGAGGAGAAGGGTCTAACGCAAAACAGAGAAACGAAATGAAACGAACGCAATGGAAATGGATGGGGTGAGGAGACGACCACCCCTCGAGCCCCTTTCATACAGAAAAGCTGTGTGGTTGCTCTCAGAGCTGGAAGAGAAGGTGGGTGACTCGGGCACGTTGTTGGTTTTTTGAAAACCCACTATTCACACAAATCTAGTGATGATTAAATACCTAATCGAGAGGCTTAACCGAACGCCCACCCACCAACCACCTCCACGCTCACCGGGTCCCTTCCCCCTCGCTCGATCGCCTCGAGCCTCTCACGGAGGGCGGCGATCTCACGCTCAGCGTTCCATTGGAACTCCTCTCGAAGCCACTACTTCTCCTCTCCGAGCCACCACTGCTCGTCACGCAGCCACCGCTGCTCGTCGCGGAGCCATTGGGACTCATCGCTCTTCGATAGGGAAGGAGAGGGAGAAGGGGAGGCGGAGATGGAGATGGAGGAGGTCGATCAAAGTGGGAGGTTGTTAGGGTTTGGTCAGAGGAGAGGCTTGTAGGAATGGTGGAGTCTGGAAGGGGATCTGTGAAGGGAAGGGAGAGCGAAGCATGGAGGTGGAGGTGGAGGTGGATCTGGAGGGGTGTTGGGGGTAACACGGGGACTTGAAGTGGATGGGCATCTCTATTTTTGGAGGGACGTCGAGTGTTGCAGCCCTAAGTGAATGTGGGAAGTTGGAGAGAGGGGCGTCGGATGTTGGAGGTGGGAAGTTGGGAAAGAAATTGTACTGAAATCTATAATGGCATATATTTTATGTCAGTATATGTACACCGTTGGTATACAATTATTTTTTTTGTAATGTGTGCTCTATAGATAGTTGTCCACTTTGAACCCTTTCTTTAACAACCAAAAACTTAATCTTAATATGCTTTGACTTCATAGAGCTTATGTTGTTTCTGAAATATAAGGTTGCAGATTTATTGTCACAAAATAACTTAAGTGACCTTACGATGCCATCCACTATTCACAACTTGTGACAAAATCCCACAACCAAATTTCATGGTTGAATGCCTCATGACACGCTATAAATTCCGCTACCATAGTGGAAGAGGCAATGAGAGACTGCTTTGCACTCTTCCAAGAACTTATACCTTTGGCAAGCAAGTAAACATAGTCCGACGTAGGCTTCATGCTATCCTAGCATCCTTCAAAATTAGAGTCCATATGAGCAACAATCTCAACCTACTTTGACTTCCGAAATGTGAACCTATAATCCTTTGTTATTTGCAAATATTTCAAGACCAATTTGCTTGTTTTCCAGTGGTCTCTTACCGAATTGCTTAAGTATCTTCCCAACATCCTTGTAGTGGATGCCAAGTCTAGTCGTGTACAAACTTGAAATGCATTATACTCCCTACGGTTGATGCATGAGAAATTGTTTGCATCTCCTATTTCTCAAAATCATTTTTAGGACACTGGTTGAGACTGAATTTGTCTCCCTTAGCTATAGGGGTATCAACTGGTCTACAATCCTACATGCCATACCTTTTCAATACCTTTTTAGTATAGCTCTTTCGTGATAAACGAATGATATGTCGAGATAACACAAAAGAGGCATCTCTAAGATCTTTCATCTCAAAATTCTTTGCAAAAAAATTCTGGGTCTTAAGAAAAAGCTCATATCATTTGTGACAAGTAGAATGTCATCAACATATAGAACTAGAAAAATATGTTTATTCCCATAGAATTTATGGTATATGCATTCATCCACCATATTCATCTCAAAATCAAATGAAATGATCACTTGATGAAACTTGAAATATCATTGCCTTGAAGCCTATTTGAGTCCATAGATGGATTTCTTAAGTTCTTGGGTTGTACCATATACATTGTTTCCTCAATGTATCTTTTAAGAAATGTTGTCTTAACATTCATTTGATGTAACTCAAAATCATAATGTGCCACTCATGCCATTATAATCCGAAAAAAGTCTTTGGAGGAAACTAGAGAGAAAGTCTCTTTATAATCGATGCATTCCTTTTGGATAAAACCTTTTGTGACATGAGAACCCTTATATCTTTACACATTACCTTTCAAATCTTGCTTGGTTTTAAATATCCTTTTGTAACTAACAAGTTTCGCACCTTCTAGTAATGAGACAAGATCCCAAATGTCATTATCTTTCGTGGATTTAATTTTCTCATTAATGGCATTTATCCACTTTTGATAGTTTTGACTTTTATAAAAGTTGATTGGATCATCTTCCATCACTCTAATATCCACCTTATGTTGTTGAAGAAATATAATATAATCACTTGATATTGCACTTCTTTTCTCTTTAGTGGATCTTCTTAATGGCATAGGTTCTTAAGGTATTTGAGTTTGCTCTTCTAAAGTGGCATCCTCAACGTTGTCATGAACCATGGTGTCTTGAAAATTGTTTGTAATTTGATCCTTATTAATTCCAACAACAGCGACAGGAATATCTAGTAATTCCTCTTCAAAGATAAAGTTTTTCACTCTTTTCCTTGGTAAACTCAACGTCCTCAAAGAACTTGGCAATCCTAGACTCGAAGATCAACCTATTTGTGGGATCAAAACTTGTACCCCTTAGATTTTTCAGAGTAACCGACAAAATAGCAACTAGCAGTCCTTGAGCTAGTTTTTTTTCATTAGGTTATATGGCCTAGCCTTACCTGGATATCCCTAAACATGCAAGTCCTTTAGACTAGGTTTTTACCTGTCCAAAGTTTGTATGGGGTCATATTAGTTGCTTTGGTTGGTATTCTATTAAGGATATATGCTACAATTGTATGTGTTTTTTCCCAGAGTGATTCTGGTAAGGTAGAATGACTAATCATATTCCTCACCATGTCCTTAAGTGTTCTATCTTGTCTCTTAGCTACACCATTCACAGTGGGTGAACCCGGCATGGTGTATTGCAAGATGATACTGCATTGCTCTAGGAACCTAGCAAAAGGTCGTAGATGTTGTTCACCTAAACCATAGTATTCACCACCACGGTCAGATCTAACGCTTTTAATCCTTTTATCGTGTTGATTTTCAATCTCGACTTTATAATTCTTGAACACATTAAGTGATTGTCCCTTTTCATTAGTGAGATATATGAATCCATATCTCAAAAAATCATTTGTGAACATTATAAAGTATTGTTGACCATTCCACGCAGTCATGGGAAATGGCCCACAAATGTCTATATGCATAAGTTCTAAGACGTCTAATGACTTGTTGGCTTCAAATCTCCTCTTATTGGTTGTTTTCTTTTAATACAATTTACACACACATCAAAGTTTGTGAAATCTAAGGGATCCAAAATACTGTTTGACACAAGTCTCGCTATTTTGCTTTTGGAGATATGTTCTAATCTCTTCTACCATAATGAAGTTGAATTTTCATTTATTAGTTTTCCTTTCACACCACATGTACTAAGAAGGGAAGATTCATTAAAAGAAGCAATGGGATCAAGGCAATACAGATTATTAAAATCAGATGGAAAATAAGAACCAACTAATTTTGAATTAAGAAACAAACTAACTTTTCCATCTCTAAAAGAACAGGTGTAGCCACATTTGTCCAAAATATACATGGAAATCAAATTTTGTCTAAAAGATGGTGCAATAAATGTTTCTTCAAGATTCAAATATAAACTGATTTTCAATAACAATCTAAACTACCCCATTGCTTCAACCTCTACAGATTTCACCTACATAGATGAACCTTTCAGCTTCACTTGGGTTTTGATAACTTAGGAAACCCTACAAAGACACATTAACGTGTGTTGTGACTCCTGAATCCATCCACTATATGTGTCTAGGTACTGAAATCAAGTGAATTTCTATACAAATTAAATTAAGAAGTATACCTTTCTTAGCATGCCATGCGTGATAATTGTATAATGCTTCTTCTTATGCTCTTTAGCTTTATAGAAGAAGCAACCTAAGTTGGATGGCTCTCTAGTCTTGCCATGTTGCTTCTTTTGAGTTACTACATATAAAACATCTTGTTTTCTTTTCTTTCCTTTTCCTTTCCCTTTAGAGGTTGTGGCAAGGTGATGTCTTGTCTTTCTTCATTCTCTCCTCTTCCTGAACACAGTGTGAGATGAGCTCATTCAAAGACTAAGTCTCTTTTTGATGGTTATAGCTCACCTTAAACTATTTAAAGGAGGAAGGAAGAGATATTAGAACCAAATGCACCAACAACTCCTCCGAGAGGTCAAGTTTTAGTACTTTCAAGTTGGAAGTACGATGAGACATCTCCATTATGTACTCCCTAATATTGCTCTTCCTTCTATACCTCATTGAAATGAGATTCGTCAAGAGTATACCAATTTTAGCCTTTTCATTCATAACAAATCTCTATTCAATGTCCATTAGGAATTCCTTAGCTGTGGTTATTTTATTCGACATTGTGCCCCAAAATGCTCTTGGAATGGCTTTCTTCATGATCATCATACACATGCAATTTGTTCTCTTCCACCTTTTTTTTCTCTCTTTTGTTCAAGGGTACTACTTTCTGTAATATCAATGGAAGGATCTACCATTGTCGTAAGGTCTAAATCTGTGACTCTGAGAACTATCAGTAAGCTCTCTTGTCATGATTTGAAGTTTGATTCATTTAACATAGGGATGGAGTTAATAGTTGCAGTTATGTTGGCAAATGTCATGTATGAAAATGAAATTGCAAGAACACAAATAAGCTCACAAGTTCCTATGAAGCAAAATTAAATTTGAATAATGTAAAACCCCATCTCAATACATCGAGAACTTCATTAATAGTTTTGTCTTTGGATAAAACATTAAATTGTAAGTGATGTTTTGGCATAGTAGTTAAATGTCAATGATAAAGTTTCATGTCGGCCATAACCTTCCTTTGATCAATTTATTGGTCACATAAGAAAACCAAATAATCACTACACATTTACTACCACAAATGTATATATAATTCAGATGAATACTCACTTTCGTTTGGGCTAATGAGTATTCACATCATCATATACACATAACCCTTTTACATCTTAATATGAATCGGTTTCCACTACATAACTCACTTGCTGAGATGTTGCTTCAAGTAATTCACCTTAAAATGTATATCACCATCCCATTACTCAAATCTCAATGATGCACCTAAACTTTAACTATCATAGGTTAATAGCAAAGTAGTTGTTATTGCAATAGGATGATATTAGATAAAATACTGCAATAGTTCCTTTAATTAATTATTTTGATGCTTTACATTTTAATCTAGATATTTGTGAGTATGTGTTAAGCTATTCACAAGTGTTAAGACCCATGCTATTAGAGCCCTTTAAGACATCTGGGACTTGGGTCAGACATCTAGTCAGATGTCTGGACACCTTCCCAGATGTCTGGAAATCGAAAAATTTGTGTACATCCTCCCGTCTGCGCGCAGACAGTACGCAGCCTCGTTTTCTTCTCTCCTTCTCTCTCCTCTTGCCGAAAAAACCCTAACCCAGCGCCTACTTAAACCCCCCTCCTCTCCCTCGTTCACCTCACCTTCAGCCACCCTTCTTCTTCCTCCAACGAGAGCGATGAGCGACGAGTAGCGAGGAGCAGGCGTGAGCAGTGTGGGAAGAGAGGAGGAGCAGTGAGGGGAAGGGAGGAGAGCATGCACGCGAGCTCGTGAGGGAGCTCGCTGGAGAGCTCACGGCCGGTCGAGCGTGTGCAAGGCGGAGAGCTGCATCGGGGAGGTCCTCCCCGACACTGCTGCAGCTGGAGCAGCAGGCGAGCGGGTGCAGCACGGCCACGCGCGGTGCGAGAAGGCAAAGGCAGCTTCTGGTTATGGGATTTTCCCAGAATCAGACGTCTGGATCGACATCCAGACAACGCAGACGACGTCTGGGCAAGGCACCAGATGGCGGGAAGCGTCTCCAGACGTCCAGAGAGGTGGTCGGATGTCTGGAACTGGGTCCAGACAGTCCAGCGGAGTTCTTGGACGTCTGAGGGGTAGCAAAGAGTTGAGGTATGGTTTTGGACTTTTTTTAAGACGTCTGGAAGGTGTTCCAGACATCTGATATGAATCAGGATTGCTGTTTTTGACCCGTTTAGGGTCCGTTTGAGGTCCAATTTCCGCAATTAAGATTCTGTTGTTCTCCGTATAAGTTCCCCTACTTGTTGGAATACTTTTTATCCTGTTCTGAGTGGTTTCTTGTGATTGATCCTTGTGATAGGACCTCATTCCGTTGCGGATTTGGGGTTTGCTGAGGCATGTGGACCTGCCAATCAAGCCCCCATTACTCCTGGGTTTACTGGTAGAGTGGCTTCCCCTAGTTTAATTACAAACATGAATGCATATGTGGAATGAATGTTAGATCCTAGGGTATGGCATGAATCCTAGGACTAGAAACACTGGAATATTTGTATGGAATGTATGAATTGCAGTCTTGGATGAGTAATTAGAATAATAACAATTGCCTGTAAATGGATAACAGCTGCATGTGAAATGTAGAGTACTGTTGTTAACAAACTGTTGCATGTAAATTCCTGTTGTTCACGATTAAATATGAGGTGCCTGTATATGAACTGGAAATGGAAGATTGAATGTTGGAAATAAGAGCTACCTACGAATAAACCTGGAATGTGGATAATAAAGTTATATGGTACACGTGTAGAACCTAAGAAATGGAAATAGAAATGATGAAATCTAGTATGGCTTGGCCTGAGAAACATGAGCATGAACCCTATGGAGAATTAGGAGTAGAGCTCCTGAAAATAAATGGAATGGAACTGGAAATGTGAATGGGGAAGTGAGCTGGCCCTTGAGTACAGAGTACCAAGGAGAGCGACTGTCCCCCTGCTTAGTGTAGAGCGGAGCTAGCCGCCATAGGGTTAGGACCCAGGATTAGGATTGGCCACTTTGTACCGACTTTTTGGCCCTCGCGTACACAGTACCGGGGAAAGCTATTAATGTACAGAGAGAGCTAGCCACCCCACGGGGCCCGGGGTTCAGTTAGCTGCCTTACACCGACTTGTTAGGCCCACTGGGCAAACCAGGGTAGTCAGGCGAGGGTGTGCAAACTGTGGAGGGGCGAGACCCCTGTTTGGTTCTTAGGGGGCTAGACCCCTGTTACTGAGAGGGCTATGCCTTATATTGGTTTCGTGCTGTGCTTCGGGCGCACCCGTTAACGGAAACGACTGACCGCGTGCTAGTGCAAGGTAGCTACCTATGCATTTATCGCGCGTGCCGTAGTCACCGTTATGTCTGTCAATGACCTTGGGGTGGTTGACTGGGTGTAGGACTACCACGGGGGACTCTCCTGGCCAGGAGAGCATCACATGCTACTTCTACTCTTCGGAAAAGACTGCAATCAAGATCATTCCCACGAGGAACATTCGAGATTAAGAAAGAGACCTAATAAATAAACCAAGTGATGAAAGAAAGAATAATTAGTTAAAGAAAGAAAGAAATTGAAAACAACAGTTACCTGTCCACCTTTACTGTTTTAGTTAGCTGGTTGCCACTCTACTCAGCGTTCGCTGACGTTTTGTACTCATAACCTTTTTCAGGTCCAGGTGTTGAGCAGCCAGAGCCTACGGTTGCAGAGGGTGCTGGGCCCAGTAGAGCCCAGTAGTTGTAGCTTTCTGTTGTACTCCGTTTCTTGTTGTAGTGAGTAGTTGTTACACTCTTGTACTCTTTTATTGTAAACTTTATATCCTGTACCTATTTAATTTTCTACTGTTGTGGTGGTGTGTACTGTAGTAGTTTACTTCTTTACTGTTGTACTTTTGTTACTGTTAGTTGCTTGCATGGTGAATGTGGTTTATTTTACTGCTTTTTGGTTACTTTCTCGTTGGACGACTGGGTCTTGGGATCAGGCGAGTCGGTCCGGTCTCGTGTCCTGTAGGGATTCGGGAACCGGGTCGTAACAAGATGGTATCAGAGCAAGGTCGTCCCGAGAAGTGAATCAACTAGCTGGAAAATAACCAATTCACGTGCTCATAACTATAGTAACCACCACAATGTACCTTTTAACATCTGTTCTGAGGTTCTTTCGTTGAACGTTGGTTAGAATTGACGTCTTCCTGTTCTGTGTTCGCGTCTCCTTGCAGGAGATGCCTCGACGTGGAGTTAGTGAGGCGGGCATGGACACGGCCGAGGATGAGGTCGGAGGGGCGGGCGCGTTGAGCCCAACGCCTCAGTGGACCGGCCACTACTTCCGGGCATTCAGGCCCAGGACCTCGCCCAGCTGATACGGGAGATCGTACGAGAGGAGCTTCACCTGCCTCCACGAGCGCCTCTCCCTGGGGCTGCAGAGGTGGAGTTCTCTGTGGGACCACTAGACAGACACATCGCTGGACGTGGGGGAGGGGATGGCCCTCCACCGCCCCCACCTTCCTCTGACACTTCCGAGGACAAGCCCTCCTTGCCTGGAGGCGTACCAGTTTCTCCACTTCAGTGCTATTACGAGCTTTCAGACAGTTTCGGAAGTTGAAGCCCCCCTCCTTCAAGGGGGACGAGGACTCGACCGAGGCGGAGGACTGGCTCGAGCAGATCGAGAAGGTGTTTGACACCCTTCGCCCCCCTGCGGAGTGCTGCGTGGCCTTTGCCACGTACCAGCTAGAGAGCGCGGCACACAGGTGGTGGAGGGTAGTCAGAGGTCAGGAGAGGGCCAAGCCGACTTGGGACTAGTTTGTCACCCTCTTCTGCGAGCAGTACTTCCCCCAGACGTGGCAGGACCAGAGGAGGCGGGAGTTCCACACTCTTCACCAGGGGACGATGACTGTGAATGCGTATCGCATGCGTTTTCTGGAGCTGTCTCGTTTCGCCGCGACAACTATGGCTATCGAGGAGGAGCGCCTTTGGAGGTTCACCGAGGGGTTCCAGCCTGCTATTCAGGGGTATGTCAAACCCATGAAGCTGCCTACATTCTCGAGGGTGGTGGAGGCAACTATGACATATGAGAAGACCAACCCATCCGCACGTGACACTGACAGTGGACGGAAGAGGCCCTACCAACCAGACTACTCACAGGACCGACGAGAGAGGAGGCACGTGTCGCCTGTAGGAGAGCCATCATGCTTTGCGGGGCCGTCAATGGCCTTTGGGGGCCCCCGACAGGGGCCAGTTGCCAGCACCGGACCCCCACCCAGCCGTCAGCAGGGACCTACTGAGGGTGGGAGTCGAGTTCCCCTTTGCTACCAGTGTGGCCAACCGAGCCACATCAGGAGGGACTGCCCATCTAGGGTTGGAGGTCAGCAAATGCTCCATGCGCCAAGCACTGGAGGTCGAACAGGAGGCCGCGGTTCCCAAGCGCGTGGGGGAGGACAGCAGTCGCGGGGAGGGTACCAGCCAGCGGCTACCCGTCCGACGCAGAGTGTGGTTGCTTCGTTCGCACTTAGAGCTGAGGGGCGTATCAACACCCTGACACACAGAGACACCAGAGCTTCAGGTTCAGCGGTGGCAAGTATGGTTACCGTTTCCGGCAGACTAGTTTACACACCTTTTGATTCCGGTACCACGCACTCGTTTGTCGCTGCTAGTTTTGCTGTCAGTTTGGGGCAGGACTGTGTGTTGTTAGAGGATCTGTTTGTGATCAGGGGTTCGGGTGGTCAACTGTTTGTAGCTGAGGAGGTTTACATAGGTTGTGAGGTCAGTGTTGGGGGACACAGCCTCCCCGTTGATCTGATTGTGATACCGATGGAGGACTTTGGCATGATTCTAGGGATGGACTGGTCGTTCGCTTACCACGCCTTGGTGGACTGTTTTGAGAGGAAGATCGTCTTCTCCATACCGAAGTTGCCTTTTTTCGAGTTTCATGAACAGCTAGTGGACGGAGGCTTCAGGTGCATTTCTGCACTTCGGGCGGCGAGACTTTTGGACTAGGGGTGTGAGGGTTTCCTGGCTTGTGTGGTGGCAGAGCCCAGCCTTGTGGCAAACTTTCAAAGTATCCCGGTGGTCAGAGAGTACCCCGACGTGTTCCCAGATGAGTTGCCAGGACTACTGCCCGTGCGTGAGATCAAGTTTGAGATCTCACTGGTACCAGGGACCAACCCCATTTCTACAGCACCTTACAGGAAGGCACCACTTGAGCTGCGAGAGCTCAAGTCCCAGTTGCAGGACCTTCTGGAGAAAGGCTTTGTGAGGCCTAGTGCGTCTCCATGGGGAGCCCCGATATTGTTTGTGAAGAAGGATGGTACCCTACGCCTTTGTGTGGATTACAGACAGTTAAATAGGGTTACCATCAAGAACAGGTATTCGCTGCAGAGGATTGACGACTTGTTTGACTAGTTGCGAGGTGCCACGGCATTCTCCAAGGTAGACTTGAGGTCTGGCTTCCACCAATTGAGGATCAAGGGGACCGACGTCTCCAAGACAACTTTCCGCACCCGGTACGGACACTACGAGTTTTTGGTCATGCCGTTGGGCTGACCAACGCCCCCACTGCCTTCATGGATTTATGAACCAGGTGTTCAGATCGTATCTGGATCAATTCGTGGTGGTATTTATTGATGATGTGCTCATCTACTCTCGGGATCAGGCACATCACGGACAGCACTTACAGATGATTTTGGACACACTGAGATGATGTAGGCTATACGCCAAATACAGCAAGTGCGAGTTCTGGTTGAGGGAGGTGACCTTTTTAGGCCATGTGATTTCCGGGGATGGCTTGGCTGTGGACCCAGCCAAGGTTGAGGCAGTGCTCAGGTGGGAGAGACCGCGTACAGTGACAGAGATCCGCAGTTTCTTGGGATTGGCAGGCTACTACAGGCGGTTTATCAGGGGTTTCTCGCAGATTGCACGTCCTATGACACAGCTGACCCGGAAGGACGTGCCCTTTTCTTGGACAGACGCTTGTGAGGCATGTTTTCAGGAGCTGAAGGAGAGGCTGACTTCGGCTCCCGTGCTTACCATCCTAGACAGCAGTGACAGGTTCGTTGTGTACACGGATGCCTCTTTGCAGGGGTTAGGGGGTGTGCTCATGCAGAGGGGTCATGTTGTCGCTTACGCTTCGCGGCAACTAAAGCCCCATGAGCATAGCTAC
This sequence comes from Thalassia testudinum, assembly GCA_037157565.1. Lineage (NCBI taxonomy): Eukaryota > Viridiplantae > Streptophyta > Magnoliopsida > Alismatales > Hydrocharitaceae > Thalassia > Thalassia testudinum. The sequence goes on from JAZHRO010000031.1 coordinate 148,202,905, forward strand.
CCTACCCACGACCTAGAGCTGGCAGCTGTCGTCTTCGCACTGAAGACTTGGAGGCACTACCTGTAGGGTGAGACTTTTGAGATTTTCACAGATCATAAGAGCCTCAGATACTTATTTGATCAGAAGGAGCTCAACATGAGACAGAGACGTTGGTTAGAGCTCCTGAAGGACTATGACTGCAGCATTTCCTACCATCCGAGGAAGGCCAATGTGGTGGCTGACGCCTTAAGCCGGAAGGCGCCCACTCACTTGGCCAGTTTACAGGCGTAGAGTTGGAGACTCATGGAGGAGATGGGAAGTTGGCGACCCCTAGAGTTACTGGGGCATTGTGGGGCAGTGAATGTGACATGATAGATGATGCCAGAGCTGATAGACCACATCATCACAGGACAGATGGCCAATTCGTACCTGTAGTCGTTGCATGACAGAGTACTGTCAGGGGACCCTGGAGACTTCTCCTTTACAGACGAGGTGTTGCGCATGAGGGGACGTTTGTGTGTTCCCAGGGATGAGGAACTGTTGAGGGAGCTCCTGATTGAGGCACACGGTTCCAGGTTCACCATACATCCCGGGAACACAAAGATGTATCATGATTTGAGATGCAACTTTTGGTGGAGGGGAATGAAGCGGGATGTAGGTGAATTCGTGCAGCAGTGTTTATGTGCCAGCAGGTGAAGGTCGAGCATCAGAGGCCTGCAAGGTCATTGCAACCACTTCCAGTGCTAGAGTGGAAGTGGGAAAGCATCACCATGGACTTGGTGGTGGGCTTGCCCGTTACCCAGCAAGTACACGACGCAGTCTGGGTGATCGTAGACAAATTGACGAAGACGGCGTGTTTCTTGCCGATCCGAGTCATGTTGGGGCCAGCACAGTTGGCAGAGAGGTATATCTGTGACGTGGTATGTCTGCACGGAGTTCCGCGGGAGATTGTATCCGATCGGGATACCCACTTTACGTCCCAGTTTTAGGCTGAGTTTCAGTAGGCCTTCGGGACATGGTTGAGGTTCAGTACAGCATACCGCCCCCAGACGGATGGACAGTCAGAGCGCATGATACAGATGCTTGAGGACCTTTTGCGTGCTTGTGTACTGGATTAGAGGGGCTCTTGGGAGGAGCACTTGCCCCTGGCGGAGTTTGCATATAATAACAGCTATCACTCAAGCATTGGCATGGCACCTTACGAGGCTCTGTACGAACGGAGGTGTACGGCACCCTTGAGTTGGGTTGAGGTGGGGACCAAGTGGGAGGTTGGCCCCAGGCTGATCCGGCAGAGTCAGGTGGTGATCGAGTAGATCCACAGGCGACTCTGCACTGTCAGGAGTAGACAGAAGAGCTATGCAGATCAGAAATGCAGAGAGGTGTGGTTTGAGGTTGGGGATCACATCTTCCTTCGCGTTTCACCCTTGAAGGTCCTGCAGCATTTTGGGGTGAAAGGGAAGCTCGTGCCGAGGTTTGTGGGACCCTTTGAGGTCCTAGAGCGGGTTGGACCCGTTGCTTATAGGCATGCCTTTCCTCCTCAGCTTTCTAGTGTGCACGACGTGTTCCACGTGTCCATCCTCAGGAAGTATGTCGCCGATCCCAATCACGTTCTGAGCCATGAGAGCATCGAGGTGGGTGACGACCTGACCTACCCCGAGTGGCCAATGCAGATACTAGATAGAGCCGTCCGAAGTCCGAGACGGAAGTAGGCACTCTTGGTGAAGGTCTTGTGGAGGAGCCAGCGATACGAGGAGGCTACCTGGGAGCTTGAGGCAACGATGCGAGAGCGGTACCCGAAGCTTTTGGAGGGTACGTCTTTTCGGACCGGCTTCGGTCCTCTTCGAGTTTGTTATGCGTATGTTGTTCTTTTTTCGCACCCTAGCTAGCTCAAGTTTCGAGGATGAAACTTCCTTTGAGTTTGTTATGTTGTTAAGATCCGTGCTGTTAGAGCCCTTTAAGACATCTGGGACTTGGGTCAGACGTCTGGTCAGACGTTTGGACACCTTCCCAGACGTCTGGAAATCGAAAAATTTGTGTACATCCTCGTGCCTGCACGTACTGCCTGCGCAGCCTTGTTTTCTTCTCTCCTTCTCTCTCCTCTCATTGACAAAACCCTAACCCAACGCCTACTTAAACCCCCCTCCTCTCCCTCGTTCACCTTACCTTCAGCCACCCTTCTTCTTCCTCCAACGAGAGCGGTGAGCGGCGAGTAGCGAGGAGCAGGCGTGAGCAGTGTGGGAGGAGAGGAGGAGCAACGAGGGGAAGGGAGGAGAGCACGCGTGCGAGCTCGCGAGGGAGCTCGCCGGAGAGCTCACAGACGGTCGGGCGTGCACAAGGCGGAGAGGTGCGTCGGGGAAGTCCTCCCCGACACGTCTGCAGCCGAAGCAGCAGGCAAGCGGGCACGACGCGGCCGTGCGTGGCGCGAGAAGGCGAAGGAAGCTTCTGGTTCTGGGATTTTCCCAGAATCAGACATCTGGATCAACATCTAGACGACGTAAACAATGTCTAGGCAAGGCACCAGACGGCGGGAAGCGTCTCCAGACATCCAGAGAGGTGGTCGAACATTTGGAACTGGGTCTAGATGGTCCAGCGGAGTTCCTGGATGTCTGAGGAGTAGCGCAGAGTTGAGGTATGGTTCTGGACTTTTTTTAAGACGTCTGGAAGGTGTTCCAGACATCTGATATGAATCAGGATTGCCGTTTTTGACCCATTTAGGGTCCTTTTGAGGTTCGATTTTCGTAATTAAGATTCCGTTGTTCTCCGTATAAGTTCCCCTACTTGTTGGAATACTTTTTATCCTGTTCTGAGTGGTTTCTTGTGATTGATCCTTGAGATAGGACCTCATTCCGTTGCGGATTTGGGGTTTGCTGAGGCACGTGGACCTGCCAATCAAGCCCCCATTACTCCTGGGTTTACTGGTAGAGTGGCTTCCCCTAGTTTAATTACAAACATGAATGCATATGTGGAATGAATGTTAGATCCTAGGGTATGGCATGAATCCTAGGACTAGAAACACTGGAATATTTGTATGGAATGTATGAATTGCAGTCTTGGATGAGTAATTAGAATAATAACAATTGCCTGTAAATGGATAACAGCTGCATGTGAAATGTAGAGTATTGTTGTTAACAAACTGTTGCATGTAAATTCCTGTTGTTTACGATTAAATATGAGGTGCCTGTATATGAACTGGAAATGAAAGATTGAATGTTGGAAACAAGAGCTACCTACGAATAAACCTGGAATGTGGATAATAAAGTTATATGGTACACGTGTAGAACCTAAGAAATGGAAATAGAAATGATGAAACCTAGTATGGCTTGGCCTGAGAAACATGAGCATGAACCCTACGGGGAATTAGGAGTAGAGCTCCTAGAAATAAATGGAATGGAACTGGAAATGTGAATGGGGAAGTGAGTTGGCCCTTGAGTACAGAGTACCAAGGAGAGCGACTGTCCCCTTGCTTAGTGCAGAGCGGAGCTATCCACCCTAGGGTTGGGACTCGGGGTTAGGATTGGCCACTTTGTAACGACTTTTTGGCCCTCGCGTACACAGTACCGGGGAGAGCTACTAATGTAGGGAGAGTGCTAGCCACCCCACGGGACCCGGGATTCAGCTAGCCACCTTACATCGATTTGTTAGGCCAACTGGGCAAAACAAGGTAGTTAGGCGAGGGTGCGCGGACTGTGGAGGGGCAATACCTCTATTTGGTTCTTAGGGGACTAGACCCCTATTACTAGGAGGGCTATGCCCTATACTGGTTCCGTGCTGTGCTTCGGGCGCACCCGTTAACGGAAACAACTGATCGCGTGCTAGTGCAGGGTAGCTACCTGTGCGTTTATCGCGCATGCCGTAGTCACCGTTACGTCTGTCAGTGACCTTGGGGTGGTTGACTGGGTGTAGGACCACTACGGGGGACTCTCCCGGCCAGGAGAGCACCACGTGCTACTTCTACTCTTCGGAAAAGACTACAATCAAGATCATTCCCACGAGGAACATTCGAGATTAAGAAAGAGACCTGATAAATAAACCAAGTGATGAAAGAAAGAATAATTAGTTAAAGAAAGAAAGAAATTGAAAACAACAGTTACCTGTCCACCTTTACTGTTTTAGTTAGCTGGTTGCCACTCTTCTCAGCGTTCGCTGACATTTTGTACTCATAACCTTTTTCAGGTCCAGGTGTTGAGCAGCCAAAGCCTACGGCTGCAGAGGGTGCTGGGCCCAGTAGAGCCCAGTAGTTGTAGCTTTCTGTTGTACTCCGTTTCCTGTTGTAGTGAATAGTTGTTACACTCCTGTACTCTTTTATTGTGAACTTTATATTCCTGTACCTATTTAATTTTCTACTGTTGTGGTGGTGTGTACTGTAGTAGTTTACTTCTTTACTGTTGTATTTTTGTTACTGTTAGTTGCTTGCATGGTGAATGTGGCTTATTTTACTGCTTTTTGGTTACTTTCTCATTGGACGACTGGGTCTTGGGATCAGTCGAGTCGGTCTGGTCTCGTGTCCTTTAGGGATTCGGGAACCGGGTCGTAACAACAAGCATTTCATTGATTATCCTACATTAGCATATGTCAAGAAATGAAGCCAAGAAGAATCCAAATTGATGTCTAAAGAAGTCTCAAAAATAGCTTGAAAATGACTTATAAAGAGCTTGAAGATAGCTCATGAAGAAGCCCTTAAAGAATCCTCAAAGAAGATCTTTTTCTTGGTCTTTTTAGTTGCAAAAATGTGTAATCAATGACATAATCTTTTTATGTACTTTTTGTATCATAGATTAAGTGTTAAAGAGCCCTAGAATGTAGTGTAAGTAAGCCCAAATCTGTTAATGCACCTAAGGGACAAAAAAAGACCACTTTAAAAGCCTCCTAATTTAGCTTAACCTTCTCTGAGGCACCAACTAGACATGCTTCCCGCCGACTTGCCCCTCTATAGCAAGTCAACTTGTCCATTTAGCCATTGACTGGCTCCTTGATAGCCAACTGACCAAGGGTTGACCTCCTTCATAACCATTGGCCCTCGAATGCTCTTCTTTGTCTTGGGAACCAAAGCAATTAATGATACTAATCATTTTGCCTAATTATCCTCGAAAAACACAGGTTTTAGTCAATTAGGAGTCAATTCATCATCATGTGAGGCATCAGCTGATATTGTTTGGGCACCGACTGGTGGCCCTCTGATCCTAAGTCCAGGGATTTTTGTTCTGAGAGCTCTTCTATAGGGAGACAACTAGGCATTAGCTCACCAATATTGTACCAGTCAACCCTCAATCATCGACCATTGAGAGCCTGTGTCCACCCTTTGGACCATTGTGAGGCACCGACCAAAAATAATTTTTGGTCGACCGATTTTGCTCTAGTGCACTAACTAGTAAGTACTGTCTAATCAGTTTGTTTTTTGTTTTGATTTCTAAACATTTCCTTTCACCTAATTACAATTATCAACGACTATTTTAAGTCCCAGAGCCAATCTAGAGTGTTCCTATGCCCTCCATAAATATTTTAGGACACTCCCATGCTTAGCGCAACATACACAAGTGCTCAATGCCACCTAAGAATACATTCTTGCTTTCAATTGCTCTTATTTTGGCTTTCGTTGCTCTCAAGTGCATTATTACTCCATTATCTGAGCTAAACTTGTGCTACAACTCCCTACTACCTTAGGGAATCTCGGTGATCTCTATATTCCTCATTTTACTTCATTATATTTTAGGGACCCTATAGGATCTTGTTTATTTTGTTTATTATAGTTGGGTATCCGATTTGTGGATTCTCGCCATCTTGGAGGCAAAACTTGCATCGATTTTGATCGTTGCATTGTGTATTGAAGTTGTATCACCCTTGGTTTGAAGTGATATGTTATGTAGTTGATCAACTAGGTCGATCATGAAATCCTAAGTATCCCTGTGCAAATTTGTGGCTTGCTTTTGTGCGATTGTTTTTATTTATCCTACACTATTCATCTCTCCTCTAGTGCAATTTTAATAGTAAGCCTAACTTTGATACCACTTGTTGGGTTAAATCGTAATTGACCCCCTTAACCTTATTGATGGACCTAAACGACTAACCAATGATAGTTGTACTTGATACTCAAAGATTATCGGTACTGGTTATCTACTTTTGACTTACTGTCAAAGATATATGGTCCCCATATATTATGAGTATCGGTATTACCCACATATTGTTTGGTGATTTGAGACGATTGGCATGCCTCACCAATAGTCTAGGTGTACCGATACTAAGTCCCAGTGTTGATACTTAAAGGTTAATAGTTTAGTGCTCTAAAATTCCAGGACTCAACTTATTTCAACGAGTACTGATACTTAAGATCAGTACAAAGTACTGACGTGAACTTTAGAAACTGATGGTCTTGATCTGTACTCAATATGTATCGGTACTAAGGATTAGTATCGGTACCTGTGAGGTACAGATCAAGGCTCCAAAATCTTGACCTCTATTGGCATCCAACATGTATCAGTACTAAGGATTAGTATCGATACCTATGGCATACTGGTTTGGATCATCACAAGCCTTAGAATCAACCTGTAAGCTACAAGTATCGACATTAAGGTTCACTACTGATACCTCATGCTTATAGGTTCAAGTCCTTGAAACCACGGAACTTAAACTATAACCTGCTGGTATCGATACCAAACCTTAGTATCGATACTTGTAGCATGTCCAAAAAGATTTTAAGTATGCTGTCAAAATTATGGAATGATTATCTAATCCTTAGTTCAAAACAAATCTTCAAGGACAATATAAAGGGTTTTCTATAAGTAGACAAGCATAAGTTTTGAGCATCATAAAAACATAAAGGTCTAAAATATAGTAACTAGTTTATGAAGAAATACATATCCGAAAACATGGCCATTGATACCTTGATAAAAATTGATGAAATGACCTTCCAATTCCTACATGATTGTAACCAAGAGTTTGGATTCTCCAATCAATCATGAGATAAATGCACTTGCACTCTTCTCTCTCTCACTTGGATGATGGGGAGTCACCAATGGAGAGATTTCTTGTTCGTTGAACTTGAGGACCATAACCTTGATGCGAAGAAAAGCGTGATTTGTAAAAACTAGGGTTTAAGTCATTATAACATGCAGTTTCGTAATCGCTTTTAAAATTTGTAAAACCTAGATAGTGAAGTATCTAGGGTCGTCCGAGGTGGAAATGCAATTTTAATAATCTTGCTTAACAAAGAGGAAATCAACTTTCTTTTTAGGTTGTTAAATATAAGATTTTTTTGTTTTTGAAATAACGGGAATTTACGGAATCAAAAGCAGGAAAGAGCTACGCCTAATTTTCTAAAGCTAACACCTAGGTGACAGAAATAACCCCTCTCTAACCTCACCCTAGGTATGTGGAGACCTAGGGTAATTGGAGAGAGGGAGTGAAAAAGAACACTAAAGTGAAAGCAGTAAAAAGATGCAACAAAATTTTAGAAAGGCAACTTTATAAATGGAGAAATTTTATTTTACAGAAATCCTTGTAGAGGAATGCTTCCACTACAAAATGAAAGATAAAAAAAAGTAAAACAAAGATCCTTCTGATGATGGTGGTGAAGAGGAGAGAGTCCTTGCTCCAAGCTCAGTTTCTCCTAGGCTTGAAAAGGCTCTCTCCAACTCCTTCCTTGAATAGCTCCTCCGGAATGATGTCTTCCATGGCAAGCCCAAAGGGGGGGGCATGCCTTTGCTCCTCCAGAGGTGGGTGATCTAAACCAACAATCTCCTTCTAGGGTAGCGTGTACCACCCTCAAGACATCCTCCTAAGGCCTTCCTTGCCTGGTTGCTCCTCTGGCTGATGGGGGCACAAGAGAGAAGGGAAGAGGGGAAGGCACCAAGGGGACAGAATATCCCCTTAATCTTCTTCTTCTCCTTCTTCTCTTGATCGTGAATATGGTGGGATATAGGTGGAGAATATCAAGCCAAAAGGATGAAGGAAATGGTGGTGGTTATAGGTCTTTTTATAGAGTGGAGGGGGTGTGGGTTGGTGTTGACTATGGTTAAGGGAAGAGTAGTGTTATGGATGGCTAGGATATGGAAGTTGGTGGATGGATGGTGGATGAGGGTTGGCATGGAGGTAGAAGGATGCATGAGGTGGTAGTTGTGGTGGGTGGAAAATTTGGCGCCAACTCTATGTGAGTTGGAGTTAAGGGGTAGGTTGATGTGTTGTATGGCTAGGATTAGGTCATAGGGTGGTGGTTAGGAGATGGATGGCTAGGGTAAGTTGGCGCCAACTTAAGGGATGTGTGGAGGTTTGGTTAGGTGTTTTGGTGCCAACTTTAGGAGGGTTTAGGTGGGTTAAGTGGCATGGGCTTTGTGAAGGGCTAGGATGGTTCCATGTGGTGGTGGTTGTGGGATCAAGGGTAGGTATGAATGGCGTCAAGGTGAAGGAGTGTGGGTGGTGTTTTGGCACCATTTATATGGTGGTTAGGAGGTGGTTAAGGTGAAGTTAGGTAGCGCCAAGTATGGGTTTCTGGAAGGGGGTTAGGTATAGGGTTAGGATGGCTAGGTAGCTTAGATGTAAGATGGACATAAGGAGGATTTTTGGAGGGAAGAGTTGGCGCCAACTTCTTGGTGGATTTTGGAGGTGGTGGTTGGCGCCAAAAAGGGAAGAGAGTGGAGGTGTTTTTAGGTGGAGCTAGTAGTTAAGTTAAGGTGGAGCTAAGTTAAGCTTTTAGATGGGAGGTGGATGACCATGGAGGGGAGCTAATTTTGAGCTTAGCTAAGCTAGCTTAGCTAGTAGAGAATGAGTAGGATGGAGCTAGGGTTTAGGAGAGAGGAGCTAAGGAAAAATTATCTAGAGCTGGAATGAAGCTGCATTGGAGCTGGAATGCTGAAGAGGTCTTCATGAAGAGTCAACTACTCAGCTTAGCTAGCTAGTTCTTATGCTGGCAGCTAAGCTTGGGTGGTTGAGCTAAATTGAGCTGGTTTCAACCCAACTAAGGATAGGTTGAGTTGGAATTGCCTCTGATGGGAACTCCCGAGCTAACTTAGCTACTAGTTAACAAGTAGTAGCTAAGCTAGACGAAGTTCAGCTACCATGAGTTGAGTGGAGTTGAAAGTAGCTGGACTTGAGCTGAGGTAGACTCCAATCAACTTAGTTGAGCTAGCTAGAGCTCCCAGTGAACTGATTGGAGCTGAGATGAGCTAGACTCAACTAAATTGAGCTAGATTTGAGTTGACTTGAGCTAGATTGAGCTAAGATGAGCTGCCATTCAGCTAAGATGAGATGAATGGAGATAAATGGAGCTAATTCTAACCCAAGTGACCTGGTATCTAGCTGTGATGAGCTGGAATTGGCTGAGTCCTAGCTGGAATGAGCTTCCTCTTCACCATTTGCCTTCACGAGTGCTAAGGTTTTAGGGATCTGTCTATCTGTTTGTCCCTAACACTTAAATAAATATATTAAAAAAATAATAAAATGTGTGATGATAACGTCATCATCAGCCATAACTAGCTTTAATTAGTCATAATCAATAGACAAATGCTCTTACATAACCTCCGAAGAGCCATAATTCATTACATATCCTTCTAAGAAAAATACATTAAAATAGGATTAAATCTGCAGTTTTAATAGTATAACCTAAATGCAAAACAATCACAAGTTTTTCTAGGGGTTAATTAAAGGTCAAATGGTCACAAATGTCTAATAAGAGGGTCCATGCAGACAGAAACGAGTTTTCACGCATTTCGAGAATTAATGGACATCTGAAACCCTAATTTCAGACCTACTTAATTAAATGAGGTTTTGGTCAGGATAAAATTCACAAAAACCTTCTAAAAATCATAGAAAAATATTCTATAAGGTTTGGTATCCTTGATTTAACCATTGGAACTCATTTTGACCTAAAATAGAGTCTTAGATAGGAAGTTTCCCTAATTTGGGTTTCTATGCAAATTACCTAGTCAAACTTGGTCAAAACCAAAATCTGACTTCACCATCAGATTCCTTGGACCTAAATTATGTTTGTACCAAAATTTGGGCCCAATCAGAGATTGGCTTGACCTAGTTTGCATTTCAGTCTAGTCTGACTCTTTTCTTTACACATATACCCCTAGCTTTTTGAATTAATTGCAAACAGGTCCCTAATTTTGTCATCATTCTTTACAGATTGGTCCCTCTATGATTATCATGGAGGAAGTCTTACTCTGACGTCCTTCAATCAGAGATTTCTCTCTGATTTCTTGACGAATCCCTTCCAAAATTGGAAAGGAGATTCTTAAGAAAATTCCCTTCAATCTGAGCCGCATCTTGGGCTAGAAATCCTACTCAAAACCTCATGTGAACCTTTCAAAGGTTCGAGTTTCCTTCTTCATCGAGTTTTCATGGTTTCAAGCTTGGATTCCTAGCTTAGAACGGCCATCTAGCTCCTATAAAAGCACGCCCATGGCATTCCTCACCTCTTTAGCTCATTTTTGGCTGGTTTCCCACCGTCTTCCCTTCTCCCCAGCCGAAGGCTCCGTGAGCTCCAGCAAGCCCTCAAAACCACCTTCTTTGTCCACCCTCATTGACAATAGCAGGTGGATTCTTCTTCCCCACGTTCTTCCATGTTTTGTAATACCAACGAACGCCCCCTTCCCTGTCTTCCTCACCGCTCCTTCACCACCAAAGGTTTCCTCTTTTCCGGTGCTGGCCAATCAAAGTCGACGTCTCTCTGTCCCTTTCGTCCAATTAAAGTAGGTTAATTAGGTCTCTCTAGTTCCCTAGGTTCTTTTCCCTCCTTCCAAACTCCCAATCGACCCTTGACGCCACCGCTAAACACCTTTGTTCCCATCTCCGGCCACACCTCCGGCGAGGTCTTCCGCTCACCTCACGCCACTAAACGCCTCACCAACCCTTCCAAAACCTCCACTGTTCATCCACCTTCAAAAGCTCTCTCCTATTTAGGGCTATTCACCCCTCCAAACCTCCTCTGAACAACCCATTGCCGCACCACTGTTTTCGACTTCGCCTGACCACCACACATGCCCTCACGCCACGCAACCACCGCCATTACACTCTACACCCTCCAGCGATGCTTGTGGACTTTTTTAATGTGGCCGAGAGGTTGTGTTGATGATTTTCAGGTCTTCACTAAAGCACCGCCGCCGCGTCATCTTCTCCGGCTTCGTTCGTGGTGTTCTAGCCACGGTAGCCCTAGGTCTCAGCTCCAGGATGCACAAATTTCACCCAAGAAAGCACCTAGGTCTTCAATTGGACGAACACACTTTCCCTTGATCGCAATCAGAAGAGATCCTCAGCTACTATGCCAAATTAAGCGAAGCACACAGCAACAGCTGCACACAAAGAAAGGAGTGGGATTTAGTCCCACATCTGTGGAAGAAAAGCACGCAGCTACGCTTATTAAGTTTTTGTGTTTATGCCTCTTCGCCTCAAACACTGGGGTGAGGTCCCCATTACACCCGCTCACCCGTACCTGGCTAAGGCTCCACTCCTCAGCTACTACCCACGACGGTAGCCCTAGACCCGATACTGCTTATACCTGAATACCCGATTGGCTGACCGGTTGTTTGAGGGAGGAAAGGAAGGAAAGAGAAAGAAAGTGGGGGAGGGGGTTTTGCTCTGAGTTGGTTCCCCTGTGCGACACAGTTGCTAAAAGCCTTGGCTCCCCATGTGTTGTGAAGGAAAGAAGGACTCAGAAGAGAAGAGGACAGGCTGAAAGAAAGCTTTAAGAAGAGAAGAAGAGAAGGATGTTTAAGTCGTTTGATCTAAAAAGCTGACGTCTGATTGAGCATTTGATACTTTGGCCACTTAAGCTTGTGTGGCATTACTAGTTGCAATTATTTGATATATTGAGTAATTAATATATATGTATCTAAACTAATAATTGGTAATTTAAATCACCATTATTTTATCTTAGATATCTTTTTGCCTTGTTAAACTCTTGATATACTCATGTTTTACATTGAAGATCAGTTTTGCCTGGATATTATTCATTGCATATCATTATTGGCTTGATTTCCTATGCTCATTTATATTTTGATTAAGATTAGCACGTGATTCTATATTTACTTCCTGTGTTCGACCTCGAGCTTCATTTCTTGATTTCGAGTTTATAAATTGTATTTGTTTATTAGGCTATTTAGGAGATTTTACTACAACGAAACATATTTAAACTCCTAAAAAACTCGATAAACAATATGCAATGCATGTTTAACCTACTTGATGCCTAAATGTAACCCAAAAACCCATTTGTGGAGTTAAAAACCTAAGAGCTAGATTTATTTTAGGTCATAAGAATAATGATAAACTGACGTTTATCAAACCCCCATAAGTAATTGATAACCACCCAATTGATTTTAGCCATTTTCAATTCTACCCATCATAGAAAATGAAATTACCCCTTAAGTCTCTACACATATAACCCCACATCTTAATGATACATTTGTGTCCATCATAAACCTTATGTCATATATTAATCACTTTTAGCATGGGCCTGAATTAATATTAACAGTCTTTAATATGTGATTATTCACACACATAAATCTATCATTGGACTTATTGTCCAACGGTGCAAACTTCACCAATACCAAAGCTGCATTTGGCAAGAGGATAAGGGTTATACCGAAATAAAGTACTGTAGGGATAAGTTGTGGGGTATTTGGTTATAGTATAAGAATAAGTAATGGAATAAAATGATTGGTAGTGTGATGTGATGTTAATAGATGATTTTTTAATATTATGATATAAGTGTCATTGGGTTGATGTGATATAATAAATGTATTTTAATGGATATATCATGTTGAAATGGATATATTTTAATGTATATTGAAGTTGATGTGATCTAGTAAGATAGTTTCATATTGATGTTGATTAGTAAAGTGGAATAAATTGTATCTTTGACTTCCAAATTAGTTCCTTTAAATTTCTCTACTAATCTTTTGACCGAAGGATAATGCTTGAGTTATCCTTCAGTCAAATGTAACCTAAAAAACATCTCAGGCTATTTCGCCTACACTAAACCACCTTCGCATCCCCCACAATCGTCATGAATCAGTCTTTACGTCACTAGAATTAACCCTTATTAAGTTTTTCTTGTAATCATGCATCCTTGACCTTCTACATTTTTATGTTATCTTCTCCCATGCAAATCACGAGCTAGTTAATATTAGGCAAAACAGGGTTGAAAATCGACAACATACTTCACTTTAGTTAACCCTACAACATACTTCACTTTTGTCGTTGGTTGAAAACCAACGGCAAAGCTCTTTTAAACGATGCCACTAAGTGATGCCATGATGTAAACATGTTTATATCAAATAAACTATCTATTTTTGCATGTTCTTAGACATATAGTTGCATCATACATTATAAATATTGCATAACATGCATCATCTTGCATTTGGGTTAGGTTGTATAAATTTTTTGGTTAATTCTCTTTTTGTGATCAGGTAACAAGGTGACATTTAATCGGGGCCTCAGATTGAAGATCCAACCATATAGATCTGATCAAGGCGATGATCGAAGTCAACAACTCCAAGATTGCCCTGATCAGACTTTCGTAGCATCAAATATAGTCCGAGGAAGATCAGAGGTCAAGGGCCAAGATGGTGTCAATCCACACTTTAAATGACAAATCTAATCACACGGATGGGTTCAGATTGATGACCGCAGCCCAACAGCGTGAAAATCGGTCCAATCCGACACCCGTAGCACCATCTACAACTCATTGAAGACGGACGACCATGATGGCGCCACGTGGCACCATCACAGCTGCCCAGCACTGGCCGCTACACTTCTTCTTCGCCTGCTCGATGAACCTCGGTCGATGGATGCCCATCCAATGGCTAAGAACTTGCCATGTCACGCCCAATGCGGTGCTCTCATCTTTTGAAGGTGCGGGCGAGGCGAGATCTCAGCCGTTAGATTGAGATCCAACAGCTGAGGGCATGTATGCGCTAAACGCAAAACGCAACAAAGAACGGCCATGGCACGTTTGTAAAGCGTCTTCTCGCAAAGAAGTGGTGCGGGTTTGAGCCCCGCGAGCCTCAAATTGAGCGGAGGGCGCAGACACGGTTGAATTCAGTTGCCGGATGTGTGATGTGCGGAAACGGTGGTGCCACATGGCGCAACAGATGATCAAGGATCGCGTATGGGTGCGATGACGTGCGATCCAATGCGCCATCGCATGCAGGCACGCACTACAACTGAAGACGAAGCGACGCTCGCGCATTTTAAGCCATCTGATCTTGCTATCAGACGGTTGAAAATGCATGAAAGTGCGTAGGCATTGTGCGCAAGTAGAAGTGGCAGGCGCGGGCAAGTGCATGAAGCCCACGTTCAGGCCTTTAGTGACGCTTAAATCTGTCACTAAAGGTCCTTGCATTAATGTTTTTAACATAAAAAGACCTAATTGCCCTTAATCCCTACAACTATAAAAGGAGACCCATACCACACAAATTCATCATCTCTTCCTCTCTTCTCTCACCCCCTCCAAAGATCTAGGAGCTTGTCCCAAACCCAGGATGCTCCATTAAAGTTAAAAAATACAAATCCACCTTCTCACCTTCTTCATGGAGCATCCTGCGGTTGTCCTCTCACCGCCATTTGGGAAGCGGATCCTGCTACGACGTCGTCTTGCCCCATTCTCTGTCATCCTTCATCGTTCTCCTTCATCCTGCATCTCACCACCTTCGTCCGGGCTCTCCATCGTTGCGGCTCGTCCTCCAAGTAGCCGTCGAGGAGGATAACTTCTCTCTACCTTCTTTTACCGCTTTCTAGTGTAGATTTCTTGCTTTCTAGTGTAACAAGTAGTTGTAGCAAGTAGTTGTAATGAACATTGCTCTTTGGTAATGAAATCCATGTTTTCTTTGTTTTCTCTTTATTTGTAATATTCTCTCTCTCTTTCTTCTATTATTTATTCTTTAAGTAGATAACTAGTTTAGATTCAATTTGATTGGCTAATCTGCTTCGTGACAAATAAAACAAATGTGATTTTTAATCAAACGTCCGCCTCCCTGTTTCGACCCCGAATTCTTTTCGAGTTTCGATTAAATTTATTTGTTGACGATTTTTCTCGCAAATCGCACTACAACGACAGGCTTTCAAAACTCAAATCCGTTTGCAAAGATTTTTCGCTACAACATTTTGGCACCGTTCTGGGGAGGTAACGCTCTTTGATTTTTCGCGTTTTCCTGCCTTACTTATCTTTTACCTCACTTTTCTCCTTTCTTATTGTGATTGCAGGTACTCTCTTGAGACGGGCAAAAGCGGTAGATTGGAGTAAAGTGTTATTGAAGGGTTTGTAAGTTTACCCCCACCTCCCCACCCATTAGATTTCATTCCATCACTTAATAACACAAACCCTAATTAGGTAGGAGCTTGCATAAACTCTAAAGGTAGTTTTGATTGTTTGTTTGTCACCTACACCCACCTCACCCTCCGCATATAAAGAAAAAAATTAAAAAAATCTCACAGAGATATACAACCTCTTCTGATTCTTCATACTCAACCGGTAACCCGATCCTTGGGACCGGTACACTCATCAACACATAATTGAGTATAAATCATATTAGGTAATCATTTGTGTGCCTAATTAAGTGATGCATCAGGTCAATTGTTTGAGTTGTTTGGGCTGCACCACTTCAACTAAAATCAACTCATCAAGTAGCTGCCAAATAGGGTCAACTTATAGGGATTTACCAGTTACTCCACATTCTTTTAACATTTAAAGAAAAACAACTTCATCTGTGCTTTCAAAACCTGGTGTGCCAATTGAACTTGATTGAATACACCTAAAGTTGAATCCTAAAAGCTACTAAGCAAGATTTAAACCCTAAAATTCACCACATCCAAACATAATCTTGCTTGAAAACGATTAGTTGTGCACACACACACATATTGATTAATCATTAAGGGCACAACCCAGATAAAGGGCCCATCACATTCCAAAGCACATTCAAACCTAACCCTAATTAAAATAGAGTAGACGTTGGCCTTAGGGATTAGACTCGCTCTTTGCAGCCCAGATTGAGATTATTTTCATTTAGTCTATTTCTACCATTCAATTTGATGCCTAGCTAGGGAAGGAGAATCAAACGATCGTGGCTAGGGGGTACACTAGGAACCGGAGACGCAAGCTAAAGGAAGAACCTTCTCCCCAGCCCCTCCCTCTAACTGGTTGGGTTGACTGGAAAGAAGCACATCAAATCATTTTTTTATCTCAAGATAGGTTCTGGGAGTCTATAGGTCTTTAGGCTAGCCCACTTAAGGATAGGTTTGTTTGTTTGTATTGTAGGGTGCCTTTCTTCCTCCTGTCTGTCATGGATCCTTCCACATCCTATTCGCACTTCCACTCCTACCCTCCTACCACTACTTATTTCCAAAATGATTATTATTCCAACCAAACTTATTCTCATCCATCTTCTAGTTGGGATAATCCTTATTGGGAATACAATTCCGGACCTCTGTGTTCAGGGTCTAACTTTGGAAACCATAATCTTGATTCTTATCCTTCTCCGAGCTACATTGATTATAGATCACCTCCTTCATTTGAACAACCTAATATGATCTACAATTAAGAAGGATATGATGATCCTTACCCTTCCCTAGATTACACTACTTGTGGACACTACAATTAAGAAGATGTAAACATGTTTATATCATATAAACCATCTATTTTTGCATGTTCTTAAACATGCAGTTGTATCATACATTATAAATATTGCATAACATGCATCATCTTGCATTTAGGTTAGGTTGTATAAATTTTTAGGTTAATTTTCTCTTTTTGTGATCAGGTACTTAGGCGACATTTAATTGGGGCTTCGAATTGAAGATCCAATCGTACAGATCTGATCAGGGCGATGATCGGAGTTCAACAACTCTAAGATCGCCCCGATCAGACTTTCGTACCATAAGATATAGTTTGAGGAAGATCAAAGGTCAAGGGCCAAGATGGTGTCAATCTGACTTCAGATGACAAATCTGACCGCACGGATGGGTTCGAATCAACGATCGCAGCCCAACGACGTGAAAATCGGTCCAATCCTACATCCGTGGCACCATCTACAACTCAATGAAGATAGACGGCCATGATGGTGCCACATGGAACCATCACAACCGCCCACCACCAGCCGCTACACTTCTTCTTCACCCGCTCGATGAACCATGGCAGTTGGATGCCCATCCAACGGCCAAGAGCTTGCCACGTCACGCCCTATGCAGTGCTCTCATCTTCTGAAGGTGTGGGTGAGGTGAGATCTCGGCCATTGGATTGAGATCCAACGGCTGAGGGCACATATGAGTTAAGCTCAAAATGCAACAAAGAACAGTCGTGGCACATTGGTGAAGCGTCTTCTCGTGAAGAAGAGGCGCGGGTTCAAGCCCTACAAGCCTCAAATTGAGCGGGGGGCGTGGGTGCGGTTGAATTCACCCGTCGAATGCATGATGTGCGGTAGTGGGGGCACCACGTGGCGCAACAGATGAATGAGGATCGTGTATGCATGTGATCCAACGCGCCATCGCATGCAAGCGCATGCTGCAGCTGAAGACGAAGTGGCGCTCGAGCATTTTAAGCCATCTGATCTCGCAATCGGACGGCTGAAAATGTTTGAACATGCAGAGGCGTTGGGTGCGAGCAGTAGAAGCGACAGGCGTAGGCGAGTGCATGAAGCCCACGTTCTGGCTTTTAGTGACGCTTAAATCCGTCACTAAAGGTCCTTGCATTAATGTTTTTAACATAAAAAGACTTAATTTCCCTCAATCCCTACAACTATAAAAGGAGACCCTTACCACATAAATTGATCATCCCCTCCTCTCTTCTCTCACCCCCTCCAAAGCTCTAAGAGTTTATCCCAAACCCAAGATGCTCCATTAGAGTTAAAAAATTTAATTTTTCCACCTACGACGTCCTCTCACCGCAGTTGTTCTCTTACCACCATTCGGGAAGCGGATCCGGCTACAACGTCGTCCTGCCTCGTTCTTCGTTGTCCTTCATTGTTCTTCTTCGTCCCGCATCTCACCACCTTTGTCTGACCACTCCGTCGTTGCGGCTCGTCCTCCAAGCAGTCGTAGAGGAGGATAACTTCTCTTCACCTTTTATTGATTTCTAGTGTAGATTTCCTACTTTCTAGTGTAGCGAGTAGTTGTAGCAAGTAGTTGTAATGAACATTACTCTATGGTAATGAAATCCATGTTTATTCTATCTCTATTTTCTCTTTATTTGTAATATTCTCTCTCTCTTTCTTATATTATTTATTCTTTAAGTAGATAGCTAGTTTAGATTCAATTCAACCGGCTAATCTACTTTGTGACAAATAAAACAAATGCAGTTTTTAATCAAACGTCTACCTCCCTATGTTCAACCCGGAATTCTTGTTTCTCTCACAAATCGCGCTACAATGATGGGTTTCAAAACTCAAATCCGTTTACGCAGATTTTCCGCTACAACATGCCGTTAATAGTATTGTTGTTTCTTTTTCTCGTCGGTTATAAGGAACATCCTACGTTGAATTATTGTTCGACCAACAGACAAATTGGATATTTTGCCATCGTTTGACAACCGATAGGAATTGGATTTCCTATCACTTATAAAATAAGCGATGACGTTTGTACGTTACTTTTGCGCATGTTTGGCTCCCTTCTTTAAATTTCACCATCGTTTAAATGAATACACCATCGCTAATGTAAGCGACGGTAAAATGTTTTTGCCGTCACTTTCCCAAATAAGCGACGACATATAAGTTTCAAGGAAGAACAAAGTTTCTCTTTTTGCCGTCACTTTTTTAAAAAAGTGATGGCAAATATACAATATCCGTTATAAGAATTAAACTTGAATGTTGTCATTTTTTTCCAAAATCGACAGCGATTGTAGGGTTTTTTTTTAAATGTGAAAATTATGGGAAATACCTACTAAACCTACTTAAAAGACCTACTTTTATACAAAAATAGCTAATGAAAATGAACAGAAGTTTATATTTCATAAATATAAAATCTAATACAGAAAAAATTTGAAAATGAAATATTTACATAAAACGGATAACATGAAAATATAACAAAAGGAAATGAATAAAAATCAAAATGTTGCTGCCCCAATGCCACTAGCTCCATCTGCACCACCCATGTCATCGTCTCATTTGTGCATGCTGGGATCTGATGAAGACGGATGCTCTGACTGACCCTTTTTTAGTAGAAGGGTTAGAAGCCTCTCGATCTTATCATCTGTCTTACTCATCTATGACTGCATGATCTCCATCTGATTCTTCAACTCCTCTCGTCTCTGTAGTGTATCAATCATTTGATGTAGCTGATCAACAACACTAGATGAGACGACACCTTTCCTCCCATACCAGTTGGACAAGGTGTTTGCCCTCCCTGAATGATGAACAAAACCACTGTGGTCCGATGGCATCACTCTCCTAAATGCCTCCTCTAGATCCAAAGGCTACTAGACGTTATCGGAGGTTTCATCAGTGGGGGGATGCATCAAGTGTATCATTTGTTCCTAAATGTATTAAAAAATATTATTATTATTATATATATATACAAAATTATAAACTTTGAGTTTAGGAAACTTACGTGTCTCTCTTGGTATGTCTCATGAATCCACTTATGAGTACCCTCAGCTGCAGTTTTACTGTGGGTGACCTCGTAGATATCCACCCTACTCATCTCCCTCCCATCATGTGTAGCGGACTGAAAATATGAAAATGATACAATTATATTAAGATAACTTATAATTAAATAATATTCAAGTGTGAAGTAATTACAAAACTTACGTAACGGCTCATGACCATCTCGATGCTCCTTTGACCCAAACAATGAGTCTATGGTGGAGCTTTGGCCCTATGGACCTTATTTTTCCTTACTTGCTCCTGTAATTAAAGCATATATATGTATAAATTAATATACATAATAATATTTTTTATGAATTTAAGATATATAAAATTAATATAATCATTTTTAATCGATTACTAACCTCCACCTTGGGATCCAACCAATGCTCACATGTTTGCTTCCAATGTTCAGGCATGATATCAGGAGGATAATTCTCCATTGCCTCCTCGGGTGAACTGGAGTTCGAGAAAAACTAAATACCAAATATAAATGATTAGAAATAATAAATGAAATTATGTACATAATAAAAATGTAAATATTTAAAAATTATTACCTTTCTCTTGCTCTCTATCTTCCAATCTCTAAAGAGTTTGGCAGCGTGCTTAAGGATATATCTAGAGGCATTGGTGTCATCAATCGTAACTCACCTATATTTATTTTAAAAAATATGTATCAATCTTACTTGATAATAATTTTAAGATAAAGTTATAAAAGAAATATTTAAGATACATGGAATTACTTGCAACTATCGGAGGAGCTGCTTCTTCAACTCTGCGAGCACCTTCCTCCAGTTAAAGTAGCAAATAGGCACAATGGACTTAACCATTGTGCCCACTCGACTGATGAAGCCCAAGTAATTCTCCGCCTGCCTTGTGGTTCCAAACCTAATCGTTATTCTTAGGCTCTCGGAGACACACTGGAGGTCTAAATTCTTTGTCTTCCCACATCCTTTTTTTACTTTACATACGTAAACATTAATCATATTCATTATATATTTCTAAAGTTATAATAAACTTTAAAATATAGAAGTAATTTACTTCATAAAAGTACAGGAGTTCTTACCAACACTTGTTCCCACCGCTAAGGAGTTCCATGAATTGGGGATGTACCCTCTACCATCTCATCCTTCGCCTCCTCCCCCTCCTCTCCCTCCACATCATTGTTCTCATCTTCATCCTCCTCATTTGATGCTCCATAATCTAGATCATCCTTTACTCGCTCCGGCAAAGTAGGAGTAATCCCCTTCCCCTTTCCCTTCCCCCTCCCCCTGCATACAGTAAACGTGTCAGGTCCCCGAGTCGTAAGAAACTTGATCGGAGAGGAGCCTGGTGTCGAGGGTGTGGTTGAGCCTGAGGAGATGACTCGGGTTAGGTGGATGGTTATATCTTAGGAGGGCTCCTTTTTTTGGGTTTTCTCCTAAACCCCTTCATCTGCAACAAGAAATAAATGCAATAATTAATAAAATTAAAAATCATTAATATATAGATCATTAATGAAAAGAGTTTGGAGAATATTAACAAAAATATTTAAAAATTTTGACTGAGTTTCCTATTAAATTTGGATGATTTTCTATAAACCTGCATATTAAAATGAAACCTGAATATAGAATAGCTTTTTCCTTCTTTTTTCGGGGGGAGGGGGGGGGGAAAGGAAAGTTTAGCCTCTCCATAACACAAGTTGAGTGTTGTTTTGTGACAAGATAAGAAATCATCACATAAATGGTGGCTACTGGATCACCTTAACCTTAAACTTAGACCATGAATCACACGCAAAGAAAAATAAACCATGAATGATATCCGTGTTGTGTCATGCATTATGAGATAAAAAAGAACCATAGTAAAGTTATTTGATGGCATGCCTAGAAACTTCATTACAAGTTACCCATAAATTGTCTTCATGCTTCTAAATCTTATACTATTCATAATCAAGGGCAGGCCAATATGAAGAAATACAATTTGAATGAGATGTAAAACGTCATATCTAAACATAATTTGAAAGTTAAGAATAAGAGCATAAAAGCATAAGTTTATATAGATACAAGAGAACCCTGCATGCTCGGAGACTTGCAAGAGAACATCTCAGAATGTCAACTCATCTACATCAATAGATAACATGTTATTCGACAATCAACAAAGTGTAGTCATGGGCTTGTTTGTAATGATCAACTATACTGAAAGCTCAAGATTGAGACAAAACTAAATGATCAGGAGTTGCAATTAGACTCCAACAAGGAGAAGTTTCATGATCCCCAACCATACTCACCCCTGTAATTTTAACATTAAAGAATTTTAAAAAACTTCAACAAAGTTTTTCCTTAAAATTTAAAGATTTTCTATAAGTTGGTGCACCCCACATTCATTCAAATAAAACAAATAAAGTAAATAAGTGAATCATCCCCACATCCATTCAAATAAAACAAATAAACATAAGTGGGTATACCCCACATCCAAAATGAAGTACACATAGAAATAAACAACACAAATGGGTACACCCCACAAAAAAAATGCTAGTAGAAGTTTAGGATTCTTCAATTTGAATATAGATTTGATTTAAACAAAATAAATTAAATATAAATCCCTATTTGACTCTTGAGTACATACGAAGCCTAACTGCCAAGTTTCTAACGCTCAGGTTATACAACTTTTTTGCGTAAGTAAAATATAAATGAAACAAAGTAAAGAAAGTGTTACTAACCTTGGATATCCACATCTATTGCATTTGAGTCTATATGATCATCTTCCGTTAATTCTTAGTATGCTTCAGACTGTGCGTTAAAAAGATTGTGCAGTATTGTTCTTATTGGTATGACCCATCCCCTTTGGTAATTATTGGGGACGTAGAAAACTTGTGCCGCTTGACTTGTCAATGTAAATAATTTATCAGACTGAAGAATTTGATGATTGTGATTTAAACTTAAGAAATTGTGTTTCTTCTTTTGAAACCAGTGCCTTCTTTAAAAATATCAAACTAATGACATTTAAATAGGATAACTTTGCGATCATATCTGAAGCTAATCTCCATAATTTCTTCGATTTCACCATAGTATCCACTTGAACCAGTGGAAAAATCTGAATCAACAACAACCCCACCTTGTTGTGTAACCTTTTTATCATCAATTTCTTTTATTTTGAATTTGAACCCATTTATTATATACCTAAAGTGGTAATATGCATAATGTAATGGTGTATCGGCAATTACATCAAAATATGGTATATGAAAAATCAACCTTCCTCTAATAGCAAAAATTGACAAATATTCTTCGTCATTGTCATTGTGTTCCCCCTCTTAGTTCCTTTAAAGTTTATTAAAGCAATTGTCTGTTTCATTTATGTACATGGAGATAAAATTTATACATTCCTCCACGAGATAACCTTCTACAATTGAACCTTCTAGCTTTGTCTTGTTCAAAACATAATCTTTAAACTTTTTTAAAAACTGCTTCACAGGATACATCCATCTAAATTGTATAGGTCCACCGATTCTCACTTCATTTGAAAGATGCAACGTGAGATGAACCATTACATCGAAGAAGACTGAGGGAAGAATTTATTCCATCTTACAGAGAGTAATGACTATTTGTTTATCCAGTGATCTAGCATATCATTTTGTAGCATCTTCAAAAAAATAGCTTTAAAAAATTTGCTCATCTCTGTGAATGATCAACAACTGGCTCAGGCAATATACCCCATATCGCTAGTGGAAATAATACTTGCATATAAACGTGGGAGTCATGACTTTTCAAGTCAGATATCTTTTTCTGCGCTTCACTCACATAATGAGAAAACTGTGACGAAAAATCATCTGGCACCCGAATTTCCTTTAAGGAGAACAATCTACTCTTCTGGCCATGATTCAAGCTGTAAATAGCAGGTGAGAAGTAGCTATCCTCCTCATGAATATGCAGCTTTGGATGTATCTCCAGACTCTTCATGTATTTTCTTATTTTCACCATGTCCTTTGAATCATTCATCAGATTTAATACATCTAAGATGTTATCCATCACATTCTTTTCGATGTCCATTACGTTTAAATTATGACACATTGTAAGATCTTTCTAGTATGGTAGCTCCATAAAGAAAATGCTTCCACCATGCAATTTTAGTTGATATAAAAAGGCGTTGAAGCCTAGGTGTCAATGGGAAGTAACGAAGAACCTTTTGAGGTTGTTTCCTCTTACTTTCATTTTTGCCTCCCTTATATCTCTCATGTCCACATTTGGGACAGTTACTAAAGTTTGCAAATTAATTTTTGAAAAGAATACAGTCATTCGGACATGCATCGATCTTTTGACAGTCCAAATCAAGCTTATGAATCTGTTTCCTTGCCTCGTACCATGAAGTTGGAAAACCATTAAGATTATTCAACAACTCAATAATAAACTGAAGTATTTCTGATATGAATTTAGCACTAGCGTTGTTCATAACCTTCAGTTGAAACATCTTCAATAGAAATGATAACTTAAACATTCTCGTAACACCGGGAGCAATAGAATCCTCATCTGCCTTAACAGCATCATAGAATGAATCACAACTGAACGAATCTTCCTCATGTATATTTATATCCTCTCCTGCTCTTATCTTGTTCAACATTTCTTGTATTTCTTCACCTCCACTATTAGCAATTTCTCTATTAATCTCTTTGTTAACAGTGTTTTCATTATTTATGACTTCCTCAGTAAACTCCTCGGCATGAGCTACCCAAATAGTGTAATGCTACCACCACCCATTACAAATTAAGTGCTCGAGCACAATGTTACAGTTATGCAAAAAACCATTCAAACATCTTCTGTATAGGCTAGAGATATTATCGAGGTGGTCTTCTCACCTAAATATCTTCTTATCATCATCAAAGGCCCAATTCAAGAAGGAAATTATTCCATCCTTATATCTGGTGTAATATGAACCCTACAATCTAATCCAAGATTTGTTCATTATAACCTTCAATTTAATGTAAACAAACCACTTATTAGGAAGAGAAAAGACTGAATGATGTGTATCTTGATTAAGATTTTCACTTTATAGCTCATCCTCAAATATTTGATCACAACTTAGGTTTCCTCATTACATTTAACCTTCGTGTAGTGAAATTTCGGTAGCATCTCTCCACACTTCTCCAGTATACCTTCCAATACTAACCTTAGCTAGATTTCCTTTAACACCTAGTTACGGGTACTGCAAGAAACTAGATAAGATTAGTTGATATACCATAGAAGAGTAGGAAGAAACAACTGAAATTTCACTGCACAAGGTTACATGTAATGTGCAAACCTAAGTTGTGATCAAATCTTTAAGGACCTTCTTTAGTTTGGTACTTCACCGAATTAATGTCGATCGAGTCTTATGGCATGCTACAAAGATAACACATTATCAATGTAAATAAGATATACATACACTTCCTGCATTATCCGTATAACATGATCATAAGTCTCGACGGGCGAGTAATTTGACACAATTTGACCCAAAGGACGTTTACCCTAGGGGTTAAAATACCTAATATTTGTCCTCGCATGCATATCTTCTTTAGCAAGTGTGTATATCTAAAATAATACTCATAATTGCAAAGAAATTGACATTAAACATAACTAATCATCTGATAAGAAATAAAATTATTTTTATTAAATACTAAAAAGAAATGTACAAATATATTATTTTATCACAGCATGATTCAAATAAGCTCTATAGAGCTTCAAATTTCGACCTGAGCTCAAAGAAGCTCAACTACAAGTCATATGAATCCAAATAAAACATAAATTGGTAACAGACATAGGTAACTTCATAACTTCATAGAATCTATTCTAACAAATTCCTTTCATCTTAAAGATCATTTCACATCCATCAAAAGTGAGATAATAAGCTCCAAGGCTCATTGTATCTTTGGGTTGACCATCATTAAACTAAAAATTGACTTTTAGATCCTTAGTAATTCCAATCAAATTAAGGACCTAGATAGACCTTCTACGATCTCAAGAACTTATTAAACTCAAAAAGAAGAGAGATTGATCACTGGAACGCAATGTTCCAGGTCCGCCACCTAAATCTTAAACCCTAAAACTTCAAACCCTACTAAACATTAAAATAATTTTCAAAAAAAAATTGACAGAGTTTTCTCTTATATTTTGAAGTTATCTATAAACCTACATAGCAAAATAATACTCGCCATAAAAGTGGGCACAACCTACATTAAATTTCATTTCAACTAAATAAGTGGGCACACCCCACATTCAAAATAAAACATACAAATGGGCACACCTCACATTCATTCAATGAAATTAACAACACTAAGTGGGCATACCCTACATCTAATAAAAACCCATATTATCATTTAAATAAATTAAAAATATTAAAATTATACCTCTAAGTAGTACAACCTCCAAGAATACCCGTCAACGATAACCTGTAATTTCAAAAATAGAATCAATTGAATCAGACTATTAAGTATGACAAAAATTAAATTAAGTAGATTTCGGTTAGAATTGAAGTAAATTAAGTTGGTTCAAATATTTATTTGATTAGTGGTGTTAGATGGGAAGAGAAGGATGGGTAGGAGGAGAGAAGGGAGGGCAGGATGAGGGGGGTGGTCAAGAGATAGAGGAGGGGGAGGAGGCGGGGAGGAGGAGGAGGAAGAGGGGGGTGTTGGCGGAAGAGGAGGAGGAGGAACTAGGGAGGAGAAGGAGGAGGAGGAGGGGGCGGTCAGGAAAGGGGAGGGGGCGAGGAGGAGGAGGAGGAGAGGGGGTGAGGAGGCGGCTGAGTAGGAGGAAGGGGATTCACCTGAGGAGAAGGGGGGGCGCGAGGAAGAGGACCATGATGAGGAGCAATAAGGAGGGGCGGTGAGGAGGGTCAGCAACGAGGAGGAGCTATGCATTGAGGGTTTAGGTTTTACAGGGAAGATGAACAGTACTGATGGGGCAGGAGCAGGCTTTGCATGGTTATAGATTTAGGCACATATACCGTCAATTTAATTAAAAAACGACGATAAATGTCAATAAAAATTTTAGCCACGCACCCAAATACCTTTTATAGCGGTGACGTCAGTGACCAAATTTAAAACCCCGATTTGCCATTGCTTATTTCAAGAAATAACAATAAATATATATTTGTCATCGCTCTTACAACCGACGACACATATCATAACTACTCTCACACGCACATTGTTGCTTTTTACTAACGATGACAGAAGACAAATTTAAAGCTTCCATTCGCCATCGCTTTCTCAAAAACTCAACAGCACATATTTTTTCGTCGCTTGGATAACCGACGGTAACGAATCAATGGTAGATCTCATTTTTCTAATAGTGGTACATACAAGTCGCAACGGATAGAACACAATTTTTTACCACATAGATTATTGGACAAGTCGATGCCTTCATCGTGATGATCCCTCTCTTAAAATCAGTCCACGAATGGAATCTGATTTTTACTGGCATGTAGGGACCTAACTATCACTTTTTCTTGTATTTTTTTTAAGCTGAACATTCCTTCCCCTTTGCTAATCCGTGCATTATTCTCTGGAATAATTCTACTTCAGACAAAGCGTGTATGCAAAGGCTGTTGATTGGAATTAGCATCTTCTTTAACTTTATTTTCCTTTTTGCACGGGAACCGTCTTTGGAGCCCTCCTGATCACGAACATATTCTCTCCTGATTTCCAGCTGGGTAGGTATAAGGATGTCGATATGGTACTTTCTGATGGGGATTCGACCTAACCTGGTCGAATGTATAGGTAAGTTTAGGTTTGCTAGTTTTTCTCCGATCGGATTTAGATATGATTATGGGAAACGATACCCCAAATTCGTACATCCGATTATATATGGAGTACATATATTTTTGCCTAAATCTAATATAATTTCCTTCAAAATATAATCCCAACTTACAGCTTGCTCCCTAAATTGTCTATCGTATATTGAGAAATTTGCACAATTTAACATTCATGTATGGCACGAATAGTACGCGGTGAGAAGTTGTACATATTTGATTGCTATTTTTCTTTTTTCTTCTGCACCTTTGTATCCTTTAATTCTAAATTCTTGGTTCTTTAATTTTATTATTTTTACCTATTTCACATTTTTTATTTTAAACTTGTAGACACATTTAATTTATTTTAATATACAATTAGGGTAGACAAAATATGACTATTACATGTCCAATCAATACCTACAAATTCATTAGGTATTTGAAAGAAAATGTATAAACTAACATGTTAAGGGATACTTGGTAGCTAAATAGGTATCTGATTTGTAAATGGGTTTAGGATGAGTTTTCCCCCAATAATTAAATGGGATAAGTATGGGGAAGAATTTTATAAATTGGGATGAATTTGATATTATTAAATCAACTCAAACATGTCTCGTTGACATCTCTAGTTAGGTGAGAGCGGTTGGTGGTGATAGCTAGGTCAGGGATAATCTCATGTTCTTTGCCTCCTTAGAAGCCTCGTAGGTGCTCCTTGAAAATGATTTTTACGTGTGTCCTTAAAATCAATTTCAAAACTCGAAAATCCTTGAGTTGTTATTCACGGGGATGCCTTTGGAAGTTGCTTTTGAAGGTAACTCGAGGATCACAAGCTACTATTGAGGAGATGAATAATGTAGCACAATTCCTTATAGAGAAAATTAAGCAATTTAAAAAGTACAAGTAGGCAAAATAAGATGCTACAAAAACACATAGTAATTTGTATTGAAAAAACCTTTGGGTAGAAATTACTATTGAAAAAATCTTTTAACTTAAGATTTTCTTGATGGATGTATGTTGATCAAAATGTAAGTAACTTTACACCCATTTCACATCCCAAACTCAGAATATGTCATCTCTCCTTTTTTAAAAGTGAAGGAAACCTAGGTTGAATACTTAACTAGTACAATAAAATAAAGAATTAGAAGTATGTTGGCATCATAATTTTGTAGGATTTTTATGCTTAAGTTTTACTATGCTTTAGATTTTTATTTTATATTTTTACTATTTATTGTACAGTAAAAGATAATCTAATTTTTTAAACTTTTGATGTAGGAGAGAGAGAATGAGAGAGAAACATGACTAATATCGACGTTAAACAAATATCACGAGATAAGGGAATCTATCCCAGATAAAGAAATAAAAAAAAACTCACGAAAACTGGTGAAAAAAAAATAAAGAAAAGAAGAGAAAAGAGGAGAAAAAAGGTTCAACCAAAAAAAAAGAAAGAAGTTTAACCTCCACCGGGGGCTTCGTACCCACAATGCAAGGAACGGACGAGAGAGAGAGAAGAACCCACATGTCGGCTTTCTTGGGATGGATAGTTAGAGGCCCATGTAGGCTAACAGACAAAATAAAAAAATGAAAGATATGTGCAAGTGGCGGACCCAACTTTGTCAAAAAATGCAACTAGGGTGCACAGAAAGAAAAAAAAGTGACCAATTAGACCTTTAGGTTGAAAAAAAAGGAAAGAAAAAGAGGAAAGAGACTCTCCATTAGTATTTAAAAGATTGGATTAGATTGGTCTGATCAAATCAGTTGAATTAAGAATTGATGTTAAGTCAATCAAATTGATTGAATTTATTTAGTAGATGTTTAAAATCAATGAAATCGAAAAAATTTTTATTCAATTGATACAAATGGGTGAATTAGACTACCAATCTACTCTCATCAAATAAAAAAAATAATAATAACATTACTTAACACCTGCACATCTCGTCATTTACACAAAACCAACATACACATTGCCTCTCAAAAAATGCAATGCCTGCACTTTCATTTCCCAATCCACAATTTAAAAAGGCAAAAATAACTCTTCCTGACTCCCTCCCTCACTAATCAAGTGCTCCAAGCTCCAACGACACCTTCTTGACCGACATATGTCTACTGTGGTACTAACTTATCCAAATTTTAATAACTTAGAATTATATATATATTATCATGAAGTTAATATTTAGCTAATTTCCTTTTATTTATTCTTTTACTGGATATTAATAATGCTAATGATCGTCATGAAGATCAATTTAGATTTCTTTTCATGTTTTGTCAACTTATGTTGTCTTGAAAATTTGAAATCCTTCTATTGAAGCTTAGTTTTTCATTTTTTATATACTTCCCTTTATATCTCCTACTTTAAGTCTTTGAGATTTTAATACATCTATTTTATTTTGTAGTGTGATGGGATATCTTAAATTCAAAATAATATTTTATAATAGTTATATTTAATTTTCTATACATTAAACCTCGATCTAATCCAGTTCAACCAAATTGTACCAATACAAATTAAACCTAAACGTGATTAGTCTGGTTCTAATGATAATGTCATCACTTGTTCAACCAATTCGAACCATCAATTGAATTATTAAAAATCAAAATCCAAGTTCAATCGATTCAATGACTAGTCTAATTTTTAATCATTGTCCGTCACTTACGCTCTTCTCTTTTTTCTCTTTCTTACCTCTCCATCTTCGGTTGTAATCTTTACATTATTTTGATTAATAAAATTTTACTTTAATAGTTTGCTCTTCTTTTCATTAGTTTAGTAATTGGTTCATAGTTTTCATAGTTAGTTAGTCTCTTGATTTTTGTGAATTTTTTATTTTGTTAGTTTAGCATTAGTTCTTAGAATTAAGATTAGTACTTATCTCTCAATATAAAATCTTTAAAAAATAAAAAAAATTTAAAAAAATATAAAAACTTACTTTAGAATAATAATTTGTAATTTAGACAATTTTGCCTCCCTAAAAATAACTTCAACTTCCGTTATTTTATTTCTATTTCTTTTCCAGAGTTCAGAAATTTTGTAAACAATCGTATTTTCGCACAAAGTGACATTTCTAATCATCTTGCAAATTTCACGATCAGGTTTTGGCATCGTTACCTAGTAGGCTCATGCATTTAGTTAGCCTTGTATATTAGGTCAATGATTATTTTGTTTTGCTTATTTCTAGGTATAGCTTCATAAAGGAGATCAATGGTGACGTGGGTGGACTTCAAAAGGTGCACTTGGAGGCTTTGCATCTCATATTTGCATTTACGAGTAATTCTAAGAATTAGTTTTTACCTTTTTTTTGAGAGAGAGTTTTTGTTTTCTAGTGATTATACTCAAACTTTGAACTCTATACTTTCTCCCTACCCTCTCTGGCTGGTAGAACATCGAGTCCACCGCTTGTTAGCTAGAGTTTCTTACTCTACTTTCTCCCTACTCTCCCATCCCCCTTCATCCTTCTTTTCACTCCCATCTTTCAATTTTGTGTGCTATAGTTTTCATGACTTTTATTCTTGTACATTTTGGGCTTCGGTTGATTGATTACCCTTTACTACACAATTGAATTGATCTTCAAGAGCAATTACACCCAATAGCATCCATCACAATTTGTACACTTTGATCATAAGTCTTTAAAATCAAGTAGACATGCCCCTAAGCTAGATTGAATTTTCTTAGTACTTAAGGATTTGGATTGAATCAACTTGAGGCTTTGTCTATTTAGAACCACCCATGACAAGGTTGGACGGTGTGGTAACCATGTTATTTGCTTGGGTGAACCATCATGCAAATTGTCTAAATGGGTCCCTCTCGCCTGGTTGGCAAAGGAATTCAAAGGTCAACGAGATTTCGTTTGGGTCTTAAAGGTACTAGGATTAGGTCCCTTAGGGTGAAACCCTAATTAAGGCTAGATTTGTGCAATTGAATGATTAGATGGCTTATTCTTACTATAATCAAAATCAACCAAACTCCCTGTTTGAATACTGTCCATCTATTAGTATTGTTGTAAATGACCCCTCACTTGAACCCTATGGATCACTTGCTCTTTACAATTTGAATTTGACAGATGCATATGAGTATAATAACTTTCATAGAGATCATTGATAAACGCCAGTTTATCATCATTTTTATGCCCTAAAACTAATCTAGCTCTTAGGGATTTAACTCCGTAAACGGATTTTTGTGTTGCATTTAGGCATTACTTAAGTTGCATAATTTTTGTGTTTTTAACATGTTTACTTAAGTATTAAAGAGTAAGCAAGTAGCTAGACGCTTAAAACCCTAGCACTCAAGAAGGCAGAAGGTGAAGAGGAAGATCAATTCAACTGAACCCTAGCTGAATCCAGCTCATCATAGCTGGATATCAGCTCAACTAGGTTGGGTTTAGCTCATCCTAGCTCCATTGAGCTCATCTCAACTGGATGACAGCTTAGGGTAGCTTAACTCAACTCAGCTCAGCTCAGATCCAACTCAACTTAGTTGAGTCTAGCTTTTCCTAGCTCTAATTAGTTCACTGGGAACTCTAGCTAGCTCAACTTAGTTGACTTGAGTTAACTTCAGCTTTAGTCTAGCTCTCCCCAACTCCACTCAGCTCTTTGCAGTTGAGCTCTCTCTAGTTTAGCTACTACCCGTCAACTTAGTAGCTAAGCTAGCTCGGGAGTTTCCAATAGAAGTAGGTCCAGCTCAACCCAGCTTCAAACAAGTTGAAGCCAGCTAAACTACTCAAGCTTAGCTGCTAGTAGAAGAATTAGCTAGCTAAGCTGAGTAGTTGAGCTCCTAAGAAGACCTCTTCAATCACCATCAGCTCCGGGAAGAATTCTTCAGCTCCAGACTACCTCCAGTGAGCTCTACATCACTTCACCTCAGCTCCTCCACTACTACCCTACTAGCTAAGCTAGCTTAGCCTAGCACATCAACACCTCCTCTACTATGGCCGTCCAACCTAGCTACTAGCTCCACCAACAACCACATACTCCCCTTCCTATTTTTGGCACCAACCTAAGCATCCCTTGGCCCCTCAATCACCACCAAAAGGAACCACCAATTTCCCTCCAAAATCACCTAGAAATGGCGCCATTTCTTCCCTCCAAAAACCCTTCCATCTCAACCATCCATCCACCCTTAAAGGCCATCACCACCCTTCAAACTTGGCACCACCTAAAGCCTCCTTCTAGAAGCCATCTTGGCGCCAACTCAAGAGGCACCAAGGGAGGTAACCACCAACCATAATACCCCTTCAAGTGGCACCAACTTATGGTGGCCTTAGGATCAACTAACCACCCTAAAAACCTATCCTAGCCATCCATCCTAAGCCACCTATTGCCCCTTTAAACCCCTTCAAGTGGCACCAACAAACCCTAGCCATAGGATCACCTAACCACCTCTTTAATCTCATCCTAACCATCCATCCATCTCCATGCCAACTACCCTTCCCCCCAGTCCTATAAAAACACCATTAACTACCACCAAAGATTTCACCTTTTGGCTACACATTCACAAGCATACATCCACCTTCTTTCCACCATAGCCCACGATCAAGGAGAAGAAGAGAAGAGGAGGAAGATTAAGGGGGCATACACTCACCCCCTTGGTGCCTTCACCCTTTCCTCTTCTTCTACCTAATTCCCAAGCCAGCCAGAAGGTTAGCCAAGCAAGGAGGAGGTCTAGGAGGAGGAGCACATAGGGTGGTACCTTCCACCCTAAGGAGGAGTTTAAGAGTGGTAACCTTCCACTCTAAGAGGAGCTAGGCACGCCCCACCTAGGGCTTCCCAAGAGGAGATCCAGGGAGAGCTTCCTTTAATTTTGGGGCAACTAGAATTGGAGTGGGAATTCTGCAACAACAATAATTTCTTCACCATAAGCTTTCCTTAACTTTGTGTATTTTTTGCATTGTAGTTAAGCATTTGCCTTTTTGTTGGAGATTATAAGTGAAAATCCTTCTCGCTTGTAAGCTCTCCAACCATTTTTGTAAAATAGTTTTTGTTTAAGAAGCATTCCTCTATTGTTCTTCTAGTTAGCTTGAGTTTGCTTTCTCGTTGTGTCTTGTTCTTCCATTATTCTAAGCCTCTTGTGCTTGGAGTGCGTTGGAGAAACAAGGCACTTGTTGCCTTATTATTTGCATCTTTATTTCCTATCTTCTCCACATTCATTTTTGCCCATATACAAAAACCCTAAAAATTATATATTTAAAAACACAAAAGAAAAGTTGATTTCCGGATTTCAAGAAAGAGATTTTCAAATCGCATTTCCACCTCCTTTGGGATGACCTAAATACTCACCGAGTACTCGGTTTCTACAAATTTAAAAGAGATCAAAATTGTGTGTTGCAATGACCTAAAACTTGATTTTAACAAATCACACTTTTTCACGATCAATCATCCGAATTCATTTAATCATTCTCAACTTGTGAACCCATCTCCTATGTTCTCCCAAAACATTAACCTCGATTTAAGGTTAGGATATTAAATGTTGACACCCAACCTCGACACCCCTTACGATTCATCATGACTAGGTTGGAACAATTACCCTAGCTTTGACTTAAACACATACAACTCATCCAACCATGAGTTCAATCAAACTACATCACCTTATAACCTTAGTTGGTTAATTCAAATTAATTATTCACCTAAACTGTATATGATTCAAGCTATACTGAATGGGTTGCATTATAACAGTCCCTCCATAAGTAATCCTAGTAGAGATCAACTTAATTATTTGAATGATCCTTACTATAACTTTCAGCCTCGGTATGCAAGTAGAGAATCAAATCATGATTAAGGTCGATTTCTGTGCTCACATCTCAACCTAGATATCAAAACTCGCAATGATTTCAATTTTATCAACTCTTCTTCTATACTTGATCGCAAATCAAACTTAGTTGATTTCTTAGGATCACTTGGAAATGATCGATCTACTTTTGAGATCCCTGTCGAACTTGAACCTTCACCCAAACTTTTATAGAGTAAAATAAAAGGTAGATTAGTACCTTTTGAGGAATTAAATGCATATGATACCATCATACTTTCGGAAGGTCCTGATGGTCCTATCTTTAAAAGTCTACTTATAGAGCTAAACTTTAATCCAGAATTAACTAAAGATCCAAATTTGCCAAATGATTCATATAAAAAACAATTAAGGTCTTAAGCAACTGACAAACTTAAAAAGACAATGTACAACATTAATCAAACACTACTACAACTCTAGAAGAAGATGAAAGAAAAAGAATGATAAATCAAGCCGGAAAAGATAGGCTAGCCTAGAGAAAAATGTAAGAATCCTAAAATTGAGTTAAATGTACGTTCAATCAATGGAATCAAGCATAGAGACAGATCAAGATCTTGAAGAACAATCATGTAAGGTTATTCAAGAAGAATCATTTCCTTCTAAGAGGGCATGTGTTAATGATTTAGAGATTGAACCATAGACTAACCATAAGATTCTCCAAGATAAGTTGCCAAAAGATTTTGATGAAAAGCTAAGATAAGGGGATCAAGAGTTTAAGGTGAAGAATAAGGAAGAGTAGGTTCATTTACCCAAGGTATTTGATCTTAATCAAACCCATCAAATTAATGAAAATGTCTCATTGAAGGAATTTGATTTTGAAGATAGTGTTCAAAAGAAGGATCTTTGGACAAAAACAAAACATAAAAATAAGTCATTTCATCTTGACAATGATACAAACATTAGTCCTGACTATGATAATTCAATTTAGAATTGCATGAAAACCCCTTTCTTGATCTAGGTGAAGTTAAAATGAAAGAATCCCACTTTGAATGGGATGACAATTTATATTGGCGAAATGAGACCCCACTCAAGGGGTGGGGACTCAAATGATTTGAGCTCTGGATTCTCATGGCATCGCGAAAGCATGAAAATTGGTCATTTAAAATCTTTCTTTGACTTAAATACTTAAATCAATGCCCAAAATCCAAATAGTAGAAATAGAGAAAATAAATAACAACCTAGAAATTGAAACCACATGGGAATAACTAGTTTCTTCCCATTCTGGGAAGCCCACGAGCAACGAGATTACCTCTTGGTTGGTGTATCACAACACTCCATGTACTGTGTCTCCTTAAATAAGTGTCGTCTAGAGTGACTCTCTTTTTCTTAATAGGTGAATGAAATCCATTATGTTGAAAACACTTGATCCCCGTTGCGTACAGTGCAAACCCTTTGTGTCCCCAACTACCTTTACTATTTTCGAGGCGACGATAGACTAAGAATCAACTCCTCTTGAATAAAGAACCATTAATAGGGTCTTCAAGCCATGGTCCAGTAGTAGCCGGATGACTAACAGAGGTGTTGGTCGTCAGGCTACTAAAGAGACGCATGCCTCCAAGGATGCCCCTCCATATGTAGTTGGTCGACCTATGCCTTGATTGGTTGAACAACTATAATGGGGTTGGTCTTCCTCCCTCAAGGAAGGTCAACCAACTAGAGAACATCTTCTCCTCCCTTGGTCTGGTGGTAGTTGTGTCTCTCTCTTGTGAATTGAAGGTTTATTATTATTAATTACGGTTCCCATTAGGTTTAGGGAGATATTTATAGGGTTCTAATCCTAACCCTAATATGGTGTAAACCCTTGGATTTCCACCTAAGGGTTAGGATCTAATCCTACTTGATTTTTATATGATTGGTCCATAACTAATTATGGGATGTTAGAATATAATATTCAAACATTAATTAATTACAATCCAACCTTTGGATTTCAACCTAATCAAATAAGGTGCAAATAGTCACCAAATTAAATGTAATTTAACTCTTTAAATTGTATTTAATTAATCCTACAAGTAGAAATCCACCAAAATCATTATTGTTTTCATCATGCGAATAATGAAGAGTTAAGGATTAGTGGAATTATTGTGCTACCCTTGAGATTAAATCCCAGATTCACTATCCATCTTATCATGGATTACGCATTTTTCATGTTATTCTTGTATCATTAGGATGAGAAGGGAGATCAGATTCTTTCTTAAAGGACTGTCTTCTTCTCTTTCAGGTATGGATTTGATCAGGACTCACCATGTATGAAATTTCATACTTCCTAATATATGCAAAATGAGCTTGGGTCTCTCGATTTGCTGCATACACCTATGATAGAAAATCTATGTGATACTTTCAAGAGATCATGTATCTCATGTGCCTTCATATGCACTCTAACTTTCCTATATCAACACCAAGTTGGGTTCATCAACTATCGGTCCACCAAATGTGTTTATTCAAATACAGATACATATTTGTCTCAAGTCAAAGGATATGCCTTCTTCATGATAGTGATAAGAGAAGGATTTTTGCATTTTCATCTCGCTAAGTCAACTCCTTGACTCAACTTGCATGACAACCCCAAATCTCCATTCCTATGTAAAGGATATATCAAGAGCATCAGTCAAGCAACAGTCTCTAAAGAAGACTGCCATATCTTCTTAGACTAGAGACATCGATTAAATATCATGAAGGTTATTGATGACTTATTGAAAACCTTAATCCAAATCATTTTGGATTTTTTGATACCTATCATTGGTATATCCAACATTGCTACAATACATTAACCAAATTGTACTAAGGGACCCATCTAACCATATTATGTGTTCACTTGATCTGGCAATCAAATTCGAATTTCTGATCATGTGATTTGACTCAGGTTGATTTGCTCGGGACACATAACTCCAACAATTTCTTGGTTAGCTTCACCTTTATATCAACTCTTGACATACTTAAAATCGAATCATTTTTCCATGAGTTTGATTATGAGTTTGATATACCAAGTTCAAACCACTTCCTTATGTCTTGAGGGAGTTAGATTTCATGGAAGGGGTTGAAAATTTTGAAGTCATTTCATGTGAAGAGTTGAATAAAATGAAGGATTATAGTAAGAAGATGATGCTCTTGTTAATCATGATTGGCATGACAATGAGAGTTTCAACGAAAATGAATTGTTGAATCTAAGGGCTCCTATACACTTCAAATTTCTCTTAGTTTGCACAATCATGAGATTATCATCCTAGGCATCAATATCAATGGACATAAGAACTTTACATCATGCATTTATCAAGTGTTTGGCATTTTAGACTTGGGTCGCATGTCATTAAGCCTAGAATCACTTCTCATATACTTAAGCTTAAAAGCCAATGGGGATGTAAATTTGACTTTCATTATATAATAAGTATCCAACCTTTTGGAGTAGGATTGCATTATCAATTGGTCTACATTAATAACACCTTATTTTTGAGCTACACAAATACTTTCTATTTTGATTTTATCTATTTCAGTTGAATTGAATGATACACCTTTGTTAAGGACTATATGTCTTGCTGAAGATGTTAAACTCAGCGCTTGTTGGGAGGCAACTTGATCCAGTTTGCCTTATAGATAGTCAGTTACTTTTAGGTCGATCTTATAGATCCTATAGCTAGTTGCTTCTCAATGCACCAACTTTAGGTTTTTCACGTGATATCTTTCCTTTCTTATGCATATTTATGAGCATACAATCAGGATATTGCATGAAATAGACATGAGGGGAGAGTAGTTTTTCGTTGAGTTTTCTTATAAATTTAGTCCTTAGAAAATTTTCCTA
This sequence comes from Thalassia testudinum, assembly GCA_037157565.1. Lineage (NCBI taxonomy): Eukaryota > Viridiplantae > Streptophyta > Magnoliopsida > Alismatales > Hydrocharitaceae > Thalassia > Thalassia testudinum. Next base: position 148,240,739 of record JAZHRO010000031.1, read on the forward strand.
ATTTTTGAAGAAAAAAGGATTTGAAATGGTTTTCCTTGAGTTTCACGCAAGTTTTGTCGAGTGTTGAGTTAGGAAAGGATGATGTTACTTAGGTTCTCAGGATTTTCTAACAATAGGAGAATATTAGAGATCTATTACCTAGATTGTTTAGGTCGTTCTTGACTTAATCCACTCAAGTATTTACTAAGATGTGAATTTGTTTCTGAGTGCTTGAGCAGTTTAATTTGCTAAGGTATTAAGTTGATGGTGTAGGAAGTATATGGCTTGGTTTTCTTCTACCCTCTAGATTGGATGTTTTTGAAGCTAAGTACCTCACCTTTGCACTTACACACTAGCTAACTTGTAGGCATAATATCATTGTAAAACTATTTTTTAGAAGGATGTGAAATTTGGGGACTTGAATCTTTGTATATTTCCATTGATGAGATGTTCTTAAACCATATTTGAAGGAGTTTGTTATCTCTATGAAATAAAAAGAAGAAAAACAAAAAATATGTAATAGATGTGTAAATTTAAATATGCACTTAAGAAAGGTTAGGCACCTCATTATTACCTGACATTGTATATCCCTTAATAATAAATAGTTACTTGTAGACACATGAATCAAGGGCATCTTCCCCGCCTTATGAACCATCAAAGTAAATTTTCCTTTGATCTCACTGGGAAAGGCACCTGATAGAGAGATTCTCGCTTAGTTAAAATGATTGCAATAAAAATGATTTGTCATTGTATGTCTAGGTGGTGGAAAATATCTCAATTAAAATATTAATTTATTTCATCTAACCACAATGCTTTAGAGTGTCGTATCCACGGACACTCAAGCCCAATAAACCCACATATATTTAGCATGCAAGTTTCCCAACATAAAGAATATTTTTGCATAGAATCATATGAGAGCAATGAGAGATGCTAGAATAGAAAGAAAAATAGAGGATAGAAAAGTAAAACCAACATAATATATTATAAAAAGTAAATCACTCATTTCAACTAATGGTGTTGCTACTGTAGAGAAACAGGGGAGATGGCCTTACGTGCGCTCGTGTGGGAAGAGAATGTGGTGGTCGATGAGCTAGGTAGGAGACCAGCTGGAGACGAGCTTCAAGTAGACGATGGCGGTGCAGTGAGATGTGGCTGAAGACAGCTGCTGGAGGCGGGCGGTTGGAGCGTTGGGAGGCCGACAGCAGTAGGTGCTGGCGGCACGTGTGAAGTTGCCCACTGGTCTCTTGGGATGTTGGCATGAAGTGTTAGTGGCTTGATGGTCGTGTTGGCGAGGCGAGAGGTCAAACGGTGGAGCATGGTGGTGGTGAAGGAGGCAGTGTTGGGTTCTTTTGTTGAGGAAGATGGTGAATAGTGGCTAATGAAGGAGAAGAAGATGACGAGGAGCCGTTGCGTGTTCGCTGCTGAAGATGAAGATGAGGCATAAGATTGTTAAGCAAGGAGAGATGAAGGGAGGTGATGTGCTCATCGTCAGAGGAAACGAGAGAGGTGACTATGTGTGGAAGGGTGGTGGGTTCTTTTGCGTGAAAAATAGAGGACGAGGAGGAAGAAGAAGAAGATAGAGGGGGAAGGGAAAAAGTGCAGTGGTGGAGAAGGTGATAGATGATAGGTGCAATTGTAGTGGTGGCCTTGTACTGTCACCACACGACCCTTAGGGTGGACCTTACGGTGAAGGTGGAAGATGGAGTACACTTTAGGCCATGGTGCTCGCCATGTGCATGGTGTAGGCCTCTTTCACAGTGCAAGCAATAGAACCATGGTATACGCTCAGGCCATCGTGTTGGCGAGGGAGACAGCGAGGGCGACTGCAGGTTTGGGGATTTTGCATGCATGACCCTGCATAATATAAAGATATATGTATCAAGTCATAACAAAATATCTCTAATGAAGATAAACTAATACTTAGTTGTAAATAATTACAATCTAACGAGATGTGATTCAAATGTACTTAAGCTAATTAAATATCCAATAAATTAGACTCATCAGCACCTAATTCTTGAGTGTACTTTTTTGTACTTTCTATCAAAGTTAGTGCATCCAAAGACTTACTTCTTTCTTGAGAAGTAGCACTTGTTCATGCAAACGCACTACGATCATTGATTTTAATGATAACAAAATAATTATTATTTGACATTTGTATTTGAGATTAAGATTTTAGGTTTATGCAAATGAAAGCTAATTTGAAGGAGCTCAAGCTCAAGCTCAACTCTATGGAGGAATGGAGGAGTGTGATTTTAGGAGAAAAACATCAAGGAGCATTGGAGGAAGAAGGTTAACAAGGAGCTAAGGACTAAAGCTTGAAGAGAATGAAGAATAAGACCTAGAAATATGTTGTAATCTTTGTTTTTGTCCTTGCCTTTTTATTTTCTTAGATACCTGTTAAAGAGCCCAAAGTATAACAACCTAAATCTTAGATACACTCACCTAACCTTAGGACACTTAGGTAAAACTTAGAATTAAGTTAGAAAATCAAAAAAGTAAACAAACTGCTTATCAGATGTCTAATACTATTATCAGACGTTTGATGACCTATTTTAAGACATCCAATACTTTTCCCAAATGTCCAATAACCAAGATCTGGAACTCTAAAGTCTACGACATTTGATATTTAGATGTCCATACCTTTGTTTAGAGGTCCAGACTTAACCTCAAATGTTTAAAGACCTTCTCAGATGTTCTGTAGAGTGCCGTTAGCCTCAAATCAAGATTATGTCAGAACATAATCTTCTTAATACCCTTAACCAATATTTTATTCATATTTCCAGATGTTTAGAGCCAAGGGCAAACATCCAATAAAGAGATGTTAGGTAGATTTTGACCCCAATTATGTTGTTAGACCAAATCATGATTCCTCATTTCACGAGAAATCTAATTCTTGATAACACATCATATTAGACATCCATTACACTATCCAGATGTCCATCAGATTATCTAGACATCCTATAGATGTCTGACATTTAGGTTGAAGAACCCTGTAGAAGATCCAATGGATCAGAACCAATTCCAGGAACTTTCCCTCGCATTATTAGGCGTTTTATATGTCTGCTCTAGACATCCAATCTTTTGACTTAAGATCCCTGCATAAGATCCAATCCAATTTTAAGGAGACCATCTTCTGTAATTAAACATCCAATATTTCTATCAGATGTCCAATACACCCTTACCAGACATTTGACTAATTTACCAAACATTAAATTATCCTATCAGATGCAATTATTGCCCTGCACTCATTAGATTTCGACCAAATCTTATGGGATTTGTCTCCAACGACTAGGAAGCCTCTCTCAGGCCTTCTTGAACACTCCTAAGCCCTTTATAAATATCAAGGACACTCTTAAGCCTAAGGATAACACACACATACATAGTAGAAGAGAAAAATTAGTGTGCAACACAAATAAGAGTGCTACTACTTCCTATTCTCCATACATTGTGAGATCAATTTGTGAGCTACTCTTCAAGCTCTACACTCCGCATCCGAAGGCATCGAAATGCTATGCTATCACGCCCATCCACTTCCATCTCTAGGAAGACCCTTAAACCTATAGGAGCTTAGTTCAATTTATATTTTGGGCTCTATAGGTCTTTTGTATTTTCGTTTTTTATTGATTATTCATGTTGCAAATTCTTGTCTCCTCGTGAGACAAAATATTCTTTTTGAAGAAGGGTTTGAGATACAGTACTGATGGGAACACTATCATGAGCCATAACTAACTCAATTTGGTCTAATAAAGTCAATAAAAGCTCCTACATATCAGTCAGAAGGTCTCTTGGGCAGGTTAAGTTGTTTTGAGAAGAAAAGATGAAAATTGGGTTATTGCTACAATTTTACCATCTTATCACAAATATAGAATAACCACGGGATATTCCAGAGGTTTATTAAAGGTCATTTAGTCATTAATAACTAATAAGTGGGTCCACACAGACAGAAACGAGTTTTCATGCATTTCAAGAATTAATGGACATCTGAAATCCTAAAAGCAAACCCACTTAATTAACTGAGGTTCTGGTCAATATAAAATTCATCTAAACCCTCTAAAAATTATAGAGTTTGACATTCTTGATTTGATCATCTGAACCCATTTTGAACTAAAATAGAGTTTCAGACAGACTATTGCCCTAATTTGGGTTTTGTCATAAATTACCTAGTCAAACTAGGTCAAAACCAAAATCCAAATTCAACATTTAATTCCTTATGTTCAAATGAGATTTGTATCAAAATTTGGACCCAATCAGAGATCGTCTTGACCTAGTTTGCATTTCAGTCCTATCTAATTCTTTCTATTTCACAAGTGCCCCTAACTTTTGAAATTATTACAAATAGGACCCTATCTTTGTCGTCACTTTTTACAAAAAGGTCCTTTCACCATTGTCATGGAGGAATCCTACTCCGGCGACCTTCATTTGGAAAGTTCTTGATGATTGCTTGACAAAACTCTCCCAAATTTGAACCAAAGATTCCTCAAGGAATTCTCTTTCCACCGCACCCAATCTTGGACCCTATAACCTTCCCAATCTCTCATGCGAGTGCATGAGAGATTCGAGGATCTCTTGTGCGTCAAGCTTAACAAGCTTGAAAGCTTGGTTTCTAAGCCTCAAACTTCCCTCTAAGGCCTATATAAAGACCCATGATGCACGTCAATCTCCTTATGCTCGTTTTCGACCTGTATCCCTCTACTTCCTCCCTCCTCTCCGGTCGAAAAGCTCCATGAAATCCAGTGACTTTCTCCAACCACCATCGCCGTTCGCTAGCAATACCAATGGTGGATTCTCCTTCCTCTCCTTCCGCATCGCGCTGTACCAGCCGACGCCTTTTCCTCAAGTCTTCCTCGCCGTCTCACCCTCACCAGAGCAGCTTCGTCTCCAGCGCTGGCCACAACAGACCCACCACTGCCTCTACCTCTATTCATCCATAGCCTAGCCTAATCGACGCTCTATCCTCTACTCATCAGCATCTCACTACTACTTCTCTATTTCGACCGCTCCTACACCGTCCACATCTCCATCTTCCACCTCACTGGCATACCTCCAGCGAGACATTCCAACCTCTACAGACCATCTCTTCGCCTGCCACCAATTCAGTGAGCATCGCCTCGCTCCACTAATCAAAACCTCAAATAAATTTGGGGCTTTGATCTCTTATTCGCCCCTCCGAACAACCCAACTTCCGTCACCGTTCTCCACCTTCGCCAATCACTTCCAACCACTCGCACGACACGCCACCGCCACCACCACCTTCGCCGCACCTGTGCAATCCTCCTGAGTTGCTCTAACGTGGACATCAGGCTATATTTCTTGTTTCATGTACTTCGCCAGTCTCCGTCGCCGTCACCATCATCTCCAGCTCCAGCTGCAAATCTGCAGCTGTGTTCATCTTCAATTCCCTCTCCAGGTCATGTAGCCCAGTCCCAGGAAGCCTCCCAGGTGGTCAATTGATGCTGCCCACTTCTCCTTCGACCTCAATTAACGCCTTCACCTACTACAGCCGTTGCGCGAAGAAGCATGGGAAGATAGTCCCACATCATTGACAGCAGGACCCCCAGTAGCGCATATAGGCAAAAAGTGACGAGGGCTTATCGCCTTCGAGTCACTGGGGTCAGCTCCCTACCATGCCCTCGCACACGCAGCGCCTCATGTGCTCATCCACGCCCTCACCCGTGCACATGCCACATGGGTCTGGGTGGTGGATCCGATTACCTGGGTCTGGTCTGGTTCGCCCGATCCTGAGAAGAGAAAGAGGAAAAGGAAAGAGAGAGATAGAGGGGTTTTGCCCTTTGCTTGTGCCTCCCTGAGGCCTGAAGGAAAAAAGAGAGGCCTTTGCCTATGTTGCTGGTTCTGAGTCACTGTTGCACTATTGAGACACTTAAGTTGACGTGGCATTTGGTTGATTGATACTATAGCATTATTTGAGTATTAATTGTAATAGGATAATTTGGTGATTCAAATCACCATTTTTACCCTAATCTTTTTGCCACATTGACTTTTGAATCTATATTTACATCATTTGTACTTGAAATTGCTATTATATTGCTATATTCTTGCTTAAAATTGTGATCTCGAGGTAAATTGTCATATTGCTCCTTACGTTTGACCTCGGATTTCTTTCGAGCTATAAATTTTAAGTGTTCTACACGATTTATTGGCTATACTAAAACGCATTACTTTTAAAACACCGATTTAACGCGCGAACATTTTGGCGCCGTTGCCGGGGAGCAACGCATAGTTTGATCTCTAGATTGTGATTTTTTATTTGATACTAACTTGCTTTATCAATTTTGTTGTGATCTGTGCAAGGGAATCCAATCAAGGAGAGTCAAACAAGCACCAAACACTCCATGGGCAAGTAAACTCCATTCACTTTCTCCTAATCCCCTGATTCTAAAAAAGCTAAACGAAGAAAAAATCAATTAGGGCTAACTTGCATTCTATTCTTAGATTAATCATCACAAGCTGCCTAATTTGATACATTCTTTTTAGAAAACTTCCCAAATCTGATTCTTTCACCTACTTAGGGATTTAAGACACCTAGGGATACCACCTTCTTGATTGAGCCCTAGGTGCCAGATTTGGAATTAATTGATTAACCAATTAAGAGCCAATTAGAGTTTCAATTCTAGGGTTTTAGAAACACACTTGCTTAAAACAAGAATCAATCTTCCTAAACTGTGTGTGTCCTAAGCCTTGATTGAACTTATCTAAGAAGCAAACCCTAAGAATCAAGCTCTAAATCTCACTTGAATCCTAAAAGCAGGGACCTAATAATCAAGGATAAATCAGGTGAAGTTAACCCACCTTGCAAGGTCAACCAATCTTCAAATTAGGTGACCACTTACAAAAGTATCTTAAAGTTCAAGTGAAATCCAAAGCATCCACACTCTAAACTTAAAATTGGTAGACTTAATAGGTTAAGTTATCCATTCTGGTTTACCTGGACCCTCAATGACAAGGAAGGTCAGGTGGGGGAAACCCTGTAACCTGTGGAGATGCTTTACGGTGTAGGGGTCTTTGCAGGACTCTCCCTTCCTAGCTGCCCAGGTAATTCTAAGGTGGACGACTTTCTGATCTAGGGGTATCATCCACCCTGAACCTCTATAGTCATCCAAAGATATTTGGGTGTCTTGATTGGGTCCATCACACCTTCTATCCCTCGTCTTCTCCATCGGTGCATGTTTGGGAGGAGGTCCCTAAGACCACCCTTAAGGTCTCCATTAGCTATTCACTCCCGTCGAGGCCAAGCCTCGACTTCCTTGTTTGTGCAACCACCTTACCAAATCGACATATCTTCTGATTCATCTAAGCCTAGATCTCCTTCATCCATACTCATGGAACATCCAACAGAAGAAGAAAACAATCTCCAGAATCAACTTCAGTGCCTCAACGATCTATTCCAAGCCTTTATGAATCCACCGCAGCATCCTATAATGTGAGATCATTACATTCTCGTTGTGGTAGCGATCGAACCTCGAGTCCAAATCCCGGCTGGAGGTCCTGATAATGAACTCAAGCCCAACATGATTTATGCTATTCCTAAATTTCATGGGCTTAATTCCGAAGATCCTTTCCAACATATCAAGCAACTCAAGCATCTAGCCCAGACCTTCGGGTCAAAAGCTCAAAATCAGGATATCTTGCTCATGAAAATATTCTCCTTCTCTCTCATGGACAAGGCCGCTCATTGGTACCAAACCTTAACTCATCCAATCAACACGTGGGCTAAACTACAATCCAAGTTTCTGAAAAGGTTCTTCCCTGTTGGTTGGACAAATGCTATGCGACACTAGATCACACATTTCACGCAGCAAGCAGGAGAACCACTTCATGAGGCATGGGATCGCTTTCTGGATCTCATGCGAAAGTGCCCCCACCACAGTGTTCCTAAATGGGAACGAGTCAAGTCTTTTTACCAGGGACTCCATGAAGATATTCGATTGTTCGTCAATGTGACCTATGGAGGAAACATCATGGGTCAACATGAAGACACCGTGTGGGAGATTCTCGAGAACATGTGAGAGAACTCCATCAATAATGAATCCATGGGCATGTTCGACCGGACGAATGCCCATGCATTAACGAATCCACGGGGAGCACATGAGACACAGGGCCTGTCCTCTTCTGTTGACTTGGAGTTAATGGCCAATCACCTAGACAAGGTCTCTATCATTAAGAAGAAGGTAGATGAGCTAACTCGACATCTGCAGCGAGCCACCCCTGCACAAAACCCGTTCACACAACCACCCTCTGGGAGGGAGGTTGTGCACAACATCTACCACTGATCTTCTCAGGGGATGGATCCATACCCACCCTCGTCTGATCTAGGGTTCGGAGGAAACTCCGGATCCACCTACTCTAGTTGGACTCTGAACCCTCGTCTTCTGATTTCTCCGAGATTCCTCAGACCTGTGAGGACCTCAACACCATCCAGAATGATCCTTTCTCAAACACCTACAACCCTGGATGGTGAAATCATCCTAATTTCATGTGGTCAGGGAACAATCAAAATCAGAGACCTCAATATCAGCCCCGACTACAAGTTTCTCATCCATATCAGCCGCCTAGATCTCGGCCCAACCCAACTTACCAAACTAGGCCAACTCGAGAAGATTAAATGACTCTTATCCTTCAGACTCTGGCTGCAATTCAGAAGACGAATGCGGCTATACAAAAATAGCATAAAGATGAGATCACAGAGGTTCGTAATCAACTCACCTAGATGGCAAATCCCTGCCAACCTGGTGCACTCCCTTCGCAACCTCTGCCCAATCTAAATAACGTACTGAACCAAAGGCACATTATGAACCCGACTCAGGGCCAGGCTCACTATGTCTATCAGGCCCCTTCTGCTCCATCACCCGATGGGATGGAGGCTTCAACATCATACATGAGTTATTAGTAGCAACCACCTCTTTTGAGTACCCCAACCCAGAACCAGGTAGGACTGAATTCGGTTACCACCTATAGTGGCAAAATAACTCAGGAACCACTTTACCTGAGCCACTCTCAGCCTAGTAGTTCAAACCCAAACCCTAGGTTGGTCATCCAGGATACCCCTGTTCAAGTCAAGAACTTGGACCAATTCTTGAATAACCTGCAGAGGTTCCATTTCCTGAGACCTTGACCAAGGGAAAGAAGAAACCCAAACCTGTGGCTCTCGAGGAAAACCTGGTCAAGCTCTTTAAGCAGGTTCAAATAAACATCCCGTTGATGGATGCAATTTTCCACGTACCAGCTTATGCAAGATTTCTGAAGGATGTATGTACACCTAAGCGTAAGCCGCAAACCAAAGGTGGGAATCCAATCATACTATCGGAGCAAGCCAGCTCCATCATTTTGAGCAAACTCCTTCCGAAGGCAAAAGACCCTGGTACCCCTTTGATCTCATGCAAAATTGGTGATTTAGAATTCAACAGAGCCCTTTTAGACTTAGGAGCTTCCATCAATTTGATCCCTACGTCCCTACTAGTTCATTTCAAGGAAACCGAGCTAAAACCAACTGAGGTGACTTTATAATTAGCTGACTGATCAATCAAGTCACCTAGAGGAGTTCTTGAGGATGTTCTAGTTTGGATCCGCGATTTCTACTTTCCTGTGGATTTCATTGTGTTGGATATGGAGACTCCTAAGAATCTGAAGAATACACCGATTATATTAGGTAGACCGTTCTTAGCAACAGCTAGGGCGAACATTAATTGCGAAGAGGGCCAGATTGAATTGAAATTCGAGAAAAAGACACTAAAAACTGATATATTTAAGGCCCAGAAAGGAATCAATTGCGGGGCAGTGGAACAAGTGTGCGACATTAGTTCTATGGTTGAGGACACATTTCTCAAGGACGACCCGAATATCCCTGATCCTCAGCCCCAAGCAGATCATACCCCGCAGATAGAGGAGCCTAGTACCGATCTAGACCCACATACAGCTCCCACCTTTTCTTCTAAGGCCCATCCCGACCTGCCTGCTGCTGCTAATAATCCCGTTATGGAACTGAAGCCTCTTCCCGATCAGCTGAAATACGTCATTTTGGGTTATGATTAGACATTTCCTGTGATTATCAACTCCCACCTCACCTCTAATCAGGAAACACGTCTAATTTTTGTCCTCCAGTAGCATCGGAGAGCCATTGGTTGGACTCTCGATGACCTAACTGGCATCAGCCCCTCATTGCACACATCACATCTACACCGAAGAGGGCTCACGACCATCCCGTGAAATGCAGAGACGCCTGATCCGAACCTGCAGGATATCGTGAAAAAGAAGATCATCAAGTGGTTAGATACAGGTATCATCTACCTGATCTCCAACAGTTGTTGGGTGAGTCTAATCCAGGTTGTGCCCAAAATGGCAGGACTCATCGTCATTACGATTGAAACCAGAGAAACTATACCGACCCGCAACGCAAACTCGTAGAGAGTCTATATTGATTACTGGAGACTAAATACCTCCACGAAAAAGGATCATTTCCCACTACCATTTATTGATCAAATACTCAAGAAATTGGCAGGGAATCAATTCTTTTGTTTCTTGGACAGGTACTCCAGTTATAACCAGGTAGCAATCCATCCTGAGGACCAAGAGACTGCCTTCACCTGCCCCTTCGGGACATACGCTTTCCGTAGGATGCCATTTGATCTCTGCAATGCACCCGCCACTTTTTAGCGATGCATGCTTACCATATTCTCAGATATAGTAGGTGAGTAACTTGAAGTCTTCATGGATGACTTCTCAGTATTTGGGGCATCTTTTGATGATTGCCTCCTGCACTTGGTCCAAATCCTCAAGCATTGTATATACATGAATCTGGTTCTTTCCTAGGAAAAGAGCCACTTCATGGTACCTGAGGGAATTGTCCTGGGGCACCTCGTCTCGAAAAAAGGCATCCAGGTTGATCGAGCTAAAGTTAATTTGATTTCCAAACTACCCATGCCTATCTCTGTAAAGGACATCTACTCTTTTCTGGGGCACGTCAATTTTTACAGCTGTTTCATTCCTAATTTCTCGAAAATCGTGCACCCCTTAACTAATCTTCTCTCAAAGGATGTCCCTTTCAAAATTACCGAGGAGTGCACTCATGCATTTGTGAGCCTACGTGATCGAGTTACTCAAGCACCAATCCTACAATCCCCTTACTAGTCTCTACCCTTTGAGATCATGTGCAATGTGTTTACTATGCAATGGGTGAGGTACTTGGGTAGAAAATAGATGGGAAGCCTGTGGTCATCTACTACGCTAGCAAGACACTTGATGAGGCTCAACATAACTACACAGTTACTGAGAAAGAGCTACCAGCCGTAGTATTTGGTCTCAAAAAATTTCGATCCTATCTTTTGGGTTCTCATGGTATCATATACTCGGATCACACCACAGTGAGGCACCTCCTCGCGAAGAAGGACGTGAAACCTTGACTAATTCGCTGGATCTTGCTGTTGCAAGAATTTGACCTCGAGATTCATGACAAAGTAGGAAAATAGAATGTGGTAGCTGATCACTTGCCCCGCCTTTCTGATATCATCGACCCTTCTAGACCAATCATAGAACGCTTTCCTGATGAGCACCTCCTGACTATTGCTGCAGGACTTCCTTGGTACGATGATTTGGTTAACTACTTGGCGTCACATCAGATCCTGTCTGATTGGCCAAAGGCCAAGAAGGACAAGTTGCTTTCTAATGCCACGTACTACATCTGGGAAGACCCGTACCTCTTCCACATTGGTGTTGATCAGATCATTAGATGATGCATCCCGGAAGCTGAAATTCAGGACATTCTGTCCTTTTGCCATGACCAAGCCTGCGGTGGACACTTCTCTGGACATAAAACCGCAACTAAAGTCCTCCAATGCGGCTTTTATTGGCCCACGATCTTCAAAGACGCATACGACTACTGTAAGGCATGCACTCGTTGCCAAACCTTGGGCAACATGAGCCACCGCGATATGATGCCTTTACAGTCGATTCTCGTATACGAAATCTTCGAAATATGAGGGATTGATTTTATGGGACCCTTCCCTAAATCCGACAGCTTCGAATACATTCTCCTCGCTGTAGACTACATGTCTAAATGGATCGAAGCTATCCCGACCCGAACTAATGATCATAAGGTGGTAATCAAGTTATTCATTAGCACATCTTTTCTCGGTTCGGTGTCCCACGTGCCATTATCTCTGATGGAGGGGCCCATTTTACAAATGCACAATTCAGATCCCTGATGACCAAGTACGGGGTGTCACACCGAATCTTGACTCCTTATCACCCCCAAACCAATGGATTGGCTGAACTGTCTAATCGGGAGATCAAGAAAATCCTTCAGGTCACTGTTCGACCTGACGGGAAGGACTGGTCGGCCTGACTTCTGGAAGCTTTGTGGGCTAATAGAACCGCCCGCAAGACCCAATTAGGTATGTCTCTGTTCAGATTAGTGTACGGGAAGGCATGTCACCTCCCCGTCGAGATGGAGAACAAAGCCTATTGAGCAGTACGGAAGTGTAATCTAGATCTGCTTAAGGCCAGAACCCACTGTTAGCTTCAAATGAGCGAGATCAAGGAACTACACAATGACGCGTACGAGAACTCGCGAATTTACAAAGAGCTGGTGAAGGCTTTTCATGACAAACACATATCTAGAAAAACTTTCCATCCTGGTCAGAAGGTCCTACTCTTTGATGCCAAGCTAAAACTTTTCCTAGGAAAACTCAGATCTAAATGGATTGGACCATTCTTGGTGAGACGAATCTTTGGAAGTGGAGCCCTTGAAATCAGTCAACCCAGCCTTGATTCTGAACCTTTCATTGTGAGTGGCTAGCGACTCAAGCCGTTCATTGAACTCACTGATACGAACTTGGCTGAGGTATCTTTTGATCTCCATTCTCCCTAAGCTTATTGCGCTCGTGTTTAACGTGGCGAAATCGAGTTTAAAATGAAGCATTGTAATATAGTCGAAATCGCTTTGAAAACAAATACAATTTTTATTACTCGAATAAGTTCTGAGGTCGAACACAGGGAGCAATATGAGATTTAGAAATCAAGATCACAATTCAAACTAAAAGAATTTGCAATAATATCAGTATCAATGTGCAAAAAGATGGGAGTAAAATGGTGATTTAGATCACTAAATATTCCTACAATATCAACTAAGGAACTCAATGTATATGTAAGAAATGAAAGCTAAATCTGTTGTCTGATTTGGAAATCAAACAACTTAAAGTGATTCTCTTCTTTGTCTTCTTTTCTTCTTCCTTCTCTGACTCTTCCTTTCTTTTGCAGCTTCTTCTCTTTCTTCAGCTATGGTTTCTTCTCCTTCTTCTTCTTTTTCTTAGGTCTTCACTTCTTCTTTCTCTCCTTTCTCCTCTGTGCCTTTAGCTCTTCTTCTTCTCTGGCCCTTTAGTTCAAGCCTTCACCTCTTCTTTTCTTCTTCCTTCTCTGGCTTTCCTCTTCAGAATCCAGCTAAGTGTCAGCCGAAGTCCCCTGTAGCAAAACCCTCCCCCTACCCGCGTAACTCTCCTCTCTCTTTCTCTCTTAGGATCCACTCTCCCAAAGCCACAGGGTATTCGGGTTATCGGGTCAGGCGCGTACCTGGGTCCAGGCTCACTGACGTGTGGTGGTGAGTGAGGAGTGCAAGTTGGGTTATCGGGTTAGGCCAGGTCCATGGGTACGTGTCGCGGACGAGGCCGGGTGAGCAAGTGAGAGGGACCTCACCTCGTGAACTGAGGCGAACAGCTATCAGCACAAAATCAATTTATGCGGGCGCATGGCTTCAACACTTTCTGATGTGGGACTATCTGCGCCCCCCTCCTTCGCGTGTCTGCAGCAGGGGGTCTCCCTTCAATTGCCTCAACTCGCGAGGCTAGCGTCTTCATTTGATGGCTGGGATGTGTTCGAGGGTTGATTCCGCACGACCTGGAGTAGAGATCTGGGACCAAAGCGCCTGGAGCGAGCTTTAAGCAAGCTCAAAGCTTGCTCGTCAATGGTGACAAGGTCGAGTACCTAAAAATAGTGAAACGGCCTCTCGGCCACATCAGAATGCTCAGGGAGGGTCGCCGAACAACGACGAGTGTGATGAGGGTGTTGGTGTGGCTTCTCATGGTCTGTGAGTGCGTGGTGAGGTCAGACTATGTGCGTGAGAGTAGGTGTGTTCAGGGGAGTCCGTAAGTGGAATGGTGAATAAAGAGAGGGGAAATGAGCAAAGAGGCGCGGTAGAGGTTGTGAGCTTGTCGGTGAGGTGGATGGAGGTGCGTAGCGGTGGGAACACCTCATCGGAGGAGTGGCCGAAGCGGAGGAGATGAAGGTGTTTAGTATCGTCGGTGGTCGAATTTGGGAAATAAAGAGAGGAGAAGAAAGTAGGAGAGATAAGGAACCTAAGAATCTACTCTAAGGATGAAAAGGTGAAGGGATCCCCACGTCGGTGTGGTTGCCGGACATGGGGAAGATGAACCTCCGTGGGAGAGACAGCGATGAAGACAGGGAAAGGATGACGATGACTGATATTGCACAACGCGGTGGACGGTGAGGAAGATGAATCCGCCATTGGTTTTGTGGTCGGGTGACGAGAAGAGTCAAAGAGAGACAGCTGGAGCTTGCGAAAATTTGCGGCCGAAGAGGAGAGGAAGAGGGGGAGTTCCGGTTGAATTTCAAGCTGAGGAGAATGATCGAACCCTGTGGAGTCGTTTATAGGTCATCAAAGGGCGATTAGAGCTTGGGAAGCAAGCTTCCCAAGCTTGGAAGGTCACTGGAGTTGGACGTTTCTTGATACCCAATTCTCTCATGTGTTCGCATGAGAGATTGGGAAAGATTCAGTGTACAAGGACGGGTTCAGATATGAGAGGATTTCTCAAGGAATCTTGGAAGGGATTAGCGAAGAAATCAAGGAGAAATCTCTTGTCAAAGGTCGCCGAAGTAGGTTTCCTCCACGATAATGGTAGAGGGACCTAATTATGAAAATTACGAAGAAGTTAAGGGGCTGACTGCAACTATTTTTGAAAGTTAGGGGCATAACTGTAATCAGACAGGACCAATTTGCAAACTAAGTTAAGACAAGATCATCTTGGGTCCATATTTTGGTACAATCCTAAGTTGAACCTAAGAAATCAAATGATGAAGTTGGATTTTTGTTTTGACCAAGTTTGACTGGGTAATTTATGCAAAAACCTAAATTAGGGCAAATATCTATCCGAGACTTTGTTTTGGGTCAAGATAGGTTCTGATGGTCAAATTGAAGGTACTAAACCCTAGAGGATATTTTTATATAAATTTTAGATGATTTAGGTGAATTTTATCCTGACCAGAACCTTGGTTAATTAAGTGGGTCTATTTTTAGGGTTTCAAAAAGTCATTTAGTTCTCAAAATACGTGCAAACCCTTTTCTGTCTGATCTAACACACTTGTTATCCTATTAAGACCATTTGACCTTTATTCAACCCCTAAGAAAACTCCTGGTTATACTGCATTCATGATAAGCTGGTAAAATTACAGTTTTAACCCTAGTTTGTTATTTTTCCTTCAGAATGCTTATGCAATGAATTATGACCTTCAGTTGGTTATGTAGGAGATTTTACTGACTTAATTGGATCAAAAAGAGTTAGTTATGGCTAATGATGGTGTTCCCATCAGCTCGGCTGATGGCATTAAACTCAAGGCTTAGCAGGAGGCAACCCATCATCTTTTGAAAAACTCGAAATCCTTTTGACACATCTCTTTGCTGAACTCATATTGCACTTTAGGGTTCATCCATTAGAACAGTCGACTCCACCTCTGATACTCATACCAGAGCTTGAAATTGTCCGCAACAATCATCCCGACCCGTCCACCCACCCTTTGAACATGTTCTAATGTACGATCTAAGCTGAACTCGAACCCACCTAATTTACAATGAGGTCATTGCAAATCGTAGGCATGGGGGGTATTAAAGTGCAAAACGCTGTGAGAATCAATTCACAAAAAAGGGTTTCATCAAAAAAATTATATACTTGAAAAAAAAAGGAGGTTGAGGAAAAAGGAGAGCCATTTTTGAGAAAAATGAGAAAAGGAGGGAAGAAAAATTAAAATGAAAAGAAAGGAGAAAAAAGATAAAAAAAGAAATTTAGTCCCTTCAAAATAATATGGAACTTACCTAACTTTTAGGTTAGATCTAATGATGAATTAAGACCTGGAAGGCTAAAACTTAAGGGATTAGTGGCAAATACCAACCTTAGGCCTCTTAGATCTGATTGGATTTAAATACTCACATACTTGTCATGATCCAGATTAGTCCTCAAGAGGTTGGGGAAAATGCAAAGCTTGTGTATTAGGTCTAAGGCTTAGGAAGTATTCGGCTTCGTTAACTGACCTCTAGTTTGCGGGACTCAGTAACTTAAGCACCAAAAAAAAAAATCACACATAGTCCGGTTCAGTGCACTTTAAATAATAAAATCATGCCAAAGGGCATTTAATATGTTCTGAAAATGGTCTTAGATCTAGATTAGGAGCTGCTCGAAAACACAAGTTGATTTGGATGGGTTCCCGACATGGAGAGGTAGGAAATTCCCCTCGAAGATGCGCAATAACATATCGTCTCCTCGGTGCTTGCCTCCTAAGATATCTAAATATCCTACCGGGGGCACGTAAGCACCTTGTGCTGGTTCAGATGCCATGGGAGGGATTATCTCGAAATCTCGATTGCCAAGGTCTGGATTTAGCTACAGAATGCCATAGACAGGATTATCCTGAAATCTCGAAAGCCAGGGTTCTGGGGGTTGCCATGGGCAGTGCTATCTCGAAGCATCGATTGCTAGGGACCCTGCAAGGATTGATGGTGGGGACAAGGAATCCGATACATACCGTGTTTAGGGCCAATCCAAAGATGGCTCTAAGGAAAAATATAATGAAAAGAAAATGAGAGAGAAAATTCTCCACAAATAAAAATCTCCTTCTATATCTCTCTTACAAAATGCACTGGCAAACTGAACTTGGACTAACCATGTTTCAAGCACGGGTGCTTTAATCGCTGGGTCCAACGAACCTTAGGTTAGTTCCTGTTGGCTGTAGAAACCTTCGCGGCAGACTGAGGCAAAAGCTAGTCAGGTCTGGATCTGGGCTGGTACTTGAGTACCTCTAGGCTTATTGTTCGTATTAAGATCTAATTCCTAGAGAAGCAGCTTAGTAAGGCATCCTGACGATTACATCCGACCTAGATAAGTGGTTTGATCCATATAGTTTTGCTAAGGGACTTGCAAAAGCTAAGCATGGGGGTATGATGGAAACACCATCATGAGCCATAACTAGCTCAATTTGGTCTGATAAAGTCAATAAAAGCTCTTACATATCAGTCAGAAGGTCTCTTGGGTAGGTTAAGTTGTTTTGAGAAGAAAAGATGAAAATTGGGTTATTTCTATAATTTTACCATCTTATCACAAATATAAAATAACCACGGGCTATGCTAGGGGTTTATTAAAGGTCATTTAGTCATTAATAACTAATAAGTGGGTCCATGTAGACATAAATGAGTTTTTACGCATTTAAAGAATTAATGAACATCTGAAATCCTAAAAACATACCTACTTAATTAACTAAAGTTTTGGTCAAGATAAAATTCATCTAAACCCTTTAAAAATCATTCTCTAGGGTTTGGCATTCTTGATTTTACCATCTGAATCCATTTTGACCTGAAATAGAGTTTCAGACAGACTATTGCCCTAATTTAGGTTTTTGCATAAATTACCCAGTCAAACTAGATCAAAACCAAAATCAAACTTCACCATTGGATTACTTACATCTAAATGAAGTTTGTATCAAAATTTGGGCCTAATTAGAGATTGTCTCGACCTAGTTTGCATTTCAGTCCTGTCTGATTCTTTTTATTTCACAAGTGCCCCTAACTTTTGAAATTCATTACAAATATGCCCCTATCTTTGTCGTCACTTTTTACAAAAAAGTTCTTCCATCATTGTCGTGGAGGAATCCTACTCTGGAGACCTTCATTTGGAAAGTTCTTGCTGATTGCTTGACAAAACTCTCCCAAACTTGAACCAGAGATTCCTTAAGGAATTCTCTTTCCACCGCACCCGGTCTTGGACCCCATAACCTTCCCAATCTCTCATGTGAACGCATGAGAGATTTGGGTATCTCTTGTGCGTCAAGCTTACCAAGCTTGAAAGCTTGGTTTCCAAGCTTCAAACCTCCCTTTAAGTCCTATATAAAGACCCATGATGCACGCTGATCTCCTTACGCTCGTTTTTTACCTGAATCCCTCTACTTCCTCCCTCCTCTCCAATCAAAAAGCTCCATGACGTCCGGCGACCTTCTCCGACCACCCTCGTCGTCTACTCGCAATACCAGCGGCGGATTCGCCTTCCTCTCCTTCCGCGTCGCACCGTACCAGCCGACGCCTCTCCCTCAAGTCTTCCTCACTGTCTCACCCTCACCGAAACAGCTTCGTCTCCGGCGCCAGCCACACCAGACTCGACATTTCCTCTGCCTCTATTCATCCTAGCCTAGCCTAATCAATGCTCTATCCTCTACTCATCAACACCGTACTACTACTCCATTTTGACCGCTCCTACATCGTCCATGTCTCCATCTTCCACCACGCCAATGTACCTCCGACGAGACATTCCAACCGCTACAGACCATCTCTTCGCCCGCCACAAAGTTAGCGAGCATGGTCTCGCTCCACTAATCAAAAGCCCCAAATAGATTTGGGGCTTTGATCTATTATTCGCCCTGTCGAACAACCCAACTTTCGTCACCGTTCTCCGCCTTCGCCTGCCACTTCCAACCACTCGGATGGCACGCCACCACCACAACCACCATCGCTGCACCTGTGTGATCCTCTTGAGCTTCTCTGATGTGGCCATCAGACTATATTTCTTGTTTCAGGTACTTCGCTGGTCTCCGTCGCCGCCACCATCATCTTCAGCTCCAGCTGCAAATCTGCAGTCGTGTTCATTTTCAATTCCCTCTCCAGGTCATGTGGCCCAGTCCCAGGAAGCCTCCGAGGTGGTCAATTGACGCTGGCCACTTCTCCTTCAACCTCAATTAATGCCTTCACCTACTGCAGCTACTACGCAAAGAAGAATGGGAATATAGTCCCACATCGTTGACAGCAGGACCCCCAGCAGTGCATATAGGCAAAAAGTGACAAGGGCTTATTGTCTTCGAGTCACTGGGGTCAGGTCCCTACCACGCCCTTGCACACACAACGCCTCATGCGCTCGTCCATGCAATCACCCATGCACATGCCACGCGAGTCTGGGTGATGGATCTGGTTACTCGGGTTTGGTCTGGTTTGCCCGATCTTGAGAAGAGAAAGAATAAAAGGAAAGAGAGAGGGGGGGTTTTCCCTCTATTGCTCTCTACACTTAGCGAAATTTGAAGAGGCCTTCGCCTCTGTTGGTGCTGTTCTGTGCTTGTGCCTCTCCTTGAGGCCCGAAGGAAAAAGAGAGGCCTTCGCCTCTATTGCTGGTTC
The DNA here is from genome assembly GCA_037157565.1 of Thalassia testudinum. NCBI lineage: Eukaryota > Viridiplantae > Streptophyta > Magnoliopsida > Alismatales > Hydrocharitaceae > Thalassia > Thalassia testudinum. The sequence goes on from JAZHRO010000031.1 coordinate 148,260,162, forward strand.
TGAGTCACAGTTGCACTATTGAGACACTTAAGTGGATGTGGCATTTGGTTGATTGATACTATAGCATTATTTGAGTATAATTGTAATAGGGTAATTTGGTGATTCATATCACCATTTTTACCATAATCTTTTTTTGCCACATTGACTCTTGAATCTATATTTGCATCATTTGTGCTTGAAATTGCTATTACATTGCTATATTCTTGCTTAAAATTGTGATCTTGAGGTAAATTGCCATATTGCTCCCTGCGTTCGACTTCGAATTTCTTTCGAGCTATAAATTTTAAGTGTTCTACGTGATTTATCAGCTATATTACAGCACATTACTTTTAAAACACCGATTCAATGCACGAACAACTACCCTCGGTTTAAAGTAGTGTGGTTGTAAATGAGGTTGTATTACCCTTGTTTAAGTGATACATTAGTGGATTTGATTGACTAAGTCAACCAGCAAATCCTAAGTCAAGGTGACTTAGGTGATGGTTTTTACCCTTTAGGTTTTCACTTAAAACTCTATTATCTCTTGTGGTGATTGTTTTTGTGAGATTGAATTTTATTTTGCAAGTGATTATCATTTTACTTTTTTCGCATTATTCACCCCCTAGTGAAACTTATAATTGGTAATAGAGCATGGACTTGCACATCAGCATAACATACCAATAAGATCATGGAGGGGAAGATCGTTGCGATGAAACATTCTCTAGGATAGTTCATTGTCTGGCCTTTATATTTAGAAGGTAAAAATTATTCATATTGGAAACTTTGAATGCATATGTGGTTGCAGGCCAACGACTACTTAATATGGGAAAGATGTGAGATGGAGTATGTCATCCAGGAGAAGCTCGCTGGTGGCTACTGTTGAGAGCGAAAAACTACGCAATCAAAGTTGGATTTGAAAAACCCGTCATTGTAGTTCGATTTGCGAAGAAATCTGTCAATAGATAAATTTATACCGAAACTCTAAGAATTCTGGGTTGAAAACAGCGAGGCAGACGTTTGATTCAAAATCGCATTTGTTTAATTGTCATGAAGCAAATTAGCTAGTCGAATTGAATCTAAACTAACTATCTACTTAAAGAATAAAGAATAGAAGGCAGAGAGAGAATTACAAATAAAGACAAAAGAGAGGTAGAATAAACATGAATTTCATTATCACAAGTTGATTTTCATTATGATTACCACTACCCACTACACTACAAAGCAGGAAATCTACATTAGAAAGCGGGAAATCTATTCTAGAAAGTAGTAAAAGAGAAGACAGAGAGAAGTTATCCTCCTCGACGGCTGCTTGGAGGACAAGTCGGATAGGACGACGCCTGGAAGACAAAGGACGGAATGGGAGGAAGGAGGACGAAGCAGGAAGAAGCGGGAACGAGGTAGCACGTCGTCGTCATCGTGGGATCCACTTCAGGGATGGGGGTGAAATAATTGGACTTTGGCTCTAAAATAGCTTTCCGGGTGCGAGACAAGCTTTTCTTGAGTTTTGGAGAGGGAGAGAGGTGAATGAAGGGATGAGGATTTCGTAGGATAGGGGTCTCCTTTTATAGTTGCAAGGATAAAGGACAATTTGGTCATTACATAGTTAAAACATTAAATGAGGGGGTCTTTAGTGACGGATTTAAGCGTCACAAAAGACCCCACATCACCACAGCCTTGTGCGCAAGCCCGCCTCCTCACCTGCCGTGCACTAAACACCTACCCACATCCAAGAAATCTCAACGATCGAACAGCTCAGATTGCTCCTCGCTCGCTTCAGGTGCACCGCTTACGCTTGCAATCTGGCATGAGGCGGTGCGTCTGATCGCGCGTGCGCCTGATTGGGCGATCTAGGCCATCCACAGCCAATCGCGTGGTCGAGATTAAATGTGCGTGCACCGCATATCGTGAGTCGAACGCGCACCCGCGCTCGCGTAACGCCACTCGATCGCTGCTTTAGCGTCTCCTCTTTGTCGCGCTTACGTTTTAAGTGGCGCACTCACGGCTATTGGATCAAGATCTAACGACCTAGATCTCGCCTCACCCGCGCCTTCAGAGAATGGGGAGTGGTGCTGCGACCAATTTGGGCGGCTGTGATGGTGCCACGTGGCGCTATCATGGCCGTTCATCTTCTGTGACATGTAGAAGGTGCCACGGATGTCGGATTGAGCTGATTTTTGTGTCGTTAGGCTGCGATCATCGATCCGAACCCATCCGTGCGATTGGATTTGTTGTATAAAGTGCGGTTTGGCACCATCTTAACCCTTGATCTCTAGGCTTCCTCAGACTATATCTGGTGCTACAGATGTCCAATCAAGGTGATCTTGGAGTTGTTGAACTCCAATCATCGCTTTGATCAGATCCGTACGGTTGGATCTTCGATTCAAGGCCCTAATTAAAAGTCGCCCTTGTTTGGTTGACGTAGATCGCGTATTTGATAGAAAAAAGTGTCGTAGTATAGCTGCGAAGTATGATCTAACAAAGATATTATTTTACAAAAATTACGAGACTTGAGTCCCGGTCGTTTGTCTCTGGGAGGCATTGCTTTCACTTTTGAAATCGATCTTTTTACTACTCTACTTCGTTTAAAGGGGCACGTCAGTTTCCAGTCTCCTAACTAAAACTCCCCCATTTCGGTTATTAACTCGGATCACATGCGCATGCGTCAAGTAAATTACGAAAGTGAACGTGTGAGTTTCTGTGCGCACGATTCTAGAGTGGTGGTGACTAGTTATGGAGAAAGCTTCTATTGTTAGATTTTCAATATCCTTAGGAAACGACATGCTGGTGCGTAATTGGTAGATAGTTAAAGAGCAGGCACTTAAATCACGCAAATACAATAATTATTAAGCTCGTGGTGATTTCAAACATATCAAGAGATATATATATAAACATTTTTCATTCATTCATCGGGAGAGTTGTTTGCACAAGGAATCTAGAGGAAAACTTGTACATAAATGCTTGAAAATTAAACCTAGCCACCAGAAAATGATCACATACAAGAATCGATAGGGGATTTCGCATGCATCTTTGGGGGAGAAATAAGACTACACTACAAAGTAGTAAATAAAAGCAATAAAATTATGAAGAGCATGAATTAAATCTAAAAGAACAAAAGGGCATTCAGGGGTGGTCCCCGATGGCCTTGGAGTGGTCGGGAGGAGAATGAGGGGTGGCCAATGTTGCTTAGTCTGATCCTTGGAGAGAGGTAGGGTTGATCCAGCATCTCGGCATGAAGTCCTCCATGATGGTGGTGAGCTCGTGGAGGTGGAGTAACTAACCTAAGTGAAGGTGGGAGTGTATGGAGCTAGTGAGGTGAGTGGTGCCAATGGAAGCCAAGGATGTGAATGGGGGTGTTTGGCTGCCCAAGGGGTCTTTCTATAGACCCAATGACTTCTCTCTAGAGAGGTGTGGAACTCTCTAGAGAGAGTCCAAGAGTGGCCGGCCACATGGGGTTGGAGGTGGTCATTGAGATCCAAAAATTGTGGATCTCAATTTGAATGCCTCTTGGTTGCTAAATTTGGCAACCAAGAGGTGGTGCCATCTCAAGAGATCTCTAGAGAATTCTAGAGAAGTGTGTGCATGAATGGGTGTATGTATGTGTGTGTGTGGTCATGCTCTACATGACTAGGTGGCTTAGGGTAGGTCTAAGGGGTTTGTGTAGGTGTAGGTCTTGATTTAAGGTTACAAACCCTAATTACTAAGGGGAAAATGCAATTAAACTTAACCTAAGTTTAATTGAATGAGTGTGAACCTAATTAAGAGTGGAATAACTCAATTAGGTTGGGTTTAGGTCAATTGGACTCTCACCAAGTCCAATTAAACTTGTGTGGGCTGAGATCTAAGCTCAATTGGACACAATGAGTCCAATTGACTTAGGTGAAGGTAATTGACTTTGATCTAAGTCAATTGGGTTTGGTGAGGACCTAATTAGGTCCTTAGGTAGGTCTAGAGGTGGTGTACTAGGGTTAGGACACCTTAGTTTAGGTTCCTATGGGGTTGGGATTAGGTCTAGGGAGTTATAGATCCAAGATCAAGACTTGAATCTCAAAATAGGGATTGGAGACCAGCATCAGACGTCCAATAATAGAATCAGATGACTTATACTCAAAAATCAGAAGTCCAGACTTTAGTTCTGGATGTCCAATTTGAGTCAGGGGGAAATCAGGGTTCTATTTTGGGTAGTCTACAGAAATTGGACATCCGACAAAGTGTCTAGACGTTCAATAACACTGCGAAAGTGGGTTTGAGGTGTGCGGGAGATGGCTAAGGGTCCTGGACGTCCTATAACTTATCTGGACATCCAGATAAGGGCTGGAACTAGGGTTTTAAGGCTTCCTATGGTGTTGTGACCTAATCTAAGGGTGGCTAAGGCTTGGGGAAGTCTCTAGGCTATCCTAGGGCTAGGATGAATCTAAGCTCTTCACATTTTACTGCTTTATTCCTACTTAATAGAATAGAAAACTTTAACCCCCTTACATTATTGTTCCTATATCTAAACTAAGCCTTCTGCTCTAGCTCTGTTACAACTCCTGTTATTCCTGATCCAACTTCAAATCCTGCTCCAGATCCAGCTCAAGATCTGCTTATTGCCTGCAGTTGACATAATGCACTTAATCAGCACATTATAACATTATTTTATGCATAGCTAAAGTAAAGCAATAAAGATGCAGATAATGCGTATGCATGCATGAATAACTCTAACTTATGCTAAGTCCTAGCTTAATCTAGGTTAATTAAGACCTATGATTGTTGTGCAATCAGCCCTGTCCCTGGCCATAAAAGGAGACAATTACTATACAATTTATACAATTTGACCTAAATGTATGATTATGTATGTTATGCAATATTTACAATGCATGATGCTAATATGACACTAAGAACATGCATTAATAGACATTTTTGGCTATTTAGATGTATGCACATCACACCCCCATGCCTATCTTTTACTAGTCCCTAGCAAAAACTACATGCTATTTATAAAAGAATTAGGATTGGATTACTCAGGCAAAAGTCATTTTCAACATTAAGAAATTTTTACTTAGGACCTGAACTTTCAAAGACACAACAGCGCCTGGGTATCTACCAAAATGAAGATCGCTTCAAGCCCTTGCTTTATTCAAAAAAGGATCTCTTTTTTTTCCTTTTTCTTCTTTTCTAATTTTTTTTTTAATTTTTGAGTTTAGGGTTACAGAGTGGCTTTCTACGGCCACTCAACCCACCCAAGACTTGATGAGAACCCTAAGTCCTAAGTATCTTTTTGTGAATGTGATAGACTCGTTGATCGGCAATCAGAACGGACTTCAGGTTTCTATGCCCCTAGTGACCTTAAAAAGAATTTTACCTAAAGGTGTATCTATACGATCGGTAGCTTTCTCCCTACTTTTATTTTTTATGGGGTCAACACAAGGGTGAATCCAGTGTATATCTCCTCGATTTATTCTACTTCTCTGCTTCTTCCTAAGTGTTTTAGGAATTTTTACGTGCATTTCTTTAGCTGGGATCTTGACAACCTACTAATGGGCTGTTACCCACGATAACTTGCCAGCCATACCACCCTAGAAGGTTCATTAGCTACACAATTTCCATTAAAGCCGCTGAACAACGAGTCAGAGCGAATAGTGTATAGATGCTTAGACTTAAAGTTCCCTCAAATCAAAGAGCGGGTTGATAAGTCGTGTACTTATCACCCAAACCTATTTAATAAAATTGAAATAGAATTCAGGATGGCGAGGACTCGATAAACAAATCTACATTTTAGTGGATACCAGGCCTGATTAAACCCAAAGACCTGAAGGGTCTTAGTGTTTAGATCCTACTGTAATTTTTCCTAAGATTGAAAGGTCCTAATGCCCAAGTATTCTTTCCTAATTCAATTTTTTTTTCAAAAATAAAGATAAAATAAAAAGAATCAACAGAGTAACAAGATGATTCAAAAATGAATATCCACCCTCCCATACATATCTAATGCAATGCCCTCATTGTATTAAAAAGACACGAACAGAGTGAAGTAGAGTTGAAAGCACCTGAATTGCATGAATAATGGATCGGCTCCGAGATGAAAAGAACCTATATATGTGCTGAAGTTAGTGCCTTCAGTTAGGCACACTAAACAAATAAAGAAGAAACAAAGAATTCACAGGTGTAGGTCAGAATCAGAATAAAAAGTTCACCTCAGGACCTGCTAGCAGATGTCCATAGATATGGACCAGATTGTGATGTAAACCTGTTGAACGTGTACGAACCTACGCTAACGAGATTGGTTTTGGAAAACCTGTCGTTGTAGTTCGAAAGCGAAGAATTCGTGTTCAACAAATAAAATTTATACCGAAATTAAAATTCCGAGTCGAACACAGGGAGGCGAACGTTTGATTTAAAAACTACGCGTTTCTTTTTATTTGTTACAGAATAATTCAATTTTGAATCATCTAATTATTTACAATAAATAGAAGAGAGAGAAAGAGTAAGAGAGAAAGAGAATATTACACAGAGAAATCAAAATGAGATGTAGAATAAACAAGGTATTTTTGTATTGAAGAGATTGTTCATTACAACTAGAAAGCATAAAACAATTACTCTAGAAAGCTATAAATTTACTCTAGAAAGTATTAAAAGAATGGAGAGAGAAATGTCCTCCTCGACGATTGCTTGGAGGACGAGTAGATTAATCTAGAAAGCATTAAATCTATACTAGAAAGCGGTAAAAAGAATAGGGAGAGAGAAATCCTCCTCGACGGTTGCTTGGAGGACGAGCCGGACGGGACGACGCCTGGACGAAGTAGAAGAACGGGAACGAAGCAGCACGCCGTCGTCGTCGCGGGATCCACTTCCGAAGGGGAACGAAAATTGGACTTTATCTCGCGAGAAGCATCCCGGGTGTGGGACAAGCTTCTCTTGAGCTTTGGAGGGGTAGAGAGGAGAAAGAAGGGATGAGAATTTCGTATGGAGGGGGTCTCCTTTTATAGTTACAAGGAGTGGGGGCAAAATGGACATTACATCTTCAAAATAATAAATAAGGGGTCTTTAGTGACGGATAAATCCGTCACTAAAGACCCGACGTGGCCGTCGCCGCCGCGCCCACGCACGCCTCCTCGGCTGCCCGCTCCTCAACGCTCGCGCACGTCCAGCGCTTTTCAGCCGTCCGATCGCGAGATCGGACGGCTTAAAACACGTCCGCGCCCGCTGCAACCTGCCCGCCTACGCGTGCGATCGTGCGTTACGCGGGGCGTCCAATCGCGCGTCGGCGCTATCGGGCGCCTGCGACCGCACGATCTCCATCCAACGCTCCACGCGCCTCAATTACTCGCGCCTCCAATCCCCTCGCCGCGGCTCGAACCCGCGCCCCGCGCTCGCGTAAGCGCGCTCGACCGCTTCGCTGCGGGGCGCGGATGGTCGAGCGCATGTTTTAAGCGCCAGGCGGCCACAGCCGTTGGATCTCCATCTGACGGCGGAGAGCGATCAGGCGAGGGCCTTCACAAAATGCCAGCAGCCGTTTGGGCAGCTGAGATGGTGCCACGTGGCGCCATCTTGGCCGTCCATCTTCTGGAAGTTGTAGATGGTGCCACGGATGTCGGATTGACTCGATTTTTGTGTCTTTGGGCTGCTATCGTCGATCCGAATTCATTTGTGCAGTCGGATTTGTCATCTGAAGTGCGGATTTACACCATCCTGGCCCTTGATCTTCTAGGGCTCCCCGATCTCTATCTGATGCTGCGGATGCCTGATTAGGGCGATCTTGGAGTCGTTGAACTCCAATCGTCACCCTGATCACATCCATACGGTTGGATCTTTGATCCGAGGCCCCGATAAAATTTTTGCCCTGTCCAAGCACATAAAAGGAGACAATTAACCTCCATTTTATTCAAACTACTCTAAATGCGAGATGATGCATGTTATGTAATATTTATATCATGAAATGTAATCCTATGCTTAAGAACATGCATAAATAGACATTTTAAGTAGTGTAAATGTGTTTACATCATACCCCCATGCCTATCTTTTGCTAGTCCCTAGCAAAAACTATATGCTATTTATAAAAGAATTAGGTTAGATTATTTGGACCTGAGTTATTTTCAATCATTAAGAAATTGTCTACTTAGGAACTGAACTTTCAAAGACACAACAGTGCCTGGGTATCAACCAAAATGCAGACCGCCTCAAGCCCTCGCCTTATTCAAAGAAAAATTTCTTTTTCTTTTTACTCTTTTCTATTTTTTTTTTTTTTTGGATTTTCAAATTTTAGGGTTTAAGAGTGGCTTTCTACGGCCATTCAACTCACCCAAGATTTGATGAGAACCCTAAGTTTTAAGCATCTTATTGTGATTGTGATAGACTCGTTGACCGGCAATTAAAACGAACTTCGGATTTCTACGCCTCTAGGTGACCTCAAAAAGAATTCTACCTAAAGGTGTATCTTTACAACCGGTAGCTTTTTCCCTACTTTTATTTTTTAACGGGGTCAACACAAGGGTGAATCCAGTGTATATCTCCCTGGTTTATTCTACTTCTCCGCTTCTTCCTAAGTGTTTTGGGAATTTTTAGTGCATTTTCTGAGCTGGGTTCTGGACAATCGGTCGATGAGCTGTTACCACCGACAACTTGCCAGCCATACTCGTGCGGCGAAGTGTGGCTTATTTCTTTTTGTTCTTTTCTCCTTTTTGATTTTTTTTTTTTTAAGTAGGTGGCTTCCCTGATCTAAGATTTACCTAAAGGCAGCAAAAAGAGAAAGGTCCAGTGACTGGGCTCTGGACAACCTACCTATGGGTTGTTACCCACGATAACTTGCCAGCCATATCACCCTAGAAGGTTCATTAGCTACCCAATTTCCGTTAGAATCGCTGAATAACGAGTCAGTGCAAAGAAAGTGTGTAGATGCTTAAAACTCAAAATTCCCTCAAATCAGAGGGCGGGTTAATAAGTCGTGTACTTATCACCCAAACTTATTTATTCCAATTATAATAGAATTAAGATGGCGAGGACTCAAAGACAAATCCACATTTTAGTGGATACACAGGCTAATTAAGTCCAAAGACCTGATGGGTCTTTGTGTTCAGATCCTAATGTAGTATTTCCTAAGATTGCAAATTTTCTTAAACCCAAATTCTCTTTCCTAATTTTGAATTTTTTTTTATAAAAGAAAATAAACAAATCTACGGAGCTGACGAATGAATTCAGAGATAAATATCCACCCCCCCATGCCTATCTAATGCAATGTCCTCATTGTATTAAAAAGACATAAAACAGACTGGAAATGCGTAGAAAGCACCTGAATTGCGTGAATGTCATGTCCGCTATGAGATGAAATCGAAAAAAGAACTGTATAAGTGCTGAGTTTAGTGCCTTCAGCTAGGCGCACTATACAAAGAAAAGAAATGAAGAATTCACAAGTGCAGGTCAGAATTAATATAAACAGAAGAATCCTCTGACCTATCAACAGCGGTCCACAGATGTGGACCAGATTGTGGTGCAGACCCATCCCCCATAATCGAGAATATTTAGGTTCTGGATAAAAATTACCCAAAACCTAAAATCAGAATGCAAGCGGGGTCGGGCCTGCGATTTATGAGGATGCAACCCAAGGCCAAAATGCCGGGTTACAGAGAATTGAAGCTCAAAAGGATAATCGTTGAATGTGTGCTTGAGTTGAACATCCTCGAAACAAATGTCGTAAGGGTTCTGATTTGATGGTTTCAGCTTAAAAGGAACCCTTCGACTCAATCTTCCATTTCCTCCAAAATTAACTTCCCAAATCAAAACTTCCTCGCTCCTATCCTCCTCATTCAGCATATCAAATTCCAAGACCTCTTGTACATTTATCACCCCGTCTGAAATCTCCAAGTCTAAATGATGTGGCAGAATCAAAATTGACTTGGGTCTAATTATCTCAGAATTAGAATCATCAATAAGCTCAACAGGGTGTAACTGATAATCAGGGCATTGAATTGATTCCTCCAGAAAATGCGATTCTGGATCCTTAATGTGTGCCCTAATAAGATCAGTTTCCTCAGTTATTGGGTTATTAAATGATCTATCAGATTCCTCAGGCCCAATTGTCTCACAGAAATCGTGTTCAGAAAACTCGCGTGAGACTTCGCAACTTGAATCTTCACCATCAGGATCCGTATCAATGTATGTCCCAAAATCAGTTGTAACTTTCTGTTCCAAGGAGACATATGTTTCCTCGTAACCCAGCTCAGGGATCTCAGGTGAAGAAATCAAATCATCCTTAATTGGTTGCTTTAATTCAATCTGGTCAGCCTCATAACACTTGTCCCCCCCAACAGGTGCCTGAGCGGGTTCTGTCGTTGGCTTTCCTGAAGAGAGTTCATCCTGGGAATTATTCCAAGATTGAATCAAAGCAACCACGAATCTCATCCTCAATTTCGCTAATTTCCCAAGTAGAAACTCACCCGGGTTCTTATCCTTAACATCCTGGAGCCAATCCAACAAAGACTTGTTTAAATCATCAATCATTTCAATCAGGGGCTCCAATCTCTCAATGCAAGTTATTGGCTGAACTTCTAAAGATTGAATGATATTCCTCAAGTTAGCCAGAACCTTATCTTGAACCTGATTAACCTGAACCAAATGAGTTGGTTCAGGGTTGGGCGGGTTTGACATCAATGTAGAGGAATTAACGAATTGAGATTCGTTATACCCATCCTGATAATAGGTCATTTCAGATTGTTCAAAAGATGGTGATCACCTAAAGGCAGTGAAATCAGAGGATGGGTAAGGATCAGTGTATCCTTCTTGGTTGTAGATCGTATTAGGTTGTTCATGAAAGGAGGACGATCTATAATCGATGTAGCTCTGAGAAGGATAGAAATCAGAATCAAAGTGTTCAGGGTTAGACCCTAAACACGGGGGTCCAGAATTGTATCCCCAATCCGAATTATCCCAATTAACTGATGGTTGATTACAATACGAGTTGGGATAATCGTTATGTTGAGGATAATTTACAACAGGAGGGAAAGAGCGGGAATGCGTGAAATATGTGGAAGGATTCATGATACACGGGAGGAAGAAAGGTGCCCTGCAATACAAACAATCAAACCTGTCCTTAAATAGGTTAGCCTAAAGACCTACAGACTCTCAAAACCCATCTTGAGATAAAGGAACAATTTGATCTACTTCCGTCTGTTCAATCCAACCAATTAGAAGGAGAGACTGGGGAGAAGGTTCTTCCTTCGGCTTGCGCCTCCGGTTCCTAGTGTACCCCCCAGCCGCGATCGTTTGACTCTGCTCCCCTAGCTAGACATCAGATTGAACAGTAGAAACAGACTAATCGAAAATAATCTCGTTCTGGGTTCTGAAGAGCGAGTCCAATCCTTAAGGCCAACGTCTACTTTGTTTTATTTAGGGCTAGGTTTGAATGTGCTTTGGAATGTGATGGGCCCTTTAAATGGGTTGTGCCCTTAATGATTGATTGATTTGTGTGTGAGTGCACAACCAATGGTTTTCAAGCAAGATTATTTTTGATGTGGTGAATTTTAAGATTCAAATCTTGCTTAGTAGCTTTTAGGATTCAACTTTAGGTGTTTTCAATCAAGTTTCGTTGGCACACCAAGTTTTACAAGCACAGGTGAAGATGTTTTCCTTTAAAGTTTAAAAAGAATGTGGAGTGCCTGGTAAATCCCTAAGAGTTGAACCTAATTGGCAGCTACTTGATGAGTTGATTTTATTTGAAGTGGTGCGGCCCAATCAACTCAATCAATTGACCTGTTGCACCACTTAATTAGGCACACAAATGATTACCTAATCTGATTTCTACTCAATTATGTGTTTGGATGTGTGTACCGGCTCCTAAGATTGGATTACCGGTTGAGTTTGAAAATCAGATGAGGTTGTGTACCTCTGTGAGATTTTTTTTTTCTTTTTTTTAATGTGGGGGTTGGAGTGAGTATGGATGTCAAACAACAAACAATTTGACCTTAGAGTTTATAAGAACACCTAGGTTGATTGATGTTTGAATTATTATGTTATGAAATGAAATCTAATGGGTGGGAGGTGGGGGATAACTTACAAAACCTTCCACAGCACTTTACTCCAATCTACCGCTTTTGCCTGTCTCGAAAGAGTACCTGCAATTACAATAAGAAAGGAGAAAAGCGAGGTAAATGATTTATAAGTTACAAAACGCGAAGAGAAATCAAAGAGCGTTGCCTCCCCGGCAACGGCGCCAAATGTTGAACGTGTACGAACCTACGCTAACGAGATTGGTTTTGGAAAACCTGTCGTTGTAGTTCGAAAGCGAAGAATTCGTGTTCAACAAATAAAATTTATACCGAAATTAAAATTCCGGGTCGAACACAGGGAGGCGAACGTTTGATTTAAAAACTACGCGTTTCTTTTTATTTGTTACAGAATAATTCAATTTAGAACCATCTAATTATTTACAATAAATAGAAGAGAGAGAAAGAGTAAGAGAGAAAGAGAATATTACACAGAGAAATCAAAATGAGATGTAGAATAAACAAGGTATTTTTGTATTGAAGAGATTGTTCATTACAACTAGAAAGCATAAAACAATTACTCTAGAAAGCTATAAATTTACTCTAGAAAGTATTAAAAGAATGGAGAGAGAAATGTCCTCCTCGACGATTGCTTGGAGGACGAGTAGATTAATCTAGAAAGCAGTAAATCTATACTAGAAAGCGGTAAAAAGAATAGGGAGAGAGAAATCCTCCTCGACGGTTGCTTGGAGGACGAGCCGGACGGGACGACGCCTGGACGAAGGAGAATGAAGCGGGACGAAGGAGGACGAAGCAGAAGAACGGGAACGAAGCAGCACGCCGTCGTCGTCGCGGGATCCACTTCCGAAGGGGAACGAAAATTGGACTTTATCTCGCGAGAAGCATCCCGGGTGTGGGACAAGCTTCTCTTGAGCTTTGGAGGGGTAGAGAGGAGAAAGAAGGGATGAGAATTTCGTATGGAGGGGGTCTCCTTTTATAGTTACAAGGAGTGGGGGCAAAATGGACATTACATCTTCAAAATAATAAATAAGGGGTCTTTAGTGACGGAAAAATCCGTCACTAAAGCCCCGACGTGGCTGTCGCCGCCGCACCCACGCGCGCCTCCTTGGCTGCCCGCTCCTCAACGCTCGCACACGTCCAGTGCTTTTCAGCCGTCCGATCGCGCCCGCTGCAACCCGCCCGCCTGCGCGTGCGATCGCACGTTACGCGGGGCGTCCAATTGCGCGTCGGTGCTATCGGGCGCCCGCGACCGCACGATCTCCATCCGACGCTCCACGCGCCTCAATTACTCGCGCCTCCAATCCCCTCGCCGCGGCTCGAACCCGCACCCCGCGCTCGCGTAAGCGCGCTCGACCGCTGCGCTGCGGGGCGCGGATGGTCGAGCGCATGTTTTAAGCGCCGGGCGGCCACAGCCGTTGGATCTCCATCTGACGGTGGAGAGCGATCGGGCGGAGGCCTTCACAAAATGCCAGCGGCCGTTTGGGCGGCTGAGATGGCACCACGTGGCGCCATCTTGGCCGTCCATCTTCTGGAAGTTGTAGATGGTGCCACGGATGTCGGATTGACTCGATTTTTGTGTCTTTGGGCTGCGATCGTCGATCCGAATTCATCCGTGTGGTCGGATTTGTCATCTGAAGTGTGGATTTACACCATCCTGGCCCTTGATCTTCTAGGGTTCCCCGATCTCTATCTGATGCTATAGATGCCTGATTAGGGCGATGTTGGAGTCGTTGAACTCCAATCGTCGCCCTGATCACATCCATACAGTTGGATCTTTGATCCGAGGCCCCGATAAAATTTTTGCCCTGTCCAAGCACATAAAAGGAGACAATTAACCTCCATTTTATTCAAACTACTCTAAATGCGAGATGATGCATGTTATGCAATATTTATATCATGAAATGCAATCCTATGCTTAAGAACATGCATAAATAGACATTTTAAGTAGTGTAAATGTGTTTACATCAAAACCCATACCCCATGGTCGAGTATATCTAAGGTTCTGGATAAAAATTATTGAAAACCTGAAATCAGTATGCAAGCAGGGTCGGGCCTGCGATTTGTGAGGATGCAACCTAAGACCAAAAAATCGGGTTACAGAGAAATCAAGCTCAAAAAGATAATCAATCAATGTGTGCTTGAGTTGGACATCCTCTGAAAATATGTCATAAGGGTCCTGGCAGAAGGTTGGGAGTTTTAGATAAATTGGACCCTTAGACTTGGTTTTCTGCTTCCTCCAGAATCGACTTCCCATATCATCATTTCCCACTTTCTATCCTTCACAATTAGAAGTTCAAATTTCGGGACCTCCTGCATATTAATCACCCCGTCTAAATTTTTCATGTCTAAAAGATGTGACTGAATCAAAATGGACTTGGGTTTAGTGATTTTAAAATCAAAACGTCAGTAAACTCTATGGGGTGTGATTGAGGATCGGGGCTATGAATTGAATCCTTCAAAACAGGATCTGAATCTACCATGCGAACCCCAACATGATCAAATTCCTCAATTTTAGGGCCATAAAATGATTTATCAAATTCCTCAGGCCCAGTTGTCTCACTAAAATCGTGTTCTATAAACTCATGTGAGATTTCGTATAATGATTCTTCACCTTCAGAATCAAAGAAATCTGAATTCGCATTAATGTATGTCTCAAAATTATCAATCACTTTCTAATCCATAAAGACATACATTTCCTAGTACCCCGGCTCAAGGATCTCAGGTGAAGAAATCAGTTCATCCTTAATTGGTTGCTTTAAACCAATCTGGTCAATCGCGGTCTCATAACATGTGTCCCCCCCAAGAGGTGTCTGAGCGGGTTCTGACATTGGCTCTCTTGAAGGGGGTTCATCCTAGGAATCATCCCAAGATTAAACTAAAGCAATCACAAATCTCATCCTCAATTTCGATAATTTCCCTAGTAAAAACTCACCCGGGCCCTTATCCTTAACATCCTGGAGCCAATCCAATAGATACTTGTTCAGGTCATCAATCATTTCAATCAGGGGCTCCAATTCTTTAGTGTAAGGTGTTGGCTAAGCTTCTAAAGATTGTATGGTATTCCTCAAGTTAGCCAACACCTTCTCTTTGACCTGGTTAACTTGAACCAAATGGTTTGGTTCAGGGTTGGGTGGGTTTAGATTCAATGCAAGGAGATCAACGAATTGAGGATCTTGATACCCTCCCTGATAATAGGTCATTTCAAGTTGTTCATAATGTGGTGATGACCTAAAGATAGTGTATTCTAGGGAAGGGTAAGGATCAGTGCATCCTTCTTAATTGTAGATCATATTAGGTTGTCCAAATGAGGGCTATGATCTATAATCAGTGTAGCTTGGAGAAGGATAAGAATCAAGATCATGGTATCCAAGGTTAAACCCTGAACATGGAGGTCTGGAACTGTATTCCCAATCAGGATTATCCTAACTAGAAGATAGATGAGAATAAGTCTGGTTGGAATAATAATCATTTTGAAAATAAGTAGTAGTAAAAGGGTAGGAGTGGAAGTGCAAATAAGATGTGGAAGGATCCATGATAGAACAGGAGGAAGAAAGGTGCCCTGCAATACAAAAAAACAAACCTGTCCTTAAGTGGGCTAGCCTAAAGACCTACAGACTCCCAGAACCCGTCTTAAGATTAATAAATGATTTGATCTACTTCTTTCCGGTCAATCCAACCAGTTAGAGAGAGGGACTAGGGAGAAAGTTCTTCCTTTGGCTTGCGCCTCAGGTTCCTAGTGTACCCCCCAGCTGCGATCATTTGATTCTGCTCCCTTATCTAGACATCAGATTGAACAGTAGAAACAAACTAATAAAAAATAATCTCAGTCTGGGCTCTAAAGAGCGAGCCCAATCCTTAAGGCCAACATCTACTCTGTTTTAATTAGGGTTAGGTTTGAATGTGCTTTGGAATGTAATGGGCCCTTTGTCTAGGTTGTGCCCTTAATGATTGATTGATATGTGTGTGCGTACACAACCAGTGATTTTCAAGCAAGATTATTTTTGGATGCAGTGAATTTAGGGTTCAAATCTTGCTTAGTAGCTTTTAGGATTCAACTTTAGGTATATTCAATCAAGTTCAGTTGGTACACCAGGTTTTAAAAGCACAGGTGAAGATGTTTTCCTTTAAAACTTAAAAGAATGTGGAGTGCCTGGTAAATCCCTAAAAGTTGAACCTATGTGGCAGCTACTTGATGAATTGATTTTAATTGAAGTGGTGCGACCCAATCAATTCAAACAATTGGCCTGATGCACCACTTACGCACACAAATGATTACCTAGTCTGATTTCTACTCAATTATGTGTTTGGGTGTGTGTACCGATTCCAAAGATCAGTTTACCAGTTGAGTTTGAAAATTAGAAGAGGTTGTGTACCTCAGTGAGAGATTTTTTTTTTTAATTTTTCTTTTATATGCATAGGGTGAAGCGGGCATAGGTGTCAAATAAACAATCAAAACTAACCTTAGAGTTTATGCAAGCTACTAGGTTAATTAGGGTTTGTGTTATTAGGTGATGGAATGAAATCTAGTGGGTGGGGAGGTGGGGGTAAACTTACAAACCCTTCAACAACACTTTACTCCAATCTACTGCTTTTGCTCACCTCGTGAGAGTACCTACAATCACAATAAAAGAGGAGAAAAGTGAGGTAAAAGATAAGTAAGGCGGGAAAAAGCGAAAAATCAAAGAGCGTTGCCTCCCCAGCAACGGCGCCAAAATGTTGAGAGTGGAAAACTACGCGATCGAAGTTGGATTTGAAAAACCTGTCATTGTAGTTCGATTTGAGAAGAAATCCATCAACAAATAAATTTATACCAAAAATCTAAGAATTTTGGGTCGAACATAGGGAGGCAGACGTTTGATTCAAAATCGCGTTTGTTTAATTATCACGAAGCAGATTAGCTAGTCGAATTGAATCTAAACTATCTATCTACCTAAAGAATAAAGAATAGAAGACAAAGAGAGAATATTACAAATAAAGACAAAAGAGGTAGAATAAACATGAATTTCATTATCACAAGTTGATTTTCATTATGATTACAACTACCCACTACACTAGAAAGCAGGAAATCTACACTAGAAAGCGGGAAATCTATTCTAGAAAGTAATAAAAGAAAAGATAGAGAGAAGTTATCCTCCTCGACGACTACTTGGAGGACGAGCCGGACGGGACAACTCCTGGAAGATGAAGGATGGAATGGGAGGAAGGAGGATGAAGAAGAAAGAAGCAGGAACGAGGCAGCACGTCGTCGTCATCGCAGGATCCACTTCCGAAATAGGGGTGAGAAAATTGGATTTTGGCTCTAGAATAGCATCCTGGGTGTGGGACAAGCTTTTCTTGAGCTTTAGAGAGGGAGAGAGGTGAAGGAAGGGATGAGGATTTCGTAGGGTAGGGGTCTCCTTTTATAGTTGTAAGGATAAGGGGCAATTTGGTCATTACATAGTTAAAACATTAAATAAGGGTCTTTACTGACGGATTTAAGCGTCACTAAAGACCCCACATCACCGTAGCCTCACGCGCACGCCCACCTCCTCACCTGCCGCATGCTCAACGCTTGCCCACATCCAAGAAATCTCAATCGTTCAATCGCGAGATTGGACGACTCAGGTTGCTCCTCGCCTGCTTCAGCTGTGCTGTCTGCGCGTGCGATCGAGCGTGAGGCGATGCGTCTGATCGTGTGTGCGCCCGATTGAGCGATCTAGTCCATCCGCAGCCGATCGCATGGTCGAGATTAAATGCGGCGTGCCGTAAATCGTGAGTCAAATGCACGCCCCGCGCTCGCGCAACGTCACTCAACCACTGCGTTAGCGCCTCCTCTTTGTCGCGCTTACGTTTTAAGTACGCGTGCTCACGGCCGTCGAATCAAGATCCAACAGCCCAGATCTTGCCTCGCCCACACCTTCAGAGGATGGGGAGCGGTGCTGTGGCCGATTTGGGTTACTATGATGGCTCCACGTGGCACCATCATGCCCTTCCATCTTCTGTGACATGTAAAAGGTGCCACGGATGTCGGATTGAGTCGATTTTTGCACCGTTAGGCTACGATCATCGATCTAAACCCATCCGTACGTGATGAGTCCATTTTAATGGACTATTATTATGCCTAAGTAATTTAATTCTAACATTGTATGTTTGTTAATAATCACATTTGGTCATTAAATGATTGCATGTATCATTGTTTAAGTTTACATTTCTTCTTATGTAATTACATTTCATGCAGGGTCCCGCAACAATGCACCCATCTCCTCAAATTAATCTCCATTAGGATAATAATCAGGAAGAAGAGGGAGGAGGAACAATTGTGGAAAAAAATAGTGGGGTGGAAAGATATTTTCCCTCCACAAATATCTCCACCTACAACCATCCTCCTTCAACCGAACCCAACAGCCGCCGGCCAAAATTAGTAAGGGATTTGCAAATCCCTTAATTGGCGTGGGGAAGAGGAGTTAAGAGGAGACTTACATAGGAGAGGGGGGGATCTTCGGTTCTTCTTTCTCCCCCTTGAGGGGATATCCTTCTCCACCGTGGAGAGGGCGGACACTGTGAACCAAGCGTGCACCGTGCACACCATCGCCCTCCTGCCCTTACCGCAGGCGCTGCGCCTGCCCTTGCACGCACCCTTCCACCGCCATCACGCTACTGCACCAAGCGCCCTTCCACCACCTGTCCATTGCGTGCACGCCCTTGCAGCCACACCATCGCCCTCCTACCCTTACCACAGGTGCTGCGCTTGCCCTTGCACGCACCCTTCCACCACCATCATGCTATTGCACCAAGCACCCTTCCACCGCCTGTCCACTGCGCGCGTGCCCTTGCAGCCACACCATCGCCCTCGCGCCCTCCACCACCATCACGTGCCTGCACCAAGCCCCCGCGCTGCACCAGCGCCCGCAGGCAGCAGCAAGCCTTGCTCGCAGACGCCACAGTCGCGCCATGCAAACACTGCAAGCAGTAGCGTGCCTCACACCATCACCTTCCACCGCTCGCAGCGCTGCCTCCAAACCAGCCCGCAGGCTGCAACTGCCCGCAAGCGCCCAAGCCAGCAGCCGCCCGCAGGCGCTCCACTCCCTCTAGCACCCTCGCATGCCCTCACCTGTGCCCTTGTGCGCCCTCCAGTGCTGCTTCACCTTCCACCGCACCCTACAAGCCTTGCCTGCAAGCGCTGCACCACAAGCAGCAGACGCCCACGCCCGCAAGCGCCACGCCCGTAGGCCACTCCAGCTGTGCTCCCACACATGCCTTGCGCATGCGTACCTAACACACAGCCGCGCGAGCTGCAGCAGTGGTGCCACCCTCTCCACGCGCTGCCTCCTCCTCCAACAGGGCCAATAGGCCGACGGCCATTCTCCTCCATCCAGCTTCCACCGACCACCTCCAGCTGCCGCGTCACCACCATTGCGTAGCCCTCGTCCACCCCGTCAACTCTCGCCGCCAACCGTGCACGACCATCCTTACGAGGAAGAGAGAGGAGAAATCCTCTATTTTCTCCTCAATTAATATTTACATCTAATTCCATTGCCATTTAGATAATAATATTTTATTCAGGCCATATTGCATTGATGCACTTATACTTTCCTGAAATTACATCACTTGTGTTATGTGCATGATTTAACTTTGAATTTTAAATCATATTTGCATGCAAGTTAAATTTACATGATATGTCATTATACATGCATCATACACATATTTTTGTAGCTTAATTCTTGATGTGAAAACTGCATAAATACCCCTAAACTTTTAGGGAAATTGCAGGCTTCAGTTAAAATAGCAAATTCCTCGCATTAAAGTCGTGGTAGTGTCTGCAAACAGTATATTCCTCGACTTGTGAATTTATTGGTCTATTCCTCCCTGTGGATGCGGCATCCTTTTTGTGTTTTAAATTCATATTTATGTTAATCTTTGATTGAGAGATTTCCACCATATTAACTACAGCGACATATTATTCTATTGCTATTATAAGAAAGTGAAACTCTCTCCACCAAATGGCATCGTTGCCGAGGAGGCAACAGATGCAATAGATTCACTTCATTATTTTTGAATATTCTGAGTTACGCAGTTATCTGATCATATTTTTTATTGTGCGAGGAATCTGACGGGGCGACAGGCGCAGCAGAGCGACGACATTGACCTTGAATGACACGCATGGCGAAAACGATCTTTTTGGTGGACCTTGATGCCACTTGGAGGCGAGCAACAGGAACACGTGGGCCTTGATCCCACGGGCATAGGCTTACGGAGAAGCTTGTTTTTGATTTAGTCAGTAGATCTTAGTTAGATTTAGTTTAGATAGACATTATAATTTAATTTCTGTCTTTTAGACCCTTGTCGGGTATTTTTGGGAACGTGCTCCCAGGCTTCTTTATTTCTTATCGCTCTTGTATGCGGGAGTGTATTTTCGGGAGCGTGTTCCCATTTAGTTAGATTATAGGACTATTTGAATTGTTTGAACTGCATGTCAGTTAGTTAGATTAGGTCTGTTTGCTTATTATTATTATTGAAAAAAAAAAATTCCGAACTGCCTGCTAGAAGCTGCATATCTATAGGACGACCATCTAGGACTGAATGAGCAGTATCTAGTTTATTTTTATTGTATTGCATACATTATTGCAAGAAGAAAGCTGGAGTAAGGTACGTCTTCTCTTGAGCATCAATTACCTGTGAAGCATCTGCATTGAACCTAAATCTACGACTACTAAAATGCTTGAATCAAATTAATTCAGTGGTCACTTTAAAAATTGGGACTGCTAAGAGGTTGGACTTTAAAATCTGTGACTTAAAATTGTGTGCAAAAGGACCTTGTTTGCGAAATTTCAAAACTCAAAACACGATCGTATGTTTGCACACCTGAGACACTGTGCACCTTACACATAAGGTCACTAGATAAATTTCTACCTCTCCTCTTTTGCACCACAAGGGAAGTTAGTCGGAAATCAACAAGCCTATCCACCAAGTTACTTCGGTTCCTCGTGTGTGGGCTCGAGTCGAGACTTCCATCCCTTGCGAGTACGTTATAGGCACTAGCGAAGGCTGGCCTAGGAAGCATAATTTGTACAAAACTTGTTTGGCCACCAACTGAACATTTAATTCTAAGACCTATAATCTACTAAAAACAGATCCCACTGAATTTGCATTTGCTTTGACAATAGAACTCTCTAGGAAGTTTATGCTTGTATTCTGAATTCTTTTAAATCCTAAGAGAGTTCAAACTTTTTAGCTTTAAGAAATGGATCACCCTTATTCCTATCATTTAGATTATCAGTGTCAATACTTCCCATCTTTTAACCAGGATCCCATGCCCCGAGCGTATCCATCCTTTGATGGGTACATTGATAATTCATGGGATCATTCATATTCCTATCCTGGGAGTACTGGCTTGATAACTCCCACTTTTGAGCAAAGCCTAGGAGCGGGATTTTCCAACCCTAAAATCCCTACTTCTATGCAAGCACCTAACCCTCCCACCCTTCATGATTTTCCATATCAAGGTTGGACCGATACCCCAAGCAACCGAGCCTGAAATTGACTATCCTCCCCAACCTGATAATAGTAGCCTCTCCTCTTTTATGATAGAAATGCAAAAATAGAAAAAGGAAATGATGGAATCCATTGGAGAGATGTTGAGGAATAGTCAACAGTTAAATGAAGAAATAAGACAGCTTAGCTACATGCTTCCCAGTAATTCTGATCCCTACCCATACGACCATGATCATGAAAATAATTCTGAGGAACCCAATGACAATAGGGATCCAGTTTTATGTAGCTATCACTTAGACTCTCCCAATGAGACACGGCCACTAGAGGAGAACAATCATAGTGATTATCCACCTGAGCTATATTGGAGTTAAAAGCAAGGAAAGATGGTACCTCTTGAGGACCTTAACCCCAATGACAGTATTCTCCTTACCCCTACCAACCCGGGTCAAGGTTGTATTATTCCTATCACTTCCCCTATTGATTATTTGGTGGAATCAAATTCTACCCTTAGTGAGCCTACTCCTGACCCTCCACTTAGGGAATCAACACCTACCATTCAGCATCCTAAGGATTTAAATGCACCCAGTGAAGGTGACCCTAAGGGAATGGAGGATGAATTAGATCAATTTTGGTCTCAGGGATATGAAGAGTCTATTTCAAAAGACGAGGATGCCCCAATAGAGGAACTTGGACTGAAAATCTGGAGTGAATCACAAGGGCATTATTTATTATTTGAGGATTTACCTCCAAAGGATATTAATAATATGGTGAATTCCAGATTTCTCCCTTCTTTTGAGAGTCATCCTCCATCAAAACAGGAGTTGATATTAGAGGAGGACAAACAAAATAGTGAGAAGCCTAGCAGAGACTCTAGGGGACAAAACACGTCAATTGAGAATTTATACCCCGAGAAGAATAACAAATTCAGTGATATAGGCTTGCTCCAAAATATTAAGACTGATCCTCCTTTAGGAATAATTAAGGATGCTGATCCAACTCCTATCTTCACTAATGAATCACATATACACCCCGACAAAAGTTTGAGGGAACCAAACGAATCCGGGGATGAGCTTAATGATAATGATTCTGATATTTTGACCCTGCCATCAAAGAGTTGTAATTTGGAGTCTACCCTTGATTCAAATATGACTCCGATCATTAATGCTAGGTAGGGTAACGTGAAATTGTCTACAACTGTTAAGGAGAATACACAATCTGAATCATTGTTGGAATTAGACCCGACACCGACTAAGCCCTCATTAGACTTAACCATTACCTTTCAACACTACAAACAACCCTTATACTCCCTAACCGATCCTTGGCTCAGATCTCTGCTCATGTACATTCTTTTTAGAGAACATATCAGGCCAGTACATCCTCGGGTAGAATGGCGAGTGTGGATTGATGCTTGTACTTTTAGTCTTGCCATTCAAGGGTTTCAAATATTAATGTTTATATCTTTTAAAACCCATCCTGTTTTTGAGGATCCTTGTTATCCTCCACTTATTCTGTTTCGGGAGGCCTCTTTTCATATTCCCTTTCTTATTCCTAGACCTCCCCAGGTAGCCAACGAGGTTTTCTGCTTTCATACTTTCTGGCGAGCATTTGGGATTACGTTGCATCATTAGCTCGCCAACATCCATGGCTACTTGTTTTCTAGGCCCGCATTGTTACGCATATTTTTAGAGCCTAACCTTTCCTGTCTGGAACCAGACTTACAGGTTCCTTCTAAGTCTAGCTGCTGACAGAAAATGCAGTGCTTGTTGGGAGGCAACCCAGCGGCCTGAATAACACCGTCATCAGGTGATTTCTTTTAATTTTACAATGGGGACATTGTAGGATTTAGGCATGGGGGGTGCATTTTGCATTTTAGAAAGTATTCATGCATTTAGGTTAGCATATAAAAAAAAATTCTCTTTTCTTTAGCTGATTGGGTTAGTCCCTAGCAAAATATCTTTGTCATTGAAGGTTTTTCTTCTTGAATTATTTCTTAAGTTTAGAATCCAGTACATTTATTTCATGTGCATGTAGACTTGGTAATGGATCCTTGAGGAAAACCAATAAGCATTTGTAGTCTACTGAACCCTTGGACAGTTAATAGGGAGTCAGGCATACTATCTTCTAGTAGATCCACCTCATATTTGTGAGAAGAAAGTAGAGAGATTACTGGTGCGCTAAGTCTAGTGCAAGGACTCTTAAGTTTTGGATAATTAGATGATGATACTTCAGAGTTAGGCGTAGTTTTCGCTCTCTGTTACTATGTGCGTACTTTGTGTGAATTCCTGAGAGTCACCAAATAAGGCAGATACACAAAGATGGAGTCTTAATAAAGCTATGACTATGGTGGATGGTTACGACCGTTCTTCATAGAGTCCTCGGCTGAAGGAGGGTAATAGTGTCAAAGGTCAAAAATACCCCTGTCCTATCCATTCCTTCCCGGTACCGAGAATAGGCACTCCACCAAATAAGCCACACAATATCCTCTTGACTATCATCATCCCTAATAATGCCTCATAAATAAAAGTCTATATCGTGTTGTGTTGATTAATAAAGAAAGAAAAAGAAAAAGAAAGAGAAGAAACAAAAAGAGAAAAAAAAAAGTGAAAAAACAAGAAAGAAAGAGAGAAGAGAGAGAGAAGAAAAAGAAAAGAGTCTAGGATTATAATTTTATCGTTGTAACATTGTTTCTGAGGCAACAAAAACAGTTATCACGTTCCACCAAATATGACCCTACCTACCTTTCAGTATTTCTAATCGCCTGAATACTGGTTGAGGACTCTAACTTAGTTGTAGAATTATTAGGACTTTAATTGAAGTGTGGATGCCATGTGAGACCACCAAACAGTGAGTACAATTACCGAATCTGGCGAGATTTGTGATCTTAGAAAGAAAAGAGTGAGCGCCCAGGAACATCAAGAGAGCACATTTGTTTAGGCTCTCTTCGAGTTGACTTGTCTAACAGTCTAGAGATCTAGAGTCTGTAGTACTAGACTACATGTTGCACCAGATGAGTGTGTGCCACCAAATACAAATCCATTCAACTTGATATCTCCTACCTAAGCCAAATGCCGGGGTCAACTTACAGATTATCTTCTGCTTTATCCCCGAGGGAAGTAGTTGCCTATCCCGACAGCACTATTTACTAAGGGTGAAGTACGAACTCCCAATGCAAATTGGCTTTTTCACTTGGATCTGTTACTTAGGCTACTATCATGTCACATTTGTCTGGATCTCTAAAGTTTTAAAATAAGAAAAGATAAAATCTTCTGATTATTTCTATTATTTTTCATTTTTGCTAGGGACTAGCAAATCTTAGGCAAGGGGGTATTTGATAAGTCCATTTTAATGGACTATTATTACGCCTAAGTAATTCAATTCTAACATTGTATGTTTGTTAATAATCACATTTGGTCATTAAATGATTGCATGTGTCATTGTTTAAGTTTACATTTCTTCTTATGTAATTACATTTCATGTAGTGTCCTGCAACAATGCACCCATCTCCTCACATTAATCTCCATCAGGCTAATAATCAGGACGAAGAGGGAGGGGGAACAATTGTGGAAAAGAACAGTGGGGTGGAAAGATATTTTCCCCCCACAAATATCTCCACCTACAGTCGTCGGCCAAAATTAGTAAGGGATTTGAAAATCCCTTAATTGGCACGGGGGAGGGGAGTTAAGAGGAGATTTACACAGGAGAGGGGGGGGGATCTTCGGTTCTTCTTCCTCCCCCTTGAGGGGATATCCTTCTTTTCCACCATGGAGAGGGCGGACACTGTGAACCAAGCATGCACTGTGCACACCATCGTCCTCCTACCCTTTCCGCAGGCGCTACGCCTGCCCTTGCGTGCACCCTTCCACTACCATCACGCTACTGCACCAAGAGCCCTTCCACCGCCTATCCACTACGCGCCCGCCCTTGCAGCCACACCATTGCCCTCCTGACCTTACCACAGGTACTGTGCCTGCCCTTGCGTGCACCCTTCCACCGCCATCACGCTACTACACCAAGCGCCCTTCCACTGCCTGTCCACTGCGCGCGCACCCTTGCAGCCACACCATCGCCCTCACGCCCTACACCGCCATCACGTGCCTGCACCAAGTCCCCGCATTGCACCAGCGTCCGCAGGCAGTAGCAAGCCTCGCCCGCAGATGCCACAGCCCTGCCCTGCAGGCACTGCAAATAGCAGCTCACCTCACGCCATCACCTTCCACCACCCGTAGGCGCTGCCTCCACGCTAGCCCGCAGGTTGCAACTGCCAGCAGGCACCCAAGCCAGCAGCCGCCCGCAAGCGCTACGCTCCCTCCATTGCCCTCACGTGCCCTCACCCTCACCCTTGCGCGCCCTCCAATGCTGCTTCACCTTCCACCGCACCCTGCAAACCTCGCCCGCAGGCGCTGCACCGCAGGCAGCAGATGCCCACGCTCGCAGGCGCCACACCCGTAGGCCACTCCAGCCGCGTTCCCACGCATGCCTTGCGCGCGCGTGCCCAGCGCGCAACCACGCAGGCTGCAGCAACGGTGCCACCCTCTCCACGCGCAACCTCCTCCAACAGGGCCAACAAGCCAGCGGCCATTCTCCTCTGTCCGGCCGCCGCTGGCCACCTCCGACCGCCGCATCATCACCATTGCGTAGCCCTCGTCGAGGCATACCACCCCATCGACTCTCGCCGCCAACCATGCACGGCCATCCTCGCGAGGAAAAGAGAGGAGAAATCCTCTATTTTCTCCTCAATTAATATTTACATCTAATGCCATTGCCATTTAAATAATAATATTTTATTCAAGCCACATTGCATTGATGCACTTATACTTTCCTGAAATTACGTCACTTGTGTTATGTGCATGATTTAACTTTGAATTTTAAATCATATTTGCATGCAAGTTAAATTTACATGATATGCCATTACACATGCATCATACACATATTTTTGGAGCTTAATTCCTGACGTGAAAACTGCATAAATACCCCTGAACTTTTAGGGAAATTGCAAGCTTTAGTTAAAATAGCAAATTCCTCGCATTAAAGTCGCGGTAGTTTCTGCAAACAGTATATTCCTCGACTTGTAAATTTATTCGTCTATTCCTCCCTGTGGATGCGACATCCTTTTTGTGGTTTAAATTCATATTTATGTTAATCTTTGATTGAGAGATTTCCACCACATTAACTACAACGACATATCATTCTATTGCTATCATAAGAAAGCAAAACTCTCTCCATCAGTACGGTTGGATTTTTCGTCTGAAGTGCGGTTTGCACCATCTTAGCCCTTGATCTCTAGGCTTCCTTGGACTATATCTGGTGCTATAGATGTCTGATCAAGGCGATCTTGGAGTCGTTGAACTCCAATCGTCGCCCTGATCAGATTCATATGGTTGGATCTTTGATCCGAGGCCCCGATTAAAAGTCACCCTATCCCTGACCATAAAAGGAGATAATTACTATACAATTTATGCAATTTGACCTAAATGCATGATTATGCATGTTATGCAATATTTACAATGCATGATGCTAATATAACACTAAGAACATGCATTAATAAACATTTTTGGCTATTTAGATGTATGCACATCAGCTACTCTCAAGATTAATCCGAGTGTTGTCTCTCAATGCAAAGATGATGAACGCATTGTATTGTGCATTGAGCCCGAACGAGCTCAGCCGAATTTCTCAATGCACGGCTACGTACGAGATTTGGAAGACTCTCAAAATCACGCATGAAGGTACGTCTAAGGTAAAGACATCCAAAATTAATTTGCTTTCTCAAGAATTTGAATCTTTTGTTATGAAAGATAATGAAACTTTGAGTGAGATGTATATAATTAAGATTCACCCTCATTGTGAACAACCTCAAATTGTTGGGGAAGAACTTCATTCAAGGAGAACTTCAATCAAAGCTCTTTCCTTCCCTTGGACCTGAGTAGGAATAAAAGGTCACCACGATAGAGGAAGCTCATCAAATTGAGGAGCTGGACATGGACTTGCTTGGGAATCTCATGGCATATGAGAATAAGATGAAGCAAAAGAAGAAGGAGACACTAGAGCCGAAGAAGACACTTGCATTCCAAGCAGCATCAAATAGTGAGGTAAGTTCCGATGACGAAAAGATTCAATTTTTAGCTAAAAAGATCTCTAAGGTTTTCAGGGAATCAAGGAAGGAGAAAATGAAGAAAGAGGAAGAGCTGGTAAGATTCTACCATTGCAACAAAAAGGGTTACCTTAGATCGGAATGCCCTTTCTTGAAAAAGGAAAAGAATAGGTGGAAGAAGTACAAGAAGAAGGTGTTCCAAGCTACATGGGATGCCATGAGCTCGGAGGAGGAAGAAGAAGAACCCTAGAAAGAATTAAAGAATGAAACCGCATGCCTTGGTTTCATGGCAATCCCAAGTCATAGCGAGGAGAATGATAACAAAAAAGGTAAATTCTTTTACCATAGATGAGTTACAAGAAGCATTAGAATAATTTTATGACTTAAGTAGATCATTGAAAATTCAAAACAAAAATCTGGAGTCTAATTTCAATTCCCTTAAGTTAGAAAAAAATTGGGAAATCCTAAGTCAGGGTGACTTAGGTTGTGGTTTTTACCCATAGGGTTTCCACCTAAAACTTTGTTATCTCCGTGGTGAATGCTTTTGTGGGATTAAATTTTTTTTACAAGCGATTATCATTTTATTTTTCTCGCATTATTTACCCCTCTAGTAAAACTTACAGCACTAATAGAGGCCCTAATCAGCAAGGGACTCAAATCAACGAATATCACAAGCAGTCACAAAGATAGAAGCACAAGAAATTGGTGACCCAGTTCCACTCGAAGGGGTGTACGTCTAGGGGGTGGGCGGTGCTCCCGAAATTTTACTATGGTGGTTGGTAATACAATCACTCCTTGTTCTCTCTTTCAGAAAATGCATGATGTCCACCCCTAAAGGACTCTCTTCTCTATTTATAATAAAAAAAATATCGCATCAACTTTTCGTTCCACAATGGACTTTGCGAATCCCTAGCTCGTCCATTACTTGGCTATAAATAGCCTTTACAGTGCAAACTGTTAGCACTAACGTGGATGTTATTGTCGCCTCTTCAACTTTGGTCAACTGGTTCCTTCGGCTGGTTGGGTCTACTCGGAGTTGCTTGGATTTTGGATAGTTAGGTAGCCGGATTCACCGAGCCATTGGAGAAATGGATTCGTTAGGCTTTGTACAAAGTTTTAATTCTAAGGGTACTTTTTACTAGCTAGCGTATGCAGTTGAGAGAGTTGTAAAGGTATTTAAACTTCGCATATGGATGGTGCCCCCAAATGATTGTTGAAGCGATCTATTGGGGATTTAAATCAAAGTATAGTCATCGTAGTTTGAAATCAACAATAAATCAAACAACCAATAAAATTTATAAGCTCATAATGTCAGAAATGAAGTCTGAGGTCGTCACTGGGAGCAAATATTGCATTCATGTGTTAATCTCAATAAATAATATAAATGAGCATAATTAATTACTCAAAAACTAATATGCAATGTATGACATGAGTACATGAGGAGATAAAAAGAACTCTAAACAAAATAATGGTGATTTGGATCACCAATTATTAGCCTAACACATATATAGCAATTACTCAAATAGAATCAAATGAACAAACAGTGAATCAAACATCTGATTGTGAAATCAGATGACTTAAAGTGCATTGCTACAGTGCTTCTTTGATTTTCTTCTACTGTTCTTCTTCTTTGTCTTTCTTCTATATGGCTCCTTCTTCCCTTAGCTTTTCTTCCTTCTCTCTCTTCTCTTCTTCTCTTCACACACAGGGCACAATTTCTCAAAAGGCTAAGTGTTAGTCGTTGTTCTCCATAGCAGAAACCCCCTTGACCCCACGCTCTCTCACTCTCTTCCTTCTCTTTCTCAAGGGACAACCGGTATTCGGGTAATCGGGTATGAGCGCACTCGGGACCAGGGCTATGTGTGTGAGTGTCACAGCTGAGGTTTGAGATGCTTAAGCGGGTAATCGACTTTGGACCAGGCCCACATGCAGGTGTCACGGGCGAGGCATGATGGGGCGCAGGGGACCTCACCCCCCAAGTGTCGAGGCATTAAGCCAGTGTGACAAATCACCTTTATGTGTGCACGATCATCTTTCCACAAATGATGTGGGACTAAACCCTCAAGGTTTCTCTGTGCACAAAGCTACAGCAGGAGGATGGGATAATTGGTGCAGCAACTAATGTTGCGGCATGTAATCGAAGACCTGGAGTGATGCCTAGGGTGCATCCGCATAGCCTGGGTGCAAAACTTGGAGCTTTTCGGCTGGGAAGCAAGCTTCGAGCTTGCTCGAAGCTCCTCCGTTAATGGCATTGCGGGCCTGATATCTGAAACATAAAGAACGACCTTTTGGCCCTATCAAATGAGTTAGTAGCTCTGCCGTGGGATGGTGAACGTGGTGGTGTGCGTGGTGTAGCGAGGCAAGGCGTGTGGCGGCCTGATGGAAGCGGAGATGGCCGGAGGAAGTGGGTTTGTTCGGTGGGTGTTCTGGGTGGATGAGAAGGCGAATAGAGAGAGGGGTTTTGATGGGTGGAGTACGGCGGAGGTTATGGGTGTGGTGGCGAGGTGTGTGGATGTGTGTAGCGATGGAAGTGCCTTGTCGAAGGTGTGGCCGGATGCAAAGAAGACGGGGGTGAACTACGGTATCGAGGACTTGTGTTTGGGTTTTTGATAAGGGAAGTTAATCTAAAGAACTAGAGAGACCTAACTACCTACTCTAAGGGTCGAAAAGGATAAGGATGCCGCTGGGTATGGTGTGGCCAGCGTTGTGGAAGAAAACTACTCCAGTGAGGTAGAAGCGGTGACGACGATGGTTAGGAGGCTCCTGCTGGTACGGCCAAGAGCGGAAGAAGGAGAGGAAAAGGAATTCGTTGCTGGTATTGCGAGAGAACGACGAGGGATATTGGAATTGGTCGTTGGGGAGCTTTTATACCGGAAGAGGAGAGAGGAAAGAGGGTGATTCCGGTCAAATTCGAGCGTAGGGAAAATGGTTTGCCATGGGTATCCTTTTATAGGCCTCAAGGAGTCGATTCAAGCTTAGGAATCAAGCTTTGCGAGTTTAGAAAGCTCAACGGAGTTGGAAACTCAAGAGATACCCAAATCTCTCATGCATTCACATGAGAGATTGGGAAGGTTATGGAGTTCGAAGTTGGGTGCGTTGGAAAGAGAACTTCTCAAGGAATCTCCCTTCCAATTTTGGAAGGGATTCATTGATCAGAGAAGGAGTTCTCTTCAATCAAAGGTCGTCGGAGAAGGATTCCTCCGCGATAATGGTGGAGGGACCTATTTGCAAAGAATGATGACAAAGATAGGTGCCTAATTGTAAGGATTTTGAAAGTTAGGGGCATGTGTGTGAGAGAAAAGAGTCATACAGAACCAAAATGTAAACTTGGTCAACATGATCTAAAATTGGGCTCAAATTTTGGTACAAACCTAATTTGGACCTAAGAAATCCAATGGTGAAGTTAGATTTTGGTTTTGACCTATTTTTCCTAGGTAATTTATGCAAAGACCCAAATTAGGGCAACTGTTTATTTATGACTATTTTAGGTCGAAATAGGTTATGATGGTCAAATTAAGCATAACAAACCCTAGAGAATATTTTTATATGATTTTTAGAGGGTTTATGTGAATTTTATCCTGACCAGAACCTCAGTTAATTAAGCAGGTCTGTTTTTAGGGTTTCAGATGTCATTTAATTCTTGAAACACGTGAAAACCAATTTCTATCTTGTACTAACCTGCTTGTTAGACTCTTAAGACCATTTGACCCTTAATTAACCCCTAGAGAAACCCATGGTTTTTCTGCATTCATGATATGATGGTAAAATTGTAGTTTTAACCCTGGTTTCTTATTATTCTCTTAGAAAGAATGTGCGATGAATTATTGTCTTCTGGCGATTATGGAAGAACATTTAATGGTTGAATATGACTAAATAAAGCTAGATATGGTTGATGATGACGTTATCACCAATGATGTACCGGCTGCCTTATAAGAGGGGTAATATTTGTCATAAGGCATATGTTTTAATTTCAGGTAGGGAAGGCGTCATTACTGATGTGGTATGTGACAACTGAAATTTGAAAGGAACGTAGGCATGTTACAGCCTGAGTTCCTATTAGCCTTAAGAGGCCAATCTTGATTGAAGAGAACGTAAGCATGTTACCACCTAAATTCCTGCCGACCTTAAGAAGCTAACATCCCGGGTTATGTGACATAAGTGCCACCTACCATGAGTGGTGGCCAATCACTACAGGACTTGATTTAGTCCTTCTGTGTGACAAGACTGGCATAAATTGTCGTAATTATGAAGTGTATTTATCTTAAAAATCACAACGGACAGCGATGCAATCGCTGTGCCTGCGACGAAATGAACGTGCACAGGGGCATTTAATGCCCGTAATGATGATCACGGTCATTTCCAATCTGGTGGGATCTTTTGAAATCTGTGCCTCATATCACGGGATTTCATTTTCAAAATCTACACCCCGCAAAGAAAGAACTCCCCCCAAGGGTTATAAATAGGGAGTGGGGTAGAGTTAATGCCCCACCTACTCGCTTTTACTGTCGCGGACCAACCTTGAGAGCCTACCTCCACTCGTTCTCCAGCAAACTGTAAGAGGTTCTATTCATTCAAAGACACTGCATCAAGAGGAGTAGTGGAAGCTTGACGATGTCTAAACTCGCAGGCAAGGGTAAGTCTAGATCTTCCTCCAAGGGCATTGCGCCCAAAATAATGGAGTTGTACAATTTTACTTTTGACTTTCGTAGTCAATCCGCCATTAAGGAATTCTTGGTGACGCATGGACTTGATGGAGTCCAGTTCATGGACCCGCCTGTGTTCCGATGGGGGTGGATATGTTTATTATTTGTAAATATGCCATAAAGAATGGCCTGTGGGTGCCCTTGAACCCTTTTTTGGTTTCATTTCTTTGTCATTACAATCTTGCCACCTCTCAACTTAGCTTGAACTATTGGCCCATTCTCAACTCCTTTACTATCATCTATTTCCACTTGGGAATCGTTCCCTGGTTGGGCATATTTTGCCTAATTTTTGGGCTCATGCCCCTTAAGGTAAAAAGAGGTAGGGCTCTCTCTGGTACATACACCTTGTACAATCGACAAACCAAATACAGAATAGTTGATCTTCCTGATATCTTGAAGGGGCAAGATCGCCACTTTTTCTTCCTTTACAATGTCAAGACTTTAGTAGTCCCCTATAAGTGACAAGGACCTCCTGAAAGAGACCTGCTGCCTAGCTTCGAGGAAATTGATCTGTCTGCTCATGCAGACTGGACAGGATAATGAGCTTTGGGCCAATTACCCGATCAGAGATGAGGAAGAGAGTTGTTTGGGCGACGTTGACGTGGGTTGCAGGTTCCTATCTCACACCATGTAAGTTTGGGGGTAGTAGCTTTAGATAGCTTATCCCTTGCACCATCTGAATAACTTTTATTTTTCCTTTTCCCATCTTTTGGATGGTTTGTCCTTCCAGACACTCCAAGGAGATGACCTAGCAGTTCTTCTCACAGTAGGTCAAGGCTGGGAAAGGTGGGGACAGGACCTCAAAGCGAGGTGAAGGGAGCGGATCTTCCCATCCCAAGGAGGGAAAAAGAAAGGAAGTGGCGAGCGGCGAAAAGGTCCCCCTTAAGAGCATGAAGAAGTAGAGTGCCATGACTTATCTGATACGAGTCGGCGACGCCAGTCTCCTCAAGCCCTGGTGGGGTTAAAATAGTGGATGCCCCTGCAGATTTGCCTCGCCCGTCTGCCCCTCCTGAGCCTATTGTTCTGAGCGACTCCCCACGTCAGACTCTTAGCAATGTGGCTGAGAAGGGAAGCTCTGGTCTACCTACCCCACCAATTGGTTCTTCGAGTGCCTTTACGAAGGTGGCGTAGGAGGCTGCAGCATTGAGAAGTGTTTTAGGTGACAACACTTTTGACCGATCATACTTTAGGTGGAGTGCAATAAGGGTACGAGTGATGGTGGACCCTAGTGGTTGGGGGGGTTTTGGGATCATAGGCCAGACGATCGAGTCTATGAGGGGATCCGTGATGGAGGGGATGCATGAAGGCTCTGTGCCTAGCTGAGGAACCCTGACCCAAGTGGGCTCCTTTAGCAGTACCCCTCAGCTAGAAAGGCAGGCGCTACGACATTTTCAGGATGCCCTACTTGGGGCTACCCCTCGTCAAGGAGGGATGAACTTCAAACATGTTTTCTCCTACTGCCATTGTGTGGTAAGTTCTTTTCCTCGTGTTTTTGGTCCCTGCTTCTGGAGGATACTAATTTTTTAAATTCCAATCATTTCTTCTTGATAGGTTGAGACCCTTGGCTCTTTCTTTGTTCATGTCAGAGATATGTCATCTGATACCGTTGACCCCAATGTCCCTTGCAAGGCGGCTGACATGGTTGCGAAATGTGTGGTGACCGCCAGGGCAGAGCAACAAAACTACATCCGCCTTCTTAAAGAAGCTTCTGCTGCGTGAGAGAAGGCAGAGAAGGTTGTTGAGGAGGCTACTAAGAAGCTCTAATTGCAGCAGTAGGCGATCGGCTAAGTGTCTTAGTTGCAACAAGAGCTGAAGGAGGCCGGCCTAGGGCTAATGAGAGCTGGTTCCTTGCCAGGAATCTTGAGGAGTGTCTTATCAACATTCACAAGAGAGATCTTGTGAAGTTGCAAGACTTGACCGACCGGTTGAACACTTCCAGTAATAATGTACTCTTGTTGGAGAAAGTGGTGTAGGTGTTGAAGGTTGCCAATTCCTCGGCTGCGGAAGGGTACAAGGTGGCTTTGAAAGAGGAGCACCTTCACCTAAGCACGACTATAGACGAGCTTGCCAGTTTGAAGGCAAGTCATGAAAAGGTGAAGGCAATCGTGGAAAGCCTAAGGGGTAACCTCACCATGGCCCACCAGATCGCACAGGACAAGGACAAAAGGGTGCTGGAGTTGGAGAATGCTACTCAACTAGAGATGAACCCTGAGATGGTGATGGACTTCTTTGACTCTGACCTGTCTATGGAGGAAAGTCGGGACCTTGTCTCGAAGGAGGCTGACAAGTACACATTGGCAGCGGTACAAGCTCTTTTGGAGGGCAAGCACGCTATTGTGGAGGAGTTGTGTGGTTGGTCTATGGGCCAACTTGTGTCCAAGTTCAACCAACAGAAAGCTGAAGGTCTTATCACAGACAAGGCTCCAATTCTATCTCCTGAGTATCAACCGGGAGGCGTGGCTTCTGAAGAGGCAGGCAAGCCGGGTCCGTTAGGAGCCTTGGAATAGCCTTGCCATCCAATGAGCCCATCTTATGAAGCCTCTTCATCCCCTCCAACTCCTCGGGTTGATCTCCTAGAGGACTCTGAGTGAAGCTCTCTACCATCCTTGGTGTCGTTTTTCCTCCTTTTTTTACTTTTTTTTAATGGTCCATTTGATGGCAATGTCTTTCACTGGAGAATGTAAGACACTCAAATGAAAAGAA
The DNA here is from genome assembly GCA_037157565.1 of Thalassia testudinum. Taxonomy (NCBI): domain Eukaryota; kingdom Viridiplantae; phylum Streptophyta; class Magnoliopsida; order Alismatales; family Hydrocharitaceae; genus Thalassia; species Thalassia testudinum. Next base: position 148,295,081 of record JAZHRO010000031.1, read on the forward strand.
ATGAAAGAAAACTTTTTGTCTTTTCTCTTATTTTCTCCTTTTTTTATACATGATACAATCTTTAGTTGCTCGCATTTCAAGTTCGAGGAATTGGCTTGCCACTTAGAGTTTGTAACTCATAGAAGTTGCATGGACTATCCTTACAAATTTGGTAAGGCCCCTCCCATGGGGCATCTAGCTTTCTGCTCGAGCTGCTTGGCATGAAGACTTCACTCTTTCATAGGACCAGATCTCCTTCAAAGAACTTCCCCTTGTGAACCCGCCTGTTGAAGGTGCCGCGGACACCTCCTTGTACCATAGTGTCGACTCAAATGCCTTTTCTTTTGGTTCATCCACCAAGTCTAAGGTCAGGAAAACTTGATCATCATTAGTGTCAGGGTCGTATAATTGCAAGCGATATGTGGGAAGGGTTGTTTTTATAAGTAGCCGAGCTTCCATGTCGTACACCAAGCTAAAAAGTGTGTGACCTGTGGAAGTCCTCTGGCAAGTCCTATAGCCCCACAATACATTCGGCAGTTCTTCGGCCCATCTTCCCTTTGAAGAGTCTAGTCATTGCTTTAATGCTAAGATGATGGTACGGTTGGTTACCTCCACCTGTATGTTTGCTTGCAGGTGTCGCATGAATGTGAAGCATAGGCGAATACCCCAATTTGCACAAAATTCTTCAAACTTCTTGCAAGAAAACTAGGTACCATTGTCTATGATAATGGTTTGTGGTATTCTGTACTAGGCTATGATATTCTTCTTAACAAACGAGATGACCATGTTGGCTGTTGGGCTAGCCATGGCCTCGGCTTCAACCTACTTGGAGAAGTAATCCACTGCCACCAGGATGAAGCATTTTTTAGCCAGCTTTGGCAAAAAAGGTCCAATGAAATCCATTCCCCATTTTGTAAAAGGGATGGGTGACATGATAGGCACCAATTTTCCAAGCGGCAAGTGGTATAGCGAAGAGAACCGTTGGCACTTATCACACTTGGACACAAACTCCTTACAATGTTGTTTCATTTGGGGACAGAAGTACCCTGCCTTAAACAACCGGGCCAAGGGTGCCTTGTACCCCTCATGATTCCGGCATATGCCTCCATGGGCTTCATGGAGGGCTTGTGATGCCTCCTCCTATGCAAGGCAGCGTAACAAGGGGGTGGAATATCCCCACTTGTATAGTTTCCCCTCTATCAAGGTATACCTAGAGGCCTTTAGGAGGAATGCCTTGGGTCTCGGTTCCTTCTGGGGTAGCTCGCCAGTGTTCAAGTATCTAATGCTAGGCATCATCCAAGATGTAGATTGTTCTATCATGAACGTTCTGAGAACGAGTACCGTCGGATCTTTTAACGTTTGGACATATATGTCCTCTTCCAGTTCAAGCAGGATTGTTGATGCCAGGTGGGCTAGAGCGTCTGCCAGGGGGTTGTCAGATTGGGGTACTCGACTGACCGAGACAGTCTTGAAATCCGACAACTCCTCCTTAACCTTGTCAACATATAGAATCATATTTGGATCCCTAGCTTGGCATTTGTCATTAACTTGGTTGACAACCAACTAGGAGTCCATATAAATCTCCAGCGATGAGACCCCTCTTAACTTGGCCATCCAGATGCTGACTAACATGGCCTCATACTCTACCCCATTGTTGGAGGCAAGAATGATAAGCTTGACAGCATACTTATGAGTAATGCCATCTGGACCGGTTAAGGCTATGCCTACCCCAAAACTGGCTACCATGGAAGAGCCATCTACATACAACCTCCAAGGCAAAGAGAGGGAAGCATCTGAGTCTGTGAATTTTGCTATGAAATTTGCTTGAACTTGACCTTTAACTGATCTCCTTGGCTGGTACCGGATGTCGAATTCCGCCAACTCCATGGCCCATTTTATTGTCGTGCTGACCCTGCAGGTTTATGCAACATTCGGCGTAAAGGGTAGTCATATAAGACTACTATTTAATGGGCTTGGAAGTATAGGCGTTGCTTTCTGGCGGTAGTCACCAAGGCTAGCCAGAGTTTCTCAATCACAGTATACTTAACTTCTACACCATGATAGGTCTTGCTAATGAAGTATACTGATTGTTGCCCTCCTTCTCGTTCACCTACTAGAATAGCATTGACGGCGAACATAGATGCCGCCATGTAAAGGAATAAAGATTCCCTGCCCTTAAGAGCCGTCAAAATGGGGGGGACTTTTAAGAGCTTCCTTTACCTCCTCTAAAGCCTTCTAGCAGTGAGAAGTCCAATGGGTGGCGAAATAGCCTTTTTCTTTTTTATACACTCAAAGAAAGGGAGACATTTGTCGAAAGATCAAGACAAGAATTGGCCTAAAGAGGCGATCTTGCTGACTAACGATTGTACCCTTTCAGAGTGTTTGGCGGCTCTAAAGCCATGATCGCCTGAATTTTGTCGGGGTTAGCTTCTATTCCTCGATTAAAAACGAGAAACCCTAGGAATTTTCCCACTAAAATGACAAAGATGCATTTGTTAGGGTTCAAGCAGAGGCAGGTGTCCCTTAAGACATGAAACGCCTCCGCCAACTACTCTAGATGTTGTGGGAAATTTGATCCCCTTGCCAACATATCATCAATATACACCTCAAATGATTTTCCTATTAAATGGGAAAAAATCATGTTTACTAGGCGTTGATAAGTTGCTCCAGCGTTCTTCGAGCCAAAAGGCATGACTCTATACTAAAATAAACCCCTATATGCTATAAAGGAGGTACGAGGTCTATCCACTGGAGTAAGGCTTATCTTAAGGTATTTATTGTAGGCGTCCAGGAAGGGACATGTAGGACTAGCCACTGTATGAGTCCACAAGCACGTCAACCCTAGGCAAGAGGAATTCATCCTTAGGACATGCTGCATTCAACTTGGTGAAGTCGACGCACATCCACCACTTATCGTTCCCCTTATTCACCATGACTACATTGGATACGCATGTTGGGTACAAGGACTTCTCAATGAATCCATCCTCCAGGAGCTTTTTAACATCTGCTACAATTGTTTGCCACTGTATCGACTGACTTGTGCTTACAGGCTTGTTTCATTTCCCGAGCATCCGTCTGGATATTGAGGTGATGTTGTATCAGGGACAGGTCCACCCCCGGCAAGTCATTGGCGAACAAAGCGAATATATCCGCGTTGGCTCTTAACAAAAGCAACAGCTCTTAGACTTTGGAGGGATAAAGGTTCGCTTCGACCCTAACAAGCTTAGTCGCGTACTCAGGATATAACTGAATAGCCATGGCTAAAGAGCTTCGTTGAAGCTCTGACATTGTTGGAGGATCAGCCGGGTTCATTTCCTACTGAATCACCTAGACCTGGCTTCTTTTCTTTCCCCATTTCTATGCCTTTAGTGGCCTTGGTTCCATGATGGTAATGCCATCATTCGCCATAACTAACTTAAATTAGTTGAAATCAAGAGATAAATGCTCCTAAATAATCACCTGAGGACAATAATTCCACTCTAATCTATTCTAAGAAGACAAAAGAATAGAGTTAATTCTATAGTTTTAACATCACATCACAAAGAGAGAATAACCACGGGGTCATTCAGGGGTTAATTAGAGGTCAATCAAGCATTAAGACCAAGAAGTGCTTCCACATTGACAGAAACAGGGTTTCACGCATTTCAAAAAACAAAACAATACACAAAACCCTAATTCTTAGCCCTACTTAAATTAGAAAGGTTCTTATCAGAATAAAATTAATATAAACCTCTTAAAATTCATAGAAAAATATCCTAAGAGGTTTGGTACCTTTGGTTTGACCATCTGAACCCATGTTGACCTAAAATAGAGTTTCAGACGGGAATTTGCCCTGGGTTTGGCACACAAGCCTCGGTCGAATCTGATTAACCATTACTTTTCCTACCCAATTACCCGATTAAGAAAGGAAGAGAATCTGAGGGGGGTGGGGGTCAGTGTTGCACTATTCATGCCTCTGTATTCGTGCCCATACACGCCAACACTTAGGCATTTCTAAGGCCTTGTGCTTTGGATAAGGCATTGGTTCTGAGGCTTTGTACTGAAGCTTTCCTTAAGGTTTCTAAAGCCTTGTGCTTGGTTTTTAAGTTGTCTGGTCTCTATGGCCGATGTCTGATCTTAAAGCACTATGGAAATATTTAAGGCTTAAATCTGACATTTGGCTGACATGGATATTCAAATAAGTGGTTGAGAAACACTGTAGAGAAATTGAATTGGTTGATACATTGGGATATGTACTTGAATGTGGGAATTAAGTGGAGATTCAAATCACCATTTTTAGGATTTTTGATATTATGTTTATCCCATTGTTTTCTAAGATACAATTTCTACTATTGAAAACCATTTTGAGTAGATTTCATTCATTGAATATCTTTATTGTGATTGATCATTGTGCTCATTTATTTTGTATATTCTGACTAGTGTTGTGAATTCCATATTTGCTCCCTACAAATGACCTCAGACTCATTTATGTTTTCGAGCATTTATAAATTTTAAATGTTGTATCAATTTTCATCGCTATACTACGATGCAATATTTTCCTAAACCAACGACGAAATTCACTTACAACATTTTGGCGCCGTTGCCGGGAAGCAGCACGCAAGTCATTACTAGTCATATTTTTTCTGAGCTGATTACTAATTTACCCTATTTGCTTTGCGGTATTTTGCAAGGTACATCACGAAGAGATCATCCGTGCAATCAACCACTCCAAGGATAGGTAAAATTTCTCTTCTTCCCTAATCACCTCCTAATCTTGGGAAGAGAAAAGTAAACAAAATCAATTAGGATCCACTTGCCTTATTTTCCTAATAAATACCATTTAAAGGCAAAAGTTTCTTGATTTGCAAAAAGTAATTAATATCTAATTGAAATTGAGACGATTTGATTAGAGAATCCCCATTCCAATTTCTATACCTATTAGGGATTTGCGCTAAATTTCACAACATCTTGGACTACTCACTTTCTTGTTGGAGTCGAAAGAGTCATATCTGGAATCAAATTGGACTTGGAATTAGAGCTAATTAGGGTTTCCACATTAAGGTTTGAAGTGTTAGTACACATTTGCCTACAATAAAGGAAATTGACCCTCCTGCATTCGTGTGCCACCCAAGCCCTTGTCTGAACTGATCTATTCAAGTGAACCCTAAAATCAAGGCTCTAAATTTACTTAACCTCTAAAAGCTGGAACCTAATAACCTGAGAGTTAATTCAGGGTAATTTGGGTCTTGACCCAAACTTCATCCTCAACCTTAGGGCAGGTCAGGTGAAGTTGGTTCACCCTGTGGATCAACCAACCTACAAATTACGTCACAATTGAAATAACTTCTAAATCAAATGAAATTCAAGGCACAAATTAGAGCTAAAATTGGTAGACTTATGTCTCAATTCATACAATTCGGTCTACTTGGAATCTCAGTGGCAAGGAAGGTCGGGTGGGGGAAACCTTGTAACTCATGGGGATGCTCTACCATGTAGAAGTCTTTGCGTTACTTTGCTTTCCTGGCTACCCAAGTAATTCTCGGGTGTGTGGATTTTTGATAAAAGAGTTACATTTGCCTCAAAAAGCCTTAGTCATCCAAAATTTTTGGGTGCCTTGATTGGGTCAAATACACATCCAGTCCCTCATCTATTTTGTAGTGCACATACACAGGAGAAGACCCTAGGTCTGACCTAGAGGTCTCCATTAGAGTTGATCTTTTGGGGAAAATCTGATTTGATTTGATCAATTCAATCTGGACCTGAATTTGATTCTACATCCTGATCCACCACTTGATTTGGAAGTGCAACATGACAACATAAGAAGAATGTTCAAAAAACCTGAATCCCATTTGAGCATCAAGGAAAAAATGATCGAGGCTGCTCTTAGACATCATGATGGGTATTACAAAACCTCAGATCACTTTAGAAGCATTCAAGTTGATGTATTAGAAACAACCCTCATTGTGAACTGTATCCATCTGACGTTAACACGAATGATAAGTGATACAACCCAGGATGCTCTCATGTCATAATTGTTGGAACCCAGTTCCACATCTTGTTTTGGTGTTAACAAAATTATTATGGATTAATGTTTGCAATTAAGTGTTTTTCAGATTTAGGTGAAGAAGCAAGGCAAACAGGAAATGATGGAGGCTTGATGAAAAGGAGAAGATCATGATAAGAAGGAGGCAAGATGATAAGGAAGAGTCGAGGAGAAGAAGATCATCTTCGACTTTAGTTTCTTTAGTTTGGATTTTATTTTCATAGATTGTTTGCCTCTTAACAAGAGAATCTAACTTAGATCATAAAAATAATTAGAGATAAATTAGGATTAATATTGCGATCATTTTCAAAGAACGTAATTGATTAAATCACTTAAAGAAGGTACTTGTTAACCCACAAGTATCGGTACTAAAGTTTAGTACCGGTACATGTGAGTTACAGGTTTAGGTTTTGTCAAGAAACAAACCTATACCTTGCAAGTACCGGTACTCATGATCAGTACCGGTACTGGAGGGAATGAGTATCGGTACTAATCCTGAGTACCAGTACAAGTGGGTTACAGATTTGTGTTAAGAGTTTGAAACCCAAATCTGGAAGCAACGAGTACCGATACAGGTACTTTAGTACCAGTACCAAGTAGCCGTTGGCTCAAAACTGAACGGCTAGAAAATTAATTCCAACAATATGAACATTGGGAATTAATTCCCAACGTCTAGTAGACGAATATCCTAGGTCCTAAACTCTATAAAATGACCCTAAGACTCTTTGTTTGCATACAAGAGACACAAGAAAAGAGAAGAGAAAATCCTAGAGCTAGAATTTCAAATTCCCACCATATTCACAAGAGAGAAAGAAGCTTGCTATCCACTCTCATAGTATTCTTGCAAGCTCAACGACGCATTTGTTTTACGCATCTACAAAGCGAATCACATTCTTTCTAGGCTCTCAAATCGGTAATATTATTCTATATATTGTTGAGAGGCTTAGGAACTTAGTTGTAAGATTAGTCTTTCTTACACCTGTACTTCTTTTGTATTTGAGCATTTGCTCATTGGGTTGTAATAAACCTGTTATTGTACTTGGGTTGAGGTAACTCGTTAATTACCTCAGTTAGTAAATTGATTCTCTCGGGGTTGAGAGAATCGAGTTAAAAATCCTAAGCTGGGAGGCTTAGGTAGTGGAGTACCCAAGGGAGGGGAACCATTATATATCTTGTGCAAATTTCTGTGATTGTATTTTGTGCAAATCTTTTGTATTACTAACATTGTGTTTGAGATTTTGTGAGCGTAGATAGCCATATATTACATACATCTTCAGATTCTCTATCAATAATACATTGAATCAGACAGACTACATAATACTGAGCATAATGTCTAACAAAGATGGCATTGAGAAACATGGGAATATGCTAAATCTGTTAAACAAGCTATTGATTAAAAATACACATATCTCCACTCAGAAACTGACAATGAATCTTGGGGCAATGTTAAGGATTAATATGATTTCTCGGAGCTCGGGTTCGAAAATGGATGTAATTGTTATGGACCCCTAACCCAAATGGAACCAGATTTGGATTTTGTCCCGAATGACATACCTGATCAAAATGTGGGTTGGGTGGATCCATCTACAGGTGTTCACGATTTTGAGCTAGCCATAGGTAGCTTTGTAGTTGGTCCATCTTGCCTAGATTGTCCTAACACCTGTGATGAATTAGACTAAGAATATCTCGAGGATGTAACTCTCACGCCTTATCCTATTAAGGTAGTCCTCGAGAATGATTTTGACATCCCAATAGAACCAAGTCTAAATTCTTATAACCCAATCCCTACACCAAATCTAGAATCCATAAGGCGTAATGTGATGGGAATCAAATTTTAGATCTGAATTATTATTCTAGGCCTATATTTGATGATTATATCTCTCCAGACTCCTCAGAAGAACAAATTGATTTCTCAGAAGTCACACCAATTTATGATACAGAATTAGAGGAGTTGGAAGAGTTGAGATTTAATTGAATCTACCATAGGTTTCTAGAACCCAAGCCTACGCCTAATAAGAACACCATTTCGAGCTTGGAATATGAGGCTAGGTTAGACCAAAGTTAGGTTGTTAACTCCATGCATCATGATTTATTCTATAGTGAAATTTTTGATTTTGAATCAGGCTCGAAATCTGATGATCTCAAATTCTCCATTGATTTCGAATCATACTTTGATTTCGGAGAGCTATTGTTTCCAAGTGGTTACGAGCTAGTTTACGACCCTAGCATCCATGATCCATTCTTTGATTGTGATTCTAAGGTTGATGATTTAGAACTCAAAGCAGCCATACCTTCCAATCAAGAGCCAGAGCTTTTCAAAATCTAATCCCATCCTCGACCAGCTACCGGAATCAATTTCTATTCTGACTCACCTCTTTCTGATCTGGTTGCGTATGATTCACCTCCATCTTTTGATAGGGAACCAGACATTGATCCAAACGATAACCACATCTTGTCCTTCTCTGATCCTACCAGTACGGTTCCTACATTTTCCATAGATCCATTATCATTTGAGGACCCCTACTCTGATTAGGCTAAGCCAATTCAGCCAAATCTTAGATTCATATTTCCACATCTATTCCAGCCACAAAGCATCTGGTGGGCTCCACACCTATTGATTCACATCCATCAACCCACCAAACAATAGGGTTTAATCTACATCATCAGCCTATTGACCTGAACAAGTACTTGGTTGAACCAACCAGACTACTCATTTATGGTAAAAACATCATTAGCCATAACTAACTTTAATTAGTCAGAATCAAGAGACAAAAGCTCCTACATAATCTCCTAGGAGCCGTAATTCCATGTAAATCCATTTTGAGAAGAAAATATTAAAACAAGGTTAATTCTACAGTTTTAACATCACATCATGAATGCAGAGTAACCACGATCTTTTCCGAGGGTTACTCTAAGATCAATTAAGCATTAAATTCCAATGAGTGGGTTCACACAGACAGAAATAGTGTTTCACACATTTCGAGCACTAAAATAAAACCCAAAACCCTAATTTCAGACTCGCTTAAATTAAAGAGGTTCTGGTTAGGATAAAATTCATATAAATCTTGTAAAATTCACATAAAAATATTCTAAGAGGATTTATACCTTTGGTTTAACCATCTGAACCCATTTTGACCTTGAACAGAGTCTTAAATGGGATTTTACCCCAATTTGGGCTTCTATGCAAATTATCCAGTCAAACGTGGTGAAAACTAAAATCTAACTTCACCATTAGATTTCTTGGGTCAAAATTAGGTTGGTACCAAAATTTGGGCCCAATCAAAGTCCATCTTGACTTAATTTGCAATTTGGTCCATTAAAACTCTATTCCTCTCAATCAAGCCTCTAGCTTTCGAAAATCTTTGCAGAAAGGCACCTAACTTTCTCACCTTCTACACCATTAGCCCCCTGTAGCCATTGTAGGTCAATCGACCTTCAAGCAAGTTTTGACCGCCTCAAAACATAATCAAACTAACACCAAATCTCACCAAATTTGGTGGGAATGTTCACATTGTAGGGAATCTCCTGAAAGCGATTTGGGATCCTTACTTGCTAAATCTAGCCCTAGCGAACACACGAAATTCGTGGGTATCTTGTGACTTATTCTCCAAGCAATTAGAGCCTCTTCCCTTGTTTAGAGCTTGAACTTGAGCTCTATATAAGCTTTAGATTCCTCGGTGCCCAAAATCAGCTAGGTTTGAAGGCCAAATCCCTCTTCTTCTTCTCCTTCTGGCCTGCTTCGACCAGCTCAGGTGAGCTTTCTCCTCTGTCTTCCTACAGCCTCATAATGGCCAAATTGGGAATGCCACAACCTTCCCTGACTTCGTTCGCTCCTCGACAGTCAACTCAAGCACCGCCTCGACCCCTTCTTCCTCGTCATTCCCCCTCCAGAGCAACCTTTGCCTCCAGTGCCAGCCAATCACAACCAGTGCCAAATTTTCCCCCCTTCATCTTTAATTTAGGTCCAACCTACTTCTCTTCCTCTCCAGATCTTCCCTAACCCTTTCCCCTTTTGTTTCAACTAATGTTCCACCATTTCCCTCACCATCTTCTTCACGACCAGCCATGCCTTCAACAAGGCCATGTCCCCACTACACTGCACCAAACACCCCCCGACACTCCCAAAACCTTCACCACACCTCCACAACCAAAAGGCCTCTACCTATTTGCCCTTCCACTCACTTAACACCTCTGCCGAACACATCCTCCTCCATTCACCCTCTCCGACTCCGTCTGGTCACCTCATGCAAGCACACACCAAATTATCACTGCCACCGCTCTCCACCAACACCGGCGACTCTTTTGAACCTTCTGATTGAGGCAATAAGCCTATATCTTGTTTTTGAGGTATTTATTCTTTTTATTCCATGATATCTTGAGATACAATTTGGTTGATATTGAATATATTTTTACTGATTCATTATATATTATTGTGCTCATTATTTATATCATTGATTAATGTTGTGAATTACATTTTACTCCTTACTAATGACCTTGGACTCACATTTTCTAATTTTGAGTTTACAAATTTAAGTGTTCGTCATGTTTTTGTCAACTATACTACAACGCAAATACATTTCTTAAGAAATGACTCAAGCACGCTAAACATTTTGGCGTCGTTACTGGGGATTAAACTCAGGTCGCTTGCATGATAGGCAGGAATACTCAAACGTGTTAAACTTTTTGGCACCATTGCTGGGGAGCAACGTGCAATTCATTACTTGTCGTATCTTATTTGATTGATTTGAGCACTAACTTGCCCTATTTGTTTTGTTGTGATTTTTGTGAGGTACATCATTAGAAGATCTTCCGTGCAATAACTACTCCAGGGTCAGGTAAAATTTCTCTTCGTCCCAAATCAACCTCCTAGTCTTGGGAAAGAGAAAAAGGAAACAAATGAATTAGGATTCACTTGCCTTATTTTTCTAGTAATTATCATTCAAAGGCAAAAGTTTCCTAATTTGCAAACTTGATTTATATCTAATTGAAGCTTAAGACAATTTGTTTAGAGATCCCTATCCTAATTTCTTGTACCTACTATGGATTTACGCTTAAATTCTCGACATCTTGGACTACTCACATTCTTGTTTGAGTCTGAGGTGCCATGTTTGAGATTAAATTAAACTTGGAAATAGAGCCAATTAGGGTTTCTACTTTAGGGTTTTTGAAGTGCTAGTACACATTTACTTGCATTAAAGGAAATTAACCCTCCCGCATTTGTGTGCCACCCAAGCCCTTGGTTGAAAAGAGCTATTCAAGAAAAACCCTAAAGTCAGGCTTTAATTTCACTTCAATCCTAAAATTTTTGGACCTAATAACCTGAGAGTCAATTCAGGGTGATTTTTGGGTCTTGACCCAAATTTCATCCTCCATCTTTAGGGCAGGTCAGGTGAAGTTGGTTCACCTTGTGGGTCAACCAACCTCCAAATTAGGTCATAAATTGAATCAATTTCTAATCAAGTGAAATTCAAGGCACAAATTAAGACTAAAATTGGTAGACTTAAGGTCTCAATTCATACATTCCAATCTAGTTGGAACCGTAGAGATAAGGAAGATCGGGTGGGGGAAACCCTGTAACCTGTGGGGACGCTCTACCATGTAGGGGTCTTTGCAGGGCTTTCCATTCCTAGTTACTCAAGTAATTCTCGGGTGTGTGGATTTTTGATTCAGAGGTATCATCCACCTCAAAACATCCTTAGTCAACCAAAAATCTTTGGGTGCCTTGATTGGGTCCAATTCACATCTAGTCCCTTATCTATTCTCTAGAGCACATACACAGGAAAGGTCCCTAGGTCTGACCTAGAGGCCTCCATTAGAGTTGATCTTCTGTGGGATTTTTGATATGACCTAATCAATTCAATCTAAACTTGAATTTGATTCTACATCTTAATCCACCACCTGATTTAAAATGCAACCTGACAATTTAGGAAGACTGTTTAGGAAACCTGAATCCAAAATGAGCATGAAAGAGAAGATGATTGAGGATTCTCTTAAACATCATGACGAGTATTATAAAACCTGAAATCCATTTAACAAAATTCAGGTTAATGTGTGAAAAACAACCCACATTATGAACCGTGTTGCAATGATATTGACACAAATGATACATGGTTCAACCAGGGATGATCTCTTATTAGAATATATTGAATTGGGAAATTACATAGCAACGAGTATCTACAATGTTGGTCAAATATCTAATTACCCCTAATTAACTTGTCCTCCTAGTTAATTAGCTAAGATTATGAACATATAAGGGTTAATTATTAAATAAGGGATATTTGGTAAAGGACCTTAAAATAAGTTTAAAATGATATTTTATCATTCAATTGACATTATTAACAATTTAATTAACAATTGGACTCGAAATCTTATTAATCATTTCCTTAATTAATAAGTTAAGTAATTTAAACATAATGTATACCTAAGTATATATAACCTAAGTAATTTTACTTAATCTAATAAATTAACTTAAAAAGGTCAAAAATGTAAATTCAAGGTGAAAACATAATAATTACTTTATTTATTAACATATATAAAAAGTTGAAAAGGATCTAAGTTAAAATAAACCTTTAAAACCTGGGTTTACATTTTTGTCCTTAAAATTCATTACAATTGGGTCCTTAATTTTCATAAAGGTCCTTAAGTTTCATTGCACTTTGGTTCCTTTCCCTTTCTTCTTCTTCTTCTTCTCTAGCCGAGTGGACGACTGATGACGGAGAGTGCCTCCATCGCGCGATCACCGCCCTGCCGACATCATCCTTCCTTCTCCAAGCTCTTGGAGCTTGCGCTCACCACTCCATCTTTATCCACCGGTCAGGATTACTCGGAAATCCTAATTTCTGGTGGGAGTTAACCTCACCGTCATCGGAGACGACATTGGAGGTTAAGCTCCCCAAGCTTCTTCTCCGTCCAGACCTCGCCACCTTCTTCATCGCCATCCACTATAAATACCCCCTCACCCCTCTGATTTCTCTCAAGTTGGCTCCCTTCCTTCTTCTTCACTGCAGCCGACTTCGATAGGCTATTCTCTCTACAACTTCGGCAACCTTCCACACCACTCTCCGACTTCGTCCATCCATCTTGATTAGCTGAGGAGATCTGCCGAGGTCAGCCGCGTCTCTAGACATAGGCAACGACCAAGGAGATCCTTTGCTCCTTACATTCTTGCCCGCCGGAGATCTTCTTCTTACACTCTCTGATTTCGTCATCCGCTATGAACCTTCGGCAGAACCCTATTGACCCCTTCATCCAGGTAATTGTAGATTAGGAGTAGGAGTAGTGTAGTTTAGGTAGGTAGTTAGTTAGGTAGCTTAATCATAATTTTAGAATTAAATGTTCATCTTCTTCAACTCTGGGGAGCTCCTTGAGCTCGCCAGAGCCTTAATTTTGTCTTTTAAACTCGTTGTTCACCTTCTTCTTTCATCCACGATCATTTCTATCACACTTAATCTCTAATTTGATCATTGATTCACCTAAATCACTTCCACCTCCACCGACTACTATCGCTATCCATGGCGACAGTAGCTGATTTAGCTTCACATCCACAGGGTTTTCCATCGTCTTTTCATCACTAAGGACCCTATTCTACACTTTAAAATGAGTAATTACCATCTATAATGTAAACGCCCAATTTTTAATTAAGCTTCTGAGCTCGCTGTCTATGGCAACTTAGGAGTAGTTCAAATCATTAATATATACATATATAGTATCGCAATTATCTGTTGACTTGTTTTCTCTACTCAATTGAGTGGTAAAACAAGTCCTGAACCTAATCCAACTCAAATTCTTTAAGAAATGAATTCACTGTTAAATCTTTCTTTTAATGATCAATTGAAGAAATTAACTTGATCCTGAGGTTCCTTGTGACCTCAGGAAGCTTTTTGAATATTTAATGGCATAATTTCTCATCATCTGTACACATTTCATTTTTTTCTAGACTCACCGGAGCTCCGGTGAGCTCCGACAAGTCAAAATTAGTCTTCAGCCTGTAGAACTTGATGAAAAGCTCCAAATTGATGAAATATGGATTACTGATTGTTCTGAGGTTGTTTATTTGAGGATTAAGCATCTGGAGCTTGAGTTACGACTTTGTCTTCTCCAACTCTGGTAGAGTTGGAGAAGTCTGTCAGTTAGGTTAAAGTTACACTTAAGGTGTCTAGAAGCTTCAGTGTAGTGCACTGAAGCTATTCATAACCTTAGCCCATTGTAGAAACCTTCCAAATTCTCTGACGAACAAAGTGTTTTTGGAGCTCAGGAGACAAGCATAGAACCTTAATTTCTAGGGTTAGAACACTTATTAAAGAGGCTGAATGAATTCCTGATGTTGAAAGAACCCTATTTGAGGCTTTAATTTCTTGAGAAAAGGCTTTAATCAGAAAGTCAAATTTTAAGCCTTTCAGTCAAACCTGAGGAGGAAACTCTGATTCTGAGCTCGAACTGAAGAATTGAGGAGTTAGAATTGATTCTGAGAATCTGTTGGATGGTTTTAGAATGATTTTACTAAGCTCAGACTTGTAATTTTGGTTGGAATTTAAACCTATCAGTTTGGGTTGTTTTCGAACCCAAACTGATGGCATTATCATTTGGATAAAATTTGATTGTAAATCCTGCCCAGTTGAGTTTGTTGAAACCCCTAGAATCTGTTTTAATCGATTAAGAATGTTCTTCTGTGTCTGTACACCTATTTTAAGTTAGAAATTTGTTCTCTGAGACTTTCAGAGAAGCTTCAAGCTTCTTTGTTGAAACTTGAAGCTTTGAGAGCTCAAAACCTATACCTGTAGCCGTGGAATTAATCTTAGAATCTATTCAGAGCCTTAGCTAAGAGCTTTAGTCCAGCTGTGGACTCTGTGAAGATAAACTCCATTTCCAGGCAATAAAACCCCGTAGGAATCCCTTAGATTCACTCTTAAAATTGAAGAGGAAAACATTCCCTTAACCTAAAATTGATTACATAACCGTGTAGAGCTACCTTAGAGCTTTCCGTCAAGCTTTGAATTGCTTGATTTGGAGCTCTGAGTAGGGAGAAATCCTCTGTTGAAGTAGAGTCTGAAGGGGGGAAATATAGTCCCACATCGGTAAGATACGAGCGCCCACCTTAGTACAAAAGGAATTTGTTAAGTGGGCTATTCAGTCGTCAAGCGCTCAGTGCGATCTGAACATCTGACCATTCTGAGCTTATGCGTGTGTGTGCGGGCATGTGTGTGCCTACAGGTGTGCGCCCGAGTGGTTGTGTGCAAATGTGTTGGCCCTGGGAGGGCGAGGCCTGGGAGGCGTGAGCTAGTTCAACTTGAGAGGGCTAGTTTGGCTTGAGAAATAAACCAGAATTGAACCCTAATGAAATCAGGCGAGGACCGAGTAGGGTCTGGTCCCACCTTGATCTCAGGGTGTTGTGTAAGCTTGAAAGGATCTCGCCACCAATAAAAAAACAATTTTTGGTTAAAGAGCAAATAAACCTGGTTCAACTGAAGGTTTAAAGGGAAAGCTAAGAAGTAGAGAAGCAGAAGGGCTAAAGTGTTGAAATCACCAAGGAGAAAACCTAAAGGAAAGAAAGGAGAAGAACAGACTAAGGGAACTAAGAAGAAAAAGACTAAGGGAAGAAGGCAGGAGCAGAAGAAGAGAAAAAGAAAAGAGCTCGAGAAAGTATAAAGATAGAATAAAAGGAAACGAAGAAAGAGAGAAGAAAAGAGAGAGAGAGGCTGAAGAAAAGAAGTTTAATTTCTTTAATTTCTTTTTGTAAGAATTTGTTTTAATTGTAATAAGGCATGTTCTAGCTAAATCAACTTTTCTTTGCCTTAAAACATTTGAAATAAATATAGAATTCATATGTTTTTAATGTTGAAAATTCATATGGGATTTTGTATATTCCTTAAAGTTTAAATCATTTGGCAAAATTCATGCTTTTAAAATTAATTTAAATATACCTCTTATACTTATAAAGAAAAATAAAAGATAACTAGTGAATTTAGAATAAATTATACTTCCTATCAAACAACCTGGACTCAGCTGGTAAAAATTTCTAAAATGTTAGGTTAATTCAACCCTATACTACACAATCGACACAATTTCGAGTTAACCTAAGTGACTTTTCTGTACTCTTAATTAAGTAAAATTAACTTAATTAACTGAGTTGAGTAAGAAATGCATCATCCCCCACTTTTGGAAAAACACCAAGGTCTCATGGAGAAATGTAGAAAATTGTTGAATATGGTGTATGAAGCCATCAATCAAAAATACCCATATATCGCGTTAGAAGTTGGTGAGACATATTGGAGCAACATTGAGGATCAATATGATTTCCCAAAGCTCGGATTAAAAAATCGAGGTTGTTGTGGACCCCCAACCCAAATGGAATCAGATTCAAACTTTGTGCAGAATGACATACTTGATCTTGATGTTGGTTGGGTGGATCAAGTTGCAGGTGTTCCTGATTTTGAACCAGCCTTAGAGAGCCATGAAGCTGGTCCATCATGCCTTGATTTCCCAAACACCTGTGATGAGCATGAATTAGAACCTCTCAAGGATGTAATTCCCAAACCTTATCCTGTTAAGGTAATCCTCGAGAGTGATTCTGACATCCCAATAGAACCATGTCCAGATTCTAATGACCCAATCCCTACCCTTAACCTAAAATCTAGATCTGAGCCTATTTGGGATGATCATGAGGCCCACTATGATGAGAATCAGATTTTAGATCTGCAATATGATTCTAGGCATGTATTTGATGATTAAAATCTCCAAACTCCTTAGAAACACAAATTGATTTACCGAAAGTCATACCAATTTACGATACAAAAACAGAGGAGTTGGAAGAGTTGGGATTTGATTGGGTCTACCCTAGGAGCCAAGAACCTGAGCTATGCCTAATAAGGACACCTCTTTGAGCTTGAAATTTGAGATTAGGTTAGATCTAAGTCAGGTTGTTGATTCTATGCATCATGATTTGTTGTGTGGTGGAAATCCCGATCTGGAATCAGGTTCAAAAATTGATTTTCGCAGATTTTTTGATGATTTCGAATCCTACTTACTTTGGAGATCCATTGTTTCCTGACGATTATGAGCCAGTTTACGACCTCAGCATCGATGACCTGCTCTTTGATTTGGACCTCAAAGAAGCCACACCTTTTGATCTAGAGCCAGAGTCTTCCAAAATCTAACCCAACCCCAACCTGCCACCGGAATCAATTTCTACTCTGACTCACCTCTCTCTGATCTGGTTGCATATGATTCACCCCCATCTTTTGATCGAGAATCGAACATTGATCAAACTAATAATCATGACTTATCCTTCTCTGATCTCAATAGTAGGGTTCCTACTTCCTCTATAAATCCATTTTCTCTTGAGGATCCCTACTCTGATCAGGCTGAGCTGATTCAGCCAAACCCTGGATTTTCATTTCCACATCTTTCTGAGCCACAAAGCATCTGGTGAGCTCCACACCTATTGATTCACATCCATCAACCCACAAGACTGATTGGGTTTGGTCTGCATCATCATCCTGTTGATCTGAACAATCACCTGGTTGGACCAACCAGGCTACTTATCAAAGTGCTTGTTCTACAAAATTCCTCTGATTTGACCACCCCTTCTCCTTAACCACCTTCTGCTCAACTGAAAGCATTAAATTTAACATTTAACGGGAGGCAACCCGTCATTCCAAAAAAATTGAGACCCTTCTAATCATTTTTTTTGAGCTACACTCCTACTGCACTTTTGGATTCAACTTTAGAATAGCTGACTCCACCTTTGGTAGTCGTATCAAAGCTTGAAATCGTCTGCAAACAATCATTCCGACCCGTTCACCTACCCTTTGACCCTGTTCTAATCTTTGAACCAAGCTGAATTCGTACCCACCTAGTTTACAATGAGGACATTGCAAAACTTAGGCATGGGGGGGTGTCAAAGTGCAAATCAAATGGAAATTCAATTCACTGAGGGGTTCTTTCTCGCATGCTAAATTAGTGTTTTAAGATTGTCATTTTGTAGTATAGCCAAAATAGTGCTTAAACAAATAAATTTTATTACTCGAAAAAGGTTTCGAGGTCGAACACAGGGAGCAATATGGAATTTAGATATCAAGAATTGCAATTTAAGCACAATATAAGCAATTTATAATAGAACTCCAAACAATAATGATATATAAATGAAAACAAATGTCAATAGTGCAAAAAGAATGAGGTAAAATGGTGATTTAAATCACCAATTACCCCTCACAATAATAGCAAATATCAACCAAATAAAGACTAGCAATCAAGTATCAGACGGCTAAGTGTTTAATCAGATAGCTTAACTGTCTCAAGCTACGGTGTATAGCTTTTCTCTCTTCTCAGCCTCTTCTTCTTCTCTGTTTCTTCTGCTGCAGCTCCTCTTCTCTCCTTTTCTTCTTCCTCTTCTACTACGAGTCCTCTCCTTCTTCTTCTTCTGTTCAGCCCCTTCACACAGGAAGGGGGGAACTGAAGTTTCCCTACCAGGAGGGGGTGAAGTAATAATTGCGGAAATAAAATATAAACAATCTAACAAGATGCAATCACACAAAGTACACAAAGTATTTTTAGGTGGAAACCCAAACCAGGTGAAAACCACCACCTAACCCTCTCGAGTTAGGATTTTCCGATCAACCAAGTTGATCAAAATCCACTAAACGAATCACTTTAAACGAGGGTGATTCAACCTCAATTACAACCACCCTACAAGTGCGAGAGTAGCGTTCCTCAACCCCTTCTCTTCACGAGAAGGATTTTGTCCCTCGAAGGAGACGGGAATTCGCAAAGCGAATACCCAACCAAATAACAAAGATAAAATAAACAAGTAATCCTATAGAGCCAACAAAATAATTTTTAACCTAAGCTTCTAGAGGAAATAGGATGCTTCCCTTTGAAAGGAGTGCGTCGACAACGAGGATGCGTGTGCCACGCGACGGCGCAACGTCGCTCTCGTGAATAACGGCGGGAGAGCGGGTGCGCAACAGCTTGATGCTCTCAAGATGTAGAACTTGAGCTCAGAGAGAAAGAGAGATACAAAATGGTTTGAAAGCGTATTGCAAGGTGTGTCTCGGTGTTTCTAGGTGTGTGTTGGTGTGTAAAGGCTCCCCTCTATTTATAAAGGCCTTGGAAGGCTTAGAAAAGCTTCCATAGCCGTTGGGTGCAAAGCCCAAGTGAATCAGCCCGAAATCAAGAACAATCATTGTTCTGACAGGCTTATCAGACGTCTAATTCTGGCATCAGACGTCTGGAAGTTCACTTTAAGACGTCTGATTTCAAGGTCAGACGTCTGATTTTGGGCGGTCTCTTCCTGACTTGAATCAGATCTAAACAGGGTTCTTGTGCAAGTCCATCAGACGACATATAGGACGTCTGGCACTATGTCTGGACGTCTGAAAACCTACTTTTTCTGTGGGAATGGATTTCCAAATGTTGCAACGGCTAGAAAATCTCTGAGAAGAGATTTTGGGTCAGCCGAGGTAAAACGGTCAATTATCAGACGTCTGGAAAGTTCTATGGATGTCTGATAAGGCTCTGACGGTCACATTCTTGAGTGTTCGCTAAGCCAGCCAACAGTCCACTAATTGGACGTCTGGCAAAGTCATCAGACGTCTCCTAAGACGTCTGGTTTAAGGTCAAGATGTCTGATTTCATCAGACAGAACTAACTATGTCCATCCTAAATGTTATCAAACGTCTGAATCAACAGTCAGACGTCTTAAAACACTTTATCAGACGTCTGATTTTGGAATTAGACGTCTGGAAATGTTGTTTGAACCCTATATTGGTTTTCTAAGTTCTCTACAGGAAACCTAGTATCCTAGGGTTGTGCCGATGTTCCTAGGACTACTGTTAGGGTACTTTAAGGCTCTTTAACATAATTTTCTAAGGAAATAAAGAGCAAGAAAATAACGACAAATGTACATGAAAGGAATAAAATGGAATTCTATCCTATTCTTCTTGTCCTTCCATCTTCAATCTATCGCTCCTCGCGAATCCCCTCTGTTCTCCATCAAGCTCCTCCAATCCATCCTGGATGCGAGCTCGAATTCCGTCTAATCACGTCTACATTTGCAATTGACCTGAAATCTAAGACTCCAAGTGCAAATGTTAAATAACACGTGTTTTGTTATCATCAAAACAAATGATCGTGGTGCTCTAGCACCAACAATCTCCCCCTTTTTGATGATGACAAAATCATAAATAATAATGCAAAAAAATCCTCCCCCTTTTTGACATTATCAAAAAGATTTAATAGATTTCCTATAACTCCCCCTTAAGACATGCTCTTCTATAAATTTCTTTTAACAAAGGTGATGTCCTCCCCCTTTTTTCTTTTTATAACAACAAGATAGTTATTATTTTTTTTTTCCCTTTCTAAAGGAAATTTAGCTACCTTATATCTCCCCCTTAAAAATTTATAATTAGCTCATAAAATTTTTTAACTCCCCCTATCTAAATGCTAATGATAAAAAGATAGGGTGAAGAATTTTTACCTCACCTACCATGGCCAATAAAATGGCCCGAATGGTGGTGGATGCCACATCGGATGGGGCTCCCATCCGTAGCTTGGAGGCCTGGGCATTGGTGCCGGTCTCCAGTCTGGCGGTCGATGTGTGGCGGGTCCATCGCTTGTTCGTCGTCTCGTCGGTCTTCTTGTTCTCCTCCTTGGTCTACTCCTTGGTTCTCCCAACTTGAGTTGACCAGCTTTGAGTTTGTAGGTCCAGTCCTTTGTGTTGTAATTATCCCTGAACCCTACAAAATAAGATTCTAATTCTTTTTTCGGTATCCAAGTGGGCTTGGATCCGGATCTGTTAGCGGGTCTCCTTGATGGAGATCCTTTCTCAATCTTAGGGCTATATAAATCATCTACTTTGTTGATTAGTTTGTTAGAGTTTTCCCTAAGACATGCGATTTCTTTTTCTATAGTATGCATCTTAGTCTTTAGATCACAGATTTCAAACTTTAAACTATTATTTTCCTCAATCAATTTATTATTTTCATTGATGAGGTTATGATTTTCTAATAATAGGTTATCATTTTTAGGACAAGCTTCTAGATCCTTAAGTTTTATTTCTAACCTGTCATTTTCAGATTTAAGAAAGCTAAGATTCTTTTTCATGCTTTTGTTTTCTATTTTTAGTGATTTACTAAGCTCAAATAGTTCATTAAAAGCTTCTTGTAAATCGTAACTTACCTCGTTGTCTGAGTCGCTTCCGCTTTCGCTGTCGCTTCCTCTGGCCATGAAACCAAAGCAAGCGGTTTCTTCTACAGATTTTTCTTCTTCTTCTTCCTCCGAACTGGAATCGTCCCAAGTGGCTTGGAACGCCTTCTTCTTAGATTTCTTTTCCTTTTCCTTCTTCCCCTTTTTGAGAAGAGGGCACTCTGGTCGTAGGTGCCCTTTCTTGTTGCAGTGGTAGCAACGTCTCGGGCTTTCCTTCTTCTCCTTTTTCTCTTTCTTTAATTCCCTACAAAACTTGGAAAATTTTTTAAGTAAAATTCTAAAGTATTCGTCGTCGGAACTTACCTCGCTATCCGACGCGGCTATGAAGGCAAGAGTCTTCTTTGGTTTAGGCTCCGGTGTATCCTTCTTCTTCTGCTTCAACTTAGTCTCGTAGGCCATTAGATTGCCTAGGAGATCTTCCATGTTGAGCTCCTCCACTTCGTTTGCCTCCTCGATGGTGGTGACTTTCTGTTCCCATTCCGGTCCAAGGGAACGAAGAAGCTTCCCTTGAAGCTCCCTCTTGATGAAAGTCTTCCCTAAAGCTTTCAAGTTATTTACAATGAGAGTGAACCTAGTGTTTATCCCACTTAAAGATTCGTTAGATTTCATTGAAAAAGATTCAAATTCTTGAGAAAGTAAATTAATTTTAGAGGTTTTTACCTTAGAGGTACCTTCGTGAGTTACCTCAAGTGTGTGCCAAATCTCGTATGCGATGGTGCATTGCGAGATTCTATTGAACTCCTCCGAGCTAAGCGCGCAGTAGAGGGCGTTCATGGTCTTCGCGTTCAGAGAGAGTTCACGAATTTGTTGTTGCGAGTAGCCTCCCGTGGGTTTTTCTGGGATCTCAAATGGCATCTCGCACCTGGCCCAAATCGTGAAGTCATTGGCTTGAAGCCAAGTCTTCATCCGCAGCTTCCAGTAGGGGTAGTTGCTCCCGTCGAAGAATGGCGAACGGGATGTGGACTGCCCTTCGAAGATTCGGATTGTGGATGTGCTTCCCTCCATTTGATCTCTTGCCGGGTGTTACTCCGATCTCGCAAGAACCTGCTCTGATACCAACTGAAGTTTCCCTATCAGGAGGGGATGAAGTAATAATTGTGGAAATAAAATATAAACAATCTCACAAGATGCAATCACACAAAGTACACAAAGTATTTTTAGGTGGAAACCCAAACCGGGTGAAAACCACCACCTAACCCTCTCGAGTTAGGATTTTCTGATCAACCAAGTTGATCAAAATCCACTAAACGAATCACTTTAAACGAGGGTGATTCAACCTCAATTACAACTACGCTACAAGTGCGAGAGTAGCGTTCCTCAACCCCTTCTCTTCACGAGAAGGATTTTGTCCCTCGAAGGAGACAGGAATTTGCAAAGCAAATACCCAACCAAATAACAAAGATAAAATAAACAAGTAATCCTATAGAGCCAACAAAATAATTTTTTACCTAAGCTTCTAGAGGAAATAGGATGCTTCCCTTTGAAAGGAGTGCGTCGACGACGCGGATGTGTATGTCACGCGACGGCGCAACTTCGCTCTCGTGAATAACGGCGGGAGAGCGGGTGCGCAACAGCTTGATGCTCTCAAGATGTAGAACTTGAGCTTAGAGAGAAAGAGAGACACAAAATGGTTTGAAAGTGTATTGCAAGGTGTGTCTTGGTGTTTCTAGGTGTGTGTTGGTGTGTAAAGGCTCCCCTCTATTTATAGAGGCCTTAGGAAGGCCTTGGAAGGCTTAGAAAAGCTTCCATAGCCGTTGGGTGCAAAGCCCAAGTGAATCAGCCCGAAATCAGGAACAATCATTGTTCTGACAGGCTTATCAAACGTCTAATTATGGCATCAGACGTCTGGAAGTTCACTTTAAGACGTCTGATTTTGGGCGGGTCTCTTCCTGACTTGAATCAGATCTAAACAGGGTTCTTGTGCAAGTCCATCAGACGACATATAGGACGTCTGGCACTATGTCTGGATGTCTGGAAACCTACTTTTTCTGTGGGAATGGATTTCCAAACGTTGCAACAGCTAGAAAATCTCTGAGAAGAGATTTTGGGTCAGCCGAGGTAAAACGGTCAATTATCAGACGTCTGGAAAGTCCTATGGACGTCTGATAAGGCTCTAACGGTCACATTCTTGAGTGTTCGCTAAGCCAGCCAACGGTCCACTAATTGGACGTCTGGTAAAGTCATCAAACGTCTCCTAAGACGTCTGGTTTAAGGTCAGGACGTCTGATTTCATCGGACAGAACTAACTATGTCCAGCCTAAATGTTATCAGACGTCTAAATCAACAGTCAGACGTCTTAAAACACTTTATCAGACATCTGATTTTGGAATTAGACATCTGGAAATGCTGTTTGAACCCTATATTGGTTTTCTAAGTTCTCTACAGGAAACCTAAGTATCCTAGGGTTGTGCCGATGTTCCTAGGACTACTGTTAGGGTACTTTAAGGCTCTTTAACATAATTTTCTAAGGAAATAAAGAGCAAGAAAATAACGACAAATGTACATGAAAAGAATAAAATGGAATTCTATCCTATTCTTCTTGTCCTTCCATCTTCAATCTATCGCTCCTCGCGAATCCCCTCTGTTCTCCATCAAGCTCCTCCAATCCATCCTGGATGCGAGCTCGAATTCCGTCTAATCACGTCTACATTTGCAATTGACCTGAAATCTAAGACTCCAAGTGCAAATGTTAAATAACACGTGTTTTGTTATCATCAAAACAAATGATCGTGGTGCTCTAGCACCAATAGGAACGTCTTGAATTGGCTAAGTGTCAGCCAATTTCCTCTGCAGCAAGACCCCCTACCCCCACGCAAGCTCTCTTTCTCTCTCTGGTTCACGCTTTCCTAAAGCCTTCCACAGTACCGGGTAATCGAGTTCGGACCTAAAGCTCACCTGGGACCAGGGCTACCGACGTGTGTGGTAGCTGAGGTGTGGGTTTTAGGCAGGTCGGGTGTACCAGGTCCTCGAAGGAGAGGTCGCGGACGAGGTACGTAAGCTGAGGCAAACAGCCCGTGGCAGGAATTCAACTTATTCGTCTGCGAGCACTCCTCAGCTTCTGAGGTAGGACTAATCCCATCACCTTTCTTCTACGTGCAGCTGCAGATGCTTCTTTGTTCAATTCACGCAAGATGGCGGTCAAAGGCTTCAATTGCTGGTCCACTCAAACTCCTAGAGCGATTCTGCACGAACTGGAGTCGATGCCTGGAACCTGCAGGTGCTGGAGCAAGCTTCAAGCTTTGGTCGAAGCTTCGTCGATGGCGATCAAAGGACCTGCTACCTAAAACATGAAATATGGGCTAAAAGCCTTGGTTAAAAGGTTCAATAGCATCGCCGTGAGGCAAGGAAGTGAACGGCACTGTTCGTGAGGTGTGAGAGTGTGTGAGGTGGCCAGACGGTGACGGAAGGTGAAGTTCGAAAGTGCGGTGTTCGGTGGAGGTTGTGGAGGAGCAATCGACCTAACTAAGTTAGGGCTTTTACTTATAAGGCTGAGGCGGAGGTGTAGGGATGAACGGCGGCCGATTTGGTGGAGCGTAGTGGCCGTGCGAGCTCGCCGAAGGTATTCTGGTGAGGTGGAAGACGAAGTCGCGGAGGGCGTGTCGGCAGTTGAAACGAAGTTGTAGATGTCTGGAAACAAAGAGTGGAAGATAAGGAGTCATTTAGGAAAGGAGGCAGACGAAGGGGAGTGAAGTTGGCTCCGATTGAGGTATGGCTGGCGCCGGAGACGAAGCTCTCTGATGAGAGGTGGATAGCGAGGATGAAAGGGGGTGGGGGTGCCAGCGGGTGTTGCTCGTTGTGGAAGAAGGCAAGGAAGAAGAGTCTGCTGCTAGTATTGCAATCAGACGAAGAAGGGAGACAGGGAGAGTCACCGAAGCTTGAAGAGAAAATTGGCTAGAGGAGGAGAGAGGAATTTGAGAGTTTCTCTGGTCAAATTCAAGCTTAGAGGATCAAGCAGGCCTAGGGAGTCTTTATATAGGTGTCAGGGGGTCGATTAGAGCTTGGAAGCCAAGCTTTCAAGCTTGGAAGGTCGTCGGTGTTGGAAACCCAAATTTCTCATGCATTCGCATGAGAAATTGGGAAAGAATTGAAGCACAAGAATCGATCTGATTGAAAGAGGATTTCAAGAGGAATCTCCAATCCAATTTTGAAAAGGTTTCATCAATTAATCCAGGAGAAATCCTCGATTGATTGTTGCTGGAGTTGTAGGATTATGAGTTCTGTGCGGTAGGGACCTTTTTGTGAGAATGACGACAAAGTTGGGGACCTTTTTGAAAGGATTTTGAAAGATAAGGGTAGAAATGTAATTAGGCAGGACCAATTTGCAAACTAGGTCAAGACAAACTCATCTTGAGTCCAAATTTTGGTAAAAACCTAATTTAGACCTAAGGAATCCAATGGTGAAGTTGGATTTTGGTTTTGACCATGTTTGTCTAGGTAATTTATGTAAAACTCCAATTAGGGCAAATGTCTATCTGTGATTCTATTTTGAGTCAAAATGGGTTCTAATGGTCAAATTGAAGGTTCTAAACCCTAGAGAATATTTTTCTATGAATTTTAGAGGGTTTAGGTGGATTTTATCCTGATCAGAACCTCAGTTAATTAAGCGAGTCTATTTTTAGAATTTCAAAAAGTCATTTAATTCTCAAGACACGTGCAAATCCTTTTCTGATTGTTCTAACCCACTTGTTATCTTTCTAAGACTAATTGACCTTCATTCAACCCCTGAGAAAATCCGTGGTTGTACTGCATTCATGATAAGCTGGTAAAATTGTAGTTTTAATCCTAGTTTCTTATTTTTCCCTCAGAATGATTATGCTATGACGTGTGACTCTCTGGTGATTATGTAGGAGCATCTACTGACTTAATTGGGTCAAAATGAGCTAGCTATGACTCATGATGGCATTCCCATCATACCCCCATGACTAGGTTATTCTAATCCCTTAGCAAAATTTCAAGGTATTAACTTTGATTCTAGACCATAAAACCTTTTGATGCTTAAAAACTTTGCTATGTGCTTCCTTTTGTAGATTAGGTTAGAATGCCGATAGTAGGCCTAGAGGTATTCAAGTACCAACTAAGATCCGGACCTGACTAGCTCTCGCCTCAATCTGCCATGAAGGTTTCTAAGGCCCACAGGAACTAACCTAAGGTTCGTTGAACTCCGTGGTTAAAGCACCCGTGCTTGTAACATGGTTTAGCCTAAGTTCAGTTTGCAGTGCATTTTTGTTAGAGAGAGATAGAGGAATTTTTATTTATTTTCGGAGAGTCTTCTCTCTCTTTTCTTTTTATTTCTAGCTTCATATTAGCTTCACAACACGGTTTGTATCAGATTCCTAGTCCCCACCATCAATCCTCGTAGGGTCCCTAGCAATCGATGCTTCGAGATAGCACCGCCCATGGCAACCCCAGAACCTTGGCTTTCGAGATTTTGAGATAATCCTACCCATGGCATTCTGTAGCTAAATCCAAACGCTGGCAATCGACATTTCGAGATAATGCCGCCCATGGCATCTAAACCAGCACAGGGTGCTCACATACCCCCAATAAGATATGTAGATATCCTAGGAGACAAGCACCGAGGAGACGATATGTTATTGCGTATGTTCGAGGGGAATTTCCTGCCTCTCCACGTCGGGAATTCATCCAAATCAACTTGTGTTGATCAGCCACTCCTAA
The DNA here is from genome assembly GCA_037157565.1 of Thalassia testudinum. NCBI lineage: Eukaryota > Viridiplantae > Streptophyta > Magnoliopsida > Alismatales > Hydrocharitaceae > Thalassia > Thalassia testudinum. Next base: position 148,321,959 of record JAZHRO010000031.1, read on the forward strand.
TCTAGGTAACCTTTTCAGAACAAGTTTAACCCATTTGCATGATTTTAATACTTAGGCGCACTGAACCAGATTGTGTGTGGATTGGGGTGCTTAGGTTACCGAGTCCCACAAACCGTAGGTCAGTTAACGAGGCCGAATAATCCCTAAGCCTTAGACCTAATACTTAAGCTTCGCATTTTCCCTAACCTCTTGAGGATTATCCAGATCTTAGTGGGTACTTGAATTTTTAAGCCTAGAATTACAGTCCAAGAAGCCTAAAATCAGCGTTCCTACTAATCTCTTCTTTGTTTTATTAGCACTTTTTGCCTTTCATTTTCTTTCTTTTGATTTGGTCTAGAACTAAGTCAATTCCTTAATCTTTTATTAATGACTATCTCTTTTTCTTTTTCTTTTCAAATTGTGCTCCTTTTTGACATTTTTATCTCCTCCCTTTTTCTCCTCAAAATCTGATATGCCATCAAAATTTCCTCTCCTCTCATTTTTTGTTTATTTTCAAGAATTTTTTTTTTTTTGGTATTTTTGGAATATGTGATTTTTTTGATGAAACCCTTTCTTTTGAAGTGATTTTCACAGTATTTTGCACTTTAATACCCCCCATGCCTACAATTTGCAATGTCCTCATTGTAAATTAGGTGGGTTCGAGTTCAACTTAGATCATTCATTAGAACAGGTGTTGGGTGGGTGAATGGGCCGAGGTGACTTGTTGCGGACGATTTCAAGCTCGAGTATGGGTACCAGAGGTGGAGTCAGTTGTTCTAATGGATGAACCCTAAAGTGCAATATGAGTTCAGCATAGGATGTGTCAGGAAGGGTTTCAGGTTTTTCAAAATGACAGGTTGCCTCCCGTTAAGTGCTGAGTTTAACGCCATTAGCTGGGCGCAATGAGCTCAGGGAGAATGGAGGGTAAAAGATATCTCAGCCAAATTTGTATCGGTGAGTTCAATGAACGGTTTAAGTGTCTGATCGTTCACGACAAAAGGTTCTGAATCGTGGCTAAGTTGACTGATTTCAACAGCTCCATTTCCATAGATTCATCGGATAAGGTATGGTCCAATCCATTTTGATCTAAGTTTTCCTGGGAACAATTTAAGTTTGGCTTCAAAGAGTAGGACTTTTTTACCAGGGAAAAAGATCTTTCTAGATTTGTGCTTGTCGTGAAAGGCCTTAACCCGCTCTTTGTAAATTCGTGAGTTCTCATATGCGTCGTGGCGTAATTCATCGATCTCTCTCATTTGAAGCTTTCTGTGGGTTCCTTCCTTAGAAAGATCGAGATTGCAGTTCTGTACTGCCCAATAGGCTTTGTGCTCTAATTCGACGAGGAGGTGACATGCCTTCCCATACACCAATCTGAAGGGAGAAATGCCTAATTGGGTTTTGTGGGAAGTCCTATAACCCCACAAAGCTTCCGGAAGTAGGGATGACCAATCTTTCCTGTCAGGTCGAACAGTGACCTGGAGGATTTTCTTGATCTCCCTATTCGATAGCTCAGCTAGATCATTGGTTTGGGGGTGATAAGGAGTAGAGATTCAGTGTGACACCCTATATTTGGTCATCAGTGATCTAAACTGAGCATTCGTGAAATGGGTCCCTCCATGGGAGATTATGGCACGTGGAATCCCGAACCAAGAAAAGATGTTCTGATGAATGAACCTGATAACCACCTTATGATCGTAGGTTCGGGTCGGAATGGCGTCGATCCATTTAGACACGTAGTCAACAGCGGGAAGAATGTATTCGAAGACATCCAAAATAGAGAAGGGGCCCATAAAATCAATCCCCCAAATATCGAAGATTTCGCATACAAGAATCAGCTGTAAGGGCATCATATCACGATGGCTCATGTTGCCCAAGGTCTGGCAACGAGTGCATGCCTTACAATGATTGTATGCATCTTTGAAAATCGTGGGCCAATAGAAGCCACACTGGAGGACTTTTGCTGCGGTTTTATGACCAGAGAAGTGTCCACCACATGCCTGGTCATGGCAGAAGGACAAAATGTCCTGAATTTTCGCTTCCGGGACACATCGTCGGATGATCTGATCAGCACCAATGTAGAAGAGATACGAGTCTTCCCAAAAGTAGTACTTGGCATCGGAAAGTCATTTGTCCTTCTTGGCTTTTGGCAAATTGGACGGTATCTGATGTGATGCCAAGTAGTTTACCATATCAGCAAACCAGGGAAGTCCTGTACTGATAGTTAGGATGTGCTTATCGAGAAAATGTTCAGTAATGGGTCCAGAAGGGTTGATAATATCAGAAGGAAGGCGTGATAAGTGATCAGCTACCACATTCTGTTTGCCCGCCTTGTCACGAATCTCGAGGTCGAATTATTGCAATAGCAAGATCCAGCGGATTAGTCGAGGTTTCCCATCCTTATTCGTAAGGAGATGCCTCACAGCAGTGTGATATGAGTAAATGATGACATGGGAACCCAAAAGATACGATCTAAACTTTTCCAGGGCAAATACTATGGCTAGCAGCTCTTTCTCAGTAACTGTATAGTTACGCTGAGCCTCGTCAAGTGTCTTGCTAGTGTAGTAAACGACCACGGGTTTCCCATCTCTTTTCTGCCCAAGTACTGCATCCACAGCGTAATCAGATGCATAGCACATGATCTCAAAGGGTTGAGACCAATCAGGGGACCGCAGGATAGGTGCTTGGGTAACTCGATCACGCAAGATCTCAAATGCCTGAGTGCACTCCCTAGTGATTTCAAAGGGGACATCCTTAGATAGAAGATTAGTCAGGGGGCGCACGATTTTTGAGAAATCGGGAATGAATCGATGGTAAAAATTGACGTGCCCCAGGAAGGATCAGATGTTTAGAAATCAAATTCACTTTGGCTCGACAACCTGGATGCCCTTTTCAGAGACAAGATGTCCCAGGATAATTCCCTCAAGTACCATGAAGTGGCTCTTTTCCCAGGAAAGGACCAAGTTCACATCGATGCATTGTCTGAGGATCTGGACCAAGTGCAGGAGGCAATCGTCAAATGATTCACCAAATATCGAGAAGTCATGCATGAAGACTTCAAGGTATTCACCTACCACATCTAAGAATATGGCAAGCATGCACCGCTGAAAAGTAGCGGGTGCATTGTAGAGACCGAACGGCATCCTTCGGAATGCATATGTTCTGAAGGGGCAGGTGAAGGTGGTCTTTTCTTGGTCCTCGGGATGGATTGCAACCTTGTTGTAACCGGAATACCCGTAAAAAAAGTAGAAGAATCGATTTCCCGCTAGTTTTTCGAGAATCTGATCAATGAACGGTAGTGGGAAATGATCCTTTTTCGTGGAGAATTGAGTCTTCTATAATCAATGCAGACTCTCCATGAGTTTGCTATACGGGTCGGTATGGCTTCTCCGATTTCAGTAGTGATGATGGTGAGCCTTACCTTTTTAGGCACAACTTGGATTGGACTCACCCACCGACTGTCAGAGATCGGGTAGATGATCCTTGCATCTAACAACTTGATAATCTCTTTTTTCACGACATCCTGCAAATTGGGATTCAGGCATCTCTGCATTTCACGGGATGGTCGTGAGCCCTCTTCAATGTAGATGTGATGTGTGCAGTATGAGGGGCTGATACCAGTGAGATCGTCGAGAGTCCATCCAATGGCTCTTCGATGTTTCTAGAGAACAAAAATCAGGCGTGTTTTGCTGATCAAGTGTGAGTCGGAAGTTGATAATCACAGGAAACGACTGATTGGAAGCCAAAAAAACATACTTGAGATGATCGGGAAGAGGCTTTAATTCCAAAATCGGGTTTTCAGCAGCAGCGGGTAGTTCAGGATGGATGTTAGGAGCAAAGGAAGGAGCTATGGGTGTGTCTAGGTTGAGTTCGGGCACCTCTAATTGCGGGTTTTGATCCTCTTGTGGTTGATCAGAAATAGTCAGGTTTTCCTTGATAAAGTCATCAACCACAGCTTCGGTATCGCAAATCCGTTCTATGACTCCGCAATTAATTCCTTGTTAGGCCTTAAAGATGTCGATCTTTAGTGTCTTGCTCCCAAATTTCAATTCAATTTGGCCCTCCTCACAATTGATATTGGTCCTGGTAGTGGCCAGAAAGGGTCTCTGATGAGTGGCTACTCATCATAGCTAAAAGGCTGAAATTATGCTAGACACTAAGCAAAACAATATCAAATTAACATATAAAAAGGGTTAAGTGTGGGAATTAAAGAAAAGACCTAAAACTTTTAATGTGTTAAAACCTCCTAATTAGGTTACAAAAATGAGATATTCTGAAAACTAAAGAACAAATGATGATCCATGCATCAATTGAACACATAAACAAGTTTTAAAAGACAAATCAGAAGTAAAATAAATGTATTAAATGTTCAATTAAGCACATGTAAAAATTTGAAAGCAATTGGACATCATTTAGGCTTAGAAATAAATATATTACAATTAGGTCCTTCATGCATTACATTTATACCCTTCAAAACTCCTTCTTGGACCTTTTTGCAAGCCGCAGGGACCCTTTTGTATGACTGCAAGGCCCTTCCAGTTATAGTTCTTTTCACTTTTGGACCTGCACGCTATTCTTCTACCCCTTCGTTCAAGGGTCTTCCTGCAAGTTTTCCCTCATTTCAGAGAGAAGCCTGTGTTCTTCACGCGCACTGTAGTACGCGAAGAACACAGCCATTCTCGACCGTCCATCGCACTTTTGATCTCGATCTGCGGCTGGATTCTATTGGAACCTTCGCGCGATTCGGTGCCTGCGTTCACCTCTCTTCCCAGATCACATCTGACGATCAGATTTCCCTCTCGACTCGCCCCGCGCTCTACTCATCTCATCCTCACCGCCGGCCTAATTTTGATTAACCTCACCCTTGCGGTGATTCCAGTCACTGAGCTGCTATTTAAGCACCTCAGTGGTGTCGTGCGCAAAGGATTGCTCCCTCCTACATCTCTTAGCGATCAGTTCGTCCACTCCAGTCTCTCCTCCTCATCTAGACCCTGATTTCACAGCCACCGGCTGTGGAATCATCGCCTTCTCTCGACCCTCCTCGTCGCTAAGGGCCTCGTAGCACCTGAGGACGACCCTGGAGTCTCACTAGCAGACTCTTCCCTCCGCTGGAGTCACCCTCCTCCTTTCTTCCTCCTTAGCCGCCGGCTAAGGACCCATAGGTCCCATTCTTCCTTTTAGTTTAGGTTTTCAATTCTGCACAAGTAGTGTTAGATTTAGTTTGCAGTAGTTTAGAATAGATTTAGTTTTAATTGTTAGTGTTTAATGTTAGCTGTAGTTAGATTAGTCTTAGGAGTAGAATTAGTATTAGATCCCCTCCCTCACCTCCTCTGATCAGTCCAGATCAGAGGGGAAGAATCATCTGTTCATTGTTCAATTTATCTCCCTCTTCATGTTTTGTTTTTCCATCATCCAAATTCTGATTCTTGTTTTTTCCTTTTTAACGACGAATTTTTCATCAATCACCCACACATCCTGACCCAATTTCAGATCTGATGGCACACTGCATCAGATCTGAAAGTGGCATCACAAGCACCATTTGGGGCTTCTCACTCACTCCATTTGTTTCACAAAAGTCCCTCTGTTTTAAATGGATTGCCTCAGTTTGTCAAAGCACTTTTGATTTGGATTTTAAAGGATTTTTACTCTCTGAAATGTTTTGACAGATCTGACAAATTGAAGGGATTTTTGGTTTTCATTGTGGGCAAGGACTCTGAGAAGTTCTCTGGTGACAGAGAACCAATCAGAGGAGCCTTTCATGATTCTGTTTATACTTTGTTTTGAATGCATTCGCCAGCTTCCATTAAATTTCCTTAATGCATTCTTAGTCTCTTTTTGCTATTTCAGAACTGCCATACACTATTTGTGTTGATGATCATTTCTGTATGGTGATTCTCTAACCTAAGGAGTTTTCCATACTCCTTAAGGTTACAAGAAACTGGGATTGTGTTTCTTTGGTTTTAATTGATCGAGCTAAGTCTTCCTTCATGCTGTCCATGGCATTAGGAAGATTAACTCAAGACCATTGGTGTTTTGATCTGAAAGGATGCTTCTGATAAGGTTTTTCCTAATGAGTATTTGAGCTGAATTTACATGAGATTTTCGTGAGATTTAAACCCCTTTCAGATTTGGATTTCATCTCTTCAATATTTAGTTTGTTTTGAATTTAATCTTATTCCCAGTTATACAGCAACATGCTGCAACTTGCAGCTACATTTCCCTCCATCTCCAAATTCTCTTCTCCTCCAAATTCCCCTTTCATCTGTGAATTTTTTGTTCCCCTTTCTCTAAGTGGACTAACTGCAGCAGCAGTTAGCCACTTGACAGTGGCTTAAGCCACTGCCACTGTAAACAACACATACTAAATACATTCTTCTCTCCATGTCTTCTGACAGTAGCTGTGGCTGCTGTCTTAATTGAACACTAACACTCAATCAACTCTAATTCCCTAACTTTATACAAAAGCCTAATGACATAGACTTATTTTAAAACTGTAAATATACCTATTCATAGTATTCTAACTATAGCATATCAGTTAGATACATAGTTATACTGTAAATATGTATAAAACCTGTACAGAAGTTCATATACATATGTAATCTATGTAAAAATATGTATATATACTAATCTATTATGTATGTATTTACTGATTTATGTATATATGTATGTACAGATTTATATTTACTTATTTAGTAGCTAAGTTAATAAGTTAGAGCAATAATCAAGTAAATAAATCTATAAACTTGGGAATATATATATATATATTAAGTAATTTAAGTTAGTCAAAGTATAATTATACCTAGTATAACTTACTGTAACTTAGTTTTAATTTTAAACACCCAGAACTGCTATTTTAGCCTAAATAAAACATAAATAAATTCGTAAAAATACAATAAAAATATGTATTAAATATTTAAGTATGTAAATTAAAACTGTTTAAGGTCAATTAGACCATTTACTAATTATTTTATAAGTAATTAACTATTTAATCACCTAAATCAACCTGTATAATCAGCCTAGTTTAGCGAATTTATTTGTATAGTAAAAATATTTAAAATTAAAAATTAATTAATCAATTATGTATTATTACGTAAATATTTTATTTACCATAGTTTATTTTATTTTTTTTAATAATTTATGGCCCCCAAATCGAGGGCCAAAAACACGCACAGACGCAGCTGCGTCTGATTTCCAGCGCACGATGTGGCGCTGGAATAGCGCCACATCGTGTGCTGCAAACCAAACGCAGCCATATAAATATAATTTATGCTATACCTTAAGCAGTCGTCAAGGCGCAGGGCGCCCGAAACACGGACTATTATTTCCGGTCCGATTACCCGATGTGTGCTGAACTTTGATATGTGTGTGGGGCCGGCGGCCCGAGCGTGTGCGAGCTTGAAGGCGTTGGGATGAGGACACTGAGATTGTAAACGGAACTAAGCCACCAAATCTTAGATTAGGGCGCGCTTAGTAGAGGTCTGATCCCACCCATAGGGTGTTGTGTATCCCTCGGAAAGCACGCCCGCTAATGAAACACATTTTACACTAAGGACGTTAGCCTAACCCCGTCTCCACCGCAGCCTCTGAAATACCTCAAGAGACGAGTTAAACACAGAAGAAAATGAAAGGACAGACGACTTAAGAGAAGGAACACAAGAGATACAGCAGTAGAATAAGTAATATACATACGTATAAGTAAACCCACATAATTACTAACAGAATAAAATGACACTATAAACGTCGCTAAAGACCTCAGTTTGCTTCTTTAGGTTGTATATAGTGTTTTCTGAGATTTAGCGACGTTTATATCTGTCACTAAAACTGATATATATGTCACTATAAATAAATGACTAGTAAGTTAAGTTTTTACACTATGGTATCCTAATGTAGTATGAACTAACATATTAGTGTTAATAGTATAACTTGTAAATACATAGTTTAGAGTATAATAATAGATTGTTTGATGCTTGTTCATAGTTAGTATTTTTGCAAGCACTTCTTAGTAACTAGGTAAATAAAACATTCATTCATTCTTTAAGTGTAAAGTTTCTTTTTGAATAAGAAGACAATTTTGGAGATAATCAAAGAGTGACCGAATTAAGTTCAATAAATTGCCTCCCAGAGAACGACCTGGAACAAAACCAGTAAAAATTAGATAAATAAGCAAATGATAATAATGGTTGTAATGACTGGTACTCACCCATACTCACCACTATACGACATCCTTAATGTTATATTATACACCCTATACTACAACGACATGATCATAACAATAATTATTCATCATCATACAACCATTGTGTTATATACACATTGTAGATCATCGGTGTCATTGTTATCATTGTCATTCACACATTACACCAACCATCAACACCATTACACCATCAACCATCATCAGTCTCCCTAGTATGATCGGTATATTCTTCACATTCTTAGGAGCATCCATGTCTAAAATGATGAAATCCACTGGGAAATAGAAATCATGCACTTTAACTATGACATCCTCGAGAATTCCTTTTGGTGACTTAATTGATCGGTCTGCTAGTTGTAAAGTCATTTCAGTCGGTTTAAGTTCAGATTCCTCAAAGTAGTCTAGTAGGGATGTGGGTATCAAATTTATGGAGGCTCCTAAGTCTAATAAAGCTTAGTCAAATCGTATTCCTTAGGTGATCAAAGGGGTGCCTAGGTCTTTTGCCTTAGGCGAGAGTTTACTCAAAATAACAGAGCTGGCTTGCTCTGACAGTACAATTGGATTCCTGTCATTGGTTTGCAGCTTACGCTTAGGTGTACATACGTCTTCCAGAAATCGTGTGTAAGCCGATATGTGGCGTATCGCAGCCATCAAGGGGATGTTTATGTGGACCTGCTCAAAGAGCTTAACCAGGTCCTCAGGTGCCACGGTTTTGGTTATCCTTTTTCCCTCAGGTGCAAATTTCCCAGTCAAACATGGTCAAAACTGAAATCTGACTTCACCATTAGATTTCTTAGGTCCAAATTATGTTGTACCAAAATTTGGGCCCAATCAAAGTCCATCTTGACCTAGTTTGTAATTTGCTCCATTAAAACTCTATTCCTCTCAATCAAGCCCTTAGCTTTTGAAAATCCTTGTAGAAAGGTCCCTAACTTTCTCATCTTCTTCACCATTAGCCCCTTCCACCATTGTAGGTCAACCGACCTTCAGGCAAGTTTTGACCACCTCAAAACCTAATCAAACTAACACCAAATCCCACCAAATTTGGTGGGATTGATATTCACATTGCAGGAAATCTTCTAAAAGTGATTTGAGATCCTAACTCGCTAAATCTAGTCTTAGCGAACCCACAAAATTCGTGGGTATCTCGTGCCTTATTCTCCAAGCATTTAGAGCCACTTCCCTTATTTAGAGCTTGAACTTGAGCTCTATATAAGCTCTAGATTCCTCGATGCCCAAAATTAGCCAAGTTTGAAGGACAAATCCCTCTTTTTCTTCTCCTTCCAGTCTGCTCCGACCAACTCCTGCAAGCTTCCTCCTCCGTCTTCCTACTACCTCCCAACGGCCAAATTGGGAATGCCACAACCTTCCCTGACTTCGTCCGCTCCTCAACGGCCAACTCAGGAGTCACCTCAATCCTTTCTTCCTCGCCATTCCCCCTCCAGAGCAACCTTCGCCTTTGGTGCCAGCCAATCACAACCAGCGCCAAATCCTCCCCCCTTCATCCCTAATTTATGTCCAACCTACTTCTCTTCCTCTCCAGATCTTCCCTAACCCTTTCCCCTCTTATTTTGACCATCGTTTCACTATCTCCCTCACCATCTTCTTTACGACCGGCCACGCCTCCGGCGAGGCCGTGTCCCCACTACACCACACCAAACACCCCACCGACACTCACAAAACCTTTGCCACACCTCCACAACCAAAAGTTCTCTACCTATTCGCCCTTCCACCCACTCAACACCTCCACCAAACACATCCTCCTCCGTTCACCCTCTCAGACTCCGTCCGGTAACCTCACGCACGCACACACCAAATTATCACCGCCATCGACTCCACCAACATCGGTGACTCCTTTGAACCTTTTGATTGGGGCCATAAGCTCATATCTTGGCTTTTCATGTTCGACCGGAGCTCTGCCATCACTGTCATCTTCTCGACTTCAGCCGCAGTCCTCCGACTGCCTCTAGCTACGCAGCTACTTCCAGGACCTGCAAACTCCCCTCAGCAACACATGCAGGTCTTCCCTTGGGTAGAAGAGTCTAAGGAGAAACCAAATTGAAGCAAACTTCGTCAACTGCGGATGCGTGAAGACAGCAGGTGGGATATAGTCCCACATTAAAAGATTTGAAACAAGCGAAGGCACATAAGTTTTCTTGTTCTTTGCTCTTCTCCCAATAACACGGGGAGTCGAGTCCCCCTTCGCACGCATCTCCTCACACTCTCACTCCTCACCCATGCACACATGCACACGGGTCTGGACCCCATACCCGAATTCGATTACTCGCTTATATCTGATTATCAGATTCTGAGACAGAAGAAGAGGAGAATTTGTGAGGAGGAGGTGGGAGGGTTTTGCTTCAGGCTTTGACACCTCGGGGTACGTGCTAATATTTCCTAACACTTAGCATGAATTGAGAAGAGGCATTAGTGAAGAGCCTTGGTCTAAGGCTGCTTCTGCTGAGGCTTTGATACTTAAGATGTCTGATGAGGCCTTGTGCTGGGTACTGTGGATATATTTGGCCTCTATGCTGACGTGGAATTAAGAGGTTAAGTGGATGAGACCACTGTTGGATTATTTGAGTAATTTGATACTTGGGATATGTGCTTTGATTGAAGGGAATAATTGGTGATTCAAATCACCATTGTTTTTGAGGTTTTTATTCTTTCTATCCCATGATATCTTGAGATACAACTTGGTTGATATTGAATATATTTTTATTGATTCATTATATATTATTGTGCTCATTGTTTATATCATTGATTAGTGTTGTGAATTCCATTTTGCTCCCTGCGAACGACCTCGAACTTGCATTCTCTGATTTCAAGTTTACAAATTTAAGTGTTTGTCACATTTTTGTCAACTGTACTACAACGCAAATACATTTCTTAAGAGACGACTCAAGCATGCTAAACACTCATCAAGGTGCTTGTCCTGCAAAATTCCACCAATCTGACCACCTTTTGCTCACATGAAGGCATTGAATTTAGTGCTTAACGGGGGTAGCTCGTCATTCAAAAAAAAATCGAGACCATTCTGATCATCCTTTTGAGCCACACTCCTATTGCACTTTAAGGTTCAACTTTAGAATAGCCGACTCCATCTTTGATACTTGTATCAGGGCTTAAAATCGACCGCAACAGTCATCCTAACTCATTCACCTACCCTTTGACCTTGTGATAACTCTACATCCAATGATGATAATTCCATCAACTAGAGCTAATTTTGAAGATATATGTGCGTTAATGACATACTATAATGGACTTGGGAGCATTGCATGCATTACGAATTAAGATTGCTTATAATCAATGTTTAATGGCCATGTGTATAAGTGCATGTTGAAACAGGCCTCAGATGAGCACGAATGGATTCAAACCGACGAACGGAGTCCAACGAACTCAGAATCACCTCAATCCGACCTCCGTAGATCACACATCAAGTCCAAGAGTTCCTGACCATTGATCTGATGATCAATGATCCTCGTTGCACCACGTGGCACCCGCACCAGCCTCCATCGTGCACCAACACACCCGCAGCTCCTCCAGTGTGAAATCCTGACCGTTGGATTTCCATCCAACAGTCGACCGCGCCTGCACCTGACCTCACCTCCACAACAACTTGCGAAGGCAGCGCAGTAGGTAGCTCCTCGGCCTCAAAAGCAAGGGCGACCGTTCAAAGCTCCGTGCACTACCAAATCACGCTCGACCGAAAGCGCAATCGATTACAACCATCGATGCGGGCACGAATGGCATAGATGGAGTCCACGTGGCGCATGATCAAGCTCACTCACCCCGACGCGCACGATCAAGCTCACTCATCGCATGCGATGGCGATCCAATGCACCTGGTCGCACGCAATCCCAGCCATTGATGCGTGATCGAACAGCTTACGATGCAAGCATGCGGATCGTAGGAGAAGCAACACCTGTGGACGCGGCAAGGGGGGCGACGTGGCGCATCCTCAACTGTCCGATGGCAATTCGCGCCTCAGATCCGACGGCAAAGGATACGTAGGCGCGGCTTGAGAAGAAGAAGAACGGGCAGACGGACTGGTGGGCGTGGGACTTCAGCAACACTTTTGGAAGGGATTTAGCGACGTACCGAATGTCGCTAAAGACCCATACCTCTTTTGGAAGCCCTCTTCTATTATATAAACCCCCTCAACCACCCCATTCAAGGGGAATTCAATTCTCACACACTCTCCATGCAATATTAGCCCTCTCTTAGCTCCACCAAACACTCCATATTTGCCCCGAAGTTGTCAGGCTGTCGGCGAAGCCCCCCTCCATCGCCGTGCACTATTTTAAGCTTTCATCTATTGTTGCATTTGTAAACAAACTCTAATTGCATGCTATATGTTAATGTTGCTTCTTATATGGTAGTTCACATCTCCTTAAAGTGATTGTCATGTTTTAAACGCAAGCTCTAACCCTACTCTCTATCTCTCTCTCTCTCTCTTTAGCTCTCATTTTCGCAAGTAAATCACACTACCATTTTGTGACACCCAAAGCAACTAAAATAATTTGATTTCACGCCTCCCTGAGATCGACACTTGGACTCACAAATCCATATCTTAATTTAAAATCGACGAAGCGAGCGCATGCTACAATGACATAATTAAACCAACGCATTCCGCAAGCGTTAATTTTTGCCATTGTTGCCAGGGAGGCAACTAATTTCTTTTATCGCTTTTATCTCACATTACTACTCACATTTTCTAACTCGCTTTCCTCTCTCTAGTTGTTGGTTGCAGGAACTCAGCACTTGGGCGATGAAGGAGCACAATCCAAGACAGTAGACAAGGAGTAAAGTGCTGTGAAGACCATTGTGAGTATCATTCCACCCATTGAGTGTTTGCTTGCTTAAAAAGAAAATACAAAAAAAATATAAATCTAAAATTGGCGTGGTGAATGGTTACTTGACCCACATTCCAAACTCATCATCCAACCAAAAAAATACACTCTAACGTTCTTGAAATCTTTCTGGAGTGTTCTTCTTTCTTTTGAGTGGTGTTTGTAAAGCCACCATGATTTGACTTGGGCCGCACCACTCACCATAATTAAAATCAACTCACCTGGTCGAATTGCATGAACACTAAGGTGAATACACTAGGATTGTTTTTTTAGGGCCACATCAGTCTAAAGGAAATCGACTTTCTCCCATTGTGTGCAAAACCTTGTGTGCCCACTTGAACATTGTTTGAAAACATTAAGGAACTCCAACCCTAAAAATCATTAAAGCAAACATAAATCATAAAAAGGCACCACATCCTAAAATCGTTGCTTGAGAAGCATGTTTTGTTAAGTGCACACACACGCTCAAATCAGTTAACTAAGAGTCACAACCCCAAACATCGCCTCATCACATATCCTGAGCACAAGCACTAACCTAGCCCTCATTAAAATGGAGTAGACGTGCCCTAGGCAAGACTAGTCTAAGTCTTTGAGGTGTGATTAGGTTTTTTAGGCACTTGGCGTTCATTCCTTTTGTAAAATCTGGTGTCTAGGCTGCGGGGAAGTGTCAAACGACTGCAGTTGTGGGGTCTACGGAGCTGGTAGTGCAAGCCAAAGGAAGAACCTTCCCCTCAATCCCCTCATAATCAACTTGGCCAGATTAACATCGGGAAGGGAGGTTAAGTGCTTGCAGATTTGATTATTCCCTTTGAGGCTTCTAGGTCACCTAAGGAATACAATATAAGGACTAGACTTGCTTGCTTGTTTGTGCACATACTTCTCACACCTGTCTCTCTCTGCATCCCTCCCCGTTCTTCTCTAGTGTATGCATGGGAGACGATCACTTCATCCTGAGCTGTTTGTTTTAGATAGGGAAATCTGGAGGAGACTTGATTTTTCAAGGGAAATGGCTAACCCAAGAATTGATGAGATTGAGGACCAACCTCAACCCAAGCTATGGCCATCATTCAGGCCTAAATCTTTACCAACCACCAACTTCAACAACAATAGATCCAAACCATCATGCAAGCCATACACCGATTGCAAAACCCGCAAAGGCAACCCCTACCTAACCAACCACAACCTCCCAAGGGCCAACCCAGGCCTCTTCGTGATTTTTACGATCCGTCTGCTATCTAGGTTGAGCCACATCTTAGGGTCCTCGAAGGGGGAGATGATTTTGAGCTAAAACCAAATGTCCTAAGCTTAATTCAAAACCACTTTCATGGGAGCTCAAATGAGGACCCCTTCCAACACCTAGAGGACCTAGACCAGATCGCCCGGACTATGAAACCAAGGAACATCAGCTTGGATATTGTTTTAATTAAGATGTTCCCCTTCTCCCTAAAAGACAAAGCGTCTCACTGGCTTAGAACCTTAGGAAGACCCATCTCCACCTGAGAGGAACTGAGGCATGCATTCTTGAAGAAATTTTTCCCCATAGGTAAAACCAATGCCCTCAGAAGAGCCATTACCACATTCACACTCCAAGGTGGGGAACAATTCCATGAGGCGTGGGAAAGATTTAATGAATTGTTGAGGAAATGCCCACACCATGAGGTTCCAAGGTGGCAATTGGCCCAGATCTTGTACGTGTTCGCGAGCGAAATTGAGGTTAAAAACTGCATTATAGTGTGGCCAAAATCGCTTTGAAAATAAATAATATTTATTACTTGAATTGAAAGTCCAAGGTCTAACATAGGGAGCAATATGGAATTCAAAACTCAAGATAGCAATTTGAATCATAAATATAAGAGATTGCAATAAGAATAATGTCAGGTATGAATGTGCAAAAAGAATTGAGTAAAATGGTGATTTAAATCACTAATTACTCCTCGCAAATACCAACTAAATCAAAGCCTCAAATATATGTAATCAAATGTATCAGATGGCTTAAACAGCCTACGCTACAGTGCTGTTTATAGACTCAAGGGTCTCTCTGCTTCTCCTTTCTTTCTCTGTGCTTCTCCTGCCCTGTCTTCTCTTCTTCTTCTCTTTCTCTTCCTGTGAGGCTTCTCCTTCTTCTCTTTTCTTCTTGTGCTTTGACCTTCTCCTCTTCTTCTTTCTTTCTTCTCAATTCTCCTTCTTCACGCAGAGGAGGAAGATCCTTCAATTGACTAAGAGTCAGCCGTTACTCCCTGTAGCAAAACCACCTGCCCCGCACGCTATCTCTCTTTCTCTCTTCGGGTCACACTCTCCCATAGCCTTCTATAGTATCGGGTAATCGGGTTTTGGACCTAGAGTGCACCGGGGTCCAGGGTTGCGGGTGTGATTGCAGCCAAGGAGTGGAACGGGTTAGGTGGGTAGGATCTGTGCCAGGCCCGAGGGGGACGGGTCACAGGAGAGGCATAGGTGAGAGGGTGAGCAGGGACCTCACCCCCAATGTCTGAGGCAATAAATCTTAGACGCAAAATCATTTTATGCGTTACGGTGCGCTCCTCAACTTCCGAGGTGGGACTAAAGTCCCACCTTCCTTTTGCATGTCTGCAGCAGCACGGTCTCCTCCTTGATTGAGTCAGCTATTGAGGTTATTTCCCTCAATTGAAGACCTAAGTGTGTTCGCGAGATGTTTCCACGTGACCTAGAGTTGAAGCCTGGAGCGAAGGCACCCTGGAGCAGCCTTGAAGCTTGCTTGAAGAAGCTGCTCCAATGGCTGAGGGAACGGGCACCTGAAATCAACAAGAAGGCCTTTCGACCACATCAGAAGGCTCAGGAAGTATTGCCGAACTATGGCGAGTGAGACGGTGATGGTTGTGTGGCATGGCGTGGTCTATGTGTGTGGGGCGAAGTCGGGCAGTGCGCGTGAGAGTGGGTGTGTTCGGGGGCGCGTTTAGGTGAGTGGTGGAGTGAAATAGGAGAGGGCTTTTGTTCGTGGTGGAACGGCAAAGGTATGGGGTAGTTGGTGAGGTAGATGGAGGAGTGTAGTGGCGGATATGCCTCGACGGAGGAACGGTCGAAGAAGGAGAAGATGGAGGTGGGCGGTGGCGATTGGCGTGTGTGTGCGTCTGTGAGGGTAGGAAAATGAAGTAGAAAGAGGGAGGGAGCAAAAGGACTTATCGAGAAAGTAGTGGGGTGGAGGGATATCAGTGTTGGTTGATCGGAGCCGGAGAAGGAAGATGGTGCAGCGAGGCGGCGATGTCGACTGAGGGAGAGGCACGACCTCTCGTTGGTAGGAGAGGTTCGCGAAGACGAAGGGAGGATAATCTACCGTCCAATTTGATGGTTGGATGGCCGGAGAAGGAGAGCAGAGAGGGGTTGCCAGAGCTAAGTCAGAAGGTGGCCAGAGATGGAGTAAAGGAGGGTTTCTTAGGCCAAAACTTGCTGAAGAGCACGGTCGTGCCCTGTGGTCTATTTTTATAGGCCATAGGATGCCCCTCCAAGCTTGGAAAGAAGCTTCCAAGCTTGGAAGGTGGTTGCAACAATGGATACCTGAACCTTTGAAAGGTTCTCATGACCTTTTGGGAAGGACTTAGAGCCTAAGGAATGGCTCAAATGGAAGGAACTTCCCAAGGAATCCCCGTATCAATTTTGAGAAGGATTGATTGAGAATCGAGTGAGAAATCCTCGCTCAAAACTAGATGATGAAGGTTTTACCTTCCAAAAATGGTGCGGGGACCTACTTATGAAGAAGACAAAGAAGTTGGGGGTAATTTGTAAGGAAATTCAAAAGTTAAGGGTCTGAATGAGATAGAAAGACTCAGATCAGACCAAAATGCAAACTTGGTCAAGATGATCTCAAATTGAGCCCAAATTTTGGTAAAAACCTAATTTGGACCTAAGAAATCGAATGGTCAAGTTAAATTAAGGTTTTGAACTCGTTTGCCTGGATAATTTATTCAAAAACCCAAATTAGGGTAAATGTCAGTCTAGGACTCTATTTTGGGTCAAGACGGGTTCTGATGGTCAAATTGAAGGTTCCAAACCCTACAAAATATTTTTCTATGAATTTTAGAGGGTTTAGGTGAATTTTATCCTGACCATAACCTTAGTTAATTAAGTGGGTCTATTTTTAGGGTTTCACAAGTCATTTAATTCTTAAAACAAATGCAAACCCTTTTCGATTTGTTCTAACCCACTCGTTAGTCTTTTAGGACCATTTGACTCTCAATTACCCCCTAGGAAAATCCATGATTGTACTGCATTCATGATGTGATGGTAAAATTGCAGTTTTAACCATGTTTTCATATATTTCCCTCAGAATGGTTATGCAGTGACTTATGGCTCTCTGGCAGTTATGTAGGAGCATTTACTGACTTAATTTGATCAAAATGAGCTAGTTATGGCTCATGATGGTGTTCCCATCATATCCCCATGCTTAGATTTTGCTAGTTCCTTAGCAAAATCTCATTGAATTAACTTTAATTCTAGACCATATGCCCTTCTATGCTCAAAACTCTGATGTGTGCTTTCTTTTGTAGATTAGGTCAAAATGCCGATAGTAGGCCTAAAGGTACTCAAGTACCAACCAAGATCCGAACCTAACCAGCTCTAGCCTCTGTCTGCCGTGAAGGTTTCTAAGGCCCACAGGAACTAACCTAAGGTTCGTTGAACTCTGCGGTTAAAGCATCCATGCTTGTAACATGTTTTAGCCTAGGTTCAGTTTGCAGTGCTTTTCTATAAGAGAGAGACAGAAGAACTTTTCTTTATTTTTGGAGAGTTTTCTC
The DNA here is from genome assembly GCA_037157565.1 of Thalassia testudinum. Taxonomy (NCBI): domain Eukaryota; kingdom Viridiplantae; phylum Streptophyta; class Magnoliopsida; order Alismatales; family Hydrocharitaceae; genus Thalassia; species Thalassia testudinum. The sequence goes on from JAZHRO010000031.1 coordinate 148,339,739, forward strand.
TCTCTTTTCTTTTTATTTCTAGCCTCATATTAGCTTTACAACACGGTCTGTATCGGATTCCTAGTTCCCACCATCAATCCTCGTAGGGTCCCTGGCAATCGATGCATTGAGATAACACCACCCATAACAACCCTTAGAACCCTGGCTTTCGAGATTTCAAGATAATCCCACCCATGGCATTATGTAGCTAAATCCAAACCCTGGCAATCTACATTTCGTGATAATGCCACCCATGACATCTGAACCAGCACAAGGTGCTTACATGCCCCCGGTAGGATATTTAGATATCCTAGGAGACAAGCACCGAGTAGACGATATGTTATTGCGCATCTTCGAGGGAAATTTCTCGCCTCTCCGCGTCGGAAACTCATCCAAATCAACTTGTGTTGATCAGTCGCTCCTAATCTAGGTAACTTTTTCAGAACAGATTTAATGCATTTACGTGATTTTGATTGGGGTGCTTAGGTTACCGAGTCCCGCAAACCAAAGGTCAGTTAACGAGGCCGAATAATCACTAAGCCTTAGACCTAACACTTAAGCTTTGCATTTTCCCCAACCTCTTGAGGACTATCTAGATCTTAGAGGATACTTGAATTTTTAAGCTTAGGATCACAGCCCAAGAGGCCTAAGATCAACGTTCCTACTAATCTCTTTTTGTCTCTTAGCACTTTTTGTCTTTCATTTTCTTTGTTTTGATTTAGTCTAGGACTAAGTCAATTCCTTAATCTTTTACTAATGACTATCTCTTTTTCTTTTCTTTTCAAATTATGCTCCTTTTTAACATTTTTATCTCCTCCCCTTTTTCCTAAAAAATGATATGCAATCAATTTAGAATTTCCTCCTTTCTCCTATTTTTGTTCTTTTTCAATTTTTTTATTTTTTTTATTTTTTGGAATATGTGATTTTTTTGATGAAACCCTTTCTTGTGAAGTGATTTTCATGGTGTTTTGTACTTTAATACCTCCCATGCCTATGATTTGCAATGCCCACATTATAAATTAGGTGGGTTCAAGTTCAGCTTAGATCATTCATTAGAACAGGTGTTGGGTGGGTGGATGGGTCGAGATGACTATTGCGGACGATTTCAAGCTCGAGTACGGGTACCAGAGGTGGAGTCGATTGTTCTAATGGATGAACCCAAAAGTGAAATATGAGTTCAGCATAAGATGTGTCAAGAAGGGTTTCGAGTTTTTTAAAAAGATAATGGGTTGCCTCCCGTTAAGCGTTGAGTTTAACGGCATCAGCCGAGCGCAATAAGCTTAGGGAGAATGGAGATCAAAAGATACCTCAGCCCTGTTCGCATTAGTGAGTTCAATGAACGGCTTGAGTCACTGACCATTCACAACAAAGGGTTTTGAATCAAGGCTAGGTTGGCTGATTTCAATAGCTCCATTTCCAAAGATTCGTCTCACCACGAATGGTCCAATCCATTTTGATCTGAGTTTTCCTGGGAACAATTTGAGTTTAGCATCAAAGAGTAGAACTTTTTGACCAGGGTGGAAAGATTTTCGCACAATGTGCCTATCGTGGGATGCTTTAACCCGCTCTTTGTATATACGCGAGTTCTCATACGCATCATTGCGTAGTTCCTCAATCTCACTTAATTGCAATCGATGGTGTATTCCAGCCTTCACTAATTCATATTGCACTTCCATACTACCCAATAAGCCTTGTGCTCCATCTCGATGGGAAGGTGACATGTCTTACCATACAGTAGTCTGAAGGGAGACATGCCTAATTGGGTCTTGTGGGTGGCCTTATAGGCCCACAAGACTTCTAGAAGGCGAGTAGACCAATCTTTTTGATCAGGCTGAATAGTGACCTGAAGGATCTTCTTGATCTCTTGATTTGACAGTTCTGCCAGTCCATTAGTCTGGGGTGGTAAGGAGTCGAGATACGATGCGACACCCTGTACTTTTTCATCAGGGACTGGAAGTGTACATTAGTAAAATGAGACCCGCCATCATTGATGATGGCCTTAGGAACCCCAAATCTAGTAAAGATGTTCTCCTGGATAAATCAGAGGATAACTTTATGATCACTCGTTCTCGTGGGGATGGCTTCGACCCATTTAGAGACATAATCAATAGTGAGTAGAATGTATTTGAAGCCATTAGATCCACGAAAGGGTCCCATGAAATCAATTCCCCATATGTCAAAGATTTTGCACACAATAATCGGGTTCAAGGGCATCATATCCCGCGGGCCCATGTTGCCGAGGGTCTAACAACGAGCACATGCCCTACAATACGTCTGTGTGTCATTGAACAAAGTGGGCCGAAAGAACCCACACTAGAGAATTTTCACTACGGTTTTACGCCCAGAGAAATGGCCACCGCAGGCCTGGTCATGACAGAATGATATTACATCATTGACCTCGTCGTCAACAATGCATCTCCGGATCACCTGATCATTGCTGATGTGGAAAAGGTATGGTTCCTCCCAAATATAGTACTTGGCCTCGGCAATCAATTTGTCCTGCTTGGAAGTCGGCCAATCTAGCGGAACTTTCCCTGTAACCAAGTAGGTTACAATATCGGCAAACTAGGGGAGATTGTGAATGGCTAGTAGGCGCTAGTCCAAAAAATGCTTGGTGATTGGACCAGATGGGTCGATGACAAAAGAAGGAAGACGAGACAAGTGGTCAGTTACCACATTCTGTTTTCATGCTTTGTTGCGAATCTCAAGATCGAATTCTCGCAACAGCAAGATCCAGTGGATTAGTCAAGGTTTCGATCCTTCTTTGCAAGGAGGTGCCTCATTGCAGTGTGATTTGAGTATATGATAACTCGAGAACCCAAAAGATATGATCTGAATTTTTCCAGGGCAAATACTATGGCCAACAGCTCTTTCTCAGTAACTGTATAGTTACTTTGAGCCTCGTCAAGTGTCTTGCTAGCATAGTAGATGAACACAGGTTTCCCATCTATTTTCTGCCCAAGTACCACCCCTACAACATAATCAGATGCATCACACATGATCTCAAAAGGTTGAGACCAATCAGGGGACTGCAGGATAGGTGCTTGGGTAACTCGTTCATGCAGGATCTCAAATGCCTGAACGCACTCCTTGGAGATTTCAAAGGGGACATCCTTAGATAGGAGATTAGTCAGGGGACGTGCGATTTTCAAGAAATCAGGAATGAATCGACGGTAAAAATCGACGTGCCCTAAGAGGATCGAATGTCTTTGATCGAGCTAGGCACAGGGAGTTTGGAAATCAAATTCACCTTGGCTCGATCAACCTGGATGCCTTTTTCAGGGATGAGATATCCCAGGACATTTCCCTCAGGTACCATGAAGTGGCTCTTTTCCCAGGAAAGAACCAAGTTCACGTCGATGCACCACCTGAGGATTTGGACCAAGTGCAGGAGGCAATCATCAAATGATTCACCAAATATCGAGAAGTCATTCATGAAGACTTCAAGGTATTCACCTACCATACCTGAGAATATGACAAGCATGCACCGCTGAAAAGTAGTGGGTGCATTGCAGAGACCAAACGGCATCCTTTGGAATGTGTATGTTTCAAAGGGGCAAGTGAAGGTGGTCTTCTCTTGGTCCTCGGGATGGATTGCGACTGGTCGGGCGTGTTTCGCGTGTTAGAAATCGAGGTTACAAGTAACCCGTCGTCGTAGTTGCAAAACACGTCGATCAGATAAAATTTATACCAAAACTCCAAGGGAGTCCCGGGTCAAACACAGGGAGGCAATGTTTACTTTACGTGAAAACAGGCAATGTTTACTTTACGTGAAAATCGCGCTTTGATTCATATCTTTTTGGCATTTTAGGGTTTTGTTATTTTTTTGTATTTTTGTAAGAAGAAACAAGCAAACGTGTCACAAGATAGAGATGTGGAACGAAAATGGTATATATATCAATCCAATGTCTATTACAATCTACTATGAAAGCATAAAAAGAGAGGGGGGTGAGAGGAAATCTCCTGAATCAACTGTTTGGCAAGATGACGGCACCTGGCGGAAGCTCGAACGAAGGAGGTGAGGAGCAGGACAACGGAGGTAAGGTGCAGGAGGACGTTAGGTTGAGGAAAGCTTCAACGTGGCTTTGGAATGGAGGTAAGAAGACGGAGGTGATCTACTACCAAAATGGAGATAGGAGCACAGCTCCAAGGCGACCTATGAAGAGGGATGGGAAGTTAGAAGAATATTTGGTGGGGCAGAGGTTTGCTACACTAATAGAAGCCTTGGGAGCTTCAGAACAAGCTCTAATGGAGCATTGGTAGGCTTGCTAGAGCTTGGGAGTAGGTGGGAGTAGAGTAGGTAGAGATGGCTTGGAAGGGAGGGGGTGTAGGTCATTTTATAGTGGAGGAGAAGAGGCCAAAAATGGATAAAGGACCTTTAGCAACCTCCAGATCATCGCTGGAAAAGTTGTTGTAGACAGCTCACATCCGCTCACGCCCTTAGCTGGCTCTTCTGGCTTGCAATGAAGTAGCGACAGCTGTAAGCGTCGCTATAGGTCAGCCTAGCTGTCACTATAAGCTAGCCCCAACCACGCTTGCGCTCGCGCTGCGTTGCCCCGCCTATTACGTGCGCTGATAGCGCACGCCCTGCTGTGTGCATGCTGCCATGTGCTGGCACTTTGCACGTGCTGCCGCTGCTGCTACCATGCACCCGGCCAAATTGCAAATTGGGGGGGCTGCAGGGATTTGAACCCACGCCCCTCCCTTGCAAACCGATGCTCTAATCGTTACACTAGACCTTCCTTTGTGTCGTGAGGAGCAGCTTGGCGCAAACGCTTCCCAGCTGTTGGATCTTGATCCAACGGCTAAGATTCAAGGGCATGGATGAAGAAGGAATTGGGCGGTGCTGCTGGCCAGTGTTGGGTGGCCTGGATGGTGCCACATGGTGCCATCTGGGTCGTCCATCTTCTTCTTGTAGAGGGTGCCACAGTGCTCAGATCGAGATGATTCCCGCGATGCCGAATTGCGATCGTTACTTCGGATCCATCCATACGGTTAGATTTTCCATCCGAAACCCGTATGGATGTCGCATTGCCCCCTGGCCATATAAAATGAAGGAATTAATATACAAAACATACAACTATCCTAAATGCCATGCAATGGATGTTATGCAATATTTATAACATGATATGCAATGCTAAGCCTAGGAACTATCATAAATAAGCAATTTATCATGAATTTATGTGTGTTCATCAGCGACCTGATTGTAACCAGAGTACCCGACCAAAAAGCAAAGAATCAATTTTCTGCTAGTTTCTCGAGAATATGATCAATGAACGGTAGTGGGAAATGGTCCTTCTTCATGGAGGAATTGAGTTTTCTATAATCAATGTAGACTCTCCACGAGTTTGCAATACGGGCTGGTATGGTTTCTCCGGTTTCAGTCGTGATGACGGTGAGCCCTGCCTTCTTAGGCACAACTTGGATTGGGCTCACCCACCGACTGTCGGAGATCGGGTAGATGATCCCTACATCTAACCACTTGATGATCTCCTTTTTCACGACATCTTGTAGATTTAGATTTAGGCGTCTCTGCATTTCATGGGATGGTCGTGAGCCCTCTTCAGTGTAGATGTGATGTGTGCAGTATGAGGGGCTGATACCAGTCAGATCATCGAGAGTCCATCCAATGGCTCTTCGATGCTGCTGGAGAACAGAAATCAGGCGTGTTTCTTGATCAGGTGTGAGTCGGGAGTTAATAATCACAGGAAAAATCTAATTGGAACCCAAAAAGATGTACTTGAGATGATTGGGAAGAGGCTTTAATTCCATAACTGGGTTGTCAGCAACAGCGGGTGGTTCAGTGTGGGTATCGAGAGCAAAGGAAGGAGCTATGGGTGTGTCTAGGTTGAGTTCGGGCTCCTCTAATTGTGGGTTTTGATCCTCTTGTGGTTGATTAGAAATAGTCAAGTTTTCCTTGATAAAGTCGCCAACCACAGCTTCGATATCGCAAATCTGTTCTATGACTCCGCAATTAATTCCTTGCTAAGCCTTAAAGATGTTGATCTTTAGTGTCTCGCTCCCAAATTTTAATTCAATTTGGCCCCTCCTCGCAATTGATATGAGCCCTAATAGTGGCCAGAAAGGGTCTCCCTAGTATGATCGGTGCATTCTTCACATTCTCAGGAGCATCCATGTCTAAGACGATAAAATCCATTGGGAAATAGAAGTCATGCACCCTGACTATGGCATCCTCAAGAATTCCTTTTGGTGACTTAATAGATCGATTGGTTAGTTGTAAAGTCATTTCTGTCAATTTAAGCTCGGATTTCTCGAAGTAGTCTAGTAGGGATGTCGGTAGCAAATTCATGGAGGCTCCTAAGTCTAATAAAGCTCAGTCAAATTGTGTATCATTGATTTCACAGGAGATCAGAGGGGTGCCTGGGTCTTTTGCCTTAGGTAGGAGTTTGCTCAAAATGACGGAGCTGGCTTGCTCTGACAGTATGATTGGATTCCCATCTTTGGTTCGCGGCTTACGCTTAAGTGTATACACATCTTTCAGAAATTGTGCATAAGCCGATACATGGCATATCGCATCCATCAAGGGGATGTTTATATGGACCTGCTTAAAGAGCTTAACCAGGTCCTCCTCAGGTGCCACGATTTTGGTTATCCTTTTTCCCTTGGTCAAGGCCTCGAGAAATGGAACCTTAGATGGTTCCTCTAGAATGGGTCCAGGTTCTTGATCTAGGATAGAGGTGTCCTAGATGATTATCCTAGGGTTAGGGTTTGTATTACCAAGCTAGGAGTGGCTTGAATAAGGTGGGTCCAGTGTTGTTTTGCCACTGCGGGTAGTAATAGAATTCAATCCCTCTTGGTTCTGGTTTGGTGTGGGTAAAAGAGGTGTTTGCTGCTGATAACCTGCATATGATGTCAAAGCCTCCATCCCGTCGGGTGATGGAGTAGGAGCCTGATAAACAAAGTGAGCTTGGCCCGGATTCAGGTTCATAACGTGCCTCTGGTTCGGCACGTTATTCGGATTAGGCAGAGGTTGTGAAGGAAGTGCACCAAGGTTGGCAAGGATTTGCCATATGGGCAAGTGATTGTGAACCTCTGTGATCTCGTCTCTATGTTGTTTTTGCATAGCCGCATTCATCTTCTAAATGTCAGCCAGAATCTGAAGAATAAGAGTCATTTGATCTGTATGAGTCGGCCCAGATTGATAAGTTGGGTTAGGTCGAGGCTGAGGCGGCTGATATGGACAAGGAGCTTGTGGTTGGGGCTGATATTGAGGTCTTTGGTTTTGATTATTCCCTGACCACGTGAAATTGGGATGATTACGCCATCCAGGGTTGTAAGTGTTGGAAAATGGATCATACTGAATGCCGTTGAGGTCCTTGCAGGTGTGAGGAACCTCGGAAAAGTCAGAATACAAGGGTTCAGAGTTCCCCCAACTAGAGTAGGTAGGTCCAAAGTTTCCTCCGAAACCAAAATCAGACGGGGGTGGATACGGGTCCATCCCCTGAGAAGATCGGTGATAGATGTTGTGCACAACCTCCCTGCCAGAGGGTGGTTGCGTGAACGGGTTTTGCATAGAGGTGGCTCGCTGCAAGTGTCGAGTTAACACATCCACCTTCTTCTCATTAATAGAGACCTTGTCCAGATGACTTGCCATCAGTTCCAAGTTGACAGAAGAGGACAGGCCCTGTGTCTCATGTGCTCCCTTTGGATTCGTTAATGCACGGGCATTCGTCCAGTCGAACATGCTCATGGATTCATTATTGATGGAGTTCTCACACATATTCTCGAGAATCTCCCACACGGTGTCTTCGTGTTGACCCATGATGTTTCCTTCGCAGGTCGCATTGACGAATAATCGAATATCCTCATGGAGTCCCTGGTAAAAAGACTGGACTTGTTCCCATTTAGGAACTCTGTGGTGGGGGCACTTTCACATGAGATTCAGAAAACAATCCCATGCCTCATAAAGTGGTTCTCCTGCTTGCTGTGTGAAATGTGTGATTTGGTGCCGTAAAGCATTTGTCCGACCAACAGGGAAGAACTTTCTCATAAACTTGGATTGAAGTTCCGCCCAGGTGTTGATTAGACACGTTTGGGTTTGGTACCAGTGAGCAACTTTATCCATGAGAGAAAAGGATAGCATTTTCATGAGTAGAACATCTCGATTTTGAGCTTCTGACCCAAAGGTCTGGACCAAATGCTTGAGTTACTTGATATGTTGGAAAGGATCTTCGGAATTACACCCATGGAATTTCGGAATGGCATGAATCATGTTGGGCTTGAGTTCAGTGTCAAGACCTCTAGCGGGGATTTGTACTCAAGGTTCGATTGCCACCGCAGCGGGATTGTAGTGATCTCGCATTATTGGATGCTGCGGTGGGTTCACAAAGGCTTGGAATAAATCATTGAGGCGCTGAAGCTAATTTTCAAGATTATTTTCTTCTGTCGGTTGTGCCATGATGATGGACGAAGGAGAATCAGGCTCAGATGAATCAGAAGAGATATCGATTGGATTGGGTTGTTGCACAAACAAAGAGGTCGAGGCTTGGCCTCGACGTGAATGAGTTGCTAAAGGAGGCCTCAAGGATGGCCTTAGAGATCTCTTCCCGAACATGCACCGATGGAGTAGATGAGAGGTAGAATGTGATGGACCCAATCAAGACACCCAAAAATTTTGGATGACTATAGAGGTTCGAGGCGGATGATACCCCTTAGTCAGAAAGCTGTCCACCTGAGAATTACCTGAGTAGCCAGAGAGGGAGAGTCCCGCAAAGGCCCCTACATTGTAGAATGCCCCCACGAGTTACAAGGTTTCCCCCACCCGACCTCTCTTGTCACTGATGTTCCAGGTAGACCAGAATGGGGACTTGACCTCTTAAGTGTACCAGTTTTAATTAAGAGCAAGGGTGCTTGTGATTTCACTTGAACTTTAAGATGTTTTTGTGAAAAAGTGACCTAATTTGAAGATTGGTTAACCCAACAAGGTGGGTCAACTTCACCTGTTTTATCCTTTTGAGAAATTTAGGTCCCCCTTTTATTGTTCAAATGAATTTCAGAGCCTGATTTTAGTGTTTTGCTTGTATAGATCAATTCAATCAAGGTCTAGGCACATTGTTTTTGGAAAGATAAACTCTTGATTTGGCAAGTGTATCTCTAAAACTCTAAACTGGAATCCTTAATTGGCTCTGATTTGGTCCAATTTAGTTCGTCAAAATGTGGTACCTAGGGCTCAAACAAGAATGTGATAGCCCTAGATACCTTAGCTTCAAATGGGTGCACAGATCAGGGTTTGAATGTTTGTAGAATGTATCAAATCAAGCAACTCGATGATTAATCTAGGAATATAATGCAAGTAGCCCTAATTGATTTCTTCCTTTTCTAGCTCTTTCATATTCAGGGGTTTAGAAGAAGGTAGATTAGGTTTAGAAGAAGGTAGATGGAGTTTACCTACCCCTGGAGTGGTTGATGCACGGCTGATCTTTCTCAATGGATCCCTTGAAATAGATCAAAGTCAAAAGAGATAGAGCAAGTTAGTATTGACTCGGATATTACAACCAAGAGATTTGAATTGTGTGTTGCTCCCCGACAATGGCACCAAAATGTTCGCGAGCGAAATTGAGGTTAAAAACTGCATTATAGTATAGCCAAAAACACTTCAAAAATAAATAATATTTATTACTCGAATTTAAAGTCCGAGGTCGAACACAGGGAGCAATATGGAATTCAAAACTCAAGATAGCAATTTGAATCAGAAATATAAGAGATTGCAATAAGAATAATGTCAAGTATAAATGTGCAAAAAGAATGGAGTAAAATGGTGATTTAAATCACCAATTACTCCTCACAAATATCAACTAAATCAAAGCCTCAAATATATGTAATCAAATGTATTAGACGACTTAAACAACCTATGCTACAATGCTGTTTAGAGACTCAAGGGTCTCTCTATTTCTCCTTTCTTTCTCTGTGCTTCTCCTGCGCTGTCTTCTCTTCTTCTCTTTCTCCTCCTGTGAGGCTTCTCCTTCTCTTTTCTTCTTGTGCTCAGGCCTTCTCCTCTTCTTCTTTCTTTCTTCTCAGTTCTCCTTCTTCACGCAGAGGAGGAAGATCCTTCAAACGGCTAAGTGTCAACCATTACTCCCTATAGTAAAACCCCCCTACCCCTGCGCGCTATCTCTCTTTCTCTCTCTGGGTCACTCTCTCCCTAAGCCTTCTACAGTATCGGGTAATCGGGTTTCGGACCTAGAGTGCACTGGGGTTCAGGGCTGCGGGCATGATCGTAGTCGAGGAATGGAATAGGTTAGGCAAGTTGGATCTATGCCAGGCCTGCGGGGGACCGATCACAGGCAAGGTGCAGGCAAGCGGGTGAGCAGGGACCTCACCCCCAATGTCTAAGGAGATAAGCCTTAGATACAAAATCAATTTATGCGTTGCGGTGAGCTCCTCAGCTTCCGAGGTGGGACTAAAGTCCCACCTTCCTTTTGCGTGTCTGCAGAAGCATAGTCTCCTCCTTGATTGAGTCAGCTACTGAGGATATTTCCCTCAATTGAAGACCTAAGTGTGTTCGCGAGATGTTTCCGCGCGACCTGGAGTTGAAGCCTGGAGCAAAGGCACCCTGGAGCGGCCTTAAAGCTTGCTTGAAGAAGCTGCGCCAATGGCAAAGGGGACGAGCACCTAAAATCAACAAGAAGGCCTTTCGGCCACGTCAGAAGGCTCAGGAAGTATCACCAGACCACGACGAGTGCGACAGTGATGGTTGTGTGGCATGGCATGGTCTGTGCATGAGGGGCAAAATCGGGCAGTGTGCATGAGAGTGGGTGTGTTCGGGGGCACATTTGGGTGAGTGGTGGAGTGAAATAGCAGAGGGATTTTGTTCATGGTGGAACGGCAAAGGTTATGGGGTAGTTGGTGAGGCAGATGGAGGAGTGTAGTGGCAGATATGCCTCGCTGGAGGAACAGCCGGAGACGGAGAAGATGGAGGTGGGTGGCGGCGATTGGCATGTGTGTGCGTCTGTGAGGGTAGGAAAATGAAATAGAAAGAGGGAGGGAGCAAAAGGACTTATTGAGAGAGTAGTGAGGTGGAGGGCTGTCGGTGTTGGTTGACCGGAGCTAGAGAAGGAAGATGGTGCGACGCGGTGACATCGTCGACTGAGGGAGAGGCACGACCTCTCGTTGGCAGGAGAGGTTCACGAAGACGAGGGGAGGATAGTCTGCCGTCCAATTTGTTGGTTGGATGGCCGGAGAAGGAGAGCAGAGAGGGGTCACCGGAGCCAAGTCTGAAGGTGGCCAGAGATGGAGTAAAGGAGGGTTTCTTAGGCCAAAACTTGCTGAAGAGCACAGTCGTGCCCTGGGGTCTCTTTTATAGGCCATAGGACACCCTTCCAAGCTTGGAAAGAAGCTTTCAAGCTTGGAAGGTGGCTGCAACAATGGAAATATGAACCTTTGAAAGGTTCACATAACCTTTTGGGAAGGACTTAGAGCCCAAGGAATGGCTCAAATGAAAGGAAACTTCCCAAGGAATCCCCATATCAATTTTAAGAAGGATTGATTGAGAATCTAGCGAGAAATCCTTGCTCGAAACTCGACGATGAAGGTTTTACCTTCCAAAAATGGCGTGGGGACCTACTTGTGAAGAAGACAAAGAAGTTGGGGGACAATTTGTAAGAAAATTCAAAAGTTAAGGGTCTGAATGAGATAGAAAGAGTCTAACTGGACCAAAATGCAAACTTGGTCAAGATGATCTCAGATTGGGCCCAAATTTTGGTACAAACCTAATTTGGACCCAAGGAATCCAATGGTGAAGTTAAATTTAGTTTTTGACCTCGTTTGACTGGATAATTTATGTAAAAATCTAAATTAAGGCAAATGTCAGTCTAGGACTATTTTGGGTCAAGACGGGTTTTGATGGTCAAATTGAAGGTTCCAAACCCTAAAGAATATTTTTCTATGAATTTTAGAGGGTTTAGGTAAATTTTATCCTGACCATAACCTTATTTAATTAAGCAGGTCTATTTTTAGGATTTCAAAAGTCATTTAATTCTTAAAACACGTGCACACCCTTTTCTGTTTGTTCTAACCCACTTGTTAGTATTTTAGGTCCATTTGACCCTCAACTGCCCCTGGGAAAACCCATGATTGTACTGCATTCATGATGTGATGATAAAATTACAGTTTTAACCCTATTTTCTTGTATTTCCCTCAGAATGGTTATGCAGTGACTTATGGCTCTCAGGCAGTTATGTAAGAGCATTTAATGACTTAATTGGATAAAAATGAGCTGGTTATGGCTCATGATGGTGTTTCCATTAGTACCATGGTCTGGACAGCAACCTTAGGAACTTTATTGATGCCTAATGTGGAGTCAACTTTTTGAACAAAGATGAGGAGAGCGCGTTTGAACTCTTTGAATCTATGAGCGAAAATTCACTCAACAATAACTCCGTGACCCAATTTAATCGATCCAATCAACCCTGTGGTGGGATCTATGAGGTGCAAGCCAATTTTGGAATGGTTGACATGGACATTATAGCCAAAAAGTTGGATCGAGTTACGTTAGTCGACAAAAAGATTGATGAGTTGTTGAACCAAACCCAAAACCCACTACAGACCCTCTCCCTAGCAAAGGGAGCTCACAATGTAGCTTTGGTGCAACCAATGGACCAAATACACCTGGAACAAACCCTGACTATGTTCCAGGGAGGGACCTTTTCTCTCTCAAACCCTGATTACTCTTTCCCCTCTCCCTCGGCACCTTCTATCTTTGAAGATGTCCAGGCCATCCAAGGTTACTCCAAACCTAGTCCCTTCTTCAACACCTACAATACCGGATGGCCCAATCACCTGAATTTTGCCTGGATGAACCAAAAATTGAACCAATTCCAGAACCAACCTAGGATAAACCCTCCCTCCTATCAGCAAGGTCCACTAGTTAGACCACCCTATAATAAGAATAGGGCAGCCCCTTCCCCATAAAACCAAATGGACACGCTAATAAAATGATGGCTGATATGAATTAGAAACATCAGGAGGATGTGGCATTAGTGAAGGGACAATTGAGCCAGCTATTGGATAGCAAACAACAGGGGTCCCTTCCTTCTTAGCCACAACCGTACCCAAGAAATGTGATCAATAGAGGCCCCAATCCTCAAGGGTTCCAAGCCAATCCCGGGCGTGCCCACATGATCTAGCAAGCCCTACAGACACCCCCTGAGTTTTGTGCTTCTTCTTCTTCTCAAGGATCTACCGATGGTCCCAACGCCTCAGCCAACGCGCTTACCTTGAGAAGCAGCACTAAAACCTAGGACCCCAAATGGATGATCCCTCCCATGACCTCACTTCGTGAGATACCTGATTCTGAGGATGAGTGGGAGGAACCCAAGGACCAGGAGATTGAACCAATTCAAACCCAAACACCATACCCTGAGGCCTTGGAGAAAATGAAGAAAAAGAAAAATGTAGTTGAAAATGAGGAGTTGTTAGAGATTTTCAAACAAGTTCAGATTAATATTCCTCTCCTCAAAGCAATCAAGCATATCCCGACTTCCGCTAAGTTCTTGAAGGATGTCAGTACGCCGAAGCATAAACCGATAACCTAAGCACCTAGGAAGGTAGTGCTCTCAAAACAAGCTAGCTCAGTGATATTGAAAAGCCTACCTCCCAAATGAACTGACCCAGGAGCACCCCTGATATCTTGTAATATCGGGGACATGACATTTGACAGAGCGCTCTTGGACTTAGGTGTCTCAATCAACCTAATCTCGACTACTCTTTATCCCCAGTTTGGATTTAGGGAGTTGAAACCCATACCTATTACTATCTAATTGGCTGATAGATCCGTGAAAACCCCGAAGGGGGTAGTTGAGGACGTAATTGTTCAAGTCAAGGACTTCTACTTCCCAGTCGACTTTTTGGTCCTCGACATGGAAGTCCCCGAACAACTACAAAACACACTCATCATCCTGGGTGGACCCTTGTTAGCTACAACTAAGGTGATCATTGATTATGACATGGGTTGCATGGAAATCGCCTTTGGAAACAAGAAGATGCAATTGGATATCTTCAGGGCAGCTAAGTCTTTTGATTGTGGCTGGGTTGAGGAGCACAATCCCATGGAACCTCTGGTTGAAGAATGCCTCACTCTTAGCTCTTTAGCAGATCATCTGACTCAACCAATTGATGACTACCCTAACCCACCCCAGCCTGTGGAGGTTGACCTTTGTAGAACTGATTACCTTCAACAACCTCCATTTGAGGAGATTGATGTTGATTAACTCCCGCCTTTCCCTTACCCGTCAAATGTTGTCCCACCTACACCCGAACTAAAGCCTTTTCCAATAATCTCAAGTATGTCTTCCTAGGACCTGACCAGACCTTCCCTGTGATTATCAATGCCCATTTAACTAGGGATCAAGAACTTAGGTTGACTGCAACCCTCTCTGAACATCGAGCAACCATTGGGTGGACAATTTCTAACTTAGGGGGAATTAGCCCTACCTATTGCACTCACAAGATCTATTTGGAAGATGGGGCTCGACCTTCTCGCCAAATGCAGAGGCGATTGAACCCAAATATGCGAGAGGTCAATAAAAAAGAACTAATCAAGTGGCTTGACACAGACATCATTTACCCAATTTTCGATAGTCCCTTGGTAAGCCCCACTCAAGTGGTACCCAAGAAAATCAGGCTCACCGTGGTCACCAATGACCAGGGCGAATCCATCCCCACCCGCATCGCTATCGCATGGCGGGTGTGCATCGACTATAGGAAGCTTAATGAGGCCACCAAGAAAGATCATTTCCCTCCGCCATTCATTGACCAGATTCTCGAGCGATTGGCAGGTCAAAAATATTTTTGCTTCTTGGATGGATATTCAGGATACAACCAAGTTGCTATTACACCAAAGGATCAAGAGAAGACCACATTCACTTGCCCGTATGGCACATTCGCATTTCATCGTATGCCATTCGGGTTATGCAATGCACCCGCTACCTTTCAGCATTGCATGCTAGCCATCTTTTCAGAGATGGTGGGTGAATACCTGGAGGTCTTTATGGATGATTTCTCCGTGTTTAGGAACTCATTCGACCATTGTCTTAGCAACTGGGAAAAGATCCTGAAGCGATGTATCGAGGTCAACCTGGTTTTAAGCTGGGAAAAGAGCCATTTCATGGTTCAGGAAGGGATTGTCCTCGGTCACATCATCTCGCATAGGGGTATCGAAGTTGATTAAGCTAAGGTTGATTTAATTTCCAAACTTCCACCCCCTATCTCGGTCAAGCAAATCCAATCATTCCTAGGACATGCTGACTTCTATAGAAGGTTCATTAAGGATTTTTCCAAACTTTCTAAGCCCTTGACTGACCTTCTAGCCAACGACGCACTTTTTCACATGACACCTGATTTCATCAAGGCCTACAACACCCTTAGGGAAATAGTCTCCACTGCACCTGTTTCACAACCCCCAGACTGGTCCTAAGACTTTGAGATAATGTTCAATGCATCATATTTTGCTGTCGGCACAGTACTAGGACAAAGAAGAGAGAAGAAACCCGTGGTGATCTACTACGCAAGCAAAACATTGGATGAGGCTCAACGGAATTACACTATCACAGAAAAAGAACTGCTCGTCGTAGTCTTTGGGTTAGAAAAGTTTAGATCATACCTTCTAGGATCCTACATGACGGTTTACACCGACCACTCGGCTATCCGGCATTTGTTGGCCAAAAAGGATGCTAAACCTAGGCTCATCAGATGGATCCTGCTCTTGCAGGATTTGACCTGGAAATACGCAATAAAGCCGGGCCCAAGAATGTTGTAGCCAACCACTTGTCCAGACTTCACCCGGACCACATTGGACCCTCATTACGCTTAACCGACACCTTCCTTGATGAACAACTTCTAGCCATGCAAGGAAGGAGGCTACCCTGGTATGCAGACTTAGTTAACTATCTGGTGATAGGTCAGACTCCTCACGGCTGGTCCAGACAGCAATAGGATAAGTTCTTGGCTGAAGCCAAGCACTATTTCTGGAATGATCCTATGTTGTTTAGACTCTGTGCTGACCAGATCATTAGGAGGTGTATTCCTAAAGAGGAAGTCCAAAGTGTGCTATCCTTCTGTCATGACCAAGCCTATGGTGGCCATTTCTCTTGGAAGTAGACGGCTGCAAAAGTTTTACAGTTCGAATTCTACTGGCATCCTTATTCAAGGACGCACACAACTTTGCGAAGACTTGCTCTAGGTGCCAGACATTAGGGACTATGACCAAAAAGGATATGATGCCCCTACAGCACATTCTGATTGTCAAAATTTTCGATGTCTGGGGCATCGATTTTGTGGGTCCCTTCCCACCATCCAACAGCTTCGAGTACAAATTAGTCTCAGTGGACTATGTCTCGAAATGGATCGAAGCCATAGCCACACGAAGATGTGACCATAAGCCTATCATGGACTTTGTTAAGCAAAACATCTCTCGATTTGGGATACCAAAAGCTATGATCAGTGATGGTGGGAGTCACTTTATTCATGCCCAATTCCGTGCCTTACTTAGAAAATATGGGGTTATTCACCGCATTGCCACCTCGTATCACCTGCAAACAAATGGGTAAACTGAGGTCTCTAATAAGCAAATCAAGAATATTTTGCAAAAGACTGTGAGACCTGACTAGAAGGATTGGTCCACACAATTGGATGATGCCCTTTGGGTATACAGGACCGCTTTTAAGACCCCGATAGGTATGTCACCTTGTCGATTGGTCTTTGGCAAGGCTTGCCACCTTCCAGTCGAGTTGGAACATTGGGCATACTGGGTTGTTAAGCAGTGCAATATGGATTCCCAGTTGGCTGGAGCACAAGGAACACTCCAACCTCTGAGCTCGAGGAAATCCGTCGGGACGCTTATGAGAACAATCGACTTTACAAAGAGAAGATGAAAGCCGTCCACGACAGACACATTCATAAGAAAACCTTCGAGCCCAATCAGCAAGTCTGGCTTTTTGATACAAGACTTAAACTTTTCCCCAGGAAGCTGAGATCAAAGTGGACAAGACCATATCAGGTGGTCAAACCTTATCCCAACGGGGCGATTGAAATTGCAAATCCTAACACTGGACAAACCTGCATAGTAAACAGCCAGAGATTAAAATAATTTCTTGCCCAGGTTCCCCCAAAGGAAGTAGTCACCCTCATTGAGGGTTGACACAGAGCTTTGCCCAGCTGGAGGCAATAAACTCAGCGCTTCCTGGGAGGTAACCCAGAAGATTCAGACTGATCAGGTACACGGTGGCACTCAGGTGATTTCATACATTTATTTGCCAATGAGAACATTGTCCAACTTAAGCATGGGGGGGTGGTAATTTGCATTCTCTGAGTTTATATTATTAGTCTGAATTATATATATATATATAAGAGAAAATTAGGAAGAAAAACTTAGGCATTAGGAGCTTGTCAATTGTAGGAAATAATACAAGAAGAACCTGAACACTTAGACTTTTCAGGCCTTTAGGCTTAATCAGCCAAGTGTCTACTAAAATGTGAATTTAGCCCCGAATCCTCGCAACCTTAATTTACATTAATCTGATCAATAAAATAAGGTGATAAGTATACGACTTATCAACTGGCCCTCTACCTCAGAGGAACTTTTAGTCTAAGCATTTACACACATTTTTGCACTGACTCACTCATCGAAAATTCTAACAAAAATTGGGTAGCTAATGAACCTTCTAGGATGGTATGCCTAGCAAGTTATCATGGGTAACAACCCATTGGCTGGTTGTCTAGAGCCCAACCACAGGACCATTTTCTTTTATTATTGCCTCTAGGTAAATCTTAGATCAGAGAAGCCACCTACTAAAACAACAAAAGAAAAAGAAAAGAAAAAGGGAGAAAAAAAAAGCCACACTTCACCGCACGAGTATGGCTAGCAAGTGGTCGTGGATAACAGCCCATTGGTCGGTTGTCCAGAACCCAACTCATTAAATGAACGAAAAAGCCCAAAACACTTAAGGAAGAAGCAGGGAAGTAGAGCAATCCAGGGAGATATACACTGGAAGCACCCTAATGTTGACCCCACACAAAATAAAAGTAGGGAGAAAGCTACCGATTGGACAGATACACCTTTAGGCAAGCATTTTCTTTTACGGTCACCTAGGGCGTAAAAACCCAAAGTCTGTTTTAATTACCGTTGAGTGAGTCTATCACAATCTTCACACCAAGATGCTTAGCACTTAGAGTCTTTTTCGAGTTATGGGTGGATTGGGTAGCCGTAAAAAGTTACCTACACACTCTCAACTCCAAAAATCCAAAAAAATTAGAAAAGATGAAAAAGAAAAAATATATATATCTATATATATCTTTAAATCGAGGACTTGGGCGGTTTGCATTTTGGCAGATACACAGGCGTTGTTTAGCCTCTGTGGATTAGGCTCTTAGTATATGTTTCCTCCTGCTGACAAGCAACATATGTCTAAGTAATCAATTCCTAATTCCGACTAAAAATAACGCCTAGGATAAACCTTACTAGGGACTAGCAAGGGATTAGCATGGGGGTATGATAACTCTACATCCAATGATGATAATTCCATCAACTAGAGTTAGTTTTAAAGATATATGTGCGTTAATGACATACCATAATGGGCTTGGGAGCATTGCATGCATTACAAATTAAGACTGCTTATAATCAATGTTTAATGGCCATATGTACAAGTACATGTTGAAACAGGCCTCAAATGAGCAATCAGACTGCACAGATGGATCCAGATCAATGAACGGAGTCCAACAAACTCAGAATCACCTCAATCCGACCTCCATATCTCGCACATCAAGTCCAAGAGTTCCTGACCATTGATCTGATGTTCAACGATCCTCGTCGCGCCATGTGGCACCCACACCAGCCTCCATCGCGCACCAACACACCCGCATCTCCTCCAGCGTGAAATCCTGACCGTTGGATTTCCATCCAACGATCGATTGCGCCAGCACTTGACCTCACCTCCACAACAACTCGCGAAGGCAGCGCAGTGGGTAGTACCTCGGCCTCACAAGCAAGCAGTGAGCATTCGAAGCTTCGCGCAATGCCAAATCACGCTCGACTGAAAGCGCAGTCGATTACAACCGTCGATGCAGGTGCGAATGGCGTAGATGGAGTCCACACAGCACCTCCAGATGACAGCTCGCCCCAACGCACACGATCACGTGCACTCAATGCACGCGATGGCAATCCAATGCACCCGGTCGTAGGCAATCCCGCCATTGATGCACGATCGGACAGCTTACAGTGCGAGCACGCGGATAGCGGAGAAGCAGCACCCACGGGTGCAGCGTGGGGGGCAACATGGCTCGTCCTCAGCTGTCCAATGGCAATCCGCGCCTCAGATCCGATGCCTAAAGATGCGTAGGCGCAGCTTGAGAAGAAGAAGAATGAGAGCACGGACCGGTGGGCATGGGACTTTAGCAACACTTTTGGAAGGGATTTAGTGATGTACCAAATGTCACTAAAGACCCATACCTCTTTTGGAAGCCCTGTTCTACTATATAAACCCCCTCAACCACCCCATTCAAGGGCATTCAATTCTCACACACTCTCCAGGCAATACTAGCCCTCTCCTAGCTCCATCAAACACTCCATATCCACCCCGGAGTTGTCGAGCCGCCAATGAAGCCCCCCTCCACCACCGTGGCCGCCTTGCCTCCTCCTCGCACTCTCTCTTACTCTAGTTTTATGTTGCACTATTTTAAGCTTTCATCTATTGTTGTATTTGTAAACAAACTCTAATTGCACGCTATATGTTAATGTTGCTTCTTATATTGTAGTTCACATCTCCTTAAAGTGATTGTCATGTTTTAAACACAAGCTCTAACCCTACTCTCTCTCTCTCTTTCGCTCTCGTTTTCACAAGCAAACCACACTACCATTTTGTGACACCCAAAGCAACTCGCAAATCCATATCTTAATTTAAAATCGACGACGCGAGTGCATGCTACAATGACATAATTAAACCAATGTGTTCCACGCGCATCACCCTGTTCTAAGCCTTGAACCAAGCTAAATTCGTACCCTCCTGGTTTACAATGAGGATGTTGCAAAACTTAAGCATGGGGGGTGTTAAAGTGTAAAACAAATGGAAATCCAATTCTCTAAGGGGTTCTCACCAAAAAAATACATATTAAAAAAAATGGAGAAAGGGGAGGAAAATTTTGAGAATTGATTGAAAATTTGTTCATGAGGAGGAAAAGAGGAGGAAATACAAAGAATGTCAGAAGGAGCAAAATCAAGAAAAAAATCAATAGTCCTAGCAATTGATTATGGGATCTACTTAAGTTCTAGGCTAAATCAAAATAAGGATTAAGTCCTGAAGTGTTAGAGAGAAGGAGATCAGTAAGAGTACTAATCTTAGACCTCCTGGGCTTGTTCAAGGGCTTAAACACTCACGTATCTAATAAGATCCGAATTAATCCTCATGAGGTTGAGGAAAGTGCGAGGCTGATGTATCATGTCTAAGGCTTAGGGATTATTTGGCCCTATTACCTACCCTTTGGTTTGCGGGACTTGGTAACCTAAGCACCCAAAATTCACACACGAGTCTGGCTCAATGCGTTTAATGAAGAAATAATGCCAAAAGTGTTCCGTTCTGAAAAGGCTTTCTCGAAGATCTAGCTTAGGAGTGGCTCGAAGACATAAGTTGATTGGACGAGTTTCTGGTGCATAGAGATGGAGTTTAAAATACGTTCTATGAAGATGTGTAATACCATATCATCTCCTCAGTGCTTGTCTCCTAGGATATCTAAATATCCTACCAGAGGCATGTAAGCACCTTATGCTGGGTCAGGTGCTATAGGCAGGATTATCCTGAAATGTTGATTGCTAGGGCCTGAATTTAGCTACAGAACACCATGAGCAGCACTATCCCGAAGTGTCAAAAGCCGAGGTTCTGGGGGTTTCCATGAGCGGTGCTATCCCGAAGCATCAAAAGCCAGGGACTGATGGGTCGGCCCAAATAGGTTGTTAATATGATATTTTTATCGTTGAAATGTGTATAGTGGTTAACCTAATTCAGACCTAACCATCTCTTTACAAAATTTTTAACCTGGCCTAATTGATTTTATCTTGTCACTTTTAGGCCCAGGGTCGAACTCAGGGAAGTGGAGTTCAAGTCGAATTTCTACGTTTTCCTTAAAACGCGTCTCTTCCGTTCGTTTATTGTGTTTTTGGTATTTTTCTTATTTAGGTTTTTTTTCTGGTAATCCTTGTTTTTGAGGCACACCCTCAAAATTGTGTCCTTGGCTTTTAGCAAAAACAGAGTTTCAAAACACGCCTTGCTACTTGCAAGACAGGGTACCTGCAAATCAAAGATTATCTTTTCACTTTTATACCCTTTTTTTTTATCTTTTTACTAAGAAGGAAGCTAACAGATAGAAAGTAAATATAGTAGCTATAGATATATATTTATATGTAGTATATATATAAAGGGGTGGGGGTGGAGGTGACGATGGAGTGTAGCACTATGTCGAGTCAGTCGACGTCTAGAGAGACGCAACCAACACGACTAGGTGCCGCGTGGAGTGTGGATGGAGGATGGATGATGTATGGGACCACTCTTTTTTGTACGTGTGTATCAGGGAATATCAGCAACTGGTGTAGATATTCCCACGATACAGCGTATAGTAAATAACGTGAAAATATATGTACATGTGTATGTATATAAGTAAATATATCTATATATATATATAAATGTATAGTTATATATGTATAGATATATATATAGATATATATGTGTTTATATATATAGGTGTATAGATATATATATATATATATATAAGTATATATATATGTATATAGATATTTATATATGTATATAAGTATATATATATATTACTATATAGATATATATATGTATATATATATAAGTATGTGTATAAATATATAGATATATATATATAAGTAGATATATATATATATATTATATATATATGTATGTATACATAACTATAGATATTACTATGTATATAAGTATATATATATATATAGATATATGTATGTATATATTATATATAGATGTATAAGTATATATGGGTTACTATAAGTGTGTGAGTGTGTGTGTGTGCGTCGGTGAATGTGTGTGTGTGTCGGTGAATGTGTGTGTGTGTGTTGCTGTGAGTAAAGAGAGAAAGAGAGCAGGCAGCAGAGAGGGCGGACGCGCGCGGGAGAGATCAGCAGAGAGAGAGCGGCGAAGGAGTGATCACGGACGCGCGAGTTAAGACGTCTGCCGGAGGCGGCAGACGTCTGGAGCCGCGTCGTCTGCAGGCGGTGGGGAGTCTGCAGTCAGTCGCGGAGGGTTGCAGAGGTTGGCAGGGGGCGGTGAGAGGGCCTGGCCGGCCGCTGCAGTGCGCGCAGCGGCCGGTCGCGGGTGC
This sequence comes from Thalassia testudinum, assembly GCA_037157565.1. Taxonomy (NCBI): domain Eukaryota; kingdom Viridiplantae; phylum Streptophyta; class Magnoliopsida; order Alismatales; family Hydrocharitaceae; genus Thalassia; species Thalassia testudinum. Next base: position 148,362,083 of record JAZHRO010000031.1, read on the forward strand.
AATGGCAGAGGCGACAGAGCAGAGGACTGAGCGGAGAAGTGCCCTGTAGGCGCGCGCGGAGAGCTGAGCGCCTGCGGGGAAGGTCGCGGACGAGCGAGGGGAGTTTCTGCAGTGGTCGCGTAGGGTCGCGGAGAAGGGCAGGGGGCGACGTGAGGCCGGGCCGGCTGCGGGTGCAACTGCGGGGTCGACAGAACGGAGACGGAGGTGGGGAACGGGCCTGCAGGTGCGCGCGGAGGGTTGCGCGCCTGCGGGGAAGGTCGCGGAGGAGGTGGGGGGTGCTGCTGCTGTTGCTGTCGCTGCGGTTTAGCTGCTGCTGCTGCTTCAAGCTTCGGAGCTTGAAGCGGCAGCAATGGCGTTAAAGAGAAAAACGCAACGAGGGAAGGCACCACGCCCACCGGCTCGTCGAAGAGCTGGGCGGTGGTGCTCCCACTGTGGTGGTGTGCACCACAGTGGGTACTCCTGCTCGTCGGGTGCCTCCTCGACGGAGGGCCGACGCATGGGAGGGGAGAGCGGGTGCGAAGGTGGCTGCGGGTTTGAGTTGCTGCCGCAGCTGCGTATTGCAGCAACGTCCCTGTTCTTCGTCGCGAGGAAGAGCTGCGGCTTTATAGAGGAGGAGAGCATGGCGGGGAGGCATGGCAGCAGCAGGGAGAGGCGTTGGAGAGTGGCAGCTGCAGGGAGAGGCGCGGGAAGGACAGCAGGGAGAGGCGCATGGCGTTGCATGCGGCTGCTGGAGGAGTTGCAGCCGCAGGAAGAGAAGAAAGAAAGATGAAAATAAAAATAGAGAAGGGACTTTTGCAAAGAAACACTTGAGAAAAAAAATAATTATGCAAGCCATTTATTCATTTCTCCTCCTCTCATGATTAAATGCATGCATGCAACCGTTTTTACAAATGCGACTATAGGATTATAATATACATAGTTAATGCTAGAAAATAGCATAAGAAGGCGTTATTATAGGCGTGTTTTGAGGTGCAAACATATACCCCCATGCCTATCTTTTGCTAGTCCCTAGCAAAATCGTATTTAGAAATGATCTTAAGCTAAAGATTTTCTTATGAGGTGATATTGGTGTGTTTATTATCGGATATTGTGAGAACTAATTGTAGAGAAGATTACCAGTACTTTAAGTCTTAAATGATAAAGATCATCTCTCAACTAACCAGGACTCTTGATATTTAAACCCTAAATACGATTTCCAAAACCCAGGAGGTTTTGCAGTACTCGAGAGCTCAAGAGGTTATGGTTTGTGCATAGTGAAGGATCAAGACTGACCAGATGAACCTTAAGACTCACTCCCAGGGTTTCACGAATTTTTAAGTACAGGTTGGTCCCAGTTTCAGCTCGTGTTTTCGGATTGACCCTTAAGATGATTACGGAAAACTCAACTCCCATTTTTGATTTTTTTTTTGTGGCTCACCGAAAAACAAAGTATACAGACATTTATGAGATATACTGACTCTTTTATACTTTTTTTTCTTTTCTTTCTTTTTTTTTTCTTCTTCTTCTTCTTTTTTTTCATTTTTTCTTTTTTTTTTTTCAACTCTTTTTTTTTTTTTGAAACACGTGTCAGTATATCTCTTACAACACATTTTGACAGAGCACACTTTTTTTTTTTCTTTTTGGTGGGAGAGTTTCTTTTTGGTGGAAAGAGTCGCTCCTAAACACAAGACTAAAGCCTGGGATAAAAAGTCTACCTGCGCGCACAGGTAAGGACTCCACCTTCCCTAATGAATACTAGGGTTGGATCTTATGTTCACCTGGTCTTTCCTGATATGTGTAGTGTGAACCAAGTTTACTTAAGCTCTCAAGAAAAAGCAAACCAACGAATCCTGTACTGGTGTCTCAGGTACAAGAAACGTTCTTAGTTAGGAGAGATTTTGATCTATTTCGTCAATGCTTTAAGTGAATTAAGCCGAGCCTGAGCGAATCAAGCTTCTGTGGCCTGGAAATTCTTCAAAACAGAGGTTGAATATCCATAAACACTTATTATATTTTTGTTTCAGCTTTTAGATCATTACTAAACACCATTTATTACTAATATATATATATATTTATTTATTTTTTCTTTTCTTTTCTTTTTTCTTTTTCTTGCATATTTATAAATAGGTGGTAATTGTCTGATACCATAAAATACCCGGATCCTATGGATGCCTATCCACCCCCCCATGCCAAACAATGCTATGTCCTCATATGCATGCAGGGAAAGGCAGAGAACGGACGACAGATCGGGTAACAAGAGCTGAGGTTCAGGGTATAAATCAGGGTGGAAGGGTGGGTGGATGGTGGGTGGTGAAGAGAAAAGAGAAGTAATCGCGATAGAGGCGTGAAAAGTAATGGTGGATGGTGAGAGATTTGGCGTTTTCTGGGACAAGAGTGTCCCAGGCGGATCAGAAAACAGATCAGGAAGAGGAAGTTGGCCCTTATATTGGCCAAGAAGGGGGGCTTTTTGGATAGATGGATCCAAAAGGGAATAGCCCCGGTGAGTAAGATGTGGGCTCAAGGTCCCAGTGTGGATTTGCAAATCCGCCTGATTTAGCGGGAAAGAAAGGGCAATCCGGTCTTCCATAGTGTGGACCGGCGGTGAGCAGCCCGGCGATGACTCAGACCACAAGGTATGGGAAGCAGAAAAAACCTCGTCAGAAGTCTGGTCAGGAGAAGGTACAGGAATAGGGAGGGATTGGGGAACGTCACAGTTTGTGTTGGTCAGGCAGTCGTCAGGTAATTCGCAGCAGTCAGAATCGGCTCCAATTAGTTCGATACACGTACTGATAGTCACGTCCTCGTCAGACGTGTCATCCTTGATGTGATCACTATCAGCATAAGAGTGCGGTGCTGCAGCGGGATTAACCTGAAATCCCGGAGGAATACTCGGAGCTTGCAGAATTTGATGAACCTGTTCCTGAGAAGGTTGTACCTGTGGTTGTGGACCACAGGGTACAAAGTTTTGCGGGTTTGGAACAGGTTGGGCGGGAAAAGTGCCCTGAGATCGAGTCGCCATGCTTAGTTGACTGATCTCAGCATTCTGCTGCGCCAAATGCTGAAGAGAGGTCATGTTTTCTTTATGGCACTTTGACATTTCTGTCATCATTCGCATCAATTTATCAAGAGGTTTTGATGCGTGTTTGGTTTTCTGTACACAAGGGCCTGATGGCAGATTTGCCATAGGATTAGACTGGGCCCTTGGGATGACGGGTGCGGACGATCGCATTGGTCCACCAGCGGGGTTTCGACGCTGCGGGTTGTTGGACCATACAAAATTGGGATGATTGTTCCACCCTGGGTTATACGTGGCAGAAAATGGGTTATTCCCCAGGGTGCAGGCATCTTCTATGCCAGAAGACGTGTCCGCATATGTGTCCGAGTACACGGAGGCTTGGTCCTCCATGTTGAAATACTGGCTCGCAGAAGCCAGTTCCACATGACTTACCGAGTCGCTTGGCGCGACACTCGATAAGGAAGGTCTTGCAGGGTTTCTTGGGATAAGCCTGGTGTTGAAAGAATTGAAATTGTGATGAAGTGGTGAGGCGGGGGTGTGTGCCATGTTTGTGGAGGAGGAGGATGATTCGGCTCTTTTTCTAGATTTATCAGTCAATACAAGCAATTCAGGGTTTTGTGACCTCCTCCCAAACATGCACTACCGCAGGAAGAATTGGGGAGATGAGAAGGGAAAAGGGATGAGAGAAATGACGCCGCAAAGGTACACTTGATTACAAATCAATACAGTCAAGTTCTTAACCTCTACAGTGTGCCCTTAGACCTAAAGATCTAAGTTACCTACTATCACGAACTACGGAACCGAATGCGAGCACCGCGGAACCACCGGGCCAGATTGAAAGGCCGTTTGCCCCAGTCTTAGACACCCGATAGCACGCAGGAACTCTCACCAGCACGTAGTCGCTACACACAGGTAGTTAGACCTCCAATCCTTAGTAAGGGTCAAGTTACTACCAGTTTTAATTAGAGGCTTAGGGTCAAGTGCTTTTGGAATGTGAAGGGCGTTGTTTACGGGTAATGCCCAAGTGATTGATTTTAAGAGTGTGTAAGAACAAGCATGCAACGGGGAAATCTCCCCGAATTGAAGTTTTTATTGGCGAATGGTTTTTAGAGTTCAGCCTTAAGTAGTATGAATTTTAGGGTTTTGCTGAATTACCAATTCAACCAATCTCCGGGTTTTGCAAGAATACAGGTTTTCTTTCTAAAGCCCAAGAAACCCTTCTTCAATTATCAGTTAGTTAATGCATGCTAAAATGCAATGGGCTACCCTAAATGGAGATTTCTATGTGTGAATGCGCGAATCAATTTTATACCAATGTGAAAGGGAGCCAAAACACTTCAATTCAAGTGCTCCCAATCACTAGAAAGATATCCACACACAAGGCTTCAACCAACAGATAAAGAAACTAAAATTGTTGGGGTTGAAGTATTCAGGATCGAATCACAGGCAAGTTTGAAAAGTCGTGGTGGGGTTGGAATCAACTCAATTCCAAATCTCCCCACCAAAAATGTGATCCTGAATTAAAGATAAGTGAGGCAAAAGAGGGATACAAGCAATCTTTTTCTTTGCCTCAAAGAATACTTCCCACGGCGAAAAATCTAAGAATCAAGATTCTCAGATTTTCGCTATGCGAAGTAAGGCGGGAAATCCCGGAGCAGTGGGAGTGAAGACAATCAATCAATCAAGTGAATTTTAATCCACTTGCCCTCAAGAAATCCCAAGAAGTTTTTCTAGTTTTTAGTTAAAAAAAAAAAATTTTTTTTATTGTGGTGGCAAGTTAACCCTAATTTGATGAGAAAAGAAAACCTACTTGTTCGGCAATGTGTGCGAAGCTCCAATGCGATGTCGGCGTCTTCACGCTCTCGTTCCCGCCTTGGATCTGCTCACGTCCTCGACTTCGTCAGCCTTCTTCTCCTTCCACCAGGTTCACCTGCACACCAAAAATAACAATACCCGTGAAGAGAGAAGAGACAAATTTAAAGGAATTGGATAGAAACTTACTCGAAAGTGCACCTCCCCGGCAACGGCGCCAGAAAAGTTATGATGGGTCGGCCCAAATAGGTTGTTAATATGATATTTTTATCGTTGAAATGTGTATAGTGGTTAACCTAATTCAGACCTAACCATCTCTTTACAAAATTTTTAACCTGGCCTAATTGATTTTATCTTGTCACTTTTAGGCCCAGGGTCGAACTCAGGGAAGTGGGGTTCAAGTCGAATTTCTACGTTTTCCTTAAAACGCGTCTCTTCCGTTCGTTTATTGTGTTTTTGGTATTTTTCTTATTTAGGTTTTTTTCTGGTAATCCTTATTTTTGAGGCACACCCTCAAAATTGTGTCCTTGGCTTTTAGCCAAAACAGAGTTTCAAAACACGCCTTGCTACTTGCAAGACGGGGTACCTGCAAATCAAAGATTATCTTTTCACTTTTATACCCTTTTTTTTTATCTTTTTACTAAGAAGGAAGCTAACAGATAGAAAGTAAATATAGTAGCTATAGATACATATTTATATGTAGTATATATATAAAGGGGTGGGGGTGGAGGTGACGATGGAGTGTAGCACTATGTCGAGTCAGTTGACGTCTAGAGAGACGCAACCAACACGACTAGGTGCCGCGTGGAGTGTGGATGGAGGATGGATGATGTATGGGACCACGCTTTTTTGTACGTGTGTATCAGGGAATATCAGCAACTGGTGCAGATATTCCCACGATACAGCGTATAGTAAATAACGTGAAAATATATGTACATGTGTATGTATATAAGTAAATATATCTATATATATATATAAATGTATAGTTATATATGTATAGATATATATATAGATATATATGTGTTTATATATATAGGTGTATAGATATATATATATATAAGTATATATATATGTATATAGATATTTATATATGTATATAAGTATATATATATATTACTATATAGATATATATATGTATATATGTACATAGATATGTATCTATGTATATATATATGTATATAGCTATGTATATATGTATATATATATAAGTATGTGTATAAATATATAGATATATATATATAAGTAGATATATATATATATATTATATATATATGTATGTATACATAACTATAGATATTACTATGTATATAAGTATATATATATATATAGATATATGTATGTATATATTATATATAGATGTATAAGTATATATGGGTTACTATAAGTGTGTGAGTGTGTGAGTGTGCATCGGTGAATGTGTGTGTGTCGGTGAATGTGTGTGTGTGTGTTGCTGTGAGTAAAGAGAGAGAGAGAGCGGGCGGTAGAGAGGGCGGACGCGCGCAGGAGAGATCAGCAGAGAGAGAGCGGGCGAAGGAGTGATCGCGGACGCGCGAGTTAAGACGTCTGCCGGAGGCGGCAGACGTCTGGAGCCGCGTCGTCTGCAGGCGGCGGGGAGTCTGCAGTCGGTCGCGGAGGGTTGCAGAGGTTGGCAGGGGGCGGCGAGAGGGCCTGGCCGGCCGCTGCAGTGCGTGCAGCGGCCAGTCGCGGGTGCAATGGCAGAGGCGACAGAGTAGAGGACTGAGCGGAGAAGTGCCCTGCAGGCACGCACGGAGAGCTGAGCGCCTGCGGGGAAGGTCGCGGAGGAGCGAGGGGAGTTTCTGCAGTGGTCGCGTAGGGTCGCGGAGAAGGGTAGGGGGCGACGCGAGGCCGTAGCCGGCCGCTGCAGTGCGCGCGGCGGCCGGCTGCGGGTGCAACTGCGGGGTGGACAGAACGGAGACGGAGGCGGGGAATGGGCCTGCAGGCGCGCGCGGAGGGTTGCGCGCTTGCGGGGAAGGTCGCGGAGGAGGCGGGGGGTGCTGCTGCTGTTGCTGTCGCCGCGGTTTAGCTGCTGCTACTGCTGCTTCAAGCTTCGGAGCTTGAAGCGGCAGCAATGGCGTTAAAGAGAAAAACGCAACGAGGGAAGGCACCACGCCCACCGGCTCGTCGAAGAGCTGGGCGGTGGTGCTCCCACTGTGGTGGTGTGCACCACAGTGGGTACTCCTGCTCGTCGGGTGCCTCCTCGACGGAGGGCCGACGCATGGGAGGGGAGAGCGGGTGCGAAGGTGGCTGCGGGTTTGAGTTGCTGCCGCAGCTGCGTATTGCAGCAACGTCCCTGTTCTTCGTCGCAAGGAAGAGCTGTGGCTTTATAGAGGAGGAGAGCATGGCGGGGAGGCATGGCAGCAGCAGGGAGAGGCGTTGGAGAGTGGCAGTTGCAGGGAGAGGCGCGGGAAGGACAGCAGGGAGAGGTGCATGGCGTTGCATGCGGCTGCGGGAGGAGTTGCAGCCGCGGGAAGAGAAGAAAGAAAGATGAAAATAAAAATAGAGAAGGGACTTTTGCAAAGAAACACTTGAGAAAAAAAATAATTATGCAAGCCATTTATTCATTTCTCCTCCTCTCATGATTAAATGCATGCATGCAACCGTTTTTACAAATGCGACTATAGGATTATAATATACATAGTTAATGCTAGAAAATAGCATAAGAAGGCGTTATTATAGGCGTGTTTTGAGGTGCAAACAGGGACCCTTCGAGGATTGATGATGGGGACAAGGAATCCGATACATACCGTGTTTAGGGCCAATCTGATATTGGATTTAAAGGAATATAAAATGGAAAGAGTGAAAACTCTCAAAATGAAAAATCCCTCTCTATCTCTCTTACCAAAAATGCACTGGCAAATTGAACCTGGGCTTGATATGTCTACGCACGGGAGCTATAATCGCTGGGGTCAACTAACTTCTAGTTAGTTTTTGCGAGCCTTAGAAACCATCGTGGCAGACGCAAGGCTGAGGTTGGTCGGGTCTAGATCATGCCTTGTACTTGAGTACCAGTAGGCCTATTGTTAGTATTCTAATTTAATTTCTAGAGAATGGCACAATCAGGAATCTGAATATTAAAAACATTATCTAGAGATCTAATTCTCTCCATGAGATTTTGCTAGGGACTAGTAAAAGTTAGGCATGGCAGTATGATGGTAACACTATCATTCACCATAACTAGCTTAAATTAGTTGAAATCAAGAGGTAAATGCTCTTGAGTGATCGCCTGAGGATAGCAATTCCACTATGATCTATTCTGACAAGACAAAAGAATAGGGTTAATTCTACAGTTTTAACATCACATCACAAGTGTAAAGTAACCACGAGGTCACCCAAGGGTTAATTAGAGGTCAATTGAGCATTAAAGACCAAGAAGTAGGTCAACACTGACAAAAATAGGGTTTCACGCATTTTGAGAACCAAAATAATACACAAAACCCTAATTCTCAGCCCCACTTAAATTGGAAATGTTTTAGCTAGGATAAAATTAATCTAAGCCTCCTAAAATTTATAGAAAAATATCCTAAAAGGTTTGACACCTTTGCTTTGACCATCTAAACCCATTTTGACCTAGAATAGAGTTTCAGACGAGAATTTGCCTTGATTTAGACTTCTACTCAATTTACCTAATCAAACGTGGTCAAAATTAAATCCAAGTTTTCCATTAGATTCCTTGGGTCCAAATTTGGTTATCACCAAAATTTGAACCCAATCAAAGTCCATCTTGACCTAGTTTGCAATTCAGTCCCTAAAATCTCTATTCTTCACAGTTAATGCCCTAGGTTTCTATTTTATTGTTTCCCGACCCCTATCTTTTGTCGTCATCCTCACAAATAGGTCCTTGCCACCATCATCTTCCTCACAATAGGGATGGAAACCTACAAACCCAACTCGCATCATTTAATCAAGCAAATTGATTCAAGATTCTTCAATAAAAAATTACCAGATTGGGAAGCTTGTTCCCAAGATCTTGGCTAATCGACCAAACCCTATTTTGAGATCAATCATGGACATCTCGTTCACTGATGAACCCAAGTTTCCAAACTCATAAACCAGCTTGGCAGCAAGGTAGAATTTTCCTTGTTTGCTAGCAAATTGAGAGGAGAAGCTCTCTATAAGTAGGGCCACATCTACCCAAGCCAATTTTGTCTCATTTTTGGAGCGCAACTCCCCCTGCTTCTTCTTCCTCTACAGCCATTTACGATGACTTGGAGCTTCTTCAAACCTCTTCTTCGGTTGCTGATGAGAACCTCATCATGAACCCTAACTAGCATAATCTAACCTAGAGATGTAAGAAAAAGCTCCTGCATAACCCAAAGAAAGGCTTAACTCAGAGAATTCTGAGTTTAAGAAGAAAACAAATCATAAGGGGTAAAAATGCAATTTCACTAATGTAGTTTGCAAAATTAAGGGTCCAAACACAGGTCAAACAAGCCTAATAAGAAGGAAAGTGGGATGGTCGGATCTAAAAAGGGTTATAGCAACTTTAGGAAATTAAATGACATTCTGTAACCCTAAAACAAATCCACTTCAATTCATGAGGTTCGAGGTAGGATAAAAATCAACTAAACCCTCTAAAATTCATAGAAAATTAATCTCTAGGGTTTATAACCTTCAATTTGGCCTTAGAAACCCATTTTGACCTACAAAGAGAACCTTGCTCAATTAATGACTTAATCTGGGTTTTTACGTAAATTATTCGGTCAAACATGGTCCAACCTAGAAATAAAATTCACCATTAAAATCCTTAGGTTAAAATTAGTCCTGTATAAAAACTTGAGCCTAAGAGGAGACCTCCTTGACCTACTTTACAATTTGGTCCTCTTCATTTACTTTTTGACCCTTATCTTTCGAAACCCTTGCATTTTGGCCCCCAACTTTTTCATCGTTCTTTGCAGAACGGTCCCTCCTGAAAAACTCCATGCAGCACCATGCTCCGCAGAGAGGGGTGACCGCCCTGCAAAGCAGACGCGGGGTTCCCTGCGACGTCCTCTGTCGCAAGGACCCGACCATGCTCTCTACCGGCCCCCATACCTTCCGTGAGAACACGTGGAAGGTATGGGTCCCCTCTCCGGCCACGTCGCCAGCCCCTTTATAAGGACCGGCACCCCCTGCCGATTCCTTCAAGCTTTCTTTGACGGAGAACAACCCCCCATTTCATCTCCTCCTCCTCCGTCAGACGACCCGCAGCTTCCAATGACCTCCTCCTCTTCCTCCTCGTCACTCTGCCACCTTACCTGCAGCAGGGTTCTCCTAGCCCTCTCATCTGTGCCGTGCTGCACCCGCTGGCACCCTCCTCCTACTTCCTCGTCGCCGCACTCCTCCTCCAGGGTCCTTTCTTCCCTAGCTCCGACAGGTACGAGCTGGTGGCTCCGCCCTCCCCCTTCGTCCAAAACCTAGGTAATTAGCTTCCTCTCCTCCTCCCTTACATTTTCCCTCTCTCAATTTGTCTTTTCGCCTCACCGCACGCGACTTCCACCCCCGCCTGCTCCATCTCCGACCACCCTCTCCGGCGAGCTCATCCCACCTCCACAGACCTTCTCACCCCTCGCCGACTACCCTAAAAGCTTCCCCTCCCTCCACTCAACAAATCCCCCCTTCCCATCCACTGCCAGACACCACCCGACGACCCCCCGAACAGACCCATCTTTCCAGCCACAGTCCGACCTAGGGCTACCACCATACGCCACCTCACACCTCGCCACCACCCGCGCTGCCTTCGCCACACTCCGGCGAAGCTCCCTGCATCCTCTAATTGGGCCGAGAGGCCGTATTCTCATTTTCAGGTCGACGACCCTTCACCGCCATTATCGAGTTCTGGAGCTCCTTCACCTGCAGCTACAGGTGCCCTCTCGCCCAGGCTCATGCCCCAGGACACGCGGTTTGCCTTCGTAAAGCGTTCCAGGCCTGCAGCTGGGGCGAAGGCCTCGCGTGCTGCTGCGATTGCCTGCAGCTTCCTCAGCTACAAGCACCAATTTGGGTGGGACATTTAGTCCCACCTCGGCAGTTCTGGAAGCGCCGTAGCTAAATAAATTGAAAAAGTGTTGTAGGCTTATCGCATTCGAACACAGGGGTCAGGTCCCTCACGCACGCCGCACGCCGCGCGCCACGCGCTCACGCCCCGCGGGTCTGGGCTGGATCCGATTACCTTAACCCGCGCACTCCTCGCCCACCACCGCACGCCGGTGGGCCTGGTCCTGGGCGCGATACCCGTACCCGAATACCCGGCTCTGGGAGAGCGATCCTATGAGAGAAATCTGAGAGAGAGAGATGCGGGGAAGGGTAGAGGTAGGTTTTGCTTTCTAATCCTTGTGTGAGCGTGTAGGAACAGAGAGAAGAAGAAGGAAGGAAGGAAAGAAGAGGAAGGAAGGCGGCCGAAGCCTTAGCTGCTCAGGGCAGAGAGGAAGAAGAAGAAGAAACAGAAGAAGAGAAGTATTGTAGCAAACCTACAGTTCAGTCGTCTGACCGCTGCATCAGACGACGGTTGAGCAGCGGCCAAAGGAGATAAAGCAAGAGAAGAAAGAAGAAGAAGGCGGATGAAAAAGAAGAAGTCAGAAGAAGAAGATTGTCACAGCCGCAGAAGAAGAGAAGAAAAAGAAAGAAAGAGAAGAACAAAGAAAGAATAGAAGAAGAAGAAGTCTGCAGAAGAAAAGAAGAGACAAAGCTGTAAGCAGAGAAGAAGAAGAAGAGGAGTAGCTGAAAGAAGGAGAAGGAAAAGGAGAAGAGAAGATGAAGAAGCCAGACAAGCTCCCTCTCTCTCTTTCTCTCTCTCTCTCCCTTATTTTTGTAATCTAATAGAGAACCTTTGTACTTCTAAAATTCCAATAGCTCCCTGAGTTTGACCTCGGGATGACCTCGGGAAAACCATTTCCGAGTAAAATTTTTTTGTAATGATAACATGGTAGCTGTCTTATTACTACAACGACTGTAACTTGACATATAACAAACACAAACAAGCTAACTGGACAGCCAGACCTTTTGTCATCAGTCGCTTCCATGTACAATAGGGAGAGGGCTTCTCCTCAACACTTCATCGTCATGCTTCCGGACAAAGAAGATGACCTAATTACCCCTTCGTCGGCTCCATCCTCACCTCCTTTGTCCTCAGCTCCGACGTACCTCTAGTGAGCTTCCTCGAGCCTTCATTCTTCCAATTAGCTTAGGGCTTTAACTCCCCTCATTCCCAATGTCAAATCTGGAGCTTCTCAGCTCCTAATTTCCTATCCTTCTTCTCTAACTCTGGCAACCACCACCATGACCACCTTCATTGCCGGACTTCCTCCGCTACACTCCACCCCAATTAGGTTAGGCAAAAGTTCACGCACACCTCCACCACACTTTTGCCCAACCTAATTTAACGCTTTATTGCCCCTGTCACCTTCCCCTACTCCGTTCGCCGGAGCTCCACTCCCTAACACCTACCAGACACTCCATTGCACCTCACACCCAATTGCAAACATTACCGACTTCGCCGCACCACAGCAAAGGTCACCGACTATTTGATTGGGCCTTAGGCCGTACTTCTCTTACAAGTCAACTTCACTGTCACCGGTCATCTTCCTCGTCACCACCACCAACTGCCTCACTACCAATGGTCTCACATCCACCGACAATCGACGCAGTTTGGCTTCCCAACAAAGCCTACATCCTCAATTGGATGAAGAAAGCAACCATAACAGCTCAATTGCAGAGAGTTTACAACCGCTCTCTCACGAGAAGCAGCAACACTTTTTAGTGCTACCTCGTATGCAGCAAACGCGAAGCAGCGCATAAATTGCTTTGCTGCTATTGGCTCAGCGCCTTAGAAAGCACGGAGTGAGGTCCCCTCACACGTGCATTCACACGCCCTCGCTTGCACTCATGCACACACAGGCCTAGGCTGGATCCGATTACCTGTTATTATTCCTACCCAATTAACCGATTAAGAAAGGAAGAGAATTTGGGGAGGGTGGGGGGCGATTTTGCACTGTTCATGACTCGGTATCCATGCCCATACACTCCAACACTTAGACATTTCTGAGGCCTTATGCTTGGGATGAGGCATTGGTTCTGAGGCTTTGTGCTAAAGCTTTTCTTGAGGTTTATAAGGCCTTGTGCTTGGGTGTTTAAGTCGTTTGATCTCTATGGCCAACATTTGATCTTGAAGCACTGTGGAAATATTTTAGGCTTGAATCTGACATTTGGCTGACGTGGATATTCAAATAAGTGGTTGAGAAACATGATTGCACAGCAATCATGCAACCTAAATCACCTGAATTAAGCTAGAACCTAGCATAACTTAGGATTAATGCATTCATAGGCATTGTAATTTGCACAATAAATAGTTTACTAGTCATATAGATAATATCATCATTTTATGACCTAAAAGAGAGATGATTTTAATCGTAGATGATTCAAATCCACGGATGTCAGATCAGACCAGACAGATTTGATCAAAACAACGACGCGAGTCCAACGCTTCCGAAATTGTCTCGATCAGACAACCAAGGCACCTTGTGCAATCCATAAAAGAACGGAGATCATAAAGTCAAAGGATAAAGATCCAAGCCTCAGATGAAGAATCTAACTGCATAGATGAATCTGGATCAACGATTGTAGTCCAACGGTGCAAAAAATCAACTCGATCGGAGGTCTATATCACCAGATACAAGGAAAAGAAGATGAACAGCCATGATGGTGCCACGTGGCGCCATCACAGCCTCTCCCTCACCACCACCCCATCTAGGAAGGCCACACCACACTCTGTGGGCCGTTGGATCTTCATCCAACGGCCACGAGTGCGCTACGTCGCCGGTCCAACTAGATAAGTATAAATAGAAACAAACAAGTACATATAACAGAAGGTTCGTGCAACGCGTTGGCTCACGCGTGCACGTGGAAGTGAGTGACGCACGTTCGAGCTGTGCGCTGCGCAAAATTGAAGCGGCGCTGGGTGCGGGCACGGGCGGACGTGCGATCCCACGCATTTTGCAAGATTAGGAAGGCGAGGCAAGTGCACGCAGAGAGAGGTTGTTGCAGCAGGCACGCGAGGAGGAAGTGGGGTTGTGCGATCACGATCCAAGGGCGCAACAAGCGCCACTTGTCAGCCAGGGATTAAATCCATGCGATGGAGGCGAATTTGAAGGTTTTTTTAGGCCAAATCTGTTCCATTGATCTCCCAATCAACAGATCTAATCAAATAGGAGTTGTTACATGAGATTAAGGGCTAAAATATCCTTTTTGCCCTCCACAAAAGCTATAAAGGAAGGCCCAGGGCCCCCTAGTGGAGGCATCTCTCTCTTCCATCAACTCCAGACATCTTCCACCTTCTTTGCAACTCTCCATCCCTCTACAACAACTCTCTAACCTTTGTCCCGATGCTCTAGATATAAGGTGTTGCCGCATCTCGCACAAGCATCCCACAAATGACGTTATTTCTCTGCCACTTTCTTGTCTCTCTCTATCTATCTCTCTTTCTTTCTATCTATCTATCTGTTTCTATTTAGTATAGCAATTTCTACTGTGAAAAACTCTTTATCAATGCAATGAAATTTGATCTTATGAATATATGATGTCTCTTTATACATATATACATGTATAAATATATGTTAAAACTAGTTCTATTGAAAAGCTTCTGTTAAAATCGAGATTGCCTCCCTGCGAATGACCTGGTACTCACCGGAGTTTTATAAATTTATTTGTCAACGTGTTTTCGCGCTATACTACAACTAATTAACTTTTAAAATGCAAATTACACGTCGAGCAAAACACTGTAGAGAAATTGAATTGGTTCATACATTAGGATATATGCTTGCATGTGGGAATTAAATCGTCATTCAAATCACCATTTTTAGGATTTTTGATATTATTTTTATTCCATTGTTTTCTAAGATACAATTACAACTATTGAGTACCATTTTAAGTAGATTTCATTCATTGAATATCTTTATTGTGATTGATCATTGTGCTCATTTGTTCCATATATTCTAACTAGTGTTGTGAATTCCATATTTGCTCCCTGCGAATGACCTTGGACTCATTTCTGTTTTCGAACACTTATAAATTTTAAATGTTGTATCGATTTTTGTCACTACACTACAACGTGATATTTTCCTAAACCAACGACGAAATTTGCTCACAACATTTTAGCGCCGTTACCGGGGAGCACCGAACAATTCATCACTTGTCTTTTTTTTTTTTTTGAGCTAATTACTAACTTGCCTTATCTGCTTTGCAGTGGTTTGCGAGGTACATCACAGAGAGATCTTCTGTGCAATCAACCACTCCACAGGTAGGTAAAATTTCTCTTCTTCCCAAATCACCTCCTAATCGTGTGAAGAGAAAAGGAAACAAAATCAATTAGGATCCACTTGCCTTATTTTCCTAGTAAATATCATTTAAAGGCAGGTACATCAAGAAGAGATCTTCTGTGCAATCAACCACTCCGCAGGCAGATGAAATTTCTCTTCTTCCCTAATCACCTCCTAACCATGTGAAGAGAAAAGGAAACAAAATCAGTTAGGATCCACTTGCCTTATTTTCCTAGTAAATATCATTTAAAGGCAAAAGTTTTTCGATTTGCAAAAAGTAATTGATATCTGATTGAAATTGAGATGATTTGATTAGAGAATCCCCATTCTGATTTATGTACCTATTAAGGATTTACACTAAATTTCACAACATCTTGGATTACTCACTTTCTTGTTTGAGTCGAAGGTGTCATATCTGGAATCAAATTAGACTTGGAATCAAAGCCAATTAGGGTTTCCACATTAGGTTTTGAAGTGTTAGTACACATTTGCCTACAATAAAGGAAATTGACCCTTTTGCATTTATGTGCTACCCAAGCCTTTATCTGAACTAATCTATTTAAGTGAACCTTAAAATCAAGGCTCTAAATTCACTTGAACTCTAAAAGCTAAGACTTAATAACCTGAGAGTCAATTCAGGGTGATTTGGGTCTTGACCCAAACTTCATCCTCAACCTTAGGGTAGGTCAGGTGATGTTCGTTCACCCTGTAGACTAAACAACCTACAAATTTGGTCACAATTGAAATAACTTCTAAATCAAGTGAAATTCAAGGCACAAATTAGGGCTAAAATTGGTAGACTTAGGTCTTAATTCATACATTCTAATCTACTTGGAATCTCAGTGACAAAGAAGCTCAGGCAAGGGAAACCCTGTAACCCGTGGTGACACTCTATTGTGTAGGGATCTTTGCGGGACTCTCCCTTCTTGGCTGCCCAAGTAATTATTGGGTTTGTGGATTTTTTATCAAAGAGGTTCATTTGCCTCAAAAAGCCTTAGTCATCCAAAATTTTTGGGTGCCTTAATTGGGTCCAATACATACCCAGCCCTTAATATATTCTATAGTGCACATACATAGGAGAGGTCCCTAGGTCTAACCTAAAGGTTTCCATTAGAGTTGATCTTTTAGTGAAAATATGATCTAATTTGATCAATTCAATCTGAACCTGAATTTGATTCTACATCCTTCTCCACCACTTGAATTGTAAGTGCAACCTGACAACATAAGAAGAATGTTCAAAAATATTGAATCCTGTATAAGCATCAAGGAAACAATGATCGAGGTTGTTCTCAGACATCATGATGAGTATTACAAAACCTTAGATCCCTTTAGAAGCATTCAAGTTGATGTATTTGAAACAACAACTCTCATTGTGAACGATGTCCATCTGATGTTAACATAATACTGAGCATATACAATGTCTGACAAATCAACCACTTTGGGAAAGACACCAAGATGACATTGAGAAACGTGGGAATATGCTAAATCTATTCAAACAAGCCATTGATAAAAAATACTCATATCTCCACTCAGAAACTGACAATGAATCTTGGGGCAATGTTGAGGATCAATATGATTTCTCAAAGCTCGAGTTTGAAAATGAAGGTCATTGTTATGGACCCCCAATCCAAATGGAACCAAATTTGGATTTTGTGCAGAATGACATACCTGATCAAAATGTAGGTTGGGTGGATCCATCTACAAGTGTTCACGATTTTGAGCTAGCCATAGGTAGCTTTGAAGCTGGTCCATCTTGCCTAAATTGTCCTAACACCTGTGATGAATTAGACTCAGAATATCTCGAGGATGTAACTCTCGCACCTTATTCTGTTAAGGTAGTCCTCGAGAATGATTCTGACATCCCAATAGAACCAATTTGAGATTCTAATAACCCAATCCCTACACCAAACCTAAAATCTAGATCTGAGCCTATTTGCGATGATCATAAGGCCCAATGTGATGAGAATCAAATTTTAGATCTGAATTATGATTCTGGGCCTATATTTAATGATTATATCTCTCCAGACTCCTCAGAAGAACGAATTGATTTCCTAGAAGTCACACTGATTTATGATACAAAATCAGAGGAGTTAGAAGAGTTGAGATTTGATTGGATCTATCCTAAGTGCCCAAAACCTAAGCCATCAAATTCCTTGGGTCGAAATTAGCCTAAGGCCAAATTTTGGGCCCACTTAGAGTCCATCTTGACCTAGTTTGCATTTCAACCCTTAAAAACTCTATTTCTTACATTTAGCCCCTTAAGTTTCAAACTTTTTACAATTGGGTCCCTAACTTCTCGTCATTTTCTTCACTTTGGTCCATACCACAATTGGTGGTGGGAACACATCTTCAACAAGGTTCGAGGGAAATTTTCTTCCTCGAATCAGGTCCAATCACCTCCAAACTAGGAGGAAAGATCCACGAGAAGTTGCCCAATCTCTCAAACCATCTCATAATCTCCACATTTGGCCCTTAAGCTCGGACGAGCTCGAAGAAATCAAGGATCTTTTTCCTTGATTTCATGGCCAAATCAAGTCGTTTTCCTTGCTTAGAGCTCGACCTTAAGCTCTATAAAGAACCCTCTCACCTAGGCCTATCTCTTTAGCAAGTTTCAGGGCCAAAAACACCTCTTCTCCTCCTACCTCTGGCCTACTCCAGGTGACTCCTCGACTCTGCCTTCAACGCCCTTTACCACATACCATAGGCAGAGGGAATCTTCCTCCCTCCGTCGTCTACTCCTCGCCATACCAGTCAGGAGCTCCCTCTCCCTTTGACGTCGCCGTTCTCCCTCACCGGAGCTTTCCCCTTCTCCGGCTCTGGTCCATCACAACCAAGCGCCCCCTCCTCTGTCTCACTCCCTAAGTCCCTCTAAACTCATCTCCTATTTCTCTACCTCATTTCTCTCGACCCAAATTTCGCTTTCGACCCTCGCTTCACCCTCAATGCCCCCATCTTCCTCAAGTTCGACACGAGCTCCTGCGAGATCGCATCGACGCTACACTACACCAAACACAACACCACCACCTCCATTAGCTCTGCCCTGACCCACTGATCAAAAGCCTCAACTTTATTGGGACTTTTGACCATGCACACGACCCACCGAACACACCCACTCATGTGCACCTCTTCCATCATCATCAGCACTCCATCGACCTTTGCCTATAGCTACGTGCAAAGGAAGGAGGACTTTTAGTCCCACCTTGGAAAGGTAGAGTCACGCAATAGCTGTTCACCTCCAAATGCACGGGTGAGGTCCCCACGCACGCCCCATCGCACGTGCTCACACGTGCTTGTACACGCACCCTCTCTCGTAGTTCACGCCACGTGGGTCTGGGTAGTGGATCCGTTTACCCAGTTATCCGAGTCCAACTTGGTTCTGAAGAAGGAAACTCTGAGAGGGAGGAGGGGGGTTTTGCTACTTTAGGATTCGTGTCCTCTCCCTCTCTCAACATTTAGTCTCTTGAGGCCCTTGTGCAGCTGTTGCTGCTGTGCCATGGTGCCTTGAGGTTAAGTGTTGAACGTGTTTTGCGAATCGCTACGCTTACGTGTTTGATTTTGGAAAACCTGTCGTTATAGTTCAAAAAGCGAAGAATTCATGTTCAAAAAATAAAATTTATACCGAAAATAATTCCGGGTCAAACACAGGGAGGCTACGTTGATCTATATTCGCAATTATATTTTTTTTAGGATTTTTGTTAAGCAAGGCGGTATAATTACAATGGAGCTATCAAACTGAGAGAGAGAGAGAGAGAAAGAGAACATGCATTCAATATTTCAATTGTTTATAAAAGTTACACTAGAAAGCGGAAAATCAATTACACTATAAAGCAGGAAAATTCTACACTAGAAAAGCTGTAAATAAGAATGGGAGAGAGAAGTTATCCTCCTCGACGATTGCTTCGAGGACGAGCCGGACAGGACGACGCCTGGACGAAGGAGAACGAAGCAGGACGAAGGAGGATGAAGCAGAAGAACGGGAACGGAGCAGCACGCCGTCGTCGTCGCGGGATCCACTTCCAAAGGGGAACGAAAATTGGACTTTATCTCGCAAGAAGCATCCCGGGTGTGGGACAAGCTTCTTTTGAGCTTTGGAGGGGTAGAGAGGAGAAAGAAGGGATGAGAATTTCGTATGGAGGGGGTCTCCTTTTATAGTTGCAAGGAGTGGGGGCAAAATGGACATTACAACTTCAAAACAATAAATAAGGGGTCTTTAGTGACGGATAAATCTGTCACTAAAGCCCCGACGTGGCCGTCTCCTCCGCGCCCACGCGCGCCTCCTCGACTGCCCACTCCTCAACGCCCGCGCACGTCCAGCGTTTTTCAGCCGTCCGATCGCGAGATCGGACGGCATAAGATGCATCCGCGCCCGCGCGATACGCGTCTGATTGTGCGTCCGATTGCGCGTCCAATCGCGCGTCGGCGCTATTGAGCGCGCGTGGCCGTCCGATCTCCATCCGACGCTCCAATTGCTCGCACCCGCCGCTCCTCGCCACGGCTCGAACCCGCGCCCCGCACTCGCGATAGCGCGCTCGACCGCTGCGCTATGGGGCGCGGATGGTCAAGCGCCCATAGCCGTTGGGAGTGGGGCTTTCACAAGACGCAGGAGGCCGTTTGGGCGGCTGAGATGGTGCCACGTGGCGCTATCTTGGCCGTCCATCTTCTGGAAGTTGTAAATGGTGCCACGGATGTCGGATTGACTTGATTTTTGTGTCGTTGGACTGCGATCGTCGATCCGAATTCATCTGTGCAGTCGGATTTATCATCTGAAGTGCAGATTTACACCACCCTGGCCCTCGATCTTCTAGGGCTCCGGGGTCACCATCTGATGCTACGGATGCCTGATTAGGGCGATCTTGGAGTCGTTGAACCCCAATCGTCGCCCTGATCACATCCATATGGTTAGATCTTTGATCGAGGCCTTGATAAAATATTTGCCCTGTCCAAGCACATAAAAGGAGACAATTAACCTCCATTTTATTCAAACTATTCTAAATGCAAGATGATGCATGTAATGCAATATTTATATCATGAAATGCAATCCTATGCTTAAGAACATGCATAAATAGACATCTTAAGTAGTGTAAATGTGTTTACATCATACCCCCATGCCTATCTTTTGCTAGTCCCTAGCAAAAACTATATGCTATTTATAAAAGAATTAGGTTAGATTATTTGGACTTGAGTTATTTTTCAATCATTAAGAAATTGTCTACTTAGGAACTGAACCTTCAAAGACACAACAGTGCCCGGGTATCAGCCAAAATGCAAACTGCTTCAAGCCCTCTCCTTATTAAAAGAAAATTTTCTTTTTCTCTTTTCTAATTTTTTTGATTTTCAAATTTTTGGGTTTAAGAGTGGCTTTCTACGGCCATTCAACTCACCCAAAATTTGATGAGAACCCTAAGCTTTAAGTATCTTATTGTGATTGTGATAGACTCGTTGACCGGCAATTAGAACGGACTTCGGATTTCTACGCCTCTAGGTGACCTAACCAGAATTCTACCTAAAAGTGTATCTTTACAACCGGTAGCTTTCTCCCTACTTTTATTTTTTTTATTTTTTATTTTATTTTATTTTATTTTTTTTACGGGGTCAACACAAGGGTGAATCCGGTGTATATCTCCCCGGTTTATTCTACTTCTCTGCTTCTTCCTAAGTGTTTTAGGAATTTTTGGTGCATTTCTGAGCTGGGTTCTGGACAATTGGTCGATGAGCTGTTACCACAGACAACTTGCCAGCCATACTCGTGTGGCGAAGTGTGGCTTATTTCTTTTTGTTCTTTTCTCTCTTTTTTTTCTTTCCTTTTTTTTTTTTAAGTAGGTGGCTTCCCTAGTCTAAGATTTACCTAAAGGCAGCAAACTAAGAAAGGTCCAGTGACTGGGCTCTGGACAACCTACCTACGGGCTGTTACCCACGATAACTTGCCAGCCATATCACCCTAGAAGGTTCATTAGCTACCCAATTTCCGTTAGAATCACCGAACAACGAGTCGGTGCAAAGAAAGTGTGTAGATGCTTAAAACTCAAAATTCCCTCAAATCAGAGGGCGGGTTGATAAGTCATGTACTTATCACCCAAACTTATTTATTCCGATTATAATAGAATTAAGATGGCGATGACTCAAAAATAAATCCACATTTTAGTGGATACCCAGGCTAATTAAGTCCAAAGACCTGAGGGGTCTTTGTGTTCAGATCCTAATGTAAAATTTATTAGGATTGAAAAGTCCTAATGTCCAACTAATCCTTCCTAATTTTTTTTTTTATAAGAAGAGAAACAATTTACATGGATTTCACAAGGCTGACCAAATAATTCAAGAATGAATCCACCCCCCCATGCCTAGCTGATGCAATGTCCTCATTGAAAAAGAGACATGAAAGAAAGGGTAGAATATGAAAGATGTCACCTGGATATGAAGCTCGTATCAGCCTTGTGTCATATGTACAATTGCTGAGTTTAATGCCGTCAGCTAGGTGAAGTCCAGCCAAAGAAGTCACAGAATGGCTAGAGCAACAGACTCTGAGACGGTTTCTGGAAGATTACGGTCAACAACAGGCTTTAAACGTTGACCGTTGACTTTAAAGGTGTTACCCGTATTTGGGTCAGAAATCTGAATGGCACCATTAGGAAAAATCTGATCAATTATGAATGGGCCATTCCATTTAGATCTAAGTTTACCAGGAAAGAGCTTAAGTTTAGAATCAAATAACCAGACCTTCTAGTTTGGCTCAAAACTCTTGCGGGAAATCAATTGATCATGTAGAGCTTTGGTCCGAGCCTTGTAGATCTTGGCATTCTCATAAGCATCATTCTAAGCTCCTCCAACTCAGATAGTTGGAGTTTCCTGGTCTTTCCAGCTAGATTCAGATCTAAATTGCATTGTTTGATTGCCCAAAATGCCCTGTGTTCAATCTCTACAGGTAGATGGCACGCCTTTCCATACACCAAACGGAATGGAGACATGCCGATGGGTGTTTTATACACCGTACGGTAGGTCCAAAGAGCGTCCTCAAGCTTTTGAGTCCAATCCTTACGATCAGGCCTAACCGTTTTTTGCAGAATGTTTTTGATCTCTCAATTGGAGATCCCGGCTTGTCCATTCGTTTGGGGATGGAAAGGTGTGGAAATTTGATGATTAACCCCGTATTTGGCCAATAAATTTTGGAATTGGGCATTAGTAAAATGAGTGCCACCATCACTGATGATAGCCCTCGGAATCTCGAACCTACTGAAGATATTTTTCTTGACAAAATTGATGACCACCTTGTGGTCATTGGTTCAGGTGGGAATTGCCTCAATCCATTTGGACACATAATCAAGAGCAACAAGAATGTACTAATGTCCAAATGAAGGGATAAAGGGTCCCATGAAATCGATGCCCCAAACATCGAAAATTTCTACAGGAAGAATAAGGTTTAGGGGCATCATGTCTCTCTTAGTTATGTTCCCGAGTGACTGACATCGAGAACATGACCTTGAGAAGTCCTGGGCATCCTTGAATAAAGACGGCCAATAGAAGCCAGATTGCAAGATTTTTGCAGCCGTCTTTCTTCCGGAGAAATGTCCACCACACCCAGATGCATGGCAGAACTCGAGTATACTGTTGAATTCATTCTCCGGTATGCATCGGCGAATAATCTAATCAGAGCCGATGCGATACAGTTCAGGGTCCTCCCAAAAGTAGTATTTGGCCTCAGATTTGAGTCTATCCCGTTGTTGCTTAGTCCAATCCTGGGGGATTTGACCAACGGCCAAATAGTTAACAATGTCAGCAAACCATGGGGAGTGGACACCTAAAACTGCAAGAATGGTTTCGTCCAGAAAAGTGTCAGCAATCGGAATGTCCGGACAAGAAGAATCACCTAGGAGTCTCGACAAATGATCCGCTACCACATTTTGTACCCCAGCTTTATCCTTGATTTCAAGATCAAATTCTTGAAGAAGAATCCAACGAATAAGCCGGGGTTTAGCATCCTTTTTAGCCACGAGATGTCTCAAGGCCAAGTGGTCGGTATAAACAATAACATGAGACCCCAAGAGATAAGCCCTGAATTTTTCCAAAGGAAATACTACAGCTAGTAATTCCTTTTCAGTAACAGTGTAATTCCTCTGGGCTTCATCCAGAGTTTTACAAGCGTAGTAAATGACAGAGGGCTTTCGGTCAATTTTCTGACCCAGGACAGCCCCGACCACGTAATCAGAAGTGTCGGTCATGACCTCAAATGGGGCTGTCCAAATTGGTGGTTGCAAAATTGGAGCACAGGTGACTGCCATTTTCAAAAAATCAAATGCCTTTCGGCATGATTCGTCAAAAACAAACGGCGTTTCTTTGGCAAGAAGATTGCTCAAAGGACGAGCAACCTTCGAGAAATCCTTGATGAATCTTCGATAAAATCCCACATGGCCAAGAAATGATCTGATTTGTTTAACAGATGTGGGATGAGGAAGTTTAGCGATAGCATCAACCTTAGCTTTGTCCACTTCAATTCCCCATTCAAGAAAACACACTTGCCTAATTTAAAAGAGAATTGATTTCCCGCATCGTGTGTTACCTAAGCCCTGATGGAATTGATCTAAGTAAGAAAACCCTAAAAGAAAGCTTTAAGATTCACTTGAATCCCTAAAATTTGAGACTTAATAACCTATTTGCAAACCACTCAGGGTGATTTTGGGTTCTTTACCCAACTCATCTTAAACTTTAGACCAGGTTAGGTGAAGTTGACCCAACCTTGTGGGTTAACCAACCTTCAAATTAGGTCACAAATCACAAGCAACTCTAAAGTTCAAGTGAAATTCAAGGCACTATGATTCAGGAATAAAATTGGTAGACTTAGGGGTCAAGTTGCTCATTCCGGTCTACTTGGATTCTCAGTGACAAGGAAGGTCGGGTGGGGGAAACCCTGTAACCTGTGGGGATGCTCTACTGTGTAGGGGTCTTTGCGGGGCTCTCCCTTCCTGGCAACCCAAGTACTTCTCAAGTGAGTGACTTTCTAATCAAGAGGTATCATCCACCTCGAACCTCCGTAGTCATCCAAAGATTTTTTTTGGGTGCCTCGATTGGGTCCATCACACATTCTATCTCTCATCTGGCTCTGTAGTGCATGTTTGGGAGGGGGTCCTTAAGACCACCCTTGAGGCCTCCATTAGCAGTCCATTCTCTTCGAGGCCAAGCCTTGACCCACTTGTTTGTCCTACAACCCGACTAGATTGACATCTCTTCCGAATCATCTGCTTCTGAGCCTAGATCTCCTTCATCTGCATCCATGGAGAATCATAAAGAAGAACCAATTTCCAAAATCAGCTACAGCGCCTCAATGATCTATTCCATGCATACATAAATCCACTGTCGCATCCTCATATACGAGATCACTACGATCCCACTACGGTGGAAATCGAACCAAGGGTAAAAATCCCAGCTGGAGGGCCTAATGCTGAACTCAAGCCTAATTTGATTCATGCTATCCCAAAATTCCATGGCTTGAACTCCGAAGATCCCTTCTAGCACATCAAGCAACTAAAGCATTTGGTCCAGACCTTCGGGCCACCTGTTTAGAATCAAGATATTATACTCATGAAGTTCTCTTTCTCTCTCATGGATAAAGTTGCCGATTGGTTTCAAACTCTGACCCACATGGGGGAACTCCAAACTGAATTCCTGCTATTGCTCGCTTTGAAATGGGTTTTAAAATCAATGCTTGTAGTATAGGTCGAATCAGCGTGAAAAACAAATATAATTTATTATTCGAATGAAAGTCCGAGGTCGAACACAAGGAGCAATTGGCAAAAATGATTCTCAAGATTGCAATTCAATACAAATATATAAGCAATAGAATTCCAAGCAATAATGATATATGAATGAAAGCGTATGTCAAAGAGTGCAAAAAGAATGGGGTAAAATGGTGATTTGAATCACCAATTACCCCTCATAATTATATCAAATAACTCAATAGTACTAAGTAATTAAATGCCACGTAGGATAAGTGCTTCAGTTGAATCTCAGACGTCGACTCAGTCGGTCAGACGACTTAAATCACTCAAAGGTACTATTCTTCTTCTTCTCAGGTTTCTCTCTTCTTCTCCTTCTCTGTGGCTTCTTCTGTTCTACAACCACTCTTTCTTCTGGCCGTGCTTTCTTTTCCTTCTTCCTTTGGCTTCCTCTTCTTCTTTCTCTTCATGCACAAGGGGAAGGCACTCTCAGATTTGGCTAAGTGTCACAGAGAGCAAAACCCCCCTAACCCCCGTGCACTTTCTCTCCTTCTCTCTGGGATCTGCCCTCCCAAGGCCTCAGGTTATCGGGTATTCGAGTAGAGCGCACCTAGGATTGGGCTCACCGACAGTGGGTGGTGAGCGAGGCATGAATAGGGCTTAGGCAGGTCGGATCTACGCCAGGCCTGCGGGGGAACGGGTCACGGGCGAGACGCAGGTGATGGGTGAGTGAGGACCTCACCCCCTGTGTTCTGTTGAGGCGAATAGCCTGTGGCAGAAAATCAATATATGCAACTACAAGCGCTCTTTAGCTTCTGAGGTGGGACTATCCCACCGCCTTCTTTCTGCATGCAGCTGCAATTGCTGCTTCTTGAAATTGCAGTCAAAGGCCCAGTCAAAGGGCCAAATTGATCCCTGGGTTGTGATCTTGGAGACTCTCCGCTGCGCCTGGGACTTCACTTGGGGTCTACAGGTGTTAGAGCAAGGCTTCAAGCTTCGCTCGATGCTTCAGCAATAGTGGCGGAGGACCTACTACTTGAAAATTAGAATACGGCCTCTCGACCTTATTAAATAGGTTCAAGAGCTTCGTCGTAGGATGACGAGGGTGTAGGTGGCAGTGACGAGCTGCAAAGGTGGTTGTAGGTGGCTGGCAAAGGCGAAGATGAAGGTCTGGAGGTGGGTTGTTCGGTGAGGAGGTGGAGTGGGAAATAGGCCTGGAAAGGTTAGGATTTTTACTCTAGGGGCCAAGGTGGAGGTTTTGACGATATTGGTGAGGTATTTGGGAAAGTGGAGTGGGCAGAGGACATCATCGAAGGTCTGGTCAGAGTGGAGGACGATGGAGGTGAATGGCGGCATCGAGGGTCGAAATTGGGACATGGAGAGCAGGAAAGATAGTGTATACCTTACTAAGCCTTACTAACCTAATCTAAACGAATGAAAGGAGCGAGAATCCACGCCAAGGGTACGTCGGCGATGGAGAAGACGAGGTGCTCCGGTGAGGGTTGGAATGACGACGAGAGAGAGAAGCCAAGGGAAGGATGCTCCTGCTGGTACGGCCAAGGGTGGACGAGAGAGAGGAAGGGAATCCGGCCACTAGTATTGTGGACGGACGAGGAAGGAGGTCAGGAGGAGTCGTCGGAGCTTGCAGAGCTTCTCGGTCGGAAGAGGAAGGAGGAATATGGGGATTTCACAGCCGGAATCAAGCTTGGGATCTTCGGTCTGATCTGGGGCATCTTTTATAGGCCTCTAAAGGATGCTTTGGGCTTGGGAAGCAAGCTTCCCAAGCTAGGAAAGCCTGACGAAGATAGGAATTCCAAGATACCCTAATCTCTCATGCGTTCGCATGAGAGATTGGGAAAGTTCTAGGGCTTAGGAATTGGCTCAAAAGGAAGGGAATTCCTTAACGAACTTCCCTTTCAAATCTAAGAGGGATTCGTCAAGGAATAAAGGAGAACATGCCATTTTAAGGTGGCCAGAGTTTGTAGGATTAGGATTCATGGTGGCAGGGACCTTTTTGTGAAGAAGCTAAGGAAGCTAGGGGGCTATTTGTAAGATATTCAAAAGTTAAGGATCTGAATGAGATAAAAAAAGTCTAATTAGTCCAAAATGCAAACTTGGTCAAGATGATCTCAGATTGGGCCTAAATTTTGGCATAAACCTAATTTGGACCCAAGGAATCCAATGGTGAAGTTAGATTTAGGTTTTGACCTCGTTTGATTGGGTAATTTATTCAAAAACCTAAATTAGGGCAAATATCAATCTGAGACTCTATTTTGGGTCAAGATAGGTTCTAATGGTCAAATTGAAGGTACCAAACCCTAGAAAAATATTTTTATATGATTTTTAGAGGGTTTAGGTGAATTTTATCCTGGCCAAAACCTCAATTAATTAAGCTGGTCTATTTTTAGGGTTTCAGAAGTCATTTAATTCTTAAAACACACGAAAATCCTTTTCTATCTGTTCTAACCCACTTGTCAGACATTTAAGACCATTTGACCTTTATCTAACCCCTGAGAAAACCCGTGGTTGTTTTGCATTCAAGATATGATGGTAAAATAACAGTTTTAACCTTGGTTTCTTGTATTTCTCTCTGAAAGGATTTGTAATAAATTATGGCCTTTTGATGGTTATGTAGAAGCATTTAATGACTTAATCAGATCAAATTGAGCTAGTTATGACTCATAATGGTGTTCCCATCATACCCCCATGCCTAGCTCTTGCTAGTCCTTTAACAAAATCTCATGGAATTAACTTAAATTCTAGACCATGCCTTTTTATGCTCAAATTTCTACTATGTGCTTTCTTTTGTAGATTAGGTCAAAATGCCAATAGTAGGCGTAGAGGTACTCAAGTACCAACCAAGATCTAGACCTGACCAACTCTTGCCTCAGTCCGTCGTGAAGGTTTCTAAGGCTCACAGCAACTAACCTAAGGTTCATTGAACTTCGCGGTCAAAGAACCCATGCTTAAAACATGTTTAGTCCCGGTTCAGTTTGCAGTGCGTTTTTGTAAGAGAGAGAGACGAGATTGTTTTTATTTTTGGGGAGTTTCCTCTCTCTTTTCTTTCTTTATTTCTAGCTTCGAATTGGCTTTACAACATGGTCTGTATCAGATTCCTAGCTCCCACCATCAATCTTCGCAGGGTCCCTAGCAATCGATGTTTGAGATAGCACCGCTCATGGCAACCCCCAGAATCATGGCTTTCAAGATTTCGGGATAATCCCACCCATGGTGTTCTGTAGCTAAATCCAGACACTGGCAATCGACATTTCATGATAATGCCGCCCATGGCATCTGAACCAGCACAAGGCGCTTACATCCCCCAGTAGAACATTTAGATATCTTAGGAGACAAGCATCAAGGAGACGGTATATTATTAAGCATCTTCGAGGGGAATTTCCTGCCTCTCTACGCTGGAAACTCTTTCAAATCAACTTTTGTTGATCAGCCGCTCTTAATCTAGGTAGCTTTTTTAGAATAGAATTAACGCATTTGCGTGATTTTGATAGTTAAGTGCACTAAACCAGACTATGTGTGGATTGGGGTGCTTAGGTTACCGAATCCCACAAACCAGAGGTCAATTAACAAGGTTGAATAATCCCTAAGCCTTAGACCTAATACATAAGCTTCGCATTTTCCCAAACCTCTTAAGGACTATCCAGATCTTAACGAATACTTGAATTTTTAAGCTTAAAACACAGCCCAAACAGCCTAAGATTAGCGTTCATGCTAATCTCTTTTGTCTCTTAGCACTTTATATCATTTTATTTCTTTTGATTTGGTCTATAAATAAGTAGATTCCTTAATCTTTTATCAAAGACTATCTCCTTTGTTTCAAACTGCGCTCCGTTTTGATATTTATATCACCTCCCCTTTTCCTCCACAAGAATGATATGCAATTTTCAAAATTTCCTCACTTCATCTTTTTTTTTCTTTTTCAATTTTTTATTTTTTTAGTTTTATGGACTATGTATTTTTTTTATGAAACCCTTTCATGTGAAGTGATTCTCACAATGTTTTACACTTTAATAGCCCCCATGCCTACGATTTGCAATGTCCTCATTGTAAATTAGGTGGGTTCGAATTCAGCTTAGATCGTACATTGGAACAGGGTTTAGTTGGGTGGATGGGTCGAGATAACTGTTGCGAACGATTTCAAGCTTTGGTACGGGTGCTAGAGGTGGAGTCGACTGTTCTAATGAACGAACCCTAAAGTGCAATATGAGTTCAGCACGGGATGTGTCAAGAAGGGTTTTAGGTTTTCTTAAAAAGATGACGGGTTGCCTCCCGTTAAGCACTGAGTTTAACGCCATTAGTCGAGCGCAATATGTTCAGAGAGAATGGAGATCAAAAGATACCTTAGCCAAGTTCGTATCAGTGAGTTCAATGAATGACTTAAGTCAATGACCATTCACAACAAAAGGTTTGGAATTAAGGCTAGGTTGACTGATTTAAACAACTCCATTTCCAAAAATTCATCGGATAAGATATGGTCCAATCCATTTTGATCTGAGTTTGCCTGGGAAGAGTTTTAGTTTTGCATCAAAGAGTAGGACTTTCTGACCAAGGTGAAAGATCTTTCTGGATATGTGCTTGTCGTGAAAGGCCTTAACCCGCTCTTTGTAAATTCGCGAGTTCTCGTACACATCATTACGTAGTTCATCAATCTCGCTCATTTGAAGCTTTCTGTGGGTTCCTGCCTTAGAAAGGTCTAAATTACACTTCCGTATAGCCCAATAGGCTCTGTGCTCCAACTCGACGGGGAGGTGACATGCCTTCCCGTACACCAATCTGAAAGGAGACATGCATAATTGGGTCATGTGGGTGGTCCTATAAGCCTACAAGGCTTCTGAAAGCCGGGACGACCAATCTTTCCTTTCAGGTTTGACAATGACTTGAAGGATTTTCTTAATCTCTCGATTTGATAGCTCAGCTAAACCGTTGGTTTGGGGATGATAAGGAGTACAGATTCGGTGTGATACCCCATACTTGGTCATCAGTGATCTGAAATGAGCATTCACTAAATGGGTCCCTCCATCAGAGATAATGGCATGTGGAATCCTGAACCGAGAAAAGATGTTTTGATGAATGAATTTGATTACCACCTTATGATCGTTGGTTCGGGTCAGGATGGATTCGATCCATTTGGACACGTAGTCAACAGCGAGAAGAATGTACTCAAAGCCGTTCGAGATAGGGAAGGGTCCCATGAAATCAATCCCCCAGACATCGAAGATTTCGCATACGAGAATCGACTATAAAGGCATCATATCGTGGTGGCTCATGTTGCCCAAGGTCTGGTAATGAGTGCATGCCTTACAGTGATTATATGCATCCTTGAAAATTGTGGGCCAGTAAAAGCCACACTGGAGGACTTTTGCTGTGATTTTATGTCGAGAAAAGTGTCCGTCGTAGGCCTGGTCATGGCAGAAGGACAAAATGTCCTGAATTTCCACTTCCAAGATGCATCGTCTGATGATCTGATCAGCACCAATGCGGAAGAGGTACGAGTCTTCCCAGATGTAGTACTTGGAATTGGAAAGCAATTTGTCTTTCTTAGCCTTCGGCTAATCGGACGGGATCTGACGTGATGCCAAGTAGTTTACTAAATCAACAAACCAAGGAAGTCCTGTACTAATAGTCAGGAGGTGCTCATCGGGAAAGTGTTCTATGATGGGTCCGGAAGGGTCAATAATGTCATAAGGAAGGTGGGATACGTGGTCAGCTACCACATTCTGCTTTTCCGCTTTATTGTGAATCTCAAGATCTAATTCTTGCGACAACAAGATCCAGCAGATTAGTCGAGGTTTCGCGTCCTTCTTCGTGAGGAGGTGCCTCACTACAGTGTGATCTGAGTATATGATAACATGGGAACCCAAAAGATAGGATCTGAATTTCTCTAGGGCAAATACTACGACTAGTAGCTCTTTCTTAGTAACTGTGTAGTTACACTGAGCCTCATCAAGTGTCTTGCTAGCATAGTAGATGACTACGGGTTTCCCGTCTATTTTTTGCCCAAGTATCGCACCCACAGCATAATCAGATGCATCGCACATTATCTCAAAGGGTTGAGACCAATCAGGGGACTACAGGATAGGTGCTTGGGTAACTTGATCACGTAGAATCTCAAACGCCTGAGTGCAATCCTCGGTGATTTTGAAGGGGACATCCTTTGAAAGAAGAGTAGTCAGGGGGCGTGTGATTTTCGAGAAATCGACGGTAAAAATCGACGTGTCCCAAAAAAGATCAGATGTCCTTGACTAAGCTAGGCATAAAGAGTTTGGAAATCATATTCACCTTGGCTCAATCAACCTGGATGCCTTTTTCAGAGATGAGATGTCCCAGGACAATTCCCTCAGGTACCATGAAGTGGCTCTTTTCCCAGGAAAGAACCAAGTTCACGTCGATGCACCACTTGAGGATTTGGACCAAGTGCAGGAGGCACTCATCAAATGATTCCCCAAATACTGAGAAGTCATCAATGAAGACTTCAAGGTATTCACCTACCATATCTGAGAATATGGCAAGCATGCACCGTTGAAAAGTGGCGGGTGCATTGCAGAGATCGAATGGCATCCTTTGGAATGCATATGTCCCGAAGGGGTAGGTGAAGGTGGTCTTCTCTTGGTCCTCAGGATGGATTGTGACCTGGTTATAATTGGAGTACCCATCCAAGAAGCAAAAGAATTGATTTCCCGCTAGTTTCTCGAGGATCTAATTAATGAACGGTAGTAGGAAATAATCCTTCTTCGTGGAGGAATTGAGTCTTCTGTAATCAATGCAGACTCTCCATGAGTTCGCTATACGAGTCGATATGGTTTCTCTGGTTTCAATCGTGATCACGGTGAATCCTGCCTTCTTAGGCACAACTTGGATTGGACTCACCCACCGACTGTCGAAGATCGGGTTGATGATCCCTGCATCTAACCACTTGATGATCTCCTTTTTCACGACATCCTGCATATTTGGATTTAGGTGTCTCTACCTTTCACGGGATGGTCGTGAGCCCTCTTCAATATAGATGTGATGTGTGCAGTATGAGGGGCTGATGCTAGTCAGATCATCGAGAGTCCATCCAATGGCTCTTCGATGCTGCTGGAGAATAGAAATCGGGCGTGTTTCCTGATCAGATGTGAGTCGGGAGTTGATAATCAAAGGAAACGTCTTATTGGAACCCAAAATGACGTATTTGAGATGGTCAGGGAGGGACTTCAGTTCCATAAAAGGATTATCAGCAGCAGCAGGTGGTTTAGGGTGAGTGTCGGGAGCAAAGGCAGGAGCTATGGGTGTGTCTAGGTTATGTTCAGGCTCCTCTAATTGCAGGTTTTGATCTTCTTTTGGTTGATCAGAAATATTTGAGTTTTCCTCGATACATAAGTCGTCAACCATGGCCTCAATATCACAAATTTGTTCTATAACCTCATAATTAATTCCTTGTTGAGCCTTAAAGATGTCAATCTTCAGTGTCTTGCTCCAAAATTTTAACTCAATTTGGCTCTCCTCGCAATTAATATTGGCCCTAGCTGTGGCTAGAAAGGGTCTCCCTAATATGATCGGTGTATTTTTCAAGTTCTCATGAGCATCCATGTCTAAGACAATGAAATCCATGGGAAAATAGAAATCGTGTATCCTAACTATGACATCCTTGAGAATTCCTTTTGGTGACTTAATAGATCGATCGGCTAACTGCAGAGTCATCTCTGTCGATTTAAGCTCAGATTCCTCAAAGTAGTCTAGTAGGGATGTAGGTATCAAATTTATGGAAGCTCCTAGGTCTAATAAGTCTCGGTCAAATTGTATATTACCGATAGCATAGGAGATCAGAGGGGTGCCTGGGTCTTTTTCCTTAGGCGGGAGTTTGCTCAAAATGATGAAGTTGGCTTGCTTCGACAATACAATTGGGTTCTCGCCTTTGGTTCGTGGCTTACACTTAGGTGTACATACATCTTTCAAGAATCGTATGTAAGCCAGTACGTGGCAAATCACATCCATCAAGGGGATGTTTATATGAACCTACTCAAAGAGTTTGACCAGGTCCTCCTCAGGTGCCACGGGTTTGGTTGTCTTCTTTCCTTTGGTCAAGGCCTCGGGAAATGGAACCTTAGATGGTTCCTGTAGAATTGGCTTAGGCTCTTTATCAGGGATGGGTGTGTCCTGGATGACCAATCTAGGGTTAGGGTTTACGATCTCAGGCATGTTGTGGCTAGGAAAGGGTGGGTCTTGTGTTGCTTTGCCACTATGGGTGGTGACGGAATTTATTCTTGCCTAATTTTGGTTTGAATTAGACAAAATAGGTGTTTACTGCTGAAATCCCGAGTATGAAGTTGAAGCATCCATCCTGTCAGGTGATGGAGTAGAAGGGGCTTGATAAACAAAGTGAGCTTGGCCCTGATTTAGGTTTATAATGTGCCTGTGGTTCGGCACATTATTTGGATTTGGAAGAGGCTGAGAGGGAAGTGCACTAGGCTGGCGAACACTTGCCAGCTGGGCCAATTGATTTCATAACTTAGAGATCTCTTCTTTGTGTTATTTTTGTATGTCAACCAAGGTCTGGAGAATCAAAGATGTCTGATCTTCTTTAGGCGGTCCAGATTGGAAATTTTGATTAGGCCTTGGTTGAGTGGATTGATATGGTCTCTGGTTTTATGGTCAGGTTGGGAATTGGGATCATAGATTTGGGTTATTTCCCGACCACGTAAAGTTAGGATGATTCCGCCATCCAGGGTTGTAAGTATTGGAAAAAGGATTATTCTGGATGATGTGGAGATACTCGTAGGTATGAGGAGCTCCGAGATAATCAGGGTATGGGGATTCAGAGTTTCCCCAACTGAGGTGGGCTCACCTGGAGTTGCCTCCGAAGCCATAATCAGATAGGGGTGGATACGCATCCATCCCCAGGGAGTGGTAGATGTTGGGCGCAACCTACCTTCCCGTGGGTGGGTGTGCGTATGTGCTTTGAGGTGCAGAGGTGGATTTGTGTAGATGACCAGTGATGTCGTCCACTTTTTCTCGATAATGGAGACCTTGTCCAATTGACTGGCTACCAACTCTAGATCAATGCATGCGGAAAGGCCTCAGGATTCATGTACCCCCCGATTATTTGTCAATGCGTGAGTGGACGTCCAGTCGTACGCACCCAATGACTCATTGTTTGGGGAGTTCTCGCACATGTTCTCGAGAATTTCCCAAATTGTGTCCTCATGTTGACCCATGATGCTACCACCACAGGTTGCATTGACAAAGGGCTTGATATCTTCACAAAGTCCGTGGTAAAAGGATTGGACTTGTTCCCACTTTGGAACTCCGTGATGGGGGCACTTACGCATAAGATCCAGAAAATGATCCCATGCCTCATGTAGAGATTCTCCTACTCCTTGGGAGAAGTGCATGATTTGGTGCTGCATCGTGTTTGTATGACCAATGGGGTAGAATTTTTGCAGGAAGGCGGTTTGAAGTTCTACCCATGTGTTGATCATGTGTGGTTGAGTTTGAAACAGTGAGTAGCTTTGCTAGCCAGAGAGAATGAGAAGAGCTTCAAGAGTAATCCATTCCAATTCTGTACATCTGCCCCAAAAGTGTGGGCCAGATGTTTTAGGTTCTTGATGTGCTGGAAAGGATCCTCGGAGCTCAAGCCATGAAATTTTGGGGTCATATGAAGCATGCTAGGCTTGAGATCTTCCTCAGGTCCTCCCACGAAAATGTTGATTCGGGGTTCGATCTCCACCGCTGCGGGATTATAGTGATCTCACATTTAAGGATGTGGCGGTGGGTTGATGATGGCATTGATTTGGTATTGGAAATCATTTAATTGTTGCTCAATGTTAGGTTGATCTTCTTGGTGATCCATAGCTGATGAAGGGGAAGTAGGTTCCAAATCAGAGGATATGTCAATGTGATCAGGTTGTTGCACAAACATGGAAGTTAAGGCTCGACCTTGACGAGAGTGAATATCTAATGGAGGCCTCAAGGATGGTCTTAAGGACCTCCTCCCGAACATGCACCGATGGAGTAGACCCAAAACTTTTGGATGACTATAGAGGTTCAGGGTGGATGATACCCCTTAGTCAGAAAGTAGTCCACCTGAGAATTACCTGGGAAACTAGAGAGGGAGAGTCCCACGAAGACCCCTACACGGTAGAGCACCCCCACGAGTTACAGGGTTTCCCCCACCCGACCTCTCTTGTCATTGAGGATCCAGGTAGACCAGAATGGAAATTGACCTCTTAAGTCTACCAATTTTAAGTCAAGAGCAAAGGTGCATATGATTTCACTTGAACTTTAAGATGTTTTTGTGCAAAGTGACCTAATTTAAAGATTGGTTAACCCAACAAGGTGCGTCAACTTCACCTGTTTTGTCCTTTGAAAAATTTAGGTCCCTCTTTTAGTGTTCAAATGAAATTAATGAGCCTGATTTTAGGGTTTGCTTGAATAGATCAATTCAGCCAGGGCTCAGGCACACACTGTTTGGGAAGGTTAATTCTTGACTAAGCAAGTATGCCTCTAAAATCTTAAACTGGAAACCTTAATTGGCTCTGATTGGTCAAATTTTAATTCATCAAAATGTGGTACCTAGGGCTCAAGCAAGAAGGTGATAGCCCTAGATACCTTAAGCCCTAAGTAGGTGAACAAATCAGGGTTTGGATGTTGTCTAAATAGAATGTATCAAATCAGGCAACTTGATGATTAATCTAAGAATAGAATGCAAGTAGCCCTAGTTGATTTTTTCCTTTTTTAGCTGTTTAGAATCAAGGACTTAGAAGAGGGTGCATGGAGTTTACCTGCCCTTGGAGTGGCTGATGTGCAGCTGATCTTCCTCCAATGAGTCCCTGAAATAGATCACAGTCAAAAGAGATAGAGAAAGTTAGTACCAAATCAGATATTGCAATCTCGAAATCAAATTGCGCGTTGCTCCCCAACAACGGCACCAAAATGTTGTTCGCTCTTAAACAGGTTTTAAAATCAATGCGTGTAGTATAGGTCGAATCAGCGTGAAAAACAAATATAATTTATTATTCGAATGAAAGTCCAAGGTCGAACACATGGAGTAATTGGCAAAAATGATTCTGAGGATTGCAATTCAACACAAATATATAAGCAATAGAATTCCAAACAATAATGATATATGAATGAAAGCGTATGTCAAAGAGTGCAAAAAGAATGGGGTAAAATGGTGATTTGAATCACCAATTACCCCTCACAATTATATCAAATAACTCAATAGTATTAAGCAATTAAACGTCACATAGGATAAGTACTTCTATTGAATGTCAGACGTCAACTTAGTCGGTCAGATGGC
This sequence comes from Thalassia testudinum, assembly GCA_037157565.1. Classification (NCBI taxonomy): domain Eukaryota; kingdom Viridiplantae; phylum Streptophyta; class Magnoliopsida; order Alismatales; family Hydrocharitaceae; genus Thalassia; species Thalassia testudinum. Next base: position 148,398,197 of record JAZHRO010000031.1, read on the forward strand.
TTAAATCACTCAAAGGTACTATTCTTCTTCTCTTGCTTCAGCTCCTCTTCTCTTCTTCTTCTTCTTAGGTTTCTCTCTTCTTCTTCTTCTCTGTGGCTTCTTCTATTCTGCAGCCCCTCTTTCTTCTGGTCGTGCTTTCTTTTCCTTCTTCCTTTGGCTTCCTCTTCATGCACAAGGGGAAGGCACTCTCAGATTTGGCTACGTGTCACAGAGAGCAAAACCCCCTAACCCCCATGCGCTTTCTCTCCTTCTCTCTTTGGGATCCACCCTCCCAGGGCCTCGAGTTATCGGGTATTCGGGTAGAGCGCACTCGGGACAAAGCTCACCGGCAATGGGTGGTGAGCGAGGTGTGAACAGGGCATAGGCGGGTCGGATCTACGCCAGGCCCGCGGGAGAATGGGTCACAGGCAAGGCACAGGTGATGGGAGAGCAGGGACCTCACCCCCTATGTTCTGTTGAGGCGAATAGCCTGTGGCAGAAATCAATATATGCAGCTACGTGCACTCTTCAACTTCCGAGGTGGGACTAACCCACCACCTTCTTTCTACGTGCAACTACAACTACTGCTTCTTGCAATTGCAGCCAAAGGCCTAGTCAAATGGCCAAATTGGTCCCTGGGTTGTGATCCTGGAGACTCTCCGCTGCGCCTGGGACTTCACTTGGGTTCTGTAGGTGCTGGAGCAAGGCTTCGAGTTTCGCTCGAAGCTTCGACAATGGTGACGGAGGACCTGCTACCTGAAAATCAGAATATAGCCTCTCGGCCTCGTTAAATAGGTTCAAGAGCTTCGCCGTAAGATGGTGAGGGTGTAGGTGGCGGTGGCGAGCTGCAAAGGTGGTCGCAGGTGGTGGAGATGAAGCTTTGGAGGTGGGTTGTTCGGTGAGGAGGTGGAGTGGGTAATAGGCTTGGAAAGGTTAGGGTTTTTACTCTAGGGGCCACGACGGAGGTCTTGGTGGTGTTGGTAAGGTATTTGGGATAGTGGAGTGGGCGGAGGACCTCACCGGAGGTTTGGTCGGAGAGGAGGATGATGGAGCTGAACGGTGGCGTCGAGGGTCAAAATTGGGATATGGAGAGCAGGAATGATAGTGTATACCTTACTAAGCCTTACTAACCTAATCTAAATGGACGAAAGGGGAGAGAATTCGTGATAACATCATGTTTCACGAATTAAAATCGAGGTTTAGAGAACCTGTCATCATAGCTCTCAAAACACGTCTATTAGATAAAATTTATAACCAAAACTCAAAATGTGAGTCCCGAGTCGAACATGGGGAGGTGAACGTTTGGTTTTGAAAAATCTACGTTTCGCTTTTATTTATTTTTGTCATTTTTATCTTTTCTAATTTCCTTTTTGTATTTTTATCAAGCAAGAGATTAGGTCGATGAAAACTTTATCTACTTGCAAAAAATATAGTAGAGAGAGAGAATCACATATATTTCTGAATCCAATGTTTTCTACAACTAAGAAAGCGAGAAAAACTACACTAGAAAGCAAAAAAGAGATGGGATGAGAAAATTTCCCTCGACGGTTGCTCGGAGGACTCGCTCTGACGTCACTTGGAGGAAGGTGGTGAGGAGCGGGACGAGCGGAGATGGCAGAGCCAGAGGACGGAAGAAGGGACAAGACGGCGTCGCGGTGAGGATCTTCTTCCCAAAGGGTGGTGAGAGGATGACCACGGGATGCTCCACGAACGGGGATGAGGGGAGGGAAAACTATTTGGTTTTCTACTCTAGAGGAGCATCCCGGGCTTGGGACAAGCTCTCTCTAGAGCCTTGGAGGTGGTGAGAGGAAGAAAGGAAGAGATGGTTTGGAAAGGTGGTGGGTAGGCCCTTTTATAGTGGAGGAGGAAGAACAAATTCTCATCTAGGTCATTACTGACGACCGTAAACGTCGCTACAGATCCCTGCAGCTGCTGTTGAAGATCCACCCTTCAATTCCTCTTGCTGGCGCATGCAGACCATTAGTGACAGCTGCAAGAGTCACTAAAGGCCCACGTCGCTGACGATCCACCCGTTGCTCATGCTACTCTGGCATGCATGCATGCTCGCGTGCTGGTGCTGTGCTGTGTGTGTGGGCACTACGCTGCCGCTGCGCGCGAGTGCTATGCACTGCTACTGCATGCGTGCGCATGTGCTCAATTGGCCAATTGGGGGGAATTGGGGAGGGGGGCTGCGGGGATTCGAACCTGCGCCCCTCCCTTGAGGGTCAGGTGCTTAACCACTGCGCCAAGACGTCCAAAAGGTCCAAAGGACAACTTAGCACGAGTGATGGAGGAGCGTTCTCAGCCGTTGGATCAAGATCCAATGACTGGGAATGAAGGTCGGGGATGATGATGGCCGATGTTGGGTGGCTTGGATGGCACCACGTGACACCATTTGGGCCTTCCATTCTTCTTTCTATTGCAAGGGGTGCCACGGTGCTCAGATCGAGATGATTCACGTGTTGCCAGATTGCGATTGTTGCTCCAGATCCATCCGTATGGTCGGATTGTTCATCCGAAGCCTGTATGGATGTCGCATTGCCCCCATAGCCGTTGATTTTCCTCGGACTTTGTATGATGCTACGGGACTCTGATTTAGACTATTTCGTAGGCGTTAGACTCTGATTGTCATCCTGATCAAATCCGTACGGTCCGATCGTCCATCCAAGGCCCTGAAATAAATCTTATTCTCTCTTGACCATAAAAAGGACCTAATTAACCTAAAATATATACAACTACTCTAAATGCAGAATGATGCTTGCTATGCAATATTTATAACATGAAATGCAAATCTAAGCCTAAGAACATGCATGATTAGGCATTTTAACCTAAATAGATGTGTCTATATCAATCTGTGCCGAGGGTATGTTGGCGATGAAGAAGATGAGGTGCTCCGGTGAGGGTTGGAACGGCGACGACGACGAGAAGGATGATCTTGCTGGTACGGCCAAGAGTGGACGAGAGAGAGGAAGAGAATCCAGCCACTGGTATTGTGGACGGATGAGGAAGAAGGTCAGGAGGAGTCGCCGAAGCTTGCGGAGCTTCTCGACCGGAAAAGGAAGGAGGAATATGGGGATTTCACGGCCGGAATCAAGCTTGGGATCTTCGGTCTAATCTGGGGCATCTTTTATAGGCCTATGGAGGGTGCTTTGGGCTTGGGAAGTAAGCTTCCCAAGCTAGGAAAGCCCACCAGAGATAGGAATTCCAAGATACTTGGAAAGTTTTATGGCTTAGGAATTGGCACAAAAAGAAGGGAATTTCTTGACGAACTTCCCTTTCAAATCTAAAAGGGATTCATCAAGGAATCAAGGAGAACATGCCATTTTAAGGTCGCAAGAGTTTGTAGGATTATGATTCATGGCGGCAGGGACCTCTTTGTGAAGAAGATAAGGAAACTGGGGGGCTATTTGTAAGATATTCAAAAGTTAATGATCTGAATGAGATAAAAAAAGTCTGACTGGACCAAAATGCAAACTTGGTCAAGATGATCTCAGATTGGGCCCAAATCTTGGTATAAACCTAATTTAGACCCAAGGAATCCAATGGTGAAGTTAGATTTAGGTTTTGACCTCGTTTGACTGGGTAATTTATGTAAAATCCAAATTAGGGCAAATGTCAGTCTGATACTCTATTTTAGGTCAAGATGGGTTCTAATGATCAAATTGAAGGTACCAAACCCTAGATAATATTTTTATATGATTTTTAGAGGGTTTATGTGAATTTATCCTGACCAAAACCTCAGTTAATTAAGCGGATCTGTTTTTAGGGTTTCGAAAGTCATTTAATTCTCAAAACACGCGAAAACTCCTTTCTATCTGTTAGAACCCACTTGTTAGACTTTTAAGACCATTTAACCTTTATTTAACCCCTGAAAAAACCCATGGTTTTTTTGCATTCAAGATATGATGGTAAAATTATAGTTTTAACCCTAGTTTCTTATATTTCTCTCTGAAAGGATTTGTAATGAATTATGGCCTTCTAATGGTTATGTGGGAGCATTTAATGACTTAATCAGATCAAATTGAGCTAGTTATGTCTCATGATGGTGTTCCCATCACCTACAAAAATTCTTTCCAATTGGTTGGACGAATGCTTTGAGGCACCAAATCACATACTTCTCACAAAATGCGGGAGAATCACTTCATGAGACATAGGACTGCTTTTTGGATCTCATGCGAAAATGCCCCCATCACGGAGTTACTATGTGGGAACAAGTCCAGTCTTTTTACCATGGGATCCGTGAGGATATCAAGCTCTTTGTCAATGTAACCTGTGGTCGAAGCATCATGAGTCAAGATGAAGATACAGTTTGGGAGATTCTCGAGAACATGTGCAAGAACTCCACAAACAATGAATCACTAGGTGTGTTCGACCGAATGACCACCGATGCATTGGTAAACACGCGAAGGGCACACAAGATTCGAGGCCTATCCTCATCCATCAATCTGGAGTTGGTAGCCAGTCGCTTGGACAAGGTCTCAATCATTGAGAAAAAGGTGGATGACTTAGCTCGACATCTACAAAGAACCACCGCCGCTCAGCAAAACACATATGCGCAACCGCCCCCAGGCAGGGAGGCTATGCATAACATTTACCACCACTCTCACCAAGGGATGGACCCATATCCACCTTCATTTGTTCCTGGTTTCAGAGGAAACTCTGAACCCACCTACTCTAGTTGGGAGAACTCTGAACCCTCGTACTCTGACTTTTCTAGAGTTCCTCAGACCTACGAGGAATTCCGTGACAAGTAGAATGATTCATTCTCCAATACTTATGACCCTGGATGGCGTAATAATTCCAACTTTGCGTGATTAGGAAATAATCAGAACACCAGACCTCAATTCTAGCCTTGACCACAGGCTCCGCACCCATATCAGTCCACTCAGCCTAGGCCCAACCCTAACTACCAATCCAGACCACCAAGGGAAGATCATATGGCTCTGATTCTACAAACCCTAGCTGACATCCAAAAGACCAATGCGGCTATGCAGAAACAGCACAAAGACATGATCACAAAGGTTCAAAATCAACTCGCACAGATGGCTGGGTCTCGCTAGCCTGGTGCACTTCCGTCCTAGCCTCTGTCGAATTCGAATAATGTGTCGAACTAGGGGCACGTTATGAACCCAAATCAGGGCCAAGCTCACTATGTTTATTAGGCCGTTTCTTCTCCATCACCCGACAGAATGGAGGCTTCGATATCATATTCGAGATATCAGCAACAATCACCTATTCTGCCAACTCCGAACCAAAACTAGATAGGCCTTAATTCTGTTACCACTTGTGGTGGCAAGTCGACTTAGGATCCACTTTATCCTAGCCACTCTAAGCCTAGTAGTTCAGAGCTTAACCTTAGGATGGTTATCCAGGATCCCTTTATCCCAAATCCAAAACCTGAACAAATCCTAGAGGAACCTACAGAGGTTCCATTTCCTGACGCCTTGACCAAAGGAAAGAGGAAACCCAAACTTGTGGCACTTGAGGAAGATCTGGTAAAGCTCTTTGAGCAAGTGCAAATAAACATCCCTTTGATGGATGCAATCGGCCACATGCTGGCTTACGCATGATTTCTGAAGGATTTTTGTATACCAAAGCATAAGCTGTGAAACAAGGACGGGAGTTTAATCATATTATCTAAGCAAGTCATCTCAATCATCCTGTGCAAACTCCCACAAAAAGTAAAAGATCCTAGTACTCCTTTAATCTCTTGTAAGATCGGTGATTTAGAATTTAATCGAGTGTTACTGGATTTAGGAGCCTCCATAAACCTAATCCCTATATCCCTACTAGACCATTTCAAGGAAATTGAGCTTAAACTGACTAAGGTGACCTTGCAATTAGTAGACAGATTAATCAAGTCACCTAGAGGAGTTCTCAAGGATGTTTTAGTTTGGATCCGAGATTTCTATTTCCCGGTGGACTTCATCGTTTTGGACATGGATACTCCTGAAAACCTAAGGAACACACCGATCATTTTAGGGAGACCATTCCTAGCCACTTTTAGGGCAAATATCAACTGTGAAGAAGCTAGATCAAGTTGAAATTCGAGAATAAGACATTAAAGATTGATATCTTTAAGGCCTAGAAAGGAATAAACTGTGGGGAAATCAAAGAAGCATGCAACATCGGTTCTGTGGTTGAGGATCTGATTACAGAGGAAAACCCGATTATGCCCAATCCTCAACCTCGAGAAGATCTTGACCCACAGATAGAGGAGCCCAAAGCTGACCCATATTCACCCATAGCTCCCACTTTATCTTCTGAGACCCATCCCGAACCCCCACCTACTGCTGATAACCCGATTATGGAACTGAAGCCCCCCCAGATCATCTGAAATATGTCTTCTTGGGTTCAAATCAAATGTTTCCTGTGATCATCAATTCTCGACTCACACCTGATTAGGAAACTAAGCCGATTTCTATTCTCCAGCAACATTGAAAAGCCATTAGATGGACGCTTGATGATCTGACTAGGATAAGTCCCTCATATTGCACACACCATATCTACACTGAAGAGAGTTCACGACCATCTCGAGAGATGCAGAGAAGACTCAATCCAAATCTGCAAGAGGTCGTGAAGAAAGAGATCGTCAAATGGTTAGATTCTGGTATCATCTACCCAATCTTTGATAGTCGCTGGGTGAGCCTGATCCAAGTTGTGCCCAATAAGGCAGGGTTCACTGTGATTACAACTGAATCTGAAGAAACCATCATCAAATTGAATGCCTCCCCAAAGAAAGATCATTTCCCGCTTCTGTTCATTGACCAGATTCTCAAGAAACTGGCGAGAAATCGATTTTTCTATTTCTTGGATGGATACTCCAGATATAATCAGGTGGAAATTCATCCCGAGGATCAAGAAAAGACCACCTTTACCTGTCTCTACGGTATGTACACGTTCCACAGAATGCCATTTGGGCTATGCAATGTACCCGCCACTTTTAGCAGTGCATGCTAGCCATATTCTCAGATATGGTAGGTAATTACCTTGAGGTCATCATGGATGACTTCTCAGTATTCGGTGAATCTTTTGATGATTGCCTCCTGCATTTGGTCCAGATCCTTAAAAGATGCATCGAAGTAAACCTGATTCTCTCCTGGGAAAAGAGACACTTCATGGTTCCTAAGGGCATCGTATCTGGACACCTCATCTCTAAGAGAGTTATTCAGGTTGACCAGGCTAAGGTGAATCTAATTTCTAAACTACCTGTACCTAACTCGGTCAAAGACATCAGATCGTTCCTATGGCATGTCAAATTTTATTGTCGATTCATACCTGATTTCGCTAAGATCGTGTGACCCTCGACGAATCTCCTTTCGAAGGACATGCCATTTGAGATATCAAGTGAGTGCATTCACTCATTGAGATCATGTGCAATGAGTCTGACTACTCAGTAGGAGCAGTACTGGGTCAGAAAATTGACGGGAAATCGATGGTCATATATTATGCCAGCAAGACATTGGACGAAGCTCGGCGTAATTATACGATTACAGAGAAAGAGTTGCTGGCTGCAGTATTTGGCCTAGAGAAATTCAGGTCATACCTCCTGGGCTCCCACATCATTTTATACTTGGATCACACTACAGTGAGGCACGTACTCACGAAGAAGGGCACGAAGCCTAGATTAATCCGCTGGGTCTTGTTGTTGCAAGAATTAGATATTAAAATTTGCGACAAGGAGGAAAAGTAGAATGTGGTAACCAACCATTTATCCCATCTTCCTTCTTCGATCATTGACCCTTCCAGACCTATCACGGAGCATTTTCCAAATGAGCACCTCCTGACAGTTAGTTCAAAACTTCCTCGGTATGCTGATATGGTGAACTATTTGGCATCACACCAGATTCCATTTAATTGGCCAAAAGCCAAGAAAGATAAATTGATTTTAGATGCCAAATACTTTGTCTGGAAAGCTCCATACCTATTCCGCATTGGTGCTGATCAAATCATTAGAGGATGTGTCCCAGAATCAGAGATCAATGGCATTTTGTCCTTCTGCCATGACCAGGCCTACGATGGTCACCTCTCTGGACACAAAACCACAACAAAAATCCTCCAATGCGATTTCTATTAGCCCACGATTTTCAAAGATGCATACAATTATTGTAAGGCATGTGCTCATTGCCAGACCTTAGGCAACATGAACCACCATGACATGATGCCTTTACAATCGATTCTCATGTGTGAGATCTTTGATATCTGGGGAATTGATTTCATGGGTCCCTTCCCTAAATCCAATGTTTCAAGTACATTCTCCTAGCTGTGGACTATGTGTCCAAATGGATCAAAGCCATCCCGACCCAAACCCATGATCATAAAGTTGTAATCAAATTCATTTATCAACTCATCTTTTCTCAGTTCGATATTCTGTGAGCTATCATCTCTGATGGAGGGACCCACTTCGTGAATGTGCACTTCCAGTCCCTGATGAAAAAATATGGGGTATCACATCGTATTTCGACTCCTTATCACCCCCAAACTAATGATTTGGCTAAGCTATCTAACAGGGAAATCTAAAAGATCCTTTAGGTCATTGTTTGACCAAACAAGAAAGGTTGGTTTGCCTACCTTTTGAAAGCCTTATGGGCCTATAGGACAACCCATAAGACCCTGTTAGGAATGTCTCCCTTCAGACTTGTGTACAAGAAGGCATGTCACCTCCTCGTAGAAATGGAGCACAAAGCCTACTAAGCAGTATGAAAGTGCAATCTAGATCTCATAGAGGCTGGAATACACCACCGGTTGCAAATGAGTGAGATTGAGGAACTATGTAATGATGCATACGAGAACTTGCAAATCTACAAAGAGCGGGTCAAGGCCTTCCATGATAAGCACATTTCGCGGAAAACTTTTCATCTTAGTCAAAAAGTATTACTCTTTGATGCCAAACTCAAGCTCTTCCTAGGAAAACTCAGATCAAAATGGATTAGACCATTCCTCATAAGATGAGTATTTGGAAATGGAGCTGTCGAAATCAGCGAACTCAACCATGACTCGGAACCTTTTATCATGAGTGATCAGAGACTCAAACCATTCTTTGAACTTATCGACTTGAATCTGGATGAAGTATCTTTTGATCTCCATTCTCCATGAGATTTATTGCACCCAGATGATGGCGTTAAACTTAGCGCTTAACAAGAGACAGCCCGTCATTTTTGAAAAACATGAGCCCTTTTAACCTTGTCACTGAAATCTTATTGCAGTTTAGGGTTTGTCCATTAGAATAGTCGACTCCACCTTTGATACTTGTATTAGAGCTAGAAATCGTCCGCAACAATCATTCCATCCCATTCACCACCCACCTGTTTTAATGTATGATCTAAACTAAACTCGAACCCACCTAATTTACAATGAGAACATTGTAAATCATAGGCATGGGGGGTATTAAAGTGCAAAACGCTATGAAAATCAATTCATGGAAGGGTTTCACATTGAAAAAAAAAATAGAGAGAGGAAAGGAGAGTGAGCTGAATTGAACATGGAGGAAGAAAGAAAAGCGAAAAGAGAAGAAAAAAAAGGAGCAATCAAAAAGAAAGAAATGAGATAGTCCCTTGTAATTGAGTATGGAATTTACCTAACTTCTAGGCTAGATCAGATGATGAATTAAGACCTAGAAGGCTAAAACTTAAGAGATTAGTAACAAATACCAACCTTAGGCCTCTTGGGCTTATTCTAGGGCTTAAACACTTACGTATTCATTAAGATCCGAATTAGTCCTCAAGAGGTTGAGGAAAGTGCGAGGCTGATGTAGTAGGTCTAAGGCTTAGGAATTATTCGACCCCATTGCCTGCCCTTTGGTTTGCATGACTTGGTAACCTGAGCACCCAAAATCCTGGTTTAGTGTTCTTAATAAAGAAATCATGCCAAAAGTGTTCTGTTCTAAAAAGATGTTAATGGGCTAAATCGGTGTTTTAAAAGATGTAATCGTCGTAGCAAGTCGAAATTGCTCGAAAACAGATAAAATTTATAACTCAAATGAAGTCCGAGGCCGAACATAGGGAGCAAGTATTGCAATTCAATCTCAAAGATCACAATAGAAGCACAAATATAAGCAGTTATAACCAAAATTCCATTAAAAAATGATGCATCAATAGAATCAAGTAACAATATACAAAAGGAAGAGGGTAAAATGGTGATTTAAATCACCAAATTACCCTACAATGCTAAGCTTCACAATTCACTCAAATATCAGAATCATATAAGCCAAGAATATCTCAATTTAAGAACTAGCAGAACCAACTCACCAGATGACAGAGATGAAGCCCAGACGGTTTAAGTGACACCCAGCTACAGTGCCTTTAAGAGGCTCAAGGGCCTCTTCCTTCTTCTCTTCAAGCCTCAAGGGAGAGGCACAGCACAGCAGAGGCATGAAGCCTCCAAATTGGCTAAGTGTTGAGAGTTAGAGAGTGAGGCAAACCCCCCTCTCTCTCTTTCCTTCTCTTCTTTCTCTCAAGGGCCCAACCGTAGTCAGGTATACGGGTCCAGAACCGAGTGCAGGCCTGCGGGCGTGATCGCAGGCGAGCAGTGGGGCTAGGCGGGGTGCGGGTAATGGGGACTAGACCCTTGTGACTTGGGTGAAGTGGTAGAATCACAAAAACAACTTAAGCGCCTGCTAAAGCCCTCCCACTTCCGATGTGGGACTATATCCCACAGCTATTTTGCGTGCGAGGAGCTACTAAAGATGCGTTCAATTGAAGCAGCAAGAGTGCTTGTTGCTCCCAATTAGAAGCCTGGATGTGTTCCTGGAGATATTCCGCGCTGCTTGGGACTAAGACCTAGAGCAGATATGGCCAGAGAACTCGATGCATGGTTAGAGAACTCGAGGGCAGCGGAGGAGCGACAGCGAGTACCTAAAAAGAAAATACAGCCTATCAGCCCTATCAAATACATTCAGAAGATTCGTCAAAGCACGACAAGTGTGGCAGTGGCCGTGGTGTGTTTTTTTTTTTGAAACATTGAGGATTGCTATCAAGATCTGATAGCAATCCGGAAGGCACTATATTCCATAAAAAAAAAAGCAATTACAGGTATGAAGCCCAACTATGTATGAGAGACCAGCACTCCTTTACAATAATCTCACACCTCACCGATCTCTCCTGAAAATGCTTATCATTACGTGCCCTCCATACACACCACAACACAGCTGCCATAGCTCCCACGGGTCGACCAGGAGTGATGAACCTCTGCCACATTGAGTCCTAGGAAGGAAGGGGTTCTAGGCAAACCATCCTCCAAATCTTATCCATGACTAAACAGGAGGAAAAAATGTGTGATGCACTATCAGAGTGAAATCCACAAAGAGGACAAACATTTAGCACAGTCCCCATCCTCCTGTGTCGCAGATCACCAATGATCAACCCATCATGCCTGCATAGCCACAAGAAGATCTGAACCTTCAGAGGAACTTTTAGGAGCCAAATCTTTCTATCAATGGGGTCCCATTCCACCTCATTATTTGCTCTAATAATTTTCTCATACGCTTGCTTCACTGAGAAAGCACCCTGCCAGCAGTACGTGTTTGTCCCACTGTTCACAGGCTGCAGTTGTTGTAGACTTGCCATCAATTTCTGCCTCTCCTCTCACAGTTGGGTGCCCGACATACACTGTTGTAGACCTTCCAGTTGCCAGCATCCTTCCTCCTGAGACCACCTACTGTAAACTGTGGCTGCCTTATCTGCATCAGCTCCAAACACCCTTGGATAGACCTCTTTCAACAGGCCCAATTCTGAGCACCGCTCATTCCAAAAGCTAAAACCTCTACCATCCCTTAGCTTAGGTTGCAGCAACTTCCAATAGTTGGTGATAGTAGCAATCACTGAACGTCAAAATGGAGAAGGCTTCATCGGTTGAAGCCTCTTCAGACTGCTGTTAGATTCCCCATAACAGTCCCTGATCAGGTCCTCCATCAATTCCTCCTTGCCATCAAGAATCCTGATGGCCCATTTCAACAACAGGGCTTCATTGAACTCCTTAAGAGCTTTAATTCCCAGCCCCCCGATCTCCTTAGGTCTGCAGACTCCCTTCCATATGATGGGTTGCATGAATCTGCCCTCATGTCCTACACCCTTCCAGAAGAATCTCTTCCTCATAGTATCCAATCTCTTCCAAATACATTTAGGGGCCTTAAAAATGCTGAAGTAGAAGATCGGTATGGCTGTTATGACTGAATTAAGTAGGATTAATCTTCCACCTTTAGAGAGGAATCTACAACTCTAGCCCTTTAGCTTGCCAGACATTTTCTCAAAAAGAACATTCCAATATGATTTTTTCAGTTTTGTGGCCCTCAGAGGTAAACCAAGGTATCTCATTGGCAATTTAGCCCAGGGAGACCCCAAAACTCCCTCCAACTCCCTTTGCTCAGCTCATTCATGCCAAAACAAATCAAAATTGACTTATCCTTATTCAGAGATAAACCTGAGATGTCACAAAAAATCTTTACCAATAGCCCCAAAGCATGTGCCTCACATCTAGATCCCTCGACAAAAAACACTGTGTCATCTGCATATTGCAATATGGGGGCCAGATTTCCCCTATTAGATAGTGAGTATCCTCTAATGACTCCCACCTCAGCCAACTTGCAATCATACCTCGCAAGCTCGTCCACCGCAAGGTTGAAGATCAGTGGGGCCAAGGGACAACCTTGTCTGACCCCTCGCTGAGGTTGGATCCAAGCTCCACATGGTCTGCCATTAACCAAAGGCGAAAAAGAAGCTGTAGTGATACATCGTTTTATCCATTGGATCCAAAGAGGAGGGAACCCTCTTCTTCTAAAAATCTCCCACAGGTACGACCAAGAGATCGAGTCATAGGCCTTCTGGAAGTCCACTTTCCACATGAATGCCTTACACTTCCTTCGATGCCAACCACTAACCATCTCTTGAGCCAAAATGAAGGATTCTTGGAGAGATCTATTTGGCAAGAAGGCAGCCTGCATTGGATGAATCAGATCCTGTAACACAATTCTCAGCCTATTTTCTAGGGTCTTGCTGATGATAAGATAGATGGAGTTTGAGAGGGAAATCGTCCTGAAGTCAGAAAAGTGCTCTGCTCCCATTAATTTAGGCAAGAGAAATAGGTAGGACTTGTTAATCCTCTCAAAACCCGCATTCCCCGCCTCAAATTCTCTTATAACATCCATCACTTCCCTACCCACCACCCCCCACATCTCCTTGTAGAAGAACACCTGTATCCCATCCGGGCCCAGGGAGCCTTCCACATTTAATTCGCTGATTGCTTGCAAGGTCTCCTACTCAGTAATAGAAGCCGTCAAGAGTTCTGCCTGTTCACTCGACACCCTAGGACCCTCATTGCCCGCCAATCTCCAATTCCCCCTCTTAGATGCCCGAGATGCCACTCTAAAAAATTTGATGGCTTCAGATTTAATCTCCTGATCAGAAGAGACTCTATTTCCATCACACAAAATAGAGGAAATAAAGTTACCACGTCTCCGAGAACTGGCTGCAAGATGAAAAAACTTTGTATTGGCATCCCCCTCCTTAAGCCAAAGCTGCCTAGATCTCTCCCTCCAATCGATTTCTTATTTCAGGTCTTCATCAAGAATCACTCCCTGCCACATTTTTCTTTCAACCAACTCATCCTCCGACAACCGGTCAGCTTCTTCCTTTGAATCCAGCTCCTGAATTTTACTCAGAGCTTCCCTTCTCCTCTGATCCCTCAGCAATCTAATAGTAGATCCAAACTCTTTCAGGATCCTACGCAGACCAGCCAGCTTAGTTGCCAGCCAGGCAGTGGCAGACCCCTGGACCACTTTAGCTTTTCACCAGGAGCTGATCATCTAGTAAAAGCCTGGTTCATACAACCACGAGCGTTTCATTTTGAAATAGGATCCAATCTGATTTTCTTCCCCACTGTCCCATACCAGCGGGGTATGATCTGAAAAGGGTCAACTCAGCCCACACACATTCGACAATTGAAATCTAACAAGGATGTTCACATTCCCGAAGAATCTATCTAGCTTGGAGGCCAGCCCCTGCCCATTGTGCCACGTAAATTTGACACCCGAAGAGGGGTATTCATTCAGCTGCAGGGATTGGACCATCATTTGAAACCCAATACCCGAACTGTCCATGCTACCATTTTGCCTATCAGCCCCTGTCAACACACAATTAAGGTCACCACCCGTTAGCCACATCCCCCCTGCACCAATTCAACCACCACAGACCATTCCTCCCACAGCTCTTGCCTGGCAGCTGCATTGCATGGACCATAGACACCAGTAATCCATATATATTCCTGCCCCTGTTGGATCTAAAACTTGCATGACAGCATATGTTTGCCTTTGTGAACCTCCAAACACTGAGCCCACCTCTTCCTCCACCAAATAGCAGTGACACCCGACCTCCCATTTGCATCCGTCTGCACACAGCCATTCATCCCCGAGGCTTTCAGTTCAGACCACAGCCTGTCAGAATTTCCTTCAATGTGCATCTCTTGAATGAGCACACAATCTATTCCCCATTCTCTCAAGTATCTCATCAATGATGCCCTCTGGCATTTATCGTGCAACCCACGCATGTTCCAAGTGAGCACCCTCATAAGTCCTCACTGGGTCCCTCTCTCCCGAGGGAATGACATTTACACACTTGCATAACCTTCGCAACCTCATCTTCATCCATCAATATAATGGCCTTTGATTTTCTCTGCCACAAACTATATGGTGATCTTCCCTTGCCTTTCATTGCGCGAGAACCCCTTCCACAGTTATGCAATTCATTCTCCTACAAGTTCTGCTGCTCCCTAGCAGGTTCAGACTGCGCATCCAAAATCCCCTGCTCCTCATTCTCCACATCATCAGGAATTGTGTCCCCTGCCATTCTAGTCGACGGTTCTGCCGTTTCCTCCCCGACCATTTCCTCTTTTTCTTCACTCTAAATCCCCCTCTTCTCCCCTTCACAACAGCCCTTCCCAGGTTCATCCACCAGAGGTTCATCGCCATGAACCATGCACAGCTCTTGAGCCACCGCCTCCTCATCAGCTTCAGGTCCAGCCGACTTAAATCGCGCTGCTATAGTATCCCCCATCACGAATTTCAGCCTCAACATCCAGGAGCTGCCACCGCACCTTAGAATCAGATTGTCAGGTATGGCCCCAGCGATGAAGACATCCACCTTCACACTCATCAGTCGTCCATTCCCCTCCAGCATATCGATGTTCGCATCATCTGCCATTGTTGCGAAGCCAGAAATCATCGTTGATACAACCTCCCTAGACCTTAAGTGCAAAGGCAAAAACTCAATCTCTAATTCTCCCATCCTGTCCCCCACTCTCTGGGGAGGCCTTTCCGGCAGTGCCCCATCAAAAGGAGAGACCAATCTCCAGATCACCGTGCAGCCTTCATTACAAGATGTTTGGAACCGCAGCTTCTCGACATCCCCCATATCCAGCCTAAAGAGAACAAAGCGTGTATCTGATAAAAAGGAAATCTGCCACAAGTTGGTCAATAGGGATAAGGAATTTACCAGATTATGAACACTCTCCGCCAATGGACTTTCGGACATGACCTCTCCCACCAACACTCCACGCAGGGCCTACTCCGTAGCTTTGATGTTCTCCGTCATTAGCACCTCCACATCAGCCACAAGCCCTTCCGGTTTATGCAGAGCTGGTTGCGGAGGCGAAGTCTACGTACCCCTAAATTTCAAATTTCCCGAGGGCAGGAAAGGGAGAGAAGCCCTCGGTCCCCCCCACCCCCTACACGAATCCCTTTTATGACCGTAGCCCCGCATCCCAGGAAGACCACAGGGAGTCGGCAGGTAGCGGTCGAGGGTGGAGGTCGTGGTGTGTTGAATGAGCAAGCGTGGAGGTCTGTCAACCTCAGGAAGGTGGTGCGAGGTGAGAGGTGTCAGGTGAGGTGATAGAGAGAGAGCTAAACCCCAAATTTTTTTGGGGTTTTTACTTAGTGAGGCGAGGCGATGCTCGCATACATGGTGGCTAGTGTTTTATGGTCTGTGGCAGCGAGAATGCCTCACTGGAGGTATGCCGGTGAGATGGAAGACGGAGTCGAAGTAGGCACGTTGATGGTCGAGTGGAGTTGTGGAAGTGCTAGGATAATTAGTGGCTGAAGGGGCATTGAATGAAGTAGATATTGAACAAAGGGAGACAGAGGAGGTGCTAGTTGAGGTATGGTCGAAGCCAGAGAAGGAGGGTGCTCCGATGAGGGAGACGGCGATGAGGATGGGGTGAGGAGGCACCTCGCAAGTATGGCGAGGTGCGGAATTTGATGGGGAAGAAGAACCAGTCGCCTATTGTACATGGCGACCGGTGAAGAAGCTAGGGATGGAGGTCACTGGAGCAAGCTCAAAGCGAGCCGTAGGTAGAGGAAAGAAGAGGGTTCTTGGCTCAAAAACTTGCTAAGTAAGGCAGTCGATGGGGGTCTTTTATAGGCCATTGGGTAAGCTTTCAAGCTTGGAAACAAGCTCGAAAGCTTCGTAAATCAGGAAGTAGGTTTTGTGGGATTCAAAGAGTTTGCATGAACTTTGGACAAGAATCAGAGGTCGAGATGTGGTCCAAAATGAAGAGGATCTTCTCAGGAGTCTCCCCTCCAAATTTGGAAGAGATTAACTAAGAAATCAAGGAGGAATCCTTGATTGAAGCTCGACTTCTGTGGGTTCACACTTGCCATCGGGGTAGGGACCTAAACGCAAAGAATGAAGATAAACCTAGGGGGCATTTTGCAAAGTTTTCAAAACCTAAGGGGTTATAAGAGAGAAAATAAGTCTGAGAGAACCAAAATGTAAACTAGGTCAAGATAGACTCTGATTGGGCCCAAATTTTGGTATAAACCTAATTTGGACGCCAGAAATCTGGTGGTGAAGTCGAATTTTGGTTTTGACTAAGTTTGGCTGGGTAATTTATGTAGAAACGTAAATTAGGCCAATTGTCAATTTGAGACTCTATTTTAGGTCAAAATGGATTCGGATGATCAAATCAAGGATACCAAACTTTATGGAATATTTTTTTATGATTTTAGAAGGTTTAGATGAATTTTATCCTGACCAAAACCTCAGTTAATGAAGCGGGTCTGAAATTAGGGTTTTAGATGTCTATTAATTCTTGAAATGCACAAAAACTCATTTTTGTCTGCATGAGCTCTCTTATTAAACATTAATGACCATTTGACCTTTAATAAACCCCTAGAATTCCTCGTGATTATTATGTACTTATGAAATGCAGTTAAAATTATGGAAATAACCCTGATTTCTTATCTTCTTCTCAGAATAGAACATTATGCCTATATGACCCTCTAATGGTTATGTAGGAGCTTTTATCAACTTTATTAGACCAAATTGAGCTAGTTAGGGCTTATGATGATGTTCCCATCAAAAGATGTCTCAAAGATCTAGCTTAAGAGCGGCTCAATAAAACAAGTTGATTGGATGAGTTCCAGGAACAGAGAGGAGGAAAATTCCCCTCAAAGATGCATAATAATATATCGTCCCCTCGGTGCTTATCTCCTAGGATATCTAAATATCCTACCAAGGGCATGTAAGTACCTTGTGCTAGTTCAGTTGCCATGAGTAGGATTATCCCAAAATGCCAATTGCCAGGGCCTGAATTTAGCTATAAAATGCCATGGGCGGTGCTATCCCGAAGCATCGAAAGTCAAGGACCCTTCAAGGATTGATGGTAGGGACAAGGAATCTGATACAGACCATGTTTAGGGCTAATTCGAAGATGGATTCAAGGAAATATAAAAAGAAAAGTGAGAAAACTCTCTCCAAATGAAATATCTCCTCCATCTCTCACTTATCAAAATGCACTGACAAACTAAACCTAGACATAATACCTCTAAATGCACGAGTGCTTTAACCGTTGGGGTAAACGAACCTTTGGGCAGTTTTTATAGGCGTTAGAAACCTTCGCGATAGACCCAGGCTGAAGCTGACTAGGTCTGGGTCTTGGATGGAAATTGAGAACCTCTAGGTTTATTGTTGGTATTTTAATCTGATTTCTGGAGATGTGGTTTAGTAGGGCATCCTGACAGTTACATCCAGCCTGGAGACCTAGTTTGATCTGTAGGATTTTACTATGGGACTAGTAAAAGCTAAGCATGGGGGTATGATGGGAACACCATCATAGGCCCTAACAAGCCATTTTTAATCAGGTATGATTGTTAAAAGCTCCTACATAATCATTTGAGGGTCGTAATCCTGCATTGTTTTGATTTAAGAAGAGAAAGGGAAATAAGGATTAATTCTGTAATTTTAATAGCACCTCATAAACACAGATTAACCAAGAGGTTTTTCAGGGCCTAATTAAAGGTCAAATAAGCACCAAAGTCCAATGAATGAGTCCACACAGGTAGAAATGGGGTTTTACGCATTTCAAGAACTGTAACAACACACAAAGCCCTAATTTCAGACCCACTTGAATTAAAGAGGTTATGGTCAGAATAAAATTCATATAAAAATATTCTAAGAGGTTTGGTACCCTTAGTTTGACCATCTGAACCTATTTTGACCTTGAACAGAGTCTTAGACAAGATTTTACCCTGATTTGGGCTTTTATGCAAATTGTCTAGTCAAACGACATCAAAACTGAAATCCAAGTTCACCATCGGATTTCTTGGGTCCAGATTAGGCTAAGGCCAAAATTTGGGCCCAATCAGAGTCTATCTTGACCTCTGACTCTCATTATTTTCAAGCTTTATAAATTTAAATGTTGTTGCATTTTCATTGACTATACTATGATGCATATATTTCTTAATTCGATGCAAAATGCATGAAACATCTACCCTAGGTGCCTAGAACCCGAGCCTACACCTAATATAAACACCTTTCCAAGCTTAGAATTTGAGCCTAGGTAATGGTAACACCATCATCAGCCATAACTAACTTAAATTAGTGAAAATCAAGTGACAAATGCTCCTATATGACCGCCTAAGAGCCATAATTCCATTCAGATCCATTTTGAAGAGAGCAACAAAATAGGGTTAATTCTGCAGTTTTAACATCACATCATAAATACAGAGTCGCCACAGGATTTTTCAGAGGTTAATTAAAGGTCAAATAAGCATTAAAGTCCAAAGAGCGGGTCTACACAAATAGAAACGGGGTTTCACGCATTTCGAGAATTGAATCAAAATACAAAACCTTTATTTCAGACTCGCTTGAATTGAAGAGGTTCTGGTTAGGATAAAATTCATCTAAATCTCCTAAAATTCATAGAAAAATATTCTAAGAGGTTTGGTACCCTTGGTTTGACTATTTGAACTCATTTTGACCTCGAACAGAGTCATTGACGGG
Source organism: Thalassia testudinum (assembly GCA_037157565.1). Lineage (NCBI taxonomy): Eukaryota > Viridiplantae > Streptophyta > Magnoliopsida > Alismatales > Hydrocharitaceae > Thalassia > Thalassia testudinum. The sequence continues at coordinate 148,417,444 of JAZHRO010000031.1, forward strand.
ATTTTGCCCTAATTTATGCTTCTATGCAAATTTCCTGGTAAAACATTGTCAAAACTCAAACCCAAGTTCACCATCAGATTCCTTGGGTCCAAATTAGGTTAAGGACAAAATTGGACCCAATCAAAGCGCATCTTGACCTAGTTTGCAATCAAGTCCCTTAAAACTCTATCTTCACACCTAAACCCCCAGCTTTCAAAATTACTTACGTTTAGCCCCCAAACTTCTTTTTCTTCACAGAATGACCCCTACCACCATTGTAGGTCAACCGACCTACGAGCGTGCTTTGACAATCTCAAAGTCGCATCAAATCAATTCCAAATCCCACCAAATTTGGTGGGATTGGTGTTCACACTACAAGGAATCAATTAATCAGGATCTTGAATCCTAACTCGCATCCTAGAGCTCAGGTGAAGCTCTTAAAATCTACATGGAACCCAAATCAAATCGCAATGAAATAGCGGTGAATTCCCCTATTAAAGCTCTTCCTTGAGCTCTATAAAAGCTTCCCCATGTTCCACCGTCTTCTTTAGCAAGGAAAAGGGCCAAAATTCCTCTTCAAACACTTTCTCCGGCCTGCTCCAACTTGCTCCAGTGACATCTCCTCGACTTCTTCCTACAGTCTCCCAACGACCAAATTGGGAACGTGTTGTGACGAAAAGTGTGATTTGAAATTAGGGTTTTTAAATCGATGTAACACGCAAATTCGCAATCGCATTTAAATTTATAACCTAGATAGTGTGAATATCTAGGGTTGTTCAAGAGGTTAATTTGTTAATCACATGAATTGGTTCTCTCTCTCGCCTCTCAAATCAACACATATATTTTTGTGATTTTCGTTTTTTGTTGTTTTTATATTTTTCGAAACAATCATGCAACAGAATGTGAGGTGATAATTATGCTAACGACTACACTTATCACTAATCCTAAGTGACATGGATGAGTCTTCTCTTCTAAGCTCACCCTAGGCAAGCGCACCTAGGATAATTAGAATAAGAAGATGTGGTTCACTAATAAACTAATAGCAACATGAAAGACACACTAAGCTAGAAAGCATGAAATTCAAGGTAATAGACAACTTTGTATTACTAGCAAAGTAAGGGACAAGTAGCTGAATGCTTCTTACAACAAAAAGAAAGACTACACTAGATAATACAAAGAAAATAGAGATGAAGAAAAATCCTCCAGAGTTGGTGAAGAAGGAATGGTCCTTGCTCCAAGCACAGTAGCTCCTGTGCTTGAAAAGAATGCTTCCTTGCTTCTGATATGATGACTCCTCCAAGGTGGGTGTCAACCACCTTGCTTCTCCTCTTGCTTGGTTGTCCCCTTAGTGTTGAAGATCTCCTCCTTTAGCATGGCTAAGGGAGAAGAAGGAGAGGAAGAAGAAACCATGGGGGCCAGTGTGTGCCCCCTTGATCTTCTTCTCTTCTTCTTCTCCCTTGGCGTAAAGATGGAACCCAAACTAAATGAAGAAGATGAAACCTAACTAATGGAGAGGGGATGATTCTAAGGTGGTGGTTGGATGTGTTTTTATAGGAAGGGAAGGTGGTGGTTGGCATGGGAATTAGGTGTAGGGCTAGGATTAGGTTTGGTGGGTAGTTAAGGGTGGTTATGGGAATCCTAGGGTGTAGGATAGTTGGCGCCATTCTTAGGGATGCAAAGGGGGGTAGTTATGGATGGAAGGGCACCTAAAAGGTGGCACCAAAAGTGAACCAAGGAGGGTTCTAGAATGGGGTTATGCATAGGGTAGGGATGGCTTGTAGGGGTAGGTGTATGGCTAGGATGTGGGGGTTTTTGGAGGTAAAGTGTTGGCGCCAAGGTACAGTGGTTATAGGGTTGTTGGCGCCAACAACATGGTGTCCTTTGGAGGTGGTGGTGTGAAGGGTTGTGGTTGACATGGTGCCAACGTGAGGTGGAAGTAGGGGTAGCTTATGTGGAGCTTAGGTGAGCCTATTTGGTGGAGCTAGTTAGGTGGGTTTTAGGGTTAGGTTGGGATGCCATGGAGGTAAACTAGCTAAGCTAAGCTAGCTTGGCTAGTAGGGAGTTGGGGAGAGAGATAGAGGGAGCTAGGGTTTTGGAGGTGATGAGCTGGAGGAAGCTGTCTTAAGCTGCATTGGAGTTGGTGGCTACTGAAGAGAATTGCAGGGAGCTACCTTAGCTGGATTAGCTTGCTAGTTCTTTGCTAGTTGCTAAGACAAGCTAAGATGAGCTGGCTTCTACTGATGTGAGCTGAGGTGAGCTAGGTCTGGTCTTTCCGGAGATTACTGAGCTAGCTGGAGTAGCTAGCTTAGGTCAAGAGCTTAACTCAACTAAGTTGAGCTGAGTGGAGTCTCCAGGAGCTGGACTTGAGCTGGCCTAAGCTATTTGAAGTCATCTTTAGCTGACTTAAGTTGAGTGGAACTGGAAGTAGCTAGACCTGAGCTGAGGTGGACTCCTATCAACTTAGTTGAATTAGCTAGAGCTCCCAGTGAACTGATTGGAGCTAAAAGGAGTTAGACTCAACTAAGTTGAGCTGGATCTGAGCTAAGTTGAGCTAGGTTAAGCTAAGTTGAGCTACCCTAAGCTGCCATCCAGCTAAAATGAGCTGAATGGAGCTTAAGAGAGCTAACCCTAACCCAAGTGAGCTAGTATCCAACTATAATGAGCTGGATTTAGCTGAGTCCCAGTTGGATTGAGCTTCTTCTTCACCTGTTACCTTTCTGAATGTTAGGGTTTTAGGAGTTTGGCTATCTGATCATCCCTAACACTCAAGTAACTATGTCAAAAACAACAAAAATAAAGCAATGCATGCCTAACCTAAGTGATGCCTAAATTTAGCATAGAAGCCCATTTGCGAAGTTAAAATCCTAAGAGCTAGGTTTGTTTTAGGGCATAAGAATAATAATAAACTGGCATTTATCACATATCCATGCTTATCTTTTGCTAGTCTCTTAGCAAAAGTAATTTTTACAAAATGGATTTTTGGGAAAAACTAATTTTTTTAGTTTGAGGAGAAGGAAACTACGGAACCTTGGTTGGTCAAAACACGAGAGACACGAGATTTGTTAAAGATAAACATTGGGATTCATTTTCAGATCCAAAAATTAGATGAATCAGGATCAATGTATCCTCCAAAAATTTACAGATTAACTTATTATTAATTCAAATGACCCGAAATCATTTTGCAATTAGAATTTCTTTGGCTCTTGAATCTGATTCACAACTTGCATAATCCCTTAAAACTTTATGTCTGTGCTTGTGAATGCCAACATTTATAAGGTCATGTACTTGTTAAAGTTTTTTTTTTTATCGCCCCCATGTTTATCCTTAGCTTAATCCTATAACAGATGTGTTGGGATCATCATTCCCATTACCAATCCTCGTGGGGGCTCTGGTGCCAGCACTTTGAGATAATACTGTCCAAGACACCACCTGGGAACTCACAACCCCAAAACACATTGCGGTGTAAAGGGGCGCTCCACGCAAACTCAAGCTCTTACTCCGACGCTATGGGTAGAGCACCATCCAAGACACTTGATCTACAAAATTGCGCCTTAATGCTCCGTCTAAAGATATGAGATATAGATATAAAGCAGCGTCGAGGCGGTAACATGTTGACATCGCGTCCTCATAGAAAGTATTTTCCTCCTCGACGATGGGAACTCAAACCAATGATCTGCTTCGAATTTCACTAAGGCCAAACAAGGGGTTTTTCTAATTTCTAAATGTTTTTTAGGCGTTGGTTTGTGTGTGAAATTTGACACAAGAATTTTGCAAGAGATGCAAGTTTTTTGATTGGAAATTAAGCCAAGTAATTTCTAGGTCACGAAAAGAGATCAAGTAACTTGAATCATTACAAGTTCAGGTGGAATTAAGAGAAGGATACTTGATCTAGTCTAAAAATAGACCCAGAGATTCTAACAATCAGATCTGTACCTTATCCTTAGTTTGTTAAAGGTTAAATCTCATTGTGCCTTAAAATGAATCTTTCAACCTTAGTCCCGCTTTTCAAAATTTTCCTCAAAGAGTTTTGGTATTTTTCTATAATGAGATGCATGCGAAAGAAAAATTGCATATTTTTAGGTTTTGAAAATCTTGAATCGATCATCAAAATTTAAAAACACCCCCCCATGCTTATGGTATGCAATGTCCTCATGCATTAGGAAGGAAAAGAGAGCACCTTAGTGATAAGTGGTCTGATTCAAGATGGTCAAAACCTGGAAAAGAAAGAAAAAGGAAGGCAAGAAAAATGATGGGTTACCTCCCATCCAGTGCTATCTTTTACACCTATTCAGTCGGGTGTGAAGCAATGCACGGAAGACGGACAATCATGTAAATAATTAGACGCTTGAATGTCCTTAATAAATATGTCTTCCTCAGGATCCCTTACAAGATGATTGATAAAAATATAAGGATCAAAATGAAATGGGAAAATGGAAGGAAGACCTGGGTCTGCCCATGGTTTGAGTTCATGTAGAAAGCCAAACTCGGGTGGGTCGGGTGGCAGGTCCAATGGAAAGGCAGGGGGAGAGAAGTCAATGTGATGCAAGGTGGGTGAAGTTAGTGTGGATGGTTCAGGTGATAAATCAGGAAGATTAAAAGAGCTGTAAAAGTCAAACCCTAGTTGATCTGAAATGTCTTGGACCACATAATCATATTTAAAATATGAATAAATAGAATTTGGATCAATAATGGTCAAAGTAGAGTAAGAATTGATTGACATATATTTCTCAATTACTGCTTCCATTTTATTATCAGCATCCTCAAAAAATTCATGATCGATTGACCTCCTGGAAGCTTGGAAAATAGCTAATGAGATAGTCTGGTTACCACAACTTATATCCATTTTTCTGGAATGGCAATTAATATTAACTTTTGCGGTAATCAGAAAAGGCCTTCCAAGGATGGCAGGGGCATTAGTGAGACCTTAGGTACCTCTATGTCAAGGATCATAAAATCAACCAGAAATAGACAATTCCAGGCCTTGACAATACAATCTTTGACAAGTTCCCACGGTTGAATGGTAGATCGGTCCGTCAATTGAATTGAACCTTAATAGCTTTTAATTCACCGAATCTAATTTTCTTGAATAAAATCGGGGGAATGAGATTAATAGAGGCACCTAAATCAAGAGGGGCGCGATAAGAGGTGGTGTCATTTATGACAACCGAAATGAGTGGTGCGCCCGGGTCTTTTTCGTGAGAGGCAACTTGCTTTGGACAACTGAGCTCACTATCTCAAAAAGGACCACCCTTCCTAAATTATGGGCTTGCTGCTTTGGAGTATATATTTCTTTCAAAAATTGAGCATAGGCAGGGAAGATATCTAGGAGGGGGATGTTAGTCTTGACTTGCCCAAAAAAGTCCAAAACATCTTGGTGAGAGGGCTCTGATTTCATTTTAGCAGGATTGAAGTGCAGTGCTTGAGGGGAAAGAATAGGATTTAAATCTTGTGTTTTTAGTGTGTCTTTTTCTTTTTCCTGAGTGGGGTTAGGACAGCCAATTTGCATAGGTTGAGAGTGGGTTTCATTAGTTTGATATGAAGGCCCTGAATCAATGGTGATTTTCCTACTCCTCAATGCAACTACATGTGCAGTTTGGTTATCACTAGGAGGAGGTGAGGGGGTCTATTGTTGGTAGAAATCGGGTTGATGTTGAGTTATTGGGTTAATGGGAGGCTGATTAGTGTGATTCTGATTTTGATTTCCACTCGGATATTGGTTCCTTTGATTGACAGGGTTGGGTATGGGTTGAGATGGTAAATGTTCTGCAGGTCTTTGGGTCGAAGTAACCACAACTTGATCATGGAGATTGTTAATAACACGGGTTACTTTCGTCATTTTGCTTTGCATTTCCTGCAAGGTTTTCATCATCTAGGCATTGATGTCTTCTTGAAATTGCCTAGATTGATAACAAGTCTGATTTGAACCATACCCTCCAAACGGTTTTTGTTGTTGGTGAGGAATCAGATTGGTTCAGGAGTGAGTCGGATAATTCCTCCAATTAGAGGAATTTTTAAATTGCTCCTGGAGAGTGGAGATATTTTGAGTGGGGTGATGATTTGGATATGTTTAATACCCTGCTAAACCATAAAAAGCCTCAGAATATTGATTATACTCAGCACAAGCAGTATTTAGATTATGCAATTTTTTTCTCTTTAGGGTGTTAGATGGGATTAGATGTGGAACCCGTAGAGCTTAGGTAGGTTTGGCAGGTTTCCCTTGGTTGGCTAGGTTTTTTATAGCCCTAGTCAACTATTGTTGAGTAACTTGCAACTGAGCCATCTTCTCAGCTATCATGGAGTAGAGATGAGGTGGGGGGGCTTGATTAGGTAGCTTCAGGGTGGATATATGGGGGATGGAAAAATCAGCATGTGGGTTAGAGAACCTATTTTGTTTTTCCATTTTTTAAAATGCAAATAAGAGGAAGAATGCAGGAAAAATTCAGGAGAGACCAGTATGCTGTGAGCAAATTGTAAATAAGTCTGATCCCTCATACATAGATGGGGATCTGATTTGTAATTTTTTTTATTTATCTCCTTATCAATAAAATGCCCTCCCAGATTGCTATCGTAACACAATAGCTTTCCTCTCAATTTCAAAAAAAAAAAAAGAATGCGGGAAAAATCCTTTTGTGTGGGGGAAAAATCAAGTGGTCCCTCCAAGTGAGGAGTTCGGGACTGCAGCCCGTGCAAAAATGGAAGAAACGGGGAGGAGAGGAGGGAGAGATGAGAGAAAGTGTGCAATCAAGAAAACAAAATTCTAGACTTAACTTAAATGTGACTCCTTAAAAATTAACCCAAGACTTGATCTACTTAGGAATTAAGAAATCAATAGTGGATATCCGTTCCCTCAACAAATTTGTTTAGGTTGAATAAGGGGAAGGTTGGGCCTAAGCATGTCCCAGGGAAATCATTGGGGGCTTGTATAAACTCACACCTGGTGGTTTGACATGGCTCCTCAGCCTAGCACCAAATATAGATGAAGGAATTGATACCAACTAAACCAAACTTAAGACCTAGATAGCAAGCCTAAGTTTGATGAAGCCTTAGGGGTGAAATGGCTATAAAATTTTAATTAGGTCTAGGAGGCTAAAGTGCACAAGGAATGTGATGGTGTTAGTTAGGGTAATGCCCGATTATTTATTTTTTTGTCTGTGCAAATTGGGCAGGAAGTGGTGCCCAAGCCAAATCAAAAGGATTTACAAACAAGGATTTTTTTGGTTGAAGTGTTTTAGGGTTTTAATAAAGATTTAATGACTTTTAGGATTCTCTCTTATTAAATGTTCAAACAAGGTTTTGATGTTCCACAAAATAATGGCAAACAAGTTGTTGTTGGTGGAGATCAATTCCTTTGAAATTTGATGTGACTAAGAGAGAAAATTAAAAACCCTAAAGTTCGAATTCCTAGTTATGCAACTCCTAAAAATAAATCTCTTTTTGAAATTTTTTTAGGTGGTAGTGTAAATAAGATGAACAATACCACCATCTGGTATAAATTAGAAAATCAAACAAGAAATCCAAAAATAATTTTTTTGAGATTTTATGAAATTGTTTGATATTTTTTTGGAATTTTTATTCTTATGGTGTCAAGAGTCAGAATTAATAGATTTAGGGAATTAATTATGTAGAAACCTCAAATGATCTCAATAATTTTTGGGAATTTTATATGAGTAGATAATTTCTCAAGGTTTCCAGCAATATAAAGTTTTCCCAAATCTGATGAGTAGAAAAAATTATAAAATTCACGGACAGTAAGAAAACAGTAAAGAAACAAGGTCTGACCCCTATTCACTCCGTGAATTTTTTAATTTTTTCTATTCAATAAAATTGTTTGAAAATTGGACTCAAGGTTCCCAGTTCAAAGGGGCTTCCCTGGATGAAATTTGGTGATTTTAGAAAGCTCATAAGTGCCTGAACCTGATTTTTGAAGATCAAGATAGAAATTTGGATTTTCAAAAATCAGATACCAATAAGGTAATGGTGGTGAAAAAATGAAACAAACAAACAACACAAAGAGTTTTAGGGTTCCACCACACTTAATTTTTCTTGTTTTTGATTTTTTGAAAATTTAAAGATTTTTTTAAGAGATTTTGATGATGATACAAGAGATGGCTGAAGGTACTAACCTGAATTACACGAGAAGACAAGTTCACTTGAAGTTTTCCACTCCAAGAGAATCCAAATTCTGCTCCCGCTCCTCTGTTGAACAGGCAAAATCGATGTTTTAAAATATTTGCATTGCAGTATAGTTGAAATCGCTTGTCAACAAATAAATTTATAACTCGAATATCTAAATGAAGTCCAAGGTAGAACAGAGGGAGAAAATAGGAATTCACACACTAATCCAAATTAAATATAAATGAGCACAAGAAATTAAGCAAAATATAGATTTTCAGTGAATAATAATCTATCACATTAAATATTCAATGAAGATCAATGTATCTAGAGACAAACAGATACCTAGAACAAAATAATGGTGATTTAAATCACCAATTATTAGCCTAAGCACATGTATATCAATTACTCAATCATGTTAAATAAATGAACAGTAATATGACGTTTTACTCAATAATCAGACGACTTAACTATCGCATGCTATAGTACTCTTCTTCTGATCTTCTCCTTCCTTTCTTCTTTGGCTCTTCCTTCTTCTTCTTCTAAAAGCCTTCCCTTTCTTCTCTAAGGCTTTACTTCCTTCACAGCATAAGAGGCCAAGCTCCTCAAGCTCTTTTCAAGGCTAAGTATGGAGCAGGGGGAACCAACTCAGAGCAAAACCTTCCCCTCCCCTGCTCTCTTTCTCCTCCTCTCCTCTTTCTTTGATATCCGGTTTAATCGGGTATTCGGGTTTGCGTAACCGGGTCCACGGCTGCGGGCGTGGGGTCGCAACTGAGGAGTGAGAGGACTTAGGCGGGTCGGGTTAGTGAAGGGTGAGCAGGGACCTCACCCCCAATGTGTTTCTAAGGCAATAAGCTCTATTCATAAAATCAATATATGCGCACTCATTTGCTCATCCATTCATGATGTGGGACTATCTTGCCACTCTTCTTTCGCGTGCGCCTACAGCTGAAGATGTGTCTTCAATTGGAGCAGCAGCAAGTGATGTGGTCTTCAATTGACCACCTAGGCAAGTTCTTGGACTGATTCCGCACCACCTGGAGATGAGACCTAGGGCGAGCATGACCTTGAAATCGAAGAACTCAACAGCATTGATGGCGGCAGAGGAGAACAACGAGCACCTGAGAATCAAGAACACGGCCACTCAACAATATTAAAACAACTCACGAGCATCACCGGAAGGTGTGGAGTGTAGAGGCGGTGCGTATGTGGTGAGTGGCAGCATGTGGTGGCCGAATGACCTTGTGGAAGGTGATGTGAAGGTGGGTTGTTCAGTGGGGATCTAGGGTGAGCGAAAGGTGAAATTAGGAGAGGGGTTTTATTTGTGGTGTTGTGGAGAAGGTTGTGGAGGTGTTGGCAAGGTGGGTGGACTTGTGTAGCGAGTGGATAACCTCATTGGAGAAGTGGCCGATGCAGAGGAAGATGACGACATGCGTGTGCGTCGAGGGGTTCTTTTTGGATTTTGGGTAGGGGAAACTATCATAAGAATCTAAGGGAACTAATCTAACCCTAAACTAATGGATGAAAGGGGGGAATTCCCACTCGGTGGTACGCCAGACGTAGGGAAGACGAAACCTCCAGTGATAGGGGTGGCGACGACAAGGGGAGATAGGTGGTGACCGCGAGTATTGCGACGCACGGAGGAAGGTGAGGGAGAGAAATTCGCTCGCTATGGTCTGTGAGAGTGGACGAGGAAGGTGGTTGAAGGAGGTTGCCGGAGCTCGAGGAGCATTCGGCCGGAGAGGAGGGAAGAAGGGGATTTTCCGACCAAAAACAATCTAAAGAGGTAAGGCATGCCCTAGGCGTGCTTTTATAGGCCCTAAGGAGGAGTTTCAAGCTTGGAAACAAGCTTGTAACTCCATGATTTTCTCAAGTAGGATATATGGATTCAAGGAGTTCATATGAGCTCCATGAATGGATTTGGAAGGTAGGAGTAGGTCCAAATTGAAGAGGATCTCGTCATGAATCTTCCTTCCAATTTTGGAAGGGTTTGGCTACGAAATTAGGGAGTAATCCTTGATTGAAGGTTGCTGGTGAAGTGGGTTTAGGAGTTTGTAGGTATGGAGGCAGCAGGGACCTACTTGTGAAGAATACGACAAAGCTGGGAGGTTATTTGTAAAGAATTCAAAAGTTGAGGGGCTTCTTGTAAGAAAAAGAGTCAGAACAGGATTAAAATGCAAACTAGGTTAAGATGATCTCAGATTGAGCCTGAATTTTGGTACAAACCTAATTTGGACCCAAGGAATTTGATGGTAAAGTCAGATTTTGGTTTTCACCAAGTTTGTCTGGGTAATTTGCGTAGAAACCTAAATTAGGGCAACTATCTGTCTAAGACTTATTTTAGGTCAAAATAGATTTCAATAGTCAAATCAAAGATACCAAACCTTATAGAATATTTTTATATGATTTTTAGAAGGTTTAGGTGAATCTTATCTTGATGGAACCTTAGTTAATTAAGTAGGTCTGTTTTTAGGGTTTCAAATGTCCATTAATTCCTGAAACGTGTGAAAACCCATTTTGTTCTTCATGAACCCACTTATTAGACATTTATGACCATTTAAATTTTAATTAACCCCTTGGAAGCCCTGTGATTGTTCTGCATTTAGAATATTCTGTTAAAACTACAGTTTTACCCCTATTTTAATGCATTTCTCTCAGAATGGATATGCAATGAATTACGATCTTCTGGTGGTCATGTAGTAGCATTTATCAATGGATTCTGACTAATTAAAGCTAGATATGGCTAATGATGATGTCATCATCATCATCATTTGCACCTAAACAAAACACAAAATAAAATCCATGAAGCCTAATAAAGCAAGAGAAAGATAAAATATGTGACTAAGTCGTGCCTCCCCGACAATGGCGCCAAAAAGTGTTACGAAGAAAAAGTGATTTGAAATTAAGGTTTTTAAATCGTTGTAACATGCAAATTCACAATCGCTTTTAAATTTATAACCTAGATAGGGTGAATATCTAGGGTCGTTCAAGGAGGCCAATTTGTTAATAACATGAATTGGTTCTCTCTCGCATCTCAAATCAACACATATTTTTGTGATTTTCATTTTTTGTTGTTTTTATTTTTTTCGAAACAATCAAGCAACAGAATGCGAGGTGATAGTTATGCTAACGACTACACCTATTACTAATCCTAAGTGACATGGATGAGTCTTCTCTTCTAAGCTTACCCTAAGCAAGTACGCCTAGGATAATTATAAGAAGATGTGGTGCACTAATAAACTAATAGCAACATGAAAGACATGTTGATATTATTGTATTTTTTGATAATTACAAATAAGTTATTACTTGGAAGAGACTAACATGGTGCAAGAAGGGTTTAACGAAAAGGATCAAGGAAAAGGAAGGGCAAAAGCTTCGTTTTATTTCTTATTTAGTTTATTTTATTAGAGTGTAAAAGCCTTGAATTATCCTTAGATTTCCTTAAGATGTCTCTAGCTTTTCTTCTAATTCTATCGAATTTTCCAGACGTCTTTCTTTTCTTTCAGACGTTTGAATATGATTTTTAAGACATCTAATTATCTTTCCAAACGTCCAGGATCTCATCCAGAACCTATTCTCTTCATCGGATGTTGAACCTTCTGCCATTTGATTTTTTCAGACGTCTACTACTTCTCGCAGACATCTAGTTTAGTGTTTCGATGCCTCCTTGATTTTTAGAAGCCATCTTGAGTTTTTGAGCAACGGTCATTTTTTCGAGTCATTCAAGCATCCGACTCTATCTTCAGATGTCCATATCCCTCCAACGTTCATTTTCTCCCAACACTCACTTTGACCCCAGTTAAAGTGCTTCTGTTTCACTTTAATGTTTTCAACGTTGGGCCTTCAGACGTCTTAAACTTATTTCAGACATCTTAAACTTGTTTCAGACGTCTTCTAGTCTCTTTTAAGACGTCTGACCACATTTGTCTAGATCCCTGTTTGGGTCTAATCTCATTCTAGTAACAAGCATTCTTTTCCTGTTATCTTTTCAGACATCCCATTTAATAATCAGATGTCTGAACCTTTATGATCAGATGTCTATTTCTTTTTCAGACGTCCCTGTATTTAGTCCAGTAACCACTTGATTTATTCTAGAGACTTGATAGACATCCTATTTTATTACCAGACATCTGAAGTAGTCATTTCAGACGTCTGTCATGGTTTTTCAGACATTTGATATGAACAGAATTTGAGTTAATGCTTTATAGCCGTTCTTGCTCAATTCATTTCAATCCAATTCAAACTCCAACGATTATATCTGACCTCCTACACCTATATATACTCCCATATAGGTTGCATTATGTTTTTACACACACTCATACAAAGGAAATATACATCATTGCAAAGCTCTTGATCTTGTTGTGCTCTTTTTGCTCTCTTGCTTTTTTTTTGTGCTGCTGTTCATTTGAGAGCAAATCTCCCAACTATTTATAGGTTTGATAAGGGAGTATTCTTATTCTTTTTCAAGGCTTATAGTTCTATATTGCTTTTTAATAGTTTATTTGGGTACCCAGTTTGTGGGTTTCCCATTTCCTCTTAGTAGAGGAGAAAAACTCTTCTTGGGGTTTGTCTAGGAAGAGGGGATTTGTAATATTACTTGTTGTTAGTAATTCCTACTTGGGTAGGGGCAAAATCCTAGATTGAGAAATCTAGGTAGAGGTTTTTCTCATAAGGGTTTCCTCTCTAAATACTTGTGTGTTGTTGCGATTGTTTCAAATTTTTGTTTTCACAATTCAAGCCCCTCCTGCTTGTGCCACTTACATTTGGTATCAGAGACTTGGTTTACTCTTGTGTGTAGGTGTCAAAACCTGAGCAAGAAGATTCGATGGCATCAAGGGTGTTCACAACAAGCAACAACTATGGATTTTAAATATCAAAGCCTCCTTATTTCAATGGTACGAACTATTCGTACCGGAAGCAGAGAATGGAAGTGTTCCTGCAGTCTGGAGATTACACTATTTAGGAAATGGTGGAAACACCATTTGAAAGACCAGTGAAATCTGAAGATGGAGTCTTGATAGACGACAACAAGAAGAAACTTTCACTCAATTCCAAGGCTATGAATGCCTTGTACTGTGAACTCAGTCCTGATGAGTTTAATCAGATTTCACAATGCACAAGTGCATATGAAATCTTGAAAACTCTTGAGGTGACTTGTGAGGGAACAAATAAGGTAAAGAATTCCAAAGTTGTTTTACTAACTCAAGGATTCGAGAGATTTGAAATGTAGGAAATGAAAGTGTGAAGGACATGTACACCCGTTTCACCTTCATAGTCAACAATCTGAAGGCACTCGGAAAAACTTTCATAAGAGGTGAGCTTGAAGGTAAGATTTTACATTCTCTAACAAATATTTTTAAGCCTGAAGTGACAACTATAGAAGAAGCCAATGAAGTTGCAAACTTAAATATGGACCAACTTCTTGGAAATCTCATGGCTTATGAGACCAAGCTAAACCAAAAGAAGAAAGGGATAGAGGAAGGGAAGAAAAAGCAACTAGCCTTCAAAGCATTTTCAGAGTCTGAAGAGAGTGATGAAGAATATGAAGATCTCACCATGCTTACTCGTAAGTTTAGGAAATTTTTAAGATATAACAAGAATTTTAGGAAAAAGGGGATAAGAGAAGATTCAAAGGTGGATCCGATTATTTGCTATCAATGCAAAAAGAAGGGACATATTCGAAAGGATTGTCCACTTCTTAAGAAGGATGGAGAAAGGAGCAAAAAGAAACAAGAGAAGGATTCAAAGAGGTCATTCAACAAGTACAAGAAAAACAAAGTTATGCAAGCTACATGGGATGATTCAAATTCAAACGAAAGTGAATCTGAGACTAATTCAACCAAGGAAGAAGCTGCATGTCTTGGACTTATGGCTTTAGAAGAAGAGATAAATGACTTATCCTTAGAAGAACTTGTAAAAGCATTTGATGATTTATATTGTACTTTTAGAAAAACTAAGTTAGAAAATAAAGATCTTAAAGAAAGATATCAAGATCTTCAAAATGAGAAGGACAAAATATTGCAGGAAATGAATTTTCTATGTGATGAGATAAAAAGTTTAAAGAATAAAATAGAACTTCTTGAAAATAATGTTCATAATCTTAAAAAAATTCCAAAAGGTTATTAGAAGATCTTTCCAGGTTTACTAATGGAAAAGAAAATTTGGATAGACTACTATCATCACAAAAATCTTCTTGCAAATTTGGTCTTGGATATTCTCATGAAGCTAGTTCATTAAAACGAAATCAAACTAATTTTATATCTAGTCAAAAGGAAGAAAGGAAGTTTTCATATTCAACTATGAAAATAAAAATTAACCAAAATGGACCCAAGAAAAAATGGGTACCAAAGAAACTTGTTCAATCTTGCTTTGTAAGTCAAGAAGAAGTAGATTTATCAAGATACATCTTTAAGAGAACTCAAGAAGAACTACATGCCTATAGAAAGATAGTTGAGCAACCAAAGAAAGGAATTCAAAGATAGTCACATTTTGTAGGACAAAAGAAAAGGAACTTGGATTATGGACAACGGATGTTCCAAGCATATGGCGGGCGACAAGGAACTCTTTACGGAAATAACTTACAAGGAAGGAGGTTCCGTTACATTCGGGAACAACCACAAAGGACAGATTATTGGTACAGGTATTATTAGTAAAGGTAATGCATCTTTTAGTCATGTTGTATTGGTAAAAGGATTAAAACATAATCTCTTAAGTGTAAGCCAATTTTGTGACAAAGGATATGATATTCTATTTAGTGCTAAGTTTTTCAAGATATTTGATAGTATAACAAATGAAATTCTTCTTATTGGAAAAAGATATAAGGATATATATTGTTGAAATAGATAAAAATGGAACATATGATTGTTTAGTAACTTCAAATGATGAAATGTTTACTTGGCATAAACGATTAGGTCATTTGCAATTCAAATACTTGAATAAATTGGTTAAATATGAATTAGTTAAAAAATTGCCTAAGAAAAAGTTTAATTTAGATATTTTTTGTGATGCATGTACACTTGGAAAAATGAATAAAAATTCTTTCAAGAGTAAAAATATTATCTCTACATCTAGACTTTTAGAACTCTTGCATTTAGATTTGTTTGGACCAACTAGAACTAATAGTTTAAATGATAGTAGATATTGTCTTGTAATTGTAGATGATTATTCAAGATTTACATGGGTATATTTTCTTAAACTTAAAGACCAAACCCTAGAAACTTTTAGCAAGTTTTTAAAACTTGTTCAAAATGAGAAAGAATTATGATTACTCAAATTCGATTTGATTATGGAGGAGAATTTGACAATTAAGATTTTTCTCATTTTTGTGAAAAACTAGGAATAAAACATGAGTTTTCATTTCCTAGAGCTCCACAACAAAATGGTGTAGTGGAATGGAAAAATTAGACTCTTCAAGAATGTGCTCGCACACTTCTTATAGAATCTGGTCTTCCAAAATATTTTTGGGCTGAAGCCACTAACACAGCTTGCTATGTACTTAATAGAGTCTTGATTAGGCCTATACGTAATAAAACAAGTTATGAACTTTATTACAATAGAATTCCTAAAATTAGTTATTTCAAAATATTTGGAAGTAAGTGCTATATGCTTATTACTAAAGAAAATCTTGATAAGTTTGATGCTAAAGGAGATGAATGTATATTCATAGGATATTCATCATGAAGTAAAGCTTATCATGTATTCAATAAGAGAACTTTAACTGCAGAAGAATCACTTCATATTAAGTTTGATGAAAATTCTTCTATAGATATTAAACAAGTTGAAGTAATAGATAGTGATGATGAGGACACAACCTTTATAGATGTATCTCACATTAAAGATCATAATACACATAATCTTCCTAAAGAATGGAGCTTTCATAAAGATCACCCAAAAGAACAAATAATAGGAGAAATTAATGATAAAGTCAAAACTAGATCACAAGTTAATTTTGTTCTAAATACTTTGTATCACAACTTGAACCTAAAACTGTTGATCAAGCTTGTTTAGCTTTTTCATGGATACTTGCTATGCAAGAAGAACTAAATCAGTTTGAAAGAATCAAGTATGGGAATTAGTTCCTAAACCAAGTGATAATTCAATTATAGGAACCAAATGGATTTTTTAGAAATAAAACTAATGAAGAAGGTCAAGTAGTAAGAAATAAGGCAAGACTTATTACACAAGGTTATAATCAACAAGAGGGAATAGATTATGAAGAAACTTATGCTCTAGTAGCTAGGCTTGAATCAATTCGAATGCTTCTTGCATTTGCATTGCATCTAGGCATAAAATTATATCAAATGGATGTAAAATCAGCCTTTCTAAATGGATTCATAGAAGTATATGTAGCCCAGCCCCCTGGGTTTATAAATTCTGAATTTCCCGATCATGTGTAGAAGCTTAAAAAGGCTCTTTATGGTCTCAAGCAAGCACCTAGGGCATGGTATGAGAGATTAAGAAATTATCTCATTAAATCAGAGTTTAAAATGGGAAAAGCAAATCCAACTCTTTTCATCAAGAATCAATTTAATAATTTAATAGTTATTCAAATTTATGTAGACGATATTATTTTTTGCTCTACTAATGAGAATTTGTGTAGAGAATTTTCAAAGATTATATAGGATGAATTTGAAATGAGTCTCATGGGAGAAGTAAAATTCTTCCTTGGACTACAAATTACTCAAATGGATGAAGAAATCTTCATGTGTCAAACAGAGTATGCAAACGACACATTGAAGAAGTATGGAATGGAAAGTGTGAAGGGAAAAACCACACCAATGGCTGCAAACATAAACTTGAACTTGGATGGGAATGGAAAGCAAGTTGATGAAAAGGTATACAGGGGTATGATAGGATCATTACTCTATCTTACTGCAAGTAGATCTGATATAATGTTTGCTACTTGTCTTTGTGCTCGCTTTCAAAATTCACCAAAAGAATCTCATATGTCTGCCTTAAAAAGAATCTTTAAATACTTAAAAGACTCTAGTGATTTTGGTTTGTTCTATCCAAGAACTCATTCTTTGGACCTACTAGCATATAGTGATGCCGATTATGCTGGTAGTAGGACTAATAGAAAAAGTACTAGTGGTACTTGCCATTTTCTAGGTAATGCACTTGTTTTTTGGTTTTCTAATAAACAAAATTGCATTGCATTATCCACCACTGAAGCTGAATATATTTCAGCTACTTTGGCATGTTCTCAAGTACTTTGGATGAAACAAACTCTATCTGACCTAGGATTAGATTTTAAACAAACTATAATATGTTGTGATAATACAAGTGCTATAAATTTATCCAAAAATCCTGAAAATCATTCTAGAACTAAACATATAGATGTAAAACATCATTTTCTTAGGGATAATGTATTAAAAGGAGAAATTAAGTTAGATTTTGTGAACACTGAAGACCAACTTGCAAATATCTTGACAAAACCACTTAGTATAGAAAGATATTGTCATATTAGAAGGCATCTAGGACTTTGCAAGTAGAAGGATTTAAAAACTAGGTTTTCAACCGTCTGAATATCCATATCAGACGTCTTATTTATTTATGCTTGCAACTCTTTCCTTGGAAAGTTTTTCTAGGAATTTTAGACATCTAGTATGCCTCTCAGACGTCTGTGTTTCTATCTGTTTGTAGGTTAAAATTCATTCAACGGTCATTCAATGTTCAGTTTTTTGAATTTCAAATGAAGTAGTTTGAATTCAAATTCAAACAGTCTTTCAGACATCTTTAACACATTATAGACATCTGAATCTCTACTTTCAAACGTCTGTACCTATCTAAAGACGTCTAACTTTTTGAATATGCATTGATTCAAAATTTGAAACTACCTCTTTCTTTTACCTAATGGTCATTTGACCTCTTTATGATACAATCCTCTCTCCCATATGCTCCCTTTATAGTGCAACGTATGCTCTTCATCGGAATCCTCTTGCACATCTCAAAAAGCTCTTCCACTCCTCTTCATCTTCTCCATTTGTTGAAGAACACTTGAGAGCTTTTGGACTCCTCCAGATCTTCGAATGTCTCCTGTTCTCAACAGATGTCTCTTGTTCTCACCAGACATCTGTCACCTTCTAAGGTAGCGCATACATTCTTCATTTGGTATTCATTACATATTCTCATCTATATATTGTATTTTTCTTGTATACGGCTACATTTATACCTGTGATTAACTTTTTTCAAATTTTTTTGGTTCGGTTCGTGGGGATCTCCTTGCTTTTCTTTGTTTTTTTTTTCCTCTTGGTTTCGGATGTCTCCTATTATCACTTCTATCTCTAAAACTTTCGGACATCTAATTTTTTTTCGGACTTCCGACTTGTGTTTTTCAGATGTCTGACGTTCACTCCAGACGTCTGACTGAAGTTTTTTCTGTGTCTTTAAGATTTGTTCTTCTCCTTTCCTTATTATGCCTCGTAGGAAGCAAAAGAGTATTGGACCTAGTAACCCTCCTCCTAAAGAAGAATTGCCTAATGTTATGGAACAATTTTGCCTAACCAAAAAGGCCTCCCAAAAACTTAACAATTTTGAGAAGTTTAAGGTTAGGTGTGGTAGACCAATTATATGGGATGATTTTAAGGATTACGGTCTCCTAGCCTCATTTCAAGCTCAAGGAGTTCAACACTTCTTTGATGAGGAATTTTTTCCTAGTGGAAAAATTCCTGGTATATTTCCTGAGCTTGTGAAATTATTCTATGCAAATTTAGTAAATGACTCCACACACACTAGCTCTATCCTAAAGTCTAGTGTTTTGAATGCATCCTTTACCATTATAAATGAAGTAATTTCTTCAATTGCTTGCACCGTCGACTCAGGAGTTCATTAGCGGGTGTAACGAACGCGTGCCCCAGACGCCTTTTAAGATGTCTGGGAGGTGGCCCAGACGTCGGACCAGACGTCTGGGATCACATCCAGACGTCTGACCAGACGTCCGGGATCGTTTACAGACGTCTAGAGAACAGTTATGTTCGCACGGGAGATTCGTCTGCGCGCCTGTGCGCGCAGACCTGCGATTCCTCTCTCTCTCACTCTCTGCGGCTGCAGGCGCTGCGACCACCTTCTCTCTCCTCCTCGCGCGGCCTTAAAAGGGCGCGCCTCCCCTCCCGTCTCCTCCTTCTCCTTCCTGTGCGCGAGAGCGAGCGGACGCGAGGGCGGCAGCGACAGCCGCAGTGAGCGTGGAGGAGGTGCGGCGTGCGAGGGCGGGGCTCTGCCGTGAGGGCGAGCTCGCCGAAGCGGCTTGGCCGGCCGGCGGAGGGCGCAGGGGGCGCGGAGCGGCGCGGAGAGGGACCTGCTGCGGGCTGAGCAGCAGACGCGCGAGGTGCGACGCGGGCGGCGTCGCGAGCGGAGGCCGAGCAGGGTTCTGATTCTGGAAAAAATTTCCAGAATCAGACGTCTGGGTTGATAGCCAGACGGCAAGGTCGACGTCTGTAAGATCATACAGACGTCTGAAAGGTGAGTTTCCGCTTTCTTCTTCCTTCTTGTCGACTGACCGTACTGAGGGAGGGGGGTTGGCTGTGCGCAGGTTCGCTGATTCGCCATCCTTTGCGAATCAGACGTCTGGAAGTTGTACCAGACGGCGGGAGTGACCTCCAGACGTCCGGAGGGACCATCGGACGTCTGGGATCTAGGAAGACGTCCCCGTAGACTTCTGGACGTCTGGGAAACCACGCTGAACAGGTAATTCTCTGATCCACTTTTTAAGACGTTTGGAAGGAGTTCCAGACGTCTGATTTTGCACAGTATCATCTTTTTCGACCCGTTTGGGCTCCGTTTTCCGCGATTCGAGTTGCGTTCGTTTCAGAATTAATTCCTCTACCCGCCTACAGTAGCTATACACTGTTCTGAGACACTCCTTGTGTTTGATCCTTGTGATAAGACCTCGTTCGGTTGCAGTCTTGAGAGTCGCGGAGGGTCCAGTAGAGTTACCACAGCCTTTTGTACCCCTTTTGTTTCTGTTCTAGTGAGTAGTTTTTGTTTCCACTGTACCTTCTTTACCTGCAGTTCTTGTTATATGATAAATGTTGTTTTACTGTTGTGGTGGTACCTACTGTAGTAGTTTCTTTCCTTACTGTTGTGCTTTCTTACTGTTAGTTATATTCATGCTGAATGTGGTTTATTTTACTGTCTTTTGGTTACTTCCTCGTTGGACGACTAGGTCTTGGGATTAGTCGAGTCGGTCCGATTCTCGTGTCTCGTAGGGACTCGGGAACTGGGTCGTTACAAGATGGTATCAGAGCAAGGTCGTCCCGAGAAGTGAATCAACTGACTGGAAAATAACCAATTCACATGTTTATAGCTAGAGTAGCCACCACAACATATCTCTTGACATGAGCTCTTAGAAATTTTGTTAGGTACCTTCTGTTTTGACGTTTCCGTTTTGTTTCACGTCTCCATTGTAGGAGATGCCGCGTCGTGGAGCTAGGAGGGTGGGCCGCAGGCGCGGCCGAGGTCAGGGCCCGGGGGACAGATGTGTCGGGCTTGGAATACATACTACCCCTCCTCTTCTCCTGAGTATACCGTCTCGGGACCTCGTCCAGCTGATTTGAGAGGTGGTTCGAGAAGAATTTCAGCTTCCACCCACGTCGCCACCCCCTCCCCCTTCCGAGCGTACGACAGGGGAGTTAGTGGTGGAACGAGATTTCCGCCGCCACACCAGGCGTGTTAGGAGAACTCAACGGAGACACGTGGCGTCCGCAGGAGAGCCGTCACGTTGTGCAGGGCCATCAGTGGCCTTTGGGGGCCCTCGACAGGGGCCAGTCGCCAGCACCGGACCCCCGCCTAGCCGACAGCAGGGACTCACTGAGGGCGGGAGTCGGGTTCCCCTCTGCTACCAGTGTGGCCAGGCGGGCCACGTCAGGAGGGACTGCCCATCTAGGGCAGGAGGTCAGCAGATACTTCCCGCGCAGAGCACTGGAGGGCGCGCAGGAGGCCGCGGTTCCCAGGCGCGAGGAGGAGGACAGCAGTCGCGAGGAGGGTACCGGCCAGCACCTACCCGTCCGACGCAGAGTGTGGCTGCTTCGTCCGCACCTAGAGCTGAGGGGCGTATCAACACCTTAACACACAGGGACGCCAGAGCATCGGGATCCGTGGTAGCAGGTATGGTTTCAGTTTCTGGCAGACTCGTTTACACGCTTTTCGATTCCGGCGCTACGCACTCGTTTGTCGCAGCCAGTTTCGCAGTTAGTTTGGACCAGGATTATACACTGTTAGAGAATCCGTTCGTAATCAGAGGTCCGAGTGGTCAGCTGTTTGTAGCTGAGGAGGTGTACACGGGTTGCGGGGTCAGCATCGGGGGACATAGCCTGCCAGCTGACCTGATTATGATACAGATGGAGGACTTTGGAGTGATTCTGGGGATGGATTGGCTATCCGCTTACCATGCCTTGGTAGACTGTTTTGAGAGGAAGATTGTCTTCTCCATTCCGGAGTTGCCCTCCTTCGAGTTTCACGGGCAGCCAGTGGACGGAGGTTTCAGGTGCATTTCGGCACTTCGGGCGGCGAGACTTTTGAGCCAGGGGTGTGAGGGCTTCCTAGCTTGTGTGGTGGCAGAGCACAGCCCCGTGGCAGACTTCCAGAGCATCCCGGTGGTCAGAGAGTACCCCGACGTGTTTCCAGACGAGTT
Source organism: Thalassia testudinum (assembly GCA_037157565.1). Classification (NCBI taxonomy): domain Eukaryota; kingdom Viridiplantae; phylum Streptophyta; class Magnoliopsida; order Alismatales; family Hydrocharitaceae; genus Thalassia; species Thalassia testudinum. The sequence continues at coordinate 148,439,162 of JAZHRO010000031.1, forward strand.
ACCAGGACTACCGCCCGAGCGTGAGATCGAGTTTGAGATCTCACTAGTACCAGGGACCAGCCCCATCTCCACCGCGCCATACAGGATGGCACCGCTTGAGTTGCGGGAGCTCAAGTCTCAGTTGCAGGACCTTTTGGAGAAAGGTTTCGTGAGGCCCAGTGCGTCTCCTTGGGGAGCCCCGGTACTGTTTGTGAAGAAGAAGGATGGGACCCTACGCCTTTGTGTGGACTACCGACAGCTGAATAGGGTCACCATCAAGAACAGATATCCGCTGTCGAGGATCGACGGTTTGTTTGACCAGTTGCGGGGTGCCACGGTGTTTTCCAAGATCGACTTGAGGTCTGGATACCACCAGTTGAGGATCAGGGAGACCGACGTCTCCAAGACAGCTTTCCGCACCCGGTACGGACACTACGAATTTTTGGTCATGCCGTTTGGGCTGACCAATGCCCCCACTGCTTTCATGGACCTGGTGAACCGGGTGTTTAGATCGTACTTGGACCAGTTTGTGGTGGTTTTCATAGATGATGTACTCATCTATTCTAGAGATCGGACGCAGCACGGACAGCACTTGCGGATGGTTCTGGACACTCTGAGACGACGCAGGCTGTACGCCAAATACAACAAGTGCGAGTTCTGGTTAAGGGAGGTGACCTTTTTGGGTCATGTGATCTCTGGAGACGGCCTGGCGGTGGATCCCGCCAAGGTCGAGGCAGTGCTCAGGTGGGAGAGACCGCGTTCAGTCACTGAGATTCGCAGTTTCCTGGGACTGGCAGGTTACTACAGACGGTTCATCAGAGGGTTTTCGCAGATTGCACGTCCTATGACACAGTTGACCCGGAAGGATGTGCCTTTCGCTTGGACAGACGCCTGTGAGGCGTGTTTTCTGGAGCTGAAGGAGAGGTTGACCTCGGCTCCCGTGCTCACCATCCCTGACAGTAGTGGAGGGTTCGTTGTGTACACGGACGCTTCCTTGCAGGGGTTAGGAGGTGTGCTCATGCAGAGGGGTCACGTGGTCGCTTACGCTTCGCGGCAACTGAAGCCCCATGAGCATACCTACCCTACCCACGATCTAGAGTTGGCAGCTATTGTCTTCGCGCTGAAGACATGGAGGCACTACTTGTACGGTGAGACCTTCGAGATTTTTACAGATCACAAGAGCCTCAGATATCTTTTTGACCAGAAGGAGCTCAACATGAGACAGAGACGTTGGTTGGAGCTCCTGAAGGACTACGACTGCAGCATCTCCTACCACCCGGGAAAGGCCAATGTGGTGGCTGACGCCTTGAGCCGTAAGGCGCCCGCACGCTTGGCCAGCCTACAGTTACAGAGTTGGAGCCTTTTGGAGGAGGTGGGCAGTTGGCGACATCTAGAGTTACGAGGGTACTGTGGGGCAGTGACGGTGGCACGGCAGACCAGGTGTTACACTTGAGGGGACGGTTGTGCGTCCCCAGAGACGAGGAGCTGTTGAGAGAGCTCCTGACTGAGGCACACGGTTCCAGATTCACCATACATCCCGGAAACACGAAAATGTACCATGACTTGAGACGCGAGTTCTGGTGGAGAGGGATGAAGCGGGATGTGGGTGAGTTCGTGCAGTAGTGCTTAGTGTGCCAGCAGGTGAAAGCCGAGCATCAGAGGCCTGCAGGGCCGCTTCAGCCGCTTCCAGTGCCAGAGTGGAAGTAGGAGAGCATCACCATGGACTTGGTGGTGGGCTTACCTGTTACCCAGCAAGGACATGACGCAGTCTGGGTAATAGTGGATAGATTGACGAAGACGGCACGATTCTTGCCGATCCGAGTCACCTTGGGACCAGCACAGTTGGCAGAGAGGTATATCCGTGATGTGGTGCGACTACACGGAGTTCCGCGGGAGATCGTATCCAACCGAGATACCCGCTTTACGTCCCAGTTTTGGGCTGAGTTTCAGCAGGCTTTGGGGACGAGGTTGAGGTTTAGCACGGCTTACCACCCCCAGACGGACGGACAATCGGAACGCACGATACAGAAACTTGAGGACCTTTTGCGTGCCTGTGTACTAGACTGGAGGGGCTCTTGGGAGGAGCACCTGCCCCTGGCGGAGTTTGCATACAACAACAGTTATCACTCGAGCATCGGCAGGGCTCCCTACGAGGCTCTATACGGACGGAAATGCACGGCACCCTTGAGTTGGGTTGAGGTGGGGACCAAGTGGGAGGTTGGCCCCAGGTTGATCCGGCAGAGTCAGGAGGTAGTTGAGCAGATCCACAGACGACTCCGCACTGTCAGGAGCAGACAAAAGAGCTACGCAGATCGCAGACGCAGAGAGGTGCAGTTCGAGGTTGGGGGCCACGTCTTCCTTCGTGTTTCGCCCATGAAGGGCTTACAGCGGTTTGGGGTGAGAGGGAAGCTCGTGCTGAGGTTCGTGGGGCCCTTTGAGGTCCTGGAGCGGGTTGGACCCGTTGCTTACAGACTTGTTCTCCCCCCGCAGCTTTCTGGTGTGCACGACGTGTTCCACGTGTCCAACCTCAGGAAGTACGTAGCCGATCCCAGCCACGTACTGAGTCACGAGAGCGTCGAGGTGAGCGACGACCTGACCTACCCCGAGCGGCCAGTGCAGATCCTAGACTGAGCCGTCCGCAGGTTGAGACGAAAGCAAGTACCCCTGGTAAAGGTTTTGTGGAGGAGCCAGCGGTACGAGGAGGCTACCTGGGAGCCTGAGGCGGCAATGCGGGAGCGGTACCCGGAGCTTTTCGCGGGTACGTCTTTTCGGACCGGCTTCGGTCCTCTTTGAGTTTGTTATGGTTAGTTGGACATCTTTTTCCCGCACCCTAGTTGGCGCAAGTTTCGGGGACGAAACCTCCTTTGAGTTTGTTATATTGTAACGAACGCGTGCCCCAGACGCCTTTTAAGACGTCTGGGAGGTGGCCCAGACGTCGGACCAGACGTCTGGGATCACATCCAGACGTCTGACCAGACGTCCGGGATCGTTTACAGACGTCTGGAGAACAGTTATGTTCGCACGGGAGATTCGTCTGCGTGCCTGTGCGCGCAGACCTGCGATTCCTCTCTCTCTCTCTGCGGCTGCAGGCGCTGCGACCACCTTCTCTCTCCTCCTCGCGCGGCCTTAAAAGGGCGCGCCTCCCCTCCCGTCTCCACCGTCTCCTCCTTCTTCTCCTTCCTGTGCGCGAGAGCGAGCGGACGCGAGGGCGGCAGCGGCAGCCGCAGTGAGCGCGGAGGAGGTGCGGCGTGCGAGGGCGGGGCTCTGCCGTGAGGGCGAGCTCGCCGAAGCGGCTTGGCCGGCCGGCGGAGGGCGCAGGGGGCGCGGAGCGGCGCGGAGAGGGACCTGCTGCGGGCTGAGCAGCAGACGCGCGAGGTGCGACGCGGGCGGCGTCGCGAGCGGAGGCCGAGCAGGGTTCTGATTCTGGAAAAAATTTCCAGAATCAGACGTCTGGGTTGATAGCCAGACGGCAAGGTCGACGTCTGTAAGATCATACAGACGTCTGAAAGGTGAGTTTCCGCTTTCTTCTTCCTTCTTGTCGACTGACCGTACTGAGGGAGGGGGGTTGGCTGTGCGCAGGTTCGCTGATTCGCCATCCTTTGCGAATCAGACGTCTGGAAGTTGTACCAGACGGCGGGAGTGACCTCCAGACGTCCGGAGGGACCATCGGACGTCTGGGATCTAGGAAGACGTCCCCGCAGACTTCTGGACGTCTGGGAAACCACGCTGAACAGGTAATTCTCTGATCCACTTTTTAAGACATCTGGAAGGAGTTCCAGACGTCTGATTTTGCACAGTATCGTCTTTTTCGACCCGTTTGGGCTCCGTTTTCCGCGATTCGAGTTGCGTTCGTTTCAGAATTAATTCCTCTACCCGCCTACAGTAGCTATACACTGTTCTGAGACACTCCTTGTGTTTGATCCTTGTGATATGACCTCGTTCGGTTGCAGTCTTGAGAGTCGCGGAGGCACGCGGGATTCCCGATCACGCCCCCACTACTCCCGTTGTACCTGGTAGAGTGGCTTTAAGTATTAATAAAATCTGTTAAAGTATGGAACCATAACTAGAACCTAGGGCATTGCATGAATCCTAGGAATGAGAAATATATGGAATGATAGCTCCTAGGTGTTGCATGAATCCTAGGGCCGGAAAACTAGATTGTATGATAGATCCTAGGATATGGCATGAATCCTAGGGTGGAAAAACTAGTGGAATGTATATTACTGCAGTCTTGGAAAAATTGGAAAGGAATATATAAAGCTGCCTGTAAATTTAATTAACAGCTGCCTGTTATGAATAAAGAAACATGTTTGAGATCATGGATTTTGAGAACGTAAATATGGAAAGTGAAACATATGATGTTCTGAGATAAAGAGCTGGAACCCTACGGGGAATTAGGAGTGGAACTCCTGGAAAGAAAAAGGAATGGAACTGAGATGTAGTTTGTACTGTCTCTTGGGTACGCAGTACCAAGGGAAGTACCTGTACCTGTTTAGTGCAGAGTGGGGCCAGCCGCCCCAGGGACCCGGGGTTAGGATTGGCCGCTCTGTACCGACTTGTTGGCCCTCGTGTACGTAGTACCGAGGAGAGCTACTAGTGTTAGGAGAGTACTAGCTACCCCACGGGCCCCGGGGTTCTGCTAGCCTCCTTCACCGACTTGTTAGGCCCATTAGGGCAAACCAGGGTAGTCAGGCGAGGGTGCGCGGACTGTGGAGGGGCAAGGCCCCGGTTTGGTTACTGTGGAGGGGTTGGACCCCTGTTACTGAGAGGGCTCTGCCCTGGTTCCGTGCTGTGCTTTGGGCGCACCCGTTAACGGAAACGACTGACCGCGTGCCAGTGCGGGCTAGCTATCTGTGCGTTTATCGCGCGTGCCGTAGTCACCGTTACGTCCGTCAGTGACCTTGGGGTGGTTGACTGAGGGTAGGATCACCACGGGGGACTCTCCCGGCCAGGAGAGCACCACGTGCTACTTCTACTTTTGGAAAAGACTGCAATCAAGATCGTTCCCACGAGGACATTTGAGATCAAGTAAAGGATCTGAGAAATAAATGAAATAGTGAGAAAAATTGAAAGATGTGAATAAAGGAAGTAATAGAACATAACAGCTACTGTACACTCTACTGTTGCCTTTAGTTAGTTTGCCACTCTACTCAGCGTTTTGCTGACGTGTTACACTCGTTACCTTTTTCAGGACCAGGTGTTGAGCAGCTAGGGTCGGCGGCTGCAGAGGACGCTGGGCCGAGTAGGGTCCAGTAGAGTTACCACAGCTTTTGTACCCATTTTGTTTCTGTTCTAGTGAGTAGTTTTTGTTTCCGCTGTACCTTCTTTACCTGCAGTTCCTGTTATATGATAAATGCTGTTTTACTGTTGTGGTGGTACCTATTGTAGTAGTTTCTTTCCTTACTGCTGTACTTTCTTACTGTTAGTTATATTCATGCTGAATGTGGTTTATTTTACTGTCTTTTGGTTACTTCCTCGTTGGACGACTAGGTCTTGGGATTAGTCGAGTCGGTCCGGTTCTCGTGTCTCGTAGGGACTCGGGAACCGGGTCATTACAGCGGGACATTGCGAAAGTACTTTCTCCATTGTTACAAAGACTTTAGTCAAAGATGATGTTTACTTTGAAGGAATGAAACTTGAATCTCGTCATCTTAAGATTATACCTCGCATTTTAGCTAGACTTGTTTCATGGAATTTACATGGAAAGTCAGGATCTTTTGATCACATTTCTAAGGAGATTGCCTATATCCTATATGATTTATTAAATCGAACAAAATTGAATTGGTGTGATTTGATCATGCATAGCTTATGCAGCACACACCGTAGGAACCTTCCTTTAGGTGCCTTTATTTCCAACATGCTCATCTACTTTAACCTTGATTTGAAATGCCAGTTTGTACATGAATCTGTTAAAAAATTTGATTGCACTACTTTACTTCTTATGGATCTTAAAAAAGGAACTGAAGAAGAACAAGTCGAAGAAGAAATTCCTCATTCTCAACCTTCTCAATCTTCTCCTACTGACTCTCGAGTCCCTCTCATGCTTCCCAATCCATCTACTTATTCTTTCTATTCCACTTCTTAGGACTACTCTTGGGAGAATGTACAGGGAAATCAAAAGGTTTTTCAAAAAGCCATGTTTGATGGGATGAACCTCCAGCTAAAGAGACAAAATGAAGATTATGACTATCTCTAGAGCTTCACCAATCAATATGCAATGCAACTATCTTGTTTGGAAGATTACATGAAGAACCTGGAGTCTGGATACTCCAAAGGGAAGAAGAAACTTTGATTAATGTCTTTAGATGGCTGCTTTGCACCTATTGACTTTCAATGTTATCAAAACTTTTTTGTTATGTTAAACACTGTAACTTTTTCTGATGCTTGTTCTATTTTTTTGCTAATGCCAAAACAAAAGGGGGAGACATAAGCTTTTATGTAGGGGGAGTATTTTCATATAAATATTTTTTTATCATTTCAAAAAAAGGGGGAGATTGTTGATATTATTGTATTTTTTGATAATGACAATAAGTTATTGCTTGGAAGAGACTAACATGATGCAGGAAGGGTTTAACGAGAAGGATCAAGGAAAAGGAAGGGCAAAAGCTTCATTTTATTTCTTATTTGGTTTATTTTATCAGAGTGTAAAAGCCTTGAATTATCCTTAGATTTCTTTAGGATGTCTCTAGCTTTTCTTCTAATTTTGTTGGATTTTCAGACGTCTTTCTTTTCTTTCAGACATTTGAATATGATTTTTAAGACGTCTAATTATCTTTCCAAACGTCCAGAATCTCATCCAGAACCTATTATCTTCACCGGATCTTGAACCTTCTGTCATTTGATTTTTTCAGACAGCTACTACTTATCTCAAACGTCTGGTTTAGTGTTTCGCACGCCTCCTTGATTTTTAGAAGCCATCTTGAGTTTTTGAGCAACAGTCATTTTTTTTAGTCATTCAGACATCTAACTCTGTCTTCAGATGTCCATATCCCTCCAACGTTCATTTTCTCCCAACGTCCACTTTGACCCCAGTTAAAGTGCTTCGTTTCACTTTAATGTTTTCAACGTTGAAGGCCTTCAAAGGTCCTGAACTTGTTTCAGACGTTTTTTGGTCTCTTTTAAGATGTCTGACCACATTTGTCTAGATCCCTGTTTGGATCTAATCTCATTCCAGTAACAAGCATTCTTTTCCTGTTATCTTTTCAAATGTCCCATTTAATAATTAGATGTTTGAACCTTTATGATCAGATGTCTATTTCTTTTTCAGACATTCCTGTATTTAGTCTAGTAACCACTTGATTTATTCTAGAGACTTGATAGACGTCTTGTTTTATTCTCAGATGTCTGAAATAATCTTTTCAGATGTCTGTCATGGTTTTTCGAACATTTGATATGAACAGAATTTGAGTTGATGCTTTATAGTCATTTTTGCTTAATTCATTTCAATCCAATTCAAACTCCAACAATTATATCTGACCTCCTACACCTATATATACTCCCATATAGGTTGCCTTATGTTTTTATACACACTCATACAAAGGAAATATACATCATTGCAAAGCTCTTGATCTTGTTGTGCCCTTTTTGCTCTCTTGCTTTTTTTTTTGTGCTCCTGTTCCTTTAAGAGAAAATCTCCAACTATTTATAGGTTTGATAAGGGAGTATTCTTATTCTTTTTCAAGGCTTATAGTTCTATATTGCTTTTTAATAGTTTATTGGGTACCCGATTTGTGGGTTTCCCATTTCCTCTTAGTAGAGGAGAAAAACTCTTCTTGGGGTTTGTCCAGGAAGAAGGGATTTGTAATATTACTAGTTGTTAGTAATTCCTACTTGGGTAGGGGCAAAATCCTAGATTGAGAGATCTAGGTAGAGGTTTTTCCCGCAAGGGTTTCCTCTCTAAATACTTATGTGTTGTTGAGATTGTTTCAAATTTTTGTTTTCACAATTCAACCCCCCTTCTTATGCCACTTACAAGACACTAAGCTAGAAAGCATGAAATTCAAGGCAATAGACAACTTTGTATTACTAGAAAAGTAAGGGACAAGTAGCTGAATGCTTCTTACAACAAAAAGAAAGACAACACTAGATAATACAAAGAAAATAGAGATGAAGAAAAATCCTCCAGAGATGGTGAAGAAGGAATGGTGCTTACTCCAAGCACAGTAGCTCCTGTGCTTGAAAAGAATGCTTCCTTGCTTCTGATATGATGACTCCTCCAAGCTTTCCTCCAAGGTGGGTGTCAACCACCTTGCTCCTCCTCTTGCTTGGCCGTCCCCTTAGTGTTGAAGATCTCCTCCTTTGGCTTGGCTGAGGGAGAAGAAGGAAAGGAAGAAGACACCATGGGGGAGGGTGTGTGCCCCCTTGATCTTCTTCTCTTCTTCTTCTCCCTTGGCATGAAGATGGAACCTAAACTAAATGAAGAAGATGGAACCTAACTAATGGAGAGGGGATGATTCTAAGGTGGTGGTTGGATGTGTTTTTATAGGAAGGGAAGGTGGTGGTTGGCATGGGAATAGGTGTAGGGCTAGGATTAGGTTTGGTGGGTAGTTAAGGGTGGTTATGGGAATCCTAGGGTGTAGGATAGTTGGCTCCATTCTTAGGGATGCAAAGGGGGGCAGTTATGGATGGAAGGGCACCTAAAAGGTGGAGCCAAAAGTGAAGAGAAGCCTCCATTTTGGCACCACCAAGGAGGGTTCTAGAAGGGGGGTTATGTGTAGGGTAGGGATGGCTTGTAGCGGTAGGTGTATAGCTAGGATGTGGGGGGTTTTGGAGGGAAAGTGTTGGCGCCAAGGTACGGTGGTTATAGGCTTGTTGGCCCCAACAACATGGTGTCCTTTGGAGGTGGTGGTGTGAAGGGTTGTGGTTGACATGGTGCCAAGGTGAGGTGGAAGTAGGGGTAGCTTATGTGGAGCTTAGGTGGGCCTATTTGGTGGAGCTAGTTAGGTGGGTTTTAGGGTTAGGTTGGGATGCCATGAAGGTGGACTAGCCAAGCTAAGCTAGCTTAGCTAGTAGGGAGTTGGGGAGAGAGGTAGAGGGAGGTAGGGTTTTGGAGGTGATGAAGTGGAGGAAGCTGTCTTAAGCTGCATTGGAATTGGTGGCTGCTAAAGAGAATTGCAGGGAGCTACCTTAGCTAGATTAGCTTGTGATGAGAACCTCATCATGAACCCTAACTAGCACATTTTGACCTAATTAATTGTACAAAAGCTCCTACAAAACCTAAGGGAAAGCCTAAAACAGGGAATTGCAAATCTGAGTATAAAATAATTCACAATGGGTAAAATTGTAATTTTACCATTACAATACATAAACGGGATTTTTAAGGGTCTAGACATTGGTCAAATGGGCTTAATAAGAAAAAAAGTGGGATGATTCGATTAGGAAAGGGTTATAACAAAATCTAGGAATTAAATGACATTCTGTAACCCCAAAACAAACCTACTTTAATTCATAAAGTTCTAGGCAAGATAAAAATCAATTAAACCCTCTAAAATTCATGAAAAAATATCCCCCAGGGTTTAGAACCTTCAATTTGGCTATTGGAACCTTTCTTGACCTAGATTGAGAACCATACCCAATTTTTGACCTAATTAGGTTTTTGTGCAAAATATCCAGTCAAACATAGTCAAACCTAAAATCCAACCTCACCATTAAATTTCTTAGATCCAAATTAGTCTTATACCAAAATTTGGACCTAAGAAAAGGTCGTCTTGACCCACTTTACAAAACGGTACTCAATAATTACTTTTTGACCTTTAGCTTTTGGACTCTTGCAGATACCCCCTACCTTTCTCGTCTCTTTCTTCAGACAGGTCCCTCTGCCCCCGCACTATGCAGGCCATACCTCCGGCGACTTTGCGCGGAGGATGGCGCTACACAGACCTAGGGAGTCGGCCCTAGATTTGAAAGGAGGATTCCTCGCGTTGTCCTCTTTTGCATGGGTCGGCTCCCATGCCTTGCCGGCCACCATACCTCTCGTGTGAATGCTCAAGAGGTATGGGTCTTTTTCCGACCATTCCTCCAGCAAGGAGTCCACGTCTCCTCCTCGCGTTTCCCCCTCGGCCAACACCTATTTAAGGAGCGGCAGCCCCTACCACTTCCTTCGAGCTCGTCTTGGCTAAGGAAATCCCTCAAAATTCGTCTCCTCCTCCTTCGGCCATTTGCCCATAGGCTCCGGCAACCCTCCTCCACTCTTGTCGCCCTGCCACCATACCAGTGGCAGCGTTACCTTCACCGTCGTCCACTGTGCCTGGCCGTACCAACAGGTACCTTCCAGTACCTCTTCCTCATCACCGTCTTCTCCCCTGGGCGCTGTCTTCTCCGACGACAGCAGCATAGCTGCTCGCCACCTCCTCCTCCTCTTTCGTCTGCTAAGTAGGTAACAACTATTCCCCTTTTTCCCCTCTTCATTTTCCCCTTATCTATTTCCTAAATCACTCACTGCCACACGCCGACCACCATCACCTTCTCCACCTCTGGCAGACCACCGGCAAGGCGCAGCCATCGCGTCACACCGCCACAACCTCGCCAGACACCCCATGAGCTCCGCCACGACTCACTGATCACAACCCCCATTTCCATTCACCGCCACACACTCCTGACACGCCCCCCAAACAAACCCACCTGTACAGCCACAGGGTGACCTAGGCACGCACACCCAGGCCACCCTGCGCTACTCTGACCACTGGGCCATCTTCGCTGTGCTCGGGCGAACCTCCCCGAATGATTTAACGTGGCCGAAAAGCCGTGCTGTTGATTTCAGGGTCAGGTCACTCTCCGCCATTATCGCTGAGCTTGAGGCTTAAAGCAAGCTTCAAGCTGCTCCAGGTCGCACTCGACTCCAGGAGAAGCCCTCAGGTGGTGCGGGTTTGCAGCACGCACGCACCCTGACTCCAAGTGGAATCGAGAGACTCCACGCCTGCTGCAATTGCGGAGCTTACCTCCTGCGGACTCCAGCAGAAGCGGGTGAAACATTTAGTCCCACCTCCTTAGTTTGCAAGCGCCCTACCGCTCTTAAGTTGAATTTGTGTTTCAGGCTTATCGCCTTGAAACACACTGGGGTGAGATCCCTCGCCCCCTACCACACCTCGTCTGCGACACTTCCCTCGCAGACCTAGCACCCAGATCTGACTACCCTGCCTGTGCACACCTCGCACACCACCCACGCTGGTGCGCCTACTCCCGGGCGCGTCACCCGACCCGCATACCCAGTTAAGGCTCTGGGAGAGAGAACCCTGGAGTGAATTTCAGAGAGACAGAGACGTGGGGAGGGTAGGGGTTAGGTTTTGCCTAACCGTGCACTGTGCAGGAAAGCAGGAGAAGAAGGAGGAAGGAGTGCAGCAGCGAGAAGAAGAGAAGGAGAAAGAAGGAAGAAGAAGTTAAGAAAGAAGGGCTCGCACAGCAAAGGAGAAAGAAGTAAAGGAGGAAGATGAAGGTAGCACTGTAGTTGCAGAGAAGCTAAGGCAAAGAAAGAAAGAAAAAGGACTTGGCGCAGCAGAGAAGAAGAAGAGAAAAGAGAGACCAGAGGCACAGGACAGAAAGAAAGGAAGAAAAAAGAAGGAGGAGGCACAAGTCAACAGAAAAGAAGAAGAAGCCAAGTGAAAGAAGAAGATCCAGCAGCAGCAGCTGAAGAGGAAAAACACTATAGCAAGTGGAGTTTAAGTCATCTGACCCTTGGAGTTAGACGTCTGAAAAAAGAAAGAGAGAGGCAGACAAAAGGAGAAAGAGAGAGAAGAACAGAAAAATCAATTTTCCTTTCTTTAATCTTTTTTGTAAAATAGTATATATATTGTAAATTGTGATTTTGTACTCTTCTAGAATCAAGTGTTGCTCCCTGAGTTCGACCTCGGAGATTTTCTATTTTCGAGTAATAAAATACATAATACAAATCGGTTCCCTCGTGGTACCAGCTTGCTAGTTCTTTGCTAGTTGCTAAGCCAAGCTAAGATGAGCTAGGTTCTGCTGATGTAAGCTGAGGTGAGCTGGGTCTGGTCTTCCCAGAGATTACTGAGCTAGCTGGAGTAGCTAGCTTAGGTAAAGTAACTCAACTCAACTAAGTTAAGCTGAGTGGAGTCCCCAGGAGCTAGACTCGAGCTAGCCTGAGCTATTTGAGGTCATCTTCAGCTGACTTGAGTTGAGTGGAACTAGAAGTAATTGGACCTGAGCTGAGGTCGACTCCTATCAACTTAGTTGAGCTAGCTAAAGCTCCCAGTGAACTGATTGGAGTTAAGAGGAGTTAGACTCAACTAAGTTGAGCTGAGTTGAGCTAGGTTGAGCTAAGTTGAGCTACCCTGAGCTGCCATCTAGCTAAAATGAGCTAAATGGAGCTTAAGAGAGCTAACCCTAAACTAAGTGAGCTGGTATCCAACTATGATGAGCTGGATTTAGCTAAGTCCCAGCTAGATTGAGCTTCTTCTTCACCTGTTGCCTTTCTGAATGTTAGGGTTTTAGGGGTCTAGCTATCTGATCATCTCTAACACTCAAGTAAACGTGTTAAAAACAAAAAAAAATACAATGCATGATTAACCTAAGTGATGCCTAAATGCAGCCTAGAAACCCGTTTGCGAAGTTAAAATCCTAAGTGTTAGGTTTGTTTTAGGGCATAAGAATGATGATAAACTGGCGTTTATCAGAACGCCACAACCTTCCCTAACTTCGTCCGCTCCTCGACGGTCAACTCAGGAGCCTCCTCGACCCCTTCTTCCTCGTTGTTCCCCCTCCAGAGCAACCTTCGTCCTCCCTGTTTCGTCAAATAATTAGGTCTCCTCTCTTCTTCTCTCTCTCCTTAGATTCTATTTATCCCCTTATCTCCCCAATCCAATCGATGACCACCACTCTCCCTCTCCGTCTTCCCCAACTCCAGCAACACCTCCGGCATGGTCGCCTGACCACATCCGACCACCAAACTACCCTACAACACTCCTAAAAGCTCTGCCTTACACTTCCGACCAAAAGCCTTTACCTAATTTCATCATCCACTCACTCCATGACTCCCTCGAACACCTCTTCCTCTGTTCGCCTTCCTCGTCACTGTCCGACCACACCACACGCTCTTCCACGCAATTACCCCCACCGTTAGCTTCGCTTCACTACGGTGAAGCTTCTCATGTGCTTAACTGGGCCCTAAGGCCATGTTTTCTGTGTAGGCATCTTCGCCATTGCCGTCGTCTCCTCCGGTGCCGACCAACATCATCTGACCACCTCCAGCCTGGCCACAACCTCCATCAACTGCAGATTGATGCCACGAAGGTGTCTAGGTTTTCAATCGGCCAAGACAACAACATCTTCAATTTCTCCAACCTTATTTGCGGTTGCACGCGAAAGGAGACAATGATAGTCCTACCTCATATGGGGATAAACTAAAGCAGGCATATAAGTTGAATTCATGCTATGGGCTTATTGCCTCAAGCACAAGGGGGTGAGGTCCCCATATACACGAGCCTGCACACCCTCACTCATGCACACATGCACACGAGCCTGGACTAACCCATATACCCAATTAGCCCTAAACCTGGTTCTGGAAGAAAGAGAAAGGAAAGCTGAGGAGGAAGGGGAGGGTTTTGCTCTAGGGTTCGTATCCTCCGGGTGCATGCAGCATGCCCAAAACTTAGCCATTCTCTACTTGGGTTGAGGTGTTGTCTATGTGCCTTGTGATCACTTAAGCCATCTAAGCCTCACTTGCGATGTTTGATTGAGGCCCTTGGTTTTGATTATCGTGGGTTTATTTGAGCTCTTAACTGATATATGATTTAGGGTATAGTTGAAATATTTGGTTAAATTGAATGTTTGGGATATATGCTTAATTAGATGATTAAGTGGTGATCTAAATCACCATTGTTTTTGAGGTTCTATTCCTTTTGTCCCATGATTTATTGAGATACATTCGTCTATAATTGAATATCATTCTGAATAGATTATTCATTGAATATCTTTAATTTTGAATCATTGATTGTGCTCATTATTTCTATATTATGATTAGTGCGTGAATTTCATATTTGCTCCTTGCGACCTCAGACTTATTTTCTGGTTTTCTAGCACTCTTTATAAATTTAAATGTTGTAGCGGTTTTGTCTACTATACTACGACATATATTTTATAAATCGACGCAAGACGCTAACAACACTAGGTTAGAATAAAGTCAGGTTGTTAACTCTATGCATCATGATTTATTTTGTGGTGAAAATTTTGATTTTGAATTAGGTTCATAATCTGATGATTGCAAATTCTCCGATGATTTCGAATCATACTCTGATTTTGGAGAACCATTGTTTCCAGATGACTACAAGCCTGACGGTGATATTCTACAGGGGGAGCCATGGAGAGACCACTTGCTTAATTTGATGAGCTTTAGACTTCTCCAGCTCTTAGTTTGCCATGAAGACCATATTAACCCCCCAAAGCTATTGGAGCTTCTCATTATGGCACTCCTCCGGACCCTCCATAACTCTCTTGGCCTTCATTCCTCTTGATGAAATGGGTCAAGTTTCTGTGTTGGATCTGGGACTCAATCTGGGCACGCAAACCCTAACAATCTTCAGTAGCGTGTCCTCGGGCCCAATGATACTTGCAGTAGGGCCCAGTGTTAGCCTTCTTCTTGAGAGGCTTTGGCATGGGTAGAAGATCCTCGTTGGTGGACCATACCTCAGCCAACACATCCACCTGATTCACGACCAAGGGAGTGTATTCTTCAAAGAACTCCCACCTAGGCTGGCGGGGTCCGTTGTTTCGACCCTTGCTGGGTCTTTCATTCCACTTACCTTGGAAGATTGCCTTCCGTTTGTTGAAGTGACTACCTCCGCTTATGGATATAGGGGTTGGTTCTCCCGAGACTCTTTTCTTCTATGGAATTGAAGTCATCTCCGTCTCCATCTGCCAATCAGCTACAGGAGCGGAATGAGTTATCCTGCTCTACAAACCTCATAGCTCGGTCTCATAATTTTGCCATATTTCTAGGTGGAAAATCGTCAATATCATACCAAAACCTTTGAGTCAGGAGGCCTGACTTGAAGTATTGGATGGCAATGGCGTTGTGGGGCCTTTTGTACTTGAAGTACTGAGCCTTAAATCGGTCTAGATATGATTGGAAAGGCTCATTTTTTCGCTGCCAGACCTTTGATAGCCTTTCTAGGTTATCCCTAACCCGCTGTTGTCCTACGAAATATTGGTAGAATTTATCCGCAATTTCTTGAAAGCAAGCAATCTGTCTTGTCGGTAACTCGTTGAACCATTTGTGAGCCATGCCAGAGAGATATGATGGGAATAGTCGATAGAGCACCTTGTCAAGATAGCCGTGAATGATCATCATCTGGCGGTAGCTCCCCATAAAGCTATTGGGGTCTACCGTTTTGTTATACTAGGTCATGACGGGATGCTTCAATTTCTCCAGCAGTGGTGCCGTCATTACCTCCTCTGTAAAGGGGTAGGCAGTGACATATGCTCATGGGCGTATGCCTCTCATCGCTCGGGTGACCTGACTGACAATCTCGGCTAGTGAGCGCCTTCTACTAGTTACCATGGGGTGAGCCCCAAACTGCTCCCTTAACGAAGGCAGATGGGGAGCTTTAGGCGGGCTAAGAGGAACTTCCCCTTTCTAGATACTAAGCTTGTGTTTTAGCTTCTTGAGCTGTTTGTGCAGGTGGGTGTTCTCCTCTTCTACCATACGACGCCACTTTAGTTGGTCGTTAGTAAGATTGGAGTTTTGGGGCTCCTTTGACTGAATCTTGTAGTTTTCCTTGATCAGCTTGATTTCAAGGAGTTGATCTGCAATCAACTGTTGTTCAGCCTTCAGAGCACTAACCTGGCTACATACTCCTTTTCCCTTGCCTGCATCTCGAAGGGAGAGTTCCGCTAAGGATTCCTAGGATGAGAAGGCTTAGGTTGCCGGCCAGGCTGTGTGGGCTTCTCCCTACTAGATCCGACATGCAGATGGTGTTCCTTTGACACCGAAAAGTTGGATTCCGCCGGGGCATCCTTCTTGGGGTTAGCACGAGAGGAATTTTGAGTTGTGGGAGTTATTGCTTTGATTCATATTAAGGAAACGATATCAAACGATAGTCGATTTCTATAAACGATGCCAATTGATTGAGGCCCTAATCGGTAGGAGACTCGAATCAACGAATATCACAAGCAATCAAAAAAATAGAGGCACAAGAAATTGGTGACCCAATTTCACCTAAAGGGGTGTACGTCTAGAGAGAGGGCGATGCTCCCAAGATTCTACTATGGTGGTTGGTAGTACAAGCACTCATTTTTCTCTCTTTCAGAAAATGTGTGAAGTCCCTAAAGGAGTCTCTTCTCTATTTATAATAAAAAAATATCGCAACAACTTTTCATTCCAAAACAAACTTTGCGTTTTCCCCGACTCGTCCGTTACTTGGTTATAAATAGCCTTTAAAACACAAACTATTAACGCTGACGTGGATATTGTTGCTGCCTCTTCAATTTCGGTCAACCAAATCCTTTGGTGGGTTGGGTTCATCGGGATTTGCCTGGATTTTGGATAGTCGAGTAGCCGAATTCACCAAGCCATCAGGGAAATGGATCTGTTGAACTTTGTGTGAAATTTTAATTCTGAAGATACTTTTTATCCCTCATCAAACAAATAGTTGGTGTGAACTTGATAATCAATCCTTTTGTTTCTTGTTTGTCCTGAATCGGTTTCACCCTATGTTCGAATCTTAATTCAAACTTGGGACACTTGCTGGTGGTTGTCGAATCTTGAACCAGGAGTCTCGTCAAAAAGCTTGGTATGTTAGAAAATCATAAATAAAAGACATATTCATGATATATAACGTTTTAAATTTTTCTGATCCTTCGAGCTCTTCTTGCATTATTTCACGATTGAGTTTATTACTTTATTTCCATATTATTTTGATTTTTGTACCATTCACCCCCTCCACAAAGCTCTACCATTATTTGAATGGAACAAGGAATTTCAATGTGATCTAAGCTCGAGTCAAAAGGATTTACAACATTATTATTGATGTTTTAGAGAAGAAAACTATTTTCTAGTTACTTCATTGTGAAAATTCGAGTGGTAACAGTTTGAGCAGAAAGGATGGTTGTAGCTATGAACTATTTCACTACCACCGAAGTCAATGATGGCATCAAAAACAAATGTTTCTTCATTAATTCTATTTTTAAAAGTAGCCATTCATTCCATGAACAAGTAAATGTAGCTGAAAGATTAGCCTAAGAAAGGGCAAGAAAAATGGAGAAGCCAATCATCTCTAATGGACGAGTAAAACTGACCTACGAAACTAAACACGTAACGTAGAAAATAAATAAGAGAACAAAGAAAGAAATAGGACATCTTATTAATTTACAATAACCATTTAGTTCGTTAAAAGTGCTCCATGCTATAGATTACAATATGCACCACTGGAATAGAGGTCTTGGTGATCTACATTAACTAAGAAGAACGGGAAGCTTCACTAGCATAGCTCTTGATTGTATTAAATTGGGTTTGTGTGTAGCCCAGTCGGATGTAAGTAATGAAATTTGAAGAAGGAAAAGAAGGCTGTGATTGTGGATGGCAGAGTTTGATCAAAGTGGGTCCTTGCAGCCACAACAACCTAACAGAATGAAGAAACTCCAAGAATTAAGATGACTGCAATGAATAATCGAACCTAAGCACCTTTTATTGGGAGAATGACAATCAAACTTGAAGAACTAACATCTTCATAGTTTGGCGCAGATGCCAACAATTCGATTGACTCCTAATCAAGCCACTAATGACTAGATTTGGTCGAAACTATTAGTAAAAGGTCAAGTAACCTATGGAAGTAGACCCTACTCGAAGCCACCATGTCATGTGCTACCATGAGCAGCTCTTCAATCTGAGAACAAGTTGATGCTATTGATGTAACGACCCGGTTCCCGAGTCCCTACGAGACACGAGAACCGGACCGACTCGACTAATCCCAAGATCTAGTCGTCCAACGAGGAAGTAACCAAAAGACAGTAAAATAAACCACATTCAGCATGAATATAACTAACAGTAAGAAAGTACAGCAGTAAGGAAAGAAACTACTACAGTAGGTACCACCACAACAGTAAAACAACATTTATCGTATAACAAAAACTGCAGGTAAAGAAGGTACAGCGGAAACAAAAAACTACTCATTAGAACAGAAACAAAAGAGGTACAAAAGGCTGTGGTAACTCTACTGGACCCTACTCGGCCCAGCGTCCTCTGCAGCCGCCGACCCTGGCTGCTCAACACCTGGTCCTGAAAAAGGTAACGAGTGTAACACGTCAGCAAAACGCTGAGTAGAGTGGCAAACTAACTAAAGGCAACAGTAGAGTGTACAGTAGCTGTTAAGTTCTATTACTTCCTTTATTCACATCTTTCAATTTTTCTCACTATTTCATTTATTTCTCAGATCCTTTACTTGATCTCGAATGTCCTCGTGGGAACGATCTTGGTTGCAGTCTTTTCCAAAAGTAGAAGTAGCACGTGGTGCTCTCCTGGCCGGGAGAGTCCCCCGTGGTGATCCTACCCTCAGTCAACCACCCCAAGGTCACTGACAGACGTAACGGTGACTACGGCACGTGCGATAAACGCACAGGTAGCTAGCCCGCACTGGCACGCGGTCAGTCGTTTCCGTTAACGGGTGCGCCCAAAGCACAGCACGGAACCAGGGCAGAGCCCTCTCAGTAACAGGGGTCCAACCCCTCCACAGTAACCAAACCGGGGCCTTGCCCCTCCACAGTCCGCGCACCCTCGCCTGACTACCTTGGTTTGCCCTAGTGGGCCTAACAAGTCGGTGAAGGAGGCTAGCAGAACCCCGGGGCCCGTGGGGTAGCTAGTACTCTCCTAACACTAGTAGCTCTCCTCGGTACTACGTACACGAGGGCCAGCAAGTCGGTACAGAGCGGCCAATCCTAACCCCGGGTCCCTGGGGTGGCTGGCCCCACTCTGCACTAAACAGGTACAGGTACTTCCCTTGGTACTGCGTACCCAAGAGACAGTACGAACAACATCTCAGTTCCATTCCTTTCTCTTTCCAGGAGTTCCACTCCTAATTCCCCGTAGGGTTCCATCCTTTAATCTCAGAACATCTTATGTTTCACTTTCCAGTTTCACGTTCTTACAAACCATGATTTCAGTCATGTTCCTTATTCATAACAGGCAGCTGTTAATTCAATTTACAGGCAGCTTTATATATTCCTTTCCATTTTTCCAAGACTGCAGTAATATACATTCCACTAGTTTTTCCATCCTAGGATTCATGCCATATCCTAGGATTTATCATACAATCTAGTTTTCCGGCCCTAGGATTCATGCAACACCTAGGAGCTATCATTCCATATATTTCTCATTCCTAGGATTCATGCAATGCCCTAGGTTCTAGTTATGGTTCCATACTTTAACAGATTTTATTAATACTTAAAGCCACTCTACCAGGTACAACGGGAGTAATGGGGGCGCGATCGGGAATCCCGCGTGCCTCCGTGACTCTCAAGACTGCAACCGAACGAGGTCCTATCACAAGGATCAACACAAGGAGTGTCTCAAAACAGTGTATAGCTACTGTAGACGGGTAGAGGAATTAATTCTGAAAAGAACGCAACTCGAATCGCGGAAAACGGAGCTCGAACGGGCCCTAAACGGGTCGTAAAAGACGATACTGTGCAAAATCAGACGTCTGGAACTTCTTCCAGACGTCTTAAAAAAGTGGATCAGAGAATTACCTGTTCAGCGTGGTTTCCCAGACGTCCAGAAGTCTGCAGGGACGTCTGGCCTAGATCCCAAACGTCCGATGGTCACCCCGGACGTCTGGAGGTCACTCCCGCCGTCTGGTAAAACTTCCAGACGTCTGATTCGCAAAGGATGGCGAATCAGCGAGCCTACGCACAGCCAACTCCCTCCCTTAGTACGGTCAGTCGACAGGAAGGAAGGAGAAGGCGGTAAACTCACCTTTCAGACGTCTGTAAGGGCTTAAAGACGTCTATCTCGCCGTCTGGCTGTCAACCCAGATGTCTGATTCTGGAAATTTTTCCAGAATCAGGGCGCTGCTCGACCTCCGCTCGCGACGCCGCCCGTGTCGCACCTCGCGTGTCTGCTGCTCAGACCGCAGCAGGTCCCTCTCCACGTCACTCCGCGCCCCCTGCGCCCTCCGCCGGCCGGCCAAGCCGCTCCGGCGAGCTCGCCCTCACGGCAGAGCTCCGCCCTCGCACGCCGCACCTCCGCGCTCACTGCAGCCGTCGCTGCCGCCCTCGCGTCCGCTCGCTCTCGCGCACAGGAAGGAGAAGAAGGAGGAGGCTGTGGAGACAGGAGGGGAGGCGTGTCCCTTTTAAGGCCGCGCGAGGAGGAGAGAGAGGGTGGCAGGCCGCCTGCAGCCGCAGAGAGAGAGGGAAAAAGAGGGAGAGAGAGAGAGGAATCGCGGGTCTGCGCGCACAGGCACGCAGACGACTCTCCCGTGCGAAAAAAGCTGTTTTCCAGACGTCTGGATGTGATCCCAGACGTTTGTACCGACGTCTGGGCCACCTCCCAGACGTCTTAAAAGACGTCTGGGGCATGCGTTCGTTACAATATAACAAACTCAAAGGAAGTTTCGTCCCCGAAACTTGCGCCAACTAGGGTGCGGAAAAAAAGATGTCCAGATAACCATAACAAACTCAAAGAGGACCGAAGCCGGTCCGAAAAGAAGTACCAGCGAAAAGCTCCGGGTACTGCTCCCGCATTGCCGCCTCAGGCTCCCAGGTAGCCTCCTCGTACCGCTGGCTCCTCCATAAAACCTTTACCAGGGGTACTTGCTTTCGTCTCAACCTGCGGATGGCTCGGTCTAGGATCTGCACTGGCCGCTCGGGGTAGGTCAGGTCGTCGCTCACCTCGACGCTCTCGTGACTCAGTACGTGACTGGAATCGGCCACGTACTTCCTGAGGTTGGACACGTGGAACACGTCGTGCACACCAGAAAGCTGCGGGGGAAGGGCAAGTCTGTAAGCAACGGGTCCAACCCGCTCCAGGACCTCAAAGGGCCCCACGAACCTCGGCGCGAGCTTCCCTCTCACCCCAAACCGCTGTAAGCCCTTCATGGGCGAAACACGAAGGAAGACGTGGTCCCCAACCTCGAACTGCACCTCTCTGCGTCTGCGATCCGTGTAACTCTTCTGTCTGCTCCTGACAGTGCGGAGTCGTCTGTGGATCTGCTCAACTACCTCCTGACTCTGCCAGATCAAACTGGGGCCAACCTCCCACTTGGTCCCCACCTCAACCCAACTCAAGGGTGCCGTGCATTTCCGTCCGTACAGAGCCTCGTAAGGAGCCATGCCGATGCTCAAGTGATAACTGTTGTTGTATGCAAACTCCGCCAGGGGCAGGTGCTCCTCCCAAGAGCCCCTCCAGTCTAGTACACAGGCACGCAAAAGGTCCTCAAGTGTCTGTATCGTGCGCTCAGACTGTCCGTCCGTCTGGGGGTGGTAAGCCGTGCTAAACCTCAACCTCGTCCCCAAGGCCTGCTGAAACTCAGCCCAAAACTGGGACGTAAAGCAGGTATCCCGGTCGGATACGATCTCCCGCGGAACTCCGTGTAGTCGCACCACATCACGGATATACCTCTCTGCCAACTGTGCTGGTCCCAAAGTGACTCGGATCGGCAAGAAATGCGCCGTCTTCGTCAATCTATCCACTATTACCCAGACTGCGTCATGTCCCCGCTGGGTAACAGGTAAGCCCACCACCAAGTCCATGGTGATGCTCTCCCACTTCCACTCTGGCACTGGAAGCGGCTGAAGCGGCCCTGCAGGCCTCTGATGCTCGGCTTTCACCTGCTGGCACACTAAGCACTGCTGCACGAACTCACCCACATCCCGCTTCATCCCTCTCCACCAAAACTCGCGTCTCAAGTCATGGTACATTTTCGTGTTTCCGGGATGTATGGTGAATCTGGAACCGTGTGCCTCAGTCAGGAGCTCTCTCAACAGCTCCTCGTCTCTGGGAACGCACAACCGTCCCCTCAAGCGTAACACTTGGTCTGTGAAAGAGAAGTCCCCTGGGTCCCCTGATAGTACTCTGTCACGCAAAGACTGCAAGTACGGATCAGCCATCTGTCCTGTGATGATACGGTCTATCAGCTCTGGCCTGGTCTGCCGTGTCACCATCACTGCCCCACAGTACCCTCGTAACTCTAGAGGTCGCAACTGCCCACCTCCTCCAAAAGGCTCCAACTCTGTAACTGTAGACTGGCCAAGCGTGCGGGCGCCTTACGGCTCAAGGCGTCAGCCACCACATTGGCCTTTCCCGGGTGGTAGGAGATGCTGTAATCGTAGTCCTTCAGGAGCTCCAACCAACGTCTCTGTCTCATGTTGAGCTCCTTCTGGTCAAAAAGATATCTGAGGCTCTTGTGATCTGTAAAAATCTCGAAGGTCTCACCGTACAAGTAGTGCCTCCAGGTCTTCAGCGCGAAGACAACAGCTGCCAACTCTAGGTCGTGGGTAGGGTAGGTATGCTCATGGGGCTTCAGTTGCCGCGAAGCGTAAGCGACAACATGACCCCTTTGCATGAGCACACCTCCTAACCCCTGCAAGGAAGCGTCCGTGTACACAACGAACCCACCACTACTGTCAGGGATGGTGAGCACGGGAGCCGAGGTCAACCTCTCCTTCAGCTCCAGAAAACACGCCTCACAGGCGTCTGTCCAAGCGAAAGGCACGTCCTTCCGGGTCAACTGTGTCATAGGACGCGCAATTTGTGAAAATCCTCTGATGAACCGTCTGTAGTAACCTGCCAATCCCAGGAAACTGCGAATCTCAGTGACTGAACGCGGTCTCTCCCACCTGAGCACTGCCTCGACCTTGGCGGGGTCCACCGCCAGGCCGTCACCAGAGATCACATGACCCAAGAAGGTCACCTCCCTCAACCAGAACTCGCACTTGCTGTATTTCACGTACAGCCTGCGTCGTCTCAGAGTGTCCAGAACCATCCGCAAGTGCTGTCCGTGCTGCGTCCGATCTCTAGAATAGATGAGCACATCATCTATGAAAACCACCACGAACTGATCCAAGTACGGTCTAAACACCCTGTTCATCAGGTCCATGAAAGCAGCGGGGGCATTGGTCAGCCCAAACGGCATGACCAAAAACTCGTAGTGTCCGTACCGGGTGCGGAAAGCTGTCTTGGAGACGTCGGTCTCCCTGATCCTCAACTGGTGGTATCCAGACCTCAAGTCTATCTTGGAAAACACCGTGGCACCCCGCAACTAGTCAAACAAATCGTCGATCCTCGGCAGCGGATATCTGTTCTTGATGGTGACCCTATTCAGCTGTCGGTAGTCCACACAAAGGCGTAGGGTCCCATCCTTCTTCTTCACAAACAGTACCGGGGCTCCCCAGGGAGACGCACTGGGCCTCACGAAACCTTTCTCCAAAAGGTCCTGCAACTGGGACTTGAGCTCTCGCAGCTCAAGCGGTGCCATCCTGTATGGCGCGGTGGAGATGGGGCTGGTCCCTGGTACTAGTGAGATCTCAAACTCGATCTCACGCTCGGGCGGTAGTCCTGGTAACTCGTCTGGAAACACGTCGGGGAACTCTCTGACCACCGAGATGCTCTGGAAGTCTGCCACAGGGCTGTGCTCTGCCACCACACAAGCTAGGAAGCCCTCACACCCCTGGCTCAAAAGTCTCGCCGCCCGAAGTGCCGAAATGCACCTGAAACCTCCGTCCACTAGCTGCCCGTGAAACTCGAAAGAAGGCAACTCCGGAATGGAGAAGACAATCTTTCTCTCAAAACAGTCTACCAAGGCGTGGTAAGCGGACAGCCAATCCATCCCCAGAATCACTCCAAAGTCCTCCATCTGTATCATAATCAGGTTAGCTGGCAGGCTATGTCCTCCAACGCTGACCTCGCAATCCGTGTATACCTCCTCAGCTACAAATAGCTGACCACTCGAACCTCTGATTACCAACGGATTCTCTAACAGTGTATAATCCTGGTCCAAACTAACTGCGAAACTGGCTGCGACAAACGAGTGCGTAGCGCCGGAATCGAAAAGCGTGTAAACGAATCTGCCAGAAACTGAAACCATACCTGCTACCACGGATCCCGATGCTCTGGCGTCCCTGTGTGTTAGGGCGTTGATACGCCCCTCAGCTCTAGGTGCGGACGAAGCAGCCACACTCTGCGTCGGACGGGTAGGTGCTGGCCGGTACCCTCCTCGCGACTGCTGTCCTCCTCCTCGTGCCTGGGAACCGCGGCCTCCTGCGCGCCCTCCAGTGCTCTGCACGGGAAGTATCTGCTGACCTCCTGCCCTAGATGGGCAGTCCCTCCTGACGTGGCCCGGTTGGCCACACTGGTAGCAGAGGGGAACCCGACTCCCGCCCTCAGTGAGTCCCTGCTGTCAGCTAGGCGAGGGTCCGGTGCTGGCGACTGGCCCCTGTCGAGGGCCCCCAAAGGCCATTGATGGCCCTGCACAACGTGACGGCTCTCCTGCGGACGCCACGTGTCTCCGTTCTCGCCGGCCCTGTGAGAAGTCTGGCTGAAAGGACCTCTTCCGCCCGCCATCGGTCTCTCGCGCGGACGGGTTGGTCTCCTCGTAAGTCATAGCTGCCTCTACCACCCTCGAAAACGTCGGCAGCTTCAGGGGTTTGACATACCCTCGGATCGCCGGCCGGAGCCCCTCGGTGAACCTCCAAAGGCGCTCCTCCTCAGTGGCTACCGCTGTCGCTGCAAAGCGGGATAGCTCCAAGAAACGCGTGCGGTACGCGCTCACAGTCATCGTCCCCTGGCGGAGAGTGTGGAACTCCCGCCTCCTCTGGTCCTGCCACGTCTGGGGAAAGTACTGTTCGCAAAAGAGGGTGACGAACTGGTCCCTGTCCTGTCCCCGAACCGCCCTCCACCACCGGTGTGCCGCACTCTCCAGCTGGTACGTGGCAAAGGCCACGCGGCACTCCACCGAGGGGCGAAGGGTGTCGAAGATCTTCTCCAGCTGCTCAAGCTAGTCCTCTGCCTCGGTCGGGTCCTCATCCCCCTTGAAGGAGGGGGGCTTCAGCTTCCGGAACTGTCCGAAAAGCTCGAAGTGGCGCTGTAGGGGAGGTGCTGGTGCACCTCCAGGCGAAGGTGCCTCGGGTACAGAAGTGTCGGAGGAAGGTGGGGGCGGTGGGTGGAGCTCCTCTCGTACAATATCTCGAATCAGTCTGGCGAGGTCCTGGGCCTGGATGCCAAGGAGTGGTGGCTGGTCCACCGAGACGTCAACGACAGCACGTCCACCTCGCCGACCTCGTCCTCGGCCGCTCCCGCGGCCAGTCTCGCCAATCCCGCGACGAGGCATCTCCTGCAAGGAGACGCGAAACAAAACGGAAACGTCAAAACAGACGGTACCTAACAAAACTTCTAAGAGCTTATGTCAAGAGATATGTTGTGGTGGCTACTCTAGCTATAAACATGTGAATTGGTTATTTTCCAGTCAGTTGATTCACTTCTCGGGACGACCTTGCTCTGATACCTGAAAGTTCCCTACTTGGAGGGGTGAGATCAGCGTGACAAAGAAAATACGGAATTGAAAATATATAAAGCAATCTCAAAAAATAAGCAATCACAAAATGTGCACAAGTAATTTTTAGGTGGAAACCCAAACCGGGTAAAAACCACCACCTAACCCTCTCGAGTTAGGATTTTCCGATCAACCTAGTTGATCAAATCCACTAAACGAATCACTTTAAAATGAGGGTGATTCAACCTCAGTACAACCACGCTACAAGTACGAGGGTAGCGTTCCTCAACCCCTTCTCTCCACGAGAAGGATTTTGTCCCACGAAGGAGACGGGAATTCGCAAAGCGAATACCCAACCAAAAGACAAAGGTAAAATAAACAACAACCTATAGAGCCAACAAAGTAATAAACCTAAGCTTCTATAGGATTTAGGAAACTCCCCTTTGCAAGGAGTGAGTCGACGATGACGCGGGTGCGTGAGCCACGCAACGACGCAATGTCGCTCTCGTAGACAACGGCGGGAGAGCGGGTGCGCGAAGGGAAAGATGCTCTCAAGATGTAGAACTTGAGCTTAGAGAGCAAGAGCTTCTTGGACACAAGAGAGTGGAAGTATGTTGCTTAAGTGTGTCTTTTGTGTTTCTAAGTGTATATGTTGTGTTGCAAAGGTTCCCCTCTATTTATAGAGGCCTTAGGAAGGCTTTGGAAGGCTTAGAAAGGGTTCTATAGCCGTTGGGAACAAAGTCCAAGAGAATCAGGCCGAAATCAGGACAATGATTACATTTGACAGGGTTATCAGACGTCTAACTCTGGCATCAGACGTCTGTAAGGCCACTTTAAGACGTCTGATTCCAAGGTCAGACGTCTGATTCTATGCGGGTTTCTCCCTGACTTAAATCAGATCTAAACAGGGTTTTTGCGTAAGTCCATCAGACGACATACAGGACGTCTGGTACTATGTCTGGACGTCTGGAAACCTACTTTTACTGTGGGAATTGATTTCCAAACGTTGCAACGGCTAGAAAATCTCTGAGAAGAGATTTTGGGTCAGCCGAGGCAAAACGGTCATTTATCAGACGTCTGGACAGTCCTATGGACGTCTGATAAGGCTCTAACGGTCATATCTGGAGTGTTTGCGGAGCCAGCCAACGGTCCACTAATTGGACGTCTGGCAAAGTCATCAGACGTCTCCTAAGACGTCTGGTCTAAGGTCTGGACGTCTGATTTCATCAGACAGAACTAACTATGTCCAGCCTAACAGTTACCAGACGTCTGAAACAACAGTCAGACGTCTTAAAATACATTATCAGACGTCTGATTTTGGAATTAGACGTCTGGAAAGTCTGTTTGAACCCTATATTAGCTTTCTAAGTATTCTACAGAAAACCTAAGTATCCTAGGGTTGTGCCGGTGTTCCTACGACTACTGTTAGGGTTCTTTGAGGCTCTTTAACATGAAATATCTAAGGAAATAAAGAGCAACAAAAGAAACGGAAAAAATACAACAAGTACAAAAGAAGGAAATCTATCCTATTCTTCATTTCCTTCCATCTTCAATCTTTCGCTCCACGCGAACCTCCTCTGTTTTCCGTCAAGCTCCTCCAATCCGTCCTGGATGCGAGCTCGAACTCCGTCTAAACACGTCCACATTTGCAATTGACCTGAAATCTAGGACTCAAATTGCAAATGTTAAATAACACGTGTTTTGTTATCATCAAAACAAATGATCGTGGTGCTCTAGCACCAACAATACCATCTTGTAACGACCCGGTTCTCGAGTCCCTACGAGACACGAGAACCGGACCGACTCGACTAATCCCAAGACCTAGTCGTCCAACGAGGAAGTAACCAAAAGACAGTAAAATAAACCACATTCAGCATGAATATAACTAACAGTAAGAAAGTACAGCAGTAAGGAAAGAAACTACTACAGTAGGTACCACCACAACAGTAAAACAACATTTATCGTATAACAAAAACTGCAGGTAAAGAAGGTACAGCGGAAACAAAAACTACTCACTAGAACAGAAACAAAAGAGGTACAAAAGGCTGTGGTAACTCTACTGGACCTTACTCGACCCAGCGTCCTCTGCAGCCGCCGACCCTGGCTGCTCAACACCTGGTCCTGAAAAAGGTAACGAGTGTAACACGTCAGCAAAACGCTGAGTAGAGTGGCAAACTAACTAAAGGCAACAGTAGAGTGTACAGTAGCTGTTAAGTTCTATTACTTCCTTTATTCACATCTTTCAATTTTTCTCACTATTTCATTTATTTCTCAGATCCTTTACTTGATCTCGAATGTCCTCGTGGGAACGATCTTGGTTGCAGTCTTTTCCAAAAGTAGAAGTAGCACGTGGTGCTCTCCTGGCCGGGAGAGTCCCCCGTGGTGATCCCACCCTCAGTCAACCACCCCAAGGTCACTGACAGACGTAACGGTGACTACGGCACGCGCGATAAACGCACAGGTAGCTAGCCCGCACTGGCACGCCGTCAGTCGTTTCCGTTAACGGGTGCGCCCAAAGCACAGCACGGAACCAGGGCAGAGCCCTCTCAGTAACAGGGGTCCAACCCCTCCACAGTAACCAAACCGGGGCCTTGCCCCTCCACAGTCCGCGCACCATCGCCTGACTACCCTGGTTTGCCCTAGTGGGCCTAACAAGTCGGTGAAGGAGGCTAGCAGAACCCCGGGACCCGTGGGGTAGCTAGTACTCTCCTAACACTAGTAGCTCTCCTCGGTACTACGTACACGAGGGCCAGCAAGTCGGTACAGAGCGGCCAATCCTAACCCCGGGTCCCTAGGGTGGCTGGCCCCACTCTGCACTAAACAGGTACAGGTACTTCCCTTGGTACTGCGTACCCAAGAGACAGTACGAACAACATCTCAGTTCCATTCCTTTCTCTTTCCAGGAGTTCCACTCCTAATTCCCCGTAGGGTTCCATCCTTTAATCTCAGAACATCTTATGTTTCACTTTCCAGTTTCACGTTCTTACAAACCATGATTTCAGTCATGTTCCTTATTCATAACAGGCAGCTGTTAATTCAATTTACAGGCAGCTTTATATATTCCTTTCCATTTTTCCAAGACTGCAGTAATATACATTCCACTAGTTTTTCCATCCTAGGATTCATGCCATATCCTAGGATCTATCATACAATCTAGTTTTCCGGCCCTAGGATTCATGCAACACCTAGGAGCTATCATTCCATATATTTCTCATTCCTAGGATTCATGCAATGCCCTAGGTTCTAGCTATGGTTCCATACTTTAACAGATTTTATTAATACTTAAAGCCACTCTACGAGGTACAATGGGAGTAATGGGGGCGCGATCGGGAATCCCGCGTGCCTCCGTGACTCTCAAGACTGCAACCGAACGAGGTCCTATCCCAAGGATCAACATAAGGAGTGTCTCAAAACAGTGTATAGCTACTGTAGACGGGTAGAGGAATTAATTCTGAAAAGAACGCAACTCGAATCGCGGAAAACGGAGCCCGAACGGGCCCTAAACGGGTCGTAAAAGACGATACTGTGCAAAATCAGACGTCTGGAACTTCTTCCAGACGTCTTAAAAAAGTGGATCAGAGAATTACCTGTTCAGCGTGGTTTCCCAGACGTCCAGAAGTCTGCGGGGACGTATGGCCTAGATCCCAGACGTCCGATGGTCACCCCGGACGTCTGGAGGTCACTCCCGTCGTCTGGTAAAACTTCCAGACGTCTGATTCGCAAAGGATGGCGAATCAGCGAGCCTGCGCACAGCCAACTCCCTCCCTTAGTACGGTCAGTCGACAGGAAGGAAGGAGAAGGCGGTAAACTCACCTTTCAGACGTCTGTAAGGGCTTAAAGACGTCTATCTCGCCGTTTGGCTGTCAACCCAAACGTCTAATTCTGGAAATTTT
Source organism: Thalassia testudinum (assembly GCA_037157565.1). Taxonomy (NCBI): domain Eukaryota; kingdom Viridiplantae; phylum Streptophyta; class Magnoliopsida; order Alismatales; family Hydrocharitaceae; genus Thalassia; species Thalassia testudinum. Next base: position 148,468,464 of record JAZHRO010000031.1, read on the forward strand.
TCCAGAATCAGGGCGCTGCTCGACCTCCGCTCGCGACGCCGCCCGCGTCGCACCTCGCGCGTCTGCTGCTCAGACCGCAGCAGGTCCCTCTCCGCGTCACTCCGCGCCCCCTGCGCCCTCCGCCGGCCGGCCAAGCCGCTCCGGCGAGCTCGCCCTCACGGCAGAGCTCCACCCGCGCACGCCGCACCTCCGCGCTCACTGCGGCCGTCACTGCCGCCCTCGCGTCCGCTCGTTCTCGCGCACAGGAAGGAGAAGGAGGAGGAGGCTGTGGAGACGGGAGGGGAGGCGTGGCCCTTTTAAGGCCGCGCGAGGAGGAGAGAGGGGGTGGCAGGCCGCCTGCAGCCGCAGAGAGAGAGGGAAAAAGAGGGAGAGAGAGAGAGGAATTGCGGGTCTGCGCGCACAGGCGCGCAGACGACTTTCCCGTGCGAAAAAAACTATTTTCCAGACGTCTGTACCGACGTCTGGGCCACCTCCCAGACGTCTTAAAAGACGTCTGGGGCACGCGTTCGTTACAATTGATGAGGAAGACTATTGTAGTAGGGAGAAAGGGAGTTCTTATTGTCCACAAAACGAGTAGAGAGGGCAACAAACTTGAAAGAAGGTTGTCTTATTTAAATGGAAAAAGTAAGTTAACTAATGTGGATAATTTACTGATCTTTGTGGTACTCCTCATCCCTTCCTATCTCTTGGATGCTTAGTGGGGTGCTCTATCATTGAGCTAACCCCTTGGTTGCCACAAAGACGTTCTTTTCTTGCTAAGTAGGATCATTAATCAAACTGAATATAAACTAGAGGTAAGTTCATTTGATAAAAAGTCTAAGTTTGATACCATATATTAACTTTATACATATATAAATTTATATATATAAATAGCTGTTGATATGTAATTTATATACTATTTGCTTATTTCTTTATCTGTTGATGCCGACGCATTGCATGCTTTGTATTTATTCTTTTTGATCTCTCTTTCTCTCTCTCAACTGTGGCTCTCTTTCTCTATCTTTGTCTTTTAATTTTTTCTTATTTTGTTTTTCTTGTATAATGTTTAGCATTTACATCCATTTTGAATTCTGTCTTTGCCATCAGCCTACTCGTTTTGTGTTCTTTCATTAAAAATTAATATTGAGCATGTTTTTACAAGAATATGAAATAATACATATACAAAATCAGGTATTATAAACCTAATTTAAGATATCAATTGAAAATAAAAATACACTGGATAATAAATTTTGTAATGCATGACGTGTATTGATTTCTAATCGATATTTTTGATTTTTCACTTGTCAAAAACCAAGATACACTAGACAATACATTTTTCAATGCGTAATCTCTTGATTTTCCACTGATTAAAAATCAAAATGAACCAACTAAAAATTATGTTGAACTTTTTTATGATTGACTTATATACTTCCGTAATGAAGCACAGGTTAAATATAAATTAATTTTAGTACTACCATATCTCTGTACATTCTATTATAGTTAATAAGTTTATAGTCTATTCATATATCATGTACGTTAATACTTTAAATACAGTATATTTGTTTAGATTATATACCTATGTATCATATATGTTAAAAAATATTAAAGAAAGAGTAACTATAAAAGCCCTAATCTAATAACTACTCTTATAATTTGCTTGAAACACGTAGCATTGTTAATATTTTAATTGGTAAACATCCTAGGTTACACTATTATCACTCGAACGAACTCTTATGAAACTTGGATATTGAATCTATTGTCGAATTAATTGAACTTAAAAATCAAATTATTATCGAACACATTTGATAATAAATCATTAACAAGTTGAACTTTAACATTTAATTTTGTTATGAAAGCAAACTCAAACATGGTTCATCAAATATTTAGGTATCGTTTGTTTCGAGAGATTGATTTTGAGGGATTAATTTTATAAGTAGTGAAATTATAGAATAAACTTAGGGTCATGATATTTTTGTGTTTAGGGAAAATATGGGTCAAATCATGAGTTATTTTAGAGATAGGTGTAGGTGTTCTCTCACACAATTTCATGATAAATTCATCTTACCCTTCCACTTAAATTGGATAATTTTGAAATTGAGGATTCTTTCTCAAGATTGTTCGAATCCTAAATTAAAGGATCCAAATGTATTGTAAATAATTCAATTCCTACCGGAAGGTGGGCCAGCATCCGATGGGATGTGACGTCGAGGTGTGCGATGTTAGACGATGCTGTGCTGGCGAGTAACGTTAAGGGTGGTGTTCCCTAGGTGGCGATGTAGCTGATGGCTTGCTTCCCCTTTGGTTCCAAGTGTGGGTGCTTCACGAATCTGATGATTGATGGACATTGGTTGTACTATAGTTTGACCAATTTGGTTTATGTTTTCTTTTATGTTGTTGTTGGTCTTGCTTTTCCCTTGGAGGATGTCGATGTTTCCTTTGGGGGTTTATTTTGGGAATCATGCGAGACATTGCATTTTTTAAGATTGAGAAGTGTCTAGATTGATTTCGGTATCTTACTTTGCCAGATTTTTTTTTAGCATTAATGGCTAGGGATTTTTCCTAGTAATGCTATTGTATCTATGAATATGATGCGATAGTTGATATTTTAATTGCTACTTGAATTTTATGTTTGTGACATTTTTTTTATTTATTTTAGACTTTGTTCTAAGTTTTGTAATGATTTAATTCTCTCTCGAGGGATATCAATATTTCTTTCTTATGTATCTTACGTCACTCGTATGACCCCCATCCACGAGGGCCTTCTTCGAAAGAAAAAATAAACCGCTTGTAACCTCGAGCTCGAGTTTAAATGCGTTGCTTGTGGCTTGCTGCTGCTCCACATTTCGACTTCTCCACAAGTCTTTACCTCATTCTAGTTGCTCTATTGCCTGCTTAAACCCAGGACCCTAGCAAAACACCCAGGGAGGTCTCTGCACATCCCCGAGGACGAGGCCCGCGACAAGCTTCGAGGTGATGGAGCATGTAGCGGCCCTCGAGGAGAGGATGGTCAGCGACCGGCTCCGAAGAAAGCTCGAGGAAGTGAACACCGCCGCCAAGGATCAGCTCGGCCCCATTCAGGACCACGTCAACTTCATCCTCCAGGTGACCCCCCCAAAAAGAACCCAAAAAATGGAGCCGTCTTTGGACCCTTTCTTCCTCCATTTTCTCGATTTGGGTCCTCCGATTTCTAAAGTTATTGCAGATGCTTTTTCTTTTTTATTGGTGTCCGAGTGGATCCGATTGAGTCTGTTGTCTGTGTGTGCTTGCAGAAAGCATATTTCAAGTGCGCGTACGAATGCTTTGACAGGAGGAGGAGACAGGAGGAGATAAATGACTGTGTGGAGCACTGCAGTGTGCCCGTGCTCAATGCCAACAATCTCGTCGAAACGGAGATGGCGAAATTTCAAGTAAAAGAAACAAAATAAAACTCCTTTACTGGCTGCCTTTTTCTTTCCTTAATGCGAAATTTGTTTCGTGGTCTATTGTTTGTGCGTTGTCTCTGTTTGATCCATTGTTGCCAGCAATTCGTCGGAAGAGCAAGATTCTCGTCTATATTCTGCTAGTGACAATTTTCTGATGAAGCAAATTATGTTCGCAGCTCTCATTTATGTTCTGATGTGGAAATATGGTTTCAAAGAAATTTGGATTAAAAATACAATGTTGGGATAACGCCTGCTCACTGGAGCTTGATTAGGGAGTAATATCCCAAGATGGTGCAAACTTGGAGGAGGATCCTTTAGGCTGGAATTGCGGGATTGTTCTTGGGCAGTGGCATTTGCTTAATCTGCAATGCACATGGTAAACGCTAGGATAGCATGCCTAAGAAATTTAGATTAAGTATATTAGGTGGGGACTGCTTGTTTACTGGGGTTTTACTAGGGAGTAACATCTTATGCCAAAGATGTGAGAGCCTGGAAGAGGGTCACTTATACTGGAATTGCAGGATTGCGCTTAGCCATGCAGTTGGGTAAATCTTCCATGTATTTTTCCATGAATGGTAAATGCTATTTCAGGTTCAGCATTCCTAGTTACCTTTTCTTTTTTCCTCCTTCCAAATGATCCTAGAATAATTGCAACTTATTGGCAAATTCAACCAAAAGAAAAAGTAAAACAAGCCCCTAGCTGCACATACCGTAAGCATCCGTTTACCATTTTTAAATTTTTAAGGTTGCATTGACCTTTTTCTGAGACATGAAGCTGATCCAACCTCATATATAGATAACATAACCTCCCAGAACTTTAGCTTAACCTGGTCTTGGTCATGGCTTCATTCCAGCAGTTCTACCAATATGGTCCTGGCAAGAATTTACCCAGGCCAAGTTACCCACTATGGTTGAATATACCTAAGACGTAGCTCATGTTTATTTCTGGTACTGATGCTAATGAAACATTGAGCTTGATATTCAAATTTCAACCCCAATCTACAAACAAAATTAAATAAACTGGATGTCTTATTTCTGCTAACCAAATCTGGACTACTTCGATGAAGGCATTGAAACTGGAAAGTGGGTGACTCATAAACGAAGGAAATGGAAGGGAGCTTTGAGGAGTCTCAGATTGGGTTACTTTTGGCAAACTGAAGATTCCATTTTCTGCTAGGCTTAAAAACAACAAATGCACGAGAAGAGAGAAAACACAGTTTTTAGGGCTTATTAAGAAAACTTTGACAGTCTCATTTTTATGACAATGACATGGTGATATGTGTAGTACCTATTTATCAAAGCCCTTATGTAAATCGGTGTTGTTGTTGTTAGCTTTGGTTATCCTTCTGTTATATTGTGTTACAATACTATGTTGCTTGTGATTATCAAACAGTCTTTCTGGGGTCGATATTGCATTATGTTGTATCTCTTTTCGATGTATCAATGTTCTGTTGCATGCATTAAGAATGTGGCTTGATAAATTATATTTCTGCAAGTCACCTGCCTCATGTACTCTGGAGGCATTGAGACTGCATATCACTTATGTTTACTTGTCTCTGTGCATGCGAAGTTTAGGACAGGCTTTCTTTCGCTTTGGATGAATAACCATTTTGATGATTCTTTTTGACACCTTCCACACATAGATTCTGGATAAGATGCAATCACTTTCTTTTCATCAAGGGCTAGGGCTGAGCTGATGGTTATTCTTTGTACAATGTGGCTTGAGGTAATTCAGTTATCTTATGGGCTAAAATGTGCACATGTGGGAATGCCCATGCAAATGGTATTTTAGGATTTTGATGGGCGGTCCTTTGTGGGTTATTATGTATCAAAAACAAGGAGAACTTTGATTCCTTGGCGAAAGCGAAGGATGGGGAGATGAAAGCTAGATAATCTTAATTCCTTTGACTAATTTCTCATGTGCCTGCACTTGCTTCAGGAAACAAATGCAAAGTAAAGGTAGTGTGTCATGCTTATTAGGGAAATAAAGGTGATTTTGCATCAATTACGAAATAGTAAAATCAATGATGTAGGATTTTGATATAGTAATCATCTCAACATTAAAGAAATAGATATCATGGATGACAAGCATTGAAGAACTCAAGGAGAGAGAAGCATGTGGAGAGATGAGCTTCGCCAAGGTCAAGATGGGGGTTTTTTGTAAGGAACTATTCAACATCTTCCCATCCTCTGAGTAGGCTTTCAAAAAGATTCTTTTCATGTGGCCATCAAAAGTTGCATGCTATTGGCATTCTTTGTTTTCCTTTGTTTGGAGATAGGTCACTTTGGAAGGTATTGCTCCTACCAAGGATTTAAGTGTTGATTTCGACGTTGTTTCGATAAATTTTCAAGTGCACATTTTAAAGGTATGCCATGAAAACGTTCGTATTTCGATGTTGGACGTCGAGGATTTTGATTCCTTGAAAATTCTCCATTTCGAAGGCACGTCGACGCATGTCATCAAAGACGATAGAATTCAGTTAAAATGATTAAAATTGTAAGTAAAATATAAATTACTAACTTAAAACCTTAAGGGTCAGTTTAGTTCCTAATTTATGGGGTTAATCCTTATTTACTTCTTAGCTTAACTCCCATTTGCAAAGCCCAGGTTTGGGGTGTGAAACTCGTGTTTGGCCAACACCAGTTCACACCGATGTTAAGCAAACATGGGTAAACACCATTTTCTATCCCCACATCTTTGACACCTAATGCCCCTTGTAGTTGTCCCTCCCCGCCCTTGATGCCCAAATCGACCTTCATCCTCACCCTAATTGTCTTTGCTATGGACCACAATAAGCTTGATGCTCTATCCTGGCATGAATGCTCTCCATTCGTGCACCTTTTAACTTCATTCTTGTGCTTGATCCCCCAATAGATTCAAATATCATCGATGATATTTAGTTCAGAATTGAAATATTACCGGTGCAATTTAATTTAAAACTCAAATATCACTGGTTCATGTTTAAATGGGAACCTAATGTTGTTCTATACAAATAAATATTGGTGAAATGTTGGAGACATTACAAAGAGGACCTTTGATATGGGATGAATTGGTTGGCACATGGTAAAATTTTGTCAATATCCATGTATTTCGACACATTCTATATTGATATATCCTTGTCCAAAATATATCCACATCGACAGCATATCACCAACATTTAAATCACCGGCTCTTACACCTTCATACTTGTCTTATACCGGGGATATGAATGCTGTCAGGATATGTAGAAGCAAATAAGTTGTTTATACCTCCATATGGGATCATCACATTTTAAAGATAGTTGATGAAGATTGTTCTACCATTTAGGAGGCATGTAATAAAGATCTCGACTGTGGAGGCATGCAATGGCGTGGAGGTCCCATGCATGGAACTTGAGAGAGGAGAGAGAGAGTTCGATGAGAGGGAGAGAGAAAGGAGAGTTGGAGGGAGTTGCTTATGATATGAAAATAATATTATAACTCAAAGAGATAATGTGGATATTGCTCTCTATTTAAGGAGAAGCAATCCCATTATAATCTACAAAAAAAATAGTAACCAATTACTACTTACTAAAAATAGGAAAATAGAGAAATCAAAACTTAATCGAATCCTAATTTCTATAACAAGACATGTCACAATTGACCACCATAACTTCGACAACCAAGTCACCAAAAACCCTAATGGCCACATGACTTTATTAGACTCACGAGTAGACTGCCATGTGGACTGTCCACATGGCCTCCTTATTCTTTACACTCTCCTTTAAGTTGAGGCTGGGAGGACGATGACTGGTCTTCAACTCTGTGGGCTAGATGCCTTACCACTTGCATCTTGATGGGATTTTTAATAAATGAACTTTCTGGATCAATCGTCAGTCCTTTTGCAACCTAAAAAGTTGTTGCTCCTTTTGGCAACCTCGGAAGTCGTTGCGATGACTGTGGGTGTTTCTTTTTTATTTCAAGGTAATGTTCTATTTTCTTAAAGTGATGGAAAGATGAGCAATCTCATGCACGGTATTTGACAGTTTTTTTTTTTGGGAAAATCTCCTCTTTTGAAAGAGAGTAAAAAATCAGATGTGAAATATCCATTGGAAAAGCATAAAGATCTCCAATTGCATCATAACTCGATAGATCTCCTCTTCCTTTTTCTGAGCTTTGGCTTCAACCATCTTCCTCCTCATGAAATGGGTTGCTCTCTACTTCTACATCTCACGTAAGATGTGAGTTATGTAAGATATAGCAACTAACTATGCTAACGATGCTTTCTCGACTTCTTGGGCCTTGCGTAAGGTGCCAAGGTCTTTTAAGAAATTCTAGTGTGAACTTCGGGGAAGATGTCTCCAACACATGCCCTCCTTGATATATGTGAAGGTAGTTCACGTGCAAGAACAAATTCTTCTTGCACGTGGACTTCTTCCCCTTTCTTCCACGCATGCAACGCTTAGATGCTCGGAGAGACCTGCTCTGGTACCATGTGGAGGCACGCAACAGAGTAAGACAGACATAGTATGGAGGTTTCATGTGTGGAACTCGAGTGAGGAGAGAATTCGGCAAGAGGGAGAGAGAAATGGGAGTTAGAGGGAGTTGCTTATGATGTGAAAATAATATTGTAACTCAAAGAGATAATGTGGGTATTTCTCTCTATTTAAGGAGAAGTAATCCCATTACAATCTACTAAAATTAGTAACCAATCACTACTTGCTAAAAATAGGAAAATAGGAAAATCAAATCCTAATTTATATAGCAAGACGTGCCACAATTGACCACCATAACTTGACAACCAAGCAGGGACGAAGCTAGAATTTCTAACTTGAGGAGGCAAACTGAAAATTCTATTGTAATGAATTATAATGCTTTTGTATGATATGCAAGGTAACTAATTTCAAATCACAAATTATACTTAATATATCATGACATGCTTAAACTATTATGTTGTAAATGCAAGTAAACAAGAAAAGACAAGTAGAAAATAATTAAAATTAATACTTTTTTGTCAATAATTTTCTTACACCATATAGAAACCAAATATAATAAATTTCATGGTCAACTAGAGATCTTTTTCGACTAGTTATTAATTTGTAGTGTCACCTATCAAGATAAGAATAAATAGTACTACGAGATATGGAAATGATAAAAAGAAATGATACTACATACCAAAATACATAATCACTTAAAACGTACTCATCGAGACTTCAAATCATATTCATCTAAAATCTCCTCTGTTATAAACTTCTCTGCAACTTCTTTCTCAATATATGTTAATAATTTGAAGAAAATCATCTTCCATCTTGTTATAAAGTCTAGATTTGATTATCTTCATAGCTGAAAATGTCATTTCTGTTGTTGCAGTTGAAATTAGAAGGGTTAAAACAAGCTGGATCAGTTTATCAATTAAATAATAATTTTCTGTCTTTCCTGTTTCCATCAATTTTTGACAAAGATCCGCTAGATTGTCGATATTGTTCAAAATAGGATGTGTAGTGACATCGGACCTATAATGTAGCACTTGTTTTTCTAACTTGCATTTTTCATGATTTGAGAAGTCTTCTAGATAAAAATCCTCTGCCAACTTGCATATGTTGATACTGTTGAATAGCTTGTAACTATCCCTTGGATCCAAAGCTGCACTAAGAATGAGATCAGTAGCATCTTTACTGAATCGACTATTAAGTTCTAATAGTTGTGAGTCAACAATAGCGGTGAATATATCTATGTGATAATGATGAAGCAAAGTAACATATGTTATTAGGCCACGAGGTCTTGTTCGATTTGCAATATAGAGAGAAACCATATTTGGGACATTAACTTCTTGTTTTTTACAAAATGATGTAGCCTTTTCAAATAATGAATCTCAACTATTCCCTCTTACTTCTTGTAGATGCTCTTTTGTTGAAGAAACAAGCTACATAACATTCAAAATATCTAAATTCTTTCGTTGTAAGGCATAGCATAGATCATATGATATTCCCAAGATTTTTTCTACTATATGTAAAATAAGAATAAATTTAAAAGATGTAATAGCTTCAAATGCTTCATCCGCCTCTCCATGTTGTGAATAACTATCTTTGTCATCAATAATTGTCATAAGTACCTTGCAGACTGCACTGTATATTCTAATGAAGATGCACATTGATTTATAATGAGAACTCTAACGAGTTTCACCCGGACGTTGTAGGGCACCAATTTGATGAAATCCTGTACCTGATTTAACTTCATTTATAAAAAGCAAATATGTAATATCATTGGCTTGTGCAGCTTGTAATTCGTCATGACGTTTAGAAGAAGCATTTACAATGTTAACAACAAGGGTTAATTTATTGAAAAACTTGTGAACTGGGATCACTTCTCTGGAAGCTGTGACAAGGGCTAGTTGAAGGCGATGAACTAAGCAATGAATGTAATATGCATATTTGCAGTCTCTCATAATTAATGCTGGTAAGTAATTCCATTCGCCACGCATATTGGTAGCTCCATCATAACTTTGACCTCTTATTCTATAAATATCCAAATTATTTTGTAAAAGTACTTCAAATAATTTGTCTTTTAGAGTTGAAGTTTTTGTATCTGACACATGAATTAAATTAAAGAAACGCTCACGTAAGAAGTCATGTCTATCCACAAACCTCAGAACAATAGCCATCTACTCTCTAGTAGCCTCATCTCTAGCCTCATCAATTATGACATAGAATTTTGCATCTCCAATTTTTTCACGAATAACATTCCATACTTTGTTTCTAAATATTTGAAGAATTTCTTTTTGAACATCAGGTGATATATATTTAACATTTTCTGGAGTATTTTTCAATATCACATTGTCTACTTTGTCATTATAAGAGGCTAGAAGTTTTATTAGATCAACAAAATTCTCTCGATTTCTTGAACGTACTCGTTCATCATTAGCCCAAATGCACATCCTTGAAATGTCAACCATTGCATGGCATTTATTGTTGTCTTCAGACGTAATTGGTTCACCTGAATTTATCTTTCATCTTCCTTTTGAAGTATATTTTCTATGTGTTGTGGCTTATTCATTAAATTCCTTAGACGTTCTTCTGCTATATTATGTGATGATGTTTTTCCTCTAATATGATTTAAAAATGCACAATCTTTTCCACTGTTCACTTTTTACCAATTTTTGAATCCACCTACAACAAAGACATTTGTGCCATGTCTAGAATTTGGCTTACTGGAGAAAAGAAAGCATGGGAAACAGAATGTAGCATCTCTATAAGGAGAGTATTTTAACCAAGAATACTATTGAAACCAAGCTTTCTGAAATCGCCGATAGTGCTTTTCGTTGTCATTAAATGGGTATTCCTCCATTGGATATTGAAAAAGCCTGAGACTAATATAAATACGAATAATCTGCTCCCTTTCTTCCACATGATACTCCCAAATCTGTTTACGTAGTCCTGGATCTTGTTCTAATGAACCAACATCTATATTATGAATTTTAATTCTTTGAATTTTAGATGGTGGAGCTTCTTGTTCTCTAGAATTGTCACAAATAGGTAAAATTTCTGAACTATCATTATTGTCTTGTTTTTTCTTGAAATATGATGTAATTGTCATCCTTTTTGCCATGCTTCAATCTAAATAAATTAAAATAAATTATAATTGTCTCCCTATAATGCTACTACTAAACAATTTTAATTCCAAATACAAAAAACATGCATGAAAATTTAGATGCTGACAATCAGTGGTAACACCAATCAAAGCAAACACATCTGCTAGATGCACAAAGGCGGCACAGGCATGACATATGAAAATTTATATGGTAAAACTAGAGTCAAATGTTTAAAGGTGAGACACCCATAAAAAAAAAAAAACATACCTTTGCATTTGTGCAAAAAAAATGTAGTAAAAGGCACAGTATTTTCCCATCAAAAAGTGCACCCCCTAGGAAAAGAAACACCCTGAATGACCCAACTCAACAATTAAAGTGTCACCGCTTAGGGATGCTTCTCACTTCTTGAAAGGCTTGTCGACGGTGGCTCCTAAGGTGAGGAACTGCTTTGTTCCTGTGTTGGGAATAGGGGAGATTTTCAGATTTTGGCAGGATGACTAGACATGTGATGGAGCGCTTTGCAGAAGATTTTAGAGACTGTTTGCCTTGTCCCAGAACAAAATGGCGTCTGTGGCTGAGGTATGGGAAGATGGGTGGTGCCCGCGTTTCGTTGGCAGTCTATCAGATGCGAGAGCGCACGATTTTCAGTTCTTACTTGATGAGTTGGAGGGATTGCATTCGGCGGCTGGTACAGACATGTTTGGTTGGGACGAAGGTGAGTTTTCGGTAGCGGCTGCATACAGGAGATTGTCCGCTGTTGGTCCTGGGGTGGAGCTGGATCTGGTAAGGGACTGCAGACAGATTTGGAAAGCCATGTGTCCACTGAAGGTCAAGATTTTTGCCTGGCTACTTAGGAGGAGAAGGCTGGTGACTAAGGTGTGGAGGGCGAGGTGGGCTCCTGGAGATTGTAAGGTGTGCTCTTTGTGTGGGGGTGGCGAGGAGGACGTTGACCACCTTTTTATCACTTGTCCTTTTGTGGTGCAAATTTAGGGTAGGATGGGCGGGAGGTGGTGGGAGTGTCAGCTGTTTGAGGAATTCTGGCATAGTTTTAGAAGTGGAGGTGGTGTTGGTGGACGTTTCGTTTTCCGTACGAAGAAAGAGAAGGCCAGGCCGCTGGCAGTTCTTTGGGGTATTTGGTTGGGCAGAAATGCGGTGGTTTTCAGGGGCCAGAGACCTTACGTAGAGAATTTTGTTGAGTCTATTAACTCCTTGATTTCTCTTTAGGTTGAATCCTTGTGAGTGGGGGACCTTGGCGTCTGCCTGTTGTAATGTTGTTTATTGTTGATTCCATTATATATATTTTTGGGTAGTTATCACTCTGGATAACTACCCATTCCTTTTTCAAAAAAAAAATTATAAAAACCAAATCAACCATATAGCACATGTGATATGTTCACTTCTCTCCATATACCCAAAATCGAAAATTGCTTCCTTCCAAGTTTCAAATACCTAACATCCTCCGTTAGAACCACCCAAAAAAAGGATGGAAAGAAAGAAAAAGTATGATACTATGTAAAAAGATAACAACGAGCTTTGTCTCTGCAAACTTTGAGGCCGATCAAATCCAACCAATTATCACAATAAGGATCGGTGCAAAATAACACCTTTTAAATCCTTATTTACATTAAATAAAAGCATTTGAAACCCTAAGGATGAATGGTTGTCATCATATCACATTTCCATCTATTCAGATCTAACCCAACAACTCAAACAAAAGTTTTGAAATAAAACAATGAGAGAGAGAGGTAACACCTTTGGATGAATTTTCTTGAATAAGGTATATAAGGATAAATAATCCTTAAATACTGTGTTGGGGATCAAAAGGAGAAACTAATACTCATTAGGTTGAAAACATCAGAAAATCGTGATTTAGCAAAAACCAACCTCGACAAACGTGAAAAGGTATTAACTTTCGATCAGAAACCATGAGAAATCCACAGAAACTTCCCTGTTCTCAACTAGCCATGGATCCAAACGAGAGAAAGGGGGGCGGGAATGAATCCAAAAAACCCAAAAGGTGGTGCCTTTACCTTGAATAGGACTATAGGACACGAGGGATGCGAGTGGGGCGTTGTTGGAGTTGGAGGCGGAGAGCTCGTCAAGGCGGCAGGATCGGGCGACCGTGTAGTGGATCGTGACCTTCAGGCATTCCGTGTGCGCGAGAGATGGGTTGTAGTAGAGCAATTGAGGAGAGTCTCATATTAGGGAAGGGATGATTTGGGAGACGGTTGGCATTCCTTTTAAGAGGGGGGAGGGGGGGCTTGGGATTTTCTTCTAAATATTAATACCAAAATTTCAAAATCTTTGGGGGTGCTGGGCCCCCACCGGCCCCCCCTTGCCTCCATCCCTGCAACCAAGTCACCAAAAACCCTAATGGCCATGTGGCCTTATTGGACTCATGAGTGGACTGTCACGTCCCACGTGGATTGTTCACGTGGCCACCGTGTCACGTGGTAGTTCACAAGGCTTCCTTATTCTTCACATTGACCATTCATGTTTTTTCTTAGTGGTTTCATTTTCACGCCATGTACCTTGGTTGCTGTCATCCTTGATTTTTCTATTCAAAGAGAATTTCGAAGGCTCTAAGATTTGTCAAATATTCCATTTATCAGGAGGGTTAGCTTTGTATCTGCCTGATGAACATGACGGTGAAAATGCTTTGATGCCATTTTGTGCCTCCGTTGGATTTTTGCATTGATGATGGCTTGCATTGGAGGCGCCAATCGCAACATCTTATAGGGTCGACCTTTGAATTTTACTTTATTTTTGAGGAGTTCTGTCACATTTCTGTTAAGGAGAGATCATTTCAGCCATGGTTTCCTCTTTAGATGCATCAAGGAGCTTCATGTTGATAATTTGCTTTCTCGGGGTTGGGAGAGCTTTAGGGAAGTCAAGCCCTGTTTAGAAGTGTTCAACCATTTGAGAAAGAATGGATAGGGGCTGTGTATGAGTTTATTAATTTTCCTTGCCAAAATCGAACAAGTGGAAATGGAAGGTGTGGGTTGACAAGCTGGAGAAGATTTACCATGAATTAAAGTACCCATCTAGATTTGATTTTATTAAGCCAAAAAACTTGTCATATGACTGATCATCCTTTTAGCAATTGGGGGTGATAAAGTGGATTATTGTGTGAGATTGATCACCCACATTTGGTTTGCTTAAGCGCAGAAACTTATTGCAAGATTGATCATCCTTTTAACATTTAATGTAAAGTAGAGGATGGTCATAACTTTTAAAGAGAAAAGATGGATGGTCTTTCTTTCTTTATTCTTTCAAAATTTTTTTTTTTGTTCTTTCTTAAAAAAAGAAGCTCTTTGTAGGAATGCGGAGATTTATGGCAACAACAAGCGTTTCCTATTTTGGGATCCCCTCCTATGCAATAGTATTTGTTATCTTGGAAAGTCTATGTTAACGTTTCTAACTCAAATATGCGACATGTCAATCATGTTTTCTTTTCTAGTTCAGGTTGAAAGGATCAACTTGAATCTTCCATCACTAGGAGAATGGTTCTTGTTGAAAGAGTTTTGCCAGTTGGCATTGATTTTAGAGCATGTGAGTTGAAGTCATCAACTCTAGATTGCAATAAAGTTGACAATAGTGGGATTTGCACTATCAGATGAGAAAGGCAAGGTAAGGTAGTAATGCTCCAAAACACTTGAGTTGCTAGGTGCTCACCCGATATGAATTGATGTAGCTGGATGCTATAAGGATGAAAGTAATTTGACATAGCCCAAATATATAAAATTCAATACCTTGCAATCTCGAACTCTATATATGGAATCCAACATAAATCTGGAGGACCCAAGGTTTAACCTATCAAATTTGGTGTGAATCCGGATTTTGATAAGATTGTTGAACTCTGAAGATAATAAAATCACATTATGTTGCGAAAAGGACTAACATTTCAAGAAGCTTAATTCGCGTTGATGAACTTCTTTAAAAAAAGAAAGGAGAAAAGCTTCGTCAATCTCTATTTGAAAGTTTACATCAAGAAACATGACGTGAAGATGAAGTCAAAGGAAACAAATGATCTTATTCTCAAAAGAAATCCTACACCTCTTTATATAGAGGGAGGTGTTGGGAAAAATAGAACAGAGAATCAACTAAAAATAAGAAATAAATAAATAGTCCAAAAGATCAACTAAAGATAATATAGAGTGTTCTCACAACACTTTTCAAGTTGGAGCATAAATGTCAATCATGCTTTGCTTATCACAACATGCATCAAAAGTGGATTAAGCAAGAGACTTGGTAAACATATCTACAGTTTAGTTCTTTGAAGTGATAGGTGTAGTGTAGAGAAGCCCTCTCTAAATCAGGTTTTTAGTATAATGACAATTAATCTCCACATGTTTTGTGCGCTCATGAAACAGAAGATTATTAGCTATATACGTAGCTTCATGATTATCGCATTTCATCTCCTTAGGCTCCTCAATCTCAATATTCAAATTAAGTAGGAGAGATCTTACCCAAACTAACTTAGCTGCTGTCTATGTTATGGCTCTGTACTCTGACTCGGCACTAGATCAAGATACAATACTGTCTTTTGCTTCTCCATGTCATCATGGTACTAGCTATGTAATTGCATAAGCTAGGGGTAGACTTTCTATTTGAAAGACATCTTGCATAGTCTGCATCAGAGTATCCCACAATAGTCATGGACTTGCCTCTCCTGAACAACATTTCTCGTCCTGGTACTTGCTTCAAGTACCTGAGCACCTGCATTGCAGCATCCCAATGTTGCTTGGCTTGGCTTTTCCATAAGCTGACTGAGCTTGCCTACAACAAGAGAAATATCTAGATGGGTAATAGTAAGATAAAGAAGTTTTCCAATCAATTGTCTATACCCTTTGCTCTCTATGGCCTCTGACTCTACATCATATAGGTGCATTTTAGGATCCATGGGTATATTGGCTGGCTTTGCTCAACACATCAAGAGCATATTTCCTTTGATTTAGAATAATTCCTTATTTGCCTCTTGTCATCTCGATGTCCAGAAAATATCTCAGAGGACCCAGGTCCTTCATGACAAATCTCTTAGCCAAACTCTTCTTGACCTTAGTTATCCCAGCTATATTATCAGCAGTGATAATGAGATCATGTACATAGACAAGAAGTGCAATAGTCCCCTTCGATGTCTTTAGCACAAATAAAGAATGATCATAAGATGACTTGCTGAGCTCTATATCTTTAACAACTTTTGACTTCTGGAATCAAGCTTGTGGACTCTGCTTTAGTCCATAGATTGCATTCTTGAGCTCGCATACACACCCCCTTCAACCTGAAAACCTGGGGTCTGCTGCATATATACCTCCTCATGGAGATCATCATACAAGAAAGCATTCTTTATGTCCAGTTGATTTAGTGGCCAATTAAGATGAGCTGCAACAACAATAAGAATACGTACTGTAGAAAGCTTGGCAACAGGAGATAAGGTGTCAAAGAAATCTACCTCATATGTCTGGGTGAATCCCTTTGTCACAAGATAGGCCTTATGCCGAGAAATAGATTCATCAGGATTATATTTCAAGGCAAAGATCTAATGACAACTAATAGTGCGTGCACCAGAAGGAAGTAGAGTAAGCTCTTATGTCTCCTCGGATCAAAGTACGGCCATCTCATCTTCTATAACTTGTCGTCACTTTGGATTAAGCATGGCTTGCTGGTATGTAGCTAGTATTTGAGTAGAAGACAAAGCCTCTGTGAACAAGGCAAAAGGACGATTGAGGTAGCCAGTAGATACAACCCCAGCAACTTGATACTGTGCACAACTTCGTGGTGCCTTCCGAATAGCTATTGGAAGATCAAGATCATTAGGTGGAAGCTAAACATCATTAACAAGAGACTCAGAAGCTAATGGTATATCATTAGAGCAAGTATCATCACCTGCAGGATCACCACCGGACACATGATAGTTAGTAGCATCAACACGTACCTGCAGTACGGAGGATGATGGTGTTGAAGTAGGGGGTGTGCTGCCAATATGTCACATGTAATTTAAATAACATAGGAGGATCTCTGAATCAAGTAACAACTTCATCTGTGGTGTCTGGTGATGTAGACCAAGAGATGGAAAAATCTCCTAACTGAACAGGGGGAATAAGCATCGGTGCCCCCTCTACCTCAAATGACAGCGGACACCTAATTACTAAAAAGTATAGCACAACCTCATGGAAAATGATATTTACACTAACATAATGCCTCTTCTGCAAGGGATCATAACATCTATAACCTTTTCGAGTATGATTGTATCCCAGATAAATACATTTAATTGCCCTTGGGGTCAATTTATCTCTGTTAGGCCTAGTAATATGGAGAAAGGCTACGCAACCAAAAACCCGGAGTGGCAACTGAAACAACTCTCGATCTAGATATAATATTTGCCATGGCACTTGCTTAGATAGTACAAAATTGGACATCTTGTTAATCAAATAACATACAGTAAGCACTGCACCTCTTCAATATCCTGAGGGAACATTATGGTGAATTAGTAGAGTCCTGGTCACATCCAAAAGATACCTGCGTTTCTACTTTGTCGCCTCATTCTGCTTGGACGTATGGGGGCACATAGTTTAATGAATGATACCGTGAGATTTGTAGAATGCAGTCATTCGGGCAGTACAAAACTCAAGAGCGTTATCCATACGAACAACTTTGACAGTAGAAGCAAACTAATTCTTTATTTCAATAGTAAATGTCTTAATGATAAACTCGACATCAGACTTATTCTTTAATAAAAATACTTGGGACATTTTAGAATAATCATCAACTATCACCAAAAAATATCGGTAGCTCAGTTGATCTGGTGTATGATTGGGTTCCCACACATCTAGATGCAATAAATCAAAAGCAGACTCAGCAATAGTGGAACTAGCAGGATAGGTGGCTTTGTGATGTTTCTCCATCTGGCTCATCACAATGAATCTTAGTAGCTGGCGAAAGATGAGGGATGATATAATGTAGCCTGTCCAGAGATAGATGACTAAGACGATTGTGCCATTGCAGAGCACTCCTTGTAGCAAAACACACCTCGCCTTGGCAAGAAGCTACAACTGACATCTGAGATAGGCGATACACACACCCCTCTTTATGTCTGCCACCAATCATCTTCCATGTGAGCTTGCCTGAAATACATAACCAACATTATCAAAGATTGCTCTACAATTAAGATCCTTCGTGATTTTGCCAACAAACAATAAGCTCATAGAAAAATTTGGAACAAATAAAACATTAGGTAATCTCAAACTGGGGTAATTGACACCCTTGACCATCCACCCTTGAATGTTGCCCATCAGCGACTTGAACTGTCCTACTAGGAGACATTGATTGAAGTTGCTGAAAATGGCTGTGATTGCCACTCAAATGATGTGACGTACTTGAATTAACAAGCCAAGTAGTAGTGTTAGAAACCCTGTCAGAAATACTAGAAGCACAATCTATACCTGAGGAGGCAATGGTAGCTATATCAGAAGGTGAGGAGGGGGTCTCCTAAGTAATCTAAGCAAGTCGTTGAACTACGGCATTATACTTTGCCTATTACACGGTATCTGACTCTACCTCAGAAGTAGTCATGGCCAGGTTGGCCACAGGAGGCTTTCTATGCTTAAACCAGCATGAAACCTCAACATGACCAATCCGTCCATAAAAGGTGCACGTGAAGCAATCATTGCCAGCCTATCCTCTATCGCGTCCATGTCCACGAATAGAGGGAGAACCTTGAGTAGCATGGCCTCCACCCTACTGCAAGTGCATAGGTTTGTCCAGTAATTTTAGGTGAAGAGGTCACAATAATCCTGCTGAAACGACTATATGCCTCAAGAGACAGGAGATCTGACAGAGTTAATATCTGAGAACGAGCAACATCATACTTCGGGCCTAATCCAAATAGAAAGTGCAGAACCACCATCTCCTTGCGGTAATCTCGTTGAGTAGCACACGTGCATACAAGTGTACACGTGTTATAATTCTCCAAAAGCCCTTTCAAGGTGGCATAGTATCGAGGCAAGGGCTAAACCTCTTGTCTGAGGGTAAATATGTCATTGTAGATTTGATATACCTTGTTAGAATTCTTTTCATGAAAATAAGTGTCATGAAGAGAATCCCATATCTCCTTAGCAGTTTTGTAGTACATGATTCATCTCCAATCAATGGCAAAATCACATTCATAATCCATGCTCTCACCATAGTGTTGTCCTTCCCGATGGCATACTTTCCCATCTTATTCTGAGGCTCTAGCTTAAGGAGAATGTGTTCCTTGTCATAACCTTCGACTGCTATGAGGAACATTTGTGACCAACGGGCATAATTGGTCTCATCCAACTTCACAATAGGAGCAAAAAATGAGTTTTTATAGTTCCCGCTATCTAGAGTTGTCTCTGATGAAACTTTAGATGATGAGGATGGAGCCATGATGCCTAGAACAAAAGGGAATTGCCAAAATCAGATTTGAAGTAAGTTGACTTTTCAGATCTGTAGAATCACTATAAATTACAAAAGTGGGTAATCTAACATGAAATCCAAGTAATCTTTTCCTTGTAAATAAAGTTAGATTACATGACAACCCCTTTGGAGATTAGGAGGCGTATGCTAGGGTCAGGAGGGACCCTTAGCGGCCCTCAGAGAAGCTGCCACTCCTCCCATCGCTGATGCAAGGGTGGCACAGCCCCACCGGCAATGTTACAATTGATTGGTGCTGGGCTTGTAGCCACTGCTAGTGTCCCCTGCTGCCAGTGTTGTGCTTGCAGCAGGTGCTACTGTCGCTGCTCTTGTTGATCTAGCTGGTGGCGGTGTGGTGAGTTGAGAAGAGGATCTAGGGTTTAGGTGTTTGAGTAGGAGGCCTATTTTGGTGAGATACCAGAGCGTTGACCTATGATCGTCGCTCTGATATCAAGTCAAAGGAAACAGATGATCTTATTTAGAAAAAAACTCTACACCTCCTTATATAGCTCTGTACTTTGACTATATGCTGGATCGGGAAACACCTCCCCGTTTCTTGCTCGTCCAGATAACCAGACTCCCAGCCATAAACATACATAACCCAGTAGTGGATTTTCTATCCTTTAGGCGCC
The DNA here is from genome assembly GCA_037157565.1 of Thalassia testudinum. Lineage (NCBI taxonomy): Eukaryota > Viridiplantae > Streptophyta > Magnoliopsida > Alismatales > Hydrocharitaceae > Thalassia > Thalassia testudinum. Next base: position 148,488,479 of record JAZHRO010000031.1, read on the forward strand.
CTGCATAATCGGCATTAGAATACCCAACAACTGTCATAAGAGATCCTCTCTGGAAGAGTAGCCCATGCCAATGCTTTCTTCATATATTTAAGCACCTGCATAGCAGCCTGCCAATGCTGTTTGGTTGGTTTGTCCATAAACTGGCTCAACTTGCCCACAACTAAAGCAATATTTGGTTGAGTAATCATTAAATGCAATGGCTTTCCCACAAGCTGCATGTATGCTCGACTGTCCGTGGGCTTTGACCCCTTATCATAGAGATTCACCTTAGTATCCATTGGAATATTCGCTGGCTTGGACCTTAGCATGCAGTTTCCTAGAGTACAAATAGAGCATGCTTACACTGAGGCAAAATAATTCTTTGCTTGCTTCTGGCTACCTTAATCCCTAGAAAATATCCTAGTTGTCTGAAAACTTTCATAACAAATTGCTTAGTAACAGATCGCTTGACCTTAGTTATTTCGGCTTAATCATCACCGATAATAATGAGATCATCAACATAGACCAATAGAGCAACCACTCCTGTCTCAGTCTTCTTGAGAAATAAGGAATGGTCTAATGAAGATTGCTTCAGACTCATCTTCTCCATCACCTTCGAGAGCTTCTGCAACTATGCTCTCAGACTCTATTAGACCATAGATGGCCTTCTTCAACCTACAGACACACTTTCTTTGAACCTCATAACCTAGGGGCTACTGCATATATACTTTCTACCAAAGATCCACATAAAGAAATGCATTCTTGACATCAAGTTGATAAAGTGACCAATCACACAGAATTGCCATAGAAATCAGAATGCACATAGTAGATAGACGTGCAACTGGAGAGAAGATATCAAAGAAGTCCACTTCATATGCTTACGTGAACCTGTTTGCAACGAGGAAGGCTTTGTATTTGGCAAATAACTCATTTGGATTATATTTGATTGTACATATCCATTGACATCCAACCATTGTTACACCCTCAAGTAAAGTAGTAAGCTCCCAGGTACCACGGGAACGAAGAGAAGTCATCTTATCCTCAATGGCTTGATGCTACTTTAGATCAAGCATAACTTGTTGATACGTAGAAGGAATCCGTACTGCTAATAATGCTCAAGAGAACTACTGAAAGGTAGTCCCAAGTCCTTTTGTGGACAAGGCTGCAACAACTGGATATTTGGCACAACTCTAGAGAGCCTTCCGAACAGCTATCGGAAAGTCAAGATTAACTGGCACTGCATTCGACAACTGCTCTAACTTTGTCTCTGCATTGGGTATAGACCCTCCACTATCATCTTGGGAACTCCCTGTGTCATCACTTTGGACGTCTCTTTTGGGCATCTGAAGCTGGGGTGGAGCACGGTTAGAGGAAGAGGATACCTGCCGATATGTAATAGGAAGCCTGTAATTGATTGGAGGCTTATGAAGTTGCTTTGGTTTAGAGGGTGCCAACTTTGACGGTGAAGATCCAGTCTCAATGATAGGAATCGCCCCCAGTGGTATAGGTGGAATGGGCATGGGAGCCTCAGTAGGCTTAGGAGAAAGATGTCTCCCGATGGTAGAAAAGTATGGAATAGACTCATGAAAGGTAACATTTGTACTCACATAGTGACATATCCTCCAATAGGATCATAACATTGATATCCTTTCTTAGTTGGCGAGTATCCAAGAAAAACACACTTGACTGCGTGAGGAGCAAGTTTATCTCTATTGAGTCCATGGATGAGCACAAATGCAACGGATCCAAAAATCCGAGGAGGCACTCTAAATAGATCACTATCAGGAAGTAGGATGGAGTAGAGAACTTACTCATCGAAAATAGTGGATGGCATTCGATTAATAAGATAACAAGTAGTTAATACTGCATCTCCCCAGTATCTGACGGGCACGGTATTCTGAATCAAGAGTGTCTTTGTAACATTAGGAATGTGTCTATTGTTTTCATTGTGCTACACCATTTTGCTGGGATGTATGGGGATAGTTGTTTGATGAATGATGCCATGCTTACGATAAAAGATGCACAGTGAAGTGATGTTGAACTTTAATGCATTGCCTGATCTAATGGTTTTCACCTTTGTCTCGTATTGAGTCCTGATCTTTGCTAAAAAAGCACGAATCATGTCACTTGCAATAGATTTGGCCTTAAATAGAAATATCTAAGTAAGGTGAGAAAAATTATCCACAATAGTCAAATAGTATGTGTCCGAGATGATTTGAAGTCTAATTAGGCCCCCAAATATCTATATGGAGCTGCTGGAATAAGGCTTGAGAAATCCTGATGCTGGCTCCTAGGAAAGGTACTCCTATGATGCTTCCCAAGCTGGCATGCCTTACACTCAAAAAGTGGTACTAGGAGAAATCTGTGGCACATCCATCTAAGCTTTGATAGGGGGAGATGACCAAACCTGAGATGTTACAAGAGCTAGTGGCATCTCATGATGAGAGAGAAGCATGTTCTGCATAGTGTGACTATAGAAGACGATAAATATCACCTTTCTCATGACCACATCCAATAGTGTGTCAAGTGATAATATCCTTAAAAGTAAGAGATATGGTATCAAAGATCGCCCTACAATTTAACTCCTTCATAGTCTTATTCACTGATAGTAGACTTAGTGGGAAGTCAGGGGTTAAAAGAGCACTCTCTAACTTTAAGTGCTGGGCTACATGAACCTCCCCTTGACCAGATATGGGTGCCTTCCTCCCATCAACAACCTACACAGATCTGCTTGGTGGAATCAGGTGAATAGTAGTGAATTGTCTCTCATCACCACAAATATGCTGAGAAGCTCCTGAATCAACAATCCAATCTGCATCCCCTACTCGAGACGAACAAGCCGAACCTGCTTTGGAAGCCCCATACTACATATACACCTGGAGTAATGCCTCATATTCACTCCTAGAGACAGTAACAATATCATATATCTCTCTTGTCGCCACAGGTGCTGTATAATCTATGGGTGGAATTATCTTCTCCTTGGCCTCTGTTCTTCGAACGGTGTGATCCTGATCATGACTTCCCATGGTCACCATACACATCTGAGACCATCGAGAATAGTTCATCCCATCTGGTTTCATCCTAGGATCAAGAAAGAGGCCCTCACACACCTCAGATTCAGACAACATCATACTAACTTCAACCATGAAACTAAAGAATGCATGGAGAAACACTAGGCCACCAGATCATCGAGCATATATAATACATTAGATTGGCAAATCTAACATCCAACATGGATTTTCGGGTAAATGGGGACTCAACATGTAGGGACCCTTGTAATAGGGATGTGAGGATCAAGAAAGAGGCCCTCACACGCCTCAGATTCAGACATCATACCAACTTCAACCATGAAACCAAAGAGCGCATGGAGAAACACTACGCCATCAGATCATTGAGCATATATAAGGCATCAGATTAGCAAATCTGACATCCAACATGGATTTTGGGGTAAACGGGCACTCAGAACTTGAGTTTAAGATCATGCAGGGACCCTTACTTGTAATAGGTATGCATGCTGGAGCCTAGATGGGTCCCAGCAACACCCAAAAGGGGACTTTGCTCCTCTTCATCGGCTGCTAGCAGTTGGCCTACACCGCCGATGATGCGCAACAGATGTAGGCAGTGCTGCTTCTAGAGGGTGGCGCAGAAAGGGTTGGTGTTGCCTGTTGGGGGGGGTGCTGCCTATTGGAGAAGGGGGGTGGTGCTGGTTGGTGAGAGGAGCCGACGGTTAGGGTTTGGAGGGCTAGGTGCTTGGTGGGGTATCAGAACTCGATCTAGAATTGCGTTTTGATACCAACTGGGAGAAAATGATCAAATTTATTATTCCAAAGAGTCCTATATCTTTTTATATAGAGGTAAGGTGTCGGGAAAAATAACACAACATGATCATATAGAAAATAGAAATACCAGAGTAAAGTAAATAACAACTAATAAGATCGAAGGGAATATGTCAACAGAGTAAGGGAAGGAGAAGGGGAAATGGTGGAATTCTTGCTGTCACTGGTGAGGATAAGTTGATGAAGCGATGTCAGGGAGGTTGTTTGACAAAGAGGAGGAGGAGGCTCAAATTTTAGGGGGGTCAGGTTGGGTACTTGGAGAGATGAGATGAGGGAGAGTGAGAATCTTGAATTGAGGCCCCGACTCTCTCGCTCTTTATTTTGTTTTTTTATCGTAGGGGTGGTTGGACTGTCAGGTCCGGTTCACTGGTTTGCATTGATTGAACCAGATTTTCGTCAATTCTAACAGTTTTGGACCTCCACTTCAAAAAACAGTTGATCCGGTCGGTCTTTCGCTGTCTTCCAGTTCGATTGGCTGGTCTGATTCGGTTTTCAAAAAACTTGATCTCCACAACTGATCATCATATTTCCAGCTAAGCCATTTGTTCATGCAGTTTAGAATTCCGAACTCACCAATCTCGTGACGATACCACCCCCCCGCCATCTGATTGCTTGTCATATGAAGCTCCATGAAACGTTGCCCTAATGATGTACCAGGGGGAGGGTTGTTCTCCTCAAGGAATTTAGGTTGCAGTATGTGTTGTCCAAATCAAAGATAATCCAGAATCCACGGGTATGAAATGGTTCTTTTCTGCCCATCTGAGGTCCCTCTTTAGGCGTGAACTATCTGCTCGAGGAGCTTTTACCTGTTTGAGTAAGATCTGTTTTGACAGATTGACTTTGATTCGGATGGGGCCAGTTTGTGAATGCTGGTTGTTTCCACTAAGATGTTTGACATTGTAGGGTCAGGATTTTGGAAATGAGAAAGAGGAAGATAAAGTGGGGTCATTTTTGACGATTGGATGCTCAAGGTTTAGATAGAATACCACAGTGAGTACTCAGCATGCAGGTGAGTACTTCTAAATGATTAAAAATATATAAATAAATAAATTATACTATCAATCAAATCAAAAATTCAAAATACAAGAACTAAACCTGATAATAAATGGAGAAGCAATCACATTTTAGAAGAAAATAAGCAGCACAACTAAAATATAGGGTCTTAAAACACGGCATAAGCAAGATGTTCTAACTTAATAACATATTTTTCTTCTTTTTGTGGTATAAGGTGCAAAGAATTAGATGTTACACAGCTGTCTTTAATGTTGGTGTCATGGAGATAACATTGGGGTATTATGCTTTTACGTATTACATAATCAGATTTGATAAAGATCCGGATTTACTCTATTTGAAAATTTGACGAGTATTCTGACGATTACGTGGATTGAGTATGCGGCTTACTCGGCTGGCTTTCTAAAACACTGCATGTTGAAACGGACGGTGTGGGGTTGTTGGTGGTATTCAGGTGAATCAAAGACTTAAAAGGGAAAATGTACCAGAGCAAAATTTGCTGGTAGGAAATGAATTCTGACTGAAATCTTAGATTATCTATCTGTTTACCATTGGCAATCAATATTTTTCCTGAAAGCTACTAAGGCTTGGTTTGGGGTGAGGGATAGAATTTTGTGGGATAGACATTTTTAGAAGGGTTATCCTGTATGTTTCTATTTGAAAGCTAACAGGGTTATTTTGATGGGTTAACTTGTGAATGTTGGGAATGTAGTGAGATAAGCCTATTGAGAGACTTCTGGTAAGGGTGTATTTTATGTTCTTTTATTTCGCAAGGAGTTGTGTTGTACTTTTCCCACTGTTTTTCTTTATATAAAGAGGTAGGGTTTCTTAGAAATAATGATACTCTATTTTGCTCCTATCTTGGTATCGAGCAACGATCTTAAACTGATGCCCTAGGTACCACCATCGAAATAGGCCTCTGACTCCACCTCAATCCTTCTCCATGCCAACAACACCTCCTCACCATCTCCTCCCCAGCTGGCATCGCCTGACCCTATCATCGTCGATAGGGTTGTTGGCAGGGAGGAGGAAGCCCCTCATAGCTGCTGACAGGATCTTTGCGGTGGCCTGAGCCACCGGCTTTGTTGTCAGTAGGACCAAGCAGTGGTCTGTGCCACCACCTGGGTTGCCAGTGTCGCCTGTTGGTGGTCGAGTTGGGGTTGTCTAGGCCTCCTACGATGGTGATTGGGCCTTCTCCTCTTCTTGTCTAGCTTGATCTATGTGGGTTTTCTTTGCAAGATCGATAGGGGTGTCTTTGACATCCTCCTCCCTTCGCTTAGTCCTCTTGTAGGGCTTCTATAGGGAGAGGCAACTCTTTTGAATTAGTGAAATCCTGAAGGGAGTTGCTACGCCATTCACGTCGCTTCATGATCTGAATGCATTGTTCAGATCTCCTTTATGTGATTTTTCATATCTGATATTTGCTGTTTGAGGTTTTGTTTTGTGTGTTGGACATTAGGTTGTAGCACCATGGCATCTTATAGTTTGCTTGGGGTTACATCGGACCCTTTTGTTGGTACTGGGAGTTACAAGAGTCCTTTCTTTGGTCTGTTGATTAAGCTAGACGAGACCAATTATTTGTGGTGGTCTCAGATGTTTTTGATGACAGTTCGGGGTCATGACAAGGAGAAGATTTTGAAAAAGCTCGAGCCAAACAGACAAGACAGGAGCCAATGCCTTATGGGACAGTAACAATGCTATGGTATGTGCCTAGATGATGAATTCAGTCATTCTCAGGGTAGGCGATGAGATTATATACTATCCGATTGCCAAGCAGATGCAAGAGTCTCTTGTTGAGACATATTCTCAGGAGAACTTGCACATGTATTTCAGATCTATCATGAGTTATTTCAGCTTCAGCAAGAAGGTCGAACTTTGGCTTAGTATAACTCACAGATGAAGGGTTTATTGGAGAGGCACAATTCTTACAAACCATGGTGTACGTGCTCTTCTTGGTGCAAGTTCAAGAAGGTGCCAGCTTTTTCTCTCTGGTTAGAGTCCTAGTTTCGTTACAGCGCGAGATTAGATTCTTACCTTATCTAAGCTTCCTTCTTTGGAGGATACCTATAGTAGACTGAGCAGGATTGCTGTCTCTATTCCTCCAGTGGAGAACACTGGCTACACCACTGCCTTGGTTGCTACTTTAGGTTGTTGGTGAGGTGGCCCTTCTACTTGTGGCTGTGATTCTGGGCATGCATCTGGAGGTTGTTCATGTTCCCCATGCACCTATTGTGGCTATTTAGGCCATTTTGAAGTTATGTGCTGGTAGAAGCACAAGAAGTTAGTGATTGTACACCAGGCTATTGAGGGAGATGTTTCTACGGATATTGTTTTGAGAGTGGAGTTTGATGAGTTACTACAGAAGTTTAGCCAGCTATACCAAACTACACCTCTAAAGACGATTGCTATGGCTTCTACTTCAGGTATAGTGGTTGCTTGTTCTACTTCTACATATAGTCTTGGTTGTTGGCTGGTGGATTTAGGTGCTTCCAGACATTTGTGTGGTGATCATAGCAAGTTTTTAGAGTTGAAATCTATTCCCCTAGGTCGGACGGTACAAGTAGATGATGGCAAGTTATCCCAGGTTACTGGAAAGGGGGAGGTGCCCCTTTCTTCTAGCTTGAATATGCCAAATGTGTTATATTTGCTTAATTTCTCACCCAGTCTTCTTTCGGTTAGCATAATTACACGTGAGATGAATTGTAGGGTAATTTTTGATGCTCAATCTTGTGTCTTGCAGGACTATCTCACAGGGAAAACGATTGGTGGATGTAAAGAGGGGGGGGGGGGGGGGTTCACCGCTTGAGTCTCTCACCTATTGCTACTGCTGTTGTGAGTCAGGGGGAGGTTGCCTTGGCTTTCGGATCTCTCACCCAATAGCACCTTTGCCTTAGCCATCTTCCTTTGGAACGACTTAGGTGTGTACTACCACACATTTCTGCTAGTACCACCATCACTTGTGATGCTTGTCAACTTGGCAAGCACCATCGTGCCAGCTTTCATGCTTCCTGTTACTCTAGGTCAATGCTATCAAGGTGCTCGCCTGAGGCGAGGTGAGGCCCTGGCTCCTTAACAACCCTCAGGCAAGGCAATTTGGTTTAGGCGATGCCTCACCTTAAGGCACCAGGCACTCGCCTTAACCAAGTACAGAAAAGAATTAAGCAAAAGCCCCTTCCATACTGTATTAACATGGAAATAAGCCCCTCTAAAAGCCCTAAAACAACCCCTTGTCACCTAAAACCCCATCACACCTCTCTCTCAAATATTGAAGCTCCTCATCGTTAACCTTTTACGAGTTTGCAAAATGCAAAAATGGGTAATTGGGAGAGGGAGGGGGGGGGGGGAGAGCGAGAAGGGAGAAGGTGCGAGGAAGGAGGTCACCTCATCTGAAGGGTGGTCGGGAGGATGGCCTCGGGGTGTGGAAGGTGGTAGAGAGGAGGATGAGGAAGGTGGAGGTTTGCATCTTGATGGACTGGAGGAGGGAGGTTGACGATCGCTGCTTCAAGTGTTTGGGGCACGACCACTGGGTGAGGGACTGTCGGGAGCCTCTGCGGTGTTGGAGGTGTTGTGGCCTTGGGCATCGGAGTGCACGCTATAGTGGTGCCGGGCGGCAGAGTGGTGCGTGGGATGCTGCTGTTGGGTGTCCTCCGCCATCACCCCCGGTGGTGGTGCCCTTGACTGAGGTCGAGGCCCCCTGGTCGGAGGGTGTGGATGCTCTTCGCGGCATGGTGGGCGATGGCCTCTTTGGGGTGTCGATCTCGGGGTGGCTATGACTGTTTGAGGTGGATGCCCTCCATGATGTTTCAATGGGGGTTGAAGTGAAGGCCCTCCCTTCAGGTGTCGTGGCAAGGGAGGTCCTTTGCTGCAAGGTTTTGCGGTTGCGATCTGGTGTGCTGAGGTGGCGAAGGACCTGCATACACGATGGGGCATAGAGGGAGCAGCTGCCGGAGCGGTTGCCGATGGAGTTGGTGGTTGAAGGGGTGCCGTGGTGGCTTCATACGGTGGAAGTCCTTGAGGCAGTGGTGTCTTCATTTGCACGCCTTCGTAGCTGCGGGGGATTTGGACTCTCTGGTTGGTCTCTTAAGGTGGTGGTGGAGATGAAGGTGGAGGCGTCGGTGATGGAGAAGGTAGTCCTTCGCCATGGAGGACACTCGTAGGTCACCTCTTGCACCCTCACGAGAGCCTCCATGATGAAAGCCACATGTGGAGGTGGTCGGGAGGGTGACGAAACCGCCAACCTTGAATGGCGGTGCGGCGGTGCCACCGCGTCTCCGAGCTAGGGTTCTGCTCATAGAGTAGGAGTCGGATCGTCCGCTTGATGATGTGGATGTGCAACCTCAGATTGTGGCGTAGCCGACATTGAATGCAGTCGTTGCGGCTGTCTCGGAGGAGATGCCATATCAAGAAGATGAGGAGGCGGAGGTTGCGGCGCAATTGAAGGAGTGGGAGGCGCCTCATCTTGTGTAGTTTGAGGAGCTGATTGAAGGCGATTTGGATACCCCCTTTAACTAGGGGGTGGACTTAGGTTGGATTCACCTCAGGTTCCATTAGTGGCAACCTCCACTTTGAAAACCCAAGGGCCCATGACTCGATCCATGGGCTGCAGGATCTGGTTGTGGGGGTTTCGAAGGCTCATAGCTTGTGCCCCCTCGACTTTGTGTGCGACCCCGACTGGAGTTGTCGCGCCGACTCCTCCCGACTCGTCAGAGCACAATTGCGCCAAAGAAGGAGATCAGTCTCTACCCCCAATCGACGAGGACGTGATGGAGGGCCCTGTCGATCGTCCTCCAGTGAGTGTGGCGGGGATCGGGGTCTTGCGAGCAGTAGTGGAGGCACTGGAGGTGCGCCATGGAGATGCCTCACCATGGCAACAAGCCGGGGGCTTCTCGGCAGCTGGCGGCCATGCAGAGGTCCCCCTAACCGGGTGGAGGCCTCGATTGGTGAATGGCGGTCGGGGAGGTGCTTTTCACTACAAACGAAGATGGAGATATCGATGAGCAATTGGAGGTTAGAGAGTGGTGGTGGATGGCCGTGGTAGATCACCACAATCCTCGACAGCAGCGGCTCTGGATCAAAATGATGAAGTACGTCGAATGGTGGAAGTGTGTGGCTTCCGATCGACGATGAGGGAGGCCTCTACCTGTCCTAGATGAACGGAATTGTTACATGGAATGTGCGGGGTCTTAACGACCCGTCGAGAAGGGCGTTACTGGGGCACTACATTCGCATGTGGAAAGCGGACGTTGTGTTGCTATAGGATACGAAATTGTCTGGCTGCAATGCTAGGACTTGGTGGGAGATATGAGCTTATGGATGGAGGGATTTCGGTCTATTGGGGTGGTTGGCTGCTCAGGAGGACAAATATTGGGATGTCGGGAAGATGTTTTCTCCTTGGATGGTTGCTTTACTAGAGAGCACGTCATCTCTGCGAGACTGGTTTGGAGATTGGGAGGTGCCAGGATGACGATCACAAGAGTGTACGGACCATCAGATGCTCAGGTGAGAGGGTTGATGTGGGAGGAACTCACGTCAGTGGTTGCGGACTGCCATGGATGTCCATGGCTGCTTGGAGGAGATTTCAACATCACTTTATGTATGGAAGACAAACCTGGTGGGCGAGGCAAGATCCTAGATCTGATACTTTTGTGGAGTTTGTTGCTACGCATGGCCTCATAGATATGATCTCGACGTCCCGTGCGTACACATGGAGGAATAACTGTGGTCAGATGTCTAGGATCGATAGATTTATCTCCAATGTGGAGATAGCAGAGGTGTTCCCCCTGGCATAGGTGACACCTTTAGAGAGGCCTTTCTCAGATCATACACCCCTTATGTGGCAACCTAATGAGGGGGTGCACTGCGGCAGTTCAAGTTTGATAGATCCTGGCTGTTGGAAGGGAGGGGTTCTGAAGTATGGTGGAGCAGAGATGGAGCTCTTTCGAGGTGGAGGGATTAGCTATGCTTCGCCTAGCAAAGAAGTTGACCATGCTGCAGGATTACTTGAAGTCATAAATGAAAGAAATCAGGGCAGCCAAGAGGGGCAGAAAGGAAGAGGCTTTGGCGGAGATCACTAGGATTGACAGACATGAGGACCAGGCCCTTATCTCGATTGAGGATAGGGAGATCAGGATGAAGATGGCACGCATGGTGGAGGACAGGAAAGTAGAGGTGGAGTGGAGAATGAGATCAAGGCAGAAGTGGCTGGAGGAGGGTGACTTTAATACCGGATTCTTCCACCAAATGGCGTCTGCCAGGATGAGGAGAAATTGGATAGAGAAGTTGCTGATTCACGAGGAGACTTTCTCAGGGAGGAGGTTGGTCGAGCTATGGCAGATTACTTTAGAGAATTCACAGCTAGGTGCAACAGGGGTTGTTGGCGGTGGAGGGGAGACGATGTGCAATGTATCACTGAGGACTAGGAGGGCCTTACGGCAGGCTTCTCGCAAGATGAGGTAAGGCGGGTGGTTTGGGGTTTGAATGCAGAGGGATGCCCTGGTCCAGATAGTTTCACTGTCTTCTTTAGGGAATTCTGGACCTTGGTGGGGACGGAGGTGGTGCAAATGATGGAAGAGTTCATGACTGGGAATAGGGGGTTCGACAAGATGAATAGATATTACATGTTTTTGTTGCCTAAGAAGGAAGGTGTAGAGGCGATCCAAGGCTTCTATTCGATTGCACTTTCGAATGCCATCTACCTTATTGTCGCCAAGGTCTTGGTGAATAGGCTCAGGGACCTTCTTGGAGACTTGATCTCCCCTGTTCAGATGGCTTTTGTTCCAGGGAGAGGAATCCTGGACGGTTTTGTCGCACTATAGAGGCGTTGGCCACTTGGAAGAGGGAGAAGAAACATGCTTTTCTGTGGAAGGTGGACTTCAGTAAAGCATACGACTCGGTGTAGTGGGATTTCTTGTGGGCTTCATTGCTAAGGAGGGGCTTTCCCACAGTATGGATTGATTGGATGAAGAGTTGTGTGACGACGATATACTTCTAGGTTTTGATCAATGGGAATCCAGCGGGAGGTTGGGTGCAGCTTAGGATGGGGGTCAGACAGGGATGTCCTCTTGCACCTATTCTATTGTGCTTGCGGCAGATGCTTTGGCGAGGGTAGCTCACAGGGCCTGTGATAAGGGTCTAATTAGAGGCTTTCCGGTTGGGGAAGATGGGGAGACAACGATCCTGCAGTATGCTGATGATACTTTGTTTCTGATTGAAGGAGTGGGTCTGGAGGCTAGGAGGATGGGAATCACTTTGGAGCTTTTTAGTGTGGCATCAGGGCTGCAGATCAACTACTAGAAGTCAATGTTTATCTCGATGAACATGGAGTTGAGGAGGTGGAGACGGTGGGTGGTGCCCTAAGGACAAGATGTGGGCTCCTTGCCGCTGGTGTATCTGGGCCTTTTGCTGTCAGATCGGCGTCTTAGGATGCAAGATTGGCTCCCTTTGCTAGAAAGGATGAAACAAGGATTGGCAGGGTGGTCATCTAGATTGTTGTCTAGAGGAGAGAGATTAACTTTGGTGAAGACTGTTGTGGCATCCACATCGTCATATTTCCTCAGTTTTTAGGATGTCGCGACAAGTTGAGAAGAAAATCTCTGGAGTGATGAGGAAGTTTTTCTGGTCTAATGTGGGGACGGTGTTCGGCACGTAAATCGCGTTTTAAAAGTTAATTTAGTTGTAGTGTAGTGTGAAAACACGTCAATAAATAATATTTATAAAATCAGTGAGTATCGTGTCGTTCGCAGGGAGGCAATCTCAATTTTTGCAGAAGTTTTTCAATAAAATTAATTCTAACTAGATATATATATGTATATATGTATAAAGCAGATATCCAGATAATTAGAATTTTATTGCAATTAAATAGTTTTTCACAATAGAAAATGCTAATAGAAACAGATAGAAGACAGATAGATAGAGAGAGAGAGATAGAAAGTGGTAGAGAGATGACGTCGTTTGTAAGATGCTTGTGCGAGGTGCGGCAGCACCTCAGATCCAGAGCACCGGGATGAAGATTGGAGCAGAGTTGTAGAGGGACGGAGAGTTGCAGAGGTGGAAGATATCTGGAGTTGATGGAAGAGAGATGCTTCAACTAGGGGAGCTTTGGCCTTTTATAAATTTTATGGAGGGAAAAAGGGTATTTTGGCCCCCTATCTCGTGCAACAACTTTAGGATTAAACAGATCCGTCGATCGGGAGAACAGACTTGATTAGGCCTCAAAACAACCTCCAACGTGCCTCCATCGCGTGGATTCACTCTCTGGCTGACACGTGGCGCCTGCTGCACCCTTGGATCAAGATCGCACGGCCTCGTTTTCTCCTCATGCGCCCACTTCAACGATTCTCTCTGTGTGCGCACCCGTAAGCCTCATATGAGCGCCTCATCCTTAGCCGTCCGATCTCACGATCGGATGGCTTACGTGCTTTCCTTGCACGCTCAATTTCCTTTCTTTGCGCTTGCCTGCGCGAATTCGAATTGCGCCCAACGATCTCAGTCGTTCGATGGTGAGATCGGACAGCTTGAGAGCACGCGCCTCGCCATCCTGATTTCGCAAAACGCGTGGGATCACGCGTTCGGCCGTGGCGCACTTAGATTGTGCCACGTGGTCGCGCCTCCACCCTTCGATTGGCATTTGACGGCGCAATTGTGCCCACACCAACACTCCAATTTCACGTAGCTTTGCTTGAACGCGTGTCTCGCGCTTGCGGTTGAGCGCGTTCACCGCTGCGCCACGCGTCCATATTGTTGTGTTTTTGTTTCAAGGAAACTTATTCTCGTCCGTTGGGTAAGATCCAACAGTCGAGATTTTCTTTCCTTAGATGAGGCGTGGTGAGGTGGGCAATTTGACGTGCTTGTGGCCGTTGGATGAAGATCCAACGGCCCACACCGTGCGAGGGTGACCTTCCTAAATGGGGAAGCGATGAGGGGGTAGCTGTGATGGCATCACGTGGCGCCATCATGGCCGTCTATCTTCTTTTCTTGTATTTGGAGCTGTAGACCTTCGATTGGGTTGATTTTTCCACTATTGGACTGCGATTGTTGATCTGGATCCCATCTGTGCGGTTGGATTCTTCATTTGAGGCTCGGATCTTTGTCCTTTGGCTCCATGATCTTCGTTCTTTTATGGATTGCACACGATGCTTTGGTTATCTGATCGAGATGATTTCGAAAGTGGACTCTCGTTGTCCTGATCAGATCTGTCCGGTCTGATCTAACATCCGCGGTTTCGAATTATCTGCGATTAAAATCATTTCTCATTAGTACATAAAATGACTATTATTTATACGACTAATAAACTAGCTATTGTGCAAATTACGATGCCTGTGAATGCATTATTTGTAAGTTATGTTAAAATCTAGCTTAATTCAGGTAAGTTTGGTTGCATGGTTGCTGTACAATCATATCCCCATGTCTAAATCTTGCTAGTCCCTAGCAAATGCATGACTAAATGCAAAGTGGTCCTACATGAGTATCAAGAATTTGATTAGAGGTTTATGTCTTTTGTTTTCATCCGAAACTTTAGTAATCTAGATAATCGTGAATGTGTTTTGTTGTAGTTTATGCAACGGATCCAAGTGAAAAGTCAATCCACATCTAAAGCTCGTACTTGATCCTTAGTAAAAATCTATTGGGATATGCAAACTTCTTCCCTCGGGGTTATAAGATAATCTGTAAATTCAACCTTAGTTTTTGGCTTAGGTAGAAGATTTCTTAGTTAAGTAGGTTTGTATTTGGTGGCTCACACTCATTTGTTGCTGTGTATAGACTAATACTTTAGAACTTAGATTTCCAGATTATGAAATAATTCAACTCAGAGAGGCGAGAAACTGTGCTCTCTTTAGTTCCTCTGTACGTGTTCTCTCTTTCCTTCTCTTTCTTTTTTTTTCTTTTTCTTTTCTTATCTTTTCTTCTTTTTTGAGCTCACAATCTCACCAGATTTATCAATATATTTGGTTCTCTCCTGGCATTAATACTTTGATTAGGTTTTGATAACTCTACGACTAAGAATTTCTCAGCTCGTATTCAGGCAGCAAGAAATACAGAAAAATAGGTTAAGGCTGTATTTGGTGGATTGTGGGAGTGGTAGGTGTTGCCTCAATAAATTCTAACTCATAAATTAATTTTCTTTTTACTTTTTTTATGTATATATATATTTCTTTTCTTTTCATTTTTCTTTTTTTATATATATCTTTTTGTTTAAATATCTGCTAACGCAATGCAGTATAGCATACAAACTTTTGTTTACGAGGCATTATTAAGGATTAGGGGTATTCAGGAGGATATTAGGTGGTTTATTTGGTGGAAGTGCCTATTCGAGGCATCGGGAAGGGCATGGATATGACAATATATTTCTGACTTTGACATTAATATCCTCCTTCAGTCGAGGATTCTGTAAAAGATGGTTGTGACCATCCCCACCTTAGTCCTAGTTTTATCAGAACCCACTCTCTGTGTATCTGCCTTATTTGATGGCTCTAAAAAATATTCGCACTAAGAACTTGTACGCAGAAATCGAGAGTAAAAATTATGCCTAACTCCGAGTATCATTATCTAATTATCCAGAAGTTAAGATTCCTCATACTAGCCTTAGAGTACTAGTAGCCTTTCTACTCTCACCTCACACTTGTTTGGTGGATCTGTTAGAAGATAGTTTGCCTGACTCTCTAATTATTGTCCAAGGGCTTGGGAAAAGAAGTGCTGCTTTTTCTCGACAAACTAAAGATGTTTATCGATCTTCACAGAGGATCCATTGCAAATTCTATGTGCAAGTATGAAATTGTACTGGATTCTAAACTTAGGAATCAACTTAAAAATAAATCCCTAATAAAATCTTAATAAAAATTCTTTATGCCTAAATGCATATTTTTTTGACATAAAAATTAAATATGCAATGTTCACCCCCTATGCTTATTTATTACAATGTCTTCATTGAAATGTATGCATCAAAATATAATAAGAGGGGATATCCCCTGACTATGCTTGTTAATCCAGGTCAGCATGAATACAGAGGGTGAAAAACTACCGTAATGAATATTAGGTTGCATCCTAGCCAGTGCTAAATTTAATGTCATTTGCTAGACTTAAACCCAAAAATATGTAGTTCAATATTGTGGGCTAAGAGAAGTAATAATTGTTGTAGGGGAATTTAAGATTAGTAGAAAGATATGATCATTTGGTCCCAGAATCAGTGATCCACAAATGCGGACTAGCTGATGATGCAGCCCTATTCCAAAGAGTCTTTCTGATTTGGAATATGAACTAGGGTCAGGTGGATGAGGTTTAAATTGTAGAGCCCGTCTGTCAATCCAGTTCCACAAATCAAGAAGAGGTGGTATAGGATCTGGATTGAAATCATGATTTAGAATTATATCTAGTTCTGAATTAGAGTAATTAGGGTCTTCATAATGGTAGTTGATATAAAAAATGACGAGTTCTCCAAGCTCTGGGTCATATGAGGATAGGGTTAGAGTTGTATGGAATTCGTCAAAATCTTCATAAGAAATTTCCTCTTCCTCATCCGAAGTCACTTCTTCTGAGTCAAGCCATCCATTTGAACCAGTTGGCTTATAAGTTTTTTCCCAGTCCATTATGTGTTGAACTTCTTCTGGGGTTACTTGCTGGTTCATGTCCTTAAATTATCCATTTTCTTGCACTTCCTCAAAATTCAAAAGTTCTTGAATTTCAAGGTGGATGTATTGAGGATTCTTTATATTATCATCTAATTCATCATAAGTTATCCCCAAGAGTTTCTCAATCTCACTAATGTCTTGTTCGATTTGATTTTCAATGGGAGATGGTAGAGTAGAATTATCCTCAAGTACATCCCCTTCTTTCCCTTTGTACTGGTCTTGAGCTTTGGTAGGATTCGGATCATCTTTAGTGTGAATTACTGAAACTTGTTCAATTGTTCCTACAATCTCGATGGAACCACAATTCACCTTATTCTTTTAGGAAGTTTTAAAGATATTGAGTTAATTTTTCCTTCCAGAGGTGTGCATAATCCCCGTCTCATAGTTGATTAGAGCCTTGACAGTGGCCAAGAAAGGTCTCCCTGAGATTATTGGGGTGTGGTTCAGGTTTTTTGATGCCTCCATATTTAGAATAAGGAAGTCCACATGGTACTCAAAATCCCTCACTTTTATAATCACATTCTGCAGAAGGCCCTTCGGAATTTTGGTTGACCTATTAGCGAGCTGATGGGTCACTTCAGTTTGTTGCAAGGGGCCTAAATTCAACTCTTCATATAATTTTGTGGGGATTAAGTTGACGGAGGCACCAAGATCCAGTAAGGCTCGATCCAGGATGAATCCATCTATTTCACATGAAATTAAGGGGGTCTCTGGATCTTTTCTTTTAGGTGGGAGCTTATTTAGGATGATGGCACTGGCTTGTTCAGAAATTACTATCCTTTTTGATGATTTGGCCTAGCGTTTTGGTGTGCATAATTCCTTCAGAAATTTCGCATAAGCTGGGATGTTTTCAATAGTCTCAAGGAGTGGTATATTTACCTGGACTTGCTTTAGAATCTCAAGCCACTCCTTAGATTGATCGATTTTCTTTTCCCTGGGTTTGATCAAGGCTTCAGGAAAAGGTGCTTGAGAAAAATCATGAGTATTCAAATCCTGAGTCTTGTTTTCTAAATTAGCTTGGTCTCCTAGGTCAGATTCAGGTTCCTCAAGATCTTGGTAAGATTTTGATGTAGAAGGATTTTGGATTTGTTTCCCACTTCTCAAAGTGACAGCATAGGCATGTGCATTAGAGTTAGAAGGGTAATGTGGGTTTTGCAAAATGGGTTGAGGCTGGGTTAGGTTAGGGTTAACAAAACCTGGTGGATGCTAGGGAGTAAGCTGAATTAGGTGTGCTTGTTGCTCCTGTGTGTTGTGCTGATTAACCCAATTGAAGTTCCTTGGGTTTGGGACGGTTGGGATGGCAACATCCCGTGTTGTCTAGCATCGACTAGTTGGTCTAATCGTCCTGTCAAATTTGTCTCCAATTGATTCATTTCTTCCTTATGTCTCAGATTCATCTCTCATTTCTTTGACTAGGCTCAGATCAGTGGGCTCGTTTTCCTGAGTGGTTGTGATTGGTATGTGCGTGGTTGTGTACCTACTAGGTTGCCCATAAGTGTTTAGCTTAGTCAAGTTAGGAGCCTGGCGAGTTTCTGACTTGACCAAGCAAAGTTAGGATGATTACGCCATCTAGGGTTGTAAGTGTTTGAATAAGGCTAATTTCTAGTGTAATCCTGGAGTGCACTCACATCCTCAAGATAACTAGGGATCGGGCTACCTAGTTCAGAATTTGAGGGCATCAAGGTCTCTCCTTGTCACCTAGAAAGAGATGGGTCCAAGTACAGTTGGCTCATAGGTGGAACCATGGTTAGGTCATTGATGTTGTGCACTGATTCCTGACCTAAAGGGTTGGGGAATTGGTTGTGGTTTAATATAGACACTCCTTGGGTAGGCATAGGATTTAATCTGGATTTTGTACCTAAGGAATTCCTGCCCTTTAGAAGGTTATCCAGCTTCTTATCCAAATTCTCCACATTTTCTACGAGTTCAACCTTATCTAATCGTTGTGCAATTAGCTCTAAATCAACCACGTTTGAATTATTGTTAACTTCATAAACTCCGCTCTTTGGTTGATTAGCTCTGTTAAAGGTTGACATTGAGGCATTGTTGAGGGAATTTTCACTCACATTCTCGAATAATTGAAATGCTCCCTCAGCATCTTGACTCAGGAAATTGCCCCCACATGCCGCATCAACAAAATTCTTCAGATTATCACTCAACCCATAATAAAAAATATGGCCAAGTGGCACTTCATAATCTCATGATGGGGACATTTCCTAGCTAAATCATTGAACCTCTCCCAAGCCTTATGTAGTTGTTCCCCGATGTTCTGCTTAAAGGTTATTATGGCACATCTAAGGGCATTAGTTTTTCCTACGAGGAAGAATTTATTTAGGAATGTGCTTCTCAGGTCTTCCCAAGTTAGGATTGGTCTACCAATATTCCTCAACTAATGTGTAGCTCTATCTTTCAAGGAGAATGGGAACATTTTCATCATCAAGGTACCTTCATTCATGTTCCTAGGGCCAAAGGTTCTTCCTATGTGTAGGAGCTCTTCAAGGTGGTGGAAGGGGTCATCTGACTCACTATCATGAAAGTGGGGAATCAAGTTAATGATTTGAGGTTTGAGTTCAAAATCTCCCCATCCTGAGGTACTTTAACAAAGGGTTCAGGTTGGGCATTAGGAAACTTATAAAAGTCACGGAGGGGCCGGTCTGCCCTTCCGTTTTGGAGTCGAGTGATGGCCTGCACTATAACTTCCATCTGTTGGTCATGATGCTGGCTCTGCTTAGTGATCTGCCTTTGTAAGAGAGTCATAGAATCCAAATTTTGTTCATCAATCTCTTCTTTCTTGTGGTGACTAGCCATTACAGAGGGTTTAGATTCGGATCTTGGATAAATAGGTCTTCTCGTAGGATTTTTTTTTAATGGTAGCAAATCAGGATTTTGAGATCTTCTACCTTGCATACACCAGAAGAATGTTTGTAGATGAGAAAGAGAAGACAGATGAGAGAAACCCCGTTCGCTTAATGCAAGCAATCAAATTGGTCCTTAGAGTGTCAACCTTAATTAGACCTGATCCTGACTTCCCAAAACACGAGTGGGTTAGATTAACCCTTGAATTACTTGGCTGGTCAGAAGGGTGGGATCCCTTAGGACATCCCGTACGGCGGGATACCACTAAGAGTTAACGCGGTCACCGCACTGACCTTTCTTGTCACCAGTGGGTCCAAGTAGATAACGCCTTGACTTTAGCCTAATCTAGTTTCAAGTTTTCAAGTCTATTAATCCTGCCTAGGACACGTTTACTCAGTTTTAAACTTGGGTTTGATGTGCTTGTGGAATATGATGGGCGTTAGGGGGTGTTTGCCCTTAAGATTGATTTCAGTATGTGTGAGTGTACAGGTAAGGGGTTCACAAACAATTTTTTTATGATGAAGTGTATTTTAGGATTTAAATGCTTGTGTTAATGCATTTTAGGGTTCACTTGATTTAATCTCTTCAATCAAGGTTTTGATGTGGCACATAAGAGTTTTTGCAAATCCCAGTTTGTTAGATTTCCTTTAAGTATGGAGATGCAGGTGTGCTCTATTTTTAATGTGAAACCCTAAGCACAGATAACTCTAGATGTTTCTTTTAAATCCACAATCTGATTAGTGGTGCGACCCAAGCAATGTAATCAATTGATCTTATTGCACCACTAGCTAAGCACTCAGAAAATATTTTTTAAGAATTTTTAATGCACGTTTTTTATTTTTTTCTGATTTAAAGTGTATTAGGGGTTTTGCAGTCTATTTTGACCTGCAGTGGTGATTGGGTAATCCGTGCAATCAAGCGTGTAGGGAATATTTTTTTTGATTTTTCCTAAATTCTTGATTATCTTAGAAATTTAGTGCCGTAAATTTCAGGTCAATCGGAATTGTATAAAAATTCTTATGATATTTTGAATTTTAAAAAATAAGAAATAATAACCTAATTAATAACAGTGCATGAATTTTTAAAATTTTTCCTATAACTTTGATTTGTACGAAATTTGGATATGTTCTTGTCTTTGAAACCCACGTCCAGTAAAAAATTGAGAATTTTTGGACGTACGGATCTTCGGAAATTGAATTTTTAAGATAAAATTTTATTTTAGCTCGAAAATCAAGGGATTTTTTTCAATAAACAGACAAATTCTAACTAATCATAAGGTTCAAGCAAATCCTAATCGAACTAATCTAACCTACGGGTACTTACCTGAGATTTGAACTCACACTTTCTCAGTTGCGTCTTCTTCCTGCAAATAGAATATGTTAGAAATCTCAAATAAGAACTATGAAGAAAGGCTTCAAAAATATCCGTTGCCTCCCCGACAACGGCGCCAACTTGTTTGACGCATAAATTGTGTTTTAAAAGTTAATTCAGTTGTAGTATAGTGCGAAAATACGTTGACAAATAATATTTATAAAATCGGTGAGTGTCGGATCGTTCGCAGGGATGCAATCTCAATTTTTGCAGAAGCTTTTCAATAAAACTAATTCTAACTATATATATGTATGTATATATGTATAAAGCAAATATCCAGAGAATCAGAATTTTATTGCAATTAGATAGAGTTTTTCATAATAGAAAATGCTAATAAAAACAGAGAGAGAGAGAGAGAGAGACAGAGAGAGAGAGAAAGTGGCAGAGAGACGACACCGCTTGTAGGATGCTTGTGCGAGGTGCAGCAGCATCTCAGATCCAGAGCGTCGGGATGAAGGTTGGAGCAGAGTTGCAGAGAAGGTGGAAGATATCAGGAGTTGATAGAAGAGAGATGTTTCAACTGGGGGGGCTTTGGCGTTCTTTTATAGCTTTTATGGAGGGCAAAAAGGGTCTTTTGGCCCCTATCTCGTGTAACAACTTTAGGATTAATCATATTTGTCGATAAGGAGATCAACAAACCTGATTAGGCCTCAAAACAACCTCCAACGCGCCTCCATCGCGCGGATTCTCTCTGGTTGACATGTGGCGCCCGTTGCGCCCTTGGATCAAGATCGCACGACCTCGCTTTTTCCTCGCGTGCCCGCTTCAACAATTCTCTTTGCGCACGCACCCGCAAGCCTCATCTGAGCGCCTCATCCTCAGCCGTCTGATCTCACGATTAGATGGCTCACACGCTCAATTTTTTCTCTTCGTGCTCGCCTGGGCAAAGTCGAATCGCGCCCAATGATCTCAGCCGTTTGATCGTGAGATCGGATGGCTTGAGTGTGCGCGCTTCGCCTTCATGATTTCGCAAAACGCATGGGATCACGCGTTCAGCCGCGGCGTGCTTAGATTGCCACGTGGTCCCTGCTCCGCCCTTCGATCGGCATTTGACGGCGCAATTGCACCCCTGCCAACGCTCCTTCAATTTCGCGCAGCTCCGTTTGAACATGTCTCGCGCTTGCGGTCGAGCGCACTCACTGCTGTGCCACACGTCCATATTGTTGTGTTTTTGTTGTAAGGAAACTTATTCTTGTCCGTTGGATAAGATCCAACAGTCAAGATTTTCTTAGATGAGGCGCGGTGAGGCAGGTGACGTGGCGTGCTCGTGGCCGTTGGATGAGCGAGGGTGGCCTTCTTAGATGGGGCGGTGATGAGGGGGTGACTTCTTTTCCTTGTATTTGGTGCTGTAGATCTTCGATCGGGTTGATTTTTCCGCCGTTGGACTGTAATCATTGATTCAGATCCCTCCGCGCGGTTGGATTCTTCATCTGAGGTTCGGATCTTTGTCTTTTGGCTCTATGATCTCCGTTCTTTTATGGACTGCACACGATGCTCTGGTTGTCTGATCGAGATGATTTCGGAAGCGTTGGACTCCCGTCGTCGTCCTGATCAGATCTGTACAGTCTGATCTGACATCCATGACTTCGAATCATTTGCGATTAAAATCATCTCTCATTAGTACATAAAATGATGATATTATTTATATGACTAATAAACTAGTTATTGTGTAAATTACGATATCTATGAATGCATTATTCCTAAGTTATGTTAGAATCTAGCTTAATTCAGGTGATTTAGGTTGCATAATTGCTGTGCAATCAGATGGCAGGGAAGGTTTGAGGCTGGTGGCTTGGGAGGTCTGTAGGTCGGTGCAGGAGAGGGGCCTGGGGGTTAGGGATGTGTGGACATGGTGAATGTCAGCTTCCTTACGAAGTGAATTGCCAGGGTGGTGGGCCGTGAACGGGGGCTGTTTGGTGATGTTATGTGGAGCTGCTATGGGCCCTTCCTTTCTTAGGGGCCCTTGGAGTCCCCTCCTCCTGGGGCCTCTTTCTTTCTCAGGTGGTTGGCAGCGGTGGCAGGGAAGGTGCAGACTTTCTTTATCCCTATGCTAGGGGAGGGAGATGTCTTCTGATTCTGGTAGGATGACTAGCAGGGGGTCGGCTCAACTCTCGACAGATATCCCCACCTCTTTGGGGGAGTGGTGGACCCTTCGGCCTTTGTGGGAGATTGCTGGACTGGGGCCTGGTGCCCAATTTTTTGAGGGGGCCTATTCGACCATAAGTGTAAAGATCTTCAGCGGTTGCTGCAGGAATTGGAAAGATGAGAAGAGGGTGGTGACTCATACTTATACGAAGAGGGAGATTTCTCTGTGGCGGTCTTCCACAGATTGGGTAACGGCATGGTCAACCCGGATGTCGATCTCTTGAGAGATTGCAGATTGCTCTGGGCGGAGTGCCTGTTGATGGTGAAGATCTGCACTTGGTTGATGAGAAGTGGGAGGATTATGACGACGAGGTGGAGAGTGAGATGGGTCTAGACAGATGATTTGAGTTGTCCCCTTTGTGTAGGAGCAGAGGAAGACATTCAACATCTATTTTTCCAGTGTCTGTTTGTAGTGCAAGTGTGACGGAGGATGGGGATCGACTAAATTGCCTATCGGGACAAGGCAGCTTCTGGCCTTCATTTCGTAGGGGTAACGCCCAGGATGGAGGAATCTCTTTTAGATCCAAGGAGAGGGCGAAGGTCCTGGCAGTCTTTTGAGGTATTTGGCTGGGAAGAAATGGGGTGATCTTTAGGGGGGAGTGACCCTATGTTGAAAATTCTCTTTCATTTCTTCCCAAGCAGAGTTCTAGGGATCTATTTTGTAATTTTTGATGTATTTCATTTTTGTGGAATGAAATGAATGTGGTGGTTACCACTTGGATAACGACCCTTTGGCTTTTCAAAAAAAAAAATCAAGCTTTTACCATTGGCCCTTGTTCTCATCGTTGAGGTTCTCCCTGCTGCTGGAGCTTCTCTCTGCTACCAAGTCTACCTTTGCTACTTATTAAGAGAGGTATCTCTCTTTCTCTGAGCTTTTGCTTCCACTCTCTATATCTCTTTCTCATGCCTTTTTAGCCTTTCTCAAACTCTTTGCCCTTCTTTCTCATGCTTTTTTTTTTTCTCTATTTCTCTCTTTTTTTTTTTGAAAGACATGGGATCTTGATTGATACAAGATTTGTTGATTTTATTTATGTTTTTTATTGTTTTATTCATGTTCTAGTTATATAATCTTTGGTAATGCTAGGATTTGTTTTTGGACATGTGCTTTTTATGAATTTCATAGTTAAACTTATATTTTTACTTATGAAAAGTAATTTTTATTGGACATTTTATATTATGTTTGACATTTTTGCTTATTATATTTTGCTGATGGATCCATACATGAGATTGAGAATATCTAATTTTATTGATATTTTATATATTTATTTTCAAAAAAATTATAATTTAGCGCCTCATTTGTTTCACGCAAGCGCTTAACGCCTTGGGTGTTTTGGACCCCTCGCCTTTTAGCATGTCTTGCCTTTGACATCCTTGGTCTTTACATGTTTTTGATTTGATTTATATGGATGTATAGGGGCCAAGTTGTATTCTAGATAGACTTGGTCATTGTTACTTTTTGATTCTTGTTGATTTTTTTTGAGGTTATCTGGTTGTTTCTTTTAAAGAATAAATCTGATGTTGAGAGTATTATTGAAAATTTTGTTGCTGAAATAAAGACTCAATTTTCTATTACTATTAAAATGTTTCGGTCTGTAAATACTTTGGAATTTGTTACAATTCGTCTGTCAATTTTTTGCTTACCATGGCATCATTCATCAGATTACCTACGCTCACACCTCTCAACAGAATGCTGTTGAGAAGCACATGTATCTTCTTGATGCGGCACACTCTATTGATACACTACTTTGTTCCTTCTTTATACTGGGGGAATGCTATTCTTATAACTTGTTTTCTTATAAACATGATGCCCAATGTTGCTTTTCACGAGCAAATTCCATTACAGCTTTTGTATCCTGGTAGTCCATTGTTTCATGTAATTCTACAAATTTTTCGATGCATTGCCTTTGTCCACATTCAGGGTATTGGACGGGATAAACTGGCGCCTAGGGCTGTCAAATGTGTTTTCTTGGGGTATTTACAAACTTAGAAAGGGTATAGGTGCTTTGATCTGCATAATTCATGATATTATGTTAGTGTTGATGTTACATTTTAGGAGGCTATTCCTTTCTTTTCTATATCTAGGAGTGAGTTCTCTTTATCTTGATGATGTACCTATGCCCGTTCCCTCTATTCCATTTGGTGCTCTACCCGATACTAAGCCTGCTATTGTTCCTGCTTTTACTAAACCAAAATATAATGAGCCTATAATTACTTATCGGTCTTATACTACTTTTCAAATGCCTCCCTTTCATCGACACTAGTCTCCAAACCTCAGGTGAGCTCAGGTTTTTTTGACACTGACAATTGTGTCTAGTGGTGATTCTACAGATCCAGTAGATCCTACTACTTCAGAGCCTTTACAGGGGGTCTTACCAGATGATCTCTATTTTCCAATTGTCGTATGGAAGGCACCTCAGCACTATCCCATATATCCTTATACAGGAGCTGTTCCTACAGTCAGTTGGGGAGTTGCATTTGGCAAGTTCTATCTAGTCCATTGTTGAGGAAGTTGGCCTCCTAAGCCAAGTAGGCATTAGCATAAGCGTCAGTGGACCCCTTATTGAATCGAGTAGTGCCATGCGATCCTGTAGTCGGGTCTCACCGAGTAGGTAGGTCGAGTAAGCATTTACTCGGCTGCATACTCACCCAATTTTGAGATAGAACCACCCAATTTGAGTTTTTGAGAGATTTCTTTTTATCTTTTTAGGTATTATTTGATGTGATGTCTCGATTTCAGGTTTTTATTCTAGATTTCATTTTAGATTCTTGATAATATGTTTGATTTAGATTGATTTGAAGTTTTTGATTTAGTTTTTATTTTAGATTCTTGATTTAGATTTATTGGTTATGTTCATTGATAATAAACATGAACATTTGGATTTTAATATCTACATCTTTTTTTAAGATGTCTAATCTTTTATATTTTAGGTTGTATAGTAATTAAAAAGTAAGAATATTAACTATGTTATTTTTATTAGACTATTTGATGTAGTTGTATAGTTACAACATTATATATAACACAAATTTTAGTAAGCTAACTAGCTTTTTTATATTTTTTAAAATAAAAAAATGCAAACTGCATATTTGTCTGAATACTCGTTCAAATATTGTACTCTTTATGCGGTGATGGAACCGATTGCATAATGCATATCGACTCTCTGAACCTTGGTCTACTCTTTCTACTACAGAGATTCCTTCCACTCATTAGTAGGCCATGCTTGATCTAAAGTGGTGCCAGGCCATGGAGGATGATGAGATGGCTGCTCTGCAGTCTTGTGGTACTTGGGAGATTATTTCACTGCCTGAGGGAGCCATTGTTATTGGGTGTCGATTGGTGTTTGCCCTGAAGTAGAATCTAGATGGGTCGATTGTCGGATATAAAGCTCGCTTAGTGGCAAATGGATTTACTCAGACATATGGAATAGACTTCTTTAACATACTCTTGTGGCTCGCCTATTGATTGTGCATATACTTATTGTAGTGGTACTACATGTTGATTGACAACTTCACCAACTGAATGTCAAAAATGCATTCCTATGATGATTTACAGAAAGAGATGTATGCAGCAGCCACCAGGTTATGAATGGCAGGGGGAGTGTGTATGCCGTTTGAGGAAAGTCAGTTATGAACTTAAGCAAAGCCCCTGTGCCTGGTTTCATAAGTTATTTTAGGTTCTTGAGGCTATTTGATTTCAAAGATAGATCATGCTTTATTTGTCAAGAAAATAGAGAGAGGAATGGTAGTTATTCTTGTGTACGTGAATGATCTTATTGTTACACAGGAGATGACATTGATGGGATTAGGCACTTCAAAACATGCTTGGCAGAACAATTTTTGATGGACTTAGGTCCTTTGAGGTACTTTCTAGGAATAGAGGTTGCACATAGCCAAAGAGGTGTTCTATGTTAGAGAAAGTATGCTCTTGATATTCTAAAGGAGGTTGGAATGCTTGGAGCAAAATCAACTAATATTCTCATGGATTCGAAAGCTCATTTGTATGATCTTGAGTCACCACCAAATGACAACAAACAATATGGATTGCTAGTGGGGAAGTTGTATCTCACTATTACCAGATTAGATCTTTCATTTGCTGGTAGGTTGAGTTAGTTTATGTTCAAGCTTACCAGGCAGGATTGAGATGCTGCAATGATGGTCTTACAGTATGTCAAGAATGCTTTAGAACAAGGCTTTTTGTTTACTAAGGGGACTTTTATGTTAGGTATTGCCTATTCTGATATAGATTATGTGGTTTGCCTGTCAGATAGTCCATTACAGGATTCTACACATGTATCTGACAATCTTGTGACTTGGAAAAGCAAAAAGTAGGCTGCTGTTTCCTGGTCTAGTGTAGAATCCGAATACAAGGCTATGGCACAGACAGTGGTAGAACTTATGTGGGTGATGTCCCTTATTGATTTGCATGTTCACATTGATGGCACTATAGAGATGCATTGTGATTATGTGGTTGCTACCTGCATTGTTAACAATCCAATGTTTCATGAATATACTAAACATATGAAAGTAGATTGTCATTATATATGTAACCTCATCTAGAAAGGCTATTTACACACAACTCCATCCATTACAGATGATCAGACTGCACACATTTTTACCGAGCCTTTCAACTAATCGGCATTTGATTCTTGTTTCAAGTTGAGCGTGATTGATATCTATGCTCCAGCTTGAGGGAGAGTGCTGAGAGACTTTTGTTAAGGGTGTATTTTATATTCTTTTATTTTTTGAGGAGTTGTGTTGTACTTTTCCCATTGTCTTTCTATATATAAAGAGAGGTAGGATTTCTTAAAAATAATACGACTCTTTCGCTCGTATCTTAGCCTGAAGTGTTATACTATTTGTGCAGTGGGATATCCATGGCTTCATTTCTTTGTGATGAGAGATGGCGAAGGTTAGTTCCCAGTATAACTTATTCTGCAGATAAGTTATCCTAGGTTAATTCCTTGTAAATTGGGTAAACCTAGCCTAGCAACCAAATTGGGTTATCTTCATTTTGAAGGGCTAACCCATCAAACTAACTAGACCTAAAAGTTTGGTAAGTGTTTATAGCACATTCAGTTATATGCCTGAAGAAAGCACTTCATGTGCTTGTAATGGGACGAAGCACATGAACTGGAATACATCTGCTGCTCACCTTCCAACATTTTCTCATCATGTTTGCAATTTGCTGAGTCTGCTTTGTGACAATTCTACATCAAAATTGCTTCATTTTAGTCTATACATCAAATGGATCTATGTAATTTATAACTATATTTGCAAGGGGTAATGCTCTTTGTTCATGTTGGTAATTTTTAGGAGTAATGCCAACTTTTCTGTTTCAGGAACGTCTGAACCGATCTTTGATGGTGTGCCAAGATAGGTTTGAGTCTGCAAAACTTCAGCAAATGAAGGCATCAGCGATGCCTGAACTTGAATCGTGTGTTGACCAAGCTATCGAAGATAACATCCGTCTCCTACCTCATCTCGTTGATCGGTTGAAGACAACCCTCTCCTTCGGCCGAACTTCACAGAGCTAAATCTTGTTCGAGCAGAGACGACCATAGATGGGGCATTGCATTCTAAATTGAGTTCATAGTTTTAATTTCAACACTAGGTCGTAATAAGCTTACTCTAGATTCAAAAAATAACAAAAAATTCTGTGTACATTTATTTTTCCCCATGTGGATGGTAGTATCCATAATAATTCTTGGGAATTTAGAGGCACTCCTGTAAAGTACAGGCAACTCAATGTCTACATGCAAGTGACAAAATTCTGCCTTTGATAGCCCAATATGCATTTTATTTAATCTCAGTGGGTGCAGGGTCACTGAAAGATGATGGTCTAGATTTGTCCAATATGCAAGACTAGCTCATTGTTATTGCTGTCGTCCATTGAATCCCTTCCTTTGTCTTCATTCCTAGGATTCCAAGAATTGGATCTTTATCGTTATCGGAAAGGCCAAGAAATCAACGCAAGTATGCTTTTGGTATGGATATAATTTGTAGCAAGCATTAGTTTTATGCAAGGATAGAGCATCTCACGTGCTTGTTGCATTCAAGAGAGATTCTGAAAGCCTCTTCTGGAAGTATAGTTTGACTCAAGATAGGAAACGATTCTATTCCAAAAAATCTAAATTTAACGGGCACAGTTCCAGAAGAGAAATATCTATGGAATTAGCACGACGGAAGGAATACAGAGTCGCAAAGATAAACAACCGAACGAACGTTACTTGTGCTCGAGGATTTCCGTGACCTACTAGTTCATGCATCACGGTCTACTGATGGCCATCTATGGCCTCTCATTCCTCGTATGCTTCTGGTTATTTAGAAGGGATAAGCATACTTCGCAAGGACAACTATTGCCATTTTGTGAAAAATAATTTAGTTCATGTAAAACGATTTTGGGTTAGGATGCGTGTGCCCACCTAATAAAATATATTGGTGTATTTTGATATTTAATTGTATGTATTAATTTTTGAAAATCAAAATATATTAATTAAAAATAAAAATATATGGATACATTTTAATTTTCAATCAATTCATCTATTTCAATTAAATTTTTATTTATGTAAATTGATTTTTTATTGTAGGATTTATGATTTAATCTTTATTATTTAAGATTTAAGTTTCTTAAATCTTAGATCATAAATTCTAAATCATAACATGAAAAATTAATTTTTAAGTGAAAATATTTTTTATAGGGGAAAGTTTTTTTATAAATTTAAATTTTAAATCCTAAACCTAAATTTTAAAATTAAAATTTAAAGATGAAATTTACTTTTCATGTGAAAATTTATTTTTCATCAGTTAAAAATAAAAATATAATAATATATTTTAATTTTCAATCGATATATTTAATTTTTAAATGATCATTTCAATGATAATTAAAATATATCAATATATTTTATTACGTAAAAAAATTCACGTTGTAAAATACATTGTTTCTTTACTTTTTAACTTAAATAAAATAAACGGGTAACTCTGACTCAAGAAAAATGTTGCGTGTTGGAGGTGGTAGGGTAATTTATGCATTACCATGCAGGAAAAATATGCAATATAACCAATCACGCAGGCACATGCATTTCCCGAGCCGAGAGCGGCCCATTCTGAAAAGCAATTAACCCCCTTCCCCACCAAATCGTCAACGTCAATTCCCTTAGCATAGCTGAATTCCCATCTCCTAAATGTAATTACATTTTTTTCGGTTGTTTTCCAGTTTTATGTTTAGAGATTTTATTTTTCATCATTTCCATATCCGTTAAAAACCCTAACAAGGGAACAATCTTCACTTAGCATAAAAAGGAACAAAAAGCCCAGCCCATGGGAAGTGAAAAATTTGCATAATTTCACCAAGTAGAAAAATGTGTGCTCCTGGCTGTCGTATGATCGTTCTGCAGATTGCAGTACGGGTGCTGCTGTATGTCAGTTATTCTGTATACGCCACAAAGCATCAAATTACTGTATTATTTTTGTCATCGTCATCGTCGTTGTGGTCATCCATGTACAGTGCTCCTTTGCACAAAATATTGCACGCATGAAACCGTGACATGAATAGATGGACGCAGTGGGGACAGATCAAGTACTCTCCTGGGGAAGGCTTCTTCTGGAGCATAGGCCCTCACTCTCTTTCCCTATGTTCTCACTTGAAGTTCTATCCCTAGGAAGGCTTCTTCTAGTTCATAGGTTCACACTCTCGTTTCCCTTCTTCTCACCTGAAGTTGGCTGGAGATCAGTACGAGCTTCCTCCATTGTTTACAGAGTGAAAATATAAGGAGAGGTCTTACCTTGACGATGATCTGGCATCTTTGCTTAGTGGGGATCGAAAGTTCATGTTCTAATAAGTTTTGCCGTACAACCTCCACGCTAAGTTGATTCAATTATATGGATTATTTTTTTTCACTCACATCTATTTTGAGTTAATTTTAGATTTAAATTAAAATAATTAAAATCATAATTAATGGATTCCTTTCCACACTTTTGGCCTTCCTCATCCTTACCTAGGAGGCTACGCATCTAACTTTTCACATCTCTTCTTTCGACATTAAGTGATGCAAATATCTTTACAATTGATATCTTTTGTATATGTCTATAATTGATAACTCAACATCCAAAATAGTACAACATTGTCAATCATATAGCTGCAATACTGTCCTTTAACTTTTAAGTATTCTTAATATTTATATAAATTCTCCACTTACATGAACACCATTCTATTTATCATTAGGAATAAACAACATTGGATATTAAACAAAAGGAAGTTTTTTACTATATTCTTACGCCTCTTTGTATTTTTTCCCATAAACTATCACCTCTTCCACCTCCCTTTCCTCCTACCTACCTCCCCTGCCTTTTCTAGTCACCTTCCTCCCTTTCCCTACCTCTGCCACCTCCTTTGTCTTTCTCGATTCCTCCCCCTCATATTCTCACATCTCCTCTATGAGAGTTCTTTTGCTAAATTTTGAAGGGCTTGAGATGGGAAGGACTTGGTCAATTGGAGAATGCAAAGGAGAAGTGATCGTACAGTACAAAGAGGTTTTACCAAGTTCCATCACAATTGTGTATGTCCTGTGAAGGGATCCAACTCTCAATTTACTATTTATGAAGGTGATTCTAATGATTCTGTCTCACTCTCTCAATGCAATTTCTTAGACACAATTCTGTCTCACTCTCTCAATGGAATTTCTTAGATGGTCTTGAAACTTTAAACTTGTGCTCTATTTAATAAACTCCAAAGATTAGCATGCGATGCTCTTAATTGCAATAGGTAGTGAGGATGGTGATCCGCATGCCTTTAATTGGTCCAATGGCTAGGGCATGCTTTGAGATCTATTCTTATACAATGTTTTTACAAAATCACTTCCATTGGCACAAGAAAATTAGAATGAGTTGCAAATCACTTATATGGTTAAATTAAACTAATGCTATGAAAATAGAGATTCCAAAAATTACACTAGACTAATCTAGCTAGATGGCTTTGTCTGATTTGATTCTTATGCTATTGATTAAGCCAAGTGCTTAGCTTGTCCATCGGTAGTACTGATTAAGAATCTTGATTCATTATCTCACATCATCTAATAAAAGTTTGATTATCAAGACAATATGCAATAGGTTGATCATAATAATTCTTTAACACAAGACTCTTTCTTCAAGCGATTGGGCATAATAGGTTGGTGGTTCTTGCTTGATTTTTTTTGATTTAGGTAGAACCTCTTTTCCATTCTTAAGGGTGTATAGGGGCATTATTACACCTTCATTTGCCCCTTTGCCCATATTTAAGATATTTTAAAAGAAATAAGTCAAATGTAGAATGACTATTGTAACAATTTCCTTTAGTTGAATTGGAATGCATTATGATTGAAGAGGCTTTTTAATAATTAGGGTGAATCATTGTGTAAAGTTATTTATGCTAGATCAACATTTGGATATTTTTTGTCATGGTGCACCATAGCCACTCTTTATCTTTTTATTGATTGATTGATGTCAAATGATTTGATATTAACATTACCTTACAAGGGTCAGGTCAATTAAAGGGCACTTTATTAGATCTCTTTATCAGAATGACTTTTGGACTCTCTAGCATCCAAGGGATCTTTTGTCTAACATAGATCCTTCCTTGAGGATTCTCTTTAATCATTTTCTTAGAGAAGATGGATCTTTACCCCCTTGGTAAGACCTTCAATCCTTCGCTTGCAGTTAGAGTCATCTTTGATCAAACCAAAATTGTGGGACATTAGGGAAGTTAAGGATTTCATGGGAAAAAGGATTTAGAAATCCATGGTTTTTATGCTAGAGTCTGATGAGAGGATTTTAAAGTAATCACGTGAAGAATTTTTTATTACTCATAAGTTGCAAATGGAATAGAGTTGTTGGTTTCCTTTAACCCTCTTTGATAGAGTTCTTCGATTTTGACATCATTGCCCCCTCTAACTTAGCCATAATTGATGTTCCCTTAGAAATGCATTTATCTTTATTTGCTAGTGAAATGGAATCATTCGAAAGATAAAACTTTTTAGGGATCTTTAGGATGTATGGTTTAGGTTCATTGTTGGCGACAAGTCTTTGATTGGTACCTACTATTTTGAATCCATGCTTATAGGTCACTCCATTATATATTACCATACCTAACTACTTGAGACTGTTACATAAGAATTTCTTTTTCCCTTCTACATGTAGGAACATTCCTTCTTCGACCAAAGTAGTGTCATTAATACCAAAAAACTAGACAAGATTGAGTTAGATCCATCTAGCGATGATTATGTTTATATAGAG
Organism: Thalassia testudinum; assembly: GCA_037157565.1. Classification (NCBI taxonomy): domain Eukaryota; kingdom Viridiplantae; phylum Streptophyta; class Magnoliopsida; order Alismatales; family Hydrocharitaceae; genus Thalassia; species Thalassia testudinum. The sequence continues at coordinate 148,521,564 of JAZHRO010000031.1, forward strand.
ATAATAACAAAGTTTAGGAAAATCGATAGAATAAACTTCCAAAGTTTAGATGTTGGGGGGGCATTTAAGAGGACTTTCGAAAACCTTTTGAATATGAGTATGTTTATGAGGGATGTGAAACAACATGGAGACAATTATATAGCTTCTTGAAAGCATGATTTGAGAAGTTGATTAAATCAAATCAAAATGTGGAAAATCAATTTTTCAATGCATGAGTTGGAGAGAATAATAATTGGCATCGCATTAATGCAGCACATGGTAATTGTAACCATGTTTCTAATTGAAGTCTTTAACATATGGTGCAACTCCTCTAAATTCTATGATGAGGTGTAAAATCGAAGATACATGGAGATCTTATTCATGTAGCAACACTCCTTGTTTCTCAACCAAGAAGTATGGACATGGAGGAAGGAGTAAAGGGAAGAAGGGTGTATCCTCGTAGAGACAAACAATTTGATCTCTATTGTTGGTCTTGATCTCTGTTTATAGAGAACAAAAAGCTCAATAGGAGTAGAACTCCTATTGCTAGGTTTAAAGAAAATGCTCTTCCATGTGACACTTTTCAAAATTGTGAAAAATCCTAGTAACTACATAAATGCCATTGGTGCTTCTGTAAGCATGATTAATTATATAGTTTCAATTATTCAAAACATATAAATTAATTCTCTCATTTACTATGTTGCTAGTTGTATTATGTTGCAAGGAGATCATGTAGACAATCCAAGTTCCATCTATGATAGGATCATTATGGATCAAGAGTTAAGATCTAATTCAAGGTTTAAGATACTATCCTACTATCACCCTTTCTAAAAGTAATATGTGTAAAGTACCATTATGTTTTGGATGGAAGACATACCAAATAACTTCTTTAAGTTCATTTAATCCCTTTTTTTCTGCTTCAATCTACTTGTGAAAACAACCACCAGTGAAATTGAACCTTTAAAGTTATAATGATAGATCTTAAACTCCACTTCGATAGTTGGATTTGTGTAAATCCCATCTCAGGAAGACAACTACATCTTGTACTATATCATGCAAACTAACTTCTTATCACATTAGTCACATATTGTGACGACCTGGACCCCACCAATTGATCAGACTCGATAGGACCTAAGTCATTAAGTACGAAGTACAAATCAAACTTAGGATTGATGTCACCCAGCACATAATCATAAAACACAAATATAGCCAAACAAGTCACTCATGAAGCATAAATAGTAAAAGAATATGCATGCTTATAAAAACAATATAATGTTCACAAGTCTCACAAATCGAATGAAAGGAAATGAGTAATCCATTGTTTGAGAGTACAAGCACCAGAAAAAAGGAAAGAAAACTAAATACCTAGAATGAAAGACCCTTGACTTCATAGATTGTCTATCACTGTTGAGTTAGGTTCCATACCAGTCTCTCTAAATGTAACTGCCATTGATTGCTTAGCTGTACTTGAGTACAAAGTCCAAGAATACGTCAATGAACAGTGAGTATAGTAGTATAGGTGGAAAATACAATGAAAAGAACACATAGGGTGGGTACTATTTAATTAATTCAATTATTAATTTGGTGTTCATTATCTTTTGTCTTTGAATTATCGCGATTTGCTTGTTGTGCTTGTCATCATGGTCATGACTATCACAAATCAGTTCCTCAGAAGGCATGAGGAGATTTCATTGCGACATCTCGAGAGTATGATAGGCATGAGGCATCCTTATGGCCAAGAGGAAACCTCACAGTCATTGTACAATTTGTTCCTTTATCTTGTTGTCCTAGTGTAGGTAGTGTAGTAGCTACATACTATGAACTATATGTGCAGACGCAACCTGCATTGGTTCACCGATAACCCTCTCCACAACTTGAGTACATATCCCAATATAACATTTGTCTATATCCACCTTTGTACCCATACCTCACTACTCAATTGGCCAATAAGTCTTATGGATTCGCAGGGAGGCTAGCCTACTCCCTGATTTGCTTAACTGGTCTAGATCTAGATCGGTATATTTTGAACCATCTGGTTATCCATTAACCATATTCCTAATTTGTTACAATTTTTTTATTTAAGCATAAAATTTGGATAACTAATCATCTTTATTAATCATGTAAGTTCTATCTCTTCATCTAAATCTTTGATTAATAAGCCATTCAAGGTGAATTACATACATTTAATACTTTATGGTCAAATTTGAATTTAATAGTTGATGTTAAGGAATATGACATTATTTAATTAAGAAATACAATCATATTATGGAAATAATATTCATATCTGATCTCAAGTATTCAAAAGTAACTTGATTATGAATAATCCATATTTCATTTAGGTTTTTGCAGTTAGATAACCAATTGTTCTCAATTTCAATGCAGTATGACATTCACGTGCAACATTTAATTGAAGTTACAGTACACAAGTGGGAATAATCAATGAAAATGAATTTTGAACTTTAAGGCTTAGCAAGAGGAGAGAAGCACACGGCAATCAAGGACAAATATGGGAAAAGATCATAATTCACAATTTTACAAGGAGGGAAGTTTAACTAGTCCACCTAATGTTGTCGAAGGGCCTTGGTAACTTCAAAATGTGGGTTGGAGGTTTCTTGCTACTGTCTAGGGGTCCTCATACTTTGCATGCAACTTGAGATCCTAGATCAACCATGTTAAAAATTAGGTTGACATATGCATTAGAGTGGTTTTTCTAAAATAGGCATGCAAAATAGTGCTTAATTGGAGTTCTAGGCTTACCAACGTGTAGTATGTGAAAATACAGTTTTGATGAGTCATGGAATGTGAAAAATAAAGGTTGGGAGACCCTTGAATTGGCTAAAAAACTCAAAAAGGGTCCTCGAACCAACTCAAAAGGCTCTGATTTGTCCAATGGGCTAAATCAACACTTGATCTACCTATTCCAAGCGTTGGCATGGCACTAGTGCCCTTCCCATGCTTAAGATTGTTGCTTGGTGTGATTTGGGTGCCCCGTTGGACACGTGTTGGGTGTAGGGCTCATGGTCACGATTGTGTAGGTCTTGCCCCTACTCTCACTTGCATTGGGCCTCATGTGGTCCCATGCGACCAACCTGGTCAGATGGCTAGTCAACCTCCAATCAGACAGCGCTACATCAACACCTCCTCTTCCACTGTAGTGCACAAGTGCAAGAAAGGACACCTCTACGTGCACTCACTCCTTTCTCTCTTTTTCTCCCTTTTCTTGATCGCCCTCTCCTTCTTTCTTTCTTTTTCCTCAATAAGTGCATCACCACAAGAATATTAATGATAAGAATCAACTCTAATTAGAATTTTTATAGGTCTTCTAACTTGGATTAGGATTTAGAAGGACTAGGATCGACAAAAATACCCTTGAAGTCAGTGTATTTACGCCTATTGTCCATTTCACTTGTTTTGTGCATGTCTTGGACTATAGACTCATATTTCCATGAAATAAGTGTTGTTGAAAAGCTTGCAATGAGGAATCCAACAATATCATATATAACCTAATTTTGATAGGCTTGATAAAAAAATGCAAGTTTCTACGATTTAGGAGGCACCCTATCCAACTCATACTCAATGGGTATCAATGGGTTCGATTTGATGCATTCTAGGGCTTTACAAACATAAAAACTTAAGAGGAGTCTACCCTTCAAAACTCAAGTATGTTTTAGGTTGGGAGAAGGGCAAGTAAGTAATTAATTAGTCCATAAAAAACCTTAAAGAGAACAAAACTATGATATTACAGACTCATCAGCAAATAACTTTTGGTATTTCTCTTGCATTTCTATTTAGGGCTCCCAAGTCGCTTCTTGCATTTTGACTGTCGTTCTAGGACCCGCAATGGTTGATCTTGATATGACAAGTCCTCTTTGATCACCATATTCTTGTTGATGAGATTGTGTTTAGGTTTGACATGTGCTTTTGCAAATTCAAGATGTTAAATACGTCATGTACATCGACTAATTGTAGCAATAAGGCAATCCTATATAAATAGGTTTGACTCGCTCCAAAATCTCAAAGGGACCCATGAACCTTGGTGCTAACTTACCTTTTACTCCAACTCTCTATATGCCCTTCATGAGCGATGCCTTGAGGAAGACGAAGTTGTCTGCGTCAAACTAAATATCTTTTCACCTTTGATTTTCATAACTCTTTTATTGGCTTTGTGCTGTGATGACTTTCGTCTTGATCTACTCGACAATCTCATTACTCTAGTGAATCAATCTAGGATTCACCTCCGATTTCACTCCAACCTCCACCTAGTAAAGAGGAGGCATGCATTTCTTTTCATACAATGCTTTATATGGGGCCATATTGATGTTGGCGTGATAACCATTATTGTAAGTAAACTCGATTAGAGGTAGGTGATCCTCTTGAGAGCCTTTTCACTCTAAAATACATGCCGGTAACATATCATCAATGTCCAGATAGTTCACTTTGATTGACCATCACTCTGTAGGTGATATGTTGTGATAAAATGGAGTTGAATTTTCAATGCTTGTTGGAATCCCTCCCAAAATTGTGCAGTAAAATGGGAGTCTTTATCAGAAATGATCTCCCTGGGAACCTTATGAAGTACATACCTCTTGAATGTACAACTTTGCTTACTAAGACCAACCATAAGTCACCCTGATTAACAAGAATCATGGAGACTTTGTCAACTGGTTGACAATCACCCATATGGAGTCATGTTCTCTTTGTGTCACTACTAGATTGACTATGAAATCCATGGAGATGTTCTTCCACTTCCATTCTGGTAAAGGAAGGGGTTGTAGCTATCTAACCAGTCTTTGGTGCTCTGGTTTTACCTGTTGATAGGTCAAACACTACTTCACAATTAAGTCACCAACATCCTTTTTCATACCATTCCAACAAAACTCTCCTGAAGTCATGATATGTCTTGTCATTTCCTAGACAGACAGTAGGTCTGCTGCAGTGGCCCTTTGCAAGTATCTCTCTTTGTAGAGTATCATTCGAGGAATCCATAGTTGACTATGTAGTCTCAATACTTCATTTATGAAGGTGAAGTCACTTAGACCTCCTGTTGAGACCTACTTATGAATTACTTGTAACATTTGGTTAGCCATCTATTCACTGATAACAGGATCTATTAGCTTGAGGCATCGTCTTCTTAGAAAAGTCAAAGTTCCTAAATGTTTAAGCGAATTCGTCGAGATTTAGGAAAATGCGTCATAGTATAGTCGAGAAATCGTGATAAACACTAAAATTTATAACTCGAAAAGTACGAGGTTGTTCACTAGGAGCAATTCGGGAGCAATTCATCTTCACAAACCACAATTCTAAGCAAGATATAAGCAATTATAACCAGAAGAATGATCAAGAATGATATATAAATAAAACCAAGTAGCAATGTGCAAAAAGATTAGGTTAAAATAGTAATTTAAATCACCAATTTAACCTTAGAATATTAAGCTCAATTAAGTCAAATATTTGCACAGTATCCCTCAACCAATTTCCATGTCAACCAAGTATCAAATTTATCCACAGTAACTTAGAACCAATGCACCAGCAGAGATCAGATGTTGGTATAAGGCCTCAAATGCCTTAAGTTGCCTTAGCAAGCATGATGAGTCGAATTTCGTCACGTGTTTTAAAAAGATAGATACGTTGTACATCGTGAAAAATGATTATCAATTTTATTTATTTATTACTCGGAATTTGAAAACATTCTGAGGTCAAACTCAGGGAGCAATTCGATCTTTAGAAGCAAAAAGATCATAATTCTCAATAATGTAATGTTTTACAAAAATTTAGAGAGTAAAAGGAAATAGATTTTTTCTTCTCTTTTTCTTCTTTTCTCTCTTTCTTCTTTGCTCTTTCTCTTTTCTTTTCTCTGTCTTCAGACGTCTGATTCTATAAATCAAACGCCTTAAGTGGCATTTGCTACAGTGTCACGCCTTCTTCTTCTTCCTTTCTTCTCTTTGGCTTCTGCTGCTCTGACTTTGGCTGCTTCTTCTCCTTGGCTTCTTCTTCTTCTCTTCTTTCTTTTCTACTTGGCTTTCCTCTTTGCGGCAGCTCCATCCTTCTCTTTTCTTCTCTTCCTCTTTGGCTTCTTTTTCTTCTTCAGCTGCGTCCTCTGCCTTCTTCTTTTTCTTCCTTTCCTTCTGCACTGTGCTCCTTCCTCTGCCTTCGTCTTCTTCTGCTCCTGCTCCTTCTTCCTTGGCTCAGCTAAGTCCTCAACTTCTTCCTCTTCTTTAGTTGGCCTCCTCTTCTTATCTTCTTCTTCTTCCGTGTAGCTGCTTCCTCTTCCTCCTTCTTCCCTGCATAGGCACGAAGAAGCAAAACCTACCCCCTACCCTCCCCGTGTCTCTCTCTCTTTGTATCTCTCTCTTCGGTTCGCTCTCCCAGAGCCACTCGGGTATTCGGGTTGGGTCATGCTTAGCTGGGTCCAGGCGCATCGGCGTGGGTGATGAGAGAGAAGTGCAGGGTTATCGGGTCAGCCAGGTCCACGTAGTGTGGGTCACGGATGAGGCGGGTATACGGGCGAGGGACCTCACCCCATGAAGTTGGAGGCGATAAGCCTAATTCACTTTTTCAATTTAAGCGCTTCCTCCTGCTCGTCAGCTTCCGAGGTGGGACTAAATGTCCCACCTTCGTTCTGTGAACGTCCGCAGCAGAAATCGCATGCGATTGCAGTAGATACAAGGCCCCTCAGCGCCAATCACTTGGTAGTGTGCGTGCGTGAGACTGAGCCGCGCCTTCTAGACCTGGAGGCCTGGAGTGCTGGGGCGTGGAGAAGCTTCAAGCAAGCTTCAAGCTTCTGCGCCAATGGCGGAAGGGGCTGCGAGCTTGAAATCACAAGAACGGCCTTGCGGCCATGTTAAATCACTCAGCAGGCTTCGCCATGACACGTCAAATATGGCCCGGGGGTCAGCGTGGCGTGAGGGCGCCTGTGCGTGTGTGCTTAGGGCACAATGTATGCGTGCAGGTGGGTGTGTTCGAGGGGAGGTTCTAGTGGGTATGGCGGTCAGTGGAAGGGCAAAAGGTGATCAGTGGGAGGTGGTGAAGCTTAGGGACCGGTCGGCGAGGGGTGAAACGGCTTGTGGAGGTGGAGTGGCCTCGCCGGAGTTGGTGGTCGGAGGTGGAGAGGGTGATGGTGGTATGTGGTGTTGAGAGGTCGGGAGTACAAATTATCAGAGGGGAAACGAAGAGGGGAGTAAGGGGAACTTATCTGGTAGGTTAAGAGAAAAAGGGGGAGGCGGAGGGTGAGTGGCTGGTGCCTGCCGTCGCCGGAGACGAAGGTGCCCAGGTGAAGAAGACGACGACGAGGAAGGGGGTCGGAGGGTGTGCGCTGGTACGGTGCAGCGCGGCGGAGGACGCAGAACTACCACCATACCAGTGGCCTCTGCCACTGGTATGGTTGTAGCTCTGCGTCCTCCGCCGCGCTGCGCCGTACCAGCGCGCACCCTCTGCCACTGGTATGGTGGTAGAGCGATGAGAGAGGGAGGAAGAGTCGTCGGAAGCTCTGGACAATTGGCCGGAGTTGGGAGGAGATGAATTGGAGGGGGATCTCAGGCCAAATTGAGCTTGGAGGAAGCGGCGTGGTGTGCCCTTCCTTAAATAGGCACAGGTCGGGCGGGAGGCGCGTGAGGGCGGCGGGAAAGTCACGTCGGAGGTAAGGCCGGTCGAATACTGATACGTCTCGCGCGTTCGCACGAGAGGTATGGTGGGTTTCAGGGCATGGGGAGCTGCTCATGTGGTAGGGGGCTTCGCAGGGAGCTCCCCTTTCAAATCTGGGGGCGGCTCCCCATGCAGGTGAGGCGTAATCCTCCACGTGAAGTCATCGGAGGTATGGCCCCTTCTGTGAATGGCAGAGGGACCGAAATGAAGAAAATGACGAGGAAGCTGAGGGGATAATTGCAAGGGTTTCAAAAAGTTGAGGGTTAGAAAGTAATTTTGAGGACTAAATTGCAAAGTGGGTCAAGACGACCTTCTCTTAGGTCCAAATTTTGGTATAAATATAATTTGGACCTAAGGAATCCAATGGTGAAGTTGGATTTTAGGTTTGACCACGTTTGACTTGACATTTTGCATAAAAACCTAAATTAGGTCAAAAATTGGGTATGGACCCCAATCTAGGTCAAAACAGGTTCCAAAGGCCAAATTGAAGGTTCTAAATCCTAGGGGGTATTTTTCCATGAATTTTAGAGGGTTTAGTTGATTTTTATCTTTTCTGAAACCTTGTGAATTAAAGTGGGTTTGTTTTAGGGTTATAGAATGTCATTTAATTCCTAGGTTTCGCCATAACCCTTTTCTGACCAAATCATCCCACCTTTTCTCTTATTAAGTCTAATTGACCTATGTCTAGACCCTTAGAAATCTTGTTGATGCATTGTAATGGTAAAATTGTAGTTTTACCCCTTGTTTTGTATTCTCTTCCCAGATTAGTATTTCCTTGAATTGCGCCTTCTTTTAGGTTATGTAAGAGCTTTTGTTCACTTTATTAGGTCAAAATGTGCTAGTTAGGGTTCATGATGAGGTTCTCATTAAAGCACAACACCTAAGGAGGTAAAGGCACGAAGCCTCCTTCTCTTTCCTTCAAGCCTCAAGAGAGGCAAGGCACAACACAACACCAATAGAGGCACAAAAGCTTCCCAGTAGCTAAGTATAGAGAGGGCAGGAGCAAGGGCAAAAAACCCCCCCTTTCTCTGTCTTCTTTCTCTCAGGCCTAAGTGCAATTGGGTCAATAGTCGGGTACACGGATCCGGGCAAGGGACCAGGTCTGCGGGCGTGGGTTGCGGATAAGGTGTGTGTAGCGCGTGCGTGGAGGGACCCGACCCCTCGTGTACTAGGAGAGGGGTCGGTGGTAGCAAAATAAGATAAAACGCTCAAGTGGTTCTTCCACCAACGACATGGGACTATGTTCCCTACCTCCCTTTGGGTGCAAGTTGCAGGGGTTGAGGACTTCAATTAATGGTGAGGGAGTGTCTGGAAGCTGGAATTGGCATCTTAGATGAGATCCTGAAGGTCTTCCGCAATGTCTGGGAAGGTCAGTGAGGAAGAACACCACTTGAAGACATTGGATGATGTTGGTGAGGGAGGTGCGGTGACGGTGACGACGGTGAAAGCTGCAAGCACGAATATGGGCTTGAAAGCCCCAGTCAAATGGCTCAAAAGCTTCATCGAAGTACAGTGAAGGTGGTGGCGGTGGTTTCATGGAGTTTGGTGGAGCATAGAGGTCAGGCGACCTTAGGAAGGAGTTGCAGGTGGTGGTGTTTAGGGGTGATTTTTGGTGGTTGCACAAGCAAATAGGGAGAGTGATGTAGACACATCCATTTAGGTTAAAATGCTTATTTATGCATGTTTCTAGGCTTAGATTTGCATTCCATATTATAAATATTTCATAGCATGCATCATTCTGCATTTAGAGTAGTTATGTATATTTTAGGTTAATTGCATCCTTTTTGTGGTTAGGAGAGAAGGAGATTTATTTCGAAGCCTTGGATTAATGATTTGACCATACAGATCTGATTAGGATGATGATCGGAGTCCAATGCCTCAGAAATCGCCTTGATTGGAGTCCCGTAGCACCATATGCAGTTCGAGGAAGATCAACGGCCAAGGGACTAGGTGATGTAATTCGGAGCTTCAAACGACAAATCCAACAGCGCAAATGGATTCGGGTCGACAATTGCAGCTTAACGGCATGAAAATCGACTCAATCCGACCTCTGTAGCAGCCCCTACAACAAAAAGAAGATGGACAGCCTAGATCGTGCCACATGGTGCAACCCAAGTCGCCCATGCTCACGCACGCACACAGCAGCATGGGTGCGCGCACGCGCGGAGGTATGCATACGCAGCGGCAGCGTACGCGGGCACGTGGGGCGCACGCCAGCGTAGCGGTGGGTGGGCACATGGGTTGTCTTCACGGATGTTTGTGGTGAATCTTCAATGACGTTTATGACCGTCACTAAATATCCTGTATACGAATTTGATTCTTTCCTCCACTATAAAAGGACCCCTACCCATCCTATTTTTCTTCATCTCTTCCTTTCTTCCTCTTACCACCTCCAAGGCTCTATAGAGAGCTTGTCCCAAGCCCGGGATGCTCCTCTAGAGTAGAAAATCAAATAGTTTCCCTCCCCTCATCCCCATTCGTGAAGCATCCCGTGGCCGTCCTCTCATTGCCCTTCGGGAAGAAGTCCTTGCCGCGACGCCATCCTACCCCAACCTCCGTCCTCCGACTTCATCCCTGTTCGTCCCGCTCCTTACCACCTTCCTCCAGGCGACGTCAGAGCGAGTCTTCCTCTGAGCAATCGTCGAGGAGGATTTCTCTCACCTCTTTCTATCTTTTTCACTTTCGTAGTATAGATTTTTGTGCTTTCGTAGTTGTAACAAACACTTGCTTATGAATAGATGATTATTTCTCTCTCTCTCTCTCTCTCTTTTTCTCCCTTTCTCTCTTATATTGTTTCTAGTAGATTAGCTAGAATTCATCGACCTGATCTCTTGCTTGCTAAAAACTAAAAGAATTAGAAAAGATAAAAAATGACAAAAAGGAATAAAAGAGAAACACAGATTTTCATAAAACCAAACGTTCGCCTCCCCGTGTTCGACTCGGGACTTACTTTTTGAGTTTCAGTTATAAATTTTATCTGATAGACGTGTTTTGCAAGCTATGACGACGGGTCCTCCAAACCTTGATTTTAGTTCGCGAAGCACGCCCCCATCATTTTGGCGTCGTTGCTGGGGAGGTAATGCTCTTTGGTTTTTTTTTCGTGTTTTTCTGCCTTACCTAACTTTTATCTCACTTTTTCTTTGATCTTACTGTGATTGCAAGTACTCTTCCGAGGTGGGCCAAAGTAGTTAGATCAGAGAAAAGTGCAGATGAAGGTTTTGTAAGTTTATCCCCACTACCCCCACCCATTAGTTCATTTCACCACACTAATAACTCAAACCCAAATCAACTTATGTGCTTTTTTTAAACCCTAGGATAGATTTGGTTGTTTATTTGCCACCTCTACTCATCTCACCCCCGCATATATAAAAAACAAAAAAAAAACTCTTCTCTTGTGGGATTTTCTAAAAGCTACACACTTAACACCCACAACTTCTCACCCTAAGGCGCACGATCACATAGATTCTACCACTTAACCGGGATCTAACCTGTGGACCCGGTACACTTCAACCCAATACACATAAGTGAGTAGAAATCTGAATAGAACAAACATTTCTGTGTGCCTTAACTAAGTGGTGCAATAGGCCAATTGATTGAACTATTTGGGCCGCACCACTTAAGATAAAAGCGATCTATCAAGTAGCTTGCCACTTAGGGTTGATTCTTAGGGCTGAACCAGGCACTCCACATATTATTTCTGATTTCTACAGGAATATATCTACACCCGTGCTTTTAAAACTTGGAGTGTTCTCCTAAACTTGATTGAATATACCTAAGATTAAACCCTAAAAGCTACTAAACAAGGTTAAACCCTAAAAGACACATCATCAAATAACCTTGTTTGCAAATCATGGTTGTGCACACACACACATTTTAACTGATCATTAAGGGCACAACCCTTCTTAAGGACCCATCACATTCCAAGAGCACGATCATACCAAGCCTAACTAAAACTGAGTAGACATTGGCCTTAAGGATTGATTCACTCTTCGGGGCTTAGACCGAGATTTTTTTTTCGATTAATCTACTTCTGTTGGTCCATCTGATGTCTAGCTAGGGGAGTAGCGTCAAACGACCGTGGCTGTGGGGTACACTAGGAATCGGAGGCATAAGCCAAAGGAAGAATCTTTTCTCTAGTCCCTCCTAACTGGTAGGATTGATCGGATAAAAGTAGACCAAATCATTTATGATCTGAAGACGGGTCTTGAGAGTCTGTAGGTCTTTAGGCTACCCACATAAGAATAGGTTTGGTTGATTGTATTGTAGGGCACCTTTTCTCTTCTCTATTTTCCCTCCTTTTCTATCATGTACCCTTCCACATCCTACACACATTTCACATCCTATCCTCCTACCGCCACTTATCCCTAAGATTATTATTATCCCGACTTGACTTGTAATTACGCATCCACTAGCCGGGATAACTTTGATTGGGGATATGAATCCGGACCTCAGTGTCTAGGGTCTAACCCTGGACAACAAGACTATGATTACTATCCTTCCTAGAGCTACAATGATTATAGATCTCAATCCTTTGATGATCAAACCAACCTGATCTACAATCAGGAAGGATATGATGATTATAACACCTACCTTCCCCAGTATTCCACTAAATATAGGTCACCACCATCCTTTAAACAACCTGAAACGACCTACTATTAGGGAGGGACCCGAGAACCTTGATATCTTGACTCCTCTAGATTGAACCCAAACCCACCCAACCTTGAACCGAACTAGTCGGTTTAAGTGAACTTGATCCAGGATAGGCTGTTGGCTAATTTGAGGAACACTATACAATCTTTAGAAGCTCAGCCCATACCATGCATTGAAGCATTGGAGCCTGTGATCAAAATGATTGACAAACTTAATAGTTCTCTATTGGATTTGCTCCAAAATGTTAGGGATAGGAACCTAGGTGAGTTTCTTCTTGGGAAATTATTGAGGTTGAGGATGAAATTTGTGGTTGCCCTAGTCAAATCTTAGGATGCTTCTCAAGATGAACCCCCTTCAGGAGAGCCAATGTCTAAACCCGCTTAGGCACCTGTCAGGGGGGATACATATTCTGAGATTGGAGATGACCAGGTTGGTCTAGAGCAACCCTTAGAGGATGAACCAATTGATTCACCTGAGATCCCCAAGCCAGGGAGCAAGGAAAAATGTCTCTTTGAACCAGGAAATAACATTTGATTTTGAGACATATATAAATGAGGATAAAGAATTCTTTTATTCTAAGGGTGAGGAATCTCTGAGTGAAGTCTTACTTGAGCTTAAGGAAAATGATTTTAGTGAGACAAACAGGCTTGAGGAATCTGATAGATCATTTGATAGCCCGACTATTGAATATTCTAATTTGGTTGGGGTTAACTTGGAGGATCTGAATCTTGATGATTCAATCAGTGACCCCATTCCTCATCTGCACCCCGAAGAGTTGACTTCTAAGATCATTGTGCCCAAGTCAATCTTGATTCAGCCACAATTTTTGGACTTGGGAGAATCATATGGAGTGAATGATATGCTAGAGGTCTTGGAGCCTGAGCCCTTGATGTTGGAGGATAGAATTGTTGAAATAAAATTTGGGAGGCTAATTCTGAGGGAACTTTGATTTTGGATCTAAGGGTACCTATTGACCTGAAACCACCTACTTTCTACCAGGACCCTTACGATATCTTTCATGTGTAACCCAAGCTCGAAATAACTGATTATTTTCTAAGCTGAATGTTAAGTGGACATTTGAACATAGTGAAACAAATCTACCCATTGTCCGCCACTTTAGTCTTGGGTTGCACACCACCAAACCGCAGGCTCGACCTCGCAAACACAATAATCTTAAGTTCTGGGTGATTTTCATCCATAACCTTAGAACCACTCGACCCTGGGACATGAGCCTATATCATAATCTGGCCCACGTCTGTGGACATCTTCTACTGGTGGGTTTCAGGATCAACCTTTTGATTTTGATTCTGACCCGCACTTGTGAATTCTCAATTTCTTCCTTGTATGTATGTTATGCCTAGCTGAAGGAAATAAATTTAGCACGTGTGTATACTCGCTTCTCTCTGCGGAGCTGACCGGATTTTCATGATACTCAGATGATATTCAATTACTTCACCCTTTTCATGTTTGTTTTTACAATGAGGACATTGCATCATTGAGGCATGGGGGGGTGGAAACTTTATCCTTAAATCATTTTGTTAACTCTGTAGAATTTCTTTTAAATTCTCTAAAAAAAATGGAAAATTCAAAAAGATAAAAAAAAGAAGAATTAAGAAAAGAGAACTTAGGCATTTCGAAGTTATTAACTTTAGGAAATGATACGATAGGACCTAGACACTTAGACTCTTCAGGTCTTCGGGTTTAATTAGGCCGGGTGTCCACTCGAATGTGGACTTAGTCTCGAGTCCTCGCCAATTCAAATTCATTTTAATTTAGTAAATAAATTGGGATGATAAGTATGTGACCTATCAACCCACCCTCTAATTTGAGAAGACTTTAAGCCTAAGCACCTACACACTTTTTGCACTGACTCACTTTTTGGCGTTTCTTTAGAAATTGGGTAGCTAATGAACTATCTAGGGTGGTATGTGTAACGAGCACGTGCCCCAGACATTTTTAAGATGTCTGGGAGGTGGCCCAGACGTCAGACCAGACGTCTGGGATCACATCCAGACGTCTTACCAGACGTCTGGGATCGTTTCCGGACATCTGGAAATCAGTTATTTTGGCACGAGTCTTCGTCTGCGCACCTCAGCGCGCAGGCATGCGAATATCCGATATTCTCTGCGGCTGCAGGCGGCCTGCCACCTTCTCTCTCCTCCTCGCGCGGCCTTAAAAGGGCCACGCCTCCCCTCCCGTCTCCACCGCCTCCTCCTTCTTCTCCTTCCTGTGCGCGAGAGAGAGCGAGCGCGAGGGCGGTAGCGACGGCCGCAGTGAGCGCGGAGGAGGTGCGGCGTGCGAGGGCGGAGCTCTGCCGTGAGGGTGAGCTCGCCGGAGCGGCTTGGCCGGCCGGCGGAGGGCGTAGGGGGCGCGGAGCGACGCGGAGAGGGACCTGCTGCGGTCGGAGCAGCGTACGCGCGAGGTGCGACGCGGGCGGCGTCGCGAGCGGAGGCCGAGCAGCGCCCTGATTCTGGAAAAATTTCCAGAATCAGACGTCTGGGTTGACAGCCAGACGGCGAGGTCGACGTCTAGAAGCTCACACAGACGTCTGAAAGGTGAGTTTTCCGCCTTCTCCTTCCTTCCTGTCGACTGACCGTACTGAGGGAGGGGGTTGGCTGTGCGCAGGTTCGCTGATTCGCCATCCTTTGCGAATCAGACGTCTGGAAGTTGTACCAGACGGCGGGAGTGACCTCCAGACGTCCGGGGTGACCATTGGACGTCTGGGAGCTAGGCCAGACGTCCCCGCAGACTTCTGGACGTCTGGGAAACCACGCTGAACAGGTAATTCTCTGATCCACTTTTTAAGACGTCTGGAAGAAGTTCCAGACGTCTGATTTTGCACAGTATCGCCTTGTTCGACCTGTTTAGGGCCCGTTCGGGCTCCGTTTTCCGCGATTCGAGTTGCGTTCTTTTCAGAATTAATTCCTCTACCCGTCTACAGTAGCTATACACTGCTTTGAGACACTCCTTGTGTTTGATCCTTGTGGACCTCGTTCAGTTGCAGTCTTGGGAGTCGCGGAGGCACGCGGGATTCCCGATCACGCCCCCATTACTCCCGTTGTACCTGTAGAGTGGCTTTAAGTATTAATAAAATTTGTTAAAGTGTGGAACCATAACTAGAACCTAGGACATTGCATGAATCCTAGGAAAGAGAAATATATGGAATGATAGCTCCTAGGTGTTGCATGAATCCTAGGGCCGGAAAACTAGATTGTATGATAGATCCCAGGATATGGCATGAATCCTAGGATAGAAAAACTAGTGGAATGTATAATACTGCAGTCTTGGAAAAATGGAAAGGAATATATATAAAGCTGCCTGTAAATTGAATTAACAGCTTCCTGTTACGAATAAGGAACATGACTGAAATCATGGTTTGTAAGAACGTGAAACTGGAAAGTGAAACATAAGATGTTCTGAGATTAAAGGATGGAACCCTACGGGGAATTAGGAGTGGAACTCCTGAAAAGAGAAAGGAATGGAACTGAGATGTTGTTCGTACTGTCTCTTGGGTACGCAGTACCAAGGGAAGTACCTGTACCTGTTTAGTGCAGAGTGGGGCCAGCCACCCCAGGGACCCGGGGTTAGGATTGGTCGCTCTGTACCGACTTGCTGGCCCTCGTGTACGTAGTACCGAGGAGAGCTACTAGTGTTAGTAGAGTACTAGCTACCCCACGGGCCCCGGGGTTCTGCTAGCCTCCTTCACCGACTTGTTAGGCCCACTGGGGCAAACCAGGGTAGTCAGGCGAGGGTGCGCGGACTGTGGAGGGGCAAGGCCCCGGTTTGGTTACTGTGGAGGGGTTGGACCCCGTGTTACTGAGAGGGCTCTGCCCTGTACTTGTTCCGTGCTGTGCTTTGGGCGCACCCGTTAACGGAAACGACTGACCGCGTGCCAGTACGGGTTAGCTACCTGTGCGTTTATCGCGCGTGCCGTAGTCACCGTTACGTCTGTCAGTGACCTTGGGGTGGTTGACTGAGGGTAGGATCACCATGGGGGACTCTCCCGGCCAGGAGAGCACCACGTGCTACTTCTACTCTTTGGAAAAGACTGCAATCAAGATCGTTCCCACGAGGAACATTCGAGATCAAGTAAAAGATCTGAGGAATAAATGAAATAGTGAGACAATTGAATAATGTAAATAAAGAAAGTAATAGAACATAGCAGCTACTGTACGCTCTACTGTTGTCTTAGTTTAGTTGCCACTCTACTCAGCATTTTGCTGACGTGTTACACTCGTTACCTTTTCAGGACCAGGTGTTGAGCAGCCAGGGTCAGCGGCTGCAGAGGACGCTGGGCCGAGTAGGGTCCAGTAGAGTTTACCACAACCTTTTGTACCTCTTTTGTTTCTGTTTTAGTGAGTAGTTCTTGTTTCCGCTGTACTTTCTTTACCTGTAGTTCATGTTATATGATAAATGTTGCTCTACTGTTGTGGTGGTATCTACTGTAGTAGTTTCCTTCCTTACTGCTGTACTTTCTTATTGTTAGTTATATTCATGCTGAATGTGGTTTATTTTACTGCTCTTTTGGTTACTTCCTCGTTGGACGACTAGGTCTTGGGATTAGTCGAGTCGGTCCGATTCTCGTGTCTCGTAGGGACTCGGGAATCGGGTCGTTACAAGATGGTATCAGAGCAAGGTCGTCCCGAGAAGTGAATCAACTGACTGGAAAATAACCAATTCACATGTTTATAGCTAGAGTAGCCACCACAACATATCTCTTGACATGAGCTCTTAGAAGTTTTGTTAGGTACCGTCTGTTTTGACGCTTTTCATTTTGTTTCACGTCTCCATTGTAGGAGATGCCGCGTCGTGGAGCTAGGAGGGTGGGCCGCAGGCGCGGCCGAGGTCAGGGCCCGGGGGACAGATGTGTCGGGCTTGGAATACATACTACCCCTCCTCTTCTCCTGAGTAAACCGTCTCGGGACCTCGTCCAACTGATTCGAGAGGTGGTTCGAGAAGAATTTCAGCTTCCACCCACGTCACCACCCCCTCCCCCTTCCGAGCGTACGACAGGGGAGTTAGTGGTGGAACGAGATTTCCGCCGCCACACCAGGCGTGTTAGGAGAACTCAACGGAGACACGTGGCGTCCGCAGGAGAGCCGTCACGTTGTGCAGGGCTATCAGTGGCCTTTGGGGGCCCTCGACAGGGGCCAGTCGCCAGCACCGGACCCTCGCCTAGCCGACAGCAGGGACTCACTGAGGGCGGGAGTCGGTTTCCCCTCTGCTACCAGTGTGGCCAGCCGGGCCACGTCAAGAGGGACTGCCCATCTAGGGCAGGAGGTCAGCAGATACTTCCCGTGCAGAGCACTGGAGGGCGTGCAGGAGGCTGCGGTTCCCAGGCACGAGGAGGAGGACAGCAGTCGCGAGGAGGGTACCGACCAGCACCTACCCGTCCGACGCAGAGTGTGGCTGCTTCGTCCGCACCTAGAGCTGAGGGGCGTATCAACGCCCTAACACACAGGGACGCCAGAGCTTCGGGATCCGTGGTAGCAGGTATGGTTTCAGTTTCTGGCATACTCGTTTACATGCTTTTCGATTCCGGCGCTACGCACTCGTTTGTCGCAGCCAGTTTCGCAGTTAGTTTGGACCAGGATTATACACTGTTAGAGAATCCGTTTGTAATCAGAGGTCCGAGTGGTCAGCTGTTTGTAGCTGAGGAGGTGTACACGGGTTGCGAGGTCAGCATTGGGGGACATAGCCTGCCAGCTGACCTGATTATGATACAGATGGAGGACTTTGGAGTGATTCTGGGGATGGATTGGCTGTCCGCTTACCACGCCTTGGTAGACTGTTTTGAGAGGAAGATTGTCTTCTCCATTCCGGAGTTGCCTTCTTTCGAGTTTCACGGGCAGCTAGTGGACGGAGGTTTCAGGTGCATTTCGGCACTTCGAGCGGCGAGACTTTTGAGCCAGGGGTGTGAGGGCTTCCTAGCCTGTGTGGTGGCAGAGCCCAGCCCTGTGGAAGACTTCCAGAGCATCCCGGTGGTCAGAGAGTTCTCCGACGTGTTCCCAGACGAGTTACCAGGACTACCGCCCGAGCGTGAGATCGAGTTTGAGATCTCACTAGTACTAGGGAGCAGCCCCATCTCCACCGCGCCATACAGAATGGAACCGCTTGAGCTGCGAGAGCTCAAGTCCCAGTTGCAGGACCTTTTGGAGAAAGGTTTCGTGAGGCCCAGTGCGTCTCCCTGGGGAGCCCCGGTACTGTTTGTGAAGAAGAAGGATGGGACCCTACGCCTTTGTGTGGACTACCGACAGCTGAATAGGGTCACCATCAAGAACAGATATCCGCTGCCGAGGATTGACGATTTGTTTGACCAGTTGCGAGGTGCCACGGTGTTTTCCCAAGATCGACTTGAGGTCTGGATACCACCAGTTGAGGATCAGGGAGACCGACGTCTCCAAGACAGCTTTCCGCACCCGGTACGGACACTACGAGTTTTTGGTCATGCCGTTTGAGCTGACCAATGCCCCCGCTGCTTTCATGGACCTGATGAATCGGGTGTTTAGACCGTACTTGGACCAGTTTGTGGTGGTTTTCATAGATGATGTACTCATCTATTCTAGAGATCGGACGCAGCACGGACAGCACTTGCGGATGGTTCTGGACACTCTGAGACGACGCAGGATGTACGCCAAATACAGCAAGTGCGAGTTCTGGTTGAGGGAGGTGACCTTTTTGGGTCATGTGATCTCTGGAGACGGCCTGGCGGTGGATCCCGCCAAGGTCGAGGCAGTGCTCAGGTGGGAGAGACCGTGTTCAGTCACTGAGATTCGTAGTTTCCTGGGACTGGCAGGTTACTACAGACGGTTCATCAGAGGATTTTCACAGATTGCGCGTCCTATGGCACAGTTGATCCGGAAGGATGTGCCTTTCGCTTGGACAGACGCCTGTGAGGCATGTTTTCTGGAGCTGAAGGAGAGGTTGACCTCGGCTCCCGTGCTCACCATCCCTGACAGTAGTGGCGGGTTCGTTGTGTACACGGACGCTTCCTTGCTGGGGTTAGGAGGTGTGCTCATGCAGAGGGGTCATGTTGTCGCTTACGCTTCGCGGCAACTGAAGCCCCATGAGCATACCTACCCTACCCACGACCTAGAGTTGGCAGCCGTTGTCTTCGCGCTGAAGACCTGGAGGCACTACTTGTACGGTGAGACCTTCGAGATTTTTACAGATCACAAGAGCCTCAGATATCTTTTTGACCAGAAGGAGCTCAACATGAGACAGAGACGTTGGTTGGAGCTCCTGAAGGACTACGACTGCAGCATCTCCTACCACCCGGGAAAGGCCAATGTGGTGGCTGACGCCTTGAGCCGTAAGGCGCCCGCACGCTTGGCCAGTCTGCAGTTACAGAGTTGGAGCCTTTTGGAGGAGGTGGGCAGTTGGCGACCTCTAGAGTTACGAGGGTACTGTGGGGCAGTGACGGTGACACGGCAGACCAGGCCAGAGTTGATAGACCGCATCATCACGGGACATATGGCCGATCCGTACTTGCAGTCTTTGCGCGACAGAGTACTATCAGGGGACCCAGGGGACTTCTCTTTCATAGACCAGGTGCTACGCTTGAGGGGACGGTTGTGCGTTCCCAGAGACGAGGAGCTGTTGAGAGAGCTCCTGACTGAGGCACACGGTTCCAGATTCACCATACATCCCGGAAACACGAAAATGTACCATGACTTGAGACGCAAGTTTTGGTGGAGAGGGATGAAGCGGGATGTGGGTGAGTTCGTGCAGCAGTGCTTAGTGTGCCAGCAGGTGAAAGCCGAGCATCAGAGGCCTGCAGGGCCGCTTCCGCCGCTTCCAGTGCCAGAGTGGAAGTGGGAAAGCATCACCATGGACTTGGTGGTGGGCTTACCTGTTACCCAGCGGGGACACGACGCAGTCTGGGTAATAGTGGATAGATTGACGAAGACGGCGCGATTCTTGCCGATCCGAGTCACTTTGGGACCAGCACAGTTGGCAGAGAGGTATATCCGTGATGTGGTGCGACTACACGGAGTTCCGCGGGAGATCGTATCCGATCGGGATACCCGCTTTACATCCCAGTTTTGGGCTGAGTTTCAGCAGGCCTTGGGGACGAGGCTGAGGTTTAGCACGGCTTACCACCCCCAGACGGACGGACAGTCTGAGCGCACGATACAGACACTTGAGGACCTTTTGCGTGCCTGTGTACTGGACTGGAGGGGCTCTTGGGAGGAGCACCTGCCCCTGGCGGAGTTTGCATACAACAACAGTTATCACTCGAGCATCGGCATGGCTCCCTACGAGGCTCTGTACGGATGGAAGTGTACGACACCCTTGAGTTGGGTTGAGGTGGGGACCATGTGGGAGGTTGGCCCCAGGTTGATCCGGCAGAGTCAGGAGGTAGTGGAGCAGATCCACAGACGACTCCGCACTGTCAGGAGCAGACAGAAGAGCTATGCGGATCGCAGACGCAGAGAGGTGCAGTTCGAGGTTGGGGACCACGTCTTCCTTCGTGTTTCGCCCATGAAGGGCTTACAGCTGTTTGGGGTGAGAGGGAAGCTCGCGCCGAGGTTCGTGGGGCCCTTTGAGGTCCTGGAGCGGGTTGGACCCATTGCTTACAGACTTGCCCTTCCCCCGCAGCTTTCTGGTGTGCACGACGTGTTCCACGTGTCCAACCTCAGGAAGTACGTAGCCGATTCCAGTCACGTACTGAGTCACGAGAGAGTCAAGGTGAGCGACGACCTGACCTACCCCAAGCGGCCAGTGCAGATCCTAGACCGAGCCGTCCGCAGGTTGAGACGAAAGCAAGTAACCCTAGTAAAGGTTTTGTGGAGGAGCCAGCAGTACGAGGAGGCTACCTGGGAGCTTGAGGCGGCAATGCGGGAGCGGTACCCGGAGCTTTTCGCGGGTACGTATTTTCGGACCGGCTTCGGTCCTCTTTGAGTTTGTTATGGTTATTTGGACATCTTTTTCCCGCACCCTAGTTGGCGCAAGTTTCGGGGACGAAACTTCCTTTGAGTTTGTTATATTGTAACGAGCACGTGCCCCAGACATTTTTAAGATGTCTGGGAGGTGGCCCAGACGTCGGACCAGACGTCTGGGATCACATCCAGACGTCTTACCAGACGTCTGGGATCGTTTCCAGACGTCTGGAAATCAGTTATTTTGGCACGAGTCTTCGTCTGCGCACCTCAGCGCGCAGGCATGCGAATATCCGATATTCTCTGCGGCTGCAGGCGGCCTGCCATCTTCTCTCTCCTCCTCGCGCGGCCTTAAAAGGGCCACGCCTCCCCTCCCGTCTCCACCGTCTCCTCCTTCTCCTTCCTGTGCGCGAGAGCGAGCGAGCGCGAGGGCGGCAGCGACGGCCGCAGTGAGTGCGGAGGAGGTGCGGCGTGCGAGGGCGGAACTCTGCCGTGAGGGCGAGCTCGCCGGAGAGGCTTGGCCGGCCGGCGGAGGGCGTAGGGGGCGCGGAGCGACGCGGAGAGGGACCTGCTGCGGTCGGAGCAGCGTACGCGCGAGGTGCGACGCGGGCGGCGTCGCGAGCGGAGGCCGAGCAGCGCCCTGATTCTGGAAAAATTTCCAGAATCAGACGTCTGGGTTGACAGCCAGACGGCGAGGTCGACGTCTAGAAGCTCATACAGACGTCTGAAAGGTGAGTTTTCTGCCTTCTCCTTCCTTCCTGTCGACTGACCGTACTGAGGGAGGGGGTTGGCTGTGCGCAGGTTCGCTGATTCGCCATCCTTTGCGAATCAGACGTCTGGAAGTTGTACCAGACGGCGGGAGTGACCTCCAGACGTCCGGGGTGACCATTGGACGTCTGGGAGCTAGGCCAGACGTCCCCGCAGACTTCTGGACGTCTGGGAAACCACGCTGAACAGGTAATTCTTTGATCCATTTTTTAAGATGTCTGGAAGAAGTTCCAGACGTCTGATTTTGCACAGTATCGCCTTGTTCGACCTGTTTAGGGCCCGTTCGGGCTCCGTTTTCCGCGATTTGAGTTGCGTTCTTTTCAGAATTAATTCCTCTACCCGTCTACAGTAGCTATAAACTGTTTTGAGACACTCCTTGTGTTTGATCCTTGTGATAGGACCTCGTTTAGTTGTAGTCTTGGGAGTCGCGGAGGCACGCGGGATTCCCGATCACACCCCCATTACTCCCGTTGTACCTGTAGAGTGGCTTTAAGTATTAATAAAATCTGTTAAAGTGTGGAACCATAACTAGAACCTAGGACATTGCATGAATCCTAGGAAAGAGAAATATATGGAATGATAGCTCCTAGGTGTTGCATGAATCCTAGGGCCGGAAAACTAGATTGTATGATAGATCCCAGGATATGGCATGAATCCTAGGATGGAAAAACTAGTGGAATGTATAATACTGCAGTCTTGGAAAAATGGAAAGGAATATATATAAAGCTGCCTGTAAATTGAATTAACAGCTGCCTGTTACGAATAAGGAACATGACTGAAATCATGGTTTGTAAGAACGTGAAACTGGAAAGTGAAACATAAGATGTTCTGAGATTAAAGGATGGAACCCTACGGGGAATTAGGAGTGGAACTCCTGAAAAGAGAAAGGAATGGAACTGAGATGTTGTTCGTACTGTCTCTTGGGTACGCAGTACCAAGGGAAGTACCTGTACCTGTTTAGTGCAGAGTGGGGCCAGCCACCCCAGGGACCCGGGGTTAGGATTGGTCGCTCTGTACCGACTTGCTGGCCCTCGTGTACGTAGTACCGAGGAGAGCTACTAGTGTTAGTAGAGTACTAGCTACCCCACGGGCCCCGGGGTTCTGCTAGCCTCCTTCACCGACTTGTTAGGCCCACTAGGGCAAACCAGGGTAGTCACGCGAGGGTGCGCGGACTGTGGAGGGGCAAGGCCCCGGTTTGGTTACTGTGGAGGGGTTGGACCCCGTGTTACTGAGAGGGCTCTGCCCTGTACTTGTTCCGTGCTGTGCTTTGGGTGCACCCGTTAACAGAAACGACTGACCGCGTGCCAGTACGGGTTAGCTACCTGTGCGTTTATCGCGCGTGCCGTAGTCACCGTTACGTCTGTCAGTGACCTTGGGGTGGTTGACTGAGGGTAGGATCACCATGGGGGACTCTCCCGGCCAGGAGAGCACCACGTGCTACTTCTACTCTTTGGAAAAGACTGCAATCAAGATCGTTCCCACGAGGAACATTCGAGATCAAGTAAAAGATCTGAGGAATAAATGAAATAGTGAGACAATTGAATAATGTAAATAAAGAAAGTAATAGAACATAGCAGCTACTGTACGCTCTACTGTTGTCTTAGTTTAGTTGCCACTCTACTCAGCGTTTTGCTGACGTGTTACACTCGTTACCTTTTCAGGACCAGGTGTTGAGCAGCCAGGGTCAGCGGCTGCAGAGGACGCTGGGCCGAGTAGGGTCCAGTAGAGTTTACCACAGCCTTTTGTACCTCTTTTGTTTCTGTTTTAGTGAGTAGTTCTTGTTTCCGCTGTACTTTCTTTACCTGCAGTTCATGTTATATGATAAATGTTGCTCTACTGTTGTGGTGGTATCTACTGTAGTAGTTTCTTTCCTTACTGCTGTACTTTCTTACTGTTAGTTATATTCACGCTGAATGTGGTTTATTTTACTGCTCTTTTGGTTACTTCCTCGTTGGACGACTAGGTCTTGAGATTAGTCGAGTCGGTCCGGTTCTTGTGTCTCGTAGGGACTCGGGAATCGGGTCGTTACAGTATGGCTGGTAAGTTGTCGGTGGTAATAGCTCATCGATCGGTTGTTCAGAGCCCAGCCACATGACCTTTTTCTTTGTACTACCTTTAGGTAAATCTTAGATCGGGGAAGTCGCTTACTTAGAAGAAAGAGAAAAAAAAAAACACCCAAAAAGAAAAGAAAAAAATAGAAAAAGGAGAAAAAAGAAGAAAATAATAAAGTCACACTTCACCACATGAGTATGGCTGGTAAGTGGTCGTGGGTAACAGCCCATTGGCTGGTTGTCTAGAGCCCAGCTCACAAAAATACATAATAATTCCCAAAACATGTAGGGAAGTAGAATAAACTAGGGAGATATACACTAGGTTCGCCCTTGTTTTGACCCCATAAATAAAAGAAGTAGGGAGAAAGCTATTGTTCGAAAAGATAAACCTCTAGGCAAGGTCACCTAGGGTCGTAGAAACCCGAAGTTCGTTTTAACGGTCGCCTAGTAAGTCTGTCACTCTTTTCACTAGATGCTTAGCACTTAGAGTCCTTTTCGAGTCTTGGGCGAGTCGAGTAGCCGTAAAAAGTTATCCTGGAACTCTTAAACTCTAAAAGTACAAAAAAATTAGAAAAGAAGAAAAGCAAAAAAAATGTATCCTCCCTTTTCAAATAAGGTGAGGACATGGGTGGTCTGCAATCTGGCAGACAATTGGGTACTGTTGAGTCTTTGTAGTTTAGAACCTTAGTTGATAATTTCTACTGTTAATAAACAACATAGGCCTATTGAACGTTGGGTTGCAACGTTAACGTGTTCGATTTTGAAAACCTGTCATCGTAGTATGAAAGCGAAGAATTCGTGTTCAACAAATAAATTTTATACCAAAATGGAAATTCCGGGTCGAACACAGGGAGGCAGACGTTTGATTTAAAAACTACGCATTTGTTTTATTTGTCACGAAGTAATTCAATTGATTAGAACTATCTAACTATTTACAATAAATAGAAGAGAGAGAGAGAATAATACAAACAAAAATCAAAAAGAGATGTAGAATGCACATGGAATTCATTATCAAAAGGATTGTTCATTACACTAAATATCACGACGAGAAAGCGGGAAAATGATTACACTAGAAAGCGGTAAATTTACTCTAGAAAGCACTAAAAAGAATGGGGAGAGAGATATCCTCCTTGACTGTTGCTTGGAGGACGAGCCGGATGGGACGATGCTTGGACGAAGGAGGACGAAGCAAGACGAAGGAGGGCGTAGCAGGAAGAACGGGAACGGGGCAGCACGTCATCATCGTCGCGGGATCTGCTTCCGAAAGGGGGACGAAAAATTGACTTTATCTTGTGAGAAGCATCCCGGGTGTGGGACAAGCTTCCCTTGAGCTTTGGAGAGGGAGAGAAGAGAAGGAAATGATGAGAATTTCGTATGGAGGGGGTCTCCTTTTATAGTTGCAAGGAGTGGGGGCAATTTGGTCATTACAACTCTTAAAACATTAATTTAGGACCTTTAGTGATGGATAAAACCGTCGCTAAAGGTCTGAACGTGGGCGTAGTAGGCGGCATGCGCGCGCCCACTCGCTTGCTCGTGCGCTCAACGCACGCGCATGTCCAGCCGATCTCAGCTTAGATCGTGCCTCCGCCTGCCTACGCTGTGTGCCTCATCGTGTGCGATGTCGTGTCTTCGCCGCACATGCAATAGCGCGTGAGCACCATCGGACGCGCACAGCCGTTCGATCGCGATCTGACACTCGCCTGTGCCGCTTGCCTGTTCGCGAGGAATCGAACGCGCACCAGTGCCTCGCGATAAGGCGCTCGCTTGCTGCTCTTTGGAGGGGAGTTGGTCGCGGAAATGATTTAAGTGGCACGTGCTCATGGCCGTTGGATCAAGATCCAACGGCCTAGATTGTGTGTTGGATTTCCTTTGGAGAGGTAGCGGCGGTCTTGAGGGTCGGTTGGACGGCTGAGATGGCGCCACTTGAGGGCTGGTTGGACGACTGAGATGGTGCCACGTGGCGCCATCTTGGCCGTCCATCTTCTAGATGATGTAGATGGTGCCACGGTAGTCGGATTGAGTCGATATTTGTGCCGTTAGGTTGCGATCGTCGATCCGAATCCATCCGTATGGTTGGATTTTCCATTTGAAGTGCGGATTCATGCCATCTTGGCCCTTGATTTTCTAGGGTTCCCCGGTCACTATCTGATGTTACAGATGTCTGATTAGGGCGATCTTGGAGTCGTTGAACTCCAATCATCGCCCTGATCACATTTGTATGGTTGGATCTTCGATCCGAGGCCTCGATAAAAAGTTTTCCTTGTCCATGAACATAAAAGGAGACAATTAACCTCCATTTTATTCAAACTACTCTAAATGCAAGATGATGCATGTTATGCAATATTTATAGCATGCAATGCAATCCTATGCTTAAGAACATGCATAAAAAGACATCTTAAGTAGTGTAAACATGCTCACATCATACCCCCATGCCAATCTTTTGCTAGTCCCTAGCAAAAGCTATATGCTATTTATAAAAGAATCAGGTTGGATTATTTGGGCTTGAGTTTATTTTCAGTCATTAAGAAAATGTCTACTTAGGATCTGAACTTTCAAAGACACAACAGTGCTCGAGTATCTGCCAAAATGCAAACCGCCTCAAGCCCTCGCCTTATTTAAAGAAAAATTTATTTTTCTCTTTTTCTTCTTTTCTATTTTTTTTGGATTTTTCAAGTTTTAGGGTTTAAGAGTGGCTTTCTACGGCCATTCAACTCACCCAAGATTTGATAAAAACCTTAAGTTCTAAGCATCTTATTGTGAATGTGATAGACTCGTTGACCGGCAGTTAAAACAGACTTCGGATTTCTACGCCTTTAGGTGACCAACAAAAGAGAATTCTGCCTAAAGGTGTATCTTTACAACCGGTAGCTTTCTCCCTACTTTTATTTTTTACGGGGTCAACACAAGGGTGAATCCAGTGTATATCTCCCCGGTTTATTCTACTTCTCTTCTTCTTAAGTGTTTTGGGAATTTTCAGTGCATTTATTGAACTGGGTTCTGGACAACCGGTCGATGAGCTGTTACCACCGACAACTTGCCAGCCATACTCGTGCGACGAAGTGTGGCTTATTTCTTTTTTTCCTTTTCTCCTTTTTTTTTTTTTTCTTTTTTAGGTTGGTGGCTTCCCTGATCTAAGATTTACCTAAAAGCAGCAGAAAAAAGAAGGGTCCAGCGACTAGGCTCTGGACAACCTACCTATGGGCTGTTACCCACGATAACTTGCCAGCCATATCACCCTAGAAGGTTCATTAGCTACCCAATTTCCGTTAGAATCGTCGAATGAGTCAGTGACAAGAAAGTGTGTAGATGCTAGAAACTCAAAGTTCCCTCAAATCATAGGGCAGGTTGATAAATCATGTACTTATCACCCAAACTTATTTACTCCAATTAAAATAGAATTTAGGTTGGCGAGGACTCGAAAAACAAATCCACATTTTAGTGGATACATGGGCTGATTAAGTCCAAAGACTTGAAGGGTCTTTATGTTCAAATCATAATGTAGTATTTCCTAAGATTGAAAATTTTCTTAAACCCAAGTTCTCCTTGCTAATTCCACATTTTTTTTAATAAAATAAAATAAATCTACGGAGTTAACGAATAAATTCAGAGATGAATATCCACCCCCCCATGCCTATCTAATGCAATGTCCTCATTGTATTAAAAAGACATAAAATAGAGTGGAATAGCGTAGAAAGCACCTGAATTGCGTGAATGTCAAGTCTGCTCTGAGATAGAAACTAAAAAGAACTGTATATGTGCTGAATTTAGTGCCTTCAACTAGGCACACTATACAAAGAAGAGAAATGAAGAATTCACAGGTGCAGGTCAGAATCAGAATAAAAAGATGAAACCTCAGACCTGCCAACAGATGTCCACAAATGTGGACCAGATTGTGATGCAGACCCATACCCCATAATCGAGAATATCTCAGGTTCTAGATAAAAATTACCCAAAACCTAAAATCAGTATGCAAGTAGGGTCAGGCCTACGATTTATGAGGATGCAACCCAAGATCAAAAAGTTGGGTTACAGAGAATTCAAGCACCAAAGGATAATCAATGAATGTGTGTTTGAGTTGGACATCCTCAGAACAGATGTCGTAAGGGTTCTGGTTTGATGGTTTCAGCTTAACAGGAACCCTTCGACTCAATCTTCTACTTCCTCTAGAACTTACTTCCCAAATCAAAATTTTCCGTCTCTTATCCTCCTCGTTCAGCATGTCAAATTCCAGGACCTCTTGCATATTAATCACCCCATCTGAAATCTCCAAGTCTAAATGATGTGGCTGAATCAGAATTGACTTGGGTCTAATTATCTCAGAAACAGAATCATCGATAAGCTCAATGGGGTGTAACTGAGAATCAGGGCATTGAAGTTAATCCTCTAGAAAATGCGATTCTGGATCCGTAATGTGAGCCCTAGTAAAATCAGTTTCCTCAGTTATTGGGCTATCAAATGATCTTTCAGATTCCTCAGACCCAATTGTCTCACAAAAATCATGTTCTGTAAACTCGTGTGAGACTTTGCAAATCGAATCTTCACCATCAGAATCAAGATCCGTATTAATGTATGTCTCAAAATCATCTGTCACTTTCTGATCCATGGGGACATACGTTTCCTCTTACCCTGACTCAGGGATCTCAGGTGAAGAAATCAGATCTTCCTTAATTGGTTGCTCTAATTCAATCTGGTCAACCTCATGACATGTGTCCCCCCCAACAGGTGCCTGAACGAGTTCTGACATATGAAGGGAGTTCATCCTGGGAATCATCCCATGATTGAATCAAAGCGACCACAAATCTCATCCTCAATTTCGCTAATTTCCCAAGTAGAAACTCACCCGGGTTCTTATCCTTAACATCCTGGAGCCAATCCAACAAATACTTATTCAAATCATCAATCATTTCAATCAGGGGCTCCAATCTCTCAATGCAAGGTATTGGCTGAACTTCTATAGATTGTATGATATTCCTCAAGTTAGCTAGAACCTTATCTTGAACCTGGTTACCCTGAACCAAATGAGTTGGTTCAGGGTTGGGCGGGTTTGGGATCAATGCAGGGGAATTAATGAATTGAGATTCGTTATACCCTTCCTGATAATAGGTCATTTCGGATTGTTCAAAAGGTGGTGATGACCTAAAAGTAGTGTAATTAGAGGATGGGTAAGAATCAATGTATCCTTCTCGATTGTAGATCGTATTAGGTTGTTCATGAAAGGTTGACGATCTATAATCGATGTGGCTCTGAGAAGGATAGAAATCACAATTATAGTGTTCGGGGTTATACCCTAAACACGGAGGTCTGGAACTGTATCCCAAATTCGAGTTATTCCAACTAATTGAAGGGTGATTACAGTACGAGTCGGAATAATCATTATGTTGAGGATAATTCAAAACAGGAGGGAAAGAGCAGGAATGTGTGTAATATGTGGAAGATTCATGAGAGACGGGAGGAAGAGAGGCGCCCTGCAATACAAACAATCAAACCTGTCCTTAAGTGGGCTAGCCTAAAGACCTACAGACTCCCAAAACCCGTCTTGAGATAAAAGAAACGATTTGATCTACTTCTGTCTGTTCAATCCAACCAGTTAGAAGGGGGGACTGGGGAGAAGGTTCTTCCTTTGGCTTGCACCTCCGGTTCCTAGTGTACCCCCAGCCGCGATCGTTTGATTTTACTCCCCTAGCTAGACATCAGATTGAACAGTAGAAACAGAATAATCAAAAATAATCTCGTTCTGGGCTCTGAAGAGTGAGTCGAATCCTTAAGACCAACGTCTACTCTGTTTTATTTAGGGCTAGGTTTGAATGTGCTTTGGAATGTGATGGGCCCTTTACATGGGTTGTGCCCTTAATGATTGATTGATTTATGTATGCGTGCACAACCAGTGGTTTTCAAGCAAGATTATTTTTGATATGGTGAATTTTAGGATTCAAATCTTGCTTAGTAGCTTTTAAGATTCAACTTTAGGTGTTTTCAAACAAGTTTTGTTGGCACACCAGGTTTTGAAAGCATAGGTGGAGATGTTTTCCTTTAAAACTTAAAAGAATGTGGAGTGCCTGGGAAATCTCTAAGAGTTGAACCTAAGTGGTAGCTACTTGATGAGTTGATTTTAATTGAAGTGGTGCGGCCCAATCAACTTAAACAATTGGCTTGTTGCATCACTTAATTAGGCACACAAGTGATTACCTAATCTGATTTCTACTCAATTATATGTTTGGATGTGTGTACCGGCTCCAAAGATCGGTTTACCGGTTGAGTTTGAAAATCAGATGAGGTTGTGTACCTCTGTGAGATTTTTTTTAATTTTTCTTTTTTTAATGTAGGGGTTGGGGCAGGTGTAGGTGTCAAACAACAAACAATTTAACCTTAGAATTTATAAGAACACCTAGGTTGATTGATGTTTGTGTTATTATGTGGTGAAATGAAATCTAATGGGTGGGTGGTGGGGGATAACATATAGAACCTTCCACAGCACTTTACTCCAATCTACCGCTTTTTATTGTATCAAAAGAGTACCTGCAATTACAATAATAAAGGAGAGAAGTAAGGTAAATGATTTGCAAGTTAGAAAACATGAATAAAAAAATCAAAGAGCGTCGCCTCCCCAGCAACGGTGCCAAAATGTTGAACGTACGAGTTGCTATGCTAACGTGTTTGGTTTTGAAAACCTTGTGGTTGTAGTTTGAAAGTGAAGAACTCGTGTTAAACAAATAAAATTTATACCGGAATAGAAATCTCGGGTCGAACATAGGGAGCAGATGTTTGATTTAAAAACTACGCTTTTGTTTTATTTGTCACGAAGTAATTCAATTGATTAGAACTATCTAACTATTTACAATAAATAGAAGAGAGAGAGAGAGAATAATACAAACTAAAATAAAAAAGAGATGTAGAATGCACATGGAATTCATTATCAAAAGGATTGTTCATTACACTAAGTATCACGACGAGAAAGCAGAAAAATGATTACACTAGAAAGTGGTAAATCTACTCTAAAAAGTAGTAAATCTATTCTAGAAAGCAGTAAAAAGAATGGGGAGAGAGATATCCTCCTCAACGGTTGCTTGGAGGACAAGCCAAATGGGATGACGCCTCGATGAAGGAGGACGAAGCAGGGTGAAGGAGGGTGAAGCAGGAAGAACGGGAACGGGGCAGCACGTCGTCATCGTCGCGGGATCTGCTTCCGAAAGGGGGACAAAAAATTGACTTTATCTCACGAGAAGCATCCCGGGTGTGGGACAAGCTTCTCTTGAGCTTTGGAGAGGGAGAGAAGAGAAGGAAGGGATGAGAATTTCCTGTGGAGGGGGTCTCCTTTTATAGTTGCAAGGAGTGGGGGCAATTTGGTCACTACAACTCTTAAAACATTAATTCAGGACCATTAGTGACGGGTAAAACCATCTCTAAAGGTCTGAATGTGGGCGTAGCGGGCGGCACGCGCTCAACGCACGCGCACATCCAGCCGATCTCAGCCGTCCGATCGCGAGATCGAACGGCTTAGATCGCGCCTTCGCCCACCTGCGCTACACGCCACATCGCGTGCGATGTCGCGTCTTCGCCGCTCGTGCAATAGCATGTAAGCACTATCGGACGCGCATAGCGGTTCGATCGCGATCCGACGCTCGCCCGCACCCGCTTGCCCAAGCCGCTCGCTCGCTCGCGAGGAATTGAACGCGTGCCAGCACCTCGTGATAAGGTGCTTGCCCACTGCGCTGTGGAGGGGAGTTGGTCACGGAAATGATTTAAGCGGCGTGTGCTCATGGCTGTTGGATCAAGATCCAATAGCCCAGATCACGCGTTGGATTTCCTTTGGAGAGGCAGTGGCGATCTTGAGGGTCGGTTGGATGGCTGATATGGTGCCATGTGGCACCATCTTGGCCGTCCATCTTTTAGATGATGTAGATGGTGCCACGGTTGTCGGATTGAGTCGATTTTCGCGCCGTTAGGCTGCGATCATCGATTCGAATCCATCCGTGCTGTCGAATTTGTCGTTTGATGTGTGGATTAACACCATCTTGGCCCTTGATCTTCTAGGGTTCCCTGGTCACTATCTGATGCTACAGATGTCTGATTAGGGCAATCTTGGAGTCGTTGAACTCCAATCGTCGCCCTGATCACATTTGTACGGTTGGATCTTCGATCCGAGGATCCAATAAAAAGTTTCCCTGTCCATGAACATAAAAGGAGATAATTAACCTCCATTTATTGAAACTACTTTAAATGCAAGATGATGCATATTATGCAATATTTATAGCATGCAATGCAATCCTATGCTTGAGAACATGCATAAATAGACATCTTAAGTAGTGTAAACATGTTCACATCAAGGCCTAAGAGATTGAATCTTAATTCTATTTTTATACAAAGCATGTAGTTTAATTTTTCTAGGGACTAGCAAAAGATAGGCATGGGGGTATGATGTAGACACATCCATTTAGGTTAAAATGCTTATTTATGCATGTTCCTAGGCTTAGATTTGCATTCCATATTATAAATATTGCATAGCATGCATCATTCTGCATTTAGAGTAGTTGTTTATATTTTAGGTTAATTGCGTCCTTTTTGTGGTCAGGAGAGAAGGAGTTTTATTTCGGAGCCTCGGATTGACGATCCGACCATACGGATCTGATCAGGACGACGATTGAAGTCCAACACCTCAGAAATCACCTTGATCGGAGTCCCGTAGCACCATATGCAGTCCGAGGAAGATCATCTGAGCAGATGGATTCAGGTTGACGATCGTAGCCCAACGGCACAAAAATTGACTCAATTCGACCTCTGCAGTAGCCCCTACAACAGAAAGAAGATGGACAGCCTTGATCGCGCCACGTGGTGCAACCCAGGTTACCCATGTGCACAGCAGTGTGGGTGTGCGCACGCGCGGAGGTACACACGCACAGTGGCAGCGCACGCGGGCGCACACGCCAATGCAGCGGTGGGTGGGCTGTCTTCAGCAATGTTTGCAGCGGATCTTCAGCGACATTTTTGACTGTTACTAAATGTCCTGTATACGAATTTGATTCTTTCCTCTACTATGAATGGACCCCTACCCCTCCCATTTTTCTTCATCTCTTCCTTTGTTCCTCTCACCACCTCTAAGGCTCTAGAGAGAGATTGTTCCAAGCCTGGGATGCTCCTCTAGAGTAGAAAACAAATAGTTTTCCCTCCCCTCTCACCCATTCATGGAACATCCCGTGGCCATCCTCTCACCGCCCTTCGGGAAGACGATCCTTGCCACGACGCTGTCTTACTCCAACCTCCATCCTCCGGCTTCGTCCTTGTTTGTCCCGCTGCTTACCACCTTCCTCCAGGCGACGTCAGAGCAAGTCGTCCTCCGAGCAACCATCGAGGGGGATTTCTCTCACCTCTTTCTATTTCATAGTATAGATTTTTACGCTTTCATAGTTGTAACAAACACTTGCTTATGAATAGATGATTGTTTCTCTCTCTCTCTCTCATATTGTTGCAAATAGATTAGCTAGAATTCATCGACCTGATCTCTTGCTTGCTAAAAACTAAAAAAATTACAAAAAATAAAAAATGACAAAAAGAAATAAAAGAGAAATGCGGATTTTCATAAAACCAAACGTTCGCCTCCTCGTGTTTGACTTGGGACTCACTTTTCAAGTTTCGATTATAAATTTTATTTGATAGATGCATTTTGCGAGCTACGACGATGGGTCCTCCAAACCCCAATTTTAATTCGCGAAGCACGCCTCCAGCAGAGAGGGTTTTTGATGAAGGGGCAGCGACAAAGCTTGTGGAGGTAGCAGCGAGGGGTTTAGTGTAATGTGGAGTGCAGAAGGTGTCGCCGGAGCTTCCCTGGAGCGGAGGAAGATGACAAAGTTGGGGGTGCATTGGTGATTGATCCTAGAGGCTAAGGGGTTGGGAATGATCAGGAGGAGGAGAAGAAGAGATAGAGTGACTTAGAGAGGGAGATGGCGGAGGGGGGCGATCGGTGTTGGGAAACTGGAGCCGAAGAAGATGGAGTTGATGACGAGTTGGAGCGGCGACGAGGAGGGAGGAGGCTCCTGCTGTGGCTAGCAAGGAGTGGATTCGAGAGGGGATGATAGAGGGCCATCTAATTTGATCGTTGGACGACCGGTTGAGGAGGTCGGGGGAGGTCACCGGAGCAAAGTCTATGGGTGACCGGAGAAGGGAGGAAGAGGAGTTTTTTAGGCCAAAACTCGCTAAGGAGGTGAGGAACTTGATGTAGAGCCTTCTATAGTCCTTTAGGAGGCCTTCCAAGCTTGGAAACCAAGCTTGCGAGCTTCAAGGATCTTGCATGCATAAATACCCTTCCTTTCCAAGCGTTCGCATCAGCTTTTGGGAAGGAGTTAGGATTCATGGCCGGTTTCATTTGGAAGGGAATTCCTTAAGGAATCTCTCTTTCAATTTTGGGATTGATTGATTGAGAATCGAGTGAGAAAATCTTACTCGAATCTCAATGGTGAGTTGTAGCTCACTTCTAATGGTGATAGGGACCCAAATGTGAAGATGATGAAAAAATTAGGTACCTGTTCGCAAGAATTTCAAAAGCTAGGGCTTGTGTGAGATAGAAAGAGTTTGACTGGATTGAGATGCAAACTAGGTCAAGATGAACTCTGATTTGGTCAAAATTTTGGTATAAACCTCATTAGGACTCAAGAAATTTGATGGCAAAGTTGGATCTTGGTTTTGACCAAGTTTGACTGGGTAATTTGTGTAGAAATAGAAATTAGGGAAACTTGCCATATGAGACTATTTTAGGTCAACATGGGTTCCAATAGTCAAATCAAGGGTACCAAACCTTATGGAATTTATCTTGACCAAAACCTCTGTTAATTAAGTAGGTCTAAAATTAGGGTTTCAGGTTACTGTTAATTCTTAAAATGCATGAAAATTTATTTCTATTTGCTTGAACCCACTTATTGGACTTTAATGCTCTTTTGACCTTTAATTCTCCCCTAGTCAACGCCTTGGTTATTCTATGTTCATGATATATTGTTAAAATTACAGAATTAACCCTAGTTCTCTATTTTCTTCTCAAAACAGCCTGAAGTTATGTTATGACCCTCAGATGGATATGTAGGAGCTTTTATCTTTTATTCCAGGCTAAAAGTGGCTAGTTAGGGCCTATGATGGCGTTCCCATCATACTCCCATGCCTTGCTTTTGCTAGTTCCTTAGTAAACATCTTATGGATCAAACTAGGTCTCTAGGTTGGATGTAACCGTCAAGGTGCCTTTCTAAGCTGCATCTCCAGAAATCAGATCAGAGTACCAACAATAAGACTAGAGGTACTCAAGTATCAGGCAAGATCCAGACTTGACCAGCTTCAGTTTGAGTTTGCTACAAAGGTTTCTAAGGCACGCAAAAACTACCCAGAGGTTCGTTGACCCCAGTGGTTAAAGCACTCGTGCATAGACGTAATATGTCTAGGTTTAGTTTGCCAGTGCATTTTAGTAAGAAAGAGATAGAAGGATTTTTCATTTAGAGAGTTTTCTCTCTTGTCTTTTACTTTTCCCTAAATCTAGCCTCGAATTGGCCCTAAACACAGTCTGTATCGGATTCCTTGTCCACACCATCAATCCTCGAAGGGTCCCTGGCAATCGATGCTTTGAGATAGCACCACCCATGGCAATCCCCAGAACCCTGGCTTTCGACACTTCGAGATAGTGCCTTCCATGGCACCTGAACCAGCATAAGGTGCTTACATGCCCTCGGTAAGATATGTAGATATCCTAGTAGATAAGCATCGAGGAGACGATATGTTATTACGCATCTTCAAGGGAAATTTCCCACCTCTCTGCGCCAGGAACTCATCCAATCAACTTGTGTTGTCGAGCCGCTCTTAAGCTAGATCTTCGAGATGACTTTTTGAACAGAACACTTTTGGTAGATTTTTCTTTATTAAGTGCATTGAACCTAACTACGTGTGTAATTTTGGGTGCTTAGGTTACCAAGTCTCGCAAACCAAAGGGTAGGCAACGAGGCCAAATAATCCCTAAGCCTTGACCTAATACATCACCCTTGCACTTTCCTCAACCTCTTGAGGATTAATCTGGATCCTAACAAATGCTTGAGTGTTTAAACCTTAGCATAGATCTAAGAGGCCTAAGGTCAGTATCCACCACTAATTTCCTAAGTTTTAGCCTTTGAGGTCTTAATTTATCATCCGATCCAACCTAGAAGTTAGGTAGGTTCCATATTCAGTTTCAAGGGACTCTCTTTTTTCTTGTTATATGCTCCTTTTTATTCTTTCTTTTCTTTTCCTTCCCTCTCTTTTTTCATTTAGCTCAAAATGACCTCTCTTCTCTCTTTTTTTTTTTTGATGAAACCCTTCCATGCATTGATTTCACAACATTTTGCACTTTAATACCCCCCATGCCTAAGATTTGCAATGTCCTCATTGTAAATTAGGCTGGTTCGAGTTTAATTCAGATCATACATTAGAACAGGTGGGTGGTGGATAGGTTGGAATAACTGTTGCGAACGATTTCAAGCTTTAATATAAGTACCAAAGGTGGAGTCAACAATTCTAATGGACGAACCCTAAAGTGAATATGAATTCAACCAAAGGATATGTCAGGTAGGTTTTGGGTTTTTCAAAAGATGATGGGTTGCCTCCGATTAAGCGCTAAGTTTAACGCCATCAGCTGGGCACAATGAAGCTCAGGGAGAATGGAGATCAAAAGATACTGTAGCCAAGCTTGAGTTTGTAAGTTCGACGAATGGTTTGAGTCTCTGACCGTTCACGACAAAAGGTTTAGAATCACGGTTGAGTTCACTGATTTTGATAGCTCCATTTCTGAATACTCGTTTCACCAGAAATGATCCAATCCATTTAGATCTGAGTTTGTCTGGGAAGAGCTTGAGTTTGGCATCAAAGAATAGTACCTTTTGACTAGGATGGAAGGATTTTCTTGAAATGCGCTTGTCACGGAAGGCTTTCACCTGCTCTTTGTAGATTCACGAGTTCTTTACGCATCATTGTGTAACTCCTCGATCTCACTCAATTGCAACCAGCGGTGGATTCTAGCCTTCACAAGATCTAGATTACACTTTCGTATTGCCCAGTAGGCTTTATGCTCCATTTCTATGGGAAGGTGACATGCCTTCTTCCCATACATGAGTCTAAAGGGAGACATGCCTAATTGGGTCTTATGGGTGGTCCTATATGTTACGACCCAGTTCCCGAATCCCTACAGGACACGAGACCGGACCGACTCGATTGATCCCAAGACCCAGTCATCCAACGAGAAAGTAACCAAAAAGCAGTAAAATAAACCACATCCACCATGCAAGCAACTAACAGTAACAAAAGTACAGCAGTAAAGAAATAACTACTACAGTACACACCACCACAACAGTAAGAAAGTAAACGAGTACAGGAATATAAAGTTCACAATAAAAGAGTACAGAAGTGTAATAAACTACTCACTATAACAGCAAATGGAGTACAACAGAAGGCTACAGCTACTGGGCTCTACTGGGCCTAGCACCCTCTACAGCTGTAGGCTCTGGCTGCTCAACCCTGGACCTGAAAAAGGTTATGAGTACAAAACGTCAGCGAACGCTGAGTAGAGTGGCAACCAACTAACTAAAATAGTAAAAGTGGACAAGTAGCTGTTATTTTTCAATTTCTTTCTTTCTTTGACTAATTATTCTTTCTTTCATCACTTGGTTTATTTATCAGGTCTCTTCCTTGATCTCGAATGTTCCTTGTGGGAACGATTTTGATTGCAGTCTTTTCTGAAGAGTAGAAGTAGTACGTAGTGCTCTCCTGGCCGGGAGAGTCCCCCGTGGTGGTCCTACACCCAGTCAACCACCCCAAGGCACGGACAGACGTAACAGTGACTACGGCACGTGCGATAAACACACGGGTAGCTACCTCGCACTGGCATGTGGTCAGTCATTTCCATTAGCGGGTGTGCCCAAAGCACAGTACGGAACCAGTATAGGGCATAACCCTCTCAGTAACAGGGATCTAGCCCCTAAGGACCAAATAGGGGTCTGGCCCCTCCACAGTTCGCGCACCCTCTCCTGACTACCCTGGTTTGCCCAGTGGGCCTAACAAGTTGATGTAAGGCGGCAAGCTGAACCCTGGGCCCCGTGGGGTGGCTAGCTCTCTCCCTACACTAGTAGCTCTCCTCGGTACTATGTACATGAGGGCCAAAAAGTCGGTACAAAGTGGCCAATCCTAACCCCGGGTCCAACCCTAGGGCGGCTAGCTCTGCTATGCACTAAACAGGGGGACATTCGCTCTCCTTGGTACTCCGTACTCAAGGGCCAGCTCACTTCCCCATTCACATTTCCTGTTCCATTCCATTTATTTCCAGGAGCTCTACTCCTAATTCCTCATAAGGTTCATGCTCATGTTTCTCAGGCCAAGCCATACCAGGTTTCATCCTTTCTATGTCCGTTTCTCAGGTTCTACACATGTAACATGTAACTTTATTGTTCACATTCCAGGTTTATTCGTAGGTAGCTCGTGTTTCCAACATTCAATCTTCCATTTCCAGATCATGTACATGCATCTCATATTATGGCATTTAATGTAAACAACAGGAATTTACATGCAACAGTTTGCTAAGTACTTTACATTTCACAAGTAGCTGTTATTCAGTTACAGGCAATTGTTATTATTCTATCTACTCATCCAAGACTGCAATCCATACATTCCATCAAATATTCCAGTGTTTCTAGTCCTAGGATTCATGCCATACCCTAGGATCTAACATCCATTCCACATATGCATTCATGTTTGTAATTAAACCAGGGGAAGACACTCTACCAGTAAACCCAGGAGTAGTAGGGGCTTGATCAGCAGGTCCGCGTGCCTTAGCAAACCCCAAATCCGCAACGGAACGAGGTCCTACCACAAGGATCAATTAAAAGAGACTACTTAGGACAGAATAAAAAGTATTCCAACAAGTAGAGGAAATTATACGGGAAACAACGGTATCTTAATTGCGGAAATCGAACCTCAAACGAACCCTAAACGGGTCAAAAATAGAAATTTTGCATCACATCAGACGTCTGGAATACCTTCCAGACGTCTTAAAAGAGTCCAGAACCATACCTCAACTCCTGCTCCACTCCTCAGATGTACAGGAACTCTACTGGACCATCTAGACCTAGTTCCAGACATCCGACCACCTCTCCGGATGTCTGGAAACGCTTCCGCTGTCTGGTACCTCACCCAGACATTTGAATTGCATGGGAGGGCGTGTCCCGCACCTTCCCGAAGTGAATCCTACATGCGTTGATGCAAATCTCCTCAATATGGCATGGAACTGTGCCTCGGCGGAACGGCCTGCATGGCCGTATCCGCAAAGAAGGTGTACGTCGCGAAACTTACCTCTCAGTCATCTGGAACCTCCTCCAGACGTCGTCTACGTCATCTGGACGTCGATCCGGGTGTTTGATTTTGGGAAAAACCTAGAATCAGAATTTGCCTTCGCCTTCTTGCCCCGCGCGCAGTCGCGTCGTGTTCGCTCGCCTACTGCTCCGGCTGTAGCAGTGTCGAGGAGGACCTCCCCGATGCACCTCTCTGCCTCGTGCAAGCACCGACTGGCCGTGAGCTCTCCGGCGAGCTCCCTCACGAGCTTGCGCACTTGCTCTCCTCTCTTCCACTCGTTGCTCCTCCTCTCCTCCCACGCCGCTCACGCCCACTGCTTGCTACTCGCCACTCACTGCTCTCGCTGGAGGAAGGAGGAGGGTGGCTGGAGGTGGGGTGAACGACGGAGAAGAGGGGGTTTAAATAGGGCGTTGGGTTAGGGTTTGCATCATTGAGAGGAGAGAGAAGGAGAGAAGAAAATGAGGTTGCGTACTGTCTACGCGTAGCACGCGTGCAGACGCGAGGACGTACATGAAATTTTTGATTTTCTGACATCTGGGAATGGGTCCAGATGCCTGACCCTCAGTCCAGACATCTTAGCAAACGTCTGACCTAAGTTACAGACATCTCAAAAAGGCTTAACGAATCGGGTCTTAACACTATAGGCCCACAAGGCTTCCTTAAGGCGGGTAGACTAATCCTTCCTGTCACGCCGAACAATGACCTAAAGGATCTTCTTGATCTCCCGATTTAACAATTCTGCCATTCCATTAGTTGGGGGTGATAAGGAGTCGAGATATGATGTGACACCCCATACTTTTTCATCAGGGACTGGAAGTGCACATTTACGAAATGAGACCCGCCATCGCTGATGATGGCTTTTGGAACCCCAAATCTGGAAAAGATCTCCTGAATGAACCGAAGAACAACTTTATGGTCACTTGTTCTGGTGGGGATGGCTTCTATCCATTTAGAGACGTAATCAACAACGAGTAAGATATATTCGAAGCCATTACATCCTGGAAGGGGTCCCATAAAATCAATTCCCCAGATGTCAAAGATTTTGCACACAATGATCAGATTCAAGGGCATCATATCACATGGGCCCATGTTGCCTAAGGTCAGACAGCGAGCACTTTCCCTACAATAAGTTTGTGCATCTTTGAACATTATGGGCCAGAAGAACCCACATTGGAGGATCTTCATTGTGGTTTTTCGATCAGATAAATGGCTGTAGCAGGCCTGGTCATGACATAATGAGATGACATTATTGTCCTCGTTGTCAGGAATGTATCTCTGGATGACCTAATCATTGCCAATATGGAAGAGATATGGTTCTTCCCAGATGTAATACTTGACCTCGGAAATCAACTTGTCTCGCCTGGAGGTCGCTTAATTTGACGGGACTTTCCCTGTAACCAAGTAGTTTACCATATCAGCAAACCAGGGAAGTTTGTTAATGGCCAACAAATGTTCATCCGGAAAATGCTCGATAATAGGTTTGGAAGGGTCAATGACTAAAGAAGGAAGGTGAGACAAATGGCCAAGTACCATGTTTTCCTTTCCCACCTTGTCACGAATTTCAAGGTCGAATTCTTGCAACAGCAAGATCCATCGGATTAATCTCGATTTTGCATCCTTCTTTGTGTGTAAGTGCCTCACTGCGGTGTGATCCAAGTATAGAATGACATGGGAACCCAAGAGGTATGATCTGAATTTTTCTAGGCCAAATACGACAGCCAATAGCTCTTTCTCTGTAATTGTGTAATTACGTTGAGCCTCATCTAATGTCTTGCTGGTGTAGTATATGACCACATGTTTCCCGTCAATTTTATGCCCTAACACTGCTCCTACTTCATAGTCAGATGCATTGCACATGATTTCAAAGGGTTGAAACCAGTCAGGGGATTGCAGGATTGGTGCTTGGGTGACTCGGTCACGTAGGATCTCAAATGCGTGAATGCACTCACTTATCATCTCGAAAGGTGTGTCATTTGAGAGGAGGTTTGTCAAGGGGTGCACAATCTTGGAAAAATCAGATATAAATTGGCGATAAAAACCCATGTGCCCCAAGAATGATATGATATCTTTGACTGACTTAGGCACCGGAAGTTTAGAAATCAAATTCACCTTGGCTTGGTCGACTTGAATACCTCTCTCAGAAACAAGATGTCCCAAGACGATGCCTTCTAGAACCATAAAGTGGCTCTTTTCCCAGGAGAGTACTAGGTTCACATCAATGCATCTCTTGAGGATTTGGACCAGATGCATGAGGCACTCATCAAAAGATTCACCAAATACCGAGAAGTCATCCATGAATACTTCAAGGTATTTACCTACCATGTCGAAGAATATGGCTAGCATACACCCCTGAAAGGTGGCGAGTGCATTGCATAACCAAAAAGGCACCCTACAGAATACGTACGTATCGTAGGGGCAAGTAAAGGTGGTCTTTTCTTGATCCTCTGGATTAATTGCCACCTGATTATACTTGGAGTAACCATCCAAGAAATAGAAGAATCGATTTTCCACCAATTTCTCAAGAATCTGATCAATAAATGGCAGTAGAAAATGATCTTTCTTCGTGGTGGCATTTAGCCTTCGGTAATGAATGTAGACTTTCCACAAATTTACAATTCGAGTCGGGATGGTTTCTCCAGATTCAGTTGTGATAACAGTGAGCCCTACCTTCTTAGGCACGACCTGGATTGGGCTCACCCAACGACTGTTAGAGATCAGGTAGATGATCCCACCATGTTACCAGTTGATGATCTCCTTCTTCATGACCTCCTAAAGATTCGATTGAGTCATCCCTGCATCTCACAGGATGGTCATGATCCGTCTTCAGTGTAGATACGATGTGTGCAATAGGAGGGATTGATACTAGTCAGATCATCGAGAGTCCAACCAATGGCTCTCTGATGTTGCTGGAGAGCAGAAATCAACTTTGTTTCCTGATCAGATGTGAGTCTAGAATTGATAATCAGAAGAAACGTTTGATTAGAACCCAAAAAGACATATTTTAGATGATCGAAAAGAGGTTCAACTCCATAACTGGGCTATCAGTAGCAGGAGGTTCGGGATAGGCCTTAGAAGATAAGGCGGGAGTTGTGGATGAATCTGGATTAGTTCTAGGCTCCTCTATTTGTGGGGGATGATCTGCTTGGGATTGAGGAACAAGGGTAATTAGGTTTTTTTCTAGAAGTGGGTCCTCAATCATAGAACTAATGTCGCAAACTTGCTTAATTGCCCCACAGTTAATTCCTTTCTGGGCCTTAAATATATCAATCTTTAATTTTTTTTTTCAAATTTCAATTCGATCTGGCCCTCTTCACAATTTATATTAGCCCTAGTTGTGTCTAGGAATGGTCTTCCTAAAATAATTGGTGTATTCTTCATATTCTCAGGAGTATCCATATCTAATACAATAAAGTCTACTGGAAAGTAGAAATCACGAATTCGAACTAGAACATCCTCGAGAATTCCTTTAGGTGACTTGATCGATTGGTCTGTTAACTGCAAAGTCACCTCTGTCGGTTTGAGCTCAGTTTCCTCGAAGTGGTCAAGTAGGGATGTAGGTATCAAGTTTATGGAGGCTACTAGATCCAATAATGTCGATCAAATTCTAGATCACCAATTTTGCAGGAAATCAAAGGGGTGCTAAGATCTTTTGCTTTTTGCGGGAGCTTGCTCAAAATGATTGAGCTGACTTGCTTAGACAATACGATCGGACTCTCATCTTTGGTTCGCAGCTTACATTTAGGTGTACACAAATCCTTTAGAAATCTCATGTATGCCGGTATGGGGACAAATTGTAAAAGGAATTCGCTTGTGTATTTTTTTTCATTTTTCGAATATGCAGATTGTTTTTTGTGTTTTTGGATAAGTGAAAGCAAATATGACTACTCTACTTGCAAGATAAACATAGTAATGAAGAGAGAGATAGAGAGCAAGGGTTAGAGACATGATATTTTTATTTCACTAATAGATGAATGCTTACAAATACGAGTTCTTGCTAATATAGAAAATATAATCTAACAACTAGAAAGAATAAAACCTAGAACAAATGTAAAGAAAGGAAAAATGTAGAAGCAAGAGGTGATAATCCAGAGAGGAGTCACAGTGGTGGAGGATTCCATTGATGACATTGCCGTAGAGTGGATGCGGAGATCCAGAGGATGGCTAGAGGTAGAGGATGGCTTGGTGAAGGTGGATTTCTACTCTAATGGAGATCCTAAAGGAGAACCTACAAGAAGGGAGGGTGGAGGGGCTACACTACTTTGGAGGGCTTGGAGGTGGCAGAAGAATGTGAGTGGAGAATGGATGTGTTTTGATAGAGATAGAGAAATAATGAGGGCCATAGGATCTAGATCTAAAGGTTGGGTATAATCCAACACATCAAGGTATAGGTGGGCCCTTGGATGTGCATCCAAGGGTGCGTGTGTGCACTAAGATGGTGTTTGCGGGATAATGAGGAGATTTATGAAATGATCGTTGTAGTACATCCCCAAATTGCACAACAAACACTTAAATTTATAAACTCAAAATCTAGTTGGAGTCTGAGGTCGTTTACAGGGAGCAAATATGGAATTCACGCAATATCTCAATTCAGAATTAATGAGCACAATCAAGCATTAGATAAAAGATATTCAATGAATAAATTGCTCAGAATTAATATTCAAATATAAATCAATGTATCTCAAGGATTCATGGGATAAAAAGAAATAGAGAAGCAAAACAATGGTGATTTGAATCACTAATTAAATCCTTTTAATTAAGCATGCATCCCAACTATTCAATTCATTCAAATAAATCAACAATGGCTCAATCAGATAATCCACGTCAACTTAAGCACTTAAATGTTTCTACAGTGTCAGAACGTTATTGCAAAGCCAAGCACAGAGCTTATCAAACGTTGCCCCTTATTTTCAGACGACTTAAGTGCTAAGGCACTAAGCCTCAGTAAGTACACAAGAGCAACTGCTTCTCAAGGACTATACAACACAAGGCCAACATTCTCAGAGGCTAAGTGTTAGCCCTCTTCTTTAGCGTGCACCTCGAGGTGTTCCAAGTCGAAGTAAAACTTAGCCCTCTTCTTTAGCGTGCACCTCGAGGTGTTCCAAGTCGAAGTAAAACCCTCCCCCTTCCTCCTCACAAATCCTCTTCTTCCTCTTGTCAATACCGGGCATAATTGGGTCTAG
The DNA here is from genome assembly GCA_037157565.1 of Thalassia testudinum. Lineage (NCBI taxonomy): Eukaryota > Viridiplantae > Streptophyta > Magnoliopsida > Alismatales > Hydrocharitaceae > Thalassia > Thalassia testudinum. The sequence continues at coordinate 148,566,054 of JAZHRO010000031.1, forward strand.
ATTCTGGTAATCGGATCTATGCAATATTGGGTCCAGGCTCACTGGCATGAGAGATGAGAGAGGAGTGAGGCTAGGTACGTAGGGGACTCGACCCCTCACTGTCTCAGGTGAAGAGCTTATGGCACAAATCACTTATATACGCCATCAGTAGATCGTGGTTGCACGATGTGGGCAATTGTTACCCAATTCTCCTTCGTGCAACAACAACATTGAAGGGTCATTGAATGCGCACTGCTGTTGCTGTTGAAAGCTTCAATTTGAGATGCAGATTGATTCGAGAGGTGAAACCATACCTCCTGCAGTTGGTGGTAGGTTTTTTGGTAGCTAGATGATCTATTTGATGATGACGATGGAAACTGTGCTTACGTCAATGGCGATGGTACCTAAAATCCAAAGGACAGGCTCATTGCCCCAATTAGCTAATTCAGAAGCGTTGCCATGAGGTGTGGAATGGAGTGGCGGCGTCCATTTGGTGGGTGATGGTGTGTGGCGGTCGGCTGCAGCCGAAGAGGGTGGACAGTGAAGGAGGTGTTCGGTGGAGGTGTTCAATGGATGAATCCCTCAATTTCTTGAGGGGTTTTGGTGAGCGTGAAGTGGTGGAGGTTTTGGAGGTGGTCTCATGGAGTTTGGTGGCCTATGGAGGTTGGATGGCCACGCTGGAGGTACATCGGACGTGGGGAAGATGGAAGGGGAGGCAGTGGATAGTCGGTCGAAATAGGAGAGGGAGGAGCTGAACCTAATCTAGAGAGGGAGAGGAAGAGGTTGCCCTAACTAATGGAGAGGTAGCTCTTGAGTTGGCCGTCGAGGAGTAGACGAAGTCGGGGAAGATTATGGTATTCCCAATTTGGTCATTGGGAGGCTGTAGGAGGATGGGGGAGAGGGCTCACCGGAGTAGGTTAGAGCAGGCTAGAGGAAGGAAAGGAAGAATGATTTTGGCCTAAAACCTTGCTAAGGAGCTCGATTTCGCAAGAGGAACCTATTTAAAGGCCTCAAAGAGTGTTCCAAGCAAGGTATGGAGCTTGGAGAACTCACAAACTTAGGAAAAAGTATCCCTGAGATTGCGAGTGTTCGCATGAGGATTCTAGAGCAAATCAAGGTCCAAGACCTGGTTCAATCGATAGAGGATCTCTCAAGGATTCTCCCTTCTAATTTTGGGAGGATTTGGCTGAGAATCGAGCGAGAAAACCTTGCTCGAATCTCAGTGAGAAAGCTTCATTCACACTAATGGCAGCAGGGACCTCTTTGCAAAAATGATGATAAATTTAGGACTTGATTGCAAATATTTAAAAAATTAGGGCCTTAATTGAGAGGAATAGAGTTTAAATGGACTAAAATGCAAACTATGTCAAGATGGACTCTAATTGGGCCCAAATTTTGGTAGAAACTTAATTTGGACCCAAGGAATCTGATGGTGAAGTAGGATTTGAGTGTAGACTATGTTTGAATGGAAAATTTGTGTAGAAACCCAAATTAGGGTAGAATTCCATTTGAGACTCTGTTCAAGGTCAAAATAGGTTTAGATGGTTAAACCAAGGGTACCAAACCTCTCAGAATATTTTTCTACGAATTTTAGGAGGTTTAAATGAATTTTATCCTGACTAGAACCTCTTTAATTCAAGTGGGTATGAAATTAGGGTTTTGTGTTATGATTCAGTTCTTGAAATGCATGAAACCCTATTTCTGTCTGTGTAGACCTATTCATTGGACTTTAATGTTCATTTGACCTTCAATTAACCCCTAGCAAATTCTGTGGTTATTCTGCTTTCATGATGTGATGTTAAAACTCTAGAATTAACCCTAATTTAATATTTTCTTCCCAAAATGGATTTGCATGGAATTATGGCTTTTAGGCAATTATGTAGGAGCATTTGTCACCTGACTGTGACTAAATAAAGTTAGTTATAGCTCATGATGGTGATACCATCATACCCTCATGCCTAACCTCTGTTAGTCCCTAGCAAATTCTTATAGAAAGAACTATATCTCTAGACCATGCTTTGATGTTCAGATGCCTGATTTGTGACACTCTCTCGAAATTAGGTCAGAATGCCAACAATGGGCCTAGGGGTACTCAATTATCAATCAAGATTCAGGACTGACCAGCTTCAGCCTGAGTCTGCAGAGATCATTTCTAAGGCTCGCAAAAATTTCCTAGAGGTTTGTTGGCCCCAACGGTTAAAGCACACGTGCGTGAGACGTATTGTGTCAAGGTTTAGTTCGCCGTGCATTTTTAGTAAGGGAGAGACAGAAGGATTTTTTCATTTAGAGATTTTCTCTATTTTCCTTTTATATTTTTCCCTAAACCAAGCCTTAGATTGGTCTTAAACACGGTCTGTATCGGATTCCTTGTCCCTACCATCAATCCTCGAAGAGTTCTTGGCTTTCGATGCTTCGGGATCGCACCACGCATGGCAACCCCCAGAACCATGGCTTTCGACACTTCGGGATAGTGTCTCCCATGGCGTTCTGTAGCTAAATTCAGGCCCTGGCAATCAACATTTCGGGATAATCCTATCCATGGAGCTTGATAAGTCCACTTTCGTGGACCATTATTTTTCCTAAGTACTCTTTAATTAGTTATCCTTAATTGTTAATTGAGTAGGAGTTAAATGTCAATTCACCTTAGCCTGCATTTAATTTTATGCGCTGTTGAACGTGTACGAACCTACGCTAACGAGATTGGTTTTGGAAAACCTGTCGCTGTAGTTCGAAAGCGAAGAATTCGTGTTCAACAAATAAAATTTATACCGAAATTAAAATTCCGGGTCGAACACAGGGAGGTAGACGTTTGATTTAAAAACTACACGTTTCTTTTTATTTGTTACAGAATAATTCAATTTAGAACCATCTAATTATTTACAATAAATAGAAGAGAGAGAGAGTAAGAGAGAAAGAGAATATTACACAGAGAAATCAAAATGTGATGTAGAATAAACAAGGAATTTTTGTATTGAAGAGATTGTTCATTACAACTAGAAAGTATAAAACAATTACTCTAGAAAGCGATAAATTTACTCTAGAAAGCATTAAAAGAATGGAGAGAGAAATGTCCTCCTCGACGATTGCTTGGAGGACGAGTAGATTAATCTAGAAAGCAGTAAATCTATACTAGAAAGCGGTAAAAAGAATAGGGAGAGAGAAATCCTCCTCGACGGTTGCTTGGAGGACGAGCCGGACGGGACGACGCCTGGACGAAGGAGAACGAAGCGGGACGAAGGAGGACGAATCAGAAGAACGGGAACGAAGCAGCACGTCGTCGTCGTCGCGGGATCCACTTCTGAAGGGGAACGAAAACTGGACTTTATCTCGCGAGAAGCATCTCGGGTGTGGGACAAGCTTCTCTTAAGCTTTGGAGGGGTAGAGAGGAGAAAGAAGGGATGAAAATTTCATATGGAGGGGGTCTCCTTTTATAGTTGCAAGGAGTGAGGGTAAAATGGACATTACAAGTTGAAAATAGTAAATGAGGGGTCTTTAGTGACGGATAAATCCATCACTAAAGCCCCTAACGTGGGCGACGTGGGCGGCTCGCGCGCGCCTCCTCGCTTGCTCACGCCCTCAACGGCTTCGCACGTCCGCGAAGTCTCAGCCGTCCGATCGCAAGATCGGACGGCTTAAAATCGCGCCTTCACCACTGCCGCCCGCCCGCCTGTACGTGCGATCGCGCGTTCACGCGCGCATCCAATCGCGCGTCGGTGCTATCGGGCGCGCGCGGCCGTTGGATCGCGATCGTGCGGTCGATTGGAGGCGCGCCACCGCTCCAATTTCTGCGTGGCGAGGCTCGAACGCGCGTCCCTGCTTCGCGTTAGAGCGCTCGACCGCTGCGCTGCGGTCGCGTTTGTGTCGAGCGCCTGACTTCAGCGCGGGCGCGTCGCAGTTGTTGGATCGAGATCCAATGGCGGAGAGGAGACGGGTGCACGGTCTTCACAAGATGCAAGCGGCCGTTTGGGGCTGAGATGGCGCCACGTGGCGCCTTCTTGGCCGTCCATCTTCTGGAAGTTGTAGATGGTGCCACGGATGTCGGATTGACTCGATTTTTGTGTCGTTGGGCTGCGATCGTCGATCCGAATTCATCCGTGCGGTTGAATTTTTCATCTGAAGTGCGAATTTACAACATCCTGGCCCTTGATTTTCTAGGGTTCCCCGATCTCTATCTGATGCTACGGATGCTTGATTAGGGTGATCTTGGAGTCGTTGAACTCCAATCGTCGCCCTGATCATATCCATACGGTTGGATCTTTGATCCGAGGCCCCGATAAAATGTTTGCCCTGTCCAAGCACATAAAAGGGGACAATTAACCTCCATTTTATTCAAACTACTCTAAATGCGAGATGATGCATGTTATGCAATATTTATATCATGAAATGCAATCCTATGCTTAAGAACATGCATAAATAGATATTTTAAGTAGTGTAAATGTGTTTATATCATGCGCCACTTTTATATTTAATGATATGATAATATAATTTATTTGATGAATGCAGGCTAGGTGAAAGAGTTCAGACCTGCATTTTTGTGTTTATAAGATGTCTGGAGATAAGGTCGGATGTCTGGGAATTAACATCGTGAATTTGCTGACTCCACACTTTTTAATACGTATGGAGTATTGCTTAGATGTCTGATGAAGATTTCGTTAGGCGGATCTTACCGTTCCAACCACTTGCGATCTTCGCCGGGTGATTGGAGAACTTGCGGTGGAAGAGATCAACAGCGGGTCTTTTTATATAAAGTGCAGCAGCAACGGGATCGGCCATCCTTCCCCCCTGCGGGGATCTCCTCCTTCCTCCATCATCGTGGAACAAACGCACCCTGTGAACCAAGCGCATCGTGGCCCCAGCTTGCTCCAACATCGTCGCTCATCTCCGATGAAGTGGTGCATAGTGACAGCACGCACCACACCCTTTCCTGCTCTTCCTTGCCAAACGCACCACCAACATCATCCGCTCCGTCCACTGTCACCACCTTCATCTTCTCCACTAAACAAAAAAAACCCCCATTGCAAAGCACCTCTCGCGTGCTGCCACACCCACCGCGTGCCACAACCCCCTTGCGTACCCTTGCACCCGTGCCCTCGTGCCACCATTCTCGCGTGCACGCAACGCCACCATAACCACCATCACTAGTTAGCCAAAAACCCCCCCGCCCCTTTTTCTTCCTCTTCTTCCAATCACTCCCCCTGCAACTTCTCCGAAGGAACCCAACACTTGTAGCCAAACGCTCTCACCGTCCACCCTCCTCCAATCGCCAAACTCGACCCCAAGCTAACTCCGGCGATCTCAAGCACTGACGAGCCTCCTTGACGATCGCAAGCACCCGCCGATGCCTCCACGGTTCGCCCGTAGCCACCGCTTGCCCCTGGCCTCTCCTCCTTTGTCCAGCTCCCGTCGGCCACCTCCGGTCGTGCCGCTATCACCGTTGTGAGCCTCTCCTCTCGCATGTCTCCTCCGCCCAGACTCGCAGCTGATGAGCCTCTCCTCCGCTCATGCGAGCAGGGGATTCATTTCCCCTATTTCGCTACAGTAACAACCCAATTAAAATTTACGATAAATGCCATTGCGAAAATCACTATTCATTTATTTATCTAATTATTATATTTAGATAGATTTGCATGAATATCCCTCATGTTTATTTGAATTATGAATAGTTGCATTTATCTCTTAAGTAATGGAGTATGGGATATTGATTATAGGGAACGGTTCAGTTTTGGTTTATATTGACGATATTTGTCAGTACTAAGATTACGATTCGTGTATTCCATAGTGGTGATTTTGCATGTAACCTCCCTATATTCTTGAGTAATTACATAAATGCTAATCTTATGATGAAAATGAATTACAATAACTAGTATGCACGCCCGTTGAGATTCCAGAATAAACAAAGCACTACTTACTAGTCCAATAGGTTATTTCCTTCCTGTGGAGGTGACCTAACTATTTTCGTGGTTATAATTTGAATATTAAATATTTTGAAAAGTGATTTTCTACCACACGATTAAATACAATGACACGTCATTTTATGTTAAAGTTTTTATCGAAATTGAAGATCGCTCTTTCAACACCTGAACAAGCAAAAGGTGCTTACATGCCCCTCGTAGGATATTTAGATATCTCAGGAAACAAGCACCGAGGAGATGATATGTTATTACGCATCTTCGATGGGAATTTCCTACCTCTCCTTGTCGGGAACTTGTCCAACCAACTTGTGTTGTCGAGTCGCTCCTAAGCAAGATTTTCGAAATGGCTTTTCAGAACAAAATAATTTCGGCATGATTTTCTTTATTAAGCGCACTGAAGTGTGTGAATTTGTGTACTTAGGTTACTAAGTCCCACAAACCAAAGGGCAGGCAATGGGGCTGAATAATCTCTAAGCCTTAGACCTACTACATTAGCTTCGCACTTTCCTCAACCTCTTGAGGATTATCTAGATCTTAACAAATACGTGAATGCATAAGCCCTAAAGCAAGTCCAAGAGGCCTAAGTTTAGCACTCATACTAGTCTCCTTGTCTCTATCATTTTAGGACTTAATCTTTCTTTTGATTTGGTCAAAAAAGTTAAGTAAATTCCATAATCAATTACTGTGACTATCAATTTTGTTTTCGATTTTTAATCCTTTTTGACATTTGAATTTCCTCCTTTTTTCCTCTTTAAGACAGATTTTCAATCAATTCACAAAATTTCCTCCCCTTTCTCCATTTTTTTTTCTTTTTCATCTTTTTTATCATTTTTGAATATATATTTTTTGTGAGAACCCCTTAGAGAATTGAATTTCTATATCTTTTCACTTTAACACCCCCCATGCTTAAGTTTTGCAATGCCCTCATTGTAAACTAGGAGGGTACAAATTTAGCTTGGTTCAAAGTTTAGGACATGATCAAAGGGTGGGTGAATGGGTCAGGATGATTATTTGCGGACTATTTCAAGCTTTGATACAAGTACCAAAGGTGGAGTCGGTTGTTCTAAAGTTGAACCCTCAAAAGTGTATTAGGAGTGTAGCTCAAAAGGATGATCAGAAGGGTCTCGAGTTTTTGGAATGACGGGTTGCCTCCCATTCAGTGCTAAATTCAATGCCTTTAGCCAAGCAGAAGGTGGTCAAGGAGAAGGGGTGGTAAAATCAGAGTAGTTTTGTAGAACAAGCACCTTGATAAGTAGCTTGGTTGGTTCAACTAGGTGCTTGTTCAGATCAACAGGCTGATGATGCAGACCAAACCCAATCAGTCTGGTGGGTTGATTCATGTGAATTAGAAAATTTGGAAACCACCAGATACTTTGAGGCTCAAAAAGATGTGGAAATGTGAATTACGGGTTTGGCTGAATCAGCTCTACCTGTTCAGTGTAGGGGTCCTCAAAAGAAAATGGATCTGTAGAGGATGTAGGAACCCTATGGGTGAAATCAGAGAAGGATAAGAAGTGATTAACATTCTGATCAATGTCCGAAACTCGATCAAAAGATGAAGGTGAATCACATGCAATTGGATCAGATAGGGGTGAATTAGGGTAGAAATTGATTCCAGTGGTGGGTCAGAGCTGGGATTGGATTTTGGAAAGCTCTATATGTGGATTGCAAGGTGTTTATCTTTGAGGTCCAAATCATTAGCCTTAGCATCAGAATCAAAGAACAGGTCATGGATGCTGAGGTCGTAAACTGACTCGTAATCGTCAGGAAACAAAGGTTCTCCGAAATCAGAGTATGATTCGAAATCATTAGAGAATTTGCGAAAATCAATTTCTGAACTTGATTCTAGATCAGGATTTCCACCACAGGATGAATCATGATGCATAGACTCATCAACCTGACTTGGATTTAACCTAATCTCAAATTTCAGGCTCAAAGAGGTGTCCTTATTAGGCATAGGCTCGGGTTCTTGGCTCCTAGGGTAGACCTAATCAAATCCCAACTCTTCCAACTCTTCTGTTTCTGTATCGTAAATCAATGTAACTTCTAAAAAATCAATTTGTATTTTTGAGGAGTTTAAAGAGGTGTAATCATAAAATATAGGCCCAGAACCATAGTCTAGATCTAAAATCTGATTCTCATTATATTGGGCCTCCTGATCATCCAAATAGGTTTAGATATAGATTCTAGGTTTAAGGTAGGGATTGGGTCACTAGAATTTGGACTTGTTTCTATTGGGATGTCAGAATTACTCTCAAGGATTACCTTAGCAGAATAAGGTTTGGGAATTACATCCTTGGGAATTACTACAGGTGTTTGGGAAATCAAGGCATGATGGAACAGCTTCATGGCTCTCTAAGGCTGGTTTAGAATCAAGAATACTTGCAATTGGATCCACCCAACCAACATCAAGATCAGGTATGTCAATTTGCAAAAAGTTTGAATTTGATTCCATTTTGGTTGGGGGTCCATAGCAACCTTGATTTTCTAACCTGGGCTCTGGGAAATCATATTGATCCTTAATGTTGTTCCAAGATGTCTCATCAACTTCTGAGTGTTGGTATGGGTTTTTTTGATCAATGGCTTATTGTAGTGTATTTAACATATACCCACATTTCTCAATGAGACCCTGTTGTATCTTCCAAAGTTGTGGATTTGACAAACATTGTATATACTAAGTACTGTGTAGTTTCCATAATTCACTGTATTATGATAAAAGCTCATCCTGGGTTGAACCATGTATCATTTGTGTAACTATCATTCCAGCATGATTTATAATGTGGGTTGTAGTTTCTGGTATATTAACCTGAATGTGCCTAGATGGATCTAAGGGTTTGTAATACTCATCATGATGTCTACGAGCAGTCTCAATCATCTTTTCTTTCATGCTCATTTGGGATTCAGGTTTCCTTAATATTCTTCCTAACTTGTTAGGTTGCATTTTCAAATCAGGTTGTGGATCAAGATGTATAATCAAATTTAGGTTTAGATTTAATTGATCAGATCAGATCAGAAATCCCCAAGAAGATCAACTCTAATGAAGGCCTCTAACTCAATCCTAGGTACCTTTCCTGTGTATGTGCTCAAAAGAATAGATTAGGGACTTGATATGATTTGGACCCAATCAAGGCACCCAAAGATTTTTGGATGAATAAGGCTATTTTGAGTGATGATAACTCTGAATCAAAAATCCACACACCCGTGAATTACCTGGGCAGCCAGGAAGGAAGAGCCCTACAGAGACCCCTACACGGTAGAGTGTCCCCACGGGTTACAGGGTTTCCCCCACCCGACCATCCTTGTCATTGCGTTTCCAAGTAGACAGGAATATATGAATTGAAACCTTAACTCTACCAATTTTAGTCCTAATTTGTGCCTTGAATTTCACTTGATTAGAAGTTGATTCAATTTGTGACCTAATTTGGAAGTTGGCTGGCCCACAAAAGTAGACCAACTTCACCTGACCTGCCTTAAAGATGGAAGATGAAATTTGGGTTAAGACCGAAAAATCACCTTGAATTGACTCTCAAGTTATTAGGTCTAAAGTTTTAGGATTTAAGTGAATTTAGAGCCTGATTTTAGGGTTTTTCTTGAATAAATCTATTCAACCAAGGGCTTGGGTCGCACACGAATGCGGGAAGATTAATTTCTTTTAATGCATGCAAATGTCTACTAACACTTCAAAACTCTAAAGCAGAAACCCTAATTGGTTCTATTTCCAAGTCCAATTAGATCTCCAAATGTGACACCTTGGACTCCAACAAGAAAGTGAGTAGTCCAAGATGTTTGTGATTTTAAGCATAAATCCTTAATAGGTACAGGAAATCAGGATAGGGATCTATAATCAAATCATCTTACTTCAATCAGATATAAATCAAGTTCACAAGTCAAGAAATTTTTTCCTTTGAATGATAATTACTCGAAAAATACAAGTAAATCCTAATTCATTTGTTTCCTTTTTTTCTTTCCCAAGATTAGGAGGTTGATTAAAGAAGATGAGAAATTTTACGTGCCCCTGGAGTGGTTGATTACACAGAAGATCTCTATGTGATGTACCTCGCAAAATCACAAGCAAAATAGATAGGGCAAGTTAATGCTCAAATCAATCAAACAAGATACTAGTAGTGAATTGCACGTTGCTCCCCGGCAACGATGCGAAAATATTTGTGAGTGAATGAGGAGATTTATGAAATGGTCATTGTAGTATGCTCCCTAAATCACATAACAAACACTTAAATTTATAAACTCGAAATCTATGGAGTCCGAGGTCATTCACAGGGAGCAAATATGAAATTCACGCACTAATCTCACTTTAGAATTAATGAGCACAATAAATCAAGCATTAGATAAAAGATATTCAATGAATAAATTGCTCAGAATTAGTATTCAAATATAAATCAATGTATCTCAAGGATTCATAGGATAAAAAGAAATAGAGAAGCATAACAATGGTGATTTGAATCACCAATTAAATCATCTTAATTAAGCAAGCATCCCAACTATTCAATTCATTCAAATAAATAAACAGTGCCTAAATCAGATAATCCATGTCAACTTAAGCACTTAAATGTTTCTACAGTGTCAGAACTTTATGCTAAAGCCAAGCATAGAGCTTATCAGACGTCGCCCCTTATTTTCAGACGGCTTAAGTGCTGAAACACTAAGCCTCAGTAACTACACAAAAGCAATTGCTTCTCAAGGACTCTACAGCATAAGGGCAATGATAGGGACACCATCATGAGCCATAACTAGCTCATTTTGACCTAATTAATTCAGTAAATGCTCTTACATAACTGCCAGAGAGTCACAAGTCACTGCATAATCATTTTGAGGGAAAAATGAGAAACTAGGGTTAAAACTGTAATTTTACCAGCGTATCGTGAATGCAATACAACCATGAGTTTTCTCAGTGGTTGAATGAAGGTCAAATGGTATTAAAAAGATAACAAGTGGGTTAGAACAATTAGAAAAGGATTTGCACATGTTCTGAGAATTAAATAACCTTTGAAACCCTAAAAATAGACCTGCTTAATTAACTGATGCTCTGATTAGGATAAAATTTACTTAAACCCTCTAAAATTCATAGAAAAATATTCTCTATGGTTTGGAACCTTCAATTTGACTATCAGAACCTGTTTTGACCCAGAACAGAGTCACAAACAGACATTTGCCTTAATTTAGATTTTTTCATAAATTACCTAATCAAACGTAGTCAAAACCAAAATCCAACTTCACCATTAGATTCCTTAGGTCCAAATTAGGTTTGTACCAAAATTTGGACCCAAGATGAGTTTGTCTTGACCTAGTTTGCAAATTGGTCTTGTCTCATTACATTTCTGCCCTTAACTTTCAAAATCTTTTCAAACAAATCCCTAACTTTATCTTTATTCTTACAAAAAGGTCCCTACCGCCATTAAAACCTATTCCTACTTGCTCTGGCAACCTTAAATTGGAAATAACTCCCTAATTTCTTGACGAATCCCTTTCAAATTTGAAAGGGAAGGTCGTCAAGAAATTCCCTTCCTTTTGAACCCGATCCTAAGCCCTAAAACCTACAAAATCTTTTATGTGAACACATGAGAGATTTGGGTATCAAAGAATTCCCAAACTTCGACGAGCTTTCCAAGCTTGGGAATCTTGCTTCCCAAGCTCTAACCACCCTCTGATGACCTATAAAAGAAAACCCAGGTCAGGTCGAACCCCTCAAGCTTGAATTCGACCAGAGTAACCCTCAAATTCTTCTCTCCTCCTCTGGCCGAATTTCTCTTCAAGCTTCGGCAACCCTCCTTGCCTCACCTCGTCGCTTGTCCGCAATACTAGCGGCAGATTCTCCTTCCTTGCCTTCTGCGTCGAGCAGTACCTGCCGGTGTCCCTATCTCCTTCATCCTTGCCGTCCACCCCTTATCAGAGTAGCTTTTTCTCCGGCACCGGCCATACCTCAACCGGTGCCAACTCTACTCGCCGTCATCTGCTACCTCTCTTAAACGACTCCTCATCTTCCACTCTTCGTTTCCAGACATTCTCCTCTTCGTTTCGACTGCCGATTCGCCCTTTGCGACTTCATCTTCCAACTCGCCGGTAGACCTTCGGTGAGCCCTAGAGGCTTCCACACTAGCCCAACTGTGCTGCTTCCACGCTCCTCACCATCACCTCGACCCACCAACCAAAACCCCTCAAGTAAATGAGGGGATTAGCCTCTCTATCACCCCCTTGACTCACGCACTCTCACACACATTCCGCAAAGTCAACAAACCTCCACACCCACTTGCACGTGACGCCACCACCATAGTTACATTCCCTGATGTCTAGCGAAGCTCTTGAGCACTTCTGATGTGGCCATGAGGTTGTGTTTATGTTTTCAGGTTACAGGTCTTTCCCGCCATTAACAGCAAGCTTTGAGCGAGCTTGAAGCTTGCTTCATGCTCGATAGCACTAGGCATCCTACTCCAGGCGCAGCGGAATCCCACCAGGATCACAACTTGGGGACCAATTTGGCCCTTTGACCAGGCCTTTTGTCCAGAATTAGATGCATCAGCTGCTGTAGCCAGTGCTTGGAAGAAGCAAGGGACCTTTAGTCCCACATCGGAAGTGGTAGAGTAGTTGAAGGAGCATAAATTGAAAAAGTGATACGGCCTTATCACCTCGACACACAGGGGGTGAGGTCCCCCGCATACTCCCCTCACATGCGCCTCATCCGCGACACCTGACCCCGTGGACTTGGTGTGGCCGACCCGCCTAAGCCTTTCACTCCTCGGCTGCGACCATGCCAGCAACCTTGGACCCGCGTTTGCGCCTACCCGATTACCTAGTTACCCACTGAGAGGCCCTGGGAGGGTGAAGCCTAAGAGAGAAAGAGAAGGAGAGATTGCATGGGGTAGGGGGAGGGTTTTGCTGTAGAGAGAATTGGCTGACACATAGCCAATTCAAGAAGTTTCCCCCTCTGTGTGAAGTAGTTGAACAAAGAAAGAAGAAGAAGGCTTCAGTAGTAGAGGAATGGAGAAAGAGGAAGAAGAAACAGAGAAGAAGAAGAGGAGAAAAAGAAGAATCAGAGAAGAAGAAGAAAGCAGAAGCATAAAAAGGAGAAGGAAGAAGAAAAAGGAGAAATAAAGGAGAGAGCCATTTAAGGCATCTAATCTCCAAGGGAGACGTCTGATTACTACTGTAGCATTCAAGCTACTGTGCGAATATTTGGACTTGATTACTATGGCATTATTACTCTAGTTTACATATAACTATACTTAATAATTGGTGATCTAAATCACCATTATTTTGTTATAGATTTCTTTTTATCATGTTGAATTCTTGTTATCCTCTTGTTCTACACTGGTTATCATTTTTGAGTAGTTTATTTGGTTTAAATTCTTTTGCTCATTTGCATTATTGAGATTAGTGTGTGAATTCCTATTTGCTCCCTGTGTTCGACCTCGAAACTTTTTCGAGTAATAAAATTTATTTGTTTGAGAGCTATTTTGGCTATACTACAATGCGATAATTTTAAAACACCGATTTAGCGCACGAACATTTTGGCGCCGTTGCTGGGAGCAATGCACAATTCACCACTATTCTCTGCATTATTTGATTATATTTGAACACAAACTTGCCCTATTTACTTTCTTGTGATTTTGTGAGGTACTTCACAATATCTTTCACTCAAAACAACCACACCAGGGCAGGTAACTTCTCCATTCTTCCCTAATCAACCTCCTAATCTTTGGAAGACAAAAGAAGAAAAGGAAAATATTGATTAGGAATCACCTACCTTATTTCATAGTAATCATCATTTAAAAGGAAAAATTCCTGATTTGCGAAATTCTTTCAATTCTCATTGAGTTGAAGTGATTTTGTTTAGAGATCCTACCCCAAGTTGCCTGTGCCAATTAGGGACAACACTTAAAATTCTAAATCACTTTGGGTTAACACATTTCTTGCTTGAAGCCTAAGGTGAACATATCAAGACGAATTGGACTTAGAAATAATGCCAATTAGGGTTTCTGCAATAGGGTTTTGGAGTGCTAGTTCACACTTGCCTGCATAAAAGGAAACAAACCCACCCGCATTTGTGTGCTACCCAAGCCCTTGGTTGAAAAGATTTAATCAACAAAAACCCTAAAAATCAGGCTCTAAATTTACTTGAACCCTAAAATCCTTGGACCTAATAACTTGGAAATCAAATCAGGGTGATTTCTAGGTCTTGACCTAGATCTCATTCTGCCATCTTTAGGGCAGGTCAGGTGAAGTTGGTCTACATTGTAAGACAACCAACCTACAAATTAGGTCGCAAGTTGAATTAATTTCTAATCGAGTGAAACTCATGGCACAAATTAGGACATAAAAGTGTTAGACTTAAGGACTTCATACATTTCGGTCTACCTGGACCCTCAGTGACAAGGAAGGTTGGGTGGGGGAAATCTTGTAACTCGTGTGGATGCTCTACCATGTTGGGGTCTTTGTGGGGCTCTCCCTTCCTGGCTGCCCAGGTACTTCTCGGGTGTGCGAATTTCTGACTCAAAGGTATCATCCACCTTGAAATTGCCTTAGTCATCCAAAAATCTTTGGGTGCCTTGATTGGGTCAATCTCACATGCAGTCCCTCATCCCCTCTATTTAGAGCACACACACATATTTCCTTGGGAATCTCTTTTCAGATCTAATCAATTTCGATCTAATCTTGAATTTTGATTCTACATTTTGATTCCACCATTTGATTCAAAAATGTAGCCTGGCTACTTAGGGAAATCTTTGAAGAAACCTGAATCTCAAATATCCATGAAATATAGAGCGGCTGAGGATACCCTTAGACTTTATGAGATTGATGACAAAACCTCAAAACCAATTGAAGACATTTAGGTTAATGTATCGATAACAACAACCTTCATTATAAATTGTGCCCAAATAATTATAACACAAGTAACAAATGGATCTACTTGGGATGTTCCCACGTCAGGATACATTGAGTTAGAGAAATTACATAATTTTGAATATCTCCAATGCATGACAAATCCTATACTTTGGGAAAGACACCAAGATGATCTTGAAAAATGGGAGGAGATGATAAAATTATTAAAGCAAATTATCAATAAAAAATACCAGTACATTCCCCAAACATTTAGCGAAACATCTTGGAGCAATACTGAGGATCTATCTAAGTTTCCAAATCCTGGGTTTAAGAATCAAGGTTGTTGTGGACCTCTAGCCCAAATGGAATATGATCAACCTAATAAACAGATTGATACGTCTGACTGTAAGATGGGTTGGCAGGATCCAATTGCAGGAGAACATGATTTTGAGCCAGCCCTAGAAAATCAAAACCCTGGTTGCTAAGCTTAGATTTCCTAGACTCCTGTGATAATGAGATTGAATCAGAACCTCTTGAGGGTGTAAATTTCTCTCCTTACTCTTATAAGGTGACCCCCGAGGGCAATTCTGACATCCCTGTAGAGCCTAACCTAGATTCTAATGATCCAACCCACACCCTTAACCTAGAATTTGGATCTGAGCCTTATTGGGATGATTACAAGGCCCCGTATGATGAAAATCTGAATTTGAATTTGGATTATAATTTTGGGCCTGTATTTGATGAATGCACCTCTCCAACACCCTCAGAAACACATTAATTTTTTAGAAGTCATGCCAATGTATGATACAGAAATCGAAGAGTTGGAGGAATTGGGTTTTGATTGGGTCTTCCCTACAAGCCAAAAACCCAAGCCCAGACCCAATAGGCACATTGTTTTGAGCTCGAAATCTGAGAATAGCCTAGATCTAAGTCAGGTTGCTGAGTCTACATCTTGTGATTTATTCGATGGTGGAACCTCTGATGTCAAATCAAATTCAGAACTTAATTCTCGCAAATTCTTCGACGATTTCGAATCTTATTATGATTTCAGAGAACCGTTGTTTCATGATGATTATGAGCCAATCTATAGCATACATGATCCATTCTTCGACTCTGACTCTGAGGTCCTTGATCCTGAGATCACTGATTCAAAATCAGGTTCCATTAAGATGGAATCATTTCTTTTTGAACCTTAGGAATCAGAAACAAAAAGTGCCGAGAGTGACTACAACCCAGAGTTTGAATCTTTTCTTGACTCAGACTTTCTTCATCCTATAAACACTCTTCAGGCATTTACCTTTGAGTTTGATGGCTACTGTAAGAACTCTCTAAAGAAACCCACCTTTGAATCCTCACTAGAAGAGCCCTCATACACAATTCTTATTAATGCCACCTCTACAACATATGTAGAACTTGCCCAAACCCATTCTCAACGACCCGCAATTGAACTCAATTTCTTCTCTGATTCTCCTCTCGATCCGGATGCAGAAGATTCTCCTCCACATTCAAATCGGGTTTCGGGCTTCGATCAGACTACAAATCATGCCTCATCCTTCTCTGATCACTCTCGTAGGGATCTCACATCTTTTAGTGATTCCTTTGAGGATCCCTACTTTGACCAGGTTGATTCGACTCAGCCAAACCCTGGATTCACACTTCCACATCATTCCGAGCTCCATAGCATATGGTGGGTTCCGCATCTCTTGATCTATATCTATCAACCCACTAGATTAATTGGGTTTGGGCTGCATCATCAGGCTGCTAATCTGAACAAGCACCTGGTTGGACCAACTAGGCTATTAATCAAGGTGCTTGTTCTGCAAAACTCGTCTAATTTCAACACTCCCTCTCCATACCATTTTCCACTCGGCTAAAGGAGTTGAATTTAGCGCTTAACGAGAGGCAACCCATCAATCCAAAAAATCTGAGATCCTTCTGATTATCCTTCTGTACTTCACATCTATTGTACCCTGAGTTTAGTTTTAGAATAGTTGATCCTACCTCTAGTACGCATATTAGGGCTTGAAATCGTCCGCAACAGTCATTCTTGACTCGTTCGCCCACCCGATAATCCTGTTCTAATTCCTGAACCTAAAACTATTTCACACCCTCTGTTTACAATGAGGACATTGCAAGACTTAGGCATGGGGGGGTGATAAAGTGCAAACATACAAAAAATTCATAGTTTGGAAGGGTTCTCACAAAAAAAGCAGATATTCCAAAAACCAAAAAAATAAAAAAATTGAAAAAAAAGAACAAAAATGGGAGAAGGGAGGAAATTTTGATGGCATATCAGTTTTGAGGAGAAAAAGGGAGGAAATAAAAATGTCAAAAAGGAGCACAATTTAAAAAGAAAAGAAAAAGAGAGTCATTAGTAAAAGATTAAGGAATTGACTTAGTTCTAGACCAAATCAAAAGAAAGAAAATGAAAGGCAAAAAGTGGTAAAGAAACAAAGAAGAGATTAGTAGGAACGCTGATTTTAGGCTTCCTGGGCTGCAATCCTATGCTTAAAAATTCAAGTACCTGCTAAGATCTGGATAGTCCTCAAGAGGTTGGGCAAAATGCGAAGCTTAAGTATTAGGTCTAAGGCTTAGGGATTATTCGACCTCGTTAACTAACCTTTGGTTTGTAGGACTCGGTAACCTAACCACCCCAATCCACACACAATCTGGTTCAGTGCGCCTAAGTATCAAAATCACACAAATGCGTTAAACCTGTTCTGAAAAAAAGTTACCTAGATTAGGAGTGGTTGATCAACACAAGTTGATTTGGATGAGTTCCCGGTGCGGAGAGGCAGGAAATTCCCCTTGAAGATGCGCAATAACATATTGTCTCCTCCGTGCTTGTCTCCTAAGATATCTAAATATCCTACCGGGGGCATGTAAGCACCTTATGCTGGTTCAGATGCCATGGGAGGCATTATCTCGAAATGTCGATTGCCAGGGTCTGGATTTAGCTACAGAACTCCATGGGCAGGATTATCTCGAAAGCTAGGGTTCTACGGGTTGCCATGGGTGGTGCTATCTCGAAGCATCGATTAGACCCTGCGAGGATTGATGGTGGGGACTAGGAATCCGATACAGATCGTGTTGTAAAGCTAATTTGAAGCTAGAAATAAAAAGAAAAGAGAGAGAAAACTCTCCAAAAATAAAGAAAAATTCCTCTTTCTTTCTGACGAAAATGCATTGCAAATTGAACTTGGGCTAAAACATGTTGCAAGCATGGGTGCTTTAACCGAGGAGTTCAACGAACGTTAGGTTTGTTCCTGTGGGCCTTAGAAACCTTCGCGACAGACTAAGGCTAGAGCTAGTTTGGTCCGGATCTTGGTTGGTACTTGAGTATCTCTAGGCCTATAATTGGTATTCTAACCTAATCTACAACGGAAAGCACACATCAAAGTTTTAAGCATCAAAAGTATTATGGTCTAGAATCAAAGTTAATACCTTGAAATTTTGCTAAGGAACTAGCAAAAGCTAGGCATTGGGGTATGATGGGGACAACATCATGAGCCATAATTAGCTCATTTTGACCCAATTAAGTCAGTAAATGCTCCTACATAATTGCCAGAGAGTCACAAGTCACTGCATAGTCATTTTGAGGGAAAAATAAAAAACTAGGGTTAAAATTGAAATTTTATCAGCTTATCATGAATGAAGTACAACCACGGGTTTTCTTAGGGATTGAATGAAGGTCAAATGGTCTTGAAAAGATCACAAGTGAGTTAAAATAATCAGAAAAGGGTTTGCATGTGTTTTGAGAATTAAATGACTTTTTGAAACCTTAAAAGCAGACCCGCTTAATTAATTGAGATTCTGATGAAGATAAAATTCACCTAAACCATTTAAAATTCATAGAAAAATATTCTCTATGGTTTGAAACCTTCAATTTGACTATCAGAACCCGTTTTGACACAGAACAGAGTCACAGACAGACATTTGCCCTAACTTAGGTTTTTGCATAAATTATCCAGTCAAAGTGGTCAAAACCAAAATCCAACTGCACCATTAGATTCCTTAGGTCTAAATTAGGTTTGTACCAAAATTTGGACCCAAGATGAGTTTGTCTTAACCTAGTTTGCAAATTGGTCCTGTCTCATTACATTTCTGCCCTTAACTTTCAAAATATTTTCAAACAGACCTCTAACTTTGTCGTGTTCTCACAAAAAGGTCCCTGCTGCCGTTAAAACCTATTCCTACTTGCTCCGGTGACCTTAAATTGGAAGGAACTCCCTGATTTCTTGACGAATCCCTTTCAAATTTGAAAGGTAAGTTCGTCAAGAAATTCCCTTCCTTTTGAACCTGATCCTAAGCCCTAAAACCTACCCAATCTCTCATGTGAATGCATGAGAGATTTTGGTATCAAAGAATTCCCAAACTTCAGCGAGCTTTCCAAGCTTGGGAATCTTGCTTCACAAGCTCTAACCACCCTTTGATGTCCTATAAAAGAAAACCCAGGCCAGGCCGAACCCCTCAAGCTTGAATTCGACCAGAGTAACCCTTAAATTCTTCTCTCCTCCTCCGACTGAATTGCTCTTCAAGTTCTGGTGACCCTCCTTGCCTCACCTCATTGTCTGATCGTAATACTAGCGGTAGATTCTCCTTCCTTGCCTTCTTCTGCGTCGAGCAGTACCTGCCAGTGTCCCTATCTCCATCCTCGCCGTCCACCCCTTATCAGAGTAGCTTCGTCTTCGGCACCGGCCATACCTCAACCGGCACCAACTCCGCTCCCTGTCATCTGTTACCTCTCCTAAATGACTCCTCATCTTCCACTCTTCATGTCTAGACATTCTCCACTTCGTTTCGACCGTCGATTTGCCCTTCGTGACTTCATCTTCCAACTCGCTAGTAGACCTCCGGCAAGCCCTAGCGGCTTCCACACTCGCCCAACCGTGTCGCTTCCATGCTCCTCAACATCGCCTCGACCCACAAACCAAAACCCCTCAAGTAAATGAGGGGATTGGCCTTTCTATCACCCCTTTGACTCACGCACTCTCACATGCATTCCGCAAGGTCGACAGACCTCCACACCCACTTGCACGCGACGCCACCACCACAGTTACATTCCCTGACGTCTGGAGAAGCTCTTGAGCACTTTTGATGTGGCTGTGAGGCCATGTTTCTATTTTTAGGTTACAGGTCTTGCCCACCATTAACAGCAAGCTTTGAGCGAGCTTGAAGCTTGCTTCACGCTCGATAGCACTAGGCATCCTGCTCCAGGCACAGCGGATTCCCACTAGGAACACAACTCGGGGACCAATTTGGCCCTTTGATCGGGCCTTTGATCAGAATTAGATGCATCAGCTACTGTGGCTAGTGCTTGGAAGAAGCAAGGGACCTTTAGTCCCACATCGGATGCAGCAGAGCAGTTGGAAATGCATAAATTGAAAAAGTGATACGACCTTATCGCCTCGACACACAGGGCGGTGAGGTCCCTCGCATGCTCCCCTCACACGCACCTCGTTCACGACACCTGACCCCGTGGGCCTGGTGCACCCGACCTGCCTAAGCCGTTCACTCCTCAGCTGCGACCACGCCAGCAGCCTTGGTCCCAGGTTTGCGCCTACTCGATTACCTGGTTACCCACTGAGAGGCCCTAGGAGGGCGGAGCCTAAGAGAGAAAGAGAAGGAGAGATCGCATGGGGTAGGGGGAGGGTTTTTTGCAGAGTGAATTGGCTGACACTTAGCCAATTCAAGAAGTTTCCCCCTCTATGCAAAGTAGCTGAACAGAGAAAGAAGAAGAAGAAGGCTTGAGCAGCAGTGGAACAGAGAAAGAGAAAGAAAAAACAGAGAAGAAGAAGAAGAGGAGAAAAAGAAGAATTAGAGAAGAAGAAGAAAGTAAAAGCATAAGAAGGAGAAGGAAGAAGGAAAAGGAGAAACAAAGGAGAGGGCCTTTTAAGGCATCTGATCTCCAAGGAAGACGTCTGATTACTATTGTAGCATTCGAGCTACTGTGCGAATATTTGGTCCTGATTACTATGGCATTATTACTCTAGTTTACATATAACTGTACTTAATAATTAGTGATCTAAATCACTATTATTTTGTTATAGATTTCTTTTTATCATGTTGAATTCTTGTTGTACTCTTATTCTACACTGATTATCATTTTTGAGCAGTTTATTTGGTTTAAATTTTTGTGCTCATTTGCATTATTGAGATTAGTGTGTGAATTTCTATTTGCTCCCTGTGTTCGACTTCGGAGCTTTTTCAAGTAATAAAATTTATTTGTTTGAGCGCTATTTTGGCTATACTACAATGCAACAATTTTAAAACATCGATTTAGCGCACGAACAACCAACCTTCTTAAAGGCTAAATGTTAACCTTCTCCTTCAGCACACACCCCGAGGTGTTCCAAGACGAAGCAAAACCCTCCCCCTTTCTCCTCACAAATCCTCTTCGTTCTCTTCTCAATACTGGGTATAATTGGGTCTGGATTCGGGTAATTGAATCTATGCAATATTGGGTCCAGGCTCATTGGCGTGAGAGGTGAGTGAGGAGTGAGGTTAGGTGCATGAGGGACCCGACCCCCTGCTGTCTCGGGTGAAGAGCGTACGCCATCAGTAGGTCGTGGCTACACGATGTTGGACTATGTTCCCCACTTCTGCTTCACGCAAGAGCAGCATTGAAGGGTCGTTGAATGCACGCTATTGTTGCTGTTGGAAGCTTCAATTAGAGATACGGATTGGTTCACGAGGTGAGACTGCACCTCCTGCTATTGGTGGTAGGTTGTTTGGTAGCCGGATGGAGGTGTTTGATGACGGCGATGGTGGCTGCGCTTACATCAACAACGATGGTACCTGAAATCCAAAGGACAGGCTCATCGCCCCTATTAGCTAGTTCAAAAGCATCGCTGTGAGGTGTGGAATGGAGTGGTAGTGTCCGTTTGTTGGGTGATGGTGTGTGGCGGCCGACCGAAGATGGAGATGGTCAACAGTGAAGGAGGTGTTCGGTGGAGGTGTTCAATGGATGAATCCCTCAATTTCTTGAGGGGTTTTGGTAAGCGTGAAGTGGCAGAGGTTTTGGAGGTGGTCGCTTGGAGTTTGGTGGTCTGTGGAGGCCAGATGGCCATGTCGGTGGTATGCCGGACATGGGGAAGACGGGGGAGATAGTGGATAGTCAGTCGAAATGGGAGAGGGAGGAGTTGAACCTAATCTAGAGAGGGAGAGGATGAGGTTGAGCTAACTAATGGATGACGTGGAAGGAGATCTGTGCCAGCTTTGATTGGCCAACGTAGGAGGCGATAAAGGCTCCGTTGAGGGAGATGAAGAGGAAAAAAGGGAGAGGCAACTCCTGAGTTGGCTTTCGAGGAGAGGATGAAGTTGGGGAAGATTGTGGCATTCCCAATTTGGTCGTTGGGAGGCTGTAGGAGGATGGGGGAGAGGGCTCACTGGAGTAGGTCGGAGCAGATCGGAGGAAGGAAAGGAAGAATGATTTTGGGCTCCATTCAGACTACTGGTGGAGGGGACCTCTTTGCAAAAATGATGATAAAGTTAGGGACCTGATCATAAATATTTTGAAAGTTAGGGGCTTAATTGAGAGGAATAGAATTTAAATGGACTAAAATGCAAACTCGGTGAAGGTGGACTTTGATTGGGCTCAAATTTTGGTAATCTAATTTAGATCCAAGGAATTCGATGGTGAAGTTGGATTTGACTTTTGACTAAGTTTGATTGGAAAATTTATGCAGAAACCCAAATCAGGGCAGAATTTTGTTTGAAACTTTGTTCAAGGTCAAAATAGGTCTAAATGGTCAAACCAAGGGTACTAAACCTCTCAGAATATTTTTCTATGAATTTTAGGAGGTTTAGATGAATTTTATCCTAACCGAAACCTCTTTAATTCAAGTGGGTCTGAAATTAGGATTTTGTGTTATGATTCATTTCTTGAAATGCGTGAAAGCTTGTTTATGTTTGTGTGGACCTACTCATTGGACTTTAATGTTCATTTGACCTTCAAGTAACCCCTAGCAAACCCCGTGGTTATTCTTCTTTCATGATGTGATGTTAAAACTCTAGAATTAACCCTGATTTAATGTTTTCTTCTCAAAATGGATTTGCATGGAATTATGGCTCTTAGGCAACTATATAGAAGCATTAATAACTAAATTATTACTAAATAAAGCTAGTTATGACTCATGATGGTGTTACCATCAGGTGGTTCCATAAAAAATCGTTAAGTAAATAGGACAGTCATTGTAGCATGATTTTTTCTAAATAGGAATAAAATAACCAAGAATCTTGGTAAGTCTTGGGCAAGCATGAGGAGGTGTAGGATTTTTCAAATCTAAATGCAAACCATAAGCAAATATGACTAACTATTACAAAGAAGGAGATGAGAAGAAGGAAATCATAATCAATCAGGTAAATAGAGAAGGGGTTGAGAAGAGGGACTTGCAAATAATATAGATGAAAAATAAGCCTGTATTACAATTAGAAATAATGTTAGGAATACAACTAGAACTACTAGAACAAGAACTAAAATAATAAATCTAACTAGAATTACAACTAGAAAGGAACTAGAAAAATAGAGAGAAGAGGTGAGTTGGAGCTTTTGTTCGTTGATGCACCTGCCTTGAAGATGGATATGAGGATGAAGCAGAGACAGAGGAGGAAAAGGACAACCACTAGAGATTCTAGCAGAGTTTGGACGTGGAGTTGAGAGGCAGAAGATGGTGAGAAGCTATTCTAAATAGGAAGGTTATGTAGAAGGTGGTGAGAAGGTGGTGAATTATTCTAAAGCTAAGGAACTTAATGAAGGGAAGGGAGGGGGGTAGGCTCCTATTTATAGAGGTTTCTAGGTTTTAGATGGAGGGCTAGGATTGAATGGTTTAGGAACAGAGGCTAGGATGGAAGGATAGGTTAATAGGTTTTGTTGGAAACTATGGAAGGCTAGGATTTAATCTAGGAAGATGAAGGGTTGAATTTAAAAGGGGGGGGATAAGAGGTGGTTGTTCCTAGGGCTGTGGCTAACCATTAGGTAGGGTGTTTTAGGCCTTTGGAAGAGGTATTAATGGCTAGGATAATTAAGAAAGGGATATGCACTTTTATGCATTAGGAAAAGGCTTAGGATATGATCTTTTGTGTGTACCTTAGGATAATGATCTATGGGTCCTAAAGGGTCTAGAGGGGATGACTAGGTCTTCTAAAAATACCTAAGGGGGACGGCACCTAAAGGATAGAGTAAGGCTAGTGTTTTTGCTAAGGGTCAAGGATAGGATAAGGTGGTTTTGGGTTTGTAGGATTTAAATAGGTTCATTTAGACAACATAAATAGGTCTTCAAATAGGCTCTATGTTGACCAAATTAGGTGGGTAATTAGACTAGGTGGGTAGGTCCTAGGTTGGAAAATTTAGGTTTCTAAATAAGCCAGCCTAATTGCTAAATAGAATAGGGTCCATAAAAATAGGCTCATCCTTCATACATAAGTGAGCTCAATCCTAGAAATATAGTATCCAAGGTTCAAAATTGCTCTAAGCCTGGTACGTGCACATATTATAACAAATACATCAAGGTACCTGATATAGATCGGGGAAAAAGTGTAGAAAAATCCAACATTATGCAATATTTACAAAATGCACCTATATGACTAAATTGACCTAACTAAATGCTTTTTACCCTAATTAACCCTCAGACTAGCATTAGTTAAGCATAATTAATGTAAATATATATAGAAATATTAGTGGTTGACCACTAGTGGGGGTAAATCTACGCCTTTGGTTTGTAAATCAAAGGCTTAGATAGAATGTGGTGATGTGGCATAAGTGGCTATCAAATAAAGTTTGAAATAGACCATTGGATGATAGATCTAAGGATGATATTGAACTTGGTTTTGGATATGATCTTAGGTAGGTTTAGGTCTTACCATCTAGACCATCAAATGAAGATCCAAGGGAGGAGGAAGAGGCATGGTGGTTGGCCATATGGTGACTGGATACGGCTTAAGGTGGTCGACCACCATGTTCGTTTTTACTAAAAATAGGATGGTGGTGAGGGCCATTAAATGGTGAGTGTGTGGTTTAGATGTACTAGGCTTGGGCTTTCTAAAGTGAGGTAAATGGTTGATGGCCTTTGGATGAAGGATCTAAGGTAGAATAGGTTGGCAAAAGATAGGTTCTAGGATAAGGCTTTTGTTGGCTAAGTTGTCTTAAGGTTGAGGGTGTAGGGAGAGTTGTAGGTATGTTAAGTGTTCCCATGCCTTTTCCTCTTTCTTCCTTGTCTTTATTTCTTTGAACTTCACTTTACTTTGTGGTTTATTAACTTCATAAGCTTATTCCAAGCTACTTTGGCTTCATCACTCACTTCTGCATTATTCAAAACACTGTAATTAGTTGCTAATTAAACACAAAACACTTATATGATCTAAATATGAATGCATGATTAAAATGTAATATTTACAACCTATATGTATTCACCTAACTAGGTACTTAGCATGAAATAGATAAGTTATTCTTATTAATTTCGTATCTATCAACCCTCATTGCAAGAATAAACAAGATGTCATTGATAAATACCACCACAAAATGGTTTAAATATGGCTGAAAGATGTGATTCATTAGATCCATGAATGCAACAGGTGCATTTGTCAATTCTAATGGCATCACAAGAAATTCGTGATGACCATAGTGCATTGGGAAGGCTATCTTCGGTACATCAGCTTCCTTAATCTTAAGCTGGTGGTTGCTAGATCATAGGTCGACCTTGGAGAAGATAGCCATATTAATAATAACATAATTATTTTGCTTAAAATGCTTAAATTATGTTAAGACCTAGGCTAACATAGCCCATTTAAGATGTACATAACGCATTATGTTAACCCTTGCATAATTAGCTTCAGGCATGCATAAATTAGTCTAATTACATTATTTATTTATTTATTAACACAAATAATGTGCATTGGGTGGTCTAGGTGCGATGTGTAGGGCTACAGAGAAAATGTAAGAGGAGAAACATAATAGGAAGTGCAAAATGTAATTTTGCCAAGTTACAAGTGCTTGGGTGTAAGCCCACCCATCACCCTATGTCCTTGCTCTTGAAGAAATATGAGACCTATTGGACAACTCTGTGAAATTTCGATGAAATTGGACGTCAAATGCTCCATTTCCGATCGTTTGTGCATGCTTTGCACGTGAAGAAGAATGCATGCATGTAGCTCAGACGCATGGCACCTGCTAGCATAGGCAATGTGAGCAACATGCCTGACCTACACGCCCATGCCGTTTAGACCAGCCCCCTCTGTGCTCGCTGATCCACGTGGGATCTGTGTGTAGCATTCCTACTAGACCGCCAGCTCCACGCCTGTGCGATAGCTCGCGTGCCCTTCACGCTCGATCAAGCATGCTTGTGTGATTCGTGCACCAACGCCTTTACAGCAATGCCAGCTGGCTCATGCCCTATCTCAGCTTGTGCTTTGTGCATGAAGAACATGCCCGGTGCACTGCCTACGCGTCGTTGGTGCGAGAATGGGCTCTTTTGGTAGAATTTGCACCCTCTCCTTCACCTATAAATACCTACCACCTCCACCAACTTCAAACCATCCAAGTCTACTCCCTCTCTACCTACTAAGGAGCTCCAAGAGCATTCTAGAGCTCCTCTTCCCTACTTCAAGGTGCACCAAGGCCCTCCACTAGAGTGGAAACTCCATTTCTGCCCCCCTTCTTCCAACTCCAATCTTTGCCGAACGTCGCCACCATCTCCCTTACCACGTCCAAGGCTTGCGATTGACTCAGATGTCGCTTCACTTTTCCTCGAATATTCCAAACTCTGTTCTCTTTCGTCCGAGCACTGCTTGATCCTTCGTCTTTGTTTATCGCTGCAAGATCAATGTTTAAAATAATCACGTTGCAGTATAGTCGAAATCGCTTTGAAAATAAATACAATTTTTATTACTCGAATAGGTTTCCGAGGTCAAACATAGGGAGAAAATTGGTATTTAGAAATCAAGATTACAATTCAAACTAAAATAAATTACAATAGTATCAGTAGCAATGTGCAAAAATATGGGAGTAAAATGGTGATTTAGATCACCAAATACTCTTTCAATATCACCAAGGAACTCAATGTATGAATATGCAATGAGAACTAATGATCTGTCATCTAATGGGGAGATCAGACGACTTAAAGTTGTCTAATTCTTCCTTGTCCTTCTCTGCTTTTCTCTTCTTCTCTTCAGGCCTTCACCTCTTCTTCTTCTCTGTCTTTGCTTTCTCAGTCTTCTCCTTCCTTCTAACTCTATGATCCTTTTCTTTCTCTTTAGCTTCTGCTCTGGCCTTTTTCTCCTCTTCTTCTTCTTTCTGCCTTCAACCCCTAGCTACCTTCTCTTCTCCTCCAGCTTCAGGCCTTCACCTCTAAATTCGGCTAAGTGTCGGCCAGAGGTTCTTGTAGCAAAACCCTCCCCCTACCTGTACGAAACTCCTCTCTTTCTCTCTTAGGATCCGCTCTCCCAGAGCCACACAAGTATTTGGGTTATCGGGTCGGGCGCGTACCCAGGTATAGGCTCACCGGCATACGGTGGTGAGCGAGGAGTGCAGGTCGGGTCAGGTTAGCTAGGTCTGCGGAGGTAGTGTCACGGACGAGATCGAGTGTAGGTGAGAGGGACCTCACCCCGTGGTAACTGAGGTGATGAGCTTATGGCAACTTTTCAATTTATGCAAGTGCGGGCGCCTCTTCGTTTCTGAGGTGGGACTATCCATGCACCCTTCTTCTTGCGCGCCTGCAGCAGGAATGGTGCTTCCAATTGCAGCTGCTGCGGAGGCACACGACTTTAATTAAGGAACTGGGTGTGTGCGTGAGGTAATTCTGCGCAGCCTAGGACTTCAACCTGGGCGTGGCAACACCTGGGGTAGCCTCAAGCAAGCTTCGAACTTGCTTGCCAATGGCGGATAAGGCCTTGAACCTGAAATCAATAGAACAGCCTCTCGGCCACGTCAAAGCAGTCAGGGATATCGCCAGAGCACGGCAGATGTGCTGGGGGTGGAGGCATGGCGTGTGGGTGTTTGTGAGTGTGTACCTAGGGTAGACTGTGTGCGTGTGAGTGGGTGTGTTCGGGGGGTGATTTAGGTGAGTGGCGAGGTGAATAAAGTGAGCGGAATTGATCAAGGAAGTGAGGCGAAGGTTTTATGAGGGTTTTGTGGCCTGTGGAGGTGGGATGGCCTCGCCGGTGGTGGTGGCCGGAGACGGAAGGGATGGAGGTGTGAAGGGGTGGCAGTGGCAGATTTTGGAGGATAAAGAGAGGGGTGGAAAATAGAGGGGAAAAGGAACTTATCTAGGAAGTCAATGGATGTTGAACGTTGGAAGACTACGCTATTGGAATTGGTTTTGAAAACCTGTCGTTGTAGTTTGAATAGCGAAGATCTCGGGTTCAACAAATAAAATTTATACCGGAAAAGAAATCCTAGGTCAAACTCAGGGAGGCTACGTCGATCAAGATTCGTAATTATATTCTTTTTGTGTTTTTGTTTAAAAAATGGAGTAATTACAATGAAATGGAATCAATATAAATAATAAAAGAGAGAGAGAAAACATTCACTTGATGTTGCAAAATATTTGTACAATGACGAAAGCGAGAAATTACACTAGAAAGCAGGAAAACAATTACAACTAGAAAGCAAGAAAATTCTATTCTAGAAAGCAGGAAAAAGGAATGGGAGAGAGAAGTTATCCTCCTCGAGATTGCTTGGAGGACAAGCCGGACGAGACGACGCCTGGAAGACGAGGAATGGAGCGGGAAGGAGGTCGAAGCAGGAGGAGCGGGAACGAGGCAGCACGTCGTCGTGGGATCCACTTCCGGAATGGGGGCGAAAAATTGATTTTAACTCTTAAGGAGCATCCCGGGTGTGGGACAAGCTTCTCTTGAGCTTTGGAGAGGGAGAGAAGAGAAGGAAGGGATGAGAAATTCATATGGAGGGGGTTTCCTTTTATAGTTGCAAGGAGTGGGGGCATTTTAGACATTTCAATTTGAAAAACATTAATATGGGACCTTTAGTGATGGACTTAAACATCACTAAAGGTCCATCGTGGCCGACATGTGTGTGCGCTGTGCGGGCCTACTCCTCTTCTTTACTTAAAATGCCTACGCACGTACGTGCGATATTAGTTGTCCGATCAAGAGATTGGGTGGCTTAAACCATCCTCGGTCGCGTCACGCGCCCGCATGCGATCACGCGTTAGCGTCGCTCGTCTGATCGCGCGTGGGCGCTATTGCTCGCTCAGCGTCGCGTGATCTTCATTGCATGGCTCCACTTGCTCGCATGCCCCCTGGCCTGCTCTTCAATTTGAGGCTTAGTGGGCTCGAACTCGCATCTGATCGCTCACATAGCGCGCTCGACCGCTGTGCTATGTGGGGCTTTGCGTCGTGAAGAGGATTTTAGCACGTGGATTTGTGGCCGTTGGATCGAGATCCAATGATCCAGATCCGCTACGCTCTTTCACTTGATGAAGATGAAGCGACCGATCGGATTCAATCCTGGCCATTGGATCAAGATCCAATGACTAGGATCGTGAGATAGAAATCCCTTGGAGATGCAGCAGTGGTTCCTTGGGGCCGATTGGGTGACTGGGATGGTGCCACGTGGCGCCATCCTGGCTGTCCATCTTCTGAGTGGTGTAGATGGTGCCATGGGTATCGGATTGGATCGATTTTCACACTGCTAGGTTGCGATCGTCGATCCAAATCCATCCGTGTGGTTGGATTTTTCATCTGAGGTGCGGATTAACACCATCTTGGCCCTTGCTCTTTAAGGTTCCTAAGACTCTATTTGGTGCTACGGATGTCCGATTAGGGCGATCTTGGAGTCGTTGAACTCCAATCATTGCCCTGATCAGATCCGTATGATTGGATCTTCGATCTGAGGTCCTGATAAAAAGTTGCCCTGTCCCTGACCATAAAAAGGAGACATTTACTATACAATTTATACAACTTGATTTAAATGCATGGTTATGCATGTTATGCACTATTTACAATGTATGATGCCAATGTGACACTAAGAACATGCATTAATAGACATTTTAGGTTAATCAGATGTATGTACATCACACCCCCATGCCTATTTTTTGCTAGTCCCTAGCAAAAACTACATGCTATTTATAAAAGAATCAAGTTGGATTACTTGAGCATAAGTTATTTTCAACATTAAGAAATTTTTTACTCATGATCTGAACTTTCAAAGACATAATAGTGCCCGGGTATCTGCCAAAATGCGGACTGCCTCAAGCCCTCGCCTTATTCAAAGAAAAATTTCTTTTTCTCTTTTTCTTCTTTTCTAATTTTTTTGGATTTTTGAGTTTAGGGTTAAAGAGTGGCTTTCTACGGCCATTCAACCCACCCAAGATTTGATGAGAACCCTAAGTTCTAAACATCTTATTGTGAATGTGATAGACTCATTGATCGACAATTAGAATGGACTTCGAGTTTCTACGCCTCTAGGTGACCTTAAAAAGAGAGTTCTGCCTAAAGGTGTATCTTTACGACTAGTAGCTTTCTCCCTACTTTTATTTTTATAGGGTCAACACAAGGGTGAATCCAGTGTATATCTCCCCGGCTTATTCTACTTCTTCGCTTCTTCTTAATTGTTTTGGGAATTTTTAGTGCATTTCTTAAGCTAGGTTTTGGACAACCGGTCAATGAGCTGTTACCACAGACAACTTGTCAGCCATACTCGTGCGACGAAGTGTGGCTTATTTCTTTTATTTTTTTTTTCTTTTCTCCTTTTCTTTTTCTTTTCTTTTTGACTTCCTTTTTTTTTCTTTTTTTAAGTAAGTAGCTTCTCTGGTCTAAGATTTACCTAAAGGCAGTAAGAAGAGAATGGTCCAGTGATTGGGTTCTGGACAACCTACCTATGGGCTGTTACCCACGATAACTTGCCAACCATATCACCCTAGAAGGTTCATTAGCTACCCAATTTCCATTAAAATTGCCAATCAACAAGTCAGTGAAAAGATAGTGTGTAGATGCTTTAGACTTAAAGTTCCCTCAAATCAGAGGGCGGGTTGATAAGTTGTGTACTTATCACCCAAACTTATTTAATCAAATTACAATAGAATTCAAAATGGCAAGGATTCAAAAAATAAATCCACATTTTAGTGGATACCAGGGTTGATTAAGCCCGAAGACCTGAAGGGTCTTAGTATTCAGATCTTAATGTAATATTCCTAAGATTGAAAAGTCCTAATGTCCAAGTATTCCTTCCTAATTCATTTTATTATTATTATTATTTTTTTTTTGATGTATATAAAAGAAGAGAAATAGAATTTACAAGAATTTCACAAAGCTGACAAAATGATTCAAAATGAATCCACCCCCCCATGCCTAGTTGATGCAATGTCCACATTGAGAAAAAGAGACATTAAAGGAAGGGTAGAGTACGGAAGATATCACCTAAATATGAAGCTCAGATCAGCTCTGAGTCGTATGTACAACTACTGAGTTTAATGCCGTCAGCTAGGCGAAGTCCAGCCAAACAAGTCACAACATGGCTAGAGCAACCGTGTTTGAGATGGGTTTTGGAAGAGTACGGTCAATAACAGGCTTCAGACGTTGATCGTTGACTTTGAATGAAAGACCCATCTTTGGGTTAGAGATTTGAACGGCTCCATTCGGAAAAATCTGGTCGATAATGAATGGGTCGTTCCATTTCGACCTAAGTTTGCTGGGAAAGAGCTTAAGTCAAGAATCGAAAAACCAGACCTTCTGGTTCAGCTCAAAGCTCTTACAGGAAATCAATTGGTCATGTAGAGCTTTGGTTTGAGCCTTATAGATCTTGGTATTCTCATATGCATCATTTCTAAGCTCCTCCAACTCAGATAGTTGGAGTTTCCTGGTCTTCCTGGTTAAACTTAGATCTAGATTGCATAGCTTGATTGCCTAGAATGCCCTATGTTCAATATCTACGAGTAAATGGCACGCCTTTCCATACACCAGATGAAATGGAGACATGCCAATGGACATTTTATATGCCGTACGGTAGGCCCAAAGAGCATCCTCAAGCTTTTGAGTCCAATCTTTGTGATTAGGCCTAACCATTTTCTGCAAAATATTCTTGATCTCCCGATTGGAGATCTCGGCCCGTCCATTCGTCTAGGGGTGGTAAGGTGTGGAGATTCGGTGATTAACCTCGTATTTAGCCAACAAATTACGGAACTAGGCATTAGTAAAATGAGTGCCACCATCACTGATGTTGGCCCTCAGAATCCCGACCTGCTGAAGATGTTCTTCTTGACAAAATCGATGACCACCTTGTGGTCATTGGTTCAGGTGGGAATTGCCTCAATCCATTTGGACATGTAATCAACAACGACAAGAATGTACTGATGTCCAAATGAAGGGAGGAAGGGTCCCATGAAATCGATGCCTCAAACGTCGAAGATTTCAACAGGAAGAATTGGGTTTAGGGGCATCATATCTCTCTTAGTTATGCTCCCGAGTGCCTGGCATCGAGAACACAACCTTGAGAAATCCTGAGCATCCTTGAATAAAGACTGCTAATAGAATCCAGATTGCAAAATTTTTACAGCCATCATTTTCTCGGAGAAGTGTCCACCACACGTAGATGCATGGCAGAACTCGAGTATACTGTTGAATTCGTTCTCTAGAACACATCGGCGAATAATCTGATCAGAGCCGATGTGGTATAGTTTAAGGTCCTCCTAGAGGTAATATTTGGCCTCAGATTTGAGTCTATCCCGTTGTTGCTTAGTCCAATCCTGGGGGATTTGACCAACGGCCAAATAATTAACAATGTCAGCAAACCATAGGGTTTGGATGCCTAAAACTCTAAGGATGGTTTCATCCGGAAAAGTATCAGCAATCGAAATGTCCAGACGAGAAGAATCACTTAGAAGTCTCGACAAATGATCCGCCACCACATTCTGTACCCTGGATTTATCCTTGATTTCAAGATCAAATTCTTGAAGCAGAAGAATCCAATGAATAAGTTGGGATTTGGCATCCTTTTTGGCCAATAGATGTCTCAAGGTCGAGTGGTCGGTATATATAATGACGTGAGACCCTAAGAGATAAGCCTTGAATTTCTCTAAAGAAAATACTACAGCTAGTAATTCCTTCTCAGTAATAGTGTAATTCCTCTAGGCCTCGTCCAGAGTTTTACTAGCGTAATAGATGATAGAGGGCTTCCTGTTAACTTTCTGACCCAAAACAGGCTCGACCGCGTAATCAGAAGCACCGATCACGATCTCAAAAGGGGCTGTCCAAATCGGTGGTTGCAGCATCGGAGCACAAGTGACTGCCGTTTTAAAAAATCAAATGCCTTACGACATGATTCATCGAAATCAAATGGTGTTTCCTTGGCGAGAAGATTGCTCAGAGGACGAGCAACCTTTGAAAAGTCCTTGATGAACATCCTGTAGAATCCCACGTGACCTAGAAATGATTGAATTTGTTTAACAAATGTGGGAGGAGGAAGTTCAGTGATAGCATCAACCTTGGCTTTATCCACTTCAATTCCTCGTTCAAAGATTACATGACCTAGGATGATGCCTTCTTGTGTCATGAAATGACTCTTTTCCTAGCTAAGAATCAATCTTGATTTGATGCATCGTTTAAGAATCATTTCAAGATTGGCTAGACAAGAGTCAAACGATTCTCCAAAAATAGAGAAATCATCCATGAAGACTTCCATAAACTCTCCCACCATATCAGAGAATATTGCCATCATACTCCTTTGAAAAGTCACAGGTGCATTGCATAAGCCAAATGGCATTCTACGGAAAGCAAAGGTTCCATAGGGATAGGTGAAAGTAGTTTTTTCCTAATTCTCGGGATGGATAGGCACTTAGTTGTATCCCGAGTAGCCATCAAGAAAACAAAAGTACTTTTGCCTGGTTAATCTTTCCAAGATTTGATCAATGAAAGGCAGAGGGAAATGATCCTTTTTCATGGTCGTGTTCAGCTTCCTGTAATCGATACAAACCCTCCAAGAGGAAGCTGAACGAGTTGTGACTGATTCTCCTTTCCCATTAGTCACAATAGTAATCCTGACTTTCTTGGGAATAATCTGCACAGGACTTACCCAAGGACTATTAGAGATCGGATAAATGATTCCTGCATCGAGCCACTTAGTAATCTCCTTCTTGACCACTTCTCACATATTTGGATTTAATCTCCTCTGCATCTGGCAAGAAGGGAGGGATCCATCTTCCAAAAATATTCTATGATTGCAATAAGATGGCTCGATCCCCCTAAGGTCATGAATGGTCCAACCAATTGCCTCCTTATGTTCCTTCAGGACCTTAATCAGTTTAATCTCCTGCTCCTTTGTTAATTTAGCATTGATAATCACAGGGAGCATCTTGTGTGGTCCTAAAAACTGATATTTCAGATTCTCAGGAAATGGCTTTAGTTCAAGCTGGGGTGGGCTGATGATTGAAGGTAAGGAAGATGCTGATAACTCATCAAGAGGAAGAGGTTGAGAGTAAACAAAATCAATAACCACTTCAGAAGATGGTGGGTCTGCCATAAAGGGTTGCGGGTCCAATTCATCATCAAAGGAGGAACTTTCAAATGTAGAAACCATCATACAAGTTTCAATATTCATATTATCGTCCTTAAGTTCCTCGATAAATCCACAATCCTCAAATTTATTAATCACCTTAAAGATATCCAATTTCATTCTTTGATCCCCAAAGGCGATTTCCATGTTACCACTTTCACAGTTAATGTTGGCCTTAGCGGTAGCCAGCAACGGACGCCCCAGAATGATGGGCGTGTTCCTCAAATTTTCAGGTACATCCACGTCAAGGACAAGGAAATCTACAGGAAAATAGAAAGCCTTAACCTTAACAATAACATCTTCAATAATGCCTCGTGGATTTGTGACAGAACGGTCCGCTAACTGCAGCGTTATTGAAGTCGGCCGAAGTTCACCTAATCCAAACTTCTCATAAAGAGAAGTCGGAATTAGGTTGATGGATGCACCCAGATCCAGCAGTGCTCTATCAAAAGTGTAATCTCTAATGACACAAGAAATCAACGGAGCACCTGGATCTCTCTTTTTCTGAGGGAGGTGGTGCAGGATAACAAAACTAGCTTGCTCAGAGAGTACCACCTTCCTTGGAACAGATTCTCTCGACTTACGCTTCTGTGTATATAAATCCTTTAAAAATCTCACATAAGCCAGTATATGCTTGATAGCGTCGAGGAGCGGGATATTGATCTCGACATTCTTGAAAATATTCAGAAGCTCCTCATTACATCAACAAACTTCTTCCTTGATCTGATTAAGGCTTCAGGAAAAGGAACATGAGTTGGATCTTTGGAATCAAATTCTTGAGCCTTGATTTCTTTTCTAGAGTTCTCCTTTCTCTCCTCAAGTTCTTCAAGATTCAGTAAATCAGAATAGTGTGGTTGTGGATTCTGAGTTTGTTTGCCACTCCTCAAGGTAATAGATTTGCAGATGCATACTAGTTTGGGTTTTGGGGAGGGTTGGGAAAGATTGGAGGGGCTTCATTAGCCAAGAATCGTTGATTTGCAGAAGAAGAAGAGGAAGGACCCTGCTCAACTGATGAGTGGCTACTCATCATGGCTAAAAAGCTGAAGTTAAGCTAGACACTAAGTAAAACAATATCAAATTAACAGATAAAAAGGGTTAAGTGTGGGTATTAAAGAAAAAGACCTAAAACCTTTACTCTGTGTTAAAATTTCATAATTAGGTCACAAAATGAGATATTCTAAAGGTAAAATACAAATGATGATCCATGCATCAATTGAACACATAAATAAGTTTGAAAGGCCAAATCAGAAGTAAAATCAATGTCTTAAATGTTCAATTAAGCACATATAAAAATTTGAAGGCAATTAGACATCATTTAGGTTATGAAATAGGTAGTTTACACTTAGGTCCTTCATGCATTACACTCCTACCCTTAAAAACCCCTCTTTGGACCTACTTGTAAGCTGCAGGGACCCTTTTGAAAGGCTGCAGGGCCCTTCTAGTTATAGTTCTTTTCACTTTTGGGCCTGCACGCAATTCTTCTACCCCTTCGTTCAAGGGTCTTCCTACAAAATTTCCTTCATTTCAGAGAGAAGCTTGCTGCTCTTCACGCGCACTGTAGCGCGCGAAGAACACGACCAATCTCAACCATCCATCGCTCTTTAGATCTTGATCTGCTGTTGGATTCAAATGGAACTTTCGCGTAATTGGTGCGTGCGTTCACCTCTCTCCCCAGATCTCATCTGTCGGTCAGATCTTGTGCTCAGCTCACCACGCGCTCCGCCCCTCACATCCTCGCCGCCAGTTGCATCCTGTTTATCCTCACCTGCGCGGTGATCTCAGCCACTGAGCATGCTACTTAAGCACCTCAGTGGTGTCACACGCAAGGGATCGCTCCCTCCTACACCTCTTAGCGATCAATTCGACCACTCCAGTCTCTCCTCCCCATCCAGCCTCTGATTTCATAGCCATCGGCTGTGAAATCATCACCTTCTCTCGATACTCCTCGTCGCTAAGGACTTCGTAGCACCTGAGGACAACCCTGGAGCCTCACTACCAGACTCTTCTCTCCGCTGGAGTCATCTTCCTCCCTTCTTCCTCCTTAGCCACTGGCTAAGGACCCATAGGTCCCATTCTTTCTGTTAGATTAGGTTTTTAATTCTGCATAATTAGTTTTAGCTGTAGTTAAGTAGTTTAGAGTAGAATTAGCATAATTGTTAATGTTTAATTTTCGCTGTAGGTTAAAGTAGCTGTAGTAATAGAATTAGGCTCAAATTCCCTCCCCTCACCTCCTCTAACCAGTCCAGATCAGAGGGGAAGAATTCATCAAACCATGTTTCAAATTATCTCCCTCTCCATTTTTTTTCACAATCCAGTTCTGATTTTTTTTCATGACAGGTTTCTCTCATCTTTCACCCACACACTCTGATCCAATTTCAGATCTGGTTGGTTTTCAACCTCAGATCTGAAATTGGCGTCACAAGCACCTAAGGGGCTTCTCACTCACCTCATCTTTGATCACAAAAGCCCCTGATTCTGGGTTGAATTCTTCAGTTTGTCAGATTTCTTTTCAACATGGATTTTAAGGATTTTTTGCTTTCTGGATTCACTGCCTGATCTGACAGATTGAAGATGATTTGAATTTCCTGTTGGCAAGGATTCTGAGAGGATTTCTGGTGACAGAAATCATCTCAGAAGAGCCATCCATTAATCTGTTTTGCTATGCTTTGAATGCATTCACAAGTTACTGTGAATTCCTTAATGAGTTCTCAATACTGTTTTGATATTTCAGAAGAACCATACATTATCTGTTTTGATAATTACTGTAATAATTACTGTGGAAATTTGTATGGTGATTTCCTAACCTAAGGAGTACTCAATACTCCGTAAGGTTGCAAGAAACTGGGATTTGATCTTATGGTTTTAATTGACTGAATTAATCCTTCCTTCATGCTGTCTATAGCATTAGGAAGAATTAATTCAGTGATACTTGTGGATTTAATCTGAAATGAAGTTTTTGATGAGGCTTTTTGGGCATCTTAATTGAGACATTTATTGATTTTCGTGAGAAATTGAACCCTTGTCAGATCTGGGATTTACTTATTTGCTTTTCAGTTGATTTTGATTGACTTTAATCCCAGTAACACAGTAAACTGCTGAGCATGTGCGTGTGGGTGCCTCTGATTTCCGTACCCATGGGCTTGATTGCCCGGATTCAGGATATTTCGCTGGTTAGGTGCCAGTTGGCGTGGTAGAGATCTGGGTTGACGAGAGTTAGTTATGACCTCGGTTTGCATGTTGTACAGTGAGTTTATCATTTGCTACATGAGTTGGAGCATGGATCATTGCATTTCTACCATTTGTCGGTTCAAATCAGCCTGCCCTACGGGTTGATGGGCATTCCAAGCTGGCTGATTGACCTGATTCGGGGGCAACTGAGTATAAACATGACCCTGACCCATTGGTCATTGCAGAGCATAGTTGCTGGGTCAGAATTGGGTCTGCTGCCCTGGGTTTTTCCAGGAGAAGTTAGGGTGGTTTCTCCAACCTGGATTCTAAGAATTGGAGTAGGGGTTGGATCTCACATTCTCTTGTATGGCACAAACATCCTCATAGGGTGAGGATGTAGAGAAAGAAAGGGAAGGATCAGAGAAACTGGGATCAAAGGACCCAGTTTGGAACTCATGGGGTTTCGAATAATGCTGGCTCGTAGGTTGAGCCACATCAGGTTGATTCACGAACTCCCGTCCAGAAGGAGCTTGCGACGAATGGAATCCCAAATTCTGGGATTGAGTGGATTGAGAGTTGTTTATTGAATTTCCAGCCATCCACTCCATTCTCTTAGCAACCAAGTCCACCTTATCAAGTTTATTACAAATCAATTCCATATCGAATGAATGAGAGTCGTGGACTTCATTAACATTCGATCTGGGCTGCTGGGATTGGTTAAAAGTATCCATGGAGACATGATTGATTGAATTCTCGCTCATTTCTTCAAAAAAATCGTGTGTGCTATCTGCGTCTTTATTGAGGAAATTGCCTCCACAAGAAGCGTCCACGTGATTTCTGAGTCAGTCAACCCGTGGTAGATCTACACGAGTTGCCATTTCGGCACCTCGTGGTGTGGACACCTTCGCAATAGGTCCTGGAATCGCTCCCAGGCCACATGAAACTGCTCCCCCGGCCGCTGGGTAAAAGTAGTGATTGCCTGTCTCAAAGCATTGGTACGTCCAACAGGGAAGAATTTCTTCAGAAAGGCCAATTTCAACTCATTCCAAGTTGCAATTGGTCTTCCTATAGTCCTGTACCAATGAGTGGCTTTATCCTTAAGAGAGTGCGGGAAGAGCCTCATGATCATTTTCTCCTCATTCACGTTTCGCACCTTGGTGATCTGGACTAAAGTGGTTAAGTCCTCCAAGTGCTGAAATGGGTCTTCAGAGCCAAGCCCATGGAAATGTTTGATCAGGCTTAACACCTGAGGCTTGATTTCTACTTCTCTAGCAGGAATCTGGACACCGGAACGTTCCCCGTAATTTGAAGGATCATAAAAATCCTTCAAGGGCTGAGCACCTTGCATTCTTTGGAACCATTCTTGCATTCTCTGCATTTGTTCTAGCTGCCTTCGAAATTCCTCCTGTGGTTCCCGAGGCAGAGGAGCCTGTTGATCGGCCATGGGATCGATTTGGCCAAAATCCAATCTACGCCTCCTAGAATACTCTAGTGGTCCTTCCAATCGGGGATTCAATGACCTTCCCAGTATAAACTAGGAAAAGGTTGGAAGGACTAAGGATAAGAACCTTGCAGCACAATAAAACAAGCCTGTCCTTAAGTAGGGTAGCCTAAGGATCTAAAGACTCCTAGAACCCGCCTTAAGTTTATAAATGATTTACTCTACTTGTGTCTGCTCAATCCAACCAGGTAGAAGGAGGGACTGGAGAGAATGTTCTTCCTTCGGCTTATGCCCCTGATT
This sequence comes from Thalassia testudinum, assembly GCA_037157565.1. Taxonomy (NCBI): domain Eukaryota; kingdom Viridiplantae; phylum Streptophyta; class Magnoliopsida; order Alismatales; family Hydrocharitaceae; genus Thalassia; species Thalassia testudinum. Next base: position 148,605,190 of record JAZHRO010000031.1, read on the forward strand.
CCTTGTGTACACCCCAGCCACGGTCGTTTGCCGCTACTCCCCTAGCTAGACATCAAATTGATCAGCACAAGTAGGTTAATCATAAACAATCTCAGATTAGGCCCCGAAGAGCGAATCAGTCGTTAAGGCCAACGTCTACTCGATTTTATTGAGGCCTGGGATTGTAGTGCTTATGGAATGTGGTGGTCCCTTAAAATGGGTTGTACCCTTATTGATCAATTGAGTATGTGTAAGTGCTTGCACAACTAGGGTTTTCAAGCAAGATTATTTGTGATGAATAGATTTTAATGTTCAAATCTTGCTTAAATAGCTTTTAGGGTTTAGAATTAGGTTGATTTCAATCAAGTTTGAGGCAAACCAGGTTTTCAAGCACGGGTGAAGATTGCTTTCCTTTCAAAATTAGAAATAAAGTGGAGTGCCTAGCATGAACCTAGATTGAAAACCCTACGAGGAAGCTACTTGGAGAGTTGGTTTCAGATTGAGTGGTGTGGCCCAAATAACTCAAACAATTGGCCACAATTGCACCACTGGGTTAGGCACATAGAAATGATTAACCTAGAATGATTTCTACTCTTTTATGTGTTGACTTTTGTGTACCGATTCCACAAATCAAAATCTGATTGAGTAGAAGAAAATCAAGTAGGTTAAGTGCCTAGAATGTGGGTGTATGTTGTGTGTATGTTGAATTACCCCACAAAATTATCTTTTTGTTTTTTTTTTATGTATGCGAGGGTGAAATGTGAGTGTGAGTGGAAATCCAATCAACCAAAGTAATCCTAGGAATTTCGCAAACACCTAGGTTAATTGGAATTTGAATTTAATGTGATGAAATGAATCTATGGAGGGGGAAGAATGGGGAGCACTTACAGTCGTCTTCAACTACACTTTACTCTAATCTACCACTTGACGATTCCCTGATATAGGTATCTGCAAAATAATAGACACGAGAGAAAGCAAGTTAGAAGAGAGTAAAGTTCTTGAAATGCGAAAAGAAGATCAGAAAATCGCTGCCTCCCTAGTAACAGCGTCAAAATGTTGAACGGCGGAAGACTACGCTATCGGAGTTGGTTTTGAAAACCTGTCGTTGTAGTTTGAATAGCGAAAAACTCAGGTTCAACAAATAAAATTTATACCGGAAAAGAAATCCCGTGTCGAACTTAGGGAGGCTACGTCGATCAAGATTCATAATTATATTCTTTTTGTGTTTTTATTTGAAAAATGGAGTAATTACTATGAAATGGAATCAATATAAATAATAAAAGAGAGAGAGAGAAAACATTGACTTGATGTTGCAAAATGTTTGTACAACGACGAAAGTGAGAAATTACACTAGAAAGCAGGAAAACTATTACAACTAGAAAGCAGGAAAATTATATTCTAGAAAGTAGGAAAAAGGGATGGGAGAGAGAAATTATCCTCCTGGACGATTGCTTGGAGGATGAGCCAGACGTGACAATGCCCCGAAGACGAGGAATGGAGCGGGAAGAAGGAGGTCGAAGCAGGAGGAACGGGAACGAGGGAGCACGTCGTCGTCGCCGCGGGATCCGCTTCCGGAATGGAGGTGAAAAATTGATTTTAACTCTTGAGGAGCATCCCAGGTGTGGGATAAGCTTCTCTTGAGCTTTGGAGAGGGAGAGAAGAGAAGGAAGGGATGAGAAATTCGTATGGAGGGGGTCTCCTTTTATAATTGCAAGGAGTGGGGGCATTTTAGACATTTTAATTTGAAAAACATTAATATGGGACCTTTAGTGACCGACTTAAACATCACTAAAGGTCCGTCGTGGCCGCCCGCTCCTCTTCTCCGCTGAAAATGCTCGTGCACGTACGCATGATATTAGCTGTTCGATTAAGAGATCGGATGGCTTAAACCATCCTCGCTCGCGCCGCGCACCTGCGTGCGATCACGCGTCAGCACTGCGCGTCTGATCGAGCGAGGGTGCTATCACTCGCTCAGCGCCACACGATCTTCATCGCACGGCTCCGCTTGCTCGCGCGCCCCCTCACCCGCTCTTCAATTTGAGGTGTAGCGGGCTCGAACTTGTGTCTGGTCGCTTACATAGCGTGCTTGACCGCTATGGCATGTGGGGCTTTGTGTCACGAAGAGGATTTTAGCTCGCGGATTCGTGGCCGTTGGATCGAGTTCCAACGATTCAGATCCGCTACGCTCTTTCACTTGATGAAGATGAAGTAGCTGATCAGATTCAATCCTGGCCGTTGGATAGATCCAACGGCTAGGATCGTGTGATAGAAATCCCTTGGAGATGCAGCAGCGGTTCCTCGGGGCTGATTGGACGGCTCGGATGGTGCCACGTGGAGCCATCCTGGCTGTCCATCTTCTGAGTGATGTAGATGGTGGCACGGGTATCAGATTGGATCGATTTTCATGCCACTAGGTTGCAATTGTTGATCCGAATCCATCCATGCAGTTGGATTTGTCGTCTGAGGTGCCAATTAACACCATCTTGGCCCTTGCTCTTTAAGGTTCCTCGGTCTCTATCTGGTGCTACGGATGCCTGATTAGGGCGATCTTGGAGTCGTTGAACTCCAATTGTCGCCCTGATCAGATTCGTACGATTGGATCTTCGATCCGAGGTCCTGATAAAAAGTTGCCCTGTTCCTGACCATAAAAAGGAGACAATTACTATACTATTTATACAAATTGATCAAAATGCATGATTATGCATGTTATGCACTATTTACAATGTATAATGCTAATGTGACACTAAAAACATGCATTAATAGAAATTTTAGGTTAATCAAATGTATGCACATCAATGGACGAAGTGGGGCAGCGAGAGTGTCGGGTCTGGTATGGCCAATGCCGGAGACGAAGGCGGCTTCGATGAGGTGGGAACAGCGAGGATGAAGGAGGAGGTGGCGTCTGCTGGTATGGCGAGATGCGAACCAGAGCAGGGAGGAGGAATCCGCCATAGGTATGGCGGTCGGACGACGAGAAGGAGCAGGGAAGGTCACCAGATGTCGAGGAGCCTTCAGCCGTGAGAAGGAGAGATGAATTAAGGGGAATCACGGCTGAATTTGAGCGTGGAGAATGCGGTGTGATTTGGGCTTCTTTAAATAAGGCTTAGAAGGGCGGTTAGGGCTTGGGAAGCAAGCTTCCCAAGCTTGGAAGGTCATTGGAGATGGGAACTGTTAGGATTCCTAAATCTCTCTTGCGTTCGCGTGAGAGATTGTGAGGGAATCAAAGCGCAAAGATGGGTTCAAACTGGCGGGAATTTCTCAGGAGATCTCCCTTCCAATTTTGGAAGGGATTATCTGAGAAATGAAAGAGATATTCCCTGTCCAAGGTCAATGGAGTAGGTTTCCTCTGCGATAATGGTGGAGGGACCTACTTGTGAAGATGACGAAAAAGTTGGGAGGCTAAATGCAAGGATTTTTGAAAGTTAGGGGTAGAAATGTAATCTGACAGAACCTTTTTGCAAACTAGGTCAAGGAAAACTCATCTTGGGTCCAAATTTTGGTACAAACCTAATTTGGACCTAAGGAATCCAATGGTGAAGTTGGATTTTGGTTTTGACCACGTTTGACTAGGTAATTTATGCAAAAACATAAATTAGGGTAAATATCTATCTGAGACTCCATTGTAGGTCAAGATGGGTTCTAATGGCCAAATTGAAGGTACTAAACCCTAGAGAATACTTTTTTATGATTTTAGAGTGCTTAAGTGAATTTTATCCTGACCAGAACCTTGGTTAATTAAGTGGATCTGTTTTTAGGGTTTTAAAAATCATTTAATTCTCTGAACACACACAAACCCTTTTTTATCTGATCCAACCCACTTGTAATCTTATTAAGTCCATTTGACCTTTACTCAGCCCTTGAGAACACCCGTGGTTGTATTGCATTGATAAAATTACAGTTTTACCCCTAGTTTCTTGTGTTTCTCTCAGAAAAGTTATGTAATTAATTATGACCCTCAGTTGGTTATGTAGGAGCATTTATTGACTTCATTGGGTCAAAATGAGCTAGTTAAGGCTCATGATGGTGTTCCCATCATACTCCCATGCCCAGCTTTTGCTAGTCCCTTAGCAAAATTTCAAGGTATCAACTTTGATTCTAGACCATGAAATCTTTTGATACTCAAAACTTTGATGCGTGCTTCCTTTTGTAGATTAGGTTAGAATGCTAATAGTAGGCCTTGAGGTAGTCAAGTATCAACCAAGATATGGACCTGAGTAGCTCTAGCCTCAGTTTGTCGCAGAGGTTTTTAAGGCCCACAGGAACTATCCTAAGGTTTGTTGAACTCCGCGGTTAAAGCACTCGTGCTTGTAACATGTTTTAGCCTTGGTTCAGTTTGCAGTGCATTTTTGTAAGAGAGAAACAGCGGAATTCTTTTTGTGGAGAGTTTTCTCTCTCTATTTTTCTTATCTCTAGCTTCGGATTGGCTTCACAACACGGTCTGTATTGGAATCCTGGCCCCCATCATCAATCCTCGAAGGGTCCCTGGCAATCGATGCTTCGAGATAGCACTGCCCATGGCAACCCCCAGAACCCTGTCTTTCGAGATAATCCCGGCCATGGTGTTCTATAACTAAATCCAGACCCTGGCAATCAACATTTCGGGATAATGCTACCCATGGCATCTGAACCAGCACGGGGTGCTTACATGCCCCTGGTAGGATATATAGATATCCTAGGAGACAAGCACCGAGGAGACGATATGTTATTGTGCATCTTCGAGGGAAAAATCCTGCCTCTCCGTGCCAGGAACTCGTCCAAATCAACTTGTGTTGATCAACCGCTGCTAATCTAGGTGACTTTTTTCAGAACAATTTAAATGCATTTGCGTGATTTTGATACTTAAGCGCACTGAACCAGACTGTGTATGGATTGGGGTGCTTAGGTTACCGAGTCCCGCAAACCAAAGGTCAATTAACGAGGCCGAATAATCCCTAAGCCTTATACCTAATACTTAAGCTTCGCATCTTCCCCAACCTCTTGAGAACTATCCAGATCTTAGCAGGTACTTGAATTTTTAAGCCCATGATCATAGTCCAAAAGGCCTAAAATCAGCGTTCCTACTAATCTCTTCTTTGTTTCATTAGCACTTTGACCTTTCGTTTTCTTTATTTTGATATGGTGTAGAACTAAGTTAATTCCTTAATTTCTTACTAATGACTACCTCTGTTTCTTTTCTTTTCAACTTGTGCTCCTTTTTGACATTTTTATTTCTTCCCCCATTTCTCCTCAAAATTTTCTTTCCTCTTATTTTTTTATTCTTTTTCAGGATTCTTTTTATTTTTTTTGGTATTTTTTGGATATGTGATTTTTTTGATGAAACCCTTTCTTGTGAGATGGTTTTCACGATGTTTTGCAGTTTCATACCCCCCCATGCCTACGATTTGCAATGTCTTCATTGTAAATTAGGTGGGTTCGAGTTTAGCTTAGATCATTCATTAGAATAGGTGTTTGGTGGGTGAATGGGTAGGGATGACTGTTGCGGACAATTTCAAGCTCAGGTATGGGTACGAGAGGTGGAGTCGGTTGTTCTAAAGGATGAACCCTAAAGTGCAGTATGAGTCCAACATAGGAATGTGTCAAGAAAGGTTTCGAATTTTTCAAAAATGACGGGTTGCCTCCCGTTAAGCGCTGAGTTTTATGCCATCGGCCAGGCGCAATGAGCTCCGGGAGAATGGAGGGTAAAAGATGTCTCAGCCAAATTTTATCGGTAAGTTCAATGGACGGCTTGAGTCTCTGACTGTTCACGACAAAAGGTTCTGAATCGTGGCTGAGTTGACTGATTTTGACAGCTCCATTTCCAAAGATTCATTGGACAAGGTAAGGTTCGATCCATTTTGATCTGACTTTTCCTAGAAATAGTTTGAGTTTGGCATCAAAGAGTAGGACTTTTTGACCAGGGAAGAAGATCTTTCTGGATATGTGCTTGTCGTAAAAGGCTTTAACTCGCGCTTTGTAAATTCACGAGTTCTCATACGCGTCGTGGTGTAATTCATCGATCTCGCTCATTTGAAGCTTTCTGTGGATTCCTGCCTTAGAAAGATCAAGATTGCAGTTCCGTACTACCCAATAGGCTTTGTGCTCCAATTCGACGGGGAGGTGACATGCCTTCTTGTACACCAATCTGAAGTGAGACATACCTAATTGGGTTTTGTGGGCAATCCTATAAGCCCACAAAGCTTTCGGAAATCAGGATGACCAGTCTTTCTTGTCAGGTCGAATAGTAACCTGGAGGATTTTCTTGATCTCCCGATTTGATAGCTCTGCTAGACCGTTGGTTTAGGGGTGATAAGGAGTAGGGATTTGGGGTGACACCCCGTATTTGGTCATCAGTGACCTGAATTGAGTATTAGTGAAATGGGTCCCTCCATCAGAGATTATAGCACGTGGAATCCCGAACCGAGAAAAGATGTTCTGATGAATAAATTTGAAAACCACCTTATGATCATTGGTTCGGGTCGGAATGGCTTTGATCCATTTGGTCATGTAGTCAACAGTGAGCAGAATGTACTCGAAGCTGTACGAAACAGGAAAGGGTCCCGTAAAATCAATCCCCCGAACATCGAAGATTTCACATATGAGAATCGACTGTAAGGGCATCATATCACGATGGCTCATGTTGCCTAAGGTCTAACAACGAGTGCATGCCTTACATTGATTGTATGCGTCTTTGAAAATCGTGGGCTAATAGAAGCCGCACTGGAGGACTTTTGCTGCGGTTTTATGACCAGAGAAGTGTCCACCGAATGCCTGGTCATGGCAGAAGGACAAGAGGTCCTGAATTTTCGCTTCCAGGACACACCGTCATATGATTTGATTAGCATCGATGCAAAAGAGATACGGGTCTTCCTAGAAGTAGTACTTGGCATCGAAAAGCAATTTGTCTTTCTTGGCCTTCGGCCAATCGGACGGAATCTGATGTGATGCTAGGTACTTTACTAGATCAGCAAACCATGGAAGCCCTGTACTAATAGTCAGAAGGTGCTCATCAAGAAAATGTTCCGTAATGGGTCCGAAAGAGTCGATAATGTCAGAAGGAATGTGGGACAAGTGATCAGCTACCACGTTCTATTTTCCCGCCTTGTTGTGAATCTCGAGGTCAAACTCTTGCTATGAAATAGAATTCCAAGTATTTTTGCATATTATTTTGCCATTATTATGCTCATCTTATGTTGCTCCACTTTTGTTACTCCACCAAACCCACTCTCTTGCACTCATATTTTTTGTCCCACCATTATAAAAACCTATAAAAGTCATAAAATTGAAAAATACTAAAAACAAATAAACTCACATGGATTTTTTGAAAATCAAACGTAGGCTCTCTGTGTTCATCCCGGACTCATCATCCGATTATTTATTTTATCATGAACTTTTGTCACTACGATGATGTAGTTTTCAAAATTTGATTTCTTTGCAAATTTTTGACGATCACAGATCTTGAAACTAGTCAAATAAGTTTTAAATCTGCAAAAGAGGATATTTATTCTTGATGGTCACTTATTCAACTGTTGGTAGTCGATATAAAGATGAAGGTACTATCCTTCTTAATGAATAGGATTTGAGCTTCCCAAGGTAATGCACTTGTCCTGGTGAAACCTTTTTCAAGTAACTCTTACAACTAAGTCTTCAATCCCTTCAGTTTTGCTGGTGCCAAATGGTAGGGTTAATTGATATAAGGTGTGTGCCCAAAATGAGTGAGATCTTAAACTCGATCTTACAATTTGGAGGAAGTACGGGTAAATCTTTCATGAATACATCTCTATATCGTCAAACCATTAGAACATCAGTTAATTTTGGTTTCTCTCTAGGGGTTGTTACGTAAGGTAGGTAGCCACTACATTCTCTTGTCAATGGTCGTGATGCTTGTTAAGTTGAGATACACTTGATAGGCCTATATCCTCTACGTGATTGCAGTATTTAAGCTATGGTATTGTGTTAACTCGCTTCGATCGTGTTTCAAAATGGGATGCATTGTGGTACAGTAGATTAAAGAGTGTCAACACTTAAACTTTATATTTCTCAAATTATTGGAGTAATCCGAGGTCGTTCGTTAGGAACAATGAAATGCACAAATACCACTATCAAGATTGTTTCCAAAAATTGGCGAACTTGTTTTAGGCTTGAACTCTAAAAAATCCGCAAGTTTGCTATCACACTTTAATATTTCAAACAACGAGAATCAGGTGTGAAAATAATTACACTTAAGAAAACTTTGTAATGTTTAATTGAAAAATGCTTAATTGTGAATGCTGTTTAAACATCAAATAGTCAATATCAATAAAGTTTGCACAAGAACCTATAAGAAAAATTAGCTTAGGGTCAGAATGTAAACCCAACCAATAAAAGATAAAGAATCAATCCTTGGAGGGTTATTTCCTGCAAAGAGGTCCTTGCAAACTTTTTCTTTCTTATGAAATAACCACTGGCAGCTTTTGGGGCTTCATCTCCTTGTTCTTCAATGTGATGAGGAAGCAAGAGGGGCTCCGGCGACTGTGGCTCGAAGCTCCTAACTGAGGGGTGCAGCACCTTCCACAAGGTTTCAGGGAGCTTTGCGAGAAGCTTCAGGTCGTGGAGGTGGGTGTTGGTTGGCTGTGGAGGTTGACAGTGATGGGTCGACGATGGCGGCGATGAGGAGGTCATTGGAGCATGGGAGAGGGTCTAAGCCTTGGCCTAATAGTTGGGAGGCTTTGCCTGACCTCAACTAAGATGGTGGCGTTGTGGATTTGTTGCGAGGACGTCGGAGAAGGATTGTCGGATTTGAGGAAGAGGGCGGTGGTGGGCATCATTCGGTGGGGCTGTGGGGGCGATGAAACCCTCAATAGGTAGAGGGCTTTCGCTCGCGATGGTTAGGCAGAGCCAATGGCGTGGTTGATGAGTGGGGAGGATGGCTAGAGTGCTGAGGGCGAGTGGTCGGAGCGTTCGCCGGAGGCTTGTCGCCCGTGGGGAAGATGACGATGGGAGTAGATGTATAGAGGCTAAATCCTAGTTCTAAGGAGTCTAAACTACTCTACGCAGTGGAAGGAAGAGAAAGGGGTACCTACGAGGGGGTGAGGACGCCGGAGCGTGGATGGCCGAAGTTTCAGAAGATGAGAACTTTGATGGCTTCGTTTTGAGTGTCGAAGGCGGAAGAGGGGCTGACTTTGTGGCAAGAGCTTGGCGATGACGTGGGGAGGGAGTCTGTGACCTAAGTTGGTGGCGAGGCACGACGACAAAGTGGGCCGGAGAGCTCCAAGGTGCTCAACAATGGCATGATGGGAAAGAGAAGAAGAGGGGGTTGTTCATGTCCAAAACTTGCACGAATTGATTCGTGGAGGCAAGGTGGCTTTCTATAGCTGCAAAGTCTCAACGATTGCGACGAAAACACAACCCAAATCAAGGTCGAGAAGGGATCGACATAAATATACTCCGATGAGACTTTGGCCATGATTCGTGGCATCTACGTTTGGCGTAAACAGTTGGAGACGATGGGGATCTTTTAAGCGTGTAGCAAGGACCAATCTCACCAATTTTGGTGAGATTTAGTCGAGGGGGTCTCACTCAAGAGATCTCTGAATTCTCACCTAAGGAGATTTGAGCTCCTTGGAGGAGGTCAACCATGAGGAAGATGGTCATAGGGAGCATTTTGCAATGATTTTCGAAAATTAGGGGCATTTATGAAGGAATCAAAAGTTAGAGGAGCAAATTGAAAAGTATGACAAGATGAACTCCAAATGCTCTCAACTTTTTAGGGTAACCTAATTTGGATCCAAGGAATTTAGTGGGGACTTCAATTTTGGGTTTTGATGAAGTTTGGCTGGTTAATTTGCACTTTAACAAAAAATGTATCAGATACCCGCCTTAGTCTTTGTTTTTGGTCAAAACAAATTCATTTTGTAAAATTGAATACTCTAAGCCTTATAAAATATTTTTCAATGATTTTTAAAAGGTTTAGATTACATTTATTCTCAACAAAACCCTTTCAATTAAATTGGGGCTGAAATTACGACTTTTAATATGTAAATTAACTTGATTTTTCTTAAAAACCCTAAATCAATCTGTGCAAGCCCACTTATTGGGAATTTGAGCTCATTTGACCTTTAATTGAGTGCAGATTTACCCTTTAATTAATTGGCATTGGTATTATCCTGTTAAAATGGTAGAATTAACCAATTTCAATGTCATTCCTCTCAATTCTTCATGTTATTAAGTTATACCCTTTTATTGATTAATTAGGTGAATTTAACTTTAGAAATTAGTCAAATTAAGCTAGATATAGAAGATGATGGCGATGCCAACATACCCCCATGCCTACCAATTGCTAGTTCCTTCGCAAATTCTAGAGTTAGAATAGATTTTTAGCGTAAAAGGGTATTTTTGACATTTAGCTTAATTAAAAAGAATTCAATTTGTCAGTCCCAGTAAATCGAAACATTGTGCTCTTATGCCTAGTACTTTTGATGACCCAGTTCCTCAAGACACTAAGACTTAACGGCTCCCTATTTTAATTTCACCTAACTCTTGATTTTTAAACGTAGGGGCACACAGTTCGGGGTGGTCTCAGTTTCACTTCTAGTTTCATTGTTATCAGGGTTGGAACATGTGTAGTGAAGGTGAATTGAGTTAAAGGTCCTAAGTATCAAATTAATAACCTATTGGACTCAATTGATTGCTCCCACATGAATTAGGCAGCTTTCTAGCTTCCAACGGGGTCAACCTCAGGGTATATCTCCCCGTAAAAGAAAAAGTAAAAATTCTAGCACAACTCTTTTTTTTCTTTTTGAATTTTTTTTGTTTATATTTATTTTTTTCTTTGTTCTTTTTGTGTGGTGCAAGTGTTGAGGCATTTTGTGGGCCTTTTGGGGTGGTGAGGACAGGTACACTACTTACTAAGACTTATGTATACAAGCCCCACCAAAACAAAAATTAAAGCGTGCACCTTCTTAAGGAAGTGGCTCTCCTCCCTTCATGGGCTAGCTATTATAAAAGAGTTATTTTCTAACTCTACCTAAATCCAATGTTTTATTAACCTTCTACTCTATCCTAAAACTCAATGCGTGCACGTGAGGTTATGTTCCAATCCATCAAACTCCTAGACCAAAAGTGACAAAGAGACCAGCTTAAACACTCATTCCCCTTAGTCCAAGATATAGGGAAATTTAAGTCATGCTTAATTAAGCATATTTGGCCTGGAAAATCTAAGGTTAAGGATTTGAGTGTCCTAATACTATATTAGAGCACAAACAACTAAGAATTTGACCAAGATCAACAAATTTACATTTAGCACACTTTTCTTCCTCTTCTTCTTTGCCACTTAAAAGATATGCAATTTAGTTCAAAAAATTTTCCTCTCTTGTACTCTAAGTTTTCTTCTTTTTTTTTGTGGACCTTTCAAGGAAATTGAATTTTCAATTATTTGCACTTTAATACCCTCCCATACCTAGGTTTTGTAATGCCCTCATTGCAAATAAGATGGGTTCGAATTCATCTTAATTCATATTTTAGAATAGGTTCATAAGGGTGGGTCAGCTATTCTGAAATTTGAATCTCAAATTGCAATAGGAGTGTTTTAGTCAGGAAGGATATGAAAGGTCTCGGATTTTACAAAGAATGATGGGTTGCCTCCTGTCACGCACTAAGTTTATCATCATCAGCTGGGCGCAATGTAGCTCAGGTGGAATGGAGATCGAAAGATTTGCTGATCAGACTCAAATCATTATGTTCCAGAAAAGGTTTGAGGCATTAACCATTAACAGCAAATGGTGTAGAGTCAAGATCGGGAGGTGAGATTTCTATAGCTCCATTACCAATGTCCTCCTTACAAGAAAGGGTCCAGTCCACTTAGATCTGAGCTTGCCTGGGAATAGCTCGAGACAGGCATCAAACAGAAGTACCTTTTGACCAGGACTTAATGATTTCCGTGAAATGTGCTTATCGTGCAAGGCTTTTATTTGGTCCTTGTAAATTAGCAAGCTATCGTATGCGTCATTGCGTAACTCATTGAGCTCACTTATTTGCAAGCGATGGTAAACGCCAACCTTCCCGAGGTCCAAGTTGCACTTCTGTACTGCCCAGTAGGTTTTAAGCTCCATTTCTACAGGAAGGTGACATGCCTTCCGGTAAACAACCCTAAAAGGAGACATTCCCAATTGGGTCTTATGGGTGGTCTTATCAGCCCATAACGCTTCCGAAAGTCGGGTTGACCAATCTTTTCTGTCAGGCCGAACAGTGACCTGCAGAATCATTTTAATCTCATGGTTGGATAGCTCGGTCAGTTCATTCGTTTGTGGATGATATGGGGTAGAAATGCGGTGAGAGACCCTATATTTTCTAAGCACGGATTGAAAATGCACATTCACAAAATGAGTCCCCCCATCAGAAATGATTGCTTTAGGAACACCGAACCGAGAGAAGATATTGATTGAGGGCACGCTTTGCGAATTAAAATTGGGGTTCAGAGGACTCGTCGTTGTAGCTCGCAAAACACGTCTATCAGATAAAATTTATAACTGAAACTCGGAAAGTGAGTCCTAGGTCAAACATGGGGAGGCGAACATTTGGTTTTATAAAAATCCACGCTTCACTTTATTTCCTTTTGTTGTTTTCATCTTTTCTAACTTTTTTGGTATTTTAATAGGGCAAGAGATCAGGTCGATGAATTCTAGATAATCTACTTGCAAAAATATAAGAGAGAGAGGGACAAAGATAGAGAGAAAAATAATCATCTATTTATAAAGAATTGTTTGTTACAACTACGAAAGCAAAAATTCTACACTACGAAGGTGAAAAAGATAGAAAGAGGTGAGAGAAATCCCCCTCGACGGCTGCTTGAAGGACGATTCGCTTTGACATCGCTTGGAGGATGGTGGTGAGCAGTGGGACGAAGGAGGATGGAGTCAGAGGATGGAGGATGGGGCAGGACAGCATCGCGGCGAGGATCTTCTTCTCGAAGGGCTGTGAGAGGACGGCCATGGGATGCTCCACGAATGGGGATGAGAGGTGGGAAAACTATTTTCTTTTCTACTCTGGAGGAGCATCCCGAGCTTGGGACAAGCTCTCTCTAGAGCCTTTGAGGTGGTGAGAGGAAGAAAGGAAGACATGAAGAAAAATGGGAGGGGTAGGGGTCCTTTTATAGTGGAGGAAAGAATCAAATTCGTATATAGGACATTTAGTGACGGTCATAAATGTCGCTGAAGATAGCCCACACGCCTACCCACTACTGCCTTGGCGCACGCTCCGCGTGCTTGTGTCGCACACCTCTGCGTGCGCACCCGCGTACGTGCCTCCGAGCGCGTGCGCGCACCCACGCTGCTATGCGCGTGCGGTGGCACGTGGGTGTGCATGGGTGGCCTGGGTTGTGCCATGTGGCACAATTTGGGCTGTCCATCGTCTTTCTGTCGTAGGGGTGGCTATAGAGGTCGAATTGAGTTGATTTTCACGCCGTTGGGCTGCGATCATCGACTCAAATCCGTTCCTGTGGTCGGATTTGTCGTTTGATGCTTCGAATTACATCACCTAATTCCTTGGCCGTTGATCTTCCTCGGACTGCATATGGTGCTATGGGACTTCGATCAAGACGATTTCGAAGGCGTTGGACTCCAATCATCATCCTAATCAGATTCGTATGGTCAGATCATCAATCCGAGGCTCCAAAATAATTCTCCTCTCCTAACCACAAAAATGACACAATTAACCTAAAATATACACAACTACTCTAAATGCAGAATGATGCATGCTATGCAATATTTATAATATGGAATGCAAATCTAAGCCTAGGAACATGCATAAATAGGCATTCTAACCTAAATGGTTGTGTCTACATCATACCCCCATGCCTATCTTTTGCTAGTCTCTAGCAAAATTAAACATATGCTATGTATAAAAATAGAATTAGAACTTGATCGCTTAGGCCTAAGTCATTTATTAACAATAGAAAATTTCAATTAAGGTCCTAAACTACGAAACTCAATAATACCAGAGTGTCTGCCAGAATGCAGACCGCCTAATTCCTAGCCTTATTTGAAAAGGAAAGATACATTTTTTTTTCTTTTTGCTTTTCTTCTTTTCTAATTTTTTTGTACTTTTGGAGTTTTAGAGTTCCGAGATAACTTTTTACGGTTACCCGACCCATCCAAGACTCGAAAAGGAATTTAAGTGCTAAGAATCTAGTGAAAAGAGTGAAAGACTCACTAGGAGATCGTAAAAAAACTGACTTCGGGTTTTTACGACTCTAGGTGACCTTGCCTAGAGGTTTAGCTTTTCAAACAGTAGCTTTCTCCCTACTTCTTTTATTTCTGGGGTCAACACAACGGCGAACCCAGACTATATCTCCATGATTTATTCTACTTCCCTGCTTCTTCCCTAAGTGTTTTGGGAATTATTGTGCATTTTTGTGAGCTGTGCTCTGGACAATCGACCAATGGGCTGTTACCTATAGCAACTTGCCAGCCATACTCGTGCGATGAAGTGTGGTTTTGTTTATTTTTTTATTTTTTGCCTTGTTCTATTTTTTTCTTTTTCTTTTATTATTTTTCTTAAATAGGTGGCTTCCCTGATCTATGATTTACCTAAAGGTAGTACGACGAAAATGGTCTTGTGGCTAGGCTCTAGACAACCGGCCGATAAGTTGTTACCATTGACAACTTGCCAGCCATACCACTCTAGATAGTTTATTAGCTACCCAATTTCCGTAGAAACCGTCGAAAAGTGAGTCAGTGCAAAAAGTGTGTATGTGCTTAGGCTTAAAGTCCCCTCAAATCAGAGGGCGAGTTGATAAGTCATGTACTTATCATCCCAATTTATTTACTAAATTAAAGATGAATTTGAATTGGCGAGAACTCGAGACTAAGTCCACATTCGAGTGGACACCCGGGCTAATTAAGCCCGAAGACTTAAAGAGTCTAAGTGTTTAGGTCCTCTCGTATCATTTCCTAAAGTTAATAAGTTCCAAATGCCTAAGTTCTCTTCTCCTAATTCTTCCTTCTTTTTTAATCTTTTTTCATATTTTCAAATTTTTTTTATAAGAAACTAAAAGAAATTCTACGGAGTTAACAAAATGATCTCAGGAATTGATTATCCACCCATGCCTAAATGATGCAATGTCCTCATTATAGAAACAAAGATGTGAAAAGGATGGAGTAAACAGAATATCACCTGAACATTATGAGAAATCCACTCAGCTTCACAGAGAACATGAAATATAAACACATACTAAATTTAATGCCTTTAGCTAGGCATAAAATACAGACAAGGAAGAAATTGAGAATTCACAAGTGTGGGTCAGAATCAAAATCAAAAGATTAATCCTTCGACCCACCAGCAAAAGATGTCCATAGACGTGGACCAGATTATGGTGTAGACCCATGCCCCAGGGTCGAGTGGTTCTAAGGTTATGGATGAAAATCACCCAGAACCTAAGATTATTGGGTTTGGGGGTCGGGACTGCGATTTTGTAGTGTGGAACCCAAGACCAAAGTGTCAAACAATGGGTCAAGATGGTTCAATAGGTTTGGATGTCCACTTGACGTTCAGCTCAGAAAAATAATCAATTATTTCAAACTTAGGTTGCACGTGAAAGATATCGTAAGGGTCCTGGTAGAAAGTAGGTGGCTTCAAGTCCATAGGTACCCTTAGATCCAAAATCAAAGTTCTCTCAGAATTAGCCTCGCAAATATTTAATTCCAACTTCTTATCCTCTGAAATCAATATTTCTGGGACCTCCAAATCATTGTACACCCCATCTAAAGTACCCAAGTCCAACTATTGTGGCTCAATCAGGATTGACTTGGGTCTGGTAATCTCAAGAATATCATAATTCAACTCTTCAGGGTGTGGTTGAACAATGGGACTACTGATTGAATGATCAGGATTCAGATCCTCCAAGTTTGCCCCAATCGAATCAGAATCTTCAATGGTCGGGCTATCAAATGGTTCGTCATACTCCTCGAGCCCATTTGTCTTACTAAAATCGTTTTCCTTAACTTCAAGTGAGACATCACTCAGAGATTCCTCACCCTCAGAATAAAAGAATTCTTGATCCTCATTTATATATGTCTCGAAATCATATGTCATGTCATGGTCCATGGAGACATTTTTCGTCGTTCCCTGGGTCGGGGATCTTGGGTGAATTAATCAGTTCATCATCCTCAATTGTTTGCTCTAGTCCAACCTGGTCATCTCCAATCTTAGAATATGTATCCCCCCGGATAGGCGCTTAAGTGGGTTCAGACATTGGCTCTCCTAAAGAGGGTTCATCTTGAGAATCATCGCAAGATTTGACTAGGGCAACCACAAATTTCATCCTCAACCTAGACAACTTCCCAAGAAGAAACTCACCGAGGTCCCTATCCCTAACATTTTGGAGCAAATCCAATAAAGAGCTATTCAGCTCATCAATCATTTTTACCATAGGTTCCAATGCTTCAGTGCATGGTGTTGGCTGAGCTTCTACAGATTGTATAGTGTTCCTCAAATTAGCCAACACCCTATCCTGGATCTGATTCACCTGAACCGACTGGTTCAATTCAGGTTTAGGTTAAATCTAGGGGAGTCAAGATGTCGAGGTTCTCGGGTCCCTCCCTGAAATAGGTCGTTCCAGGTTGTTCAAACGATGGTGGCGACCTATATTCAGTGGAATACTGGGGAGGGTAGGTGTTATAATCATTATATCCTTCTTGATTGTAGATCAGGTTGGTTTGGTCATCAAAGGATGGAGATCTATAATCATTGTAGGTTTGGGAAGGATAGTAATCATAGTCTTGTTGTCTAGGGTTAGGCCTTGGACACTGAGGTCCGTATTCATATCCCCAATCAAAGTCATCCTGGCTAGTGGATGGGTGATTACAAGGCAAATCGGAATAGTAATCATCTTGGGAATAAGTGGTGGTAGGAGGATAGGATGGGAACTGCGTGTAAGAAGTGGAAGGATACATGGTAGAATAGGAGGGAAAACAGAAGAGAGAAAGGTGCCCTGTAGTATAATCAATCAACCATGTCCTTAGGTGGGTTAACCTAAAGACCTACAGACTCCCAGGACCCATCTTGAGATTATAAACGATTTGGTCTACTTTTATCTGATCAATCCAACCAGTTAGAAGGAGGGACTAGGGAGAAGGTTCTTCCTTTGACTTACGCCTCTGGTTCCTAGTGTACCCCCTAGCCACGGTTGTTTGACGCTACTCCTCTAACTAGACATTAGATGGACCAACAAAAGCAAATTAATTTAAAAAATTCTCGGTCTGAGCCCCAAAGAGCGAATCAATCCTTATGGCCAACGTCTAGTCGATTTTAGTTAGGCTTGGGATGATTGTGCTCTTGGAATGTGATGGGCCCTTTAGATGGGTTGTGCCCTTAATGATTGATTCAAATGTGTGTGCATGCACAACCGGGGTTTACAAACAAGGTTATTTGATGACGTGTCTTTTAGGGTTTAACCTTTTTTAGTAGCTTTTAGGGTTTAATTCTTAGGTTGGTTCAATCAATGTTTAGTAGAACACTCTAAGTTTTGAAAACACAGGTGATGATATGTTCCTTTAAAAATAAAAAATAATGTGAAGTGCCTGGTTCAGCTCTAAGAATCAACCCTAAGAGGCAAGCTACTTGATGGATCAATTTTAGATTGAGTGGTGAGGCCCAAACAGTTCAAGCGATTGGCCTATTGCACCACTTGATTAAGGCACACAAAAAGTCTTAACCTAATCAGACTTCTACTCACTTATATGTGTGTTGAGTTAAGGTGTACCGGATCCACAGGTCAGATCTCGGTTAAGTGGTAGAATCAAAGTGGAGTGGTGTACCTTAAGTTGAGAGTTATAGGTGTTAATGTGTGTATTTTTTAGAAAATCCCACAAGACAAGAGTATTCTTTTTCTTTTTAATATATGCGGGGGTGAGATGAGTGGAGGTGACAAACAAACAATCAGATCTATTCTAGGATTTATGAAAAGCACCTAAGTTGATTTGGGTTTGAGTTATTAGTGTGGTGAAATGAACTAGTGGGTGGGGAAGTGGGGGGAAACATACAGAATTCTCTACCTGCACTTTACTCCAATCTACCCCCTTCGGCTCCACGATTGGGTTCCTGCAAGACAATAAATTGAAGAAGAAAGATAGGTTAGAGAAATATGTAAGTAATGCGGGAAAACGCGATAAAAACCAAAGGGCATTGCCTCCCCAGCAACGGTGCCAAAATGATCGAGGGTGCGCATCATGAATTAAAATCAAGGTTTGGAGGACCCGTCGTTGTAGCTCGCAAAACACATCTATCAGATAAAATTTATAACCGAAACTCAGAAAGTGAGTCCCGGGTCAAACACAGAGAGGTAAACATTTGGTTTTATAAAAATCCATGCTTCACTTTATTTCTTTTTATCATTTTTATCTTTTCTAATTTTTTTGGCATTTTAATAGGGCAAGAGATCAAGTCGATGAATTCTAGCTAATCTACTTGCAAAAATATAAGAGTGAGAGGGAGAGAGAGAGAGAAATAATCATCTATTATAAAGAATTGTTTATTACAACTATGAAAGCGGAAAATCTACACTACAAAAGTGAAAAAGATAGAAAGAGGTGGGACAAATACCCCTCGATGGTCGCTTGGAGGACGAGCTGCTCTGATGTCGCTTGGAGGAAGGTGGTAAGGAGTGGGATGAAGGAGGACGGAGCTGGATGATGGAGGATGGGGCAGGACGGCGTCGCGGCGAGGATCTTCTTCTCGAAGGGTGATGAGAGGATGGCCACAGGATGCTCCACGAATGGGGATGAGAGGTGGGAAAACTATTTTCTGTTCTACTCTGGAGAAGCATCCCGGGCTTGGGACAAGCTCTCTATAGAGCCTTGGAGGTGGTGAGAGGAAGAAAGGAAGAGATGAAGAAAAATAGGAGGGGTAGGAGTCCTTTTATAGATGTCCTGTATACTAAATTCATATACAGGACATTTAGTGATGGTCATAAATGTCGCTGAAGATCCGTAGCAAACGTCGCTAAAGACAACCCACACGCCTACCCACCGCTGCGTTGGCACGCGCTCTGCGCGCACGTGTCGCATGCCTCCATGTGCGCTCCCGCGTGCGTGCCTCTACGAGCTTTCGTGCCTATACGCACGCATGTGCGCTCGCGTTGCTGTGCGCGTGCGGTGGCTGGTGTGTGCGCATGGGCGGCTTAGGTTGTGCCATGTGGCGTGATCTAGGTCGCCCATCTTCTTTCTGTTGTAGGGGCTGCTACAGAGGTCGGATTGAGTCGATTTTCACGTCATTGGGCTGCGATCGTCGACTCGAATCCATCCGTCCGATCTGATTTGTCATTTGAAGCTTCGAATTATGTCACCCAGTCCCTTGGCCGTTGATCTTCCTTGGACTACATATGGTGCTATGGGACTCCGATCAAGAAGATTTTGGAGGCGTTGGACTCCGATCGTTGTCTTAATTAGATCCGTATGGTCGGATCATCAATCTGTGGCTCTGAAATAAATCTCCTTCTCTCCTGACCACAAAAAGGATGCAATTAACCTAAAATATACACAACTACTCTAAATGCAGAATGATGCATGCTATGCAATATTTATAATATGGAATGCAAATCTAAGTTGAAGAACATGCATAAATAGGCATTTTAAACTAAATGGATGTGTCTACATCAGATATTATCGTGGATAAATTTGATGTCGACCTTATGATCATTGGTTCGGGTTGGGACGGCTACAATCCATTTAGACACATAGCCCACAGTGAGAAGGATATACTCAAAGTCGTTTGAGTTTGGAAATGGACTCATGAAATTGATCCCCCAAATATCAAAAATTTCGCACATGATAATCAGGTTTAAGTGCATCATACTGTGACAACCCATGTTGCCCAAGGTCTAGTAAGGTCTGGCAATGAGCACATGCCCTATAGTAATTGTGTGCGTACTTAAATAAAGTCGACCAATAGAAGTTGCTTTGGTGGGTTTTTGCTTCAATTTTATGCCTTGAAAAATGGCCACTGCAGGCCTAGTCTTGACAAAATGAAATTATATCACTGATCTCAACATCAAGAATACATCGTCGGATGATCTGATCTGCTCCGATGCAAAAGAGATAAGGATCTTCCCAAAAGTAATATTTAGCATCTAAAATCAATTTGTCCTTTTTGGCTTTGGGCCAATCAGACAAAATCTGGTTTGATGTCAAGTAGTTCACAATTTCTACATACCAGGGAAGTCCAACATTAAGGCTCATATGATGCTCATCTGGGAAATGCTCTATGATTGGAGTCGAAGGATCAATGATAGACAAGGGAAGATGGGACAGATGATCTGTTACTATGTTCTATTTTCCTACTTTGTCGTGAATCTCTAAATCGAACTCTTGTAAAAGCAAGATCTAACGAATCAGGCGAGGTTTCGCATCCCTCTTGGCAAGTAGGTGCCGAATCGGGGTATGGTCTGAGTATATGATAATTTGAGTCTCGAGAAGGTATGACTGGAACTTTTCCAGGGCATAAACAATAGCTAGAAGTTCCTTCTCAGTGATCGTGCAATTACGTTGGGCTTCATCCAGCGTCTTACTCGCATAATAGATCACTACAGGTTTCCCATCTACTTTCTGACTAAGGACTACCCTCATAGCATAATTCAAAGTGTCGCACATGATCTCAAAGGGTAGAGACCAGTCTAGGGGTTGCAATAATGGTGCTTGGTGACTCAATCCTTAAGAATTTCAAAGCTTCAGTATACTCGTTGAAACGTTGGCTTCGAGAGATAACCGGGTTTTATTGTTATAGCGTTGTAGTATAGCCAGTTATTGCCATCATTTCAAATATATAAATTTTTTACTCGGAAAATAAAAGAGAGTTCCCGAGGTCAAACTCAGGGAGCAAGTTGTATTCTAGGGGTACAAGTTTCTTTTACAAAAATAAAGAAAGAGAGAGAGAATTTGTTGGCTTCTTTCTTCTTCTCTTCTTTTCTCTTTGCCTATCTTCTTCTGCTTGACCCTCCTGCTTTATCTGCAGCCATAGTGATGCTTTTCTTCTTCTTTCAGTTCTTGTTTCTGCTCGTCTCTTTCTTTTTCTTCTCCCTTGTGGTCCTGTTCTTCTTCTTCTTCTTTCTTTCTTCTTTTCCTTTCTTCAGACCTTCTTCTTCTCGTGTTCTTTTTCTTCTTTCAGTTCTTGTTTCTGCTCGTCTCTTTCTTTTTCTTCTCCCTTGTGGTCCTGTTCTTCTTCTTCTTCTTTTCCTTTCTTCAGACCTTCTTCTTCTCGTGTTCTTCTTCTTCTTTCAGTTCTTGTCTTGGCCACTCTGCATTTTCCTCTGCCTCGCCTTCCTTCTCCTTCCTTGCCTTCAGGACGTCGTCTGATTTTCCAATCAGACGACTTAAATCGTCGCTGCTACAGTGCCGCTCGGTGATCCTCCTTCCTTCAGCCTTCGTCTTCTTCCACGGTTCTTCTTCACCTGTGCTTGCACACTTACACAGCTTGATCAGAGAGGGGCAAAACCTATCTCTACCCTCCCCCCCCCCGCGTCTCTCTCTCACAGAAGCCACTCTTGGGAAAGCTCTCCCAGAGCTGCCGGGTAGCCGGGTACGGGTCGCGCCCGGGTCCAGGCCCACCGGCGTGCGTGGTGGGCGAGGAGTGCAGGTCAGTCTAAGTCGGGTCGGGTCAGGTCCGCGGGGCGTGAGCGCGGACGAGACCGGGTAACCGGGCGGGTGAAGGGGACCTCACCCCGTGTGCTGAGGCAACAAGACTCCAGCACTTTTTCACTTTATACCGCTGCGCCTCTTCAGAGTTTTCCGAGCGCGGAGGAAACAGCTGGTAATCGCGGCGTTACGCGAGGCCTTCGCACGAGGGCTTCGCTTCAGCTGCAGCCAGACGCTTTGTCGAAATGCCTCGCACGGCCTGGGAGTCGAATCTGGGCGTGGCGCGCCTGCAGCTGCAGGCGGAAGCAGCTCCTTCTGCACGGCAATGGCGGCGGAGGTCGGGTGACCTGTTCACAGTAAAACGGCCTCTCGGCCTAATCAGAAGGTGCCGGGAGCTTCGCCTGAGTGCGGCGAAGCTCGTGTGGGTGGTGGCGAGGCGTGGGGCGGCGTGCAAGGACTGTGGGTCGGAAGATGGGTTTGTTCGGTGGGTCTGTAGAGGGCGAGTGGCGGGACGTGGAAGGGCGGAGGTTGATCAGGGTGAGGAGGCAGAGATTCTGTGAGGGTCGGCGAGGCGTGTGGGGCTGTGGAGTGATGGGGGTGTCTCGCCGGAGTTTGGCCGGAGACGAAGGGGGTGACGGTGGACAGGAGCGGTCGAGGGTTTAATCAAATAAAAGACAGTGAGGAAAAGAAAGAGGCGGAGATGGGGAGAAGTTCTGACCTAGCTACGGAGACGAAAGGGGCCGGAGCAGGGCGACAGTCGTATCGACTGTCGCCGGAGGAGAAGATGCCCAGGGGAAGGGGCGACGGCGAGGAAAGGGCTGGAGAGGCGCCAGCTGGGTGCGGCGTGGCGCGGGAAGGGCAAGGGAGGGCAACCCTGCAGCTGGTAGTGCGACAGGGCGACGAGGAGGAGGAGGAGAGGCCGCCGGAGCAAGGAGGGCGTCTGTCGGAGTGGGAAGAGAGGAATTGAGGGGGTATCTCCGTCAGATCCAAGCTGGGAAGAACGGTGGAGCGACGGGGGTATTTATAGGGGCCGAATCAGAGAGGAAGGCGGAGGGAGACGACGTGTCTCCCTCGCCAGAGGACGCCGGAGATGGAGACCCATACCGTCCGTGCGTTCGCACGGCCGGTATGGTGGGTTGCAGCGACCAGGGGGGTGTTCCTGCGACGGCTGACGACGCAGGGCACCCCCGGTTGTCTCGCCAGACCCTCCCCCTTACCCTGCGCGGCGCCATGCTCCGCGCAAGGTCGCCGGAGCATGGTGCTGGTCAGGTTTTGGCAGGAGGGACCTGGATGCAAAGAACGAAGGAGAGTTAGGGGTAGAAATGTGAGGGTTCAAAAGTTGAGGGCCAAAAAGTAAATGAATGAGGACCAAAGTGTAAAGTTGGTCAAGAAGGTTTCCTCTTAGGCTCAAGTTTTTATACATGACTAATTGGGACCTAAGGATTACGATGGTGAATTTTATTTCCAGATTAAACCTTGTTTGACCAGTCAATTTATGCGAAAACCTAAATTAAGTTATTAATTGGGCATGATTCTCAATGTAGGTCAAAATAGGTTCTGAAGGCCAAATTGAAGGTTCTAAACCCTAGAGATTATTTTTCTATGAATTTTTGAGTGTTTATTCTATTTTTACTTTGCCTCGAACCTCGTGAATTGAAGTGGGTTTGTTTTAAGGTTACAGATTATCATTTAGTTCCTTGGAATTGCTGTAGCCCTTGTCAGATCATCCCACTTTCCTTCTTATTTGGTTTGTTTGACCTATGTTTGGACCCTGAATTACCCTGTATGCAGATTATACTGGTAAAATTGCATTTTTACCCCTTATGACTTGTTTTCTCCTTAAACTCAGAATTCTCTGAGTTAAGCCTTTCCTTGAGTTATGTAGGAGCTTTTATCCTTTGTATTAGGTCAAAATGAGCTAGTTATGGCTCATGATGGGGTTCTCATCATACCCCCATGCCTAGATTTTGCTAGTCCTTTAGCAAAAACTTAAGGTTTCAACCCTTATTCTAGACCATGAAGTTCTTAATAGCTTTAGATAAGTGCTTTTTCATTTGAGCTCAGATTAGGTTAGAATGCTGACCATAGGCCTAAAAGGTACTCTAGTACCAATCAAGATCCAAATCTGTCTAGCCTTAGCCTCAGTCCTTAGCAAAGGTTTTTAAGGCCCACAAGAACTAACCTAAGGTTTATTGGACTTTGTGGTTAAAGCACCCGTGCTTGAAATGATTTTAGCCCTGGCTCAGTTCGCAGTGCGCTTTGTAAGAGAGAGAAAGTTTTTCTGTTTGGAGAGTTTTCTCTCTCTTTTTTCTTTTTAGTTCTAGCCTAGGATTGGCTTTTCAACATGGTCTGTATCAGATTCATTGCTCCCATCATCAATCCTCAAGGGTTCCTGGCGATCGATGCTTCGGGATAGCACTGCCCATGGCAACCCCCGGAACCCTGGCTATTGAGATTTCGAGATAATCCCATCCATGGTGTTCCGTGGCTGAATTCAGACCCTGGCAATTGACACTTCGAGATAATGCCATCCATGGAATCTGAATCAGCAGAGTGCTTACATGCCCCCAGTAGGATATGTAAATATCCTAAGAGACAAGCACCGAGGAGATGATATTTTGTTACGCATCTTCGAGGGGATTTCCCGTCTCTCCGCGCTGGGAACTCGTCCAAATCAACTTGTGTTGATCGGCCGCTCCTATTCTAGGTGTTCTTTTCAGAATTTTGCGACGCTTCTGCGTGATTCTGATTTTTACGCTTACTGAACCAGGCTGTGTGTGAGGTTAGGGTGCTTAGGTTACTGAGTCCCGTAAACCAAAAATTAGTTAACGAGGCCAAATACTCCCTAAGCCTTAGACCTAATACTTCAGCTTTTCATTTTCCTCAACCTCTTGAGGAGTGTCTAGATCTTAATGGGTACTAAGAGTCTATTCAAGAATGCCTAAGGTTTGCGTTCTTACTAATCTCATTATGCACTTTTCAGTTATTTTCTTGAATGAGGTCTAGAACTTAGGTTAATTCCTTAGTTCCTTACTAATGACTATCACCTTTTCTTATAATTTTGTGCTCCTTTTTCATTTTGTTTCTCTTCTCCTTCTCCTTTTATTCTTTTTCGAAAAATTTTTTAATTTTTATGGTGTTTTTGGCATATGTGAATTTTTTTGTTTGAAACCTTTTCTTACAAGTTTTGCACTTTCATACCCCCCCATGCCTAAGATTTGCAATGTCCTCATTGTAACCTAGGGGGTTTTTATTTAACTTAGTTCATTCCTTAAGACAGAAATTTGGATGAGTGGATGGGTCGGGTTGAATTTTTTTTTTTGCGGACGATTTCTAATCCCAGATGCAAGCATCTGAGGTGGGGTCGACTGTCTACAAGGGTGAACCTCAAGTGCAAAAAGGTGTCAGAACAAGTTTCAGGTTTTCAACGAGAATGACGGGCTGCCTCCCGTTAAGCGCTAAATTTGATGCCTTCAGCCAAGCGGGAAATGCGATGGAGAGGGGATGGTCAAATCAGCGGAGTTTTGTAAGACAAGCACCTTGATTAAGAGCCTGGTTGGTCCGACCAGGTGCTTGTTCAGATCAACAGGCTGATGATGCAGCCCAAACCCAATCAATCTGGTGGGTTGATAGATGTGGATAAAAAGGTGTGGAGCCCACCATAAACTATGAAGCTCAGATGGATGTGGAAGTGTAAACGCAGGGTTTGGCTGAGTCGAATCAGCCTGGTCAGAGTAGGGACCCGTAGAATAATCAATGAATGACACGGAAACCCTACAGGGGTGATCAGAGAATGATAGAGCATGGTATGTAGTCTGATCAATGTTCGAAACCCGATGTGGAAATGCAATCAGCTCGGTGAGAGGTGAATCTGAATAGAAATTGAGTCCGGTTGCGGGTCGGGGTTGGGAAGAGGTTTTGATTAGTTCTGTGTGTGCAGACGAGGTGGCAACTGTGTGTGAGGGCTCTTCTAGAAAGGAATGACAAGTGATTTTCTGTAAAGAGTCCTCTAGGTAACTATCAAATGCCTGAAGAGTGTCTGTAGGATGAAAGAAATCTAATTTGAGCAAAGATTTGAATTCTGGGTTGCAATCACTCTTGGCATTTTCTATTTTTGGTTCCTGAGGATCGAAAAGGAATGATTCTGTGTTATCAGTGATCTCGGGAATCAGGACCTCAGAGTCGGAGTCAGAGTCATGTGAACTGAGGTCGTAGATGGGCCTGGCGTGTTCAGGAAGGAAAGTCTCTCCGCAATTATAGTCAGATCTGAAATTGTCGGAGAGTTGGCGAAATTGAGATTCATGATCATGAATTCCACCACAGCAAAAATCATCAGCAGCAGCCTGACTGGGTTCTAGCCTATATGTCAATTCTGGGTTTAAAAAAATGTTCTGGCTAGGCTCAAATTCCAAACTGGTGGGAGAGACCCAATTGAAACCCCACTCATCCAACTCCTCGGTTTCTGTATCGTAAATTGGTATATCTTCTGAAAAATCAATCAGATTTCCTGAGGATGTTGGAGAAGGACATTCATCAAATAGAGGCCCAGAATCATGTTCTTCTTTAGAAATTTTATCTTTCTCATATGGGGCCTCATAATCTTCCCAATAAGTTTCAGATCTAGATTCTAGGTTTAGGATGTGGGTAGGATTACTAGAATCGAAGTCCGAATGACCTTCGAGGGTTACCTTATCAAAACAAGGGGCGGAATTTATACCCTCCAGAGGTTCAGTTCTAATCTTGTTATTGCAGGAGTCTTGGAGTTCTAAGCTTGGTGATTTATGGCCTAGGGTTGGCTCAGCATTGTGTTCTCCTGCAACTTCCCAACCTATTTTAATGCTATCTTCTATTTGGGTTGGGAGTCGACAACCACCTTGTGATTCAGTCCCGAGGTCTGGGAAACTGGATTGATTCTTAGTACTGTTCCAAGATGACTCATCCTCTGTTTCTGGTGTATACGGGTATTTTTGGTTGATAGTTTTTTCTAAAAGTCTCATCATCTCTACCCGTTTTTCAAGAGCATCTTGGTTTTGTTCCCAAAGTACAGGATTTGTCAAGCATTGAAGGTATTCAGATTTGTGTAATTTGTCTATCTCAATGTATCCTGTTAGGAGAACTTCTCGGGTTGATCCTTTTATGGCTCCTGTCAATAGAGTTTGGGCACAGTTTATGATGAAGGCTGTGGTTGTTGGGACATCAACCTGAATATCTCCTATTGGTGTTGAGGTTTTTTCTTCTTTTTCATAGAATTTTATGGCATCCTCGATCATTTTATCTTTCATAGATCTCCGATATTCAGGTTTCTTGAATGGTAGTCTTAGGTGGTTTGGCTGCATATTTGGATTAGGTGGTGGAATCAAGATGTGGAATCAAAGGCTTCGATGTAGACTCATGTTGTGCCAAGATGGAAGAAGGGAGTATCAGAGGAAAGATTAATGTGGTGGTGCTGCATAAACAAGGGAACTGAGGCCTAACCTCAGGGCAAGTGAATTCCTAAAGGAGGTTTCAAGGACCTCCTTCCAAGCATATACTGAAGGATGTGATGAGATTAAAAGGTGCTGGACCCAATCAAGGCATCCAAAATGTTGGGTGACTATAGAGGTGCGGGGCAGATGGACCCCTTGATCAAAAAAGATCGTCCACCTGAGAATTACCTAGGCAGCCAGAGAGGGTGAGTCCCGCGAAGACCCCTACACGGTAGAGCGTCCTCACGGGTTACAGGGTTTCCCCCACCCGACCTCTCTTGTCACTGCGGTTCCAGGTAGACCAGAATGGGGATCTTGACCTCTTAAGTCTACCTTTTTTTATGTTAAGATCAAGGTGCTTAGGTTTTCACTTGAACTTTAGGTGTTTTTGTGAACAAAGTGGCCTAGTTTGAAGGTTGGTTGACCCCAGGGGTCAACTTCACCTAGTGGTTTCCTTGAGAAGTTAGGCCTTGTTTTAGGGTTCAAGTGTTTAGAGAGAGCCAATTGTTTAGGATTTTTCTTATTAATTATTTTCAATCAATGGCTTGGGCACACCTCTTTTGGATTTCCTCAATTCTTGATTAAGGGGTGTGTCTCTACTGAAATCCTAATGTTTGACCTTATGTTGGCTCTACTTGGTCCATTTAACTCTTTGTTGGGTAATTAGGGCTCAAGCAAGAATGTGTTAGCCCTTAAATACCCTTAATAGTGTGCAGGAGTGATGAGTTGAAAACATGCAACTCTTTATGGTTACTAAGTATGGAAGACAGGTTAGCCCTATATTGCTTGTTCTTTTCTTTTCTTCCTCTTTAGAGTTTAGGGGTTAATAACGAGAGGAAAAAAAAAAACAAATACCTGTCCTTGGAGTGGTTGTCGTGCGGTTGCTTGTCTTCTTGATTTCCTGTAGCTGCACAAAAGAGAGGAGATTATCAGAAATTAAAAAGAAACAGGAATGTTTACCTCTAGAATTGCCGTTGCTCCCCGGCACCGGCGCCAAATGAAACGTTGGCTTCGAGAGATAACTGGATTTTATTGTTATAGCGTTGTAGTATAGCCAGTTATTGCCATCATTTCAAATATATAAATTTTTTACTCAGAAAATAAAAGAGAGTTCCCGAGGTCGAACTCAGGGAGCAAGTTGTATTCTAGGGGTACAAGTTTCTTTTACAAAAATAAAGAAAGAGAGAGAGAATTTGTTGGCTTCTTTCTTCTTCTCTTCTTTTCTCTTTGCCTATCTTCTTCTGCTTGACCCTCCTGCTTTATCTGCAGCCGTAGTGATGCTTTTCTTCTTCTTTCAGTTCTTGTTTCTGCTCGTCTCTTTCTTTTTCTTCTCCCTTGTGGTCCTGTTCTTCTTCTTCTTCTTTCTTTCTTCTTTTCCTTTCTTTAGACCTTCTTCTTCTCGTGTTCTTCTTCTTTCAGTTCTTGTTTCTACTCGTCTCTTTCTTTTTCTTCTCCCTTGTGGTCCTGTTCTTCTTCTTCTTCTTTCTTTCTTCTTTTCCTTTCTTCAGACCTTCTTCTTCTCGTGTTCTTCTTCTTCTTTCAGTTCTTGTCTTGGCCTCTCTGCGTTTTCCTCTGCCTCGCCTTCCTTCTCCTTCCTTGCCTTCAGGACGTCGTCTGATTTTCCAATCAGACGACTTAAACCGCCGCTGCTACAGTGCCGCTCGGTGATCCTCCTTCCTTCAGCCTTCGTCTTCTTCCACGGTTCTTCTTCACCTGTGCCTGCACACTTACACAGCTTGATCAGAGAGGGGCAAAACCATCTCTACCCTCCCCCCCGCGTCTCTCTCTCACAGAAGCCACTCTTGGGAAAGCTCTCCCAGAGCTGCCGGGTAGCCGGGTACGGGTCGCGCCCGGGTCCAGGCCCACCGGCGTGCGTGGTGGGCAAGGAGTGCAGGTCAGTCTAAGTCGGGTCGGGTCAGGTCCGCGGGGCGTGAGCGCGGACGAGACCGGGTAACCGGGCGGGTGAAGGGGACCTCACCCCGTGTGCTGAGGCAACAAGCCTCCAGCACTTTTTCACTTTATACCGCTGCGCCTCTTCAGAGTTTTCCGAGCGCGGAGGAAACAGCTGGTAATCGCGGCGTTACGCGAGGCCTTCGCACGAGGGCTTCGCTTCAGCTGCAGCCTGACGCTTTGTCGAAATGCCTCGCATGGCCTGGGAGTCGAATCTGGGCGTGGCGCGCCTGCAGCTGCAGGCGGAAGCAGCTCCTTCTGCACGACAATGGCGGCGGAGGTCGGGTGACCTGTTCACAGTAAAACGGCCTCTCGGCCTAATCAGAAGGTGCCGGGAGCTTCGCCTGAGTGCGGCGAAGCTCGTGTGGGTGGTGGCGAGGCATGGGGTGGCGTGCAAGGGCTACCCTAGGTCGGACTGTGGGTCGGAAGATGGGTTTGTTCGGTGGGTCTGCAGAGGGCGAGTGGCGGGACGTGGAAGGGCGGAGGTTGATCAGGGTGAGGAGGCGGAGATTCTGTGAGGGTCGGCGAGGCGTGTGGGGTTGTGGAGTGATGGGGGTGTCTCGCCGGAGTTTGGCCGAAGACGAAGGGGGTGACGGTGGACAGGAGAGGTCGAGGGTTTAATCAAATAAAAGACAGTGAGGAAAAGAAAGAGGGGGAGATGGGGAGAAGTTCTGACCTAGCTACGGAGACGAAAGGGGCCGGAGCAGGGCGACAGTCGTATCGACTGTCGCCGGAGAAGAAGATGCCCAGGGGAAGGGGCGACGGCGAGGAAAGGGCCGGAGAGGTGCCAGTTGGGTGCGGCGTGGCGCGGGAAGAGCGAGGGAGGGCAACCCTGCAGCTGGTAGTGCGGCAGGGCGACGAGGAGGAGGAGGAGAGGCCGCCGGAGCAAGGAGGGCATCTGTCGGAGTGGGAAGAGAGGAATTGAGGGGGTATCTCCGTCAGATCCAAGCTGGGAAGAACGGTGGAGCGACGGGGGTATTTATAGGGGCCGAATCAGAGAGGAAGGCGGAGGGAGACGACGTGTCTCCCTCGCCGGAGGACGCCGGAGATGGTGACCCATACCATCCGTGCGTTCGCACGGCCGGTATGGTGGGTTGCAGCGACCAGGGGGTGTTCCTGCGACGGCTGACGACGCAGGGC
Organism: Thalassia testudinum; assembly: GCA_037157565.1. Taxonomy (NCBI): domain Eukaryota; kingdom Viridiplantae; phylum Streptophyta; class Magnoliopsida; order Alismatales; family Hydrocharitaceae; genus Thalassia; species Thalassia testudinum. The sequence goes on from JAZHRO010000031.1 coordinate 148,635,302, forward strand.
ACCCCCGGTTGTCTCGCCAGACCCTCCCCCTTACCCTGCGCGGCGCCATGCTCCGCGCAAGGTCGCCGGAGCATGGTGCTGGTCAGGTTTTGGCAGGAGGGACCTGGATGCAAAGAACGAAGGAGAGTTAGGGGTAGAAATGTGAGGGTTCAAAAGTTGAGGGCCAAAAAGTAAATAAATGAGGACCAAAGTGTAAAGTTGGTCAAGAAGGTTTCCTCTTAGGCTCAAGTTTTTATACATGACTAATTGGGACCTAAGGATTACGATGGTGAATTTTATTTCCAGATTAAACCTTGTTTGACCGGTCAATTTATGCAAAAATCCAAATTAAGTTATTAATTGGGCATGATTCTCAATGTAGGTCAAAATGGGTTCTGAAGGCCAAATTGAAGGTTCTAAACCCTAGAGATTATTTTTCTATGAATTTTAGAGGGTTTATTCTATTTTTACTTTGCCTCAAACCTCATGAATTGAAGTGGGTTTGTTTTAAGGTTACAGATTATCATTTAGTTCCTTGGAATTGCTGTAGCCCTTGTCAGATCATCCCACTTTCCTTCTTATTTGGTTTGTTTGACCTATGTTTGGACCCTGAATTACCCTGTATGCAGATTATACTGGTAAAATTGCATTTTTACCCCTTATGACTTGTTTTCTCCTTAAACTCAGAATTCTCTGAGTTAAGCCTTTCCTTGAGTTATGTAGGAGCTTTTATCCTTTGTATTAGGTCAAAATGAGCTAGTTATGGCTCATGATGAGGTTCTCATCACTCGTCAGAGAATTCGAAGGGGATATGCTTCAAAAGTGAGCTAGGGGCCTGGCAATGTTTGAAAAATCAGATATAAAATGTCGGTAGAACGCGACGTGCCCCAAGAAAGATCTAATATCCTTGACCGAGGAGGGAGAAGGATGTTTAGATATTAAATTGATTTTCACTTGGTCAACCTGGACACCATGTTCAGACACAAGGTATCTAGGAATGATGCCTTGGGGAACTATAAAATGGCTTTTTTCCCAGCTCAGGACCATATTTACTTCGATGCAACATTTGAGTATCTTAGTCAAGTGGCCTAAACATTCATCAAAAGTCCTTCCAAAAATAGAAAAATCATCCATGAAGACTTCTAAAAATTCACCTACGATATAAGAGAATATTGAGAACATGTATCGCTGAAAGGTGGCAGGTGCATTGCAGAGTTTGAATGGCATCCTATGGAATGCCAATGTCCCGTAGGGGCAGGTGAATGTGGTTTTCTCCTTCTCTTCAGGATGAATGGCCACTTGATTATAGCCAGAATATCCATTCAGGAAACAGAAGTGCTGATTTTCCACTAATTTTTCAAGAATCTGATCAATAAAGGGTAGCAGGAAATGGTCCTTCTTCGTGAAGGTATTGAATTTCATGTAGTCTATGCACACTCTCCACAAATTTGCAACATGGGTAGGGATGGATTCTCTAGACTCGGATTTGATAACAGTGAGCCCGACCTTCTTAGGCACCACATGAATTGGGCTCACCCAATGGCTGTCAGAGAAGGGATAGATGATATCTGCATCAAGCCATTTTATTATCAATTTCTTCATGACCTCTTGAAGATTCAGGTTGAGTCGATGTTGTCCTTCGTGGGTAGGTCGTAAGCCTTCTTCTGTAAAGATATGGTATGTACAGTAAGAAGGGCTTATGTTGGTGAGATCATCCAAAGTCCAACCAATGGCCTTGTGATGCTCCCAGAGGATAGAAATTAGATGTGTTTCCTAATTCGTGGATAGCGAAGAATTGATAATCACAGGAAACTGATGTTCGCTGATGCGTTTGCATAAAAATCGTTCATTGCAGCACATTTTACTGTGTCAATTTTACTTAGAAAAATAATCGGATGTGAGCCCGAGTGTCGAACACAGGGAGGCAAAGTATTGAATCCGCCAATCACTTTCGTGACACAAAAATATTGCTTTTGATTTGCTTGCAAAAAGCAGAGAATGAGAAAAAGAGAGAAAGGGAGACAGATAAAGGGGGAAAGAGAGAGAGAGAGAAAAAGTTAGAAATCCATGATCAAGGTAAGAATAATGTATCAAAAAATATCATCAAATGTTGTAATCAATATAATATAGATGAATGCTTAAAAAATAAAAGACATGAACTACACTATAAAATAAAATAAAACTAAGAACAAGGATGAAGACAACGTCGAGGTAGCCATGGCAGTGGAGGAGCTTCTATCGGCAGCTCGACAGCTTCAAGACCTTGCTTAGAGCTTTAGAAGGTGGTGGTATATCTTGGGTGTAAGCTTGGTGCAAATGGGAGGGGTAGGACCCTTTTTATAGTTGAAGAAAGGGCTGAAATTCATCATTAGGCTCTAGTGACAGCTGCAAGCATCACTAAAGACCCCTGCAGCTATGCTGAAGATGCACCCCCACTGCTCACGCCCCACTGGCTCTCACCTCACGCTCCTTGTCGTGTGCATGTGTGCTGGCACTATGCTTGTGTGCTGTGCCATGCTGCCCTACGCACCCTGCCTCACGCACTGTTGTGCTCACACTACTGCGCTATGCTGCTCCCCATGCGCGCACGTTTGCTTGCTTGCGCTACCATTGCTCCTGTTACGCCACGCCTCAATTGCGAAATTGGGGTGCGGTGGGTTTCAAACCTGTGACCGATGGTGGCGGGGTGGCATTGTAACCAATGCGCCAAGGCTGCGCATTGTTCATCTTTGCGCAAGCGCCCGCGGCTCTTCAGTATTCCGATCTTAGATCGGACGGCTTATATTACTTAATGAAGTGCCAGAGAGAGAGGTGTTGAGGCATTCATGGTCGTCGTTGGGCGGCCTAGATGGCACCACGTGGCACCATCTAGGCCGTCCATCTTCTTTCTATTGTAGAAGATTCCACGATGCTCGGATCGCGATGATTCCTATGCTGTCGGACTATGATCGTCGTTTCGGATCCATTCGTACGGTTGGATTTTTCATCCAAAGCCTCTAAGGATGTCACATTGCCCCCTGGCTATTGATCTTTCTTGGGCTTGATGTAGGAGCTATGGAGGTCGGATCGAGGTGATTTTGAGTTCGTTGGACTCCGTTCGTCGATTTGGATCTGGTTTGAAGGAATTTTTAGTTTGTTTACCAACTTGACAAGAGTCGCAGACTTTACTTTTCTTGAAGTTGATATTTGGCAGACCTTTGACAAGTTCATGTTTCACAAGTTTATTAATGTTTCTCATGTGAACATGACCTAGTCATCTGTGCCAAAGTGTTGCCTATTCATTAAATATGACAAGACATTCAAGACTGTCGCATTTGTTGAAGTTGACAGTGCAAATATCTTTATGCCTGTTTCCTTTGAGAAGAGTTTCTTTTGTTTCTTTATCTCATATTTTAAATCCATTTGAAGTGAAAGTGATTTTGTATCCTTTATCACATATTTGGCTTACAATTAAAAGGTTATGTTTTAATCACTAACTAAATGTACATTATCAAAAGAGGTGGAAGAGTTACCAATTTGGCTAGTACCAATAATATGGCCTTTATGGTTATTCCCAAACATGATGGTACCACCATCCTGGCGGTGAAGTTGCAGGAATAGGCCTTCCTCCCTGGTCATGTGCTTTGAACATCCACTGTCCATGATCCATCTCTTTTCTTCTCGTTCCTGTCATTGGTTTGCATTTGTGAGGTCTTGGTTTGGCTAATCTATAGAGTGGCTTCAATGTTCCATTAATTTGTTGATATGTCCACTTCTTATAGTCTACTTGACCTACAAAACAAGATTGCAATAGTATTTTTGGTACCCATTTTTGTCTGGTTCCACGATGGTTAGATGCTGCTTGTTTAGGCAAGCTACCTTCCTTTTTGTTTTGGCTAGAACTAGATGCTTCATGATCATTTTTAGGTATGTAGCCTAACCCAAATTTTGTGGTGCTATGAGTTTGTGTTCCTAAAAGCATATGCAAGTTTCTAGTTCCCTTAGTAAATTTAACTAGATCATTTAAGAGAATTGCAGAATTTTCTTTTAATTTGTTTACATCCATCTTTAAATTATCTACGTGTGATTTTAATGAGGTGATCTCTTCAGATAACTCTTTATTTTGTTGAGAAAGCATATCTTTTGTGTTGTTTCTACCCCTAATGTTTTTGCTAGTTTTTATTTTCTAATTTTATTGTCTTTGCTATGTCATGCATCTCAAAAAATGCTTCTAATAGTTCATCTTGAGAAAAAGAGGTTACCTCATCTTCTAGCGCCATTAGTCCTAGGAGAGCTTCTTCTTTAGACGTTTCTTCTTCTTTTGAACTTGAGTCTGATTCATCCCAAGTTGCTGTGAATGCCTTTTCTTTCCTTCTCTTCTGGGAAACTTCATTTTTGACTCCTTTTTGAGAAATGGACAATCCTTCTGGATGTGTGCCTTTCTCTTGCAGTTGTAGTAGATAATGGCGTCCGCTTTGGCTTCTTCTTTCTTCAGCTTCTTTTGTTCTTGAGGAACTTTTTGAACTTTCTTGAGAGGAGGGCATTGTCTTCCACTTCGTCTTCACTCAAGGAATCTTCTATTTGTTGATTGGCTTCAAGGGCTACAATCTTCTTCTTGATTGCTTCATCTTCATGCTCATTCATGTGTTGGAGTTGAACTTCGTAGGCCATAAGACTTCTGATAAGATCGTTTAGTTTTAAGGTAGACAAATCTTTTGACTGCTGTATGGCTATAGTCTTGGTCTCCCAATCACTGGTGAGTGATTGAAGAATCTTTCTCACCAAGGCTTCATTCTTGATCTCCTGATCTAGATTTCTTAGGGAGTTTTTGATGTCCATGAATCTTGTGAACATCTCTTTAATTGATTCTCCCTTCATCCTGAAAAGCTCATAATTTTGTGTTAGTAAATTTACCCTAGTTTCTTTTACCTTAGATGTCCCCTCGTGGGTGACATCGAGGATGCTCCAGATCTCGTAGGCTATTTTGCAAGCAGAAACGTGATTGAATTTTTCTCTCGAAAGCCCGCAGAAGATTGCATTCATGGCTTTTGCATTGTGTGTTGCCATCTTCTTTTGATCTGGTGTCACCACCACTCCTTCCTTGATTTGAGGATGTGTGTACTTGGAGGCAATGACATCCCACACCTCGAAATCCATTGATTCTAGGAAGATCTGCATCCTAGTCTTCCGGTATTCGTAGTTTGTTCCATCAAAGAGAGGAGGTCAAATAGCTGATTGCCCTTCAGCATAAGTGTCAACAGATGACTTTGACATCTTTTGGACAACCAATCTCTGATACCCAGTGGGAGTTTGCCTGTGGAACGAACAAATACTAGAGGGGAGGGATGAATAGTATTGCTTTTTGAAATAGTAAAAGATAAATATAAATTCACAATGAAGTCAAGCACAATTTACACTTGGATTTCGAGTGGAAACCCAAACTGGGTGAAAATTACCACCTAAGCCTCTCAGCATAGGATTTTACCGACTAGTCAAGACTAGTCAATCCACTATAGTACCACTTGAACAGGGGTGGCGCAACCTCTTTACAAACACTTCTCTTTTTATCCTGAAGAGAAGAACAATAACAACAACATGGATCCTTCCAACACCTTGGAATCCGTTAAATTTTTTTTTTTAAATAACAAGGTTGAATAATAATAAATATATCTATGGAATCTCAATAAACGATCAAACTAGGATTTCAGCAGAGGTTCGAAACGACATGCTTTTGAATGACGTGAATAGGGAAGTGTAGAACACTTGAAAGAAGCACGAGAAGCTCTGAGTTTTGAGAGTATCTCTATTGAAAGCTATATTTTGAAAGAGCTGCGTACGATCTCTATTTATACTAAAAAGTTTGCTTGAAAAGAAAGTCAAATTGGTCGATCAACTAAGGTATATTGGTCGATAAAAAAGCTATTTGATTGATCAATTAAGTTATTTGATCGATCACTAGTTGGTCGATTAATTAGCTTGGTTGGTCAAACAATAGGATTTTAATCAACTTCCTAAAAAGGATTGGTTTGTTTGATTAATTGATTTGGTTGGTCGATCAATCTATTTTGGTCAATCAAGAGGGAATATTGGCCGATCAATAACCCTAAAAGGTGGTTTTCAAAGAAGCGCGAAAAATTGTTTGATTGTTTTATTTTTGAGGTTCCTTACAATGATATCTTAGACTCAAAAAAAATAAAAGACACAAGTTAGCAACCATCTGAACTTAATCTGAAAGAGAAGCTTTAATCTGAGATGTTCCTGAAATATTAGTATAGCAATAAACATACTTTTGGTGCATCAAAACATAGGTGCTTACACTCTGGGCTCTATAGCCGCTCCTGCAAGATTATAGTGATCTTGCATTTGAGGACAAGCTCAAGGGTTCACCAGTCCATTGATAAGATCTGTGAGAGTCTGCAGCTAGTTTTGAAGGTGCTGGATGTCACCCCCTTCTCTTTTTGGACCAAGATTCTCCATCGAGTCACCTTTGATGAGTGAGCTAATTTACGTAGTAACATGCTAAGTTTTGTTGATTTTGAGAGTTAGTTGCATTAGATTTAGGTCATATTATACATAATTGCATATCTTCATGCTAGGAGTAAAATGGTAATTTTGAGCCTAATTTTGTGCTTTACTATATGTAGCAATCAGGTACTCAAGCGTAAGAGGAGAAGTAGGAAAATAGAGCTCCAGAGTTGCAAGCAAGAGGAAGAAAATCAAGTTTGGCCACTTGAACCCAAAACCATAACCCTAGCCAAACCCAAAACCTAATCCTAACCCTAAACCAGCTCCACTTAGCTCCCTAAACCTTTTCCTCAACCCTAGGATCACTCATCAACCTAATCCTAAAACTTGGCTCATACACTAGTGACACCAGCTCAGTCTTTATCCTATCCTATCCTGTAGAGTCCTACACATTATCTACACTTGTCACTTAATTCTTCTACACAAAATTGTCCTAAATATTCTTGAAATTAATTATTAAAAAGTACCCTTGATTGTATCCAATTAGGTCTCCAAATAAATCCCTTAAATCTCTTCGATCAAGATCGTGTGTGAACACAAATCAAAGATGATTGGATTTTCTTCTAGAATGAAACCCTTAGCCACCCAATATACCTCCCTAAAACCCTAGGCATGCCCACCGACCTCTCTATAACCATCCTTGCTGCCACCTTAGTTGCTAAAAAATATTCCCTTTTAATAAAATCCCAATTAGCATCCAATTAGGACTCCTACTTCCTTGATTACGTAATTAACCAACCCAAGATCTCCACCAAATCAAGGTCCATGCACACCCTCCTCTCTCCAAAAATTTGGTGTGCCACCTAGTCGTCTCCCAACTATTTTGGATGGCCTTAGGAATCCCATTAGGAAACCCACATCAAATCCCAATCACATTAGGAATCCAACCTTCCAAAATTTCCAAAACCTAATTCTATTCCAAGAAACCCTAACTTGACTTCCAAGCAAATGTGCCGCCCCCCTTCCTTTATAAAAATGCTTAATTGGATGTCCACCCTTGATGGCCATTAGGCTCCTCTCTAGGTCCATTGCTTGCAATTAAGTTCCATTAGCTTATAGGTTCTTCCCTTAGTTCCATTATTGCACCACCTTCATCTTCAATCTCCACCATCTTCCACCATCATAACTGTCCTCTCCACCATCTCCAAGCTTGGTTATGGACCTTCCCAAGGTCAAAGCTCCGTCAGGTGTGCCTTCGAGTCTACTCCGTCTCCGTTTCTCTTTGGGGTCTGCCTTCGATCTCCATCTTCGCGTTTACTTTCGCTTTTACTTATTGTAGTTGTACTAGTTGTAGTAATCATTATTGTAGTATTGCTTGATGTATTAGAACTCTTTTTAGTCATTAATAAAGCTTTCCTTTACATATCTCTACGTCTCTAATATTTTCTTTGTTAGCTTAATCACTCGTATTTGTTTGCTTAGTTGCTAGTTTAGTTTAGTTTGCTTCTATCTTTTATAAAAAAAATGAAAAAAAATTAGAAAAATAGAAATAAAAAAGAAATATATATCTTAGGAAGCAAAAAACACTGGTTACCTCTTAGAGACAACCTGGACTAAATTTTTAACTTGTGTGATTTTCAAGTTCGGTATTATAAAATTGTATCTTTATAATTTTGACCACAACGAATGTATTTTTATGACTTTGATTTCATGATGATCACTTTTTTGGCGTAGTTACCTGGGAGGCACGACAAGTATTTGCTCTTTTGTTTGTGCATTTGAGATTAGAAACTAACCCATATATCTTTGTTGGTCTTTGTTTGCATAGGAAAGTCTTAGGGGAAAATGGGAAGATGGATTTACAAGCGACCAAGACCAAGTGTGGGTGAATGTAGCATCCCAAAATTTGAACTTCGATTCATTTCAAAATGGTTCGGGTCAACTTGGACTTAGAAACCCGATTGTGGTTCGGTGATGATGTCATCACCTCCTTAAATTGCCAAAAATCACGTATTTCGAGTCAACCCTGGGTCAAAAGCTATCAGGAGGGTGCCATGTATGGTACCATTGGATTCCTCTCATTGCAAGCTTTCCGACAAAGTTTGTTTTGCACGATTTTGAGGTGTATAACACAAGTTATGGTCAAAATAAGTTGAAAAGGACCTAAATGTAAAGTGGACCCAACCCTAGGGGTATTATAGGTATTTCAAAGCACTAATCTTAATCTCAACAACCTTAAGGCCTATAAAAGGACCCCCTTGGGTCCTTTGGGTTGTCATTAGCCTCTAAGCCTCTCAAATTAAGAGAGGAAGAGAGGAGGAAAACTTTAGTTTTCCTTTTAAAAATTAAAAATTTTTTTGTTTAAGGACCCGATTGCAACTCTGCAAAATGAGGTCTTCCCACCGAATATTTCGCAGGGCCCGTGGCAGTGGTAAGTGTGGACCGCACGATCTGGTGGTGGGGTGTGGATGCGTGCCATGTGGCGTGGTAACTGCGAGCGTGAGCGTGTGCAGGCATGTAGGCGTATGGGAAGCAGCGATGGGCAAATCATAGTGGCGTATCATGGAGCGACACATGGTAAGTGCGCAGTTTGCAAGGACCGATGGCCGGTTTGCGTGGGCCGGCCGGTCTGATTCGGTTCAGGACCCCTTCGCGCTGTTTTGACTGGTTCGAGGCCTTCCTGACCTTGGAATTCGACAAATATGGTAACGTTGGAATCGTATTGATGTATACTAAGCATTGGTATAGTTTATTTTTGTTTTTAAGTATTTATCCTTAGTGAAAAATCAGAAACGTGACTAGATATTTTCAACCCTATTTTTGGTCCATTCAAATCAAGTCTTGCCCTGATGCATATGCAGATTTTGAGGTGGGCGTGGATGCTACCCCCTGGTCCTATGTGCATTGTTCGGAGTCATCGTGACCCTCCAGTGACATTAGTAGAGTAGTCCCTCTCTTTACCATGTGTTTTGTGTACATGGTGATTTTCTTTGTGTAGGGCACCGTTTAGTGTGTGTTCTTACTTCTTGTTGAGTCTGGAACCTATTTTCGTGCTTCTTGGTATTTTTGGGTACTTGAATATTGAATATCAATGTGGTAAATTAAGTTGGTGACTTGGATGTGAATAGTTAATTGGATTTAATTAACTATTAAATTAATTGCAATTAACTCTCATGGTTAACAGATTATGCCACGTTTACACTTATTGGATATAGTCTTATCATGTGAAGCAACTCTAATATGATTCCTCAGTTTACAAGAACTTTAATAAGAAATATCTGGATTTTATGAGAAAGATTAAGAGTTAATGATCACATATACATAGTTATTGCATGTATAACATAAGACCCGTTTTCTATAAAACAAGTTATGTGATGTTCCTTATTAAACGGATAATATGTGACCACTGTCATGAACTCAGAATTACCTGTAAATGAATGGGTGGAAGATAATGGGGAGTTTGTTAATTCCGGAATTCGTAAAATGAACACTCTAAGGATTTTCCAGACCTTTGTGCAATAAATTTCATCGAGTTTGTAAGTGGTAACTAATATGGAATCATCATCATATAGAAATTATATGAAAATTGATAATATTAAGGATAATATGAATATATGTTCCTCCTAGGCTTAAGGAGGCGAAATTGTTAAATCGGATTGGATTTGACAAGAACAAAAGATACAATTATCTGTAAATGATCAAATAATCAATACAAAGGAATTGTTGGAAATTAAAGGAATTAGATAACTTGTTTCAACTTGCTACTTGCTGGATTTTGGCTGTAGCATTGGTCTTTTCAGACAGGTTCTGGTTGGTTTAGGGAGTTTCTGGTCTCCCTACGACTCTTTGGTTAGGCTTAGTGGCCAACTGGGATAGCGAATTTGCAAGGCTCGAGGGTTGGAGTGGTTTCTTTCTCGGCAGGTGGGTGGATCATTGGTTATCTATGGTTTAGTGTACATAGCGCTTGTATGTGTTCACGCTTCAAGACGTAGCTGCCACTCCTTTTCACAATCACCCCAGGGTGATGGAGAGTAGCGACTCGGTGGGTATAAGCAATCTTCCCGGTCAGGAGGGTGGCTTATACCGATATTGCGCTGTAGGAAGTTACACAAAATCATCTCGTGCCCTGAGACGTTGATTGACAGATTGTGAACTGTAATAACTTGGGCTTCCAAGCTAAGAAATGGAATCGGATAACGAGATGCCTAATAAATAGATAATTAAAGCTATAATACCCATTTTCTTTTGTGCTTGGTTTCTGTTACACTTTGCTGTTGTTATTTCTGCTCTACTTTATTTTTACTGATGTGTTTCTGGGTTTCGTACTAAGGTGTACTTGGCATTCACCATGAGATTTCCGTTGCACATCTCCTTGGACTTATATACTACGATAAATTTACCGGTTAGTATTTAATTTGTGTTCCTTTAAATTTTGCAATATGAATTATTTGTTGGCTATGTTTATATTTTATGATTATGTGTTAGGTGACTACGATCTTGTGGGTGAGTTGTGCTAGTTCTTAGCACATGGTGACTCGGGTCTCATATGTTGTTGAGATTTGGGTTTTACAGTGAAGATCTGATGTAAGATTCTTCTCTCAAACACTCTCCTTTCTCTCTAAAAATCACCTTTGGGGGTGTGTGGCCACATTAATTGGTTGCTTGTCTTGAAAATCACATACCACCCACTTGAGTTCCTCGAATTAGACTTATTGATTTCTGAAATGAATTTGAAAAATCGATTTTGGGTACTCGGGGCATCCAAAAAATCTTGAAGGTGCCCCTTTGAGTTGGGGGTATACCCACCAAATTTCATGTGATCTTTCATTTTCTATGATTTTTAAAAATTCACGAACTAATAGCGAGTAAATTTGAAATCAGAATGAAAATAATTTGCCTTTTCATATTTTTCCTCAATTTTATACTACTTCAAATTGACTGAAACAACTTATAGTAGTTTGGATATTAAATTAGAAATTTTGGAAAAAATGTCAAATTTTTTTGATTACTAGAGTTTCCTGATGGTAACACCATCATCTATCATAACTAACTTAATTTAGTCATAATCCAGTGATAATTGCTCTTGAATAATCGTCAGAAGGTCGTAATTCCACTTTGAGTTGAATATGAGAAGAAGATAAGAAATCCCATTAATTCTATTATTTTAATGAGAAATCACGAATGTAGAATAAATAAGGGGTTAATCAGTGGTTAATCTAAGGTCAAATGAACTTAAAATTCAAAGAAGTGGGCTCGCATTTATCGAATCAGGGTTTTTTACGTTTTGAAGATTATTTTATTAATAAACACCCTAATTACAACCTTACTTCAATTAAACAGGTTTTGGTGAAAATAAATATAATATAAACCTCCTAACAATCATTGAAAAATATTCTATGAGGTTTGGAACCTTCGCTTTGACCAAAGGGACCTATTTTGACTAAAAATAGAGACTTAGGCAAGAATTTACTTTGTTTTTGGATTCAGTGTAAATTACCCATTGAAACTGCATCAAAACCCAAATATGAGATCACCATTAGATTCCTTTGGTCCAAATTAGGTTAACCCCAAATGTTAATCCCAATTGAAGTTCATTTTGATTCAGTTTGCAATTTAGCTCATCTGTTCCTTTTCAGTGCAAAAATGCCCCTAAGTCTAGGCTTTTCTTGCATTTAGGTCTCATCTACATCTTCTTCCTCATGTTCAAATCAGGCAACGTGTAGCAAAAGGAAACCCAACGGTGGTCGACCTTTGATTGAAGATTTCTTCATCAAATCACCACCAAATCCTTTCAAATTTGGAAGGATTGGTGATATGATTCTCCTCTACCATTTAAACCCAACTTTGAGATCCAATTTGGACCATATCGCGACCAGCGAAGCTTGAATTTCATGGATCTTCCTATCCAAAAATAGCAAGGGATTCATGCAAATTCCAAGTAATTGAGGGCAAGGAAGACCTCTATTTAAGCTTTGGCATGATCCTATGCACTTTTCAGTAGAAATTAGGTCGAAAATTCCCCTCTTCTTCCTCTGACCAGCCACATGTCCAACGACTCTGGAGACCTCCTTTGACCCATTCTTCAGTGCATGCATCTGGTCAACAAGCACCACTATCTTCTTCCGATTGTAGCCAACCGCGGCTAGGTCTTCTTAGCCCCTTCCTCATCACCGTTCTCCCCCACCAGACTTCTCTTCGTCCTTATGTCTGGCTGGCCAATGTCAGACGTGATTCGTCCTCCTTAGTTCAAGTAAATTAGCTCTTTCTCATCCCCTCCTCTCATAGAGTAGGTTTAGGTCCTTAGCATTAGGAATTAGCCTATCCTCCTCACCGCTCTTCTTCATCGCAACCAACGAGAGCTCCAGCGAGCTTGAGCTACCTCACCATGCCACCTCGCATCAAATTGTTCACCTCACAAGCACCATGGGAGCTTGGGGAGCAAAAGCCCTCAAGAAATTGGGGCTTTTGACTCCTCAAACTTCACGCTGGACAACCCACTCCATCGTCACCTTCACAGCCTCCGTTCGGCCACTACACACCACGATTCACCAAATCAACACCCTTACTACCTTCTTCACTTCACGACGAAGTTATTTGAGGATCTAATTGGGCCGTAAGGCCATGTTCTTGCTCTAGGTGCTCCAACATTGTCATTGTCTTCTCTGACTTCGTCCACCCTCATCCAGCGAAGCTTAAGCCAAGGAAGCAAGCTCCCTTTACACGAAATAACTCAAGGAATCTTGCTAAGATGTTGGATTCAAGATTCAATGGCTAGCACTCTCCAATCGAGTATCTCCAATGAGTTGTTTCATGTTGAAATGAAGAAGATGAGGGGCAATCTTAGTCTCACATCGTTAAAGGAAAGAAGCGATTTGGGAATAAATTGCAAAGCACCCCATATCCCCTCGCCTAAGACACAGGGGGTTGGGTCCCCATAAATGCATGCCATACACATGTGCCCTTGTGATAAATGCTAGTTTATCATTATTCTTATGCCGTAAAACAAACCTCGCTCTTATGATTTTAGCTCTTAGGATTTTAACTCTGCAAATGGGTTTTTGGGATGCATTTATGGATTCACATAGGATAGGCATGCATTGCATACTTTTTGTCTTTTTCATGTGTTTATTTGAGTGTTAGGGATAAGCAGATAATCAGATCCCACAAACCCTAGCACACAGAAAGGCAGAAGATGAAGGAGAAGCTTGAATCAACTCATGCTAGTTGGATCCTAGCTCATTCTAGCTAAATCAACCTATCCTTAGCTCTATATAGTTCACTTCAGCTAAATGGTAGCTCAAGCTAGTTCACCTTAGCTCCATTTAGCTCACCTCAGCTGGATGGCAACTCAGAGTAGCTCAAGTCAGTTGATCCTAGCTCCATTCCAGCTCCTCCCAACTCAACACAGTTCACTGGAAGCTCTACCTGACTAGGATTAGCTACTACTACCAACAAGCTAAGCCTAGTTAGCTAAAGAAGTTCTCAATTAGCTTAGGTTAGCTCAACTCCAGCTCCCGAAGACTCAGATCAGATCAGCTCAACTTAGTTGAGCTAAGCTACTAGACCTAAGCTAGCTTCCCCAGCTAGCTGGGTAGTCTTTGGGAAGATCAACTCCAGCTCACCTTAGCTCAGAATAGAAGAAGCTAGCTCAGATGAGCTTGGTTTAGCTACTAGCAAAGAACTAGCTAGCTAAGCTAGCTGCTGAATGCCACTTTAGCTATCTTTAGCAGCCATCTAGTCCAGTTAGCTTCGATGTTGCTCCTCTTAGCTCCTCTTCTAAAACCCTAGCTCTCCTACCTCCTCCCCTACTCCCTACTAGCTAAGGTAGCTTAGCTAGCCTAAGCTCCACTCCACCTCCATGGCCATACAAACCTAACCCTAATTCCTACCTACTTAGCTCCACCAAATAGTCCACCTAAGCTACCACCTACTCCACATCATTTTGGTGCCAACATACCCACATCCTTTCACCCCATCACCACCTCCAAAAGCCACCTACAAAGTGGTGCCAACCACCCCCATAACCACCCAAGTTGGTGCCGAGAATTTCCCTCCAAAACCCATTTCATCTCCATCCTACATCTACCCTTTAATCCTATCCTAGCCCTTGATTCGTGGTGCCACCTAAGCCCTTCTAGAAGCCCCATTTTTGGCGCCAACTCTTGGAGTCTCTCCACCACCAAGAGGCACCACAACCACCCATAACCACCACCTCTAACCCCCTTTGGGTTGGCTCCAATAATCCCCTCCATTGGATCCTTTAACCACCCACCAAACCTAATCCTAGCCCTCCACATATACCCCACGCCAACCACCACCTTCCTACCCGATTAATAACCCTTTTAACCACCACTTAAAGCCCATCCTTGGACACCACAACTCCACCCATGCCCACCATACCTGATGTGTACACATCTAATTGGCCTAAAATATCTATTTATGCATCTTTCTAGTGTCATAGAAGCATTCAACATTATAAATATTGCATAGCATGCATCATTCTGCATTTAGAATAGATTGTACAAATTATAGGTTAATTTTCCCCTTTTTTGGTCAGGAGACAGGGCAATATTTATCTGAGCCTTGGATTGAAGATCCAATTGTACGGATCTAATTAGGGTGACGATCAGAGTTCAACACCTCTGAGATCACCTTGATCGGACTTCCGTAGCATCATATGTAGTTCGAGGAAGATTAGAGATTAAGGGGAAAGGTGGAAAAAATCCGAACCTCAGATGACAAATCCAACCACATAGATGGGTTTGGATCAATGATCGCAGCCTAACGATGCAAAAATTGGTTCAATCTGACATCCGTGTCACCACCTATAAACAATAGAAGATGGAAGGCTCAAATGATGCCATGTGGCACCATCCTAGCGGCCCAAGACTATCCACAGGATTTCCTTTTCTCCTGCATGATCAATCCCAGCCATTGTATCAAGATCTAAGGGCTGAGATTCAATGTCACCCGTGCCTCATGACTTCTGAAGGCAAGGGCTCGAGTGATCTCGACTGTTGGATTCCCATCCAACGGTTGTGAGTGCTCAAGCCTTAAAATGCAAATGTGACTCAAGTGAGAGTGTGGCGTAGTGGTCCAACACTCTACGCATAGTGTAGGGTGCGTGTTTGAGCCACGGCAAGCGGAATAAATCCATTGAGAAGCGCACATGTGAAATTCGATCGCTAAATCTCAATCGAGCGGCGATGAAAGCCGTAACGTGGCATGTGGAGGGCCATGGATTGTACACGCACATGATGACGCTTTGATTAGATGCGCCATCGCCTAATCTAAGCATGGGTCTTACATAATGTCTCACGTAATCTCAGCCCTCCCTTTTTGATTTGATGGCTGAGTGAAGCTCCTGATGTCTTAAATGTGTGCACGCGAGTGCAACGACTGAAGGCGACCAGGCACTTGACATGGCACAATCTCGAGCGTCTGATCACGATCCAAGGGCTGTCCTTCCATGTGCCTTCAGCAATGGCTGGCTTTAGCAACACTTACATGCGTCACTAAAGGTCGTATAGTAACTCTTAAAGGCTTCAAAATGACTCTTTTGCCCTTCTTCCTCAACTGTAAAAGAGACCCCATGACTCATTTTCTACCATCCCTTATCTTCTCCTCTCACCCTCTCCAAAGCTTTAAAGAGCTAGTCGCATACCCGGGATGCTCCACTAGAGTCTTAAAGGTAATTTTTCTATCTTCTCACCCCCTTTTTTGGAGCGCCCATGGTTGTCCTCTCGCTGCCATTCGGCAAGAGGATCCCATTGCGATGTTGGCCTGTTTCATCCTCTATCCTCCAACTTTGATTCCCTTGTCTAACATCTCAGCACCCTCTTTCGGGCACTTCGTCAACACGACTCGTCCTCTAAGCAGCCATCGAGGAGGATTTTCTTATCCCTATCTTTTTATTGCTTTCTAGAATAGATTTCTAGCTTTGTAGTAGTAGCAAATAGAAGTAATGAACATGCTCCTATGTTTATAAAATATTTGTTCCTTCTCTCCCTATTTTCTCTTTCTTTGTATTATTTTATCTCTCTGTTGTTGTTTATTATTTAAGTGGAATAGTTAGTGTAGATTTAATTCGACCAGCTAATCTACTTTGTGACAATAATTCTAAACATAATTTTTAATTAAATGTTCAAGATAGAGGCATGTTTCGCGTGGTAGAAATCAGGGTTTGGAGGAACCCGTCATCGTAGCTCACAAAACGTGTTTACCAAATAAAATTTATAACTGAAACTCGAAAAGTGAGTCCCAAGTCGAACACGGAGAGGCGAACGTTTGATTTTGAAAAATCCACGTTTCGCTTTTTATTTATTTTTGTCATTTTTATCTTTTCTAATTTTTTTGGTATTTTTTATCAAGCAAGCGATTGGGTCGATGAAATTTTATCTAGCTAATCTACTTGTGAAAATATAAGAGAGAGAGAAACAATCATGGATTTCTAATCAAATGTTTTTTACAACTAAGAAAGTGGGAAAGATTACACTACGAAAGCAATAAAGATAGAAAGAGGTGAGAGAATCCCCCTCGACGGTTGCTTGGAGGATGACTCGCTCTGACGTCGCCTGGAGGAAGGTGGTGAGGAGTAGGACGAAGGAGGACGTAGCTGGAGGACGCAGGATGGGGTAGGACGTAGCGTAGTGGGAGAAAGCACTATCGCGACCAAGCGGCATGTGATCGACTCCTCACGAGTGGGTGTTGGAGTACGGGTGAGCGGGCTCCGCGACCACTCGATCGCAATCGAGCGGCTGAGAATGCTCAATCAGTTTCACGCGCTAGCGCACGCCGGCGCGTGACACGAGATCGCACGCAGGCGTTGCATGCAGAAGAGGCAGGCGAGAAGCGCTGTCAGCCGTTCGATCTCACGATCGAATGGCCTAGATTCAGAGAACGTGGGTGGCGTGGAAGATGAACGGGTGCCCCCACTATGCCCACGATGGGGCTTTAGTGACGGTTTTATCCATCACTAAAGACCCCTGATTTAATTTTTTAGAGTTGTAATGACCAAATTGCCCCCACTCCTTGCAACTATAAAAGGAGACCCCTTCCACACGAAATTCTCATCCCTTCCTTCTCTTCTCTACCTCTCCAAAGCTCAAGAGAAGCTTATCCTACACCCAGGATGCTCCTCGCGAGATAAAGTCAAATTTTCGCTCTCATTTTGGAAGCGGATCCCTCGACGATGATGACGTGCTGCTCCATTCTCATTCCTCCTGCCTTGATCTCCTTCTTCCCACTCTGTCCTCCTTCGTCTAGGCGACGTCTCGTCTGGCTTGTCCTCCAAGCGACCGTCAAGGAGGATAACTTCTCTCTCCCATTCTTCTTTACAGCTTTCTAGTGTAGAATTTTCCTGCTTTCTAGTGTAGCTGATTTCTCGCTTTCTAGTGTAATTCTTCTTTGGTTTTATTGTATAAAAATTTTGAATTATTGAATGCATATTTTCCCTCTCTCTCTCTCGTTTAGTCTGATTGTTATTATGGCTTCATTATAATTGAATGCATGTTTTCTCTCTCTCTCTCTCTCGTTTAGTCTGATTGTTATTATGGCTTCATTATAATTACATCGCCTCACTTTTCAAGAAAAATTCTAAAAAAATATAATTGCGAATATAGATCGACGTAGCCTCCCTGAGTTTGACCTGGGATTTTCATTCCGGTATAAATTTTATTTGTTGAACACGAGTTCTTTGCTTTCGTACTACGACGACAGATTTTCAAAACTAAACACATTAGCATAGCAACCCGTGCGTTCAACAAGGGCGAACCCAGAGTATATCTCCCCGATTTATTCTACTTCCTGCTTCTTCCCTAAGTGTTTTGGGAATTATTATGTATTTTTGTGAGCTGGGCTTTGGACAACCAGCCAATGTGCTGTTACCCACGTCAACTTGCCAGCCATACTCGTGCGGTGAAGTGTGGTTTTATTTATTTATTTTTTATTTTCTCCTTTTTCTATTCTTTTTTTCTCTTTTTTTTTCTTTATTTTTTTCTAAGTGGGTGGCTTCTCTGATCTAAGATTTACCTAAAAGCAGTACGAAAAAAATGATCTTGTGGCTGGGCTCTGGACAACCGACTGATGAGCTGTTACCAACGACAACTTGCCAGCCATACCACCCTAGACAATTCATTAGCTACCCAATTTCCGAAGAAACCACAGAAAGGTAAGTCAGTGCGAATAGTGTGTAGATGCTTAGACTTAAGATCCCCTCAGATCAGAGGGTAAGTTGATAAGTTGTGTACTTATCATCCAAATTTATTTTCTAGATTGAAGATGAATTTGAATTGGCGAGGACTCGAGACTAAGTCTACATTAAAGTGGACACCCAGGCTAATTAAGCCCGAAGACCTAAAGAGTCTAAGTGTTTATGTCCTCTTGTATCATTTTCAAAAGTTAATAATGCCTAAAAGCCTAAGTTCTCTTCTCTTAATTCTTCTTTTTTTTATCTTTTTGAATTTTCAATTTTTTTTAAAGAAACTAAAAGAAATTCTATGAAGTTAACAAAATGATTTCAGGATAAAGTATCCACCCCCTATGCCTAAATGATGCAATGTCCTCATTGTAAAAATAAAGACATGAAAAGGGTGGAGTAAATAAAATATTACCTGAATTTCGTGAAAATCTGGTCAGCTTTGCAGAGAACGTGGAATACACATGTGCTAAGTTTAATGCCTTCCGCTAGGCATAATATACATACAAGGAAGAAATTGAGAATTCACAGGTGCAGGTCAGAATCAAAATCAAAAGATTAATCCTCAGACCCACCAGTAGAAGATGCTCACAGACGTGGACCAGATTATGATGGAGACCCATGGCCCAGGGTCAAGTGGTTCTCAGGTTCTGGATGAAAATCACCCAGAATCGAAGGTTGTTAAGCTTGCAGGGCTAGGCCTGCAGTATTGTGGTGTGTAACCCAAGACCAAAGTTCAGACAATGGGTAAAGATGGTTCAATAGGTAGGGATGTCCACTTAACATTCAGCTCAGAAAAATAATCAGTTATTTCGAGCTTAGGTTGCACGTAAAAGATATTGTAAGGGTCTTGGTAGAAAGTAGGTGGTTTTTGGTCAACAGGAAC
Source organism: Thalassia testudinum (assembly GCA_037157565.1). Lineage (NCBI taxonomy): Eukaryota > Viridiplantae > Streptophyta > Magnoliopsida > Alismatales > Hydrocharitaceae > Thalassia > Thalassia testudinum. The sequence goes on from JAZHRO010000031.1 coordinate 148,654,807, forward strand.
CCTTAAATCGAAACTTGTTTCTCCCTCAGAATTAACCTCCCAAATTTTCGTTTCAACATTTCTATCCTCCAACATCAAGTTCTCAGTCTCTAGGACCTTTAGCATACTGTTCACCTTATAAGATGTACCCAAGTCCAAAAATCGTGTCTGACTTAGAATTGACTTGGGTACAATGATTTCCAAATCAAAATCAATCCCTTTAGGGTGCGTTTGAGGAATGGGGCTATTGATTGAATCTTCTAGTAAATGAGGATTTGAATCCTCCAAGTTAGCCCCAACTGAATCCAAATCTTCAATAATTGGGCTATCAAATGGTTCGTCAGATCCTCAAGCCCGTTTGTCTCACTAAAATCATCTTCCTTACGCTCAAGTGAGACTTCATTAAGAGATTCTTCACCCTCAGAATCAAAGAATTCATGATCCTCATTTATATGTCTCAAAATCATATGTCATTTCATGGTCCATGGAGACATTTTTCATCATTCCCTAGCTTTGGGATCTTGGGTGAGAAACTCGGTTCATCCTCAATCAGTTGCTCTAATCCAACCTAGTCATCTCCAGTTTTAGAATATGTATCCCCCCCGACAGGCACCTGAGTGGGCTCTAACATTGGCTCTCCTGAAGGGGGTTCATCTTGAGAATCATCCCAAAATTTGACTAGGGCAACCACAAATTTCATCCTCAACCTCGATAATTTCCCAAGTAGAAACTCACCTAGGTCCCAAGCCCTAACATTTTGGAGCAAATCCAATAGAGAACTGTTAAGTTCATCAATCATTTTGATCATAAGCTCTAATGCTTCAATGCATGGTGTTGGCTGAGCTTCTAAAGATTGTATAGTGTTCCTCAAATTAGCCAACACCTTATCTTGGATCTGGTTCACCTGAACCGACTGGTTCGGTTTCAGGTTGGGTGGGTTCGAGTTAAATCTAGGGTAGTCAAGATATCGAGGTTCTCGGGTTCCTCCCTGATAGTAGGTCATCTCGGGTTGTTCAAAGAATGGTGGTGACCTATATTCAGCGGAATACTGGGAAGGGTAGGTGTTATAGTCAACATATCCTTCCTGATTATAGATCGGGTTGGTTTGATCATCAAAGGATGGAGATCTATAATCATTATAGGTCTGGGAAGGACGGTAATCATAGTCTTGTTATCCAAGGTTAGGCCATGGACACTGAGGTCCAGATTCGTATCCCCAATCAAAGTTATCCCGGCTAGTGGATGGGTAATTATAAGTCAAGTTGAGATAGTAATCATTTTCGGGATAAGTAGTGGTAGGAGGATAGGATGTGAAATGAGTGTACGACGTGGAAGGATACATGGTAGAATAGGAGGAAAATCAGAAGAGAGAAAGGAGCCTGGCAATACAAATAATCAACACTGTCCTTAGGTGGGTTAGCCTAAAGACCTACAGACTCCCAGGACCCATCCTGAGATTATAAATGATTTGGTCTACTTTTATCTGGTTAATCCAACCAATTAGAGGGAGAGACTGGGGAGAAGGTTCTTCCTTTGGCTTGCGCCTCCGGTTCCTAGTGTACGCCCCAACTGCGGTCGTTTGATGCTACTCTCTTAGCTAGACATCAGATGGACCAGCTGAAGCAGATTAATAAAAAAAATCTCAATCTAAGCCCCGAAGAGCGAATCAATCCTTAAGGCCAACATCTACTCAGTTTTAATTAGGCTTGGGATGATTGTGCTCTTGGAATGTGATGGGTCCTTTAGATGGGTTGTGCCTTTAATGATGAATTTAAATGTGTGTGCATGCACAACCAGGGTTTACAAACAAGGTTATTTGATGATGTGTCTTTTAGGGTTCAACCTTGTTTAGTAGCTTTTAGGGTTTAATCTTTAGGTGTATTCAATCAAGGTTCAGTAGAACACTCCATGTTTTGAAAGCACTGGTGATAATATATTCCTTTAGAAATCAGGAAAATTGTGGAGTGTGATGGGAACACCATCATGAGCCCTAACTAGCTCATTTTGACCTAATGAAGAGAATAAAATCTCCTACATAACCAACTGAAAGTCCTAATTCACTACATAACCTTTCTGAGAGAAGAGCAAGAAACAAGGGGTAAGACTGCAATTTTACCATTGTAGTGAAACCACGGGTTTTCTCAAGGGCTAAACATAGGTCAAATGGTCTTAACAAGATAATAAGTGGGTTGAATTAGACAGAAAAGGGTTCATGTGAGTTTTGGGAATTAAATGACTTCTTGAAACCCTAAAATAGACCCACTTGATTAACCGAGGTTCTGTTCAGGATAAAATTTACTTAAACCCTCTAAAAATCATAAAAAATATTCTCTAGGGTTTAGAATCTTTGATTTGGCCATTGGAACCCATCTTGACCTAGAATGGGGTCTCAGACAGATATTTTCCATAAATTGGGTTTTTACATAAATTACCCAGTCAAACGTGGTCAAACCCAAAATTCAACTTTACTATTGGATTCCTTAGGTCAAAATTTATTTGTACCAAAATTTGGACCTAAGGGAAACTCATCTTGACTCACTTTGCAAATAAGTGCAGCCTGATTACATTTCTACCCCTACCTTTCAAAAACCCTTGCAATTAGCCCCCTAGCTTTCTTATCGTCTTCACAAATAGGTTCCTCCGCCATTATAGCAGAGGAATCCTACTCCAGCGAGCTTTAGAAGGAGGTTTCTCCTTGATTGCTTAAAGAATCCCTCCCAAAATTGGAAGGGAGATTCTTTGAGTCATCTCCTCCAATCTGAACCCATTAATGAGCCCTGATTATTTCTCAATCTCTCATGCGAATGCAAGAGAGATTTGGGTCATTTTAAAGCTTCCAACTCCGGCGACTATACCTTTCTTAAAAGCTTAGCTTCCAAGCACAAATCCTTCTCCAAAGGCCTATTTAAGACTCCCCAGATTCAACCGAGTCTCCTCAACTTGAAATTGGGTTGGATTCCCCCATATTCTTCTCTCCTCGCCGACTGCAACACCTCCGCAAGCTCCGGCGACTCCTCCCTCACTCTCTCGTCACCCAACCACAATACCAGTGGTTGGGTTGTCTTCCTCTCAGTCCTCCACGCCGCGCAACACCGGCCGACGTCACCTCTGCCCCATCTTCGTTGCTGCCTCACCTACAGAGGTATTCATCTTCCCCACGTCCGACGACCATACCGGTGTGGGATTCCCTTTCCCTTCGTCCTTAGATTAGGTTTCTTAGACTCTCTCTTTCTCACACGCCCTTTCCCTCTCTTTATTTCCCTAAACCTACCCTCGACACCACTAATCACCATCACCTTCACCTCCGGCCATACCTCTAGCGAGGTGCCCCCATCTCTCCACACCTCCATCCACCTTGCCAACCACCCTACAACCTCTGCAATGACTCACTGATCATTTTCCTCCACTCCATTCACTCCGTTAACCACCCAAAAGCACCCTCGAACACACCCACTTACACGGCCATAGTAAGCCTTAGATCCGCCACCACAGCCATCCCCACGCCTCGCCAACCACCGCAGCACACTCGCCATGCCTCGGCGAATCTCCCTGGATGATTTGCCGTGGCTGCAATTCCGTTCTCATGTTTTCAGGTTCAGGCATACCGGCTGCCATGGACGATGAAGCTTGAAGCTTGCTTGCTGCACACCAGGTGTTGCTGCTCCAGGCGCAAGTCCCAAGTGGTGCGGACTTGAGGCACGAATGCACTCAGGTTCCCAATTGGAGTCAAAGGCCATAGCAACCTTGCCAATTAAGCCAAAAATCTGCTGCTGCAGCACGCAAGGGAGGTGGGACATTTAGTCCCACCTTAGAACTAGAAGAGCGGCCGGGTGCGCATGAAAGGATTTTGTGCCATAGCTTTGTTGCCTCCAAATCATGGGGTGAGGTCCCTCTCCCCCCTCTCACGGCCTTGTCCGTGGCACTACCCACGCAGACCTAGCCATGACCTGTTTACCTGACCGACTCACTCCTCGCTTACCACCCATGCCGGTGAGCCTGGACCCGGGTCTCCGTTACGTTCGATTACCTGAACCGGTTGTGGCTCCGGGAGAGCGAACCTAAAATAGAGAAGAGAGAAAGAGAGGAATGTTATGTAGGGGAAGGGGGGTTTTACCTTGGAAAGCTTTGCTCCACACTTAGCCAAATTCAGAGAAGAAGAAGAGGTCAGGCAATGAAGAAGAAAGAAGGAAGGAGAAGGGTCAAAGAAGAAGAAAGAAGGAAGGAGAAGACAGAGAAGAAGGAAGAAGCTGAAGAAAAAGGTTCGCAAAGGCTTAAGGCAAAGGAAGTTGAAAAAGAAAGGGTTGAAGTCAAAGAAAGAGAAGAAAGAAAGTCAGAGAAGAGGCAGAAGGTAGAGAAAGAGAAGAAGGAGCCAACGACAGAGAAAGAAGAAGAAGAATCAAGAGAGAGAACTTTTAAGATTTTCCAATTTTCATAAGTTCTCCATTATTTTTAGTTACAATTATTTTTATTCTTCATATACTCATGCTTTACATTCCTAATTAGATTTTGAGTAGTATTATGTGTTCAATTTGCATTTATTATTGAGATTAGTGCGTGAATTCCATTTGCTCCTTGTGTTTGACCTTGGACTTCAAATTCGAGTAATAAAATTATATTTGTTTAGAATGCTTTTTCGGTTGTACTACAATGTGATATTTTTAAAACCCGATTCAGCGTTCGCAAACAAAGTGCCTGGTTCAGCCCTAAAAATCAACCCTAAGAGGCAAGCTACTTGATGGATCAGTTTTAAATTGAGTGGTGTGGCCCAAATAGCTCAATCAATTGGCCTGTTGCACCACTTAGTTAAGGCACACAGGAATTTTAACCTATTTAGATTTCTACTCACTTATATGTATTGAGTTGAAGTGTACCAGGTCCACAGGTCAGATCCCAATTAAGTGGTAGAATCAAAGTGATTGTGTGCCTTAGAATAAGAAGTTGTGGGTGAGGTAAGTGGAGTGACAATCAAACAACCAAAATCTACCATGGGGTTTATGCAAGCGCCTAAGTTGATTTGGGTTTGAGTTATTAGGTTATGGAATGAAAACTAGGGTGGGGATGGTGGGGGTACACTTACAAAAGCTTCATCCGTACTTTTCTCCAATCTAACAGTTATGGCCTGCCTCAGATGAGTACCTACAATCACAATAAGATCATAGAAAAAGTGAGATAAAAGTTAGGTAAGGCGGAAAAACACGGAAAAAAAATCAAAGAGCGTTGCTTCCCCGACAACAGCGCCAAAATGATGGAGGCATGTTTTGCATGGTAGAAATTGGGGTTTGGAGGAATCCATCGTCGTAGCTCACAAAATGCATCTATCAGATAAAATTTATAACCGAAACTCGAAAAGTGAGTCCCGAATCGAACACGGGGAGACGAACGTTTGGTTTTGAAAAATCTGCATTTCGCTTTTTATTTGTTTTTGTCATTTTTATCTTTTCTATTTTTTTGGTATTTTTTATCAAGCAAGAGATTATGTCGATGAAATTTTATCTGGCTAATCTACTTGCAAAATATAAGAGAGAGAGAAACAATCATGGATTTCTAGTCAAATGTTTTTTACAACTAAGAAAGTGGGAAAGATTACACTATGAAAGTAATAAAGATAGAAAGAGGTGAAAGAATCCCCCTCGATGGTTGCTCGGAGGACGACTCGCTCAAACGTCACCTGGAGGAAGGTGGTGTGGAGCAAGACGAAGGAGGACGGAGGATGGGGCAAGACGGCGTCGCGGCGAGGAACTTCTTCCCAAAGGGCGATGAGAGGATGGATGATGAGTGGGTGCCTTCAATTATTGTTGGCTAGTGTTGAGCGGCGTCCATCTTCTGTCTGTTGCAGAGGGTGCCACAGTGCTCAGATCGAGATGATTTCCACGTTGCCGAACTGTGATCGTTGCTCCGGATCCATCCGCATGGTTGGATTTTTCATTCGAAGCCCTTATGGATGTTGCATTGCCCCCTAGCCATTGATCTTCCTTAAACTTCATATGATGCTACGAGACTTCAATCTAGATGATTTTGGAGGTGTTAGACTCCGATCGCCGTCCTGATCAGATTCGTACAGTCTGATCGTCTATCCGAGGCCCTGAAATAAATCTTCTTCTCTCCTGACCGTAAAAAGGACCTGATTAACATAGAATATATACAACTACTCTAAATGCAGAATGATGCATGCTATGCAATATTTATAACATGAAATGCAAATCTAAGCTTAGGAACATGCATGATTAGGCATTTTAGCCTAAATAGATGTGTATATATCAGTTCGCCTCTTTGTATTCGGCTCTGGACTCACTAGAGTTTCAGTTATAAATTTTATTTGGTTGTGGATTTTCTTGCGAATCTTACAACGACATGGGTTTCCAAACTCAGAACTTTTTGCAACTATTTTCTCACTTATCCATACCCACGGACAAGGAAGGAGAAGAAGGGAAGAAGTTTAAGGGGGCAACCTACTCGCCCCCTTGGTGCCTTCTTCCTCTTCCTTATTCTTCCTTGTACCACTCCAAGGAGAAAGCATTCATCTAGGAAGGATGCCCAAGCAAGTGGAGGTGCAAGGGTGGTGGAAGTCCACCCTTGGAGGAATCCTGTAGGAGGACCACTTGAAGGAAGGAGCCAAGGAGAAGCCCTTTTTAACTATGGGAGTAACCGCAGATGGAGCAAGGACATCTCAAAGCTCAATTGGAGGATCTTCATCTTTTTCTTTGTATTAGCTAGTTTGGATTTTGTATCTCAAGCATTCATCTACTTGTGACACTGTCTTTTTAGTAATACAAACATCAAGTTGCCTTCTATTTTCTTCATGTTTGTTTCAAGCATCCTTAGTTTTTATTAATTTGTTGCACACACTTCTACCCTGTAATTACCCTAGGTGCACTTGCCTAGGGTGAGCTTAGAGGTGTAGATTCATTCTTTTCACTTTAGGCGTGTTCGTCTCTAACATAGTTATCTTTGCATTTTGTATGCCCATTATTTTGAAAATCTAAAAATAACAAAAATCAAAATTACAAAAAGGAAGTGTTGATTTAAGAGGTGAGAGAGAGAACAAGCTATTTGACTAACAAAATTGGTTTCCTTGGATGGCTCTAGATACTCCACTATCTAGGAATATAAATTTTAGAAGTCGATCGGTTTTACGTGTTGCAAAGATTTAAAAACCCACCTTAACAAATCACGTAAAATAAACCTCGCCCGCCCATGCACACTCATGCACGCTCGGGTGGGTCTGGGCCAAATTCGGATCAGAATAGAGAAAAAAAGAAGAGGCTTGGTTAGCATTGGGATAAAAGGAGTGGGCCGATTTTGGTGGGCCGATCTTGGGTCCAGACTTTAGGCTTGGTTCGTGCGAATTGGGCTAGTTTTTGTGCATGCTTTAAGGGCCTCTTGGGTTTGAAAATTCTCTAAGTGTTTGAAGGCTCTCCTTAGTGAGACAACACATTTTTTCGGGCTCTACAACTTGTATTTAGTTTGGGGTTCAACATCAACATTTATTGAGTTATATACATCAAGCTCTTTGTGCCCCATTATATTCAAATTGATTAGTGGTTTTTAATTGCAACCATTTTGCTCCATGAGATGACCTCATACTCACATTTGAAATTATAAATTTAAGTATTTTCGTTGCTTTAGTGTCTATACTACGATGTGTATTTTAAACTCAACTTTAGCGCGTTAACATTTTGACGTCATTGCTGGAGGGCAACATGCAATTTCACCACTATTAGTTCATTTTTCTTGTCTGATTCAATTTCTAACTTACTCTATTCAATTGTTTCGAGGTGAACATGAACTTAGGATCATCTGCTTCGAGCAACCACACCAGGGGTAGGTTAGTCATTCTGACTTCTTCCTTAATCCCCTCTCCATCTTAGGAAGAAAAAAAGGAAACAAACGAAAATTAGGAATCCAAGCTACCTTATTTTTTCTAGTAATATCAATCAAGGCATGAGTTTCCTGATTTACTCAATTTGATTGAAATCATATTTGAGTTGATTTGATTTAATTAGGGATACCCAATCCATACTTCCTGTGACTATTAGGGACTCGCACTAAATCTCTCAAACACCTTGACTACACTTTCTTGTTTAAGCTCAAGGTGTTACATTTGGAATCAATTTGGACCTAGAATAGAGCAAATTAGGGTTTTGAAGTGTAAGTACACAATTGCCAGTTATAGAGGAAATTGATCTTCCAACATTTGTGTGCCACTGAAGCCCTTGATTGAACTGATCTAATCAATAAAACACAACAATCAAGGCTTTAACTTCATTTGAATCATAAAACTGGAGGCTTAATAACCCATTGAGAACCAAAATAGGGTGGTTTGGGTAACTTGACTCAAACTTCATTCTCAATCTTAGGACAGGTCAAGTGAAGTTGATTCATTTTGTGAATCAACCAACCTCAAATTAGGTTACAATTTGAAACAACTTCTAATTCAAGTGAAATTCAAGGCACAATTAGATCTAAAATTGGTAGACTCAAGAGCTAAATTCACACATACCGATCTGCTTAGATCCGCAATGATAAGGAAGGGTGGGTGGAAGAAATCCTGTAACCTGTGAGGTCACTCTTTTGTGTAGAGGCCTTTGTGGGGTTTTCCCTTCTTGGCTTCCCAAGTAATTCTTAGGTGTGTGGATTTTTGATCCAGAGGTCCATCTACCTCAAATTACCATAGTCATCCAATTCTTTTGGATGCCTTGATCGGGTTCAATTCATATCTAGCTCCTCATCTATTCTCTACTACAAGCACAAGAAAAGAGGTCTTTAGGTCTAACCTTATGGCCTCCATTAGCGTTTAGTCTAAATAGGGGTCAAGCCCCAATTATCTTGGATGAAATTTGATTTGATCTGATCAAATTAATTTAGACCTGAATTTGATTCTTTATCTTGATCCACCACTTGATTTCGAGATTCAACTTGACATATTAGAAAAGATGTCTACTAACCTTGAACCTCGTAAGAGCATGAAAGATCGAATGATTGAGGATGCTATCAGACACAATGAGGAATTTTACAGAACCTCATGATGTGCAAAAATTTACGATCTATAAAGGATCGAAAACTCGTCGTCATAGCTCGCAAAAAATCAGAATCAAATAAATTTATAATTCCTGGATGATGAGTCCACAATCATTTTCTGGGAGGCGAGATAATGACACAAAATCACTTTATTTCCTTTTGGATTATTTTTATCTTTTGTAATTTTTTACTTTTTATGATAAGAAGAAAGATAGGGAGAGAATCATGCATATATAAAGAGCAAGAAAACATGAAATCTATTAAAGTAAAAATGTCACATACAAGATAACATAAAATAAAATTGAGAGGAGATAGGGAAAGAGGGTATAGTGAATTGGAGTTGAAGATTTGAAACTTCTTCGGAGGGTGCTTGTGGGGCAATGGTGTCACGTCACCAAATCATGGAAAGCCTCGAGAAGAATTCGGGGGAGGTGGAAGATGGGACATCAGAGGGAGAGAGCGTTGCTAGAGGAAGGAGAAAATAGAATGGAGGAGAAGATGTTCGGAGGGTGTAGAAGATGAAGAGGAAGATGATATTTTTCATGTGGAGGGGAGGTGTTTAAATAGGTGGGCATTGGGATGGATACGCATGGATTGACGTGGGGAATGCATTGAAGTTTGCATGGGCGTTGGCTGGGGAGAAGGCATGGGATGTGGGATCGTGATTTTGCATGGGATGGCATCGGGACATGCATGGCTGGAATTGGTATTGCTTGGTTGGCGTTGAGGGTACGTTGGAAATAGAGAGAGATCAATGGGGGAGGGAGTTATATTGAATTTACGTGAGAGGGAGAGGGAATTATCGGAAGAAGAGGTTCGATGCATGCCGTCGTGGGATTAAAGAAGAGAGAGAAGAGAGTTATAACGAACGTAGGGAGGGATTGGAAGGTGTGATCCCTACGGTGGATTTGCAAGGATGCCCAATAGGGCTTGGAATTAAATTGGAATGTAGCTCAACTTAGTTGCAAGAGAGAGGAACTATGGTGTTGGAAGAAATATTGTGGCAATGCCCCCTAGTAGTTCCTCGAATCAATTTTCTTTTCCTTTTGGCTCCTTGTATTAAAGTGTAAATGCTTTATCCCCATTGATTTTTGCACAAATTAAAACTATTATAATATATATAGATTATGTATAAATGTGTGCATGAACTTACTGTAGTGTAATATTTACAACTTAAGTATGATATGCTTACTTAGGAACTAACTTAATTTAGACGTATTAAGTGTATTAACTATGTAGTTATCACCTCAATCTCCATTAACAGAGTTCCCGTTAGTGAATCAAAGATGACAAACCTCATTATGAACCACATCCAGATGATTGCAACACAGATAGCATGTGGTTCGACCTGGGAAACCATCTTGGAACATATCATTGCGGTGAGAAAATTGTAAAGAAATGAGGGTTTATAATATTTGTTAAATCCACAACTTTGGGAAAAGTACCAGGATATCATTGCACAACATGGGGTTCTGCTAGATCAGTTGGAAGGATTGATTTATGAACGATACCTCAACCCCTACCTGGAGATTGATTATGAATCTTGGGATAATTTCCAGGATCGATATGATTTTCCCGAAATCGGGTTTGAAAATGGAGGTTTCTATGTTGAATCCCCAACCCAAATGGAACCAGAGGATAATTTTGTACAAAATGAATTACTTGATCAATTCATGGGTTGAAAGGATTCCGTTATAGGTGTTCTTGATCTTGAACCGGTGTTCAGAAAGTTTGAAGCTGATTCATCTCAAGCAAAACTTCAAAACACTCGTGATGAGTTTGATTCGGAGCACCTCAAGGAAGTAATTCCTGCAACTTATCCTGGTAAGGTCTTCCTCGAGAATCACTTGACATCCCAACTGACTTGAATTTGGATTCTAGTGACCCAATCCCTACACCTATCCTAGAATCTAGATCTGAACTTATTTAGGATGATTATGAGGCTCAATGTGACGAGGATAAAATCTCATATTCGAAATATGATTTTGAGCCTATGTTTGATGAAGAAACCTCCCTAGACTCCTCAGAAGAGCAAACTGATTTATTCGAAACAAAATTGATTTACGATACAGACTCAGAGGAAACTGGAGAGTCGGGATTAAATTGGATCTACCCTAGATACCCTAAAATCGATCCTAGGCCTAATAGGGATATCCCTGTTAGCTTGGAATCTGAAGCTAGGATAGACTAAAGTTAGGTTGATAACTCTGAGAATTTTGATTCTTCTTGTGGTGGAAATCTTGATTTTGAGTCAGGTTCAGAAGATCAAGTTCTCGGATTCTCCCATGTCGAGTTTAATCCATATTCTGATTTAGGAGAATCTTTGTTTCCAGATGATTATGAGTCAATTTATGACCTCAATATCCTTGACCCATTCTTCGATTTTAATTTTGAGGTCATTGATTTAGAGCTCGAAGCAGCCACACTACCTAATCTAGAGTCGAAGCCTTTTAGAAATCGACCCCTACCACGTTACTCTACCAGAATCCATTTCTACTCTAAATCACCTCATTCCGATCCGGTCGGAGCTGATTTACCACCATAGTTTGAAAATGAATAGAACATTGATCAAACTGACAACCATCTACCACTTACTAATGCGAGATTTAGCGTGATTTGTAATTAGGATTTTTTAGGATCGTTGTAACATGCAAAATCGCATATGCTTTTAAAATTTGTAACTTAGATAGGGGAGTATCTAGGGTCGTCTAAGGAGGCAATATGTTTGCAAAATTCAGGTCTCTTTCTTGGAAATAGAAATCACCTTTCTTTTTGGTCTTTTCAACTATATCATTTTTTTTAGGGTTTTGAAATAACGAAGGCAATATACGAATTGTTGATGGAAAACAACTAACACCTAACTCACTACACTACTACTAAAGTGACAAGTAGAGCCTCTCCCTAAGCTCACTCTAGGCACGTGGAGGCCTAGAGTAATTAGGTAGAGGGAGTGAAAAAGTGCTAGAACAAAGAAAAAACAATTGCAACAAAAAAAAATGAAATGAAGGAAAATTGATTTGATAGAATTTGTGTTTTACAAAAACATATAGAGGAATGCTTCTACTTGAAATGGAAAATATAAAAGCAATAAAAATGCAAATCCTTTTGCAAAATCTGGTGAAGAAAGGAAGCTCCTTGCTCCAAGTTTAGTGGCTCCTAAGCTTGAAAAGGGGCTCCTCCTTCTCCTTCCTTGAAAATGGTGTCCTCCAAGGTGGAAACTACCACCTTCAATGATCTCCTCTGAGGGTGGGCGTGCACCACCCTTCTCCTCCAATGCCTGGCCGTCCTCTTTGATGTGGAATGCTCCTCCTTTTTGGTGTGGCACAAGGTGAAGGAATGGGGGGAAGAAGGCACCAAAGGGGTGGGTGATGTGCCCCCTTAATCTTCTTCTCTACTCCTTCTTCTTGGCCGTAGATATGAGGTGGGTATAGGGTAGATTTAACTAAATGGAGGATGGGAAAATGTGGGTAATTAGGTGGGTATATATAGTGATGGAGAAGGGGTAGTTGGCATGGAGGTAATGGGTGGCTAGGGTGGAGTTTGGGATGGTGGTTAGGAATCCTAAGGTGGAGCTCACTTGGAGCCACCTTAAAGGGTGCAAGGGGGGGTAGTTATAGGTTGAATCCACCCCTTGGTGGACGTCCATGGTGGAAGGATACCACCATTTTGGTGCCAAGGGAGGTGGTTTCTAGAAGGAAGGGTAGGTGTAGGGTGGTGATGGCTTGAAGGGGTATGTGTAGGGTTAAGATGGGGGAATTTTTGGAGGGAAAAGTTAGTGCAAAAATGGGGGTAGTTAAAGGTGGTTTTGGCACCAAAAATAGGGTGTCTTTTGGTGGTGGTGATGGGGTGAAGAGATGGCTAGGTGGTGGCGCCAACTTGGAGTTGATGGAGCTAGCTTAGGTGAGTTTAGGTGGGGCTTAGTTGGTGGAGCTAGTTAGGTAGGGTTTTAGGGTGGTAAATGCCAAGGGAGTTGGAGCCTAGCTAAGCTAAGCTAAGCTAAGCTAGCTTAGCTAGTAATGGAGTAGAGGAGGAGGCAATGGGAGCTAGGGTTTGAAGAGAGGAGCTGGACAGAAGAAGTCTGGTGCTGAAATGGAGCTGGCAACTGCTGAAGAGGGTGGCATGGAGCTTCTCTAGCTGGCTTAGCTTGCTAGTTCTTTGCTAGCTGCTAAGCCAAGCTAAAGTAAGTTGGCTTCTACCATGAGGAGTTGAGGTGAGTTAGTTCTGGTGCTCCCAGGGAGGATCAAGCTGGTTAAGGTAGCTAAGGTAGCTTAGCTCAACTAAGTTGAGCTAAGATAAGTCCCCGGGAGCTGGACTTGAGCTTCTTGAGCTGAAATGAAGTCATCTTCAACTGGCTGGAGTTGAGTGGAGCTGGATCAAGCTGGTCTTGAGTTGAGGTGAACTCCAGTCAACTTAGTTGAGCTAGCTAGAGCTTCCTGTGAACTAATGGGAGCTGAGATGAGCTAGATTCAGCTAAGCTGGATCTGAGCTGACCTGAGCTAGGGTGAGCTAAGATGAGCTCTCTTGAGCTGCCATTCAGGTGAGATGAGCTGAATGGAGCTAGGATGAGCTAACCCTAGTTCAAGTGAGCTGAAATCCAACTATGGTGAGCTGGATTTGACTGAGTTCCAGTAGGTTTGGGCTTCTCTTTCACCAGTTGCCTTCCTGAGTGTTAGGGTTCTAGGGATCTGGAAATCTGTATATCCCTAACACTCACAAAAACACATCAAAAAGACAATAAAAAGTGCAATGCATGCATATCCTAATTGATGCCTAAATGCAACCCAAACACCCGTTTGCGGAGCAAAATCCTAAGAGTTAGGTTTGTTTTAATTTATAAGAATGATGATAAACTGATGTTTATCACTTACCTTTGATCCCATAAGTATGATTCTTACATTCTTGACTAATCCATTATCTTTTGAGAATCCCTACTTTGATCTGGCTAAACCAATGCAGCCAAGACCTCAATTTGCATTTCTACATTTATTTGAGCCAGAATCCATCTGGTGGGCCCCACACCTATTGATCCACATTTCTCGCCCCACCAGACTGATTGGGCTTGGGCTACATCATCAGCTAATTGATTTGAACAGCACCTGGTTGAATCAACCAGGCTAATGATCAAGGTGCTTGTTCTACAAAAATTCCCCAATTTGATCACCCCTTCCTCTTGATCATCTTCTGCTCGATTGAAGGCATTAAATTTAGTACTTAACGGGAGGCAACCCATCATTCAAAAACCTGAGACCCTTTTGATCCTTTTTGAGCTACATTCTTATGGCACTTTAGGGTTCAAAATTTAGAACAAATGACTCAACCTTCGATTTTTGTATTGGAGCTTGAAATCATTTGTAACAGTCATCCTGATCCGATCACCCACCCTTCAAACATGTTCTAAACTATGAACTAAGCAGAATTTGAACCCACCTAGTTTGCAATGAGGGCATTGCAAAACTTAGGCTTGGGGGTATTAAAGTGCAAAAGAAATGGAAATTCAATTCTTTGAAGGGCTTTCACAAAAAAAAATAATAAATGGAGGAAGGGGGGGAATTTTTGAGTTGAATTGAAAAATCTATATTGAGGAGGAAAAAGAGGAGGGAAATACAAAAAGAAAAGGAGCAAAAACAGAAAAAAATTATGTTAGTCCTAGTAGTTGATTATGGAACATATCTAAATTATGGGCTGAATCAAATAATGAATTAAGTCATAAAGTGCTTGAGAAAAGGAGATAAGTGAGAAATACCGATTTTAGCATCTCAAGTCCTTCTTCCAAGTGTATGCATGGATGAAGATCATAAAAACTTGAGTTGGAGGAACCTTTGGAGAGAGAACCCAAAAGGAGTATCTTGATTGTTCACTCTAAATCTAGTGTTATGGCTGAAAATTAGAATCCTGAAAACTCACCTCGCAATCAATTTGAGGACCAAGATTGGAATTGATGCAATAATAGATTGATGCTCAAAACTGACACCACCAACAACAGATCCTACTCTTGACTCAACCTATTCAAAGATTACAAAATCCTAACCCGAATCAACACCCACCTCTCTAGGATCACTATAATCGCACTAACACTGAGCTTGAACTCGTTATTAGGATTCTCAATGGGAAAATTGATCTACAACTCAAACCCAACATCATTAGCCTCATCTCGCATTTCTATAGATTTAATACCGAGGAACCATTCCAACACCTTAAGGAACTCTAAAACCTTAGTCATACTATTAGACCTAGAAATCAAAGTAGGGAGGGTTTAACGATAAAATGTTCCCCTTCTCCCAGAAAGATAAAGATGCACATTACTTTAGAACTATTGCAAGACCAATTGATACTTGGGATGAATTGAAAAATTCTTTTTTGAAGAAATTCTTTCTCATAGGAAAAACTAATGCTTTGTGGAGAGCAATTACTACATTTAGTCAACACCAAGGGGAACAACTCCACGAGGCCTGTGAGAGGTTCAATGACCTTATGAGAAAATGTCACTACCATGAGGTCCCAAAATGGCATCTTCCCTAAATCTTTTATCATGGGTTGAATGAGAATTTAATGAATTCTGTGGATGCTTCTTGTAGAGGAAATTTTATGAATAAGGATGAACATAATGATTTTGATCTCTTTGAAAGTAGGAGTGAACATTCAATTAATAATGCCTCCATGAGTACCTTTAATAGATCAAATCAACTCAAGAATGGGGTTTATGAGGTTCAATCAAATTTGAGTTAGGTGAATTTGAAAATTATTGCACAAAAATTAGGTAAGATTGACTTTGTGAACAAGAAATTTGAAATGGTGGATAAGAAGTTGGATGATTTCATTAACCAAATCAAGAATCCTGTAGGACTCAATCCTCTTACACAAACCTGACACTGTGAACAACCTTGACTTGGCTCAATCTATGAGCTACTTGAGCCTGGAATAGTTGTCAGTGGCATTTTAGGGAGGGGCCTTGACCCCCTCATACCCTGATTATTCTACTATTTCCACTTCTGGTCTATCCTTGTCTTTTGAGGATGTCTAGGCTATCCAAGGTTATCCTAGAACTGATGCCTTCTCTAACACCTACAACCATGGTGTAACCATCCCAATTTTTTCTTGTTCAACCAAAGACAAACCTTGAACCCAACTCAAAATCAGACTAGGCCCACCTATAACCCACCTTCATATAATCAAGGTCAGCCGAGTAGGCCAACTCATGCCCAAAATTGACCTGGACCTACCCAATACACCCAAATGGATGCCTTGAGTAAGCTGATTTCTGATATGAAGCAGCAACATCAAGACAAAATGGACAAGATCAAGGGACGGTTGAACCAATTGATGGAACCTAAAACTCATCCTAGGCTTATTGGAACTTTACCCACCCAAATCCAAACCCTAGGAACATACAAGATAAAGGAAAAATGCCAATAGGGTTTAATCAAAATCCAAAGAAAGGCTATCTAATCAATCAACCTCCCTTGATTCCTCCAAGTTTAAACCAACATCCAAATCAATTGAACCCTGGATTCCAATTCAATCAAACTAGTCAGCCAAGCTCATCCCAAGGATCGAATTAGTACTCATCAACCTCTACTAGGGCTATATCTTTAAGAAGTGGAAAAACTACAAATGATCTTGCTAGACCAATCCACTTAAATCCTTGTGCATTTGATTTGACTAAGGAGCCAGAAAATGAAGCAATAAGAACAAATGTAGGCTCCTAACCCTCTGATTTAGGATATCTTTGTCCCTTTCTCAAAGGATATTTAGATATCCCGTGGTTACTCTACTTTCATGATATGATGTTAAAATAGCAGAATTAACCTTGTTTTAGTGTTCTTCTCTCAGAAAGGATGTGCAAGAATTATGGCACTCAAGCGATTATGTAGGAGCATTTGTCACTTGATTCTAATTAATTAAAGCTAGTTATGGCTGATGATGATGTTATCATCATGCCCCCGTGCCTAAGTTTTGCTAGTCCCTTAGCAAAATCATAAGGAAAGAACTAGATTTCTAGACCATGCATTGGTGTTCAACTGCCTGATTTGTTCCATTCTTTAGAAATTAGGTTATAATGCCAACAATAGGCCTAGAGGTACTCAAGTATCAATCAAGATCCAGACCTGACCAGCTTCAGCTGGAGTCTGCCATGAAGGTTTCTAAGGCTCACAAAAACTACCCAGAGGTTAAAGCACCCGTGCGTAGAATGTAGCATGTCTAGGTTCAGTTTGCCAGTGCATTTTTGTAAGAGAGAGATAGAGAAGGATTTTATTTAGAGAGTTTTCTCTCTTTTTCTTTTGCCCTAAATCCAACCTCGAATTGGCCCTAAACATGGTCTGTATCGGATTTCTTGTCCCCACAGTCAACCCTCGAAGGGTCCTTATCTTTTGATTCTTCAGGATAGCACTGCCCATGGCAACCCCCAGAACCCTGGCTTTTGGCACTTCGAGATAGTGTCGCTCATGGTATTTTGTGGCTAAATTCAGGCCCTGGCAATCGACATTTTGGGATAATCCCACCCATGGCACCTAAACTAGCATAAGGTGCTTACATGCTCCCAGTAGGATATTTAGATATCTTAGGAGATAAGCATTGAGGAGATGATATGTTATTAGGCATCTTCGAGGGGAATTTCCTACCTCTCCATGTTGGGAACTCGTCTAATCAACTTATGTTGTCGAGCTGCTCCTAAGCTAGATCTTTGAAATGGCTTTTTAGAACAGAATGCTTTCAGTAGGTTTTTTTTTATTAAGCGTACTGAACCAGACTTAGTGTGTGATTTTTGAGTATTTAGGTTACCAAGTCCCCCAAATCAAAGGGCAGGCAACGGGGCCAAATAATCCCTAAGCCTTAGACCTACTACATCAGCCTCGCACTTTCCTCAACCTCTTGAGGACTAATCCAGATCTTAATGGATACATGAATGTTTAAGCCCTAAATTAAGCCCAAGAGGACTAAGATTAGCACTCATACTAATCTCCTTGTCTCTTTGTTTTTAGGACTTAATTTTTCTTTTGATTAGGTCTAGAACTTAAGTAAATTCCATAATCAATTGCTCTGACTATCATTTTTTCTTGATTTTCGCTCCCTTTTGACATTTGAATCTCCTTTTTTTCTTCTTAAGAAATATTTACAATCATTTTCAAAATTTCCTCCCCTTCCTCCAAATCTTTGTTTTCTTTTTCAATTTTTTTTATTTTTTTGTCATTTTTTAATATGTATTTTTTTTGTGAGAATCCCTCAGATAATTGAATTTTCATATGTTTACACTTTAACACCCCTCCATGCCTAAGTTTTGCAATGTCCTCATTGTAAACTAGGAAGGTACAAATTCAGTTTGGTTCAAAGTTTAGAATAGGATCAAAGGGTGGGTGAATAGGTCGGAATGATTGTTGCAAACGATTTCAATATTTGATACAAGTACCAAAAGTGTAGTCGGCTGTTGTGAAGTTGAACTCAGATGTGCAGTAGGAGTGTAGCTCAAAAGAATGATTAGAAGGGTCTTGGGTTTTTGGAATGACGGGTTGCCTCCCATTAAGAGCTAAATTCAATGCCTTCAGTTAAGCAAAAGGTGTCACGGAGAAGGGGTGGTCAAATCAGATGAGTTTTGCAGAACAAGCACCTTGATCAATAGCTTGGTTGGTCCAACCAGGTGCTTGTTCAGATCAGCAGGCTGATGATGCAGACCAAACCTAATCAGTTTGGTGGGTTGATGGATATGAATCAATAGATACAGAGCCCACTAGATACTTTAAGGCTCAATGAGATACGGAAATGTGAATCTAGGGTTCAGCTGAATCGGTTCAGCTTAATCATAGTAGGAATTCTCAAAAGAAAATGGCTCTACGGAGGATGTAGGAACCCTACAGGTAAGATCAGAGTTGAATTCTCTTGTGGGGATAGGAAGATGCAATTAGATGTATTCAAGGTGATTAAAAGTTTTGATAATTGTGGATCAATTGAAGACTTAGATGATCAAGATGATATTGAAGATACCATGTCAATCAGCTTGGTGAAAGACCACTTACTAGCTTGTCTGACTCAACCTAGAAAATTGATTGACTACGATCCTAGAATCAAGGAGATGTACAAGTTCTTGAACCTAGTTTTTGACTCAGGACTTTGCTCAATGAACCAGGTGGAACGACTATCTGAGCCATCTCCACCATCTTTGCCACCCTCAACCATGGTCCCACCTTAATTGGAATTAAAACCCCTTCTTGTTGATTTGAAGTGTGTTTACATAGGATTTAATCGAACTCGTTCTGTGATTATCAACTCCAATGTTACCTAGGATCAAGAACTTAAATTGACTCAAGTCCTAAGTATGAACAAGAAAGCCATGGGGTAGACCATAGTTGATTTGAGAGGAATCAGTCCCTCTTATTGCACCTACAAGATCTATTTGGAAGAAGGTTGATTGCATAGCAAAAATACACCAATAAATATGGCATCTTGTGTTATTTCCTAGCACTGCCATTGTATCTTAGGTAGCTATAGTTGCATTTGTAAAAAGACACATGCATGCATTTTTAAAGAGGGGAGGATAATGCGAATAATTGGCCATGTAATTAACATCTTCTTCAAGTGTTGCCTCGCAATTTCACCTTCTTCATTTCTTTATTTGACTTTGAATTTCTTCTCCATCGTGCAGCTCAAAGCATGGGGCATGCACCTGTTCGCACCATTCCTCTGCCAACTGCATGGCTGGACTTCCTCTGCCAGCAGCATGGCGGTGGCATGCATCTCCTTCTTTAAATAGCCTCGCCCTCTCCCTTGCACAAAGGAGAGCCTGGAACACACACCACCCGCAGACACCTTCCTCCAGGCCATCTTCCTCCCCTCTCCCTCTCCATACGCAGTCTCTCTTCTCCCTGAAGAGACACACTGCGGGCAGGAGAAGACCTACAGTGGTTCCACAACCTCCACTGTGAGTTCCACCACTGCCCAGCTCTTTCGTGAGCAGGTGGGCATGGTGGTTTCTCCCTCTTGATTCACTACAGTTCGTTACTTCCGCCATTGCCAGAGCTTCAAGCTCCGGAGCTCCAGCAGCAGCGGCGGTTGCCTATAGTCGCACAAGCCACCGCGCGCACGCCAGCAGATGTCCGCAGGCTCTTTCCGCGTTCGAAGGAGCCTTACAACGTGCCTGCGCACGCAGAACCGGCTGCAACCGGTTGTCACTCCGCGCGGCACTGTAGCTACTATTCACGCCTCTCAGCACGGAACTGTAGCTACAATGAGATGACCAGTTTGTTTCTCACTTATCCGGTCACCGTGCACTCTCTCCTCATCGCGACCGCCTCCAGCCAGTCACGCACCCGCACCCGCTCTCGCTCGCACCCGTTCCCACCTGCAGCGCAGTGCGCTGCGTTGCGCTCTCTCTCACGCTCCCGCACCAGCCTGTGCGCGACGACAGTACCGCGCGCTCCCTCTAGCACCCGTGCAGCCCTTGTGCGCCTGCACGTGCCTTGGCCACCAGACGACGCCCACTTCAGCCAGAGGACTTAACGTGCCCTCTTCCTCCAGCGTGCACTCCCTCACTCATACACACACACACACACTAGTACACCTACACACTTGTACACTCACACACTCACTTGTACATTATACATATATACATATATATATTTATATATATATATATATATATATATATATATATATATATATATATATATATATATATATATATATATATATATATATATATATATATATATATATATATATGTATATGTATATACATATTCATACCTATACAACTATATATAAGTATATATACATACATATATATATATATTTATACATATATACATATATACATACATATATACATATATATCTATAGATATAATTTCATATATATATATATACATATACACATACATATATTACTATATATATATATACATATACATATACATATACATATCTATATATATCTGTATACATATATACATATATATATATCTATATAGTTAAATACATAGATATATATATATATATATACATAACTACATATACACCTATATAGTTACAACCCTATCTATATATATACACACACACATATATATATATATACACACATCACCTACCTGTATCCATACGCCCTTGCACTAGCCAATCCACCGCGCATTATATCGCGGGAATATCTGCACTAGTTGCTGATATTCCCCGATACCTGCGTAAAGAAAGCGCCTCCGCACACACTCCCACACATCCATCCTACACTCTACGCAGCACTTCGTCTGGTTGGTTGAGTCTTACTAGACGTGGACCAACTCGATATTGTGCTACATGCCATTTCCACTTCTACCCCCACCCCTATATATAATATATATATACATATATCTATATATATATATAGACTATATTTATTTCTCTACAAGCAACCTATCTTGTTTTTATTTCTCTTTTGTTTCCTGCTATTAAAAAGATTAAAAAAAAAGAGTAAAAGAGAAAAGATAATCCTTGTCTTGCAGGTACTCGGTCTTGCAAATAGCAGGGCCAGTTCTTCTGGAAACCCTAAGTTGGCTCAAAGCCAAGAACAATTTGGCTCAAAGCCAAGGACCTGATTTTGAGGGTGTGCCTCAAGGACAATATTATCAACAAAAAAATCTTAAATAGAAAAAAACTAAAAACAAAATAAATGCGCGGAAGAGATACACTTTAGGAAAGGGTAGAAACTTCTTCACCTTTAATCCCCGCCTCCCTGAGATCGACCCTGGGCCTAAAAGTGACCAAGATAAAATTAAGTAGGCCAGGTAAAAAATTTTGTGAAAGATGGTTAGACTCGATTTAGGTTAACCACTATACTCACTTCAACGATAATTTCACCATATTAACACAACCTATTCGAGTCCTAACACACGCTTTTTCTGGCGTCGTTGCCGGGGAGGTGCGCATTGAGGTAAGTTTCTACTCCATTCCTTTGATTTTCACTTTTCACACCCTTCTCTTCATGGGTGTTTTTGTTTGCTGGTGTGCAGGTAAACCAGTTGCAAGGAGGAGGCAAGCAGAGGAAGTCGGAGACCTGGGCAGATCCAAGGTGGGAACGAGAGCGTGAAGTCGCCAGTGCTGCACTGGAGCTTCGCCCACGTTGCTGAAAAGGTAGGTCTCTCTCTCTTAGCAACTTAGGTTGACTTGTCACTTAAATAAGAAAAAAACCTAAAAAACACTTCTTGGGATTTCTTGGGGCAAGTGGATTAAAAATCACTTGCTTGATTGTTTGGCA
Organism: Thalassia testudinum; assembly: GCA_037157565.1. Classification (NCBI taxonomy): domain Eukaryota; kingdom Viridiplantae; phylum Streptophyta; class Magnoliopsida; order Alismatales; family Hydrocharitaceae; genus Thalassia; species Thalassia testudinum. The sequence goes on from JAZHRO010000031.1 coordinate 148,677,020, forward strand.
TCGCCCCCACTGCCCTTGGATTTCCCGTCAAACTTCTCGTAGCAAAGATCCAAGAATCTTGATTCTTGAATCTTTTGTCATGGGAAGTGCTCTTTGAGGCAAGATTAAAAAGATTGACTGCCATCCCTCCTTGCCTCATTTATCCGCAATTCGGGATCACAATTTTTTGGTGAGGAGGCTTGGAATTGAGTTGATTCCAACCCCACCATGACTTTTCACGTGCCTTAGATTTGATCCCGAATATTTCAACCCCAACACTTTGATTTTCTTTACATTATCTTGTGGTTGGGCCTTGTGTGTGGAACATCATTTTAGTGATTGGGAGCACTTGAATTGAAGTGCTTTGGCTCCCTTTCACACTAACCTAAAATTGACTCGTGCATCCACACATAGAAATTTTCACCTCGGGAAGCCCATTGCATTTTTAGCATGCATTAACCAACTCACATTGAAGAAGGGTTTGTTGGGCATAGAAGAACTTGTATTTTCTCAAAACCCGGAGATTGGTTGAATTGGTAACTCAGCGAAATCTTAAAATCCATACTACTTAAGGCTGAAATTCTAAAAACCATTCACCAACTAAAACTTCAATTCGGGGAGATTTCCCCGTTGCATGCTTGGTTTACACACTTTCTAAAAATAACGCACTTAGGCATTACCCGTATACAACGCCCTTCACATTCCTGGAGCACTTGATCCTAAACCTCTAATTAAAACTAGTAGCAACTTGGCCCTTATTAAGGATTGGAAGTCTAACTACCTGCGTGTAGCGCCTACGTGTTGGTGCGGGTTCCCACGTGCTATCGAGTGTCTAAGACTGGGGCAAACGGCCTTTCAATCTGGCCTGGTGGTTCCGCGGTGCTCGCATTTGGTTCCATAGGTTGTGATAGTAGGTAACTTAGATCTTTAGGTCTAAGGGCATATTGTAGAGGTTAGGACTTTGATTGCCTTGATTTGTCATCAAGTGTACCTTTGTGGCATCATTTCTCTCATCCCCTTTTCCCTTCTTATCTCTCTAATTCTTCCTGTGGTAGTGCATGTTTGGGAGGAGGTCACAAAACCCTGAATTATTTGAATTGTCTGATAATTCTAGAAGAAAAGAAATCGAATTGTCATCCTCCTCCACAAACATGGCTGCACGCCCACCCCCAAATCCTGAGGGAGGAAACCACCCTCAAAACCCACCAGGTGGTGGAGCCATGGACCCTATAACCCGCCTCCAAGCCCAAATGGAAATAATGAACAGATTGAAGCCATTAGGGAAACCGTGGAGGAAATGCAGAACCCTCCCGAATAGGAGGAGCCTAGGTCTCTTAGCTCTTATCAAAATCCCGCTGCTACAGAGACCATAGGACAAATTCGGGTCCTCATGGGCAGGGCCGATTTTGAACTGAAACCCAATATAATTGGCCTAATTAACTTTCACTTCCATGGTCTTGCAAGTGAAGATCCTTTTTTCCATTTGGAAGACCTAACCCGATTGGCTGAAATGGTTAAACCAAGAAACATCGGGTTATCAATTGTTCTCATGAAAATGTTCCCGTTTTCGTTGTGGGATAAAGTGTCGCAATGGTTATGCACACTTGAGAGAACCATCCATTCTTGGGAAGAGATGCGAACAGCATTTCTCAAGAAATTCTTCCCAATCGGGCGAACTAATGCTCTTCGCCGTGCTATAACTTCCTTTACGCAACAAAACGGCGAACAGTTTCATGAGGCTTGAGAGAGGTATAATGACCTCCTCCGGAAGTGTCCGCACCATGGTCTGCCTAAGTGGCATATAGCCCAGATTTTCTATTATGGGCTAAATGAGACTTTGAAGCAGATTGCAAATGCTTCCTGTGGAGGGAATTTCATGAATAAAGACGAGAATGGAGCATTCGAATTATTTGAAAACATGAGCGAAAACTCAATAAACAATGCCTCCATTGTCGCCTTTAATCATACCAGCCTACCCCGTAATGTTCACAAAGTTGACACGGGACCCTCCCATTCATCCATTGATCTTAACCTTATCGCACAAAAATTAGATGAAGTCTCTGTCATGCACAAGAAGCTGGACGAGCTTCTGGCCAATCCCGCCCGTTCTATGGCAAACACTCCCACCTCACCACTTCGTCACAATCCCAATCCTTCCAATGCCAGGCTTATCCCCAAAAACCCCATGAGATCTTCCTTACCAAGTGTCGCACTGAGCGATTCGGTAAGTCATGTGGATCTGGCTTCTGTAAGCCAGTATTTTGACACGGAGGACCAAGCCTCCGTGTGCTCGGATTCATATTTACATGCAGACTCGTCGTCTGGCATAGAAGACGCTTGCGCCCTGGGGAACAACCCGTTCTCTGCTACTTATAACCCAGGGTGGCGAAATCATCCTAATTTTGCATGGTCCAATAACCTGTAGTGCCAAAACCCCGCGGGTGGGCCAATGCAACCGTCCGCACCCTTCATCCCAAGGGCCCAGTCTAATCCTGTGGCGAATTCACCATCGGGTCCTTGCATACCACAAACAGAACACGCATCGAGTCCTCTTGATAAACTGATGCGAATGATGATGGAAATGCCTAAGCGCCATGAAGAGAACATGACCTCTCTTCAGCACCAATTGGCACAGCAGAATGCTGAGATCTGTCAACTACGTATGGCGACTCGATCTTAGGGCACTCTTCCAGCTCAACCTGTTCCCAACTCGCGAAATTTCGTACCTCGTGGTCCTCAACCATAGGGACGACCTTCTCAGGGGTAGGTTCATCAGATTCTGCAGGCTCCGAGCATTCCATTGGGATTTCAGGCTAATCCCACAGCAATTACACCTCACCCTTATGTCCCTATTGTGAACCCTCCTCCGCCTTATGATCCCACTGGACCCGCAACGTCCAATGCGATTACTGCGAGGAGCAGTAAGCAAACTGTCGATCCGCCTTGACCTGATCCTGGCCCATCTTTTTCATTGCCCTCTCATTCGGGATGCGCACCGCATTCGCGAGAGGACGATACACCCAAACTAGTGCCAAATCGGTCCCATTCCCTGAGGCTCTACTGAGGGAGGCAAAAGGCAAGAAAAAGGATACACAGGCCTTTGATAACCTGCGTAATTTATTCAGGGATGTTGAAATCAAGGTACCCCTGTTAGAGGCCATCGACCACATATCTACTGTCGCCCTATTTTTCAAAGACTACACTACAACCAGGCGACAGTCAAAGAAAACAAAGAATCTAGTGGTTCTCTCGCCTCATGCGAGTTGTGCTATACTGTCAAATATACCACCGAAGCAGAAAGATCTGGGCACACCACTTATTTCTTGTAGCATCCAAGGCTACAATTTTAACCGTGCCCTGCTTGATCTAGGATCTTCCATCAATCTTATACCAACCATCATGCTTGAGAAATTTGCCTTAGGAAATCTGAAACCCACCCCTGTCACGTTATAGTTGGCAGATCGTTCTATCAAAATACCAAAGGGTGTGGTGGAAGACGTGGTGGTTAGGGTCAACAGTCTCTGTTTTCCTGTTGACTTTCTTGTTTTGGATATGGAAGTTCCTAGCTCACTTTCTGATTGTCCGATCATCCTTGGTCGACCTTTCTTGGCCACAGCCCGCGCCCATATCGACTGCGAGTCGGGTTGTATTGAGATTGCCATTGGATCGGAGAAGCTCAAGCTTAACATCTTCAAGGTAGCCAAGAATTTTGATTGCGATTGCATCGAGGATGACACGTCTGACGAGGACATGGCTGTCAACACATGTATCAGACTAATAGGAACCTATTCTGACTGCTGTGGATTGCCTTTAAACATGGACGATTGCCTGACCGACACATATTGTGACGTTCCCCCATCCCTCCCTTTTCCCGTACCTTCTCCTGACCAGACTTCTGACGAGGTTTTCTCCGCTTTCCATACCTTGTAGTCTGAGTCATATTCGGGCTACTCACTGCCGATCCACACTCTCGAAGACTGAATTGCCCTTTCTTTCCTGCCAAATCAGGCGGAATTGCAACTCCACACTGGGACCTTGAGCCCACATACTACTCACTGGGGCTATCCCTTTTTGGATCCTTCTATCCAAGATGCTGCTCTTCTTGGCCAAACTGAGGGCCAACTTCTTCCTCCTGACTTGTTTTCTTCTGATCTGCTTGGGACACTCTCGTCCCAAGGAATGCCAGATCTCTCACCATCCACTCCCGAGTTGAAAGAGTTGCCTGATACACTTAAGTATGTTTTCTTGGGACCAAATGAAATGCTCCCTGTAATCATTAGTTCAAAATTGACCAGGGAGCAAGAGTGCAAACTAATAAAGGTCCTTATGGAACACAAGGCAGCCATTGGATGGTCTTTATCAGACTTAATTGGCATTAGCCCCTCCTGCACTCACCGTATATATAAGGAGGAGGAGGCTCGACCTTCCCGCGAGATGCAGTGACGTCTCAACCCTAACACGCAGGAGGTCTCTAAAAAGGAAATTGTTAAGTGGTTGGATGAAGGTATAATCTACCCTATCAGCGATAGCCCCTGGGTGAGTCCGATTCACGTTGTGCCCAAAAAGGCAGGACTCACCATCCGTATCAATGATAAGGGCGAATCCATCCCTACACGCACTCCTACATCTTGGAGAGTGTGTGTAGATTATAGGAAACTAAATGCTGCAACTAAGAAAGATCACTTTCCATTACCTTTCATTGACCAAATCCTGGAGCGGTTAGTGGGAAATAAATTTTTCTGTTTCCTGGATGGATTCTCTGGATATAACCAGGTGTCGATTGACCCCCGGGACCAAGAGAAAACCACCTTTACTTGCCCCTTCGGCACCTTTGCATTTAGAAGGATGCCGTTCGGACTTTGTAACGCGCTAGCAACTTTCCAGAGATGTATGCTGGCGATATTCCATGACATGGTGGGTGACTTTCTCGAGGTTTTCATGGATGACTTTTCGGTCTTTGGACCCTCTTTTGATGACTGTCTTGCCAACCTAACCCGTATCCTTAGGAGATGTATTGTTGTGAACCTCGTGCTTTCCTGGGAAAAAAGTCATTTTATGGTACACGAGGGAATTGTTCTCGGGCATATCATCTTCGATAAAGGTATCGAGGTTGACAGAGCTAAGCTTGATGTAATTGTTGGTTTACCTGTGCCTGGCTTTGTCAAACAAATCCGCTCCTTCTTGGGACACGTCGGTTTCTATAGGAGATTCATCAAAGACTTCTCCAAGATTTCTAGACCTTTAACTCATCTCCTATCGACCGACGTACCCTTTGATTTAGGCCCCGACTGCATACGAGCATTCACGCAGCTGTGTGATGCTGTCACCAAGGCCCCTGTTCTCCACCCACCTGATTGGTCCCTCGACTTTGAATTCATGTGTGACGCTTCCGACCTTGAAGTCGGAGCCATCCTGGGACAAAGACACGATAGACACCCCTTCGTGGTGTACTACGCCAGTAAGACGTTGGACGAGGCCCAGCGTAATTATACAACCACTGAGAAAGAACTACTGGCGGTCGTCTATGGGCTGGAGAAATTCTGCTCTTACCTTCTGGGCTCACATGTTATTGTTTTCACTAACCACACGGCCATTCGCCATCTCATGCACAAGAAGGATGCCAAGCCTAGACTGATTCGTTGGATCCTTCTGCTCCAAGAATTTGACATTGAGATCCGCGATAAGGCCAGAGCCCAAAATGTTGTGGCTGATCATCTCTCTAGACTGGACCCTGACCACATTGGCCTTATCCTGCCGATTAACGAGGTTTTTCCCGATGAGCACCTATTGGCAATTAATGTGGCAAGTGGACCTTGGTATGCCGATATTGCTAATTACCTTGCTTCTGGTTCCCTTCCACATGGCTGGCCTAAAAACCAGCGTGAGTGTCTCATTGCAGAAGAAAATATTATTTCTGGGATAATCCACTTCTTTTTCGAATAGGTGCTGATCAGATCATCCGTCGCTATATTCCTGACAGCGAATTCCCTAGTGTGCTATCCTTCTGCCACGATCAGGCTTGCGAAGGCCATTTCTCTAGGAGGAAAACTGCAGCCAAGGTGTTGCAGTGTGGTTTCTTTTGGCCCTCCCTTCTCCAGGATGCACACAATTATGCCAAACATTGCACTAGGTGCCAGTCGTTAGGGTCAATGTCACGTCGTGCCATGATGCCCTTGCAACCCATCCTAGCTGCTGAAATCTTCGACATTTGGGGAATCGATTTCATGGGTCCCTTTCCACCTTCCAACGGCTTCGAATACATCCTCGTTGCTGTTGATCATGTTTCGAAATGGATCGAGGCTATTCCCACGCGCCATGCTGACCATGTCATATCCACTCGATTTGTCAAAGACCACATTTTTGCATGCTTTGGGATCCCCCGAGCCATTATCTCGGATGGAGGAAGTCATTTTACCCATGCTTCTTTTCAGGCACTTCTGAGGAAATATGGAGTCCACCATCGTATCGCATCTCTGTATCATCCTCAGACGAACGGCCAGGCTGAGGTGTCAAACCGACAAATCAAGCAAATTCTCCAGAAAACTGTTCGGCCTGACCGTAAGGATTGGTCCGACAAGTTGATTGACGCACTTTGGGTGTATCGGACTGCCTTCAAGTCTCCCCTAGGTATGTCTCCTTATAGAATCGTTTACGGGAAGCCTTGTCATTTGCTCGTGGAGCTGGAGCACCACGCTTATTGGGTGGTCCACCAATGTAACCTCGACCCAGACCTGTGTGGTCGAGAAAGGAAACTCCAACTCCAAGAGCTGGAAGAGCTCTGTCGTGAAGCCTATGATTCTGCCTTAACCTTCAAGCAACGCACTAAGGCTTTTCACGACCGCCGAATTCGGCGGAAGGAATTTGAGCCATCTCAGCAAGTTTGGCTTTACAATTCTCGGCTCAAATTTTTTCCTGGGAAATTGAAGTCCAAATGGATTGGTCCCTTCCTGGTCTCGAGATCATTTCCCAACGGGGCCGTTGAAATTGAAGATCCCAAATCTGGGCATAAATTTATGGTCAATGGGCAATGTTTAAAACCCTATCTTACTCATGAACCTGCCCCCGTTGGAGAAACGGTTGCCCTGCTGGAGGGTAACTAATGTCGTGCCTTATTCTGAGTCCAGCTGGGGACGTTAAATTCAGCGCTCGTTGGGAGGCACCCCAGCAACACTTCTCCACTGTCACATACACTTCAGTTCACACCTTTTCACTTCACCACCCACCATCCACCCACCCTACCACCCTGCTATATACCTTGCACCTTAGCTCTCGTTTCCCGATCTTTAGACCTTCCTCTACCCTACCCTGCATGCATATGAGGACATAGCATCGTTTGGCATGGGGGACTGGATAGGCATCCATAGGATCTGGGTATTATATGGTATCATGCAGCTTCCATCCATCTATAAATATGTACATAGCATAAAAAAAAAGGGTGTCTAGTAATGATTTGAAGGCTGAAACAAAAATACAATAAGTGTTTATGGACGTTCAACCACTGTTTTGAAGACTTTCTAGTCCATAGAAGCTTGATTCGCTCAGGCTTGGCTTAATTCACTTGAGCATTGATAAGATAGATCGGAATCTCTCCTAACTAAGGACGTATTCTTGTACCTGAGACATCAGTACAGGATCCGTTGGTTTGCTTTTACTCGAGAGCCTAAGTAATCTTGGTTCACCCTACACATATTAAGAAAGACCAGGTGAACATAAGATCCAACCCTAGTGTTCATTAGGGAAGGTGGAGTCCTTACCTGTGCGCGCAGGTAGACTTTTTATCCCAAGCTTTAGTCTTGTGTCTAGGAGAAACTCTTTCCACCAAAAAGGAACTCTCCCACCAAAAGAAAAGTGTGCTCCTCCAAATAAAGTTGTAAGAGATATACTGACACTTGTTTCAAAAAAAAACTATGCAAATAAGTCAGTATATCTCGCAAATGTCTGTAAATTCTTCTCCCTCAAAATGTTTCAGGGAAAAGTTACAAATACCCTGTTTCTACCATATATTCTTTGAGCCACAAAAGAAAAAAATGAGGGTTGAGTTTTCTGTCATCTTTTTAAGGGTTAATCCGAAAACATGAGCTGAAACTGGGACCAACTTGCAATTAAAGATTCGTGAAACCCTGGGCTGGAGTCTTAATGTTCATCTGGTCAGTCTTGATCCTTCACTATGCACAAGGCATAATCTCTTGAGCTCTCGAGTACAGCAAAAACCTTTTGAGTCCTGGAAATCGTACTTAAGGTTTAAATATCAAGAGTCCAGGTTAGTCGAGAGATGGTCTATGTCACATAAGACTTAAAGTACTGGTAGTCTTCTCTGCAATTGGTTCTCACAATATCCAACAAATAAACACACCCATGTTGCCTCAGAAGAAAATCTTCAGCTTAAGATCATTTCTAAATACAATACAAAATGTTTTGCTAGGGACTAGCAAAAGATAGGCATGGGGGTATGATTGCACAGCAAAACTACACCAATAAATATGCCATCTTGTGTTATTTCCTAGCACTGCCATTGCATCTTAGGTAGATATAGTTGCATTTGTAAAAAGACACATGCATGCATTTTTAAAGAGGGGAGGATAATGCGAATAATTGGCCATGTAACTAACATCTTCTTCAAGTGCTGCCTCGCAATTTCACCTTCTTCATTTCTTTATTTGACTTTGAATTTCTTCTCCATCGTGTGGCTCAAGGCATGGGGCATGCACCTGTTTGCACCATTCCTTTGCCAACTGCATGGCTGGACTTCCTCTGCCAGCAGCATGGCAGTGGCATGCATCTCCTTCTTTAAATAGCCTCGCCCTCTCCCTTGCGCAAAGGAGAGCCTGGAACACACACCACTCACAGACACCTTCCTCCAGGCCATCTTCCTCCCCTCTCCCTCTCCATACGCAGTCTCTCTTCTCCCTGAAGAGACACACTACGGGCAGGAGAAGACCCACAGTGGTTCCACAACCTCCACTGTGAGTTCCACCGCCGCCCAGCTCTTTCGTGAGCAGGTGGGCGTGGTGGTTTCTTCCTCTTGATTCACTGCAGTTTGCTACTTCCGCCATTGCCAAAGCTTCAAGCTCTAGAGCTCCAGCAACAGCGGCGGCCGCATGCAACCGTGCAAGCCACCGCGTACACGCCAGCAGACGTCCACAAGCTCTTTCTGCACGCGTAGGTGCCTTCCAGCGTGCCTGCGCACACAGAATCGGCCGCAACCGGTTGTCACTCCGCGCGGCACTATAGCTACTATTCACGCCTCTCAGTGCGGAACTGTAACGAGCGCGTGCCCCAGACGTCTTTTAAGACGTCTGGGAGGTGGCCCAGACGTCTGTAAAGACGTCTGGGATCACATCCAGACGTCTGACCAGACGTCCGGGATAGTTTACAGACGTCTGGCGAACAGTTATGCTCGCACGGGATATTCGTCTGCGCGCCTGTGCGTGCAGACCTGCGATCCTGCCTCTTTCTCTGCGGCTGCAGGCGACTGCGATCGCCTTCTCTCTCCTCTCCGCGCGGCGTTAAAAGGGGGGCGCGCCTCCCCTCCCGTCTCCACCATCTTCCTCCTTCTTCTCCTGCCTGTGCGCGAGAGCGAGCGGACGCGAGGGCGCAGCGGCAGCGGCAGCCGCAGTAGGCGCGGAGGAGCTGCGGCGTGCGAGGGCGGGGCTCTGCCGTGAGGGCGAGCTCGCCGGGAGCGGCTTGGCCGACCGGCGGAGGGCGCAGGGGGGCGCAGAGCGTTGCGGAGAGGGACCTGCTGCGGGCGGAGCAGCGGACGCGCGAGGTGTGACGCGGGCGGCGTCGCGAGCGGAGGCCGAGCAGGGCTCTGATTCTGGAAAAATTTCCAGAATCAGACGTCTGGATTGATATCCAGACGGCAAGGTCGACGTCTGTGAGATCATACAGACGTCTGAAAGGTGAGTTTCCGCTTTCTCCTTCCTTTTTGTCGACTGACCGTACTGAGGGAGGGGGGTTGGCTATGCGCAGGTTCTCTGATTCGTCATCCTTTGCGAATCAGACGTCTGGAAGTTGTACCAGACGGCGGGAGTGACCTCCAGACGTCCGGAGTGACCATCGGACGTCTGGGATCTAGGAAGGACGTCCCTGCAGACTTCTGAACGTTCGGGGAACCAAGCCGAACAGGTAATTCTCTGATCCACCGTTTAAGACGTCTGGGAGGAGTTCCAGACGTCTGATTTTGCACAGTATTGTCTTTCTCGACCCGTTTAGGGCCTGTTTGGGCTCCGTTTTCCGCGATTCGAGTTGCGTTCGTTTCAGAATTTATTCCTCTACCCGCCTACAGTAGCTATACACTGTTTTGAGACACTCCTTGTGTTTGATCCTTGTGATAGGACCTCGTTCGGTTGCAGTCTTGAGAGTCGCGGAGGCGCGCGGGATTCCCGATCACGCCCCCATTACTCCCGTTGTACCTGGTAGAGTGGCTTTAAGTATTAATAAAATCTGTTAAAGTATGGAACCATAACTAGAACCTAGGGCATTGCATGAATCCTAGGAATGAGAAATATATGGAATGATAGCTCCTAGGTGTTGCATGAATCCTAGGGCCGGAAAACTAGATTGTATGATAGATCCTAGGATATGGCATGAATCCTAGGATGGAAAAACTAGTGGAATGTATATTACTGCAGTCTTGGAAAAATGGAAAGGAATATATAAGCTGCCTGTGAATTTAATTAACAGCTGCCTGTTATGAACAAAGAAACATGTTTGAGATCATGGAAATTGAGAACGTGAATCTGGAAAGTGAAACATATGATGTTCTGAAATAAAGAGCTGGAACCCTACGGGAAATTAGGAGTGGAACTCCTGGAAAGAAAAAGGGAATGGAACTGAGATGTAGTTTGTACTGTCTCTTGGGTACGCAGTACCAAGGGAAGTACCTGTACCTGTTTAGTGCAGAGTGGGGCCAGCCGCCCTAGGGACCCGGGGTTAGGATTGGCCGCTCTGTACCGACTTGTTGGCCCTCGTGTACGTAGTACCGAGGAGAGCTAGTAGTGTTAGGAGAGTACTAGCTACCCCACGGGCCCCGGGGTTCTGCTAGCCTCCTTCACCGACTTGTTAGGCCCACTAGGGCAAACCAGGGTAGTCAGGCGAGGGTGCGCGGACTGTGGAGGGGCAAGGCCCCGGTTTGGTTACTGTAGAGGGGTTGGACCCCTGTTTCTGAGAGGGCTCTGCCCTGGTTCCGTGCTGTGCTTTGGGCGCACCCGTTAACGGAAACGACTGACCGCGTGCCAGTGCGGGCTAGCTACCTGTGCGTTTATCGCGCATGCCGTAGTCACCGTTACGTCTGTCAGTGACCTTGGGGTGGTTGACTGAGGGTAGGATCACCACAGGGGACTCTCCCGGCCAGGAGAGCACCACGTGCTACTTCTACTTTTGGAAAAGACTGCAATCAAGATCGTCCCACGAGGACATCCGAGATCAAGTAAAGGATCTGAGAAGTAAATGAAATAGTGAGAAAAATTGAAAGATGTAAATAAAGGAAGTAATAGAACATAACAGCTACTGTACACTCTACTGTTGCCTTTAGTTAGTTTGCCACTCTACTCAGCGTTTTGCTGACGTGTTACACTCGTTACCTTTTTCAGGACCAGGTGTTGAGCAGCCAGGGTCGGCGGCTGCAGAGGACGCTGGGCCGAGTAGGGTCCAGTAGAGTTACCCCAGCTTTGTACCCCTTTTTGTTTCTGTTCTAGTGAGTAGTTTCTGTTTCCGCTGTACCTTCTTTACCTGCAGTTTTTGTTATATGATAAATGTTGTTTTACTGTTGTGGTGGTGCCTACTGTAGTAGCTTCTTTCCTTACTGCTGTACTTTCTTACTGTTAGTTATATTCATGCTGAATGTGGTTTATTTTACTGTCTTTTGGTTACTTCCTCGTTGGACGACTGGGTCTTGGGATTAGTCGAGTCGGTCCGGTTCTCGTGTCTCGTAGGGACTCGGGAATCGGGTCGTTACAAGATGGTATCAGAGCAAGGTCGTCCCGAGAAGTGAATCAACTGACTGGAAAATAACCAATTCACATGTTTATAGCTAGAGTAGCCACCACAACATATCTCTTGACATGAGCTCTTAGAAGTTTTGTTAGGTACCGTCTGTTTAGAAGCTTTTCATTTTGTTTCGCGTCTCCATTGTAGGAGATGCCGCGTCGTGGAGCTAGGAGGGTGGGCCGCAGGCGCGGCCGAGGTCAGGGCCCGGGGGACAGATATGTCGGGCTTGGAATACATACTACCCCTCCTCTTCTCCTGAGTATACCGTCTCGGGACCTCGTCCAACTGATTCGAGAGGTGGTTCGAGAAGAATTTCAGCTTCCACCCACGTCGCCACCCCCTCCCCCTTCCGAGCGTACGACAGGGGAGTTAGTGGTGGAACGAGATTTCCGCCGCCACACCAGGCGTGTTAGGAGAAGTCAACGGAGACCCGTGGCGTCCGCAGGAGAGCCGTCACGTCGTGCAGGGCCATCAGTGGCCTTTGGGGGCCCTCGACAGGGGCCAGTCGCCAGCACCGGACCCCCGCCTAGCCGACAGCAGGGACTCACTGAGGGCGGGAGTCGGGTTCCCCTCTGCTACCAGTGTGGCCAGCCGGGCCACGTCAGGAGGGACTGCCCATCTAGGGCAGGAGATCAGCAGATACTTCCCGCGCAGAGCACTGGAGGGCACGCAGGAGGCCGCGGTTTCCAGGCGCGAGGAGGAGGACCGCAGTCGCGAGGTGGGTACCGGCCAGCACCTACCCGTCCGACGCAGAGTGTGGCTGCTTCGTCTGCACCTAGGGCTGAGGGGCGTATCAACGCCCTAACACACAGGGACGCCAGAGCTTCGGGATCCGTGGTAGCAGGTAAGGTTTCAGTTTCTGGCAGACTCGTTTACACGCTTTTCGATTCCGGCGCTACGCACTCGTTTGTCGCAGCCAGTTTCGCAGTTAGTTTGGACCAGGATTATACACTGTTAGAGAATCCGTTCGTAATCAGAGGTCCGAGTGGTCAGCTGTTTGTAGCTGAGGAGGTGTACACGGGTTGCGGGGTCAGCATCGGGGGACACAGCCTGCCAGCTGACCTGATTATGATACAGATGGAGGACTTTGGAGTGATTCTGGGGATGGATTGGCTGTCCGCTTACCACGCCTTGGTAGACTGTTTTGAGAGGAGGATTGTCTTCTCCATTCCGGAGTTGCCTTCCTTCGAGTTTCACGGGCAGCCAGTGGATGGAGGTTTCAGGTGCATTTCGGCACTTCGGGCGGCGAGACTTTTGAGCCAGGGGTGTGAGGGCTTCTTAGCTTGTGTGGTGGCAGAGCACAGCCCCGTGGCAGACTTCCAGAGCATCCCGGTGGTCAGAGAGTACCCCGACGTGTTTCCAGACGAGTTACCAGGACTACCGCCCGAGCGTGAGATCGAGTTTGAGATCTCACTAGTACCAGGGACCAGCCCCATCTCCACCGCGCCATACAGAACGGCACCGCTTGAGCTGCGAGAGCTCAAGTCTCAATTACAGGACCTTTTGGAGAAAGGTTTCGTGAGGCCCAGTGCGTCTCCCTGGGGAGCCCCGGTACTGTTTGTGAAGAAGAAGGATGGGACCCTACGCCTTTGTGTGGACTACCGACAGCTGAATAGGGTCACCATCAAGAACAGATATCCACTGCCGAGGATCGACGATTTGTTTGACCAGTTGCGGGGTGCCACGGTGTTTTCCAAGATCGACTTGAGGTCTGGATCCCATCAGTTGAGGATCAGGGAGACCGACGTCTCCAAGACAGCTTTCCGCACCCGGTACGGACACTACGAGTTTTTGGTCATGCCGTTTGGGCTGACCAATGCCCCCGCTGCTTTCATGGACCTGATGAACAGGGTGTTTAGACCGTACTTGGACCAGTTTGTGGTGGTTTTCATAGATGATGTACTCATCTATTCTAGAGATCGGACGCAGCACGGACAGCACTTGCGGATGGTTCTGGACACTCTGAGACGACGCAGGCTGTACGCCAAATACAGCAAGTGCGAGTTCTGGTTGAGGGAGGTGACCTTTTTGGGTCATGTGATCTCTGGAGACGGCCTAGCGGTGGACCCCGCCAAGGTCGAGGCAGTGCTCAGGTGGGAGAGACCGCGTTCAGTCACTGAGATTCGCAGTTTCCTGGGACTGGCAGGTTACTACAGACGGTTCATCAGAGGATTTTCACAGATTGCGCGTCCTATGACACAGTTGACCCGGAAGGACGTGCCTTTCGCTTGGACAGACGCCTGTGAGGCGTGTTTTCTGGAGCTGAAGGAGAGGTTGACCTCGGCTCCCGTGCTCACCATCCCTGACAGTAGTGGCGGGTTCGTTGTGTACACGGACGCTTCCTTGCAGGGGTTAGGAGGTGTGCTCATGCAGAGGGGTCACGTGGTCGCTTACGCTTCGCGGCAACTGAAGCCCCATGAGCATACCTACCCTACCCACGATCTAGAGTTGGCAGCTGTTGTCTTCGCGCTGAAGACATGGAGGCACTACTTGTACGGTGAGACCTTCGAGATTTTTACAGATCACAAGAGCCTCAGATATCTTTTTGACCAGAAGGAGCTCAACATGAGACAGAGACGTTGGTTGGAGCTCCTGAAGGACTACGACTGCAGCATCTCCTACCACCCGGGAAAGGCCAATGTGGTGGCTGACGCCTTGAGCCGTAAGGCGCCCGCACGCTTGGCCAGTCTACAGTTACAGAGTTGGAGCCTTTTGGAGGAGGTGTGCAGTTGGCGACCTCTAGAGTTACGAGGGTACTGTGGGGCAGTGACGGTGACACGGCAGACCAGGCCAGAGTTGATAGACCGCATCATCACGGGACAGATGGCCGATCCGTACTTGCAGTCTTTGCGCGACAGAGTACTATCAGGGGACCCAGGGGACTTCTCTTTCACAGACCAGGTGTAACGCTTGAGGGGACGGCTGTGCGTCCCCAGAGACGAGGAGCTGTTGAGAGAGCTCCTGACTGAGGCACACGGTTCCAGATTCACCATACATCCCGGAAACACGAAAATGTACCATGACTTGAGACGCGAATTCTGGTGGAGAGGGATGAAGCGGGATGTGGGTGAGTTCGTGCAGCAGTGCTTAGTGTGCCAGCAGGTGAAAGCCGAGCATCAGAGGCCGGCAGGGCCGCTTCAGCCGCTTCCAGTGCCAGAGTGGAAGTGGGAGAGCATCACCAGGGACTTGGTGGTGGGCTTACCTGTTACCCAGCGAGGACACGACGCAGTCTGGGTAATAGTGGATAGATTGACGAAGACGGCACGATTCTTGCCGATCCGAGTCACTTTGGGACCAGCACAGTTGGCAGAAAGGTATATCCGTGATGTGGTGCGACTACACGGAGTTCCGCGGGAGATCGTATCCGACCGGGATACCCGCTTTACGTCCCAGTTTTGGGCTGAGTTTCAGCAGGCTTTGGGGACGAGGTTGAGGTTTAGCACGGCTTACCACCCCCAGACGGACGGACAGTCGGAACGCACGATACAGACACTTGAGGACCTTTTGCGTGCCTGTGTACTAGATTGGAGGGGCTCTTGGGAGGAGCACCTGCCCCTGGCGGAGTTTGCATACAACAACAGCTATCACTCGAGCATCGGCATGGCTCCCTACGAGGCTCTGTACGGACGGAAGTGCACGGCACCCTTGAGTTGGGTTGAGGTGGGGACCAAGTGGGAGGTTGGCCCCAGGTTGATCCGGCAGAGTCAGGAGGTAGTTGAGCAGATCCATAGACGACTCCGCACTATCAGGAGCAGACAGAAGAGCTACGCAGATCGCAGACGCAGAGAGGTGCAGTTCGAGGTCGGGGACCACGTCTTTCTTCGTGTTTCGCCCATGAAGGGCTTACAGCGGTTTGGGGTGAGAGGGAAGCTCGCGCCGAGGTTTGTGGGGCCCTTCGGGGTCCTGGAGCGGGTTGGACCTGTTGCTTACAGACTTGCCCTTCCCCCGCAGCTTTCTGGTGTGCACGACGTGTTCCACGTGTCCAACCTCAGGAAGTACGTAGCCGATCCCAGCCACGTACTGAGTCACGAGAGCGTCGAGGTGAGCGACGACCTGACCTACCCCGAGCGGCCAGTGCAGATCCTAGACCGAGCCGTCCGCAGGTTGAGACGAAAGCAAGTACCCCTGGTAAAGGTTTTGTGGAGGAGCCAGCGGTACGAGGAGGCTACCTGGGAGCCTGAGGCGGCAATGCGGGAGCGGTACCCGGAGCTTTTCGCGGGTACGTCTTTTCGGACCGGCTTCGGTCCTCTTTGAGTTTGTTATGGTTATTTGGACACCTTCTTCCCGCACCCTAGTTGGCGCAAGTTTCGGGGACGAAACTTCCTTTGAGTTTGTTATATTGTAACGAGCGCGTGCCCCAGACGTCTTTTAAGACGTCTGGGAGGTGGCCCAGACGTCTGTAAAGACGTCTGGGATCACATCCAGACGTCTGACCAGACGTCCGGGATAGTTTACAGACGTCTGGCGAACAGTTATGCTCGCACGGGATATTCGTCTGCGCGCCTGTGCGCGCAGACCTGCGATCCTGCCTCTTTCTCTGCGGCTGCAGGCGACTGCGACCGCCTTCTCTCTCCTCTCCGCGCGGCGTTAAAAGGGGGGCGCGCCTCCCCTCCCATCTCCACCATCTTCCTCCTTCTTCTCCTGCCTGTGCGCGAGAGCGAGCGGACGCGAGGGCGCAGCGGCAGCGGCAGCCGCAGTAGGCGCGGAGGAGCTGCGGCGTGCGAGGGCGGGGCTCTGCCGTGAGGGCGAGCTCGCCGGGAGCGGCTTGGCCAGCCGGCGGAGGGCGCAGGGGGGCGCAGAGCGTCGCGGAGAGGGACCTGCTGCGGGTGGAGCAGCGGACGCGCGAGGTGCGACGCGGGCGGCGTCGCGAGCGGAGGCCGAGCAGGGCTCTGATTCTGGAAAAATTTCCAGAATCAGACGTCTGGATTGATATCCAGACGGCAAGGTCGACGACTGTGAGATCATACAGACGTCTGAAAGGTGAGTTTCCGCTTTCTCCTTCCTTTTTGTCGACTGACCGTACTGAGGGAGGGGGGTTGGCTGTGCGCAGGTTCTCTGATTCGTCATCCTTTGCGAATCAGACGTCTGGAAGTTGTACCAGACGGCGGGAGTGACCTCCAGACGTCCGGAGTGACCATCGGACGTCTGGGATCTAGGAAGGACGTCCCTGCAGACTTCTGGACGTCCGGGGAACCAAGCCGAACAGGTAATTCTCTGATCCACCGTTTAAGACGTCTGGGAGGAGTTCCAGACGTCTGATTTTGCACAGTATTGTCTTTCTCGACCCGTTTAGGGCCCGTTTGGGCTCCGTTTTCTGCGATTCGAGTTGCGTTCGTTTCAGAATTTATTCCTCTACCCGCCTACAGTAGCTATACACTGTTTTGAGACACTCCTTGTGTTTGATCCTTGTGATAGGACCTCGTTCGGTTGCAGTCTTGAGAGTCGCGGAGGCGCGCGGGATTCCCGATCACGCCCCCATTACTCCCGTTGTACCTGGTAGAGTGGCTTTAAGTATTAATAAAATCTGTTAAAGTATGGAACCATAACTAGAACCTAGGGCATTGCATGAATCCTAGGAATGAGAAATATATGGAATGATAGCTCCTAGGTGTTGCATGAATCCTAGGGCCGGAAAACTAGATTGTATGATAGATCCTAGGATATGGCATGAATCCTAGGATGGAAAAACTAGTGGAATGTATATTACTGCAGTCTTGGAAAAATGGAAAGGAATATATAAGCTGCCTGTGAATTTAATTAACAGCTGCCTGTTATGAACAAAGAAACATGTTTGAGATCATGGAAATTGAGAACGTGAATCTGGAAAGTGAAACATATGATGTTCTGAAATAAAGAGCTGGAACCCTACGGGAAATTAGGAGTGGAACTCCTGGAAAGAAAAAGGGAATGGAACTGAGATGTAGTTTGTACTGTCTCTTGGGTACGCAGTACCAAGGGAAGTACCTGTACCTGTTTAGTGCAGAGTGGGGCCAGCCGCCCCAGGGACCCGGGGTTAGGATTGGCCGCTCTGTACCGACTTGTTGGCCCTCGTGTACGTAGTACCGAGGAGAGCTAGTAGTGTTAGGAGAGTACTAGCTACCCCACGGGCCCCGGGGTTCTGCTAGCCTCCTTCACCGACTTGTTAGGCCCACTAGGGCAAACCAGGGTAGTCAGGCGAGGGTGTGCGGACTGTGGAGGGGCAAGGCCCCGGTTTGGTTACTGTAGAGGGGTTGGACCCCTGTTTCTGAGAGGGCTCTGCCCTGGTTCCGTGCTGTGCTTTGGGCACACCCGTTAACGGAAACGACTGACCGCGTGCCAGTGCGGGCTAGCTACCTGTGCGTTTATCGCGCGTGCCGTAGTCACCGTTACGTCTGTCAGTGACCTTGGGGTGGTTGACTGAGGGTAGGATCACCACGGGGGACTCTCCCGGCCAGGAGAGCACCACGTGCTACTTCTACTTTTGGAAAAGACTGCAATCAAGATCGTCCCACGAGGACATCCGAGATCAAGTAAAGGATCTGAGAAGTAAATGAAATAGTGAGAAAAATTGAAAGATGTAAATAAAGGAAGTAATAGAACATAACAGCTACTGTACACTCTACTGTTGCCTTTAGTTAGTTTGCCACTCTACTCAGCATTTTGCTGACGTGTTACACTCGTTACCTTTTTCAGGACCAGGTGTTGAGCAGCCAGGGTCGGCGGCTGCAGAGGACGCTGGGCCGAGTAGGGTCCAGTAGAGTTACCCCAGCTTTGTACCCCTTTTTGTTTCTGTTCTAGTGAGTAGTTTCTGTTTCCGCTGTACCTTCTTTACCTGCAGTTTTTGTTATATGATAAATGTTGTTTTACTGTTGTGGTGGTGCCTACTGTAGTAGCTTCTTTCCTTACTGCTGTACTTTCTTACTGTTAGTTATATTCATGCTGAATGTGGTTTATTTTACTGTCTTTTGGTTACTTCCTCGTTGGACGACTGGGTCTTGGGATTAGTCGAGTCGGTCCGGTTCTCGTGTCTCGTAGGGACTCGGGAATCGGGTCGTTACAGGAACTGTAGCTACAGTGCGGTGACCGGTTTGTTTCTCACTTATCTGGTTACCGCGCGCTCTCTCTCCTCGCCGCAACCGCCTCCAGCCAGTCACGCGCCCGCGCCCGCTCTCGCCCGCTCCTGTTCCGGCCCGCAGCGCAGTGCGCTGCATTGCGCTCTCTCTCGCACTCCCTCACCAGCCTACGCGCGACTACAGTACCGCGCGCTCCCTCCAGCGCCCACGCAGCCCTTGTGCGCCTACGCATGCCTTGGCCACCAGACGATGCCAGCTTTAGCCAGACGACTTAACGCACCCTCTTCCTCCAGCATGCACTCCCTCACTCATACACACACACACACACTGGTACACCTACACACTCGTACACTCACACACTCACTTGTACACACCTATACATACTTATACATATATACATATATATATTTATATATATATATATATATATAGTAATATATGTATGTGTATATGTGTATATATATATATATTTATATCTATAGATATATATATGTATATATGTATAAATATATATATATACATACATACATATATACATATATATCTATGGATATAAATATATATATATATATACACATATACACATACATATATTACTATATATATATATACACACACACACACATATACACATACATTTATTACTATATATATATATATACACACACACATATACATATCTATATATATCTATATACATAGATACTTATACATATATATCTATAAATAAAAAAATATATATATATACACATATACACATACATATATTACTATGTATATATATATATCTAGTTACAATTATATATATATATATATACCTATATATATGTATATTTACATATCTATATATATATACATAACTACATATACACCTATATAGTTATGGCCCTATCTATTTACACACACACACACACACATATATACATATATATATATACATACATATATATATATATATATATATACACATCACCTACCTATATCCATACACCCTTACACTAGTCATTCCACCACGCATTATATTGCAGGAATATCTACACCAGTTGCTGATATTCCCCGATGCCCGCGTAAAGAAAGCGCCTCCGCACACACTCCCACACATCCATCATACACTCTACGCGACACTTCGACTTGTTGGTTGCGTCTTACTAGAAGTGGACCAACTCGATATTGTGCTACACGCCATTTCCACTTCCACCCCCACCCCTATATATATAATATATATATATATATATATATAGACTATATTTATTTCTCTACAAGCAACCTATCTTGTTTTTATTTCTCTTTTGTTTCCTGCTATTAAAAAGATAAAAAAAAAGAGTAAAAGAGAAAAGATAATCCTTGTCTTGCAGGTACTCGGTCTTGCAAATAGCAGGGCCAGTTCTTCTGGAAACCCTAAGTTGGCTCAAAGCCAAGAACAATTTGGCTTAAAGCCAAGGACCTGATTTTGAGGGTGTGCCTCTAGGATAATATTATCAACAAAAAAATCTTAAATAGAAAAAAATAAAAAATAGAATAAACGCACAGAAGAGATACACTTTAGGAAAGGCGTAGAAACTTCTTGACCTTTAATCCCCACCTCCCTGAGATTGACCCTAGGCCTAAAAGTGACCAAGATAAATTTAAGTAGGCCAGGTAAAAAATTTTGTGAAAGATGGTTAGACTCGATTTAGGTTAACCACTATACTCACTATAACGATAATTTCACCATATTAACACAACCTATTCGAGTCCTAACAAAGGTGCATGACCATCCCACGAATCATAAAGACGTTTAAACCCAAACATGTGGAGTTGGTCAAGAAGGAAATCATCATGTGGCTTGGTGCAAGCTTTATTTGTCCCATTTCTGGCAGTTCTTGGGTGAGCCCAATTCAAGTCGTACTTAAGAAAGTGGGACTCACTATGATTACTAATGACCAAGGTGAAGCCATCCCAACTTGCATTGCCACTGCATGGAGGGTCTGTATTGATTATAGGAAACTAAACTTAGCTACTAAGAAGACCACTTTCCTTTGCCCTTCATTGATAAATCATGGAAAATGTGGTTGGGAACAAGTTTTTTACTTTTTGGATGGCTTCTTGGGTTATACTCAAGTAACAATTGTTGAGACCCTCGTTTTGATAAAATAAAATTACACTATATTGATGAAGTAACATTTCAGCACTTGTAATATCAAAGATGTTTGACAAATTTATTTGCAACTTGCAAGAGTCATCATGAACAAATGTGTGTCCAATTATTGTAATTTTTTCATTCTTTATGTTCAGAGTCAAGAAACTTTGTAAGGAACCTCTTGGTAGATTTTCGTTACAATAGTTGCTAAACATATTCGATGTAAAATCTTTTATGAACATTTATTAAAAGCAATTGATTGATCAAAAATGAATTTTGATCGATCTAAATGAAAATTGATCGATCAAAATAAAAAATTGATCAATCAAAATGAAAATTGATCAATCAAAATAAAAAATTGATTGATCAAATAAATTGATTGATCAATTTAGCTTGAAAGATTTTTCTGAACTTCCTAAATTGACTCTATTTCACCTATAAATAGGCCTCAAAGCTAGTCCTTTCAAAACACTGAAAAACAACAAATAAAAAGCCATCACTAGTAGAAAATAAGAGCTTTTTCTCACTCTCTCTCATTCTTTCAAAGCTCTTATGCTTCATGTTCTCTCTAACGTTCATCATTCAAAGCACAACGTTTTCTATGCCTTGAGAGAACTCGGTTCGAAACTTTATTTTTGAGGTTCCATAGGATTAATTTTTGTATTCATTTAATTTCTTTCATTTCATTTGTTGGGACCCATTGTGTTGGGATTCCAAAGGTTGTTGTGAGTTCTCTTATAGAGTAAAAGACAAGAGATTGTGTCACCCTCGTTAAAGTGGTATGTTAGCGGATAGATTAGCTTTGCCTAGCCGGGAAATCCTAAGTTGGGAGGCTTGGGCAGTAGTTTTTACCCGTGAGCTAGGGTTTCCACCATAAGTCTTTGTGTATATTGTAGGATTGATTTTATTGTGTCATATTTTTTTTTACAATCGATATCATGCTTGATCTTGTGTTTGTGGCCAAGTAAGATTTGTGTAAGGCACTCACTACTTTCATTTGGTATTAGAGCTAGATCATGAACGTGACGTCACAACTCACCTTCACATGGTCATAACAACAAATTTTATAGAGGGACAATCATTTTTCCGATGACCACTATTCGATGACTAGATTATGGTTATGGGAAAAGGAGAATGCAAATTTTTCTTGAAGCAATGGACTTTGATATTTGCCAAATCATCGAGTCCAAGTACATGCCAAAGAGGAAGGAAGGAAAAGAGTTAATGAAAGAAGTGAAAAAGAAAGCTACATATAATGCCAAAGCCATGAATGTATTATTTTGTGCATTAACAAGAGATGAATATGAAAAAGTTGCTACATGCAAAAGTGTATACGAGATATGAAATCTGCTCTCTATCATGCACAAGAAACAACACATGCACAAAGAAGCAATATGGGATGATTCCAATAGAAGTTTGAAATTATATATTAGGGAAGAAATCAGCAGAGATGAAGTTACTCATCTATGTCTCATGGCACCAATGGAATCAAGTGCAGAAGAGGTAAACTCTGACCTCACTTTAGATGAATTGTTAGATGAATATCATGAATTATATAAATTGGCTAAAAGATTTAAGAAAGAAAATAAAGAACTTAAAAATAAGTGCTTATGTTTGGAAAATGAAAAACTCAGTTTATCTCTAGATTTAGAAAATAATAAAAGGATATTAGATGTAATAAGAGTTGTGAATGTAGAGTTCCGTGAGAAAGTATAATATCTCAAGGAACAATATATTCACTTCAAAGACACACTTAATGACCTCAAATATTATACTAGAACATATGCAGAAAAATATGAGGACATTACAAAGAAAAATCGAAAGAATGATAGGCATGCATTTTTATATCAAAAGGCCAAGGGAAGAGAGTCCAATGAATCCTCTAACTCAAAAGGAATTAACAACCATAGACCCAAAAGATTATGGGTACCGAAAAAATTTGTGAAAACTTGTGTTTTAGGTTATGGGAAAGATCAACATGAAAATCACAATTGGAGGCAACCTTCAACGAGTCAATAATCATCGATTTGGCTATGAAAGATGGTGCCACCAACAAGGTTAATGGATATCAGATTATTTGTGGAGACCTCCTCCACCTAACTACAACTATTAGGTATACCTCCTTATACCTTAGCAGATATGATTCCAAAAACTAAATCTTTATTACTTGCTTAGTTATAAATAAGTTTTTTATATAAAATTAACTTAGCATTGAAATAGTTAAATAGGGAGATCAACCTAATAAGGGGAGCTACCATGATCGATTTATTTATTTTTTATAACAAAAAGGGGGACAAAAAGGTGATCAAATTATGCTAAATTACAATTGATAGGGAGAGCTTATTAAATGATTTGCAGATAATCTACACTATCTTGGTGAGGGCATTACATATTTATATCTCTATCTTTTTGCCGATATGAAAAGAGATGAAATTTATGCATCTTGACAAGGGGAGTTATAAAACTTTCTTTGTTAGATATTTTTTACTCACATGCATAATTGTAATTTTGTTACCATTAAAAAGGGAGAGAATGTTGACACCCTTGTTTTGATGAAACAAAATTATACTTTATTGATGGACTAACATTTCATGAGTTGTTGCAATATCAAAGATGTTTGACAAATTTGTTCACAACTTGCAAGACTCATCATGAAGAAATTTGTGTCCAGTTGTTGTAATTTTTCCATTCTTTATGTTCAGAGTCTAGAAACTTTGTAAGAGACCTCTTGGTAGCACTACAAAACAATTGACTTTTTGAGACATTCATTTGAGATAGATAGGTGGAACCATCTCAAACACCATAAACTCCTCCAAAAACCCTTCAAAAAAAATCCCGCACCCACGCCCACATGTCTCCCTCCCCCCAAAAGGTAATCTTGTGCTAATCCATGCCCCCCTCCCATAAAACAAAACCACAGAGGAAGGGGACAACCACATGTTCCCTCTATCTTCTTCCTACAGACTCATCGTGCATGCAACCTTAATCCCTCCTCCTACTCCTTTCACATAGGGATGCCACCCTCCACTCCATCCAATCACCTCCTCTACTCTTTGCCCTTTGCTCCTTGGCTTGATCATCGCCCTCCACTCCTCCATCCTCCACCTGATCGCCCTTTGCTCCTCCATCCACTGCCCAATTGCCCTCCGCTACTCTCCTTTGGGCTCCACCCTCCGCGCGCCTGATTGCTGTCATGCCTTCATCCAATCGTTGCCTCCTCCACCCAATCCACTAGTAGAAATTACACTGTTGCCAATGGTCCCTAGTTGACGGTTTGTGGAACCGTCGACAATATTATTATCCTCAACCATTCTACAAATAACTATCGAGAATATTCATTTCATTAACTATGCCTATTCAATTCAAACAGTGGGTAGGTGGGACTATTGACATCGGTTAAGAACCAACAACCATTGGACTATCATCGACCTAAATTTAAAATGGTCGACGATAGTCCTCAAAAATCATCGATGTCAAAAAGTTATTTTTGTAACTTATTCTCGACCGTTGTAGAGAAACCATCGAGAATGGTCAACCTAAATCCCTTCTCCCAGACTCAACTCCTCCCCTTTCCTCCTTTCTCCATCGTGCAATGGCAACACCATAGAGTTCTTCTCCTTCTCCGTAGCACAATGCTACCACCATTGAGACTCCAATGTGCCACCACCACCTCCGGCGGCACCCCTTTGGTAAGGGCTCCTTCCCCTTGCCACCGCTAGACCTCCTCCGCCTTCTCCTTGCCTTCGCCGCCCTTCCCCTCCCCTCCGATCACCCCTTCCCTTTGCCTCCTCTACCCTCCCCCTCCCCTCCGATTACTCCTTCCCCTTACCTCCACCGGACCTCCTCCACCTTCCCCTTGCCTCCGTTGGCTCTATTGCCACCAGCACCACCACCTCCTCTTACCCCTACCATCATCACCAACACCTCCGCCTACCCCCACCACCACCACCTCAGGCCACCAACACCACCACCTCCAGTGGCCACGACCACCACCTCAAACCCCATGACGACCACCTCCTCCTACCACCACCACCTCCACCTCCTCCTTTTACCCCCACCACCACCACCTCCAGTGGCCACGACCACCACCTCAAACCCCACGACCACCACCTCCTCTTCCTACCCCAAACCTGTCCACCTCGTCTGCCTCCCTAATTCCCCCCCCCCTAGGTTTAGATTAATTTAATTGCATTGAAATAATTAACATGTTATTAGTTTATATTGAATATTTGGTTAAATGTTTAGTTAATTTGGTTTAGTTAAATTATTAGTAATTGTTATTTATGGGGTGTACCCACATATGTAGTGGTTAATTGTGGGGTGTTCCCACTCTTAGTTTCATTAAAACCGTTTAGTTAAATTTGCATTTTATTTGAATGCTTGTGACATTTTAATTGTGGGGTGTGCCTACATCTATTGCGATGCGATTTTGTGTATGCAGGATGTGAGAGAAATATCATATTATAGGGGAAAATCTATCGAAATTTTTTGGCTTATGGTTTACGGGTAGGTGTGGTTAGGTTTAGGGTTTATGATTATGATTTATATTTTGGGTTTATGGTTTTCTGTTTAGGGTTTAGGATTATGGTTATTTGTTTTTAGGTTAGGTTTTAGAGTTTTGTGTTTAAGGTTTAAGGTTAGGTTTAGATTTTTTATTTTGGGGTTTGGTATTACGTTTTGAGTTCTTGGTTTAGGTTATAGGGTTTTTAATTTAGATTTAGGGTTTTATGTTTAGGGTTTAAGTTTAGGGTTTTTGTTTTAGTTTAGGTTTACGATTTTTTATTTTAGGTTTTGGTTATAGGTTTTGAATTTTGGATTTAGGATTTTAAGTTTTGATTTTCTATTTAGGGTTTTGATTTTTGAATTATGATTTAGGGTTTTATTTGGGATTTTGGGTTTTGGGTATAGAATTTAGAGTTTAGGTTTAGTTTCTGGTTTTTGGGTTTAGTCGTTCACTTTAGGGCTTAGGATTTTTATGTTTTGAGGTGTGGAGAAATTTATAAATTAAATTTAGAATCATTTTAAGTTTAGATACACACACTTACACCAACTTAGATGCACCTGATGACAAATAATAGGAGTTTTAACCCGTAAGGTATAGGTTGTGAGAGAGATATAACTATGTCAAAATATTTGCTTGTCGAGACTTATGATCATGTTACATGGATAATGTAAAGTGTGTGTATACTTTACTTACATGGATGATGCGTTGCCTTTATAGCATGCCATAAGACTCTATCATCGTTAGTTTGGTGAAGTATCGGGCTAAAGAGGGTCCTTGAAAATTTGATCACAACTTATGGTTATTTCTTGCAAGAAGTTAGTATGTGGAAAAATTTCGATTGCATTTTCTTGCCCTTCTCTGATATACGAACTAATCTTAGCTACATTCCCAAAACACCCTTAAGTGAATGTAGTTAAGGTTAGTCTTGGGGGGTATACTAGAGAAGTGCGAGGAAATGCTACCAAAATTTCTCCAAACATTAGTTACATGTAAGAAGTAACGTTGTGATCAAATCTTCAAGGATGGGCTATCAAGTGAAAATCTTCTTAAAATACACATATTTTTCTCATTTGAATCTAAATTCTGAGTAGTTGACATTGAAATTTAGGTTATCATGGATAAGTCATGGATTAATCTGAGGAATTTGAATTATACTAATATAAGAATTGAGTGATTTCGTTTCTGGAATGGGCATTTAATGATGAAAGGAAGGCATTTAGATGAGGAGAATTTCTTGAGCTGATTTTATGCCCATGTAGATGCTGTTTGAATGGGTTTTTTCATTACCAAGACACTATTTTCGAGCATATGATATGTAACGGTTGGTGGCAACATTACGTAAATTGGATAGCTCATGGTAAACAAATTACAAGAGAAGTTAGATATGATAGAGTTGATGATTTAGAACAAAGTGATGATAATCAGGGAGATGAATTAGATGAAATGTTACATGATATGAGAGCAGCAGACTCCTGAGGATGCAGATGACAATGAGACATTATGAGATTGTAATGAGTTTCACGATGTAGGCAACGCAACAGAGGATCCTATTACTCTTGGAATAATGTCAATGCCGAAGTTGTCATTCCTTTTGAAATTATTTCAAATGAAAGTGATGAATAGAGCCGCAATGAAATTAATGTCTGAGGTCCTTCAATTCATTAGGGAGCTGTTGAATAATCTTGCTGGGTATGCTGGGTGATGGTATGCTGCGAGAAGATTGATGCATGTCGAAATGATTGTGTCATGTATAGAAATGAGCACTTAAGGTTGAGTAATTATCTCGAATGTGGTGAGGAAAGGTATAAGGTGGGAAAATCAACAAACATAGGCAGAAAGAAACAACCAGAGAAGGTTCGTTGTTATTTTCCACTGATCCTTAGGCTACAATGCCTTTTCATATCAAGTAAAACAACAAAACTAATGGCGTGGTATCAGGATAATAAATCAAGAGATGGACGCAATCGTCATTTAACAGATTATGATGAGTGGAATGATTTAATGAGAATCACGCATCATTCGTAGAGGAGGCTCAGAATGTGAGATTAGAACTTGCAAGCGATGGATTCAACCCATTCAAGAACATGTATTTGTTATATTCCATATGGCTTATGTTAACTTATATAACTTATCTCCTTGGCTATGCATGTGATTTGTATTTATGATGTTGAGCCTCCTTGTCCCAGGCCCTAAGCAACAAGGAAATATGATAGATGTTTATCACCAATCATTTACTAATGAATTGAAAGTCCTGTGGTACAGTAGTGTTTAAACATATGAT
This sequence comes from Thalassia testudinum, assembly GCA_037157565.1. NCBI lineage: Eukaryota > Viridiplantae > Streptophyta > Magnoliopsida > Alismatales > Hydrocharitaceae > Thalassia > Thalassia testudinum. Next base: position 148,704,943 of record JAZHRO010000031.1, read on the forward strand.
GCACACAAGAAGGAATTCTTTCAATTGCACAAAACATTATTGTAGACAATTAATGACTTTTCAGCATATGCTAATTTGTCAAGATGGAGTACGAATGGGAAGTTTGCATGTCCAATTTGTATGGATAATACTCATCACTTAAGATTGCTTGAAAGCAAGAAGTTCTGTTACTTAGGGCATCACAGATTTTTACCCATTAAATACAAATGACGAATGTCATAATTCAAAGACAGATTTGATAGTAAAGCATGTTGGTATTCGTCAAAGAATTTGAAAAATAAACTGAGTATAAGTTTTCTTAGGTTGTTTGGTGCGAAAATCGTGGAGACATTGCAACAGCTTGGTGAAATACAATTGGGTCATCTTCTAAAAAATGACCTGACTTCCTTACGACATTTAGGATTTAGGAAGAAAAGTATATTTTTTATGGTGCTTTCATATTGGCATGATTTGACTATGGGACACAATTTATATGTTATGCAAATTAAGAAAAATGTAATGGACAACATTTTAGATGTATTAAACTTAATAGATGACCCAAAGGATACAGTTAAAATAAGGAATGATTTGAAAAGTTTCAGTATTCGTCCTGAGTTGCATGTTCAAGAAGGCGACTCTTACTTTCCAAAAGCTATATGCAATCTTACCGGAGAGCAGAGGCAAAAGATTTTCTCCTTGCTAAAACACATTCGGGTTTCAGATGGGTATTCATCACAGCTTTCACGTTGTGTAAGTGAAGTATAAAAGAAGATTAGTGGGTTACAAAGTCATGATTCTCATGTGTACATACAAATCTTATTCCCACTAGCGATACGTGGAGTGATACCTGATCTAGTAGTTGATTCATTTATAGAGATGATCTTATATTTTAAAGTCTTATGTTCTGCGACATTAGATCCCGTATTACTGGAGTATTGGATAAATAAATTGTAATCATAATTTGTAAAATGGAGCAGATTTTCCTACCTGCATTCTTTGACGTAAAGGTTCATGTCACGCTTCATCTTGTGAATGATGCGAGAATTGTTGGACCCATGCCGTACAGATGGATATATCTAATTGAACAATATTTGAAGAAGCTGAAAGATTATGTCTTGAATGAGGCAAAGCTAGAAGGGTCAATCGTGGAAGGATATCTTGTAGAGGAGTGTATTAAATTTTGAGCCATGTACATGAATGAGACAGATAATCGATTTAATCGATTAGAATTAAATTATAGTGAAGGATTTAATGGTAATGATGAAGATTGCCTATCGGTATTTGACATCAGAGGAAGGTCGATCCTTCGCATCGAGTTCAAGTTCATCTCGGAAATGGACTGACAATTAGCTTACTTGTACATTCTGAAGCAAATTTCGGAAGTGGATGAATTTACAATGAATTCAAAGAATCCTTTGACCCATCTACGAGCGAATTGTAGTTCCTTGATTGGTTTAAGGATCATGTAATAAACTAAAAGAACAAGGGGATTGATGGCAACGCCATTGATGACGGTGGATTTGCACGTAGAAAGGTTCAGAGTTTGGAAAACCCATCGTCGTAGTTCGATTCACGAGAAAATCCATCGATAAGATAAAATTTATAACCGAAACTCGAAAAGTGAGCCTCGGGTCGAACACGGGGTGGCGAATGTTTGGTTTTAAAAATTACATGTTTCGCTTTTATTTGTTTTTATTGTTTTTGTCTTTTCTAATTTTTTTGGTATGTTTAGCAAGAAAGAGATTAGGTCGATAAATTATTATCTAACAAATCTACTTGCAAAATATAAGAGATAGAGAGAAGCAATCACATATATTTCTAAACAAAATGTTTTCTACAACTAAGAAAGCGGGAATGATTACACTACAAAAGCAAAATGAAAGATATAGGTGAGAGAATCCCCCTCGACGGATGCTCGGAGGATGACTCGCTCTGACGTCGCCTGGAGGAGGGTGATGAGGAGCGGGATGAATGAGGACAGAGTCGGAGGACGAAGGGCGGGGCAAGACGGCGTCGCGGCGAGGATCTTCTTCCCGGAGGGAGGTGAGAAGACGGCCACGGGATGCTCCACGATGGGGGGAGAGGGGTGCGAAAAATATTTGATTTCTACTCTAGAGGAGCATCCTAGACTTGGGACAAGCTCTCTCTAGAGCCTTGGAGGTGGTGAGAGGAAGAAAGGAAGAGATGAAGAAAAATGGGAGGGGTAGGGGTCCTTTTATAGTGGAGGAAAGAATCAAATTTGTATACAGGACATTTAGTGATGGTCATAAATGTAGCTGAAGATCCATTGCAAACGTCGCTGAAGATCCTGCACATGCGCCCTTGCTGCCGTACCGCTGGTGCACACTCCACACGCCCCTGTTGCGCGCTACGCACCTATGCCCTCGCGCCTGTGCATGCTGCCGCTGCCTTATGCGTATCACTACGCCTGCGTATGCATGCCTCCGCGCGCGTGCGCGCCTGTGCTGTTGTGGGGTGTAGTGGCGCGTGAGTGCACATGGGCGGCCTGGGTTGCGTCACGTGGTTTGGCCTGGGTCATCCATCTTCTTTCCTTTGTAGGGGCTGCTACAGAGGTCGAATTGAGTCGATTTTTGCACCGTTAGGCTGCGATCATCAACCTGAATCCATCTGCGTGGTTGGATTTGTTGTTTGATGCTCCAAATTATGTCACCTAGTCCCTTGGCTGTTGATCTTCCTTGGACTGCATATGGTGCTACGGGACTCCGATCAAGGCGACTTTGGAGCCATTAGACTTCGATCGTCGTCCTGATTAGGTCTGTACGGTCAGATTGTCAATCTGAGGCTTTGAAATAAATCTCCTCTCTTAAACACAAAAAGGATACAATTAACCTAAACTATACGCAACTACTCTAAATGCAGAATGATGCATGCAATGCAATATTTATAATATGGAATGCAAATCTAAGCCTAGAAACATGCATAAATAGGCATTTTAATCTAAATGGATGTGTCTACATCATACCCCCATGCCTATCTTTTGCTAGTCCCTAGCAAAATTAAACTACATGCTATGTATAAAAATAGAATTAGGGCTCGATCACTTGGGCCTAAGTAATTTTTAACAATAGAAAATTTCAACTAAGGTCCTAAATTACGAAAACTCGACAGTGCTCGGGTGTCTGCCAGAGTGCAGACCGCCCAAGTCCTCGCCTTATTTGAAAAGGGAAGATACATTTTTTTTATTTTTCTTCTTTTCTAATTTTTTTGGACTTTTGGAGTTTGAGAGTTTCAGGATAACTTTTTACGGTTATCGACCTGCCTAAGACTCGGAAAAGACTCTGAGCGTTAAACATCTAGTGAAAAGAGTGAAAGACTCACTAGGCGGCCGTTAAAATGGACTTTGGGTTTTTACTGCCGCAGGTGACCTTAAGAGTTTCTTCCTAAATGTTTATCTTTCCGAATGATAGCTTTCTCCCTACTTTATTTTTTATGGGGTCAACGCAAGTGCAAACCCAGTGTATATCTCCCCAATTTATTTTACTTCCGTGCTTCTTCCCTAAGTGTTTTGGGAATTACTTATGCATTTTTGTTAGCTGGGCTCTAGACAATTGGCCAATGGGCTATTACCCACAGTAGCTTGCCAGCCATACTCGTTTGATGAATTGTGATTTTATTTTTTATTTTCTCCATTTTCTATTTTTTTTCTTTTTTTCATTTTATTCTAAGTATTTCTTTTTTCCCTTTTTGTCTAAGTAGGTGGCTTCCTTGATCTAAGATTTACCTAAAAGCAATAGAATGAGTATGGTCATGTATCTGGGCTCTGGACAATTGGCTAATGGGCTGTTACCCACGAAAACTTGCCAGCCATACTACCCTGACAGTTCATTAGCTACCTAATTTCCGTAAAAACCGCCAGAAAGTGAGTTAGTGCAAATAGTGTGTAAATGCTTAGACTTAAAATCCCCTCAAATCAGAGGGCAAGTTGATAAGTCGCGTACTTATCATCCCAATTTATTCACCAAATTAAAGCAAAATTACTTGGTGAGGACTCAAGACTAAGTCCACATTCGAGTGGACACCCGGGCTAATTAATCCCGAAGACCTGAAGAATCTAAGTGTTTAGGTCCTAAAGTATAATTTCCTAAAGTTAATAACTTCCAAAAGCTTAAGTTCTCTTCTCCTACTTTTATTTTTTTCTTTTTTTTATCTTTTTGAATTTTCAAAGTTTTTTTAAAGAAAATAAAAGAAATTCTACAGAGCTAACGAAATAATTTCAGGATTAAGTGTCCACCCCCCATGCCTAAATGATGCAATGTCCTCATTGTAAAAACAAAGACATGAAAAGGACGGAATAACAAAATATCACCTGAATTTCATGACAATCCGGTTAGCTCCGCAGAGAACGTGGAATATACACACGTGCTAAATTTATTACCTTCAGGTAGGCATAAAATACAAACAAAGAACTTAGGAATTCACAAGTGCAGGTCAGAATTAAAATAAAAATATTGATCATAGGACCTGCCAGTAGGTGTCCACAAGTGTGGACCATATTATGGTGTAGACCCATGCCCCAGGGTTGGGTGGTTCTCAGGTTCTGGGTGAAAATCACCCAAAATCGAAGATTGGTGACCTTGCGGGGCTAGGCCTGCAGTTTTGTAGTATGCAACCCTAGACCAAAGTGTTGGACAATGGGTAGAGATGGTTCAATAGGTTCGGATGTCCTTTAAGATTTCAACTCAAAAAGGTAATCAATGATTCTGAGCTTGGGTTGCATCTCAAAGATATCATAAGGGTCCTGGTAAAAAGTTGGTGGTTTTAGGTCAATAGGAACCCTTAGATCCAAAATTGTGTTTCCCTCTGAGTTAGCCTTCCAAATTTTCATTGCCAAATTCCTATCCTCTAAAATCAATATTTTTGGGACCTCTAAATTGTTGTACACCCCATCTAAAGTGCCCAAGTTCAACATTTGTGACTGAATCAGGATTGACTTGGGTACAATGATTTCCAAATCAAAATCAATCCCTTTGGGGTGTGGTTGAGGAATGGGGCTACTGATTGAATCTTCTAGTAAATGAGGATTCGAATCCTCCAAGTTAGCCCCAACCAAATCTAAATCTTTAATAATTGGGCTATCAAATGGTTCGTCATACTCCTCGAGCCTGTTTGTCTCACTAAAATTATTTTCCTTAACTTCAAGTGAGACGTCACTCAGAGATTCCTCATGCTCAGAATTATAGAATTCTTCATCCTCATTTATATATGGCTCAAAATCATACGTCATTTCATGGTCCTTGGAGACATATTGTTCAGATCGCTGCATCGAGTTTTAAGAATGTTGCATTGTAGTACAGCCGAAAAAGCATTCAAAACAAATACAATTTTATTACTCGAATTTTAAAGTCTGAGGTCGAACATAAGGAGCAAATTGAGGTTTAGAAATCAAGATCACAACTTAGAATTTAAAAGAATATAATATCAATGTTATAGTGTAAAAAGATAGGAGTAAATGTAAGGCACAAAATACTGAAGGAACCAATGTATGTAAATTGAACTCAAAATTGGACGTCTGATTTGTGAATCTGACGCCTTAAAATGATGATGCTATAGTGCTTGGCTCTTTCTTTCTTCTGCTTCTTCTCCTGTTCTTCTTTCTCTGTCTCTACCGACTGCCTTTGACTTCAGTCTTTCTTCTTCTTTCTTTCTCTTCTTCTTTATCTTCCTTCTTTTCTGTTCTCAGGCTTCTCCTTGCTTTCTTTTGATTTTGCCTTGGCTTCTTTCTCCTTTAGCCCTTAGCTTCCTCTGCCTTCTTCTTCTCCTTTGGCTTTCTTCTTTCTCTCTCTCTTGCCGACTGCCTTGCCTTTGCCTTCAACTTCTTCTGCCTTCAGTTTCTTCCTTCCCTTCCTTTCTCTTTCCTTTAGCTCCTTCCTCTTTTTCAGCTTCGCTTCTCCTCTTCTTAGCCTGCAGAGCAAAACCTACCCCCTACCCACGCGAACTCTCTTCTCTCTTCTCTCTTGGGTGCCGCTGTCTCAGAGCCATGCTTCTCGGGTAATCGGGTTGGGTATGCACCCGGGACCAGGCCCACCGGCGTGCGGTGGTGGGCGAGGTGTGCTAGTCGGGTCGGGTCACCAGGTCCGTGGGGCATGGTCGCGAACGAGGCGGTCGAGTCAGGTGAGAGAGGGACCTCACCTCGTGAGTTGGAGGTCATAAGCCTCTGACAGGAAATCAACTTATGTAGGTGAAGCGCCTCAAAACTTTTCGAGGTGGGACTATCTTCCCACCCCTATAGATAGTACGCCTGTAGCAGAGGGGTTATCTTCGATTGTAGCAGCTGCGATGGCTGTTGGGTTCAATATGATGCCTAGAGTTGTTCGCAAGAGTGCCCCGTGCAACCTGGGACACGAGCCTGGGGTTGTCACGGCCTGGAGCTTGCTGTAAGCAAGCTTCAAGCTCTACGTCAATGGCGGAGGGCTCCTGGACCTGAAATCACCACAACAGCCTCGTGGCCATGTTAAAATGCTTAGGGAGCTTCGCCAAGGTACGACAAGTGTGCAGGGGTGGTCGGCGTGGCATGGGAACGCCTAAGTGAGTGTACTTAGGGCACACTGTGGCCGTGTGTGTGGGTGTGTTCAGGGGTGTGTTTGGGTGAGTGGGGGGTTATGATCAGGGGATCGGTGAGGAGGGAGTTGGTCTATGGTGGTGAAGTGAACTCGCCGGAGTTGGTGGCCAGAGGTGAAGAGGATGATGGTGGTGGAGTGCAGCAGTAGTCGGTTAAGGGAAATAAAGAGGGGGAAAGAATGTAGAGAGTGAAGGAGACTTATCTAGGAGGTGAAGAGACGAAGATGAGATGGAGGTGGCGTCTGACGCGTATTATCGATGTCGGAGACGAAAGTGCTCAGTGAGGATGGTCGGCGAGGACCAAGGGGCGGAAGGGGTGTCGACGGGTGTTGTGCGATGCGGAAGAACGTGAGGGAGAGGAACCTACCATCGGTATTGTGGCTTGGTGACGAGGGAGAGTAGGAGAGGTCACCGGATCTAGATGAGCGAGTTGGCCGGAGGAGAGACGAAATTGAGGGGGTTCTCCAGCTAATTTCAAGCTTAGGAGAGTCGAGGCGAACTAGGGCTCCTTAAATAGGGCCCTGGAGGTCGGTTTTGTGCTTGGAAGCCAAGCTTCCAAGCACGGCAAGGTCATCGGAGTTGGCAACTCGAAAGAGACTGAAATCTCTCATGCGTTCGCATGAGAGATTGGGTACCAAGTAGGGCCTCAAATTGGGTTCACATTGGACGGAATTTCCCAGAGAATCTCCCTTCCAATTTTGAAGGAGATTCTTTGAGAAATCAGGGAGAAATCTCCTTCTAGAGCTTGCCGGAGTAGGATTCTTCTTCTATAATGGCAGAGGGACCTAATTGCAAAGAATGATGAAGAAGCTAGGGGGTTTATGCAGAGGTTTTTGAAAGGTAGGGGTACAAATGTAATCAGGTTGGACTTATTTGCAAAGTAGGTCAAGCTGAGTTCCCCTTAGGTCCAAATTTTGGTATAAACCTAATTTTGACCTAAGGAATCCAATGGTGAAGTTGGATTTTGGGTTTCATCACAATTGACTAGGAAATTTATGCAAAAATCCAATTTAGGGCAAATATTTGTTTGAGACCCCATTCTAGGTCAAAATAGGTTCCAATGGCCAAATTGAGAGTTCTAAGCCCTATATAATTTTTTTCTATGAATTTTAGAGGGTTGGGGTGAATTTTATCATGACCAAAATTTTATTTAACCAAGTAGGTCTGTTTTAGGGTTACAAGAAGTCATTTAATTCCCAGAACTCACACGAACCCTTTTTTTGTCTGACTCAACCCACTTATTATCTTGTTAAGACCTTTTGGCCTGTGTTTAGCCCTTGAGAAAACCTGTTATTGTACTGCAATGGTAAAATTACAATTTTACCCCTTGTTTCTTGCTTTTCTCCCAGAAAGGTTATTCAATGAATTAGGACCTCCAGTTGGTTATGTAGGAGCTTTTATTCTCTTCTTTGGGTCAAAATGGGCTAGTTATGGCTCATGATGGTGTTCCCATCACATATTTTTCATCGTTCCCTAGCTCGGGGATCTCGGGTGAAGCAATCGGTTCATCCTCAATTGGTTACTCTAGACCAATCTGGTCATCTCCAGTCTTAAAAAATGTAACCCCCTCAACAGGCGCCTGAGCGGGTTCAGACATTGGCTCTCCTGAAGGGGGTTCATCTTGAGAATTATCTCAAGATTAGACTTGGGCAACCACAAATTTCATCCTCAACCTCGACAATTTCCCAAGTAGAAACTCACCATCATGAACAAATTTGATGGGAGCACCATCATGAGCCATAACTAGCTTAATTTAATCATTATCAAGGAATAAATGCCCCTACATAACTACTAGAGAGCCATAGTTCATTGCATAATCATTCTAAGAGAGACAAGAAAATAGGGATAAAAATGTAATTTTACCATCATATATCAATTACAGAACAATCACAAGTTTGATCCGAGGTTAAATAAAGGTCAAATGGTCCTAAAAGGCTAAAAAGTGGGTTAGAACAGACAGAAAAGGGTTTTCACGTGTTTTGAGAATTAAATGACTTTTGAAACCCTAAAAACAAACCTGCTTAATTAACTGAGGTTATGATCAGGATAAAATTCCCCTAAACCCTCTAAAATTCGTAGAAAAATATTCTCTAGGGTTTGTTACCTTCAATTTGACAATCAAAACCTGTCTTGACCCAAAATAGAGTCTCAGACTGATATTTTCCCTAATTTGGGTTTCTGCATAAATTACCCAGTCAAACCTGATTAAAATCAAAATCAAACTTTACCATTGGATTTCTTAGGTCCAAATTAGGTTTGTACCAAAATTTGGGCCCAATATGAGATTGTCTTGACCTAGTTTGTAATTTGGTCTTGTCTGATTCTTTTATATCACACATATGCCCTTAACTTTCAAAATCCTTAAAAAAGGCACCTAACTTTGTCATCGTTTTCCACAAACAGGTCCTCATGCCATTTTTGGAAGGTTAAACCTTCACCGTCGAGTTTTGAAAGAGGATTTCTTGCTCGATTCTCAATCAATCTCTCCTAAAATTGTTACGGGGATTCCTTGGGAAGTTACCTTCCATTTGAGACATTCCTTGGGCTCTAAGTCTTTCCCAAAAGGTCATGCGTACCTTTCAAAGGTTCGAGTATCCAACATGTGCGTGACCTTCCAATCTTGGAAGCTTCTTTCTGAGCTTGGAAGGGTTTCCTATGACCTATAAAAGAACCCCTGTAGCATTTCGCTTCTTTTCAGCAAGTCTTAACATGTCAAAAGGCCCTAGAACCCACCTCCGACCATCGTAGACCCCTACTTCAGCGACCTCTTCGACCCTCCTCCTTCGGCCATCCAACCATCAAATTGGATGGTCGACTAGCTTCCTCTCCTCCTCATGACCCTCCCCAGCCAAAGGGAGGGTGTTTCTCCGTCTGACTCATCGTCGCCGCCTCTACCTCCTTCTTTAGCTCCAGTCGACCAACACCGGAGCCCTCTGCCTCTCTACCGCATCCCTAGGTCCCTCTATCTCTCCCTTTTCCTCTCTACATTATTCCCCCACTCTCACAGCACATGCATGACCACCGATTCTCCCTCAACGCCGTCACCTTCTTCCGCTCCGACGAAGCTCCGACGACACCTACACACCGCCACACCACTCGAATCTCACCGCTACCACCCCCATTAGCTTTTCCACAACTCCACTGACTAAAGCCCTAACCTAATTCCACCTATTGCTCACTCTTACCCTCTGTCGAACTCTGCACTCACCACACCCATGTTTTGAGGTTGTACGACCTCCTCACCTTGACAAACACCACTGTACAGCCACCATCAAGTTTGTCATCGTCCAACGATGCTACTGAGCTAGTTTAATAGGGTCGAAAGATCGTTCTTTGGATTTCAGGTTCAGAACCTTCGCCACCATTGCCGTAGCTGCTTCAAGCAAGCTTTCATCACGTTCTTAAGACTTCAGCTCTAGGTCTAAGCCCCAGGTGACACGAAACCAAAGTGCAAATGTTCTCGCCAACCAATTGGAGTGTTTGACTACCCTCAAGCATGAATTGAGCAAAACCCCTTCACAGCAGCAGCACGCGCTGAAGCTTCTGTGGAATAATATCACATCGTGAAGCGGCACACCGTCTATAGCGCTTAAGTTATTTTTTCGCCTCAGCCTCGTTACCTCAATAAGAATAGGGTAAGGTCCCCTCACACGTGCCCACGCACACCCTCTCCCGCACTCACGCCTCACAGGTCAGGGCTTGGTCCATTTACCTGGATACCCGGGTCTGTTTCGCTGGTTCTGAGAGAGGAAGAAGAGAAAAAGAGAGAGAGGGGGGAGGGTTTTGCTCTGTCACCCTCCTCTTGACTCTTGTGAGATCTGAGAGAGGCCTTTGCCTTTGCTGGCGTGTTGAGTCCTGTGCTGCGCCTTCTTTGAAGCTTAAGGGAAGAAGAGAAGGAAGAAGCTAAGGGAAGAAGAGAAGGAAGAAGAAGGGAAGAGGAAGAGAAGAAGAGAGAAGCTTCTCCCTGAGGCTTGAAGAAAAAGAGAAGAACTTGAAGAAGAAGAGGCCTTTGCCACTATTAAGGCGTTTGAGCTTATTCTGTCTTATGATATCTGATACCTTGGTTCTGTTGGCTAAATTGAGATTCATTTGGCTTATATGATGTGTTACTTTGAGTAGCTTGCAAAGCTTAACATTGTAGGGCAATTTGGTGATTCAAATCACCATTTTACCCTCTCATCTTTTTGCATTATTGACATCAAATTGCATTTATATATCATTCTTGTTTAAAATTCTTATATTGCATTTGAATTGAGTTCTTGAGAAGTATTTTGCCACTTGCTCCCTATGTTTGACCTCAGATTTCTTTCGAGTAATAAATGTTATTTATTTTTCGCGTTGATTCGAACTATACTACAATGCGACGATTTTAAATCCTGTTTCAGAGTGACTAACATGTTGGCGCCATTGTCGGGGATCGAACCCGGATCACACTAATTGGGATGATAGAGGATGTGGTAATTAAAGTTAAGGATTTCAGCTACCTAGCAGATTTCCTAATTCTTGACATGGGGACACCACAACAGCTACAGGATATGCCTGTGATTTTGGGAAGACCATTCTTGGCACTGCTAGAGCCATAATCAATTGCGAATCAGGACATATGACAATTGCCTCCATAGTTCAATATACTAAAATGAACATTTTTGAGACAGCAAAAGGAAAATGCTTGCTAAAACAGCTAGGTTTTATATAGGATCTCATGACCATATCCTTAGTAGGAAGCCTAGAACCTGAATTGGAGACCTTTCACATCCTAAATGATGATCTAGTCAAGCATAATGATATGAGCACAATGGAGGCTTTCACATTTGAACTTGAAGATATACCCAGAAATGTTGGGAAACATGGTGACAAACCAGATTCGGAATCCATGGATATGGAGACCTTTTGTTTTGAGAACCACCAGGAATCAGGATTGGACGATATTGAGAGTGACCTTCACTCAGAATATGAATCCTTTACAGATTTCAAGTTTTATGATTCAAAAGGCACTCTCCAAGCATTCACTTTTTGGGATGAACATTATAGGGAAGATTTATTTAAAGACCCAATCTATGAGTCATTTCTTGAGGAGATAATCTCAAACCCAAAAGAAAAAAATCATAATGACTCATCAGGTGTCAATTTGATAGGTCACAGAGCACGAGAGGAACCACACATCTGGGGTACACTAACTAGACCCATTTCTATTGAGCCTTGGAATCACCATAACCCTAATAAAAAATCCCATGATCACTATACCCTCTAAATGTTCTCTCCGCAAAAACTCAAGAAAGATCATCCAGAAACGAATCAGCCTGACTTATATCAGAGATGTTCTGGAATGAATTTCCACCATGCTTTGATACTTATCTGTGGCCATCCAATTCTCATCCATCACGATCATATCATTCATGCAGTCAAACCATTCTACCTTAGCATATTACGCCCGGCTAATGGCGTAAACTCAGCGCTTAACGAGAGGCAACCCATCATCTTGTTGAAAAAATTGAAACCCTTCTTGCCACATTTTATGCTGAACTCATATTGCACTTTAGGGTTCGTCCATTAGAATAGCAGACTCCACCTCTAGTACCTGTACCCGAGCTTGAAATTGTCCACAACAGTCACCCTGACCTATCCACCCACCCAAAACCTGTTCCAATGTATGATCTAAGCTGAATTCGAACCCACCTAATTTATAATGAAGACATTGCAAATCGTAGGCATGGGGGGTATTAAAGTGCAAAATGCTATGAGAATCGCTACACAAAAAAGGGTTTCATCAAAAAAATTACATATTTTAAAAAACCAAAAAAATAAAAAAAACTGAAAAAGAAGAAAAAAAAATGGAGAAGGGAGGAAACTTTGAAAGATCAATTTGCATATCATTTTTGAGGAGAAAAAGGGGAGGTGATATAAATGTCAAAAAGGAGCACAATTTGAAAAAAAAAAAAAGAGATAGTCCTTAGTAAAAGATTAAGGAATCGACTTAGTTCTAGACCAAATCAAAAGAAAGAAATAAAAAGACAAAAGTACTAAGAGACAAAAAGAGATTAGTATGAACGCTGGTCTTAGGCCTCTTGGGCTTGTGTTTAAGCATAAAAATTCAAGTATTCGTTAAGATCTGGATAGTCTTCTAGAGGTTGGGGAAACTGCGAAGCTTAAGTATTAAGTCTAAGGCTTAAGGACTATTTGGCCTTGTTAACTGACCTCAGGTTTGCGAGACTCGATAACCTCAGCATCCTAATCCACACACAGTCTAGTTCAGTGCGCTTAATTACCAAAATCACGCAAATGCGTTAAATCTGTTTTGAAAAAGCTACTTAGATTAGGAGCAGCTGATCAACACAAGTTGATTTGGAAGAGTTCCCGATGTGGAGAGGTGGGAAATTACCCTCGAAGATGCGAAATAACATAATGTCTCCTCAGTGCTTCTCTCCTAGGAAATCTAAATATCCTACTGGGGGCATGTAAGCACCTTGTGCTGGTTCAGATGCCATGGGTAGCATTATCACGACATGTCGATTGCCAGGGTCTGGATTTAGCTACAGAACGCCATGGGTGGGATTATCCCGAAATCTCGAAAGCCAGATTTCTAGGCGTTGCCAAGGGTGGTGCTATCTTGAAGCATCGATTGCCAGGGACCTTGCAAGGATTGGTGGTGGTAGCTAGGAATCCGATACAGACCGTGTTGTAAAGCCAATCTGAAGTTAGAAATAAAGAAAGAAAAGAGAAAGAAAACTCCATAAAAATAAAAAAAAATCTTCTGTCTCTCTCTCTTACAAAAATGTACTGCAAACTGAACCGAAACTAAACATGTCTTAAGCATGGGTGCTTTAACTGTGGAGTTCAATGAATCTTAGGTTAGTTCCTGTGGGCCTTGGAAACCTTCGTCGCGGACTGAGGCTAGAGCTGGTTAGGTCCAGATCTTAGTTGTTACTTGAGTACCTCTAGGCCTGCTATTGGCATTCTAACCTAATCTACAAACGAAAGCACACATCAGAGATCTAACATATGGTCTAGAATTTGAGTTAATTCCATGAGATTTTGGTAAGGGACTAGCAAAATCTAGGCATGGGGGTATGATGGGAATACTATCATGAGCCATAAATATCTCAATTTAGTCATTATCAAGGAATAAATGCTCCTACATAACTACCAGAAAGCCATAGTTCATTGCAAAATCATTCCGAGAGAAAGATAAGAAAATAGGGTTAAAACTGTAATTTTACCATCATATCTCAATTGTAGTACAATCACGGGTTTGATCTTGGGTTAAATAAAGGTCAAATGGTCCTAAAAGGCTAACAAGTAGGTTAGAATAGACAGAAAAGGGTTTTCACGTGTTTTGATAATTAAATGACTTCTGAAATCCTGAAAATAGACCTACTTAATTAACTGAGGTTATGGTCAAAATAAAATTCACCTAAATCCTCTAAAATTCATAGAAAAATATTCTCTAGGGTTTGGTACCTTCAATTTGATCATTAGAACCCATCTTGACCTAAAATAGTCTTAGATTGACATTTGCCCTAATTTAGGTTTTTGCATAAATTACCTAGCCAAACTTGGTCAAAACCAAAATCTAACTTCACCATTGGATTTCTTAGATCCAAATTAGGTTTATACCAAAATTTGGGCTCAATCTGAGATTGTCTTGACCTAGTTTGCAATTTGATCCTGCTAATTCTTTTATATCACACATATGCCCTTAACTTTCAAAATTCTTACAAAAAAGCCCCTAACTTTGTCATCATTTTTCACAAATAGGTCCTTGTGCCATTTTTGGAAGCACAAGGTCATGGGAAGTTACCTTCCATTTGAGCCATTCCTTGGGTTCTAAGTCTTTCTCAAAAGGTCATGCGAACCTTTCGAAGGTTCGAGTATCTGACATGTGCGTGACCTTCCAAGCTTGGAAGCTTCTTTTTGAGCTTGGAAGGGATTCCTATGGCCTATAAAGGAATCCCTGTTGCATTCCGCTTCTTTTCATCAAGTTTTGGCATGTCAAAAGGCCCTAGAAACCCACCTCCGACCACCGTAGACCCCTACTCCTATGACCTCTTCGACCCTCCTCCAGCCATCCAACCATCAAATTGGACTGTCGACTAGCTTCCTCTCCTCATCGTGACCCTCCCCAGCCAAAGGGAGGGCATTTCTCCGTCTGACTCGTCGTCACCACCTCGCCACCTCTACCTCCTTCTCCGGCTCCGGTTGACTAACATTGGAGCCCTCCACCTCTCTACCGCATCCCTAAGTCCCTCTATCTCTCCCTTTTCCTCTCTACATATTCCCCCACTCTCGCAACACACGCACGACTATCAATTCTTCCTCAATGCCGTCACCTTCTTTCACTCCAGTGAAGCTCTAGCGATGCCTACACACCGCTCGTATCTCGTCGCTACCATCCCCATTAGCTTTGCCACAACTCCACCAACTAAAGCCCTAACCTAATTCAACCTATCGCTCACACTTACCCTCTGCCGAACTCCACGCTCACCACACCCACGTTTTAAGGTCGTATGACCTCCTCACCATGCCAAACACCACTGCACAACCACCATCAAGTTTGTCGTTGTCCGACGACTCTACTGAGTTGGTTTAACAGGGTCGAAAGACTGTTCTTTGGATTTCAAGTTCAGGACCTTCACCGCCATTGTTGTAGCTTCTTTAAGCAAGCTTTCATCACGTTCTTGAGACTTCAGCTCCAGGTCTAAGCCCCAGGTGATGTGGAACCAAAGTGCAAACGTTCACGCCCAACCAATTGGAGTGTTTGACTACCCTCGAGCATGAATTGAGCAAAACCCCTTCACGGCAGTAGCACACGCTGAAGCTTCTGTGGGATAGTCCCACATCGTGAAGCGACACACCGTCTGCAGTGCTTAAGTTATTTTTCTGCCTTAGCCTTGTTGCCTCAGTAAGCACGGGGTGAGGTCCCCTCGCACGTGCCCATGCACGCCCTCGCCTACACTCACGCCTTGCGGGTTTGGGCTTGCTCCATTTACCTGGATACCTGGGTCTGGTTTGCTGGTTCTGCGAGAGGAAGAATATAAAAGAGAGAGAGGCGGAGGGTTTTGCTCTACCACCCTCCTCTTGACTCTTGTGAGATCTGAGAGAGGCCTTTGCCTCTGCTGGCGTGTTGAGTCCTGTGCTGTGCCTTCTCTAAAGCTTAAGGGAAGAAGAGAAGGAAGAAGTTAAGGGAAGAAGAGAAGGAAGAAGAAGAGAAGAGGAAGAGAAAAAAAGAGAAGCCTCTCCCTAAGGTTTGAAGAGAAAGAGAACTTGAAGAAGAAGAGGCCTTTGCCTCTGTTAAGGCGTCTGAGCCTATTCTGTCGTCTGGTATATATACCTTGGTTCTGTTGGCTAAATTGAGATTCATTTGGCTTATATGATGTGTTACTTTGTGTAGCTCGCAAAGCTTAACATTGTAGGGTAATTTGGTGATTCAATTCACCATTTTACCCTCTCATCTTTTTGCATTATTGACATCAAATTGCATTTATATATCATTCTTGTTTAAAATTCTTATATTGCATTTGAATTGCGATCTTGAGAAGTATTTTGCCACTTGCTCCTTGTGTTCGACCTTGGATTTCTTTCAAGTAATAAATATTATTTGTTTTTCACGTTGATTTGAACTATACTACAACACGACGATTTTAAAACCCATTTTAGAGTGACTAACAAAATCTAATAAAGAGCTATTCAGCTCATCAATCATTTTTATCATAAGCTCCAATGCTTCAGTGCATGGTGTTGCCTGAGCTTCTAAAGATTGTATGTTGTTCCTCAAGTTAGCCAACACCCTGTCTTCGATCTTGTTCACCTGAACTAAATGGTTCGGTTCAGGTTTGGGTGAGTTTGGGTTAAATCTAGGGGAGTTAGGATATCGAGGTTCTCGGGTCCCTCCCTGATAGTAGGTCGTTTTAGGTTGTTTAAAGAATGGTGGTGACCTATCTTCAGTGGAATACTTGGGAGGGTAAGTGTTATAATCATCATATCCTTCATGGTTGTAAATCTGATTAGGTTGATCATCAAAGGGTGGAGATCTATAATCTTTGTAGCTCTGGGAAGGATAGTAATCATAGTCTTGTTGTTCAAGGTTATACACTGGACGCTAAGGTCCGGATTCATATCCCTAATCAAAGTTGTCCCAGCTAGGAGATGGGTAGTCATAAGTCAAGTTGGGATAGTAATCATCTTGGGGATAAGTGTTGGTAGGAGGGTAGGATGGGAAATGCATGTAAGATGTGGAAGGATACATGGTAGAATAGGAGGGAAATCAAAAGAGAGAAAGGAGCCTTGCAATACAAGCAATCAACCCTATCCTTAAGTGGGTTAGCCTAAAGACCTATAGACTCCCAGGACCCGTCTTGAGATTATAAACGATTGGATCTACTTCTATCCAGTCAATCCAACTAGTTAGAGGGAGGGGGTGGGAAAAGGTTCTTCCTTTGGCTTGCACCTTCGGTTCCTAGTGTACCCCCCAGCTGCAGTCATTAGACGCTACTCCACTAGCTAGACATTAGATGGACCAGTAGAAGGAGATTAATCGAAAAAATCTCAATCTGAGCCCCGAAGGGTGAATCAGTCCTTAAGGCCAACATCTACTCAGTTTTAATAAGGCTTGGGATGATTGTGCTCTTGGAATGTGATGGGCCCTTTAGATGGATTGTGCCCTTAATGATCAATTCAAATGTGTGTGCATGCACAACCAGGGTTTGCAAACAAGGTTATTTGATGATGTGTCTTTTAGGGTTTAACCTTATTTAGTAGCTTTTAGGGTTTAATCCTTAGGTTGGTTCAATCAGGGTTCAGTAGAACACTCCAGGTTTTACAAGCACTGGTGATGATGTATTCCTTTAGAAATCAGAAAAAAATGTGGAGTGCCTGGTTCAGCCCTAAAAATCAACCCTTAGTGGCAAGCTACTGATGAATCACTTTTATCTTAAGTGGTGTGGCCCAAATAGTTTAATCAATTGACTTGTTGCACCACTTAGTTAAGGCACACAAAAATGTTTGACCTATTCAGATTTCTACTCACTTATTGGTGTGTTGAGTTAGGGTGTACCGGATCCACAGGTCAGATTTCGGTTAAGTGGTAGAAACGATGTGAAGTGGTGCACCTTAAGTCGAGTGTTGTGGGTGTTAATGTGTGTCTCTTTCGGAAAATCCCACAATAGAAGAGTATTTTCTTATTATTTTTTTAATATATGCAAGTGGGTGTGGTGAGACAAAGTGACAATCAAACAATCAAATCTATCCTAAGATTTATAAAAGCACTTAGGTTGATTTGAGTTTGAGTTATTAGTGTGGCGAAATGGAAACAAGGGTGGGGGTGGTGGGGGATAAACTTACAAATGTCTCTACTCGCACTTTGCTCCAATCTACCGCCTTCGGCTCCTCTATTGGGCTCCTGCAAGACAATAAATCGAAGAAGAAAGATAGGTTAGAAAAATATGTAAGTAATGCGGGAAAACATGAGAAAAATTAAAGAGTGTTGCCTCCTTGGCAATGACGCCAAAATGATGATGGTGGATTCGCACGTAGAAAGGTTCAAAGCTTGGAAAACCCGTCCTCGTAGTTCGATCCACGAGAAAATCCGTTGATCATATAAAATTTATAACTAAAACTTGAAAAGTGAGTCCCAGGTCAAACACGGGGAGGCGAACATTTGGTTTTGAAAATTACGCGTTTCGCTTTTATTTATTTTTTTCATTTTTGTCTTTTCTAATATTTTTGGTATTTTTAGCAAGCAAGAGATTAGGTCGATGAATTCTTATCTAAATAATCTACTTACAAAATATAAGAGAGAGAGAAATAATCACATATATTTCTGAAGCAAATGTTTTCTACAACTAAGAAAGCTAGAAAGTTTACACTACAAAAGCAAAAAGAAAGATATAGGTGAGAGAATCCCCCTCGACGATTGCTCGGAGGACGACTCGCTCTGATGTCACCTAGAGGAAGGTGGTGAGGAGCGAGACGAACGAGGACAGAGGGTAGGGCAGGACGACGTCACGACGAGGATCTTCTTCCTGAAGGGAGGTGAGAAGATGGCCACAGGATGCTCCACAAAGGGGGATGAGAGGTGGGAAAAATATTTGATTTCTACTCTAAAGGAGCATCTCGGGCTTGGGACAAGCTATCTCTAGAGCCTTGGAGGTGGTGAGAGGAAGAAAGGAAGAGATAAAGAAAAATGGGAGGGGTAGGGGTTCTTTTATAGTGGAGGAAAGAATCAAATTTGTATACAGGACATTTAGTGACGGTCATAAATGTCGTTGAAGATTCGTCGCAAATGTCGCTGAAGATCCCTCTCACGCGCCCTTGCTGCTGCACCGCTGGCACGCACTCCACGCGCCCTTGTCGCACGCACACGCACGTTACTTGCCTACACCCTCGCGCCCGCAAGCGCTGCAGCTGCCTTGCACGTGCCACTGTGCTTGTGCGCATGCATGCCTTTGCGCACGTGCACGCACTTGCGCTGCTATGTGCATATGTGGCACGTGGGTGCCCGTGGGCCGCCTGGGTTGCGCCACATGGCGCGACCTAGGTCGTCCATTTTCTTTCCTTTATAGTGACTGAATATGGTGCTACGTGACTCCAATCAAGGTGATTTCGGAGGCATTAGACTTCGATTGTCGTCCTGATTAGATCCGTATGGTTGGATCAGCAATCTGAGGCTCCGAAATAAATCTCCTTCTCTCCTGACTACAAAAATGATGCAATTAACCTAAAATATACACAACTACTCTAAATGCACAATGATGCATGCTATGCAATATTTATAATATGGAATGCAAATCTAAGCCTAGAAACATGCATAAATAGGCATTTTAACCTAAATGGATGTGTCTACATCAGCCAGCATTCACCATAAATAGCTTGAATTAGTTGAAATCAATAGATAAACGCTTTTGAATGATCGACTAAGGGCCATAATTACACTCTAATTTATTTTAAGAAGATAATAAAATAGGGTTAATTCTGTAGTTTTAACAGTGCATCACGAACACAGATTAACCACGGGGTCACTCAAGGGTTAATTAAAGGTCAATTGAGCATAAAAAACCAAGAAGTGGGTCTACATTGACTAAAACAAGGTTTCACAAATTTCAAGGATAAAAATAGTATAAAAAACCCTAATTATCAACTCCACTTAAATTGAAGAGGTTCTGGTCAAGATGAAATTAACATAAACCTCCTAAAATTCATATAAATTTATTCTAAGAGGCTTGGCACCTTTGGTTTAATCATCTGAACCCAATTTGATCTAGAATAGAGATTCAAATGAGATTATGCCCTGATTTGGGTTTCTTTGCAATTTACCTAATAAAATGTGGTCAAAACTCAAATCCAAGTTTACCATTAGATTTCTTGGGTCTAAATTAGTTTAACACCAAAATTTAGTTCCAATTAGAGTTCATCTTGACCTAGTTTGCAATTTGGACCTTAGAAACTCTATTTCTTACACTTAGCCTCCTGGATTTCAAGTTTCTTGCATTTAGGGCCCTTACTTTGTCGTCATATTGATGTTTAGGTCTCTATTGCAATTGCCATGTGAACACTCCACAGACCGAGCTTCAAGATAGAATATGTCTCTCAAATCAGCACCAAATCCCTCTAAATTTGGAGGGATTGGTGTTCAAACCTAGGGGAATCCAACAAACTTGATTCCAAGACCTAACTCAAAGCCAAGATCCCTAGTGAGCTCAATATTTCAGGGATCCTAAATTGCCAAAGATCGTGGCTCAATCAGGATCTTTTCTTGAATTAGAGCTTGGATTTGAGCTCTATATAAAGCCCCATGAATCCAGCGTCTTCCTCAATTTGGTCTAGGCCAAAACAGCTCTTCCCTTCTTCCTTCGGCCATCTCCAACCATGACTCCATGAGCTCCTTCAATATCCTTCTTCTCGCCACCCAACCATCAAATAGGGTGGCCCAAAATCCTCTTCAAGTTCCTCCTCACCTGGTAGGCCAAAGCTAGGGCATCTACACACTTTCATCGTGCCGTCTCATCCCACTGGAGAACTTCGCCTCCTCCACAACCGGTAGCCACATCGGTGTGGATCTCTCCCCTATTTGTCCAATAACTAGGTTCCATCTTTCCATCTCCTTCTTTAGCTTAGGTTTAACCCTATAGGATCTCGATTCTGCCACCTTTCATCTCTCTCCCCCTCCATCTTCTATACATCAAACCACCACCACCAGAAGCTTCCTCATCCTCCATTGGTCAGGCATGTTTCGCATGTTAGAAATCAGGGTTACAAGTAACCCATCGTCGTAGTTACAAAACACGTCGATTAGATAAAATTTATACTGAAACTCCAAGGGAGTCCCGGGTCGAACACAGGGAGGCGACGTTTACTTTAAGTGAAAATCGCGCTTCGATTTGTTTCATTTTGATATTTTAGGGTTTTATTTTCTTTTTGTGTTTTTGAAATAAAAGGCAAGCAATCACAAGATAGAGATGGAATCAAATACGATGTATTGCATTAATGTTTATTACAATAATTTACGAAAGCATAAAAAGAGAGGGAGATGAGAGGAAATCTCCTGAATCAGTTGTTCGGTGAGACGACGGTGCCTGGCGGAAGCTCGGATGAAGGAGGTGAGGAGCAGGACGACGGAGGTGAGATGCAGGAGGATGTCGAGTTGAGAAAAGCTTCGGTGTAGCTCCAGAATGGAGGTGAGAAGACAGAGATGATCTGCTACCGGAATGGAGGTGGGAGGATGGCTCCAAGGTGACCTATGAATGGGGATGGGAAGTTGGAGGAATATTTGGTGGGGCAGAGGTTTGCTACACTAATAGGAGCCTTGGGAGCTTGAGAACAAGCTCTAATGGAGTGTTGGTAGGCTTGTTAGAGCTTGGGAGTAGGTGGAAGTAGAGTAGGTAGAGATGGCTTGGAAGGGAGGGGGTGTAGGTCCTTTTATAGTGGAGGAGAAGAGGCTTAAAATGGGTAAATGACCTTTAGCGATTTCCAGACCGTCGCTGGAAACGTTGCTGTAGACAGCTTACATCCGCTCACGCCCTTAGCTGGCTCTGCTGGCTTACAATGAAGTAGCAACGGCTGTAAGCGTCGCTATAGGTCAGCCCAGCTGTCGCTGAAAGTTGGCACCAACCGCGCTTGCGCCCGCGCTGCGTTGCTGCCCATCACGCACGCTGATCGTGCGGCGGCCTGCTGGTGTAGGTGCTGGCTTGCGCGTGTGTGCACTGCGCTGCTGGTTGCATGCGCCACTGATTTGAGGATTACGGGGGGCTACGGGGATTCGAACCCACGCCCCTCCCTTGAGAACTGCCACTCCCACCATTATGCTAGGATGCCCTTTGTGTCGTGCGGAGGAGCTTGGTGCAAACGCTCCCCAGCCGTTGGATCTTGATCCAACGGCTAGGATTCAAGGGCGCTGATGATGGAGGGAGTCAGCGGTGGCTGCTAGCCGGTGGTTGGCGGTCTGATGGCGTCACGTGGCACCATCTTAGCCATCCATCTTCTTCTTGTAGAGGGTGCCACGGTGCTCAGATCGAGATGATTCCCACGATGCCGAACTGTGATCGTTGCTCTGGATCCATCCGTACGGTCGGATTTTCCATCCGAAACTCATATGGATGTCGCATTGCCCCTTGGCCATATAAAATAAAGGAATTAATATACAAAATATACAACTATCCTTAATGCCATGGAATGGATGTTATGCAATATTTATAACATGATATGCAATGCTAATCCTAGGAACTATCATAAATAAGCAATTTATCATGAATTTATGTGTGTTCATCATACCCCCATGCTTACTTTTTGCTAGTCCTAGCAAAATTAAACTATATGCTATGTATAAAAGTAGAATTAGGATTAAATCGCTTAGGCATAAGTCGTTTATTAACATTAGAAAATTTCAACTAAGGTCCTAAACTACGAAAACTCAACAGTACCTAGGTGTCTGCCAGAATGCAGACCACCCAAGTTCTCGCCTTATTTAAGAAGGGAAGATACATTTTTTTTATTTTTCTTCTTTTCTAATTTTTTTTGTACGTTTGGAGTTTGAGAGTTCTGGGATAACTTTTTATGGCTACCCGACCTGCCCAAGACTCGAAAAGGATGAAAGTTCTTCCCTACTTGGAGGGGTGAGATCAGCGTGACGAAAAAAAAATTTGGAATTGAAAATATAAAGCAATCTCACAAAAATAAGCAATCCCAAAATGTACACAAGTATTTTTAGGTGGAAACCCAAACCGGGTGAAAACCACCACCTAACCCTCTCGAGTTAGGATTTTCCGATCAACCAAGTTGATCAAACTCCACTAAACGAATCACTTTAAACGAGGGTGATTCAACCTCAGTACAACCACGCTACAAGTACGAGGGTAGCGTTCCTCAACCCCTTCTCTCCACGAGAAGGATTTTGTCCCACGAAGGAGACGGGAATTCGCAAAGCGAATACCCAACCAAATAACAAAGATAAAATAAACAATAGTCCTATAGAGCCAACAAAATAATTAAACCTAGCTTCTATAGGAAATAGGAAACTCCCCTTTGCAAGGAGTGCGTCGACGATGACGCGGTGCGTGTGCCACGCGATGGCGCTACGTAGCTCTCGTGAACAACAGCGGGAGAGCGGGCGCGCAAACTGAATTTAGCTCTCAAGATGATGGAGCTTGAGCTTGGAGAGCAAGAACTTCTTGGACACAAGAGTGTGAAAGTGTGTAGCTAAGTGTATCCAAGTGTATTTCTAAGTGTCTCTTATGTGTTTTTGTGTTGCAAAGGCTCCCCTCTATTTATAGAGGCCTTAGGAAGGCTTTGGAAGGCTTAGAAAGGGTTCTATAGCCGTTGGGAACAAAGTCCAAGAGAATCAGGCCGAAATCAGGACAATGATTACATTTGACAGGGTTATCAGACGTCTAACTCTGGCATCAGACGTCTGGAAGGCCACTTTAAGACGTCTGATTTCAAGGTCAGACGTCTGATTCTATGCGAGTTTCTCCCTGACTTGAATCAGATCTAAACAGGGTTTTTGTGCAAGTCCATCAGACGACATACAGGACGTCTGGCACTATATCTGGATGTCTGGAAACCTACTTTTACTGTGGGAATTGATTTCCAAACGTTGCAACGGCTAGAAAATCTCTGAGAAGAGATTTTGGGTCAGCCGAGGCAAAACGGTCATTTATCAGACGTCTGGAAATGCCTAAGGACGTCTGATAAGGCTCTAACGGTCATATTCTTGACTGCCTGCTGAGCTAGCCAACGGTCCACTAATTGGACGTCTGGCAAAATCATCAGACGTCTCCTAAGACGTCTGGTCTAAGGTATGGACGTCTGAATTCATCAGACAGAACTAACTATGTCCAGCCTAACAGTTATCAGACGTCTTAAAATACATTATCAGACGTCTGATTTGGGAATTAGACATCTGGAAAGTCTGTTTGAACCCTATATTGGTTTTCTAGGTATTCTACAGAAAACCTAAGTATCCTAGGGTTGTGCCGGTGTTCCTAGGACTAGTGTTAGGGTTCTTTGAGGCTCTTTAACATGAAATATCTAAGGAAATAAAGAGCAACAAAAGAAACGAAAAATACAGCAAGTACAAAAGAAGGAAATCTATCCTATTCTTCATTTCCTTCCATCTTCAATCTTTCGCTCCACGTGAACCTCCTCTGTTTTCTGTCAAGCTCCTCCAATCCGTCCTGGATGCGAGCTCGAGTTCCGTCTAAACACGTCTTCATTTGCAATTGACCTGAAATCTAGGACTCAAATTGCAAATGTTAAATAACATGTGTTTTGTTATCATCAAAACAAATGATCGTGGTGCTCTAGCACCAACAATCTCCCCCTTTTTGATGATGACAAAATCGTAAATAATGCATAAAAATCCTCCCCCTTTTTGACATTATCAAAAAGGTTTAATTGATTTTATATTTCCTATAACTCCCCCTTAAAACATGCTCTTCTATGAGTTTCTTTTGACAGAGGTAA
Organism: Thalassia testudinum; assembly: GCA_037157565.1. Classification (NCBI taxonomy): domain Eukaryota; kingdom Viridiplantae; phylum Streptophyta; class Magnoliopsida; order Alismatales; family Hydrocharitaceae; genus Thalassia; species Thalassia testudinum. Next base: position 148,729,453 of record JAZHRO010000031.1, read on the forward strand.
TGTCCTCCTCCTTTTTGTAACAATGCGATAGCTATTATTTTTCTCCCCCTTACTAAAGGAAATTTAGCTACCTTACATCTCCCCCTTAAAAATTGACAATTAGCTCATCATTTTTTAACTCCCCCTATCTAAAAGCTTATAAAAAGATAGGGTTAAGAATTTTACCTCACCTACCATGGCCAATAAAATGGCCCGAATGGTGGTGGTGGATGCCACATCGGATGGGGCTCCCATCGTAGCTTGGAGGCCCGGGCATCGGCGCCGGTCTCCAATCTGGTGGACGACGTGCGGCGGGTCCGTCGTTTGTTCGCCGTCTTGTCGGTCTTCTTGTTCTCCTCCTTGGTCTACTCCTTAGTTCTCCTAACTCGAGTTGACCAGCCTTGAGTTTGTTGGTCCAGTCCTGTGTATTGTAGTTATCCCTGAATCCTACAAAACAAGGTTCCAGATTTTTCTTCGGTATCCAAGTAAGCTTGGATCCGGATTTGTTAGTGGGTCTCCTTGACGGAGATCCTATCTCAACCTTAGGGCTATAAAACTTGTCTACTTTGTTGATTAATTTGTTAGAATTTTCCCTAAGACATGCAATTTCTTTTTCTATAGTTTGCATCTTAGTCTTTAAATTAGAAATTTCTAACTTTAGACTATCATTTTCCTCAATCAATTTAGTATTTTCATTGATTAAATTTTTATTTTCTAAAAGCAGGTTATTATCCTTAGGACTAGTTTCTATGTCCTTAAGTTATTTTTCTAACCTATCATTTTCATTTTTAAGAAAACTAAGGTTCTTTTTAATGCTTTTATTTTCTATCCTAAGTGATTTACTAATCTCAAAAAGTTCATTAAATGCTTCTTGAAGATCGATATTTACCTCGTTGTCGCTGTCGTCGCTTCCACTTTCGCTGTCGCTGTTGGTTCCTCTGGCCATGAAACCAAAGCAAGTGGTTTCTTCTTCTTTTTCTTCTTCTTCTTCCTTCGAGCTGGAATCCTCATGAGTGCCTTCCAACCTCCTCCATATCTCGTGGGCGGTGGTGCACTCTTGGATTCGTTCGAATTCCTTCAGACTCAATGCGCAGTACAAGGCATTCATTGCCTTTGCGTTGAGTGAGAGCTCTAGAATCTGCACCTGCGAGTACCCTCCTTAGGGTCCTTCGGGATCTCGTATGGGGTTTCGCAACATCCCCATACCTCGAATTCAGTGGCTTGGAGCCACGTCTTCATCCTCAGCTTCCAGTAGCTGTAGTTGTTCCCGTCAAAGTAGGGTGGACGGGTTGTGGACTGCCCCTCGGAAATCCTGATTGCTGATGTGCTTCCCTCCATTTGGTCTCTTGCCGGGTTGTTACGCCGAAACAGCAAGACCTGCTCTGATACCAATTGAAAGTTCTTCCCTACTTGGAGGGGTGAGATCAGCGTGACGAAAAAAAAATTTGGAATTGAAAATATAAAGCAATCTCACAAAAATAAGCAATCCCAAAATGTACACAGGTATTTTTAGGTGGAAACCCAAACCGGGTGAAAACCACCACCTAACCCTCTCGAGTTAGGATTTTCCGATCAACCAAGTTGATCAAAATCCACTAAACGAATCACTTTAAACGAGGGTGATTCAACCTCAGTACAACCACGCTACAAGTACGAGGGTAGCGTTCCTCAACCCCTTCTCTCCACGAGAAGGATTTTGTCCCACGAAGGAGACGGGAATTCGCAAAGCGAATACCCAACCAAATAACAAAGATAAAATAAACAATAGTCCTATAGAGCCAACAAAATAATTAAACCTAGCTTCTATAGGAAATAGGAAACTCCCCTTTGCAAGGAGTGCGTCGACGATGACGCGGTGCGTGTGCCACGCGATGGCGCTACGTAGCTCTCGTGAACAACAGCGGGAGAGCGGGCGCGCAAACTGAATTTAGCTCTCAAGATGATGGAGCTTGAGCTTGGAGAGCAAGAACTTCTTGGACACAAGAGTGTGAAAGTGTGTAGCTAAGTGTATCCAAGTGTATTTCTAAGTGTCTCTTATGTGTTTTTGTGTTGCAAAGGCTCCCCTCTATTTATAGAGGCCTTAGGAAGGCTTTGGAAGGCTTAGAAAGGGTTCTATAGCCGTTGGGAACAAACTCCAAGAGAATCAGGCCGAAATCAGGACAATGATTACATTTGACAGGGTTATCAGACGTCTAACTCTGGCATCAGACGTCTGGAAGGCCACTTTAAGACGTCTGATTTCAAGGTCAGACGTCTGATTCTATGCGGGTTTCTCCCTGACTTGAATCAGATCTAAACAGGGTTTTTGTGCAAGTCCATCAGACGACATACAGGACGTCTGGCACTATATCTGGATGTCTGGAAACCTACTTTTACTGTGGGAATTGATTTCCAAACGTTGCAACGGCTAGAAAATCTCTGAGAAGAGATTTTGGGTCAGCCGAGGCAAAACGGTCATTTATCAGACGTCTGGAAATGCCTAAGGACGTCTGATAAGGCTCTAACGGTCATATTCTTGACTGCCTGCTGAGCTAGCCAACGGTCCACTAATTGGACGTCTGGCAAAATCATCAGACGTCTCCTAAGACGTCTGGTCTAAGGTATGGACGTCTGAATTCATCAGACAGAACTAACTATGTCCAGCCTAACAGTTATCAGACGTCTTAAAATACATTATCAGACGTCTGGAAAGTCTGTTTGAACCCTATATTGGTTTTCTAGGTATTCTACAGAAAACCTAAGTATCCTAGGGTTGTGCCGGTGTTCCTAGGACTAGTGTTAGGGTTCTTTGAGGCTCTTTAACATGAAATATCTAAGGAAATAAAGAGCAACAAAAGAAACGAAAAATACAGCAAGTACAAAAGAAGGAAATCTATCCTATTCTTCATTTCCTTCCATCTTCAATCTTTCGCTCCACGTGAACCTCCTCTGTTTTCTGTCAAGCTCCTCCAATCCGTCCTGGATGCGAGCTCGAGTTCCGTCTAAACACGTCTTCATTTGCAATTGACCTGAAATCTAGGACTCAAATTGCAAATGTTAAATAACATGTGTTTTGTTATCATCAAAACAAATGATCGTGGTGCTCTAGCACCAACAATCTCCCCCTTTTTGATGATGACAAAATCGTAAATAATGCATAAAAATCCTCCCCCTTTTTGACATTATCAAAAAGGTTTAATTGATTTTATATTTCCTATAACTCCCCCTTAAAACATGCTCTTCTATGAGTTTCTTTTGACAGAGGTAATGTCCTCCTCCTTTTTGTAACAATGCGATAGCTATTATTTTTCTCCCCCTTACTAAAGGAAATTTAGCTACCTTACATCTCCCCCTTAAAAATTGACAATTAGCTCATCATTTTTTAACTCCCCCTATCTAAAAGCTTATAAAAAGATAGGGTTAAGAATTTTACCTCACCTACCATGGCCAATAAAATGGCCCGAATGGTGGTGGTGGATGCCACATCGGATGGGGCTCCCATCGTAGCTTGGAGGCCTGGGCATCGGCGCCGGTCTCCAATCTGGTGGACGACGTGCGGCGGGTCCGTCGTTTGTTCGCCGTCTTGTCGGTCTTCTTGTTCTCCTCCTTGGTCTACTCCTTAGTTCTCCTAACTCGAGTTGACCAGCCTTGAGTTTGTTGGTCCAGTCCTGTGTATTGTAGTTATCCCTGAATCCTACAAAACAAGATTCCAGATTTTTCTTCGGTATCCAAGTAAGCTTGGATCCGGATTTGTTAGTGGGTCTCCTTGACGGAGATCCTATCTCAACCTTAGGGCTATAAAACTTGTCTACTTTGTTGATTAATTTGTTAGAATTTTCCCTAAGACATGCAATTTCTTTTTCTATAGTTTGCATCTTAGTCTTTAAATTAGAAATTTCTAACTTTAGACTATCATTTTCCTCAATCAATTTAGTATTTTCATTGATTAAATTTTTATTTTCTAAAAGCAGGTTATTATCCTTAGGACTAGTTTCTATGTCCTTAAGTTGTTTTTCTAACCTATCATTTTCATTTTTAAGAAAACTAAGGTTCTTTTTAATGCTTTTATTTTCTATCCTAAGTGATTTACTAATCTCAAAAAGTTCATTAAATGCTTCTTGAAGATCGATATTTACCTCGTTGTCGCTGTCGTCGCTTCCACTTTCGCTGTCGCTGTTGGTTCCTCTGGCCATGAAACCAAAGCAAGTGGTTTCTTCTTCTTTTTCTTCTTCTTCTTCCTTCGAGCTGGAATCCTCATGAGTGCCTTCCAACCTCCTCCATATCTCGTGGGCGGTGGTGCACTCTTGGATTCGTTCGAATTCCTTCAGACTCAATGCGCAGTACAAGGCATTCATTGCCTTTGCGTTGAGTGAGAGCTCTAGAATCTGCACCTGCGAGTACCCTCCTTAGGGTCCTTCGGGATCTCGTATGGGGTTTCGCAACATCCCCATACCTCGAATTCAGTGGCTTGGAGCCACGTCTTCATCCTCAGCTTCCAGTAGCTGTAGTTGTTCCCGTCAAAGTAGGGTGGACGGGTTGTGGACTGCCCCTCGAAAATCCTGATTGCTGATGTGCTTCCCTCCATTTGATCTCTTGCCGGGTTGTTACGCCGAAACAGCAAGACCTGCTCTGATACCAATTGAAAGTTCTTCCCTACTTGGAGGGGTGAGATCAGCGTGACGAAAAAAAAATTCGGAATTGAAAATATAAAGCAATCTCACAAAAATAAGCAATCCCAAAATGTACACAGGTATTTTTAGGTGGAAACCCAAACCGGGTGAAAACCACCACCTAACCCTCTCGAGTTAGGATTTTCCGATCAACCAAGTTGATCAAAATCCACTAAACGAATCACTTTAAACGAGGGTGATTCAACCTCAGTACAACCACGCTACAAGTACGAGGGTAGCGTTCCTCAACCCCTTCTCTCCACGAGAAGGATTTTGTCCCACGAAGGAGACGGGAATTCGCAAAGCGAATACCCAACCAAATAACAAAGATAAAATAAACAATAGTCCTATAGAGCCAACAAAATAATTAAACCTAGCTTCTATAGGAAATAGGAAACTCCCCTTTGCAAGGAGTGCGTCGACGATGACGCGGTGCGTGTGCCACGCGATGGCGCTACGTAGCTCTCGTGAACAACAGCGGGAGAGCGGGCGCGCAAACTGAATTTAGCTCTCAAGATGATGGAGCTTGAGCTTGGAGAGCAAGAACTTCTTGGACACAAGAGTGTGAAAGTGTGTAGCTAAGTGTATCCAAGTGTATTTCTAAGTGTCTCTTATGTGTTTTTGTGTTGCAAAGGCTCCCCTCTATTTATAGAGGCCTTAGGAAGGCTTTGGAAGGCTTAGAAAGGGTTCTATAGCCGTTGGGAACAAAGTCCAAGAGAATCAGGCTGAAATCAGGACAATGATTACATTTGACAGGGTTATCAGACGTCTAACTCTGGCATCAGACGTCTGGAAGGCCACTTTAAGACGTCTGATTTCAAGGTCAGACGTCTGATTCTATGCGGGTTTCTCCCTGACTTGAATCAGATCTAAACAGGGTTTTTGTGCAAGTCCATCAGACGACATACAGGACGTCTGGCACTATATCTGGACGTCTGGAAACCTACTTTTACTGTGGGAATTGATTTCCAAACGTTGCAACGGCTAGAAAATCTCTGAGAAGAGATTTTGGGTCAGCCGAGGCAAAACGGTCATTTATCAGACGTCTGGAAATGCCTAAGGACATCTGATAAGTCTCTAACGGTCATATTCTTGACTGCCTGCTGAGCTAGCCAACGGTCCACTAATTGGACGTCTGGCAAAATCATCAGACGTCTCCTAAGACGTCTGGTCTAAGGTATGGACGTCTGAATTCATCAGACAGAACTAACTATGTCCAGCCTAACAGTTATCAGACGTCTTAAAATACATTATCAGACGTCTGATTTGGGAATTAGACGTCTGGAAAGTCTGTTTGAACCCTATATTGGTTTTCTAGGTATTCTACAGAAAACCTAAGTATCCTAGGGTTGTGCCGGTGTTCCTAGGACTAGTGTTAGGGTTCTTTGAGGCTCTTTAACATGAAATATCTAAGGAAATAAAGAGCAACAAAAGAAACGAAAAATACAACAAGTACAAAAGAAGGAAATCTATCATATTCTTCATTTCCTTCCATCTTCAATCTTTCGCTCCATGTGAACCTCCTCTGTTTTCCGTCAAGCTCCTCCAATCCGTCCTGGATGCGAGCTCGAGTTCCGTCTAAACACGTCTTCATTTGCAATTGACCTGAAATCTAGGACTCAAATTGCAAATGTTAAATAACACGTGTTTTGTTATCATCAAAACAAATGATCGTGGTGCTCTAGCACCAACAAAGGACTCTAAGTACTAAGCATCTTTGTGAAAAAGTGATAGACTCACAAAACGGTCGTTAAGATGGACTTCGGGTTTCTACGACCCTATGTGACCTTGCCTAAAGGTTTATCTTTACGAACGATAGCTTTCTCCCTACTTTTATTTATGGTGTCAACACAAGAGCGAACCCAGTGTATATCTCCCAGGTTTATTCTACTTCCCCGCTTCTTCCCTACGTGTTTTGGGAATTATTGTGCATTTTTATGAGCTGGGCTCTGGACAACCAGCCATGGACTGTTACCCACGACCACTTGCCAGCCATACTCGTGCAGTGAAGTGTGGCTTTATTATTATTATTTTTTTCTCCTCTTTTTTCTTTTCTTTTTGGGTGTTTCTTTTTTTTCTTTTCTTTTTTTTTTAAGTAGGTGGCTTCCTTGATCTAAGATTTACCTAAAGGAAGTACAACAAAAATAGTTTTGTGGCTGGGCTCTGGACAACCGGTCGATGAGCTGTTACCACCGACAACTTGCCAGCCATACCACACAAGTTGGCCCATTAGCTACCCAATTTCCATGAAACTACCGAAAAGTGAGTCAGTACAAATAGTGTGTAGATGCTTAGCCTTAAAATCCCCCCAAATCAGAGGGCGGGTTGATAAGTCGCATACTTATCATCCCAAATTATTAGCCAAATTAAAAATGAATTTGAATTGGCGAGAACTCGAGACTAAGTCTACATTTGAGTGGATACTCGAGCTAATTAGGGTTGAAGACCTGAAGAGTCTAAGTGTTTAGGTCCTCTCGTATCATTTCCTAAAGATAATAACTTCCAAATGCCTAAGTTCTCTTTTCCTAATTTCTTTCTTTTTATATCTTTTTCAAATTTTCAATATTTTTTTAAAGAAACTAAAAGAAATTCTACAGAGTTAACAAAATGATTTCAGGATTAAGTATCCACCCCCCCATGCCTAAATGATGCGATGTCTTCATTGTAAATATAAAGACATGAAAAGGGCAGAGTAAATAGAATATCGCCTGAGTGTTGTGAAAATCCGGTCAGCTCCGTAAAGAGAAGAGAGTATACACATGCGCTAAGTTTAATGCCCTTAGCTAGGCATAACATACATACAAAGAAGAAATTGAGAATTCATAAGTGCGGGTCAGAATCAAAATAAAAATATTGATCCTAAAACTCGCCAGCAGAAGATGTCCACAAACGTGGACCAGATTATGGTGCAGACCCATGCCCCAAGGTCGAGTGGTTCTCAGGTTCTGGATGAAAATCACTCAGAACCGAAGGTTGTGAAGCTTGTGGGGCCAGGCCTGCGGTTTAGTGGTGTGCAACTCAAGACCAAAGTGTCGGACAACGGATAAAGATGGTTCAATAGGTGAGATTGTCCACTTAATATCTAGCTCAGAAAAATAATCAGTTATTTCGAGCTTAGGTTACACGTGAAAGATATCGTAAGGATCCTGGTAGAAAGTAGGTGGTTTCAGGTCAATAGGAACCCTTAGATCCAAAATCAAAGTTCCCTCAGAATTAGCTTCCCAAATTTTTAATTCAACAATTCTATCCGCCAACATCAAGAACTCAGGCTCCAGAACCTCTAGCATATCATTCACCCCATATGATTTTCCCAAGTCTAGAAATTGTGGCTGAATCAAGATTGACTTCGGCACAATGATCTCAGAAGTCATCTCTTCAGGGTGTAGATGAGGAATGGGGTCACTGATTGAATCATCAAGTAAATGAGGATTCGAATCCTCCACGTTAGCCCCAACCGAATCAAAATCTTCAATGACTGGGCTATCAAATGGTTCGTCATGCTCCTCGAGCCCATTTGTCTCACTAAAATCATCTTCCTTAAGCTCAAGTGAGACTTCACTAAGAGATTCCTTACCCTCAGAATCAAAGAATCCATGATCCTCATTTATATATGTCTCAAAATCATATATCATTTCATGGTCCATGGAGACATATTTTTCGTCATTCCCTGGCTCTAGGATCTTGGGTGAGAAACTCGATTCATCCTCAAAGGGTTGCTCTAGCCCAACTTGGTCATCTCCAATCTCAGAATATGTATCCCCCCTGACAGGAGCCTGAGCGGGTTCAGACATTGGCTCTCCTGAAGGGGGTTCATCTTGAGAATCATCCTAAGATTTGACTAGGGCAACCACAAATTTCATCCTCAACCTCGACAATTTCCCAAGAAGAAACTCACCCAGGGCCCTATCCCTAACACTTTAGAGCAAATCCAGTAAAGAACTATTAAGTTCATCAATCATTTTGATCATAGGCTCCAATGCTTCAGTGCATGGTGTTGGCTGAGCTTCTAAAGATTGGATGGTGTTCCTTAAGTTAGCCAACACCCTATCCTGGATCTGGTTCACCTGAACCAACTGGTTCGATTCAGGTTTGGGTTAAATCTAGGGGAGTCAAGATGTCCAGGTTCTTGGGTTCCTCCCTGATAGTAGGTCGTCTCGGGTTGTTCAAAGAATGGTGGTGACCTATATTTAGTGGAGTATTTGGGAGGGTAGGTGTTATAATCATTATATTCTTCCTGATTGTAGATCGGGTTGGTTTGGTGATCAAAGGATGAAGATCTATAGTCATTGTAGCTCTGGGAAGGATAATAATCACAGTCTTGTTGTCCAGGGTTAGGCCCTGGACATTGAGGTCTGGATTCGTATCCCTAATCAAAATCATCCTAGCTAGTTGATGGGTAATTACAAGTCAAGTCGGAAGAGTAATCATCTTAGGGATAAGTGGTGGTAGGAGGGTAGGATGTGAAATGTGTGTACGATGCGGAAGGGTACATGGTAGAAAAGGAGGGAAAATGGAGAAGAGAAAAGGTGCCCTGCAATACAATCAAACAAACCTATCCTTATGTGAGTAGCCTAAGGACCTACAGACTCCTAGGACCTGTCTTGAGATTATAAACGATTTGGTCTACTTTTATCTGGTCAATCCAACCAGTTAGGAGGGATTGGGGAGAAGGTTCTTCCTTTGGCTTACGCCTCAAGTTCCTAGTGTACCCCCCAACCGCGGTCATTTGACGCTACTCCCCTATCTAGACATCAGATGAACCAGCAAAAGCAGATTAATCAAAAAAAATCTCAGTCTGAGCCTTGAAGAGCGAATCAATCCTTAAGGCCAATGTCTACTCAGTTTTAGTTAGGCTTGGGATGATCGTGCTCTTGGAATGTGATGGGCCCTTTAGATGGGTTATGCCCTTAATGATCAGTTAAAATGTGTGTGCGTGCACAACCAAGGTTTTCAAACAAGGTTATTTGATGATGTGTCTTTTAGGGTTCAACCTTGTTTAATAGCTTTTAGGGTTTAATTTTAGGTATATTCAATCAAGTTTAGAAGAACACTCCAAGTTTTGCAAGCACTAGTGATGACATATTCCTTCAGAAATCAGAGAAAAAATGTGGAGTGCCTGGTTCAGTCCTAAGAATCAACCCTAAGTGGCAAGCTACTTATTTTGAGTGGTGCGGCCCAAACAGTTCAAGCAATTGGCCTATTACACTACTTAGTTAAGGCACACAGAAATGTTTGACCTATTCAAATTTCTACTCACTTATTTGTGGGTTGAATTAAGTGTACCGGGTCCACAGGTCAGGTCCCGGTTAAGTGGTAGAATCGATGTGATTGTGTGTCTTAGGGTGAGAAGTTGTGGGTGTTAAGGTGTGTCTTTTTCAGAAAATCCCACAATCAGATAACATTTTTTTTATTTATGTGGATGGAGAGGTGAGTGGAGGTGCAAATAAACAACCAAATCTATCCTAGGGTTTATAAAAAGCACCTAAGTTTATTTGGGTTTGAGTTATTAGGTTATGGAATGAAAACTAAGGTGGGGGTGGTGTGGGGGACACTTACAAAACACTTTACTCACACTTTACTCCGGTCTACCACACTTGGATCTCCATGCTAGGGTACCTACAAGACAATAGATCAGAGATAAGCGGGGTTAGTGTTATGTAAATGCAAAGAAGCACAGAAAACAATAAAGTAAATTCCGTTGCCTCCCCGGCAACGGTGCCAAAATGGTCGGGCGTGTTTCGCGTGTTAGAAATTAGGGTTATGATTAGCCTCTTACTTTGCATCCTATTCTTGATCACACATTGCATTTGGGATTTAATTTAAAGACCACAAAGTTTGTCTTGAAGCGATCTAACAAGTGGTCACATATATTCGAAAAAAAAGACTAATTAAAGGAGGGACATCTAAAAATCAAGGACTTGATTGTAAAACATGGTGTGCGATTCAAAATTCAAAATCATTTTGCGGTGAATGCACACTTATATCTGTTGCACCACAACACTCATTTAGACACTCCTAAGTCTTGAAACGACTAGGACAAGAGCCCTCCTATCGTTGGATTCTGAAGTGTTTGGAACTTGAGATCAAAGGTTTTGTAAATCCAAAGAGGGGGATACCCTATCGCGGATTTTTGGGGGCAGTTGAGAAGCACCGCGAAAGCACAGCTTCAAAGGAAGGCTTAGGCCTACTTACATCCCTCGATCTTCCGTCTTTGGATTTACTTGACCATTTGAGATTTAGGGAAGAATACCTAAGTTCCAACTAGGTCTTCTTAGGCGAGCCGTAGGTCGACAATAGGCGTGTAAATTGATTGAACAAATTGTATTGTCGCCTTCAATCTGACTTAAAATCAAAAGCCTAAATTAGAAAAGACCTAAAAGGTCCTTTTTGAATTGTGTTTTGCTTGGGGAATTCTGATTGAAGTGAGAGTTAGAATGGACCACATTGATTTTCATCCTTTCACATCTTGCCCACACCCTCACCCCTACTCTGCATCCTTCGATCCCAGACGCCGAGATGGTCCATTCCTTGATGGACATAATGACAATCATTGGGATCCGTTTTACTCCTATTATAGGAATATTGGCCTGGTTAAGCCCCAAATCAGTGAGCAGAACCTAGGAGCGGGATTTGCTTTGCCTAATATCCCACATACCATAGAAATACCCAACCCACCTTCCCTGAAAAATCATAATGGTTGGACAAACACTCCTGGGTACTATAAGCCTGAGCCTGACTTCTCTCATGATAGAAATGACCTCTCCTCTTTGAAGATGGAAATACAGAAAATGCAAAACGAAATGAGTGAATTGTTAGGAGAATCTTTGAGAGCAGGCCAACAACAAAGAGATGAAATTAGCCACCGAATCTACCCCATTGAGGATGATGTACACCCCTCTACAATAGATGCATCTTCCATGGGAGAGCTACAATTTAAGTTGGAGGGAAATTCTAGGGAGAATAGCTACTTTTCGAGGATCAATTTTGAAACCCCCCCATTAGATGACACTTCCTTAAGAGATCCACACCTTAGGTGGGAGGAAGATACACATGAAAGTAGCTATGCATGGGATGAAGAAAGGTGGCAACCCGAGGAAGATGATGATAAGGTTGAGTATCCACCTGAATTATATTGGAGTCAAAAGAAGGGAATGATGGTACTATTGCAAGACCTCGACCCAGATGATAGTATTTTCATGACATTTGATGAAGTGGGTCAAAGTCAAGTTGTTAATCCTACCCTTGAAAGTTTTTCCGGCCCTACCAGGAGGGGGTGACGTAATAATTGCGAAAATAAAATAAACAATCTTACAAATAAGCAATCACACAAAGTACACAAGAATTTATAGGTGGAAACCCAAACCGGGTGAAAACCACCACCTAACCCTCTTGAGTTAGGATTTTCCGATCAACCAAGTTGATCAAAATCCACTAAACCGAATCACTTTAAACGAGGGTGATTCAACCTCAATACAACCATGCTACTTAAACGAGGGTAGCGTACCTCAACCCCTTCTCTCCATGAGAAGGATTTTGTCTCACGAAGGAGACGGGAATTCGCAAAGCGAATACCCAACCAAATAACAAAGATAAAAGAAACAAGTAATCCAATAGAGCCAACAAAGTAATTATAAACCTAGCTTCTATAGGAATTAGGAAACTCCCCTTTGCAAGGAGTGCGTCGAGTTGATGACGCGGTGCGTGAGCCACGCGACGGCGCAACTTCGCTCTCGTGAACTACGGCGGGAGAGCGGGTGCGCAACAGCTTGATGCTCTCAAGAGAATGGAGCTTAAGCTTGGAGAGCAAGAGCTAGCTAGGACACAAGAGAGTGGAAAGTGTAATATAAATTGTTTCTTGTGTATCTTGGTGTCTCTAGGTGTTTCTTAGTGTTTCTAGGTGTGTGTTTTTGTTGCAAAGGTTCCCCTCTATTTATAGAAGCCTTAGGAAGGCTTTGGAAGGCTTAGGAAGGATTCTATAGCCGTTGGGAACAAAGCCCAAGAGAATCAGCCCGAAATCAGGAACAATTATTGCTCTGATAGGCTTATCAGACGTCTAATTCTGGCATCAGACGTCTGGAACTTCACTTTAAGATGTCTGATTTCAAGGTCAGAGTCAGATTTTGGGCGGGTCTCTCCCTGACTTGAATCAGATCTAAACAGGGTTTTTGTGCAAGTCCATCAGACGACATATAGGACGTCTGGCACTATGTCTGGACGTCTGGAAACCTACTTTTACTGTGGGAATGGATTTTCCAAACGTTGCAACGGCTAGAAAATCTTTGAGAAGAGATTTTGGGTCAGCCGAGGCAAAACGGTCATTTATCAGACGTCTGGACAGTCTTTTGGACGTCTGATAAGGCTCTAACGGTCATATTCTTGAGTGTATGCTAAGCAGCCAACGGTCTACTAAATGGACGTCTGGCAAATCCATCAGACGTCTCCTAAGACGTCTAGTCTAAGGTTTGGACGTCTGATTTCATCAGACAGAAATAACCATGTCCAGCCTAATAGTTATCAGACGTCTGAAACAACAGTCAGACGTCTTAAGATACTTTATCAGACGTCTTATTTGGGAATTAGACTTCTGGAAACTCTGTTTGAACCCTATATTGGTTTTCTAAGTGTTCTACAGAAAACCTAAGTATCCTAGGGTTGTGCAGGTGTTCCTAGGACTACTGTTAGGGTACTTTGAGGCTCTTTAACATGAATTATCTAAGGAAATAAAGAGCAACACAAGAAACGAAAAATACAACAAATACAAAAGAAGGAAATCTATCCTATTCTTCATTTCCTTCCATCTTTAATATATCGCTCCTTGCGAATCTCTTCTGTTTTCCATCAAGCTCATCCAATCCGTCCTGGATGCGAGCTCGAACTCCGTCTAATCACGTATCCATTTGTGATTGACCTGAAATCTAGGACTCAAAGTGCAAATGTTAAATAACACGTGTTTTGTTATCATCAAAACAAATGATCGTGGTGCTCTAGCACCAACAACCCTCCCTTCTTATCACGATATGGAACTCAAACCCACCCTTAGGGAACCTAACCCTAAAGAAATTGACCTATTTGAGGAGTCTGATGTTACCAGTGTAAACCATTTACCTCAGATAGAGCACCCTAGGGGATATGCTGAGATATTAAATGATTCTAGACCTCGGGTACATGATGAATTGTGTGATAAGGAGAAAGACGAATTATATGAGGAACCTGCATTCAAGATTTGGAGTGACACTATGGGTGATTATGTCTTATTTGAAGAGTTAGCCCCTGAGGATGTCACAAATTTGACCAAATTAGGTTTCCTTAGCACATCCATTGATGATATTTCTCCTCATGATAAAATGATGGAAAATTTGGAAGCAATTTCAAAGATTTATGTGGATTCACATATACACTCCGGGGAAAATTTGAGTAAAGAACAAAAACCCGGGGATGACATTGATAGGATAATCCCTAGATCTGTTGCTTCCAACCTGCCTTCATTCATTTCGAAGTAACCCTCTGATTCGCTTATATCTGAAAGCAAAATTGTGACTCCTGATGAAGAGCAGGAAGATACATGTGATGGTGCAAGGAATACTAGGGATGAAATTGAGGATTTAGAAAGAGTGTTAGGGATGGACACCGAGCTGATTAAACCCAACCTAGATCTTATGGCCATCCCGCAACCTCGTAACTTGGACACCTTAGATGATCCTTGCCTTAGAAAATTACTCACTTTTGTTCTGACCAGCGGGCTTAACAGACCAATATTTCCTGTAATGGAGTATTGGGTATGGATTGATGATTCCTTTAGTCAGTCCATTACCCTGGGGGTTTATCTCTGTACCATTCCTTCCCCATACCTTTTGGAGGATCCATCTTATCCTCCCCCTACCCCTTTGGAGGTTGTTTTACCTGTTTACCCTTTAGAACCCCTTCTGGTGACCTAGGAAGATTTCATTCCCATTTTAGTTGGGCGAGCATTTGCTATCGGGATTCATCATCAGCTCGCCAACATCCTAGGTTACCTATTTTCTAGGCCAACATTGCTTTGCTCATTTTTAGGGCCTATTTCTGCAATTCTTGAACCTGATTTGCAGGATATTTAGCTATTCACCCAGCTATGACCCAGGTAATATCCTTCTATGCAATGAGGACATTGCAGATTTTAGGCATGGGGGGGTGTACTTGGGGATATACATAGCATAATTGCATACATTTGCATATATAAAAAAAAAAAAAAGGTTTTGAGCTTAACTGGCTAGATCTTGCATTCTTAAGCAAATCAAGACTCTAGGGTAGACTAAATTAATTCTAGGGTCAAACTTTAGAAGCTAAATGAGCTACTAGCTTTAGACCTTTAGGGTCCTTTGTGGACTTAAAAACTTAAGTAGGAGTTAAGTTGCGGACCATTCCTCAAGAGGTTGAGGAAGGGAAGCTAGGGTTTGAGTTAAAAGGTGGGGTAGTACCTGGAGTCTTATTCTACCTTTTGGTTTACGGGTCCTTGTAACCCAAGCATCCAAATTTCACACACATGGTCTGGTAATTAACTTAATTTCTGTCTTTCTGAAAAGAGATTTGGTTCTCTTAGTTTTGACTTAGGAGAGGCTTGAAAACACATTTTGATTGGAAGAGTTCCCGCCACAGGAGAGGTGGAGTATATACTCACCTTGAGGATGCGATGATAACATATTACCTCCTCGGTGCTTGTCTCTTAGGATATCCATCCTACTGGGGGCATGTAAGCGCATTGCGCGGTTCAGGTACCATGGGCGGCCCTATCTCGAAGTGCCGATTGCCATAGGCCTGAATTCGCTTGAGAAATCCATGGGCGATACTATCTCGAAGTGTTGATTGCCAGGAGTTCTTGGGGTCATTATGGGCGGTGCTATCTCGAAGCATCGAAAGCCAGACACCCTTCGAGGTATGGTAATGGGGACAATGAATCCAACACAGACCATGTTGATAGCTGATCTGAGGTTAGACTTAGAAGAATAAAAAAAAAATGTATATTAAAAAAAAAAAAAAGATCCTTTAACTCAAATAACTCAGACCAATGCACAGGCACGGATGCTTTAATCTCAGGGATCAATAAACTTTAGGGTAGAGTCAGAAATCAGGGAAACTTGTGCCTGCAACTCGTCTTTAGCTGACCTAGTTTGTAACTTAGCAATTACTTAGGAACCTTGAGTCTAGAGTCTGAACTTAATATGCTTCTGGAGGGAGACCAAGTGGGTTGACTAGTCTACTTGGAGTGCTAGGTTTCGCTTAATTTTGCTAGGGACTAGCAAAAACTAGGCATGGGGGTATTTGATTAGCCCATAGTTGTGGGCTATTTAAGTATTTAAGTGAATACACATTAGGTTAATTCTAACATTTATTTAGCATAAATTAGGATGTAAATAGATTAATTCATAGTTTTAATTTAATTATATAATCCATGCATTGCATTCATATCTTAAGTGCATTTAGAATTAGCTTAGAATGGCATTCATCTAATTAGATAACCAATTAGGTACATTGTTTTCATTAACATAGAAGTTGAGGGTTTGTATATAAATGACCCTAATATTTTAACATTATTTTCTTTATTCTTCTTCTTGCAGGAACGGCTGTCTGCCGCTCTAACGCCACCAGTTGCCACAGTGAAGAACCCATTCAAGGAGGAGCGGATGTGTTGGATCTGGTTGGGCAGCTGATTTCAAATTGGTGCAGGACACTACAAAAGGAGGAGGGAGGTAGCCGAGCTCGGGAGGCCTCCACCACCGACCCTCCACTGTGCAGAGAGACCTTCTCCTCTCCATTCCATACTGTCGGCCTTTATCGTGGTAGCGAGTCTCCACCACCGTGGGCGTGTGGTGTGACAGGCCACACCGCCATCCGGAGCTCGCCCGCATTACCGTGAGCACCTTAGCGTGCATCTCCCTCGCCGTCGTCACCAACCACCAACGCCGCAAATACCATTCAACCACCCTTTCAGTCACTTAAGACGTCTGGAAAATTTCGCGGACGTCTGAAGCTACCCGCTCACCTGCGACCACCCACCTGCATACCCATCTCAAGTCTACCCGCACTCGCACAACCACATCCACCCACTCCACCTTCCGCGCACGCCCCCTCCAACCGCACCCGCACCCGCTCAGCCTGTAGCCGCACTCTTCTCGCGCCTGCAGAGCCACCCGCTCACCTCCAGCAGCTCCCGCGCCCTCTGCCAAGAGGCTACCCACCCGCTCATCTCCAACCACGCACACCCTCCTCAGCCTGCAGCGCTCTCTTCCCTCGCCTGCAGACCCGCACAACCGTGCACACCTTCCTCGTGCCTGCAACCTCAACCGCACCTTCCGAACCTCCTCCCGCGCTTCCAGAACCGCCAGCAGCACCCGCTCTCCACGCGCACCAGCTTGCGCACCCGCCTGAAGCCACACGTGCGGCAGCACCGGCTGAAGCCATGCCAGCAGCAGCGCGCGGCAGTCCTCACCGCCAACAGGCCGCGCGCGCTCACCGGCTGCAGCACCTCCGCCGAAGCTCGTCCGGCTGCCTCCGGCCACCGCACGACACACCGCCACCACCGCTTCGAAGCCCTCGGTACAAGGGACTTCCTCCGAGCTTCCTGCGCCCGGCCATCCACTTCTCGTCGCACAAGACAAAGGGGAAAAATTCCCCTATTTTGCTACAGTAACCTGTCAATTAGAAATTACATTTTCTTCCATTGTCACTTTTTAATCATATTTTATTGATTCTGCATTGTGGAAAATATCCTCTAGTTTCTCAGAATTGCTATTTCAGCATTGTTTCTTACTTAAACCTTAATCTGAAGGCAATCTTGGCTTGATTCTTGTCCAAACTGACTGCGAACAAATGTTTTTATCTGGTGCAAATTTTAATACGTCATTTCCTCCCTGTGGATACTACCCGCTCCTCTGCAAGTGGTTATTTCTTCTTAAATATTGATTAGTCGATTTTTCCACCACATTAAACTGCAAACGACTTTAAAGCGAACAATCGACTAGTCAGGTTACAAGTAACCCGTCGTCGTAGTTACAAAACACGCCAATCAGATAAAATTTATACCGAAACTCCATGGGAGTCCCGGGTCGAACACAGGGAGGCGACGTTTACTTTAAGTGAAAACCGTGCTTCGATTTGTTTCTTTGTGGTATTTTAAGGTTTTATTTTCTTTTTGTTCTTGAAATAGAAAACATGCAATCACAAGATAGAGATGGAATCAAATATGATGTATTGCATTAATGTCTATTAAATAATCTACGAAAGCATAAAAAGAGAGGGAGGTGAGAGGAAATCTCCCGAATCAGTTGTTCGGCGAGACGACGGTGCCTGGCGGAAGCTCGGACGAAGGAGGTGAGGAGCGGGACGACGGAGGTGAGATGTAGGAGGACGTCGGGTTGAGAAAAGCTTCGACGTGGCTCCGGAATGGAGGTGAGAAGATAGAGATAATCTGCTACCGGAATGGAGGTGGGAGGACGGCTCCAAGGCGACCTATGAATGGGGATGGGAAGTTGGAGGAATATTTGGTGGGGCAGAGGTTTGCTACACTAATAGGAGCCTTGGGAGCTTGAGAACAAGCTCTAATGGAGCGTTGGTAGGCTTGCTAGAGCTTGCGAGTAGGTGGGAGTAGAGTAGGTAGAGATGGCTTGGAAGGGAGGGGGTGTAGGTCCTTTTATAGTGGAGGAGAAGAGGCTAAAAATGGGCAAAGGACCTTTAGCGACCTCCAGACTGTCACTGGAAATGTTGCTGTAGATAGCTCACATCTGCTCACGCCCTTAGCTGGCTTGCAATGAAGTAGCGATGGCTGTAAGCATCGCTATAGGTCAGCTCAGCCGTCACTAAAAGCTGGCACCAACCGCGCTTGCGCCCGCACTGTGCTGCCGCCCATCATGTGCACTGATCGCCTGGAAGCCTACTGGTGTGCGCGTTGGCGTGCTCTTGTGCACGCGTGCGCTCGCTGCCCTACTGCTTGCGTGCGCCGCTGATTTGAGGATTAGGGGGGGCTGCGGGGATTCGAACCTGCGCCCCTCCCTTGAGAACCGCCACTCCCACCATTGTGCTAGGCTGCCCTTTGTGTCGCACGGAGGAGCTTGGTGCAGACGCTCCCTAGCCGTTGGATCTTGATCCAACAGCTCGGATTCAAGGGTGCGGATGATGAAGGGAGTGGGCGGTGGCTGCTGGCCGGTGGTGGGCGGTTTGGATGGCACCACGTGGCACCATCTTGTCGTCCGTCTTCTTCTTCTTGTAGAGGGTGCTACGGTGCTCAGATCGAGATGATTTCCACGATGCCGAACTGCGATTGTCGCTCCGAATCCATCCGTACGGTCGGATTTTCCATCTAAAACCCGTATGGATGTCGCATTGCCCCCCTGGCCATATAAAATGAAGGAATTAATATACAAAACATACAACTATCCTAAATGCCATGCAATGGATGTTATGCAATATTTATAGCATGATATGCAATGCTAAGCCTAGGAACTATCACAAATAAGCAATTTATCATGAATTTATGTGTGTTCATCATCCATCGACCAAAAGCCCTCTGCAAATTAAAAGCTTCGCTCATCCCTTCTCTCCGTTGGATGACCCACCCTTTCACTGTTGTCCCCGACGTCATCCGGCCAATACACACCTCCAACCACCAAATCAAGACCGCTACTACATCCCTTGCTCCACGATGAACCTCAAGAACCATTTAATTGGGGCTTTTTAGCCCATATTCGTGATCGCAGGTACTCATCGGATCATCTTTAGACGCCGTCCATCATGCTTCAACGCCATCCGATCATCCTAGACTCCAAATCCACCTCCAGATGCTGCGGAATTCCGTTGCGACCTTAACCGCTCCTTCAATTGGCTGAAGCATCAAATGCAGCAGCCTTAATAGAAGAAGATTTCCTTGCAATTGCGTGAAGATGAGAGCCCAGCTAATAGTCCCACCTCGTGCTCTTCAAACTTCACACCATGCATAAATTAAACTTCTAATGAGGGCTTAGCGCCTCTACATGGAGGGGTGAGGTCCCTCACGCCTTACTACTCTCCACTCCTCTCTCACCACCCACTGCCGGTGAGCCTAGTCCCTATACCCGATCCGATTACTCGAATAGCGACTCGATTGATAAGAAAGGAAAGAAATTCTAAGGAGTGTGGGGGGTGATTTTGCATCGGGAAACATGCACACGTGCCTTAGGATGCATGCCAACACACCCAACACTTAGCGAGATTCAGAGGCTTGTGCTTGTGCTATGCTTGAACACTTAAGTCATCTGGTTCCCTATGCCCGATGTCTGATTGTGACTTTGGTTGAGGCACTGTGGACTTATTGAATATTTGGCTGATGTGGCAAGTGGTTCAAAACACTATTGAGATATTTGAATTGGTTTCAGATTATGATTGCTTTGGGATATGTGCTTAATTGTGGGATTAAATTGGTTATGGCGATGGTGATTTGTAACGCGAATGAATGATGGTGATGAGGGAAGGTGGGAGAGACGATGGCGACCATGTTGGTGACGAGGGTTGGTCAACTTGGCGATCAAGGGCATGGTGGAGGAGAGATCAGAGAGGGGAAACCCTAAGGGGAGGAAACTAGATGGGTAGGGGTAGAGCTGTGAAGGAGTGGAGAAGGGTTAATAGGGAAATCATTTGTTTTCGCTGTCGAAGGTGAGGACATATGGCAACAGTCTGTCGCTTCCCTCTTGTTTGCTTGGCTTGCAGAGGACATGGTCACAAGCAAGACGTTTGCACAAGGAATAGAGGGAGATCAGGAGAGGGGGCTTCCCTGCGCCCTAGAACGATGAATAAAGGACCGTCGCCACTGCTTGATGCATATAGGGGCTATTCGATCGATGTGGAGGTTCCTACGTTTGAGGACACTAGGGTTTCTGAACTTGTACTTAGAGGTGCTCTAGTTGGAGAAGTGATGACGGGAAACCCATTGCTGGAGCATCTTCAATTACTGGTAAGATCCCTATCCTTATCAGTTGAAGGCTAGAAGATCGCCACCCTCTCCCCTATGCTTTTTGTGGTTTTTGGATTGGGTATGATTGATGTGGAGCGACTTAGGTTCCAATCAACTACTTTTGAGAATATAACAGTGTTGTGGAGGCTTGTGTCGCCGTTTGATGGTGCTATGCCAGAGCGACCACCATAGAGGGTTGGCTTTCGTTCTGGGAGGTTGGAAATCAAAGGCCTACCATTACATCTGAGATCGAGAAGTGTGGTTGCATCCATGCTTGCAGGATTCGCAAAGTTGGCAGAGGATGCAGAGGTAGGTCTATGGGAAGGAGATGGCCGCCTGCTATGTGTTAAAGTTGAGGTGTTCAGAGGTGGATCGATACCAGAGAAGATTATCCTTCGGTGTGGACGTAGTTCATGGCTTTTACGGCTGTGATTTGGATGTATTGAGGCAGACTTTCAGGAGCAGAAAGTGATGAGAACTTTTGTAGAGGTTGTGAGAGACGAACCTACCTAGGAGCAGCTTGGTCGCAACATGCCAAAGGACGCACCTGAGCTAAAGAAGAGGAAGGATCACCACTATACAGGGATGGAAGAGGAGATGACTAAAATGAGGAGTGACCAACTTGTGGCAGAAGAGGATTTAGCTATGGGTGTTTTACAAGAAATACCAGTAAATTCCCTGAGAAAACACCCTCCTTTTCATATTGCAAAAGGCTTGAAATTTGGGGCTGGAGCTACATCAAAGTCTACATTGGGGAGATCTCCTTACAAGTTAAGGCAAAGAAGAAATGTTGATTCTAGGAAGATGGATGAGAATTATGTTGCAGTAGTGCTTAGAGAAGAATGGGTGCAACAAGCAAACAAAGGGGAATCTCAAGAGGGGAGATGAGAGTCCTCTCATGGAATGTGTGTGGGTTGCGCGATAAAATTTGAAGGGCCTCGCTTGTGAGATATTTAAGGGAATGGGAGATTGACTGTGCACTCATCCAAGAGACACATATTGAGGATGAAAACAGCCCCATGTGGAATGAAATGAAGCGGATAGGGAGTACTGGTTGTGTATCTATAAATGCGCAAGGAAGGTCTGGAGGTGTGGCTTTTTGGTGGAGGGAGGCACACCTAACAGTGACTGAGACTTTAAAATCTAGGCATGCAATCTCTTGCAGATGCAAGATGGTCCAAGGGGAGATAGAGTGGCTGATTACAGGGGTATACAGACCATGTACTGCAGGTAGTCGATTTAAATTATGGGATGATTTATCAGACATTGCAAGTCATTCACAAGGGCTTCCATGGCTGATAGGTGGTGATTTCAACTGTACATTGACAGAGTTAGATAGATCAAGTGGACTTACGGACAATTCTTCTCTTGGCTTCCAATTGACAGTATAAAATCTAGGTCTAAATGAATATCCAGCTGTAGGGGTGGAATTCACTTGGAGAGGTGGAAATGGCTTGATGTCAAAATTAGATAGGTTCTTTGGGAATGCAGACCTAATGGAAAAGTTCCAACTATCGTCTGTGGCTGGTCTGGAGCACCCCTTTTCAGACCATACACCACTAGTATGGGATAGTGGAGAAAATGCACAAGTTGGTTCTTATTTCAAATTCAAAAAATCATGGCTCAGAGATCCGGGTTTTCATGAAATGCTTGAAGTGTGGTGGAGAACAAAACAGGTAGTTGGTACAATGACAATCAGATTGGCCTCTAAACTTGCAGCCATGCGAATTATGTTGAAAGAATATGGATCACTGTTGCTACACTGAGAGAACAAAAATGACAGGAAGCCCTCATGGAAGTGCAGCAGTTGGATGCAAAGGAGTCAGCCTCCCCTTTGTCTGAACATGAGCTGGAAGCTCGGAAAAAGTGGCAGGAGGTAGTAGTAGAGGAAGACTTGAAGAGGGAAATGGACTGGCATGAACGTTCATGACAGCTATGGCTTAAAGAGGGGGATGCGAACACTAAATATTTCCATTTAGCAGCCAGTGCACGTAGAAGACAATCATATTTCCTCTATTGTTGTGGGAGATCAGAGAACATCCTCACTGTAGGAAATCAGAGCTGCAGCCATCAGATATTTCAAAGACACCTCTTGAGTAACAGGGAGGGGTGATTGAAGAATGGTAGGGTTGGTTTTTCCATAGATTTCTGAAGTGCAGGTTGGCAACCTGGTGGCTTCCATCTCTGAAAAAGTGGTACTGGATGCTATTAATGATCTGAACTAGGAGGGCTCGCCAGGTTAGGATGGAGTGCAAGTCTTTTTCTATAAAGAATTTTGGAATGTTTTAAAAGGGGAGGTGATGGAGGTAATCAGGGAGTTTGAAAGGGGCAACTATGGTTTTGATAAGATAAATCGGTTGTATCTCTTCCTACTTCCAAAGAAACTTGGGGCAGATAGCTTTCCGGATGTTAGACCCATTGCACTTTTGAACTCTATATATTTGGTGGTGAGTAAGGTTCTAGCAAGTAGACTCAGGAGTGTTCTACAAGATCAGATTCTTCCAGTTCGATCTGCTTTTCTCCCAAACAGATTGCTACAAGAGTCTTTCATTATGGCTCAGGAGATGGTGATGGGATGGCATAGGAGAAAGTGTAAGGCTTTTCTCTGGAAAGTAGATTTCCGGAAGGCTTATGACTCGGTATCATGGCATTATTTATGGGAGATTTTCAAGAGAAGAGGATTTCCGCCTGTATGGCTGCAATGGATGAAAAGATGCATCACCACTGCCTCGTATTCTCCTCTGATAAATGGTAGACCATGTGGGGTGTGGATTCAACCACAATGCGGTGTTAGGCAAGGATGCCTGCTTGCGCCACTTGTTTTCAACGTTGCGGTTGACACTTTAGTGAGGTATGCATGTAGATTATTGGAGGTTGGTATGATCAGAGGCTATTCCATGTCTAATAGGAGGGCCTTGGCTCCAGTACTACAGTATGCTGGTGACACTGTCTTCTTTGTAGAGGGGAAAGAACAGGAAGCACAAGCATTATTACACATGGTAAAGATTTTTGGGGAGATATCCGGTCAAAAATTAAATGGGGATAAATCATCTCTAGTCTGTTTTGGGCTCTCTGGTGATGAGCAAGTGGCCATTTCCTCTATATTGGGTACCCCTCTGGTTACACTTCCGATTAGATACCTGGGCTTGCCTTTGAAGTGTTCTAAATTAAAAAAAGTACTGGAATACTTTGTTTGACAAAATCTCAGTCAAATTCGAAGGGTGGAGCAGCAGATACCTGTCCAAGGGGGGTAGGCTTATTGTCCTAAATTCAGTGGTTACCTCCATCCCAGTTTTCTTCTTTTCTATGTTCAAAGCACCTAAGTCCATTTGGAAGCACATTGATGTGATGCGGAAACGATTTTTTTAGAAGGGAGCGAGCCATAAAGGTAAATTTCTACAACCCCTAAAGTGGGATAAATTGTGTATGCCAAAAGAGCAGGGTGGAATGGGGATAAAATCCCTTAAAGAATTCAATGATGCATTACTTCTTAAGTGGGCCATCAGATTACTTAATGATGAGAATAAGAACTGGGTTGTCCTTATTAAAGAAAATTATGGTAGTTCTCAAAGCTCTTTGGACCAACTTCAGCCATTCAAACCGGCCCCTTTCTAGAAATCTGTGGTATAAGCAATGAGGAACAATTGGCAGATGTTTTAGCCTGTCCTAGGTGATGGGTGCTCTTTCAAGTTCTGGCAGGAGGAATGGTTGACTTTAGGACTACTAAAGGATGCGTATCCAAGAGTCTATGTAGCTGCTACAAATAAATGAGACAGCTTGCATGTTTTGGTCTGATTTGGAGGAGGCCTAGAGGATTGATGATGATGGCTCAAGCAGAGAAGGCACAATAACTTGGGAGGAGAAGATGTGCCTACAGCTGGATTTGATGGCCTTTAGGCCGGTGGCTGGTTTGGAAGATAGTTATAGATGGGATGGGATCTTCACTCTAGCCCAGGCATATGAAAAAATTTTGACGAGGTCTATTTCTGAAGAGGCTAATTTGATAGGAAGGAAACTATGGCTGCTGAAGATCCCAACTAAAGTTGAAATATTTCAGTGGCTATGCAGGAGGGATGGATTGATTACAGGGGATCTCAGACATAGGAGGATGGGTATTGCCTTACAGTCTTGTTTGATTTGTGGATTGCCCACCGACAGTTCTACTCACATTTTTTCCTCCTGTTTAGTTACCGATGCGATTTGGAGAAGCGTATGCAGGGAACCTCTCCCCATGTGGGATGCTCTATGGCATAATCTTTTGCTTCGTGATAAGCCGCATATTCATATGGTGGGTGTGTGTGGAGAGCGAGGAATGAGTTTTTGTTTCAGGAGAGGCCAATATGTGTGGAACAAATTGTAAATGTGTGTCGGTCCCTCATACGTATGTGGGGATCTATCTTGTAAGATCCCGATTTATTTTTTATGAATAAAATGCTCTCCCGGATTGCTATCGTAGCATGATAGCATTCCTCTTTAGCTCAAAAAAAAAATGGTGATTGAAATCACCATTTTTAGGGTGTTATTATTCTTTTTGTCCCAGAGATTTTTGAGATACAATTTGGCCTATTATTGAATATATTTTGATTATTGATTCTCATTGCATATCTTTACTATTGTGTTCATTGTTTAATATTGCGATTAGTGCTTTTGTTGACTATACTTATTGGATGCGATTTCTACACTAAAAGTTGAGTTAAAAAACCCTGTCGTTGTAGTCGCGTAAAAATCCATCAAACAGACAATTTAACTAAAACTCTGGTGAGTCCTGAGTTGAACACGGGAAGGCAAACGTTTGATAAAAACCATGTTGGAATTATTGTCACGAAAGTAGAATAGCTAGTTGAAATTAATCTACTAGCTATTCTACTTAAAAAGAATAATTAATAGAAGAGATAGAATAATACAAATAAAAAAATAAAGAGAGAATGAACAAGATTTTTATAACAATAGGTGCATGTTCATTACAACTATGTGCTACACTAGAAAGTAGGGAATATACACTAGAAAGCGATAAAACAGATGAGAAAGTATTCTTCTCGACGGCTGCTTGGAAGATGAGCCACATTGACGGGGCGCTCGGATGAGAGTGGTGAGATGCTGGACAAAAGAGGATGAAGACAGAGGACGGAAGAGGGAAACGTCGCAGTGGGATCCGCTTTCCGAATGGCGATGAGAGGACAACCGCGGGATGCTCCACGAATGGAGGTGACAAAATGGAAAAAATTATCTTTTATAACTTTAATGGAGCATCTTAGGTTTGGGACGAGCTTGTAGAGCTTTGGAGGGGGTGAGATAAGAGAGAAAGGGATGAAGTATGAGGTGGTAGGGGTGGCCTTATATAGTTGTAGGAATGGGGGCATAAATGTCATTTTAAAGCTTTACAAAATAAATGCTGGGTCTTTAGTGACAAATATAAATGTCACTAAAGACCCACGGCATTAAAGCACACGTGCGCCCTTGCCTCTTTGCCTTCAGCTGTGAGTGCTTCATCGTGTACAACCATCTCAGCCGTCCGATCGTTCGATCGGATGGCTTAGAGAGCGTGAGCCGCTTCACCTTCAGCGTTACGCGCCCCCTACGTGCGATGTCGTGTCTGATGGAGCGTCATCATGCGTGTCTGCACTGCGCTTCCATCTGACACTCGATAAGAAGCCACATGTTGACGCTGCTGCAGCTTGATGCACATCCGATGGTTGAATTGAGTCGTATCCGCCCGCTCTCTCGATTTGAGGTGCACGAGGTCTTGACCGTGCGCCTCTGCATTGCGAGTGAGCGGCGCAACCATTACGACAAGTGGATAGATTGTCGAGCTGTGAATTGAGGTGACACGAGATCTCGACCGTTGGATGGAAATTAGAGTTGATGAGCTCTTAGAAGGAAGTAGGCGACGTGGCATGCGTATGATCATTGGATGGGCATGTTACGGCTGGGATTCATCGAGTAGGCGGAGAGGAGGTGTTGGGGGCGGCCATGATGGCACCACGTGGTGCCATCATGGCCGTCCATCTTCTTTAACTTGTAGATGGTGCCACAAATGTCAAATTGGATCAATTTTCACGCCGTTGGGCTGCGATCATTGATCCGAACCCATCCATGCGGTTGAATTTGTTGTATGAGGTATAGATTTTACATCACCTTTCCCCTTATTTGATGCTACGGAGGTCCGATCAGGGAGATCTTTTAGTTGTTAAACTTCGATCGTTGTCCTAATCAAATCCGTATGGTTTTATCTTCAATTTGAGGTTGCGACAAATATTGCCCTGTCCCCTAGTCACAAAAAGGGCAGATTAACCTAAAATTTGTACAAACTAATCTAAATGTAGAATGATGCATACTATGCAATATTTATAATGATGAATTCAATTATACACTTAAGAACACACAAAAATAGATAGTTTATGTGAAATACATGTATCCACATCAATATTATGACACACATTCTAAACTTAGCGAAAGTGCATTCAACAGGGATTCATGGTGGGTACAGAATTTTGATGTAATTGTTGATACACCTTTGACATATGGATCACTACTAGAAAGTAAGGTTTATGCATGGTTATTTGGTCACGATTCTAAAAAATGTTACCAAAAGTAACTTATGGTACGGTTTCACCCAAAACCGTGACCATTGTTGGAGAGTGACATTTGTTTTCTATTATAAGCTGTTGTCACGGGGATGAGAACCGTGATGAAAGGCTTTGGTGACGGTATTAAGTAGGACCGTGACCATAGCTTTCCTTCGGTGACGATTTTAAGCCGGATAGTGACCATAACCTATGCTTTGGTGACGATTTCAAATGAAACCGTGATCATAACCTTACACGCAAAAATTTTCCCTCACGTCCTCTCCTAAATTTTCTCTCGGACACCAACTTTCCCCATCCCTCTCCCCAATCTCCGACGACATCACCTTCCCCTTCCCTCTCCCGAATCCCCCAATAGCCAACGGTATCACCTCCCCACTTCCCTTTCCTGATGCAACAACGGCGACTCGACCTCTCTCCAGGAATCGGGCTTGATCAACTTCCGCGAACAACAAGAACCTAACCAACCAGGCTTAATTCACAGAAATTTATCATTAACCCCTACACACCTCCTTGCTCCCCAAGCTCAGCCAGCCCGTCCGTCATCTCCCCCACCCCCCAAAGCAGAGAGAGCTCCAACTCCAACCCCCTCCCCCTCCCCTTCCCCCTCAACAAAAGCCCTACTAGAGAGGTAGAAAGAGAGAGACCCAGAAGAGAAGGATCTCACCACCGCCGCTACCACGATGGCCCACTACGACCACGTGATCACCGTCTTCTTCCCCGACGGCCACCTCTTCCAGGTCGAGTATGCCCTCGAGGCCGTCCGCAAGGGCAATGCCACCGTCGGCGTCCACGGCACCGACACCATCGTCCTCGGCGTCGAGAAGTCCACCACCAAGCTCCAGGAGTCCCGGTAGGTTGTGGTGGTGGTAACAATGTCACCCTCCCTTCATCCCTTTCGATCGATCCTTACCGTAACAACCAATTCCATCCAGGTCTGTGAAGAAGATAGTGAACCTGGATGCCCACATCGCCCTCGCTTGCGCGAGCCTCAAGGCCGACGCCCGCGTCCTCATCAACCGGGCCCATGTGGAGTTCCAGAGCCACAGGCTGATCGTGGAGGACCCTGTCACGGTGGAGTACATCACGAGGTACATTGCCAGGCTCCAGTAGAGGTACACCCAGAGCGGCGGCGTCAGGCCCTTCGGTCTCTCCACCCTCATGGTCGCCTTTGGCCCCTACACCGGCGTCCCGTCCCTCTACCAGACCGACCCCTCCGGCACCTTCTCCGCCTGGAAGGCCAACGCCACCGGCCGGAACTCCAACTCCATGCACGAGTTCCTCGAGAAGAACTACCGCGACACCTCCAGCAAAGACACCGTCAAGCTCGTCATCTGCGCCCTCCTCGAAGTAAGGACTCCCACACCTTCCCTCCCTTGTGACCTATCTACAGGCACTTTTGTTTTCTGATTCAATTAACAGAAACGATTGCCTGTAAAGTGACATATCTTTGTATCTCCTTTCCCTTTTGATTTTGAGGGTAAGGAGGAGAAAGCAATTAGGTACATCTGAACTTGGTAATACAACATCTTGGAGGTTTGAATGCTTGCTTGAGTAAATAGATCTGATCATCTATCCCAGAGCTTATGCCAAGCTTAAGATAAAGCAGGACCATTAGGACCATCTTGCGTATGATATTTGTGTCTTGGTATACATTGGTTTCCATACCAAAACCTGCATCCTGTTGGCAGTTTCCCTCTACAAACATTTCTTGTTAACCATGAAATAAATGGATAGCTCATGAAATTTACCCTACCAGTTTTACAGAGGTTGAATTGTAACTGGCATTGAAAAGCCAGATGTTGTCATTTTTGTTTGACTGCAAAAATAAATGAATGTGGCCAATTATGTCATCCAATCAACAAAATATACTCTCTACCAGTGTTGAAAGAGAGGACATCTTCTTTAGAATCATTCATCTTCATTATGGAATTACTCTATCTTTTATTGTCTTCATATTTAGTTTCATCTCTTTTTTTTTGCTCGACAAGTAGAGGTGTTTGAGCTGGAGTTGCAGGCTTTAAGAAAGCAAGTTGTTAAGGAGCGAAGGCAAGGAGATGATCTCTCCAAAGAGGTCTGTCTCCTACAAGAGGAGCGGGATTTGCTCAAGAGAAAATGTGAATTACTCAAAGAAGTCTTAATGCTACTCTAAGTTTATAGCTGCAGAAAATGCAGGATTCTAACTCAGAGTTGATTTTTGCAGTAAAAGATCTGGAAGAACTCTTGGAGAAGAAAGCTAGATGGCAGAACGGCGAACTTGAACAGCAGCCTACTCAGGGTGACTCTGTAGAGGCTACATCAAATGGAAAACAAATATCAACTTTGGTTAAAGTTCCAGATTCTACCTCTAATGATAGCCCCTCTTTAGGAGTCAGGCTGCATCATAGAGCTGATAGTTTTTAATTGCGATATTTTTTCTTTTTAATGGTTAAGCCTAATTTCTGACAGAAAGTTATTTTACCTTTGGCATTTTTGTAAAGGTGGTTGTACCTGCTGAAACATGTGGTTATTTGGGTGGCTTTGTGAGGTAGCTTTCAATAGATCAATTTGAGAATGAAGGCAAGAGGGTTAGCTATGGTCCTGAAGTGCTAGTGCTGCTAGGAAACTATTAGACAGGCAGATGTCCCTTAATAGTGTCCCTCAATAGTGTCTTGAAAAAGGTAGATCTACTGCTGCTTATGAGGAAATTCCTTCTTTTTCCTTTGTAAAAGATGATGAAATCTATTGAATTTCTATTTGTTATTTTTATAGTTGGCCCGACATGTTTAGTCTGGTTAGATTCTGCTTGATACTAGTCCATTGCATTCTTCCTGTTGCATTGAATAAGTAATCTTGAATATACAGAGGTGCCAACTAAAATAGGAGATTTATCAGTTTTACAGCAATTTTACATGTATCCTCTAAAAGAAAATTGCCTTGTGATGCAAAAGGTCAAAGCAACTTTTACAGTTTTCAAGTGTAGAAATACTAAATAAAATTAAGACAGCTTCCGGCATCTGAGTGCCTATTTGCATCAAGGATTGTTGATTGCCTATAGCAGTTTTCTTTCCTTTGAATTTAATTTCACTGAAAAAGTAGTCAAAAGACAAAGACATAACCTTGGGTGCCTTTATTTCTCATCATTTGCTTATTGCAGGTCCAGGTCATTATGCAACTTTTAGGGTCCAGGGGTTGGAAACCCCTGGCACACAGAAAATTCTTTTTAGATTGCAGTGAAATCGCAGACCTTTGTGACAATGCTGAACACATTTTTGAAAGTGAGCCTAGTGTTTTGCAACTTAAAGCCCTCCATGGCCAGTTTGGTGATTTTATGTGCTTGTTTGATGAGTATGGTTCTTCGTCAATGGTAGGGGACATAGGGTAAGTCTTCCTAGTGCCTTATTTTTTAAAAGATGAGATGGAATTTTGAGATTATGTTTTCCTGTTAATAGCTTTGTAGGAAAAAGGAAGGTTGTCATCAGTAGAGTCTTCTGCAACATGTAGTTTGTTGCTCCACTTTCTTTCTGTCATATTTGACTGATTTGCCCCTTAAGCCTTTCACTATGGCATGCTATCCCCTTGTTTTTTGGGATGGGGAGATGCTAAATGAGATAAAGATGTAGGGGCCTGATAAACCACATCTTTTACAATTATTGAGGTGTGACTGAGGCTTTCCTTCCTGCCACTAGATTTGTTCAAGTGGTCAAGGCCTCTGTTTGTTAGCATTGAGGCACCTAAACAGTATCTTAACATTTCATTACAGAAGTTTGCCATTTTTGCAAACAAGATGAAAAGTTTGTATTGTTTTAATCAAGTTGAAATAGTTATCATGGCCAGCAAAGCTTAGCCCTTCTAAGAAGAAAAGAGGAAACCACCCAATTAGTGTTTTTTTTCAGAGTAAAACTGAAATGTAAGCGGTATATTAACATTTCATCATTAAAAGTTTTCCATTTTCACAAAAAAGGTGAAGAGAGTTATTAGTTAATAATTTGTGTTGGGGTTGGTGGGTCTGAATGTATGAGATGAAAGAGGGCAGTAAAGGAGGTGGATGGAGGAAGCTGGCAGAGAAGAAAGAGGTGGGGATCAGAATTGCTGGAGTGGATTTTCCTGGGAGAGAGGGGAAGGGAGATAAGGGAGAGAGTAGGGATAGTTTTGGGCTTTCTCTGCAATATCAATACTTGCCCAATTTTCAAAAAAAAAAGCATAAAGTACTATTCACTTTTGCATTGATCACGTAAATTGTCTTGAAAACTGTACAGTTCCCAATGAAAATCAAATGAGATAAAATTTACAAAACTACACCCAGGCTAAATGAAATTGAAATTATTTAGGATGCTGGAACAAGTACCACTTTCCAAAAAAGGACTATCACTACCTTCCCATGTCTTTCCTTGTCCTTCTCAAGGAAAAAAAAACTTCAAAAAACTAAATATCCTGAGTTTGGCTTAATGATTGATGATGAAGTCAAATGGAAAATTGACTGGAGTGGATGACTCTCCTTGATGATGTCTCGCAATGTGTTGTGATGCTATTGCTACCACAAGTTACAAGATGGTGCCCTTTTTTGTTCTGTGTATGGGTAGTTGTAGATGAGCTGGTAACCATCATTACTGTTTATGAGAGTTGACTGATTATGCTTTCCATCTTTCTATGAAAGAGGGGTCAGAGAAACTATATACATTGGACCATAGCACTTGTTCCATGCGTAAAGAAACTTATTTTCTCAAGAAGTCATGTATACAACTCGATGCCTGACTTCCAGGCTGCACAATGGCAAATTCTACCACTACGGCAACACTCCTCTTCACTGGATCCCTTCTGCCTATATATTTTGACTCTCTCATTCTGCAGTCTAGATTTTAAAAGATCTCAATAATGTATTGGAATTATTGATTCAGAGCTTTGAAGTGGAGTGATGGTCATTCTAACCTTGCTAAGTACAATTCATGATCTCATAATCCTTTTGCTAGAAGTGAAGGGGAGGCTCAAAATGCTATGGACAGTTTCTTGAGACAAAGGGGACTTGTGGTTCATTGTTACAATAGCACAAATTCATGTTGTTTTGAACTTATGATAATCAATTTTATTCACATAAGGAGGATTAGGTGTTATTTCTATAGAGTAGCCTTTTGTATTTGAACTTGGTTCTTGACACTAAGATGAATATTCTGGGGTTTTCTTTCTTGCAAGTTTATAATTTTCACCTTAAAATGAAAGATAGCACTTTTTTCAATATTTTGTCATGAGTTCTGGTGAATGGGGTCAAGTTATATGTCCTTGTGGTTCATGCCCATGACCTTCAATAGACTGAGAAGTTTGTCTTCCCTAGGTTGTTATGATGGTGCTGCAATTAAGCATCCTGAAAATGTCTACACATGAGCATCCCAGAGCATCTGCATGGCCTTTGATCAAGTCATTTACTACAATACCTAGGGTGGACGATACCTTAAGGATATTCTTGTTTCTTTTTTATGTGAAGGCTACACTATGAATATGATGTGGAGTCGATGGGTCTCAAGCGAGATCATTTAACTTGGTGAGTAGGGTTGTTTTGGCACATCTTGACTCAAGCAATTTACTACGTATTTATTATTTTCATTTTCCTAATTTCTTTCTGAATCTCATTCTTGTTCTTGTTCCCAATCCCCAATTAATAAAAAAATTGCTTGTTCTAGGTTGCTCAGAACCTCCTTTGTCGGGATCTAGAGCCCTGGGAGACCATTGCAGTGGGGGCACTATCAGGTGGACTTGCTGCTGTAGTAACAACCCCCTTTGATGTAATGAAGACAAGGATGATGACTGCTCAAGGTAGATAGGTATCCATGAAAATTTTTGCAAGTTATGCAGGGTCAAGTTAATACCTTTTACATTCAGTTACTTGCTAGCATGATTGTGTAGTTGTGTTCTGTCTTGGGAGTGTAGGTAGGATTCAACATGAAGAAAGTAACCAAGGGAAATGTCACGATAAAGCTATGGGATCTTGGAGGCCAACCAAGATTCAGAAGTATGTGGGAACGCTATTGTCATGCAGTTTCTGCCATTGTGTATGTCTTTACCTTCATTTTGTTTTTCCCTCCTTTTCCTTAAAAAGGTAAGATCTGCATTGAAAACAGCAGTTAGTATATCGGAAGGGTAGACATAGAGAATTGATAAATCAAGAAACATTTCTGGTGCCAAATGACATGTTGTCATGGCAATGTTTGGTTTTTGAACAGGGAGCTTGAATGACTACACGAGTCAAGTGATGATTCTATGTTTATTGATTAAAGCATTCTAAGGGGGGAAGCCCATTGCAGAAAGCTCCTGCTATATGTAAAGGGCCTATGGTAGATTGGTACTTTGGGTTTACTATGTGTAGTCTTACTTTGCATTTTCGGTGCAAGGACATGTTTCGACAACATAGATAGAATTGTTGTATTGTGTAGGGAATAGTCTTAGACCCTGATATTCAGATGATTAACTGAATCAAGGATTACAATAATAAGAATTTAAATATCAAAAGGTTAGGCTTCATCGTTGATTGATTCATTACAAGTGAATCTAGGCAATTGAGGATCACTTTCAGATGTCTGGACAGTGGTTAGTATTCAGAGCAACTGGGTGGTGCAAATGTACTAAGTTTCATAATTTGTTTTTAAAATGAGTGAGTTTCGTAATCTATATGTCATTAGCCAGGATCATATGTCAACCATTCTATATCTCATCATAAAAAAACTCGGCGTCAATTGTCACTGGCCAGGATTAGTCATCTTGCAATCAGAATGGATTTCTTGAGGTATGAGGTCTATACGGGAGTTCTCCGATGAAAAGCACAAGGAAATCCTCTTAGTAGTGAAGCAGTGAATTCTAACTTAGTTAAATTTTCAAGAACAATCTATATGTTTGAGATAACAAATTCTCTTGACATTAGAGTGTGGCGCATCACAAAACTTTTTGTTTTAAAGTGTTTTCTCATTTAACTTATTAAAAAAGTTCAAATGCCTCAACTGATTCTCCAAGGAAAGAAACAGCTGCAGTTCATGTTCCTTGGTATTTTGGGTGCTAACTACAAGGTGGCACCATGTGTGAGCAGTGGAATTTTACTGTTCTTTTTTCTTTGAAAAGGGGCATTTTGCAATTTTGAGTTTATCCTTACTGTCATTATCTTGGTAATCTAAGCAAGTATTTTGCAGATTGATTGGGCATTTTTACGTACCTTTCAAAGATCAGGCCAGCATGGGTGATGGTGGAAGACACCCCATGCTGCTTATTTGCATAAGTTATGGAAAATGTGGTACACCTCTTCTTGAGTCTGGTTAAGACAATAAGTTTAGGAGAGATGTCATCTATAATGGATCATTTACATGTCTTTGGATGGATTTTAGGCCTCTTTTCATTTAGGCTAATGAGGAAACAATTAGCTAATGTTTAGATACAAGGTCAAAAGGGAAAAGATCTTGGTTATCTTGTGGATGGTATGGTTTAAGTAGAGTAGGGTTCTTTTAAATGCTTGAGGCCTTATGTTGATAATATTGTGCTATATACTTGACATCAACCTGGGAAGAGTCCATGAATTGGCCAATGTGATATTCTTTTTTTTCTTTTTGAAAAAATAAGGAATGCTATCTAAGGAGATAGTTATCTGGGAATTTTATTAAGAGAATCAAAGAAAAAAGAATATTATATCAACTTCTCCAATAACATATGAGAGCCTGACACTTGCACAATTTGTGTTGAGTTGATGGGTCTCCCTTGAAAAAGACACTTATCACGCGCATGTCATATACACCACAGAACGACTGCCATAGAACAATGGGGCCTCCCACTTCTAACAAAATCTCCTCACATGTTCTCCTATATAGGTATCCCATCGCCACATGCCCTATTCCACACACAATCTGTGATCACATATGAGGAAAAAATATGGCGCACGCTATCAGTATGAAAACCATATAGATAACATGTATGAGCAGCCACTCCCATCCTTCTGTGCCTCAAGTCATTAGTGATAAGCCCATCTCTCCTGCAAAGCTACAGAAAAATTTGTATCTTCAATGGGATTTTCAGCTTCCATAATCCTGCATAGATGATGTCAACATCACCACTTTGTCTCCTTGAAACCATATCTTCATAGGCCTTGGCAGTGGAAAAATTCCCCATCCACCTGTACGTGTCAACACCTCCTGTTGGCTTGAAAGCTTGCAAGTCTTCCATCAATCTTGCTCTTTCCCCCCAGGTGCGACTCCCCTCCCTGTAGCCCGTCTCCTGTATCTCCCATCCATTTGCCTTTTCGTCCCAGAGGTCAGCAACCTTAGCCTCTTTGTCACCCACAAGGCCATGTACCCGTGGATAGTGATTCTGTAAAACACCTAAAGAAGACCACTTTTCCAACCAGAAGAGAAAAGATTTTCCATCCCCATAGGCTGGTTGGAAAAAATCCCAATTTCCTTCATAGCTGCCACCACCGAGCTCCAAAAGGGTGATGCTTTGATAGGGGAAAGTCTATTTGCCACTAAGTGTGAAGCGCCATATGTTCCTCTGATCACTGCCGCCCATAGTTTATTTTCCCCTTGGAAAATTTTTATTGCCCACTTCAACAATAAAGAGTTGTTAAACTTCTTCAAGGATCTAATTCCACACCCCCTGCTTTGGTGCACACATACTCTCCCATTTTACTGGCTGAAGGAAGTGTCCCTCATGTTTCACCCCCTTTCAAAAGAGACGCTTTCTCATTATATCTAGGCGCTTCCAAATTGCTTTAGGAGCTTTGAAAATGAAAAACATAGACACTGACATTGCGGTGATAACAGAGTTCAAGAGAATCAACCTTCCTCCCTTTGAGAGAAATTTACTGCTCCAACATTCCAACTTTGCAGAAATTTTTTCGAACAAGTAATTCTAATCACTCTTCTTCATCTTCCCGCTCTTCAGTGGCAATCCAAGATAGGTAATCGACAATGAAAGGATCGGCATTTGCAAAATTTTAGACAGTTGGTGGCCCACGTCTCTGTTCGTTCCAAAACAAAAAAGAGAGGATTTTTTCCCATTGAGTTTTAGCCCTGAAATCTCCCCTAAAATAGTCACCATATGATGTATAATGTGCACCTCTCGTGTACCCCCTTCTACAAAAAATACCGTGTCATCTGCATATTAAATTACGGGAGCCAGAGCTTGACTGCTCGCTAGAGTATACCCCTTGATCATCCTCAGTTCTAAGAGCTTGAGAGTGAAACGAGCTAAGGTATCCACTGCCAAGTTGAATAACAGTGGGGCTAGTGGACACCCCTGCCTGACCCCACATCTAGGTTGAATCCATGCACCGCATGGTCTCCCGTTAATCAAAGGGGAGAAAGTCGAAGTAGTAATGTATCTTTTCATCCATCTAATCCATAGGACAGGAAATCCTCTACGCCTGAGCACCTCCCATAGATAAGGCCAGGACATCGAGTCGTAGGCCTTGCTGAAGTCGACCTTCCAGATGAAGGCCTTTGTCTTTCTCCTACTCCATCCAGCCACCATCTCCTAGGCCACAATAAAGGACTCTTGCAAAGATCTATCCGGCAAGAAGGCTGACTAAACAGGCAATATCATTCCTTGGAGTACCCCTCTCAATCTGTTCGCCAGTACTTTGCTTATAATCAAATAAATGGAGTTAGATAGTGGTATGGGTCTGAACTCATTGAACCTCTCCGCCCCTGGCTTCTTAGGGAGCAAAAACAAATATGACCTGTTCAACTTCTCAAATCCACTATTCCCATGTTGGAACTCGTGGATCACCTCCATTACTTCCCCTCTCACCACCGTCCAAAACTCCTTGTAGAATAAAACTTGAAACCCATCTGGACCTGAGGATCCTTCCAAATTGAGGCCATTGATTGCATCAATCACTTCCTGTTCAGAAAAAGGGGCTACCAATCTTTCAGCCTGCACCTCTTCCACCCTTGGGTACTCCATTGTCATCACTTTCCAAGCACTTCTGAAGGGGGCAACAGAGAGGTCACAAAAATATGCAACTGCTGCAGCCTGAATTTCTGTCATTGAGGTGATTCGTTGGGTTCCTGATAAGATGGATGAAATATGGTTGATATGCCTCCTTGAACTAGCAGCCATGTGGAAAAACTTGGTGTTGGCATCACCCTCATGCAACCAGAGTTGTCTCGACTTTTCCTGCCATTCCATTTCCCTCTTCAAATCCTCTTCTAGCACCACCTCTTGCATTTGTTTCTGTTGCTGAAGCTCTCCTTCAGCCAACGGACCTAAAGCCTCTTTCTCATCCAGTGTGCGCAGCCAAGCAAGAGCTTCCACCCTCCTTTGCTTGCGCAACACTCCCACTATTTGTCCATATTCCTTCAAAACAGTTTTCAGCCCCGCTAATTTCGCAGCAAGCCTCGAGGTCGTTGTCCTAGACACCTGTTTCATCTCCCACCAGTTTGCAATCATGTCCTTGCACCCTGGCTCCCTCAACCACGACCTTCTGAATTTAAAGTAGGAGCCCACTGAACTGCCTTCACCACAATCCCAAACCAACGGAGTGTGGTCGGAGAATGGCCTCTCCTGCCCGGCCACGCTAGAAAGATGGTACCTACCCAAAAGACTTGAGTTCCCAAAGAAACGATCCAGCTTCGCATCTGCCCATTGCCATTGCGCTAAGTGTATTCCACGCCTGAGGAGGGGTACTCATTCAGACCCATATGCTGGACTGCAATATGAAAACCACACGCGGAATGATCAATGCGCCCACTCACTCTATCCTGACCTGATAATGTGCAATTGAAGTCGCCCCCTACAAGCCATGGGCTGCACCCAATCCCCTCCGCTCTCTTGGCGAGCTCAGACCACAGGGCAGACCTCCTAGTCGCATTACATGGCCCATAAACACAGGTGATATACAAAAAGCATCCCGATTCGATTGCCAAAAATCTGCAGGTTATATGAAATTCTCCCTGCAGTACCTCCATCAGTTGTAGTCTAGTGATCTTCCACCATATGCCATGCCTCCCGACCTTCCTTGGGCCTTCACAGTAGTGATTTCAGATCTCCCCTCCTGTTTCAACAGCTTCCACGAGGTCTGTCCATCCTCTTCAATGTGTGTTTCTTGCAGAAGCGCACAATCAACATCCCACTCTATCATATATCTGGCAAGGGAGGATCTTCTCACCCCGTCGCACAGCCCTTGCACGTTCCATGATAACACTCTCATCTAGTGTTAGGTTTCCCCTTCCTTGCCCCCCCATCAGTCCTCACCACGCCAAGCACTTTTGCCACTGTACTCAATTCCATCCCCATTCTGTCATCACCTCGCCTTCTTCGCAGTTTGTATGGGGATCTAATCAGTACACCTTTCCCTCTGCTTTTAGTCCTTACATCGTACCGAAAGCCTTCAAGCGGATCAAAGGCGAATGGAGCTTCCACTCCCACTATTCCAGGTCTGATCCCAGCATTCTTCCACTGGTACAATCATCTACAAACCTCTCTCACATATACTGTCCACATTTAGCATTGATTCAGCTGCTTCAGACATCAAGCCCCCTTCTCGTTCCTCAATATGGTGCTCCTTTCTCTTCTTTATCACCTGTCTCTCCTCTGTAGAGGGTCCATCTCCCTTCTATTGGAGAGATTTATTCTGAACCACCTCTGCGAAAGTCTTTGCCCTCTGCTGCTCATGTGCCTCCACATTATCCAGGTAATTTTGAAGCTGGATCAACCAAGAGCTTCCCCCACACCTGAGTATGATTTTTTCTGGTAAAGAGCCACTGCGTGCAAAGATCACATTCACCCTAACCACCCTCCCATCCCCTTCCCCAAGTACAACTTCTGAATTCTCCTTCAGTATCGTGAAGCTTTCAATCATCTTCGCCACCACCATCTTGATTCTCAAATGCAAAGGTACTCTGCTAATCTCCAATCTCCCCTGCCTGGATGTCACCCTCTGTGGGGGCCGTTCCTTCAATGCTCCATCAAAGGGCGAAACAAACCTCCACATCACATTGATGTTCTCAAACTTGCTCGATTGAAATCGGAGACTTGACATCCATCATACCCAATCCACATAATAGGAAGCGAGAAGGACCCAAGGTTCCAACCTTCCAATTTGGTGAGCTTAGGGTTAGG
Organism: Thalassia testudinum; assembly: GCA_037157565.1. NCBI lineage: Eukaryota > Viridiplantae > Streptophyta > Magnoliopsida > Alismatales > Hydrocharitaceae > Thalassia > Thalassia testudinum. Next base: position 148,768,689 of record JAZHRO010000031.1, read on the forward strand.
GATCTTACCAATTGTTGAACCCGATCCAAAGACGGAGCCCCTGTCATCACCTCCCCAATTAGTGCTCCCCTTAGGATCAACTCCGCCACATGGATGTCTTCTGAGTATGGAACCTCCACATCAAGGAAGTGTCCAGCCAGTGTTGGGGGTGGGGGCGGCGGAGCCCTCAGTCCCTTCTGCCCTGAGAGGGAATGATGGTGTGGAACCTTTCCTACTCCCTGTCATGTCCCTCCTTTCGTACACATATCCCGTTTATGGCCTTCTCTGCTACAAGAGACACAGATTAGAGGCCCCTTGCACACCGCCGCCATATGTCCTCTTGCCCTACACTTGAAGCAAAGGACCTCCCCCGCATTCGTCCAGCGCCTTGCCTTCATGGTGGCCCACCCTTCTTTGCGATCTTCCTTGCGCCTCCATCTCTTCGATCTCCAAACCTCCCAACCCTCATTCTCCCTCCTGTCGCCAGAGACCCAGTGCTCCCTCATTCTCCCTCCCGTGAACACCACCATGATTCCAGCTGCCAATGTGATATTCTTACTTTTTAATGAATGAATCAAGGGAGTGGTGGTGCTGAGCAACCACTCTCTTACTTTTTGAAAAAACATATCTAATGCAATTCCTGGATAATGAATTTATCCATCCTTAGCATTTACATAATTGTGTTATAGAAGTTGATTAATTTCTATATAATGTGCACCTCTTGCTTATTTTAAAAATAGTTGGCTCTTTTATTATCTTCTAGCAAAAGTCTGCGTTCATTTTTTTTTCCTTTTAATGTGAGTGCTTGATAGCATATAAAGCTGATGATAACGTCATCATCAGTCATATCTAGCTTTAATTAGTCATATTCCATTGATAAATGCTCCTACATAACCGCTAAAGAGCCATAATTCATTGCATATCCATTCTGAGAGGAATACATTAAAAAAGGGTTAAAACTGCAGTTTTAACAGAATATCTTGAATGCAGAAGAATCATGGGGTTTCCCCGGGGGTTAATTAGATGTCAATTGGTCATAAATGCCTAATAAATGGGTTTATGCAGACAGAAATGAGTTTTCACGTGTTTTGGGAATTAATGGACATTTGAAAATCTAAAAACAGATCCTCTTAATTAACTGAGGTTCTGGTCAGGATAAAATTTACCTAAATCTTCTAAAAATCATAGAAAAATATTCTATAAGGTTGGGTACTTTTGATTTGCCATTTTGACATAAAATAGAGTCTCAGGTAGAGAGTTATCCTAATTTGGGTTTCTACACAATTTACCTAAACAAACTTGATTAAAACCTAAATATGACTTCACCATCTGATTCCTTGGGTTCAAATTAGGTTTGTATCAAAGTTTGAGCCAAATCAGAGATCATCCTGACCTAATTTGCATTTTAATTTTGTTTTAACTCTTTTTCTTATAAAGAGTCCTCAGCTTTTGAAATCTTTGCAAAAAATCCCCTAACTTCATCGACTTCTTCACAAGTAGGTCCTTGCCACCTCCATACCTACAAAACTCCTAAACCCACTTCACCAGCGACCTTCAATCAGGGATTACTCCTTGATTTCACGGCCAAACACTTCCAAATTTGGAAGGAAGGTTCCTGAGAGAATCCTCTACGATTTAAACCTAGTCTTGGGCTCTAATTCTTTCCCAATCTCTCATGCGAACGCATGGGAGATGTGGGTTTCCTTACGCGTGAAGCTTCCAAGCTTGGTTTCCAAGCTTAGAAGAACCTTCTATGGCCTATAAAAGTAAGCCCATGGCATGCCTTACCTCCTTAGCTTGGTTTGGAGGCCGGACACTCCCTCTTCTCTTCTCCCTGACCTCCATCCCCACTAACTCCAGCGAGCCCCTCCATCCACCTTCCTTGTTTGCCATCATGTACAATAGCCTACGGATTCCTTCTTCCCATGTTCTTCCGCGTCTCACAATACTGGCGAACGCTTCCTACCTCGTCTTCCTCGCCGCTCCTTCATCATCGGAGGCTTCACCTTCCATGTTGTCGACCATACCACAACCGGCGCCATCCTACCCCCTTCGTCCAATTAGGTTAGGTAGTTAGGTTAGTGTTTAGTCGCTCTGAATCGTGTTTTAAAATCAATGCGTGTAGTATAGGTCGAATCAGCGCGAAAAACAAATAGAATTTATTAGTCGAATGAAAGTTCGAGGTCGAACACAGGGAGCAATTGTCAAAAATGATTCTCAAGATTGTAATTCAACACAATTATATAAGCAATAGAATTTCAAGCAATAATGATATATAAATGAAAGCGTATGTCAAAGAGTGCAAAAAGAATGGGGTAAAATGGTGATTTGAATCACCAATTACCCCTCACAATTATATCAAATAACTCAATAGTACGAAGCAATTAAATTTCACGAAGTATAAGTGCACAGTGCACTTCAGATGTCTACTCAGCCAATCAGACTGCTTAACTCGCTCACTGCTACAGTGCCCTTCTGCTTCTTCTCTGGCTCTCTCCTTCTACGCCTTCTCTCTTCTTTTTCTTCTCTGTGGCTTCTTCTCTTCTACAGCTCCTCTTTCTTCTGGCTTATGCTTTCTTCTCCTTTCTCTTCACACACAAGGGGAAGGCACTCTTAGATTTGACTAAGTGTCACAGAGAGCAAAACCCCCCTAACCTCGCGTGCTTTCTCTCCTTCTCTCTCTGGGATCCGCCCTCCTAAGGCATCGGGTTATCGGGTAGAGCACACCCGGGACCAAGCTCACCGGCAGTGGGTGGTGAGCGAGGTGTGAATAGGGCTTAGGCGGGTTGGATTTGTGCCAGGCCTGTGGGGGAACGGGTCATGGGCGAGGCGCAGGTGATGGGTGAGTGAGGACCTCACCCCCTGTGTTCTGTTGAGGTGAATAGCCTGTGGTAGAAAATCAATATATGCAGCTGCGGGCGCTCTTCAGCTTCCGAGGTGGGACTAATCCCACTGCCTTCCTTCTGTGTACAGCTGCAGCTATTGCTTCTTGCAATTGTAGTTAAAGGCCCAGTCAAAGGGGCAAATTGGTCCCTGGGTTGTGATCCTGGAGACTCTTCGCTGCGTTTAAGACTTCACCTGGGGCCTACAGGTGCTGGAGCAAGGCTTCAAGCTTCGCTTGAAGCTACGGCAATGGCGACGGAGGACATGCTACCTGAAAATCAAAATATAGCCTCTTGACCTTGTTAAATAGGTTCAGGAGCTTCACCGTAGGGTGGCGAGTTTGGTGGTGGGTGCGGCGTGGAGTGGGAGTGGCTGTGGTGGCCAGACGGTGATGGAGTTGGTGCGCGGAGGTGGGTGTGTTCGGCAGAGGGTTTGGAGGAGCAATCGACCTAACTATGCTAGAGATTTTGCTCCTGAGGTCAAGGTAGAGGTGTAGAGCGTGGAAGCGGCGGTGTAGGTGGTCTGTGATGGCCGTTGGAGCTCGCCGGTGGTACGGCAGTGAGGTGGAAGATGAAGTCACGGAGGGCAGTGCGGAAGTCGAAGCGAAATGTCGGAGGTGTTGTCGTGACATGGAGAAGCTGAGTCGATAGAGATAGGTAGTGGATGATGGGGATTAGAGTTGGCGTCGGTTGCAGTATGGCTGGTGCCGGAGACGAAGGTGACTTCGGTGGGGGTTGGACGGCAAGGACGAAGGAGATAGGGACGTCGGCCGGTATTACCCGACGCAGAGGAAGGTGGGAGAGGCAAATCCGTCGGTTTTGCGAATGGACCAGGAATGAGGACGAAAGAGGTTGTTGGAGCTTGAGGAGTCTTTTGGCCGGAAGAGGAAGGAGGAATATGGGGAGTTTCTGGCCAAAATCGAGCTTGGGATCTTCGGTCTAATCTGGGGGTCCTTTTATAGGCCTCTGGATGGTGTTTTGAGCTTAGGAAGCAAGCTTCCCAAGCTAGGAAAGCTCATCGGAGATAGGAATTCCAAGATACCCTAATCTCTCATGAGTTTGCATGAGAGATTGTCAAGGTTTAGCTCAAAAGGAAGAGAATTCATTAACAAACTTCCTTTTCAAATATGAGAGGCATTCGTCAAGGAATCAAGGAGAACATGCCATTTTAAGGTCGCCAGAGTTTGTAGGATTAGAATTCATGGTGGTAGGGACCTTTTTGAAGAAAATGATGGAAAAGATAGGGACCTTTGTGTAAAAAATTCAAAAGCTAAGGACCCATGTGGAATAAAGGAAATCAGACTTGGATCAAATTGCAAACTAGGTTGAAATAATCTCAGATTGGGTCTAAATTTTGGTACAAACCTAATTTAGATCTAAGGAATCCAATGGTGAAGTTAGATTTTGGTTTTGACCTAGTTTGACTAGGTAATTTGTATAATTACTCAAATTAGGGCACATATTTGTTTGAGAATCTGTTTTAGGTCAAGATGGGTTTCAATGGTCAAATTGAATGTACCAAACCCTAGAAAATATTTTTCTATGAATTTTATAGGGTTTAGGTGAATTTTATCCTGACCAAAATCTTAGTAGATTAAGCGGGTCTATTTTTAGGGTTTCAGATGTGCATTAATTCCTCTAACGCATGAAAAGCCCTTTTCTGTATGTTTTGACCCACTTTTTAGACTCTTAAGATCATTTGACCTTTGTTCCACCCATGAGAGAACCCGCAGTTATTCTATTTTTGTGATAGAATGGTAAATTTGTAGAAATGACTATGTATTCTTATTTTCTTCTCAAATCAATGTTTTGTGCTCTTAAGGCCTTCTGATGGATATGTAGGAGCTTTTATTGACTTAATCCGATCAAACTGAGCTAGTTATGACTCATAATGGTGTTCCTATCATACCCCCATGCCTAACTTTTGCTAGTCCCTTAGCAAAATCTCATGGAATTAACTTAAATTCTAGACCATGCCTTCTTATGCTTATATGTCTGCTGTGTGCTTTCTTTTGTATATTAGGCCAGAATGGCAATAGTAGGCCTAGAGGTACTCAAGTACCAACCAAGATTTGGACCTGATCAGTTATAGCCTCAGTCCGCCGCGAAGATTTGTAAGGCCCATAGGAACTAACTTAAGGTTTGTTGAGCTCCGCGTTTAAAGCACCCGTGCTTAAAACATGTTTAGTCTTGATTCGGTTTGTAGTGCGTTTTTGTAAGAAAGACAGAAGATTTTTTTATTTTTGGAGAGTTTTCTCTTTTTTCTTTCTTTATTTCTAACTTCGGATTGGCTTTACAACACGGTCTGTATCGGATTCCTAGTTCCCACCATCAATCCTCACAGGGTCCCTGACAATCGATGCTTCGAGATAACATCGCCCATGGCAACCCCCAGAACCCTAGCTTTCGACGCTTCGAAATAGTGCCGCCCATGGCGTTCTGTAGCTAAATCCAGACCTTGGCAATCGACATTTTGTGATAATGCCGCCCATGGAATCTAAACCAGCATAAGGTACTTACATGCCCTCAGTAGAAAATTTAGATATCCTAGGAGACAAGCATCGAGGAGACGGTATGTTGCGCATCGAGGGGAATTTCCCGCCTCTTTATGCCAGGAACTCTTCCAAATCAACTTGTGTTGATCAGCCACTTCTAATCTAGGTAGCTTTTTCATAATAGAATTAACGCATTTGCGTGATTTTGATAGTTAGGTGCACTGAACCAGACTGTGTGTGGATTGGGTGCTTAGGCTATCGAGTCTCGCAAAACAGAGGTCATTTAACGAGGCCGAATAATCCCTGAGCCTTAGACCTAATACTTAAGCTTTGGATTTTCCCCAATCTCTTGAGGATTATCCAGATTTTAACGAATACTTAAATTTTTAAACCTAAACACAAGCCCAAGAGATCTAAGATCAGCGTTCATACTAATCTCTTTTGTCTCTTAGCACTTTTTGTCTTTTATTTTTTTCTTTTTGATTTGGTCTAGAACTAAGTAGATTCCTTAATCTTTTACTAAAGATTATCTCTTTTTGTTTCAAACTGCACTGCTCTGACATTTATATCACCTCCCCTTTTCCTCCTCTAGAATGATATGCAATTTTCAAAATTTTCTCCTTTTCCATTTTTTTTATTCTTTTTCAGTTTTTTATTTTTTTGATTTTTTGGAACATGTAATTTTTTTGATGAAACCCTTTCTTGTGAAGTGATTTTCACAGTGTTTTGCACTTTAATACCCCCAATGCCTACGATTTGCAATGTCATTATAAATTAGGTGGGTTCGCATTCAACATAGATCGTACATTAGAACAGGTTTTGGGTGGGTGGACGGGTCGGGATGACTGTTGCGGACGATTTTAAGCCCTAGTACGGGTACCAGAGGTGGAGTCAGTTGTTCTAATGGACGAACCCTAAACTGCAACATGAGTTCAGCATGTGATGTGTCAAGAAGGGTTTTGGGTTTTTCAAAAAGTTGATGGGTTGCCTCTCGTTAAGTGTTGAGTTTAACGCCATCAGCTGGGCGCAATATGCTCAGGGAAAATGAAGATCAAAAGATACCTCAGCCAAGTTCATCTTAGTGAATTCAATGAACGGCTTAAGTCGCTGGTCATTCACAACAAAAGGTTTGGAATCAAAGCTGGGTTAACTGATTTCAACGGCTCCATTTCCAAAAATTTGTCGGATATGATATGATTTAATCTATTTTGATCGGAGTTTGCTTGGGAAGAGTTTTAGTTTTGCATCAAAGAGTATGACTTTCTGACTACGGTGAAAGATTTTTCTGGATATGTGCTTATCGTGAAAGGCCTTAATCCGCTCTTTGCAAATTTGCGAGTTCTCGTATGCATCATTGCGTAGTTCATCGATCTCGCTCATTTGAAGCTTTCTGTGGGTTCCTGCCTTAAAAAGATCTAAACTACACTTCTGTATAGCCCAATAGGCTTTGTGCTCCAACTCGATGAGAAGGTGACTGGCCTTCTCGTATACCAATTTGAAAGGAGACATGCCTAATTGGGTCTTCTGGGCGGTCCTATAAGCTCACAAGGCTTTCGGAAGTCGGGACAACCAATCTTTCCTGTCAGGTTGGACAGTGACCTGAAGAATTTTCTTGATCTCCCGATTTGATAGCTCAGCTAAACCATTGGTTTGGAGATGATAAGGAGTAGAGATTCGGTGTGATATCCCGTACTTGATCATCAGTGATTTGAACTGAGCATTCGTGAAATGGGTCCCTCCTTCAGAGATAATGGCACGTGGAATCCCGAACCGAGAAAAGATGTTTTGATGAATGAATTTGATTACCACCTTATGATCGTTGGTTCAGGTCAGGATGGCTTCGATCCATTTGGATACATAGTCAATAGCGAGAAGAATGTACTCGAAGCTGTCCGAGATAGGGAAGGGTCCTATGAAATCAATCCCCTAGGTATCAAAGATTTTGCATACAAGAATTAGCTGTAAGGGCATCATATCATGGTGGCTCATGTTTCCCAAGGTTTGGTAACGAGTGCATGCCTTACATTGATCGTATGCATCCTTGAAAATCGTAGGCAAGTAAAAGCCGCATTGGAGGACTTTTGTTGCGGTTTTATGTCCGGAGAAGTGTCCGCCGCAGGCCTGGTCATGGCAGGACAAAATGTCCTGAATTTCCACTTTCGGGACTCATCGTCTGATGATCTGATTAGCACAAATGCGGAAGAGGTACGGAACTTCCCAGATGTAGTACTTGGCATTGGAAAACAATGTCTTTCTTTGCCTTCAGCTAATCAGATGGGATCTGATGTGATGCAAAGTAGTTCACCAAATCAGCAAACCAAGGAAGTCCCGTACTAATAGTCAGGAGGTGCTCATCAGGAAAGTGTTCTGTGATGGGTCCGGAAGGTTCAATAATGTCAGAAGGAAGGTAGGATAAGTGGTCAGCTATTATATTCTGCTTTCTCGCTTTACCACAAATTTCGAGATCGAATTCTTGCAATAGCAAGATCCATCGGATTAGTCGAGGTTTCGCGTCCTTCGCGAGGAGGTGGCTCACTGTGGTGTGATCCAAGTATATGATAATATGTGAACCTAAAAGATATGATCTGAATTTCTCCAGGGCAAATACTACGGTTAGCAGTTCTTTCTCAGTAATTGTGTAGTTATCCCGAGCCTCGTCAAGTGTCTTGTTAGCATAGTAGATGACCATGGGTTTCCTGTCTATTTTCTGCCCAAGCACCATACCCATAGCATAATCAGATGCATCGCACATGATCTCAATGGGTTGAGACCAATCAGGGGACTGCAGGATAGGTGCTTGGGTGACTCGATCATGTAGGATCTCAAACGCCTGAGTGCACTCGGTAATTTCGAAGGGAGCATCCTTGGAGAGAAGAGTAGTGATCGGTCACTTTACTCAACTCAGTAATTAAGTTAATTTTACTTAATTAAGAGTAGAAAAAGTCACTTAGGTTAACTCGAAATTATGTCGGTTGTGTAGTCTAGGGTCAAATTAACCTAACATTTTAGAAATTTTTACTGGTTGAGTCCAGGTCGTTTGCTGGGAGGTATAATTCATTCTAAATTCACCAATTATCTTTTATTTTCTTTATAAGTTTAGGAGGTATAATTAAGTTAATTATAAAAGCATGAATTTTGCCAAAATATTTAAACTTTAAGAATTATACAAAATTCTACATGAAAACACATTTACTCAAATGATGTACTTTATTAACAAGTAAACATGTTAAATTTTTATTTTATTTCGAAAGAAATAAGGCAATAAGAGTTCTTTTATTAAAACATGCCTTATTACAACATTTAAAAACAAAAAGGAATTTAAAGTGATACAAGAAAAACAACTTCATTTCTTTATTTCTTCCGCCTCTCTCTTCTCTCTTTGTTTCTCTCTCTTCTTTTCCTTTAATATTTTATTATATATTTATTTTTTTATTCTCTCGAGCTCTTTACTTTTCTTCTCGTTTGCTCTTGCCTCTTCTTTTCTCTTCCCTTAGTCTTCTTCCTAGTTCCCTTAATCTTCTTTTTCTTTTGTTCCATAGTGCCTGTTTTCTTCCTTCTTCCTTAGCTACTGAGCCTTAGCACTTCTTTCTCAATATTTAGCCTTCAGCACTTAGCCATTAGATCTTCTTTTCCTTAAGCTAGTTGAACCGGGTTTATTTTCCTTTTTACCTAAAAAATATTTTATTTGCGGTGAGGTCCTTTCGAAGATACACAACACCCTGAGACCAGGGTGGGACCAGACTCTACTCAATCCTCGCCTGATTTCAATTAGGTTCGATTTCGGGTTATTTTTCGATTCATAGTTTTGAGCCACTCCGGCTCAACCGGCCTCCCAAGCCTCGCCCTCCCAGGGCCACACTCACTCACGCTCACTCGGGCGCACACCCGTAGGCGCACATGCCTGCACACACACACACACATGCTCAATAGTTTCAAATGTTTAGTTGCTCAGTTCGCGCCCAGCGCTTGACAACTGATGCGCTTACAGTACAAATTACTTTTATTCCAAGGCGCCCGCTCGCTGTTAACCGATGTGGGACTATGTTCCCCCTTCCAGACCCGACTTCAACTAATCATATCTCCTAGCTCAGAGCTCCGTTCCAAGTGATTCAAGGCTTGCTGGAAAGCTCTTGAGTTGCTCTACAGAATCACAGAGTCAATTTTAAGATAAGAGAATATTTTCCTCTTCAATTTGAAGAGTGAAATCAAGGGGTTCCTACGGGTTTTTAATGCCTGGAAATGGTTTTAATGTTTATAGAGTCCTCAGATGGACTTTTCTCTCTCAATTGAAAGCCTGAACAGTTTATACAAATGATGCCGCAGCTGCTGGAGTGAGTCTTGAAGCTCTTAAAGCTTCAGGTAGTGTACAGAAGGTTGAAGCTTCTCTGAAAGCTTCAGAGAACAGATTTTACAACTTAAAATAGGTGAACAGACAGCTAAGAACATCTCTGATCGATTTTAATAAGTTCTAAAGGTTGTAACAGATTAATCTAGGCAGGATTTAAGATTGAATCTCAATAAAATGGCACTGCTGTCAGTTTGGGTTCGAAAATAATCCAAACTGATAGGGTTTGAACTTTCACTAAATCATTCACCTGTGCTCATTTTAATCACTCTAAAACTTTCCAATAGAATCTCAGAATCAACTTAAACTCAATTCCTCAATTCGAGCTCAGAACTCCATAATCAGATTCATGTTTGACTATAAAGGCTTAAAATTTGACTTTTTGTTCAAAGCCTTCTCTCATGAAATTAAAACCACAAATAGAGGCTCTTCAACATTAGGAATTCATTCAGACCCTCAGATAGGTGTTCTAACTTTAGAAATTAGGGCTTCAGGCTCATTGCCTGAGCTTCTAAAGGCGTTTGTTTGTCAGGAGAATCTAAGGTTGTTACAGTATTCTAAAGGTATAATTTACTTCAGTGCATTGCACTGAAGCTTTTGAATCCATCTGATGCCTCTATTGAACCTCTATCAGACTTCTCTAACTCCGTCGGAGTTGGAGAAGATGAACCTCAATCTACAGCTCCAGTGACTTAATCTTCAAATAAATGACCTCAAATTAATCAATGATCAAAATTAAACCATTCTAGAGCTTTTCACTAAGTTTCACAGGCTGAAGAACAAAAATGACTCGTCGGAGCTCCGGTGAGTCCAAAAAATGAACAAACTGTGTACAGATTGTAAAAACGTGCCATTTTTAATCTAAAAAGGTTCCTGAGGTTGCAAGGAACCTCAAGAACTCAATTAATTCTCATTTTGTTCATTGGAGTTAAGGATTAGCAGTAAAATTCATTTCTTAAAAGATCTGTGTGGATTAAGTTCAGGACTTGTTTTACCACTTAATTGAGTGGTTAAAACAAGTCAACAAGTAATTATCATCATATATATATATTTAAGGATTTGAATTGCTCTTGAGTCGCCATTGACAGCGAGCTCAGGAGCTAATTAAAATTGGACATTTAAGTTATATGCGGTAATTCTACATATTATAGTGTCAATTAGGGTCCCTAAGTGATGAATAAGTGATGGAAGACCCTATGAAGGTGAATCTAAGCCCACTATTGTCGCCATGGACAGTGATAGTAGTCGGTGGAGGTGAAAGGTGAATTAGGTGATCAAATGATCAATTAAGTGATTAAGTGGATTAGAAATGGTCATGAGAGATAAAGAAAGGTGGACAGCGATTTCAAAAGACAACACTAGGGCTCTGGCGAGCTCAAGGAGCTCGTCGGAGTCGGGGAAGATGAACACTGAAATTCTAAAATTACTCTACTCTAACTAACTATCTAACTAAGCTATTGTTGAACGGTCGAATTGCTACGCTAACGTATTAGGTTTTGGAGAACTTGTCGTTGTAGTTTGAAAGCGAAGAACTTGTGTTCAACAAATAAAATCTATATCGAAATTGAAATTCCGGGTCGAACACAAGGACGCAGACGTTTGATTTAAAAACTACGCGTTTCTTTTTATTTGTCACGAAGTAATTCAATTTAAAACTATCTAATTATTTGCAATAAATAGAAGAGAGGGTAGGAGAGAGAGAACATTACACATAAAAATAAAAAATGAGATATAGAATAAACAGAGAATTTATCATTAAGGAGATTGTTCATTACAGCTAGAAAGCATAACACAATTTCACTAGAAAGCGATAAATTTACTCTAGAAAGCATTAAAAGAATGGAGGGAGAAATGTCCTCCTCGACGATCGCTTGGAGGACGAGCAGAACTACTCTAGAAAGCAGTAAATCTATACAAAAAGCAGTAAAAAGAATAGGGAGAGAGAAATCCTCCTCGACGGTCGCTTGGAGGACGAGTCGGATGGGACGACTCCTGGATGAAGGAGGATGAAGTAGGACGAAGGAGGATGAAGCAGAAGAACGGGAACGGAGCAGCACGCCGTCGTCGTCGCGGGATCCACTTCCGAAGGGGGACGAAAATTTGGACTTTATCTCGCGAGAAGCATCCCGGGTGTGGGACGAGCTTCTCTTGAGCTTTGGAGAGGTAGAGAAGAGAAGGAAGGGATGAGAATTTCGTATGGAGGGGGTCTCCTTTTATAGTTGCAAGGAGTGAGGGCAAATGGGTCATTACATCTTTAAAATAATAAATGAGGGGTCTTTAGTGACGGATAAAACCGTCACTAAAGCCCCAACGTGGGCGTAGTACCCGCGCCCACGCACGCCTCCTCAGCTGCGCTCTTTCTCAACACCCGCCCACGTTCTTTAATTCTCAGTCGTCCGATCGCGAGATCGGACGGCTTAAGATGCATCTTCACCCGCTGCTGCGCACCCGCCCAGCATGTAGATCGCGCGTCCTTGCCTTGCGTGCAATAGTGCGTGAACGCTATCGGTGGATCTGAGCCGGCCGATGAAGATCCAACGCTCGCCAGTGCTCGCTCGCCTGCGCCTTTCTCCCCTTCGCTGCGGCTCGAACCCGCGGCTACAGCTCGCGCAAGCGCTCTCGATCGCTGCGCTACGAGGCGCGGATGGTCGAGCAGGCGTTTTTAGGCGCGGCTGTCCACAGCCGTTGGATCTCGATCCAACGGCGGAGGAGTGGGTGCGGGGACTTCAGAGATTATATGCGGCCGTTTGGGCAGCTGAGATGGTGCCACGTGGCGCCATCTTGGCTGTCCATCTTTTGGATGTTGTAGATGGTGCCACGGATGTCGGATTGACTCGATTTTTGCGTCGTTGGGCTGCGATCGTCGATTCGAATTCATCCGTGCGGTCGGATTTGTCATTTGAAGTGCAGATTTACACCACCCTGGCCCTTGATCTTCTAGGGTTCCCCAGTCACCATCTGATGCTACGGATGCCTGATTAGGGCGATCTTGGAGTTGTTGAACTCCAATCGTCGCCCTGATCACATCCATACGGTTGGATCTTCGATCCAGGGTCCTGATAAAATGTTTTCCCTGTCCAAGCACATAAAAGGAGACAATTAACCTCCATTTTATTCAACTACTCTAAATGCAAGATGATGCATGTTATGCAATATTTATAGCATGCAATGCAATCCTATGCTTAAGAACATGCATAAATAGACATCTTAAGTAGTGTAAATGTGTTTACATCATAACCCCATGCCTATCTTTTGCTAGTCCCTAGCAAAAACTATATGCTATTTATAAAAGAATTAGGTTGGATTATTTGGACCTGAGTTATTTTCAATCATTAAGAAATTGTCTACTTAGGAACTGAACTTTCAAAGACACAACAACGCCCGAGTATCAGCCAACATGCAGACCTCCTCAAGCCCTTGCCTTATTCAAAGAAAAATTTCCTTTTCTCTTGTTCCTTTTTTTTTCTAATTTTTTTCGATATTCAAATTTTAGGGTTTAAGAGTGGCTTTCTATGGCCGTTCAACTCACCCAAGATTTGATGAGAACCCTAAGTTTTAAGCATCTTATTGTGATTGTGATAGACTCGTTGACCGGCAATTAAAACGGACTTCGGATTTCTACGCCTCTAGGTGACCTCAAAAAGAATCTGCCTAAAGGTGTATCTTTACAACTGGTAGCTTTCTCCCTACCTTTATTTTTTACGGGGTCAACAAAAGGGTGAATTCAGTGTATATCTCCCCGATTTATTCTACTTCTCCGCTTCTTCCTAAGTGTTTTGGGAATTTTTAGTGCATTTACTGAGTTGGGTTCTAGACAACCGGTCGATGAGCTGTTACCACCGACAACTTGCCAGCTATACTCGTGCGGCGAAGTATGGCTTATTTCTTTTTGATTTTTTTTCTTTTTTTAAGTAGGTGGCTTCCCTGATCTAAGATTTACCTAAAGGCAGTAAAAAGAGAAAGATCCAGTGACTGGGCTCTGGACAACCTACCTATGGGCTGTTACTTACGATAACTTTCCAGCCATATCACCCTAGAAGGTTCATTAGCTACCCAATTTCCGTTAAAATTGCCAAACAACGAGTCAGTGCAAAGAAAGTGTGTAGATGCTTAGGACTCAAGATTTCCTCAAATCAGAGGGTGGGTTGATAAGTCGTGTACTTATGACCCAAACTTATTTACTCCAATTAAAATAAAATTTAGGTTGGCGAGAACTCGAAAAATAAATCCCCATTTTAGTGGATACACGGGCTGATTAAGTCCAAAGACCTGAAGGGTCATTGTGTTCAAATCATAATGTAGTATTTCCTAAGATTGAAAATTTTCTTAAACCCAAGTTCTCTTTCCTAATTCTAAATTTTTTTTTAATAAAAGAAAATAAAGCAAATCTACGGAGCTGACGAATGAATTCAGAGATAAATATCCACCCCCATGCCTATCTATGCAATGTCCTCATTTTATTAAAAAGACAAAACAGAGTGGAAAAGCGTAGAAAGCACCTGAATTGCGTGAATGTCAGGTCTGCTCCAAGATGAAAACTAAGAAAAACTGTATATGTGTTGAGTTTAGTGCCTTCAGTTAGGCACACTATACAAGGAAAAGAAATGAAGAATTCACAAGTGTAGGTCAGAATCAGAATAATCAGAAGAATCTTCTGACCTATCAACAGAGGTCCACAGATGTGGACCAGATTGTGGTGCAGACCCATCCCCCATAATCGAGAATATCTTAGGTTTTGGATAAAAATTACCCAAAACCTAAAATCAGAATGCAAGCGGGGTCGGGCCTGCGATTTATGGGATGCAACCCAAGACCAAAAAGTCGGGTTACAGAGAATTGAAGCTCAAAAGGATAATAATTGAATGTGTGCTTGAGTTTGACATCCTCGAAACAAATGTCGTAAGGGTTCTGATTTGATGGTTTCAGCTTAAAAGGAACTCTTCGACTTAATCTTCCATTTCCTCCAAAATTAACTTCCCAAATCAGAACTTCCCAGCTCCTATCCTCCTCATTTAGTATATCAAATTCCAGGACCTCTTATATATTAATCACCCCGTCTGAAATCTTCATGTCTAAATGATGTGGCAGAATCAGAATTGACTTGTGTCTAATTATCTCAGAAATAGAATCATCAATAAGCTCAACGAGGTGTAACTGATAATCAGGGCATTGAATTGAATCCTCCAGAAAATGTGATTCTGGATCCGTAATGTGTACCCTAAGATCAGTTTCCTCAATTATTAGGCTATCAAATGATCTATCAGATTCCTCAAGCCCAATCGTCTCACAGAAATCGTGTTCAGAAAACTCGCGTAAGACTTCGCAACTTGAATCTCCACCATCAAAGAAATCAGGATCTGTATCAATGCATGTCCCAAAATCATTTGTTACTTTCTGTTCCAAGTAGACATACGTTTCCTCGTACCCCGGCTCAGGGATCTTAGGTGACGAAATCAGATCATCCTTAATTGGTTGCTTTAATTCAATCTGGTCAGCCTCATAACACGTGTCCCCCCCAGCAAGTGCCTGAGCGGGTTCTGTCATTGGCTTTCCTGAAGAGGGTTCATCCTGGGAATCATCCCAAGATTGAATCAAAGCAACCACGAATCTCATCCTCAATTTCGCTAATTTCCCAAGTAGAAACTCACCCGGGTTTTTATCCTTAACATCCTGGAGCCAATCCAACAAAGACTTATTCAAATCATCAATCATTTCAATCAGGGGCTCCAATCTCTCAATGTGAGGTGTTGGCTAAACTTCTAAAGATTGAATGATATTCCTCAAGTTAGCCAGAACCTTATCTTGAACCTGATTAACCTGAACCAAATGAGTTGATTCAAGGTTGGGCGGGTTTGACATCAATGCAGAGGAATTAACGAATTGAGATTCGTTATACCCTTCCTGATAATAGGTCATTTCAGATTGTTCAAAAGATGGTGATGACCTAAAGGTAGTGAAATCAGAGGATGGGTAAAGATCGGTGTATCCTTCTTGATTGTAGATCGTATTAGGTTGTTCATGAAAGGAAGACAATCTATAATCGATGTGGCTCTGAGAATGATAGAAATCAGAATCGAAGTGTTCAGGGTTAGACCCTAAACACGGAGGTCTAGAGCTGTATCCCCAATCCGAATTATCCCAACTAACTGATGGTTGATTACAGTACGAGTCGGGATAATCGTCATGTTGAGGATAATTCAAAATAGGAGGGAAAGAGCGGGAATGCGTGTAATATGTGGAAGGATTCATGAGATATGGGAGGAAGAAAGGCGCCCTGTAATACAAACAATCAAAACTGTCCTTAAATGGGTTAGCCTAAAAACCTACAGACTCCCAAAACCCGTCTTGAGATAAAGGAACGAAGATCTACTTCTGTCTCTTCAATCCAACCAGTTAGAAGGAGGGACTGGGGAGAAGGTTCTTCGGCTTGCACCTTCGGTTCCTAGTGTACCCCCCAGCCATGATCGTTTGATTCTACTCCCCTAGCTAGACATCAGATTGAACAGTAGAAACAGACTAATAGAAAATAATCTCGTTCTGGGTTTTGAAGAGTGAGTCCAATCCTTAAGGCCAACGTCTACTCTGTTTTATTTAGGGCTAGGTTTGAATGTGCTTTGGAATGTGATGGACCCTTTAAATGGGTTGTACCCTTAATGATTGATTGATTTGTGTGTGCGTGCACAACCAATGATTTTCAAGCAAGATTATTTTTGATGTAGTGAATTTTAAGGTTCAAATCTTGCTTAGTAGCTTTTAGGATTCAACTTTAGGTGTTTTCAAGCAAGTTTCATTGGAATACCAGGTTTTGAAAGCACGGGTGAAAATATTTTCCTTTGAAGCTTAAAAAGAATGTGGAGTGCCTGGTAAATCCCTAATAATTGAACCTAAGTGGCAGCTACTTGATGAGTTGATTTTATTTGAAGTGGTGCGGCCCAATCAACTCAAACAATTGGCCTGTTGCACCACTTAATTAGGCACACAAATGATTACCTAATCTGATTTCTACTCAATTATGTGTTTGAATGTGTGTACCGGCTCCAAAGATCGGTTTACCGGTTGAGTTTGAAAATCAGATGAGGTTATGTACCTCTGTGAGATTTTTTTTTAATTTTTTTTTTTAATGTGGGGGTTGGGGTGAGTATGGGTGTCAAATAACAAATAATCTAACCTTAGAGTTTATAAAAACACCTAAGTTGATTGATGTTTGAATTATTATGTTGTGGAATGAAATCTAATGGGTGGGAGGTGGAGGCTAACTTACAGAACCTTCCACAGCACTTTACTCCAGTCTACCGCTTTTGCTTGTTTTGAAAGAGTACCTGCAATCACAATAAGAAAGGAGAAAAGTGAGGTAAATGATTTGTAAGTTAGAAAATGCGAAGAGAAACCAAAGAGCATCGCCTCCCTGGCAACGGCGCCAAAATGTTGAACGGTCGAATTGCTGCACTAATGTGTTAGGTTTTGGAGAACCTGTCATTGTAGTTTGAAAGCGAAGAACTCGTGTTCAACAAATAAAATTTATACCGAAATTAAAATTCCGGGTTGAACACAGGGAGACAGACGTTTGATTTAAAAACTACGCGTTTCTTTTTATTTGTCACGAAGTAATTCAATTTAAAATTATCTAATTATTTGCAATAAATAGAAGAGAGAGAGGGTAAGAGAGAGAGAATATTACACATAAAAATAAAAAATGAGATGAATAAACAGATAATTTATCATTACGGAGATTGTTCATTACAACTAGAAAGCATAACACAATTGCACTAGAAAGCGATAAATTTACTCTAGAAAGTATTAAAAGAATGGAGGGAGAAATGTCCTCCTTGACGATCGCTTGGAGGACGAGCAGAACTACTCTAGAAAGCAGTAAATCTATATTAGAAAGCAGTAAAAAGAATAGGGAGAGAGAAATCCTCCTCGACTGTCGCTTGGAGGACGAGGCGGACGGGATGATGCCTGGACGAAGGAGGACGAAGTAGGACGAAGGAGGACGAAGCAGAAGAACGGGAACGGAGCAGCACGCCGTCGTCGTCGTGGGATCCACTTCCGAAGGGGGACGAAAATTTGGACTTTATCTCTCGAGAAGCATCCCGGGTGTGGGACAAGCTTCTCTTGAGCTTTGGAGAGGTAGAGAAGAGAAGGAAGGGATGAGAATTTCGTATGGAGGGGGTCTCCTTTTATAGTTGCAAGGAGTGAGGGCAAATGGGTCATTACATCTTTAAAACGATAAATGAGGGGTCTTTAGTGATGGATAAAACCGTCACTAAAGCCCCAACGTGGGCGTAGTACCCACGCCCACACGCGCCTCATCAGCTGCGCTCTTTCTCAATGCCCGCCCACGTTCTTTAATTCTCAGCCGTCCGATCGCGAGATCGGACGGCTTAAGGTGCATCTTCGCCCGTTGCTGCGTGCCCACCCATCGCGTACGATCGCGCGTCCTTGCCACGCGTGCAATAGCGTGTGAACGCTATCGGTGGATCTGAGCCGCCCGATGACAATCCAACGCCCGCCAGCGCTCGCTCGCCCATGCCTTTCTCCCCTTCGCTGCGGCTCGAACTCGCAGCTGCAGCTCGCGCAATCGCTCTCGACCGCTGCGCTACGAGGCGCGGATGGTCGAGCGGGCGTTTTTAGGCATGGCTGTCCACAGCCATTGGATCGAGATCCAACGGCGGAGAGGGAGCGGGTGCGGGGACTTCAGAGATTGTATGCGGCCGTTTGGGTGGCCGAGATGGCTCCACGTGGTGCCATCTTGGCCGTCCATCTTCTGGATGTTGTAGATGGTGCCACAGATGTCAGATTGACTCGATTTTTCCGTCGTTGGGCTGCGATCGTCGATCCGAATTCATCCATGCAGTTGGATTTGTCATTTGAAGTGCGGATTTACACCATCTTGTCCCTTGATCTTCTAGGGTTCTCCGGTCACTATCTGATGCTACGGATGCCTGATTAGGGCGATCTTGGAGTCGTTGAACTCCAATCGTTGCCCTGATCACATCCATACGGTTGGAGCTTCGATCCGGGGCCCTGATAAAATGTTTGCCCTGTCCAAGCACATAAAAGGAGACAATTAACCTTCATTTTATTCAAACTTCTCTAAATGCAAGATGATGCATGTTATGCAATATTTATAGCATGCAATGCAATCCTATGCTTAAGAACTTGCATAAATAGACATCTTAAGTAGTGTAAATGTGTTTACATCAGCTATCCTACTCTTACTCCTACTCCTACTCCTACTCCTACTCCTAATCTACTGTTACCTGGACGAAGGGGTCAATAGGGTTCCGTCGAAGGTTCCGCCGAAGGTTTATGGCGGACAATGAAATCAGAGGGTGAAAGAAGAATCTCCGGCAGGTGGATTTGAGTGGAAGCAGAGGACTCCTTTGGTTGACGCTTGTGTCCAGAGACGTGGCAGACCACGGCGAATCTCCTCGACTGATCAGAATGGATGGAGGAAGTCGGAAAGTGAGATGGAAAGTCGCCGGAGTTGCAGACGAATAGCCTATTGGGTCAGCTCAGTGTTAGAAGAGGGAAGGGAGCCAACTTGAGTTAAATTAGAGGGGTAAGGGGGTATTTATAGTGGTTGGCAGCAAAGAAAGTGGCGAGGTCTGGCTGAAGAAAGAGCTTGAGGAGCTTAACCTCCGGTGTCGTCTCTGACGACGGTGAGGTTATCTCCCACTGAAAATTAGAATTTCCGATTAATCCGGACCGATGGATGAAGAGGAGGTGGTGAGCGCAAGCTGCAAGAGCTTGGACAAAGAAGGGTGATGTCGGCAGGGTAGTGATTGTGCGGTGGCGTGACTCTCCATCGCCAACCGTCCATTCGGCTGAAGAAGAGGAAGAAGGAAAGGGACTTATATGAAATGAAACTTAAGGACCTATGTGAGAATTAAGGACTTGACTGCAATAAATTTTATGGACCAAAATGTAAACTCAGGTTTTGAAGGTTTATTTAAACTTAGATCTTTTTCAACTTTTTATATATGTTAGTAAATAAGGTAAATATTATGTTTTCACCTTGAATCTAAATTTTTGACCTTTTTAGGTTAATTTATTAGATTAAGTAAAATTACTTATGTTATTATGTACTTAGGTTTACATTAAGTTTAAGTTACTTAACTTATTAATTAAGGGAATGATTAATAAGATTTCGAGTCCAATTATTATCTAGATTAGTAATAATGTTAATTGAATGATAAAATGTCATTGTTAACTTATTTTAAGGTTCTTTACTAAATATCCCTTATTCTATAATTAACCTTTATATATTCATAAACTTAGCTAATTAACTAGGAAGACTAGTTAATTAGGGGTAATTAGAGATCATGATGAGTCTCTCATCAAGTAGTCAGGGGGCACACGATTTTCGAGGAATCGAGAATGAATCGACGGTAAAAACTGACGTGCCCCAGAAAGGATCGGATGTCCTTGATCGAGCTAGGCATAGGGACTTTGGAAATTAGATTCACCTTGGCTCGATCAACCTGGATGACTTTTTGAGAGATGAGATGTTCCAGGATAATTCTCTCAGGTACCATGAAGTGGCTCTTTTCTCAGGAAAGAACCAAGTTCACGTCGATGCATCGCCTGGGGACTTCGACCAAGTGTAGGAGGCAATCATCAAATGATTCTCCAAATACCGAGAAGTCATCCATGAAGACTTCAAGGTATTCACCTACCATATTTGAGAATATGGAAAGAATGCACATTTGAAAAGTAGCAGGTGCATTACAGAGACCGAAAGGCATCCTTTAGAATGCGTATGTCCCAAAGGAGCAAGTGAAGGTGGTCTTCTCTTGGTCCTCAGGATGGATTGCGACCTGGTTATAACAGGAGTGCCTGTATAAGAAGCAGAAGAATCGATTTTCTGCTAGTTTCTCGAGGATCTGGTCAATGAACGGTAGTGGGAAATGATCCTTCTTCGTGGAGGAATTGAGTCTTATGTAATTAATGCAGACTCTCCACAAGTTCGCTATATGGGTCGGTATGGTTTCTTCGATTTCAGTCGTGATCACAATGAGTCATACCTTCTTAGGCACAACTTGGATTGGACTCACCCACCGACTGTCGAAGATCAGGTAGATGATCCCTGCATCTAACCACTTGATAATCTCCATTTTTACAACATCCTGTAGATTTGGATTTAGGCATCTCTGCATTTCATGGGATGGTCGTGAGCCCTCTTCAGTATAGATTGATGTGTGCAGTGTGAGGGACTGATGCCAGTCAAATCATCGAGAGTCCATCCAATGTCTCTTCAATGCTGTTGGAGAACAGAAATCAGGCGTGTTTTCTGATTAGATGTGCGTCGGGAGTTGATAATCACAGGAAACGCCTGATTGGAACCCAAAAAGATGTATTTGAGATTGTTAGGGAGGGGTTTCAATTCCATAACAGGATTATCAGTAGCAATAGGTGGTTCAGGGTGGGTGTCGAGAGCAAAGGAAGGAGCTATGGGTGTGTTTAGGTTAGGTTCAGGCTCCTCTAATTGCGGGTTTTGATTTTCTTGTGGTTGATTAGAAATATTCGGGTTTTCCTCAATACATAGGTTGTCAACCATGGCCTCGATATCACAAATTTGTTCTATAACCCCAAAATTAATTCCTTGTTGGGCATTAAAGATGTCGATCTTCAGTGTCTTACTCCCAAATTTTAACTCAATTTGGCCCCTCACAATTAATATTGGCCCTAGCTGTGGCCAGAAAGGGTCTCCCTAATATGATCAGTGTATTCTTTAAGTTCTCAGGAGCATCCATGTCTAAGACAATGAAATCCATTGGAAAATAGAAATTGTGTATCTTAACTATGACATCCTCGAGAATTCCTTTTGGTGACTTAATAGATCAATTGACTAACTGCAAAGTCATCTCTGTTGGTTTAAGCTCAGATTCCTCAAAGTAGTCTAATAGGGATGTAGGTATCAAATTGATGGAAGCTCCTAGGTCCAATAAGGCTGGGTCAAACTGTATATCACTGATAGCATAGGAGATCAGAGGGGTGCCTGGATCTTTTGCCTTAGGCGGGAGTTTGCTCAAAATGATGAAGCTGACTTGCTCCGACGGTATGATTGGGTTCCCGCCTTTGGTTCACGGTTTACGCTTAGGTGTACACACATCTTTCAAGAATCGTACGTAAGCTGGTACATGGTGAATCGCATCCATTAAGGGGATGTTTATATGGACCTGCTCAAAGAGCTTGACCAGATCCTCCTTAGGTGCCACGGGTTTGGTTCTCTTCTTTCCCCTGGTCAAGGCCTCAGGAAATGAAACCTTAGATGGTTCCTCTAGAATGGCTCAAGTTCTTTATCAGGGATGGGTGTATCCTGGATAACCAATTTAGGGTTAGGTTTTACGGTCTCAGGCATGTTGTGGTTAGGAAAAGGTGGATCTTGTGTTGTTTTGCCACTATGGGTGGTGACGAAATTTAATCCTACCTGATTTTGGTTTGGGTTGGGCAAAATAGGTGTTTGCTGCTGAAATCCTAAGTATGAAGTTGAAGCACCCATTCCGTCAGGTGATGGAGCAGAAGGGACTTGATAAACAAAGTGGGCTTGTCCCTGATTTGGGTTCATAACGCGTTTCTGGTTTGGTACGTTATTCGGGTTTGGAAGAGGCTGGGATGGGAGTGCACCAAGCTAGCGAGCACTTGCCAGCTGGGCCAATTGATTTCATAACTTAGAGATCTCTTCTTTGTGTTGTTTTTGCACGTCAACCAAGGTTTGAAGAATCAAGGATGTCTGATCTTCTTTAAGAGGTCCAGATTGGAAATTTTGATTAGGCCTTGATTGAGTGGGTTGATATGGTCTCTGGTTTTGTGCTCGGGGTGGGAATTGGGATCTTAGATTCGGGTTATTTCCCGACTATGCAAAGTTAGGATGATTCCACCATCCAGGGTTATAAGTGTTGGAGAAAAGATTATTCTGGACGGCATGGAGATCCTCGCAGGTTTGAGGAGCTCTGAGATAATCAGGGTACAGGGGTTTAGAGTTCCCTAACTGAGGTGGGTTGACCCGGAGTTGCCTCCGAAGCCATAATCAGATGGGGGTGGATATACATCCATCCCCGGGGAGTGGTAGATGTTGTGCGCAGCCTCCCTTCCCATGGGCGGGTGCACGTATGTGCTTTGAGGTGTAGAGGTGGATTTGTGTAGATGACGAGTGATGTCATCCACCTTCTCGATAATGGAGACCTTATCCAATTGACTGGCTACCAACTCAAGATTAACGGATGCGGAAAGGCTTCAGGATTCGTGTACCCCCCGATTATTTGTCAATGCGTGGGAGGATGTCCGATCGTACACACCCAATGACTCATTGTTCAGGGAGTTCTCGCACATGTTTTCGAGAATTTCCCAAATCGTGTTCTCATGTTGACCCATGATGCTACCACCACAGGTTGCATTGACAAAGAGCTTGATGTCCTCACGGAGTCCGTGGTAAAAGGATTGGACTTGTTCCCACTTCGGAACTCCGTGATGGGGGCACTTACGCATAAGATCCAGAAAGCGATCCCATGCTTCATGTAGAGATTCTCCTGCTCCTTGGGAGAAGTGCGTGATTTGGTGCTGCATTGTGTTTGTACGACCAATGGGGTAGAACTTTTACAGGAAGGCGATTTGAAGTTCTCCCCATGTGGTGATCGTGTGTGATTGAGTTTGAAACCAGTGAGCGACTTTGTTAGCCAGAGAGAATGAGAAGAGTTTCAAGAGTAATCCGTCCTGATTCTGCACATCTGCTCCAAAAGTGTGGGCCAGATGTTTTAGGTTTTTGATGTGCTAGAGAGGATCCTCAGAGTTCAAGCCATGAAATTTTGGGGTCATATGAAGCATATTAGGCTTGAGATCCACCTCAGGTCCTCCCACGAGAATGATGATTTTGGGTTCGATCTCCATCGTTGCGGGATTATAGTGATCTCGCATTTGAGGACACGACGGTGGGTTGATGATGGCATTGATTTGGTTTCGGAAATCATTTAATTGTTGCTCAAGGTTAGGTTGATTTCCTTTGTGATCCATAGCTGATGAAGGGTCTGAATTAGAGGATATGTCAATGTGATTAGGTTATTGTACAAACACAGAAGTCGAGGCTTGACCTTGACGAGAGTGAATAGCTAATGAAGGCTTCAAGGATGGTCTTAAGGACCTCCTCCTGAACATGCACTAATGGAATGGAGGATAGCAGGTGATGGACACAATCAAGACACCTAAAAAAAATTTTGGATGACTATAGTGGTTTGAGGCGGATGTTACCCCTTAGTGAGAAAGTCTTCCACCTGAGAATTACCTAGGCAGCCAGAGAGGGAGAGGCCTGCTTAGACCCCTACACGGTAGAACGCCCCCACGAGTTACAGGGTTTCCCCCACTCGACCTCTCTTGTCATTGAGGATCCATGTAGACCAGAATGGGGACTTGACCTTTTAAGTCTACTAATTTTAAGTTAAGAGCAAAGGTGCTTATGATTTCACTTAAACTTTAAGATGTTTTTCTGCAAAGTGACCCAATTTGAAGATTGGTTAACCCAACAAGGTGGGTTAAATTCAATTGTTTTGTCCTTAAAAAAAAGAATTTAGGTCCCTCTTTTAGTGTTCAAATGAAATTAAGAGCCTGATTTTAAGGTTTTCTTGAATAGATCAATTCAATCAAGGCTTAGACACATTGTTTGAGAAGGTTAATTCTTAGTTAAGCAAGTGTGTCTTTAAAATCCTAAACTGGAAACCCTAATTGGCTCTGATTGGTCCAATTTAATTCATCCAAATGTGGTACCTAGGGCTCAAGCAAGAAGGTGATAGCCCTAGATACCTTAAAAATCTAAGTAGGTGCACAAATCAGGGTTGGATATTGTCTAAATAGAATATATCAAATTAGGAAACTTGATAATAAATCTAAGAATAGAATGCAAGTAGCCCTAATTGATTTTTTTCCTTTTTTAGCTTTTTAGAATCAGGGGTTTAGAAGAGAGTGGATGGAATTTACTTGCCCCTAGAGTGGCTGATGTGCGGCTGATCTTCCTCCGATGAGTCCCTGAAACAGATCACAGTCAAAAGAGATAGAGCAAGTTAGTATCAAATTAGATCTTGCAATCCCGAGATCAAAGTTGCTCGTTGGTCTCCAGCAATGGCGTCAAAATGTTTAGTCGCTCTGAATTGGGTTTTAAAATCAATGCGTGTAGTATAGGTCGAATCAACGTGAAAAACAAATAGATTTATTACTTGAATGAAAGTCTGAGGTCTAACACATGGAGTAATTGGCAAAAATGATTCTCAAGATTGTAATTCAACACAAATATATAAGCAATAGAATTCCAAGCAATAATGATATATGAATGAAAGCGTATGTCAAAGAATGCAAAAAGAATGGAGTAAAATTGTGATTTGAATCACCAATTACCCCTCACAATTATATCAAATAACTCAATAGTACTAAGAAATTAAATTTCACGTAGTATATGTGCATAGTGCACTTCAGACGTCTGCTCAGCCAATTAGACGGCTTAACCCGTTCACTGCTATAGTGTCGTTCTGTTTCTTCTTTAGCTCTCTCTCCTTCTACGCCTTCTCTCTTCTTTCTCTTCTCTGTGACTTCTTCTCTTCTGTAGCTCCTCTTTCTTTTGGCTTGTGCTTTCTTCTCCTTCTTCCTCTGGCTTCCTCTCCTTTCTCTTCATGCACAAGGGGAAGGCACTCTTAGATTTGGCTAAGTGTCACAGAGAGCAAAACCCCCCTAACCCTCACACGCTTTCTCTCCTTCTCTCTCTGGGATCTGCCCTCCCAGGGCCTCGGGTTATCGGGTATTCGGGTAGAGTGCACCCGAGACCAAGCTCACCGGCAATGGGTGGTGAGTGAGGTGTGAACAGGGCTTAGGTAGGTTGGATTTGCGTTAGGCCCGCGGGGGAACGGGTCACGGGTGAGGCGCAGGTGATGGGTGAGCGGGGACCTCATCCCCTGTGTTTATTTAGGCGAATAGCTTGTTGCAGAAAATCAATATATGCAGTTGCGGGCGCTCTTCAGCTTTCGAGGTGGGACTAATCCCACCACCTTCCTTCTACGTACAATTGCAGCTGCTGCTTCTTGCAATGGCAGTCAAAGGTCCAGTCAAAGGGCCAAATCAGCCCCTGGGTTGTGATCCTGGAGACTCTCCGCTGCATCTGGGACTTCACCTGGGGCTTGCAGGTGCTGGAGTAAGGCTTCAAGCTTTGCTCAAAGCTACGGCAATGGCGGTAGAGGACTTGCTACCTGAAAATCAGAATACGGCCTCACGGCCTTGTTAAATAGGTTCAGGAGCTTCGTCGTAGGGTGGCGAGTATGGTGGTGGGTGCGGCGTGGAGTGGGAGTGGCTGTGGTTGCCGGATGATGACGGAGTTGGTGCACGGAGGTGGGTGTGTTCGATAGATGGTTTGGAGGAACAATCGACCTAACTATGTTAGGGCTTTTGCTCCTGAGGTCGAGGCAGAGGTATAGAGCATGGAAGCGGTGGTGTAGGTGGTCTATGGTGGCCACTGGAGCTCGTCGGTGGTACACCGGCAAGGTTGAAGATGAAGTTGTGGAGGGCAGTGCGGAAGTTGAAGCGAAGTGTCAAAGGTGTTGTCATGACGTAGAGAAGCTGAGTCGATAGAGATAGGTAGCGGATGACGAGGATCAGAGTTGGCATCGATTGCGGTATGGTCGGCGCCGGAGACGAAGGTGACTCTGTTGGGGGTTGGACAGCGAGGACGAAGGAGATAGGGACGTCAGCTGGTATTGCGCAACACGGAGGAAGGTGGGAGAGGCAAATCTGTCGCCAGTATTGCGAACGAACGAGGAATGAGGATGGAAGAGGTCACTGGAGCTCGAGGAGTCTTTCGGCCGGAAGAGGAAGGAGGAATATGGGGAGTTTCCAGCCAAAATCGAGCTCGGGATCTTCGGTCTGATTTGGGGGTCCTTTTATAGGCCTCTGGATGGTGTTTTGAGCTAGGAAAGCTCACCGGAGATAGGAATTCCAAGATACCATAATCTCTCATGCGTTCTCATGAGAGATTGGGAAGGTTTTAGAGCTTGGGATTTCGCTTAAAAGGAAGGGAATTCCTTGACGAACTTCTCTTTCAAATCTGAGAGGGATTCGTCAAGGAATCAAGGAGAACATGCCATTTTAAGGTCGTCGGAGTTTGTAGGATTAGAATTCATGGCGGCATGGAACTTTTTGAAGAAAATGATGGAAAAGATAGGGACCTTTGTGTAAAAAATTCAAAAGCTAAGGACCCATGTGGAATAAAGGAAATCTGACTTGGATCAAATTGCAAACTAGGTTGAAACAATCTCAGATTGGGCCCAAATTTGGACCTAAGGAATCCAATGGTGAAGTTGGATTTTGGTTTTGACCTAGTTTGACTGGGTAATTTGCATAATTACCCAAATTAGGGCACATGTCTATCTGAGAATTTGTTTTAGGTCAAGATGGGTTCTAATGGTGAAATTGAAGGTACCAAACCCTAGAGAATATTTTTCTATGAAGTTTACAGGGTTTAGGTGAATTTTATCCTGACCAGAACCTTAGTAGATTAAGCAGGTCTATTTTTAGGGTTTCTGATGTTCATTAATTCCTGTAATGCATGAAAACCCTTTTTCTGTCTGTTCTGACCCACTTATTAGATTCTTAAGATCATTTGACCTTTGTTCCACCCCTGAGAGAACTTGCAGTTATTCTATTTTTTTGATAGAATGGTAAATTTGCAGAAATAACTCTGTATTCTTGTTTTCTTCTCAAATCAATATTTTGTGCTCTTAAGGCCTTCTGATGGATATGTGGGAGCTTTTATTGACTTAATCAGATCAAACTGAGCTAGTTATGGCTCATGATGGTGTTTCCATCAGTTAGATCTTTAGGTTAATTTCTACCACTCAAAACCCAAAAAATACCCCATCGACTGAACACACGTCATCATCTCCTTCCGCTCCGGCCACTTCTCCAGCGAGGTCATCCGCACGCTACACAAGTCCACCCACCTCCCCAAACCTCCCAAAAGATTCGCCATCCATCCACCATTAAAAGCCCTCTCCTATTTCATCCTCTCGTCCACCAAAACATTTCGTCGGCCAACCCATCTTCGCGCGACCATCCCCGACTTCGTTCGGCCACCATACGCCACCATCCTCCACGAGACCACCCCCATCACATTTGCCAACAATTGGTGAAGCTTTTGAGGTGTTTTAATGTGGCCGTAAGGCCATTTTCGTGAATTTCAGATCTCGTCGGTCTCCGCCATCGCTGCCATCACCTCCGGCCCCATTCTCTGTGTTCTAGTCACGCGAGTCCCAGCTGACACTTCCAGGCATTGCGGACAAGGCCCAAGAAGGCCTCTAGGTCTTCAATTGAGAACTCCATCAGCTGCAGCCACCCAATTGAACGAAGGTTCTCACAGTAGCTGCTGCGGGCATTGCGCGAAGAGAAAGGGGACTCAATAATCTTACATCGTGGATTTGCATACCACTACAGCCGCATAAGTTGATTTTGTGTTTATAGCTTATCTCCTCAACACTTAGGGGTGAGGTCCCTGTTGGTGCTAGAGCACCACGATCATTTATTTTGATGATAACAAAACACGTATTATTTAACATTTGCAATTTGAGTCCTAGATTTCAGGTCAATTGCAAATGTAGACGTGCTTAAACGGAGTTCGAGCTCGCATCCAGGATGGATTGGAGGAGCTTGACGGAAAACAGAGGAGGTTCGCGTGGAGCGACAGATTGAAGATAGAAGACAAGAAGAATAGGATAGATTCTTTTTAATCCTTTCTTGTATCTCTTGTCTTTATTTTGTTGCTCTTTTTATTTTTCTTAGAATATTATGTTAAAGAGCCTCAAAGTACCCTAACAGTAGTCCTAGGAACACCGGCACAACCCTAGGATACTTAGGTTTTCTATAGAATACTTAGAAAACCAATATAGGGCTCAAACAGCATTTCTAGACGTCTAATTCCCAAATCAGACATCTGATAAAGTATTTTAAGATGTCTGGCTGTTGTTTCAGATGTCTGATAACTATTAGGCTGGAGTTAGTATTCTGTCTGATGAAATCAGACGTCTAGACCTTAGTCCAGACGTCTTAGAAGACGTCTGATGGACTTGCCAGACGTCCAGATAGTGGACCGTTGGCTAGCTTAGCAGGCACTGTAGAATATGACCGTTAGAGCCTTATCAGACATCCATAGGCCTTTCCAGACGTCTGATAGTTGACCGTTTTGCCTCGACTGACCCGAAAATCTCTTCTCAGAGATTTTCTAGCCGTTGCAAATCCATTCCCACGAAAAAGTAGGTTTCCAGACATCCAGACATAGTGTAGACGTCCTGTATGTCGTCTGATAGACTTGAACAAGAACCTTGTTTAGATCTTATTCAAGTCAGGAGGAAACCCGCATGAAATCAGATGTCTGACCTTGAAATCAAACGTCTTAAAGTGGCCTTCCAGACGTCTGATGCCAGAGTTAGACGTCTGATTACCTTGTCAAGCGCAATCATTGTCCTGATTTCGACCTAATTCTCTTGGGCTTTGTTCCCAACGGCTATAGAACCTTTCCTAAGCCTTCCAAAGCCTTCCTAAGGCCTCTATAAATAGAGGGGAGCCTTTGCAACACAAACATATACCTAGAAAAACTAAGACACACACTAAGAGCAACACAAGACACACTTAAGCAACATAGTTCCACTCGCTTGTGTCCTAGCTAGCTCTTGCTCTCCAAGCTCAAGCTCCATTCTCTTGAGATCATCAAGCTTCGTGCACCCGCTCTCCCGCCGTTGTTTACGAGAGCGACGTTGCGCCGTCGCATGGCACACGCACTGCGTCATCAACTCGACGCACTCCTTGCAAAGGGGAGTTTCCTTATTCCTATAGAAGCTAGGTTTATAATTACTTTGTTGGCTCTATAGGATTACTTGTTTATTTTATCTTTGTTATTTGGTTGGGTATTCGCTTTGCGAATTCCCGTCTCCTTCGCGAGACAAAATCCTTCTCGTGGAGAGAAGGGGTTGAGGTACGCTACCCTCGTTTAAGTAGCGTGGTTGTATTGAGGTTGAATCACCCTCGTTTAAAGTGATTCGGTTTAGTGGATTTTGATCAACTTGGTTGATCGGAAAATCCTAACTTGAGAGGGTTAGGTGGTGGTTTTCACCCGGTTTGGGTTTCCACCTAAAAATTCTTGTGTACTTGTGTGATTGCTTATTTTGTGAAGATTGTTTATTTTATTTCCACAATTATTACGTCACCCCCTCCGAGTAGGGAACTTTCAGTCCCCACTCACCCACACACTCGACCCGACTCGCCTAACTGTACACACCTCAATTGCGACCCCACACACACAGCCCTGGTTACCCGGTTACTGTGCTAAACCCGATTACCTGATTGATCTGGGTTTGAGAGAGGAGAAGGAAAGGAAGGAAAGAGAGAGAGAGCGAGAGAGGGGAGGGTTTTGCTCCTGAAGGATTTGAGCTGAGAAGAAGGAGAAGACTTGAGAAGAAAAGAAGAGGCTAAGGCAAAGAAGAACAGAAGGATCGTGGCAGAGAAGAAGGAAGAGCCAAAGAAGAAGAAACTAAGAAGAAGAATAGAGGAAGAAAGGCACTGCAGTAGGAAACATTTAAGTCGTCTGACTTGATATCCAGACGTCTGATCACTGGTCATTTATTTCAAACATTTGAGAAATTGATATGTGCTTAATGAAGGCTAA
Source organism: Thalassia testudinum (assembly GCA_037157565.1). Classification (NCBI taxonomy): domain Eukaryota; kingdom Viridiplantae; phylum Streptophyta; class Magnoliopsida; order Alismatales; family Hydrocharitaceae; genus Thalassia; species Thalassia testudinum. The sequence continues at coordinate 148,799,079 of JAZHRO010000031.1, forward strand.
TAATTGGTGATCTAAATCACCATTATTTTATCTTTTCTATTCTTCTTATCTAGAAATACTTTAAGCTTTATTGAATATTTAATGTGACAAATTAATATTCATTGAAATATCTTTATAGTGCTTCATTCATTGTGCTCATTTATATTTTAATTGAAGATTAGCGTGTGAATTTCTATTTGCTCCTTGTGTTTGACCTCGGACTTCATTTCTAGATTTTCGAGTTATAAATTGTATTTGTTGAGAGATCGATTGAAGATTTTGCACCACAACTATGATAACTTAATCTAAATCCTCTTTAGACCCCATCAACATTTTGGTGTTGTTGTTGGGGAGAAGCGTGCAATTCATCGCTATTCTTTATTTTATTTTATTATATTTGAGCACTGACTTGCCTTATTTATTTCTTGTGATTTTGTGAGGTACTTCACAAGGCGAACTTCCGCGCAATTCAACCACTCCAAGGCAGGTAATCTCTCTCTTTCCCTAATCTCCTAATGCTTGGAAGAGAAAAGGAAACAAAATCATTTAGGATTCATTTGCATTATTTTCATAGCATTTTCATTTAACGTCAAAGTTTTCCTGATTTGTGAAAATTTTCATATCTGATTGAAGCTTGAAGTGATTCTGATTAGAAAATCCCTACCTTGATTGCCTATACCTATTAGGGACTATGCTTAATTTCTAAATCTCTTTGGACTAGCACACTTCTTACGTGAAGCCCAAGGTGAACATTTTAAGATCAAATTGAACTTGAAATAGAGCAAATTAGGGTTTCAACATTAGAGATTGAAGTGCTAGTACACATTTGCCTGCATAAAGAGAATAAACCCTCCCGCATTTGTATGCTACCTAAGCCTTTATTTGAAAAGATCTAATAAAAAAGAACCCTAAAAATCAGGCTCTAATTTCACTTGAACCTTAAAAATTGTGGACCTAATAACCTGAGAGTCAATTCAGGGTGATTTCTGGGTCTTGATCTAGATTTTATTCTATCATCTTTGGGGCACGCCAGGTGAAGTTGGTCTACTTTGTGAGTCAACTAACCTCCAAATTAGGTCACAAGTCAAATCAACTTCTAATCAAGTGAAATTCAAGGCACTAATTAGAAATAAAATTGGTAGACTTAAGGTCTTAAGTTCGTACATTCCGGTCTACTTGGAACCGTAGTGACAAGGAAGGTCGGGTGGGGGAAACCTTATAACCCATCGGGACGCTCTACCATGTAGGGGTCTTTGCGGGGCTCTCCCTTCTTGGCTGCCTAGGTATTTCTCGGGTGTACAGATTTTTGATTCAAAGGTATCATCCGCCTCGAAATAACGTTAGTCATCAAAAAAATCTTTGGGTGCCTTGATTTGGTCCAAATAATACCCAGTCTCTCATCTTTTCTATAGAGCACATACACAGGAAGGTCATTAGGTTTTTATCCTAAGCGACCTCATTAGATCTTCTTGGAAATTTCTATCAGATCTAATGAAGTTCCAATCTGATCCTGAGTTTGATTCTACATCTTGATTCCACCATCTGATTCAAAAATGCAACCTGGCAATCTAAGAAGACTGTTTAGGAAACTTAAGTCCCAAATGAGCATGAAAGAAAAGATGATTGAGGATGTTTATAAACACCACGAGGAATATTTTAAAAGGGACATTGATGGAAACACCATCATGAGCCATAACTAGCTCAATTTAATCTGATTAGGTTATTAAATGCTCCTACATAACCACCAGAGGATTGCAATTCATTGCACTAGCATTCTGAGAGAGATAAAAAATGAGGGTTAAAATTATAATTTTATTATCATAATTTGAAAATAGTACAACCACAAATTTTCTCAGGGGTTAATTAAGGGTCAATTGGTCCTAAAAGGCTAACAAGTGGGTTAGAATAGACAGAAAAGGATTTTCGTGTATTTTGAGAATCAAATGACTTTTGAAACCCTAAAAACAGACTCGCTTAATTAACTGAGGTTCTTGTCAAGATAAAATCCACCTAAATCCTATAAAATTCATAGAAAAATATTCTCTAGGGTTTGGTACCTTCAAATTAACTATCGGAACTCGTTTTGGCCCAAAATAGTCTTAGATAGATATTTACCTTAATTTATGTTTTTGCATAAATTACTTAGAAAAATATGGTCAAAACCAAAATCTAACCTTGCCATTAGATTCTCTAGGTCCAAATTAGGTTTGTACCAAAATTTGGACCCAATCTGAGATTGTCTTGACCTAGTTTGCAACTTAGTTCTGTCTGATATATATATGCCCTTAACTTTCAAAATCCTTACAAAAAGGCCCCAAACTTTATTATCATTTTCACAAATGGGTCCCTCCTACCATTAATCCTATTCCTATAAGCTCTGACGACCTAAAATTGGCAAGAACTCTTTGATTCCTTAACGAATCCCTTTCAAATTTGAAAGGGAAGTTTGTCAAGGAATTCCCTTCCTTTTGAGCCAATTCCCACGCCCCAAAGCCTTCCCAATCTCTCATGCGAATGCATGAGAGATTAGGGTATCAAAGAAATCTCAACTCCGATGAAGCTTTCCAAGCTTGGGAAGCTTCCTTCCCAGGCCCAAAACCTCCTCTAAAGGCCAATAAAATGACCTTTAGATCAAACCGTTCTCCTCACGCTCGAATTCGGCCTTGAATGCCTCAAATTCCTCTCTTCTTTCTTGGCCGAATAGCTCCTTGACGTTCGACGATCCTCCCTGCCTCTGTTCTTCCTCCGTTCGCAATACCAGTGGCGGAGTTATCTCCCCCATCTTCCTCCGCATTGAGCCATACCAGCCGATGCCTCCTTTGCCGTCTTCCTCGCCGTTTCCTACCCACCAGAGCAACCTCCTTCTCCGATGCTGGCCATACCACAACCGATGTCATCTCCTCTCCCCTTCGTCCACTACTACTCTCAACTGACGCCTCATCTTCCACTTGTCATTTCCGTGCATTTGCAACTTCGATTTGACCTCGCCAACACCCTTCGCAACTCCGTCTTCCACCTCGCTGGTGTACCTCTGGCGAGCCCTAGCGGCTTCCACACTTGCCCAAATGCACTGCTTCCACGCTCCACACCTCCGCCTCATCATGATGATCAAAAGCCCTCACTCACTAAGAGCTATTGATCCCCCTACAGTGCCACCGAACACACCCATCTTCACACGCACAGTTTGCCTCTGCCAGCCTTCATCACTCATGCCTATGCTATGCCGACCCCTTCAGCAAGTTCGTTGTGCTCCGGCGATCGTTCCTGAACATTTTGACGTGGCCGAAAGGCCTTACTGCTGTTTTCAGGTGTTCGCTCCTCCGTCGCCATGAACTCATGCTTCGAGCTTGCTTGAAGCCCTCTCCAGCAACTGTAGCTCCAGGAGTCACCTCCAGGTGACGCGGCTACATTCCAGGATTGCTCTTGGATCATCAATTGGAGCCGTTGATCGCCCCTTGCACGAGAATTGGACGAAGGCCTTCATAGCTGTGTACGCGAAGACGTGGACTGAAGATAGTCCCACATCGTGTGTTTTGAGACGACTGTGCTCGCATAAATTGCAAAAGTGTCTGGGGCTTATCACCTCAAACACAAGGGGTGAGGTCCCTCACACCCCTCATGTGCCTCGTCTGCGACACACCCCCGCGGATCTGGTGCAGATCCGATTACTGCCTAAGCCTTACACTCCTTGGCTACGACTCACACCTGCAGCCCTAGACCCGGGTACGCTCTAGGTCCAAAAACTTGATAACTCGGTACTGTTGGAGGCTCTGGGAGAGCATGACCCAGAGAGAGAAAGAAAGAGAGAGTGTGCGGGGACAGGGGGGTTTTGCTTTGAAAGGAGTTGCCTAACACTTAGCCAATTTTGTAAGCCTCCCCTGTGCATCAGAAGGCCTGGACAGTAGAAAGAAAGGAGGGGGAGGACAGTCAGGATAGGTGAAGAAGGAAGAAGAAGCTTGAGCTGCAGAAAGGCAAAGAAGAAAGAAAGGGTTCTGAAGAAGAAGAAAGGAGAAGAGGAGAGTAGTTGAGACAGAAGTAGAGAAGAGAAGAGGAAGAGACCCTTGAGTCTCTTGGAAAGTACTATAGCAACCGGCTATTTAAGCCATCTGATACAAGCCTAGACCGTTTGATTGCATACATTTGAGGCTTTATTTCCTTGATTGATACTGTTGATTTAAGTTGCTAGTACTGTGAGGAGTAATTGGTGATTCAAATCATTATTTTACTTCATTCTTTTTGCACATTAATACTTGACATTATTATTATTGCAATCTTTTATCTCTTTAATTCAAATTGTGATCTTAAGTTTTAAATTGTCATATTGCTCCCTGTGTTTGACCTTGGACTTTAATTCGAGTAATACATTTATTTGTTTGAGTGCTATTTTAGCTATATTATAATGAGACAATTTTAAAACACTAATTTATCACTTAAATAGACATTCAGGATAAATTTCAGAAAATAATGGACCACATCGCGAACCGTGTGGAGATAATATGGATACGAATGAACCACGGTTCAACCCGAGATGATCTCTTGGCAGAACACATTGAATTGGTGAAATTACACGATTGTCTGCAATGTTGGTCAAATCCTTCATTTCCGGAAGATCTCCAGAAATTTTTGGAAATATAGGGAGAATTGCTGAATAAGTTATATAGAACATTGATAAAAAATACCCATTAGAAGTTAATAAAATATCTTGGAGTGATTCTAGTGATCAACATAATTTCCTAGAGCTTGTGGAAGAGAATCGAGGATGTTGTGGACCCTCAACCCAAATAGAATCTGATTCAAATTATGTGCAGATTGATACGCCTGATCTTGAGATGAGTTGGGAGGATCCAATTGCAGGTGTTCCCGATTTTGAGCTAGCCCTAGAAAATCAAGAGCCTAGTTCACCAAGCTTTGAATACCCAGACACCTGTAATGATAAACTCAAAATAGAACCTCTCGAGAATGTAAATCCTGAGACTTATCCTGTTAAGATAATTCTCGAGGAGGATTCTGACATCCTAATAGAGCCCAGCCTAGACCCTAGTGATATAACCCTTACCATTAACTTAGAATTTGGATTCGAGCCTAATTGGGATGATTATGAGCCCCATATGATGAGACACAGATTTCAAATTTGAAATGTGATTCAGGGCATGTATTTGATGAATACACCTCTCCAATCTCCTCTGAGACATAAATTAGTTTCTCGAAAGTCACGCTAATCTATGATACAGAAACTGAGAAGTTGGAAGAGCTGGGACTCGATTGGGTCTATCCTAAGAGCCTAGAACTTGAGCCTATACCTACTAGGGACACCTTTTTGGGCTCGGAATATGAAATTAGGTTAAATCCAACTCAGGTTGTTGCTTCTACATATCTTGATTCTTTCTATGGTGGAGCCTCTGATCTGGAATCAAGTTCAGAACACGATCTTCTCAAGTTCTTTGACGATTTTGAGTCTTACTCTGATTTCAAAAAACTCTTGTTTCTTAATGACTCCAAACCTGTCTATGACCTCAGCGACTACGATCCATCCTTTGATTCTGACATTAAGGTCAATGATTTGAAAGAAACCATCTCTTTTATACCACATACAGAACCTTCTCGAATCTGAACCCAACCCCGACCCGCAACCGGAATCAACTTCTACTCCGATTCTCCTTTCGATGATCCGGTTGCATATGATCCTCCATCTTTTATTGGGATTCGGACATCGATCAGAATGCAAATCACATCCCATCCTTTTCTGATCACTTTTGTAGGGTTCCTACATCCTCCACAAATCAGTTCTCTTTTGAGGATCCCTACTTTGACCAGGTTGATTGGAATCAGCCAAACCCGCAATTCTCACTTCCACATCTATTTGAGCTTCAAAGTTCTGGTGGGCACCACATCTATTGATTCACATCCATCAACCCACAAGATTGATTGGGTTTGGACTACATCATCAGCCTGTTGATCTGAATAAGCACTTGGTTGGACCAACCAGGCTTTTGATTAAGGTGCTTGTTTTACAAAATTTATTTGACTTAACCACTCCTCCATGACCACCTTCTGCTCGATTGAAGGCATTGAATTTAACACTTAACGGGAGGTAACCCGTCATTTCATAAACTTGAGACTCTTCGGATTATCCTTTTGAGCTTCACGTCTATTGCACTTCTGAGTTCAGTTTTAGAACAACCGACTCTGCCTTTGGTATTTATATTAAAGCTTGAAATCATCCGCAAAAGTCATCCCAACCCATTCACCTACCCATTTACCCTATTCTAATCCTTGAACCCAACTGATTTCATACTCTCCGATTTACAATGAGGACATTGTAAAGCTTAGGCATGGGGGTGTTAAAGTGTAAACACATAAAAAAATCATGTTTCTGAGGGGTTCTTACAAAAAATTACTCATATTCAAAAAATCAAAAAAATAAAAAATTTTGAAAAAATAAAAAATGGAGAAAGCGGAGGAAATTTTGTAAGCTTAATTGAAAATCATTCTTGAGGAAAAAAGAGAAGGTGATTTTAATGTCAAAAAGGAGCAATAATTTGAAACAAAAAGATAGTCATTAGTAAATGATTATGGAATTTACTTAAGTTCTACACCTAATCAAAAGAAAAAAATTAAGTCATAGAATAACAGAGAGATAGAAATTAGTATGAGTGTTGATCTTAGGCCTCTTAGGCTTGTTTTAGGGCTTAAAAATTCACGTATCCATTAAGATCTGGATAGTCCTCAAGAGGTTGAGGAAAATGCAAAGCTTACGTATTAGGTCTAAGGCTTATGGACTATTTGACCTTGTTAACTAACCTCTGGTTTGCGGTACTTGGTAACCTAAGCATCTTAATCCACACACAAGTCTGGTTCAGTGCGCTTAATAATCAAAATCACGCAAAAATATTTATTCTGTTTTGAAAAAACTACCTAGATTAGGAGCGACTTATCAACACAGGTTGATTTGGATGAGTTTCCGGTGCGAAGGGGCGAGAAATTCCCCTCAAAGATGCGCAATAACATACCGTCTCCTCAATGCTTGTCTCCTAGGATATCTAAATATCCTGCTGGGGGCATGTAATCACCTTGTGCTGGTTCAGGTGCTATGGGTGGGTTTATCTCGAAATGTCAATTGTTAGGGCCTGAATTTAGCTACAGAATGCTATGGGTAGTACTATCTCGAAGTGTCGAAAGCCAGGGTTCTGGGGGTCGCCATGGGTGGTGCTATCTTGAAGCATCGATTGCTAGGGACACTGCCAAGATTGATGATGGGAGTAAGGAATGCGATGTTGACTGTGTTTTTGAGCCAATCGAAGTTAGAAATAATCAAGAAAAAGAGAGAATGCTCTCTAAAAATGAAAAAGGTTGGTTAGCCGTCACCAAAGGTAACCTTTGGTCACGGTGGCCCCTTTGGTGATGGTTAAGGAACCGTGACCAAAGGAACCCTCTTTCTTCCACGCCAAACTCTGGTCATGGTAATTAGCCATGACAAAAGCTCTTCGGCTTTGGTAACACTTTTAGGTGGAACCATCACTAAAGCCTTTGGTCACGGTTTTGGGTGGAACCATCACCAAAGACCCTTTCGCAAGAAAACTTACTGTCGCTACTTGGTGACGATTATAAGCCATTTGGTCATGGTTTTTGATCATGACCAAAACCCTTATTTGTTGTAGTGGATGTTACCATTCAGGTTACATAATTAATGGATTCAGAATCAGAGAAATGTTAATCGATGATGAGAAGGCCACGCAATAGGCGGGAGTCATCGTCAGTTGTGACCTAAGTATTGGTTGTGATGGGTATTACGGTTAAATTGAAGAGATTGTGAAAATGAGTTTCAGGTTGACCGTAAGGTGGTTCTATTTAAGTGCGATTGGTTTGATATTTTCAAATAAGGCGTTAGATTCAAAGTGGATAAGAAATACGGTTTCTTGAGTTTAAGTAGGAATTGTCAGATTTTTCAGTCATCAGAACTGTTCTCATTAGCTTGTCGGTAACACAAGTTTCTACGTGCCTGATAATAGCAGAAATGAGTGGATAATACCTATTAGAGCTCTACTACATGAATAATAGATGCGGTAAAAGTTCTCGACCCAGATGTTAAATCTAAAGCATATCAGCAAAGCCTACAAAATGAAGAAGTTACACCTGGTGCAACTGACATTGAGTTATAACATAATTTGTCAAAAGTATTAATCCTTAACCTGCAAATAAAATTATGTTTTTCAAATTTTTAGTTCTAAGTTTCGTTTATTTGTTCTTTAAAAGTATCATTTTCTTCTCAAAGTTTATGTTTCTTTCTTATTGAAACTAAGTTTTATTTTATTACCTTCTTTTATAGGTTTCCTAAGTTCTTTAAGGTCCTTTCAGGTTCTACTGTGTCACGATGGTGACTTTTTTCTACCACTTCCTTAAAATTTTGTAAATGCATGTTTCTTTTTTTGATTGTGGGGTGTGTCGACTATATATATATGACATGTTAGTCAAGCTTTCGTTGAGTGTTAAGGAAATGTGTTGTAGTACAGTTGACAAATGGCTCTCAAATAGATAAAATTTATTACTCGAAAGCTAAACTGAAGTCCGAGGTCGAACACAGGTAGTGATGATAACGTCATCATCAGTTATATCTAGCTTTATTTAGTTATATTCCATCATTAAATGCTCCTCCATAACCGCCAGAAGACAGTAATTCATTGCACATCCTTTCTAAGAATAACAAAAAATCAGGGTTAAAACTGTAGTTTTACCATCATATCATGAATGTAGAATGACTGTGGGTTTCTCCAAGGGTTAATTAAAGGTTAAATGGTCTTAAATGTCTAACAAGTGGGTCCATGCAGATAGAAATGAGTTTTCACGCGTTTCGAGAATTAAATGACATTTGAAACCTTAAAAATAGACCCGTTTAATTTAATGAGGTTCTGATTAGGATAAAATTCACATATACCCTCTAAAAATCATAGAAAAATATTCTCTAGGGTTTGGTATGCTCGATTTGACCATTAGAACCCAATTTAACCTAACAGTCTCAGACAGACAGTTGCCCTAATTTAGGTTTTTGCATAAATTATCCAGTCAAACTTGATCAAAACATAAATTCAACTTTACTATTGGATTCCTTAAGTCCAAATTATGTTTGTACCAAAATTTGGACCCAATCTGAGATCATCTTGACCTAGTTTGTAATTTAGTCCTGTCTGACTATTTTCTCTCACATACATGGCCCTAACTTTCAAAATCCTTACAAACAGATCCCTATCTTTGTCATCACTTTTTGCAAATAGGTCCCTCTACCATTATTGCAGAGGAATCCTTCTGTGACCTTTGATTGAAGAGAACTCCTCTGATAGATGAATCCCTTTCAAAATTTGAAGGGAGATTCCTTATGGAATTCTTGTTCCAATGCACCCAACTTCGAACTCCATAACCTTCCCAATCTCTCATGAGAACGCATGAGATTCGGGTTTGTTTTGGGTTTCCAACTTCGGTGAACCTTCCAAGCTTGCAAAGGTTGATTCCTAAGCTTAAACCGACTCCCTGAGGCCTATATAAGGATCCCCATGGCAAACCGTCTTCCTCACACTCGAATTTGGCTGGAAATCCCCCACGTTCCTCCCTCCTCTCCAGCCGAATAGCTCCTCAATGTCTGGCGACCTCTTTTGACCTCCCTTATCATCACCTGCAATACTGGCGACGAATTCTCCTTCCTCGTCTTCCTCCGCGTTGTGCCGTATCAGCTGACGCCTCTCCCTCCGTCGTCCTACCCCCACCGGACACTTTCGTCCCCGATGCCAACGTACACCTGGCAAGTTGATATCCCTCCTTTTGTTCATTAGTTTTGGAGTAGTTTAGTTTCCTTAGACTCTTAGATTAATTCTCCTCCTCTTAACTCTTGTTTCGATCCCTTGACACCGTGAATCACCCTCGTCTTCTCCGTCTCTGGCCGCTCCTCTGGCGAGGTGTCCCCGCCACTATACCCCTCCATTCGCCTCGCCGAAACCCTCTATACCCTCGCCACATCCACCTGAACCAAAGCCCTTTCTTTATTTCACTGTTCACGCTCCCATGACCGCCCCCGAACACACCCATCACCGGCTTCTGTCCCTGTCACCGTCCGGCCACTACACCTACTCCCACGCCACAAAACCACCACCACTACATTCCTTGTCCACTAATGACCCTCTTGAGCTTTTTAATTGGGGCGAGAAGCCCATATTCTTGTATTTCAGGTGCCAGCTTCAACCACCATTATCGAGAAGCTTCAAGCTTGTTAGAAGCTTGCTCCAGGCCACACAAGCCCCAGGCTCCACCTCTAGTTTGCACGGAGTCGTTCCAGACATCTTCCTAGATCTTTGATTGCAGGCTTCAACCTCAATAGCTGACTCAATTGGATGAGGCTTCATCCGCAGCTGCGTGAAGAGGAAGAGTCAGATTTATTCCCACATTGGTGGGAGAAAAGCGCTTGGTAGCACATAAATTGGATTTGTTCCGCTAGCTATTCGCCTCAAGTCACATAGGGGGGTGAGGTCCCCTGCACACCTTCACGTCTCGCTCGTGACACCTCTACATGGGCCTAGGTTCGAACCTGATAACCTGCCTAAGCTATACTCACACCTCGGCTACCATTCACGACCGGCAGCCCTAGTCTCGGGTGCGCTTATTCCCGATTACCCGATTGAGCCTGGTTTGGAAGAGATAAGGAGGGAAAGGAAGAGAGAGAGCGCGTGAAAAGGGGTGGGTTATGCTCTGTGCATTGGATAACACTTAGCCAAATTCAAGAGTGCTTTGCCCTGTGCGTAAAGAAGAGTTGAAGAAGGGGAAGGCTTGTGAGTGGAGAAGGGAAATAAGCTAAAGTTAAAGGCAGAGAAGGAAGAGAAGAAGAAGAGGAATCATCCAAAGAGAAGTATAATGCCTTTGCACTGTAGCAGGGTTGAACTTAAGTCGTTTGATGATAACACTGTGGCATTATTTGAGGATCGTTAAGTAATTATTATATATGTATCTAAGCTAATAATTGATTATTCAAATTACCATTATTTTATCTTAGATGTCTTTTTGCGTCATTAGATTTTTGATATACTCACGCTCTACATTGAATATTAGTTTTTGAGTAATTAATTGTGCTCATTTATATTATTTGTTGATATTAGTGCGTGAATTCTATATTTACTCCCTGTGTTTGGCTCCAGACTTCAATTCGAGTAATAAATTATATTTATTGATGAGCGACTTTGGTCTGTACTATAACGTATCAATCTTAAACATTGATTTTGCGTGATCTCAACAGGTAGCAAATATGAAATTTGCACGCTAATCTTTATTTGCATATAAATGAGCACCATAATTGAAGTAAAAAAGAGATATTCAATGAATAATATCTACTCAAATTGACATTTAATTATAAGCATGAGTATTTCAATAGATCACAATGATAGAAAGAAATCTAAGACAAAATAATGGTGATTTAGATCATCAATTATTAGCCTTAATTAAGCATATATTAACTACTTAAATATTTGAACAGTATCATTAATCAGAAATGCCACACAAGATAAGTGACCACAGTAATCCACAGTCTTAATCTCTCAAGGCTTCAGAATTCAGACAGAATCAAGCATCAGATGACTTAAGTGATCAAGGCTATCAAAGCCTTCTTTTTCTTTCCTTCTGTCACAGACCTTCTCGTTTTCTTCTTCAGACTTTCCTTTCTTCAGAGGCACGACCCTTCTCTTCTTTAGAGTCTTCACCTTCATAGCACAAGGGGCGACTAAGTGCTAGCTGCATACATAGAGGAGCAAAACCCTCCCTCGCTCTCTCACAATTTCCTCTCTTCCTTCTCTCTCAAACCCAGTGCATACTCGGATCTAGATACTCGGGTATACGGGTCTCAAACAATGTCCAGGCCTACGTGTGTGGGTCACAGGCATGGAGTGGCATAGGCGGGTTAAGCGGATGTGCGGGTAAAGGGGACTCAACCCCCATGACTTGCGCGATAAGCACTATGCACAAATCCAACTTATGTGTGCGTGGGCATCTTTCCTTCACCAATGCGGGACTAATCCCACTGCCCTTCTCCTCGCATAAGAGCCCGCAATAGCTGCTGAAGATATCTTCATTCAATTTGTGCAAGCCCGCAGCTGAGATCCTCAATTGAGGACTTGGACGTGGGCCTCGAGCCAAGCTGCAACACCTGGGAGAGAATTCGACGAAGAATGCACCTGGAGCTTGAAGAACGCTGTCGGAGATAATGGCGCGGTGATGGAGCTCCAGCAGGGGACCTGAAACACGAAATTTGGGCTACAAGGCCTCGTTAAAATGTTCAGGAGGATCGCCGTAGGGCGTGGAAGGTGATGGCGGCGTTCGTGGGGTGTTTCGTGTCGGATGAGGTCGGGCGAAGTCGGAGGAGTGCGAAGGCAGAGGTGTTCGGTGGGTCGTGTGGATGGTTAATCCCCTCAATTTCTTGAGGTGTTTTGTTCGCGAGGGTAAGGCAAAGCTTATGGACTTGATGGCGAGTTGTTTGGTAGATTGTGAAGGTGCAGAGGCCTCTTCGGAGATGTGGTCGGAGAAAGTGAAGATGACGGCAAACGGCTAAGTCGGTGGTTGAAACAAGGGTTTAAGGAGTTAAAACTAATCTAACTAGGTAAAGGAAGATACTACGCTAGCTATTGGATGAAAGGGGAGGGGATCTGCGTTAGCTTTGTCAGGTCGGCACCGAAAAAGACGAAATCTCCGGTGGGCGAAGCGGTGACAACGAGGGGAGGTAGGCGGCGCTTCGATGGTATCGCGACGTGCAGAGGAGCAAGCGAAAGTTCTCGCTGGCTATTTTCTGTGACGGGGAGCGAAGGTAGCTGAAGAGGGTCACCGGAGTTGGTGGAGACGGAGGTCGGGGAGAAGAGAAGAAGGGGATTCCGATCTCCAAACTAGGCTAAGGAGGTGAGGTTTGCATTAGGGGATATTTTATAGGCCTTAGGGGAGCATTCCAAGCTTGGAAACCAAGCTTGGAGATTTCGTGCCTGTGGGATACCCACATCTTTCATGTGTTCGCATGGGAGATTAGGAAGGGAATAGGATTCATGGCCGATCTTATTTGGAAGAGAACTCCTCAAGGAATCTCTGGTTCAATTTTGGGATTGTTTGATTGAAAATTGAGCGAGAAATCCTCGCTTGAATCTCAATGATGGAGCTTTTGTTCACACCAATGGTGACAGGGACCTATTTACAAAGATGACAAGAAACTTAGGGACCTGTTCACAAGAATTTCAAAAGCTAAGGTCTGGTGTGATATAGAAAAGAGTCTAATTGGATTGCAATGCAAACTAGGTCAAGATGATCTCTGATTGAGCCCAATTTTTGGTAAAAACCTAATTTGGACCCAAGGAATCTGATGGTGAAGTGGGATTTTGGTTTTGATCAAGTTTGACTAGGTAATTTACATAGAAATCCAAATTAGGGTAACTTCCTGTCTAAGACTATTTTAGGTCAAAATGGGTTCCAATGATTAAAATCAAGGTTAACAAACCTTATGGAATATTTTTCTATGATTTTTAGAAGATTTAAGTAAATTTTATCTTGACCAGAACCTCTGTTAATTAAGTGGGTCTGAAATTAGGGATTTGGATGTCAATTAATTATTGAAATGCATGAAAACCTATTTCTGTCTGCATGAACCCTCTTGTTAGTATTAATGCTCATTTGACCTTCATTTAACCTCTGGAAAATCCCGTGATTACTTAGCATTTATGATCTTCTGTTAAAACTACAGATTTACCCTTGATTTAATATATTTTTATAAGAAAGAATATGTAATGAATTACGACTCTTTGACAGTTATGTAGGAGCATTTGTCAATTGATTCTGACTAATTAAGGTTAGTTGTGGCTGATGATGATGTTATCATCATGATGCATGTGAGTTTTTTTTTTTATTATGTGGGGTGTGGCCACTATATATATATATGATGCATGTGAATTTTTTTTTTATTATGTGGGGTGTGCCCTATATATATATATGTGATGCATTTGAGTGTTTTTTTAATATGTGGGGTGTGCCCACTATTTGTTTATTGAATGTTTAATATGATAGGAATTGAGAGGAGAAAGAAGAAGAAGGAAGTGGATGGGGGAGAAAATGTGTGAAGAAGAAAAGAGGAAGTGGAGGAGGGGGGTAGGAATTGGGAGGAGTAAAAAAGAAGGGTAGGAAATGAGAGGGAACAAGAAGAAGGAAGTGAATGGGGTAGGAAATGGGAGGAGAAAAATAGAAGGAAGTGGAGGGGGGGAGGAAATGTGAGGAGAAAAAAGGAAGTAGATGGGGGAGGGGTAGGAAATGAGAGGAAATAAGACAAACAAGGAAGTGGAGGGGGTAGGGGTTAGGGAATGGGATGAGGAAAAATGAAGAAGAGTAGGAAATGGGAGGAAACAAGAAGTGAAGGGGGGAGGGGGCAGGAAGTGGCAGGAGGAAAAAAGAAGGGTAGGAGATGAGAGGAACTACAAAGAAGAAGGAAGTGGAGGGGGTAGGAAATGGGAGGGGAAATGCTGAAGATGTTTTCATATTTGTTTTATATTGTTTTTTCTATTTTCATTTATTTGTATATTTGTTTCATACAAGATTTTTGGAAAATCACAATATATAGGGGAAATGATGTCGATTTTTTTAATATATCTGATTATTTGTTTTGTTTCTATGCAGGTGAACGCCAAGAAAAAGGCCAATAGGGGTGGCAAGGATCAGGCCACCTCCCAGGAGCCTCAATCTCAGGCCTCCCACTAGTAGCACCAGGCTCAGGCCCCCTGTCTGTAGCCCCAAGCACCCTGCCAGTAGTTTTTGAGGCCTACAGATGTTGCTCAATATTTCCATAGTTAGGGGAGAAGGGGGGGGGGGGGGAGGGGAAGGGAAGAGTCCAATGCATTCTCTTACAAATCTTGAGGAGGAGAATCCTAAGTACGAGCTGCAACATGCACCCGTTGATGGTGAGGAGGACAATACTTCATTTGATGAGGAGGATGTTGGGTTGGATGATCAGCCAGAGTAGCCGACTGACCTAAATCCTTCCCAGCCAGGACCTTCTGCGACGAGTTACCGTAGTGGTATGAAAGTTTAATAAATAGTACGATTTATTTATTTTTTTATAATTTAATATTATGTTATAATTTTTTCTTTCAAATACGGTACATAGAGGAAGAGGTCCAATATGGAATAGAGACCTAGAGAGACTTTCGCATTGGATCCACATATTAGTCACTATCACACCAGCAAGGGAAGCAAAGGGCTATCCTCCATTCATCAGCAGGCTACGTACGCTAACGAACGCGATCATCCCACTCTCCTACTTTGATCAGAGGAAGGTACCAAAAGAGCCAAAGAGGCAGCTTCTTCAATAGTTAAGGTAATTCAAAAAAACTTATTTACATTTCTTTATATAATTTCAAATTACATAATAATTACTGTTCTCTGACTATTGCAGGTGATCTTCAATTGGGGTAACGATCCGAATGTCCCAAATATGTCCTCAAGCACGCGACCAAGATCCATAAAGATTGCAGATTGGAGATGAAGAGTAAGGTAAAAGAAAACTTTAACTTTATATATATATTTTTACCCTAATTGCATTATTTCTAACATTATATATATATATTAGTTTTATAAGAAGATGATCCATGATTAGGCATTGCATTACGGGCCTCCTGTTATATAGTCGGATGTTTGGAAGAGAGCGTATGAGCATTGGTATGATCTAGTGACACAGGTAAAAGTATTGTATATATTATAATTTAATTAATTTTGAAGTTAATAAATTCTACCTTTATTTCAGGAGCAGGCATAGAAGAATAAGGGAAATAAAACTAATGCTCCAGCGAAGACCTATGTCTTGGGTAGGAGCATAGATGGGATGAAATGTTAATATGTTAGTATTTATAATACTTTTATTGTTTTACAACCTTATAAGATTTATAATTTATTTTAAATAATTCTTTTAAATTGCAGTTTCATATGCATCAAGGTGCTTTGCTTGATCGGGTGGGAGTATATAAGGTCACTCATAGCAAGCTGAGTCATGAGGGAACAGAGAGTGACTTCATGACACATATATACCAGCAAAGACACGAAAGTTAAATTACAAAAAAAATTTATTTCATTTCTTAATTATAAATTTACATTACTAAACGTAATTTAATTTTTTCAACATAATATAGTCAACTTAATGCATTCTCTTGAAAACACCAACTTTGGTACAATTCAGCAACCACTGTCAGTAGAGGAGGCGTTCTGGACCGTTACGCCACCCAAGCATGGCGGATTCGTGCGTAGTCTAGGGAGGAGCAAGATCATCTTCGGCTGGTTTGGGGGAAACGAGGCATCATCATCTTCAGCTGAAGTAGTGGAGATGAGAAAAGAGATTGCAGCATTATGTTGCCAAGACAAGGAGCAGTGGATTGAGGACTTGACCATGCAAGTCAGGGACTCCGCGACACAGTTCAAGGAGTCGGCTGCGTAGTTGTAGTAGTCGACTCAGACTATTCAGGAGCTTTTGAGGATACTTCAGTGAGGAGGTCTCGATCACCCCTCATTTAGTCAGTTTAGAGATTGTCGTGACGATGACGATGATTTAGGTGGGGCTGGAGGTGTTGGTGTCACAGCTTGATTCGTGTATTTTCATACATTATTATTTGTGCATCTACTTTGTGGACATTATTATATATATGAATTTTTTTTTGAAACAGTATATATATGAAATCTTGATTTCAAATCTTATTTTCTTGTTTTGAATGAATGCCTTCATTTTGATTGTGTGATTCTTGTTTACAGGATTTTAAATTGTTTAGAGGTGTTCCATATAACTAAAACTTTTAATTAAAAAAAAGACTATTTTCATCGATTATATAATCGATGTTAATTTCCTACTGTTGATGTTGTCATTATTCCTGACCGTTATCTAACCGACAAGAATAATAATATTCTCATCAATTTTTACTTAACGGTCAAACATAATGATTTTTTTGACTGTTATACAACTGACTAGGATGCGTACATTCTCGTCCATTTTAGGTAAATCGACGAGAATACACACACCCTCATCAGTTGTTATCATCATCGAGGTTAACGTTTACCTCTATGGTGGATGTGAAATGATCGAGAAAGCCCTTCCACCACCGTTTGGAAATGATGAGAAAAACACCCACAAGTCGGATGAGGGGTCATTTTTGTTTCATCGTTAATGTTGTAAACTTGTCGACAAAATGTAACCACGACACAACATTCATCGACCATATTTTTTGATGGTAAAAGCATCATTGCCGATGATTTTTAACCATCGGCAATGATAAAGATTCTTGTAGTGATCGTTGCCGACGTGAACCACGTCAATATTTAGGTCTATCTCCACCTTCCTCTACTGTGAGATTTTTTTTTTTTGTTTTGATTTTGAAAAATGCATTCTTTCCATTAAGATGGGGGTGGGGTGGGGGGTTGTGCAATTGGCATTTCTCTAATGGGTGTAAGTCAATTCAACCATACCTTAGATTCTCATGAAATGGGTATTTCACCCGATCATTGGTGAAAGAGCAACGAGGAATTTGTCCCCACCTGAGGGAACAGATTTAATTCATTGCAAAAGAGAAGGCATGGATGAGGGCTTTGAGTAGTAGTACTTCTTTGCAATCACCCTTAAAATAGACTTTAGCAGCAAGTGTCATTCCTCCATGTTCGTTCCTGAGAATCCAATCCAATTGTTTGACATTTCAAGATTGCAACATTGTCACATTCAATTCATGTCCCTGTGAGGGACATGCCTAGTTAACCAGCAATGGGGATGGCTTGAATCCATTACCTCAATTCCAAGGAAGGCCTTTAAGAAAAGTGAGGGATAGCCTCAAAAGTAAAAATACCCCTTTTACATTTGATAAGACTAATTTTATTAGACACAAAAAGGAGGATACCTGAATCTTCAAGGTTGGCACCAATGTAAGGGCATTTTTGCTTTATGTAATTAAAAATGGTATAGAGAAGCTAGCTGGAATGAAATAAATGTTGCAAAGTTTGCATCTAAGGAGTAAGAAAGCCACAGAGATATTTAGAAGGAAGTTTAACTCCCAGGATTATGATGTTATCAGAAGTAGACCTGGCCATAGACTGGGTCAGGTCAATCGGGTCGAACTTTAAAAAATCTTGGTCTAAATCCTGATCGAGTCAACTCATGAGTCAGAAAACTTGACCCAAACTCTATTTCCAATGATTGAAATATAAAATATATTAAAATTTTAAATACAAACATATACAAGGAAAGATATAATACAAATAGCCAAAAATATATACATACCACGCTAAAATCATGTCGTAAGTGAAAGGTACATCAAGAATCAAATTTCACCCATTTATCTTGATATTTAAGGACACGAGAAAGTAGAGTCACTTGAATAAACAAGATCTACTTTATTACAATTTCGTTCTAGTACCTTTTTCTTATTTGATTTATGTAAATCCTCTGTATGGCAGTGTATAGTAATCCCACTCCCTTATGTGCAAAAAAATTCTGGCACGTTGCGTCATGATTCATGATTTAATAAAAAGAAAAAAAAGAGTAAATGGAGGACTGAGAGGAGGTGAAGTGCTCGTACAGTCATACCTTCATAGCAACTTACACCGGTGCCAGCGGATAGCAGCAGCGCTTGGATGGGGGCAAATAGTAGCAGCGACAGCCAAAGCTTAAAACCTTTGAGACAAATCTGGGATTTAACTATGGGGCCAGTATGGCAGCAGCGCTTGGAGGTGTGGTGACTGGTGAGTCGGTGAACATTGCACAATGCCATAAATTTAATAATAATTAGATGGTAGTCTACGTTTCTGCTGCAACAGTGGAGATTTTTGAAACCTACGCGATGGATAAATAAATGGAAAATTGAGCATTTAATATGGAATTGGGATTGTTGCAATTGGATTTTTTTTTTTTAAATCTTAATAATTTACGGTTGCGGGTCAGTCAAATTATAATTGGACATCCAATTATGTTTATTTAAAATTGGACTAATTAGAAAGTTAGATTAGGTTGGGTTGAACTGTAATAAAAAAATCAAAATTCAAATCCATCCATTTTATTGGTCGGATCAATGGAGCTCTTAACTCACGGTCAGGTCTAATAAGAAGTAACTAACTTACTTCTTAGTAGCCAACCTAAGAATAGGGAAAAAAATGAAAGGGAAGTTGAGTGGCTAGAGATTTTTTTTTCCCCAAGTGAAAGGAGTAGCAAGTATATGAGTAGTCTCTTTATAAGCTAAAGCAGCTGTAAACTAAACTTGAGGACTAGGCTTCCATATTAGAGTATGGGGTTGCCCATCAAAATTTACTAGAGAAATCCACCAAGTTAAGAGGAATTAAGGAGGACAAATGGAGTGTGAAAAGAGTTCAAAGCAATTGAGTAATTATCTTTTCATTAGTGTATAAAGCTCTATTTGTGTATAAAGCATTGATGTAATATTTGACTAGTTATTGATACTTGCAACCAAACACTCTCCTAAAAAAGTTGCCTCCTCACATACTACTCTCCAATCTGAAACCTGAGTTGTTTAGGTCTTCATTCCTCATCTCATTTGCATCACCTATCAAGTACATAATGTATGTCTTCGGATGGTTCTCGTAGGCTAGTTTAGAGGAATACGAACAAAGGACCCCATTGAAGGGATTTAACCAAGAGCCCCTCAATAGTGTTAACAAGGAACAAAGGCCCTTTCTATTACAACATTGATTAACTAATGCTGTCATGAACCCATGTTTTGATATCACATCAAGTTCGTGCAGAAAAAACCGTCATAACAACATTAACGAGTGATACTACATAAAGGAAAGCATTAGCCATTGAGAGATAACTACTGACTGAAACTAGGTGCTTGTCGGTTAACCATTAAAAAATTATTCTTTTGAGAAGCCATAAGAGAAATTATAAATAGTTGGAAATTGAGTCAACCACCATAAAGATAAAATAGCTATTAACTCACATAAAAGAATGGTGAAAAGCTTCACAAGTTTCATCTGCATTATAGATTTTCTTTTTAGAAGTATAATGCAACTAAACACACAATAAGCACAGAAAACCCAATCCCAATTTTACCCTCATTAAAAGCAGTGTAAAAGATAAAATGTTGTTTGATTGTGCAGCAATTCATGTCAACAATTTGTCAATCTTATGTTATTTTCTAAGATTACACAATAGGATTAATTAACAAATCATGCATTTTGTAAATACCTGCATTCATGAATAATTTAAAGAAAGAAAGAGAGAGATAGATTCTTCATACATCAATTTCTATGTGTGTGCTGCCATCTATTAGTATCCACTTATCACCCACATTTATTACCCAATTCTCCAAGTGCACACCCTATAAATTACCCAAATCCTATCTTAATGGCCACTTGCATTTACCACACACCTCACCCCTCACCTATGAAACTACCACCCCCACCACTCTCAGGGTCGACACCCTCTCCCACTCACGCACACTTACTGCATTCTCACCATCACAGTAGCACACCTCTCGTTGACCACTACTTCGCCTCTCTCCCTTTCTTCCACTCCTAATCTTAGCACCCTCTCACTTGTTGCAACCATCACGGCAAGGACTGATGTAAACACATTTACACTACTTAAAATGTCTATTTATGCATGTTCTTAAGCATAGGATTGCATTTCATGATATAAATATTGCATTACATGCATCATCTTGCATTTAGAGTAGTTTGAATAAAATGGAGGTTAATTGTCTCCTTTTATGTGCTTGGACAGGGCAAATATTTTATCGGGGCCTCGGATCAAAGATCCAACCGTATGGATATGATCAGGGCGACGATTGGAGTTCAACGACTCCAAGATCGCCCTAATCAGGCATCCGTAGCATCAGATAGAGACCGAGGAACCCTAGAAGATCAAGGGCCAGGATGGTGTAAATCCGCACTTCAGATGGAAAATCCGACCACACGGATGAATTCGGATCGACGATCGCAGCCGAACGACACAAAAATCAAGTCAATCCGACATCCGTGGCACCATCTACAACTTCCAGAAGATGGACGGCCAAGATAGCGCCACGTGGCGCCATCCCAGCCGCCCAATCGGCCGCAGGAGTCCTGTGAAGACCACGCAACGTCTCCTCTCCGCCGTTGGATCTCGATCCAACGGCTGCGGTCGCGCGCGTTTAAAAACGTCCGCGCGACCATTTCGCCGCGTAGCGCAGCGGCTACGCAGCTGCGGGCGAAGCGGAGGTCGCGGGTTCGAGCCGCGGGGAGGGGGGCGAAGGCGCGGGCGAGCAGGCGCGCACGAGCGTCGGATGAAGATCCAACGGCCGCGCGCGCCCGATAGCGCCGACGCGCAATTGGACGCCCTGGTGGGCGCGCGATCGCACGCGGGCGGCGCGCTACGCAGCGGGCGCGGGCGCGATCTAAGCCGTCCGATCTCGCGATCGGACGGCTGAGACGACGCGGACGTGCGTCTGCGTTACGCGCGCAGGTAGCCGAGCGGGCGCGCGTGGCGCGGCGGCGACGGCGACGGCGGGGCTTTAGCGACGGTTTTATCCGTCACTAAAGACCCCTTATTTATTATTTTGAAGATGTAATGTCCATTTTGCCCCCACTCCTTGCAACTATAAAAGGAGACCCCCTCCATACGAAATTTTCATCCCTTCCTTCTCCTCTCTACCTCTCCAAAGCTCAAGAGAAGCTTGTCCCACACCCGGGATGCTTCTCGCGAGATAAAGTCCAAATTTTCGTCCCCCTTCGGAAGTGGATCCCGCGACGACGACGGCGTGCTGCTTCGTTCCCGTTCTTCTGCTTCGTCCTCCTTCGTCCCGCTTCGTTCTCCTTCGTCCAGGCGTCGTCCCGTCCGGCTCGTCCTCCAAGCGACCGTCGAGGAGGATTTCTCTCTCCCTATTCTTTTTACTGCTTTCTAGTATAGATTTACTGCTTTCTAGAGTAGTCTATTCGTCCTCCGAGCGATCGTCGAGGAGGACATTTCTCCCTCCATTCTTTTAATGCTTTCTAGAGTAATTGTTTTATGTTTTCTAGTTGTAATGAAAGAACTCTTTTATGATAAATTCCTTGTCTATTCTACATCTCATTTTGATTTCCATGTATAGTATTCCTTCTCTCTCTCTTACTCCCTCTCTCTCTTTTATTTGTTGTAGATACTTAGATAGTTTAAATTGAATTTCTTGGTGACAAAATAAAAAGAAACGCGGAGTTTTTAAATCAAACGTTCGCCTCCCTGTGTTCGACCCGGAATTCTTATTTCGGTATAAATTTTATTTGTTGAACACGAATCCTTCGCTTTCGAACTACAACGACGGGTTTTTCCAAAAACCAAACACGTTAGCGTAGATTCTCGCGCTCAACATTTTGGCGCCGTTGCCGGGGAGGCAACGCTCTTTGATTTCTCTTCGCGTTTTGTAACTTACAAATCATTTACCTCACTTTTCTCCTTTCTTATTGTAATTGCAGGTACTCTTTCGAGACAGGCAAAAGCGGTAGATCGGAGTAAAGGGTTGTGGAAGGTTTTGTAAGTTACCCCCCACCTCCCACCCATTAGATTTCATTTCATCACATAATAATTCAAACATCAATCAACCTAGGTGTTCTTATAAACTCTAAGGTTAGATTGTTTGTTGTTTGACATCCATACTCACTCCAACCCCCACATTAAAAAAAGAAAAAAATAAAAAAAAATCTCACAGAGGTACACAACCTCATCTGATTTTCTAACTCAACCGGTAAACCAATCTTAGGAGCCGGTACACACATCCAAACACATAATTGAGTAGAAATCAGATTAGGTAATCATTTGTGTGCCTAATTAGGTGGTGCATCAGGCCAGTTGTTTGAGTTGTTTGGGCCGCACCACTTCAAATAAAATCAACTCATCTAGTAGCTGCCAATTAGGTTCAACTCTTAGGGATCTACCAGGCACTCCACATTCTTTTTAAACTTTAAAGGAAAATATCTTCACCTGTGCTTGCAAAACCTGGTGTGCCAATGAAACTTGATTGAAAACACCTAAAGTTGAATCCTAAAAGCTACTAAGCAAGATTTGAACCTTAAAATTCACCACATCAAAAATAATCTTGCTTGAAAACCACTGGTTGTGCACGCACACACAAAGCAATCAATCATTAAGGGCACAACCCATTTAAAGGGCCCATCACATTCCAAAGCACATTCAAACCTAGCCCTAAATAAAACAGAGTAGACGTTGGCCTTAAGGATTGGACTCGCTCTTCAGAACTCAGAACGAGATTATTTTCGATTAGTCTGTTTCTATTGTTCAATCTGATGTCTAGCTAGGGGAGCAGAGTCAAACGATCGCGGCTGGGGGGTACACTAGGAACCGGAGGCGCAAGCCGAAGGAAGAACCTTCTCCCCAGTCCCTCCTTCTAACTGGTTGGATTGAACAGACAGAAGTAGATCAAATCGTTCCTTTATCTCAAGACGGGTTTTGAGAGTCTGTAGGTCTGTAGGCTAACCCATTTAAGGACAGGTTTGATTGTTTGTATTGCAGGGCACCTTTCTTCCTCCCGTATCTCATGAATCCTTCCACATATTTCACGCATTCCCGCTCTTTCCCTCCTGTTGTAAATTATCCTCAACATGACGATTATCCCAACTCGTATTGTAATCGACCATCAGTTAGTTGGGATAATTTGGATTGGGGATACAATTCCGGACCCCCGTGTTTAGGGTCTAACCCTGAACACTTTGATTCTCAATTCTATCCTTCTCAGAGTTGCATCGATTATAGATCGTCCTCCTTTCATGAACAACCTAATGCGATCTACAATAAAGAAGGATACACTGATCCTTACCCATCCTCTGATTTCACTGCCTTTAGGTCATCTCCATCTTTTGAACAATCTGAAATGACCTATTATCAGGATGGGTATAACGAATCTCAATTCGTTAATTCCTCTACATTGATGTCAAACCCGCCCAACCCTGAACCAACTCATTTGGTTCAGGTTAATCAGGTTCAAGATAAGGTTCTGGCTAACTTGAGGAATATCATTCAATCTTTAGAAGTTCAGCCAATACCTTGCATTGAGAGATTGGAGCCCCTGATTGAAATGATTGATGATTTAAACAAGTCTTTGTTGGATTGGCTCCAGGATGTTAAGGATAAGAACCCGGGTGAGTTTCTACTTGGGAAATTAGCGAAATTGAGGATGAGATTCGTGGTTGCTTTGATTCAATCTTGGAATAATTCCCAGGATGAACTCTCTTCAGGAAAGCCAATGACAGAACCCGCTCAGGCACCTGTTGGGGGGGACACGTGTTACGAAGCTGACCAGATTGAATTAAAACAACCAATTAAGGATGATTTGATTTCTTCACCTGAAATCCCTGAGCAGGGTTATGAGGAAACGTATGTCTCCTTGGAACGCAAAGTGACAAATGATTTTGGGACATACATTGATACGGATCCTGATGGTGAAGATTCAAGTTGCGAAGTCTCACACGAGTTTTCAGATCACGATTTTTGTGAGACGATTGGGCCTGAGGAATCTGATAGATCATTTGATAGCCCAATAACTGAGGAAACTGATCTTATTAGGGCACACGATACGGATCCAGAATCGCATTTTCTGGAGGAATTAATTCAATGCCCTGATTATCAGTTACACCCTGTTGAGCTTATTGATGATTCTAATTCTGAGATAATTAGACCCAAGTCAATTTTGATTTTGCCACATCATCTAGACTTGGAGATTTCAGACAGGGTGATGAATATACAAGAGGTCATGGAATTTGATATGCCGAATGAGGAGGATAGGAGCTGGGAAATTCTGATTTGGGAAGTCAATTTTGGAGGAAATGGAAGATTGAGTCGAAGGGTTCCTTTTAAACTGAAACCATCAAATCAGAACCCTTACGACATTTGTTTCGAGGATGTCAAACTCAAGCACACATTTAACGATTATCCTTTTGAGCTTCAATTCTCTGTAACCCGACATTTTGGCCTTGGGTTGCATCCTCACAAAACGCAGGCCCGACCCCGCTTGCATTTTGATTTTAGGTTTTGGGTAATTTTTATCCAGAACCTAAGGTATTCTCGATTATGGGGTGTGGGTCTGCACCACAATCTGGTCCACATCTGTGGACCTCTGCTGACAGGTCAGAGGATTCTTCTGTTTATTCTAATTCTGACCTGCTCATGTGAATTCTTCATTTCTTTTCTTTGTATAGTGTGCCTAGCTGAAGGCACTAAACTCAGCACATATACAGTTCTTTTTCATTTTCATCTCGGAGCGGACCCGATATCCACGTAATTCAGGTGCTTTCTACGCTTTTCCACTCTGTTTTATGTCTTTTCAATACAATGAGGACATTGCATTAGATAGGCATGGGGGGGTGGATATTTATCTTTGAATTCATTCGTCAGCTCCGTAGATTTGTTTTATTATTAAAAAAAAAAAAAAAAAAAAAAAAATCGAAATTAGGAAAGAGAATTTGGGTTTAAGAAAATTTTCGATCTTAAGAAATACTATATTATGGTTTGAACACAAAGACCCTTCAGGTCTTTGGACTTAATCAGCCTATGTATCCACTAAAATGTGGATTTGTTTTTCGAGTCCTCGCCAACCTGAATTTTATTATAATTGGAGTAAATAAGTTTGGGTGATAAGTATACGACTTATCAACCCGCCCTCTGATGTGAGGGAATTTTGAGTCTTAAGCATCTACACACTTTCTTTGCACTGACTCGTTGTTTGGCGATTTTAACGGAAATTGGGTAGCTAATGAACCTTCTAGGGTGATATGGCTGGCAAGTTATCGTGGGTAACAGCCCATAGGTAGGTTGTCCAGAGCCCAGTCACTGGACCTTTCTCTTTTTGCTGCCTTTAGGTAAATCTTAGACCAGGGAAGCCACCTACTTAAAAAAAAAAAAAAAAAAAAATCAAAAAGGAGAAAAGAACAAAAAAGAAATAAGCCACACTTCGCCGCACGAGTATGGCTGGCAAGTTGTCGGTGGTAACAGCTCATCGACCGGTTGTCCAGAACCCAGCTCAGAAAATGCACTAAAAATTCCCAAAACACTTAGGAAGAAGCGGAGAAGTAGAATAAACCGGGGAGATATACACTGGATTCACCCTTGTGTTGACCCCGTTAAAAAATAAAAGTAGGGAGAAAGCTACCGGTTGTAAAGATACACCTTTAGGCAGAATTCTTTTTGAGGTCACCTAGAGGCGTAGAAATCCGAAGTCCGTTTTAATTGCCGGTCAACGAGTCTATCACATCACAATAAGATGCTTAAAACTTAGGGTTCTCATCAAATCTTGGGTGAGTTGAATGGCCGTAGAAAGCCACTCTTAAACCCTAAAATTTGAAAATCTAAAAAAAAAATAAAAACAGAAAAAAATTTTTTCTTTGAATAAGGCGAGGCTTGAGGCGGTCTGCATTTTGGCTGATACCCGGGCACTGTTGTGTCTTTGAAAGTTCAGTTCTTAAGTAGACAATTTCTTAATGATTGAAAATAACTCAGGTCCAAATAATCTAACCTAATTCTTTTATAAATAGCATATAGTTTTTGCTAGGGACTAGCAAAAGATAGGCATGGGGGTATGATGTAAACACATTTACACTACTTAAAATGTCTATTTATGCATGTTCTTAAGCATAGGATTGCATTTCATGATATAAATATTGCATTACATGCATCATCTTGCATTTAGAGTAGTTTGAATAAAATGGAGGTTAATTGTCTCCTTTTATGTGCTTGGACAAGGCAAATATTTTATCGGGGCCTCGGATCAAAGATCCAACCGTATGGATATGATCAGGGCGACGATTGGAGTTCAACGACTCCAAGATCGCCCTAATCAGGCATCCGTAGCATCAGATAGAGACCGAGGAACCCTAGAAGATCAAGGGCCAGGATGGTGTAAATCCGCACTTCAGATGGAAAATCCGACCACACGGATGAATTCGGATCGACGATCGCAGCCGAACGACACAAAAATCAAGTCAATCCGACATCCGTGGCACCATCTACAACTTCCAGAAGATGGACGGCCAAGATAGCGCCACGTGGCGCCATCCCAGCCGCCCAATCGGCCGCAGGAGTCCTGTGAAGACCACGCAACGTCTCCTCTCCGCCGTTGGATCTCGATCCAACGGCTGCGGTCGCGCGCGTTTAAAAACGTCCGCGCGACCATTTCGCCGCGTAGCGCAGCGGCTACGCAGCTGCGGGCGAAGCGGAGGTCGCGGGTTCGAGCCGCGGGGAGGGGGGCGAAGGCGCGGGCGAGCAGGCGCGCACGAGCGTCGGATGAAGATCCAACGGCCGCGCGCGCCCGATAGCGCCGACGCGCAATTGGACGCCCTGGTGGGCGCGCGATCGCACGCGGGCGGCGCGCTACGCAGCGGGCGCGGGCGCGATCTAAGCCGTCCGATCTCGCGATCGGACGGCTGAGACGACGCGGACGTGCGTCTGCGTTACGCGCGCAGGTAGCCGAGCGGGCGCGCGTGGCGCGGCGGCGACGGCGACGGCGGGGCTTTAGCGACGGTTTTATCCGTCACTAAAGACCCCTTATTTATTATTTTGAAGATGTAATGTCCATTTTGCCCCCACTCCTTGCAACTATAAAAGGAGACCCCCTCCATACGAAATTTTCATCCCTTCCTTCTCCTCTCTACCTCTCCAAAGCTCAAGAGAAGCTTGTCCCACACCCGGGATGCTTCTCGCGAGATAAAGTCCAAATTTTCGTCCCCCTTCGGAAGTGGATCCCGCGACGACGACGGCGTGCTGCTTCGTTCCCGTTCTTCTGCTTCGTCCTCCTTCGTCCCGCTTCGTTCTCCTTCGTCCAGGCGTCGTCCCGTCCGGCTCGTCCTCCAAGCGACCGTCGAGGAGGATTTCTCTCTCCCTATTCTTTTTACTGCTTTCTAGTATAGATTTACTGCTTTCTAGAGTAGTCTATTCGTCCTCCGAGCGATCGTCGAGGAGGACATTTCTCCCTCCATTCTTTTAATGCTTTCTAGAGTAATTGTTTTATGTTTTCTAGTTGTAATGAAAGAACTCTTTTATGATAAATTCCTTGTCTATTCTACATCTCATTTTGATTTCCATGTATAGTATTCCTTCTCTCTCTCTTACTCCCTCTCTCTCTTTTATTTGTTGTAGATACTTAGATAGTTTAAATTGAATTTCTTGGTGACAAAATAAAAAGAAACGCGGAGTTTTTAAATCAAACGTTCGCCTCCCTGTGTTCGACCCGGAATTCTTATTTCGGTATAAATTTTATTTGTTGAACACGAATCCTTCGCTTTCGAACTACAACGACGGGTTTTTCCAAAAACCAAACACGTTAGCGTAGATTCTCGCGCTCAACAAGGACTCACCACAGTCTAGCTCCTTTATGAGCAGGTAGGCGTGGTGATTATATGTTCATAATGTAGTTTGTTTTGTTCTTTTCATTATTTTTTTTATCACCATTAGAACAACTCAAGAAGCTGTTCTATTTTGATACAGGAGACCAATCACGGTTCATTTTCCCCTCTGTCATCGGTTTGCTTCTTAGTTAACTGTTGACAAGGGCCCACGCATCACTCACGCTACCTGCTCCACCAGCTTGTGCGATATATGACCGAGTGAGCTTCTCACCTAGCCTGTCACCTCATCCTGTGCATGCCTCTTTTCTCTCCCCTCTAGCTGGTCACGGCCCTTGCACGCACCCTCTCCTCGTGCATGCAACACCCGCTCACTCACCAGTGCACCCTGCATGCTACGCCTTACTCACCTGCGCACTCACCAGCGCACGCTGCGTACTACGCCTTACTCACCCGAGCACACAAACACCCCCACTCACCCGCCCTTTTGTGCGCACCTCACTCACTCACACACAGACATACACAGACACAAACATACACTCACGCTCATCATTTCCCTCTCCATTCTCACATCACATAACCACATTCACACATTCACATCACGTGCACGACATCCATTTCCCGTGCATTATATTGTGTTTGTGTATGCACTAGTTGCACACACATACGTGATAATCTGCGCACATCAAGCTCTTCACACACACATGCACAGACGTCCGATCCACACCTTCACGTGGCACATAGCTAGGATTAATCACGTCTCTTTAGATGTCTGTTAACCTAGCATGGTACTACATCCCATTTTCCAATCCCATCCTTCTTTTCTTCTTCTCTCTCTCTATATATCTATATATATATATACACATAGACATATATATACATATGTACATATATAATTAAGCTAAGTTTTTCAATTTATTTCAATTCAACAATTTCCATTTTGTGTCAAGTATTTTCTTTTATTTGCTAAATAAGAAAATGCCAAAAAAATGCTAAAAGAGAAAAGGTAACTGTTGATCTGCAGGTCTCCACCCTCGCATATGGTGAGCCTTACTGATTCAAGTTGGCGATTTGCCAAGAACTGAACATTTTAAAGGTGTGCCTCAAGGACAAAGTTATCACAAAAAGATCTAAAATCAAAGAAAAATCCAAAAACATAATAAGCGAAAGGAAATGACCCATTTCTAGGATCAGCTTGGAAATTGAGGACCTTAAGCCTGCCTCCTTGAGTTAGACCCTGGGCTTAAAACTGACGGTCTTAAAGCCTACTTTAGTCTAGGTTAAATATATTTGAAAAATCTATGTAGGATTGGTTGTAGTTAACTACTTCCACTATACTCATTTTGACACTAATATCACCTAATTAAATAACACTACTTGCGATTTAACATTGTCCTTGAGTTCCATTTAAAGAGTTGTTTTAAACACGGATGTGATTGTGAAAAATCATTTTTCGTCATAGTAAATGTGTACATAAATTCTTGAATTTGTAAGTGAAATTGAACTTGTAGGATTTTTTGAATAGAAATATGGAAGTCCGAGTTGTTCACAGGGAAACAAATAGATCAAAATCACTTTCCTAATTAGAACTAGAATTAAATATCAAGTAGGATGATTATTAGAACTAATACTAAATCTGATAGTATGCAATTACTAGAACTTTAATATACTACTACTAGAAAGCATACAACTTGAAGACAAGTTGAAAAATAACTAGAACTTTATTGCTATAGAAAGTCAGAAGAAGTAGAACTCAGATTATAACTAGAAAAATGCTTCTGAAAGCAAATGTAATACAATTAGAAAAATAAAATCTAAAACTATGGGCTTTGAAGGCGAAGTATGGAGTGTCAGCATAGATGTGGATGTGAAGGTGCACCCACAATCTCCAAGGGGAGAAGGAAGTAGAGGCTAGTTCTAGTTGGTGGATCTATTTGGAAGTAGAAAGGAATGATCCTAAGGGGGG
Source organism: Thalassia testudinum (assembly GCA_037157565.1). NCBI lineage: Eukaryota > Viridiplantae > Streptophyta > Magnoliopsida > Alismatales > Hydrocharitaceae > Thalassia > Thalassia testudinum. The sequence continues at coordinate 148,829,359 of JAZHRO010000031.1, forward strand.
TGATTAGGGTGTTTATATAGAGGTCAACAAAGCTTGTGATTGGTTGATCTAAGTTGCCTTGGATCACCAAAATAAAGGAGTAAGATTAGGAGTTTAGGAATCAAGGGGTAGGATGAAGGAATAGGTGGATAGAATAGGTTAGGAGTTGTTGAAATTAATGGAGGGTTAGGATGGCTTCAAGAGGATGATGGAGGGCAATGATTCTCTCAAATTTTTGGCCTCTTTTTATTCCAAATTTCAAGTTGTACATAAAACAAAAGTTTTATATCTTGAAATCGACTTTCCAATGCAACTTGAATCACTCAATTTGTATTTAAAATGAGAAAGTTATGGCCAAAATACTAAAGTTGTATCATGTTGTTACGAATTTGAAGATTAAGTTTAGGATTAGGAATATGACTTGGTTTAGGGTTTTAAGATAGAGATTTAGGTAGGAAATTTAGGACCCTAAGATTTAGATCTAGTGGTGGATAAATTATGGTGCATTTTAATCATCTAAAATAGTATTTATTGGAGGATAAAATGGATGGCTAAACAGGGTTTGTTGGATTAGGATTTAGGACTAGATTGGGTAGAAAATTAGGGTTCGTTTAGTCAATAATAGCTAGCTAATAAGGCCAAAAATTAACATGTGGTGGCTAGCCGTTATATAGGGAAATTAGGCTAGGTTGGGTGGCAATTAGGTGTGGGGAATTAGGCTCTTAATTAGGCTAGGTCTAAAGGCTAATTGGGTTAGGAAATAGGTCCATGGAACTAGGTCTAGCCCTTTCCCAAGTGAGCTCAGATCAAAAAATCCAATCAGCCTTACTCTGATCAACCTGAAATTTTATATTTGCAAATATAAAAATAAACTCATCAAGGTACCAAATACAATTGTGGGAAAAATTGCACAAAAGCTCAAAAGTATGCATTATTTACAGAAGGACTCACCATTTTATCCTCTTCATCTTGCACATTAATCATTGATTTCTTATATCATTCTGCATTAAGCTTTTACTTATATATTGTGTTCATTTACATTATAAATTGTGATATTGAGCTTTAAATTCCATATTGCTCCCTGTATTCAACCTCGGAACCTTTTCGAGTAATAAAATTTATTTGTTTGAGCGCTATTTTGGCTATGCTACAACACAGCAATCTTAAACACCGATTTATCATGAATAACATTTTAGCGCCATTGTCGGAGAGTAATGGGCAATTTAGAACTCTTGATTGCAATTCCTGATTCAGATTCTAACTTGCTATATCTCTTTTGCTGTGATTGTTTCAGGAGAAGATACATTGAAGGAAGATCAGTCGCACAGTAAACACGTCAGGGGCAGGTAAGTTCTAACCACTCTCTCTTAAGCCCCTCATTCTAAAAAGGATAAAAGGAAAAAATCAATTAGGGCTACTTGCATTCTATCCGTAGATAATTCATCAAGTTGCCTGAGTTGACACATTTTATTTGAACAATAAATTCTGATTTGTTCACCCACTTAAAGCTTAAGGTATTTAGGGCTATCACATTCTTGTTTGAGCCCTAGGTACCACATTTAGATGAATTAAAGTGGACCAAATTAGAGCCAATTAAGGATTCTAGTTTAGGATTTTTAGAGACACACTTGCTTAATCAAGAAATCATATGCCCAAACAATGTGTGCCTAGACCTTGATTGAACTAATCTATTCAAGCAAAACCCTAAAATCGGGTCTGTCCTCTTCCGTCAACTTGGAACTGATGACCAGTCATCTGGACAAGGTCTTTATTATTGAGAAGAAGGTGGATGAGCTAAGTCGACATTTGTAGTGAGCCACCTCTGCGCAAAACCCGTTCACATAACCACCCTCTGGAAGGGAGGCCGTGCACAACATCTATCACCGACCTTCTAAGGGGATGGACCCATATCCACCCCCGTCTGATTCTGGCTACGGAGGAAACCCTAGATCCACCTACTCTAGTTGGAGGAACTTTGAACCCTCATAATCTGATTTTCTTGAGGTTCCTCAGACCTACAAGGACCTCAACGCCATCCAAAATGATCCATTTTCAAACACCTACAACTAAATGTTCTTCGCGCTAAATCGGTGTTTAAGATTATCGTGTTGTAGTATAGCCAAAATAGCACTCAAACAAATAAATTTTATTACTCGAAAAGGTTCTGAAGTCGAACACAGGGAGCAATATGAAATTTAAAGCTCAAGATCACAATTTATAATGTAAATGAGCACAATATATAAGTAAAAGCTTAATGCAAAATGATATAAGAAATCTATGATCAATGTGCAAAATGAAGAGGGTAAAATGGTAATTTAAATCACCAATTAGCCTTATACAGTAATAGCAAGTAGAGGCACAATATCAATCGAGTTAATTATAGCTTTAGAAACTCAAATAAGACGTCTGAAGATGGGATCGGACGACTTAAACGTCTGATGCTACAGTCTCTTCTCTTCCTTTCCCTTCTGATGTTCTTCTTCTTTCTCTGCTGTGGCTCCTTTCTTCTTCTTTTGCTGCCTTCTCCTTCTTCACATAGGAAGGGGGACTTCTCGAATTGGCTAAGTGTTAGCTAATTTCCTCTACAGCAAAACCCTCCCCCTACCCTACGCAATCTCTCCTTCCCTTTCTCTTTGACTCCGCCCTCCCAGGGCCTTTCTCAGGATATCGGGTTATCAGGTACACGCACACCTGGGTCCAGGGCTGCGGGCATGGTCGTAGTTGAGGAGTGAAGGGCTTAGGTAGGTCGGGCGCACCAGGTTCGCGGGTCAGGTGTCGTGAACTAGGTGCATGAGGTAAGCGTGTAAGGGACATCACCCCCCTGTGTGTTGAGGCGATAAGCCGATGACACTTTTTCAATTTATGCGGGCGTGGGGGCATGTTAGCTTTTAAGGTGGGACTATCCCACCTTCCTTCCTTCGCACAACCGCAGCAGCTTCCTTTGTCAAATTGGCACAGAGGACTTGGTCAAAGGCTCCAATTGACCGTGCGAGGATACTCCTGGAGGTAATCCGCTCTTCCTGGAGTCGAAGTCCTTGGAACTGCAGGCCTGATGAGAGCTTCAAGCAAGCTCGTAGCTTTGGTAATGGTGGAGGAGATTGGAACACCTGAAATAAGAAATAAGGCCTTGTGGCCACATCAGAATAGTTCAGGAGCTTCACCGGACCATGGCGAGTGTGGCGGAGGTGGTCTCATGGAAGATGGTGGTCTGTGGTGGGCTGCGGAGGTTGATGGATGAACGCAATGGTGGGTGTGTTCGGCAGCACAGTGGAGAGGCTAATAGCCTCGAAGACCAGAGAGCTTTTTCTCTCTGGGATACGGCGAAGGTGTAGGGATGACCGGCGGTCGGATTGGTGGAGTGTAGTGGCCATGCGAGCTCGTCGAGGTACGTCGGTGAGGTGGAAGACAGAGGACGGTGAGGCGAGTCGGTGGTCGAAACGAAGTGGCGAGTGTCTGAAAATGAAGAGGGGAAGTCAAGGAGTTATTTAGGAGGGGAGGCAGACGAAGGGGAGTGGAGTTGGAGCCGGTTGAGGTGTGGTCGATGCTGGAGACGAAGCTGCTCTAAGAGAGGTGGGTGGCGAGGATGAAGGGGGTAGGAGTGCCGGCAGCTGTTGTGCGACGAGAAAGAAAGCAAGGAGGAAGAGTTTGCCATTGGTATTGTGGTCAGACGACGAGGGAAGATGGGGAGAGTCGCTGAAGCTTGAAGAGCAAATCGGCCAGAGGAGGGGAGAGAGGAATTTGTGGGTTTCTCCGATTGAATTCAAACTTCGAATATCGGGTAGGCCTGGGGAGTCTTTATATAGGTGTCAGGGGGTCGATTAGAGCTTGGAAGCCAAGCTTTCAAGCTTGGAAGGTCGCTCGAGTTGGAAACTCAAATTTCTCATACGTTCTCATGAGAAATTAGGAAAGAATTGAAGCACAAGAATCAGCCTGATTGAAAGAGGATTTCAAGAAGAATCCCCGGTTCAATTTTGAGGAGGTTTCATCAATCAATCAAGGATAAATCCTTGATTGATTGTCGTGGAGTTGTAGGGCTTCTGTGCGGTGGGGACCTTTTTGTGAGAACGACGACAAAGTTGGGGACCCATTTGAAAGAGTTTTGAAAGTTAAGGGTAGAAATGAAATTAGACAGGACCAATTTGCAAACTAGGTCAAGACAAACTTATCTAAGGTCCAAATTTTGGTACAAACCTAATTTGGACATAAGGAATCCAATGGGAAGTTAGATTTTGGTTTTTACCATGTTTGATTGGGTAATTTATGCAAAAATCCAAATTAGGGCAATGTCTATGATTCTATTTTGGGTCAAAAAGGATTTTGATAGTCAAATTGAAGGTTCTAAACCCTAGAGAATATTTTTATATGAATTTTAGAGGGTTTAGATGGATTTTATCTTGATCAGAACCTTAATTAATTAAGCAGATCTATTTTTAGGGTTTCAAAAGTCATTTAATTCTTAAAACACATGCAAACCCTTTTCTGATTGTTCTAACCCACTTGTTATCTTTTTAAGACCAATTGACCTTCATTCGACCCCTGAGAAAACCTGTGGTTATACTGCATTCATGATAAGTTGGTAGCATTGCAGTTTTAGCCCTAATTTTTTATTTTTCCTTTAGAATGATTATGAAATGACTTGTGACTCTCTGGCGGTTATGTAGGCACATTTACTAACTTAATTGGGTCAAAATGAGCTAGTTATGGCTCATGATGGTGTTCCCATCAATGACCTAAAATGCCTAATCTGTCCTAACTAAATGCAATTTAACCCAGATTACTCTTAGACTAACATTAGTTAGGAATTAATTAACATAAATAAATATGAAAATATCAAGAGCATTTCAAGAATGTAATGGCATCCTCTTTCCATTTATAGAAGGGAAGGCTTGTACTTATGAAGGAGACCCAAAAAATTTTACTACACAAGAATATGATGGTCATTAATAAGCACATTTTTCTTGCATAACAATAGGATGTACCAACATTATTAGTCCTTCAAGATCAGCTTTGATATAGAAATTCTAAAGGTTCAAGTTTTCCAAATGGTTGAGATGTATACCTATAGGTGCAGGTTCTTATTGCATTTCTACAAAACTATCTAATAGAAGGCAAAAATCAGAGATCTACTTAAATTTCAGATGGAATATGTTATATTAGAAAGAAATCCCACTACTTTGAGCTACAACATTTTTCTTAGTCTATATATAGACTGAAGCATACAAAGTTGAAAGTTCAAAACAAAGAAGAAAATAAGAAAAAATATCGAAAAAAAGTAAATCACTAGTATGACTTAACATCGTAGCAAGTGGCAATACCCTCCTCTAGTCAAAGAGTAAAGTTAAAATAATCTAACTTAATGCCTAGGAGAAACTATATACTTTTCTAGATATGCTAGACAAAATGAAAAATAAGAGAAAATAGGAAGCTGCATTTCTAAATACGGTTGCAATTCTCCAAACCTTACTATGTTTACAATGTGCATCAAAAAATAAATATTTTAGGAGTGTTGTAGTTTTTCGACTTGTGTATGCAATGAGTTGATGGTATATGTTGTTTAGACTTGGTTGGGTTTTAAAGCCTTGGTTATAAGTTCCCCATATGAACTTGAATTCAAATCATGTATTAATATTTTTTTAATACTTGTGTGTGAGTGCAATCTTTGTTTGATTTATTTGTGTGTACTTTATAAAATATGTAGTTTATGTTTTACATAAGTTTTTTATACATTAACTAAGCATTCTACTCTTTTGTTCTTTATGTATGCTTTTGTTGATGACTCTAAACTTAAATTGAATAGGGATAAATTCTTAGCGTTATTTTGCTCACTATATTTATCTCTATATTTTTTTCAATGGTAAATTAAATTAAGAGTTTTACATTGATGTTAACATGTCCTTCCTATTAAATGCTTGTAGGAGGTAATGTTGACACTTGTTAATATGGTTCGCAATGAAAATGATTAAATAGGTCATACTATTGAACCAATCTCTCTTGAAGAAGCATTTCATCAAGTTTACTAGATGAGCATCTTGAATGTGTAAAGTGTTGTGGTCGTATAGCCACAATCACAAATTGGCTTAGATATGTAACTTTTAGTTTCATGTGTGAAAACATTGATTTTTTTTGAATTTGGTACACATGTAAAAGACTATTTTTGTTACTTTTTAGAATAGAAGATGAGTATTATTTGGCTCATTATGATTTTCTTCTTTTTCTTGTGAATGAATTACATGTATGTATGATGTTTAAAGTATGAATTTCATAAATGGAAGTAGACATTAATTGAGTAGATACTAAAGTACGATGACATATGGTTATGTCTTCTATTCTTACTCATAGGTATATTGACGACTGTAGTGTAATTGTTATTAGGAGGTTTAGCAACGATTGAATCACTTTTTAGTGATGGTTGAATCCCTTTTTAGTGACAATTGCAAGTGTCTTAAGAAAGCAAAATGGTCATTTCAAATGTTATTTTGAATTTTAGTGACAGGTTTAGAGATGGTTGTAAGTGTCACAAAAAAATGTAACGGTTGTTTAATAGTTAATTTGAACTTTAGTGATGGTTAAAAATCGTTCCTTAAAGTATCTATTAGTGACGGTTCTTGCTAGCCATCTCAACATATCATTTGGTATGAACTTTTTGTGATGGTTATTAAATCATCACTAAAGACTTTTAGAGACAATTAAAGGTCATTAGTGATAGTTCTGCAATCGTCTCTAAAGGCCTATTGTGTTGTAGTGTAGATTTTCGTTGCAATAGTCATTAAATATTCAATTTCAAATATTCTGAGAAAATTTATTAAAAGTAATTTATTAATAAAAAAAGAATTTTAATTGATTGAAATGAAAATTTATGGATCAAAAATAAAGTTGATCAATAAAAATGAAAATTGATTGATCAAAATAAAAAATTGATCAATCAAATAAATTGATTGATCAAAATTAAAATTGACCGATCAATTTGGCTTTAAAGATTTTTTTTGAACTTCCTAAATTGACCTTATTTTACCTATAAATAGGCCTCAAGGCTAGCCCTTTCAAACATAGAAAATCTACAAACGAAAAGCCATCACTAGTAGAAAAGAAGAGCTTTCATTCTCTCTCTCTCTCATTCTTTCAAAGCTTGCGTGCTTTGTGTTCTCTCCATCGTTGATCTTTCAAAGCACGATGTTTTCTACACCTTGAGAGAACTAAGTTTGAAACTTTATTTTTGAGGTTCCATAGAATTAATTTCTATATTCAATTAATTATTTCTTTCATTTTATTTGTTGGAACTCATTGTGTTAGGATTCCAAAGGTTGTTGTGTGACTTCTCTCAGAGGGTAAAAGAGAAAAGGTTGTAAGAGGTTGTGCTATCCTCATTCAAGTAGTATATTAGTGGATTGACTAACTTTTCCTAGTGGGGAAAATCCTAAGCTTGGAGGTTTAAGGTAGTGATTTTTACTCGTAGGGGTTTCCATTATAAATCTTTAGGTGTATTGTAGGATTGATTTTATTGTGCCATATTTTTTTTTACAATTGATATCATGCTTGATCTTGTATTGGTGGCCAAGTAAGATCCATGCAGGGCACCCACGACTTTCAGCAATCAGCCTAGAAGATTAAGAGAAGACGACTTTCACATGCCCCTATGGAACCTTTGTATTCCACAGGATGCCATTTGCATTATGTAATGCACCATTTCAGAGATGCATGATAGCGATCATCTTAGACATGCTTGGGGATTACTAAGAAGTCTTTATGGATGATTTCTCAATTTTTGGAGACTCATTTGCTCAATGTCTGAGTTGTTTGGAAAAGATATTGAAAATGTGCATTAAAACGAATCTAGTCTTGAGTTGGGAAAAGAGCCATTTTATGGTTCAACAAGGGATTGTCCTAGGATGCATTGTATCTAAGAAAGGCTTACAAGTTGACCGAGCCAAGATCGATTTGATTTCCAATCTACCTCTACCTATCTTGGTTAGACAAGTTCGATCTTTCCTGGGACATGTAGGCTTTTATCACAGATTTATCAAGGACTTTTCCAAGATCTCTAGACCCTTGACTAATCTCTCGAATAAAGGTGTCTCGTTTGATCCTAACAATGATTGCATCCAAGATTATAATTCTTTGAGGGACGCTGTGAATCAATCTTCATTCTTACAACCACCTAACTAGTTTGACTCCTTTGAAATAATATGCGATGCATCGGATTATGCAGTTGGGGCTGTACTGGGATAGAAAATTGAGAAAAAGCTTGTGGCGATATACTATGCTAGCAAGAATTGGACGAAGCTTAAAGGAATTATACCATAACAGAAAAAGAATTGCTAGCGGTAGTCTTTGCATTGGAAAAATTTAGATCATATATCATTGGGTCCAAAGTGATGGTATATTCTGATCATATAGCCCTCCGACATTTGTTGGTTAAAAAGGATGCTAACCTAGGTTAATATGATGGATATTGTTGCTCTAAGAATTTGACCTAGAAATCAGAGACAAACCCAGAGTTCAGAATGTTGTGGCTGACCACTTATCTCGACTATCCCTAGATAACACTATCTTTGTTCCACCAATGAAAGATCATTTTCCTGATGAACAGATAATGACCATTGAACCTAGGGGGACTCCTTGGTGTGTAAACTTGGTTAATTATTTACCCACTGGAAGAACTCCTAGTGATTGGACTAAGCAACAAAATACTAAGTTCCTTTCAGAGGCTAAGTATTACTTTTAGGAGGACCCCCCTATTATTCAGGCTCTGCATAGATCAAATTATTAGAAGATGTGTGCCTGAATCTGAGACTAAAAGCATCCTGACCTTTTGCCACAATCTCGTTTGTGGAGGCCATTTTTCTGGCCAAAAGACTGGAGCCAAGGTGCTGTAAAGTGGATTTTATTGGCCTTTCCTATTTAAGGATGCACATGATTTTTGCAAAGCCTTTATAGGATGTCAATCCTTGGGAAATAACTAGAAAAGACATGATGCCCCTTCAACCAATTCTGATTGTTGAGGTATGGGGTATAGACTTCATGGGTCCTTTTCCATCATCAGTAGGATTTGAATACATATTAACTGTTGTTGATTATGTGTCGAAATGGATTGAAGCATTCCCGACTCAGAGCAACAACCACAAGGTTGTGATCAACTTTGTCAAGAAAAATATGTTCTCATGATTTGGGATGCCTCAAGCAATTATCAGTGATGGTGGAACCCATCTCAAGAATGCCCAATTCATAGCTTTTTTATTAAGTAAATATAGGGTGCAAGACAAGATTTCTACACCTTATCACCCCCAAACTAATGGAAAAATAGAAGTACCCAATCAAGAAATCAAGAACATCTTATAAAAAATAATTTCACCAGATAGAACGGACTGGTCCTCTAGTTTAGATGATGCACTATGGGCTTATAGGATCACCTACAAAACATTGATTGGCATGTCATTGTATAGATTGATTTATGGTAAATCATGTCACCTTCTAGTTGAGTTGGAACATAAAGTTTATTGGGCCATTAAGAAATGCAACATGAATTTGGATGAGGCCAGAAATAAAAGAAAACTCAAACTCACTAAGCTCGAAGAAATCTGACTCAAGGCCTATGAGAATGCAAAGGACTACAAAGACAAAACTAAGGCCTTTCATGATAGACACATGATGCACGGGTTTTGGCGAAGTAAAATCAGGGTTTCGAGAACCCATCGTCGTTGTTCGCAAAACATATTATCAAATACAATTTTTAACCGAAACTCGAAAAATGGGTCTTGGGTCGAACACGGGGAGGCGAATGTTTGGTTTGAAAAATCCACATTTCGCTTTTATTTGTTTTTTTCATTTTTTTTCTTTTCTAATTTTTTTGGCATTTTTAGCAAGCAAGAGATTTGGCTGGTGAATTCTTATCTAACTAATCTACTTGCAAAATATAAGAGAAAAGACAAAGAGAGAGAAACAATCATGTATTTTTATAATCAAATGTTTATTACAACTAGGAAAGTGGGAAAACTATACTATGGAATCAATAAGATAGAGATAGGTGAGAGAAATCCCCCTCGACAGTCGCTTGGAGGAGGACTCGCTCTGACGTCGCCTGGAGGAAGGTGGTGAGGAGCTGGACAAACGTGGATGGAGTCGAAGGATGGAGGATGGGTTAGGACGGCATCGTAGTGGGGATCTACTTCCTGAAGTAGGTGAGAAGATGGTCGCGATATGCTCCATGAATGGGGATGAGGGGAGGGAAAAATATTTGATTCTACTCTAGAGGAGCATCCCGAGCTTGGGACAAGCTCTCTCTAGAGCCTTGGAGGTGGTGAGAGGAAGAAAGCAAGAGATGAAGAAAAATGGGAGGGGTAGGGGTCCTTTTATAGTGGAGGAAAGAATCAAATTCGTATATAGGACATTTAGTGACGATCATAAACGTCGCTGAAGATCTGTCGCAAACATCGTTGAAGATCCCGCTCACGTGCCCCTACTGCCGCACTGTTGCCACGCACTCTACGCACCCCTTTTGCGGGCGCACGCGCACTTTGTGGCCACGAGTGCTGCTGCTACTGTTGCTACTATGCGTGCTACTACGCCTGCGTGCGTGCATGCGCATGGGCGGCCTGGGTTGCGCCACGTGGCGTAACCTGGGCCTCCATCTTCTTTCGTTTGTAAGGGATGCTATAGAGGTCAGATTGAGTCGATTTTCGCGCTGTTGGGCTATGATCGTCGACCCGAATCCATCCGTGTGATTAAAATTATCATTTGAAGCTCTGGATTGCATCACCTTGTCCCTTGGCTATTGATCTTCCTCAGACTGCATATGGTGCTACGGGACTCCGATTAAGGCAATTTTGAAGGCGTTGGACTCCGATCGTCATCCTAATTAGATCCGTATGGTCAGATCATTAATCTAAGGATCCAAAATAAATCTCCTCTCCTGACCACAAAAAGGACACAATTAACCTAAAATATACACAATTACTCTAAATGTAGAATGATGCATGCTATGCAATATTTATAATGTGGAATGCAAATCTAAGCCTAGGAGCATGCATAAATAGGCATTTTAACCTAAATGGATGTGTCCACATCATACCCCATGCCTATCTTTTGCTAGTCCTTAGCAAAATTAAACTACGTGCTATGTATACAAATAGAATTAGGATTCGATCGCTTAGGCCTAAGTTGTTTATTAACAATAGAAAATTTCAACTAAGGTCCTAAACTATGAAAACTCAACAGTACCCGGGTGTCTGCCAGAATGTAGATCACCCAAGTCCTCGCCTTATTTGAAAAGGGAAGATACATTTTTTTCTTTTTCTTCTTTTCTAATTTTTTTGGACTTTTGGAGTTTGAGAGTTTTGGGATAACTTTTTACAGCTACCTGACGCACCCAAGACTTGAAAAGGACTCTAAGTGCTAAGCATCTTGTGAAAGGGTGATAGACTCACTAAACTACCATTAAGACGGACTTTAGGTTTGTACGACCCTAGGTGACCTTAAAGATTTCTTCTTGGAGGTTTATCTTTTCGATGGTAGCTTTCTCCCTACTTTTTTTTTATGGGGTCAACACAAGAGAAAATCCAGTGTATATCTCCCTAATTTTCTTTTTATTTTTATGGGATCAACACAAGGGCGAATCCAGTGTATATCTCCCCAGTTTATTCTACTTCTTCGCTTCTTCCTAAGTGTTTAGGAATTATTTATGCATTTTTGTGAGCTGGGCTCTGGACAACTGGCCGATGAGTTTTTACTACCGACCACTTGCCAGCCATACTCGTGCGGTGAAGTGTGGCTTTATTTGATTTTATTTATTTTTTGTTTTCTCCTTTTTCTTTTTCTTTTCTTTTTCTTCTTTTTTTTGGGTATTTTTTTTTTCTAAGTAGGTGGCTTCCCTGATATAAGATTTACCTAAAGGCAGTATGAAGAGAATGGTCATGTGGTTGGGCTCTGGACAACCGGCTGATGAGCTGTTACCATCGACAACTTGCTAGCCATATCATACTAGACAGTTCATTACCTACCCAATTTCCGTAAAAATCGTTGGAAAGTGAGTTAGTGCGAGTAGTTTGTAGATACTTAGACTTAAAATCCCCTCAAATTAGAGGGTGGGTTAATAAGTCATGTACGTATCATCCCAGTTTATTTACCAAATTAAAATGAAATTGACTTGGCGAGGACTCGAGACAGTCCACATTCGAGTGGACACCCAGGCTGATTAAGCATGAAGACCTGAACAGTCTAAGTGTTCAGGTCCTAAAGTATCGATTCCTAAAGTTAATAACTTCCAAATGCCTAAGTTCTCATCTCCTAACTTCTTTCTTTCTCTTTCTCTCTTTTTTTTTAAGAAAATAAAAGAAATTCCACAAAGCTAATCAAAATATTTTCAGGATTAAGTATCCACTCCCATGCCTAAATGATGTAATGTCCTCGTTGTAAAAATAAAGACATGAAAAGGGCGGAATAACAAAATATCACCTGAAATTTGTGACAATCCGGTCAGCTTCGCAGAGAACGTGGAATATACACACATGCTAAAGTTATTACCTTCAGCTAGGCACGGTTATCAAGGAAGACATTAAAATTTCAGAAGTACAGGTCAAAATTAGAATAAGAAGATTGATTTTGGGACCTGCCAAAAGATGTCCATAGATGTGGACCAGATTATGGTGTAGATCCGTGCCCCAAGGTTGAGTGGTTCTTAGGTTCTGGATGAAAATTACCCAGAACCAAAGATTGTTGAGTTTACAAGGTTGGGCCTGCAGTTTTGTAGTATGCAACCCAAGATCAAAGTGTCGGACAATGGGTAGAAATGGTTCAATAGGTTCGAATATCCTTTTAGATTTCAACTCAAAAAGATAATTAATGATTTTGAGCTTGGGTTGCATGTGAAAGATATCATAAGGGTCCAGGTAGAAAGTAGGTGGTTTCAGGTCAATAGGAACCCTTAGATCCAAAATCGTAGTTCCCTAAGAAGTAGCTTCCCAGATTTTTATTTCTAACTTCATATCCTCCAAGATCAAGGTCTTTGGGACCTCCAGATTATTGTACACCCCATCTAAATAGCCCAGTCCAACAATTGTGGCTGAATCAGGATTGACTTGGGCATAATGATTTCAAAAGTCAGCTCTTTGGGATACGGATGAGGAATGGGGTCACTAATTGAATCATCAGGATTCAGATCCTCGAAGTTAACCCTAATCGAATCAAATTCCTCTATTATTAGGCTATCAAATGGTTCATCAGATTCCCCAGGCCCGTTTGTCTTACTAAAATCATCTTCCTTATTCTCAAGTGAGACTTCACTAAGAGATTCTTCACCCTCAGAGTCAAAGAATTCTTGATCCACATTCATATATGTCACAAAATCATGTCATTTCATGATCCAAGGAGACATATTTTTCTTCGTTCCCTGGCTCGAGGATCTCGTGTGAATCAATCGGTTCATCCTCGGTGGGTTACTCTACCCCAACTTGGTCATCCCCAGCCTCAGAAAATGTATCCCCCACAACAGGTGCCTGAGTGGGTTTAGACATTGGCTCTCCTGAAGGAGGTTCATCTTAAGAATCATCTCAAGATTGGACTAGGGCAACCATAAATTTCATCATCAATCTCGACAATTTCCCAAGTAGAAACTCACCCAGGTCCCTATCCCTAACATGCTGGAGAAAATCCAATAAAGAGCTATTCAATTCATCAATCATTTTTATCATAGGCTCCAATGCTTTAATGCATGGTGTCGACTGAGCCTCTAAAGATTGGATGGTGTTCCTCAAGTTAGCCAACACCCTGTCTTAGACCTGGTTCACCTGAACCGAATGGCTTTGTTTAGGTTTGGGTGGGTTTGGGTTAAATCTAAGGGAGTCAAGATATCGAGGTTCTTGGGTCCTTCTTTAATAGTAGGTCATTTCGAGTTGTTCAAAGAATGGAGGTGACCTATGTTCAGCATAATCCTGGGGAGGGTAGGTGTTATATTCAACATATCCTTCTTGATTGTAGATCGGGTTTGGTTGATCATCAAAGAGTGCAGATCTATAATCATTGTGGCTCTAGGAAGGATAGTAATCATAGTCTTGTTGTCCAGGGTTAGGCCCTGGACACTGAGGTCTGGATTCATATCCCTAATCAAAGTTGTCCCACCTAGTGGATGGGTAGTCATAAGTCGAGTCGGGATAGGCAGTGGTAGGAGGGTAGGATTGGAATTGTGTGTATAGTGTGGAAGCATACATGGCGGAGTAGGAGGGAAAACAGAGGAGAGAAAGGTGTCCTGCAGTATAATCAACCAAACCTATCCTTAGGTGGGTAGCCTAAAGATCTACAGACTCTTAGAACCCATCCTAAGATTATAAATGATTTAGTCTACTTTTATTCGGTCAATCCAACCAATTAGAGGGAGGGGTTGGAGAGAAAGTTCTTCCTTTGGCTTGCGCCTCCGGTTTCGTTGATACCCCCCAACCATGATCGTTTGACGCTACTTTCCTAGCTAGATATCAGATGGACTAGTAGAAGCTTATTAATTGAAAACAATCACAATCTGAGCCCCGATGAGCGAATCAATCCTTAAGACCAACATCTACTCAGTTTTAATTATGCTTGGGATGATTGTGCCCTTGGAATGTGATGAGCCCTTGAGATTGGTTGTGCCCTTAATGATCAATTCAAATGTGTGTGCGTGCACAACCAGGGTTTGCAAATAAGGTTATTTGATGATGTGTCTTTTAGGGTTTAACCTTATTTAGTAGCTTTTAGGGTTTAATCTTTAGGTTTGTTTGATCAGGTTTAGTAGAACACTCCAAGTTTTGAAAGCACTAGTGATGATATATTCCCTTAGAAATAAAAAAAAATAATGTGGAGTGCCTGGTTCAGCCCTAAAGATCAATCCTAAGTGGGAAGTTAATTGATGGATCGCTTTTAATTTGAGTGGTTCAGCCTAAACAGATCAATCAATTGGCCTGTTGCACTACTTAGTTAAGGCACACAAAAATGTTTGACCTATTCAGATTTCTACTCACTTATGTGTGTGTTGAGTTAAGTGTACTGGATCCACAGGTTAGATTTCGATTAAGTGATAGAATCGATGTGATTGTGCACCTTAGGGTGAGAAGTTGTGGGTGTTAAGTGTGTATCTTTCAGTTAAATCCCACAAGAGAAGAGTATTTTTTTATTTCTTTTAATATATGCGGGTGGGTAAGGTGAGGCGAAGTGACAATCAAACAATCAGATCTATGCTAAGGTTTATAAAAGCACCTAGGTTGATTTGAGTTTGAGTTATTAGTGTGGCGAAATGAAATCTAGGGTGGGGGTGATGGGGTAAACTTACAGAACCTTTTAACTGCACTTTACTCTGATCTATCTGCTTTGGCTCACCTTGGAAGGGTACCTATAATCACAGAAAGAAATGAGCAAAGTAAGCTAAAAAGTTAAGGGGAAACAACGCAAGAAAAATCAAAGAGTGCTACCTCCCAGGCAACGGCACCAAAATGATGTACGGGTTTTGGCAAAGTAAAATTAGGGTTTCGAGAACCCATCGTCGTAGTTCACAAAACATGTTATCAAATACAATTTTTAACCAAAACTCGAAAAGTGAGTCCCAGGTCGAACATGGGGAGGCGAACGTTTGGTTTGAAAAATCCGCGTTTCGCTTTTATTTATTTTTGCCATTTTGTCTTTTTTAATTCTTTTGGTATTTTTAGCAAGTAAGAGATTAGGTCGATGAATTCTTATCTAACTAATCTACTTGCAAAATATAAGAGAGAGAGAGGCAGAGAGAGAGAGAGAAATAATCATGTATTTTTATAATCAAATGTTTATTGCAACTAGGAAAGTGGAAAAACTATACTATAAAAGCAATAAATAGAGATAGGTGAGAGAAATCCCCCTCGACAGTCGCTTGGAGGATGACTTGCTCTGACGTCGCCTAGGGGAAGGTGGTGAGGAGTAGGACGAACAAGGATGGAGCCGAAGGATGATCTAGATGATTTTAGAGGCGTTGGACTCTAATCATCATCTTGATTAGATCCGTACGGTCGGATCGTCAATCTGAGGTTCCGAAATAAATCTCCTTCTCTCCTGACCACAAAAAGGATGTAATTAACCTAAAATATACACAACTACTCTAAATGTAGAATGATGCATGCTATGCAATATTTATAATATGGAATGCAAATCTAAGACTAGGAACAAGCATAAATAGGCATTTTAACCTAAATGGATGTGTCTACATCAACACATTAATCAAGAGAACTTCGAGCCCAATCAAAAAGTTCGCCTCTTTGATGCTAAACTCAAACTTTTCCCTAGTAAGGTAACATCTAAGTGGATTGGCCCTTACATTGTGGTTAGACCATTTCACAATGGGGCTATGGAAATTTCGGACCCACAATCTAGATAAACTTTTGTGGTAAATGGGCAAAGATTAAAACATGACATTAAGAATTTGGCTCATGAACCATTGGTCTATAAGGTTGCATTTGTGGACATTTGAGCTACATAGTGTCTACTTATAGGCATAAAATTCACCGCTTGTTGGGAGGAAACCCAACATAATTTTTCTTGTAAATATATACGTTCTGCTTTCAGGTCTAGCTAGTTAATTCATAGTTTTTCAAGTAATATCCTACCTTTCCTACCTTTTCATGTGTTTTCTTTCATATAATGAGGACAATGCATGAGATAGGCTTGGGGGGGTGGGTAGTATTTTGTAGAATTTATTTTATATAGTCCAGACATTATACATATACATTAATGGAAAAATGGGATATGCCGTCAGTTTTAGATATTTTTACCGTCACTTATTAAAATAAGCAATGGTAAAGCCATGTACTCGACCTACCATCACTTGGGAAAAAGCGATGGGCGCGCAGTGGTCATTAATATTTACCGTTGGTTGATTAAGTGATGGAAATATATTTTTGCCGTCAGTTAGTGTAAGAAGCGATGGTGAAAAGATGGTTAAAATTAACGCCTAAAATTTGGGCGGCATTGGTTGTTTAATTTTGACCTCTATCGTCGGTTAGTGGAAGAAGCGATGGTGAAAAGTAAGTTAAAATTAGTGCCTAAAATTTGGGTGGCATTAGTTGTTTAATTTTGACTTTTGTCGTCGATTAGTGGAATAAGTGACAGTGAAAAGTAGGTTAAAATTAGCGGCCAAAATTTGGGTGCAATCAAGGAGGGATTGAAGTTATCCTTTACTGTCGGTTTCTGATAAAACTGACAACCTAGATCGCTTCATCTATCGCACGCAGCGTCGACCTCTCATCACTGTTTATCTTACCCAAACCTGTCCTCCCACAACGCTGTCGAAGCTCGCATCGCCACCCCTCCTCATCCTCGTCAAGTAAATCCTCCTCCTCCTTCTCCGACGGTCTCCTCATCATCCTCCTTGCCATCTTCAGTGACTTCATCCTTCTCCTTCCCCTCCGCGATGACCTCCTCCTCCTCACCGTCCCAATGCTCCTCCTTCTCCTCTCGGACACCCTCCTCCTCCCCAACGCCCTCCTGCCACCCTCCTCCTCCCTGACCCTCTCCTCCTCCTCCTCCTCCCTGACCCCTCCTGTTGACCTCCTCCTCCTTCCCGACCCCCTCCTACCGCCCCTTACTGTCGCAGCGAAATCGAGGTTAAAAATTGCATTATAGCATAGCCAAAATTACTTTGAAAACAAATAATATTTATTACTCAAATTTTATGTCTGAAGTCGAACATAGGGAGCAATATGGAATTCAAAACTCAATATCACAATTGGAATAAAAAATATAAGAGATTGCAATAAGAATGATGTCAGGTATCAATATGCAAAAAGAATGGAGTAAAATGGTGATTTAAATTACCAATTACTCCTCACAAATAACAATTAAATAGAAGCCTCAAATATATGCAATCAAATGTATCAGACGGCTTAAACAGCCTGTGCTACAGTGCTGTTTAGAGACTCAAGAGTCTCTCTATTTCTTTCTCTGTGCTTCTCCTACCTTGTCTTCTCTTCTTCTCCTTCTCTTCACCTTCTTCTCTTTCTCTTCCTGTGAGGTTTTTCCTTCTCTTTTCTTCTTGTGCTCAAGCCTTCTCCTCTTCTTCTTTCATTCTCTATGCTTCTTCTTCACGTAGAGGGGGAAGATCCTTCAAATGGCTAAGTGTCAGCCGTTTCTCCCTGTAGCAAAACCCCCTGCCCCTATGCGCTATCTCTCTTTCTCTCTCTGGGTCATGCTCTCTCAGAGCCTTCCACAGTATCGGGTAATCAGGTTTCGGACCTAGAGCACACCCAGGTCCAGGGCTACGAGCGTGATTGCAGCCGAGGAGTGGAACGGGTTAGGTAGGTCGAATTTGCACCAAGCCCGCGGGGGACGGGTCATGGGCAAGGCGCAGGTGAGTGGGGACCTCACCCTTAGTTTCTGAGGCAAACAGCCTTATACACAAATTCAATTTATGCACCGTGGGGCACTCTTCAGCTGACGATGTGGCACTTAAGATAGTGCCTCTTCTTCGTGTGCGTCTATAGTTGGAATGCCTTCCAAATCAAGGCAACTACTGAGGTTCACGTCCTCAATGAAGGACCTGGGTGTGTTCGTGAGATGTTTCCGCGCGACCTGGAGTTGAACCCTGGAGCAAAGGCACCCTAGAGTTTGACTGGGTCAAAATGCAAACTTGGTCGAGATGATCTCATATTGGGCCTAAATTTTGATAAAAATCTAATTGGACCCAAGGAATCCAATGGTGAAGTTAGATTTAGGTTTTGACTTCGTTTGAATGGGTAATTTATGTAAAAACCTAAATTAGGGTAAATGTCAATCTAGGTCTCTGTTTTGGATTAAGATGGGTTCTGATGGTCAAATTGAAGGTTCCAAACCCTTGAGAATATTTTTATATGAATTTAGAGGGTTTAGGTGAATTTTATCTTGACCAGAACCTCAGTTAATTAAGCAGGTCTATTTTTAGGGTTTCAAAAGTTATTTAATTCTCAAAACACGTGCAAACCCTTTTCTGTTTGTTCTAACCCACTTATTAGACTTTTAGGACCTTTTGACCCTTAATTACCCCCTAGGAAAATATGTGATTGTACTGCATTCATGATATGATGGTAAAATTACAGTTTTAGCCCTATTTTCTTGTATTTCCCTCAGAATGGTTATGTAGTGACTTATGGTTCTCTGGCAGTTATGTAGGAGCATTTACTGACTTAATTGGATGAAAATGAGCTAGTTATGACTCATGATGGTGTTTCCATCATACCCCTATGCCTAGCTTTTGCTAGTACCTTAGCAAAATCTTATGGAATTATCTTTAATTGTTGACCATATGCCTTTGTATGCTTAAAACTCTGATGTGTGCTTTCTTTTGTAGATCAGGTCAGAATGCCGATAGTAGGCCTAGAGGTACTCAAGTACCAACCAAGATCCAGACTTGACCAGCTCTAGCTTCAGTCCACTGTGAAGGTTTCTAAGGCCCACAGGAACTAACCTAAGGTTCGTTGAACTTCGCGGTTAAAGCACTCGTGCTTGTAACATGTTTTAGCCCAGGTTCAGTTTTCGGTGCATTTTTGTAAGAGTGAGACAGAAGAATTTTTATTTATTTTTGGAGAGTTTCCTCTCTCTTTTCTTTTTATTTTTAGCCTCGAATTAGCTTTACAACACGGTATGTATCGGATTCCTAGTTCCCACCACAAGCACCGAGGAGATGATATGTTATTACACATCTTCGAGGGGAGTTTCTCGCCTCTTTACATTGGGAACTCGTCCAAATCAACTTGTGTTGATCAGCCGCTCCTAATCTAGATAACCTTTTCAGAATGGATTTAATGCATTTGCGTGATTTTGATACTTAAGTACACTGAACCAGACTATGTGTGGATTGGGGTGCTTAGGTTATCGAGTCCCACAAACTAGAGGTCAGTTAATGAGATCGAATAATCCCTAAGCCTTAGACCTAATACTTAAGCTTCGCATTTTCCCTAACCTCTTGAGGACTATCCAGATCTTAGCAGATACTTGAATTTTTAAGCCTAGGATCGTAGCCCAAGAGGCCTATGATCAGCGGTCTTACTAATCTCTTTTATCTCTTAGCACTTTTTTTCTTTCATTTTCTTTCTTTTGATTTGGTCTAGAACTAAGTCAATTCCTTAATCTTTTATTAATGACTATCTCTTTTTCTTTTCAAATTATGCTCCATTTTGACATTTTTATCTCCTCCCCTTTTCTCCTAAAAAATGATATGCAATCAATTCAGAATTTCCTCCCTTCTCCAATTTTTGTTCTTTTTCAATTTTTTTATTTTTTTGATTTTTTTGGAATATGTGATTTTTTTTGATGAAACCCTTTCTTGTGAAGTGATTTTCACGTCATTTTGCACTTTAATACCCCCATTCCTATGATTTGCAATGTCCTCATTGTAAATTAGGTGGGTTCGAGTTCAACTTAGATAATTCATTAGAACAGGTGTTGGGTGGGTGGGTGGATAGGTCAGGATGACTATTGCAAATGATTTCAAGTTCGGGTACAGGTACCAAAGGTGGAGTCGACTGTTCTAATGGATGATCCCTAAAGTGCAATATGAGTTCAGCATAAGATGTGTCAAGAAGGGTTTCAAGTTTTTCAAAACGATGACAGGTTGCCTCCCGCTAAGCGTTGAGTTTAACGCCATCAGATGGGTGTAATAAGCTCAGGGAGAATGGAGATCAAAAGATACCTTAGCCCTATTCGCATT
Source organism: Thalassia testudinum (assembly GCA_037157565.1). Classification (NCBI taxonomy): domain Eukaryota; kingdom Viridiplantae; phylum Streptophyta; class Magnoliopsida; order Alismatales; family Hydrocharitaceae; genus Thalassia; species Thalassia testudinum. Next base: position 148,850,000 of record JAZHRO010000031.1, read on the forward strand.
AGTGAGTTCAATGAACGGCTTGAGTCGCTGACCGTTCACAACGAAGGGTTCTGAATCAGGGCTAGGTTGGTTGATTTCAATAGCTCCATTTCCAAAGATTCGTCTCACCAAGAATGGTCTAATCCATTTTGATCTGAGTTTCCCTAGGAAAAGTTTGAATTTGGCATCAAAAAGTAGAACTTTCTGACCAGGGTGGAAAGATTTTCACACAATGTGCCTGTCATGGAAGGCTTTAACTCACTCTTTGTAGATACACGAGTTCTCATACGCATCATTGCGTAGTTCCTCGATCTCGCTCAATTGCAACTAGTGATGTATTCCAGCCTTCACTAGATCCAGATTGTACTTCCGTACTGCCCAATAAGCCTTGTGCTCCATCTCGACGGGAAGGTGACATGCCTTACGGTACACTAATATGAAGGGAGACGTGCCTAATTAGGTTTTGTGGGCGGTTCTATAGGCCTACAAGGCTTCCGAAAGATAAGAAGACCAATCTTTTCTATCAGGCCGAATAGTGACCTGAAGGTTCTTCTTGATCTCTCGATTTGACAGTTCTACCAGTCCATTAGTCTGAGGGTGGTAAGGAGTCGAGATACTATGCGACACCCCGTACTTTTTATCAGGGACTGGAAGTGCACATTAGTAAAATGAGACCCGCCATCGCTGATGATGGCCTTAGGAACCCCAAATCTGGTAAAGATGTTCTCCTGGATAAATCAGAGGACAACTTTATGATCACTCATTCTCGTGGGGGCAGCTTTGACCAATTTAGAGACATAATCAACAGTGAGTAGAATGTATTCAAAGCTGTTAGATCCAGGGAGGGGTCCCATGAAATCAATTCCCCATATGTCAAAGATTTTGCACACAATAATCGGATTTAAGGGCATCATATCCCTTGGGCCCATGTTGCCGAGGGTTTGACAACGAGCACATGCCCTACAATATGTCTATGCATCTTTGAACAAAGTGGGCCAAAAGAACCTACACTGAAGAATTTTCGTTGCAGTTTTACGCCTAGAGAAATGGCCACTACAGGCCTGGTCGTGACAGAATGACATTACGTCAATGACCTTGTTGTCAGGAATGCATCTTCGGATCACCTGATCATTGCAGATGTGGAAAAGGTATGGTTTCTCCCAAATATAGTACTTGGCCTCGGCAATCAATTTGTCCCTCTTGGAAGTCGGCCAATCTAGCGAAACTTTTGCCGTAACCAAGTAGTTTACCATATCAGCAAACCAAGGGAGATTGTGAATGGCTAGCAGGTGCTCATCCAGAAAATGTTCAGTGATTGGACCAGATGGGTTGATAACGGAAGAAGGAATACGGGATAAGTGGTTAGCTACCACATTATGTTTTCCCGCTTTGTTGCGAATCTCGAGATCGAATTCTGACAACAGTAAGATCGAGTAGATTAGTCGAGGTTTCGTGTGCTTCTTCTCAAGGAGGTGCCTTACTGCAGTGTGATCTAAGTATATGATAACCCAAGAACCCAAAAGATATGATCTGAATTTTTCAAGGGCAAATACTACGGCTAGCAGCTCTTTCTTAGTAACTGTATGGTTACACTGAGTCTCGTCAAGTGTTTTGCTAGTGTAGTAGATGACCATGGGTTTCCCATCTATTTTTTGCCCAAGTACCGCCCCTACAGCATAATCAGATGCATCACACATGATCTCAAAGGGTTGAGACCAATCAGGGGACTATAGGATAGGTGCTTGGGTAACTCGATCATGCAGGATCTCAAACGCCTGAGCACACTCCTTGGAGATTTCAAAGGGGACATCCTTATATAGAAGATTAGTCAGGGGACATGAGATTTTCGAGAAATCGAGAATGAATCAACGGTAAAAATCGACGTGCTTCAGGAAGGATCGGATGTCTTTGATCGAGCTAGGCATAGGGAGTTTGGAAATCAAATTCACATTGGCTCGATCAACCTGGATGCCTTTTTCAGAGATGAGATGTCCCAGGACAATTCCCTCAGGTACCATGAAGTGGCTCTTTTCCCAGGAAAGAACCAAGTTCACATTGATGTATCGCCTGAGGATTTGGACCAAGTGTAGGAGGCAATCGTCAAATGATTCACCAAATATCGAGAAGTCATCCATGAAGACTTCAAGGTATTCACCTACCATATCTGAGAATATGGTAACCATGCACCGCTGAAAAGTAGCAGGTGCATTGCAGAGACCGAACGACATCCTTCGGAATGCATATGTTCTGAAGGGGCAGGTGAAGGTGGTCTTCTCTTGGTCCTCGGTATGGATAGCGACCTGATTGTAACCGGAGTACCCGTCCAAAAAGCAGAAGAATTGATTTCCCACTAGTTTCTCGAGAATCTAATCAATGAACGGTAGTGGAAAATGATCCTTCTTCGTGCAAACTCTCCACGAGTTTGCTATACGAGTCGGTATGGTTTCTCCAGTTTCAGTCGTGATGACGGTGAGCCTTGCCTTCTTAGGCACAACTTGGATTAGGCTCACCCATCGACTGTCGGAGGTCAGGTAGATGACCCCTACATCTAACCACTTGATGATCTCCTTTTTCACGACATCCTACAGATTTGGGTTTAGGCATCTCTACATTTCACGGGATGATTGTAAGCCCTCTTCAGTGTAGATGTGATGTGTGCAGTATGAAGGGTTGATACCAGTTAGATCATCAAGAGTCCATCCAATGGCTCTTCGATGTTACTGAAGAACAAAAATCAGGCGTGTCTCATGATCAGGTGTGAGTCGGGAGTTGATAATCACAGGAAACGTCTGATTGGAACCCAAAAAGACATACTTGAGATGATCGAGAAGAGGCTGTAATTCCATAACTGGTTGTCAGTAGTAGTGGGTGGTTCAGGGTGGGTGTCGGGAGCAAAGGAAGGACTATGGGTGTGTCTAGGTTGAGTTCGGGCTCCTCTAATTGTGGGTTTTGATCCTCTTGTGGTTGATCAGAAATAGTCAGGTTTTCCTCGATAAACTCGTCAACCATAGCCTCGATATCGCAAATCTATTCTATGACTTCGCAATTAATTCCTTGTTGGGCCTTAAAGATGTCTATCTTTAGTGTCTTGCCCCCAAATTTAAGTTCAATTTATCCCTCCTCACAATTGATATTGGCCCTAGTAGTGACTAGAAAGGGTCTTCCTAGTATGATCAGTGTATTCTTCACATTCTCAAGAGCATCCATGTCTAAGACAATAAAATCCACTGGAAAATAGAAATCATGTACCCTAACTATGACACCCTCGAGAATTCCTTTTGGTGACTTAATTAATCGGTCGCTTAGTTGTAAAGTCATTTCAATCGATTTAAGCTCAAATTCCTTGAAGTAGTCTAGTAGGGATGTTGGTATCAAATTTATGGAGTCTCCTAAGTCTAATAAAACTCAGTCGAATTGTATATCACCGATTTCACAGGAGATCAGAGGGGTGCCTAGGTCTTTTGCCTTAGGCAGGAGTTTGCTAAAAATTACGAAGCTGGCTTGCTTGGACAGTATGATTGGGTTCCCATCTTTGGTTCGTGGCTTATGCTTAGGTGTACACACATCTTTCAGAAATCGTGAGTAAGCCGGTACGTGGCGTATTGCATCCATCAAGGGGATGTTTATATGGACCTGCTCAAAGAGCTTAACCAAGTCCTCCTCAGGTGCCACGGTTTTGGTTATCCTCTTTCCCTTGGTCAAGGCCTTGGGAAATGGAACCTCAGATGGTTCATCTAGAATGGGTCTAGGTTCTTGATCTGGGACAGAGGTATCCTGGCTGACCATCCTAGGGTTAGGGTTTGTATTGCCAGGTTGGGAGTGGCTTAGATAAGGTGGATCCTGTGTTGTTTTGCCACTGCGGGTAGTAACAGAATTCAATCTTGCATGGTTCTGGTTTGGTGTGGGTAAAAGAGGTGCTTGCTGCTGGTAACCCACATATGATGTTGAAGCCTCCATCCCATCGGGTGATGGAGTAGAAGGGGCCTGATAAACAAAGTGAGCTTGGCCCGGATTTGGGTTAATAATGTGCCTATGGTTCGGTACGTTATTTGGATTAGGCAGAGGTTATGAAGGAAGTGCACTAGGTTGGCGAGGATTTTCCATCTGGGCAAGTTGATTGCGAACCTCAGTGATCTCATCTCTGTGTTGCTTTTGCATAGCCGCGTTCATCTTCTGAATGTCAGCCAGAGTCTGAAGGATAAGAATCATTTGATATGTCTGAGTCGGCCCAGATTGATAAGTTGGGTTAGGTCGAGGCTGAGGGGGCAGATATGGACAAGGAGCTTGTGGTTGAGGCTGATATTAAGATCTATGGTTTTGATTATTTGCTGACCACATGAAATTAGGATGATTACACCATCCAGGGTTGTAGGTGTTGGAGAATGGATCATTTTGAATGGCGTTGAGGTCCTCGTAGGTCTGAGGAGCTTCAGAAAAGCCATAATATGAGGGTTCAGAGTTCCCCCAACTAGAGTAGGTGGGTCCAAAGGTTCCTCTTAAACCAGAATCAGACAAGGTGGACATGGGTCCATCCCCTAAGAAGATCGATGATAGATGTTGTGCATAGCCTCCCTACTAGAGGGTGGTTGCGTGAACGAGTTTTGCGGAGAGGTGGCTCGTTGTAAATGTCGAGTTAGCTCATCCACCTTTTTCTCAATAATAAAGACCTTGTCTAGATGACTGGCCATCAGTTCCAAGTCGATGGAAGAGGACATGCCTTGCGTCTTATGTGCTCCCTTTGGATTCATCAATGCACAGGCATTCGTCTGATCGAACATGCCCGTGGATTCATTATTGATGGAATTCTCACACATATTCTCGAGAATCTCCCACACGGTGTCTTCGTGTTGACCCACGATGTTTCCTCCGCAGGTCGAATTGACGAATAATCGAATATCCTCATGGAGTCCCTGGTAAAAAGACTGGACTTCCCATTTAGGAACTCCGTGGTAGGGGCACTTTTGCATGAGATCTAAAAAATGATCCCGTGCCTTGTGAAGTGGTTCTCCTGCTTGCTGTGTGAAATGTGTGATCTGGTGCCGTAAAACATTTGTCTGACCAACAGGGAAGAACTTTCTCATAAAGTCGGATTGAAGTTCTGCCCAGGTGTTGATTGGACTCGTTTGGGTTTGGTACCAGTGAGCAGCTTTATCCATGAGAGAGGAGAACATTTTCATGAGTAGAACATCTCGATTTTGAGCTTCTGACCCGAAGGTCTAGACCAGATGCTTGAGTTGCTTGATATGCTGGAAAGGATCTTCGGAATTACACCCATGGAATTGGGAATGGCAATAATCATGTTGGGCTTGAGTTCAATGTTAGGACCTCTAGCGGGGATTTGTACTCGAGGTTCGATTGCCACCGTAGCGGGATTGTAGTGATCTCGCATCATTGGATGCTGCGATGGGTTTACAAAGGCTTGGAATATATCATTGAGGTGCTAAAGCTGATTTTGAAGATTATTTTCTTCTGCTGGTTGTGCCATGATGACAGATGAAGGAGAATCAGGTTTAAATGAATCAGAAGAGATATCGATTGGATTGGGTTTTTGCACAAATAAGGAGGTCGAGGCTTGGCCTCGACGTGAATGAGTAGCTAAAGGAGGCCTCAAGGATGGTCTTAGAGACCTCCCGAACATGCACCGATGGAGTAGATGTGAGGTAGAATGTGATGGACCCAATCAAGACACCCAAAAATTTTGGATGACTATAGAGGTTCGGGGCGGATGATACCCCTTAGTTAGAAAGCCGTCCACTTGAGAATTTCCTGGGTAGCCAGAGAGGGAGAGTCCTGCAAAGACCCCTACACGGTAGAGCGCCCCCATAGGTTACAGGGTTTCCCCCACCCGACCTCTCTTGTCACTGATGTTCCAAGTAGACCAGAATGGGGACTTGACCTCTTAAGTCTACGAGTTTTAATTAAGAGCAATGGTGCTTATGATTTCACTTGAACATTTAAGATGTTGTTGTGAAAAAGTGACCTAATTTGAAGGTTGGTTAACCCAACAAGGTAGGTCAACTTCACCTATTTTGTCCTCTTCTTTTTTAGTGTTCAAATGAATTTCAGAGCCTGATTTTAATGTTTGTCTAAATAGAATGTATCAAATCAGGCAACTTGATGATTAATCTAAGAATATAATGCAAGTAGCCCGAATTGATTTCTTCCTCTTTTAGCTCTTTCAGATTTAGGGGTGATAAGCACATATAAATTCATTATAAAATGCTTATTTATAATAGTTCCTAGGCATAACATTGCATATCATGATATAAATATTTCACAAACATCCATTGCATTGCATTTAGGATAGTTGTATATTATGTACACTAATTCCATCATTTTACATGGCCAAGAGGCAGTGCGACATCTTTATGGGCTTCGGATGAAGAATCCAACCATACGGATGGATTCAGAGCAACGATTGCAGTTTGTCAACATGGGAATCGCCCAGATCTGAGCTTTATAGCACCCTACGCAAGAAGAAGAAGATGGACGACCCAGATGGCGCCACGTGGCACCATCCAGGCCGCCCCACCTAAGCCAAGGCACCCCCAAGCCCGCCACAAGATCAGATCCAAGCCGTTGGATCTCAATCCAATGGCTGAGATGTGCGCTCCACGGCTGAAGAAGCACCTCATCTCACCCAGCCTCAGGCAGATCAAGCGAGGAGTCATCTCGACCGTTGGATCTCAATTCAACGGTCGTGGGCACGAAAGCTCACCCCATAAACAGAACACATAACGGCCCTCAGCATAGTGGTGTGCGCGTTAACTCTCAACGCACGACCATGCGTTCGAAGCCTTGCGCGCGGATTTTATTCGCTGAAGCTCATGCGGGAGGAAATTGAGCCATCGATGGAAGATTGGGCGATGAAGGAAGCAGCTATGTGGACGCACAGTTGAGTGCAGATGCTGCACGCGACTGCCGACACACATCGAGAACGCACCATCTCACATCCGCGGCATTCGAGGGCTGATGGTGAGGCGCTCGATTCAAATTTTGCGAAGGGGCGCGATCTTTTCTGGGTAGTGCGATCCTTCATTCGACAGTCAGGATTCATCCGTGCCTGCGTGCACGATGACAGCAGCGGGCGTGGACGGTGGGAGCGAGATTTACAATGACAGAAGGGCGGGCCTTTAGTGACACTTGCAGCTGTCACTAAATGACCTGCGCAGTGCATGCGCCAGCCAAAGCAATGAACAGGCGCGGATCTTCAGTGACAGCTCAAGCGGCCTTTAGTGACGCTTATAGCTGTCACTGAATGCCTGTGCGTGGGATTATCTTCTTCCCTCCACTATATAAACACCCCCCATTCCTCTTCATCTCTACCTACTCTACTCTCACCTACTCCCAAGCTCTAGCAAGCCTACCAACGCTTTATTAGAACTTGTTCTCAAGCTCCCAAGGCTCCTATTAGTGTAGAAAACCTCTACCTCACCAAATATTCATCCCTCTTCCCATCCCCATTCGTAGGTCGCCTTGGAGCTATCCTCCCACCTTCATTCCGGTAGCAGATCATCTCCGCCTTCTCACCTCCATTTCAGAGCCATGTCAAAGCTTTCCTCTACCCGACATCCTCCTTTGTCTCACCTCCGTCGTCCCGCTCCTCACCTCCTTAGTCCGAGCTTCCGCCAGGCACTGTCGTCTCGCGGAACAGCTGATTCGAGAGATTTCCTCTCACCCCCCTCTCTTTTTATGCTTTCATAGTTTATTGTAATCAACATTGGATTGATATGTTTATCATATTTGTTCCATTTCTATCTTGTAATTCATTCTCCTTGTCCTCTTTGCAAAAGTACAAAAAAATAACAAAACCCTAAAATACCAAAAAGAAACAACTCGAAGTGCGGTTTTCAATTAAAGTAAACGTTGCCTCCCTGTGTTCGACCCGAGACTCCCTTGGAGTTTCGGTATAAATTTTATTTGACCATGAGTTTTGCAACTACGACGATGAGTTACTTGTAACCCTGATTTCAAACTCGTGAAACACGTGCGATCATTTTGGCACCGTTGCCGGGGAGGCAACAGAATTTACTTTATTGTGCTTCTTTGCATTTACATAGCACTAACCCTGCTTGCCTTTAATTTGTTGTCTTGCAAGTACCCTAGCATGGAGATCCAAGTGCGGTAGATCAGAGTAAAGTGTGGGTAGAGTACTTTGTAAGTGTCCCCCACATTCCCCCGCACTAGTTCATTTCGCCTCACTCATAGCCAAGACCTAATCTACTTAGGTGTTTGCATAAACCCTAGGATAGAATTGTTTGTCTTGTTTGCCACCTTCATCCACCTCACACCGGCATTTAAAAAAAAAAAAAAAGATACTTTCTATGGGATGAATCAATATACACACTTCATACACCCACATTTGAGGTACATAATCGGACTTGATTTTCATCTACTCAACCGGGCTTCCGACTTGTGGACCCGGCACATGAATTCAACACATAAAAGAGTAGAAATCATATTAGGTTAATCACCTTTTTGTGTGCCTTAATCGGTGGTGCATTTGAGCTGATTGATTGAATTGTTTAGGCCGCACCACCAAATCTAAAAGAGGTTCATTTTGTAGCTGCCCCATAGGATTCAATAACTAGGTCAAGCCAGGCACTCCATATTTTTCTTGATTTCTAAAGGAAAATACTTGAATATATGCTTTCAAAACAAACTGGTTGAAAACACCTAATAATTGAATCTTAAAAGCTATTAAGCAAGATTTGAGCCCTAAAACTCACCTCATCATTAATAATCTTACTTGAAAACCTCTTGGTTGTGCACATTCACACATTCTCAAACAAATCATTAAGGGTGCAACCCATTAAGGGCCCTCACATTCCAGAGCACCAATTTCCTAAGATTAACTAAAATCAATTAGACGTTGACCCTAAGGATTCATTCGCTCGTTGGGATCTAGATTGAGATTATTCATGATTAACCTACTTATACTAGTCAATCTGATGTCTAGCTAGGGGAGTAGCATCAAACGACGACAGCTGGGGGGTACACTAGGAATCGGAGGCGCAAGCCAAAGGAAGAACCTTCTCCTCGGTCCCTCCTTCTAATTAGTCAGATTGCCTGGACATAAGTAGAGTAAATCATCCATAATTTTAGGATGGATTTTGAGAGTTAGTTGACCTTAGGCTACCCCATCTAAGGATAGGCTTGTATTCTTGTGTTGCAGGGTTCCCTCTTTTCCCCATCCTTCCGACTTCCTTCTAGTGTATGCTTGGGAGGAGGTCATTGAATCCTAGATTGGAAGGAAATTTAGACCATTCTAGTAGGCGGAGGTTGAGCTATAGCCAAGTAGATCCCATAGCTGATCAACAACCACCTCCCCCGCCCTCAAACTAGCAGGAGCTGATTCAGAGGCAGTTGGAAGAATTGCAGCAGATGCAGTAATGGTTCCAAAGTATGCATGGTTAGGGTGCTCGGCCCTTGAAGGATTTTTACGATCCTTCAAACTATGGGGAACGTCCCGGCGTCATGATTCCCGCCGGAGACATAGAAATCAAGCCTTAAGTCTTAAGTTTGATTAAGCATTTCCATGGGCTTGGCTCAGAGGACCCATTCTAGCATCTAGAGGATTTGACCACTTTACTTCAGACCACCAGAGCAAGGAATGTGAACAAAGAGCAAATGCTCATGACGCTTTTCCCCCACTCTCTCAGGGATAAGGCCGCACATTGGTACCGGACTATAGGAAGGCCGATTGAAACTTGGGCTGCTCTTAAGTCAGCTTTCTTGATGAAATTATTTCCTATCGGAAGGACCAATTCCTTGTGATAGGCGATTACCACTTTCGCCCAGCGGCTGGGGGAACCGTTTCATGGTGCCTGGGAGCAATTCTAGGAACTTTTGAGGAAGTGTCCACACCACGAGGTGCCAAAATGGCAACTCATGCAGATTTTCTATCATGGGTTGGTTGAGCAACTCCTTAATCGCGTGGACGCCTCTTGCAGAGGCAATTTCCTCAACAGGGATGTAGATAGCGCATACGACCTATTTGAGGAAATGAGAGAGAACTCAATTAATCATGCCTCGATTGATGCATTCAACTGGTCCCAACAACCTAGGTCAAGTGCTAATGAGATCCAGGATTCTCATTCATTTGACATGGAATTAATTTGTAATAAACTGGATAAAATGGACTTGGTTGCTAAGAAAATGGAAGAATGGATGTATGGGAATTCAGGAAACACTTCTATACCTACTCAATCCCATAATTTGGGATTCCATTCCTCACGAGCTCCCACAGGGTGGGAATTCATGAACCAACTTGATTCGACTCAACCTGTGAGCCAGGATTTCTCGGAACCTTATGGGTTCCAAACTAGGGCCTTTGATCCCATTTTTTCTGATCCTTCCTTCTCTCCATCCTCGTCTTATGTGGGTGGATATGCAATGTAGGAGAATGTTAGGTCCAACCCATATTCCAACACTTATAACTTGGGATGGAGGAACCACCCTAACTTCTCTTGGAAAAATCAGGAGCAACAGACCCAAACTCGACCCAGCAACTATGCATCTCAAAAACCTATGGGTCAGGGTCAAGTATACACCTAGTTGCCCCCGAGACCGGTTACTTAGCCATCTTGGATTGCCCAACAATCCGCAGGACAGGCTGATTTAAACCAGCAGATGGTGGAAATGCAAGGGTCCATGCTTCAACTTATGCAACAAATGAAGATATCATTGGATAACTTCCAATCCGGGTTAATTGCTAATACCCGACAACCCGGATCTCTACCATCCCAACCCGTACCCAACCCGCGCAACATGCAAAATCAAGGCAATAGAGCCCAAGGGTACGAGAATCAAAGGGACTCACACGCACATGCTCAGGTGGTTGAGCAAGGTCCCTCATCATCATCTTCTTCTGGTTACATGACTAACCAAGGCCCTCCAATCTTCATTAACCCACCTCAAGACCCAAACCCATATGCCTCTGCAAACTCTGTCACCTTAAGAAGTGGAAAGCAAACTCGGTGTTGTCGGACCTGAATAGGTTGTTAATATGATGATTTTATCGTTGAAGTGTATATAGTGGTTAACCTAAATCCGACCTAACCATCTCTTTACAAAATTTTTAACCTGGCCTATTTGATTTTATCTTGGTCACTTTTAGGCCCAGGGTCGAACTCAGGAAAGTGGGGTTACAAGTTAAGTTTCTACAGTTTTCCTACAATGGGTCTCTTCCGTTCGTTTATTGTGTTTTTGGTGTTTTTCTTATTTAGATTTTTTCTGGTAATCTTTGTCCTTGAGGCACACCCTCAAAATTAAGTTCTTGGCTTTGAGCCAAAACAATGTTCCAAAACGGGTCTTGCTATTCGTAAGACAGAGTACCTGCAAATCAGAGATTATCTTTTCTCTTTTATATATTTTTTATCTTTTTATTGGCATGAAAGAGAAGCAGAAGTAAAGTAAATATAGTATATATATAGGTATATATTATATATGTATAAAGGGGTGTGGGTGGAGGCGAAGATGGAGTGTAGCACGGTGTCGAGTCGGTCATCGTCTAGAAAGATGCAACCAACAGGACGAGGTGGCGTGTGGAGTATGGGATCGATGGTGGAAGATGTATGCAACCACGCTTTTTGTACGTGTGTATCGAGGAATATTAGCAACTTGTGCAGATATTCCCACGATGCAGCGTATGGTAAATAATGTGAAAATATATATATATATGTATATATGTAAATATATCTATATGTATATATGTATGTAGCTATATGTATAGATAGATATATGTATAGATGTATATATATATATATGTGTGTGTGTGTGTGTATGTATGCATATAATACTATGTAGATGTATATATATATATATAATAATATATGTATAGGTATATGTGGCTAGATATGTATATATATGTATGTATAAGTATATGTATATATATATGTATATATATGTGTGTGTGTGTGTGTGTGTGTGTGTGTGTGTGTGTGTGTTTGTATATTAATACATATTTATATAAGTACTAATATATGTATAGATATATGTATAAATATATATATATATATAAGTATATAGATATATGTATATATATATATACATATGTATAATAATACTTAGTTATATAAATACTACTATATATATATAGATATTAGTGTATATATATATATATATAAGTATATGTATGTATGTATATATATATATATATATGTATGTATATATATAAGTATATATATATATATGTAAGTATGTATACTAATACATAAGTATATAGGTACTACTATATGTATAAATATAAGTATATCTACATATATATATGTGTGTGTGTGTGTGTGTGTGTGTGTATATGTATATAAATATATGTATATCTACATATATATATATGTGTGTGTGTGTGTGTGTGTGTGTGTGTGTATGTATATAAATATATGTATATATATATCAATATATATATATGTATACGTATATATATATGTATATAATAGTGTATAGGTGTGTGAGCATCGGTAAAGAGAGTGCTGTGAGTGTTGTGAGAGAGAGAGAGAGAGAGAGAGAGAGAGAGAGAGCGGGAGAGATGGCTGGAGGTTAAGGCATCTGCAGACTAAGGCTGATGTCTGAGGACTTCAACCTCGCACGCAGGCACGCATGCACGCAGACAAGTGCGCGTTGGGGGGGCGAAGGGCACGGAGAGGAGATGCAGTGCACCATGCTGCGCGAAGGCTGGAGCGGGCGCTCGCAGGCGCGCGCGAAGGAAGCGGGCGAAGTAGACGCGTGGGCTGGTGCGGGCAACGTGAGCGGAGACGCGCAGGTGGGCGCACGCACGGGCGAGGGCCGGTTGCAGCGCGCCGGGTGACCGGTAAAGTGAGAAGCTTTCCGGTCACCCCACTGTAGCCACAGTGTCGCGCAGACTTGCCTGAACAATGGCTACAGTGTAGGGCCATGCCGCGTGACCGGGAGCAGCAGGTGCCGTGAGTGCGGCCGACTTGCGGCTGGCGCGCGCAGGCTGGCATGAGAGGAAGGAGGTCTACGCCGGCCGGTTGCAGGCGCGGAGAAGCTCGCGACAGAATGCGTGGAGAGGGAGATGGCATGCGAGGGGGAAGGCGAGGGAGACGCAGGCGCTGCAGAGGCGCGCAGAGGTCGGCTGCGTGCTGAAGCGAGCGTGCGACTGAGCGAAGAAGCAAAGGCGGAGGCACCTGCAGGCGTGCGAGGAAAGGTGAAGGCGGCCTGCAGGCTTGCGCGGAAAGGAGTAGGGCTATTAATGCTGCTGCTGCTGCCGAGCTTCAAGCTTTAGACCTTGAAGCTTGCAGGCATGGCTGAAGGTGCTGGAACGAAAAAAAACTAGAAAAGAGCCACCACGCCCACCGGCTCTTTGAAGAGCTGGGCAATGGTGGTCTCACTGTGGTGGTGTGCACCACAGTGAGAGCTCCTACCCGCTGGGTGTCTCCTCGGAGGAGGAGGGCCAGTGTATGGAGGGAGAGGAAGGAGAGGATGGTGGCTTGGAGAGCTACTGTGTTGGGTCTTTTTTCGTGGAAGGACCAAGCTTGTTTTTGCGAGAAGGAACCGTGGCTTTTTATAGGAGAAGAAAGCCATGCACGGCCATACCCTGGCTGTGCATGGCTCATGCATGGTCACGGTAGGGAATGGCAGCCGCAGGGAAGGGGCAGGGAGAGGGCTGCTGCAGGGAAGCATGGCGCGAGGAGAAGAAGATGCATGCAGCCACGGGAAAGATTAAAAATCAAGTGAAATAAAAAATAAAAAGATGGTGAATTAGCAGAGATGCACTTGAGGAAAACTGTAAAATGCAAGGCCACTTATTTCACTCTCCTCCCTTCTCAATTAAATGCATGCATACATGTATTTTTACAATGAAACTATGGAGACCTAATATGCATTGGTAATGGTAGGAAATAGCACAAGATGGCACAATTGCAGGAGTATTTTTGCGGTGCAATCATACCCTCATGCCTATCTTTTGCTAGTCCCTAGCAAAACATTTTTGTAATGTATTGAGAAATGATCTTAAGCTGAAGATTTTCTTCCAAGGCAACATAGGTGTGTTTATTGTTGGATATTGTGGGAACCAATTGTAGAGAAGACTACCAGTACTTTAAGTCTCACATGACAAAGATCATCTCTCGACTAACCAGGACTCTTGATATTTAAACCTTAAGTACGATTTCCAGGATTCAGGAGGTTTTTGCCGTACTCGAGAGCTCAAGAGGTTATGGCTTGTGCTTAGTGAAGGATCATGACTGACTAGATGAACATTAAGACTCAAGCCCAGGGTTTCACGAATCTTTAAGTACAGGTTGGTCCCAGTTTTAGCTCGTGTTTTCGGATTGACCCTTAATAAGATGACGAAAAACTCAACTCCCATTTTCTGATTTTTGTGGCTCAAAGAAAAATAGGGTATTTACGACTTGCCCTGAAGAACTCTTTTAGGGTAGAGACTTTACAGACATTTGCGAGATATACTGACTTATTTGCATTTTTTTTTTTAAACATGTGTCAGTATATCTCTTACACTTTATTTGGAGGAGCACACTTTTCTTTTTGGTGGGAGAGCTTCTTTTTGGTAGAAAGAGTCGCTCCTAAACACAAGACTAAAGCCTGGGATAAAAAGTCTACCTACGCACACAGGTAAGGACTCCACCTTCCCTAATGAACACTAGGGTTGGATTTTATGTTCACCTGGTCTTTCCTGGTATGTGTACTGTGAACCAAGTTTACTTAAGCTTTCAAGTAAAAATAAACCAACGGATCCTGTACTTGGTGTCTCAGGTACAAGAATACGTCCTTAGTTAGGAGAGATTCTGATCTATTTTGTCAATGCTCAAGTGAATTAAGCCCGAGCTTGAGCTAATCAAGCTTCTGTGGCCTGGAAAGTCTTCAAAACAGAGGTTGAATATCCATAAACACTTATTGTATTTTTGTTTCAGCCTTTAGATCATTACTAAACACCATTTTTATTATATATATATATATATAGAAACTGCATGATACCCTAAAATACCCAGATCCTAAGGATGCCTATCCATCCCCCCATGCCAAATGATGCTATGTCCTCATATGCATGCAGGGAAGGGTATAGAAAGGACGAAAGATCGGGTAACGAGAGCTGAAGTGCAGGGTATACAACAGGGTGGTAGGGTAGGTGGATGGTGGGTGGTGAAGTGAAAAGTGAAGTGATCGTGACAGTGAAGTGAAAAGTGATGGTGGATGGTGAGTGTTGTTAGGGTGCCTCCCAACGAGCATTGAATTTAACGTCCCCAGCTGGACTCGGAATGAGGCAAAGAATTAGTTACCCTCCAGCAGGGCAATGGTTTCTCCAATGGGGGCAGGTTCATGAGTCAGATAGGGTTTCAAACGCTACCCGTTGACCGTAAATTTACGCCCAGATTTGGGATCTTCGATCTCGACAGCCCCGTTGGGGAATGGTCTTGAGACCAGGATAGGACTAGTCCATTTGGACTTCAGTTTCCCAGGAAAGAATCTGAGTTGGGCATTATAGAGCCAAACTTGCTGAGATGGCTCAAATTCTTTCCGCTGAATATGGTTGTCGTGAAAAGCCTTAGTGCATCGTTTGAAAGTTAAAGTAGAGTCATAGGCTTCACGACGGAGCTCTTCCAGCTCCTGGAGTTGGAGTTTCCTTTCTCGACCACACAGGTCTGGGTCGAGGTTACATTGGCGAACCGCCCAATAAGTGTGGTGCTCCAACTCCCCGGGCAAATGACAAGGCTTCCTGTAAACGATTCTATATGGAGACATACCAAGGGGAGCCTTGAAGGCGGTCCGATACGCCCAAAGTGCGTCAATCAGCTTGTCGGACCAATCCTTATGGTCAGGCCGAACCGTTTTCTGGAGAATCTGCTTGATTTGCCGGCTCGACACCTCTGCCTGGCCATTCTTCTGAGGATGATACGGGGATGCGATACGATGGTGGACTCCGTATTTCCTCAGAAGTGCCCGAAAAGAAGCATGGGTAAAGTGGCTTCCTCCATTCGAGATAATGGCTCGAGGGATCCCAAAGCGCGAAAAATGTGGTCTTTGACAAATCGGGTGGATATAACATGGTTAGCACGACACGCGGGAATAGCCTCGATCCATTTCGAAACATAGTCAACGGCGACGAGGATGAATTCGAAGCCGTTGGAAGGAGGAAAGGGACCCATGAAATCAATTCCCCAGATGTTGAAGATCTCTGCAGCTAGGATGGGTTGTAAGGGCATCATGTCACGACGTGACACTGACCCTAACGAATGGCACCTAGTGCAATGCTTGGCATAATTATGTGCATCCTGGTGAAGGGAGGGCCATAAGAAACCGCACTGCAACACCTTGGCTGCAGTTTTCCTCCTAGAGAAATGGCCTTTGCAGGCCTGATCGTGGTAGAAGGATAGCACACTGGGGAACTTGCTGTCAGGAATACAGCGATGGATGATTTGATCAACACCTATCTGAAAAAGAAGTGGATTATCCCAAAAATAATACTTTGCTTCTGCCATGAGACGCTCGCGCTGGTTTTTAGGCCAGCCACGTGGAAGGGATCTAGAAGCAAGGTAATTGGCAATGTCGGCATACCACGGTCAACTTGCCACATTTATTGCCAATAGGTGCTCATCTGGAAAAATTTCATTGATCGACAGAGTAAGTCCAATATGGTCAGGGTCCAGTCTGGAAAGGAGATCAGCCACAACATTCTAGGCTCCGGCCTTATCGCGGATCTCAATGTCAAATTCCTGGAGCAGAAGGATCCAACGAATCAGTCTAGGCTTAGCATCCTTCTTGTGCATGAGATGGCGAATGGCCGCGTGATCAGTGAAAACAATAATGTGAGAGCCCAGAAGGTAAGAGTGAAATTTCTCCAGCCCAAAGACGACCGCCAGTAGTTCTTTTTCAGTGGTAGTATAATTACCCTGGGCCTCGTCCAACATCTTACTGGCGTAGTACACTACGAAGGGGTGTCTATCGCGTCTTTGTACCAGGATGGCTCCGACTGCAAGGTCGGAAGTGTCACACATAAGTTCAAAGTCGAGGGACCAATCAGGCGGCTGGAGAACAGGGGCCTTGGTGACAGCATTACGCAGCTGTGTGAATGCTTGTATACAGTCGGGGCCCATATCGAAGGGTACGTCGGTTGATAGGAGATGAGTTAAGGGTCGAGAAATTTTGGAGAAGTCTTTGATGAATCTCCTATAGAAACCGACGTGTCCCAGGAAGGAGCGGATTTGTTTGACAGAGCCAGGCACAGGTAAATCAGCAATGACATCATGCTTAGCTCTGTCAACCTCGATACCCCTATCGGAGATGATATGTCTGAGAACAATTTCCTCGTGCACCATAAAATGACTTTTTTCCCTGGAAAGCACGATGTTTACATCAATACATCTCCTAAGGATACAAGTCAGGTTGGCAAGACATTCACCGAAAGATGGTCCAAAGACCGAAAAGTCATCCATGAAGACCTCGAGAAAATCACTTACCATGTCATGAAATATCACCAGCATGCATCTCTGGAAAGTTGCTGGTGTGTTGCAAAGTCCGAACGGCATCCTTCTAAATGCGAAGGTGCCGAAAGGGCAGGTAAAAGTGGTTTTCTCTTGGTCTCAGGGGTCAATTGCCACCTGGTTATATCCTGAGAATCCATCCAGGAAACAGAAAAATTTATTTCCCGCTAATCGCTCCAGGATTTGGTCAATGAATGGTAACGGAAAGTGATCTTTCTTGGTTGCAGCATTGAGTTTCCTATAATCCACACACACTCTCCAAGATGTAGGAGTGCGTGTGGGGATGGATTCACCCCTGTCATTGACACGGATGGTGAGTCCTGCCTTTTTGGGCACAACGTGAATCGGACTCACCCAGGGGCTATTGCTGATCGGGTAGATTATACCCGCATCCAGCCACTTAATGATTTCTTTCTTAACGACCTCCCGCATGTTAGGGTTGAGACGTCACTGCATCTCGCGGGAAGGTCGAGCCTCCTCCTCCGTATATATACGGTGAGTGCAGTAGGAGGGGATAATGCCAGATAAGTCTGATAAAGATCATCCAATAGTTGTCTTGTGTTCTATGAGGACCTTAGTTAGTTTGCACTCTTGCTCCCTGGTCAATTTTGAACTGATGATTACAAGGAGCGTTTCATTTGGCCCTAGGAAAACATACTTAAGTGCACTAGGTAGCTCTTTCAACTTGGGAGTGGATGGTGAAAGATCTAGCATTTCATGGGACAAGAGTGTCCCAGGCAGGTTGGAGAACAAGTCAGGAGGAAGGAATTGGCCTTCAGATTGGCCAAGAAGAGGGGCTTCTTGGATAGATGGATCCAAAAAGGAATAGCCCCAGTGAGAAGTATATGGGCTCAAGGTCCCAGTGTGGATTTGCAAATCCTCCTGATTTGGCGGGGAAGAAAGGGCAATTCGATCTTCAAGAGTGTAGACCGGTGGTGAGTAGCCCGGATATGACTCAGACACGAGGTATGGGAAGCGAAGAAAACCTCATCAAAAGTCTAGCCAGGAGAGGGTATGGGATAAGGGAGGGATGGGGGAACGTCACAATATGTGTTGGTCAAGCAGTCATCAGTGTTTATAGGTAATCCGCAGCAGTCCGAATAGGTCCCAATTAGTCTGATACACGCACTGACGGCCATGTCCTCATCAGACGTGTCATCCTCGATACAATCGCAATCAAAGTTCTTGGTTGCCTTGAAGATGTTAAGCTTGATCTTTTCAAATCCAATGGCAATCTCAATATAGCCCGACTCGCAGTCGATATGGGCGCGGGCTGTGGCCAAGAAAGGTCGACCGAGGATGATTGGACAATCAGAAAGTGAACTAGGAACTTCCATATCTAAAATAAAAAAGTCAACGGGAAAACAGAGACTGTTGACCCTAACCACCACGTCTTCCACCACACCCTTCGGGATTTTGACAGAACGATCTGCCAACTATAATGTGATAGGGGTGGGTTTCAGATTTCCCAAGGAAAAGTTTTCGAGCATGATGGTCGGTATGAGATTTGTGG
This sequence comes from Thalassia testudinum, assembly GCA_037157565.1. Lineage (NCBI taxonomy): Eukaryota > Viridiplantae > Streptophyta > Magnoliopsida > Alismatales > Hydrocharitaceae > Thalassia > Thalassia testudinum. The sequence goes on from JAZHRO010000031.1 coordinate 148,868,951, forward strand.
AAGATCCTAGATCAAGTAGGGCATGGTTAAAATTGCATGCTTGGATGCTACAGGAAATCAGCAGAGTGCCCGAATCTTTCTGCTTCGGTGGTAGGTTTGATAGTATAGCACAACTCGCATGAGGCAAGAGAACCACTGGATTTTTAGTTTTCTTTGACTGTCGCCTGGGTGTTGTGTAGTCTTTGAAAAATCGGGTGATAGTAGGTATGTGGTCGATAGCCTCGAGCAGGGGTACCTTGATTTCTACATCCCTGAACAAATTACGCAGGTTATCAAAGGCCTGCGTATCTTTTTTTTTTCCTTTTGGCTCCCTCAGTAGAGCCTCAGGGAATGGGACTAATTCTAGCAACAATTTGGGGGTATCGTCCTCTCGCGAATGCGGTGCGCATCCCGAATGAGAGGACGATGAAGAAGACGGGCCAGGATCCGGTCGAGGTGGATCGACAGTCTAATTGCCACTCCTCATAGTGATAGCATTGGACGATGCGGGTCCACTGGGATCATACAGTAGAGGAGGGTTCGCAATGGGGACATAAGAGTGCGGTGCTGTAGCAGGATTAGCCTGAAATCTCGGTGGAATGCTCGGAGCTTGCAGAATTTGATTAACTTGCCCCTGAGAAGGTCGTAATTGTGGTTGAGGACCACAGGGTACGAAGTTTCGCGGGTTTGGAACAGGTTGGGCGGGGAGAGTGCCCTGAGATCGAGTCTCCATGCGTAGTTGACTGATCTCAGCATTCTGCTGCGCCAATTGGTGCTGAAGAGAGGTCATGTTCTCTTTATGGCGCTTTGACATATCCGTCATCATTCGCATCAATTTGTTAAGAGGACTTGATGCATGTTCTGTTTGCGGTACGCAAGGGCCTGATGGCTGACTCTCCATAGGATTAGACTGGGCCCTTGGGATGACGGGTGCGGATGGTCGCATTGGTCCACCCGCAGGGTTTGACGTTGCGGGTTGTTGGACCATGCGAAGTTCGGATGATTGCGCCACCCTGGGTTATACGTGGCAGAAAATGGGTTGTTCCCCAGGGCGCAAGCGTCTTCTATGCCAGAAGACGTGTCCGCATGTAAATATGCGTCCGAGCACACGGAGGCTTGGTCCTCCGTGCCAAAATACTAGCTCGCAAAAGCCAGTTGCAGATGACTTACCGAGTCGCTTGGCGCGATACTCGGTAAGGAAGGTCTTACGGGGTTTCTAGGGATAAGCCTGGTGTTGGAAGAATTTGGATTGTGACGAAGTGGTGAAGAGGTGGTGTTTGCCAGAGATCGGGCGGGGTTAGCCAGAAGCTCGTCTAGCTTCTTGTGCACGACGGAGACTTCATCCAGTTTTTGTGCAATAAGGCTTAGATCAGTGGATGAATGGGAGGGTCCCGTGTCAACTTCGTGGACATTTCGGGGCTGGCTGGTACGATTAAAGGCGACAATGGAAGCATTGTTCATCGAGTTTTCACTCATATTTTCAAACAGTTCGAATGCTCCATTCTCGTCTTTATTCATAAAGTTCCCTCCGCAGGAAGCATCTGTAATCTGCTTCAAAGTCTCATTTAACCCGTAGTAGAAAATCTGGGCTATATGCCACTTAGGCAGACCATGGTGCGGACACTTCCTGAGGAGGTCATTATCCTCTCCCACACCTCATGAAATTGTTCGCTGTTTTGTTGCGTAAACGAAGTGATAGCACGGCGAAGTGCATTGGTTTGCCCGATTGGGAAGAACTTCTTGAGAAATGCTGTTTGCATCTCTTCCCAAGAGTGGATGGTTCTCCCAAGGGTGCGTAACCATTGTGATGCTTTATCCCGCAATGAAAATGGGAACATCTTCATGAGGACTATAGGTAACTCGACATTTCTTGGTTTAATAGTTTCAGCCAGTCGGGTTAGGTCTTCCAAGTGGAGAAAAGGATCTTCACTTGCAAGACCATGAAAGTGAAAATTTATTAGGCCAATTATGTTCAGTTTCAGTTCAAAGTCATCCCCGCCCATGGGGACCCAAATTTGTCCTATGGTCTCTGTAGCAGCGGGATTCTGATAAGAGCTAAGAGACCTAGGCTCCTCCCGTTCGGGAGGGTTCTGCATTTCTTCCAATGTTTCCCGAATGGCTTCCATTTTCACATTATACATTTCCATTTGGACTTAGAGGCGGGTTATGGGATCTAAGGCTCCACCACCTGGTGGGTTCTAAGGGTGGTTTCCTCCCTCGGGATTTGGGGTAGGCGTGTAGCCATGTTTGTGGAGGAGGACGATTTGGCTTATTTTCTAGATTTAGCAGTCAATTCACGCAGTTCAGGGTTTTGTGACCTCCTCCCAAACATGCACTACCACAGGAAGAGTTGGGGAGATGAGAAGGGAAAAGAGATGAGAGAAATGACGCCGCAAAAGTACACTTGATGACAAATCAATTCATTCAAATTCCTAACCTCTACAGTGTGCCCTTAGACCTAAAGATTTAAGTTACCTACTATCACGAACTACGGAACCGAATGCGAGCACCGCGGAACCACCGAGCTAGATTGAAAAACTGTTTGCCCCAGTCTTAGACACCTGATAGCACGCGGGAACCCTCACCAGCACGTAGACACTACACGCAGGTAGTTAGACCTCAAATCCTTAGTAAGGGTCAAGTTACTACCAGTTTTAGTTAGAGGCTTAGGATCAAGTACTTTTGGAATGTGAAGGGCATTGTTTACGGGTAATGCCCAAGTGATTGATTTTTCAAGTGTGTAAAACAAGCATACAACAGGGAAATCTCCCCGAATTGAAGTTTTTATTGGTGAATGGTTTTTAGAGTTTAGCCTTAAGTAGTATGGATTTTAGGATTTCGCTGAAATACCAATTCAACCAATCTCCGGGTTTTATGAGAATACAAGTTTTCTTTCTAAGCCCAACAAACCCTTCTTCAATATCAGTTAGTTAATGCATGCTAAAATGCAATGGGCTACCCTAAATGGAGATTTCTATGTGTGGATGCACGGATCAGTTTGAGTTTATGTGAAAGGGAATCAAAGCACTTCAATTCAAGTGCTCCCAATCACCAGAATGATTTCCACACACAAGGCTCAACCAAAAGAAAATCAAATTGTTGAGGGTTGAGGTATTCGGGATCGAATCTTAGGCAAGTTGAAAAGTCTTGGTGGGGTTGGAATCAACTCAATTCCAAATCTCCCCACCAAAAAGGTGATCCCGAATTATAGATAAATGAGACAAAAGAGGGGTGCAATCAATCTTTTTGTGTTTGCCTTGAAGAATACTTCACACGGCGACAAATTCAAGAATCAAGATTCTTGGATTTTCACTATGCAAAGTAAGGTGGGAAATCCAGGACAATCAATCAAGCTAGTGAATTTTAATCCACTTGCCCCAAGAGATCCCAAGAAGTTTTTCTAATTTTTAGTTTTTAATTTTTTTTTTTATTAAGGTGACAAGTTAACCCTAGTTGCTAAGAAAAGAAGACCTACTTGTTCGGCAATGTGTGCGAAGCTCCAATGCGGTGTCGGCATCTTCACGCTCTCGTTCCCGCCTTTGATCTACTCATGTCTTTGACTTCGTTTGCCTGCCTTTTCCTCACAATAGGTTCACCTGCACACCAAAAACAGAGATACCCGTGAAGAGAGAAGAGAAAAATTGAAAGGAATTGCATAGAAAATTACTTGAAGGCACACTTCCCCGGCAACGGCGCCAGAAAAGGTGTGGTGTCAGACCCGAATAGGTTGTTAATATGATGATTTTATCGTTGAAGTGTGCATAGTGGTTAACCTAAATCGGACCTAACCATCTCTTTACAAAATTTTTAACCTGGCCTATTTGATTTTATCTTGGTCACTTTTAGGCCCAGGGTCGAACTTAGGGAAGTGGGGTTATAAGTTAAGTTTTTACGCCTTTCCTACAACAGGTCTCTTCCGTTCGTTTATTGTGTTTTTGGTGTTTTTCTTATTTAGATTTTTTATGGTAATCTTTGTCCTTGAGGCACACCCTCAAAATTAAGTTCTTGGCTTTGAGCCAAAATAGGATTCCAAAATGGGTCTTGCTATTCGCAAGACGAAATACCTGCAAGTCAAAGATTATCTTTTCTCTTTTATATATTTTTTTTTATCTTTTTATTGGCATGAAAGAGAAGCAAAAGTAAAGTACATATAGTATATATATATAGGTATATATTATATATGTATAAAGGGGTGGGGGTGGAGGTGGAGATGGAGTGTAGCACAGTGTCGAGTCGGTCATCGTCTAGAAAGACGCAACCAACAGGACGAGGTGCCGCGTGGAGTATGGGATGGATGGTGGAAGATGTATGCAAACATGCTTTTTGTACGTGTATATCGAGGAATATCAGCAACTGGTGCAGATATTCCCACGATGCAGCGTATGGTAAATAATGTGAAAATATATATATGTATATATGTAAATATATCTATATGTATATATGTATGTAGCTATATGTATAGATGTATATATATATGTGTGTGTGTGTATGTATATAATACTATATATATATATAATAATAATAATAATATATGTATAGGTATATGTGGCTAGATATGTATATATATATGTATGTATAAGTATATGTATATTTATATGTATATATATATATATAAGTACATAGATGTATATATATATATATGTGTGTGTGTGTATGTATATTAATACATATTTATATAAGTACTAATATATGTATAGATATATGTATAAATATATATATATATATATATATATATATATAAGTATATAGATATATGTATATATATATATGTATACTAATACTTAGTTATATAAATACTACTATATATATAGATATTAGTGTATATATATATATGTATGTATATAAATAAGTATATATATATATATATATGTGTGTGTGTGTGTGTGTGTGTGTGTGTGTGTGTGTGTGTGTATGTATACTAATACATAAGTATATAGGTACTACTATATGTATAAATATAAGTATATGTATATATATGTATATAAATATATGTATATATATATATCAATATATATATGTATACGTATATATATATGTATATAATAGTGTATAGGTGTGTGTGTGTGTATGTGAGTGTAGGTGTGTGTGAGCGTTGGTAAAGAGAGTGCTGTGAGTGTTGAGAGAGAGAGAGAGAGAGAGCGGGAGAGATGGCCGGAGGTTAAGGCATCTGCAGACCAAGGCCGACGTCTGAGGACTTCAAGCACGTGCGCAGGCGCTCATGCATGCAGACAAGCGCGTGCTGGGGGGGCAAAGGGCCCGGAGAGGAGACGCAGTGCACCGTGCTGCGTGAAGGCTGGAGCGGGCGGTCGCAGGCGCGCGCGAAGGTAGACGCGTGGGCTGGTGCGGGCAGAGACGCGCAGATGGGCGCGCGCATGGGCGAGGGCCGGTTGCGGCACGTTGGGTGACCGGTAAAGTGAGAAGCTTTCCGGTCACCCCACTGTAGCCACAGTGTCACGCAGACTCGCGTGAACAGTGGCTACAGTGTAGGGCCGCGCCGCGTGACCGGGAGCTGCAGGTGCAGTGAGTGCGGCCGGCTCGTGGCTGGCGTGCGAGGAAGGAGGTCTGTGTCGGCCAGTTGCAGGCGAGGAGAAGCTCGCGACAGAGCACGCGGAGAGGGAGATGGCGTGCGTGGGGGAAGGCGAGGGCGACGCAAGCGTTGCTCGGATGCTCTGGGGTGCTTGGCCAGCTGCTGCAGAGGCGCATAGAGGCCGGTTGCGGGCGGAAGTGAGCGTGCGACAGAGCGAAGAAGCAAAGGCGGAGGCACCTGCAGGCATGCGAGGAAAGGTGAAGGCAGCCTATAGGCTTGCGTGGAAAGGAGTGGGGTTGTTGATGCTGCTACTGCTGCTGCCACCGAGCTTCGACCTTCAGACCTTGAAGCTTGCGGCCATGGCTGAAGGTGCTGGAACGAAAAAAAACTAGAAAAGAGCCACCACACCCACCAGCACTTTGAAGAGCTGGGCGGTGGTGGTCTCACTGTGGTGGTGTGCACCATAGTGAGAGCTCTTGCCCGCCGGGTGTCTCCTCGGAGGAGGTGGGCCGGCGTATGGAGGGAGAGGGAGGAGAGGACGGTGGCCTGGAGAGTTGCTGTGTTGGGTCTTTTTTCGTGGAAGGACTAGGCTTGTTTTTGCGAGAAGGAACCGTGGTTTTTTATAGGAGAAGAAAGCCATGCAAGGCCATGCCCTGGCTGTGCATGGCTCATGCATGGTCTCGGCAGGGAATGGCAGCCGCAGGGAAGGGCTGGCAGGGAGAGGGCTGTGCAGGGAAGCATGGCGCGAGGAGAAGAAGAAGATGCATGCAGCCGCAGGAAAGATTAAAAATCAAGTGAAATAAAAAATAAAAAGATGGTGAATTAGCAGAGATGCACTTGAGGAAAACTGTAAAATGCAAGGCCACTTATTTCACTCTCCTCCCTTCTCAATTAAATGCATGCATGCGTGTATTTTTACAATGCAACTATGGAGACCTCATATGCATTGGTAATGCTAGGAAATAGCATAAGATGACACATTTGCAGGCATATTTTTGCGGTGCAATCACTCGGGACCCTAAATTACCTTCTAGATGCCAAAATCTTGGGGAGCTTTAGAGAGAAGTGGAGGAGATTGAAGAAAACAATTAAGGCCCAGGGACTGGAAATTGACAATCCCACCCATATCCCGTTCCCTAAAGCCCTATTGAAAATCAAGAAGAAGAAATCCCTAGATAGCAACGAGGAGCTCCTGAATTTATTCAAGAGCGTAGAGATCGATATTTCGCTCCTCGATGCTATTAAGCACATCCCGGCTTACGCTAAGCTTTTGAAAGAACTTTGTACCCAAAAGCGTAAACCGAGAGAACGCACTCCGAGGAAGGTGATTCTCTCTGAGTAGGAAAGTTCTGTGATCCTGCATCACCTTCCTCAAAAGAAGAAAGATCCAGGTGCCCCCTTGATCTCATGCATTAGTGGGGAATATACTTTTGATAGGGCACTATTGGATCTAGGTGCATCCATCAACCTAATCCCGACTTCTATTTATGAGAGGTTTGGGTTAGGTGAACTCAGGCCAACCTTAGTAATGCTACAATTAGCGGACCCATCGGTCACCACACCAAGAGGTGTTATTGAGGATGTAATTGTCAAGGTCAAGGATTTCTATTTTTCTGTAGATTTCCTCGTCCTTGACATGGATGTACCTAATGATTTGAGGAACACACCCATCATTCTGGGGCATCCGTTCCTAGCTACCGCCAAGGCCAAATAAACTGTGAAAGCGGTAGTGCGGAGATTGCCTTTGGGGATAAAAAATTAACTTTGGATATTTTTAAGGCGATAAGAGGATTTGAGGATTGTGGATTCATTGAGGAGCTCGAGGATCAGGATCTTGAGACTTGTATGACAATCAGTGCACTCGAGGACTCCACCAGCTTTAGCGAACCCAAACCACAACCCTCTGTGGTAGACCTGCCACATCTTGAAGAGGCTGCTAGTTTTGTTCATTCCCAATCTCTTCCATTGGATTGTACTGATGAATCTTCATCAGCGTCCTCCCTACCTTTTATTCTAAACCCACCCTAGTTGGAATCAAAACCATTGCCCAAAAATTTGAAATATGAGTTCTTAGGACCTGAAAACACGCTCCTTGTGATTATCAATGCTGATTTAACTAAGGAGCAAGAATCGAGGTTAATTAAGGTCCTTAAGAACAACAAGGAGGCAATTGGTTGGACCATCCACGACCTTAGGGGGATCAAGTCATCTTATTGTAATTATCGTATTTTCATGGAAGATAGATCCCGCCCATCTCGCAAAATGCAAAGAAGACTAAACCCAAATATGCGAGAAGTGGTAAACAAGGAAATAATCAAGTGGCTCATTGCTAGGATTATTTACCTAATCTCGGATGGTCCGTGGGTTAGCCCCTTTCAGATTGTACCCAAAAAGGTGGGAATAACCATTATGACTAATGAGAAAGGAGAAACCTTCACCACTCATTCAGCTTCTGCTTGGAGAGTCTGTATTGACTATAGGAAGCTGAACACAGCCACTAAAAAGGATCACTTTCCCTTGCCATTCATGGATCAAATCCTTGAAAGGTTTGCTTGGAAAAAATATTTTTGTTTCCTGGACGATTATTCGAGATATAACCAAGTCCCTATCCATCCCGAAGACCAGGAAAAGACAACTTTCACATGTTCCTACGGAACCTTTGCATTCCGTAGAATGCCATTCAGGTTTTGCAATGTGCCTGCAACTTTTCAATGGTGCTTGCTGACCATCTTTTCTGACATGGTGGGACATTGTCTTGAGGTGTTCATGGATGATTTCTCCATTTTCAGAGATTCTTTTGAGACCTGCCTGGCAAACCTGGAATTGATGCTCCAGAGTTGCATCAAAACACGGCTGGTCCTTAGCTAGGAAAAGAGCTACTTTATGACTCAGGAAGGCATTGTCCTAGGTCATGTGGTCTCTAGTCGGGGTATTGAAGTTGATAAAGCTAAGGTGGATGCTATCTCTAGACTTCCTCCACCCACATCCATAAAACAGATTCGCTCTTTCCTTGGGCATGTGGGTTTTTACAGAAGATTCATTAAGGATTTCTCAAAGGTTGCTCGGCCCTTGAGTAACCTTCTGGCCACAGACACGCCGTTCGAGTTTGACGAATCATGCCGTAAGGTATTTGATTTATTGAAAACGGCAGTCACTTGTGCCTCGGTATTGCAACCACCGGTTTGGACAGCCCCATTTGAGATTATGGTTGATGCATCTTATTATGCCGTCAAGGCTGTCTTGGGTCAAAAGATTGAGAAAAAGCCCTATGTGATTTACTACGCTAGCAAGACTCTGGACGAGGCCTAAACGAACTACACCGTTACTGAAAAGGAATTGCTAGCTTTAGTTTTTGCTTTAGAAAAATTTAGGGCTTATCTATTAGGTTCTCGTGTCATCATCTATACTGACCACTTGACCTTGAAACATCTCTTGGCCAAAAAGGATGCCAAACCTCAGCTTATTCGCTGGATTCTGCTGCTTGAAGAATTCGATCTTGAAATCAAGAACAAAGCCGGGGCACAAAATGTAGTGGCAGATCACCTCTCGAGAATCCTATTTGATTCTCCTCATCTGCATGTCCCGATCTCTGATACTTTTCCAGATGAGACTATCCTAATAGTCTCGGATATCCGAACCCCCTGGTTTGCGAATATTGTCAATTATTTGGCCGTTGGTCAAATCCCCTAGGATTGGACCAAACAACAACGGGATAGACTTGTGTCTGAGGCAAAATATTATTTTTGGGACGATCCCGAGCTATACTGCATTGGCGTAGACCAAATTATTCGTCGATGCGTCCCAAAAATTGAGTTCCATAGCATACTCGGGTTCTGCCACACATCTGCGTGTGGTGGACACTTTTCTGGGAAAAAGACGGGTACAAAAATCTTGCAATTCGAATTCTATTGGCCGTCACTATTTAAGGATGCCTAGGAATTCTCAAAGTCATGCACCCAATGTTAGACACTCGGGAACATGGCTAAGAGAGATATGATGCCCCTGAACCCAATTCTTTCCATCGAAATTTTCAACATTTGGGGCGTCGACTTTATGGGAACCTTCCCTCTTTTATTTGGACACCAGTATATTCTGGTCGTTGTTGATTACGTGTCCAAGTGGATTGAGGCAATTCCCACCCGAACTAATGGCCACAAGGTGGTCATTGATTTTGTGAAGAAAAACATCTTCAATCGGTTCGGGATTCCTAGGGAAATTATCAGTGATGGTGGCACACATTTCACTCATGCCCAGTTTTAGAATTTACTAGGGAAATATGGGGTGAATCATCGGATTTCCACACCTTACCACCCTCAGATGAACGGACAGGCCGAGATCTCCAATCGGGAGATCAAGAACATTTTGCAGAAAACCATTAGGCCTGATAGGAAAGATTGGACCCAAAAGCTAGATGATGATCTTCGGGCCTATCGTACGACATACAAAATGCCTATCGGTATGTCTCCGTTCCATCTTGTGTTTGGTAAGGCGTGTCACTTACCCGTAGCACTTGAACACCAAGCATTTTGGGCCATCAAGAAATGTAATGTGGACCTTGAGTTGGTTGGGAAAACCAGGAAACTCCAACTATCTGAGTTGGAGGAGCTTTTAAATGATGCTTATGAAAATGCTAGAATCTATAAGGTAAGGACCAAAGCTCTCCATGACCAAATGATTTCACGTAAGAGCTTTGAGCTGAACCAGAAGGTCTGGCTTTTTTATTCTCGATTGAAGCTTTTCCCTGGAAAACTCAGGTCTAAGTGCGACAACCCGTTCGTTATTGAGCGGATTTTCCCTAACGGGGCCATCAAAATCTCCGACCCAAAGATGGGTAATATTTTCAAGGTCAATGGACAGTGTCTCAAACCCTTTGTTGACCATGTTCTCCCTGAACCCGTCTCAAACAAGGTTGCTCTTACCTTGCCTTAACTACCGCGGGTCGATCATCGTCCTGCTGTAGGCACTAAACTCAGCACATGTAAAGACTGTTCTAAGCTGACCAGAGTCTCATCGAAACTAGGTGTTATTCTTCCGCTTCTACTCTCCTGCATGCCTTCATTTTGAACAATGAGGACATTGAAATAGATAAGCATGGGGGGGTGGAAATATCTTATAATCGTTTTGTCGGATGTAACAGTAATTTCCTACTTTCTTTTATTCTATTAAAAAAAAAATTATTTAGGATTCAAGAACTTAGGAATTAGGAGTTGCAAACTTTAGGAATTGATACTTTGGGACTTGAATAGTTATACCCTTCAGGTCTTCAGGCTTAATTAGTCCGGGTGTCCTCTCGAATGTGGACTTAGTCTCGAGTCCTCGCCAATTCAAATTCATTTTTAATTTGGCTAATAAATTGGGATGATAAGTATGCGACTTATCAACCCGCCCTCTGATTTAGGGGGACTTTAAGCCTAAGCATCTACACACATTTTTTTGCACTGACTCACTTTTCGATGATTTCTTCGGAAATTGGTTAGCTAATGAACTATCTAGGGTGGTATGGCTGGCAAGTTGTCGATGATAACAGCTCATTGGCCAGTTGTCCAGAGCCCAGTCACATGACCATTTTCATTATATTGCCTTTAGGTAAATCTTAGATTAGGAAAGCCACGTACTTAAATAAAAGAGAAAAAAAGAAAAAGGAGAAAATAAAAAAAACAAATAAAACCACACTTCACCACACGAGTATTGCTGGTAAGTTGTCGATGGTAACAGCTCATTGGCCGGTTGTCTGGAACCCAGCTCCCAAAAAAAAATGCACAATAATTCCTAAAACACTTAGGGAAGAAGTAAGGAAGTAGAATAAACCGGGGAGGTATACACTGGGTTCACCCTTGTGTTAACCTCATAAATAAAAGTAGGGAGAAAGCTACTGTTTGAAAAGATAAACCTCTAGGTAAGGTCACCTAGGGTCGTAAAAATCCAAAGTTCGTTTTAGCAGCCGCATAGTGAGTTTTTCACTATTTTCACAAGATGCTTAGCACTTAGAGTCCTTTTCGAGTCTTGGACGAGTCGGGTAACCGTAAAAAGTTATCCCAGAACTCTCAAACTCCAAAAGTACAAAAAAATTAGAAAAGAAGAAAAATAAGAAAAAAATTTTTTGTATCTTCTCTTCTCAAATAAGGTGAGGGCTTGGACGGTCTGCATTTTGATAGGCACCCAGGCACTGTTGAGTTTTTGTAATTAGGTCTTAGGGTTAAGATTGTCTAAATCAATCAATGAATTTTGCGTAAATACTCGAACCCTGATTCTACATTTATACACAGCATTTAGGTTAATTTTGCTAGGGACTAGCAAAAAGTAAGCATGGGGGTATGATAAGCACATATAAATTCATCATAAAATGCTTATTTAAAATAGTTCCTAGGCATAGCATTGCATATCATGATATAAATATTGCACAAACATCCATTGCATTGCATTTAGGATAGTTGTATATTATGTACATTAATTCCATCATTTCACATGGCCAGAAGGTAGTGCAACATCTTTACGGGCTTCGGATGAAGAATCCGAACGTACGGATGGATTCAGAGTAACGATCGCAGTCCATCAAAGTGGGAATCGCCTAAATCTGAGCTCTATAGCACCCTCCACAAGAAGATGAACGGCCCAGATGGCACCACATGGTACCATCCAGGCTGCCCCATCTGAGCCAAGGTGCCCCCAAGCCCATCGCAAGATCAGATCCCAACTGTTGGATCTCAATCCAATGGCTGAGATGTGCGCTCCACGGTTGAAGAAGCTCCTCATCTCACCCAACCTCAAGCAGATCATGCGAGGAGTCATCTCGACCGTTGGATCTCCATCCAACGGTCGTGGGCGCGGAAGCTCAACTCATAAACAAAACACATAACGACCCTCAGCATAGTGGTTTGCACTTCAACTCTCAACGTGCAGCCTTACGTTCGAAGCCCCGCACGCGGATTTTATCCGCTGAAGCACATGCGGGAGGAAATTGAGCCGTCGATGGAAGATCGAGCGATAAAGGAAGCAGCTACGTGGATGCACAGTTGAGCGTGGACGCTGCACGCGGCTGCCAATGCACATCGAGAATGAACCATCTGACGTGCGCGGCATTCGACAACTGATGGCGAGGCACGCGATTCCAATTTTGCGAAGGGGCACGATCTTCTCTCGGTCGTGCGATCCTTCATTCGATGGTCAAGATTCATTTGCACTTGCATGTGCGATATAGCAGCGGACGTGGGTGGTGGGCGCAGGATTTATAATGACAGAAGGGTGGGCCTTTAGTGACACTTGTAGCTGTCACTAAATGACCTACGTAGTGCGTGCACCAGCCAAAGCAATGAACAGGCACAGATCTTCTGTGACAGCTCAAGCGTCCTTTAGTGATGCTTATAGCTGTCATTGAATGCCTGTGCATGGGATTATCTTCTTCCCTCCACTATATAAACACCCCTACATGCCCCATTCCTCTTCATCTCTACCTACTCTACTCTCACCTACTCCCAAGCTCTAGCAAGCCTACCAACGCTCTGTTAGAGCTTGCTCTCAAGCTCCCAAGGCTCCTATTAGTGTAGCAAACCTTTGCCTCACCAAATATTCATCCCTCTTCCCATCACCATTCGTAGGTCGCTTTGGAGCCGTCCTCCCACCTCCATTCCGGTAGCAGATCATCTCCGCCTTCTCACCTCCATTTCGAAGCTACGCCAAAGCTTTCCTCTACTCGACGTCCTCCTGCATCTCACCTCAGTCGTCCCACTCCTCACCTCCTTCATCCAGCCTTCCTCCAGGCATCGTCGTCTTGCCGAACAGCCGATTCAAGAGATTTCCTCTCACCCCCTCTCTTTTTATGCTTTCATAGTTTATTGTAATCGACATTGGATTGATATATATACATATATCATATTTGTTCCATTTCTATCTTGTGATTCATTCTGCTTGTCCTCTTTTCAACAATACAAAAAAAATAACAAAACCCTAAAATACCAAAAAGAAACAAATCAAAGCACGGTTTTCAATTAAAGTAAACGTCGCTTCTCTGTGTTCGACCCAGGACTCCCTTGGAGTTTCGGTATAAATTTTATTTGACCACGAGTTTTGCAACTACGATGACGGGTTACTTGTAACCTTGATTTCAAACTCGTGAAACACAGGCGATCAAGGGGTTTAGAAGGTAGATGGAGTTTACCTGCCCCTGGAGTGGTTGATGTGTAGCTGGTCTTCCTTGATGAATCCCTTGAAATAGATCAAAGTCAAAAGAGATAGAGAAAGTTAGTATTGGCTTGGATATTGTAATCAAGTGATCTGAATTACGCGTTGCTCCTCGGCATTGGTGCCAAAATGTTGTCGCAGCAAAATCGAGGTTAAAAACTGTGTTATAGTATAGCCGAAATCGCTTCGAGAACAATAATATTTATTACTCGAATTTTAAGTCCGAGGTCGAACACAGGGAGCAATGTGGAATTCAAAACTCAATATCACAATTGTAATAAAAAATATAAGAGATTGCAATAAGAATGATGTCAGGTATCAATGTGCAAAAAGAATGGAGTAAAATGGTGATTTAAATCACCAATTACTCTTCACAACTAACAATTAAATCAAAGCCTCAAGTATATGCAATCAAATGTATCAGACGGCCTAAATAGTCTATGCTACAGTGCTGTTTAGAGACCCAAGGGTCACTCTATTTCTTTCTCTGTGCTTCTCCTGCCTTGTCTTCTCTTCTCCTTCTTCTTCTTCTCTTCTCCTTCTTTTTCTCTTCCTATGAGGTTTTTCCTTCTCTTTTCTTCCTGTGCTCAACCCTTCTCCTCTTCTTTCTTTCTCTGGGCTTCTTCTTCATGCAGAGGGGGAAGATCCTTCAAATGGCTAGGTGTCAACTGTTTCCCCCTGTAGCAATACTCCCCTGCCCTCGCATGCCATCTCTCTTTCTCTCTTTGGGTCATGCTCTCCTAGAGCCTTCCACAGTATCGGGTAATCGGGTTTCGGAGCTAGAGCGCACCTGGGTCTAGGGCTGCGAGCATGATCGTAGCCGAGGAGTGGAATGGGTTAGGCGAGTCAGATCTGTGCTAGGCCCACAAGGGACGAGTCACGGGCAAGGCGCAGGTGAGCGAGGACTTCACCCCCAGTGTCTGAGGCAAACAACCTTAGACAGAAATTCAATTTATGCGCTGCAGGGCTCTCTTCAGCTGACGATGTGGCACTAAAGATAGTGCCTCTTCTTCGCGTGCATCTGTAGCTGGAATGCCTTCCAAATCAAGGCAACTGTTGAGGTTCACGTCCTCAATTAAGGACCTGGGTGTGTTTGTGAGATGTTTCCATGCGACCTGGAGTTGAAGCCAGGAGCGAAGGCACCCTGGAGCAGCTGTGAAGCTTGCTTGAAGAAGCTATTCCAATGGTGGAGGTGGCAAGTACCTGAAATCAGCAAGAAGGCCTTTCGGCCGTGTCAGAAGGCTCAGGAAGGATCGTCGGACCATGGCGAGCGCGTCGGTGATGGTTGTGTGGCATGGCATGGTCTGTGCGTGTGGGGCGAAGTCGGATAGTGCAGGTGAGAGTGGGTGTGTTCGGGGGCATGTTTGGGTGAGTGGTGGAGTGAAATAGGAGAGGGCTTTTGTTCACGGTGGAAAGGTGAAGGTTATGGGGTGGTTGGTGAGGCTGATGGAGGAGTGTAGTGGCGGATATGCCTCACTGGAGGAACGACCGAAGACGGAGAAGATGGAGGTGGGCGTCGGCAATTGGTGGTTGTGTGCATTTGTGAGGGTAGGAAAAGGAAATAGAAAGAGGGAGGAAGCTAAAGAAGGCCTTAGCGAGATAGTAGGGAGGCAGAGGGTTGTTGGTGTTGGTTGACCGGAGCCGGAGAAGGAAGATAGTGTGGTGAGGTGGTGACGTCGACTGAGGGAGAGGCATGACCTCTCATTGACAGGAGAGGTTCGCAAAGACAAGGGGAGGATAGTCGGCCGTCCGATTTGATGGTTGGACGGTCGAAGGAGGAGAGCGTAGAGGGGTCCCCGGAGCTAAGTCTAAAGGTAGCCAGAGATGGAGTAGAAGAGGGTTTCTGAGGCCAAAACTTGCTGAAGAGCACGACCTTGCCCTGGGGTCTCTTTTATAGGCCATAGGATGCCCTTCCAAGCTTGGAAGGTGGTTGTGACAATGGATACCTGAACCTTTGAAAGGTTCGCACGACCTTTTGGGAAGGACTTAGAGCCCAAGGAATGGCTCGAATGGAAGGAAACTTCTTAAGGAATCCCCATATCAATTTTGAGAAGGATTAATTGAGAATTGAGCGAGAAATCCTCGTCAAAACTCGACAGTGAATGTTTCACCTT
The DNA here is from genome assembly GCA_037157565.1 of Thalassia testudinum. Classification (NCBI taxonomy): domain Eukaryota; kingdom Viridiplantae; phylum Streptophyta; class Magnoliopsida; order Alismatales; family Hydrocharitaceae; genus Thalassia; species Thalassia testudinum. Next base: position 148,884,749 of record JAZHRO010000031.1, read on the forward strand.
CCAAAAATGGGTGGGGACCTATTTGTGAAGAAGGTAAAGAATTTTTGGGCCTAATTGTAAGAAAATTCAAAAGTTAAGGGTCTGAATGAGATAAAAAGAGTCTGACTAGACCAAAATGCAAATTTGGTCAAGATGATCTCAGATTGAGCCCAAATTTTGATACAAACCTAATTTGAACCCAAGGAATCTAATGGTGAAGTTAGATTTAGGTTTTGACTTTGTTTGACTATGTAATTTATGCAAAAACCCAAATTAGGGCAAATGTTAGTCTAGGACTCTATTTTGTGTCAAGACGGATTTTGATGGTCAAATTGAAGGTTCCAAACCCTAAAGAATATTTTTATATGAATTTTATAGGGTTTAGGTGAATTTTATCCTGACTAGAACCTCAGTTAATTAAGCAGGTCTATTTTTAGGGTTTCAAACGTCATTTAATTCTCAAAACATGTGCAAGCCCTTTTCTGTTTGTTCTAACCCACTTGTTAGACTTTTAGGACCATTTGACCCTTAATTACCCCCTGGGAAAATCCATGATTGTAATGTATTCATGATATGATGGTAAAATTATAGTTTTAGCCCTATTTTTTGGTATTTCCCTCAGAATGGTTATGCAGTGACTTTTGGCTCTCTAGCAGTTATGTTGGAGCATTTACTGACTTAATTGGATCAAAATGAGCTAGTTATGGCTCATGATGGTGTTCCTGTTTATCGCGTTGGATCAATATTTAAGAATATCGTGCTATAATATAATCGAAAAAGCATTCAAAACAAATACAATTTTATTACTCGAATTTTGAAGTCTGAGGTCGAATATAGGGAGCAAATTGTTGTTTTAGAAATTAAGATCACAATTAAAAAGAATATGCAATAATATCAAATATCACAGTGCAACAATATAAGAGTAATTAGCAATGTAGATCATAAAATATTCAAGAACTCAATATATATGATTATGCATAAAAAATTAGAATGTTTATGCTATTTCTTCTCTCTCTGATTCTCTTCTCTTCTTCTTCTTCTGATTTTGCCTTGGTGAGATCTTCTTTTCTTTGTCTTCTCCTTCCTTCTTCTTCTTCTTCCTTTGGCTTCTTTCTTCTTCAGCTTTCCTGCCTTAGTTCTTCCCTTAGCTTTCTCTTCTTTCTCTCTCTACCGGATGCCTTCTCTCTTCCTTTGCCTTGCTGCCTTATTGCCTTCAGCTTCTTCTTTCTTCTCTTTCTTGACTTCTGCCTTCTTAGCTTTCCTTCTCTTTCCTTTAGCTTCTTCCTTCTCTGTTACACCCTTAGCCTTCTCCTTCTTCTTTAGCTTTGCTTCTCCTCCTCTGTAGAGGAAAACCTACCCCCTACCCATGCACACTCTCCTCTCTTTTCTCTCTTAGGTTCTGCTCTCCCAAAGCCACATGTTTCTCGAGTAATCTGGTCAGGTACATGCCCAGGACTTGGCCCACCGGAGTGCGGTGGTGGGCGAGGAGTGCAAGTCGAGTTGGGTCAACTAGGTCCGCGGGGCGTGGTCGTGGATGAGGCAGTTCGGTTTGGGTGAGAGGGACCTCACCCCATGATTCAGAGGCCATAAGCCTTTGGCAGGAATTCAATTTGTGCGAGTGTTGCGCCTCTTCCAGTTCTGAGGTGGGACTATCTTCCCACCTTCTTCGTGTGCACCCGCAACAGAGGTGCTCTCTTCGATTGCAGCAGCTGAGATTGCCCTTGACTTCAATTGATAGCCTAGAGTTGTGCGCGAGGGTGCTCCGTGCAATCTGGGACATGAGATCCGGGGCTGGCACGGCATGGAGCTCACTTGAAGCTTGCTTCAAGCTCTGTGCCAATGGCGGAGCACACCTGCACTTGAAATCACCAAAATGACCTCGTGGCCACGTCAGAATGTTTAGGAAGCTTCGCGGAGGCACGGCGAGTGTGCAGCGGTGGTCGCCATGGTGTGGGACGCCTGAGTGAGCGTGCCTAGGGCACACTGTGTGCGGATGTGTGGGTATGTTCGGTGGCGTATTTGGGTGAGTGGTGGAGTGAATGGAGCGAGGGGTTGTGATCAGGGAGTCGAGGTGATGCTTATGGACTTGTCAGTGAGGAGGGAGGTGGTCTGTGGTGGTGGAGAGATCTCGCCAGAGTTGGTGGCCGGAGGTGGAGATGATGGTGGTGGGGTGCAGCAGTAGCCAATTTAGGGAAATAAAGAGGGGGAAAGGAAGTAGAGGGTGAAGGGGACTTATCTAGGAGGTGAAGAGACGAAAAGGAGACAGAGATGGCATCTGGTGCATATTGCCGACATCAGAGACGAAGATGCCCAGGAAGGGATGGTTGGCGAGGACAAAGAGGATTGAAGGGCATCGGCGGGTGCTACGTGAAGCGGACGAATGTGAGGAAGAAGAACCTGCCACCGATATTGTGGTTAGGCAACGAAGAAGATCAGGGAAGGTCACCAGATCTTGATGAGCGAGTCGGTCGGAGGAGGAGAGAAGAAATTGAGGGGATTTCCGGTCGATTTCAAGCTTAGAGGAGTCAGGGCGAATTGGGCTCCTTTAAATAGAGCCCTAGAGGCTGATTTTGTGCTTGGAAGCCAAGCTTCCAAGCAAGGCAGGGTCGCCGGAGTTGGCAACTGAAAGAGACCCAAATCTCTAATGCATTCACATGAGAGATTGGGAAAGAATCTTGGATCATGGATGGGTTCAGATTGGAGGGATTTTTTAGAGAATCTCCCTTCCAATTTTGAAGGGGATTCTCTGAGAAATCAGGGAGAAATCACCTTCTAAAGCTCATCGGAGTAGGATTCCTCTGCTATAATGGTAGAGGAACCTAATTGTAAAGATCGATGAAGAAGCTAGGGGAGCTTTTGCAAAGGTTTTTGAAAGATAGGAGTACAAATGTAATCAGGTTGGACCTATTTGCCAAGATGAGTTCTTCTTAGGTCCAAATTTTGGTACAAACCTAATTTGGACCTAAGGAATCCAATGGTAAAGTTATATTTTGGGTTTGACCATGTTTGATTGGGAAATTTATGCAAAAACCCAATTAGGGCAAATATATGTCTGAGACCCCATTCTAGGTCAAAATGGATTCCAATGGCCAAATTGAAAGTTCTAAATCCTAGAGAATATTTTTTTATGATTTTTAGAGGGTTTAGGTGAATTTTATCTTGACCATAACCTTGGTTAATTAGGCGGGTCTACTTTAGGGTTTCAAGAAGTCATTTAATTCCTAGGGTTCACACAAACCCTTTTCTGTCAAATCCAACCCACTTTTTATCTAGTTAAGACCTTTTGACCTGTGTTTAGTCCTTGAGAAAACTCGTTGTTGTACTGCAATGGTAAAATTGCAGTTTTACCCCTTATTTCTTACTCTTCTCTCAGGAAGGTTATTCAGTGAATTAGGACCTCCAGTTAGTTATGTAGGAGCTTTTATTCTCTTCGTTGGGTCAAAATGAGCTAGTTAGGGCTCATGATAGTGTTCCCATTAGTTCCCATCACCCCCAACTCTTCCTCCCTGACCCCTTCCTCTTCTTCCTCCTCCTATCGTCCTCTTCATCCACCCTAACCCTCTTGCCACCCTCCTCCTCCTTCCTGACCCCCTCCTGTCACCCTCCTCCTCCTCCCTGACCCCTTCCTTCCCTTCCGTTAGTCCACCCCCCTCCACTTCCACCTCGTGCCCCTTGCTGTTATTTCGGATAATCCCCAACAACGGTGCCAAAATGTTGAGGCGGAAAAAATCTACGTAGAAAGGTTTGAGTTTTGAAAACCCGTCATTGTAGTGCGCTTTGCGAGGAAAACTATCAATAAATAAATTTAACCGAAACTGGAAAGGAATTCCAGGTTGAACATAGGGAGGCAGACATTTGATTAAAAACACGTTTGTTTTATTGTCACGAAGTAGATTAACTAGTCAAATTGAATCAAAACTAGCTATCTACTTAAAGAATAATTAATAGAAGAGAGAGAGAATATTACAGATAAAGACAAATAGAGATAGAATACACGTAGATTTCGTAATCATCAAGTGATGTTCATTACAACTAATCATTACAACTACCTGTTACACTAAAAAGCATGAAATCTACATTAGAAATCAATAAATCCACTATAGAAAGCGATAAAGAGAAGGTGGAGAAAAGTTATCATCCTCGACGACTACTTGGAGGACGAGTCGCATTGACGTAGCGCTCGGTCAAAGGTGGTGAGATGTGGGACGAAGGAGAACGAGGACGGACGATGAAGAATGGGGCAGGGTGATGTTGCAGCGGGATCTGCTTCCCGAACGGTGGTGAGAAGACAACCGTGGAATGCTCCACAAACGGGATAAGAAGGTGGAAAAATTATATTTTCAACTCTAGAGGAGCATCTTGAGTTTGGGACAAGCTCTTAGAGCTTTGGAGGGGGTGAGACAAGAGAGGAAGGGATGAAGAATTCGAGTGGTAGGGGTCTCCTTTTGTAGTTGTAGGGATTGAGGGTAATTTGGTCATTTATTCTTAAAAACATTAACTCAGGGTCTTTAGTGATGGATTTAAGCGTCACTAAAGCCCCTGAACGTTGGGATAAGTCGCACGCACGCCGCCCCTCCTCTCCCTGCACTCAACGCATGCACACGTTCGCTTAATATCAGCCGTCCGATCGCAAGATCAAACAGCTTAATAAGCCATCATGCCTTTAGCACGTGCCTGCACGTGAGATCACGCGTGTGTGATCCGTGCACTCTAGTGATGCCACGTCACACTCCATCTAACCTTTCACTCGCCATCCGACGGCTCAGTTGAGCCCGTGCCAATGCTCGTGCTTAATTTGAGCGCTCGAAGAGTCGAACACTCACTTTGGCTTCGCGAATGAGCACGAGACCAATGTGTTAAGTGGCTGCTTTGGTCACGTCTTCAACTCCTCTGCATGCTCTCTTGACCGTTGGATTTTAATCCAAAGGTCAAGATCTTCCCTTGAGTTTTCTCTTTAGAGATGAAGAGGCATGGCTAGAGAGGATCCTAGCCTTTGGATTAGGATCCAACAGCTGCGATTGATCGTTCATTTGAGGAGAGAGAGAGCAGCAGTAGGCCTCGCTCTTTTAGCTAGGTTGGTTTAGGTGGCTGAGATGGTGCCACGTAGTGCCATGTTGATTGTCCATCTTCATATGCTCGTAGGTGGTGCCACGGATGTCGGATTGGATCAATTTTCACACCGTTAGGCTGTGATTGTCGATCCAAACCCATCCGTGTGGTCGAATTTGTCATCTGAAGTGTGGATTTACACCATCTTGGCCCTTGACCTCTGACCTTTCTCAGACTTTATCTGATGATACGGAAGTCCGATCTAGGAGATCTTGGAGTCGTTAAACTCTGATCGTCACCCTGACCGGATTTGTACAATTGGATCATCAATCCGAGGCCCCGATTAAATGTCATCCTATCACCTGACCATTAAAAGAGACAATTACCCTAAATTTTATGCAATCTAACCTAAATGCAAGATGATGCATGTTATGAAATATTTATATTGTATGATGCAACTATATGCCTAAGAACACGCATAAATAGACAATTTATGTGATATAAATGTGTTTACATCACCTGCCCTCCTCCTCCTCGTCCTTTGCCTCCTCCTCATGGTCCCCTGCTGACGAGTCAACTTTTCGCTTTGCGTTATAGTATTTAAGTGGTGGAAAAATCGACTAATAAAAAAAAATAAAATAACCACTCATAGAAGAGCAGGTCGTGTCCATAGGGAGGCAATTATGCAATAAACTCTCGATTATTTTATATTCTTTTGGTTAAGTGCGAAATCCCTATTCAAATCTGACATAAAATGCGATGGAAAGTCGATTCACAATAACTTAAAAAGATAAGGGTATATGTGTAGTTTTCCCTCACTGAAATCTTTAATAAATATATGATGATTTTATGTAATTTTCACTTGACATATACTAGAGAAAATTAGTGCACAGGTTAAGCCCAAAACCAATCGTGAAATAGTTGAATATCAATAACGTGCAATTATCAGAAAATAGGAGTGTGCATGCGTAATTTTTCCATAATAAAATAATAATAAATAAAAGTCAAATTCTGGTGGCAATGGTAGTGAATGTAATTTTTAATATCAGAGAAAAAAGAGCATTTTCTCTCTCTCCTCCTCGCGAGAAAGAGAGAGAGCACTGGCGGGCTGTGGACGCGCTAGGACAGTTGGCAAGGATGAGGCCTATTTGATGGAGGCTGCGGCGTCAACGGAGATGGCCGGAGGTGGTCGGTCGGTGGAGGAGATGAATGCCAGAGGAGCTATCTGCTGTCGTGAAGGTACTGCTTGAGAGAGGCGTGCGGAGGTGTGCACCTGCGGGTGTGGCCTGGTAGAGGTGGACTGGCGCACGCCTGCAGACGTGAAGGCGTGCAGCAGGAAGGAGGGCGCGCAGTGGTGAAGACGTGTAGTGCAGTGCCTGATGGGCTGCTTGGTGCGGCACGGTGCCTGCGGTTCGCTCTGCAGTGGAGAGAGCTGGAGGAGGAGGAACTCGTGCGCTGGAGTGGGTGCGTGAGCGGGCGTCAGCACACTGCAGTAGAGCACAGCTGGAGGATGAAAGCTGGCGTGCTTGCGGGCGTAGGTGGCGGTGCGGAGCAGCATCTGCAGGCACTGAGGGGCGAGGGCAGTACCTGCAGGAGGGGGCACTGTGGTGTGCGCGGTGCTAGCACCTGCAGGAGGAGGGGGCGTTGTGGTGTGTGCAGTGCTAGCACCTGTAGGAGGGCTGGAGCAGGCAGAGGTAAGGGCGTGAGCAGTTCTTGCAGGCTTGCGGAGAGCCTGCAACTTTGGGTGTGCGGGGAAGATGCAGAACCACAGTGCATGCTGGAGTTACCCACTCTCTGGATCCTCCTCCCTCCCCTTTCTCTGCCTCTTCTTTTAACTCCGCTCCTTTACACGTGCGTAAGTTAAGGGATTTTCAAATCCCTTAACTATTTTTCGCCGGTGGCTGTTGAGGGTGCTCGAAGGATGGGGAAAAGAACAGCTGCCGGTTATTTGAAAGGGTAATTTACCCTTTCCTCCTCATTCTTTTGCCAATTATTTTTCCTGCACATAAAAAGAACATACTAAGTTATAGAATAGATGCTAACCTAAATCATGATGCATGCAAACATTCTATAACTTAATATAGTTATTAACAAACCTAAAATATACAATTAAAGTTACTTAGGTGTAATATTAGTCCATTAAAATGGACTCATCAAATACCCCCATGCCTAAGATTTGCTAGTCTCTAGCAAAAATAATAGAAGTAATCAGAAGATTTCTTCTTTTCTTACTTCAAAACTTTAGAAATCCAGACAAATGTGAAGTGCTGATAGCCTAGGTAACAGATCCAATTGAAAAAGCCAATTCGCATTAGGAGTTCGTACTTCACCCTTGGTAAATATTTCTGCCGGGATAGGCAACTACTTCCCTCGAGGATAAAGCAGACGATAATCTATAATTTGACCCCAGCGTTTGGCTTAGGTAGGTGATATCGAGTTGAATGGATTTGTATTTGGCGGCTCACACTCATCTGATGCTACAAATAGTCTAGTACTGCAGACTCTAGATCTCTAGACTATTAGACAAGTCAACTCTGAGAGAGGCTACACAATTGTGCTCTCTTGATGTTCCTGGGCACTCCCTCTTTTCTTTCTTTCTGAGATCATGAATCTCGCCAGATTTAGAAATTGTACTCACTATTTGGTGGCCTCACATGGCATACACATTTCAATTAAAGTTCTAATAACTCTACAACTAAGTTAGAGTCCTCAACCAGTATTTGGGCGATCAGAAATACTAGAAGGTAGGTATGGATCATATTGGTGGAACGTGATAGGTGTTCTGTTACCTCATAAACAATGTTACATCATAAACTTAGACCCTTTTTTTTTTGTAATATAACTTTTTCTTCATTTTGTTCTTTCTGTTTCTTCTTTTTCTTCTTCTTTTTTTTTTTTAAATATAAATCAACATAATATGACATAGACTTTTATTTATGAGGCATTATTCAGGATGATGATGGTCAAGAGGATATTATGTGGCTTATTTGGTGGAAGTGCCTATTCTTGGCACCGGGAAGGAATAGATAGGACAGGCGTATTTCTGACCTTTGACACTATTACCCTCTTTCAGCCAAGGACTCTATCAAGGACGGTCGTAACCATCCACCATAGTTATAGCTTTATTAAGACCCCATCTCTATGTATCTGCCTTATTTGGTGACTCTCAAAAATTCACACAAAGTACGTACACAGGAATAGAGAGCGAAAAATTATGCCTAACTTTGAAGTATCATCATCTAATTGTCCAAAACTTAAGAGTCCTTGCACTAGACTTAGCTCACCAGTAATCTCTCTACTTCTCACAAATATGAGGTGGATTTACTAGAAGATAGTATGCCTGACTCCCTATGAACTGTCCAAGGGTTTAGTAGGCCACAAATGCTTATTGGTTTTCTTTAAGGATCTATTACCAAGTCTACGTGCATGTGAAATAAATGTACTGGATTCTAAACTTAAGAAATAATTTTAAGAAGGAAAACCTCTAATGACAAAGGTATTCTGCTAGGGACTAATCCATTCAGCTCAAGAAAAGAGAACTTATATATATATATATATGTATGTATGCAAATATTTATAAATGCTATAAACATTCTTAGGTTATACCCCCCCATGCCTAAGACTGACAATGTCCTCATTGGAAAAATACAGACATAGAAGAATATCACCTGAGGAGGAGAGTGGGAGGAGCTAAGGCTCCTCAAGCCGAAGTGCGTCCAAAACCTGGCCATCTGAAAGAGTAATATACGGTTTAAGTCGCTGGCCATTTACTTTAAAGCTCGCACCTGAAATAGGGTTCCTAATCTCTACAGCTCCATGAGGGAAAGTATTGATAACAACATATGGCCCATCCTAGGGGGACTTGAGCTTTCCAGGAAATAATTTAAGTCTAGAATTGAAAAGCCAAACCCACTGGTTGGGCTCAAAAGTCTTTCTAATGATGTGTTTGTCATGGAAGACTTTTGTACGTTGCTTGTAAGCTTGAGAAGTTTCATAAGCTTCATTACGAAGCTCCTCAAGCTCACTTAATTCTAACATACATGCTTTTCCCGCTTTATCCAGATTCAAGTTAACGTTTTTAATAGCCCAATAAGCTTTATGTTGGATTTCAATGGGAAGGTGGCACGCTTTTTCGTAGACAAGACGGAAAGGAGATATGCCCAAGGTAGTCTTATACGCAGTTCTGTAGGCCCAAAGAGCATCATTTAGTTTTTTAGATCAATCCTTCTGATCAGGCCTGACAGTTTTTTCTAAAATTCGCTTAATCTCCCTATTGGACACTTCAACTTGTCCACTCGTTTAGGGATGATAAGGTGTGGCTATCATGTGGTTGACTCCCAAATTTTAGAGTAGTCTTGTGAAGTGTACATTCTTAAAGTGAGGTCCTCCATCACTTATGATCGTCCTTGGGCACCCATACCGAGAAATGATATTAGCCTTAACAAAGCCCAAGACCACGGGATGGTCATTGGTTTGCGTGGGTATGGCTTCTATCCATTTTGATACATAGTCAACAGCCACAAGGATGTATTCATATCCGAAGAACACAGGAAAGGGACCCATGAAGTCAATGCCCCAAATATCAAAGATTTCAATAGGGAGGATAGGTTGTTGGGGCATCTCATCCCTTTTTCCAATGGTTCCCGTTTGCTGGCAACGTAGACATGCGCCCACATACGTATGTGCATCTCGGAATAATGTGGACCACCAACAACCAGACTAAAGAACCTTATGGGCAGTCTTCTTCCCACTAAAATGTCCCCCACAGTGGAGGTCATGGCAGAAACTCAGAACACTTCTTTGTTCTTCATCAGGGACGCAACGGCGAAACAGCTGGTCAGGGCCTATTCTAAAAAGCTCGGGTTCCTCCCAGTGATAAAATTTAGCGTTGGCAAGAAACCTGTCTCGCTTCTGCTTGTCCCAAGTAATGGAGGTAATGCCCGTGACCAGATAGTTCACTATGTCAGCGAACCAAGGAGTTTTAGCTTCCACGGCCATTAGAGACTCATCAAGGAAAGTCTCTTGAATACCGCCAGCAGGGTTTGATTCCTCAATAGGGATCCTAGACAAAGGGTTTGCTACCACATTTTCAACTCCTTTCTTGTCTTTAATTTCCAGGTCAAATTCTTGGAGTAGCAGAATCCAACGAATTAGGCGAGGTTTGGTGTCCTTTTTAGCCAGAAGATGCTTAAGGGCTGAATGATCAGTGAACACCACAACCTTGGATCCCAAAAGATAAGACCGAAACTTTTCCAAAGCAAATACTACAGCAAGTAATTCCTTTTCAGTGACCGTGTAGTTTTGCTGAGGATCCGTAAGGGTCTTGTTGGCATAATGCAACACATGAGGTTTGCCATCAACCCTTTGACCTAAGATCGCTCCCACTACAAAATCAGAAGCATCGCACATAAGCTCAAACGGGAGGGTCCAATCTGGTGCTTGGAGAATCGACGCGGTAATGAGGGCTTTCTTCAAAACTTGGGAAGCCTCGCCACATCTATCATCAAAATCGAAGGAGACATCCTTCGCTAACAGGTCACAGAGTGGCTTAGAGATTTTACTGAAATCTCTAATGAAGCGCCTATAAAATCCAGCATGGCCAAGGAAAGATCTAACCTGACGAACATTGGCGGGCAATGGAAGCTTAGAGATGGAATCGATTTTTGCGGTGTCCACCTCTAATCCTCTCTCGGAAACTATATGCCCTAACACAATGCCCTGCTGGACCATAAAGTGGCTTTTCTCCCAGCTAAGCACCAGTTTTGCCATTTCGCAACGGGTTAAGACTTTATCAAGGTGCGAAAGGCATAGGTAAATGACGAGCCATAAATCGAGAAGTCATCCATGAAAATTTCAACGAACTCGTCGATCATATCAGAAAAGATAGCCATCATACAACGTTGGAAAGTGGCAAGAGCATTACATAACCCGAATGGCATTCGGTGGAACACAAAAGTGCCATACGGACTCGTGAAGGTGGTATGCTCCTAATCATCAGAAAAATGGATATCTGATTGTACCCAGAGTACCTGTCAAGAAAACAAAAGTACTTGTTCCCCACCAATCATTCCAGAATTTGATCGATAAACTATAAGGGGAAATGGTCATTCTGGGTAACCGTGTTTAAACGGCGGTAATCAATGTAGACCCTCCAACCAGTTGAGGGTCTAGTGGTCACCAGTTCTCCTTGGTCATTCTCCTCCACAATGATTCTTGCCTTTTTCTGAACTACGTGAATAAGACTGACCCATTTAGTATCTGAAATGGGATAGATAATCCCTGCATCCAGCCATTTCAGAATCTCCTTTTTAACAACCTCCCGCATATTTGGATTGAGCCTTCTCTGCATATCTTGGAAAGGCTTCACGGACTCGTCTGTGTATATATGATGCATACAAAGAGAGGGATCAACACCCTTAATATCAGCAATTGTCCAGGCAATTGCTTCCATGTGCCTTTGTAAACACTCAAGCAGAGTTCCCTCCTACAATTTAGATAATGCAGAAGAGATAATAATGGGGAGCATGTTATTAGGGCCAAGGAAAGCATATTTCAATGTGCTCGGGAGGGGTTTCAACTCCAATTCAGGAGCCTTTTGGATTGAGGGTTTTAGTTGAGATGTCCCCGCCTCAGGTAGCGGATCTACCTTCACTATCCAAAGTGGGGACAGAAACTCAGTGTGTATCCCCAGCAACTCTTCTAGTTTGGGCATTTTCCTTTCAATTTCTTTAATAATTGAGGGATGGTCTTGAGATATGACCTTCTGAAGGGGATCTCTACAGAAGAGTGTTGGAGTAGTCTCTTCAATTATTTCATCAACGACCTCAATCTGAGAACAATCTTCAAATTCGGGTTGCTTGTAAGTATCAAAAACATTCAACCGGATCTTCTTGTTCCCAAAGCCCATTTTAAGTGCCCCAGATCTACAATTTATAGAGGCATTGGTTGTGGCCAAGAAGGGGTGTCCCAGAATAATAGACGGCTTTGTGGGCTTATTAGATGGGTCAGTATCAAGTACCAGAAAGTCAACGGGGAAGAAGAAATCCTCCACTCTCACAAGGACATCTTCCAACAATCCCTACGGTGTCTTAAGTGATCTGTCTGCAACCTGGAGGATTACTAGACTAGGCTTCAGCTTTTCTCCTCCCAAAAGGTCATAGACAGAGCCTGGTAGAATGTTTACCCCCGCACCCAGATCGAGCAGAGCCTCATCAATGTATTGGTTACCTATAACCACTGAAATATACAGGGCCCCTAGGTCTTTCATTTTGGGGGGTGTTCCATGCTGAAGAACCGAGCTAACATGGTCAGGCAGGATGACCTTGGTTTGGACCTGTTTCCTAGATTGGTGCTTCTGGGTGCACAAGTCCTTCAGAAACTTGGCATGGGATGAAATCTATTTGATCGCTTCCAACAGAGGCAAGTTAATCTTGACTTTCCTAAAAGTATCCATAATCTCTTCCATCCTATCCTTGGCTCCATACGAGCCAACAGAAGATTCCCCAGGAGCAGATAGGTGCTCTGGATAGGGCACCCTCGGCTTCTGGGTAGAGGGGTTGTCATGGAGGGAAGGGGTGGTGGAAGGCCGACATCCTCTTTGTGGGTGATTTTGTGCGAGGGAGAGTGGTGTGGCTCTTCCTCGGGTGAGATGGAAGTCGGGTCAGGTGTGGAATGGGAATTCTGAGATGTAACCGTAGGAGTGTTATCAGGCTTGTCAATCTTTTTTCCACTGCTCAACACGGTCACTACTTGGGCGTGCTCCCTGAATACAACCCCCTTGCCCTTAGGGTTCTCCTCAGAAGAGCTAGGCAGCTTCCCCGGATCACGTTGCCTAACTGCCTCAGTAAGATGACCAATTTCGGATTGCATATCAGTAATCATCTTATTCTGAGATTGGATAACCATATTCTGATGCTCTTGCATTGCTTTCATCATGGCCTTCAGTTCATCCATCTTAGAGGGCTTATTCGGAGGAGGATTTTCATACGAAGGTTGGTATGTGGGCTGGGGAGGTAAGGGTCTAGTATTCCCTGAGTTAGAAGCATCCCCTTGCTTCCAAGAGAAGTTTGGATGGTTCCGCCACCCTGGATTATAAGTGTTGGAGTAAGGGTTATTGCGAGGGGACAGAAACCTTGGGCTGCGTTCAAGTCATCCTGAATCAACTCAGGGAATTGGTTTTCCTGATGGAACTTAGCAGTGACATGTGTTGTGCTTTGGCAAATGGAGCATTCTCTTGGAGCCTGAAAAATAGAGGCTGCTTTAGGGTTCATGCCGGGGTTTGCTAAAAGCCTATCAAAGTTTTTATTTAATAGTTGAATCTGATAAGTCAAATCCTGAGAAGCCCTAGTTTCATGGGCCTCTATCTTCCTCTGCAAGATTGATGGTTTCTTTCTTGATAGGCAGAGGACAGATGTATGGAGTTGTCACTTAATGTTTCAAATAATGCCCAGGCTTCATCCACAGTTCTGGTCATGAAGGTTCCTACACAGGCTACATCAATGGTTTGCCTATGCCTTTCAGATAATCCGTTAAAGAACCTTTCGACCAACTGCCATCTTGGCACTTGATGGTGGGGGCATAACCTAAGAAGGTCATTAAAGTGCTCCCAAGTCTCATGAAATTTCTCCCCTTCCTATTGAGTAAAACCCATAATCTCTCTTCTGTAATGGTTAGTTTTACTTATAGGAAAATACTTTTTTAAAAATTCTCCCTTAAGGGTGGCCCAATCATTTACCCTTGCATTGAGGGTATGATACCAGTGCTTGGCCTTATCCTTTAGGGAGAAAGGAAATAGAGTCCTCATCAGGGATTCATCAGTAAAGCCTTGGAGCTTCATCGTGGAACAGACCTCGGTGAATTCCTCCAAATGCCGATAGGGGTCCTCCCTAGTAGTACCATAAAAAGAGGGCAATAAAGATATGGTACTGCTCTTGATCTCATACGGATTATCCCCTGCCAGTCGTCTTAGTGCTTGTGCAAGTTGGTTAGTAGGAATAAAATAGTCCCTTAGGGTCCTTTGTTGATTTGCACCTTGCTCAACCATTCCTTCTTTTTCTTCTCCTAGGTGAGCTCTCCTAAGAATTCTCTCAGGCTTAGGATCAAACACTAGACTACCCTCAAGAGAGCGTCTACCAAGCATACAAAACACAATTCAGGTTTTTTATTAAGTTAAACCTCCACTCCAAAGATAAGTTAAAAGATCAAGACTTATCCCTCCGTTCCCACGTAAATGGTATAAGAGGGGTGTGGACTTGAAATCTTAACCCTCTTTATTGCGGAGGTCGAATTAGTTAATATAAATGGCTAAACAAGTTTTTCGCTGCAATTACGTGCCTTAATTCAACCTTCGAGTGCCCTAAGACCTATACTTTGCTTGGATGATACTCCCAGCTGATGAAGTGAAAAGTTACTCCAAGGACGAACAAAGGGATGCAAGTAGGGTGAACCCTTCCTTTGAGGCGATGCATATGCGGTGCCCCTTAACTACCCTTTTGTTCCTTTAAGGGGTGTCCCCCTCCGTGGAGTATCAAAACACTTGGTCAAAAGATAGTATCACCACCACCACGAAGCACAATAGGAGGGTCTGCACCGATAAAGAGATCGGTGCCTATAGCCTTAAGGGATCGAGCCTTAGTGCGGTGCCTAATGTGCGTGCTCAGTGTCAAAAATGTCCAACACATTGCAAATCTTTGTAATTTCTTTGGAAATCACAGACAAGTCCCTTAGAATCAGATCAAATGCGAATTGCTTTTAGGGTTGAATCTGATTATTAGTTCCACTTTTAGTTATGTGATCACTAAATTAGTAAATTCAAACAACTTGGTGGTCTTCAATTTAAATTTGAATGCAAATGCGTGAACAGGAGCTAGATGCAAAAGTTAGAAAGATGTACCTATCTCCAGCAATCTTTGTGCTAATATACTTGCAAGGCAATAATAAGATCTAATGTGCTGCTCAATCACCCCTAAATGCGCACACCTAAGGGCATGCAACTTCTAAATTGGTAGCTCGATATTTTCTGTGTTGGTTTTAAAAGCAGGCAAGCAGAAAATAGAATCACGCACGCACCAAAAATATTGTAAGCCCTAGTAGCTAAAGAATGCGGGGACAAACCCCCAGAAATTCAGCCCCAATTACTACAAGGGAGAAAAGATAGGAATAAATTTGTGATGACGGAGAATCCTTTGTGAAAACAGGATCTTGGTCTCTTTCATCTTTTCCTTGTGTGGCTTAACTCGTGGTTGCTGTCGCCGCTCTGTTGTGCCCCGTCGCCTCTTCAGATTCCTCGCACAGTAAAAAAAAATTGATCAGATAATTTCGCAACTCAGAATATTTAAAAACAGTGAAGTAAATCTATTGCATCTGTTGCCTCCTCGGCAACGGCGCCAATTTAATGAGTCGACTTTTCGCTTTGCGTTGTAGTATTTAAGTGGTGGAAAAATCGACTAATCAAAAAAAATAAAAATAACCACTCATAGAAGAGTAGGTTGTGTCCATAGGGAGGCAATTATGCAATAAACTCTCAATTATTTTATATTCTTTTGGTTAAGTGCGAAATCCCTATTCAAATCTGACACAAAATGCGATGGAAAGTCGATTCACAATAACTTAAAAAGACAAGGGTATATGTGCAGTTTTCACTCACTGAAATCTTCAATAAATATATGATGATTTTATGTAATTTTCACTTGACATATACTAGAGAAAATTAGTGCATAGGTTAAGCCCAAAACCAATCGTGAAATAGTTGAATATCAATACGTGCAATTATCAGAAAATAGGAGTGTGCATGTGCAATTTTGCCACAATAAAATAATAATAAATAAAAATCAAATTCTGGTGGCAATGGCAATGAATGTAATTTTCAATATCAGAGAAAACAGAGCATTTGCTCTCTCTCCTACTCGCGAGAAAGAGAGAGAGCACCGACGGGCTATGGACGTGCTAGGGAGGTTGGCAAGGATGAGGCCTATCCGATGGAGGCCACGATGTCGATAGAGATGGCCGAAGGTGGCCGGCTGGCGAAGGAGATGAACGTCGGAGGAGCTGTCTGCTGTCGTGAAGGTGCTGCTTGAGAGGGGCACGCGGAGGTGTGCGCCTGCGGGCATAACCTGGTAGAGGTGGACTGGCGCACGCTTGCAGGAGTGAAGGTGTGCAGCAGGAAGGAGGGCGGGTAGTGGTGAAGACGCGCAGTGCAGTGCCTGCTGGGCTGCTTGGTGCGGCGCGGTGCCTGCGGTTCACTCTGTAGTGGAGAGCGTTGGAGGAGGAAGAACGCGTGCGCTGGAGCGGGTGCGTGAGTGGGCGTCAGCGCACTGCAGTAGGGCACGGCTGGAGGATGAAGGCGGGCGTGCTTGCGGGCGCAGGTGGTGGTGCGGAGCAGCGTCTACGGGCGCTGAGGGGTGAGGGTAGTGCCTGCAGGAGGGGGGGCACTGTGGTGTGCGCGGTGCTAGCACCTGCAGGAGGAGGGGGCACTGTGGTGTGCGCAGTGCTAGCACCTGCAGGAGGGCTGGAGTAGGCAGAGGTGAGGGTGCGAGCGGTGCTTGCAAGCTGTGGAGAGGCTTGCTACGGCGCGGCTGTAGGCGCGCGGTGGGGAGCTTGCAGCTTTGGGTGCGCGGGGAAGATGCAAAACCACTGTGCACGCTGGAGTTACCCACTCTCTGGATCCTCCTCCCTCCCCTTTCTCCACCTCTTCTTTTAACTCCTCTCCTTTGTGCGTGCATGAGTTAAGGGATTTTCAAATCCCTTAACTATTTCTGGCCGTTAGCTGTTGAGGGTGCCCGAAGAATGGGGAAAAGAACAGCCGCCAGTTATTTGAAAGGGTAATTTACCCTTTCCTCCTCATTCTTTTGCCAATTATTTTTCCTGCACATAAAAAGATCATATTAAGTTATAGAGTAGATGTAAACCTAAATCATGATGCATGCAAACATTCTATAACTTAATATAGTTATTAACAAACCTAAAAGATATAATTAAAGTTACTTAGGCGTAATATTAGTCCATTAAAATGGACTCATCACCTGCCCTCCCCTGAAATTGCAAGTGTGTAAATGTGAATTGTGTGAGAGCTTTGCAAGTGCAGTGCTACTTCCTTGACATTCATTGTCCTTGTCATTGCTTGTTTGCTTGATTTTTAAAGCTAAGATTTCTTCAATCTTGACAAAGCTACTAGACTTAGGAAAAGAATCAATGAGGAACTTTGTGGTATCTTTGTGCAACAAATTCTTGTTGAGCCAAATAATAATGGTAATGGCAAGGTTCCTAACTCCAATTTGAATCCGACTTTGATCTATTTTGATTTGTTCATATTTTATCTGGATCCTGTAAATTTGGTTCGAGCTTATACTTTGAGAGAATTTCCTATGAGATTGCTTATGCTGGTTCATATTCAAATATTCTAATGAAGTATGGAGAAAAGGATCTTCTTCTTTAGATGAGAACAATTGAAGGAGCCAAAAATGCTAGCATTGCCCTAAGGAGGATCTCATTGCTTCAAATTTTGAAATCCATTCTTAATTACAATATAGGTGGAATGCATAGAAAGAATCCCCTTAACTCTTTGTTCATATTCTATTCTAGACTAGGAATGAGTATCGTCCATGACTTCCAAACCTTCTCCCTAAGGCCATAGTGGTTGATCTTAAACCATGACACTAACTTCACAAGAGAGAGAATTTTCTATGAACCATTGATGCATGTTTTCCCTATGGGCATAATGGCTCAACCTTAATGCCCAATTAGACTTTATGGTTCAACCATTGATGCATGGCATCCTCAGTGTTGCTTTCTCTCCTACCCTCCTCGTCTCCTCCTGCCCTCCTCCTATCCTCCTACCCTCCTCCTAACTTCGCAAAGAAGAACAAGAAGACTTCCTTCCTCCTATCATCCTCTTGTCATCCTCGTACTGCCCTTCCTCCTCATCATCATCGTCCCCCTCCTAGTTAATATATATCTTATGTTAATATTTTGTTATTAACATTTAAGATTATAATTTCTTTTTAATTAATTTTACTTTTGAAATTGCAGGTTATCAATGTCGAGTACACTCAGAGGCTTGAGTAGTTGGAAGTATATATACATTCAATATTTTTAATTTAATTGAATGATATTTTAGTTTTTGGTGAATTTCTTTAAATTTTAAATTAGTTATTGGTTAGATACACACGAGGCCAAACATTAGGTATTCTAATCCCTAAGGTAAAATTCCTCCGAGTCAAATTGTGTTCAAATTACTCGCCCGTCGAGACTTATGATCATGTTATACGGACAATGTAAGAAGTGTATGTATACCTCACTTACATGCATGGTATGTTGTCTTTGTAGCATGCCATAAGACTTGATTGACTTTAGTCTGGTGAAGTATGATGGGAAAATACGTGGTTTGTTAATTATACATAATAGTGTTGTTGAGATGTGTAAATCCGCAATCAACTTTTGAATTTATAAAACCTAGATAGTGGAGTATCTAGGGTTATCCAAGAAGGCCAATTTTGTTAATCACATAAATGGTTCTCTCTCTCTCGCCTCTCAAATCCACACTTTGTTTTTGTGATTTTTGATTATGTCGTTTTTATATTTTTTTAGAAACAATCGGGTTTGAGGCAACGGAATGCGAAGACTTAATTATACTATTACTAACCCTAGGTGACAAGAATGGAGTCTTTTCTTCTAAGCTCACCCTAGGCAAGTGCACCTAGGGTAATTAGAAGAGGAGAGTGTGTGCACTACAACTACCAAAACAACATGGAAAAACACACTAACTACAACATGAAAATTGGAAGGCGAATAAATTTTGCATTACTAGTAAAGTCAAATACAGATAGAGGAATGCTTCTACAAGAACATTGAACTACTGGCTAATACAAAAAGTAGAGTGGAAGATAAAGAAGAAGAAAGGGGGATCCTCTAGTTGAAGTTGGATGGTCCTTGCTCCAAGTGTAGTTGCATCGCACTTGAAGAGGGTCTTCCTTCTTCCTTGATGTAGTTCTCCTCCAAGCTATCCTCCAAGGTGGGGGTCAACCACCTTGCTCCTCCCCTTTCCTGGTCGTCCCCTTGATGTTGAAGATGATCTCCTCCTTGGCGTGGCTAAGGGAGAAGAAGTGAAATAAAGAAGGCACCAAGGGGGTGGGTAGATTGCCCCGTTTATCTTCTTCCCTCCTTCCTTAGCGTGGAGAAGGGGTGGAAGAATGGTGAACCTAACTAATGGAGAAGATATTTTTTTGGTGGTGATTATGGTGGGTATTTATAGAAGTAGATGAGGGGTGGTTGGCGTGGGCTTAGGTGTAGGGCTAAGATTAGGTTTGGTGGGTAGTTAGTGGTGGTTATGGAGATCCTAGGGCCTAGGTTAGTTGGCACCAACTTAAGCGTGTGAAGAGGGGTAGTTATGGTGGTGGAGAGGCACCTAAAGGTGGCGCCAACCATGGAGAGGGGCCTTGGTTTTGGTGCCACCATGAGTGTTACTAGAAGGGGGGTTAGGTGGATGGTGGAGATGGGTTTAAGGGGAGATGTGTGGTGGATATGGATGGGATTTTGGAGGGAAAAAGTCACGCCAATTAGGAGGTAGTTATAGGTGGTTTTAGCACCACTTTGTGGTGTCTTTTAGAGGTGGTGGTTAGGTTAGGTTGGCGCCAAGGTGAGGTGGGACTAGTTAGCTTAGGTGGAGTTTAGGTAGGTGGTTTTAGGGTTAGGTTGGGTTGCCAAGGAGGTGACTAGCTAAGCTAAGCTAGCTTAGCTAGCTTAGCTAGTAGGGAGTAGGGTTGGGGGCATTTGGAGCTAGGGTTTTGAGGGAGAAGAGCTGGAGGTAGTTATCCTAAGCTACACTGAAGCTGGTGGCTGCTGAAGAGAGCTGCAAGGAGCTACCTTAGCTGGCTTAGCTTGCTAGTTCTTTGCTAGATGCTAAGCCAAGCTAAGATGAGCTGGCTTCTGTTGATGTGAGCTGAGGTGATCTAGGTCTGGTCTTCCCGAAGATTACCTAGCTAGCTGGAGTAGCTAGCTTAGGTCAAATAGCTTAGCTCAACTAAGTTGAGCTAAGTTAGGAGTTAAATGGTAATTTATCTTAGTCTACGTATAATTTTATGTGCCAATCTTACATTTAATAACATATGATATGATAACATAATCTATTTGGTAGATGCAGGCCAGGTACAAGAAACAAGAAGGCATCATTCAGACATCCAAAGTCATTCTATAAGATGTCCTGAGCCTAGTTTAGATGTTTGAGAACCTGAACTATGGACTTACTGTTGTTTACACCTTTTAAGATGTCCAGAACTTGATCTGGATGTCTTACGAAGACACTGCCAGACTTAACTCACCGTTCCAACCACTCGCGATCATCACCGAGTGGTTGGAGAATCTTTCAGCCGAAGGAAAACAGAGGTGTTTTAAAAGGAGGGCTGGCCATCTTCTTCATCATCTTCTGATCCTACCCCCCTGTGGGGATCGTCACCACCGTGAAATCATGCATACACCATGACCCCATAGCGCACACTATGAAACTTTGTGAGCTTCTCCACCATGCCACTGCGACCTCCACCTCCATCGGCCCCGCGATGACAGTGCATGGCCATCGTACTGCATCCTCGCTTCCATCCCACCACCATCATTGCACTACCACCCTCACCATCTGCTTCCTCTTCCTATGCACGGCACACCACAGATGCCACATCCTCTCCTTTTTCATCTCCTCTTTTGTTTCCTTCTTCTTACTCTTTTCCACCCATACCCACTGTTCATCTTCTCCATTCGAACCCATCAGCCACAGATCACCCTCAGCTGCACCCACACCCACGACTACACCATCAACCGATGGCTCCTCTACCACCAGCAACATCACTCGCCGTCGGCCACCACTCCTCGCCATGCAGCCAACCTCGACCTCCCCATGCCTCACCGTTACCACCATTGCGAGCGTCTCCTTCAACGCATCTCCTCTGCCCAGCCTCGCATCCAGTGAGGCCTTCCCCATCGCAAGCAAAGTTGTCAGGCGATGTGCTCTATTTTGCTACAGAAGCATAACAATTAGTTTTTACATTGCCTTGCCATTGCCAATTCCTATATATATATTATTAAATCAATTGGATATTGTGTGCTTTTAATGAGAATGTCCCTCTTCTTTCGTTAAATGACTATTTCATCATTTTTCCATTCATTTAAAAGGTTTTTGATTTGATTAAAGGGAAGACATTCTCTTGTCTTGTTTCAGGAGAAGTGGCGGTGAATGTCATGGTTAATCCTTATTTTTTATTTCATTATTGTAGTGAAATTTCATAATCACTCATGTTATTTAACATAAATGCAATTTCAGTGATTCCATACATTGTGATCTTAATTTAAAGAGGATTTTAGCTTGATTCTGATTCCATTGCTTAAGAATATATTTGTGAACATTTGCTTTACATCTTGTGTGAGTTTTAAAAGGCCAATGCCTTCTTGTGGATATGACACTGGGACCAATGTGGTTAGATTAGATTTAAATTAATTTTGATAAAGAGATTTTCTAGCACTGAAAAAACAAAACGACATTATCATTTTATTGCTATTATCTTTTTAATCAAGCGAAGATCTCTCTATCAGTATACCAATTAATCTTATCTAGTTTCCTGTGGTACCCTTAATTGGGTGTTAAAGGAAATCTAGTTAAGGTTAGTATTGGGGGGTATACTAGAGAAGTGCGGGGAGATGTTGTCGAAATTTCACTGCATTAAGGTTACATTTAATAAGCAAATGTAAGTTGTGATCAAATCTTTAATGATGGGCTATAAAGTGAAAATCTTAATCAAGATACACATCATTCAGTCCTTTCCCTTCCTAATAAGTGATTTGTTTACATTAAATTTTAAGTTATAATAGATAAATCTTGCATTAGATTGCGGGGTTCAGATTACACCAGATATAAGGATGGAGTAATTTCATTCCTGGATTGGGCCTTTGATGGCGATAGGAAGATATTTAGGTAAGGAGGTCAACTTGATAATATCTTCTGCCCATGCAGAAGATGTTTGAATAGTTCCTTGCATGGTATTAATATTGTGCTCAAGCACTTGATTTGTAATGGGTGGTGGCAGATTACACTACTTAGGTAGCTCATGGAGAGGAGTTGACTTAGAAAGTCATAAAACAATTAAAACACTGTTGACAAAGAGATCGACAAGGAAATTGCTGATAGTGGAGGTGAAGAAATATAAGAAATGTTGAGCGAGATGAGAGCAGGAGAGGATATAAATACAGATGAGAAAGATCTGTTAAGTTGTAATCCGTTCTATGATGCTGTTAAGGCAGCTGAGGATCCT
Organism: Thalassia testudinum; assembly: GCA_037157565.1. NCBI lineage: Eukaryota > Viridiplantae > Streptophyta > Magnoliopsida > Alismatales > Hydrocharitaceae > Thalassia > Thalassia testudinum. Next base: position 148,907,068 of record JAZHRO010000031.1, read on the forward strand.
ATTGTTCCTGGTGTTATGATTGTTGAAGATGTTTCAACTGAAGGTTATGAATAGAGCTAGTGCTAAATTCATATCAGAAATACTTCAGTTTATTGCTGAGTTGTTGAATAACCCTAATGATTTTCTGGCTTCATGGTATGGGGTAAGGAAATAGATTCGCAAGCTTGGTTTGGCCTATCAGAAGATCGATGCATGTCTGAATGAGTGCTTTTTTTTCAGAAATGAATTTGCAATCTTGAGTAATTGTCTCGAATGTGGACTTGAGAGATATAAGGAAGGTAAAAATGAAAGTAAGAGGAAACAACCTCAAAAGGTTCTTTGTTACTTCCCACTGACACATAGGCTTTAACGCCTTTTTATATCAACTAAAATTACACGGTGGATGACATGGCACCAAGATTGTAAATCTCAAGATGGAGGAATATGTAATCCTACTGATTCAGAGGAGTAGAAGAGATTGGATGAGAGAAATAATTCATTCGCTTTAAAGGCAAGGAACGTGTAGTTGGATCTTGCAAGCGATCGATTCAATCCATTTAAGAGTATGTACCTGTCGTACTCTATATGGCTACTGGTATTGATTACTTATAACTTACTTCCCTGGTTGTGTATGAGATCGTCATTCATGATACTAGCCCTATTAATCCCCAGTCCAAAACAACCAGGAAATGAAATAGATGTTTATCTCCAACCATTGATCGATGAACTAAAATAGTTGTTGTACACCGACGTGAAGATGTATGATGTAGAAAAGAAAGAATTTTACAATATGCATGCTGCATTGTTGTGGACCATAAACGACTTCTCGGCGTACGTAAATTTGTTAGGTTGGAGCACTAAAGGAAAGCTTACTTGCCTAGTTTGTATGGAAGACATTCATCACCTACAACTGCCGGAAAGTAAAAAAAATCTGTTACTTACGACATCACAAATTTCTATCTATTGAACATAGATGGTGAACGTCACAGTTCAGGAATAAATTTGATGGTAGGACGTGTCGGTATTCAAAGAAAAATCCAAAGAATAAACTTAGTATAGATTCTATCAGGTTGCTGGGTCAGGTTATTTATTTAGTTATTTTTTGAAGTGAAAAGGAATGCTATCGAATCACCGATAGCAATCCAGGAAAGCTTTTATTGATTAAAAGATAGCAAAAGATTACATGAGTGAACCCCATTGGTGTATGAGATTCCAGCAATTATTGACAATATTATCCACATTTACTGGACTCTCCTGAAACAATACTGCCACCATGGGCAAATATGGCTTATTCGCCCTCAGGAAGAAACTCCAAAGACTCTCCCACGTGGGAATAGTTTCCCTACACACCTTCCTCCAAACACAATCTGTAATCATGCAAGTGGAAAAAATATGAATACTGGAATCATTATGCATCCCACACAGATGGCAGAAGTGAGTGGGGGTGTCCATTCTCTTATGCCTCAAATCTCTCGTTATCAGGCCATCTCTTCTGCATAACCACAGAAAGATTTGTACCTTCAATGGTACCTTCAGTTTCTATAGCTTTTTCCCAATCTCATCAACTTCAGCCATTCTGGACGAATTGACAAGCTTATCATAGGCAGCCGTTGAGGAGAACATTCCCTCCCATTTGTATGTGTCACACTCCTCAGGTGTGGGTTTGAAGGCAGCAAGTTCCTACAAAAGACGTTCATTTTCTGCTCGTGTTCTTGTTTCATGTCCATTCCCCACCTCAATGTTCAAAGACCAATTCTTAGAGGACGTGTCCCAGTAGTCATATACCATAGCATTTTTATCAGTAGCAGATGAAAATGCAAAATGGTACCTATCTTTTATCACCCCACCAGGCATCCATTTTTCCAACCAAAATTTGAAGCTTTTCCTATCTCCTAAGACAGACTTGAATAGACTCCAATTATCTACCAAGGCACGCACCACAAATGACCAGAAAGGAGATGGCTTATGAGGATTTAGGCGATTCTTCTCATCATTGGCCACCCCATAGCTGTCTTGGATGATATCTGTCCACATTTTTTTTCTCCTTGCAGCAGTCGAACAACCCATTTCAGTAACAAGGCATCATTAAATTCTTTGAGGGACTTGATTCCCATGCCACCATACCTCTTTGGCGAACAAATTGAGTCCCACTTTACATGTTAAAGGAAAGCACCTTGATGAGAAGCCCCTTTCCAGAAGAACCTCTTGCGCATCTCGTCAAGTTTTTTCCAAATTGATTTTGGGGCTCTAAGGATTGAAAAGAAAAAGACTGGAATGGATATGATGACTGAATTCAGTAAAATATACCTCCCACCTTTTGATAAGTAGCAACTACTCCAGCCCTCTAATTTCGTAGCCACCTTTTCATATAGAAAGGACCAATATGCTTTCCTCGGTTTTGTGCACTTCAGAGGTAAACCCAGGTACTTGACAGGCAACGATATAATAGGTGTGCCTAGGATAGTGGAGATGTCATTTTGGTCTATACCGTTCATACCAAAGCAAACCAAGGAGGACTTACTTCCATTAAGTTTTAAACCAGAAATCTCACCAAAAATTTTAACCATATAGAATAGCACTTGCACTTCCCTCTTCCCACCTTCCACAAAAAACACAGTGTCATTCGCATATTGAAGAATGGGGGCTAATGGCTTGCTGTTAGACATAGAGTATCCCCTTATCAACCCATCAGCTGCTAGTTTGCACGCATACCTTGTCAATGTATCCACTGCGAGATTGAAAATCAGAGGGGCTAGTGGGCAGCCTTGCCTTACCCCACACCGAGGCTGAATCTAGGCTCGACATGGTTTCCCATTTATTAGGAGGGAGTAGGAAGCAGTCGTGATGCATCTCTTCACCCATTGTATCAAACGGAGGGGGGGGGGAATTTTCTTCTTTTAAGAATTTCCCAAAGGTACGGCCAGGAGATTGAATCATAGGCTTTAGTGAAGTCAACTTTCCATGGGAAGGCCTTGGATTTTCGCATATTCCACCCCATCACCATCTCTTGCGCCATGATGAAAGATTCCTGCAAAGACCTCCCAGGTAGAAAGGCAAATTGGACAGGCATAATCAGTTCTTGTAAAACATCATGAATTCTGTTGGCTAAAATCTTGCTGATAAGAAGATAGATGGAGTTTGACAAAGCAATGGGTCTATAATCTGAAAAATTCTCCGCATCCGACTTCTTTGGTAGCAAAAACAAATAGGACTTATTCAGTCTTTCAAAACCAAAGTTACCCATTTCAAACTCATGTATAACATCCATCACATCCTTTTTAAGAACATTCCACATTTCTCTGTAGAAGAATACCTGAACCCCATCTGGTCCAGAAGCTCCCTCATTATTCAAGTCTTTGATTGCTTTCACTGTTTCTTGTTCAGAAATAGGAGTGATTAACATGGCCATCTGATCCTTGTTGACACTTGGGAAGTCAGCCGAAGCCATCCTCCATGAACCTCTTAGTGCAGCCTTGTCTAATTCTTTAAAATACCAGCCAGCTTCACATCTGATTTCACTGGCAGATGTAATGGTTCTCTCACCCATTTTAATCGATGAAATAAGATTAAACCTCCTCCTAACACTGGCAGCAAGATGGAAAAATTTCGTATTGGCATCACCTTCCTTGAACCATAATTGTCTAAATCTCTCACGCCAATCCATTTCTTTCTTCAAGTCCTCCCCAATGACCTGTTGCATATACTGTCTTTGTTCATGCTCCTGACAGCTCAAATCCTATCTGCACTCCTTCAGATCCAGACTTTGGATCACTACCAATGCCTCCACCCTCCTCTACTCTCTGATGGTTGCCACTGTCTGCCCATATTCTTTCAGCATAGAGCGCATGTCTGCCAACTTGGAAGCAAGCTGTTGTGCGGCTGAGCCATTCACTACCTTATTTTGCCACCAGTTGGACAACATCTCAGCAAAACCCTCCTCCCTAAACCAAGACTTCTTAAATTTGAAGTATGATCCAACATCAACATTCACCCCACTGTCCCACATAATTGGAGTGTGGTCAGAAAATGGCCTGTCAAGTCTCATAGTAGACGATAGTTGGAATCTCTCCAAAAGGCTTGGGTTGCTAAAGAATCTGTCCAGCCTTGATGTCTGTCCACTGTCATTTCTTCAAGTGAACTCCACCCCACTGACAGGGTATTCAGTGATTCCCAATCTCTGCACAGCCAATTGGAATCCAACCATTGCATTATCAAGTCTGCCCCTAGGTCTGTCACCACTTGAAAGAGGACAGTTGAAATCACCACCAATAAGCCACGGTGCCTCCTGGACTCTTTGGTGCAGTGTTGATAGGTCTTCCCACAATTCTACCTGATCAGCAGTAGCACAAGACTCATAGATGCATGAGATAAACCAATCCAGATCACCTTGCCAGGTCAGGTTATAATGGAGAGATTACAAGAAATGGGTGAGATACAGTTGGGTCGATGATAAACACACATGGATTCATGATAAATTGCTTATTTATGATAGTTCCTAGACTTAGCATTGCATATCATATTATAAATATTCCATAACATCCATTGCATGGCATTTAGGATAGTTGTATGTTTTGTATATTAATTCCTTCATTTTATATGTCCAGGAGACAATGCGACATCCATACGGACCTCAGATGAAAAATCCGACCATACGAATGGATCTGAAGTGACAATCGCAGTCCGACAACATAGAAATCACGGCATCCTCTGCAAGTAATGAAGGGTGGACAGTCCAGATGCTGCCACGTGGCACCATCTGGAGCACCCAAAGTCGCCTGCACATCTCCAAAGGCTGCCCCATCGAGTGATCTCAGCTGTTGGATCGAACGGCTGAGAGGTTGCCCTCACTGTGCGGGCACAACTCTTCTTCGAATCACACCCGCAAGTGTGGCACAACTGTGAGGTCAGGCTCTCAAAGAGCTGGCGTGAGATCAAGTCACAATTCGCCGCACCCCGCTATAGTGTCAGATGCAATAGGGCCACCTGATCGCAATCGAGTGGTCGAGATTCCCCACACGTGATCCAACGCTGCTCGCTGATGCGAAGGCGCACACCAGATCACCCACATGCCATCTGGGGCGTGCATTTAAGTCGCCCGCGAGTAGCGCCTGTCGTCCGATCTCCTCAATCGCGCGAGGAGGGTGATTCAAATCAAAGCATGTGCAATCTGCGGGCGTGTCTCGACCGTGCGATGCAGGATCCAACAGCGGCTAGCGCACATGCCAGCGATGCGAAATTCAAATGCTGGCAGGTGTGTGCTCTCCTCTCGCAATCACAACCATTCGCACCTGATCCAACGGTTGTCGATTGCCACGCCTTTGACAGCTGCGTTCGTGAGCATTAGGTGCAGGCTTTATAATGACAGAAGAGCAGGCCTTTAGTGACACTTGCAGCTGTCACTAAATGGCCTACGCAGTGTGTGCGCCAACCAAAGCAATGTAGAGGAATGGATCTTCAGCGACAGCTCGAGCAGCCTTTAGTGATGCTTATAGCTGTCACTGAATGCCTGTGCGTGGGATTCTCTTCTTCCCTCCAATATAAACACCCCTACATCCCCCATTCCTCTTCATCTCTACCTACTCTACTCCCACCTACTCCCAAGCTCTAGAAAGCCTACCAACGCTTTGTTAAAGCTTGCTATCAAGCTTCCAAGGTGCCTATTAGTGTAGCGAACCTCTACCTCACCAAATATTCATCCCTCTTCCCATCCCCATTCGTAGGTCACCTTAGAGCCATCCTCCCACTTTCATTCCAGTAGCAGATCATCTCCGCCATCTCACCTCCACTCCAAAGCCACGTCAAATCTTTCCTCTACCCGACGTCCTCCTGCATTTCACCTCTGTCGTCCCGCTCCTCACCTCCTTCGTCCGAGCTTCTGCCATGCAAAGTCGTCTCGCCGAACAGCCAATTCAGGAGATTTCCTCTCACCCCCCTCTCTTTTTATGCTTTCATAGTTTATTGTAATCGACATTGGATTGATATATATATCATATTTGTTCTATTTCTATCTTGTGATTCATTCTACTTGTGTTCTTTTCAAAAATTCCAAAATAAAACAAAACCCTAAAATACCAAAAACAAACAAATCGAAGCGCGATTTTCAGTTAAAGTAAACGTCACCTCCCTGTGTTCAACCCAGGACTCCCTCGGAGTTTTGGTATAAATTTTATTTGAGCTGCATTTTGCAACTACAACGACGGGTTACTTGTAACCCTGATTTCAAACTCGCGAAACACGTGCGATCATTTTGGCATCGTTGCCAGGGAGGCAACAGAATTTACTTTATTGTTTACTGTGCTTCTCTACATTTACATACCACTAATCCTGCTTGTCTTTGATCTACTGTCTTGCAGGTACCCTAGCATGGAGATCCAAGTGCGGTAGGTCGGAGTAAAATGCGAGTAGAGTACTCTGTAAGTGTCCCCCACATTCCCCCCCACTAGCTCATTTCGCCACACTCATAACCAAGACCTCATCTACTTAGGTGTTTACATAAACCCTAGGATAGAATTATTTGTCTTGTTTGCGACCTTCATCCACCTCACCCCCGCAGTTAAAAAAAAAGAACAAAAAAAGATACTTTCTCTGAGATGAATCAATATACACACTTCATACACCCACACTTAAGGCACATAATCGGACTTGATTTTCATCTACTCAACCGGGCTTCCGACCTATGGACCCGATACACGAATTCAATACATAAAAGAGTAGAAATCATATTAGGTTAATCACCTTTTTGTGTGCCTTAATCGATGGTGCATTTGAGTTGATTGATTGAATTGTTTGGGCCACACCACCTAATCTAAAAGACATTCATTTTGTATCTACCCCATAGGATTTAATAACTAGGCCAAGCCAAGCACTCCATATTTTTCTTGATTTCTAAAGGAAAATACTTGAACACGTGCTTTCAAAAGCAAACTTCGTTTTCCTCACAAAATTTGGTTGAAAACACCTAATATTTGAATCCTAAAAGCTATTAAGCAAGATTCAAACCCTAAAACTCACTTCATCATTAATAATCCTGCTTGAAAACCTCTTGATTGTGCACATTCACACATTCTCAAACAAATCATTAAGGGCACAACCCATTAAGGGCCCATCAATTCCAGAGCACCAATTTCCCAAGCCTAATTAAAATCAATTAGACGTTGGCCCTAAAGATTCATTCACTCGTCGGGATCCAGATTGAGATTATTCATGATTAACCTGCTTATACTAGTCAATTTGATGTCTAGCTAGGGGAGTAGCGTCAAACGACCGCAGCTGGAGGGTACACTAGGAACTAGAGGCGCAAGCCAAAGGAAGAACCTTCTCCCCAATCCCTCCTTCTAGCTAGTCAGATTGCTTGGACATAAGTAGAGTAAATCATCCATAATCTTAGGATGGATTCTGAGAGTCAGTAGAACTTAGGCTACCCCATCTAAGGACATGTTTGTATTCTTCTGCTGTAGAGTTTCCTGTTTTCCCCATCCTTTCGACTTCCCATCGGAGACATAGAAATCAAGCCTCAAGTCTTAAGTTTGATTAAACATTTCCATGGGCTTGGCTTAGAGGACCCATTCCAGCATCTAGAGGATCTGACCACTTTGGTTCAGTTCACCAGAGCAAGGAATGTGAACGAAGAGCAAATGATAATGAGGCTTTTCCCCCACTCTCTCAGGGATAAGGCCACACATTGGTATCGGACTATAGGAAGGCCGATTGAAACTTGGGCTGCTCTTAAGTCGGCTTTCTTGAAGAAATTCTTTCCTATCGGAAGGACCAATGCCTTGTGACGGGCAATTACCACTTTCGCCCAGCGGCCGGGGGAACCATTTCATGGTGCCTGGGAGCGATTCTAGGAACTTTTGAGGAAGTGTCCATGCCACGAGGTGCCAAAATGGCAACTCGTGCAGAGTTTCTATCACAGGTTGGTTGAGCAACTCTGTAATCACGTGGACACCTTCTACGGAGGCAATTTCCTCAACAAGATGTAGATAATGCATACGACTTGTTTGAGGAAATGAGTGAGAACTCAATTAATCATGCCTCCATGGATGCATTCAACCGTTCCCAACAACCTAGGTCAAGTGCTAATGAGATCTAGGATTCTCATTCATTTGACATGGAATTAATTTGTAATAAACTGGATAAAATGGACTTGGTTGCTAAGAAAATGGAAGAATGGATGTATGGGAATTCAGGAAACACTTTTATACCCACTAAATCTCAGAATTCAGGATTCCATTCCTCACGAGCTCCCACGGGGCGGGAATTCGTGAACCAACTTGATATGGTTCAACCTGTGAGCCAGGATTTCTCGGAACCTTATGGGTTCCAAACTGGGGCCTTTGATCCCATTTTTTTTTATCCTTTCTTCTCTCCATCCTTGTCTTATGAGGATGCATATGCAATGTAGGAGAATGTTAGGTCTAACCCGTATTCCAACACTTATAACTCAGGATGGAGGAACCACCCTAACTTCTCTTAGAAAAATCAGGAGCAACAGACCCAAACTCGACCCAGCAACTATGTATCTCAAAAACCTATGGGTCAGCATCAAGTATACACCCAGTTGCCCCTGAGACCGGTTACTCAGCCATCTTGGAATGCCCAACAATCCGCAGGACAGGCTGATTTAAACCAGCAGATGGTGGAAATGCAAGGGTCCATGCTTCAGCTTATGCAACAAATGAAGACATCATTGGATAACTTACAATTTGGGTTAATTGCTAACACCTGAAAACCCAAATCTCTACCATCCCAACCCATACCCAACCCGCGCAACGTGCAAAATCAGGGCAATAGAGCCGAAGGGTACGAGAATCAAAGGGACTCACGCGCACATGCTCTGGTGGTTGAGAAAGGTCCCTCATCACCTTCTTCTTCTAGTTACATGACTAACCAAGGCCCTCCAATCTTCACTAACCCACCTCAAGACCCAAACCCGTATGCCTCTGCAAACTCTGTCACCTTCAGAAGTGGAAAGCAAACTCGAGACCCTAAATTACCTTCTAGATGCCAAAACCCTGGGGAGCTTGAGAGAGAAGAGGAGATTGAAGAAAATAATAAGGCCCAGGGATCAGAAATTGACAATCCCACCCATATCCCATTCCCTGATGCCCTATTGAAAACCAAGAAGCAGAAATCCCTAGATAGCAACGAGGAGCTCCTGGATTTATTCAAGAGCATAGAGATCAATATTCCACTCCTCGATGCTATTAAGCACATCTCGGCTTACACTAAGTTTTTGAAAGAAATATGTACCCAAAAGCGTAAACTGAGAGAACCTACTCTAAGGAAGGTGATTCTCTCTAAGCAGTCAAGTTCTGTAATCCTGCATCACCTTTCTCAAAAGAAGAAAGATCCAGGTGCCCCCTTGATCTCATGCATTATTGGGGAATATACTTTTGATAGGGCACTATTGGATCTAGGTGCATCCATCAACCTAATCCCGACTTCTCTTTATGAGAGGTTTGGGTTAGGTGAACTCAGGCCAACGTCAGTAACGCTACAATTAGTGGACCCATCGGTCATTACACTGAGAGGCGTTATTGAGGATGTAATTGTCAAGGTTAAGGATTTCTATTTTTTTGTAGATTTCCTCTTCCTTGACATTGATGTACCTAATGATTTGAGGAACACGCCCATCATTCTGGGGCATACATTCCTAGCTACCGCCAAGGCCAACATTAATTGTGAAAGCGGTAGTATGGAGATCGCCTATGGGGATAAGAAATTAACTCTGGATATTTTTAAGGCGATAAGAGAATTTGAGGATTGTGGATTCATTGAGGAACTCAAGGATCAGGATCTTAAGACTTGTATGACAATCAGTGCACTCGAGGACTCCACCAGCTTTAGCGAACCCAACCCACAACCCTCCGTGGTAGACTTGCCACATCCTGAAGAGGTTATTGCTTTTCTTCATTCCCAGCCTCTTCCACTGAATCGTCCTGATGAATCTTCATCAGCATCCTCCCTACCTTCTATTCTAAACCCACCCTAGTTGGAATTAAAACCATTGCCCAAAAATTTGAAATATGAGTTCTTAGTACTTGAAAACACACTCCTTGTGATTATTAATGCTGATTTGGCTAAGGAGCAAGAATTGAGGTTAATTAAGGTCATTAAGAACAACGAGGCAATTGGTTGGACCATCCATGACCTTAGGGGGATCGACCCATATTATTATAATCATTGTATTTTCATGGAAGATGGATCCTGCCCTTCTCGCGAAATGCAAAGGAGACTAAACCTAAATATGCGAGAATTGGTCAAGAAGGAGATAATCAAGTGGCTTGATGCTAGGATTATTTACCCAATCTCGGATAGTCCGTGGGTTAGCCCCGTTTAGATTGTACCCAAGAAGGCGGGAATAACTATTACAACTAATGAGAAAGGGGAAACCTTCACCACTCGTTCAGCTTTTGCTTGGAGAGTCTGCATTGACTATAGGAAGTTGAACACAACCACTAAAAAGGATCACTTTCCCTTGCCATTCATCGATCAAATCCTTGAAAAGTTAGCTGGGAAAAAATATTTTTGCTTCCTGGATGGTTATTCGAGATACAACCAAGTCCCTATCCATCCCGAAGACCAGGAAAATACAACTTTCACATATCCCTACAGAACCTTTGTGATAAACGCCAGTTTATCATCATTTTTATGCTTTAAAACTAACCTAGCTCTTAGGATTTTACTCTGCAAACGGGTTTTTGGGCTGCATTTAGGCATAAATTAGGATAGGCATGCATTGCATTTTTTATTGTCATTTTAATGAGTTTTTGTGAGTGTTAGGGATGTACAGATGCACAGATCCCTAAAACCCTAGCACTCAAGAAGGCAATTGGTGAAGGAGAAGCCCAGACTAGCTGGAACTCAGCCTAATCCAGCTCACCTCAGCTTGATCCAGCTCACCTCAGCTTGATCTAGCTCATCGCAGCTGGAACCTAGCTTACTTGAACTAAGGTTAGCTCATCCCAGCTCCATTCAGTAAATCTCAGCTGGATGGCAGCTCAAGAGAGTTCACCTTAGCTCACCCTAGCTCAAGTCAGCTCAGATCCAGCTCAACTTAGCTGAGTCTAGCTCACCTCAGCTCCCACTAGTTCACAGGGAGCTCTAGCTAGCTCAGCTGAGTTGATAGGAGTTCACCCCAGCTCAGATCCAGCTACATCCAGCTCCACTCAGCTCCAACCAGCTGAAGAAGAATTCATCCCAGCTCAGGAAGCTCAAGTCCAGCTCACAGGGACTCAGCTTAGCTCAACTCAGTTGAGCTAAGCTACCTTAGCTGCCTCAACCAGCTTGATTCTCCCCGGGAGCACCAGACCCAGCTCACCTTAGCTCATTTTGGTAGAAGCTAGCTCACTTTAGCTTGGCTTAGCAACTAGCAAAGAACTAGCAAGCTAAGCCAGCTAGAGTAGCCCCATGCCAGCCTCTTCAGCAGCAGCCAGCTCCAGCTCCAGCTCCAGCTCCAGACTTCTTCTCCTCAGCTCCCTCCTCCAAACCCTAGCTCTAACACCTTCTCCTCCACTCCACCTTTAGCTAAGCTAGCTTAGCTTATCTTAGCTTAGCTTAGCATAGCTAACAACCAGCTCCTTGGCCCTTCATTACCTCCAAAATCAACCCTAGCTAGCTCCACCAACTCAAGCCTACCTAAGCTAGCTACTCTACTCAAGTTGGCGCCACCTCCTAGCCATCCCTTCACCCCATTATCTCCACCAAAAGACACTTCAAGTTGGCGCCAAAATCCACCCCTAACCACCTCTATATTGGCGCCACTTTTCCCTCCAAAATCTCCTCTCATCTCCACCACACAATCTCCCTTGAACCCATCTCCACCATCCACCTAACCTCCCTTCTAGAAGACCCCATGTTGGCGCCAACATGGTGGTGTCTCTCCACCACCAAAAGACACCAACACCACCATAACTACCCCCTTTAACACCTCTTGGGTTGGCGCCAACTCTCCTTAGCCATAGGATCACTAACCACCTCCATTCTTCCATCCTAGCCCTCCATTTCAAGGGGCACCTTAACCCCCCATCCTACCCTATAAAAAGACCACTACCCACCACCATTCAAGCCATCCTTGGCTAGCCATTTCACTCTCATATTCCACCAAGAATCCCACGTCCAAGAGAGAAGAAGAAGAAGAAGATTAAGGGGATATTCTGTCCCCTTGGTGCCTTCCCCTCTTCCCTTCTCTCTTGGGTCACGCCAGCCAAAGGAGAAGCCAGGCAAGGAAGATCTTGGAGGAGATCTTGAAGGTGGTCACGCCACCTTGGAGGAGTTTTTAAGGGTGGTGCACGCCCACCCCTTTGGAGAGAGCATTAAAGGTGGTAGCTTCCACCTTGGAGGAGCTCTCAAGGAAGGAGAAGAAGGAGGCCCTCTTTTCAAGCCAAGGAGCAGCTAGGCTTGGAGCAAGAAGACAACCTTCTTCACCATTGTTACAAGAGGATTTGTGTTTCTTTTCTTGCTTTTAAATTGTTCAATTCTAGTAGAAGCTTTCCTCTACTTGTCCTTGAAAAGAACACTCATTCTACTCAATCAAAAATTGCCTTCTTTTAAGCTTTTTATTGCAGTTGTTTGTTTTGGTTCTAGCACTTATTTCACCTCTTCTTCCTAATTACCCTAGGCCTACACTTGCCTAGAGTGAGCTTAGGAAGAAGATATTTCTATCTTTTAGAATTTTAATCATTTGTAGGTGTTAGTTCTTTTCGCTACAATCTGCCGTTTGCCCTCGTCTTTTCAAAATACAAAAAAATTACATATTGAAAAATATTAAAAAGAAAGTTGAGATTGTATTCCAAGCAAGAGAATCATTATTGCAATTTTTGCCTCCTTGGACGACCCTAGATACTCCCCTATCTAGGATATAAATTTTAAAAGCGAAAGCGGATTCGCGTGTTACAACGACGTTAAAAAACTGCTTTTACAAATCACGCGTATTTCGCTATCACTTTTTGGCGCCGTTGCCGGGGAGGCACGGCTTTGCATTAACTCATTTTCTCTTGCTTGAAGTGGATCTCATCCCCTTCTCTTTCTTTCTTTTGTGTGTGCAGGAACTACAGCGGGAAGGCAGGAATCTGGAAGAGAAAGCTCAAAGGTCCTTTTCTTCCCACGAAAATTCAGGTTGGTTCCTCTTTCTGGTCACATAAATAATTAAAACTACCAAAAATATATTAAACTTGGCTTTCAGGACCCTAAACACTTAAATTAAGTGGAGTGGTGCATTTTAAAATCCATTGTTTGCTTGTATGCTTCTTTAACACCACTCCATTGCAAGTATTGGTGTTCTATTTTTCGGGTCCAGATTTCTGTCCAAACTTGAAAAATCGATTCCTAACACCCCAGGCCTCCTAAAATCATAAAATTTCATAGAGTGATTTCCAATTAAGTTAGGAACATCTGTTCGAAATTTCAAATCAATTGGGTTTGTATTTAATTTTTAAAAATTCGTGGATTACAGAGAGGTCATACCCTCTTATCTTCCTGTTTTACTACTGTCCGCGAATTTTCAGAATTTTTATACTCATCCAATTTTTGGGAAATTGAGCTTGCTGGAATCCTTGTGAAATTTTATATATCATATAAAATCATAAAAATTTTCTAAGGTCGGTGGTAGTACTAAAAAGTTCATAATACCCACAGGTATTATTTCTGGACTTTGACACCAGTACAATTAAAAATTCAAAACAATTATCAAACGAATTCCTAAAATCTTACAAAAATCTTTTCTGGAATCCTTGTTTGATTTTATTCAAAGTAGTGGTGTTGTTTGACTTGTTTGGACCACTACTTAATTCTGAAAGCCTAAAAAATAACTCATTGGTAGTTAAATTTCTGTCTTAGGGATAATTGGCTTAGGGTTTCTTTCTTTCTCTTTTGAGGATTAATTCAAAGGAAATATACAATCACCCATACAACTTGTTTTCCTTTGATTGTGGGTTTTCAAACTTGTTTGAAAAGTTAACTAAAGAAACCCTAAAATACATTCAATTAAATCAAATCCTAAAAGACAAAAATACAAAAAAAAAAAATTGTGTGACAACTTGATTTTCATTGGAGCCACTCTCCAATTCTTGCACACACACAAAAAAATCAAATAACAGGGCCACATCCCAATAAACGCCCTCTACATTCCATGTGCACTATAGCATCCTAGACCTAATTAAAATTTGTAGCAACTTGACCCCTAAGGCTTTATCAACTTAGGCTTGCTATTTAGGTCTTAAGTTTTCTTTAGTTAGTACCAATTTTGTCATCTATATCTGGTGTTCAGGCTGAGGGGCTGTGTCAAACGACCAGGCGCGGGTTTGTACAAGCACCTGGGATTTTCCCTGGGAAACGTTTGGGCCCAAACCTCCCCTTAAGCAACCTGGCCAGATTTGTTGATAGAACGGGTATTCACTATTGACTACTTAATTCCTACATAGACCAAGTCTTAGGTTTATTTTTTAGGGAGTCACAACTAAGTTAGGTCTAGAATTTGATTGCTTGTGTGCACATTTCTCTCATCTCTATCTCTTCTCCTCCCCTCCATTTCTTCCAAGTAGTGCATGCACGGGCGACGGTCCCAAAAGCCACACCTTGAGGGACCATCTGATTTCGCCCCCCGTAGCAAGAAATCATTGTTTTCTTCCCCCTCGTCTTCTAGAAAAATGGAAAACCCAGGAAGCCGTCAAAAAAATTCTGCTTCCACTTCTAACCCGTCAGCCGACCCACAAGCTGACTCCACCCTCCCTCACCTTCCTAACTTGGAGCAACCAGAAATATCAGCAGGGCCAGGTGGCCCTCCAATTATAACCCATAATACAAATCCCTTTGCATTAATGGTCGACCATTTGGCTCGACTACAACAAAATCAAGAAGATCTACCTAGGACTGTCACGAACCTAGCTAATCAAGGACAAAATCCACCACCTCGCCAACAGCCTGTCATTCCTCTTAAGGATTACTATGATCCTTCCAATTATGAGGAAAGACCAGGGGTGGTCATACCACAAGGGGATTTTGAAATCAAACCTGCTATTCTAAACCTTATCAAGCATTTTCATGGTCTTCCAAGAGAGGACCCTTTTTGTCATCTCGAGGAATTAACTGTCCTCGCTCAAACCACTCGTTCCCGCCAGGTGCAGGAAGACATGTGGTTAATGAGACTCTTTCCTCTCTCTCTCAAAGACAAAGCATCACATTGGTTTAGAACAGTTGGGCGTCCTATTACCACCTGGCCCCAATTAAAAAGTGCTTTTCTTAAAAAACTTTTTCCGATCGGTCGAACAAATGCATTAAGAAGATCTATAACGACCTTTCAACAAAAAATTGGTGAACCCCTCCATGAAGCCTGGGAAAGATTTCAGGAACTTCTAAGAAGTTGTCCCCACCATGAAATTCCACAATGGCAGCTAGTGCAGATCTTCTATCATGGATTAGAAGATCAATTAAAACGATTTGTGGATGCCTCATGTGGGGGCAATTTTCTTAACAAAGACGCCGAAAGTGCCTATCTTCTCTATGAAGAAATGAGTGAAAACTCATTTAACATGACTTCAATGGACACTTTTGGCAGATCACAAAACCCCAGACATGGAGTCCATGAAATTGACTCCAAAACCACCTCTGTTCCAATCACACAAGATGATTTATATATGTTAGCTCAACGAATGGACCAGATGCAAATTCACCAAAAGAAAATAGAAGAAAAGCTCACAAACAAACAAGCTCCACACGTCCACTCTCCACACACTCACCCCCCACACATTCTCCGAAGAGAGAATCTGCACAATATCGATGCCACATCTGTTGACCAGCAATTCCCGGCTGATTTCCCGCAAGATTTAACCGGAAATTTTGACCAAAATATTGTTGATTCCACCTCGGAAAATATTTATGCTCTCCAGGAGCAATTTAGAAACTCCTCCAACATTTCCAATCAAAATTGGAGGACTAACCCGAATCACTCCTGGAAAAACCCGAATCCGATTTCTCTTCCCAAACAAAACTATTGTGGGAATTATGGGCAACCTTTGTATCAACCTGGACCATCCCAGGATGATATTAATAATCAGGTCATGAAAACTCTGCAAGGAATGCAGACTCAAATGACAGAAGTAACCCGCATGGTTACCAATTTACAACAACAAGTTAAGGTTACTCCTGATCATCGACCTATTGGGAATTTACCATCCCAACCCATGCCCAACCCCAACAATCAAAGGAGTCAATTCCAAGGTGGATATCACAGTCAACCTATTCATCCAGCACCTCAGCATCCGCCGGGTTTCAATAACAGCCAGGCTCCCCGTCCTCACCCTAGAAACAACCAGACTGCAAATGCAGTTACCTTGAGGAATGGGAAAACCACTCAAAATACCCTGCCTGTTAAAGAAACCCGCTCTAATGACACACAGATTAACTCTTCCCCTCCTATTGTTCAGGAACCAATTCACGCAAAACAGGGCAACCCTGCCCCATTTCCACAAGCCCTCCACTCTTCAAAAAAGAAAAAAACAAAATCTGAGCCCACTGAGAAGGAATTAATGGATTTATTTGGGCAAGTAGAAATTAATATCCCTATCCTAGATGCCATTAAGTATATCCCTGCCTATGCAAAATTCTTAAAAGATTTATGTACTCCAAAAAGGCAGCCCAAGAATTTAGGAAAGGTGATTCTTCCAGAGACAGTCAGCTCAGTTGTGCAGAGCCGACTGCCTCTTAAGAGAAAAGATCCCGGCGCCCCCTAATCCAAGTTATCATTAATGATACCTCATTTGATCGCGCTCTGTTGGATCTTGGTGCCTCAATTAATCTTATCCCCACAATTATTTTTGAGGAATTTAAGATCGGTGAATTGAAACCTGTTGAGGTTACTCTCCAATTAGCCGACCGATCTACGATTAAACCAAGGGGAATTGTTGAAGATGTTCTTGTCCGGGTCAAAGATTGTCTATTCGCTGTAGACTTTTTAGTCCTGGACATAGAGGTACCTGAAGCACTTAAGTTTGCCCCCATTATTCTTGGAAGACCATTCTTAGCCACCGCCCGCGCCAATATTGATTGTGATTCTGGAAAGATGAAGATCATGTGTGGCGGTGAATCTGTAACCCTAGACATTTTTCAAGCCTCTAGGCGATTCCAGGAACCAGATTTCTTTGATGATTCGGATTCAGAAATAGAAAACATTGTGGAGGAAACATTGCAGATTTCCCAATTAGGTTCCTGTTTTGCTGTAAATACGGTTCCTGAACAATCTACTTTTTCTCACCCTTCCACCTCAACTACACAACCAGCTAACATTCCAGCTGACCCTTTCACTCTCACCTCACCTCTAACCCACAAAGCAGAAACTCTTTCGGAACCGGGCCTACAATTGGAATTAAAACCTTTGCCCGATTCACTTAAATATGTTTTCCTGGGTCCAAATCAGACCCTGCCCCTGATTATAAATTCTGGACTCACCGGGGCACAAGAGCACAAACTTCTCCAGGTTTTGAGTAAATATCGAAAAGCTATTGGCTGGACCCTTTCTGATCTTAAAGGCATTCATCTGTCCTATTGTATGCACCGTATATTTTTAGAGGACGATTCTCGCCCCTCCCGCCAACCACAAAGGCGCTTGAATCCTAGTATGCAGGAGGTGGTAAAAAAGGAGATTATTAAGTGGCTGGATGCTGATATCATCTACCCCATTTCTGACAGCTCCTGGGTTAGTCCAACTCAAGTAGTCCCCAAAAAGGCTGGACTAACAGTTGTCACCAATGAAAAGGGGGAAAATATAGCCACTCGAATCGCTTCTTCTTGGCGCGTGTGTATAGATTATCGAAAATTAAACACCGCCACTAAGAAGGATCATTTCCCGCTCCCTTTTATTGATCAAATCTTGGAGCGGTTAGCCGGACGGGAATTTTACTGTTTTTTGGACGGTTATTCTGGCTATAATCAAGTAGCGGTTCATCCTGAGGACCAGGATAAAACAACTTTCACCTGCCCCTTCGGAACCTTTGCTTTCCGAAGAATGCCCTTCGGTCTTTGCAACGCACCTGCGACTTTTCAAAGGTGCATGCTTGCAATTTTTTCAGACCTGGTAGGTGAATGTCTAGAAGTTTTTATGGATGACTTCTCTATTTTTGGAGATTCTTTTGATCATTGCCTCAAAAATCTTGAAAGAACCCTCCAAAAGTGCATAGAAGTTAACCTGGTCCTCAGCTGGGAAAAAAGCCATTTCATGGTCCAAGAAGGTATTGTCTTGGGCCATGTTATTTCTAAACAAGGAATTGCGGTAGATAAAGCAAAAATAGATGCTATATCTAAGCTCCCACCGCCCACTACTGTCAGACAAATCAAATCCTTTTTGGGTCATGTGGGTTTCTATCGTCGATTCATACAAAACTTTTCCCAAATCTCCAAGCCTTTAAGTCAGCTTCTTACTAAAGACCAGCCATTTGATTTTAATAATAAGTGCCTGGAGAGTTTTTTGAGGTTGAAGAAAGAGGTTACTGAGGCACCAATATTGCAGGGACCTGACTGGAATAGTCCCTTTGAATTAATGACAGATGCCTCAGATTTTGCTGTAGGGGCCGTTCTAGGGCAAAGAATTGGCAAGAAACCCGTTGTGATCTATTATGCCAGCAAAACCCTTGATGACGCACAACGGAATTACACGGTTACTGAAAAGGAACTTCTTGCCATTGTATTTGCCTTGGAAAAATTTAGATCTTATCTGTTGGGGTCACGTGTCACTGTTTATACCGACCACTCAGCAATTAAATATTTGCTGACTAAGAAAGATGTGAAACCCCGCCTTATCCGTTGGATTCTGCTGCTCCAGGAATTTGACCTGGAAATCAAGGATAAGGCGGGATTGCACGATGTAGTGGCCGATCATCTCTCTCGTCTTATGACAAATGACATAATGACCCCACCAGATCAGTTCCCTGATGAAAGTATTTTAGCTGCTACAACCCTCCCTTGGTTTGCACCCATTGCAAACTACTTAGCAACAGAACAAATCCCCGCTGATTGGCCAAAAACAAAACGGGATAAGTTCTTTGCTGATATTAAATATTATTTTTGGGAGGAGCCTGACCTTTTCCGCATTTGTGCCGATCAGGTTATTCGACGATGTGTCCCTGATTCTGAAATCCATGATATCTTAACACATTGTCACTCAATGGCCTGTGGCGGACATTTTTCGGGCAAGAAAACTGCAGCTAAAATCCTTAATGCAGGATTTTATTGGCCCAGCTTGCACAAAGATGCTCATGACTTTGTTCGGTCCTGTGTGCGTTGCCAGAGCATCGGCAACATGACTCGAAAGGATATGATGCCCCTTAATCCTATTTTAGAGGTTGAAATTTTCGATGTTTGGGGCATCGACTTCATGGGACCGTTCATCAACTCTGGTGGGTATTTGTATATTTTAGTCGCAATAGACTATGTTTCTAAATGGATAGAAGCAATACCCACCCGCACTAGTGATCACCGTGTGGTTGTCGAATTTCTTAAGAAAAATATTTTCTCAAGATTCGGCATACCAAAAGCCATTATCAGTGATGGAGGCTCACATTTCACCCACTCACACTTCCGTCACCTCCTTTCTAAATACGGGGTTAATCATAAAATTTCCACACCATATCATCCCCAAACTAATGGCCAGGCTGAAGTTTCTAACCGGGAAATTAAAAATATTCTACAAAAAACGGTTAGGTCCGACCGTAAAGACTGGTCCACCAAATTGGACGACGCTTTATGGGCCTACCGTACCGCTTTTAAAACTCCGCTTGGCATGTCTCCCTTCCGTCTAATTTTCGGGAAGGCATGCCATCTCCCGGTAGAATTAGAACATAGGGCTTTTTGGGCAATAAAACAACTTAATATGGATTTATCTGATGCCGGTAACCATAGAAAATTACAATTAACTGAATTGGAAGAATTACGTAATTTTTCCTATGAAAATGCGAGGATTTATAAAGACCGAACAAAGAAATTTCATGATAAATATATTGTTCGGAAACACTTTGACGTTAATCAACGTGTTTGGCTTTTCGATGCGAGATTACGTCTTTTTCCTGGCAAATTAAAATCTAAATGGACCGGCCCCTTTATTGTTCATAAAACATATCCATACGGCGCTGTTGACCTTTTTGATCCACAAACTAATTCGATATTTCAAGTCAATGGCCAGCGTTTAAAGCCCTATTTTGACCATACACCTAAAATTCCATCTGAATCTTTTAATTTTATTGAGCCAACCACCCTTGATCACTAGTACACATCACGCCCGGCTGAATGGCGTAAAAGATAGCACTGGATGGGAGGTAACCCATCATTTTCTTGCTTTCTTTTTTTTCTTCTTTTTCCAGGTTTTGATCATCCTAAACCCGACCGTCATCACTAAGGTGATCCCTTTTCCCTCCTAATGCATGAGGACATGGCATATCTTAAGCATGGGGGGGTGTTTTTAAATTTTTATGATCGATTCAGGATGTTCAAAACCTAAAAACATGCAATTTTCTTTAATTTATTTCCTGCTTGCATACCCAAAAAAAAAAATAAAAATGTTGAAAACTTTTTGAGGAAAAATTTTGAAATCAGGACTAAGGTCGTAAAATTCACTTCTGGTACAATGGGATTTAATATTTAACAAACTAAGGATGAGGATAAGGATCTGATCATTAGAATTTCAGGGTCTATTTTAGACTAGATCAGATATCCTTCTCTAAAATTCCACCTGAACTCATGATAGTTCAGGTGACTTGATCCTATTTTGTAATATGGAAAGTATTTGACTTAGTTTCTGTTTCAAAAACTTGCGGGTCTCAAGAAACTTCTTGTGTCAATTTTCACACACAAGCCAACACTTAAAAACAACTAAAAAAAAAAAAAAAAAATTGAAAAGCTTCCTTGTTTGGATTTAGTAAAAGTCTGAAGCAGATCATTGGTTTGAGTTCCCACCGCCGAGAGGAAGGAAAATACCTTCTTTGAGGACGCGATGTCAACATGTTACCGCCTCGGCGCTGCTCTATATCTATATTTCATATCTTTAGACGGAGCATTAAAGCGCATTTCAGCAGCTCAAGTGTCTTGGACGGTGCTCTACCTATAGCGTCGGAGCAAGAGCTTTAGTTTGCTTGGAGTGCCCCTTTTCACCGCATCGTGTTTTGGGGTTGTGAGCTCTTGGGTGGTGTCATGGACAATGCTATCCCGAAGTACTGGCGCCAGAGCCCCCTCGAGGAATGGTAACGGGAATGATGATCCCGACACATCTGTTGTAAGACTAAGCTAAAAATAAGCATGGGGGAGAAAAAAAAAAAAAAAATATATATATATAATAATAACACGTCCTTATAAAGGTTGGCTTTTCACAAGCACAGACACAAGGTTTTAAAGGAATTTGCAAGTTGCGAATCAGATTCACGAGCCAGAAAAATCCTAAAAACAAACATTTCAAGTCATCTGAATTAACAAGGGGTTAATTTGTGAATTTTCTGAGGATATATTGATCCCGTTCTATCTAATGGTTGGATCCAAAAACAAATCCTGATGTTTATCTTCAACAAATCCCGTATCTCCTGTGTTTTAATCTACCAAGGTCCCTTAATCTCTTTTTCTCCTCAAAAGTCAAAAAAATTAGATTTCCCAAAAATTCCGTTTTCCAAAAAAAAAATTAATGTTTTGCTAAGAGACTAGCAAAAGATAAGCATGGGGGTGTGATAAACGCCAGTTTATCATCATTTTTATGCTTTAAAACTAACCTAGCTCTTAGGATTTTACTCTGCAAACGGGTTTTTGGGCTGCATTTAGGCATAAATTAGGATAGGCATGCATTGCATTTTTTATTGTCATTTTAATGAGTTTTTGTGAGTGTTAGGGATGTACAGATGCACAGATCCCTAAAACCCTAGCACTCAAGAAGGCAATTGGTGAAGGAGAAGCCCATACTAGCTGGAACTCAGCCTAATCCAGCTCACCTCAGCTTGATCCAGCTCACCTCAGCTTGATCTAGCTCATCGCAGCTGGAACCTAGCTTACTTGAACTAAGGTTAGCTCATCCCAGCTCCATTCAGTAAATCTCAGCTGGATGGCAGCTCAAGAGAGTTCACCTTAGCTCACCCTAGCTCAAGTCAGCTCAGATCCAGCTCAACTTAGCTGAGTCTAGCTCACCTCAGCTCCCACTAGTTCACAGGGAGCTCTAGCTAGCTCAGCTGAGTTGATAGGAGTTCACCCCAGCTCAGATCCAGCTACATCCAGCTCCACTCAGCTCCAACCAGCTGAAGAAGAATTCATCCCAACTCAGGAAGCTCAAGTCCAGCTCACAGGGACTCAGCTTAGCTCAACTCAGTTGAGCTAAGCTACCTTAGCTGCCTCAACCAGCTTGATTCTCCCCGGGAGCACCAGACCCAGCTCACCTTAGCTCATTTTGGTAGAAGCTAGCTCACTTTAGCTTGGCTTAGCAACTAGCAAAGAACTAGCAAGCTAAGCCAGCTAGAGTAGCCCCATGCCAGCCTCTTCAGCAGCAGCCAGCTCCAGCTCCAGCTCCAGCTCCAGACTTCTTCTCCTCAGCTCCCTCCTCCAAACCCTAGCTCTAACACCTTCTCCTCCACTCCACCTTTAGCTAAGCTAGCTTAGCTTATCTTAGCTTAGCTTAGCATAGCTAACAACCAGCTCCTTGGCCCTTCATTACCTCCAAAATCAACCCTAGCTAGCTCCACCAACTCAAGCCTACCTAAGCTAGCTACTCTACTCAAGTTGGCGCCACCTCCTAGCCATCCCTTCACCCCATTATCTCCACCAAAAGACACTTCAAGTTGGCGCCAAAATCCACCCCTAACCACCTCTATATTGGCGCCACTTTTCCCTCCAAAATCTCCTCTCATCTCCACCACACAATCTCCCTTGAACCCATCTCCACCATCCACCTAACCTCCCTTCTAGAAGACCCCATGTTGGCGCCAACATGGTGGTGTCTCTCCACCACCAAAAGACACCAACACCACCATAACTACCCCCTTTAACACCTCTTGGGTTGGCGCCAACTCTCCTTAGCCATAGGATCACTAACCACCTCCATTCTTCCATCCTAGCCCTCCATTTCAAGGGGCACCTTAACCCCCCATCCTACCCTATAAAAAGACCACTACCCACCACCATTCAAGCCATCCTTGGCTAGCCATTTCACTCTCATATTCCACCAAGAATCCCACGTCCAAGAGAGAAGAAGAAGAAGATTAAGGGGATATTCTGTCCCCTTGGTGCCTTCCCCTCTTCCCTTCTCTCTTGGGTCACGCCAGCCAAAGGAGAAGCCAGGCAAGGAAGATCTTGGAGGAGATCTTGAAGGTGGTCACGCCACCTTGGAGGAGTTTTTAAGGGTGGTGCACGCCCACCCCTTTGGAGAGAGCATTAAAGGTGGTAGCTTCCACCTTGGAGGAGCTCTCAAGGAAGGAGAAGAAGGAGGCCCTCTTTTCAAGCCAAGGAGCAGCTAGGCTTGGAGCAAGAAGACAACCTTCTTCACCATTGTTACAAGAGGATTTGTGTTTCTTTTCTTGCTTTTAAATTGTTCAATTCTAGTAGAAGCTTTCCTCTACTTGTCCTTGAAAAGAACACTCATTCTACTCAATCAAAAATTGCCTTCTTTTAAGCTTTTTATTGCAGTTGTTTGTTTTGGTTCTAGCACTTATTTCACCTCTTCTTCCTAATTACCCTAGGCCTACACTTGCCTAGAGTGAGCTTAGGAAGAAGATATTTCTATCTTTTAGAATTTTAATCATTTGTAGGTGTTAGTTCTTTTCGCTACAATCTGCCGTTTGCCCTCGTCTTTTCAAAATACAAAAAAATTACATATTGAAAAATATTAAAAAGAAATTTGAGATTGTATTCCAAGCAAGAGAATCATTATTGCAATTTTTGCCTCCTTGGACGACCCTAGATACTCCCCTATCTAGGATATAAATTTTAAAAGCGAAAGCGGATTCGCGTGTTACAACGACGTTAAAAAACTGCTTTTACAAATCACGCGTATTTCGCTATCACTTTTTGGCGCCGTTGCCGGGGAGGCACGGCTTTGCATTAACTCATTTTCTCTTGCTTGAAGTGGATCTCATCCCCTTCTCTTTCTTTCTTTTGTGTGTGCAGGAACTACAGCGGGAAGGCAGGAATCTGGAAGAGAAAGCTCAAAGGTCCTTTTCTTCCCACGAAAATTCAGGTTGGTTCCTCTTTCTGGTCACATAAATAATTAAAACTACCAAAAATATATTAAACTTGGCTTTCAGGACCCTAAACACTTAAATTAAGTGGAGTGGTGCATTTTAAAATCCATTGTTTGCTTGTATGCTTCTTTAACACCACTCCATTGCAAGTATTGGTGTTCTATTTTTCGGGTCCAGATTTCTGTCCAAACTTGAAAAATCGATGGACCCCTTAGCATTGAGATGGTGGGGAGGAGGGGGAGGAGGCGAAGGTTGAGATGGTGGGGAGTACGTCCCAGTTCATGTGGACCCCTTAGCATTGAGCATAAGTTTTGGTAAGAACACATATACCTTTAAGTCGTAAATAACTTATATATTTTAAAGTTTATTATAACTTTAGAAATATATAATGAATATGATTAATGTTTATGCAGGTAAAGTAAGAAGAGGATGAGAGAAGATAAAGAATCTAAACCTCCAGCATGTCCCTGAGGGCCTGAGAATAATGATCAAGCTTAGAACCATAGGGGATGCGGATAATTACCCGGGCTTCATCAGTCGAGTGGGCACAATTGTTAAGTCTATTGTACCCATTTGCTACTTCGACTGGAGGAAGGTGCCCACAGAGCTGAAGAGGCAGTTCCTCCATCAGTTGGAGGTAATTTTATCTATCACAGTTATTTCTTTTATAACTTTATCTTAAAATTATTATAAAGTAAGATTCACATATTTTTTAAAAAAATTAATGTAGGCAAATTACGATTGGGGTGACGATCCCAATGCCTCTTGATATATCCTTAAGTACATCGCCAAAATCCACAGAGATTAGAGATAGAGACCAAGAGAAATGTAATAATTTTTAAATATTTACATTTTTATTATATGCATAATTTCATATATTATTTCCAAAAATTGATATTTGGTATTTAGTTTTTCTCTAACTGCAGTTCACTCGAGGAGGCAATAGAGAATTATCCTCCTGATGTCATGCCTGATGATTGGAAGAAAGCATGTGAGCATTGGCTAGATCCGAAGACAAAGGTTAGTAAATGATTAAAAATTATTTTATTAATTTCATATATCTTAAATTCATAAAAAATATTATTGTGTATATCTATAGGAGCAAGCAAGAAAAAGTAAGGCAAATAGGACTAAAGCTCTACCACAGACCCATTGTTTGGGTCGAAGGAGCATTGAAACAGTCAAGAGTCATTATGTAAGTGTTGAAACTACTTTTCAGTTGAATATTACTTAATTGTTAAGTTATCTTAATATAATTGTATCATTTTTATATTGTTCAGTCCGTTACATATGATGAGATGGAAATGAGTAGGATGGATATCTACAAGGTCACCCACAGTAAAGCTGCAGTTGAGGGTACTCGTAAGTGAATTCATGAGTCAAACCAAGAGAAACACGTAAGTTTCCTAAACTTAAAAAATTTATAACTTTGTATATGTATATTATAATAATATTTTTTAATACATTTAGGAGCTAATGGTACACTTAGTGGATCCCCCCACTGATGAGACCTCCGACAATGTCCACCAACCTTTGGATCCAAAGAAGGCAATTAGGAGAGTGATGCCACCAGACCACAGTAGTTTCGTTCGTAGTGTAGGGAGGGCACACACGTTATCCACCTGGTATAGGAGGAAAGGTGCCGTCTCATCTAGTGATGTCGATTAGCTGCATCAAAAGATTAACACACTACATAGACAAGAGGAGGAGAGGAAGAAGAGAGAGGTAGAGATAAAGAATAAGATGAATGCCATAGATGATAAGCTTTAGACGCTTCTAACCCTTCTTCTGAAGAAGGGTCAGTTAGAGCATCCGTCTTCATCAGATCCCAGTATCTACCGACGAGATGATGGTGACTCTATGGGTGGTGCAAGTGGAGCTAGTGGCATCGAGGTAGCTGCATTTTGATTTTTACCCATTTTCTTTTGTTATGTTTTTCATGGTACATTTTTTATGTAAATATTACATTTTCAAACTTTTTATGTGCTAGACTTTATATTTATGAAATATAAACTTCTCTTCATTTTCATTACTTATTTTTCTATAAAAGCAACTCTTTTAAGTAGGTTTAGTAGGTAGATCTCATCATTTTGCAAATTTTTTTAAAAAAAACCCATACATTTGTCGTCGCTTATTTAAATAAGCGACGGCATAGATGTAATACTAAAAATAGTTTTCCCATCAGTTAAGGTTTGAAAGAATCACATTTCCTTCTTTTATACGGTCACTTATTAGGATAAGTGATGGAAAAAATATTTTTAGCGTCACATCTATGCTGTCACTTATTCAAATAAGTGACGGCAAAATTGTTTTTGCAATCACCTGTATGACATCGCTTTTAAGGAAAAGGATGGCAAAAATATTTTTGCCGTCGCTTATCTAAGAGAGGGCAAATTTACTTAAATGACAACGAAAATAAAGAACGGGCACATAAAGGCGAGAAAAAGTGATTTACATATGCCGTCGCTTATGACATAAGTGGCGGCAAATACAATTACCGTCGATTTTGAAACGACATTGAAATATCTAATCCGTCCCATTGTCAAACATTATTTTGACGTCCGATGCACCATCTAATCGATGGAAAAATGAAATAGCGACGATAATAACAGCGTCTCTCAATGGCGTCGGTTATTTGAGTTTTGCCCTCGGTTGGAGTAAAGTATGTTGTACTGATAGCATAATTTGCATGATTTGAAGATTCTTAAGAATTAGGAGCTTAGGAGATATTGATCTAAGACTTAGGCATTAAGATTTGGAAGCTAAACTCTTTTGGCTGTAGTTAGCTTAATCAACTAGGGTGGAGGGATCGATTCTGGGTTCGTTGAATCCTAAGGAATTTTGTTAAACAATATTAAAGTTAATACGATAGAAGTATTTAGCTCAATTGTCCACCCTATGTTTTGGAGGGCTTGGTAAACTAGGCATCCACAAATTCACTCACTTGAATTAGGTTACAGGCATTCAAACCTTGAAAATAATGGGCTTCATCACGAACTGGGATTGGGGAACCTTCACAATTAATCAGACTTAATATATATCAGAACTAACAAAGGTCCCTTCGAGTATGGCTGGCATGTTCCACTGGATATGCTCCCCAGTCGTAGGATGTCTAGAGCCTAGCCTAGCATCTTGAGTTTCCTTGGGTTTCACTTAGGTGATGTTCATGAATGGATGAAGAACCATTCACTTAGAAAAATGAGAGAAAAAGGAGAAGACCCAGAAAATAATAAAGCAGTAGGAGGAAGAAAGTGTGTGACAAAAATAGCCCAAAAATATTTTTAAAAAATCCAATAAAAATGTGTGCATCGAAATATCCCAAAAACCTAAAAAGCGTGAGGTGTTACAATAAGAGATCAAATGGTTCAGATGGGGAGATGTACCTTCAAGGTTGACCTTGGGATAGAAAAGGGTGATGGGAAAGTTGCCAAATCTTAATAAGGTAGAACTGAAGACAAGCTTGACGAAAGTTAGGGGTAGTCCCGATTTGGGGAAATCCGATGGTTTCATAACTTAGGAGCTCGAATGTCAAGTCATTGCAGTAAGTATAGAAGTTTTAAACTCATGGCTTAACAAACCTTGGTTGGACATTTTAAGCCTTAGAAACTATCTTAGAAGTTGAAACTGAGAGAAATGGAAAACTAAAGGACTAGACAACTTATGTCTTGATTCAAATCCCTAGTCCTATTGAGTTTGGTGACTAGATCTTATTGCATGAGAATTTAGGTTAATGTTTTCTTTAACCAAATCACTTAAGACTTCAAAATTAGATTTCATGACATTTTGCTTGGAATTACCGAATGGTAGGCATGCGGATGTGATGAGTAAGCTAATTTACATAGTAACATGCTTAGTTTTGTTAGTTTTGGGTATTAGTTGCATGAGTCTTAGGTCATATTATACATAATTGCATATTTGTATGATAGGGATAAAATGGTAATTTTGAACCTAATTTTGTGTTTTGCTATATGCAGGAACCAGGTTTTCAGGCTCAAGAGGAGAAGAAGTAGGAAAACAAGGCTCCAAAGCTGCAAGAGGAAGAAAATCAATTTTGGACACTTGAACCCAAAACCCTAACCCAACTAGCCTATTTTAGCCCTCATGCAAAACCTAATCCAAATATCTAATCCTGACCCTAAACCAGCTCTACTTATTTCTCTAAACCTTTTCCTCAAACCTAGGATCACTTCTAAGCCTAGTCTTAAAACCTAGCTCACACACTAGTGGCATTAGCTCACTCTTAATTAATCATATTCTATCCTATGGAGTTCTATGATTTATCCACATATGTCACTTAATTCTTTTACAAAAAATGCCCTCAATATTCTTGACATTAATTACAAAAGGTGGCTTTCATTGTATTCAATTAGGCCTCCAAATAAATCCCTTAAATATCTTCAATCAAGATCATATGTGACCACAAATCAAAGGTAATTGGATTTCCTTCTAGAATAAATCTCTTGGCCGACCAAACATGCCCTTGATGCACGAGCATGATTTGATATTATCCATGCTTAATCCATGTTAGTTGTGTAACCATACTTACACATATGCATTAGATTAGCCCATATAATAATTATTGCATTTAGACTAGTCTTGCATGCAATTTTTTATACATAATCATATTTCATAATCATTTTTATCCTCTAGGGACTAATCATACTTAGTTTCATCTTTTTTTGAGACTATGGGGAAATTTACCGCAATATGTTATCCATTAAAGCCTTACCCACAATTTACTAATCACCCTGCTCTTGGGTTCTTAATAATGAATACCAATTCTTTTTGCTCAACTAATCTCCCTCTCTCTCTCTCTCAGTGGAAAGGCCCAGCCCACCCAGCCATATCCCACTCGATACCCACGGTCAGACCCTCATCGTGGAAGCAGCTACAGTCCCATGCAGCCACACCAGCCCGGACCCTCTCACTCCCACTCGCGAGAACCACAGCGCAGGCCCTAAGTTAATTTGGAATCGCGACCCCCACTCCCCTCCTCACTCCCACTCGCGAGAACCACACACCGGAGGCCCTAAGCACGGACTCCATCGCCCACACAACTCACCCTCGAGCACGCAGAGCACTCGACCACCCTCCCACTAGCAACGGCAACAACCCACCGCTCCGACCCACTCTCCCATTCCCCATCGCCTCGTCGATCGTCTCCACACACAACACACTCCTCACACTCGCGACATACCGACCAGAACCACCTCTCCGAGCCCTGCAGGCTCGACGCACTCCTCCCATCTGAACTCTCGTGACCATAACGCTACCAACCGAGACCACCGCTCCCATCAGCACACCACCGGACTCAGCAACCTCTCTCCATTGCACAGCGTCGCCCACTTGCTCCACCCGACTTCATCTCCCTCCCATTTCGCAGGTAACACTCACGACAACCCACCACCTCATAGCCACAGCCGGCCACCACCTTCCCAACCACCAGTCTCTCCATCGCCGCCATCGCAAGCCGCCAGGGAGGAGTAGCTGCCGGAAGGAGCATCTGTTTAGAGTTGGAGCTTCGGCCTATCCTCTCCATTGCCGCCATCGCCTTCGCCGAGGAGTCGTCATCTCCACATCAGGCCGTCTGTGTTCTTGAACTTGTTTATATTTTTGATTGAGAACATGCTTAGTTGCTTGGCAATGGATATTTTATTTTCTATGATTTGACGTGTACGAGTCTTCTTGCAATGAGTGGCTAAACGTGATTTGCATGCGGGGGGCGAGGAGAGGGCACGGGTGAGATTCATTTAAATGGGATGGAGCATGTGAATGGGCACGTAAAACTCGAGTTGCCTTATGCCTAGGGTATACGTGCATCTAGGATATCCCAAGCCTAGGAGAGTTATCTCTGAGTTGGACTATACATTTAGTGGCGTATATCTTGAGATATGGCGAGCCTAGGGGGAGCTAGCCACAACATGAGCCCTGCTAAGATGTGTTGAATCTCGTGCCTAAACCCTAAATCCCACACACACTTCATGCTGTGATTGCATTCCGTTTTATTACGTGTTTAGTTTCATTTCATTCACTGTTTTCCGTCTCTCTGTTATTTCAGTTTTGTCAAAAACATTTCACCCTGAAAACCATGCTCAAAAAGGTCTATATTTCATTGGAGATAGCCCTTGAAGTAAGGAATCTAAGCATATAAATTGTACAGTCTAGCTTCTTCTATAGAAAGATATAAAAATCAAATAGTGGAGGTGTATCATACTGAATTTCAGACTCTGAAATCTGACCTTGTCGGAATTTTAGAAATTCCCACACACCTCATATTGCCTCGAAACATGATCTGAAATTTTCGTTATCGAATGTAGCTTGTATACAAAAATTGACAAAAATTTCTGACTTGCTTAAGTCTATGTTCCATGGGCAGAATTGATAGTGGGTCTCAATAGGCTGATTGTGACATCGGATTTCTAAAATCTAAAACAAATATCAAGAGCCTTCTAAAATTCCAAGAAAACCCCTAGGCATTCCATTTTGATCATAGGCCAACATTCCCTAAGGATTTGACCCGACTTGCTTTGTGCTATGTATTTTTTTAGTCGGAATTTTAAAATTGGTGTGTTTTTCTAGGTAAAAAGTTGATGATAGCATTAGTCCTCCCAAAGCCTAACCTTCCACATTAAAACCTATGCCCACCACACCCTCTAGAAGCCTCCTTGCCACCCACCATAGTTGCACAAATCCCACCATATCAATCACCATCTAATTATCTAATCCTAATTCCAATCAATTAAGACCCCCTGCCTAAATTGCCAACCCAACTCCCTACCTAATAAAACCCAACGTGCACCCTCCTCCCCTCCACAATTTATTGCGCCACCTAGCCCTATCTCAAGTACCTTGGACGTCCACCTTAGATACCCCATTAGGAAACCCAATCAAATCCCAATTTCATTAGGAATCTAACCTTCCAAAGATACCAAAACCTAATTATATTCCAAGAAACCCTAAACTTGGTCTCCAAGCATGTGTGCCACCCCCCCCTCCTCTATAAAATGCTTGGCCAACCACCCTTTGTGGTCATTAGGCTCTTCTTTAGGTCCCTTGCTTGCAATTAGGTTCCATTAGCTTCTAGTTTCTTCCATTAGTTCCATTAGTGCACCACCTTCTCCTTCAACCTCGACCATCTTCCACCAACAAAGTTGATCTCTCTCCATCTTCAACCTTGGTCGTGGGCCTTCCCAACATCAAGTCTCTGTTGGGTGCACCTTTACGTCTACTTCTCCTTCAACTCTCCAGGCTACACCTTCGTGGCTATCTCTACGTCTACCTTTGATTTTTGTTTACTTCGTTGTTCTAGTTGTAGTATTCATTATTGCAGTTTTACTTGATGTATCAGAACTCTTTTCACTCATTAATGAAGCTTTCCTTATCTTTGCGTCTCTTGTATTTGCTTTCTTAGTTAATTAGCTTAATTATTTGTATTTGCTTTCTTAGTTGCTAGAGTAGTTTACTCCCCTCTCGTGCTTTATGAAAAAAGATTAAAAAAATGGAAAAAAAAATCTCTTAGGAAGTGAAAAACACCGATTGCCTCCCAGAGATGACTCGGACTCCGTTTTTAACTTGCATGATTTTATGAGTTTGATACTATAAATTTAAAGTATCTTCACGATTTCTAGTGCAATGAACTATTAGAGAGAAGAGAGGAGAAGAAAAACTTCATGATTGCACTATCTAAGGTGCGCGACCATGGTATGTTTTATACACAATCATGACCTTGTTTGTTACAACAAATAGTGCGAGATATCAAGGGATTTGTTTTTCATTTTTTTTAGCTTCTCTAGATACACTCAAGAGAATGAGCGTGAGTTTGTTACAATGCTAACAGCCCCGCTCAATCAAAGGAGCTATGTGACTATAAATTGTTGAATATATAACTGACGGCGTAGCTGTTGGAAGTCATTTTTGTTGAGTGGGTTGGTTAGAATGTCTGCTAGTTGATCCTTTGATGAGATGAATTTGACTTGAAGGGATTTTCTTGCAACTTGTTCTCACATGAAATGAAAGTCTATCTTGATGTGTTTCATCCTTGCATGAAAAATCGGATTAGCAAAAAGATAGGTTGCGTCAATGTTGTCACACCATAGGATCAGAGTGTCACTGAGTGAAATATGTAATTCCTGAAGAAGTGAGTGAAGCCAGATGAGTTCTACAGTGGCATTTGCATCAACTTTATAGTCTACTTCTGTGGACAACCTTGAGACAGATTGTTGCTTTTTTGACAACCATGAAATGAGGTTGTTACCGAAGAAGATAAGATATCCATCGAAGGATCTATGATCCTCAGTGCAGCTTGCCCAATCGATATTGGAGTAAGCTTGAAGAGTGAAAGTAGAGGAACGTTTGAAGAGAAGGCCTGAGGAGGTTGTGCCCTTGAGATATTGCAAAATTCATTTGACATGTTCCCAATGTACTTCAGTTGGACTATGCATGAACTGATAGGCCTTGTTGACTGTGAATGATATATGAAGTCTGGTGAGTGATAAATATTGACGAGAGCCAACTATTTGTTTGTATAAAGTAGGGCCTTGAAATGGTTGTCCTTCATGAGTAAGCTTGCTTGTAGTTGCCATTAGAGTTTGTACTAGTTTATAGTTAGACATATTGGCCTTTTGTAAGAGATCAACTGTGTATTTTTGTTATGATGGCAGAAGACCATGATTCATGCAAAGAGCTTCTATCCCAAGGGAGTAATGTAGATGCCTAAGGTCTCTAATTTGGGATTCTTCCTGAAGGTGAGAGAGTAGCTACTGTATTTTGTTCGAGGAACTTCCAGTGATAATTATGTCATCAACATAAATGAGAATATATAGACATTGCTTTTTCGAGGACCAGATAAAGAGGGAGGTGCCGATTTTGGAAGGTTGAAAACTTAAGCTTTCCAAAAAGGTACTCAGTCGACTATACCAAGCACGCAGAGCTTGCTTCAACCCATACAAAGAACACTATAACTTGCATACATGATGTAGTTTATCTAGATTAGAGAAGCCTAGAGGTTGGGTCATGAAAATAGTTTCGTTGATATAACCATTAAGAAAAGCATTACTAACATCAAGTTGATGAAGATCCCAATTTTTGGAAACAACCAAAGAAATAATTGTTTGAATAGTAGTGGATTTAACCACTGGGCTGAAGGTTTCATTGTAGTCAATCCTTCTCTTTGATTGAATCCTTTGGCAACAAGGCATGCCTTATATCGTCCAATTTTGCTGTTGGGATCTAGCTTTAGGCGGAAGATCCATTGTAGCCAATAACATTCATGTCAGACTGATGAGGAATTGGAGTCCACATGTGGTTGACTAGAAGAGCATTATATTCGCTTGTCATTGCCGCATGCTAATTGGGATGAAAGTTAGCTTGGTAGAAGCATGTTGGTTCCTTGGTTGATGGAGCTTCGAAAAGTAACGCTCTTAGGGTTGAGTTTTGTTTGAGACCTGCCAATGCTCGATAGTCAATTGGTTGTCGTTGTCGTAGTAGACGCTTAGCTAGTGCAGTAGTGGGTGGGTTAGGTAGTGGCAAGGTGGAATAAGTATTTGTATTGCCCAATGTTGGGGAAGCACTGAGTGGAGGAGGTGGACCAAGAACAGAAACATTTCTATAGGGAAAAATATTTTCATCAAATCGAGCATGCCTTGATGTGTACATTTTCTTGTTTTGAATGTCATAACAGAGATAGCCATGGTGGTTTTTTGCGTAGCCAAGAAAAACATGCTGAGTTGTCCTATAGGAGAACTTGTGTGTATAGAGGGTACACAACACATCCAAAAACTCTTAGAAAGTTGTAGTTTGCATTTTTGTTATAAAGCAGGTATATGGTGTGGTGTTGTTTAGAGTAGCTGTTGGTAGTCTGTTGATAAGAAAAACAATAGGTACAAAATCAAAATGCCAAATACTCTTAAGTATGGATGCTTGAGCAAGCAAAGTAAGGCCAGTGTCTAGAATGTGGCGAATCTTTCATTTCACAGCCCCATTTTGTTCATGTGTGTGGGGGACAAGAGACTTGATGAACTATCCCATGTGTAGAAAAAAATGTTTTAACAACTTGGTATTTACCTCCTCCATCAATTTGGACTTGTTTAATTTTGATATGAAACTGACATTCCACCATCGTGTAAAGAGATTGGAAAACAAAAGCCCCATCACTTTTACTTTTGATTGGAAATAGCCATGCACATTTTGAAAAATCATCCATGAATAAGACAAAGTATTTAAAGCCAAAGGATGAATGACATGGAGTGGGAGCCCAAACATCGCTGAAAAGTAATTCAAATGAAGTAGAGCTTCGAGTACAAGTAGCTAATAAATGAATTTTTGTTAATTTCCCTAATATGCAAGAGGAACATTTTTTTGTGGTCGAAATAAAGTGAAGGCCTAGATTATTCATAATATGACCGACAATCTTAGACTGGGGATGACCCAGTCGGTTGTGCTAAAGAGTCCAAGAGTCTGAACTATGACAAAAGTTGATGGTGGAATGGAGAGTGAAGTCGAGCTGGTAGGAAGACGATAGAGGCCGCCATCATTGAACTCTTGGAGAAGTATTCGAGACGTACGATGATGCTTTATCAAATAACAATTGTCGTCAAATTCAATAGAGCAGTTATTATCCTTACAAAAGCGGACCTGGAAGCAGAAGGAGCACACAATATTTTGGAGAGTTTAAATGACTTGGAGGGATAGTGAAAGAGTTTTTCTCCCGACACATGTGATTTTCATACCTTGTCCATTGCCAACTTGAATAGTGTCGTTTCCACTGTAGGGTTCCTTGAGAGAAAGATTCTGAAAATTATTGGTGACGTGGTGAGTGGCTCCACTGTCAGGATACCCTTTCGTTACAGGAATTAGCTATAGACGATTGGAGCATGTACGCCTGTGGGGAGGAAGTCCTTTCTCCAGGGCCTGTCTTTCTGTAGTAACACTTATATGGGCTATGACCAAATATTCCGGATACTGGGCAAGGGGATCGACACATGCTGTTATTTCTTCCTCGACCATGGCCTCTGCCATGATCGTGGGTTGTGGAACGCTTGGCAGTGTTGACAGTAGGTGACAGATCTTCTGAAGGCTTGGTGTGACTCTGAAGGCGAATCTCATGGGCCTGGAGAACACTTTGTAATTTTGGCAATAGGATAAGGGAGGGACGGGAAGCTAATGCCTTGATAATATCCCCGTAGTCTGGGCCAAGGCTGTTGAATATGATTGCATTGAATTCGGCATTATCCATTCGATTACCAGAGGCAGCAATTTCATCAAAGATGTATTTCGTCTTTCTAAGGAAAGTGGATATATTATCTTTGCCTTTCTTTAAGGATTGAAGTTGCATCCGTAGTTGTAGGATGCGAGTATAAGATGGGGCACCATACGCCTCTTGTGGTGTTGTCCATACCTCAAAACTTGTGTTCAGGCCAACCACGATAGGAAGAACTTCCTCTGTCAGCGACGAAAGAAGCCAGATCAGAAGAAGCTGGTCACGGGGGTGCTAGGCTTGAACTTGTGTGTCGTCAATAGTTGAGGTAGAGGATGTTCCGGAAGTAGTAGATGAAGTTGAAGGGGTCGCTGATGGACATTTATCTATTCCTTAAACAAAGCCAAGGAGATTATGTGACCGGAGCAAAGACAGTAGTTGAGTCTTCCACAATAAATAATTTGTTGGAGTTAGTTTTATGAATAGAAAATGATGGACTTTCGAGGAGAAAATTGGTGAAGATTAAGAGGCTCCTTGAGAGGATGCCATTAAGAAGATCCAACAGAGGTGATTGGAGAGATGCAGTGAGGTTGATAGCGTTGACAAAAATCTCTGGCGGTGATGGAGCGATGCGTGGGTCTCCTCTGTACGAGGTCCTCCGGGGAGTGGCAACCTTCAGTGGAAAAATATTGAAACGTCGGTGTGGACTAGACGTAGTCGAATGGTTGTATGTATGGTGCTGCAACACCTGCTACACACCGAAGACAGGGATAATAACACCTTGGGTAGACCGGACAGGGTTGGGGAGGAAGCCGAGTTGTAGAATATGGTGTGGTGAGTCAAAGTGCGGCGTCAAGAAATAATGTTCTTGGTGGAGGCACATTTGAGAGTTGTTGGCGATCGACTGGCAGATTGTAAATATCGTCTGGGATGGCAATAGGGTAGAAGAAGTGAGAGCCACCTGAGGAAGGAGGTAGTCGAGGGCGTGTCTGGAAGTCGTCGAGTGGGGACTGAGGAGATGGAGGACTTAGTGTCAGCAAAGCTGGGATCGCGTGGACGAGGCAACCTTGATTTGTAAAGTATCGTCCTGGAGACCCACCACGGCCAACGGGAGGAAGTGGGTAGCGTCGTTGGTAGTGGGGTTTTCGGGGATGAGGGTGTGTGGATAGAGGGGAAGAGGAGAGGTGAGGGTGGTCACAGCGACAGCTGGTGGCAACAGGGGATCGGTAGTGGTGGACGAGAGTGGTGCGTCGGTGAGTGGCTCAGCGTAGGCAGAAGAGGGGGATGATGTTAGTCGGGTACGTTGTGGTAGGCAAGTTCGTGGGCGGGTCGAGCGGGTGTGGAATTGGTTAGGGTTATATAAGTATTGGGAAGGGTTGAGATAGGGCTTGGGGTTTGGTGGTTGTAGAGGTGAGGCGGCGGTGGCGAGTTGGGAAGGGAGAGAGGCAGTGGTGGTGCTGCGCCTGTTGGGGGAGATGCCGATGGTGAAGAGGAGTCGGTGAGGATGAGCACTCGTTGAGGATGGGGTGGCGTGGAGCTTCGTCGATGACGCCTATGCCAAAGGTCAGGGGATAGAGAGCGACCTTGCTCGAGGCAGAGATCGACAGAGGGTGATCGGCGAGGTGAATGAAGGCAGAGAGGTT
Organism: Thalassia testudinum; assembly: GCA_037157565.1. NCBI lineage: Eukaryota > Viridiplantae > Streptophyta > Magnoliopsida > Alismatales > Hydrocharitaceae > Thalassia > Thalassia testudinum. The sequence continues at coordinate 148,944,075 of JAZHRO010000031.1, forward strand.
GCGGATAGAAGCTAAGACGCGATCGACGGTGGAAGGTGGCGGATTGGGGAGGAGGGAAGGATCAAGAGGTGACGAGAGATTCCTGTCGTGCTCTAGATACCATGTTAGAGAGAAGAGAGGAGAAGAAAAACTTCACAATTGCACTATCTAAAGTGCATGACCATGGTACGTTTTATAGGCTGTCATGACCGTGTTTGTTACAACAAATAGTGCGAGATATTCGGGGATTTGTTTTTCATTTGTTTTTTTTTACCTTCTCCGGATATGCTCATGAGAATGAGCGTGAGTTTGTTACAATGCTAATATGAACGTATTTTTGCAATTTTGATTTTGCGACGATCAGGTACTCCATTAATGGGAACGGAAAGAAAATGACAAGATGCAACAAGAAAGAAAGAGACAATCGCAAGGGGGAACCAAAACCCTCCCTTGAAGAGGAGGGAACGTTAAAACAAAAAAGAAACAACCTAAAACAAAAACAAAAAATAAAAAAATAAAATAAATGCCTTTGTAACCAAATTATGTAGCAGACGTGAATGCCTACACCACCCTACTAAAATATGACAGTGCTACAAAGTTGTCTTCGGCGATCTTTATGATCCGCACTCACGAGTATCAATAGCCTGAGATTGAGGCATACCGACCAACTACTCTGTTGTGATGAAGCTCAAATTCATGCGTGGTCCCGAGGAGGATATGTGATGCCGCGGGAGTGGATGGTGAATCCCAAATAAGAGATAGTTGCTAACGAAAACTTGAACAATCTTGCATGCAACGGATCTTCTTCGTAAGATGAACAATCTCCTTCATTTCCCATCCAAGCCTTCAAACAAAAGTTTCGAGAATCCCAGCACTCCAAACACCTCCATATTTCACAGGGGTAGCTCAAGAAAAGAAAGACATTAAAGCTCAAGCAAAGGGTGGAGTAGCGGGGACAACAAGATCATCGGATGCTAAGAAGCTGGAGGGAAGATGACAAGCATAAAATAGCGGGGACAACAAGATCTCGACAGGTCTGATGGAGCGACGGCTAGGGAGCTGAACATGCTTGGGTGAGGGTGAAGGTGAGGTGGAGAAGGTCATCGTGGCTAGAGAAGTAGAAGAGAGCAAAGAACCTCTCAAGAGTTGGTGGAGGCATAAGATGACGGAAGCAGGAGGGAGGGGAGGTTCCCGATGTGCCGATCGACGCCCAATCGACAATAGGATCAGTGGGGAGTTGGGGAAGTAACTTGGGATTTGGAGCGCTCGATGCTCTAATGGTGTGCTCAGCAGTATACTCAACTAGATTTGGAGTCAGTTAACACTTTTGTTCTTTCAGTTTGGATTCGGTCTGAATAATATCGTGTTCCTTGTTCAAACGATAGATGAGAAAGTCCAACTCATAGATTAACAATCAAAGAAACCTCAAGGTAACACGATCTTTGCCCGTCCAAAGAAAAGAAGTAATCGGCTCTTCTGCATAAGCACGCTAACCGATACTTGATTACGTCAAAAATCACAGTCGCCGTTGCCGCAATCAATGGGTGAAAATCCAAGCATACTCTTATGTTGCCAAATCTGACAGTAAGCATCGTATATATTAATTTAATATTATTTTTGACTTGTCATAAGTTATTAGTGATTATGCAAATATTTCAAGAGCTATGGGATCGCCACTCCTGTGGCTGGGCCCCATCTAATGGGCATGCCGGCACCGTCCGTCAGATTCTAACCGGCAAAAGCTCCCTTATTACAAGAAATAGGGGGCATGGGAATATTCCCCGTTGATTCCATACAGTGTTTGTTTGCTATTTTCCTTTATCCCAAAAGTGACACATAATAGAAATTAAGGTTGTGTTTAGTTGATAATTTGGATTATCTCTTGATAGGTTTAGAGTATGATAGGTTGAGGGAGATATGTGATCCGAGGATTTGTAATGATTAATATAGTAATTTTTTAATATTATAATATGATGCGAGTGTGTATATCATGTTGTATTAGGTATATTTTAACATATATTGAAGTTTATGTGAGTGGAGATATTATGATGTAAGTGAATAATGATGTAATATAAGAAATAATAATAATTAATATAAAATGAGAAATTATGAAATCTTTTTACATAAGTCCTTAGCCTATCTTTATCCCATTTGCTAACCTTTATCTTACCCACTAATATGTTGTCAAACCCAACCCAAGTTGTAGAGAGGATTTGGCTCACCACATTGTACGAAACAAATCATGATGGTTGACAAGTCGATCTTCACTTTCGTTAAATAATTTAACATAAAATATTGTGTCGTTGTAATACTTTTGTGGTGGAAAATTAACTATCAAAATATTAATTAAATCTAACCACAATGATTAGGTCGTATCTACATGGAGGAACTAACCTATTAAACTAGTAAATATTTCCATGCTAAATCTTATTCCAAGAAGGATCTTTTTTTGCATTTAAAAGTGATTTTCTCAAAGCCGAGAAAGCTAATGGATGTTACATGCAATTGTAAGTATAATAGTAGATATTTTCCCATACTTTCGCCAATTTATCAAAACGTGATAGTCTGATAGTTGCCTACAATTGTAGTATATCATGCAATATATGGGAGGCCAATAGAGTGGAGGGAAATGCACTTATAGATACTCAGACAGTATTGCAAGAACTAAAGAAGATGGTCTTGCAAATTCACACAATATATTAACTCACTAAATAAAGGAATAGTATTTGACAATGGCATAATCCGTAAAAATTATTAAAATGAAGAATCGAGGAATCCTTCTCTCTCATGCTCGCACATGAAGAAGGGAGGTCTACCGTCAGCATGCACGCAGTGGGGGTGCATCTCGACGAGGGCTTCGTGTTGATGTAGGAGGCGTGACCGGTGGCCGCCGGTGGTCAATCGAAGGAGTGGTCGGGTGGCGTCGATGTGGCTACACGCTTGGCTGTGGCCTTGCATAGAGGTGGGAGCATCAACGATGAGGACGTAGGTGATGCCTGTTGGTGCTAGAGCACCGCGATCGTTTGTTTTGATGATAACAAAACACGTGTCGTTTAACATTTGCACTTGGAGTCTTAGATTTCAGGTCAATTGCAAATGGAGACGTGATTAGACGGAATTCGAGCTCGCATCTAGGATGGATTGGAGAAGCTTGATGGAGAATTGAGAAGATTCGTGAGGAGCGATAGATTGAAGATGAAAGGACAAGAAGAATAGGATAGAATTCCATTTTATTCCTTTCATGTACTTTTGTCGTTATTTTGTTGCTCTTTATTTTTTACTTAGATTCATGTTAAAGAGCCTCAAAGTACCCTAACAGTAGTCCTAGGAACACCCGCACAACCCTAAGATACTTAGGTTTTCTGTAGAAAACTTAGAAAACCAATATAGGGTTCAAACAGCATTTCCAGACGTCTAATTCCCAAATCAGACATCTGATAATGTGTTTTAAAATGTCTGGTTGTTGATTCAGACGTCTGATAATGTTTAGGCTGGACATATTTAGTTCTGTCTGATGAAATCAAACGTCCAGACCTTATACCAGACGTCTTAGGAGACGTCTGATGATTTTGCCAGACGTTCAATTAGTAGACCGTTGGCTCGCTTTGCAAACACTCGAGGATATGACCGTTAGAGCCTTATCAGACTTCCTTAAGCCTTTCCAGATGTCTGATAATTGACCGATTTGCCTCGACTGACCCGAAAATCTCTTCTCAAAGATTTTCTAGCCGTTGCAAATCCATTCCCATGAAAAAGTAGGTTTCCAGACATCCAGACATAGTGTCAGACATCCTGTATGTCGTCTGATGGACTTGCGCTAGAACCCTGTTTAGATCTGATTCAAGTCAGGAAGAGACCCGCCCAAAATCAGACGTCTGACCTTATTTTCAGACGTCTTAAAGTGGTCTTCCAGATGTCTGATGCCAGAATTAGACGTCAGTGCAATGATTGTTCCTGATTTCGGGTTGATTCACTTGGGCTTTGCATCCAACGGCTATGGAAGCTTTTCCGAGCCTTCCAAAGCCTTCCTAAGGCCTCTATAAATAGAGGGGAGCCTTTACACACCTAGATGCACAAGACACACCAAGTAATACATTTTCACACCATTTTATGTCTCTTGATCCCAAAAAGAAGCTCTTGCTCTCCAAGCTCAAGTTTTTCATCTTGAGAGCATCAAGCCTTCGCTCACCCGCTCTCCCGCCGTAGTTCACGAGAGCGACGTTGCACCGTCTCGTGGCTCACGCACCTGCGTCATCGATCCGACGCACTCCTTGCAAAGGGGAGTTTCTTAATTCCTATAGAAGCTAGGTTTAAATTACTTTGTTGGCTCTATAGGATTGTTGTTTATTTGATCTTTGTTATTTGGTTGGGTATTCGCTTTGCGAATTCCCGTCTCCTTCGTGGGATAAAATCCTTCTTGTGAAGAGAAGGGGTTGAGGAACGCTACCCTCACACTTGTAGCGTGGTTGTAATTGAGGTTGAATCGCCCTCGTTTAAAGTGATTCATTTAGTGGATTTGATCAACTTGGTTGATCGGAAAATCCTAACTCGAGAGGGTTAGGTGATGGTTTTCACCCGGTTTGGATTTCCACCTAAAAATTATTGTGTACATTGTGCGATTGATTTTTTGTGAGATTGCTTTACATTATATTCCGCATTTTTTACGTCAAACTGATCTTACCCCCTCCAAGTAGGGAATCCACAATTGGTATCAGAGCAGGTCTTGCTATTTCGGCGTAACAACCTAGTAAGAAGATCTATGGAGGGGAGCAGTTCCGCGGGTAGGATTTCCGAGGGCCAGTCTACGACTCGTCCGCCGTTCTTCAACGGGAGCAAATACCCTTACTGGAAGCTGCGGATGAAGACATGGCTTCAAGCTACCGATTTCACAATCTGGGCCAGGTGCGAGACCCCCTTCAACATTCCACAAAAACCTACCGCAGGATACTCGCAGCAGCAGATTCGGGAACTCTCGCTCAATGCGAAAACAATGAACGCGTTGTATTGCACGCTCAGCTTAGAGGAGTTCAACAGAATCTCGCAATGCACCACCGCATACGAGATTTGGCACACACTTGAGGTAACTCATGAAGGTACCTCTAAGGTAAAAACTTCTAAAATAAATTTACTTTCACAAGAGTTTAAGTCTTTTTCAATGAAATCTAACGAATCTTTAAATGAGATGAACACTAGGTTCACTCTCATTGTAAATAACTTGAAAGCTTTAGGGAAGACTTTCATTAAGGGGGAGCTTCAAGGGAAGCTTCTTCGTTCCCTTGGATCGGAGTGGGAACAGAAAGTCACCACCATCGAGGAGGCGAATGAAGTGGAGGAGCTCAGCATGGAAGATCTCCTAGGTAATATAATGGCCTACGAGACTAAGTTGAAGCAGAAGAAGAAGGATACACCGGAGCCTAAACCAAAGAAGACTCTCGCCTTCAAAGCTGCGTCGGATAGCGAGGTAAGTTCCGACGACGAAGACTTTAAATTTTTACTTAAAAAGTTTTCCAAGTTGTGTAGGGAATTGAAGAAGAAGGAGAAGAAGGAGAGCCCGAGACGTTGCTATCACTGCAACGAGAAAGGGCACCTACGACCAGAGTGCCCTCTTGTCAAAAAGGAGAAGAAGAAGGAAAAGGAAAAGAGATCTAAGAAGAAGACGTTCCAAGCCACTTGGGATGACTCCAGCTCAGAGGAAGAAGAAGAAAAGTTCATAGAAGAAGAAACCGCTTGCTTCGGTTTCATGGCCAGAGGAAGCGACAGCGAAAGCGGAAGCGACTCAGACAACGAGGTAAGTTACGACTTACAAGAAGCTTTTAATGAATTATTTGATGTTAGTAAATCATTAAGAATAGAAAACAAAAGCATTAAAAAGAACCTTAGTTTTCTTAAAAATGAAAATGATAGGTTATAAAAATAACTTAAGGACATAGAAGCTAGTCCTAGAATTGATAACCTCATCAATAAAAATAATAAATTAATTGAGGAAAATGATAGTTTAAAGCTAGAAATCTGTGATTTAAAAACTAAGATGCATACTATAGAAAAAGAAATTGCATGTCTTAGGGAAAACTCTAGCAAATTAATCAACAAAGTAGATGATTTATATAGCCCTATGATTGAGAAAGGATCTCCATCAAGGAGACCCGCTAACAGATCCGGATCCAAGCCCACTTGGATACTGAAAAAAGAATTGGAATCTTGTTTTGTAGGTTTCAGGGATAACTACAACACGAAGGACTGGACCTACAAACTCAAGGCTGGTCAACTCAAGTTGGGAGAACCAAGGAGCAGACCAAGGAGGAGAACGAGAAGACCGACGAGACGACAAACAAACAATGATCCCGCTGCACGTCGACCACCAGACTGGAGACCGGTAACGATGCCCGGGCCTCCAAGCTATGGATGGGAGGCCCATCCAATGTGGCAACCACCACCATTTGGGCCATTTATTGGCCATGGTAGGTGAGGTAAAACCCTTTACCCTATCCTTTTATCATAAGCATTTACATAGGGGGGAGCAAAAAATTATAAGCTAATTGTCAATTTTTAAGGAGGAGATATAAGGTAGCTAAATTTCCTTTAGAAAGGACGAGAAAAATAATAGCTATCTTGTTGTTATAAAAAAGGGGGAGGACATTACCTTTGTTAAAAGAAATTTATAGAAGAGCATGTTTTAAGGGAGAGTTATAGAAAATTTAAAATTAATCAAACCTTTTTGATAATGTCAAAAAGGGGGAGGATTTTTTGTATTATTATTTATGGTTTTGTCATCATCAAAAAGGGGGAGATTGTTAGTGCTAGAGCACCGCGATCGTTTATTTTGATGATAACAAAACACGTGTCGTTTAACATTTGCACTTGGAGTCTTAGATTTCAGGTCAATTGCAAATGGAGACGTGATTAGACGGAATTCGAGCTCGCATCTAGGATGGATCGAAGGAGCTTGATGGAGAACAGAGGAGATTCGCGAGGAGCGATAGATTGAAGATGGAAGGATAATAAGAATAGGATAGAATTCCATTTTATTCCTTTCATGTACTTTTGTCGTTATTTTGTTGCTCTTTATTTTTTACTTAGATTCATGTTAAAGAGCCTCAAAGTATCCTAACAGTAGTCCTAGGAACACCCGCACAACCCTAGGATACTTAGGTTTTCTGTAGAAAACTTAGAAAACCAATATAGGGTTCAAACAGTATTTCCAGACGTCTAATTCCCAAATCAGACGTCTGATAATGTGTTTTAAGACGTCTGACTGTTGATTCAGACGTCTGAGAACGTTTAGGCTGGATATAGTTAGTTCTGTCTGATGAAATCAGACGTCAAGACCTTATACCAGACGTCTTAAGAGACTTCTGATGACTTTGCCAGACGTCCAATTAGTGGACCGTTGGCTCACTTTGCAAACACTCGGGGATATGACCTTTAGAGCCTTATCAGACGTCTGATAATTGACCGTTTTGCCTCGACTGACCCAAAAATCTCTTCTCAGAGATTTTCTAGCCGTTGCAAATCCATTCCCACGAAAAAGTAGGTTTCCAGACATCCAGACATAGTGCCAGACGTCCTGTATGTCGTCTGATGGACTTGCGCTAGAACTCTGTTTAGATCAGATTCAAGTCAGGAAGAGACCCGCCCAAAATCAGACGTCTGACCTTATTTTCAGACGTCTTAAAGTGGTCTTCCAGACGTCTGATGCCAGAATTAGACGTCTGATTACCCTGTCAGTGCAATGATTGTTCCTGATTTCGGGTTAATTCACTTAGGCTTTGCATCCAACGGTTATGGAAGCTTTTCCGAGCCTTCCAAAGCCTTCCTAAGGCCTCTATAAATAAAGGGGAGCCTTTACACACCTAGATACACAAGACACACCAAGTAATACATTTTCACACCATTTTGTGTCTCTTGATCCCAAAAGGAAGCTCTTGCTCTCCAAGCTCAGGTTCTACATCTTGAGAGCATCAAGCCTTCGCGCACCCGCTCTCTCGCCGTAGTTCACGTGAGTGACGTTGTACCGTCGCGTGGCTCATGCACCCGCGTCATTGATCCGACGCACTCCTTGCAAAGGGGAGTTTCTTAATTCCTATAGAAGCTAGGTTTAAACTACTTTGTTAGCTCTATAGGATTGTTGTTTATTTGATCTTTGTTATTTGGTTGGGTATTCACTTTGCGAATTCCCGTCTCCTTCGTGGGATAAAATCCTTCTTGTGAAGAGAAGGGGTTGAGGAACGCTACCCTCTCACTTGTAGCGTGGTTGTAATTGAGGTTGAATCACCCTCGTTTAAAGTGATTCGTTTAGTGGATTTGATCAACTTGGTTGATCGAAAAATCCTAACTCGAGAGGGTTAGGTGATGGTTTTCACCTAGTTTGGGTTTCCACCTAAAAATTATTGTGTACATTGTGCGATTGATTTTTTGTGAGATTGCTTTACATTATATTCCACATTTTTTATGTCCAACTGATCTCACCCACTCCGAGTAGGGAATCCACAATGCCAACGTGGGCCGAGGAGGTTGAAGGAGGGTGGACGGCGAGAGAGATTGGCTGTGATGTTGGGTTCCTTTTGGGAAGTTGCAGGGGAGGGGTGGTTGGAAGGAGGGGAAGAAGAAGAAGAAGCGGAGGGCAGTGGGTGATGGTGTGGACGGCTGTGGTGAGGGGGAAAGGTTGTGGGTTTGGGGAGTGGGTGAGGATGGCTAACCGGCTATGGGTGACGGTGGCTGTGGTTTGCTACGATGAGGGGGAAAGGCCGATGGTGTTGGGTTCTTTTGAGGAAGATGGTGAACAGTGGAGAGAGGGGGTGGTGGCTTAGGCGCTGCGCGTAGTGGTGAGGATGAGGTTGTGCACTGTCACTGCGTGACTGATCGCTGAGGAGTTCGCGTTGAAGTCACGGTGCAAGCTGCATGGTCCACGGTGTACGTCAAGGGATCATGATGGTGTTGGTGGAAGAGATGATGGATCCCCCCCTACGTACGAGCATCTTCTTTTATAGAAATCTTCGCCGACTCTCCCTTGCTCTGTTTTGTTCTCTCCAACGAATAGCCGAAGATCCTGAGGCAGTTGAGGCTTGGAGGGATATTGCGAGAGATTCGGCCGACTTGGGTGGGTGATGAAAAGGCAGTCAGTTGAGGTTGGCTAGGATTAGCACCCTATTGGCGGTGAAGAGGCGGTCCAGTAGTTGCGAATCTCGTGCGCTCTGCAAGAAAGAAAAGTTGGGTTGTTTATAAAAATATTCCAAAATAATGCATGTAATGCATGCATGTCACTATAATGCATATTATCTTCTATTACATGTGAATGCATTGTATGAAATATGCATGCAAGCTCTTTTATAAACTAATTTATTTATCAACTTAAGTATGCTATTGTACATGTAGACATCATTCTAATATTTTGGCATTTATGTATTCAATTAGCCTACAAATGTGGTCTCATCAAATGCCCCCATGCCTATTGCTAGTCCCTAGCAAAAGTGAAAAGTGATGGAAGTGACCAAAGATTTCTGCTTTCCTTATTCCAAAAATTTAGAGATCCAGACAATTGTGAAAATGAAGTGATAATAGCCTAGGTAACAGATCCAAGTGAAAAGCCAACTTACATCTAAAGTTCATACTTAACCCTTGGTAAAGTTTCTAACAGGTTGGGCAACTTCTTCCCTCATGGATGAAGCAAGAAATGATCTATAATCTGACCTTGGCTTTTTGGCTTAAGTAGGAAATATTGGGTTGAATGGATTTATATTTGGTGGCTTACACTCATCTGGTGCTACATGTAGTCTAGTACTGTAGACTCTGAATCTCTAGACTATCAAATGAGTCAACCTAGAGAGGCTAAAAACTGTGCTCTCTTTGAGCTCACTCTCTCACTCTTTTCTTTTTCTTTTGTTTTTTTTTTTGAGATCACATATCTTAGCAGATTTGTAAATATATTTAATATTTAGTGGCCTCATGTGGCATTCATACTTCAATTAAAGTCCTAATAACCTTATAACTAAGTTAGAAGTCCTCAGCCAGCATTCGGGTGATCAGAAATAATGAAAAGTAGGTATGGGTCATATTTGGTGGATTGTAATGGATATTTTTGTTGCCTCAAAGACATCGATACATGATGAAAAATGACAAAAACAAAGCTATAAACTTGAACCCTTTTTATTTTTATTTTTATTTTTCTAAATATATATTTTTTTCTTTCTTCTTTTTTTTTTCTTGGGACTACTAACACAACATGATGCAAACTTTTATTCATGATGCTTTATTTTGGATGATGATGAAGTGGATATGGTGTGGCTTATTTGGTGGAAGTGCCTATTCTCGGCACCAGGCAAGAATGGATAGGACAAACGTATTTTTGACCTTTGGTACTACTACCCTCCTTCAGCCGAGGACTCTATGAAAGACAGTTGTAACTATCCACCATAGTCATAGTTTTATTAGAACTCAATCTCTGTATATCTACTTTATTTGGTGACTCTCAGGAATTCTCACAATGTTCGCGCATAGGATAGAGAGTGAAAACTTATGCCTAACTCTGAGGTATCATCATCTAATTATCCAGAACTTAAGAGTCCCTGTACTAGACTTAGCACACCAGTAGTCTCTCTACTTTCTCCTCACAAATATTAGGCATATCTAATAAAGGATAGTATGCCTAACTCCCCTCAAACTATCCAAAGATTCAGCAGACTAAAAATGCTTATTGATTTTTTAAAAAATCAATTACCCAGTCTACGTGCAAGTGAAGTTAATGTACTGGATTCTAAACTAAGAAATAATTGAAGAAGAAAATCTTCAATGACACCTCCATAATAAAGATATTTTGCTAAGGACTAACCAAATCAGCTCAAGAAAATAAAAGAGATTTTTTTTCTTGACTAATGCACCTATCCTAAATGCATGCAAATATTTATAAATGCTATAAATAACCTCAAGTTATACCCCCACATGCCTAAGATTGATAATGTCCTCATTGGAAAATAAAGACATAGAAGAATATCACCTGAGGAGGAGAGTGGGAGAAGCTAAGTCTCCTCAAGCCAAAGTGTGTCCAAAACCTGACCCTCTGAAAGAGTAACATACGGTTTAAGCCGTTGGCCATTTGCCTTAAAGCTCTCACCAGAATTAGGGTTCTGAATTTCAACTGCTCCATGAAGGAAGGCATTAATAACAACATACGACCCATCCCAGTGAGACTTGAGCTTTCCAGGAAATGATTTAAGTTTGGAATTGAAAAGCAAGACCCACTGGTTGGGCTCAAAGGTTGTTCTAATGATGTGCTTATCATGGAAGACCTTTGTATGCTACTTGTAAGCTTGAGAGGTTTCATATGCTTTATTACGAAGCCCCTCAAGCTTGCTTAACTCTAACATACGTGCCTTACTCGCATTATCTAGATTTAAGTTAACATTTTTAATAGCCCAATAAGCTTTGTGTCTGATTTCAATGGGAAGGTGACACGCTTTTCCGTAGACAAGTCGGAAAAGGGACATGCCCAAGAGAGTCTTATACGTTGTTTTGTAGGCCCAAAGAGCATCATTTAGTTTTTTCAACTAATCCTTATGGTCGGGCCTAACAATTTTTTCCAAAATCCACTTAATCTCCCTATTAGACACTTCAACTTGTCCACTCGTTTGGGGATGGTAAGGTATGGCTATCATGTGGTTGACTCCCAAATTTTGGAGTAGTCTTGTGAAGTGTATATTCTTAAAGTGAGGTCCTCCATCACTTATGATAGTCCTTAGGCACCTATACCGAGCAATGATATTAGCCCTAACAAAATCCAAGACCACGAAATGGTCATTGGTTCACATGGGTATGGCTTCTATCCATTTCGATACATAGTCCACAGCCACAAGGATGTCCTAATATTCGAAGGGCACAAGAAAGAGACCCATGATGTCAATGCCCCAAATCTCAAAGATCTCAATAGGGAGAATAGGTTGCTGGGGCATCTCCTCTCTTTTTTCGATGGTTCCCATCTGCTGGCAACGTAAACATGCACTCACATACATATGTGCATCTCTGAATAATGTGGGCCCAAAAGCCAGACTGAAGAACCTTATGGGCAATCTTTTTCCCACTAAAATGTCCTCCACAGTGGAGGTCATGGTAGAAACTCAGAACGCTCCTTTGTTCTTCGTCAGGGACGCAACGGCGGAATAACTAGTCAGGGACTATTCTAAAAAGCTTGGGTTCCTCCTAGTGAAAAAATTTAGCGTCGGCAAGAAAACTGTCTCTCTTTTGCTTGTCCCAAGCATTGGGGGTTATCCTCGTGACCAGATAGTTCACTATATCAATGAACCAAGGAGTTTTGGCCTCCACGGCCATCAGAAACTCATCAGGAAAAGTCACTTGGATATCACCAGTAGGGTTTGATGCCTCAATAGGGATTCTAGACAGATGATCTGCTACCACATTCTCAACTCCTTTCTTATCTTTAATTTTTAGGTCAAACTCTTAGAGTAGCAGAATCTAACGAATCAAACGAGGTTTGGTGTCCTCTTAGCAAGAAGGTGCTTTAAAGCATAATGATCAATGAACACCACAACCTTGGATCCTAATAAATAAGATCGAAACTTTTCCAAAGCAAACACTACAACAAGAAGTTCCTTTTCAGTGACTGTGTAGTTTTACTGAGGATCTGTAAGGGTCTTGCTAGCATAATGCAAAACATGAGGTTTGCCATCAACCCTTTGACCTAAGACTGCTCCTACGGCAAAATCAGAAGCATCACACATTAGTTCAAACGAGAGGGCCTAATTTTGTGGTTGGAGAATTGGCACGGTAATAAGGGATTTCTTCAAGACTTGGAAAGCCTCGCCACATTTGTCATCAAAGTCAAAGGAAACATCCTTCGCTAACAAGTCACAGAGTGGCTTAGAGATTTTACTGAAATCGCTAATGAAACCCCTATAGAATCCATCATGGCCAAGAAAAGATATAACTTGACGAACATTGGTGGGCGATGAAAGTTTAGAGATGGATTAGGTTTTGGCTTTATCCACCTCTAATCCTCTCTCGGAAACTACATGCCCCAAAACAAATGCCCTGCTGGACCATAAAGTAGCTCTTCTCCCAATTAAGCACTAGCTTTGCCTCTGCATAACGGGTTAAGACTTTATCAAGGTGCGAAAGGCATAGGTCAAACGACGAGCCATAAATGGAGAAATCATCCATGAAAATCTCTACAAACTCGTCGATCATATCAGAAAATATAGCCATCATACATCGTTGGAATGTGGCAGGAGCATTACATAACCCGAATGGCATTCGGCGGAACGCAAATGTGCCATTTAGACTCCTGATCATCAGGGAAGACAGCTATCTAGTTATTCCTAGAGTACCCATCAAGGAAACAGAAGTACTTGTTTCTCGCCAGTCGTTCCAAAATCTGATCGATAAACAAGGGGAAATGGTCTTTCTGGATAGCCGTGTTCAAATGGCGGTAATTAATGCAGGCCTCGAGCTAGTTGAGGGTCTAGTTGTCACCAACTCTCCTTGGTCATGTTCTTCCATAGTGATTCCTGCCTTTTTGGACACAACATGTATTGGACTAACCCATTTACTATCTGAAATGGGATATATAATTCCTGCATCCAACCATTACAGAATGTCCTTTTGGACAACCTCTCGTATATTTGGGTTGAGCCTTCTTTGCATGTCTCGAAAGGGTTTCACAAACTCATCCATATATATATGATGCATGTAGAGGGAACGGTCAGCACCCTTAATATCAGCTATCGACCAAGCAATAGCTTCCTTGTGCCTTTGTAAACACTCGAGCAATGCTCCTTCCTATGATTTAGATAATGTAGACAAGATAAAGTAGGGGAACGCATCGTTAGGGCCAAGGAAAGCATACTTCAATGTGCTCGAGAGGGGTTTAAGCTCCAACTCAGGAGCCTTATGGATTAAGGGTATAAGTTGAGATGTCCCCACCTCAAGTAGCAGATGTACATTCAGGGTCCTGGGTGGGGATAGAGACTCTGTGTGTACTCTCAGCAACTCTTCCAATTCAGCCATATCTCCTTCATTTTCTTCAATAGTTGGAGGATGGTCCTTAGATATGACCATTTGAAGAGGATCTTTACATAAGAGTACTATAGTAGTCTCTTCAATGATTTCATCAACCACCTCAATCTGAGGACAATCTTCAAATTTGGATTACTTGTAGGTTTCAAAAACATTCAACCAGATCTTCTTGTTCCCAAAGCCCATTTTAAGTGCCCTAATCTACAATTGATAGAGGCATTGGCTGTGGCCAAGAAGGGGTGTCCTAAAATAATGGATGGCTTAGTGGGCCTATTAGATGGGTCATATCTAGTATGAGAAAGTCAACAAGGAAGAAGTCCTCCACTCTCACCAGAACATCTTCCACCAATCTCGTGGTGTCTTAAGCAATTTGTCTGAGACTTGGAGGATGACTGGACTAGGCTTCAAATCGCCTCCTCCCAAAAGGTCATAGACAGAGCTCAATAAAATGTTCTCCCCCACACCCAGATCGAGCAAAGCCTTGTCAATGTGTTGGTTACCTATAACCACTAAAATATATGGGGCCTTTGGGTCTTTCATCTTGGGAGATGTTCCATGTTTAAGCACCGAGCTAACATGGTCAGGCAAAATGACCTTAGCTTGGACCTATCTCCTAGATCGATGCTTCTGGGTGCACAGGTCCTTCAGAAACTTGGCATAAGACGGGATTTGTTTTATAGAATCCAATAAAGGAAAGTTGATATGGACTTGCCTAAAAGTGTTCATAATCTCATCCGTCCTATCCTTGGCTCCAGTCGAGCCAACAAAAGATTCCCCAAGAGCATATAGGCACTCTAGATAGGGCACCCTTGACTTTTGGGTAGAGGGGTCGTCATGTTGAGATATGGGTGGTGGAATGACAACATCCTCAAGGTGAGTGATTTCAAGCGAGGGAGGGCAGTGTGGCTCTTCCTCGGTGAGGATGGAAGTCGAGTTTGATGTTGGAGGGGAAGCCTGAGAGTTGACCATAGGAGTGCTATCAAGTTTGTCGATTTTCTTTCCACTCCTCAGCACGGTCATAGCTTGAGCGTGCTCCCTGAATATGAACCCCTTACCCTTTGGGTTCTCCTAAGAAGAGCTAGGCAACTTCCCCGGATCCCGTTGCCTAATTGCCTCAGTAAGATGACCAATTTGGGATTGCATATTAGTGATCATCTTATTCTAAGATTGGATGACCATATTCTGATGCATTTGCGTTGCTTTCATCATAGCTTTTAGTTCATCCATCTTAGAAGGCTTATTCTGAGGAGGGTTTGCATAGGATAGCTGGTATATGGGTTAGGGAGGTTGGGGTCTTGCATCCCCTGAGTTGGAAGCATCACCTTGCTTCCATGAAAAGTTTGAATGGTTTCGCCACCCTGGATTATAGCTATTGGAATAGGGGTTATTATGATGAGGTGGTTGGAAACTTCGACCACATTCAGGCTAGCCTGAATCAACTGAAGGAGTTGATTTGCCAAGTGACACTCCTTAGTGGCATGCGTAGTGCTCTGGGAAATGAAGCATTCATTTGAAGCCTGAAAGATAGAGGCTACTTGTGGGTTCATGCTAGGGTTTGCTAAAAGCTTATCAAAATTTTTGTTCAACAATTGAATCTGATAAGGAAAATCCTGAGTAGCCCCAGCTTCATAGGCCTCTATCTTCCTCTGCAAGATTGATGGTTTTCTTTCTTGATAGGCAGAGGACATATGTATGGAATTATCACTTAATGTTTCAAATAATGCCTAGGCTTCATCCTCAGTTTTAGTCATGAAGGTTCCTGCACAGGCTGCATCGATGGTTTTCCTATACCTTTCAGATAATCCATTGTAGAACCTCTCGACCAATTGCCATCTTGGCACTTAATGGTGGGGGCATAATGTTGAATGCGGAAAACTACACGATTGAAGTTGGTTTCGAAAAATCCGTCGTTGTAGTTCGATTTGTGAAGAAATCCGTCAACAAATAAATTTACACCGAAATTCTAAGAATTTCGGGTCGAACACAGGGAGGCTATGTCAATCTAAAATCCACGATTTATATTTTTTTCTTTGTTTTTGTTTGAAAATGAAATAATTACAAAGGAATTGATATAAACAATAAGAGAGAGAGAGAACAATCACTTGATATAATCAGAATGTTTTTACAACTACAAAGCTAGAAATTATTACAACTAGAAAGCAGAAAATTCTATTCTAGAAAGCGATTAAAAAGAAGGGAGAGAGATGTTATCCTCCTTAACGAATGCTTGGAGGACGAGCCGGACAGAGCGACGCCCGGAAGATGGAGGATAGAGCGAGAAGGAGGATGAAGTAGGAAGAAGCAGGAATGAGGCACCACGTCGTCGTCGTCGCGGGATCCACTTTTGGAACGAGGGCGAGAAAATTTGATTTAGCTCTAGAATAGCATCCCGGGTGTGGGACAAACTTTTCTTGAGCTTTGGAGAGGGAGAGAAGTGAAGGAAGGGATGAAAAAGAAGCGGAGGTCAGGTCTCCTTTTATAGTTGTAGGAATCAAGGGCAAATTTGTCATTTCAAGCTTAGAACATTAATATTAGGTCTTTCGTGATGGATTTATCCATCATTAAAGGTCTGATCGTGGCCAACGTGCGTGTGCCACACGCGCCTCCCCTCCATCCATGCTCAAAATACCCGCACACGTCTTTCAAATCTTAGTCCTCTGATCATGAGATCGGATAGCTTAGATTTCTCCTCGCGTGCCTTCGTTTGTGCCTTCACGACATGCCCGCATGAGATTGGGCATGCGCGTTGTGCGTCAGATCACGTGTGCACGCTATTGGCTGATCTGTGTCGCCAGTAGCCAATCGCACGGTCGTGATTATTCGTCCGCGTGCTACAGATGGCGAGTCAAATGTGCATCGCATGCTCGCGCAACATCGCTCGACCGCTGTGCTGCAGCGCTTGCTTTGTTGTGGTTATGCATTACGCATGTGAGCTTCACGGCTGTTGGATCAAGATCCAATGGCCCAGATCATGCGTTGGAAGTCCTTTGGAGATGTAGTGGCTGTTCTTAGGGCTGATTGGGCAGCTGGGATGGTGCCACGTGGTGTCATCTTGGCTTTCCATCTTCTACGTGTTGTAGATGGTACCACGAATGTCGTATTGAGCCAATTTTCATGACATTAGGCTGCGATCATCGATTCGAACCCATCCGTGCGGTCGGATTTGTCGTCTGAAGTGCTGATTGGCACCATCTTGGCCCTTGATCTTTAGGCTTCCTTGGTCTCTATCTGGTGCTACGGATGTCCAGTCAGGGCGGTCTTGGAGTCATTGAACTCCAATCGTTGCCCTAATCAAATTCGTATGGTTGGATCTTTGATCCAAGGCCCCGATTAAAAATCGCCCTATCCCTGACCATAAAAGGAGACGATTACTATACAATTTATACAACTTGGCCTAAATGCATGATTATGCATGTTATGCACTATTTACAATGTATAATGCTAATATGACACTAAGAACATGCATTAATAGACATTTTTGGCTATTTAGATGTATGCACATTACACCCCCATGCTTATCTTTTACTGGTCCCTAACAAAAACTACATGCTATTTGTAAAAGAAATAGGGTTGAATTACTCGGGCACAAGTCATTTTCAATATTAAGAAATTTTTACTTAGGACCTAAACTTTCAAAGATACAACAGCACTGAAGTATCTACCAAAATGCAGACCGCCTCAAGCCCTCGCCTTATTCAAAGAAAGATCTCTTTTTCTCCTTTTTCTTCTTTTCTAATATTTTTGGATTTTTGAGTTTAGGGTTACAGAGTGGCTTTCTACGGCCACTCAACCCACCCAAGACTTGATGAGAACCCTAAGTTCTAAGCATCTTTTTGTGAAAGCAATAGACTCGTTGATCGGCAATCAGAATGGACTTCGGGTTTCTACGCCCCTAGGTGACCTTAAAAAGAATTCTACCTAAAGGTGTATCTATACAACCGGTAGCTTTCTCCCTATTTTTTCTTTTTATTGGGTCAACATAAGGGTGAATCCAGTGTTTATCTCCCTGGCTTATTCTACTTCTCCGCTTCTTCCTAAGTGTTTTAGGAATTTAACATGCATTTCTAGAGCTGGGTTTTCGACAACCTACCAATAGGCCGTTACCCACGATAACTTGCCAGCCATACTCGTGCACTGAAGTGTGGCTTATTTCTTTTGTTTTCTTTTTCTCCTTTTCTTTTCTTTTTCTTTTCTCTTTTTGGACTTTCTTTTTTTTGTTTTTTTAAGTAGGTGGCTTCCCTACTTTAAGATTTACTTAAAGGCAGCAGGAAAAGAATGGTCCAATGGCTGGGCTCTGGACAACCTACCAATGGGCTATTACCCATGATATCTTGTCAGCCATACCACCCTAGAAGGTTCATTAGCTACCCAATTCTGTTAAAACTGCCAAACAACGAGTCAGTGATGAATAGTGTGTAGATGTTTAGACTTAAAGTTCCTTTAAATTAGAGGGCGATTTGATAAGTCGTGTACTTATCACCCAAACTTATTTAATAAAATTAAAGTAGAATTTAGGATGGCGAGAACTCGATAAACAAATCCACATTTTAGTGGATACTCGGACTGAAGGGTCTTAGTATTCAGATCCTACTATAATCTTTCCTAAGATTGAAAAGTCCTAATGCCCAAGTATTCTTTCCTAATTCAAAAAAAAATTTAAATAAATCAAAAGAAAGCAAAAAGAATCTACAGGGCTGACAAAATAATTCAGTGATGAATATCCACCCCCCATGCCTATCTAATGCAATGTCCTCATTGTATTAAAAAGACATGAAACAGAGTGGAGTAGAAAGCACCTGAATTGCGTGAATAACGGGTTCGCTCCGAGATGAAAAGAATCTATATATGTGCTAAAGTTAGTGCCTTCAGCTAGGCACCTATACAAATAAAGAAGAAATAGAGTATTCACAGGTGCAGGTCAGAATCAGAATAAAAGGATTCACCTTAAGACTTGCCAATAGATGTCCACAGATATGGATCAGATTGTGATGTAGACCCATGCCCCATGGTCGAGTATATCTAAGGTTTTGGATGAAAATTACCCAGAACCTAAAATCAGTATGCAAGCGGGGTCGAGCTAGTGATTTGTAAGGATGCAACCCAAGACCAAAAAGTCAGATAACGGAGAGATCAAACTCAAAAGGATAATCAATGAATGTTTGCTTGGGTTGAACATCCTCTAAGAAGATGTCATAAGGGTCTCGGAAAAAAGGTGATTTTATACAAATTGGAACCCTTAGATTCGGTCTTTCGCTTCCTCCAGAATTTACTTCCCATATCATCATTTTCCACTTTCTATTCTCCGCAATCAGGATTTCAAATTCCAGGACCTCTTGCATGTTAATTACCCCGTCTGAATTTTCCAAGTCTAAAAGATGTGACTAAATCATAATGGACTTGGGTTTGGTGATTTCAAAATCAAAATCGTCAATAAATTCTATGGGGTGTGATTGAGGATTAGGGTTATGAATTGAATTCTTCAAAACAAGATCTGAATCTACCATGCGAGCCCCAACAGGATCAAATTAAATTTTAGGGCCATCAAATGATTTATCGAATTCCTCTAGCCCAGTTGTCTCCCTAAAATCGTGTTCTATAAACTCGTGTGAGACTTCGCATAATGATTCTTCACCTTCAGAATCAAAGAAATTTGAATCCGTATTAATGTATGTCTCAAAATTATTAATCACTTTCTGATCCATAGAGACATACATTTCCTCGTACCCCAGCTCAGGAATCTCTAGTGAAGAAATCAAATCATCCTTATTTGATTGCTCTAGAACAACTTGGTCAAACCCGACCTCGTAATACATGTCCCCCCCAACAGGTTCCTGAGCGGGTTCTGACATTAGTTCTCCTGAAGGGGGTTCATCCTGTGAATCATCCCAAGATTGAACTAAAGTAAGCACAAATCTCATCCTCAATTTTGATAATTTCCCAAGTAAAAACTTACCCAGGCCGTTATCCATAATATCCTGGAGCCAATCCAATAGATACTTGCTCAGATCATCAATCATTTTAATCAGGGGCTCCAATTCTTCAGTGTAAGGTGTTGGCTGAACTTCTAAAGATTGTATGGTATTCCTCAAGTTAGCCAAACACCTTTTTTTGGACCTGGTTAACCTAAACCACATGGTTTGGTTTAGGGTGGTGTGGGTTTGGGTTCAGTGCATGGGAGTTAACGAATTGAGGATCTTGATACCCTCCCTGATAATAGGTCATTTCAAGTTGCTTATAAGGTGGTGATGACCTAAAGGCAGTGTATTCAGGGAAGGGGTAAGGATCAGTGTATCCTTCTTGATTGTCGATCAAATTAGGTTATTCAAATGAGGGCGATGATCTAACATCAGTGTAGCTTGAAGAAGGATAAGAATCAAAATTGTGGTGTCCAAGGTTAAACCCTGAACACAGAGGTCTAGAACTATACTCCCAATCAGGATTATCCCAACTAGAAGATGGATGAGAATAAGTCTGGTTGGAATAATAATCATTTTGGGAATAAGATGTATTAGGAGAATAAGAATGGGAAAGTGTGTAGAATGTGGAAGGATCCATGACAGAACGGGAGGAAGAAAGGTGCCCTGCAATACAAATAAACAAACATGTCCTTAAGTGGGCTAGCTTAAAGACTTATAGACTCCCAGAACCTGTCTTGAGATAAAGAATCGATTTGATCTACTTCTTTCTGGTCAATCCAACCAGTTAGAGGGAGGGACTGGGGATAAGGTTCTTCCTTTGGCTTGCGCCTCAAGTTACTAGTGTACCCCCCAGCCGCGATCGTTTGATTCTGCTCCCCTAGCTAGACATCAGATTGAACGGTAGAAACAGACTAATCAAAAATAATCTCGGTCTAGGCTCCGAGGAGTAAGTCCAATCCTTAAGGCCAATGTCTATTATGCTTTAATTAAGGTTAGGTTCAAATGTGCTTTGGAATGTGATGGGCCCTTTATCTGGGTTGTGCCCTTAATGATTGATTGATATGTGTGTGCGTGCACAACCAGTGGTTTTCAAGCAAGATTATTTTTTGATGCGGTGAATTTTAGGGTTCAAATCTTGCTTAGTAGCTTTTAGGATTCAACTTTAGGTATATTCTATCAAGTTTAGTTGGCACACCAGGTTTTAAAAGCACAGGTGAAGATATTTTCCTTTGAAACTTAAAAGAATGTGGAGTGCTTGGTAATCCGTAAAAGTTGAACCTATGTGGGAGCTACTTGATGAGTTGATTTTAGTTGAAGTGGTGCGACCCAAACAATTCTAACAATTAGCCTAAATTACACCACTGAGTTAGGTACACAAAATGGTTAGCCTAGACCGATTTCTACTCTTTTATATGTTGATTTGTGGTACCGATTCCACAAATCAGAATCTGGTTGAGTAGATGAAAATCAATTAGGTTAAGTGCCTTGAATGTGGGTGTATGTAGTGTGTATGTTGATTTACCCCACAAGATATATCTTTTTGTTGATTTTTTATATGCGGGTGAGATGAATGTGAGTGGAAATCCAAGCAACCAAACTAACCCTAGTATTTATACAAACACCTAGGTTAATTGGAGTTTGAATTAATGTGGTGAAATGGAATCTATGGAGGAGGAAGAATGGGAAGCACTTACAGTTGTCTTCAATTACACTTTACTCCAATCTACTGCTTGAAGATTCCCTATTAAGGTACCTGCAAAACAATAGACAAGAAATAAAGCAAGTTAGAAAATAATAAAGTACGCGAAATGCAGAAAGAAAATCAAAAATCGTTGCCTCCCCGGCAACGATGTAAAAATGTTGAACAAGGAAAACTACGCGATCGAAGTTGGTTTCGAAAAACCCATCGTTATAGTTCAATTTTTGAAGAAATCCATCAACAAATAAATTTATACCGAAATTCTAAGAATTCTAGGTTGAACAAGGGAGGCTACGTCGATCTAAAATCCGCGATTTATAATTTTTTTCTTTGTTTTTGTTTGAAAATGAAATAGTTACAAAGGAATTGATATAAACAATAAGAGAGAAAGAGAGAGAGAACAATCACTTGATATAATCATAATATTTTTACAACTACAAAGTGGGAAATTATTACAACTACAAAGCAGAAAATTCTATTCTAGAAAGCGATTAAAAAGAAGGGAGAGAGATGTCCTCCTCGAGTATGCTTGGAGGACGAGCTGGACGGAGCGACACCTAGAAGACATAAGACGAAGTGAGAAGGAGGACCAGGCAGAAAGAAGCAGGAACGAGGCAGCATGTCATCATCGTCGTCGTCGCAGGATCCACTTCCAGAATGGGGGCAAGAAAATTGGATTTAGCTCTAGAATAGCATCCCGGGTGTGGGATAAGCTTTTCTTGAGCTTTGGAGAGGGAGAGTAGTGAAGGAAGGGATAAAGAAGTGGAGGTCGGGTCTCCTTTTATACTTGTAGGAATCAAGGGAAAATTTATCATTTCAAGCTTAGAACATTAATATCAGGTCTTTAGTGATGGATTTATCCATCACTAAAGGTCTGATCATGACCGACGTGTGCGTGCCGCGCGTGCCTCCCCGCCTTCTACGCTCAAAATTCCTGTGCAAGTCTTTCAAATCTTAGCTGTCTGATCGCGAGATTGGACGACTTAGATTTCTCCTTGCGCCCCTTCATCTGTGCCTTCATCGCACGCCCGCGTGCGATCGAGCATGCGTGCTATGCGTTAGATCGCGCGTGCATGCTATTAACCAATCCGCGTTGCCCGCAGCCGATCGCACAGTTGCGATTACTCTCCCACGCACTGCGGATGGTGAGTTGAACATGCGTCGCACGCTAGCGCAACGCCGCTCAACAGCTGTGCTGCGACGCTTGCTTTGTCGCTGTTACGCATTACGTGCGTGCACCTAGATTGTGCGTTCGAAGTCCTTTGGAGATGCAGCGGCGGTTCTTAAGGCTAATTGGGCGGCTGGGATGGTGCCACGTGACGCCATCTTGGTCATCCATCTTCTATGTGTTCTAAATGGTGCCACAATGTCGGATTGAGCCGATTTTTGCATCGTTAGGCTGCGATCATCGATCCAAACCCATCCGTGTGGTCGGATTTGTCTTCTGAAGTGTGGATTGGCACCATCTTGGTCCTTGATCTTTAGACTTCCTCGGTCTCTATCTGGTGCTACGGATGTCCGATCAGGGCGATCTAGGAGTCGTTGAACCCCAATCATCACCCTGATCAGATCCATATGGTTGGATCTTCGATCCGAGGTCCTAATTAAAAGTCACCCTATCCCTGACCATAAAAGGAGATGATTACTATACAATTTATACAACTTGACCTAAATGCTTGATTATGCATCTTATGCACTATTTACAATGTATGATGCTAATATGACACTAAGAATAAGCATTAGTAGACATTTTTGGCTATTTAGATGTATGCACATCACATAACCTAAGGAGGTCATTAAAGCGCTCTCATGTTTCGTGAAATTGCACCCCTTCCTGTTGAGTAAAACCCATAATCTCTTTTCTGTAATTATTGATCTTACTCATAAGAAAGTACTTTTTCAAGAATTCTCCCTTAAGAGTGGCCCAATCATTCACCCTTGCATCAAGGGTATGATACCAGTTCTTGGCCTTATCCTTTAGGAAGAAAGGAAATAGAGTTCTCATAAGGGCTTCATTAGTAAAGCCCTGGAGCTTCACTGTGGAACAGACCTCAATGAATTCCTCAAGATGCCTGTAGGGATCCTCCCTAGTAGTTCCATAGAAAGATGGAAGCAAAGATATGGTGCTTCTCTTGATCTCATAAGGATTATCCACTCCAGGTCTTCAGATAGGTAAGGCTTGGTGAGTTGTAGGGAGGAAATAGTCTCTCAAGGTTCTCTGGTTTTCACCAACACTAATCACTTCTTTAGGTCTTTCTTCTGCCATTTTTCTTCTTTCTTGGTTGGCTTTCCTAATAATTCTCTCAAGTTCTAGGTTAAAAACAAGACTTCTTCTAAGAGAGCGCCTACCAAGCATACACCAAGCAAACACAAGGCAACAGGTCATTTGTTGAGTTAAAGTACCTTAAGCCCTCTTTCAACTTTCCAGCTTGGCCAAATAGAGTCAAGGGAGTGCTTCTTCATTCCCGCATAAGTAGTATAAGAGAAATGAGGCACTTGAAATTCCTAGTCAATGTTTATTAAGGAGGTTGAGGTTACTTTTTGTTCTTTTGGGTGACCAATCAAGTTGTCAATCAATTACGCACCCTAAATTGACCTTCGAGTGCCCTAAAGACGTACACCTTGTTGCAATGATATTCTCAAATGCTCAAGTAAAAAGGTATTCCAAGGATGAAACCAAGGGATGCAAGTATGGCGAACTCTTCCTTTGAGGAGATGTGTTAGCGGTGCCTCTTAATTACCCTTGAATTCCTTTATAGAGTGTTTCCCTCTTTAGGGTATCAAATCACTCGGGCAAAAGTTAATACCACCATCACAAAGTGAGATAGGAGGGTTTGCACTGATAAAGAAATCGATGCCTATAGCCTTAAGGGTCCAAGTTCTAATGTGGTGCCTACAATGCATGCTCGGTGCAGGAAGTGTGCATCACACCACGAAAAATTGATTTTTGTTTTGAAAATCGCAATTAAGTTATTCAAACACTTCTTGTATATTTTACTTTTCTTTCAAGAAGTAATGTGACCACTTGATTAATCTTTTCAAATAAGTTTAAGTGGTCTTCTTTAATTATTCCAAATGCAATGCATGTGCAGATAACTGATGCAGAAAGATAGGAAGTACATACCTTGCTCCAGCACTCTACGATGTAGAGATGTACACAATGCAATAAGAAAAATCAAGATGCTACTCAAGCACTCCTAGATGATCGACCTATGGTTATGCAACTTCTATCAGGCAGCTCAGATTTTTTTTTTTAAATAAATAGGTGCGCAATAAAAAGAAACTAACTATCTAAGAATAAACCAAGTTTCTAAAGAACTGGGGACACTCCCCCGTAACCAAGCCCAAGATTACAAGGGTGAGAAAACATATACTTAACTAATTTTATCAGTCTAAATCTAAACTAAGATCTAATGACTAAATCAGGAAAGGCTCCTTCGTATGCCTTTACGTGCGTGGGATCAAGGCCCACAGACTCCTATTGCTATCCTCCAGGTGGCGTCAAGGTCCACCGAAAGTATAATCTCTGACCTGCACGTCTGTCGCGTTCGTTTGTTCATTTTTGCACACAAAGTGAACCAATGTCAGTAATTCAGAAAAGCTTTAAAAATAGAATAAAAATAATATAAATTCCCCGAAAAAATTAATAGGCGTGTTACCTCCCCAGCAACGGTGCCATTTGACGAGTCGATCTTCGCTTTCAATGAATAATTTAACATAAAATGTTGTGTCATTGTAATACTTTTGTGGTGGAAAATCGACTATCAAAATATTTATTAAATCTAACCACAATGATTAGGTCATATCCACAGGGAGGAACTAGCCTATTAAACTAGCAAATATTTCCATGCTAAATCTTATTCCAAGAAGGGCATTCTTTTTTTACATTTAAAAGTGATTTTCTCAAAGCAAAGAAAGCTAACGGATGTTACATGCAATTGTAAGTATAATAGCAAATATTTTCCCATACTTTTGCCAATTTATTAAAACGTATGATATTTGCCTACAATTGTACTGTATCATGCAATGTATGGGAGGCCAATAGAGTGGAGGGAAATGCACTTATAGATGCTTAGACAGTATTAAGAGAACTAAAGGAGCTAGTCTTGTAAATTCATGCAATATTTTAACTCATTAAATAAAGGAATAGTATTAGACAATGGCAAAATCTGTAAAAAGTATTGAGATGAAGAACAGAGGAATCCTTCTCATTCTTGCTCGTGCGTGAAGAAGGGAGGCCGATGATAAATGTCAGTTTATCATCATTCTTATACCCTAAAATTGATCTAACTCTTAGGTTTTTAACTCCGTAGACAATTTTCAGGTTGCATTTAGGCATTTAACTAGGATAGGCATGCATTAAATTTTAGTTGTATTTGTAATGTGTTTACTTCAGTGTCAAGGATAGATAGAGAGTCAGATCCCACATACCTTGGCACTTGGGAAGGCAGAAGATGAATAAGAAGCTCCTTTCAGCTGGATTCCAGCTAGATCCAACTCATCCTCGCTGGATCCCAGCTCATTCTAGTTGGATCAACACATCCCTAGCTCCATTCAACTCATCTTAGCTAAATGATAGCTCTAGCTAGCTCACCTTAGCTCCATTCAGCTCACCTTAGCTAGATGGCAACTCGAACTAGCTCAAGTCATTTGATCCCAGCTCCATTCCAACTCCTCCAACTTAGAAGAGTTCACTGAAGTTCAACCTAACAAGGACTAGCTACTAGCTAGACCTGGTCAGCTGAAGATGACCTTAACCAGCTCAGGCCAGCTCAAGTCTAGCTCTCGGAGGCTCAACTCAGCTCAACTTTGTTGAGTTGAGCTACTTGACCTAAGCTAGCTACTCTAGCTAGCCCATCAATCTTCGGGAAGATCAAACCTAGCTTACCTCAACTCACATCAGCAGAAGCCAGCTCATCTTAGTTTGGCATAGCAGCTAGCAAATAACTAGCAAGGTAAGACAGCTAAGATAGCTCCTTGCAGCTCTCTTCAACAGCCACTAGCTCCAGCGCAGCTCAAGATAGCTTCCACCAGCTCATCACCTCCAAAACCGTAGCTCCCTCTACCTCTACCCCCAACTCCCTACTAGCTTAGCTAGCTTAGCTTAGCTAGTCCAACTCCATGGCACCAAAACCTAATCCTAAACCTCACCTAACTAGCTCCATCAACTAAGCCTACCTATAGTCCACCTAAGCTACCTCCACCTCCCTTCTCTTTTGGCACCAACATAGGCATCCCTTGGCCCCTCAACCACCACCAAAAGCCACCTAAAGGTGGTGCCAAAACCACCTAATAACTAACCTAGAATTGGCACCAAAATGAACACCAATCCCAACCATACACCTACCTCCACAATCAATCCCAACCCTACACCTAATCCACCTTCTAGAAACCCCCATGTTGGTGCCAAAATGGAGGCATCTCTCCATTCATGAACATCCACCAAGGGGTGGAATCAAACCATAACCACACCCCCTTGCATCCCTTAAAGTGGCTCCAACTATCCTCCTCCCTAGGATCACCAACCACCTCCATCAAATCGTCCTAACCATCCATCCAAAGGTCACCACAGCCCCCCCCTCCGTTCCTATATATGTCCCTCCTAACTACCACCAAAAGAACCATCTCCTCTCCATCAGATAGGTTCCACCCATACCATTAGTTAGGTTCTTACATCCATGCAAAGGAAGAAGGAGAGAAGAACATCAAGGGGGCAACCTACCTGCGTTCTTAGTGCCTTCTTCCTCTATCTCTTCTCCCTTAGCCATGCCAAGGAGGAGGTCATCTTCAACCTAGAGGGGATTGCTAGGTAAGGAGGATCTTCATCATGGTGGTCGAACCTACCTTGGAGGAAGAGCTTAAAGGAAGACCAATCAAAGAAGGAAGAGAAGGAGAGCCCTTTTCAAGTGTGGGGAAACCACACCTGGAGCAAGGGCCACCTGGATCTTCTACTAGAATCACCCCTTCTTCTTTATGTTTTACTCTACCTTTTGTGTTAGGTAGTAGTTTAATGTTCTTGTAGAAGCATTCCTCTACCTATATTTTACTCTACTAGTAATACAAATTTTCATTGCCTTCCAAGTTCATGTTTGAAATTAGTGTGTTTTTCTTCTCGTATTAGTGTAGTGCCTATCACACTCTTCTCTTCTAATTACCCTAGGCGCACTCGCCTAGGGTGAACTTATAGGAGAAGACTTCATTATTGTCACTTAAGGTTAGTTGTAGTGTAATTCATCTTTGTACAAAACCCAATTGTTTCTGAAAACCCTAAAAACAACAAAATCAAAAATACAAAAAGTTATGTGTTGATTTGATAGGTGGGAGAGAGAACCCATTCTTTGTAACTAACAAATTGGCCTCCTTAGATGACCCTGATACTCCACTATCTAGATATTATAAATGTAAAAGTTTGATTGCAGATTTACGCATTGCAACGTCACTAATTACATCATTTAACAAACGTGTATATCCATCATCACTTTTTGGCGTCGTTGTCGAGGAGGAATGACTTAGTCACATATTTTATCTCTCTTCCTTCATTAGGTCTTCACGAATTTTGTTTTGTGTTTTGTTCAAGTGCAAAATCTGGAGTCGGTGCGAAATCTGGAGTGGGTGCACTTGGAGTGGAAGCTACAAGTTTCTTTTCTTCCCACATACTTCAAGTTAGTGCCCTAGGGATTTTCTTATAAAAAACAAAATTAAAATCTCTTAAAAAAATCTTTAAATCATTAGAAAAATCAAGAACAAGAAAAATTAAGGGTGGTGGAACCCTAAAATTCATTTTGTTGCTTGTTTGCTTCATTTTTCTACCATTTTTTCCTTATTGGTGCTTGATTTTTAAAAATCCGACTTCTATATTGATTTTTAAAACGTTTAGGGCACTTATAACCTTCCTAAAATCATTAAATTTAATCCAGGGAATCCCCTTTGAGTGAAGAACCTTGAGTCCAATTTTCAAGAGGTTTTACTAAATAGAAAAAATTAAAAAATTCTTGAAATGAACAGGAGTCAGACCTTGTTTTCTTACTGTCCAAGAATTTTATAAATTTTTCTACTAATCAAATTTAGGCAAACTCTATATTTCTGGAAACCTTGAGAAATTATCTACATCATATAAAAGTTTAAAAAAGTTTTGAGATTATTTGAGGTTTTTGTAGAATCAATTCCCTGAATCTATTTTTTCTGACTCTTAACACTAATAAGAAGAAAATTTTCAAAAAAATATCAAAAAAATTTCTAAAATTACAAAAAAATAATTTTTGGATTCTTTGCTTAATTTTACATTAGGTGGTGGTGTTGTTTGTCTTGTTTAGAGCCCCACCTAAAAACATTTTAAAAAGAGATTCATTTTTAGCAGTTGCATAACTAGGAATTCCCACTTTAGGGTTTTTAATTTCCTTTCTTAGTCACATCAAATTTCAAAGTAATTGATCTCCATCAACAACTTATTTGCCATTATTTTGTGGAACATCAAACCCTTGTTTGAACATTTAATAAGAGAGATTCTAAAAGACATTAAATCTTTATTAAAACCTTAAAATCCTTCAAGTAAAAATCTTTTTTTGCAAACCTCTTTTGATTTGGCTTGGGCACCACTTCCCGCCCAATTCGCACAAGAAAAAAGAAATAATCAGGCATTTTCCCAACTAACACCCATCACATTCCTTGTGTACTTTAAGCTCCTAGACCTAATTAAAAGTTTGTAGCAATTTGACCCCTAAGGTTTCATCAAACTTAGGCTTACTACGTAGGTTTTAAGTTTCTTTAGTTGATATCAATTCTTTTATCTATTTCTGGTGCCAGGCCGAGGGGGTGTGTCAAATGACCAAGTGCGGGTTTACACAATTCCCCAGTGATTTTCCTGGGACATGCTTGGGCCCAACCCTCCCCTTATTCAGCCTAACTAGATTTGTTGAGAGAATGGATATCCACTACTGATTTATTATTTCCCAGATAGATCAAGTCTTAGGTTAATTTTTAGGGTGCCACATTTAAGTTTAGTCTAGAATTTTGTTGCTTGATTGCACACTTTCTCTCATCTCTCCCTCCTCTCCTCCCCGTTTCTTCCATTTTTGCACGGGCGACAGTCCCCAACTCCACACTTGGAGGGACCACTTGATTTTTTCCTCCCCTACACATAGACTTCTTTTCGTGCATTCTTCCTCTTTTTTGCATTTTAAAAAATGGAAAAACAAAATAGGTCCTTTAACCCACATGCTGATTTTTCTATCCCCCATCTATTCGCCCTGGAGCTACTTAATCAAGCCCTCCCACCTCATTTCTACTCCATGATGGCTCAGCTACAAGCTAATCAATAATAGTTGACTATGGATATAACAAACCTAGCCAACCAAGGGAGACCTACCAAACTTACCCAATCTCCACAGGCTCCACATCTAACCCCATCTAACACCCCAAAGAGAGAAAATTTGCATAATCTAAATACTGCCTGTGCTGAGTATAATCAATATTCTGAGGTTTTTTATGGCTCAATGGGGAATTACACATATCCAAATCATCAACCCACTCAAAATATCTCCACCATCCAGGAGCAATTTAAAAATTCCTCCAATTGGAGGAATTATCCGACTCACTCCTGGACTAATCCGATTCCTCACCAACAACAAAACCTGTTTGGAGGGTATGGCTTAAATTAGACTTGCTATCAATCTAGGCCATCTCAAGAAGACATCAATGCCCAAATGATGAAAACCCTACAGGAAATGCAAAGCAAAACGACGAAAATAACCCATGTTATTAATAATCTCCATGATCAAGTTGTGGTTACTCCGACCCAAAGACCTGTAGGACATTCACCATCCCAGCCCACACTAAGCCCTATCAATCAAAGGAACCGACACTCAGGTGGAAATCAAAATTAGAACCACACTAATCAGCCTCCCACTAACCCAATACCTCAGCACCAACCAAGTTTCTATCAACAATAGGCCCCCCCACCTCCTACCAATGATAACTAAACTGCATATGCAAATACATTGAGTGGAAAACCACCACTGATTTAGGGCCTTCAAATCAAATTGATAAAACCAACTCTTAACCTATATGAATTGACTCTCCTAACCCCAATCAGGAAGAAGAAAAAGAAACACCAAAAACACAAGATTCAAATCCTATTTCTCATCCACAAGCACTGCAATCCAATCCTTCTAAAAGGAAATCAGAGCCTTCTCACCAAGATCGTTTGGATTTATTTAGGCAAGTCGAGAGTAGCATCCCCCTCCTAGATGCCACCCCTGCCTATGCTAAATCTTTGAACGAAATGCGTACTCCAAAGTGGCAGGACCAGAATCTAGAAAGGGTGGTCCTTTCTGAGATAGTGAGCTCAGTTGTACAGAGCAAGATGCCTCTCACGAAAAAGGACCTGGGCACACCACTCATTTCGGTTGCCATAAATGACACCACCTTTCATCAAGCCCCTCTCAACTTAGGTGCCTCTATTAATATCACTCTCCCGATTTTATTCAAGAAATTTTGATTCGATGATTTAAAACCTATTAAGGTTCAATTTCAATTGGCAGACCAATCTACCATTCAACTGTGGGGAGTTGTCGAGGATAGTATTGTCAAGGTTTGGAATTGTCTATTTCCGGTTGATTTCTGATTCTTAACATAGAGGTACCTAAGGCTCTCAAAACTGCCCCTATCATCCTTGGAAGATTTTCTTGGCTATCGCAAAAGCAAATATCAATTGTCATTTCGGAAAAATGGATATAAGTTGCAGTAACCAGACTATCACATTAGATATTTTCCAAGCTTCCAAGAAGTCCATTGATCAGGAATTTTTTAACCCTGATAATACAATGGAAGTAGAAATTGAGAAATCTATATTGATCAATTCCTACTCTACTTTGACCACCATTGATCCAAATTTTATTAATTCATATTCCAAATATGATTTTGTGGTCTAAGACATTTCAAATCAACTGGGGTTTGCCTTTTCCTCTTTTAATTTTTCTAATTTATCACCAAAAACATCCACACTAACTTCACCCACCCTACATCACATTGACTTCTCTCCCATCCCTTTCCATTGGACCTACCACCCGACCCGTCCAAGTTTGGCTTTCATCATAAATTCAAACCATGGTTAGACTTGGGTCATTCTTCCAATTTTTAATTTCATTTTAATCCCTATATCTTTACCAGTCATCTTTTAAGGGATCCCGAGGAAGACACCTTTCTTGAGGACATTCAAGTGTCCAATTATTTACGTGATTGGCCATCTTCTGTGCATTGCTTCATGCCTGGCTGAATAGACGTAAAAGATAGCATTGGATGTGATGATAACATTATCATCAGCCATATCTAGCTTTATTTATTCATATTCCATCATTAAATGCTCCTATATAACAGCCAGAGGACTATAATTCATTGCATCATCCTTTCTAAGAGAATAACAAGAAACCAGGGTTAAAACTGTAATTTTACCATCATATCATGAATGCAGAATAATCGTGGGTTTCTCCAAGGGTTTATTAAAGGTCAAATGGTCATAATTGTCTAACAACTATGTTCGTGCAGACATGGGTTTTCGTGCGTTTCAAGAATTAAATGACATCTTAAATCCTAAAAATAAACCCATGTAATCTACTAAGGTTTTGGTCAGGATAAAATTCACATAAACCCTCTAAAATTCATATAAAAATATTCTCTAGGGTTTGACACCTTCAATTTGACCATCAGAATCTGTCTTGACCTAAAATAGAGCCACAGATAGACTTTTGCCCTAATTTGGATAATTGTGCAATTTCTCCAGTCAAACTTAGTCAAATCCTAAATCTAACTTCACCATTATATTTGTTGAGTCCAAATTAGGTTTATACCAAAATTTGGGCCCAATCTGAGATCATCTTGACTTAGTTTGCAGGTTGGGCCAAGTTTGACTTTCCTTATCTCCAATAGCCCCTCAGCTTTTGAATTCCTCACAAAAAGCCCCCCAGCTTCTTTGTCTTCTTTACAAACTGGTCCATACCACCATTGGTGTGAACGAACCTTGCTTTGGCAAGATTCGAGCGGAGATTTCATGCTCGATTCTCAATCAAACCTTCTCAAATTTGAATCGGAGATTCCTCTTAAAATTATCTTCCAATCAGACCGATTCTTGAGCTTCAATTCTTTCCCAATCTCTCATGTGAACGCATGAGAGATTTGGGTTTCCTACTCTAGTGGCCTTCCAAGCTTGGGAAGCTTTCTTTCAAAGCTCTGATCACCCTCTAGAGACCCATAAAAGGAACCCCAGTGCACACTGGTCTCTCTACACTCGATTTTGACCTAGAACACCTCTATTTCATCTCTCCTCTCTGGTCAAGAGGCTCCTCGATGTCCAGCAACTCCTTCTAATCTTCCTCGTCATCCGTCCGCAATACTAGTGGCGAATTCCTTCCCCTCGACCTCTTCTGCTCTTGGTCATACCAGCAGGAGCTTCCCAACCTCCGTCGTCGTCGCCGTTACCACCTACCGAAGTACCTTCATCCTCGGCATCGACGTACCCCCAGCGTCGTTCTCCCTCCTTTCGTCCACTTAGAATAGGTAGTTAGATTAGATCCTTAGTTCTCTTAGGTTAGTTTTACACCCCAAAAACCCAAAAACAAACCCTCAACACCGCCGTTCACCTTCGTCTTCTCTGTCTCCAACCACTCCTCTGGCAAGGCGCTCCCATTACTACACCGCTCCACATGCCTCACCACAACTCCCAAAACCTTCGCCACGACTCCACCAATTAAACCCTTCTCCTATTTCGCTCCACTGCTCACCCAAACACGCCCCTGAATAACCCACATTCCTCCTTCTAGTTCCGACTTCGCTAGCCACCTACATGCATCCTTGCGCTACATCGCACCCATCACCACATTCGTTGTGCTACGGCAAAGTTGCTGAACCATTTGATGAGGCCGCAAGGCCATGTTCTTCATTTTAGGTTCACCGCCACCACCGCCATTACCGAAGAGCTTCAAGGAAGCTTCAAGCTTGCTTCAAGTCCTGCAAGCCCCAAGTGGAAGTCCTAGGCACTGCGGAAACCTCTCAGCAACACACGCAGTAGGTCAATTGGGAGCATTGACCGCTTCCCCGACCTCAATCAGAGCTACCTACTGCTACAACGTGCGGAGAAAAGGGATCGAATTTAGTCCCACATCATTTGCTGAAGAGTGGCCGCAGTGACATAAATTGATTTTGTGACACTGGCTTATCGCCTCAAGTCACACAAGGGGGTGAGGTCCCCCGCACACTCCCCTCACACGCCTCGCCCGTGACACTATGCATGCAATCCTAGTTTGACCCGTTTACCCACCTATGTCTGTGCACACCTCGGCTACTACCCCACGCCGGTAGCCCTAGTCCCGAGTGCGCTCTAGACCGATTACCCGATAACCCAGTACTATGCATGGCCTTGTGAAGGAGAGAAAGAGGAGAAACCAGAGAGAAGGAAAGAGAGAGAGTGCGCGGGGATAAAAGGGGTTTTGCTCTGTTGTGTAATGGCTAACACTTAACTGCATCTGAAGAAGAGTGCCCCCTGTGTAGAAAGAAAGAAAGAGAAGGAGAGCTGAAGGGAAGAGCAGAGGACAGAAGAAAGAAAGAAGGAAGAAGGCTTGTGCATGCAGAAGAAAGAAGAAGAAGAAGAAAGAAGACAGAGCAGAAAAAGAAAAGAAGAAGAAGTACAATGCCCTCTTGGCACTATAGCAGTGGAGGCTTAAGTCGTCTAGTTGAAAGAATTTGTTGTCTGATTCCCTTAACAGGAGTGCACTGTGTACTTGGTTTGAATAGTTGATATTATTTGAGTAATTACTATATGTGTTAGACTAATAATTGGTGATCCAAATGACCATTATTTTGTCTAGATTACTTTTTACTCTTCATATACTCATGCCATACATTGCATATTAGATTCTGAGTAATTAATTGTGCTCATTTACATTAATTGTTGAGATTAGCGTGTGAATTCCATATTTGCTCCCAACAAACGACCTCGGACTTCATTTCTGACATTCGAGTTATAAATTTTATCTGTTGTTCAAGCTATTTTTGAGGAATTATTACTACAACAAACGCATCTTTCAAACCCTCGATTAAGCCCCTAACAACAGGATGGGAGGTAACCCATCATTTTTCCTGCTTTCCTCTTTCTTTCTTTTCCAGGTTTTGACCATCCAGAATCAGACTGCTTATCACTAAGGTGCTCTCTTTTCCCTCCTAATGCATGAGGACATTGCATATCATAAGCATGGGGGGTGTTTTTAAATTTTAACAATCGATTCAAGATTTTCAAAACCTAAAAATATGTAATTTTTCTTTCGCATGCATCTCATTATAGAAAAATCATAAAGCTCTTCGAGGAAAATTTTGAAAATTGGGACTAAGGTTGAAAGATTCATTTTAAGGTACAATGGGATTTAATCTTTAACAAACTAGGGAGTAGAATGCGGATCCAATTTCTAGAATTGCTGGGTCTATTCTTAGACTAAATCTAGTATCTTTCTCTAAATTTCACCTGAACTCATGATGATTCAGGTGACCTGATCTCTGTTGGCGACATGGAAAATATTTGCCTTAGTTTCCAATAGTTTCCGACTCAAAAATTTGCATCCCTTGCGAAATTCTTGCATCAAATTTCACACACAGCCAACACCTAAAAACAAATTAAAAAATTAGAAAAACCCCTTCTTTAGTCTCAGTGAAATCTGAAGCAGATCATTAGTTTGAATTCCCATCGTCGAGAAGGGGGAAAATGCCTCCTTTGAGGATGCAATGTCAATATGTTACCATCTCGACGCTGCTCTATATCTATATTTCATATCTTTAAATGAAGCATTAAGGCTCATTTTGCAGCTAAGTGTCTTGGACAATGCTCTACCCATAGAGTCGAGTAGGAGCTTGAGTTTGCTTGGAGTGCCCCTTTACACTGTATTGTGTTCTAAGCTTATGAGCTCCTGGGTGGTGTCTTGGACAGTACTATCTTGAAGTGCTGGTGCCAGAGCCCCCTTGAGGATTGGTAACGAGAATGATGATCCCGACACATCTGTTGTAGGATTAAACTAGGAGTAAGCATGGGGGAGACAAAAAAAAAAGTTTCAAAAACATGACCTTATAAATAGCCTAATAAATGTTGCCATCCACAAAGCATTGACATAAGGTTTTAAAAGAATTATGCAAGTTGCGAGACGGATTCAAGAGCCAAGGAAATCCTAACTGCAAAATGATTTCAGGTCATTTGAATTAACAAAGAGTTAACTTGTGAATTTTTGAAAGATACATTGATCCTTATTCTTCTAAGTCTTGGATCCAAAGACAAATCCTGATGTTTTGTCTTTAACAAATCCCGTACCTTCCATGTTTTCAATCAACCAAGGCCCTATAATCTTTTTCTCCTCAAAAGTAAAAAAATTAGTATTTCCCAAAATTCATTTTGTGAATTTAGTTTTGCTAAGAGACTAGCAACAGCTAAGCATGAGGGTGTGATAAATGTCAGTTTATCATCATTCTTATACCCTAAAACTGATCTAGCTCTTAGGGTTTTAACTCCACAGACGGATTTTAGGGCTGCATTTAGGCATTTAACTAGGATAGGCATGCTTTGCATTTTAGTTGCATTTTTAATGTGTTTACTTGAGTGTCAGGGATAGACAAAGAGTCAAATCCCACATACCTTGGCACTCAGGAAAGTAGAAGATGAAGAAGAAGCTCCTTTCAGCTGGATTCTAGCTAGATCCAGCTCATCCCAGCTGGATCCCTGCTCATTCTAGCTGGATCAACTCATCCCTATCTCCATTCAACTCATCTTAGCTGAATGGTAGCTCTAGCTTGTTCACCTTAGCTCCATTCAGCTCACCTTAGCTGAATGGCAACTCAAACTAGCTCAAGTCCGTTGATCCCAGCTCCATTCTAACTCCAACTCAGAAGAGTTCACTGGAAGTTCAACCTGACTAGGACTAGCTACTAGCTAGACTTGGTCAGCTAAAGATGACCTTAACCAGCTCAGGCCAGCTCAAGTCCAGCTCCCGGAGGCTCAACTCAGCTCAACTAGTTGAGCTAAGCTACTTGACCTAAGCTAGCTACTCTAACCTCCAGAAAGATCAGCCCTAGCTTACCTCAGCTCACATTAGCAAAAGCCAGCTCATCGTAGCTTGTCTTAGTAGCTAGCAAATAACTAGCAAGCTAAGCTAGCTAAGGTAGCTCCTTACAGCTCTCTTCAACAGCCACCAGCTCTAGTGCAGCTCAAGACAACTTCCTCTAGCTCATCACCTCCAAAACCCAAATTCCCTCTACCTCTCCCTCCAACTCCCTACTAGCTAAGCTAGCATAGCTAGCTTAGCTTAGCTAGTCCACCTCCATGGCACCAAAACCTAATCTTAAACCTCACCTAACTAGCTCCACCAACTAAGCCTACCTATAGTCCACTTAAGCTACCTCTACCTCCCTTCTCTTTTGGCACCAACATAGGCATCCCACCACCAAAAGCCACCTAAAGGTGGTGACAAAACCACCTAATAACTACCCTAGAGTTGGCACCAAATGAACCCCAATCCCAACCATACACCTACCTCCACAATCAATCCCAACCATACACCTAATCCACCTTCTAGAAACCCCCATGTTAGCGCCAAAGTGGAGGCATCTCTCCACTCATGGACATCCACCAAGGGGTGGAATCAAACCATAACCACACCCCCTTGCATCCCTTAAAGTGGCTCCAACTATCCTCCTCCCTAGGATCACCAACCACCTCCATCAAATCATCCTAACCATCCATCCAAAGGTCACCACAGCCCCCCACTCCATTCCTATATATATCCCTCCTAACTACCACCAAAAGAACCATCTCCTCTCCATCAGATAGGTTCCACCCATACCATTAGTTAGGTTCTTACATCCATGCAAAGGAAGGAGAGAAGAAGATCAAGGGGGCAACCTACCTGCCCCCTTGGTGCCTTCTTCCTCACTCTCTTCTTCCCTAGCCATGCCAAGGAGGAGGTCATCTTCAACCTAGAGGGGACGGCCAGGAAAGGCGGATCTTCATCAAGGTGGTCGACACCCACCTTGCAGGAAGAGCTTGAAGGAAGACCAATCGAAGAAGGAAGAGAAGGAGAGATCTTTTCAAGTGTGGGGCAACCACACTTGGAGCATGGGCCACCTGGATCTTCTACCAAAATCACCCCTTCTTATTTATCTTTTACTCTATCTTTTGTGTTAGCTAGTAGTTTATTGTTCTTGTAGAAGCATTCCTCTACATGTATTTTACTCAACTAGTAATACAAATTTTCATTGCCTTCCAAGTTCATGTTTGAAATTAGTGTGTTTTTCTTCTCATATTAGTGTAGTGCACATCACACACTTCTCTTCTAATTACCCTAGGCACACTTGCTTAGGGTGAGCTTAGAGGAGAAGACTTCATTATTGTCACTTAAGGTTAGTTGTAGTGTAATTCATCTTCGCACAAAACTTGATTGTTTCTAAAATCCCTAAAAACAACAAAATCAAAAATACAAAAAGTTATGTGTTGATTTGAGAGGCGAGAGAGAGAACCCATTCTTTGTAACTAACAAATTGGCCTCCTTGGACGATCCTAGATACTCCACTATCTAGGTATTATAAATGTAAAATTTTGATTGCAGATTTACGCGTTGCAAAGACACTAGTTACATCATTTAAAAATCGTGTATTTCTCACATCAAAAACACATTCTTCACTACCATCTGAAATGACAAACTTACAAATACAAACACTTAAAAGAAAAGAAAAAAATGTGAGGAAATCCAATGGTGGTGGTTGGTGGGGGCACGATTTTTGGGGGGAGAGGAGGGGGGAAGGGACCGGGGTGGTGGTGTTCGTTGAGAGCAGTTGTTTGGTGGCGGTGCTGGTGAAGGGATCAATTACATCGACCCGTGGAATTGTTGATGTGCGAAAACAAGCGTTTAAAATTTCCAAAACACAAGATTGAATCGATGTCGAAAACCTGATCAAGTGCGCATATCAAATAAAATGGCATAATAAATCAAAACTACATGGTTGGAACTAATTTCCAATTGTAATCCCATGAGTATAAGAGAGTTATAACTTTGTAGGTGGTGTAGTGCAGCACCTCACATGTGGTGCTTCCTCAAATAACTCTCAACAAGCCCGATCTCCTTCTCGTTGATAGGAGGATGAGACCCTGTGTGTTGTGTAGAATCAATCTTGAATGGGATTCGTGAACCCTTCACAAATTCGAGGTGACTCCAAGCCTTAGAACCTCGAGTGCACATCAGGAACTCCTTCAAAAGGAGCATGAAAACCCATTGCAGTATTGATCGGATGACCAACAACAGTTGTTGGGTGACCAGGTTGTGAAGGGTCGCAAATATGCGATCCCTTTAGTAGTTGGATGCCCAATTAAAAGATTGGATGATTGGCCACTACTACATTGGATGTCTAGTGAGGCTATTCGACTTCTAATTACTGTTTGAACGATTTCCTGAATTTTTCTAGCAGCTGTGTTTTTAGAGTTGGGTGGGATTATAATGTGTTGTAGAGATTAGGGTTTGCACTTGGGAGACATTATAGGAATTCCAATCCTAATCTTACTTTGATGGCAACCCTTAGATCTCCATCAAAGGGTGGGGATCAAATAATATTTGGATTTGCAGGATAAGCCCATAGTAACTTATGGTATGTTTAGATCTAGTATCTAAACTTAAATTAATTGTAATCCAATACTTGGATTTTCTACCTAATCATATTAGTGTTGGAAAATGATCTCCGAACCCGCTCGACTATTGATGGGGCGTAGGGACTCGAACAATTCAATCCGTAATTCCTATAGCTTTGAGGAAGTGTGAAAAAATAGGCATTTTAAAATTATCATTGAATTGAAACTTAGGTTGATGTTTAGGAATCAGAATAATGGTAATTAATAAACAATAATAGACTATGTAATCAAAACCACATGGGAAGATCTAGTATCTCCCTGTTCTAGGATCCCCATAAGTAAGAGATTATGCTTGTGGGTGGCGTAGTACAGCACCTGACGTGTTGTGCCTTCTTAAATAACTCTCACCTTGAGGGGCTTCCTTCTTTTCGGCAGGTGGATGAGACCCTATGTGCTAAGAACACTTGCATGGTTCTGTTGTGTGCGACATGAACGATTTGCATCTTCCGAACTCCTTCGCGAACCCCAAAGCGATACTTGCCTCGAATCCTCCAAGAGAAGGCTTGCAGTAACTTCAACAAGCTACTGTAAGCAGTAGTAGGATGACCAAGAAGGCCCCTAGTTGATGCCCAAGACCTATAGGTCACAGACACCCCTTTGTGGATCAAATCCAAAATTTGATGCACTGGCTAGATGTCTAGGAAGAGTCTTGAACACCACCTTTGTGTTGGAAAGAGGAGGAGGGCATTGGCTGGCTATGCATCTAGATGCCTCTCTTCTTCTTCACAAGGAGAAGGAAGGTGCCTGATGCCCTTCATGGTTGTCCCCTTTGTTCTTCTCCAAGGAACCCGAAGGAAGAAGAAGAACAAAGATGAAGGTCGATGGTCCTCCTTTTAACTTCTCTTTTGAGAAGGGCACACATAATTAGAAAACCAATTAGGGTATCCAATTCTAGGTTTTGGGAGATATTTATAGGATTCTAAAGCTAAGACTAATATGGTGGGAACCCTTTGTGTATTTGCACTAGCAAGAGGGAGGGATAGTGCGAGATAATAAAATGACAGACAATTAAA
The DNA here is from genome assembly GCA_037157565.1 of Thalassia testudinum. Classification (NCBI taxonomy): domain Eukaryota; kingdom Viridiplantae; phylum Streptophyta; class Magnoliopsida; order Alismatales; family Hydrocharitaceae; genus Thalassia; species Thalassia testudinum. The sequence continues at coordinate 148,984,407 of JAZHRO010000031.1, forward strand.
ATATAAGTAATCTCACAAAACCACTCACCATAATGAGAAAAAGATATTTGGTGGAAACCCAACCCGTGTAAAAACTACCACCTAAGTCTCTAGACTTAGGATTTTATGATCTACTTAGTAGATTAAATCCGTTATCCTATCACTTTAAATCGAGGCTGATACAACCTCAGTACAAATCATGCTACTTAAATGAGGGTAGTGTACCTTAAGCACCACTCTTCTCCATGAAAAGTATTTCATCTCCGAAGGAGATGGAAATTCGCAACACAAATATCCAAACAACATACAAACTACAAATAACCTATAAAGCCCAAAAATAAAGACTAAACTTAGCTCCTATAGGCATAAGAGAACTTCCCTGAAGTGGAAGTAGATTGGTGTGAGTGCGCAATAATTTAGTGCTCTTAGATGTGAAATAGCTTGCTTGGAGATTACCTTGATAATCCCACAACTTGATTTTACTCTCAAGGTATGTGTAATAGGAAGTAGTAGCACTCAATGGTGTTGCACACTTGTATTTCTCTTCTAATATGTGTCTATAGGCTTAGGAGTGTTCTCTATTATTTATAGTTGTGTTTGGAAAATTCTAGATAGGCTTAGGGGAAATAGTTATTCGTGAACTTAATTAGGTGAAGGATAATGTTTAGAAATCAGAACAAAAAGCAGATCAAACAAACAGTAGTAATCAGTCGATGCCTGGTCGACTCACCTGAACATAGTCGATTGACCAAGAGAAAAAATAAGTCGGTGCCTTAAAGAAATTAAATGGGTTGACTCTTAGATGGCTAGTGGTCAATTGAGACTATATTAGCAGGTTGACTAGCTACTAAAGGTTTCTAAGTTCTGATTCCCTGGACTTAGAGTTTCATGGCTACAGGTTGATGTTGCTTCAATATCAGTCGACACCCTACAATGGGACAAGTTTGTTTAAGGTCAACTACCTACTAAAGGATATTTGGAAACTAAGTCAAATCAATAGGAAATTAAATAGGCTCAAGTTCCAAGGATTCTAGCTGTTGTGTAGCCAATGTTTAGGTCATAGGTCAACTACCGATTAATTCTCTATAGTGCGGTGGGTCAACTGGTTGGGCACCCAGTCAACTGGCTATTAAGAATCCAGTCGGTGCTTTGGATTATATTCGTCAGCGCCTTAGTGCTGGTTTATGTTGTTTTGGGGGATTAAGTGTTGGCTTGGGTTCCTAATGTGCCTAACGATTAACTAGGGTGTTTAACCTTATTTTAGGGCTCTTTTACAATATTGTAATAAAACAAAATAAAACAATCAAATACATTGAATACAACAAAAGATTCTAAGTCCTATTCTTCAATCTCTTCAAGCTTTGAGTCTAAAGCTCCAACTCCATGCTCCTTGGAGCTTTTTTCTCTCCATCAAGCTCCTCCAATCCTCCATGAATCTTGAGATTGAGCTTCTTCCAAATCCTTTAACTTATTGCTTTAACTTGAAATCTAAGAACTCAAATGCAATTGTCAAATAACATTTGTTTTGTTATCATTAAAATCAAAGACCATGGTACGTTTGCATCAACAATCTCCTCATTTTTTATAATCACAAACCATAATCAATAAAGCTAAAAATTCTCCCTCTTTTTGACATTAGCAAAAAGTTTAATCTTTAATTGATTTGAATCGTAAACTCTCCCTTAATACATGCTCTTCTAAAATTAATTAACTCTCCCTTTTTGACATAATAAAAGAAATAAGCTCCCCCTAAAGATGTGCATTTCTATTGAATTTAAATAAACTGAACTTAAGGGTAATCTCCCCCTTTCTAATGTAATTATAACACAATGAAATTAAGAGATTCTTCCCCCTATCTTGATGCTAATTCAAGAGATTAATTCATCAAAATCAAGAGCTTTATGTCCATTGGAATGGGTTTCAACCACCTTACTCGTTTGGTCCTCCAAGTACTTTGAGTCTACCTTGATGAAGTCCAAATAAGCAACTTCTCGAGTCTATTCCAAAATCTAAAAAATAAGAGTGTACAAGAGTCCAGGTACCCACATCTGTTTGGGCCCTTTGGGGTTAGTTCTTCTCAACCAAGGTTGGAGTCCACTTGGATTCCAACCATTTGGCCTTTGTGTGAAAAATCTCTTAGTGTGTTGATTTTGAGATATTTTAGAATTTTTAGCCTTTCCTTTAGTGATTCTAGCTAACTAGCTTAGCAGCTTATCTAAATTTTCCTTAAGACATGCAATATCCTTCTCAATAACGCTAATCCTACCTTTCAAAACTAAAATTTAAGATTTCAGTAAGCTATTTTCTTTAATTAGTTTGGTGTTCCCTAAAACTAAATCATGATTTTTCAATACAAGGACATCTTTTTCAGATTTGATAGAATTGAATGAACTTTTCAAATTTTCAATTTTAGCAACAAAATCATCTTTTTCAAACTTAATAAAATTGAATGAAGCTTTAAATTTTTCATTTTCAAATTTTAGAGTTTTATTTTCAACTTTTAAACTCCCATTAAGATCATACAACTCTTCCAAAGCATCTTGAAGTTCTTTCATTGAAAAGGAATTTACCTCTTCTTTATTTCCATCATCGTCCTCCTTTTTGCTTTCATTTGCAATCACCACAAAATTGAGGCAAGCAATTTCGTTCTTTGTTTCCTTTATTTCTTCTTCTTCCTCCTCCGAGCTCATGTTGTCTCACATGGCTTGAAAAGCCTTCTTCTTGTTCTTTTCTTTCTTCCTCTCCTTCAAGTGAGGGCATTCTGATTGAAGGTGCCCTTTCTTGTTGCAATGATAGCAATAGATTGAACTTTCTTCTTTCTTCTTCTTCTTCTTTGATTCTCTGTTCTTAAGGAACTTGCAAAACCTTTTAGTTAGAAATGAAGTTCCTCAGCATCAAAACTTACCTCGCTTTCAAATGTGGCTTTAAATGCAAGATTTTTCTTCTTTGGTTCCTGTGTGGTTTGCTTCTTCTTATGCTCCACCTTATTTCATACGCCATGAGGTTGCTAACTAAGTCCTCTACACTCAGATCCTTGATTTTGTGAGCTTCGTCGATTGTGGCTACTTTTTGCACCCACTCGGGTTCGATTTGGATTGAAGCTCACCTCTTATGAAGGTCTTCCCAAGGGACTTTAAATTGTTCATAATGTGTGTGAACCTTGTATAGATCTCACCTAATTTTTCACTATATCAAAAGATTCAAATTCTTAAGAAAGAAATTTATTTTTGAAGACTCTACCTTTAACGTACTTTCATGTGTAATCTTGAGGGTTCTCCATATCTCATAGGTTGTGATGCATTGTGATATGTGATTGAATTCCTTTAAGCTCAAGGTGCAATAGAGGGCATTGATTGTTTTTGCATTTAGCGAGAGCTCCTTGATTTAGTCTTGAGTGTATCCTTCTACTAGTTTCCTTGAGATAACGAACTCAATTTCGCAACTCTCCTATATGGAGTAATCATTTCCAGCAGCAACATACACATCCTAATTTTCAATAGGCATAGTTTCTACCTTCAAAATACGGTGGCTAAATGATGGATTATCCCTTGTTTTGTCTCGTCACAAATATCTTCCCTTCCATGTTTGGATCCTCGTCAGGTTGTTACACCAATTTCACGAGACTAGGCTATAATACCAACTATAGGTTTGTATTAGAGGGGGAGAGGTGAATAGTGCGAGATAATAAAATGATGAAAAATTAAAATATAAGTAATCTCACAAAATCATTCACCACAATGAGACAAAAATATTTAAGTGGAAACCCAATCCGAGTAAAAACCACCACCTAAGTTTGTCGACTTAGGATTTCCCGATATACTCAGTAGATCAAATCCGCTATCGTGTCACTTTAAACTGAGGGTGATACAACATCAATACAAACCACACTACTTAAACAAGGATATTGTACCTTAAACATCACTCTTCTTGACGAAAAGTATTTTGTCTTAGAAGATGGGAATTCAAAATGCGAATAGCCAAACAAAATAGAAACTATAAATAACCTATAGAGCCTAAAAATAAAGTCTAAACTTTGCTCCTATAGGTGTACGAGAACTTCCCTAAAGTGGAAGTAGATTGGTGTGAGTGCGCAGCAATTCTGTGCTCTTAGATGTGAAGTAGGTTGTTTGGACAGTAGCTTGACAATCCTATAACATGATCTCACTCTCAATGCATGTGTTATAAGAAGTAGTAGCACTCAAAGGTGTTGTACACTTGTATTTCTCTTCTAATATGTGTGTATACGTTTAGGAGTGTTCTCTACTATTTATAGATGTGTTTGGAAAACTCTAGATAGGCCTAGGGACTTAAAATAGTTGTTGGTGAACTTAATTAGGTGAAAGGCAATGTTTAGAAATTAGAACAAAAAATAGATTTGACCGAGAGTAGTAATTAGTTGACACTTGGTTGGCTCGCTTGAACATAGTCGGTCGACCAAAAGAAAAAATAAGTTAGCTCCTTAAAGAGATTAGATGGGGTGACTCTCAGACAGTTGGTGGTCAGTTGAGACTTTATTAGTAGGTTGATTAATGGTTGACTGGCTACTAAAGGTTTCTATGTTTTAATTCCTTGGACTTGAAGTTTCTTGGCTACAGGTTGACACTTAGCTACTACAATATCAGTTGACATGTTACAATGGTATAGGTTGGCTGAGGGTCGACTCCATACTAAAGGGTATTTGAAAATAAAGTCAAATCAATAGGGAATTAAATAGGTTGAAGTTCCAAGGATTCTAACTGTTGTATAGCCAACTTGTAAGTTATAGGTCGACAGCCGGTCAACTCCCTACAGTGTGGTGGATCGACTGGTTGGACACCTAGTTGACTGGCTATTAAGGAGCTAGTCGACATTTAGGATTATTGGTCGGTGCCCTAGTGTTGGTTTGTGTTGTTTTGGGGGTTTTTAGTGTTGGGTTGGGTTCCTAATGCTACCTAACAGTTAACGAAGATGTTTAACCTTATTTTAGGGTTCTTTTACAATATTCAAATAAAACAAAATAACAATAATCAAATACATTGTATACAACAAAAGATTCTAAGTCCTATTCTTCAATCTCTTCAAGCATTAAGTTAATCATTCCATCTTTATTAAGAATAATATGCCTATGTTATGTTGATTCCTAGAATTGCATAGCATTATTAAGTTGTAAATAATGCATCATAAGCATTCTAGGCATATTAGGTGTAACGAATGTGTGCCCCAGACGTATTTTAAGACGTCTGGGAGGTGGCTCAGACGTCGGACAAGACGTCTGGTATCACAACCAGACGTCTGATAAGACGTCTGGGATAGCTTCAAGACGTCTGGAAATCCGTTATTTTCGACACACGCGAGTCGCCTGCGCGCCTGAGCGCACAGACCGCATATTCCCTCTTTTCTCTGCGGCTGCAGGCGGCCTGCCGCCTTCTCTCTCCTCCTCGCGCGGCCTTAAAAGGGCGCGCCTCCCCTCCCGTCTCCACCATCTCCTCCTTCTTCTCCTTCCTGTGCGCGAGAGCGAGCGGACGCGAGGGCGGCAGTGGCAGCGGCAGCCGCAGTGAGCGCGGAGGAGGTGCGGCGTGCGAGGGCGGAGCTCTGCCGTGAGGGCGAGCTCGCCGGAGCGGCTTGGCCGGCCGACGGAGGGCGCAGGGGGCGCGGAGCGACGCGGAGAGGGACCTGCTGCGGGCTGAGCAGCAGACGCGCGAGGTGCGATGCGGGCGGCCTCGCGAGCGGAGGCCGAGCAGGGTTCTGATTCTGGAAAAATTTCCAGAATCAGACGTCTGGGTTGATAGCCAGACGGCAAGGTCGACGTCTGTAAGATCATGCAGACGTCTGAAAGGTGAGTTTCCGCTTTCTTCTTCCTTCTTGTCGACTGACCGTACTGAGGGAGGGGGGTTGGCTGTGCGCAGGTTTGCTGATTCGCCATCCTTTGCGAATCAGACGTCTGGAAGTTGTACCAGACGGCGGGAGTGATCTACAGACGTCCGTGTGGACCATCGGACGTCTGGGGTATAGGACATACGTCCCCGCAGACTTCTGGACGTCCGGGGAACTAAGCTGAACAGGTAATTCTCTGATCCACCGTTTAAGACGTCTGGAAGGAGTTCCAGACGTCTGATTTTGCACAGTATTGTCTTTCTCGACCCGTTTAGGGCCCGTTTGGGCTCCGTTTTCCGTGATTCGAGTTGCGTTCGTTTCAGAATTAATTCCTCTACCCGCCTACAGTAGCTATACACTGTTCTGAGACACTCCTTGTGTTTGATCCTTGTGATAGGACCTCGTTCGGTTGCAGTCTTGAGAGTCGCGGAGGCACGCGGGATTCCCGATCACTCCCCCACTACTCCCGTTGTACCTGGTAGAGTGGCTTTAAGTATTAATAAAATCTGTTAAAGTATGGAACCATAATTAGAACCTAGGGCATTGCATGAATCCTAGGAATGAGAAATATATGGAATGATAGCTCCTAGGTGTTGCATGAATCCTAGGGCCGGAAAACTAGATTGTATGATAGATCCTAGGATATGGCATGAATCCTAGGGTGGAAAAACTAGTGGAATGTATATTACTGTAGTCTTGGAAAATTGGAAAGGAATATATAAAGCTGCCTGTAAATTTAATTAACAGCTGCCTGTTATGAATAAAGAAACATGTTTGAGATCATGGATTTTGAGAATGTGAATCTGGAAAGTGAAACATATGATGTTCTGAGATAAAGAGCTGGAACCCTACGGGGAATTAGGTGTGGAACTCCTGGAAAGAAAAAGGAATGGAACTGAGATGTAGTTTGTACTGTCTCTTGGGTACGCAGTACCAAGGGAAGTACCTGTACCTGTTTACTGCAGAGTGGGGCCAGCCGCCCCAGGGACCCGGGGTTAGGATTGGCCGCTCTGTACCGACTTGTTGGCCCTCGTGTACGTAGTACCGAGGAGAGCTACTAGTGTTAGGAGAGTACTAGCTACCCCACGGGCCCCGGGGTTCTGCTAGCCTCCTTCACCGACTTGTTAGGCCCACTAGGGCAAACCAGGGTAGTCAGGCGAGGGTGCGCGGACTGTGGAGGGGCAAGGCCCTAGTTTGGTTACTGTGGAGGGATTGGACCCCTGTTACTGAGAGGGCTCTGCCCTGGTTCCGTGCTGTGCTTTGGGCGCACCCGTTAACGGAAACGACTGACCGCGTGCCAGTGCGGGCTAGCTACCTGTGCGTTTATCGCGCGTGCCGTAGTCACCGTTACGTCTGTCAGTGACCTTGGGGTGGTTGACTGAGGGTAGGATCACCACGGGGGACTCTCCCGGCCAAGAGAGCACCACGCGCTACTTCTACTTTTGGAAAAGACTGCAATCAAGATCGTTCCCACGAGGTCATTCGAGATCAAGTAAAGGATCTGAGAAATAAATGAAATAGTGAGAAAAATTGAAAGATGTGAATAAAGGAAGTAATAGAACATAACAGCTACTGTACACTCTACTGTTGCCTTTAGTTAGTTTGCCACTCTACTCAGCATTTTGCTGACGTGTTACACTCGTTACCTTTTTCAGGACCAGGTGTTGTGCAGCCAGGGTCGGTGGCTGCAGAGGACGCTGGGCCGAGTAGGGTCCAGTAGAGTTACCACAGCTTTTGTACCCCTTTTGTTTCTGTTCTAGTGAGTAGTTTTTGTTTCCGCTGTACCTTCTTTACCTGCAGTTCTTGTTATATGATAAATGCTGTTTTACTGTTGTGGTGGTACCTACTGTAGTAGTTTCTTTCCTTACTGCTGTACTTTCTTACTGTTAGTTATATTCATGCTGAATGTGGTTTATTTTACTGTCTTTTGGTTACTTCCTCGTTGGACGACTAGGTCTTGGGATTAGTCGAGTCGATCCGGTTCTCGTGTCTCGTAGGGACTCGGGAACCGGGTCGTTACAAGATGGTGTCAGAGCAAGGTCGTCCCGAGAAGTGAATCAACTGACTGGAAAATAACCAATTCACATGTTTATAGCTAGAGTAGCCACCACAACATATCTCTTGACATGAGCTCTTAGAAGTTTTGTTAGGTACCGTCTGTTTTGACGTTTCCGTTTTGTTTCGCGTCTCCATTGTAGGAGATGCCGCGTCGTGGGGCTAGGAGGGTGGGCCGCAGGCGCGGCCGAGGTCAGGGCCCGGGGGACAGATGTGTCGGGCTTGGAATACATACTACCCCTCCTCTTCTCCTGAGTATATCGTCTCGGGACCTCGTCCAACTGATTCGAGAGGTGGTTCGAGAAGAATTTCAGCTTCCACCCACGTCGCCACCCCCTCCCCCTTCCGAGCGTACGACAGGGGAGTTAGTGGTGGAACGAGATTTCCGCCGCCACACCAGGCGTGTTAGGAGAACTCAACGGAGACACGTGGCGTCCGCAGGAGAGCCGTCACGTTGTGCAGGGCCATCAGTGGCCTTTGGGGGCCCTCGACAGGGGCCAGTCGCCAGCACCGGACCCCCGCCTAGCCGACAGCAGGGACTCACTGAGGGCGGGAGTCGGTTTCCCCTCTGCTACCAGTGTGGCCAGTCGGGCCACGTCAGGAGGGACTGCCCATCTAGGGCAGGAGGTCAGCAGATACTTCCTGTGCAGAGCACTGGAGGGCGTGCAGGAGGCTGCGGTCCCCAGGCACGAGGAGGAGGACGGCAGTCGCGAGGAGGGTACCGGCCAGCACCTACCCGTCCGACGCAGAGTGTGGCTACTTCGTCCGCACCTAGAGCTGAGGGGCGTATCAACGCCCTAACACACAGGGACGCCAGAGCTTCGGGATCCGTGGTAGCAGGTATGGTTTCAGTTTCTGGCAGACTCGTTTACACGCTTTTCGATTCCGGCGCTACGCACTCGTTTGTCGCAGCCAGTTTCGCAGTTAGTTTGGACCAGGATTATACACTGTTAGAGAATCCGTTCGTAATCAGAGGTCTGAGTGGTCAGCTGTTCGTAGCTGAGAAGGTGTACACGAGTTGCGGGGTCAGCATCGGGGGACATAGCCTGCCAGCTGACCTGATCATGATACAGATGGAGGACTTTGGAGTGATTCTGGGGATGGATTGGCTGTCCGCTTACCACACCTTGGTAGACTGTTTTGAGAGGAAGATTATCTTCTCCATTCCGGAGTTGCCTTCTTTCGAGTTTCACGGGCAGCCAGTGGATGGAGGTTTCAGGTGCATTTCGGCACTTCGGGCGGCGAGACTTTTGAGCCAGGGGTGTGAGGGCTTCCTAGCTTGTGTGGTGGCAGAGCACAGCCCCGTGGCAGACTTCCAGAGCATCCCGGTGGTCAGAGAGTACCCCGACGTGTTTCCAGACGAGTTACCAGGACTACTGCCCGAGCGTGAGATCGAGTTTGAGATCTCACTAGTACCAGGGACCAGCCCCATCTCCACTGCACCATATAGGATGGCACCGCTTGAGCTGCTAGAGCTCAAGTCCCAGTTGCAGGACCTTTTGGAGAAAGGTTTCGTGAGGCCCAGTGCGTCTCCCTGGGGAGCCCCGGTACTGTTTGTGAAGAAGAAGGATGGGACCCTACGCCTTTGTGTGGACTACCGACAGCTGAATAGGGTCACCATCAAGAACAGATATCCGCTGCCGAGGATCGACGATTTGTTTGACCAGTTGCGGGGTGCCACGGTGTTTTCCAAGATCGACTTGAGGTCTGGATACCACCAGTTGAGGATCAGGGAGACCGACGTCTCCAAGACAGCTTTCCGCACCCGGTATGGACACTACGAGTTTTTGGTCATGCCGTTTGGGCTGACCAATGCCCCCGCTGCTTTCATGGACCTGATGAACCGGGTGTTTAGACCGTACTTGGACCAGTTTGTGGTGGTTTTCATAGATGATGTACTCATCTATTCTAGAGATCAGACGCAGCACGGACAGCACTTGCGGATGGTTCTGGACACTCTGAGACGACGCAGGCTGTACGCCAAATACAGCAAGTGCGAGTTCTGGTTGAGGGAGGTGACCTTTTTGGGTCATGTGATCTCTGGAGACGGCCTGGCGGTGGACCCCGCCAAGGTCGAGGCAGTGCTCAGGTGGGAGAGACCGCGTTCAGTCACTGAGATTCGCAGTTTCCTGGGACTGGCAGGTTACTACAGACGGTTCATCAGAGGGTTTTCGCAGATTGCACATCCTATGACACAGTTGACCCAGAAGGACGTGCCTTTCGCTTGGACAGACGCCTGTGAGGCGTGTTTTCTGGAGCTGAAGGAGAGGTTGACCTCGGCTCCCGTGCTCACCATCCCTGACAGTAGTGGCGGGTTCGTTGTGTACACGGACGCTTCCTTGCAGGGGTTAGGAGGTGTGCTCATGCAGAGGGGTCACGTGGTCGCTTACGCTTCGCGGCAACTGAAGCCCCATGAGCATACCTACCCTACCCACGATCTAGAGTTGGCAGCTGTTGTCTTCGCGCTGAAGACATGGAGGCACTACTTGTACGGTGAGACCTTCGAGATTTTTACAGATCACAAGAGCTTCAGATATCTTTTTGACCAGAAGGAGCTCAACATGAGACAGAGACGTTGGTTGGAGCTCCTGAAGGACTACGACTGTAGCATCTTCTACCACCCGGGAAAGGCCAATGTGGTGGCTGACGCCTTGAGCCGTAAGGCGCCCGCACGCTTGGCCAGTCTACAGTTACAGAGTTGGAGCCTTTTGGAGGAGGTGGGCAGTTGGCGACCTCTAGAGTTACGAGGGTACTGTGGGGCAGTGACGGTGACACGGCAGACCAGGCCAGAGTTGATAGACCGCATCATCACGGGACAGATGGCCGATCCGTACTTGCAGTCTTTGCGCTACAGAGTACTATCAGGGGACCCAGGGGACTTCTCTTTCACAGACCAGGTGTTACACTTGAGGGGACGGTTGTGCGTCCCCAGAGACGAGGAGCTGTTGAGAGAGCTCCTGACTGAGGCACACGGTTCCAGATTCACCATACATCCCGGAAACACGAAAATGTACCATGACTTGAGACGCGAGTTCTGGTGGAGAGGGATGAAGCGGGATGTGGGTGAGTTCGTGCAGCAGTGCTTAGTGTGCCAGCAGGTGAAAGCCGAGCATCAGAGGCCTGCAGGGCCTCTTCAGACGCTTCCAGTGCCAGAGTGGAAGTGGGAGAGCATCACCATGGACTTGGTGGTGGGCTTACCTGTTACCCAGCGAGGACACGACGCAGTCTGGGTAATAGTGGATAGATTGACGAAGACGGCACGATTCTTGCCGATCCGAGTCACTTTGGGACCAGCACAGTTGGCAGAGAGGTATATCCGTGATGTGGTGCGACTACACGGAGTTCCGCGGGAGATCGTATCCGACCGGGATACCCGCTTTACGTCCCAGTTTTGGGCTAAGTTTCAGCAGGCTTTAGGGACAAGGTTGAGGTTTAGCACGGCTTACCACCCCCAGACGGACGGACAGTCGGAACGCACGATACAGACACTTGAGGACCTTTTGCGTGCCTGTATACTAGACTGGAGGGGCTCTTGGGAGGAGCACCTGCCCCTGGCGGAGTTTGCATACAACAACAGTTATCACTCGAGCATCGGCATGGCTCCCTACGAGGCTCTGTACGGACGGAAATGCACGGCACCCTTGAGTTGGGTTGAGGTGGGGACCAAGTGGGAGGTTGGCCCCAGGTTGATCCGGCAGAGTCAGGAGGTAGTTGAGCAGATCCACAGACGACTCCGCACTGTCAGGAGCAGACAGAAGAGCTACGCAGATCGCAGATGCAGAGAGGTGCAGTTCGAGGTTGGGGACCACGTCTTCCTTCGTGTTTCGCCCATGAAGGGCTTACAGCGGTTTGGGGTGAGAGGGAATCTCGTGCCGAGGTTCGTGGGGCCCTTCGAGGTCCTGGAGCGGGTTGGACCCGTTGCTTACAGACTTGCCCTTCCCCCGCAGCTTTCTGGTGTGCACGACGTGTTCCACGTGTCCAACCTCAGGAAGTACGTAGCCGATCCCAGCCACGTACTGAGTCACGAGAGCGTCGAGGTGAGCAACGACCTGACCTACCCCGAGCGGCCAGTGCAGATCCTAGACCGAGCCGTCCGTAGGTTGAGACGAAAGCAAGTACCCCTGGTAAAGGTTTTGTGGAGGAGCCAGCGGTACGAGGAGGCTACCTGGGAGCCTGAGGCGGCAATGCGGGAGCGGTACCCAGAGCTTTTCGCAGGCACGTCTTTTCGGACCGGCTTCGGTCCTCTTTGAGTTTGTTATGGTTATTTGGACATCTTTTCCCCGCACCCTAGTTGGCGCAAGTTTCGGGGACGAAACTTCCTTTGAGTTTGTTATATTGTAACGAATGTGTGCCCTAGACGTATTTTAAGACGTCTGAGAGGTGGCTCAGACGTCGGACAAGACGTCTAGTATCACAACCAGACATCTGATAAGTCGTCTGGGATAGCTTCAAGATGCCTGGAAATCCGTTATTTTCGATACACGCAAGTCACCTCCGCGCCTGAGCGCGCAGACCGCATATTCCCTCTTTTCTCTGCGGCTGCAGGCGGCCTGCCGCCTTCTCTCTCCTCCTCGCGCGGCCTTAAAAGGGCGCGCCTCCCCTCCCGTCTCCACCGTCTCCTCCTTCTTCTCCTTCCTGTGCGCGAGAGCGAGCGGATGCGAGGGCGGCAGCGGCAGCGGCAGCCGCAGTGAGCGCGGAGGAGGTGCGGCGTGCGAGGGCGGAGCTCTGCCGTGAGGGCGAGCTCGCCGGAGCGGCTTGGCCGGCCGACGGAGGGCGCAGGGGGCGCGGAGCGACGCGGAGAGGGACCTGCTGCGGGCTGAGTAGCAGACGCGCGAGGTGCGACGCGGGCGGCGTCGCGAGCGGAGGCCGAGCAGGGTTCTGATTCTGGAAAAATTTCCAGAATCAGACGTCTGGGTTGATAGCCAGACGGCAAGGTCGACGTCTGTAAGATCATACAGACGTCTGAAAGGTGAGTTTCCGCTTTCTTCTTCCTTCTTGTCGACTGACCGTACTGAGGGAGGGGGGTTGGCTGTGCGCAGGTTCGCTGATTCGCCATCCTTTGCGAATCAGACGTCTGGAAGTTGTACCAGACGGCGGGAGTGATCTACAGACGTCCGTGTGGACCATCGGACGTCTGGGGTATAGGACAGACGTCCCCGCAGACTTCTGGACGTCCGGGGAACTAAGCTGAACAGGTAATTCTCTGATCCACCGTTTAAGACGTCTGGAAGGAGTTCCAGACGTCTGATTGTGCACAGTATTGTCTTTCTCGACCCATTTAGGGCCCGTTTGGGCTCCGTTTTCCGTGATTCGAGTTGCGTTCGTTTCAGAATTAATTCCTCTACCCGCCTACAGTAGCTATACACTGTTCTGAGACACTCCTTGTGTTTGATCCTTGTGATAGGACCTCGTTCGGTTGCAGTCTTGAGAGTCGCGGAGGCACGCGGAATTCCCGATCACGCCCCCACTACTCCCGTTGTACCTGGTAGAGTGGCTTTAAGTATTAATAAAATATGTTAAAGTATGGAACCATAACTAGAACCTAGGGCATTGCATGAATCCTAGGAATGAGAAATATATGGAATGATAGCTCCTAGGTGTTGCATGAATCCTAGGGCCGGAAAACTAGATTGTATGATAGATCCTAGGATATGGCATGAATCCTTGGGTGGAAAAACTAGTGGAATGTATATTACTACAGTCTTGGAAAATTGGAAAGGAATATATAAAGCTGCCTGTAAATTTAATTAACAGCTGCCTGTTATGAATAAAGAAACATGTTTGAGATCATGGATTTTGAGAATGTGAATCTGGAAAGTGAAACATATGATGTTCTGAGATAAAGAGCTGGAACCCTATGGGGAATTAGGAGTGGAACTCCTGGAAAGAAAAAGGAATGGAACTGAGATGTAGTTTGTACTGTCTCTTGGGTACGCAGTACCAAGGGAAGTACCTGTACCTGTTTACTGCAGAGTGGGGCCAGCCGCCCCAGGGACCCGAGGTTAGGATTGGCCGCTCTGTACCGACTTGTTGGCCCTCGTGTACGTAGTACCGAGGAGAGCTACTAGTGTTAGGAGAGTACTAGCTACCCCACGGGCCCCGGGGTTCTGCTAGCCTCCTTCACCGACTTGTTAGGCCCACTAGGGCAAACCAGGGTAGTCAGGCGAGGGTGCGCGGACTGTGGAGGGGCAAGGCCCCAGTTTGGTTACTGTGGAGGGGTTGGACCCCTGTTACTGAGAGGGCTCTGCCCTGGTTCCGTGCTGTGCTTTGGGCGCACCCGTTAACGGAAACGACTGACCGCGTGCCAGTGCGGGCTAGCTACCTGTGCGTTTATCGCGCGTGCCGTAGTCACCGTTACGTCTGTCAGTGACCTTGGGGTGGTTGACTGAGGGTAGGATCACCACGGGGGACTCTCCCGGCCAAGAGAGCACCACGCGCTACTTCTACTTTTGGAAAAGACTGCAATCAAGATCGTTCCCACGAGGACATTCGAGATCAAGTAAAGGATCTGAGAAATAAATGAAATAGTGAGAAAAATTGAAAGATGTGAATAAAGGAAGTAATAGAACATAACATCTACTGTACACTCTACTGTTGCCTTTAGTTAGTTTGCCACTCTACTCAGCGTTTTGCTGACGTGTTACACTCGTTACCTTTTTCAGGACCAGGTGTTGTGCAGCCAGGGTCGGCGGCTGTAGAGGACGCTGGGCCGAGTAGGGTCCAGTAGAGTTACCACAGCTTTTGTACCCCTTTTGTTTCTGTTCTAGTGAGTAGTTTTTGTTTCCGCTGTACCTTCTTTACTTGCAGTTCTTATTATATGATAAATGCTGTTTTACTGTTGTGGTGGTACCTACTGTAGTAGTTTCTTTCCTTACTGCTGTACTTTCTTACTGTTAGTTATATTCATGCTGAATGTGGTTTATTTTACTGTCTTTTGGTTACTTCCTCGTTGGACGACTAGGTCTTGGGATTAGTCGATTCGGTCCGGTTCTCGTGTCTCGTAGGGACTCGGGAACCGGGTCGTTACATTAGGTTTATGCATGCATTTATACATAATTTGTATATATTATAATATCTTAATTTATGCAGTAATAAGTGTGGGAGTTGGAGCTTGAGAATGGAAGGTTATAGTGAAGATTCAAGAGAATGAACATTTTATGAGGGGTAAAATATAAATTCACCAAGATATAAGGGCATTGCATAATTTGGCCACCAACACCTAAATCACTTGCTTCCAAAGAAATTCCAAGCTTCTCTGGGCATCTTCGCAAATTTCCAAGAGGAGGGGACCACATCAAACTCAATTTCTAGCTCTGTGCACAGCAAATGCACCAAACTCGCTTTAGATGCATTTAGGATTATTATGCTAGGTCTTAAGAGGCCTTGTTTGTTTTGATTTGCATCCACTTCACATGCTTTTAATTGATACTTAAGGGCACTACCTTCCTAACACCTACGACATTCTATAAGAATTATTCTACTTAAGCCCTAAAATCAAGTAGACACTCCATGTAGGTTGGATAATTATCTAAGTTAAATTAGATTTAATTAGTTGAATCAATCCAAGGCCTTGTCTACCTAAAACCACCAGTGATGAGATGGGTCGATATGAAAAATGTGCTAACTATTAGGGTGCATCGCCATGCAGAGTGTCTTAGGGGGTCCCACCCATCTGGCCAACCAGGTAATTCAAGGGTCTGAGAGATCCAATTGGATCTGGTGAGATTTAGATTAGGTCCAATAGGTGTAACATTATAGAGTAGAATTGCTTGCTTAATTGATTTAGTTAGGGGTTTCATTTGCTCTCATATCCCTTCTTATCCCTAAATTCTTCCAATACTCCTAATGGATTTCAATTCTTATCCTCCAAATTTCTTTTATCCTTAATATGATTTTTATCCCAATTTGACCCAGCATAGTCCCTCTTCTAATCGAGATAACTTTGTTTTTAATTGGGGATATAACTCGGGATCCCATTATCCAGATCAAACTCCCTATCTCCGAGAAGATTATACCCTAAATCCCCATGCAACTCAACTTTACCCATCTTCTAATTGGGATAACTCTACTTTGAATCAAGGATATCAATCTGGATATCAAAATCATGATTATAACTCTTATCCTCCTCATAGCAACCTTCAATCTAGGATATCAGAGCCAAATGACTATTCCAACATGACCTATACCCAAGGAGGATATCCAAGACCCATTTATTTTGCTTTTCCCAACCTCAATTAATTGACCCACACCAACCGAATTCAAGCCCAAATTATGGGTTCAATCAAGACCAAACCCAGGTTCAGTCTATGGAGCCTCAACTAGCACCCTACAACAATCAAATGGAACAATTCTTCCAAAATCAATTCAAAATGATGGCTAAGTTGATGCACATGATCCAATTTCTGGACCTTGGATCAACACAAAGAAGTGAATTAGTGCAATTATTAAAAAATCATAATAAGTTGTTGATTGGGATGGCACAGATGCTCCATGATATAAATGGGTTGAAAACTCAAATTGAGGCTAATAAGATAGGCCAGGAGGAAAATAATTGGATTGAACCTCAATCATCTGAACCCCCTACTGAACCCAAACTCACACCTAATCTCATCCTTGAAAGCCCACGTATAGAGTTGAATGTCAGTCCAGAAGTGACCAATGAGCCCAATTTGAAAATTCATCCAAAAGACCAAGGGTTTGGTTAGAGGATGTAAAAGAAAGGGACATTAACATTATAAAAGGTAAAGAAGAAATTAAGATAGAAATGATCCCTTCATCTGAGGTCTTGGACTTGTATAAACAAAATGTGGATGATGTCTCAACAATGGATGTCAATGAAAATATTTTGAGTGAGGAAGAATTTAAAAGCAAGACATCATACTTTGAGGGCAGGGAATCTAATGATTTTGGTGCTAATTATGATTCTGATTCAATTACAAACCCCATCTTTGATTGTACTAAAACTATAAAAGAAGAATCAAATATAGACCTAGCTCCCATTGGCATGGAAATTTATTATGAAGCAATCAATAAAGCTGCAAGAAATGATCTTAGGGAGCTAGAAAAATTGTTAAGAAATGAATTAGAACGAACAACCACTAATGAATAGAAATCTGAATCAATTGAACTTAAATTTCATGAACCCAAGTCTGATTTAATGGTTGATGACTTTATAGACTTAAACTTTGAAGGGGTTATCCTAGGTCAAAATATGAATGACTTGAAGGTTATGAATAAAGAAATCATCATTTGGAAGATCACTTAGAGAGAGACTTATACTGGAACTTAGAGGCTCCCAACGATTTTCAATTCTTAACCTTATACAAGGACCATTTAAGTCACTCTGATTTATTTTAGGCCTTGAAACTCGAGTGCACTTATCCCACGAATGATCTTTTCAAGCTTCTTATTTGAATCATCTTTTGTGTGGCCAAATTTTTAGACTTGGGTAGCATGGGCCTAAGCTGAAGACCGCACCCCATTAGTGATCGATAGAAAATAGATGGATGGGGTCATTCCTAATTCTGCATCTATCGAGTATTCGACCCTTAGTTATGGGGCTGCCTCATCAGCCGGTCTGTATTTACAGACATCTAATTTAGAACTTTTGTGATCATATCATAAGCATATTCTTGACCCTCGCTTCTATATTAATTGATTCATCAACTTAGGGTCTAGGTTCTGTTGAAGGCATAAAGCTTAATGCTTGTTGGGAGGCAACCCAACATTTTTGGTTGTATATAATACGAATGATTTAATTTGTACATAATTTAGATTAATTTTTAGATTTGGAGCTAGTCGAACCACATTGTTCCAACTTAGGTTCTTCAGGTGATTTCTACCCTTCTCTTATGCTTGTAGCATACAATGAGGACATTGCATGAAATAAGGTGGGTGGATTTATATTTTTGATTGAGTTGCTTTATATACCTAGTCTCCAAATTTCTAGTTTTCCTATTGATTTCTTATTTTCCTTTATTTCATTTGTTGTTTTCAAAAAAAATCAAAAAATTCATATATATATATATATATAATGAAAAATCGAAAAAGAATTGATGCTTTTAAAGTTCTGAGCTAGGAAAAGTTCATAAATTATTGACTTTGAGGATTTATTAGTCTTAAGAAGTGTATAATTAAGGTTTTTTTGCTTAGACTCTTCAAGTTTTTTTCAACTTAGTAGCTGGGTATTTACTAAAATATAGATTTATTTCTTGAGTCCTTTAATGAGATTTGAAAAGGCTGAAATATTAAGTAGGAGGGACTGATAAGTATGTGACTTTTCTTCCCACCCTCTGGGTTGAAAAATTGTGAAAATTAAGCAATCTACCCTTGCACTTAGTCACTAACTTGTCTTATGGGCGATCACCTATTGAAAACTAAGTGGTCAATAGGCCATAGATTGAGGGTCATTTGACCCTTACAACTATGGCTATCACGTTGGCACTGGTTTTGCTCCCCAGATGAAGGGTGGTTAGATCTTAGTTTTGTGTCATTAGCTTTTTGAGCCTTTGTCTAGGAGATGTTCTTGAATGGGATTTGGAAGAACCACCTGCTTAGAAAAATGAGATAAGGAGAAAATAAAAAAATAAAGTAGTAGGAGGAAGAAAATATATAAGAGAAAAAAAATAAAAAAAATTTGTGTGAAAAATATTACAAAAATACAAAAGGAGTGAGGTTTAGTGATAAGAGGCCAAACAACTTAGCTGGGCAGATATATACTCAGTTCGCCTTTATGTTGATCTCGGGATAGAAAGGGGTAGGGAGAAAGCTATTAGTCCTTATAGTAAGGCAAATTCAAAAGTAGGATTCATTAGAGTAAAGAAAAATTCTTTACCTTATTGAAAACTTGGAGTTCAATAAGTCACCTTTTTATACACACACTAGATGCCTAAAATTCAATTTCGATTCAAACCTTAGGTAGGTTGACAAAGCCATAAAATGTTGCTCTTGAGACCCAAGTTTAAGGCTAATAGTCTTAGATTGGATTTAGGCGATCTGTATTTAAGTCAATATTGTAGAATTGTTGAGTCTTTGTAGTTAAGATTTTGTGTACAGTTTCTTTTGATTTGATGAAGAATTGATGTCAGTATCTCTAATTTGTCTCAGCTTAGACTTGTGTTTTGGTTTTTTGATTGATTTTCCATCTTGGTTTTGCTTGAGGACTAGCAAAAGATGGGCATGGGGATGTGATGAATCCATATTTAATTAATTAATTCATGCCAAACTATTGTTAGTTTGAGGGTAATTTAGGTCCAATTGCATTAAATTAGGTTAGATTAGTCATTTTGCATTATTTTGTAAATAATACATTTTTATGGGTTTTTATGTAATATTTCTACAATCTATATCTGGTACCTTTTTTTGTTTGTTTATATCTATGTAGGCACCAAGTTTAGATCTAATTGGAGCTCAACTTCAAGGCCAAATCAAATTGAGCTCATATATTCCAATTAGGCTCACTCGACCCATTAACATATAACCAAGTTAGCCTTAAGTCCTAACCTAAACTCCCATAGCGATTGACCATAGCCTAAGGCTACATCGTCAATCCAAAGCCTCCACCTTCATCCAATCACCTTGTGCCACCTCACCTTCTCCTCATCATAAATTTCCACCTAAGCCCACAACCACCTAATCTATCATTTGGCTTTTCTATCCAAATCCCATGCCAACATCAAATTAAATCCCAACTGTTCATGCTTCCCAACTCCATTACAACCCTCCATCTCCCTAGATCCAAGGCACCCAAATTCTACTAATCACATGCCTCCATCCACTCTATAAAAACATACCATGACCGACCATTTTAAGGATAGCTTTTCCACCTTTGGACCCCCCTTGTGGACCTTCTTCTTCTTCCTTCCTTCTACTTCCCCCTTTGGGTGTGAGTCTTTCGTAGCCAAGAGACAACTACACCAATCTTTGGTGTGGTTTCTGCATGATGATGCTCTTGTCTCTGCCTCCGCATCCTATACTTCCCGCCTTCTGTGCCACTCTCAGCTTTGGATTCATCTTCTTCAATGTTTCTTTTGTTTTGTGGCTTTCTTAATATCTAGTTGAATTTCTCAATTTCTACTTGTAAGACTTTAAGCATTTGATTATCAATGATATAGTTTTTTTTTATGCTTTCTATTTATCTGTGTGATTGCATGTTAGCCTAGATTAGTAGTTGAGTAGTTAAATAGTTCGTGACGTAGATGCATCTATTTCACATAAACTATCTATTTTTGTGTGTTCTTGGTGTATAATTGCATTAAGCATTATAAATATTGCATAGAATTCATCATTATACATTTAGGTTAGATTGTACAAATTATAGGTTAATTTTCCCTTCTTGTGGTAAGGGGATAGGGCAATATCATTTCAGGGCCTTGGATTGAAGAACTAATTGTACAGATTTGATCAGAGCGACGATCAGAGCTTAACGACTTCGAGATTGCCCCGATTGGATTTTTGTAGCATCAGATGCAGTTCGAGAAAGATTAGAGGTCAAGGGGCAAGGTGGTGTAAAATCCATACCCCAAACGATAAATCCAACTGCACGAATGGGTTCGAATCGACGATCGTAGCATAATGGCGTGAAAATCAGTCCAATTCAATATTTGTTGCACCATTTACAAGTCAAAGAAGATGGACAGCCTAGATGGCACCACGTGGCTCCATCCAAGCCACCCACAACCACCCGACCTCTTCCTCCTTCACCCGGGCCATCAGATCTCGACCGTTGGATCGAGATCCAACGGTCGAGATGCAGCCACGTCGCTCTTCCCACCATTGGGCATCAGCTGAAGTTAAACGCTCAACACATCTCAGCCGTTGAATCTTCATCCAACGGTTGAGGATGCGTGAGCATTAAAATGTAAACGCGACCAAGTTGAAGGCATAGTGCAGCAGGCAAGCACTTCACGTGAAGAGAGTGCCGCATGTTTGAAGCGAGCTACATCTCAAATAAACTGCGTGCGTGTGTGCGACAAAATTTGCTAGTTGGATTGGTGATTAGTGACGATGGAGGCGGAGACGTGGCGCCACGGATGAGCAAGGATCTGTACGTGGCCGATAATGCGCCATCAGATGCACTTCGCGTGTTTTGTGACGAGCGACTGTGGGTAATGCTCGACCATGGATGCGCGATCTGAGGGCTCTCACAACGCTTGGTAGCGCACGTCAACGACTGAAGGAGAAGAGTCGTCGACGTGGCCTGTGTGGACGCTCTGATCTCCATCTCACGGCCAAGAACGCATGCGTGTTTCAACAACGTGGGCCTTTAGCGACGTGCATAAACATCACTAAAGGCCCTACATTTATGTTTAAGGCCATAAAAGACCCCTTTTCCCTTAATTTGTACACCTATAAAAAGGGCACCCCCACCACTCATTTTATGATCCCTTCTCTTCTCCTCTTACCCTCTCCAAAGCTCTAAAGAGCTAGTCTCACACTCGGGATGCTCCACAAGAGTCTTAAATTAATTTTTCCATCTTCTCACCCTCGTTCGTGGAGTGCCCACGATTGTCCTCTCATCACCATTCGGGAAGCGAATCCCACTGCAATGTCGCCCTGCTTCATGCTTCATCCCCCAGCTTCGTTCTCCCTCATCCATCATCTCATCCCCATCATCAGGGTGCTTCATCAATGCTCCAAGCAGCCGTCGAAGATGATTTTCTCATCCTTCTCTTTTTACCACTTTCTAGTGTAGATTTCCAGCTTTCTAGTTGTAGAAATTAGTTGTAATGAACATTTGACTATGAAATATTAGTTCACTCTCTCTCTTTTTCTCTGTATTATTCTCTCTCTTTTCTATTATTTATTCTTTAAGTAGAATAGCTAGCGTAGATTTAATTCGACCAGCTAATCTGCTTTCTGAAAATAATTCCAAATGAAATTTTTAATCAAATGTTCGCCTCCCTGTATTCGACTTGAGATTCACCAGAGTTTCAGCAATAAATTTTATATGATAGTGGATTTTTACACAACTACAACGACGGGTTTTCAAACTCAATCTTTTAGCATATTGATCGCACGAGTTTCGCTTGTTTGAAATCAGGGTTACAAGTAACCTATCGTTGTAGTTGCAAAACTTGTGGTCAGATAAAATTTATATTGAAACTCCAAAGGAGTCCCGGGTCAAACACAAGGAGGCAACGTTTACTTTAATTGAAAATCGCGCTTTATTTTATTTCTTTTTGGTATTTTAGGGTTTTTTTTGTATTTTTGAAAAGAGGACAAGCAGAATGAATCACAAGATAGAAATGGAATAAATACAATATATATATATCAATCCAAAGTTGATTACAATAAACTATGAAAGCATAAAAAGAAAGGGGGGTGAGAGGAAATCTCTCGAATCGACTGTTCGGCGAGACGATAACGCCTGACGGAAGCTTGGATGAAGGAGGTGAGATGCAGGAGGACATCGGGTAGAGGAAAGCTTTAGCGTGGCCCCGGAATGGAGGTGAGAAGGTGGAGATGATCTGCTACCAGAATGGAGGTGGGAGAACGACTCCAAGGTGACCTATGAATGGGGATGGGAAGATGGATGAATATTTGGTGAGACAGAGGTTTACTACACTAATAGGATCCTTAGGAGCTTGAGAGTAAGCTCTAATGGAGCGTTGGTAGGCTTGATAGAGCTTAGGAGTAGGTTGGAGTAGAGTAGGTAGAGATGAAGAGGAATGCGGGGTGTAGGGGTGTTTATATAATGGAGGGAAGAAGAGAGTCCCATGCACAGGCATTCAGTGACAGCTATAAGCGTCACTAAAGGCTGCCTGAGCTGTCGCTGAAGATCTGCACCTCTTCATTGCTTGGGCTAGTGCACGCACTGCGCAGGCCATTTAGTGATAGCTGCAAGTGTCACTAAAGGCTCGCCCTTCTGTCATTGTAAATCCTACGCCCACGCCTACAGCTGTCATCACGCATGCTGGCCCAGATGCATCCTGACCGTCAGATGAAGGATTGCATGGCCGAAAGAAGATCGCACCCCTTTCCCAAATTTGAATCGCGCGCCTCGCCATTAGCCATCGGATGCTGCGCGCGTCAAATGGTGCGTTCTCGATGTGCATCAGCGCCTGCATGCAACATCCGCGCTCAACTGTGCATCCACGTAGCCGCTTCCTTCGCTGCCCGTTCTTCCATCGACGGCTCAATTTCCTTCCACACGCGCTTCAGCAGATAAAATCCGCGCGCGGGTGTTCGAACGGATGGCCACGCATTGAGAGTGGAGGCGCAGACCACTGTGCTGAGGGTCGTCATGTGTTCTATTTTTGAATTGAGGTTCCACGCCCACGACCATTGGATGGAGATCCAATGGTCGAGATGACTCCTCACTTGATCTATGTGAGGCTGGCTGAGATGAGGCGCTTCTTCAACCGTGGAGTGCACATCTCAGCTGTTGGATTGAGATCCAACGACTAGGATCTGATCTTGCGGTGGGCTTGGGGGCGCCTTGGCTCAGGTGGGGCGGTCTGGATGGCACCACGTGGTGCCATCTGGGCCATCCATCTTCCTCTTCTTGCGAAGAGTGCTATAGAGCTCAGATCTGGGCGATTCTCTTGTTGATGGGCTATAATCGTTGCTCTGAATCCATCTGTACGGTCGGATTCTTCATCCGAAGCCCGTAAAGATGTCACACTGCCTCCTGGCCATGTAAAATGATGGAATTAATGTACATAATATACAACTATCCTAGATGCAATGCAATGGATGTTTGTGCAATATTTATATCATGATATGCAATGCTATGCCTAGGAACTATTATAAATAACCATTTTATGATGAGTTTATATGTGCTTATCATACCCCCATGCTTACTTTTTGCTAGTCCCTAGCAAAAATGAACCTAAATGCTATGTATAAAAGTAGAATCAGGATTTGGGTATTTAGGCAAAATTTGTTAATTGCTTTAGAAAATCTCAACCCTAAGACCTAATTACAAAAACTCAACAATGCCCGGGTGCCTGCCAGAATGCAGACCGTCCAAGCCCTCACCTCATTTGAGAAGAGAAGATACAAAAAATTTTTCTTGTTTTTCTTCTTTTCTAATTTTTTTTGGACTTTTGGAGTTTGAGAGTTTTGGGATAACTTTTTACAGCTACCCAACCCACCCAAGACTCGAAAAGGACTCTAAGTGCTAAGCATCTTGTGAAAATAGTGAAAGACTCACTAGACAGCCATTAAAATGGACTTCGAGTTTCTACGACCCTAGGTGACCTTGCCTAAAGGTTTATCTTTTCAAACGATAACTTTCTCCCTACTTTTTTTATTTATGGGGTCAACATAAGGGTGAACCCAGTGTATATCTCCCCGGTTTATTCTACTTTCCCGCTTCTTCCCTAAGTGTTTTGGGAATTATTGTGCATTTTTTTGTGAGCTGGGTTCTGGACAACTGGCCGATGAGCTGTTACCACCGATAATTTGCCAACCATACTTATGCGGTGAAGTGTGATTTCATTTATTTTTTATTTTCTCCTTTTTCTATTTTTTTAATATTTTTTATTTTCTTTTTTTCCTTTTTTTTTAAAGTAGATAGCTTTCCTGATCTAAGATTTACCTAAGGGCAGTACAATGAAAATGGTCTTGTGACTGAGCTTTGGACAACCGACTGATGAGTTGTTACCACCGACAACTTGTCAGCCATACCACCCTAGATAATTCATTAACTACCCAATTTGTGAAGAAAACGCCAAAAAGTGAGTCAGTGCAAAAAAATGTGTAGATGCTTAGGCTTAAAGCCCCCCCAAATTAGAGGGCAGGTTGATAAGTCACATACTTATCATCCCAATTTATTACCCAAATTAAAATGAATTTTAATTGGCAAGGACTCGAGACTAAGTCCACATTCGAGTGGACACCCAGGCTAATAAAGCCTGAAGACCTTGAGAGTCTAAGCATTCAGATCTCAAAGTATCAATTCCTAAAGTTTGTAACTCCTAATGCCTAAGTTCTCGTCTCCTAATTCTAATTTTTTTTAATAGAATAAAAGAAAGTAGGAAATTACTGTTACAGCTGACAAAATGATTATAAGATATTTCCACCCCCCCATACTTATCTAGTTCAATGTCCTCATTGTTCAAAATGAAATCATGCAGGAGAGTAGAAGTGGAAGAATTGCACCTGGTTTCTATGAGACTCTTGTCAGCTTGGAACAATCTTTACATGTGCTGAGTTTAGTGCCTTCAGCTAGGCGATGATCGGCCCGCAGTAGTTAAGGCAAGGTAAGAGCAACCTTGTCTGAGATGGGTTCAGGGAGCACATGGTCAACAAAGGATTTGAGACGCTGTCCATTGACCTTGAAAATATTACCAGTCTTTAGGATAGAGATTTCGACAGCCCCATTATGGAAAATCTGCTCGATAACGAACGGGTCGTCCGACTTAGACCTGAGTTTTCCGGGGAAAAGCTTCAACCGAGAATTGAAAAGCCAAACCTTCTGGTTCGGTTCAAAGCTCTTACATGAAATCATCTGGTCATGGAGAGCTTTGGTCCTTGCCTTATAGATTATAGCATTTTCATAAGCATCATTTCAAAGCTCCTCCAACTCAGATAGTTGGAGTTTCCTGGTTTTTTTGGCCAACTCAAGGTCCACATTACATTTCTTGATGGCCCAAAATGCCCTGTGTTCAAGTTCTACAGGTAAGTGACACGCCTTACCAAACACCAAACGGAATGGAGACATACCAATAGGCGTTTTGTATGTCGTACGGTAGGCCCAAAGAGCATCATCTAGCTTTTGGGTCCAATATTTCCTATCAGGCCCAACGATTTTCTGCAAAATGTTCTTGATCTCCCGATTGGAGACCTCGACCTATCCATTCGTCTGAGGGTGGTAACGTGTGGAAATCTTATGATTCACCCAACATTTCCCAAATAAATTCTGAAACTGGGCATGAGTGAAATGTGTGCCACCATCACTGATAATTGCCCTAGGAACCCCGAAAGGACTGAAGATATTTTTCTTCACAAAATTGATGACCACCTTGTGGTGATTGGTCCGAATGGGAATTGCCTCAATCCACTTGGACACGTAATCAACAGCGACCAGAATATACTGGTGTCCAAATGAAGGAGAGAAGGGTCCCATAAAGTCGATGCCTCAAATGTCACAAATTTTGATGGAAATAATTAGGTTCAGGGGCATCATATCTCTCTTAGCCATGTTCCCGAGTGTCTGGCATCTGGTGCATGACTTTGAGAATTCCTGGGCATCCTTAAATAATGATGGCCAATAGAATCCAGATTGCAAGATTTTTGCAGCAGTCTTTTTCCCGGAAAAGTGTCCACCACATGCAGATGTGTGGCAGAACTCAAGTATGCTATGGAACTCAACTTCCGGGATGCATCGACAAATAATCTGGTCTACGCCGATGCGGTATAGCTCGGGATCGTCCCAAAAATACTTGGCTTCAGACACAAGTCTATCCCATTGTTGTTTGGTCCAATCCTGGGGGATTTTACCAACGGCCAAATAATTGACAATATCCGCAAACCAGGGGGTTCAGATACTCGAGACTGTGAGGATAGTCTCATCTGGAAAAGTATCAGAGATCGGGACATCCAGATGAGGAGAATCAATTAGGATTCTCGAGAGCTGGTCTACCACTACATTTTGTGCCCCAGCTTTATCCCTGATTTCAAGATCGAATTCTTAAAGCAACAGAATCCAGAGAATAAGCCGGGGTTTGACATCCTTTTTGGCCAAGAGACATTTGAATGCCGAGTGATCGATATAGATGATAACATGAGAACCTAATAGATAAGCCCTAAATTTTTCTAAAGTGAAAACTACAGCTAGCAATTCTTTTTCAGTAATGTTGCAATTCCTCTGGGCCTCGTCCAGAGTCTTGCTAGCATAGTAAATCACAGAGGGCTTTTTCTCAATCTTTTGACCCAAGACAGCCCAGACGGCATAATCAGATGCGTCAGCCATAATCTCAAATGGGGTTGTCCAGACCAGTGGTTGCAATATCGGGGCACAGGTAACTACCATTTTCAATAAATCAAATGCCTTATGGCATGATTCATCAAACTCGAACGGGCCAGAAGGTTACTCAAGGGTCTAGCAACCTTCGAGAAATCCTTAATGAATCTTCTATAAAAACCCACATGCCCAAGGAAAGAGCGGATCTGTTTTACGGATGTGGGAGGAGTAGGTTTAGAGATAGCATCCACCTTAGCTTTATCAACTTCAATACCCCGACAAGAGACCACATAACCTAGGATAATGCCTCCCTGAGTCATAAAGTGGCCCTTTTCCCAGCTAAGGACTAACCGTGTTTTGATGCATCTCTAGGGGATCAATTCCAAGTTAGCTAGGCAGGACTCAAAAGAATCTCCGAAATTGGAAAAATCGTCCATGAACACCTCGAGACAATCTCCCACCATGTCAAAAGAGATGGTCAGCATGCACCTTTGAAAAGTCGCAGGCACATTGCAAAGCCCGAATGGCATCCTACGGAACACAAAGGTTCTGTAGGGACATGTGAAAGTTGTCTTTTCCTGGTCTTTGGGATGGATGTGGACTTGGTTATATCTCGAATAATCATCCAAGAAGCAAAAATATTTTTTCCCAGCTAACCTTTCGAGGATTTGATCGATGAATGACAAGGGAAAGTGATCCTTTCTAGTGGCAGTGTTCAGCTTCCTATAGTCAATACAGACTCTCCAAGTAGAAGCTAAACGAGTGGTGAAGGTTTCCCCTTTCTCATTAGTCGTAACAATTATTCCCGCCTTCTTAGGTATAATCTGAACGGAGCTAACCCACAAACTATCCGAGATTGGGAAAATAATCCTAGCATCGAGCCACTTTATTATCTCCTTCTTGACCACTTCTCACATATTTAGGTTTAGTCTCCTTTGCATTTTGCGAGAAGGGTGGGATCCAACTTCCATGAAAATACGATGATTACAATAAGATGGCTCATCCCTCTAAGGTCATGGATGGTCCAACCAATTGCCTCTTTGTTGTTCTTAAGAACCTTAATTAACCTCGATTATTGCTCCTTAGTCAAATCAGCACTAATAATCACAGAGAGCGTGTTTTCAGGTCCTAAGAACTCATATTTCAAATTTTTGGGCAATGGTTTTAATTCCAACTAGGGTGGGTTTAGAATAAAAGGTAGGGAGCATACTAATGAAGGTTCATCAGGACGATCCAATGGAAGAGGCTGGGAATGAACAAAATCAACAGCCTGTTCAGATATGGCAGGTCTACCACAGAGGGTTGTGGGTTGGGTTCGTTAAAGCTGGTGGAGTCCTCAAGTGCCCTGATTGTCATACAAGTCTTAAGATCCTGATCCTCGAGCTCCTCAATGAATCCACAATCCTCAAATCCTCTTATCGCCTTAAAAATATCCAGAGTTAATTTCTTATCCCCAAAGGCGATCTCCATACTACCACTTTCACAGTTTATGTTGGCTTTGGCGGTAGCTAGGAACGGATGCCCCAGAATGATGGGCGGGTTCCTCAAATCATTAGGTACATCCATGTCAAGGACGAGGAAATCTAAAGGAAAATAGAAATCCTTGACCTTGACAATTACATCCTCAATAACTCCTCTTGGTGTGGTGACCAATCGGTCTGCTAATTGTAGCGTTACTGAGGTTGGCCTGAGTTCACCTAACCCAAACCTCTCATAAAGAGAAGTCGGGATTAGGTTGATGGATGCACCTAGATCCAATAGTGCCCTATCAAAAGTATATTCCCCAATAATGCATGAGATCAAGGGGGCACCTGGATCTTTCTTCTTTTGAGGAAGGTGATGCAGGATCACAGAACTTACCTGCTTAGAGGAGAATCACCTTCCTCGGAGTGGGTTCTCTTGGTTTACGCTTTTGGGTACATAGTTCTTTCAAAAACTTAGCGTAAGCTGGGATGTGCTTAGTAGCATCGAGGAGCGGAATATTGATCTCTACGCTCTTGAATAAATCCAGAAGCTCCTCTTTGCTATCTAGAGTTTTCTTCTTCGTTTTCAATTTCCGTTCCCTGGACCTTATTGTGTTCTTTAATCTCCTCCTCTTCTCTCTCAAGCTCTCCAGGGTTTTGGCATCTAGAAGGTAATTTAGGATCCCGAGTTTGCTTTCCACTTCTCAAAGTGACATAGTTTGTAGAGGCATATGGGTTCGGGTCTTGAGGCGGGTTAGTAAAGATTGAAGGTCCTTGGTTAGTCAAGTAACCAGAAGAAGAAGATGATGAGGGACCCTGCTCAACCACCTGAGCATGTGCGTGTGAGTCCCTTTGATTCTCGTACCCTTGGGCTCTATTGCCCTGATTTTGCACGTTGCGTGGGTTGGGTTCGAGTTGGGATGGTAGAGATCCGGGATGTCGGGTGTTAGCAATTAACCTGGATTGCAAGTTATCCAATGATGTCTTCATTTGCTACATAAGCTGAAGCATGGACCCTTGCATTTCCACCATCTGCCGGTTTAAATCAGTTTTCCCTGTAGATTGTTGGGCATTCCAAGATGGCTGAGTAATCGATCTCGGGGGCAATTGGGTGTATACTTGGCCCTGACCCATAGGTTTTTGAGATGCATAGTTGCTGGGTTGAGTTTGGGTCTGTTGCCCCTGATTTTTCCAGAAGTTAGGGTGGTTCCTCCATTCCGAGTTATAAGTGTTGGAATATGGGTTGGACCTAACATTCTCCTGCATTGCATATGCATCCTCCTAAAACGAGGATGTTGAGAAGGAAGGATCAAAAAAACTGGGATCAAAGGCCCCAGTTTGGAACCCATAAGGTTCTGAGAAATCTTGGCTCACAGGTTGAGCCGAATCAAGTTGGTTCACGAATTCCCACCCTGTGGGAGCTCGTGAGAAATGGAATCCTAAGTTCTAGGATTGAGTGGGTATAGAAGTGTTTCCTGAATTTCTAGACATCCATTCTTCCATTTTCTTAGCAACCAAGTCCATTTTATCCAGTTTATTATAAATTAATTCCATGTCAAATGAATGAGAATCCTGGATCTCATTAGCACTTGACCTAGGTTGTTGGGACTGGTTGAATGCATCCATGGAGGCGTGATTAATTGAGTTCTCGCTCATTTCCTCAAACAGGTCGTATGCGCTATCTGCATCCTTGTTGAGGAAATTTCCTTTGCAGGAGGCGTCCACGTGATTACGGAGTTGCTCAACCAACCCGTGATAGAAAATCTGCACGAGTTGCCATTTTGGCACCTCGTGGTGTGGACACTTCCTCAAAAGTTCCTGGAATCACTCCCAAGCACCATGAAACGGTTCCCCCGGCCGCTGGGTGAAAGTGGTAATCGCCCGTCGCAAGGCATTGGTCCTTCCAATAGGGAAGAATTTCTTCAAGAAAGCCAACTTAAGAGCAGCCCAAGTTTCAATCGGCCTTCCTATAGTCTGGTACCAATGTGCGGCCTTATCCCTGAGAGAGTGGGGGAAAAGTCTCATGATCATTTGGTCTTCGTTCACATTCCTTGCTCTGGTGGTCTGAACCAAATTGGTCAGATCCTCCAAGTGCTGGAATGGGTCCTCCGAGCCAAGTCCATGGAAATGCTTAATCAAACTTAAGACTTGGGGCTTGATTTCTATGTCTCCGATGGGAATCATGACGCCGGGACGTTCCCCATAGTTTGAAGGATCGTAAAAATCCTTCAAGGGCCGAGCGTCCTGACCATGCGTACGTTGGAACCATTACTGCATCTGCTGCAATTCTTCCAACTGCCTTTAAATCAACTCCTGCTGGTTTGAGGGCGGGGGATGTTATTGTTGATCAGCCATGGGATCTGCTTGGCTATAGCTCAACCTCTGCCTCCTAGAATGGTCTAAAGGTCCTTCCAATCTAGGGTTCAATGACCTCCTCCCAAGCATACACTGGAAGGAAGTCAGAAGGACAGGGAAAAGAGGGAACCCTGCAACACAAGAATACAAGCCTATCCTTAGATGGGTAGCCTATGGTCTACTTACTCTCAGAATCCATCCTAAGATTATGGATGATTTACTCTACTTATGTCCACTGGGGAGAAGGTTCTTCCTTTGGCTTGCCCCTCCGGTTCCTAGTGTACCCCCCAGCCGCGGTCGTTTGACGCTACTCCCCTAGCTAGACATTAGATTGATTAATATAAGCAGGTTAATCGTGAATAATCTCAATCTGGATCCCGACGAGCGAATGAATCCTTAGGGCCAACGTCTAATTGATTTTAGTTAGGCTTGGGAAATTGGTGCTCTAGAATGTCATGGGCCCTTAATGGGTTGTGCCCCTAATGATTTGTTTGAGAATGTGTGAATGTGCACAACCAAGAGGTTTTCAAGCAAGATTATTAATGATGAGGTGAGTTTTAGGGTTCGAATCTTGCTTAATAGCTTTTAGGATTCAAATATTAAGTGTTTTCAACTAAGTTTTGTGAGGCAAACCAAGTTTTATTTTTAAAGCACGTGTTCAAGTATTTTTCCTTTAGAAATTAAGAAAAATATGGAGTGCCTGGATTGACCTAGTTATTGAATCCTATGGGGCAGCTAGAAAATGAACTTTTAGATTAGGTGATGCGGCCCAAACAATTCAATCAATTGGCTCGAATGCACCACCGTTTACGGCACACAAAAAGGTGATTAACCTAATATGATTTCTACTCTTTTATGTGTTGAATTCATGTACTAGGTCCACAGGTCGGAAGCCCAGCTGAGTAGATGAAAATCAAGTCCGATTATGTGCCTCAAATGTGGGTGTATAGAGTGTGTATATTGATTCGTCCCACAGAAAGTATCTTTTTTTTATTATTATTATTTTAATGCGAGGGGTTGATGAGCCCATATTTGTGGGCTAATTAGTTATTTAAATGCCTAGGAATTAGATTAATATTGGCATATAAATAGCATGCAATAAGATGTAGATAGATTAGTCTAATTATTCATTTATTTACATATTTCATGTATTGTATTCATACTTAGAATTCATTTAGAATAGCATGCATTAGAATAGTTAATCTTTTAGGTTGCATTACATGCATTATTTTATTTCACATTTCTTTTAGGGGCATATAAATAAATAACCCTCATTTAATTTCTTTATTTTATCTCCAACGAATGCATGCAGGAGAGTTACGCCAGCTATAATGCACAAGCGACAATCATGGATCTCTATTCCCACGATTTGCGTCGCTTCACCTCTTCTTCAACCAACGTCTACCTGCACCCACACTCCTCTTGCAGCATAAAAGAAGAGTCCACTCCACCATCACCGGCAAGCCATCACCACCGATCCACTACTGCGCAGAGAGTCAAGTTCTTCTCCATTCCACCACTGTTAGCCTCAATCGTGAGTACAAGTCCACACCACCGCGGGCAGGCAGGGTGACAGACCACCGTGCCATCAGTGGCTTGTGCAGCTTATTGTGAGCATGTGCCTGAAGGCCACGCAGTTATCATTCCTCACTGCTATCACCGTCACCACTACCCCAGCCACGCACCAGCAGCCAACCCCTGCACATTTAAGACATCCGAGAATGTTCCCAAATATCTAATCTCCCAATAGTGTCTTCTTCTTCATCTCCTTCTACTGTTGCTCAAGGAACCCATCATCACCACCGCACTTCTCACCACACCGTGTCCTCTCCTTGCCAGTGCACACCCAATAGCAATGCCCTCAGCTGCTGCACGCAACCATCTCCACAACCACAGTGCGACCAGCCCTCCCCACGTGCGCCCGCGTAGCCTGTGGCCCCCTTCTTCCTCGCACGGCGCCCACCTGTGTGCAGCCCTTGAGCAGCACTGCGCCCCATCGATACAGACTGCGCACACCTGCAACAACTTCCTCGCATGCACACGCTCTCCACCAGCAGTCTCGCACCCCCTTCAGTAGCACACAGCACCTCTTCCGCCACCTACAGCCCGCAGCAGCAACACCTGAGGCCGAGCCCAGCAACGCCCATGCACGCTTACACGACCCACGCATGCCTTTGCCGACCCCTCCAGCAAGTGCGCAGGCGTCTAACGCCCCTTACGTGCACTCCTTCGCGAGCGCCACACCAGCAGCAACAGAGAGCGGCAACCACCTCCATTTGCCGTCGCTCCTCTCCTCACCGTCGCCGCCTTCGGCCACCGTTGGCCATGAGACCACCACCGCCGAATAGCCCTCGACTCACTCAACCTTCGGTGAGCTTCTCACCTTCAATCGCGGCCTCCTCACTCACGGACAAGGGGAAGAATTTCTCTTGTTTTGCTACAGTGAAATGGGTATTAGTTTTTATGTTCAATGCCATTGCAAACTTTTATTTTTATTTTATTATTGTGAACATTGCATTGAGCTCCCCCTTGTTTGGTATAAATGTAATTTCATATTATGCTCTCATTCAAACTAATATCTAACATGGTTTTCGACACAATTTTTGGAGGAAATAATTCATGAACATCTATTTTTAACCCGTACGAGTTTAAATAAGCCATTGCCTCCCTGTGGACATGACCTACTCTCTCGAGTGGTTTATTTTCAATTTAATAATTTGATTAGTCGATTTTCCACCACTTTAAAATACAACGACAAATCATCTTAATCACCTTATTCGAAAGAAAAATCGACACGTCAGGGGTGAGGTGGATGAAGGTGGCAAACAAGACAAACAATTCTATCCTAGGGTTTATGCAAACACCTAAGTAGATTAGGTCTTAGTTATGAGTTTGGCGAAATGAACTAGTGGGGGGGAATGTAGGGGACACTTACAGAGTACTCTACCCGCACTTTACTCCAATCTACCGCACTTGGATCTCCATGCTAGGGTACCTGCAAGACAGTAGATCAAAGACAAGCGGGGTTAGTGCTATGTAAATGCAAAGAAGCGTAATAGACAATAAAGTAAATTTCGTTGCCTTCCCGGCAACGGTGCCAAGATGATCGCACGGGTTTCGCGTGTTTGAAACCAGGGTTACAAGTAACCCATCATCGTAGTTGTAAAACTCGTGGTCAGATAAAATTTATACCGAAACTCCAAGGGAGTCCCGGGTCGAACATAGGGAGGCAAAGTTTAGTTTAATTGAAAACCGCGCTTTGTTTTATTTTTTGTTGGTATTTTAGGGTTTTTTTTGTATTTTTGAAAAGAGGACAAGCAGAATGAATCACAAGATAGAAATGGAACAAATATGATATATATATCAATCTAATGTCAATTACAATAAACTATGAAAGCATAAAAAGAAAGGGGGGTGAGAGGAAATCTCCCGAATAGGTTGTTCGGCGAAACGATGGCGCCTGGTGGAAGCTTGGACGAAGGAGGTAAGGAGCGGGACGACGGAGGTGAGATGCAGGAGGACGTCGGGTGTAGGAAAGCTTCGGCGTGGCTCCGGAATGGAAGTGAGAAGGCGGAGATGATCTGCTACTGGAATGGAGGTGGGAGGACGGCTCCAAGGCGACCTATGAATGAGGATGGGAAGATGGATGAATATTTAGTGAGGTAGAGGTTTGCTACACTAATAGGAGCCTTGGGAGCTTGAGAGTAAGCTCTAATGGAGTGCTGGTAGGCTTGCTAGAGCTTAGGAGTAGGTCGGAGTAATGTAGGTAGAGATGAAGAGGAATGGGGGGTGTAGGGGTGTTTATATAGTGGAGGGAAGAAGAGAGTCCCGCACACAGGCATTCAGTGACAGCTATAAGCATCGCTAAAGGTTGCATGAGCTGTCACTGAGGATCCGCGCCTCTTCATTGATTGGGTTGGCGCACGCACTACGCAGGCCATTTAGTGACAGCTGCAAGTGTCACTAAAGGCCCGACCTTCTGTCATTGTAAATCCCATGCCCACTTCCCACGTCCTCAGCTGTCATCGTGCACGCAGGCGCAAACACATCCTAACCGTCGGATGAAGGATCGCACGGCCGAAAGAAGATCATGCCCCTTTCGCCAAATTTGAATCGTGCACCTCGCCATTAGCCGTCGGATGCCGCACGTGTCAAATGGTGCATTCTCGATGTGCATCGGTGCCTATATGCAGCATCTGCGCTCAACTGTGCATCCATGTATCCACTTCCTTCGCCGCCCAACCTTCCATCGATGGCTCAATTTCCTCTCGCATGTGCTTCAGCAGATAAAATCCGCATGCGGGGCTTCGAACGCATGGCCGTGCATTGAGAGTAGAGGTGCAGACCACTGTGCTAAGGGTCGTCATGTGTTCTGTTTTTGAATTAAGCTTCCACGCCCACGACCGTTGGATGGAGATCCAACGGTCAAGATGACTCCTCACTTGATCTGTGTGAGGCTGACTGAGATGAGGCGCTTCTTCAGCAGTGGAGCACACATCTCAGCCGTTGGATTGAGATCCAACGGCTGGGATCTGATCTTGCAGTGGGCTTGGGGGTGCCTTGGCTCAGGTGGGGCAGCCTGGATGGTGCCATGTGGCACCATCTGAGCCATCCATCTTCTTCTTCTTGCAGAGGGTGCTATAGAGCTCAGATCTGGGTGATTCTCGTGTTGACAGACTACAATCGTTGCTTTGAATCCATCCGTACGGTCGGATTCTTCATCCGAAGCCCATAAAGATGTCACACTGCCTCCTGACCATGTAAAATGCTGGAATTAATGTACGTAATATACAACTATCCTAGATGCAATGCAATGGATGTTCGTGTAATATTTATATCATGATATGCAATGCTATGCAGAAACTATTATAAATAAGCCTTTTATGATGAATTTATATGTGCTTATCAAGTACGAATCTAGCTAATCAGTTCACCTCCCCATGTTCAAATCAAACTCACTGTGTTTTCATTCGAATTTATTTCACGAGTTCCATTTTATTGTGATATCGTACTTTGCATTGCAACGAACATGTAACTTATTTCTTACAAAAAATGAATATCAAGGATCTTAGAGACAAATTTCATCTCTTCATGCTGCTTTTGAAGTGCATTGGAGAGCGAACAAGGACATACCATTGGGACAGTTTGTTGTCCTTGTCCTAGTTCACATTAAATTCCTTCTCTTGAGAGTTCTTGGAATTCGCATGCTTGTTCTCCTTGATCACGTACTCTATGTGATTGATAGCTAAAACAAGCTCAAGGTTACAGATCTAATTCATATAGTTAGGGACTGTAAGTTGGTTCTTTTCAAGTAGATAGTTGAGCGGATTGAGGTTTGTCATCTAAAAAGAATTTAAGTGTTTGATTAAAATTCAATGTATGAAAAATACTTTGTTTTGAGAGTTTGAAAAACAAAGGTACCCACTTAAGTCAAATTTGAATGTTATTCCCTCTCTAATACTTAACCAAGAGGCACATCGACCCTAATGCCTTAAGTGGGATTGGACTCTCCTTTCCATTGAAACTTGTAGCTGTGGAGGGCTTGCATACACAATTCCAATGAGAGAAGTGGGAACTCCTTCCACCTTGCAAGTCCAACTTGCATGATCATAGGATTTGGTCCTTTGGTGTATTCTACACTAATCACGTCGACCGTTGCTAAGTGTGCACGCAACTATGTATATGAGCCCTTGAATGCATTTAACTGGGAGGATAGAACCAACATTCAAGAGACACACATATATGGCCCATCCCTCTTGGGAAACGAGCAGACTTGCTTCATGTGCATGATATGCCAATTCCATCCCAGGGGGAGCGAATTCACTAACATAACCTCATGGTTATAGTTTCCTCACCTTGGCAAGGACCACGAATCATCATCATAATGATTAATTTGTTGATGCATAAGGAAACCAGTCCTATTGGGAATTTGACTAGGTCTTCTTTAAGATAGTTTAATTTAATCATGTTAAATTTACTATTCTCAACCAAGTCTAAAATTAAAAGTGCATTCTAATCTTGACCCATGTTACATGTTTGACATTGCATCTCATGCATCACAATCACATTCACATAGAGCATTCCACCTACACAAAAATTACATCAAATGTTAAGTCTCCCAAATCAAAGGGATTACATAAAAAAACTCAACTTGCTCACAATTGCTCCATGCGTGTATGCCTAGATGATCACATCATCATTCACATTTCATAATCAAAGCCATCAAAATCGTAGAATAAACTAGCATACAGAAGAAATACCATAACATCACATGTTGAGGGATGTGATTGCCATTGCTCCTATGATTACTAATTAATCAAGTGAGTGGGTTGGTTATTTTACTAATTGTAATCCTAATTTGAGATCATGCGGAACTCATCAACACCCTGTTATTTTGAAATTTCTTAATCTAGAAATTAATTAAATTAGTTATGAAATTAATTTTCAAAACAACTTTTGGGTTTGTTTGATTTTGAAAAATCTATGCGCCTATTTTTACGAAGATCATATCCACCAAATTAGGGCATCAATCAAATTAAAAACAAATCCAAAATAAATGCTAGAAAAATAAATGAACATTCACCAACAATCGTATAAGATTTTTCCCTGATGATTGGGTTAAATCCAATTCAATTTCTGGTCAAAAATGCACTTAGAATCAAGTTTTCAATACAACCCGATTGACCAACAACTCTTATTGGTTGACTAGCTACATCAGGTCGTGGTTACTGAAGTCTAACTTTAGTAAATGGACATCTGACCCACTCATTAGACATATGATTTCACAAATCAGATGTCCAACAACTGCTTCAATTGTCCGACCACAAGACTAAGGCCTTATTGAAGCAATGAACAATTCCTGTTGTAGTCAGATGTTTGATTCAAGAACCAAATGTCTGATTACAGATGTAAGGATCATCGGGTACACCTACCTGATGATTGATTTCTTGATTTTTTAACTTCTCATGTCTGGTTTCATAGATTACTTGTGCATGGTTTACATGTTGAACTCCTGATACGAAGATTAGACGTCTGACTCAGTCTAACCAGACATCTAGTTTGACCATTCAAGTGTAAATAAACCCTAAATTCAAGATTTTTCATAAAAACCTAGATCGACCATGCTCTAATACCACTAAAGGGATCTATTACATCGACTTGTGGCATCACACAAGTGTGAAAACAGGCATTTAAAATTTTCAAAATGCAAGATTGAATCGATGTTGAAAACTTGATCAAGCATATGAAATAAAATGGCCTAATAAATGGGGACCACATGGTTGGAACTAGTTTCCAACCAACCTAGGATCCCAGGAGTACAAGAGTGTTATACCTTTGTGGGTGGCGTGGTGTAGCACCCCACATATGGTGCCTCCTTAAAGAAGTCCTGGCAAGCTCAATCTCCTCCTCAATGAGCAGATGAGACCCTTCATGTCGCAGACAATCAATCCTAGATGCAATCCGTGAGCCCTTCGTGGATTCGAGGCAACTCTTTGCCACAGAGCCTCAAGCATACGTCAAGAACTCCTTCAAAAGGAGTGTGAAAACCCATCACAAAGCTAACCGAATGACCAACAAGTGTTTTTTGTTGATCGACTTGTGAAGGGTTGCATCGTGATATGTGATCTCTTTAGTAGTTGCATGTCCAATTCACAAATTAAAATATCGGCTACAATTGCATTGGACGTTCAATGAGGCTATTGGACATCTGCCTAGTATGGGAATGATACCTTGATTTGCTTTGGTAGCTATGCCTTCGAGAGTTGGGTGGGATTATGATGTTATAGAGATTAGGGTTTGCACTTGGGAGATATTTATAAGGATTCTAACTCTAATCCTACTTTGATGGAAACCCCTAGAACTCTAGCCAAGGGTGTGGATCATGTATTTTTTCAAGATAAGCCCATAACGACTTATGGAATGTTTATATCTAGTATCTAAATTTAAATTACTTGCAATCCAACACTTGAATTTTCTACCTAATCGTATTAAATGTAATTAAACACTAAATCAATTGCAATTTAACTCTTTAAATTACAATTGATTTAACCTTCAAGTAGGAATCCATCAAAGTCATTATTGGTTTCATTACTCCAATAAGGATTCTTGAAATTTTGGCACAATGCCCTGTCAAGGATTCTAAACACGCATGAATTCTTCACTTATGGAGGAAAATCTTATCCTAAGTTGTAATCCCATTAGACTACTGTCATTCCTTCTTGGATAATATTATTCTTACATCTCCTTTTATCATTGGGATGAGAACGAAGATCAGAAAATTTTCCAAAGGTCTATCCTTTTCTCCTTCTTTCATTGAGTTTGATCAGAACTCTGTGATCACATGTGAAATTGTCATTCCCAATATATGTGAAATGAGCTCATACCTTCAATTTGTTACATACACCTATGCAACAGATTTGTGTGACCCCTTGAAAAGATCAAGTAGTCTTATCCCTTTCCAATGTTGGCACCAAGGTGGG
Organism: Thalassia testudinum; assembly: GCA_037157565.1. NCBI lineage: Eukaryota > Viridiplantae > Streptophyta > Magnoliopsida > Alismatales > Hydrocharitaceae > Thalassia > Thalassia testudinum. Next base: position 149,023,502 of record JAZHRO010000031.1, read on the forward strand.
TATATCTACTATCGGTCCACTAAATGCATGATGCGTTAAAAATAATCACGATTTTAGTTTTCGAATCGTTGTAGTATGAAAACCTAATGATCAATTAAAATATACTTGAACAAATGAAGTTCAAGTCGAACACGAGGAGATGATCACTTCTTAAAACCTTTTGTTATTATTTTTTGTCATTTTTCATATAGAATTTTTTTTCAAAATGGAATCAGAAACAATATAGATATCAAACCACAAGGAAGATTGCAAATATCAAAATATCAAGAAATTCTTCTATTAATAATCAAAAGTTCTGACAAACCTAAGAATGATAAAAACATAAGAAAAGTATAAACAGAACGTAAGATGGAGAGGTAGAATCATGGAGTCACTTGTGGGATGCTTGTATGAGGTCGCTTGGAGGGGCCTTAGATCTAGGACACTGGGAGGAAGCTAGAGAAGACTGGAGGAGTTGCAGCAAGGCCACCAAGGTGACGTGGAGGGAGGAAGCCTAGCACTAAGGGAGGATATCTACCTAAGGTGGAAGGAGGGTGGTAGCATGGATGTGGAGGTGACCTAATGAAGGTGGTGGATGGCCATGGAATGGGACTAAGGGTGGTAGGCGTGCATTATGTGATGGAGTAGCTAAAGTAAATCTAACGAATGTAGACTAAGGAATGATCCTATGTGTGAAGGGCTTAGGTTCTTTTGTAGGAAATTGAGATAATGTGGACCCTTGGATCTAACAAGGGGTTATAGTGCTACCACCACATTTAATCTAAATGAAGTCGCCCTTAGATGGGCTTCTAATTGTGACGACCCGAGTCTCGTCAACCGACGAAACTCGAGTCACCATGTGTTAGCAACCAGCACAACTTGCCTACAAGGTCGCAGTCGCCCAACACATAATCATAAAATATAAACATAGCCAACATACCATTCATATTGCAAAAATTTAAAGGAAAAAAAATCGAATACTAATTGAAAGATTTACCGTAGTATCTAAGTCCAAGGAAATATACAACGGAATCTCCTTGCAAACTAACAAGCATACCTGAGTATGAAAAAAAAAATACGTCAGTAAAAACTGAGTAGAGTAGAAATAACAACAGCAGAGTGCAACAATAACCAAGCGCAAGAGAAAATGGGTATTATAGCTTTGATTAATTCATTTATTAGATATCTCATTATCTGATTCTGTTTTGTACATTCAAAGCCCAATTTATTATAGTTAACAAATTATCAATCGATGTCTCAGGGCACAAGACGATTTCGTATAACTTCCTGTGGTGCAAGATTGATATAAGCCACCCTCTAGGGCTTCTTATATCCATCGAGTCACTATGCTCCGTCACCCTGGGGTCATTGCGAAAAGGGGTGGCGGCTACATCGTATGGTGTGAACACATACACGTGCTATGTACGCTAAGCTACAAACAACTAATGACACACCCACCAGTCGAAAGAACTACTCGAAACCTCGAACCCTACAAATCCGCTATCCTAGTTGGCCGCTAAGCCTAGCCAAAGAGTCGTATGGAGGCCAGCAACTCCCTAAAGTAGCCCAGAACCGATATGAAAAGACCAAAGCTACAGCCAAAATCTAGTGAGTAGCGGGCCGAAACCAGTTATCTAATTCTTTTACTTTTCAACAATTCTATCATATTGATTATTTGATCATTTGCAGATAACTGTATCTTTTGTTCATGTTAAATCTAGTCTTATTTAACAATTCCACCTCTTTAAGTCTAGGAGGAACATGTATTCATATTGTTCTTAATATTATCAATTTTCAGATAATCTCTATATGATGATGATTCCATATTAGTTACTAATTGCAAACTCGATAAAATTTATTTTACAGAGGTCTGGAAAATCTTTAGAGTGTTCATTTTACAAATTTCGGATTAAGAAAAGCTTCATTATCTTCCACCCATTCATTTAGAGGTAACTAATTTTGTGTTAATTAAATCTAATTAATTATTTATATCAAAGTCACCAACTTAATTTACCACATTGATATTCAATATTCAAGTACCCAAAAATATTAAAAAGCACGAAAACGGGTTCCAAACTCAGCAAGAGGTAATAACGTACACTAAACATTGCACTACACAAGTAAAATCACCATGTCGACAAAACACATGAGAAAGAGAGTAACTACTCTACCCAGCATCACCGGAAGGTCACAGTGACTCCGTAATGCGCATCCATTATTTCTCTTTCTCTATTCTAGGAGCTCATCTATTTTATACATACTCTGAGAACTAGATTAACATCATCATATACAAGAAATATTTTTTAAATTTTTGAAAGGGTTTTCTAAAATTTTTATAAAATAATTAATTTTTGAAATTGAGTTTAAAGTTTACCGATTCGTAGTTGGTCGAGAAACGATTCAAACGGATCGTAGAAAGCAGACAATGGATGTTGTTTGACCCAAAATAATCAAAATGCAGACAGTCGTGAGATCCAAAATCAAGCAAGCACGCATGCTCGCACACCTCGTAATTCGCACTGCTGACAACACCGCTGCACCTTTCCTCTCTCCTCTTGCACATGCGCGTGCCTTCCCACGCTCCCCCTTCTCCTTCTCTCAATTTCTCTCTCTTTCTCCATCTCCCTCCCTCACGAATTTTCCCTCTTTCCTTTCTCGTTAATTCCCCTCCTCTCTTCCTGCGCTTTGCCTTTTCTCTCTCTCTTCCGATCTCTTTCCTTCTCTTTTCTCTCTCTCTCTCTCTCTCTCTCTCTCTCTAATTCTCTCCTCTCTATTCTTTTCAATAACCACCTCCTGTCCCCCTCCTATTTATAAAGGCACGTTAACAACCTTCATCCCTTAATGTTAATTATAAAAAAGAAACATTTATTTAATCCAACGCCGCCGCAACCGACCTTCCTAAAAATAATAATAATTATTATTATTATTATAATAAATCTTATTACTATTATTATTGTTAATTATTATTTTATGTGATAACTCCACTAACTTTGTATTTCTAACATAATTTTTACCATAAAATTTAAATTTTTACAAAATAGATATCTTTGGAAAATTTACGATGAGGAAAATTTAATTATATTAATTTTGATGTATTTCAGATACATTTTTCGAGGATTATCCTATGTGATTAAAAATGTAATTTTTTTCACTTTTAAAATACACAAATTCGATTTACGCTTGGAAAGTATGGGTTCATTTCAAAGCACATAGTCTAAAATGACTCGAACATCTATATTTGGGCCTTTACACTAATGGTGGTGATTGGGCATAAGTGGGGACGACCATGTTAGAGTCTCCAAAAAGCTTGAGTGGCCAGCCAAATAGGTGGAGTTTAGGCCCTTGATGGTGAGAAGGGTTGTGATGACCCGAGTCCCATCAATCGGTGAAACTTGAGTCACCATATGCTAACAACCAGCACAACTCACCCACAAGATCGCAATCACCTAACACATAATCATAAAATATAAACATAGCAACAAACCATTCATATTGCAAAATTTAAAGGATCATAAATTGAATACTAAATGAAAGTTTTACCATAGTAAATAAGTCCAAGGGGGTGTACAACGGAACTCTCCTGGTGAATTGCCAAGTATACATGAGTACGAACCCAAAAATCACGTTAGTAAAAATTGAGTAGAAACAACAATAATAGAGTGCAATAGTAACCAAATACAAGAGAGATTGGATACTATTAATTCAATTATTAAGCATCTTGTTATCAGATTCCGTTTCGTATATTGGAAGTCCAATTTATTACAGTTCACAAATTATCAATTGATGTCTCAGGACACGAGACAATTTCGTACAACTTCCTGCAATGTAAGACCAGTATAAGCCACCCTCTTGGCCAAGAAGACCACTTATACCCATCAACTCACTACTCTCCGTGACATTGAGATTATTGCGGAAAAAGGTGGCTACTACATTGTATTGTGTGAACATATACACTGAGCCATAAATAGCCAATGACCTACCCACTAGCTGAAAGAACTACTCCAAAGCTTGAGCCTTGCGAATCTGCTATTTCAATTAGCTACTAAGCTTAACTAAAGAGTTGTACGGAAACCAGTAACTCCCTAAACCAGCCCCTGAACCTGGTCTAAACAGACCTAAAGCTACAGTCAAAATCCCAACAAGGAGCGGGGCTGAAAAATTGATCATCTATTCCTTTTGTTTTCTCAACATATCTATCGTACTGATTGTTTAATCATTTTTAGATAACTGCATCATTTATTAGTATCCAATCAACCATATCAAGAATTGTACTTTTAGTTACAGGATTAATATTCACATTATCCTCTATCTTAGCCATTTTTTTAAAATTTCCAATTTCCAATTGTGGTTCCCATTATATCATAATTTAACAATTATGATGATGTCACTTTTACTCAAAATATACTTCATTTCATTCATGAGATGTTAAAACTGAAGGTTTGGCCCAACTATGAGGGGTGACGTAATAAATGCGGAAATAAAATATAAAGCAATCTCACAAAAAATCAATCGAACAAGTACACAAATGTTTTTAGGTGGAAACCCAAAACGGGTGAAAACCACCACCTAACCCTCTCGAGTTAGGATTTTCCGATCAACATAGTTGATCAAATCCACTAACCGAATCACTTTCAAACGAGGGTGATTCAACCTCAGTACAACCACGCTACAAGTACGAGGGTAGCATTCCTCAACCCCTTCTCTCCACGAGAAGGATTTTGTCCCACGAAGGAGACGGGAATTCGCAAAGCGAATACCCAACCAAAAGACAAAGATAAAATAAATAACAAACCTATAGAGCCAACAAAGTAATAAACCTAAGCTTCTATAGGAATTAGGAAACTCCCCTTTGCAAGGAGTGCGTCGACGATGACGCGGGTGCGTGAGCCACGCAACGGCGCAATGTCGCTCTCGTGAACAACAGCGGGAGAGCGGGTGCGCGAAGGTTTGATGCTCTCAAGGGAATGGAGCTTAAGCTTGGAGAGCAAGATCTTTTCTGGACACAAAAGAGTGTGAAAGTGTGTAGCTAAATGTATCTTGTGTCTTCTTTGGTGTGTCTAGGTGTGTAAAGGCTCCCCTCTATTTATAGAGGCCTTAGGAAGGCTTTGGAAGGCTTAGAAAAGGTTCTATAGTCGTTGGGAACAAAGCCCAAGAGAATCAGGCCGAAATGAGGACAATGATTACACTTGACAGGGTAATCAGACGTCTAACTCTGGAATCAGACGTCTGGAAGGCCACTTTAAGACGTCTGATTTAAAGGTCAGACATCTGATTCTATGCGGGTTTCCTCCTGACTTGAATCAGATCTAAACAGGGTTTTTGTGCAAATCCATCAGACGACATACAGGACGTCTGGCACTATGTCTGGACATCTGGAAACCTACTTTTATTGTGGGAATTGATTTCCAAACGTTGCAACGGCTAGAAAATCTTTGAGAAGAGATTTTGGGTCAGCCGAGGCAAAACAGTCATTTATCAGACGTCTGGAAAGACCTACGGACGTCTGATAAGGCTTTAACGGTCATATTCTTCAGTGTATGCTAAGCCAGCCAACGGTCCACTAATTGGACGTCTGGCAAAGTCATCGGACGTCTCCTAAGACGTCTGGTCTAAGGTCAGGACGTCTAATTTCATCAGACAGAACCAACTATGTCTAGCCTAACAGTTATCAGACGTCTGAAACAACAGCCAGACATCTGATTCTGTGCGGGTTTCCTCCTAACTTGAATCAGATCTAAACAGGGTTTTTGTGCAAGTCCATCAGACGACATATAGGACGTCTGGCACTAAGTCTGGACGTCTGGAAACCTACTTTTACTGTGGGAATTGATTTCCAAACGTTGCAACGGCTAGAAAATCTCTGAGAAGAGATTTTGGGTCAGCCGAGGCAAAACGGTCATTTATCAGACGTCGGGAAAGACCTACGGACGTCTGATAAGGCTCTAACGGTCATATTCTTGAGTGTATGCTAAGCCAGCCAACGGTCCACTAATTGGACGTCTGGCAAAGTCATCAGACGTCTCCTACTACGTCTGGTCTAAAGTCTGGACGTCTGATCAGACAGAACCAACTATGTCCAGCCTAACAGTTATCAGACGTCTGAAACAACAGTCAGACGTCTTAAAATACTTTATCAGACGTCTGATTTGGGAATTAGACGTCTGGAAGTGTTGTTTGAACCCTGTATTGGTTTTCTAGGTATTCTACAGAAAACCTAAGTATCCTAAGGTTGTGCCGGTATTCCTAAGACTACTGTTAGGGTACTTTGAGGCTCTTTAACAATATTCTAAGGAAAATAAAAAGAGCAAGAAAAATAAAGACAAGAGATACAAGAAAGGATTAAAAAGAATCTATCCTATTCTTCTTGTCTTCTATCTTCAATCTGTCGCTCCACGCGATCCTCCTCTGTTCTTCATTAAGCTCCTCCAATCCATCCTGGATGCGAGCTCGAGTTCTGTCTAAACACGTCCACATTTGCAATTAACCTGAAATCGAGGACTCAAATTGCAAATGTTAAATAACACGTGTTTTGTTATCATCAAAACAAATGATCGTGGTACTCTAGCACCAACAATCTTCCCTTTTTTGATGATGACAAAACCGTAAAAAATAATGCATAAAAATCCTCCCCCTTTTTGACATTATCAAAAAGGTTTGATTGGTTTTACATTTCCTATAACTCCCCCTTAAAACATGCTCTTCTATGAATTTATTTTAACAAAGGTGATATTCTCCCCCTTTTTGTAACAACAAGATAGCTATTATTTTTCTCCCCCTTACTAAAGGAAATTTAGCTAACTTGCATCTCCCCCTTAAAAATTGACAATTAACTCATCATTTTTTAATTCCCCCTATCTAAATGCTTATGATAATAAGATAGGGTTAAGAATTTTTACCTCACCTACCATGGCCAATAAAATGGCCCGAATGGTGGTGGATTTCACATCGGATGGGGCTCCCATCCGTAGCTTGGAGGCCCGGGCATCGGCGCCGGTCTCCAATCTGGTGGTCGACGTGCGGCGGGTCCGTCGTTTGTTCGCCGTCTCGTTGGTCGTCTTGTTCTCCTCCTTGGTCTACTCCTTGGTTCTCCCAACTTGAGTTGACCAGCCTTGAGCTTGTAGGTCCAGTCCTTTATGTTGTAATTATCCCTGAACCCTACAAAACAAGATTCTAATTCCTTTTTCGGTATCCAAGTAGGCTTGGATCCGGATTTGTTAGCGGGTCTCCTTGATGGAGATCCTTTCTCAATCTTAGGGCTATAAAACTTGTCTACTTTGTTGATTAATTTGTTAGAATTTTTCCTAAGACATGCAATTTCTTTCTCTATAGTTTGCATCTTAGTCTTTAAATCATAGATTTCTAACTTTAGACTATCATTTTCCTCAATCAACTTATTATTTTCATTGATGAGGTTATGATTTTCTAATAATAAGTTATCATTTTTAGGACAAGTTTCTAGATCCTTAAGTTTTATTTCTAACCTATCATTTTCATTTTTAAGAAAACTAAGGTTCTTTTTAATGCTTTTATTTTCTATCCTAAGTGATTTACTAATCTCAAAAAGTTCATTAAAAGCTTCTTGAAGATCGAGATTTACCTCGTCGTCAGAGTCGCTTCCGCTTTCACTTTCGCTATTGGTTCCTCTGGCCATGAAATCAAAGCAAGCGGTTTCTTCTTTTTCTTCTTCTTCTTCCTCCGAGCTTATCTCTTCATGAGTGTCTTCTAACCTCCTCCATATCTCGTGGGCGGTGGTGCACTCTTTGATTTTCTCGAACTCCTTCAGACTCAATGCACAATACAGGGCATTCATTGCCTTTGCGTTGAGTGAAAGCTCTTGAATCTGCAGCTGCGAGTAGCCTCCTTGGGGTCGCTTCGGGATCTCGTATGGGGCTTCACAACATCCCCATACCTCGAATTCTGTGGCTTGAAGCCACATCCTCATCCTCAGCTTCCAGTAGCTGTAGTTGTTCCCGTCAAAGTAGGGTGGTCGGACGGTTGACTGCCCTTCAGAGATTCTGATTGCGGCTATGCTTCCCTCCATGATCTAGATCCTCGCCGGTTTGTAACGCCGATTTCGCGAGACCTGCTCTGATACCAATTGAAGGTTTGGCCCTACTAGGAGGGGTGACGTAATAAATGCGGAAATAAAATATAAAGCAATCTCACAAAAAATCAATCGAACAAGTACACAAATGTTTTTAGGTGAAAACCACCACCTAACCCTCTCGAGTTAGGATTTTCCGATAAACCTAGTTGATCAAATCCACTAACCGAATCACTTTAAAACGAGGGTGATTCAACCTCAGTACAACCACGCTACAAGTACGAGGGTAGCGTTCCTCAACCCCTTCTCTCCACGAGAAGGATTTTGTCCCACGAAGGAGACGGGAATTCGCAAAGCGAATACTCAACCAAAAGACAAAGATAAAATAAACAACAAACCTATAGAGCCAACAAAGTAATAAACCTAAGCTTCTATAGGAATTAGGAAACTCTCCTTTGCAAGGAGTGCGTCGACGATGACGCGGGTGCGTGAGCCACGCAACGGCGCAATGTCGCTCTCGTGAACAACGGCGGGAGAGCGGGTGCGCGAAGGTTTGATGCTCTCAAGGGAATGGAGCTTAAGCTTGGAGAGCAACATCTTTTCTAGACACAAAAGAGTGTGAAAGTGTGTAGCTAAATGTATCTTGTGTCTTTCTTGGTGTGTCTAGGTGTGTAAAGGCTCCCCTCTATTTATAGAGGCCTTAGGAAGGCTTTGGAAGGCTTAGAAAAGGTTCTATAGCCGTTGGGAACAAAGCCCAAGAGAATCAGGCCGAAATGAGGACAATGATTACACTTGACAGGGTAATCAGACGTCTAACTTTGGAATCAGACGTCTGGAAGGCCACTTTAAGACGTCTGATTTAAAGGTCAGTCGTCTGATTCTATGCGGGTTTCCTCCTGACTTGAATCAGATCTAAATAGGGTTTTTGTGCAAGTCCATCAGACGACATACAGGACGTCTGGCACTATGTCTGGACGTCTGGAAACCTACTTTTACTGTGGGAATTGATTTCCAAACGTTGCAACGGCTAGAAAATCTCTGAGAAGAGATTTTGGGTCAGCCGAGGCAAAACGGTCATTTATCAGACGTCTGGAAAGACCTACGGATGTCTGATAAGGCTCTAACGGTCATATTCTTGAGTGTATGCTAAGCTAGCCAACGGTCCACTAATTGGACGTCTGGCAAAGTCATCAGACGTCTCCTAAGACGTCTGGTCTAAGGTCTGGATGTCTGATTTCATCAGACAGAACCAACTATGTCCAGCCTAACAGTTATCAGACGTCTGAAACAACAGTCAGACGTCTGATTCTGTGCGGGTTTCCTCCTGACTTGAATCAGATCTAAACAGGATTTTTGTGCAAGTCCATCAGACGACATATAGGACGTCTGGCACTAAGTCTGGATGTCTGGAAACCTACTTTTACTGTGGGAATTGATTTCCAAATGGTGCAACGGCTAGAAAATCTCTGAGAAGAGATTTTGGGTCAGCCGAGGCAAAACGGTCATTTATCAGACGTCTGGAAAGACCTATGGACGTCTGATAAGGCTCTAACGGTCATATTCTTGAGTGTATGCTAAGCCAGCCAACGGGCCACTAATTGGACGTCTGGCAAAGTCATCAGACGTCTCCTAAGACGTCTGGTCTAAGGTCTGGACGTCTGATCAGACAGAACAAACTATGTCTAACCTAACAGTTATCAGACGTCTGAAACAACAGTCAGACGTCTTAAAATACTTTATCAGACGTCTGATTTAGGAATTAGACGTCTGGAAGTGCTGTTTGAACCCTATATTGGTTTTCTAAGTATTCTACAGAAAACTTAAGTATCCTAGGGTTGTGCCGGTATTCATAGGACTACTGTTAGGGTACTTTGAGGCTCTTTAACAATATTCTAAGGAAAATAAAAAGAGCAAGAAAAATAAAGACAAGAGATACAAGAAAGGATTAAAAAGAATCTATCCTATTCTTCTTGTCTTCTATCTTCAATCTGTCGCTCCACGCGATCCTCCTCTGTTCTTCATTAAGCTCCTCTAATCCATCCTGGATGCGAGCTCGAGTTCCGTCTAAACACGTCCACATTTGCAATTGACCTGAAATCTAGGACTCAAATTGCAAATGTTAAATAACACGTGTTTTGTTATCATCAAAACAAATGATCGTGGTGCTCTAGGACCAACAAAAACCACATCATATATTCCAAATGTATCATAATTCAGTTAATTCATGAATATGGTCTAATAAATTATTGTTAACTCCTTTTAATTTAGCAGTTAACTATATCAATTTGATTATTCACATTCCAAGACAACAACCTGATTTACATTATCCCTATTTAATATTCCAGTCCCCAAAGAAACAAGAAATACGGAAATGAGTCCGATCCCAACAAGAGGTGAGAATGCACACTAAATGGTGCAATACGCGAATAAAATCACCATTTTGATAAACTGTATGGAAAAAGAGAGACTACTCTACCTAACGTTGTCGAAGGGTCACAACAACTTCGGAATGCGCATCCATTGTTTCTCTTTCACCATTCTAAGGCTCGTCTATTTGTACGTGCTCCAAGGTTAGATCGACGTCAGGATTATTCGTAGGAAATGAAAACGTCATAAGTTTCATTGAAAAAATTTCATGAAAGAAACGATTTTCGAAATCGAATTTAAAAAGTTACCTTCGTGTAGTTTGTAAAGAGATGGCTCTAACGAGTCTTGGAACGTAAAAAACGGATGTCGTTTGATCTCTTAACAGATCAAAACACGAACCGACATTAAGATGGGAATCTAGAACGTACCTCAGGGATCAAAGTGGAAATCATCCGATCCGACCATAAGGATGCATCCGGTACCCTTGAAAACTCTAAAATCAAGTCTTGAATCGCTTGATTCTTATCCCGGAGGCCCTTGATGTAAGCAAATCAATTATGATGGATGTTAACTAACTAAAAGCCATACCAAAATGAAATATTAAAAAAAAAAATTTTAAAAACGTTATTTTTTTATTCCGTTCTTCTTCTTTATCCTTCGGTCTTGTCCTTCACGCACACGGCCACAAACCTGGCCGCGACAACCGCCGCCAACGCTCGCCGGACCGACACCGCTCGCCGGCGGTCCCCTGCCATCCTCGACGTCTCCTCTCCTCACTTCTATGTCAGTGGGAAGTTGCACCACCACACACCGCCGGTCCCGAGACCTTGCCACCACGTCTCCGGCGTCCGCTTGAACTTCCGCTGGACCCCGCCGACCCTCGGTGGCCCTCCGACGAAGCCGTCCTCCCTCTTCCTCAGCCCCTCTCCCTTGCTCTCTTTCTCTACCTTTCTTCCCTACAGGAACTCATGCACGTGCATGCGTGGGTTCGCCGCGGGCATCCTCTCGCGCCGATCTCACCTCGCCGTATCGTCTCCCGCGATGGCCACGCCGGACACTGGCCGGCGATTCGCCGGCCGTCAACCTCCCCGGGCAACCTCCCTCTTTTCTCCTTCCTTCTCGAGTCCCTTTCCTAGCCATGGGTGCGTGTTGCACCCCTCTTTCTTTCTCTCTCGTTCTCTCTTCCTCTCCGTCTCTCTTTCACGTTCCCACTCTCTTTCTCTCCGTGTCTCTCTCTGGTTTCTTTCTATTTTTGGGGCAAGTCGGAATTCAAGGGGTGGGTTTGGATTTATAGAGAAACGGGAGGGGAGAGAGGCGGCAGGGGACTAGGAAAGATTTTTTTTTTCTAAACACTTTGCGTGTGATTTTCGATTTAGGAAATAAAATAATAATGATATTTTTAGAGAAAATGGACTCTAATTCTCACGGAATACATACTATCGGAATCGTTACGAGATAGGAAATCCAATAAAATTCGTGGATTTCTAAACGAAGGTCGTTTGCAAAATGTGATCCCTAAAGTAGATTGCACGTAAGTTTGTTCGGAGTTTACACATGTTTTGCACATCCAAAGTCCGATCACCACACGGAACATACCGTAGAAATTCTCGTGATATCAAAAAGTTAACAGTACTTTCGGATCATCGATCCGAGGTTCAGATTGCAAAAACGAGAAATATATGGGTTTTCCATCCAATTACGTATTTTAGATTCATGCAAGCTTCAATTTGAATAAAAAAAGTGTCGATGAGTTTGTCTTAACACACTTAGCCTGAAATGACTCGGAAATCTGGGTTCAGGACGTTACATGGGTGGATGGGATTAGGTCATGGGAGTTGGACTTTGGTTGAGGAGATTAAGGAGAGCCTATGGTCGGCCATATGGAGTTCTTAGGAAGCTTCCTTTAGTCGGCTACTAGTGGTTGAATGGATAGGTTTTAGGTAGCCTAAATGGGGAGCCCTTGGATGGAGTTTGGAGAGTGGATAGGTAGGTGTCTTGGTCGATCGTGGAGCCTTGGAGAAGCCACTAATGTGGTTGGCCAAGCATGGCTAAAAATAGAATGTTATATTGACCTTAGGATGGAGCATGTGTTGCTTGGATTCAGTAGGTTTGGGTTGCTAAAAATATGAGGGTTTTAGGTGGCCCTAGGATGGAGGATCAAGGGTTGAGATGGATTTCTAACTTGGGTTTAGGAGAATGATTATTTGGTAGATAGGTTGTCCTATGGGGTCAAAGGTAGAGAAGGTGTAGAAAGAGGCTAAGTGTCCCTTCTTGTCTTTATTTCTTTTCCTTGTTTATGTTGCTTTGAGGCCTTGTCTTTAATCCTCCATCATTCTTCATTATTTGACCTTCTTCTTAGGTGCTTCTCTCTCAACAACTGATCCTTTAGCTTCTTAACTTATTCACTTGCTCCTAATACCTGCATTGTTCATAAAAGGACATAGTTAGCCATAATTATTCATAAAGTATGCACAATCTCTGAATATGCATGCATTCCTAAATTGTAATATTTACAACCTAGATGCATGATTTTACCAAGGAGCTGACCCTAGATTAAGCATATTAGGGTTATAAATTAGGCTATTATCAATGCACAAGTTCATGAATAGAGACATATCTGTCTTAAGTCAAAGGATGCATCTTCTTTATGACAGCATTAGGGAAGGACTTTGGCTATCTCCTATTTCATTAGGTTAACTCCTTAACCTGACCTGTAAGATAGTTCTTGAAGCTTTCATTCAAGAACATCAATTAGTCGATGACCTCTAGTGAAAGTTGCCATCTCAACTCAGACCGAAAACAATTGATTGAATCAGATGGTTTCTTGATGTATTATAGAATCCTCTAAACTATTTTGATCTTCAAATCAATACACATCAGGTTTCTTCGATCTAGATAAGTACATTACCCTATTTGTACTAATGAACCCAATTCATTTACTAGAAATTAATCAAATTCTTTTATTTAGATGAAAATGTAATCACATTACAATGCTTGGAATGATCTCCTCTAACAGGTGGTTGGTTTGGGGGGGGGGGGGGGGGTTGTAGGGAAGAAGAGGAGAGGAGTGGGGGTGCTCTGCTAGTGGTGGCGGGATTTTTGAGGGGAAGAAGAGAGGAAAGGTAGGTTGTTTGACGATGGTGTTGGGGTCTCTATGGGGAAGGAAAGATGCAAGGTGGTTGTTTGGTGGTGATGGTTGGTGGAGGGAGGGTCATTGGGGGAAGAGGAGAGGGGAAAGGGAGTGGTGATGCTGAGGGAGAGGGGTCTTATGAGGAAGAAGAGGGGGAGGGAGGTGGGTTACCTGAAGAGCATGAGGTGTAGAGCTTAGAGCTAAGGAGATGAGAGAGTGCTGCCTAGAGCCAATAAAGGTGGGAGAGATGAGGGGTCGGTGAGATAGTGACTTGAACGGTAAAGGCTACAATCGAGAATTTGGGAGGTGGGAGAGATGAGGGGTTGTTGAGATTGTGATTTGATGGATGAGGGTTGTGATTGGGAATTTGGGAGGTAGGAGAGATGAGGGGCTGATGAGGCCATGAGGGCTGCTAATGGGAATTTAGGAGGGAAAGTGAGGAGTTGAAAACAAGATGAGGGTTTTGCTCTAGCTTGGCACCCCTTATATATTATATACATATAATTATTTATATATGTATATATTATATATATATGAAAGCATAAAATTGTAAATTGGGTTGTATTGGGTTGGTTAACCTTAAACCTAACTCAATGGGGTCAGGTTGGGTGGGTTCCGAGTTGAACTAAACCCATGTACACCCCTAAATCCAAGAGCTTCTTTTCATTGCTAATTTACCAAATCAAATCAAGCAACTCTAAAGAAAAATTTGCCTCGATCAATAGTGACAGGTTTGCAGTAGCTAAATTAAACACCTTCGATCTATAGCACTTATTGATAGCGAAAATACGCGGTTTGTTAATTAGGTAATTTAGTATCGTTACAATGTGTAAATCCGCTTTCGCTTTTAAATTATATTCCTAGATAGGGGAGTATCTAGGGTCATCCAAGGAGACCAAATATTTGCAAAATTGATTCTCTTGCTTGGAATATAAATCTCAACTTTCTTTTTGGTATTTTTCAATATATCATTTTTTTGTTTTTGAAATTAAGGCAACATACGAAATTGTTGCGGGAAAGTGACTTACACTTCAATTCAATAGACTACTTCTAAAGTGACAAGTAGAGCATCTCCCTAAGCTCACTATAGCCAAGTGGAGACCTAGAATAATTAGGGAGAGGGAGTGAAGAATGCTAAAAATAAAGCAATTAGAAATGCAACTAAAGAAATTGCAAAGAAGGTAACTAGATTAATGAAAAAGTGTTTTACAAAAAGCCTAGTAGATGAATGCTTCTACTACTAGAAAAATTGCAATAAATACAAGCAAACACAAATCCTCTAGATAGATGGTGAAGAAGAGGGCTTCTTGCTCCAAGCTTGGTAGCTCCCAAGCTTGAAAAGAGTCCTCCAACTCCTTCCTTGCTATGCTCCGCCAAGGTGATGTCCTCCAAGTCAAGCCCTAAGGGGGCGTGCCCTAAGCTTCTCTCCAAGGGTGGACGTCCACCCTAGGTCCTTCTCCTTTTCCTGGCCGTCCTCCTTGAAGTAGAAAAGTCCTCCTCCTTGGCGTGGCCCAAGTTGAAGAGAGTGGGGAGAAGAAGGCACCAAAAGGGCTAGTGATGTGCCCCTTTAATCTCCTTCTCTACTCCTTCTTCTTGGCCGTAGGTGTAGGTGGTATAGGTAGAAAAATACACTAATGGAGGATGCTCCCAAATGGTGGTAGGAGGTGGGTTTTTATAGAATAGGAAGGGGGCTAAGGTGACTCTTGGAATGGAGGGTTAAGATGGAGAGATGGAGGTGGTTGGGGATCCTATGGCTAAGGTTAATTGGCGCCAACCCAAGGGATGCTAAGGGGGGTAGTTAAGGCTTTGTTGCCCTTTAGAATTGGCGCCAAAATGGGCCTTCTAGAAGGCCATTAGGTGGCGCCACCTTAGGGTTCTAGAAGGGGGGTATGTGGATGGCTAGGATGGGTTATGTGGGTAGGTGTAGGGTGGATGAAGGGGCTAAAAGTTGGCGCCAAAAGGGAGGTGGTTAGGGTTAGTTTTGGCGCCAACTTTTGGTGTCTTTTGGTGGTTAGTTGAGGGGTGAAAGGTGGCGCCAAAATGAGTAGGATAGCTAGCTTAGGTAGGGCTTAAGTTGGTGGAGCTAGCTAGGGTTGAATTGAAGGTGGTGGATGGCCAAGGAGCTGGTTGCTAGCTAAGCTAAGCTAATCTAAGCTAGCTTAGCTAGCTATGGAGTAGAGGAGGAGGTATTGGAGCTAGGGTTTAAAGAGAGGAGCTGAGGAGAAGAAGTCTGGAGCTGGAACTGGAGCTGGCAGCTGCTGAAGAGGCTGGCATGGAGCTACTCTAGCTGGCTTAGCTTGCTAGTTCTTTGTTAGCTGCTAAGCCAAGCTAAAGTGAACTAGCTTCTACAATAATGAGCTGAGGTGAGCTGGGTCTGGTGCTCCTGGGGAGGATCAAGCTAGTTGAGGCAGTTAAGGTAGCTTAGCTCAACTGAGTTGAGCTAAGCTGAATCCCCGGGAGCTGGACTTGAGCTTCCTGAGCTGAGATGAGTTCTTCTTCAGCTGGCCGGAGTTGAGTGGAGCTGGATGTAGCTGGGTCTGAGCTGGGGTGAACTCCTGTCAACTCAGCTGAACTAGCTAGAGCTCCCTGTGGACTAGTGGGAGTTGAGATGAGCTAGACTCAGCTAAGTTGAGTTGGATCTGAGCTGACTTGAGCTAGGGTGAGCTAAGATGAACTCGCTTAAGCTGCCATTCAGCTGAGATTAGCTGAATGGATCTGGGAAGAGCTAACCCTAGTTCAAGTGAGCTAGATTCCAACTGTGGTGAGCTGGATCAAGCTGAGTTCCAGCTAGTCTAAGCTTCTCCTTCACCATTTGCCTTCTTGAGTGCTAGGGTTTTAGGGATCTGTATATCTGTTCATCCCTAACACTCACAAAAATATATCAAAAAGATAATAAAAAATGCAATGCATGCCTAACCTAATTTATGCCTAAATGTAGCCCAAAAACCCGTTTGCGGAGTAAAATCCTAAGAGCTAGGTTTATTTTAATGCATAAGAATGATGATAAACTGGCATTTATCACTTACCCACTGCACTAGTCACCAAAAGGATGAATGGTAGAACCTTTTCATTAACATTTACAAATCCCTCTCACAACATATTTACCATTATAAAAAAGACTTAGGTCCCATTTGATGGATGTTTAATGCTTATGACGCGATACAGTTTAGGAAGTTGTTAGGTTTGGGAGTGGTGGGGTAAGTGGTAGGTTAGTGAGAGATACATGCAATTGTTGAGTTGATATGTTGTTTTTGGTTTTTGCTTTTATTTATATTAGAATTTGGTTAGTGGGGGTAAGATGTGATAAGTGATTGGATATGTTTTAAGTAGTTTTAGCTTTTATTTGTCTTGAGAGTGTGTTAGTGGAGGCAGATGTGATGAGTGGGTTGATATGTTGTAAGTAGTAGTAGGATCTCATGTAATGGGCACTAATATTTGGTCTTGTTCATTTATTATAGAAGTTAACCATGAAATGTAGGATAATACTCCAATCTAAACCCTACTAAATGGGGCCATATAATATACATAAACCCAAACCCAAACATCCACATCCCTATAACTCCCCCTTACCCCAACCCATGGGGGCCCATAGTCACTTGTCCCCAACTCATGGGTGCCCATCCATAAGCATACTTGTCAGAGCAGCACCTCCCTAAGGGGCAACTCATAGAGATTGTCAAGGGAGCAACACATCAAGATCGCGAGTACACAGTGAGCACCCTTGTCAAGGATGTGTTGTACTAGGGGCACCTTTGTGAGTGAGCACATTGGACCAGGTATTGCAACACCCTCACCTTTTGGAGCATTGCGTCTCCTGGATGTCATTGCCTTGATCCATAGCACATCAATGACTAGATCCATCATGCATCACTCACAGATCCACTGCTTATCTTCCCTTGCTCTACTACACCTTACTACCTTAGATCTAGAGCACCACCAGATTCACTTGTCCTCTCCCTCTGCCATCCTCTTTTGCTCCTCCATTCATTTATCAGTACTTGTCCTTTGGTCCTCCATCGCATTAGTGGTCATCATTGCTCATTTAGAGCACCTTCTAACATAGTACCAAGGAGGACCAATGGTTCCAGAAAAAAGTGGAGCTCAATAAAATCAAGGGAAAGAAATAGACCTCAATAAAAATGATGGGAAAAAAATGGAAAAAAGAACCTGAAAATAATGATTTAAGCAAAAAAAGATTAAGTGCAACACATTAAGGAGCAGGGCACATTAAGGCATCTGAAACAAAAATCCACAGCACATTAGTGCAACACATTGTATTTGGAAGAGTATAATATATTTGCATTAGAAAGGACCAATCTATTTTGGTATCCGTGAAATTTGCTTTGGTAAGAGAAAAGGCATGGGTTTGGGTGTGGATTAGTATGTTTGTAAACCATTTGTCTGAATGAAAAGGATTTTTAATCCATTCCCCTAGATTCGTACCTAATTACATCTATACCCCTTTTCTTCATTATTCCATACCCCCATAAACTTGCACCTTATGATGATTATGTTGGAGTTATGTGCCCTTGGCAAGCCAACCTGGAGGGAATTACTTGATCCGTGATTTGGATCTAAGTGTCAAATCATGTGGACACACTAATATGGTTAGTTGGGTCCCTTAGAACAATTGGAAAAAAGTAATGTAGCCATGTTCAATATATTGATGATGGATATCGAAGATCTAAACAGTTTGATCGAGGATTTCGATAAGTCATCAAGAACCATTAGGATAACCAGGAGTTGTCTCCAGTTTGAGAGATATGATAATCTTCTTGAGAGACTATTGCTTGGATGATGGGTTTGAAGCACATCCTCAGCATAGGAGTGGAGATTTGAGGTTGTCATGTAGGTTGGGTCAAAGAGTTAACCATCAATAAGACAGAGATGTAGAAGTCTTTCTCTTATCACTGTCACAGAGAAGGCGTATCCTGTGACTTGAGATAGATATGTGTCTTTATGTTTCAGTATACACATTTGGTGAATTGATTGTTAATGCACTCGCCTTGGTGTTTAGACTAGAATGATGCCATGTATATGAGAGAACAAGAGACACATCTCTCAAAGGGATCACACTGATTCAATATCATAAGTGTACGTAGTGGATCAGAAGACACAGGCTTGCTCCACGTATATTGGGATGTATGAAACTCCATGCATGGTCATATTGGTCCTAATCAAACCTATATATGAAAGAAAAGAGGATAACCCTTTTGGAAAGAAGCTGGTCTTCATTCTCATATTAATGATACAAGGAAAACATAAATTATGTAACCTATTGGAGAAAGGATAGTGGATTTGGGAGTTGATCTAAGGGTTATATAAGTATTTATGTTTAAAGGTTTCACGAGTATTTGGAATACTTGACAAAAGCATAGTGTCGTAAATCTTGATTCCTAAATGCTTTATTATTGGAGTGATGAAACCAATAGTGATTTTGATGGGTTCCTAATTGAATAGAAATCAAATACTACTTAGGGAGTTAAATAGGTATTTGATTTGGCATTTAATTTAGGCCAAATATGTTTGGTCTTGATTCAAAGGATTTGGTTGAAATTAAAATGCTTTTAGGTATTTAAACCCAACACCCCAAATTAATTAAAGGGCTATTGTTGTAAAATTCAATTAGTGTTAGATCCCAACCATTGGATCTGATCCAATGGTCCACATCATATTAGGAATCCAAGGATTTCATATAAATATCTCCCAAAGGCAAACCTTGAGGGCCTAGCTAATGCTTCAATTCTCTCATAAGAGAATCCCATCGCCGCCAAGAATAGAGGAGGAGAAGAAAAGGAGCTTCAGGGAGTCTCTTCTTTTACAGGTCGGCCTACATGAGAGTTGGATGACCTGTTCCTTAGTTGTAGGTCAACCTACCTTGTTGTTGGTCGACCAATAGCTAAGGCAACTTGTCCTGGGGAGGAGCCCCTTTTGGTGCTAGTCAATTGACGGGCTTGTTGGTTGACTAGTCATTACAAGACTGTGGGTCTACGGCTCTATTGGTGATTCTTTGTCTGTGCGTGGGTGGTTTCGAGGTGAGAGTCCCCTTGGAAATGTGAAGAGTTCGCAAGGCACTAAGAGGATTGGGTATTCTCATCATTAAGTGTCTTATCCACCCATCGAGAAAAATATCCTGAGGTTACTCTATGACTTATTGTAAGGTTTTGGGGTTTCGCAATGCCACGGTTTCAAGCAAATTATTTGTCCAAGGTGGGAAGGAGTGAATCATTCTTCACCTCCTCACACACAACCAATTAATGGTATCAGAGCCTTTGTTGATCCAATTTTTTGTGTAAAAATTTGGATTTAGGGTTTGTGGGTTTTATATGAATTGTTGACGTCGTGAAAAATACTATTTTTGGGCAAAATCAATCTTTAAAAGATGGAAACCATAGTTGCAAGTTGACTTAAAATGAGTTTTGGTTGACTGACAACTAAAGGGAAGAGTTCCTAATTGTTGTTCTTGACCAATAGTACATGTTGGCTAGTTGATGTCCTCATCAGTCGACCAATGGTGCTGTAGTTGGTCGACTGACAGTCATGTTGGTTGACTGACATGAGAAGGGAAAGGGATTCCTTCTTCTGTTCACACATCTAGTACACATTGCTTGACTAACGGTGTCATTGGTTGACCTATGGTATAGTTGTTGGCTGACCAATATGATGATTTTGGTCGATCAACAAGTATTGCTGTGTTTTGATGATTGATTTGTTGTGCGACTTGAGCCAGAATCGAATCAGATTCGATTTCTTTAGGTGGTCGACCATATATATGGATATGCTCTTTTGGTGTTGTGGATTTGGCCTTTGGATCAAAGATGTAGGGTTGAGATTAACTAGGTTTAGGTATTTTAAAAATAGGTAGGCCTAGGACATGGGTTATTTGGTGGTATAGGTTATCTTAGGGTGCTAATAATAGGAAGGTTTTGGGTCATGCCGCATGTCCTCCTGTCCCTTCTCTCTTCTTCCTTGTCTTTAATTCTTCAATGTTTACATCACACCAAGCTTTATTAGCTCCCTAACTTCATTACAAATTATTTTAGCTTCACCTCTTGATCTTGCATTATTTACAACACTCTAATTAGCAACTAATTAAATACAAAATACTTATATGATCTAAATATGCATGCATAATTATAATGCAATATTTACAACCTATATGTATAAACCTAACTAGGTACTTACCATAAAATAGACAAGTTATTCTTATAAATTATGTATCTATTATTATGCCTCACCTCAGATGACCCGAATGCTCCTTGTAGTTACAATTTATAAATTTAAAAGTTGATATCGATTTTGCGCTATAATGACTTGCTTATTCCATCACGATTTCGACTTGTCAAAACACCACTCTCTTTCAAAGTGGTGTGATTAGTGTTTAGTTTATCACTTGGTGATTGGAAATCCTAGGTTGGTTTGACTTAGCTAATGGTTTTAACTCAGTTGAGGTTTCCACCTAAAAATTCTTATGTTCCTTATGTAAGTGTGGTTTGCAAATTTTTATTTATTTATTATTAATGCAATTACACTATTCATCCCCCTCTAGTGTACTTTTAGTCAGTATCAGAGCAGGTTCTCGCACTTGTTGGAGTCACTTCCTTGCAAACATCTGATTGAGGGGAAGGTCGTTGCCACCACCGGACCAAAGGACAATCCACCACTCGACCATCTCTCTTCAAAGGTATGAACTATTCTTGTTGGAAACTAAGAATGAAGATGTACGGTTGCAGGAAAATCATTATGCAATTTGGGAGGAGTGTGAAACTCAGTATGTGATCCCAGAGAAGCCTTTAACTAGATACTCGAAGGACCAAATCTATCAACTCAACCTCAATGCAAAAGCAATGAATGCTTTGTATTGTACTTTGAGTTCGGATGAGTTTAACTGAATTCGTCAATGCTCCACCACATAAAAAATATGGCGGACACTTGAGGTAACCCACGAAGTTTGTCTAATGCTAAAACATCCAAAATTAACCATTTATTGTAGGAATTTGAAGCCTTCTCTATGAAAGAAAATGAGAAGCTGGGGGAAATGTATACATGGTTCCCATTTATTGTGAACAACCTCAAGTCCTTGGGAAAAACTTTTGTTCAAGAGGAGCTACAATCTAAGCTCCTATGCTCCCTTGGACTGGAGTGGGATCAAATAGTGGCTGCTATTGGGAGGATCTAGGATTGATTGGGTGGGGGTGTATCTCATAGCAAGAGAGGGAGGGAGAAGGTGAGGCAGGTCACATGGGGGAGGTGTTGATGGCTGGTCAAGGGCTTGGTTTGGTGGTCGTCAAGGGGGAGACTTTGGCAGGAGGGCCACGGATCCAAAGGCGAGAGATAGGATATGGTCTGCTATCGCTATAGAGAACGTGGGCATGTGACCTCTTTATGCAGGTATGGGTTCGTATGATTGGCATGCAGGGGCATTGGGCATACCTAGTTATGTGTAGGTATCGCTCTCAACAAGGGAGATCAGAGGGAAGAAACATGGGGTGTCCTACCGGCCAACCTAGCATGGCGTCTAAGGTTTTTGCAAAACCCCAACAGCCACCACCTCCACCGTCGGTTCAGACGTGCCTTGACGTTGAAGTTCCTATGACGTCGGAGGTCATGGCATCTGAGGGCAACCTCCGTGAGGTTCTCGTTGGCGAAGTGATGGCGGGCGCTGCCAGCTTGGAGGAGGTGAGGCGATTGGTATGTTCTCTCGACTTTTCCTCTCACGGGTGGAAGATCATGACCCTTAACCCTTCGAGGTTTTTGATCTTTCGTTTGATGTTGATGGATGTGGAGAGGTTTCATTTTTGCACATCTACGTTGAACGATCTATGTGTGATGTGGAGGTTAGTCTCACCCTTTGATGGGTTCCTTCATGTTCGTCCCCCGTAGCGTGTCTTCCAGAGGCAAGCCGTGGTCGAGATTCAGGGCCTGCTGCTACACCTCAGGTCTTATGTGGTGGTGCAACAGGTGGTGGTCGGTTTCTCGTCGTTGAAGGAGGGATCTACTATGTGCCTGCAGAAGGGAGATGGCTGGAAGGTTACGGTGGAGGTTGTTCTCTGGCAAGGTGGTCCTTTCCCTAACAAGGTGATCATTGTGGAGGGAGTTCGTGGCTTCTCCTTCTTATGGTGCGTGTGTCACAGATGGAGTGCAATGTGGGTGCAGCAAACCACAAAGGGGAGGAGGGTGCAACTCAGTGAAGGGTTGTGCATCATGGCAACTCCCCTAAGCCTTCTCCCGAGAATGGTGAATTGCCAATGGAGGATGCTATCAGTACTGATAGTGTTGTTGATAGTGGAATGCTAGAGAAGAATATGCTGAAGCTTGCAAGGCGATAGTGGTGTGACCATAGTAGTCTACATGCAAGATTTTGGTGGATTCTAATTCTCGTGGGGAGTCCTCAAACTAGATGGCAATCGATCTTCTAGAGGAGGGGCCTATGGTCGATGGTGGGGCCATGTCAAAGACTAAGACGCCATCATCTTCTAAGGGTGGAAATAACTTATGAAGCTATGGGTCAAAAGTACAGAAGATCGACATCGATCACTTGGCTCATTTGCTCAAGATGGAGTGTACCACATCAATGAAGGGGGCTCGCACGCCCTCCCAATGAGGGTACTGTCATGGAACACGCGTGGGTTGCGCGATCGAGGATGGCGTGCGTCGCTTGTTCGGTACTTGCAGAAGTGGAATGTGGATTGTGGTTTATTGAAAGAGACTTACATTGATCAAGAAGACACCTAGCATTGGCATCCGCTTGTTGTTGAGGGGTATCGGAGATTTGCTCCATCCATGCTATAGGATGTGCTGCAGGTTTGTGTGTGTGGTGGAGGTTGTCTTCTCTCTTGTTACAGGATGTTCATATGGGGGAGTTTATGTTGACAGTGAAATTTAAGAAGATTTCAAATGGGGGAGCCATCTACATTTCCTATGTTTATGGCCCTTTCTCATTGACGTTGAGAATGACATTGTGGGAGGAGCTATGCCAGACCACTTCCTTTGTGCAGGATGGGCCATGGTTAGTTGGAGGAGATTTTAATGTCATCCTATCTATGGATGATAGACTGGATGGTAGGGTGGACTTGTCTAACTAGGGGTTTTAGTCAGTGGTGGTAGAGTTTGAGCTTGAGATTTGCCCATGTCAAATGTTACCTTTACATGGTGAAATGGTAATGGGAAAATGTCTCGCATAGATCGGTTCATGTGTAATGTGGATTGTAAGAGTTCCTTCCAACTAGCAGTGGTCACGGCTCCTGGGCACCCCTTTTCGGATCATACTCCCATCGTATGGGATAGTGGTGAGGACTCTACACGAGGATCTTATTTTAAATTTCAGAAATCATGGTTGACTGAGATTGGATTTAGGGAGATGGTCTCCACGTGGTGGTTGGGAAAATTGGTGGAGGGGTTGACCACACACATGCTCTATAGCAAATTAAAAGACCTATGTTTGATGTTGTTGGAGTACAAGAAGAATCTGCATCTTCTTAAGCCTCAAAGGAGATCTGATGCTATTGAAGGGGTAAAGCAGTTGGACAAGAAAGAAGAACGTAAAGCTCTAAGTGTGGAAGATAAACAAACAAGAAAAAATTTATAGGTCATTGTTGCACAGGAAGAACACCAATGTGAGATAGACTGGAGAGAGAAATCCAGGTAACTGTGGCTTCATGAAGGTGACTCCAACATAATTTTTCCACTCCACAGCCTGTGACAGAAGAAGATTCAACTTGATCTCGTCCCTTCAGGTAGGGGACATGGTGTAAATTCCCTTACTTGGAGGGGGTGAGATCAGCGTGACGTAAAAATGCAGAATTAAAATATAACAATCTCACAAAATAGCAATCACACAAAGTACACAATGAATTTTAGGTGGAAACCCAAACCAGGTGAAAACCACCACCTAACCCTCTCGAGTTAGGATTTTCCGATCAACCAAGTTGATCAAATCCACTAACGTATTACTTAAACGAGGGTAGTACAACCTCAATTACAACCACGCTACAAATGCAAGGGTAGTGTTCCTCAACCCCTTCTCTTCACGAGAAGGATTTTGTCCCTCGATGGAGACGGGAATTCGCAAAGTGAATACCCAACACAAGCAAAGTAAAATACAAAAATAGTCCTATAGAGCCAACAAAGATATTCTTAACCTAAGCTTCTATAGGAGTTAGGATGCTTCCCTTTGCAAGAAGTGCGTCGACGATGCGGATGCGTGAACTACACGATGGCGCAATGGTGCTCTTGTGAACTACAGTGGGAGAGCGGGTGCGCAAGTGATCGATGCTCTCTAGATGTAGAACTTAAGCTTAGAGAGCTAGAGCTTGAGCTACTATATGATCTTCTTCTTCTTTTTGACACAAAAGAGTGGAAAGTATGTTGCTTAGGTGTGTCTTGGTGTATATTTGAGTAGAAAAGGTTCTCCTCTATTTATAGAGGTCTTAGGAAGGCTTTGGAAGGCCTTGGAAGGCTTCCATAACCGTTGGATGCAAGCTCCAAGAAAATCAGGCCGAAATCAGGATTAATCATTACACTGACAGGGTTATCAGACGTCTGATCTTGGCATCGGATGTCTGGAAAACAAGTTTAAGATGTCTGGGAACAAAGTCAGATGTCTGATTTTAGGCGGGTTTCTTTCCTGACTTGAATCAGATCTAAATAGGGTTCTAGTGAATTATCATTAGATGACATACAGGATGTCTAGAACGATGTCTGAACGTTTGGAAACCTAGCGAAAATGGATTTCCAAGAGAGTGCAACGGCTATAAAATCTCTGAGAAGAGATTTTGGGTCAGCCGAGGCAAAACGGTCATGTATCAGACATCTGGGATCCTCTACGGACGTCTAATACGAGGCTAACGGTCATATCCTTCGGTGTGTGCTAAGGTAGCCAACGGTCCACTAATTGGACGTCTAGCAAAGTCATCAGACATCTGATTTTCAGATTAGACGTCTGAAAAGGCTTTTTGAACCCTATTTTGGTTTTCTAAGTTCTCTACAGAAAACCTAAATATCCTAGGGTTGTGCAGGTGTTCCTAGGACTACTGTTAGGCTACTTTGAGGCTCTTTAACGTGATATTCTAAGTAACAAAATAAAGAGCAACAAAAGAAACAAAAATACATAGAGTATAAGGAAAGGAAATCTATCCTATTCTTCATCTCCTTCCTTCATCAAGCCATCAGTCCTCACGAAGCTCCTCTATTCTCCGTCAAGCTCGTCCAATCCGCCATGGATGCGAGCTCGAACTCCATCTAACCACGTCTTCATTTGCAATTAACCTGAAATCTAAGACTTCAAGTGTAAATGTTAAATGACACGTGTTTTGTTATCATCAAAATAAACGATCGTGGTGCTCTAGTACCAACAATCTCCCCCTTTTTGATGATAACAAAATCATAAATAATAATGCAAAAAATTCTCCCCCTTTTTGACATTATCAAAAAGGTTAAATTGATTTAAAATTTCCTATTACTCCCCCTTAAAACATGCTCTTCTATAAATGAGTTGAATTTCTTTTAACAAAAGTAATGTTCTACCCCTTTTTGTAACAACATGATAGCTATTATTTTTCTCCCCCTTACTAAAGGAAATTTAGCTAACTTACATCTCCCCCTTAATAATTGACAATTAGCTCATAATTTAAACTCCCCCTATCTATATGCTAATGATAAAAAGATAGGGTAAAGGGTTTTACCTCACCTACCATGGCCAATAAAATGGCCCAAATGGAGGTGGTGGATGCCACATCGGATGGGGCTCCCACCTGAAGCTTGGAGGCTCAGGCATCGGCGTCGATCTTCAATCTGGCGGTCGACGTGCGGCGGGTCCATCGTTTGTTCGCCGTCTCATCGGTCTTCTTATCCTTTTCCTTGGTCTACTCTTTAGTCCTCCCAACTCGAGTTGACCAGCCTTGAGTTTGTAGGTCCAATCCTTTGTGTTGTAGTCACCCTTGAAACCTACAAAACAAGATTCCAAGTCTTTCTTCAGTATCCAAGTGAGGTTGGATCCAAATTTGTTAGCGGGTCTCCTTGACGAAGATCCTTTCTCAACCTTAGGGCTATGCAAATCTTCTACTTTGTTGATTAATTTGTTAGAATTTTCCCTAAGAGATGCGATTTCTTTTTCTATAATATTTATCTTAGTCTTTAAATCAGAAATTTCTAATTTTAGACTAGCATTTTCCTCAATCAATTTAGTATTTTCATTAATTAAATCTTTATTTTCTAATAGCAAGTTATTATCCTTAGGACTAATTTCTAGATCCTTGAGTTATTTTTCTAACCTATCATTTTCATTTTTAAGAAAACTAAGGTTCTTTTTAACACTTTTATTTTCTATCTTAAGTGATTTACTGAGTTCAAATAGCTCATCAAAAGCATCTTGTAAATCAAAATTTACCTCGTCGTCGAAGTTGCTTCCGCTCTCGCTATCGCTTTCACTTCCTCTGGCCATGAAACCAAAGCAATTGGTTTCTTCCTCGGGGTTCTACTCTTCTTCTTCTTCTGAGCTCGAGTCATCCCAAGTTGCTTGGAATGCTTTCTTCTTAGACTTCTTCTCTTTTTCCTTCTTCTCCTTCTTGAGAGGTGGGTATTTGAAAGTTCCCTACTAGGAGGGGTGACGTAATAATATGCGGAAATAAAATATAAAGCAATCTCACAAAAATCAATCGCACAATGTACACAGGTATTTTTAGGTGGAAACCCAAACCGGGTGAAAACCACCACCTAACCCTCTCGAGTTAGGATTTTCCGATCAACCAAGTTGATCAAAATCCACTAAACGAATCACTTTAAATGAGGGTGATTCAACCTCAGTACAACCACGCTACAAGTACGAGGGTAGCGTTCCTCAACCCCTTCTCTCCACGAGAAGGATTTTGTCCCACGAAGGAGACGGGAATTCGCAAAGCGAATACCCAACCAAAAGACAAAGGTAAAATAAAACAACAAACCTATAGAGCCAACAAAGTAATTAACCTAAGCTTCTATAGGATTTAGGAAACTCCCCTTTGCAAGGAGTGCGTCGACGATGACGCGAGTGTGTGAGCCACGCAACGGCGCAATGTCGCTCTCGTAGACAACGGCGGGAGAGCGGGTGCGCGAAGGGAATGATGCTCTCAAGATGTAGAACTTGAGCTTAGAGAGCAAGAGCTTCTTGGACACAAGAGAGTGGAAGTATGTTTCTTAAGTGTGTCTTGTGTTTTTCTAAGTGTGTTTTGTGTTGCAAGGGTTCCCCTCTATTTATAGAGGCCTTAGGAAGGCTTTGGAAGGCTTAAGAAAGGTTCTATAGCCGTTGGGAACAAAGCCCAAGAGAATCAGGCCGAAATCAGGACAATGATTACATTTGACAGGGTTATCAGACGTCTAACTCTGGCATCAGACGTCTGGAAGGCCACTTTAAGACGTCTGATTCAAAGGTCAGACGTCTGATTCTATGCGAGTTTCTCCCTGACTTGAATCAGATCTAAACAGGGTTTTTACGCAAGTCCATCAGACGACATACAGGACGTCTAGCACTATATCTGGACGTCTGGAAACCTACTTTTACTGTGGGAATTGATTTCCAAACGTTGCAACGGCTAGAAAATCTCTGAGAAGAGATTTTGGGACAGCCGAGGCAAAACGGTCATTTATCATACGTCTGGAAAGGCCTAAGGACGTCTGATAAGGCTCTAACGGTCATATTCTTGACTGTTTGCTAAGCCAGCAAACGGTCCACTAATTGGACGTCTGGCAAATCCATCAGACGTCTTCTAAGACGTCTGGTCTAAGGTCTGGACGTCTGATTTCATCAGACAGAACTAACTCTGTCCAGCCTAACAGTTATCAGACGTCTGAAACAACAGTCAGACGTCTTAAAATACTTTATCAGACGTCTGATTTGTGAATTAGACATCTGGAAAGTCTGTTTTAACCCTATATTGGTTTTCTAAGTGTTCTACAGAAAACCTAAGTATCCTAGGGTTGTGCCGGTGTTCCTAGGACTACTGCTAGGGTACTTTGAGGCTCTTTAACATAATTTTCTAAGGAAAATAAAGAGCAAGAAAGATAAAGATAAAAGTACATGAAAGGATTAAAAAGAATCTATCCTATTCTTCTTGTCTTCTATCTTCAATCTATCGCTCCACGCGAACCTCCTCTGTTTTCCGTCAAGCTCCTCCAATCCGTCCTGGATGCGAGCTCGAGTTCCGTCTAAACACGTCCACATTTGCAATTTACCTGAAATCTAGGACTCAAATTGCAAATGTTAAATAACACGTGTTTTGTTATCATCAAAACAAATGATCGTGGTGCTCTAGCACCAACAGTATTCTGGTCGTAGATGCCCTTTTTCATTGCAGTGGTAGCAACATCTATGGCTTTCCTTCTCCTTATTTTCTTTCTTTGATTCCCTACAAAACTTGGAAAACTTTTTGATAAACACGTATAAATTCATCGTAAAATGCTTATTTGTGACAGTTCCTAGGCTTAGCACTGCATATCATAATATAAATATTGCATAGCATGCATCATTCTGCATTTAAAGTAGTTTATATTTTAGGTTACGTAGGTCCTTTTTATGGTCAGGAGAAAAGAGGATTTATTTTAGGGCCTCGAATGGACGATCAGACCATACGGATCTGATTGGGACAACGATCGGAGACTAACGCCTCTGAAATCGTCCAGATCGGAGTCCCGTAGCATCACATTAAGCCCGAGGAAGATCAACAGCTAAGGGGGCAATGCAACATCCATATGGGTTTCGAATGGATAATCTGACCGCACGGATGGATTCGGAGCAACGATTACAGTCTGGCGTCGCGGGAACCATCCTGATCTGAGCACTGTGGCACCCTCTACAAGAAGAAGAAGAAGACGGACGGTCCAGATGGTGCCACATGGCACCATCCAGGCCACCCAACACCGGCTAGCAGCACCGCCCAATTCCTTCTTCATCCGCACCCTTGAATCCTAGCTGTTGGATCAAGATCCAACGGTTAGGAAGCTTTGCACCAAGCTCCTCCTCATGATGCATCCACACACTTGGCGCAATGGTCCAGACTGTAGTTCTCAAGGATGGGGCGTGGGTTCGAATCCCTGCAGCCCTCCCAATTTCCAATTTGGCCGGCCGCTCAGCAGCAGCCGTGCAGCACAGCGTACGCGCTCGCGCATGCCAGCGCACGCGTGACACGGGTGCGCGAAGCGCACAGCACCAGCGGAGCGCACTCTAGTAGGGAGATGTGTGGATCTTCAGTAACATTTATGAGGGCCTTTAGCGACAGTTGCAGCTGTCACTAAAGGCCCGCGCGTGCCAACAAGAGGAATTGAAGGGTGGATCTTCAGCGACAGCTGCAGCGACGTTTGTGGACGTCATTAAAGGCTCATGCGCACCAGCAAGAGCAATTGAAGGCCGGATCTTCAACGACAGCTGCAGCGACGTTTGTGGGCATCAGTAAAGACCCAGATACGATTTTTGCCTCTCCTCCACTATAAAAGGACCTACACCCCCTCCCTTCCAAGCCATCTCTACCTACTCTACTCCCACCTACTCCCAAGCTCTAGCAAGCTTACCAATGCTCCATTAGAGCTTGTTCTCAAGCTCCCAAGGTGGCTATTAGTGTAGCAAACCTCTGCCCCACCAAATACTCCTCCAACTTCCCATCTCCCTTCATAGGTCACCTTGGAGCCATCCTCCCACCTCCATTCTGGTAGCAGATCAACTCCGTCTTCTCACCTCCATTCCGAAGCTACGCCGAAGCTTTCCTCAACCCGACGTCCTCCAGCATCTCACCTCCGTCGTTCCGCTCCTCACCTCCTTCGTCCGAGCTTCCGCCAAGCGTCGTCGTCTCACCGATCAGCCGATTCGGGAGATTTCCTCTCACCTCCCTCTCTTTATATGCTTTCATAGTTTCTTGTAATTGACATTAAAAGTAATATATATCATATTTTTTCCAGATCTCTATCTTGTGCTACGTTTGCTTGATTTCTTTTATTTCAAAATAAAAAAAATATCAAAACCCTAAAATACCAAAAAGAAACAAAACGAAGTGCGATTTTCACGTAAAGTAAACGTCGCCTCCCTGTGTTCAACCCGGGACTCCCTTGGAGTTTCGGTATAAATTTTATTTGATCGACGTGTTTTGCAACTACGACGATGGGTTACTTGTAACCTCGATTTCTAACACACGAAACACCCACGACCATTTTGGTGCCGTTGCCGGGGAGGCAACAGAATTTACTTTATTTTTTATTGTGTTTCTTTGCATTTACATAGCACTAACCCTACTTATCTTTGATCTACTGTCTTGTAAGTACCCTAGCATGGAGATCCAAGTGCAGTAGATTGGAGTAAAGCACGGGTAGAGTACTTTGTAAGTGTCCCCCACATCCCCCCACTAGTTCATTTCGCCACACTCATAACCAAGACCTAATCTACTTAGGTGTTTGCATAAACCCTAGAATAGAATTGTTTGTCTTGTTTGCCACCTTTATCCACCTCACCCCTGCATTTAAAAAAAGAAAAAAAAAAAGACACTTGCTGTGTGACGAATCAATATATACACTCTATACACCCACATTTGAGGCACATAATCGGACTTGATTTTTATCTACTCAACTGGGATTTCGACCTGTGGACCCAGTACACGAATTCAACACATAAATGAGTAGAAATCATATTAGGTTAATCACCTTTTTGTGTGCTTTAATCGGTGGTTCATTTGAGCCGATTAATTGAATTGTTTGGGTGCACCACCTAATCTAAAAGAGGTTCATTGTGTATCTACCCCATAGGATTCAATACTTAGGTGAAGCCAGGCACTCCATATTTTCTTGATTTACAAAGGAAAAATACTTGAACTTGTGCTTTCAAAACTTGGATTGCCTCACAAACTTTGTTTGAAAACACCTAATATTTGAATCCTAAAACTAACCTCATCATTAATAATCTTGCTTGAAAACCTCTTGGTTGTGCACATTCACACATTATCAAACTAATGATTAAGGGCACAACCCATTGAGGGCCCATCACATTCCAAAAGCACCAATATCCCAAGCCTAACTAAAATTGAGTAGATGTTGGACATAAGGACTGGTTCGCTCTATGGGATCCAGATTGAGATTATTTATGATTAACCTACTTATACTGGTCAATCTGATGTCTAGCTAGGGGAGTACAGTCAAACGACTATGGCTGGGAGGTACACTAGGAACTGGAGGCGAAAGCCAAAGGAAGAACCTTCTCCCCAGTCCCTCCTTCTAACCGGTTGGATTGCTTGGACATAAGTAGAGTAAATCATCCATAACATAAGTAGAGTAAATCATCCATAATCTTAGGATGGATTCTTAGAGTCTGTAGACCTTTAGGCTACCTAACCTAAGGATAGGCTTGTATTTTTTGTGTTGCAGGGTCCCTTCTCTTCCTCTTTCTTCCGACTTCCTTCCAGTGTATGCTTGGAAGGAGGTCATTGAACCCTCACTTGGAAGGACCTTTAGACCATTCCCGGAGGCGAAGGTTGAGCTTTAGCCAAGTAGATCCCATGGCTGATCAACAACCACCTCCCCCGCCTCCGAACTAGCAGGAGCTGATTCAGAGGCAGTTGGAAGAATTGTAGCAAATGCATCAATGGTTCCAACAAATGAATGGTCAGGGCACTCGGCCCTTGAAGGATTTTTATGATCCTTCAAATTATGAGGATCGTCCCGGCGTTGTGATCCCCGCCGAAGATGTTGAGATTAAGCCCCAGGTTTTGAGTCTAATTAAACACTTTCACGGGCATGGCTTAGATGACCCATTCCAGCATTTACAAGACCTGATCACTCTGGTTCAGACTACCAAATCGTGGAATGTGGATGAAGAACAGATGCTCATGAGGCTTTTCCCCCATTCACTCAGGAATAAGGCCGCACATTGGTATCGTACCATTGGAAGACCGATTACTACTTGGATAGCTTTGAAATCGGCCTTCCTGAAGAAACTCTTCCCAATTGGGTGAACCAATGCATTGCGACGGGCAATTACCACTTTTTCCTAGTGGCAGGAGAACCATTTCATGAGGCCTGGGAGAGTTTCCAGGATCTGTTGCGGAAGTGTCCACACCATGAGGTGCCTAAATGGCAGCTTGTGCAGATTTTTTATCACGGATTGAATGATCAACTCCGTAATTATGTGGACGCTTCTTGCGGAGGCAATTTCCTCAACAAGGATGCAGATAGCGCGTATGATTTGTTTGAGGAAATGAGCGAAAATTCTTTAAACCACGCCTCCATGGAAACCTTCAACCGATCCCAACAAATTAGATCAAATGCCAATGAGGTCCAAGATTTCGTACATTTGATATGGAATTGATCTGCAATAGGTTAGATAAGATGGATCTGGTTACTAAACGAATGGAAGAGTGGATGTCCGGAAACTTTAATTTTTCTATATCCGCTCAATCCCAGGGATCGGGATTCCATTCTTCTCAAACTCCTACGGGACGAAAGTTTGTGAACCAACTTGAGATGGCTCGACCTTCAAGCCAACTCTTCTCGGAACCTTATGGGTTCCAAACTAGGGCCTTTGATCCCAATCTTTCTGATCCTTCATCCTCATCTTATGAGGATGTTCATGCTGTGCAAAAGAATGTTAGGTCCAACCCCTATTCAAATTCCTACAATTCTGGTTGGAAAAATCATCCTAACTTCTCTTGGAAAGATCAAGGGCAGCAGACCCAATATCGACCCAACAACTATGTCCCGCAAAAACCAATGAGTCAGGGTCATGTATATACTCAGTTACCCCTGAATCAGGTTAATTAGCCCATGTGTAATGCTCAACAACCCGCCGAGCAGGCTGACTTGAACCTTAAAATGGTAGAAATGCAAGGGTCAATGCTCTAGCTCATGCAATAGATGAAAACTTCGCTGGACACCTTGCAATCCAGACATAGTACAAACAACCGGTAGCCCGGATCTCTACCATCACATTCTGTACCAAACCCAAGGAATGTTCAGAACCAAGGCACTGGGCCTCAAGGGTTTGGTAATGATGGGGAGTCGCATGCTTAAGCTCATGCTATCTATCAGGCTACCCCAGCCCCTCCCAGAGCTAACCATGTTCCTACCATAATCAACTGGGAGCTTCCTGTTTTGCCCAACCCTCCCTAAGGCACTAACCAATAGCATTTTGCCATGGCAAACACCATCACCTTGAGGAGTGGTAGTAAACGCAAGGGACCTACCCAACCCCATGTCAACCCCATTAGGCCCCGTAGCAAGAATTCCAAACTCCCAACTAAGAATGTGATCAACAAAACATCAGGGTCTGATTCGGGAGCATGTTGTTATTGTATAGGCAAATAGAAAAAGTCAGAGGAGAAATTGGAGGAAAGGATGTCCTTACTTCAGGCTTTCAAATTAACAATCATTTTACTCCTCACGGCTATCGTATCAATCCCTTCCTACGCCATAGGTTTACTGAATGCATATAAAGAAAGGCGTAGAGCAAAATCTGAAATCAATAGGAGAGTAGTTTTGTCCGATAACACAAACACATTGATTATAAACAAGCTACCTCCTAAGAAGCAAGACCCGGGAGCCCCGCTGATTTCCTGCACAGTAGGAAACGTTACTTATGACTGGGCCATCCTCGACTTAGGTGCTTCCATTAATGTGATCCCCACCTCACTGCACATGGAATTAGGTCTAGGCTACCTAAACCACACTGACATAACCTTGCAGTTAGCTGATAGATCCATTACCAAACCAAGTGGTATTTTGGAGGATGTTTTAGTCAAGGTTAATGATTTACATTACCTTGCTGATTTCATGGTCCTGGACATGGAAGCCCCAAAATAGCTCAACCACACCCCGATTATTTTGGGAAGACCTTTCCTGGCTACTACCAAGGCGAGGATTGATTGTGAATTGGGAAATATAGAAATGGCCTTAGGGGATAAGACAAATCGATTCAATATTTTAGAAGTCTCAAAGAAGAATAAAACTAAGTGTGGTTCAATGGAGGAGCTTGGTAGGATAGAGGAAGTCCTTGCCGATTTCATGGTCCTGGACATGGAAGCCCCAAAATAGCTCAACCACACCCTGATTATTTTGGGAAGACCTTTCCTGGCTACTGCCAAGGCGAGGATTGATTGTGAATCGGGAAATATAGAAATGGCCTCTGGGGATAAGACAAATCGATTCAATATTTTTGAGGTCTCAAAGAAGAATAAAACTAAGTGTGGTTCAATGGAGGAGCTTGGTAGGATAGAGGAAGTAATGGCTATACATACCTTAGACAACCTTTTAATGGCCAACTCAACCCAAACTCGGGAAGATCACATAGTTGCTAAAATAATTGAGGACAAAGCAAAAATGCGACCAATTGTAGTAACATGGGATTAGGAAGATATACATGAAATCAAAAAATTGTTGGATGATTCACGTGGTCAAGATAAAATCCAACAATATCCTTATCTTGAATGCTTAGAGTTTGAGGTCCAACTTGTGGGTGGGAATTCTGAGGATCAGGATGGTTGGTTTAAGAACCTAGAGTGTAACAATGAAATTGAACATTGGGGAAGAACTCTTCAAACATTAGGTATTCTAGAGTACCCACAAATCCCCAGCACATCACAAAACCCTCATCATCTTTTTTCACCCAACCATTGCATAAATTCTATACCCAACTACACTTCCTCTGTAATAAATCAACAAAACTCCTATTGGAGACCATTTGGGCTCTCCCTGCACCACCAGCTTACCACTTTCATTGTTCATCTCTTTGATAAGCCCATTTTCACTCTCCGGGACCCATACCTGGGGGCCCGAAAACTGTGTTGTTGTGGCCTCAATGTTTAGTTATTGTTGATTGAGAACCTCGCCTAGCTAAAGGCACTAAACCTAGCACATGTAAAGACTATTCCAAGCTGACCAGTGTCTCACGGAAACTAGGTGCCATTCTTCCACTTCTACTCTCTTGCATACTTTCATTTTTTTTTCATAATGAGGACATTGAAATAGCTAAGCATGGGGGGTGGACATATTTTATAACCATTTTGTCAGCTGTAACAATGATTTCCTGTTATTCGATTCTTGTTTAAAAAAAGAAAAAAATAATAATAATAAAATAATAAAAAAATGAAAACTTGAGAAAAGAAAATAGAATTAGGAGACAAGAACTTAGGCATTAGGAGTTGTAAACTTTAGGAATTGATTCTTTGAGACCTGAATACTTAGACTCTTTAGGTCTTCGAGCTTAATTAGCCTGGGTGTCCACTCGAATGTGGATTTAGTCTCGAGTCCTCACCAAATAAAATTTATTTTAATTTGGTAAATAATTTGGAATGATAAGTATGCGACTTATCAACCCACCCTCTGATTTGGGGGGACTTTAAGCCTAAGCATCTACACACATTATTTTGCACCGACTCACTTTCTGGCGATTTTTATGGAAATTGGGTAGCTAATGGACTGACTTGGGTGGTATGGCTGGCAAGTTGTCGGTGGTAATAGCTCATCGGCCGGTTGTCCAGAGCCCAACCACAAGACCATTTTCGTTGTACTGCCTTTAGGTAAATCTTAGATCAGGGAAGCCACCTACCTAGAAAAAAAAAAAGAAACACTAAAAAAAAAATAGAGAAAATAAAGGAGAAAATAAAAAAAACAAATAAAACCACACTTCACCGCACGAGTATGACTGGCAAGTTGTCGGTGGTAACAACTCATCGGTCGGTTGTCCAGAACCCAGCTCACAGAAAAATGCACAATAATTTCCAAAACACTTAGGGAAGAAGCAGGGAAGTAGAATAAACCGGGGAGATATACACTGGATTCACCCTTGTGTTGACCCATAAATAAAAGTAGGGAGAAAGCTACCGATCGTAAAGATAAACCTTTAGGCAAGGTCACCTAGGGTCGTAGAAACCCGAAATCCGTCTTAACGGCCGTTTTGTGAGTCTATCACTTTTCCACAAAGATGCTTAGCACTTAGAGTCCTTTTTGAGTCTTGGGCGGGTCGGGTAGCTGTAAAAAGTTATCCCGTAACTCTCAAACTCCAAAAGTACAAAAAAATTAGAAAAGGAAAAAAAATATATGATCTCAAATAAGGCGAGGGCTCGGACGGTTTGCATTCTGGCAGGGACCCGGGCACTGTTGAGTTTTTGTAATTAGGTCTTGGGGATGAGATTTTCTAAAGCAATCAATGAATTTTGCCTAAATACTTGAACCCTGATTCTACTGTTATACACAGCATCTAGGTTAATTTTGGTGGGGACTAGCAAAAAGTAAGCATGGGGGTATGATAAACATGTATAAATTCATCGTAAAATGCTTATTTGTGACAGTTCCTAGTCTTAGCACTGCATATCATGATATAAATATTGCATGGCATGCATCATTCTGCATTTAGAGTAGTTATTTATATTTTAGGTTAATTAGGTCCTTTTTATGGTCAGGAGAAAAGAGGATTTATTTCAGGGCCTCGAATGGACGATCAGACCATACAGATCTAATAGGGACGACGATCGGAGACTAATGCCTTTGAAATTGTCCTGATTGGAGTCCCGTAGCATCACATTAAGCCCGAGGAAGATCAATGGCCAAGGGGACAATGCGACATCCATATGGGTTTCAGATGGATAATCCGACCGTACGAATGGATTCGGAGCAACGATTGTAGTCCGGCATCGTGGGAACCATTCCGATCTGAGCACCGTGGCACCCTCTACAAGAAGAAGAAGACGGACAGTCCAAATGGCACCACGTGGCGCCATCCAGGCCGCCTAACACTGGCCAGCAGCACTGCCCAATTCCTTCTTCATAGCGCCCTTGAATCCTAGCCGTTGGATCAAGATCCAACAGCTGGGAAGCTTTGCACCAAGCTCCTCCTTACAACACATCCACACACTTGGCGCAATGGTCCATACTGCAGTTCTCAAGGATGGGGTGCGAGTTCGAATCCCTGCAGCCCCCCTCAATTTCCAATTTGGCCGGCTGCTCAGCAGCAGCCGTGCAGTGCACCGTAGCAGCAGTGCAGCGTACGCGCACGCCAGGGCACGTGCGACACGGGTGCGCGAAGCGCACAGCGCCAGTGGAGCGCACGCCAGCAGGGAGACGTGCAAATCTTCAGCAGCATTTATGAGGGCCTTTAGTGACACTTGCAGTTGTCAATAAAGGCTCGCACGTGCCAACAAGAGGAATTGAAGGGCGGATCTTCAGCGACCGCTGCAGCGACGTTTGTGGACGTCACTAAAGGCCCGTGCACGCCAGCAAGAGCAATTGAAGCGCGAATCTTCAGCGACAGCTGCAGCGACGTTTGTGGACATCAGTAAAGACCCAGATATGATTTTTGCCTCTCCTCCTCCACTATAAAAGGACCTACATCCCCTCCATTCCAAGCCATCTCTACCTACTCTACTCCTACCTACTCCCTAGCTCTAGCAAGCCTACCAACGCTCCATTAGAGCTTATTATCAAGCTCCCAAGGTGCCTATTAGTGTAGCGAACCTCTGCCCCGCCAAATACTCCTCCAACTTCCCATCTCCCTTCATAGGTCACCTTGGAGCCGTCCTCCCACCTCCATTCCGGTAGTAGATCAACTCCGTCTTCTCACCTCCATTCCGTAGCTACGCCAAAGCTTTCCTCAACCCGACATCCTCCAACATCTCACCTCCATCGTCCCGCTCCTCACCTCCTTCATCTGAGCTTCCGCCAGGCGCCATCGTCTCGCCGAATAGTCGATTCGGGAGATTTCCTCTCACCTCCCTTTCTTTATATGCTTTCATAGTTTCTTGTAATTAACATTAAAAGTAATATATATCAGATTTGTTCCAGATCTCTATCTTGTGATACGTTTACTTGATTTCCTGTATTTCAAAATAAAAATATCAAAACCCTAAAATACCAAAAAGAAACGAAACGAAGGGTGGTTTTCATGTAAAGTAAACATAGCCTCCTTGTGTTTGACACGGGACTCCCTTGGAGTTTCGGTATAAATTTTATTTGATCGACGTGTTTTGCAACTACGACGACAGGTTACTTGTAACCTCGATTTCTAACATGCGAAACACGCAGGACCACTTTTTAAGTAAAATTTTAAAGTCTTCGTCGTCAAAACTTACCTCACTATCCGACGCAACTTTGAATGCAAGGGTCTTCTTCAGCTTTGGCTCCGGTGTATCCTTCTTCTTCTTATTCAGCTTTGTCTCATAGGCCATTAGATTGCCTAGGAGATCCTCCATGTTAAGCTCCTCCACTTCGTTCACCTCCTCGATGGCGATGACCTTCTGTTCCCACTCCGGTCCGAGGGAACGAAGAAGCTTCCCTTGAAGCTCCCCCTTGATGAAGGTCTTTCCTAAAGCTTTCAAATTATTTACTATGAGAGTGAACCTAGTGTTCATCTCACTTAAAGATTCGTTAGACTTCATAGAAAAAGATTCAAATTCTTGTGAAAGTAAATTGAGCTTAGGGGTTTTTACCTTAGAGGTACCTTCGTGAGTTACCTTGAGTGTGTGCCAAATCTCGTATGCGGTGGTGCACTACGAGATTCTGTTAAACTCCTCCGAGCTGAGTGTGTAGTAAAGGGCGTTCATGGTCTTCGCGTTGAAAGAGAGCTCACGAATTTGTTGTTGCGAGTAGCCTCCTGTGGGTTTCTCTGGGATCTCAAATGGCATCTCGCACCTGGCCCAAATCATGAAGTCATTGGCTTGAAGCCAAGTCTTCATCCGCAGCTTCCAGTAGGGGTAGTTGCACCCGTCGAAGAACGGCGGACGGGTCATGGACTGCCCCTCAGAGATCCAGAATGCGGAACTGCTCCCCTCCATGATCTTCTTGTCGGGTGTTACTCTGATCATCAAGAACCTACTCTGATGCTAATTGTAAATTCCCTTACTCGGAGGGGGTGAGATCAGCGTGACGTAAAAATGCGTTATTAAAATATAACAATCTCACAAAATAGCAATCACACAAAGTACACAATGATTTTTAGGTGGAAACCCAAACCGAGTGAAAACCACCACCTAACCCTCTCGAGTTAGGATTTTTTGATCAACCAAGTTGATCAAATCCACTAACGTACTACTTAAACAAGGGTAGTACAACCTCAATTACAACCACGCTACAAATGCGAGGGTAGCGTTCCTCAACCCCTTCTCTTACAAGAAGGATTTTGTAGCACAAGAAATCCGCAAAGCCTAGGTCATTCAAGAAGAAAACATTCCAAGCTACTTTGGATGATTCTAGTTTGAGGGAAGAAGATGAGGATGACAATTCCATTGAGAAAATTGCTAGCTTGGGTCTTATGGCAACCAAGGATGAAATCGATTTTGAATCCGACTTTGAGTAAGAACCTGAGCAAAATAAGGTACCCTCTTGTACTTATGAAGAATTAGAAGAACTTTTGAATCTTTATTTTTGAACTTTAAGAAATTAAAAACTAAACATAAGCTCTTGAAACTGAAAACAAAGAATCCATTGACTCTTCTAAGCTCTTAAAGAAAAAGAATATAGCACTTACAAATGAAGTTACCGGTCTCTCAATGAAAGTAGGCAACCGTATTATTGAAAATGAGTCATTAATAGAGGACTTGTACACTGCTATGAATGACAACAAAAAATTCCTTGATAAAGAAGAATTACTAGATAAAATTCACATCCTTGAAAAATCCAATTCCTTTCAAAAAGATGAAAATGTCTTGCTTAAATTTGAAATTAGAGGACTTGAAGATAAAAGATAAAAACAAGAACCTTCTTAGAAATATCTCATCTTAGAGAAAAATCAAATCAACTTCTTGAGGACCTAACCAAATTTATCAAAGGAAAGGCTAATCTAGACAAGCTTATTGATCATCAAAAGCCTTCCTCTAGTAAATATGGTTTAGGTTATTATGAAGCTAGCTCTAGCCAAAATGTGATGGAAAAAGCTCCTTTGTCAAGGAGGACCACTGACAAATCTAGATCCACACTCACATGGATATTGAAAATACAACTTGAATCTTATTTTGTAGGATTAAAAAGAGGCTTTAAAGTGAAGAATTGGATTTATAAGCTTAAGGAAAGACAAGTCAAACTTAAAAAACCTAAGAAGCCTCAAAGTCACTCAAGAAGATCGTTTATAGGGTTATGAAGATCAAATAGGAGGACGACAAAAAGATCGACAAGGAGGCCAACGGGTAATGGATTTAGAATGCTCCATACATATGACTAGAGACAAGACTTATTCTTGGAGTTGCACCCTATGGATGGAGGAACGAAAATGTTTGGCAACAACTATAAGGGCCATATTATTGGCCTTGGTAAAATAGGTGATTGCACAACAATCATTGGACTTAATCAACCTAAATTATGGTAGAACCTAGCATAACTTGTAATTAGTGCATTCATAAATTGCATATCATGCATTGCATTCTTTTATTTAGATGTATATGTTATAATGTTATT
This sequence comes from Thalassia testudinum, assembly GCA_037157565.1. Classification (NCBI taxonomy): domain Eukaryota; kingdom Viridiplantae; phylum Streptophyta; class Magnoliopsida; order Alismatales; family Hydrocharitaceae; genus Thalassia; species Thalassia testudinum. The sequence continues at coordinate 149,064,406 of JAZHRO010000031.1, forward strand.
TTATTGTGCTTATTAGGGCATATTCTTGTCTCTAGGGAATAAGGAGCTTAGAAGCTATCCTGAGCGGAATAAAGCTGGATAGGAGCTAGAAATGCAGTAGAGCTGGAGCTGGATCTTTGGAATAAAGAAGCTTGAGAACACAAGAAGAGACAAAGAATAAAAATATTGACTACTTGTTTAGAATTAATGTAGAAAATGAAAAGGAAGAATTAGGATATCCTTACCCTATCCCTAAAACCCTAAGACAACCCTATCCTAGTACCTATCCCTAAGAATTAGCTCAACACTAGGATATTTGAGCTCAAAAGCCAAAAATATGGATAACCTTACCAATGTACTTATCCAACCTATCCCTAGCCTTATCCCATTATCCATATCCCTAGTCCACCTATCCACTACCCAATCACTAGCTAGAAATCTATTTAGGTCCATGCCATACCTAACTAACTCAGTCTGTGTCAATAGGGTCGGCCATGTGTCAATTGGATCCATGGGACCTGATTGGGCTAATCCTAAGTAACTAGACTAAATTGAGCCTAATTAGACCCAACCAAACCCTATAGATCTAGCCACATCCAATCAGGTGCAGTACAACCTGATTGAGTGCACCCAACTCTGATTAAGTTTAGTTGGAACCTAATTGGGTAAAACCTAATGATGCTTTACCTAATTAGACTTAGTAAGTCTAAATGAACCTAACCCTAACCTAATTGGGTGCACACCTATTTGATTGGATGCACCTAATGTCAATCAAGTTCACCCAAAACTTGATTGAGTCCAAATCAACCCACACATGTTCAATTGGACTCAGTTGGAATCCAATTGAACTTATCTAGAACCTACTTAGGATCCCCTTAACCTATTTAGGATACCCTCATCCTAATTAGACTAGAGCTTAATTAATTAGACTCAACCCAATTACGTACTAGGCTAACCCAACCAATTTAGAACCTATTCCTACACCTAAATGTAAAGATCCTATCCCTTGATTTTTCATATGGAAAGAGCAAGGGGATAAGATCTTTTCCCAGCAGTTGGGATTTTATTCTATCCCTTCCTAGCCCCCCCTTTGGCCTATAAAAAGCCACCAAGGGTGGCCTTCCAACCCTCCTCTTTAGACCCCCTTAGTTCTCCCTTGGTTCCTCCCTCCTTCCTCTTAGATCCACCACCTTCAAGGCCATCCGCCACCACCATAGGTGGCCAACCACCACCTTCTCCCCTTGGTTCCTCCAAGGCCATCAAGGACTTCCCTTTGGAAGCCCCTTAGAGCCCTCCTTCTAGTAGATTAATTCTTTAATTAATTTATGCATTATTTTCAGTTGTAGTTCTAGTTCTCTTGAAGTTATCTAATCTAGTTCTAGTGCTAGTTCTAGTTGTTCTAATTCTAGTTCTAGTTGTTCTAGTTATAGTAGATCTAGTTGTTCTAGTTGTTCTTATTGAATATCAGTTTCTATTTCAATCTTTCATCAAGTTGTGAACCAATTCTATATTTTTCTCTTTAATGAATAAGATGATTTATTTGTTCTGATACTCATTGTGCCACGTGTGCTTAATCTATATCCTTTATCGTGCTTTATTATGTTATCTTTCTATTTTCCAAAAATCACAAATCACAAAAGAATCAAAAATAGAATTTGGGAATTAGGTTTAGATTAGAAATAAGTCAAGTTTCGATTTCAAATCTCACATTATCACCCCTCCTAGAGTTCGACTGGGACTCCTTTGAGTTTCGTTAATTAAATTTTGTTGGGATTGATTTCATGCACTATACTACGATGCTTTCAAATCCGATCTCGATCACCAACAACAGGTAATCCTATCTCTCCTTTTGCAAATGTCTCTTTAGTTAAAAGTCTAAAACACAATCTTTTAAGTGTTAGTTAAATTTGTGATAAAGGATACAAAGTAGTTTTTACTTCAAAGATTTTTGAGATATTGCATGCCTCAACAAATGAAATCCTTCTTAAGGGAGTTATATATAAAGACATTTATGTTGTTGAATTTGAAAAAAATGGGACATATGATTGCTTAATAGCTATGAAGAAATTAATGTATGAAATAGGTGACTCAAACACATTCATATGTTCATATAAGGTTGGTCCATAGACTGGCCAAACATGAACTAGTTCGAGGATTACCTAAAAAGAAATTCTTAGATGTCTTTACTTGTGATTATTGTCAACTTAGAAAAATTATGAAATCTAGCTTTAAAAGCAAAGGTGTAATATCCACCTCTAGGCCCTTAGAATTACTTCATCTTGACTTATTCGACCTACCAAGTACGAGAGCCCTAGTGGGTGTCGATATTGCCTTGTTATTGTAGACAATTTCTCATGGTTTTCATGGGTTTCCTTCTGGAGATCTAAAGACAAAGTGTTTTCTATGTTTTCTATTTTTTGTAGGAAGGTTCAAATCGAAAAAGGCTACCATATCACTCTAATTCGTATTGATCATAGGGGCAAGTTTGTTTCCTTGTTTGTCAATTTTTGTCAAGAGTATGATATTGCTCATGAGTTTTCTTACCCCCGAGAACCCCAATAAAATGTAGTAGTAGAAAGGAAGAATCGCACTCTTCAAGAGTGTTCTTAAATGTTGCTTATATACTCTAGCTTGCCGAAGTACTTTTGGGCTGAGGCGGTTAACATGGCATGTTACATGTTGAATTATATTTTAATTCGATCAGGCTTGTGAAAGATGTGCTTTGAATTATATTATGAGAAAATACACAAAATTAGCTACTTTAAGGTTTTTAGGTGTTGTTGCTTTGAATAATTGAACTAATTTAGATAAGTTTGATGCCCAAGGTGAAGAAGTCATCTTTATTGGTTATTCTTCATGTAGTAAGGCATATTGGGTTTTTAACAAAATCACATTGGTAGTAGAAGAGACTCTCCATGTCTCCTTTCATGAGTCACCCAAATCCTCTTCAATCGACCAAGTCATTGAAGATGATAAGGATGGATCATTTATTGATGTGTCTAACATAAAGGATTCAAATATCCATGATTCCCAAAAGATTGGATATTTCAAAGGGATCATCCCGAAAGCCAAATCATCAAAAATGTTTCTGAGGGTGTTAAAACCTGGTCTTGTTTTAATTGTTCTCTCGGTCTCTTTGCCTTTGTATCTCAAGTCGAACAAAAGAGTGTCAAGGAAGTGTGCTTTAGTGAGCCTTTCTTGATGGCTATGCAAGAAGAGCTCAACCAATTCCAGAGGAACCAAGTTTAGGACCTAGTACTTAAGCCTGAAGGGCAAATAATAATAGGAACCAAATGGGTGTTTCAAAACAAGTTGAACGAATTAGGCATAGTGATCCGAAACAAGGCTAGATTAGTAGCACAAGGATATAATCAAGAGGAATACATTGATTTTGATGAGACCTATGCACCCATGGCTAGACTTGAGTCAATTTGCATGCTTCTTGCTTATGTCACCTTCCTTGGGTTCAAACTCTTTCAAATGGATGTTAAAAGCGATTTCTTAATGGCTTCATTAAAAAGAAAGTTTTTGTAAAACAACCTCCCAATTTTGAATCTCGTGATAGCTTGGATTTTGTCTACAAGTTAAATAAGGCACTTTATGGACTAAAACAAGCTCTATGAGCTTGGTATGAGAGGCTCAAGGAATACTTGTTAGGAGTAATGTTTGTCATAGGAGAAGTCGACTCAACTTTCTTTATAAAAAGAAAAGAAAAAGATATTACACTAGTACAAATTTATGTAGATGATATATTGTTTGGAGCTACTAATGAAACATTTGTCAAGAATTCTCTTTGTTGATGCAAGAAGAATTCGAGATGAGCTTGATGGGTGAGCTCAAATTCTTCTTGGGCTTACAAATCACTCAACTCTAATATGAAACCTTTGTGAACCAATCCAAATACACATAGAAAAATGTTGAAGAGGTTCCAGATGGATAAAAGCAAGGGTGAGAACACTGCCATGAGTATTTCAACATCTCTTGACTTGGACGAAACAGGTATGCCTATTAATCAAAAACTTTATTGTGGTATGATAAGCTCTTTACTGTATTTTACTGCTAGTAGACTCGATATCTTGTTTAGTGCATGCCTTTATGCTAGGTTTCAAGCTAGTTCTAAACAATCTCACTTAAATGCTGTAAAAAGAATATTTAGATATCTCGTGGATAGCTTAAACTATGGATTGTTTTACCCTAGGAGTAGCATTTTCAACTTAGTAACTTATAGTGATGCGAACTACGCAAGTAGTTACACTGATAGAAAAAGTACTAGTGGAACTTGTTATTTCCTGTGTGATTCACTAGACTCATGATTCTAAAAGAAACAATTTAGTATAGCTCTATCAACTACAGAGCCTAAATATATAGCTACCTGATGAGAGGCTCATCATGCCTTCTAATTACCCCTAATTAACTAATTTCCCTAGTTAATTAGCTAGGAATATGTATATATAAGGATTAATTATAGAATAAGGGATAAATCATTTAAGGGCCTTAAAATAAATTAAAAATGATAAATTATTAGCCAATTAATATTATTAATAATTTAATTAATAAATGGATTCGAAATATCATTATTCATTTAACTAATTAAATGTGTTAATTAACTTAAGCATAATTTATACCTAAGTATGTAATAACTTAAGCAATTTTACTTAATTAAATAAATTAAGCTAAAAAGGTCAAAAATGTAAATCCAAGGTTTATATATAATATTTGTCTAATTTATAATCATATATAAAAAGTTGAAAAGATTTAAATTAAAATAAGCCTTGAAAACCTTAGTTTACGTTTTAGTCCTTAGGTTTCATTTCAATCGAGTCCTTTTCCTTCACTTAGGTCCTCAACTTTCCTCACATTCAGGTCCCTGTATACATCTTCTCCTTCATTTCTTCTTCAACAGTTTTGACGGCTGACAACAGGAGGTGTTGTCATCTGCCGATCACCATTCATCTAACGTCCGTCTACCCTTGCCAAGCTTCTCGAGCTTGCGCTCATCGCTACCTTTCCATCCATCAGTCTGGATGAAGTTGCAATTCTAATTAGGGCTCGAAGATAACCTCACCGGCATTGGAGAAGACGCCGATGGTTACCTCGCACTTAGACACTATACCATCCAGATTCATCCGCCTTCTCAGCTGCCGCAACCTATAAATACCCCTCCACCTCTCCGATTTCACGAAGTTAGCTCCCTACCCTCTTCCCCTTACTGAGCTAATAGATAGGCTATTCGTCAACTACCTCCGGCGACCTCTCACCTCTCCTTCATAGCTCCTCCGCACGAGGGACTCGTCTCTCTTACCACCTCTTCCTCTCCGGACGGTCGTGACAGGACCTTGAGCACCAATTCCTCTTCCTTGCCGCCTTCAACTTCTCACCGGAGCTCTTTCCAATTCCCTCTGATTTCCTCCTCCATTAAGGACCATTGACGGAGATTCTTTGCCCCCTTCATCCAAGTAATAGTAGGATAGGTAAGATAGAGTAATTAGTGTAGTTAATTAAGTAGTTTAGTTAGGTTTAATGTTAGTTCTTCCCGTCGTCTTCTTCAGCTCCGGCGAGCTCTTTGAGCTTGACTGGAGCATATTTTTATCTTTTTGAATCACTGATCACCTTTTATAATCTTCCATGATCATTTCTGATATATCAATTTCTTAATTTTATCACTAAAACACCTAATCCACCTCCACCTTCATCGGTTATCTCTACTGTCCATGGTGGAGGTCACCAAGGGTAATTCACATGCATTGGAGCCCTCCATCACCTTGTCATCATCTAAGGGCCCCGATCTTCATATTAATTTGATTAATAATCACCTACATCTAAGACACCTAAATTTCATACAACCTCTTGAGCTCACTGTCAATGGCGGCTCAAGAGGAGTTCTTCCATCGAATTAACCACCTGTATACCATCGCCAAACCCCACTAACTTGTTCCCTCTACTCAATTGAGTGAGAGAACTCGACCTGAGTTCCAACGAACTTAGATCACACTTTTTATGAATTCATTGCATATCTTTTATTTTAATCACCAATTGAGTTAATTAATGAGCTTCTGATGGGAACACCATCATGAGCCCTAACTAGCTCATTTTGACCTAAAAAAGAGAATAAAAACTCCTACATAACCAACTGGAGGTCCTAACTTAAGGAAAAACCCTTCTGAAAGAAAAGTAAGAAATAAGGGGTAAAACTGTAATTTTACCATTGCAGTGTAACAACAGGATTTCTCATGGGCTAAACATAGGTTAAATGGTCTTAATAAGATAAAAAGTGGGTTGGTTCAAATAGAAAAGGGTTCATGTGAAATCTAGGAATTAAATGACTTCTTGTAACCCTAAAACAGACCCACTTAATTTAACAAGGTTATGGTCAAGCTAAAATTCACCTAAACCCTCTAAAATTTATGGAAAAATATCCTCTAAGGTTTAGAACCTTTAATTTGGCCTTTAGAACTTATTTTGACCTAAATAAGGGTCCCAATCAAATGTTTGCCCTAAATTGGATTTTTATGTAAATTACCCAGCCAAACGTGGTCAAACCTAAAATCTAACTTCACCATTAGATTCCTTAGATCCAAATTAGGTTTTTACTAAAATTTGGATCTAAGGAAAATTCACCTTGACCTACTTTGCAAATCAGTCTAGTCCAATTACATTTATACCCCTAACTTTTGAAAACTCTTGCAAATACCCCCTATCTTCCTCATCATTCTTTGAAGTTAGGTCCCTCCACCATTACAACGGAGGAAATCCTACTTCGGCAAGAATTAAAGGGAAACAACTCCCTAATTCCTCAGAGAATCTCAAATTTGAAAGGAAAATTCTCTGAGGAATTCCTATTCATGTAAACCCAATTTGGAGCTTCAATTCCTACCCAATCTCTCATGCGAACACATGAGAGATTTGGGTCTTTTTCGACCTTCCAACTCTGACAAGGTTGTTGTGCTTGGAAGCTTGCCTTCCATGCACAAGGCCCTTTACCAGGGGTTATAAAAGGGACCCCAGATCCTTCCGCCCCTCTCAAGCTTGATTTGGCCTGAGAAAACCCCCAATTTTCCTCTCCTCCCCTCTGGCCAAAATCCCAGCAAGCTCCGACGACTCCTATCTCCTCTCATCGCTCTGCCATAATACTAGTGGTAGAGTTACCTCTGCCTCCTTCGTCCACGTCGTGCCACACCTGCGCACGTGCCTGCCTCCTCGTCATCGCCGTCCCCCTCTCACTGGACCTTTGTCTCCGGTGATGGCACATACGAGCTGTCCGCTCCCTTCGCTCCCCCCTTCATCTATTCCCTCTTAAATAAGTCCTCTCCCTTTGCTCTTTATTTTTCCCTCATTTATTTTTGTTATTTCACCTCAATGCTCACACACCACCATCACCTTCTCCACCTCCGACAGACCACCGGCGAGGTGTATCCGCCACTCCACGCATCCACCCACCTTGCCAACCACCTCAAAAGCTCCGCCATGACTCACTGATCATTACCCCTCTTCCCATTCACTGCCATATGCTCCCAGCACTTCCCACGAACACACCCATCTTCACAGCCACAAGGTGACCTAGGCACACACACCCAGGCCGCCCTGCGCCACGCCAACCACCGAGACACCTTCGCCGTGTCAAGCCGAAGCTCACTGTGTATTTTGATGAGGCTGTAAGGCCATGTTGCTTGTGGACAGGTACAGGTGCTCGGCCACCATTGGAGCAGGCTCGAAGAAGCTTGCAAGCTTCATCCAAGACCCTAGGCTCCAAGCGTCAGGTTCCCAAATGATGCGGATTTCGTTCACACACATTTCCAGCCAGCAATTGGAGTTAAATCCCTCTAGCAGCCTCTGCAATTGAATGCGACCTACGAAGAAGGTGGAACATTTAGTCCCACCTCGGAGGATTTGAAGCGGGCAGTGTGATATAAGTGGAAAAAGTGTCAAGGGCTTATCGCCTCCTGACACAGGGTGAAATCCGACTCATCCCACTTGCCTCATCCATGACCCACGCCCCTACAGACCTGGTTCTGACCCCACTACCCGTGCACTCCTCGTCTACCACCCACGCCAATGGGCCTGGTCCCGAGCACGCTGACCCGACCCGTTAACCCGAGAAGGCTCTAGGAGAGTGAGCCTAAGAGAGAAGAAAGAAGAGAGATCGCGGGGAGGGTAGGGGGTAGGTTTGCTCTCAGGGAAAAAGAAGAAGAAGCTAAGGGTGAAGTCGCAGAGGAAGCCAAAAGAAGAAGGAGAGGTAAAAGTCTGAGCAGCTAAGGAAGAGAAGGCTCGACTGAAGTCAGAGATAGAAGAAAGAAGAAGAAGAAGATGCTAGGAAGAAAGAAGGATAGAGAATAGAAGAAAGAAGAAGAAAAGAGATCTGAAGCACTGTAGCAAATACACATTTAAGACATCTGATTTTCATATCAGACGTCCATATTTTTGCTTTTATACACATTGATATTTTGTGGATCTCTTTACATTGCCTGCATTATAATTTTGATTCTTCATTGCATATTTTATCAAATTTGAAAGTTGTGTTCTTGGTTTTTGAATCCCAATTTGCTCCCTGTGTTCGACCTTAGATTTATATCTTTCGAGTAATAAAATTCATTTATTTTCAAAGCGATTTTGGCTATACTACGACATATTTATTTTAAACCCGATTTCACTTCTGGAAACAGCTTCTAAGGTTCCTTTCAACCTTAGGACACTTTTTAGATCATTAATGGCTTGTTTTAATGACTTTTATACACTGTCATCCATTGTCTGGACTCACCAGAGCTCCGATGAGCTCCTACGAGTCAAAAGTGGTCTTCAGCCCATAGAACTTCATGCGGAGCTCCAGATTGATTATTAATGATCCAAGGATTCTGTTTTGATGTTTATTTTGATGTTTATTTTGATGTCTTGAGCATAACTTAGAAAGTCAAATTCTGAGGCTTTATGGTCAACCTCAGGTCTGATATGATGAATGAATCATCAATTAGATGAATTGATGATTAAAAATGACTCCTGGGATGTTTTTAAGTGACTTAGATTTGATTTAGATAAGTTTAATTTAGGAATTCATGAGAATTCAATTACTATTCAGTTTGGGTTCATTTGAACCCAATATGACTTCAATGCATTTCTGGCGAGATTTAGATGCAAATGTTGCCCAGTTAGAATCTTAACAACCTTCAGAGGTTGTTTAATCAGGTGCTGCTGAGCTTTAGCTCTCTGTCAAGCTGATCAGAACTCAAATTGAAGCTCTAAAGCTCTTGAGCTTATTTCTATTCCTGAAGCCTCTTAGCACTCCTATCTCCATTAAATAGGTGCGGAAACATCTCTTGAACCTATTTAGGACCTCATTTGAGGTCAAAAGCCTCACTGCAAGTCCTTAGACCTGAGGTTGCATCTCTGCAGTTCAGAATAGCCGTGAGAACCATTCACTTTCACCCTTCAAATCGAAGGGTAAGATCTATTCTCAGCATCAAATTGATGTTGTAATCTTGTAGAGCACCCTTCAAGCTTTCCAACGAGCTCTTGATTGCTCGATTTGGAGATCTGAGCCGACTGGAATCACCAACGAAAGTTTGGCCTGGAGGGGACTTACATAGTCCCACATCGGCAGAATTAGAGCACATGCCTTAGTATAAAATGCAAAACTGCATAGGGCTTACCGATCGTCAGCACTGGGCACACAATAAGCATATGTGTGTGTGGGTGCATGCGGTGCACGTGCTCGGGTGTGTGTGCGCCTGTGGGTGCGAGCGTGGGCCCATGAGCGGGCGTGTGTGTGGGCCTGGGAGGTCGGAGACTGTGCATGATCAATCTGAACCGGAAATAAACCACCTAATACAAACTAGGCTCAGACCCTGTAGGGTTAGGTCCTACCTTGAGGGGGGTGCTGTGTATCCCCGACCGATCCGAGCTGCCAATCAGAAAACCAAATTTTTGGTTTAAGTGTGGTTTAATCTGCACAGTTAATGAATTGAAAGAAAAAGGAAGAGAGGAGGGTTAAAAGAAATAACAGAGAAGAAGAGCTTAAAGAAGAGTAGACAGAGAGGTGAAGAAAGATAAAGAAAAAGAGTAAGAGAGAGAGAGAGATGGCAGATCAGATAGAAGAAGAGAAGAAGAATTGAGGCTGAAGATTAAAGAAGAAAAAAATGGAAATTAAGGAGTTTCAAACGTCTAATAATGTAATTAGTCTTCTAATGTCCACTTTTAAGTCATCCAATTTTCTAATTAGACGTCTAATTTTGTATTTTTACTCCAATAATATGTCTTTTGAGCTTAATTGATGTAATAAGGCACTTGTATTCATTTGAATCTCTTTTTCTTGCCTTAATCTTTTGTAAATAAGTTGAAATTAGTGTAATAAACATGTTTACTTGCTTCTTAATGAAAATCACATGTGTAAATATGTTTTTCCTTATGGAATTTTGCATGCTTTTAAGTAAATATCCTTTGTGCAAGATTCATATTCTTAAAGTAATCTAATTATAATTCTAATTGATTAAGTAATTAGTAATTTATGTTTAGGATTTAATGGTGAATTAAGATAAGTGATGCCTCCCAGTGAACGACCTAGACTCAACCAGTTAAAAAAGAATTAAAAATCCAAAATGTTAGGTTAGCTTGACCCTATACTACACAACCGACATTAATTTGAGTTAACCTAAGTTACTTTCTCTTGCACTTAATTAAGTCTAAATAACTTAATTAACTGTGTTGAGGATTTAAACCAACATTGCCGCATTAGCGTGTTCCCAAGTTTTATCAATTAAAAATACTTTAAAGGACTTTGACTTGATATTTAGTAAGATAAAAATATTATGTGATAATACTAATGCTATCAACCTTTCAAAAAACCTTGTACATCACTCCCGTACAAAGCATATTAATGTTAGGCATCATTTTTTGAGGGATAATGTACTCAAAGGAGAAATTGAGTTTGAATTTACTCGTACTAAATTGTAATTGGCTAATATCTTCACTAAGCCTTTGAACTATGATTGATTCAATGTTATTCGTAGAAACTAGGCATATATAAGTTAACTGATATTTGAAGGATTTAGAGTGTTACGATTTAATATTTTATGCCAATGAATAGTGAAGGAATGTTGACTTCATTAGGTCAAGATTCCTTCAAATTAGTTCAGAAATTAATTCATATAATATGTGATAAATCAAACATTTGACACATATGTCAGACAACTTATCTTTTGAAATCAGACATCTAACATTTTGATCAAAGGACCAATTCCTGATTTCAAGTAATTCTGATTTTTGGTTATCAGCCATCTGCCCTCATTCCATATGACCTGATTTTGAATTTAAATTCAATAATGTATTGCTTATGAGATGTGTGGAGCATAGTCCAGTCATCTAATTATCGTCATAACCTAGATGTTTGACTAAAAAATTAGTCGACAACTTGTGTTTGGGTCATTAGGTAAGTGCTTCCTGGAAGTAAAGTTCGGGCATCTGACTTGAGGTATCAGATGTCTAATATTCAAATCTTTGATGTTTGATAGAAAAATCAAACGTTGACATAGAGCTTGGATAGAACCTAGTATGTTCCTGAAATCCACCTCTAGACATCTGACCAGACCAACAAACGTTTGATTACTGCAAAAATTATGCTTTGTTGTTCTTGACTTCAGGCACTCTTAATGTAATAATCACTAAATTCAGGGGGTCTTCTGTATACCCCTTGGGAACCCCTTAAAATCACTTGCCCTAAACCACCAAATCCCCAAATTTGAAGGTCCAACACACTACACCCAATAGTTAAGAACCCCACCCCTGCCAGCCCTAGCCTCATCCAGTCGATTGCTAGCCTCCCTTGACAACTGATTATTACCGCCATTGCATCCATCGTCTCAGGGGGAGCAACCTCCTCTGTGGTATACTCCTGTACTCCCATATTCTTGCCGATTTCTCTCGATCTCTTGCCCTATTGGGGATGTTTTTGAAAACCACTTTTTTGGGCTCTCAAGATTGGGCTTCTTCTTCGATGGATCTTGGGTTTTCTCATCGCCACCGTGTCTTTCTGCCTTGACCTTATGTGTTCCATGATTTTGTTCTTTTGAACGATCTTGAGGTTGCATGATTGGCAAGGGTACTGCCTTAGTTGTATTTCAAGTGTGGGATAGTGTTTTGAATGGCAGGGGTATTGCTTAAATTGTATGTCAGGTGTTGATTCATCAATTGATCTTTGTTAATGGTAGGGGTACTGCTTTAATGTGGAATGAGTTTTCTGTGGAAGTTTTTGTGGTTTCTCTCTCTATTTGAGGCCCTAATAATGTTGAATGGTGTGAATGATGTGGCATAAATGTTGTTTGTCTATTTGATTTACAGGTAGCCTAAACCCCTAATCCCACCCAAACCCTCCCACTCTCTTAAAACCTACTCATAATGCCTCCTCGTCAAAAATCCACTGAGGCATCCTCCTCCCAAAACACATCTTCTTTTATTTTTGACCAACACATTAGCCAAACTACTTGGGACAAGTTTCACCACTACGCGAATTCTCACGTCAAACCCCTTCGACACATAGCTTGGTCGGACTTTGTGTTTATTGGCTTTAAACAAGTCCTCTCATGCCTCCATCTCCATAAATATTTTGATCGGGCTTTCATCCCAATATGGGGTGCATTGGCATTTATCCTGATCTTGTTTGACTTTTCTATGCTACACCATTGAGGACTACATGGAAAACTTCCTCAAACTCCATTCTCACATCCTTGGGGTTCATATTACTATCACTCCAGACCTCATTTCAAGATTTCTTGAACTCCCCAATGAAGGGGGCTATTTCAATGATAACCTGACCGCCTACCCTACTGAGGAAATCAATCAGGAATTAGTCCTTCTCGATAAGTACGAGCCCAATCTTGGTACGCTCCCGTGCAAAATTCTTCGTCCTCTCCTTCACGTCCTATTCCGCATCTTTGGATGGGAGCTCCTAAATAAGTTTGGCGGCTTTGACTACATATCCCAGAATGACAAAGCCCTTCTTTTCTTCATTGTTTGAAACATTCCCTTCCACTGTTGTCACCTTATTATTCGAGTCAAGAATGAGGACCACTCCGTATCACTTCCTATTGGTTCTCTTCTCTCCCATATCTTCCACTGTTGTCACGTTTGGGTTGCCAATCAAGCTATTGAGAAGAAAATTGAACCATATAACTGAGAAACTGCTGCAAAAATGAGAGTTCTTCCTACTAAGGGACCCCATGAGGAACCCAAACAAGTGCTTCCCTTGTTGTCGAATCCCTATGCTCCTCGCCAGTTAAAAATAAAAGACCTCCATCTTACTTTGACATGAACTGGGATAAGGTTGACCAATACTCAGACCTAGTTGTCACAAAAGGCCTCTCCCTCTCGCTACATCTCCAGAAGGAGATTTATCACTACCTAGGGTATCTCCGCTGCAACATGCACCAGATGCGTGAAGATTTCCGCGCAATACAGATGGGCTAGGGACCATTATGCTTCCACTGATAAGATGGATAAGAAGAAGAGATGAAGACTGCCAACCTCCTTATTTTTTCATTGTCTTATGTTTTGTTGTTATTTTGTGGTAGTACCCATTTTTGGCTTATGTTAAGGGCTTGCAACCCCATCCTTATTTACCAAGTGGGAACATTGCTAGCTTCATGATCTGGTTACTAAGGCACCAATACTACAACCCCTGGATTGGTCTCACTCTTTTGAGATCATGTGTGATGCCTCTAATTATGCAGTAGGGGTTGTCCTTGGTCAAAAATTGGATGGGAAACCTACAACCATCTACTATGCTAGCAAGACATTAGATGAAGCTTAAAGGAATTACATAGTCATTGAAAAGGAATTGCTAGAAGTAGTATTTGTTTTGGAAAAATTCAGACCTTATCTTTTAGGTTCCCACATTATAGTCTATACTGACCACATAGCAGTACGACATCTTCTTGCCAAGAAGGACATGAATCTCATCTGATTAGATGGATCTTGCTATTGTAGGAGTTTGCTTTAGAGATTCGTGACAAGGCTGGGAAGCAGAATGTGGTGGCTAACTAGTTATCCCGCTTTCCTTCTGAAGCGATCTCTCCTTCACTTCTAATTACTGACCACATCCCTGACAAGCAATTGCTGGTCATTCATTTTGATCTTCCCTGGTATGTTGACATTATCAACTACCTAGCTTTTGGAGTAGTACCCAATGGTTGGACTAAATCCCAAATTGACAGACTTAGAACTAAAACTAGGCAATACTTTTGGGAAGAACCTTGGCTATTCAAATCTTGCTCTGACCAGATCATTAGGAAATGTGTCCTTGATAAGGAGATAGAAAGCATCTTGTCGTTCTGTCATGACCACGCTTGTGGCGATCACTTCTCTGGCAAAAAGATCGCTACTAAAATTTTGCAGAGCGATTTTTATTGGCCCACGCTTTTCAAAGACGCATGCGAATTTAGTAGGGCATGTTCACACTATCAGTCTCTCGGCAGTATTGGCCACTGAGACATGATTCCCTTAAATCCAATTTTAGTATGCAAGGTCATTGATATTTGGGGCATTGACTTCATGAGACCTTTTCCAAATTCCTATGGCTTTGAGTACATATTATTGGTATTAGATTATGTTTCAAAATGGATTGAATTCATCCCCACGAGGACAAATGATCAAAAGATTGTAAATCAGTATGTTCAAGATTGCATCTTCTCTAGATTTGGCCCAAAAGCCATCATTAGTGATGGAGGTTCTCACTTTAAGAATATCCACTTTCAGTCCTTCCTTCAAAAGTATGGGGTGACACATAGGATTGCTACACCTTATCACCCTCAAACCAATGGACTAGCTGAATTATCCAATCGAGAGATCAGGAAGATTTTACAGACTACCATCAAACCTGATAGGAAGGATTGGTCTTTCCTCCTTTTTGATGCATTGTGGGCATATAGGATAGCTCACAAAACCCCATTAGGCATGTCTCCCTTTAGACTTGTGTATGGGAAACCCTGTCATCTTCCTGTAGAACTTGAGCACAAAGCCTATTGGGCTGTCGAAAGTGTAATTTGGACTTAGAGAAGGTAGTTGATCATAGAAGA
This sequence comes from Thalassia testudinum, assembly GCA_037157565.1. NCBI lineage: Eukaryota > Viridiplantae > Streptophyta > Magnoliopsida > Alismatales > Hydrocharitaceae > Thalassia > Thalassia testudinum. The sequence goes on from JAZHRO010000031.1 coordinate 149,079,441, forward strand.
CTTCAAATTTCCGAGCTTGTTGAGTTAAGGAATGAATCTTATGAAAGCTCGAGGATTTATAAGGATAAATTAAAGGTCTTCCATCACCGTCACATCCAAAGGAAAACTTTTCACCCTGGTTAAAATGTCCTTCTATTCGACTAAAGATTGAAACTCTTTTTAGGAAAATTCATATCCAAATGGATTGGAGCTTTCAACATCTTAAGAGTATTTGACAATGGACCTGTCGAGATCACTGAGATTGACAAAATTGCACCTTTCACCATGAATGGACAAAGATTAAAACCTTACATTGAGCTACATGATCTCAAACTTGTCAATTCTATTATTTCGCTCCAATATTTTGAACCTACTTTTGATGACATCTCTACTAGGTTTACGCCTAGTTGAAGAAATTAAACTTAGCAAACCAATCTTTTGTATATAGTTGTTTCCACCTTTCTTATTTTTAATTTCTTCCTTAGCTGTCTATCCTTGCATTTTTAGCATGCATTCATAGTCACACTTGTTATGCATTTCACTACTTAGCTCGACTTTCCACTCTGATCTTTTATCAGACTTGAAATCGTCTGCACAAAGATTTTTATCTCCTCATTCTGACTTCCTTCCATCACCCAATCTCAGTTAGTGAAAAGCAGAGCATACATTTGCATCCACCCTATTCATACAATGATGACATTGCATCATTTAAGCATAGGAGGGTGTAATTGATGAAATGATGTTCAAAAATGCAATTATAGACACACCAGTAGTGCATATATTATAGTATTATCAAAAATACCAAAAAAAATTGAAAAGTTTTGAAAATTTTGAAAAAATTACAAAGTCAAAAATACAAAAAATGTTAAAAACAAAAATTCCAAAAAAATAATAAGGGACCTAATGAACTTATTGTTGAGGGAGAACTCCACAAAACAAAAATTCTGAGGAGAGAGAAAAGTTTTGAAAAGAATTATAAGTGTTTAATTATGATCTTATAGCTGAAAGCAAAAATAGAATAAGTGTTTATGGACATTCAACCTTTACTAGTTAGATTTTCCGGGCCACTGTAGCTTGATTCGCTCAAGTTTTGGCTTAATACACTTGAAGCATTGATAAGATAGACCAGGATCTCTCCTAACTTAGGATGTATTCATGTACCTAAGTCACCAATACATGATTCATTGGTTTGCTTTGGCTTAGGAGTCTAAGTAACTTTGGTTTACACTACATAGTGTCAGAAATGATCTTGTGAACTTAAAATTCAACCCTAGTGTTCATTAGAGAAGGTGGAGTTCTTACCTGTGTGTGCAGGTAGACTCTTTGTCCTTGTCTTCAGTCTTGTGTTTAGGAGAAACTCTTTCCACTAAAATACTCACCCACCAAATAAGTGTGCTCTACCAAATAAAGTTGGAGACATACTGACATTTATTTTCAAAAAAAAAAATCAGAAAAATGAGAAAAAGTAGAAAAAAAAGTCAAAAAGAATTTTGAGAAAAATACATTCTTTTAGATAAGTCAGGTATGTTCTCTAAAGTCCTGTACATATTTTCACTAAAGATATTTTTCAGGGTGCATTACAAATACCCTATTTCCACAAAATATTCTTTGAGCCAAAAAGCAATAAGAGTTGGGTTTGAGTCTTTCCTCATTTTTTAGAGTCGATTCAAAGACATGAGCTGAAGCTAGGACCAACCTAGACTTAAAAAGATGTGAAACCCTGGGATTAAGTTTTAAAGTTCACCTGGTTAGTCCTGACCATTCACTGAGCACAACTATAACCTCTTAGCTTCTGAGCTTTGTAAAACCTTCTTGACTCTAGGAAATCACACTTAAGGTTTAAATATCAGGAGTCCTTGTTGGTTGAGAGATGGTCTATGTCATATCAGTCTTAAGTTTTTGGTAAGTCTTCCTAGGCAACTGGTTCTCACAATGTCCAAGCATAAACACAGTTGGTTTATCAGAAAAATTTCAGCTTAAAGATCATCTCTAAACACTTAACAAATTGAAAAGAAAAATAGATATCTCATCACACTTACCTAGCTGATATTGAAATGCTTTACAATTATTGATTTGTTTACTAAGGGACTAGCAAAACCTAAGCATGGGGGTATGATGAGGTGTGTCTCATCCTAATCAGAATGCCCAAGTTAAGCTAGAAACTAGGTTAAACACTACATTATTAACATGATAAAAGGGTTAAGTGTGAAAATTAAGGAAAAAGACCTAAAACATCAAATTGGTGTTAAAAATGCATAATTAGGTCAAATAATGAAATATTATATTCACAAATGTAAAATGATGATCCAATTGCAAATTGAACATATGTTTAAGTTCAAAAGTACAAATTAAGGGTTGAATTAACTTCTTAAATGTTCAATTGAGCTTCAATAAAAATCTCATGACATTTGGATATCAATAGGTCCCTGCATTCATTAGATTACATGTAGGTCATCATATCATTCACATTTATTTAGGCTCAAAACTTCCAGGGACCCTTTTGAAAGCTGCAAGGGCCTTTTTAATAGACTTTAAGGATCACTCTACATTGATTGTTATCACTAATGAGCCTTTCTTGCAATTGTTCTACAGATTCATTCTTTAAGGGTCTTGGTGTAAATTCACCAGTAGACCACGAAGAACTAGAGCTCCAGCTACCATTGATTCCTTGCTCCATCAATCTGACGACCGATCCTTCATCTTCGAGAGCGTGCCTTTGCACGGAGCACCCTTGCCCTAGATGCCATCTGATGGTGGTCTTTTTATGTAGACCTTCCCGTGCTCTTCTCGACCTCTCATCGACTTTCAGCCCTAATTGAGATTAATCTCACCTAGCGATCACCACAATCACTCGTGCAGCTACTTAAACACCTCACCTGAGCTCACACGTGAGTATCAACTCCCTCCCTTTGAGTTGGTCTTTTCATTCCATCCCCTTAGCTCTCCTCTCTCACTTCCTTACCTACGATGACAGAGCAGGTCCCCTCCCTCCTTCAATCGCCTCTAGTTGCTGGCTCCAGGCTCGCTGTTAACGCGTTGAATCGAGATTTTAAAAGTAATGCACTATAGTATAGCCAATAAATTGAGTAAAACACTTACAATTTATAGCTCGAAAGAAATTCCAAGGTCGAATGTAGGGAGCAATATGGCAATTTATCTCAATATCACAATTTTAAGCAAGAATATAATAATGTAATAGCAATTTCAAGCACAAATGATGTAAATATAAATTCAAGAGTTAATGTGGCAAAAGGATTAGGGTAAAAATGGTGATTTGAATCTCCAAATTACCCTATTACAATTCTACTTAAATAATGCAATAGTATCAATCGACTAAATGCCACGTCAACTTAAGTGCCACAGTGTCTCAGAACCAGCAATAGAGGCAAAGGCCTCTCTCTTCAAGCCTCAGGGAGAGGCACAGTACAGCACAACACCAACAAAGGCGAAGGCCCCTTTTTTTCACTAAGTGTAGAGAGCAACAGAGGGCAAAAAGCCCCCCTCTCTCTCTTTCCTTTTCTTCTTTCTCTTCTCAGAATCAGGCCAGCCAGACTAGACCTGGGTAACCGGGCAATCGGATCAAAACCCAAACCTGTGTGGCGTGAGCACGGGAAAGGGCATGTGTGTGGAGCGTGTGTGCAGGACCTCACCCCAGTGCTCTCAGAGGCGAAGAGCTCTCTTCACAAATTCAATTTAACACGCGTGGAGACTTCTGAAGATTCCGATGTGGGACTATGTCCCACACCCTTCTTCGTGCAACTGTAGATGAAGAAGTTCCTGAATTGAGGATGAAAGGGTGGCTAGCTCCTCAAATTGAGGACTTGAGCATACACCTGGAGCAAATCCACTTCACCTAGGCGTGGAAGCAAGGAAGAACACAGCACGAGCAAGATGGTCGCGGTTGGAGAAAGCCGTAGTGGTGAACATCCGTTGAACACCTAAAAAGGAAAGCACGGCCTCTCGACCTTGTTAGATAAGCTCAGAAGGGTCATCATGCTAGGGCAAGTGCATTTGTGGTGGTTGTGTGGTGAATGCGTGCGTATGGAAGGCTGACGGAGTCGGAGAAGGTGTGCAAAGGAGGTAAAGTTCGGTGGAGCAATTCAATGTGTGGATCGGCAAAATAGGAGAGGGATTTTGGTCATGGTGGAACGGCGGAGCTTTTGGGAGTTGTGGTGAGGGGGATGGTGGTCTATGGAGTGTGGACGAACTCGCTGGAGTTCTACCAGAGGTGGAGAAGACGGAGGGCGAGATAAGTGAGTGGCAGTAGTGCTTGTGTTGTGAGTATGGGAAAGAGAAGTAGAGGGAAAGAGAAAGATGTAGAGGGTCTTAGGAGAGGAGGAGATAGGCGGAGGGCTCCGATTATGGCTGACTAAAGCCGGAGAAGATGGAGGTGACGGCGAAGCGGCAACGGCGATTGAGGCAGAGGAACGCCTCACTTTGACCAGAGAGGTGAGCGATGAAGAAAGGATGATGTTGGCACCTCCAATTTGATGATTGGAGGTGAGGAGGAGCAGGTTGGAGAGAGGTCACCGAAGCAAACTGCGGAGGTGGCCGAAGAGGGAAAAGAGGGTTTTCTCTAACCAAAATTTGCTAAGGAGCAAGGGTTCTTGCCCCTAATCCTTTTATAGGCCAAAAGAGAGGAGCTCCAAGCTTGGAAACAAGCTTGCGAAGATTGGGAGGTTCACACAAACTTGATACCCACATCTTCCATACATTTACATGGAAGATTGGGAATGAATCAGCATTCATGGCTGGGTTTAATTGTAAGGAAATTCCTCAAGGAATCTCTCTTTCAATTTTGGGAGTTTGATTGAGAATCGAGCGAGAAATCCTTGCTCGAATCTCGAAAGAGCTTGGTGTGTTCACACTAATGGTGGCAGGGGCCTAAATGTGAAGACAATGAAAAAGTTAGGGCCTATTTGTAAAGAATTTAAAAAGTTAAGGGCCATTGTGTGATAAGAAGAGTTTATCTGGATTGGAATGTAAACTAGGTCAAGGTGATCTCTGATTGGGCCCAAATTTTGGTACAAACCTAATTTGAATCCAAGGAATTTGATGGTGAAGTAAGATTTAGGTTTTTACCAAGTTTGACTGGATAAATTGCACAGAAACCCAAATTATGGTAACTATTTGTCTGAGACTCTATTTTAGGTCAAAATGGGTTCATATGGTCGATCAAAGATGCCAAACCATAGAGAATATTTTTTTATGATTTTTAGAGGGTTTAGATGAATTTTATCCTGACAAAAACCTTAGTTAATTCTTGAAATACGTAAAAACCCATTTCTATCTACATGGACCCACTTATTAGACTTAAATGCATATTTGACCTTTAGTAACCATTGAAAAATCCTGTGGTTATTCTGTATTTGTGATAATATGGTAAAATTATAGAAATAACCCTATTTTCATCTTTTCTTTTGAAAACAACTCAACCTACCCAAGAGACCTTCTGACTAATATTTAGGAGCTTTTATTGACTTTATCAGACCAAATTGAGCTAGTTATGGCTCATGATGGTGTACCCATCACTCGTGGACACCTCCTTCTTCAGTTAAGGATCTCCCTTTCGTCACCATCAACCGACAACCGGTGGACCTTGGACACACCTTCTTATGTTAGATAGATTTATCACTTTCGTAGAAAGATTCATTGCTTTCTAGTCAGTTTGAATGCTTTCTAGAATAGTTATAAGTAGTGTTAGTTAGTATAGATCAAAAATCAGATCTTGATTAGTGTTGATTAAGAATAGTTTAGTTTAGATTCGATCTCACCCTCCTTGATCAATTCAGATCAGAGAGGTGTTTTTCCAACTTCATTTCGATGCATTAATCTCCCTCTACACTGCACAATTTGTTTCTTATTTTCCCTCGAATTTTTATTCATCATTCACCTCTTCATTAAGGCCAAATTCAGATTTGAAGTTTTGGCTTCTTGATCTAAATTTGCACCTAAAATTCACCTGGGGGGTCTCCCATTCATTCCATAAATTCACAAAGACCCTCCGATCTGATTTTAATTGAACCAATTTGCTTAATTCTTTCATATTTGGATTTCACACCTAATTTTGCAATTTGGAGTCAATTTGTTTTAAATAGGTTTAATCAAGCATTTTGAGTTTTTATTGAGCTGAATTGGGTATAATACAAGGATTCTAAGGTGTTTTAAGTTAATTTGATGCTCAGATGAGTATTTGCCTAATTTGAGCCTTATGTTTAGGTAGTTTGGCCAAGGAAATTTAGAATTTCTAATTAAAGGTCAAAATAATGACCCATTGGTTTTCATGGGATCCTTAGATCTTCTTGAACATCAGTCAATGTTGTTCCAAATCAAGTGATCATATCACTTGTGAATCCATAGTTAAAGCCCATAATAGGGCAATATGGTTCCTGAATTCAAAAATGATTTGAATCTAATTTCAAGAGTTTAAATGAGTCTTTTAGGACTATTATGGTGATTCTGATTCATGAATCAACTGAATTTGAGATGTAGTTTGATCCATTGCCTTTACATTGTCTATAGTGTAAGGTGATGAGAGCCTCATCATGAGCCATAACTAGCTCATTTTGACCCAATAAAGAAGATAAAAGCTCCTACATAACCTAGAAGAAGGCCTAACTGAAGGAACAAGTGCTCTGAGAAGAAAACATGAAATAAAGGTTAAAACTGCAATTTTACCATTGCAGTACATAAACGGGATTTCTCAGAAGCAAAACATAGGTCAAGTGGTCCAATAAGATAAAAAGTGGGTTGAGTTAATCAGAAATGGGTTTATGTGCAATCTAAGAACTAAGTGACACTTGGTAACCCTAAAACCGACCCGCTTAAATTAACAAGGTTCTGGTCAGAATAAAAATCAATTAAACCCTCTAAAAATCATGTAAAAACATCCTCTAGGGTTTATAACACTTAATTTGGCCTTTGGAACCTAGTCTGACCTAGATCAGGGTCCTAGCTCCTCAATTAACCAAATTTGGGTTTTTACGCAAAATGTCCAGTCAAACGAGGTCAAACCTGAAATCCAACTTCTCCATTGGATTCCTTATGTCCAAATTAGGTTTGTACCAAAATTTGGACCTAAGGGGAGGTCATCTTGACCTACTTTGCAATTTAGTACACCCAAATCACAAATTGGTCCCTATCTTTTGAATACCTTTGCAGAGAGCCCCCTAGGTTCTTCGCCTCCTTTGCAAACCGGTCCTGCCGCCATTGCTAGGGTAGAATCGAGCTCCGGCGAGGTTCGGAGAGGGATTGCTCTCTAATCCCTCAGAGATTCCCTCCCAGAAATGGAAGGAGGATTCTCTAAGGAATTCCCTTCCTTATAAAGCTAATTACAATCGCTGGTGTGAACCCAATCTCTCGTGCGAATGCATGAGAGATTTGGGTATCCACCTTCCTTCCAACTCCGGTGAGCCGGCAGACCTAATTGCGTGCTCTCCACGCGCTGATAGGAGCGGCCAACACCTATAAAACACCCCCCAGACCCTGCCGTAGAAGGCGAGCTTGATTTGGCCGAGTGTCCACCCCCAATTCGTCTCCTCCTGCCGGGCCAAAAGTCCCAGCAAGCTCCGGCGAGCCCCCCTCCCCTCCCTCTTCGCTCTGCCACAAAACCAGTGGCAGAGTTAGCTTCCTGACTTCCCTCCGCGTCGCGCAGTACCCGCGCACGCCACCTCAGCCCCGCCGTTCTCCCCCACTGGGCATCATCTTCTCCGACGACAGCAGGTACTACTGTCCGCCTTCCGTCCCCTTTCGTCCTTACAATTAGGTTAGAACTCCTCTCCATCCTCTCCTCTCTCTTTTCCCCCTGTTATCTCATCTGATTACCCCTCGACCGACGCTGACCACCCTCATCTTCCACATCACCAACCGACCTCCGGCGAGCCGCTTCCACCATTCCAGCCCCCCACACGGCTCGCCAACCGCCTTGAGAGCTCCGCCTCACCACCAGGAACTCGCTCCACCCCACAACTACCACTCCAGACCTCCATAATCACCCCCCGACCAACCCACCATCTCCGGCCACAAGTTGACCTAGGCACGCACGCCTAGGCCGACCGGCAACCTGCATCATCGTCCACCGCCTTCGCCGTGCCACGGCAAAGGTCTCTAGCTGATCTGATTGGGCCGAGAGGCTTGTTTTGTGCATGACAGTGTTTGAGCTCCTGCCGCCATGGACGACCTCTGATGAAGCTCCAGCGAAGCTCCAGGCACCCGGTCTCCCAGGCTACAGGTGCTGCATACTCGCGCGAGTGTCGCGAGGTGAGTGAGTCCAGCAAGGAGCGCCAGCAGAGTCAACAGCTTGGGCAATCGAGCGACAAAACTCTGCGGGCGCATGTGAAGGCGAGACCAGATAGTCCCACATCGTGGGATTGCAACACTCAGGTACCATATAAATTGAATTTGTGCTTTATTCTCATTGCCTTCGTAAGCACAGGGGTGAGGTCCCTCACTGCCCTCACCTGCCTCGTCCGCGGCTTGACCACGCGGACCTGGCGGATCCGACCCGACCTAAACCTACGCACTCCTCGCGCATCACACCACCTGCAGGTGCGCCTGGTCCCGGGTACGATCCGACCCGATTATGGCTGTGGCTCTGGGAGAGCGTCCGAGTGAATTGCTTGAGCGAGAGAGATGCGTGGGTAGAGGGAGAAAGGATAGGTTTTGTTCTGTGTAGGCACAGGCTGAACGTTGAGGAAGAAGGACTCGGTCGCGACAAGGAAAAGAAAGAAGGAAGAAAGGAAAGGCAGGAAGAACAGAGAAGAAGAACAAAGAAAGAAGCCTCCACAGGAGAAGAAGAAGGAGCAAGACAGAGAAGAAACAAGGTAGAGAAGAAGAAAGAAAGAAGCCTTCACAGGAGAAGAAGGAGCAAGGCAGAGAAGAAGAAGAAAGAAAGAAGCCTTCGCAGGAGAAGAAGAAAGAGAAGAAAAGAAAGCAAACACAGCAGCAGAAAAAGAAGAAACAGAGAGACTGCTGAGGAAGAAGAATAATCAAGAAAGAAAGGGAACCTACTTTTAAGACGTCTGATCACAAGATCAGACGTCCAATTTCATTTCTTTTTGTCCTAACTACTTTTAATCGCATACATTCATAGTTGAATTGATATTTTGAGTAAATTAGAGTGTTCAATTACATTTTGACTGGTAGTAAATTCTATTTTCTCCCTGTGATCGACCTCGGATACTCCGATTTTTCGAGTAATAAAATTCTTTATATTTGTTTAGACGTTTTGTCGGTTATACTACAACGTGACATCCTTTAAACCCGCACAAAACGTCGACAACATAAGGCAATGGTCAAACTAGATTGATTAAGTTCTTTGGATATAGATCTTCATAAATGATTTTAAATGGAATTTGGACAAGAATTTTGGCTTGGATCAAATCTGATCTAAGCCTATTTCAGTGAGAACAGTAGCCATTAGCTGCTTTGATTTGAAGATTTCAGCATGCAATAATTGCTGTTGAATATATGTTTAGCCATATGAATGAAATCAACAACAGGAGTAATCAACAGCTCTTGGCTACTGAATTATCAAAAGTAGCAGCAGCATTTGCTGCTAATCATGCAACAAGCTATAGCAGCTAAATTAGTTGCTGAAATTATGCAGCAGCTGCTGCTTTCATTGTAGCAACCAGATCTGGATGAGAAGAATTTCAAATGGATTTTGGTTGAAGCTAAGAATTCTAAGGAGCTGACTTGTGTATAGTGTTAGAATAGTATGAAACAAGCATTCATGTACATTTTGTTGACAAAAGTCTAATTAGAATTTCTTGTAAATCTTGTTTTAATCCTTTGTCAGCTATTTAAGATTGTGCCTAACTGTCCAACATGCTATTTTGATGAAATTAATGTTTAGGATCATGTTTAATGCTTCAAATATTTCTCATGTATTGTGTTGGATGTTCCTGATGTTTTATACTCTTATTCCAGCCCTTAAAACACATCTTGAGGCCTTAGGTTTCATTTCAAAACATTCATTTAGGCCTCTTTTGTGTTAGATTTGTACATAAAGAAAAATCATAAGAAAATAAAAATAAAATAAAATAATGTTGTCTTGAGTAAGATTAGGTATTTGTTTAGATGTATGCAGAGTTTCAAAGTATTCCAAATCCCCGGCTTGGTAGAACATATCAGCCGACGATTTAGTCTACTCTAAAATTCAATAAAAGAACCAAATCAAAAATCACAAAATAAATTCTTCTCTCTCTCTCTTTTCCTACCTGTATATAATATATAAATACAATAAAAATCCAAAAATACTTAAAAATACCACGTATATTGTATTTATACTTGTAAATAGTTATTTAATCCTAAGTTATATGTAAACATTAGAGTATATGTAAATAATGTACATAAATAACTTATAATTGTATTATATATATTTAAATAAGTATTTAGAATGATTTACCGTACATATAACCTTATTATATAATTATATATTAATTTATATTAGAGTAAATGTATATAATCATAAGTAATTATAAATAATTATGTACATACTTATAACCATATATATTACTGTACATACATATTTAGGTAATTATTATATACTGTACGATACCTATACATTAATTTATTTATGTATTTATTGTAGGTAATTAAATTATTAAGTTAATTAGGTAAAGTATTAAGTTAAAATAAAATAAATTAGTAAATTAATTTATTACAGAAGTAATTTTTACTATACATGTATATATATTAATTTTAAATATTTTCAGCCTATTTATAACATATTTATACTATATTACAGTATTTATAACAAAATTATGTGTATGTCTATGTAAAACGTGTATTTAAATGTACATAAATTAAAATAAATGCCCTAAAATTAAAAAATGTGCAATAAATAATTTATTATATAAATTAACTATTTATAAAGACAATTGTATCATTAATTAATCAATTTGTACATTAATTAAGAAATTAAACCTTAATTTAACCTGTATAAACCCCTAACTTTAGTTAATTTTTTATATATAATTAAATAACTTATAATCCTAAATTAACTATACAATTGAGTAGCCCTATGTAAGGGCTTTGTAACTATATAATTTATTTTAGAATCAGATTTAATTTATGCCCCCAAATTGAGGGCCAAATCTTGCTTTTTAGCATGCATGCATGTGCTCAATTTGACACATTATTAGCACCACATTAGTGGCATGCGAGCGGTTTGCACCATATAAATTGAAAGGCATGTGTTGCCATGCCAGTTGACAAGCATCAGGTGCTAAATAACCATACCTCTCTCTACCCTCTCTCGAGCATACTGAGCATTATTGAGAATTGTGTGTGGGTTGGGAGCACATGCACAATGTGGGCCTATTGGGCCTATAGTGGACTTGATTTGGGCCTGATGAGAAAATGGATTAAAATGCTCACAAATTATACGAGAACCGGGTCTAGTAGTAGTTTGGTCCCACCCCATTAGAGTGTTGTGTATCCCACGAAAAATCCTATTTGCCTACTAGAAAACCAATTTTTCGGTAAGTGAACAGTAAAGAGTGTGTGTGCAAGAGAGGGATCGAGAAATTGACTAAGTGTTGGAACAGTGTGTTTGCTTGTGTTAGAGAGGAAAGCATGAAAAATTCTAAGTGTTTGTGGGGTTGTGTGTGTTGTGTATGTGCTGTGTTATGTGAGAATGTGTATAGTATGTTTATATATAGTATATGTATATATATGTATATGTATAATAAATTAAATATATATAATATATATGTACGTATGTATAGTGTGTATATATATATAGGTAGAGTATAGGAGAATAGATTAGTATAAACCTCATTATGTATATATATTTTTGTAAGGTTTCTTTCATGACATATATCCGTCACTGTAGATATATATATGTTAGTAAATATAGTTCTTTTGCCTTGTGTTTTGCACATATTTTTGCTAAGGCTATAGCGACACATATATATGTTACTATATATATAATATATGTTATTAGAGTTAATAGTATATGTTAGTATATTTAGCCTAGTGTATATTAGTAGTTAGTTTTGTACCTATACTTAGGTATTATTTAGAATAATTACACATAACTAACATAGAGTAATCATACATAGTCTTTGATGCCTGTCTAGTTGTAAATATGTCTAAGGCATTATAGTTAGAATTAATTGATTCTTTGGTATATAATTAACTCATTCATTCATTCTTTGATTAATTTGATTCATGTTGTAAATAAAATTGACATTTTTGGAATATAGAGAGTGATGTATATCAATAACTGCCACCCAGTGAACGACCTAGAATAAATCAGTAAAAATTATGTAAATAAGTAAAATGACGTGACATCTGTGTGCATTGTGACAACTATACTACGATAACGACAACACAGTTTTTATTGCAACAAGATGTTGTCTCATCAATCGTGCTAGCAGCGTGTGCGAGCGCGACTTCCATGCCAGGATTGGACTCATGGTTAGCGCAGCTCGATTGAGCACGCTGGAGCTATTTTGGCACGCGTGACTCATGTGTGGGCGTGGCTTGGGCTGTCTGAGTGTGCACGTCTATTGGGCTTCCGTTGGTCTGCTCTCTCTTGCATGTGGAACGTGCATGGGATGCGTACGAAATGCTTTCTTCACACACTGGCCCCGTGTGAACTATTGGAAGTGGAGCAATTTAAGTTTGTTTCTATTGGAATTTTGCAAAGATGTCTGGAGGGTCTTGTAGTTCTTCAAGAGCAAGAGCTTGGAGTGATGGTTGGACAAATTTCACCCAACCCCTTGCACCTTGGCACAATTATACTCATGCCCCTCCTGAGATGTTTTCTTCTCCACTCTCCTCTACGACCCTGCATATCACACCCAGATTGCCCAATGCACGTTATTTGAGTTAATAAATAAATAAAAATGTGATTAGGCTAATTTATGCATGAGTGGAGCTAAATATGCAAGAGTTAATATAATGCACTATTTACACCCTACAGGAGCTATGTTAACCTAGGTATTAGCATAATTTAGACATTTTGAGAATAATAATTGTGTTATTATCACAGCCCCATGGCTATCTTTTGATAGTCCCTAGCAAAACAAAATGAAATGATATCTACAAAAATAGAGTTAGGAGCAGATTACTAAGATGTTAGTTGTTTATCAACGAAAGGAAATTCGTACTTAGGATCTAAACTACAATAACTCAACAGTACCTAGGATGTCTTCCAAAATGTAAACCTCCCACATCCTTGCCTTATTATTATATACATATAATTTTTTTTTCTTGTATAATCTTTTTCAAATCTTTTGTTTTAGGGTTTCAGGGTAGTTTTCTACGGCTACCCAACCCACCCAAGACTCAGAAAAACCTAAAAGTTCTAAGCATGTTATTTTGTGTGTGTATGGTTGACTAATTAAATAGGCAACCATGACGGATGTTGACGAGGGGAAATCGTGTTTTAAAAGATGTTACGTTGTAATATAGATGAAATCGCCGCAAAAATAAATAAGAATTTATAACTTAAAAATCAAAGTATCCGAGGTCGAACACAGGGAGCAATTGGGTATTTCAAAACTTAAGAACACAACTCTCAATTGAATAAAAAGCAATACTAATTCAACCAAAATTGAAGAGTAATGTCAATGTGGAAAACAATGCTAAAAAATTGGACGTCTCATGAAAAATCAGACATCTTAAAGAGTTTTGCTACAGTGCTTGATAGATGATTTTTGTCTTCTCTTTCTCGTTCTCTCTTCTTTCTCTCTCTCTTTGCTCTGCAGCTGTGCTTCTTCTGCATTATTCTTTGGCTTCTTCTTCTTCTTTTCTTCTTTGTCTTTCTTTGTCTTCTTTTACTTGGCCACTTCCTACTTCTCTCTTTCTTCTGCCCTTGCTTTCTTTCTTCTTCTCCGGCTAAGTCCCTACTTCTCTTCTTCACCAGCTACTTTCTTCTTCTTCTTAGCTGCTCTTCTGCTACAGTGCCTCTCTTTTCTTCTTCTCCTTTTTCTTTTCGTGCTGTGGCTACCTTCTTCCTTGCTAAGTCCTTCAGCCGCTACCTTCTTCTTCTTCTCTGCTGCGCCTCTTCCTTCCTTAGCTCCTTCTTTCCTGCACAACACCACGCAGCAAAACCTATCCCCTACCCTTCCCGCGTCTCTCTCTCATTATTTCTCTCTTTGATACGCTCTCCCAGAGCCAGGTAATCAGGTCGGGTGCACACTCGGGTCCAGGCGCACCGGCGTGGGTGTGATGCGTGAGGAGTGCTAGGTTTAGGTAAATGGGTCGGGTGCCAAGTCTGCGGGGGCAAGTCGCGGACGAGGCGTGAGTGAGGATAAGGGACCTCACCCCTATGTTACTTGAGGCAACCAGCACAAAACACAAAATCAATATAAGCTACGCACCTCACTCCTACTTTTCCGAGTCCCACCCACTTCTGCTGGCGCCCGCAGGAGGATATCTTCACTCAATTGAAGCAGCTGAAGGCCTCACAACGATTGCTCTCAGGTTGGATTCACTTGCACACTCAACACGCACAGTGTAGAGTCCTGAAGCCTGAAGTGCACAGCCTTGAGCTCTGAGGCAAGGTTGCTTGCTTGTGTGGTAATGGCGGATAGAGGCTCGGACCTGCACGACACAAGAACGGCCTTGCGGCCCTATCAAACAACAAGGAAAGCTTTGCCGTATCATGGCAAAGGTGAGGCGGGGGTCGGCGTGGCTCAGAATAACCTAGGCGTGAGTGCCTAGGTCGAACTGTGACCGTGCGTGTGGGTTTGTTCAGTGGAAGTGTGGGGCATGTGTGGTGGTTAGTGGATGGGTGGAAAGTGATCAGTGGTCGATGGCAGAGGTGAAGAGGTTGGTGGTGAGACATGTGGAGGTGCGGAGTGATGGATGCGTCTTGCCAGAGATCAGCCAGAGATGAGGAAGATGAGGGGGGACAGTGGTAGTCGAGGGGTGATTTATGAAATAAAAGGAGGGAAAAAAAAGAGTAGAAGAAGAGAAACTTATCTGTGGTGATTGGAGCGAAGTGGAGGCAGAGGAGGCAAATGGCGCGTATGTGCCATCGTCAGGGAAGACAGCCCTGAGGTGGAGATGACGGTGACGAGGAGGAGGTCAGAGAAGCGTGCGCTGGTGCGGTGCAACATGGAGGAACGAGACGAAGCGAATCCTGCCACTGGTATGGTGGTAGAGCGACGAGAGGAAGGAGGGGAGGTCGCCAGAGCTTGTGGGAGTTCTGACCAGAGATGAGGAGGCAAGAAATTGAGAGGGCATCGGCGGCCAAATCAAGCTTGGGAGATGCACAAAGGATCGAGGGTCCTTTTATAGCCGCTGGCCGAGCTTCTTGTGCTTGGAGGGCAAGCCTTCTAGTGCAAAATCCTCACCGGAGAAAAAAGGTGCTTAAGACACCCAAATCTCTCGAGCATTTGCACGAGAGATTGGGCATAAATTTGATCTAGAGATTTCGTTCAGACGGTGGAGAAATCCTCAGAGAATCTCCCTTCCAAATCTGGGAGATCTCTAAGGATTCGAGAAGATATTAGCCTCGAATCCTCACTGGAGTGAGATTCCTCTGCTGTAATGGCGGAGGGACCTGAATGCAAGGGTGGCGAGGAAGATAGGGGGCTCTACGCAAGGGTTTTTCAAAAGTTAGGGGTCAGAATGTAATTGAATGGACCATTTTGCAAAGTAGGTCAAGATAACCTTCCCTTAGGCCCAAATTTTGGTACAAACCTAATTTGGACCTAAGGAATCCAATGGTGAAGTTGGATTTTAGATTTTACCATGTTTGACTGGATATTTTGCATAGAAACCCAAATTAGGTCAAATAATGAGCTAGGATCCCAATCTAGGTCGAAATAGGTTCCAAAGGCCAAATTGAAGGTTCTAAACCCTAGGGAATATTTTTCCATGAATTTTAGAGGTTTTATTTGATTTTTATCCAGATCAGAACCTTGTTGTATTAAGTGGGTTTGTTTTAGGATTACAGAATGTCATTTAATTCTTAAATCTCACAATAACCCTTTTCTGACTGAACCATCCGACTTTTCCTCTTATTAAGTCCAATTGACCTATGTTTAACCCTTGAGAAATCCCGTTGATGCACTACAATGGTAAAATTACAGTTTTACCCTTTTTTCATGTTTCCTTCTCAGAGCAGTAAACCCTTGACTTAGGTCTTTCTTTAGGTTATACAGGAGCTTTTGTTTACTTTCTCAGGTCAAAATGAGCTAGTTAGGGCTCATGATGAGGCTCTCATCATATCCCCATGCCTAGCTTTTGCTAATCCCTTAGCAAAATTTAAAGATTTTAACCTATGTTCTAGACCATGAGTTTCTTCTACTAGTTGTGATAAGTGCTTTTTCTTTTTCTTTTGTGATTAGGTCAAAATGCTAACAATAGGTCTAGAGGTACTCAAGTACCAACCAAAATCCGGACCTGACCCACTTTAGCCTCAATCCTTCGCAAAGGTTTTTAAGGCCCGCAGAAACTATCCTAGGGTTCGTTGGACTTCGCGGTTAAAGCACCCATGCTTGAGACATTTTTAGCCTAGGTTCAGTTTGCAGTGTATTTTTGTAAGAGAGAGACAGAGGATTTATTTGTTTGGAGAGTTTTCTCTCTCTTTTTCTTTTTATTTCTAGCTTCAGATTGGCTTCTCAACACGGTCTGTATCGGATTCCTCGTCCCCATCATCAATGCTCAAGTGTCCCTGGCAATCTAGGCAACTTTTTCAGAACATTAAAATGCTTTTTGCGTGATTTTGATATTTATGCGCACTAAACTAGATCGTGCGTGGATTGGGGTGCTTAGGTTACTAAATCCCGCAATCCGAAGGTCAATTAACGAGGCCAAATACTCCCTAAGCCTTAGACCTAATACTTAAGCTTCGCATTTTCCCCAACCTCTTGAGGAGTATCCAAATTTTAGCGAGTACTTGAATTTAAGCCTAAGAGTCTAGCCCAAAAGGCCTAAAGTCAGCATTCCTACTAATCTCTTTTGTCTCTCCTTAGCACTTTTTTCTCATTTTTCTCTTTTCTTAATGTGGTCTAGAACTTCAGTTAATCCCTTAATATTTTACTAATGACTTCTTTTTTTCTTTTTCATTTTGTGCTCCTTTTTGGCATTTTGCTCTTTTCCTCATATTTTGTATAGCCCATAAAATTTTTCTCTCCCCCTCAATTTTTTTCCTTTTCCAAATTTTTCAAACTTTTTGTGTTTTTTTGTGATATGTAACTTTTTTTGTTGAAACCTTTTCCGGATATGGGTTTTCCTGATCTTTTGCACTTTCATAACCCCCCATGCCTACAATTTGCAATGTCCCCATTGTAAATTAGGTGGGTTTGATTTCAGCTTAGTTCATTCATTAGACAGGTGTTAGGTGAGTGCACCGGTCGAGGTGACTGTTGCAAACGATTTCTAGACTCGAGTACGGGTACCTGAGGTGGAGTTGGCTATGCTAATGGATGAACCCTAAAGTGCAATATGAATTCAGCATGAAAATGTTAGGAAAGGTTTCGGGTTTTCTCAAAAAATGACGGGTTGCCTCCCGTTAAGCGCTGAGTTTTTTGCCATCGACTGGGCGCAATGAACTCCGGGAGAATAGAGGATAAAGGATGACTCAGCCAACTTTGTATTGGTCATGTCAATGAACAGTTTGAGTCTCTGACCGTTCACGACAAAGGGTTCAAAATCATGGCTGAGTGGACTGATCTCAACGGCTCCATTTCCAAAGATTCGTCAGACTAGGTAAGGTCTGATCCACTTAAATTGTAGCTTTCCTAGGACTAATTTGAGTCGGGCATCAAAGAGTAGAACCTTTTGATCAGGATGAAAGATCATTCTAGAAATGTGTTTGTCATGAAAGGCTTTAACCCGTTCCTTGTAAATTCGTGAGTTCTCATACGCGTCGTGGCGTAATTCATCGATCTCGCTCATTTGAAGCCTTCTATGGGTTCCAGCCCTAGAAAGATCTAAGTTGCAATTTCGTACTACCAATAGGCTTTATGCTCCAATTCGACGGGAGGTGACATGCCTTTCCGCACACCAGTCTGAAGGGAGACATACCTAATTGGGCCTTGTGGGCGGTCCTATAGGCCCACAATGTTTCCGAAAGCCGAGATGACCAATCCTTCATGTCAGGTCAAACCATAACCTGGAGGATTTTCTTGATCTCTCGGTTTGATAACTCAGCTAGACCATAAGTTTGGGGGTGGTAAGGAGTAGAGATTCGATGTGACATCCCGTATTTGGTCATCAGTGACCTGAACTGAGCGTTTGTGAAATGGGTCCCTCTGTCGGAAATTATTGCTCGTGGAATCCCGAACCTTGAGAAGATGTTTTGATGAATGAATATGATAACAACCTTGTGATCATTGGTTTGGGTCGGCATGGCTTCTATCCACTTGGACACGTAGTAAACGGTGAGTAAGATGTATTCGAAGCCATCCGAGATAGGGAAGGGTTCCATAAAATCAATCCCCCAAATGTCAAAAATCTCGCATACCAGGATTGTCTATAAAGGCATCATGTCTCGATGCTCATGTTGCCCAAGGTCTGGCAATGTGTACATGCCTTATAGTGATCGTATGCATCCTTGAAAATTGTGGGCCAGTAAAAGCCACACTGGAGGATTTTTTATGCAGTTTTGTGTCCTGAAAAATGTCCACCGCATGCCTGGTCGTGGCAGAAGGAGAGTAAGTCTTTGATTTCTGCTTCCGCGGCACATCGATGAATTATTTGATCAACACCGATGCAGAATAGATACAGGTCTTCCCACAGGTAATACTTGGCATCGGAACACAATTTGTCCTTCTTGGCCTTCGGCCAATCGGACAGGATCTGATGTGATGCCAAGTAGTTCACTATGTCTGCAAACCATGGAAGCCCTGTATCGATAGTCAGGAGGTGCTCATCAGGAAAGTGTTTTATGATGGGTCCGAAAGGGTCAATGATCTCAAAAGGAAGGTGGGACAAGTGATCAACTGCCACATTCTATTTTCCCGCTTTGTCGAGAATCTCGAGGTCAAATTCTTGCAACAGCAAGATCCAGTGGATTAATCAAGGTTTTGCGTCCTTCTTGGCAAGGAGATGCCTCACAGTCGTGTGATTCGAGTAGATGATAACACGGGAACCAAGGAGGTACGATCTGAATTTTTCTAGGGCAAATACTACAGCCAGCATCTCTTTCTCAGTAACCGTGTAGTTACACTGAGCCTCGTCTAGTGATTTGCTAGCGTAGTAAATGACCATGGGTTTCCCATCAATTTTCTACCCCAAAATCGCTCCTACAGTGAAGTCAAATGCATCGTACATGATCTCAAAGGGTTGAAACCAATCGGGGGACTATAGGATCGGGGCTTGGGTTACTCGATCACGAAGGATCTCAAATACTTGAGTGCATTCCTTGGAGATTTCGAAAGACACATCCTTGAAGAGAAGAATAGTCAGGGGGCGCACGATTTTTGAAAAGTCAGGGATAAATCGATGGTAAAAACCAACGTGCTCCAGAAAAGATCAGATGTCCTTGATCAAGCTAGGCATAGGGAGTTTGGAAATCAAGTTAACCTTGGCTCGATCGACTTGGATGCCTTTCTTCGAAATTAAATGTCCCAGGATGATTCCCTCAGGCACCATGAAATGGCTCTTTTCCCAGGAAAGAACCAAATTCACATCGATGCACCGCCTGAGTATTAGGACCAAGTGCTGGAGGCAATTGTCAAATGATGCTCCGAAAATTGAAAAGTCATCCATGAAGACTTCCAGATAATCAACTACCATATCTGAGAATATGGCAAGCATGCATCGCTGAAAGGTTGCAGGTGCATTGCAGAGACTGAAAGGCATCCTTCGAAATGCGTACATCCCGAAAGGGCAAGTGAATGTGATCTTTTCTTGGTCCTCTAAATGGATTGCCACCTGGTTGTAACCGGAGTACCCGTCAAGAAAGCAAAAGAACCTATTTCTTGCTAGTTTCTCGAGGATCTGATCAATAAACGATAGTGGGAAATGGTCCTTCTTCGTGGAGGAATTGAGTCTTCTGTAATAAATGCAGACTCTCCATGAGTTAGCTATTCGAGTAGGTATGACCTCTCCGATTTGAATCGTAATGATGGTGAGTTCGGCCTTCTTAGGCATAACCTGGATTGGACTCACCTAGCGATTGTCGGATATCGGGTAGATGATCCTTTCATCTAACCACTTGATGATCTCCTTTTTCACGACCTCCTACAGGTTAGGGTTTAAACGTCTCTGCATCTCTCGTGAAGGTCGTGCGCCCTCTTCTGTGTAGATTCGATGTGTGCAATGCAAGGGGCTTATGCCAGTCAAGTCATCGAGAGTCCATCCAATGGCTCTACGATGTTGCTGGAGAACAGTAATCAGACGGGATTCTTGGTCAAGTGTGAGTTGGGAGTTGATAATCACAGGGAACGTCCGATTGGAACCCAAAAAGATGTACTTCAAATGTTTGGGAAGGAGCTTGAGTTCCATGACAGGGTTATCAGTAGTAGCGGGCGGTTTGAGGTCAGTATCAGGACACGGGTCGGAGTTATGGGTGTCTCTAGATTAGGTTCATACTCCTCTATTTGCGGGTTTTGATCTTCTAGTGGTTGATTGGGGATAATCAAGTTGTCCTCAACATGCGATTCATCACCATAGCTTTGATATCACATATTTGCTCTATAACCCTGAAATTAATCCCTCGTTGGGCCTTAAAGATGTCAATCTTCAGAGTTTGATTCCTAAATTTTAATTCTATTTAACCCTCCTCACAGTTTATGTTGGCCCTAACAGTGGCCAAAAAAGGTCTCCCTAATATAATTGGTGTATCCCTTGGGTTCTCAGGTATATCCATATCGAGAACTATGAAATCCACCAGGAAGTAGAAATCCCGCAACCTAACATTGACATCCTCGAGTATTCCTTTAGGTGACTTGATGGATTGATCGGCTAACTGCAATGTCACCTCAGTCAATTTAAGTTCGGACTCTTCAAGGTGGTCAAGGAGGGATGTAGGTATTAGGTTTATGGAGGCACCTGTTGGTGCTAGAGCACCACGATCATTTGTTTTGATGATAACAAAACACGTGTTATTTAACATTTGCAATTTGAGTCCTAGATTTCAGGTCAATTGCAAATGTGGACGTGTTTAGACGGAGTTCGAGCTCGCATCCAGGACGGATTGGAGGAGCTTGACGGAAAACAGAGGAGGTTCGCATGGAGCGAAAGATTGAAGATGGAAGGAAATGAAGAATAGGATAGATTTCCTTCTTTTGTACTTGTTGTATTTTTCGTTTCTTTTGTTGCTCTTTATTTCCTTAGATATTTCATGTTAAAGAGCCTCAAAGAACCCTAACAGTAGTCCTAGGAACACCGGCACAACCCTAGGATACTTAGGTTTTCAGTAGAACACTTAGAAAACCAATATAGGGTTCAAACAGCACTTCTAGACATCTAATTCGAAAATCAGACGTCTGATAAAGTACTTTAAGACGTCTGACTGTTGTTTCAGACGTCTGATAACTGTTAGGCTGGACATAGCCAGTTCTGTCTGATGAAATCAGACGTCTTAGAAGATGTCTGATGGACTTGCCAGACATCCAGATAGTGGACCGTTGGCTAGCTTAGCAGACACTGCAGAATATGACCGTTAGAGCCTTATCAGACGTCCTTAGGCCTTTCCAGACGTCTGATAATTGACCGTTTTGCCTCGGCTGACCTAAAATCTCTTCTCAGAGATTTTCTAGCCGTTGCAACGTTTGGAAATCAATTCCCACAGTAAAAGTAGGTTTCCAGACGTCCAGACATAGTGCCAGACATCCTGTATGTCGTCTGATGGACTTGCGTAAAAACCCTGTTTAGATCTGATCCAAGTCAGGGAGAGACCCGCCCAAAATCAGACGTCTGACCTTGGAATCAGATGTCTAAAAGTGAACTTCCAGACGTCTGATGCTAGAATTAGACGTCTGATAAGCCTGTCAGAACAATGATTATTCCTGATTTCGGGCTGATTCACTTGGGCTTTGTACCCAATGGCTATGGAAGCTTTTCTAAGCCTTCCAAAGCCTTCCTAAGGCCTCTATAAATAGAGGGGAGCCTTTACACACTTAGAGACACAAAGACACACCAAGAGAAACACAAGACACACTTAAGCAACATACTTCCACTCTCTTGTGTCCTAGATAGCTCTTGCTCTCCAAGCTCAAGCTCCATCATCTTGAGAGCATCAAGCCTTCGCGCACCCGCTCTCCCGCTGTTGTTCACGAGAGCGACATTGCGCCGTTGCGTGGCTCACGCACCCGCGTCATCGTCGACGCACTCCTTGCAAAGGGGAGTTTCCTAATTCCTATAGAAGCTTAGGTTTATTACTTTGTTGGCTCTATAGGTTTGTTGTTTATTTTATCTTTGTTATTTGGTTGGGTATTCACTTTGCGAATTCCCATCTCCTTCGTGGGACAAAATCCTTCTCGTGGAGAGAAGGGGTTGAGGAACGCTACCCTCGTACTTGTAGCGTGGTTGTACTGAGGTTGAATCACCCTCGTTTTAAAGTGATTCAATTAGTGGATTTGATCAACTAGGTTGATCGGAAAATCCTAACTCGAGAGGGTTAGGTGGTGGTTTTCACCCGTTTTGGGTTTCCACCTAAAAACATTTGTGTACTTGTGCGATTGATTTTTTGTGAGATTGCTTTATATTTTATTTCCGCATTTATTACGTCACCTCCTCTTCAAAGGGAAAACTACAATTGGTATCAGAGCAGGTTTTCCACCGACAGGAGTAACATTTGCGGAAAGATCACATGGAGGGAAGCTGTTCCACAAGCAGGATTTTCGAGGGGCAGTCCACAACCCGTCCGCCATTCTTCGACGGGAGCAACTACCCCTACTGGAAGTTGCGGATGAAGACGTGGCTTCAAGCCACCGATTTCACAGTCTGGGCCAGGTGCGAGACCCCCTTCGACATCCCAGAGAAACCCACCGGAGGATACTCGCAGCAGCATATTCGAGAGCTTTCACTCAACGCAAAGGCAATGAATGCCCTGTATTGCACGTTGAGTCCGGAAGAGTTCGAGAAAATCCAAGAGTGCACCACCGCCCACGAGATATGGAGGAGGTTGGAAGGCACTCATGAGGAGACAAGCTCGGATGAAGATCTCGGGGAGAAGGAAACCACGTGCCTTGGTTTCATGGCAATCGGAGAAAGTAACAACGACAGTGACGACAGCGATAATGAGGTAAACTCGGATTTACAAGAAGCTTTTAATGAACTATTTGAGATAAGTAAATCACTTAAAATAGAAAACAAAAGTATTAAAAAGAACCTTAGTTTTCTTAAAAATGAAAATAATAGGTTAGAAAAACAACTTAAGGACATAGAAGCTAGTCCTAGAATTGATAACCTATTATTAGAAAATCAAGACCTCATCAATGAAAATAATAAAGTGATTGAGGAAAATGATAGTCTAAAGTTAGAAATCTCTAATTTAAAGACTAAGATGAGTATTATAGAAAAAGAAATTGCATGTCTTAGGGAAAACTCTAACAAATTAATCAATAAAGTAGATAATTTTTATAGCCCTAAGATTGAGAAAGGATCTCCATCAAGGAGACCCGCTAACAAATCCGGATCCAAGCCCACTTGGATACCGAAAAAAGAATTAGAATCTTGTTTTGTAGGGTTCAGGGATAATTACAACATAAAGGACTGGACCTACAAGCTCAAGTCTGGTCAACTCGAGTTGGGAGAACCAAGGAGTAGACCAAGGAGGAGAATAAGACGACCGACGAGACGGCGAACAAACGACGGACCCGCCGCACGTTGACCACCAGATTGGAGACCGGCGCCGATGCCCGGGCCTCCAAGCTACGGATGGGAGCCCCATCCGATGTGGCATCCACCACCACCATTCGGGCCATTTTATTGGCCATGGTAGGTGAGGTAAAACCCTTTACCCTATCTTTGTTTATCAGTAGCATTTAGATAGGGGGAGTTAAAATTTATGAGCTAATTGTCAATTTTTAAGGGGGAGAAATAAGGTAGCTAAATTTCCTTTAGTAAGGGGGAGAAAAATAATAGCTATCTTGTTGTTACAAAAAGGGGGAGAATATCACCTTTGTTAAAATAAATTCATAGAAGAGCATGTCTTAAGGTGGAGTTACAGGAAATGTAAAACCAATCAAACCTTTTTGATAATGTCAAAAAGGGGGAGGATTTTTATGCATTATTATTTACGGTTTTGTCATCATCAAAAAGGGGGAGATTGTTGGTGCTAGAGCACCACGATCATTTATTTTGATGATAACAAAACACGTGTTATTTAACATTTGCAATTTGAGTCCTAGATTTCAGGTCAATTGCAAATGTGGACGTATTTAGACGGAGTTCGAGCTCGCATCCAGGACGGATTGGAGGAGCTTGAAGGAAAACAGAGGAGGTTCGCGTGGAGAGAAAGATTGAAGATGGAAGGAAATGGAGAATATGATAGATTTCCTTCTTTTGTACTTGTTGTATTTTTCGTTTCTTTTGTTGCTCTTTATTTCCTTAGATATTTCATGTTAAAGAGCCTCAAAGAACCCTAACAGTAGTCCTAGGAACACCGGCACAACCCTAGGATACTTAGGTTTTCAGTAGAACACTTAGAAAACCAATATAGGGTTCAAACAGCACTTCTAGACGTCTAATTCGAAAATCAGACGTCTGATAAAGTACTTTAAGACGTCTGGCTGTTGTTTCAGACGTCTGATAACTATTAGGCTGGACATAGCTAGTTCTGTCTGATGAAATCAGACGTCCAGACCTTAGTCCAGACGTCTTAGAAGACGTCTGATGGACTTGCCAGACATCCAGATAGTGGACCGTTGGCTAGCTTAGCAGACACTGCAGAATATGACCGTTAGATCCTTATCAGACGTCCTTAGGCCTTTCCAGACGTCTGATAATTGACCGTTTTGCCTCGGCTGACCTAAAATCTCTTCCCAGAGATTTTCTAGCCGTTGCAACGTTTGGAAATCAATTCCCACAGTAAAAGTAGGTTTCCAGACGTCCAGACATAGTGCCAGACATCCTGTATGTCGTCTGATGGACTTGCGTAAAAACCCTGTTTAGATCTGATCCAAGTCAGGGAGAGACCCGCCCAAAATCAGACGTCTAAAAGTGAACTTCCAGACGTCTGATGCTAGAATTAGACGTCTGATAAGCCTGTCAGAACAATGATTATTCCTGATTTCGGGCTGATTCACTTGGGCTTTGTACCCAACGGCTATGGAAGCTTTTCGAAGCCTTCCAAAGCCTTCCTAAGGCCTCTATAAATAGAGGGGAGCCTTTACACACTTATAGACACAAAGACACACCAAGAGAAACACAAGACACACTTAAGCAACATACTTCCACTCTCTTGTGTCCTAGATAGCTCTTGCTCTCCAAGCTCAAGCTCCATCATCTTGAGAGCATCAAGCCTTCGCGCACCCGCTCTCCCGCCGTTGTTCACGAGAGCGACATTGCACCGTTGCGTGGCTCACGCACCTGCGTCATCGTCGACGCACTCCTTGCAAAGGGGAGTTTCCTAATTCCTATAGAAGCTTAGGTTTATTACTTTGTTGGCTCTATAGGTTTGTTGTTTATTTTATCTTTGTTATTTGGTTGGGTATTCGCTTTGCGAATTCCCGTCTCCTTCGTGGGACAAAATCCTTCTCGTGGAGAGAAGGGGTTGAGGAACGCTACCCTCGTACTTGTAGCGTGGTTGTACTGAGGTTGAATCACCCTCGTTTTAAAGTGATTCAATTAGTGGATTTGATCAACTAGGTTGATCGGAAAATCCTAACTCGAGAGGGTTAGGTGGTGGTTTTCACCCGTTTTGGGTTTCCACCTAAAAACATTTGTGTACTTGTGCGATTGATTTTTTGTGAGATTGCTTTATATTTTATTTCCGCATTTATTACGTCACCTCCTCTTCAAAGGGAAAACTACAATTGGTATCAGAGCAGGTTTTCCACCGACAGGAGTAACATTCGCGGAAAGATCACATGGAGGGAAGCTGTTCCACAAGCAGGATTTTCGAGGGGCAGTCCACAACCCGTCCGCCATTCTTCGACGGGAGCAACTACCCCTACTGGAAGTTGCGGATGAAGACGTGGCTTCAAGCCACCGATTTCACAGTCTGGGCCAGGTGCGAGACCCCCTTCGACATCCCAGAGAAACCCACCGGAGGATACTCGCAGCAGCATATTCGAGAGCTTTCACTCAACGCAAAGGCAATGAATGCCCTGTATTGCGCGTTGAGTCCA
Organism: Thalassia testudinum; assembly: GCA_037157565.1. NCBI lineage: Eukaryota > Viridiplantae > Streptophyta > Magnoliopsida > Alismatales > Hydrocharitaceae > Thalassia > Thalassia testudinum. The sequence goes on from JAZHRO010000031.1 coordinate 149,105,630, forward strand.
GAAGAGTTCGAGAAAATCCAAGAGTGCACCACCGCCCACGAGATATGGAGGAGGTTGGAAGGCACTCATGAGGAGACAAGCTCGGATGAAGATCTCGGGGAGAAGGAAACCACGTGCCTTGGTTTCATGGCAATCGGAGAAAGTAACAACGACAGTGACGACAGCGATAATGAGGTAAACTCGGATTTACAAGAAGCTTTTAATGAACTATTTGAGATAAGTAAATCACTTAAAATAGAAAACAAAAGTATTAAAAAGAACCTTAGTTTTCTTAAAAATGAAAATAATAGGTTAGAAAAACAACTTAAGGACATAGAAGCTAGTCCTAGAATTGATAACCTATTATTAGAAAATCAAGACCTCATCAATGAAAATAATAAAGTGATTGAGGAAAATGATAGTCTAAAGTTAGAAATCTCTAATTTAAAGACTAAGATGAGTATTATAGAAAAAGAAATTGCATGTCTTAGGGAAAACTCTAACAAATTAATCAATAAAGTAGATAATTTTTATAGCCCTAAGATTGAGAAAGGATCTCCATCAAGGAGACCCGCTAACAAATCCGGATCCAAGCCCACTTGGATACCGAAAAAAGAATTAGAATCTTGTTTTGTAGGGTTCAGGGATAATTACAACATAAAGGACTGGACCTACAAGCTCAAGTCTGGTCAACTCGAGTTGGGAGAACCAAGGAGTAGACCAAGGAGGAGAATAAGACGACCGACGAGACGGCGAACAAACGACGGACCCGCCGCACGTTGACCACCAGATTGGAGACCGGCGCCGATGCCCGGGCCTCCAAGCTACGGATGGGAGCCCCATCCGATGTGGCATCCACCACCACCATTCGGGCCATTTTATTGGCCATGGTAGGTGAGGTAAAACCCTTTACCCTATCTTTGTTTATCAGTAGCATTTAGATAGGGGGAGTTAAAATTTATGAGCTAATTGTCAATTTTTAAGGGGGAGAAATAAGGTAGCTAAATTTCCTTTAGTAAGGGGGAGAAAAATAATAGCTATCTTGTTGTTACAAAAAGGGGGAGAATATCACCTTTGTTAAAATAAATTCATAGAAGAGCATGTCTTAAGGTGGAGTTACAGGAAATGTAAAACCAATCAAACCTTTTTGATAATGTCAAAAAGGGGGAGGATTTTTATGCATTATTATTTACGGTTTTGTCATCATCAAAAAGGGGGAGATTGTTGGTGCTAGAGCACCACGATCATTTATTTTGATGATAACAAAACACGTGTTATTTAACATTTGCAATTTGAGTCCTAGATTTCAGGTCAATTGCAAATGTGGACGTATTTAGACGGAGTTCGAGCTCGCATCCAGGACGGATTGGAGGAGCTTGAAGGAAAACAGAGGAGGTTCGCGTGGAGAGAAAGATTGAAGATGGAAGGAAATGAAGAATATGATAGATTTCCTTCTTTTGTACTTGTTGTATTTTTCGTTTCTTTTGTTGCTCTTTATTTCCTTAGATATTTCATGTTAAAGAGCCTCAAAGAACCCTAACAGTAGTCCTAGGAACACCGGCACAACCCTAGGATACTTAGGTTTTCAGTAGAACACTTAGAAAACCAATATAGGGTTCAAACAGCACTTCTAAACGTCTAATTCGAAAATCAGACGTCTGATAAAGTACTTTAAGACGTCTGGCTGTTGTTTCAGACGTCTGATAACTATTAGGCTGGACATAGCTAGTTCTGTCTGATGAAATCAGACGTCCAGACCTTAGTCCAGACGTCTTAGAAGACGTCTGATGGACTTGCCAGACATCCAGATAGTGGACCGTTGGCTAGCTTAGCAGACACTGCAGAATATGACCGTTAGATCCTTATCAGACGTCCTTAGGCCTTTCCAGACGTCTGATAATTGACCGTTTTGCCTCGGCTGACCTAAAATCTCTTCCCAGAGATTTTCTAGCCGTTGCAACGTTTGGAAATCAATTCCCACAGTAAAAGTAGGTTTCCAGACATCCAGACATAGTGCCAGACATCCTGTATGTCGTCTGATGGACTTGCGTAAAAACCCTGTTTAGATCTGATCCAAGTCAGGGAGAGACCCGCCCAAAATCAGACGTCTAAAAGTGAACTTCCAGACGTCTGATGCTAGAATTAGACGTCTGATAAGCCTGTCAGAACAATGATTATTCCTGATTTCGGGCTGATTCACTTGGGCTTTGTACCCAACGGCTATGGAAGCTTTTCGAAGCCTTCCAAAGCCTTCCTAAGGCCTCTATAAATAGAGGGGAGCCTTTACACACTTATAGACACAAAGACACACCAAGAGAAACACAAGACACACTTAAGCAACATACTTCCACTCTCTTGTGTCCTAGATAGCTCTTGCTCTCCAAGCTCAAGCTCCATCATCTTGAGAGCATCAAGCCTTCGCGCACCCGCTCTCCCGCCGTTGTTCACGAGAGCGACATTGCACCGTTGCGTGGCTCACGCACCTGCGTCATCGTCGACGCACTCCTTGCAAAGGGGAGTTTCCTAATTCCTATAGAAGCTTAGGTTTATTACTTTGTTGGCTCTATAGGTTTGTTGTTTATTTTATCTTTGTTATTTGGTTGGGTATTCGCTTTGCGAATTCCCGTCTCCTTCGTGGGACAAAATCCTTCTCGTGGAGAGAAGGGGTTGAGGAATGCTACCCTCGTACTTGTAGCGTGGTTGTACTGAGGTTGAATCACCCTCGTTTTAAAGTGATTCGGTTAGTGGATTTGATCAACTAGGTTGATCGGAAAATCCTAACTCGAGAGGGTTAGGTGGTGGTTTTCACCCGTTTTGGATTTCCACCTAAAAACATTTGTGTACTTGTGCGATTGATTTTTTGTGAGATTGCTTTATATTTTATTTCCGCATTTATTACGTCACCCCCTCTTCGAAGGGAAAACTACAGCACCTAGGTCTAGCAGGGCTCTATCAAATTGGGTTTCACCAATTTTACATGAAATCAGGGGAGTTCCTGGGACTTTAGCCTTGGGTGGGAGTTTACTCAAGATTACAGAGCTGGCTTGCTCTAATAGTACGATCGAATTCCCACTTTTGGTTCCTAGCTTACGCTTGGGTGTACACACGTCTTTCAAGAATCTTGCGTAAGCTGGTATGTGGCGGATTGCATCCATCAAGGGGATGTTTATCTGGACCTATTCAAAGAGCTTGACCATATCCTCCTCAAGAGCCATGGGTTTGGTTATCCTTTTTCCTTTGGTCAAGGCCTCAAGAAATGGAACCCTAGTTGGTTCCTCTAGAATAAGTCCAAGTTCTTGATATGGGAGAGGGGTATCCTGGATAACTATCCTAGGACTTGGGCTACTACTAGGCTTAGAGTGGTTTGGATAATGTGGGTCTTGGGTTGCTTTACCACTATGAGTTGTTACGGAGTTTAACCCTACCTGGTTCTGGTTTGGGTTTGGTAAGAGGGGTGGCTGCTGCTGAAATCCCGCATAAGATGTCGAAGCTTCCATCCCGTCTGGTGATGGAACAGTAGGGGTCAGATAAATCATATGTGCATGGCCTAAATTTGGGTTCATAACGCACCTCTAGGTTGGCACGTTATTTGGGTTTGGCAGAGGTTGAGAAGGAAGGGTGCCAGGTTGGCGAGAATTTGCCATCTGGGCTAGTTGATTGCGAACCTCTGTGATCTCGTCCTTGTGTTGTTTTTGCATTGCCGCATTCATCATTTGAATGTCAGCCAATGCTTGAAGAATAAGAGTCATTTGATCCTGGTTTGGCCCAGATTGATAGGTGAGATTGGGCCGAGGCTGAGGCGGCTGATATGGACAAGGAGCTTGTGGACGGGGTTGATAAGGTGATCTTTGAGTCTGAGAATTTCCCATCCACTGGAAGTTGGGATGATTTCACCATCCAGGGTTTTAGGTATTGGAGAATGGGTCATTCTGGATGGCATTGAGGTCCTCGCAAGTCTGAGGAGCCTCAGGAAAGTCAGAATACAAGGGTTCAGAGTTCCCCCAACTAGAATAGAGTGGATTGGAGGTCCCTCCAGTCCGAGAGTCAGACGGGGGTGGATACGGGTCCATCCCCTCAGAAGATTGGTGATAGATGTTCTGCACAGTTTCCCTCACAAGAGGTGGCTGTACAAAAGAGTTCTGCACAGAGGTGGCTCGCTGCAGATGCCGAGTCAGCTCGTCCACCTTCTTCTCTATGATAGAGACCTTGTCCAACCGACTGGCCATCAGTTCCAAGTCGACGGATGTGGACAGGTCCTACGTCTCATGTGCTCCCCTAAGATTCGTCGCTGCGCGGGCATTCGTCCGGTCGAATAAGCCCATGGAGTCATTATTGATGGAGTTCTCGCACATATTTTTGAGAATCGCCCACACTATGTCCTCATGTTGACTCATGATGTTTCCTTCGTAGGTTGCATTGACGAATAATCGAATGTCTTCACGGAGTCCCTGGTAAAAAGACTGGACTTGTTCCCATTTAGGAACTCCGTGATGGGGGCACTTTCGCATGAGATCTAAGAATTGGTCCCATGCTTCATGAAGAGGTTCTCCCGTTTGTTGGGTAAAATGAGTGATCTGGTGGTGCAAGGAATTTGTCCATCCAATGGGAAAGAACTTCAAAAATTCAGACTGAAGTTCATCCCATGTGTTGATCGGACGAGTCTAAGTTTGATACCAATGAGTAGCCTTGTCCATGAGGGCGAAAGAAAACATTTTCATGAGCAGAATATCCCGATTTTGTACATCTGACCCGAAGGTATGGGCTTGATGCTTAAGCTGTTTAATGTACTGGAATGGATCCTCGGAGTTAAACCCATGGAATTTGGTATGGCATGAATCATATTGGGCTTGAGTTCAAAATCAGGACCTCTAGCCAGGATTCGACTCGAGGCTCGATCGCCACCGTAGTAGGATTATAGTGATCTCGCATCATTGGACACTACGGTGGGTTTACAAAGTTTTGGAAGAGATCATTTAGGCGTTGAAGCTGGTGCTCAAGGTTGTTCTCTTCTTCAATGGGTTATTCCATGTTGGAAGAAGGATAACTTGGTTCTGAATCAGAGGAAAGGTCTATGTGGTGGGGTTGTTGCACAAACAAGGGCGTCGAGGTTTGGCCTCGGCGAGAATGAATTTCTAAAGGTCTTAAGGATGGTCTTAAGGACCTCCTACCAAACATGCACCGAAGGATGTGATGAGATTAGAAGGTGCTGGACCCAATTGAGACACCCAAAAATTGTTGGGTGACTATAGAGGTTCGGGGCGGATGATACCCCTTAGTCAGAAAGGTCATCCACTTGAGAAGTACCTGGGCAGCCAAAAAGGGAGAGTCAAGCAAAGACCCCTACACAGTAGAGCATCCCCACGAGTTACAGGGTTTCCCCCACCCGACCTCTCTTGTCACTAAGATTCGAGGTAGACCAGAATAGGGACCTTGACCTCTTAAGTCTACCTTTTTTTATTAAGATCAAGGTGCTTAGGGTTCCACTTGAACTTTAGGCCTTTTGAGTGCAAAAAGTGACCTAATTTTAAGGTTGGTTGATCCAAAGGATCAAATTCACCTCTTTGTTCCTTTGAGAGCTTTTAGGTCCTTTCTTTTAGGGTTCAAATGGATTAAGAGCTTGATTTGCTTAGGGTTTCTCTTGTATAGATCTTTTCAAACAAGGCTTAGGTACACCTCTTTTTGAAATTTTTGCTTCTTTGCTTAAGAGAAAATGTGTCTCTAAAAACCCTAGCTTTGCAATCCTTAGGTTGGCTCTAGTTGGTCCAATTTAGTTACCTCAAAAATTGATATCTAGGGCTCAATCAAGAAGGTTTCAGCCCTAGTTACCTTAATTGGATGTGCAATTCAAAATGTGTTGAAATGAAAATCAGGCAACTTTGGTGAATTACTAAATATGGAAGTAGGTATCCCTAGATTGATTTTTTTCTTTATTTTTTTTTTCTTTTCAAACTTTGAGGGGATTAAGAGAGAGGGCTAATGAAAGTTACATGTTTCTTGGTGTGGTTGTTGTGTGGCTGCTTTTCTTTTCTCAGCTTTCCCTGAGACAAACACAACAAAAGAGAGAAATTAAGTCAATATTGAATCAGAAGTTGTGACCAAAGCTTCAAAAATGCCCGCTGCTCCCCGGTAACGGTGCCAAAATGTTGACGAGGCGAAATCGTGTTTTAAAAGATGTTACGTTGTAATATAGATGAAATTGCAGCGAAAACAAATAAGAATTTATAACTCGAAAATCAAAGTATCCGAAGTCGAACACAGGGAGCAATTGGGTGTTTCAAAACTTAAGAACACAACTCTCAATTGAATAAAAAGCAATAATAATTCAACCAAAATTGAAGAGTAATGTCAATGTGAAAAATAATGCTAAAAAATTGGACGTCTGATGAAAAATCAGACATCTTAAAGAGTTTTGCTACAGTGCTTGATAGATGATTTTTGCCTTCTCTTTCTCTTTCTCTCTTCTTTCTCTTTCTCTTTGCTCTGTGACTATGCTTCTTCTGCCTTATTCTTTGGCTTCTTCTTCTTCTTTTCTTCTTTGTATTTCCTTGTCTTCTTTTCCTTGGTCGCTTCCTGCTTCTCTCTTTCTTCTACCCTTGCTTTCTTTCTTCTTCTCCGGCTAAGTCCCCGCTTCTCTTCTTCACCGACTACTTTCTTCTTCTACTTAGCCGCTCTTTTGCTATAGTGCCTCTCTTTTCTTCTTCTCCTTTTTCTTTCCTCGTTGTGGCTACCTTCTTCCTTGCTAAGTCCTTCAGCCGCTACCTTCTTCTTCTTCTTCTCTGCTGTGCCTCTTCCTTCCTTAGCTCCTTTTCTGCACAACACCACGTAGCAAAACATATCCCCTACCCTTCCTACTCTTTCCTGCACCCAGTAATCGGGTCGGGTGTGCGTCCTGGTCCAAGCGCACTGGCGTGGGTGTGATGCGTGAGGAGTGATAGGTTTAGGTAAATAGGTCAGGTGCCAGGTCCACGGGGGTAGGTCGTGGACAAGGTGTGAGTGAGGACAAGGGACCTCACCCCTGTGTTACTTAAGGCAACCAGCACAAAACACAAAATCAATATAAGCTACGCACCTCACTCCTGCTTTTCCGAGGTGGGACTAAATGTCCCACCTCCTTTTGCTGGCACCCGCAGGAGGATATCTTCACTCAATTGAAGTAGCTGAAGGCCTCACAATGACTGCTCTCAGGCTAGATTCACTCGCACACTCAACACGCACAGCCTGGAGTCCTGAAGCCTGAAGTGCGTAGCCCGGAGCTCTAAAGCAAGCTTGCTTGCTTGTGCAGCAATGGCGGACAGAGGCTCGGACCTGCACGACACAAGAACGGCCTTGCAACCCTGTCAAACAATAGGGAAAGCTTCGCCGTATCACGACAAAGGTGAGGCGGGGGTTGGCGTGGCTCAGAACGGCCTAGGCGTGCATGCCTAGGTCGAACTGTGACCGTGCGTGTGGGTTTGTTCAGTGGAAGTGTGGGGCATGTGTGGTGGTCAGTGGATGGGTGGAAAGTGATCAGTGGTCGATGGCGGAGGTGAAGAGGTTGGTGGCGAGACGTGTGGAGGTGCAGAATGATGGATGCGTCTCACCGGAGGTTAGCCGGAGATGAGGAAGATGAGGGGGGACAGTGGCAGCCGAGGGGTGATTTATGAAATAAAAGGAGGGAAAATAAAGAGTGGGAGAAGAGAAACTTATCTGTGGTGATTGGAGAGAAGGGGAGGTAGAGGAGGCAAATGGCGCGCATGTGCCATCATCAGGGAAGACAGCCCTGAGGTGGAGATGACAGCGACGAGGAGGAAGTCAGAGAAGCGTGTGCTAGTGCGACGCAACACGGAGGAATGAGATGAAGTGAACCCTGCCACTGGTATGGTGGCAGAGCGATGAAAGGAAGGAGGGAAGGTCGTCGAAGCTTGCAGGCGTTCTGACCGGCGATAAGGAGGGAAGAAATTGAGAGGGTATCGGCGGCTAAATTAAGCTTGGGAGATGCGCAAAGGACCAGGGGTCCTTTTATAGCCGCTGGACGAGCTTCTTGTGCTTGTAGGGCAAGCCTTCCAGTGCAAAATCCTCACCGGAGAAGGAAGGTGCTTAAGACACCCAAATCTCTCAAGCGTTCGCACGAGAGATTGGGCGTAAATTTGATCTGGAGATTTTGTTCAGACGGTGGAGAAATCCTCAGAGAATCTCCCTTCCAAATCTGGGAGATCTTTGAGGATTCGAGAAGATATCAGCCTCGAATCCTCGCCGGAGTGGGATTCCTCCGCTGAATGCAAGGGTGGCAAGGAAGCTAGGGGGCTCTACGCAAGGGTTTTTCAAAAGTTAGGAGCCATAATGTAATTGAGTGGACCATTTTGCAAAGTAGGTCTAGATAACCTTCCCTTTGGCCCAAATTTTGGTATAAACCTAATTTGAACCTAAGAAATCCAATGGTGAAGTTGGATTTTAGGTTTGACCACATTTGACTAGACATTTTGCAGAAAAACCTAAATTAAGTTAAATAATGAGCTAGGACCCCAATCTAGGTCAAAATAGGTTCCAAAGGCCAAATTGAAGGTTCTAAACCCTAGGGGATATTTTTCCATGAATTTTAGAGGGTTTATTCGATTTTCATCTAGATCGAAACCTTGTTGCATTAAGTAGGCTTATTTTAGGGTTATAGAATATCATTTAATTCTTAAATCTCATAATAACCCTTTTCTGACTGAACCATCCCACTTTTCCTCTTATTAAGTCCAATTGACCTATGTTTAACCCTTGAGAAATCCCGTTGATGCACTGCAATGGTAAAATTGTAATTTTACCCTTTTGTTCATGTTTCCTTCTCAAAGCAATAAACCCTTGACTTAGGTCTTTCTTTAGGTTATGTAGGAGCTTTTGTTTACTTTCTCAGGTCAAAATGAGCTAGTTAGGGCTCATGATGAGGCTCTCATGAATGGACCTTAGGCATTTATAAACTCTAGGTGATCCTAATGGAAAGTATTACCACCTAAAGGTTTATCTCTTCAACAGGTAGTTTTCTCCTTGCTATTATTTTTGGTAGGGTTAATACATGGGAGAATCTAGTGTATATCTCCTTGACTTTATTACTACTTCCTCGCTTCTCCATATTCTTGGGATTTACTTGTGCATTTTTGTGGGCTGGGCTTTGGACAATTAGCAATAGGGGGTTATCCACAGCAACTTGTCAGCCACTCCTGTGCAGTGAAGTGTTGCTTATTTCCTTTTCTCCTTTCTTTTTTTTCTTTATTTGAATATTTTCTATTTTTTTAGTTTTTTCCCTTTTTTTTAAGTAGGTGGCTTCCCTAATCTAAGATGTATCGAAAGGCAATGGCCAAGAAGATTAGGTCAAGTGGCTAGGCTCTGGACACCAAACAATGGGGACTACCCACAGTAATGTGCCAGCCATACCACCCTAATCTATTTATTAGCTACCTAATTTTAAGGTCACCCATAAAAAGTGTATAGATGCTTAGACTTCTAAGGACTCTTAAAGCATAGGGTAGGTTGATAAGTCACATACTTATCACAACAAATTATTTATTTGTTTGATGTTTATTTTAAAACAATAAAGACTCAAGAAACAGGTCCACATTTTAGTGGAACCTGGGTTAATTAACTTAGTAAACCTGAAGAGTCTGTGTCAAGATCCTACTATAGTATTTCTTAGGGTTGGTAACTTCTAATGCCTAAGTTTTCATTTCCTAGCTCTATATTTTTTCTTTTTATTTTAGCTTTTTTTGTACATATAAAAAATAAACAAAAAATTCTATGAAGATGTCAAAATAAATTCAAGAATAAATATCCACCTCCATGCCTATCTAATGCAATGCCCTCATTGTATTAAATATGCATGTAAGAGTAGAGTACAATGATAGCACCTACATAATGCATCGAATTGCAGGCTAGCTCACAAATCCAAGGAGAGTATTTACAACCTATAAGAGCACACTGGGTTGCCTCCCAATAAGCATTGAATTTAGTGCCTTCAACTGGGCCTAGTCTAGCACCTAATGATTAGATGAATTTTGGGTATTATAATCTAACTTCTAGGCCCCAACATGTGGGTCTCAGTAGATCAAAGTGGTCTTGCCAAAGAGATAATCAAGAAAACTGGCAAGCTAGTGGTGTAGGGTGAGCCCAAATGGTCTCCAATAGGTGTTTCCTTGGATGTTCATATAGGAGGCTTGGGTGGGTGCAGAAATTATGTGATGGTTGCGAGCATGAGGGTTGTCAAGATTTTGGAAGGTATTAAAGGCTTTTAAAGGTATTATAGGTGTAGACTCTAGGATGATTAGATTGATTTCAGTAATCAGACCAAGCTTCCTACGAGTTTCTCTCCAAATCAAAAATTCCTTCTAAATTTCATCCTCTTGTATCTCAAACCTTGGGTGTTGGATCCATCCATCTTCATCTTCGTGTTTTTCACTTGCTGATTAAACCTCAAACTCCAGAAATTAAGGATAAGGGTTTTTTGGGTTTTTGATGTGTAAGGTAAATCTTCCAATAAAACTTTAGGTTCATGAATATCTTTCTTACAAGGAGAATCCTCATCCTAATTTTTTCAAAGTAGGTTGCATATCATTTCTATCCTCGATTATGCTTGCAACCTTGTGATTTTCTCTATGATGGGTTGAATGCCATTATGGGGTTTTGTATGATGTGGATGGCCATAACATCCTCTATTCTACCTAGCTTCTCTATTAAACTACATTTGATTCGATTCTTTTGTGATTCCTCAAAAATATTAAATTGATCTACTTGGTTCCTTAAGGTAATCTCTATCTTTCTCGATTTACAATCAATCTTTGCCTTGGCAGTGGCCAGGAGAGGTCATCCTAGAATGATTAAGGTGTGGTTGAGTTGTTTTGGTGCTTCCATGTTAAGGACCATAAAATCAACAAGATAGTGAAAATTATTGACCTTGACCTGAACATCCTCCAAATGACCCCAAAGTGTTGTAATTGATTGGTCAGCCAATTGAAGGGTTATTTCAGTGGGTTTTAGGTTGCCCAAATTAAGTTTCTTAAAGAGTGTAGTAGGGATCACATTAATAGAAGCACCTAAGTTAAGGAGGTCTCGATCAGAAGTGATATTAGCTATGGTGCAAGAAATGAGTGGGGCTCCTAGGTCCTACTTCTTAAGAGGTAGCTTGTTTAAGATTAAAGAGCTGGTTTGGTCTGACAAAACCACCTTCCTAATATTTTCAAATTCCGCCTTACGCTTTTCCATATATGAATTCATTAAAGATCTAATGTTGGTGGGAATGGATCTGATAGTAGTAAGGAGTAAGGTAATTATTAATTTGAATCCTTGTAGCAAGGATATTCCTTCCTCAAATTTTTCCTTCGACTTTTTCTATTTGCCCTTACAGCAACATCCTACTCTCAAATCAAATTCAAACTAAGTCTTTTTTCAATCACATTCTTGGTTGGGAGTTTGAATTGCTTATTATGGGTCCTAGGGTTATTAACTAGGGGATGGGTAGAACCCTTGGTTTTACTACCACTCCTTAAAGTGATGGTGTTTGTTGTACCATAGTATTGCTAGTTTGTTCCTTAAGGAGGGTTAGGCAAAACAAGTGACTCCCGATTAGTCATGGTTGGAACTTGGTTAACACTAGGAGGGGTTAGAGTAGCTTGATAAATCGCATGAGCTTGAGCTTGAGGCTACCTAACATTACCGAACCCTTGAGGCCCAGCACCTCAATTCTATGCATTCTTTGGGTTTGGTATGGATTGAGATGGTAGAGATCTGGGCTGTCAGGTTGTAAGGTATCCAATTAGGTCTTCATTTGTTGCATGAGCTGGAGCATTAAGCCTTGCATTTCTACCATCTTCAAGTTCAAATCAGCCTGCCCTGCGAGTTGTGAAGCATTCCAACTGGGCTAATTGACCTGACCCAGAGGCAGGTGGGTGTATATGTAACTTTGACCCATTGGGTTATGCGGTAGATAGTTGTTGGGTCAAGACTGGGTTTGCTACCCTTGGTTCTTCCAAGAGAAGTTAGGGTGGTTTCTCTAACTAGGATTATAAGTATTTGAATATGGGTTGGACTTAATATTATCCTATATTGCTTGTACATCCTTATAAGATGAGGATGGTGCTTAGGTAGAATCAGGAAAATTGGGATCAAAGGCCTCAGTTTGGAACCTGTAGGGTTCTAAGAAGTGTTGACTCAAAGATTGAGCCGAATCAAGTTAGTTTACAAACTCCCTCCTGTGGGAGTTTGCAAAGATTGAGTAGTCCTAGAAGTGTTCCTTGAGTTACTAACCATCCACTCCACCATTCTTTTAGCCATCAGATTCACCTTATCTAGCTTATTATAGATCAATTCCATGTCAAATTTAGAAGAATCAATTTAAACATCATTGGCATTTGATCTAAGTATTTGGCATCTATTGAATGTATCCATGAAGGCATAATTGATAGAATTCTCACTCATTTCCTCAAACAATTCATACACGCTATCTACATCCTTGTTGAGAAAATTTCCTTCGCAAGAAGCATCCACATGATTGCGAAGTTGATCATTCAACCTGTGATAGAAGATCTACATAAGTTGCCACTTGGGCACTTATTGGTGTGGACACCTCCTCAACAGGTCCTAAAATTGCTCTCAGGCCCCATGAAGTGGTTCCCTTGGCCATTGGACGAAGGTAGTAATCGCCTATTTGAAAGCATTGGTCCACCCAACTAGGAAGGATTTCTTTAGGAAGGTTGATTTCAATTCAGTTTAGGTACTAATTAATCTTCCAATGGTACTGTATGAATGTGCAGTCTTATCCTTGAGTGAGTAGGGAAACAACCTCATGATCATCTGCTCCTCATCTGTGTTCCTTGATTTGGTGGTCTGAACTAAAGTGGTTAGATCCTTCAAATGTTGGAACGAATCCTTGGAGCCAAGCCCATGAAAATGCTTGATCGAACTTAGCACCTGGGACTTGATCTCAACATCTCCAGCGGCTATCATAACTTTAGGTCGATCCTTGAATTCGAAGGATCATAGAAATCCTTCAAGGGCCGAGCGCCCTGACATTCATTCGTTGGAACCAAGCTTGCATCTGTTGTAGCTGATTTAACTGCCCCTGAATAATCTCATGCTGGTTCGGAGGAGGAGGTGGTGGTGACAGTTGGTTATCAACCATGGGATATGCTTGGATAAAACTTAACTTTCTTCTCCTAGAATGATGGTCCAAAGATCCTTCCAAACGAGGGTTTAATGACCTCTTCCTAAGCATACATCGGAAGAAAGTTGAAGGATAACAGATAAGCCCTGCAGCACAAGAATACAATCCTGTCTTGAAATTAGATAGCCTAGAGAGCTACTAACTCCCAGAACTCATCTTAAGATCAAAAGTGATTTGATTTACTATTATCCAGCCAATTAGAGGGAGGAATTAGAGAGAAGATTCTTCACCTTAGGCTCCTTTGATACCCCCCAACTGTTGTTGTTTGATGCTACTGCCATAGCTAGACATCAGCTGAACCAGTAGGAGCAACTTAATCACTATCGATCTTGATCGAAGCCTTGAAGAGCGAGTCCAATCCTTAGGGTCAACATCTACTCATTTTTAGTTAGGCTTGGGATTGAATGTGCTCTTAGAATGTGATGGGCTATTAATGGGTTGTGCCCTTAAGATCAATCTTAAGGTGAGGCATATTTTAAGGTGATGGGCTATTAATGGGTTGCTTGATACCAAGGGTTTTCAAGCAAGATTATTATAAAGGTGAGGCATATTTTAAGGTTCATATCTTGCTTAAGTAGATTTTAGAATTCAAATTTCAGGTATTTTCAATCAATGTTCTATAGGCATACTAGGTTGTGAAAGCACGAGTGTAGGTATTTTCCTTTTAAATTAGAAAAAGAATGTGGAGTGCCTGATTCAGACCTATCAAGTTGAATCCTACAAAGGAAGCTACTTGATTTTTCAATTTTTTCTTAGGTGGTGTAGCCCAAAGAAATCAAGCAATTGGTTGTTTGCACCACTAAATTAAGGCACACCAAGATGTTTAACCTATTCTAGTTTCTAGTCAATTATGTGTGTATTGAATTCAGGTGTACTGGGTCCACAAGTCAGAATCCCGGTTAAGTGACAGAATTTGAAAAGAGGGTGCACCTTAAGTTGAAAAATGTGTGGTGTTTAAGTGTGTAGCTTTTCATTCGGTTCCAAATCAGAGATTTTTTTTTTGTATTTTTTTAAGTGGGTGAAGTGGTTGGAGGTGGAAAACAAGACAACCAAGTCTAACCTAGGGTTAATGCAAGCACCTAAGTAGATTCGGGTCTTGATTATTAAGAGAGTAGAGTGAATTCTAATGATAGGGTGGATGAAAGTGCACTTACATATTCCTCTAAGTGCACTTTGCTCCAATCTACTACCTTCGGCTTACCTTGATCAGGTACCTACAAAATAGTAGATCAAAGAAAAGATAGGTTAGAAGATAAGTAAATGCAGAAAAATCGAAGTCCGTTGCCTTCATGGAAACGACGCCAAAATGATCGTCGGAAAATTTGCATGGAAAAATGGTTTTGAAAATCACGTCGTAGTACGTGAAAAAAATCCGTGATCAGATACATAATCAGAGGTGAGTCCAAGTCGAATATGGGGAGGCAACGTTTAAAAATCCACGTTAAGTTTCTTTTTTTTGATTTTTTTTAGTTTTATAATTTTTATAAATTTTTTGAAATAAAATGGAGTGGCAAATGTGAGCGTGATAGTGGGTGAAGATGGCATGATAGGAAAATAGTGTGTAGTGGGTTGATAGTGATTGAGACATGCGAAAGAAAATGTGCAAACTGGATTAACTTGTAATTTTATTAAAATAAATAGTTGCAAAATTTACACTAAAGAGAGAGGAGAGAAAAAGGGAGAGAGAATATTGAAAATACACTAGAGGAGGGTGAATAGTGTAACTGAAAAATAATAAGTAAATAAAAGCAACCACACAAAAATGATAAAGATTTTTAGGTGGAAAACCAAATCGGGAGAAAACCACCACCTAAGTCAACCTGACTTAGGATTTGAGGGTTACTAGGTGATCAATCTACTATCTACACCACTTGAAAACAAGGGTGGTGTACCTCAATTACAAAAGCCACCTCCGATCCTGAACAGGAGTTTTTCCATTCACAAGGAAGAGATGGGGATTTGATAGGTCAAACAACGAGGTACAACAGTATGAAAATAAAATAGAAATTAAACACAATCTATAGACCACCCCAACAAGATTCTAACGTAATCTAGCTACTATAAGTAATAGAGAACTCCCTGAGATGGTTTCTAGCATCTGAGTAGTGAAGGAGACAGAGTTTTGCCTACAAGAAGAGAAACACAATAGTACGGCAAGTTGTAAGCAAAGCAAAGTGAGGTATAGAGCTTGAATTATATCTCTAATAGGTGCCTTTGCCTAATGGGGGTTTAAAGGATATTTATAGGCCTCAAGAGAACCTTCAAGAAGGCTTAGGAGACTTTTAGCCATTGTAGACAAGTCCCTAAAGATTTGGTCAAAATCCAAATCAAATCAAGAAATGAGTAATTCTAATAACAGAATCAAACATCTAAAAACTATGCAAGATGTCTGATATGGGGTTTCTAGATGTCTAACAAAAGATCTAGATGTCTAGAAATGAGGGTCAGTGTTATTGGAATTGATTGAATCCAAACAATGTACTTGTTACTAAGTGTCAGATGTTTGATTGCTCATTATAAGACATCTCTTGATAATTTTGGACATTTGAAAATGAGAAAGTTTATTCCTAGAATTGATCAGATCCAAACAAGAATCTTGTACATAAGGGCCAGATGTTTATGAGAGGTCTGATACTATTTCTAGATGTCTGTTGATAATGATGACCAAAGATTTAGGATTTCTTGAGAATCTCTGATTTGAGATTTCCTCTAACAAATCTTACTTTAAGTCAAATTAGTGCTAACATTCCAATTTTGGACATCTGGAATAGTGTCTGGATGTTTGGAAATAATATTAAAATAATCTTAGGTTAGTTCATGAAGATTTGTTTTAACTAAATGAGGTTTAGGCTTGATTAGGTCCTAACGCTTGGTTATTGGACGTCTGATTATGGTATCAGACATCCTAAATGCACTACGAACATCTGGATGTAGGTCAGGTCATCTAAAGCCTAAGTGTTTAATTTGTTAAGGTAGTATATATGGTTATTGAACGTTGGTTCTGAGTATTAGTGACTTAACTTTTCATATCTGACGTCTGGGGACAATATCAGACATCTAATCCTAAGGTATTGCCTAAGTGTTGAGTAATGATGTAGATGCATCCATTTAGGATAAAATGCCTATTTATGCATGTTCCTAGGTTTAGATATGCATTTGATAGTATAAATATTGCCTAGCATGCATCATTCTACATTTAGAATAGTTTATATAAAGTTTAGGTTAATTCATGTCCTTTTATGGCTAGGAGAGGAGAATTATTTCGGGGCCTCGGATTGACAATCCGACCATACGGATTTGATCAAGACAACGATTGAAGTTCAATGCCTCTGAAATCATCTTGATCGGAATCCTGTAGCACCTTATGCAGTCCAAGAAAGATCAATGGCCAAGGGATGAGGTGACGCAATTCGGAGCTTCAAACGACAAATTTGACAGCATGGATGGATCAGGATCGATGATGGCAACCCAACAACGCAAAAGTCGACCCAATCCGATGTTCATGGCGTCACTGACAAGCATCTGAAGATGGACAGTCTATATGATGCCACGTGGAGCCATCCAGACCATCTAAACCAGCCAGCAACAATCGCTCCTCCTCAAAGGCATCTCCCCTTGCGAGATTTGGGCCGTTGGATTCCCATCCAACGACTCTTGTGATACCACGTCACCCCTCCACATCTACTCTCCAAGTGCTTGCGACCATTGGGTCCTCATCTAACGGCTACAAGTGATTGTGCGTTGGATGGCCTTCATGATGATCCGTAGGGGTAGCGCAGCGGTCGCAAAACTCACTTGCAAACCCGTGGCCCGGGTTCAACTCCTCCAACACCTCAAATCTAGCCCAGCGGTGAGGTGAGCCCAAATTTGACCGTGCAATCGTGATTGAGCGACCAAGATGCAACCATGCAGCGCAACAAATGAGAGTGGATACCCCCGTGCGTGCCCACGCGATCATGCATGCGAACTGACACTTCATCTCAGGCACAATTTGAGCACACAATCTCCGCTCATCCTTAGCCACCTGATCTCGATCAAACGACTCTCCATCTACGAGGAGGGACAGCTGTGGGCGTGTGAGCGCTAGCATGTGCAAGCGTGCATGGGCGTTGGCTGGGAACCTTCAGCGACGTCTAAGGTTGGTCTACAGTGACGCCTTCAGATGTCACTAATTACCCATGTACGAATTATCTTCTATCCTCCACTATAAAAGGACCCATATCCCTCCCATTATTCTTCATCTCTTCCGTTTTCTCCCTTACCACCTCCAAGGCTTTAGAGAGAGCTTGTCCCAAGCCCGGGATGCTCTTCTAGAGTAGAAAATCAAATTATTTTCCCACCTCTCATCCCCCTTCGTGGTGCATCCCATGGACGTCGTCTTACCACCTTCGGGAAGTAGATCCTCACCGTGACGTCATCCTGACTCACCCTCTGTCCTCCACCTCCATTCTCCTTCCTCCTGCTCCTCACCACCTTCCTTCAGGCGACGTCAGAGCAAGTCGTCCTCCAAGCAACCGTCAAGGGGGACTCTTCTCACCTATATCTATCTTTTACAGCTTTTTGGTGTAATTTTCTGCCTTCTTAGTTGTAGCAAACTATTTGAGATATATACGTGATTGTTTCTCTCTCTCTCTGCAAGTAGATTAGATAGAAATTATTTTGACCTAATCTCTTGCCTTGTGAAATATTACAAAAAAATTACAAAAGATAAAAACAACAAAAAGAAATAAAACTGAAGCATAGATTTCAAAATCAAATGTTCGCCTCCCCATGTTCGACTCGGGACTCACCTCGAGTTTTGGTTATAAATTTTATTTGGTAGCATATTTCTACGCACTACGACGATGGGTTTTCTAATTCAAATCTTTTCACATATGAAATCGCACTTAATCAAGTAACTAGATCAAGGATTCCTATATCTAGTTGGGGGCTCTTTACAACTCTCCTAGACTCAATAAACAGAAAATTACAACTCTATTTTAAATAGATATATAAATATTCCTAAGATCTAGACAAAAAGATTTTCATCTTCGAGACTTCCTTTTGAGATGAAATGAAAGCTACAACATAGATTATAAAGGCAAGAAATAGTGATTTTGACATATATATTTTCTTTTTGTTATTTTGTAAATTTATCAAAACAATTATTAAGAGAGGTTGATTGTTATCGCACTAAAGTCGGGTTTTAAATATGCGTCATAGTATAGTGACTAAAGCGACAAAAACATTTAAATTTCTAAGCTCAAATTATGAGTCCGAGGTCGTCTTAGGGAGCAGATAAGACACAATTAAACCATTAATCGAGTATATAAAATGAGGTGCAATAGCTTGATGCAAGAAGAAATAGATTAGGCAAATAATAGCACTATCAAGCTCAAAAAGAAATAAGTTTTTGAGACAAAAATTTGTTTTTCAACTAAGCAAAGTCGGTCTCAACATTTAGCCAATTTCCAAGCCAATAGATGTCTTAAAGTGGAAAATCAGAAGACTGCAGCAAAACCAGCACTTTCCTTTGGGTTGAACAATTCCACCTTTTCTTCTCTCTCTATAATCAGATCCGGACCTGACCCATACCTACCTAGGTGTAAGTGACGAGTAAGGGCGTGCATGTGAGGGTGATGGGGACTCGACCCCCGTGTACTGAGCGATGGAATAGGGGGCAAGATTCCTTTTTAAGGCGTTTAAAAAATGACTTCCCACGACATAGGACTTTGTTTGCCACCTCTCTTCTGTCTTCGCTGCATCTGAGTGAAGTCCTTAATTGAGGTTGTGGTCGGATTTTTGCGCAGTTTGTAAAATTAGGATTTTATCATTGTAATGCACAAAAACTGAATCGCTTTTAAGTTTATAAAACCTAGATAGGGAAGTATCTAGGGTCATCCAAGGAGGCCAAATGCTTGTAAAATATGTCTCTTACTTGGAAATGGAAATCAACTTTCTTTTTGATCTTTTCAAATTTATAATTTTTTATAGTTTTGAAATGATGGGAAACACACGAATTGTTGATAGCGAGAAAAATAGCTACACCTAATTCACTACACTACTACTAAGGTGACAAGTAGAGCCTCTCCCTAAGCTCACCCTAGGCACGTGGAGGCCTAAAGTAATTAGGGAGAGGGAGTGAAAAAAATGCTAGACAAAAAATTCTGAAAGACTATGCAACGAAAAGATAACTGAAGGCAACTTGAATTGATGGAAATTGTTTACACAAAACCTATAGAGGAATGCTTCTACTCTACTTGAGAATACAAGAAAAGAAAAACACAAATCCTCTATATAAAATGGTGAAGAAGAGGGGGCTTCTTGCTCCAAGCCGAGTAGCTCTTTCACTTGAAAAAAGGGCTCCTTCTTCTTCTTCCTTGAAAGGCTCCTCCAGGAAGGTGTCCTCCAAGATAGTTGCAAGCCCAAGGGGGAGGGAGGGGGCGTGCACTTGCTTCTCCCAAGGGTGGATGTCCACCTTAAAAACTCCTCTTTTGCCTAGTCATCCTCCTAGTGATGGATTGCTCCTCCTCCTAGGTGTGGCACAAGGTGAAGGAATGGGAAGAAGAAGGCACCAAGGGGGCAGGTGATGTGCCCCCTTAATCTTCTTCTCTCTTCCTTCTCCTTGGCCATGGGTTATGGGTGGAATTAGAGTGGAAAATATACTATGGGAGGATGGGAAAAATGGTGGTGGTTAAGGGTCTTTTTATAGAGTAGGATGGGGGGTATAGGTGTCTCTTGGAATGAATGGCTAGGAAGGGATTTAAGGGTAGTTAGTAGATCCTAGGGCTAAGGATGATTGGTGCCAACCCAAGGGTCACATAGGTGGTAGTTATGGGTTTTGTGTCCCTTGAAGTTGGTGCCAAAATGGCCTTCTAGAAGGGGGATTAGGTGGTGCCAAGGTAGGGTTCTAGAAGGGGGGTATGTGGATGGTGGATGTGGCTTGGAAGGGGTAGGTGTAGGGCCATGATGTGAGGGTATTTTGGTGCCAAAAGGGAGGGGTGGTTAGGGTAGTTTTTGGCGCCAAAATTGGTGCCTTTTGGTGGTGGTCATGATGTGATGATGTGCACACATTTAAATAGCCAAAAATGTCTATTAATGCATGTTCTTAGTGTCATATTAGCATCATGCATTGTAAATATTGTATAACATGCATAATCACGCATTTAGGTCAAATTGTATAAACTGTATAATAATTGTCTCCTTTTATGGTCAGGGACAGGGTGACTTTTAATCGAGGCCTCGGATCGAAGATTCAACCATACAGATCTGATCAGGACGACAATTGGAGTTCAACGACTCCAAGATCGCCCTAATCGGACATTTGTAGCACCAGATATAGTCCAAGGAAGCCTAGAGATCAAGGGATAAGATGGTGCCAAACAACACTTCAAACGACAAATCCGACCGCACGGATGGGTTTGGTTCGATGATCACAGCCTAAGGATGCAAAAATCAACTCAATCCGACATTCGTGGCACCTTCTACATGTCACAGAAGATGGATGACCATGATGGCGCCACGTGGTGCCATCATAGCCGCCTAAATCGGCCACAGCATCACTTCTCATCCTCTGCAGGCACAGGCGAGGCGAGATCTGGGCCATTGGATCTTGATCCAACGGCCTCGAGAGCGCGTGCTTAAAACGTAAATGCGACGAAGAAGCGGTGCTAACACAGCGGTCGAGCGCCCTTGCGCAAGCGTGGGGCGCGGGTTCGACTCGCGATCTGCGACGCGCGCGCATTTAATCTCGACCGCATGATCAGCTGCGAACAACCCAAATCGCCCAATCAAGTGCACGCGCGATCAAACGCACCGCCTCATGCCCGATTGCACGCGTAGATAGTGCAGCTGAAGTGGGCGAGGACAACTTTAAGTTGTCCGATCTTGAGATTAGACAGCTGATATCGCAAGGACGTGGGCAAGCGTTAAGCGCTCGGTAGGTGAGGAGGCAGGCGTGCGCATGAGGTTGCGGCGACGTAGGGCCTTTAGTGACGCTTAAATCTGTCACTAAAGACTCCCTCATTTAATGTTTTAACTATGTAATGACAAAATTTCCCCCACACCTGGGATGCTATTTTAGTGCCAAATCTAATTTTCTCGCCCCCGTTCCGGAAGTGGATCCTGTGACAATGACGACGTGCTGCCTCGTTCCCGCTACTTCCTACTTCATCCTCCTTCCCGCTCCGTCCTCCATCTTCCAGGCATCACTCTGTCCGGCTCGTCCTCCAAGCATTCGTCGAGGAGGTTAATATCCCTCTCCCTTCTTTTTAATCACTTTCTAGAATAGAATTTCTTGCTTTCTAGTTGTAATCATTTCCCACTTTGTAGTTGTAAAAATATTATTATTATATCAAGTGATTATTCTCTCTCTCTTATTGTTTCCATTGTAATTATCTAGTTTCCAAACAAAAATCCAAAATAAAATATAAATAATCGCGAATTTTAGATCGACATAGCCTCCCTTTGTTTGACCCAGAATTCTTAGAGTTTCGGTATAAATTTATCTGTTGATGGATTTCTTCACAAATCGAACTACAACAATGGGTTTTTTGAATCCAACTTCAATCATGTATTTTTCCACTCTTAACATTTTGGTACCGTTACCGGGGAGGCAACGATTTTCGATTTACTTTCAGCATTTCGCGCACTTTATTATTATCTAACTTACTTTATTTCTCGTCTATTATTTTGCAGGTACCTTAACAGGAATCTTCAAGCGGTAGATCAGAGTAAAGTGCAGTTGAAGACAACTATAAGTGCTCCCCATTCTCCCCCCTCCACAAATTCTATTTCACCACATTAATTCAAACTCCAATTAACTTAGGTGTTTGCATAAATCCTAGGGTTAGTTTGGTTGCTTGGATTTCCACTCACATTCATCTCACCCTCATATAAAAAAAAATAACAAAAAGATATTTCTTGTGGGGTAAATCAACATACACACTACATACACCCACATTCAAGGCACATAACCTAATTGATTTTTTATCTACTCAACCAAATTCTGATCTGTGGAACTGGTACACGCAAATCAACATATAAAAGAGTAGAAATCAGTCTAAGTTAATCATTTTGTGTGCCTAACTCAGTGGTGAAATTTTGGCCAATTGTTTGAGTTGTTTGGGTTGCACCACTTAACCTAAAATCAATTCACCAAGTAGCTTCTTAGGATTTTCAATTTAGGTCAATACCAGGCACTCCACTTTACTTTTGATTTCAAAAGGAAAAAGATCTTCACCTGTGCTTGAAAATCTGGTTTGCCTCAAATCTTGATTGAATTAACTTAATTCCAAACCCTAAAAGCTACTTAACCAAGATTTGAACCTTAAAATCCACTCATCAAAAATAATCTTTCTTGAAATCCCTGGTTGTGCATGCACTTACACATATTCAATCAATCATTAAGGGTACAACCCATCTTAAGAGCCCACCACATTCCATAAGCACTACAATCCCAGGCTTAAATAAAATCAAGTAGACGTTGGCCTTAAGGACTAATTCGCTCTTCGAGGCCCAGTCTAAGATTATTTACAATTAACCTGCTTGTACCAATCAATCTTATGTCTAGCTAGGGGAGTAGCGTCAACCGGCCGCGGCTGGGGGGTACACTAGGAATCGGAGGCGCAAGCCGAAGGAAGAACCTTCTCCTTAGTCCCTCCTTCTAACTGGTTGGATTGATTAGACGCAAGTAGAGTAAATCGTCTATAATCTTAAGGTGGATTCTAAGAGTCTGTAGATCCTTAGGCTACCCCACTTAAGGACAGGCTTGTTTTGTTGTACTGCAGGGTTCATATCCCCAGTCCTTTCGACCTCTTCCTAGTTTATGCTGGGAAGGTCATTGAATCCCCGATTGGAAGGACCACTAGAGTATTCTAGGAGGCGTAGATTGGATTTTGGCCAAATTGATCCCATGGCTGATCAACAACCTCCTCTACCTCAAAATCCACAGGAGGTATTTCAAAGGCAGCTAGAACAAATGCAGAGAATGCAGGGCGCTCAGCCCTTGAAGGATTTTTATGATCCTTCAAATTACGAGGAACATCCCGGCATCCAGATTCCTACCAAAGACGTAGAAATCAAGCCCTAGGTGTTAAGCCTGATCAAACATTTCCATGGACTTGGCTCTAAAGACCCGTTTCAGCACTTGGAGGACTTGACCATTTTGGTCCAGACCACCAAGGTGTGAAACATGAATGAAGAGCAGATGATCATGAGGCTCTTTCCCCACTCTCTTAGGGATAAAGCCGCTCATTGGTACAAGACCATAGACAGGCTGATCGCCACATGGAATGATTTGAAATCGGCTTTCCTGAAGAAATTCTTCCCTGTCGGATGTACCAATGCTCTGAGACAGGCGATTACTACCTTCACCCAGCTGCCGAGAGAGCAGTTTCATGTTGCCTGGGAGCGATTCCAGGACTTATTACGAAGGTGTCCACACCACGAGGTGCCAAAATGGTAGCTCATGTAGATCTTCTACCATGGGTTGACTGAGCAACTCAGAAATCACATGGACGCTTCTTACGGAGGCAATTTCCTCAGCAAAGACGTAGATAGCACGCATGATTTGTTGAGGAAATGAGTGAGAATTCGATCAATCATGCCTCCATGGATACTTTTAACCGGTCCCAACAACCCAGATCTAATGTTAATAAAGTCCACGACTCTCATTCATTTGATATGGAATTGATTTGTAATAAACTAGATAAGGTGGACTTGGTTACTAAAAGGATGGAGGAGTGGATGGCTGGAAACTCAATGAACAATTCTCAATCCACTCAATCCCAGAATTCGGGATTCCATTCGTCGCAAGCTCCTTCTAGACAGGAGTTCGTGAATCAACTTGATGCAGCTCAATCTATGAGCCAACATTATTTGGAACCCCACAGGTTCCAAACTGGGGCCTTTGATCCCAGTTTTTCGGATCCCTCCCTTTCTTTCTCTTCATCCTCACCCTATGAGGATGTCTATGCTGTACAGGAGAACGTTAGGTCCAACCCTTACTCCAATGCTTATAATCCGGGTTAGAGGAACCACCCTACCTTCTCCTAGAAAAACCTAGGGCAGCAGACCCAATTCAGACCTAGCAACTATGCTCCACAAAGACCAATGGGTCAGGGTCATGTTTACACTCAGCTGCCCCCGAATCAGGTCAATCAGCCAGCTTGGAATGTACGTCAACCTGTAGGGCAAGCTAATCTGAATCGACAGATGGTAGAAATGTAAGGATCTATGCTTTAGCTCATGCAGCAAATGAAAACCTCGCTGGACAACTTGCAAACCAAGTTAATTGCTAATTCTCATCAACCCGGATCTTTGCCATCTCAACCCGTACCCAACCTATGTAATATCCAGAATCCGAGCAATCAAGCCCAAGGGTACGGGAATCAGAGGGACCCGCACACACATGCTCAGGTGGTTGAGCAGGGTCCTTCCTCTTCTGCTTCTTCTTTAAATCAAAGGTTTCTGGCTAATGAAGCCCCTCCAATCTTTCCTAACCCTCCCCAAGACCCAAACCTATATGCATCTACTAATTCAGTTACCTTGAGGAGTGGAAAACAAACTCAGGATCCACAACCACACTGTTCTGATTTATCAAATCCTGGAGAATCTGAGGAGAGAAAGGAGAACTCTGAAGAAGAAATCAAGGCTCAGGAACCTGATTCCGAAGATTTGACTCATGTTCCTTTTCCTGAGGCCTTGATTAAACCTAGGAAGAAGAAGCCGGTTGATAGTAACGAGGAGCTCTTGAATATATTCAAGAATGTCGAGATCAATATCCCACTCCTTGACACTATAAAACACATATCGGCTTATGCTAATTTTTTAAAGGATTTATGCACACAGAAGCGTAAGTCGAGGGAATCTATTTCGAAGAAGGTGATACTCTTCGAGTAGGCTAGTTCTGTTATCCTACATCACCTTCCTCAGAAAAAGAGAGATCTAGGTGCTCCTTTGATTTCTTGTGTCATCAGAGATTACACCTTCGATAGGGCACTTCTAGATCTAGGTGCATCTATTAACCTAATTCCGACTTCTCTTTACGAGAAGTTCAGATTAAGTGAACTTCGACCGACTTCAGTAGCGTTGCGGTTAACGGACCATTCGATCACAAATCTGCGAGGCGTTATTGAAGCAGTTATTGTTAAGGTTAAGGATTTCTATTTTCCTGTAGATTTCCTTGTCCTTGACATGGATGTACCTGAAAATCTAAGGAACACACCCATCATTCTAGGGTGTCCATTCTTGGCTACCGCTAAGGCCAATATCAACTGTGAGAGCGGTCACATGGAAATCGCCTTTGGGGATCAGAAATTGAAATTGGATACTTTTAAGGCGATTGACAAATTTGAGGATTGTGGATTTATAGACGAACTTGAGGAAGGCAATTTGAACATTGAAACTTGTATGGAGTTTCTGCAATCGAAAGTTCCTCCTGTTGTGTTGGATTTGGCCCGCAACCCTCTGTGGCAAACCTATCACATTTTGAAGAGGTTATTGATTTTAGTCACTTTCAACCTCTTCCTCTTGATGAATCTTCTTCAGCATCAACTTGACCCTTAATCCAAAACCCACCCCAGCTCGAACTGAAACCATTTCCTGAGAATTTGAAATATCAATTTTTGGGACCTCAAAAGACGCTCCCTATGATTATCAGTGCCAGATTAACTAAGGAGCAAGAGATTAAACTGATCAAGGTCTTAAAGTAACACAAGGAGGCAATTGGTTAGACCATTCATGACCTTAGGGGGATCGAGCCATCTTACTGCAATCATAGAATATTCTTGGAAGATGGATCCAGCCCTTCTCACCAAATGCAGAGGAGATTAAACCCTAATATGCGAGAAGTGGTCAAGAAGGAAATTATCAAGTGGCACGATGCAGGAATCATTTATCCGATCTCTGATAGTCCTTGTGTAAGTCCCGTGCAAATTGTTCCCAAGAAAGTCGGGATTACCGTTGTGACTAACAAGAAAGAAGAATCTGTCACAACTCGTTCAACTTCCTCTTTGAGGGTTTGTATTGATTATAGGAAGCTGAACACAGCCACGAAAAAGGATCATTTCCCTTTGCCCTTTATAGATCAAATCCTTGAAAGACTAGCCAGGCAGAAGTAGTTCTATTTTCTAGACGGTTACTTGGGATACAATCAAGTCCCTATCCATCCCAAGGATCAGGAAAAAATGACTTTCACCTGTCCCTATGAAACCTTTGCTTTCCGTAGGATGCCTTTCGGTTTATGTAATGCACCAGTGACTTTTCAAAGGTGTATGCTAGTCATATTCTCTGACATGGTGGGAGAGTTTATGGAAGTCTTCATGGATGATTTTTCTATTTTCGGAGAATCGTTTGATTCTTGTCTGGCTAATCTTGAAATGATTCTTAAAAGATGCATCAAAACAAGATTAGTCCTTAGCTGGGAAAAGAGTCATTTAATGACACAAGAAGGTATCATCTTGGGTCATGTAATCTTTAAACGGGGAATCGAAGTTGATAAAGCTAAGGTTGATGCTATCTCTAAACTTCCTCCTCCCACATCTGTCAAACAAATTTGATCATTTCTTGGTCATGTGGGGTTCTATAGGAGGTTCATCAAGGACTTCTCTAAGGTTGCTCGCCCTCTGAGCAACCTTCTCGCCAAAGATATGCTGTTTGATTTCAACGAATCATGCCGTTAGGCATTCGATTTTCTTAAAATGGAAACCACTTGTGCTCCGATGTTGCAACCACTGATTTGGACAGCCCCATTCGCGATCATGACCGATGCTTCTGATTACGCGGTTGGAGCTGTTTTAGGTCAAAAGATTGATAGGAAGCCCTCTGTCATCTACTATGCTAGTAAACCTCTGGATGAGGCCCAGAGGAATTACACTATTACTAAGAAGGAATTTCTAGATGTAGCATTTGCTTTGGAGAAATTCAGGGCTTATCTCTTAGGGTCTCATGTCATAATATATACCGACCACTCGGCCTTGAGACATCTCTTGACCAAAAAGGATGCCAAACCCTGGCTTATTCGATGGATTCTTCTGCTTCAAGAATTTGATCTTGAAATCAAAGATAAATCTGGGGCACAGAATGTGGTGGCAGATCATCTTTCGAGACTTCTGAGTGATTCTTCTCGTCCGGGTATTTCGATTGTTGATACTTTTCCGAATGAGACTATCCTTGCAGCATCAGGTGTCCAAACTCCATGGTTTGCAAACATCGTAAATTATTT
Source organism: Thalassia testudinum (assembly GCA_037157565.1). Taxonomy (NCBI): domain Eukaryota; kingdom Viridiplantae; phylum Streptophyta; class Magnoliopsida; order Alismatales; family Hydrocharitaceae; genus Thalassia; species Thalassia testudinum. Next base: position 149,132,986 of record JAZHRO010000031.1, read on the forward strand.
GACCGTTGGTCAAATCCATCAAGATTGGACCAAGCAACAACGAGATAGACTCAAATCTAAGGCCAAATATTACTTCTGGGAGGACCTTGAACTGTATCACATCGGCTCTGATCAGATTATTCACCGATGTGTTCCAGAGATTGAATTCAAAAGTATACTCGAGTTCTGCCATGCATCTGCCTATGGTGGACATTTCTTCGGGAAAAAGATGGCTGCAAAGATTTTGCAATCTGGATTTTATTGGCCATCTTTATTCAAGGATGCCCAGGAATTCTCGAGGTCATGTTCCCGATGCCAGGCACTTGGGAGCATAACCAAGATAGACATGATGCCCCTAAACCCGATTCTTCCCGTCGAAATCTGCCATTTAGGGCATCGATTTCATGGGACCCTTCCTCCCTTCATTTGGACACCAATACATTCTAGTCGCTATTGATTACGTGTCGAAGTGGATCGAGGCCATTCCCACCCAAACCAATGACCACAAGGTGGTCATTGATTTCATCAAGAAGAACATCTTCAGTCGGTTCAGGATTCCGAGGGCCATCATCAGCGATGGTGGTTCTCACTTCACTAATGCCCAATTCCGTAATTTACTGGCAAAATACGAGGTAAATCACAGAATCTCCACACCTTACCATCCCCAAACAAATGGACAAGCCAATATCTCCAATCGAGAGATCAAGAATATTCTTCAGAAGATGGTTTGGCCTGATCGTAAAGATTGGACACAAAAGATTGAGGAAGCTGTTTGGGCCTACCATACAATGTACAAAATGCCTATCGACATGTCACCATTTCATCTGGTGTATGGAAAGGTGTGCCATTTACCCGGAGAAATTGAACATAGGGCATTCTGGGCAATCAAACAGTATAATCTAGATTTGAGTTTAGCTGGAAGGACCAGGAAACTCCAACTATCTGAGTTGGAGGAGCTTAGAAACGATGCGTACGAGAATGCCAAGATCTATGAGGCTCGAACCAAAGCTCTTCATGACCAATTGATATCCTGCAAGAACTTTGAGCCGAATCAGAAGGTCTGGCTTTTTGATTCTCGACTTAAGCTCTTTCTCGACAAACTTAGGTCAAAATGGAATGGCCCGTTCACCATCAGTCAGATTTTTCCAAACGGAGCCATTCAGATTTCTGACCCAAAGATGGGTAATTCATTTAAGGTCAACGGTCAACGTCTGAAGTCTTTTATTGACTGTATTGTTCCAGAACTCGTCTCAGACATTGTTGCTCTCATCGTGTTGTGATTTCTTTGGCTAGACTTCACCTAGCTAATGACATTAAACTCCACAGTTGCACAGTCTGACTCAGAGCTGACCCGAGCATACATTCAGTTGATATCTTCTACATTCTACCTTCCTTTCATGTCTTTTATTCTCAATGAGGACATTGCATTAGCTAGGCATGGGGGGTGAATTCATTTCTGAATCAATTTGTCAGCTCTGTGAAATTCTTGTAAATTCCACTTGTTTTCCTATATATATATATATATAATTGAATTAGGAAAGAATAATTGGGCATTAGGACTTTTCAATCTTAGGAAATATTACAGTAGGATCTGAATACTAAGACCCTTCAAGTCTTTGGGCTTAATCAACTCGGGTATCCACTAAAATGTGGATTTGTTTTATCAAGTCCTCGCCATCTTGAATTCCATTTCAATTTTATTAAATAAGTTTGGGTGATAAGTACACAACTTATCAACCCACCCTCTGATTTGAGGGAACTTTAAGTCTAAGCATCTACACACTATTTGACTCGTTGTTCGACGGTTTTAACGAAAATTGGATAGCTAATGAACCCTCTAAGGTGGTATGGCTAGTAAGTTATCCTGGGTAATAGCTCATAGGTAGGTGATGGGAATACCATCATGAGCTCTAACTAGCTCATTTTGACCCAATAAAGAGAATAAAAGCTCCTACATAACCAACTGGAGGTCATGATTCACTGAATAACCTTTCTAAGAGAAAAATAAGAAACAAGGAGTAAAACTATAATTTTACCATTGCAGTACAACAACGGATTTTCTTAAAGGCTAAACACAAATCAAAATGTCTTAGAAAGATAAAAAGTGGGTTGGATCAGACAGAAAAGGATTCGTGTGAGTTCTCGGAATTAAATGATTTCTTGTAACCCTAAAACAGACCCACTTGATTAAACAAGGTTCTGGTTAATATAAAATTCACCTAAACCCTCTAAAAATCATATAAAAATATTCTCTAGGGTTTAAAACTTTCAAATTGGCCATTGGAACCCATTTTGACCTAGAATGGGGTCTTAGACAGATATTTGCCCTAAATTGGGTTTGCACGTAAATTACCCAGTCAAACGTGGTCAAACCCAAAATCCAACTTCACCATTGGATTTCTTAAGTGCAAATTAGGTTTTCACCAAAATTTGGACTTAAGGGGAACTCATCTTGACCCACTTTGCAAATAGGTCCAATTTGATTACATTTCTAACCCTATCTTTCAAAAACCCTTGCATTTGACCCCTTAGCTTCTTCATCGTTCTTTGCAATTAGGTCCCTTTGTCATTATAGCGGAGGAATCCTACTCTGACAAGATTTAGAAGGTTATTTCTCCCTGATTTCTCAGAGAATCCCCTTCAAAATTGGAAGGGAGATTCTCTGAGAAAATCCCTCCAATCTAAACCCATCCATGATCCAAGATTCTTTCCCAATCTCCCATGCGAATGCATAAGAGATTTGGGTCTCTTTCGAGTTGCCAACTCCGGCGACGCTGCCTTGCTTGGAAGCTTGCTTCCAAGCACAAAACTGACCTCCAGATCTCTATTTATAGGAGCCTAGTTCGCCCAGACTCCTCCAAGCTTAAAATCGACCGGAGATCCCCTCAATTTCTTCTCTCCTCCTCCGACCGACTCACTCATCAAGCTCCGGTGACCTTCCCTGATCTCCTCCGTTTCCTGACCACAATATCGGTGGCAGGTTCTTCTTCCTCACATTCTTCTGTGTCGCGCAGCACCCACCGACACCCCTGCCTCCCCTTCGTCCTCGCCGACCATCCCTCCTTGAGCATCTTTGTCCCTGGCATCGGCAATACATGCTAGACGCCATCTCCGTCTCCCTTTCGTCTCTTTACCTCCTAGATAAGTTCCTCTCACCCTTTACTTCCTTTCCCCCTCTTTATTTTCCTCAATCGACTACTGCCACACTCCACCACCATCATCTCCTTCACCTCCGGCCATCAACTCTGGTGAGATCGCTCCACCACCACAAACCACCTCCCTCCTCGCCAACAAGTCCATAAGCATCGCCTCGACTCCCTAATCACAACCCCTCACTCATATCACCCAAACACTCACCCAAACACACCCCCGAACACACCCACACATCCGCACACAGTGTGCCCTAGGCACGCTCACACAAGCATTCCCACACCACGCCGACCACCGCAGCACACTCACCATGCCTCGGTGAAGCTTCCTGAACATTCTGACATGGCCACGAGGATGTCTTGGTGTTTTCAGGTATAAACGTTCATCCGCCATTGGAGCAAAGCTTGAAGCGAGCTCCAGGCTTGTGTCCTAGGTTGTGCAGAATACACTCGCGCATAACTCCAGGCTGTCAATTGAAGCCAAGGGCAGTCGTAGCTACTGCAATCGAAGAGATCACTTCTGCTGCGGGCTTACGAGAAGAAGGTGGGAAGATAGTCCCACCTCGGAACTGGAAGAGGCATAGCGCCCACATAAATTGAATTCTTGTCAATGGCTCATCGCCTCCAACTCACTGGGTGAGGTCCCTCTCTCCCGACCTGACCGGCCTTGTCCGCGACCACGCCCCATAGACCTGGTTGACCTGACCCGACTTGCACACCTCGCCCACCATTGTACGCTGGTGGGCCTAGTCCCGGGCACGTACCCGACCTGATTACCCGAGAAACGTGTGGCTCTGGGAGAGTAGAACCTAAGAGAGAAAAGAGAGGAGAGTGAGCGCGGGTAGGGGGTAGGTTTTGCTCTGCAGGCTAAAAGGAGGAGAAGCAAAGTTGAAGAAGAGGAAGGAGAAGACAAGCAGGCAGAGAGGCTAAGGCAGAGAAGGAAAAGAGAAGGAAGAAGGTGAAGGAAGAAGAAGCTGAAGGTAGTAAGGCAAAGGAAAAGAAGAAGGCAGCCGGCAGAGAGAGAAAGAATAAGAGAAAAGCCAAAGGAAGAGAAGAAGGAAGAGTAAGCTAAAGGAAAGGCTAAGGCAGAGAAGCTGAAGAAGAGCCAAAATCAGAAGAAGAAGAAGAAGGAAGGAGAAGAAGGAAAAAGAAAGAACTCATAAAGGAAAAATCAAAAAGAAGAAAAGAAGAAGATCAGAGAGAGGAGATAGCATAAACATTCTATTTTTTTATTCATATTCACATACATTGAATTATTGAGTATTTTTGAGATATTATTGCATATTCTTTTAAGTGTGATCTTGATTTCTAAAACACCAATTTGCTCCCTGTGTTCGACCTCAGACTTCAAAATTCGAGCAATAAAATTGTATTTATTTTGAACGCCTTTTCGGCTATACTACAACGTGATATTCTTAAAACCTGATTCAGCGTGACAAACATTTTGGCACCATTACCGGGAAGCAACGGGCGATTTAGAAATCTTGATTACAAAGTGCTAATTTGGTATTAACTTTCTATATCTCTTTGTTGTGGTTGTTTTAGGAAGATGATTCGAAAAAAGACAGCTGCACATCAAATACGCCCAGGGCTGGTAATTTCTGATTACTTTCTCTTAAACCCCTCATTCTGAAAAGGAAGAAAAAGATAAAATCAATTAGGACTACTTGCTTTCCATTTCTAGCTAATTCACCAAGTTGCCTGATTTGATTTCAACAACAATACTGATTTGTGCACCCATTTAAGGTAACTAGGGCTACCACATTCTTGATTGAGCCCTAGATACCACATTGGACAAACTAAATTGAACCAAGGTTAAAGCCAAATTAAGGATTTCAATCTAGGGTTTTAGAGACACACCTTCATAAGAAAGAATTAACTCTCCAAAAAGAGGTGTGCCTAAGCCTTGGTTAAAGAGATTTATTCAAGAAAACCCTAAAATTCAGGCTCTTAATCTCACTTGAATCCTAAAAGGACCTAAAAACTTCTCAAAGGACAAATAGGTGAAGTTGACCCACCTTGTTGGGTCAACCAACCTTGAAATTAGGTCACTTTTTGCACTTAATACATCTAAAGTTCAAGTGAAATCTTAAGCACCCTTGCTCTTTAATAAAACTGGTAGACTTAAGAGGTCAAAGTCCCCATTCTGGTCTACCTGGAACATTGGTGACAAGAGAGGTCGGGTGGGGGAAACCCTGTAACTCATGGGGACGCTATACCTTGCAGGGGTCTTCACGGGACACTTCCTCTCTGGCTGCCCAGGTATTTCTCAGGTGGACGGCTTTCTGACTAAGGGGTATCATCTGCCCCGAACCTCTATAATCATCCAAATTTTTGGGTGTCTTGATTGGGTCCATTACATTCTACTCTCATCCAGACCATCGGTGCATGTTCGATAGGAGGTCCTTAAGACCATCCTTGAGGCCTCCTCTAGTGATTCACTCCCGTCGAGGCTAGGCCTCGACTTCCATCTTTGTACAGCAACCCCATCACATAGACATCTCCTCTGATTCATCCGAACCCAATTCTCCTTCTTCCATCATCATGGCACAACTCGTAGAAGAAGAGAATGACCTTTAGAACCAACTTTAGCGCCTTAATGATTTATTTCAAGCCTTTGTAAACCCATCGCAGCGTTCTATGATGCGAGGTCACTACAATCCTTCTGCAGTGGCGATTAAACCTCCAGTCCAAATCCAGGCTAGAGGTCCTGATTCTGAACTCAAGCCCAACATGATTCATGCTATTCCAAAGTTTCATGGGCTTAATTCCGAGCATCCCTTCCAAACAACTTAAGCATCTGGCCCAGACCTTTGGGTCAAATGTTCAAAATCAGGATATTCTTCTCATGAAGATGTTCTTCTTCTCTCTCATGGATAATGCAACTCACTGGTATCAGACTCACACATCCAATCAACACATGGGTTGAACTACAATCCAAGTTTTTGAAAAAGTTCTTCCCAGTTGGTCAGACGAATGCCCTACGACACTAGATCACACACTTCACACAGCAACCTGGAGAACCACTTCATGAAGCATGGGATCATTTCCTGCATCTCATGCAAAAGTGCCCCCATCACGGAGTTCCTAAATGGGAACAAGTCCAATCTTTTTACCAGGGACTCTGTGAAGATATCCTCTTATTCGTCAATGCAACCTACGGAGGAAATATCATGGGTCAACACGAAGACACTGTGTGGGAGATTCTTGAGAATATGTGCGATAACTCCATCAATAATGACTCCATGGGGTTATTCGACTAGACGAATGCCTACGCATCGACGAGTCCAAGGGAAGTACATGAGACGTAGGGCCTGTCCACATCCTTCGACTTGGAATTGACGGCCAGTCGGTTGGACAAGGTCTCTATCATTGAGAAGAAGGTGGATGATCTAACTCGACATCTACGGTGAGCCACCTCTGCGCAAATCCCATTTGCACAGCCGCCCTCTGGGAGGGAAGCTGTGCATAACATCTATCACCGATCTTCTCAGGGGATGGACCCATATCCACCCCCGTCTGACTCTAGGACCAGAGGAAACTCTGAATCCTACCTACTCTAGTTGGGGGAACTCCAAACCCTTGTACTCAGACTTTTCTGAGGTTCCTCAGACCTACAAGGACCTCAACGCCATCCAGAATGACCCATTCTCTAATACCTATAACCCTAGATGGTGGAATCATCCCAATTTCCTATGGGCGGGAAATAATCAGAATCAAAGACCACCATATCAACCCCGCCCACAAGCTCCTCGTCCATTTTAGCCGCCTCAGCCTCGGCCCAACCCCACTTATCAATCTGGAACAACTCAGACAGATCAAATGACTCTCATCCTCCAGACTCTAGCTGACATTCAGAAGACAAATGCTGCTATGCAAAAATAGCATAAAGATGAGATCACAGGGGTTTGTAAGAAACTCACCCAGATGGCAAATTCCCGCCAACCTGGCATACTCCCTTCGCAACCTCTACCGAATCTGAATAATGTACCAAACCAAAGGCACGTTATGAGCCTAAATACGGGCCAAGCCCACATGATTTATCAAGCCCCTTCTGTTCCATCACCCAACGGGATGGAAGCTTTGACATCATATTTGGGATTTTAGCGACAACCACCTATTTTACCGACATCGAACTAAAACTAGGCAGGACTGAATTCTGTTACAACCCGTAGTGGCAAAGCAACACATGACCCACCTTACCCAAGCCACTTTCAGCCTGGTAGTAACCCAAACCCTAGGATAGTGATAAGAACCTCATCATGAGCCCTAACTAGCTCATTTTGACCTAAGAAAGAGAATAAAAGCTCCTACATAACCTAGAGAAGGGCTTAATTCAAGGAATAAGTGTTCTGAGAAGAAAACATGAAATAAAGGGTAAAACTGTAATTTTACCATTGCAATACATCAACGGGATTTCTCAGAGACTAAACATAGGTTAAATGATCTTAATAAGATAAAAAGTGAGTTGGTTCAATCAGAAATGGGTTATTATGAGAGCTAGGAATTAAATGACATTTTGTAACCCTACAATATACTCACATAATTTCACAAGGTTTTGGTTAGGATAAAAATTAACTAAACCCTCTAAAATTCATGTAAAAATATCCCCTAGGGTTTATAATCTTCAAATTGGCCTTTGGAACCTATTTTGACCTAGATTGGGGTCATAACTCAGTATTTGACCTAATTTGGGTTTTTGTGTAAAATGTCTAGTCAAACGTGGTCAAACCTAAAACAAAACTTCACCATTGGATTCCTTAGGTCCAAATTAGGTTTGTACCAAAATTTTGACCTAAGGAGAGGTCATCTTGACCTACTTTGTAAAATAGTCCACCAATTATATTTTGGCCCCTAGCTTTTGAAAATCCTTGCACAGAACCCCCTAACTTCCTCGCCACCCTTACAATTAGGTCCCTTCACCATTAAAGTGGAGGAATCCTACTCCGGCAAGGGATGGAGGGGGATTACTCCTTGATTCCTCAGAGATCTCCCAGATTTGGAATGGAGATTCTTTGAGGAATTCCCTTCCATCTGAGCATGATTGCAAGATCTGATTTGCATCAAATCTCTCGTGCGAATGCATGAGAGATGTGGGTGTCTCCCTGAATCCTACTCCAGCGAGGAATTTTGCACTTGGAAGCTCGCCTTCCAAGCACAAGAGTCCCTGCCAGCACCTATAAAAGGACCACCACCTCCAACCGCTCCCATTCAGCTTGACTTGGCCAGAGAACCACCTCCAATTTGTCCCTTCTCCTCTGGCCAAGTATCCAGCAGGCTCCGGTGACCTATCTACCTCCTTCTCATTTCTCTACCACAATACCAGTGGTAGAGCCATCTTCAACACCTTCTTCCGCATTGCGCAATACCCGCGCACGTGCTCCAGCCCCGTCGTTGTCGCCGCTCTCCCTCCACTGGAAGTCTTCTTCTTCAGCTGTGGCAGGTATGGCCAGCCACCTTTCTATCCCCCTTCGTCCACTTAGCTAGGTTAGAACTATTCCTTTCTCTCCCCTCTTCATTTCTCCTCTCTTAATTTTTACTTTAAACCCTTCGACGCCGCAAACCACCACCACCTTCTCCATCTCCGGCCGACCACCGGCGAAGGCCTCCCGTTGTTCCACCCATTCACACGCCTCGCCCCCTACCTCATCACCTCCGCCACCATCCACTGAGCACATTCCACCCCTTCACTGACTGCCATCACTTCCCTAAATGCCATTGAACACACCCATTAACACTACCACAGAGCGACCTAGGCACGCACGCCTAGGCCACCTCGCAACCAGCCACCCATCGCCTCACCTTCATCGTGACACGGCGAAGCTCCTCATGTGTTTTAATGGGGCCGACAGGCCGTATTGAGTGAAGTGCAGGGACGACCCCCTTCCGCCATTGATGCAGAAGCACAGAGCTCGCAAGCTTGCTTCAGGCCACTTCGTTCCAGGTGCTGCTCTCCAGGTGACGCGCGTTGAGTGTGCAAACACATCCAAACAGAGAACGAGCCTAGAAAGCGACTGTAGTAGCGGCAATTAGGCGAAGCCTCCTGCGGGTGCGCAAGCGAAGCGGGTGGGACTTTTAGTCCCACCTCGTGAACTCAAGAGTGCAGGAGTGCTTTATATTGAATTTGTGGTTTTAGCTTATCGCCTCAAGTGACACGGGGTAAGGTCCCTAGACCATGCACCCACACCTCGTCCACAACCTTATGCCCCCGCGGACCTGGCGTGACCAACCCAATTAACCACACTCCTCGCGCACCACACCCACGCCGGTGTGCCTGGACCCGGGCACGCGAAACTCGACCCGACTACCCGACTTTTCTCTGGGAGAGCAAACTCATGAGAGAAATAGAGAGAGAGCGACGCTGGGAGGGTAGTGAAGGTTTTCGGGCCCTACTAGGAGGGGTGACGTAATAAAATGCGGAATTGAAATATAAAGCAATCTCACAAAAAAACAATCGCACAAGTACACAAGGTATTTTTAGGTGGAAACCCAAACCAGGTGAAAACCACCACCTAACCCTCTCGAGTTAGGATTTTCCGATCAACCTAGTTGATCAAATCCACTAACCGAATCACTTTAAAACGAGGGTGATTCAACCTCAGTACAACCATGCTACAAGTACGAGGGTAGCGTTCCTCAACCCCTTCTCTCCACGAGAAGGATTTTGTCCCACGAAGGAGACAGGAATTCGCAAAGCGAATACCCAACAAAATAACCAAGAAAAAAGAAAACAACAAACCTATAGAGCCAACAAAGTAATTTAAACCTAGCTTCTATAGGAAATAGGAAACTCCCCTTTGCAAGGAGTGCGTCGACGATGACGCGGGTGCGTGAGCCACGCAACGGCGCAATGTCGCTCTCGTTGACAATGGCGGGAGAGCGGGTGCGCGAAGGGAATGATGCTCTCAAGATGTAGAACTTGAGCTTAGAGAGCAAGAGCTTCTTGGACACAAGAGAGTGGAAATACTTGATCTTAGTGTATTGCAAAGTGTTTCTTGTGTTTCTCTTGTTGTGTCTTGGTGTGTAAAGGCTCCCCTCTATTTATAGAGGCCTTAGGAAGGCTTTGGAAGGCTTAGAAAAGCTTCCATAGCCGTTGGGAACAAAGTCCAAGAGAATCAGGCCGAAATCAGGACAATGATTACATTTGACAGGGTTATCAGACGTCTAACTCTAGCATCAGATGTCTGGAAGGCCACTTTAAGACGTCTGATTTAAAGGTCAGACGTCTGATTCTATGCGGGTTTCTCCCTGACTTGAATCAGATCTAAACAGGGTTTTTGTGCAAGTCCATCAGATGACATACAGGACGTCTGGCACTATGTCTGGACGTCTGGAAACCTACTTTTACTGTGGGAATTGATTTCCAAACGTTGCAACGGCTAGAAAATCTCTGAGAAGAGATTTTGGGTCAGCCGAGGCAAAACGGTCATTTATCAGACGTCTGGAGAGGCCTAAGGACGTCTGATAAGGCTCTAACGGTCATATTCTTGACTGTTTGCTAAGCCAGCCAACGGTCCACTAATTGGACGTCTGGCAAATTCATCAGACGTCTTCTAAGACATCTGGACTAAGGTATGGACGTCTGATTTCATCAGACAGAACTAGCTATGTCTAGCCTAACAGTTATCAGACGTCTGAAAAAACAGTCAGACGTCTTAAAATGCTTTATCAGACGTCTGATTTGGGAATTAGACGTCTGGAAGTGTTGTTTGAACCCTATATTGGTTTTCTAAGTATTCTACAGAAAACCTAAGTATCCTAGGGTTGTGCCGGTGTTCCTAGGACTACTGTTAGGGTTCTTTGAGGCTCTTTAACATAATTTTCTAAGGAAAAATAAAGAGCAAGAAAAATAAAGATAAAAGTACATGAAAGGATTAAAAAGAATCTATCCTATTCTTCTTGTCTTCTATCTACAATCTGTCGCTCCACGCGAACCTCCTCTGTTTTCCGTCAAGCTCCTCCAATCCGTCCTGGATGCGAGCTCGAGTTCCGTCTAAACACGTCCACATTTGCAATTGACCTGAAATCTAGGACTCAAATTGCAAATGTTAAATAACACGTGTTTTGTTATCATCAAAACAAATGATCGTGGTGCTCTAGCACCAACAGGTAGGGGCTAGGTTTTGCTCTGTGATGTGCAGGGAAGGAAGGAGAAGGAAGAGGAGCTAAGGCAAGGAAAAGAAGAGGAGCTAAGGCAAGGAAAATAAGAGAAGCTAAGGCCAAAGGAAGAGGAAGGAAGCTGTGGCCATAGAAAAGCTAAGGAAAGTAGCTGAGGACTTGAGAAGGTAGAAGAGAAGAAAGAAAGAAGAAGAACTTGAAGGCAGAAGAAGAAGACAAGGAAAAAGGAAGCACTATAGCCAAGAGAAGGTGCGTCCAAGCAAGAGGCAAAGGCAAAAGCTGAAGGAAAAGGAAGCGAAGGAAAGAAGAGAAGGAAGAAGAAGAAAGGCAAAGAAGTCAAGGAAGAAGAGAAGAAAAGCCAGGGCCAAAGCACGTAGAGAAAGAAAAGAACCAAATAGAAAGGAAAAGAAGAAAGAAGAAAGAAGAGAAAGGCACTATGCCAGAGGAGTTAGAGAAAGAAGAAGAAGAAGGAAGGAAAGAAAAGAAGAAGCTAAAGAAGAGAGCCAAGAAAAGAATCAACCTTTTTATTCTATTCCCCTCAATTTCTCTTCTATTTTTGCTACATTTCAATTCATAAACTCTTGCATTATATTCTGAATTAGATTTTGAGTAGATTTAAGTGTTCAGTTACATTGATTGAGATTAGTGAATAAATTCCATTTGCTCCCTGTGTTCAACCTTGGATACTTAGGTTTTCGAGTAATAAATTTCTTATTTGTTTTCAATGCTTGATCCCCTATACTACTACGCGACGCAACATCTTTTATCATTTAAAAGCCCCGATCGAGCGCCTGTCAACATTTTAGCACCGTAGCGGGGAAGATCAAGTGGTTGATAAATAGATAGTTATCTAGGATACCCCTATCCCTGATCAAGAACCTGGACCTATTCTAGAGGAACCATCCAAGGTTCCATTTCCTGAGGCCTTGACCAAGGGAAAGAGGACAAACAAACCTGTGGCACCTGAGGAGGATATGGTCAAGCCCTTTGAACAGGTCCATATAAACATCCCCTTGATGGATGCGATCCACCATGTACCGGCTTATGCACGATTTCTAAAAGACGTGAGTACACCTAAGCGTAAGCCGCAAACCAAAAGTGGGAGTTCAATCGTATTGTCAAAGCAAGCCAGCTCTGTAATTTTGAGCAAACTCCCACCTAAGGCAAAAGACCCAGGTACTCCCCTGATTTCCTGTACAATTGGTGATACCTAGTTTGATAGTGCTTTATTGGATCTAGGAGCCTCCATAAACCTAATACCTACATCCCTACTTGACCATCTTGAGGAATCTGAGCTCAAACCGACAGAGATGGCATTACAGTTGGCTGACCGATCTATTAAGTCACCTAAAGGAGTTCTTAAGGATGTCATTGTTAGGGTTCAGGATTTCTATTTCCCAATGGACTTAGTAGTCTTGGATATGGATGCTCCAGAAAACCTGAGGGATACACCAATTATACTAGAGAGACCCTTTCTGGCCACTGCTAGGGCCAACATAAATTGTGAAGAGGGCCAAATTGAACTGAAATTCTGGAACCAAACATTAAAGATTAACATCTCTAAGGCCCAACAAGGGATTAATTGCAGTGTTATAGAACAGATATGTGATATCAAGGCTATGGTTGACGATCCATATATTGAGGAAAACCTGACTACTTCTGATCAACCACAAGAGGATCAAAACCTGCAATCAGAGGAATCCGAACTTGACATAGACACACCAGTAACTCCCTCCCTTATTCCTGACACACACCCTGAACCACCTGCTGCTCTTGATAACCCTATTTTGGAACTCAAGCCTCTTCCCGACCATCTTAAGTATGTCTTTTTAGGATCCAATCACGTTTCCTGTGATTATCAACTCCAGACTCACACCTGATCAGGAATCCCATCTGATTACTATTCTCTAGCAACATCGTAGAGCCATTGGATGGACTCTCGATGATTTGACTGGTATCAATCCCTCTTATTGCACACATCGTATCTATACCGAAGAGGGTACATGACCTTCCCATGAAATGCAGAGACATCTGAATCCTAATCTACAGGAGGTCATAAAAAAGGAGATCATCAAATAGTTAGATGCAGGGATCATCTACCTGATCTCCAACAGTCGGTGGGTGAGTCCAATCCAGGTTGTGCCTAAGAAGGCAGGACTCACCGTAATCACAACGAAAATCAAAGAAATCATATCAACCCATGTGGCGAATTCGTGGAGAGTCTGCATTGACTACAGAAAACTCAATACATCCACAAAGAAGGATCATTTCCCACTACCGTTTATTGGTCAGATCCTTGAGAAACTAGCAGGAAATAGGTTCTTCTGCTTTTTGGACAGGTACTCCAATTATAACCAGGTTGCCATCCATCCTGAGGACCAAGAAAAGATCACTTTCACCTACCCCTTCGGGATGTACGCATTCTGAAGGATGTCGTTCGGTCTCTACAATGCACCAGCTACTTTTCATTGGTGCATGCTTGCCATATTCTTAGATATGGTAGGTGATTATCTGGAAGTCTTCATGGATGACTTTTCAGTATTCGAAGAATCATTTGACGATTGCCTCCTGCACTTGGTCTAGATCCTCAGGCGGTGCATTGACGTGAATCTGGTTCTTTCCTGGGAAAATAGTCATTTCATGGTGCTTGAAGGAATTGTCCTGGGACATCTCATATCAGAAAAAGGCATCGAGGTCGATTGAGCCAAGGTGAATCTGATTTCCAAACTCCTTATGCCTAGCTCGATCAAGGACATCCGATCTTTTCTAGGGCACATCGGTTTTTACCGTCTATTCATTCCTGATTTCTCAAAAATCGCACACCTCCTGACCACTCTACTATCTAAGGATGTTCCTTTCAAAATCTCCAAGGAATGCACTCAAGCATTTGAAATCCTATGTGATCGAGTTACCCAAGCTCCAATCCTACAATCCCCTGATTGGTCTTAACCCTTTGAGATCATGTGCGATGCATCTGATTTCCCTGTAGGAGCGTTACTTGGGCAGAAAATTGACGGGAAACCCATGGTCATCTACTACACTAGCAAGACACTTGACGAGGCTCAGCGTAACTACACAGTTACTGAGAAAGAGCTGCTAGCCATAGTATTTGCCCTGGAAAAATTTAGATCATATCTTCTGGGGTCCCGTGTTATTATTTACTCTAATCACACAGCTATAAGGCATCTCCTTGAAAAAAAGGATGCAAAACCTTGATTTATCCACTGGATCTTGCTGTTACAAGAGTTTGACCTCGAGATTCATGACAAAGTGGGAAAACAAAACGTGGTAGCTGATCACTTGTCCCACCTTCCTTCTAATATTATCGACCCTTCCAGACCCATTATGGAACATTTTCCTGATGAGCACCTCCTGACTATCAGTACAGGGCTTCCATGGTTTGCGGATATAGTAAACTACCTGGCATCTCATTAGATCCCGATCGATTGGCCAAAAGCCAAGAAGGACAAATTGCTTTCCGATGCCAAGTATTACTTCTGGGAAGACCCGTATCTTTTCTGCATCGGTGCTGGTCAAATCATTCAACGTTGTGTCTCGGGAGCGGAAATTCAAGACATCTTGTCCTTCTGCCATGACTAGGCATGCAGTGGACACTTTTCAAGTCATAAAACCACAGCGAAAGTCCTCCAGTGTGGCTTCTATTGGCCCACGATTTTCAAAGACGCATACACTCACTATAGGGCATGCACTCGTTGCCAGACTTTAGGTAACATGAGCCACCGTGATATGATGCCCTTACAGTCGATTCTTGTATGCGAAATCTTCGACGTCTGGGGGATTGATTTTATGGGACCCTTTTCTATTTCGGACGGCTTCGAGTACATTCTACTCGTTGTTGACTACATGTCCAAATGGATCGAAGCCATTCTGACCCGAACCAATGATTGCCAGTGTAATTTTTTTAGAAGATATATATATATATATATATTGAGAGTTTTCTCTCTTTGTTTTTAGATTCCCAGAAATCCACCATTGGATTGGCCCTAAACACGGTCTATATCAAATTCCTCATCTCGATCATCAATCCTCAAAGGGTCCCTAGTAATCGATGCTTTGGGATAGCACCGCCCATGACAACCCCCAAAACCTTAGCATTCGACACTTCGTGATAGTGCTACCCATGGCATTCTATAGCTAAATCCAGTTCCTGGTAATCGACATTTCGGGATAATGCCACCCGTGGCACCTGAACTAGCACAAGAAGTTTACATGCCCCTGACAAGATATTTAGATATCCTAGGAGACAAGTACTGTGGAGAGGATATTTTATAACATGCCCTCAAGGGGAGTATTTACTCTTCTTTACGGGAGGAACTCATCCGATCAACTTATGTTTTCAAACCGCTCCTAAGTCAAATTTTGAAAAAATATTTGTTTAGAACAGAACACTTTATGGCATTATTTTTTCATTAAGCTCACTGAACCTGACCAGTGTGTGAATTTTGGGTGCCCAGGTTACCAAGTCCCACAAACCAAAGGGCAAACAACGAGGCCAAATAATCTGTAAGCCTTAGACTTAATACATCAGCCTCGCAACTCCCTCAACCTCTTGAGGAATAGTCCAAATCTTAACAGATATGTGAGTGTTTAAGCCCAAAATAGGTCCAAGAGACCTAAAGTCCATATCCCTCACTTATCTCCTTTTCTCTAGCACTTCAAGACTTAATTCATCATTTGATTTGGTCTAGAACTTTGATACATTCCATAATCAGCTACTAGTACTAACACAATTATTTCCTATTTTTGCTCCTTTTTCTTTCTGATTCTCCCTCCCCTTTAATAAAGATCTTCAATTAAACTCAGAAATTTTCCTCCCCTTTCCTCCTTTTATTATTTTTTGTGAGAACCCTTCAAAGAATCGAATTTTCATTTGTTTTGCACTTTAATACCCCCTATGCCTAAGTTTTGCAATGCCCTCATTGCAAACCAAGTGGGTTCATATTCAACGTAGTTTATAGTTTAGAACAGGTTCAAAGGGTGGGTAAACGGGTCGGGATGACTGATGCGAATGATTTCAAGCTCTGATACGAATATCAGAGGTGGAGTTGGTTGTTCTAAAGTTTGAACCCTAAAGTACAATAGCAATGTAGCTCAAAATGAATAAGAAGGTCTCTGGTTTTTGAAATGACGGGTTGCCTCATGTTATGAGCTAAATTCAATGCCTTTAGTCAAGTAGAAAATTGTCAAGGAGAAGGGGTGATCAGATTGGTGAAATTTTGTAGAACAAGCACCTTGATGATTAGCTTGGTTGGTTCAACCAGATGCTTGTTTAGATCAACTGGCTGATGATGCAGACAAAACCCAATAAGTCTGGTGGGCTGAAAAATGTGGATCAGTAAGTGTGGAGCCCACCAGGTGCATTCTAGCTTAAACAGACGGAGAAATGAAAATTGAGGGTTTGGCTATATTGGTTTAGCCAGGTTAGAGTAGGGATCCTCAAAAGATAATGGATGGGTGAAGAGTGTAGGAACCCTATTCATGGGATCAAAAGTAAACAGGCATGGATTGTCAGTTTGATCAATGTTCCATTCATTGTCAAACTCAAGTGGCAAATCAACTCCAATCGGATTAGAATGATGTGATTCAGAGTAGAAATGGATTTTGGTGGAGTAACATGGCAGGGGCCACTTTTTGAATGGTTTCAGCTCTAGATTAGGCTATGTGGCTGCTTCGAGTTTTGAATCAATGACCTCAGAATCAGAATAAAAAAATGGATTGTGGATATTGTGGTCATAAATTGGCTCATAATCATTTGGAAACAAAGATTCTCCTAAATCAGAATATAGATCAAACTCAGTACAGGAGAATCTACGAAAGGAATTTTCTAAACTTGAGTCAAAATCGAGATTTCCACCACAAGAACAATCAAGATGCATGGAGTTATCAACCTGACTTTGGTCTACTTAGCTTCAGCTTCCAGGCTAATAGGGATATCCTTATTAGGTATAGGCTCGATTTCAAGGTATCTAGGGTAGATCCAAGTTAGTTGCAACTCTCTAGATTCCTCTACTTCTATTTCATAAATAGATTTTGTTTCAAATAAATCAACCTACTCTTCTGAGGAGTCTGGAGAGGTTTCATCCTCAAAAATAGGCTTAGGATCACTATAATTCAAATATGAGATTTTATCCTCGTCATATTGGCCTTGTAATCATCCTAAATAGGTTCAGATCCAGATTTTAGGTTAGGTGTAGGCATTAGGTTAATAGAATCTGAATTTGGCTCAGTTAGGGTGTCAGAACTATTCTTGAGGAATACCTTACCAAGATAAGGTGCGAGAGTACATCCTCAAGGAGTTCTGAATCATAGTCATCACAAGTGTTTTGAAGATCCATGTGCGATGGACCAGCTTTATAATTTCTGATAGCTGGCTCATAGTTGAGAACACATGTATTGAAATCTGACCATCCCATAAATTGATTAAGTAACTCATTCTGTACAAAATTATTATCTGGTTCCATTTGGGTTGACTATTTAGCATAAAAACCTCCATATTTAAACCTGGGCTTGAGAAAATCATATTGATCCTTGAAATTACCATAAGATTCATAGTTAAATTCCAGGTGGGGGTCTGGGTATCTTTCAATGATCAATTCTTCCAACTGATCTAACAGATCCCCATGTTGTGTAATGACATCTTCGTATTTTTTCCAAAGTAGTGGATTTGACAAGTATTGTAAAACCTCATTCCTATGCAATTTTCTCACTATAATAATCTATTCTAAGAGGGTTTCCTAAGTTGAACCACATGCTAGTTGTGTTGCAATCATCTAGATGTGGTCCATAATGAGGTTTGTTATTTTTGGTTCACTAACTTGAACTCTGCTAACGGGGACTGAGGTTCTGTAAAATTCTTCGCTATATATGATAGCATCCTCACTCATACAATCTTTCATACTCTTGTGGGGTTTAGGGTTAGTGGCCATCTTTCCTAATCTGTTAGGTTGCATCTTGAAATCAGGTGGTGGATCAGGATGAAGAAACAAATTCAGGTCCAGATTTGAAAAGACCAAATTAAATCAGACTTTACCCTGATCTGGATCAAGCTCTGCCAGAGGCCTCTAGGTCAAACCCAGGGACCTCTTCCTGTGTATATGCACTATAGAAAATAGATGAGGGATTGGATATGAATTGAACCCAATCAAGGCACCCAACAGAATTGGATGACTATAACAAATTGAGGTTGATGGGCCTTTGGATTAGAAATTCGCACACCCAAGAATTACTTGAGCAACTAGAAAGGGAGAGCCCTGCAAAGACCCCTACACGGTAAAGCATCCCCACAAGTTATAGGGTTTCCCCCACCCGACCTTCCATGTCACCACAAATCCAAGCAGATTGGTATGTGTAAATTTAGCCCTTAAGTCTACCAATATTAGACCTCGTTGTGCCTTGCATTTCACTTGTATTAGAAATTGATTAAAATTGTGACCTAATTTGAAGGTGGGTGGATTCACCAAGTGGACCAACTTCACTTGACCCATCCTAAGGTTGAGGATGAAGTTTGGGTCAAGACACTCAAGCCACCTTGTTTTGGTTCTCAACAGGTTATTAGGTCGCAAGTTTTAAGATTCAAGTGAAGGTAGTGCTTGATTTTAGGGTTTTATTGATCAGATCAATTCAAACAAGGGCGTAGGAGGCACACAAATGCGAGAAGATCAGTTTACTTTAATAATGGAAAATGTGTACTAACTCTTCAACCCTAATGTGTAAACCCTGCTTGGCTTTATTCCAGGTCCAAATTGATTCCAAATATAACACCTTGGATTCAAATAAGAAGCTGCATAGTCCAAGGTGTGTGAGGTTTAGTGAGAGTCCCTAATAGGCACAGGAAGTGTGGATCAGGTATCTCTAATCAAATCGAGTTTCTTCAAATCTAATTTCAGTCAACTCACGTAAATCAAGAAAATCTTGTGTTGAATGATATTACTAAAATAAGGCAAAGTTGGATCCTAATTTCGTTTGTTTCCTTTTTAATCTTCCCAAGATAAAGAGAGGGGATTAGGAAGAAAAGCGAAGATGACTGGCCTACCCTTGGCATGGTTGCTTTGAGTGGACAATCTTGATTGTGAATTCACCTTGAAACAACCAACTAGAGTAAGTTAGAAATAAAAATCAGGTAAAATAAATGATATGAATAGTGGTGAAATTGCACGTTTCTCTTCGACAACGATGCCAAAATGTTATCGTGCTAAAGTCGGGTTTCAAATACGAGTCTTAGTATAGTGACTAAAGCGACGAAAACATTTAATTTTGTAAGCTCGAATTGTGAGTCTAAGGTCATCTCAGGGAGCAAATAATACACAATTAAACCACTAATCAAGTATATAAAATGAGGTGCAATAGCTTGATGCAAAAAGAAATATATTAGGCAAATAATAGCACTATCAAACTAAAAAGGAAATAAGTGTTTGATACAAAAATTTGTTTTCAACTAAGTAAAGTTGGTCTCAACACTTAAGACAATTTTTTAGCCAATCAGACATCTTAAAGTGAGAAATCATATGTCTGCAGCAAAATCGACCCTTTCCTTTAGGCTGAACAATTCCTCCTCTTCTATTCTCTCTATAATCAAATCCGGACCTGACCCAGACCTGCCTAGGTGTGAGTGGCAAGCGAGGGCTTTCATGTGAGGGTGATGGGGATTCGACCCTGTGTACTGAGCGATGGAATAGGGGGCAAGATTCCTTATGAAGGCATTTCAAAAATGACTTCTTGCTATGTGGGACTTTGTTTGCCATCTCTCTTGCATCTTCATTGCATCTAAATGAAGTCCACAATTGGAGTTGCAGCTGAGGTTGCTTCGCAAAATAGAGGGTTTGGGGGAGTTCCCTATGATGGTCCACATGGAATGGAGGTGGTGAAATTGTTGATTAGTTGTTGGAAGTGGTCAATTGGAGTTGGAGAAGACGATGATGTATGGCAAGCACCTGCGCAAGGAACGTGGTTTGGGCAAAAGCTTTGTGGGGGTGAGGGAAATCTTTTGCCCAAATCAATTGGGTGAGAGGAAGGCAGATGTGGTTGGTCAGTGATGGTGGATGTGGCGATGGTCGATGGTGTCGAAGAGGGAGGAGGAATTGAGGAATAGAGCTAAGATGCTCCTTATACCCAATTGAGGATGAGGGAAACAAAAGCCCTAAGCTAATTTAGCTAAAGGACGATGGGAGATGAGTCACCAGTGTGGCCGTTGGCGAGGATGAAGGAGGAAAAGGAATTAGAGGCTCAAGCTTCGTGTAAAGCTTCGTGGAAGCATGGGGAAGCAAAGCCCTATGCCTATTGTACATGGCAAAGAACGAGGAAGGGGGGAGGGGAAGCTCTGAGGTGCATTGGAGTTTGGCCGACGTGGAGGAAGAAGGAAGAGGAATCCAGCAAATTGAGCATGAAGAAGTGCTTGTGAATGCAAGGCCCCTTCTATAGAGGTGATACCCTTTTCAATTGAGACAAAAATTGCAAGATTCGACTTACGATTTGGCCGAATATGGAGCTCAAAAAGCTTGAGTTTGCTGATGCAATTTCGATAAAGATTGAGTACGTGGTGATGTGCATTAGATTTGGCATGATCTCTAGGTCAATCTCGCTAAATTTGGCAAGATTTGATTGCGCTTTTGTCACTCAAATCTTTGAATGAAATCCCACGGTGGTGGGTTTCTTTTCTTGCTCGTGCTGCTACTTGCTAAGGAAATGACAAAGAAGGTGGTAGGGGCTGAAATGCAAGAATGACAAAAGATGGGGGCCTGGTTGTGGTAAAAACACAGAAGGTAGGGGGTTGTGTGTAATAAACAAAGATCTGTGGACTAAAATACAAACTAGGTCTCTAATTGGGCTCAAATTTTGGGGTTAATCTAATTTAGACCCAAGAAATCTAATGGTGACCTTAGATTTGGGTTTGATGCAGTTTGATTGGGCAATTTATGCAGAACCCCAAAGCAAAGCAAATTCCCGCCTAAGTCCCTATTTTTTCTCAAAATGGGTTACTTTGTTCAAAGACAAGGTTCCAAAACTCTTAGAATATTTTTAACTAATTTTTAGGAGGTTTAGATTACATTTATTCTCACTAGAACCCGTTCAATTGAAGTGAGGCTGTAATTAAGGTTTTTATTAATAAAATAATCCTAAAAAATGCAGAGAACCCTGATTCAGTCAGCTCAGGATCGCTTCTTGGGAAATTAAGCTCATTTAACCTTAGATTAAGCTCAATTGTGATTAGGTGTTAAAACAACATATTATTTTCTGATGTAAACATGTTTATATCACATAAACTGTCTATTTTTGTGTGTTCTTAGACATAGAATTGCATCATATATTATAAATATTACATAACATGCATCATCTTGCATTTAGGTTAGGTTGTATAAAGTTTAGGTTAATTTTTCCATTTTGTGGTCAGGTAACAAGGCAACATTTAATTGGAGCTTCGGATTGAAGATTCAACCGCACAGATCTAATCAGGACAACAAAAGGGGTTCAACGACTCCAAGATCGCCCCAATCGGACTTCCATAGCATCAAATGCAGTCCGAGAAAGTCTAGAGGTCAAGGGGCTAGGATGGTGTAAATTCATATATTAGATGACAAATCCAACTGCACTGATGGGTTCGGATCGACGATCGCAGCCCAACGGCGTGAAAATCAGTCCAATCCAACATCCGTGGCACCATCTACAACTCACAGAAGATGGACAGCCATGATGGCGTGATAGCGAAAATACGCAGTTTGTTAATTAGGTAATTTAATGTCGTTGCAATGTGTAAATCCACTTTCGCTTTTAAATTTATATCCTAGATAGTGGGGTATCAAGAGTCGTCCAAGGAGGCCAAATGTTTGCAAAATTGATTCTCTTGCTTACAAAATAGATCTCAACTTTCTTTTTGGTATTTTTCAATATATCATTTTTTTATTTTTTGAATTAAGGCAACATGTAAAATTATGGCGGGAAAGTGACTTGCACTTCAAATTCAAAATACTACTTCTAAGTGGCAAGTAGAGCCTCTCCCTAAGCTCACTCTAGGCAAGTGGAGGCCTAGAATAATTAGGGAGAGGGAGTGAAGAATGCTAAAAACAAAGCAATTAGAAATGCAAATAAGAAATTTCAAAGAAGGCAACTAGATTAATGAAAAAGTGTTTTACAAAATGGCCTAGTAGAGGAATGCTTCTACTACTAGAAAAATTGAAAAGAAAAGCAAACACAAATCCTCTAGATAGATGGTGAAGAAGAGGGCTTCTTGCTCCAAGCTTGGTAGCTTCCAAGCTTAAAAAGAGTCCTCCAACTCCTTCCTTGCTGTACTCCGCCAAGGTGATGTCCTCCAAGGCAAGCCCTAAGGGGGCGTGCCCTAAGCTTCTCTCCAAGGGTGGACGTCCACCTTAGGTCCTTCTCCTTTGCTTGGCCGTCCTCCTTGAAGTGGAAGAGTCCTCCTCCTTGGCGTGGCCCAAGTTGAAGAGAGTGGGGGGAAGAAGGCACCAAAAGGGCTGGTGATGTGCCCCTTTAATCTCCTTCTCTACTCCTTCTTCTTGGCCGTAGGTATAGGTGGTATAGGTAGCAAAATACACTAATGGAGGATGGGAATTATGTGGTGGTAGGGTAGGGTATTTATAGGATGGGAAGGGGGGTGGTTATGGTGTTTTTTTGGAGGGAAATGAAGGGGTGCTTGGATATTTTTGGAGGGAAAAAATGGAGGGTGGAGATGGGTTTTGATGGTGGATGTAGGGTGGTGATGGAAGGGATAGTTGGCACCAAAATAAAGTAGGAGTAGGTGGTCTTTTTGCTGGAGCTTAGGTAGTAGGGTAGTAGGTTTTGGTGCCATGGAGGTGGACTAGCTAAGTTAAGCAGCTTAGCTAGCTTAGCTAGTAGGGAGTAGAGTTGGAGGCATTTGGAGCTAGGGTTTTCAGGGAGAAGAGCTGGAGGTAGTCATCTTGAGCTGCACTAGAGCTGGTGGTTGCTGAAGAGAGCTGCAAGGAGCTACCTTAGCTGGCTTGGCTTGCTAGTTCTTTGCTAGCTACTAAGCCAAGCTAAAGCAAGCTGGCTTCTGCTGAAAGGAGCTGAGGTGAGCTGGGTCTAATGCTCCCGGGAAGGATCAAGCTGGGTGAGGCAGCTAAGGTAGCTTAGCTCAACTGAGTTGAGCTAAGCTAAGTCCCTGGGAGCTGGACTTGAGCTTCCTAAGCTGGAATGAGGTCATCTTTAGCTGGCTGGAGTTGAGTAGAGCTGGATGTAGCTGGACCTGAGTTGGGGTGAACTCCAGTCAACTCAGCTGAGCTAGCTAGAGCTCCCTGTGGACTAATGGGAGCTGAGATGAGCTAGACTCAGCTAAGTTAAACTGGATCTGAGCTGACTTGAGCTAGGGTGAGCTAAGATGAGCTCTCTTGAGCTGCCATTCAGCTGAGATGAGCTGAATGGAGCTAAGATGAGCTAACCCTAGTTCAAGTGAGCTAGAATCCAACTATGGTGAGCTAGATCAAGCTGAGTTCCAATTAGTCTGAGCTTCTTTTTCACCAGTTTCCTTCTTGAGTGCTAGGGTTTTGGAGTTATGACAATCTGCATATCCCTAACACTCTCAAAAACACATTAAAATGATAATAAAAAGTGCAATGCATGCCTAACCTAATTGATACCTAAATGCAGCCCAAAAATCCATTTGTGGAGAAAAATCCTAAGAGCTAAGTTTGTTTTAATGCATAAAAGTGATGATAAACTGGCGTTTATCATGGCGCCACATGGTGCCATCACAGCCGCCCAAACCGGCTGCAGCACCTCTTCTCAACCTCTGAAGGCGTGGGCAAGGCATGATCTGGGCCGTTGGATCTTGATCCAAGGGCTGTGGGTGCGTGTGGTTAAAACTTAAGCAAGACAAAGAGGTAGTCGTAGCGTGTTGGTCACGAACACGCTCGCGAAGTTGAAGGCACAGGTTCGAGCCTCATCGAGCGCTCAAATTGAGTGCGAGCACTGGTGCAACCGATTTTGGCCATTGGATGAAGCGTGAGCGGCGTAGATGTGAGCGACATGGCCGCACGAGATGCATGGAGCACGAACGCACGATCAGACGCGCGAGAGGCGCGATTTGTGAAGGCACACGATCGCGCATTTTCGGCCATCGATCCTACATCTAGTTGTGAAGAGTAGGCGCACGCATGCGTTGAGGCGCGATGAAGAGGAGCGGGCACACGCATCTTAAGTCGTCCGATCTTTCAATCGGACTACTGAGACTGCTTAGATGTGCACGTGCGTTGAGCGCGCAAGAAGAAGAGGCACACACGAGCGACACCTACGCACATGTTCAGGGGTATTAGTGATGTTTAAATCTATCACTAAATGCCCTGAATTAATGTTTTATGCATGAAATGACCTTTTTGGCCATTCAAACTTCACCTATAAATAGCCCTACGACCCCCACACTTTCTTTATCCCTTCCTCTCTTCTCTCACCCCCTCCAAAGCTCTAAGAGCTTGTCCCAAACCCGTGGTGCTCCATTAGAGTTAAAAATACAATTTTTCCACCTTCTCACCTCCTTCGTGGAGCATCCCATGGTGGTCCTCTCACCGCTATTCAGGAAGCGGATCCCACTGCGACGTCGTCCTACCCCGTTCTTCGTCATCCCTCATCGTTCTCCTTCATCCCACATCTCACCACCTTCGTCTGGGCTTTCCGTCGCTGCGGCTCGTCCTCCAAGCAGCCGTCGACGAGGATAACTTCTCTCCACCTTTTACCCCTTTCTAGTGTAGATTTCTCGGTTTCTAGTGTAGATTTTCTGCTTTCTAGTGTAGCAAGTAGTTGTAATGAACATTGCTTTATGATAATGAAATCAATGTTTATTCTATCTCTGTTTTCTCTTTATTTGTAATATTCTCTCTCTTTCTTCTATTATTTATTATTTAAGTAGATAGCTAGTTTAGATTCAATTCGACCAGCTAATCTGCTTCGTGACAAATAAAACAAATGCGGTTTTTAATCAAATGTCCGCCTCCCTGTGTTCGACCTAGAATTCTTTTCGAGTTTCAGTTAAATTTATCTATTGATGGTTTTTCTCTCAAATCAAACTGCAATGAAGGGTTTTCAAAACTCAACTTCGTTTACGCAGATTTTCCGAATCAATATTCTCTTCTTTTTCTCAAACCCCAACTCGGAACAGAATTGTAATCTTCTAATGAATATTAAGGAACCTTTATTATTAGATTTTGACTAAATTAAGCTAGTTATGACGGATGATGGTGTTACCATCATTGAACTAACAAATTCTTGCCAATTATAGGAATGATTAACAAAATAAAACTGCACTATAATGCAAAATAAAAAGATTAGAGAGAGTGAATCTCCCAAGTTGGTTGTTTGGGGGATGAGTGGTTGGACTACGGTCGGACGAGAGAGAGAGAAGATGGAAGGAGCACAAAGCCAGAGGAAGCAGGGATGAGGTAGGGCAACATTGGTGTCATCACAAGCCTTAGACGAGGTGAGGGAGGCGGTGGCGGCGCATTACGAAGAAGAATGAGGCTAGAGGAAGTAGACTAGATGAGGATGTTTTGCACTAGCAGGGGGCCAAAGCTCACCATGAAGTAGGGCATCGGAGTGCCAATGGGTGTTTGGGACTCCTTAGGAGGGGAGGGAGAAGGTGGCTTTGATGCCTTTTCAATGGTGGTGGTGTAAGGTATTCAGGGGTGTGAAGGAGGAGGTGAAAATTTTGCTAAATCAAACATTTTGTGCACTAGGCAAGCATGGGTGGTGCGCTAGGTGTAGTTTCCATGCATGGGCAGTGCTGGGGGGAAGGCAAATCGTGTAGGCATGCAGATTGCGCGCTAGAGGCATGTGCGCGTACGGCTTTCGCGCGTGGATCGTGTGCATGGCTAGAGCAGTTCAGTCGAGCACACCAAAGCAGTTTTGGCGAGCATGACTCTCGTGTGGGCGTGGCTTGGGTGCACTTTGTGTGTGCGCCTGCTGGGCTTGTGTGGGTCGATGCTCTCTTGCATGTGGAGCACGAATGGTATGCATGTGGAGTAATTTAAGTATGTTTCTTCTGGAATTTTGCAGAGATGTCTGAAGGGTGTTATAGTTCTTCAAGAGAAAGAGCTTGGAGAGATGGTTGGAAAAATTTCACCCAACCCCTTCTATCTTGGCAAAATTGAACTTATGCCCCTCCTAAGATGTTTTCTTCTCCATACTCCTCTGTGACCCTACACATCACACCCAGACCACCCAATGCATGTTATCTAAGTTAATAAATAAATAAATAATGTGATTAGACTAATTTATGCAGACATGGAGCTAAATATGCAAGAGTTAATATAATGCACTATTTACACCCTACATGGGCTATGTTAACCTAGGTCTTAGCATAGTTTAGACATTTTGAGTATAGTAATTGTGCTATTATCACAATCCATTAAGCCAAGGACCCTGGACAAAGTCTAAACAAAGTCAGTAACAACCTTCTTATTTTTTAGACATCCAACCTTTTGTCTAGACGTCTTATATACTAGCATCAAACATTTGATCATTTAAATAGGCATCCAATACTATTGTCATACCTAATTATTACCCTGATCTCAATTTGATTTTGGCTAAATCTTCTTGGATTTGATTCTAACAACTAGGACAGTTGTCCCAAGACTTCTTAAACCATCTCTTGAGCTCTATAAATAGGCTTTAGCATCACATGGAAATAGCTACATCATTGAAGATAGAAAACAAGCTTACCATTCTAAATTTCTCCAAGAACACCTTGCTCAAGCTTTACTCTACACTACTCTCTCTTGGGCATTCCTCGTTGCTATGCTAACTCTCCATTGTATTCATCTTAGGGAGTCTTTCTTTCCTATAGTAGCTAGATTTAAATTGCTATCTTATTGGGAGTTCTATAGGCTATGTTTATTTGATTTCATTTTTTATATTGTTGTACTAGGGTATCTAGACTATCAAGTCCCCTTTTCTTCTTAGTGGAACGGTAAAACCTTCATTTAGAGATTGAAGGAGAGAATGTACTTGAGGAACACCACCCTCGTTTAAAGTGGTCTACTTAGTGTTTAATTTATCACTTGGTGATCGAAAATCCTAAGTCGGGTTGACTTAGGTGATGGTTTTTTCCCAGTTGAGGTTTCCACCTAAAAATTCATGTGTTCTTTGTGTGAGTGTGGTTTGCAAATTTTTATTTATTATTGCTGCAGTTACATATCCGCCCTCGTCTAAAGTATCTCAATGTGTAATAAATGATTTCTAGCTTATCCCTTTTAGCACACCTCAACTAGGTCTTATCCTTTTAAGATAAGATTGAACTTAAAGAAGTTCATATAATGTTGGTTGTTCGATTCCCTGGATCTAATAAGGATTTGCATTAGAGGATGCGAAGGGATATTCTTTATGGATTCAGGTCAAGCCTAGTTTCCTTGATTGAATATGAGATGTAAACAAGGATCTAGACATACCAAGTTTCGTATTCATTGCCTATGTCTAGTCCAAGTGAGTTGGACTCTAGGACAATCCTTTGGATATCATAAGCATGATAATGGTTATTGGTGTGATGATCTGGATCATTCAAGCGTTCTGATTTGTGGAATGTCAAATTCCCAAAATGATGAATGCTTAACTGAAAATCTAATTGAAAGAGTGATGATTCTTGGAGAGTTACCTAAACTCATCTAAGATTGGATCAACTATTGCTTGGATTATGTCCTATCCAAATTAGTTGGACTTGAGCACAAATTTGTAATAGTCTTGGACTTTGCATATGTGACAATAGTTGTCATTAGTATGAGGAGAATTATAAAAGAGGTAATTTTGTCTTATGGAATGCTAGATTTCATAATGATGAATACCCAAGTGGGATTCAATCTAAGAATAATTCATGACAAGAGGGTTATGGAACTTGATAAGTACAATTTATTGGACATTTATTTGGCTTAAGTACATATGGAATACATTTCCTTATAGTTTAATGGCCTAAGCTAAGTAGTAATTAACCTTAGCTTATGAATATTTTTGTATCTGCTTTGCATTCTAATACATACATTTATGCTCTTTATTTGATATGTGCATGCAGAGAGAGAAAAAAAATATAATAGGTGGTTGGACATGAATATAATTAGCATTTGAAGGAGGGTATGCCCATAATTGTCCATCACCGCCGCTCCCTCCGCCAGCGTTCAAATCCAACAGTTGTGCATGCAAAGGGAGAGGCAGACATTGCGGATCTGGAAAAGGCTAAAGGATCCTTCCCTTTGTGGCTCTATCCATCTTCCCTTCGCCTGCAGGGATCTCCACCCTCGCCATCACCGTGCAACAAGTCTTCCCTATGGCCATGACAAACACTGTGGCGTAGGCGTTCTCCACTGCCATCGACCTCCATCACCGCAGTGGTGCACGGTGACAGCGTGCATCACCATCAGCAGTTCCATCCACCTTCATCGCCATCACCACTTTCATCACCATCATCACCACCCCCTCCTCCTCTTCTCCTTTGTTGTCTTCTTCTTCATTCACTGCCCCTGATAGCGAAAATACGTGGTTTATTAATTAGGTAATTTAATGTCGTTGCAACGCGTAAATCCACTTTCGCTTTTAAATTTATATCCTAGATAGTGGGGTATCAAGGGTCGTCCAAGGAGGCCAAATGTTTGCAAAATTGATTCTCTTGCTTACAAAATAGATCTCAACTTTCTTTTTGATATTTTTCAATATGTAATTTTTTTTTTGTTTTGAAAAGACGAGGGAAAAATGCGAATTGTAACGAAAAGTACTAACACTTACAAATGCTTAACTAAAATTTAAAAGATAGAAATATCTTCTTCCTAAGCTCACTCTAGGCAAGTGGAGTCCTAGAGTAATTAGGAAGAAGAGGTGAAACAAGTGCTAGAACCAAAAGTAACAACTGCAATAAAAAGCTAAAAGAAGGCAATTTGATTGAGTAGAATGAGTGTTCTTTTCAAGGACAAGTAGAGGAATGCTTCTACTAGAACTAAACAAATCTAAAAGCAAGAAAAGAAACACAAATCCTCTTGCAAAAATGGTGAAGAAGGGAGTCTTCTTGCTCCAAGCCTAGCTGCTCCTTGGCTTGAAAAGAGGGCCTCCTTCTTCTCCTTCCTTGAGAGCTCCTCCAAGGTGGAAGCTTCCACCTTCAATGCTCTCTCCAAGGGGTGGGAGTGCACCACCCTCAAAATCTCCTCAAAGGTGGCGTGGACCACCTTCAAGATCTCCTCCAAAGATCTTCCTTGCCTGGCTTCTCCTTTGGCTGGCGTGACCCAAGAGAGAAGGGAAGAGGGGAAGGCACCAAGGGGACAGAATATCCCCTTAATCTTCTTCTTCTTCTTCTTCTTCTTCTCTCTTGGATGTGGGCTTCTAGGTGGAATATGAGAGTGAATTTGCTAGCCAAGGATGACTTGAATGGTGGTGGGTAGTGGTCTTTTTATAGGGTAGGATGGGGGGGTTAAGGTGCCCCTTGAAATGGAGGGCTAGGATGGAAAGATGGAGGTGGTTGGTGATCCTATGGCCAAGGGCGTGTGGCGCCAACTAAAGGGGTGTAAAAGGGGGTGGTTATGGTGGTGTTGGTGGCTTTTGGTGGTGGAGAGACACCACCATTTTGGCGCCAACATGGGGTCTTCTAGAAGGGGGGTTAGGTGGATGGTGGAGATGGATTCAAGGGGGATTGTGTGGTGGAGATGAGGGGGAATTTTGGAGGGAAAAGTGGCGCCATTATGGGGGTGGTTAGGGGTAGTTTTTGGCTCCACTTTTAGGTGTCTTTTGGAGGTGGTGGGTAGGTTAGGTTGGTGCCAAGTAGGTTAGCTTATGTGGAGCTTAGGTGGAGCTAGTTGGGTGGAGTTGTTAGGTGGGTTTTTGGGGTGGTACAAGCCAAGGAAGTTGGAGCATAGCTAAGCTAAGCTAAGCTAAGCTAAGCTAAGCTAGCTTAGCTAATGAAGGAGTAGAGGAGAAGGTGTTGGAGCTAGGGTTTGGAGGGAGGAGCTGAGGAGGAGAAGTCTGGAGCTGAAATTGGAGCTGGCTGCTGCTGAAGAGGCTGGCATGGAGCTACTCTAGCTGGCTTAGCTTGCTAGTTCTTTGCTAGCTACTAAGCCGAGCTAAAGTAAGCTAGCTTCTACCATAATGAGCTGAGGTGAGCTAGGTCTGGTGCTCCCGGGGAGAATCAAGCTGGTTGAGGTAGCTAAGGTAGCTTAGCTCAACTGAGCTGAGCTAAGCTAAGTCCTCGAGAGCTGGACTTGAGCTTCCTGAGCTGGGATGAGTTCTTCTTCAGCTGGCTGGAGTTGAGTGGAGCTGGATGTAGCTGGATCTGAGCTGGGGTGAACTCCTGTCAACTCAGCTGAGCTAGCTAGAGCTCCCTGTGAACTAGTGGGAGATGAGATGAGCTAGACTCAGCTAAGTTGAGCTGGATCTGAGCTGACTTGAGCTAGGGTGAGCTAAGATGAACTCTCTTGAGCTACCATTCAGCTGGGATTAGCTGAATGGAGCTGGGACAAGCTAACCCTAGTTCAAGTGAGCTAGGTTCTAGCTGTGGTGAGCTGGATCGAGTTGAGTTCCAACTAGTCTAGGCTTCTCCTTCACCATTTGCCTTCTTGAGTGCTAGGGTTTTAAGGATCTGTATATCTGTACATCCCTAACACTCACAAAAACATATTAAAAAGACAAATAAAAAATGCAATGCATGCCTAACCTAATTTATGCCTAAATGCAGCCCAAAAACCCGTTTGCGGAGTAAAATCCTAAGAGCTAGGTTTGTTTTAATGCATAAGAATGATGATAAACTGGCGTTTATCAGCCCCCTCAAGTGGCCACATTCAAGCCGTGCCTTCATGCGCATAGCCAGCCACCTTTGCACACACCCACACCCCTCGCGCGCACTTCTTCACACGCGTGCACGCCCATGCGCTGATCGAATGTTTTTCGCTTACAGAAATAATGAATCAGAAAAATACTGCGTCGTAGTAAATAATGTGACGGAAAACCCTCGATCAAAGTTACTAAAAATATACTGAAATTATACCACACTTCAGGTCGTATCCACAAGGAGGACAACCCAATAAATTTACCGATATTTATAGTGCAGGAGTATGTTATACGAAGCTTAACATGATGCAAAAGGTAACTTTGACTATTAGTTGTAGCATCAAACCAAAGGGAGAGTAACTTAAATGAGTAGTAACATAAAATATAGAGAATTAGAGGGCCTGAGAAACAATTACCCACAATATAAAATAATTTCCCAAAAATCCAACCTCTTCAACCATAATCATTTAAATTGATTCCCCCTCTCCTATAGTAAAATAGGGGAGGTGTATTTGCTCACTTGCATGCACACGGGGAGCCGCGGCTGGCGGCGTGGCTCATCAGAGGAGTAGGGCCAGAGGAGAGGAGCACCCGATCGATGGTGCGGCGGCACGTGGTGGCTGGAGCTACCGTCGGCGACGAGGAGGAGGTACAGTGATGGTGATAGTTGTTGCCACTATTTAGAGTTACGCATGGTCAAGGAGGCCTCGCGTGATGGTGGAGCTGCACACATCGCCTTCGGTAGCGGATGGATGGTGCTAGAGGGTTGCTGTTGACACTGAGGAGGGGGGCGTGCGGTCGATGATGTTGGCTTCCTCCTTGGTTGCAGTAGGTGTAGAAGGAAGAAGAATGAGAGGAGGTCGGGCATCTCCACCTGATGCGGGTTGCTACGCGTGGAGGTGCACGTGAAGGCTGGAGCGTGTGGGGGCTATTGCATGTTAGGCGGAGTGCGCGACGAGGGAACAGCTATGTTCACGTGGAGGAGAGGGCACGCTGGAGGAGTTGAAACACAGAGAAAAGGGGGGGTGGATGTCGTGGTTGCGAAGAGGCGTATCAAAGATGAGGCGCTGTGGAGATGCGTATGGAGGCGGCATGGTCTCTGGACGTCCGGGAAGGTTCCCGAATGTCTTAAATGAGGGGATGGCGTATGGTGGTGCTGTCAGACCATGGTGGTGGTGTCGCAGATGTCGTCCAAGCAGAGGAGGCTCGCAATTGCGTGGGGCTGTGGTGGTTCGCTGTGGTGATTAGGAGGCACGATTGAGGACAAAGGCTCGCGGTTGCGGAGAGGAGGCACACAGTCGTGGGAACGTTGGGGCTACACGGTGAGGTGGTGGCTCGCAGTGGTGAAAGGCACACGATGAAGGTGCCAAGGAAGGAATTCTCCTCCTCCGGCCATCCCCTTCTCCTGTCATCCCTGTTATATAAGGGAAAATATAGAGAATGAGAAAGAGAGTGTCAAAGAAGGAAGGGAAATAATCAAACAAAGAGGGAATGTTCATGAGGGAGAGAGAGATTGGAGGAGAAAAAGAGGAAGGTGGATGATTGTTCGCTCTTTCTCTTTTTCTTCTTCTTTCTTTCCTTTTTTTTCTTTTGCATACGACTTCTAAACAAAGATTTTTTTGTTAAAGCAAATAATTCTCATTAGAAGAAAAATACTTCACATAGAAACTAGTGAATGTGATAATTCCAATGGCATTCCAATTTAAGAAAGATTCCTGACAAAATTATGTAATGCATGAAATGATGATTTTTTTCTCTTACATAATTTTGTTAATATAAAAGACATTCTAAATTCATTTCTTATTTCGCTGACCATGTACTTAGGCTTTAATTTTGCCCACTAAAGTGGACCTATCAAATACCCCCAAGCCTAAGTTTTGCTAGTCCCGAGCAAAATCATACGAAACAGACCAGGTCTCCAAGCCAGATTTTACCATCAGGATGCCTTATCGTACCATGCTCTAGAAATTAGATTGAAATACCAACTATATGCCTAAAGGTACTCAAGTACCAGCCAAGATACGAACTTGACCAGCCTTAGTCTTGGGACTGCCGCGAAGGTTTCTAAGGCCTACAAAACTGCCCAGAGGTTCGTTGACCTCAGTAGTTAAAGCACCCGTGTATATGTGCAGAAAGGCTAGGTTCAGTTTGTTAGTGTATTTTTAGTAAGAGAGAGAGAAATATTATTTTGAGAGTTTTCTCTCTTTCTTTTTAAATTCCCCTAGACTCAATCTTGGATTGGCCCTAAACACGATCAGTATCAGATTCCTTGTCCCCACCATCAATCCTCGCAAGGTCCCTGGCAATCGATGCTTCGGGATAGCACCGCCCATGGCAACCCCCAGAACCCTGGCTTTCGACACTTCGGGATAGTGCTGCCCATGGCGTTCTGTAGCTAAATTCAAACCCTGGTAATCGACATTTAGAGATAATGCCGCCCACGGCATTTGAACTAGCACGAGATGCTTCCGTGCCCCCGGTAGGATATTTAAATATCCTAGGAGACAAGCATCGAGGAGATAATATGTTATAACGCATCTTCAAGGGGTTTATTTTACATTCCTCCTCCCTGCGTTGGGAACTCATCTAATCAACTTGTGTCTTCAAGCCGCTCCTAAGTCAACTTTTTAGGAAAACAGTTTCAGAATAGACACTTTTTTGGCATTATTCTTTGTTACGCACACTGAACCAAACTAGTGTGTGATTTTTGGGTGCCCAGGTTACCATGTTCCCCAAACCAAATGGCAAGCAACGGGGCCGAATACTCCCTAAGCCTTAGATGTAATACATCGGCCTCGCAACTACCTCAACCTCTTGAGGAATAGTCCATCTCTTAATAAATACATGAGTGTTTAAGCCCTAGAAAGGACCCAAGAGGCCTAATGTCGGTATCCCTCACTTATTTCCTTCTCTTTAGCACTTTAGAACTTAATGCACCATCTGATCCATCCAAAAACTTAGGTGACTCTTTCATAATCACATGCTAAGACTAACACGATTTTTCCTTGCCTATCTTTTTCTTCTTTCTCTTTCTATTTTTTTTTATGCAAAATTAAAGTCCTAATTATGCATGCAAAATATGTATAAATGCTATGAACAACCCCAGGTTATACCCCCTATGCCTAGATCTGACAATGATCGCATTGCAAAGCAAAAGCAAGGAAGGACAACTTGAGGTAGAGAGCAGTTGGAGCTAAGGATCCTCCAATCTGTAGATGTCCAATACCTGGCCATCAGAAAGTGTAACATAAGGTTTCAAGTGTTGGCTATTTACCTTGAATGTCTCACCAGATGAGGGATTCTGGATCTCAACTGCACCATGCGGGAACACCTATGTGACAGTGTACAGCCCATCCCAACGAGACTTCAGTTTCCTAGGGAAAAGCTTGAGTCTAGAATTGAAAAGCCAGACCCGTTGGTGGGACTCAAAGGTTTTGCAAAGGATGTGTTTATCGTGAAAGACCTTAGTGCACTCTTTATAAGCTTGAGCAGTGTCATAGGCCTCATTCCTCAATTCTTCAAGCTCGGTTAGTTCTAATAAGCGCACTTTGGCTGCATTTTCGAGACCCATATTGACATTCTTAATAGCCCAATAAGCTCTATGCTCAATCTCAACAGGAAAATGGCAACCTTTTCCATATACTATACGGAAGGGAGACATACCCAAGGGGGTCTGATAAGCCATTCTGTAAGCCCATAGAGAGTCATCTAGTTTCTTTGACCAATCTTTCCTGTCAGGTCTTACAATTTTTTCCAAAATTCATTTGATCTCCCTATTTGACACTTAAACCTGTTCGCTTGTCAGCGGATGATACGGGGTGGCCACCTTGTGGGTGACACCAAGACTTTTCAGGAGACGGGCGAAGTGTGCATTCCTGAAATGAGGTCCCCCATCACTAATTATTGTCCTCGAGCAACCAAATCAGGAAATGATATTGGCCTTAACGAAAGGCAGGACCACGGAGTGATCATTGGTCCTTGTTGGAATAGCTTCTATCCATTTTGACACATAATCAACTGCCACGAGGTTATACTCAAAGCCATGAGACGATGGGAAAGGATCCATGAAATCTATGCCCCAGACATCAAATATCTCGACTGAAAGAATAGGTTATTGGGGCAACTCATCTTTCTTGCCAATAGTTCCAGTTTGTTGACAACGAAGACAAGCCTCCACAAAGGTGTGTGTGTCTTTGAAAAGTGAAGGCCACCAAAAACCAAACTGGAGAACCTTATACGTAGTTTTCTTAACACTAAAGTGTCCTCCACAATGCAGTGTGTGGCAAAAATTCAAGACACTCTGTTGTTCCTCTTCCGAGACACATCTACATAAGACTTGGTCATGGCCTATTCTAAAGAGCTCAGGGTCCTCCCAGTGATAATACTTGGTGCTAGCAAGAAATCTATCTCTCTTATGCTTATTCCACGTACTGGGGGTTTCACCAGTGACTAAGTAGTTGACAACATCAGCAAACCACGGTGTCGATGGTTGTATCGCCATTACCGTTTTGTCAGGAAAGATGTCATGAATGTCTCCTAACGGGGTTGAAGCCTCAACTGGGATCCTAGATAAATGATCTGCAACAACATTTTCAACCCCTTTCTTGTCACAGATATCAAGGTCGAACTCTTCTAATAATAGAATCCAACGAATCGGCCTAGGTTTGGTGTTCTTCTTCGTGAGCAAGTGTTTTAAGGCTGAGTGATTAGTATAAACCACAACCTTGGATCCTAGAAGATAAGGCCTAAACTTCTCCAAAGCAAATACTACCACAAGAAGTTCTTTTTCTGTCACCGTGTAGTTTTATTGTGGATCCGTAAGAGTCTTACTTGCGTAGTATAGCACATGAGGCTTCTTATCAACCCGTTGACCAAGGACCGCACCCACAGTAAAATCAAAAGCATCACACATTAACTCAAATGGGAGGGTCCAATCAGGTGCTTGTAGGATCGGCGTAGTTATGAGGGCCTCCTTCAAGAATTGGAAGGCCTTGATGCACTTTGTATCAAAAATGAAGGCAGTATCCTTCTCCAGTAGGTCACAAAGTGGCCTAGAAATCTTGCTAAAGTCTTTAATGAAGCGCCTATAAAAATCAACATGGCCCAGGAATGATCGAATCTGCTTGACATTGGTGGACGGTGGATGCTTAGAAATGGACTCAACCTTGGCCTTGTCCACTTCTAAACCTCGCTTAGACACTACATGCCCAAGAACAATGCCTTGTTGAACCATAAAATGTCTTTTCTCCTAGCTAAGCACCAATCCTGTCTCCTCACAGCGGGTGAGAACTTTTGCTAAATGTGAGAGACAGTGGTCAAACGACGAGCCGTATATGGAAAATCATCCATGAAAACCTCAATGAACTCATCAATCATGTCCGAAAAGATGGACATCATACACCACTAAAATGTTCCTAGAGCATTACATAATCCAAATGGCATTCGGCGGAAGGCAAATGTGCCATAAGGACTCGTGAAAGTAGTGCGCTCCTAGTTGTCTGGAAAGACGGCAATCTGATTGTACCCAGAATATCCATCGAGAAAATAGAAGTATTTATTCCCTGCCAATTTTTCCAGCATCTAATCAATAAATGGTAGAGAAAAGTGATCTTTCTGGGTAGCGATGTTTAGGCGGCGGTAATCGATGCATACCCTCCATCTTGTTATGGGTCTGGTGGTGACTTGCTCCCCTTTCTCATTAGTCTCCACCGTGAATCCTGCCTTTTTGGGCACAATGTGAATAGGACTGACCCATTTACTATCAGAAATGGGGTAGATTATCCTTACATCCAACCATTCTAAAATTTCCTTTTTCACCACTTCCCACGTGTTGGGATTTAACCACCTTTGCATATCTCTGAAAGGTTTTACAGAGTCGTTTGTGTAAATGCGATGCATGAAGAGAGTTGAGTCAACCCCTTTAATGTCAGCTATAGTCCAAGAAATAGCTTCCTTGTGCCAGTTTAGGAATTCAATTAGTTCTCCCTCCTGCGTCTCAGATAGAGCAGTCGAGATGATGACAAGGAGAGTATCATTGGGCCTAAGGAAGACATATTTGAGGGTCTTTGGAAGTGGTTTAAGCTCCAAGTCGGGAGCTTTCTAAATCGAGGGAATTATGTTCGATGTCCCCGCCTCCGGTAGTAGATCTACCTTGATTGTCTATGGTGGGGAGAGGGACTTTTCTTTGACACCCAACAGCTCTTCTAATTCAGGCAGATTTTCCCCTCCTTCAAAATTCGGGGTATGATCCTTAGAAATGACCATTTGGAGAGGATCATCACACAAAAGAGCTGGTGTCGTCTCCTCTATAATCTCATCGATCACCTCAATTTGGGAACAATCCTCTAATCCTGGTTGTTTATAGGCATCAAACACATTGAGCTGGATTTTTCGGTTCCCAAAGCCCATCTTGAGTGCCCCTGATTTGCAATTGATCAATGCATTGGCTGTAGCCAAAGAGGGATGCCCCAGGATAATTGAGGGTTTGGTGGGCATGTTGGATGGGTCAGTGCCCAATATTAGAAAGTTGACGGGAATGAAGAAGTCCTCTACTCTCACCAGGACATCTTCTAAGAGCTCACGTGGTGTCTTCAGCGATCTATCAGCTACTTGGAGGATTACAGGACTAGGCTTCAAATCACCTCCTCCTAATAGCTCATAGACAGAGCTCGGTAGTATATTAACCCCTGCACCCAGATCGAGGAGAACCTCATCGATGCATTGGTCTCTAATGACCATGGAAATATACGGGGCTCCTGGGTCCTTCATCTTAGGGGGTGTACCTTGTTGTAGGACCAAGCTAACTAGGTCGGGCAAAACGACCTTAGCCTGGACTTGTTTCCTAGATTTCCTCTTCTGGGTGCATAGGTCCTTTAGAAATTTAGCATAGGATGGTATTTGCTTTATAGCATCCAAAAGAGGCAAGTTAATGTAAACTTGCTTTAATGTCTCCATATTTCATCCATCCTATCCTTGGCTCCAGATGAGCCAGCAACAGGTGCCTCAGTGGCGGATAAGCGCTCAGGAAAGGGCACTCTCGGCCTCTGGGTGGAGGGGTTGTCA
Organism: Thalassia testudinum; assembly: GCA_037157565.1. Taxonomy (NCBI): domain Eukaryota; kingdom Viridiplantae; phylum Streptophyta; class Magnoliopsida; order Alismatales; family Hydrocharitaceae; genus Thalassia; species Thalassia testudinum. The sequence continues at coordinate 149,171,064 of JAZHRO010000031.1, forward strand.
TGGTGAGACAAGGGTGGAACGAGGACAACATCCTTTGGATGGGTGATTTCAAGAGAGGAAGGGCTAAGTGGTTCTTCCTCTGTAGATGTATAGGTGCTGGTTGGAGTGGTAGGAGGGGTGACCGTAGGAGCGAGTTCAGGTTTGGAGAGTTGCTTACCACTCCTCAAAACGGTCACAGCCTTAGTGTGATCCCTTATGAAGGGCCCTTTACCCCTTGGGTTCTCCTCAGATGAGCTGGGCAATTTCCCAGGGTCGCGTTGTCTAACAACCTCAACAAGATGGCCAATTTAAGATTGCATTTCTTGGATAGCCTTATTCTAAGATTGAATGATCATACTTTGATTTTCTTGCATGGCCTTCATCATAGCTTTCAGATCTTCCATCTTAGAATTGTTAGGTTGAGGAGGAGACTGGGATTGTTGTGCCTGAAATGGTTGGGTGGGTTGGGCTCTTATATTCCCTAAGTTTGAAGCGTCGCCTTGCTTCCATGAGAAATTGGGATGGTTTCTCCATCCAGGATTGTAAGTGTTTCCAAAAGGATTGTTCTTGGGAAGTGGACGAAACCCTTGGGCAGCATTCAGGTCTACCTATACTAAATTAGGGAATTGATTAGCCAAATGGCACTCAACAGTGGCATGAAGGGTGCTTTGGCAAATGGAGCATTCAGAAAGAGTCTGGACTTGGGAAGCAGTTTGTTGGAATGTGTTTGGGTTAGTCATGAGTCTTTCAAAGTTCTGATTCAACAATTGTATCTACAAAGGCAAATTCTGAGTCGCCCCAGCTTCACTAGCTTTAGCTTTCCTTGGAGGATGGATGGTTTCCTATCTTGATAAGCTCAGGTCAAGTGGATAGAATTGTCACTCAGTGACTCAAATAATATCCAAGCCTCATCCTTCGTTTTGGTGAGAAAGGTTCCGGCACAAGCAGCATCCATGGTTTGCTTATGCCTATTAGATAGTCCAGTATAAAACCTTTCTACCAATTGCCATTTAGGTACTTGATGGTGGGGGCATAGTCGAATCAGATCATTGAATCGCTCCCAAGTCTCATGGAATTGTTCCCCATCTAATTGAGTAAAACACATGATTTCCCTCCTGAAGTGGTTGGTTTTGCTCATCGGGAAGTATTTTTTCAAGAATTCTCCCTTAAGGGTGTTCTAATCATTCACCCTTGCATCCAAGGTGTGATACCAATGTTTTGCCTTGTCCTTAAGGGAGAAGGGGAAGAGAATTATCATCAGAGCTTCATCAATAAAGTTATGAAGTTTCACCGTAGAACAAACCTCAATTAATTCCTCTAAATGCCTGTAGGGATCCTCCCTAGTAGTACCATAAAAGGAGGGAAACAAAGATATGGTACTGCTCTTGATCTCATATAGATTATCCCCTACCGGTCGTCTCAATGCTTGAGTGGGTTGGTTGGTTGGAATAAAATAGTCCCTCAGGGTCCTTTGTTGATTTGCTCCTTGATCAGCCATGTCTTCTCTTTTCTCTCCTTGGCAGGCTCTCCTAAGGATTCTCTCAGGCTCAAGATCAAACACTAGATTGCCCTTAGGAGAGCGTCTACCAAGCATACAATAGCAATCACAATTCAAGTTCTTGTTGATTGAGTAAGTGAAACCTCCACTCCAAAGATAGGTCAAAAGGTTAAGGTGTTATCCCTTCGTTCCCACGTAAGTGGTATAAGAGGGGTGATGACTTAAGTTCTTGACCTTCTTTCTTGCTGAGGTAGAATTGGTTGATATAGATGGCTAAACAAGTTATTCACTTCAATTACGCGACCTAATTCAACCTTCGAGTGCCTTAGGACCTATACTTTGCTTAAATGATACTCTCAGGTGATCAAGTGAGAAGTTACTCCAAGGACGAACAAAGGGATGCAAGTAGGGCGAACCCTTCCTCTAAGGCGATGCGTAAGCGGTGCCTCTTAACTACCCTTTTGTTCCTTTAAGGGGTGTCCCCCTCTGTGAAGTATCAAAACACTCGGTTAAAAGATAGTACCACCACCACAAAACAAGATAGGAGGGTCTGCACCGATAAAGAGATTGGTGCCTATAGCCTTAAGGGATCGAGCCTTAGTGCAGTGCCTAATGTGCATGCTTTGTGCCAGACGTGTGCATCACACCGCAAATCATTTTTATTTTGAAAATGTAGACAAGTCCCTTTGAATTAGATCAAGTGTGATTTGGTTTTAAGGTCAAATATGATTACCAGTCCCAATTGCAGTTAGGCAACCACTGAATTAGGTAATTTCAATCAGCTTAGTGGTCTTGAATTTTAACCCGAATGCAAATGCGTGAACAGGAGCTGGATGCAAAAGTTAGAAAGTTGTACCTATCTCCAGCAATCTTCATGCAAATATGCTCGCAATGCAACAATGAGATCTAATGTGCTGCTCAATCACCCCTAAATGCGCGCACCTAAGGGTATGCAACTGTTACGACCTGGTTCCCAGATCCCTACAGGACCTGAGATCGGCTCGCCTCGACTAATCCTAAGACCTAGTCGCCCAACGAGAAATAACCAAAAAGCAGGAAATAATACCACATCCACTCATGCATTATAACTAAGCAGAAGGAAAAATGAAACAGTAAAGGAAAGTAGAGCAACTGTCTCAAAATAGTACATTCCACAACAACAACAATAGCGGAAAGACAACAGAAAGTAACAGGAATAGAAAAATAGATGTCTATTACTCACTACAACAACAGAAAAATAAAAGGGTTGGAAAGAAACGACTACGGCTAGGCTCGGCTTGGCCCAGCACCCTATGCAGCCGGAAACTTAGGCTACTCAACTCCTGGTCCTGGACAGGGTTACGAAAAGACAGAGTCAACGAACGCTGAGTAGAGTGGTGTTTACATTATTTATGTGCAAGTAAAGTAAAACAAGCAACTAGATTTTTTATTCTCATTTCTATTTATCTCATCTTTGTACTTCTGGTTCATTTAATTCACAGGATCCAAGTATTTCTTGATCTTACATGTTCCTCATGGGAACGATCTTGATTGCAGTCTTTTCCATGGTGTAGAAGGTACAAGTGGTGCTCTCCTGGCTGGAAGAGTCCCCCGTGGTAGTCCTACACCCAGTCAACCAACCGGAGGTCACTGTCGCAACGTAGTAGTGACTACAGCACGCGTGATAAGCGCACGGGTAGCTACCTCGCATTGATACACAGTCAGTCATATCCGTTAGCAGGTACGCCTAAGGTACAGCATGGAATAATATAGAGCCTTGCCCTCTCAAAACAGGGGTCTCGCCCCTCAGAACCAAACAGGGGTCTCACCCCTCCACAGTTCGCGTACCCTCATCTGACTACCCTGATTTGCCCAGCGGACCCAACAAAGTCGGTATAGGGTGACTAGTTTAACCTCGGGCCCTGTGGGGTGGCTAGCTCCCTCCCTACACTAGTAGCATCCCTCGGTACCACGTACGCGAGGGCCGACAGTAGTTGGTGTAGAGTGGTCAATCCTAACCCCGAGTCTCAACCCAAGGGCGACTAGCTCTGCTCTACATTAAAAGAACCACTATGCTCCTTGGTACACATACACAAGGGCCAACTCACTTCCCGTCTACACACGAAATTCCTTTCCATACCCAGGAGTTCTCCTCATAATTCTCTATAGGGTTCATGCTCCGTATTCATTCCATTTATTAGTATGCAGATCTCATGGTTCATAATTCATTCCTCATCCATATACATGCAGCTTGTGTTTTCACAATTCAATTCTCAATCACATACATGCAACTTGTGGTTTCACAGTTCAATTTCTCATTCACATATAGGCAACTCGTATTTTAACATACATCTCAAGTAAACAGAGTAACTTAACCATTCTCATTTGTTTCTACCCTAGGGTTCATGTTTCATCCTAAGGTTTATTTCACAGTTCAATTTCTCATTCACATACAGGCAACTCGTATTTTAACGTGCATCTCAAGTAAACAGAGTAGCTCAACCATTCTCATTTATTTCTACCCTAGGGTTCATGTTTCATCCTAAGGCTTATTCAAGTATTCTAAACTTGCTCTTTCATTGTGTAAGTCTTAATGTTATAGCAAACCACTCTACCGAGTATCGCGGGAGGAATGGGGGCCTATACCGCAGATCTCACCATCTCCGCGGGCCCCGAACACGCCACCAGCTGGTAACCTGTACCAGTGACTATTTTACATCAGACGAGCTCAAAACAGTAGGTATTCAACACGAACACGTAGAGAAACTTGAGTGGAAAACAGTGGTACTTTGTTTACAAAAAATAGATTCTGTTTAGGCCCTGAATGAGCCAAAAAACATGGTTACTATCCAAAATCATATGACTGGGACTAGTCCCAGATGTCTTAAAAGACGTCAGATCTTACCTTGTGTCTGTTGTGGTATCCTCAGACGTCCGGATCCCTCCATGACCATCTGGGGGCAGCTCCAGACGTTGGACAAAGCCTCTGGTCATCTGGAAGTACTTCTGAACTTCTGGCGATGCGGTCAGACGTCCAAAATCACCTCGAAGTGCACACCTCGCTGCTTCCCGACACTCTGCACCTACGCGCAAAGCACATACCCCATTTTAGCTCTAGCATGAGTCTGCATGGGCAGATCTCATGCAGCACGACTTACCTTAGTGCCCAACGTGCTTTTAGACGTCCAACTCCAGTCCCAGACATCCTGCTGCCGCTGCGGATGTCTGGTCGATGCTCCAGACGTCTAATACTGGAACTTTTCCAGTACCAGAACCTTCTCTACGACATTGCTCTCCTCGCAGCACAGCCCACAGCACACCGCAGTAGTTGTAGAGGGTCGGGAGGCCTCCTCCCCGAGCCCGTATTCCTCGTGCGCGTGCCTGTCGCTGGCCACACGAGCTCCGCTGAGCTCCCTCCGAGCTCTGCCGATCTTCCACCGAAGCTTCCTCGAGCTTCCACCGAAGCTCCTTCGAGCTTCGCGAGAGGCTCTTCGACTCCACACGAGCTCCCAAAGGTCCATCGACCTTTGTCCTCCTCTCTCTCATGCTCTTCCTCTCTCTCTCTCCTCTTCATTTTCTCTCACCCACCTTCTCTCTCTCTCGCCCTCCCTAACCGATCCTTGCTCGGCCTTGCTCCTCCTTGCTACGGCTACACAGGGAGGACGACTGGAGGTGGTGGCCGGTGGTGAGGGGAGAGGGTGGTGAGGAGAGGGGGTTAAATAGAGAGGTTTTAGGGTTCGGGTGTTAGGGTTTCGAGTGAGAGGTGATAGGAGAGAGAGAACGTTGCGCGCTGCATGCGCACGGAGGGAAAATAAGTTTCGATTTTCCCCACTTTCACACATCTGGGTCTGTGTCCAGACGTCTAGATAAATGTCTGACTGAAACTCCAGACGTCTTATTCGACTAAAAAGGCAACGGGTCATTTCATCATAACAAACTTAAAGGAAGTTTCATCCTCGAAACTTGAGCTAACTAGGGTGCGGAAAAAGGAACGTAAAAACGCATAACAAACTTAAAGAGGCTAGAAGTAGGTCCGAAGAGACGTACCCTCAAAAAGCTCTAGGTACCACTCTCGCATTGCCACCTCAGGCTCCCAAGTCGCCTCCTCGTACCTCTACCTTCTCCATACAACCTTCACCAGTGGTACCAGCTTCCATCTCAGACTTCGGACGTCTCTGTCTAGTATCTGTACTGGCTTCTCGAGATAGGTCAGGTCATCCCCTAACCTCGAACTACACCTCTCTACGCTTCTTGTCGCCATAGCTCTCCCGCCTGCTCCTGATAGTGCAGAGTCACCTGTAAATCTACTCTATCACTTCTTGACTCTGCTGGATCAGCCTGGGACCAACCTCCCATACAAAGCATCGTAAGGTGCCATGCAGATGCTCGATTAATAGCTGTTATTGTATGCAAACTTTGCCAGGGGTAAACGCTCCTCCCAGGAGCCTCTCCAGTCTAGTACACAGGCATGCAAGAGGTCCTCAAGTGTCTGTATCGTGTGCTCTGGCTGCCCGTTGGTTTGAGGGTGGTAGGCTATACTGAACCTCAGATGCATCCTGTTGAAATGACGTGTTACTACGCTATCGTATTTGGTTTTGAAAAACCTGTCGTTGTAGTTTGAAAGTGAAGAACTTGTATTCAACAAATAAAATTTATATCGAAATAGAAATCCTGGGTCAAACTCAGGGAGGCGAACATATGATTAAAAATATACGCATTTGTTTTATTTGTCACAAAACAACTAACTATTTAACAAATAATAAATAGAAGAGAGAGAGAGAATATTACAAATAAAAGCAAAAGGGATGTAGAGTAAACATAGATTTCACTATCAAAAAGTGTTCATTACACTACTCATTACGACTAGAAAGTGGGAAATGATTACACTAGAAAGCAGTAAATCTACTCTAGAAAGCAGTAAAAAGAATGGAGAGAGAGATATCCTCCTCGACGATCGCTTGGAGGACGAGCCGGACGGGATGACGCCTGGAAGAAGGGGAATGAAGCAGGAAGGAAGACGAAGCAGGAAGAACGAGAATGAAGCAGCATGTCGTCGTCGTTGTAGGATATGCTTCTCGAATGCAGAGAGAGGACAACCGCAATATGCTCCACGAAGGGGGACGAAGGTGGAAAAATTAAGATTTTTATTCTAGAGAAGCATCCTGGATTTGGGACAAGCTCTTAGAGCTTTGGAAGGGGTGAGAGGAGAGAAGAAGGGATGAGAATTTCATATGGAGGGGGTCTCATTTTATAGTTGCAAGGAGTAAGGGCAATTTGGTCTTTTTAAGTTGAAAATCATTAATTCAGGACCTTTAATGACGGATAAATCCATCACTAAAGGTCCAAACGTGGGCGTAGTGGGCGACGCATGTGTGCCCACTCATCTCCTCAAGCCGCAACACACATTCACATCCTTTAAATCTCAGCCGTTCGATCGTAATCTCGGCCGTTCGATCGTGAGATCGAACGACTGAGAGAGCTCCTCGCCACGCCTCCTCAGCACACGCATACGCGTGCGATCCTGCATCTTCGCCGCGCATCCGTTGGTGCATGGGTGCTATCGGACGCGTGCAACCGCCCGATTATGATCGTGAGCTCCTCACGCCCACTCGTCCGCTCGCGCCCACGCCAAATTGAGGCACTCGCGGCTTCAAACGGGCGTCTCTCCTTCTTGCAAGTGCATTTGACCAATGCGCTACAAGCACGTTTGTGTCGCGCGCTTGGTTTGTGCATGCACACCCTGCAGCCATTGGATGAGCATCCAATGGTGGAGTAGTGACGCTTAGATGAAGAAGAGAAGATGCGGCGGGTGCGTGCAGTCGGTTGGGCGGCTGAGATGGCACCACGTGGCACTATCTTGGCCATCCATCTTCTAGATGATGTAGATGGTGCTACGGGTGTCGGATTGAGTCGATTTTCACACTGTTAGGTTGCGATCGTTGATCCGAATCCATCCGTGTGGTCGGATTTGTCGTCTAAAGTGTGGATTCACACCATCTTAGCCCTATATCTTCTAAGGTTCCTTGATCTCTATCTAATGCTACGGATATCCGATTAGGGTGATCTTGGAGTCGTTGAACTCCAATCGTCGCCCTGATCAGCTCCGTACGATTGGATCTTCGATCCGAGGCCCCGATAAACAGTTGCCTTGTCCCTGAACATAAAAGGAGACAATTAACCTCCATTTTATTTAAACTAATCTAAATGCAAGATGATGCATGCTATGCAATATTTATAGTATGTAATGCAATTTTATGCTTAAGAACATGCATAAATAAACATTTTATGTAATATAAACATGTTTACATCACACCCCCATGCCTATCTTTTGCTAGTCCCTAGCAAAAACTATATGCTATTTATAAAAGAATTAAGCTGGATTATTTGAGCATAAGTTATTTTCAATTATTAAGAAAATGTTTATTTAGGATCTAAACTTTCAAAGGCACAACAGTGCTCGGGTATTTGCCAAAATGTAGACCGCCTCAAGCCTTTAGCTTATTCAAAGAAAAATTTCTTTCTCTTTTTCTTCTTTTCTAATTTTTTTAGATTTTTGAGTTTAGGGTTTAAGAGTGGCTTTCTACGGCCATTCAACTCTTCCAAGATTTGATGAGAACCCTAAGTTCTAAGCATCTTATTGTGAATGTGATAGACTCGTTGATCGGCAATTAGAATGGACTTCGAGTTTCTACTCCTCTAGGTGACCTTAGAAAGAGAGTTCTGCCTAAAAGTGTATCTTTTCAACTTGTAGCTTTCTCCCTACTTTTATTTTTATGGGGCCAACACAAGGATGAATCCAGTGTATATCTCCCCAGTTTATTCTACTTCTCCTCTTCTTCCTAAATGTTTTGGGAATTTTCAGTGCATTTCTTGAGCTAGGTTCTAGACAACTGGTCGATGAGCTATTATCACCAACAACTTGTTAGCCATACTCGTGTGGCGAAGTGTGGCTTATTTCTTTTGTTTTCTTTTTTTTCTTTTCTCCTTTTCTTTTTCTTTTTGACTTTCTTTTTTTTTTTTTTAAGTAGATGGCTTCCCTGGTCTAAGATTTACTTAAAGGCAGCAAGAAGAGAATGGTCCAATGATTGGGCTCTGGACAACCTACCTATGGGCTATTACCCATGATAACTTACCAGCCATATCATCCTAGAAGATTCATTAGCTACCCAATTTCCGTTAAAATCGTCGAACAACAAGTCAGTAAAAGGATAGTGTATAGATGCTTTAGACTTAAGGTTCCCTTAAATCAGAGGGTGTGGGTTGATAAGTTGTGTACTTATCACCCAAACTTATTTACTCAAATTAAAATAGAATTTAGGTTGGCGAGGACTCGAAAAACAAATCCACATTTTAGTGGATACACGAGCTGATTAAGCCCAAAGACCTGTAGGGTCTTTGTGTTCAGATCCTAATGTAATATTTCCTAAGATTGAAAATTTCTTAAGCCCAAGTTCTCTTTCCTAATTCCATAATTTTTTTAAAAAATAATAAATAAAAGGAAATAAAATAAAATTACGGAGCTGACGAATTAATTTAGCGATGAATATCCACCCCCCATGCCTATCTAATGCAATGCCCTCATTGTATTAAAAAGACAAAATAGAGTAGAAAGCACCTGAATTGCGTGAATGTTGGGTCCACTCCGAGATAAAGAAAAACTGTATATGTGCTGAATTTAGTGCCTTCATCTAGGCACACTATACAAAGAAGTGAAATAAAGAATTCACAAGTGCAGGTCAAAATCAGAATAAAAAGATGAAATCCCTGACCTGCCAGTAGATGTCCACAAATGTGGACCAGATTGTGGTGCAGACACATACCCTATAATCGAGAATATCTAAGGTTCTGGATAAAAATTACCCAAAACCTAAAATCAGTATGTAAACGGGGTCGGGTCTGCGATTTATGAGGATGCAACCCAAAACCAAAAAGTTAGGTTACAGAGAATTTGATATCAAAAGGATAATCAACGAATGTGTGCTTGGGTTGGATATCCTCAGAACAAATGTCGTAAGGGTCTTAGTTTGATGGTTTGAGATGAATTGGAACCCTTAGACTCGATCTTCTACTTCCTCCAGAGTTAGCTTCCCAAATCAAAATTTCACAGCTCCTATCCTCCTCATTCAAAATGCCAAATTCCGAGACCTCCTGCATATTAATCACCCCGTCTGAAATTTCCAAGTCTGAAAGATGTGGCCGAATCAGAATTGACTTGGGTCTAGTTATCTCAAAAATAGAATTATTAGTAAATTCAATGGGGTGTAACTGACAATCAAGGCATTAGAGTGCATCCTCCAGAAAATGCGATTCTGGATCCATCATGTGAGCCCTAATAAGATCAGTTTCCTCAGTTATTGGGCTATTAAATGATTTAACCGATTCCGCAGGCCCAATCGTCTCACAGAAATCATGTTCTGTAAACTCACGTGAGACTTTGCAAACTGAATCTTCACCATCAGAATCAAAGAAATCAAACTTTGTATTAATGTATGTCCCAAAATCAATCGTCACTTTCTAATCCATGGAGACATACGTTTCCTTGTACCCCAGCTCAAGGATCTCAGGTGAAGAAATCAGATCATCCTTAATTGGTTGCTCTGATTCAATCTGGTCAACCTCGTAACACGTGTCCCCCCCAACAGGTGCCTAAGCGGGTTTTGACATTGGCTCTCCTGAAGGAGGTTCAACTAGGGAATCATCCCATGATTGAACTAAAGCAACCACAAATCTCATTCTCAATTCTGCTAACTTCCCAAGTAGAAACTCACCCGGGTTCTTATCCTTAACATCCTGGAGCCAATCTAACAAATACTTGTTCAAATCATTAATCATTTCAATCAGGGGCTTCAATTTTTCAATGCAAGGTATTGGCTGAACTTCTAAAGATTGTATGGTATTCCTCAAGTTAGCCAAAATCTTATCTTGAACCTAGTTAACCTAAACCAAATGACTTGGTTCAGGGTTGGGCGGGTTTGGGATCAATGTAGAGGAGTTAACGAATTGAGATTCGTTATACCCTTCCTAATAATAGGTCATTTTGGATTGTTCAAAAGGTGGTGATGACCTAAAGACAGTGTAATCAAAGGATCGGTAAGGATCAATGTATTCTCCTTGATTGTAGATCGTATTAGGTTGTCCATGAAAGAGTGGCGATCTATAATCGATGTGTCTCTGAGAAGGATAGAAATCACAATTATAGTGTTCAAGGTTAGACCCTAAACACGAAGGTCCGAAACTGTATCCCCAATCCGAGTTATCCCGACTAATTGAAGGTTGATTACAGTACGAGTCGGGATAATCGTCATGTTGAGGATAACTCATAACAAGTGGGAAAGAGCGAGAATGCGTATAAAATGTGGAAGGATTCATGATAGACGGGAGGAAGAAAGGCACCCTGCAATACAAGCAATCAAACCTGTCCTTAAGTGGGCTAGCCTAAAGACCTACAGACTCCCAGAACTCGTCTTGAGATAAAGAAACGATTTGATCTACTACTGTCTGTTCAATCCAACCAATTAGAAGGAGGGACTGGGGAGAAGGTTCTTCCTTTGGCTTGCGCCTCTGGTTCCTAGTGTACACCCCAGCCGCGATCATTTGATTTTGCTCCCCTAGCTAGACATCAGATTGAACAGTAGAATCAGACTAATCGAAAATAATCTCGTTCTGGGCTCTAAAGAGCGAGTCGAATCCTTAAGGCCAACGTCTACTTTGTTTTATTTAGGGCTAGGTTTGAATGTGCTTTGGAATGTGATGGGCCCTTTATCTAGGTTGTGCCCTTAATGATTGATTGATGTGTGTGTGAGTACACAACCAGTGATTTTCAAGCAAGATTATTTTTGATACGGTGAATTTTATGATTCAAATCTTGCTTAGTAGCTTTTAGGATTCAACTTTAGGTATTTTCAAACAAATTTTGTTGGCACACAAGGTTTTGAAAGCACAGGTGAAGATGTTTTCCTTTAAAACTTAAAAGAATGTGAAGTGCCTGGTAAATCCCTAAGAGTTGAACCTATGCGGCAGCTACTTGATGAGTTGATTTTAATTGAAGTGGTGCGGCCCAATCAACTCAAACAATTAGCCTGATGCACCACTTAATTAGGCACACAAGTGATTACCTAATCTGATTTCTACTCAATTATGTGTTTGGATGTGTGTACCAATTCTAAAGATCGGTTTACCGGTTGAGTTTGAAAATCAGATGAGGTTGTGTACCTCTGTGAGATTTTTTTTAATTTTATTTTTAAATGTGGAGGTTGAGACGGGTGTAGGTGTCAAACAAACAAACAAGACTAACCTTAGAGTTTATAAGAACACCTAGGTTGATTTATGTTTATGTTATTACGTGGTGGAATGAAAACTAATGGGTGGGTGGTGGGGGAAAACTTACAGAACCTTCAACAGCACTTTGCTCCAATCTACCGCTTTTGCTTGTCTCAAAAGAGTACCTACAATCACAATAAGAAAGGAGAGAAGTGAGGTAAATGATTCATAAGTTGGAAAACACGAAAAAATCAAAGAGCATCGCCTCCCTAGCAACGGCACCAAAATGTTGAAACGACATGTTACTACGCTATCGTATTTGGTTTTGAAAAACCTGTCGTTGTAGTTTGAAAGTGAAGAACTCGTATTCAACAAATAAAATTTACACCGGAATAGAAATCCCGGGTCAAACTCAGGGAGGTGGACGTTTGATTAAAAATATATACGTTTGTTTTATTTGTCACGAAATAGCTATCTATTTAACAAATAATAAATAGAAGAGAGAGAGAAAGAATATTACAAATAAAAGCAAAAGGGATGTAGAATAAACATAGATTTCATTATCAAAAAGTGTTTATTACACTACTCATTACGACTAGAAAGCGAGAAATGATTACACTAGAAAGCAGTAAATCTACTCTAGAAAGCTGTAAAAAGAATGGAGAGAGAGATATCCTCCTCGACGATTGCTTGGAGGACGAGTCGGACGAGACGATGCCTGGAAGAAGGGGAACGAAGCGGGAAGAACGGGAACGAAGTAACACGTTGTCGTCATGGGATCCGCTTCTCGAATGCAGAGAGAGGATAACCGCAGGATGCTCCACGAAGGGGGACAAAGGTGGAAAAATTAAGATTTTTACTTTAGAGAAGCATCCTGAGTTTGGAACAAGCTCTTAGAGCTTTGGAAGGGGGTGAGAGGAGAGAAGAAGGGATTAGAATTTCGTATAGAGGGGGTCTCCTTTTATAGTTGCAAGAAGTGAGGGAAATTTGGTCTTTTTAAGTTGAAAATCATTAATTCAGGACCTTTAGTGATAGATAAATCTGTCACTAAATGTCCGAACATGGGTGTAGTGGGCGACGCGCGTGCGCCTGCTCATCTCCTCAAGCCGCAACGCACGCAATGTCCTTCAAATCTCGGTCGTTAGATCGTGAGATCGAACGGCTGAGAGAGCTCGTCGCGCCTCCTCAGCTCACGCATACGAGTGCGATCCTGCGTCTTCGCTGCGCATCCGATGGTGCATGGGTGCTATCGGGCGCGCACAACTGCCCGATCGCGATCGTGCGCTCCTCACGCCGCTCGTCCGCTCGCGCCCACGCCAAATTGAGGCACCTACAACTTCGAACGGGCATCTCTCCTCGCAAGCATGTTCGACCAATGCGCTACAAGCGCATTTGTGTCGCACACTTGGTTTGTGCATGCGCGCCCCATAGCCATTGGATGAGCATCCAAGGCAGAGAAGCGATGCTCAAATGAAGAAGAGAAGATGCGGCGGGTGCATGCAGCCGGTTGGGCGGCTGAGATGGCGCCACGTGGTGCCATCTTGGCCGTCCATCTTCTGGATGATGTAGATGGTGCCACAGGTGTCGGATTGAGTCAATTTTCACGTCGTTAGGCTGTAATCATCGATCCAAATCCGTCCGTGTGGTCGGATTTGTTGTCTGAAGTGTGGATTTACACCATCTTGGCCCTTGATCTTCTAGGGTTCCTCAGTCTCTATCTAATGCTACGGATATCCGATTAGGGCGATCTTAGAGTCGTTGAACTCCAATCTTCGCCCTGATCAGATCCGTACGGTTGGATCTTCGATCCGAGGCCCCGATAAACAGTTGCCCTATCCCTAAACATAAAAGGAGACAATTAACCTCCATTTTATTCAAACTAATCTAAATGCAAGATGATGCATGCTATGCAATATTATAGTATGTAATGCAATTCTATGCTTAAGAACATGCATAAATAGACATTTTATGTAATATAAACATGTTTACATCACGTCCCCAAGGCCTACTGGAACTCTACCCAGAACAGAGAAGTGACACGAGTATCTCTGTCGGACACGATCACACGAGGAACCCCGTGCAGGTGCACCACATCTCTGATGTATCGTTCTACTAGCTGTACTGGCCCAAAGGTGACTCGGATTGGTAGAAATCGTGCTATCTTCGTCAACCAGTCTACGATCACTCAAACTGTGTCGTGTCCCCACTGGGTAACTAGTAGACCCACCACCAAGTCTATGGTGATGCTCACCCACTTCCACTCTAGCACAAGAAGTGGCTGCAACTGCCCTGCATGCCTCTGATTCTCAGCCTTCACTTGTTGGCATACTAACACTGCTGAACAAACTCACCAACATCCCACTTCATCCCTCTCCAGCAAAAGTCACGTTGCAAATCATAGTACATCTTGGTGGTCCCGGGACGTATGGTAAAGTTGGACTCGTGCGCCGTAGTCAGAAGCTCTCTCAACAACTCCTCGTCCCTAGGATCGCATAAGCGTCCCCTTATGCGTAGTTTCTCGTCTGAGAAGGAAAAGTCTCCTAGGTCCCCTATCAACACCCTGTTTCGCAGCATTTGTAAGTATGAGTCGGCCATCTGCCTTGCAATGATGTGGTCTATCAGCTCTAGTCGTGCCTACCACGTCACTGCCCCACAGTACCCCGTGACTTCCAGGGTCGCCAATTGCCCACCTCCTCCATGAGTCTCCATCTTCGTTCCTGCAAGCTGGCCAAGTGGGCGTGCGCCTTCCAACTCGAGGCATCGGTCACCACGTTGGCCTTCCCTTGGTGGTAGGAGATGCCGCAATCGTAATCCTTCAGGAGCTCTAACCAACATCTCTGTCTCATGTTGAGCTCCTTCTGGTCAAACAAGTACCTGAGGCTCTTATGATCTATGAAGATCTCGAAAGTCTCGCCGTAAGGGTAGTGCCTCCATGTCTTCAGCGCGAAGACAACTGCTGCCAGCTCTAAATCATGGGTAGGGTAGGTATGCTTATGTGGCTTCAGTTGCTGCGAAGCGTAAGTGACAACGTGACCCCGCTGCTTGAGCACACACCCTAACCCCTGCAACTAAGAGTCGCTGTAAACCACAAAACCACCACTGCTGTCTGGGATGATAAGTATAGGAGCTGAAGTCAGTCTCTCCTTCAACTCCTGGAAACACGCCTCGCACTCGTCGATCCAAGCGAAGGGCACATCCTTCCAGGTTAGCTGAGTCATAGGATGTGCAATATGAGGGAATCCTCTGATAAACCGCCAGTCCCAAAAAGTTGCGTATCTCTGTCACTGTGCGTGGCCTCTCCCACTTGAGTACGGCCTCTACCTTGGCTAGATCCACAGCCAATCCATCTCTCAAAATCATGTGGCCCAAGAAATTCACCTGTCTCAGCTAAAACTCGCACTTGCTGTACTTGGCATACAGCCTGTCACCTCAAGGCATCCAAGACCATGCGTAATGTTGTCCATGTTGTGCCTAATCCCATGAGTAAATGAGTACGTCGTTAATGAACACCACCATGAGCTGGTCTAAGTACGGCCTGAAAACACGATTCATCATATCCATGAAGTCAGCGGGAGCATTGGTCAGCCCAAATGGCATGACCAAGAACTCGTAGTGCCCGCACCGTTTACGGAAAGCTGAAGGGTACCATCCTCCCTCCTTACGAACTATATAGGGGTTCCCCACGAGGATGCACTGGGTCTCTCAAAACCCTCCCCCAACAAGTCCTGTAACTAAGACTTGAGCTCTCGTAGCTCAAGTGGGGTCATCTAGTACGGTGCAGTAGGGTGGGGTTGGTCCCCGATACTAGTGAGATCTCAACTCAATCTCACGCTTAGGTGATAGTCCTAGCAGCTCCTCTGGGAAAACGTTAGGGTACTCACAACCCACCGGGACACTTTGAAAGTCAGCCACGGGGCTAGGCTCTGCCACCACATAGGCCAAGAAGCCCTCACACCCTTGGCTCAAAATCCTCGCTGCCCGAAGCACGGAGATGCATCCGAAACCTCCGTCCATCGGCTGATAGTGAAACTTAAAGGGAGGCAACTATGGTATGGAGAAGATGATCTTCCTCCTGAAACGATCCACAAGGGGGTGATAGGCAGATAGTTAGTCCATCCCTAGGATCACGCCAAAGTCCTCCATCTGGATCACAATCAGGTCAGCCGGGAGGCTGTGTCCCCCTATACTGACCTCGCAATCTATGTAGGCCTCCTTGGCTACAAACAACAAGCCACTTGGGCCTCTTAAGCACAAATGGGGTCCCCTAACGATACTCTACCCTGCCTCAAACTGACGACAAAACTTGTAGAGACGAAAGAGTGGGTGGTGCCGGAATAAAAAAGTACGTACACTAATCTGTCAGAGACGGTAACCATACCTGCCACCACAAAACCCGTAGCCCTGGCATCTCTGTGTGTTAGGGTGCTGATATGCCCCTCTACTCTCGGTGCAGACGAAGCGGCTACATTTTGGGTCGGGCGAGCAGTAGCTGGCCGGTACCCTCTTTGCGACTATGGTCCTCCCCTACGTGCTTGGTGACCACGACCGCCAGCTCGACCTCCAACGCTTGGTGCGGGGAGCATCCGCTGTGCTCCAGCCTTAGATGGGCAGTCCCTCCTAAGGTGGCCTCGCTGGCCACATTGGTAACAGAGAGGTACATGACCTCCTCTCGCAGTATGTCCCTGCTGGCGGTTGGGCGGGGGTTCGGTGTTGGCGGTTAGCCCCTGTTTGGGCCCCCAAAGGCCACCGGTGGTCCCACAAAACAAGATGGCTCTCCTGCGAGCACTGTGTGCCTCCTCTCCCAATGGCCCTGTGAATGCCCCAACTGGTAAGGCCCCCTCTGATCTTCTCTGACTCGCCAAATGCTAGGGTGACTCCGCTGTGTTGCAGGAGGCTCCCCTTCCACACCCTCGAAGGTGGCAGGGGGCGGCGGAGTCGGTGGAAATTGAAATTCCTCTCGAACTACCTCTCGGATCAACTGGACGAGGTCTTGGGCCTGGACACTTAGGAGAAGAGGCGAGGGAGCACTAGTCCCAAGCTCGACATGTCTACCCTTGCTCCTAAAATGAGGCATCTCCTACAAGGTGATGAAAGTGAAAGAACAAGGACTGTCAAGAACACCCGATTAGATGAAGAAATACGACTCGAAAGTGGAGATCAAAGTTAAACGTTGTGATGGCTATCTTAGTTACATGCATATGAGTGGTCACTTCCAGACCATTTGGTTCATTTCTTGGGACGACCTTGCTCTGATACCATCTTATTACGACCAAGTTCCCAGATCCCTACAGGACCCAAGACCGGCTCGCCTCGACTAATCCCAAGACCTAGTCGTCCAACGAGAAATAACCAAAAAGTAGGAAATAATACCGCATCCACTCATGCATTATAACTAAGCAGAAGGAAAAACGAAATAGTAAAGGAAAGTAAAGCAACTGTCTCAAAATAGTACATGCCACCACAACAACAACAGCAAAAAGAAAATAGAAAGTAACAGGAATAGTAAAATAGATGTTTATTACTCACTACAACAATAGAAAAATGAAAGGGCTGGAAAGAAATGACTACGGCTGGGCCCAGCATCCTCTGCAGTCGAAAATTAGGGCTGCTCAACTCCTGGTCCTGGATAGGGTTACGAAAAGACAGAGTCAGCGAACGCTGAGTAGAGTGGTATTTACATTATTTATGTTCAAGTAAAATAAAACAAGCAACCAGATTTTTTATTCTCATTTCTATTTATCTCATCTTTGTACTTCTGGTTCATTTAATTCACAGGATCTAAGTATTTCTTGATCTTGCTTGTTCCTCGTGGGAACGATCTTGATTGTAGTCTTTTCTGTGGTGTAGAAGGTACACGTGGTGCTCTTATGGCTGGGAGAGTCCCCCGTGGTAGTCCTACACCCAGTCAACCACCCCAAGGTCACTGTCGTCACGTAGCGGTGACTACGACACGCATGATAAGCGCACGGGTAGCTACCTCGCACTGACACACAGTCAGTCGTTTCTGCTAGCGGGTACACCTAAGGTACAGCACGGAACAGTATAGGGCCTTGCCCTCTCAGAATAGGGATCTCGCTCCTCAGAACCAAATAAAGGTCTCGCCCCTCCACAGTTCGCATACCCTCATTCGACTACCCTGATTTGCCCAGTGGGCCTAACAAAGTCGGTGTAGGGTGGCTAGCTTAACCCCGGGCCCTGTGGGGTGGCTAGCTCCCTTCCTACACTAGTAGCACGCCTCGGTACCACGTATGCGAGGGCTAACAGGAGTCGGTGTAGAGTGGTCAATCCTAACCCCAGGTCTCAACCTAAGGGCGGCTAGCTCCACTCTACACTAAAAGAACCACTGTGCTCCTTGGTATCACGTACACAAGGGCCAACTCACTTCCCGTCTACACACAAATTCTTTTCCATATCCAGGAGTTCTCCTTCTAATTCCCTATAGGGTTCACGCTCTGTATTCGTTCCATTTATCAGTATGCAGATCTCATGGTTCATAATTCGTTCCTCATCCATATACAGGCAGCTCATGTTTTCACAATTCAATTCTCAATCACATACATGTAACTTGTGGTTTCACAGTTCAATTTCTCATTCACATATAGGCAACTCGTATTTTAACATGCATCTCAAGTAAACAGAGTAACTTAACCATTCTCATTTGTTTCTACCCTAGGGTTCATGTTTCATCCTAAGGTTTATTTCACAGTTCAATTTCTCATTCACATACAGGCAACTCGTATTTTAACATGCATCTCAAGTAAACAGAGTAGCTCAACCATTCTCATTTATTTCTACCCTAGGGTTCATGTTTCATCCTAAGGCTTATTCAAGCATTCTAAACCTACTCTTTCATTGTGTAAGTCTTAATGTTATAGTAAACCACTCTACTGGGTATCATGGGAGGAATGGGGGCCTGCACCGCAGATCTCGCCGTCTCCACAGGCCCTGAACATGCCACCGGCTAGTAACTTGTACTAGCGACTATTTTACATCAGACGAGCTCAAAACAGTAGGTACTCATCATGAACACATAGAGAAACTTGAGTGGAAAATAGTGGTACTTCGTTTGAGGAAAACTGATTCCGTTTGGGCCCTAAACAAGCCAAAAAACGTGGTTACTATCCAAAATCAGACGTCTGGGACTAGTCCCAGACATCTTAAAAGATGCCAGATCTTACCTTGTGTCTCTTGCGGTATCCTCAGACGTCTGGATCCGTCCGTGACCGTCTGTGGGTAGCTCCAGATGTCGGACAAAGCCTCCGATCGTTTGGAAGTACTTTCGAACATTTGGTGATGCGGTAAAACGTCCAGAATCACCTCAAAGTGCGCACCCCACTCCTTCCTGACGCTTTGCACCTGCGCGCAGAGCACAAACCCCATTTTAGCTCCTGCATGAGTCTGCATGGGAAAATCTCGTGCAGCACGACTTACCTTAACACCCAATGTGCTTTTAGACGTCCGGCTTCAGTCCCAGACATCCTGCTGCCACTGCGGACGTCTAGTCGATGCTCCAGACATCTGATACTGGAACTTTTCCAGTACCAGAACCTTCTCTGCGACGCTACTCTCCTCGTAGTGTCGCCCACAGTGCACCGTAGTAGCTGCAGAGGGCTGGGAGGCTGCCTCCCCGAGCCCTTCTTCCTCGTGCGCGTGTTTGCTGCCAGTCGCGCGAGCTCTGCTGATCTTCTTTTGAAGCTTCTCCGAGCTTCTGCCGAAGCTTTTCTGAGCTTCTCTCGTGGCTCCCCAACTCCACACGAGTTCCCTGAAGGTCCACCGACCTTGGTCCTCCTCTCTCTCACGCTCTTCCTCTCTCTCTCCTCTTCATTTTCTCTCACTCACCTCTCTCTCTTGCTCTCCCTCGTCGATCCTTTGCTCGGCCTCACTCCTCCTTGCCGCGGCTACACGGGGAGGACGGCTGGAGGTGGTGGCTGGTGGTGAGGGGAGAGGGTGGTGAGGAGAGGGGGTTAAATAGAGAGGTTTTAGGATTCGGGTGTTAGGGTTTTAGGTGAGAGGCGATAGGAGAGAGAGAACGTCGATGCATCGCATGCGTGTGGAGAGAAAATAAGTTTCGATTTTCCCCACTTTCAGACGTCCGGGCCTGTGTCCAGACGTCTGACTGAAACTCCAGACATCTTGTTCGACTAAAAAGGCAACAGGTCATTTCAGCAACTCCTAATAGGCAACTCAGTATTTTATTGTGTTTGTTTTAGAGGCAAGCATGCAGAAAAATGAATCACGTGAGTAACAAAAATATAGCCCCTAGTCTCTAAAGAATGTGGGGACAGACCCCCAAAAATCAACCCCAATTACTACAAGGGCGAGAAAACAGAAATAAAACTTGTGACAAAGGAGAATCCCCTATGAAAGTGGGATCTGGGTCTCCTGCATCTTCCCCGTGTGTGGACGTCGCTCAAGGTCGATGTCTCCCAGCTACACCTGTCACCTCGTCAGATTCCTCACACAGAAAAGATAACAACTGGTTAGATCACTGTGCAACGAGAAATAATCATATATAAAAATCAAGTGAAATTATTGCGTCTGTTGCCTCCTCGGCAACGACGCCATTTGATTGAACGTTTTTCGCTTGCAGAAATAATGAATCAGAAAAATACTGCGTCATAGTAAATAATGTGGTGGAAAACCCTTGATCAAAGTTACTAAAAATATACTGAAATTATACCACACTTCAGGTCGTATCCACAGGGAGGACAACCCAATAAATTCACCAATATTTGTAGTGCAGGAGTATGTTATACGAAGCTTAACATGATGCAAAAAGTAACTTTGACTATTAGTTGTAGCATCAAACCAAAGGGAGAGTAACTTGAATGAGTAGTAACATAAAATATAGAGAATCAGAGGGGCTGGGAAACAATTACCCACAATATAAAATAATTTCCCAAAAATCCCTCATTGATATCGATGGTGTGCGCGAGAGATAACTGGGTTTGATTGTTATGTCGATGTAATATAGCCAGTTATTGCCATCATTTCAAATATATAAATTTTTTTACTCGGAAAATAAAAGAGTTCCCGAGGTCGAACTCAGGGAGCAAGTTGTATTCTAGAGATATACATGTTTCTTTTACAAAAAATAAACAAAGAGAGAGAAAGAATTTGGTGTCTTTTTTTCTTTGTTTCTCCTCGTCTCAGATCTTCTTCTTCTTGTCTACAGAGGTGATGTTCTTCTTCTTGTTCCAGCAGTTCTTCCTTTTTCTTCTGTCTTTCTTTAGATCTTCTTCTTTCTTCTTTGTTTTTCTTCTTTCAGTTCTTCCCTTGTTCTTTTGTGTTCTTCTCTGCCTCGCCTTCTTCTGTTGCTCTTCAGATCTTCTTTCTTCTTTTCTTTTTCCAGTCCGGACGTCGCCCCTCCTGCTTTCTTCTTTTCCCTTCAGGACGTCGTCTGATTTCCAAATCAGACGACTTAAACTGCTTGTTGCTACAGTGTCTCCCTCAGCTTCCTTCTTCTTCCGCGGTCCTTCTTCTTCACCTGTGCCTGCACACTTCAGAGTTTTACGTCAGAGGCAAAACCTACTCTACCCTCTCCCCCCCGCGTCTCTCACTCTCTGAAACCACTCTTGGGAAAGCTCTCCCAGAGCTGCCGGGTAATCGGGTACGGGTCGTGCCCGGGTCCAGGCCCATCGGCGTGCGTGGTGGGCGAGGAGTGCAGGTCAGTCTAAGTCGGGTCGGGTCGGGTCAGGTCCGCGGGGCGTGAGCGCGGACGAGACCGGGTAACCGGGCGGGTGAAGGGGACCTCACCCCGTGTGCTGAGGCAGTAAGGCTAGTGCACAAAATCAATTTAAACAGTGGAAAGTGTGTGAGGCTTACCGATGTGGGACTAAACGCAGACCTTTCCTCGCGTGCGCCTGCTGGGAGACCGCGGCCTGGCTTCTGCAGCTGCGGCTTTGATTTGCGTAGGTTGCTGGCTGGCTGCCTTCGCAAGACTCCCCGTAATCCGCAGCAGCTGGAGACCTGGAGTCCTCAAGCCTGGAGCGCGGGAGAAGCTGCTTCAATGTGCGTTAATGGCGGTCGAACCTCAAAACCTGTCGGACACGAATATGGCCTCTCGGCTTGATCAAACCACTGGGGAACCTTCGCCGTGGCACGGCGAACGTGAGGAGCTGCGCGGCAGGCCGCAAGGTGGTGTCTGGCGGCAGCCCTAGGTTGGACTGCAACCGGAGGAATGGGTTTGTTCGGGGGAGTGTTACGGAGGTGTGGAGTGGCAGTGGAGGGGTGGGGGGTGCTCAGTGTGATGAGACGGAGGTTCGGTGAGGGTCGGCGAGGTGTGTGAGGCTGTGGAGCGATGGGAACATCTCGCCGGAGGGTGGCCGGAGTCGAAGGGGGTGACGATGGTCAGGGTCGGTCGAGGGCGTAATTGAACAAATTGGAACCGGGGAAAGAAAGAGGAGAAGAAGGGAAATAGTTCTAACTTACTTGCAGGGACGAAGGGGGAGGAACAGGGCGACAGTCGTATCGACTGTCGCCGGAGAAGACGATGCTCAGGGAACGGGGCGGCGGCGAGTGGAGAGCCGAAGAGGCGCCAGCTGGGTGCGGCGTGGCGCGGGAAGAGCAGGGGAGGAAGTCTCTACTGCTGGTATTGCGGCAGAGCGAAGAGGAGAAGGGGGAGGAACCGCCGGAGCTGGTGAGCATCTGCCGGAGAGAGAAGAGAGGAAAGTTGGGGGTTTTCTCCATCAGATCCGAGCTGCCCCGGTCGGTGGAGCAACGGGGGGTATTTATAGGGATCAAACAGGGAGGAAGGCGGAGGGAGACGACGTGTCTCCCTCGCCGGAGGATGGCCGGAAACAAGAACCCATACCGTCCGTGCGTTCGCACGGCCGGTATGGTGGGTTATAACGACCAAGGGGGTGTCCCTGCGACGGCTGACGACGCAGGGCACCCCCGGTTTACTTGCCAGGTCCCCCCCCTCACCCTGCGCGGCGCCATGCTCCGCGCAAGGTCGCCGGAGCATGGTGCTGGCAGGTTTTGCAGGGGGGACCTGATCGCAAAGAACGAAGGAGAGTTAGGGGCCAAAATGCGAGGGTTCAAAAGTTGAGGGCCAAAGAGTAAATATATGAGGACCAAAGTGTAAAGTCGGTCAAGGAGGTTTCTTCTTAGGCTCAAGTTTTTATACATGACTAATTAGGACCTAAGGAATCTGATGGTGAATTTCATTTCTATATTAAACCTTGTTTGACCGGTCAATTTACGCAAAAACCCAAATTAAGTTATTAATTGGGCATGGTTCTCAATGTAGGTCAAAATGGGTTCTGAAGGCCAAATTGAAGGTTCTAAACCCTAGAGATTATTTTTATATGAATTTTAGAAGGTTTATTCTATTTTTACTTTGCCTCGAACCTCGTGAATTGAAGTGGGTTGTTTTAGGGTTACAGATTATCATTTAGTTTCTTGGAATTGCTGTAGCCCTTGCTAGATCATTTCATCCCACTTTTATTCTTATTAAGCTACTTTGACCTATGTTTGGGCCCTGAATTACCCTGTATGCAGATTATACTGGTAAAATTGCATTTTTACCCCTTATGACTTGTTTTCTTCTCCAACTCAGAATTCTCTGAGTTAAGCCTTTCCTTGAGATAAGTAGGAGCTTTTATCCTTTGTATTAGGTCAAAATGAGCTAGTTATGGCTCATGATGAGGTTCTCATCACTCATCTTCAACCACAATCATTTAAACTAATTCTCCCTCTCATGTAGCAAAACATGGGAGGTGGATTTGCTCACTTGCACGCACATGGGGAGTCGCAGCTGGCGGTGTGGCTCATCAGAGGAGTAGGGCCGGAGGAGAGGAGCGCCCCGATGGTGGTGTGGCTGGAGCTGCCGCCGGCGACGAGGAGGTGCGACAGCGATGGTAGCCGCTGCCACTGTTTTAGTTACGCACGGTCGAGGAGGCCTCGCGTGAGGGTGGAGCTACACATGTCGCCTCTAGTGGTAGATGGATGGTGCTGGAGGGTTGTCGTTGACACTGAGGAGGGGGGCATGCCGTTGACGATGTTGGGTTCCTCCTTGGTTGTAGTAGGTGAAGAAGGAAGAAGGAGAGGAGGTCAGGCATCTCCTCCTGATGCTGGTGGCTGCACATGGAGGCACACGTGAAGGCTGGAGCGTGAAGGGGCTGCTGCATGTTAGGCGGAGTGCGCGACGAGGGAATAGCTATGTTCACGCGGAGGAGAGGGTGCACTGGAGGAGTTGGCGCATAGAGAAAAGGGCGGGTGGATGTCGTGGTTATG
Source organism: Thalassia testudinum (assembly GCA_037157565.1). NCBI lineage: Eukaryota > Viridiplantae > Streptophyta > Magnoliopsida > Alismatales > Hydrocharitaceae > Thalassia > Thalassia testudinum. The sequence continues at coordinate 149,195,017 of JAZHRO010000031.1, forward strand.
AGGAGGCGTATCGAAGACGAGGCACTGAAGATGGTGGTCCTCTGTGGAGATGTGTATGGAAACGGCGTGGTCTCTGGACGTTCGGGAAGGTTCCTTGATGTCTTAAATGAGGGGGTGGCGTATGGTGGTGCTATAAGAGTGCGGTGGTGGAGTCGCAGATGTCATCTTGGTAGAGGAGGCTCACAGTTGCATGGGGCTGTGGTGGCTCGCTGTGGTGATTTAGGAGGCACGGTTGAGGATGAAGGCTCGCGGTTGCGGAGAGGAGGCACACGGTCGTGGGAGCGTCGGGGCTGCATGGTGAGGTGGGGAAAGGCACATAGTGAATGTGTCAAGGAAGGAATTCTCCTCCTCCGGCCATCCCCCTCTCCTCCTGTTGTCCCTATTATATAAGGGCAAAAATAGAGAATGAGAAAGAGAGTGTCAAAGAAGGAAGGGGAATAATCAGACAGAGAGGGAATGTTCATGAGGGAGAGAGAGATTGGAGGAGAAAAAGAGGAAGGCGGACGATTGTCCGCTCTTTCACTTTTTCTTCTTCTTTCTTTCTTTCCTTTTTTTTTTCTTTTGCATACTACTTCTAAACAAAGATTTTTTTGTTAAAGCAAATAATTCTCATTAGAAGAAAAATACTTCACATAGAAAGTAGTGAATGTGATAATTCTAATGGCATCCAATTTGAGAAGGATTCCTAACAAAATTATGTAATGTATGAAATGGTGATTTTTTCTCTTACATAATTTTGTTAATATAAAGGACATTCTAAATTCATTCCTTATTTTAATGACCATGTACTTAGGCTCTAATTTTGCCCACTAAAGTGGACCTATCACATGCCACAGTCAGCTCCTTCTCCTCCTTCTTCTCCTTCCCACGTCTCCCCTATTTTCCAACAAAAGACCCAAACTTGCAGCCACCTACCCCCTGGCCAACAACCACCATTGACCTCCATCCTCGATTCCAATCACCACCAGCGCACCCTCGTCGATGTCAGCGACCACGCGCGGCTCAAGGGAGCCACCCCTGCAGACCATAGTAGCAACTCGCCACCACCGTTGCCGCCGACCACATCCATGCGTGGCCGCCGTCTACGGCCACCTCTTGCTGTTTCATCGCCGTCATCGTGATCCCCACGCGTCGGTCAACCTTCCCCCACAACAGCTCCATGGCCGGTGCCTCATCTCTCATGCGAGGAGAGAGAGTGAAAGCTCTGTTCTCCCTTCAATTAGATATTACATGTACTGCAATTGCCAAAACTTGATTTTTGATTTATTATTTTATTAATTGAATGAATTTACAGCTAAGCCCCTTTAGTCTGCTCTAATTAATTAACTTATCAAATTGCATGATTATCTTCCCCCATCTATTAGCTTCACATTAAATGGTGATATTATGTTTTGCATTGGATGCCATTGAATATTTGGGGTTGATTGATTCTGTAGGAGTATTGTAGTAAAGGAGAATTTGCGCGATTGGTCCATCTCTTTTCAGAAATTAGATATTGGTTATTTGATTCATCTATTAATGTTCTTTCTTTGGGATTAGGATGAATGAATGAAATTAATTTTAAGTAAACAAGAGGTAAATTTATTGTGAGTTTATTTGGCTCGATCCTCCCTATGGATACAACATTTTTACTATGATTTAAATTAATATCCATTTAATCTTTGATTGAGAGATTTTCCACCACATAAATTACAACGATAAATCATTCTATTACTATTTTAATCAAGTGAAATTCTCTCTATCAGAATTCATCTTAAACAAGTCATGCAAATAAATGGTTAGGCCCATGATATATCTAAACTAGTTGGAAATACACACAATTGTTAATTTCGATGGTCAATTGGGATATGGAAGTGTTCCTATTGCCAAACAAGAATTTTCAGGAGGTATTTAACTTGTGGGATATTGGATTCCATGAGATAGATATTGATAACTATTTAATTTTAGTGTCATTAGATGCATAAACTTTGCTAATTTTGCGATTTTTTGTCAATAAATAATGATAATTTGCATAATATTTGATTTATAAGTTAAAGTCTCTAACTTTTGCATTTTATTACTTGTAGGGTAAGGAGAAGAGGAAATTTTGCAAGGATGGAAGCTAAGAGTATTGTAAAGCTGAAAGCATAATCATTGGAGGCCTAAAAGAATTTGGTCCAACACATTTATGGAGGTATTATAGAGGAGAAACTCTATTTGACTCACTATATTAATTTCCGCTCATTTAAGCAGAAATTTACCACCAAAGGCTAATAAAACTTACCAAAAAGATGAAACTCCACCTTAATTACACCTACTTCTAATCCTAACACATATTTTCCCTTATGCCACTCTTGGATGTTCACTTTAAACTTTTTCCAAACAATATGTATGTCCAAGAACTTTCCTTATCCTTCTTTTTATGATTCTAGCCAATCAAGAGATAAATTCTAAACCTAATCTTGAAATTTGTGACAACCTGATACACCTTTAGTATTTTGGCCATAACTTTCTCATTTGGAATCTAAATTGAGTAATTTAAGTTGTATTTAAAATTTGATTTCAAGTTCTACAACTTTTCTTTTATGTACAACTTCATATTCGAAATGGAAAAGGGTTGGAAAAATAAGACAAGTGAGGGAAACCCAACAAGGTTGTTGCAAAACCCTCTATAAATATCCCTTCAAGGTCTCCAAGGCAAGAGGATCGGCTTGCACTTCATATTAACATACTCTCTAGCTCTTCTCTCTCTCCTTCAACACGTGAATCTTATGTCATTTTCTACCTCAGTCAATGTGTATGTTGCTACATCGGGATTAAATTTGAGCCATCCTCTTCGAAAGTGGACCATATCCACGTTGTTCGTCAGCATTCAGGTGACAGGCAGGTGCTACAACACATGCGAAGGGCAAGGCGTACCATGGTTGAGGCATCTTGATATTCGAGAGTGTTTCTTGTTTTATCTTTATTCTTTTGTACTTGCTACACTTATGGTTTTATTTTTTTGTGAGTTTTACGAATTAGATTTCATTTTTTATATTTCTTGTTGATGCTTGGAATGCCCATGTCGTTTGTTTGTACCATAAATCATTCGTAGAACATAGTTTACTTTGTTTTTATGATTTCCTACTGATTGGTTGGATTGACATAATCCTATTGGTTAGTTAACTGAGTTTGTTATGTTCGCACTTAATGTCCATGCATGTGTGCGTGTTAGTATACTACAAAAAAAATGACCTTTAGTGGTGAATTAGATAGTGACATATAATACATTTGCCACTAATTCCTTAGATTTAGTAGTAAATTTTTGTATTTGCCACTGTAACATTTTGTCAAGCGACAATTAGCATTAGTGGCAATTATATTTGCCACTATTGACTTTGATTTAGTGGCAATTGTTATTTATCCACTATAATATTTTTGTCAAATGACAATTAATATTAATGGCAAATATATTTGCCAGTATAATTTTTGATTTAGTGGCAATTGTTACTTATGTCATTATAATATTTTTGTAAAATGATAATTATCATTAGTGGCAAATAGATTTACCGTTATAATCTTTGATTTAGTAGCAATTTTTACTTATGCCGCTATAATATTTTTTTCGAATGACAAATTGATGTAGATGAAATGAGGCCACTATTTTATCTTCAACATTTTTTTAATAACATAAATAGGGAAAAGGTAAATTGAAACACACTACAAGAAAATATATCTTTTGGGATAAATATTTGTTACGGTAAACATTAATGTCTCAAAAATGATAGTTTCTTTACAAAAAAGAATACTTTTGCGATGGCTGATTGCAATGGTAAATTCTTCCATCACAAAAGAATTCATTTTTTGTGACAGTAATACATACCTTACACAAAATTAAGTCATAATATTTTTGGAGACTTAAAAGTACTGTCACTACCTTACACAAAATTAAGTCATAATATTTTTGGAGACTTAAAAGTACTGTCACAAAAATAAAGAAAGAGATCAGACATTCTCCTGCCAATGCATTGAAATACTCCTTTTCCTTTTCTATTTTCCCTTTGCCCTAAATCCATGAAAGCCCTCTTGCTTTCGTAGTCGCCTCACCCTCCACCGTCCTTACCTCATTGCCACTGAACTGTCTCCTGCATCGACACGTTCTCCGACTGACGAATATAACTAATGGAGTATCTTCTCTGGCAACATTGTCCTTTCACTAGACGTGCATCTTGTCTCTGGCAACGATAAACCTTTATCTCCCCGCCTCCCTCCCACCCACCTGACCCCACTCCCTTTTTCCCTCTCTCGTCACGCCTTTACGCAAACCGCTTCCGATTCCAATAAATAAAAGCCTTGCTTCCCTTAGTAAGCCACCACACACAACTTTCCTTCTCCCCAAAATTCACGAATCCAATTTTCAAAAAACAAAAACACGAGCCCACTTCTCCCCTGATCCCCAAATCCCACGACTCCCCATGCCGCCAATCACAGAAACACAAAACCTCACCCCAACCACGCCGCTGCCCTACTCCTCTGCGTCGACCTCGCCTACCACATCATCGATCGCTGTTGGCCACCTACCGCATTAGTGACCGCTTCTCGCCGCCGAGCTGGAGTGTGGCCTCGTCCTCTCCCACCAACATCCTTACCCCCGCTTCCTCTCTGCCGACTTGCCTGCGGCCCCCTCCTCGCCCATCCGCGACATCCTAATCTCGCCGACCTCGACTGCTTTCCTCCAGTTGTGAGACCTCTTCTCTGGCAACCGCAATGCCGACCCTTCTTCGGCGAGGCCCGCCTTCACCTCCTCCTCCGCTTGGCCCTTTCCTCACCTCCTCCCCCACATCAGCCCCAACCTCCACATCCACACCGGCGGGTAAACCCTACTGTTCCTTTCATATGCAATGGTCAAGAACTAGATTATTAGGCTGCCCATTTTTTGTCATTTGTGACATCCTCTGGGCCTTCAATTTGAAATATGGATGGATACCACAGGCATTGCTTCTCACGTTTGCAATGTTTCCCACCACATTTGCGATATTTGACATCCACCACGTTTGCAATGTTTTTTTTTGTACTTTGATAAATTATAGACTGTGTATATGATGTATCCTCTTTCACGACTACTTAAGTTCACATATGATGCATGTTTATTGATTTTGGCAGCCAAGTCACCATGCAAATGCAATTCATCTTATTGATCATATTTGCAAGTAACTTTTTCTACATTGTTCAAGAACTGCTCCTTGTTTATTTTATTTTTTTGTTTCATGCAGGGGGCTTTTCAGAAGTTTGTTGGGTTGGCAATTGCCATCTTTTGCTCAAGTCGTACTGTAAATTACCAAATCATATACTTTTTTTTATCAAATATTGCAATTTAGTATTTAGGTTTAGGTATTTAGTTTATCAGTTGCAGCCATCATGTTGCTTTCGATTATTATTGCTTCATGATGCAGGAGATGCCTTATCTAATGTTTGCCATGTAAATGTGGTGTGCACTATTAAAAGGAAGTCTGGGGAAGTAGTATTAATGAATCTTTGTCATTGGAGTTTATTGCATTATCAAAAGCAAGGATGTTGTGGTGTTGATTGGAATCTTTAATGGTGCATTTTATTATGTTTACTTACTCTTGTTGAAGGTTCTTGCTATAGAATTGTGTCGTGGAATGGATGCAAAAGCAACATCAAATGATGGTTTTAGTTTTTACAAGAGAGTATATGGAATCATAGTTGAGATTATACCATCCAAAGTGCATAAATGTTAGGAATGTGGCATATTCAATCTTATATATTTCTAATTTGTTTCCTTTACCACACCAAACTTGTGTTGCATACATTCAGCCTTTGACTTTGCTCTTAGTTGTAGCACTCTAGTTTCCTATTAATTCAGTTCTTTGTCTAAGAAGACAATGTTATTTGCAAGAAGCATGTGCCATGGTAGTCAATATAATTAGATGTTCTTTGTCAACTGTGAGGAATTATCAATGGAGGGATCACTTATTATTAATAGGTCTATCTTATGGCTAGAGCAATGGTAGCTTCCATATCCCTTCATGCTTTTTGCCATTTTTGTCTGTCGCGTTGAAAAAGGAATCTAGATTTTGAACTCAGCCTCATGTACTTCTTTGTAATCATACATTGTTAAGACAAACCAGAGGTTATTAAAACCATAAACAATGTAAACCTCTTCTATTCTCAATAGTTTGTTGACAACCTGATTTCTCAAGTTAAAGTCTTGATGCAAATGTGGCTTCTTAGTTGTTTTTGGTAAGTGGGTTGTTCTTAGTCGTATTTTAACTTCCTTTTGAAAAAAAGATTAACTTATATGCATGGGGTCAAAAACCAATGAAGCTATTGTTATTAACTTATATGAGTGTCTCTATGCTATCCCAAATCATGTAAATCCAACTGATGTACTTGATTATTGTTGTTTCTTTATTTCCATAGTTATTTTCCTCCTAGATTCGTTTATACGTTCTGTATGTATTTGTATTCTTTCACTCTAAATGTATGTTTCATCTATAGTCCTTTTTCGTTGGGAACTCCCAACTAACACGATTTTATTACCTTGCAGATCCTGAGAAGGCATTATGTGTGGTTACGGGATTGCTAGCCAAGTATTGTATTTCACTCTAGGATGTAATTTTCACCATCTTCTTTTTCTATACTTCATTCAAGATTACTTCTTAAAATCTACACCTGATTCTGAAAAATCAGTTGAATCAGCGTTATGGACTTGCTCTTTGGATGAGAGCTATTAGATAAGTAGCTTAAGAGTTGGTCGAACTTTACCCTTTTCAAGTTGCAAACATTGCCATGCTAATTTATGCCACACAACTTGCCTATCATCAATGACTGTGTTCTGTTTTTAGAGTTGTGAGAGGTTACTTCAATGGAGGTCTCCTCTGTGGTTTATAGTCTACCATATAGGATTGAAGGACCATAAAAGAGCTAAAATCCAAGGCAAACTCAAACCTTGACTAACAAGCTAATTGAAGTTATCTCTATTTTTTCCAAACAACATTTAAATTATTAATAAAAATTGGTTTTTAGTAAGTATTGTCATTTTATTCAAAGTTTTGTTTATTTCTTTAGTATTTCTTAATACCTTTAATATATTCTTAACAGAAGCTCATTCTTCTCGATGTCTATTCAAGTATTATATTAGCATTCTTTGTAGAGGTAATGTTCTTCATAGTTTCCATCATTATTTTGTGGTTCATATCATTTTGTGATTTCTTTTTTTGTCATTACTAATAGGGTCCGGCATAATAAGTATTACCAATCGTGGTACAATAAATCAATACGTAGTAGAAATATGCAAATACATAATAATGAAAAATAGAGTAATATTAACAACATAGCAACCAAGTTTGATAAAATACGGACCCTATGTATGGAAATATATAATGAAAAATACAAAGCCTATCTAAGAGTGCAAGTTCAGATATCATATTAACAACCATCATTTTAATTGGACTGATCTAATAATGCAATTTCATATTTCAGAATAGCAGGTGTCAGAGGGCTTATGTTATTGTGCAAGTTTAGATCTCAAAATAACAACATCAATTTAATAGGGATCAATCTAATAATGCAAGTATATATAGATTTCAAAATAGTATGTTTTAGATTGGTGGAATGACTAATCTAATCATGCTAGTTCAGATTTCAGAATATATATTGCAGTTTTACTGAAGCAATTTTTGGTAATATATATTGCACATACTTACTGCCTTATTAATAAGAAATGCCTTGCCCATAGAAAGTGATTTATATTGCAATAATTTCATCTTATATCAGGATTTAGAATCACTGAAGGCTGCTACCACCCAAATCTATATTTCTTGTTCTTAGTGTACTATTCCCTTACGACCTTATGCCTTTTTTCATGTTGAAAAGCAAGTATTTATAGGTGATGTTCTTGATATCTCAGGAACTAATTAAATTGTCATCATATTGTTAGATGATAACACTCCCTTGGTAATGCTTGTCAGACTGTGGTGATGTGCAAAAAGGAAGTACTGAGATGTTCTTTCATGGTGTCAAGTTCTGGAAAGGGGGTGATGGAGAGGAGGCACGCCTATCTTTGTAGGTATTTGTTTGAAGCAACCTATTTTCTTGCTTGTACTTGAGACAAAAGCATGGAATATGGAACAATGTGCAACTTTTGTCACAGCTATTGTCCTCTACCTCTTTATTTGAAGCTTCTAGTTTTTTGCTTTGCTAATTGACATGCATTGTGTGAGATCATTGGATAATTGAGGTAGAGTTGACTTCTGTATAATGGTTATCCATGCAACAATGTTTGATATGATATATGAACCAATCTTATGAGACACCTAATTTATAGTTTGGAATGCTTACTCAACATTATTATGTGGGGTATATAGTTACTACCATTTCTACACGATCTTTTTTATGAAATAGGTTACTTTGGATGATCTCTTTGATCAGGTTAATTTCAATTATGGCTATAATCTATTTTTTCCCTTTTTTTTGTCAAGAATTATGGCTATACTAGGTATGTCATTTAACTTTTTTGTGAGACAAGGTTTAAAATTTCCTCCTTGTGTAAAGGATGCTAGAGCAATTAACCAACCGAATATGCTATTTTGGTTGTTAAAAGTTTTGAGTGCATAGATTTCTTGACACATTGTAGGAAGATGGTATTACAAAATGTTATTTCTCTACCAAATACAATGTCTTACTATTTTCTGCATGTTGGTGTTAATTGCAATCAAGTGAAGGTTGCCACGATTGTTATTCGTGGCAACAAGATCTAATGTATCACCATCACTTGTTTTGGAGCTCTTACAAAGGATTGATCTCTGATGGAGAATTTTTTGTGATGAGTTACAGGATGGTCCAAGAGTTCAAGCTTCCATTCCATATAAATGCATTATTAGTAGAAGAAGAATCTTATAGGACTAAATTCACATTGAAAATACGTGTTGATTTCCCTTCAAGTATCACTGTAAATTCTATTATAGTACAGATGCCACTGCCAGCTTTATTACTCCACTAGAGTTAGTTTTGAACTAGAGCCTAGGACTGATGGGCAGACAATTGATTTCAAAGAAGGAAACAAAAAATTGGAATGGAGCTTGAAAAAGATAATAGGTGGCTCTAAGCATACACTTCATGCAAAGCTAACATTTTCGTAGAAATCTCATATGAACCTCTTCAAGGGACTGGTAGTTTCATCTCTAGATGATATGCTTGGCATGAAATGAACAGCTCTTGATGAAGAGGTAAATGATTTTCTTTTTTTTTTCCTAGTTGTTTTGTACATGTGCTTTTAAAATTTAATGAATTTCATGTTTTTTTTTCCCATAGGGGTAATATCATTTATTTTTCAAATCAAAAACTTTTTTTTTGGAGATTGTTCTTTGTTCTAAACTCTCATGATGTCTATAATTATTTTTATAGGTTGAAATCCTTCTTCAAACCTACTCCAAGCCTATCAACACCTATTAAAAGAAAGGTACGTGATGTAGTATTGTATTGAACATGATGTTGATGCCAGAATAGTCATCGTTTTGTTATTATACACTATTTTTGGATTAAAAAGTTAATTTCATCATTAAACAACTCAATGCAATATAGGTGTTTTGACTATGATGATTTTGAGATCATGGAAGTAAATTTTCATATTTGCATTGATGTGCCTAAAACTTTGTCGTGGCTATTTGCTGATGGTTTTCTGAGGTAGAACAAGTAATGGCTCTTCAAGGTACTGAGTTATTGCTTTATCCCATTAAAATTTAATTAAAACCACAAGATGAAGGGCTTGATTCTCAAGGACACTAGAAGCGAGAGATGCAAGGGTATGTTGGTTCCAATCTGGTATATCCCTTCCCTTCAATGAAGTCATCCATGAATTTGATTGTTTCGTATCTTATCGTGGTCGTCTCTTCTTTTCATAAATGTAGGATCCTCTTGTGGCAATTGGCTTCTAGATTAAGTAAGATTAAGCTGATCTTCTAGAGTTGGACTTGGTAGGCTTGCAAATGTCAAATCATATGGCCATATTCAACCAAATGAACATTGCAGGCTACAAAAGGGAAATGAGGAGGCTAACAAGAGGGATGAGTTTCTTATGAAAGATATTCAACAATTGGAAAGTTGGAATTAGATTTACAGAAGATACAATATGTTATGCACGAACTCATTGTATTTTTAATTTTTTTGTAATTTTCTCTTGTATCACCTTAAGAAGAGAATATGTATTTTAATGATCTGGGAAGTTAATAAAAGGGATTTTGTGCTCGGGTTCTTATGTTTTGTTCTTGTTAAAAAAATTTATTTATTAGTAAAGAATAAAATTAAATCGTATAGGTATTACTAAAGTGAATCAACGGTGATAATTAAATTGTAAAAGAAAGTGTCATTAAAGTGAGTAATTAGTGATGATTTAGTGGCATAAGTGTCATTAAGGCAAATCAATATTGGTGATTTAGAGACAAATAATTGCTACTAAATAATATCAATAGATGTAATTAAATGATAAAATAAAGTTCACTAAAGTAAATTACTAGTGGTAATTTAGTGACAAAAAAAGATCATTAAATGAAGTATATAGTGACACTAATAGTGTCAATTAAATTGTTACTAGTATAAATCAATAGTGACGAAATAGTGATAAATTGCTACCAAAGGTCATTAGCGACTATTTGTGGTAATTAAAGTGTCAATACATTGATTTAGTGACGATTGTATAATTGTCGTTAATATTTTAGTGACGTCAATGTAGGTGGTAATTAAACAATAATTATTTTAAGTATCGCTAATTACATATAGTAGTAAATATAATATCTATAATGGTAAATATTAAATGTCGTTAGAGAGTTTTTTTTGTAGTGGTAATAAATCATGTGGTGTGCTAGATCCTCCAAAGGTTTGGACATGAAAATTCATAATTTTAATTGTCAAACTACATATGGGAGATATTTTTGTTATAATCTAGGACATTTAGGATGTTTTGTTGTTAGTTTGATTAGTCTATGGCTATTGGAACTTATTTTGAAATTTTGATTCAAGATTGGTAAAAACTCAGAAAATCTAGTTGATTTGTGTGCATTATTTCGTGCACTAAAGTTTTACATAAATTTTTGATAATTTTTATAGTAAAGACAAATAAAGTTAGATTCCATTTTCCATTGATTTCATGTAAAAACTATTTCTATATGAAAAATAAAATTCGTGGAAGTGATTGATCGCTCACCATGCGCAAGGAAATTAATACACATGAGATTGTTGTTGGTGGCTCGAAGTGAAATAAAATAGAAAATATATCCAAGCCACACATATAGTGAAGCAAGGGTTGATCCACAGGGAGATCAAAACATTATCCAGATCTTATTTAACCCTAGATCCGTTAGATATTCACGAGAGAAAAATAAAATAAAGGAAAAGAGAGAAGTGAACGGATGAGGCGTCCCCCAAGAAGTTGGTACGGAGAGTGCGTGCTGTCACAATGCACGCAGGCGTGGAGATGTCCTCTCCACAAGGTGATGCAGAGGTTGGTGATGGTGTTTTTCTTGTGAGGGGTTGGTGGGGTGTTGCTTCGCAAGCAAATCGTCATGACGGTGTTTGGTGCAAGAGGGGTGGGTGGGGCGGTGCCTCCTACGCCATGGAGGTAGGAGGAGAAGAGGGGAGAGGACAACCTCTCCTCTCTTCTTCTTAGTCGAGCGGGAAGGGGGGAAGGAGATGCACGAGTGGATGATGGGAGGGGTGCCTTTAGAGGTGAGGTTTTTTTTTTCCTCCAAGATCCACAAATCATGGATCCTCCTTCCAAAAATAGAAAACCTTCAAATCCCAAAATAGCCCTTCCATATCAAGAGGACAATAATTCAAATCCAAAAGAGATGCATTCCACTCAAATCCAAAGAGAGGTTGGCCATCCTCCCCCTTTGGTAAGGAAATTTTGCAGGCGAGAATGGTGCTCACAGGAAGTTCTTTCAACGCATATGCATTATGCACTCCACCTAGGTCCTGCAAAGGGCATAAGCATATGCAAAATTAAATTGCATAACAAGGTGCATTAAGCAAAGAAATGCAAGAGATATGTAATACAAGAGCTTAAAATATTTTCCTATTGAAGGACATGCTCTTAATGCCTTCTGTAGGCAAGAACATAGCTCCTTAAGCAAAACTATAGTCCACTAAGGTGGACCTATAAGTGATCTGCATCAAGATTCACGTGCATATTTGATAGGTCGACTTTCACGAATTACCATGAATTTTGTAGTTTATGGATTCATGTGAAATTTATTCTTTCATTCTTGGTTTACCTAAGTTTGTCCATAGAAGTTATCAAATTTTTATACGTGGATTTGACTAGGTTTATATGCATGTTTTGTTTGATGACGTAGTCTGAAATTGTCATCAATTTTGAGGTGCATTTTGTAACTTAGTTTCATGAGTGTTCAAATCAATATAACTTGGTTCTAATCATTAGATTAAGTCACAAAAAAGAGTTTTAAACATAATACACCTCATCGTGGGATCGATCCTTGATTGTCGTATCTACTTTAGTTAGGATAAGTCTGGTATTATTTAAATCGAGTGTGGTATTGGCACGTAAAAGAGAACCCATTAGATACTCGGAATGAGAATCGGAGCAAAAGAAATAAGGAGTCTTGAATAGTTATTAGATCCTGATCAATATATAACACCAAATCTAAAGAATCAACTTTAACAAATATGCCCAATTTCTTGAAAAGAGTTTCAAGATAGTAAAACCCCACATAGGAAAATTTTGGATCTTATGTCTCAAATGAGTTTGAGAGTGATCCACCTTCATATGATGAAGCTTCAAGGATAATGACATGAGGAATGGATGAAAGGCCATGAACTTGAGTCCAAACAAGACCTAAATGAGCATCTAAGCTTGAATGATCCATAAGGTTTTTATGGACACATTCATACCTTGATGATGCCTACCTAAGGGTTAGTGGGAAAATAATTATAGTACTATATGTAGATAACCTTGGTGCTCACAAGATGAGACAATGATATCTAGAAATTGAAATATGAAAGTTTGATAGAAAAATGCTTTCAATGGTCAATTTGAATATTTATGGAGCATATAGTGCTTGGATGATTTTCATATGATGAGAATCGATTCAAGTTTTCTGACATCTCCTTGAGAAGAAGACGTTAACTCAAAGTGTTGAAAGAGAGGAAACAAGATGCATATGTGCAAGGCACACGAACCAAGCACAAGTTCCAAGTAGAGATGTCTTATGCAGTGGGAGGATAATGTGTTATCGATCCACAAATCATAGACATACTAGATGAGATGAGAAGTTATCCTAACATTCCTTTTGAAAAGGAATGAAATCCTGAAAAGGTGATCCACTGAGTTGATATGCATGGATTCAATCGATCTCAATGAATTGAGTTGTGATATCTACAATCTAATGTGGATGGTCCACATAAGAGCCACTCATGTTTAATGTGGTACAATATATGTTTGGGAAGCATATTCACTACAATATGAAAGCTGAAGTGGAAAACGTTGTTGATTATGGAGTTGCCACAAAAATCATGTGGATTCATAAGGACTTTTGGAAGGACTTAATGTAGTTTCCTCTGCTGCATCTCTCTTGTTAAAGACATTATTTCATGTAACATAGATCATGTCTATAAAGAGAAAAGTTCTCATCATAAGTTAGATGCTACATATGACATGTTAGCATATACTTCATCTTGTAGCTTGACACTATGATCGATCAAGGCTTGATGGTAAAGCATTTGAGTGTTAGGTTGGCATCGTGAGTCAAAGAGGTAGTTTGGGATTGGCTCTTAAGGCAAGTGAGAGTCTGTTGGGGTTATGTGTCCTTGGCAAGCTAACCTGAATTTAATTGATTGATGATTCAAATCTGAGTCTCAAATCACGTGGACACACTAATATAGTTAGTTGGGTCCCTGATGTAGACACATTTAATTAGGTTAAAATGCCTACTCATACATGTTCCTAAGCTTAAATTTGCATTTCATATTATAAATATTGCATAGCATGCATCATTATGCATTTAAAATAGTTGTGTACATTTTAGGTTAATTGCATCCTTTTTGTAGTCAGGAGAGGAGATTTATTTCGGAGCCTTAGATTAACGATATGATCGTACGGATCTAATCAGGACGACGATCGAAGTCCAATGCCTCCGAAATCACCTTGATCGGAGTCCCGTAGCACCATATGCACTCCGAGTAAGATCAATGGCCAAGGGACTAGGTGACATAATTCAGAGCTTCAAACGAGAAATCCGACCACACAGATGGATTTGAGTTAATGATCGCAGCTCAACGATGTAAAAATCGACTCAATCCGACCTCTGTAGTAGCCCCTACAAAGGAAAGAGATGGACGGCCCAAGTCGCCCACATGGTGCAACCTAGGCCACCCATGCGCACGCACGCACCATTGCATGCGCATAGTAGCACAGGCGCATGTGGAGGCATGCACGCGTCTAGGCGCAATGGCAGTGAGCACGGGCGCAAGGGCATGGGCGCGTAGCACGCAAACGCACGCGACAAGGGTGCATGGAGCGCGTGCCAGCGGTGCAGCAGCAGGGGCAAGTGAGCGAGATCTTCAGCAACATTTGCGGCAGATCTTTAGCGACTTTTATGACCGTCATTAAATGTCCTGTATACGGATATAATTCTTTCCTCCACTATAAAAGGACCCTTACCCCTCCCATTTTTCTTCATCTCTTCCTTTCTTCCTCTCACCACCTCCAAGGCTCTAGAGAGAGCTTGTCCCAAGCCCGAGATGCTCCTCTAGAGTAGAATCAAATATTTTTCCCTCCTCTCATCCCAATTCATGGAGCATCCCGCGGCCGTCTTCTCACCTACTTCGGGAAGTAGATCCTCACTGCGATGCCCTTCTTCCCCGCCCTCTGTCCTCCGGCTCTGTCCTCGTTCGTCCCGCTCCTCTCCACCTTACTCCAGGCGACGTCAGAGAGAGTCATCCTCCAAGCGACCGTCGAGGAGGATTTCTCTCACCTATCTTTATCTTTATTGCTTTCGTAGTATAGTTTTCCCATTTTTCTAGTTGTAATAAACATTTGATTATAAAATTACATGATTGTTTCTCTCTCTCTCTATCTCTCTCTTTTTATTTTGCAAGTAGATTAGCTAGAATTCATCGACCTGATCTCTTACCCTATTAAAATACCAAAAAAAAAGAAAAGATAAAAATGAAAAAAATAAATAAAAAGTGAAACACGGATTTCAAAATCAAATGTTCGCTTTCCTGTGTTTGACCCGGGACTCACTTTTCGAGTTTCGGTTATAAATTTTATCTGATCGATAGATTTTCTCCCGAATCGAACTATGACGATGGGTTTTCCAAAATCCAATTCTTTCTGCGTGCGAATCCATCACATCATTTGGCGCTGTTGTTGAGGAGGCAATGCTCTGATTTTTTTTCTCACGTTTTCCCGCATTACTTATTTTTCTAACCTATCTTTCTTCTTCGATTTATTGTCTTGCAGGAACCGAAGGCTGTAGACTGGAGTAAAGTGTGGGTAGAGACATTTGTATGTTTTCCCCCACCACCCCCACCCTAGATTTCATTTCACCACACTTATAACTCAAACCCAAATCAACTTAGGTGCTTTTTATAAACCCTAGGATACATCTGGTTGTTTGTTTGCCACCTCCACCTATCTCATCCTCGCATATATAAAAAAAAACTCTTCTCTTGTGGGATTTACTGAAAGTGACACACATTAAACACCCACAACTTTCGACTAAAGGCACACCACTTCACATCGATTCTACCACTTAACCGGAATATGACCTGTGGATCTGGTACACCCTAACTCAATACACTAATAAGTGAGTAGAAAAATTGACTAGGTTAAGACTTTTTGTGTGCCTTAACTAAGTGGTGCAATAGGCCAATTGATTGAGATATTTGGGCCGCACCACTCAAATTAAAATTGATTCGTCAAGTAGCTTGCCACTTAGGGTTGATTTTTAGGACTGAACCAGGCACTCCACATCTTACTTTTGATTTTTAAAGGAATATATCTACACCCGTGTTTTCAAAACTTGGAGTGTTCTCCTGAACTTGATTGAATACACCTAAGATTAAACCTTAAAAACTACTAAACAAGGTTAAACCCTAAAAAACACATCATCAAATAACTTTATTTGCAAACCCTGGTTGTGCACGCACATACATTTGAATTGATCATTAAGGACACAGCCCATCTAAGGGGCCCATCACATGCCAAGAGCACAATCATCCCAAGCTTAATTAAAACTGAGTAGATGTTGGCCTTAAGGATTAATTTGCTCTTCAGGGCTCGGACTGAGATGTTTTTCGATTAATTTGCTTCTGCTGGTGCATCTGATGTCTAGCTAGGGGAGTAGTGTCAAATGACCACGACTGGGGGGTACATTAAGAACTGGAGGCACAAGCCAAAGGAAGAGCCTTCTCTCTAGCCCCTCCTTATAACTGGTTGGATTGACTGGATAAAAGTAGACCAAATCGGTTATAATCTCAAGACGGGTCCTGGGAGTCTGTAGGTCTTTAGGCTAACCCACCTAAGGCTAGGGTTGATTGCTTGTATTGCATGGCTCCTTTCTTCTGATTTCCCCTCCTATTCTACCATGTATCCTTCCACATCCTACACTCATTTCCCATCCTACCCTCCTACCACCACTTATACCCAAGATGATTACTATCCCGACTCAACTTATAATTATCCATCCACCAGGCAGGATAACTTTGATTGGGGATATGGTATTGGACCTTAGTGTCCAGGGCCTAACCCTGGACAATAAGACTATAATTACTATCATTCCCAGAGCTACAATGATTATCGTTCTCCCCCCTTTGATGACCGAACCAACCCAATCTACAATCAAGAAGGATATGTTGATTATAACACTTACCCTTCTCAGTATTTCATTGAATATAGGTTGCCACCATTCTTTGAACAACCTGAAACAACCTACTATCAAGGAGGGTCCCGAGAACCTCGATATCTTTACTCCCCTAGATTTAGCCCAAACCCCCCTAAACCTGAACCAAACCATTTGGTTCAGGTGAACCAGGTCCAAGACAAGGTGTCGGCTAACTTGAGGAACACCATCCAATCTTTAGAAGCTCAGCCAATACCATGCATTGAAGCATTGGAGGCTATGATCAAAATTATTGATGAACTTAATAGTTCTCTATTGGATTTGCTCCAAAATGTTAGGGATAGGGGCCTAGGTGAGTTTCTACTTAGGAAATTGTCGAGGTTGAGGATGAAATTTGTGGTTGCCCTAGTCCAATTTTGGGATGATTCACAAGATGAACCCCCTTCAAGAGAGGCAATGTCTGAACCTGCTTAGGTGCCTGTCGGGAGGGATGCATATGGTAAGATTGGGAATGACCAGGTTGGGCTAGAGCAACCCATTGAGGATGAATCGAGTTTCTCACCCGAGATCCCGGAGCTAGGGAATGACGAAAAATGTCTCCATGGACCATGAAATGACATGAATTTGAGACATATATAAATGAGGATCATGAATTCTTTGATTCTGAAGGTGACGAATCTCTTAGTGAAGTCTCACTAGAGCTTAAGGAGAATGATTTTAGTGAGATTAATGGGCTCGAGGAGCAAGATGAACCATTTGATAGCCCAATTATTGAAGATTATGATCATGCTGGGGCTAACTTGGACGATCTGAATCCTGATGATTCAATTAGTAGCCCCATTGCTCAACCACACCCTGAAGAGCTGAATTATGATATTTTTGAGATCACCAGACCCAAGTCAATCATGATTGAGCCACAATTGTTGGATTTGGGTACTTTAGATGGGGTGTGCAATGATTTTGAGGTCCTGAAAACATTGATTTTAGAGGATAGGATGTTGGAAATAAAAATCTGGGAAGCTACTTCTGAGGGAACTACGATTTTGGATCTAAGGGTTCCTATTGACCTGAAACCACCTACTTTTTACCAGGACCCTTATGATACCTTTGATGTGCGACCCAAGCTTGGAATAACTGATTATTTTTCTGAGCTGAATGTTAAGTGGACATCTGAACCTAGTGAGCCAAATCTACCTTTTGTCCGATGCTTTAGTCTTGGGTTGCACACCACCAAACTGCAGGCCTGGCCTAGTAAGCACAATAATCTTCAGTTTTGGGTGATTTTCATCCAGAACCTTAGAACCACTCGACCTTGGGGCATGGGTCTACACCACAACTTGGTCCGCCTCTATGAACATCTTCTGTCGGCAGGTCTAAGGATTAATCCTTTTATTTTGATTCTGACCTGTACTTGTGAATTCTCAAATTCTTCTTTGTATGTATATTATGCCTAGCTGAAGGCATTAAACTTACGCGTGTGTATACTTTCCTCTTTGCGGAGTTGACTGGATTTTCACGAAATTTAGGTGATATTTTGTTTATTCCGCTCGTTTCATGTCTTTATTTCTATATTGAGGACATTGCATCATTTAGGCATGGGGGGTGGATACTTAATCCTGAAATGATTTCGTTAGCTTTGTAGAATTTCTTTTATTTTCTTTAAAAAAAATTGAAAATTCAAAAAGACAAAAAAAAAAAGAATTAGGAGAAGAGAACTAAGGCTTTTGGAAGTTATTAACTTTAGGAAATGATACTTTAGGACCTGAACATTTAGACTCTTCAGGTCTTCGGGCTTAACTAGCCCGGGTGTCCACTCGAATGTGGACTTAGTCTCGAGTCCTTGCCAAGTAATTTTACTGTAATTTGGTGAATAAATTGGGATGACAAGTATGCGACTTATCAACCCACCCTCTGATTTGAGGGAACTTTAAGTCTAAGCATCTACACGCTATTTGTACTGACTCACTTCTCAGTGGTTTCTTCGAAAATTGGGTGGCTAATGAACTTTATAGGGTAGTATGGCCAGCAAGTTGTCGTGGCTAACAACCCATTGGCCAGTTGTCCACAACCCAACTACTTAACCACACTCATTCTATTGCTTTTAGGTAAATCTTAGATCAGGGAAGCCACCTACTTAGAAAAAGAAAAAAAATGGTACTAAAAAATAAAATAAAAAAATAAAAAATAGAAAAAGGAGAAAAAAATAGAAAAATAAATCACACTTTACCGCACGAGTATGGCTGGCAAGTTGCCACGGGTAACAGTCCATTGGCTGGTTGTCCAGAGCTCAACTCACAAAAATGCACAAATAATTCCTAAAACACTTAGGGAAGAAGAGGGGAAGTAGAATAACCCGGGGAGATATACACTGGGTTCGTCCTTGTGTTAACCCTATAAAAAATTTAAAAGTAGGGAGAAAGCTATCGTTTGGAAAGATAAACCTTTAAGTAGAAACTCTTAAGGTCACCTAGGGTTGTAGAAACCTGAAGTCTATTTTAACGGCTGCTTAGTGAGTCTATCACCCTTTCACAAGATGCTTAGCAGTTAGAGTCCTTTTTGAGTATTGGGCAGGTCGGGTAGCCGTAAAAAGTTATTCCGAAACTCTTAAACTCCAGAAGTCCAAAAAATTAGAAAAGAAGAAAAGCAAAAAAAAATGTATCTTCCCTTTTCAAATAAGGCGAGGACTTGGGCGGTCTGCATTCTGGCAAACACTTTGGTACTGTTGAGTTTTTGTCGTTTAAGACCTTAGTTGAAAATTTCTATTGCTAATAAACAACTTAGGACTAAGTGATCAAGTCCTAATTCTGTTTATATACATAACATGTAGTTTAATTTTGCTAGGGACTAGCAAAAGATATGCATGGAGGTTTGATGTAGACACATTTAATTAGGTTAAAATGCCTATTCATGCATATTCCTAGGTTTAGATTTTGATGAGTCATGTTTCGTGAATTAAAATTGGGGTTTGGAGTACCCGTCATCGTAGCTCGCAAAACGCGTCTATCAAATACAATTTATAACCAAAAACTTAAAGGGAGTCCTGGGACTAACACAGGGAGGCGACGTTTACTTTGGTTGAAATCCATATTTTGTTTTGTTTCTTTTTGGTGTTTTGGGGTTTTGTTATTTTTTTTCTTTTGTTTTTATAGAAGAAGCAAGAAAGATAGATCACAAGAGAGATGAAACAACTATGATATATCACGCAAATGTTTATTACAATAATCTATTAAAGCATAAAAGAGATAGGGGTGAGAGAAAATCTCTCGAATCGACTGTTTGATGAGACGACAGTGCCTGGCAGAAGCTTCGATGAAGGAGGTGAGATGCAGGACACCGGGTAGAGGAATGCTTCATCGAGGATCTGGAATGGAGGTGAGGAGATGGAGGCAATCTTCTACCAGAATGGAGGTGGGAGGGTGGCTCCAAGGCAACCTGTGAAGGTGGTGGGATGAAGGATGAATATTTGGTGGGAAATAGGAATATTACACTAATAGGAGGCCTTTGGAGCTTGAGAGTAAACTCTAATGGAGCTTTGGTAGGCTACTAAAGCTTAGGAGTAGGTGGGAGTAGAGTAGGTAGAGATGGTGAAGAATGGAGGTGTAGGCGTCCTTTTATAGTGGAGGGAAGAGGAAGAAATTCGTGTAGAGGGCTATAGTGACAATTGCAATCGTCACTAAAGACCCCTGCAGCTGTCGCTGAAGATCGCGCTCCCACCGCTCACGCTCGCAGTTGTCCTTGTGCCTACAGGAAATTAGTGATGGCTGTAAGCATCACTAAAGTTCTGCTTAGGTTGTTGCTGAAGATCCGTGCCAACCCTCACCCCTAGTAGCTCGCGCATTACGCGCTCCTTATCGCACGCTGGCTTTTGTGCGCTGGCGCTGTGGTGGCACTGCGGTGTGGGTGGCTGTGCATGCGCTTGTGCATGTGCGTGCTTGCTGTGGTGCGGGTGGCCGTGCACGCTTGTGCGCGCAGTGATTGCCTCCAATTGCTAATTTGGGGGGTCCGCGGGTCTCAAACCCGCACCTCTCGTTTGAGGAGCGGGCACTTCATCGTTTGGCCAAAGCGCCACTTTGTCCAGTGGAGAGCGGTGCGGTCACGTGTGTCTCAGCCATTGGATTGAGATCTAATGGCTGGGATCTCTTCTTGCGGGAAGGCTGGGGACGCGATGGCTTAGGTGGGGCATCTTGGATGGCACCACGTGGTGCCATATGGGTCGTCCATCTTCTTCTTGTTGTAGAGGGTGCTATGGAGCTTTGATCAGGGTGATTTTTGCATTGACGGACTGCGATCGTCGTTTCGGATTCATCCGTACAGTCGGATTCTTTATCTGAAGCCCGTAACGATGTCGTACTACCTCCTGGCCATATAAAATAGAAGAATTAATGTACATAATATACAACTATCCTAAATGCCATGCAATGGATGTTATGTAGTATTTATAACATGATATGCAGTACTAAGCCTAGGAATTATATAAATAAGCATTTTATCATGAATTAATGTGTGTTTATCATACCCCCATGCTTACTTTTTGCAAGTCCCT
This sequence comes from Thalassia testudinum, assembly GCA_037157565.1. Lineage (NCBI taxonomy): Eukaryota > Viridiplantae > Streptophyta > Magnoliopsida > Alismatales > Hydrocharitaceae > Thalassia > Thalassia testudinum. Next base: position 149,216,404 of record JAZHRO010000031.1, read on the forward strand.
AGCAAAATTAACCTAAATGCTATATATAAAAGTAAAATTAGGATTTGATCACTTAGGCATGATTTGTTGGTTGCTTTAGAAAACTTCAACCCAAGACCAGGTTATAAAAACTTGACAGTGTTTGAGTGTCTGCTAGAATGCAGATCTTCCAAGCCCTCGCCTTACTTGAAAATAGAAGATATATTTTTTTGTGCTTTTTCTTCTTTTCTAATTTTTGTTTTTTAAACTTTTGGAGTTTGAGAGTTTCGGGATAACTTTTTACGATTACCCAACCTGCCTAAGACTCGAAAAAGACTCTAAGTGCTAGGCATCTAGTGAAAAGAGTGAAAGAGTCACTAGGCAGCTGTTAAAATGGACTTCGGGTTTCTACAACCCTAGGTGACCTTGCCTAAAGGTTTATCTTTTCGAATGGTAGTTTTCTCCCTACTTTTATTTATGGGGTCAACATAAGGGCGAACCCAGTGTATATCTCCCCGGTTTATTCTACTTCCCCGCTTTTTCCCTAAGTGTTTTGGGAATTATTGTGCATTTTTGTGAGCTGGGCTCTGGACAACCGGCCAATGGGCTGTTACCCACGGCAACTTGCCTGCCATACTCGTGCGATGAAGTGTGATTTTTAATTTTTGTTTTCTCCCCTTTTTTTTTTTTAAGTAGGTGGCTTCCCTGATTTAAGATTTACCTAAAGGCAGTATGAAGAGAACGGTCTTGTGGTTGGGCTCTGGACAACTGGCCAATGGGTTGTACCCACGATAACTTGCCAGCCATACCACCCTAGATAGTTCATTAGCTACTCAATTTCCCAATTTATTTACTAGATTAAAGATGAAATTGAATTGGCGAGGACTCAAGACTAAGTATTCAGGTTCCAAAGTATCAATTCTTAAAGTTTGCAACTCCTAATGCCTAAGTTCTCGTCTCCTAATTCTTTTTTTTTTTTTGAAAATAATAGGAAATTACTATTACGACTGATAAAAAGATTATTTCATAAGATAAATCCATCCCCCATGCTTAACTAATGTAATGTCCTCATTGTTAAAAATGAAAGCATGTAGGAGAGTAGAAGTGGAAGAATAGCACCTGGTTTCCGTGAGATTCTGGTCAGCTCGGAATAGTCTTTACATGTGTTGAGTTTAGTGCCTTCAACTAGGTGATGATCGGCTCGCGATGGTTAGGGCAAGGTAAGAGCAACCTTGTCTGAGACGGGTTCAGGGAGCACATGGTCAACAAAGGGTTTGAGACGCTGTCCGTTGACCTTGAAGGAATTACTCCTCTTTGGGTCAAAGATTTCGACGGCCCCGTTAGGGAAAATCCGCTCAATAACGAATGGGCTGTCTCACTTTGACCTAAGCTTGCTGGGGAAGAGCTTTAGTCGAGAATCGAAAAGCCAAACCTTTGGGTTCGGCTCAAAGCTCTTACGTGAAATCATCTGGTCATGGAGAGCTTTAGTCTTTGCCTTATAGATTCTGGCATTTTCATAGGTATCATTTCTAAGCTCCTCCAACTCAGATAGTTGCAGTTTCCTGTTCTTCCCGGCCAACTCTAGGTCAAAATTACATTTCCTGATGGCCCAAAATGCCTGGTGTTCTAGCTCTACGGGTAAGTGACACGCCTTACCAAACACCAGATGGAACAGAGACATACCAATAAACATTTTGTATGCCGTACGGAAGGCCCAAAGAGCATCATCTAGCTTTTAGGTCCAATCCTTCCTATCAAGCCTTACGATTTTCTGCAAAATATTTTTGATCTCCCGATTAGAGACCTCGGCCTGTCCATTCGTCTGAGTGTGGTAGGGTGTAGAAATTCGATGATTCACCCCGTATTTCCCCAGTAAATTCTAAAACTGGGCCTGAGTGAAATGTGTGCCACCATCACTGATAATCGCCCGAGGAATCCTGAACCGACTGAAGATATTATTCTTCACAAAATCAATGACCATCTTGTGGTCATTGGTCCGGGTGGGGATTGCCTCAATCCATTTGGACACGTAATCAACTGCGACCGTAATATACTGGTGTCCAAATGAAGGAGGGAAGGGTCCCATGAAGTCGATGCGCCATATGTTAGAAATTTCGATGGAAAGTATTGGGTTTAGGGGCATCATATCTCTTTTAGCCATGTTCCCGAGTGTCTGGCATCGGGCGCACGACTTTGAGAATTCCTGGGCATCCTTAAATAATGACGGTCAATAGAATCTAGATTGTAAGATTTTTGCTGTTGTCTTTTTCTCGGAAAAGTGTCCACCACACGTAGATGTATGGCAGAACTCAAGTATACTATGGAACTCAATTTCAGGGATGCATCGACGAATAATCTGGTCTGCACCAATGCGGTACAGTTCAAGATCGTCCAAAAAATAATATTTGGCCTCAGACACAAGTCTATCCCATTGTTGTTTGGTCCAATCTTGGGGGATTTGACCAACAACCAAATAATTGACGATATCCGCAAACCAGGGGGTTTGGATACCCGAGATTGTAAGGATAGTCTCATATGGAAAAGTGTCTGAAATAGGAATATCCGGATGAGGAGAATCAATTAGGATTCTCGAGAGGTGATCCACCACTACATTTTGTGTCCCGACTTTATCCCTGATTTCAAGATCAAATTATTGAAGTAACAAAATTCAGTGAATAAGCTGGGGCTTAGCATCTTTTTTGGCCAAGAGATGTTTCAAGGCTGAGTGGTTGGTATAAATGATTACATGAGAACCTAAAAGATAAGCCTTGAATTTTTCTAAAGTGAAAACTACAGCTAGCAATTCTTTTTTAGTAATGGTGTAGTTCCTCTAGGCCTCGTCTAGAGTCTTGCTAGCGTAGTAGATCATAGAGGGCTTTTTCTCATTCTTCTGACCCAAGACAGCCCCGACGGCATAATCAGATGTGTCAGCCATAATCTCAAATGTGGCTATCCAGATCGATGGTTGCAACACCGGGGCATAGGTGATTATCGTTTCTAACAAATCAAATGCCTTACAGCATGATTCATCAAACTCGAACGGCGTGTTTTTGGCCAGAAGGTTACTCAAGGGTCGGGCAACCTTCAAGAAATCCTTGATGAATCTTCTATAAAAACCCACATGCCCAAGGAAATATGATGTGCATACATCTAAATAGCCAAAAATGTCTATTAATGCATGTTCTTAGTGTCATATTAGCATCATGCATTGTAAATATTGCATAACATGCATAATCATGCATTTAGGTCAAATTGTATAAATTGTATAGTAATTATCTCCTTTTATGGCCAGGGATAGGGTGATTTTTAATCAAGGCTTCAGATATAAGATTCAACCGTACAGATCTGATCAGGGCGACGATGGGAGTTCAACGAATCCAAGATTGCCTTGATCAGACATCCATAGCACCAGATATAGTTCGAGGAAGCCTAGAGATCAAGGGCCAAGATGGTGCCAAACCACACTTCAGACGACAAATCCGATCGCACGGATGGGTTCGGATCGATGATCGCAGCCTAACGGCACAAAAAATTGACTCAATTTGACATTTGTGGCACCTTTTACATGTCATAGAAGATGGATGGCCATGATGGTACCACGTGGCACCATTACATTCGCCTAAATTGGCCGCAACATCGCTTCTCATCCTTTGAAGGTGCGAGCGAGGCGAGATCTAGGTCGTTGGATCTTGATCCAACGGCCACGAGCACGCATGCACTTAAAACGTAAACGCGACGAAGAAGCGGCGCTAGCGCACCGGTTGAGCACCCTTGCGCAAGCATGGGGTGCGGGTTCGACTCGTAATCTGCGGTGCGCGCTCATTTAATCTCGATCGCGCGATCGGCTATGGATGGCCCATATTGCCTAATCGGCTGCACGTGCGATCAAACACATCACCTCACGCCTGATCGCACGTGCAGGTGGCATAGCTGAAGTGGGCGAGGACAACTTTAAGCCGTCCGATCTTGAGATCAGACGGCTGCTATCACGAGGATGTGGGCGAGCATTGAGAGCGTGGCAGGCGAGGAGGCAGACGTGCGCGCAAGGCTGCGGTGACGTGGGGTCTTTAGTGACGCTTAAATCTGTCACTAAAGACCCCCTCATTTAATGTTTTAGTTATGTAACAACCAAATTGCACCCTATCCTTGCAACTATAAAAGGAGACCCCTACCCTACGAAATTCTCCCTTCCTTCGCCTCTCTCCCTCTCCAAAGCTCAAGAGAAGCTTGTCCCACACCTGGGATGCTATTCTAGAGCCAAATCCAATTTTCTCGCCCCCGTTTCGGAAGTGGATCTCGCGACAACGACGATGTGCTGCCTTGTTCCTGCTTCTTCCTACTTTGTCCTCCTTCCTGCTCCATCCTCCATCTTCCAGGTGTCGCTCTGTCCGGCTCGTCCTCCAAGCATTCGTCGAGAAGGGTAACAACTCTTTCCCTTCTTTTTAATCGCTTTCTAGAATAGATTTCCCGCTTTCTAGTTATAATCATTTTCCGCTATCTAGTTGTAAAAATAATATTATTTTATCAAGTGATTGTTCTCTCTTTATCTCTCTCTCTCTCTTATTGTTTATATTCCATTACCCTTCTGACCTCTTCTTAGTTTATGCTAGGAAGGAGGTCATTGAATCCCCGATTGGAAGGACCATTAGAGTAGTTTAGGAGGCGTAGATTGGATTTTGGCCAAATTGATCCCATGGCCGATCAACAACCTCCTCTGCCTCAGAATCCACAGGAGGTATTTCAAAGGCAGCTGGAACAAATGCAAAGAATGCAAGAATGGTTCCAGAGAATGTAGGGTGCTCAGCCCTTGAAGGATTTTTATGATCCTTCAAATTACGGGAAACGTCCCAGCATCCAGATTCCTACCGGAGACGTAGAAATCAAGCCCCAGGTATTAAGCCTGATCAAACACTTTCATGGGCTTGGCTCTGATAGCCTGTTTCAGCACTTGGAGGACTTGACCACTTTGGTCCAGACCACCAAGGACCGAAACGTGAATGAAGAGCAGATGATCATGAAGCTCTTTCCCCATTCTATTAGGGATAAAGCTGCTCATTGGTACAAGACCATAGGCAAGCCGATTGCAACATGGAATGATCTGAAATCGGCTTTCCTGAAGAAATTCTTCCCTGTCGGATGTACCAATGCTCTGAGACGGGCGATTATTACCTTCACCCATTGGCTGGGGGAGCAGTTTCATGTTGTTTGGGAGCGATTCCAAGACTTACTGTAGAGGTGTCCACACCATGAGGTGTCAAAATGACAGCTCTGTAGATCTTCTACTACGGGTTGACTGAGCAACTCAGAAATCACGTGGACGCTTCTTGCAGAGGAAATTTCCTCAGCAAAGATGCAGATAGTGCGCACGATTTGTTTGAGGAGATGAGTGAAAATTCAATCAATCATGCCTCCATGGATACTTTTAATCGATCCCAACAACCCAGATCGGATGTTAATAAACTAGATAAGATGGACTTGGTTACTAAAAGGATGGAGGAGTGGATGGCTGGAAACTCAATGAACAATTCTCGATCCACTAAATCCTAGAATTCAGGATTCCATTCATTGCGAGCTCCTTCTGGACGGGAGTTCGTGAATCAACTTGATGTGGCTCAACCTGTGAATCAGCATTATTCGAAACCCCACGGGTTCCAAACTGGGGCCTTTGATCCCAGTTTCTCTGATCCATCCCTTTCTCTCAATCCTCACCTTATGAGGATGTGTATGCTATACAGGAGAACGTTAGGTCCAATGCTTATAATCCGGGTTGGAGGAACCACCCTAACTTCTCCTGGAAAAACCTGGGGGGCATACCCAATTCTGACCCAGCAACTATGCTCCGCAAAGACCAATGGGTCAGGGTCATGTTTACACTCAGCTGCCCCCGAATTAGGTCAATTAGCCAGCTTGGAATGCCGATTAACTTGTAGGGCAGGCTAATCTGAACCAACATATGGTAGAAATGCAAGGATCTATGCTCCAGCTCATGCATGAAAAGAAAACCTCGCTGGACAACTTGCAAACCAGGTTCATTGCTAATTCTCGTCAATCCAGATCTCTGCCATCTCAACCATACCTAACTCACGTAATATCCAGAATCCGGGCAATCAAGCCCAAGGGTACAGGAATCAGAGGGACCTGCACGCACATGCTCAGGTGGTTGAGCAGGGTCCTTCCTCTTCTGCTTCTTCAAATCAAAGGTTTCTTGCTAATGAAGCCCCTCCAATCTTTCCAAACCCTCCCCAAGACCCAAACTTGTATGCATCTGCTAATTCTGTTAGCTTGAGGAGTGGAAAACAAACTCAGGATCCACAACCACACTGTTATGATCTACCAAATCCTGGAGAGCCTGAGGGGAGAAGAAGAACTCTTAAGAAGAAATCAAGGCTCAGGAACCTGATTCCGAAGATCTGACTCATGTTCCTTTTCCTAAGGCCTTGATTAAACTGAGGAAGAAGAAGTCTGTTGATAGTAATGAGGAGCTCTTGAATATATTCAAGGATGTTGAGATCAATATCCCGCTCCTTGACTCTATCAAACACATACCAGCTTACTCTAAATTTTTAAAGGATTTATGCACACAGAAGCGTAAGTCGAGGGAATCTGTTCCGAGGAAGGTGGTACTCTCCGAGTAGACTAGTTTTGTTATCCTACATCACCTTCTTCAGAAAATTAGAGATCCAGGTGCTCCTTTGATTTCTTGTGTCATCGGAGATTACACTTTTGATAGAGCACTTCTGGATCTAGGTACATCTATTAACCTAATTCCAACTTCTCTTTACGAGAAGTTCAGATTAGTTGAAATTCAGCCGACTTCAGTAACGTTGCAATTAGCGGATCGTTCGGTCACAAAGCCGTGACGCATTATTGAAGATGTTATTGTCAAGGTTAAGGATTTCTATTTTCCTGTAGATTTCCTTGTCCTTGACATGGATGTACCTGAAAATCTAAAGAACATGCCCATCATTCTGCGGCGTCCGTTCCTGGCTACTGTTGAGGCCAATATCAACTGTGAGAGCGGTAGCATAGAAATCACCTTTGGGGATCAGAAATTGAAATTGGATATTTTTAAGGCGATTAACAAATTTGAGGATTATGGATTTATAGGGGAACTTGAGGAAGACAATTTGAATATTGAAACATGTATGGCCGTTTCTGCAATCGAAAGTTCCTCCTGTTGTAATGGATTTGACCTGCAACCCTCTGTGGCAAACCTGCCACATTCTGAAGAGGTTATCGATTTTATTCACTTTCAACCTCTTCTGCTTGATGAATCTTCTTTAGCATCATCTTTACCTTTAATCCAAAACCTGCCCCAGCTCGAACTGAAACCATTGCCTGAGAATTTGAAATATCAATTTTTGGGACCTCAAAAGATGCTCCTATGATTATTAGTGCTAGATTAACTACGGAGCAGGAGATTAAACTGATCAAGGTTTTAAAGGAACACAAGGAGGCAATTGGTTGGACCATTCATGACCTTAGGGGGATCGAGCCATCTTACTGCAATCATAGAATATTCTTGGAAGATGGATCCCGCCCTTCTCACTAAATGCAGAGGAGATTAAACCCTAATATGTGAGAAGTGGTCAAGAAGGAAATTATCAAGTGGCTCGATGCAGGAATCATTTATTCGATCTCTGATAGTCCTTGGGTAAGTCCCGTGCAAATTGTTCCCAAGAAAGCCAGGATTACCGTTGTGACTAAGGAGAAAGGAGAATCTGTCACAACTCGTTCAGCTTCCCCTTGGAGGGTTTGTATCGATTACAGGAAGCTGAATACAACCACGAAAAAGGATCATTTCCCTTTGCCCTTTATCGATCAAATACTGGAAAGACTAGCCGGACAGAAGTACTTCTGTTTCCTTGACGGTTACTCGGGATATAATCAAGTCCCTATCCATCTCGAGGATCAGGAAAAAATGACTTTCACTTGTCCTAATGGAACCTTTGCTTTTCGTAGGATGCCATTCGACTTATGTAATGCACCTGCGACTTTTCAAAGGTGTATTCTAGCCATATTCTTTGACATGGTGGGAGAGTTTATGGAAGTCTTCATGGACGATTTTTTTATTTTCGAAGAATCGTTTGATTCTTGCCTGACTAATCTTGAAATGATTCTTAAAAGATGCATCAAAACAAAACTGGTCCTTAGCTGGGAAAAGAGTCATTTCATGACACAAGAAGGCATCGTCTTGGGTCATGTAATCTCTGAACGGGGAATCGAAGTTGACAAAGCTAAGGTTGATGCTATCTTTTAACTTCCTCCTCCCACATCTGTCTAACAAATTCGATCATTTCTTGGTCATGTGGGATTCTATAGGAGGTTCATCAAGGACTTTTATAAGGTTGTTTGGCTTCTGAGCAATCTTCTCGCTAAAGATATGCTATTTGATTTCAACGAATCATGCCATAGGGCATTTGATGTTCTTAAAATGGCAGTCACTTGTGCTCTGGTGTTGTAACCACCGGTTTGGATAGCCTCATTTGAGATCATGACTGACGCTTCTGATTACGTGGTCGGAGTTATTTTGGGTCAGAAGATTGACAGGAAGCCCTCTGTCATCTACTACACTAGTAAAACTCTGGATGCGGCCCAGAGGAATTACACTGTTACTGAGAAGGAATTACTAGCTGTAGTATTTGCTTTGGAGAAATTCAGAGCTTATCTCTTAGGGTCTCATGTCATAATATATATCAACCACTCGGCCTTGAGACATCTCTTGGCCAAAAAGGATGCCAAACCCTGGCTTATTTAATGGATTCTTCTGCTTCAAGAATTTGATCTTGAAATCAAAGATAACTCCAGGGCACAGAATGTGGTGGTGGATCATCTTTCGAGACTTCTGAGTGATTATTCTTGTCTGGATATTCCGATTGCTGATACTTTTTTGGACGAGACTATCCTTGCAGTATCAGGTGTGCAAACCCCGTGGTTTGCTAACATTGTAAATTATTTGGCTGTTGGTCAAATCCCTTAGGATTGGACCAAGCAACAACAGACTTAAATTTGAGGCCAAATATTACTTCTGGGAGGATCCTGAACTGTACCGCATCGACTCTGGTCAGATTATTTGCCGATGTGTTCCAGAGAATGAATTCAAAAGTATACTTGAGTTCTGTCATGCATTTGCGTGTGGTGGACATTTCTCCGGGAAAAAGAGGGCTGCAAAGATTTTGCAATCTGGATTTTATTGGCCGTCTTTATTCAAGGATGCCCGGGAATTCTCGAGGTCGTGTTCTCGATGCTAGGCACTTGGGAGCATAATAAAGAGAGACATGATGCCCCTAAACCCGATTCTCCCCGTCGAAATTTTCGACATTTGGGGCATCGATTTTATGGGACCCTTCCTCCCTTCATTTTGACACCAGTACATTCTCATCGCTATTGATTACGTGTCCAAGTGGATCGAGGCCATTCTCACCTAAACCAATGACCACAAGGTGGTCATCGATTTCATCAAGAAGGACATCTTCAGTTGATTTAGGATTCCAAGGGCTATCATCAGCGATGGTGGTTCTCACTTCACTAATGCCTAGTTCCGTAATTTACTGGCAAAATACGGGGTAAATCACAGAAGTTCCACACCTTACCATCCCCAGACGAATGGACAGGCCGAGATCTTCAATAGGGAGATCAAGAATATTCTTCAGAAAATAGTTAGGCCTGATCGTAAAGACTTGACTCAAGAGCTTGAGGACGCTCTTTGGGCCTACCGTACGGCATACAAAACACCTATCGGCACGTCACCATGCATGAAAAGGCATGCCATTTACCTATAGAAATTGAACATAAGGTATTCTAGGCAATCAAACAGTGTAATCTAGATTTGAGTTTAGCTGGAAAGACCAGAAAACTCCAACTATTTGAGTTGGAGGAGCTTAGAAACGACGCGTACGAGAATGCCAAGATTTACAAGGCTTGAACCAAAGCTCTTCATGACCAATTGATATCCCGCAAGAACTTTGAGCCGAATTAGAAGGTCTAGCTCTTTGATTCTCGACTTAAGCTCTTTCCCAGCAAACTTAGGTCAAAATGGAACAACCCATTCATCTTCGATCAGATATTTCCAAATGGGGTCGTTCAGATTTTTGACCCAAAGACGGGCAATTCATTTAAAGTCAATGGTCAACGTCTGAAGCCTTTTATTGACCGTATTATTCCAGAACCCATCTCAAACACGGTTGCTCTCATCATGTTGTGATTTCTTTGGCTAGACCTCACCTAGCTGATGGCATTAAACTTAGCAGTTGTACAGTCTGACTCAGAGCTGACCCGAGCATCACATTTAGGTGATATCTTCTACATTCTACCTTTCTTTTCATGGCTTTTATTCTCAATGTGGACATTGCATTAGCTAGGTATCGCAAGGTGGATTCATTTCTGAATCATTTTGTCAGCTCTGTGGAATTCTTGTAAATTCTACTTGTTATATATATATATAATTGGATTAGGAAAGAATACTTGGGCATTAGAACTTTTCAATCTTAGGAAATATTATAGTAGGATCTGAACACTAAGACCCTATAGGTCATTGGGCTTAATCAGCCCGGCTATCCACTAAAATGTGGATTTGTTTATCAAGTCCTCGCCATCCTGAATTCCATTTCAAATTTATTAAATAAGTTTGGGTGATAAGTATACGACTTATCAACTCACTCTTTGATTTGAGGGAACTTTAATTCTAAGCATCTACACACTATTCGCACTGACTCGTTTGGCGATTTTAATGGAAATTGGGTAGCTAATGAACCTTCTAGGGTGGTATGGATGGCAGTTTATCGTGGGTAACAACCCATAGGTAGGTTGTTTAGAGCCTAGCCACTGGACCATTCTTTTCTTGTTGCCTTTAGGTAAATCTTAGACTAGGGAAGCCACCTACTTAAAAAAAGAAAAAGAAAGTCCAAAAAGAAAAAAAGAAAAGAAAAAGAAAAAGAAAAGGAGAAAAGAAAAACAAAACAATAAGCCACACTTCACCGCACGAGTATGGCTGACAAGTTATCGTGGGTAACAACCCATTGGTAGGTTGTCCAGAACTCAGTTTAAGAAATGCATGTCTAATTCCTAAAACATTTAGGAAGAAGCGGAGAAGTAGAATAAGCCGAGATATACACTGGATGCACCCTTGTGTTGATCCCATAAAAATAAAAGTAAGGAGAAAGCTACCGGTCGTATAGATACACCTTTAGGCATTAGTTTTTTTAAGGTCACCTAGGGGTGTAGAAACCCGAAGTTCGTTCTGATTGCCGATTAACGAGTCTATCACATTCACAAAAAGATGCTAAGAATTTAGGGTTCTCATCAAGTCTTGGGTGGGTTGAGTGGCTGTAGAAAGTCGCTCTGTAACCCTAAATTCAAAAATCCAAAAAATTAGAAAAGAAGGAAAAGGAGAAAAAGAGATCCTTCTTTGAATAAGGCGAGGGCTTGAGGCGGTCTGCATTTTGGCAGATACCTGGGTGCTGTTGTGTCTTTGAATGTTCAGGTCCTAAGTAATAATTTCTTAATGTTGAAAATGACTTTTGCCTGAGTAATCCAATCCTAGTTCTTTTATAAATATCATTTTCTTTTTGCTAGGGACTAGCAAAAGATAGGCATGGGGGTGTGATGTGCATACATCTAAATAGCCAAAAATGTCTATTAATGCATGTTAGTGTCATATTAGCATCATACATTGTAAATATTACATAACATGCAAAATCATGCATTTAGGTCAAATTGTATAAATTGTATAGTAATTGTCTCCTTTTTTGGCTAGGGACAGGGTGATTTTTAATCAGGGCTTAGAACGAAAGATCCAATCGTACGGATCGGATCAGGGTGATGACGGGAGTTCAACGACTCCAAGATTGCCCTGATCGGACATCTGTAGCACCAGATATAGTTCGAGGAAGCTTAGAGACTAAGGGCCAAGATGGTGCCAAACCACATTTCAGATGACAAATCTGACCACACGGATGGGTTTGGATTGATGATCGCAGCTTAACGGCACAAAAATCGACTTAATTTGACATCGTGGCACCTTTTACATGTCACAGAAGATGGATGGCCATGATGGCGCCACATGGAGCCATCATAGCCACCCAAATTGATCACAGCATCGCTTCTCATCCTCTGAAGGCGCGGGCGAGGCGAGATCTGGGTGTTGGATCTTGATCCAACGGCCCTGAGCACGCGCGTTTAAAACGTAAACGCGACGAAGAAGCGACACTAGCGTAGTGGTCAAGCGCCCTTACGCAAGAGCGGGGTGCGGGTTCGACTCACAATCTGCGGTGCGTGCACGTTTAATCTAGACTATGCGATTGGCCTAGATCGCCCAATTGGGCACACGTGCGATCAAATGCACTGCCTCACGCCCGATCGCACGCGTAGGCGACGTAGCTGAAGTGGGCGAGGATGACTTTTAGCCGTCTGATCTTGAGATCGGACGGCTGATATCGGGAGGATGTGGGAGAGTGTTGAGCATGCGGCAAGTGAGGAGGCGGGCGTGCGCACGAGGCTGCGGCGACGTGGGGTCTTTAGTGATGCTTAAATCCGTCACTAAAGACCCCCTCATTTAATATTTTAACTATGTAATGACCAAATTGCCCCCTAACCTTGCAAGTATAAAAGGAGACCCCTGCCCTACGAAATTCTCATCCCTTCCTTCACCTCTCTCCCTCTCCAAAGCCCAAGAGAAGCTTGTCTCACACCCGAGATGCTATTATAGGCCAAATTCAATTTTCTCGCCCTTGTTCCGGAAGTGGATCCGACGACGACGACGATGTGCTGCCTCGTTCCCGCTTCTTCATACTTTGTCCTCCTTCCCACTCCATCCTCCATCTTCCAGGCGTCCCTCCGTTAGGCTCGTCCTCCAAGCATTCGTTGAGGAGGATGACATCTCTCTCCCTTCTTTTTAATCGCTTTCTAGTTATAATCATTTCCTGCTTTCTAGTTGTAAAAATAATATTATTTTATCAAATGATTGTTCTCTTTCTATCTCTCTCTCTTATTGTTTATATTCCATTGTAATTATCTCACTTTCAAACAACAATACAAAAAAATATAATTGCAGATTTAAGATTGACATAGCCTCCCTGTGTTCGACTCGAAATTTCTTTACAAATTTTGGTTAAATTTATCTGTTGACGGATTGCTTCACAAATCAAACTACAACGACGGGTTTTCAAATCCAACTTCGATCGCGTAGTTTTTTGCTATCAACAAAAGTGCGGATCTGTTTTACGGATGTGGGTGAAGTCTAGAGATAGCATCCACCTTAGCCTTATCATCCTAATACCTCGATTAGAGACCACATGACCTAGGGCAATGCCTTCCCGAGTCATAAAGTGGCTCTTTTCCCAGCTAAGGACCAGCCGTGTCTTGATGCATCTCTGGAGGATCAAGTCCAAGTTAGCTAGGCAGGACTCAAAAGAATCTTCGAAAATGGAGAAATCATCCATGAACACCTCAAGACAATCTCCCACCATATCAGAAAAGATGGCCAGCATGCACCTTTGAAAAGTCGCAGGTGCATTGCAAAGCTCGAACGACATTCTACGGAATGCAAGGGTTCCATAGGGACAGGTGAAAGTTGTCTTTTCTTGGTCTTCGGGATGGATAGGGACTTGGTTATATCCCGAATAACCATCCAGGAAGCAAAAGTATTTTTGCCCAGCTAACCTTTCTAGGATTTGATCGATGAATGGCAAGGGAAAGTGATCCTTTTTGGTGGCTGTGTTTAGCTTCCTATAGTCAATACAGACTCTCCAAGTAGAAGCTAAACAAGTGGTGAGGATTTCCCCTTTCTCGTTAGTCGTAATGGTTATTCCTGCCTTCTTGGGTACAATCTGAACGGGGCTAACCCACGGATTATTCGAGATTGGGTATATAATTCTAGTATCGAGCCACTTGATTATCTCCTTCTTGACCACTTCTTGCTTATTCGGGTTTAGTCTCCTTTGCATTTCGTGAGAAGGGCGAGATCCATCTTCCATAAAAATACGGTGATTACAATAAGATGGCTCGATCCCCCTAAGGTAGTGGATGGTCCAACCAATTTCCTCCTTATTGTTCTTAAGGGCCTTAATCAACCTCAATTCTTGCTCCTTAGTCAAATCAGCACTAATAATCACAGGGAGCATGTTCTCAGGTCCTAAGAACTCATATTTCAAATTTTTAGGCAATGGTTTCAATTCAAGATGAGGTAGGTTTAGTTTAGAAGGTAGGGAGGACGTCGATGAAGATTCATTAGGATGATCTAGTGGAAGAGGCTGGGAATGAACAAAATCAACAACCTCTTCGGGATGTGGCAGGTCTGCCACGGAGGGTTGTGGGTTGGGTTCGCTAAAGCTGGTGGAGTCCTCGAGTGCAATGATCGTCATACAAGTCCCAAAATCATGATCCTCGAGCTCCTCAATGAATCCATAATCCTTAAATCCTCTTATTGCCTTAAAAATATCAAGAGTTAGCTTCCTATCCCCAAAGACGATCTCCATACTACTGCTATCACAGTTTATGTTGGCCTTAGCAGTAGCTAGGAATAGGCACCCCAGAATGATGGGCGTATTCCTCAAATCGTTAGGTACATCCATGTCAAGGACTAGAAAATCTACAGGAAAATAGAAATCATTGACCTGGACGATTACATCCTCAATAATGCCCTTCGGTGTGGTGACTGAGCGATCTGCTAATTATAGCGTTACTGAGGTTGGCCTAAGTTCACCTAACCTAAACCTCTCATAAAGAGAGGTTAGGATTAGGTTGATAGATCAACCTAGATCCAACAGTGCCCTATCAAAAGTGTATTCCCAAATAATGCATGAAATCAAGGGGGCCCCTAGATCTTTCTTCTTTTGAGGAAGGTGATGCAGGATGACAGAACTTGCCTGCTCAGAGAGAATCACCTTCCTTGGAGTGGGTTCTCTCGGCTTACGCTTTCGGGTACAAATTCTTTTAAAAATTTAGCATAAGTCGGGATGTGCTTGATAGCATCGAGGAGCAAAATATTGATCTCTATGCTCTTGAATAAATTCAGGAGGTCCTCGTTGCTATCTAAGGTTTGCTTCTTCCTGGTTTTGAATAGGGCTTCAGGGAATGGGATGTGAGTGGTATTTTCAATTTTCGGTCCCTGGGTCTTATTGTCTTCTTCAATTTCCTCCTTCTCTCTCTCAAGCTCCCCAAGGTTTTGGCTTCTAGAAGGTAATTCAGGGTCTTGGGTTTGCTTTCTACTTCTCAAGGTGATGGAGTTTGCAGAGGCATAAGGGTTCGAGTCTTGAGGTGGGTTAGTGAAGATTGGAGGGTCTTGGTTGGTCATGTAACCGGAAGAAGAAGAAGAAGAGGAACCCTGCTCAACCACCTGAGCATGCGTATGTGGGTCCCTTTGATTTCCGTACCTTTGGGCTCTATTGCCTTGATTTTGCACATTGCGTGGGTTGGGTACGGGTTGGGATGGTATAGATTTGGGTTGTCGGGTGTTAGCAATAAACCCAGATTGCAAGTTGTCCAATGATGTCTTCATTTGCTGCATAAGCTGAAGCATGGACCCTTGCATCTCTACCATCTGCTGGTTTAAATCAACCTGCCCTGCAGATTGTTGGGCATTCCAATGTGGCTGAGTAACCGGTCTCAGGGTCAACTGGGTGTATACTTGACCCTAGCCCATAGGTCTTTGAGATGCATAGTTGCTGGGTCGTGTTTGGGTCTGTTGACCCTGACTTTTCCAGGAGAAGTTAGGGTGGTTCCTCCAACTTGAGTTATAAGTGTTGGAATACGGGTTGGACCTAGCATTCTCCTGCACTGCATACGCATCCTCATAGGGCGAGGATGTAGAGAAGGAAGGATCAGAAAAATTGGGATCAAAGGCCCCAGTTTGGAACCCATAAGGTTCTGAGAAATCCTGGCTCATAGGTTGAGCCGATTCAAGTTGGTTCATGAACTCTTGCCTCGTGGGAGCTCATGAGGAATGAAATCCCGAATTCTGGGATTGAGTGGGTGTAGATGTGTTTCCCAAATTTCCAAACATCTATTCTTCCATTCTTTTAGTAACCAAGTCCATCTTATCAAGCTTATTACAAATCAATTCTATGTCAAATGAATGAGAATTCTGGATCTCATTAGCATTTGACCTGGGTTGTTGGGACTGGTTGAATGCATCCATGGAGGCATGATTAATTGAGTTCTCGCTCATTTCTTTAAACAGGTCGTATGCAATATCTGCATCCCTGTTGAGGAAATTACCTCCATAGGAGGTGTCCACAAGATTACGGAGTTGTTCAACCAACCTGTGATAGAAAATCTGCACAAGTTGCCATTTCGGCACCTCGTGGTGTGAACACTTCCTCAAAAGTTCCTGGAATTGCTCCTAGGCACTATGAAATGGTTTCCTTGGCTGCTAGGAGAAAGTGGTAATCGCCCATCGCAAGGCATTGGTCCATCCAATTGGGAAGAATTTCTTTAGGAAAGCCGACTTAAGAGTAGCCCATGTTTCTATCGGCCTTCCGATGGTTTGGTACCAATGTGCGGCCTTATCCCTGTGAGAGTGGGGAAAGAGCCTCATGATCATTTGCTCTTCATTCACATTCCTTTCTCTGGTGGTTTGAACCAAAGTGGTCAAATCCTCCAAGTGCTGGAATGGGTCCTCTGAGCCAAGCCCATGGAAATGCTTAATCAAACTTAAGACTTGGAGCTTGATTTCTATGTCTCTGGCTGGAATCATGATGTTGGGACATTCCCCATAGTTTGAAGGATCATAGAAATCCTTCAAGGGCCGAGCGCCCTGACCATCCATTCGTTGGAACCATTGCTGCATTTGCTACAATTCTTTCAACTACCTCTAAATTAGCTCCTGCTGGTTCAAGGGTGGGGGAGGCGGTTGTTGATTAGCCATGGGATCTGCTTGGCTATAGCTCAACCTCTGCCTCCAGGAATGGTCTAAACGTCCTTCCAATCTAGGGTTCAATGATCTCCTTCCAAGCATACATTGGAAGGAAATCAGAAGGACTGGGAAGAGAAGGAACCCTGCAGAACAAAAAATACAAGCTTGTCCTTAGGTTGGGTAGCCTAAAGGTCTATAGATTCTCAGAATCCGTCCTAAGATTATGGATGATTTACTCTACTTGTATCCAGGCAATCTGACCAGTTAGGAGGAAGGACTTGGGGGAAGGTTCTTCCTTTAGCTTGCACCTTCGGTTCCTAGTGTACCCCCCAGCTGCGGTTGTTTTATACTACTCCCCTAGCTAGACATCCGATTGACTAGCATAAGCAGGTTAATCGTGAACAATCTCAATCTGGATCCCAACGAGCGAACTAGTCCTTAGGGCCAACGTCTAATCAATTTTAGTTAGGCTTGGGATATTGGTGCTTTTGGAATGTGATGAGCCCTTAATGGGTTGTGCCCTTAATATTTGTTTGAGAGTGTGTGTATGTGCACAACCAAGAAGCTTTCAAGCAAGATTATTAAGGATGAAGTGAGTTTTAAGATTTAGATCTTGCTTAGTAGCTTTTAGGATTCAAATATTAGGTGTATTCAACCAAGTTTTCAGGAGGCAAACCAAATTTGAAATCACAAGTTCAAGTGTTTTTCCTTTATAAATCAAGAAGAAATATGGAGTGCCTAGCTTGACCTAATTATTGAATCCTATGGGGCAGCTACGAAATTAATTTCTTTTAGATTAGGTGGTGCGGCCCAGACAATTCAATCAGCCGACCTAAATGCACCACCGATTAAGGCACACAAAAAGGTGATTAACCTAATATGATTTCTACTCTTTTATGTGTTGAATTGGTGTACCAGTTCCACAGGTCAGAATCCCGATTGAGTAGATATAAATCAAGTTAGGTTAGGTGCCCTAAATGTGGGTGTATAAAGAGTGTATGTTGATTCATCCCACAAAAAGTATCTTTTTAATTTTTTTAATATGCGAAGAGTGGAGGTGGCAAACAAGACAAACAAATTCTATTCGAGGGTTTATGCAAACATCTAAGTAGATTAGGTCGTGGTTATGAATGTGGTGAAATGAAACTAGTGGGGGAGAATGTGGGGGAAAGCTTACAAATGTCTCTACCTGAACTTTACTCCAATCTACTGCCTTTGGCTCCTTGACCGGATTCATACAAGATAATAAAATTAAGAGAAAGATAGGCTACAAAAATATGCAAGTAATGCAGGAAAATGCGAAAAAAATCAAAGAGCGTTGCCTCCCCGGCAACGGCGCCAAAATGATGAGTCGTGTTTCGCGAATTAAAATCGGGGTTTAGAGAACCTATTGTTGTAGCTCGCAAAATGCATCTATCAAATACAATTTATAATCGAAAACTCCAAGGGAGTCCCAGGTTAAACATAGGGAGATGACGTTTACTTTGGTTGAAATCTGCGTTTCGGGGTTTTGTTATTTTTTTTTCTTTTGTTTTTATAGAAGAAGCAAGTAAGATAGATCACAAGAGATATGAAACAACTATAATATATTACACAAATGTTTATTACAATAATCTATGAAAGCATAAAAGAGATAGGGGTGAGAGGAAATCTCTCGAATCGGTTGTTCGGCGAGACGACAGCGCTTGGCGGAAGCTTGGATAAAGGAGGTGAGATGCAGGATGACGGAGGTGAGATGTTGGAGGACACCGGGTAGAGGAATGCTTCACCAAGGCTCTGGAATGGAGGTAAGGAGACGAAGGCGATCTTCTACGGGAATGGAGGTGGGAGGATGGCTCTAAGGCAACTTGTGAAGGTGGTGGGATGAAGGATGAATATTTCGTAGGAAATAGGAATATTACACTAATAGGAGGACTTTAGAGCTTGAGAGTAAGCTCTAATGGAGCTTTGGTAGGCTACTAGAGCTTAGGAGTAGGTGGGAGTAGAGTAGGTAGAGATGGTGAAGAATGGAGGTGTAGGGGTCCTTTTATAGTGGAGGGAAGAGGAAGAAATTCATGTAGAGGGCTGTAGTGATAGCTACAAGTGTCACTAAAGACCCCTGCAGCTGTTGCTGAAGATCGTGCTCCCACTGCTCACTCCCGCAGTTGCCCTCGTGCCTACAGGCAATTAATGATGGCTGTAAGCATCACTAAAGGTTTGCCAAGCTGTCACTGAAGATCCGCACCAACCCTCGCCCCTGCTGGCCAATGCATCACGCGCCCCTTGTCGGGAGTGCATGCTTGCGCTGCGGTATAGGTGGCTATGCGTGCGCCTGTGCATGTGAGTGCTTGCTGCGGTGCGGGTGGCTGTGTGCGCTTGTGTGCGCAGTCGGTGCCTCCAATTGTAGATTTGGGGGTCCACGGGTCTCGAACCCGCGCCTCTCGTTTGTGGAGCAGGCACTTCATCGTTTGGCGAGAGCACCACTTTGTCGAGTGGAGAGTAGTATGGTCGCGTTGTCTTAGCCGTTGGATTGAGATCCAATGGCTGGATCTCTTCTTGCTGTGAGGCTGGGGACGCGATGGCTCTGGTGGAGTGGCTTTGATTGCACCACGTGGCACCATTTGGGCCGTCCGTCTTCTTCTTGTCGAGGGTGCTACGAAGCTCTGATTAGAGTGATTTTTGCATTGATGGATTGTGATCGTTATTCTGGATTCATTCGTACGATCAAATTCTTCATTCGAATCTCATAAAGATGTCGCACTACCTCCTGGTTGTATAAAATGGAAGAATTAATGTACGTAATACACAACTATCCTAAATGCCATATAATGGATGTTATGCAGTATTTATAACATGATATGCAATGCTAAGTCTAGGAACTATCATAAATAAATATTTTATCATGAATTCATGTGTGTTTATTAGATTTGCATTTCATATTAAAAATATTGCATAGCATGCATCATTCTGCATTTAGAATAGTTGTATATATTTTAAGTTAATTGTGTCCTTTTTGTGATCAGGAGAGAAGGAGATTTATTTTGGAGCTTCGGATTGATGATCTGACCATACAGATCTGATCAAGACGATGATCGGAGTCCAATGCCTCCGAAATCACCTTGATCGGAGTCCTGTAGCACTATATGCAGTCTGGGACGTAGCATGCATGCGCGTGCGACAAGGGCATGTGGAGTGCGCGTGAGAGGTGCGGCAGCAGGGGTGCGTGAGTGGGATCTTCAGCAACGTTTGCGGAGGATCTTCAGCGACTATGACCGTCACTAAATGTCTTGTATACGAATTTGATTCTCTCCACTATAAATGGAACCCTACCCGTCCCATTATTCTTCATCTCTTCCTTTCTTCCTCTCACCACCTTTAAGGCTCTAAAGAGAGCCTGTCCCAAGTCTGGGATGCTCCTTTAGAGTATAATCAAATATTTTTCCCTCCGTTCATCCCCATTCGTGGAGCATCCCGCGGCTGTCTTCTCACCAACTTCGGGAAGTAGATCCTTGCCGCGATGCCGTCCTTCCTCGCCCTCTGTCCTCTAGCTCCGTCTTCGTTCATCCTGCTCCTCGCCACCTTCCTCCAGGCGACGTCAGAGCGAGTCATCCTTCAAGCTACCATCGAGGGGGATTTCTCTCACCTATCTCTCTTTATTACTTTCGTAGTATAGTTTTCCCATTTTCCTAGTTGTAATAAGCATTTCATTATAAAAATACATGATTATTTCTCTCTCTCTGTCTCTCTCTTTTTTATTTTGCAAGTAGATTAGCTAGAATTCATCGACTTGATCTCTTACCCTATTAAAATACCAAAAAAAAATAACAAAAGATA
This sequence comes from Thalassia testudinum, assembly GCA_037157565.1. Lineage (NCBI taxonomy): Eukaryota > Viridiplantae > Streptophyta > Magnoliopsida > Alismatales > Hydrocharitaceae > Thalassia > Thalassia testudinum. Next base: position 149,237,027 of record JAZHRO010000031.1, read on the forward strand.
AAAATGACAAAAACAAATAAAAAGTGAAACATAGATTTCAAAATCAAACGTTCGCCTCCCTGTGTTAAACTCGAGACTTACTTTTCAAGTTTCGGTTATAAATTTTATTTGATCGATGGATTTTCTCGAGAATCGAACCATGATGACAGGTTTTCCAAAATCCAATACTTTCCACGTGCGAATCCGAGTCATCAGTCCCTTTGGACAATTGGGAGAGTATATTATAGCCATGTTGGATATATCGATGATGGGTATCAAAGATCCAAATGGTTTGGATCGAGGATTTTGATAAGTCATTAGGAACCATCATGACATCCAAGAATTATCTCAAGTTTGAGAAGATATGGTAATATTTTCAACATACTATTTCCAAATGGATGCCATTGATGCACACCCTTTACATAAAAATAGAGATTCAGGCTATCACGCAAGTTGGGTCAAGGAGTTAACTGATAAACGCCAGTTTATCATTATTTTTATGCATTAAAACAAACCTAGCTCTTAGGATTTTGCTCCGCAAATGGATTTTTAGGTTGCATTTAGGCATAAATTTGGTTAGGCATGCATTGAATTTTTTATTGTATTTTTGATGTGTTTTTGTGAAGTGTTAGGGATAAACAGATTGCCAGATCCATAGAACCTTAGCACTCAGGAAGGCAACTGGTGAAGGAGAAGCTCTCACCAGCTGGAACTCAGCTTGATCCAGCTCACCATAGCTGGAATTCAGCTCACCTGAATTATGGTTAGCTCATCCTAGCTCCATTCAGCTCATCTCAGCTGAATGGCAGCTCAAGAGAGCTCATCTTAGCTCACCCTAGCTCAGATCAGCTTAGATCCAACTCAACTTAGTTGAGTCTAGCTCATCTCAGCTCCCATTAGTCCACAAGGAGCTTTAGTTAGCTTAGCTGAGTTGACTGAAGTTTACCCCAGCTCAGGTCTAGCTACATCCAGCTCCACTCAACTCCAGCCAGCTAAAGATGACTTCATTCCAGCTCTCGGGGACTCAGCTTAGCTCAATTCAGTTGAGGTAAGCTACCTTAGCTACCTCAACCAGCTTGATCCTCCCTGGGGGCACTAGACCCAGCTCACCTCAGCTTACTATGGTAGAAGCCAACTCACTTTAGCTTGGCTTAGCAGCTAGCAAAGAACTAGCAAGCTAAGCCAGCTAGAGTAGCTCCGTGCCACCCTCTTCAGCAGCTGCCAGCTCTAGTTCAAGCTCTAGACTTCTCCTCCTCAGCTCCTCTCTTCAAACCCTTGCTCCAGTACTTCCTCCTCTACTCCACTACTAGCTAAGCTAGCTTAGCTATGCTCCAGTTCCCTTGGCTTTTACCACCTAAAAACCCTACCTAACAACTCCACCAACTAGCTCCACATAAGCTAACCCTACTTCCACCTCACCTTGGCGCCAACCTAGCCTACCCACTACCTCCAAAAGATACTACAAAGTGGTGCCAAAACCTCCCATAACCACCCACCAATTGGCGCCACTTTTTCCCTCCAAAACCCCCTTCATCTCCACCACATATCTTCCCTTAAACCCATCTCCACCATCCACCTAACCCCCCTTCTTGAAGCCCTCATGGTGGTGCTAAAACCAAGGCATCCCTTCACGGTTGCTGCCACCTTTAGGTGTCACTTCACCACCATAACCACCACCTTCACACCCACCTACTTGGCGCCAACTATTCTTCACCATAAGATCACCTAACCACCTCCTAAACTTCATCCTAACCATCCACTTCATCCATGCCAACTACCCCCTTCTCCACCTCTATATATACCCACCTAACTACCTATATTTTCCCATCCTCCATTAGTGTATTATTCTACCTATACCCAGCTACACCTATGGCCAAGAAGAAGTAGAGAAGAAGATTAAGGGGGGCACATCACCTGCCCCTTTCGTGCCTTCTTCTCCCCACTCTCTTCAACTTGTGCCATGCCAAGGAGGAGGGCCATTCTACTTCAAGGAGGATGGCCAGGCAAAGGAGAAGGACCTAGGATGGACGTCCACCCTTGGAGGAGGAGAATTAAAGGTGGTAGCTACCACCTTGGAGGACATCATTTGGAGGAGCATCTCAAGAAGGAGAAGGAGTTGCCTTTTCAAGTCAAGGAGATACTTGGCTTGGAGCAAGAAGCCCTCTTCTTCACCGTCTATCAAGAGGACTTGTGTTTTATTTTTCTTGTATTTTCTAGTAGAGTAGAGGAATTCCTCTATAGGTTTTGTATAAACAATTTTGCTTTAATTCAAATTGCCTTCTTTCAATTTTTTGCATAGCTTTTTACAATTTTGCCTAGCATTTGTTTCACTCCCTCTCCCTAATTATTCTAGGCCTCCATGTACCTAGGGTGAGCTTCGAGAGAGGCTCTACCTATCTCCTTAGGGTTAGCTTTATTGAATTAGGTATTAGTTGTTTTCTTGTTATCAACGAAAACTTGCATGTTGCCTTTATTTCAAAAATCTATACAAAGTATATATTTAAAAGATCAAAAAGAGAGTTGATTTCCTTATTCAAGTTAAGAGAAACAAATTTGCAAACCTACCTCCTTGGACGACCCTAGATACCCCACTATCTTGGTCTTATAAATTTTAAAAGTGAAAACGGATTTACACGTTGCAACGACACTAAATTGCCTAATTAACAAACCGCATATTTTCATGATCACTTTTTGGCACCGTTGCCAGGGAGGCACGGCTTTGCCTAATCATTTTTTCTCTTGCTTGAAGTGGATCTCATCCCCTTCTCTTTCTTTTCTCTTGTGTGTGCAGGAACTACAGGAGGAAAGCAAGAATTTGGAAATAAAAGTTCAAAGTTCTTTGTCTTCTCGCGAACATTCAGGTTGGTTCTTCTTACTTGTCACACCTAGCCTAAAAAATTACTAAAATACACTAAACTTGGCTTTCAGGATCCTAAAGAACTTAATTAAGTGGAGTGGTGCTCATTAAAATTCATTGTTTGCTTGTATGCTTCATTAAACACCACTCCAACCCAAGTGTTGGTATTCTGTTTTTCCGATCTAGATTTCTATTCAGACTTAAAAAATCAATTCTCGACACCATAATCCTCCTAAAATCAAAAAAATTCACACAAAGATTCTAATCAAGTTGGGAACATCTATTCCAAATTCCAGACTAATTGGGTTTGTATTTAATTTTTGAAAATTCATGGACTATCGAGAGGTCACACCCTTTAATCTTCCTATTTTTCTACTATCCGTAAATTTTTAGAATTTTTATACTCATCCATTTTTTGTGAAATTTAGCTTTTTGGAATCCTTGTGAAATTCTACATCTCACATAAAATCACCAAAATTTTCTGAGGCCAGTGGTGGTACAGAAAGTCCAAAATACCCATAGATATCAGTTCTGGACTTTGACACCAGCATAAATAAAAATTGAAAACAAATACAAACAAACTCTTAAAATCTTGAAAAAAAATTTTCCAGAATCCTTGTTTAATTTTACATAAAGTAGTGGTGTTGTTTGACTTGTTTGGACCACTACTTAATTTTAGTAATTTTCTATCTTAAGGACAATTGGATTAGGGTTTCTTTCTTTTTTTTAGAGATCCACATTAAAGGAAATCAACCATCATCAATACTTGTTTTTTTTCTTTTGATTGTAGAGTTTCAAACTTATTTGAAAATTAACAAGAGAAACCTTAAAACATATTAAATTAAATTGAATCCTAAAAGACAGAAATACAAAAGTTGTGTGACAACTTGTTTGAAATTGGAACCACTTTCCAATTCTTGCACACACACAAAATAATTTGAAATAATAGGGCAATAATACAATTAACGCCCTCCACATTCCGTGTGCACTTTAGTATCCTAGACATAATTAAAATCTGTAACAACTTGACCCTTAAGGTTTCATTAATTTAGGCTTGCTATATAGGACTTAAGTTTTCTCTAGTTAATACCAATTCTGTCATCTATATCTAGTGTTTAGGTTGAGGGACCATGTCAAACGACTAGGTGCGGGTTTGTACAAGCACTTAGGGATTTTCCTGGGAAACGCTTGGGCTCAAACCTCCCCTTAAGCAACTTGGTTAGATTGGTTGATAGAACGGGTATTCACTATTGATTACTTATTTCCTAGGTAGGCCAAATCTTAGGTTAATTTCTAGGGAGTCATAATTAAGTTAGGTCTAGAATTTGATTGCTTGTGTGCACACTTCTCTCATCTCCATCTCTTCTCCTCCCCTCCCGTTCTTCCATTTTATGCACGGGTGACGATCTCAAAATCCGCACTTAGAAGGACCATTTGATTTTGCCCCCCGTGCAAAAAGATCACTTTTTCTGTCTTCTTCTTCTAAAAATATGAAAAATCAATAAAACAGGTCCACTAACCCTTCCACTTCCACCTCTAATCCCATCTCTAACCCCACTACTAACCCTAATTCTGACCCTTCCACCCATAACCCCCCCACATTTGACTTCCAGCACCTAGAGCTCCCTAATATTAATTTGCCTCAATCACAACATCATGCCCCCCGCCTGATCTCTTGACAATGATGGCTGAGCAGATTGCTAAATTAAATGCCAATCAACAAACATTGACTAGGAACATCCAAAACCTAGCCAATCAAAGGCCAAACCTACTACCTCGTCAGCAGCCTGTTATTCCTCTAAAAGATTTTTATGATCCATCTTATTATGAGAAACGACCAGGGGTGGTCATACTAGAGGGGGACTTCGAGATCAGGCTGGCGGTTCTGAACCTGATTAAACACTTCCATGGCCTTCCTAGGGAAGACCCTTTCAGCCATCTTGAAGAGTTGACTCTTCTTGCACAAACAACCCGTTCCCAAAATGTGCAAGAAGACCTATGGTTGATGCGGATTTTTCCATTATCTCTTAAAGATAAGGCCACCTATTGGTTCAAAACCATTAGCAGACCCATTACCACATGGCCTCAGCTCAAGAGTTCCTTCCTCAAGAAAATTTTCCCTATAGGTCGTACAAATTCATTACGAAGATCAATTACGAGCTTCCAATAGAAATCTGACAAAAGTTTCCATGATTCTTGGGAGAGATTCCAAGATCTTTTAAGAAGTTGCCTGCACCACGAGCTTCCTTTATGGCAGCTCGTGCAGGTCTTCTATAATGGTTTATAACATCAACTTCGACACTTTGTCGACGCCTCGTGTAGTGGAAACTTTTTGAATAAGGATGCTGAGAGTGCCTATGATTTTTTTGAAGAAATGAGTGAAAACTCACTTAATCAAGCTTCCATGAACACATTTGGTAGAACTCATAACCCACAGTTTGGTGTTCATGAAGTAGGCACTCAATCTATCCCTATCACCTAAGGCGATCTTCAAATGATTGCCTAAAAACTCGACCAGATGCACATTAACCGAAAGAAGATTGAGGAAAGACTTGCCACATCAACCCAAGTTCCACACAGTCCACATCTAACCCAACCTAACTTTCCACGAAGAGAAAATTTGCACAATTACAACACTACTCTTGCCGATTATTACCAGTATTCTGAGGTTGCCCATGATTCACTGGGGAATTACAACTATCCAGATCTTAACCCCACTCAAAATATTTCTGCCATCTAGGAGCCATTTAAAAATTCTTCCAATTGGAAGAATTACCCGAACTACTCTTGGAATAATCAGGTTCCTCTCCAACCAAATCAATTTAATGGGTATGGATCTAATCTGACCTTTCATCTTGGGCCATCCCAACAAGATATCAATGCCCAAATGATGAGAACCCTGCAGGACATGCAGACAAAAATGATGGAAGTAACCCGTACCATCACAAATTTGAATAATCAGATTGGGGTTACTCTCACTCAAAGTCCTGCAGGACATCTTCCCTCCCATCCCATGCACAACCCTAATAACCAAAGGAACCAATATCCGGGCAGAAATCCACACTACCTGAATCAACCTCCTACTAATCCACCACCTCAGGAGCCTCCCAGGTTTCCACAACCACAGGCTCCCCCACCTCCTCCAAATAATAATCTGACTGCACATGCAGTTACGTTGAGGAGTGGGAAAACTACCACTGATCCCAGGCCTTCACAAAAACTTGGTGAAATCCCCATCCCTGTGCAAATTGACTCTCCACCTCCCCATCAGGAAGAAAGAGAAACACAAAAATCTCAAGACATGACTCCTATCCCTTTCCCACAAGCTCTCCACCCCACCACCAATAGAAAAAAGAAATCTGAGCCCACCATAGAAGAACTCATGGATTTATTTGGGCAAGTTCAAATCAATATTCCTCTCCTAGATGCCATCAAATAAATACTTGCCTATGCCAAATTTTTGAAGGAGATTTGTACTCCTAAAAGGCAGGCTAAAAATCTAGGACAGGTACATCTTTCAGAGACAGTAAGCTCTATCATATAGAGCAAGTTACCTCCTAAGATGAAAGATCCGAGGGGCCTTTAATTTCAGTAATTATTGATGATACTACCTTTGATCGTGCCCTCCTTGATCTTGGTGCCTCAGTTAATATCATTCCCACGATTTTATTTGAAGAGTTTCAGATCGGTGAATTAAAATCCGTCGAGGTTACCTTGCAATTAGCCAACCGATATACAATTAAACCTCGTGGGATTGTTAAGGATGTTTTGGTCAAGGTCCAGAATTGTATCTTCCCTGCAGACTTTCTGGTCCTTGACATTGAGGTACCCAAATCTTTATTGAATGCCCCAATAATCCTTGGACGACCCTTTTTGGCCACTGCAAAGGCAATTATCAATTGCCACACAGGCAAAATGGATATCACCTACACCGACCAAACTATCACTCTAGATATTTTCAAATCCTCCAAGAGATTCCATGATGATAAATTTTTTGAGGACTTAGATACTGAAATATCTAATATGGTGGAGGAGACAATGTTGATAGATACCCTTACTGACCATAATATTTTTGAGGAATCTGATTCAGAATCAGTGGTTGGCGAAATTTGTGATTTGGAGACTTGTCTTGACCACAAATCCATTCCTGATGAACCCCCTAACCCCCCTAACCCACCCACTCTTCTCTCAACCCACCCTTCCACTCTAATTTCACCTGCCCTTCACCCATCTTCCCCCAAACCTTTTCCATTTGACCTGCCACCACACCCACCCGAGTTTGGCATTTAACCTAATTTAAAATCATGGCCAAACTCGGGATACACTTATCATTTTCCATCCAACTTTGATCCCTTTATTTCCTTTAATCAATTTTCTAGGGATCCAGAAGAAGACACATTTTATGTAGGCATCCAAGTGTCCAACTATTTACATGATTTTCCATCTTCCGTGCATATCTTCACACCTGACTGAATTGACATAAAAGATAGTATTGGATGGGAGGTAACCCATCAATTTTCCTGCTTTCCTTTTTCCTTTCTTTTTCCAGGTTTTGACCATCCTAAACTCGACCGCCCTTCACTAAGGTGATCTCTTTTTCCCTCCTAATGCATGAGGACATTGCATATCTTTAGCATGGGGGGTGTTTTCAAAATTTTGACGATCGTTTTAGGACTTTCAAAACATAAAAACATGCATTTTTCTTTTGTCATTTTATTTTTCTGATGACATACCCAAAAAAATAAAAATATTGAAAACTTTTTGAGGAAAATCTTGAAATAGGGACTAAGGTTTAAAACTTACTTTTGGTACAATGGGATTTAATCTTTAACAAACTAGGGATGAGGATACGGATCTGATCATTAGAATTTCAGGATCTATTTTTAGACAAGATCAGATATCCTTCTCTAAAATTCCACCTGAACTCATGATAGTTTAGGTGACTTGATCCTCTTTTATAATATGGAAAGTATCTGGCTTAGTTTCTGATTCAAAAACTTGCATTTCTTGTGAAACTTCCTGTGTCAAATTTCACACACAAGCCAACACTTAGAAACAACTAAAAATTAGAAAAACTCTCTTGTTTGGACATAGTAAAAGTCTGAAGCAGATCATTGGTTTGAGTTCCCACTGCCGAGAAGGAGGAAAATGCCTCCTTTGAGGAAGCGATGTCAACATGTTACCGCTTTGGCGTTGCTCCATATCTATATTTCATATCTTTAGACGGAGCATTAAAGTGCATTTTTGCAGCTCAAGTGTCTTGGACGGTTCTCTACTTATAGTGCCGGAGCAAGAGCTTGAGTTTGCTTGGAGCGCCCCTTTACACCCCATTGTGTTTTGGGGTTGTGAGCTCCTGGGTGGTGTCATGGACAGTGCTATCTTGAAGTACTAGCGGCAGAGCCCCCTCGAGGTTTGGTAATGGGAATGATGATCCCGACACATCTGTTGTAAGACTAAGCTAAAAATAAGCATGGGGGAGAAAAAAAAAATTTTAAACCAAAAACACCCCCTATAAATATTGGCTTTTCACAAGCACAGACACAAGGTTTTAAAGGATATTATAAGTTGCAAATCAGATTCAAGAGCCAGAAAAATCCTAAAAATAGAAATTTCAAGTCATCTGAATTAACAAGGAGTTAATTTGTGAATTTTCTGGATGATATATTGATCCCGTTTTGTCTAATTTTTGGATCAAAAAATAAATCCCGATGTTTATCCTTAACAAATCTTGTACCTCCTGTGTTTGGATCAACCTATTTGCCATAATCTCTATCTCCTCAAAAGTGAAAAAATTAGATTACCCAAAAATTTCATTTTGTAAAAATTAAAATTTTACTAAGAGACTAGCAAAAGATAAGCATGGGGGTGTGATAAATGGCAGTTTATCATTATTCTTATGCATTAAAACAAACCTAGCTCTTAGGATTTTACTCCGCAAATGGGTTTTTGGGTTGCATTTAGGCATAAATTAGGTTAGGCATGCATTGTATTTTTTATTGTGGTTTTGATGTGTTTTTGTGAAGTGTTAGGGATAAACAGATTGCCAGATTCTTAGAACCCTAGCACTTAGGAAGGAAACTGGTGAAGGAGAAGTTCTCACCAGTTGTAACTCAGCTTGATCCAGCTCACCATAGCTGGAATTCAGCTCACCTGAATTAGGGTTAGCTCATCCTAGCTCCATTCATCTCATCTCAACTGAATGGCAGCTCAAGAGAGCTCATCTTAGCTCACCCTTGCTCAGGTTAGCTTAGATCCAGCTTAACTTAGCCGAGTCTAGCTCATCTCAGCTCCCATTAGTCCATAGGGAGCTCTAGCTAGCTCAGCTGAGTTGACTGGAGTTTACCCCAGCTCAGGTCTAGCTACATCTAGCTCTACTCAACTCCATCCAGCTGAGGATGACTTCATTCCAGCTCTCGGGGACTCAGCTTAGCTAAACTCAGTTGAGTTAAGCTACCTTAACCAGCTTGATCCACCCCGGGAGCACGAGACCCAGCTCACCTCAGCTAATTTTGGTAGAAGCCAGCTCACTTTAGCTTGGCTTAGCAGCTAGTAAAGAACTAGCAAGCTAAGCCAGCTAGAGTAGCTCCTTGCCACCCTTTTCAACAGCTGCCAGCTCCAGTTCAAGCTCCAGACTTCTCCTCCTCAGCTCCTCTCTTCAAACCCTAGCTCCAATACTTCCTCCTCTACTCCACTACTAGCTAAGCTAGCTTAGCTATGCTCCAGCTCCCTTGGCTTTTACCACCTAAAAACCCTACCTAACAACTCCACCAACTAGCTCCACATAAGCTAACCCTACTTCCACCTCACCTTGGCGCCAACCTAGCCTACCCACTACCTCCAAAAGATACTACAAAGTGGTGCCAAAACCTCCCATAACCACCCACCAATTGGCGCCACTTTTTCCCTCCAAAACCCCCTTCATCTCCACCACATATCTTCCCTTAAACCCATCTCCACCATCCACCTAACCCCCCTTCTTGAAGCCCTCATGGTGGCGCCACCTTTAGGTGTCTCTTCACCACCATAACCACCACCTTCACACCCCCCTACTTGGCGCCAACTATTCTCCACCATAAGATCACCTAACCACCTCCTAAACTTCATCCTAACCATCCACTTCATCCTCGCCAACTACCCCCTTCTCCACCTCCATATATACCCACCTAACTACCCATATTTTCCCATCCTCCATTAGTGTATTATTCTACCTATACCCAGCTACACCTATGGCCAAGAAGAAGGAGTAGAGAAGAAGATTAAGGGGGGCACATCACCTGCCCCTTTCGTGCCTTCTTCTCCCCACTCTCTTCAACTTGTGCCATGCCAAGGAGGAGGGCCATTCTACTTCAAGGAGGATGGCCAGGCAAAGGAGAAGGACCTAGGATGGACGTCCACCCTTGGAGGAGGAGAATTAAAGGTGGTAGCTACCACCTTGGAGGACATCATTTGGAGGAGCATCTCAAGAAGGAGAAGGAGTTGCCTTTTCAAGTCAAGGAGATACTTGGCTTGGAGCAAGAAGCCCTCTTCTTCACCATCTATCTAGAGGATTTGTGTTTTATTTTTCTTGTATTTTCAAGTAGAGTAGAAGCATTCCTCTATAGGTTTTGTGTAAACAATTGTGCTTTAATTCAAATTGCCTTCTTTCAATTTTTTGCATAGCTTTTTACAATTTTTGCCTAGCATTTGTTTCACTCCCTCTCCTTAATTATTCTAGGCCTCCACGTGCCTAGGGTGAGGTTAGGGAGAGGCTCTACCTGTCACCTTAGGGTTAGCTTTATTGAATTAGGTATTAGTTGTTTTCCTGTTATCAATGAAAACTTGCATGTTTCCTTTATTTCAAAAATCTATACAAAGTATATATTTAAAAGACCAAAAAGAGAGTTGATTTCCTTGTTCAAGTCAAGAGAAACAAATTTGCAAACCTACTTCCTTGGACGACCCTAGATACCCCACTATCTAGGTCTTATAAATTTTAAAAGCGAAAGCGAATTTACACGTTGCAACGACACTAAATTGCCTAATTAACAAACCGCGTATTTTCGTGATCATTGACTTAACAAGATGGAGATATGGTAGTCCTTCTCTTATCACTGTCACGGAGAAAGTGTATCCTTTGACTTGAGACAAATATGTGCCTTTATGTTTGAATGTACACATTTGGTGGACTGATGGTCAATGCACCTACCTTGGTGTTGAGACTAGAAAGTTGGTGCGTATATGAGAGCACAAGAGACACATGGTCTCTCAAAAGGATTAGACAGATTCATTATCATAAGTGTATGTAGTGGATCATAAGACACGAGGTTACTCCACATATATTGGCATGTATGAAATTCCATGCATGGTTGCACGGATCTTGATCAAAACCATACGTAAAAGAGAAAAGGACAATCCTTTTGGAATGGAGTTGGTTGCTAGGAAGAGAAGAGAAAAAGAGGTTCTCCAGGGAGTTTCTTCTCTTGTAGGTTTCCCTCTGATAGGTCCACTTCAATGGACTAATATTTGGCCTAAGAATTGCTATGTCAGGATAATAAAATGCATTTATATATAAACATTAGTATGAAATTCTAAGCTCTGTCTAATGATTAAATTCATGCATTTACATGGTGTATTCATCTTTTCAGCTTAATTGCACGTCGAATTCCGTTTGCAAATATTTAGAGATTTTGTTATTGGATATTTTCTGAGTTGATGTGCAAGTAGGTATGCTTGCATTGTACACATTCATTGCATGAGGGATTTAAGTATCACATTTTATTCATATGCTAGATTTTTCTCTTGTGTAGAACGGCATATTGGGAACTCAACTTACTAAGAAAATCCAAGGGTGCTCATCCCTGGATGCAATTAAGTCATAGTTTTGTAGATCACCCTCTGGGATGCATGGACAATCACCATGCTTGGAAGTGCATGGAATGTCAATTGAGAAGGGTTGGCTCCTCTTGTTTCCTTGAGTGGCAGTTGGATATGCATGGAAGGTGGCTTGATGGCTTACCAAAATTAACCACCAAGATCCACGATTTGAGGGGCCTTTTCAATTTGTATGTAGGGGCCTTCCATATAGTGGCACACCACCATCAAAGCTAAGGGCATGGGGGGTGGCCAGAACTCAACCACCATCCATCTTCAAATGGGTGATAGAGATCCCTTCCATCACCACTGAGTTGTATAGATACCTCCATGCACTGATATGAATTTTACGTGATTTTGTAAATTGAGTTTTCAAGTCATTATATGTGTAAAATTTGACTAACTTTATAGCAGGAGTATCTAGGGTCATCCAAGGAGGCCAATTTGTTAGTTTATCACACTATTCTCTCTCTCTCTCTCTCTCTCTCTCTCTCTCAAGTCTCCTTTTTATATTTTTGGTTTTGATATATTTTTTTTAGGGTTTTAGGAAATAATTGAGGCAATGAAAGTGCGAAATAAAAAACTGCACCTAAGTGAACAAGAAGTAATCCTCCTTTCTAAACTCACCCTAGGCAAGTGTGCCTACGATAATTAAAAAGGAAGAGTGGATGCATTAGGAATTTAAAAGAACTTAAATTGAAAGCACAAAAATTGAAAGGCAAAAATCTTTTTGTATTGCTAAATAGAATAGAGTCACATGTGGAGTAATGCTTGTTACAAAATAAAGAAAATAGCTAATACAAAAAGAGATATAGAAGAAGATAGAAATTCTCCAAATGAAGTTTGGAATGATCTTCTCTCCAAGCTCAGTAGCTCTTGGGCTTGAACAAGATGCTCCCTTGCTCCTTTCCTAGATGGTGTAGTGCTCCAAAGTGCTCCTCTAGTTTTGCCTTGGCTTTGGGCACAAGGAAGAGGGAAGAAGAAGAAGATGTGCACCAAGGGGGCAAGGTAGCCTCCTTGATCACCTTCTCTCTTCCTTCTTCCTTGGTTGAATTTATAGTGGATATAGGTAGAAAATATGGTAAGCCAAAGATGGAGAATGATGGTGGTTTATGGTGGTATATATAGACATAGGGGGGAAGGAAGTTGGTGCCAACTATGGCTATCCTAGGGTTAGATAGCATGGAATATATCAAGGGTTAGGATTGGGTTTAGATGGTTGTTATTAAGGTGGATGGTGGAGATAGGTTGGCGCCACATGAAGGGATGTAGGAAGGGTGGTTTATGTAGGGTTGGCACCAAAATAGGTGTGGTTAGGTGTTGACGTGTCTCGATTGTGTTTTAACAGTTAATTTCGTCGTAGTATAGGTGATCAAGCATTGTCAACAAATAAAAGTTTTATTACTCGAAAAGCTAAGTATCTGAGATCGAACACAGGGAGCAATTGGAATTTATTACTAATCTTAAGAATGTAATTGAACACTTAATTACTCAAAACGTAATTCAAATATAAGTGCATAAGTTTGAAAAGTAATTGTGACAAAAAGAAGAAATTGGACATCTGATCATAGGATCAGACGTCTTAAAAGATGTCTTCTCCTCTTTTGTTCTTCTTATGATTTTTCCTTCTTTTGTGCTTCTTCTTTCTTTTCTGCAGTGCCTTGCTTCTTTCTTCCTATTTTCTTTTGCAATTACTTTCTCTCTATGGGTCTTCTTACTTGGCTCTGCTTCCTTGCTTCTGTTTTCCTTTGCCTTCAGTTCCCTCTTCTTCTTCTACTTATCTTCACCTTTCTCTGTTTCTTCTTTCTTCTTCAATTCTTCTTCTCTTTTTCCTTCGCCTCTTCCTTTTCTTCTCTTTTTCCTCTACGAAGGCTTCCTTCCTTCTGCTTCTTCTCCTTAGCAGCTAAGTGTTGGCTTCTTCCTTCCTTCCCTGCACAAACCACAGCAAAGCAAAACCTATCCCTCTACCCACACCCGCGCATCTCTCTCTCTCTCTATAAACCACTCTTCAGCATGCTCTCCCAGAGCCGGGTAAACGGTTCAGATCTCGCACCCGGGTCTAGGCTCACCGACGTGAGGGTGGTGCGCGAGGAGTGCTCAGGGCAGTGTCGGATCGGGTCGCCAGATCCGTGTGGTGAAATCATGGACAAGGCGGTGAGAGTAGGTGAGGGACCTCACCCCAAGTGCGTTCAAAGGCAACCGACTGATATGACAAAATCAATATAAGTCACTCCAGCGCTTTGTAAGTTAACGATGTGGGACTAATGCTCACTGCCTTCTCTCGCACGTGCCCACAGAAGTCCTTCCTGCAATTGCCACTACTGCAGACTTTGCAGCGTCTCTTGCTGGGTCAGATATCTTCGCGATGCCTCCCCGAGTTAGCTGCACCTAGAGCCCTGAAGTCCTGTGACCTGGAGCAAGCGTGGAGCTTCTTCAAGTTGCCGCTAATGGCGGCAGGGGCGTGAATTCTGTCAGACACGAAAAGAGCCTCACGGCTTAATTAGATCACCAGGGGACCTTCGCCGTGTCACGGCGAAGGTGAAGAGCTAGGTGGCATGCCGTGGGGTGGCCTAGGTCGCCCTATGGTCGGGTGGATGGGTGTGTTTGGGGGACTGTTGTGGAGGCGTAGAGGGTCTATGGACGGGCGGAGGTTACTCAGTGAGGTGAGGCGGAGGTTATGCGATGGTCGGCGAGGCGTGTGGGGCTGTGGAGCGACGGGAGCGTCTCGTTGGAGAGTGGTCGGAGATGAGGAAGGTGGTGGTGAACAGCGGCGGTCGAGGGATGTTTGATGAAATAAAATGAGGGAGATGAAAGAGGGGATAGAGAAGAATAGTTTTAACCTAACTAAAAGGACGAAGGGGACGAGGAGGCGGACGACAGTACCTACTGTCGCTGGAGAAGAAGACGTCCAGTGGGGGAAGACGACGGTGATGATGGGGCTAGGCCAGCTCGCGCGGGTGTTGCGCGACGCGGAGGAGGATGAGGAAGACGGCTCTGCCACTGGTTTTGTGGAAGAGTGAAGAGGAAGGGGAGGGGGGCTCGCCGGAGCTCACTGGACCCCTTGTCTAGAGAAGGAGATGAATTTGAGGTGGAATCCCGACCAAGTCGAGCTAAGGAGGTGCAGCTGGAGTTGGGGTTTAATTTATAGGTATTGGCCGTGCTTCTGGTGCGTGAAGGGCACGTCTTCTGCCATCGACATCTCGCCAGAGATGGAAGGTAATTAGATACCCAAATCTCTCGTGCGTTCGCACGAGAGATTGGGTGCAAATCAGGGGTTGTGATCGGGCTTAGATGGAAGGGGATTCCTCAGAGAATCTCCCTTCCAATTCTGGGAGGGGATCTCTGAGGGATCAGAGAGTATTCACTCTCTAATCCTCGCCGGAGCAGGATCTCTCCCCAATAATGGTGGAGGGACCTGATTGTAAGATTGGCGAGGAAGCTAGGGGGTTCTATGTGATGGTTTTCAAAAGATAGGGACCAAAATGTGATTGGGTGTACTAAATTGCAAAGTAGGTCAAGATGACCTCCCCTTAGGTCTAAATTTTGGTACAAAACTAATTTGGACCTAAGGAATCCAATGGTGAAGTTGGATTTTAGGTTTGACTACGTTTGACTGGATATTTTACGTAAAAACCCAAATTAGGTCAATTGATGGGCTAGGACCCTAATCTAGGTCAAACTAGGTTCCAAAGGTCAAATTGAATGTTCTAAATCGTAGGGGATATTTTTTCATGATTTTTAGAGGGTTTATTTGATTTTTATCCTGACCAAAACCTTGTTGAATTAAGTAGGTCTGGTTTAGGGTTACAAGATGTCATTTAATTCATGGATTGCACATGAACCCATTTCTGATTGCATCAACCCACTTTTTATCTCATTTAGATCAGTTGACATATGTTTTGTCTCTGAGAAATTCCGTTTATTTACTGCAATGGTAAAATTACAGTTTTAAGCTTTATTTCATGTTTTCTTCTTAGAACACTTATTCCTCCAATTAAGCCCTCTTCTAGGTTATGTAGGAGCTTTTATTCTCTTTATTAGGTCAAAATGAGCTAGTTATGGCTCATGATGAGGCTCTCATCATTAGGGATTAGGATTTTTGGCGCCAAAGATGGATGGTAGAGATGGGATTTGGGGGTAGATGTAGGGTATGGGACTATAAGTAGGCGCCAATTTCAATGGTGGGGTTATTCTTGGCACCAAAATAGGTGGTTAAGGGTAGCTATTTTGGTGGAGGGGTGTGTAATGTTGTCACCAACCACCAAAGGGTGTGAAGGGCCTAGTGGTTACCTTGTTTTGGCTCCAAAACAAGGAGAGGTAGGTGGTGGTTTTAGGTCGGTTTAGGGAGAAGGATGGCTGGCCATATGAAGTGGAGTAGGAGCTAGCTTAGCTAGTTCCTACTAGTAGAGGATAGGAGCTAGGGTTGAATAGGAGGAGCTATCTTAACCTTTGTGGAGCTGAACTGTAGCTGCAGATGATCTTCTGTGAGCTCAACTACTAGCTTAGCTAACTAGTCCTTTGCTAGTAGCTAGGCTGAGGAGGGTGAGTTGAGTTGAGCTTGACTCAACTAATCTAGACTTGAGGAGAGCTGAAGTTGATCTGCCTAAACACTTCCTAGCTAGCTATCTTAGGTCCAGTAGTTAAGCTCAACTAGGTTGAGCTAAGTTGAGTCTTCATGAGTTGGTGATGAGCTGAGCTGAGCTGATTGGTGACTCTTCAGCTGACTTAGTTTAGCTACTTGAGTGCTAGTAGCTAAGCTAAGTTGAGCAGAGTTGCCATGAGCTGGGTGGAGCTAGGATGAGCTGGATCAAGCTCGAAATGAGCTGGGCTGAGGTAGAATCCAATTGAGGTGAGTTGGATTGAGCTCGGATCTAGCTGGAATGGGCTTCTATCTCCTTTTATGTTGCATGCCTTTCACATTGCTAGGGTTTAGATAATTTCAACTGTATTCTCATCCTTGACAAACAATTATGATATATCAGAACATAAAAAGATAATTAATGCATGCCTAAACCTAAAATGCATGAAATGCTAAATGCAACTCAATACCATAATGCAATGTGAAAAACCTAGGAACTAGATGTGATTTTTAGCTTAAGAGTGATGATAAACTAGTGTTTATCATGCACCAAGCACTGCACGCATGTATCTATATTGCTCCTCCATTGGTTCTTCTACTCTTCGGGCGTAGAGATCTAAAGAGGAGCCTTCGTCACTGCACGTTCATACTTCAAGCGAAGTACGCCACCACTCACCTTCGCTCCTTCACCTCTTACATCGAGGAGGATGCCAGCTTCTCGGTGGTGACAACATCGTGGACTCATCATCATCACCCTTGCTCAGGCTTTTTCCTTCTGTCTCTTGCTATTTTTCCTTTACATTTCTTGTTAGTTTTCATGTATGAACAACATGAATGTCATTTTGAGATGAATAATATGTTGATGCATGCTTAACCATCCCTGTTGTTAATGCCTTATAGTTGATTTTGAAATACGCATCGTAGTATAGTCAACTAAAGTGACGAAAACACTTAAATTTATATTCTCAAAATATGTGTTCCAAAGTTGTCTCAGGGAGTAAAAGATCGCAAATTAAACCACTAATCAAGCATTTAAAATGAAGCTCAAGAGATTGATATAACAAGAAATATATTCAATGTAGAACAATATATGTATCAAACTCAATAAAAAATGTGTACTCTAAGTGTTAAAGACCAAAAAGATGTGTTTATCAACTAATACTCAATTGCCATCACACTTAAGCACATTTCAAGCTAATTAGACATCTATAATAGGCTATTAGACGTCTTAAGTTTAGCCTAAACAAGCTCAAAATACGCCTAATCGTGCATGCAAATTGAGGCTAAAAATCGACCTAGGCTCGTGCCTGCGTGTGCACGGGTGTGTGTGCGTGTGCGTATGGGGATAGATAAGGGACCCGACCCCCTGTGGTTTTGGGAAACCCTTAAGGAACAAAATTCCTTAAATAGACAAATTCAAATCCTTTTTAGTCGATGTGGCACTAATAGCCTTCCTTATGGCCTTGTGTAACCCCTAAGGAGAAAAATTCCTTAAATAGCCAAATTTAAATCCTCTTTAGGCGATGTGGAACTAATAGCCTTCTTTCCTCTTCATTTTCTTCTTCTTCACCGTGGAGGACCTCCTTCCAATTGGAGCTGCATCTAGCCTTAGATTGCCAATCCAATGGCCAAGTAGATCCCGTGTTCATTCTCACGCAAGGAGGGTGTGGGCTTGACCTATTAGTCGCCGGAGACGTTGGACGATGTCGAAGAAAGTATGGCCGACGATTTACCTAAAACAAAAACACGGGCTCTTGGCCCTAATTAGACACATAGGAAGCTTCACCGTGAGGTGAAGAATGTGGTGGTAGTGTTGATTTGGTGCGCGGTGGCTGAATAGTGACGGCAGAGGTGAAGAATGGATGGGTTGTCTAGCTAGGCTTGTGGGGAGTCAAAAGCCTAAATTAAGCCTAAATTTCTTGAGGGACTTTGTTCCCCAAGGTCCCATGATGCTTGTGGGGTGGACGTTTTGGTGGACGGTGACTAGGAGAAGCAGCGCGAGCTTGCCGAAGCTTCATTGGCCATTGGGAAGAAAGTGCCCCAAAACTAACCTAGCTCTTAGGGTTTTAACTCTACAAACTAGTTTTTGGGCTGCATTTAGGCATTTACCTAGGATAGGCATGTATTGCATTTTGATGTATTTTTGATACAATTATTTGAGTGTCAGGATTAGGCAGAATGTCTGATCCCACACATCTTGGCACTCAGGAAGGTAGAAGATGAAGAAGAAGCTCCTATCAGCTGGATCTCAGCTTGATCCAACTCATTTTAGATAAATTCCAGCTCCTAGCTGGATCAACTCACCCTTAGCTCCATTCAGCTCATCTCAGTTGAATGGTAGCTCTAGCTAGTTCACCTTAGCTCCATTCAGCTCACCTCAGCTGGATGGCAGCTCAAACTAGCTAAAGATAGTTGATCCCAGCACCATTCCATCTCTTCCAGCTTAGAAGAGTTCACTGGAAGTTCAACCTGACTAGGACTAGCTACTACTATCAACTAGCTAGACCTGGTCAGTTGAAGATGACCTTAACCAGCTCAGGCAAGCTTAAGTCCAACTCTCAGGGAGTCCACTTAGATCAACTTAGTTAAGCTAAGCTTCTTTAGCTACTCTAGCTAGCTATGTCCTCCCCAAGAATATTAGACCCAACTCACCTCAACTTACATCAGCAGAAGCTAGCTCATCTTAGCATTGCTTAGCAGCTAGCAAAGAACTAGCAAGCTGAGCTAGCTAAGGTAGCTCCTTGTAGCTCTCTTCAGTAGCCACCAGCTCCAGTGCAGCTCAAGATGACTACCTCCAGCTCTTCTCCCTCAAAACCCTAGCTCCAAATGCCTCCAACCCTACTCCCTTCTAGCTAAGCTTGCTTAGCTTAGCTAGTCACCTCCTTGGCACCAACGCCTAACCCTAAAACTCTACCTAAATAGCTCCACCAAATAACCCAAACCCTAACTCCACCTAAGCTACCTAGTCCTACTCCAACTTGGTGCCAACCTAAGTGATCCCTTCACACAACCACCACCTCCAAAAGACAACACAAAGTGGCGCCAAAACCACCTATAACTACCCCATTGTTGGTGCCGCTTTTTCCCTCCAAAACACCCTTCATCTCCACCACACATCTCCCCTTAAATCCATCTCCACCATCCACCTAACCTCCCTTCTAGAAACCCCCATGGTGGCACCAAAACCAAGGCATCTCTTCATGGTTGGCACCACCTTTAGGTGACCCTCCATGGCCATAACCACCACCTACACACCCCCCTACATGGCTCCAACCATCTTCTGCCCTAGGATCCCCATAACCACCACTAACAACCTACAAAACCTAATCCTAGCCCTCCACATTCCATGCCAACTAACCTCCCTCTCCACCTCTATATATACCCACCACAATCACCACCAAAAACCCATCTTCTCCATTAGTTAGGTTCACCATTATTCCACCCCATCTCCATGCCAAGGAAGAAGGAGGAAAGAAGATCAAGGGGGCAATCTACCCGCCCCCTTGGTGCCTTCTTCCTCTCTCTTCTTCTCCCTTAGCCATGCCATGGAGGGGACCATCTTCAACATCAAGTGGACGGCCAGGCAAGAGGAGGAGCAAGGTGGTTGACACCCACCTTAGAGGATAGCTTGGAGGAGGACTACATCAAGGAAGAAGGAAGACCCTTTTCAAGTGCAGGGTAACTGCACTTGGAGTAAGGACCATCTTAACTTCAACTAGAGGATTCCCCTTTCTTCTTTATCTTCCACTCTACCTTTTGTATTAGCTAATATTTTAATATTCTTATAGAAGCATTCCTCTACCTGTATTTGACTTTACTAGTAATACAGAAGTTATTCACCTTCCAATTTTCATGTTGTAGTTAGTGTGCTTTTGCATGTTGTTTTTGTAGTTGTAGTGCACACACTCTCCTCTTCTAATTACCCTAGCCACACTTGCCTAGGGTGAGCTTAGAAGAGAGGACCCCATTCTTGTCACCTAGGGTTAGTTGTAGTATAATTAAGTCTTCACATTCCGTTGCCTCAAACCCGATTGTTTTTGAAAAATATAAAAACAACAAAATAAAAAATCACAAAAAGAAAGTGCGGATTTGAGAGGCGAGAGAGAGAACCATTCATGTGATTAACAAATTGGCCTACTTGGATGACCCTAGATACTCCACTATCTAGGTATTATAAATTTAAGAGTTGATTGCGGATTTACACGTCTCAATGACACTATTTCGTATAATTAACAATCCACGTATTTTTTGCATCACTTTTTGGAGGCAATGGCTTAGTCACATTGTGATCTCTTTCTTGCATTCTTGATCTTCATGAAATTTTTTTTCTTTTGATTTCAGGTGCGATTTAGGAGCGGGAGCAGGATTTAGGGCACTTGGAGCGGAAGCTTTAAGTTTCTTTTCTTCCCGCATACTTCAGGTTGGTACCCCAGGCCTTTTCTCATAAAAAAAAAAGATAAAATTTCTTAAAAATTCTTTAAATTATCAAAAAAATCAAAAACAAGAAAAACCGAGGGTGGTGGAACCTTAAACTTCATTTTGTTGCTTGTTTGCTTCACCTTTCCACCACCTTCACCTTATTAGTGTTTGATTTTTGAAAATTCAGACTTCTATCTCGATTTTCAAAAATCAAGTTTGGGCACTTAAGAGGTTCTTAAAATCACAAAATTTCATCCAAGGAAGCCCCTTCGAGTTAGGAACCTTGAGTCTAATTTTCAAGAAATTTCATTGAATAGAAAAAAATTAAAAAATTCACAGACTGAAAGGGAGTTAGACCTTATTTTCTTACTATTTTCTTATAATCCGTGAATTTTATAAATTTATCTACTCATCAGATTTGGGAAAAATTTATATTTCTGGAAATCTTATGAAATTATCTACAACATATAACATACTCAAAAATATTTGAGGTCATTTGAGATTTCTTTAGAATCAATTCCCCGAATCTATCATTTCTAACTCTTGACACCTGTAAGAAGAAAAATTCTAAAAAAATATCAATTAATTTTATAAAATCTAAAAATAAATATTTTTGGATTTCTTATTTGATTTTCTATCAGGTGGTGGTGTTGTTTGTCTTGTTTAGACCACCACCTTTAAAGATTTTTGAAAAAGAGATTCATTTAGGAGTTGCATAACTAGGAATTTCAACTTTAGGGTTTTAAACTCTCTCTTAGTCACATAAATTCTAAAGGAATTGAACCCCACCAACTACAACTTGATTGTTATTATTTGTAGAATTTCAAAACCTTGTTTGAATCCTTAACAAGAGAGAACCTTTAAATTCACATTAAATCTATATTAAAACCCTAAAATCCTTCAACAAAAAAATCCTTATTTGCAAAACCTATTTGATTTTGCTTAAGCATCACTTCGTGCAAAATTCGCACACACATAAAATAGAAATAATCAGGCATTACCCCAACTAACACCCATCACATTCTTTATGCACTTTAGCTTCCTAGACCTAATTAAAATCTATAGCAATTTGACACCTAAGGTTTCATCAGACTTAGGTTTGCTATCTAGGTCTTAAGTTATCTTTAGTTAATATCAATTCTTTCATCTATATTTGGTGTCAGGCTGAGGGACCATGTCAAACGACCAGGCATGAGTTTACACAAGCCCCCAGTGATTTTCTTGGGACATGCTTGGGCCCAAACCTCCCCTTATTTAGCTTGGCCAGATTTGTTGAGAGAACAGAAATCCACTATTGATTTCTTATTTCCTAGGTAGATCAAGTCTTAGGTTAATTTTTTAAGGAGTCACATTTAAGTTAGGTCTAGAATTTTGTATTGCTTGATTGCATACTTCTCTCATCTCTCCCTCCTCTCCTCACCGTTTCTTCCATTTTGCTTGGGTGGCGGTTCAAAACTCCACACTTGGAGGGACCACTTGATTTTTGCCTCCCTAAAAAAGACTTTCTCTCGCATTCTTCCTCTTCTTTAAAAATGGAAAATCAAAATAGGTCCTCTAACTTGCATGCTAATTTTTCCTTCACCCATCTATCCACCCAGGAGCTACTTAATCAGGCCCCCCCACCTAATTTCTACTCCATAATGGCTCATCTATAAGCTAATAAAAAATAGTTGAATAGGGATGTAGCAAACCTAGCCAACCAAGGGAGACCTGCCACACCTACCCAAGCTCCACATCTCACCCCTTCTAACACCCCAAAGAGAGAAAATTTGCATAACCTAAATATTGCTCGTGCTAAGTATAATCATTATTCTGAGGCTTTCTATGGTTCAATGGGGAATTATACTTATCCAAATCATCACCCTACCCAAAATATCTCCACTTTCAAGGAGCAATTTGAAAATTCCTCTAATTGGAGGAATTATCTGACTCATTCTTGGGCTAATCCGATTCCTCACCAAAACCCATTTGAAGGGTACGGTTCAAATCAAACTTATCAATCTAGGCCATCTCAAGAAGACATTAATACCCAAATGATGAAAACCTTGTAGAAGATGCAAAGAAAAACTACGGAAATCACCTGTGTTATTAACAATCTCAATGATAAAGTTGGGGTTATTCTGACTCAAAGACCTACAGGACATTCACTATCCCATCCCATACCAAACTTTGTCAACCAAAGGAACCAACACCCAGGTGGACACTAACATCAGAACTGCATAATCAACCTCCTATTAATAGGATACCTCAACACCAAGTTGGTTTCCATCAACAATAGGGCCCCTGGTCAGGCGTGTTTCGCATGTTAGAAATCAGGGTTACAAGTAACCCATCGTCGTAGTTGCAAAATACGTCAATCAAATAAAATTTATACCGAAACTCCAAGGGAGTCCCGGGTCGAACACAGGGAGGCAGCGTTTACTTTACGTGAAAACCGTGCTTCGATTCGTTTCTTTTTGGTATTTTAGGGTTTTGCTATTTTTTTGTATTTTTGTAAGAAGAAAACAAGCAAATGAATCACAAGATAGAGATGTTGAATAAATATGATATATATTACTTCCAATGTCAATTACAATAAACTATGAAAGCATAAAAGGAGGGGGGGTGAGGGGAAATCTCTCGAATCGGCTGTTCGGCAAGACGATGGCGCTTGGCAGAAGCTCGGACAAAGGAGGTGAGGAGCGGGACGACGGAGGTGAGATGCAGGAGGTCGTCGGGTCGAGGAAAGCTTCGGCATGCCTCCGGAATGGAGGTGAGAAGACAGAGGTGATTTGCTACCGGAATGGAGGTGGGAGGATGGCTCCAAGGTGACCTATGAATGGGGATGGGAAGTTGGAGGAATATTTGGTGGGGCAGAGGTTCGCTACACTAATAGGTGCCTTGGGAGCTTGAGAACAAGCTCTAATGGAGCGTTGGTAGGCTTGCTAGAGCTTGGGAGTAGGTGGGAGTAGAGTAGGAAGAGATGGCCTAAAAGGGAGGGGTGTAGGTCCTTTTATAGTGGAGGAGAAGAGTCAAAACTAGGTATGGGACCATTAGTGACATCTAGATCGTCGCTGGAAGTGTCGCTGTAGGTAGCTCATGCCTGCTCACGCCCAAAGCTACCTTTGCTGGCACACGAAGAATTAGCGACGATTGTAAACGTCGCTGTAAGTCCAGCTCATGTGTCGCTGTAGGCGCAACTCACGCATAGCTGGCGCTGCTCCCCTGCCTTGTCGTGCGCACGTGCCCACGTGCTGGTGTTGCGTTGTGCGCATGAGCGCCTGCTCGCGTGCATGCACCTGCACTGCTGCGTGCGTGCGGTGCCGCGTGCGTGCGCTGGGCGTCCTGGGCTACGCCACGTGGCGTAGTATGGGCCGTCCATCTTCTTGTTGTAGAAGTTGCTACGGAGGTCGGATTGAGTTGATTTTCATGCTGTTAGGCAGTGATTGTCAGCCCGAATCCATCTGCATGGTCGGATTTGTCGTTTGAAACTTTAAATTATGTCTCCTAGTCCCTTGGTCGTTGATCTTCCTCTGACTGCATATGGTGCTACGGGACTCTGATCGAGGTGATTTCAAAGGTGTTGGACTCCGATCGTCATCTTCATCAGATCCGTACGGTCGAATCGTTAATCCGAGGCTCCGAAATAAATATCCTTCTCTCCTAACCACAAAAAGGATGCAATTAACCTAAATTATATACAACTATTTTAAATGCAGAATGATGCATGCTATGCAATATTTATAACATGAAATGCAAATCTAAGCCTAGGAACATGCATGAATAGGCATTTTACCCTCAATAGATGTGTTTACATCACCCCTCCACTTCCTCCCAGTGACAACCAAACTGCATATGCAGATACATTGAGGAGTGGGAAAACCACCACTGATTTAGGGCCATCAAATCAAATTGATGAAACCCACTCTCAACTTATGCAAATCGACTCTCCTAACCCCACTTAGGAAGAAGAAAAAGAAACACCAAAAACACTAGATTCAAATCCTATCTCTCACTCTCAATCACTGCAATCCAATCCTTCTAATTAGAAATCAGAGCCCTCTCACCAAGATCTTTTGGACTTATTTGGGCAAGTTGAGACTAATATCCCCCTCCTAGATGCCACCACTGCCTATGCTAAATTATTGAAAGAAAGATATACTCCAAAGTGGCAGGTCCAGAATCTAGGAAGGGTCGTCCTTTCAAAGATAGCAAGCTCAGTTGTTCAGAGCAAGTTGCCTCTCACAAAAAAGGACCCAGGTGCATCACTCATCTCTGTTGTCATAAATGGCACCACCTTTTTTCATGCCCCTCTTGATTTAGGTACCTCTATTAATCTCATCCCCCCGATCTTATTTGAGGAATTTCAATTTAGTGATTTTAAACTTACTAAGGTTCAATTTCCATGGGAAGATCGATCTACCAATCAACTGCGGGAAATTGTTGAGGATAGTATTGTTAAGGTTTGGAATTATCTATTTCAGGTTAATTTTCTGATCCTTGACTTAGAGGTACCTGATGCTCTCATTAATGCTATCCTTGGAAGACCTTTTCTGATTACTGTAACAACCAATATTAATTCTCGTTTTGGGAAAATGAATTTAAGTTGTAGTAATCAGACTTTCTCATTAGATTTATTTCAAGCTTCCAAGAGGTCCATTGATTTTGAAATTTTTGAGGGCACTGGTGATAAAGTGGAAGCAATATTCAAGAAGTCTATGTTGATCAAATCCTACTCAGCTTTGACCACCACTAATCTAAATTTTATTGATTCCTATTCTAAGGATGATTATATGGTCCAAGACTTTTCAGATCAACTAAGGTTTAACTCTTACTCTTTCAATCTTCCTGATTTTTCACCAAAAACATCTGCACTAACTTCACCCACCCTACCTCTTATTGACTCCTTTCCCCCTCCCTTTCCATTGGACCTACCACCTGACCCGCCCGAGTTTGACTTTTTACATGAACTCAAACCATGGCCAGACTCTGGCCATTCTTCCATCTTCCATTTTATTTTGATCCCTATTTCTTTACCAACCATCTTTTCAGGGATCTTGAGGAAAACACATTTCTTGAGGACATTCAAGTGTCAAATTATTTACATGATTGTTTGTTTTCCGTGCATCATTTCACGCTTAGTTGAATAGGCGTAAAAGATAAAACTGGATGAGAGGTAACCCATCATTTTTCCTGCTTTCCTGTTCTCTTTCTTTTTCCAGGTTTTGACTATCCTAAACTCGACCGGTTTTCACCAAGATGATCCCTTTTCCCTCCTAATGAATGAGGACATTGCATATCATAAGCATGGGGGGGTGTTTTTAAATTTTGATAATTGATGTAGGATTTTTAAAACCTAAAAATATGCATTTTCTTTCTTTTGCATGCACCTCATTACAGAAAAATTTTGAAAAGCCGAACTAAGATTGAAAATTTCATTTTAAGGTAGAAGAGATTTAATCTTTAACAAATTAGGGATTAAGATTAAGATCTGATTGTTAAAATCTTTGGGTCTAACCTTTAGACTAGATCAAGTATCCTTCTTTAAATTCCACCTGAACTCGTGATAGTTTGGGTGAGTTGAACTACCATTGTAACCTAGAAATTATCTGGCTTAGCTTCCAATTCAAAAACTTGCAATTCTTACAAAATTCTCGTGTCAAAATTCACACAAAAGACAACACCTTAAAAAACATGTAGAAATTAGAGGAAAACCCATGTTTGGCCCTGGTAAAATTCGAAGCAGATCATTGGTTTGAGTTCCCACCACTGAGAAGGAGGAAAATGCCTCCTTTGAGGATACGATGACAATATGTTACCACCTTAACAGAATGGTTTTTTGTGCATTTTGAAATATGTCGGAAATCATAGTACAGTTGCGCTAAACCCTTGATCAAAAATGTTTATTTATTTAAGGAAACTTGATTGATTTTATTCTTTTGAGTCTGGATCGTTCGTCTCTGGGAGGCGTGAAAACAAGTTGAGATTTGGATCAGCTTTTCTACTCTAAATCTAATCTAACCTAATCTTTTTGGTCTTTTTGTTTTTGCGATTTTTTTCATTTTTGATTTCTGAAAACCAAACTTGAATGCGAAAACTACCTAAGTGAAATCCTCGGTGAGGCCATGGTGGCCGTGCGCAACGTGACTAGCCTAAGTAGCATGTAGGCAAACAAACGTAAATGTGAGTAATCACAGAGGCATCATAATATTATTTATGCATAGAATAATCAAAAGAACATCACACAACATCTATACTAGAAAGCACATAAAGTAAAGGAAATCTCTCATGCTGGAAAGTGCCACTAGGGCCATCGGCTATGTGTGAGGGTGTAGGCTAGACCTTGGGTATACAAACCTGTCACACGCCTACCAACAAGAGAGGACGGCCAAGCAAGGCATGGGAAACCTTGTGGCTGACCAAGATATAGAAGAAAGAGAGGGGGGCATCCACTCTATGGAGAAGAGAGGACAAGCCCAAGTGAAGAGAGGAGAAGAGGGTGTTGCACCCTTTGTGCTCTCCTTCTTCTAGCCGCCCATATGAAGATGCTTGGAGGAGAGCTTCTTCTTCAACCATCCATGGAGGAGACCTTGGAAGAGGAGGACAGCCTTGAGAGGGTGGAAGGGAGGGTGGTCGCAAGTGTGGAGTGGAGGAGAATGGAATATGGAATAATGGGTGCGCCAACTTTTCTTTGGCTTTTATGGGAAAGGTGCTCCAATTCAAATGGGTTGCCACTTTTGGTGGCTCCCAAAATAGCAAGTGCCACCAATGTAGGATCTAGGTTGACGCAAGGGTTTTAGGGTTTCCTAGAATGGGTGTGCATGGGTTTGGTCGGGATAAAATAGGAAGGTAGGATTTAGGAAATTGTGAGTGTGTGTGTGTAATTTTCATAGAGGAAGGCATGTGATTTGGTAATTCTAGGTTGGGTCAACCTACATTAAGTGGATGCTGACCTAATTAGGTTTAATTGAGTCTAATTGGAGAGGAGTGAACCTAATTGGGTCTAGGTCAAGTCTAATTAGGTTCTACTAAGCCTAATTAAACTTGTATGGGTGAGTAGGAGTTAATTAGATCCTGGGTGGATCTAATTGGGTTTAGGTGCACCCAATCAACTATAGATGCACCCAATTAGGTATGAGATTGTTCAATTGGGTTAGGGATAGGATATGTAGGGCCATGGATAGTGGAGTAGGGTTAGGAGGTCTCTAATTAGGTTTCCTAAGGTGTTTGGTAGGGTTTCTAGGTCAAAATAGGCAAGAGCAGGCTTCTAACACCAAAATTAGGAACCAGGGAATAGTATCAGACGTCTAGGGAACATGTCAGACATCTTATACTCCAAAATTGGATGTCTGGAAGTTTGGTTAGACGTCTAATTCTGTATCAGTATGAGTTTTGGCTTCCTGGATTGAATTTCTGCAGAAATCAGACATCCAGCCTAATGTCTGGACGTCTTAAAAGGTGTTGGAGAGTGGGTTTTAGGTTTTTTAAGGTGGGTTTTGGTTCCTAAGTGTTTGGGAGAGGGATAAGGTGGATAAGAACATGGATAGTGCTATCCATTTTTGGGTTCTAAGACTAAGGTGTCCTAATGGAAGTGGTTTTGGGTTTGAGAAGGCTGTCCTAGGGTTTCTAACTGTAGGGATAAGGCTATCCTCCTCACTCCTTTTGTCTGGATCAGTCTTCTTCTCTCCTTATTTCTTTATTCCACTATATCCTACATCCTGGATCACTTCATTACCTGTAAATAACAACAAGAAAATTAAATAGCAGGATATCTCATCTTATTCTGTAATGAATGATGCAATGCATGATATGCATGATATGAGTGCAATATCCACAAATTATGCTAGGCTTAGACATTATTTAGGTTAATTAAGACCTAGGATTGCTACGCCATCATACCCCCATGCCTAAACATTGCTAGTCCCTAGCAAATGCATGACTAAGTTATTTATAAGTTCAGTCCCTAAAGGACTGCTTATTCTTTTTATCAAAGAGTTTGACTAAAGATTTTTCTCCTTTTGTTTCATCCAGAAATCTAGAAATCCAGATACGTGAAAGTGTAGCTATGTAGCTTTTGTAACGGACTTAAGTGAAAAACCTGATTTACCTCTAAAGCCTGTACTTAACCCATAGTAAAATTCTAGCAGGATAGGCAAACTTTTTCCCTCGGATATCCAAGATATTCTATGAGTTCCACCCCAACTTTAAGCTTGGTAGAGAATGTCTGAGGCAAATGGGTGTATATTTGGTGGCTCACTCATTTGGTGCTACTTAGAGTTTAGTACTACAAAATCTAGGTTCCCGGATTATTAAGTAACTTAACTCAGAGAAAGACGAGAAAACTATGCTCTCTTTTGGTTCCTTTGTATTCATTGTCTCTCTCTTTTCTTTTATTTTCTTTTTTCTTTTTCTTTTTTCTTTTTCTTTTTCTTTTTCTTTTCTTTTCTTTTCCTTCTTTTTCTTTTTCTTAAAGCTCACAATCTCACCAGATCCACACCTATGATTTGTATTTGGTGGTCTCACTTGGCGATACACTTTAATTGAATTCCCATAATCCTAATGCTAAGTCAGATTCCTTAGCCAGTATTTGGGCGGTTAGAAACATAGAAAAAGTGGGTTAAGGCCATATTTGGTGGATCTCAACTTTATTTGGTCGTATTGCCTCAATGCAACTGAAATAAGCACTAAATACTCATAAACTCTTTTTCTGCTCTTTTCTTCTTTTTTTTTCTTTTTTTTCTTTTTTCATTTTTTCATTTTTCTCAATTTTTTTTTCATATGTATAATTTTTTTTTCAACACAATTCGATCTAGCAATACATCCATGAATTTTATTGAGGAGGCATTATTAGGGATTGGTGGTACTCAAGAGACATTGGGTGGCTTATTTGGTGGAAGTGCCTACTCATGGCATTAGGAAGAGATGGATAGGACGACGTATTCCTGACCTTGACATCAATACCCTCCTTTAGCTGATGATTCCGTAAAGAATGGTCGTAACCATCCAACTTAGACCTAGTTTTACGAAAATTCACTTTCTGCGTATTTGTCTTATTTGGTGGCTCTCAAAATCCACACAAAATGTACGCGTAGGAACAAAGAGTGGAAACTATGCCTATTCTCTAAGTATCATTACCTAATCATCTAGGATTTGAGATTCCTTGCACTAATCTTAGAGCACCAGTACACTCTATTTTCATCTCACACTATTTGGTGGATTTTTAAAAAAAATATGCCTGACTCCCAAAACACTGTCCAGGGGTTTAGGAAAAGAAGCACTGCTTCTTCTCAACAGACTGAAGACGTTCATCAGTTTTCATTGTGAATCCATTGCAAAATCTACGTGTAGGTGTGAAAATTGTACTAGATTCCATATTATAGGAATCAACTAGAGGATAGAATCCTTAATGCATTCTCGTGATAAAAATCTTATTCATGAATGCAATATATATATAAATGCTATTTGTTACCTTTCAAAGTTGCACTTCGAAAATTTCCCTAGTTCAGGTTATGTTTAGCTTGGCTCTAAATTTAGAACAAAAAGGTGAGCGGATGAGTCGAAAGTGACTGTTGCGGACAATTTCTAGCTCCAATGCGAATATTAGAGGTGGAGTCGGTTGTTCTTAATTTAAGGACTCTAAAGTGCAATTAGCATGATGTACGAAAGGTTTTTCCTAGGTATTGGCAGAAAAATTTTCAGTTTACGAGTACTACCCCCCCATGCCTACTTTCATGCATGTCCTCATTCATGAATATATTGAAAAATAAATTAGGACAGGGAGTAAATGGGTAGAAATCATCTGGAATAGCTCCTGAATTTTTCGTTCCACTTATTCTAACACCTAAGAAGTAAAATAAATATGCAGGAAAATATGCTAAATAAAATATGCTATATATAGGTGCTGAGATTAACACCTCCAGCTAAGCATAAACTCGAAAAGGATATATGAACACAGTATTGAGAATGGAGAGTAAAATGATAAGAATTTTAATCCCATTCGCCAACAGTGGGTGGTAAATGCGGACTAGCTGTCCATGAATTATGAGCCCAAATAATCAAAAAAATATGTAGATGAGGCTTGGGAAAATCTGCAGCTAGATGCTACAGAAGAAAGACAGATAATTATGGGTGCTTGGAAGAAATGAAGACGAAGGCATCTCGAAGAGGTGATGGAGAATGTGGGTGGTAGGGGTATGGGTGGATTCGTGTGGGGTAAATTCATATGGGTCTTGATAATGGTGATGAATGGGAGGCATGACCTAAGTGGTGTGGTCAGATCTAGAAATCAGGGTCCAGTGATCAGTTTCTGTCTCTACCAGAGATGTTTGCGTATCATCTTCTTTTTTTATCTCTTCAGAAATTTTCAATTCTAATTCTCAATTATCACGTGATTCCCAAAAAATTTTAGCTTCCTCCGACAACTCATCATATGTAATCCCCAATAATCTTTCAATTTCTTGAATATCTTTTTCATAGCGGGATATTTTTACCTTCTCACTTAGATGAAATTGGGCATTAGATTAAGTAGTAAGTCCCTCCGTGAAAGTGGAATGGGTTGAATCATTGATTGACGAGCCGTTTAAGTCTTTTTGAGTTTGTTGCTCTGTGTATGTGATCATTTGAGTCAATTCATCAATGTCTATATGGGTACTCTGAAGTACAACAAAATCATATTCAAACTCATTAATACTTGGTTCCTCAAAATGAAATGATTGATATTTAGGCCCTAAATCAAGATTAAGATTGTCAAATGAATCTCCTTCCTCAACTTCCATAGGGACATCAATATCATCCACCTTGGATGCCTGATCTACAGAATCGTCAATGACCACCTCAAAATCACAATTCTGTTGTGGCACACCTGACCTAAATTCAAACGTTTCTGATTTTTGTTGCTCATCCTGGATTCTATGAAGCTCTTTTTGTATATCATCATATTATCTAGCATTGGCTTCTTTTATTTCATGAACCATTTTGATCAATTGAGTAATCTAGGATTCATTGCAAGGGACAGGTGTTTGAATTGAGCTAGGTCAATCAAGATAGTCAACCATGCTATCAAAGATTTGATCCTATATTGATGGTGACTCTTGTGATTTAGTAGATTTTTGATTCGGGTCATGTGGTCCTACCTAGGTGTCAATTGCCACGGTTTCTTCCAAATTACCCTCCGAATCACTTTCCGTATCATCCGAAAAATACCCTAACTTCATTTTCTTAGCGGCTACATAAATATCAACATGAATCTTCTCATTGCCGCTACTCATTTCCATACATCCTGAGTAACAATCAATCCATGCATTGGTTGTAGCCAAGAAAGGGAGACCTAGAATGATGGGTGAATCACTTAGCTTCTCCAGTATATCCTTGTCCAAAATAATAAAATCAACTAGAAAGTTAAGACCTTGCACTTTAATGATCACATCCTGAACTACCCCCTTAGGTGTTTTGATGGAGCCATCTGCCATTCTAATGGTGATAGGTGTGTGGTGCAGATCTCTAAGTCTGGTGCGGTCAACAAGGGCGATAGGAATCAAGCTAATGGAAGACCCTAGATCCACAAGGGCTCTATTAAAGGTGAATCCCTCAATGACACAAGATATGAAAGGTTTTCCAGGGTCGGTCTTTTTGGGTGGTAGAGTGCCAGAAACAAATGCACTTATGTTAGCAGATAAAACCACCTCTTTAGGTGTGCAAGTATTTTTCTTCTCTTGTGACTCTTTCTTTAAGTCCCTAGGAAAGGGTAAATAGGTCAAATCAACTTTAGGGACCTTTTTCTTCCTTTTGTCCCTAGAGTTTGAGTCAGAGTTGGATGCAGGTTTGGTCTTAAGTTTTTTGGTTGAGTCCAAATTAGACAGTTTGGGTGGGTTCTTAGCTTTCCTCTTCCTTTTAGAGGACAAAGAATTGGCACATGCACAATGGCACGTATGATAGATTGGAGGAGGAGTCAGAAGAATAGGTGGAGAATAGGGATGAAGAGGAGTGTGCATTCGGGGATAGAATGATTCTTGAAGTCTCTTGATTTGATCCCCTTGAGATTTCACTTGATTGTCCAACTTAGTCAGCCTTTCTTCATTTTTCTTGTCAAAGTCCAACAAAATGTTCATGATATCCTCAAGGGTGGTTGTGGGTTGGGTTGGACTAAATGGTTACCCTAAGGTGGATTGAGTGGAGTACTAGGCTGGCCTAGATTGATATTAAGTCTGAGTCAGTCTCTTTGGTGGCCATGAAAGATCAGGATTGTCTCTCTACTCAGGGTTATACGAATCCGGATATGAATCAAAAGGTGTATCACCCTCAGTGGGGCTGACTATAGAGGGAGTTGATTGAGAACCTGATGTGTGGTCCTATACTTGTGATCCATTATTCCAATTCTTTAGTGATATATTATCAAGTACGGGTGTATCAGAAATGGTGCATTCCTCCAATGATCTACCCAAATCATGGATTAGGTCTGAGGGTGCCTTTTGGGTTGGTTGAGTCCAGGGTGCCTCCCTAGTGTAGGAAGAGTCAGTAAAGTAGCTAGTGGATCCAAAATATGGGTCACTAGACTCACTAGATTGGTTATTCTAGGTCTCTTGTTCCTGGGAGGAGTGATAAGATTGAAATTGTGCCTAGGATTGTCTAATTTGCTCTAGGAGCTTAGCACATTGATCTGTATAGTCCTTGTTATATTCCTGGAATTCAGCAACTATGGCTTTTAATTAGTTCTGATCTAGATAAGGGTCGGCTCCATGAGGTTCAGGTTCTAAATAAGTTGGGGGATAAGGATAACCATATCCTAGCTACTGAGGATGAGTCTCCCAACCAGGAGGAGTCAAAATCATGGTTGGATTGGGAGATGGAGAACCCTGAGGGTCAAAAGAATGATATGGGTTCATGGCTATTCGAGAAAAGACGTGAATAGAGATAAGAGATAGTCTTCCTCAGGAAGACTCAGCCAGCTACAAGGGGTTGGTGAAAATAAGGCAAAGGCCTAAGAAAGATATGAGAAAGCCCCAAATCAAGCAAGCAAGCTAGCCTTAAATTGTATACCCTAAATGGATCTAAATCTAGTACCCTGAATGTGACTTGGGTTAAACCAACCCTTGAATTACTTGGCTGGCCAGAAGGGTGGGACCCCCTAGTACACCCCGCGCGGTGGGACACCACTAGAGGTTAACATGGTTATCGCACTGACCTTTTTTGTCACTAGTTGATCCAAAATGACAAGGCCTTGATTTTCACCCAATTAAATTTTAGTTACCAAGTAATTTAATCCTGCCTAGGGCATGTCTACTTAGTTTTAGGCTTGGGCTTAGAGTGCTCTTAGAATGTGATTGGGCATTTTGGGGGTGTTGCCCTTAAATTAGGTTTAGAAGTGTGAAGTGCACAGACAGAGGGTTTTCAATACAAGCTTTAATTGTTGTAGTGGCTTTTATGGTTCAAGTGTTTGTATTAATTTTTCTTTCAGGGTTTCCTTATTTAAGTCAATCCAAACAAGGTTGTGGTGGAGAACGCAACATGTTTTGCAAGTCCAAATTGTTATATGAATTTCCTTTCAGTATGGAATGCAAATGTGCTCTACCTTAGTGTGGGAACCCTAATATCAGATAGGTCTATATGTTGATTTTAAGTATAATAAGGTAGAAGTGGTGCAACCCAATCAGAGAAAACAATGGTCCTAATGCACCACTACTAAGTGAAATAGACCTAAGTGGTTGCCTACGTTGAGATGTAGATCAATTTCAATTCAAGTGGGTGAGGGGGTGGACAACCAATCACAGCAGATCCCCTCTCATGCAATCACACCCAAATCAGGCTCAAACAATTTTGTTTTGGGTCTCTAAATTTAAATCCTAATGTGAATCACCTAGAGTTTATGCTTCTTCTAGTAATCTACAGTCAAACCTTATTCTAACTTTAAATTACTCCCCAAATCAGTAACCAAACCAAAATAAAATGAAATTTGGTAGAGTTCTTCCTTTTTCAACAAGTCTTTTAGGGAATATTTTTCTAATATTTTTACTATTTCATACAATTTTTCAAGAATTTTTTAATGTTAGAGGGTCAAATAGGCTAGATAGACCCCCTACAAGTAATTCAATTTGAAATAGTATAAATTGATATCCAAAAATTCTTAAACATTTATGGAAAAAATTAGGTTTCAATGGCTTTCCAACTCCACAAATTTCAAATTGATTTGATTTATGTAGAGGTCAGAATTACTATTTGAAGTTAGATAAAAGCAGAGTGCAGACTGTTCTGACCCCCTTCCACTTTATGAATTTTTCCAAATAAAAGGTGGCGTTGGAAATTTGGTTTGAAACCCTAAGATCAGATTGAATCCCAAGATTTTTGGATTCCTAATTTGACGACAATAAATTTTTGAAAATCATCAATATTTGTTGATCGAATTTCCAAATCAGACTTTGGTGTGTTTAAATGGTTTCCAAGTTAAAACACACACCAAAGAAATATTTTTTTTTCTCTTTTTTTTGTAAATTTAAATATGAAAATTTGAATTTGATTTTTATATTTTATAATTTTTTTCTTTTTTTTTTTTCACAAGGACATTAGAAAACTAACTTAGCTAAGATCCTGTCTTTTCTAAGGAACACCATTTTTTTTCTCTCTTTTTTCTTTTTTTTTTCAAACCTAAAAATTTAACCAACTAGAGGGTCCATGATGATACCTGTGATCTTTCCCATTGGTTGATGCGTGCGTGGATCCTTTCCGTTCTTGACCTACAAAAATCAAAACAATCATACATTAAGCAAATCCAAATCTAAACTCACGCGTTGCCTCTCCAGCAACGGTGCCATTTGATAGAATGGTTTTTTGCACGTTTTGAAATATGCCGAAAATTGTAGTATAGTTGCACTAAACCCTCGATAAAAAATGCTTATTTATTTAACGAAACTCGATTGATTTTATTCTTTTGAGTCTCGATCGTTCGACTTTGGGAGGTGTGAAAACAAGTTGAGATCTGGATCGACTTTTCTATCCTCAATCTAATCTTACCTAATCTTTTTGGTCCTTTTGTTTTTGAGATTTTTTTCATTTTTGATTCCTGGAAAAAAATCTTGAATGCGAAAACTTCCTAAGTGAGATCCTTGGTGAGGCCATGGTGGTCGTGCGCAACTTGACTAGCCTAAGTAGCGTGTTGGCAAACAAACGTGAATATTAGCAATCACAGAGGCATCATAATATTATTTATGCATAGAATAATAAAAAAACATCACATAACATCTATACTAGAAAGCACATAAAATAGAGGAAATCGTTCACGTTGGAAAGTGCCACTAGGGCCATCAGCTATGTGTGAGGGTGTAGGCTAGACCTTGGGTATACAAACCTGTTTACACGCCTACCAACAAGAGAGGACGACCAAGCAAGGCATGGGAAACCTTGTGGCCGACCAAGATAAAGAAGAAAGAGAGGGGGGCGTCCACTCTATGGAGAAGAGAGGACACACCCAAGTGAAGAGAGGAGAAAAGCGTGTTGCACCCTTTGTGCTCTCCTTCTAGCCACCCATATGAAGATGCTTGGAGGAGAGATTCTTCTTCAACCATCCATGGAGGAGACCTTGGAAGAGGAGGACGACCTTAAGAGGGTGGAAGGGAGGGTGGTCGCAAGTGTGGAGTGGAGGAGAATGGGATATGGAATAATGGGTGCACCAACTTTTCTTTGGCTTTTATGGGAAGGGCTCTCCAATTCAATTGGGTCACCACTTTTGGTGGCTCCCAAAATAGCAAGTGCCACCAATGTAGGATCTAGGTTGACGCAAGGGTTTTAGGGTTTCCTAGAATGGGTGTGCGTAGGTCTGGTAGGGATAAAATAGGAAGGTAGGATTTAGGAAGGTGTGAGTGTGTGCGTGTAATTTTCGTAGAGGAAGGTGTGTGATTTGGTAATTCGAGGTTTGGTCAACCTATATTAAGTAGGTGTTGACCTAATTAGGTTTAAGTGAGTCTAATTGGAGAGGAGTGAGCCTAATTGGGTCTAGGTCAAGACTAATTAGGTTCTACTAAGCCTAATTAAACTTGTATGGGTGAGTAGGAGTTAATTAGATCCTAGGTGGATCTAATTGGGTTTAGGTGCACCCAATCAACATAGATGCACCCAATTAGGTATGTGATTGTTCAATTGGGTTAGGGATAGGATACGTAGGGCTATGGATAGTGAAGTAGGGTTAGGAGGTCTCTAATTAGGTTTCCTAAGGTGTTTGGTAGGGTTTCTAGGTCAAAATAGGCAAGAGCAGGCTTTTAGCACCAACATTAGGAACCAGGGAACAGTATCAGATGTCTAGGGAACATGTCAGACATCTTATACTCCCAAATTGGATGTCTTGAAGTTAGGTTAGACGTCTAATTCTGTATCAGTATGAGTTTTGGCTTCCTGGATTGAATTTCTGCAGAAATCAGACGTCTAGCCTAATGTTTGGATGTCTTAAAAGGTACTGGAGAGTGGGTTTTAGGTTTTCTATGGTGGGTTTTGGTTCCTAAGTGTTTGGAAGAGGGATAAGGTGGATAAGAACATGGGTAGTGCTATCCATGTTTGGGTTCTAAGGCTAAGGTGTCCTAATGGAAGTGGTTTTGGGTTTGGGAAGGTTGCCCTAGAGTTTCTAAGGGTAGGGATAAGGCTATCCTCCTCACTCCTCTTGTCTGGATCAGTCTTCTTCTCTCTTTATTGTTTTATTCCACTATCTCCTGCATCCTGGATCACTTCATTACCTATAAATAACAATAAAAAAATTAAATAGCAGGATATCTCATCTTATTCTATAATGAATGATGCAATGCATGATATGCATGATATGAGTGTAATACCCACAAATTAAGATAGGTTCAGGCATTATTTAGGTTGATTAGGACCTATGATTGCTGCTCCATCATGCCTGAGCATTGTTCTATATCTATATTCCATATCTTTAGATGGAGCATTAAGGCACAATTTTGCAGCTCAAGTGTCTTGGATAGTACTCTACCCATAGCATCGGAGTAAGAACTTGAGTTCGTTAGGAGCGCTTCTTCACACTGCATTGTGTTTTGGGGTTGTGAGCTCCTGGGTGGTGTCTTAGATGGTACTATCCCGAAGTGCCGGTGCTAAAGCCCCCTTGGGGATTGGTGACGGAAATGATGATCCCAACACATCTGTTGTAGGATTAAGCTAAAGAATAAGCATGGGGGAGTTTAAAAATAAAAGAGGTTTTAAAACCAAAAAACACGACCTCATAAAAGTTGGCATTCACAAGCACAGACATAAGGTGTTAAAATTGATGCAAGTTGCGAATCGGATTCAAGAGCCAGAGCAATCCTTACTACAAAAATTTTGGGTCATTTGAATTAACAATGAGTTGATTTGTGAAATTTTAAAAGATACACTGATCTCGATTCCTCTAACTCTTGGATCCAAAGATGAATCCCGAGGTTTTATCTTTAACAAATCTCGTGCCTTTCAAGTTTTTCAATCAACCAAGGTCCCGTAGTCTCTCTCCTTAAAAGTAAAAAAATTAGTCTTTCCTAGAAAATCCATTTTGTGAAAATAGTTTTGCTAAGAGACTAGAAAAGATAAGTATGGGGGCGTGATAAACGCCAGTTTATCATCATTCTTATGCCCCAAAACTAACATAGCTTTTAGGATTTTAACTACACAAACGGATTTTTGGGCTGCATTTAGGCATTTACCTACGATAGGCATGCATTGCATTTTAATGTATTTTTGATACATTTATCTGAGTGTTAGGATTAGGCAGAACGTTAGATCCCACACATCTTGGCACTCAGGAAGGCAGAAGATGAAGAAAAAGCTCCTATCAGCTGGATCCCAACTCCTTATAGATGGATCAACTCACCCTTAGCTACATTCAGCTCATCTCAGCTGAATGGTAGCTCTAGCTAGTTCACCTTAGCTCTATTCAGCTCACCTCAGCTGGATGGCAACTCAAACTAGCTAAAGACAGTTGATCCCAGCACCATTCCAGCTCTTCCAGCTCAAAAGAGTTCACTGGAAGGTCAACCTGACTAGGACTAGCTACTACTATCAAATAGCTAGACTTGGTCAGTTGAAGAAGACCTCAACCAGCTCAGGCAAGCTAAAGTCCAGCTCTCAGGGACTCCACTTAGCTCAACTTAGTTGAGCTAAGCTACCTCAGCTACTCCAGCTAGCTAGGTCCTCCCTGGGAATATCAGACATAGCTCACATCAGTAGAAGCTAGCTCATCTTAGCTTGGCTTAGCAGCTAGTAAAGAACTAGCAAGCTAAGCCAGCTAAGGTAACTCCTTGCAGCTCTCTTCAACAGCCACCAACTCCAGTGCAGCTCAAGATGACTACCTCCAGCTCTTCTCCCTTAAAACCCTAGCTCTAAATGCCTCCAACCCTACTCCCTACTAGCTAAGCTAGCTTAGCTTAGCTAGCCACCTCCTTGACACCAACACCTAACCCTAAAACCCTACCTAAATAGCTCCACCAAATAACCCTAACCCTAACCCTAACTCCACCTAAGCTACCTAGTCGTACTCCAACTTGGCAGCAACCCAAGCCATCCCTTCACCCAACCACCACCCCCAAAAGACACCATAAAGTGGCACCAAAACCACCTATAACTACCCCATAGTTGGCACCACTTTTTCCCTCCGAAACCCCCTTCATCTCCACCACACATCTCCCCTTAAACCCATCTCCACCATCCACCTAACCTCCCTTCTAGAAACCCCCATGGTGGTGCCAAAACCAAGACATCTCTCCATGGTTGGTGCCACCTTTAGGTGCCCCTCTGTGGACATAATCACCACCTACACACCCCCTACTTGGCACCAACCATCTTCCACCCTAGGATCCCCATAACCACCACTAACTAGCTACCAATCCTAATCCTAGCCCTCCACATTCCATGCCAACTAACCCTCCTCTCCACCTCTATATATACCCACCACAATCACCACCAAAAATCCATCTTCTCCATTATTTAGGTTCACCATTCTTCCACCCCATCTCCACGCCAAGGAAGAAGGAGGGAAGAAGATCAAGGGGGCAATCTACCCGCCCCCTTAGTGTCTTCTTCCTCTCTCTTCTTCTCCCTTAGCCATGCTAAGGAGGAGATCATCTTCAACATCAAGGGGATGACCAGGCAAGAGGAGGAGCAAGGTGGTTGACTCCCACCTTGGAGGATAGCTTGGAGGAGGACTAAATTAAGGAAGAAGGAAGACCCTTTTCAAGTGCGGAGCAACTGCACTTGGAGCAAGGGCCATCCCAACTTCAACTAGAGGATTCCCCTTTCCTCTTCTTTATCTTCCACTCTACTTTTTGTATTAGCTAGTAGTTTAATCTTCTTATAGAAGTATTCCTCTACCTTTATTTGACTTTACTAGTAATACAGAAGTTATTCACCTTCCAATTTTCAAGTTGTAGTTAGTGTGCTTTTCCATGTTGTTTTTATAGTTGTAGTGCACACACTCTCCTCTTCTAATTACCCTAGGCACACTTGCCTAGGATGAGCTTAGAAGAGAGGACTCCATTCTTGTCGCCTAGGGTTAGTTGTAGTATAATTAAGTCTTCGCATTCTGTTGCCTCAAACCCGATTGTTTTTAAAAAATATAAAAACAACAAAATCAAAAATCACAAAAAGAAAGTGTGGATTTGAGAGGCGAGAGAGAGAACCATTCATGTGATTAACAAATTGACCTCCTTAGACGACCTTAGATACTCCACTATCTAGATATTATAAATTTAAGAGTTGATTGTGCATTTGCGTATCTCAACGACACTATTTCGTATAATTAACAAATTACGTATTTTTCGCATCAGAGAGAGGGCTAAAACTTAAGTCTAAGGAGCTAACACTAACTTAGGGAGGGAGAGGATGAAGAAGAGCTACACTATGGGACAAATGGAGAGAGAACCACATCTGCCTTGGTCGACTGGACGTGAGGAAGATGACGCATCCGATGATGGTGACGACAATGAAGAATGAGGGAGGAAGACCTAGCTATGGTTGGCTAGCGTTAGAAGAGCTTGAGGAAGAAGATGGCATGTCCAATTTGGTCATTCGATGCGCGGAAGGAGGACGAGGGGTGTCACCGGAGCTGGGGATGCATGGCTGGTGAGGGGTTTGGAAGAAGGAATTTTGGGCCAATTTCAACTCAAAAACACATAGGGAGATGGTAGAGCTTATATAGAGGAGTTTGCAACCTTCAATTTCCAAGAATTCGTGAGATTATTTACAAATTTGGTAACTCACACCCATAGATTTCTCGAGTTCGCCAGCAGTCTTGTGCTCCAAATTGAGGCACAAGATCTAGTTTAATTGATAGAGGGGGATTTGAGGACCACTCCCTCCAAATTTGGAGGGATTTAGTGTTGAATTGGAGGAGAAATCTCCAATCAAAGGTTGACAGATTTGGGTCGGTTTCGCTATTGACTTTCCCTCTTTGGTCGAGAGGAAGTAGAGGATGGAAGGACTAAAATGCAATGCCAATTGAAGACTTAGGTGCATTCTTGTAATAAATAGAGTTGCATGGGCTAAAATGCAAAGTGAGTTAAGATAGACTTCGATTGGGTTTTAAATTTGGGGTTAACTTAATTTGGACCCAAAAAATCTAGTGGTGACCTTAGATTTGATTTTTGACGCAATTTGACTAGGTAATTTATATAGAAGCCCAAAATAGAATAAATTCCCACCTAAGTCTATTTTTGGTCAAAATGGGTTCGTTTGGTCAAAGCGAAGGTTCCAAACCTCTTAGAATATTTTAAAATAATTTTTAGGAGGTTTAGATTACATTTATTTCTACTAGAACCCATTTAATTGAAGTGGAGCTGCATTTAGGATTTTTATTAATAAAATAATCCTCAAAATGTAGAAAACCCTGTTTCAATTAGTTTAAGCCCACTTCTTGTAAATTTATGCTTATTTGACCACTGATTAACCCCTCATTTATTCTACGCTCATGATTATTCGGTAAACAATAGAATTAACTGGTTTTCCTATCTTCTTGTTTCTACTTCAGATCGAAATTATGTTCTTCTGATGGTTATTCAGGAGCATTTATCACTGGATATTGACTAAATTAAGCTAGTTATGATGGGTGATGGTGTTACCATCACCTGTGGATGACTTGTATCTCATATTTATGTGGGTCAATTTTATTTGTTTGTTTTACAATTTTTCACCATGAGCAACGATGAAAAGCTAATCTTATTTTGATGAAAATAGCTCAAACAAAATGGCACCCTTGATGGAGATGATTGGCATGCATTTTCATATTATTTGTTCTCTTACGGATAGCATATAGGTTAGGGTTTCATTTGCTAGGTCGGATTTGCATCTAGGTACGTTTAGGCATAGGTTTGCTATAGGTTTGATCGTGATTTCAGATTCAGTATACTAGATGTTTCTGAAAAATCAAAATCTATTGCTACAAGGATTAGAAAAATCTAAAATTTTTTTCTTATTCTACCCTGAAATGAGCTGTCCAGAGATATAAATTAGGTTGGCTAATTCAAAATATAGAAGAAATGAAAAATAAAGAACCTGAGGATCATCAGATATGTGTTTTTGAGCAGTAAGTCTGTATTACCAAAAATTTTTATCATAGCTCTAGAATTCAATTCGAGCCAAAGTTTTTCTCATAGATTCCTACTGAAATCTAGTTTTCTAAGAGAAATCGATAAAAAATTGGGATAAGTTTTGATCTGGGTTTCATGGAAAAAAGATTCAGGGGGTAGTTCTACTTGATTTGGAAAGTTTGGAGTGCATTGATTTAAAAATTTTGGGAAAATAAATTTTGGGCTTTGGAAAATTCTTGAAAAATTATTTGATGTTTGTTACTTAATGGGGAATGAATGACCATAATTCCAATGGGTTTGGATTTGATTAGTGCCATTTTTATCCATTGATTTACTCATTTATATCTAGGGATTGAGAAGACAGCTAGGCAACTACACCGACCTTGAGCTAAGCCTTGAAAAGGTAAGTTAGTGGTGACTTACGACTGATAAATGCCAGTTTGTCATCATTCTTATGCCGTAAAACAAACATAACTCTTAGGATTTTAACTTCGCAAAGGGGTTTTTGGGCTGCATCTAGGCATCAATTAGGTTAGGCATGCATTGCATATTTTGTTGTGTTTTTGACATGTTTATTTGAGTGTTAGGGAAAAACAGATAGTCAGATCCTTAAAACCTTGGCACTCGGGAAGGTAGAAGATGAAGAACAAGTTCCTATCAGCTACATTCCAGCTAGATCCAGCTCATCTCAACTGGATCCCAGTTGGATCCCAACTCCTTTTAGTTGGATCAACTCATCCCTAGCTCCATTCAGCTCATCTCAACTGAATGGTAGCTCTAGTCAGCTCACCTCAGCTGGATGGCAGCTCAAATTAGCTCAAGGTAGCTGATCCCAACTCCATTCCAGCTCCTCCAACTTAGAAGATTTCACTGGAAGTTCAACCTAACTAGAATTAGCTACTAGCTAGACCTGGTCAGCTGAAGATGACCTTAACCAGCTCAGGCCAGCTTAAGTCTAGCTCCCGGAGGCTCAACTCAACTCAACTTAGTTGAGCTGAGCTACTTGACCTAAGCTAGATACTTTAGCTAGCTTAGTAATCTTTGGGAAGACTAGACCCAACTCACCTTAGCTCACATCAGCAGAAGCCAACTCATCTTAGCTTGGCTTAGTAGCTAGCAAAGAAATAGCGAGCTAAGCCAGCTAAGGTAGCTCCTTGTAGCTTTCTTCAGCAGCCACCAGCTCCAGTGCAGCTCAGGACTACCTCTAGCTCATCACCTTCGAAGCCTTAGCTCCCTCTACCTCTCTACCCTACTCCCTACTAGCTAAGCTAGCTAAGCTAGCTTAGCTTAGCTAGAAACCTCCTTGGCCACCAAAACCTATCCCTAAAACCCACCTAACTAGCTCCACCAACTAACCTTACCTAAGTCCACCTAAGCTACCACCACTCCACCTCAATCTCGGTGCCAACCATATACATCCCTTCACCCCTCTCTACCACCAAAAGACACCACCAAATTCCCTCCAAAACCACCTAAAAATGGTGTGAACTTTTTCCTAACAAAACCCTTGAAATCCAACCCTACACCTACCCTTTCAACCCATCTCCACCCTCCATTTTTTCCCTCCAAAATTAACACCTTCTAGAAGATATTTTTGGAGGGAAAACCAAGGCACCTCTTCATTTCCCTCCCATTTTTCCCTCGAAAAATATCCAAGCACCCTTTCATTTCCCTCCAAAAAATACCGTAACGACCCTCTTTCCCATCCTATAAATATCATACCCTACCACTACATAATTCCCATCTCCTCTCCATTAGTTAGGTTCCATCTTCTTCATTTAGATCAAGTTCCATCATCATG
Organism: Thalassia testudinum; assembly: GCA_037157565.1. Taxonomy (NCBI): domain Eukaryota; kingdom Viridiplantae; phylum Streptophyta; class Magnoliopsida; order Alismatales; family Hydrocharitaceae; genus Thalassia; species Thalassia testudinum. Next base: position 149,281,033 of record JAZHRO010000031.1, read on the forward strand.
CCAAGGAGGAAGAAGAGAAGAAGATCAAGGGGGCACACACCTGCCCCCTTGGTGCCTTCTTCCTCTCCTTCTCCCTTAGCCACTCCAAAGGAGAAGATCTTCAACACTAAGGGGATGGCTAGGAAAGAGGAGGGGCAAGGTGGTTGACACCCACCTTGGAGGAAAGCTTGGAGGAGTTATCATATCAGAAGCAAGGAAGCATTCTTTTCAAGCACAGGAGCTACTGTGCATGGAACAAGGACCATTCTTTCTTCACCATCTTTGGAGGATTTTCCTTCATCTCTATTTTCTTTGTATTATATAGTGTAGTTTCTCTTTTACTTTTAAGAAGCATGTAACTACTTGTCATCAACTCTACTAGTAATACAAAGTTGTTTATTGCCTTCAATTTCATGCTTTCTAGCTTAGTGTGTCTTTCATGTTGCTATTAGTTTACTAGTGCATCACACTCCTCTTCTAATTACCCTAGGCACACTTGCCTAAGGTGAGCTTAGAGGAGAAGGCTTCACCTTTGTCACTTAGGATTAGTTGTAGCATAATTCATCTTCGCATCAATCCCGATTATTTCTAAAACTATAAAAGCAACAAAACGAAAATCACAAAAATATGTGTTGATTTGAGAAGAGGAGAGAGAACCTGTTCTTTGTGACTAACAAATTGGCCTCCTTCGATGACCCTAGATACTCCACAATCTAGTTATTATAAATGTAAAAGTTTGATTGCAGATTTACACATTGCAATGATTCTAATTACATTATTTAACAAACTGCGTATTTCTTACATCACTTTGGAGGTAGAACCAAGGCACCTCTTCATTTCCCTCCCATTTTTACCTCCAAAAAATACCATAACCACCCCCCTTCCCATCCTGTAAATACCATACCCTACCACTACATAATTCCCATCTCCTCTCCATTAGATAGGTTCCACCCATATCATTAGTTAGTTTCTTACATCCACGCTAAGGAAGAAGGACAGAAGAAGATCAAGGGGGCAACCTACCCGCCCCCTTGGTGCCTTCTTCCTCTCTCTCTTCTCCCTTAGCCACACAAAGGAGGAGGTCATCTTCAACCTAGAGGGGACGGCTAAGAAAAAGGAGGAGCAAGGTGGTTGACACCCACCTTGGAGGACATCTTGGAGGAGGACTACTAGAAGAAGCTAAGAAGAAGTCTTTTCAAGTGTGAGGCAACCACACTTGGAGCAAGAGCCATCTTGAAGCTTCTACTAGAGGATCCCTCTCTTTTACATCTTTATTTTATCTTTGTATTAGCTAGTTTAGTTTCTCCATTTTGTTAGGAAGTATTCCTCTACATGTACTCCATTTACTAGTAATACAATTTTCACTTTGCCTTGTAATTCAAGCTTTCTAGTTAGTGTGTATTTCATGCTTGTAGCTAATTAATAGAGCACACTCTTCTCTTCTAATTACCCTAGGCGCACTTGCCTAGAGTGAGCTTAGAAGAGAAAACTTCTTCTTGTCACCTAGATTTAGTAAGAGGCTTAATCTTTAGTTCATCTTTTCACAAAACCCAATTGTTTCTGAAAATCCTAAGAACAACAAAATAAAAAATACAAAAAGTTATGTTGATTTGAGAGGCGAGAGAGAGAACCCATTCTTTGTGACTAACAAATTGGCCTCCTTGGACGACCCTAGATACTCCACTATCTAGGTATTATAAATGTAAAAGTTTGATTGTGGATTTACACGTTGCAACGACACTAATTACATCATTTAACAAACCGTGTATTTCCCGCACCACTTTTTGGTGTCGTTGTCAGGGTGGCATGGCTTAGTCACATATTTTATCTCTTTCTTGCTTTATTAGGTCTTCATAATTTTATTTTGTGTTTTGTTTAGGTGCGAATCAGGAGCGGGAGCGGGATTCAGATTCGCTTGGAGTGGAAACTTCAAGTGATCCTGTCTTCCCACGTACTTCAGGTTAGTACCCCAGGCTATCTCTTTTAAAAAATCCAAAATATCTAAAAAAATCTTTAAATTATCAAAAAAATAAAAACAAGAAAAATTGAGGGTGGTAGAACCCTAAAACTCTGTATTGCTTGTTTGCTTGATTTTTCCTCCACCTTAACCTTATTGGTGTATGATTTTTGAAAATTCAGACTTCTATCTTAATTTTCAAAAATCAAGTTAGGGTACTTAGGAGCTTTCTAAAATCATCAAATTTCATCTAGGGAAGCCCCTTTGAGTAAAGAACCTTGAGTCCAATTTTCAAGTAGTTTTACTAAATAGAAAAAATTAAAAAATTCACGGACTGAATAGAGATTAGAACTTATTTTCTTACAGTTTAAGAATTTTATAAATTTTTATATTCATCAGAATTTGGAAAACTTTATATTTCTGGAAATCTTGAGAAATTATATACATTATATAAACTTCTCAAAAATTTTTGAGATCATTTGATATTTTTGTAGAATCAATTCCCAGAATCTATCATTTCTAACTCTTGACACAAGTAAGAGGAAAAATTCCAAAAAAACACTAAACAAATTCCTAAAATCACAAAAAAATAATTTTTGAATTCCTTGTTTGGACCACCATCTAAAAAGATTTTAAAAAAGATTCATTTTTAGAAGTTACATAACTAGGAATTCCAACTTTAAGGTTTTTAATTTTCTCTTTTAATTGCATCAAATTTCAAAGGAATTGATCTCCACCAACAACTTCTTTGCCATTATTTCGTGGAACGTAAAAACCTTGTTTGAACATTTAATAAGAGAGATCCTAAAAGAAATTTAATCTTTATTAAAACCCTAAAATCCTTCATCCAAAAATCCTTGTTTGCAAATCTCTTTTGATTTGGCTTGGGCACCACTTCTAGCCTAATTCGCACACACAAAAAAAAGAAATAATCTGGCATTACCCCAACTAATGCCCATCACATTCCTTATACACTTTAAGCTCCTAAACTTAATTAAAATTTTGTAGCAATGTGACCCCTAAGGTTTCATCAAACTTAGGCTTGCTACCTAGGTTTTAAGTTTTCTTTAGTTGGTATTAATTCTTTCATTTATATCTGGTGCCAGGCCGAAGGGTCGTGTCAAATGACCAGGTGTGGGTTTACACAAGCCCCCAGTGATTTTCCTGGGACATGCTTGGGCCCAACCCTCCCCTTATTCAGCCTAACCAGATTTATTGAGAGAACGGATATCCACTACTAATTCCTTATTTCCTAGATAGACCAAGTCTTAGGTTAATTTTTAGGGAGTCACATTGAAGTTAGGTCTAGAATTTTGTTGCCTGCTTGCGTACTTTCTCTCATCTCTCCCTCCTCTCCTCCCTGTTTCTTCCATTTTTGCATGGGCAACGGTCCTAAAATCCGCTCTTGGAGGGACCATTTGATTTCGCCCCTTGCACCAAAGACCTCTTTTCCTGCATTCTTCCTCTTCTTTGCATTTTAAAAAAAATGGAAAAACAAAATAGGTCCTCTAACCCACATGCTGATTTTTCTATGCCCCATCTATCCGCCTCGGAGCTACCTAATCAAGCCCTCCCACCTCATTTCTACTCCATGATGGCTTTGTTACAAGCTAATCAATAATAGTTAACTAGGGATATAACAAATCTAGCCAACCAAGGGAGACCTGCCAAGCTTACCCAAGCTCCACAAGTTCCACATCTAACCCCATCTAACACCCCAAAGAGAGAAAATTTGCATAATCTAAATACTTCCCGTGCTAAGTATAATCAATATTCTGAGGCTTTCTATGGTTCAACAGGGAATTACACATATCCAAATCATCTCCCCACTCAAAATATCTCCACCCTCCAGGAGAAATTTAAAAATTCCTCTAATTGGAGGAATTATCTGACTTAATCCTGGACCAATCCGATCCATCACCAATAGCAAAACCCATTTGCAAGGTATGGTTCAAATCAGACTTGTTATCAATCTGGGCCATCTCAAGAAGACATCAATGCCCATATGATGAAAACCCTACAGGATATGCAAAGCAAAACGATGGAAATAACCCGTGTTATTAACATCTCCATGATCAAGTTGTGGTTACTTTGACCTAAAGACCTGCAAGATATTCACCATCCTAGCCCACACCAATCTCTGTCAATCAAAGGAACCAACACCCAAGTGGACATCGACATCAGAACCACACTAATCAGCCTTTTATTAACCTGATACCTCAGCACCAACCTGGTTTCTATTAACAACAAGCCCTCACACCTCCTCCTAGTGATAACCAAATTGCATATGCAAATACATTAAGGAGTGGGAAAACCACCACTGATTTTTTTGAACATGTGAGGAGTGCTATCATTAACGATAGCAAACCAGGATCATTTTATTCATAAGTCATAATAGAGAACAACATTCACAAAGAATCTCTCACACTTCCATTATCTTTCTGCAAGTTCTAACAATATTCACCATATTTATTGGTGTCCCTCTAAATAATTTATTGTTACGAGCACACCAGATACACCACAGAACTCCTACCATCAATGTATGCAGTTTGGATGAATTTCTAAAGTACATCCATAGCTCATGACATGAGGGGAGGCCTTCTCTGAATATGATTCTCTAGGCTTGATCTGTCACCAGGCACGTAGAAAAAATGTGTATGTTGCTATCAGTTGGGAAGTCACATAGTGGACAGTTCTGGGCTGGGACACCCAGTCTTGTGTGCCTCATGTCACTGGTAATGAGAGCATCTCTTCTGCCTAGATAGAGGAAAATTTTTATTTTTAGGGGCATTTTTAAATGCCAAATACCAGCACAATCCTTGTCCACTAGCAGAGTATTATCGCCTCCATCAATCAAATATTTATATGCCTTGGCTGGGAGAATGGCCCATGATTCCAGACATACCGATCAGGTCCACCCAATGGCTGGAAAGGTTCTAATTCCCTCCTCAACTGAGTGCATTCTTCTTGCAAGCATCCTCCTACTCTAGTCACATGGTCCACAGGCCTCCAATTGCTATTCAGGGGGTCCTAGCTATCATTTACCAAGATGGATTTGTCCACTGCAGCGTTGAATGTGAGTGGAAATCTATTTTTCAGTAGGCCCAAACTAGACCAATGATCCTGCTAGAAGGAGAACTGCTGGTCGTCTCCAAGTTTTGGTGCAAAGCTTGGCTAGTTGTTGTGGACTGCTGCCTAAATAGACCTCCAAAATGGAGATGGTCAGTGAGGGGCAGAGGTGTATCTAGTTACGTGAGAGCTGTGATGGCCGTCTTTGATGATCGCCGATCAACACTTGCCATCAGCTTCAAGGAGTTTAACTGCCCATTTGATCAGCAGGGAGTCATTAAACACCTTCAGTGAACAGATACCCAAACCACCTTGTTGTTTAGGAGTGCATAATTTCTGCCATTTAATGGGGTGTAGGAATCTGCCCTTAAATTTTGCCCCTTTCCAAAAGAATCATTTTTGTAGTGTGTCAAGTCTTTTCCAAATTGATTTTGGCACCCTGAAAATGGAGAAGAAGATCGGGATAGAGGTGATGATTGAGTTTAAGAGGATCAACCTGCCTCCCTTCGACAAGTAGCGGCTGTTCCAACTCTCTAGCTTGGCAGTAACTTTCTCAAATAAGGGGTTTCAGTCGCTCTTTTTTAATTTGGTGTCTCGCAAAGGGAGTCCCAGATATTTCACTGGCAGGTTTCCAATAGGAGTATAAGGGTTGGTGGATAGCCTCTCAGTTTCATGACTAGCCAATCCAAAGCAAATGGGGGAGGACTTGTTGCCATTTATCTTCAGATCGAAAATTTCACCAAACATGGTCACCATACTATGAAGGATCTTAGCTTCATTTATACCCCCTTCCACAAAGAAAACAGTGTCGTCTACATATTGCAATATTGGTGCCATAGCACTAGAGTTTGTCAAGGAATAACCTCTTACCAAACCTACCTCCGAGAGCTGGAAAGTGGAGCAAGTTAGGGTGTCCACCGCAAGATTAAAAATAAGTGGAGCTAGGGGGCAACCTTGTCCAACCCTGTGTTGGGGTTGAATCCAAGTTTCACAAGGTTTTCCATTTACAATAGGAGAAAAGGATGAAGTTGTGATACATCTTTTCATCCAAATAATCCACTTTGGTGGGAACCCCCTTCTCCTCATAATTTCCCAAAGATAGTGCCAGGAGACCGAGCCAAAAGCCCTATTGAAGTCCACCTTCCACATGAAGGCTTTACATTTCCGTCTATGCCATCTGGTGACCATCTCTTGAGCTATGATAAAAGACTCTTACAGTGATCTGTTGGGAAGGAAAGCTAATTGTACTAGATTAATCATATGCTGTAGAACTCCCCTCAATCTGTTTGCTAAGACCTTGTTAATAATCAAATAAATAGAGTTTGTCAAAGCAATAGGTCTGAACTCTTGTAGGCTCTCCATTCCTTGCTTCTTAGGCAGTAAGAATAGGTATGATTTATTGATTCTTTCGAATCCTGAGTTGCCCTCTTGGAACTATTTAATTACATCCATCACATCATGCTTCACCACCGGCCAAAATTCCCTATAAAAGAAGACTTGAAATCCATCGGGGCCCAGGGAGCCCTCAGAGTTCAACCCAGCCATCTCCTCTTCAACCTCCTGGATTGTGATAGGCGCAATCAGATGTTCAGCTTTAGATTAGTCTACCCGAGAGAAGTCTAAAGTTGTTAGTCTCCAACTTCCTCTTTCTGTAGCTCTGGTAGCTTCTTTGAAGAACCTGATCGCTTCTTTTTTGATAGCTCCAGGGGAGGACAACACCTGATCACCTGAATGCAAAGAAGAGATATAATTGATTCTCCTTCTAGAGCTGGTTGCCGTGTGAAAGAATTTGGTATTTGCATCTCCTTTTAGCCATAGTTGTCTAGATTTTTCTCTCCAATCAATTTCCCTCTTTAAATCTTCCTCTAAAATAGTCCCCTGACAAGTTTTACGTTGTAGTTGCTCATCTTCCGTTAGCTGCCCCTTATCCTCTTTTTCGTCTAGCAGTTGCACCTTCCTTAAGGCTTCCATCCTTCTTTGGTCTCGTAAGACCTCTATTACATTTCTATATTCCTTCATGACAGATTTAAGTTCTTTGAGTTTGGTAGCAATCTTGAAGGTGGCTATGCCCTCCACCTGCTTGGATACCCACCAGTTGGTAATCATATCCTTACATCCTTCTTCCTTAAGCCATGACTTTCTGAATTTGAAGTATGTGCCTGTCAAGGAGCCTTCACCACAATCCCAGAGTAGCAGGGTATGATATGAGAATGGGCGGTCCAGCCCCCTTACCGAGGATAGTTGGAAGCTTTCCAGTAGCTCCACATTGGCAAAGAATCGATCTAGCGTTGACTTTTTCCCATTTACGTTTCTCCAAGTGTATTCAGCCCCTGAGGAAGGATAGAGAGCCAGGCATAAAGCTGAGGTCGCCATCTGGAAGCCAAGCGAACCACCATTCAGCCTTCCACTTCCTCTGTCATCTTCGGTTAAGGTGCAATTGAAATCTCCCCCCACTAGCCAAGGCAGTCCTTGAACCACATCTACAGCTCTGGATAGCTCTTGCCAGAGAGCATTTCCCGCATTGTCAGAGCATGGTCCATACACGTATGACAAAATTAAATCCCGATTTGAGCTCAATTGTTTGAACTTGCAAGTTATCACATATTAAAACCACCACTGATTTAGGGCCTTCGAATCAAATTGATGAAACCCACCCTCAACCTATGCAAATTGATTCTCCTAACCACAATTAGGAAGAAGAAAAAGAAACACCAAAAATACAAGACTCAAATCCTAATTCCCACCCTCAAGCATTGCAATCCAATCCTTCTACAAAAGAATCAGAGCCTTCTCACCAAGATCTTTTGGGCTTATTTGGGCAAGTTGAGACTAGCATCCCCCTCCTAGATGCCACCCCTGCCTATGCTAAGTTTTTGAAAGAAAGGTGTACTCCAAAGTGGTAGGACCAGAATCTAGGATGGGTGGTCCTTTCCAAGATGGTGAGCTCCGTTGTACAGAGCAAGCTGCCTCTCATGAAAAAGGCCTCGGGTGCACCACTCATTTTGATTGTCATAAGTGACACCACCTTTTATCGCGCCCCTCTCAACTTAGGTGCCTCTATTGATCTCATTCTCCTGGTCTTATTCAAGGAATTTTGATTCGGTGAATTAAAACCTATTAAGGTTCAATTTCAATTGCTAGATCGATTTACCATTAAACTGTGGGGAGTTTTTGAGGATATTATTGTCGAGGCCCGAAATTGTCTATTTCCGATTGATTTTCTGGTCCTTGACATAGAGGTACTAGTCATCCTTGGAAGACCTTTCCTGATTACCACACAAGCTAATATCAATTATCCTTTCATAAAAATGGATATAAGTTGTGGTTAACAGATTATTTTATTAGATATTTTCCAAGCTTCAAAGAAGTCCATTGATTGTGAATTTTTTGAAGATGCTGATAATAAAATGGAAGCGGTAACTAAGAAATCTATGTTGATCAATTCCTACTCTACTTTGACCACTGTTGATCCAAATTCTATTATTTATATTCCAAATATGATTTTGTGGTTCAAGACATTTCAGATTAGCTAGGGTTTGATTTTTACTCTTTTAATCTTTCTGATTTATCACCAAAAATATCCACACTAACTTCACCCACCCTGCATCACATTGAACTCTCTCCCCCTCCCTTTCCATTGGACCTACCACCCGACCCATCCAAGTTTGGCTTTCATCATAAATTCAAACCATGGCCAGACTTGGGTCATTCTTCCAATTTTCCATTTTATTTTGATCCCTATATCTTTACCAGTCATTTTTTAAGGGATCCTGAGAAAGACACCTTTCTTGAGGACATTCAAGTATCCAATTATTTACATGATTGTCCATCTTCCGTGCATTGCAATTCAAGCCCAGCTGAATGGTGTAAAAGATAACAATAGATGTGAGGTAACTCATCTTTTTTTTTCACTTTTTCAGTTTTTTATTTTTTCAGTGGTTTTGCCAATCCTATTGTTGACCGCCTTCACCAAGGTAATCCCTTTTCCCTTTCAATTGCATGCGAACATGCCACATCTTAAGCATGGGGGGGATGTTTTTAAATTTTGATGATGAAATTAGGATTTTTAAAATCCAAAAACATGCAATTTTCTTGTTTTATTTTTTGCTTGGATATCCAAAAAATTAAAAATGTTTAAAACTTTTGCAGGAAATTTTGAAATCAGTGCTAAGGTTGAACATTCACTTTTGGTACAATGGGATTTAATCTTTAACAAACTAGGGATAAGGATACAGATTTGATTATCAGAATTTTAGGGTCTACCTTTAGACTAGATCAAATATCCTACTCTAAAATTTCACCTGAAGTCATGATAGTTTAGGTGATTTGATCCTCTTTTGTAACATTGAAAGTATTTGGCTTAGTTTCTAATTCAAAAACTTGTATCTCGTGTAAAATTTCTTGTGTCAAAATTCACACACAAGCCAACACCTAAAAATAATAAGAAATTAGAAAAATCCATTGTTTGGTCGTAGTAAAAGTTTGAAGCAGATCATTGGTTTGAGTTCCCACTGCCGATAAGAAGGAAATGCCTCCTTTGAGGATGCGATGTCAACATGTTACCACCTCGGCATTGCTCTATAACTATATTCTATATCTTTAGATGGAGCATTAAGACACATTTTTGCAGCTCAAGTGTCTTGGATGGTGCTCTATCCATAGCGTTAGAGCAAGAGCTTGAGTTTACTTGGAGCGCCCCTTTACACCGCATTTTGTTTTGGGGTTATTAGCTCCTGGGTGGTGTCATGGACAGTACTATCTCGAAGTACTGGCACCAGAACCCACTCAAGGGTTGGTAATGGGAATGATGATCCCGACACATTTGTTTTAAGACTAAGCTAAGAATAAGTATGGGGGTATGATAAAAAAAAAATTAAACCAAAAATACAACCTTATAAATGTTGGCTTTTCACAAGCACAGACACAACATTTTAAAGGATATTACAAGTTATGAATCGGATTCAAGAGTGGGAGAAATCCTAACTAAAAAAATTTCAAGTCATTTGAATTAACAAGGGGTTAATTTGTGAATTTTTGGAGGATATATTGATCTTGATTTGTCAAATGTTTTGGATCCAAAAATGAATCCCAATGTTTATCTATAACAAATCCCTCACCTCTCGTGTTTTAACCAACCAAGGTCCTATGATCTCTTTCTCCTTAAAATAGTTGAAAAAATTAGTTTTCCCAAAAATTTCATTTTGTAAAATTTTGTTTTGCTAAGAGACTAGCAAAAGATAAGCATGGAGATGTGATAAACACTAGTTTATCATCATTCTTAGACCCTAAAACAAACATAGCTCTTAGGATTTTAACTCCGCAAAGGGGTTTTTGGGCTACATTTAGGCATCGATTAGGTTAGGCATGCATTACATATTTTGTTGTGTTTTTGACATGTTTATTTGAGTGTTAGGGAAAAATAGATAGTCAGATCCTTAAAACCTTGGCACTTAGGAAGGTAGAAGATGAAGAACAAGCTCCTATCAGCTGCATTCCAGCTAGATCCAGCTCATCTCAACTGGATCCCAGTTGGATCCCAACTCCTTTTAGTTGGATCAACTCATCCCTAGCTCCATTCAGCTCATCTCAACTGAATGGTAGCTCTAGTCAGCTCACCTCAATTGTGGCATCTCAAGCTAGCTCAAGTTAGTTGATCCTAGCTCCATTCCAGCTCCTCTAACTCAGAAGAGTTCACTGGAAGTTCAACCTAATTAGGACTAGCTACTAGCTAGACCTGGTCAGTTGAAGATGAGCCTAACCAGCTCAGGCCAGCTTAAGTTCAGCTCCCGGAGGCTCAACTCAGCTCAACTTAGTTGAGCTGAGCTACTTGACCTAAGCTAGCTACTCTAGCTAGCTCCGTAATCTCCCAGAAGACTAGGCCCAACTCACCTTAGCTCACATCAGCAGAAGCCAGCTCATCTTATCTGGGCTTAGTAACTAGCAAAGAAATAGCGAGCTAAGCTAGCTAAGGTAGCACCTTGTAGCTTTCTTTCGCAGCCACCAGCTCCAATGTAGCTCAGGACTACTTCTTCCAGCTCATCACCTCCAAAACCCTAGCTCCCTCTACCTCTCTACCCTACCCCTTACTAGCTAAGCTAGTCACCTCCTTGGCCACCAAAACCTAACCCTAAAACCCACCTAAATAGTTCCACCAACTAACCTTACCTAAGGCCACCTAAGCTACCACCACTCCACCTCAATGTAAAAGTTTGATTGTAGATTTACACATTGGAACGATACTAATTATATTATTTGACAAACTACGTATTTCTTGCATCACTTTGGAGGCAGAACCAAGGCACCTCTTCATTTCCCTCCCATTTTTCCCTCCAAAAAATACCATAACCACCCCCCTTCCCATCCTATAAATACCATACCCTACCACTACATAATTCCCATCTCCTCTCCATTAGATAGGTTCCACCCATATCATTAGTTAGGTTCTTACATCCACGCCAAGGAAGAAGGAGAGAAGAAGATCAAGGGGGCAACCTACCCGCCCCCTTGGTGCCTTCTTCCTCTCGCTCTTCTCCCTTAGCCACACCAAGGAGGAGGTCATCTTCAACCTAGAGGGGACGACCATGCAAGAGGAGTAAGGTGGTTGACACCCACCTTGGAGGACATCTTGGAGGAGGACTACTAGAAGAAGCCAAGAAGAAGTCTTTTCAAGTGTGGGGCAACCACACTTGGAGCAAGAGCCATCTTGAAGCTTCTACTGGAGGATCCCTCTCTTCTTCATCTTTATTTTATCTTTGTATTAGCTAGTTTAGTTTCTCAATTTTTTTAGGAGGCATTTCTCTACATGTACTCCATTTACTTGCAATACAAATTTCACTTTGCCTTCTAATTCAAGTTTTCTAGTTAATGTGTATTTCACGCTTGTAGTTAATTAGTAGAGCACACTCTTCTCTTCTAATTACCCTAAGCGAACTTGCCTAGGGTGAGTTTAGAAGAGAAGACTTCTTGTTACCTAGGTTTAGTGATAGACTTAATCTTTAGTTCATCTTTGCATAAAACTTGATTATTTCTGAAAATCCTAAAAATAACAAAATCAAAAATATAAAAAGTTATGTGTTGATTTGAGGAGCGATAGAGAGAACCCATTCTTCGTGATTAACAAATTAGCATCCTTGGATGACCTTAGATACTCAACTATCTAGGTATTATAAATGTAAAAGTTTGATTGCGGATTTACGCGTTGCAACGACACTAATTACATCATTTAACAAACAACGTATTTCCTGCACCAATGACATAAAAGGAAGGGCTTAAAGAGCTGAAAAGGAAAGGAGGAATCACCTCCTCCTTTTGCTTTTTAGATTAAAATTCTTATTTAAACTTTAGGTTAGATAATTTTAATCCCAGTTTTATTTTTTCCCTTGTTTTGGGACTTTATTTGTAGGAGCCTGTTCCCAGCTTTATTTAGTTGATTAGGATAATTTAATAATTTTATGATGTGGTGACTTTGCTTTATTTTCTTTTTCTTATTTTTATTTGTTCATTAAAAAAAAACTTGAGTTACCAGTTGGAAGCTGCATGTTTTAGGACGAACATTTAGGTTTGTATTAGCAACATGTAGTTTTTCTTTTCTGCATTGCGTGCATTCCTGCATTGTAGATTGCTGAAGCAAGGTATGTATTTGCTTATCTAGTTTTTCTTTTTTGCATTGCGTGAATTCCTGCATCATAGATTGCTGAAGCAAGGTACATATTTGCTTATCTTTTGCATCAGTTGCCTAAGTTGCATTTTTGGACCTAATTGAAGACCACTAAATCTAATTGAATCAACTTAAAAAGTGGTCTCTTAATCTCTAAAATTGGGACTTAGGAGGGGGACCGTAAAATCAAAGGAATCGTGCTTGTGAACTTGTATGTGGATTTCAAAATTCAAAATTTGCACATTTTATGGTGTGTTGCACATGATTTCATGAGCATGCACATAAGGATTAGCAAACTATTTTTACCTCTCCTCTTTGCATCACGAAGGGTCTAGACTCAGGTCAAAACTCGACTGTGTCTAGTCACCCTTTGTGGGTAGGTTTATAAGCATAGAGTAGGTTGGCGTTAGGACTAGTAAATGCTTTGAAATTTGTTTAGCCACCCATAATAATAGTATTGGCCTCAACCTTCTTCCAAAAAGAGTTGCTCTAGAGTCTCAAGGTCACCATACCTCTTATACCACCTAAATGGGATCGGAGGGGTGCAAACTTGACTCCATTTGTCTAATCTGTGAAGTAGGCTTGAAGGTTGATTAAAATACTAAACCTACTTAAATTCAAAAGAGCTTGAATTGTGTTTGGCAATGCTCTCTTATGTGACCATGAACCTAAGAGAATCGTTAGGAGAGGTCACTAGGTGAGGTGAGAAGAGATGGCTGGTGAAGGAGCAAACTAGAGATCTTTACATGATTACTTTATCCCTACCATCCAACCCAGCCATGAACTTAGAAGGCTTGAGGGAGACAACCCATATGAAATCAAGAATAGTACCATATCTTTGTTACCCTCATTTTGTTGTACTACTAGGGAGGACCCCTATAGGAATTTAAAGGAGTTCACCAAGGTTTGTTCCATGTTGAGATTGTAAGGCATTTCTGATGACACCCAAATGTGAGCCTCTTTCCCTTCTCCATGAAGGATAAGGCAAAACATTGGTATTATACCCTTGATACTAGGGTAAACACATGGGAGGCCTTGAATTGCGAATTTCTAAAGAAGTATTTCCCTATGAAGAAAACAAACCATTATTAGAGGGAAATCATTGGTTTTTCTCAACAAGATGGAGAAGAATTTCACGATGCATGGGAGTGTTTTAAAGATTTGCTTCACCTTTACCCCCATCATCAAGTGCCAAGATGGAAACTTCTGGAAAGGTTCTACATTGGGTTGAATGAAAAACATAGGAAAATAGTGGATGGCGCCTGTGCAGGAACCTTTCTAACTAAGATTGAGGAAGAGGCCTGAAACTTATTTGAAACCCTTAGTGAGAATTCTATCCATTTATTTTTTTCCTACTTGAATATAATACCCTCAACCTTCAAAAGAAGGCAAAGGCTGATGGGAACACCATCATGAGCCCTAATTAGCCACATTTAGTCAGGTTTGATTGATAAAAGCTTCTACCTAATCATTTGACGGTCATAACTCCGCATTGTTCTGATTTGAGGAAAGAACGGGAAATCAGGGTTAATTCTATAATATTAATAGCACATCACAAATACAGATTAACCATGGGCTCACTCAGGGGTTAAATGAAGGTCATTATCTCAAAAGTCTAAAAAGTGGGTCAACACTAATAGAAATGGGATTTCACGCATTTTGAGAACCAAAACAGCACATAAAATCTTAATTCTCAATTGGCTTAAATTAAAGAGGTTCTGGTTAGGATAAATTTATCTAAACCTCCTAAAATTCATAGAAAAATATTCTAAGAGGTTTGACACCCTTGGTTTGACTATTTGAACCTATTTTGACTTAGAATAGAGCTTTAGACGGGATTTTGGCCTAAGTTGGGCTTTTGTGCAAATTGCCCAGTCAAATGTGGTTAGTATTGAAATCCAAGTTCACCATTAGATTCCTTGGATCGAAATTAGGTTAAGGCCAAGATTTGGGCCCAATCAGAGTCCATCTTGACCTAGTTTGCAATTTAGTCCCTAAAATCTGTATATGTCTCAACAAAACACTTGACTTTCAAATTTATTACAAATAGGTCCCTAACTTTTCATTGTTTTCTTCATTCCAATCCCTACCTCCATTGGAGGTGGGAACGCACATCAGGTTGAGATTCTTGGAGAGATTTCTCTCTTAAATCAAAACCAAATCCCTCCAAATTTGGAGGGATTGATCTTGAGAAATTTCCCAATCGTTTAGACCAGATCTTGGACCCTGACTCTCATCCTAGAGCTCAAGCCTACTCGACAATTTTGGAGATATTTTTCTCCAAGAACATTGGTCAAATCAGGCTATTTTCCTCATTTAGAGCTCATTTTGAAGCTCTATAAAGAGTTCTCATGCCTTAGCTGTCCTTAACCAAGTTTGAGTCAGAAATTCCCTCTCTTCTTCTCCGACCAACCACACTTGTGCTCCGGCGACTCCTATCTTCTTCATTCGGCCTCCTAATAATCAAATTGAGAGGTTCTCCACCTTCATCTTGATCATCCACTCCTTGCCAGCCACAGCAGATGCCTTCTCCTTCCTTGTCGTCGTCGCTCTCTCTTACCGTCAACTTCATCTTCCTCGCATCTGGCTAATCAATGTCAGACGTGTCTCGACTTCTCCCACCTAGGTAAGCTCACCATCTTCTTTCTCTCTCTCTTGACCTTCCTTGCACACTCGAATTTCATTTTCGACCGATGCACCACTGTCAACCACGTTGTCTTCCTCACGATCGGCACGAGCTCCGACGAGCTTACGCCGGTGCCACAAACCACCAAACACACTTCCATCACCTTCACAACCTCCATCGTGTCTCACTAAGTGAAAGGTCTCAAGAAATTTTGGGCTTCGCACTCCCCATCTCCCTATTGAGCAACCCACCATCTCACCTTCCACTCCGACCTTGATAGGCCACCTCTAGCCTCCAACCACCATTAAACTGCCATGACCACATTCACCAAGCTCTAGCAAAGCTATTGAATGTGTTTAATTATGGCAACAAGCCTGTATTCATGTTTTCCAGGTTCATTGGAGCTTCGTCATCACCGCCGTTCCAAGCACCATCCACCGAGCTACGACTACCATTGAACTCCAGACCATTGCCAGGCAATGCGGCTTGACCTTGTGAGGGCTTCTGGACTTGCGATTATAGAAGAAATAGGCTGTTGTAGCCTCAATTTGATGAAGCCATCTGCTGTAGGTACGCGAAGCTGTAATCAAAGGAGAGCGGGGACTTTAGTCCCACATCGTGTGGAGATAAGACACCAGCAACAGATAAAAGTAATTGATGCTGAGGGCTTATTGCCTCAGTACGCACTCGAGGTGAGGTCCCCTCCACAAGCATGCCAGCGCACACCCTCACTCGCGGTTTACGCCGCGTGGGTCTGGGTCGAATCTGTTTACCCAATTACTATTCACCCAGGTCTAACCTTGAGGGAGACAGATTTGAGGAGGGAGGGGGTTTCTGCACTATAGCCTCGAGATTTGTGTCCCCCTCTCCTGTGCTTGACACCTAGCCGTTATGTGGCTTGTGAGGCCCTTGTGCCTCTTCTGGGGTACATTGCCTTAACTTCTGCTAAGGCTCTTGAGGTTAAGGCATTCGAGCCTTTGACTTGTCGTCTGATTGGCTTTGAAGAGCTTGGTTCTGATATTGATTAGATTGAGATTACTGTTGACATATTTAGGTTCTTTAGAGCTTAATTTGTAGGGTTAATTTGGTGGTTCAAACCACCATTTTAACTCTATCTTTTTGCACTCTGATTCCTAATTTTATTGAGATATTCTTCTGATTTACATTGAGCGCTATTTTGATTATATTTGCATATCTTTCATGATATTGTGATTAGTGGATTGAATTGTTCTAATTGCTCCCTGAGAACGACCTTGGATTCACATTGATTTCGAGTTTATAAATTTAAGTGTTGTCACAATTTTTGTCCTATACTACGACGCTAAACTTTAAAACAATGATTTTTGCTCGCAACATTTTAGCGCCATTGCCGGGAAGCAACGTGCAATTCACCACTAATCTTATCTTTCCTGATTGATTTGATTTCTAACTTGTCCTATCTGCTTTGCTTTGATTTTGCGAGGTACATCATGAAGAGATCTTTCTCATAATCAACCTCTCCAGGGGTAGGTAAAATCTCTCTCCTTGCCTGAATCAACCTCCTAATCTTGGGAGGATAAAAAAGGAAATAAAATAAATTAGGATCTACTAGCCATATTTTCTTAGTAATATCACTTAAAGGCAAAGTCTCTTGGTTTGCGAAATTGATTGATATCTGATTGAAGTTGAGATGATTTTGATTAGAGATCCCCATCCTGATTTCGTGTACCTATTAGTGATTTGAGCTAAAATTGCTAAGCTTCTTGGACTATTCACATTCTTGTTTGAGTCTAAGGTGTCATATTTGAGATCAAATTGGACTTGAAATAGAGACAATTAGGGTTTCTACATTAGGGTTTGGAAGTGTTAGTACACATTCGCCTGAAATAAAGGAAATTGACCTTCTCGCATTTGTGTGCCACCTAAGCCCTTATCTGAACTGATCTATTCAAGTAAACTCTAAAATCAAGGCTCTAAATTCACTTGAACTCTAAAATTTAGGATCTAATAACCTGAGAGTCAATTCAGGGTGATTTGGGTCTTGACCCAAACTTTATCCTCAACCTTAGGGAAGGTTAGGTAAAGTTGATTCGCCATGGATCAACAACCTCCAAATTAGGTCACAATTTGAATTAACTTCTTAATCAAGTGAAATTCAAGGCACAATTAAGGTAAGATTGGTAGACTTAAAGTCTCAATTCTCACATTCCGATCTACTTGGATCCGCAGTGACGAGGAAGGTCGGGTGGGGGAAACTCTGTAAACTGTGGCGATGCTCTACCCTATAGGGGTCTTTGTAGGGCTCTCCCTTCTTGGCTACCCAAGTAATTCTCGGGTGTGTGAATTGTTGATTTAGAGGTATCATCCACCTCGAAACAGCCTTAGTGATCCAAATTTTTTGGATGATTGGGTCTGATTCACATCTAATCCCTTATCTATTCTACAGTGCACATACACAGGAAAGGTCTTTAGGTTTGACCTAGAGGCCTCCATTAGAGTTGATCTTTTGGGGAAATCTGATTTGATTTAATCAATTCAATCTGAACTTGAATTTGATTCTACATCCTGATCCACCACCTGATTTGGAAATGCGACCTGACAACATGGGAAAGATTTTCAATAAACCTGAATCCTGTATGAGCATGAAAGAGAAAATGATCAAGGTTGCCCTTAGACATAGGGAAGAATTTGATAGGACCTCAGATCCATTTAGCAGAGTTCAGGTTAATCTATCTAAAACAACATACCTCATTATGAGCCATGCTGGAGTGATGTTAACACAAATGATACATAGTTCAACTTAGGATGCTCTCTTATCAGAATACATTGAATTGGGGAAATTACATAGCAGTGGGTGTCTATAATGTTTGTCAAATCCCCTACTTTGGGAAATTCACCAAGATCTCATTGGGAAACATGAAAATATGCTGAATCTATTGCATGAAGCCATCAATCAAAAATATCTCGATTCCCACCCATAACTTTATGATGAATCTTGGAACAATTTTGAGGATCAATATGATTTCCCAGAACCCAGGTTTGAAAGTAGAGGTTGTTGTGGACCCCCAACCGAAATGGAATCCAATTCGAACTTTGTGCAGAATGATATACTTGATCAAAATGTGGGTTGGGTGGATCCAATTGCAGGTGCTCCCGACTATGAACCAGCCAAAGAGATCCATGAAGCTGGTTCGTCATGCCTTGATTTACCAAACACCTATGATGAGCTTGAGTTAGAACTTTTTGAGGATGTAATTCCTCGCACCTTATCCTATTAAGGTAATCCTTGAGAATAATTCTGACATCCCAATAGAGTTATGTCCAGATTCTAGTGACCCAATCCCTACCCCTAACCTTGAACCTAGACCTAAGCCTATTTGGGATGATCATAAGGCCCAATATGATGAGAACCAGATTTTAGATCTGAATTATGATTTTGGGCCCATATTTGATGATTGTACCTCTTCAGACTCCTTAAAGGAACAAATTGATTTTTCGGAAGTTGCACCGATTTACGATACAGAAACAGAGGAGTTGGAAGAGTTGGGATTTTATTTGATCTACCCTAGGTGCCTAGAATTTGAGCCTATGCCTAATAAAGACACCTCTTCAAGCTTGGAATTTGAGACTAGGTTAGATCGAAGTCAGGTTGTTGATTCCATGCATCATGATTTATCCTGTGGTGGAAATCGTGATCTTAAATCTGGTTTAGAAACTGATTGTCACAAATTCTTTGATGATTTCGAATAATACTCTGATTTTGGAGAACTTTTATTTCCAGATGATTATGAGCCAGTTTACGACCTTAGTATCCATGATCCATTCTTTGATTCTGATTCTGAGGCCGATGATTTGATCCTCGAAGAAGCCACACCCTCTAATCTAGAGGCAGAGCCTTTCCAAATCCGATCCCAACCCCGACCCACCACCGGAATCAATTTCTACTCTGACTTATCTCTTTCTGATCCGATTGCATATGATTCACCTCCATCTTTTGACTGGGAATCGAATACTAATCAGACTGAAAATCATATCTTATCCTTCTCTAATCCCATCAGTAGGGTTCCTACATTTTTCACATATCCATTATCCCTTAAGGATCCCTACTCTGATCAGGTTGAACCGATTCAACCAAACCCTAGATTTGCATTTCCACATCTTTTCGAGCCACAAAGTATCTAGTGGGCTCCACACCTATTGATTCACATCCATCAACCCACCAGATTGATTGGGTTTGGTTAGCATCATCAGCCTGTTGATCTGAATAAGCACCTGGGTGGACCGATCAGGCTACTCATCAAGGTGCTTGTTTTACAAAATTCCTTCTATTTGACCACCCCTTCTCCTTGACCACCTTCTACTCGGCTGAGGGCATTGAATTTAGCGCTTAATGGGAGGCAACCCGTCATTCCAAAAACCCGAGACCCTTCCGATCATCCTTTTAAGCTACACTCCAATTGCACTTTAGGGTTCAACTTTATCACAATCGACCCCACCTTTGATACTTGTATCAAAGCTTGAAATCATCCACAATAATCATCCTGACCCGTTTACCCACCCTTTGACCATTTTCTAAACCTTGAACCAAGCTAAATTCATACCCTCCTAGTTTACAATGAGGACATTGCAATACATAGGCATTGGGGGGTGTTAAAGTGCAAAACAAATGGAATTTTAATTCTCTGAAGGGTTCTCAGAAAAAATATATATTTAGAAAAAAAATGGAGAAAGGGGAGGAAAATTTTGTGAAATGATTGAAAATCTTTCTTGAAGAGGAGAGGAGGAGATACAACAAAATGTCAAAAAGAGCAAAATCAAGAAAAAATCAATAGTCATAGCAATTGATTATGAGATTTACTTAAGTTTTAGACCAAATCAAAACAAGGATAAGTCCTAAAGTGCTAGAGATAAGGAGATTAGTAAAGAGTGCTGATCATAGGCCTCTTGCACTTGTTCTAGAGCTTAAACACTTACATATTTATTAAGATCTGCATTATTCTTTAAGAGGTTGAGGAAAGTGCGAGGCTGATGTATTAAGTCTAAGGCTTAGGAAGTATTCGGCCCCATTGCCTGCCCTTTGGTTTGTGGGACTTGGTAACCGAAGCACCTAAAATTCACACACTAGTCTGGTTCAGTGTGCTTAATGAAGAAATAATGGCAAAAGTGTTCCCTTCTGAAAAGTCATCTAGAAGATCTAGCTTAGGAGTGGCTCGAAAACACATTAATTAGATGAGTTCCAGACGCGGAGAGGTGGAATGAAAAATAATCCCCTCGAAGATGTGTAATAGCATATCGACTCCTTGGTTCTTGTCTCTTAGGCTATCTAAACATCTTACTAGGGGCATGTAAGCATCTTGTACTAGTTCAGGTGCTATGGTTGGGATTATCCTAAAATGTCGATTGTCAGGGCCTGAATTTAGCTACAGAATGCTATGGGCAGCACTATCTCGAAGTGTCGAAGGCCAGGGTTCTAGGGGTTGCCATGGACAACGCTATCCTGAAGCATCAAAAGCCAGGGACCCTTCGAGGATTGATGGTAGGGACAAGGAATCCGATACAGATCGTGTTTAGGGCCAATCCGAGGCTGGATTTAGGGAAATATAAAAAGAAAAGAGAGAAAAATCTCAAAATGAAAAATCCTTCTCTATCTCTCACTTTTCAAAATGCACTAGCAAACTAAACTTGGACTTGATACATTCTATGCACGAGTGCTTTAATCACTGGGGTTAACGAACCTCTGGGTAGTTTTTACGGGCCTTAGAAACCTTTGCTGTTGACCTAAGGCTGAAGCTGGTTAGGTCTGGATCTTCATTGGTGCTTGAGTACCTCTAGGCCTATTGTTGGCATTCTATTCTAATTTCTAGAGAGTGGCATAAATCAGGCATTTGAACATCAAAAGCATGGTCTAGAGATCCAATTCTTTTCATAGGATTTTTGCTTGGGACTAGCAAAAGCTAGGCATGGGGGTATGATGGAAATACCATCATGAGCCCTTACTAGCCACATTTAGTTAGGTTTGATTAATAACACCTCCTACCTAATCATCTGAGAGTCATAACTCCGCATTGTTCTGATTTGAGGAAAGAATGGGAAATTAGGGTTAATTCTATAATTTTAATAGCACATCACAAACATGGATTAACCATGGGGTCACACAGGGGTTAAATAAACGTCAAATGAGCTCAAAAGTCCAAAAAGTGGGTCAACAGTAACATAAACGGGGTTTCATGCATTTTGAGAACCAAAATAGCACATAAAATCTTAATTCTCAACATGCTTAAATTAAAGAGATTTTACTCAAGATAAAATTCATATAAACCTCCTAAAATTTATATAAAATTATTCTAAGAGGTTTGGTACCCTTAGTTTGACCATCTGAACCTATTTTGACTTAGAACAGAGCTTCTGAAGGGATTTTACCCTAATTTGGGCTTTTGTGCAAATTTTTCAGTCAAACGTAGTTAAAACTGAAATCCAAGTTCACCATTAGATTGATTGGATCCAAATTAGGTTAAGACCAAAATTTGGGCCCAATTAGAATCCATCTTGACCTAGTTTGTAATTTAGTCCCTAAAATCTCTATTTCTCTCAACAAAACACTTGACTTTCAAGTTTATTACAAACATGTCCCTAACTTTTCATTGTTTTGTTCATTCCAATCCTTGCCACCATATGAGGTGGGAACATACCTCAGGTCGAGATTCTCCGAGAGATTTCTCTCTCAAATCAAGACCAAATCCCTCCAAATTTGGAGGGATTGATCTCGAGATTTCCTAATCGTTTGGACCAGATCTTGGACCTTGACTTGCATCCTAGAGCTCAGGCAATCTCGATGATTTTGGAAATATTTTTCTCCAAGAACAATGGCCTAATCAGGCCACTTTCCTTATTTAGAACTCGTTTTGAAGCTCTATAAAGAGGCCTCATGCCTTAGCCGTCCTCCTCAGCCATGTTTGAGTCGGAAATCCCCTCTTCTTCTTCTCTAGCCAACCATGCTTGTGCTTTGGTGACTCCTATCTTCTTCGTACGACCGCCCAACAATCAAATTGGGAGGTTCTCCGCCTTCATCTCGATCTTCCACTCCTCGCCAGCCATAGTAGGAGCCTTTTCCTTCCTCATCGTCATCACTCTCTCTCGCTGTCAACTTCATCTTCCATGCGTATGGCAGATCAACGTCGGATGCATCTCGACTTCTCCTACCTAGCTAAGCTCACCATCTTCTTTCTCTCTCTCTCTAGACCTTCCTTGCACCCTTGAATTTCATTTTCGACTGACGCACCACCCTCAACCCCGTCGTCTTCCTCACGGTTGGCATGAGCTTCGGTGAGCTCGCATGGCGCCACAGACCACCAAACACACTTCCATCACCTCAACTGTGTCGCAATGAGTGAAGGTGATTTAGACACATTTATTTAGGTTAAAATGCTTATTTATGTATGTTCTTAATCTTAGATATTCATTCCATAGTATAAATATCGCATAGCATGCATCATTCTACATTTAGAATAGTTTGTATAAAGTTTAGGTTAATTCATGTCCTTTTATGGCCATAAGAGGAGGAGATTTAATTTAGGGCCTCAGATTGATGATCCAACCGTACGGATCTAATCAGGATGACAATTGAAGTCTAACGCCTTCGAAATTGTCATGATCGGAGTTCCGTAGCACATTATGCAATCCGAGGAAGATTAAAGGCCAAAGTGGCACCAATCAGAACCTTAGATTCAAAATCTAACCACATTGATGGAATCGCATCGACAATCGTAGCCCAACGATGCAAAAATCGACCCAATTTGGCGTTTGTGGTGCCACCTACAAAGAAAAGAAGATAGACAGCTTAGATGGTACCACGTGGTGCTATCATAGTCGCCCAAGACTAGCCGTAGCCTCTACCTCGCCTCAAAAAAAAATCCCAGCCGTTGGATCCCAATCCATGGCTGAGATCTGTCCTCTGCTGTGCCTCATGAGTTGAAGAAGAACGTGGAGATGAGATCTCGACTGTTGGATCGAGATCCATCGGTCAGGAGCGGGTGCACACGATTTCATCTTCTCGATAATTCGGGCCTATAGCGCATTGGGTAGTGCCCTCGCCTCCGATGCAAGGACTCGCGATCGATGCCTCGCATGTGGATTAATTCGCTGCAGAGCGCACGTGGGTGAAATTCACTCGTTGGATTTGATCAAGCGGCAGAGGCTTTACAATGTGGCACAATCAGAACCACGCGATCACACACTGCCCAACGCCCCCATTTGATGCACCATCTAGCACGCACTTTGAGTGCACAATCCCCGCGACATCTCGGCCATCCACCTCCCATCCAACAGCTGCCAACCATCCTCGCCAAAGCCAGCAGAGCACGTGCACCGCACATGTGTGTGTGAGTGCCAGCAGGCCCTTTAACAATGCTTGTGACGGATCTTCAGTGACGACTTGAATGTCACTATAGCTCATGGACGGATTTTTGCCTCTTCTCCTCCACTATAAAAGGACCCACACCCCTCCATCCTTCATAATCTCTTCCTTTCTCTCCCTCACCACCTCTAAGGCTTTAGAGAGAGCTTGTCCCAAGCTGGGGATTCTCCTCTAGAGTAGAAAGGAAAGATTTTTTCCCACTTCTCATCCCCCTTCGTGGAGCATCCCACGACTGTCTTCTTACCACCTTCGGGAAGAAGATCCTCGCCGTGACGATGTCTTGCCCCGTCCTCCTCCCTCCGCCACCGTTCTCCTTTGTCCAGCTCTGCCTTACCTTTGTTCAGGAAGTCGTTAGAGTAAGTCATCCTCTAAGTGACTGTCGAGGGGGATTCTTCACACCTCTCTCTAGGTTTTTGCTTTCTAGTGTAGTTTTTCTGCTTTCTTATCTGTAGCAAACTCTTTGAAATATACATTGATGTTCTCTTTCTCTCTATCTTTGTCTTATTTTGCAAGTAGATTACTTAGATTTAATTGACCTGATATCCTGCCTTATTAGAATACAAAAAAATTGCAAAGGATAAAAACAATAAAAATAGATAAAATTGAAAGTGCGGATTTCAAAACCAAACGTTCATGTCCCTATGTTCGACTCAGGACTCTCTTTTAAGTTTCAGTATAAATTTTATTTGGTAGCGATTTTTGTGACTATGACGACGGGTTCTCCCAAAACCCTGATTTTCACTCATGAAAACATGCTCATCAAAAAGCCCTCAAGAAATTTTGGGTTTGCACTTCCCATCACCTTGTCGAGCAACCCACCACCGTAGCCTCCTCTTTAACCTCGATAGGCCACCTTCGGCCTCCAATTGCCACTAAACCGCCACAACCACACTCGCCAAGCTCCAGTGAAGCTTTTGAACCTGTTTAATTGTGGCAACAAGCCCGTATTCATGTTTTTCAAGTTCACCGGAGCTTCGTCATCACTGACATCGTTCCCAGGATTGTTCACTGTGCTACGGCTACCACTGAACTCCAGACCATTGCAAGGCAGTGCGGCTTGACCTAGAGAGGGCTTCTGGACTTGCGATTGCGGAAGAAACGAGCCGTGCAGCCTCGATTTGATGAAGCCATCTGCTGTAGGTGTACAAAGCTGTAAGTGAAGGAGCATGGGGACTTTAATCCCACATCATGTGGAGAGTAGCCACCAACAACAGATAAAAGTAATTCGTGCTGAGGGCTTGTTGCTTAAGCACGCATTGGGGGTGAGGTCCCCTCCACGCACATGCCAGCGCACGCCCTCACCCTTGGTTCACGTTGAGCGGGTCTGCACTAGATCCATTTACCCAGTTACTGTTCACTCGGGTCTAAGCTTGAGAGAGAGACAAATTTGAGGAGGGCGGAGGTTTTTGCACTATAGCCTCGAGATTCGTGGCCCCCCCTCTCCCGTGCTTGACACCTAGCCGTTCTGTGGCTTGCAAGGCCCTTGTGCCTCTTCTAGGGTACTTTGCCTTAGCTTTGCCGGGGCTCTTGAGCTTAAGGCATCCGACCCTTTGACTTGCCGTCTAATTGGCTCTAAAAAGCTTGGTTTTGATATTGATTAGATTGAGATTACTGTTGACATATTTAAGATCTTTAGAGCTTAATTTGTAGGGTTAATTTGGTGGTTCAAACCACCATTTTAACCCTATTTTTTTGCACTTTGATTCCTGATTTTATTGAGATATTCTTCTGATTTACATTGAGCATTCTTCTGATTATATTTGCACATCTTTCATGATATTGTAATTAGTGGATTGAATTGTTCTAATTGCTCCCTATGAACAACCTCGAACTCACATTGATTTTGAGCTTATAAATTTAAGTGTTGTCACGATTTTTGTCCTGTACTATGACGCTAAACTTTAAAACGATGATTTTTGCTCGCAACAAAGGCTAGTGAAGCTGGGACCACCTAGAACTTAGGTTATCAAATTCAATTACTTAATAAAAACTTTGATATGCTCATGTCAAACCTTGGCCAATTCCTACAAATGGCCTCCCAAGTCCAAACTTCAATGGAATGCTCCATTTGCCAGTGCAGTACACATGTTACTCTACGGATTGCCATTTGTCAAATCAATTCCTAGAACTTGTCCAGGCAGACCTGAATGCTGCCCAAGGATTTCTCCCCATCCCTTTGAATAACCACTTTTCCAATACGTACAATGAGGGTTGGAGAAATCATCCAAACTTCTCTTGGAGGTAAGGGAATACCTCCAACTTTAGGAATATGAGAACCCACCCTTTTCAAGCCCAAAAGTACAACCCTCCTTTGAACCCCTCCCAACAACATAGGACCTCTGAGATGGATGAACTCAAGGCCATGTTGAAGACCATGCAAGAGAGTCAAAATATGATCATCCAGTCTCATGATAATGCCATTAACAATAGAAATGAAATCATAGATTGGACACCTTGTTAAGGTCGTTAGCAAAAGGGAGACTAAGAAACTTCCTAGTTCTTTTGAGGAGAATCCTAAAGGGAAAGGGCTCTTGATTAGGGAGCAAGCTAAAGCTGTGACCATCCTGAGGAGTGGCAAAGAGATTTCTAAACTCGAAGCCCCTCCTATGGTTGCACTTGAACCCGTACTTACCTTGACCCCGACTTTCACCCCCAACGAGGATGTTGTCACCGTTCCACCCCTTTCCTACCATGACAACCCCTCCACCTAGAGACCGAGGGTTGCCTTCCTAGGGCACCTATCCACCCCCATGGAATCTTCTGCTGGCTTATTTAGTGCCAAAGATAGGATGGATGAGATCATGGAGACATTCAAGCAGGTTCATATTAACCTACTTTATTGGATGCAATCAAGCAGATCCCATCTTATGCTAGATTCCTGAAAGACTTTGTGTACCCAGAAGAGAAAATCTAGAAAACAGGTCCATGCCAAGGTCATCCTACCCAACCTAGTTAGCTTCGTGCTTCAACAAGGCACACCCCCAAAATTGAAAGACCCAGGAGCCCTATACATTTCAGTGGTCTTTGGTGACCTATGGATAGATGAGTCTCTTCTCGATCTGGATGTAGGGGTTCATATCTTACCGATCTCTGTCTATGAACTTCTTGGAGGACATGAATTAAAGCTCAATCCAATTATTCTTCAAGTAGCTAATAGATCATTGAAAACACCAAGTGGTTTACTGGAAGATGTACTTGTCAAAGTTGAGGATTTCTTCTTCCTAGTAGATTTTCTGATTTTAGACACTAACCCATCAAACTAGCCTATTGAACCGTCTATTATTTTGGTTGACCATTCTTGGCTACTACCAACACCTCAATTAATTGCAAATCTAGGGTGTTAAAGATGGGTTTTGGAAATAAAAAGATCCAATTGAATGTCTTTGAGGCTTACTGTCAAGTTGGACTTGAGGATTGTGGTCAAGTTGAGGTTATAGATGAGCTAGTTGAAGGGTCAACTCCTTCCCTTCTTTGAACAAATAATTTAAAATAATCACTCCGAGTACTTATAATATTGTGAGGGGGGACATTCAAGAATTGGAAGAGCTTTTAGGAGTTAAAGTTGAGACTCTTTCTCCTCCTCGGACTGTTAAAGTTGACTCACTACCAAAAGGCTCCCAAATTAGAATTGAAACTACTTTTGGAGTCCTTGAAATACCCTTTCCTTTGACCTAATGATACCCTCCTATGATTATCTTTGCTACGTTGTTTGACACGCAAGAGGATGTCCTCATTGAACGTTTAAAAAGGCACACGGAAGCCATAGCATGGACTATTGCTGACATCAAGCGAGTTGACCCCACTCTTTGCATGCATCATATATACATAGATGACTCAAGGAAACCTTTTAGAAACATGCAAAGATGACTCAACCCTAATATAAGAGAATTGGTGAAAAAGGAGATTTTGAAATGGTTGGATGTCGGCATTATCTACCCAAAATCTGATAAAAATGGGTAAGCCCCAACCATGTGGTTCCTAAAAGGATAAGTTACACTATGGAGACCAATGAAAAGGGAGAGAAGGTGATGACAAGATCCATTACTGGGTGGCGAGTATGTATTGACTCTCATCACCTCAATACTTCTACCCAAAAAGATCACTTCTTGTTGTCGTTTATTGAACAAATTCTACAAACATTGCCTGGGAATAGTTAATATTGCTTCTTAGATGAGTTTTCAGGGTACAACCAAATTGCAGTATTTTCTGATTATCAGGAGTGGACCACATTCACTAGTCCCTATGGCACATTTGCCTTAAGAAGAATGCCATTTGGATCCTGTAATGCTCTTACAATGTTCCAGAGATGTATGATGTCCATAATCTTTGACATGATATACCATTTTATGGAGATAGTCATGGATGACTTTTCCATTTTTGGGATGACTTTTGACCAATGTCTTAATCTAGAGAAAGTACTTCAAAGGTGTAAGGAGACAAATCTAGTGTTGAGCTAGAAAAAGAGCCATCTCATGGTTCAACGTGGGATTGTACTAGGTCACGTCGTGTTAGCAAAGGGCATAGAGGTTGACAAGGCCAAGGTTTAAGCCATCTCTAAACTCTCTCCATCCTCCAATGTGAAGCAAATTAGATCTTTCTTAGGACTTGTTGGCTTTTATAAGCGCTTTATTAAGGACTTTAGTAAGATAGCAAGATCATTATGTGAGTTGTTGGCCAAGACACCCCTTTTGCCTTCAATGAAGATTGTGACCTCTCTTTCCACACCCTCAAAGAAGCCTCAATTACCTCATCCATTATGAAAGCACCAAATTGGACCCTCCCATTTGAATTGATGTGTGATACCTCTGATAATGCTGTGGGAGTCGTCCTTCGTCAAAGAGTGGAGAACAAGCCTCATGTGTAATACTATGCTAGTAAGACCCTAAATGTAGCATAGCAAAACTACACCATTAGGGACAAGAAGCTCTTAACTATAGTTTTTGCTCTTGACAAATTTAGGTCTTACATCTTGGGATCTAAGGTAATGGTGTTCATGGATCACATGACCTTAAAGCACTTGTTGGCCAAGAAGGACAGCAAACCATGCTTGCTTAGCTGGATTCTCCTACTACAAGAGTTTGATATTGAAATCAAATGTAAAAAAGGGGTTGAGAAGGAAGTAGTAGACCACCTATCTAGAATCACATCTGAGGCCTCCATATCATCAGGAGAGATAGTTGACACGATCCCCAATGAATCTCTTCTCACTATTCACGTGAGTTCTCCTTGGTATGTAGTTGTGGTCAACTTTTTGGTCACTTAAGAAACTCCCAGGGATTAGGATAAATAGAGGCGGGATAAATTTGTGCCCTTCTCTAAGAGCTTCCATTGGGAGGAACCCAAGCTTTTTAGAACTTGCAGTGACCAGGGCATTGGGAGGTGTGTCCCTAAGGAGGAATAATATAGCACTTTTAAATTCTGCCACTCCATGGATTATGGGGGACACTTTAATGGAGAAAAGATAGCTGATAAGGTCCTCTAGTCTAGTTTCTTTTGGCCCTCGCTATTCAAGGATGCTGCCCATTATGCAAAGGCCTATATCTGATGTTAGCAGACTAGAATAATCAGGAGGCAGGATGAGACGCTTAATCCCATCCTCCCTATAGAGATATTTAATGTGTAGGGTATTGATTTCATGGGCCCCTTCTCAGTGTCCCAGGGCTTTTTGTATATCCTAGTGGTTGTATATTACATTTCAAAGTAGATTGAGGTCATTCCCACTCAGACTAACGGCCACTCTTTGGTTGTGAAATTTGTGAAGGCCAACATAATCTCTCACTTTAGATGCTCTAGGACTATCATAACTAATGGAGGACCTCATTTCAAACATTCCTACTTCACTAACCTATCGAAGAAATATGGTGTGACCCACAAGGTGGCAACACCATATCATCCTCGAATGAGTGGCTAAGTGTCAAATAGGGAGATAAAGTGGATTTTAGAAAAGATGGTTAGGGTCGTTAGGAAAGACAGGTCCTAGAAGATTGATGATGTCTTGTGGGCCTATAGAACCGCCTACAAGACCCTTTTCTGTATGTCTCCCTTTAGGTTAGTCTTTGGAAAAGCATGTCACTTACATGTTGAACTAGAGCATAGAGCCCTATGGGCTATCAAGAACCTCAGTATGAATCTTGATGAGGCAGGTAAAACACATAAGTTAGATTTGAGTGACCTTGAGGAGTTAAGAAGGGATGCCAATGATAGCTCGCAGATTTATAAAGACCATACTATGGCCTCCCATGACAAACATATCCTGAGAAAAAACTTTTGAATCGAACCAGTAGGTATGGTTTTTCAATTCAAGGTTGAAACTATTTCTAGGAAAACTCAAATTCTGCTAGGAGATGGCTCAAATTCCTTTCGCCGAATACGGCTGTCGTAAAAAGCCTTAGTGCGTTGTTTGAAAGTTAAAGCAGAATCATAGGCTTCACGACAGAGCTCTTCCAGCTCCTGGAGTTGGAGTTTCCTTTCTCGACCACACAAGTCTGGGTCGAGGTTACATTGGCCAACCGCCCAATAAGCACGGTGCTCCAACTCCACGGGCAAATGACAAGGCTTCCCGTAAACAATTCTATAAGGAGACATACCAAGGGGAGCCTTGAAGGCGGTCCGATATGCCCAAAGTGCGTCAATCAGCTTGTCGGACCAATCCTTATGGTCAGGCCGAACCGTTTTCTGGAGAATTTGCTTGATTTGCTAGTTCGACACCTCTGCCTGGCCGTTCGGCTGAGGATGATACGGAGATGCGATACGATGGTGGACTCCATATTTCCTCAGAAGTGACCGAAAAGATTCATGGGTAAAGTGGCTTCCTCCATCCGAGATAATGGCTCGAGGGATCCCAAAGCACGTAAAAATGTGGTCTTTGACAAATCGAGTGGATATAACATGGTCAGCACGGCGCGTGGGAATAGCCTCGATCCATTTCGAAGCATAATCAACAGCCACAAGAATGAATTCGAAGTTGTTGGAAGGAGGAAAGGGACCCATGAAATCAATTCCCCAAATGTCGAAGATTTCCGCAGCTAGGATGGGTTGTAAGGGCATCATGTCATGACGTGACATTGACCCTAACGACTAGCACTTAGTGCAATGTTTGGCATAATTGTGTGCATCCTGGTGAAGGGAGGGCCAGAAGAAACCACACTGCAACACATTGGCTGCAGTTTTCCTCCCAGAGAAATGGCCTCCGCAGGCCTGATCGTGGTAGAAGGCTAGCACATTGGGGAATTTGCTGTCAGGAATACAGCGACGGATGATTTGATCAGCACCTATTCGAAAAAGAAGTGAATTATCCCAGAAATAATACTTTGCTTCTGCCATGAGACGCTCGCGCTGGTTTTTAGGCCAACTACGTGGAAGTTATCCAGAAGCAAGGTAATTGGCAATGTCGGCATACCACGGTCCACTTGCCACATTAATTGCCAATAGGTGCTCATCAGGAAAAATCTCATTAATCGGCAGAGTAAGTCCAATATGGTCAGGGTCCAGTTTGGAAAGATGATCAGCCACAACATTCTGGGCTCCGACCTTATCACGGATCTCAATGTCAAATTCTTTGAGCAGAAGGATCCAACGAATCAGTCTAGGCTTGGCATCCTTCTTGTGCATGAGATGGCGAATGGCCGCGTGATCAGTGAAAATAATAACGTGTGAGCCCAGAAGATAAGAGCAGAATTTCTCCAGCCTAAAGACGACTGCCAGTAGTTCTTTTTTAGTGGTAGTATAATTATGCTGGGCCTCGTCCAGCATCTTACTGGCGTAGTACACCACGAAGGGGTGTCTATCGCGTCTTTGTCCCAGGATAGCTCCGACTGCAAGGTCGGAAGCGTCACACATGAGTTCAAAGTCGAGGGACCAATCAGGTGGCTGGAGAATAGGGGCCTTGGTGACAGCATTACATAGTTGTGTGAATGCTCGTATGCAGTCGGGGCCTATATCGAAGGGTACGTCGGTCGATAGGAGATGAGTTAAAGGTTGAGAAATCTTGGAGAAATCTTTGATGAATCTCCTATAGAAACCGACGTGTCCTAGGAAGGAGCGGATTTGTTTGACAGAGCCAGGCACAGGTAAATCAGCAATAACATAAAGCTTAGCTCTGTCAACCTCGATACTTCTATCGGAGATGATATGTCCGAGAACAATTCCCTCGTGTACCATAAAATGACTTTTTTTCCCAAGAAAGCACGAGGTTTACATCAATACATCTACTAAGGATACGGGTCAGGTTGGCAAGACATTCATCAAAAGAGGGTCCAAAGACCGAAAAGTCATCCATGAAGACCTCGAGAAAGTCACCCACCATGTCATGGAATATCGCCAGCATACATCTCTGGAAAGTTGCTGGCATGTTACAAAGTCCGAACGACATCCTTCGAAATGCAAAGGTGCCAAAGGGGCAGGTAAAGGTGATTTTCTCTTGGTCCCAGGGGTCAATTGCCACCTGGTTATATCTTGAGAATTCATCCAAGAAACAAAAAAATTTATTTCCCTCTAACCGCTCCAGGATTTGGTCAATGAAAGGTAGCGGAAAGTGATCTTTCTTCGTTGCAGCATTGAGTTTCCTATAATCTACACACACTCTCCAAGATGTAGGAGTGCATGTAGGGATGGATTCGCCCCTGTCATTGACATGGATGGTGAATCCCACCTTTTTGGGCACAACGTGAATCGGACTCACCCAGGGGCTATCGCTGATCGGGTAGATTATACCCGCATCCAGCCACTTAATAATTTCCTTTTTAACGACCTCCTGCATGTTAGGGTTGAGACATCGCTGCATCTCGTGGGAAGGTCGAGCCTCCTCCTCCGTATATATACGGTGAGTGCAATAGGAGGGGCTAATGCCAGATAAGTCTGATAAAGACCATCCAATGGCTGCCTTGTGTTCCATAAGGACCTTAGTTAGTTTGCACTCTTGCTTCCTGGTCAATTTTGAACTGATGATTACGGGGAGCATTTCATTTGGTCCTAGGAAAACGTATTTAAGTGTACTAGGCAGCTCTTTCAGCTTAGGAGTGGATGGTGAAAGATCTGGCATTTCTTGGGACGAGAGTGTCCCAGGTGGATCAGAAAACAAGCCAGGAGGAAGAAGTTGGCCCTCAGATTGGCAAAGAAGAGGGGCTTCATGGATAGATGGATCCAAAAAGGAATAGCCCAGTGAGTAGTATATGGGCTCAAGGTCCCAGTGTGGAGTTACAAATCTTCCTGATTTGGCGGGAAAGAAAGGGCAATCCGGTCTTCAAGAGTTTGGATCGGCGGTGAGTAGCCCGGATATGACTCAAACCACGAGGTATGGGAAACGGAGAAAACCTCGTCAGCAGTCTGGTCAGGAGAAGGTATGGGACAAGGGAGGGATGGGGGAACGTCACAATATGTGTCGGTCAGGCAATTGTCAGTGTTTACAGGTAATCCGCAGCAGTCAGAATAGGTCCCAATTAGTCCGATACACGCGCTGACGGCCATGTCCTCGTCAAACGTGTCATCCTCGATACAATCTCAATCAGAGTTCTTGACTGCCTTGAAGATGTTAAGCTTGAGCTTTTCATATCCAACGGCAATCTCAATACAGCCCGACTTGCAGTCGATATGGGCGTGGGCTGTGGCCAAGAAAGGTCAACCAAGGGTGATCAGACAATCAGAAAGTGAGCTAGCAACTTCCATATCTAAAACAAGAAAGTCAATAGGAAAACAGAGATTGTTGACCCTAACCACCACGTCTTCCACCACACCCTTCGGAATTTTGACAGAACGATCTGCCAACTATAATGTGATAGGGGTGGGTTTCAGATTTCCCGAGGAAAATTTTTCGAGCATGATGGTTGGTATAAGATTGATGGAAGATCCTAGATCAAGCAGGGCACAGTTAAAATTGCAGCCTTGGATGCTATAGGAAATAAGCGGTGTGCCCGGATCTTTCTGCTTCGGTGGTAGATTTGACAGTATAGCACAACTCGCATGAGGCAAGAGAACCATCGGATTCTTAGTTTTCTTTGACTGTCGCCTGGGTGTTGTGTAGTCTTTGAAAAATCGGGCGACAGTAGGTATGTGGTCGATAGCCTCTAGTAGGGGTACCTTGATTTCAACATCGCTGAACAAATTACGTAGGTTATCAAAAGCCTGCGTATCTTTCTTTTTGCCTTTTGGCTCCCTCAGTAGAGCCTCAGGGAATGGGACTAATTCTGGCACCAATTTGGGTGTATCATCCTCTCGCGAATGCGGTGCGTATCTCGAATGAGAGGGCGATGAAGAAGAAGACTGGCCAGGATTAGGTCGAGGCGGATTGACGGTCTGCTTGCCGCTCCTCGTAGTGATCACATTGGACGATGCAGGTCCAGTGGGATCATAAGGCGGAGGAGGGTTCGTAATGGGGACATAAGAGTGAGGTGCTGCAGTGGGATTAGCCTGAAATCCCGGTGGAATGCTTGAAGCCTGCAGAATTTGATGAACCTGCCCCTGAGAAGGTCGCACCTGTGGTTGAGGACCATGAGGTATGAAATTTTGCGGGTTGGGAACAGATTGGGCTGGAAGAGTGCCCTGAGATCGAGTCGCCATGCGTAGTTGACTGATCTCAGCATTCTGCTGCGCCAATTGGTGCTGAAGAGAGGTCATGTTCTCTTCATGGTGCTTTGACATTTCCGTCATCATTCGCATCAATTTATCAAGAGGACTTGATGCGTGTTCTGTTTGTGGGACGCAAGGACCCGATGGCGGATTCGCCATAGGATTAGACTGGGCCCTTGGGATGACGGGTGCGGACGGTCGCATTGGTCCACCGCGGGGTTTTGTCGCTGCTGGTTGTTGGACCATGCAAAGTTTGGATGATTTCGGCACCCTGGGTTATAAGTGGCAGAGAACGGGTTGCTCCCCAGGGCGCAAGCACTTCTATGCCAGAAGACGCGTCCGCATGTAAATATGCGTCCGAGCACACGGAGGCTTGGTCCTCCGTGTCAAAATACTGGCTCGCAGAAGCCAGTTCCACATGAATTACCGAATCGCTCGGCACGACACTCGGTAAGGAAGGTCTTACGGGGTTTCTCGGGATAAGCCTGGTGTTGGAAGAATTGGGATTGTGATGAAGTGGTGAAGTAGGGGTGTTTGCCATAGAACAGGCGGGGTTGGCCAGAAGCTCGTCTAGCTTCTCGTGCGCAACGGAGACTTCATCCAATTTCTATGCGATAAGGCTGGGTTTAGTGGTTGAATGGGAGGGTCCCGTGTCAACTTCGTGGACATTACGGGGTAGGCTGGTACGATTAAAGGCAACAATGGAAGCATTGTTCATTGAGTTTTCTCTCATATTTTCAAATAATTCGAATGCTCCATTCTCGTCTTTATTCATGAAATTTCCTCCGCAAAAAGCATCTGCAATCTGCTTCAAAGTTTCATTTAGCCCATAGTAGAAAATCTGGGCTATATGCCACTTAGGCAGACCGTGGTGCGGACACTTCCTAAGGAGGTCATTATATCTCTCCCATGCCTCATGAAACTGTTCGCCGTTTTGTTGCGTAAATGAAGTGATAGCATGGCGAAGCGCTTTGGTTCGCCCGATTGGGAAGAACTTTTTGAGAAATGCTGTTAGCATCTCTTCCCAAGAGTTAATGGTTCTCCCAAGGGTGCGTAACCACTGCGATGCTTTATCCCGTAATGAAAATGGGAACATTTTCATGAGGACTATAGGTTACCCGATATTTCTAGGTTTAACAGTTTTAGCTAATTGGGTTAAGTCTTCCAAGTGGAGAAAAGGATCTTCACTTGCAAGACCATGGAAGTGAAAATTTATCAGGCCAATTATGTTAGGTTTTAGTTCAAAATCGTCACCGCCCATGGGGACCCGAATTTGTCCTTGGTCTCTGTAGCAGCGGGATTCTGATAGGAGCTAAGAGACCTAGGCTCCACCCGTTCGGGAGGGTTCTACATTTCCTGCAATGTTTCCCTAATGGCCTCAATTTGTTCATTATACATTTTCATTTGGGCTTGGAGGCGGGTTATGGGATCTAAGGCTCCACCACCTGGTGGGTTCTAAGGGCGATTTCCTCCCTCGGGATTTGGGGTGGGCGTGCAGCCATATTTGTGGAGGAGGAGGACGATGCGGCTTCTTTTCTAAAATTATCAGGCAATTCACATAGTTCAAGGTTTTGTGACCTCCTCCCAAACATGCACTACTGCAGGAAGAATTAGGGAGATAAGAAGGGAAAAGGAGACGAGAGAAATGACGCTACAAAGGTACACTTGATGACAAATCAATACAATCAAATTCCTAACCTCTACAGTGTGTCCTTAGACCTAAAGATCTAAGTTACCTACTATCACGAACTACGGAACTGAATGCGAGCACCGCGGAACCACCGGGCCAGATTGAAAGGCTGTTTGCCCTAATCTTAGACACCCGATAGCACGCGGGAACCCTCACCAGCACGTAGGCGCTACACGCAGGTAGTTAGACCTCCAATCCTTAATAAGGGTCAAGTTACTACCAGTTTTAGTTAGAGGCTTAGGATCAAGTGCTTCTGGAATGTGAAGGGTGTTATTTATGGGTAATGCCCAAGTGATAGATTTTACAAAGTGTGTAAACCAAGCATGCAATGGAGAAATCTCCCTGACTTGAAGTTTTAATTGGTGAATGGTTTTTAGAATTCAGCCTTAAGTAGTATGGATTTTAGGATTTCTCTGAATTACCAATTCAACCAATCTTCGGGTTTTTGAAGAATACAAGCTTTCTTCTAAGCCCAACAAACCCTTCTTTAATGTCAGTTGGTTAATGCATGCTAAAATGCAATGGGCTTCCCTAGATGGAGATTTCTATGTGTGGATGCACGAATCAATTTTAGATTAGTGTGAAAAGGAGCCAAAGCACTTCAATTTAAGTGCTCCCAATCATCAAAATGATTTCCGCACACAAGGCTCAACCATAAGATAAAGAAAATCAAATTGTGGGGGTTGAAGTATTCAGGATCGAATCTTAGGCACGTGAAAGGTCGTGATGGGGTTGGAATCAACTCAATTCCAAGTCTCCCCACCAAAAATGTGATCCCGAATTTGTAGATAAATGAGGCAAAGAGGGATGGCGATCAATCTTTTTATTTTTGCCTCAAAGAATACTTCACACGGCGAAAGATTCAAGAATCACAATTCTTGGATCTTTGCTATGCAAAGTTTGGCAGGAAATCCCAGGGCGGTGGGAGTGATGACAAACAGGCAAACAAGTGATTTTTAATCCACTTGCCCCAAGAGATCCCAAGAAGTCTTTCTAGTTTTTTTTTATTAAGGTTACAAGTTAGCCTAGGTTGCTAAGAAAGAAAGACCTACTTGTGCAGCAATGTGTGTGAAGCTCCAGTGTGGTGTCGGCGTCTTCACGCTCTTGTTCCCGCCTTGGATCTACCCACATCTCCGACTTCGTTTGCCTGTCTTATCCGTGCAATAAGCTCACTTGCATAGCAACAAACAAAAACACCCGTGAAGAGAAGGGTGTGAGAAGAGAAAAATTAAAGGAATGGAGTAGAAACTTACTTGAATGCGCACTTCCCCTGCAGCGGCGCCAGAAAAGGTGTATGGTCGGACCCGGATAGGTTGTGTTAATATGGTGATTTTATCGTTGAAATGCGTATAGTGGTTAACCTAAATCGAGCCTAACAATCTCTTTACAAAATTTTTTTACCTGGCCTACTTGATTTTATCTTGGTCACTTTTAGGCCCAGGGTTGAACTCAGGGAAGTGGGATTAGAAGTGAACAAGTTTTCACGCCTTTCCTATAACGAATCTCTTCCATTCGTTTATTATGTTTTTGGTGTTTTTCTATTTAAGATTTTTTTCTGATAATTTTTGTCCTTAAGATACACCCTCAAAATTAGGTTCTTGGCTTTGAGCCAAATTAGGGTTTCAAAACTAGTCTTCGCAAGACTGAGTACTTGCAAGTCTAGGATTATCTTTTCTCTTATATATATATTTTTATCTTTTTATTTGCAGGAAAGAGAAGCAGAAATAAAGTAAATATAGTATATATATATGTATATATTATGTATATATAAAGGGGTGGGGGTGGAGGTGGAGATGGCGTGTAGCATGGTGTCGAGTCAGTCGTTGTCTAGAAAGACGCAACCAATAGGACGAAGTGCCGCGTGGAGTGTAAGGTGGATTGGTGGAAGATGAGTGCGAACACGCTTTCTGTATACGTGTATCGGGGAATATCAGCAACTGGTGTAGATATTCCCGCGATAGAACGTATGGTAGGTGATATGAAAATATATGTATATGTATGTATATATGCAAATATATATCTATATGTAAATATATATATGGTTATAAATATATAGGTATATATGTAGTTATATGTGTATATATATGTATATATATGTATATGTATGTATATGTAACTATATATATGTATATATATATATAGTAATATGTGTATATAGATATATGTAGATAGATATGCATATATATATGTATGTATATTTGTATATATATATATATATGTATAAGTATATGTGTATATATATGTATATATATATATGTATGTATCTATACTTATACATAGTTATATAGGTAATATATATATATATAGATATATATATATATATATATATATATATTTATACGTATATAAATATAGGTATATATATATGTGTGTATATATATATATAAGTATATAGATGTATATTTATATATATATATGTATGTATATAGACTAATACTTAGTTATATAAGTACTAATATATGTATAGATATATGTATATAAATATAAATAAATAAATAAATAAATAAATAAATAAATAAATAAATAAATAAATAAATAAATATATATATATATATATATATATATATATATATATATATATATATATATATATATATATATATATATATATATATATATATATATATATATAGTAGTGTATAAGTGAGTGGGTGTGTGTGTACGAGAGTGTGTGTGTGTATGTGTCTGCAGGAGTGAGAGAGTGCTGTGAGAGAGAGAGAGAGGGCGAGAGAGACTGCTGGAGTGAAGAAGGCAGGGAGTTAAGTCGTCTGCGCGCAGCGGCCGTCGTCTGGTGCCAAGCGCACGCACACGCGCATAGGCACGTGAAGACGTGTGCTGGAGGGAGTGAGCGCGAGGGAGAAGGACCGCAGTGCACCGCGCTGCATGGAGAGGCAACTGCGGGTGAGAAGAATCGGGCGAAGATGCGGGCGGGTGCGGGCACTGGAAGACGCGGGCGCAGGTGCTGGAGCGGGCGTGGGGAGAGATGCGGGCGCGAGTTGGGGCCGGTAGCGGCACGCCGGGTGATAGGATAAGTGAGAAACTTACCAGTCACCGCACTGTAGCCACAGTGTTCCGCTGAAACACGTGAACAGTGGCTATAGTGCCGGGTCAGCTCGCGCAACCGCCTGTGCCCGGTGTTGTGAGTGCGGGAGCCGCTGCACGAGCTGGCGCGCGCGTGGAAGGTCTACGCCGGCTGCTGGCTTGCGCGGAGAGGCAGGTGTACACGAAGAAGCGCGAGGCGAGGGTAGCCTGCAGGCACGTGCG
Organism: Thalassia testudinum; assembly: GCA_037157565.1. Lineage (NCBI taxonomy): Eukaryota > Viridiplantae > Streptophyta > Magnoliopsida > Alismatales > Hydrocharitaceae > Thalassia > Thalassia testudinum. The sequence goes on from JAZHRO010000031.1 coordinate 149,320,230, forward strand.
ATGGCCTGCGTGCGGGAGCGTGGTGGCCTGCGCTGCTGCTTCCGCCTTGCTATTGCTACTGCAGACGAGTGGTGGCCGGTTGAGCTTCAAAGCTTGAAGCTCCTGTGGCAATGGCGGGGTTGGCTTGGAACGATGAAACAGGGAAAAGAACCACCACGCCCATCGGCTCTTTGATGAGTTTGGTGGTGGTGGGACTCACGGTGGTGGTTGTGTACCACAGTGAGGTGCTCCTACCCGTAGAGTAGCTCCTTAGAAGGAGGAGAGGCTGCGTATGGAGGGGAGATGGGAGGAGATGGCCTGGAGGAAGCTGCTATGTTGGGTTTTGGTGTGTGGACCAGGCTCCCTTTGCAAAGAAGAAGCCGTGCCTTTTTAAAGAAGAAAGAGGAATGCACAGCTATGCCCTGACTGTGCATGGCTGTGCATGCGGCTGCAGGGCAAGCTTGCTGCAGAGCATGGCGCGAGGAAGAAGAGGCCATGCCTTGCAGCCGCACGGAGAAGAATTTCAAAGTCAAATAGAAATAGAAAATAAAGATAGGGATTTTGCAAGGCAGCACTTGAGGAAAACGTAAATTTCGAGGCCATTTTATTCACTCTCCCCTCTCAAATAAATGCATGCATGCATGTATTTTTACAAATGCAACTATGTCTACCTAATATGCACTGGCAATGTTTGGAAATAGCACAAGATGGCACAATTGTTGGTGTATTTTTGCTGTGCAATCATGGTGCAAAACAGGAGAGGTAGAAATTTATCTAGTGACCTTATGTGTGAGGTGCACAGTGTCTCAGGTGTGCCAACATTCGATCGTGTTTTGATTTTTGAAATTTCGCAAACAAGACCTTTTGCACACAATTTTCAGTCACCGATTTTAAAGTCCAACCTCTTAACAGTCACAATTTTTAAAGTGACCACTGAATTAATTTGATTCAAGCACTTTAGTGGTCTTAGATTTAGGTTCAATGCATATGCATGACAGGTAATTGATGCTCAAGAGAAGATGTCCCTTACTCCAGCTTTCTTCATGCAATGTATGAATCCAATGCAATAAAAATAAACTAGATGCTACTCATTCAGTCCTAGATGGTTGTCCTATAGATATGTAGCTTCTAACAGGCAGTTTGATTTTTATTTATTTATTTATTTGTTTATTTTTAATAATAATAACAAACAGACCTAATCTACTAACTAACCGAAATGCAGTTCAAATAATCCTATAATCTAAATAAATGGGAACACGCTCCCAAAAATACGCTCCCGCATACAAGAGCGATAATAAATAAAGTGGCACTGGGAACACGTTCCCAAAAATACCCGACAAGGGTCTAAAAGATAGAATTTAAATTTTAATGTCTATCTAACTAAATCTAACTAAGATCTACTGACTAAATCAGAAATAGGCTTCTCCATAAGCCTATGTGCGTGGGATCAAGGCCCACGTGTTCCTGTTGCCGTCCTCCAGGTGGCGTCAAGGTCCACCAAAAAGATCATCTCCGCCGTGCAGGTCGTTCAGGGTCAATGTTGTCGCTTTGCAGCACCTATCGCCGTGTCAGATTCCTCGCACAAAAATAAAAATGATCAGATGATTGTGCAACTCAGAATATTCAAAAAAAATAATAACGTGAATCTATTGCATCTATTACCTCCCCGGCAACGGCGCCAATTTGACAAGTCGATTTTCCGCTATGCGTTATAGTATTTAAGTGGTGGAAAAATCGATTAATCAACAATAAAAATAACCACTCATAGAAGAGCGGGTCGTGTCCACAGGGAGGCAATTATATAATAAACTCTCGATTATTTGGTATTCGTTCGGTTAAGTGCGAAATCCCTAGTCAAATCTGACATAAAATGCGATGGAAAGTAGATTCACAATGACTTAAAAATATAAGGGTATATGTGCAATTTTCCATCACTGAAGTCTTCAATAAATATATGATGATTTTATGTATTTTTCAATTGACATATACTAGAGAAAATTGGGGCACACGTTAATCCCAAAACCAATCTTGAAACAGGTGAATAACAATAACGTGCAATTATCAGAAAGTATGAGTGTGCATGCGCAATTTTGCCACAATAAAATAATAATAAATCAAACATTAATTTCTGGTGGCAATGGCATTAGATCTAATTTTTAATTGAATGTAAAACAGAGCATTTGCTCTCTCTCCTCCTCGCGAGAGAGAGAGAGCACCGGCGGGGTTGTTAACCGTGAGGTTGTCGAAGACGAGGCCGATCCGATGGAGATTGCGGCATCGACAGAGATGGTCGGCCGACGGAGGAGAAGAACGCCGGAGGAGGCACGCCTATGGGGCAGTGTGGCTGTGCAGGGCGTTGGAGGAGTATGGTGCTGTGCCTACGGCTGTGCAGCGCCTTCGGAGGGGGGGCGTGGTGTAGATGGCACGCACCTGCGGGCACGGCAGGAGGGTGCGTGGACGAGGGCGGTGCAGCGCCTTCAGTGAAGGGCGCTGGCAGAGCGCCTGCGGTGCGACTGGAGGGAGCGCTGGACGCCTGCGGGCGTGCGAGCGGGTGCTTGCAGAAGAGTGCACGCCTGCGGGCGCGGCTGGAGACGAGCGGTGGAGAAGGAGCAGGCGCCTGCATGTGGCTAGGGTGGTATGTAGAGAGGGGAAGCGCTGCGGGTGCGAAGGCGGGCACTGGTGCGGTGCCTATGGTGCTTGGCAAGGGAGCGGGTGAGCGGAGCGGCTATGCAGTGCCTGCGGGTGCTGGCCTGGCAGTGGTGAAGGCACGCAGCACCTTCAGGCGTGTTGCAGGGAGGCGCTGGAGGGTGGATGGACACTTGTGCGGCTGAAGGGTAGGATGGGGTGATGGCGTTGGAAGGGAGGATGCACCTGCGGGTGCGGCCTGGCAAGGGCACTGGAGATGGGTGCGTGCCTGCGGGCGCGTAAGGTGGACGATCTGATGATGGCAATGGAAGGGTGGATGCGGTGATGGCGCTGGAAGGGAGGATGGGGTGCACAGTGCACGCGGTGGAGCAGTTCCCCGTAGGGGGAAGATGATCCTCCGAAGAACCGATGATCCTCTTTTTATCTCCTTCCCGACGCAAGTTAAGGGATTTTCAAATCCCTTACTAAATATGGCCAGCGCTGTTGGTGAGGTTGCTGATGGCCGGCTGTATGTTGAGAAATTTGTGGGGGAAAATATATTTTCTCCCCCTAATCTTTTTCCCATTGATCCTCCTCCCTCTTCTTCTCGATTATTAGCCGGATGGATAGATTAAGTGGAGAAGATGTAACGAGTGCGCTGCTGTGGGACCTGCATGAAACATAAACTAATCACATACTATGTTATAGAATGCGATAAAATAGATGTAAAATTAAATAATGATGTATGAAATCATTCTACAACTTAATGTAGATATTAACAAACATACAATGTTAAAAGAGAATTACTTAGGCGTAACAATAGTCCCTTAGAATGGACTCATCAGTAGGATCACTAGAGAGCTCATTGTTAACAAGGCGAAATCGGGTTTAAAGTAATGTGTTGTAGTATAGTTGATATCGCTTTGAAAGCAAATAAATTTTATTACTCGAAGTTTAAGTCCGAGGTCGAACACATGAAGCAAATGGAATTCATATACTAATCTCAATAATAGATGCAATTTGAACACTTAAAACTACTCAAAATATAATTCTGAATGTCAAGCATGAGTTTGTGAATAATAAAATGTAGCTAAGAAACATATAAAAGAGAAATTTGGAAAGAATTTGACGTCTGAGTAAGAAAATAGACATCTTAAAAGTGTTTGACTTTTCTTCTTTTGCTTCTTCTCTTGGCTCCTTCTTCTCTATTCTTCTTTAGCTTCTCTTCTTCTGTCCTTCTTTCTTTCTCTAGCTCTTCTTTCCTTCTTCTTCTTTCTACCTTGGCTTTGGTCCTTTTCTTTGGTGATGGCTCCTTTCTCCTTTGTCTTCTTCTTCCTCTTCCTTTCTGCCTTGACTTTCTCTGACTTTCTTTGGCTTCTATTTCTCTTCAGCTTTCTTCTTCTTCAACCGTGCCTTCTCTTTAGCCTTCTTCTCTACGGCTTCACCTGTGGCTTCTTCTCCTTAGCTTCTCCTTTAGCTTCCTCTTTCCTCTTTGGCTTTCTTTTTCCTTGGAAGTGCAAAACATACCCCTACCCTCCCCCGCGAACTCTCTCTCTTTTCTCTCTTAGGCTCATTCTCCTAGAGCCATCTCGGGTAAATGGGTCAGGTTAATGTGCTCGGGACCAGGCGCACTGGCGTGGGTGGTGCACAAGGAGTGCACGGGTTATCGGGTCAGGCTACCCGGTCTGCAGAATAGTGTATCGCGGACGAGGCGTGGGGAGGCGAGTGGGACCTCACCCTGTGTCAGGAGGAGATAAGCCCTTGACACATTTACAATTTATACCACTCCACTCACTCTAAACTTACCGAGGTGGGACTAAAAGTCTCACCAACCTTGCATGAGCATTTGCAGGTGTCGTGTTCAATTGCTGTGGCTGCAAGGGTCTGGGAGTCCAAATGCTAGGCATGAGGGGTTCCCGAAGGGAGCCTGTGCACCTGGGACCCTGCTTCCTGAAGCCTGGGGTAGTAGGTAAAGGATGCGAGCTTGCTTCAAGCCTGCTGTAATGGTGGCGGGGGTCAGAACCTATGTTCAAGCAACACGGCCTTTCGACCTCATTAGAACACGTAGGAGGCTTCGCTGTGGCACGGCAAAGATGGCCCAGGTGCTGGCATGGTGCGGTACGGCCAAGGCATGCATGCCTAGGTCATTTTGTGGCCGTGGAGATGTGTTTGATCGGGGGAAAAGTGTGGAGGATGTGGCGGTTAATGGAGAGGCGTAAAGTGATCAGTGAGTCATGGCAGAGCTTTCGAGGTGTTTGGTGAGGTGGATGGGTGCGTGGAATGACGTAAACACCTCACCAGTGGTCTGCCGGAGGTGGAGACGATGGTGGTGGTCTGTGAGCGTCAAGGGGTGAAAATAGAAATAGAGAGAGGGAAAATAAAGAGAAGAGAAAGGGGAAGTATCTGACCTAGTTTATGGATGAAGGGGGAAGAGATGGCGGATGGTGTGTATCTGCTGCCGCCAGAGATGAAGATCCCAGTTAGAAGGGGATGGTGATGACGAGGAGGATATAGGCATGTGCGCAGGTACGGCTCGACGCAAACGACGGAGGTAGAGACAACTCTGCCACTGGTATTGTGGCAGAGTGACGAGAGGAGGAGAAATAGGTCACTGGAGCTTGCTGGGTGTCTGGTCGGAGGAGAAGAGACGAAATTGAAGGGTTATTGATGAGACACTCATCATGATCTCTAATTACCCCTAATTAACTAGTTTTCCTAGTTAATTAGCTAAGGATATGAACATATAAGGGTTAATTATAAAATAAGGGATATTTAGTCAAGGACCTTAAAGTAAGTTAAAAATGACATTTTATCATTCAATTAACATTATTAATAATTTAGTTAATAATTGGACTCGAAATCCCGTTAATTATTCCCTTAATTAATAAGATAAGTAACTTAAACTTAATGTATACCTAAGTATATAATAACTTAAGTGATTTTACTTTAACCTAAAAAGGTCAAAAATGTAAATTCAAGGTGAAAATATAATATTTACCTTATTTACTAACATATATAAAAAGTTGAAAAAGATCTAAGTTAAAATAAACTTTCAAAACCTGAGTTTACATTTTGGTCCTTAAAATTTATTACAATCGGGTCCTTATTTCTCACACAGGTCCTTAAGATTTATTACATTTAAGTCCCTTTCCCTCTTCTTCTTCAGCCGAATGAATGGCTAGCGGCAGAGAGTCACGCCATCGCATGATCACCTCCCTGCCGACATCAACCTTCCTTGTCCAAGCTCTTACAGCTTGCGCTCACCACCTCCACTTCATCCACCAGTTTGGATTAACCGGAAATCCTATTTTTCAGTGGGAGATAACCGCCGACGACGACGGAGGTTAAGCTCCTCAAGCTTCTTCTTCGGCCAGACCTCGCCATTCTCTTCGCCGCCAAATGCTATAAATACCCCCTCACACCTAAGAATTTTACTTAAGTTGGCTCCCTTCCCTCTTCTAAAACTGTAGCCGACTTCGATAAGCTATTCGTCCAAAACTCCGGTGACTCTCCATTTCATTTTCTGACTTCATCCATCCATTCTGATTAGCCGAGGAGATCTGCCATGGTCTTCCGCGTCTCCAACACAGGCGCCTGATGTAAACACATTTACACTACTTAAGATGTCTATTTATGCATGTTCTTAAGCATAGGAGTGCATTGCATGCTATAAATATTGCATAACATGCATCATCTTCCATTTAGAGTAGTTTGAATAAAATGGAGGTTAATTGTCTCCTTTTATGTGCTTGGATAGGGCAAACTTTTTATCAGGGCCTTGGATCGAAGATCCAACCGTACAGATGTGATCAGGGTGACGATTGAAGTTCAACGACTCTAAGATCTCCCTAATAAGTCATCTGTAAAATCAGATAGTGACCGAGGAACCCTAGAAGATCAAGAGCCAAGATGGTGTAAATCCGACCACACGGATGGATTCGGATCAACGATCGCAGCCTAACGACGCAAAAATTGAGTCAATCCGACACCCGTGGCACCATCTACATCATCCAGAAGATGGACGGCGAAGATGGCACCACGTGGCGCCATCTCGGCTGCCCAAACGCTCGTATGCACCCGCTGAAGGTCCCGCATTCGCCCTTCCCCGCCGTTGGATCAAGATCCAACAGCTATGGATGCGGTGCCTTGAAATCGACCGCACGACCATTTGGGCGAGGCAGCGTAGCGGTCCAGCACCTTATCGTGAGGCGCTGGCATGCGTTCGAGCCTCGCCACGCGAAATATGGAGCGGGGGGAGCACCTTCAATCGACCGTCAAATCGCAATCCAACGGTCGCGCACGCCCGATAGAGTCCACGCACTATTACATGCGTGGCGTAATGCGGCATCGTACGCGTTGGGGTGGGCGCACAGCGAGGCAGGTGAAGGCACGATCTGAGCCATCTGATCTTGCGATCGGACGGCTGAACGTGTGCAAGCGTTGCGTGCACGAGCAGACGAGAGGGCGCGCGCAGGCAACGCCCACTACGCCCACGATGGGACTTTAGCGACGGTTTTATCCGTCACTAAAGACCCCTTATTTAATGTTTTAAAGATATAATGACCATTTTTCCCCCACTCCTTGCAACTATAAAAGGAGCCCCCATCCACACGAAATTCTCATCCCTTCCTTCTCTACTTCTCCAAAGCTCAAGAGAAGCTTGTCCCACACCCGGGATGCTTCTCGCGAGATAAAGTCCAATTTTTGTCCCCCTTTGGAAGTGGATCCCGCGACGACGACGACGTGCTGCCCCATTCCCGTTCTTCTGCTTCGTCCTCCTTCGTCTTGCTTTATCCTCCTTCGTCCAGGCATCGTCTCATCTGACTCGTCCTCCAAGCGACTGTCGAAGAGGATATCTCTCTCCCCATTCTTTTTACTGCTTTCTAGAATAGATTTACTGCTTTCTAGAGTAGTTCAACTCGTCCTCCAAGCAACCGTCGAGGAGGATATTTCTCTCTCCATTCTTTTATTGCTTTCTAGAGTAGATTTACCGCTTTCTAGTGTAATCATTTTTCCGCTTTCTAGTTGTAATATTTAGTGTAATGAACAATCCCTTTTGATAATGAATTCCATGTGCATTCTATCTCTTTTGATTTTTGTTTGTATTCTTCTCTCTCTTATTCTCTCTCTCTCTATCTCTTTTATTTATTGTAAGTAGTTCTAATCAATTGAATTATTTCGTGACAAATAAAAACAAATGCGTTGTTTTTAAATCAAATGTTTGCCTCCCTGTGTTTGACCCAAAATTTTAATTTCGGTATAAATTTTATTTGTTGAACACGAGTTCTTCACTTTCAAACTACAACGACAGGTTTTCCAAAACCAAACACGTTAGTGTAGCAATTCGTTCGTCCAACAGCGCCGACCAAGGAATCCTCTGCTCCACCTCAAATCCACCCATCGGAGATCTTTCTTCCACCCTCTGATTTCGTCGTCCGCCATGAGACTTCAGCGGAACCCTATTGATCCCTTCGTCCAAGTAACAGTAGATTAAGAGTAGTAGGAGTAGGCTAGCTTAGTTAGGTAGTTAGTTAGATTAGAGTAATTTTAGAATTTTAGTTTCATCTTCTCCGACTCCGGCGAGCTCCTTAAGCTCGCCAGAGCTTTAATCTTGTCTTTTTAATTCACTGTACACCTTCCTTTAACTCTCACAATCACTTCTAAATCACTTAATCGCTTAATTGAATCACCTAATCACCTAATTCACATTTCACCTCCACCAACTACTGACACTGTCCATGTGACAGTGATCGAGTTAATTCCACCTTCATAGGGTTCTTCATCATTTATCCATCACTTATGGACCTTAATCGACGCTATAATACATATAATTACCACAGATAAATTAAATGCCCAAATATAATTAAGTTCCTGAGCTCGCTGTCAATGGCGGCTTAGGAGCAGTTCAAATCTTAAATTAAATATATATTTATGAATATAAACATCTGTTGACTTGTTGTAACCTCTCAATCGAGTGGTTAAACAATTCCTGAGCTTATTTCAAATCAAATTTTTAAAGAAACGAATTCACTATCAAATCTTAATTCTAATGGACAAATGAAGAATTAAATGTGATACTGAGGTTCCTTGCAACCTCAGAATCCTTTTTAGATTAAAAATAGCATAATTTTACAATCTGTACACACTTTTCATATTTTCTGGACTCACCAGAGCTCCGGCGAGATTCGGCGAGCCATTTTTGAGTTTCAGTCTCTAGAATTTGTTGAGAAGCTCTAGATCAATGATTTGAGGATCATTGATTGTGCTAAGGTATTTAAATTGAGATTTTAATGTCTGGAGCTGTAGATATGACTTCATCTTCTCCAACTCCGACGGAGTTGGAGAAGTCTATTAGTTAGGTTTAAGTTGAGTTTAAGGAACCTAGAAGCTTCAGTGCGATGCACTGAAGCTGTTCATGACCTCATTCCACTGTAACAACCTCTGATTTCCTCTGACGAACAAAGTCATTTTGAACCCTAGGCGGCGAGCCTGTAACCCTAGAAATCTTGGTTAGAGCATCAATCTGAGGATCTAAATGAGTTTCTGAGGTTAAGAAGATCCTATTCGAGGCTTTAATTTCTTGAGAGAAGGCTTTGAACATAAAGTCAAAATTTAAGCCTTTATAGTCAAACTTGAGGAGGAAACTTTGTTTCTGAGTTCAATATGAGGAATTGATGAGAGTAGGTTGTTTCTGGGATCCTGTTTGATGGTTTTTAAGTGATTAAAATGAGCTCTGATGAGTTATTTAGTGAGAATTTGAACTATGTCAGTTTGGGTTACTTTCGAACCCAAACTAACAGGAGAAACATTTTGTTGAGTTTTGATTTTGAATCCTGTCTAGTTAAGTTTGCTATAACCTGTAGAATTAGTTTAAATAAATTAGAAACATTCTTTTGTGTCTGTTGTACATATCAAAGTCTGAAATTTCAAACTCTGAAGCTTTCAGAGAAGCTTCAACCTTCTGTACATTGTCTGAAGGTCTTGAGAGCTTAAAGACTACTCTAACAGATGCAGAATAACTTGTATAACTTGTACAGACCTTTAATTAAGAGAGAAAAGTCCATCTGAGGACTCTGTAGACATAAATTTCACTTTCCAGGCGATAAATAACCTGTAGGAACCCCTGATTTCACTCTTCAAATTGAAGAGGAAAACATCTTCAAAACCATAAATTGACCCTGCAATTGTGTAGATCTATCTTAGAGCTTTCTAACAAACTTTAAATCACTCGATTTGGAGCTCTGGGTAGGAAGTTGTGATCATCTGAAGTTGGGTCTGGAAGGGGTTAGATAGTCCCACATCGTTAGATTCTGAGCGCGCGCATGGGGATAAAAGGATTTTGTTACATCGGCTATTCAGTCGTCAACACTCGGCGCACCAGTTACCAATCTAATCTGAGCATGTGCATGTGTGTGTGTGGGGACTTGTGCCTGCGGGTGTGCGCCCTTGTGGGTGTGAGCGAATGTGCCCTGGGAGGGCGAGAGGCCTGGGAGGCCAGGTTGAGCCGAATTGGCTCGAGACTATGAATCGATATGAAATAAATCGAAATTGAACCTAACTGAGATTAGGCGAGGACCGAGTAGGGTCTGGTCCCACCCTGGTCTCAGGGTGCTGTGTATCCTCGAAAGGTCCTTGCCGCAAATAAAATAATTTTTGGTTAAAAAGTAAAAAAAACCCGGTTCAGCTGAAAGTCTAAAGGAAAAGAAAAGAGAAGCCGATGGTTGTTAAGCTAAGTGTTCAAGGCTAAGGAAAGGAGGAGAACAGGCGCTAAGGAGTGTTAAAGAACATGTACTAAGGGAAGAGAAGAAGGCAGGAACAAAAGAAGAGAGGTAAGAAAGAGAGCTCGAGAGAGAGAAGAAAATAAAAGAGAGAAGAAGAGAGGCTGAAGAAATAAATGAAGAAAATCTTTTCTTGCATCATTTTAATTACTTTATGAATTTGTTTTAATTGTAAAAAGGCATGTTTTAAAAGAACAACTTTTATTGCCTTAATTGCTTTGAAATAAAATAGAAAACTAACATGTTTACTTGTTAATAAAGTACATCATTTGAGTAAATATATTTTTCATATGGAATTTTGTATATTCTTATAGTTTAAATATTTTGGCAAAATTCATGTTTTTAAAATCAACTTAGTTAAACCTCCTAAATTTATAGAGAAATAAAAGAAAATTGGTGAATGTAGAAATTATTATACCTCCCAGTGAACGACCTGGACTCAACCAATAAAATTTCTAAAATGTTAGGTTAATTCAACCATATACTACACAATCAACACAATTTCGAGTTGACCTAAGCGACTTCTTCTACTCTTAATTAAGTGAAATTAACTTAATTACTGAGTTGAGTAAAAGCATACGATCAGTTATCTCCGGCCAAACCAAGCTGGGGATGAACGGCAGGGTTAGGGGACCTTTAAATAGCCTCTGGCAGAGGGTCTTGTGCTTGGAAGGCAAGCTTCCAAGCACGGGAAGCCTCACCGGACATGGAAGGTGAGAGATACCCAAATCTCTCATGCATTCGCATGAGAGATTGGGTGGCAATCAGGACTTGAGATTGTGTTCATATGATCGGGAATTCCTCAGAGAATCTCCCTTTCAAATTTGAGAGGGAGTATCTGAGGAATCAAGGAGAACTCCCCCTTAGATCCTCGTCGGAGTAGGATTCCTTCGCTGTAATGGTGGAGGGACCTAATTGCAAGGAATGATGAGAAAGCTAGGGAGGTATTTGCAATGGTTTTCAAAAGCTAGGGGTTTAAATGTAGTTGGGTTGGACTGTTTTGCAAAGTACATCAAGGTGAACTCCCATTAGGTCAAAATTTTGGTATAAACCTAATTTTGACCTAAGGAATCCAATTGTGAAGTTGGATTTTACGTTTGACTACGTTTATCTAGGAATTTTAAACAAAAACCCAATTTAGGGTAAATATTTGACTGGGACCCCTATTTAGGTCAAAATAGGTTCTAAGGGTCAAATTGAAGGTTATAAACCCTGGGGAATATTTTTCCATGATTTTTAGAGGGATTAGTTGAATTTTATCTTGATCAGAACCTTTTTAAATTAAGTGGGTCAATTTTAGGGTTACAAGAAGTCATTTTTAATTCCCAGATTTCATATTAACCCTTTTCTGACTGGACCAACCCACTTTTTATCTTGTTATGACCATTTGACCTATGTTTAACCCCTGAGAAATCCCCTTGTTACACTACAATGGTAAAATTACAGTTTTACCCCTTTTTTCTTATTTTTCTCTTAAAACAGCTATTCCTTGAATTAGGCCCTTCACTTGGTTATGTAGGAGCTTTTGTTCTGTTTCCTAGGTCAAAATGAACTAGTTAGGGCTCATGATGGTGTTCCCATCATACCCCCATGCGTAGCTTTTGCTAGTCCCTTAGCAAAATTTCAAGGTTTTAACTTCAGTTCTAGACCATGAGTTTCTTTCACAATTTATGATGAGTGCTTTTTCTCTTTCTTTTTGATTAGGTTAGAATGTCGACAGTAGGCCTAGAGGTACTCAAGTACCAACCAAGATCCGAACCTGACAAGCTCTAGCCTCGATCCTTCGTGAAAGTTTTTAAGGCCCGGAGGAACTATCCTAAGGTTCGTTGGACTCTGCGGTTAAAGCACCCGTGCTTGAGACATATTTTAGCTTTGGTTCAGTTTGCAGTGCATTTTTTGTAAGAGCGAGACAGATGATTTATTTGTTTAGAGAGTTTTCTCTCTCTTTTCTTTTTATTTCTAGCTTCGGATTGGCTTTCAACATGGTCTGTATTGGATTCCTCGTCCCCATCATCAATCCTCAAAGGTCCCTGGCAATTGATGATTTGTGATAGCACCGCCCATGGCAACCCCCAAAACCCTAGCTTTTGAGGTTTTGAGATAATCCCGCCCATGGCGTTCTGTAGCCAAATCCATACCCTAGCAATTGACATTTCGTGATAATGCCGCCTATGGCACTGAACTAGCAGGGTGCTTACGTGCCCCCAGTAGAATATGTAAATATCCTAAGAGACAAGCACCGAGCAGACAATATGTTATTATGCATCTTCAAGGGGAATTTCCTACCTTTCTGCGTCAGGAACTCGTCCAAATCTACTTGTGTTGATCGGCCGCTCCTAATCTAGGCATTTTTTTCAGAACATTTAAACACTTTTGCGTGATTTTGATAGTTATGCGCACTGAACCAGACTGTGTGTGGATTGGGGTGCTTAGGTTACCGAGTCCCGCAAACCAAAGGTCAGTTAACGAGGCCAAATACTCCCTAATCCTTAGACCTAATACTTAAGCTTCGCATTTTCCCCAACCTCTTGAGGATTATCCAGATCTTAGTGGATACTTGAATGTTTATGCCTAAGAGTTTAGCACAAAAGGCCTAAGATCAGCATTCCTACTAATCTCTTTTGTGTCTCATTAGTACTTTTTTCCTTCATTTTTCTTTTCTTTGATGTGGTCTAGAACTTTGGTTAATCCCTTAATTTCTTACTAATGACTATCTCTTTTTTTCTTTTTCTTTTTATGCTCCTTTTTGGCCTTTTTCTCTTTTCCTCCTCATGTTTATATGGCCTCAAAATTTTCTTCCCTCCAATTTTTTTGTTCTTTTTTATAATTTTCTAATTTTTTTGGTATTTTTAACATATGTATTTTTTTGTGAGAATCCTTCTGACTTTTCTTGATTTCTGTATGTTTACACTTTACCACCCCCCATGCCTAAGTTTTACAATATCCTCATTGTAAATGGAGGGTGTGAAACAGTGTTGGGTTTAGGGACTTAGAATAGGATTTATTAAGTGGGCGAATGGGTCAGGAATGACTGTTGTGGACGATTTCAAGCTCTAGTACGTGTATTAGAGGTGGGATCGACTGTTCTAAGACTGAACTCAGGGTGCAATAGACGTAGAGTACAGATGGATAATCAGATGGATCTCGGGTTTTTGGGATGACGGGTTGCCTCCAATTAAGTGCTAAATTCAATGCCTTCAACCGAGTGGGAAATGGGATGGAGAGGGAGTGGTCAAATCAGCAGAGTTTTGTAGAACAAGCACCTTGTTCAAGAGCATGGTTGGTCCAGCCAGGTGCTTGTTCAGATCCGTAGGCTGATGATGCAGCCCAAACCCTATTAATCTGGTGGGTTGATAAATGTAGATCAAGAGATGTGGAACTCACCATATGTTATGGAGCTCGGATGGATGTGGAAGTGTAAATTCAGGTTTTAGCTGAGTCGGATTAGCCTGGTCAAAGTAGGGATCTGTAAAGTAATTAGTGGATGATGCGGAAACCCTATGGGGGTGATCAGAGAATGATGGAGCATGGTCTTCAGTCTGATCAATGTTCGATACCCGGTATAGATGTGGAGTCGAATCATCTGCAATCGGCTCAGTAAGAGGGGAATCAAAATAGAAATTGAGTCCGGTTGTGGGTCAGGTTTGAAAATGGGTTTGGATGGGTTCTGTATGTGTGGAAGAGGTGGCTTTAATGAGAATTGTGTATGAGGGCTCTTCTAGAAAGGAGTTACAGGTGATTTCATGTAGAGAGTTCTCATAGTAACTCTCAAAGTCAAAAGTGAATGCCTAAAGAGTGTCTATAGGATGAGGGAAATCTGTGTCGCGAAAAGATTCGAATTCTGGGTTGCAGTCACCCTCGACATTTCTGGTTTTGATTCATGAGGATCGAAAAGAAATGATTCCATCTTACTGGAACCTGAACTTAAATCAGTGATCTCGGGAACCGAGACCTTAGAGTCGGAGTTGGAGAATGAATCATGTAAGCTGAGGTCATAGATTGGCTCGTTGTATTTAGGAAATAGAGGTTCTCCGAAATCATGGTAAGATTCGAAATCATCGGAGATATTGTGAAAATCAAATTTTGAATGAGATTCGAGATCAGGAGTTCCACTACTGAGTAAGTCACATGATGTAGACTTAGCAGCCTGACTGGGGTCTCGCCTATATGTAGATTCTGAGCTTAAAAAGATATCCTTGTTTGGTCTAGGCTCAAGTTCTAGGCTTGTAGGAAAGATCCAATTAAAACCCCACTCGTCCAACTCCTCGATTTCTGTATCGTAGATTGGCGTGACTTTCAAAAAATCGATTTGTATCTCTGAGGATGTTGGAGAGGGATATTCATCAAATAGAGGACCAGAATCATATTCTTTATTGAAAATTTGATCTTCGTCATACAGGGCCTCGTAATCTTCCCAATAAGTTTCCGATCCATATTCTAGGCTGAAGATGTGGGTTGAATCACTAGAATCTAGGTCTGAATGACCTTCGAGGGTCACCTTATCAGAATAAGGGGTAGGATTTACACTCTTGAGAGGTTCAGTTCTACTCTCATCATTGTAGGAGTCTCGGAATTCTATGCTTGGTGACCCAGGATCTAGGGTTGGCTCAAAATTGTGTTGTCCTACAATTGGAACTGCCCAACCTATTTCAAGATCAGGCATGTTGTACTCCATCTGGGTTAGGAATCCACGACAACTTTGTGCCTCAAACCTGGGATTTGGGAAATCAAATTGATCCTCAATACTATTCCAAGATGGTTCATCATCTGTTTGGGGTGTGTAGGGGTATTTCTGATTGATAACCTATTTTAATAATCTCATCATCTCTTCCCATTTTTCAAGATCATCTTGGTGTTGTTCCCACAGTACAAGATTTGTCATGCATTGGAGGTATTCAAAATTGTGCAATTTTTCTATCTCAATGTATCCTGTTATGAGAATGTCTCGGGTTGATCCTTTTGTGGCTTCTATCAATAACACTTGGGCACAGTTTATGATGAAAGTTGTGGTTGTTGGTACGCTAACCTGAATGTCTTCTACTGGTGTTGAGGTTTTGTATTCAATTTCATAGAATTCAAGGGCATCCTTAATCATCCTATCCCTCATGGATCTCTGCGATTCAGGTTTTTTGAATGGTAATCCTAAGTGACCAGGCTGCATATTTGGACCAGATGGTGGAATCAAGAAGTAGAATCAAAATTCGGATCAAGATGTAGAATCAAGCTGTGAAGTGATTAGATATGAATAGAGAATCCCACTTGAAAATTTATGCATGTGCTCTAAAGAGAAGGGATGAGGGACTGATGTGTTTTTGACTCAATCAAGGCACCCAAAAGATGTTTGGATGACTATGGAGGTTCGAGGCAGATGATACCCCTGGATCAAAAAATCGTCCACTTGGGAATTACCTGGGCAGCTAGAAAGGGAGAGTCCTGCAAAGACCCCTACACAGTAGAGTGTCCCCACGGGTTACAGGGTTTCCCCCACCCGACCTCTCTTGTCACTGAGATTCCAGGTAGACCAAACTGGGGACCTTGACCTCTTAAGTCTACCACTTTTATTTTAGATCAAAGGTGCTTAGGGTTCCACTTGAACTTTAGATGTTTTGGTTTTGTGACCTAATTTGGAGGTTGGTTGGCCTACAATGTAGTCCAACTTCACCTGACCTACCCTAAAGATGGTAGAATGATTCTCAGATCTAGACCTATAAATCACCTTAATTTGACTCCCAGGTTATTAGGTCCAAGGTTTTTAAGGTTCAAGTGATTTTAGAGCATAATTTTAGGGTTTGCTTTGATTAGATCCTTTCAATCAAGGGCTTAGGTAGCACACAGGTGCGGGTGGGTTTACTTACTTTTATTCAAGCACGTGTGAACTAGCACTCCAAAACCCTACTGTAGAAACCCTAATTTGGTTCTATTTCCAATCCTTTTTTATATTCAGAAGTTCTCTTTGGACTTCAAACAAGAAGTGTGTAGTCCGTGGAGATTTAGAAATTAAGCGTGATCTCTAATAGGCACAGGAATTTGTGAGGTAGGATCTCTAAAAATCACTTCACTTCAATAAGTTGTGCAAAAAATTTTCACAAAATCAGGAAACTTTTGCCTTAAAAATGGTAATTACTATAGAAAGAAGGCAGTTGATTCCTAATTTGATTGCTTCCTTTTTGTCTTCTCAGGATTAGGAGATGGAGAATAGAGAATTTACCTGCCCTAGAGTGGTTGATTCATGCGGGAGATCTCCACGTGAAATACCTTGCAAAATCATAGCAAAACAAATAGGGCAAGTTAGTGTTCAAATATAATCAAAATAATGCAGAGACTAGTGCTAAGTTGTGCGTTGCTCCTCGACAACGGTGCCAAAATGTTAACAAGGTGAAATCGGGTTTAAAGTAATGCATTGTAGTATAGTTGAAATCACTCTGAAAATAAATAAATTTTATTACTCGAAGTTTAAGTCCGAGGTCGAACATAGGGAGTGTTAAACGGGACGAATCTACGCTAACGTGTTTGGTTTTTGGAAAAACCCGTCATTGTAGTTCGAAAGCGAAGGATTCGTGTTCAACAAATAAAATTTATACCGAAATAAGAATTCCGGGTCGAACACAGGGAGGCTACGTTGATCTATATTCGCAATTATGTTTTTTTAGGATTTTTGATAAACAAGGCGAAATAATTACAATGGAGCTATCAAATTGAGAGAGAGAGAGAGAGAGAAAGAGAACATGCATTCAATATTTCAATTGTTAATACAAGCAAACGAAATTAAAGTTACACTAGAAAGCGGGAAATCAATTACACTATAAAGCAGGAAAATTCTACACTAGAAAAGCTGTAAATAAGAATGGGAGAGAGAAGTTATCCTCCTCGACGGTCGCTTGGAGGACGAGCCGGACGGGACGACGCCTGGACGAAGGAGAACGAGGCGGGACGAAGGAGGACGAAGCAGAAGAACGGGAACGAAGCAGCACGCCGTCGTCGTCGCGGGATGCACTTCCGAAGGGGGACGAAAATTTGGACTTTATCTCGCGAGAAGCATCCCGGGTGTGGGACAAGCTTCTCTTGAGCTTTGGAGAGGTAGAGAGGAGAAGGAAGGGATCAAAATTTCATATGGAGGGGGTCTCCTTTTATAGTTGCAAGGAGTGGGGGCAAAATGGACATTACATCTTCAAAATAATAAATAAGGGGTCTTTAATGACGGATAAAACCGTCGCTAAAGCCCCGCCGTCGCCGTCGCCGCCGCACCCACGCGCGCCCGCTCGGCTGGCCTGCGCGCGTAACGCAGACGCACGTCCGCGTCGTCTCAGCCGTCCGATCGCGAGATCGGACGGCTTAGATCGCGTCCGCGCCCGCTGCGTAGCGCGCCGCCCGAGTACGATCGCGCGCCCACCAGAGCGTCCAATTGCGCGTCGGCGCTATCGGGTGCGCGCGGCCGTTGGATCTTCATCCGACGCTCGTGCGCGCCCGCTCGCCCGCGCCTTCGACCCCCTCTCCGCGGCTCGAACCCGCGACCTCCGCTTCGCCCGCGGCTGCGTCGCCGCTGCGCTACGCGGGCGAAATGGTCGCGCGGACGTTTTTAAACGCGCGCGACCGCAGCCGTTGGATCGAGATCCAACGGCGGAGAGGAGACGTTGCGCGGTCTTCACAGGACTCCTGCGGCCGATTGGGCGGCTGGGATGGCGCCACGTGGCGCCATCTTGGCCGTCCATCTTCTGGAAGTTGTAGATGGTGCCACGGATGTCGGATTGACTCGATTTTTGTGTCGTTCGGCTGCGATCGTCGATCCGAATTCATCCGTGTGGTCGGATTTTCCATCTGAAGTGCGGATTTACACCATCCTGGCCCTTGATCTTCTAGGGTTCCCCGATCTCTATCTGATGCTACGGATGCCTGATTAGGGCGATCTTGGAGTCGTTGAACTCCAATCGTCGCCCTGATCATATCCATACGGTTGGATCTTTGATCCGAGGCCCCGATAAAATATTTGCCCTGTCCAAGCACATAAAAGGAGACAATTAACCTCCATTTTATTCAAGCTACTCTAAATGCAAGATGATGCATGTAATGCAATATTTATATCATGAAATGCAATCCTATGCTTAAGAACATGCATAAATAGACATTTTAAGTAGTGTAAATGTGTTTACATCAGGGAGCAAATGGAATTCATGTACTAATCTCAATAATAGATGCAATTTGAACACTTAAAACTACTCAAAATATAATTTAGAATGTCAAGCATGAGTTTATGAATAATAAAATGTAGCTAAGAAACATATAAAAGAGAAATTTGGAAAGAATTTTACGTCTAAGTATGGAATTAGATGTCTTAAAAGTGTTTGACTTTTCTTCTTCTTTTGCTTCTTCTCTTGGCTCTTTCTTCTCTTTCTTCTTTAGCTTCTCTTCTTCTTCTTCTGTCCTTCTGTCTTTCTCTGGCTCTTCTTTCCTTCTTATTTCTGCCTTGGCTTTGGTCCTTTTCTTTGGTGGTGGCTCCTTTCTCCTTTGTCTTCTTCTTCCTTCCTTCTTCCTCTTCCTTTTTGCCTTGACTTTCTCTTCTTTCTTCTCTGACTTTCTTTGGCTTTTATTTTTCTTCACCTTTCTTCTTCTTCAACCGTGGCTTCTCTTCAACCTTCTCTGCGGCTTCACCTGTGGCTTCTTCTCCTTAGCTTTTCCTTAGCTTCTCCTTCAGCTTCCTCTTTCCTCTTTGGCTTTCTTTTTCCCTACAAGTGCAAAACCTACCCCTACCCTCCCCTGTGAACTCTCTCTTTTCACTCTTAGGCTCACTCTCCCAGAGCCATCTCGGGTAAACGGGTTGGATTAACGTGCCCGGGACTAGGCCCACCTGCGTGGGTGGTCAGCGAGGAGTGCACAGGTTATCGGGTCAGGTTACCAGGTCCGCGGAGTAGTGTATCGCAGATGAGGCATAGGGAGGCGAGTGGGACCTCACCTCATGTTAGGAGGTGATAAACCCTTGACACATTTATAATTTATACCACTCAACTCGCTCTAAACTTACCGAGGTGGGACTAAAAGTCCCACCTGAAATTGCACTAGAGGGGGGGTGAATAGTGAAATTATATAGTATTGTAATACAACAAATTTAATCACACAATATACTCAATTAATTTTAGGTGGAAACCCAAGATGGGTGAAAACCACCACCTAAGCCAATCTCTTGACTTAGGATTTTCGATCACAAGGTGATCAATCCACTAACCACACTACTTAAACGAGGGTAGTGTACCTCAATTACAATTCCCACCTCCGATCCCTAAACGGAGGTTTCTCTCTTCAAGATGAAGAGACGGGGACCCGACAGGCCGGATACCCAAAATACAGAAATTAACAAGTAAAAATAACACCTATAGAGCACCCCAATAATTTAGTTGCTTTCTTATCTACTAAGCATGAAAAGAACTCCCTGATGATTTGCAGAACGGAGCGAGCCGGGAGTATGGATTTGCCCTTTGATCAGAGTATTAGCACAGCACAAGGGCAAGATGGAGCTTAGAGTAGTGAGCAAGAGATTTTTCTAATGGAATTGTATCTCAAGAGGTGTGTGTTGCCAAAGAAGAGTTGTAGTCTATTTATAGGCAAGTTTGGAACCTTCAAGAACACTTGGGAGAGCTCTTCTAGCCGTTGGAGACAAATCCCAAGAGTTTAGGATGAGATCCACACAAAATCAGGGTAATGATGATTCTGACAGCAACATCAGACGTCTAATTATAGGATCAGACGTCTTATAGGACGTCTGATTTTTCCTATGGTCGTCTAATCTTGCAGGACATCCTTAACGGACTCTATTGGATCAAAAGAAGGACGTCTGATATTATGTCATAAGACGTCTGATTAGTTTACTGGACGTCTAATGAATGGTGCATTCGTTCCTGTTATCATCGGATCCAAACAGGGTTCTAGGTTTAAAGGATCAGATGTCGTTACGGACGTCTGAGGACATTACCAGACGTCTGGAAACCTAAATACTCTTCCTTGCTACTTCTGCCAAAAGATTATGTGGCCGTAGAGAGATACGCACAGAAAATCATGGCCAACGGTTCAAAGACAGACGTCTGGAAGTGTGTCAAGACGTCTGGAAATTATTTTTGCCTACGGAAAGTCTAACGGTTAGTATGAGGACGTCTGGGTAAAGAATTAGACGTCTGTGAACGGTTATCGACGTCTGAAAGTGAAGTCCTTCGACTGATGTTTATGAGGAGACGAACAAAGGCAGAAATATTTGAAATTAGACGTCTGATAAACATGTCAGACGTCTTATGATGGAAAATCAGACGTCTGGACTTTTTACTGGACGTCTGATAAAAGTATAAGTGTTGGGTTTTTGTTTCTAATTTATCCTAAGTGTAGAGAGCCTAAGTTAGCTATTTATAGGTTATGTTTGGGGGCTCTTTACAATATTTCTTGACTCAAATAAGATGAAAATTACAACCTTTGAAAGTTTACATGAAAAAAGCCTAAGACCTAATACTTATGCTACTCGTCTTCACGCTTTTAATCTCCCGTCTTGGAAAGCTTTTTGAAATCCTGCAAATATGTTATTATAGAGAGAAAACAATATGCTACGCTTTATTTTTCATTTTCTACATTTTGTAAAATCATCAAAATATTATATATGAGTAGTTGAACTAACAATCTCCCCCTTTTTGATGATTTTCAAAATATAGCTGTAGGTTCCTCTTTCCTCCCCCTAAAGGTTGTACTTGATAGCCTTTATCTATTTAAGAAGGTTGTTTTTATATTATTCCTTAATTTCTTACCTACATTCTTCTCCCCCTTTTTGAATATCATCATGAAGGGTTGTTTAAAGGGAGTCAAAATCCAAACTACAAGAGTGATATCTACAAAGTAGAGTGCGTGACTAAAATTGCATGTTTAAAAGATGACAAGGCATTAAGGAAAATTGATTAGGAATAGAAATATTTAAGCATGGACTAGCTATTTGTTCCCAAAAAATATTAAGTACAGGGTCAAGGCCCCTTAATACAAACTTAGAATAAAAGATAGAAAAATAGAAGCACTAAAACTATTCTTCTTGATCTTGGCGGCGGCGGCGACGAGCGGGTCCTTGTCCTATCTGCAAATTTTGAACATCTGATCTAAGTTCGTCGATGTCGCGTCGCATGCTTCCCATGTAGGTGTACATCTCGCCGGTTCGACGCAGCAGGAGGGAGATGCCGGAGGAGAGGGAATCTGTGGCTGGATCCCATGCTTCATCAAAGCTCGAGCGGGGAGCTTCTATTTGAAGGGGCCGTGGTTCATGGAAGTCTGGAAAGGGTGGAAGGGGCTCTTCTTCCATGGGTTCGTCGGCGGGCTCAAGATGCTCTCTAAGTATATGCATCTTAGCGGCTGTGGCCCTGTTGTAAGGCTCAATTTTCTTGTCAACTGCTTGGTCAGTTATGGAAATCTGATGGGATGAAAAGATTTTGGATAGAATAGACCCAAACGGAAGTGATGCCCCATGGTCCTCATTCATGACGCGAACAATGAGGCGGCAATAATTGAAAGGAATATGACGAACGGCCGCAAAAAGGAGAGCCTTGTGTTGGCGTGAGATGTAATCAAAACCTCCCGATTTGTTTAGGAGGTCCCACCCAAAAATGCGAGAGAGTAGACGTGGAAGGGGTTTGAGATTTTTGCACGGTAGAGTGCCAAGGTTTTCAACATATTTTTCTGGGAGAACTAACTCTTGATTGATGATTTCTGGGTCGTATTGCCTCAGAATGTCATTGAAATCATTTCCCTCATTGGGGATGGCTAGAAGGTCGGAGATAGTTTCGGATGTGATGTGTATTTCGCGACCAAATAGGCGGGTATAGAGTTCAAGTTCATCGTTGCTGTAGTCCTCAACGATGTTGGCATAAAAGAGACGGCAAAGATCAGGGAACACACCAAGAGTTCCAATGCCGGAGTGGAATTGACGGTCAAAATATTGGAAAAGATGGAGAGTTTGGAAGTGTTCCCGAAGGTTCAAATGGGCAAAATCATTCCAAACAATAAAACGAGGGCATTTAACTTTGGCATTCGCGAAACGACGAAATCGCTGCCTAGCGATGTCACCCCGCAATTGATCTGCCAAATAAGTGGAAGAGGAACTGGAAGATCCCTCAACTTGCTTCCTACGGGGAGGCATATTTGGTGGAATGGGTGGTTAGGTTTATGAAAAATGTTGAGGATAGAATACCTGCAAAAAAGAAACAACCATTCAACCAAACAACATTCACCCAAAACATAGTTTCAAACACTGCAATCATCATGAAAAAATATGTGGCAGTATGCCTTGAGGCAATACAACCTGCCATGTAGTTGTGGCAATATACCTTTGGATGCAAGCCACTAAAATGTCGGCTTGATCCTCATGAGGTAATACCCTTGCCATGGAAGATGCAGCTAGGGCTAACAGGGTTTTCTTGACCAAGGGTTAGGGTTCTAAGGCTGATAATGATATGAAATGCACATGTAGGTCAAGTGAATCAAGAAGGAGAACTAGATGCTACAAGGCCGTGGGTAAAAGAGCATGAAAATGCCCTAGGAGTTGAGAGGGTATACCCACGGGAGGAGGGAAGCCTCCAAATGCACGGTCGAGAGGCAGGGACGACGCTCGCAGAGGAGCAGCAGTTCCGTCAGTCGTCGAAAAGGCGCGACGGTCGTCTGGCTGCGAGCAGAACTTCGCCAACTGCTGCTGTGGGCCGTCGGGTGTGAGGGAGAGCGGCGCGCAGATCTTGTGTGGGGTAGGGATTTTGGACGGGAGAGTGGGACCTTTGCGAAGGGGATCTTATATCCCAAGGTCACGGAGCAAGTCTCCCCCTGAAGTTGGGGAGATTTGCATTTCAAACCGTCCAGAGAAAAGCCGCGACGCGCAGATTTTTCCCCGATCAGACGTCTGTCAACGATGTCAGACGTCGGGATTTGCCAGAGGAATTTTAGCCCATTTCAGGGCGACGTCTGTTTTATTCATCAGACGAATAATCAGACGACTAATTCTAGTATAGACGTCTGATTTCTGCAGGAATCCTCCCCAGCAAAAAGATTTATTCTCCAGGTTGTCGTCTGATTTCTTACTCAGACGACAATGAAGACGTCTAAATTTAATATTAGACGTCCGATTTCTACAGACAGACCTTCCTGGATTTTCGTTTAAAGTTACAAGGTCGTCCGCTTTTCCTGTCAGACGATCCCTACGACGTCTAACCACATATTCAGACGTCCGACAGGCAGTACATGTACTGTCTCCGAGATAGACGTCTGTCAACACATTTGGACGACATTTCAGACGTCTGTGTGGTGTACCAGACGTCTGATATGACTGTTTTGTTATATAAAATCGTCGTCTGTCCCAGATGTTTAGACAACGAATTTTAATGTATAAGACGTCTGATTATTTAATCAGACGTCTGATATTGGACAGAGTGTGCATTTGGATGTTTGAATGAAGGCTTAGTGAAATCAAGGTTCAATCTATGCTCATGACAAAAGAGGTTTCATTAAATCACTAAATTCTTCAAATATCACTTAGCTTACATATGCCTAGTTTCCTACGTATATAATTAAAGCGATCATAATTCAAAGGTTTAGTGAAAATATCAGCTAATTGCAGTTCAGTACAAATAAATTCAACTTCGATTTCTCCCTTAAGTACATTGTCTCTTAGGAAGTGATGTCGAACATCAATATGTTTTGTGCGAGAGTGATGTACGGGATTTTTCGAGAGGTTGATAGCACTAGTATTGTCACATAATATTTTTATATTATTAAATATCAAGTTAAAATCCTTCAAAGTATTTTTCATCCAAAGCACTTGGGAACATGCTAGTGCAGCGGCTATGTATTCAGCTTCTGTAGTTGATAAAGCTACACTAGATTGTTTCTTTGAGAACCAAGAGACTAGTGATTCGCCTAAGAATTGGCACGTCCCACTAGTACTCTTCCTATCAGTGCGGCTACCTGCGTAGTCCGCATCGCTATATGTAACTAAGTTGAATTGTGGACTCCTAGGGTAGAATAAGCCATAATCAGATGTGTCAACTAAATATCTAAATATTCGTTTTACAGCATTTAGGTGTGATTGTTTAGGATTTGATTGAAACCTAGCGCATAAGCAGGTACTAAACAAAATATCAGGTCTACTGGAAGTTAAATACAGTAAAGATCCAATCATGCTACGATAGAGCTTTTGATCTATGGGCGTACCTGATTCGTCCAAGTCTAAGGAAGTTGTGACACTCATAGGAGTGTTCTTCCCTTTACTTTTGTTCATATCAAATCTCTTCAACATCTCCTTTGTGTATTTAGATTGACACACAAAGGTTCCAATTTCGAGCTGAGTGATTTACAAGCCCAAGAAAAACTTGAGTTCACCCATCAAACTCATTTCGAATTCCTCCTGCATAATTTCTGAAAACTTTCTACACATAGATTCATTAGTAGCACCAAATATAATATCATCTACATATATTTGAACTAATAAAATGTCTTTTCCTTTTCTTTTAATGAATAATGTGGAATCAGCTTCCCCTATAGAGAATTTTGCATTTAACAAGTAGTCTTTCAGCCTTTCATACCAAGCTCTAGGAGCTTGCTTTAGACCATATAGTGCCTTGTTTAATTTGTAGACAAAATGAGGCTTATCATGAGACTCAAAACCAGGAGGTTGTTTTACAAAAACTTCCTCCTTAATGAATCTATTAAGAAACACGCTCTTAACGTCCATTTGAAAGAGTTTAAAGCCAAGAAAGGCGGCATAAGCAAGAAGCATGCGAATTGATTCGAGTCGAGCTACGGGAGCGTAGGTCTCATCAAAATCAATTCCTTCTTCTTGGTTGTACCCTTGTGCTACCAACCGAACCTTATTTCGAATAACTATACCGGATTCATTCAACTTGTTCCGGAATACCCATTTGGTACCTATTACCGTTTGCCCTTCAGGCTTAGGTACTAGATCCCAAACTTCATTCCTTTGGAATTGGTTGAGTTCCTCCTGCATGGCCATCATCCAAGTTTCTTCGGAGCATGCTTCCTCGACACTCTTCGGTTCAACTTGAGATACAAAGGCGGAGAGACCAAAGGTGCAACTAAAACGAGATCGGGTTTTAACGCCATCAGAAACACTTCCAATGACTTGACTTTCGGGATGATCCCTTTGATATATCCAATCTTTTGGAAGATTATGGATATTGGAGTTTGGAATGTTAGACACATCAATAGTAGAATCATCTTCATCATCCATACTGACTCGGTCAATGGAGGAATGAGGAGATTCATCGAAGGAGACATGAAGGGTTTCCTCCACTATTAATGTGGTCTTGTTAAAAACCCGATATGCCTTACTACGTGAGGAGTAACCAATAAAGATGGCTTCTTCACCTTTGGCATCAAATTTATCTAAATTAGAGCGGGTATTCAAGACAAAACATCGACATCCAAAAACTTTAAAATAACTAATTTTGGGTATTTTCCCATAGTATAGTTCAAAACAAGTTTTTCGTAATCCGGATCGAATTAAGGTGCGATTTAACATGTAACAAGCCGTGTTAACCGCCTCAGCCCAAAAGTACTTCGGTAACCCCGAGTCTATGAGCAATGTTCGAGCACACTCTTGAAGAGTACGGTTCTTTCTCTCAACCACCCCATTTTGTTGAGGTGTTCGAGGAAAAGAGAACTCATGAGCAATACCATGCTCTTGACAAAAATCATCAAACAAGGAATTTTCAAACTCGCCCCCATGATCACTACGGATACGAGTGATTTGGTAGCCTTTTTCAGTTTGAATTTTCCTACAAAAAATAGAAAAGATGGAAAACACTCCTTCTTTAGATCTCAAGAAGGAGACCCATGAAAACCTCGAAAAATCATCTACAATTACAAGGCAATATTTGCATCCACTGAGGCTCTCATATTTTGTTGGTCCAAACAGGTCTAGGTGAAGTAGTTTTAAAGGTCTTGATGTGGATATAACTTCTTTGCTTTTAAAACTAGATTTTATAATCTTACCTAATTTACATGAATCACAAATAAGCTCATTTAAAAATTTTCTTTTAGGAAGACCTCGGACTAGTTCATGTTTAGCTAATTTTTGAACCAGCTTCATATGAACATGTCCTAGTCTTTTATGCCATATACTTAACTCATCATTTGCTATAAGACATTCATAAGTGCCATTTTTATCAAATTCTACGACATAAATGTCTTTAAATCTAGTTCCCTTAAGAAGGGTTTCATTGGTTAATGCATGCATAATTTCAAACATTTTAGAAGTAAACACTACTTTAAAACCCTTATCACATATTTAACTTACACTCAAAAGATTATGTTTTAGTCCTTTAACTAGAGAAACATTTGAGATGGGAGAGAGAGGGTTACCTATTTTACCAAGGCCAATAATATGGCCCTTGTGGTTGTTGCCAAATGTAACTGTTCCTCCATCCGTAGGTTTGAGGTCCAAAAATAGGCGCTTGTCTCCTGTCATATGTTTGGAGCATCCGGAGTCCATCACCCATCGGCCTCCTTGGTGGTGGAGGTTTCCTTGTCTTCCTCCTTGTAGACCTTCTTCCTCCTACAAAAGATCTTCGATGGTGACTTGGTGTTTCTATAGGTCTTTCTAATTTGAGTCGTCCATCCTTCATTTTGTATATCCACTTTTTGATATTATGATGCCCTTTCATCCCTACAAAACAAAGTGAGAGTTGTCTTTTCGGTATCCATTGTAAAGTGGATCCGTATTTGTTAGTGTTCTCCTTTAGAGGAGGGTCCTTTTTCGGCTCACTTTGACTAGGCTCATAAAAGCCTAATCCAAATTTACTTGAGGAAGGTTTTTGATGGGCAATGAGTTTGTCCAAGTTATCTTTCCCCTTTGTAAATTTGGCTAGGTCCTCAAGAAGTTGGTTTGACTTTTCTTTGAGATGATTTATCTCTATTTTCATTATATCTAGTTTATCTTCTAATGCCCTAATCTCTACTCTAAGTAAGTCATTTTCATCCTTTTTAAAAGAGTTTGATTTTTCAAGCACATGGATTTTGTCGAGTAATTCTTCTCTATCTAAAAATTTTTGTTCACTCATTGCTGTATACAAATCATTTGATAATGACTCTTTCTCAATCATTAGATTTCTTATTTGCATATTTAAAGCAGTGGTTTCTTTTGTAAGAATTAGATTCTTTTCTTCAAGATCATTGATTAATCTCTTATTTTCTAACTTTTCTTCTTTTAAAGCCTTGCTTTGGGTTTTAGTTTTCTTAAGATCTATATATAATGAATCAAAGGCATCTTGTAATTCATCCAAAGAGTAGGGGTTTACCTCAGGTTCCTCAGATTCAGACTCGGAACCATCATTTGTTGCCATTAGTCCCAAGCATGCCGTTTCTTCATTTGTTTCCTCCTCCTCTTCTTCTTCGGAGGTGGAGTCATCCCACGTTGCTTGAAACGCCTTCTTCTTGAATCCTTTTGGTTTGGAGATCTTCTTGTAGTCAGAAGGCTTCTTGGGTTTCTTCTCATCATCCCTTTTGAGTAAGGGACAATCTTTCCTTATGTGACCTCTCTTTTTGCAATTATAGCAAATTAGAGGATCTTCTTCTCTTTTCCTTCCCTTGATCTCTCTTCTATTTCTGAGAAACTTTTTAAACTTTTTAGCTAATAAAACAAATTCTTCGTCATCGGTACTTACCTCATCATCCGAAGTAGCTTTGAAGGCTAAGGTCTTCTTCTTTGGCTCCGATGAGATTGATTTCTTCTTTTGCTCCATTTTTGATTCGTAAGCCATGAGATTCCCAAGTAGATTTTCCATGTCTAGATCCTCTACTTGGTTGGCTTCTTCTATTGCCGTTACCTTTTGCTCCCACTCAGGTCCAAGGGAGCGAAGGAGCTTCCCTTGAAGCTCCCCCTTTATAAATGTCTTTCCTAAAGACTTGAGGTTATTCACGATTAATGTGAATCGGGTGTACATGTCCCCAAGTCTTTCATTCTCCTTCATAGGGAAAGCTTCGAATTCCTGCGATAACAAGTTTATCTTTGAGGATTTAACTTTAGATGTACCTTCGTGAGTAACCTCCAAGGTTCTCCAGATCTCGTGGGCGGTTTCGCATTGGCTGATGCGGTTGAATTCTTCCGAGCTGAGAGCGCAGTAGAGTGAGTTCATTGCCTTGGCATTCAGTCCAAGGTGATGGATTTGCTCCACTGTGTAACCAGTTTCTGGTTTCTCGGGAATGACATATGCGGATTCGCATTTCTCCCAAATGGAGAAATCGTTGGCTTGAAGCCACATCTTCATTCTCAGCTTCCAGTAAGTGTAGTTGGTTCCTTCGAAGAGTGGTGGTCGAGTGGTGGATTGCCCCTCCAATCTGCTTGTGGAAATGGCCTTCCCCTCCATGTGATCTTTCCGCGGATGTTACTCCTGTAGGCGGAAAACCTACTCTGATACCAAATGAAATTGCACTAGAGGGGGGGTGAATAGTGAAATTATATAGTATTGTAATACAACAAATTTAATCACACAATATACTCAATTAATTTTAGGTGGAAACCCAAGATGGGTGAAAACCACCACCTAAGCCAATCTCTTGACTTAGGATTTTCGATCACAAGGTGATCAATCCACTAACCACACTACTTAAACGAGGGTAGTGTACCTCAATTACAATTCCCACCTCCGATCCCTAAACGGAGGTTTCTCTCTTCAAGATGAAGAGACGGGGACCCGACAGGCCGGATACCCAAAATACAGAAATTAACAAGTAAAAATAACACCTATAGAGCACCCCAATAATTTAGTTGCTTTCTTATCTACTAAGCATGAAAAGAACTCCCTGATGATTTGCAGAACGGAGCGAGCCGGGAGTATGGATTTGCCCTTTGATCAGAGTATTAGCACAGCACAAGGGCAAGATGGAGCTTAGAGTAGTGAGCAAGAGATTTTTCTAATGGAATTGTATCTCAAGAGGTGTGTGTTGCCAAAGAAGAGTTGTAGTCTATTTATAGGCAAGTTTGGAACCTTCAAGAACACTTGGGAGAGCTCTTCTAGCCGTTGGAGACAAATCCCAAGAGTTTAGGACGAGATCCACACAAAATCAGGGTAATGATGATTCTGACAGCAACATCAGACGTCTAATTATAGGATCAGACGTCTTATAGGACGTCTGATTTTTCCTATGGTCGTCTAATCTTGCAGGACATCCTTAACGGACTCTATTGGATCAAAAGAAGGACGTCTGATATTATGTCATAAGACGTCTGATTAGTTTACTGGACGTCTAATGAATGGTGCATTCGTTCATGTTATCATCGGATCCAAACAGGGTTCTAGGTTTAAAGGATCAGATGTCGTTACGGACGTCTGAGGACATTACCAGACGTCTGGAAACCTAAATACTCTTCCTTGCTACTTCTGCCAAAAGATTATGTGGCCGTAGAGAGATACGCACAGAAAATCATGGCCAACGGTTCAAAGACAGACGTCTGGAAGTGTGTCAAGACGTCTGGAAATTATTTTTGCCTACGGAAAGTCTAACGGTTAGTATGAGGACGTCTGGGTAAAGAATTAGACGTCTGTGAACGGTTATCGACGTCTGAAAGTGAAGTCCTTCGACTGATGTTTATGAGGAGACGAACAAAGGCAGAAATATTTGAAATTAGACGTCTGATAAACATGTCAGACGTCTTATGATGGAAAATCAGACGTCTGGACTTTTTACTGGACGTCTGATAAAAGTATAAGTGTTGGGTTTTTGTTTCTAATTTATCCTAAGTGTAGAGAGCCTAAGTTAGCTATTTATAGGTTATGTTTGGGGGCTCTTTACAATATTTCTTGACTCAAATAAGATGAAAATTACAACCTTTGAAAGTTTACATGAAAAAAGCCTAAGACCTAATACTTATGCTACTCGTCTTCACGCTTTTAATCTCCCGTCTTGGAAAGCTTTTTGAAATCCTGCAAATATGTTATTATAGAGAGAAAACAATATGCTACGCTTTATTTTTCATTTTCTACATTTTGTAAAATCATCAAAATATTATATATGAGTAGTTGAACTAACACCACCCACCTTGCGTGTGCATCCGCAGGTGTCGTGTTCAACTGCTGCGGCTGCAAGGGTCTGGTACTCCAAATGCTGGGCGTGGGGGGTTCCCGAAGGGAGCCCGTGCACCTGGGACCCTACTTCCTGAAGCCTGGGGTAGTAGGTGAAGGATCCGAGCTTGCTTGAAGCCTACTCTGATGGCAGCGGGGGTCAGAACCTGCATTCAAGTAACACGGCCTTGCAGCCTCATTAGAACACGTAGGAGGCTTTGCCATAGAATGGCGAAGATGGCCCGGGTGCTGGCGTGGTGCGGGATGGCCTAGGCGTACGTGCCTAGGTCGTTCTGTGGCCATGGAGATGGGTTTGATCGAGGGAAAAGTGTGGAAGCTGTGGCGGTTAATGGAGAGGCGTAAAGTGATCAGTGAGTCATGGCGGAGGTTTCAAGGTGTTTGGCAAGGTGGATGGGTGCGTGGAATGACGGAAACATCGCGTCGGTGGTCTGTCGAAGGTGGAGACGATGGTGGTAGTTTGTGAGCATCGAGGGGTGACGGTAGAAATAGAAAGAGGGAAAATAAAGAGAAGAGAAAGGGGAAGTATCTGACCTAGTTTATGGATGAAGGGGAAGAGATGGCGGATGGCACGTATCTGCCACCGCCGGAGACGAACATCCCAGTTAGAAGGGGATGACGATGATGAGGAGGATACAGGAGTGTGCGTAGGTACGGCGTGATGCGGACGACGAAGGTAGAGACAACTCTGCCACTAGTATTGTGGCAGAGCGATGAGAGGAGACATAGGTCGTCGGAGCTCGCTGGGTGTCTGGCTGGAGGAGAAGAGGCGAAATTGAGGGGTTTTCTCTGGCCAAACCAAGCTGGGGATGAACGGCAGGGTTAGGGGACCTTTAAATAGCCTTTGGCAGAGGGCCTTGTGCTTGGAAGGCAAGCTTCCAAGCATGGGCAGCCTCGTCGGACATGGAAGGTGAGAGATACCCAATTCTCTCATGTGTTCGCATGAGAGATTAGGTGACAATCAGGGCTTGAGATTGTGTTCATATGATCGGGAATTCCTCAGAAAATCTCCCTTTCAAATTTGAGAGGGTCTTTGAGGAATCAAGGAGAACTCCCCCTTAGATCCTCACTGGAGTAGGATTCCTCCGCTGTAATGGCTGAGGGGCCTAATTGCAAAGAACCACGAGGAAGCTAGGGGGGTATTTGCAATAGTTTTCAAAAGCTAGGGTTCTAAATGTAGTTGGGTTGGACTATTTTGCAAAGTAGGTCAAGGTGAACTTCTTTTAGGTCCAAATTTTGGTATAAACCTAATTTGGACCTAAGGAATCCAATGGTGAAGTTGGATTTTAGGTTTGACCATGTTTGATAGGTCATTTTACACAAGAACCCAATTTAGGGCAAATATTTGACTAGGACCCCTATTTAGGTCAAATAGGTTCTAAAGGCCAAATTGAAGATTCTAAACCCTAGGGGATATTTTTTCATGATTTTTAGAGGGTTTAGTTGAATTTTATCCTAACCAAAACCTTATTAAATTAAGTGGGTCTATTTTAGGGTTATAAGAAGTCATTTAATTCTCAGATTTCATATTAACCCTTTTCTGATTGGACCAACCCACTTTTTATCTTGTTATGACCATTTGACCTATGTTTAGCCCTTGAGAAATCCCCTTGTTGCACTGCAATGGTGAAATTACAGTTTTACCCTTTCTTCTTGCTTTTCTCTTAAAATAGTTATTCCTTGAATTAGGCCCTTCACTTGGTTATGTAGGTGCTTTTTCTCTCTTCCTAAGTTAAAATGAGCTAGTTAGGGCTCATGATGGTGTTTCCATCACTCATCATTGCAGGAGAGGTGGGGAGAGCTTATGAAAGTCGGCGAGGGTTTGGGTGGATTGTGTCTCGATGGAAGGGGAAGATGAGGAATTTATATTTGAAAAATTATTTATCAAGTTTTTTTAGTAATTAATAGTATAACAATGATTATCTGTTGTAATTAAGAATTAATAGTAATGATTTTTTTTGTTATTTGATAAGTTCAACGACGAATACGTAAAATTGTTGTTAATTTTAAAAAATAACAACAAATAATCTAAATCGTCATTATATTTTAACATAATGACGTATATTTTTAATCATTGTTATTTTTTCATCACCTTACGTACTTTTTGTTGCAGCGTAAACTCATGATTGGTGCCTTATTTATTCGAGAATATCAATGGGTGCACATACTAACTAGTGCTACTCATTTCCAACATAAATTCTCATTCTACGTAATTAATCAAGAAGGTAGGTGTTCACATGCAAAATTACCACAATAATATCCTGTCAATAATTGAATAGTGATCTTGACAATAGCAAACACTATCAATATTAATCTCCTACACAAGAGAGCCCGTTCACTATAACCAATATCCAATGCTTTATATCATTCATGTGAAGAATTCAACTGTAAGTAATTCTAATAGAGAAGAGGAATATCCATGCAAATTCCTTTCAATAAATTAATTCAATAAATAAAGGACTAGGAATTCTCATAATGGCATATATGATAAATTTTAATTACCATCAAAACAGAGCATCTCGTTTCTTTCTTGTTTGCTCATGAAGAGGAGGGTTGGTTGCCTGGTCGGTGTGTGGCAGAGGACACCCGTAATGAGGGGATCACAGTGACGGTGGCGAGGCCTCAAGAGGAGGCCAACGACGACCGATGGAGGTGGAGGAGAACGTCGGCGGCGATGAGCTGGAGTAGCAGTCATGACCCTTTGTGCACGTTGCTTTAAGTCGACGAGGGCGTAGGGTTGCGCTTGGAGTCGGTGAGAGTGCTCGGTCGGAGGTTGGAGGTTTGATGAGGGCTAGATGGAGGCGCTGCGTGGACGGCGGTTTGGGTTCTTTTGAATGGAAAGGAAGAACAATGGAATGGTCGGAAAGGATGATGAAAATGAGGAGGAAAAGGATGGACAGGGATAGGACTATGGATTTGGCGTTGGTGTTTTTCGCCGTGGGGGGACTACTACCGCGAGGTGGTGATGGTGGTCTACGGTGAGGGCATGGGTTCACGTTGAGGGGTGAAACAGGGGATGTGGAGGTTAAAGAAGAAGAAGGGGAGAGGGCGCAGTTTGTGGTGATGTGTGGTGGGAGGCCGTGTGCTGTCACCACACAACCTTCACTGAAGGCTAGAAGCGCTCAAGTTCTAAGCATGGTCCACAGTGCTCGCTATCTCCACAGTGTTCACCCAGGCCACGGTGACAATGGTGGAGGTGGTCATCCCCTAAGGGGGAGAAAGATGGATCCAGATCGATCGTTGAGCCTCTTCTTTTAAACGCATTTCCTATTTGTTTCTTCAGCCGATATCTCTCCAACCACTCGACGAAGATCACGAGTGGTTGGAATGCAAGGAGGGATAGGGCGCAGTTGGTGGTGAAGATGGTGACGGTGCCTATCGTCAATGTCATCAGACGTCTAGACCAAGCTCTGGACGTCTTAAAAGTGACGCTTGGCTACCCTTAAATTCCTGCAACCAAATAAATACATATAATTATTTATAATACAAGATAAACCATGCAAATCTAAATTATAATGCCTACATTTAGTTTATAATCAAATGCAAATATTAGTACACTCTAAAATGTAAGAACTAACCAACTTGGGCTAAAAAATAGTCCACTAATGTGAACTCATCAAGTCTTCTAGGTGGTTCTTCATCTGATGTTGTTGGGAAGAGCTTGCCATTTTTTCAGGGTCTTGGCTAGGGTTAGGATCGAGATCAGGAAATACTAGATCAAAGGTAAAGTCCGGATACGGTGGGTTGCAATAAGTGAAATTGATCCACCGTTGAGTGGCAGAATCGATTCTGGACCACAATGTGGGGTGTTGTAACCGGTGATTGTGCATACAACAGTAGAAGATATGGGGATGCGAAGAGAATGAGAGAGAAGGTGTGACAAGCAAGCCAACAAACACTCTACCCTATAATGTCACCCTAGTGCTAAGACCCAGATTGAGTGAAGTGTAGAAGCGATCGCTAACTCTTTGGAGGCTCAAGCTAGTTTGTCGTATGGGAGGGAGGAAGGCCCAAGCTTGTCCCTTTCAAGTGCCTGTGTAAACGCACTTCGATCGTTTGGCACTACCCACTCAGTCTAACATCAAGTTACCAAAGAGAAGATGATTTCTTCTAAACCTACTCAATCCACTCACCTATGCCTAAACTCGGTCCTAACCTTAGAGTCACATTGCTACCATTTTATAATTAGTCTTAGAACGGTGCATGCTTGGGAGATGATGGGCATTAGGGGGGTCGATTACCCTTCAATTGATTTTACAATGTGTGTGTGGAAATTGGGCGGGATCGACCCAATGCCAAGACTGGTGATTAAACAAGCAAGATTTAAATGATCGTCTTTTAAGGTTGGATCCCTGCTTAATGGGTTTTAGGATTCCACTTGTTATGAATTGCAATCAAGGCAACAATTTTGGCACACAATGGGTTGGTTTCAATTCCCTTTCAGGCCAAATGTGGATCCTAGCAGGCAACTTCTAGTCTATTATGAGTTGATTTTACTGTAAATGTATGTCCTGGGGTCTGAACAGAAAAAGCAATGACCCCAAACAAACCAAAATCAAATGAGCTTTCTAGCAAAACCAATTTCAAAATTTTTTGAGGATGATAGACCACCCAAATTCATGTTTTCTCACGAGGGGGTCAGTCTGTCCAAAACCACTAGAATAGCGTGCGAGTTTAGAAATTAAGTTAGAACACGCACTTATCCTTTTTGAATGCAAAAGTGATCTTTAGAAGAAGTGTATAGAACTTCAAAAACTTTCCATAAATATAAAGTCTGCATAAATCCAAGCTATGTGGAGTGCACAGAAACAACAACCTACGGGTCTCCAGAAATCGGGATTACCTTGCACACTTCTAGTAGAAAATTTCTCACGGCTAAACTACAAGGATTTTGGCTATGAAATTTTATGTGGAGTTCTCCCACTGGAAGGGGAACCTCTGAGATTTTCTTCAGAATTTTTAGAGGTCTTAAGGTTCCTGTAATCACATGCTCAACCAGAGTCTAGAAAACAGAGTTGCGAAATTTACAAGTTGAGAACCTAGTGATGGTGTTTGCTTCGACAAACACAAGAGAAGTACTTTTTAAGCACCACCACTCACAAGTTTATTTTTTTAATTTTTTATTTTTAAAATTTTTTGGTATTTTTTTAAAGTATTTTCCTTAGCCCACGGATGAGAGGTTACTTTTAGTTTGCAGGAAGACAAGGTATCAAATCTTTAGGTTGATGACTGTCTTCTCTTATGCTTGCTTTGCTCCTTCAGTACCAACTAAGAGAAACAAGTTTATGAGTGACAAGGCTAAGAAAGAAGAGCAATGAATAGAACCATGCCTCCCTGGCAACGGTGCCAAAAAGTCAAATGATTCGAACGCGGTTTCTTAAAAGATGAAGATAAGTCGTTGCAACAAGATTGGACCATTTGCTTTTAAAATTTATATACCTAGATAGTAGAGTATCTAGGGTCATCAAAGGAGCCAAAAAAAGTTACACTAAGCTCAACCTAAGCCTTGCTATTTTATGTTTTTTTTTTGTATTTTTTGGTTATGTGATTTTTTGTTGTTTTTGATATAAGTAAAGCAAGTAAAAATAATGTGAAGCACCTACTTACGTGCACACATACTCAACTAAAGACAAATATGGCATGCCTTTGAGCTCCCATAGACACGGGTGTGCCTATGGAATCAAGGGTGATGCAACAAAAAAGGAAAGCCAAGGAAGCAAATGCAATAATAAGATTAATACTACGAAACAAGTTCTTAGAACAATTCAAGGCCAAGGCAAACTACAACTACAAGTTACCAACTAAGAGAAAAACATGAGGAAGGAAAAAGAGAGAAAGAGGATGGCATGGAGGTGATGGTGCTGAAGTCGGCTGTGATTCCTTCTCCAACTCAGTGTGAGGAAGAAGAGGTAGGGGTGGCAATGGTTCACCCCCTTGAACCTTCTTGTCTCCTTGCTCCTTGAGGTGGCGTGAATGGTGGTGGATGTGGTGGTGGCTTCTCTCAATTCTCCCCTGATAAATGCTAGTTTATCATCACTCTTATGCCCTAAAATAGATCTAGCTCTTAGGATTTTAACTCCGCAAGCGGGTTTTCAGCTTGCATTAGGTATAGATTAGGTTATGCATGCATTACACATTTTGTTGCCTTTTTGATGTGTTTATTTTAATGTTAGGTTAAACAGATAATCAGATCCCCAAAACCCTAGCACTTAGGAAGGCAACTGGTGAAGGAGAAGCTCAAACCAGCTGGGACTTAGCCTAATCCAGCTCATCATAGCTGAATACCAGCTCACTTGAACTAGGGTTAGCTCATCCTAGCTCCATTCAACTCATTTCAGCTGAATGATAGCTCAAGATAGCTCATCTTAGCTCACCCTAGCTCAAGTCAGCTCAGATCTAGCTCAACTTTGTTGAGTCTAGCTCATCTTAGCTCCCATCAGTTCACTAGGAGCTCTAGCTAGCTCAGCTAAGTTGACTGGAGTACACCTCAACTCAAGTCCAGCTACCTCCAACTCTACTCAACTCAAGCTAGCTAAAGATGACTTCACCCTAGCTCAGGCTAGCTCAAGTCTAGCTCTTGAGGACTCCACTTAGCTCAACTTAGTAGAGCTAAGCTACCTTAGCTACTCCAGCTAGCTAGGTCCTCCCTTGGAAGATCAGACCCAGCTCACCTCAGCATATCTTAGCAGAAGCTAGCTAAAGTAGCTCCTTGCTGTCTTCTTCAGTAGCTATTAGCTCTTATACAGCTCCAGATAGCTCTCCTTCAGCTCTTCTTCTCAAAACCCTAATTCCTCCTACCTCTCCTCTACTCATCTACTAGTTAAGCTAGCTTAGCTAAGTTCTCCACTCCTTGGTCATCCACCTTAGCTAACCCTAACTCCACCTACATAACCTTCTACTCCAAGTCCACCTAAGCTCCACCTAAGCTACCCTACTTGGTGCCAACTCAACCACAGCCCTTCACACCACCATGTTGGTACCAAAACCCCCCTTAACTACCCTTAAAGTTGGCGCCAACCTCCCCTTTCATCTCCACCATACAACTAACCTCCCAAGCCATCTCCACCATCCACCTACTCCCTTCTAGAAGCCCCCATAGTTGGCGCCAAAACCATGGCACCTCTCCATGGTTGGCACCAACCTATGGTTCCTCTCCACCACTATAACCAGCACCATCACATCCCTTAAGGTGGCGCCACCCATCTGCACCTCAGGATCCCCATAACCACCACTAACCACATCCTAAAACCCATCCTAGCCCTACACATAATCCCCATGCCAACCACCCTTCTCCACCTCTATAAAAACCCTCCTAAACACCACCACATATCCTCCCTTAGTGTTAATTCCACCCTAAGCCCACCTATAACCCGCAACCAAGAAGAAGGAAGGAAGAAGATTAAGGAGGCTATCCCTTGCCTCCTTGGTGCCTTCTTCCTCTCCATTCTTCTCCTTGTGCCATGCCAAGAGGAGGAGCAAGCTCTTATCAAGGAGGATGGCCAGGCATTGGAAGAGAAACTAGGGTGGTGCATGCCCACCCTTGGAGGAGACAATTGAGGTGGACAGCATCCACCTTGGAGGAGCCATTCAAGGAAGGAGAAGGAGACCTTCTTTTCAAGCCAAGGAGCAGCTAGGCTTGGAGCAACAAGGCTCTCTTTTTCACCAGATTTTGCAAGAGGATTTGTGTTTTTAGTATTTCTATATTTTCAATTTCAAGTAGAAGCATTCCTCTACATGTTTTTGTAAAACACAATTCCATCAAATTTCCTTCTTTTCAATTTTTTGTTGCATTTGCTTTTATCTTGTTCCTAGCACTTTTTCACTCCCTCTCCCTAATTACTCTAGGCCTCCACTTGCCTAGAGTGAGCTTAGGGAGAGACTATTCTTGTCACCTTAGGTTTAGCTTATAGGTGGTAGTCTCTTTCCCCCTTTAAAAGTGCGATTGCCTTGTTATTCAAAACCATAAAAATTATATATGCAAAAATACTAAAAAGAAAGTTGAGTTTCATGTTCAAGTAAGAGATTGATTTTTGCGAAAAGTTGCCTCCTTGGATGACCCTAGATATCACCACTATCTAGGTTATAAATTTAGAAGCGATTGCGATTTGACGTGTTACAACGATTTAAAATCCTAATTTCAAATCATGCCAATTTTTTGCATCATCCCCCTTTAAAAGATATCTCCTCAAGGTGCCTTAGGTCCCTTTATAAAGAGAGTGACAAGGGAGCCTAAAGGTAACAATTTCAAATTCCAAATGGACCCATTTTTTGAGCCAATTTTTGGCTCCCTTTTCAAAAGTTGTGGCTGGCTATAAAGGTGGCTTTTAGCTTCCTAAGGAAGCTTCCAAGGGTTGGTTTCCTTGGGAAGGCAATAGCCTCCCTTAAAAAGGTGCATCTCTCTTTAATTTCTTGACTTTCCTACGCACGTCTTGGCTTTAATTCCAGCAAATGAGTTTCTTGGAATAATTTTTATCCCAAGCTCATTTAATTCATCTTCCACATGTAACATGACTTCATTTATGTAGCTCCTCAAGGTGTTCCTTCGGGAATGGGTACTTGCGGGTTGCTGCACAAGCTAACAAAAGATGATCAAGGTACCAATTTATATCAAAATTTAAACATGGGCTAGCTTGGAATATTATTTCTAAAATGCAATGATGCAAGATGATTTATGCAATAATGTACTAGGGATAAGATCCAAAATAAGCCTAACATGCATGTTGTTGCATTCTTAATAAAAAAGGGCTTCATTGTGTTAGGCTCAAGCGCCTGTAAATAGTCAGACCTAAGTTTTGGGCTAGAGATGAGTGATGAACCAAGCTTTAAGTTGTCAACGTTAGGGACTAGTGGGGAGATTGGATTCTAGACCTGTAGGGCCAAACATGGCTAAAAAATGTTCATACCAGTTAAGATGCGAATCAACTCTTGTGTTTTGGATGAGACCTTGAGGCCAATGTATTAAGTCAAAAGCTTTGGAGTACTTGACTTTTAGGTGTGCTATTGGTTTGTGGGTTCTTAGTAACGTAAGCATCCACATCCCGCACACTTTGGTCTTATTCAATGTGCTTAATGAAGATAGAGCCTAAAAAATTTGTCCTTTCGAAAAATGGTTCTCTCAAGGAACTAACATAGGTGAGGCTTGAAAACACAAGTTGATTGGAAGAG
The DNA here is from genome assembly GCA_037157565.1 of Thalassia testudinum. Lineage (NCBI taxonomy): Eukaryota > Viridiplantae > Streptophyta > Magnoliopsida > Alismatales > Hydrocharitaceae > Thalassia > Thalassia testudinum. Next base: position 149,359,867 of record JAZHRO010000031.1, read on the forward strand.
TTCTTGCTACATGAGAGGAGTATATACTCCCCTTAAGGACATGATGTAAACTTGTCACCACCTCGACGCTTATCTCCTAGGATGTCTAAAAATCTTACCAAGGTAATGTAACTGCATTGCGTGGTTTAGGTGCTATGGCTGGCATTATCCTAAAATGTCGATTTCCAAAGGCCTAGATTCACTTAAGAATGCCATGGGCGGCACCATCATAAAGTGTCGATTACCAAGGTTCTTAGGGTTGCCAATGGTGGTGTTATCCGGAAGCTTCGAATGACAGGGACCTTTCGAGGATTGGTGATGGGAATGAGGAATTTGACACAGACTGTGTTAAGAGCCAATCCATGGTTAGACATATAGGAATCACAAAAAAAAAAATACAAGGAAAATCTCAAAAATATCCTTCCCTCTCTTCTCTGAAAAATGCACTGGCAAGCTGAATCAGGACCACTTTCACGAATGCACGGATGCTTTAACCTCTGAGATCAACAAAGCCTTGGGCAGGCTTGGAAGCCTAAGAAACCCAGGTTGGTGACTCAAAATAGTGGCCCATTGGAAACAAAGGGGCAAGGGAAGTCTGTATTTTGGATGGTACTAGAGTATCTTAAGGTCTAGGGTTCGAGACACATTGCAGGTTCCTAAAGGGGAAGCACAAGTAGTCATTTTGACTATAAACTCAAGCCTAGGCAGTCGGGTCTTTCATTCACCTAGTTTGCTCGAGATTAGCAAATCTTAGGCATGAGGGTGTGATAGGTCCACTTCAGTGGACTAATATTTGGCCTAAGAATTGCTGTGTCAACATAATAAAATGCATTTATATACAAACATTAGCATGAAACTGTAAGCTTTGTCTAATTATTAAATTCATGCATTTACATGGCGTATGCATCCTTTTAGCATAATTGCACATTGAATTCCATTTGCAAATATTCAGAGATTTTGATATTGGATATTTTATGAGTTGATGTGCAAGTAGATATGCTTGCAATGTACACATTCATTGCATGAGAGATTCAAGTATCGCATCTTATTCATATACTGGATTTTTCTCTTAAGTACAAGGGCATATTGGGAACTCAACTTACCAAGAAACCCTAGGGTACTCATCTTTGGATGCAATTGCATCACAATTTTGCAGATCACTCCTCAGGATGTCTAGACGATCACCATGCTTTGATGTGCGTAGAAGCTCAGTTAAGAAGGGTCGGCTCCTCTTGTTTCCTTGGGTGGTTGTTGGATCTGCATGGAAGGTGGCTTGATGGCTTACGAAATTAGCCACCAGGATCCACAATATGAGTGGCCTTTTGAATTTGCGTGTAGGGGCTTCCATATAGAGGCACACCACCATCAAAGCCAAGGTCATGGGGGCAACTAGAACTCAACCACTGTCCACCTTCAAACGAGTGAGAGAGATCACTTCCATTACCGCCAAGTCATATAGATACCTTCATGCACCAAGCGCTGGACCCACGTATCTATATTGCTCGTCCACTGCTCTTGTTCAATTCTCAGGGTGCAGAGATCCAAAAGGAGCCTTCGTCATTGCGCGTTCATGCTCTGAGCGAAGCACACTACACCTCACCTTTGCTCCTTCACCTCTCATGCCTAAGTGGACGCCAGCTTCGCAATGGTGATAGCACCAGGGATGCACACTAAACACCAGTTTATCATAATTCTCATGCCCTAAAATAAACCTAGCTCTTAGGATTTTAACTTCGCAAATGGGTTTCTGGGCTACATTTAGGCATCACTTAGGTTAGGCATGCATTGCATTATTTTTGTTGTTTTTGATATGTTTACTTGAGTGTTACGGGTGATTAGATAGCCAAACTCCCAAAACCCTAACATTTAGGAAAGCAACAGGTGAAGAAGAAGCACAATTTAGCTGGGACTCAGCTAAATCCAGCTCATCATAACTGGATACCAGCTCACTTGGGTTAGGGTTAGCTCTCTTAAGCTCCATTCATCTCATCTTAGATGAATGGCAGCTCAAGGTAGCTCAACTTAACTCAACCTAGCTCAAGTCAGCTCTGATCCAGCTCAACATAGTTGAGTCTAGCTCCTCTTAGCTCCAATCAGTTCACTGGGAGCTCTAGCTAGCTCAACTAAGTTGACAGGAGCCCACCTCAGCTCAGGTTCAGCTACTTCCAGCTCCACTCAACCTAAGTCAGCTGAAGATGACCTCAAGTAGCTCAGGCCAACTCAAGTCTAGCTCCTAGAGACTCCACTCAGCTCAACCTAGTTGAGCTAAGTTATTTAACCTAAGCTAGCTACTTCAGCTAGCTAGGTTATCTACAGGAAGATCAAACCCAGCTCACCTCAGCATAATTTAGCAGAAGCCAGCTCACTTTAGCTTAGCTTAGCTGCTAGCAAAGAACTAGCAAGCGAAGACAGCTAAAGTAGTTCCTTGCTGTTCTCTTCAGCAGCCACCAGCTGCAGTGCAGCTCTAGACAGTTTCTCCTCAACTCTTCTTTCCTAAACCCTAGCTCCCTCCACTACTACCCTACTAGCTAAGCTAGCTTTAGGTCCACCTAAGCCCTCCACTCCATGGCCGTCCACCACCTACCTAAACCCTAACCTAATTCCACCCTAACTCTACTCCAAGTCCTCCACCTAAGCTAGCTACCTAACTCCACCTATAGTTGGTGCCACATCCATGCACCCCTTCACACCACCACCTCCAAGAGCCACCACAAAAGTGGCACCAACTTTTCCCTCCAAAACCCATTCACATCACCACCATCCATCTCCCTTAAACCTATCTCCACCATCCACCTAACCCCCCTTCTAGAAAGTCATCTTGGCGCCAAAGATAAGCACCTTTCCACCACCATAACCTCCTCCTAACCACCCTAAGTTGGCACCAAAATACCCTACCCACATCCCTACAAGTTGGCGCCAACATCTACCATAATCCTAACCTTACACCTAACCCTATGACCAAATCATAGCCCTCCCTTTTGGTGCCAACTTCTAGAACTTAGAGTTGGCGCCAACATCAACCTAACCACACCTAAACCACCACCTAACGCACCCCCTCATGTGGCACCATTAAACCCCATCCCTCCATCTCCTAACCACCATCATATAACTCAATCCTAGCCTTACAACACACCCAACCAACCCTTAACCCTAGTTCCTACCAAAAGATGGTGCCAACCATCAAATACCCCTTCAATTTGGCACCATCAATCCTAGCCTTAGGATCTCCTAATCACCCCCTATTAGCCATCTTAGCCATTCATCCCTTAACTACACCTACCCCCCTACCACTCCTATAAAAAGACCTACCCTACCACCAATAAAAGACACCTTTGGCTTCATTAATTCCACCATTCTTCCACCATATTCCACCTACCATAGCTAGCCAAGAGAAGGAGAATAAGAAGATTAAGGGGATACTCTATCCCCTTGGTGCTTTCCCCTCTTCCCTTCTCTCTTGTGCCCACGCCAGCCAGAGGACAAGCCAGGCAGGTGAATGTCCAGGAGGAGATCTTGAGGGTGGTGCATGCCCACCCTAGGAGGAGGTCTTTTGGGTGGAATTCTTCCACCGTTGGAGGAGAAAGGGCACACCCATCTAGGGCTTGCCAAAGAGAAAGCAGCACCTATGGAGGAGCACTTCGAAGAAGGAGTTGGAGAGATTCTTTTCAAGCCCAGGAGCTATTGAGCTTGGAGGAAGGATCTTCTCGTCTTCACCATCATAACAAGAGGATTAGTTTTTTTCAATTTTTGTATTTTATTTCTAGTAGTAGAAGCATTCCTCTACTAGCGATTTTGTAAAACTTTTCTTCCTTTATATAAGTTGCCTCTTCTATAATTTTTGTTTGCATCTTAAGTAATTGTCTTTTCTAGCACTTTTTCACTCCCTCTCTCTAATTACCCTCGGTCTCCACGTACCTAGGGTGAGCTTAGAGAGAGGTTAGTTTTGTCACTTAGGTGTTAGCCTTAGTAATTTAGGTGTAGTCTTTTTTCCTGCTCATAATTTTGTAGTTGCCTGTTATTTTAAAATCCAAAAAAATCTTATATTAAAAATCACAAAAAAAAAGTTGATTTCCAAATTCTAGCAAGAGTGTTTTAAAGTGCATCCCTACCTCCCTTGGGATGACTCGAATACTTTCCCAAGTACTTTATTTTACAAAGTTTAAAAGCGATCAGATTTGCATGTTACAATGATAAAAACCCTAATTTCGAATTACGCTCTTCTCGCATCACTTTTTGGTGCTATTGTCGGGGAGGCATGACTTTGCATTCATTTTTCTCTTGCTTGATATGCAGATCTCATCCTCTTTTCTTTGTTTCTCTCGTGTGTGTAGGCACTATAGGAAGAAGGTAGGAATTTTGAAGCAAAAGTTTAAAGTCCCTTTTCTTCCAAGGGATTCAAGGTTAATGTATTCTTGCTTGTCACATTAAACCTACAAACTTTCAAAAAAATACTAAATCAGGCTTTTAGAATTAAGAACAATTAAATTTGGTAAAGTAGTGATTCATAAAAATGATTGGTTATTTGTTTGAATCATTTAACACCACTTTGCCTTAAGTGTTGGTATTTTGATTTTCGGATCTAAACTTCTATTTGGATTTCAAAAATCAATTCCTTATACCACATGCCTCCTAAAATTTTGAAATTTCACCCGAAGATTCCAAATCAAGTTAGGAACATCTGTTCCAACTCTCAAAGCATTTGGAGTAGTAGAGAATTTTAAAAAATTCACAGACTATAGGGGGTCATCTCCTCTGATTTCATCATTTTGTTACTATCTGTGAATTTTAGGAATTTTTCTGCTTATCCAATTTCTTTGAAATTTATGTTTTTGGAATTCTTGTGAAATTCTACACAACATTTAAAATTACAAATTTTTTGGTGGCCGATGGTGGTACTGAAAAGTCCAAATTACCATCTGGTATCATTTCTGAACTTTGAACCAGCACAAAGAAAAACTTAAAAAATATCAAACGAATTCCTAAAATCATAAAAAACTATTTTATGGAATCTTTGTTTGATTTGCCTTCCAACAGTGGTGTTGTTTTTTTCTGTTTGGACCACTACTTAATGAGAAAAGCTTGAAACAGTTCACTAATAGTTAAAATTTCTACTTAGGATTTAATTCAATTAGGGTTTTTCTTTATTTATTCTAGTCCCACATTATAAAGGAAATCTACCTTCACTAATATAACTTGATTTCTTTTTGGTTGTGGAACACAAACTTGTTTGAATACATCAAAAGAAAACCCTAGAAGACATTAATCTAAATCAAATCCTAAAAGAAGAAATATAACAAAATTTTTTGTAATAACTTGAATTGGCATTGGAATCACTCCTTCCAATTTACACACACTAAAAAAAATTGAAATAATAGAGCATTACCCCAATTAAGGCCCTCCACATTCCCGTGCACATTCAAATACCTAAGCCTAAGTTAAAACAAGTAGTTACTTAACCACTTAAGGACTTCATTCAATTTAGACTTGATATCTGACATTTAAGAATCATTAAGTGCTCCTAATTCCTTTAGAAAATGTGGCTACAGATTTTGAGGGAATTCAAATAATGGGAAAGAGTTTACACAAGACCCTGGTGATTTTCCCAAGACATGCTTAGGCCCAGGCCACCTCTTTAGTCTAGTCGGATACTCTTTAGGAAGCGAGTTCACTTGTTGATCCCTAACTTACCGGGTTCCTAAGTCTTAGGTTTTATTAAGGAGTCAACCTTAAGACAGTTTAGGCTTGATTGTTTGATTTGCACACTTTCTCTCATCTATCTCTTCTCCTCCCCTCCCGTTCTTCCATTAAGTGCATGCATGGGTAAAGGTCCCAAAATCAACATTTTCAGGGACCATTTGATTTTTCCCCACGCACCAAAAGATCTTTATTTTTTTCTTCTTCCTCTAATTTTAACATGGAAAACAGGTCAAAAAATTCTACTTCCACATCCCAACCCGAACCTAACCCATCAGCTGACCCACAAGCTGACTTTACCATTCATAACCTCCTACATTTGGAGCTACCACTAAACCCTGAATGGCTAGGTGGTCCTCTAAATCAAAATACAAACCCCTTTTCTCTTATGGTCGACTAATTGGTTCAACTTCAACAAAACCAGCAGCAGTTGGCTAGGACAGTCATGAACCTAACCAACCAAAGACTAGGTTAGCCACTCGGGAAACCTGTCATACCTCTTAAGGATTTCTATGATCCTTCTAATTATGAACGGTGACCCAGAGTAGTTATACCCCAAGGTGATTTTGAAATTAAATTGCCATTCTAAGCCTAATCAAACATTTTCATAGTCTTCTGAGAGAGGACCCCTTTTGTCATCTTGAGGAGCTAACTGTCCTTGCTCAAACCACCCATTCCTGCAATGTACAGGAAGAGGTGTGGCTCATGAGACTTTTTCCTCTCTGACTAAAAGATAAAGCATCACATTGATTTAGAATGATTGGGCTTCCTATCACAACCTGGCCCCAATTAAAAATCACTTTTCTTAAAAAATTCTTTCCGATAAGTCATACAAATGCTTTACGTCGATCAATAACGACCTTTCAATAAAAATCTGGTGAACCTCTCCATGAGACTTGGGAGAGATTTTTAGAATTACTTAGAAGTTGCTCCCACCATGAAATTCCACGATGGCAGTTAGTGCAAATCTTCTATCATGATTAGAAGATCAATTAAAAAGATTCGTGGATGCTTCATGTAAAGGTAATTTCTTTAATAAAGGTGTCGAAAGTGCCTACCTCCTCTTTGAAGAAATGAGTGAAAACACATTTAATATGACTTCAATGGATACTTTTGGTAGAACCAACAACTCAAGACTCAAAGTCAGTGAAATTGACTCCAAATCCATATTTGTTCCAGTCACACGGGATGATCTACACATGATAGCTCAACGACTAGATCATATGCAAATAAATCAAAAGAAAATGGAAGAAAAGCTCACCCAAAAACATGCTCCTTACCCTAACTACGCTCACCTTCTCAGAAGAGAAAATCTGCATAATATTATTGCTACCCCTACTGGGCAGCAATTTTTAGCTTAGCCCTCACAAGATCTAACTGAGACCTTTGATTTTTTGAATCAAAATCTTTTTGACCCCACCACTGAGAACATTTCAGCTCTCCAAGAGCAATTTAGAAATCCCTCCAATTCTTACAATCAAAATTGGAGGACCAACCCGAATATCTCCTGGAAAGCCCCAAATCAGGTTCTGTTTCCTAAACAAAATGAATTTGGGAATTATGGGAAAAACACATATCAACCTAGACCATCCCAGGAAGATATCAACACCCAGGTCATGAAGACTCTACAGGGAATGCAAACCCAAATGACTGAAGTAACCCTCATGATCACCAACTTACAACATCAAGTAAAGGTTACTCCTGATCACAGACCTACTGCCAACCTGCTATCCCAACCCATGCCCAACCCTAACAATCAACGAAATCAATATCAAGGTGGCTATCCCTATCAACCTATCTACCCAGCACCCCAGCATCCACCAGTTTTTAATCAAAATCAGGCCTCCCGTCCTCCTCCTAGAAACAATCATAATGCAAATGCAGTGACTCTGAGGAACAAGAAAACTACTCATGATCCTTTTCCTGCTCAAGAAACCCACTATAAAGAAAAGCAGATCAACTCTTCCCCCTCCTCTAACCCCGTTCAGGAACTTGAAAGTGCAAAATAGGAAAATCCATCCCTTTTCCACGAGCCCTTCACTTTGTACACACCAAGAAAAAGAAATCCAAGCCCATTGAAAAGTAATTGATGGATTGTTATGGGAAAGTAGAAATAAATATCCCTCTCCTAGATTCCATTAATATATCCCTACCTGTGCCAAATTCTTAAAAGATTTGTGTACCCCAAAAGGCAGCCAAGAAACCTATGAAAGGTGATTCTCCCATAGACAATAAGCTCAGTTGTACAGAGCAAACTGCCTCTAAAAAGAAAACATCTAGGTGGCCCCTGATTCAAGTGGTCATTAATGACACTTCTTTTGATCATGCCTTATTGGATCTCGATGCCTCAATTAATCTCATCCCCACTGTTGTTTTTGAGGAATTTAAGATCGGTGAATTAAAGCTTGTTGAGGTAACACTTCAATTAGCAGACCAATCTACAATTAAACCAAAGGGAATTGTTGAGGACGTCATTGTCCGGGTCAAAAACTTTCTATTTGCTGTAGACTTTTTGGTCCTGGATATAGAGGTACCAGAAGCTTTAAAAAATGCCCCCATAATTCTTGGAAGACTATTCTTAGCCACCACCAAAGCCAATATTGATTGTGATTCTGGAAAGATGAAAATCATCTGCGGCAGTGAGTCTATTACCCTAGATATTTTCCAAGCTTCTAGGCATTTCCAAGAACCAGATTTCTTTGATGACACAGATTCTAAGATTGAAAATTTAGTGGAGGAAACAATACAAATTTCACACATGGGTTCCTACTTTGTAGTTAACACGGTTCCTAAACAATCTTATTTAACCCGCCCTCCCACCCTAACCACACATTCTCCATTTGACTCTTCATCTAACTTCCTCCCCCACACTTCACCTCTGGATCAAAAAGTAGAAATCATCTCAGAGTCGGGCCCCCAACTTGAGTTAAAACCCTTGTCCGACTCCCTTAAATATGTTTTACTTGGATCAAACCAGACCATGCCCCTGATTATCAATTCTAGACTTACTGGGGACAAGAGGAAAAGCTTCTCTAGGTTTTGAGTAAACACAAAAAAGCTATTGGCTAGACCCTTTCTGATCTTAAGGGTATTAATATGTCCTATTGCACCCATCACACATATCTTGAGGACGATTCTCGCCCCCTGCCAACCACAACGATGCTTGAACCCTAACATCAGGAGGTGGTAAAAATGGAGATTTTAAAGTGGCTTGATGCTGATATCATCTACCACATTTCTGATAGCTCCTGGGTTAGTCCCACCCAAGTTGTTCCTAAAAAAGCTGGACTAACAATTGTCACTAATGAACATGGGGAAAATATAGCCACTAGGATCGCTTCTTCTTGGCATGTGTGCATTGATTATCGCAATCTAAACACCACCACCAAGAAGGACCATTTTCCGCTCCCATTTATTGATCAAATCTTGGAGCGATTAGCTGGACATGATTATTACTATTTTCTAGATGATTCTTCTGGCTATAACAAAGTTGTAGACCATCCTGAGGATCAAGACAAAACTACATTCACCTGCCCCTTCGGAACCTTCACTTTTTGAGGGATGCCCTTCGATCTTTGCAATGCACTTGCAACTTTTCAAAGGTGTATGCTTGCAACTTTTTTGGACCTAGTAGGTGAATGTCTAGAAGTCTTTATGGATGACTTCTCTGTATTTGGAGATTCCTTCGATCTTTGTTTAAGAAATCTTGAAAGGACTCTCCAAAAATGCATAGAAGTTAACTTGGTCCTCAGTTGCGAAAAAAGTCATTTCATGGTCCAGGAAGGCATCGTCCTGGGCCATGTCATCTCCAAAAAGGGAATTGTGGTAGATCGAGCTAAAATTAATGCTATCTCTAAGCTCCCACCACCCAATACTATAAAACAAATCTGATCTTTCTTGGGGCATGTGGGCTTCTACTGTCGTTTCATTAAAAATTTTTCCCAAATCTCCAAGCCCTTAAGTCAATTTCTTACTAAAGACCAGCTTTTCAAATTTAATGAATAATGCCTGGAGAGTTTCGATAGATTGAAGACGGATGTCACAGAGGCACCAATTTTACAAGAACCTGACTGAAATTGTCCCTTTGAGTTAACGACAAATCCTTTGATTTTACTGTGGGGGCCATTCTAGGACAAAGAATTGACAAGAAGCCCGTTGTGATCTAATTACACAGTTACTGAAACCCTTGATGATGCACAACAAAATTACACAGTTACTGAAAAAAACTTCTTGCCATTGCCCTTGCCCTAGAAAATTTTCGCTCATATTTATTGGGGTTACATGTCACTGTATACACCGACCACTCAGCACTTAAATATCTGCTAAACAAAAAAGATGCGAAACCTTACCTTATCCATTGGATCCTACTGCTCCAGGAATTTAACCTGGAAATCAAGGATAAGGGAGGGTCGCAAAATGTAGTGTTCGATCATCTCTCTCATCTCATGACGAATGATATGTTAACCCCTCCTAATGTATTCCCTGATGAGACCATTTTAGCTGCCAATACCCTCCCTTGGTTTGCCCTTATTGCAAACTATTTAGCAACAATACGAATCCCCTTTGATTGGCCAAAAACCAAAAGGGCTAAGTTCTTTGCTGACATTAAATATTATTTTTGGGAGGAGCTGGACCTTTTCCGCATCTGTGTTGATCAGGTCATTTGATGGTGCGTCCCCAACTCAGAAATTCATGATATTCTAACACTATCATGCAATGGCCTACAGTGGCCATTTCTGGGGCAAGAAAATTGCAGCTAAGTTCCTCACTTCTGGTTTCTTTTGGCCCAGCTTGCTCAAAGATGTTCATTCCTTTGTTCAGTCTTGTGTGTGCTGCCAGAGCATCGCAACATGACTCGAAAGGATATGATGCCCTTAAATCCGATATTAGAAGTTGAAATTTTCGATGTATCGGGCATCGACTTCATGAGACCATTCATAAACTCTTGTGGGTATTTATATATACTAATCACAGTCGACTATGTATCAAAATAGATTGAAGCAATACCCACACACACCAATATCACAAGGTTGTTGTCGAATTCATCGAGAAAAATATTTTTCCAAGATTCGGCATTCCCAAGGCCATCATTAGTGACAGAGGATCACATTTCACTCACTCTCAATTTCGTCACCTTCTTTTCAAATATGAGGTCAATCATAAAATTTCTACTCCCTACCACCCCCAAACAAATGGCCAAGCTGAAGTTTCTAACTGGAAAATTAAAAATATTTTACAAAAGATGGATAGGCCCGATAGTAATGACTAGTCCACTAAATTAGATGATGCCTTATGGGCCTACTGTACGGCTTTCAAAACTCCGCTCGACATGTCTCCTTTCCATCTGATTTTTGGAAAGGCATGCCATCTCCCAGTAGAACTCGAATATAGGGACTTTTGGGGGTATGATGAGAAGCTCATCATGGTCTCTAATTCCCCTAATTAACTAGTCTTCCAAGTTAATTAGCTAGGATTATGTGAATATATGGGTTAATTATTGTTGAATGTTTATGCACGTCCGCGAAGTCTCAGCCGTTCGATTGCGACATCGGACGGCTGAAGATGCGTCCGCGCCCGCGCGCTGTGCGCCCCCCCGCGCGTCTGATTGCACGTTCGATCGCGTGTCCAATCGCGCGTCGGCGCTATCGGGCGCGCGCGGTCGTTGGATCTCCATCTGATGATCGTCCGCGCCCGCTCGCCCGCACCTTCCACCTCCTCACCGTGGCTTGAACTCGCGACCTCTGCTTCACCCGCGGCTGCGTCGCCACTGCGCTACGCGGACGAAATGGTCGCGCGGACACTTTTAAGCGCGAGTGACCACAGCCGTTGGATCTCCATCTGACGGCGGAGAGCGATCGGGCAGGGGCCTTCACAAAATGCAAGCGGCCGTTTGGGCGGCTGAGATGGCTTCACGTGGCGGCATCTTGGCCGTCCATCTTCTGGAAGTTGTAGATGGTGCCACGGATGTCGGATTGACTTTATTTTTATGTCGTTGGGCTGCGATCGTCGATCCGAATTCATCCGTGCGGTCGGATTTATCATCTAAAGTAAGGATTTACACCATCGAGCCTTGGTGGTCTGGACCAAAGTGGTCAAATCCTCCAAGTGCTGAAACGGATCTTCGGAGCCAAGCCCATGATAATGTTTAATCAGGCTTAACACCTGGGGCTTGATTTCTACGTCACTGGCTGGAATCTGGACGCCGGGACGTTCCCCGTAATTCGAAGGATCATAAAAATCCTTCAAGGGCTGAGCACCCTGCATTCTCTGGAACCATTCTTGCATTCTCTGCATTTGTTCCAGCTGCCTTCTAAATTCTTCCTGTGGATTTTCAAGCAGAGGAGGCTATTGTTCGGCCATGGGATCAAATTGACCAAAATCTAACTTGCGCCTCCTAGAATGTTCTAATGGTCCTTCCAATCAGGGATTCAATGACCGTCTTCCCAGCATAAACTAGGAGAAGGTCGGAAGGACTGGGGATATGGACCCTGCAGCACAACAAAATAAGGCTGTCCTTAAGTGGGGTAGCCTAAGGATCTACTGACTCCCAAAACCAGCCTTAAGACTATAAGTGATTTACTTTACTTGTGTCTGTTTAATCCAACCAGTTAGAAGGAGGGACTGGGGAGAAGGTTCTTCCTTTGGCTTTCTCCTCCGGTTCCTAGTGTACCCCCCAGCCGCGATCGTTTGACTCTGCTCCCCTAGCTAGATTTCAGATTAATCAGTACAAGTAGGTTAATCAAAAATAATCTCAGATTAGGCCCTGAAGAGTGAATCAAACCTTAAGGCCAACGTCTACTCAATTTTATTAAGGCCTGGGATTGTGGTGCTTATGGAATGTGATGGGCCCTTACAATGGGTTGTGCCCTTAATGATTGATTGAGATTTATGTAAGTGCGTGCACAACCAAGGTTTTCTAGCAAGATTATTGATAATGTGTGAATTTTAGTGTTCAAATCTTGCTTAAGTAGCTTTTAGGGTTTTAAATTAGGTGAATTGCAATCAAGTTTCTAGGCAAACCAAGTTGTAAAACACAGGTGAAGATTGTTTTCCTTTAAAATCAGAAAGAAAGTGGAGTGCCTCGAATATACCTAGATTGAAAACCCTAAGGAGGAGCTACTTGATGAGTTGGTTTTAAAATAAAGTGGTGCGGCCCAAACAACTCAAACAACTGGCCACAAATGCACCACTAAGTTAGGCACACAAAGATGATTAACCTAGAATGATTTCTACTCTGTTATGTGTTGCTTTGTGTGTACCGGTTCCGCATATCAGAACCCAGTTGAGTAGAAAACAAATCAAGTTGATCAAGTGCCTTGAATGTGGGTGTGTGTTGTGTGTTTGTTGAATATTACCCCGCAAGATTATCTTTTTGTTATTTTTTTTTTTATGGATGAGGGTGGAATGAATGTGAGTAGAAATCCAAACAACCAAACTATTCCTAGGATTTATGCAAACACCTAGGTTAATTGGGATTTGGATTTAATGTGTCGAATGAAATCTATGGAGGGGGAAAGAATGGGGGAGCACTTACAGTTGTCTTCAACTGTACTTTACTCCAGTCTACTGCTTGTTGATTCCTTGATGGAGGTCTCTGCAAAACAATAGACACGAGTGAAAGCTAGTTAGAAAACAAATAAAGTGCAAAAAAAAAAGCGAAGAAAAGATCAAAAATCGTTGCCTCCCCGGCAACGGCGCCAAAATGTTGAACGTTTACGAACCTACGCTAACGAGATTGGTTTTGGAAAACCTGTCGCTGTAGTTCGGAAGCAGCACGCCGTCGTCGTCGCGGGATCCACTTCCGAAGGGGAACGAAAATTGGACTTTATCTCGCAAGAAGCATCCCGGGTGTGGGACAAGCTTCTTTTGAGCTTTAGAGGGGTAGAGAGGAGAAAGAAGCGATGAGAATTTCGTATGGAGGGGGTCTCCTTTTATAGTTGCAAGGAGTGGGGGCAAAATGGACATTACAACTTCAAAACAATAAATAAGGGGTCTTTAGTGACGGATAAAACCGTCGCTAAAGCCCCCAACGTGGGCGTAGCCTCCACGCCCACGCGTGCTCGCTCAGCTGCCCGCGCGCGTAACGCCTACGCACGTCCGCGAAGTCTCAGCCGTCCGATCGCGAGATCGGACGGCTTAAGATGCGTCTGCGCCCGCGCGCTGCGAGCCCCCCGCGCGTTTGATTGCGCGTTCGATCGCGCATCGACGATATCGGGCACGCGCGGTTGTTAGATCTCCATCTGACGCTCGTCTGCACCTGCTTGCCCGCGCCTTCCACCCCCTTACCGCAGCTCGAACCCACGACCTCTGCTTCGCCCGCGGCTACGTCGCCACTGCGCTACGCGGACGCCTTTAAGCACGAGCGACCACAGCCGTTGGATCTCCATCTGACGGCGGAGAGCGATCGGGCGTGGGCCTTCACAAAATGCAAGCGGCCGTTTGGGCGGCTGAGATGGCGCCACGTGGCGCCATCTTGGCCGTCCATCTTCTGGAAGTTGTAGATGGTGCCACAGATGTCGGATTGACTTGATTTTTGTGTCGTTGGGCTGCGATCGTCGATCTGAATTCATCCGTGTGGTCGGATTTATCATCTGAAGTGGGGATTTACACCATCCTGGCCCTTGATCTTCTAGGGTTCCCGGGTCACTATCTGATGCTACGGATGCCTGATTAGGGCGATCTTGGAGTCTTTGAACTCCAATCGTCGCCCCAATCACATCCATATGGTTAGATCTTTGATCCGAGGCCCCGATAAAATATTTGTCCTATCCAAGCACATAAAAGGAGACAATTAACCTCCATTTTATTCAAACTATTCTAAATGCAAGATGATGCATGTAATGTAATATTTATATCATGAAATGCAATCCTATGCTTAAGAACATGCATAAATAAACTTCTTAAGTAGTGTAAATGTGTTTACATCAATTATTAAATAAGGGATAAATAGTAAAGGACCTTAAAATAAGTTAAAAATGCTATATTATCATCCAATTAATATTATTAATAATATAATTAATAATTAGACTCAAAATATTACTAATCATTCATCTAATTAATATGTTAACTAATTTAAGCATAATATATAACTAAGTATGTAATAACTTAAGTAACATTACTTAATTAAATAAATTAATCTAAAAAGGTCAAAAATGTAAATTCAAGGACTAAATATAATAATTGTCTTATTTATAATTATATATAAAAAGTTGAAAAAGATTTAAATTAAAATAAACCTTGAAAACCTGAGTTTACATTTTGGTCCCTACATTTTATTCCAATCGGGTCCTTATTTTCCATTTATGTCCTTAAGTTTCATCATGAACAAGTCCCTGGACTTCTTCTCTTCTTCACCTGACTAGACAGCTGACGACTGAAGGTGCAGCCACCGTTTGATCACCGCCAATCCGATGTCATCTCCTTCTCCAAGCTCTTGGAGCTTGCGCTCACCATCCCATTTTCATCCACTGATCTGGATGATGCCTTTATCCTAATTTAGGGATGGAGATAACCTCACCGGCGTCGGAGAAGACGTCGATGGTCATCCTCGTCCTAGCCACAATCGCGTCCAGATTCCACCTCCTTCTCAGTCGCCGTCGACTGTAAATACCCCTTGACCCCCTGATTTCCACCAAGTTGGCTCCCTTCCCTCTTCTTCACTGCAGTCGACTTCGATAGGCTATTCACTCTCCAACTTCGGCAATCTTCCACCACCTTATCCGACTTCCTCCATCCACTTTTATTAGCTCTAGAACTCCGCCGAGGTCAGCCGCATCTCTTGACACAAGCACTGACTAAGGAGCCTCCTCTGCTTCACCTCAAAACCACCGTTGGAGATCTTTCGACAACCCTCTAATTTGCTCCTCCATCATGAGTCGTCAATGGAGATCCTCTGACCCCTTCGTCCAGGTAATAGTAAGCTAGGAGTAGGAGTAGGAGTAGGAGTAGGATAGTTTAGTTTGTTAGTTAGGTAGGTTAGTTAGCCGTAATGTTGGATTTTAATTTCGTCTTCCTCGACTCCAGCGAGCTCCTTGAGCTTGTCAGAGCATTAATTGTCTTTTTAAACCACTGTTCATCTTCCTCTATCTTCCACGATCACTTCTATCACATTTAATTACTTATCTAATCACTAATTCACCTAAACCACCTCCACCGACTACTTCTGCTGTCCATGGCAGTAGTAGTTGACCTTGTCTCCACCTCCATTGGATCCTCCATCATCTTTTCATCACTAAAGGATCCTAATCATCGCTATAATTAGAGTAAATACCACATATAACTTAAACGCCTAAATCTAATTAAGCTCCTAAGCTTGCTGTCAATGGCAGCTCAGGAGTAGTTGAAATCTTTAATTAACTATATATTTCTGATTGCAATCACTTGTTGACATGTTTTGACCACTCAATTGAGTGGGAAAACAAGTCTTGAGCTTCAACCAACTCAGATTTCATATAAATCGAATTTACTGTTAAATCTTTCTTTTATCAATTGAAGAATTTAATTTGATCCTGAGGTTCCTTATGACCTCAAGAATCTTTTCTAGTCATTAATGGCACAATTTCTCATTCTGTGCGCAAAATTCTCTTTTTCTGGACTCACCGAAGCTTTGGCGAGCTCCGAGGAGTCAAAAGTGTTCTTCAAACTGTAGAACTTGAAGAAAAGCTCCAGATTGATGAAATATGGATTACTGATTGTTCTGAGGTCATTTATTTGAGATTTGAATGACTGGAGTTGTAGTTAGACCTTCATCTTCCCCAACTTTGGCGGAGTTAGAGAAGTCTGATAGAAAGCCTTAAGTTGTAATTAAAGGATCTAGAAGCTTCAGTGCAATGCACTAAAGTCATTTCTATCTTAGATCACTGTAAAAACCTTTGATTCATTCTGACGAATAAACCATTTTAGAAGTTCAGGCGACGAGCCTGAAACCCTAAAATCTTAAGTTCAAACACCTATTGAAGGGTTTGAGAAGGTTTCTGAGGTTGAAAAGAAGATATTTGAGGCTTTAATTCCATTTGAAAAGGTTTAGATCAGAAAGTCAAATTTGGAGGCTTAACAGTCAAACCCAAGTTTGATGCTCTGATTTCGAGTTCAATCTAATGAATTAAATTGACTCTGAGATTTATTTCAAAGATTTTAAAGTGAATTGGATGAGCTCTCATGGTTAATTTGATTGGATTTCAATTATTGCCAGTTTGGGTTGTTTTTGAACCCAAACTGTTGGCAGTAGATTTTGGACGAGATTTGATTGCAAATTCTGCTCAGATAAGTTGGTAACAATCTCTAAAAGTTGTTTCAAATGATTAATCATGACATTAGATGTCTGTTAGGTCTTTTTCAAGTCTATTTTGAACTTTCTAAAGCTTTTAGAGAAGTTTGAGCTTCTATGCACTACCTGAAGCCCTTGGGAGCTTGAAATCCACACCTGAAGCTGTGGAATTCCCTATATAACCTATTTAGAACAGTAACTAAGAGAGAAAGTCCAATATGAGGACTTAGAATATGGAAAACCACTGTCCAGGCCAAAATTACCGTAGACAGACTTGTAGAATTGCCCTTCTAATCGAAGAGCAAAACTTCCCCTTCACATTAAATTGACACTATAATCTTGTAGAACAACTCAAGAGCTTTCCAACAAACTTTTGTTCGCTTGAAATGGAGCTCTGAGCTAGGAGAAATCATCAACTGAATTTTGCTCTGGGAGGGGTTAGGATAGTCCCACATCGAGAATTTCTGAGCGAGCGCCTTAGTATAAAACGGATTTGTTAACTACGCTCTTCAGTCGTCAGCGCTCGACGCACAGTTACGGAATGAGCATTGAATTGATCCTGTGTGTGTGTGTGTGGATGCGTATGTGGCTGCGAGTGTGCGCCTGTGTGGCGTGCAGAGGTGTGGCCCTAGGAGAGTGTGTGCGAGGCCTGGGAGGCGTGAGCCGGTTTGGCTCGAAACTCTGAACCGAAAATAAATCGAACTATAAATGATTCAGGCTTGGACCTAGTAGGGTCTGGTCTCACCCTGCAAAGGGTGCTGTGTATCCTCGAAAAGTCTAAGCCACAAATAAATAACTAATTTTTGGTTGAAGAGAAAAACCCGGATCGGCTAAGAAGAAAGAAGTGCTGAAGGTTAAGTGTTAAGGTTCAGAAGCTAAGGAAGCTAAGGCTAAGTGTTTAAGGAAATATGCTAAGGCTTGGAAGGAAGAAAGAAGGCTAAGGAAAAAGAAGAAGAAAGAGCTAAGGAAGAGAAGGAAGATAGAAGAAATCGCCAAGGCAAAGAGGCAAAGAGAAAGGTTGAACATGCACTAAGAAGAAAGGCAGAAAAGAAAAGAAGAAAGGAAAAAGAGAAGAGCTTGAGAAATATAAGAGGAAAAATAAGAGAAAGAATAAAGAGAAAAGGAAAGAATAAAAGATAAGTAAAAAGAGAAAGAAGAAAGAGAGGAAGAGAAAGAAAGAAGAAAGAAAGAGAGAGAGAGGTTGAAGAAAAGAGAATAAATGATTCACTTTCTTGCATTATTTTTTTTTAATTCTTTTTATTTTAGTTGTTGTAATAAGGCATGTTTTGAATTGAAGAACTTTCTATTGCCTTAATTCCTTTGAAATAAATAGAAAATTAACATGTTTACTTGCTATTAAAGAAAATCAATTGTGTAAATATGTTTTCTTATGAAATTTTGCATATTTCTTAAATTTAAATCATTAGGCAAAATTCATGTTATTGAAATTAACTTAATTATACCTCCTATGAGTTGTTTTGAATTGATTGGTGAATTTTAAATAATATATACCTCCCAGCGAACAACCTGGACTTAACCAGTTAAAAGTAATAAAATCTAAAATGTTAGGTTAACTTAACTCTATACTACTCAACCGACACAAATTCAAGTTAACCTAAGTTACTTTCTTCTACACTTAATTAAGCAAAATTAGCTTAATTAACTGTGTTGAGGAGTAGCACGATCAGGCATTCAAAAAATTAAACATGGATTTATCTAAAGCCAGTAACCACAGGAAATTACAATTAACTGAATTAGAAGAATTACATAATTTCTCTTACGAAAATGCGCAGATTTACAAAGACCGAACAAAGAAATTTCATGATAAATATATTGTTTGGAAAAGTTTTCATGTTAATCAACGTGTTTGGCTTTTTGACTCCAGATTATGAATTTTTCTAAGAAAACTAAAATCCAAGTGGATCAGCTCATCTATTGTCCTTAAAACTTATCAATATGTCACTGTTGATCTTTTAGATCCCAAAAAAGTACTACTTTTCAAGTCAATAGCCAATGTTTAAAGCCCTATTTAGGTAATATCCCAAATCTCCGATCTGACACTATTGATTTAACCGACTTACCCTCTAATGATCATTGATGCAATTCATGCCCAGCTGAATGACATAAAAGATAGCACTAAATGAGAGGTAACCCATCGTTTTTGTGCTTTACATTTTTTTCTTTCTTTCAGAGGTTTTTCCTATCCTAATTCGGATCATCCTTACTATGGTAATCTCTTTTCTCTTCCTATTGCATGTGGACATGCCGTATCTTAAGCATGAGGGGGGGTTGTTTTTAAATTTTGACGATCAAATCAAGATTGTCAAAATCCAAAAACATTCAATTTTGTTGTTTCATTTTTTGCATGCATACCCAAAAAATAATAATAATAAATAAATAAATAATAAAAATGCCAGAAACTTTTTGAGGAAATTTTGAAATCGAGATCAAAGTTGAAAGATTCATTTTAAGGCATAATGGGATTTAATCTTTAACAAACTAGGGATAAGAATATGGATTTGATTGTTAGAATCTCTAGGTCTATTTTTAGACTAGATCAAGTATCCTCCCCTAAATTCCACCTTAACCCATGATGATTCAGGTGACTTGATCTCCTTTTGTAACCTAAAAATTACCTGGCTTAGTTTCTGATCGAAAAACTTGCATCTCTTGAAAAATTTTTGTGTCAAATATCACATACAAGCCAGCACCTAAAAAACATTTAGAAATTAGAAGAAAAAAAGAAAAGCCCCTTATTTGGCCTTAGTGAAATCTGAAGTAGATCTATGGTTTGAGTTCCCACCGTCGAGAAGGAGGAAAATGCCTTAAATATGTTTTCCCTAAAAACTAGTTTTCCCCTTAAAAGTAAAAAATTAGTTTTCCCCAAAAATCTATTTTGTAAAAATTAGTTTTGCTAAGTGACTAGCAAAAAATAAGCATGGACGAATGATAAACTCTAGTTTATCATCATTCTTATGCCCTAAAACAAACTTAGCTCTTAGGATTTTAACTTCGCAAATGGGTTTCTAGGCTACATTTAGGCATCACTTAGGTTAAGCAAGCTTTACATTATTTATGTTGTTTTTGACACATTTACTTGAGTGTTAAGGATCATCAGATAGCCAAACCCTTAAAACCGTAACATTCAGGAAGGCAACAGGTGAAGAAGAAGCACAATCCAGCTGGGACTCAGCTAAATCCAGCTCATCATAGCTGGATACCAGCTCACTTGGGTTAGGGTTAGCTCTGTTAAGCTCCATTCATCTCATCTTAGATGAAAGGCTGCTCAGGGTAGCTCAACTTAACTCAACCTAGCTCAAGTCAGCTCCGATCCAGCTCAACTTAGTTGAGTCTAGCTCCTCTTAGCTCCAATCAGTTCATTGGGAGCTCTAGCTAGCTCAACTAAGTTGAAAGGCGCCCACCTCAGCTCAGGTCCAGCTACTTCCTACTCCACTCAACCTAAGTCAACTGAAGATGACCTCAAGTAGCTCAGGCCAACTCAAGTCTAGCTCCTGGAGACTCTACTCAGCTCAACCTAGTTGAGCTAAGCTATTTAACCTAAGCTATCTACTTCAGCTAGCTAGGTTATCTACAAGAAGATCAGATCTAGCTCACCTCAGCATAATTCAGTAGAAGCCAACTCACCTTAGCTTGGCTTAGCAGCTAGCAAAGAACTAGCAAACTAAGCCAGCTAAGGTAGCTCCTTACTATTCCCTTTAGCAGCCACCAGTTCCAATGTAGCTCCAGACAATTTCTCCTTAGCTCTTCTTCCCAAAACACTAGCTCCCTCCTCTACAATGGTCCTAGCTAAGCTAGCTAAGCTAGCTTATCTTAGGTCCACCTAAGCCCTCCACTCCATGGCCACCCACCACCTACCTAAACCCTAACCTAACTCCACCCTAATTCTACTCCAAGTCCACCACCTAAGCCAGCTACCTAACTCCACCTATAGGTAGTGCCACATCCATGCACCCCTTTACACCACCACCTCCAAGAGCCACCACAAAAGTGGCACCAACTTTTCCCTCCAAAATCCCTTCACATCACCACCATCCATCTCCCTTAAACCTATCTCCACCATCCACCTAACCCCCCTTCTAGAAAGTCATCTTGGCACCAAAGATAAGCACCTTTCCACCACCATAACCACCTCCTAACCACCCTAAGTTGGTGCCAAAATACCCTACCCACATCCCTACAAGTTGGCACCAACATCTACCATAATCCTAACCCTACACCTAACCATATAACCAAATCATAGCCCTCCCTTTTGGCGCCAACTTCTAGAACTTAGAGTTTGTGCCAACATCAACCTAACCACACCTAAACCACCACCTAACACACCCCCTCATGTGGAGCCACTAAATCCCATCCATCCATCTCCTAACCACCTCCATATAACTCAATCCTAGCCTTACAACACACCCAACCAACCCTTAAACCTAGTTCCTACCAAAAGATGTCACCAACCATCAAATACCCCTTCATTTTGGTGCCATCAATCCTAACCTTAGGATCTCCTAACCACCCCCTATGAGTCATCCTAGCCATCCATCCCTTAACTACACCTAGCCCCCTACCACTCCTATACAAAGACCTACCCTACCACCAAAAAAAAACACCTTTGGCTTCATTAATTCCATCATTCTTCCACTATATTCCACCTACCATAGTCGGCCAAGAGAAGGAGAAGAAGAAGATTAAGGGGATACTTTGTCCCTTTGGTGACTTCCCCTCTTCCCTTCTCTTTTGTGTCCATGCCAGCTAGAGGACAAGCCAGGCAGGAGGACATCCAGGAGGAGATCTTGAGGGTGGTTCATGCCCACCTTAGGAGGAGGTCGTTTAGGTGGAATTCTTCCACCATTGGAGGAGCAAGGGCATGCCCATCTAGGGCTTGCCAAGGAGAAAGTAGCACCTATGGTGGAGCACTTCAAAGAAGGAGTTGGAGAGATTCCTTTCAAGCCAAGGAGCAGCTGAGCTTGGAGAAAGGATCTTCTCCTCTTCACCATCATCACAGGAAGATTAGCAATTTTTGTATTTTTATTTGTAGTAGTAGAAGCATTCCTCTACTATCGATTTTGTAAAGCTATTCTTCCTTTATATAAAGTTGCCTCTTCTATAATTTTTGTTTGCATCTTAAGTAATTGTCTTTTCTAGCACATTTTCACTCCCTCTCTTTAATTACCCTAAGTCTCCATGTACCTAGGGTGGAGAGAGGTTGCTTTTGTCAATTAGGTGTTAGCCTTAGCAATTTAGGTGTAGTATTTTTTCCCGCTCATAATTTCATAGTTGTCCGTTATTTCCAAATCCAAAAAAATCTTATATTAAAAATCACAAAAAGAAAGTTCATTTGTAAATTCAAGCAAGAGTGTTTTAAAGTGCATCCCTACCTCCCTTGGGATGACCCAAATATTTTCCCAAGTACTCGATTTTACAAATTTTAAAAGCGATCGGATTTGTGCTTTACAACGATAAAAACCCTAATTTCAAATCGCACTTTTCTCGCATCAACGCACCATCATCATCCATGCTCAGGCTTTTTTTCACCATCACTCATTATTTTTCCTTAACATTTCTTATTAGTTTTTATGTATGAATAGTGTGAATGACATTTCTGAGATGAATGATATGTTGATGCGTGCTTAATCATCCCTGTTGGCGACTCGTATCTCGTATTTACGTGGTTTGATTTTATTTGTTTGTTTCGCATATTTTCATCTTGAGCAACGACAAAAACCCAATCTTATTTCGATGAAATTGAATAGCGTGAGCAGTCGCAAAGGGAGTTGGATGACTTGCTCCTTAGTTACAGGTCAACCTGCTTTGTTGTTAGTCAACTAGCAACTAAGTTGGTTGCTCTTGGGGAGGAGTGACAAGTCGTTCTTCGCTTTCGTTGAATTTTTTAACATGAAATGTCGTGTCGTTGTAAAACTTTTGTAGTGGAAAATCGACTATCAAAACATTTAATATTTCTAACCACAATTGATTAAGTCGTATCCGCAGGGAGGAACTAACCTACTAAAATAGTTAATGATGCCTCATCTATTCGGGAATATCAATAGGTACGCATACTAACTAGTGTGACTCATTTCCAACATAAATTCTTATTCTAAGTAATTAATCAAGAGTGTAGGTGTTCACATGTAAAATTACCACAAGATAATATCCTGTAAACAAGTGAATAGTGATCTTGGCAAATAGCAGTCACCGAAAATATTAATTCTAATAAAATAGAGCCTATTCACTATACGAATATCTTATGCTCTATATCATTCATGAGAAGTAATTCATATAAACAAGAAGGATATCCATGCAAACTCCTTTCAATAAATTAATTAATTAAATAAAAGAAGAGGAATGTGGCAATGGCCTTCACCATAATTATTAATTACACCAAAACATAACTTTTACTCTCTCTCTTCCTTACGTGTGGGATGGACCACTGGAGGCTGGCTGGTGCTTGGTGGAGGTGCATCGGAGGTGAGGCTTCGTGATGGTGGTGGTGCATCTGCTGGTGGTGGCCAGAGGATGCTGACCGGAGGGCATGTCGCCGGCATCGATGGGTCAGGCTGGCGACGTGAGGAGGTAACGACTGGTTTTTGAGGGTGGTGAGGATGCTCAGGCAATGCTAGGGATCGAAGGAGGGTGCTTGGGGATCGCGTTTGGAGGTTGGAGGAGGCTTTGCATGGATGGGGCTTTGGGTTCTCCTTATTGAACTGTGGATGGTGGCAAGGAAGAAGAAAACGAAGAGGATGATGATGGGAAGGTGGTTGTGGTGTTGCTAACGGTGGTGTTGGTGGTCTATGGTGACGGAAGGGTCGTCGGCGGTGGTGCTATTTTCATCCCCTAGAGGTGAGAAAGAAAAATGAAGGGGGAAGATGGTGGTGGTGGATGTGGATGTGGAGTTGGGTTCATGCTGAGGGTGGAAAAGGGAAGAGGGAGGGAGGGGTGGTGGCTATGGTGATGCATGGTGGAGTGGTGTTCTGGATGGTGAGAGGGCGATGGGTCTCGATCAGTGGGCTTGGGAAATAGAGGGGGAGCAAGGAAGGTGATAGGAAGGTGTTGATGATTGTAGCGAGGATGGTGGCGCTCATGCTGTCACGACGAGCGCTTACAGTGGTGTAGTGGAGGGAGGTAATGCTCTTCGAGTCACGATGCACGTGGATCTCTATAGTGCTCACTGGTTCCACAAGGTAGGCTATCTTTCACTGTGGAGGATATCCGACGAAGAAGATGGATCCCTCCTTTTAAAAATCCTCAATTTGTTTTCTTCTGCCAAGAACTTGTCTAACCACTCGACGATGTGAAGATCGCAAGCGGTTGGGATGTGTAGAGGGATAGGGCAAGGCTAACGGTGAAGATGGTGGTAGTGCATACCGTCAACATCATCAGATGTCCAGACTAAGTTCTGGACATCTTAAAAGTGAAACTTGGCTACCCTTAAATTCCTACAATCAAATAAATGCATATAATTATTTATAATACAAGATAAACTATGCAAATCTAAATTATAATGGTTGCATTTATTTTATAATCAAATGCAAATATTAGTACACTCCAAAATGTAAGAACTAACCAACTTAGGCTAAAAATTAGTCCACTAATGTGAACTCATCAAATACCTGCATGCCTAAGTTTTGCTGGTCCTTAGCAAAAATGATGGAAATGACCGAAGATTTCTTCTTTTCTTATTCCAAAAATTTAGAGACCTAGACAAATGTGAAAATGAAGTGATAATAGCTTAGGTAACGGATCCAAGTGAAAAACAAACTTACATTTAAAGTTCGTACTTAACCCTTGGAAAAATTCTATAAGGATAGGAAACTTCTTCCCTTGGGGATAAAGCAGAAAATCGTCTATGATTTGACCTCGGCATTTTGGCTTAGGTAAAAGATTTTGAGTCAAATGGATTCATATTTGGTGGCTTATACTCATCTAGTGCTACATGTAGTCTAGTACTGCATACTCTATTTCTAGACCATTAAACAAGTCAAACCAAAGAAAGGCTAAAAAGAAACTATGCTCTCTCAGCATTCCTTTGCACTCACTCTTTTTCCTTTCTTTTCTAAGATTACAAATCTCACCTGATTTTATAAATGTACTCAATGTTTAGTGGCCTCACATGGCATTCACACTTTAATTAGAGTCCTAATAACCCTATAACTAAGTCATAATTCCTCAACCAGTATTCAGGCGATCAGAAATATTGAAAAAGTAGGTATGGGTTATATTTGGTGGATCGCAATGGGCATTTTTTGTTACCTCAATAACATTGACACACGATGAAATCGACACGAAGACAGCTATAAACTGAAACATTTTTTTTCTTTTTCTATTTTTCTTCTTTTTTTTTCTTTTTTTCTTTTTTTATAACTACCAACACAACACAACACGACGCAAACTTTTACTCATTAGGCATTATTGGGGATGTTGATGTTCAAAAGGATATTGTGTGTTTTATTTGGTGAAAGTGCCTACTCTTAACATCGGAAACAGATGGATAGGATAAATGTATTTCTGGCCTTTGACACTACTACCCTCCATTATTATGGATAGGATTTTATGGATGGTTGTAACCATCCACCATAGTTATAGTTTTATTAGAACTCAATCTTCGCATATCTGCATTATTTGGTGACACTCAAGAATTCACACACAATGTTCACACACAGGAATAGAGAGAGAAAACTATGCCTATTTCTGAGGTATCATCATCTAATTATCCAGAACTTAAGAGTCTTTGCACTAGACTTAGCGCATCAATAGTCACTCTACTTTCACCTCATAAATGTTAGATGGATCTCATAGAAAATAGTTTGCTTAACTCCCTTCTAGCTGTCTAAGGGTTTAAGAAAAGAAGCAATGCTTTTCTTCAACAAACTAAAAATATCTATTGGTTTTCTTAAAAGATCCATTACCAAGTTTACGTGCAAGTGAAGTAAATGTACTGGATTCTAAACTAAGAAACAATTTAAGAAAATATTCAATGACACCTCGATAAAAATCTCCTGATAGGGACTAACTAATTCAGCTAAAGAAAATAAAAGAGGTTTTTTTTTTTGACTAATGCACCTAACCTAAATGCATGTAAATATTTAAAAATGCTATAAACAACCTCAGGTTATAGCCCCCCATGCCTAAGATTGACAATGTCCTCATTGGAAAAATAATGACAAAAGAATATCACCTGAGGAGAGTGGGGGAGCTAAGGCTCCTCAAGTCGAAGTGCATTCATAACTTGGCCATCTGAAAGGGTAACATACGATTTAAGTTGTTGGCCATTTACTTTAAAGCTCTCACCAGAATTAGAGTTCCAAATTTCAACCACTCCATGAGGGAAGGCATTATAACAACATGCTACCCATCCCAGTGAGATTTGAGCTTTCCAGGAAATAATTTAAGTCTCAAATTGAAAAGCCAGACCCACTGGTTAGGCTCAAAGGTCTTTCTAATGATGTGCTTATCATGAATGACCTTTGTATGTTGCTTGTAAGTTTAGGAGGTTTCGTATGCTTCATTGTGAAGCTCCTTAAGCTCACTTAACTCCAACATGCATGCCTTACCCGCTTTATCTAGATTTAAGTTGATATTTTTAATAGCCTAATAAGCATTGTGTTGGATTTCAATGGGAAGGTGACATGCTTTTCCATAGAAAAAATGGAAAGGAGGCATGCCCAAGGGAGTCTTATACATTGTTCTATAGTACCAAAGAGCATCATTCAATTTTTTTGACCAATCCTTACGGTTGGGCCTAACAATTTTTTCTAGAATGTGCTTAATTTCCCTATTGGACTCTTCAACCTAAGCACTCATTTGGGGATGGTAAGGTCTGGCTATCATGTGATTGACTCCTAAATTTTGGAGTAGTCTTGTGAAGTGCACATTCTTAAAGTGAGATCCCCCATCACTTATGATAGTCCTTGGGCACCCGTACCGAGGAATGATATTAGCCTTAACAAAATCCAAGACCACGGAATGGCCATTGGTCCATATGGGTATGGCTTCTATCCATTTTGATACATAATCCACGGCCACAAGGATGTACTCATATCTGAAGGACACAGGAAAGGGACCCATGAAGTCGATGCCCCAAATATTAAAAATCTCAACGGGGAAAATAGGTTGTTGGGGCATCTCATCCCTTTTTTCGATAGTTCCTATCTGCTAGCAACGTAGACATGCGCCAACATACGTATCTGCATCTCTGAATAATGTGGGCCACCAAAAGCCAAACTGAAGAACCTTATGAGCAGTTTTTTTCCACTAAAATGCCCTCCGAAGTGGAGGTCATGGCAAAAACTTGGAACACTTCCTTATTCTTCATCAGGGATGCAACGATAGAATAACTTGTCAGGGCCTATTCTAAACTGGTCAGGTTTCTCCTAGTGATAAAATTTAGCTTCGGCAAGAAACCTATCTCACTTCTACTTGTCCCAAGTATTGAGGGTAATGCCCATGACCAAATAGTTTACTGTATCAGCAAACCAAGGAGTTTTGGCCTCCACGGCCATCAGAGACTCATCGGGAAAAGTCTCCCAAATACCAACGACAAGGTTGATCCTCAATAGGGATACTAGAAAGATGATCTGCTACCACATTCTCAACTCTCTTCTTATCTTTAATTTCCAAGTCAAACTCCTGGAGTAGCAAATTCCAACGAATCAAATGAGGTTTGGTGTCCTTCTTAGCAAGATGGTGCTTTAAAGCAAAATGATCAGTGAACACCACAACCTTGGACCCCAATAAATAAGACTGAAACTTTTCCAAAGCAAATACTATTGTAAGAAGTTCCTTTCGAATGACCATGTAGTTTTGCTGAGGATCTGTAAGGATCTTACTAACATAATGCAAAACATGAGGTTTACCATCAACCCTTTGACCTGAGATCGCTCCCGTGGAGAAATTAGAAGCGTCGCACATAAGCTCAAATGGGAGGGCCCAATTTGGTACTGGGAGAATCAGTGCAGTAATAAGGGCTTTCTTCAGGACTTAGAAAGCCTCACCACATCTGTCGTTACAATCGAAGGAAACATCCTTTGCTAACAGGTCGCAGAGTGGCTTAGAGATTTTACTGAAATCTCTAATGAAGCGCCTATAGAATCCAGCATGACTAAGAAAAGATCTAACTTAACGAACATTGGTAGGTAATGGAAGTTTAAAGATGGACTCGATTTTGGCTTTATCCACCTCTAATCCTCTCTCGGAAACTACATGCCCCAAAATAATACCTTGCTGGACCATAAAATGGCTCTTCTCCCAACTAAGCACCAGCTTTGCCTCTTCGCAACAGGTTAAGATTTTATCAAGGTGAGAGAGGCATAAGTCAAACGATTAGCCATAAATGGAGAAATCATCCATGAAGATCTCTACAAACTTGTCGATCATATCAGAAAAGATAGCCATCATACATCGTTGGAAAGTGGCAGGAGCATTACATAACCTGAATGGCATTCAGCGGAATGCAAATGTGCCATATGGACTTGTGAAAGTGGTATGCTCCTGATCATCAGGGAAGACAACTATCTGACCATACCCAGAGTACCTATCAAGGAAACAGCAGTACTTGTTCCCGCCAATTTTTCCAAAATTTGATCAACAAATGGCAAGGGGAAATGGTCTTTCTAGGTAGCCATGTTTAAACGAAGCTAATTAATGTAGACCCTCTAGCCAGTTGAGGGTCTAGTGGTCACCAACTCTCCTTGGTCATTTTCTTCCACAACAATTCTTGCCTTTTTGGGCATCACATGTATCGGACTGACCCATTTACTATTTGAAATGGGATAGATAATTCCTGCATCCAGCCATTTCAAAATCTCCTTTTTAACAACCTCCTGCATATTGGGGTTGAGTCTTCTCTACATGTCTCAAAAGTGTTTCAAAGACTTGTCTGTGTATATATGATGCATGCAGAGGGAGGGGTCAACACCCTTAATATCATCTATCGACCATGCAATAGCTTCCTTATGCCTTTGTAAAAGCTCGAGTAGTGCTCCCTCCTATGATTCATATAATGTAGATGAGATAATGATGGGGAGCATGTCATTAGGGCCAAGGAAAGCATACTTCAATGTGCTCGAGAGGGGTTTAAGCTCCAACTTAGGAGTCATTTGGATTGTGGGTATAAGTTGAGATGTCCCTGCCTAAGGTAGCGAATCTACCTTCAGGGTCCAGGGTGGGGATAGAGACTTTGTGTGTACTCCCAGCAACTCTTCTACTTCGTGGAGGATAGTCCTTAGATATGACCATTTGAAGGGGATCACTACATAAGAGTGCTGGAGTAGTCTCTTCAATGATTTCATCAACCACCTCAATCTGAGAACAATCTTCAAATCCAGATTTCTTGTAGGTATCAAAAAAATTTAACTAATTTTCTTGTTCATAAAGCCCATTTTAAGTGCCCTTGATCTACAATTGATGGAGGTGTTAGCTGTGGCTAAGAAGGGGCATCCCAGAATAATGGACGTCTTGGTGGACTTATTGGATGGGTCAGTGTCAAGTACAAGAAAGTCGACAGGGAAGAAGAAGTCCTCTACTCTCACCAGGACATCTTCCAGCAATCCCTGTGATGTCTTAAGCGATCTGTCTGCGACTTCGACGATGACCGGACTAGGCTTCAAATCACCTCCTCCCAAAAGGTTGTTGACAGAGGTCGGTAGAATGTTCACCTTTGCACCTAGATTGAGCAGAGCCTCGTCAATGTGCTGGTTACCTAAAACCACTAAAATATATAGGGCTCCTAAGTCTTTCATCTTGGGGGGTGTTCCATGTTGGAGCACCAAGCTAACATGGTCAGGCAAAATGACCTTAGCTTGGACCTGTCTCTTAGATCGGTGCTTTTGTGTACACAAGTCCTTTATAAACTTGGCATAGGATGTGATTTATTTTATAGCATCCAATAAAGGCAAGTTGATGTGGACTTGCTTGAAAGTGTCCATAATCTCATCCGTCATATCCTTGGCTCTAGATTAGCCAATAGAAGATTCCCCAGGAGCAGATAGGCTCTCAGGATAGGGCACCCTTGGCTTCTAGGTGGAGGGGTCATTGTGTCGGGAAAAGGGTGGTTGAATGAGGACATTCTCTGGGTGAGTGATTTCAATCGAGGGAGGGTAGTGTGGCTCTTTCTCGGTGAAGGGTGAGGTCGGGTTCGGTGTAGGAGGGGAATTCTGAGTGGTGACCATAAGAGTGATATCAGGTTCGCCAATTTTTTTTCCACTCCTCAGCACAGTCATAGTTTGAGTGTGCTCCCTGAATATAACCCCCTTACCCTTTGGGTTCCCCTCAGAAGAGCTAGGCAACTTCCTCGGATCCCGTTGCCTAACTGCTGCAATAAGATGACCAATTTGGAATTGCATATTAGTGATCATCTTATTCTGAGATTAGATGACCATATTCTGATGCTCTTGCATCGCTTTCATCATGACTTTTAGTTCATCCATCTCAAAGGCTTGTTTTGAGGAGGGTTTGTATAAGATGGCTGGTATATAGGTTGGGGAGGTTGGGGTCTTGCATTCCTTGAGTTGGAAGCATCACCTTGCTTCCATGAAAAGTTTAGATGATTCCGCCACCCCAGATTATAGGTATTGGAATATGGGTTATTACAAGGGGGTTATTACACCGCATTTAGGTCGGCCTGAATCAACTCAGGGAATTGATTTGCCAAGTAGCACTCCGCAGTGCTATGCATAGTGCTTTGGCAAATGGAGCATTCACTTGAAGCTTAGACGATAAAGGCTGCTTGCGGGTTCATGCCGAGTTTTGCTAAAAACCTATCGAAATTTTTATTTAACAATTGAATTTGAGAAGCCAAATCCTGAGCAGCCTTGGCTTCATGGGCCTCTATCTTCCTTTGCAAGATTAATGGTTTCCTTTCTTGATAGGCAGAGGACATGTGTATGAAATTATCACTTAATGTTTCAAATAAAGTCTAGGCTTCATCCTTAATTTTGGTCATGAAGGTTCCAGCACAGGCTGCATCGATGCTTTTCCTGTGTCTTTTAGATAATCTGTTATTGAACCTCTTGACTAATTTCCATTTGGCACTTGATGGTAGAGGCAAAACCTAAGTAGGCCATTAAAGTGCTCCCACGTTTTGTGAAATTGCACCCCTTCCTATTGAGTACAACTAATGGGAATACCATCATAGGCCCTAACTGGCCACTTTTACTCAGGTTTAAAAGATAAATTCTCCTGCATAACCATCTAAGGGTTATAACTCCACTTCAGCTTGTTTTTAGAGGAGAATAGGAAACTAGGGTTAATTATGCAATTTTAACAACATATCATGAACACAGAATAACCAAGGGGTTTGTTAGGGACAAAATGAAGGTCAAATGAGCATTAAAGACTAATAAGTGGGTCCATGTAGACAGAAACGGAGTTTCACGTATTTCAAGAACCAATACAGCACCCAAAACCCTAATTTCAGACTCGCTTAAATTACAGAGGTTCTAGTTAGGATAAAATTCATCTAAATATCCTAAAATTAAAATAAAAATATTCCTTGAGGTTTGGTAACCTTGATTCGACCTTTGGAACCTATTTTGACCTTAAATAGAGTCACAGATAGAGTTCTGCCCTAATTTGGATTTCTACACAAATTTCCTAGTCAAACTTAGTCAAAACTCAAATCCGACTTCACCAGTGATTCCTTGGGTCTAAATTAGGTTTGTACCAAATTTGGACCCAATCAGAGTCCATCTTGACCTAGTTTGCAATTTGGTCCCTAAGAACTCTATTCCTCACATCCAAGCCCTTAACTTTTGAATTAATTACAAACAGCCCCGCAACTTTGTTGTCTTCTTCACAAAAGGATCCCGGCCGCCATGGCAGGTGTGAACTCAATAGCACAGACCTTCAATCAAGGATTTTTCCCTGATTTCTCGAATAATTCCTTCCAAAATTGGAGGGAATGATCTTGAGAGAATTTCCAATCATCTAAACCCTGTCTTGGACTCCAATTCTCATTGAGGAGCCCATATGAACTCCTCAAGATTAGGGATCTCTTTTCCTGGAAATCCAAGCTCTTCGAGCTTGATTCCAAGCTTGGACCAAGCCTTGAGACCTTTAAAAGGTCCCCCAATGCAAGACCTCGCTCCTTAGCGAGTTTTAGGCTGAAAAAAACCCTTCCTCTACCTCCTGCCTGCTCCAAGCCCACTCCGGTGACCTCCCTCTGGCCTCCTCACCTGTTGTCACATATTATAAGCAGCAGGTCTATCTTCCTCAACTTCGTTCGCATCTCCCCATACCCACGAGAAGCCCATTCCCCCTTTAGGCGTCGCCGCTCTTCCTCTCGGAGCACTCCTTCGTCTCCAGCATCGGCCAATCATTGTCGGTGCCATCTCCACATCTCCTTCATCTGCGACCACTCCCTTTCGATTCCTTTCCTTCCCTTGACTTTCTCCACACCTTTAGAATTTAGGTCCGCACTCAACACCGCTCGTTCCACCATCACCTTCCACGTCTCCGGCATACCTCCAATGACCTCACACAATCGCCACACTGCACCAAATCATTCGCCAATAGTCCCAAAACTCTCGTTGTGTCCTCACGACTAAAACCCCTCAAGAAATTGAGGGGATTACGCTCCTAAACCCTCCAGCGAACAGCACCACCTACACTCGCTTTCTCTGCCTTTGCCATACTCGAACACACCTCCTCACCACATGTAGCACCCACTAGCACCTCCACCGTATTCATACGATCCTCATAAACATTTCTGACAGGGTCGAGAGGCCATATTCTTATTTTCAGGTGTCAATCGAAGCTCGACCGCTGCCTTCGTCTTCTCCGGCCCCATTTGCCATCCTCCAGCCGTGTTCTTCAGTACTATCATCTCCAGGCACTGCAGACAACTCCCAGGTTCTCCTCCAGGACCTCAATTGCAGGGGCAAGCACCTCTGTCAACCTCAATTGAAGCATCCCCCTCCTGCAGTTGATGTGCAAAAGAAGCCTCTCTCATTAGTCCCACATTGTGTGTGGGAGAACTACCAGTGCAGGATAAAAGGAGAAAGGCATACAAACCCTTCGCGCAAGACACGGGGCTTGGGTCCCCTCGCATGAGCCGCGCACGCCTCGTATGCAACCCACACACGTGGACCTAGCCACTGACCCATTTACCCGATAACCTGGCACTGTTTACCTAGGTTTGAGCTACTATACAGGGGAGAGAATCAGAGAGAAGGGGACTTTTGGTTTGTTGAGACCTTAGACCCTGCCCTCTCTCGTGACACTTAGTTGCTGCTGTGCCTCATCTGAGGCGTGAAGAGGAGAGGACCTTGTGCCTCTTAAGGCATCTGGAAGCCTTACCCATCATCTGATCTACTAATTACTATGGATGCTTAACTGACATGGAAAATTGATTGTGGTTACTGTTCATTTATTTGAATATTTGTGAGCTTAACTTTGATGGGTTAATTTGGTGATTTAAATCACCATTTTAATGCAATCTTTTTGCACTGTCATTCCAGTTCTTATTGAAATATCATTTTGATCATCTTATTAATTTCAAATGCTTCTTTTTGTCAATTGTGATTGGTGAATTAAATTGCATCATTGCTCCCTGTGAACAACCTCGAACTCCACTTTCGATTCTGATCGTATAAATATAAGTGTTTTTTCACGATTTTGTCCTATACTATGATGCATTTCCTTAACATCAACAATTTCACGACAAACATTTTGGCGCCATTGCCGAGAAGTAATGTGCAGTTTGATTTCACTAATTATAATTTCTAATTTGATTCTAACTTGTTCTATCTATATTTTTGTGGTTATGAGAGGTACACTTGAGAAGATCAGCTACAAGACAGCCACTCCAAGGGTAGGTAATCTCATTACCTTCTTCTTATGCCCCTATTTTGGGAAAAAATTAAAAGGAGGAATCAATTATGATCAACTCGCATTCCTTATTAGACTTAAATCACTTGAGTTGCCTAATTTGATTTATTTTAGACATCCCTATCCATAATTCTGCACCTACTAGGGATTTAAGGTGCCTAGAGCTATTCACCTTCTTGATTGAGCCTTAGGTGCCACATTTGAAAAAAAATTGGACATGGACAAGTGCCAAATTAGGGTTCTACTTTAGGGCTTGAGAAAAACACACTTGCCTAAATTAAAAGAAAATTGATTTCCCACATTGTGTGTCACCCAAGTCTTGCTTGAATTGACCTACTCAAGAAGACCCTAAAAGAAGGCTCTAACATTCACTTGAATTCTTAAAACTTGGGACTTAATAACCTACTTACAAACCACTCAGGGTGATTTTGGGTTCATTACGCAACTCATCCTAAACTTTAGGGCAGGTAGGGTGAAGTTGATCCACCTGGTGGGTTAACCAACCTTCAAATTAGGTCACAAATCACAAATCAACTCTAAAGTTCAAGTGAAATTCAAAGCACCATAATTCAAGATTAAAATTGGTAGACTTAAGGGGTCAAGCTGCTCATTCCGGCCTACTTGCATTCTCAATGACAAGGAAGGTCGGGTGGGGCAAACCCTATAACCCGTGGGGATGCTCTACCGTGTAGGAGTCCTTGCTGGGCTCTTCCTTCCTAGCTACCCAAGTATTTCTTAGGTGAGTGATTTTCTGATCAAGAGGTATCATTTGCCTCGAACCTCCTTAGTCATCCAAAAATTTTTGGGTGTCTCGATTCGGTCTACTACACCTTTTGTCCCTCATCTGGCTCATTAGTGCATGTTTGGGAGGAGGTCCTTAAGACCACCCTTGAGACCTCCATTAGCAGTTCACTCTCATCGAGGCCAAGCCTTGACTCACTTGTTTGTACTACCTTCTGACCATGTTGATATCTCTTCCAACTCTTCTGCTTCTAAGCCCAGATATCCTTCATCTACATCCATGGAGAATCCAGAAGAAGAACCCAATTTCCAAAATCATCTACAATGCCTCAATGATCTACTCCATGCACACATCAATCCACTGCTGCGTCCTCAGATGCGAGATCACTACAATCCATCCACAGTGGAGATCGAACCCAGGGTACAAATCCCAGCTGGAGGGCCTGATATTGAACTCAAGCCAAACATGATCCATGCTATACCTAAATTTCATGGCTCAATTCGAAGTTCCCTTCCAGCACATCAAGCAGCTAAAATATCTAGCCTAGACTTTCAAGCTTGCCATACAAAATTGAGACATCCTGCTCATGAAGATGTTCTCCTCACTCATGGGTAAAGCTGCCGATTGGTTTCAGACTCTGACCTATCCAATCAACACATGGGGGGAACTCGAAAATGAATTGTTGCAAAAATTCTTCCCCATTGGTTAGACAAATGCTTTGAGGCACTAGATTACGCACTTCATGCAAAATTCAGGAGAACCACCTCATAAGGCATGTAATAGCTCTCTAGATCTCATGTGGAGATGCCCACATCACGGAGTTCCAAAGTGGGAACAAGTCCAGTCTTTTTACCAAGGGATCCATGACAAGATCAAGCTCTTTGTTAATGCAACCTATGGTGGAAGCTTCATGGGTCAACATGAAGATACCGTTTGGGAGATTCTCGAGAATATGTGTGAGAACTCCATAAACAATGAATCTGTGGGTATGTTCGACCGAACGACTACCCGTGCATTGACAAACACATGGGGGGCACACGAGACTCAAGGCCTGTCCGCATCCATCTATATGGAACTGGTGGCCAGTCGCCTGGAAAAGTCTTTGTTATCGAGAAAAAGGTGGATAAATTGACTCGACATCTACAGAGAGCCACCTCAGCACAGCAGAGCACGTATGTGCAACTGCCCTCCGGTAGGGAAGCTATGCATAACATTTATCACCACTCTCACCAGGGGATGGACTCATATCCACCCTCATCTGATCTTAGTTTGGGAGGAAACTCCGGAACTACCTGCTTTAGTTGGGAAACTCTGAACCCTTTTATTCTGACATCTCCGAAGTTCCTCAGACCTAGAGGATCTCCATGCCATTCAGAATGATCCATTCTCTAACACCTATAATCCTGGATGGTGTAATCATCCAAACATCGCGTGGTCAGGGAATAATCAAAATCCAACATCTTATTTCCAGCCCCAACCACAGACTCCATGCCCTTATCAGCCCACTTAGCCTAGGCCTAATCCGAATTATCAATCCAGGCCATCAAGGGAAGATCGAATGACCCTAATCCTGCAAACCCTAGTTGACATTCAAAAATCCAATGCGGCTATGCAGAAACAGCATAAAGACGAGATCACAAAGGTTTGAAATCAGCTCGTACAGATCACAAATTCTCTCCAGCCTGGTGCACATCCGTCTCACCCTCTGCCAAATCCAAATAACGTGTCAAACCAGAGGTGTGTTATGAACCCCAATCAGGGCCAAGCACACTATGTTTATCAGGCCCCTTCTGCTCCATCTCCCAACGGAATGGAAGCTTTGACATCATCCTTGGGATATCAGCAGCAATCACCACTTCTACCAACTCCAAACCAGAGCCAGGCGGGACTTAATTTTGTTACCACCCGTAGTGGCAAGACGACACAGGATCCACCTTATCCGAGACACTCTTAGCCTGGTAGTTTAGAGCCTAACCCTAGGTTGGTTCTCAAGGACACCCCTATCCCAGATCTTGAACCTGAACTAATTCTAGAGGAACCTACAGAGGTCCCATTTCCTAAGGCCTTGACCAAAGGAAAGAGGAAACCCAAACCTGTGGCACTTGAGGAAGATCTGGTCAAGCTTTTTGAGCAAGTCCAGATAAACATCCCCTTGATGGATGAGATCTGCCACATACCGACACACGTGAGATTTCTAAAGGATTTGTGTACACCTAAGCAAAAATTGCGAAGAAAAGACGGGAGTTCGATCACATTATCTGAGCACAGCTCGATCATCTTGAGCAAACTCCCTCAAAAAGTGAAAGATCCTAGCACTCCTTTAATCTCCTGCAAAATTGGTGATCTAGAATTTGATCAAGCATTATTGGATTTAGGAGCCTCCAGAAACTTGATACCTACACCCCTACTAGACCATTTTGAGGAAATTGAGCTCAAATTGACTGAGGTGACTTTGCAGTTAGCAGATCGATCAATAAAGTCACTGTTGGAACCTTGTTCCACATCTTATTTTGGTGTTAACAAAATTATTATGAATTAATGTTTGCATTAAGTGTTTTTCAGATTTAGGTGAAGAAGCAAGGCAAACTGGAAATGATGGAGGAGAAGATCATGATAAGAAGGAGGCTTGATGAAAAGGAGAAGATCATGATAAGGAGGCAAGATGACAAGGAAGAGTCGAGGAGGAGAATATCTTCTTTGACCTTAGTTTTTGTAGTTTAGATTTTATTTTTATAAATTGTATATGCCTCTTAACAAAGAATCATAACTGAGATCGTAAAATCAATTAAAGATAAATTAGGATTTACATTGCGAACATTTTCAAAGTGCGTAATGAATTAAAACACTTAAAACAGGTACTTGTAAGCTAGTACCGGTACTGTTCATCAGTGCTGGTATTTGCAAGGCACAGGTTTGAGAATTCGTCTCAAACTGTGAACAACAAGTACCGGTACTAACCATGAGTACCGGTACAGGTTGGCCACAGGTTGAAGGCTTAATTCTAACCTGAACCTTACAAGTACCGATACCTATGATGAGTACCGGTACAGGGAGGTTACTGTGCCCAAGGAATTCCAAACCTGGGAGTCACAAGTACCGGTACCCATGATGACCACCGGTACCAGGACTCATGTACTGGTGGCAGTGAGCTGCTAGTACCGGTACAAGTACTTTAGTACCTGTACCAGGTAGCCGTTGGCTCAAGACTTAACGGCTAGAAAATTAATTCCAACAATATGAACATTGGGAATTAATTCCTAACGTCTAGTAGACGAGTATCCTAGGTCCTAAACACTATAAAATGACCCTAGGACTCTTTGTTTGCATACAAGAGACACAAGAAACAGAGAAGAAAAATTCTAGAGCTATATTACATTTTTCCATCACATATTCAAGAGAAGGAATAGTTTGCTAGTCTTAATCTATCTACGCTTTTGCAAACACTTCAACGACGTGTTTTTCTCATGCATCCACGAAATGATTCATGCTCATTCTAGGCTCTCAAATTGGTATCATCTTTTAATTATTGTTGAGAGGCTTAGGTTCTAGTTGTAAGATTCTTTTTGTCTTACACCTATACTTCTTTTGTATTTGAGCTGGTTGCTTGTTGGGTTGTAACAAACCTGTTATTGTACTTGGGTTGAGGTAACCCATTAATTACCTCGGTTAGTAAATTGATTCTCTCGAGGTTGAGGGAATCGGGTTAAAAATCCTAAGCTGGGAGGCTTAGGTAGTAGAGTACCCAAGGGAGGGGAACCACTATCATTTTGTGTCCTTTTGCGGTTTGTATTTTGTGCAAATTTTTTTTGTTATTACTAACATTGTGCTTTAAGTATTTGTGTGCGCGTAGCCATATATATATTACATATGTCTTCAGATCCTTTATCAATTGGTATCAGAGCCTTATCAATTGGTATCAGAGCAGGTAGCGAGAAGAAGTAGAAACTCTTGCTCGCAATGGCATCCACATCAAGGCGCACCGAAGGACAGTCATCCACGCATCCTCCCTATTTCGATGGGACAGACTACGGGTATTGGAAGAGGAGGATGCAAGTCTTCCTCAAAGCCATGGATGAAGATTCGTGGACTCTCATTCAAGAGAGGTACATGGATCCACCGCCGCAAGAAGTGGCATGGACGGCCGATCAAAGGAAGAAAATTGTCTGCAACGCGAAGGAGATGAACACACTCTATTGTGCGTTATCAAGGGAACAGTTCAATCGAATCTCCGCATGCGAGTCCGCCTACGAGATTTGGAACACTTTGCAAATCACCTATGAAGGTACGAGTAAGGTTGAAGAAACAGAAGTTGCACATCTTTGCTTAATGGCAAACAACGACAACTCGGAAAATGAGGTAGATTCTGAAGTCACCTTTAATGAATTAGTACAAGCATATGAAGATTCATATAATCAGGCTAGGATGATTAAAAAGGAAAATAAGGTTTTGCATGATAGTTATAGAACTCTAGAAACAGAAAAATCTTGTTTAGAAATAGAATTAGATATGTCCAAAGAAACTAACAATCAATTACATGCAAAAATAATAGAATTAAAAGATATTTATGAATACTTTGAGGACACTTTGAATAATTTAAAAACAATGACTAGGCTGAATACGAAATTTTGTAATAATTTAAAAGCCAAGTTCAATAATAAGAAGAACACACAAAATAAATCACATGCACCTAGACATGCATGGATTTATCAAAAGGTCAAGAATCCTAAGAATTATAGATCTAACACTAAAGTGATCTATAAACCTAAGGATTTGAAAGGTACTAACCATCAAGGACCCAAAAGAAAATGGGACCTAGAAAAAATATTTATTTTGCAGGAATAGATCAAAGAGATCAGTGGGTGTTCAAGGCACACAACGGAACATTTCAACCTTTCTATAGGTTGAATGAAGACTAAGAACGATGGCCTAACGGAGCTTGGTACCCACATTCATCATTTTACTATTGGTAAACTTTATGGTATGATAGTTCTTCATTTTTTTTGTGATTGACAAAAAGGGGAGAAAAATAAAGGGTAAATAGTAATATTTTAGGGGAAGTTATATTGAGCGGGAGGATTAAAATGAAAATTTTTCCTTCATATAACATTGTTAAATTTTTTAATTATCTTTTTGCAAGATAGTTTTGTCAACACCAAAAAGGGGGAGATTGTTGGAACCTTGTTCCACATCTTATTTTGATTTTAACAAAATTATTATGAATTAATGTTTGCATTAAGTGTTTTTCAGATTTAGGTGAAGAAGCAAGGGAAACAGGAAATGATGGAGGAGAAGATCATGACAAGAAGGAGGCTTGATGAAAAGATCATGATAAAAAGTAGGCAAGAAGACAAGGAAGAGTCGAGGAGGAGAAGATCTTCTTCGACCTTAGTTTTTGTAGTTATATTTTATTTTTATAGATTGTATATGCCTCTTAACAAAGAATCATAACTTAGATCATAAAATCAATTAGAGATAAATTAGGATTTATATTGAGAACATTTTCAAAGTATGTAATGAATTAAAACACTTAAAACAGGTACTTGTAAGCAAGTACCGGTACTGTTCATCAGTACTGGTATTTGCAAGGCACAGGTTTGAGAATTCATCTCAAACTGTGAACAACAAGTATCGGTACTAGCCGTGAGTACCAGTACAGGTTGACCACAGGTTGAAGGCTTAATTCTGGCCTGAACCTTACAAGTACCGGTACCCATGATGAGTATCGGTACAGGTAGGTTACTGTGCCCAAGGAATTCCAGACCTGGGAGTCACAAGTACCGATACCCATGATAAGTACCGGTACCAGGACTCATGTACTGGTGGTAGTGAGCTGCCAATACTGGTACAGGTACTTTAGTATCGGTACTAGGTAGCCGTTGGCTCAAGGCTGAACGGCTAGAAAATTAATTCCAACAATATAAACATTGGGAATTAATTCCCAACGTCTAGTAGACGAGTATCCTAGGTCCTAAACTCTATAAAATGACCCTAGGACTCTTTGTTTGCATATAAGAGACAAGAAATAGAGAAGAAAAATTCTAGAGCTATATTACATTTTTCCACCACATATTCAAGAGAAGGAATAGTTTGCTGCTCTCAATCTCTCTCTACGCTTTTGCAAACACTTCAACGACATGTTTTTCTCACGCATCTACGAGGCGATTCACGCTCATTCTAAGCTCTCAAATTGGTATCATCTTTTAATTATTGTTGAGAGGCTTAGGTTCTAGTTGTACGATTCTTTTTCTCTTACACCTGTACTTCTTTTGTATTTGAGC
This sequence comes from Thalassia testudinum, assembly GCA_037157565.1. Classification (NCBI taxonomy): domain Eukaryota; kingdom Viridiplantae; phylum Streptophyta; class Magnoliopsida; order Alismatales; family Hydrocharitaceae; genus Thalassia; species Thalassia testudinum. The sequence continues at coordinate 149,400,662 of JAZHRO010000031.1, forward strand.
TTGTTGCTCATTGGGTTGTAGCAAACCTGTTATTGCACTTGGGTTGAGGCAACCCATTAATTACCTTGGTTAGTAAATTGATTCTCTCAGGGTTGAGAGAATCAGGCTAAAAATCCTAAGCTGGGAGGCTTAAGTAGTGGAGTACCCAAGGGAGGGGAACCACTATACATTTTGAGTCCTTTTGTGGTTTGTATTTTCTGCAAATTTTTTTTGTTATTACTAACATTGTGCTTAAGTATTTGTGTGCACGTAGCCATATATATATTCCATATATCTTCAGAACCTTTATCAGTCACATAGAGGAATTCTCGTGGATGTTCTTGTACTGATCTGGGATTTTTATTTTCCAGTGGACTTCATTGTATTAGACATGGAAACTCCTGAAAATCTAAGGAACACACCAATCATCTTAGGGAGACCATTCTTAGCTATAGCTAAGGCAAATATTAACTGCGAAGAGGGCTAGATTAAATTGAAATTAGTTAACCAGACACTAAAGATTGATATCTTCAAAACCCAAAAAGGAATAAACTATGGGGTAATTGAGGAAGTTTGTAACATTAGTTCTATGGTTGAGAACCCACTTGCAGAGGAAGACCTGATTATTTCTGATCCTTAACCGCAAGAAAACTCTGGCCCATAGATAGAGGAGCCCATAACTGATTTAGATTCACCCTTAGCTCCCACTTTATCTTCTGAGGCCCATCCCAAACCCCCACCTGCTTTTGATAACCCAGTTATGGAGTTGAAACCTACCCTAGATCATCTAAGGCTTGTGTTTTTAGGTTCCAATCAAGCATTTCCTATGATTATCAATTCCCGACTCACATCTGATCAGGAAACAAAGTTGAGTTATATTCTCTAGCAGCAATGGAGAGCCATCGGATGAACTCTCGATGATTTGACTTGTCATGGGAACACCATCATGAGCCATAACAAGCTCATTTTGACCCAATTAAGTCAGTAAATGCTCCTACATAATCGTCAAAGAGTCACAAGTCATTGCATAATTATTCTGAATGAAAAATAAGAAATTAAGGTTAAAACTGTAATTTTACCAGCTCATCATGAATGCAGTACAACCACAGGTTTTCTCAGGGGTTTAATAAAGGTCAATTGGTCTTAAAAAGATAACTAGTGGGATAAAACAGACAGAAAAGGGTTTGCACGTGTTTTGAGAATTAAATGACTTTTGAAACCCTAAAAATAGACCTGCTTAATTAACTAAGGTTTTGATAAGGATAAAATTCACCTAAACCCTCTAAAATTCATAAAAAAATATTCTTCAGGGTTTAGAACTTTCAATTTGACCATCATTACCCGTTTTGACCCAAAACAGAACTACAGACAGACATTTGCTCTAAATTAGATTTTTACATAAATTACCTAGTCAAACATGGTCAAAACCAAAATCCAACTTTACCATTGGATTCCTTAGGTCTAAATTAGGTTTGTATCAAAATTTGGACCCAAGATGATTTGTCTTGACCTAGTTTGCAAATTGGTTCTATCTAATTTCATTTCTGCCCTTAACTTTCAAAATCCTTTCAAACAAGCCCCTAACTTTGTCGTCATTCTCAAAAAAAGTCCCTATCGCCATTAAACCTATTCCTACTTGCTCCAGCGACCTTAAAAAGGAAAGAACTCCCTGATTTCTTGACAAATCCCTTTCAAATTTGAAAAGGAAGTTCGTCAAGAAATCCCTTTCCTTTTGGACCTAATCGTAAGCCCTGAAACCTACCCAATCTCTCATGAGAATGCATGAGAGATTTGGGTATCAAGAAACTTCCAACTTTGGTGAGCTTTCCAAGCTTGGGAAGCTTGCTTCCCAAGCTCTAACCGACTTCTAACGACCTATAAAAGACTCCCCAGATCACAACGGATTCCCCAAACTTGAATTCGGCCAGAGATTCCCTCTAATTCCTCTCCCCTCCTCCAGTCGATTTGCTCTTCAAGCTCCTGCGGCCTTCCCTACTTTCCCTCGTCGTCTGACCACAATACCAGTGGCAGACTCTTCCTCCTTGTCTTCTTCCACGTCGTGCAACACCCGCCGATGCTCCTGCCCCCCTTCATCCTCGCCGTCCACATCTCTCTGAGTAGCTTCGTCTTCGGTGCCAGCCACACCTCACCCGGTGCCAACTCCACTCCCCTTCGTCCGGCTCCTTTCCTAAATGACTCCTTGACTTCCCCTTCTCATTTTCAGACATCTACCACCTCATTTAGACTGTCGACTCGCCCCGTCACCCTTCGTCTTCCACCTCGCCGATAGACCTCCTGCGAGCCCTAGTGGCTTCCACACTCACCCAACCGCACCACTTCCATGCTCCTCACCATCGCCTCGACTCACCGACCAAAACCCCTCAAGTAATTGAGGGGATTGGCCTCTCTATCACCCTCACGACTCACATACTCACACACAAACCGTGAGGTCGACAGACCTCCACAACCACTTGCACGCGATGCCACCACCTCAGTTGCATTCCCTAACGTCCGACGAAGCTCCCGAACTATTCTAATGTGTCCACCTCCACCATTGCCGCAACAGCCGCAAGCTTTCTTGAAGCTCTCATCATGCCTGTAGGTTCCAGGCGCCAATCCCAGGCACTATGGATTACCTCTAGGAGTATCCTTGTGCAATCAGCTGAAGCCTTTGACCAAGCCTCTGCACCAATTTGATGAAGGAAGTTGCTGCTGCGACTGCACAAAGAAAGGAGGTGGGATTAGTCCCACATCGATTGTGGCAAAGCCCTTGTGACCGCATAAATTGTAAAAGTGTTGGTGGCTATTTGCCTCCAAACACGGGGTGAGGTCCCTCTCACCCACACACGCCTCATCCATGATCTCCCATGAACCTGGCCTGACTTGTTTACCTGCCTAGCCAAGCACTCCTCGGCTACTACCCCACTGCAGGTAGCCCTGGACCTTGGTGCATGTGTATCCGATAACCCGATATCCAGAGAAAAGGCCCTGGGAGGGCGAAGCTCTAGAGAGAGAGAGAGAGAGATTGCGCGGGGGCAGGGGAGGGTTTTGCTGTAGAAGACATTGGCTGACACTTAGCCAATTTGAGAAGTTCCCCTCCCTCGTGTGGAGTAGGAAGCAGAAGAAGAAGAAGAGAAGAGGACCCGAAGAAGAAGAGGCTGAAAAGAAGAAGAGAAGGAGAACAACCGTAGAGGAGAAAGAAAAAGAAAAAGGAGGCACTGCACTGTAGCATCAGACATTTAAGCTGTCTGATCCCAACCTCAAATGTCTGATTGGAGTTTCTAAAGCTGTAATTAACTTTGATATTGTGCTTCTACTTGCTATTACTATATAAGGTAATTGGTGATTTAAATCACCATTTTACCCTCTTCATTTTGTACATTGATCATTGATTTTTATATTATTCTGCATTAAGCTTTTACTTATATATTGTGCTCAATTATGAATTGTGATCTTGAGCTTTAAATTTCATATTGCTCCCTATGTTCGACCTCGAAACTTTTTCGAATAATAAAATTTATTTGTTTAAATGCTATTTTGGCTATACTGCAATGCAACATTCTTAAAACACCGATCTAGCGTTCGAACATTTTGGGCCGTTGCCAGGGAGCAACAGGCAATTTAGAACCCTTGATTGCAATTCCTGATTCAGATTCTAACTTGCTATATCTCTTTCGCTGTGGTTGTTTCAGGAGAAGATACATTCAAGGAAGATCAACTACACAACAAACACACCAGGGGTAGGTAAGTTTCAACCACTCTCTCTTAAGCCCCTCATTCTAAAAAGGCTAAAAGGAAAATCAATTAGGGCTACTTGCATTCTTTTCATAAATAATTCATCAAGCTGCCTGAGTTGATACATTTTATTTGAACAAATCCTGATTTGTTCACCTACTTAAAGCTTACGGTATCTAGGGCTATCACATTCTTGTTTAAGCCCTAGGTACCACCTTTGGACAAATTAAAGTGGACCAAATTAGAGCCAATTAAGGATTCTAGTTTAGGATTTTTAGAGACACACTTGCTTAATCAAGAAATCATTTTCCCAAACAATGTGTGCCTAGACCTTGATTGAACTAATCTATTCAAGCAAAATCCTAAAATCAGGCTCTTAAAGTCATTTGAACACTAAAAGAGGGACCTAAATTTTCAAGGACAATACAGGTGAAGTTGACCCACCTTGTTGGGTCAACCAATCTTCAAATTAGGTCACTTTTTGCACTCAACACATCTTAAACTTCAAGTGAAATTCTAAGCACCCTTGCTCTTAATTAAAACTGGTAGACTTTAGAGGTAAGTCCCCATTCTGGTCTACCTGGAACATTAGTGAGAAGAGAGGTCGGGTGGGGGAAATCCTGTAACCCGTGGGGGCCTCTACCGTGTAGGGGTCTTTACAGGACTCTCCCTCTCTGGCTACCCACGTAATTCTCAAGTGGACGGCTTTCTGACTAACGGGTATCATCCACCCCGAGCCTCTATAGTCATCCAAAATTTTTGGGTGTCTTGATTGGGTCCATCACATTCTACCTCTCATCTACTCCATCGGTGCATGTTCAGGAGGAGGTCTCTAAAACCATCCTTGAGGCCTCCTTTAGTCACTCATTCACGTCGAGGCGAAGCCTCGACCTCCTTGTTTGTGCAACAACCCAATCCTATTGATATCTCTTCCAATTCATCTGAACCTGATTCTCCTTCATCCATCATCATGGCACAACCCGCAGAAGAAAATAATCTCGAAAGTAAACTCCAGTGCCTCAATGATCTATTCCAAGCCTTTGTGAACCCACCGCAGCGTCCAATGATGCAAGATCACTATAATCCCACTGTAGCAATCGAACCTCGAGTACAAATCCTCGCTGGAGGTCCTGACACTGAACTCAAGCCCAACATGATTCATGCCATTCCCAAATTCCATGGGTGTAATTCTACTCATGAGAATGTTCTCCTTCTCTCTTATGGATAAAGCTACTCATTGGTAGCAAACCCAAACGCGTCCGATCAACACCTGGGTGGAACTTCAATCCGAGTTTCTGAGAAAGTTCTTCCTTGTTGGTCGGACAAATGCTTTACGGCACCAGATCACACATTTCACACAACAAGCAAGAGAACCACTTCACGAAGCATGGGATCATTTTCTGGATCTCATGCAAAAGTGCCCGACGTGACATGAGTCGACGTGACATGATGCCTTTACAGCCAATTCTCGAGTGTGAAATCTTTGACATATGGGGGATTGACTTTATGGACCCCTTTCCAAAATATGATGGTTTCGAATACATTCTCCTAGCCATGGACTACGTGTCCAAATGGATCGAAGCCATCCCAACCCGAACCAATGATCATAAAGTTGTGATTAAATTCATTCATCAACACATTTTTTCTCGGTTCGGTATTCGACGAGCTATCATCTCGAATGGAGGAACCCACTTTGCGAATATGCACTTCCAGTCCCTGATGAAAAAGTATGGGGTGTCACATCATATCTTGACTCCTTATCACCCCTAGACTAATGGATTGGCTGAACTGTCAAATCGGGAGATCAAGAAGATCCTTCGGGTCACTGTTCGGCCTAACAGGAATGATTGGTCTACCCGTCTTCTGAAAGCCTTGGAAACTTATAGGACCGCCCATAAGACCCAGTTAGGAATATCTCTCTTCAAACTCCTGTACAGGAAGGCATGTCATGTCCCCGTAGAAATGGAGCATAAAGCCTACTAGGTAGTATTGAAGTGCAATCTAGATCTTTTGAAGGTAGGAATCCACCGTCAGTTGCAATTGAGCGAGATCAAGGGACTATGCAATGACACGTATGAGAACTCGCGAATCTACAAAGAGCAGGTGAAAGCCTTCCATGTGAGGCACATCTCACAAAAATCCTTCCACCCTAGTCAAAAAGTGTTGGAAGGTCGTAGATCGCATTTTTGATAAAAGCATCATAGTATAGTTGCGAAATACGATCCAACAAAGATATTGTTTTGTAAAAATAACGAGACTTTGAGTCCTGGTCGTTCGTCTCTGGGAGGCGTTGTTTTTGCTTTTGAAATCAATCTTAAAGCTGCTCTACTTTATTTAAACGACATGCTGGTGCATAATATATAGGCAATTAAAGAACAGGCACTTAAATCACACAAATATGATAATCATTCAGCTCGTGGTGATTTCGAACACATAAGAGAGATATATATATAAAGTGAAATTTCATTCATCATTGGAGAGTTGTTGCACAAGGAAATCTAGAGGAAAGCTTATACATGAATGCTTAAAAATTAAACCTAACTACCAGAAAATGATTGCATACAAGAATCAACAGGGGGATTTCGCATGCATCATTGGGGGAGAAGTAAGACTACACTACTAAGCAGTAAATGAAAGCAATAAAGATTATGAAGAGCATGATTTAAAGCTAGAAGAATAGAGGGCATTCAGGGGTGGTCCCCAATGACCTTGGAGTGGTCGAGAGAAGGAGGGGCGGCCAATGGAACTTAGGCCGGCCCTTGGAGAGAGGTAGGGTTGATCCAACATCCTGGCATGGTGTCCTCCATGGTGGTGGTAGTGAGCTCGTGGAGGTGGCGTGAATGGCACCAATGGAGTGCAATTGCCAAAGATGTGAATGCTTGCAAATGGCCACCCAAGGGGTCTTTTTATAGACCTAAGGGAATCTCTCTAGAGAATTATGGAATTCTCTAGAGAGGCCTATGGTGGGAGCTCGTGGGAGAGTGAGAGAGAGAGGGTGGATGGTGGTTTTTAGATACACCAAATGTGGATCTAAAAATTGAATGGCTCTTGGTTGCTATTTTTGACAACCAAGGCAACCACACATGGTAGAGAGTTCTAGAGAACTCTAGACTAGATATTTTCGTGTGGATGGTGTGTGTGGGTGTGTGTGGGTGTGTGTGGGTCGAAACTTAGGCGGCTAGGTTGATTAGGTTGGGTTCTAGTGGGTTTAGGTCAAGGTAGGTCTCAAATTAGGATTATAAACCCTAATTCACTAAGGTAAAGTGCAATTAAACTTAATACAAGTTTAATTGGGTGTGTGGAAACTTAATTGAGAGTAAAACAACTCAATTAAGTCAGGTTTAGGTCAATTGGACTCTCACTGAGTCCAATTGGACAGTGTGTGATGAGATTAGGGCTCAATTGGACTCAATGAGTCCAATTGAATAGGCTGATGGAATTGACTAAGATCCAAGTCAATTAGGTTTAGTGAGGACCTAATTAGGTCCTTAGGGAGGTCTAGAGGTGATGTACTAGGGTTAGGGTACCTTAATTTAGGTTCCTGTGGGGTTGGAATTGGGTTTAGGGACCTAGAGATCCAAGATCAAGGCTTAAATCTCAAAACAGGAATTGGAGAGCAGTATCAAATGTCTAATAATAGAATCAGACGTCTTATACTCAAAAATCAGAAGTCCAGACTTGTTGTCTGGACATCCAATCAGAGTCAGGAAGGATTTCGGGTTCTGTTTTGGGTATTCTGCAGAAATTAGACGTCTGACAAAGTGTCTGGACATCTAATAACACTGTAGAAGTGGGTTTGAAGTGTGCGGGATTTGGCTAAGGGTCCTGGACGTCTTAAAACTTATCTGGATGTCCAGAGAAGGGTTGAAACTAGGGTTTTAGGGCTTCCTAGGGTGTTGTGACCTAATCTAAGGGTGGCTAAGGCTTGGGGAAGTCTCTGGGCTATCCTAGGGCTAGGATGGACCTAAGCTCTTCACATTTTACTACTTTATTCCTACTTAATAGAATAGCAAACTTTTAACCCCCTTACATTATTATTTTTACATCTAAACTAGGCCTTCTACTCCAGCTCTTCTACAACTCCTATTATTCCTGATCTAGCTTCAGATCCAGCTCCTGATCAGCTTATTCCCTGCAATCGACATAATGCACTTAATCAGCACATTATAACATTATTTTATGCATAGCTAAAGAAAAGCGGTAAAGATGTAGATAATACGTATGCATGCATGAATAACCCTAACTTATGCTAAGTCCTAGCTTAATCTAGGCTAATTAAGACCTATGATTGCTGCACAATCAAGAAGTAGTACTATTCAATGCCAAACTCAAGCTCTTCCCAAGAAAACTCATATCAAAATGGATTGGACCATTCCTTGTGAGACGAGTATTTGGAAATGGAGCGGTCAAAATCAGTGAACTCAGCCACGAATCTGAACCTTTTGTCATAAACGGTCGAAGACTCAAACCGTTCTTCGAACTCACCAACTCGAATTTGGCTGCAGTATCTTTTGATCTCCATTATCCTTGAGCTTCATTGTGCCCAACTGATGGTGTTAAACTTAGCGCTTAACGGGAGGCAACCCGTCATCTTTGAAAAACCTAAAACCTTCCTGACATATCTCTTTGTTGAATTCATATTGCACTTTAGTGTTCGTCCATTAGAACAGTTGACTCTACCTTTGATACTTGTATCGAAGCTAAAAATCATCTGCAATAGTCATTCCTACCTATTACCACCCACCTGCTCTAATGAACGATCTGAATTGAACTCGAACCCACCTAATTTACAATGAGGACATTGCAAATCTTAGGCATGGGGGGGTATTAAAGTGTAAAACGTAGTGAAAATCAATTCAAGGAAATGTTTTATTAAAAAAAAAAAGAAATAGAGAGAAAGAAAGGGGAAAAGAGGAAAGGAGAGGTCACTTTGAACTGAATGAAAAGTGAAGAAAAGAAAGCAAAAGAAAAGAAAAGAAACAAAAAAAAGGAGCAAACAAAAAGAGAAAAAAATGAGATAGTCCCTTAAAATTGAGTATGGAACTTACCTAACTTTTAGGTTGGATCAGATGATGAATTGGGACCTGAAAGGCTAAAACTTAGGAGATTAGTGACGAATACCAACCTTAGGCCTCTATGATTTCTTTAGGGTTTAAACATTAGCGTATTTGTTAAGATTTGGATTAATTCTCAAGAGGTTGAGGAAAGTGCGAGGCTGATGTAGTAGGTCTAAGGCTTAGGGATTATTCAGCCCCATTGCTTGCCCTTTGGTTTGTGAGACTTGGTAACCTAAGCACCTAAAAATCATACACTGAGTCTGGTTCAATGCCCTTAATAAATAAAAATCATGCCAAAAGTGTTCTATTCTGAAAAGCCATCTCGAAGATCTAGCGTAGGAGCAGCTCGACAACACAAGTTGATTGGACGAGTTCCCGGCATGGAGAGGTGGGAAATTCCCCTCGAAGATGCGTATTAACATATGGTCTCCTCGGTGCTTGTCTCCTAAGATATCTAAATATCCTATCGGGGGCATGTAAGCACCTTATGCTGGTTCAGGTGCCATGGGCGGGATTATCCCAAAATGTCGATTTCCAGGGCATGAATTTAGCTACAGAACGCCATGGGTGGCACTATCCCGAAGTGTGAAAAGTTAGAGTTCTGGGGGTTGCCATGGGCGGTACTATCCTAAAGCATTGAAAGTAGGGACCCTTCGAGGATTGATGGTAGGGATAAGGAATCCTATACAGATCGTGTTTAGGGCCAATTCGAGGTTGGATTTAGGGAAAAATAAAAAGAAAAGAGAGAAAACCCTCCAAATGAAAAATCCTTCTCTATCTCTCTCTTATAAAAATGCACTGGCAAATTGAACCTAAACATGCTACGTCTACGCACGGGAGCTTTAACCGCTGGGTTCAACGAACCTCTAGGCAGTTTTTGCGAGCCTTAGAAACCTTCACAGCAAACTTAGGCTGAAGCTGATCTGGTCTGGATCTTGATTGATACTTAAGTACCTCTAGGTCTATTGTTGGTATTCTGATCTAATATTTAGAGATGCAGCTTAGTAAGGCATCCTAACAGTTACATCCAACCTAGAGACCTAGTTGATTCATAGGATGTTTGCTAAGGGACTAGCAAAAGCTAGGCATCGGGGTATGATGAGAACACCATATAGGCCCTAATTGGCCACTTTAGTCAGTTTTAAAAGATAAATGCTCCTACATAACCATCTGAGGGTTATAACTCCACTTCAGACTATTTTGAGAAGAGAACAGGAAACTAGGGTTAATTCTGTAATTTTAACAGCATATCATAAACACAGAATAACTAAGGGGTTTGTTAGGGGTAAAATGAATGTCAAATGAACATTAAAGACTAATAAGTGGGTCTATGCAGACAGAAATAGGGTTTCACGTATTTCGAGAACCAATACAACACCCAAAATCCTAATTTCAGGCCTGTTTAAATTACAGAGGTTCTGGTCAGGATAAAATTCATCTAAATCTCCATAAATTCATATAAAAATATATCTTTAGGTTTGGTAACCTTGATTTAACCTTTGAAACCTAATTTGACCTTAAACAGAGTCACAGACAGAGTTCTACCCTAATTTGGGTTTCTACTCAAATTGCTTAGTCAAACTTAGTCAAAACTCAAATCTGACTTCCACCAGTAGATTCCTTGAGTCCAAATTAGGTTTGTACCCAAATTTGGGTCCAATTAGAGTCAATCTTAATCTAGTTTGTAATTTGGTCCCCAAGAACTCTATTCCTTACATCCAGGCCCTTAACTCTCAAATTAATTACAAACAACCCCCCAACTTTGTTGTCTTCTTCACAAAAGGGTCCCTTCCGCCATGGCAAGGGTGAACCCAACAGCACCGACCTTCAATCAAGAATTTTTCCCTGATTTCTTGATCAATTCCTTCTAAAATTGGAGGGAATGATCTTGAGAGAATTTCCAATCATGTAAACCTTGTCTTGGACTCCAATTCTCATTGAGGAGCTCATGCAAACTCCTCAAGATCAAGGATCTCTTTCCTTGGAAATCCGACCTCTTTGAGCTTGATTCCAATCTTGGACCAAGCCCTGAGACCTTTAAAAGGTCCCCTAATGCAATACCTCGCTCCTTAGCTAGTTTTAGGCTGAAAACAACCCTTCCTGCTCTACCTCCAGCCTTCTCCAAGCCTGCTTCGGTGACCTTCTCCCTTCAACTTCCTCGCCTACTGCCACATATTATAAGCAGTAGGTCTGTCTTCCTCAACTTCGTCCGTGTCTCGGCATACCCACGAGAAGCCCCTTCCCCCTTTAGGCATCGCTATTCTTCCTCTCAGAGCACTCCTTCGCCTCCGGCACCGAAGAATCATAGCTGACACCATCTTCATATCTCCTTCATCCGTGACCACTCCCTTTCGATTCCTTTCCTTCCCTTGACTTTCTCCACACCTTTAGAATTTAGGTCCGCACTCGACACCACTTATTCCACAATCACCTTCCACATCTCCGACATACCTCCGGTGACCTTGCGCAATCGCCACACCGCACAAAATCACTCACCACAGGTCCTAAAACTCTCGTTGTGTCCTCACGACCAGAACCCCTTAAGAAATTGAGGGGATTTCACTCCCAAACCCTCCAGCGAACACCACCACCTGCACTCGCTTTCTCCACATTCGCCTCACTCGAACACACCTCCTCACCACACGCAGGACCCACCAGCACCTCCGCCGTATTTGTACAATCCTCCTGAATGTTTCTGACAAGGCCGAGAGGCCATATTCTTCTTTTCAAGTGTTAGTCGGAGCTCCGCCACCGCCTTCATCTTCTCTGGCTCCATCCGCCATCCTTCAGTCGTGTTCTTTAGCACTATCATCTCCAGGTGCTGCGGACAACTCCCAGATTCTCCTCCAGGACCTCAATGGAAGGAGCAAGCACCTCTGTCAACCTCAATTGAAGCATCCTCCTCCTACAGTTGTTGTGCGAAAGAAGCCTCTCTCATTAGTCCCACATCATGTGTGGGAGAACTACCAGTGTGGTATAAAAGAAAAAAGTCATACCGACCCCTCGCTAAAGACACGGCAGTCGGGTCCCCTCGCACGAGCCACGCATGCCTCATACGCGAGCCACACACGCGGACCTGGCCACTGGCCCATTTACCCGAATCCCAGCACTGTTTACCTGGGTTTAAGCTGCTATACAAGGGAGAGAATTAAAGAGAAGGGGGGGTTTGCTCTGCTGAGACCTTAGAGCCTGCCCTCTCTTGTGACACTTATTTGATGTTGTGCCTCTTCTAAGGCATGAAGAGGAGAGGACCTTGTGCCTCTTAAGGCATCTAGAAGCCTTGCCCATCGTCTCATTTGCTGGTTACTGTGGATGCTTAACTGACATGAAAAATTGATTGTGGTTACTGTTCATTTATTTGAATATTTGTGAGCTTAACTTTGAGAGGTTAATTTGGTGATTTAAATCACCATTTTAACCTAACCTTTTTGCACCGTCATTCTAATTCTTATTGAAATATCATTTTGATCATCTTATTAATTTCAATTACATATTCTTTTTGTCAATTGTGATTGGTGAATTAAATTGCATCATTGCTCCATATGAACGACCTCAGACTCCACTTACGATTCTGAGCTTATAAATTGAAGTGTTTTTTCATGATGTTGTCTTATACTACAACACATTTCCTTAACATCGACAATTTCACGGGAAACAAAAACCCATAATCTCTCTCCTATAATGATTGGTCTTACTCATAGGAAAGTACTTTTTCAAGAATTCTCCTTTTAAGGTAGCAAAATCTTACCCTTTCATCAAGGATATGATACCAGTGCTTCGCCTTATTGATGATAACATCATCATCAGCCATATCTAGCTTTATTTAGTCATATTCCATCATTAAATGCTCCTATATAACTGCCAGAGAGCCCTAATTCATTGCATAATCATTTTGAGAGAAAGGCAGTAAACTAGGGGTAAAACTGCTGTTTTAATAGCATATCTCAATTGTAGTACAATCACTGGATTTCTAAGGGGCTAATTAAGAGTTAAATGGTCTTAAGAGTCTAACAAGTGGGTTAGTACAGACAGAAAAGGATTTTCGCATGTTTTGAGAATTAAATGACTTTTGAAACCCTAAAAATAGACCCGCTTAATTAATTGAGGTTATGGTCAGGATAAAATTCACCTAAAACCTCTAAAATTCATATAAAAATATTCCATAGGGTTTGGTATACTTGATTTGACCATTGGAACCCAATTTGACCCAAAATAGACCCAAAGTCAGACTTTTACCATAATTTGGGTGATTGTGCAATTTCTCCAGTCAAAATTGGTCAAAACCTAAAACTAACTTCACCTTTTGATTCCTTGGATCCAAATTAGGTTTGTACCAAAATTTGGGCCCAATTTGAGATCATTTTGATCGAGTTTGCAAGTTGGTCCAAGTTTGACTTTCTTTATCTTCAATAGCCCCTCATCTTTTGAATTCCTTACAAATAGGCCCCTATCTTTATCATCATTCTTTACAAAAAGGTCCCTACACCTTTTTTGGAAAGTCTAACCTCCACCATTGAGTTTCGAGCAAGGTCTTCTTGCTCGATTCTCAATCAATCAATCCCAGATTTGAAATGAAGATTCCTTAGGAAATTGCCTTCCAAATGAGCCCATCCAGGGATCCTAAATTTCTCTAGAATCCTCATGTGAATGATTTGATTGAATAGGTATCCTACACCAGTGAGGAGCTCGAAGTTTCCAAGCTTAGAACTTCATTTAGAGCCTTATAAAAGGACCCCCGTGGCTTTGCGCATCTTCTCAACTAGTTTTAGGGCCACAAACATCTTCGAAACTCCACCTCCGGCCCTCCTCCGACTTAGCTCCAACGGACGTCTTCCCCGTCGTCCTACGGCTAGCCAATGGCCAAATTGGCTAGGCCACGACCTTCCTCACCTTTGTCCATGCCTGGTGTGCCAAAGCCAGGGCCATCTTCCCTATTCTTCGCCACTGTCCATCTAAGGAGGTTTCATCTTCCACGGTGCCGGCAATCACACCGGCGTCATATCCCTTCCCCTTTCATCCTTATTATTAGGCCAAATCACTTCCTCACCCTCTTTACTTTCTTTTTCTATCCTTAAATCTTTGTTTCGACCTCCGACGTCATGAATCACCCTCATCCCTTCCATCTCCGGTGACCACTCCAGCGAGGGTTCTCGTCCGCTACACATGTCCATCCCCCTTACCAACTACTCCACAAGCTCCACCGTACTCCCCTCATCTATAGCCCTAACCTATCACACTCCATCATCCACCCGAAACACCCACCGAGTAACCTACCTTCATGTGACCGTTTCCGCCTTCATCCGACCTCCTCCCCGCACAAAACGTTCCATGGACACCGCTATCACCTTCCACATGCTCCGGCGACCCTCTTGAGATACTTTAATGTGGCCGTAAGGCTTTCTTCCATGTTTCAGGGTGTGATCGGACCTCCGCTGCCACAACGTCTTCTCCAGCAATGTTCGTCATGTTCTAGCCGTGTTCTTCATCGCCAACAACTCCAGGTGTTGCGGCTCTGCTCAAGGCACGTGCCTAGGTCTCCAATTGGGGGAGATACCCTCAGCCTCAGCTGCAATGGAAGGAGTTCCACTTGCAAATGCTCGCGTTGAAACTTCCCTGGGATAGTCCCACATCGGAAAGTGAAGAGGCATCGGCCGCATATAAATTGATTTTGTCACATGAGCTCTTTGCCCAGTACATGGGGGTCGGGTCCCCAGCACCTTACCCGCTTAACCTAGCCCTTCACTCCTCAGCTGCGACCCATGCCCACAGCCCTGGACCAAGGTATGCAGATCCTCCGATTACCCTATAACCCGATGTGCATGGCCCTGGGAGGGCGTGAAAGAGTTTGACCCATAAAGAGAAAGAAAGAGAGAGCGGGGAAAAGGGGGGTTTTGCTCTCTGATGAAGTTTCCCTGTGATAGCCAAATCTGAAGGGTGCGTAGCCCTTGTGTGTGAAAAGACAAGAAGGCTTGAGAAGGAAGAGAAGAGAGCCTATGCATGCTGAAGAAGGACAAAAGAGCTTGAGAAAAAAGAAGGCAGAGAAGAATTGAAGAAGAGGAACAATGCCTTTGCACTGTAGCTCTGGTCTAATTGAGCATTATCTATATTACTATTCAATAATTTAAGTACTATGGTTAAGATGCATGCTTAATTGTGGGTCTAAAAGGTGATTCAAATCACCACTTTTTGAGATATTTCCATTCTTTTTGCCATGACAAGCTCTTCATATATTCATATTCTATATTGATGATCAGTTTTGAGTAATTAGTGCTCATTTCAAATCATTATTGGCTTAATTATTATTCTCATATATATTTTTGATTGAGATCAGTACTTGAATTTCTATTTGCTCCTAGTGAACGACCTCAGACTTTCATTCGAGTATAAATTTTATCTGTTATTCGCATTGATTTGAACTATACTACAATGCGACAATTTTAAAACCTGTTTTAGAGCGATCAACACTTATCCTTTAAGGAGAAAGGGAATAAGGTTCTCATCAGGGCTTCATCAGTAAAGCCCTGGAGTTTCACTGTGGAATAGACCTTGGTGAATTCCTCAAGATGCCTGTAAGGATCTTCCCTAGCAGTACCATAGAAAGAGGGAAGCAAAGATATGGTGTTGCTCTTGATTTCATAAGGATTTCCACTCCAGGTCTTCAGATAGGTAGGGCTTGGTGAGTTGTAGGGAGGATATAGTCTCTCAAGGTTCTCTGATTTTCACCAACGCTAATTTCTCCTTATGGTTTCTCTTTTGTCATCTTTCTTCTTCTTGGTTGGCTTTCCTAATAATTCTCTCAGGTTCCAAGTTAAAAACAAGAGTCCTAAGAGAGCGCCTACCAAGCATACACCAAGCAAACACAAGGCAAAGGTCTTTTGTCGCTTTAAAGCACTTTAAGTCCTCTTCCAACTTTTCAGATTGGCCAAATAGAGTCAAGGTCGTGTTTCTCCATTCCCACGTAAGTGGTATAAGAGAAATGAGGCACTTGAGATTCCTGGACAATGTCTATTAAGGAGTTTGAGGTCACTTTCGTTCTTTTGGGTGACCAAACAAGTTGTCAATCCAATCATGCACACTAATTTGACCTTTGAGTGCCCTAAAGGCATACACCTTGTTGCAATGATATTCTCAAATCCTCAAGTAAAAAGGTACTCCAAGGATGGAACCAAGGGATGCAAGTAGGGTGAACCCTTCCTTTGAGACGATGCATTAGCAGTGCCTCTTAACTACCCTTGAATTCCTTTAAGGGGTGTGCCCCTCTTTAAAGTATCAAGTCACTCAAGCGAAAGTTAAAACCACCGTCACAAAGCAAAATAGGAGGGTTTGCACCAATAAAGGGATCGATACCTATAGCCTTAAGGGTTTGAGTCCTAGTGCGGCACCTACAGTGCATGTTGGGTGCAGGAAGTGTGCATCACACCGTGAAAATGATTTCTCTTTTGAAAATCGCAATCAAGTTATTCAAACACTTCCTATATATTTTACTCCTTTTTTCAAAAGTAATGGGACCACTTGATTAATCTTTTCAAATCAGCTTAAGTGATCTTCTTAATTACGTCCAAATGCAATGCATGTACAGATAACTGACTCACTCAAATTGCTTTAGTAAAAACACGTCATTGTAGCACGATAAGAACGTCAAGTTTAAAATTTAAATTGAACTATTAATAATTTGGTAAGTCCGAGTTGTTTCGCTGGGAGGCTTCTAAATAATTCCTAATTAGGTTGATAAGCTTGGTTGTGCAATTTAAAGACAAAAACGAAAGTTAACTTGTGTTATCCTAACTAATCACTACAAGATAACAAAGATACTTAATAAACATAATGACTAATTAAAACGAAGAGTTGATAATTTAAAAGCATATAGACATATTTTTTATTTGGTTTAAATTAACATTAATTTTAACTACTAACAACATGAACTACATTTTACATAATATAAAACTCAAACATAGATTTCTATGTGACAAAATATTATTAAACATACATACAACAATTAAAAACAAAGCAATCATAGGTAGTTTTTTAAAATAAATTTATTGTCACTAAATAAGATAACATGACATCTAATGTAGACTAACATAGATTCATGCATGAAACGACTTGCAATACATATGAGACATTTTGTTGAATGGCTAGATTGAGGTTTTAGAAGATGCATTCATTGTAGTAATAATTCCTCAAAAATAGCTCGAACAATAGATAAAATTTATAACTCGAATGTTAGAAATGAAGTCCGAGGTCGTTCGCTGGGAGCAAATATGGAATTCACGTGCTAATCTCAATATATAATGTAAATGAGCACAATTAATTACTCAAAATCTAATATGCAATGTATAACATGAGTATATGAAGAGTCAAGAAGAAATCTAGATAAAATAATGGTGATTTGGATCACCAATTATAAGTCTAACACATAGAACAATTACTCAAATATAATCAATATGAAGGAACTGATAATCAGACATCTTAAAAGACGTTTCTATAGTGCTCCTCTGTTCATTTTCTTCTGTTGTTCTTCTATTTCCTTGCCTTCTCTTTCTCTTCTTCTTCTTCTTTCTCTACAGTCCTCTTCTTCTGCCCTGCCTATTACTTCTTTCAACATGCGCAAGCCTTCCTCTTTGCTTCTTTCTTCCTTGGCCTATCTCTTTTGTTTCTCTGCTCTTCTTCAAATTCAGCTAAGTGTTAACCGCATATGAGAGAAAAACCCAACCCTTTCCTGCACTCTCTCTCTCATTTATCTCTCTGGGTTTCCACCTATTTCTCGCCTTCACAAGACCATGCATAGTACTGGGTATTCGGGTATCAGGTATGAGCGCACCCGGGACCAGGCCTACCGCCGTGGGTAGTAGTCATGGTGTTAGAGCTTAGGCGGGTAAACGGATCAGACTAGGCCCGCGTGGAAGGTGTCGCGAGCGAGGCGTGTGAGTAGTAGGGAACCTCACCCCTTTGTGTGACTTAAGGCAACAAGCACAATGCAGAAATTCAATTTATCCGACTGTGATTGCTTGGTGGCTTCTGAGGTGGGACTAAAGTCCCACCTTCCTTATTGCACACAGACATAGGATGGAGCTTGTTCGATTACAGGTGCAGATGTGGCCAACAAACCTGAGTGACCCGCTGATTATGATCTTGGGAGAGTTCCTCACGACCTGAGGTGTGGATCTAGAGCTTAGCAAGACTTGAGCAAGCTCCAAGCAAGTGTGAAGCTTTGGCGTCAATGGCATAGAAGCCCTGGTACCTGAAATCCACAAAACGACCTTTCAGCCACGTTAAATGAGCTCAGAGGCTTCGCTGGATATGGCGAAGGTGGTGGACGCGGTTTCGTGGTGAGTCGAGGCGTGTGGCGGCCTGGCGAAGGCAGAATAGGTTGGAGATGATGGGTTTGTTCGGCGGAGGGTTCAGGTGGATGGGAAGGTGATCGCAGCATAGATCACGTAAAAGATGAGCATGTTGTAGTATAGCGCGAAATATATCTCGAGCAAAAAAATTAACAGAACTTGGTGAGTCCCGGTCGATCATAGGGAGGCAGAAACACTTTTGATTTTATACGTTTGTTCTCAATATGATTACTAAATAATAAAAACAATCAATCATAATATCCACATTACAAAGAGAATGAATTTGATATATGTGCAATAGACTAAAAACATGAATGTAAACAACTACTACTGTAACAGAATAAGGGCACCACGGATGGTTCGTGGCGACCTTTTGGAGAGGTTGGGAAGAGTAGCAACAATTCGTCGGGGTGGCCCAACGAATGCTTCAGACGGAGGTGCAGAGATGGATGCAGAGAAGATAGGAAGAATAAGAGAAAGAGGTTGAAGAAGGAGGAAGAAGAAGAAAATAAGAGAATTGCCTTTCAAAGGGGGCCCTTAGGCCTCTTTTTATAGCTTTAGTGAAGGGCAATTAAGGTATTTGGCCCCTTAAATCTGTGCAAATGCTTCAGATTGATCAGATCCATTAATCAAGAGATCAACGGCCTTGATTAAGCCTTCCAAATCCTTCTTTTATCCTCAATTTAATCTGGTGCTGCCACATGGCAGCTTGTCGAGCGTCGATCCTCCATCGCACGATGAAAGATCTTCCTTGCACGCACCTTCGTTTCCTCTCCTTCTTCACTCGTTGCTTTTGAGCACTCGATTATCAGCCATCTGATCTTACGATTGGATGACTTAAACGTGCGCCTTTGAATCCTAAAGAGCTCGCATGCGCGTCTCCACACGCGTCGTCACGTGCGTTCGTGATCCAGCACCTCCGCTCCCACCACGCGTCCGTTGCCAATCCGCCCGATGAAGATCTGACGATCAAATTTCATCTGTAGGCGCACGTCTCCTAATCGCGCTTCAATCCCACGTCGCCCGCTGTCGGTTAAGCTACCTCTTCGCTGCGCTACGCGCGCGGATTGTCGTGCTTTCCATTTCCTGTGCAGCTACCCTCGGCCGTTGGATGGGAATCCAACGGTCGAGATCTTCGCCCATGTGTGATGAATTGGCTGGAGGCGATGACGTGGCTACATCGTGGCCGTTGGATGACAATCCAATGGCCCGTGGTTCTCCTTTCCAGATTGGGGTGCGGTGAGGGGCAGCTACGATAGTGCCATGTGGCACCGTCGTGGTCATCCATCTTCTTCTCCTTGTATCTGATGATGTAGGTCTCCGATTAGTTGATTTCTACACTGTTGGACTGCGAACGTCGATCCGGATCCATCCGTGTGGTTGGATTTTTCATCTGAGGTCTGGATATTCTTTAATTTCCCCTTGACTCCTGCTTCTTCTGTAAACTCCTTAGGGTGCTACGGGAGTTTGATTGATGCGCTCTTGGAAGCATTGGACTCCCGTCGTTATTCCAAATAGATCCATAAGGTTGGATCAATCATCCACAGCCCTGGATTACCTACAATTATTAATACCTCTCAAATAGCACATTATTATGTATAAAACATATAAATTATCGAAGATGCAAAATACGATGTAAATGCATGCAGAATGCCCATGTTAAGCTAGGTTCTACCTTAATTTAGGTGAATTAAGGCCTATGATTGCTACGCAATCATACCCCCATGCTTAAGTCTTGCTAGTCCCTAGCAAGTGCAAGACTAAATGCATTTTATCAAGAGTTTACTAAAGGTTCATTTCTTTTTGTTTCATCCAAAAATTCAGAATCCAAATAACCATGAATATATAATGTTGTAGCGTCTGCAATGGATCCAAGTGAAGAGTTGATATACATTTAAAGCTTGTACTTGACCCTTAGTAAAATTCTATTTGGATAGGGAAACCTCTTCTCTTGGGGATATGAACTATTCTCATATTTTAGCCCCAGCTTTTGGCTTAGGTAGAAGATGTCTAAGTTAACTGGATTTGTATTTGGTGGCTCACTCTCTTCTTGTGCTACATGGAAACTAGTATTTCAGAATTTAGATTATTAGATTATTGAATAACTTAACTTAGAGAAGGGCTGGAAAAACTGTGCTCTCTTTAATCTTTTGTACTTTTTCTTTTCTCTCTTTCTCATTTTCTTTTGTTTTTTCTTCCTGAGCTCACATCTTACCAAAATTTGCAACTGTATTTGGTGGTCTTACATGGCATTATACTTTAATTAGGTTCAAATAACCCTACGACTAAGTCAGACTCCTCAGCTCGTATTCAGGCGATCAGAAATACAAAAAAATAGGTTAAGGCTATATTTGGTGGTTTGTTGGGGATGGTAGGTGTTTTTGCCTCAAAACATTTTGACTTACATAACTCAAACTTCTTAACATAGAACTTTTTTTTTTCCAAGTGAATACCTCTTTTGTATGCATTTTTTCTTCTCTTTTCTTTATCAATATATATTTATTGGCACAATGACGTTACCAACATAACATAACACAACAATTCAACACAACATACATACTTTATTCATGAGGCATTATTTGGGATTTTTTAGGGATGACCAAGAGGATCTCGGGTGGCTTATTTGGTGGAAGTGCCTACTCTTGGCACTGGGTAGGGAATGGATAGGACGACATATTTCTAACCTTGACATCAGTACCCTCCTTCAGCCGAGGATTCCGTAGAGGACGGTCGTGACCATCCACCTTAGTCCTAGTTTTATTAGAACCCACTCTCTGTGTTTTTACCTTATTTTGTGACTCTCGTATGGAATTTCTCACAGAATTAGTACGCAAGGATTGAGAGCGAAAACTATGCCCATCTCCGAGTATCATTATTCAACTATTAAAGATTAAAGATTCCTTACACTAGCCTTAGAGCACCAGTGGACTCTCTACTCTCATCTCACATATGTTTTGGTGGATCTACTAGAAGATGATTCACCTGACTCTTTGATTGTTGTCCAAGGGTTCAGGAGAAGAAGCAATGCCTTTTCTCGACAAACTAGAGATGTCTATCGGTTTTCACAGTGGATCCATTGCAAATTCTACATGTAGATGTGAGTTTATACTGGATTCTAAGCTTAGGAATCTACTAAAGAATAAAACTTTAATAAAACTTCTTGATAAAACAATCTAATCCCCCACTTGTTGGTAGAAAATTCTCAGTTTTTATGGACTACCCCCCCATGCCTAAGCGTTTGCATGTCCTCATACATGAATAAAAGAAATAAGGCATGTATGTGGATAGAAATCACCTGAAACTACTTCTGAGTTGTCATTCAGCTCATGCCATCACTGCAATGCCATACACAATATGCAAAACCAATATGCAAAAGAATATGCGAAAGTGAAATATGCTATGTATATATGGTATGTATATATGTATACGTGTTTAGTTTAACGCCTCCAGTTGGGCAACTCATCAGTCACACATCCTCAAGAAGACGTATCATTTCGTCAGCAGGAGGAGGTTCCTGTGCAAGAATGGTTTAAGGCGCTGGCCATTAACCGTAAAAACATGCCCAGATTTCGGGTCTCTAATTTGGACCGCTCCATTAGGATACAGGTGGACCACCAGAAATGGCCTAGTCCACTTGGACTTGAGCTTTCCCGTAAAGAATTTGAGTCGGAAGTCAAACAACCAGACCTGCTGGTTAGGTGTGAACTCCTTCCTCCGGATGTGTCGATCATGGAAAGTTTTTGTCTTATCCTTATGTATTTTTGCATTCTCGTAAGCTTCTTGCCTAATCTCCTCTAACTCACTGAGTTGGAGCTTCCTTTCATAACCTCCGACTCGAGGTTAAAATTACACTTCTACACTGCCCAAAAGGCACGGTGCTCTAACTCCATAGGAAGGTGACAGACCTTTCCATACACCATGCGGTATGGAAACATTCTGAGCAGGGCCTTGTACGCGATCCAATATGCCCATAGTGCTTCAATCAACTGATCGGACCAATCCTTCGTATCAAGTCTAACCATCTTTTGAAGGATAACCTTGATTTGATGGTTTAATACTTCAGCCTGCCCATTGGTCTGTGGGTGACATGGGGTAGCAATGCGGTGCTGCACCTCGTATTTCTTCAATAATGACCTGAAATGGACATGGATGAAGTGGCTTCCCCCATCGCTTATCAGGCCATGGGGAACTCTGAATCTCACAAAAATGAATTCCCGGATGAAGGATATAACAGTCTTATGACCAGCTCGTCTTGCCAGGATAGCTTCTACCCACTTTGAGACATAGTCTACTATTTGGAGTATGTACTCAAAGCCATGCGAGTTCAAGAAGGGGCCCATAAAGTTAGAGAGGCATCATGTCTCTTCGAGTCATAGAACCGATCGCCTGGCATCGCTTACAGCACTTGGCAAACTCGTGTGTATCTCTAAAAATGGTCAGCCAGAAAAATCCCGATTGCAAAATCTTTACAGTGGTCTTTCGGCCTGAGAAATGACCCCCACAAGCATCGTTGTGGTAGAAGGATAGCACACTAGAGATTTCCGAATCAGGGATGCATCTACAAATGATCTGATAAGCCCCAATGCGAAAGAGCAGTGGGTCATCCCAAAAAGAGAATTTAGTCTCTGATATAAATTTGAGTTTTTGATCCTTGGACAATCCCATAGGTAGCCTGCCTGCGATAAGATAGTTTGCTATATCAGCATACCAAGGAAACTTAACAGAGTTGATGGATAGCAGAGACTCATCCAAACATTGGTCTGATATCAGCGGGGAGTATGGAATGTAGTCTAGGTCTAGCCGAGACAAGTGATTCGCCACAACATTATGTGCTCCGACTTTGTCGTGGATTTCAACATCGAACTCTTGCAAAAGAAGGATCCATCTGATAAGGTGGGGTTTGGCATCCTTCTTTGCCAACAAATGCCGAAGGACGGAATGGTCGTGTAGATAATAACTTTGGACTTGAGTAAGTACGACCTAAATTTCTCCAACCTGAATACCATAGCTAGCAATTCTTTCTCAGTGACTGTATAGTTACGCTGAGCCTCGTTCAGCGTCTTGCTAGCATAGTATATTACGTATGGATGGCACTCCCAACGCTAGCCAAGAACTTCTCCGACAACAAAGTCGGAGGGGTCACACATCATCTCGAAGTCGAGAGACCAATCAGGAGGTTGAAAATAGGTGCACTTGAGACAGTGCTTCACAAGGTCTCGAAGGCACTGAGACACGAGGAGTCGAAATTAAAGGGCGTGTCAGTTACCAGAAGATTAGTTAATGGACGAGAAATTTTTGAGAAATCTCAAATGAATCTTTGATAGAAGTCGACGTGCCTTAAGAATGATCTGATCTGCCTAACCGAGCTAGGCAGAGGTAATCGCGAAATGATTTCAAACTTAGCTCGGTCGACCTCAAGTCCATTAGAGGAGATCCTGTGACCTAGTACGATGCCATCCCTCACCATAAAATGGCTTTTCTCCCATGAAAGTACTAGGTTAACCTCTATACATCTCCTCACGATCTTTGTGAGGTTATCAAGACAAGATGAGAAATCTTCTCCAAACACGGAGAAGTCATCCATGAACACTTCTACGTAGTCCCCGATCATGTCTAAAAAGATGGCCATCATCCGTTGGGAGTGATGCATTGTAGAGGCCGAAAGGGATCCGCTTAAAAGCGAATGTTCCAAAGGGACACGTAAAAGTTGTCTTGTCTTGATCTTCCAGGTTGATTGCTACTTGATTGTACCCAGAGTATCCATCTAGAAAGCAGAAGAAACTATGCCTGGTTAGTTGTTCTAGAATCTGATCAATAAAGGGTAAAGGAAAATGATCCTTTTTGGTAGCCGAGTTTAGCTTCTAGTAGTCAATTCAGACTTGCCAAGAAGTCGTGATGCGGGTCGAGATGGATTCGTCCAATTCATTTTTTATTATAGTGAGTCCTGCCTTTTTAGGCACAATCTAAATGGGACTCACCCACTGGCTGTCGAAAATTGGATATATAATATCCACGTCTAGCCATTTAATGATCTCCTTCTTGACAACCACCAACATATTTGGATTTAGGCATCTCTGAGGTTGTCTCGACGGTCTCACCCCGTCATCAGTGTAGATATGGTGAGTGCAATATGAGGGGTGAATCCCTTGGAGATCAGCAATGCCCCACCCGATAGCAGCCCTATGTGCTTGCAGAATGAAGATCATTTGGTGTTCCTGATCCAGAGTCAAGTGAGCATTGATAATCACGGGATATGTCTCACTTTCTCCCAGAAACACATACTTGAGTTAATCAGGTAAGGGTTGTAACTCTAGTAGCAGAGGGTGGGGAGGGGGTTTATGCAGGAAAGGAGAGGAAACAACAGTGGAAATTTGCTGACCCTAACTAATGGAGAATCTGTCTACAGTGGTCATGTAATCCTACCTTAAGATATCGGTGTTGGATAGGATAGGATAGTCAGGATTAGGGGTGTTATGAGCAGATGAACACCCATGACAACCAGATCCATGGGACGAAATGTGTATGTCATTAGTCTCAGTCCTATGTGGATCGCGATCAAAGACCCTTGATAGTGAAGATGAATGTGCCATTGGGTCGCTGCAGAGGAGCCCAATGTTCCCACAGAAAGTTGAATCTGTGTCTTCACTATCCTCATCAAACAAATCGCAATCAAAGTTCTTTGATGCCCTGAAAATGTCCAGTCTAAGCTTTTTGTTCCCCAGGGCAATCTCCATGCATCCTGATGCACAGTCGATGTTTGCACGAGTGATTGCCAAAAATGGGCGATCTAGAACAATTGGTGCATCATGGAGATTAGGAGGAACCTCCATATCAAGAACAAAAAAGTCTACTGGAAAGTAGAATCCTTGGACTTTTATGATCACATTTTCAACCACCCCCCTCGGCATTTTTACCGATTAGTCAACCAATTGTACGGTAACCGAGGAGGGCTTTAACTCCCCAAATAGAAATCGATCAAATACTACGATGGGAGTTAGGTTGATGGATGACCCCAAATCAAGAAGGGCCCTATCAAAAGGGGAATCCTGCAAAAAGCAAGAAATCAGTGGTGTGCCCGGGTCCTTTTTGGGAGGTAAGTCAGCTAAAAGAACTGCTTGGCTTCCTCAGATAATACCGCTTATCATCCAATTCTCTGCCATCTCTTCGAAGTGCAGTAGTCCTTAAAGAACCTAGCAACAGTAGAGATGTGATCTATTGCTTCGAGGAGAGGGACCTAAATGTGAACTTCCTTGAACATCGATTTCAGGTCCTCGAAAATCCGAGTGACCTTTTTCCGTGCTGAATCTCACGTTAGAGCCACGAGAAAGGAATGGGACTTTTTGGGTCTAGGGGCTTCGTTCCTTTATCTAATGAAGATGGCTTGCGAGAGGAAGAGGGTTGTGAGCCATCTTGAGGTAGAGCGTAGGAAAAATCATTACCCGCTTGCCTAGGTAGCGGGTCCTGTGTAGTCTTTCCTCTCCTTAAGGTGACAGCTTTTGCATCTGCGTGCTGTCCATGCAGGGGCAGAGGAGCAGGTTGGTCTAGATGCACATGGTTTGGCAACAGAGGTGGTTGACTGAGCCCATAACCAGGTGGTGGAGGTGCTTCCATAACTGCGTGTGCCTACCCCTGTGGTGCTTGGAATCTAGGTGGGGTGCCTTGATTCTGCACATATCTTGGGTTTGGGATAGTTTGGGAGGGCAAAGCTCCCTTTGATCTATGCTCCTGCATCATTTGTTTTTGCGTGTTCTGTATGCTCTGTATTTGGTCAGCCATTGCCTTCATTATTTGCAGGTTGTCATGAGTAGATTTCTGAATTGATGCCTGCAATTCCTCCTTAAGAGACTCCAAAGGGTCGGCCCACTTTGGAGGATAGTTGGCAACTTGGTGCAGCGGCTGATAGATAGAGCGTGTCTGTTGCTGCTAAGACGGGAATGGCTGCTGCCTCAGATACGTGTTCTGCGCATTCTCGTATTGTCTGGTCTAGTAGTATGGAACTTGACTCGGTCTCTGTGGGTTACCAGACCAAGAGAAATTGGGATGCTAGAACCAACCAGGGTTATACGTTTCAGAATACGGGTTGTTACACTCGTAACCCTGAATAGCATTTACATCTTCGTAGGCCGAAGACATCTTAGATGCAAATTCATTGAAAGAATACACCCTTGCATCATCATGTGATGCGTAACCCTGATTGTACGATGCCAGATCCAAATTGTTCACGGGTTCCTGGTATGTAGGATCCCGCTAAGATGGAGAGAAAACATCCCAAGTAAAAGGATATGTACGAGTAAAGGGGGCTCAAGATGCTTGAGAGGAGTAAGATGGAGCAGTGCTGCCAGAAGATCCGAATCTCGCTTGCATTAATTCATCGAGCTTCTTATCGAGCAGATCCACCTTATCCAGCTTTTTGGCGATAGTGTCCATGTCAGCTTAGGCAGACTCGGCTTGAGCTTCATGGACATTAGCTCGTTGTTGTCCAGGTTGCTGGAACTGGTTCATTGAGGTGTCATTCATCAAGTTCTCTACTAAGGACTCGAATAGTTCAGATGCGCTATTCTCGTCCTTCGCAAGGAAATTCCCACCTCTAGATGCATCAGCCAGGTACCAATGTGTGTCATCTAGCCCATGGTAAAATACTTAAGCGAGGTCCCATTTGGGTGCACCGTGGTGTGGACACTTCCTAAGAAGATCGTGGAATCTGTCCCAGGCGTCATGCAGCTTCTCTCCAGGGCCTTGTGCAAAGGTCGTGATCGTGCGCCTTATAGCATTTGTTCAACCGATCGGGAAGAACTTTTGGAGGAATTCATGATGTAATTCCTCCCAGTCTCCAATTGTCATCCCGATGGTCTTGAACCAATAAGCAGCTTTATCCTTGAGAGTAAAAGGAAAAAGATTCATAAGAACAATCCTAATATCTACATTCCTGGGTCGAGCTGACTCTGCAATCTGACTAAAGTCTTTGAGGTGCTAGAAGGGATCCTCATTCAAGTTTCCATGGAAATGAGTCTGAATCAGACTTATGATATTTGGCTTTAACTCGAATGCGTCTCTGCCTGTGGGAATCTGGACCTAAGGTGCTATAATTGTTGCCGTTGGATCATAGAAGTCCTGCAGTTGTTCTCCACATGGTGGATGCTGCATTCTGTTGAGTGTTGTGAGAATCTAGTTGATGGTTTGCTTATATTTTGGTTCCGT
Organism: Thalassia testudinum; assembly: GCA_037157565.1. Taxonomy (NCBI): domain Eukaryota; kingdom Viridiplantae; phylum Streptophyta; class Magnoliopsida; order Alismatales; family Hydrocharitaceae; genus Thalassia; species Thalassia testudinum. The sequence goes on from JAZHRO010000031.1 coordinate 149,427,972, forward strand.
TTCCTCAACCCTGGCATCCAAACAAGCCATTGGGTCCTGATTCTCAGGGTCCTAATGAACTCGAGGATCGAGATTAGCCATCTCAGCTAATCAGATGGAAGAAGGTTGAGAAGAAAGGTCAGGTGAAAATTGCCTTTGCCGCCTTAGGTTTGGCTCCCAAGGTCCCGTAGGTTCAAGTCTTAACGACCTTCTTCCTTGCATACACCAACTCAAAGGGTTGGTGTAGTCGAGCATAACAAGGCTAAGGCCTTGTTAATCAGAGTGGTCCTTTAGATTAGATGACCAGATTTTTTGTTTAAGTTTGTGTTATTAAAAATTCAGTGAAAAACCGACTGTAAGGAATTCCCACCTCTCAGGCTAACCTGGCCAGTCTAGTTATGAGGGGACTATGAGGAAGGTTCTTCCTTTGACTTTCGCTTTCAGTTCTGTTACCCCGCAACCACAGTCGTTTGATGCTACCTTGCAGGCTTAGCCACCAGGTTTTGCAAGAAAGGTTGGAACTACCTAGTAGTTTCAAATGCAAGCTATTTGATGTATTTCATGAATTTTTAACCTGTTTCATCAATTTAGTATATGGTGGGTGGTCCACAAGGTGACTTTCCTCACTGACTAACTTTTGGGCTCATCAGGTTCAAGTTAGTCTATGTGGTCCTATTGGCTCATGCATTTCTAAGTTCTTTTTCAAATTAAAGACCACAATTCAAGTGTATACTCTAAGGCAAGATGGAAACCAAATAATTTGAAACTTGGTAAGAAGATTCCCTTTTTAATAAGCTTTTCAAAAGTATTTTTCAAAATTTTTACTATTTTAAACAATTAGTTATGAATTTTTAACTAACCAAGAGTCAAATCTGAAATTTAGACCCTATTTTGATTTTTCTGTTGGAAACAATATCAAACATGCTTCAAAAATTTTGTAAAAATATGATATTGGAAGATAATTTGATTATCTTTCACACCCCGCAAGTTTTGAACAAATTTGATTTGCATGTTAGTCAAAATTGATTTCTAAAGTTCATAAAAGTTCTATTTTCAAGCAATCTAACGAGTATGTACTCCACGAATTTTTTAAAATTCCATAGAAAGAATTTCTTTTTAGAAAATGTGGCATTGGAAAGATAATTTGAAGATCTATTTCCAGCCTAAATTTCAAAATTTTGAAGCATAAGAAACATAGCTATTGAATTTAAAAGTTGACACTTACTTTTTGGCCAAATTTCTAATAAGAATATGTGCACCTGATTTCCGTAGTGCCCGCTTTTCCTCGTTCGTCGCTTTGTATCATTGTTCATACACACAAAAATACTATATTAGAGATAAAATCAAAAGTCATCGTGAGTCCCCATCAACGATGCCAATTTGATCACGGCATAGATCACGTAAAAGATGAGCATGTTGTAGTATAGCGCAAAATACGTCTCGAGGAAATAAATTAACAGAACTTGGTGAGTCCCGGTCGATCATAGGGAGGCAGAAAACACTTTTGATTTTATAAGTTTGTTCTCAATATGATTACTAAATAATAAAAACAATCAATCATAATATCCACATTACAAAGAGATTGAATTTGATATATGTGCAATAGACTAAAAACATGAATGTAAACAGCTACTACTGTAACAGAATAAGGGCACCACGGATGGTTCGTGGCGACCTTTTGGAGAGGTTGGGAAGAGTAGCAACAATTCGTCGGGGTGGCCCAACGAATGCTTCAGACGGAGGTGCAGAGATGGATGCAGAGAAGATAGGAAGAATAAGAGAAAGAGGTTGAAGAAGGAGGAAGAAGAAGAAAATAAGAGAATTGCCTTTCAAAGTGGGCCCTTAGGCCACTTTTTATAGCTTTAGTGAAGGGAAATTAAGGTATTTGGCCCCTTAAATCTGTGCAAATGCTTCAGATTAATCAGATCCGTTGATCGGGGGATCAACGACCCTAATTAAGCCTTTCAAATCCTTCTTTTATCCCCGATTTAATCTGGTGCTGCCACATGGTAGCTTGTCAAGCGTCGATCCTCCATCTCACGACTGCAGATCTTCCTCACGTGTGCCTTCATTTCCTCTCCTTCGCCGCTCGTCGCTTTTGAGCACCGGATCGTCAATTGCCCGATCTTACGATTGGTTGGCTTAAACACGCAACTTTGAATCCTAAAGCGCTCGCACGCACATCTCCGCACGCATCGTCGTGCGCATTCCTAATCCAACACCTCCACACCCACCACGCGTCTGCTACCGATCCGCCCGATGAAGATCCAGCGGCCAAATTTCATTTGTGAGCACGCATCTCCTAATCGCACTTCGATCCCGCATTGCCCGCTGTTGGTTAAGCGCCCTCTCCACTGTGCTACGCGCGCGGATGGTCATGCTTTCTATTTCCTATGCGGCTACTGTCGGCCGTTGGATGGGAATCCAAATGATCGAGATCTTCGCCCATGCGTGATGAAGTGGTTGAGGCGGCGACGTGGCTGCATCGCTATGTAATTCCCTACTTGGCGGCGGTTAGATCAGCGTGATGTAATAAAATGCGGAAATAAAATATAAATAATCTCACAAAATAACAATCGCGCAATGTACACAATGATTTTTAGGTGGAAACCCCAGGCAGGTGAAAACCACCACCTAACCCTCTCGAGTTAGGATTTTCCGATCAACCAAGTTGATCAAATCCACTAACGTACTACTTAAACGAGGGTAGTACAACCTCAATTACAACCACACTACTTTATACGAGGGTAGCGTATCTCAAACCCCTTCTCTTTATTAGAAGGATTTTGTCTCACAAAGGAGACGGGAATTCGCAAAGCGAATACCCAACACAAATAACAAAGTAAATTACAACTATAGTCCTATAGAGCCAACAAAGTAAATCTTAAACTAAGCTTCTATAGGAGTTAGGATTCTTCCCTTTGGTGGAAGTGCGTCGACCACGCGGATGCGTGAACCACACGGTAGCACTTCGTCGCTCTCATAATCGCGGAGGGAGAGCAGGTGCGCAATAGGAATCAAGCTCTCTTGGTGTAGAACTAAGCTTGGAGAGCAAGAGCTTTCTTCTATATGATCTTCTTCTTCTTTTAGACACCAAAGAGTGGAAAGTATGTAGCTTGGGTGTGTCTTGGTGTATCTAAGTGTGTATTTGAGTGGCAAAGGTTCTCCTCTATTTATAGAGGCCCTAGGAAGGCTTTAGAAGGCCTTGGATGGCTTCCATAGCCATTGGGTGCAAGGTCCAAGAAAATCAAGCCGAAATCGGGATTAATCATTACACTGATAGGGTTATCAGATGTCTGATCCTACCATCGGACATCTGGAAAACCAGTTTAAGACGTTTGGGAACAAAGTCAGACATCTGATTTTAGGCGGGTTTCCTTCCTGACTTGAATCAGATCTAAACAAGGTTCTAGTGAATTGTCATCAAATGACATACAGGACGTCTGGAAACCTACTTTTTCTGTGAAAATGGATTTCCAAGAGAGTGCAACGGTTATAAAATCTCTGAGAAGAGATTTTGGGTCATCTGAGGCAAAACGGTCATGTATCAGACAGACATCTGGGGTCCTCTACGGACGTCTGATACGAGGCAACAATCATTTTCTTCAGTGTTTACTAAGGCAGCCAACTGTCCACTAATTGGACGTCTGGCAAAAGCATCAGACGTCTTCTAAGATGTCTGGACTAAGGTCTGGACGTCTGATTTCATCAGACAGAACTAAGTCCAGCCTAAATATTATCGAACGTCTGAGTCAACATTCAGACGTCTTAAAAGTATTTATCAGACGTCTGAATTTCATATTAGATGTCTGAAAAGGTTGTTTGAACCCTATTTTGGTTTTCTAAGTTCTCTACAGAAAACGTAAGTATCCTAGGGTTGTGCAAGTGTTCTTAGGACCACTATTACGGTACTTTGAGGCTCTTTAACATGAATCTAAGTAACAAAATAAAGAGCAAGAAAAAGAAACAAAAATACAGAGTACAAGGAAAGGAAATCTATCCTATTCTTCATCTCCTTCCTTCATCAAGCCATCGCTCCTCGTGAAGCTCCTCTATTCTCCGTCGAGCTCCTCCAATTGGCCATGGATGTGAGCTCGAACTCCATCTAACCACGTCTCCATTTGCAATTAACCTGAAATCTAAGGCTTCAAGTGCAAATGTTAAATGACACGTGTTTTGTTATCATCAAAATAAACGATCGCGGTGCTCTAGCACCAACACGCTATCGTTGGATGATGATCCAACGGCCCGCAGTTCTCCTTTCCAGATTGGGGCGTGGTGGGGGCTGCTGCGATGGCGCCACGTGACATTGTCGTGGTCGTCCATCTTCTCCTTGTATCTGATGTAGACCTCCGATTAAATTGATTTCTGCATCGTTGGATTGCAAACGTCGATCTGGATCCATCTGTGTGGTTGGATTTGTCATCTGAGGTCCATATATTCTTCAATTTCCTCTTGGCTCTTGCTTCTGTGAACTCCCATGCGCTCTTGGAAGCGTTGGACTCCCATCATTATTCCGAACATATCCATAAGGTTGAATCGATCACCTGCAGCCCTAGATTACCTAAAATTATTAATACCTCTCAAATAGCACATTATTATGTATGAAACATATAAATCATCTAAGATGCAAAATATGATGTGTATGCATGCAGAATGCCTATATATGAACAAGAAGTACTAAAAGCTATTAAAGAGTTAAATAATGAAGGTGCTCCTAGCCCGGATGGATTTCAGGTGTTCTTCTACAGAGAGCTATGGAGTGTTGTTAAGGTGGATGTTTTAAAGGTTATTCATGAATTTGAACTGGACAACTCTGGATTTGAGAGGTTGAACAAATCCAATCTGTTTTCTCTTCCTAAGAAATCAAGTGCGGAGAGATTTTCTGATTACAGACCCATTTCACTATCTAATTCCATCTACCTTATTATTAGTAAGGTTATAGCTAACAGATTGCGGGAGGTTTTAAAGGACTTTATTATGCCAGTTCAGTCAGCTTTTCTTCCTGGGAGATCATTACAAGAGTCCTTCATTGTTGCACAGGAGATGGTAATGGGTTGGCATAGGAGAAAATCCAAGGCTTTTTTATGGAAAGTAGATTTTTCCAAGGCCTATGATTCAATCTCCTGGTCATACTTGTGGGAGACTCTTAGAAGAAGGAAGTTTCCACCTTTATTGATACAATGGGTGAAGAGGTGCATTACGACAGCCTCTTTTTCCCCACTGATAAATGGTAAACCGTGTCGTTCTTGGATTCAACCCCAGTGTGGAGTTAGGCAAGACTGCCCAATTGCTCCTCTGATTTTCAACCTTGTTGTTGATACTTTGGCTAGATTCGCCTGCAAACTGGAAGTGGATGGTTTTATAAGGGGGTACTCAATGTCTACTCATAGGGCTTTAGCCCCTATACTTCAATATGCAGATGATACTGTTTTTTTTTGTGGAAGGGGGGAAGAGAGAAGCGCAAGCACTTTTACATATGGTAAAAACTTTTGGAGAGATTTCTGGTCTCAGACTGAATGGAAATAAATCCTCCTTGGTCTGCTTTGGGATGAACAGTGGGTTACAAAATGACATCTCTACCATTTTGGGTACACCTGTGGTTCCACTACCTATTAAATATCTGGGCCTGCCTTTAAAATGTTCTACGATGAAGAAAGCAGATTGGTCTTTCCTTTTTGAAAAGGTAGCTACGAAATTGGAGGGCTAGAGCAGTAGATACCTATCAAAAGGGGGGAGGTATATATTACTGAATTCCGTCATCACTTCGATTCCAGTATTCTTCTTCTCTGTCCTTAAAGCCCCGATTTCTATCTAGAAAATGCTAGATGTGATGTGGAAAAGATTCTTTTGGAAAGGGACCTCTCATCAAGGGGCCTTTTTTCAACCTTTGAAGTGGGAATCAATTTGCAAGCCAAAAAAGATGGGTGGTATGGATGTTAAATCCCTTAAGGAAGTCAATGAAGCTTTACTATTGAAGTGGGTTGTTCGATTGCTGCAGGGAGAAAAAAAAATCTAGACAAAAATTATTCAGGACAGTTATGGGACTGCCAATGATGAGATTAATTGTCTAAACCCCCGTAAACCTTCCCCCTTTTGGTTTTCTGTGGTACGCGCCTTGAGGGACAATTGGAATTTTTTCAAATCTGTATTAGGTGATGGAAAAAGCTTCAAGTTTTGGCTGGAAAATTGGGTACATGGAGGGACGTTTAAAGATAGGTTCCCCCTTGCTTATGCTGTAGCTTCGGATAAAAATGCTGTGGTATCCAATTATTGGGATGCAGAATCTGAGCAATGGCTGTTCAATAATGGTGGGGGGAATAATCATGAAACAAGAACACGTGTAGAGAATGAATGTCTCATGCAAGAACTTGCTACCTTCAAACCCATGCCCCTTGAATATGACACTTACAAATGGGAGGGTAAATTTTCTGCTGCGGCTGCTTATGATAGATTGATAATGTCCACCAGGATGGCGGAAGCTGATGAGATGGGGAAGAAGCCATGGAAGTTAAAAATACCACTAAAGATATAAAGTTTTTTATGGCTCTGCAAAAGGGACAGCTTGATTACTGGAGATCTGAGGCACAAAAGGATTGGTACCCCCACCCAGTTTTGTCATTTATGTAGGATGCATAATGATTCTAGCACTCATATCTTTTCTTCATGCGCGATCACTGATTATGTATGGAGGAGAGTATGCAATGAGTCTTTACCCACATGGGAGAATTTGTGGCGTTGTCTTGTGGATGGGAGTAAGCCATGTTTACATATGGTGGCTATGTTATGGGCTGTATAGAGGGCTAGAAATGAGTGTGTTTTTCAGGAGACCCCAGTGTACGTGGATAATATTGTGAACTTTTGCTGGTCTCATACAGCATTGGGGTTCGATCATGTAATTATTTTTTTTATTATCAATAAAAGCTCTCCTGGTTTGCTATCGGTGATTCGATAGCATTCCTTTCTTTCTCAAAGAAAAAAAAAAAGATAGGTTCTACCTTAATTCAAGCAAATTAGGGCCTATGATTGCTGCGCAATCAGAAGGGGAATAGAGATAGGGGTTTTGTGCATGGAGGGACGGCGATGCTTTTGGGAGTTGTGGTGAGGCGTGTGGATGAGTGTAGCAATGGGGGCGTGATTGCGTAGCAATCATAGGTCTTAATTGACCTAAATTAGGCTAGAACTTAGCATAAGTCAGGGTAATTCATGCATTCATAAGCATTACTAGCACATTTACTGCTTTCTTTTAGTTATGCATAAAATAATGCTATAATGTACTAATTAAGTGCATTATCTCAATTACGAGTACTAAAAAGCTCAAGAGCAGGATATGAGACTGGATCTGAAGCTGGACCTAAAGCCAGAGTTGCAGCAGAGCTGGAGCAGAAGACCTAGAATAAGATGTAGTAGACAATAATGTAAGGGGTTGAGGTATGCTATTCTGTTAAGCAGGAATAAAGCAATAAATTATGAAGAACTTAGGCCCATCCTAGCCCTAAGACAGCCTACAAGCTTCCCCAAGACTTAGCCACCCTTAGATTAGGTCACCGCACCCTAGGAAACCTTAAAACCCTAATTCCAGCCTCTATCTAGATGTCCAGATGAGTTATAAGACATCCAGAACCCTTAGCCAACTCCCACACACCTTAAACTCACTTCTGCAGTGTTATTGGACATCTGGACACTTGGTCAGACGTCTAATTTCTGCAGAATACCCAAGACAGAACCTAGAATCCCTCCTGACTCTGATTGGACGTCCAGACAATAAGTCTAGACTTTTGATTTTTCACTATAAGACATTTGACACTTTTATCAGACATCCAGAATTGCCCTCCAGACCCTGTTTTGAGATTTAAGCCTTGATCTTGGATCTCTAGCTCCCTAAACCCAATTCTAACATCCTAGGAACCTAAATTGAGGTGCTCTAACCCTAGTACATCACCTCTAGACCTCTCTAAGGACCTAATTAGGTCCTCACTAAACCTAATTGACTTGGATCTTGGTCAATTCCATCAGCCTATTCAATTGGACTCATTAAGTACAATTGAGCCCTGATCTCAGCACACACTGTCCAATTGGACTCAGTGAGAGTCCAATTGACGTAGACCTGACTTAATTGAGTTATTTTACTCTCAATTAGGTTTCCACACACCCAATTAAACTTGTATTAAGTTTAATTGCACTTTACCTAAGTGAATTAGGGTTTACAACCCTAATTTGAGACCTACCTTGACCTAAACCCACGAAAACCTAACCTAATCAACCTAGCCACCTAAGTTTCAACCCACACACACCCACACACACCATCCACATGAAAATAACTAGCATAGAGTTCTCTAGAACTTCTACCATGTGTTGTTGCCTTGGTTGCTAAAATTAGCAACCAAAAGCCATTCAATTTTTAGATCCACATCTGGTGGATCTAAAAACCACCATCCATCCTCTCTCTCACTCTCCACGAGCTCCCACCATAAGCCTCTCTAGAGAATTCCATAATTCTCTAGAGAGCTTCCCTTAGGTCTATAAAAAGACCAAGGGGTAGCACTTTGGACCCATTCACTCTTGGCTCCATTTTAGCTAGCTTCATTCCACCTCCACTCCACCTTCACGAGTAACTTCACCATGGCCACCACCATCTCCATGCCAAGGTGTTGGATTGCCTCCTCAACCTCTTTCCAAGGGCTGGCCGAAGAACCATTGGTCACCCTTCCTCCTCTCAACCAAGTAAAAGGCCATCGGAGCCCACCTCTGAATACCCTTAGTTCTGATAGATTAGATTGTAGTTCTTTATAGTTTTACTGCTTTAATTACTGCTTAATACTGTAGCTCTAAATTCTCCCCCAATGATGCATGCATAATCCCCCCTTAGATTCATGTATGCAATCGTTTTCTGCTAGCTAGATTTATGTTTTCGAACATTCCTCTACAAGCTTTCCATGAGCTTTATGTTGCAAACACTATCATGAATCAATGAAAATCTTTGTCTATATATATGTATATATCTATTTGTGAAAATCATCATGAGCTTTATTGCAAAATTTTTGTGTGATTGAAGTTGCATGTTTTAATTTCTGATACTCTGCCAATTAAGCATGTCATGCATAAATACAAACTTAGCATAAATCGACATGCGATTTTGAATAAGTAGAGCAAGAGAGATCGATTTCAAATCAGCATTTCCATAAACGCCTCCCAAAGATGAATGACCGGGACTCAAGTCTCGTTATCTTTATAAAGTATTTTTGACAAGCATTTTCGTGCACTATACTACAACATGATCTCTATTTTCAAAACATGCGTGAGAATCGCCTTTTGTCAAATGGCGCCATTGTCGGGGAGGCAATGACATTTTTTATTTCGATCTCTAGAATTATCACTAATAAATCTTTCTCTACTTGTCTTTTGATGTGTAGGAAAACAGGGAAAAATGAGATCTGCATACACAATGAGCACGGAAAAAAAATCATCTGGTGCACATCTCCTCTTAGATTAGGATTTCCTTTTTTCGAACCCTAAGTTAGATTTCCTTCTGGCAATTTCATTTGAAAAAAAAAAACCTATTTATTTTCATGAAAAAAAAAATTAAAAAAAGTCTAGGTAGTTAGATTAGGTCTCCATTTGAATCTTAGGTTAGTTTGCTTGAAAAAAAAATGAGAAAAAAAGCTTTTTCCTTAAAAAAAAAAATTCAAAACTTTTTGGAAAAAAAAAATCGTTTTGATGGAAAGTTAGAATTTTGAATTCAAACACCTTCTAAAAGCTTTCCCACCATTCTTTGATTTTCGGTCAAGCTTCAAAGTTTGATTTAAAAATTCAATTGCTAAACAATTAATGAGCAAAAAATTCTGAAATTTTGGTTAGACCTTTATTTTTAAACAACCTTTCAAACAACACCATTCATTTGAAAAATTATAAGTAAAAAATTTTTAAAAATTTGCAAAGTGCAAGGGGGTTAGACTAACCCAGATTTGAAAATTTTCGAAATTCAAAAAGCAATTTTGAGTAATCCACGAATCAGTTCTGACTAAAAATGGTGGGATTTGAAAGGTGATCTCATTGGCTTTAATTTCCATATTTTTTTCAAATTTTCAAAGGTCGTTTGATACTGTTTCAAAGTAGAAAACCTATCAGGAATCAAAAATTCCAGATCTGACCCCCTAACATTTAAAAATCTCTATAAATTAGGTTGAAACAGTTAAAATTATAAAAAAATATTTTCTAAAAATATAATTGAGAAAGGAATCTAGTTACCAAATTTCAACTTATTCTGCTTCCCCTTAGTCCCCTCTTAACCAGACTGGCTAGATTAGCTTGAGAGGTGGGAATTACTTTCGGTCGGTTGAACGACGAATTTTCTCTTCAGGAATTAGAATTTTAAATGAAAAATCTAGTCATCTGATCATAAGGACCATTTGATTGATAGGGCCTTAGCCTTGTCTGGCTGGATGCACCAACCTAGGGGTTGGTTGGTGCATGCGAGGAAGGAGGTCACTCAGACCTCGATTGGTTGGACCTTGGGAGCCACTCCCAAGGAGGCGAGTCACTTCACCTGGGCCATCTTCGCCCCCACCCTCTTCTTCTATCTGCTTAGCTGCAATGGCTAACCCTGGATTTGGACCTAATCAGGATCCAGAGGAGCTGGACCCACGAGCTTATCTAAGAGCCCAGGTTACTGAATCAGCTCAACCTTGGGATCAGAACCCAAGGTGGCGAAGATGACTTTTTGCTTTGCATGATCCTTCTCCTCGAGTTACTGAAATGGTTAACCCATATCCTGACCCTGGATATTATGACCCATACCATTCGTCTCCTAAAAGGACCGCATCTTGTAACCCAGGATATGGATTTCACACTCCTGCTTCTCACCCATGGAATATGCGTAGACCTGATTCACCCCCTGGAACCCTTGAAGAACTACCAGTGCATATGCGACTGCATTATAGAATATAGAGAGCTATAGCTAGCACCAAGGAGAAGGCTACATTCTATCTACACGAAATCTAAGCTATCACTAAGCCGAACCAAAGACAAAGCTGGATTCCGTATCAACAAGCTGTGATGGAGCTCCTTCAGGGAACAACAAGGATAACAAGGCTAATTGGACAAAATTGGGAAACTCAAGAACTACTACTTTTGAGATATCAAGTTGAAAATAGCCTTGAAGACCTCGAAGAATCTGAAATGACTATGCCAGAAGGACACACAGGAGATTCTCAGGAGTAGATGCTGAAAAATAATTCAGGGGAAGAAGAATCTAGCTTGGATATGAGACAAAAGCAGGAAATGTTCCGAATGGGTTCATCTGAGAACTCCATTCAAGAAACTGAGGAAAGGACTGATATCTCCAGGACTGAGCCACAATCGGATTATCCTAAATCCTGGGAGATATCTCTTGGGTTAGATAACCCAACCGTGATAAGGGAAGTAGATCCATTTGAGGATATGGATCTTGAGGCAAACATTATATGTGACACTACTGATCAATCTAGGTCACTTCCCATTATAGGTGAACCTATGCTAGAGCCAACATCTTCTTATCTGCACTCTTCTTCTTTCACCTACATACCTAATTCAGATATTAGAGATTATGAGATGACACTTTCTATCCTTGATCCTGACATCTGAAGACCAAAAGTAGCTATGGATGTTTTGACCGAAGAAATGGATATGCTACTGAGGCAGGAATTACTGAGGATCCCAATGCATACGAGGGTGAAGCTTTGAGCAGAATGAGCTGGGGATGCACCTACCATCTTAGTCAATCTAATGCATGGCTCGACTCCAAGCTTGAAGAGTTAGCCTCCGATGAATCAGAGATGAGTACTGATGAGGAAAAAGTAATTTCTGACGAGGATTTCAGTGACCTCCTAACGTGCTACAGACGCATTTGTTTAAAAGGGTCGTTGTAGTTTGCATTCGCAATGTCAGTTTTAAATGAAGAAACGGACGTGAGTTCGAGTATCGAACACAGGGAGGCGTGAAAATTAGATTTTTCTTGTCACTTAGTATCACAGAAGTGGTGGGTTTTCGCTTGCGAGAAAACACAGGAGAAAAGCAAGTGAGAGAGAGAAAGAGAGAGAGAGAGAGTAGAGTTAGAGTCTTTTAAGTCATGGCATTCACTTAGATTAAAATGGAAAACAACATCAATACTATATTTAACATGCAACTCGAGTTTTACAAATACAACAATAGCTAAATGCCTAAACAAAAGAAAAGTAAAGCTAGAGTAAAGGGAGGGAGAGAGAGAGAGGGGAGAAGGCAAGGTGGCCACGGTGGTGGAAGAAGGCTCCGTTAGCGGCTCGTCGACTCTGTTGATTACAAGAGATGCTAAGGGAAGCTAGGAGGGAGATACAACACTTGCTAAGTGAATTCAATGCCTCTCATGGGTGGTTGGAATGGGTTTAAATAGGAAGAAGGGCTTTCCAAATGAAGAAGGGGTTTTAGCGATGTCCGGAACTTTGCTAAAACCCTTCCCAAAATGTCGGTGAAGGCCCTTGCCCCCCGGTCATTCGCACGCTCCTATGCTTCTTCTTCGCGATCTGCGTGCACCTGCTGGGCATCGTCCGATCGAAGATCAGACGGTTGAGCTTCGTCGTTGAGCATGCTTGTGGATCGCTCGTTGAGAACGCGTGCCCCGCGCGTCATCGCGGGCTTCTGCATTGGATGCGCAGGAGTGTGCTGCGTCGCCTGCTTCTGAGCCGCTTAATCGCAAATCAACGGTTGTAATCGCGCACCTTGCAAATGCTTTGGAATTGAAGTACGGCGTACGACTCGAACGCGCGCCTCCTACGCATGTAGCGGGGGCGCGACCACTGCGCTATCCTCCACAGTTGGTCGCGTTCTTCGATCGTCCTCAGCCGCTGCCGACCGTTGGATGGAGATCCAACAGTCAGATCTTCGTGTGCGCACACTCGTGGGTCGCTGTTGAGGAGCTTAGGCGCGCGGGCGAGGATGGTTTCCAGCCATCCGATCCTCTGATCGGATGGCTTAAAGTGATGCGCAGTGAGGAGCGGCAAGGGGCACACTCGGATGTTGTCACGTGGCAACTTTATGGCTATTGATCATCAGATCAACGGTCAGAACTTCTTGGGCCAATTGTGGGAGCTCTGGATGTCGAATTTGGTTGATTTTGAGTCTGTTGGACTTTGTTTATTGTTTTGAATCCATCCGTGGGACCCGATTGCTCATCTGAGGCCTGGTTTGACATGCACTTGTACAAATGGCCATTAATAATGTACTATAAGCAATCTCGATGTGCGATGCATACAATGCTCCCATGCCTATTTATGGTGTGTTATCTGCGCATTTTACCCTTAAGACCGACCCCATTTGGTAGAATTATCATCATAAAATGTAGTGTTGTCATACCCCCATGCTTACTCCTTGCTAGTCCCTAGCAAGGTTCATTCTAGCCATTATTCTCAGTCAGAATTTAGGAAGTGATTACTTAGACATTTTGTTACTTGTCAACAGGAGGAAATACACTAAGATCCTAATCTACAGAGACTAAACAGCTCCCGGGTGTTTACCAAAATTTGAATCGCCTGAATTCTCGCTTTAAGGCATATATATATATTTCTCTTTTTCATCTTTTCTCATTTTAGATTTTTGGAGTTGAGAGTGTGTTGGTAACTTTTTACGGCTACCCAACCCACCCAAAACTCGGAAAAGACTCTAAGTGTTAAGCATCTTGGTGTGAAGATCATGATAGACTCACTCAATGGTAATTCAGACAGACTTCAGGTTTCTATGCCCCTAGGTGATCGGGAAAGGAAGTGTTTTGCCTGAAGGTGTATCTGTCCGATCGGTAGCTTTCTCCCTACTTTTATTTTTCTTGGGGTCAACACAAGGATTTTTCCAGTGTATATCTCCCTGGCTTGCTCTACTTCCTCGCTTCTTCCTTAAGTGTTTTGTATCTTTTTGTGCATTTAATGAGCTGGGTTCTGGACAACCGACCAATGGGCTATTACCCACGATCACTTGCCAGCCATACTTGTGCAGTGGAGTGTGCTTATTTTGTTCTCTTTCTTCTCTTTTTTATTTTTTTTTTAGTAAGTGGCTTCCCTGATCTCAAATTCACCTAGAGGCAATAAAATGAAGGTGATCATGTGGCTAGGCTCTGGACAACCGACCAATGGGCCATTACCCACAACAACTTGCCAGCCATACCACCCTAGAAGGTTCATTAGCTACCTAATTTCTATCAGAATCTTCGAGGAGTGAGTCGGTGCAAAAATGTGTGCAGATGCTTAGACTAAAAGTCCCTCTGAGTTAGAGGGCGAGTTGATAAGTCGTATACTTCTCACCTAATTTTATTGGTGGATTAGAATAAATTAAGGTTGCAAGGATTTGAAGCTAAATCCATATTTTAACGGACACCAGGGCTAATTAAGCCTGAAGGCCTGAAAAGTCTAAGTGTTCAAGTTCTTTTCGTATTATTTCTCACTGTTGACAAGTTCCTAATGCCTAAGTTTTTCTTCCTAAATTCAATTTTTTTTAGTTTTCTTTTATTTTATTCATACTGATTAAATGAACTCAGAATTATGCAAATTACCACCCCTCCATGCTTAAGTTGGACAATATCCTCATTGACAAATACATGGATGCAATAGGGGTTCAGAAAGATATTACCTGAGTGAAGTAAAATACCTAATCAGTCTAAATCTTCTGAGTTGCCTCCTAGGAAGCGCTGAGTTCAATGCCTCCAGTTGGGCGATGCTTTGTATCATCCCTCAATGAGGGTGACAACCTCCTTTGAGGGAACCTGGGCGAGGAAGTGTTTCAATCTCTGACCATTGACTGTGAAAGTATGCCCAATGTTTGGATCTACAATTTCAACTGCCCCATTGAAGTAGGGCTTGACTACCCTAAACGGTCCTGTCCACTTGGACCGAAGCTTCCTTGGAAAGAGTTTTAGTCGGGCATCAAAAAGCCAAACTTGTTGGTTAGGCTTGAAGGTCTTTCTATGGATGAGTCAGTCGTGGACGGCTTTCATTTTCTCCTTGTAAAGCTGACTATTCTCAATGGTGTCCCGACAAATTTCCTCGAGCTCGGAGAGTTGGAGCATCCTCTGCGACCCGGTGATGAGACACTAATCATGATCTCTAATTACCCCTAATTAACTAGTCTTCCTAGTTAATTAGCTAAGGTTATGAATATATAAGGGTTAATTATAGAATAAGGGATATTTAGTAAAGGACCTTAAAATAAGTTTAAAATGACATTTTATCATTCAATTAACATTATTAGTAACTTAGATAATAATTAAACTCGAAATCTTATTAATCATTTCCTTAATTAATAAGTTAAGTAACTTAAATTTAATGTAAACCTAAGTATATAATAACTTTAGTAATTTTACTTAATCTAATAAATTAACTTAAAAAGGTCAAAAATGTAAATTCAAGGTGAAAACATAATATTTACCTTATTTACTAACATATATAAAAAGCTGAAAAAGATCTAAATTAAAATAAACCTTCAAACCTGAGTTTACATTTTGGTCCTTAAAATTTATTTCAATCGGGTCCTTATTTTTCACATAGGTCCTTAAGTTTTATTACATTTAAGTCCCTTTCCTTCTTCTTCTTCAACCAAATGAACGGCTGGTGACGGAGAGTCACGCCACCGCATGATCACCGCCCTGTCGACATCATTCTTCTTTGTCCAAGCTCTTGCAGCTTGCGCTCACCACCTCCTCTTCATCCATCGGTCTGGATTAACCGGAAATCCTAATTTCTAGTGGGAGATAACGTCACCATCGTCGGAGACGACGCTGGAGGTTAAGCTTCTTCAGCTCCTTCTTCGGCCAAACCCCGCCACTCTCTTCACCACCAACTACTATAAATACCCCCTCACCCCTCTGATTTAACTCAAGTTGGCTCCCTTCCCTCTTCTAACACTGTAGCCAACTTCGATAGGCTATTCGTCCAAAACTCTGACCACTTTCCATCTCACTTTCTGACTTCATCCATTCTGATCAGTCGAGGAGATCCGCCATGGTCTGCCATGTCTCTGACACAGGCGCCGACCAAAGGAATCCTCTTCTTCACCTCAAATCCACCTGCCGGAGATCTTTCTTCCACCCTCTGATTTCGTCGTCTACTATGAACCTTCGGTGGAACCCTATTGACCCCTTCATCCAGGTAACAGTAGATTAGGAGTAGGAGTAGGAGTAGGTTAGCTTAGTTAGTTAGTTTAGGTAGTTAGATTAGAGTAATTTTAGAATTTTAGTGTTCATCTTCTTCGACTCCGACGAGTTCCTTGAGCTCGCCAGAGCCTTAATTTCATCTTTTGAAATCATTGTCCACCTTCCTTTATCTTCCACGACCATTTCTAATCCATTCAAACACTTAATTAATCACTGAAATGCCTAATTCATCTTTCACCTCCACCGACTACTATCACTGTCACCTCCACCGACTACTATCACTATCCATGGTGACAGTAGTGGGCTTAGATTCACCTCCACTAGGTTCTCCATCATCTATTCATCAGTTATGGACCCTAATCGACACTATAATACATATAAATATCACATATAACCTAAACACTCAATTTTAATTAAGCTACTTAGCTCACTGTCAATGGCAGCTTAGGAGTAGTTCAAATCATTAATTAAATATATATTTAGTATCACAGACATCTAATGACTTGTCTCAACCACTCAATTGAGTGGGAGGTCAACTCCCGTGCCTCAACTAACTCAATTTTCATTCAAAATGAATTTAGTGTTAAATCTTAACTCTAATGAAATAATGAAGAATTAAATGTGATTCTGAGGTTCCTTGCAACCTCAGGATTCTTTTTAGATTAAAAATGGCAAGTTTAAACAATCTGTGCACAATTTTCATATTTTCTGGACTCACCAGAGCTCTGGCGAGCCAAAGCTGTGCTTCAGCCTACAGGATTTAGTGAAAAGCTCCGGATCAATGATTTAACTATCACTGATTAATTTGCAGATGTTTAATTGAGGATTTAGCCACTGGAGCTATAGATAGATCTTCATCTTCTCCAACTCCGGCGGAGTTGGAGAAGTCTATTAGTTAGGTTTAAGAAGCATTTAAAGAACCCAAAAGCTTCAGTGCAATGCACTGAAGCTATTTATGTCTTCAAATCACTGTCACAACTCTTAGATTCCTCTAACGATCAAACACATTTTGAAGCTTAGGCAACAAGCTTGTAACCCTAGGAATATTAATTAGAACACCTATCTGAGAGGCTAAACAAATTCTTGATGTTGAAAGAACTTGAGTTTAGGTTTTAATTGCCTGTGGAGAGGCTTTGAACAGAAAGTCAAATTTTTATGCCTTCACAGTCAAACTAAGTCTGATTATGGAGTTCTGAGCTTGAATTGAGGTATTGAGGAGTTTAAATTGTTTCTGAGAATCTGTTGAATAATCTGAGAGTGATCAAAGTGAGCTCAGATGAGTTATTATGTGAAAATTCAAACCCTGACAAATTGGGTTATTTTTGAACCCAAACTTACAGCAGTGATATTTTTGCCCAGATCAGTTAGTTTTAATCCTTGGAACTTGTTGAAATTAATTAGCAATGTCCTTAAGTGTCTGTTGTACATATCAGAGTTAGAAATTGCTTTCTCTAAGTCTTTCAAAAAAGTGTAGAGCTTTTATACTGGTCCTGAAGGTCTTGTGAACTTAGAGACTACTCTAAAAGATGTGGAATAACCTGTAGAACCTATTCAGACCTTTAGTTAAGAAAGATAAGTCCATCTGAGGACTCTGTGACATTAAGTTCCATTTCCAGGCAATTTTAACCCATAGGAACCCCTTGATTTCACTCTTCAAATTGAAGAGGAAAACATCCTCTTATCTTTAAATTGACCCTGCAATTGTGTAGATCTACCTTAGAGCTTTCCAACAAACTTTAAATCACTTGAAATGGAGCTCTGAGGAGGGAGTTATGATCGGTTGAAGTTGGGTCTGGAAGGGGTTAAGATAGTCCCACATCGTCAGTTTCTGAGCAGGCGCCTTGGAATAAAAGCAATTTGTTACACAGGTCGTTTAGTCATCAAGCGCTTGACACACCGGTTACCGATTTGAGCATTCTGAACTTATCTGAGCATATGTGTGTGTATGTGCGGGCATGTGTGCCTGCGGGTGTGTGCCTGAGAGGGCGTGAGCGAGTGTGCCTTGGGAGGGCGAGGCCTAGGAGGCTGGTTGAGCCGAGTTGGCTCAAATGTATGAACCAAAAAATAAATTGAAATCGAACCTAACTGAAATTAGGCGAGGCCCGAGTAGGGTTTGTTCCCACCCTGATCTTAAAGTGTTGTGTATCCTCGAAAGGACTTCACAAATAAAAATAATTTTTGGTTAAAAAGTAAAAAAAACCTAGTTCAACTGATAAAAGCTTAAGGAAAAGAAGAGCCGATGGTTAAATACTAAGTGTTGAACTAAAGGCTAAGAAAGCAAAGGAAAGAAAGGAGAACAGGCACTACTAAGGGAACTAAGAAAGAAGAAGCTAAGGGGAAGAGAATAAGAGCCAGGAACAAAACAGAAGAAGAGAGGTAAGAAAAGAGCTCGAGAGAGAAAAGAAAATAAAGAGAGAGAGAAGAAGAGAGAGGCTGAAGAAATAAAGAGAGGATCTTGCATCATTTTAATTACTTTTTATTCTTAAATGTTGTAATAAGGCATGTTTTAATAAAAGAACTCTTATTGCCTTAATTTCTTTTGAAATAAAATTGGAAAACTAACATGTTTACTTGTTAATAAAGTAGATCATTTTGAGTAAATACATTCTCTTATGGGATTTTGCATCTTACTTCATTTTAGTTAATATTTTAGCAAAATTTATATTTTAAAATCAACTTAGTTATACCTCCTAAACTTATAAAGAAAATAAAAGATAATTGGTGAATTTAGAAAAAAATTATACCTCCCAGTGAATGACCTGGACTCAACCAGTAAAAATTTCTAAAATTTTAGGTTAATTCGACCCTATAGTACACAACCGACACAATTTCGAGTTAACCTAAGTGATTTTTTCTACGCTTAATTAAGTAAAATTAACTTAATTACTGAGTTGAGTGGAAGTTACGATCACCCAGCTAACTGGAATCCATGTTACATTGCTTAACGGCCTAGTAAGCCCAGTGTTCCAACTCGACAAGAAGGTGGCAAGCTTTGCCAAAGACCAGGCCATAAGGCGACATGCCTATTGGGGTCTTGAAAGTGATCCAGTATGCCCACAGGGCATCATCCAGTCGTGCAAACCAGTCCTTCCTATCAGGTCTCACGGTCTTCTGGAGAATGTTCTTGATCTACCTGTTTGAGACCTCGGTCTGCCCATTCGTTTGCGGATGATACGCGGTGGCAATGCAGTGGGTAACCCCATATTTTCTGAATAGGGCAAGGAATTGGGTGTGAATAAAATGACTTCCACCATCACTGATCATGACCTTCGGTATTGCAAACTGAGAAAAGATGTTCTTCTTAACAAAGTCCATGACAGCCTTATGATCGCATCGGTGGGTGGTGACAGCATCAATCCATTTGGAGACATAGTCTACAAAGACTAAGATGTACTCAAAGCCGTTAGATGGTGGAAAGGGGCTCATAAAATCAATACCCCAAACATCAAAGATCTCGATGATCAGAATGGGCTGGAGGGGCATCATGTCTTTTCTGGTCATGGTCCCCAGAGTTTGGTAGCGAGAGCAAGTCTTAGCAAAGTTGTGTGCATCCTTAAATAAAGAAGGCTAGTAAAATCCAGACTGCAAAACCTTTGCAACCGTTTTCTTTCTTGAGAAGTGGCCACCACAAGCTTGGTCATGACAAAAGGACAGCACACTCTAAACTTCATCCTCCAGGATACACCTCCTGATGATCTGGTCGACACAAAGGAGAAACAGCATGGGATCATCCCTGAAATAGTGCTTGGCTTCAGCTAAGAACTTATCCCGCTGCTGTCTGGATCAGCTATGCGGGGTTTGTCCCACAACCAGGTAGTTGACATAGTAGGCATACCAAGGTAGTTTCCTATCTTGCACAGCTAGAATTTTCTCATCGGGAAAACTATCAGATAAAGGCAAGGAAGGCCCAATGTGGTCTGGGTGGAGTCTGGATAGGTGATCGGCCACCACATTCTTCGACTTGGCTTTGTCTCGAATTTCCTGGTCAAATTCCTACAAGAGCAGGATCCATCTGATGAGCCTAGGTTTCGCATCCGTTTTAGCCAATAGATGTCAGATGGCCGAGTGGTCTGTATAAATGGTCACCTAGGATCCTAGAAGGTAAGATCGGAACTTTTCGAGTCCAAAGACTATGGCGAGCAGCTCTTTCTCTGTGACTGTATAATTCTGTTGGGCCTCGTCCAACGTTTTGCTGGCGTAGTAGATCACCATGGGTTTCTTGTCTTGTTTCTATCCTAGGACTGCGCCTATGGCAAAGTCTGATGCATCACACATGATCTCAAAATCCTGGGACCAATCTGGGGGTCGAAGTACTGGTGCTGTGGAGACTAAGCCCCTGAGGGTGTGGTAAGCCTGGATGCAATCAGAGGTTATGTGGAATAAGGCATCATTGGCCAGAAGGTCGGTCAAGGGTTTGGAGAGCTTGGAGAAGTCTTTGATAAACCTTCAGTAGAAGCTAAAGTGTCCAAGGAACGAGCAGATTTGCCGAATCGAGATAGGTGGGGGAAGTTTGGAAATCAAATCAACTTTAGCTTGATCCACCTCAATGCCCCTATGTGATACGATGTGATCGAGGATGATTCCTTATTGAACCATGAAATGGCTCTTTTCCCAGCTTAACACCAAAATAACCTCGATACATCGTTTCAGGATTTTCACCAAGTTGCTCAAACAGTAGTCGAATGAATTCCCAAACACTAAGAAATCATCCATAAAGACCTCTAGGTATTCACCCACCATCTCTGAAAAGATAACTAACATGCAACGCTAAAAGGTAGCGAGTGCGTTGCATAACCCGAACGGCATACGACAAAATGCAAACGTGCCATACGGGCAAGTGAATGTGCTCATCTCTTAATCTTCAGGAGAAATTGCGACTTGGTCATATCCTGAATATCCATCCAGGAACCAAAAATACTTCTACCCTACCAATCGCTCAAGAATCTGGTCGATGAATGGCAAGGGGAAATGATCTTTCTTGGTTGCCTCATTGAGCTTCCTATAATCAATACACACCCGCCATGCAGTGGTGGTGCGGGTGGGGATGGACTCGCCACACTCATTGCTGACAACGGTGAGCCCGACTTTCTTCGAAACCACTTGAGTGGGGCTCACTCAGGGGCAATCGGAGATGGGATAGATGATGTCGGTGTCAAGCCATTTGATAATTTCCTTCTTAACGACCTCCCGCATATTTGGGTTTAACCGTCTCTGCATCTGACGGGAGGGTTGCACCCCATCTTCTAAGTAAATCTTGTGGGTACAATAGGTGGGGCTAATTCCTCTCAAGTTTGAAATAGTCTAGCTAATGGCAGCCCTATGTTCTGATAGAGTCGCGGTTAATCTAAGTTCCTGATCCTTGGTTAGGTTGGCGTTGATAATTACTGGGAAGGTCTGGTCAGGTCCCAGGAAGACATACTTGAGATTCTCGGGTAGCGGCTTTAGTTCAGGTGTGGGTGGAACAATGTTTGATGGAAAGGGGAAAGGCGGGAGTTGATCAACATCAATCTCCTCAAATGGTGTTGGTTGATGGTAATCAGCCCTACAAAGGTCCGTGTGCATAGATGGTGATGGGTCAGAATAGTCGTTACAAGGTTGGTAGTTCGAGACAGAGCTAAGAAGGGTGAGGCATTCCTCGACCAAAGGCTCCATGGGATCGTGTTAATCGATACAGTCGCAATCAAAAGACTTGGTCACTTGGAAGATATCCAACTGCATCTTCTTGCCTCCGAAGGCGATTTCCATACGTCCCGTGTCACAATCGATGTTTGCCTTAGCCGTAGCTAAGAAAGGTCTACCTAGGATGATGGGTGTGTTCTGTAGTTGTTCAGGGATTTCCATGTCGAGCACCAAGAAGTTGACCGGGAAATAAAAGTCCTTGACCCGAACAATCATGTCCACGACAACCCCCTTCAGGGTCTTCACAGATCTATCGGCCAACTGGATGGTCACAGGTGTGGGCATCAACTCTCCGAATCCAAATTGGTGGTACAAGGTTGTTGGAATCAGATTGATGGAAGCACCTAAGTCCAGGAGCGCTCTATCAAATGTCATGTCCCTCATATTGCAGGATATCAAGGGTGCTCCTGGGTCAGTTCGTTTGAGCGAAAGGTTGCTCGATATCATGGAACTTGCTTGCTTTGAGAGCACAACCTTCCTAGGTGCTTGAGGTCTTGGCTTACGCTTTGGTGTACAAGCATCCTTCAGGAACTTGGCGTAAGCCAGAATGTGCTTGACAGCTTCGAGGAGCAGAATATTAATCTGAACCTGCTTAAAGATCTCCAAAAGTTCCTCATTCTCCATAACACTTTTCCTTTTCTTGATCGTCTCCAAGGCCTCGGGATATGGTGTTTGAATGTGAATAGGATCTATTTCTGGGTCCTTGGGTTTTTCTGTGCCTCTTCAAAGTTGAGCATTTCAGGGGGTGAAGTCACAGGAGGAGTCAGCCATTTGGGATCCTAGGTTTTGGTGCTGCTTCTCAAGGTTACCGCATTTGTAGAGGCATTGGGACCATGGGTTGATCCTTGAGAAGACGAGGAAGAAGCACCAAACCTAGGGGGTGTATGTGGGGCTGATTGGACCACGTAGGCTTGCCCGGGATTGCCTTTGAACCCTTGTGAATTGGGGCCTCTGTTAGTCACGTTTCGCGGGTTCGGTTGTGGTTGAGAAGGAAGGGATCCTTGTTGTTTACAATTCAACAACTGGCTTAACTGTCCATTCAGTAAAGCCATTTCCTCCTGGTGTTTTTGGTTCATTTCAACCATCATTTTTATCAGGGTGTCCATTTGGTTTTGTGGGGGAAGGGCCACCCTATTCAGATTATAGGGGGGTCTAATCGGTGGTCCTTGCTAATAGGAGGGTAGGTTTGGCTGCTGGTTTGGCCTGGGCTGGTTCTGAAATTGAGGTGGTTTCTGGTTTGTCCAAGCAAAGTTTGGGTGATTACGCCAGCCGACGTTGTAGGTGTTGGAGAAAGGGTCAAGTTTGGAATAACCTTGGATAGCCTAGACATCTTCAAAGATAGCAGGTGTCTAGGGGGAGGGAAGAGAGTAATTAAGGGTTGAGGGAGCAAAGGTCCCTCCCTGGAACATGGTCATGGGTCGTTCTAGGTTCATCTAGCTTAGTGGCTGGACCAGGTCGACATTGTGAACTCCCTCTGCTAGGGAGAGGGTTAGTAGCGGGTTCCTGGTCTGGTTCAGTAGTTCATCTATTTTTTATCTACCAATTCCACTCGATCCAATTTCCTAGCAATGATATCCATGCCAACCGTTCTAGAATTTGCTTGTACCTCATAGATTCCACCACGGGGTTGACTGGATCGACTAAACTGGGTCATGGAGGCATTGTTGGGCGAATTTTCGCTCATGGACTTGAAGAGCACAAACATTCTCTCCTCATCTTTGTTCAGAAAGCTTCCCCCGCATGAGGCATCGACGAAGTTCTGAGGGTTGCTGTCCAAACCGTAGTAGAAGATCTGGGCCAATTGCCACCTCGGTACTTCATGGTGTGGGCATTTACTCAATATTTCATTAAATCTCTCGCACGCCTCATAGAATTGTTCCCCTCCCTGAAGTGTAAAGGTGGTAATGGCTCGTCTGAGGGCATTGGTCTTTCCTATGGGGAAGAATTTCTTTAAGAATGCATGTATCAGTTCTTCCCAAGTGGCGATGGGTCTTCCTAGGGTTCTAAGCTAGTGAGACGCTTTGTCCCTTAGTGAGAAGGGGAATATCTTAATCAAAACAATGTCTACGCTAATGTTCCTGAATTTTACAGTCCGGGCGATCTAGTCAGGATCCTCTAGGTGTTGGAAGGGGTCCTCATTTGAGCTTCCATCGAAGTGGCTCTGAATCAGGCTCAGGACATTTGGTTTTAGCTCAAAATCATCTCCCCCTTTGGGGATCCTAAGGTGTAGCTCAATCCAAATCGCAAAAGGATTGTAGAAGTCGCGGAGGGGCCAAGGTTGGTCCTAGAATGGTGGTGGATCATGTGGTGGTTGTCCTTGCGGGCCATGGAAAGGTGGTGGTGATTGCCCCTGTGGGTTCTATAACCGGTGTATGACTTTCATGATAGGGTGGATCTGTTACCGCTGAAGCCGGTGGTTTGCATTGATCTGGGCCTGGATGATGGCCATCGTGTCTAGTGGGGGTTGGTCCTCAACCTCATCTACTCTAGGTTCGACCATGTCTCTTGCAAGATCAGGTCCCCTGGATTCCTATTCCAAAACAAACAACTCAGGATGAAGTGATCGTCTCTCGTGCATACACTAGAGAAGAATAGGTGGGGATGTAGAGAGCGACAGATGCTTGAAGTGTGTGTGTACAACCAAGCAAGCAAGCCTAGTCCTTATAGTGTATTCCTTTGGGGACCTAGAAATCTCTAAGGAGATATCAAGTCCGTAGGCACGGGACTGCCCTTCCCAAAGCTAATCTGGCCAGGTTGATTACGAGGGGATTGTAGGGAAGGTTCTTCCTTTGGCTTGCACCGTCGGTTCCGTAGACCCCACAACCACTGTCGTTTGACACTTCCTCGTAGCCTAGTCACCAGATTCTACTAAGGGAATAAAGGCCAAGTGCCTAGCAAACAAAACCATGCCTCTTGAGACTTAACCCAATCCTACCTAGGGCACGTCTACTCTATTTTAATGCAGCTAGGACAGTGATTGTGCTTTGGTTATGTGATGAGGCGTTGATTGAGGTGGTGCCTCTTAGTTCTCCAATTCAAGTGTATGTGCTCCTATCAAAACATGATTTTCAAGCAAGGATTTTAAGATGTGGTATCTTTTAATGTTTGTCCTTACTTTTGTGTCTTTTAGGGTTGACGTGTCTTATTGTTTTCAGGCAAGTTTCAAGTGGGCACGCCAAATTTTGCACACAATCAGTGAGAGTAGATTTCCTTTAATGTGAAGAGGCTCTGATACCCTAATGTGCTCATCCTAGTGTTCATGAAATTTCTACCAGATGAGTTGATTTTAGGGGTGAGTGGTGTGGCCCATGTCAATTCACGGTCGCTTGGCAAAAACCACTCAAGAAAGAAAAACACTCCAAAAAGATTAGGTCTTTAAGAATGTTAGAGTGTATTTCTTTTTTGTTGGGTGATGAGTTAAGATGAGGATCAGGCAATCATTCACCACACCAATTTTTTTTTATTTTAAAACTTTTTTAGGTTTTTCTTTTAGGCAAGCAAATAACCACGGGTAGAGAACTACTCACAATCGGTCCTTATTGCGTTTACTCCATCTCCACCGTCACGAGTTGTGCTACTTCATCGTCCAAGTGCCGAGTTCCTAAAACCATCAAGTAGAATGAGAAAATGCATTAGATGATGTGAGCATGGATGCAAAATGGAAGTGACAAAATAAATCCGTTGCCTCCCCGGCAACGACGCCAAAAACTGACATGCTACGGACGCGTTTGTTTAAAAGGGTCATTGTAGTTTGCATTCATAACATCGATTTTAAATAGAGAACCGGACGTGAGTCCGAGTATCGAACACAGGGAGGCATGAAAATCAGATTTTTCTTGTTACTTTGTGTCGCAGAAGTGGCGGATTTTCGCTTGCAAGAAAATGCGAGAGAAAAGCGAGTGAGAGAGAGAGAAAGGAGGGTTAGAGTCTTTTAAGTCATGTCATTCACTTAGATCAAAATGGAAAACAACATCAATACTATCTTTAACATACAACTCGAGTTTTACAAATACAACAATAGCTAAATGTTTAAACAAAAGTAAAGTAAAGCTAGAGTAAAGGGAGGGAAGGAGAGAGAGAGGGGAGATCGCGAGGTGGCCACAATGGTGGAAGAAGGCTCCGTCGGTGACTCGTTGACTTCGTTGATTACAAGAGATGCTAAGGGAAGCTAGGAGGGAGGTACAACACTTGCTAAGTGAATTCAATGCCTTTCATGGGTGGTTGGAAGGGGTTTAAATAAGAAGAAGGGCTTTCCAAATGAAGAAGGAGTTTTAGCGACGTCCGAAACTTCTCTCAAACCCTTTCCAAAACGTCGGTGAAGGCCCCTGCCTACTGGTCATCCACATGCTCCCGTGCTTCTTCTTCGCGATCCGCATGCACCTACTATGCATCGTCCGTTCGAAGATCGGACGATTTTGCCTCGCCGTTGAGCACGCTTGTGGATCGCTTGCTGAGAACGTGTGTCCCACCCATCATCACGGGCATCTACATTGGATGAACGGGAGTGTGCCTCGTTGCCCGCTTCCGAGCCGTTCGATCGTAAATCAACGGCCGTAATCGCACGACTCGTGAATGCTTTGGAATTGAAGTGCGACGTACAGCTCGAATGCGTGCCTCCTGCGTATGTAGCGAAGGTGTGACCGCTGCGCTATCCTCCGCAGTTGGTCACGTTCTTCGATCGTCCTCAGCCGCTGCCGACTGTTGGATGGAGATCCAACGATCAGATGTTCGTGTGTGCATGCACGTGGGTTGCTGTTGAGGAGCTTAGGCATGCAACCGAGGATGGTTTCAGCCATCTGATCCTCCGATCGGACGACTTAAAGTGATGCGCAATGAGGAGCGGCAAGGGGCGCGCTCAGATGTCGCCACATGGTGGCTTTATGGCCGTTGATCATCAGATTAACGGTCAGAACTTCTTGGGCCAATCGTGGGAGCTCCGGATATCGGATTTGGTTGATTTTGAGTCCGTTGGACTCCGTTTGTCATTTTGAATCCATCCGTTAGTCAGATTGCTCATTTGAGGCCTATTTTGACATGCACTTGTACAAATGGCCATTAATAATGCACTATAAGCAATTTTGATGTGCGATGCATGCAATGCTCCCATGCCTATTTATGATGTGTTATCTATGCATTCTACCCTTAAGATCGACCCCATTTGGTGGAATTATCATCGTAAAATGTAGTGTTATCATACCCTCATGCTTACTCCTTGCTAGTCCCTAGCATGGTTCATTCTAGCCGTTATTCTCAGTCAGAATTCAGGAAGTGATTACTTAGACATTTTGTTACTTGTCAACAGGAGGAAATATACTAAGATCCTAATCTACAGAGACTAAACAGTGCCCGAGTGTCTGCCAAAATATGAATCGCCTGATTTTTTTTTTTTTAAGTAGGTGGCTTCTCTAGTCTAAGATTTACATAAAGGAAGCAAAAAGAGAAAGATCTAGTGACTGGGCTCTGGACAACCTACCTATGGGTTGTTACCCACGATAACTTGCCAGCCATATCACCCTAGAAGGTTCATTAGCTACCCAATTTTCGTTAGAATCACCGAACAACGAGTCAGTGACAAAATAGTTTGTAGACGCTTAAAACTCAAAATTCCCTCAAATCAGAGGGTGGGTTGATAAGTCGTGTACTTATCACCCAAACTTATTTACTCCAATTAAAATAGAATTTAGGTTAGCAAGGACTCGAAAAACAAATCCAC
Source organism: Thalassia testudinum (assembly GCA_037157565.1). NCBI lineage: Eukaryota > Viridiplantae > Streptophyta > Magnoliopsida > Alismatales > Hydrocharitaceae > Thalassia > Thalassia testudinum. The sequence goes on from JAZHRO010000031.1 coordinate 149,455,490, forward strand.
ATTTTAGTGGATACATAGGCTGATTAAGTCTAAAGACTTGAAGGGTCTTTGTGTTCAAATCATAATGTAGTATTTCCTAAGATTGAAAATTTTCTTAAACCCAAGTTATCTTCCCTAATTCCATTTTTTTTTTAATAAAACAAATCTAAGGAGCTGACGAATAAAGTCAGAGATGAATATCCACCCCCCCATGCCTATCTAATGCAATGTCATTGTATTGAAAAGACATAAAACATAGTGGAATAGAGTAGAAAGCACCTGAATTGCGTGAATGTCAGATCCGTTTCGAGATAAAAACTAAAAAGAACTGTATACGTGCTGAATTTAGTGCCTTCAGCTAGGCACACTATACAAAGAAGAGAATTAAAGAATTCACGGGTGCAAGTCAGAATCAGAATAAACAAAAGAAACCTCTACCTAACAGCAGAGGTCCACAAATGTGGACCAGATTGTGGTGCAGACCCATACCCCATAATCGAGAATATCTCAGGTTTTGGATAAAAATTACCCAAAACCTAAAATTAGTATGCAAGCAGGGTCGAGCCTGCAATTTATGAGGATGCAACCCAAGACCAAAGAGTCGGGTTATAGAGAAATCAAGCTCAAAAGGATAATCATTAAATGTGTGCTTGGGTTTGACATCCTCAGAACAAATGTCGTAAGGGTTCTGGTTTGATGGTTTCAGCTTAATAGGAACCCTTCGACTCGGTCTTCTACTTCCTCCAGAACTTGCTTCCCAAATCAAAATTTCTTGGCTCCTATCCTCCTCATTCAGCATGTCAAATTCCAAGACCTCTTGTGTAACGACCCGATTCTCGAGTCCCTACGAGGCACGAGAACCGGATCGACTCGACTAATCCCAAGACCTAGTCATCCAACGAGAAGTAACCAAAAGAGCAGTAAAATAAACCACATTCAACATGAAATATAACTAACAGTAACAAAATACAACAGTAAGAAAAAGAACTACTACAGCATGTACCACCACAACAGTAGAACTACATTTATAACATAACAAGAACTGCGGGTAAAGAAAAGTACAGAGAGTAACAAAAACTACTCATTACAATGGAAACAAAAGGAGTACAAAAGAGCAGTGGTAACTCTACTGGACCCTACTCGGCCCAGCGTCCTCTGCAGCTGCTGACCCTGGCTATTCAACACCTGGTCCTGAAAAGCAACGAGTGTAACACGTTAGTGAAACGCTGAGTAGAGTGGCAGCTAAACTAAAGAAGTAGTAAAGTGTACAGTAGCTGTTTTATTTTCTTTCTTCCTTTATTTACGTCTTTCTATTGTTTCATAATTTATCTATTTCTCAGATCCTTCACTTGATCTCGAATGTTCCTCGTGGGAACGATCTTGATTGCAGTCTTTTCCGAACAGTAGAAGTAGCACGTGGTGCTCTCCTGGCTGGGAGAGTCCCCCCGTGGTGATCCTACTCTCAGTCAACTACCCCAAGGTCACGAACAGTAGAAATAGCACGTGGTGCTCTCCTGGCTGGGAGAGTCCCCCCGTGGTGATCCTACTCTCAGTCAACTACCCCAAGGTCACGAACAGACATAACGGTGACTACGGCACGCGCGATAAATGCACAGGTAGCTAACCCGCACTGGCACGCGGTCAGTCGTTTCCGTTAACGGATGCGCCCAAAGCACAGCAAGGAACCAGTACAGGGCAGAGCCCTCTCAGTAACATGGATCCAACACCTCCACAGTAACCAAACAGGGACCTTGCCCCTCCACAATCCGCGCACCCTCGCCTGACTACCCTGGTTTGCCCAGTGGGCCTAACAAGTCGGTGTAGGTGAGCTAGCAGAACCCCGGGGCCCGTGGGGTAGCTAGTACTCGCCCTACACTAGTAGCTCTCCTCGGTACTATGTACACGAGGGCCAACAAGTCGGTACAAAGTGTCCAGACCTAACCCCGGGTCCCTGGGGCGGCTGGCTCCGCTCTGCACTAAGCAGGTAATAGGTGCTTCCCCTAGTACTACGTACCCAAGAGACAACGCACCTCCACATCTTTCCTTCTCAATTCCATTTCATTCTCTTTCCAGGAGTTCTACTCCTAACTCCCCGTAGGGTTCTAGCTCTTTTAACTCAGCACAATTTGGTTTCACCTTCTAGTTTTACATTCATACAACCCATGTTCTCAATCATGTTTATTTATTCAATTCACAGGCAGCTGTTTGTTCCTCTCCACTTTTTCAAGACTGCAGTATTCATATATTCCACTAGTTTTCCCATTCTAGGATTCATGCCATACCCTAGGATCTATCATAGAATCTAGTTTTCCAGCCCTAGGATTCATGCAACACCCTAGGATCTATCATTCAATCTAGTTTCTCATTCTTAGGATTCATGCAATGTCCTAGGTTCTATTTATGGTTCCATAATTTAACATGTTATGCTAATAAACTTAAAAGCCACTCTACCAGCTACAACGGGAGTACTGGGGGCATGGTCGGGAATCCCGCGTGCCTCCGCAACCCCCGAGACTACAATGGAATGGGGTCCTATCACAAGGATCAAACACAAGGAGTTTCTTAAAATAATATATAATTACTGTAGACAGGTAGAGGATTTAATTCCGAAAAGTGCGCAACTCGAAACGCGGAAAACGGACTCCGAACGGGCCCTAAACGGGTCGAAAACGACGAAACAGTGCAAAATCAGACGTCTGGAACCTCTTCTAGACGTCTTAAAATGAGGATCAGATGGTACCTTCGCTCTGTATAGTCTCTCAGACGTCCAGAAGCCTGTGGGGGGGTCTGGCCTAGTTCCCAGACGTCCGATGGTCACCCCGGACGTCTGGAAGTCTTTCCCATCGTCTGGCACTGCAGTCAGACGTCTGATCCGCGTTGGATGGCGAATCTCAGAACCTGAGCGTACCCATTCCTCGCTCCCAGTACGGACGGTCAAAGAGAAGGAGGAAGTACCAAAATAACTTACCTTTCAGATGTCTGGACAGTCCTCCAGACGTCTTCTCCGTCGTCTGGTTGGAAACTGATGAGAACCTCATCATGAGCCATAACTAGCTCATTTTGACCCAATACAAAGGATAAAAGCTCCTACATAACTCAAGAAAAGGCTTAACTCAGAGAATTCTGAGTTTAAGGAGAAAACAAGTCATAAGGGGTAAAAATGCAATTTTACCAGTATAATCTACATACAGGGTAATTCAGGGTCCAAACACAGGTCAAACAAATCGAATAAGAAGGAAAGTGGGATGATCTGATAAGGGCTACAGTAATTCCAAGGAACTAAATGATAATCTGTAACCCTAAAGCAAATCCACTTCAATTCACGAGGTTCGAGGCAAAGTAAAATAGAATAAACCCTCTAAAATTCATAGAAAAATAATCTCTAGGGTTTAGAACCTTCAATTTGGCCTTCAGAACCCATTTTGACCTACATTGAGAACCATGCCCAATTAATAACTTAATTTGGGTTTTTGCATAAATTGACCGGTCAAGTAAGGTTTAATCTAGAAATAAAATTCACCATCAAATTCCTTAGGTCCTAATTAGTCATGTATAAAAACTTGAGCCTAAGAAGAAACCTTCTTGACCAACTTTGCACTTTGGTCCTCATATATTTACTTTTTGGCCCTCAACTTTTGAACCCTCACATTTATGCCCCTAACTCTCCTTCGTTCTTTGCATTCAGGTCCCTCCTGCCAAAACCTGCCAGCACCATACTCCGGCGACCTTGCACGGAGCATGGCGCCGCGCAGGGTGAGGGGGAGGGGCTGGCAAGTCATCCGGGGGTGCCCTGCGTCGTCAGCCGTCGCAGGAACACCCCCTGGTCGCTGCAACCCACCATACCGGCCGTGCGAATGCACGGACGGTATGGGTTTCCATCTTCGGCGTCCTCCGGCGAGGGAGACACGTCGTCTCCCTCCGCCTTCGTCTCTGATTCGGCCTCTATAAATACCCCCGTCGCTCCGCCATTCTGAGCAGCTCGGATCTGACGGAGAAAACCCCCAACTTTCCTCTCTTCTCACTCCGGCAGACGCCCACCAGCTTTGGCGGTTCTTCCTCCTCCTCTTCGCTCTGCCGCAATACCAGCAGCAGAGACTTCTTCCCCTGCTCTTCCAGCGTCGCGCAATACCGGCGCGCGCTGCCTCTGCCCCGTCGTCACCGCCGTCCTCCCCCACTGGGCACCTTCTTCTCCGGCGACAGCAAGTACAACCGTCCACCTCCTCGCCCCCTTCGTCACTGTAGTTAGGTTAGAACTACTTCCCTCTATTCTCTCTCTCTTTTCCCCCTGCTATTTTTATCTAATTACCCCTCGACCGCGCCTAATCACCCTCACCTTCTCCGCCTCCGGCCATCCTCCGGCGAGCCGCTCCCATCACTCCAGCAACCCACACGGCTCGCCGACCACCGCAGAACCTCCGCCTCCTCACCCTGATCAACCTCCGCCCTTCCACTTCCCCCAAATCACCCTCTGCAACTCCACCGAACAAACCCATCTCCCGACCCACAGTCCGACCTAGGGCAGCTCTTAGGCTCCGCCCCGCCGCCTGCACACCCCCCGACCACCTTCGTCGTGCCACGGCGAAGGTCCTCCGCGTTTCTGATTGGGCCGAGAGGCCGTTTCTCTGTAGGCAGGTACCTGCGCTCGTCGCCGCCATTGTTGAAGCGAAGCAGCTTCGACCTGCTGTCCCAGGTGCGCCGCGCCCAGGTCATGCTCCCAGGCTGTGCGGGGGCATTTCGGCCAAGCGTTAGGCTACAGTTGAGGCGAATCCCTCACGCGAAGGCCTCGCGTAAAGCTGCAATTACCAGCTGCTTCCTCCGCGCAGGCGCGAAATTGGGGTGGGACATTTCGTCCCACCTCGGAAGGCTCTGAAGGAGCGCAGCAGTATAAAGCGAAAAAGTGCTGGAGGCTTATTGCCTCAGCACACGGGGTGAGGTCCCCTTCACCTGCCCGGTTACCCGGTCTCGTCCGCGCTCACGCCCCGCGGACTTGGCCCGACCCGACTTAGACTGACCTGCACTCCTCGCCCACCACGCACGCCGGTGGGCCTGGACCCGGGCGCGACCCATACCCGGCAACCCGGTCGCTCTGGGAGAGCTTTCCTAAGAGTGGCTTCTATGAGAGAGAGACGCGGGGGAGGGTAGAGTTAGGTTTTGCCCCTCTGATCAAGCTGTGTAAGTGTGCAGGCACAGGTGAAGAAGAACCGTGGAAGAAGACGAAGGCTGAAGGAAGGAGGAGCACCGAGCGGCACTGTAGCAGCGGCAGTTTAAGTTGTCTGATTGGAAAATCAGACGACGTCCTGAAGGCAAAGAAGGAGAAGGAAGGCGAGGCAGAGGAGGAACACAGAGAGGCTAAGTGAAGACTCTGCAGAAGAAGAAGAGCACGAGAAGAAGATCTGAAGAAAGGGAAAGAAGAAAGAAAGAAGAAGAAGAAGAACAAAGGAAGAGAACAGAAGATCTGAGAAGGAAGAAGAGGAGAAGCAAAGAGAAAAGAAGAAAAGCCAACAAATTCTCTCTCTCTCTTTCTTTATTTTTGTAAAAGAAACTTGTACCCCTAGAATACAACTTGCTCCCTGAGTTCGACCTCGGGAACTCTTTTATTTTCCGAGTAACAAATTGTATTAAACTGGTAATCACCTCTCTCTATACTATACTACGACGAAATAATAAAACTATAGAGGAAGGTCGCCACCAGAAACCCAGACATCTGATTCTGGAAAAACTTCCAGAATCAGAGCTCCACTCGCCCTCCGCCTGCGACGCACGGCCGCGCCGCGTCTCGTCCGCCTGCTGCTCAAGCTGCAGTAGACCTCCCGCGTCACTCCTCTCCCGCTACACCCCTGCCAGCCGGCTCTATCAGCCCCGGCAAGCTCGAACCCTCATGGCCGAGCGCCTCCTCCCTCGCGCAGCACCTCCTCCCGCACTCACCACGGCTGTCACTGCTGCCGCTCGCACTCGCTGGAAGAAGAAGAAGGAGGAGCGAAGGTGATGAGAGTGAGGGAGAGGGTGAGGCTTTTTAAAGCCGCCCGGGGAGAGGGAGAGAGAGAACGTAGACTGCGGTCACAGGAGGAGAGAGGGAAAAAGAGAGAGGTGCGGCGGTTGCGGGTCTGCGCGCACAGGCGCGCAGACGGAATCCCGCGTGCCACAGAAAACAAATCCCAGACGTCTGGAAGGGGTTCCAGACGTCTGAAGCCGCATTCGTAACATCTTGCATATTAATCACCCCATCTAATTCTAAATGATGTGGCTGTATCAAAATTGACTTGGGTCTAGTTATCTCAGAAATAGAATCATCGATAAGCTTAACGGGGTGTAACTGACAATCAGGGCATTGAATTGAATCCTCCAGAAAATGTGATTCTCGATCCATAATGTGAGTCCCAATAAGATTAGTTTCCTCAATTATTGGGCTATCAAATGATCTATCAGATTCCTCAGGCCCAATCGTCTCACAAAAATCGTGTTCTGTAAACTCACGTGAGACTTCGCAACGTGAATCTTCACCATCAGAATCAAAGAAATCAAGATCCGTATTAATGTATATCCCAAAATCATCTCACTTTCTATTCCAAGGAGACATACGTTTCCTCGTACCATGGCTCAGGGATCTCAGGTGAAGAAATTAGATCTTTCTTAATTGATGCTCTAATTCAATCTGGTCAGCCCTGTAACACGTGTCCCCCACAACAGGTGCCTGAACGGGTTCTAAAATTGGCTCTCATGAAGAGGGTTCATCCTGGGAATCATCCCATGATTGAATCAAAGCAACCACAAATCTCATCCTCAATTTCGCTAACTTCCCAAGTAGAAACTCACCCGGGTTCTTATCCTTAACATCCTAGAAACAATCCAACAAATACTTATTCAAATCATCAATCATTTCAATCAGAGGCTCTAATCTCTCAATGCAAGGTATTGGCTGAACTTCTAAAAATTGTATGATATTCCTCAAGTTAGCCAGAACCTTATCTTGAACCTAGTTACCCTGAACCAAATGAGTTGGTTCAGGGTTGGGCGGGTTTGGGGTCAATGCAGGGGAATTAACGAATTGAGATTTGTTATACCCTTTCTGATAATAGGTCATTTCAGATTGTTCAAAAGGTGGTGATGACCTAAAGGCGGTGTAATCAGAGGATGGGTAAGAATCAGTGTATCCTTCTTGATTGTAGATCGTATTAGGTTGTTCATGAAAGGTTGATGATCTATAATTGATGTGGCTCTGAGAAGGATAGAAATCACAATCATAGTGTTCAGGGTTAGACCCTAAACACAGGGGTCCAGAACTGTATCCCCAATCCGAGTTATCCCAACTAACTGATGGTTGATTACAGTACGAGTTGGGATAATCGTCATGTTGAGGATAATTCAAAATAGGAGGGAAAGAACGGAAAAGCGTGTAATATGTGGAAGGATTCATGAGATACGGGAGGAAGAAAGGCATCCTACAATACAAGCAATCAAACCTATCCTTAAGTGGGCTAGCCTAAAGACCTACAGACTCCCAAAACTCGTCTTGAGATAAAGAAACGATTTGATCGACTTCTGTCTGTTCAATCCAACCAGTTAAAAGGAGGGACTGGGGAGAAGGTTCTTCCTTCAGCTTACGCCTCCGGTTCCTAGTGTACCCCCAGATAAACGTCAATTTATCATCATTCTTATGCATTAAAACAAACCTAGATCTTAGGATTTTTCTCTGCAAATGAGTTTTTAGGCTGCATTTAGGCATAAATTAGGTTAGGCATGCATTGCATTTTTTATTGTCTTTTTGATATGTTTTTGTGAGTGTTAGAGATGAATAGATATATAAATCCCTAAAACCCTAGCACTCAAGAAGGCAAATGGTGAAGAGAAGCTCAGACTAGATGGAACTCAGCTTGATCCAGCTCACCACAGTTGGAACCTAGCTCACTTGAACTAGGGTTAGCTCATCCCAGCTCCATTAAGTTAATCTCAGCTGAATGGCAACTCAAGAGAGTTCATCTTAGCTCACCCTAGCTCAAGTCAGCTCAAATCCAGCTCAACCTCATTGAGTCTAGCTCATTTTAGCTCCCACAAGTCCACAGGGAGCTCTAGCTAGCTCAACTGAGTTGATTGGAATTCACCCCAGCTCAGATCCAGCTATATCTAGCTCCACTCAACTCCAGCTAGCTGAAGAAAAACTCATCCCAACTCAAGAAGCTCAAGTCTAGCTCCCGGAACTTAGTTGAGCTAAGCTATCTTAGCTGCCTCAACCAGCTTGATCTCCCCAGGAGTACCAAACCCAGCTCACCTCAGCTCATTATGGTAGAAGCCAGCTCACTTTAGCTTGGCGTAGCAGCTAGCAAAGAACTAGCAAGTTAAGCCAGCTAGAGTAGCTCCATGCCAGCCTCTTCAGCAACTGCCAGCTCCAGTTCTAGCTCCAGACTTCTCCTCCTCAGCTCCTCTCTTCAAACCCTAGCTCCAATACCTCCTTTTCTACTCCATATCTAGCTAAGCTAGCTTAGCTTAGCTTAGCTAGCAACCAGCTCCTTGGCCATCCACCACCTTCAACTCAACCCTAGCTAGCTCCACCAACTTAAGCCCTACCTAAGCTAGCTATCCTACTCAAGTTGGCACCACCTCCTAGCCACCTCTTCACCCCATCATCACCACCAAAAGGCACCAATTTTGGTGCCAAAACCTAATCCTAACTACCCCCTTTTTGGCACCAACATCCACCCCCACATCCACCATACACCTAACCCTACAACCCATCCTAGCCACCCACCTACCCCTCCTTCTAGAACCTTTCTTGGCGCCACCTAAGACCCCCTTCTAGAAGCCATTTTGGCGCCAACTTCAAGGGGTGCCACCACCCATAACCACTCCCTAGGTGTCCCTTGGGTTGGTGCCAATTGCCCTTAGCCATAGGATCCCCAACCACCTCCATCTTCCCATCTTAGCCCTCCATTCCAAGAGTCACCTTAGCCCCCTTTCTACTCTATATAAACCCACCACCTACCACCATTTTAGAGTATCCTCCATTAATGTATTATTCCACCTACATCCACCTATACCTACGGCCAAGGAGAAGGAGTAGAGAAGAAGATTAAGGGGGCACATCACCAGCCCCTTTGGTGCCTTCTTCTCCCCACTCTCTTCAACTTGGGCCACGCCAAGGAGGAGGACTTTTCTACTTCAAGGAGGATGGCCAGGCAAAGGAGAAGGACCTAGGGTGGACGTCCACCCTTGGAGAAAAGCTTAAAGCACGCTCCCTTAGGGCTTGCTTTGGAGGACATCACCTTGGCAGAGCATAGCAAGGAAGGAGTTGGACTCTTTTCAAGCTCGGGAGCTACCAAGCTTGGAGCAAGATGCCCTCTTCTTCACCATCTATCTATAGGATTTGTGTTTTATTTTATTTATTGCAATTTTCTAGTAGTAGAAGCATTCATCTACTAGATTTTTCTGTAAAACACTTTCTCATTAATCAAGTTGCCTTCTTTGCAATTTCTTTAGTTGCATTTTTAATTTCTTTGTTTTTAGCATTCTTCACTCCCTCTCCCTAATTATTCTAGGCATCCACTTGCCTAGAGTGAGCTTAGGGAGAGGCTCTACTTGCCACTTTAGAAGTAGTGTATTGAGTTAAGTGTAAGTCACTTTCTCGCCAACAATTTTGCATGTTGCCTTAATTTCAAAAACATAAAAATGATATATTGAAAAAGATCAAAAAGAAAGTTGAGATTTATATTCCAAGCAAGAGATGTAATTTTTGCAAACTTACCTCCTTGGACGACCCTAGATACCTCACTATCTAGGTCTTACAAATTTAAAAGCGAAAGAGGATTTACACGTTGCAACGACACTAAATTGCCTAATTAACAAATTGCGTATTTTTGCGATCACCCCCCAGCCACGATCGTTTGATTCTGCTCCCCTAGCTAGACATCAGATTGAACAGTAGAAGCAGACTAATCGAAAATAATCTTATTCTAGGCTCTGAAGAGCGAGTCGAATCCTTAAGGCCAACATCTACTTTGTTTTATTTAGGACTAGGTTTGAATCTGCTTTGGAATGTGATGGGCCCTTTATCTGGGTTGTGCCCTTAATGATTGATTGATTTCTGTGTGCGTGCACAACCAATGGTTTTCAAGCAAGATTATTTTTGATGTGGTGAATTTTAAGGTTCAAATCTTGCTTAGTAGCTTTTAGGATTCAACTTTGTTGGCACACCAGGTTTTGAAAGCATAGGTGGAGATGTTTTTCCTTTAAAACTTAAAAGAATGTGGAGTGCCTGGTAAATCCCTAATAGTTGAACCTAAATGGTAGCTACTTGATGAGTTGATTTTAATTGAAGTGGTACAGCCCAATTAACTCAAACAATTAGCCTGTTGCACCACTTAATTAGGCACACAAGTGATTTCCTAATATGATTTCTACTCAATTATGTGTTTGAATGTGTGTACCGGCTCCAAAGATCGGTTTACTGGTTGAGTTTGAAAATCATATGAGGTTGTGTACCTCTGTGATATTTTTTTAATTTTTTTATTTTTTAATGTGGAGATTGGGGCGGGTGTGGGTGTCAAACAACAAACAATCTAACCTTAGAGTTTATAAGAACACCTAGGTTGATTGATGTTTGTGTTATTATGTGGTGAAATGAAATCTAATGGGTGGGAGGTGGGGGATAACTTACAAAACCTTCCATAGCACTTTACTCCAATCTACCGCTTTTGTTTATCTCGAAAGAGTACCTGCAATCACATTAAGAAAGGAGAGAAGTAAGATAAATGATTTGTAAGTTAGAAAACACGAAGAAAAAATCAAAGAGCGTCGCCTCCCCAGCAATGGTGCCAAAATGTTGAACGCATGGGTTGCTACGCTAACATGTTTGGTTTGAAAAACCTGTCATCGTAGTATGAAAGCGAAGAACTCGTGTTCAACAAATAAAATTTATACCGGAATGAAAATCCTGGGTCAAACACAGGAAGGCAGACGTTTGATTTAAAAACACGCATTTGTTTTATTTGTCATGAAGTAAATTAATTGATTAGAACTATCTAACTATTTACAATAAATAGAAGAGAGAGAGAGTAAGAGAGAGAATAATACAAACAAAAATCAAAAGAGATATAGAATACACATGGAATTCATTATCGAAAGGATTATTCATTACACTAAATATTACGACTAGAAAGCAGGAAAATGACTACACTAGAAAGCAGTAAAAAGAATGGGGAGAGAGATATCCGCCTCGACGGTCGCTTGGAGGACGAGCCGGACCGGACGACGCCTGGACGAAGGAGGACGGAGCAGGACGAAGGAGGACGAAGCGGAAGAACGGGAATGGGGTAGCACGTCATCGTCGTCGCGGGATCTGCTTCCAAAAGGGGACGAAAAATTGACTTTATCTCGCGAGAAGCATCCCGGGTGTGGGACAAGCTTCTCTTGAGCTTTAGAGAGGGAGAGAAGAGAAGGAAGGGATGAGAATTTCGTATGGAGGGGGTCTCCTTTTATAGTTGCAAGGAGTGGGAGCAATTTGGTCATTACAACTCTAAAAAATTAATTCAGGACCTTTAGTGATGGATAAAATCGTCGCTAAAGGTCCAAACGTGACTAATGTGGGCGGTGCCCTCGCGCCTCTTCGCCTGTCATGTGCTCAACGCACCCTCACATTCGCTGAATCTCAACCATTCGATCGTGAGGTCAAACGGCTGAGATGCATTCCTCGCCACGCCTTAACTGTGCCTGCGTCAGATCGAGCATTGAAACGCATGTTTGATTGAGCATGTGTGATTCGTGCGCCCAGATCACGCCACGTCTCCGCATTTAAACCGTCCGCTCACCATCCTACAACTCAATTGGGCTTGCTCCATGCCTGTGCCTGATTTGAGGCTCGCGGGGGCTTGACCCCGCGACCTCTACTTCGCTCGCGGCGTCGTCTCCGCTGTGCTACGCAATCGAGATGGTCGCGCGGATGAAATCAAGTGTGCGCATCCACAGCCATTGGATGCGCATCCAACGGCGAAGAAGCAGCGCTCTGATTAAAGAAGAGAAGGTGTGGCGGGTGCTTTGGCCAGTTGGGCGGCTAAGATGGCACCACGTGGTGCCATCTAAGCCATCCATCTTCTGGATGATGTAGATGGTGCCACGGTTGTCAGATTGAGTCGATTTTTGTGCCGTTAGGCTGTGATCGTCGATCTGAATCCATCCATGTGGTCGGATTTGTTGTTTGAAGTATGGATTCACACCATCTTGGCCCTTAATTGTCTAGGGTTCCCCGGTCTCTATCTAATGCTACAGATGCATGATTAGGGCGATCTTGGAGTCGTTGAACTCCAATCGTCAACCTGATTACATCTGTACGGTTGGATCTTCGATTTGAGGCCCGATAAAAAGTTTGCCCTATCCATGAACATAAAAGGAGACAACTATTTTATTCAAACTACTCTAAATGCAAGATGATGCATGTTATACAATATTTATAGTATGCAATGCAATCCTATGCTTAAGAACATGCATAAATAGACATCTTAAGTAGTGTAAACATGTTTACATCACCCACTATTGACAAGTTCCTAATGCCCAAGTTTTTCTTCCTAAATTCAATATATTTTTTTAATTTTCTTTTATTTTTTTCAGACTGATTAAATGAACTCAAAATTATGCAAATTACCACCGCCCCATGCTTATGTTGGACAATGTCCTCATTGACAAATACATGGATGCAATAGGGTTCAGAAAGATATTACCTGAGTGAAGTAAAATACCTGATCAGTCTGAATCTTCTAGGTTACCTCCCAGGAAGCGCTGAGTTTAATGGCTCCAGCTGGGCGGTATTTTGTGTCATCCCTCAATAAGGGTGACAACCTCCTTTGGGGGAACCTGGGTAAGGAAGTGTTTCAATCTCTGACCATTGACTGTAAAAGTATGCCCAGTGTTCAGATCTGCGATTTCAACCGCCCCATTGGAGTAGGGTTTGACTACCCTAAACGGTCCTATCCACTTAGACCTGAGCTTCGCAGGAAAGAGTTTTAGTCGAGTGTCAAAAAGCCAGACTTGCTGGTTAGGCTCGAAGGTCTTTCTATGGATGAGTCAGTTGTGGATGGCTTTCATTTTCTCCTTGTAAAGCTGACTATTCTCAAAGGCATCCCGACGAATTTCCTCGAGCTCGGAGAGTTGGAGCGTCCTCTACATCCCGGCTAACTGGGAATCCATGTTACATTGCTTAACGACCCAGTAAGCCTGGTGTTCCAACTCGACAGGAAGGTGGTAAGCTTTGCCAAAGACCAGGTAATAAGGCAACATGCCTATCGGGGTCTTGAAAGCGGTCCGGTATGCCCACAAGGCATCATCTAGTTGTGCAAACCAGTCCTTCCTGTCAGGTCTCACAGTCTTCTGAAGAATGTTCTTGATCTGCCTATTTGAGACTTCGGTCTGCCCATTCGTTTGCGGATGATACGGGGTGGCAATACGGTGGGTAACCCCGTATTTTCTGAGTAGGGCACAGAATTGGGTGTGGACAAAATGACTTCCACCATCACTGATCATGGCCTTCGGTATTCCAAACTGAGAAAAGATATTCAACTTAGCAAAAGTTCATGACAGCCTTATGATCACATCGGCGGGTGGTGACGGCTTCAATACATTTGGAGACATAGTCTACAGAGACTAAGATGTACTCAAAGCCGTTGGATGGTGGAAAGGGGCCCATAAAATCAATATCCCAAACGTCGACGATCTCGATGATTAGAATGGGCTGGAGGGGCATCATGTCTTTTCTGGTCATGGTCCCCAGAGTCTGGTAGCGAGAGCAAGTCTTAGCAAAGTTGTGTGCAACCTTAAATAAAGAAGGCCAATAAAATCCAGACTACAGAAACTTTGTAGCCATTTTCTTTCCTGAGAAGTGGCCACCACAAGCTTGGTCATGACAAAAGGACAGCACACTCTGAACTTCATCCTCCAGGATACACCTCCAGATGATCTGGTCGGCACAGAGGCGAAACAACATGGGATCATCCCAGAAATAGTGCTTGGCTTCAGCCAAGAACTTATCCCATTGCTGTTTGGATCAGTTGTGTAGGGTTTGTCCCACAACCAAGTAGTTGACATAGTCGGCATACCAAGGTAGTTTCCTGTCTTGCATAGCCAGAATTTGCTCATCGGGAAAATTGTTAGATAAAGGCAAGGAAGGCCCAATGTGGTCTGGGTGGAGTTCGGATAGGTGATCAGCCACCACATTCTTTGACTCAGCTTTGTCACAAATTTCCAGGTCAAATTCCTGCAAGAGCAGGATCCATTTGATGAGCCTGGGTTTTGCATCCTTTTTAGCCAATAGATGCCAGATGGCCGAGTGGTCCGTATAGATGGTCACGTGGGATCCCAGAAGGTAAGATTGGAACTTTTCGAGTCCAAAGACTACAGCAAGCAGCTCTTTCTCTGTGACCATATAATTTCGTTGGGCCTCGTCCAACGTTTTGCTCGCATAGTAGATCACCACAGGTTTCTTATCTCTTTTCTATCCCAGAACTGCGCCTATGGCAAAGTCTGATGCATCACACATGATCTCAAAATCCTGGGACCAGTCTGGGGGCTGAAGTACTGGTGCTATGGAGACTAAGCTCCTGAGGGTGTGGTAAGCCTGGATGCAATCAGAGGTCATGTGGAATAAGGCATCATTGGCTAGAAGGCCAGTCAAGGGTTTGGAGAGCTTGGAGAAGTCTTTGATGAACCTTCGATCGAAGCCAACGTGTCCAAGGAACAAGCGAAATTGCCAGACCAAGCTAAGTGGGGGAAGTTTGGAAATCAAATCAACTTTAGCTTGATCCACCTCAATGCCCCTATGTGATACGATGTGACCGAGGACGATTCCTTCTTGAACCATGAAATGGCTCTTTTCCCAGCTTAACACCAAATTAACCTCGATACATCATTTTAGGATTTTCTCCAAGTTGCTCAAACAGTAGTCGAATGAATTCCTAAATAATGAGAAATCATCCATAAAGACCTCCAGGTATTCACCCACCATCTCCGAAAAGATGGCTAGCATGCAACACTGAAAGGGAGCAGGTGTGTTGCATAACCCGAACGACATACAACGGAATGCAAACGTGCCGTACAAGCAAGTGAATGTGGTCTTCTCTTGATCTTTAGAAGAAATTACGACTTGGTTATATCCTGAATATCCATCCAGGAAGCAAAAATACTTCTGCTTTGCCAATCGCTCAAGAATCTAGTCGATGAATGGTAGGGGAAATGATCTTTCTTGGTTGCCTCATTGAGCTTCTGTAATCAATACACACCCGCCATGTGGTAGTGGTGCGGGTGGGGATGGACTCGCCACACTCATTACTGACAACAGTGAGCCTGGCTTTCTTTGGAACCACTTGAGTGGGGCTCACTCAAGGGCTATCAGAGATGGGATAGATGATGTCGACGTCAAGCCATTTGATAATTTCCTTCTTAAGGACCCCCCGTATATTTGGGTTTAATTATCTCTGCATCTGACGGGGGGGTTGCGCCCCATCTTCTAGGTAAATCTTGTGGGTACAATAGGTGGGGCTAATTACTCTCAAGTCTGAAATAGTCTAGCCAATGGCAGCCCTATGTTCTGATAGGGTCGCGGTTAATCTAAGTTCCTGATCCTTGGTTAGGTTGGCGTTGATAATTACTGGGAAGGTCTAGTCAGGTCCCAGGAAGACATACTCGAGATTCTCAGGTAGCGGCTCTAGTTTAGGTGTGGGTGGAACAATGTGTGATGGAAAGGGGAAAGGCGGGAGTTGATCAACATCAATCTCCTCAAATGGTGTTGGTTGATGGTAATCAGCCCTACAAAGGTCCATGTGCATAGATGGTGACGGGTCAGAACAGTCATTACAAGGTTGGTAGTTCGAGATAGAACTAAGGGTGAGGCATTCCTCGAAGGCTCCACAGGATCATGTTCCTTGATATAGTTGCAATCGAAAGACTTGGTTGCTTGGAAGATATCCAACTGCATCTTCTTGTCTCCGAAGGCAATTTCCATACATCCCATGTCACAATCGATGTTTGCCTTAGCCATAGCTAAGAAAGGACTGCCTAGGATGATGGGTGTGTTCTGTAGTTATTCAGGGACTTCCATGTCGAGCACCAAGAAGTCGACTAGGAAATAGAAGTCCTTGACTCAAACAATCACGTCCTCGACTACCCCCATTAGGGTCATCATAGATCTATCGGCCAACTGGATGGTCACAGGTGAGGGCGTCAACTCTCCGAATCCAAATTGGTGGTACAAGGTTGTTGGAATCAGATTGATGGGAGCACCTAAGTCTAAGAGCGCTCTATCAAATGTCACGTCCCCGATATTGCAAGATATCAGGGGTGCTCCCAGGTCAGTTCATTTGAGTGGAAGGTTGCTCAATATCACGAAACTTGCTTGCTTTGAGAGCACAACCTTCCTAGGTGCATGAGGTCTTGGCTTACACTTTGGTGTACAGGTATCCTTCAGGAACTTGGCGTAAGCCGAAATGTGCTTGACAACTTCGGGGAGCAGAATATTAATCTGAACCTACTTAAAGTTCTCCAAAAGTTCCTCATTCTCCATAACACTTTTCTTTTTCTTGATCATCTCCAAGGCCTCGGGATATGGTGTCTTAATGTGAATAGGGTCTATTTCTGGGTCCTTGGGTTTTTCCTACACCTCTTCAGAGTCGGGCATTTCAAGGGGTGAAGTCACGAGAGGAGTCGGCCAATTGGGATCCTAGGTTTTGGTGTCGCTTCTCAAGGTTATCGCATTTGCAGAGGCATTGAGACCATGGGTTGATCCTTGAGAAGACGAGGAAGAAGAAGCACCAAACCCAGGGGGTGTTTGTGGGGCTGGCTAGACTATGTGGGCCTACCCAGGATTGCCTTTGAACCCTTGTGAATTGGGGCCTCTGTTAATTACGTTCAGCGGGTTCAGTCGTGGCTGAGAAGGAAGGGATCCTTGTTTACAATCCAACAGCTGGCTTAATTGTCCCTTCACTAAAGCAATTTCCTCCTGGTGTTTTTGGTTCATTTCAGCCATCATTTTTATTAGGGTGTCCATTTGGTTTTGTGTGGGAGGGGACACCCTATTCGAATTATAGGGGGGTCTCACCGGTGGTCCTTACTGATAGGAGGGCAAGTTTGGCTGCTGGTTTGGCTTGGGTTGGTTCTGAAATTAAGGCAATTTGTGGTTTGTCCAAGCAAAGTTTGGGTGATTATGCCAGCAGGCATTGTAGGTGTTGGAGAAAGGGTCAGGTTTAGAATAACCTTGGATAACCTGGACATCTTCAAAGATAGCAGGTGTCTAGGGGGAGGGAAGAGAGTAGTCAAGGGTTGAGGGAGCAAAGGTCCCTCTGTGGAAAATGGTCAGGGGTTGTTCCAGGTTCATCTGGCTTAGTGGCTGGACCAAGTCAACATTGTGAGCTCCCTTTGCTAGGGAGAGGGTCTGTAGCGGGTTCCTAGTCTGGTTTAGCAGTTCATCTATCTTTTTATCTACCAATTCCACTCGATCCAATTTCTTAGCAATGATATCCATGTCAACCGTTCTAGAATTTTCTTGTACCTCATAGATCCCACCACGGGGTTGACTGGATTGACTAAACTGGGTCATGGAGGCATTGTTGAGCAAATTTTCGCTCATAGACTCGAAGAGCTCAAACGCACTCTCCTAGTCTTTGTTCAGGAAGTTTCCCCCGCATGAGGCATCAACGAAGTTCTAAAGGTTGTTGTCTAGACCGTAGTAGAAGATCTGGGCCAATTGCCACCTCGGTAATTCGTGGTGTGGGCATTTACTCAATAGTTCATTAAATCTCTCCCACGCCTCATGGAATTGTTGCCCGCCCTGGAGTGTAAAGGTGGTAATGGCTCGTCTGAGGGCATTGGTCTTTCCTAAGGGGAAGAATTTCTTTAAGAATGCATGCCTCAGTTCTTCCCAAGTGGCGATGGGTCTTCCTAGGGTTCTAAGCTAGTGAGACGCTTTGTCTCTTAGTGAGAAGGGGAACATCTTAATCAAAACAATGTCTATGCTAATGTTCCTGAATTTTATAGTCCGGGCGATCTAGTCAGGATCATCTAGGTGTTGGAAGGGGTCCTCATTTGAGCTTCCATGGAAGTGGCTCTGAATCAGGCTCAGGACATTTAGTTTTAGCTCAAAATCATCTCCCCCTTTGGGGATCCTAAGGTGTGGCTCAATCCGAATCGCAGAAGGATTGCAGAAGTCGTGGAGGGGCCAAGGTTGGTCCTAGAATGGTGGTGGATCATGTGGTGGTTGTCCTTGAGGGCCCCAGAAATGTGGTGGTGGTTGCCCATGTGGGTTATGCAACCGGTGTATGGCTTGCATGATAGTGTGATCTGTTGCCGCTGAAGCCGGTGGTTTACATTGATCTGGGCCTGGATGATGGCCATCGTGTCTGGTGGGGGTTGGTTCTCAACTTCATCTACTCTAGGTTCGGCCATGTCTCTAGCAAGATCAGGTCCCCTGGATTCCCATTCCAAAACAAACAACTCGAGATGAAGTGATCGTCTCTTGTGCATACACTAGAGAAGAATAGGAGGGGATGCGGAGAGCGACAGATGCGTGAAGTGTCTGTGTACAACCAAGTAAGCAAGCCTAGTCCTTATAGTGTATTCCTTAGGGGACCTAGAAATCTCCAAAGGAGCGATCAAGTCCGTAGGCATGGGACCGCCCTTCCCAAAGCTAATCTGGCCAGGTTGATTATGAGGGGATTGTAGGGAAGGTTCTTCCTTTGGCTTGTGCCACTTGTTCCGTAGACCCCACAACCGCGATCGTTTGACACTTCCCCGCAGCCTACTCACCAGATTCTACTAAGGGAATGAAGGCCAACTGCCTAGCAAACAAAACCATGCCTCTTGAGACTTAACCCAATCCTACCTAGGGCACGTCTACTCTATTTTAATGCAGCTAGGACAGTGCTTGTGCTTGGGTTATGTGATGAGGCATTGATTGAGGTGGTGCCTCTTAGTTCTCCAATTCAAGTGTGTGTGCTCCTATCAAAACATGGTTTTCAAGCAAGAATTTTAAGATGTGGTATCTTTTAATGTTTGTCCTTACTTTTGTGTCTTTTAGGGTTGACGTGTCTTATTGTTTTCAGGCAAGTTTCAAGTGGGCACGCCAAGTTTTACACACAATCAGTGAGAGTAGATTTCCTTTAATGTGAAGAGGCTCTAATACCCTAATGTGCTCATCCTAGTGTTCATGCAATTTCTACCAGATGAGTTGATTTTAGGGGTGAGTGGTGTGGCCCATGTCAATTCACGGTCGCTTCGCAAACGCCATTCAAGAAAGAAAAACACTCCAAAAAGATTAGGTCTTTAAGAATGTTTGAGTGTATTTCTTTTTTGTTGGGTGATGAGTTAAGTATTAGGATCATGCAATCATTCACCACTCTAATTTTTTTTTTCTTTTAAAATTTTTTTAGGTTTTTCTTTTAGGCAAGCAAATAACCACGGGTAGAGAACTACTCACAATCGATCCTTGTTGTGCTTACTCCATCTCCACCATCACGAGTTGCGCTACTTCGCCATCCAAGTGTCGAGTTCCTGCAACCATCAAGTAGTAGTAGAAAATGTGTTAGATGTTGTGAGCATGGATGCAAAATGAAAGTGACAAAATAAATCCGTTGCCTCCCCAGCAACTATGCCAAAAGCTGACGTGCTACGGACGCGTTTGTTTAAAAGGGTCATTGTAGTTTACATTCACAATGTCGGTTTTAAATGAAGAAACGGATGTGAGTCCGAGTATCAAACACAGGGAGGCATGAAAATCGGATTTTTCTTGTCACTTAGTGTCACGGAAGTGGCGGGTTTTCGCTTGTGAGAAAATGTGGGAGAAAAGCGAGTGAGAGAGAGAAAGAGAGAGAGAGAGTAGGGTTAGAGTCTTTTAAGTCATGGCATTCACTTAGATCAAAATGGAAACAACATCAATACTATATTTAACATGCAACTCGAATTTTACAAATACAACAATAGCTAAATGCTTAAACAAAAGTAAAGTAAAGCTAGAGTAAAGGGAGGGAAAGAGAGAGAGAAGGGAGACGGCGAGGTGGCCATGGTGGTGGAAGAAGGCTCCGTCGGTGAATCGTCATCTCCGTTGATTACAAGAGATGCTAAGGGAAGCTAGGAGGGAGATACAACCCTTGCTAAGTGAATTCAATGCCTCTCATGGGTGGTTGGAAGGGGTTTAAATAGGAAGAAGGGCTTTCCAAATGAAGAAGGGGTTTTAGCGATGTCTGGGACGTCGCTAAAACCCTTCTCAAAACGTCGATGAAGGCCCCTGCCCACCAGTCATCCGCGTGCACCCGTGCTTCTTCTTCGCAATCCGCGTGTGCCTGCTGTGCACCACCTGATCGAAGATCGGACGGTTGAGCTTCGCCGTTGAGCGCGCTTGTGGATCGCTCACTAAGAACGTGTGCCCTGCACGCCATCACAGGCGTCTGCATCAGATGCGCGGGAGTGTGCCGTGTCGCCTATTTCCAAGCCACTCGATCGTAAATCAACGGCCGTAATAGCGCACCTCGCGAATGCTTTCGAAATGAAGTGCGGCGAGCGATTCGAACACATGCCTCCTGCGCGTGTAGCAAGGGCACGACCGCTGCGCTATCCTCTGTTGTTGGTTGCATTCTTCGATCATCCTCAGCCGTTGCCGACCGTTGGATGGACATCCAACGGTCAGATCTTCGTGTGCGTGCGCTCATGGGTTGCTGCTAAGGAGCTTAAGCGTGCGGGCGAGGATGGTTTCGAGCCATCCGATCGGAGGATCGGACGGCTTAAAGTGATGCGTGGTGAGGAGCGGCGAGGGGCGAGCTCATATGTGGCCACATGGCAGCTTTATGGCCGTTGATCATCAGATCAACGGTCAGAACTTCTTGGGCCAATTATGGGAGCTCTGAGTGTCAGATTTGGTTGATTTTGAGTCCATTGGACTCCGTTTGTCATTTTGATTCCATCCGTGCAGTCGATTGCTCATCTGAGGCCTGTTTTGACATGCACTTGTACAAATGGCCATTAATAATGCACTATAAGCAATCTCGATGTGCGATGCATGCAATGCTCCCATGCCTATTTATGATGTGTTATCTGTGCATTTTACCCTTAAGACCGACCCATTTGGCAGAATTATCATCATAAAATGTAGTGTTATCACCTCCCCACAGATCTTCTACTTTCACAAATACCCCCATATGATCCAAAGCCTGGAGAGGGCATGATCTTTGATATCAATTATCGTTATGAGGATCCCTATGACTCAGATTCTGGTTCTGAGATACATTTTGATCTACTCCCTCAGCAACTTCCTACTGAATTGTGGGACATGATAAATCATCTGAATCAACATCATGATCCCCCCTCTGATTATCCTCTATTTTCCACCATTACTCCACACTTTCTTATAGCTAGACTTTTTAGAGTAGGGGCACACAATCAGCTGGTTCGCATCTCCAGACCACTAATTCTAGGAGCATATGAGCACATCTTTCTCTTATTCTTAACTGGCTCCTATGCTAGAACTGATACATCTAATTGAGTTTTCGCCTAGCTGGATGCGTTAAACTCAGCATTTACCACACATTCTACCATCACTTATACATACCATTTTTATACATAGCATATTTTTCTTTTAGCATATTTCCTTTTCGTACATTGCATACTGTCAAGTTGGCTGGTGCTGAACGTTAAAATTTCAGGAACAATTCCAGGTGATCTCTACCCACTTACTCCCTGCTGTATTCATTTTCTTTTATATTCATGCATGAGGACATGCAAGAACTTAGGCATGGGGGGTAGATACGACAAAACTAAAAATTTTTATGATAACATTTAGGAAAACCCTAGAGCTGCATGTCAAACATACTTTAGGATCCTAAATATAAGAACAACCAACTCCACCTCCAATGCTTGCATTGGAGCTAAAAATCATCTGCAACAGCCACTTCCGACTCACCCGCTCACCTTTTGTTCTAAATTTAGGGTCAAGTTGAATGTAACCCAAAAGGGAAATTTCATGAAGTATGAATATAAGAGGTTACTTGTTTATAGCATATATACATAGCACATCCATGAATAAGATTATCTTATTAAGAGAATGCATTAGGGATTTTATCCTATAGTTGATTCCTGTAATCTAGAATCCAGTACAATTTTTCACACACGCATAGAATTTACAATGGATTCATGGTGAAGGCTGATAAATGTTATTAGTCTGCCGAGAAGAAGCAGTGCTTCTTCTCCTGAACCCCTGGACAATGTTTTGGGAATCAGGCAGATTTTCTTCCAAAAATCCACTAAATAGTGTGAGATGAAAGTAGAGTGTACTGGTGCTCTAAGATTAGTGCAAGGAATCTGGAATCCTAGATAATTAGGTGATGATACTTAGAGGTTAGGCATAATTTTCACTCTCATTTCCTGCGTATACATTTTTGTGCAAAATTTTGAGAGCCACCAAATAAGGCAAATATGCGGAGAGCGAGTTTTCATAAAACTAGGGCTAAGGTGAATGGTTACAACCATTCTTTACGGAATCCTCGGCTGAAGGAGGGTATTGATGTCAAGGTCAGAAATACATCGTCCTATCCGTCTCTCCCAGTGCCGTGAGTAGGCACTTCCACCAAATAAGCCACCCAATGTCTCTTGAGTACCACCAATCTCTAATAATGCCTCCTCAATAAAGTTCATGGATGTGTGCTAGTTGTGTTGTGTTGAAGGAAGAAAAAAAAGAAGAAAAAAAAGAGAAAAAAAATGATGAAAAGAATGAAAAATTGAAAAAAATTAGAAAAGAAGAAAAAGCAAAGAAAAAAAGAATTTGTGAATACTTAGTATTTATTTCATTTGCATTGAGGCAATACCACTAAATAAATTTGAAACCCACCAAATATGGCCTTAACCTATCTTTCTGCGTTTCTGATCACCTAAATACTGGCTGAGGAATTTTGACCAAGTGTTAGAGTTATGGGAACTCAATTAAAGTGTTAATGCCAAGTGAGACCACCAAATACAGGTCATATATGTGAATCTAGTGAGATTGTGATCTCTAAGAAAAAGAAAGAAAATAAAAGAAAAAGAAAAAGAGAGAATGAATACAAAGGAACAAAAAAAAAGCATAGTTTTTCTCGTCTCTCTTTGAGATGAGTTACGTAATAATTTGGTAATCTAGATTCTATAGTACTAATCTCTATGTAGCACCAGTCGAGAGTGAGCCACCAAATATATAATCTTTTCCCTCTGAAATTCTCTACCTAAGCTCAAAGTCAGGTGGAATTCATAGAATATCTTGAATGCCCCGAGGGAAGAAGTTTGCTTATCCCGCTAGAATTTTTACTAGGGTTCAAGTACAGGCTTTAGAGGTGAATTAGTTTTTCACTCAAATCCGTTGCAAAAGCTACATAGCTATACTTTCACGATTGTCTGGATTTCTAAAACATAGGATGAAAACAAAAAGGAGAAAAATCTCTAGGCATACACTTGATAAAATAATCAATCCCTTAGGGACCCTTCTATGAATAATTTAGTCTCGCATTTACTAGGGACTAGCAAGATTTAGGCATAGGGATATGATTGCACAACAATCATATGTCTTAATTGACCTAAATTAGGCTAGGACTTAGCATAAGTTAGGATAATTCATGCATTCATAAGCATTACTAGCACCTTTACTGCTTTCTTTTAGCTATGCGTAAAATAATGCTATAATGTACTGATTAGATGCATTATGTCAATTACAGGTAATAAGAAGCTCAGGAGCTAGATATGAGACTGTATCTAAAGCTGGACCTGAAGCCAGAGTTGCAGCAGAGCTGGAGCAGAAGGCCTAGAATAAGATGTAGTAGACAATAATGTAAGGGGTTGAGGTATGCTATTTTTTTAAGCAAGAATAAAGCAATAAATTATGAAGAACTTAGGTTCATCCTAGCCCTAGGACAGCCTAGAAGCTTCCCCAAGCCTTAGGCACCCTTAGATTAGGTCACTGCACCCTAGGAAACCTTAAAACCCTAATTCCAACCTCTATCTGGACATCCAGATGAGTTATAGGACGTCCAGAATCCTTAGCCAACTCCTACACACCTTAAACCCACTTCTGCAGTGTTATTAGACATCCAGACACTTGGTCAGACATCCAATTTCTGCAGAATACCCAAAATAGAACCTAGAATCCCTCCTGACTCTGATTGGACGTCCAGACAATAAGTCTGAACTTCTGATTTTTCACTATAAGACGTCTAACACTTTTATCAGAAGTCCAGAACTGCCCTCTAGACCTTATTTTGAGATTCAAGCCTTGATCTTGGATCTCTAGCTCCCTAAACCCAATTCTAACCCCCTAGGAACCTAAATTAAGGTGCTTTAACCCTAGTACATCACTCTAGACCTCCCTAAGGACCTAATTAGGTCCTCACTAAATCTAATTGACTTGGATCTTAGTCAATTCCATCAGCTATTCAATTGCACTCATTGAGTCCAATTAAGCCCTGATCTCAGCACACACTGTCCAATTGGACTCAGTGAGAGTCTAATTGACCTAGACCTGACTTAATTGAGTTATTTTACTCTCAACTAGGTTTCCACACACCTGATAACACCACGCAAGGGGGTAGTAATTAGGTTGAATATGGCCCATATTTAGAATAAAAGGCACAACATAAAGTAGAATAGGAGCATTGCATGCATCAAGTACCAAGATTACTTATAAACTGCATTAATGGCCATTTGTGTAAAGCATGTGTCAAAGCAGGCCCCAGATGAGCAATCGGACCACACGGATGGATTCAGAACGACGAACGGAGTCCAACGGACTCAAGATCGGCCAAATCCGACAACCGGAGCTCCCACAATGGGCCTAAGAAATTCTGACCGTTGATCTGGAGATCAACGGCCCAGAAAGCGCCACGTCGCCCCGCCCCCACCGCTCGCACGCCCTCAAGCCAGCCAAGGATGAATCTCGGCCGTTGATCTTCGATCGAACGGCCGAGATCCGCGCGCTCGTCCGCGGTCGCCGCGACAAAGCGCGAGCGTGGCGGAACGGCTAGCGCGCACGCCCGCATCGCAGCGACGCGCGTTCGAATCGCGCAGAGCAGAAATCAAGCGCGAGCGAAGGGTGCGGCAAAATTGGGCCGCCCGATTAGCAGCGGGCGGCCAGGATCGCGCCACGCGGCGCGATGACAGCTCCCGAGCGCCCACGCGCACGCGCACGCCAGGCAAAAACGCGCGTGCGCACGCGCACCCGAGGCGCGATCTCAGCGCGGGCACAGGAGGATCTAAGCCGTCCGATCTTCGATTGGACGGCTATCGTTCAATGTCCATGGATCGCGCATGGAGAGAGAGTGGGGCGGGCAGCTGACCGGTGGCAGGAGGGCTTCACCGACGTATCTGGAAGCGATTTTAGCGACGTCCTGGATGTCGCTAAAGCACATTCTTCTTTTAGGAAGCCCTTAACTCTATTTAAACCCCCTTCTACCACCATTCAATGCATCCTCTCCCACTTGCAACTACTCCACTCCTCTCCTAGCTAGTTTTAGGCACTCTTGTAATCGCCGGAGACGACGAGCCGCGGACGGAGCCTCCTCCACCGCCATGGCTGCCTCGTCGCTCTCCACTCTCTCTCTACCTCTCTCTCTCTCTCTTTTAAGCTTTCATTTACTTTTGTTGAAGCATGTATTTAATGTTGTAAACCATGAACTATGAATGCATGTTTAATGAAATTATTTTCCATTTAGTCGCCATTTTAATTTCTGCTTAAAGTGCATGATCAAAATCAAGAGCTTTCTAACCCTAAACTCTCTCTATCTCTCGCTTTTCAAAACCATCTCTTTCGCAAGCAAAACTCTGCCTTTTTCGTGACAACAAGTGGTAAACAAAATCCGATTTCCATGCCTCCCTGAGACCGACACTCGGACTCACCTCCGTTTACTTCTTTTAAAATTGACGTATCAAGTGCAACTATAACGACACCTCTTAACACACACGCACTACGGCACGTCAGTTTTTGGCACCGTTGCCGGGGAGGCAACGGATTTGTTTTATCACCTCCATTCCACCTTCATTCTCATATCGTCTAATGCCCTATTTTCCTTTTTACTTGACGGTTGCAGGAATTCGACGCATGGACGGCGAGGCGACGCATTCCACGACGGTAGCAAGGGAGTAGGCACTTCGAGGACCGATAGTGAGTACCCTCTCTCTCATTGTTTGCTTGCGTGAAAAAGCTAAAAAAAAAATCATAAAAACTGAAAAAAATTGGCGTGGTGAATGATTGCTTGACCCATATTCTTAACACATCACCCTACAAAAAAATGTACACTCTAATATGCTGAATAAATTCTTGGAGTGTTCTTTTCTTTTTCTCTTGTGTGGTGTTTGCGAAGCCACCGTAAGTT
Source organism: Thalassia testudinum (assembly GCA_037157565.1). NCBI lineage: Eukaryota > Viridiplantae > Streptophyta > Magnoliopsida > Alismatales > Hydrocharitaceae > Thalassia > Thalassia testudinum. The sequence goes on from JAZHRO010000031.1 coordinate 149,481,811, forward strand.
GACCTGGGCCGCACCACTCAACCCTAAAAACTGACTCATCTAATAGAAGCTGCACGATCTTTAGGATGAGCACACTAGGGTTTTAGAGCCTCTACAAAATAAAAAGGAAATCTACTTTCATCAAATTGTGTGCAGAACTTGACGTGCCCACTGAAACTTGTTTGAAAACATTAAGACACGTCAACCCTAAAAAATACTAAAGTAAGGATGAAACACTAAAAGACACCACATCCTAACAAATCCTTTCTTGAAAACCATGTTTTGCTAGAAGCACACACTTTGAAAGTGGATAATTAAAAGGCACCACCCCAATCAATGCCTCATCACATCACCCTAAGCACAAGCACTATCCTAACCCTCTAAAACTGAGTAGACGTGCCCTAGGCAGGACTGTGTTAAGTCTCAAAAGGCGAGGTTTTGTTTGCTAGGCACTTGGCTTTCATTCCCTTGGTAGAATCTGGTGACTAGGCTGCAGGGCAGTGTCAAACGACCGCGGTTGTGGGGTCTATGGAACCGGAGGCGCAAGCCAAAGAAAGAACTTTCCCTGCAATCCCCTCGTAATCAACCTGGCCAGATTAGCCTTGGGAAGGGGAGTCCAGTGCTTACGGACTTAATCAACCTTTGTGGGATTTCTAGGTCTCCTAAGGAATACACCATAAGGACTAGGCTTGTTTGCTTGGTTGAGGACACAACTCTCTCGCATCTGTTCTTCCCACATCTCTCCATTTCTTCCAAACCATGGATTTCAATGCCTATCCATCTTACCCAAACTACCCCCAACAGGATTTGTATGCTAACCCAAGTGGACCCTACCCACAGCCTACTTGGGCTAACCAACCACAAAGTTGGGGGTACAACCTTGAATATCCCTCTTGGCCCATCTATGACCAAACCGCACCAACCTTTTATTGGAATACAACCAACATAGCCACCCAAGGGTACGATTCAAATCATGGGGCTCCATGTCTCGATTGTCCTCACGATGCCTCCTCATTTAGGTCCGACCTGCTCTACTGTGATAGGACCTACACTTTAGGAGAACACCAAGAACCCTACCCATCTCAGGATAATAACCAAGAAAGGTCATCTGAATTCAACAACCTTGCCTACTTGACCTTTGGAATAGAAGGAGTTCTAGACAAATGGAAATCAGAAAATGATTAGAAATCTAGGCAAGCCCAGGATCATCAACCTTTGATTTAGTCCCCTGATGAAGAATCTGACTGGGAGGAGGACTTAGAACTTCAACTATTCTGGAGTAGGACCAAACAGAGAATGGTTCCTCTTGAAGAACTGGACCCTGAACATGATAGAATAGAGGACCCACCCAGGAACCTAAACACCAATATGGATTCTGATCCACAACCTCAACCATACTCTCTTAACCTGGATTTCAAGGAGGAAAGCCAAAGGACACCAAATGACACCATGTCAATTCTTGATAACCTCCAGTTAGAACTACACAGACAGAATCAAGAATTGGTTAAAGGGCAACATGCCATGTTGGAGTTGTTCCAACAATTGGGGGAAGAAGGCCAAAGAAAGTTGTTGCACACAACGCCATTCATGGAATTCATAAAGCAAGGACCTACCATGATCAATTGGACTACACCCAGTCATCCTGATTTGGTTCAGTCCACCATTGATACCCCTCAGGAGTTGGATAGCTCAGTGGATAAGGACAGTAAGGATTCCTTGGAACACAATTTGGGGAGCATTGAGAACAAACATCAAGAGGAAATTGAGAAGGTGAGGGGAGAGACCTTGGAATCTGAATCTAATCGGCCCAAGACAAGTAATCCGGTGGGAGTAGCAGCCAACGTCGAAGATGTAGAATGGAGTTACAATTTCAAAGAAATTGATTATGAATCGGTTAGAATCCCCATCACAACTTTGGAGGAGGGTCGAGAGAAAGAATATGATCTAGAGGATGAAATTGACCCTACCTCTAATGTAATCCCAAACAGTGAATCTGATACAGAGGAGGTTGAAGAAAATATTCTTGAGATCAAGGGCTTGGAGGAAATGAGCAATGAAAACATAGTTGCGGGAGAGATGGATTCGTCTTTGGAGAGAGGCCTCATGCTTGGTTGTAGGGCTCAGTATGAAACTCTAGACTTTGTTACCTGTCCTACCAGAATAAGAATCCCGCAACCCGAATGCACTGGAATTGATACATTTTCGATGGATTACAATTTTATGGGGACACAAGCTGAATATAAAACCTACATCTTTAGTGTCTAGCGTGTCATATTTGGGGTGTGTTCATCCACAACAACTTGTTTGCATGCCCACAAACTAAGAGAGATTTTGACATGGGCATGCATGATACAGAATTCCTGTCCCTTAGGAACGGGACTCCACCACAACCTTATTCGCATCTGTAGACTTCTGATTTTGGGTCTGATTAATTTTGAACATATCTCCTTGACCCAAACCATTCCTATTTGTGCACCGCCCAACTGGAGGCGTTAAACTCAACACTTCCTAGGAGGCAATCCAGCGGATTCAGACTGATCTGGTAGTTTACGTCACTCAGGTACTATCTTTTTGAACCCTTCTGCATCCATGCATCTTCCAATGAGGACATTGTCCAACTTAAGCATGGGAGGGATGGTAAATTGCATAATCCTGAGCTTAATTAATCAGTCTGAATGAATAAATTAATTGATTAAAAAAAAAAATTGAATTTAGGAAGAAAATCTTAGGCATTAGAAATTTGTCAATAGTGGGAAATAATACAAAAAGAACTTAAACACTTAGACTTTTCAAGCCTTCAGGCTTAATCAGCCCTGGTGTCCGTTAAAATATGGATTTAGCGATGAATCCTTGTAACTTTAAGCTATTCTAATCCATCTAATAAATAAGATAATAAGTATACGACTTATCAACTCACCCTTTAACTCAGGAAAACTTTGAGTCTAAGCATCTACACACATTTTTGCACAGACTCACTTCTCGGAGATTTTGACAGAAATTGGGTAGCTAATGAACTCTCTACGGTGGTATGGCTGGCAAGTTGTCGTGGGTAACAGCCCATTGGCAGGTTGTCTAGAACCCAGCCACAGGCCATTTCTTTTTCCCTGCCTCTAGGTACATTTGAGATTAGGGAAGCCACCTACGAAAAAAAAAGAGAGAGAAGAAAAGAAAATAAACCACACTTCACCGCACAAGTATGGCTGGCAAGTGATCGTGGGTAACATCCCATTGGTCAGTTGTCCAGAGCCCAGCTCAATAATTGCACAAAAAAGACCAAAACACCTAAGGACGAAGCGGGGAAGTATAACAAGCCGGAGAGATATACACTGGAAAATCCTTGTGTTGACCCCAAGTAAAATGAACGTAGGGAGAAAGCTACCAATCAAACAAATACACCTTCAGGAAAAAATTTATTTTCTTTTCCGGTCACCTAGAGGCGTAGAAACTCAAAGTCTGTCTCAATTACCGTTAAGTGAGTCTATCACAACATTCACACCAAGATGCTTAGCACTTAGGGTTTTGACAGAGTTTTGGGTGGGTTGGGTAGCCGTAAAAAGTTACCAACCCACACTGAATTCCGAAAATTCTAAAAAGACATATATAGATATATACGTATACATATGTATAGTTATATATACAAAGCAAGGATTCGGGCGATTCGTATTTTGGCAGACACCCGGGCGCTGCTTAGTCTTTGTAGATTAAGATCTTCGTATATTTCCTCTTATTGACAAGTAACGAAGTGCCTAAGCAATTACTTCTTGAATTCTTCAAAGAAATAAAGGCTAGAATAAACCTTGCTAGGGACTATCAAGGAGTAAGCATGGCGGTATGATAACACCATGCAAGGGGGTAGTACTTAGGTTGAATATGGCCCATATTTAGAATAAAAGGCACAACATAAAGTAGAATAGGAGCATTGCATGCATCAAGTACCAAGATTGCTTATAAACTGCATTAATGGCCATTTGTGTAAAGCATGTGTTAAAGCAGGCCCCAGATGAGCAATCGGACCGCACGGATGGATTCAGAACGACGAACGGAGTCCAACGGACTCAAGATCGGCCAAATCCGACATCCGGAGCTCCCATAATGGGCCTAAGAAATTCTGACCGTTGATCTGGAGATCAACGGCCCAGAAAGCGCCACGTCACCCTGCCCCCACCGCTCGCACGCCCTCAAGCCAGCCAAGGACGAATCTCGGCCGTTGATCTTCGATCGAATGCCCGAGATCCGCACGCTCGACCGCGGTCGCCGAGACAAAGCGCGGGCGTGGCGCAACGGCTAGCGTGCATGCCCGCATCGCAGCGATGCGCGTTCGAATCGCGCAGAGCAGAAATCAAGTGCGAGCGAAGGGCGCGGCAAAATTGGGCCGCTCGATTAGCAGCGGGCGGCCAGGATCGCGCCACGTGGCGCGATGACAGCTCCCGAGCGCCCACGCGCACGCGCACGCCAGGCAAAAACGCGCTTGCGCACGCACACCCGAGGCGCGATCTCAGCGCGGGCACAGGAGGATCTAAGCCGTCCGATCTTCGATTGGACGGCTATCGTTCAATGTCCATGGATCGCGCATGGAGAGAGAGTGGGGCGGGCAGCTGACCGGCGGCCGGAGGGCTTCACCGATGTATCTGGAAGCGATTTTAGCGACGTCCTGGATGTCGCTAAAGCACATTCTTCTTTTAGGAAGCCCTTAACTCTATTTAAACCCCCTTCTACCACCATTCAATGCATCCTCTCCCACTTGCAACTACTCCACTCCTCTCCTAGCTAGTTTTAGGCACTCTTGTAATCGCCGGAGACGATGAGCCGCAGACGGAGCCTCCTCCACCGCCGTGGCTGCCTCGTCGCTTTCCACTCTCTCTCTACCTCTCTCTCTCTCTCTCTTTCTTTTAAGCTTTCATTTACTTTTGTTGAAGCATGTATTTAATGTTGTAAACCATGAACTATGAATGCATGTTTAATGAAATTATTTTCCATTTAGTCGCCATTTTAATTTCTGCTTAAAGTGCATGATCAAAACCAAGAGCTTTCTAACCCTAAACTCTCTCTATCTCTCGCTTTTCAAAATCGTCTCTTTCGCAAGCAAAACTCCGCCTTTTTCGTGACAAGTGGTAAACAAAATCCGATTTCCACGCCTCCCTGAGATCGACACTCGGACTCACCTCCGTTTACTTCTTTTAAAACTGACGTATCAAGTGCAACTATAACGACACCTCTTAACACACACGCACTACGGCACGTCAACACCCAATTAAACTTGTATTAAGTTTAATTGCACTTTACCTAAGTGAATTAGGGTTTACAACCCTAATTTGAGACCTACCTTGACCTGAACCCACTAGAACCTAACCTAATCAACCTAGCCACCTAAGTTTCGACCCACACACACCCACACACACCATCCACACGAAAATAGCTAGCCTAGAGTTCTCTAGAACTTTCTACCATGTGTTGTTGTCTTAGTTGCTAAAATTAGCAGCCAAGAGCATTTCAAATTTTAGATCCACATTTGGTGGATCTAAAAACCACCATCCATCCTCTCTCTCACTCTCCCATGAGCTCCCACCATAGGCCTCTTTAGAGAATTCCATAATTCTCTAGAGAGCTTCCCTTAGGTTTATAAAAAGACCTAAGGGGTGGCACTTTGGACCCATTCACTCTTGGCTCCATTTTAGCTAGCTTCATTCCACCTCCACTCCACCTTCACGAGTAGCTTCACCATGGCCACCACCATCTCCAGACCAAGATGTTGGATCACCTCCTCAACCTCTCTCGAAGGGTCGGCCTAAGCACCATTGGTTGCCCCTCCTCCTCTCAACCAAGTCAAAGGCCATCGGAGCCCACCTCTGAATGCCCTTATTTCTGATAGATTAGATTGTAGTTCTTCATAGTTGTACTACTTTAATTATTGCTTAATACTGTAGCTCTAAATTCTCCCCCAATGATGCATGCATAATCACCCCTTAAATTCATGTATGCAATCATTTTTTGCTAGCTAGATTTATGTTTTCAAGCATTCCTCTACAAGCTTTCCATGAGCTTTAAGTTGCAAACACCATCATGAATCAATGAAAATCTTTTTCTATATATATATCTATTTGTGAAAATCTTGTTGCAATATTTTTGTGTGATTGAAGTTGGATGTTTTAATTTCTGATACTCTGGCAACTAAGCATGTCATCCATAAATACAAACTTAGCATAAATTGACATGCGATTTTGAATAAGTAGAGCAAGAGAGATCGATTTCAAATCTTCATTTCCATAAATGCCTCCCAAAGACAAACAACCAGGACTTAAGTCTCATTATCTTTATAAATTATTTTTGACGAGTGTTTTCACGCACTATATTATGACGAGATCTCTGTTTTCAAAACACGCATGAGAATCGCCTCCTGTCAGCGTGCCTCACCGAAGGAGTGGCTGGAGACAAAGAAGATGAAGGTGGTCGCGTGTGTCGAGGGTCGAAATAAGGGTTGAAGGAGGGGAATTAATCTAACCTAGAACTACAGGTAGAAAGGGGGAGAACGACTTACCAGGGGTATGTCGGCATCGGGGATGAAGGTGCTTCGGTGGGGAGGAAACAACGAGGACGACGGAGGGAGAGACGTCGACTGGTATGGCACAACGTGGAGGAAGAAGAGGAAGATGAATCCGTCGCCGGTATTGTGGACGGACAACGAGAGAGGTCAGAGAAGATCGCCAAATGTCGAGGAGCTATTCAACCAGAGAGGAGGGATGAAGTAATGGGATTTTCGGCTAAATTCGAGCATAGGGAGAACGGTCTGCCCTGGGGTTCCTTTTATAGGCCTTTAGAGAAAGGTTAGAGCTTGGGAGGCAAGCTTCTTAAGCTTGGACGGCTTGTCGGAGTAGGAAACCTATGAGATTCCTAAATCTCTCATGCGTTCGCATGAGAGATTGGGAAGGTTGTTGGGCTCAAGACCAGATTTGTTGGAAAGAGAACTTCTTAAGGAATCTTTTTTCCAATTTTGGAAGGGATTCATTGAGGAGTTATCTTCAATAAAAGGTCGCCAGAGAAGGATTCCTCCACGATAATGGTGGAAGGACCTATTTGTAAAGAGTGACGACAAAGATAGGGGCCTGTTTGTACAGAATTCGAAAGTTAGGGGCATGTGTGTGAGAGAAAAGACTTAGACTGGACCAAATTGCAAATTAGGTCAAGACAATCTTTGATTGGGTCCAAATTTTGGTGCAAACCTAATTTGATCCCAAGGAACCCAATGGTGAAGTTAGATTTAGGTTTTGACCAAGTTTGATTAGGTAATTTATAAAAAGACCCAAATTAGGGCAACTATTTGTCTAAGACTCAATTTTAGGTCAAGATAGGTTCTGATGGTCAAATTGAAGATACCAAACCCTAGAAAATATTTTTATAAATTTTAGAGGATTTGGGTGAATTTATCCTGACCATAACCTCAGTAGATTAAGTGGGTCTATTTTTAGGGTTTCAAATGTCATTTAATTCTTGAAATGCGAGAAAACTCATTTCTATCTGCACAGACCCACTTGTTAGACATTTAAGCATATTTGACCTTTGTTTAACCCCTGGGAAAACCCGTGGTTGTTCTGCAATTGAGATATGTTGTTAAAACTGTAGTTTTATCCCTATTTTCTTGTATTTCTCTCAGAATGATTATGCAATGAATTACAGTCCTCTGGCAATTTTGTAGGAGCATTTATTCCTTGATTATAACTAATTAAAGCTAGATATGGCTGATGATAACGTTATCATCACATTCTCATTAACTAAACAAATCCACTTGATAATTAAAAACATCAAATATAAACCATAGAAGAGAAAGGGAGATGAGCTCATGCAGCCAACATAGATGAAGAGGACAAAGTCGAGGAAGAGCTTTGCAGAGGAGACAGAGGGAATGCCGACAACAGTGATCGTCATTGATGCAGGGGGCGTGCTTGGCCGTTGATGGTGGCTGCAGGTGATCGATGTGGAGAGGAGAGGAGGAAAAAGGGAAAGGCGGTGGGTTGTTGCTGCATCTGCTAGTGATTCATGGGGGACTGTTGAGGTGGTGTTGGGTAGCGTGTAGACAAGAGAAGATAAAAAGGAGGTGGACAGGGAAAAAAAAGGGGATCGTGGTTGTGGGTGGTTCACGGTGGAGGATGGCGGAGGCTGAAGAAGAGAAGGAGAGGGAGAGAGTGGGAGCATGGGAGAGGGATTGGCGGAGGTGGGTGATGGTGGTGTTGCGATGTGGAGGAGGGCGACTGTGGGTGGCGGAGCAGTGCGGCTGCTGGTTAGGGCAGAGGGCGTCAATGAGGCCGAAGACAAGGAGGGAAGGAGAGGGCACCGGCGACATTGGAGGTGCTGTGGCCACAAAGGGGAGAAGTTGAGGAGAGACGCTGGCAGTTGGTGAAGGTGGTGATGGAACCGATGGTGGTGTTGTTGCTGTTGCATTTGGGGAAGGAGGAAGGTGGCAGCAGTGGGTGGATGATGGGTGCGTTGAGAGGAGAAGAGAGAAGGAAAAAAAAAAAGATGAAAAATGAGTGGAAGGAGTTTAAGAGGGAGAGAGAGGGATCAATTGAGAGTGGGAAATGGGTTGGTTTCCGCCTCCTCCCTTTGGTGTGCATGTGTGGGGGGAAAAAGAGAGGGAGTGGGGTGCGGTTACGGAGTACGGAAAGGGGAGGGAAGTTGAGAACATGTCAGTATGTTTACGTGGGATATATATATATATATATATATATATATATATTTTTTTTTTTTTTTTTTTTTTTTCTTTAAGCAAAATGAGAGGGGATTGACAGGAACAAGGGAAGGGAAAAAATGAGGTTAAGAATTTGATTTCTCCTCTCCACATATATTTATTAATAGGAATTCAATGAACCTACACCACTGCATACATAGAATAAATATCTAAAAATATGTAAACATGTGTAATTTAATGCTACTTAGATTCATTGTATGTGGAAATGTTAATTAAGCTATTAGCTCTATTATTATATCAGTTACTTCTATTAAACTATGAAACTATATTAAAATTAACTAATTATACCATGTGAATGTAGTTTCATCAATAACTGATGCAGAACAATAAGAATTAAGTACCTTGCTTCAGCACTATACGATGCAGAAATGTATACAATATAGTAAGAAAAATCTAAATGCTGCTCAAGCACTCTTAGATGATCGACCTATGAATATGCAACTTCTAGCTAGCAGTTCATTTTTTTATATATATATAAAGAAATGCACAATCAAAAGAAACTAACTACCATAGACAGAATAAACATAGTATCTAAAGAACTTGGGACACTCCCTTGAAAACTAACCCTAAGTTACAAGGGGGAGAAAACAAATAATTAGGCTAAATCCTAAAGAGTCTACTCTAATATGCAAATTTAGAAATCTAAGAGTTAGAATTCTCCTAAATGTTCCTCTGTGCATCTTCATGTGTGTGGGATCAAGGCCCATAGGTACCTGCTACTGTCCTCCAGGTGGTGACAAGTTCCACCAATAATATCGAATCCGTCGTGTGCGCCTATCATGTTCGTTCGTACGTTTTTACACACAAACAGAATCAATGTTAGTAATTAAGAAAAGCTTCAAAAATAACACAAAAATAATCTAAATTCCCTAAACAACTTAATAGGCATGTTTCCTCCATGGCAATGGCACCATTTGACAAGTCATTCTTTGCTTTCGTTGAATTTTTTAACATGAAATGTCATGTCGTAAAACTTTTGTGGTAGAAAATCGACTATCAAAACATTTAACAGTTCTTATCACAATGGATTAGGCCGTATCTACAGGGGGAACTAACCTAGTAAAATAGTTAATGATGCCTCGTCTATTCGAGAATATCAATGGGTGCACATACTAACTAGTGCGACTCATTTCCAACATAAATTATTATTCTAAGCAATTAATCAAGAGTGTATGTGTTCACATGCAAAATCATCACAATATAATATCCTATAAACAAGTGAAGAGTGATCTTGGCAAATAGCAATCACCATAAATATTAATCTCCAATAAAATAGAGCCTATTCACTATACCAATATCTCATGCTCTATATCATTCTTGAGAAGTAATTTAGATAAACAAGAGAGATATCCATGTAAATTCATTTCAATAAATTAATTCATTAAATAAAAGAATAGGAATGTGGCAATGGCATTCAACATAATTATTAATTCACACCAAAATAGAGCTTTTTCTCTCTCTCTTCCTCACGTGCCCACTTAAGGCCGACTGGTGCTCGATGGAGGTGCACCAGAGGTGAGGCTTCATAATAATGATGGTGCGTCGACTGGTGGTGGCCAGAGGACGTCAGCCAGAGGGCATGTCACCGACGTCGATGGGTCAGGCTGGCAACGTGAGGAGGTGATGGCTAGTGCTTGAGGGTGGCGAGGATGCTCGAGCGATGCTAGGGATTGAAGGAGGGTGCTTGGGGATTGCGTTTGGAGGTTGGAGGAGGCTTTGCGTGGATGGGGCTTTGGGTTCTCCTTCGTGAAAGGTGGATGGTGGCGAGGAAGAAGAAAACAAAGAGGAAGATAATGGGGGGTGGTGATGGGAAGGTGGTTGTGGTGTTGCTGACGGTAGTGTTGGTGGTTTACGAGGAGGGAAGGGTCGACGGAGGTGGTGTTGTTTTCATCCCTTGGAGATCAGGAAGAAAAACAAAGGGGGAAGATGGTGGTGGTGGATGTAGAGTTGGGTTCATGCTAAGGGTGGAAAAGGGAAGAGGGAGGGAGGGGTGGTGGTTGTGGTGATGTGCGGTGGAGTGGTGGTCTGGATGGTGAGAGGACAATGCGTCTCGATACGTGGGCTTGGGAAACAGAGGGGGGGCGAGGAAGGTGATAGGAAGGTGGTGATGATTGCGGTGATGATGGTGGCGCTTGTGCTGTCACCACGAGCACTCGCGGTGGTGCGGTGGAGAGAGGCAGTGCTCTTCAGGTCACGGTGCATGCGGATCTCCACAGTGCTCGCAGGTTCCATAGGGTAGGCTCTCTTTCACGGTGGAGGCGATGCGAGGGAGAAGATGGATCCCTTCTTTTAAAAATCCTCAGTTTGTTTTCTTCCGCTGAGATCTTCTCCAACCACTCGGTGATGCGAAGATTGTGAGCGGTTGGGATGCGTGAAGGGATAGGGCACAACTAGTGGTGAAGATGGTGCCAGTGCAAACCGTCAACATCATCAAACATCCAAACTAAGTTCTAGATGTCTTAAAAGTAAAACTTTGCTATCCTTAAATTCTTGCAATCAAATAAATGCATATAATTGTTTATAATACAAGATAAACTATGCAAATCTAAATTATAATGCATGCATTTATTTTAGAATTAAATGTAAATATTAGTACACTCTAAAATGTAAGAACTAACGAACTTAGGCTAAAAATTAGTTCACTAATGTGAACTTATCAAGGAGCTCTTCATGGTGCCGATCTATCGGTGGGATTGTTAGTCCATCGGTCACTATAAGGTCATGGGTCCATGGCTCTAGTGGTGATTCTCTCTTATGAGTGGGTGGTCTTTAGGTGAGAGCTACTTTGGAAACGTGAAGAGTTCACGAGATTGGAGGAGGATTGGTGTTCTTGGTATCAATGGTCTCATCTGCCTGCCAAGAACATCTTGAGGTTCTGCTAAGACTTATTATAGGAGGGACAATAGTGGGGTACTATGCTAGTTACTTCAGAGGTAATCTCAATACTCGTAAGGACCCCAGAATGGGAAGAAGCTAATTTTTCTCATGTGTTTATGATTTAGATGTTTTCATTTCTTGATTGATTTGATTTTGGGCGATGATAGCTTTATCGAATCGAGTTCACGTTTTCATGATGCCACGAGTCCTACCAAATTGCTCGTCCATGGTTAATTGTTCACCACTCTCCTGCAGGTAATGCCCCACCTCCTCCCTCCCTGGCTAGCCATCAACTCCCTCCTTCCTCCTCCCCCCCCCCCCCCCCCCCCCCCCCCCAAGAGAAAAATTATGTTTTAAGAGATTTGGATGTAATTATGAATGTTTTGGGGGACATGGATGTAAAAATATTAATATTTTTTTATTAACTATGATAGAGAGTTACCTACTAATCATAATTATCATCATTGATTACTAGATATAATCGTTACAGTATATATGTATAACGGCATTAGTTTGCAAGAGCATGGTAATAAAATATTCAAAAATATAGATATAATTAGATATAAACATTTAAAAAAAACGAAAGAAAGGGTAGTGGTAAATTCGTAGATGACGCGGCGAGACAGGTGACCGACCAACTGAAACGTTCAGGGAGAAACGTTGCCCACCACCGTCGGTGAACTACGTCTCACTAACGGAGTATCGTACCATGTTGCGTCTCCCTCCAGCTGGCTGGCCCGACCATCACGTGTGCCCACCATCCACCAGTGTCATTGCTCGCAAGTCGGACGTCTCTCTCCCTCTCCCTCTATAAAATTACGTGACAACCATCCTTTCTTCCCCGACTCCAACCGCCAGCTCCACACCCCCTCTATCTATCTATCGATCTCTCTCAAGAAGAGAAGAGAAGAGAAGACAACTGTATTATTATTATTATGTCCTGGTTGCTATTCGTGTGCTACGAAGAGAAAGCCAACCTGGGCACCCACAGGGCTCCTGGAAGCTGCCCATATTGCGGGGGAGCAGTTATGGCGAGGGATGTGGAGAGCCAGACCCTCCTCTGCTTCCTCCCCCTCTATCTCAAGACCAAGCGCAGGTTCTCCTGTACCAAATGCTCCAGAAGGCTCGTCGTCCTCTACTATCCTTAGCCCCGCCTTTCCACAGCCTTCATCTCGCTTTCCTATTCCATGAAGCAAGCCAGCTGTCGTCCTCGGTTGGGTCCTTCCCATCGGATTTTCGAGAGCTTTTGGCTTCTTGGTTTTTTTTTCTTTTGTTTCTTGGGTTTGTAAATTAGGTTGTTTTGGAGATGTGCTGCGGGAGATTCTACGTACATTCTTTTATGTTAGACTTTGAAGAGCAGTTTGACGCAGTCGGATTGCTTGGTCTCTCCCGTCTTCTCACCTTATATTGTAATGTGAATGGAGAGCGTTAATGTGTCCCGTAATTCTCTGAAGCAATATCGACAATTATTGGTACCATACAGAGGCTACGGATAAATTGGAGCTTTTGTTCTTTTTAAGTATGATGGTTAAGTTTTTCAGGGGAATTAACTTTCTCGACCGTCTTAGTTGGCCTAGATGAAACGGTCTTCTCGTTATCAAAATTCCCTAACTGCGCCTGTTCTAGGATCACTATTACAAGTATACCAAGGAACTCCTTAATACTCAAACCAAGGCCGTGCCTCTTCAAGGACGAGCAATTTTATATTTATTTTCATTGTTTCTCAGCGATGTGATATGAAAGCATGAAGTAAGATTATCAGTGGAGTCACACTGGACCTATTTGATAAGATGGAATCACTTTGACCTGTAATTCCACTGAGATTTTTGCAATCACATCAAAACTCTTTGAAAGTTCTTATTTAAAATGCTACCCCCAACAAGTTTCATCCCATTAACAATAAGCCCCTACTTTTATCCATTTGGAAGATCCACTCATCGTAGTGTGCATGTTTAGAAAAAAAAGAAAGTAACTTGATGGTTATGCATCTAAAGGGCTGTTTCTCCTTGGCTTCCTCTCTCTTTGATCCTCTTCGCAAGTTCCATCCCCCTTTCTTAAGCCCACAAAAATATACCAAGCTTAATTTAATGTCTTAATCCCAACTCATGCTTTCTTTGCATCTACATGTACAATGAGTACAAACCTCACTCTTATGATGGTTCTTGCTCCATCCTACATGCAATCCTCAAGCTAATTGCTTATAAGCCTTTCCAACAATGATTCACCATTTCACCATCTTCTTCAACTCCCCATCACTATTAACCATGACTTCCTCATCCACCACCATTACCAATGGAAAATGGATAACCACCTATTCAATTGCCACAAGCACCGCCTCCTTAATCCTCTGTTCTTCTTCTTTAACCCTTAAAGCATGTCCCTCTACTATCTTTGACTTCTACGTTAGCACCTAGTTCTTTTTCTTAAAGAAACTCTCCTTTCTTTTGCTACTTCTTATCCCAATTCCACTCCATCCACTCATTCCTCAACCCTATTCTTCAACTCATTATCTATAAAATTGCAATCTCCTCCGATGAGTCCACCTCTAGCTCACCCTTGCACTCCTCCACAAAGAGCTTTAGCCTCTCTAGTTATCCTCTTTGACCTCATTTGCACCATTATTAAGTGTGCAACCCTCATGGAACATAAGACTTTCGTTTGACTTAGTTGGGAAGAGATTACTTGAATTTAGAAATAAATTTCAAAATAAAGAGGACATTGTCCCTGTAATGACTCGACCCTTAGACATTCAGATTAATTCGGATCACTATAACATTACCCAACAAAAAGCGTACACACATCAAGCAAGCAATAAGTGTAAAATTTATAGAAAAATCTAAAACATTCGCATTTCCATTTAAAATTTATAGCACGAAAAGAAATAATAATCCATGGAAATAACAAAAAAGATATGGTACGATACAAGTTGGTATGATGCCTACGCAAGAGAGAAACACGTCACCCGACGGAGAGAAATCTAGCAAATCAAAACCGCCAAACCTACCTCAAAACAAGCAACTACTATAGTAATAGGTGTACGTAGTTGCACAGACCTACTAACTCTTGGTTGGAAGTTAACAAGGGACAATGTGAGCCCAAGCTCACTAAGGTGATGTCAACAACTAGATAGAAATGGTGTATCAATTGGGTAGGATGTAGAGAAAAAGGATAACCTGATATAATTATTTATTTAATTGTTTAATTTTGCTCTCTCCTTTCTCCAGTTCAATTTGAAATATATTTATTTTCTAAGATTTTCTCTTGACATTGATCATCAGGACTTGGGGTGGGATTTGATGAGATACACCTGGTGGCTAACTCGATATGTCTCATCGTCTCACATCCGAGTCATGATGCGACATGCAGCTGCCTATAGAAGGGAGTCCTACTCAAAAATGACTCCTGCATCCATAGAATCAGATCATATATCCTCACTCGCTAATCCACCATCATATTATTCATTTCCAAATCACGCACTAGCCTCAGCGATACACAAGACATTGCATGTCTTGATCGAGGTGCTGAATAGACATGCAACTCCATAACTTAGTGTATTTTATTTTAAGACTTTCCAAGTACCTCTATTTTATTTCCCATATTTTTTTCTTTTCAATGCAAAGATTTAATGTTGCAACAAATAACAACTTGTACTTTTTGTTTCCCATGTAGCTTTCCATATGTTTTCAAATTGTAATTATCCACAAGGTTACAAAGTGGAAATTTTCAATTCTTCAATTAAACAGGCAGCTTAAATTCCTTATAGATAATTTTTATTTCATAAAAGGATTTGGTAACTCAATTTTCATTTCTCAATTTAGATGGACATGAGTATTAAGCTTCAAGCCCATAATAAATTTAACAATCACTTAACTAGCAAATAGGTCTTAATTTTATTAATTTAGATCCACGGGATTTTATTTATTTATGAGGTATACAAGTTGACTTCCAAACCAACAAAAGAAGGGTATAAAATAACATGCTAACAATCTTCCTTGGGGATTTAAAAAAGGAAGACACTTTACCTTAAATCGTCCATACTCAAGGTCCGTGCGATCTACAGCCACCTTCAATCCATGTCCCTTAGAAAACACAAGTGAACAAGTTACGGAAACAGCTAAAAGAAAGACATAACAAAAAAATGAAACGGAACCTACGTACCTCACGAGTAGGGACAAGTGGGATTGGGAGTGTGTCTCAACTATCCTGGCCTGGTGATTGCACAGTAATTATAAGATTTAATTAACCTAAATTATGTTAGAACATAGCTTGATCTGTACATATTACATTTATATTCTGTATATCATGCATTAATCATTTTATACAGTTGTACATAAAATAATGTGAGATTATCCTATTATTTAATGTTTTTATTACTATTTGCAAGAAATAAGGTGATCTAAACAAAGCTATGATGCAAAATAAATTGGAATAAAGTGAGAAGAAGAAGAAGAAGAAAGAAACCTGATCCAGACAAGAGGAGAGAGGAGGATATCCCCATCCCTACTCTCAAACCCGAGGATATCCCTATCCCAAACCCAGAATAACCTCCACCTTAGATAACCTAGTCCCATAATCCAAAAACATGGATAGCACTATCCATTGCCCTATCCTTATCCCAATTCCACTATCCATAACCTGTTTCCCCTACTAAATCCCTAATTAGGCTAGAACCTACCAAAATTGACTTGTACTAAGTCAATTGGGTTAGTCGAAACCTAATTAGGTTTACCATTGCCCGATTAGGCTAGCCTAGATTTCATTAGGTTCCTTTACACCTAATTAGGTTCACCTAGAACCCAATTGGACTCACTTATCCCTAATTAGGCTAGAACCCAACCTAATCTAGTTGACCTAACCCAATCCCAGTTAATCCTACACAACATGACCCTACAAAATTCAAACCACAAACACACCAAACACAAATGCACACACATGCACTTAAAGTTTGCACACACCCCTTCCAAATTAGCCACCACAAAAAGTGGCAATTCCAACACATTCAAAAAAGCCCTTGCCATGTAAAACCTAATTCTAAAGTGTCACACGAGCCATTCTTCACCCTCTCAATTCTGCAACTCCCTTCCTCCTCTCCCAACACCAAAGTCGATCCTCTACCTTCCCATCCCCTCCTCAAGGTCATCCACTATGGCCCCATCTCCAAGGGTGCTCTCCCCTCTCCTCCAAAGCTGCCTCCATGGATGGCTAGAAAGCTAGAGAAGACCTTCTCCAAGGTTTTCAAGGATGGCTAGAGAGAAGAAGAAGGGTCCTTCACCCTCTCTTCTTCTTGGGCGACCTTCTTCCTCCTTGGAAGAGGGTCCACATCCTCCATCTTTCTCTCTTGGATGGCCACCAAGGTCCTCCATACCTTGGGTGGTCGATCATTTTTCTTGGTAGGCATGTAGGCGGGTTTGCATACCCAAGGCCTAGCCACCACCATCACACAAGACCGATGGCCCTAATAGCACTTCTGGCATGAGGGATCTACCTCTCTTCTTCATCTTTTAATTTAAGTAGTGTAGAGATTTTATTTGCTATATTTTTGATATTTTTGATTGCATCAATATTATTCTCCATGTGGATTTGGTTTGTGAATATTTGGATCTGACTCCTATGCACATAAATTCATGGTCACCCTTTCTTCTTCATTGGATGTACACACCCATCCCACCATTAGTCATTAGGGCTGCTCACTCTTAGGTTAGCACACAATATGCATGGTCATTAAGGCCCCACTTAGGTGCACGTGGGTTTTAGGGTTCCTTAGTTTTGTATTCAAAAGATAAAACACTAAAAAATGTTCAAAAGATTAGATTAGGTTAGATCTAGGTTAGCAAATCGAATCCAAATCTAAACCCTCATGATTTCAAAATATGCCTCCCAGAGATGATCGAGACTCACAATTAAAAACGATAACAAAATCAATTGATGTAAGTTTTGTAAAACATAAATTCTTTGATTTGGGATTTAGTGCCACTATACTACAAAATGACGACGTATTTTCCAAATTAAATCTTACGCGAATGGGCCGATCACTTGGATTTTGTCACCTATTCGACATGACAATTGCAATATTAATACTCATCCATAGAAAACATGCACGTACACAATACCCCACATTTTCTCGCGCACCCATTTTCATACCCATGTACGCTCCCAAACATATATACACGTTATAAATATTTACATATATCTCAAATACCTTTGTATAATTACCCACACATATATTGCCCATGTATGTAATAGACCCTTGCATGCTCTATTATTGTGCAGAGCTTATTAACCTGTAGCTATATATATATATATACACCCTACCTTATACAACACAACACAAAATTAACTCTCAGAATCACTGCCTCCACCATTAAGTCTCTCTCTTTCTTTCCCTATCTCTATTTTTTTTCCTCATTCATGTACACCATGCAGCCTTTCTCCCCCACACTCCTTCACACTCCTCTCTCTCCCTCTATCATTTTCTTCCACATACACCTTCTTCCTTCACACAGCCCTCCTACAACTTGACCAGCATTGCCACCACCATAGCTACCTACCAACATCACCACCTCCGACCTCACCAGCAGTACCACCATACTTCCTTGTCTAGCACAACCTCCTCACCAACCCTTCTAGAATCTCCCTTTCCTTCTCATGGTCATGCACACACAAAGAAGCACACGCATGCATGCACCGTAGCAACAACGCACCCACACATACTATTAGTTGTTTTGTGGCCAAATATGAACAGCATCCACCCTCACTTGTTTCGATGCAACCACACAAATCTTCCTCACTTCCTTAACAACATCCTCGTCAACCTAACTCCTTCGATATCTCTCACTTTTCTCCAATTTGGTCCTCAATCCTTCTCCCTACACTGCCCTGCTTCTTCTCTTATCATGGCAGTAACCTACCACCACCCTCTACGTTCCCATGTCTTCTCTCTCTCTTTCTCTCTCTCTCACGAGTGCACACACACTCTACCATTGCATGTTGCACCACCACCAACACCATCTCCTTACGTCCCTTTCTTCCTTTCTCATTCTCTCTCACGTTGTCCTTCCCTCATGCATTCTATACACACAGTAGCAACACTGTTCACCACCATTGCACCATCAACTCCCTCTCCTTCTCTCCCTCCTCTTCACTACACTCAACACACACACAACAGCTTGATAAAATTAGCGCATGTAATGAACCACGAGTACCTTTCACAGAGCCCAATTGTAGAGATGAAAGCGTAATAACCAAATCATGAGGAGGGTTGACCGATTGAATATGCAAGACAAGAGAGATATAAATGAGAACAAATACTAGTATTATTGTGGAGGAGGAAGAGGAAACAAATAGGGCTAACTCAAAAAATAAGCAACATGAGGAGGCGAGTACACTTGGTTAGCTTACCCACAGCAAAAGAGCAAGAATTTACCAGAGGTAGATGGTGTAGTGGTTGCTCTTGTGTGGGTGATGCAAAAATGGCAAGCTTGCGAAGAGGAGATTCTAGCAATGGCACTGTGATGTGGCTTGGGGAGACTTGAAGAAAGATTGGTGGAGGTGGGAGTAGGAGGTAGGGAGGGGACCTTTCTCTTGTCTCTTTCTCTCTCAAGGTGTATACAATGTAGATTGGTTGGTCAAGGACCAATCTAGTCGATCAACTTGCATAAGGAGTTGAGAGATTGACGAAAATTGATCAATCAACTACTCATTTTGGTCAATAACTTCAAAATCTGGTCGATCAATTAATCAAAGTGATTTGGTCAAATTGCCTTGGTTGAATTCTTCTGAGATGATGATTTTCGAGGACAACCAAGTTTGAAGTGTGTCGATTCTTGGAGGTAGATTGTCGATTCTTGAAGATAGATCGTCGTATCATGGGAGGAGCTCACCAGGTCCTAGCACACCAATATTGTGGGGGGTGATACCTTCTATAGAAGAAGTCTTACATAGGTGCTTCGATCACAGTAAACTATAACTTTTCTTTATTTTATTTATTGGTGTTGTAGCATGTCACTTGCTTTATATTTTAGTTTAGATCTTGTCATTTAATGTCAATCTTCATTAATTTATTTGATTTAATATTTTACATTTAAAAAGACTTACGTTTGAATATAACAATTTTACATTCAATCTAAGAATTATTTTAGTAATCAAAACACATAACGTGAAGAAACAAAAAAAAAATAGAAGAAATCACATATATGTATCTTTTAGAGATTAATTGGAAACGTGATCGGGTCTCTTTGTTTATGAGAGGACTTAATGATTATCCATTAATTTACTGAGAAGACATGAAAAGTAAGTAATACATGCATGTTGTAATATGTTTTGTAACATATAAAGTGAGGGTTGTAGCTTAAATCGAGTATTTTAATTTTTTATTAAAAAAAAATCACTTTTCATAGATAAAAAATTACTTTTTAAATGAAAAATCACTTCCTATATATAGGTGAAAAATTACGTTTCAAGTGAAAAAATATTTACCACTAATAGAAATATAAAATACTGGTGTATTTAGATTTTCAAACAATATATTTTAATTTTTAATCAATTAAAAATCATTTACAATTGGTATATTTTGATTTTCACTTAATTTATTTAATTTTCAATCGATTAATTTTTATTTTTAATTAATTAATTGTATATTTCTATACTCGTGTTCATATAAAAATTAGGGTACCCAGCAGTCTTGTTAAAGACATCTTTCAAGCAATGGATCAAAGCAGAATATTTCTTCAAGAGCACTAGTTATGGCCGACCCGGTTCCACGGTCATGCCATTGATAAAGGGACGCTCGGTGACATTAGTCGAAAACGACGTCACAACATCTCACAAAGGGTGCTGTTACAACAACGTCAATATCAACACGATTTAAAACCTTTTTTTGTTCTCTCGCTCTTTACCACTACAATGAGCATTTCTCACTCCGAGTCGATAATTCGTGGGCTTTGGATGTCCTGCAAAATATTTCAGCGTGCAGAAATTGTCAAATATAAGCATTTCTATCCAAATTTTGAATAAAAACAAATCAAGTGATTCAGAAATTCTGCAGAAAGATAGAGATTCAGCAACGAACGACGAAGGCACAGATTTCAACGCTCAATACAGGGGACATTTAATTGTTTAATTCTACAGTAAAATTTGAAACTTGTGTTTACTAAGACACATCAAAATTAATTAGAGTAAAAAGGCAATGCACTTGATCAAACACATAAAAATAACATATGGCATTACCTTTTTTCGGAAAAAGTAAGCGCTTTTATAGGATCTGTTCTTACTTTCCCCAAAGTGGAAAGAACATTGGGTGAGGGCACACTTATTTGTTATCTCCTCCCATGGGAGACCGGAGGAAAGCGACTTCTCTTGCTCTTATCTTCCCTATTGCTCCTGATGGTATACACATTAAACGTGAGGAACAAGAAGATCGTTGTCGGACTCGCTGGACGAACAATTATGCCATTAGACAGGAGATGAGCGATTTCCAATTTTAACTCTGAGTTTATTTTAGAGTTACTTTTGCCCGGTTTCCTTTGTATACAAAAGACATTCGGCTGACGGATGAAAATTAAGAACATAGCCACATTATATATGTACTATGAAGTTCAGATAGAAGCACAAGTTTGAATATTTGAAGATAAATATACAAATACATACGTATGTTTATATGTATAATATTACCCTAAAAGAAATGTGTCCTGAGAAAAAATAGACGGAGATTTGACCATGAGAAGGCATATGGCCTAGAATGATCCCTCCATCGTCGGTGGTCCGTGAAGCAATATTAAAAGAAAAATTCTTTTCACTTACTTGTGCTTGATGGACGTTACATAACGTAATTTTACATTTAAAAACTGGTCACTAAACACGACCGAGAATGAAACGTGCAACGCTCTCCCAACCGATTAAGCAAATCAACCAAAGAAAATTTCTGCGAATTCACATCTCAAAGTGAGAATCAAACCAAGGCCAAAACTTGCCTCCCTCTCGACAAGGAGAAGGCATCTTACTGAAGTTGACGTGACATCCTCCCCGGAAAGAGAAGCAGCCACCTACCTGAAGAGACCAGAGGCTCTCTCGGGATTTTTAGGGTTAGTTTGATGTTAAGAATTTTGAAATTAATATTAGTATGTAATTGTATTTATTTATAAAGTAGTGGTAATATCAATTTATATTTATTTGAATTTGTCTTAAATTATGGTGTTAATATTTATGGTGTTTACTTGATAGTAATGTTAAGTATATAAAATATGATGGGTGTCAAAGATACTAGTGGTGTACGATTTTAACATGGTTTTGACTACTCCTGTTAAAGTAGCTAAAATCAGATTAACAAATGAAAGTTAAGTAGTCAAGTAAATGAATGTTAACTTTCCTTTAAAGAGTTTAACTCTCAAGTAAACTAGGTTTTTTTTTTTTTTTTTCGAGAAAATAGGTCTCAGTAATGAGAAAGAGAAGTTGGGTTATCCAATATAAATATAGATCTTACGACATCTACTACATGCAAAAGGTGGATGAATATGTAATTAGGTTACATAGGACGTCAGCTCCGATTCATTCTCTATTCCACCATATATGCAACCGAACTCAATTTAATAATATCAACTTATCCAACATATTCTCTCACTTATTACCTCGATAATCACTTGTTCCACAACCCAACTAGAAATTATTTCTCTATTTATTTCATCCACCAACCTATTTAGGGTAGAACTTATTGATAATACACGGATGGTCAATAATTGTTGGTATGGGTCAAAATGACCATTGCTGTAGATCTAATATAACAAGCTATTCTAATAGTCTTTGGAGTCATTCTCTTAAGAGGTATCGTTGTAGAAAACACTGACAGTAAAAATCATTAGTGTTATACCTAGAGCTACAATGATAGTCATGTTTTCAAAGCTACCTTTTTTTTTTCGATAGAAACAATAGCAACGATATTATCCATTCTTGTAAGATATAAATGTTGGTTAAATCATCACTATAGGTAATAATTCCAATTTTCCTTTCAACATAATACCAATATGACCATCTGTCACTAGGCCTGTCAGTGTAGATATGGAGATCTTCACTATTAAATCTTATTCAATTTTATGATCTTGCAATATCTTAATAGATTTAAGATTTAACTTTATCATCAACAAAAATGTTTACCTTCATATTAAAGAAAAATATATAAGGCATAACTCTTAAAATAACAAATTGAATTATTCAAAAAATCATAGATTCAAATCCAATGAAAATTTTTTTCCATGTGATTCTAAAAGGAAATTATGTATCCACAAACATTATAAGAAGCATAAGACACAAGTATCTATTGATCTCACTTTATTCAAAAAATCATAGATTCAAATCCAATGAAACAATTTTTCCATGTGATTCTAAAAGGAAATTGTGTATCTACAAACATTATAAGAAGCATAAGACACAAGTATCTATTGATCTCACTTTATACACTCTTAAATTGGTAGACAAGATTTCAAGCTAACACTAGATGGAACAAGTAGCTCCTTTCTTAGAAGTTCATCAAAATACAAGCCCTCTTATGTCTTCCTTCAATTGCCCTAATGATTCATTGGTTGCCAAGTACTTCAACTATGAGATCTTATGTAGCTCGAAAGGGTTCTCCAACTTGAGGTGTTGCACAACTGCAAATCATTAAACATGATGTTATAACTCTTGAAAAAATAATGATATTATAATTTCCAACTCACAAATAAAATCATCAGTAACCTATTCATTAACATAAAAAAAAGATAAGTAACCTATTCAACTAGCAAATAGTAGATAAAGCCCTTTAGTAGGAAGCAAGGCAATAATAGAGGTAGGATTGACAATAATAAGATATCCCATAGGAAACTATAACACAAATCCCTCGTAGCTTTTACAGAAATTAAAGAAACAAAGTCAACAGGTAGTTAGGATTAGCAAAACCATAAAAGAAACAGGAAGCAAAAATAAAATTCGCAAGTGGAGTCTGAGATGGGAATGAGTATTCTATTCTCGATGTTAGCTCACGACTAACACTTGTTGTATTTAAAGAGCATCTATAACAGACTCTAATATAAACACGTACAAAGCCCATGAACTTACAAATAATTACAATCCTACCTAATGCATCAATTGCCCAACTAATACCCCCCTCAAACTAATGGTCTTGGAAAGACCCGTAGTTTGTCGCGAAATTGAAGGAATTTTGCTGTTGGAAGAGGTTTCGTTAATGCGTCAACAATTTGATCTAATGAAGGAAAGTGATGAACAATTAGCTCTTTATTTGCAACTTTATCCCGAACAAAGTGAAAATCAATTTCTATATGTTTGGTTCTTTAATGGAAAATTGGATTTACCGTCAAATAAGTTGCTCCAATGTTATCGCACCATAAAGTTGGGATATTTGCCAAAGGAATGTGAAGTTCTTTGCACAAAGAAACTAACCAAGTGGCTTCAGCAATTGCATTAGCAATTGATCTATATTTAGCTTCAATACTTGAACAAGCAATTGTAACTTGCTTCTTAGATCTCCATGAAATGATGGATTTGCCAAAATGGACAACAAATCCAAAAGTAGATCGTCGATCATCAAAGGAACTAACCCAATCAATGTCACTAAAAATATTTAATTTGTGAACAGAAGATGGCTGAAGCAGTATACCATGATTTATAGTATTCTTGAGATATCTAAGTACCCATTTCAAGGCTTGGAAGTGCTTATCAGTTGGATCATGCATCATCAGAGAGAGCTTGTTAACACTATAGGAAATATCTGGTCATGTAAATTGTAGATATTGTAAGGACCCAAGAATGAACCTGAATTCAGATGGTTCTTTTAGTGGCTCACCAACATTTCTTAGAATTTGATCCTTTTCTTGAGAAGACATTAGAGTTTTAACTAGTTTGATTCCATCCAAATTATGTCGTT
This sequence comes from Thalassia testudinum, assembly GCA_037157565.1. Taxonomy (NCBI): domain Eukaryota; kingdom Viridiplantae; phylum Streptophyta; class Magnoliopsida; order Alismatales; family Hydrocharitaceae; genus Thalassia; species Thalassia testudinum. The sequence goes on from JAZHRO010000031.1 coordinate 149,506,317, forward strand.
GAAGAAGATCTGCTATGTATTTTCTCTGAGATAGGTGGAATCCATTGGATACTTTTAGTAGTTCAATACCTAAAAAATAGGATGGGAAACCCATCATTCTAACAGGAAATTCCTTGTTCATGATAGACAGTAAATTTTGCAGCTTGTTCTCATCAGAACTAATGACTAAAATGTCATCAACATATATCAAGAAAAAAATCTAGGTATTGCTAATAGGCTGATAAAACAATGAGTTGTTGTAACGACTCGATTCCCGAGTCCCTACGAGACACGAAAATCGGACCGACTCGACTAATCCCAAGACCTGGTTGTCCAACGAGGAAGTAACCAAAAGAGCAGTAAAATAAATCACATTCAGCATGAATATAACTAACAGTACGAAAATACAGCAGTAAGGAAAGAAACCACTACAGTATGTACCACCACAACAGTAGAACAACATTCATAACATAATATGAACTGCAGGTAAAGAAAAGTACAGCGGAAACAAGAACTACTCACTACAGTGGAACCAAAAAGAGGTACAAGAGAACAGTGGTAACTCTACTGGACCCTACTCGGCCCAGCGTCCTCTGCAACTGCTGACCCTGGCTGCTCAACACCTGGTCTTGAAAGGTAACGAGTGTAACACGTCAGCAAAACGCTGAGTAGAGTGGCAGCTAAACTAAAGAAACAGTAAAGTGTACAGTAGCTGTTTTAATTTTCTTTCTTCCTTTATTTACGTCTTTCTATTGTTTCACAATTTATCTATTTCTCAGATCCTTCACTTGACCTCGAATGTTCCTCGTGGGAACGATCTTGATTGTAGTCTTTTCCGAACAGTAGAAGTAGCACGTGGTGCTCTCCTGGCCGGGAGAGTCCCCCGTGGTGATCCTACTCTCAGTCAACCACCCCAAGGTCACTGACAGACATAACGGTGACTACGGTACGCGCGGTAAACGCACGGGTAGCTAACCCGCACTAGCACGCGGTCAATCGTTTCCGTTAACGGGTGCGCCCAAAGCACAGCACGGAACCAGTACAGGGCAGAGCCCTCTCAGTAACAGGGGTCCAACCCCTCCACAGTAACCAAACAGGGGCCTTGCCCCTCCACAGTTCACGCACCCTCACCTGACTACCCTGGTTTGCCTTAGTGGGCCTAACAAGTCGGTGTAGGAGGCTAGCAGGACCCCGGGGCCCGTGGGGTAGCTAGTACCTCCCTACACTAGTAGCTCTCCTCGGTACTACGTACACGAGGGCCAGCAAGTCGGTACAGAGTGGCCAGTCCTAACCCCGGGTCCGTGGGGTGGCTGGCTCCGCTCTGCACTAAATAGGGGGACAGTCACTCTCCTTGGTACTCCGTACTCAAGGGCCAGCTCACTTCCCTAATTCTATTTCATTCACTTTCCAGGAGTTCTACTCCTAATTCCCCGTAGGGTTCCAGCTCTTTAACTCAGCGCATTCCGGTTTCACCTTTCCAGTTTCACGTTCATACATCCTATATTCTTACTCATGTTCATTTATTCATAACAGGCAGCTGTTTAAACAAATTTACCGGCAGCTATTATTTCTTTTCCATATTTTCAAGACTGCAGTGTTCACATATTCCACTAGTTTTCCCATCCTAGGATTCATGTCATACCCTAGGATCTATCATACAATCTAGTTTTCCAGCCCTAGGATTTATGCAACACCTTAGGATCTATCATTCAATCTCGTTTCTCATTCCTAGGATTCATGCAATGTCCTAGGTTCTATTTATGGTTCCATAATTTAACAGATTATGATAATAAACTTAAATGCCACTCTACCGGTTACAACAGGCGAACTGGGGCGTGGTCGGGAATCCCGCGTGCCTCTGCAACCCCCGAGACTGCAACGGAACGGGGTCCTACCACAAAGATCAAACACAAGGAATTTCTCAAAATAGTATACAGCTACTGTAGACAGGTAGAGGATTTAATTCCGAAAAGAACGCAACTCGAAACGCGGAAAACAAAACCCGAACGGGCCCTAAACGGGTCGAAAACGACGAAACAGTGCAAAATTAGACGTCTGGAACTTATTCCAGACGTCTTAAAAAGTGGATCAGGGGTTACCTTGCTTTGCGTGGTCTCTCAGACATCCAGAAGCCTGCGGGGGTGTCTGGCCTAGTTCCCAGACGTCCGATGGTCACCCAAGACGTCTGGAAGTCGCTCCCGTCGTCTGGTGCTATAGCCAGACGTCTGATTCGCGTTGGATGGCGAATCACCGAACCTGCACGTACCCATCTCTCTCTCTCAGTATGGTCAGTCGAAGAAAAGGAAGAAGACGGAAATAACTCACCTTTCAGATGTCTGGACAGTCTTCCATACGTCGTGCCCGTCGTCTGGCTATCAGCCCAGGCGTTTGATTCTAGAAAAGTTTCCAGAACCAAGGCGCAACTCGCCCTCCGCTCGCGACGCCCAGTCGAGCCGCGTCTCGTCCGCCTGCTGCTCGAGCTGCAGCAGTCCTCCCGCGTCGCTCTGCGCCGGCTGCGCCCCCGCCGGCCAGCTCCCGCTGCCCCGGCAGGCTCGAGCCCTTACGGCTGACGCCTCCTCCCCCGCGCAGCACCTCCTCCCACACCCGCCGAGGCTATCACCGCCGCCGCTCACTCGCGCTCGCTCTCGCGCACAGACTGGAAGGAGAAGAGGAAGGGGGCGGAGGTGACGGGAGTGAGGGGGAGGGCGTGGCCTTTTAAGGTCGCGCGAGGAGGAGAGAGAGAGCGCGACAGAGGGCGCAGGAGGGAGAGGGAAAAGAGAGAGAGGGAATTTTCGCAGGTCTGCGTGCTCAGGCATGAAGATGAAACACGCGTGCCGAAATAACTGATTCCCAGACGTCTGGAAGTGGTTCCAGACGTCTGGTCCGATGTCTGGGCCACCTCCCAGATGTCTTAAAAGACGTCTGAAGTGGCTCATTCATAACAGTTGTCTATCTTGGATCCTAAAAATCTATTTTCTTGAAGAAAAGAACTTAGTCGATTAAACCAAGCTCTTGGAGCTTGTTGTAATTCCCTACTTGGAGGGGGGTGAGATGTGCGTGACGTAAAAAAAATGCGGAATAAAAGGATAACAATCTCAAAAAATTAGCAATCACACAATGTACACAATTATTTTAGGTGGAAACCCAAACTGGGTGAAAACCACCACCTAACCCTCTTGAGTTAGGATTTCTCGATCGATCTAGTTGATCAAATCCATTATACGAACTACTTAAACGAGGGTAGTTCAACCTCAATTACAACCACGCTACAAGTACGAGGGTAGCATTCCTCAACCCCTCCTCTTCACAAGGAGGATTTTGTCCTTTGATGGAGACGAGAATTCGCAACACGAATATCCAACCAAATAACAAAGTAAAGATTACAAGAATAGTCCTATAGAGATAACAAAGTAATTCTTAAACTAAGCTTTTATAGGTAAAGAAACTTCCCTTTGCTTGGAAGTGCGTCGAATCGGTAACGTGGGTGCGTGAACCACGCAACGGCGCTTTGTCGCCCTCTTAATCGCGGAGGGAGAGCGGGTGCACAACTGGATGGGGCTCTCGGATGTGAAACTAGCCTTTCAGAGCAAGTGCTTCTTCTACTTCAATTTGACACAAAATGAGTGGAAATATTCTTGCAAGGTGTGTTTCTACAAGGCAAGGGTTCTCCTCTATTTATAGAGGCCTAGGAAGGCTTTAAAAGGCCTTGGAAGGCTTCCATAACCGTTGGGTGCAAATCCAAGGCAAATTAAGTCAGAATCAAGATCAATCATGACTCTGACAAGGTTATCAAACGTCTGGTCCGGGCATCAGATATCTGGAAAACCTGTTTAAGACATCTGGGAACTAAGTTAGATGTCTGATTCTAAGCGGGTTTCCTTCCTGACTTGAATCAGACCTAAACAGGGTTCTAGTGTATGGACATCAGACGACATATATGACGTCTGTCACTAGGTCTGGATGTTTGGAAACCTATTTGTTCAGCGGACATGGATTCCCAAGAAAGGTAATGGCTAGAAAATCTCTCAAAGGAGATTTTGGGTCAGTTTAGGCAAAATGGTCACATATCAGACGTATGGGGTCCTCTACAGACATTTGATATAAGGATAATGGTCATTTCCCTCAACGTTTACATAGGCAGCCAACGTTCCACTAATTGGACGTCTAGCAAAGCAATCAGACGTCGCCTGAAACGTCTGGACTAAGGTCTGGATGACTGATTCTAACAGATAGAACCTATTAAGTCCAGCCTAGATGTTTTGGATGTCTGATCAAATAGTCAAACGTCTTAAAAGTCACTACCAGACGTTTGATTTCCAGATTGGACATCTGATAAGGCTGTCTGAACCCTATTTTGGTTTTCTAAGTTCTTTACAGAAAACCTAAGTATCTTAAGGTTTGTGCAAGTGTTCCTAGGACTACTGTTAGGGTACTTTGAGGCTCTTTAACAAGAATCTAAGAAATAAAATAAAGAGCAACAAAAGAAACAAAAATATAAAGTACAATAGAATGGAAATCTATCATATTCTTCATCTCCTTTCTTCTTCAAGCTTGCACTCTTCGCGAAGCTTCTTTGCCTTTGTCAAGCTCCTCCAATTTGCCATGGATGCGAGCTCAAACTCTATCTAAACACCTGTCTCCATTTGCAATTTGACCTGAAAACTAGGACTCAAAAGCAAATGTTAAAAGACACGTGTTTTGTTATCATCAAAATAAATGATCGTAGTGCTCTAGCACCAATACTTGTTTCAAACCATACAGGGATTTTTGTAGTAGAAACACATGGTCTGAAAAATCTGGATGTTCAAAACCTCTTGGTTGCTCCGTATAGATAATCTCATTTAGATAACCATGTAAAAATGCATCACTACAAAAAAAAAGTCTTTAGTGGCGAATTAGATAGTAGCATATCATGTAATTGCCACTAATTTCTTTAATTTAGCGGCAAAGTTTATATATGCCGCTATAACATTTTTATAGATGAAAATTAGTTTTTATGGCAAATATATATGTTACTATATATATGATTTAGAAGAAAAATAAAATAATACCACTATTTTTCTTTTTATCAAACAATGATTAGCAATAGTGGAAAAATATTTGCCTCTATATATATGATGCATATTATATATTATACTAATTGATGAACCATAGAAAACCTTGAAAAATTGATTATTCTCAGCAGAGACAATATTGAGATTGTGCAAGTTTTCCTACTTTAGGATGTTAGGCAAGGTTAGATGTGAAGCCTGTGAAGTTTGGGTGGGTGCGGTAAGTCTTTCCTCCATCTTCTTTCGGTTCAATTGCATCTGGTCAAGTCAGTGAGTAATCAATTGATCATCTTGGGTAATGGGGATAGATTAAGTGCCTATCTCATGAACACTGAACTGCAAGTTTGTAGTACTACCAAAGGTGTTCATGGACGTATGATTAAATGAGTTTTCACTCATTTCTTCAAATAATTCATAAGCACTTTTAGCATCCTTATTTAGGAAGTTTCCGCCACACAAGGCATCGACGAAATGCTGAAGTTGATCTTCTAATCCATGGTAGAAGATCTACACGAACTATTTCTTGTTATTTCAATTGCTTAGTTGTAAACAATTAAGATCTTATCAATACTGTAGTTCTCTTTCCTGTTTACCTACTATTCTTGTGATTACATAGTTAGTCTAGTTAGTATTTACGTGATTAGATTCCTCACCTCCTTGTGTTCAACCCAAACTCATCGGTTCTGATTTCAAATTAGTAATGAGTTTGATTTATTTTGATATTGTGTTTCACACTGCAATGATCCCATAAATTATTTCTATGCAAAATGACCATCAAAATGTTAGTGGCACAAGAGGGGGTAAATTGTGTAAAGAAAATACATGCACACAATCACACAAATTAAACACCGAATTTGCAGAGGAAACCCTTGCAAGAAAAACTTCTACCTAAATCTTTTAATCTAGGATTTTTCCCCTAAGAACCAATGGAAAAAAAGAGATTTTGATTCCCATCTCCTGGATAACTCCTAAGGAGAGTTTTGTCCCTCTCAAAGGAGAAAGCAGGTAACCCACAACCTAGGCACCCAAAATAATACAAAAATAAAATAAAATATATAAGAATCCTAAAGAGCCTTTAAGAAATATATAGCAATAAGATTGAGGCTAAGAATACTTCCATTGCAAACCTAAATAAGTAGTGAAAGCATAAAGGGAGTGTGCTCAAGAGAGTAGAGAGAATCACAATGTATACTATATATGAGCACAAGAAAGCAATTTTTGAGAGTATTTAGAGTTTTAAGCTTAAGAAATGCTTAGGATTGTTGTGCATAAACTTAGGTAACCTTAGGTAGGTATTTATAGAGTGTAGAAGGCCAAGTTCAAGCCTTTAGAACTGTTGGAACTCAGAAAAGAATGTAATTATTCAAGCTAGAGAAGCTAAAAAACATAATTACAAAAGCTAGCTAAATAGACATTTGATTGAATTTGATAGATGTCTAAAATTATCATTTCAAACTTTGAATTAAAGTTTAGACATCTGAGTGACTCTTAGAAGACGTCCTAAGTTAAGAATTAATTAGACAATCCAAACGATGATCCAACGTTCAAGAATTTTCAATGACTAAAGTCCAACGTTAGCATTGAATAAGGATGTTTGGACTTCAAAATTAGACATTTGGAAAAGGCAACTCAAACATCTAGAAAACCATATGAAAGGATCATACTATCAAGGATGAGTTACTGATGATGAGTTGGGTTGAAACTAGGATCTATGGACCTCTAAACAAGAAACATAGACATCCAAAAAAGGAAATCAAACATCTGATTTAAGTAGACATTTAAAAGACCTAAGTCAATACTTAAGTAAGTTATTGACTTCCATTAAAACAAGATCCAAGGACATTTGAAAGAAAGACATCAAGAAAGAATAGGAAGATGTTTAAAAGGAATACAATAGACATTTGAAGAACTTAGACAGACATCACCTATTTTCGATGGAAAAATTGATGCTGTCATTAAACAACTAATCTTTAAAGATTTTGTGAATGTTAGAATTTAAAAGAATCAAACATTGGGTAATTAAGAGATCATAAGATGTCTAAATGACAAAGCTAGACGTATTAAACTTTTGAAGAATTTTAATATAAAGTGAAATGTTAAGTGGAGTAAGAGAGATATGAGTTAGGGTCAAGTTTGACGCAAATAAAATCAGTTCAGAAAAAGTAGAAATGTGAGAAGAAATTTCAAATGTCTGGAAAGTCTAATAGTTTGATTTTTCAAATATTTCAAGAGGTGAAGATGCTAGAAATAAAGGTTCTAAGAAGTATCCTATGGGTTTCAAGAAAGTTTCTGAGGCTTTTTCACATTCTACAAAAATATAAAAGAAGTTACAATGATAAAAGGAAAACTTTTTATCACAAAACATCATATTCAAGGCTCTTTTTTCATGTTCCCATTTTATGATGAGTATGCTTAATTATATGATAACATGCTTAATTTTGTTAGTTTTAGGGCATTAGATACATTAGGTTTAGAGCATTTTGTAAATAATTGCACACATGCATCATGAAATAAGATTGCATATTTGAGCCTAATTAATTCTTAATTATAATTTGAGGCTCTACTTTATGCAGGAATGACTAAACTAGGCTCAGGAGGAAGAAAAGAAATGAATATCTAAGCTAATATGAAGGAGGGAAAAGAAATAGGATCAAATGAGCTCAATTGTAGAAGAGACAAAAATTTGGCTAAAACCCTAATCCTAAACCTTAGCCCTAAATCCTAACCAGTCTAATATAGCCATCTTAATCCTAGTCCTATTCCCAATCAAAAACCTAATCCTAATTCCCCATCTCAAAAATTCTAATCCTATTCCTAATTCTCCATACCAAAAACCCTAACCCGAGTTTCTAGAAACTTCCACCAATAATCCCTTACCACCCTTGATTCCCCACTAAAAATTCCATGCCTAATATTTGCAATCTCCTAAACCTATTCTAGATCCCAATTAGCTCAATTAAATCAATTAATCAACCAATCAATTAGCCTTCCTAAAATCTCTCCAATGTGAACATGCCCCCTTCTTTGTTCCCACCTACAAAAGCCACCACCACCACAAAACCTATGTCCAAAGCCCTCCCTTCCCACATGACGTCCATGAAAACATCCCAAGCTATCTATAAAGTCACGCCAAAACAACATTCCAAATCCTAAATCCTAATTCCTAAACCTAGTTTCCCAAATCACAAATTCTAATCCTACTCCACATTCCTAATCCTACTTTCCTAAACCTATCCTAACTTGACCTTTACTCCAAGACACTGTATAAGCCTTTGGATATCCCCCCCCCATATATATATGCGTAAGCACCCTCCATGCAACAAAATCTCTCTCCCTACAATCTCCCCTTCCAACTCTTCTTCCTCTGCCAACCCTAAGCCTCTTCTTCTAACAACTCCACACGCCAACTTCCTCCACCACCCCTTTCTCCCTCCATGGTCGTCCCTCTCTAAGCTTTCCTCTACCCTCCAAGTAACTCCATTAGTTTTCCTTAGGTTTCATTTCCATTGGATTAGCCATTAGGTTCCATTAGCATTAGCCTTCTCCTTGGATTCTTTCTCCTTGAAATACTTCTACTTCAAGTTTCAACCAAGGTTCTACTTCAACTCTTTGGATCTTCCCTGACTCTCCTCACACCTCGGAGGTTGTGGCAGAACTTTCCATTGCTACCAGAAGCCTTTATCATCGCTATTTAGTTTTCTACAGCTTAATCTTTCTTCTACTTTCTTCTTTTCGTTGTCTTATTCTTTTATCTTAATTGTCTTAGTTGTAGAACTCTTAGGTTAGATTCAATAAAGTCTTAGTTGATTTGCTTTCATCTTATGTTTCTTTTCTTCCTTAGTTTATTTTATTTGCTTCCATCTATCAAAATCCTAAAAAAAATTTGAAAAGCTAAAAATCCAAAAAATGTGTGTGTTGAGTTTTCATAAATTCTCAACTACTGTTTCACATCTAGATTCACAACCTCATCTTCCAAAAATCACTCCAACCAATCTACATTTTCAAAAAGCACCAAATTTTGTCTAACACTTAGAAATCAAGCAAAGAACCTTTCTACAAAATTTTGGCACCAAAATCAATTTCTACAATTTTACAAAATTCACACATTGACAATGGGTTTGCAGGAAATCAAAAACTTGAAATTTTGGTACTCTTGGATTTTTAAAATTTTATACACATTACATTTGCATGAAATCACTTGCACTGGTTTCCTTATTTGTTTAGAAATATTAAATAAATTCATAATAATTTTAGGACATCTTTAGGTTTAGGTTAGGCATACACATTGCACAGGAGGTCACATATGCTAATATCCTGGTTCCAAAGAAAATGATCAAACAAATAAAAAATACCCCCAAAAAAATTCTCAAAAAATTTGTGCACACTTAGCATAAGTTTGAAAGCAATCTTAACCAGAGGTCTCCCTGAGATCGACCTGGAATCCTGATTTGTTCATATTATTCGCTTTAAGTATAGTATAAATATTAAAAGTGATCACGTATTCCCATGCTACATCGACGTAATTGTCACATGACAGACGTTGCACATCACTTTACTCTTGTTTTCTACCTACAATGCTGATTAGTCTTTACAGTATACATAAGCGTATAATTTGTCATTATAAAAAATGTGCATTATTACATAGTATTATCAACACTTGTTTGTATTTACCTGCTGTCTTAAAGTGGCCCAATCCAATTTCAAAATTTTTGATGGATTGTATCCCTGGTGAGTGAGGTTGTTCCTCAAGCCATGTATAGTCATGACACAAATCAGGTATCTTAAGGTTCCTAGTGTGATCATTATCCTCACTCTCATTTAGCAAGGTTAATACTTGATCACTTATTCGTTCTTGAAGTTGCTCTAAACTTTCATTGTGAGAATAAAGAATCTTATCAATAGTTTCTTGTGATTCCTTAAATGATTTCTCCATTTTGGCCAACATTTCCATCATATCAGAAAGTAACTGACTCTTATCATCTTCCCCATTGTTATTTCGATAGGAATCACATCTAGGTTCATGAAGGAATTAGGCTGAGACAAGGAATGTGTTGGAACTTTATTCTACATCTTATTTTGGTGTTAACAAAATTATTATGGATTAATGTTTGCAATTCAGTGTTTTTCAAATTTAGGTGAAGATCAAGGCAAACATTGAACTACAGGAAGGAGGCAAGACGACAAGGAGGAGTTGATGATAGAAGATCATTTGGAGTTTATTTTGTTAGATTAGGTTTTTGTTTTATTCTTAGAATGTATGCCTCTTAACAAAGAAACAAGAATTAGATTATAAAAATCATATAGAAATAAATTAAGATAAAACATTTCGATCATTCAATTTATTTCAAAGTACGTATTGTTTAAAAGATAGTTTTTTAGTGTTTAAAGTATTTGCAAAAATAGGCTAGTAATCTTATTGTATTTATGTTTGAAAAGGTACTTGTTAACCCACAAGTACTGGTAATAAGTTTAGTACCAGTATATGTGAGTTACAGGTTTGGATTTTTTTAAAGAAACAAACTTGTACCCCGAAAGTACCGGTACTCATGTTCAGTATTGGTACTGGAGGTAACGAGTACCGTTACTCATGATCAGTACCAGTACAAGTGGGTTACAGATTTGTGTTAAGTGTGTAAAACCTAAATCTGGAAGCAACGAGTACCGGTACTCATAAATAGTACCAATACCCAATAGGTAGTGGAGTACCCAAGTGTCTGGAGAACCACTATACATTGTGTCCTTTGTGGTTTGATTATTATTTGTGTAAATCATTTTGTTATTACTAATATTTTGTTTGAGTGTTTGTGCGCATAGCCATCTATTTATAGATCCTATCAGAATGAACATAACTCCTGAAAAGAACTTGGTTGATTTCCCCTCCCCCCCTCCCCTGACTTTAAAAGTGCGAAAACAATTTAGTAATTTAAAAGTATGACTTTTAAAGAATGCAAGTAGGAAAATCTACTCCATTTTACAAAGTGTGATAACAATTTATTTATCCCAGTAGTCTAGCAATTCAGGATCTAATGTGTTACGACCCAATTCCCGAATCCCTACGAGACACGAGAATCGGACCGACTCGACTGATCCCAAGACCCAGTCGTCCAACGAGAAAGTAACCAAAAGAGGAGTAAAATAAACTACATTCACCATGCATATAACTAGCAGTAACAAAAGTACAGCAGTAAAGAAAAGAACTACTACAGTATACACCACCACAACAGTAGAGAATTAAACAGGTACATAAACATGACGCTTACAATAAAAGAGTACAGTGGTAATAGAAAATACTTACTACAACAGAAGAAATGGTACAGTAAGTACAACACAAGTAAAACTACTGGGCTCTACTAGGCCCAGCACCCTCTGCAGCCGCAGGCTCTGGCTGCTCAACACCTGGTCCTGAAAAGGTGACAAAGGTGACACGTCAGCGAAATGCTGAGTAGAGTGGCAACCAACTAGCTAAGAAAAATAGTAAGGTGGACAAGTAAATTTTATTTTTAATTTCCTCCTTTATTTCTATTTACTCATTCTTGATATTATTCCTCGGATCTTTCTCTTGATCTTGAATGTTCCTCGTGGGAACAATCATGATTGCAGTCTTTTTCGAAAAGTAGAAGTAGCACGTGGTGCTCTCCTGGCCGGGAGAGTCCCCCGTGGTGGTCCTACCCTCAGTCATCCACCCCAAGGTCACTGACAGACGTAACGGTGACTACGGCACGCGCGATAAACTCACGGCTAGCTACCTCATACTGGCACGCGGTCGGTCATTTCCATTAGCAGGTACGCCCAAAGCACAGCACGAAACCAGTATAGGGCAGAGCCCTCTCAGTCACAGGGGTCTAGCCCCTCCACAGTAACCAAACAAGGGTCTTGCCCCTCCACAATCCACACACCCTCGCCTGACTACCCTGGTTTGCTCAGTGGGCCTAACAAGTCGGTGTAGGAAGGCTAGCAGAACCCCGGGGCCCATGGGGTGGCTAGTGCTCTCCCTACACTAGTAGCTCTCCCCGATACTGTGTACGCGAGGGCCAAAGTTAGTACAAAGTGGCCAGACCTAACCTCGGGTCCCTGGGGTGGCTAGCTCTGCTCTGCACTAAAAAGGGGGACAGTCGCTCTCCTTGATACTCCGTACTCAAGGGCCAGCTCACTTCCCCAATTCCATTCCATTCACCTCTTAGGAGCTCTACTCCTAATTCCTCGTAGGGTTCATGCTCATATTTCTTTAACTAAGCCAATTTAGGCTTCATCATTTCAACTTTATATTCATATAGCCCATGTTCTCAACAGTTAATATCTATTCATAAACAAGCAACTGTTATCCAATTATAGGCAATTATCATTTTTCTTTCTACTTTTCCAAGACTGCAATCCATATATTCATGACATTCGTTTTAGTGTTTCTATTCCTAGGATTCATTCCACACCCTAGGATCTATCATTCAATCTAGTTTTTCAGTCCTAGGATTCATGCCGTACCTTAGGATTTATCATTCAATCTAGTTTTCCAATCCTAGGATTCATGCCATATCCTAGGATCTATCATTCCATCTAGTTTTCCAATCCTAGGGTTCATGCCATACCTTAGAATCTATTAATTATCTCACAAGTGCATAATTGTTGATAAATAATAAAAGGGAGCCTGATGTAAACAAATTTACACTACTTAAGATGTCTATTTATGCATGTTCTTAAGCATAGGATTGCATTTCATGATATAAATATTGTATAACATGCATCATCTTGCATTTAGAGTAGTTTGAATAAAATAGAGGTTAATTGTCTCCTTTTATGTGCTTGGACAGGGAAAACATTTTATCGGGGCCTCGGATCAAAGATCCAATTGTATGGATGTGATCAGGGAGATGATTGGAGTTCAACAACTCCAAGATCGCCCTAATTAGGCATCTGTAGCATCAGTTAGTGACCCAGGAACCTTCAAAGATCAAGGGCCAGGATGGTGAAAATCCACACTTCAGATGACAAATCCGATCACATGGATGAATTCAGATCGACGATCGCAGCCCAACGATGCAAAAATCGAGTCAATCCGACATCCATGGCACCATCTACAACTTCCAGAAGATGGACGGCCAAGATGACGTCACGTGGCGCCATCTCGGCCGCCCAAACGGCCGCATGCAATCTCGGCAGTCTCCGCATCTGCCTTTCCCCATCGTTGGATCAAGATCTAACGGCTACAACACGCCTGCGCTGAAGTCAGGCGCTCGACATAAACGCGACCCCAACGCGTTGGTCGAGCACTCTAACGCGAAGCAGGGATGCGCGTTCGAGCCTCACCACACTAAAATTGGAGCGGTGGCACACCTCCGATCGACAGCACGATCGCGATCCAACGGCCGCGTGCGCTCAATCAAGATGACGCGCTCACGCACGCCCGCGCGTAATGCGCAATCGCACGCTGGCGGGCGCACAATGCAGCGGGTGAAGACTTGACTTAAGCCGTCCGATCTCGTGATCGGACGGCTGGGGATCGTTGAACGTGCATAGGCGTTGCGCACGCGAGCAGCTGAGCTGGCGCACGTGGGCGCGGAAGCTACGTCCACGTTGGGGGCTTTAGCGACGGTTTTATCCGTCACTAAAGACCCCTCATTTACTATTTTGAAGTTGTAATGTCCATTTTTCCCCCACTCCTTGCAACTATAAAAGGAGACCCCCTCCATACGAAATTATCATCCCTTCCTTCTGCTCTCTACCCCTCCAAAGCACAGGAGAAGCTTGTCCCACACCCAGGATGCTTCTCGCAAGATAAAGTCCAAATTTTCCTTCCCCTTCGGAAGTGGATCCCGCGACGACGACGGCGTGCTGCTTCGTTCCCATTCTTCTGCTTCGTCCTCCTTCGTCTTGTTTCGTTCCCCTTCGTCCAGGCGTCGTCCCGTCCGGCTCGTCCTCCAAGCAACCGTCGAGGAGGATTTCTCTCTCCTTATTCTTTTTACTACTTTCTAGTATATATTTACTACTTTCTAGTGTAGTTTTGCTCATCCTCCAAGCAATCATCGAGGAGGACATTTCTCCCTCCATTCTTTTAATGCTTTCTAGAGTAAATTTATCGCTTTCTAGAGTAATTGTTTTATGCTTTGTAGTTGTAAGAGTGAAATGAACAATCTCCTTAATGATAAATTCCTTGTTTATTCTACATCTCATTTTGATTTCTCTATGTAATATTCTCTTTCTCTCTTACTCTCTCTCTCTCTCTTCTACTTGTAAATAATTAGATAGTTTTAAATTAAATTACTTCGTAACAAATAAAAAGAAACACGTAGTTTTCAAATCAAACGTCCGCCTCCCTGTGTTCGACCCGAAATTTTAATTTCGGTATAAATTTTATTTGTTGAACACGAATTCTTCGCTTTCAAGCTACAATGACAGGTTTTCCAAAATCGAACACGTTAGCGTAGCGATTCGTAGCGTTCAACATTTTGGCGCCGTTGCCGGGGACCATTTCGTGTGCTCAACATTTTGGCGTCGTTGCCGGGGAGGCGATGATCTTTGATTTCTCTTCGCATCTTGTAACTTACAAATCATTTACCTCACTTTTCTCCTTTCTTATTGTAATTGCAGGTACTCTTTTGAGACGAGCAAAAGCGGTAGATTGGAGTAAAGTGTTGTGGAAGGTTTTGTAAGTTATCCCCCATTCTTTCCCCCTCCATAGATTTCATTCACCACATTAAATCCAAATTCCAATTAACCTAGGTGTTTGTATAAATCCTAGGAATAGTTTGTTTGTTTGGATTCTCACTCTCATTCATTCCACTTTCATTTATATAAAATAAATAAATAAATAAAAAGATAATTTTGTGGGGCAATTTTCAACAAACACACAACGTACACCCACATTCAAAGGTATTTAACCGAATTGATTTGTTTCTACTCAACCGAGTTCTGATCTGTGGAACCGGTACACATAAAGCAACACATAAAAGAGTAGAAATCATTCTAGGTTAACCATCTTTGTGTGCCTAACTTAGTGGTGTATTTGTGGCCAATTGTTTGAATTGTTTGGGCCGCACCACTTCAAATAAAATAAACTCATCAAGTAGCTGCCACTTAGGTTCAACTCTTAGGGATTTACCAGGCACTCCACATTCTTTTTAAGCTTTAAAGGAAAACATCTTCACCTGTGTTTGCAAAACTTGGTGTGCCAACGAAACTTGTTTGAAAACACCTAAAGTTGAATCCTAAAAGCTACTAAGCAAGATTTGAACCTTAAAATTCACCGCATCAAAAATAATCTTACTTGAAAATCACTGGTTGTGCACACACACACAAATCAATCAATCATTAAGGGCACAACCCATTTAAAGGGCCCATCACATTCCAAAGCACATTCAAACCTAGCCCTAAATAAAACAGAGTAGACGTTGGCCTTAAGGATTGGACTCGCTCCTCAGAACTCAGAACGAGATTATTTTCGATTAGTCTATTTCTACTGTTCAATCCGATGTCTAGCTAGGGGAGCAGAGTCAAATGATCGCGGCTGGGGGGTACACTAGGAACCGGAGGCGCAAGCCGAAGGAAGAACCTTCTCCCCAGTCCCTCCTTCTAACTGGTTGGATTGAACAGACAGAAGTAGATCAAATCGTTCCTTTATCTCAAGACGGGTTTTGGGAGTCTGTAGGTCTGTAGGCTAACCCACTTAAGGATAGGTTTGATTGTTTATATTGCAGGGTGCCTTTCTTCCTCCTGTGTCTCATGAATCCTTCCACATATTTCACGCATTCCCGCTCTTTCCCTCCTATTGTGAATTATCCTCAACATGTCGATTATCCCAACTCCTATTGTAATCGACCATCAGTTAGTTGGGATAATTCAGATTGGGGATACAATTCCAAACCCTCGTGTTTAGGGTCTAACCCTGAACACTTTGATTCTGATTTCTATCCTTCTCAGAGCTACATCGATTATAGATCATCTTCCTTTCATGCACAACCTAATACGATCTACAATCAAGAAGGATACACTGATCCTTACCCATCCTCTGATTTCACTGCCTTTAGGTCATCACTATCTTTTCAACAATCTGAAATGACCTATTATCAGGAAGGGGATAACGAATCTCAATTCGTTAATTCCCCTGCATTGAGCCCAAACCCGCCCAACCCTGAACCAACTCATTTGGTTCAGGTTAACCAGATTCAAGATAAGCTTTTGGCTAACTTGAGGAATATCATTCAATCTTTAGAAGTTCAGCCAATACCTTGCATTGAGAGATTAGAGCCCCTAATTGAAATGATTGATGATTTAAACAAGTCTTTGTTGGATTGGCTCCAGGACGTTAAGGACAAGAACCCGGGTGAGTTTCTAGTTGGGAAATTAGCGAAATTGAGGATGAGATTTGTGGTTACTTTGATTCAATCTTGGAATGATTCCCAGGATGAACCCTCTTCAGGAAAGCCAATGACAGAACCCACTCAGGCACCTGTTGGGGGGGACACGTGTTACAAGGCTGACCAGATTGAAGTAAAGCAACCAATTAAGGAAGATCTGATTTCTTCACCTGAGATCCCTGAGCCGGGTTACGAGGAAACGTATATCTCCTTGGAACAGAAAGTGACAAATGATTTTGGGATATACATTGATACGGATCCTAATTTCTTTGATGGTGAAGATTCGAGTTGCAAAGTCTCACGTGAGTTTTCTGAACACGATTTCTGTGAGACGATTGGACCTGAGGAATCTGATAGATCATTTGATAGCCCAATAACTGAGGAAACTGATCTTAGGGCACACATTATGGATCCAGAATTACATTTTCTAGAGGAATCAATTCAATGCCCTGATTATCAGTTACACCCCATTGAGCTTATTGATAATTCTGTTTCGGAGATAATTAGACCCAAGTCAATTCTGATTCTGCCACATCATTTAGACTTGGAGATTCCAGACGGGGTGATTAATATACAAGAGGTCCTGGAATTTGATATTCAGAATGAGGAGGATAGGAGCTGGGAAATTCTGATTTGGGAAGTTAATTTTGGAGGAAATGGAAGATTGAGTTGAAGGGTTCCTTTTAAGCTGAAACCATCAAATTAGAACCCTTAACGACATTTGTTTCGAGGATGTTAAACCCAAGCACACATTCAACGATTATCCTTTTGAGCTTCAATTCTCTGTAACCTGACTTTTTGGTCTTGGGTTGCATCCTCATAAATCGCAGGCCCGACCCTGCTTGCATTCTGATTTTAGGTTTTGGGTAATTTTTATCCAGAACCTAAGATATTCTCGATTATGGGGTGTGTGTCTGCACCACAATCTGGTCCACATCTGTGGACCTCTGCTAACAGGTCAGAGGATTCTTCTGTTTATTTTAATTCTGACCTACACTTGTAAATTCTTCATTTCTTTTCTTTGTATAGTGTGCCTAGTTGAAGGCACTAAACTCAGCACATATACAGTTCTTTTTCGTTTTCATCTCAGAGCGGACCTGACATTCATGCAATTCAGGTGCTTTCTACGCTTTTCCACTCTGTTTCATGTCTTTTTAATACAATGAGGACATTGCATTAGATAGGCATGGGGGGGTGGATATTTATCTCTGAATTCATTCTTCAGCTCCGTAGATTTATTTTATTTTCTTTTATTAAAAAAAATCGAAATTAGGAAAGAGAATTTGGGTTTAAGAAAATTTTCAATCTTAGGAAATACTACATTATGATTTGAACACAAAGACCCTTTAGGTCTTTGGACTTAATTAGCCTATGTATCCACTAAAATGTGGATTTGTCTTTCGAGTCCTCGCCATCTTAATTCTTTCGTAATTGGAGTAAATAAGTTTGGGTGATAAGTACACGACTTATCAACCCGTCCTCTGATTTGAGGGAATTTTGAGTCTTAAGCATCTACACACTTTCTTTGCACTGACTCATTGTTCGACGATTTTAACGGAAATTGGGTAGCTAATGAACCTTCTAGGGTGATATGGCTGGCAAGTTATCGTGGGTAACAGCCCATAGGTAGGTTGTCCAGAGCCCAGTCACTGGACCTTTCTCTTTTTCCTGCCCTTAGGTAAATCTTACACTAGGGAAGCCACCTACTTAAAAAAAAAAAAAAGGAGAAAAGAACAAAAAGAAATAAGCCACACTTCGCCGCACGAGTATGGCTGGCAAGTTGTCGGTGGTAACAGCTCATCGATCGGTTGTCCAGAACCCAGCTCAGTAAATGCACTAAAAATTTCCAAAACACTTAGGAAGAAGCAGAGAAGTAGAATAAATCGGGGAGATATACACTGGATTCACCCTTGTGTTGACCCCGTAAAAAAATAAAAGTAGGGAGAAAGCTACCGATTATAAAGATACACCTTTAGGCAGAATTCTTTTTGAAGTCACCTAGAGGCGTAGAAATCCGAAATTCAGTTTAATTGCCAGTCAACGAGTCTATCACAATCACAATAAGATGCTTAAAACTTAGGGTTCTCATCAAATCTTGGTGATTTGAATGGCCGTAGAAAGCCACTCTTAAACCCTAAAATTTGAAAATCCAAAAAAAAATTAGAAAAGAGTAAAAAGAGAAAAAGAAATTTTTTTCTTTGAATAAGGCGAGGGCTTGAGGCGGTCTACATTTTGGCTGATACCCGGGCACTGTTGTGTCTTTGAAAGTTCAATTCCTAAGTAGACAACTTCTTAATGATTGAAAATAACTTAGGTCCAAACAATTCAACCTAATTCTTTTATAAATAGCATATAGTTTTTGCTAGGGACTAGCAAAAGAGAGGTATGGGGGTATGATGTAAACACATTTACACTACTTAAAATGTCTATTTATGCGTGTTCTTAAGCATAGGATTGCATTTCATGATATAAATATTGCATAACATGCATCATCTTGCATTTAGAGTAGTTTGAATAAAATGGAGGTTAATTGTCTCCTTTTATGTGCTTGGACAAGGCAAACATTTTATCGGGGCCTCGGATCAAAGATACAACCGTATGGATGTGATCAGGGCGACGATTGGAGTTCAACGACTCCAAGATCGCCCTAATCAGGCATCCGTAGCATCAGTTAGTGACCCAGGAACCCTAGAAGATGAAGGACCAAGATGGTGAAAATCTACACTTCAGATGACAAATCTGATAGCACAGATGAATTCGGATCGACAATCGCAGCCCAACAACACAAAAATCGAGTCAATCCGACATCCGTGGCACCATCTACAACTTCCAGAAGATGGACGGCCAAGATGGCACCACGTGACGCCATCTCAGCCGCCCAAACGGCCGCATGCAATCTCGGCAGTCTCCGCATCCGCCTTTCCCCGTCGTTGGATAAGATCCAACGGCTGCGATGCGCCCGCGCTGAAGTCAGGCGCTCGACATAAACGCGACCCCAGCACGTTGGTCGAGCGCTCTAACGTGAAGTAGGGACGCGCGTTCGAGCCTCGCCACACTGAAATTGGAGCGGTGGCGCGCCTCCGATCGACTGCACGATCGCGATCCAACGGCCGCGCACGCTCAATCAAGATGACGCGCTCACGCACGCCCACGCATAACACGCGATCGTACGTGGGCGGGCACGCAATGCAGTGGGTGAAGGAGCGACTTAAGCCGTCCGATCTCGCGATCGGACGACTGAGGATCGTTGAACGTGCGTAGGCGTTGCGCGCGCGAGCAGCTGAGCAGGCGCGCATGGGTGCGAAAGCTACGCCCACGTTGGGGGCTTCAGCGACGATTTTATCCGTCACTAAAGATCCCTCATTTATTATTTTGAAGTTGTAATGTCCATTTTGTCCCCACTCCTTGCAACTATAAAAGGAGACCCCCTCCATACGAAATTATCATCCCTTCCTTCTCCTCTCTACCCCTCCAAAGCTCAAGAGAAGCTTGTCCCACACCCGGGATGCTTCTCGCGAGATAAAGTCCAAATTTTCGTTCCCCTTCGGAAGTGGATCCCGCGATGACAACGGCGTGCTGCTTCGTTCCCGTTCTTCTGCTTCGTCCTCCTTCATCCTGTTTCGTTCCCCTTCGTCCAGGCTTCGTTCCGTCTGGCTTGTCCTCCAAGCAACCGTCGAGGAGGATTTCTCTCTCCCTATTCTTTTTACTACTTTCTAGTATAGATTTACTGCTTTCTAGTGTAGTTTTGCTCGTCCTCCAAGCAATCGTCGAGGAGGACATTTCTCCCTCCATTCTTTTAATGCTTTCTAGAGTAAATTTATCGCTTTCTAGAGTAAATGTTTTATGCTTTGTAGTTGTAAGAGTGAAATGAGCAATCTTCTTAATGATAAATTCCTTGTTTATTTTATATCTCATTTTGATTTCTCTGTGTAATATTCTCTCTCTTACTCTCTCTCTCTTCTATTTGTTGTAAATAATTAGATAGTTTTAAATTAAATTACTTTGTGACAAATAAAAAGAAACGCATAGTTTTTAAATCAAACGTCCGCCTCCTTGTGTTCGACCCGGAATTTTAATTTCGGTATAAATTTTATTTGTTGAACACGAATTCTTCGCTTTCAAGCTACAATGACAGGTTTTCCAAAACTAAACACGTTAGCGATTCAATTCGTACGTTCAACAGAGCCACTCTACCTGCAAAATCGGGAGTACTGGGGGCGTGATCGGCAGGTCCACGTGCCTCCGCAACCCTCAGAGCTGCAACGGAATGGGGTCCTAACACAAGGATCAAACACAAGGAACTACTCAGAACAGGATACAAGTACTGTAATCAAGTAGAGGAACTAATTCTGAGAAGAACGAAATTTGAAACGCGAAAAACGGACTTCGAACAGACCCCAAACAGGTGAAAAACAACTAGTCTGCCCCAAATCAGACGTCTCGAACATCTTCCAGACGTCTTAAACAATGGTTCAGGTCATACCTTATTTCTGTGTGGTTCTTCAGACATCCAGAATCCTGCTGAGCCGTCTGGACCTAGTTCCAGATGTCTGACTATCCCTCTCGACGTCTGGAGACCCTATCTGCCGTCTGGTGCTGTGCCCAGACATCTGATCTGTGTGGGAGGGCGTGCCCTTGCACCTTACCGAACGAACCCTGCACGCGTACGCAATCGATCTCAGCACGGTAAAGAAGCAGATTCTTCGGTGGAATGGCCTGCATGGCCGTACACGTAAAAGGAGAAGGAAAAGAAATATTGTACCTTTCAGACGTCTGGATCTCACTCTAGACATCCCCCACGCCGTCTGGGCATAGGTCCAGACGTCTGATTCTGGGAAATTTTCCCAGAATTAGGACCTCCTCACCCTTCGCTTGCTGTGCACGGCTGTGCCGCGTTGCGCTCACCTGCTGCCTG
This sequence comes from Thalassia testudinum, assembly GCA_037157565.1. Classification (NCBI taxonomy): domain Eukaryota; kingdom Viridiplantae; phylum Streptophyta; class Magnoliopsida; order Alismatales; family Hydrocharitaceae; genus Thalassia; species Thalassia testudinum. The sequence goes on from JAZHRO010000031.1 coordinate 149,527,610, forward strand.
GGTTGCAGCAGCACCTCCCCAGCGCCATGCTCCCGCTGCGAGTCCGCCGGCCGACCCTGGCTACTCCGGCAAGCTTGCACACTCACGCTCTACCTCTTCTCCCTCTCGCTGCACCTCCTCCTCCCCGCGCACACCCGGCAGCAGCTGCTGCCCTCGCCCTCACTCTCACGCTAACAGGAAGAAGAAGGAGATGGTGGAGTGATGGTGAGGGAGAGGAGAGGGGGGAGGTATTTGAAGGCACAGTGGGGAGAGAGAGAGGATGAAAAGATGTGCCTGCAGGATGGGGAGGGAAGAGAGAGAAGAAAAGAGGGCGGCGGGTCAGTCTGCGCGCGCATGCACGCAGACGTGAATTCATACGCCGCAAAAATTAATTTCCAGACATCTGGGAAGGCTTCCAGACATCTGACCAGATGTCTGGACTAACTCCCAGACGTCTTAAAAGACATTTGATGCCGGGGTCTTAACAACATAACAAACTCAAAGGAAGTTTCGTCCCCGAAACTTGCGCTAATTAGGGTGCGGAAAAGAACGATATATGCATAACAAACTCAAAGAGGACCGAAGCCGATCCGAAAAGACGTACCCTCAAAAAGCTCCGGGTACCGCTCTCGCATCGTCGCCTCAGGTTCCCAGGTAGCCTCCTCGTACCGCTGGCTCCTCCACAAAACCTTCACTAGGGGTACTTGCTTCCGTCTCAGACTGCGGACGGCTCTATCGAGAATCTGCACTGGCCGCTCGGGGTAGGTCAAGTCGTCACCCACCTCGACGTTCTCGTGACTCAGGACGTGACTGGGATCGGCGACGTACTTCCTGAGGTTGGACACGTGGAACACGTCCTGCACACCAGAAAGCTGGGGAGGAAGGGCAAGCCTGTAAGCAACAGGTCCAACCTGCTCCAAGACCTCAAAGGGTCCCACGAACCTTGACGCGAGCTTCCCTCTCACCCCAAATCGCTGCAGGCCCTTCATGGGCGAAACGCGAAGGAAGATGTGGTCCCCAACCTCAAACTGTACCTCTCTGCGTTTCTGATCTGCATAGCTCTTCTGCCTGCTCCTGACAGTGCGGAGTCACCTATGAATCTGTTCGACTACCTCCTGACTCTGCCGGATCAGCCTGGGGCCAACCTCCCACTTGGTCCCTACCTCAACCCAACTCAAGGGTGCTGTACACCTCCGTCCGTACAGAGCCTCGTAGGGAGCCATGCTGATGCTCGAGTGATAACTGTTATTATATGTAAACTCCACCAGGGGCAAGTGCTCCTCCCAAGAGCCCCTCCAGTCCAGTACACAAGCACGCAAAAGATCCTCAAGTGTCTGTATCGTGCGCTCGGACTGCCCGTCCGTCTGGGGGTGGTATGCTATACTGAACCTCAACCGCGTCCCCAAGGCCTGCTGAAACTCAGCCCAAAACTGGGACGTAAAACGGGTATCCCGGTCGGATACGATCTCCCACGGAACTCCGTGTAGACGTACCATGTCACGGATATACCTCTCTGCCAACTGTGCTGGTCCCAAGGTGACTCGGATATGCAAGAAACGTGTCGTCTTCGTCAATCTGTCAACGAGCACCCAGACTGCGTCGTGTCCTCGCTGGGTAACGGGCAAGCCCACCACCAAGTCCATGGTGATGCTCTCCCACTTCCACTCTGGCACTGGAAGTGGCTGCAACGGCCCAGCAGGCCTCTGATGCTTGGCCTTCACCTGCTGGCACACTAAACACTGCTGCACGAATTCACCCACATCCCGCTTCATTCCCCTCCACCAAAAGTCACGTCTCAAATCATGGTACATCTTTGTGTTTTCGGGATGTATGGTGAATCTAAAATCGTGTGCCTTAGTCAGGAGCTCTCTCAACAGCTCCTTGTCTCTGGGAACACACAAGTGTCCCCTCATGCGCAGCACCTGGTCTGTAAAAGAGAAGTCCCCAGGGTCTCCTGACAGTACTTGGTCAAGCAAGGATTGTAAGTACGGGTCGGCCATCTTCCCTGTGATGATGCGATCTATCAACTCTGGCCTCGTCTGTCGTGTCACAGTCACTGCCCCACAGTGCCCCAGTAACTCTAGGGGTCGCCAACTGCCCATCTCCTCCAAGAGGCTCCAACTCTGCGCCTGTAAATTGGCCAAGTGTGCGGGTGCCTTCCGGCTCAAGGCGTCAGCCACCACGTTGGCCTTTCCCAGGTGGTAGGAAATGCTGCAGTCATAGTCCTTCAGGAGCTCCAATCAACATCTCTGTCTCATGTTGAGCTCCTTCTGATCAAACAGGTATCTGAGGCTCTTATGATCTGTGAAAATCTCAAAGGTTTCACTGTATAAGTAGTGCCTCCAAGTCTTCAGCTCGAAAACGACAGCTGCCAGCTCCAGGTTGTGGGTAGTGTAGCTATGCTCATGGGGCTTCAGTTGCCGCAAAGTGTAAGCGACAACGTGACCCCTCTGCATGAGCACACCCCCTAACCCCTGCAAAGAGGCGTCCATGTACACAACGAACCTACCACTACTGTCAGGGATGGTAAGCACGGGAGCCGAAGTCAGCCTCTCCTTCAGCTCCTGAAAACACACCTCACAGGCGTCTGTCCAAGTAAAGGGCACATCCTTCCAGGTCAGCTGTGTCATAGGATGTGCAATCTATGAGAAGCCCCTAATAAACCGCCTGTAGTAACCTGCCAGTCCCAAGAAACTGTGAATTTCAGTGACCGTACACGGTCTCTCCCACCTAAGCACTGCCTCGACCTTGGCTGGGTCCACAGCCAAGCCATCCCCGGAGATCACATGACCTAAGAAGGTCACCTCCCTCAACTAGAACTCGCACTTGTTGTATTTGGCGTACAGCCTACGTCATCTCAATGTGTCCAAAACCATCCGCAAGTGCTGTCCATGCTGTCTGATCCCGAGAATAGATGAGCACATCATCAATGAATACCACCACGAACTGGTCCAAGTACGGTCTAAACACCCAGTTCATCAAATCCATGAAGGTAGCGGGGCATTGGTCAGCCCAAACGGCATGACCAGAAACTCGTAGTGTCTGTACCGGGTGCGAAAAGTTGTCTTGGAGACGTCTGCCTCCTTGATCCTCAACTGGTGGTATCCAGACCTCAAGTCGATCTTAGATAATACCATGGCACCTCGTAGCTAGTCAAACAAGTCATCAATCCTCGGCAGCGGATACCTGTTCTTGATGGTGACCCTATTCAGCTGTCGGTAGTTCACATAAAGGCGTAGGGTACCATCCTTCTTCTTTACAAACAGTACTGAGGCTCCCTAGGGAGACGCACTAGGCCTCACAAAGCCCTTCTCCAAAAGATCCTGCAACTGAGACTTGAGCTCTCGCAGCTCAAGTGGTGCCATCCTATATAGTGCCGTGGAGATGGGGCTGGTCCCCAGTACCAATGAGATCTCAAACTTGACCTCACGCTCGGGCGGTAGTCCATGCAGCTCATCTTGGAACACGTTGGGGTACTCTCTGACCACCGGGATACTCTGGAAGTCTACCACAGGGTTGGGCTCCGCCACCACACAAGCTAGGAAGCCCTCACACCCTTGGCTTAAAAGTCTCGCCGCCCGAAGTGCGGAAATGCACCCGAAGCCTCTGTCCACTGGCTGCCCGTGGAACTCGAAAGAAGGTAACTCCGGTATGGAGAAGACTATCTTCCTCTCAAAGCAATCCACCAAGGCGTGGTAAGTGGACAGCCAGTCCATCCCTAGAATTACGCCAAAGTCCTCCATCTGTATAATAATCAGGTCAGCGGGAAGGCTGTGTCCCCCAACACTGACCTCGCAACCTGTGTACACCTCCTCAGTTACAAACAGCTAACCACTCGGGCCTTTGATCACGAATGGATTCTCTAACAACATACAGTCCTGCCCCAAACTAACTGCGAAACTGGCCGTGACAAACGAGTGCATAACGCTGGAATCGAAAAGCATGTAAACAAGTCTGCCGGAAACTGAGACCATACTTGCTACCACTGATCCCAAAGATCTGGCATCCCTGTGTGTTAGGGCTTTGATACGCCCCTCAGCCCTAGGTGCAGACGAAGCAGCCACGCTCTACGTCGGACGGGTAGCTGCTGGTTGGTACCCTCCTCGTGACTGTTGTCCTCCTCGCGCCTGGAAACTGCGACCTCCTGCTCACCCTCCAGTGCTCGGCGCGGGAAGCATCTGCTGACCTCCTGCCCTAGACGGGTAGTCCCTCTTGATGTGGCCCGGCTAGCCACACTGGTAGCAAAGGGGGACTCGACTCCCGCCCTCAGTGGGTCCCTGCTGTCGGCTGGGCAGGGGTCCGTTGCTAGCAGCCGGCCCCTGTCGGGGGCCCCCAAAGGCCACTGATGGCCCTGCAAAACATGACGGCTCTCCTGTGGGCGCCACGTGTCTCTTTTCTCGTCAGCCCTGTGAGAAGTCTGGCTGATAGGGCCTCTTCCGCCCACTGTCAGTGTCTCGCGCAGACGGATTGGTTTCTTCGTATGTCATAGCTGCCTCCACCACCCTTGAGAACGTAGGCAGCTTCAAGGGTTTGACATACCCCTGAATCGCCGGTCGGAGCCCCTCGGTGAACCTCCAAAGGCGCTCCTCAGTGGCCACTGCTGTCGCTGCGAAGCGAGACAACTCTAGGAAATGCGTGTGATACGCACTCACGGTCATCGTCCCCTGGTGGAGAGTGTGGAGCTCCTGCCTCCTCTAGTCCTGCCACGTCTGGGGAAAGTACTGCTCACAGAAGAGGGTGACGAACCGGTCCCAGGTCGGCTCGTCCCTCTCCTGTCCCTTGATAGCCCTCCACCACCTGTGTGCCGCGCTCTCCAACTGGTACGTGGCAAAGACCACGCGGCACTCCACAGGGGGCGAAGGGTGTCAAAAACCTTCTCGATTTGCTCGAGCCAGTCCTCTGCCTCGGTCGGGTCCTCATTCCCCTTGAAGGAGGGGGGCTTCAGCTTTCGGAACTGTTTGAAAAGCTCAAAGTGGCACTGAAGGGGAGATGTCGGCCCGCCTCCTGGTAAAGAATCCTCGTGCTTAGAAGTGCCAGAGGAAGGTGGGGGCGGTGGAGGCCCATCCCCTCCCCCACGTCCAATGCCATGTCCGTCGCATGGTCCCACAGAGGACTCCCCCTCCGCAGCCCCAGGGAGAGGTGCTCGTGGCAGCGGGTGGAGCTCCTCTCGCACGATATCTCGTATTAGCTGGGCAAGGTCCTGGGCCTGAATGCCCGGGAGCAGTGGTTGGTCCATTGAGGCGTCGACCTCAACGCGCCCGTCCCTCCTACCTCGTCCTTGGCCGCGCCCGCGGCTCACTTAGCTAGTCCTACGTCGAGGCATCTCCTGCAAGGAGACATGAATACAAAATGGAAAAACGTCAATACGAATCGATATCTAACGGAGAAGTCTAAGAACATATGTCAAAAGAAACGTTGTGGTGGCTACTCTAGTTGCAGACACGTGAATTGGTTATTTTCCAGCCAGTTGGTTCACTTCTCGGGACGACCTTGCTCTGATACCATCTTGTTACAACCCGATTCCTGAATCCCTATGAGACACGAGAATCGGACCAACTCGACTGATCCCAAGACCCAGTCATCCAACGAGAAAGTAACCAAAAGAGCAGTAAAATAAACCACATTCATCATGCATATAACTAGCAGTAACAAAAGTACAGCGTAAAGAAAAGAACTACTACAGTACACACCACCACAACAGTAGATAATTAAACAGGTACATAAACATGATACTTACAATAAAAGAGTACAGTGGTAACAGAAAATACTAACTACAACAGAAGAAACGGTACAGTAGGTACAACACAAGTAAAACTACTGGACTCTACTAGGCCCAGCACCCTCTACAGCCGCAGGCTCTGGCTGTTCAACACCTGGTCCTGAAAAGGTGACAAAGGTGACACGTCAGCGAAACACTGAGTAGAGGGGCAACCAACTAGCTAAGAAAACCAGTAAGGTGGACAAGTAGCTGTTATTTTTAATTTCCTCCTTTATTTCTATTTACTCATTCTTGATATTATTCCTTGAATCTTTCTCTTGATCTCGAATGTTCCTCGTGGGAACGATCTTAATTGCAGTCTTTTCCGAAAAGTAGAAGTAGCACGAGGTGCTCTCCTGGCTGAGAGAGTCCCCCATGGTGGTCCTTGTTGAGGCGAGTTGCTCGATCGTGTTTTAAAAGTTATTACGTCGTAGTATAGATGATCAAGCGTCGTCAGCAAATAAAGAATTTTACTACTCGAAAATCGGAGTATCCGAGGTCGAACACAGGGAGCAATTGGAATTTACTACTAATCTCAAATGTAATTGAACACTCTAATTTACTCAAAACTTTAATTCAAATATGAATGTATGCGGTTAAAAGTAATTATAACAAAAGAAATGAAATTGGACGTCTGATCTTGTGATCAGACGTCTTAAAAGTGTTATTCTTCTCTTCTGATATTTCTTTCTCTGCAGCCTCACTTTTGCCTTGCTTCTTTCTCTTCTTCTCAGCAGTCTCTCCTTCTTCCTCCTTCTTTTCTCTTCTGCGAATGCTTCTTGTTCTTCCTTCTATCTTCTTCTGATTCTGTGTTGGCTTTCTGCGAAGGCTTTTTCTACCTTGGTCTCTTCTTTCTTCTTCTTCTTCTTTAGCTCTGTAGTCCTTTCTTTCTTCCTTCTCTTTTCTCTTCTTCTTCTCAGCCTTGCTCAGCCTCTTCTTCTACTTCTTCTCTTCTGATCCACAGGTCTTCTTCTTGCCTTGATCTTCTTCCTGCCTTTGCTTCTCTCCTCTGCCTTGCCTTCTTTCTTCTTGGCTTCTGCGAAGGCTTCTTCTGCCTTGGTTTCTTCTTTCTTCTCCTTCTTTGGCTTTGCAGTCCTTTCTTTCTTCCTTCTCTTTTCTCTTCTTCTTCTCAACCTTGCTTAGCCTCTTCTTCTACTTCTTCTCTTCTTCTCCCTCGCAGCTAGGTCTTTCTTCCTCAATGTTCAGCCTACCTACACAGAGAGCAAAACCTACCCTTTTCCCTCTACCTGAACGTCTCTCTCTCTCTGCAATTCTCTCAAGGACGCTCTCCCAGAGCCACGGGTAAACGGGTCGGATTTCGCACCCGGGACCAGGCGCACCTGCAGGTGGGTGATGCATGAGGAGTGCTCAGGTTAGGGTCAGGTTGGATCCTGCCAGATCCCCGAAGTGAAACCGCGGACGAGGCGAGCAGGTCAGGTGAGGGACCTCACCCCTGTGCTTTCGGAGGCGATAAGCAGATAACACAAAAATAATTTAAACTGCACCTACGCTTCGCCTTTCTCCGATGTGGGACTATCTGGCCTACCCCAATCTCGCGCGTGCCCGCAGTGCTTTCTTCGTGCAATTACCAAGGCTGCGGGCTTCGCAGCGCCCCTTGCTGAGCCAGACCTCTTCGCACCGCTCGCGCGAGTCTGCTGCACCTGAAGCCTAGAAGACTTGACGCCTGGAGCTACTGCGAAGCTACTTCAACCTTCGTCAATGGCGGCAGGAGCTTTGATACTGTCAAATACAAAATGAGCCTCTCGGCTCAATTAGACCAGCTAGGCACCTTCGCCGTGGCATGGCGAAGGTGGTGCACAATGCTGCAGGCCACAGGACGGCCTAGGCATGCGTGCCTAGGTCAACCTGTGGTCGGATGTGTGGGGTTGTTCGGGGGCTACTGTGGAGGTGTAGAGGGATGGTGGAGGGGAGGAGATTGTTCGTTGTGGTGAGGCGGAGCTTATGAGATGGTTGGCGAGCCATGTGGAGGGGCGGAATGGTGGGGGCGGCTCGCCGGAGATCGGTCGGAGACGTGGAAGATGAGGATGGTCAACGATGGTCGAGGGTCGATTAAATGAAATAACAGGGGGAAAAGAGAGAGGGGAATACGGGGAGTAGTTCTAACCTAATTGTAGGGATGAAGGGGGACGGAGGGAGGACAACTGTACCTGCTGTCGCCGGAGAAGATCCTGCCCAGTGGGGGAGAACGGCGGTGACGACGGGGCTGAGGCGGCGTGCGCGGGTGCTGCGCGACGCGGAGGGGAGTCAGGAAGATAACTCTGCCACTGGTTTTGTGGCAGAGTGAAGAGGATGGGAGAGGGAGCTCGCCGGATCTTGCTGGACACTTGGTTGGAGAAGAAAGAGACGAATTGGGGGTGGAAGTCCGGCCAAGTCAAGCTAAAATTGAGCGACCGGAGGTGTGGGTTCTTTTATAGGCACTGGGCCGGGTGTTCAGAGCGTGGAGGGCATGCCTATTGCCTCTAATGGCTCACCGGAGTAGGAAAGTGGTTAAGATACCCAAATCCCTCGTGCGTTCGCACGAGAGATTGGGTTCACACCAGAGATTGTGATTGGCCTTAGATGGAAGGAAATTCCTCAAAGAATCTGCCTTCCATTTCTGGGAGGGGATCTCTGAGGAATCAGAGAGTAATCCCTCTCTAAACCTCACCGGTGGTTGGTTCTGCCCTAACAATGGCGGCAGGACCTGATTACAAAGGTGGTGATGAAATTAGGAGGCTCTCTGCAAGGATTTTCAAAAGATAGGGACAAATTGTGATTTGGGTGTACTAAATTGCAAAGTAGGTCAAGATGACCTCCCCTTAGGTCCAAATTTTGGTACAAACCTAATTTAGACCTAAGGAATCCAATGGTGGAGTTGTATTTTAAGTTTGACCTTGTTTGACTGAACATTTTGTGTAAAAACCCAAATTAGGTTACTTGAAGAGCTAGGACCCTACTCTAGGTCAAAGTAGGTTCCAAAGGCTAAATTAAGTGTTCTAAACCCTAAAGGATATTTTTCCATGATTTTTAGAGGGTTTACTTGATTTTTATCCTGACCGGAACCTTGTTAATTTAAGCAGGTCTATTTTAGGGTTACCAAATGTCATTTAATTCCTGGATTGCACCTAAACCCATTTCTGATTGACTCAACCCACTTTTTATCTCATTTAGACCATTTGACCTATGTTTTGCCTCTGAGGAATCCCGTTTATGTACTGCAATGGTAAAATTGCAGTTTTAACCTTTAATTCATGTTTTCTTCTCAGAGCACTTATTCCTTCATTTAGGCCTTCTTCTAGGTTATGTAGGAGCTTTTATTCTCTTTATTGGGTCAAAATGAGCTAGTTATGGCTCATGATGAGGCTCTCATCATACCCCTATGCCTAGCTTTTGCTAGTCCCTTAGCAAAATTTCAAGGTTTTAACTTCTGTTCTAGACCCTTAGTGTAAGTCAACAGTCATAAGTGCTTCTCCTTTTCTTTTGTGATTAGGTAGGAATGACAATAATAGGCCTAGAGGTACTCAAGTACCAACCAAAATCTGGACCTGTTCCGCTTTAGCCTCAGTCCTTCGCAAAGGTTTCTAAGGCCCACAGAAACTAACCTAGGGTTTGTTGGACTCCGCGGTTAAAGCACCCGTGCTTGAGACATTTTTAGCCTAAGTTCAGCTTGTAGTGCATTTTTTTGTAAGAGAGATAGAAGATTTATTTGTTTGGAGAGCTTTTCTCTCTCCTTCTTTTTATTTCTAGCTTCGGATTAGCTTCTCAACACGGTCTGTATCAGATTCCTCGTCCCCATCATCAATCCTCAAGGGTCCCTGGCTTTCGAGATTTCGAGATAATCCTGCCCATGGCGTTCCGTGGCCGAATTTAGACCCTGGCGATCGACATTTCGTGATAATTCTACCCATGGTATCTGAACCAGTAGAGTGCTTACATGCCCCCAGTAGGATATTTAAATATCCTAAGAGACAAGCACCGAGGAGACGATATGTTGTTACGCATCTTCGAGGGGAATTTCCCTACTCTCCGCGCTGGGAACTCCTCCAAATCAATTTGTGTTGATTGGCCGCTCCTAATCTAGGTGACTTCTTCAGAATATTAAACGCTTTTTGTGTGATTTGGATGTTTATGCGCAATGAACCAGACTGTGTGTGAATTTGGGGTGCTTAGGTTACCGAATCCCGCAAATCGGAGGTCAGTTAACGAGGCCGAATACTTCCTAAGCCTTAGACCTAATACTCAAGCTTCGCATTTTTCTCAACCTCTTGAGGATTATCCAGATTTTAGCGGATACGTGAATTTTTAAGCTAAAGAATCTAGCCCAAGAGGCCTAAGACCAACGTTCCCACTAATCTCTTGTTATGTCTTCTTAGCACTTTTTCTTTTATTTCTTTTCTTGATCTGGTCTAGAACTTCAGTTAATTCCTTAATCTTTTACTAATGACTATTTCTTTTTCTTTTTCATTTTGTGCTCCTTTTGTCATTTTTTCTCTTTTTCTCCTCCTGAATATGTGGCTCACAACATTTCCTCCCTCCCCCATTTTCTTTTGTTATTTTTCATAATTTTTCAATTTTTTGTGTTTTTGACATATGCAAAAATTTTTGTGTGTGAAACTCCTGACTTTTTTCTTGGTTCTGTATGTATGCACTTTATCACCCCCCTTGCCTAAGTTTTGCAATGTCCTCATTGTAAACGGAGGATGTGAAATAGTGTTGAGGTCAGGGACTTAGAACAGGATATATTGGGTGGGTAAATGGGTCGGAAATGACTGATGCGGATGATTTTAAGCTCTGATACGTGTACCAGAGGTGGGATCAACTGTCTAAGGCTGAACTCAAGGTGCAATAGACGTGGAGTACAGACAGATAATCAGACGAGTCTCTATTTTTGGGATGACGGGTTGCCTCCCGTTAAGCACTAAATTTGATGCCTTCAGCCAAGCGAAAAATGGGGTGGAGAGGAAGTGGTCAAATCAGTGGAATTTTGTAAAACAAGCACCTTAATTAAGAGCCTGGTTGGTCCAACCAGGTGCTTGTTAAGATCAGTCGGCTGGTGATGCAGCCCAAACCCAATAAGTCTGGTGGGTTGATAGATGTGGATTAACAGATGCGGAACCCACCATATGCAGTGAAGTTATGATGGATATGGAAGTGAAAACTCGGGTTTAGGCTGAGTCGACTCAGCCTGGTCAAAGTAGGGTTCCGAAAAATAATCAGTGTAAGGTGTGGAATCCCTACAGGGGTGATCAAAGAATGATGGCTCCTGATTTTCGGTCTGATCAATGCCCGATAGCCGGTATAGGTATGGAGTTGAATCATTTGCAAACGGCTCAGTGAGAGGTGAATCAGAATAGAAATTGAGTCCGGTTGTAGGTCGAGGTAAAGAACGGGTTTTGATTGGTTCTGTATATGTGGAGCAGGTGTCTTCAAAGAAGATTGGCTTGTTATAATCAGGAAGTAGATTTTCTCCGATGTTATAATCAGATTCGAAATCTTCGGAGATTTTGCGAAAATCAAAATCTGAATGAGATTCCAGATCATGAGTTCCACCATAGAATAAATCATATGTTGCAGATTCAGCAGCCTGACTGGGGTCTAGCCTAAATGTGAATTCTGAGCTTGAAAAGTTGTCCCTATCTGGTAGAGGCTCAGGTTCTAAGCTAGTAGGGCAGACCCAATTGAAACCCCGCTCGTCTAACTCCTCGGTTTCTGTGTCGTAGATTGGCATGACTTTCGAAAAATCGATTCATTCCTCTGAGGAGGTTGGCGAGGGATATTCATCAAATCGAGGCCCGAAATCATATTCTTCATTAATAGATTGATCTTCTTCATATGGGACCTTGAAATCTTCAAAATATGTTTCCGATCTAGGTTCTAGGCTTAGGATGTGGGTTGAATTACTAGAATCTAGGTCTAAGTAACCTTCGAGGGTCACCTTATCAGAATAAGGGACGGAATTTACACCCTCGAGAGGTTCAATTCTACTCTCATACTTGCAGGAGTTTTGGGATTCTAAAATGGGCTCATCATGGTATTTTCCTGCATTTGGAGCTTCCCAACCTTCTTCAATATCAGGCACATTGTATTCTCTTTGGGTTGGGAATCCACAACCATTTTGTGCCTCAAACCCGAGATCAGATTTATCCTCAATGTTGTCCCAAGATAGTTCCTCCTCTGTTTGTGGTATATACGGGTACTTCTGGTCAATAACTTGTTTTACTAATCTCATTATCTCTTCCCATTTTTCAAGACTATCTTGGTGTTGCTTCCAGAGTCGAGGATTTGTCATACATTGAAGGTATTCAATATTATGCAGTTTTTCTATCTCAATGTATGCAGTAATGAGCAAGTCACGGGTTGATCCTTTGTTGGCTTCTGCTAATAGTATTTGGGCACAAGTTATGACAAAGGTTGTGGCTGTTGGGACATCAACCTGAATGTTTCCTACTGTTGTTGAGGTTTCTTCATTTTCATAGAATTTCATGGCATCCTCAATCATTTTATCTCTCATGGATCTCTGATATTTAGGTTTCTCGCATGGTAGTCCTAAGTGGTTTGGCTGCATATTTGGATTAGGTGATGGAGTCAAGATGTAGAATCAGAGTTTGAATCAAGATGTAGAATCAAGTTATGAAGCGATCAGATCTGAACAACGAGTCCCACTGAAAATGTGTATGTGTGCTCCAAAGAGAAAAGATGAGGGACTGGAGATGTTTTTGACCCAATCAAGACACCCAAAGATGTTTGGATGACTATGGAGGTTCGGGTCGGATGGACCCCTGGATCAGAAGATCGTCCACCTGAGAATTACCTGGGCAGCCAGAGAGGGAGAGTCCCGCAAAGACCCCTACACAGTAGAGCATCCCTATGGGTTACAGGGTTTCCCCCACCCGACCTCTCTTGTCACTGAGATTCCAGGTAGACCAGAATGGGGACCTTGACCTCTTAAGTCTACCACTTTTATTTCAAAGGTGCTTTAGGGTTCTCACTTGAACTTTAGATGTTTTGATATTGTGACTTAATTTAGAGGTTGGTTGACCCAAGGGGTCAACTTCACCTTACCTGTCCTATAGATGGCAGAATGATTCTAGGTTTGGAGCCTAGAGATCACCCTGATTTGACTTTCAGGTTATTAGGTCCAAAAATTTTAAGATTCAAGTGATTTTAGAACTCAATTTTTCTTAGGGTTTGTCTTGTTTAGATCTCTTCAATCAAGGTCTTGGGTGACACACTGATGCAGGAAGGTTTATTTCCTTTTATGCAGGCATGTGTGACTAATACTCTAAGATCCTACTGTAGAAACCCTAATTTGGTTCTATTTCCAATCCTCTTTTTCTTTTTGAAAAGGTTCTCTTTGGACTTTAAAAGCAAGAAATGTGTTGTCCACAGAGATTAAGCATTATTTCTATTAGGCACATGAATTTGTGGGATAGAATTTAAAAAAAATTGCCCCAACTTCAAGAACATTTGAAAAATTTTCGCAAAATTAGGAAACGTTTGCCTTAACAATGGCGATTACTATATAAAGAAGGCAATTGGTTCCTAACTTGATTTTCTTCCTTTTGTCTTTTTAGAATTAGGGGATGGTTAAGGAAGAAAAGAAATACTTGCCCTGGAGTGGTTGACCTGCGGTAGAGATTTCCTCGTGAAATACCTGCAAGATCAAAACAAAGCAAAGTAGGGCAAGTTAGTGTTCAATATGATAAAAGGAATGTAGAGACTAGTGGTAAATTGCACATTGCTCCCCGACAACGGCGCCATTTTGTTGAGACGACTTGCTCGATCGTGTTTTAACAGTTATTATGTCGTAATATAGGTGATCAAGCGTCGTCAACAAATAAAGAATTTTATTACTCGAAAACTGGAGTATCCGAGGTCGAACACAGGGAGCAATTGGAATTTACTACTAATCTCAAATATAATTGAACACTCTAATTTACTCAAAACTTTAATTCAAATATGAATGTATGCGGTTAAAAGTAATTATAACAAAAGAAATGAAATTGGACGTCTGATCTTGTGATCAGACATCTTAAAAGTGTTATTCTTCTCTTCTGATATTTCTTTCTCTGCAGCCTCACTTTTGCCTTGCTTCTTTCTCTTCTTCTCAGCAGTCTCTCCTTCTTCCTCCTTTTCTCTTCTGCGAATGCTTCTTGTTCTTCCTTCTATCTTCTTCTGATTCTGTGTTGGCTTTCTGCGAAGGCTTTTTCTACCTTGGTCTCTTCTTTCTTCTTCTTCTTCTTTAGCTCTGTAGTCCTTTCTTTCTTCCTTCTCTTTTCTCTTCTTCTTCTCAGCCTTGCTCAGCCTCTTCTTCTACTTCTTCTCTTCTGATCCACAGGTCTTCTTCTTGCCTTGATCTTCTTCCTGCCTTTGCTTCTCTCCTTTGCCTTGCCTTCTTTCTTCTTGGCTTCTGCGAAGGCTTCTTCTGCCTTGGTTTCTTCTTTCTTCTCCTTCTTTGGCTCTGCAGTCATTTCTTTCTTCCTTCTCTTTTCTCTTCTTCTTCTCAACCTTGCTTAGCCTCTTCTTCTACTTCTTCTCTTCTTCTCCCTCGCAGCTAAGTCTTTCTTCCTCAATGTTCAGCCTACCTACACAGAGAGCAAAACCTACCCTTTTCCCTCTACCTGAACGTCTCTCTCTCTCTGCAATTCGCTCAAGGACGCTCTCCCAGAGCCACGGGTAAACGGGTCGGATTTCGCACCCGGGACCAGGCGCACTTGCAGGTGGGTGATGCATGAGGAGTGCTCAGGTTAGGGTCGGGTTGGATCCCGCCAGATCCCCGAAGTGAAACCGCAGACGAGGCGCGCAGGTCAGGTGAGGGACCTCACCCCTGTGCTTTCGGAGGCGGTAAGCAGATAACACAAAAACAATTTAAATCGCACCTGCGCTTCGCGTTTCACCGATGTGGGACTATCCGGCCTGCCCCAATCTCGCGCGCGCCCGCAGAGCTTTCTTCGTGCAATTGCCAAGGCTGCGGGCTTCGCAGCACTCCTTGCTGAGCTAGACCTCTTCGCACCGCTCACGCGAGTCTGCTGCGCCTGAAGCCTGGAAGACCTGACGCTTGGAGCTGCTGCGAAGCTGCTTCAACCTTCGTCAATGGCGGCAGGAGCTTTGATACTGTCAAACACAAAATGACCCTCTCAGCTCAATCAGACCAGCTGGGAACCTTCGCCATGGTACGACGAAGGTGGTGCACGGTGCTGCAGGCCGCAGGATGGCCTAGGCATGTGTGCCTAGGTCAACCTGTGGCCGGATGTGTGGGGTTGTTCGGGGGGCTACTGTGGAGGTGTAGAGGGATGGTGGAGGGGTGGAGATTGTTCCTTGTGGTGAGGCAGAGCTTATGAGATGGTTGGCGAGCCGTGTGGAGGGGTGGAATGGTGGGGGCGGCTCGCCAGAGATCGATCGGAGACGTGGAAGATGAGGATGGTCAGCGACGGTCGAGGGTCGATTAAATGAAATAACAGGGGGAAAAGAGAGAGGGGAATACGAGGAGTAGTTCTAACCTAATTGTAGGGACGAAGGGGGACGGAGGGAGGACAGCTGTACCTGCTGTCGCCGGAGAAGATCCTGCCCAGTGGGGGAGAACGGCAGTGACGACGGGGCTGAGGCGGCGTGCGCGGGTGCTGCGCGACGTGGAGGGGAGTCAGGGAGATAACTCTGCCACTGGTTTTGTGGCAGAGCGAAGAGGATGGGAGAGGGAGCTTGCCGGATCTTGCTGGACACTTGGTCGGAGAAGAAAGAGACGAATTGGGGGTGGAAGTCCGGCCAAGTCAAGCTAAAATTGAGCGGTCGGAGGTGTGGGTTCTTTTATAGGCACTGGGCCGGGTGTTCAGAGCGTGGAGGGCACGCCTATTGCCTCTAATGGCTCACCGGAGTAGGAAAGTGGTTAAGATACCCAAATCCCTTGTGCATTCGCACGAGAGATTGGGTTCACACCAGAGATTGTGATTGGCCTTAGATGGAAGGAAATTCCTCAGAGAATCTCCCTTCCATTTCTGGGAGGGGATCTCTGAGGAATCAGAGAGTAATCCCTCTCTAAACCTCACCGAAGGTTGGTTCTGCCCTAACAATGGCGGCAGTACCTGATTACAAAGGTGGTGATGAAACTAGGGGCTCTCTGCAAGGATTTTCAAAAGATAGGGACCAAATTATGATTTGGGTGTACTAAATTATAAAGTAGGTCAAGATGACCTCCCCTTAGGTCCAAATATTGGTACAAACCTAATATGGACCTAAGGAATCCAATGGTGGAGTTGTATTTTAGGTTTGACCTCGTTTGACTGAATATTTTGTGTAAAAACCCAAATTAAGTTACTTGAAGAGCTAGGACCCTACTCTAGGTCAAACTAGGTTCCAAAGGCTAAATTAAGTGTTCTAAACCCTAAAGGATATTTTTCCATGATTTTTAGAGGGTTTACTTAATTTTTATCCTGACCGGAACCTTGTTAATTTAAGCGGGTCTATTTTAGGGTTACCAAATGTCATTTAATTCCTGGATTGCACCTAAACCCATTTCTGATTGAATCAACCCACTTTTTATCTCATTTAGACCATTTAACCTATGTTTTGCCTATGAGGAATCCCGTTTATGTACTGCAATGGTAAAATTGCAGTTTTAACCTTTAATTCATGTTTTCTTCTCAGAGCACTTATTCCTTCATTTAGGCCTTCTTCTAGGTTATGTAGGAGCTTTTATTCTCTTTATTGGGTCAAAATGAGCTAGTTATGGCTCATGATGAGGCTCTCATTAGTCCTACCCTCAGTCAACCACCCCAAGGTCACTGACAGACGTAACGGTGACTACGGCATGCGCGATAAATGCACGGGTAGCTACCCCGCACTAGCACGCGGTTAGTCGTTTCCGTTAACGGGTGCACCCAAAGCATAGCATGGAACCAGTATAGGGTAGAGCCCTCTCAGTCACAGGGGTCTAGCCCCTCCACAGTCCTCGCACCCTCGTCTGACTATTCTGGTTTGCCCAGTGGGCCTAACAAGTCAGTGTAGGAAGGCTAGTAGAACCCTGGGGCCCGTGGGGTGGCTAGTGCTCTCCCTACACTAGTAGCTCTCCCCGGTACTGTGTACGCGAGGGCCAAAGTCGGTACAAAGTGGCCAGACCTAACCTCGGGTCCCTGGGGCAGCTAGCTCTACTCTGCACTAAAAAGGGGGACGTCGCTCTCCTTGGTACTCCGTACTCAAGGGCCAGCTCACTTTCCCAATTCCATTCCATTCACCTCTTAGGAGCTCTGCTCCTAATTCCCCGTAGGGTTCTTGCTCATATTTCTTTAACTAAGCCAATTTAGGTTTCATCATTTCAGCTTTATATTCATATAGCCTATGTTCTCAACAGTTAATATCCATTCATGAATAAGCAACTTTTATCCAATTATAGGCAATTATCATTTTTCTTTCTACTTTTCCAAGTCTGCAATCCATATATTCACGACATTCATTTCGATGTTTCTGTTCCTAGGATTCATGCCACACCCTAGGATCTATCATTCAATCTAGTTTTCCAGTCCTAGGATTCATGCCATACCCTAGGATTTATCATTCAATCTAGTTTTCCAGTCCTAGGATTCATGCCATATCCTAGGATCTATCATTCCATCTAGTTTTCCAATACTAGGGTTCATGCCATACCTTAGAATCTATTAATTATCTCACAAGTGCATAATTGTTGATAAACAATTAAAGGGAGCCACTCTACCCACAAAATTGGGAGTACTGGGGCTATGATCGGCAGGTCCGCATGCCTCTGCAACCCCCAGAGCCGTAACGGAAAGGGATCCTAACACAAGGATCAAACACAAGGAACTACTCAGAATAGGATACAAGTATTGTAATCAAGTAGAGGAACTAATTCTGAGAAGAACGAAATTTGAAATGTGAAAAACGGACTTCGAACGGACCTTAAACG
Source organism: Thalassia testudinum (assembly GCA_037157565.1). Classification (NCBI taxonomy): domain Eukaryota; kingdom Viridiplantae; phylum Streptophyta; class Magnoliopsida; order Alismatales; family Hydrocharitaceae; genus Thalassia; species Thalassia testudinum. The sequence continues at coordinate 149,545,261 of JAZHRO010000031.1, forward strand.
GGTCAAAAACAACCAGTCTACCCCAAATCAGATGTCTGGAACATCTTCTAGACGTCTTAAATGATGGTTCAGGTCATACCTTGTTTCTGCGCGGTTCTTCAGATGTCCAGAATCCTACTGAACCGTCTAGACCTAGTTCCAGACGTCTGACTATCCCTCCGGACGTCTGGAGACCCTATCCGCCGTCTGGTGCTGTGCCCAGACGTCCGATCTGTGTGGGAGGGCATGCCCTTGCGCCTTCCCGAACGAACCCTGCACGCGTACGCAATCGATCTCAGCACGGCAAAGAAGCAGATCCTTCGGTGGAACGGCCTGCATGGTTGTACACGTAAAGGAGAAGGAAAAGAAATATTGTACCTTTCAGACGTTTGGATCTCACTCTAGACGTCCCTCGCGCCGTTTGGGCGTAGGTCCAGACGTCTGATTCTGGGAAATTTTCCCAGAATCAGGACCTCCTCACCCTCCGCCTGCTGCGCACGGCGCTACCGCACCGTACTCTCCTATTGCCTGAGCTTTAGCAACACCTCCCCAGCGCCATGCTCCCGCTGTGACCCCACCGGCCAGCCCTAGCTACTCCGGCGAGCTTGCACACTCGCACTCTACCTCTTCTCCCTCTCACTGCACCTCCTCCTCCCCGCACACCCGGCAGCAGCTGCTGCACTCGCCCTCTCACTCTCACGCTAACAGGAAGAAGAAGGAGGAGACGGTGGAGTGATGGTGAGGGAGAGGAGAGGGGGGAGGTATTTGAAGGCACCATGGGGAGAGAGAGAGGAAGAAAAGATGCGCCTGCAGGACGGGGAAGGAAGAGAGAGAAGAAAAGAGGGCGGCGGGTCAGTCTGCGCGCACATGCGCGCAGACGTGAATTCGTATGCCGCAAAAATTAATTTCCAGATGTCTGGGAAGGCTTCCAGACGTCTGACCAGACGTCTGGACCAACTTGTAGATGTCTTAAAAGACGTTTGATGCCGGGGTCTTAACATAATGTTACTTTAAAATATCGGCTCATCTCTATAAATGAATCGACTACTTGATCAGGCATCACTCAACGTATCACTAGTAGGAATAAGATTTGCATGTAAACATGAGAATCATGACTTTTTAGCCCACTAATCTTCTTTTGTGCTTCATTCACAATGTGAAAGCTAGGAGGAATACCCATCTGGAAGCTGAATGTCTTTCAGGAAGGAGAAAATTCTTTGCCTTTACTCTTGATTAAGACTGTATATAGCTTCTAGAAAGTGAGAGTCGCCTTCTTGAATGTTCAACTCAAGACAAATACCTGAACATTTCATATCATTTCTTATTGTTACTGTCCTTTGGGGTGTCTATTAAGTTTAACACCTAAAATATTGTCTATTACATTCTTTTCAATGTGCATAATATATAAATTATGTCGCATAATCAAATCCTTCCAATATGGAAGTTCCATAAAAAATATACTTTTCTTCCTAAATCCTAAATGTCACAAGGAAGTCAAGTCATTTTTGAAAAGATGGCCCAAATGTATTTCACCAAGGTTTTGCAATATCTCCACGATTTTCACACCAGACAACCTAACTGAACCTATAGTCAATTTATTTTTCAGATTCTTTGACGAATACCAGCATGCTTTACCATCAAATCTCCTTTTGAATTGTGACGTTCACCATCTATGTTCAATGAGCAAAAATTCGTGATGCCCTAAGTAATATAACTTCTTGCTTTTAGGCAATTTCAAATGATGAGCATCATCCATATAGATTGGACATGCAAACTTCCTCTTCGTACTCCATCCTGACAAATTAGCATATGTTGGAAAGTCATTGATTGTCCACAACAATGCTGTGTACAATTGAAAGAAATCTTTCTTGTGTGCATCATATGTTTGAACACCATTGTACCACAAGACTTTTAGTTCATTAATCTTTCTTATGTGTATCTAAATTTAAATCTGTTCTAAATTTAATTTATAAATTTCTTCACACTCATTGTCTTTATCTTCCTCTTCCTCCCTCCCTGTTCTCTCCTAAACTTAAAACCTATATTCTAATTTATAAACCCAAAACCCAAAATAGAAAAATGCTAAACCCTAAACCCGTAAACAATAAACTAAACCTAGACTCTAAAATCTATACCCAAAATCCAAAATCCTTAAAACAAAATCTTAAATAGTAATTTGAAAATCAAAAACCTAAATTGAAAATCAAAACACTAAATCCTAAATCCAAAACTCAAAACCTAAAATGAAAACTTAAAATAAAAAATCCTAAACCTAGCTAAACTAAAAACAAAAACCCTAAACTTAAACCCTAAACAGAAAACCTGAAATCGAAAATCAAAATCGTATAACCTCAAACCATAACTCAAAACCTAAAACCAAAACCCCAAAAAAAAAATCCTAAACCTAAACTAAAAATAAAAAACATAAACTTAAACCCTTAACACAAAACACTAAATCAAAAATCAAAGCCCTCTAACCTAAATCCATAACTCAAAACCTAAAACTAAAACCCAAAATAAATAATCCTAAACCCTAAACACAAAACCATAAACCCAAAATGTAAATCCTAATCATAAACCCTAAACCTATATCTTGATGCAAATCATAAGCCAAAAAATTTCAGTAACGTTTGCTCTATAATATGGAATTTATCTCAAATCCTGTATACACAAAAACACATCGCAAGAGATGTGGGCACACCCCACATTTCTCTCATATGAATAAAATGCCACACATGCATTCATACGTGGGCATGCCCCACAATTAACCAATACATATGTGGGCACACCCCATAAATAACAATTAGTAATAATTTAACTTAACATTTAACCAAACATTGAAAATAAACTATTAACATGTTAATTTAAACAATGCAATGCAATTAAAAATAATTTGCAAAACATTTTAGTTGCATTCAAATATAAAAATCAAACCTAAGTACTTAAGTAAAAAAATTAATTAACACAATTAATTTGAGAGGAGGGGGCAGTGGTGGATGGTGGTGGTGGTGGGTCATGGAGAGGGGACGAGGAGGGGGGACTACTTAATTTCAAAGGAGGGGTAGTGATGGATGGTGGTGATGGGAACTAGTTGTGGTGGTGGTGGTGGCCAGTAGGGAGAGGAGGCGGATGGGGTAGGTGGTGGTGTTGGTGGTGTGAGCCAGTGGTGGTGGGAGGAGGTGGTGGTGGTGGTCATAGTTATGGTGGTGGTGGCCGACAAGGAGAGGAGGGTAGGCCAGGTGGTGGTGTGAGCAAATGGTGGTGGAAGGAGGTGGTGGTAGTGGCCGCGATGGTGGTGGTGGCTGACAAGGAGAGGAGGAGGATGGGGCAGGTGGTGTAAGTTGGTAGTGATGGGAGGAGGAGGTGGTGGTAGTCGCGGCGATGATGGTGGTAGCCAACAGGGAGAGGAGGTGGATGTGGTTGGTGGTGGTGTGAGTCGGTGGTTGTGGGAGTCGATGGTAGTGGTGGGAGTTGGTGTTGGTTGTGGTGGCCGGCCATGCGACAAGGGAGGGGGAGGGGGCACACGGTGAGGGGAGGAGGCAATGGTGGTGGTTGCGATGGTGGTGGTTGTAGCCAGTAGGGAGAGGAGGCAACGAAGAGTGGAGTAAGGGGGAGATGGAGAAAGAGGATCGACAACATACCGATGAGGGAGTGAACAGTGAAGAGGAGGACGAGCAATCGAGGGTACGTGAGGATGTGAGCGGGAGGAGGTGTCATTGGAGCGCGAAGAGGAGTTGTGATTGGGAGGAAGGTGGGGGGAGTCAGGGCCACGCGATATATTTAGGACGACGTTCATCAATGGTTTTCATTAAACCATCGAGCAAGTGCCTCAAAAAATTAACTTTCCAAGTTTGACGATTACTAAAATCAACCTTTCTTGACTGTTAATCTAATGCCATCAACATTTATACCTACGTCATCAATTTTTACCTAATGACACTAGTCCCAACTACCCACTCTTTGGATGGAAGGAGGGAATTAATGAGGGGTATTTTCGATGGTTAAATTTAAAAATGGTCGACAATAATAATATTGCTAACGATTCAAAAATCATCAACTCTAGACCATTGGCAACAGTGCAATATTTTCTTCTAGTGATATAGGTTATCATTAGGCACATATCCATTACTAAAGAATTTAGGTTCAGGTTGGTATGGGATGAGTCCAATTCTAGGGTTATTGGTCCAATCATAATCTGAATTACATTAATTGTCTAGGTTGGGTGTAAACAATATCCGAACTCTGAATCATATTCAAATATTGGGGTTGAGTTTAAATCTCAACTTACATAAGGATTTTGATAATCATTAGCTTGGAAGTATTATCCCTTAGTTTGGTTGACTTGGGTTCCAATAAGCTATATTTCTACATCCTCTCTTACCAATATAATTAGTGAAGAAACGAGATAGAAAAAAATAACACACTAAGCAACCAAGAAATCAAGTTTTTTTTTATTTTTTCCTTATTTTTTCTTTTGAACTAACTATGAGAAAATAATTGGAAAATAATTTTACAATCCTAACCCAACCTACTATATGCCTAATGCAAAACTCTAGTGCAAGGGCTCTAGCCTTATGTGCGTGCACGTGCAAGCAAAAACTAATGTGTGCAAGCCACAAATAAAATCACATGCATGGTTGATGAGGTGTGGCTCATCATAGCTAAAATGCATAAGTTAAGCTAGAAACTAGGTTAAATACTATTTACTTGACATAGGAAATGTGTTAAGTGTGGGAATTAAGGAAAATTACCTAAAACATCAAATTTATGCTAAAAATGCATAATTATGTCAATTTTGAGAGATTCTATATTTAAATATGTAAATGGATGAGTTGAATGCCAATTGAACACCAATTTGGGTTTAAAAGTGCAAATCAATGGTTGGATTAACTTCTAAATTGTTCAATTAAGTTGCCATAAATGTTTCATAAGGTTTTAACACCATTAAAGCCTTATAATCAAGATTTTGCACTTAGGTCCTTCATGCATATACACAATCTTTACATTTCCCTAAGTCAAAAGTTGCTAAGGACCTACTTGTAACTCGCCTGGGACTCTCTTGTCATACTTTTCACCACGTATGGGTCTTTGAGCATTTTTCCTATTGGCTTGCACCTTTGGACTTGAGTGCAATTGACCCTTTTAGACCTGTAGCTCTCTTCAAGGACACTATTCCTGGCAAAGAATTCGAAGAACGATGACCGTCCATTGTTTGATCCACCTGATCTATGGTGGATCTGCCATCAACCTCTTAAAGCCGGTGCACATACAATCACACCTTGACTTAGATTTGATGTAGTGGTTGTGATTCATCTCAAATCCTTCCCGCCTCTCAGAACCCTCTCCACAACCATTGATGCTCAATGGCTTGCAACCTTCTCTACTTGGTCACACAACCTCTCAAAGCCTCTTTAAAGAGAGCTCCATAGACACCCTTTGATCATTTACCGAGCTCCCCCCTTACTTCCTCGAGCTCAGTCATCTTCCTTCCACTCCACCTCTTCTTCTCCCTTTGTCGCCGTCTATGACAGAGACAGAGCCCCTTCCTTCACATCATCCACACCACTAGAGGTCACACAACACTTGAAGGCGGCCCAGGAGCTCCACTAGCGAGCTCTTCGTCAATTGGAGTCACTATCCCTCCATTCATCGCCATTGGCCACCGGCCGTGGTTCCTCAAGTCCCATTCGTCCATATAGAATAGGATTTCAATTCTTTATAGATTAGATTTAATTGCTTTCCTAGTGAATGGAGTGTAGTTAGATCGTTTCTGGTAGAATTTAGTGTCTGATTTCTTAGTTCATGGTAGATTAGCGTTAGATCTTAGTTTCCTCACCAAATCCTATTCTAATCAATTCAAATAAAAAAGGCCATTTCATCCATGCACTTCGATCCATATTTCTTCTTTCACACCTCACAATCACCTTCCCTTTATTCCTTTGATGTTTTATTCATTATACCATTCCATCCATTTGACCAACTTAAGATCTGGTGCTTAATAGCTCCCAGATCTAAAGTGCGCTCAAATTCATCGGAGGGTTTCCCCATTCATGTCATATGACCACAAGGACCCTCCCTGTCCTGTGAATTGTGCTTGATTTCATCAATTAGAATTGATTTGAGTCTCATGGTTGATTGAAGAAATTCCTGATCAATTTGGTTTTAATTAGTTCAATTGATCAAATTGAGCTAATATTAGTGAAATTAGATTTATTGCGATGGTTGTGAGCTATTCTGATTAGATTTTCATAGTTTATAGAGCTCACTCCTAATTTCCTCCCTCAATCCTGTCTTGAGTTCATTGCCAGGTAGCTTGAGCCTATGAAAATCAGTTGCACTGATTTGAGGCCAAAGCAATGACCTAATGGTTTTCATGGGATTGTAATAGATACTTGTATGCCAATCAATGGCGTACAGGAATCTAAAGTGACCAGTTCACTACAATGATCACATATCAAGAGCCCAGGCAGGCGATAGCTTAATCATATTTCAAATGAATTTAATCTACCATTGAGGAGTTGGACTATGTTTGAAGATTCATAATGAAGATCTGGAGCTGATTTTTAAGTAATTTTAATGCCTAATTTGATTCGTCTTCCTAGCTGTCTATAGTGAAGGAAGAGGGATCAATTAGGGTTTCTGAGATTCTTAGAGTTGTGATCTAATATGTAGAGAATTCCAAACCTTCCAATGAACGTTTGCGACAACTTAAATTGATCTTTAAATGATTTAAGCTTTGCCTGAGAGCCTTGGTTCTAGATTTTAGGTCTATGGATTGATTTGGAGTCCAAAGAGTTTTTACTAATGACTGATGCATTGTGAGAGTTCTAAAATGATTTCTTAATGCTTACATAAGTTGAAATGATTTCAAGATCGTTTGGAGCTTTGAATTATATTTGAGATTTTTCTTCAATTAATTCAGTAGGTAATGATTGAATGGAATTCTAAAGGAATTTTGATTATGATTGCCGAACGAAATTTTGATTAAATTGAGAATGGTGATGAGTTCTGGAATAGAAGTTGTATAAATTGATCTTCCAGATGATTAGCCATGTGTTGGATTAAGTAAATCAAACCCCATCTGGATCTAAATCTGTTTTTAACAGCAGCAACGCTTCCACTGTCTGAGAACTCTTTTGAGTGATGAAGTTAAGAATCTTAATTGGATTTTGATTTTGATCTTGTATGTGGATTTCTAATTTAATTTTCTGTGACAACTAGTTGTAACAAGCATTCATGTATGATTGATGAATTATAAATTGATATGAAAGCTTTGTAAATTATTCTAAGATCCTTTGTCAGCAATTAAACAATCTAGTAACTGTATAAACTGAGCAGCTATGTATGATTCAGTGATTAAAGCATGTTTGTATTCAAATTTTGATATCTAATGATCTCTGGAAGTGTGTATTGCTTTATCCATTAATTCCAGCAGCTAAGAATGGATTTTAAGGCTTTAGTTTTCATATGCAAACCTTCTTTTAATTCCCATTTTATCCAAATTGTAAATACAGAAAAAAATCAAAAATAAATGTAAATAAATAAAATAAAGGTGTCTTGAGTTAGCTTAGGTTTAGTTTTTGGTGTGTGAGTCATTAGATTTAGGTTTTCAGTTCAGTATTTAGGAGAACATATCAGTAGAAGTCTAGGTCTTCTCTAGTTTAGAAATAAGACAAATAGTATAAAAATACCAAAAAGAGTCATTCTTCTTCTCTTCTCATCTTTCTCCCCTCTTCTCCTATATCTATAAAACACAAAACGAAAATAAAAATCTGAAAAATACTAAAATCCCATAGAAAATACCTTTGTATATAGTATTTGTACTTGTAAATAGTACTAAATTAATTTGTCAAAAAAATATAGTACTAAATTAAGTGTATATAATAACTTATATGTATATAACATACGTAAATAACTTATATATTTATTTTATTTACTTAGGTAGATATGTATATTGAGGTATTCATTATCTATTATAATAATATAATTATGTATTTATTTATTGATATTATTGTATATAATCCGTAGTTATTTATAAAATAGTTAGGTATGTCTATAGAATCATATTTATAATTGTATATATAAATTAAAGTAAATATATTGTATAGTAATGTACCTTTATATTTATTTATTTACCTATATATTGTATATAATTATATTTATAAGTTAATTAGGTATATTAGTAACTTAATATAATTTAAATTAGTAATTTAATAAACTAATGAAATAAATTATGTTGTATACCTGTATATTATAGTTTTAAGAATTTTCATTATATTTATAACTTATTTATACTGTAGTATTGTATTCATACTATATACATATGTATATATATATATGTAAATCGTGTATTTAAATGTGTATAAATAGAAATAAATCAATAAAAATAAATTCAAAATATGTAATAATTATTTAATAATGTATATCAATTGTACCATTAATTTATTAATTTATACTTTAATTTACGAATTAAACCTGAAATCAACATGTATTTATCTCTAACTTTAACGAATTTTTAAATATAATTATATATTTAATTACTGTAAATAAATTATACCAATTGAAAACCCTAACTATTATCTTCACATTCATATAATTTATTTTTAAAATAATTAAATATTTCATACCTTAATTAACCTTTGAAGTTGGCCATAAACCTCAGGTTAGTGCTGGAATTGGGCACTCGTATTGGTGCCACATCATGAACTAAGGAGTGCCCATGGCGATATAAAGGCAATTGCATGTGTAAGCCACTCGTCGAAGTATGAGGGTCGGATCCCCATACTCATTTATCAAGCCATGCTATACCTATTCTAAGAGAGAGAGAGGGGCCTAGGAGCCCAGGTTTGGTTGGGCCTGTATAAGCCCAAAACTATACACAAATGCACTAAATAAAAACTAGGGCCCACCTAGTAGTAGTTGATCCAACCCTGTTAGGGGTTGTTGATTCTGCGAAAAGTGGGCTTGCAAATTCCAAATTTGTTAGAGTAGAGATTAAGTGTTGTGTGCATATTAGTGTGATCGTGTGTGCTAAGTGTTAAGAGAGTTAGTGTGTATGAGTGTGTTGTGTGTGTGTGTTAGAGGAGTATAAATGTATGATAGTATATACATCTATAGGTAGTATATGTATATAGATGGTATGGTATATAGGTATATATAGATTATATACATATTATTTTTTGCCTTATTTATATAATTGTTTTTAAGGTTCTTTAGTGACATTTAGATATGTTAGTGTATATAGTTTATATATGCTAGTATAGTAAGTTATATAGTTATATATATATTCTTTTCGTGTCCATATTAAGGCATTACTTAGATATTATCGTACATAATTAACCTAAATTAGTTTAGATTAGTTTTTAATGCCTTTATACCTATCTATATCTTTGAGGCATTGTCATTAACATAATTCATTCATTGTTCTATATAATTAACTTAGATTAATTCGTTCTTTGATTCTTTCATTCATTATTCATTCATTTGAATATAAGCTTAACGTATTTGAAATGAAAGATGATTTTTGGATAATAGAGAGATTGTTGAACGCATATGAATGGCTACGCTAATGTGTTCGATTTTAGAAAACCTATCGTTGTAGCTTGAAAGCGAAGAATTCGTGTTCAACAAATAAAATTTATACCGAAATTAAAATTTCGGGTCGAACATAGGGAGGCAGACATTTGATTTAAAAACTACGCGTTTCTTTTTATTTGTCAGGGAATAATTCAATTTAAAACTATCTAATTATTTACAATAAATAGAAGAGAGAGCGAGAGTAAGAGAGAAAGAGAATATTATACAAAGAAATCAAAATGAGATGTAGAATAAACAAGGAATTTATCATTAAGGAGATTGTTCATTTCACTCTTACAACTACAAAGTATAAAATAATTACTCTAGAAAGTGATAAATTTACTCTAGAAAGCATTAAAAGAATGGAGGGAGAAATGCCCTCCTCAACGATTGCTTGGAGGACGAGCAAAACTACACTAGAAAGTAGTAAATCTATACTGGAAAGCGGTAAAAAGAATAGGGAGAGAGAAATCCTCCTCAACGGTTGCTTAGAGGACGAGCCGGACAGGATGATGCCTGGACGAAGGGGAACGAAGCAGGACGAAGCAGAAGAACGGGAACGAAGCAGCATGCCGTCGTCGTTGCGGGATCCACTTCCGAAGGGGGACGAAAATTTGGACTTTATCTCGCTAGAAGCATCCCGGGTGTGGGACAAACTTCTCTTGAGCTTTGGAGGGGTAGAGAAGAGAAGGAAGGGATGAGAATTTCGTATGGAGGGGGTCTCCTTTTATAGTTGCGAGTGGGGGCAAAATGGACATTACAACTTCAAAATAATAAATGAGGGGTCTTTAGTGACAGATAAATCCGTCACTAAAGCCCCCAATGTGGGCGTAGCTTCCGCGCCCACGTGTGCCTCCACGGCAGCCCGCTTCTTCAATGCTTATGCACGTTCGTCAGTTCTCAGCCGTCCGATCGCAAGATCGGACGGCTTAAGATGCATCTCCGCCCGCTGCGCTGCGTGCCCGCCTGCGTGCGATCGCGCATGACGCCGCGTGTTCAATCGCGCGTGAACACTATCGGGCGCGCGCAGCCGTCCGATCAAGATCCAATGCTCCATGCACCTGCTCGCTTGCGCCTGATTTGAGGCTCGCAGGACTCGATCTCGTGACCTCTGCTTCGCCCGCAGCTTCGTCTCCGTTGCGCTACGCTGTCGAAAAGGTCGCGCGGATGATTTTAAAGAGCCGCGTCAACAGCCATTGGATCGAGATCCAACGGTGGAGAGGGGGTGGGTGCGCGGTCTTCAAGGAATGTAAGCGGCCGTTTGGGAGGCCAGGATGGTGCCACGTGGCGCCATCTTGGCCGTCCATCTTCTGGAAGTTGTAGATGGTGCCACGGATGTCGGATTGACTCGATTTTTGCGTCGTTGAGCTGCGATCGTCGATCCGAATTCATCCGTGCGGTCGGATTTGTCATCTAAAGTGCGGATTTACACCATCCTGGCCCTTGATCTTCTAGGGTTCCCCGGTCACTATCTGATGCTACGGATGCCTGATTAGGGCGATCTTGGAGTCATTGAACTCTAATCGTCGCCCTGATCACATCCATATGGTTGGATCTTTGATCCTAGGCCCCGATAAAATGTTTTCCCTGTCCAAGCACATAAAAGGAGACAATTAACCTCCATTTTATTCAAACTACTCTAAATGCAAGATGATGCATGTTATGCAATATTTATATCATGAAATGCAATCCTATGCTTAAGAACATGCATAAATAGACATCTTAAGTAGTGTAAATGTGTTTACATCATACCCCCATGCCTATCTTTTGCTAGTCCCTAGCAAAAACTATATGATATTTATAAAAGAATTAGGTTGGATTATTTGGACCTGAGTTATTTTCAATCATTAAGAAATTGTCTACTTAGGAACTGAACTTTCAAAGACACAATAGTACCCGGGTATCAGCCAAAATGCAGACCGCCTCAAGCCCTCGCCTTATTCAAAGAAAAATTTCTTTTTCTTTTTACTCTTTTCTATTTTTTTTTTGAATTTTCAAATTTTAGGATTTAAGAGTGGCTTTCTACGGCCATTCAACTCACCCAAGATTTGATAAGAACCCTAAGTTTTAAGCATCTTATTGTGATTGTGATAGACTCGTTGATCGGTAATTAAAACGGACTTCGGATTTCTACGCCTCTAGGTGACCTCAAAAAGACTTCTACCTAAGGGTCTTTGTATTCAAATCATAATGTAGTATTTCCTAAGATTGAAAATTTTCTTAAACCCAAATTCTCTTTCCTAATTCTGAATTTTTTTTTTATAAAAGAAAATAAAACAAATCTACGGAGCTGACGAATGAATTCAGAGATGAATATCCACCCCCCCATGCCTATCTAATGCAATGTTCTCATTGTATTAAAATGACATAAAACAGAGTGGAAAAGCGTAGAAAGCACCTGAATTGCATGAATGTCAGGTCCACTCCGAGATGAAAATGAAAAAGAACTATATATGTGCTGAATTTAGTGCCTTCAGCTAGGCACACTATACAAAGAAAAGAAATGAAGAAATCACAAGTGCAGGTCAGAATCAGAATGAATAGAAGAATCCTCTGACCTGTCAGCAGAGGTCCACAGATGTGGAGCAGATTATGGTGCAGACCCACACCCCATAATCGAGAATATCTTAGGTTCTGGATAAAAATTATCCAAAACCTGAAATCAGAATGCAAGCGGGGTCGAGCCTGCGATTTATAAGGATGCAACCCAAGACCAAAAAGTCGGGTTACAGAGAATTGAAGTTCAAAAGGAAAATCGTTGAATGTGTGCTTGAGTTTGACATCCTCAAAATAAATGTCGTAAGGGTTCTGATTTGATGGTTTCAGCTTAAAAGGAACCCTTCGACTCAATCTTCCATTTCCTCCAAAATTAACTTCCCAAATCATAACTTCCCAGCTCCTATCCTCCTCATTCAGCATGTTAAATTCCGAGACCTCTTGCATGTTAATCACCCTGTCTGAAATCTCCAAGTCTAAATGATGTGGCAGAATCAAAATTGACTTGGGTCTAATTATCTCAGAAATAAAATTATCGATAAGCTCAACGGGGTGTAACTGATAATCAGGGCATTGAATTGATTCCTCCAGAAAATGTGATTCTAGATCCGTAATATGTGCCCTAATAAGATCAGCTTCCTCAGTTATTGGGCTATCAAATGATCTATCAGATTCCTCAGGCCCAATCACCTCACAAAAATCGTGTTTAGAAAACTCGCGTGAGACTTCGCAACTTGAATCTTCACCATCAAAGAAATCAGGATCCGTATCAATGTATGTCCCAAAATCATTTGTCACTTTCTGTTCCAAGGAGATATACGTTTCCTCGTAACCCGACTCAGGGATCTCAGGTGAAGAAATCAGATCTTCCTTAATTGGTCGATTTAATTCAATCTGGTCATAACACATGTCCCCCTCAACAGGTGCCTGAGCGGGTTCTGTCATTGGCTTTCCTGAAGAGGGTTCATCCTGTGAATCATCCCAAGATTGAATCAAAGCAACCACGAATCTCATCCTCAATTTCGCTAATTTCCCAAGTAGAAACTCACCCGGGTTCTTATCCTTAACGTCCTGGAGCCAATCCAACAAAGACTTATTCAAATCATCAATCATTTCAATCAGGGGCTCCAATCTCTCAATGCAAGGTATTGGCTGAACTTCTAAAGATTGTATGATATTCCACAAGTTAGCCAGAACCTTATCTTGAAACTGGTTAACCTGAACCAAATGAGTTGGTTCAGGATTGGGCGGGTTTGGCATCAATGTAGGGGAATTAACGAATTGAGATTCGTTATACCCTTCCTGAAAATAGGTCATTTCAGATTGTTGAAAATATGGTGATGACCTAAAGGCAGTGAAATCAGAGGATGGGTAAGGATCGGTGTATCCTTCTTGATTGTAGATCGTATTAGGTTGTGCATGAAAGGAAGACGATCTATAATCGATGTAGCTTTGAGAAGGATAGAAATCAGAATCAAAGTGTTCAGGGTTAGACCCTAAACACGGGGGTTCGGAATTGTATCCCCAATCCAAATTATCCCAACTAACTGATGGTTGATTATAGTACGAGTTGGGATAATCGTCATGTTGAGGATAATTCACAACAGGAGGGAAAGAGCGGGAATGAGTGAAATATGTGGAAGGATTCATGAGACACAGGAGGAAGAAAGGTGCCCTGCAATACAAACAATCAAACTTGTCCTTAAATGGGTTAGCCTACAGACCTATAGACTCCCAAAACCCATCTTGAGATAAAGGAACGATTTGATCTACTTCTGTCTGTTCAATCCAACCAGTTAGAAGGAGGGACTGGGGAGAAGGTTCTTCCTTCTGCTTGCGCCTCCGGTTCCTAGTGTACCCCCCAGCCACGAAAGTTTGACTCTGCTCCCCTAGCTAGACATCAGATTGAACAGTAGAAACAGTCTAATCGAAAATAATCTTGTTCTGGATTCTGAAGAGCGAGTCCAATCCTTAAGGCCAACGTCTACTCTATTTTATTTAGGGCTAGGTTTGAATGTGCTTTGGAATGTGATGGGCCCTTTACATGGGTTGTGCCCTTAATGATTGATTGATTTGTGTGTGCGTGCACAACCAGTGATTTTCAAGCAAGATTATTTTTGATGTGGTGAATTTTAAAGTTCAAATCTTGCTTAGCAGCTTTTAGGATTCAACTTTAGGTGTTTTCAAACAAGTTTCGTTGGCACACCAGGTTTTGAAAGCACGTGTGAAGATGTTTTCCTTTAAAGCTTAAAAAGAATGTGGAGTGCCTGGTAAATCCCTAAGAGTTGAACCTAATTGGCAGCTACTTGATGAGTTGATTTTATTTGAAGTGGTGTGGCTCAATCAACTCAAACAATTGGCCTGATGCACCACTTAATTAGGCACACAAATGATTACCTAATCTGATTTCTACTCAAAATTGTGTTTGAATGTGTGTACCGGCTCCAAAGATCGGTTTACCGGTTGAGTTTGAAAATCAGATGAGGTTGTGTACCTCTGTGAGATTTTTTTTTTATTTTAATTTTATTTTATTTTTAATGTGGGGGTTGGGGTGAGTATGGGTGTCAAACAACAAACAATCTAACCATAGAGTTTATAAAAACACCTAGGTTGATTGATGTTTGAATTATTATGTTGTGGAATGAAATCTAATGGGTGGGAGGTGGGGGATAACTTACAAATCCTTCCACAGCACTTTACTCTAATCTGCCGCTTTTGCTCGTCTTAAAAGAGTACCTGCAATTACAATAAGAAAGGAGAAAAGTGAGGTAAATGATTTGTAAGTTACAAAACGCGAAGAGAAATCAAAGAGCGTCGCCTCCCCGGCAACGACGCCAAAATGTTGAACGCACGAATCGCTACGCTAACGTGTTCGATTTTGGAAAAACTGTCATTGTAGCTTGAAAGCGAAGAATTCGTGTTCAACAAATAAAATTTATACCGAAATGAAAATTCCGGGTCGAACACAGGGAAGAGGATGTTTGATTTAAAAACTACGCGTTTCTTTTTATTTGTCACGGAATAATTCAATTTAAAACTATCTAATTATTTACAATAAATAGGAGAGAGAGAGAGAGAGTAAGAGAGAAAGAGAATATTATACAGAGAAATCAAAATGAGATGTAGAATAAACAAGGAATTTATCATTAAGGAGATTGTTCATTTCACTCTTACAACTACAAAGCATAAAACAATTACTCTAGAAAGCGATAAATTTACTCTAGAAAGCATTAAAAGAATGGAGGGAGAAATGCCCTCCTCGACGATTGCTTAGAGGACGAACAAAACTACACTAGAAAGCAGTAAATCTATACTGGAAAGCGGTAAAAAGAATAAGGAGAGAGAAATCCTCCTCGACGGTTGCTTGGAGGACGAGCCAGACGGGATGACGCCTGGACGAAGGGGAACGAAGTAGGACGAAGGAGGACGAAGCAGAAGAATGGGAACGAAGCAGCACGACGTCCTCGTCACGGGATCCACTTCCGAAGGGGGACGAAAATTTGGACTTTATCTCGCGAGAAGCATCCCAGGTGTGGGACAAGCCTCTCTTGAGCTTTGGAGGGGTAGAGAAGAGAAGGAAGGGATGAGAATTTCATATGGAGGGGGTCTCCTTTTATAGTTGCAAGGAGTGGGGGCAAAATGGACATTACAACTTCAAAATAATAAATGAGGGGTCTTTAGTGACGGATAAATCCGTCACTAAAGCCCCCAACGTGGGCGTAGCTTCCGCGCCCACGCGCGCCTCCACGGCTGCCCGCTTCTTCAACGCCTATGCACGTTCGTCAGTTCTCATCGATCGGATGGCTTAAGATGCATCTCCACCCGCTGCGCTGCACGCCCGCTCGCGTGCGATCGAGCGTGGCGCCGCGCGGTCAATCGCACGTGAACGCTATCGGGCACGCGCGACCGTCCGATCAAGATCCAACACTCCACGCGCCTGCTCGCTTGCGCTTGATTTGAGGTTGGCGGGACTCGATCCCGCGACCTCTGCTTTGCCCGCAGCTTCGTCTCCGCTGCGCTACGCGGTCGAAAAGGTCGCGCGGATGATTTTAAAGAGCCGCGTCCACAGCCGTTGGCTCGAGATCCAACGGCGGAGAGGGGGCGGGCGCGCAGTCTTCATGGAATGTAAGCGGCCGTTTGGGCTGCCGGGATGGCGCCACGTAACGCCATCTTGGCCATCCATCTTCTGGAAGTTGTAGATGGTGCCACGGATGTCGGATTGACTCAATTTTTGCGTCGTTGAGCTGCGATCGTCGATCCAAATTCATCCGTGCAGTCGGATTTGTCATCTGAAGTGTGAATTTACACCATCCTGGCCCTTGATCTTCTAGGGTTCCCCGGTCACTATCTGATGCTACGGATGCCTGATTAGGGCGATCTTGGAGTCGTTGAACTCCAATCGTCGCCTTGATCACATCCATACGGTTCGATCTTTGATCCGAGGCCCTGATAAAATGTTTGCCCTGTCCAAGCACATAAAAGGAGAGAATTAACCTCCATTTTATTCAAATACTCTAAATGCAAGATAGTGCATGTTATGTAATATTTATATCATGAAATGCAATCCTATGCTTAAGAACATGCATAAATAGACATCTTAAGTAGTGTAAATGTGTTTACATCAGAGATGTTTATCAATAACTGCCTCCCAGTGAACGACCTAGAATAAAACCAGTAAAAATTCTATATAAATAGATGACATCCATCTAGATTGCGATACTATACTACAACATGATTAATTAACCTTATTAACAAGCAATCCAAATGGTACATCAATGGTATTGTTGGTTGGTCAAATAATTATTGTGCTATAGTGACCTCACTTTTGGCCAAAACTAAACACAAGCAATCAAAGAGGACTTATGTGAAATATACATAAGTGATCCGTTGCACAGGTGCTCTAGTGATTACTTGTATTAGGACCCAACTCATAGATACCATAAACCAGAGACCCAAACAACAAGAAAACTTTGGCAAAATCATGCAGGAATGGAAATCGTGAAACATGACAAAACCATAGCACACAAAGTTGGAAGAAGGGGATGAAAAGGATAAAAGGGGGTGAGAAATAAGGAAGAATATAAATAGAGAAACCTACGACAACAAGCGATGGACTCGATGGCCCACCAACCACAAAAGAAGAGGATGAGAGAGAGAGAGTCTAGTCTAGAATCCAAATACAGGAGAAAATAGGAATAGAAATCTCTCTCTCACCAAAAAGAAGAAATAAACCCTAAACTAATCTAAACATCGATGTGAATGTAAGGATGCAACGCCTTCTTGATCCTTTAAGGACATCCTACATAATCCATTGATGTTGGCCACCCACTGATATCCTCAGAGAAGATGTACCTCACAATCACAAGAAGACAATATGAGACATAATGCAATCAACTAAAAGAAATCAATTCTAAATCAATAAAATAAGCCTAAAAAGAAATCCAAATAAGTGTTCAACCTCCCTACAACAACACCAAAAATTGATTCTAGAGAAGGGAGAGAAATTGTTTTGTATCCTTTCCAAACCAAGCTAATGAAATTCAAGAGTCACCACCTCCCCCTAGATGTACACCCCTTTAGGTGGAACTGGGTCACCAATTTCTTATGTTTACTTGCTTGTGATTGTACTTGAGTTGAAGATCCTAATCTAAGGGCCTCAATCAATTGACCCCTGATGGTAACACCATCATCTTCCATAAAGGGCCTAATTCAGACTAATTCCAAGGTTTATTGCACCTTAATAATCTTCAGAAGAGCAAAATTTAGGTTTGAGTTGAATTTGAGAAGAAGAAAGGAAATTCCATTAATTTTGTTATTTTAACGAGAAATCACGAATGCAAATTAACTAAGGGGTCAATCATTGCTTAATCTAAGGTCAAATGAACTTAAATATTCAAGAAGTGGGCTTGAACTGACTAATTCAGGATTTTCTGAGATTTGAAGATTATTTTAATAATAAAAATCCTAATGACAGTCTTACTTAAATTGAATAGGTTTTGGTGAAAATAAATGTAATCTAAACCTCCTAAAAATCATTTGAAAACATTTTATGAGGTTTGGAATCTTTACGTTGACCAAAGGAACACATTTTGACCAAAAACAAAGACTTAGGCAAGAAATTGCTTCATTCTTGGGCTACAGTGTAAATTACCTAGTCAAAGTTTGTCAAAACCCAAATTTTAGGTTACCAATAGATTCCTTGGGTTAAAATTAGGTTACCCTTAAAGTTTGAGCCTAATTGGAGTTCATCTTGACTCAGTTTGCATTTTAGCCCATTTATCTCTATTATTACATATGCCCCCCTATGTTTCGATTTTCCTTACATCCAGGTCCCCATCTTCTTCTTCACTCTGTAATATGGCATGTTGCAGCAGCGAAAGTACCCAAATTGTGTGATCTTTGATTGAAGAGAACTCCAATTCTCAACCAAATCCATCCAAATTTGGAGGGATTGGTAATCAGGTCTTGCTCAATCAATTGCACCCAATCTCGAGCTCCAATTTGTAGCATATAGCCGCTAGCGAGCTCAAGTTCTGCGGATCTAAATTGCCAAATTCACAAGGAATTCTTGCGAATTCAAGACAATTCAAGGTCAATTCCTCCTCTATATAAGTACTTTGGTGTTCCTAAGCATAAATGAGTTGAGAATTGGCCTTGTTTCACCTCCTTCACGCATGACCGCCGCAATCTACAACTCCGGTGACCTCCTCCAACATCCCTTTTCCATGTGTGCTATGTTCAAAATAGCACCACCATTCTCTTCCTTTTCTTCTTCCAACTTAATTGGCCAAAGCAAGGTCGTTTCGACCTCATCTTCGTCACTGTTTCCCTCACCAGAGACTTCATCTTCCTCGCGTTTGACCGGCCAACGTCGAATGCAATTCACCCTCATTCGTACAATTTAGGTATTCCATCTTCTTCCCCTTCTCCCATAGACTACTTTAGGTTCTTTAGAATTAGGATTTGACCTAGTTCCCTCACCGTTCGTCTTCTTCTTCTCCACAGCTGGCGAGAGCTCCGACGAGCTCGAAATCGGTCACCATGCCACCTCCCACCTCACCACTCACACCATAAGCATCCGACCGGCCTCTTCAGGCCACCATACACCAAATCCCACCACCACCACTTTTGTCATGTTACGACAAAGCTTTCGTGGTATTTAATTGGGGCCAAAAGTCCGTATGATTGTTTGTAGGTGATTGTCGTCACCATTGTCTTCTCTAGCATCGAGCTCGTATATTTAGTGAGCAATCAGCCAAGATAGCACCCTCATCTCGTGCGGATCCACTTGAGGAAGGCATCAACGCCGTTGGATTCAAGATCCAACAGCCATCGGGCATCAATTGAGCAGCTCATTCTCGCAGCTGCTACAGTGAAGGAACAAAGGATACATGGGACTTTTAGTCCCACATCATGAAGTGAAGGAGCTAGTAACAGATTTACAAGGGAACCCTCTCCCTTAAGCATTGCTCAAGAATCAGGGGTCGGGTTCCCATACCACTCACATGCACACATGCCCACACACACACAAGCATGAATTGGTCTTCGGCCAGGCTTTCGTTCACCTGGGCTGGAGCTTTGGACCAAACATTGGCTTGCATTGGGTAGCCTTTGTGCTGAGAGTTGGGCCAAGTTTTTGCTTGTTTTAAGAGGCTCTTTAGCTTGATTTGCCTAACTGTTGAGTCTGATTTTTCTTAGTTGAAAAGCCACATTTTTTGCTCAAACACTTACAATTATTTTTGTAGTTTGATAGTGCAATTCATTGAGTAATATATTCCTTTTTACATCAATCTCCTGAGCTTCATTCTATATTTCTTTGATTAGCGATTAAATTGTGAATTATTTGCTCCCTGAGATGAGCTAGGACTCACATTCAAGATTATAAATTTAAATGTTTTCGTCGCTTTAGTCACTATACTATGACGCGTATTTTAAACCCGACTTCAGTGCGATAGTATTTTGGCATCGTTGCCGGGGAGCAATGCATAGTTTCACCACTAGTCATTTCATCCTATTCTGATTTGATTTCTGACTTGTCTTGTTTGATTGTTTCGAGGTAAACCATGCACTTAGGATCATCAAGTTAGAGCAACAACACTAGAGGCAAGTTGGTCATGTTCCCTTTCTTCCCTAATCCCCTCTTTCTCCTAGGAAGATAAAAAAGGAAAAAATAGAAATTAGGAATTCAATCCTGCCTTATTTTTCTAGTAATCATCATTCAAAGCAAGAGTTTCTTGATTTACTTGATTTTATTTTGATCTGAATTGATTGGATTGAAGTTGATTAGAAGTACCCAATTTCTTGCTACTTGCACCTATTAGGGGCATAAAGCACGTTGGACTACTCACCTTCTTGTTTGAGTTCAAGGTTCCATATTTGGAATCAATTTGGACTTGGAAATAGAGCCAATTAAGGTTCTCACATTAGGGTTGAAGTGCTAGTACACACTTGCCATTCATAAAGAAAATGAATCTTCCCACATTTGTGTGCCACCCAAGCTCTTGATTAAACTGATCCTATCATCAAACTCTAAAATCAGGCTATAAATTCACTTGAATCTTAAAAGTTGGGAACTAATAACCTGTTTGAGAACCAAAATAGGGTGGTTCAGGTGGCTTGACCCAAATTTCATCCTCAACTTTAGGACATGTTAGGTGAAGTTGGTTCACTTTGTGAATTAAACAACCTCAAATTAGGTCACAATTTGAATCAACTTCTAATTCATATGAAAATCCAAGGTACAATTAGGTCTAAAATTGGTAGACTTAAAGGATTAATTTGCACATACCAATTTAGTTGGATCTGCGGTGACAAGGAAGGTCGGGCGAGGGAAACCCTATAGCCCGTGGGACGCTCTACCTTGTAGGAGCCTTTGTGGGGCTCTCCCTTCCTGGCTGGCCAAGTAATTCTCGAGTGTGTGAATTTTTGATCCAGAGGTCCATCTACCTCGAACTGCCATAGTCATCCAATTATTTTGGGTGCCTTCATTGGGTCCAAAACATTTCTAGTCCCTCATCTCTTTTGTAGTGCATGTACAGGAGGAGATCTTTAAGACCAATCTTGAGACCTTCATTAGCATGGCACACCCGTCGAGGTCAAATCCTGACCCACTTATTTGGGTCTCCTTCTGATTTATTCGATATCTCTTCTGATCCATCTAAATCTGATCTTGGTTCTTCATCCTCTGCTTCTATAGAATCCAGAACAAGAAGGGGGTGATATTCAACACCTGTAGGACCAGTTGCAAACTCTCACTGACCAAATTCATGCATTGGCCAACCCCCGACAGTGTCAACAGATGAGAGATCACTACAATCCCACAACCTGTGACTATTGAACCCAGGGTGCAAATTCCTACTGAGGGACCTGATACAGAGTAGAAGCCGAATATTATTAACCTGATCCCTGATTGCGCAGCAATCATAGGTCTTAATTGACCTAAATTAAGCTAAGACTTAGCATAAGTTAGGGTTATTCATGCATGCATACGCATTATCTGAATCTTTACTGCTTTCCTTTAGCTATGCATAAAATAATGTTATAATGTGCTGATTAAGTGCATTATGTCGATTGCAGGGAATAAGCTGATCAGGAGCTGGATCTGAAGCTGGATCAGGAATAACGGGAGTTGTAGCAGAGCTGGAGCAGAAGGCCTAGTTTAGATGTAGGAATAATAATGTAAGGGGGTTAAAGGTTTTCTATTCTATTAAGTAGAAATAAAGCAGTAAAATGTGAAGAGCATAGGTCCATCCTAGCCATAGGATAGCCTAGAGACTTCCCCAAGCCTTAACCACCCTTAGATTAGGTCACAACACCTTAGGAAGCCCTAAAACCCTAGTTCCAACCCTTCTCTGGATGTCCAGATAAGTTTTAAGACGTCCAGGACCCTTAGCCAACTCTCGCATACTTCAAACCCACTTCTGCAGTGTTATTGGACGTCCAGACACTTTGTCAGATGTCCAATTTCTGCAGAATACCCAAAACAGAACCCGAAATCCTTCCTGACTCTGATTAGACGTCCAGACAACAAGTCTGGACTTCTGATTTTTGAGTATAAGACATCTGATTCTATAATTAGACGTCTGATACTGCTCTCCAATTCCTGTTTTGAGATTTAAGCCTTGATCTTGGATCTCTAAGTCCCTAAACCCAATTCCAACCCCATAGGAACCTAAATTAAGGTGCCCTAACCCTAGTGCATCACCTCTAGACCTCCCTAAGGACCTAATTAGGTCCTCACTAAACCTAATTGACTTGGATCTTAGTCAATTCCATCAGCCTATTCAATTGGACTCATTGAGTCCAATTGAGCCCTGATCTCAGCACACATTGTCCAATTGGACTCAGTGAGAGTCCAATTGACCTAGACCTGACTTAATTGAGTTTTTTTACTCTCAATTAAGTTTCCACACACCCAATTAAATTTGTATTAAGTTTAATTGCACTTTACCTTAGTGAATTAGGGTTTATAACCCTAATTTGCGACCTACCTTAACCTAAACCCACTAGAACCCAACCTAATCAACCTAGCCACCTACGTTTCGACCCACACACACCCACACACACCCACACACACCATCCACACGAAAATATCTAGCCTAGAGTTCTCTAGAACTCTCTACCTTGTGTGGTTGCCTTAGTTGCCAAAAATAGCAACCAAGAGCCATTCAATTTTTAGATCCACATTTGGTGGATCTAAAAACCACCATCCACCCTCTCTCTCTCACTCTCCCACGAGCTCCCACCATAGGCCTCTATAGAGAATTCCATAATTCTCTAGAGAGCTTCCCTTAGGTCTATAAAAAGACCCCTTGGGTGGCCATTTGCACCCATTCACTTCCTTGGCATCCATTCCACTTAGGTTAGCCACTTCCATCTCCACTCCACCTCCACAAGTTGAGCACCACCATGGAGGCCACCATCTCCATGCCAGGAAGTTGGATCATCAACCCTACCTCTCTCCAAGGGTCGACCTAAGTTCCATTGGCCGCCCCTCCTTCTCTCGACCACTCCAAGGCCATCGGGGACCACCCCTGAATGCCCTCTCTTCTTCTAGCTTTAAATCATCCTCTTCATAATCTTTATTGCTTTCATTTATTGCTTAGTAGTCTAGTCTTACTTCTCCCCCAATGATGCATGCGAAATCCCCCCGTTGATTCTTGTATGCAATTATTTTCTGGTAGCTAGATTTAATTTAAAGCATTCCTGTATAAGCTTTCCTCTAGATTTCCTGTACAAACAACTCTCCCCCAATGAATGAATGAAAAATGCATTTATATATATATATATATATATATATATATATATATATATATATATATATATATATATATATATATATATATATATATATATATATATATATATATCTTTATTTGTTTGAAATCACCATGAGCTGAATGATTATTTTATTTGCGTGATTTAAGTGCCTGTTCTTTAACCGCCTATATATTGCGCACCAGAATACTAAGTAGAGCGGCTTTAAGATCGATTTCAAAAATAGAAACACGCCTCCCAGAGACAAACGACCGGGACTCAAGTCTCGTTATTTTTCGAAACAATATCTTTGTTGGATCGTATTTCGCAACTATACTACGACGCTTTTATCAAAAATGCGAGCTACGACCTCCAACAAAATGGCACCGTTGCTGGGGAGGCAACGTCATTTTTCTTGATTTCGATCTTTTACTTATCATTGACAAATCTGCCTCTACTTCATTTTTCTTGATGTGCAGGACAACAGGGAAGAAAAACAGGATCTACGCACACGAGCGCAGAAAAAAAAATCAGGTGCACATCACATTCTTTTAGATTAGGTTTATTTTCTGAACCCTAGGACTAGATCTACTTCCTGTAATTTCTTTTGAAAAAAAAAAAGAAGATTTTTCTCATTTTCGTGACAAAGAAAAAAAATGAAAAAGAAAAATTTTGAAAAAAAAATCTAGATTAAGTTTTCTTTCGAATCTAGGTTATTTTGAAAAAAAAAGAGAAAAAAAAAGAGATATTTTCGTTGAATCTTTTGAAAAAAAATCTTTTTGAAAAAAAAAGTGCAAAAGATTAAAAAGAAAAAAAAAACATTTTTGGTGGAAGGCTTGAATTTCAAACCTCTTTAAAAGCTTTTCGACCACCTTCTGATTTTCGGCCAGATTTCAAATCTCACTTGAAAATTCGATTGCCGAAAACTCTATTAAAGAAAAATTCGAAAATTTGGGCAAAACCTTTAGTTTCAAACCATCTTTCAAGTGCCACCGTTACTTTGAAAAAACTCCAAATATAAAATTTTTAAAAATTCGCGAAGTGCACGGGGGTTAGATTGACCTAGATTCAAAAATTTTCAAATTTCAAGAAGCGATTCCGAGAAATCCGTGAATCTGTTTTGACTAAAAACGGTGGAGTTTAAAAGCTGATCTAATTGGCTTTATTTTTCATATTTTTCCCAAATTTTTTAAGATCATTTGATACTGTTTCAAGGCAAAAGACCGTCCAGGGGTCAAAGTTCCAAATCTGACCCCCTGATATTTAAAATTCCCTAAAAATTTGGTTGAAACAGTAAAAATTCCAAAATAATATTCTCTGAAAAACTAATTGAAATAGGAATCTACTTGAAAAATTTCAAATTAATTGGATTCCAATTATTATCAGAGAATCTACATTATTTTCTTGGTCTGTTGAAATAAAAGAAAACCCTAGAAATGCATGCAACTTAGGTTGAACCTTTAGGGTCACAACTAGAGACCACACTTTTGGCTAACCTAGACTTAATCAAGTCTAGTTAGCCGGTGAGCTTGGTCACCTTGTGGGCCACTCACCACAAACCCAATTGAAGAAAACGGGTTAAAAACTAATTTTAAAACATGAAATTAACCCGAGTTCGTTGTCGTACTACTGGATGAGTTTAATCTCTCTTGCCAAACCTGGTGACTAAGCCTGCGGGGTAGTGTCAAACGACCGCGTCTCGGGGGTCAACGGAACCGGAGGCGTAAGCCAAAGGAAGAACCTTCCCCTTAGTCCCCTCGTAACCAGACTGGCTGGGTTAGCTTGAGAGGCGGGATTCACGTTCAGTTGGTTGTACGACAAACTTATCTTCAGGAATTTAAATCCATAATGAAAAATCTGGTTACTTGATCTATAAAGACCATTTGATTGACAGGGCCTTAGCCTTGTCCTGCGTGGCTACACCAACCCAGGGGTTGGGCGGTGTATGCACGGAAGGAGGTCACTTCGACCTCACTTGGTTGGACCTTGGGAGCTGCTCCCAAGGAGGTGAGTCACTTCTTCTATCTATTGAGCCGTGATGGCTAACATTAGATCTGGATCTAATCAGGATCCAGAAGAGCTGGACCCACAAGCTTATCTGAGAGCTCAGGTCACTGAATCAGCTCAACCTTGGGATCAGAACCCAAGGTGGCGAAGACGACTTTTCGCTTTGCCTGATCCTTCTCCTCGGGTTACCGAAATGGTTAACCCATATCCTAACCCTGGATATTATGACCCATACCAGTCGATCCCTCAAAGGATCTCATCTTATAACCTAGGATATGGATTTCATACTCCTGCTTCTCACCCATGGAACATGGGTAGACCTGATTCACCCCCTGGAACCCCTGAAGAGATACCGGTGCATATGCGGCCACATTATAGAATACAGAGAGCTATAGCGAGCGCTAAGGAAAAGGCTGCATCCTATCTATGCGAAATCCAGGCTATCATTGAGCTGAACCAAAGACAAAGTTGGATTCCGCATCAACAAGCCGTGATGGAGCTCCTTCAGGAAACAGTAGAGATAACAAGGCGAATTGGACAAAATCGGGAAACTCAAGAACTATTGCTTTTGAGATATCAAGTGGAAAATAGCATTGAAGACCTCGAAGAATCTGAAACAACTGCGCCGGAAGAACACACAGAAGATTCTCGGGAGCAGATGCCCAAAGATCACTCAGGAGAAAAAGAATCTAGCGTGGATATGAGACAGGAGCAGGAAGTATGCCAAATGGGTTCATCTGAAATTGAGGAGGAAAGGACTGATATCTCCAGAACTGAGCCGCAATCAGATTATCCTGAATCCTGGGAGACACCTCTCGGGTTAGATAACCCGATCGAGACAAGGGAAGTCGATCCAATTGAGGATATGGATCTTGAGGCAAACATTACATGCGACACTACTGATCAGCTTAAGCCACTTCCCATTGTAGGTGAACCTGTGCTGAAGCCAACATCTTGTGATCTGCACTCTTCTTTCACCTACATCCCTAATTCGGATGTTAGAGATTTTGAGACGACACTTCCTATCCCTGATCCTGACATCCAAAAACCAGAAGTAGCTATGGATAACTCGAACAAAGAAATAAATATGCTACCTGAGGTAGGAATTACTGAGGAGCCCAATGCATATGAGGGTGAAGCTTCGAGAAGAATGAGCTGGGGATGCACCTATCATCCTAGTCAATCTAATAGATGGCTCGACCCCCAGCCTGAAGAGTCAGCCTCCGATGAATCAGAGATGGGTACTAATGAGGATGAAGTAATTTCTGACGAGGATTTTAGTGACCTCCCCACAGATCTTCTACTTTCATGGATACCCCCATATGACCCAGATCCTGGAGAGGGCATGATCTTTGATGTCAATTATCATTATGAGGATCCCTATGACTCAGATTCTGGCTCTAAGATACATTTTGATCTACTCCCTCAGCAACTTCCTGCTGAATTGTGGGACATGATAAATCAGCTAAATCAACATCATGATCCCCCCTCTGTTTATCCTCTATTTTCCACCACCACTCCACACTTTCTTATAGCTAGACTTTTTGGAGTAGGGGTGCACAATCAACTGGTCCGCATCTCTGGACCACTGATTCTAGGAGCATACGAGCACATCTTTCTCTTAATTTTGACCGGCTCCTATGCAAGAATTGATACATCTGATTGAGTGCTCGCCCAGCTGGAGGCGTTAAACTCAGCACATATAAATACCACTCCACCATCATCAATACATAACCATTTTTATACATAGCATATTTTTCCTTTAGCATATTTCCTTTGTATATTGCATGTTAACAGGTTGGCCGGTGCTGAATATAATTTCAGGAGCAATTCTAGGTGACTTCTACTCACTCATCCTCTGTCGAATTTATTTTCTTTTATATTCATGCATGAGGACATGCAAGAACTTAGGCATGGGGGGATAGATATAGAAAAACTGAAAAAAAATTTTGTGCCAACACTTAGGAAAACCTCGGAGCTGCATGCAAAATGTACTTTAGGACCTTAAATAAAAGAACAATCGACTCCACCTCCAATGCTCGCATTGGAGCTAGAAATCGTTCGCAACAACCAATTCCGACTCACCCGCTCACTTTTGTTCTAAATTTAGGGTCAAGCTGATTGTAACTCGATACGGGAAATTCGCGAAGTACAAATTATACGAGGTTACATGTCTATAACATATATACATATTGCATTCATGAATAAGATTATTTTATTAAGAGAATGCATTAGGGATTTTTATCCTTTAGTTGATTCCTGTAATCTGGAATCTAGTACAACTTTTCACACACACGTAGAATTTGCAATGGATTCACGGTGAAGGCTGATAAACGTCTTCAGTCTGTCAAGAAGAAGCAGTGCTTCTTTTCCTGAACCCTTGGACAATGTTTTGAGAGTCAGGCAGATTTTCCTCCAAAAATCCACCAAATAGTGTGAGAGAGTAGAGTATACTGGTGCTCTAAGATTAGTGCAAGGAATCTGGAATCCTAGATAATTAGGTGATGATACTCTGAGATTAGACATAGTTTTCGCTCTCGGTTCCCGCGTATACATCTTTGTGCGAAATTGTGAGAGCCACCGAATAAGGCAAATACGCGGAGAGCGAGTTTTCATAAAACTAGGGCTAAGGTGGATGGCTATGACCATTCTTTACGGAATCCTTGGCTGAAGGAGGGTATTGATGTCAAGGTCAGAAATACATCGTCCTATCCATCTCTCCCGGTGCCGTGAGTAAGCACTTCCACCAAATAAGCCACCCAATGTCTCTTGAGTACCACCAATCCCCAATAATGCCTCCTTAATAAAGTTCATGGATGTATGCCAGTTGTGTTATGCTGAAAAAAAAAAAATGAGAAAAAGAAAAAGAATGATGAAAAGAAAGAAAAACTAAAAAAAAAAGAAAAAAAAATTATTAGAAAAAGAAGAAAAAGCAAAGAAAAGAACGAATATTCAGTGTTTATTTCATCGAGGCAATACCACCAAATAAAATTGAGCTCCACCAAATATGGCCTTAGCCTATTTTTCTTGTGTTTCTGACTGCCTAAATACTGGCTGAGGAATTCCGACTTAGTGTTAGGGTTATGAGAACTCAATTAAAGTGTTAATGCCTAGTGAGACCACCAAATACAGAACATATGTGTGAATCTGGTGAGGTTGTGAGCTCTAAGAAAAAGAAAGAAAAAGAGCAAGAGAGAATGAATACAAAGGAATCAAAAGGGAGCATAGTTTTTCTCGTCTTTCTCTGAGTTGAGTTACTTAGTAAATCGGGAATCTGGATTCTGTAGTACTAGTCTCTATGTAGTACTAAGTGAGAATGAACCACCAAATATATAATCCTTTCCCTCAAAGATTCTCTACCAAAGGCCAAAGCCAGGGTGAAATTCATAGAATATCTTGAATACCCCGAGGGAAGAAATCCGCCTATCCCGCTAGAATTTTTATTAGGGGTCAAGTACAAGCTTTAGAGGTGTATTAGTCTTCACTTGAATCCATTGCAAAAGCTACATAGCTGCACCTTCACGATTGTCTGGATTTCTGGAGCATAGGATGAAAACAAAAGGGAGAAAAATCTCTATGCAAACACTTGATAAAATAACCAGTCCCTTAGGGACCCTTGCTGTAAATAATTTAGTCTTGCATTTGCTAGGGACTAGCAAGATTTAGGCATGGGGGTATGATTGCGCAGCAATCATAGGTCTTAATTGACCTAAATTAAGCTAAGACTTAGCATAAGTTAGGGTTATTCATGCATGCATACGCATTATCTGAATCTTTACTGCTTTCCTTTAGCTATACATAAAATAATGTTATAATGTGCTGATTAAGTGCATGATGTCGATTGCAGGGAATAAGCTGATCAGGAGCTGGATCTGAAGCTGGATCAGGAATAACGGGAGTTGTAGCAGAGCTGGAGCAGAAGGCCTAGTTTAGATGTAGGAATAATAATGTAAGGGGGTTAAAGGTTTTCTATTCTATTAAGTAGAAATAAAGCAGTAAAATGTGAAGAGCATAGGTCCATCCTAGCCATAGGATAGCCTAGAGACTTCCCGAAGCCTTAACCACCCTTAGATTAGGTCACAACACCTTAGGAAGCCCTAAAACCCTAGTTCCAACCCTTCTCTGGACGTCCAGATAAGTTTTAAGACGTCCAGGACCCTTAGCCAACTCCCGCACACTTCAAACCCACTTCTGCAGTGTTATTGGACGTCCAGACACTTTGTCAGACGTCCAATTTCTGCAGAATACCCAAAACAGAATCGGAAATCCTTCCTGACTCTGATTAGACGTCCAGACAACAAGTCTGGACTTCTGATTTTTGAGTATAAGACGTCTTATTATATAATTAGACGTCTGATACTGCTCTCCAATTCCTGTTTTGAGATTTAAGCCTTGATCTTGGATCTCTAAGTCCCTAAACCCAATTCCAACCCCATAGGAACCTAAATTAAGGTGCCCTAACCCTAGTACATCACCTCTAGACCTCCCTAAGGACCTAATTAAGTCCTCACTAAACCTAATTGACTTGGATCTTAGTCAATTCCATCAGCCTATTCAATTGGACTCATTGAGTCCAATTGAGCCCTGATCTCAGCACACACTGTCCAATTGGACTCAGTGAGAGTCCAATTGACCTAGACCTGACTTAATTGAGTTGTTTTACTCTCAATTAAGTTTCCACACACCCAATTAAATTTGTATTAAGTTTAATTTCACTTTACCTTAGTGAATTAGGGTTTATAACCCTAATTTGAAACCTACCTTAACCTAAACCCACTAGAACCCAACCTAATCAACCTAGCCACCTAAGTTTCGACCCACACACACCCACACACACCATCCACACGAAAATATCTAGCCTAGAGTTCTCTAGAACTCTCTACCATGTGTGGTTGCCTTAGTTGCCAAAAATAGCAACCAAGAGCCATTCAATTTTTAGATCCACATTTGGTGGATCTAAAAACCACCATCCACCCTCTCTCTCTCACTCTCCCACGAGCTCCCACCATAGGCCTCTATAGAGAATTCCATAATTCTCTAGAGAGCTTCCCTTAGGTCTATAAAAAGACCCCTTGGGTGGCCATTTGCACCCATTCACTTCCTTGGCATCCATTCCACTTAGGCTAGCCACTTCCATCTCCACTCCACCTCCACAAGTTGAGCACCACCATGGAGGCCACCATCTCCACGCCAGGAAGCTGGATCATCAACCTACCTCTCTCCAAGGGTCGACCTAAGTTCCATTGGCCACCCCTCCTTCTCTCGACCACTCCAAGGCCATCGGGGACCACCCCTGAATGCCCTCTCTTCTTCTAGCTTTAAATCATCCTCTTCATAATCTTTATTGCTTTCATTTACTGCTTAGTAGTGTAGTCATACTTCTCCCCCAATGATGCATGCGAAATCCCCCCGTTTATTCTTGTATGCAATCGTTTTCTGGTAACTAGGTTTAATTTAAAGCATTCCTGTATAAGCTTTCCTCTAGATTTCCTGTACAAACAACTCTCCCCCAATGAATGAATGAAAAATGCATTTATATATATATATCTATCTATATATATATATCTTTATGTGTTTGAAATCACCATGAGCTGAATAATTATTTTATTTGCGTGATTTAAGTGCCTGTTCTTTAACCGCCTATATATTGCGCACCAGAATACTAAGTAGAGTGGCTTTAAGATTGATTTCAAAAACAGAAACACGCCTCCCAGATACGAACGACCGGGACTCAAGTCTCGTTATTTTTCAAAACAATATCTTTGTTGGATCGTATTTCGCAACTATACTACAATGCTTTTATCAAAAATGCGAGCTACGACCTCCCAACAATCCCCCACTTTCATGGATTGAACTCTGAAGACCCTTTCCAACGTATTCAGGAATTGAAACATCTGGCCCAGACTCTTGGACCAAATGTTTAGAACTGGAACACCCTACTCATGAAAATATTCCCCTTCTCATTGAAGGATAAGGTTGCCCATTGGTATCGGTCTCTGACTTGACTGGGCAACACCTGGGAGGGTTTATAAGCTAAATTTCTCAAGAAATTCTTCCTAGTAGGGCACACTAATGCCTTGAGGCACTAAATCATGCATTTCACACAAAATGCGGGGGAACCACTTCATAAGGCATGGGATCATTTTCTGGATCTCATGAGGAAATGCCCTCATCATGGAGTTCCTAAATGGGAATAGGCCTAGTCTTTTTACTGGGGACTCCATGAGAACATCAGATTATTTGTCAATGCAACTTGTGGAGGTAACTTCATGGGTAAAGATGAAGACACCATTTGGGAAAGTCTTGAGAACATGTGCGAGAAGTCCATAAACAGTGAGTCTATGGGCATGTTCGACCGGACAACTACCCATGCATTGACAAACACACGAGGGACACAAAACACGAGACCTATCTGCATCCGTCGATCTGGAGTTAGTAGCCAGTCGATTGGATAAGGTCTCAATCATCGAGAAGAAGCTGGACGATTTGACTTGCCAACTCTAGAGTGCCACTTCTTCTCAGTAAAGCACGTAGTGCATCCACCCATAGGGAGGGAGGCCGCGCATAATATTCACCACTAGTCATATTAGGGGATGGATTCGTATCCACCCCATTTGATCCAGGTTTCGAAAGGAACTCAGAACCTTCCTACTCTAGTTGGAGGATCCCTGAACCTCAATATCTTGATTATTCTGGAGCTACTCAACCCTGCGAGGATCTCATGCCAAACAGAATGACCTGTTCTCTAACTCATACAACCCTGGATAGTGCAATTATCCAAATTTCTCCTGGTTGGGGAATAATCAGAACTCTTGACCTCAATTCCAACCCTGGCCACAAAATCCACAACCATATCAGCCTGCTCACCCTAGGCCCAACCCAAACTTTCAAACTAGGCCCAGCAAAGAAGACCATATGAGCCTGATTTTACAAACCCTAGTTGATATGCAGAAGACTAATGTTGTCATGCAAAGGTAGCACAATGCAGAGATTACAGAGGTTCATAATCAACTTGCATAGATGGCTAGGACTCGCCATCCTAGTGCACTTCCTTCCCAACTTCTACCAAACTCGAACAACGTGTCTCACTAGAGGCACGTTGTGAACCCAAATCAGAGCTAAGCATATTACATTTATCAGGCCCCTTCTACACCTCCACCTGACGAGTCAAAGATTTCTACTTCGTACATGGGACATCAATAGCAACCTCCCATCTTGCTAACTTTGTCACTACTCGTAGTGGAAAAACTACTCAAGAGCCACCTTATCCTAGTTAATCTGGTTCAAGTAGTTCAAGGCCCAAGTCCAGGATGGATATTAAGGACAAACCTACCCCAAGCCCAGAGCCAAAATCAATCTTGGAGAAACCTAAAGATGTTCCATTTCTCGAGGCTTTGACCAAAGGAAATAGGAAATCCAAACCCGTGACAATTGAGGAGGACTTGGTCAAGCTCTTTGAGCGAGTCCAAATAAGCATTCCCTTGATGGATGTGATCCACCACATACCCGCTTATGCACGATTTATGAAGGACTTATGTACATCGAAGTGTAAGCCACGAAACAAAGATGGGAGTTCGGTTGTCTTATCAGAGAAAGGTAGCTCTATAATCTTGAGTAGACTCCTACAGAAAGTGAAAGATCCTAGCACTCCTTTGATCTCCTGCAAGATAGGAAATTTAGAGTTAGATCAAGCTTTATTGGATTTAGGAGCTTCCATTAGCTTGATTCCCACCTCTCTACTTGACCACTTTGAGGAAATTGAGTTCAAATCGATTGAGGTGACTCTGCAATTGGCTGACAGATCGATCAAGTCACCAAGTGGAATTCTCAAGGATGTTCTGGTTAGGGTACGAGACTTCTATTTCCTGGTGGATTTCATCATTTGTACATGGATACTCCTAAGAATCTGAGAGAGACACTGATCATCTTGGGGAGACCATTCCTAGGGACTACTAGGGTGAATGTCAATTTTAAAGAGGGCTAAATCAAGTTGAAATTCAGGGACAAGACACTAAGGATCGATTTTTGTAGGTCCTAGAAAGGAATAAATTGTAAGGAAATTTAGGAAGTTTGTGACATAAGTTATTTGGTTGAGGATCCAATTCCCGAGGTAAACCCAATTCTCCAAGGATCTCAACCACATGAAGATCTTGACCCACAAACTAGGGAGACTGAATATGATCTAAACCTATCCCTAGCTTCCACCCTATCTTCTAAGGTCATCCTCGAACCCCACCCACTACTGATAGCCCAGTCATGGAGTTGAAAACACTCCCGGACCATCTAAAGTACGTGTTTTTGGGTTTTAATCAGACATTTCTAGTGATCATCAATTCCTAACTCATTCCTAATCAGGAAATGAAGATGATTTCTATCCTCCAGCAACATCGTAGAGACATTGGTTGGACTCTAGATGAACTGACTGGAATAAGTCCCTCTTATTGCAATCATCGTATCTATACTAAAGAGGGCTCACGACTGATGAGTCCAATTTATTGGACTAATTTTTAGCCTAAGTTGGTTAGTTCCCAATTTTTAGAGTATATTAATATTTGCAATTGATTATAAAATAAATGCATGCATTATAATTTATATTTGTAAAGTTTATCTGATATTATAAATAATTATATGCATCGCAGGAATCAAGCGCAGCCAAATCTCATTTTTAAGACGTCCAGAGCTTACTCTGGACATTTGATGATGTTGACAATATGCACCGCATCTTTCTCACAAAGATTCCTCTCCATGCGCAACACCACCTCTGAAGCCACTGCCTTACTACTGTCGTTGGAGAATGGTAGAGATCTCGGGAGAGAATAGAATGCGAGAGGGAGAATCGCAACAATAAAAACACCTGCGGAAGATATATTCCCCCCTGGCGAGGATCTTCTCCCTCGCCACCACCATGCGACAGGCGTGCACCATGAAATCGAGCATACACCGTGGCCATGGCGTATGTTGTGGCATAGGCATTCTCCATCATCACAGTGGTGCACAGTGACAGCGTGCACCACCTTCCATGTTCCTCTTGCCTTTCATCTTCACCTTCTACTTCATATCCTTCTTCGTTTTCCTCTTCTCCCTTGTCCTCCCTTCCACAATGGAACCCAAAGCCGCCATCACCTTAGCAGCCCACATCCAACACCACAACCACCATCACTGCCACCCAATACCTCACCGTAGCCAACAACAGCACAGCCATCGCTTAACCTCTTCCACATCCCATCCACGCATGCTCGTAGCCACAACCAGTCATTCTTCTTCTTCTTCCTCGTCTGTAACTTCACAAAGGAACCCATCAACCGCCACCGTGCAGCCACCTCTTCCTCGATGTCAACACCTCTCCGACGCCACCACAGTCGCACGTAGCCTCCTACAGCAGCTCTCAACAGCGGCAACAGCCCATTGCCGCCGCACCTCCTCCTTGTCGTTGGTGGCACCTCTGGCCACCTTTGTTCCTGCTGTCACCACCAATGTAATGGTGAAGATATGGCTGACCTCTACCTCATGCAGTATGGCCTCTGGTGCTCCTTCTCGTGCGTGAAGAGGGGAGAGGGAAAAACCTTTGTTCTTCATCTTAGTAGTACTTACAGGTTATGCCATTGCCAAAAGACTATTTATTTATTTAATGAGTTAATATATTACGTGAATTTGCAAGCTAGCCCCTTTAGTTCTCACAATATTATCTGATTATCTATAAGTGTATTTCCCTCTACTCTATTGGCCTCACATACATTGCATGGTATACTACAACTATAGGCAAATATCTGACTACAACATTTTGATAAATTGGTGAAAGTATGGGAAAATATCTGCTATGATATTTACGATTGCATGTAATATCTGTTAGCTTTTGATGTAATTATAGAAAAGAAATTGAATTACAACAAGGGGACCCCTCTCTACTTTTCCAGATTGAGAGAGAAAGAGAGAGAAGGTAGGCGACGGGGGGTGATGGCTAGGGCAGGGGAGGAGGATGAATGGAAGACCTAGAGATCAAAAAACTGGAGGAGGAGGGAGAGGAGATGGCCTCCTCAATCAGGAGGGGCTTTTCAGGGTGGATTGAGAGAGGGCTGGAGGAGGATGAATGGTGATATCGTGTGCTATAGGTGCAGAAGAAGGGGCATCTAGCTATGGTATGTAGGAATCCTTTCGTATGCCTGGCATTTGGAGGACATGGTCATAAGCGCAATTCGTGCAAAAGGGAAGGTTTGCAGTATGTGAAGAAGAATTTTCTGTGCCCTAGGTAGATGGTCCTGAATGCACCGAGACCCCCTCCTCCCCCGGTGTAGGTGGGCCATATGATTGATGTGGAGATCCCTTTCTCTGAAGATATTCAATCTGCAGAGATGGTGCTGAGAAGTGCGTTGATTGGAGAAATTATGATTGGAAGCCCATCTTTGGAAAGCTTCTATCAATTAGTGAGTTCTTTATCCCTTGTCTCACCGGGTTGGAAGATTGCTATGCTATCCCCGTCTCATTTTCTCATCTTTGGTATGGGAATGTTAGATGTGGAAAGGCTCATATTTTGATCGAGTAAATTTGAGAATATCTCTATGCTATGGAGGTTGGTTTCCCCCTTTGATGGAGCCTTTTAGGATCACTCCCCACAAAAAATTGGTACCAGACATGCTACTTTAGCAATCCGAGGTCTACCCTTGCATCTGAGATCTAAAGGGGTGTTTCAACGATGATTGCTGGTTTTGCGAAAATATCTGATGACACAAAGATTGCTATTAGGGAAGGAGATGCTCAGGTTTTGAAGGTTGAGGCAGAAATCTTCAGAAGTGGGTCAGTGCCTGATAAGATAATTCTCAGATGTGGGGGTTGTTCTTGGCTTATTCAAATGTCAGTGGTAAGGCAGGAACTTATTTTTCCAGAGCCAAGGTAGGTTGAGATGTGTGAAGCTAAGACAGGGGAGGTGTAGCAAGTGGAACAGGAGGTTCTTATGGTATCTGATGATGCTCCAAGGCCAAAGAAGAGGAAAGACTGCCACTATGAGGAAATAGAAGGGAATCTGAAGATGAATTTGGAGGGTGTCTCTGACTCCATGAATGATAAACAAATACATGAGGATTCAGATAAAACCTCCATCAGTATGGGGGAGATGGAAGATGGCAGCAGTGGGAGACTTATCTTGAGAGACATGAACCAGCTACCTCTTCCTACCCTTGAAACTTTGAAATTTGGGAAGGGTTTTGGTCAAAAGAAGGGGATTGGGCGCTCCTCGTATATGCTTAGGAGGAGTAAGAAGGAAAATTTGAACGCCATTGAGAAAAGATCATTGCTAAATCCATTATGGCTAAACATGTGGATAGTCTGGCACTAGGGGCTCATCTCTGCAATGGATAAGAATCTTAACATGGAACGTGCGTGGGCTGCGCAACCATGTGAGAAGAGATTCCTTATCTAGATATTTGTTGGAATGGGAGATTGATTGTTCTCTTATTCAAGAGACACACATAGAGGAGGGTAGTGATTCAGATTAGGACATTCTCAGACAGTTTGGGAGAGCAGACTGCACAGTGATGGATGCAAATGGCAGATCTGGTGGGCTAGCTATATGGTGAAGAAAATTATGTTGTAAAGTGATTGAAACTCATACGGCCAGGCATACGCTTATTGCTAGATGTCAGAATCAGCAGGGGGATTTGGAGTGGTACATTTCGTATGTATATGGTCCATGTGCAGCAACCAAACGGGTGGAACTTTGGGAGGATCTATCAGCAGTTCATCATATGGTTCAAGAGAAGCCTTGGCTCATAGGTGGAGACTTCAATTGCTCCTTGTCAGATGGGGACAGACCTGATGGTAATGTAGATGGTACTGTTGCTGGATTTTAGATGGTAGTGCAGAACCTGGGCTTGACTGGTTTCCCCATCAGTGGAGTGGAGTTTACTTGGAGAAATAGCAGTAACCTCATGTCCAAACTAGATAGATTCTTTGTCAACTCTACCTTATTGGAGAGATTCCAACTGTTGTTAGTCATGAGTCTAGAGAGGCCGTTTTCAGACCATACACCTATAGTTTAGGATAGTGGGGAGAATGTGGATGTTGGTTCGTATTTCAAATTCAAAAAATCTTGGTTCAGAGAGGATGGTTTCAGGGATATGTTGACAAATTGGTGGAAACACAAGGATGCTACAAGTTCTGCGACCCAGAAATTAACTTCTAAGTTGACTGCCATGCGCGTAATGCTAAGGGAATATGGGCAGACTGTGATGGCTATTCGTGAGCAAAGAAGAATGGAGGCCTTGGCAGAAGTCCAGCAACTTGACAAGAAGGAATGCACGGTGGCTCTTAGTGTCCAAGAACAGGAAACGAGGAGATACTGGCAGCAAATCATTGCTGAGGAGGATTTTAAAAAAGAAATGGACTGGCGAGAGAGGTCTTGGTAGCTATGGCTCAAGGGGATGCCAATATGAAATTTTTTCATCTTGCTGCTAGTGATAGAAGGAGAACTAACCTTATTTCATCCATCAAAGTTGGGGAGAGGAGAACATCATCCATTCGAGAGATACGAATTGAAGCCTCACACTACTTCAAAGAGATACCAAAGGCTGCTCCAAGAGGGAAGTGGAGGATGGAAGTGGCTGCCTTTCCATGTGTTAGCGATGAACAAATTGCAAAATTGGTTGACTCTATTACTGAACAGGAGGCTGTGGAAGATATCAAAGATTTAAACAAGGATCTCCAAGGCCAGATGGGGTTCAAGTTTTTTTTTACAAAGAAATGTTGAATGTTCTTAAGGAGGAAGTGATGGGGGTCATACGTGAATTTGAAAAGGGAAACTCTGGGTTTGAAAGGCTGAACAAATCATACCTATTTTTGTTGCCAAAGAAGTCGGGAGCGGAGTGCTTCTCTGACTATAGGCCCATTGTGCTGTCAAACTCCATATACATAATTATTAGCAAAACCCCTGCCAATAGAATGTGTGAAGTTCTGCAAGCCTTGATTATGCTTGTTCAATCTGCGTTTCTGCCTGGGAGATCCCTATAAGAATCATTCATTGTAGCACAAGAGATGGTGATGGGGTGGCACAAGAGAAAGTCCAAGGCCTTTCTATGGAAGGTAGATTTTTCCAGAGCTTACAATTCAGTCTCATGGTCATATCTATGGGAAATTTTTAAAAGAAGAAAGTTCCCCTCAGTCTGGATCTAATGGATGAAGTGATGCATTACGATTGCCTCTTAATCCCCCTTAATTAATGGGAAACCGTGCAAAACCTAGATATAGCCTTAGTGTGCTATGTGCCAAGGCTGTCCTTTGGTCCCATTGATTTTTAATTTAGCAGTAGATACTCTAGCCAGATATGCATGCAAACTGGCGGAAGATGGCTTGATAAGGGCCTATTCGATGACAAATAGAAGGGCCTTTCTCCAATCCTTCAGTATGCAGATGATACTATTTTTTTCATAGAAGGAGGTAAGAGGGAAGCACAAGCACTCTATTATATGGTTAACATCTTTGGAGAAATTTCTCGCTTAAAGTTGAATGGAAGTAAATCATCTTTGGTTTGCTTTGGTATGAGTGGTAGTGATCAGAATGACATCTCCTCCATCTTAGGCACATCAGTGGTCTCCTTGCCAATCAGGTACTTGGGTCTACCTTTGAAGTGTACAAAAATGAAGAAGAGTGACTGGAATTTTCTTTTGGAGAAGGTGGCCACCAAACTAGAAGGCTGGAGCAGTCGTTATTTATCTAAAGGGGGGAGACTCATTTTGTTAAATTCAGTGGTCACATCTATCCCAGTTTTCTTTTTCTCTATTTTCAGAGTGCCTAAATCTATTTGGAAGAGACTTGATATCATGCGAAAGAATTTTTCTGGAAGGGGGCTTCTCATCAAGGTACCTTTTTTCAACCTGTTAAATGGGATACTATATATTCCCCTAAAAGGTACGGTGGCTTGGGATTAAAATGTTTTAAAGAGTTTAATGAAGCTTTGCTACTAAAGTGGGCGGTTAGGTTGCTACAAGGGGAATAGAGGCTTTGGACAGAGATTGTACATGGTAGCTATGGGTCGGCAAATGATGAGAAGAATCATCTTAACCCTATTAAGCCATCTCCTTTTTGGGGCTCATTGGCGTGTGCTTTAGCCAACAACTGGGATATGTTCAAGGTAGTTTTAGGAGATGGGAAAAGCTTTAGTTTATGGCTTGAAAAATGGGCTCTAGCTGGGGTGATAAGAGTCAGATATCCTCTTGCTTACTCAGCTACTCCTGATAAGAATGCAGTGGTGAATGATTATTGGGACTTGGAGTTAGACAGATGGAAGATAAATAATGTTGAGGGGAACGGCTACGGTACCAAAACATGGGAGGACAATGAACGCCTGGTGTAGGAACTAAATGCTTTTAGACCCAAACCAGAGGAGTGTGATACATACAAATGGGAGGGGATTTTCTCTCCAGCAGTCGCATATAAAAAGCTCATTATATCCTCCAGGTCGTTGGAGGTGGATGAGGTAGGGAGGAAACCATGGAAGTTGAAAGTCCCCCTAAAAGTTCAAATATTTCTAGGGTTGTGTAGAAGGGATGGACTGATTACTGGTGACTTGCGCCATAGGAGAATGGGTACCCCTACTCAATTTTGTCAGCTATGTGGGTTGCACAATGATTGCAGTCGTCACATCTCCTCTTCCTGTATGGTGACTGATTATATATGGAAAGTGGTATGCAGGGATTCGATGCCTACTTGGGAGAATTTATGGTGTTCTCTTTTGTCTGAAAATAAGCCCCATGTGCCTATGGTGGCAGTGTTATGGTTTGTTTGGAGAGCGAGGAATGAGAAATTATTTTAGGAGAGACCAATGTGTGGAAAATATTGTAAATAGTTGCTGGTCTCTCATACATATGTGGGGTTCGATATTGTAACTTTTGTTTCTCTCTTTATAGTAAATAAAAGCTCTCCTGGATTGCTATCGATGATTCAATAGCTTTCCTTTCTTTTTCAAAAAAAAATATCTATTAGCTTTCTCTACTTTGAGAAAATCACTTTTAATTAAACACAAAAAGAAGATTCTTCTTGGAGTAAGATTTATTATGGAAATATTTGCTAGTTTAATAGGCTAATTCCTTCCTTTGGAAATGACCTAACTATTTTCATGGTTAGTTTTAAATTATTTAATGTTTTGAAAAGCGATTTTCAACCACACGACTAAGTACAACGACGTGATAATTTATGTTTGAAATTTCAACGGAAACGAAGATCTCTCTTTCAAATGGTGCTGTGGCCAGGGAGGAAATACACCTATTAATTTTTTTAGGAAATTTATATTATTTTTATGCCATTTCTGAAGCTTTTTTGAATTGCTGACCTTGTTTCTATTTGTGT
Organism: Thalassia testudinum; assembly: GCA_037157565.1. NCBI lineage: Eukaryota > Viridiplantae > Streptophyta > Magnoliopsida > Alismatales > Hydrocharitaceae > Thalassia > Thalassia testudinum. The sequence goes on from JAZHRO010000031.1 coordinate 149,585,908, forward strand.
GCAAAAATGAACAAACGAACGTGACAGGAGTGCACGATGGAGACAATATTTTTGGTGGACCTTGACGCCACCTAAAGGGAAATAATAGGAGCATGTGGGCCTTGATTCCACGCACATGAAAGAAGGATTGGCAACCGAAGATCTATTTGCTTCTTTTAGATTTAGATCAGGCTAGATAGACATTAAACATTTAATTTCTGTCTTGTAGACCTGTGTTGGCCATTTTTGGGAACGTGTTCCCAATACTTTTTATTGCTTGTCTCTCTTGTATGCGGGAGCGTGTTCCCATTTTATTTACATTACAGGTTTATTTGAATTGTTTGAACTGCATGTTAGATAGTTAGCTAGCTAAACTAGATTAGGTTTGTTTACTTATTATCATAAAAAAAAAAATTTGAACTGCTTGCTAGAAGCTACATATCTATAGGGAGACCATCTAGGATTGAATGAGCAGCACCTAGTTTATCTTAATTGCGTCGCAGACATCCTGCATTGAAGAAAGCTGGATAAGATGCGTCATTTCTTAAGCATCAATTACCTGTCATGTATCCGCATTGGACTTAAATCTAAGACCACTAAAGTGTTTGAATCTAATTAATTCAGTGGTAACTTTAAGAAATTGGGACTGCTAAGAGGTTGGACCTTAAAATCAGTGACTTGAAATTGTGTGAAAAAGGACTTGTTTGTGAAATTTCAAAATTCAAAACGCGTACGTGTGTTACGCACCTGAGACACTATGCATATCTCACATAAGGTCACTAGATAAATTTCTACCTCTCCTCTTTTTCACCACAAGGGAAGTTAGTCGAAAATCAACAATTCTATCCACCAAGTTACTTTGGTTCCTTGTGCGTGGGCTCGATTCAAGACTTCCATCCCTTGCAAATAGGTTGTAGGCACTAATGAAGGTTGGCCTAGGAAGTGTAACTCTTGCAAAACTTATTTAGCCACCAACTAAATAATTAATTCTAAGACCTAGAATCTACTAAAAGCAGATCCCACTGTATTTGCGTTTGTTTTGGCAATGGTAGAGCTCTCTAGGAAGTTTCTGGTTTTAATCTGATTTCTTCTAAGTCCTAAGAGAGGTAAACCTATTTGGCTTAAAAGAAATGGATCACCCTTACTCCTTTCATTTAGATTATCAGAGTCAATACTTTCCATCTTTTAATCAGGATCGCATGCCTCGAGCTTATCCATCCTTTGATGGGTACAATGGTAATTCATGGGATCAATCATATTCCTATCTTGGGAGTACTGGCTCGATAACTCCTACTTTTGAGCAGAACCATGGAGTGGGATTTTCCACCCAGGAGTCCCCACTACTTTGCCAATGCCCAGCCCTCCTGCCCTTCATGATTTTTCTTATTAAGGTTGGACTAACACTCCTAGGCAACCTAAGCTTGAGATTGACTATCCTCCCTAATCTGATAGTAGTCTCTCCTCTTTTATGATAGAAATGCAAAAATAACAAAAAGAAATGATGTAGTTTATGGGAGAGATGTTGAGGAATAGTGAAAAATTGAATGAGAAAATTCGTCAGCTTATCTACTCTCTTACTATTGATTTTGATCCCTACCCGTACAATCATGATCATCAAAAAGATTTTGAGGAAACAATGGATAATAGGGATCCTGTTTTGAGTAGCTATCACTTAGACTCTCCCCATGAGACATGGCCACCAGAGGAGAACTATCTTAATGATTATCCCCCCAAGCTATATTGAAGTCAAAAGAAAGGGAAGATGGTACCACTTGAGGACCTTGACCTCGCTAACAGCATTTTTCTTACCCCTGATAATTTGGGTCAAGGTCATATTGTTCATGCCACTTTCCCTATTAATAATGTGGTGGAATGCCATTCTACCCTTAGTAAGCCTAATCCTGACCCTCCATTTAGGGAACCAACACCTACCATTCATCATTCTAAGGATTTACATGTGCCCAATGAAGGTGACCCTAAGGGAATGGAGGATGAATTTGATCAATTTTGGTCTCAAGGATACAAAGAGTCTATTTTAAAGGAGGTTGATAACCTAATGGAGGAACTCAGACTTAGAGTTTGGAGTGAATCTCAAGGGGATTATGTGTTATTTGAGGACTTATCTCCCAAGGATATTAATGATTTGGTGAAATCCGGATTCCTTCCTACTTTTGATTTTGAAAAGCATCCTCCACAAAATCAAGAAGATATGGAGTTGATGTTGGAGGAGGACGAACACAATAGCGAGAAGCCTAGGAGAGAATCTCGAGGAAATACATATCAATTGAGGATTTATGCCCCGAGGAGAATAAAGAATTTAGCGATATAGGCTTAATCCATAACATTGAGATTGATCCTCCTTCAGAAATAATTGCAAATACTGAAGCAACTCCTCCCTTTACTGGTGAATCACATATACAGCCTGACAAAAACTTAAGCGAATCAAAAGAATCTAGGGATGAAATTGATGATGGTGATTCAGTTGCTTCAACCCTACCATCAAATGAATTTGATTTGGAGTCCACCATTGATTCATATTTACTGGAAGGTGAAAATATGACTTCGATTCTTAAGGAAATCATTAATGATAGACAGGGTGACGTAAATTTTTCTGCAACAACTACTAGGGAGAATAATACAGAATCTGAATTGTTGTTGGTGCTGGACTTGACACGAACTAAGCCCTCCTTGGACTTAATCATTGCTGCCCAACACCACAAACAACCCTTACACTTCCTAACCGATCCTTGGCTTAGGTTTCTGCTCACATACATTCTTTTTGGGGAGCAAATAAGGCCAATACATCTCTAAGTGGAATGGCAAGTGTGGATTGATGCTTGTACTTTTAGTCTTGCCATTCAAGGGTTTGAAATAATTATGCACACATCTTTTAAAACCCTTCCTATTTTGGAGGATCCGTGTTATCCTCTAGTGGCAGTATGACTAGGTTTTGTTGTTTTGTTATAGAAATGGCGTTGTAGTACAGATAGTCATTGCCACTATTACAATTTTTACTTGGAAATAAAAGATCTCCCAAGGTCGAACTCAGGGAGCAAACTGTATTCTAGAGATACAAAGTTTCTATTACAAAAATAAAGAGAGAGAGAAAAATTTGTCTTGTTGTCTTCTTCTTCTTTTCTCTTCTCTTTGGTTCTTCAGTTTTCTTCTTTCTTCTTGTTCTTCCTCTGTTCTTCTTTTTCTTGCTTTCTTCTTTCTTTTTCTTCAGAGCTTCTTCTTCTTTTCTTCTCATGTTCTGCTTCTCTTCTTTTGTCTTCTTCCTTCTATTCTTCTCTTAGGTTCTTCAGAGCTTCTTCTTCTTCTTTTTCTTCCTCTGTTCTTCTTTTTCTTGCTTTCTTGCGGTCCTGTTCTTCTTTTCTTCTCCTTGCGGTCCTATTCTTCTTTTCTTCTCCTTCTTCTTCGTCCTCGGAGCGTCGTCTGATTTTTCAATCAGACGACTTAAGTAACCCGCTGCTACAGTGCATCCTCCTTCCTTCTTTCTTCTTCTTCCTCTGTGGTATGCCTTCTCTTCTTCTTTTCTCTTGTGCCTGCACACTCGCAGTTTGGTCAGAGGGCAAAAACCTACTCTACCCTCCCCCGTGTCTCTCACTCTCAGAATTCACTCATAGGATAGCTCTCCCAGAGCTACCGGGTAGTCGGGTACGAGTCACGCCCGGGTCCAGGCCCACCGGTGTGCGGTGGTGGGCGAGGATTGCAGGTCGGGTAAACGGGTCGGGCCAGGTCCGCGTGGGGTTGTCGCAGACGAGGCCGAGTCGAGTGGGTGAGAGGGACCTCACCCCGTGGTCAGGAGGCAAACAGGCTAAGGCACTTTTTGCCTTTATGCGGGTGCGCTGCTTTGAAATCCCACGATGTGGGACGAACTTCTGCTGCCTTCGCGCGCGTCTGCAGGACGACTCCACCTCGTCCTCTGATCAGCTGCAGTCGATGTCTGGGCCAACTAAAGAGGTAGAAGCCTTCGCGGACTTCGCCCCAACCTGCAGCACCTGGGAATCTGGGGCTGCAGGGCCTGGAGCTTGCCTCGAAGCTGCTTCAGTCGTCGCTAATGGCGGCTGGAGCAGCGAACCTGTTAGACAGGAATACGGCCCTTCAGTCTAATCAAACATACGAGGAACCTTCGCCGTGGCAAGGCGAAGGTGGTGCGGGGTGTGGCAGGTCGTGGGATGGCGTCTGGTGGCGGGGCTAGGTCAGACTGTGGCTGTGAGAATGGGTTTGTTCGATGGAGTATGGTGGGGGTGTGAAGAGGTAATGGGTGAGCGGAGGTTGATCAGGGTGAGGAGGCGGAGGTTCTGTGAGGGTCGGCGAGGCATATGGGGCTGCGGAGCGATGGGAACGTCTCGCCGGAGGGTGGCCGAAGATGGAGAAGATGAGGGTGATTAAGCGCGGTCGAAGGGCGGTTGAGCAAATTAAAGTAGGGAAAAGAAAGAGAGGAGGAAAGGGAAGAATTGTACCTACTTGGAGGGACGAGGGGGGTCGAAGCAGGGCAACAGTCGTATCGACTGTCGCCGGAGAAGAAGGTGCCCAGAGAGAGAGGGCGGCGGCGAGGAGAGAGCGGGAGAGCGCACGCTGGGTACGGCGCGACGTGGGAAGAGCAGTTGAAGGCAGCTCTGCTGCTGGTAGTGCGGCAGAGCGACGAGGAGGAGGAGGAAGAACCGCCGGAGCAGGGGGGCTTCTGTCGGAGTGGGAAGAGAGGAAAAAGGGGGGGTTTCTTCGTCAGATCCGAGCTAGAGAGTGCGGCAGAGCGTCGAGGGCCTTTATAGAGTCGAAATCAGAGAGGAGGGCAGAGGGAGACGACGTGCCTCCCTTGCCAGAGGACGCCGGAGATGGAGACCCATACCTTCCGCACGTTCGCACGGAAGGTATGGGTGGTTGCAGAGACCATGGAGGTGTCCCTGCGACGGCAGAGGTCGCAGGGAACCCCCGGTTGACTTGGCAGAGGGTCCCCCTTACCCTGCGCGACGCCATGCTCCTCGCAAAGTCGCCGGAGCATGGCGCTGCTCAGGGTTTTGCAGGGACGACCCAAATGCAAAGAACGAAGAAGAGTTAGGGGCCAAAATGCGAGGGTTTCAAAAGTTGAGGGTCAAAAAGTAATGGATGAGGACCAAAATGAAAAGTCGGTCAAGAAGGTCTCTTCTTAGGCTCAAGTTTTTATGCATGACTAAATGGGGCCTAAGGATTCTAATGGTGAATTTTATTTCTAGATCAGACCTTGTTTGACCAGTCAAGTTACGTAAAAACCCAAATTAAGTCATTAATTGGGCATGGTTCTCAATGTAGGTCAAAATGGGTTCTTAAGGTCAAATTGAAGGTTCTAAACCCTAGAGATTATTTTTCTACGAATTGTAGAGGGTTTAGTCGATTTTTTCGTTGCCTCGAACCTCATGAATTGAAGTGGATTTGTTTTAGGGTTACAGATTGTCATTTAATTCTTTGGAGTTGCTGTAGCCCTTATCAGATCAGATCATCCCACTTCCCTTCTTATTAGGTTTGTTTGACCTGTGTTTGGACCCTGAATTACCCTGCTTGCAGATTGTGCTGGTAAAATTATATTTTTACCCCTTATGACTTGTTTTCTTCTTAAACTCAGAATTCTCTGAGTTAAGCCTTTCCTTGAGTTATGTAGGAGCTTTTATCCTTTGTATTAGGTCAAAATGAGCTAGTTATGGCTCATGATGAGGTTCTCATCATCCTCCACTTATTCCATTTCAAGAGGTCCCTTCTTCTGTTACTCTTTTTCCTAGACCTCTCTAGGTAGCTTGCGTGATTGTTTGCTATCATGTCTTTTGGTGATCATTTGGGATAACATTGCATCATCAGCTGTCTAGCATCCGAGGCTACTTATTCTTTAGGCTTGCGCTTTTACGCATATTTTTGGGGCCTAGTTCTTTCTATTTGGAACCAAACTTACAGGTTCTCTATAAATCTGGCTGCTGACAGCAAATGCAGCGCTTGTTGGGAGGTAACTTAACATCCAGAATAATGCCTTCATCAGGTGTTTTCCTTCCTTTCTCCCCCTATTTTAATTTTACAATGAGGACATTGTAGGATTTAGGCATGGGGGGTGCATTTTGTATTTTTAGGCAATATTCATGCATTTAGGTTATGTGCATTAAAAAAAATCTCTCTTTTATTTTTTTTTTTTGAGCTGAATTTGTTAGCCTAGTAAAATATCTTTATCAAGGAAGTGTCATTGAAGATTTTTCTTCTTAAATTATTTCTAGGTTTAGAATCCAGTACAGTTACTTCACTTGCACATAGATTGGTAATGAATCTTTGTAGAAAACCAATAAGCATTTTTAGTCTATTGAATCCTTGGACAATTTGAAGGGAGTCAGGCATACTATCTTCTATTAGATTCACCTAATATTTGTGTGGAGAAAGTAGAGAGACTACTTGATATAGGCACATCTATTTAGGTTAAAATGCCTGTCCATGCATGTTCCTAGGCTTAGATTTGCATTTCATGTTATAAATATAGCATAGCATGCATCATTCTGCATTTAGAGTAGTTGTATATATTTTAGGTTAATTAGATCCTTTTTATGGTCAGGAGAGAAGAAGACTTATTTCAGGGCCTCAGATGGATGATCGTACCATATGAATCTGATTAGGACGACGATCGGAGAACCATAGCATCAGACGAAGTCTGAGGAAGATCAACGGCCAGGGGGCAATGAGACATCCATATGGGTTTTGGATGGAAAATTCAACTGTACGATGGATCCAGAGTGACGATCGCAATTTAGCAGCGCTGGAATCATCTTGATCTGAGCATCGTGTCACCCTCTACAAAAGAAAGAAGAATGGATGGCCCAGATGGTGCCACGTGGGGCCATCCAGGCCGCCCAACGCCAGCCAGCAGCAGCGCACGTGCACAGCCGCAACCATGCACAGCGCACCATGCACAACCACAGCCGCAGCCGCGCACCGAGCACAGTTGCAGTGCAACGCATGCCAGCACGCACATGCATGGCGCAGGGAGCACGGGCACGTGAAGCGCGCAGCGCGCGATGCGTGTGCTAGCGGAGTTGGTGCCAGTGGGGCAGGCCTGGATCTTCAGCGATGTGGGCCTTTAGTGACACTTGCAGCTGTCACTAATGGTCTGCGCGCGCTAGGAAGAGGAATTGAAGGGTGGATCTTCAGCGACAGTTGCAGCGACATTTATTGACGTCAATAATGATCCAGATGTGATTTTGTTCTTCCTCCTCCACTATAAAAGGACGTACCCACCACCATTCTAAACCATCTCTTCCTTTCTTCCTCTCACCACCTTCAAGGCTCTAGAGAGAGCTTGTCCCAAGCCCGGGATGCTCCTCTAGAGTAGAAAAAAAAATAGTTTTCCCACCTCTCATCCCCATTCATGGAGCATCCCGTGGCCATCATATCACTGCCCTTCAGGAAGAAGATCCTCGCCGCGACACCATCTTGCCTTATCCTCTGTCCTCCTTCATCCCGCTCCTCACCACCTTCCTCCGGGCGACATCAGAGCGAGTCGTCATCCGAGCAACCGTCGAGGGGGATTTCTCTCACCCCATTCTATCTTTTTATGCTTTCGTAGTGTAGATTTTTCCCGCTTTCGTAGTGTAACAAATAGTTCTTGATGAATAGATGATTGCTTCTCTCTCTCTCTCTTATAATTTTGCACGTAGGTAAAGTATTCATCAACCTAATCTCTTGCATGTTAAAAATACCAAAAAAATTAGAAAAGATAAAAACAAAATAAACAAATAAAAAGAGAAACGTGGATTTTTATAAAACCAAACATTTGCCTCCCCGTGTTTGACCTGGAACTCACTTTTCGAGTTTTGGTATAAATTTTATTTGACACGCGTTTTGCAACTACGACGACGGGTTACTCATAACCCTGATTTCAAACTCGCGAAACACATGCGATCATTTTGGCGCCGTTGTCTAGGAGGCAACGCTCTTTGGTTTTTTTTTTCTATGTTTTTTTTGCCTTACCTAACTTTTATCTCACTTTTTCTCTGATCTTACTGTGATTGCAGGTACTCTTCCGAAGAGAGCCAAAGTGGTTAGATCGAAGAAAAGTGCAGATGAAGGTTTTGTAAGTTTATCCCCACCAACCCCACCCACTAGTTCATTTCACCACACTAATAACTCAAACCTAAATCAATTTAGGTGCTTTTTATAAACCCTAGGATAGATTTGGTTGTTTGTTTGCCACCTCCACTCATCTCACCCCCGCATATATAAAAAAATTAAAAAAAAAACTCTTCTCTTGTGGGATTTTCTGAAAGCTATACACTTTACACCCACAACTTCTCACCCTAAGGCGCACAATCACATCGATTCTACCATTTAACTGGAATCTGACCTGTGGACCTGGTACACTTAATTCAATACACAAATAAGTGAGTTGAAATTTCAATAGGTCAAACATTTATGTGTGCCTTAACTAAGTGGTGCAATAGGCCAATTGATTGAACTGTTTGGGCCGTACCACTTAAGATAAAAGAGATTCATCAAGTAGCTTGCCACTTAGGGTTTATTTTTAGGACTGAACCAGGCACTCCACATTTTTTTTTATTTTTAAAGGAATATATCTACACCACTGCTTTCAAAACTTGGAGTGTTCTATTGAACCTTGATTGAATATACCTAAAGATTAAACCATAAAAGCTACTAAACAAGGTTGAACCCTAAAAGACACATCATCAAATAACCTTGTTTGAAAACCCTGGTTGTGCATGCACACACATTTTAACTGATCATTAAGGGCACAACCTATCTAAAGGGCCCATCACATTCTAAGAGCACGATCATCCCAAGCCTAACTAGAATTGAGTAGACGTTGGCCTTAAGAATTGATTCGCTCTTCGGGGCTCAGATTGAGATTTTTTTTCGATTAATCTACTTCTGCTGGTCCATCTGATGTCTAGCTAGGGGAGTAGCATCAAACGACCGCAACTGGGGGGTACACTAGGAACCGGAGGCACAAGCCAAAGGAAGAACCTTCTCCCCAGTCCCTCCTTCTAACTGGTTGGATTGACCAGATAAAAGTGGACTAAATCGTTTATAATCTCAAGATGGGTCTTGGGAGTCAGTAGGTCTTTAGGCTACCCACATAAGGATAGGTTTGGTTGATTGTACTGCAGGGCACCTTTCTATATTCTGTTTTCCCTCCTACTCCACAATGTATCCGTCCACATCTTTCACACATTTCCAATCCTACCCTCCTACCAACACATATCCTCAAGATGATTACTATCCTGACTCGACTTATGATTACCCATCCACTAGCCGGGATAACTTTGATTGGGGATATGAATCCGGACCTCAGTGTTCAGGGCCTAACCCTGGACAACAAGACTATGATTACTATCCTTCCTAGAGCTACAATAATTATAGATCTTCATCCTTTGATGATTAACCTAACCAGATCTACAACCATGAAGGATATGCTAATTATAACACTTACCCTCCCTAGAATTATGCTGAATATAGGTCGCCACCATCCTTTAAACAACCTGAAATGACCTACTATCAGGGAGGGAGCCGAGAACCTCGATATCTTGACTCCCCTAGATTTAACCTGAACCCACCCAACCCTGAACTGAACCAGTCGGTTCAGGTGAACCAGATCTAGGATAGGGTGTTGGCTAATTTGAGGAACACTATACAATCTTTAGAAGCTCAACCAACACCATGCACTGAAGCATTGGAGCTTATGATCAAAATGATTGATGAACTTAATAGTTCTCTATTGGATTTGCTCCAAAATGTTAGGGATAGGAACCTGGGTAAGTTTCTACTTGGGAAATTATTGAGGTTGAGGATGAAATTTATGGTTGCCCTAGTCAAATCTTGGGATGATTCTCAAGATGAACCCTCTTCAAGAGAGCCAATGTCAGAACCCGCTCAGGCGCCTATCGAGGGGAAATATTTTCTGAAACCAGGGATGACCAGGTTGGGCTAGAGCAACCCATTGAGGATAATCGATTGATTCACCCGAGATCCCCAAGCCAGGGAGTGAGGAAAAATATGTCTCTTTGAATCAGGAAATGACAATTGATTTTGAGACATATATAAATGAGGATATGAATTCTTTGATTCTGAGGGTGAAGAATCTTTTAGTGAAGTCTCATTTGAACTCAAGGAAGAGGATTCTTGTGAGACAATCAGGCTCGAGGAGTATGACGAACTATTTGATAGCCCGATCATTGAAGATTATGATCATGTTGGGGTTAACTTGGATGATTCAAATCCTGATGATTCAATCAGTAGCCCCATTCCTCAAACATACCCTAAAGAATTGAATGATGATATTTTTGAGATCACCAAACCCAAGTCAATCCTGATTCAGCCATAACTTTTGGACTTGGGTACTTTAGATGGGGTGTACAACGATTTGGAGGTCGCGGAAACATTGATTTCAGGGAATAGGAAGTTGGAAATAAAAATTTGGGAGGCTAATTCTAAGGGAACTTTGATTTTGGATCTAAAGGAACCTATTGACCTGAAACCACCTACTTTCTACTAGGGCCCTTATGATATCTTTCAGGTGCAACCCAAGCTCGAAATAATTGATTATTTTTCTGTCTTAGATGTTAAGTGGACAATTGCACCTATTGAACCATCTTTAGCCATTATCCAACGCTTTGGTCTTGGGTTGCACACCACTAAACCGCAGGCCCGGCCCCGCAAACACAACAACCTTCAGTTCTGGGTGATTTTCATCTAGAACCTGAGAACCACTCGACCTTGGGGCATAGGTCTGCACCATAATCTGGTCCACGTCTATGGACATCTTTTGCTGGCAGGTTTCAAGATCAATATTTTTATTTTGATTCTGACCCACACTTGTGAATTCCCAATTTCTTCTTTGTATGTATGTTATGCTTAGCTGAAGGCATTAAACTTAATGCGTGTGTATACACTCTTCTCTTTGCAGAGTTGACTGGATTTTCACGACACTCAGGTGATATTCTATTTACTCCACCCTTTTCATGTCTTTATTTTTACAATGATGACATTACATCATTTAGGCATGGGAGGGTGGATAATCAATTCTTGAAATCATTATGTTAACTCCGTAAAATTTCTTTTAGTTTCTTGTAAAATTAAAAAAAAATGAAAATTTGAAAAAGATATAAAAAGAAAGAAATTAGGAAAAGAGTACTTAGCTATTTGGAAGTTATTAACTTTAGGAAATGATACGATAGGACCTAAATACTTAGACTCTTCAGGTCTTCGGGCTTAATTAGCTCGGGTGTCCACTCGAATGTGGACTTAGTCTTGAGTCCTCGCCAATTAAAATTTATTTTAAGTTGGTAAATAAATTGGGATGATAAGTATGTGACTTATCAACCCACCCTTTAATTTGGGGGGACTTTAAGCCTAAGCATCTACATACATTTTTTGCACTGACTCACTTTTCGACGTTTTCTTTGGAAATTAGGTAGCTAATGAACTATCTAGGGTGGTATGGCTGGTAATTTGTCGGTGGTAATAGCTCATCGACTGGTTGTCCAGAGCCCAGTCACAAGACCATTTTCATTATACTGCTTTTAGGTAAATCTTAGATCAAAGAAGCCACCTACTTAAATAAAAAAGAAACAAATAAACAAAAATAAAAAGAAGAAAAAAAGAAAAAGGAGAAAAAATAAAAAATAAACAAAACCACACTTCATCGCACGAGTATGGCTGGCAAGTTGCTGTGGGTAATAGCCCATTGGCCAGTTGTCTAGAACCCAGCTCACAAAAAAATGCACAATAATTCCCAAAACACTTAGGGAAGAAGTGGGGAAGTAGAATAAATTGGGGAGATATACACTGGATTCACCCTTGTGTTGACCTCATAAATAAAAGTAGGGAGAAAGCTACCGATCGAAAAGATAAACCTCTAGGCAAGGTCATCTAGGGTTATAGAAACCCAAAGTCCATCTACCGATCGAAAAGATAATCCTCTAGGCAAGGTCACCTAGGGTCGTAGAAACCCAAAGTCTGTTTTAACGGCTGCCTAGTGAGTCTTTCACTATTTTCACAAGATGCTTAGCACTTAGAGTCCTTTTCGAGTTTTGGGTGGGTCAGGTAGCCGTAAAAAGTTATCCCGGAACTCAAACTCCAAAAGTACAAAAACAATTAGAAAAGAAGAAAAAAAAATGTATCTTCCCTTTTCAAATAAGGCGAGGACTTGGGCAGTTTGCATTCTGGCAGGCATCCATGTACTGTTGAGTTTTTATTGTTTAGGACCTTAGTTGAAATTTTCTATTGTTAATAAACGACTTAGGCCTAAGCGATCTAATCCTAATTTTGATTTTCTACATAGCATGTAGTTTAATTTTGCTAGGGAAGATAGGCATGGGGGTATGATATAGACACATCTATTTAGGTTAAAATGCCTATTTATGCATATTCCTAGGCTTAGATTTGCATTTCATGTTATAAATATTGCATAGCATGCATTATTATGCATTTAGAGTAGTTGTATATATTTTAGGTTAATTAGGTCTTTTTTATGGTCAGGAAAGAAGAAGACTTATTTCAGGGCCTCGGATGGATGATCAAATTGTACGGATTTGATTATGACGACAATCGGAGTCAAACACCTCTAAAATCATCTAGATCGGAGAACCGTAGCATCATACGAAGTCTGAGGAAGATCAATGGCCAGGGGGCAATGAGACATCCATATGGGTTTCAGATGGAAAATTTGACTATACGGATGGATCCAGAGCGACGATCGCAGTCCAGTAGCGTGGGAATCATCTCGATCTAAGCACCGTGGCACCCTCTACAAAAGAAAGAAGAATGGACGGCCCAGATGGTGCCACATGGTGCCATCTAGGCCGCCCAACACCGGCCAACAGTAGTGCATGCGCACAGCCACAGCCGCAGTGCAGTGTAGTGCATGCCAGCGAGCGCGCGCACAGTGCGGGGAGCACGGGCACATGAAGCGTGCACCAATGGGGTGGGCACGGATCTTCAGCAACGAGGGCCTTTAGTGACGCTTGCAGCTATCACTGATGGTCTGCACGCGCCAGAAAGAGGAATTGAAGGGCGGATCTTCAGCGACAGCTGCAACAACGTTTATGGATGTCAGTAATGACATAGATTCAAATTTGTTCTTCCTCCTCCACTATAAAAGGACCTACCCACCACCATTCCAAACCATCTCTTCCTTTCTTCCTCTCACCACTTCTAAGGCTCTAGAGAGAGCTTGTCCCAAGCCCGGGATGCTCCTCTAGAGTAGAAAAAGAATAGTTTTCCTACCTCTCATCCCCATTCATGGAGCATCCCATGGCTTTCCTCTCACCGCCCTTTAGGAAGAAGATCCTCGCCGCGACGCCGTCCTGCCCCATCCTTCTTCCTCCGGCTCCGTCCTCCTTCATCCCATACCTCACCACCTTTCTTCGGGTGACGTTAGAGCGAGTTGTCCTCCAAGCAACCGTCGAGGGGGATTTCTCTCACCCCATTCTATCTTTTTACACTTTCGTAGTGTAGATTTTTCCCACTTTTGTAGTGTAATAAACAATTCTTGATGAATAGATGATTGTTTCTCTCTCTCTCTCCCTCTCCCTCTTATATTTTTGCAAGTAGATAAAGTTTTCATCGACCTAATCTCTTGCTTGTTAAAAATATCAAAAAAATTAGAAAAGACAAAAACAAAATAAACAAATAAAAAGAGAAATGGGGATTTTTATAAAACTAAACGTTTGCCTCCCTGTGTTTGACCTGGAACTCACTTTTTGAGTTTCGGTATAAATTTTATTTGACCACACGTTTTGCAACTACTATGACGGGTGACTCGTAACCCTGATTTCAAACTTGCGAAACACATGCGATCACTACTGGTGCGCTAAGTTTAGTACAAGGACTCTTAAGTTCTGGATAATTAGATGATGACACCTCAGAGTTAGGCATAATTTTTTTGCTCTCTATTCCTGCATGTGAACATTGTGTGAATTCTTGAGAGTCACCAAATAAGGCAGATACACAGAGATTGAGTCTAATAAAACTATGACTATGGTGGATGGTTACAATCATCCTTCATAGAGTCATCGGCTGAAGTAGTAGTGTCAAAGGTCAGAAATACGCTTGTCCTATCCATTCCTTCCTAGTGCTAGGAGTGGGCACTTCTACCAAATAAGCCACACAATATCCTCTTGCCCATCATCATCCCTAATAATGTCTCATAAATAAAAGTCTGCATCATGTTGTGTTGGAGTTATAAAAGAGAGAGAGAGAGAAAGAAAGAATAAAAGAAATATATAGATATACATAAAAAAAGAAAAGAAAAAAAAAATATATATATATGTATAGAGAGAGAGAGAGAGCGAGAGAGAGAAATGTTCAAGTTATAGTTGTCTTAGGTGTCAACTTTATCAAGTGTTTATTTCATTGAGGTAACAAAAGCATCCAATGCGATCCACCAAATATGACCCATACCTACTTTTCAGTATTTCTGATCGCTCGAATACTAGTTAAGGATTTCTAACTTAGTTTTAGGGTTATTAGGACTCTAATTGAAGTGTGAATGCCATGTGAGGCCACCAAACATTGAGTAGATTTAGAAATTTTGGTGAGATTTATGATCTTAGAAAGAAAAGAAGGAAAAGAGTGAGAGCAAAGGAACATCAAGAGAGCACAGTTTTGTTTAGGCTCTCTTTGAGTTGACTCATTTGATAGTCTAGAGATTTAGAGTTTGCAGTACTACACTACATGTAGCACCAAATGAGTATGAGCAACCAAATACGAATCCATTTAACTCAGTATCTCCTACTTAAGCCAAAAAGCTGGGTTCAAACTACGGATTATTTTCTACTTTATCCCCAAGAGAAGAAGTTGCCTATCCTAATAAAATGTTTACCAAGGGTTAAGTACGAACTGTAAATGTAAGTTGGTTTTTCACTTAGATCTGTTACATAGGTTACTATCACTTCACATTTGTCTGGATCTCTAAATTTTTGGAATAAGGAAAGAAGAAATCTTTTGTTCACTTCCATCATTTTGTAGTTTTGCTAAGGACTAGCAAAACTTAGGCATTGGAGTATTTGATGAGACCAATTTATTGGACTAATTTTTAGCCTAAGTTGGTTAGTTTTTACTTTTTAGAGTATATTAATATTTGCATTTGATTATAAAACAAATGCATGCATTATAATTTATATTTATAAAGTTTATCTGATATTATAAATAATTATATGCATTGCAGGGATCAAGCGCAGCCAAATCTCATTTTTAAGATGTCTAGAGCTTACTCTGGACATCTGATGATGTTGACAATATGCACCACATCTTTCTCACAAAGATTCCTCTCCACGCGCAACACCACCTCCGAAGCCATCGCCTCACTGCTGCCATTGGAGAAGGGTAGAGATCTTGGGAGAGAATAGAATGCGAGAAGGAGAATCGCAATAGCGAAACCACTTCCGGAAGATATATTCCCCCTAGCTAGGATCTTCTCCCTCGCCACCAGCGTGCGGCAGGCATGCACCATGAAGTCGAGCATACACCGTGGCCATGGCGTATGTTGTGGCATAGGCATTCTCCATCATCGCAATGGTGCACGGTGATAGTGTGCACCACCTTCCACATTCCTCCTGCCTTTCATCTTCTCCTTCATATCCCTCTTTGTTTTTCTCTTTACCCCTGTTCCTCCCTTCCACAAAGGAACTCAAAATGGCCATCACTTCAGCAGCCCACGTCCAACACCACAACGACCATCACTGCCACCCAACACCTCACCGTAGCCATCAACACCACAGCCATCGCCTAACCTCTTCCACATCCCATCCATGCATGGCCGCAGCCACAACCACCTGTTCTTCTTCCTCATCTGCAACTTCATGAAGGAACCCATCAACCACCACTATGCAGCCACCTCTTCCTCGACGTTAACGCCTCTCCGACGCCACCACAGTCACATGCGGCCTCCTGTGCACAGCCGCCGACGTTCTCGTGTGACTCGCACCCCCTGCAGCGGCTCTCAACAGTGGCAACAGCCCATCGCTGCCGCACCTCCTCCTCGATGTTGGTGGCACCTCCGGCTGCCTCCGTTCCTACCGTCACCACCAACGCGACGGCCAAGATCTGGCCGACCTCCACCGCACGCAGTATGGCCTCCGATGCTCCTTACTGTGCATGAAGAGGAGATAGGGAAAAACCTCTGTTCTTCATCTCCATAGTATTTACAGGTTATGCCATTGCTAAAGACTTTATTTATTTAATGAGTTAATATATTACCTAAATTTTCAAGCCAGCCCCTTTAGTTCTTGCAATATTATCTGATTATCTATAAGTGTATTTCCCTCTACTCTATTGGCCTCACATACATTGCATGATATACTACAACCATAGGCAAATATCTAACTACAACGTTTTGATAAATTGGCGAAAGTATCGGAAAATATCTACTGTGATATTTATGATTGCATGTAATATCCGTCAGCTTTCTCTACTTTGAGAAAATCACTTTTAATTAAACATAAAAAGAAGATCCTTATTGGAGTAAGATTTATTATGGAAATATTTGCTAGTTTAATAAGATAATTCCTCCTTGTGGAAATGACCTAACTATTTTTGTGGTTAGTTTTGAATTATGTAATATTTTGAAAAGCAATTTTCGACCACACGACTAAATACAACGATGCAACAATTTATGTTTGAAATTTCAATAAAAATGAAGATTGCTTTTTCAATGACCTTCTCACAAGATGGAGAGAAGACTCAACCTAAATCTTCAGGAGGTCGTGAAAAAGGAGATCATTAAGTAGCTCGATGTGGGAATCATCTACCCCATCTCTGATAGCCACTAGGTGAACCCCATTTAGGTTGTGCCTAAGAAGGTAGAACTCACAGTGATTACTACTAAATTTGGAGAATCCATCCCGACACGAATTGCGAACTCATGGAGAGTATGTATAGACTATCGGAAACTGAATACCTCCACAAAGAAAGACCGTTTCCCTCTCACATTTATTGACCAGATCCTTGAGAAGCTGGTAGCGAATTAGTTTTTCTACTTGTTGGATGGGTACTCTGGATATAACCAAGTGGCAATTCATCTTGAAGATCAAGAGAAGACCACCTTTACCAGCCCCCATAGGACGTATGCATTCTGTAGGATGCCATTTAGGCTTTGCAATGTGCTTGCCACCTTTCAGCGGTGCATGCTCACCATGTTTTCTGATATGGTAGGTAAATACCTTGAAATCTTCATGGATGACTTCTTGATATTTTGTCAGACATTCGATGATTGCCTATTGCACTTGCTTCAGATCCTCCGATGATGCATTAAAGTAAACATGATTCTCTCATGGGAAAATAGCCATTTCATGATTCCTGAGGGCATTGTACTTGGACAACTTGTCTCTGAGAAAGGTATCCAAGTTGATTAAGCTAAGGTGAATTTGACTTCCAAACTTCCTGTTCCTTCCTTGGTTAAAGACATTCGATCATTTCTGGGGCACATTAGTTTCTATTGATGATTCATATCAGATTTCTCCAAAATTGCACGCCCTTTGAAGAATCTTCTCTCAAAGGACACTTCCTTTGAAATGACAAATAAGTGTTCTCACGCGTTTGAGATCCTGCGCGACCGAGTAGCCCAGGCTTCAATACTACAATATCCTGATTAGTCTCGGCCATTTGAGATCATGTCCGATGCATCTGACTACACAATAAGAGCAGTACTTGGGAAAAAGATCAATGGGAAACTAGTGGTAATATATTACACCAGCAAGACATTGGATGAGGCTCAGTGTAATTACACGATTACAGAGAAAGAGCTACTGGCCATGGTATTTGGTCTAGAGAAATTTAGATCATACCTCCTGGGATCCCATGTCAGTATCTACAATGATTACACTTCTGTGAGACACTTACTTGCAAAGAAGGATGCTAAATTGAGGTTGATTCAATGGTTGTTGCTCTTGTAAAAATTTGACCTCAAAATATGCGCTAAGGCAAGAAAATAGAATGTAGTGGTTGCTCATTTATCTCATCTTGCTTCTTTGATCATTGACCCATCTGGACCTATTACCAAGCATTTTTCGAATGATCTTTTGGTCATTAATGGACTTCCTGGTTAGCTGATATCGTAAATTACTTGGTCATTGGGAAAGTCTCAATTGATTGGGACAAGACTAGACAAGATAAGCTGATTTTCGACGCCAAGTACTATTTCTAGGAAGATTCCTATTTATTACACATTGGCAATGACCAAGTAATTAGAAGATGCATTTCTGATGATGAGTTCAATGATGTTATATCTTTCTGTCATGACCAGGCCTGTAGTGGTCATTTCTCTAGGAGTAAAATCGTAGTGAAGAACCTCCAGTGTGGGTTCTTTTGGCCGACACTATTCAAAGATGCGCAAGCCTATTGTAGGTCATGTGCCCGTTGCCAGACCCTTGGCAACATGGGACCACTCTATATGTGCCCTTAAATCTAATCATTGTGTGAGAAATCTTTGACATATGGGGATTGATTTTATCGGACCTTTTCCCGAATCTAACAGCTTCGAGTACATGTTACTTATTGTTGATTACATCTCAAAATGGATCGAACCATCCCTATGAGAATGAATGATCTTAAAGTTGTTCTCCATTTGATCCAAGAGAACATCATTTCCATATTTGGGATTCCTAAGGCCATCATCAGTGATGGCGGGTCCCACTTCGTGAATGTGCACTTCCAGTCCCTGTTGAAGAAATATGGGGTGTCACATCGAATTTTGACTCCATATCACCCATAAACCAATGAATTAGCTGAGCTCTTGATGTAAACATGTTTATATTACATAAAATGTCTATTTATGCATGTTCTTAAGCATAGAATTGCATTACATACTATAGATATTGCATAGCATGCATCATCTTGCATTTAGATTAGACTGAATAAAATGGAGGTTAATTATCTCCTTTTATGTTTAGGGACAGGGTGACTTTTTATCGGGGCCTCGGATTGAAGATTCAACCGTACGGATTTGATCAGGGCGACGATTGGAGTTCAACGACTCCAAGATTGCCCTAATCGGGTGTCTGTAGCATCATAAAGAGACTGAGGAACCCTAGAAGATCAAGGGCCAAGATGGTATGAATCTGCACTTCAGATGACAAATCCAACTGCACAGATGGATTCAGATCGACGATCGCAGCCTAATGGTGCAAAAATTGACTCAATCTGATACCCGGGGCACCATCTACATCATTAAGAAGATGGATGGCCAAGATGGTGCCACGTGTCGCCATCTCGACAGTCCAACCGACCGCACACAGCCGTTGAAGCCTCTAGCGCCCACGCCTCTCTGCCGTTGGATCAAGATCCAACGGCTGAGAGTAGATCCCAACTGGCACCTTCATTCTCTAAAGCCCAACTGAAGATGCAGCCTTGACCGTTGGATCTCAATCCAACAGTCCAGATCACGCGCACCTAACGCACACCGGTTGCCCATCCACGCGCACAGCACAGTGGATAAGGTGTTTGGCTGCAATTGGGCGTGGGTTCGAGCCGTGAGAAGCGAGTGGGCGTGCAGGCACAATCGACCACCCAATGAAGATCCAGCAACTATGCGTGCTCGATAGCGTCCACGCACCATCACACGCCCCCGCGTGACGTGGGATTGCATGCATATGCACGCACAGAGGAGGTGTGGTGAGGAGCACTTTCAGCCGTTTGATCTCACGATCGAACGGTCGAGATTTAGAGAACATGGAAAGGTGTTGAGCATGGGGAGGTGAGTAGGTGCGCATGCACCGCCCCACTACGGCCACGTTCAGGCCTTTAGTGATAGATTTATCAATCATTAGAGGTCTTGAATTAATGATTTTCAACTTGTAATGACCAAATTACCCTCACTCATTGCAACTATAAATGGAGACCCCCTCCATACGAAATTTTCATCCCTTCTTCTCTTCTCTCACCCCTTCCAAAGCTCTAAGAGCTTGTCCCAAACCCGGGATGCTCCTCTAGAGTAAAAATCTTAATTTTTCCACCTTCGTCCCCCTTCGTGGAGCATCCTGCGGTTGTCCTCTCTCTGCATTCGAGAAGCAGATCCCACGACGACGACGATGTGCTGCTTCATTCCCGTTCTTCCTGCTTCGTCCTCCTTCTTCCAACTCCGTTCCTCGTCTTCCAGGCGTTGTCCCATTCGGCTCATCCTCCAAGCGATCGTTGAGGAGGATATCTCTCTCCATTCTTTTTCCTACTTTTTAGAGTAGATTTACTGCTTTCTGGTGTAATTGTTTCCTGCTTTCTAGTCGTAATGAGTAATGTAATGAATAATTTTTGATAATGAAATTCATGTTTATTCTACATACCTTTTGCTTTTATTTGTAATATTCTCTTTCTCTCTCTTTTATTTATTATTTATTAAATAGTTTTCAACTAGCTATTCTATTTCGTGACAAATAAAACAAGCGTGTATTTTTAATCAAACGTCCGCCTCCCTGAGTTCGACCTAGGATTTCTATTCTGGTATAAATTTTATTTGTTTAACACGAGTTCTTCGCTTTCAAACTACAATGACAGGTTTTCATAACCAAATACAATAGCATAGTAACCCGTAGCTTCAATATTTTGGCATCATTGCCAGGGAGGTGATGCTCTTTGATTTTTTTCGCGTTTTTCAACTTATGAATCATTTACCTCACTTCTCGCCTTTCTTATTGTGATTGCAGGTACTCTTTTGAGATAAGCAACAACGGTAGATTGGAGTAAAGTGCTGTTGAAGGTTCTGTAAGTTTTCCCCTACCTCCCACCCAATAGTTTTCATTCCACCACGTAATAACACAAACATAAATCAACCAAGGTGTTCTTATAAACTCTAAGGTTAGTTTTGTTTGTTTGTTTGACACCTACACCTGCCTCAACCTCCACATTTAAAAGAAAAATTAAAAAAAAAATCTCACAGAGGTACACAACTTCATCTGATTTTCAAACTAAACCGGTAAACTGATCTTTGGAACCGGTACACACATCTAAACACATAATTGAGTAGAAATCAGATTAGGTAATAACTTGTGTGCCTAATTAAGTGGTGTAATAGGCCAATTGTTTGAGTTGATTGGGCTGCACCACTTCAATTAAAATCAACTCATCAAGTAGCTGCCGCATAGGTTCAACTCTTAGGGATTTACCAGGCACTCCACATTCTTTTAAGTTTTAAAGGAAAATATCTTCATTTATGCTTTCAAAACCTAGTGTACCAACAAAACTTGTTTGAAAATACCTAAAGTTGAATCCTAAAAGCTACTAAGTAAGATTCGAACCCTAAAATTCACCGCATCAAAAATAATCTTGTTTGAAAACTACTGGTTGTGCACGCACACACACATCATTCAATCATTAAGTGCACAACCCAGATAAACGACCCATCACATTCCAAAACACATTCAAACCTAGCCCTAAATAAAACAGAGTAGATGTTGGCCTTAAGGATTCGACTCGCTCTTCAGAGCCCAGAACAAGATTATTTTCGATTAGTCTGTTTCTACTGTTCAATCTGATGTCAAGCTAGGGGAGCAGAATAAAACGATCGTGGTTGGGGGGTACACTAGGAATCGGAGGCGCAAGCCAAAGGAAGAACCTTCTCCCCAGTTCCTCCTTCTAACTTGTTGGATTGAACAGGCAGAAGTAGATCAAATCATTTCTTTATCTCAAGATGGGTTCTGGGAGTCTGTAAGTCTTTAGGCTAGCCCACTTAAGGACAGGTTTGATTGCTTGTATTGCAGGGTGCCTTTCTTCCTCCCGTCTATCATGAATCCTTCCACATTTTATATGCATTCCCATTCTTTCCCTCCTATTATGAGTTATCCTCAACATGATGATTATCCTGACTCGTATTGTAATCAACCATTGGTTAGTTGGGATAACTCGAATTGGGGATACAGTTCCGGACCTTCGTGTTTAGGGTATAACCCCGAACACCATAATTGTGATTTCTATCCTTCTCAGAGTCACATCGATTATAGATCGCTACCCTTTCATGGATAACCTAATACGATCTACAATCAAGGAGGATACACTGATCCTTACCCATCCTATGAATACACTGCCTTTAGGTCATCACCACCTTTTGAACAATCCGAAATGACCTATTATCAGGAGGGGTATCACGAATCTCAATTTGTTAACTCCTCTACGCTGATCCCAAACCCACCCAACCTTGAAACAAGTCATTTGGTTCAGGGTAACCAGGTTCAAGATAAGGTTCTGGCTAACTTGAGGAATATCATACAATCTTTAGAAGTTCAGCCAATACCTTGCATTGAAAAATTGGAGCCCCTGATTGAGATGATTGATGATTTGAACAAGTATTTGTTGGATTGGCTCTAGGATGTTAAGGATAAGAACCCGGGTGAGTTTCTACTTGGGAAGTTAGCAAAATTGAGAATGAGATTTGTGGTTTCTTTAGTTCAACCATGGGATGATTCCCAGGATGAAACCCCTTTAGGAGAGCCTATGTCAGAACATGTTCAGGCACCTGTTGAAGGGGACATGCATTACGAGGCTGACCAGATTAGATTAGAGCAACCAATTAAGAATGATCTGATTTCTTCACTTAAGATCCTTGAACCTGGGTACTAGGAAACGTATGTCTCCATGGATCAGAAAGTGATGGATGATTTTGGGACATACGTTAATACGAATTTTGATTTCTTTGATTCTGATGGTGAAGATTCAGTTTGCGAAGTCTCACGTGAGTTTACAGAACACGATTTCTGTGAGACGATTGGGCTTGAGGAATCTGATAGATCATTTGATAGCCCAATAACTGAGGAAACTGATCTTATTGGGGCTCACATGACGGATCTAGAATCGTATTTACTGGAGGATTCAATCTAATGCCTTGATTGTCAATTACACCCCATTGAACTTACTGATGACTCTATTTTTGAGATAGCTAGACCCAAGTCAATTCTGATTTAGCCACATCTTTTAGACTTGGAAGTTTCAGATGGGGTGATTAATATGCAGGAGATCCTGGAATACGACATTCTGAAGGAGGATAGGAGCTGGGAAATTTTAATTTGGGAAGCAAACTTTAGAGGAAGTAGAAGATCGAGTCTAAGGGTTCCAATTAAGTTGAAATCATCAAACCAGGACCCTTACGACATTTGTTCTGAGGATGTTCAACCAAAGCACACATTCATTGATTATCCTTTGGAACTTGATTTCTTTGTAACCCGACTCTTTGGTCTTGGGTTGCATCCTCATAAAACATAGGCCCGACCCCGTGATGAGAACCTCATCATGAACCCTAACTAACTTACTTTGATATAATAAAATAAACAAAAGCTCCTACATAACCTAAAGGAAGGCCTAATTCAGGGAATTAATGATCTGAAAAGAGAACATAAAATAAGGGGTAAAACTACAATTTTACCATTGCAGCGTATCAACGGGATTTCTAAGGGTCTATACATAGGTCAATTAGACTTAATAAGAGAAAAAGTGGGATGGTTCAGTTAGAAAAGGGTTATTGTGAAATCTAGGAATTAAATGACATTCTGTAACCTTAAAATAAACCCACTTAAATTCATAAGGTTCTAGGAAAGATAAAAATCAACTAAACCCTCTAAAATTCATGGAAAAATATCCTCTAGGGTTTAGAACCTTCAATTTGGCCTTTGGAACCTATTTTGACCTAGATTGGGGTCCATGCCTAATATTTGACCTAATTTAGGTTTTTGCACAAAATATCCAGTCAAACGTGGTCAAAACTAAAATCCAACTTCATCACTGGATTCCTTAGGTCCAAATTAGGTTTATACTAAAATTTGGACCTAAGGGAAGGTCATCTTGACCCACTTTGCAAATTGGTCCTCCAAATTACATTTAGACCCTCAACTTTTTGAAACCCTTGCAAATCCCCCCTAACTTCTTTGTCTCTTTCTTCATTTCGGTCCCTCTGCCATCGCAGTAGGGACCCATACCTCCGGCGACTTTGCATGGAGGTTCTCTCCTCGATTTCATGGAGAGCCGCCCCCAGATTTGAAAGGGGAGCTCCATGTGAAGCCCCTTACTGCATGGGCGGCTCCCCATGCCTTGAAACCCCCCATACCCCTTGTGCGAACACTCGAGAGGTATGGGTCTCCTTCCGGCCTTACCTCCAGCGTGGCTTTCCCACCTCCTCCGTGCACTTCCCGCTCTGCCTGCACCTATTTAAGGAAGCCCAGACCCTGCCTCTTCCTTCAAGCCTAATTTGGCCAGAGAACTCCCCCAAATTTGTCTCCTCCTCACTCCAGCCAACTGCCCGCAGCTTTCGGTGACTCTTCCTCCCTCTTCTCGTTGCTTTGCCACAGTACCAGCGGTAGAGCCATCTCTGCCGTACTCCCCTGCGCTGCGCTGTACCAACGCACGTCCTCCGACCCTCTTCGTCGTCGCTGCCTCTTCCCCACAGGGCTTCATCTCCGACGATGGTAGTACCCACCGCTCGCCCTATGCCTCCCCCATTCACTCCAAGTACATAAGTTAAGGTCCTCTCCCTCTACTCTTCATTTCCCCTTCATCAATTTTTAGTTTCGACCCCTCGACCACCACTACCACCACCATCATTTTCACCTCCGGCTACCAACTCCGGCGAGGCCGCTCCACCTCCATAAGCCGCCCCATCCCTCGCCGACCGGTCCCTAAGCACCGCCCCGACTCATTGATCATCCTCTGCACCTTCACCAATTGCCACACACACTACACACCTCCACTGACCTAACCCACCTTCACGGCCACAGTGTGCCCTAGGCGCGCTCCCACAGGCGGTCCCACGCCTCACCGACCACCTCTGCACATTCTCCGCACCTTGGCGAAGCTCCCTAAGCTTTTTAATGTGGCCGTGTGGTCGTTTTGGTGCTTTCAGGTTCCAGGGGCTTGCCACCATTGAAGCGTAGCTCGAAGATCGCTTGAAGCTTCGCCCAGGCCTTGCTGTTCCAGGCCTACACTCCTAGGTCACGTGGCTTAGTCTCGCGCACACACCTAGGCCTTTGATTGGCTTCGAGGACCCTCGTAGCAGCTGCAATTGAGAAGCTCAACCTCTGAGGGTGCGCGCGACAGAAAGGTGGGACATTTAGTTTCACCTCGGAAGTGGGTGAGTGGGCGCAGCAATATAAATTGAAAAACTACTGTAGGCTTGTTGCTTCAGATCCACGGGGTGAGGTCCCACTCACCCGACCCGATCTCGTTCGTGACCCACTCCTACGTGGACCTAACCTAACCCAACTACCTGTGCACTCCTCGGCCACCACGACACGCCAGTGGGCCTGGTCCCTGGCACGTGTACCCAACCTGATTACCCAGCTGGCTCTGAGAGAGCGAAGAGAGAAATAGAGAGAGAGAGAAACGCGGGAAGGGTAGGGGTAGATTTTTCTTCTCTATGCTGTGCAGCAAAGAAGGAGGAAGAGGAAGCAGCTGCGGGGAAAAGGGAGAGAAGAAGAGGAGGCATAGCAGCTGAAGGAAGAAGCTGAAGACTTAGCCGCGCAAAGAAGAAGAAGGAGGAGGAGGTGCAGCAGCTCAAGAAAGAAGAAGAAGCCAAGAAGAAGAGAAGGTGCAGCAGCTGAAGACTCAGCCGCTGAGAAAGAGAGGAAGAAGAAAGAAGAAGGAATTGTTGTAGAGAAGAAAGAAGAAGAAGCCAAGGAGAAGGAAGAAGCCTGAAGAAGCATTGTAGTAGATCACCATTTAAGGTGTCTAATTCACAGAATCAGACATCTAAAGACAGGCAAGACAGAGAAATAAGATAAGAGAGAAAGCAAAAGGAAAGAGAGGAGAAGGAAGCAAAGAAAAAGAATTTATTTCTTTTTATGTTTTTACTATCTAGCCTTTTTATACAGTGCATTATTACTAAACATTATCTTTCAAGTTTTGTGATTTTTGCCTTCTAAATACCGAATTGCTCCCTAAGTTCGACCTCGGAATGTTTTTGAATTTTGAGTAATAAATAAATAAAATTTGATAATCATTTTTCGTGGTATACTACAACGCATATCTTTTTAAAACACATGAAACGAAAGCGACTATCACCCCGTTTATCTAGAACCTTAGATATTCTCGATCATGGGGTATGGGTCCACACCACAATCTGGTCCACATTTGTGGATATATGCTGGTAGATCAGAGGTTTCATCTTTTCATTCTGATTCTGACCTGCACCTGTGAATTCTTTATTTCTCTTCTTTGTATAGTGTGCCTAGTTGAAGATACTAAATTTAGCACTTATATAGTTTTTCTTTATCTTGGAGCGGACCGGTCATTCACGCAATTTAGGTGCATTCTACTCTATTCTACTCTATTTTATGTCTTTTTAATACAATGAGGACATTGCATTAGATAGGCATGGGGGGGAGGATATTCATCTCTAAATTAATTCGTCAGCTCCATAAATTCATTTATATATATATAATTAAAAAGAATTGTGGAATTAGGAAGGAATACTTAGACATTAGGACTTTGCAATCTTAAGAAATATTACATTAAGATCTGAACACAAAGACCCTTCAGGTCTTTAGACTTAATTAGCTCGTGTATCCACTAAAATGTGGATTTATTTTTTGAGTTCTCTCCATCTTAATTCTATTGTAATTTGAGTAAATAAGTTTGGGTGATAAATACATGACTTATCAACCCACCCTCTGATTTAAGGGAACTTTGAGTCTTAAGCATCTACACACTTTCTTTTCACTGACTTGTTGATCAACGATTTTAACGAAAATTGGGTAGCTAGTGAACCTTCTAGGGTGATATGGTTGGAAAGTTATCGTGGGTAACAACCCATAGGTAGGTTGTTCAGAGTCCAGTCACTGGACCATTTTCTTTTTGTTGCCTTTAGGTAAATCTTAGACCAGGGAAGCCACCTACTTAAAAAAAAAAAGAGTCAAAAAGAAAAGGAAAAAAAAAGGAGAAAAGAAAAAGAAAACAAAAGAAATAAGCCACACTTCGCCACACGAGTATGGTTGGCAAGTTGTCGGTAGTAACAACTCATCGACTGGTTGTCCAGAACCCAACTAAAGAAATGCACTGAAAATTCCCAAAACACTTAGGAAGAAGCAGAGAAGTAGAATAAACCAAGGAGATATACATTAGATTCACCCTTTTGTTGACCCCATAAAAATAAAAGTAGAGAGAAAGCTACCAGTTGAAAAGATACACCTTTAGGCAGAACTCTCATTTTAAGGTCACCTAGAGGCGTAGAAATCCAAAGTCCATTCTAATTGCCGATCAACGAGTTTATCACATTCACAATAAGATGCTTAGAACTTAGGGTTCTCATCAAATCTTGGGTGAGTTGAATGACTGTAGAAAGCCACTCTTTAACACTAAACTCAAAAATCCAAAAAAATTAGAAAAGAAGAAAAGGAGAAAAAGAAAATTTTCTTTGAATAAGGTGAGGGCTTGAGGCGGTCTGCATTTTGGCAAATACCTAGGCACTATTGTGTCTTTGAAAGTTCAGATCCTAAGTAAACATTTTCTTAATGTTGAAAATAACTTATGCCCAAAGAATCCAACCTAATTCTTTTATAAATAGCATATAGTTTTTGCTAGGGACTAGAAAAAGATAGGCATGGGGGTGTGATGTAAACATATTTATATTACATAAAATGTCTATTAATGCATGTTCTTAAGCAATTGCATTACATACTGTAGATACTGCATAGCATGCATCATCTTGCATTTAGATTAGTCTGAATAAAATGGAGGCTAATTGTCTCCTTTTATGTTTAGGGACATGGTGACTTTTTATCGGGGCCTCGGATCAAAGATCCAATCGTATGGATCTGATAAGGGTGACGATTAGAGTTCAACGACTCTAAGATCGCCCTAATCGGATATCCGAAGCATCAGACAGAGACTGAGGAACCCTAGAAGATCAAGGGCCAAGATGGTGTGAATCTGCACTTCAGACGACAAATCCAACCACACGGATGGATTCAGATCGACTATCGCAGCCTAACAGCATGAAAATCGACTCAATCCGATACCTGGGGCACCATCTACATCATCTAGAAGATGGACAACCAAGATGGTGCCACGTGGCACCATCTCAGCCGCCCAACCGGCCGCACACGGCCGCTGAAGCCTCTAGCGTCCACGCCTCTCCACCGTTGGATCAAGATCCAACGGCTGAGAGTGGATCCCAACCGACGCCTTCATTCTCTAAAGCCTAACTGAAGATGCAGCTTCGACCATTGGATCTCAATCCAACGGTCAAGATCACGTGCACCTAACACACACCGACTGGCCATCCACGTACACAACACAGTGGATAAGGAGTTTGGCTGCAATTCGGCGTGGGTTTGAGCTATGAGAAGCGAGAGGGCGCACGGGTGCGATCGACCGCTTGATGAAGATCCAGCGATTGTGCGTGCCCGATAGCGTCCATGCACCATCACATGCCCCCGCGTGATGCGGGATCGCACGTGCATGCGCACGCAGAGGAGGCACGGCGAGGAGCGCTCTCAGCCGTTCGATCTCACGATTGAATGATCGAGATTTAGAGAACGTGGAAAGGCGTTGAGCGAGGGGATGTGAGCGGGCACGCGTGTGCCGCCCCACTACGGCCACGTTCAGGCCTAAATCCATCACTAAAGGTTTTGAATTAATGATTTTCAACTTGTAATGACCAAATTACCCTCACTCCTTGTAACTATTAAAGGAGACCCCCTTCATATGAAATTTTCATCCCTTCTCTTCTCTCACCCCTTCCAATGCTCTAAGAACTTGTCCAAAACCCGGGATGCTCCTCTAGAGTAAAAATCTTAATTTTTCCACCTTCGTCCCCCATCGTGGAGCATCCTACAGTTGTCCTCTCTCTACATTCGAGAAGCGGATCCCACGATGACGACGATGTGCTGCTTCATTCCCGTTCTTCCCTCTTCGTCCTCCTTCCTGCTCCATTCCCCATCTTCCAGGCATCGTCCCGTTCAGCTCATCCTCCAAGTGATCATCGAGGAGGATATCTCTCTCTCCATTCTTTTTCCTGCTTTCTAGAGTAGATTTACGGCTTTCTAGTGTAATAATTTCTCGCTTTCTAGTCGTAATGAGTAGTGTAATGAACAATTTTTTATAATAAAATTCAAGTTTATTCTACATCACTTTTTCTTTTATTTGTAATATTCTCTTTCTCTCTCTTCTATTTATTATTTGTTAAATAGTTTTCAACTAGCTATTCTATTTCGTGACAAATAAAACAAACGCATATTTTTAATCAAACGTCTGCCTCCCTGAGTTCGACCCAGGATTTCTATTTCGGTATAAATTTTATTTGTTGAACACGAGTTCTTTCCTTTCAAACTACAACGACAGGTTTTCAAAGCCAAATACGATAGCATAGTAACCCGTAGCTTCAACAACTCTCTAATAGGGAGATCAAGAAAATTCTTTTGGTCACAATCCGACCTGATAGGAAAGACTGGTAGAACCGACTTTCGAAAGCATTATGGGCCTATGGGACTGCTCATAAAACCCAGTTAAGGATGTCTTTGTTCAGACTTGTTTATGGGAAGGCATGTCACCTTCTTATAGAGATAGAGCACAAGGCCTACTGGGTAGTATGGAAGTGTAATTTGAATCTCAAGGAGGCTGGAATCCATCGTCGTCTGCGAACGAGTGAGATCAATGAACTACGCAATGATGCATATGATTGCTCAATAATCATAGGATCTAATCTATCTAACTTAAGTCAGATCCTAGCTTAACTTAGAAATAATGCATGTATGAGCAGCATATTTTGCATCTTAGTTGATTTATTTAGCTGTGTAGACAATAATGCAATTACAATGCGCTAATTGATAGGAAATATTAATTGCAGATGATTTAGGGCCATGGATGATAAATCTGACCATACAGATGGACTCAGAGCGACGATCGTAGTCCAACGATGTGAGAATTGCCTTAATCAGAGCTTTGTAGCACATCTACAAAGGCAGGAAGATGGATGATTAGGATGGTGCCATGTGATGCCATCCCAACAGCTCTCACTAGTGCCCACATCTTCTGAAGCAAACCACAAGTGCTTTGTGGGCCGTTGGATTGTCATCCAACGGCCACGATCATGCCACATGAGCCGAATCAGTGCACTTCATCAAGAGGAGCCTCATCTCAGCCGTTGGATCGTCCTCCAACGGCTAAGGTAACGAATGCGGTAAAGCAAAAGCATGACACAAACAACTACGCAGCACATTGGAGATCACCCTCGAACACAAGCACAGGGCACACGATCGAAGCCCCGCTTGTGGATTTAATCCACTATCGCACGCGTGGGTGAAATTGAGCCGAAGATGCATGATCAAGAAACCCTAGAGGTGACGCATGGTGTGCAGAGGCGTGTTGGATCTACATGCGTGTGATGACATGCAGATGAATGTGGGCGTGAGATGAGGCAGCATGGAGTGCATGACATGGGTTCAATTTGGATGCTGACCATCACGATCAGACGACCGAATTTAAATGTGCGTGTGGTGCATGATTTCAACGGAGGAAGTGGCTTTGGCACGCCCACAGCCGTGCAATCTTGATTAGACAGTGGTGAGCCCTCTATGTGGTGGCATCTAGTGAAAGTGCACATTGAAGGCGCAATGGAGGCATGTGGGCGCATGTTTTGGATGCGATCTGGGCCGTAGAACTCCAGATCGACGGCAATTGTTTCTTCAACTTGTTAGCATGGATTGGGACTCTAAAATACTTATTTTGCTCCTCGCTTTAGATATAAAAAGGACCCCAGACTCCCCATTTGAGAGACAATTGAACCATCGAGCATCTCCCTCTCCATCCTCCTTCGAAGAGCCCTCTTCCTCTGAGTCATCTACCAAGGCCACCCTTGGTGCACTGTTGCCGGCCCTCCATGCCCTCCTAAGGCCACCAAGGACCACTCCTTGGTGCCCTTGTTCTAGTAGAATAAATAGTCTTCTCTTTAATTATTTTAATAGTTCTAGTTCTAGTTTTTGTTGTAGTTGTTATAATTAAGTTCTAGTTATTCTAGTTCATTTTCTTATCAAGCATTCAACTATGTGGAGAACTTACATGATTATTATTTGAGTAAAGTTGATTTGCTTCACATCTATCTTTCTTATTGCTTTTAGTTCTAGTTAGATTAGATCATTATTTTCAACACATAGCATATATTGAAATCAAATCAAGTCGCATTTTCGCCTCCCTAAGTTCGATCGAGACTTACCAAGTTTTGTTAAAATTATTTGCTGATGTATTTTCACGCTATATTACGATGAAAATATTTAAAATGATGCAATTTCATGACACCAAAAAATGACACCTTTGTCGGGGAGGCAAAGCTATTCTTGATTTGATATCTAATTTATTATGTTGTCTTTGGTGTGTAGGTACAAAACGTCGATTCTACGCACACATCGAACGCAATTTAAGAAATTTAAGTACAAAACATCACTTAGGTTAGGATTTGCTTTTGAAAAGAAAAATCACAAAATTTCGAAAAAAAAGATTTTTGGTGAAAAGGCTTATTTTGGATTGAAAACACTTAAAAAAACTTATTGCCATTTTAAGAAATTTAGCCAGAGTTCTTATACTGATTTAAAAAATCATTTACTGAGTTTCTAGTGATCTAAAAATTTTTAAATTTGGACAGGAGTTATATTTTCAAATTATCATTCCAACGCCACCATTCCCTTTAAAACATTCAATTTGTGGATTTTAAAAATTCATGGAGTCCAAGGGGGTCAAATAGACTAAAATCCAAAATTTTCTTACCTTCAAAAACCAATTTTGAATAGCACGCAAATCGGATTGACCCAAAAATGGTCGGGTTTGAAATATAATCAAGTTATCTTTCATTTACAAACTTTTACCAAGTTTTTGAATCACGTTTGATATTATTTCAAAAAGAAAAACCAACACAAGGTCAAAATCCCAGATCTGACCCCCTGTTAGTTAAAATTTTGTATTTATTTATTTGGAATAGTAAAAATCTGAAAAAATATTCTTTGAAAGGCTTATTGAAAAAGGAATCTTCCTGCCAATTTTTATATCATTTGGATTCCAATTGCATCTTAGAGAGTTTTGAATTTAATTGTGGTCTGCTTAGTCAAATCGCATGAACCCTATGTTTAACCTTTAGGGTCACATTTAGAGACCACATTGGACTAGCCTGGACTCAATCGAGTCTAGTGACTAGTTAGTGAGTCAAGTCACCTTGTGGACCACTCACCAAACACCCAAATTGAAGAAAAGGTTAAGAAAAATTTGTAAAAATATATCAATTAACCTACATTCATCTTTTAACTATTGGGAGGGTCTGAACCTCTTTGGCAAAATCGAGTGTCGAGCTTGCAAGATAGTGTCAAACAACCACGGCTAACGGGTATTAAGGACCCAAAGACGCAAGCCAAAAGAAGAGCCTTCCTCTTACTCCCCCTATAACAAACTGGATCTGTTAGCTTAAGAGGCAAAAATCATCTTCAAATGATCTCTTGACAAATTTTCTTTAACAAATTAAACCTCAACAAAATATATGGTCATCTAATTCTAAAGGACCAACTTGGTTAACAAGGCCTTAGCCTTGTTTGTCTTGCCTATAGCAACCCTTGTCATTGTTCTATACAAGGAAGGAGGTCTTTAAGACTTGAATTGGTTGGGCCTTAAGAACAAACCAAAGGCGGCGAAGGTGACTTTTCACATCATCTGTTTCTTCTTCTCAACCCTCTTCTTCTTCTTGATTAGCTAAGATGGCTAATCCTGGTCATAGACCTGGTCAAGGCCCTGAAAATCTAGACTCGATGGCTCATCTGGAAGCTTGGGTTGTGGAATCAGAATAAAGATATTAGCAGAATATTGATAGGATTCTCACCACACTGGACAGAATGCAACATCCAAGTCTGGATTCCCCAAGTCTATGACCTAGTGGCTATGATTTTAGCACCCCAAGTCTGGATTCCAGTAGGTGGAGATGTATTCAAGTCGAATCCAAATATAATAAGTCTAATTCAGACTTAATTTCATGGAAACTCAAATGAGAATCCCTTGCAGCACATCGAGGATCTAAGTCAAATGGCAAAAATAGTTCGACCTAGAAATGTTGATTTAGGGATCGTTCCCATGAAGCTTTTTCCATTGTCTCTTAAGGATAAAGCTTCTTATTGATTCAAGACCATCGAGGGGCCGATTGGAACCTAGAAGTTACGTCATGAATTCCTCCAAATGTTCTTCCCAATTGATTGGACAAATGCGATGAGGCGTACGATTACAACTTTCTCCCAAGGACTTGGGGAGAAGTTGCAAAATGCCTAGGCTAGATTTCATGATCTTCTCAAGAAAATCCCACACCATGGTGTGCCCAGATGGTACTTAGCTAAAATCTTCTACCATGGGCTGGACGACACATCGTACCTGGATGATGCATCTAGCTACGGGAATTTCCTCGCGAAGGACGAGAATAGCGCATTTGAGTTGTTCGTGACCTTAGCAGAGAACTCAATGAATGTCGTGTGTATGAACCAGTTCTAGAGACCTAGACAACAACGGGTTAATGTCCGTGAAGCTTACGCCCAATCTGCCAGAGCTGATATGGACATTATCACCAAGAAGCTGGATAAGGTGGATTTGCTAGATAAGAAGCTCGATGAATTGATTCGAGCTTGACCTAGATTTTCTGGCAATTCAGTTGCATCTCACTCTTCTTTCACATCTCGAGTTCCTCCTACTTGAGTACATTTACTTACTCAGGATGTATCTTCTCCATCTTCATAAGATCCTACAAATCAGGAACTCGTGAATAATCTGGATCTGGCACCATAAGATCAAGGATACGTACCCCATGATGATTTTATTGCATATTCCTTTGATGAATATGCGCCTCAGACATCTTTGGCCTACAAAGATGTCAATACTATCCAAGGTTACTGGTGTAATAACCTGTATTCAGAGATGTATAATCCTGGTTGGCGTCAGAATGCTTACTTTTCCTGGTATGGTAACTCGCAAAGACCAAATCAAGATCCACACTACCAGACCAGTCAATATGGGAATGCACAAAACACATACTTGAGGCAGTAGCCATTGCTATCTCAGCAACAATCCTGCTCTATTTTTCAACTGCTACACCAAGCTGCCAATCACCCTTTAAAGTAGGCCGACCCTTTGGAGGCATTAAAAGAGGAATTACAAGAGTCAATGTGGAAATCGACTCATGATAGTTTACAGATTATGAAGGCTATGGCTAATCAGATTCAAATCATACAAAACACATAGAATCAGTAGCTGCAAGAGCATAGATCGCAGGGAGCCTTGCCCTCCCTATCTGTCCTTAACTTGAGATATGTTTAGAACTAGGGCAACCCACCTAGGTTCCAACCACCTTAGGGACAGGCGCATGCTGTATTACAAGCACCTC
Organism: Thalassia testudinum; assembly: GCA_037157565.1. Classification (NCBI taxonomy): domain Eukaryota; kingdom Viridiplantae; phylum Streptophyta; class Magnoliopsida; order Alismatales; family Hydrocharitaceae; genus Thalassia; species Thalassia testudinum. The sequence goes on from JAZHRO010000031.1 coordinate 149,620,214, forward strand.
CTGCACCACCTGGTTATGAATAGGGTCATCCACCTTTGCTACAAAATCCTGCTTATTCTGCCCCTTCCACTCCTTTGCCACCTCATGGATAGTACGTCGATGCAAAGGCTATCATATTGAGAAGTGGGAAGGCAACACACGACCCACCACTTAGGCAGGCGGGTAATGATTCTTCATTCCCTCTACCAAAGGATGGCTCGTCTCCTTCCTTTCAGGAGCCACCTACTGTAGACAAGGGCAAAATACCAATTGAGGCAGAGATTCTCATCCCTTTTCCTGAGTCTCTAACATGAGATTTAGAATGACACAAGGGTACACAGAATTTCAAGGACCTACGAACTATGTTCAAAGAGGTTCACATTTAGGTCCCTCTCCTCGACGTGATAGATCACATCCTTGCCATCGTTAGGTTCTTCAAGGACTACTGTACCCCGAAGCGACAGTAGAAAATTGGATGGCAGGGAAATATTGTCAAAAGAGGCTAGCATCGTGATTCTAGCTGACTTACCACCTAAAAAAAAAGACCCTGGCACCTGATGTGCACACATCTAATTGACCTAAAATGACTATTTATGCATGTTTCTAGGTCTATAGAAGCATCATGCATTATAAAATTGAATAGCATGCATCATCATGCATTTAGATTATTTGTATAAATTATAGGTTAATTTTCCCTTTTTGTGATCAGGCGACAAGGCTATATTATTTTGGGGCCTTGGATTGAAGATCCAACGTACGGATCTAATCAAGGCGACGATCAGAGTTCAACACCTCTGAGATTGCCCTGATCAAACCTCCGTAGCATCAAATGCAATCCGAGGAAGAACAAAGGTCAAGGGACAAGGTGGTGCAAATCTATACTTCTAATGACAAATCCAATTTCACAGATGGGTTCGAATCGATGATCGCAATCCAACAACGCAAAAATCGACCCGATCCGACATCAGTGGCACCATCTACAAACATTAGAAAATGGATGGCTCAGATGGTGCCATATAATGCCATCCAAGCCACCGGACTTCCTCTTCTTCATTCACACCCCTCAATTTTAGCTGTTGGATTTCCATTCAACAGTTGAGTGTACCGCGGTCTTAAATAAGAAATGTGACACAAAGCGCAACGGTAAAGCACCTTTCGCGAAGAGAGACGACATGCGCTTGAATTCGCGCGAGTAGATTAAATCTGTAAGAAGTGGGTGCAGCAAAATTCAGCCTCTCGATCTCAATCCAGCAGCAACGGTAGCGACCATGTGATGCCCTATTGAGCATTGAATGGTGGAGCATGCCGTAAGTGCCCGATGATGCACAATCGTACGTGCCATCGCATGCACGCGCACGAAATGGTAGAAGATGAATCAGCTTAGCGCGATCTCGATCGTCTGATCGATCGATTGAACGGCTGATAATGCTTGAGTGCGATGAAGTGGGCAACGGTCAAAGATCAGCAGCCACAGACATGGCCGCACAAGAGACGTCTGATTAGCAGCGAACGACGAAGCTGGAGTAGGCGCCTTCACCGTTGTTTACCTTCAACGACATATTTGTCCATCACTAAAGGCCTTGAATCTAATTTTTAAGATGTTAAAGAACCTTTCTACCCTTGTACCTCAACTATATAAATGACCCTACACCCCACATATTTTATCATCCCTTCTCTTCTCCTCTTACCCCCTCCAAAGCTCTATGAGCTAGTCCCATACCCAGAATGCTCCACTAGAGTCTTAAAAGTAAATTTTCCATCTTCTCACCCCATTCATGGAGTGCCTGTAGTTGTCCTCTCGTCGCCACACAGGAAGCGGATCCCACTGCGATGTCGCTGCTTCGTTCTCTGTCTTCCAGCTCCATTCTCTCTCATCCAGCATCTCATCCCCATCGTTCGGGCGCTTCATCAATGCGACTCATCCTCCAAGAAGCTGTCGAGGTGGATTTTCTCATCCCTCTCTTTTTATCACTTTCTAGTGTAGATTTTCAGCTTTCTAGTTGTAGCAAGTAGATGTAATGGACATGATTATATAGTTATAAGATATTTGTTCATTCTCTCCCTTATATTGTTCATTCTTTGTATTATTCTATCTCTTTCTTCTATTGTTTACTATTTAAGTAGAATAGCTAGCGTAGATTAATTTCAACCAGCTACTTTACTTCGTGACATAATTCTAAAGGTGATTTTTAATCAGATGTTCACCTCCCTATGTTCGACCCAGGACTCACCAGAGTTTCGGTAAATTTATCTGATAGCGGATTTTTACGCAACTACAACGACAAGTTTTTAACTCAATCTTTTAGCGTACAAAATCATGCTCATCAGTACCCCACTCATTTCCTGCTTTTTGCAAGATTCTCCATTTGATCGGGCCCTTCTTGATTTGGGTTCGTTCATCAACCTAACTCCCACCGCAGTATTTGATCGATTCTGATTTGGGGAGTTGAACCCCACCTCTGTTACCATACTATTGGTTGACCAATCTGTAAAAACACCGAGGGGGTGGTTGAGAACATCATCGTAAAGGTCCATGGATTCTACCTTCCAACGAACTTTTTCATTCTCGATATGGAGGTTCCCCCTAATCTCTGTGATGCACCAATTATTTTGGGTCACCCATTTTTGGTGACAGCTCGCGTGAACATCGACTGTGCATCTGGGTGTATGGAGATATCCCTAGGAAACGGAAGACTTAGACTGGACATATTCAGGGCATCACAGAACTTCAACTGTGATCTGATAGAGGATGGTGAAAATGAAGACTCGGCTTTTTGTGGGAACATTGGGCTCCTCTGTAATGACCCAATGTCACATTCATCTTCACTGTCAGGGTTTTGGATCCTGATCCACACGAGAGTGAGGCTAATGCCATGCACATTTCATCCTGCGGATCTAATTGTCTGGGGTGTTCATCTGATCACGACACCCCAACTTCTGATTATCCTACTCCACCAAGTACTGATTCGCCCCTATTGACGCAGGATGGCATGACTGTGACAAGTGGGTTTCCCGTTAATGCAGTCACAACCAACTTGTTCACAAGTGGGGAATCAGTGAGAATTCACAAAAATCAAGATTATCAGATTTTTGCTATCGATTCTTCTCCCACGAATGAATCTGATTCCCACCCACCCGTAATTGAATTGAAGCTCTTACTTGAATCTCCTAAGTATGTATTGTTGGGTGATAGTGAGACTTACCCAATGATTATTAGTGCTCACTTGACCCCGGAATAGGAGCATCAGTTGATCTTCGTCTTAAAAGCACATAAGGCTACTATCGAGTGGAGCATTACTGATCTCCGTGGGATTCACCCCCCTTATTACACTCATCATATTTACATGGATGAGGGGGTGAAACCTTCTAGACAACCTCATAGATAGCTAAACCCAAATATGCTGGAGGTTGTCAAGAAGGAGATCATTAAATGGCTGGATGAGAGCATTGTATATCCCATTTCCGATAGCCAGTGGGTGAGTCCTATTCAAATTGTGCTCAAGAAAGTAGGACTCACCGTAATCAAGAATGATAAGGGCAAACCCATCTGACTGCACCTCGACTTCGTGGTGCGTCTGCATCGATTATAAGAAATTGAACTTGTTTACCAAAAATGATCATTTTCCTTTACCTTTTATTGATCACATCTTAGAAAGGTTAGCCAAGCACAGTTTCTTTTATTTTCTGGATGGATACTCTGGGTATAATCAAGTTGCAATTAACTCGAAAGATCAGGACAAGACTACTTTTACATGTCCCTTTAGAACATTCGCTTTTAAGCGAATACCTTTGGCCTATGTAATGCACCAGTGACATTTCAGCATGTATGATGGCCTTTACATGTTTCTTTCTCTAACATGATTGGAGACTATGTAGAAGTATTGTTGATGGGCTATCAAGGAGTTTTAAGGAGTAATCATCGTAGCAAAGCCTCAATCACTCGAAAATAATTAAATTTATAAACTTAGAATCGAAAATGGAGTCCAAGGTCGATCACAGGGAGCAAATATGGAATTCACATATTAATCCTCATTCAGAATTAATGAGCACAATTAATTGATCACAAAATAGATATTCAATGAGTGAAACTAACTAGATTGATATTCAATATAATCTAATATCTCAGAAGATCATAGAATAAAAAAGAAAAGAGAATCAAAATAATGGTGATTTGAATCACCACTTATTCTCTGTAGTTAATCATGTATTCAATTATTCAACAGTAACTCTAATCAGATACTCAATGTTAACTTATTACTTAAATCATTCAACAGTGCTATCATCAACTCAGATTAGATAACTTATGTAAGCACAGGCACAAGGTTCTTCAAAAGACTTCATCTTCTTTCTTATTCTTCAGCTTCCTTCCTTCTTCTTCACAAGCCTCTCCTTCCTTCTTTACTTCTTCAGAGGATTTCTTCTCCTTCAAAGCCTTCCTCAAGCACAGAGCACTAATTTCCTTTAGCGAATAAGTGTAGCACAGGGGCTAAGGTGAGTAGAGCAAAACACTCCCCCCTCCTCCTCACAAACTCTTCTTTTTCTCTCAAATGCAGCATGTAATCAGATCCAAATACGAGTAAGCAGGTAATCGGATCTGACTAGGGTCACCGGGAGTAGGTGGTGACTGAGGAGTGCATGAGGTAAGGTGAAGGGGCCCTCATCCCATGTTCTGAGGCAAAGAGCCCAGAAAACTTTTGGCTTTCATACCCGTAAATCTACTCTTTCACTTACAAGGTGGGACTAAGTCCCACCCTCTTCTTCTCATGCATAGCAGCAAAAGGTGTGTGTTGATTGCAGTTGCTATTCTTGTGGGAAAGGCCAATTAGAGATGCAAATCTGCTCCTCCTGAGACAAATCTGTGAACCCTAGCCATGGAACGATAGCAGATGGTGGTCGGAGTACTACAGTTGGAGCCAAAGATGATGGTGGCAATGGCGGTGGACAGCGGATACCTGAAACATGAATACGGGCTCAAAAGACCCAGTTATATGGTTCAAGAGAGTTGTCATGACTCAAGGAACATGATGGTGGTGGTCCTTTGGTGGATTGAGGTCAGGCGAGGTTGGAGAGCTTGAGTTCGATGGGGCGATGGAGTAGGGTTTTGGTGGAATTAAGTGAGGGGTTTGGATAGGTGAGATGAGGCAGAGCTTATGGAGGTGGAGCAGGTGTGTTTGGTGCAGTGTGGCGTCAGGGAGGTATCGTTGAAGCTCGGCTGGAGTGAAGGAAGAGAGGTGAACGGTGGTCGAAATAAGAGTTTAAGGGGTTAATTCTAAACTAAAGGAAGAGAGGGAGAGAGAGAAACCTAATTTACTAGTTGAAAGGGGTAGGAGGGCATCGGCTGTGATTGGCCATCACTGTGAAGAGAAATTCTCCGTTGAGAGGGTGGTGAGGAGGGAAAGAGTCGGAGAGCTCGTTGCTGGTATTGCGAGGAGCGGATGAAGGAGAGGAAGAGGATGGGCCTCTTGATTTGTCTAGTGGTCGGAAGAAGGAAGTCAACGAAAATCACTAGAGTCATGGTAGAGGTGGCCGAAGGAAGGGAAAGTTAGGAATTTGAGGCCAAACTGGACTAAGGAAGAGCAGTTGTGCACGAGAGAGCTTTATAGAGCTCCAGGGCGAGTTCTAGAACAAGAAACAAGGTTCTCATGGCTTGGGATTGAAGGAATAAGTCACATGAATCTTATGCATTCGCATGAGAAATCAACAAGGAGTTAGGGCTCAAAATTGATCCCAGATGATTCTCCTAAGTGTGAACATTAATCCTACCAATTTTAGTGGGATTTGATGAGGATTCGAGTAGGTTTAAGAGTGGTCAAACCTTGATTGGAGGTCGAGTTGACCTCAATTGTGGTAGGGGCCTACTTACGAAGAAGATGAAAAACCTAGGGGGCTCTTTGCAATGATTTCAAAAGTTAGGGGCGTGCATGAGAGAAAAAGAGTCAGACTAGATCAAAATGCAAACTAGGTCAAGATGAACTCTGATTGGACCAAAATTTTGGTACAAACCTAATTTGGATTCAAGGAAACTAGTGGTGAAGTCATATTTCAGTTTTGACCAAGTTTGACTAGAAAATTTGTGCAAAAACCTAAATTATGGCAGAATTGTGTCTGTGACTCTATTTAAGGTCAAAATAGGTTCTAATAGTCAAATCAAGAATACCAAACCTAATGAAATATTTTTATATAATTTTTATAAGGTTTATATGAATGTTATCTTGACCATAACTTATGTTATTTAAGCAGGTCTGAAATTAGGATTTTGAGAGCTGTATCAGTTCTCAAAGTGCGTAAAACCCTATTTCAGTCTATGTGGACCTTCTTATTAGATTTTAATGCTCATTAAACCTTAAGTTAACCCTTGGGAAACCTCGTGATTATTCCTCATTCATAATGTGCTGCTAAAACTGTAGAATTAACCCTGATTTAATGCACTTTTCTCAGAATGGATATTCAGTGAGTTATGGCTCTCAGGTGATTATGTGGGAGCATTTATCTCTTGATTGTGACTAATTAAAGCTATTTATGGCTCATGATGACGTTATTATCATACCCCCATGTCTAACTTTTTCTAGTCCCTTAGCAAAATCTTATGGAAAGAACTAAAGTTCTAGATCATGCATTGAAGTTTAGATGCCTGATTTGTTCTACTCTTTTAGAAATTAGGTCAGAATGCCAACAATAGACCTACAGGTAATCAAGTATCAAATAAGATCCAGACCTGACCAGCTTCAGCCTAAGTCTGCCACAAAGGTTTCTAAGGCCTGCAAAAATTGCCCAGAGGTTCGTTGAATGTAGCAGTTAAAGCACCTGTACATAGACGTAACATGTTCAGGTTCAGTTGTAAGAACGCTAGTGCATTTTTGTAAGAAAGAGATAGAAGGATTTTCATTTGGAGAGTTTTCCCTCTTTTCTTTTTACTTTTCCTTAGATCCAGCCTCGAATTGACCTTAAACACAGTCTGTATCTGATTCCTTGTCCCCACCATCAATCCTCGAAGAGTCTCTGGCTTTCGATACTTTGGGATAGCACTCCCATGGAAACCCCTAAAACCCTACCTTTCGACACTTCGAGATAGTGCCACCCATGGCATTTTGTAGCTAAATTCAGGGCCTGGTGACGGGTCTTTTTTCTCTTTCGAAAATGATGATTAAGATGATTTATCATTGTATTTCTAAGTGGTGGAAAATCAACTAATCAAAGTAATTAAAATAATCAGTCAATGAGGAGCGAGTCGTATCCACAGGGCGGCAATGACCTATTTAAACTCACACCATTTAAAAATAGATGTTCACAATTAGTTTCATCAAGAAATGGGAGCAAAATTGCTTTTCAATTGAGATAATAAGACATTATCATGATGATATTGTAATTATGCAAAATAAGAGGGAGATGCTCATAAATATGCCACAATAAAATATTCAATAAATCAAAAAAATGTCTTCGGCAATGGCATATAATCGTAAATACTAATACATGTGGAAATGGAAAAAAAACCTCTCTTCGCCGCGCATTGGAGGAAGCTCGGCGGCCGGAGATGCTCTGGGAGAAGGTTGAGGATGTGGAGAAGAACCTGATGGTAGTGGTTGCACGGCGAAGGGCGGCCAGAGCTCGCTGGTCGGAGAGAAGGAAGGTGGTGGTGGCATTGGTTGCTGCTGCTGTAAAGCGGCTCGACGCGCGGGCTGGAGGTGAGGAGGCACAGGGGGATGCACGTGCACTAGAGGTGTGCATCGGCGGCGAGAAGGATGCACGCTGGAGGTGAGGAGATGCAAGGGGGATGCACGCGCTACCTGTTGCATGAGCTGGAGGTGTGCATAGGCGGCGGAAGTGGTGCTACATGCTGGGAATGGAGGTAAGGGGACGCAGCGCTGCTGGAGGGCTACACGGGTATGCATGGTGTGCATGGATGTTGTGCGCACAGAGATGTACACAGGCGAGGGCGCAACGAGGAGCGCGCACACGCTGGAGGTGGCTGCTGTGTGGAGAGGCGTTGCTGGCCTCACGTGGGAGCAAGCTGCTGGCTGCGTATGGACAGGTGGTGCCCTTGCGCGCTAGGGGAGCTGTGGAGGTTGGGCGGGCATTCCTATTGGGTGTGCGCTGTCAAAGAGAAGGTGCGGCGTGGAGTGCTTCAAGTGGCTGGGTTCTCTTGGCTGGAAAAGAAATAGAGGAGAAAGTGGTGGGGGATGTGGTGTTGGTGGTCAGGCGGTTGCACGGTGAGTTTATAGTGCTGAGCTCTATGATGGCGGTGCGGGCTATCACCCCGCATGCCCACAGTAGCGAAGCTCCGCCGTAGTTGAGGACGGTGGTAGTGGAGCAAATGAGAAACTAGGTTCTCTACACAGTGAGGAAAGAGGTGGTGGCCTGTTGAAAATAGTCATCTCCTCCCCCCTCTTGTAGCTGCAGCCAATACATTTTAAATCACAAGAGGCGGGAGCAAATCCTCTTGAATGTTGGCAGCTGTGAGGAATGAATGGGCGTAGGAAGAGGAGGCAGAGCGGTTACCTGCTGAATAATAATAATAATAATAAAATAATTAAGATTATTTATACATAACTCCTTAACTTCTATGCTAATTAAAATGATGTATGTAATGCACCTAATTGGTTAACTAATCAAATGCATGCAATTCTAAGTTAATTCTAAATGCATTTAGATATGAATGCCACACATGAATTATGCAATTAAGCTAAAAATATGAATTAATTTATTCACATCCTAATGTATGCTATCTAAATGTTAAAATTAACTTAATGTCTAGGCATTTAAATACTTAAACAGCCCACAAATATGAGCTAATCACCTGGCAATCAACATTTCGAGATAATCCCACCCATGGCACCTAAACCAGCATAAGGTGATTACATGCCATCGGTAGGATATTTAGATATCCTAGGAGGCAAGCATTGAGAAGATGATATGTTATTACACATCTTCGAGGAGAATTTCCCACCTCTCTGTGTCAGGAACTCATCCAATCAACTTGTGTTGTCAAGCCATTCCTAAGCTAGATCTTCAAGGTGGTTTTTCATAACAGAACACTTTTGGCATGATTTTTCTTTATTAAGCGCACTGAACTAGACTTAGTGTATGATTTTGGATGCTTAGGTTACGAAGTCCTGCAAACCAAAGGGCAGGCAACGGGGCCGAATAATCCTTAAGCCTTAAACCTACTACATCAACTTCGCATTTTTCTCAACCTCTTGAGGATTAATCTAGATCTTAATAGATACATGAATGTTTAAGCCCTAAAACAAGCCTAAGAGGCCTAAGATCAACACTCATACTAATCTCCTTGTCTCTTACATTTCAGGACTTATTTTTCTCTTTTGATTAGGTCTAGAACTTAAGTAGATCCATAATCATTTGCTAATGACTATCATTTTTTTCTTGATTTTTTCCCTTTTTGTCATTTGAATTTTCTCCTCAAGAAAGATTTTCAATTTAATTCACAAAATTTCCTCCCCTTCCCAAAATTTTTTTCCTTTTCAATTTTTTATTTTTTATCATTTTTTTCAATGTGTGTATTTTTTGTGAGAACCCCTCAAAGAATTTAATTTCCATATGTTTGCACTTTAATAACCCCCTATGCCTAAGTTTTGCAATGTCCTCATTGTAAACCAGGAGGGTACAAATTTAGTTTGGTTCAAAGTTTAGAATAGGATCAAGGGTGAGCGAACAGGTCAGGATGACTGTTGCAAATAATTTCAAGCTTTGATACAAATACAAAGGTGGAGTTGGCTGTTCTAAAGTTGAACTCAATAGTGCAGTGGAGTGTAGCTCAAAAGATGACCAGAAGGGTCTCGATTTTTCGGAATGACAGGTTACCTCCCGTTAAGTGCTAAATTCAATGCCTTTAGCTAAGTAAAATGTGGCCAAGGAGAAGGGGTGGTCAAATCAGATGAGTTTTGTAGAGCAAGCACCTTGATCAGTAGTCTAGTTCGTCCAACCAGGTGCTTGTTCAGATTGGTAGGCTGATGATGCAGTCCAAGCCCAATCTGTCTGATCGGTTGATGGATATGAATCAAAAGATATGGAGCCCACCAAATACTTTGTTGCTCAAATAGAGATGGAAATGTTAATTCAGGGTTTGGCTAAGTCGGCTCAGTCTAGTTAGAGTAGGGATCCTTAAAAGAAAATGGATCTATGGAGGATGTAGGAACCCTATAAGTGAGATCAGAGAAGGATAGGAAGTGATTAACAGTCTAATCAATATCTAAAACCCGATCAAAGGATGGAGGAGAATCATATGCAACAGGATTAGAGAGAAGTGAATTAGAGTAGAAGTTAATTCTGCTGGTGAGTCGAGGTTAGGATCAGATTTTGGAAGGCTCAGTATGTGGATTAGAAGGTGTGGCTTCTTTAAGGTCCAAATCATTAGCCTTAGCATCAGAATCAAAGAATGGATCATGGATGCTGAGGTCGTAAATTGGTTCATAATCATTAGGAAACAACGATTCTCCGAAATCAAAGTAAGATTCGAAATTGTCAGAGAATTTGCAAAGATCAATTTCTGAACCTAATTCCAAATTAGGATTTCCACTAAAGAATGGATCAAGATGTGTAGAATCAGCAACCTGACTTGGATCTAACCTAATTTCAAATTCTAAGCTTGAAAAGGTGTCCTTATTAGGCACAAGCTCAAGTTTCGGGCTCTTAGGATAGACCCAATTGAATCCCAGCTCTTCCAACTCCTCGTTCTCTGTATCATAGATTGGTTTGACTTCTAAAAAATCAATTCACATTTTTGAGGAGGTTGGAGAGGTGTAATCATTAAACATGGGCCCATAATCATAGTCCAGATCCAAAATTTGATTCTCTTCATATTGGGCCTCATGATCATCCCAAGTAGGTTTTGATCTAGATTCTAGGTCAAAGATAGGAATTGGGTCACTTGAATCTGGTTTAGGCTCTATTGGGCTGTTAGAATCATTCTCGAGAATTACCTTAACAGGATAAGGCTCGAGAATTACATTCTCGAGAGGTTCTGATTCAAGTTTACTATAGGTGTTTGGGAAATTAATGCATGATGGACCAGCTTCAAGGATCTCTAAGGCTGGTTTGGAATTGGGAACACCTACAATTGGATCCTCCCAACCCTCATCAAGATCAGGCATGGTAATCGTTATGAGTTTTGAATCTGATTCCATTTGGGTTGGGGGTCCATAGTAATCTCTATTCTCAAACCTAGGTTATGGGAAATCATATTGATCCTCAATGTTGTTTCAAGGTGTCTCATCAATCTCTGAAGGGATGTATGGGTATTTTTTATCAATGGCTTATTGTAATGTATTTAGCATATACCCATGCTTTTCCATGAGACCTTGGTACATCTCTCAAAGGTGTGGATTCAACAAACATTGTATATACTCAGTATTGTGCAATCTCCACAATTCACTGTATTCAGTTAAAAGATCATCCTGGGTTGAACCATGTAACATTTGTGTAAATAGCATTCCAGCACGGTTCATAATGTGGGTTGTTGCTTCTGGTATATTAACCTAGATGTGTCTAGATCGATCTGAGGTTTTGTAATATTCATCATGATGACTTAGAGCATCCTCAATCATCTTTTCTTTCATGCTCATTTGGGAATCAAGTTTCCTAAAAAGTCTTCCTAATTTGTTAGGTTGCATTTTCAAATTAGGTGGTGGAATCAAGATATAGAAAATTTAGGTTCTAATTGAAGTGATTGGATCATATCAGAAATCCCCAAGAAGATCAATTCTAATGAGGGCTCTAAGTCAAAGACTTTGGAACCTTTCCTGTGGATGTGCTCTAAAGAACAGATGAGGGACTGGATGTGAATTGGACCCAATCAAGGCAACCAAAGATTTTTGGATGACTAAGGCATGTTTCAAGGCAGATGATACATCTAAATAAAAAATCCACACACCCGAGAAGCACCTAGCCAACCAGGAAGGGAGAGCCTTGCAAAGAACCCTACACGGTAGAGCGTCCCCACGGGTTACAGGGTTTCCCCCACCCGACCTTCCTTGTCACTGCAGTTCCAAGTAGACCGGAATGTATGAATTGAGACCTTAAGTCTACCAAATTTAGTCCTAATTTGTGCCCTGGATTTTACTTGATTAGAAGTTAATTCAATTTGTGACCTAATTTGGAGGTTAATTGGCCCACAAAGTAGACCAAATTCACGTGACCTGCCCTAAAAGATGAAGAATGAAATCTGAGTCAAGACCCAAAGATCACCCTGAATTGACTCTCAGGTTATTAAGTCCATAGTTTTAGGGTTCAAATGAATTTAGAGCCTGATTATAGGGTTCTTCTGATTAGATCATTTTAAGCAAGGGTTTGGGTAGCACACAAATGTGGGAGGGTCAATTTCCTTTAATTTAGGTAGGTGTGAACTAACACTTTAACACCCTAGAGTAGAAACCCTAATTAAGGTAGAATTGTGTCTATGACTCTATTTAAGGTGAAAATAGGTTCCAAAGGTCAAATCAAGGATACCAAACCTCATGGAATATTTTTATATGATTTTAAGAAGGTTTATATGGATTTTATTCTGACAAGAACCTCTGTTATTTAAGTGGGTATGAAATTAGGATTTTGGGAGCTGTATCAGTTCTCGAAGTGTGTGAAACCTTTTTTTAGTCTATGTAGACCCTCTTATTAGATTTTAATGCTTATTAGACCTTAGATTAACCCCCAGGAAACCCTATGATTATTCTACATTCATATTGTGCTATTAAAACTGCAAAATTAACCCTGATTTAATGCACTCCTCTCAAAACGGATATTTAGTAAGTTATGGCTCTCAGGCAATTATGTAGGAGTATTTATCTCGATTATGACTAATTAAAGCTAGTTATGTCTCAAGATGATGTTATCATCAAGTGTTTATGGACGACTTCTCCATCTTTGAAGATGCTTTCTCGTCTTGTCTTGATAACCACACAAAGATCCTGAGGAGGTGTATAGAAGTAAACTTAGTACTTTCATGGGAGAAAAGCCATTTTATGGTGAGGGATGGCATTGTACTAGGTCACAAGATCTCTTCCAACAGACTCAAGGTCGACCGAGCTAAATCTGAAGTCATTTCTCGATTACCTCTACCTAGCTCGGTTAAGCAGATCAGATCATTCTTGGGTCACGTTGGATTTTATTGTAGATTCATTCATGATTTCTCAAAAATTGCCCATCCTTTGACAAATCTGTTGGTAGCTGGTGCCCCATTCGAGTTCGATTCCTGTTGTCTCAGCACTTTCAAGACCTTATGAAGCATTGTATTTGATTCACCAATTCTCCAATCACCCGACTGGTCTCTTGATTTTGAGATGATGTGTGATGCCTCAGATTTCATTGTCGGAGCCATTCTGGGACAACATTGGGAGAGCCATCCATTTATAATCTACTATGCTAGCAAGACGTTGAATGAGGCTCAGCATAATTATACAGTTACTGAGAAAGAGCTCCTAGTAGTAGTATTCAGGTTGGAGAAGTTTAGATCTTATTTACTTGGGTCAAAAGTGATTATTTTCACTAATCATACCACCCTCTGACATTTATTGGCAAAGAATGATGCCAAACCCCATCTTATCAGATGGATCCTTCTATTGTAGGAATTTGATGTCGAGATTCGCACAAAGTTGAAGCTCCTAATGTGGTGGCAGATCACCTATCTCAGCTAGACCCAAAACACATCCCCTATTCCCCACCTATCTCAGATCAATTCCCGGATAAGTCTCTTTTGGCCGTTAATTCTGTTGAGTTTCCCTGATACGCAAATATTGTGAATTATCTTGTCACAAGCAAGATTCCTATGGGTTTACCCAAGGACCAGGAAGTCAAATTCATTTTAGAATCCAAATTTTATTTCTGGGACAACCCCTTGCTCTTTCGCATTGGGGATGATCAAATCATCGAAGGTGCGTCCCTGACTTAGAAATTTGAGTGTGCTATCTTTTTGCCATAGCAATTCTTGTGGTGGGCATTTTTCAGACCGAAAAATTGCTGTGAAGATTTTGTAGTCGGGTTTTTTCTGGTCGATTATTTTCAAAGATGCACATGAGTTTGCCAAAATGTTGCAAGTGATGTCAGTCGGTTGGTTCTATTACCTGAAGAGACATGATGCCTCTCCAACCCATTCTGGTCGTAGAAGTGTTCGACGTTTAGGGCATTGATTTTATGGGCCCTTTTCTGAACTTGCATGGTTTCGAGTACATACTTCTTGCAGTTGACTATGTCTTGAAGTGGGTTGAAGACATCCCGGCAAGAGGAGCTGATCATAAGACTATTATCTCCTTTGTTCAGGAATTTATTTTTGCGAAATTTGGAGTTCACCGTGCTTTAATTAGCGACAGGGGCAGTCACTTCATCCATGAACATTTTAGGTCACTATTGAAAAATACGAGGTACATCACTGCATTGCCACCTCGTATCATCCGCAGACCAATGGGCAGCTTGAAGTTTCTAACCGTCAAATCAAGCTTATTCTCCAAAAAATGGTTAGACCAAATAGGAAGGATTGGTTTGATCGATTGATCGATGCACTTGGGGCATATAGGACTACGTACAAGGTCCCACTCGGAATGTCGCCATACCGCATGGTGTATGGAAAGGCATGTCACCTTCTTATCGAGCTAGAGCACCCTACCTTTTGGGGGGTGCAGAAATGTAATTTTAACCTTGATGTAGGAGGTTATGAGAGGAAGCTTTAGCTCAGCAAATTAGAGGAAATTCGGCAGGAAGCCTTATTGAACTTGTAAAACATGGATTTGTTTAAGAAAACATCATAGTATAACGTGAATTACAATTCAAACAAAACTTTTTATAATGAGACGATGAGTGTCTCGATCAATCTTAGGGAGATGTAAAATGGCGAAATTGATTCTTAATTTATTTATTCTCTTCTTTTGCTTGCTTAGAATTGAACGTCGGTTTCAAGTCTACGAATGTAAGATTCGCCAATCACGTTGTTAACTCTCACTATGTGTGCGTGCATCAAATAAATAATAAATGTGAAGGCATGGGTGCTTGTGCGCACAATTCTCACTTCGCAATGGCTATTAACAGAAAATGCATCAATCAAAAGATCATTAATATTTTCCGGATTTGACATTTTTATTGCAATAGATAGAGATATGAAGCAGCCAACTGTTGTTTTATTTCCTCAATTATAATGTCATTACAATCACTTCTAGTGGAATGCTTGTAAAAGGAATGAAAAGACTAATTCTAAGCTGACAGAAAAGATATGCACGCATGGATCTAAGGAAGATTATGCATGCATTCTTGGAGAGAATACTACTACTACTACTTAGCAAGATAATTATACAAGAAATTAAACCATGAAGAACACTAAGGTACGAGAAATCGGGGCATCGGAGGTGTCTCCAATGGCCGTGTTGCCTTGAGGTGGTAAGATGGAACAGAGGAATGGCCAAGGTGGTGTGGCCGACCTCCTGATGAAGGTGGTGGAGGTGTCTCACTTACTCTTGGACATGGAGAGTGGAGGTGGTGATGGAGCTCATGGATAATGTGTATGGAGTCCAAGATGGGGGTGCATGGCCACCCACTTGGGTCTTTAAATAGGATTGGAGGAGAGTCATCTAGAGAATTACAGAATTCTCTAGAAGACTTCCAAGGTTGGCCGTCCACCTCATGGAGAGCGGGTCATTTAGAGACACTTTCCAAGGGAAGAGGTTGTGGACTCCTTGAAAGACTATTTTTAGTCTTTCAAGGTGGTGCCACTTGGAGACCACTCTAGAATACTCTAGAGTGGACGGCCAAGTGGTGGGGTGTATGTGTGTATATGAGTGAGTGTGTGGTCAAGTGGATCATTTCATCCACTTCTTATTAGGTCTAAGTTGGTCTATTTAGGTTTCTAAAAATAGGTTTATACAACCTATGGCTAGAGTGATTGATCCAATTAAACTTAACCAATTTCAATTGGGTCAATGTGTGTGATGCGATGGATTTCACGCGTAAAGGGTTCGAGTTTGGAAAACCCATCGTCATAGTTTGATTTGAGAGAAAATCCTTCGATAAAATAAAATTTATAATCAAAACTCAAAAGGTGAGTCCTAGGTCAAACACAGGGAGGCGAACATTTAGTTTGAAAAATCTGCGTTCCATTTTTATTTCTTTTTGCCATTTTTATCTTTTCTAATTTTTTTTGGTAATTTTATCAAGCAAAAGATCAGGTCAATGCAAACTTGTATAACTAATCTACTTGCAAAAATAATATATATAGAGAGAGAGAAGAACAATCATATATTGCTTGATCAAATGTTTCTACAACTATGAAATCGGGAAAAACTACACTACAAAGCAGTGAAGATAGATATAGGTGAGAGAATCTCCCTTGACGGATGACTCGCTTTGACATCACCTAGAGGAAGGTGGTGAGGAGCGGGACGAATGAGGATGGAGCTGGAGGATGGAGGGCGCGGTAGGATGACGTCGCGGCGAGGGTCTACTTCCTGAAGTAGGTGAGAAGACAGCCGCAGGATGCTCCATGAATGAAGATGAGGGGAGGGAAAAATACTTGATTCTACTTTATAGGAGCATCTAGGGCTTAGGATAAGCTCTCTCTAGAGCCTTGAAGGTAATGAGGTGAAGAAAGGAAGAGATTGTAGAGAATGGAGGGGGGTAGGTCCTTTTATAGTGAAAGCGGAAGAATTTGTGCATAGGGCATTAGTGATAGCTACAATCGTCACTAAAGACCCTTGCAGCTGCCGCTTAAGAACCACTACACTATTGGTGTGCACATCATGCACTCATGCCTTACGCTACTTGTCGCACGCACGTGCACTGGCACTGAGCTTGTGCATTGCGCCCTTATGCATGTGCTCGGTTGTACGTTGCAAGGCTGTGCGCGGCACCCTTGTGCGTGCGCACGGCTGTGCCCTGCAAGGTTGTGCGTTGTGCCCTTGTGTGCATGTGTAGCCATGTCCAATTGGCAAATTGGGGTGCCGTGGGGATTCGAACCTGCGCCCCTCCCTTGGAGGCCAACATCTCAACTAATGTGCTACGGCTAGGGATTGTCACAAGTAGGAGTTATTGAGGCCTTGGCATGGAGGCTTCCTAACCTTTGGATGATGATCCAACAATTATGATTCGAAGGTGAAGATGATGAGGGGGCGCTAGTAGTTGTTGATGGACAGTGTTGGGCAGCCTAGATGGTGCCATGTGGCACCATCTGGGTCATCCATCTTGTTTCTGTTGCAGAGGGTGGCACGTGCTTGGATCGAGGTGATTTCTGCATTGTCGAATTGCGATCGTTGCTCTAGATCCATCCATATGTCGGATTTTTCATTCGAAGCCTATAAGGATGTTGCATTGCCCCCTGGCCGTTGATCTTCCTCGGACCACATAAGGTGCTACGGGATTTTGATCCCAACAATTTCGGAGGCGTTAGACTCCGATCATCATCCTGATCAGATCTATACGGTCAAATCATCCATCTGAGGCCATGAAATAAATCTCCTTCCCTCCTGACCATAAAAAGGACGTAATTAACCTAAAATATACACAACTACTCTAAATGCACGATGATGCATGCTATGCAAAATTTATAACATGAAATGCAAATCTACACCTAGGAACATGCATGAATAGGTGTTTTATCCCCAATAATTGTGTCTACATCATACCCTCATGCCTATCTTTTGCTAGACCCTAGCAAAATTAAGCTACATGCTATGTATACAAATAGAATTAGGACTTCATCGCTTAGGCCTAAGTTGTTTATTAACAATAGAAAATTTCAACTAAGGTCCTAACAACGAAAACTCAATAGTACCCGGGTGTCTGCCAGAATATAGACCGCTCAAGTCCTCACCTTATTTGAAAAAGGGAAGGTACATTTTTTTGTTTTTCTTCTTTTCTAATTTTTTTGGACTTTTTGAATTTGAGAGTTTTGAGATAACTTTTTACGGCTACCCAACCCACCCAAGGCTTGAAAAGGACTCTTAGTGCTAAGCATCTTGTGAAAGGGTGATAGACTCACTAAGCGACCATTAAAACAAACTTCAGGTTTCTACGACCCTAGGTGACCTTAAGAGTTTCTACTTAAAGGTTTATCTTTCTGATTAGCAGCTTTCTCCCTACTTTTTTTAATTTTTTTATGGGTCATCATAAGGGTGAACCTTGTGTATATCTCCCCAGTTTATTCTACTTCCGTGCTTCTTCCCTAAGTGTTTTGGAAATTATTTGTGCATCTTTGTGAGTTGGGCTCTGGACAACTAGCCAATAGGCTATTATCCATGGCAACTTGCAAGACATACTCGTGCGGTGAAGTGTGGTTTATTTTTCTATTTTTATTTTACTCCTTTTTTTATTTTTATTTTACTCCTTTTTCTATTTTTTTTTTGCTTTTTATTTTTGAGCATCATTTTTTTCATTTTCTAAGTAGGTGGTTTCCGTGATCTAAGATTTACCTAAAAGCAGTAGAATGCGTATGGTCATGTAGCTGGGCTCTAGACAATCGGCCAATGGGCTATTACCCACAACAACTTACTAGCCATACTACCCTAGAAAGTTCATTACCTACCTAATTTTCGTAAGAACTGTTGAAAAGTGAGTCAGTGCAAATAGTTTGTAGATGCTTAGACTTAAAGTCCCCCCAAATCAGAGAGTGAGTTGATAAGTCGTGTACTTATCACCCAATTTATTTACTAAATTAAAATAAAATCACTTGGCGAGGACTCAAGACTAAGTCCACATTCGAGTGGACATTCGGGCTAATTAAGCCCAAAGACCTAAAGAGTTTAAGTGTTCAGGTCCTAAAGTATCATTTCCTAAAGATAATAACTTTCAAAAGCCTAAGTTCTCTTCTCCTAATTCTATTTTTTTCTTTTTCTTGTCTTTTTGAATTTTTAAATTTTTTTCTTTTTTTTAAGAAAATAAAAAAAATTCTACAGAGCTATTGAAATAATTTTAGGATTAAGTATCCACCCCCCATGCCTAAATGATGCAATGTCTCATATTAGAAATAAAGACATGAAACGAGCGAAATAATAGAATATCACCTGCGTTTCATGACAATCCAGTTCGCTCCACAGAGAGAATAGTGTACGCATGCGCTAAGTAAAATGCCTTTAGCTAGGCATAAAATACAATCAAAGGAGAGACTAAGAATTCATAGTTACAGGTCAGAATCAAAATTAAAAGATTGATCCTTAAACCCATCAGCAGAAGATGTCCACAAATGTGAACTAGAATTTGGTGCAGACCCATCCCCCACAGTCAAGTGTTTCTAAGGTTCTGGATGAAAATCACCTAGAACCTAAGACTGTTGTACTTGCGGGGCCGGGCCTGCGGTTTGGTGGTGTGCAACCCAAGACAAAAGTGTTGGACAATGGGTAAGTCTAAATCACTATGCCTATTTGTCCATGTGGAATTTGGCTCAAAAATATAATCAATTATGTTATGCTTGGGTTGCACATCAAAGACATGATAAGGGTCCTTGTAGAAAGTGGGTAGTTTCAAGTCAATAGGGACCCTTAGATCAAAAGTCCTGCTTTTCCTGAAGTTAATCTCCCAGATCCTCACTTCTAAATTCCTATCTTCCAACATCAAGTGCTCGGGCTTCGGGACCTCTAGCATATCATTCACCCCATATGATTTACCCAAGTCCACAAATCGTGGCTAAATCAGAATTGACTTGTGCACAATGATCTCAAAAGTATGACCATTCAGCTCTTCGGGGTATGGTTGAAGAATAGGGCTACTGATTGAATCTTCTAGTAAATGAGGATTCGGATCCTCCAAGTTATCCCCAGCTAGATCACAATCTTCAATAATCGAGTTATCAAATTGTTCATCATATTCCTCAAGCTCATTTGTCTCACTAAAATCATCTTCCTTAAGCTCAAGTGAGACTTCACCTAAAGATTCCTTACCCTCAGAATCAAAGAATTCTTGACCATCATTTATATATGTCTCAAAATCATATGTCATTTCATGGTCCATGGAGACATATTTTTCATCGTTCCCTGGCTCAGAGATCTCGGATGAGGTAATAGGTTCATCTTGAATCAGTTGCTCTAGACCAACTTGGTCATCTCCGGTCTCAGGACATGTATCCCTCCCAACAGGTGCCTGAGCAGGTTCAGAGATTGGCTCTCCTGAAGGGGGTTCATTTTGAGAATCATCCCAAGATTGGACTAGGGCAACTACGAATTTCACCCTCAATCTCGACAATTTCCCAAGTAGAAACTCACCCGGGACCCTATCCTTAGCATCTTGGAGCAAATTCAATAAAGAGCTATTCAGCTCATCAATCCTGTCGATCATGGGCTCCAATTCTTCAGTGCATGATGTTGGCTGAGCTTCTAAAGATTGTATAGTGTTCAACAAGTTAGCTAACACCCTATACTAGACCTGGTTCACCTGAACCGAATGGTTCGGTTCAGGGTTGGGTGGGTTTAGGTTAAATCTAGAGGAGTCAAGATATTGAGGTTCTCAGGGTCCTCCCTGATAGTAGGTCATTTCGGGTTGTTCAAAGAATGGTGGTGATCTATATTGAGTGGAATACTAGGTAGGATAGGTGTTATAATCAACATATCCTTCTTGATCATAGATCGAGTTAGGTTGATCATCAAAGGGTGGAGATCTATAATCATTGTAGGTGTAAGAAGGATAATAATCATAGTCTTGTTGTCCATGGTTAAGCCCTAGACACTGAGGTCTGGATTCATATCCCCAATCAAAGTTATCCTGACTAGGAGATGGAGAGTCATAAGTCGAGTCCGGATAGTAATCACCTTGAGGATAGGCAGTGGTAGGAGGATAGGTTGGAATTGTGTGTATGGTGTGGAAGCATACATGGTGGAGTAGGAGGGAAAATAGAGGAGAGAAAGGTGCCCTATAGTATAATCAACCAAACATACCCTTAGGTGGGTAGCCTAAAGATCTACAGACTCCCAAAACTTGTCCCAAGACTATGAATGATTTAGTCTACTTTTATCCGGTCAATCCAACCAGTTAGAGGGAGGGGCTGGGGAGAAGTTTCTTCCTTTGGCTTGTGCCTCCGGTTCCTTTGATACCCCCAACCGCAGTTGTTTGACACTACTCCCCTAGCTAGACATTAGATGGACCAGTAGAAGTAGATTAATCGAAAATAATCTCAATCTGAGCCCCAAAGAGGGAATCAATTCTTAAGGCCAATGTCTACTAATGGGAACACCCTTATGAGCCATAACTAGCTCATCTTGATCCAATTAAGTCAATAAATGCTCCTACACATCTACCAGAGAGTCATATTTCACTACATAATCATTCTGAGGGAAAAATAAGAAACTAGGATTAAAACTGTAATTTTACCAGCATATCATGAATGTAGTACAACCACTGGTTTTCCTAGGGATTAATTAAGGGTCAAATGGTCCTCAAAGGCTAACACATGGGTTATAACAATCAGAAAAGGGTTTGCACGTGTTTTGAGAATTAAATGACTTTTGAAACCCTAAAAACAAACCCACTTAATTAACTGAGGTTCTGATCAAGATAACATTCACCTAAACCTTCTTAAATTCATAGAAAAATATTCTCTAGGATTTGGAACCTTCAATTTGACCATCAAAACATGTTTTGACCCAGAATAGAATCTCAGACAGACATTTACCCTAATTTGGGTTTTTGCATAAATTACCCAGTCAAAAGTGGTCAAAACCAACATCCAACTTTAGCATTGGATTTCTTAGGTCCAAATTAGGTTTTCACCAAAATTTGGACCCAAGATGAGTTTGTCTTGACCTAGTTTGCAACTTGGTTCTGTTTGATTACATTTATACTCTTAACTTTCAAAATCTTTTCAAACAGACCCCTAACTTTGTTGTCATTCTCACAAAAAGGTCTCTACCACCATTAAACTTGTTCCCACTTGCTTCGGCGACCTTAGTTTGGAAAGAACTAGATTTCTTGACGAATCCCTTTCAAATTTGAAAGGGAAGTTCGTCAAGAAATTCCCTTTGAACCAAATCCTACGCCCCAAAACCTTCCCAATCGCTCATGCGAATGCATGGGAGATTTGGGTATCAAGGAATTTCCCAACTCTGGCAATCTTTCCAAGCTTAGGAAGCTTGCTTCCCAAGCTCAAAACTTCCTCCTGAGGTGTATAAAAGAACCTCCTGCTTAGACCGTCCTCCTTACGCTCGAAATCGGCCAAGATTTCCCACCAATTCCTCTCTCTCTAGTCCGAAAGCTCCTCGACGTCCGATGAGCCCCTTCGTCCATCTTCGTCCTCCGTTCGCAATGCTAGCAGTGAAATTTTCTTCCTCATGTCTTCCTGCATCGAGCTGTACCAGCTAGCACCCTAATCTCCTCCTTCCTCACCGTTTCCCTCTCTCTGGAGCTGTTCTCTTCTTCAGCGCTGGCAACACCACAACCGGTGCCTTCTCCTTCCTACTTCATTCGTTAGTACATTCAACTACTCTCTAACCTCTTCCTCATCACACCAACACTTTCGACATGCCGTTTCGACCTCGACCACACCTCCGCAACTCCATCGTCTACCACTCCGGCCACACCTCCGGCGAGGAACATCTCGCTCCACACGCCACCAAACTCCTTGCTGACTACCTCAAAACCTCTGCCACACCTCTCCGCTCATTTCCCCTCTTTCAATTTCCCATTCCATCCACTCACACCACCCCCCAAACAAACCCATCACCAATGACCTAACCCGTGGCTGTCCAGCCACCATCCACACCCATCCTCCACGAAACCACTGCCATTATGTTCACCATGCTACGGTGAACCTCCTAAGGTGTTTTGATTCTGCCGAAAGGCCTTATTCTCTATTTTAGGTTCTAGGCCGGAGCTCCGCCGCCACATTGTTTTCTCTGGCAGTGTTCACGATGTTGTAACCACGAAGTCCCCAAGTGACACCCTCAAGCAGTGCGGACTACCTCCAGCAACATCCCTAGGTGGCCAATTGGGAGCATCGACTGCTCCAAGGATGCGAATTGAAGGCCACCTGCTACTGCTATTTGCGTGAAGGACAAGCGTGGCATTAGTGCCACATCGTGAACAGATGACCTCGTGACCACGCATAAGTTGAATTTGTCAAGTGGGTTATTCACCTCCAAACATGGGGTGAGGTCCTTCTCACCCATGCACTGCCTCGTCCGCGACCTTTGCCCGCAGACCTAGCCTGACCCGTTAACCTGCCTAAGCCTCACTCCACTCTCATCACTCACTACCAATGAGCCTGGCCTCAGGCACGCTACATCCGATAACCCGATTACCCCTATGGCTCTGGGAGAGCTGATCTAAAAGAGAGAAAGAGAGATGGAGAACCTGTGTGGGTAGGGGGAGGGTTTTGCTCTTGGTGAAACCCGGCTAACACTTAGCCGAATTCAGAAGCTTCCTGATGAGAGACTCATCATGATCTCTAATTACCCCTAATTAACTAGTCTTCCTAGTTAATTAGCTAAGGATATGAATATATAAGGGTTAATTATAAAATAAGGGATATTTAGTAAAGGACCTTAAAATAAGTTAAAAATGATATTTTATCATTCAATCAATATTATTAACAATTTAATTAATAATTGGAGTCGAAATCTTATTAATCATTTCCTTAATTAATAAGTTAAGTAACTTAAACATAATATATATATAAGTATATAAAAACTTAAGTAATTTTCTTTAACCTAATAAATTAACTTGAAAAGGTCAAAAATGTAAATTCAAGGTGTAAACATAATAGTTATCTTATTTACTAACATATATAAAAAGTTGAAAAAGATCTAAGTTAAAATAAACCTTTAAAACCTGAGTTTACATTTTGGTACTTAAAATTCATCGCAATCGGGTCCTTAATTTTCATAAAGGTCCTTAAGTTTCATTGCATTTAGGTCTCTTTCGTCTTCTTCTTCTTCTTCAGCCGATTGGACAGCTGACGATGGAGAGTAATTCCACCGTGCGATCACCGCCCTACCGACATCATCCTTCCTTCTCCAAGCTCCTGGAGCTTGTGCTCACCACTCCATCTTCATCCATCGGTCTAGATCACTCAAAAATCCTAATTTCTGGTGGGAGTTAACCTCACCATTGTCGGAGACGATGTCAGAGGTTAAGCTCCCCAAGCTTCTTCTTCATCCAGACTTCACCATCCTCTGTGTCGCCATTCACTATAAATACCCCCTCACCCCTTTGATTTCTCTCAAGTTGGCTCCCTTCCCTCTTCTAACACTGTAGCCAACTTCGATAGGCTATTCTCTCCGCAACTCCGGCAACTCCCCATCTCATCTTCTGACTTCCTCCATCGATCCTGATCAGCTGAGGAGCTTCGTTGAGGTCAGCTGCGTCTTTGGACACAGGCACCGACCAAGGAGATCCTCTGCTTCACCTCACATCCGCCACCGGAGATCTTTCGACTACCCTCTGATTTCACTCGTTCGCCATGAGCCTTCGGCATAATCCCTTTGACCCCTTCGTCCAGGTAATAGTAGATTAGGAGTAGGGTAGTTTAGGTAGGTAGTTAGCCGTAATGTCAGATTTCAGATGTCATCTTCCTCGACTCCGGTGAGCTCCTTGAGCTTGCCAGAGCCCTAATTTTGTCTTTTGAACTCGTTGATCACCTTCCTCTATCACTCACGATCACTTCTAGCCCATTTAAACATTAATTTTATCACTTAATCGCCTAAATCACTTCCACCTTCAACAGTTACTGTTGCTGTCCATGGCGGCAGTAACTGGCTTAGATTCACATCCAATGGATCCTTCATCACTTACTCATCACTAAAGGATCCTAAATATCATCTTAATTTGATTAATTATTGTATATAACTTAAAAGCCTAAATTTATCTAAGTTCCTGAGCTCGCTGTCAATGGTGGCTCAGAAACAGTTTAAATTATAAATTATGTATTTATTTATCTTCGCAATACTGTTTTGACTTGTCTTGACTACTCATCTGAGTGGGTGACCAAGTCCTGTGCCTCAACCCACTCAAAATCAATTCAAACTAATTTTAATGATTCATCTAACGAATTACTGAGGAATTAAATACGATCACGAGGTTCCTTGCAACCTCAGGAACCTTTGCAGATTAAAAATGGCACAAATTCTCACTCTGTACACAATTTGCATTCTTTCTGGACTCATCGGAGCTTCGACGAGTCAAAAGTGATCTTCAGCCTGTAGAACTTGGTGATAAGCTCCAGATTGATGAATTGAGGTTCACTGATCATATTGAGATTGTTTCTTTGAGATTTTGATAACTGGAGCTTGAGTTAGGTCTTCATCTTCTCCAACTCCAGTAGAGTTGGAGAAGTTCGACAGAAAGATGTAGGTTAGGATTAATAGGTTTAAAAGCTTCAGTGTAGTGCACTGAAGTCATTTTTGTGTTTAAATTAGTGTAACAACTTTCAAATCTTCTGATGAACAAAGTGCTTTTGGAGCTCAGGCGACGAGCCTGGAACCTTAATTTCTAGGGTTAGAACACCTATTAAAGAGGCTGAATGAATTCCTGATGTTGAAAGAACCCTATTTTAGGCTTTAATTTCATCTAAAAAGGTTAAACTTAGAAAGTCAAAATTCGTGGCTTTACAGTCAAACTTGAGTCTGATCCTTGGATTTAATCAGATGAATTGATGAGTTCAAATTGTTTCTAAGATGATTGTGAAAGATTTAGAAGAGTTTTGGATGAGCTCTAATGGACTTTGTTGTAGAATTTGATCACTACCAGTTTGGGTTGTTTTCGAACCCAAACTATTGGCAGTGAGTTTTTGATGAAATTTGATCTCAAATCCTACCCAGTTGAGTTTGTTGAATCCCTTAGAATTTGTTTAAATCAATCAGAATTGATTCTAAGTGTCTGTTACATTTGTTTTATGTCTGAAATCTGTGCAGAGAAGCTTTCAGAGATGCTTGAAGCTTCTCTGCTGTTCCTAAAGCTTTGAGAGCTCAAACCCATACAAGTAGCTGTGGAATCTTCTGCAGAACCCATTTAAACCCTTAGATAAGTGAGAAAGTCCATTCCGTGGAGTCATAACTGATTAAGTAATCTTCCAGGCAGTTGAAACCCGTAGGAACCCCCTAGATTCACTCTTCAAATTGAAGAGGAAAACATCCTCTTAACTTAAAATTGACCCTGCAACCTTTTAGAGCTACCTTAGAGCTTTCCATCAAGCTTTGAATTGCTTGATTTGGAGCTCTGAGTAGGGAGATATCTTCAGTTGAAGTCAGGTCTGGAGGGGGAACATAGTCCCACATCAGCAAGAGACGAGCAGGTGCCTTAGTATAAAACATTTTTGTTGCATGGGCTTCTCAGTCGTCAAGCGCTTGGTGCGATCTGAACATCTGACCATTATGAGCATATGTGTGTGTGTGCGGGCATGTGTGTGCCTGTGAGTGTGCGCCCAAGTGGGAGTGTGCAATGTTGGCCTTGGGAGGGCGAGGCCTAGGAGGCGTTGAGCCGGTTTGGCTCCAAACTCTGAATCGGAAATAAACCAAACCATAATTGAACCAGGTGAGGACTTAGTAGGGTCTGGTCCCACCCTGCAAAGGGTGCTGCGTATCCCTAAAAAGTCTGATCCGCAAACAAATAACAAATTTTTGGTTGAAGAGAAAAACCCAGTTCGTTTCAGCTGAAGGTTAAGGAAGGAAGGTTCAGATGAAGAAGTGATAAGGTTCAGTAGCTAAGGAAGCTAAGGAAAGGAAACAGAAGAAGGACTCGAAAGAGAAGAAAAGAAAGAAGATAAGGCATAAAGGCTGAAGGTTAACAGGCATGAAGACTAAGGAGGAGACTTAAGGAAATACTAAGGGAGAAGAAGAAGGCAGAACAGGAGAAGAAAGAAAAGAAGCTCGAGAGAATAAGAGAGAAATAAAAAGAGAAAGAGAAAAAAAATAAAGGATAAATAGAATAAAAGGAAAATAAAGAAAGAAAGAAAGAAAGAAAGAGAGAGAGAAGAAGAGAGAGGTTGAAGAATAAAAGAAATTAAGAAGTTGTTTTTCTTGTTTTATTTTTAATCTCTTACTTTCAATTGTTATAATAAGGCATATGCTGAATAGACAAACTCTCACTTGCCTTAAATCTACTGAGATAAATGTTGTAAATGAGTTTTCATATGGGATTTTGCATATTTCTTCAATCTAATCAAATTTTGCAAAATTCATTTTTCTACAATTAATTTAATTATACCTCTTATACTTATAAAGAAAAATACAGATAACTAGTGAATTTAGAATGAATTATACCTCCCAGCGAACGAGCTGGACTCAACCAGTAAAAATTTTCTAAAATGTTAGGTTAATTCAACCCTATACTACTAATTGACACAACTTCGAGTTAACCTAAGTGACTTTTCTCTACTCTTAATTAAGTAAAATTAACTTAATTAACTAAGTTGAGTAAGAAACGCATCATTTTAATGGCGTCGTTGTCGGGGAGGAAATATTTTGCTTTATTTCATTCATCAAAACTTCCCTGTCATTGTTTCGTCTAACCATCATTTTAATGGCGCCGTTGCCGGGGAGGTAATCCTTTAATTCACTAGAATTTAACAGTTTACTTGTCTAAATAGGAGGTATTTGTAATTATATTTCTTTCTTTGTTCTAATTAGTTGTGTTTTGTTTTGTTTTTGTTTTGTTTTCTATCTTCTTTTCAGGTTCACCTTCGCGGGTAATCTCAGGAGAAGGCGGGATTCTGTTTCTATTTTGCTATTTTTGTTGTAAGTATTTCTAGTCTTAGTCTTTAGAGTAGTTTGATTTGTTGCATTAAAAATTAAAAAATACAAAAATACATCTTTTTCAGACTAGCAGCAGCATATCATAGGCATACACTCTTAGGAGTGCATTCTACCTGCTAGTATTAAAGTGAATCTGACTCGGGAATTTTTACTATTTTTCTCACATCAGCGGGAAAACACGAGAAAACCCATGTAGATCCCTGTCCTTTGAAATTTAAAAGATCATATTTTTGTTTGAAAAGATTTAAAAAGCGGCCATTGAATTTTAGATTGATATATTTTTGAAAAAAAAGAATAACTAAAAAGAGGAAATTAAAAATTGTGACTAAATCTGATTGCAGAATGCATTAGGGTTTTATCGCTATCGTCTGTTGCATGCTATCGCACACACAGTGCGATCACTAGAGTCACACAAGTCTATTTTTCTATCTCTCCTCTTTGCACCTCTTAGGGTTTTGGTCGAAGATCAACAAGTCTGTCTCACTACTAGAGCCCCGGGGTGCCAGTAGTGAGTGGTCTCGATCCTAGACCTTAGTCCTTTGAGCCTTAAGGTTACGCACCTGCGTAGACATAGATTAGGATGCATATTTTGACACTGTTACTCTATTTTCTTGCGTCAAATTACTTTTGCGTATCCTAGGAATCTCTTCTTTCCTTTGAAAGAAGAGCAAAACCCACGTTTTTGCATTGTTTTGTGGATTTTTGTGCTGCTGTTTTTATCGGTAGTGTGCGTGTGCCTTTGTACATTATTTTCCATTTTATGGACGGGAGGCGATCCTTGCATCGGCCTCTTGCACCATCATTGACAGGTGATCCTAGGCCGGTTGCAGATAAGCAACCAATGGTTTTCCCATCTGATCCATCTACTTCTATGGATCAAATGCAGAATCTAAATCCCGAGATCCCTTCTTCTTCTGGTCAGGGGAAGATGACGCCTTTTGATGTTCATGAGGCTCTCCTGAGCCAGAATCCTAGGATGCTTGAGTAGACTAGACAAATTAATCTTTTAATGGCAGCCTTGAATAATTTACAGACTCTTCAAACCCATCTCCACCTCAACTTGAGGCGGGTTTTGAAATCCCTGATTTACCGATCCCTCGTCCAAGGCCTCTACTTAGAGATTACTACAACCCATCTAATGCACAAGTAGAGCCTAATGTTAGGATTCCTATTGGGGAGAATGATCCTAAGTTAAAGCCAAACATCATCGATCTAATCCGCCACTTTCACGGATTTGCATCCGAGGATCCATTTCAACATATCGAAGATCTTAAGAATCTATCCCAAACTCTTGGACCTCGAAATCAAAATAGGGAAATCCTACTTATGAAAATGTTCCCTTTTAGCCTTAAAGACAAAGCTGCTTATTGGTATAGAACAATTGCAAGACCAATCTCAACTTGGGCTGAACTCGAATCTGCTTTTCTAAAGAAATTCTTTCCAATTGGTCGAACTAATGCTTTAAAGCGAGCTATTACTACTTTCAACCAAAACCAAGAACCAATTCATGAAGCGTGGGAATGTTTCCATGAATTGCAAAGGAAATGCCTACATCATGACATCCCTCGTTGGCAACTCATGCACATCTTCTACTATGGTTTACAAGAGGGCATTCGCAATCTAGTCAATGCCTTTTGTGGAGGGAATTTTCTAAATCGCGATGCAGAATCCGCCTCAGAATTATTTGAAGGGATGGCGGAAAACTCAATCAACAACGCATCAATGTTGCAATTTACGTGGGGAGTAAACACGAATCATCAAAATACGCACAAGGGCATCCACGAGATCGGTAATCCGTCCAGTTCAAAGGATTTAGAGATAATTGCAGAAAAAATGGACAAAGTTGATATCGTAGCAAAGCATCTCGACGAGGTCAGAAATACGATGAAGACTTTTACGCCTCTACTTGCTACGAATCCAGCGTATTCACCTGTTTCGCAAATTCCCGCGGGGAGGGAATTTGTGAAAAATCTGGATTCTAGAGATCCATCTTCCTTGGGTTTTCTATCTACTCCTTCACCAACCCAAGGAGGGACCTTTGTCCCACAATCTTACCCACCCTTTTCCCCACCCTTTGCTGTTGCAGAAAACATGCCATATCTTTTAGAATTACATGCCATCCACGAAAACACTCCAAGACCAAACTTTTATTTAAATTCTTATAATCTTGGATGGAGAAGCCACCCAAATTTCTCTTGGGTTGATCAAAATCAAAATCAAAATCAAAGACCAAATTATCCGAATCAGGCCCATTTAAATCCACCTCCATTGCCTCTTCAGCAATCAAATTTAAGGCCTAATCCGATGAGTATGCAAAATTACTCTAGGCATAATAGAGATTCACAGCTAGATCAGATTTTAAGAGCTGTGTCAGAGAGTCAGTGACAAAATGCTGAAGCTCTCGCTGAGATCCATAGGCAATGTAAGGTTGAATTGGCTGATTTACGAAATCAGATCATGCTTTTGGTTGAATCTCGTTAGCCAGGTACCCTTCCATCTCAGCCAATTATGAATCCTAGGAATCTGCCAAGTCCTAGGCAAAATTAATGCCAAGTCCATTTCCTTAATCAGGCCTTTGATTCTAATCATAACTCGTCCTCCATACTACCTGAAAACAATCCACCAAACCCGCATCAGCAGCCTTTATTGTATCAAAATGACCCACCTATTATTGAGAATCAAAACTGACTTTGCTGATCTTCTGAACTTGGTTGGAATCATTTCTTGCATTGCCTTAATCTTTAATATTCTACATCTCAACCTAAATCAAATCTACTCTTCACAAGATTCACTCTGATCTTTTTAAGATTTTTCACAAGAATCTGATTTTGGGTTTTGCGAGATCTATTCTAGGCAATTTTTGGACGAGTTGTAACTGGGTGGTTTAATTTGTTCTCTGTTTTTTAATCAATTCTTTCATAACTCCTTTATTTTTACCATATACTTATCCTTTTTAGGAGTTCTTTACTAGGGTTTACGCCTAGCTGAAGGTGTAAAATTTAGCATTTGTACATAGCTGTTTCCTATTTTTACTTTTGATTTTTCTTCTACACTTTGAAATTTCACTGATTACCTTCATTTAGTCCGACTGACCACTCTGATCTTTGGTCAGACTTAAAATCGTTTGCATAGAGATCTTGGATCTCTTCTATTAGACTCCTTCCATCATCCTATACTAAATGAAGTGTAATATCTTTTCACCCTTCTTACAACGAGGACATTGTAAAATCTTGGCTTGGGGGGTTGTTGAAGTGAAATTTTCACTTTAAGTGTGGGTTAAAATTTAAAGAACACATAAAAATTAAATATCCACGAAATTTAAAAAAATAGAAATTTCAAAAATGATAAAAATTTTTGAAAATAAAAAATTTCATAAAAATTTGAAAATTTTTTAAAAAAATTCATAAAAATTGAAAAATCTTGTATACATAAAAAATAAAAATATATAAATACAAAAATTTGGAAATGAAAATTCATAAAAATAATAAGAGGGGTATATTCATCTTTTAATAAAGAAGAAAAGAAGAATATATATATATAAATATATATTTACTATAATTAAGAGTTAATTTTCTTTTAGGTCAGAAATTAAAATGTATATAGATAGAGTATTTAAGAGCATTCAATTCTTAATTAGATTTTTACTTTAAACATTTTGTAAAAACACACTTTTAAATTTTAAAATAAGATTTTATTTGAATTAGGAATCTTTTAAATCTTTTGGAACTTTGTTTTTCTATTCTTACCTTGAATTAAGAAACTAAGTGTATTAAGATTTAAACTTAAGTTTTGAAATTAAATTATAACTTTTTAATCAATTAGATTAAGTAATCCTTTTTCTTTTTGAAAATTTGATTTTATCATAAAGTTAAGTAAAAGGCCAGATATTCAGAGTTAATTCGATAGAGAGTTAGTAGAATTTTAGTTTACAAGACTTACAGACTAAAGATAAATACTAGACTTGGTAATTTTGTCTTGACGGATCCTATAGGAGGAAACTAAGAATTTGAAGAACCTGAGAGTGAAGGGCTTTGTTGTCCAAGCTCTGGTTTGAGAGCTAAGTAACCTAAACATCTAAATTTACACACATAGAATTATCTTGTTGGTATTTGAGATCACGAAAACACAGAGGTTAAGATATCAGTTCTGAATCCTTTTTAGTCCAAGGATTTCTATGGGGCAGTTCTTGAAAGGGTGAAGGATGTGCCACTCACCTAGAAAAAGGATTTGGAGAATAAAGTTAGTAAGAAAAATGAGAAGGGGGAAAGAAAAAGAAAAAAAAAATAATAATAAAACACCCTGCAATTGAGTGCCTCATTACAAATAGGTGCTTATGCAGTTTTTCCACATATAAATAAAGCATCTCAATACAAATGGATGCTACCCTTCCTTCCATCAAATAAAAAGAATACCTCGCTACAAATGGGTGTTCTAACCAATAGAAAAGTGAAAAAAATATATGGAGATAAAAATATTAGGAATAAGAGACCCAGTGGTCCACTGGGGAGATATACACAAAAAGTGTTGACCTCAGGATAGAAAACTGATGAGGAGAAAGCAACCAAACCTGAGTAAGGCCAAGCCAAAGGCTTGAATTGGAATAATTGGGATTGGGAATTAATGTCTTAAGATCTGGATTTTTTAAACTTTGGATGCCTTTGGGACAATTCTCTTCACTAAGCACAGATGTTTTAAAATCATAGCTACTGAACTTTGGTATTAGGCAGCGAAGCCTAAGAAATCGGGCTTTGAAGATTTTAAGTTGAGACCTAAAGGAGAAGAATTAACAGAATCCTAGGTTTAGAAGTTATTCTGAGTGCTGTAGGCTAGTAAATTAGAGTTTTACTACTCTAAGTTTGATTAATGATGAGAATCTGGTTAGTTTGCTTAAACTTATATTGATAAAAATCAAATATCATAAACAAAGGATTAACTTAATTCTATTGAGTTTTTAAGTTAAAATTTAATTCTCAATTCTTAAGTTTTATTTCCTTAAAACACTCTGCATTCTAATTTGAGTTAAGAATCGTTATAAAGACTAAGAGATTTTTAAAGAATTCTAATTCTGAGTAAAATACTTGTTAACAAATTATTTTAAGTGTGTTTTGAAAATGTTATAAGTATAAATCTAAGTAAGAAAATTTTCACATATGCTCTGTACATTAATCATTTATATTAAACTTAAAAATTTCTGACCTAAGCTTTCCCCTACATAGTTACTATTTATAATAATTTAAACCCAAATGCTTTAAATCATCATAGTCTTAGTTAATTTTGCTAGGGACTAGCAAAACTTTGGCTTGGGGGTATGATGAGAGACTCATCATGACCTCTAATTGCCCCTAATTAACTAGTCTTCCTAGTTAATTAGCTAATGATATGAATATATAGGGTTAATTATAAAATAAGGGATATTTAGTAAATGACCTTAAAATAAGTTAAAAATGATATTTTATCATTCAATCAATATTATTAACAATTTAATTAATAATTGGACTTGAAATCTTATTAATCATTTCCTTAATTAATAAGTTAAGTAACTTAAGCATAATATATACATAAGTATATAATAACTTAAGTAATTTTATTTAACCTAATAAATTAACCGAAAAATGTTAAAAATGTAAATTCAAGGTGTAAGCACAATAGTTATCTTATTTACTAACATATATAAAAAGTTGAAAAGGATCCAAGTCAAAATAAACCTTTAAAACCTAAGTTTACATTTTGAGCCTTAAAATTCATTGCAATCGGGTCCTTAATTTTCATAAAGGTCCTTAAGTTTCATTACATTTGGGTCCCTTTCGTCTTCTTCTTCTTCTTCAGCCGATTGGACGGCTGACGATGGAGAGTAATTCCACCACACGATCACCGCCCTGCCGACATCATCCTTCCTTCTCCAAGCTCCTGGATCGTGCGCTCACCACTCCATCTTCATCCATCGGTCTGGATCACTTGGAAATCCTAATTTCTGGTTGGAGTTAACCTCATCGTCGTCAGAGATGATGTCGAAGGTTAAGCTCCCCAAGCTTCTTCTTCGTCCAGACATTGCCATCCTCTGTGTCGCCATTCACTATAAATACCCCCTCACCCCTTCGATTTCTCTCAAGTTAGCTCCCTTCCCTCTTCTAACACTGCAGCCGACTTTGATAGGCTATTCTCTCCGCAACTCTGGCAACTCCCCATCTCATCTTCCGACTTCCTCCATCCATCCTGATCAGCTGAGGAGCTTTGCTGAGGTTAGCTGTGTCTTTGGACACAGGCACCAACCAAGGAGATCCTCTGCTTCACCTCACATCTGCCACCAGAGATCTTTCGACTACCCTCTTATTTCACTTTTCCTCCATGAGCCTTCGGCGAAATCCCTTTGACCCCTTCATCCAGGTAATAGTAGATTTGGAGTAGGGTAGTTTAGGTAGGTAGTTAGCCGTAATGTCAGATTTCAGATGTCATCTTCCTCAACTCCAACGAGCTCCTTAAGCTTGCCAGAGCCCTAATTTTGTCTTTTGAACTCGTTGATCACCTTCCTCTATCACTCACGATCACTTCTAGCCCATTTAAACATTAATTTTATCACTTAATCGCCTAAATCACTTCCACCTTCAACAGTTACTGTTGCTGTCCATGGCGGTAATAACTGGCTTAGATTCACATCCAATGGATCCTCCATCACTTACTCATCACTAAAGGATCCTAAATATCATCTTAATTCGATTAATTATTGTATATAACTTAAAAGCCTAAATTTATCTAAATTCCTGAGCTTGCTGTCAATGGTGGCTCAGGAACAGTTTAAATTATAAATTATGTATTTATTTATCTTCGCAATACTGTTTTGACTTGTATTGACCACTCATCTGAGTGGGAGACCAAGTCCTATGCCTCAACCCACTCAAAATCTATTCAAACTAATTTTAATGATTAATCATTCATCTAATGAATTACTGAGGAATTAAATACGATCCTGAGGTTCCTTGCAACCTTAGGAACCTTTGCAAATTAAAAATGGCACAAATTCTCACTCTGTACACAATTTGCATTCTTTCTGGACTCACCGGAGCTCCGGCGAGCTCCGACGAGTCAAAAGTGATCTTCAGCCTATAGAACTTGGTGATAAGCTCCAGATTGATGAATTGAGGTTTACTGATCATGTTGAGATTGTTTCTTTGAGATTTTGATAACTGGAGCTTGAGTTAGTTCTTCATCTTCTCTAACTCCGACAGAGTTGGATAAGTTCGACAGAAAGATGTAAGTTACGATTAATAGGTTTAAAAGCTTCAGTGCAGTGCACTGAAGTCATTTTTGTGTTTAAATTAGTGTAACAACTTTCCAAATCTTCTGAGAAACAAAGTGCTCTTGGAGCTCAGGCGACGAGCCTGGAACATTAATTTCTAGGGTTAGAACACCAATTAAAGAGGCTGAATGAATTCCTGATGTTAAAAGAACCCTATTTTAGGCTTTAATTTCATCTGAAAAGGTTAAACTTAGAAAGTCAAAATTCGAGCTTTACAGTTAAACTTGAGTCTGATCCTTGGATTCAATCAGATGAATTGATGAGTTCAAATTATTTCTGAGATGATTGTGAAAGATTTAGAAGAGTTTTGGATGATCTCTGATGGACTTTGTTGTAGAATTTGATCACTGCCAGTTCGGGTTGTTTTTGAACCCAAACTGTTGGCAGTGAGTTTTTGATGAAATTTGATCTCAAATCCTGCCCAGTTCAGTTTGTTGAATCCCTTAGAATTTGTTTAAATCAATCTGAATTGATTCTAGGTGTCTGTTACATCTGTTTTAAGTCCAAAATCTGTTCTCCAAAGCTTTCAGAGAAGCTTCAAGCTTCTCTACTGTTCCTGAAGCTTTGAGAGCACAAATCCATACAAGTAGCTGTGAAATCTTCTGCAGAACCCATTTAAACCCTTAGATAAGTGAGAAAGTCCAGTCTATGGACTCAGATCTGATTAATTCATCTTCCAGGCAGTTAAAACCCGTAGGAACCCTTAGATTCACTCTTCAAATTGAAGAGGATAACATCCTCTTAACTAAAAATTGACCCTGCAACCTTGTAGAGCTTTCCATCAATCTTTGAATCGCTTGATTTGGAGCTCTAAATAGGGAGATATCCTTAGTTGATGTCGGGTCTGGAAGGGGAAACATAGTCGCACATTGGCAAGTGCTTGTGGGTGCCTTAGTATAAAACATTTTTGTTGCATGGGCTTCTCGGTCATCAAGCGCTCGGCGCGATCTGAACATCTAACCATTATGAGCATATGTGTGTGTGTGTGTGAGCATGTGTGTGCCTGCAAGTGTGCACCCGAGTGGGCGTGTGCGATGTTGGGCCTGGGAGGGAGAGGCCTGGGAGGCAATGAACTGGTTTGTCTCAAAACTCTAAATCAGAAATAAATCGAACCATAATTGAACTAGGGGAGGACTTAGTAGGGTCTGGTCCCACCCTGCAGAGGGTGCTGTGTATCCCCGGAAAGTCTGAGCCGCAAACAAATAACAAATTTTTGGTTGAAGAGAAAAACCCAATTCGGTTCAGCTGAAGGTTAAGGAAGGAAGGTTCAGAGGAAGAAGTGCTAAGGTTTAGCAGCTAAGCAAGCTAAGGAAAGGAAACAGTAGAAGGACTCAAAAGAGAAGAAAAGAAAGGAGAAGATAAGGCATAAAGGCTGAAGGTTAACAGGCATGAAGACTAAGGAGGAGACTTAAGGAAATACTAAGGGAGAAGAAGGCAGAACAGGAGAAGAAAGAAAAGAAGCTTGAGAGAATAAGAGAGAAATAAAAAGAGAAAGAGAAAAAAAATAAAGGATAAATAGAATAAAAGGAAAATAAAGAAAGAAAGAAAGAGAGAAGAAGAAGAGAGAGGCTGAAGAATAAAAGAAATTAAGAAGTTGTTTTTCTTGTTTTATTTTTAATTTCTCTTACTTTCAATTGTTGTAATAAGGCATATGTTGAATAGACAAACTCTCACTTGCCTTAAATCTATTGAGATAAATGTTGTAAATGAGTTTTCATATGGGATTTTGCATATTTCTTCAATCTAATCAATTTTTGCAAAATTCACATTTCTACCATTAATTTAATTATACCTCCTATACTTTTAAAGAAAAATACAGATCATTAGTGAATTTAGAATGAATTATACCTCCCAGCGAATGACTTGGACTCAACCAGTAAAAATTTTCTAAAATGTTAGGTTAATTCGACCCTATACTACTAATCAACACAACTTCGAGTTAACCTAAGTGACTTTTCTCTACTCTTAATTAAGTAAAATTAACTTAATTAACTGAGTTGAGTAAGAAACGCATCACTTCCCCTGCTGTGTGAAGACAGAGAAGGAAAAGAAGAACAAAGGCTGTAGCTCAAGGAAGAAGAAGAGTTGTGGAGACAAAGAAGGGAAAGAAGAACAAGGGTTGTAGTTAAAGGAAGAAGAAGAAAGGTATAGAAGAGAAAGAGGAAAGAAGAAGAAGAACAGAAAGGCTTGAGCACTTTAAGACATCTAATTAGTAAATCAAATGATTGGTTTGATTGTATTTCATACATATATACATTAAGTTCATTAGCTATCATTGGAAGGAGTATTTGGTGATCTAAATCACCATTTTACTCCATTATTTTTGCATTCTGACACTTGATACTAGTGCTACTTTACTCTGAAACAGTTTTTGTTCACAATTTCGTAGCTTTCTTGTCTTAAATTTCAATTCTTGAGAACTGAATTCCATATTTCCCCCTATGTTCGACCTCGAAACTTTTTCGAGTAATAAATTTATTTGTTTGAACACTATTTTTGGCTATACTGCAACACGACAATTTTAAGAACACTGATTTAGTGACCAAACATTTACTCAGTTTTAGTTAGCCTTGGGATGATTGTGCTCTTGGAATGTGCTAGGTCCTTATTGAGATGCGGAAAACTATGCATTCGCGTTGGATTTGAAAACCCATCATCGTAGTTCGAGTTGTGAAAAAGTCCATTCAACAGATAAAATTTATACCGAAAATCCATAAAGAAGTTCTGGGTCGAACACAAGGAGGCTACGTCGATCTCAAAATCCACAGTTTTATTTTTTTTTTGTATATATATATTTTTAAAAGGTGAAATAATCACAATGGAATCGATATAGATAATAAGAGAGAGAGAGAAAACAATCACTTGGTATTTGAATAATGTTTTTACTACTAAGAAAGCGAGAAATGATTACACTAGAAAGAGAGAAACTGTTACAACTAGAAAGCAGGAAATTCTAGTCTTAAAAGCGATAAAAGAAAGGAGAGAGTTGTTATCCTCCTCGACGAATGCTTGGAGGATGAGCCAGACGGCGGCGATGCCTGAAAGATGGAGGACGAGGTGGGAAGAAGGAGGATGAAGTCAAAAGAACGAGAACAAGGCAGTACATTATCGTCGTCGTGGGATCCACTTCCGAAACGGGGGCGAAAGCTTGGATTTAGCTCTTGAGGAGCATCCCGAGTGTGGGATAAGCTTCTCTTACACTTTGGAGAGGAAGAAAGGAGAAGGAAGGGATGAGAATTTCGTAGGGTAGGGGTCTCCTTCTATAGTTGCAAGGATTGGGGGCAATTTGGACATTTTAACTTAAAAATATTAATTAAGGGACCTTTAGTGATGAAATTAAACGTCGCTAAAGGCTTGTCGTAGGCGACATGTGCATGCTGTGTGCACACCTGCTCCTCTTCCGTGCCTAAAACACACGCCCACGTTTGGACGATATCAGCCGTCCGATCTCAAGATTGAACGGCTTAAAGTTGTCCTCGCCAGCGCCGCGCTTCAGCTTCACACCGCATGAGTCCATGCATTAGATCGGGCGTGAGGCGAAGCATCTGATCCTGCGTACACCCAATTGGGCAATCTGGACCGTCTGCAGTCGATCGCGTGGTCTGAATTTAACACGCGCATGCAGCAGATCGCGAGTCGAACCCGCGCCCTGTGCTCACGCAATGCCTCACGACTACACTGCGTCTTCATCTGTGTCGCGTGGAGGTTTTAAGTGGCATGCGCTTGATTGCACAGCAATCATAGGTCTTAATTGACCTAAATTAGGCTAGGACTTAGCATAAGTTAGGGTAATTCATGCATACATAAGCATTACTAGCACCTTTACTACTTTCTTTTAGCTATGCATAAAATAATTCTATAATGTACTGATTAGGTGCATTATGTCAATTGCAAGTAATAAGCTGATCAGAAGCTAGATCTGAAGCTGGACCTGAAGAATAAAGAATAACTGGTGTTGCAGCAGAGCTAAAGCAGAAGACCTAGATTAGATGCAGTAGATAATAATGTAAGGGAGTTAAGGTATGTTGTTCTATTAAGTAGGAATAAAGCAATAAATTGTGAAGAACTTAGGTCCATCCTAGCCCTAAGACAGCCTAGAAGCTTCCCTAAGCCATAGCCACCCTTAGATTAGGTCACCACATCCTAAGTCCCTAAACCCAATTCCAACCCCATAGGAACCTAAATTAAGGTGCCCTAACCCTAGTACATCACCTTGATCGGATTTTATGCAGTTTGTAAAATACGTCATTGTAATGTGCAAAATCGATTAACTCTTAAATTTATAAACCTAGATAGTGGGGTATCTAGGGTCATCCAAGGAGGCCAAATTGTTTGCAAATCAAATCCCTTGCTTGAAAAATTGATCTCAACTTTCTTCTTGGTCTTTTTCAATATATCATTTTTTGGGTTTTGAAATAAAGAAGGAAAACACGAGTTGTTGTCAGGAAAGTAAATAACAACTATGATCACTAAGATAACACTTAAGTGACAAATAATTCCTCTCCCTAAGCTTACTCTAGGAACGTGGAGGCCTAAAGTAATTATGTAGAGGGAGTGAAGAGTGCTAGAAACACAGTAATTAAAATGCAACTAAAAAGAAATTTCAAAGAAGGCAACTAAATTAATGAGAAAGTGTTTTATAGAAAAACCTAGTAGATGAATGCTTCTACTACTAGATAATTGCAAGAAATAAAATAAAACATAAATCCTCCCGAATTGTTGGTGAAGAGGGGAAGCTCCTTGCTCCAAGCTTAGTGGCTCCTAGGCTTGAAAAGGGCTCCTTCTCCTTCCTTGCTATGCTTCTCCAAGATGGTGTCCTCCAAGGTGGAAGTTGCCACCTTCAATTCTCCTCCTCCAAGGGTGGACGTTCACCCTAAGTCCTTCTCCTTTGCCTGGCCATCCTCCTTGAAGTAGAATGGCTCTCCTCCTTGGCATGGCACAAGTTGAAGAGAGTGGGGAGAAGAAGGCACCAAAGGGGTGGGTGATGTGCCCCCTTAATCTTCTTCTCTACTCCTTCTTGGTCGTAGGTGTAGGTAGGTTTAGGTGGAATTAAACACTAATCAAGGATGATTTTTATGTGGTGATATGGTGGGTTTATATAGAAGTGGAGAGGGGGGTAGTTGGCGTGAATAGATGGAGGGCTATGATGGAGTTTGGTGGTGGTTATGGGTGGTTAGAATGATCCTAGGGCTAGGGTTAGTTGGCGCTACCTTAAAGGGTGTTAAGGGGGTGGTTATGGTGGTGGAGAGACACCACCATTTTGGCACCAACCTAGGGTATTCTAGAAGGGGGGGTTAGGTGGATGGTGGAGATGGATTTAAGGGGAGAATGTGGTGGAGATGAAGTGGATTTTGGAGGGAAAAAGTGGTGCCAAAATGGAGGTGGTTATGGTGGTTTTTGGTGCCAAAATGGTGGAGTCTTTTGGTGGTGATGATGGGGTGAAGATGCGCTTAGGTGGTGGCACCAACTTTGAGTAGGGTAGCTAGCTTAGGTGAGCTTAGTTGGTGGAGCTATCTAGGGTTGAGTAGAAGGTGGTGGATGGCCAAGGAGCTGGATGCTAGCTAAGCTAAGCTAGCTTAGCTAGCTATGGAGTAGAGGAGTAGGTAATGTGAGCTAGGGTTTGAAGAGAGGAGCTGAGGAGAAGTCTGGAGCTTGAAATGGAGATGGCAGCTGCTGAAGAGGCTGGCATGGAGCTACTCTAGCTAGCTTAGCTTGCTAGTTCTTTGCTAGCTGCTAAACCAAGATAAAGTGAGCTTCTACCATAATGAGCTGAGGTGAGCTGGGTCTGGTGCTCCCGAGGAGGATCAAGCTGGTTGAGGTAGCTAAGGTAGCTTAGCTCAACTGAGTTGAGCTAAGCTGAGTCCTCGAGAGCTAGACTTGAGCTTCCTGAGCTGAGATGAGTTCTTCTTCAGCTAGCTAGAGTTGAGTGGAGCTGGATGTAGCTAGATCTGAGCTGGGGTGAACTCCAGTCAACTCAACTGAGCTGGCTAGGGCTCCTTGTGGACTTGTGGGAGCTAAAATGAGCTAAACTCACCTAGGTTGAACTAGATCTGAGCTGACTTGAGCTAGGGTGAGCTACGATGAGCTTTCTTGAGCTGCCATTCAGTTGAGATGAGCTGAATGGAGCTAGGATGAGCTAACCCTAATTTAGGTGAGCTGAATTCCAGCTATGGTGAGTTGGATCAAGCTGAGTTCCAGCTAGTGAGAGCTTTTCCTTCACCAGTTGCCTTCCTGAGTGCTAGGGTACTAGGGATCTGGCAATCTGTTTATCCCTAACACTCACAAAAACACATTAAAAATACAATAAAAAATGCAACGCATGCCTAACCTAATTTATGCCTAAATGCAACCCAAAAACCCATTTGCAGAGCATAATCCTAAGAGCTAGGTTTA
Organism: Thalassia testudinum; assembly: GCA_037157565.1. Lineage (NCBI taxonomy): Eukaryota > Viridiplantae > Streptophyta > Magnoliopsida > Alismatales > Hydrocharitaceae > Thalassia > Thalassia testudinum. The sequence goes on from JAZHRO010000031.1 coordinate 149,661,536, forward strand.
TTTTAATGCATAAGAATAATGATAAACTGACATTTATCACACCCCTATGCTTAACTTTTGCTAGTCTCTTAGCAAAATTTTAATTTTTTGGAAAATAGAATTTTTGGGAAATATAATTTTTTTTAACTTTTGAGGAGAAAAAGATTAAGGGACCTTGGTTGATTTAAACACAGGAGGCATGGGATTCGTTAAGGATAAACATTGGGATTTGTTTTTGGATCTCAAAATTAGACAAAACGGGATCAATATATCCTCTAGAAAATTTACAAATTAACCCCTTATTAATTCAGATGACTTGAAATTTTTATTTTTAGGAATTTTCTGGCTCTTGAATTTGATTCGCAACTTGCAATATCCTTTAAAATCTTGTGTCCGTGCTTGTGAAAAGCCAACATTTATAAGGGCATGTTTTTGGTTTAAAACTTTTTTTTTCTCCCCCATGCTTATTTTTAGCTTAGTCTTACAACAGATGTGTCGGGATCATCATTCCTATTACCAATCCTCGAGAGGGCTCTGGCGCCAGTACTTTGGGATAGCACTGTCCATGACACCACCCAGGAGCTCAGAACCCCAAAACACAATGCGGTGTAAAGGGGTGCTCTAAGCAAACTCAAGCTCTTGCTCCGACACTATAGGTAGAGCATCGTCCAAGACACTTGAGCTACTAAAATGCACTTTAATGCTCTGTCTAAAGATATGAAATATAGAAATGGAGTAGTGACAAGGTGGTAACATGTTGACATCGCATCCTTAAAGGAGGCATTTTCTCTTTCTCAGCGGTGGGAACTCAAACCAATGATCTGCTTCAGACTTTTACTAAGTGCAAACAAGGGAGTTTTTTTTATTTTTAGTAGTTTTATTTGTTGGCTTGTGTGTGAAATTTGACATAGGAAGTTCCACAAGAAATGCAAGTTTTTGAATCAGAAACTAAGCCAAATACTTTCCATATTACAAACGTGGATCAAGTCACCTGAACTCTCACGAGTTCAGGTAGAATTTTAGAGAAGGATATCTGATCTAGTCTAAAAATAGACCCTGAAATTCTAATGATCAGATCCATATCATCATCCCTAGTTTGTTAAAGATTAAATCCCATTGTACCAAAAGTGAGTTTTTCAACCTTAGTCCAGATTTCAAAATTTTTTCTCAAAAAGTTTTCAACATTTTTATTTTCTTGGGTATGCAAGCAGGAAAATAAAATAACTAAAGAAAAATGCATGTTTTTAGGTTTTGAAAATCCTAAATTGATCGTCAAATTTTAAAAACACCCCCCCATGCTTAAGATATGCAATGTCCTCATGCATTAGGAGGGAAAAGGGATCACCTTAATGAAGAGTAGTCGGGTTTAGGATGGGCAAAACCTGGAAAAAGAAAGGGAAAAGGAAAGCAGGAAAAATGATGGGTTACCTCCCATCCAGTGCTATCTTTTACGTCATTCAACCGGGCATGAAGGTATGCTCAGAAGATGGAAAATCATGTAAATAGTTTGACACTTGGATGCCCACATAAAATGTGTCTTCTTCTAGATCCCTAGAAAATTGATTAGAAGCAATATTGGGATCAAAGTTGGATGGAAAATGAGAAGTGTAGCTGTTTAAACGATGGAGGACTACGCTATCGGATTTGGTTTTGAAAACTTGTCATTGTAGTTTGAATAGCGAAGAACTCGGGTTCAACAAATAAAATTTATACCGGAATAGAAATCCCAGGTCGAACTCAGGGAGGCTACGTCGATCAAAATTCACAATTATATATATATTTTTTGTTTAAAGAGCAGAGTAATTACAATGCAATGTAATCAATATAAACAATCAGAGAGAGAGAGAAAACATCCACTTGAAGTTGCAAAATGTTTGTACATCTAAGAAAGCAAGAAATTGCACTAGAAAGCAAAAGAACTATTACAACTAGAAAGCAGGAAAATTCTACTCTAGAAAGCAGGAAAAAGGAATGGGATAGAAAAGTTATCCTCCTTGATGATCTCTTGGAGGATAAGCCGGACGAGACGACGCCTGGAAGATAAGGAACAGAGAGGGAAGAAGGAGGTCGAGGCAGTACGTTGTGGTTGTCGGGGGATCCGCTTCTGGAATGGGGGCAAAAAATTAATTTTATCTCTTGAGGAGCATCCTGGGTGTGGGACAAGCTTCTCTTGAGCTTTAAAGAGAGAGAGAAGAGAAGGAAGGGATGAGAAATTCGTATGGAGGGGGTGTCCTTTTATAGTTGCAAGGAGTGGGGGCATTTTGGACATTACAATTTGAAAAACATTAATTCAGGACCTTTAGTGATGAATAAATCCGTCACTAAAGGCCTAAACGTGGCCTTCGTGTGCACGCATCGCGCGCCTCCTCGCCTCCGTGTTGCGCAACGCACGTGCACGTTCGCATGCTTATAGCCGTCCGATCAAGAGATCGAACGACTTAAATAATCCCCGCCCGCACCGTGTGCCCGCGTGTGATCATAATTCAGCACCGTGCATCTAATCGCACGTGGGCACTATCGCTCGCTTAGTGCCGCACGATCTTCATTGCAAGGCTCCGCTCGCCCACTCGCTCGCTCTCTAATTTGAGGCACCTGCAGGTTCGAACCCACGCCTTGTGTCTCGCATAATGCGCTCGACCACTGCGCTATGCGAGGCTTTGTGTCACGCGACGGTTTTGAGTGCGCGAGCCTACAACCGTTGGATTAGCATCCAACGGTCGAGATCGAGTGGGTTGATGAAGAAGGAAAGGCAGCTGCAGGTCTTTAGGGCCGATTGGGTAGTCAAAATGGCGCCACTTGACACCATCTTGGCCTTCCATCTTCTGAGTATTATGGACAGTGCCATGGGTGTCAAATTGGACCGATTTTCTCTTTGTTAGGCTACGATCGTCAATCCGAATCCATCCGTGTGGTCAGATTTGTCGTCTGAGGTGCGGATTAACACCATCTTGGCCCATAATCTTTAGGGTTCCTCGATCTCTGTCTAGTGCTACGGATGTCCGATTAAGGTGATCTTAGAGTCGTTGAACTCCAATCGTCGCCCTGATCAGATCCGTACGATTGGATCTTCGATCCAAGGCCCCGATAAAAAGTTTCTGTCCCTGACCATAAAAAGGTGACAAGTACTGTGCAATTTATACACTTTGATCTAAATGCATGATTATGCATGTTATGCACTATTTACAATGTATGATGCTAATGTGACACTAAGAACATGCATTAATAGACATTTTAGGTTAATCAGATGTATGCACATCACACCCCCATGCCTATCTTTTGCTAGTCCCTAACAAAAACTACATGCTATTTATAAAAGAATTAGGTTGGATTACTTGGGCATAAGTTATTTTCAACATTAAGAAATTTTTTACTTAGGATCTAAACTTTCAAAGACACAATAGCGCCTAAGTATCTGCCAAAATGCCGATCACCTCAAGCCCTCGCTTTATTCAAAGAAAATTTTCTTTTTTCTCTTTTTCTTCTTTTCTAATTTTTTTGGATTTTTGAGTTTAGGGTTAAAGAGTGGCTTTCTACGACCACTCAACCCACCCAAGATTTGACAAGAACCCTAAGTTCTAAGCATCTTATTGTGAATGTGATAGATTCATTGATCGACAATTAGAATGGACTTCGGGTTTCTATGCCTCTAGGTGACCTTAAAAAGAGAGTTCTGCCTAAAGGTGTATCTTTACGATCGGTAGCTTTCTCCCTACTTTTATTTTTATGAAGTCAACACAAGAGTGAATCCAGTGTATATCTCCCTGACTTATTCTACTTCGTTGCTTCTTCCTAAGTGTTTTGGGAATTTTTAGTGCATTTCTTGAGCTAGGTTCTGGAGAACCGGTCGATGAGCTGTTACCACCAACAACTTGCCAGCCATACTCGTGCGGAAAAATGTGGCTTATTTCTTTTATTTTCTTTTATTTTCTTTCTTTTCATATTTTCTTTTTCTTTTCTTTTCTTTTTGACTTTCTTTTTTTCTTTTTTTAAGTAGGTGGCTTCCCCAGTCTAAGATTTACCTAAAGGTAGTAAGAAGAGAATGGTCCAGTGACTGGGCTCTGGACAGCCTACCTATGGGCTATTACCCACTATAACTTGCCAGCCATATCACCCTAGAAGGTTCATTAGCTACCCAATTTCCATTAAAATCGTTGATCAACAAGTCAGTGAAAAGATAGTGTGTAGATGCTTTAGATTTAAAGTTCCATCAAATCAGAGGTTGGGTTGATAAGTCGTATACTTATCACCCAAACTTATTTAATCAAATTATAATAGAATTCAAGATGGTGAGGACTTGAAAAATAAATCCACATTTTAGTGGATACCCGGGTTGATTATGCCCAAAGACTTGAAGGGTCTTTGTGTTCAGATCCTAATGTAATATTTCCTAAGATTGAAAAGTCCTAATGTCCAAGTATTCCTTCCTAATTCAAATATATATATATAAATAAAAGAAAATAAAATGAATCTACAGAGCTGACGAAATAATTCAGAGATGAATATCCACCTCCCATGCCTATCTAATGCAATGTCCTCATTGTATTAAAAAGACATGAAACAGAGTGAAGTAGAATAGAAAGCACCTGAATTACGTGAATAATGGGTCTGCTCCGAGATAAACAGAAACCGTATAAGTGCTGAATTTAGTGCCTCCAGCTAGGCACACTATAGAAAGAAGAGAAATAAAGAATTCACAGGTGTAGGTCAGAATCATAATAAAAAGATGAAACCTCTAACCTGCTAGTAGATGTCCACAAATATGGACCAGATTGTGGTGCAGACCTAATTGCGCAGCAATCACAGGTCTTAATTGACCTAAATTAGGCTAGGACTTAGCATAAGTTAGGGTTATTCATGCATGCATACGCATTATCTGCATCTTTACTGCTTTCCTTTAGCTATGCATAAAATAATGTTATAATGTGCTGATTAAGTGCATTATGTCGATTGCAAGGAATAAGCTGATCAGGACTGGATCTGAAGCTGGATCAGGAATAACGGGAGTTGTAGCAGAGCTGGAGCAGAAGGCTTAGTTTAGATGTAGGAATAATAATGTAAGGGGGTTAAAGGTTTTCTATTCTATTAAGTAGAAATAAAGCAGTAAAATGTGAAGAGCATAGGTCCATCCTAGCCCTAGGATAGCCTAGAGACTTCCCCAAGCCTTAGCCACCCTTAGATTAGGTCACAACACCTTAGGAAGCCCTAAAGCCCTAGTTCCAACCCTTCTCTGGACGTCCAGATAAGTTTTAAGACGTCCAGGACCCTTAGCCAACTCCCGCACACTTCAAACCCACTTCTGCAGTGTTATTGGACGTCCATACACTTTGTCAGACGTCCAATTTCTGCAGAACACCCAAAACAGAACCTGAAATCCTTCCTGACTCTGATTGGACGTCCAGACAACAAGTCTGGACTTCTGATTTTTGAGTATAAGACGTCTTATTATATAATTAGACGTCTGATATTGCTCTCCAATTCCTGTTTTGAGATTTAAGCCTTGATCTTGGATCTCTAGGTCCTTAAACCTAATTCCAACCCCATAGGAACCTAAATTAAGGTGCCCTAACCCTAGTACATCACCTCTAGACCTCCCTAAGGACCTAATGAGGTCCTCACTAAACCTAATTGACTTGGATCTTAGTCAAATCCATCAGCCTATTCAATTGGACTCATTGAGTCCAATTGATCCCTGATCTCAGCACACACTGTCCAATTGGACTCAGTGAGAGTCCAATTGACCTAGACCTAACTTAATTAAGTTGTTTTACTCACAATTAAGTTTCCACACACCCAATTAAACTTGTATTAAGTTTAATTTCACTTTATCTTAGTGAATTAGGGTTTATAACCCTAATTTGAGACCTACCTTGACCTAAACCCACTAGAACCCAACCTAATCAACCTAGCCACCTAAGTTTCGACCCACACACACCATCCACACGAAAATATCTAGCCTAGAGTTCTCTAGAACTCTCTACCGTGTGTGGTTGCCTTGGTTGCCAAAAATAGCAACCAAGAGCCATTCAATTTTTAGATCCACATTTGGTGGATCTAAAAACCACCATCCACCCTCTCTCTCTCACTCTCCCACGAGCTCCCACCATAGGCCTCTCTAGAGAATTCCATAATTCTCTAGAGAGCTTCCATTGGGTCTATAAAAAGACCCCATGGGTGGCCATTTGCACCCATTCACTCCCTTGGCAATTACTCTCCATTGGTGCCATTCACGCCACCTCAACTTAGCCACTCACTCCACCTCCACGAGCTCACTACCACCACCATGGAGGACACCATGCCAGGATGCTGGATCAACCCTACCTCTCTCCAAGGGTCAGCCTAAGCTACATTGGCCGCCCCTCATTCTCTTCTCAACCACTCCAAGGCCATCGGGGACCACCCCTGAATGCCCTCTACTCTTTTAGCTCTAGATCATGCTTTTCATAAGTTTCACTGCTTTCATTTACTGCTTAGTAGAGTAGTTTCTCTTCTTCCCCAATGATGCATGCGAAATCCCCCCGTCGATTCTTGTATGCAATCGTTTTATGGTAGCTAGGTTTAATTTAAAGCATTCCTGTATAAGCCTTCCTCTAGATTTCCTGTACAAACAACTCTCCCCCAATGAATGAATGAAAAATGCATTTATATATATATATATATATATATATCTTTATGTGTTTGAAATCACCATGAGCTGAATGATAATTTTATTTGCGTGATTTAAGTGCCTGTTCTTTAACTGCCTATATATTGCGCACCAGAATACTAAGTAGAGTGGCTTTAAGATCGATTTCAAAAACAGAAACACGCCTCCTAGAGACGAACGACCGGGACTCAAGTCTCGTTATTTTTCAAAATGATATTTTTGTTGGATCGTATTTCGCAACTATACTACGACGCTTTTATCAAAAATGCGATCTACGATTTCTCCCAACAAAATGGCGCCATTACCGGGGAGGCAAGGTCATTTTTCTTGATTTCGATCTTTTACTTATCATTGACAAATCTGCCTCTACTTCATTTTTTTTTATGTGCAGGATAACACGGAAGAAAAAAAAGGGATCTGCGCACACAACAAGCGCGGAAAAGAAATCAGGTGCACATCACATTCTCTTAGATTATGTTTATTTTCTGAACCCTAAGACTAGATCTACTTCCTGCAATTTCTTTTTTCTAAAGAAAAAGAAGAAGAGATTTTTCTTATTTTCGTGGAAAAGAAAAAAAAATTGAAAAAAATCTAGATTAGGTTTTCTTTCGAATCTAGGTTGTTTTGAAAAAAAAAAGGAAAAAAAAAGAGATTTTTGTTGAATCTTTTGAAAAATTCTTTTTGAAAAAAAAAGTGCAAAAGATTAAAAATAAAAAAAAGCATTTTTGGTGGAAGGCTTGAATTTCAAATTCAAACCTCTTTAAAAGCTTTTCCACCACCTTCTGATTTTTGGCCAGATTTCAAATCTCACCTAAAAATTCGATTGCCAAAAAATCCGTTAGCGAAAAATTCTGAAATTCAGGTGAAACCTTCATTTTCAAACCATCTTTCAAATGCCACCATTACTTTGAGAAAACTCCAAGTATAAAATTTTTAAAAATTCATGAAGTGCACAACAGTCAGATAGACCCAGATTCAAAAATTTTCAAAGTTCCAAAAGCATTTCTGAGCAATCTGCAAATCTGTTTTGACTAAAAATGGTGACGTTTGAAAGATGATCTAATTGGATTTATTTTCCATATTTTTTCCGAATTTTTTAAGATCATTTGATACTTTTTCAAAGTGAAAAGTCGTCCATGGGTCAAAGTTCCAAATCTGACCCCCTGATATTTAAAATTCTCTAAAAATTTGGTTGAAACAGTAAAAATTCTAAAAAAATATTCTCTGAAAAACTAATTGAAAAAGGAATCTACTCGCAAAATTTAAAATTAATTGGATTCGAATTACTATCAGAGAATCAACATTATTCTTGTGGTCTGCTGAAATAGAGAAAAAAAACCCTAGAAGTGCATGCAACTTAGGTTGAACCTTTAGGGTCACAAATAGAGACCACACTTTTGGCTAACCTAGACTTAATCAAGTCTAGTTAGCCGTTGAGCTTGTTCACCTTGTGGGCCACTCACCACAAACCCCACTGAAGAAAATCGGTTAAAAACTAATTTTAAAACACGAAATCAACCCGAGTTCGTTGTCGTACTACTGGATGAGTTTAATCTCTCTTGCCAAACCTGGTGACTAAGTCTGTGGGGTAGTGTCAAACGACCACAGCTCGGGGGTCAACGGAACCGGAGGCGTAAGCCAAAGGAAGAACCTTCCCCTTAGTCCCCTCGTAACCAGACTGGCTAGGTTAGCTTGAGAGGCGGGATTCACGTTCAGTCGGTTGTACGACGAACTTATCTTCAGGAATTCAAATCCCTAACAAAAAATCTGGTCACCTGATTTATAAGGACCATTTGATTGACAGGGCCTTAGCCTTGTTCTGTGTGGTTACACCAACCCAGGGGTTGGGCGGTGTATGCACGGAAGGAGGTCACTTCGACCTCACTTGGTTGGACCTTGGGAGCCACTCCCAAGGAGGCGAGTCACCTCGCCCGGACCATCTTCTCGCCCCATTTCTTCTATCTACTGAGCCGCAATGGCTAACATTGGATCTAAACCTAATCAGGATCCAGAAGAGCTGGACCCACGAGCTTATCTGAGAGCTCGGGTCACTGAATCAGCTCAACCTTGGGATCAGAACCCAAGGTGGCGAAGATGACTTTTCCCTTCGCTTGATCCTTCTCCTCGGGTTACCGAAATGGTTAACCCATATCCTAACCCTGGATATTATGACCCATACTAGTCGGTCCCTCAAAGGATCGCATCTTATAACCCCGGATATGGATTTCATACTCCTGCTTCTCACCCATGGAACATGGGTAGACCTGATTCACCCCCTGGAACCCCTGAAGAGCTACCGATGCATATGCGGCCACATTATAGAATACAGAGAGCTATAGCGAGCGCTAAGGAAAAGGCCGCATTGATGAGAACCTCATCATGATCCATAACTAGCTCATTTTGACCCAATACAAAGGATAAAAGCTCCTACATATCTCAAGGAAAGGCTTAACTCAGAGAATTCTGAGTTTGAGAAGAAAACCAGTCATAAGGGGTAAAAGTGCAATTTTACCAGTATAATCTGCATACAGGGTAATTCAGGGCCCAAACACAGGTCAAAACAGCTTAATAAGAATAAAAGTGGGATGAGATGATCTAGTAAGGGCTACAGCACTTCCAAGGAACCAAATGATAATCTGTAACCCTAAAACAACCCACTTCAATTCACAAGGTTCGAGGCAAAGTAAAAATAGAATAAACCCTCTAAAATTCATAGAAAAATAATCTCTAGGGTTTAGAACCTTCAATTTGGCCTTTAGAACCCATTTGACCTACATTGAGAACCATGCCCAATTAATAACTTAATTTGGGTTTTTGCGCAAATTGACCGGTCAAACAAGGTTTAATATGAAAATGAAATTCACCATCAGATTCCTTAGGTCCTAATTAGTCATGTATAAAAACTTGAGCCTAAGAAGAAACCTCCTTGACCGACTTCACACTTTGGTCCTCATATATTTACTCTTTGGCCCTCAACTTTTGAACCCTCGCATTTTGGCCCCTAACTCTCCTTCGTTCTTTGCAATCAGGTCCCTCCTGCAAAACCCTGCCAGCACCATGCTCCGGCGACCTTGCGCGGAGCATGGCGCCGCGCAGGGTGAGGTGGGGGACCTGGCAAGTAAACCAGGGGTGCCCTGCGTCGTCAGCCGTCGCAGGGGCACCCCCCTGGTCATTGTAGCCCACCATACCGGCCGTGCGAACGCACGGACGGTATGGGTTCGTGTTCCGACCATTCTCCGGCGAGGGAGACACGTCGTCTCCCTCCGCCTTCCTCCCTGTTTCATCCCTATAAATACCCCCCGCTGCTCCACCGACCAGGGCAGCCTGGATCTGACGGAGAAAACACCCAGCTTTCTTCTCTTCTTCCTCCGGCAGACGCTCACCAGCTCCGGCGGCTTCCTCCCCCTCCACCTCTTCGCTCTGCCGCAATACCAGCAGCAGAGACTTCCTCCCCTGCTCTTCCCGCGCCACGCCGCACCCAGCTGGCGCCTCTCCAGCTCTCTGCTCGCCGCCGCCCCTCTCCCTGAGCATCGTCTTCTCCGGCGACAGTCGATACGACTGTCGCCCTGTTCCTCCCCCTTCGTCCCTGCAAGTAAGCTAGAGCTACTCCCCTTCTCCTCCTCTTTCTTTCCCCACTTTCAATTTATTCAATTAAGCCCTCTACCGACCCTGACCACCTTCACCCCCTTCGCCTCCGACCACCCTCCGGCGAGCCGTTCCCATCACCTCAGCAACCCACACGGCTCGCCGACCCTCACCGCACCTCCGCCTCATCACACTGAGCACCTCCCACCCCTCCACTGCCACTCCACACCTCCGTAACACTCCCTCGAACAAACCCATTCCTCCGGTTGCAGTCCGACCCAGGGCTGCCACCAGACACCTCCTTGCGGCCTGCCGAGCAGCTCCTCACCTTCGCCGTGCCACCGCGAAGGTTCCCCAGTGGTTTGATTAGGCCGCGAGGCCATATTCGTGTCCGACAGGTTTTGAGGTCCGACCGCCATTGACGCACATTAAAGCAGCTTCTCCCGCGCTCCAGGCTTGAGGACGCCAGGTCTCCAGCTGCTGCGGGGTACGGGGCGTCGTGCGAAGGCAGCCAGCCAGCAACGTATGCAGATAGAAGCCGCAATTGCAGAAGCCAAGCCGCGGTCTCCCAGCAGGCGCACGCGAGGAACGGTCTGCGTTTAGTCCCACATCGGTAAGCCTCACACACGTTCCACTGTTTAAATTGATTTCGTGCACTAGCCTCATTGCCTCAGTACACGGGGTGAGGTCCCCTTACACCCGCCCGGTTACCCGGTCTCGTCCGCGCTCACGCCTCGCGGACCTGACCCGACCCGACTTAGACTGACCTGCACTCCTCGCCCACCACGCACGCCGGTGGGCCTGGACCCGGGCCTGACCCGAACCCGATTACCCGGTAGCTCTGGGAGAGCTTTCCTAAGAGTGGTTTCAGAGAGAAAGAGAGACGCGGGGGGGGGGAGGGTAGAGTAGGTTTTGCCTCTTGACGAAAAACTCTGAAGTGTGCAGGCCAAAGAAGAAGAAGAAGACCCGCGAAAGAAGAAGTGCAGGCGAAGAAGAAGGAGCTGCACTGTAGCAAATGCACAGTTAAGTCGTCGAAGCACCGGGTCAGACGACGGAAGGTCAGCAGCCAGAGCAGGAAAGAAGGCAGGCTGAAGAAAGAAAGAAAAGAAGAGCAACGGCCAAAGCAGAAGAAGAAGAAAGGAAGACTTAGTAGCTGAAGGTAGAAGCTCTGCAGCCAAGGAAGAAGAAGAAGGAGATCTGAAGAAAGAAAGGAAGAAGAAACATTCACAGAAGAGAAAGAAGAAGAGAGGCCAAGACAGAAACCAAGGAAGAAGAAGAAGGAGATCTGAAGAAAGAGAAAGAAAGAAGAACATCACAACAAATTCTTTCCCTCTCTCTTTATTTTGTAAAAGAAACATGTATATCTCTAGAATACGACTTGCTCCCTGAGTTCGACCTCGGGAACTCTTTCATTTTCCGAGTAAAAAAAATTTATATTTGAAATGTTGGCAATAACCGGCTTTACTACAACGTTATAACAAAACCAAAACCCTCAAACCCGGTTGCCGCGACGTTTCACGCATCCTATCTACGAGAAATCCAGGCTATCATTGAGCCGAACCAAAGACAAAGCCAGATTCTGCATCAACAAGCTGTGATGGGGCTCCTTCAGGAAACAGCAAAGATAACAAGAAGAATGGGACAAAATCAGGAAACTCAAGAACTATTGCTTTTGAGATATCAAGTGGAAAATAGCATTGAAGACCTCGAAGAATCTGAAACAACTACGCCGGAAGAACACACAGAAGATTCTTGGGAGCAGATGCCCGAAGACCACTCAAGGGAAAAAGAATCTAGCATGGATATGAGATAGGAGCAGGAAGTATGCCGAATGTCTTCATCTGAAATTGAGGAGGAAAGGACTGATATCTCTAGGACTGAGCCGCAATCAGATTATCCTGAATCCTGGGAGACACCTTTTGGGTTGGATAACCCAATCGAAATAAGGGAAGCGGATCCAATTGAGGATATGGATCCTAAGGCAGACATTACATGCGACACTACTGATCAATCTAGACCACTTCCCATTGTAGGTGAACCTGTGCTAGAGCCAACATCTTCTGATCTGCACTCTTCTTCTTTCACCTACATCCCTAATTCGGATATTAGAGATTCTAAGATGACACTTTCTATCCTTGATCCTAACATCCGAAAACCAGAAGTAGCTATGGATAACTCGAATAAAGAAATAAATATGCTACCTGCAGTAGGAATTACTGAGGAGCCTAATGCATATGAGGGTGAAGCTTCGAGTAGAATGAGCTGGGGATGCACCTATCATCCTAGTCAATCTAATAAATGGCTCGACCCTGAGCCTCAAGAGTCAACCTCCGATGAATCAGAGATGGGTACTAATGAGGATGAAGTAATTTCTGACGAGGATTTCAGTGACCTCCCCACAGATTTTCTACTTTCACGGATACCCCCATATGACCTAGAGCCTAGAGAGGGCATGATCTTTGATGTCAATTATCATTATGAGGATCCCTATGACTCAGATTCTGGTTCTGAGATACATGTTGATCTACTCCCTCAGCAACTTCCTGCTGAATTGTGGGACATGATAAATCAGCTGAATCAACATCATGATCCCCCCTCTGATTATCCTCTATTTTCCACCACCACTCCACACTTTCTTATAGCTAGACTTTTTGGAGTAGGGGTGCACAATCAGCTGGTCTGCATTTCTGGACCACTGATTCTAGGAGCATACGAGCACATCTTTCTCTTAATTTTGACCGGCTCCTATGCAAGAATTCATACATCTCATTGAGCTTTTGCCCAGCTGGAGGCGTTAAACTCAGCACATATAGATACCATTCACCCCACATTCCACCATCATTTTTATACATAGCATAGTTTTGTTTTAGCATATTTCCCTTTTATATTGCATATTAACAGGTTGGCCGGTGCTGAATAGAATTTCAGGAGCAATTCCAGGTGACTTCTACCCACTCATCCTCTATCGAATTTATTTTCTTTTATATTCATGCATGAGGACATGCAAGAACTTAGGCATAGGGGGGTAGATACAGCAAAAACTGAAATTTTTTTTTTGTGCCAACACTTAGGAAAACCTCGGAGCTACATTCAAAATGTACTTTAGGACCTTAAATAAAAAGAACAACCGATCCCACCTCCAATGCTTGCATTGGAGCTAGAAATCATTCGCAACAGCCACTTCCGACTCAACCGCTCACCTTTTGTTCTAAATTTAGGGTCAAGCTGATTGTAACCTGATAAGGGAATTTCACGAAGTACAAATTATATGAGGTTACATGTTTATAGCATATATAGATATTGCACTCATGAATAATATTATTTTATTAAGAGAATGCATTAGGGATTTTATCCTTTAGTTGATTCCTGTAATCTGGAATCCAGTACAACTTTTCTCACACACGTAGAATTTGCAATGGATTCACGGTGAAGGCTGATAAATGTCTTCAGTCTGTCGAGAAGTAGTGCTTCTTTTCCTGAACCCTTGGACAGTGTTTTGGGAGTTAGGCTGATTTTCCTCCAAAAAAAATCCACCAAATAGTGTGAGAAGAAGGTAGAGTGTATTGGTGCTCTAAGATTAGTGCAAGGAATCTGGAATCCTAGATAATTAGGTAATGATACTCTGAGTTTAGACATAGTTTTTGCTCTCGGTTCCCGCGTATACATTTTTGTGCAAAATTGTGAGAGCCACTGAATAAGGCAAATACGCGGAGAGCGAGTTTTCATAAAACTAGGGCTAAGGTGGATGGTTACGACCATTCTTTACGGAATCCTTGGCTAAAGGAGGGTATTAATGTCAAGGTCAGAAATACACCGTCCTATCCGTCTCTCCCGGTGCCGTGAGTAGGCACTTCCACCAAATAAGCCACCCAATGTCTCTTGCGTACCACCAATCCCCAATAATGCCTCCTTAACAAAGTTCATGGATGTATGCCAGTTGTGTTATACTGAAAAAAAAATAAAAAAAAATGAGAAAAAGAAAAAGAAAAAGAATGATGAAAAGAAAGAAAAACTGAAAAAAATTGAAAAAAAATTTTTTTTAGAAAAAGAAGAAAAAGCAAAGAAAAGAACGAATATTTAGTGTTTATTTCATCGAGGCAATACCACCAAATAAAATTGAGCTCCACCAAATATGGCCTTAACCTATTTTTCTTGTGTTTCTGACTACCCAAATACTGGCTGAGGAATCCCGACTTAGTGTTAGGGTTATGAGAACTCAATTAAAGTGTTAATGCCTAGTGAGACCGCCAAATATAGAACATATGTGTGAATCTGGTGAGGTTGTGAGCTCTAAGAAAAAGAAAGAAAAAGAGAAAGAGAGAATGAATACAAAGGAATCAAAAGGGAGCATAGTTTTTCTCGTCTTTCACTGAGTTGAGTTACTTAGTAATTCGGGAATCTGGATTCTGTAGTACTAGTCTCTTTGTAGCACCAAGTGAGAATGAGCCACCAAATATACAATCCTTTCCCTCAAAGATTCTCTACCTAAGCCTAAAGATAGGGTGGAATTCATAAAATATCTTGAATACCCTGAGGGAAGAAATCCGCCTATCCCGCTAGAATTTTTATTAGGGGTCAAGTACAGGCTTTAGAGGTGTATTAGTTTTCACTCGAATCCGTTGCAAAAGCTACATAGCTGCACCTTCACGATTGTCTGGATTTCTAGAGCATAGGATGAAAACAAAAGGGAGAAAAATCTCTATGCAAACACTTGATAAAATAACCAGTCCCTTAGGGACCCTTGCTGTAAATAATTTAGTCATGCATTTGCTAGGAACTAGCAAGATTTAGGCATGGGGGTATGATTGCGCAGCAATCATAGGTCTTAATTGACCTAAATTAGGCTAGGACTTAGCATAAGTTAGGGTTATTCATGCATGCATACGCATTATCTGCATCTTTACTCTTTTCCTTTAGCTATGCATAAAATAATGTTATAATGTGCTGATTAAGTGCATTATGTCGATTGCAGGGAATAAGCTGATCAGGACTGGATCGTAAGCTGGATCAGGAATAACGGGAGTTGTAACAGAGCTGGAGCAGAAGGCCTAGTTTAGATGTAGGAATAATAATGTAAGGGGGTTAAAGGTCTTCTATTCTATTAAATAGAAATAAAGCAGTAAAATGTGAAGAGCATAGGTCCATCCTAGCCCTAGGATAGCCTAGAGACTTCCCCAAGCCTTAGCCACCCTTAGATTAGGTCACAACACCTTAGGAAACCCTAAAACCCTAGTTCCAACCCTTCTCTAGACGTCCAGATAAGTTTTAAGAAGTCCAGGACCCTTAGCCAACTCCCGCACACTTCAAACCCACTTCTGCAGTGTTATTGGACGTCCATACACTTTGTCAGACGTCCAATTTCTGCAGAACACCCAAAACAGAACCTGAAATCCTTCCTGACTCTGATTGAACGTCCAGACAACAAGTCTGGACTTCTGATTTTTGAGTATAAGACATCTTATTATATAATTAGACGTCTGATACTGCTCTCCAATTCCTATTTTGAGATTTAAGCCTTGATCTTGGATCTCTAGGTCCCTAAACCCAATTCCAACCCCATAGGAACCTAAATTAAGGTGTCCTAACCCTAGTACATCACCTCTAGACCTCCCTAAGGACCTAATGAGGTCCTCACTAAACCTAATTGACTTGGATCTTAGTCAAATCCATCAGCCTATTCAATTGGACTCATTGAGTCCAATTGATCCCTGATCTCAGCACACACTGTCCAATTGGACTCAGTGAGAGTCCAATTGACCTAGACCTAACTTAATTAAGTTGTTTTACTCTCAATTAAGTTTCCACACACCCAATTAAACTTGTATTAAGTTTAATTGCACTTTATCTTAGTGAATTAGGGTTTATAACCCTAATTTGAGACCTACCTTGACCTAAACCCACTAGAACCCAACCTAATCAACCTAGCCACCTAAGTTTCGACCCACACACACCATCCACACGAAAATATCTAGCCTAGAGTTCTCTAGAACTCTCTACCGTGTGTGGTTGCCTTGGTTGCCAAAAATAGCAACCAAGAGCCATTCAATTTTTAGATCCACATTTGGTGGATCTAAAAACCACCATCCACCCTCTCTCTCTCACTCTCCCACGAGCTCCCACCATAGGCCTCTCTAGAGAATTCCATAATTCTCTAGAGAGCTTCCATTGGGTCTATAAAAAGACCCCATGGGTGGCCATTTGCACCCATTCACTCCCTTGGCAATTACTCTCCATTGGTGCCATTCACGCCACCTCAACTTAGCCACTCACTCCACCTCCATGAGCTCACTACCACCACTATGGAGGACACCATGCCGGGATGCTGGATCAACCCTACCTCTCTCCAAGGGTCAGCCTAAGCTACATTGGCCGCCCCTCATTCTCTTCTCAACCACTCCAAGGCCATCGGGGACCACCCCTGAATGCCCTCTACTCTTTTAGCTCTAGATCATGCTTTTCATAAGTTTTACTGCTTTCATTTACTTCTTAGTAGAGTAGTTTCTCTTCTCCCCCAATGATGCATGCGAAATCCCCCCGTCGATTCTTGTATGCAATCGTTTTATGGTAGCTAGGTTTAATTTAAAGCATTCATATATAAGCTTTCCTCTAGATTTCCTGTACAAACAACTCTCCCCCAATGAATGAATGAAAAATGCATTTATATATATATCTCTCTTTATGTGTTTGAAATCACCATGAGCTGAATGATAATTTTATTTGCGTGATTTAAGTGCCTGTTCTTTAACCGCCTATATATTGCGCACTAGAATACTAAGTAGAGCGGCTTTAAGATCGATTTCAAAAATAGAAACACGCCTCCCAGAGACGAATGACCGGGACTCAAGTCTCGTTATTTTTCAAAACAATATCTTTGTTGGATCGTATTTCGCAACTATACTATGACGCTTTTATCAAAAATACGATCTATGATTTCTCCCAACAAGACCCATACCCCATGAATGAAACTATCTAAAGTTCTGGATAGAAATTATCCAGAACCTAAAATTAGTATGCAAGCGGGGTTGGGCCTTCAATTTATGAGGATGCAACCCAAAACCAAAAAGTCAGGTTACAGAGAATTCAAGATCAAAAGGATAATCAATGAATGTGTGCTTAGGTTGGACATCCTCAAAACAAATGTCGTAAGGGTCCTAGTTTGATGATTTTAGATTAATTGGAACCCTTAGACATGGTCTTCTACTTCCTCCAAAGTTTTCTTCCCAAATCAGAATTTCCCAGCTTCTATTCTCCTCATTCAGAATGTCAAATTCCGGGACCTCCTGCATATTAATCACCCTGTTTGAAATTTTCAAATCTAAAAGTTGTGGTTGAATCAGAATTGACTTGGGTCTAATTATCTCAAAAATAGAATCGTCCGTAAGCTCAATGGGGTATAACTGACAATCGGTGCATTGGATTGAATCCTCCAGAAAATGCGATTCTGGATCCGTCATGTGAGCCCCAATAAGATCAGTTTCCTCAGTTATTGGGCTACCAAATGATTTAACCAATTCTGCAGGCCCAATCGTCTCACAGAAATCATGTTCTGTAAACTCACGTGAGACTTCGTAAATTGAATCTTCACCATCAGAATCAAAGAAATCAAAATCCGTATTAATGTACGTCCCAAAATCATCTGTCACTTTTTGGTCCATGGAGACATACGTTTCCTCTTACCCTGGCTCAAGTATTTCAGGTGAAGAAATCAGATCATCCTTATTTGGTTGCTCTAATTCAATCTGGTCAGCCTCATAACACATGTCCCCCCAACAGGTGCTTGAGTAGGTTCTGACATTGACTCTCCCGAAGGGGGTTCATCTTGGGAATCATCCCACGATTGAACTAAAGCAACCACAAATCTCATTCTCAATTTTGCTAACTTCCCAAGTAGAAACTCACCTGGGTTCTTATCCTTAACATCCTAGAGCCAATCCAATAAATACTTGTTCAGATCATCAATCATTTCAATTAGGGACTCCAATTCTTCAATGCAAGGTATTGGCTGAACTTCTAAAGATTGCATGGTATTCCTCAAGTTAGCTAAAACCTTATCTTGAACTTGGTTACCCTGAACCAAATGACTTGTTTCAAGGTTGGGTGGGTTTGGGATCAGTGCAGAGGAGTTAACGAATTGAGATTTGTGATACCATTCCTGATAATAGGTCATTTCAAATTGTTCAAAAGGTGGTGATGACCTAAAGGTAGTGTATTCAGGGAATGGGTAAGGATCAGTGTATCCTCCTTGATTATAGATTGTATTAGGTTGTCCATGAAAGGGTGGCGATCTATAATCGATGTGGCATTGAGAAGGATAGAAATCACAATCATAGTGTTCAGGGTTAGACCCTAAACACAAAGATCTGGAACTATATCCCCAATTCGAGTTGTTCCGGTTAACCGATGGTTGGTTATAGTACGAGTCAATATAATCGTCATGTTGAGGATAACTCATAATAGGAGGGAAAGAGCGGAAATGCATATAAAATGTGGAAAGATTCATGATAGACGGGAGGAAGAAAGGCACCCTGCAATACAAACAATCAAACCTATCCTTAAGTAGGCTAGCCAAAAGACCTACAGACTCCCAGAACCCGTCTTGAGATAAATAAATGATTTGATCTACTTCTGTCCGTTCAATCCAACAAGTTAGAGGGAGGGACTGGGGAGAAGGTTCTTCCTTCAGCTTGCGCCTTCGGTTCCTAGTGTACCCCCCAGCTGTGATGTTTGATTCTGCTCCCCTAGCTAGACATCAGATTGAATAGTAGAAACAAACTAATCTAAAATAATCCCATTCTGGGCTCCGAAGAGCGAGTCGAATCCTTAAGGCCAATGTCTACTCTATTTTATTTAGGGCTAGGTTTAAATGTGCTTTGGAATGTGATGGGCCCTTTATCTGGGTTGTGCCCTTAATAATTAATTGATGTGTGTGTGCATGCACAACCAATGGTTTTCAAGCAAGATTATTTTTGATGCGGTGAATTTTAGGATTCAAATCTTGCTTAGTAGCTTTTAGGATTCAACTTTAGGTATTCTCAAACAAGTTTTGTTGGCACACCAGGTTTTGAAAGCACAGGTAAAGATGTTTTCCTTTGAAGCTTAAAAAATGTGGAGTGCTTGGTAAATCCCTAAGAGTTGGACCTATGTGGCAGCTACTTAATGAGTTGATTTTAGTTGAAGTGGTACGGCCCAATCAACTCAAACAATCGATCTGTTGCACCACTTAATTAGGCACACAAAAATGATTAACCTAGAGTGATTTCTACTCTTTTATGTGTTGATTTATGTGTACCAGTTCCACAGATCAGAATCCGATTGAGTAGAAGAAAATCAATTAAGTTAAGTGCCTTGAATGTGGGTGTATGTTGTGTGTATGTTGAATTACCCTACAAAATTATATTTTTATTTTTTTTTCTTATATGTGAGGGTGAAATGTGAGTGTGAGTGGAAATTCAAACAACCAAACTAATCCTAGGATTTATGCAAACACCTAGGTTAATTGGAATTTGAATTTAATGTGATGAAATGAAATCTATGGAGTAGGGGAAGAATGGGGAGCACTTACAATTGTCTTCAATTACACTTTACCTTGATCTACTGCTTGACGATTCCTTGATAGAGGTCTCTGCAAAATAATAGAATGAGAGAAAGCAAGTTAGAAGATTGAAAAATCGTTGCCTCCCTGGCAACGGCGCCAAAATATTGAACATTGGAGGACTACGCTATCGGATTTGGTTTGAAAACTTATCGTTGTAGTTTGAATAGTGAAGAACTCAGGTTCAACAAATAAAATTTATACCGAAATAGAAATCCCAAATCAAACTCAGGGAGGCTACGTCGATCAAAATTCGCAATTATATATATATATTTTTTTTTTGTTTAAAGAGCAGAGTAATTACAATGCAATGGAATAAATATAAACATTCAGAGAAAGAGAGAGAGAGAAAACATCCACTTGAAGTTGCAAAATGTTTGTACATCTAAGAAAGCAAGAAAATTCTACTCTAGAAAGCAGGAAAAAGGAGTGGGAGAGAGAAGCTATCCTCCTCGACGATCGCTTGGAGGATGAGTCGGACAAGAGGACTCCTGGAAGACGAGGAACGGAGTAGGAAGAAGGGGTCGAGGCAGGAAGAACGGGAACGAAGCAACACGTTGTCGTCGTCGCAGGATCCGCTTCCAGAATGGGAGTGAAAAATTGATTTTATCTCTTGAGGAGCATCCCAGGTGTGGGACAAGCTTCTCTTGAGCTTTGGAGAGGGAGAGAAGAGAAGGAAGGGATGAGAAATTCATATGGAGGGGGTCTCCTTTTATAGTTGCAAGGAGTGGGGGCATTTTGGACATTATAATTTGAAAAACATTAATTCAGAACCTTTAGTGACGAATAAATCTGTCACTAAAAGTTTGAACGTGGCCTTCGTGTGCGTGCGCCACGTGCCTCCTCACCACCGCATCGCGCAACGCACGTGCACATCTGCGCGCTTACAGTCGTCCGATCAAGAGATCAAACGACTTAAACAATCCCCAGCCGTGCCATGCGCCCACGTGTGATTACGCGTCAGCACCATATGATCTTCATCGCACGGCTCCACTCGTCCGCGTGCCCGCTCGCCTATTCTCCAATTTGAGGGATCTGTGGCTTCAAACGTGTGCCTTGCGTCTTGCATAGCGCGTTCGACCGCTGCGCTATGCGAGGCTTTGTGTCACCGGCCAGTTTCGAGTGTGCGGGCCTGCAGCCATGGAATTAGCATCCAACAGTCGAGATCGAACGAGCGGGTGAAGATGGAAAGGCAGCTGTGGGTCCTTGGGGCTGGTTGGGCAACCAAGATGGTGCCATGTGGTGCCATCTTGGTCGTCCATCTTCTGAGTATTGTAGACAGTGCCACGAGTGTCGGATTGGATCGATTTTTGTGCCGTTAGGTTGTGATCATCGATCTGAATCCATCCGTGTGGTCAGATTTGTCATCTAAGGTGAGAATTAACACCATCTTAGCCCATAATCTTTAGGGTTCCTCGATCTCTATCTGGTGCTACGGATGTCCGATTAGGGCGATCTTGGAATTGTTGAACTCCAATCATCGCCCTGATCAGATCCGTATGGTTGGATCTTCGATCCGAGGCCTCGATAAAAAGTTGCTCTATCCCTGACCATAAAAATGAGACAATTACTGTATAATTTATATACTTTGATCCAAATGCCTGATTATGCATGTTATGAACTATTTACAATGTATGATGCTAATGTGACACTAAGAACATGCATTAATAGACATTTTAGTTTAATTAGATGTATGCACATCAGTAGCCCGAGTCTAGCCATGGTTTTAAATTAGGTTGGATGCCAAACTCGAGCGGGTCAGGTGGTAGGTCCATGGGAAAGGGGTCGGGAAAGGGATGGGGAGGATTTAGTGAAGTTAGTGTGGAAGGGTGTGGTCATGGAAGAGTGGGAGGGTCAAGGTAATCAGGGGGTTCATCAGGAAGGTTTTTTTGGTCAAGACAACTTTCCATATCATAGATTTCGCCGACCACTGATTTTGAATCAGAGTCCTCAAAAAGATTGTGGTCGGTAAGGGTATCTATCAACATTGTCTCCACCATATTAGAAATTTTCGTATCTGAGTTCTAGAAAAAGTTATCATCATGGAATCTCTTGGAGGATTTGAAAATTCTAGACCTTGACCAAAACATCCTCGACAATCCCACGAGGTTTGATTGTAGATTGGTCGACTAATTGCAGGGTAACCTCGACAGGTTTTAATTCATCGATCTGAAACTCTTCAAATAAAATCGTGGGAATGATATTAACTACGGCATCATGATCAAGGAGGGTGCGATCAAAGGTAGTATCATCAATAATCACTGAAATTAATGGCGCCCCTGGATCTTTCATCTTAGGAGGCAACTTGCTCTGTATAACAGAGCTTACTATCTCCGAAAGATGCACCTGTCCTGAAATAATTAGATCTATCCTGAAAGAGAGAAAGAGGACAATTTTGGAGAGGAGGAGAGGAAAATTTGAATTCTCTTTTGGGTGGGAAATTCCGGCGAGGATGGATGGCCGCCTGAGGGGCCCTGGCGGCCGTGCCGCCAGCTCTAATGGATGCGCGGTCTTGGAGAAGGAAAGAGCTAGGCGCCCAGGTGTCTGGTGGAGATGGGGCTCTGGACAAGAGGGGTTTTCATGGTAGGTGGGCTCGGAGTCGTAGGGATGTGGTATGCTTCAGATGTCAACACCGTGGGCATTTGGTGGTGATGTGTCGTCGGCTGGTGCTTTGCTTGGCATGCGGGGGCTATGGTCACAAGCGGGACTCTTGTCTGAAGTCTCGTGGTGGTTCGGGGGGCAGAATGCGCTCTGCACCTTGGATTCCTAAGGGTGAGGCACAAATGCCTCTTCCACCCCCCATCAACCTTCGGGGGGCACACTCTGGACGTGGAGATTCCCCTGAGCGAGGACGTTAAGGTGGCGGAGCTGGTTTTGCGTGGGGCCTTGATTGGGGAAGTGATGTTGGGTACTCTATCCCTGGAGAGAGCTCGACAGCTGGTAAACTCTCTTTCCCTCTCAACTGATGCTTGGAAAATTACGTTTATCTCTCCATCGCAATTTGTGCTCTTTGATTTGGGGGTGGCGGATGTCGAGCATCTATGTTTTCAGACCAGCAATTTATGTGGATTGACAGTGATGTGGCATTTGGTATCCCCTTTTGATGGATCCTTGCCTGAGCGACCACCTCAAAGAGCTAATCCTAGATCTGGTTTTCTTGAAATCAAAGGCCTACCTCTGCACTTGAGGTCTAGGACGGTGGTGGAAAATATGGTTGCTGGGTTTGCGTCTGTGGCTAAGGATACTAAAGTTGGTCTGTCTGAAGGAGATGCCAGTGTTCTGAAAGTGAGGGTAGAGGTCTTCAGGCCTGTTCCAGATAAAATAATTCTCAGATGTGGGGGAAGCTCTTGGATGCTCCTCTTGAAGTTTCATGTGGCAAACAAGGGTATGGAGCTGGGCCATCACCCCCCATTTTATGCTGAGGTGTTGCAAGACAAAATAGGTTCTTTACAACCAATTTGTGCTAATCAGGAGTTGGTTGCCGAACACACTAAAAGTGTGGAAATGGAAGATGGGGTGGGGGGCCTGAGGGTAGAGGAGGTGATGACTGAAAATCAGGAGGTTTGGGGTGGGATACCTTTGATCCAAGCTGATTCTGCAGTGGTGGTTAAAGAAGGGGAGGAGATAATTGTGTGAAATGAAGTTGTGGCTGAGGACTTGAAAGCTGTGACTTCCCCAGCCAGTGCTCAAGTTGGCTCTAATTTGGTAGATCCCCCTATGAATTCCTTTGATTTGCAGTGTAGTTCTCCTGTGGCTGATGATCTGCACCTGGAGTCTAAGACTCCTTCTACCTCTGGTCTTGGGAAACCTCCATACAGGCTGAGGTTGAGAAGACATATTTCTACACAAAAATCGATGAGTCTGTCATTGCAGCTGTGATGAAGGTGAGCAGAGCCTCTGCTGCTACGAAGGGGTTAGGTCAGATGTCCAAATGAGGATTCTTACCTGGAATGTGCGTGGGCTACGCGATAGAAGTCGGAGGGCATCTCTACTTAGATATCTGCGAGAATGGGAGATTGATTGTGCCATCCTCCAAGAGATGCATATTGATAGTGAATCTAACAGGGCTTGGGTTGAGATGAAAGTTGGTCTTACAAATGACATTGTGATGATCAATTCTAATGGCAGATCTGGGGGTATTGCCATCTGGTGGAAGAAGCAGGTGCTGCACTTGGAGGAGGCTTCTCTGGCTAGGCACCTACTGACTTGCAGGTTCAAAAGAGGCTAGGGGGATAGTGACTTCTTTGTGATAGGTGTTTATGGTCCTAGTGACCGTAGCAGAAGACAGGAGCTGTGGGAGGATTGGAACTTGGCTGCAGATTTTGTGGATGGAGTGGTCTGGCTTGTTGGAGGGGACTTCAATTGTGTGTTGATGGGGAGTGATAGACCCAATGGTGTGGTGGATAGCTCTGCCACTGTCTTCTAGCTGATGGTCCAAGCTTTGGGCTTGAGT
Source organism: Thalassia testudinum (assembly GCA_037157565.1). Classification (NCBI taxonomy): domain Eukaryota; kingdom Viridiplantae; phylum Streptophyta; class Magnoliopsida; order Alismatales; family Hydrocharitaceae; genus Thalassia; species Thalassia testudinum. The sequence goes on from JAZHRO010000031.1 coordinate 149,685,788, forward strand.
GAATTTCCCTCCTCGGGCTCTGAATTTACTTGGAGGAATGGTAATGGTCTCATGTCCAAGATTGATAGGTTCTTTGGTAATGCTAGGCTGCTGGATCTCTTCCAAATGTCCTTTGTTTGTGGTCTTGAACGTCCCTTCTCTGACCATATGCCCCTGGTCTAGGACAACGGGAACATGTGTTGGCTGGATCTTACTTCAAGTTTAGGAAGTCTTGGCTGAGGGAGCCAGGTTTCAGAGAGATGATTATTGCTTGGTGGAGGGCCCAGTAGTTTGAGGGCTCGGCTACCTTCAGATTGGCTTCCAAGTTTTGGCTTTGAAAAGAATGTTAAAGGAATATGGTGATGTTGTTTCTATCCTAAGGCATCAGAAGCGTCAAGAGGCCTTGATGAAGATTCAGGAGCTAGATACGAAGGAAGCCAATGCTCGGCTGTCTGAGCAGGATATTACTGACAGAAAGATATGGCAGGGGGTGGTGGCTGAAGAAGACCTGAAGCTGGAGATGGATTGGAGGGAACGGTCAAGGCAGTTGTGGTTAAGTGAGGGAGATGCAAACACTAAATTCTTCCACCTGGCTGCTAGCTCTAGGAGAAGAATCAATCTGATCTCTTCTATTGTTAAAGAGGGGCAGAGAGTTACCTCCATCTCTGATATCAAAGCTGAGGCTGTCAGGTACTTCAAGGAATCTTCAAGAGCTGCTGGTAGGGGCTATTGGAGGATGGCAGCCACTGATATTCCCAGAATTACTGAGATTCAGGGGTCCAGCCTGATTGACTCTGTGTTTGAAGCTGAAGTCTTGAAGGCCATCAAGGATCTCAATTGTGAAGGGTCACCTGGTCCTGATGGGATCCAAGTCTTCTTCTATAAAGAGTTATGGGATATTGTGGGCACTAAGGTAATGGAAGTGATCAGAGAATTTGAGTGTGGCACCTTTGGCTTTGAAAGAATCAATAGATCCTATCTTTTTCTTTTGCCAAAGACTCCAGGAGCTGAATCTTTTCAGGAGTTTAGATCTATAGCCCTCTCTAACTCTTTATATTTGGTGATTAGTAAGGTCTTCGCCAATAGATTGAGGCCTATTTTACAAGAATTGATCCATCCTTCCTGGTAGATCTCTACATGAATCCTTTATCATGGCCTAAGAGATGGTTTGTGGTTGGCACAGGAGGAAATGTAAAGCTTTTCTATGGAAGGTTGATTTCCGCAAAGCTTATGACTCCATCAGTTGGCCCTATCTCTGGGAAGGCTTAAAGAAGACGTTTTCCCCTGCTTGGATTCAGTGGATAAAAAGGTGTATCACCACACCCTCTTTCTCCCCCTTGATAAATGGGAAGCCTTGTGGCTCTTGGATTCAGCCCCAATGTGGGATCAGACAAGGTTGTCCTCTGGCACCTTTGGTTCTCAACCTGGCAGTAGATAATTTGGCTTGGTATTCTTGTGATCTTGCTGAAGCAGGTCTTATTAGAGGGTACTCCTTATCTTGTAGAAGTAATTTGGCTCCCATTCTTCAATATGCGGGTGATACAGTTTTTTTTGTGGAAGGGTCTATGGATGAAGCAATAGCTTTGTTTCATATGGTCAACATCTTTGGTGAGCTCTTTGGCCTTAGGCTGAATAGGGATAAGTCTAGTTTGGTCTGTTTTGGCCTGCCTGAGGATGAGCAAGGTGCTATAGCTGCTATTTTGGGGACCCCCCGCATCAATCTTCCTATTAAATACTTGGGGCTACCTTTGAGATGTTCTAGAATGAAAAAAAAAAAGATTGGAGCCGCCTCTTTGACAAAATTTCTGTGAAGTTGGATGGATGGCATAGTAGTTTCCTCTCCAAGGGTGGAAGACTTATCTTGCTCAATTCTGTGATCACCTCCATCCCTATTTTCTACTTTTCCATCTTTAGAGCTCCTAATTCCATTTGGAAATGGTTGGATGTATTGAGAAAAAGGTTCTTTTGGAAGGGAGCAAAGCATGAGGGCAGATTCTTGCAGCCACTGAAATGGGAGCAGATCTGCCAACCAAAAGATAGGGGTGGACTTGGGATTAAGTCTCTCAAACACTTCAATGATGCTGTATTGCTTAAGTGGGTAGTTAAGCTCTTGCAAGGATATCTGAAACCATGGATTGCCCTGATAAGGGATAGCTATGGTGCCTCCAACAGTGTGCTATTCAGGCTGCAGCCCATCAGACCTTCTCCATTCTGGAAATCAGTAACCAGAGCTTTGGCTAATCACTTCCACCTGCTGCAGCCAGCTCTTGGGGATGGCAAGACATTCAGCTTTTGGAAGGAAGGTTGGTTAGTGCTGGGAGTCTTGAAGGAGCTCTATCCAAGGGCCTTTGCTGCAGCATCTGATAAGGAGGGTTCTGTCAGTAGGTTCTGGTCTTGCAGCAGCTGTAGTTGGAATCTGAATGAAGAGGAATCCAACAGGAGGGGCACCCGGCTGTGGGAAGAAAGGAGGAAGCTGCTATCAGACCTTAAGAGCTTTAGGCCGAGGACTGGAGTGGAGGATAAATATGTTTGGGAGGGGATTTATAATGTGCAAAGTGGTTACAACAAAATCTTAAACTCTGGAAGTGGGTGGAGCTGCGATTTCATTGACAAGAAAATTTGGCTTCTGAAAATTCCCCTTAAGGTACAAATATTTCTTTGGCTATGTAGGAGAGATGGTTTGATCACAGGTGATCTGCGGCATAGAAGGATGAGAGCTGATCATCATGAATGCTACTTATGTGGGATGCATACTGACAATGTGAATCACATCTTCTCATCTTGCCTTATCACTGATGCTATTCAAAGGAGGACTTGTTAGGAGCCACTTCCAACTTGGGATTCCATCTGGCATGGGTTTGGTATAAGAGAGAAGCCACATGTACGCATGGCTGTCACTCTCTGGTGTGTGTGGAAGGCGAGAAATGAGAGACTTTTTCGAGAGAGAACGATGTGCTGTGAAAGAATTGTAAGAGAGTGCTGGTCCCTCATACATACGTGGGGATCTATTTTGTAATTCCTCTTACTTGCTTATATAATATACCTCTTCGGATTTCTATCATAAGACGATAGCTTTCCTTTTTGTTTCAAAAAAAAAAAAGATGCACCTGTCCTAGATTTTTGGCCTGCCTTTTAGGTGTACAGATTTCCTTCAAAAATTTGGCATAGGCAGGTATATATTTGATGGCATCTAAGAGAGGAATATTGATTTGAACTTGCCCAAATAGATCCATGAGTTCTTCTGTCGTGGGCTCAAATTTCTTTTTTCTATTGGTGGGGTGGAGAGCTTGTGGAAAAGGGATAGGAATCATGTCTTGAGATTTTTGTATTTCTTTTTCATCCTGATGGGGAGGTGGGGAGTCAATTTGCACAGCGATGGGGATTTCACCAGGTTTGTGTGAAGGCCCGGGATCAGTGGTGGTTTTCCCACTCCTCAACATAACTGCATGTGCAGTCGAATTATTATTTGGAGGAGGTGGGGGGGCTTGCGATTTTGGAAACCTGGGAGGTTGCTGAGGTGGTGGATTATTAGGAGGTTGATTTGGCTAGTGTGGATTTCTGCCTGGATATTGATTCCTTTGGTGATTAGGGTTTGGGCATGGGTTGGGACGGAAGATGTCCTATAGGTCTTTGAGTGGGAGTAACCCCAATCTGATTGTTGTTGAAGCTATGAGTTGCTACGCTAACGTATTTGGTTTTGAAAATAACCTGTCGTCGTAGTTTGAAAGCAAAAACTCGTGTTCAACAAATAAAATTTATACTGGAATAGAAATCCCGGGTCGAACTCAGGGAGGCTACATTGATCTATATTCGTAATTATATTATTTTAGAGTTATTATTGAAAAGCGAAGCGACGTAATTACAATGAAGCAATATTAACACTCAGAATAAACGGGAGAGAGAGAGAAAACATGCGTTCAATATTTCAAACTGTTTATACAATAAAAACAAAGAAGAATTACACTAGAAAGCGGGAAATCAACTACACTAGAAAGCAGGAAAATTCTACTCTAGAAAGCTGTAAAGAAGAATGGGAGATAGAAGTTATCCTCCTCGACGATTGCTTGGAGGATGAGCCGGACAAGACACCGCCTGGAAGGCGGAGGACGGAGCGGGAAGAAGGAGGTCGAAGCAGGAGGAACGAGAACGGGGCAGCACGTCGTCATTGTTGAGGGATCCGCTTATGAAATGAGGGCAAAAATTTGACTTTATCTCTCGAGGAGCATCTCGGGTGTGGGACAAGCTTCTCTTGAGCTTTGGAGAGGGAGAGATGAGAAGGAAGGGATGCCAATTTCGTATGGAGGGGGTCTCCTTTTATAGTTTCAAGGAGTGAGGGCAATTTGCTCTTTTTAATTTGAAAAATATTAAATAAGGGATCTTTAGTGATGGATAAAGCCGTCGCTAAAGCCTCAGTCGTGGGCGACGTGTGTCGCCCACTCACCTTCCGCGCCGCCCACATCCATTAAGTCTCGGTCATTCGATCGTGAGATCGAACGGCTAAGATGCACCCTTGCGGTGCCTCTTCAAGTTGCAACGCCCGTGTCTGATTCCGTGTCATGCATGAGCGTGCGATAGCGCGTGGGCACTATCGGGCGCTCACAACTGCTCGATCGCGATCAAGTGGTCACTACGCCCACTCACCCGCGCCCCAGCGCCTGCCTCTTGCGACTCAAACATGCGCCTGCTCTTCGTGTAAGAGCACTCAACCAATTGCGCTACGTGCGTGGATGGGCGGGTGCTCAACTTAAGCATCGGTGCGTCACAATTGTTGGATCTTGATCCAACGGTGGGGAAGCATTGATGTGGGGGCCTTCAGTGGATGCATGCGGTTGGTTGTGTGGCCGAGATGGTGCCACGTGGTGCCATCTTGGCCATCCATCTTCTGGATGATGTAGATGGTGCCACGGTTGTCGGATTGAGTCAATTTTCGTGTTGTTAGGCTGCGATCGTCGATCCGAATCCATCCGTGTGATCAGATTTGTCGTTTGAAGTGCAGATCCACACTATCGTGGCCCTTGATGCTACAGATGTCTGATTAGGGCGATCTTGAAGTCGTTGAACTCCAATCATCGCCCTGACCAAATCTGTACGGTTGGATCTTTGATCTAAGGTCCCAATAAAAATTTGCCCTGTCCTTGAACATAAAAGGAGATAATTAAACTCCATTTTATTCAAACTACTCTAAATGCAAGATGATGCATGCTATGCAATATTTATAGTATGCAATGCAATTCTATGCTTAAGAACATGCATAAATAGACATCTTATGCAGTGTAAACATGTTTACATCACACCCCTATGCCTATCTTTTGCTAGTCCCTAGCAAAAACTATATGCTATTTATAAAAGAATTAGGTTGGATTATTTGGTCATGAGCTATTTTCAATCATTAAGAAAATGTTTACTTAGGATTTGAACTTTCAAAGACACAACAGTGCCCGGGTATCTGCTAAAATGCAGACTGCCTCAAGCCCTCACCTTATTTAAAGAAAATTTTTGTTTTCTCTTTTTTTTCTTTTCTAATTTTTTTTTTTTGGATTTTTGAGTTTTAGGGTTTAAGAGTGACTTTCTACGATCATTCAACTCACCCAAGATTTGATGAGAACCCTAAGTTCTAAGCATCTTTATTGTGAATGTGATAGACTCGTTGATCGGCAGTTAAAATGGACTTCGGATTTCTACGCCTCCAGGTGACCTTAAAAAGAGAATTCTACCTAAAGGTATATCTTTACAACCGGTAGCTTTCTCCCTATTTTTATTTTTATGGGGTTAACACAATGGTGAATCCAGTGTATATCTCCCCAATTTATTCTACTTCTCCGCTTCTTCCTAAGTGTTTTGGGAATTTTCAGTGCATTTATTGAGCTAGGTTCTGGACAACTGATCGATGAGCTGTTACCACCGACAACTTGCCAGCCATACTCGTGCGGCGAAGTGTGGCATATTTCTTTTGTTTTGTTTTCTTTTCTTTTCTCCTTTTCTTTTCTCCTTTTCTTTTTGACTTTCTTTTTCTCTTTTTTTTTTTAAGTAGGTGGCTTCCCTGGTCTAAGATTTACCTAAAGGCAGTAAGAAGAGAATGGTCCAGTGACTGAGCTCTAGATAACCTACTTATGGGCTGTTACCCACAATAACTTGCCAGCTATATCACCCTAGAAGGTTCATTAGCTACCCAATTTCCGTTAAAATTGCCGAACAACGAGTCAGTGAAAAGAAAGTGTGTAGATGCTTAAAACTCAAAGTTCCCTCAAATCAGAGGGTGGATTGATAAGTCGTGTACTTATCACCCAAACTTATTTACTTCAATTACAATAAAATTAAGATGGCGAGGACTCGAAAACAAATCCACATTTTAGTGGATACACGGGCCGATTAAGTCCAAAGACCTTAAGGGTTATTGTGTTCAGATCCTAATGTAATATTTCTTAAGATTGAAATATCCTAATGTCCAACTATTACATCCTAATTCAATTTTTTTTTAATGTATAAATAAGAAGAGAAAAGCAATTTACATGAATTTCACAAAGCTAACCAAATGATTCAAAAATGAATCCACCCCCCCATGCCTAGCTGATGCAATGTCCACATTGAGAAAGAGACATGAAAGAAAGGGTAGATTATGAAAGATGTCACCTGAATATGAAGCTCGTGTCAGCTTTGTGTCATATGTACAACTGCTGAGTTTAATGCCGTCAGCTAGGCGAAGTCCAGCCAAAGAAGTCACAAAATGGCTAGAGCAACCGTGTCTGAGATAGGTTCTGGAAGAGTATGGTCAATAACAGGCTTCATATGTTGACCATTGACTTTAAATGTGTTACCTGCATTTGGGTCAGAAATCTGAATGGCCCCATTTGGATAAATCTGGTCAATAATGAATGGGCCATTCCATTTAGATCTAAGTTTGCCAAGAAAGAGCTTAAGTTTAGAATTGAATAACCAGACCTTCTGGTTCGGCTCAAAGCTCTTGCGGGAAAACTGATCATGTAGATCTTTGGTTCGAGCTTTGTAGATCTTGGCATTCTCGTATGCATCATTTCTAAGCTCTTCCAACTCACATAGTTGGAGTTTTCTGGTCTTCCCAGCTAAATTCAGATCTAAATTGCATTGTTTGATCGCCCAGAATGCCCTGTGTTCAATCTCTATGGGTAGATGGCACCCCTTTCCATACACCAAACGAAACGGGGACATGCCGATGGGCATTTTATACACCGTGTGGTAGGCCCAAAGAGCATCCTCAAGCTTTTGAGTACAGTCCTTGCAATCAGGCCTAATCATTTTCTGCAATATGTTCTTTATCTCCCGATTGGAGATCTCAGCTTGTCCATTCATCTGGGGATGGTAAGGTGTGGAAATTCGGTGATTAACCCTGTATTTGGCCAACAAATTCTGGATTTGGGAATTAGTAAAATGAGTGCCACCATCACTGATGATGGCCCTCAGAATCTCGAACCTACTGAAGATATTTTTCTTGAAAAAATCGATGACCACCTTGTGGTCATTGGTTCAGGTAGGAATCGCCTCAATCCATTTGGACACATAATCAACAGATGTACTGATGTCCAAATGAAGGGAGAAAGGATCCCATGAAAACGATGCCCCAAACATCAAAAATTTCAACAGGAAGAATTGGGTTTAGGGGCATCATATCTCTCTTAGTTATGTTCCTGAGTGTCTGTCATCGAGAACATGACCTTGAGAAATCCTGGGCATCCTTAAATAAAGACGGCCAATAGAAGCCAGATTGCAAGATTTTTGCAGCCGTCTTTTTCCGGGAGAAATGTCCACCACATGTAGATGCATGGCAGAACTCGAGTATACTGTTGAATTCATTCTCCGGTACGCATCGGTGAATAATCTGATCAGAGCTGATGCGGTACAGTTCAGGGTCCTCCCAGAAGTAGTATTTAGCCTTAGATTTGAGTCTATCCCGTTGTTGCTTGGTCCAATCCTGGGGGATTTGACCAACGGCCAAATAGTTAACAATGTTAGCAAACAACGGGGTTTGGACACCTAAAACTATAAGGATAGCTTCATCCAAAAAAGTGTCAGCAATCGGGATGTCCGGACGAGAAGAATCACCTAGGAGTCTCGACAAATGATCCGCCACCACATTTTGTACCCCAGTTTTATCCTTGATTTCAAGATCAAATTCTTGAAGCAGAAGAATCCAATGAATAAGTTGAGGTTTGGCATCCTTTTTGGCCAAGAGATGTCTCAAGGCCGAGTGGTCGATATAGATGATAACATGAGACCCTAAGAGATAAGCCTTGAATTTTTCCAAAGCGAACACTATAGCTAGTAATTCCTTTTCAGTAACAGTGTAATTCCTCTGGGCCTCATCCAAAGGTTTACTAGTGTAGTAGATGACAGAGGGCTTTCTATCAATTTTCTGACCCAAGACAACCCCGACCGTGTAATCAGAAGCGTTGATCATGATCTCAAAAGGGACTGTCCAAATTGGTGGTTGCAACACTGGAGCACAGGTGATTGCCGTTTTCAAGAAATCAAATGCCTTTTGGCATGATTCATCGAAAACAAAAGAAGTTTCTTTGGCAAGAAGATTGCTTAGGGGATGAGCAACCTTCGAGAAATCCTTGATGAATCTTTGATAGAATCCCACATGACCAAGAAATGATCGAATTTGTTTAACAGATGTGGGAGGAGGAAGCTTAGCGATAGTATCAACCTTAGCTTTATCCACTTCGATTCCCCGTTTAGAGATTACATGACCCAACCTTCTTGGGTCATGAAATGACTCTTTTCCCAGCTAAGGACCAATCATGTTTTGATACATCGCTTAAGAATCATTTCTAGATTAGCCAAACAAGAGTCAAACGATTCTTCGAAAATAGAGAAATCGTCCATGAAGACTTCCATAAACTCTCCCACCATGTTAGAGAATATGGCTAACATACACCTTTGAAAAGTCACAGGTGCATTGCATAAATCGAAAGGCATCTTACGGAAAGCAAAGGTTCTGTAGGGATAGGTGAAAGTAGTTTTTTCATGATCCTCAGGATGGATAGGAACTTGGTTGTATCCTGAGTAGCCATCAAGAAAATAGAAGTACTTCTGCCCGACTAGTATTTCCAAGATTTGATCGATGAAAGGCAGGGGAAAATGATCCTTTTTAGTGGTTGTATTCAGCTTCTTGTAATCAATACGAACCCTCCAAGAGGAAGCTGAATGAGTTGTGACAGATTCTCCTCTCTCGTTAGTTACAACGGTAATCCCAGCTTTCTTTGGAACAATCTGCACGGGACTTACCTAGGGACTATCAGAGATTGGATAAATAATTCCTACATCGAGCCACTTAATGATTTCCTTTTTGACCACTTCTCGCATATTTGGATTTAATCTCCTATGCATCTAGCGAGAAGGGCGGGATCCATCTTCCAAGAATATTCTATGATTGTAGTAAGATGGCTCGATCCCCCTAAGGTCATGAATGATCCAACCAATTGCCTCCTTATGTTCCTTCAGGACCTTTATCAATTTAATCTCTTGCTCCTTTGTTAATTTAGCACTGATAATAACAGGGAGCATCTTCTGAGGTCCTAAAAATTGATATTTCAAATTCTCAGGCAATGGTTTCAGTTCAAGCTGGGGTGGGTTGATGATTGATGGTAAGGAAGATGCTAAAGACTCAACAAGAGGACGAGGTCGTAAGTGAACAAAATCAATAACCTCTTTAGAAGATGACAGGTCTGCCATAGAGGGTTGCAGGTCCAATTTGTCATCAAAAGAGGAACTTTCAATTGAAGAAACCATCAAACAAGTTTCAATGTTTTCATTATCCTCCTCAAGTTCCTCAATAAATCCACAATCCTCAAATTTATTAATCGCCTTAAAAATATCAAATTTCATTCATTGATCCCCAAAGGGGATTTTCATGCTACGGCTTTCACAATTAATGTTGGCCTTAGTGGTAGCCAGGAATAGATGCCCCAGAATGATGGGTGTGTTCCTCAGATTTTCAGGTACATCCATGTCAAGGACAAGGAAATCGATAGAAAAATAGAAATCCTTGACCTTAACTATAACATCTTCAATAATGCTTCGCGGATTTGTGACCGAGCGGTCCACTAACTGTACCATTACTGAAGTTGGCCAAAGTTCACCTAATCCAAACTTCTGGTAAAGAGAAGTCGGAATTAGGTTGATGGATGCACCCAGATCCAAAAGTGCTCTATCAAATGTGTAATCTCCAATGACACAAGAAATCAATGGAGCACCTGGATCTCTCTTTTTCTGAGGGAGATGGTGCAGGATAACATAACTACCCTGCTTGGAGAGTACCACCTTCCTTAGAATAGATTCTCTCGACTTACACTTTTGTGTACATAAATCCTTTAAAAATCTCGTGTAAGCCGGTATATGCTTGACAGCATCGAGGAGTGGGATATTGATCTCAACATTCTTAAATATATTTAGAAGCTCCTCATTGCTATCAACAGACTTCTTCTTTGATTTGATCAAGGCTTCAGGAAAAGGAACATGAGTCAGATCTTTGCAATTAGGTTCCTGAGCCTTGGTTTCCTCTCCAGAACTCTCCTCTCTCTCCTCAGGTTCTTCAGGATTCAATAGATCAGAGCAGTGTAGTTGTGGATCCTGAGTCTGCTTAGCACTCCTCAAGGTGACAGAATTTGCAGATGCATAACAATTTGGATCTTGGGGAGGGTTAGGAAAGATTGGAGGGGCTTGATTAGCCAAGAATTGTTGATTTGCAGAAGAAGAAGAAGAGGAGGAACCTTGCTCAACCACCTGAGCATGTGCGTGTGGGTCCCTCTAATTTCCGTACCTATGGGCTTGGTTGCTCGGATTCAAAATATTTCATGGGTTGGGTATGGGTTGGGATGGTAGAGATCCAGGTTGATGAGATTTAGCAATGAGCCCGGACTGCAAGTTGTCTAGTGAGGTTTTCATTTGCTGCATGAGATGGATCATGGATCCTTGCATCTCTACCATTTGCCGGTTCAAATTAGCCTACCCTACAGGTTGATGGGCATTCCAAGTTGGCTGATTGACTTGATTTGGGGGCAACTGAGTATATACATGACCCTGACCCATTGGTCATTGCGGAGCATAGTTGTCGGGTCGGAATTGGGCCTGTTGCCACGAGTTTTTCCAAGAGAAGTTAGGGTGGTTTCTACAACCCGGATCATAAGCATTAGAGTAGGGGTTGGATCTAACATTCTCTTGTATAGCACAGACATCCTCATAGGGTGAGGATCAGAAAAACTGGGATCAAAGGCCCCAGTTTGGAACCCGTGGCGTTCTAGAAAATGCTAACTCACAGGTTGAGCGCATCGAGTTATTCACGAACTCCCATCCAGAAGGAGCTTGTGAAGAATGGAATCCCAAATTTCGGAATTGAGTTGATCGAGAGTTGTTTATAGAATTTCCAGCCATCCACTCTTCCATTCTCTTAGCAACCAAGTCCACCTTGTCAAGTTTGTTACAAATCAATTCCATATCAAATGAATGAGAGTCATGGACTTCATTGACATTTGATCTGGGCTGCTGGGACCGGTTAAATGTATTCATGGAGGCATGATTGATTGAATTCTCGCTCATTTCCTCAAATAAATCATGTTCACTATTGATACAAATTTTACGCGATTTGTAAAATACGTCATTGTAACGCATAAAATCGATCAACTCTTAAATTTATAAGACCTAGATAGTGGGGTATCTAGGGTCGTCCAAGGATGCAATATGTTTGCAAAATTCAGGTCACTTTCTTGGAAATAGAAATCACTTTTCTTTTTGGTCTTTTTCAATATATCATTTTTACGTTTTTGAAATTAAGGCAACATGCGAAATTGTTGGCGAGAAAGTGACTGACACTTAACTCAATACACTACTCCTAAAGTGGCAAGTAGAGCCTCTCCCTAAGCTCACTCTAGGCAAGTGGAGGCCTAGAATAATTAGGGAGAGGGAGTGAAGAACGCTAAAAACAAAGCAATTAAGAATGCAACTAAAGAAGGCAACTTGATTAATGAGAAAGTGTTTTATAGAAAAACCTAGTAGATGAATGCTTCTACTACTAGAGAATTGCAATAAATAAAATAAAACACAAATCCTCTAGATAGATGGTGAAGAAGGGGGCTTCTTGCTCCAAGCTTGGTAGCTCCCGAGCTTGAAAAGACTCCTCCAACTCCTTCCTTGCTATGCTCTGCCAAGGTGATGTCCTCCAAAGCAAGCCCTAAGGGGGCATGCCCTAAGCTTTTCTCCAAGGGTGGATGTCTACCCTAGGTCCTCCTTTTCCTAGCCATCCTCCTTGAAGTAGAAAAGTCCTCCTCCTTGGCGTGGCCCAAGTTGAAGAGAGTGGGGAGAAGAAGGCACCAAAGGGGCTGGTGATGTACCCCTTTAATCTTCTTCTCTACTCCTTCTCCTTGGCCGTAGGTGTAAGTGGGTATAGGTAGAAAAATTCACCAATGGAGGATGCTCTAAAATGGTGGTAGGTGATGGGTTTATATAGAGTAGGAAGGGGGCTAAGGTGACTCTTGAAATGGAGGGCTAAGATGGGAAGATGGAGGTAGTTGGGGATCCTATGGCTAAGGGCAATTGGTGCCAACCCAAGGGACACCTAGGGGGTGGTTATGGGTGGTGGCACCCCTTGAAGTTGGCGCCAAAATGGCTTCTAGAATGGCATCTTAGGTAGCGCCAAGAAAGGTTCTAGAAGGAGGGGTAGGTGGGTGGCTAGGATGGGTTGTAGGGTTAGATGTATGGTGGATGTGGGGGTGGATGTTGGCACCAAAAAGGGGGGTAGTTAGGGTTAGGTTTTGGCACCAAAATTGGTGCCTTTTTGTGGTGATGATGGGGTGAAGAGGTGGCTAAGAGGTGGCGCCAACTTGAGTAGGATAGATAGCTTAGGTAGGGCTTAAGTTGGTGGAGCTAGCTAGGGTTGAGTTGAAGGTGGTGGATGGCCAAAGAGCTGGTTGCTAGCTAAGCTAAGCTAAGCTAGCTTAGCTAGCTATGGAGTAGAGGAGGAGGTATTGGAGCTAGGGTTTGAAGAGAGGAGCTGAGGAGGAGAAGCCTGGAGCTAGAACTGGAGCTAGCAGCTGTTGAAGAGGCTGGCATGGAGCTACTCTAGCTGGCTTAGCTTGCTAGTTCTTTTCTAGCTGCTAAGCCAAGCTAAAGTGAGCTGGCTTCTACCATAATGAGCTGAGGTGAGTTGGGTCTGGTGCTCCCAGGGAGGATCACGCTAGTTGAGGTAGCTAAGGTAGCTTAGCTCAATTAAGTTGAGCTAAGCTAAGTCCCCGAGAGCTGGACTTGAGCTTCCTGAGCTGGGATGAGTTCTTCTTCAGCTGGCTGGAGTTGAGTGGAGCTGAATGTAGCTGGATCTGAGCTGGGCTGAACTCCAGTCAACTCAGCTGAGCTGGCTAGAGCTCCTTATGGACTTGTGGGAGCTAAAATGAGCTAGACTCAACTAGGTTGAGCTGGATCTGAGCTGACTTGAGCTAGGGTGAGCTAAGATGAACTCTCTTGAGCTGTCATTCAGTTGAGATTAGCTGAATGGAGCTTGGATGGGCTAACCCTAGTTCAAGTGAGCTAGGTTCCAGCTTTGGTGAGCTGGATCAAGCTGAGTTTCTGCTAGTCTGAGCTTCTCCTTCACCATTTGCCTTCTTGAGTGCTAGGGTTTTAGGGATCTATATATCTATTCATCCCTAACACTCACAAAAACATATCAAAAAGATATTAAAAAATGCAATGCATGCCTAACCTAATTTATGCCTAAATGCAGCCCAAAAGCCTGTTTGCGGAGTAAAATCCTAAGAGATAGGTTTGTTTTAATGCATGAGAATGATGATAAACTGTCGTTTATCAACTATCTGTGTCTTTATTGAGGAAATTGCCTCCACAAGAAACATCCACATGATTTCTGAGTTGCTTAGTCAACCCATGATAGAAGATTTGCACGAGTTGCCATTTCAGCACCTTGTGGTGTGGACACTCTGCAATAGGTCCTGGAATCGCTCCCAGGCCACATGAAACGGCTCCCTCGGTCACTGGGTAAAGGTAGTGATTGCTCATCTCAAGGCATTGGTATGTCCGACTGGGAAGAATTTCTTCAGAAATGCCGATTTCAACTCATTCCAAGTTGCAATTGGTCTTCCTATTGTCCTGTACCAATGCGTGGCCTTATCCCTAAGAGAGTGAGGGAAGAGCCTCATGATCATTTTCTCCTCGTTCACGTTTCGTGCCTTGTGGTCTGAACCAAAGTGGTCAAGTCCTCCAAGTGCTGAAATGGATCTTCGGAGCCAAGGCCATGATAATGTTTAATCAGGCTTAACACCTGGGGCTTGATTTCTACGTCGTCGACTGGAATCTAGACATCAGGACGTTCCCTGTAATTTGAAGGATCATAAAAATCCTTCAAGGACTGAGCGCCCTGCATTCTCTGCATTTGTTCTAGCTACCTTCGGAATTCTTCCTGTGGATCTCTAGGCAGAGGAGGCTGTTGGTCAACCATGGGATTAAATTGACCAAAATCCAATTTGCGCCTCCTAGAATACTCTAGTGGTCCTTCCAATCGAGGATTCAATGACCGTCTTCCCAGCATAAACTAGGAGAAGGTCGGAAGTACTGGGGATAGGGACCCTGCAGCACAACAAAATAAGGCTGTCCTTAAGTGGGGTAGCCTAAGGATCTACAGACTCCTAAAACCCACCTTAAGATTGTAAATGATTTACTCTACTTGTGTTTGCTCAATCCAACCAGTTAGAAGGAGGGACTGGGGAGAAGGTTCTTCCTTCTACTTTCACCTCTGGTTCCTAGTGTATCCCCCAGCTGCGGTCGTTTGATGCTACTCCCCTAGCTAGACATCAGATTAATCAGTACAAGTAGGTTAATCAAAAACAATCTCAGACTAGGCCCTGAAGAGAGAATCAATCCTTAAAGCCAACGTCTACTCAATTTTATTAAGGCCTGAGATTGTGGTGCTTATGGAATGTGATGGGCCCTTAAAATGGGCTGTGCCCTTAATGATTGATTGAGAATTGTGTAACTGCATGCACAACCAAGGTTTTCAAGCAAGATTATTTGTGATGCATGGATTTTAATGTTCAAATCTTGCTTAAGTAGCTTTTAGGGTTTAAAATTAGGTTGATTGCAATCAAGTTTCAAGGCAAACCAAGTTGTCAAACACGGGTGAAGATTGCCTTCCTCTAAAACCAGAAATAAAGTGGAATGCGTGGAATAGACCTAGAATGAAAACCCTAAGGAGGAGCTACTTGATGAGTTAATTTTAGGTAGAGTGGTACGGCCCAAACAACTCAAACAACTGGCCACAAATGCACCACTAAGTTAGGCACACAAAGATGGTTAACCTAGAATGATTTTGACTCTTTTATATGTTGCTTTGTGTGTACCGATTCCATAGATCAGAACCCAGTTGAGTAGAAACAAATCAATTAGGTTAAGTGCCTTGAATGTGGGTGTACGTTGTGTGTCTGTTGAAAAGTACCCAACAAGATTATCTTTTGGTTGTTTTTTTTATAAATGAGGGTGGAATGAATGTGAGTGAGAATCCAAACAACCAAACTATTCCTAGGATTTATGCAAACACCTAGGTTAATTGGAATTTGGATTTAATGTGGAAAATGAAATCTATGGAGGGGGGAAGAATGGGGAGCACTTACAGTTGTCTTCAACTGCACTTTACTCTGGTCTACCGCTTGATGATTCCCAGATGGAGGTCTCTACAAAACAATAGACATAAGAGAAAGAAAGTTAGAAGATAATAAAGTGCGTGAAATGCGAAAAGAAGATCGAAAATCATTGACTCCCCGGCAACGTCGCCAAAATATTGAAGCTACGAATTACTATGCTAACGTATTTGGTTTTGAAAAAAGCCTATCCTCGTAGTTTGAAAGTGAAGAACTCGTGTTCAACAAATAAAATTTGTACTGGAATAGAAATCCCAGGTCGAACTTAGGGAGGCTACGTTGATCTATATTCGCAATTATATTTTTTTAGAGTTATTGTTGAAAAGCGAAGCGACGTAATTACAATGAAGCAATATTAACACTCAAAATAAATGAGAGAGAGAGAGAGAGAGAAAACATGCATTAAATATTTCAAAATGTTTATACAATAAAAGCAGAGAAGAATTACACGAGAAAGCGGGAAATCAACTACACTAGAAAGCAGGAAAATTCTACTATAGAAAGCTGTAAAGAAGAATGGGAGAGAGGTTATCCTCCTCGACGATTGCTTGGAGGACGAGCTATACGAGATGTCACCTGGAAGATGGAGGACGGAGCAGGAAGGAGGTCAAAGCATGAGGAATGAGAACGGGCAGCACATCGTCTTCGTCGCGGGATCTGCTTCCGAAATGAGGGGGAAAATTTGACTTTATCTCTCAAGGAGCTTCCCAGGTGTGGGAAAAGCTTCTCTTGAGCTTTGGAGAGGGAGAGAAGAGAAGGAAGGGATGCCAATTTCGTATGGAGGGGGTCTCCTTTTATAGTTGCAAGGAGTGAGGGAAATTTGTTCTTTTTAATTTGAAAAATATTAAATAAGGGGTCTTTAGTGATGGATAAAATCATCGCTGAAGCCTCAGTCATGGGCGATGTGTGCCGCCCGCTCACCTTCTGTGCCACCCACGTCCATCAAGTCTCAGCCGCTCGATCGTGAGATCGAACAGCTGAGATGCACCTTTGCTACACCTCTTGAAGTCGTAACACCCACGTCTAATTCCGCGTCGCGCATGAGTGTGAGATTGCACGTGGGCGCTATAGGGCGCTCCCAGCCGCTCGATCGCGATCAAGCGGTCGCTATGCTCGCTCGCTCTCACCCCAGCGCCTACTTTTTGCGACTCAAGCGCACGCTTGCACTTCGCGTAAGAGTGCTCGGCCAACTGCGCTACGCGCGTGGATGGGCGAGCACTCAACTTAAGCACGGGAGCGTCGCAACCGTTGGATCTTGATCCAACGGCGAGGAAGCATTGATGTGGGGGCCTTCAGCGGATGCATGCGATTGGTTGGGCGGCCAAGATGGCACCACGTGGTGCCATCTTGGTCGTCCATCTTCTGGATGATGTAGATGGTGCCACAGTTGTCAGATTGAGTCGATTTTCGTGTCGTTAGGCTGCGATCGTCGATCCGAATCCATCCGTGCGGTCAAATTTATCATTTGAAGTGCGGATTCACACCATCTTGGTCGTTGATCTTCTAGGGTTCCCCGATCTCTATTTGATGCTATAGATGTCTGGTTAGGGTGATCTTGTAGTTGTTGAACTCTAATCGTCGCCTTGATCAAATATGTACAGTTAGATCTTCGATCTGAGGTCCCGATAAAAATTTGCCCTATCCCTGAACATAAAAAAAGATAATTAAACTCCATTTTATTCAAACTACTCTAAATGCAAGATGATGCATGCTATGCAATATTTATAGTATGCAATGCAATTCTATGCTTAAGAACATGTATAAATAGACATCTTATGTAGTGTAAACATGTTTACATCAATTGTTCAGATTTGTGATGGTGCGGGTTACTTCCGTCATTTTTGTCTACATTTCCTGTAGGGTTCTCATCATCTGGGCATTGATGTCTTGTTGGGATGGCCCAGGATGAAAGGTTGGATTCGACCCATACCCATTAAAATGATTTGGTTGAGAAGGAACATCATTATTCCAGGAGTAGTTCAGGTAATTTTTCAAATTTGAAGAATTTGTAAAGGGCTCCTGGATGGTAGAAATATTTTGAGTGGGGTTAAGATCTGAATAGCTGTAATTCCCTAAAGAATCATAGACAGTCTCCAAATATTGGTAATAATCAGTAGGAGTAGTGGTGAGATTGTGCAAATTCTCTTCGTGGAAGGTTAGGTTGGGTTAGGTGTGGATTGTGTGGAGCTTGGGTTGATGTGGCAAGTCTTTCCTCAATTTTCTTTTGATTAATATGCATCTAGTCGTATTTTTGATCGATCATTTGAAGATCGTCTTGGGTGACAGGGATAGATTGAGCGCCTACTTCATGAACACCGAACTGCGGGTTTTGAGTTCTGCCAAATGTATTCATGGAAGCTTTATTAAATGAGTTTTCACTCATTTCTTCAAAAAGATCATAGGCACTCTCAGCATCCTTATTTAAGAAGTTGTCACCACATGAGGCGTCGACAAAGTGTCGAAGTTGATCTTCTAAACCATTATAGAAGACCTGCACGAGCTGCCATAAAGGAATCTCGTGGTGCGGGCAACTTCTTAAAAGATCTTGAAATCTCTCCCAAGAGTCATGGAAACTTTCGCCAGATTTCTGTTGGAAGGTCGTAATAGATCTTTTTAGTGAATTAGTATGACCTATGGGAAAGAATTTCTTGAGGAAGGCACTCTTGAGTTGAGGCCAAGTTGTGATAGGTCGGCCAATGGTCCTGAACCAATAAGCGGCCTTATCTTTAAGAGATAATGGAAATAGCTGCATCAGCCATAGGTCTTCTTGCACATTTCGGGAACGGGTTGTTTGTGCAAGAAGAGTCAGCTCTTCAAGGTGGCTGAAAGGGTCTTCCCTAGGAAGGCCATGGAAGTGCTTAATCAGGTACTGCTGGCTTGATCTCAAAGTCCCCCTCTGGTATGACCACCCCTGGTCGTTCCTCACAATAAGACAAATCATAAAAATCTTTTAGAGGAATAACAGCCTGCTGACGGGGTGGTGGGTTTGGCCTTTGATTGGCTAGGTTTTGGATGTTCCTAGTCAATGTTTATTGATTGGAATTTAATTTAGCAATCTGCTCAGCCATCATTGCTAAAAGATCAGGCAGGGGGTCTTGATGTTGTGATTGAGGCAAATCAAGATTAGGGAGCTCCAAGTGTGGGAAGTTTAAGGTGGGTGGGTTTTGGGTGGAAGGGTCAAAATTAGGGTTAGTAGTGGGGTTAGAGGTAGGATTAGAGGTGGAAGTGGAAGGGTTAGTGGACCCATTTTGTTGATTTTCCATTCTTTTAGAAGAAGACAGAAAAAGTGGTCTTTTGCGCGGGGGCTAAATCAACTGGTCCTTCCAAGTGCGGATTTTGAGACCGTCTCCCGTGCATAAAATGGAAGAATGGGAGGGGAGGAGAAGAGATGGAGATGAGAGAAGTGTGCACACAAGCAATCAAATTATAGACCTAACTTAATTGTGACTCCCTAGAAATTAACCTAAGACTTGGTCTACCAAGGAAATAAGTAATCAACAGTAAATACCCATTCTGTCAATAACTCTAGCCAAGTTGCTTAAGGGGAGGTTTGGGCCCAAGCGTTTCCCAAGAAAATCCCCAAGTGCTTGTACAAACCTGCGCCTGGTCGTTTGACACGGCCCCTCAGCTTGAACACCATATATAGATGACAGAATTGGTATTAACTAGAGAAAACTTAAGTCCTATATAGCAAGCCTAAATTGATGAAACCTAAGGGGTCAAATTGCTATGAATTTTAGTTAAGGCTAGGATACTAAAGTGCACACGGAATGTGGAGGGCATTGATTGAGTTGTTGCCCTGTTATTTCAATTTTTTTGTGTGTGTGCAAGAGTTGGAAAGTGGTTCCAATTAAAAAGCAAGTTATCACACAATTCTTGTATTTTAGTCTTTTAGGATTTGATTTAATTCAATGTGTTTTAGGGTTTCTCTTTTTAAATTTTCAAACAAGTTTTGAAATTCCAAAATTAAAGGAAAAACAAGTTGTATTGGTGATGGTTAATTTCTTTTAATGTGAGTCTCTAAAAAAGAAAGAAAGAAACCCTAAGCCAATTGTCCCTAAGATACTACCAATGAATTATTTTTAGGCTTTATGTATTAAGTAGTGGTCCAAACAAGTCAAACAACACCACTACTTTGAAGAAAATCAAACAAGGATTACAGAATTTTTTTTTTAAGATTTTAGGAATTTGTTTGATAATTGTTTTGAATTTTTATTTGTACTGGTGTCAAAGTTCAGAAATGATACCTATGAATATTTTAGACCTTTTAGTATTACCACCGACCTCAGAAAATTTTGGTGATTTTATATGATGTGTAAAATTTTACAAGGATTCCAAAAAGTTAAATTTCATAAAAATTGGATGAGTATAAAAATTCAAAAAATTTACAAATAGTAGAAAAATAGGAAGATTAGAGGGTGTGACCCCTCTATAGTCCATGAATTTTAAAAACTTAAATACAAATCCAATTATTCTAAAATTTGGAACAAATGTTTCCAACTGAATTTAATATCTCTGTGTAAAATTCCAAGATTTTAGGAGGCCTGTGGTGATCAGAATTGATTTTTCAAATCTGAACAGAAGTCTGGTTTCGAAAAAGCAGAACACCAATACTAGAAATGGAGTGGTGTTAATGGTGCAAACAAGCAATCACTAGGTTTTGAAATGCACCACTCCACTTAATTAAGTTGTTTAGGGTCCTAAAAGCCAAGTTTAATGTATTTTGGTAGTTTTTTAGGTTAGGTGTGACAAGTAAGAAGAACCAACCTGAATGTTCGTGGGACGACAAGGAACTTTGAGCTTTTGTTTCCAAATTCCCACTTTCCCATTGTAGTTCCTGCACACACTAGAGAAAAGAAAGAGAAAGGGATGAGATCCACTTCAAGCAAGAGAAAAAATGATTAAGCAAAGCTGTGCCTCCCCAGCAACGATGCCAAAAAGTGATCAAATTTTATGCAGTTTGTAAAATACGTCATTGTAACATGCAAAATCGATTAACTCTTAAATTTATAAACCTTGAAAATACGTCATACTTTCAGTTGGTTGTATGATGAATTTTTCTTTATGAATTCGAACTTAAAACGAAAAATCTAGTCAGCCGATCATAAGGACCATCTGATTGATAGGGCCTTAGCCTTGTCTGGCCTGGCTACTCCAACCCAAGGGTTGGGTGGTGTGTGCAAGGAAGGAGGTCACTCAGACCTCGACTGGTTGGATGTTGAGAGCCACTCCCAAGGAGGTGAGTCACCTCGCCAGGACCATCTCACCCCCCCACTTCTACTCCCTTAGCCGAGATGGCTAACCCTAATCTTGGATTTGAACCTAAATCGGGTCAGAATGCAGGTAATCTGGACTCGATGGCTCATCTGGCAGTCTGAGTGGTTGAATCAGAGGAGCGACATCAGTAGAGCATGGACCGTATCTTGACAACGTTTGACAGAATGCAGCATCCACCGCGAGGAGAACAACTTCGGGATTTCTATGATCCAGCTGCACCAATCATCACACCCTTAGTTAGGATTCCCGTAGGTAGAGACGCATTTGAGCTCAAGCCTAATGTGATTGGTTTAATCAATAGTCATTTCTATGGAAACTCAAGCAAAGATCTGTTCCAGCACTTAGAGGACCTGAGTCGACTCGCAGAGACGATTTGACCTAGGAATATTGATCTTGGGATTGTTTTGATGAAGCTTTTCCCATTTTCTCTGAGGGACAAAGCTTCATACTGGTTCAAGACCATTCGGAAGCCGATTGGAACCTAGCCGGAATTACGATGTGAATTCCTGCAAAAGTTCTTCTCAATCGGTCGAACGAATGCGCTGAAGAGTGCGATCATGACTTTCTCCCAAGGAGTTGGGGAGAAGTTGCATGACACCTGGGACCAATTTCATGACCTTCTCTGAAAAAGCCTGCATCATGGTGTGCCCAGATGGCACCTAGCTCAGATCTTTTACCATGGGCTGGATGACACACATCGGTATCTGGCCGATGCATCTAGTGGCGGGAATTTCCTTGTGAAAGACAAGAACAGTGCATTTGAGTTGTTTGAATCTTTGGCGAAGAACTCGATGAATGCCGTGTCCATGAACCAGTTCCAGTGGCTTGGTCAGTAGCGGGTTGGCGTCCATGAGGCTCACACCGAGTCTATTCGAGTCGACATGGATATCATCATCAAGCAACTAGATAGAATGAACCTGATAGAAAAAAAGATTGACCAAATTAATCAGGGTCAATCTGACCTAAACTCTGCTGCTCCAAGACCCTCCTATGCACCCCGAGCCCTTCCTGCTCGAGGTAATCTACTCACTCGGGATGCATCTTCTCCTTATTTACGAGATCCTGCATAGTAGGATCCCGTAAACAATCCCGATTTGGCACCATATGACCATGGTTACACACAACCCGCTGACTATAATATTATCCCCTTGATGGACATATGTCACAGACGTCTTTGGCCTACGAGGACGTCAGTGCTAGTCAAGGATACGGGCGTAATAACCCGTATTCAGAGATGTATAACCCTAGTTGGCTCCAGCATCTGAACTTCTCCTGGTCAGGTAACTCACAAAGACCACATCAAGATCCACACTACCAAACCAGGCAATACGAGAATGTGCAAAACACATACCCTAGGCAGCAACCATTCCCATCCCAGCAACAGCAACCCCGTTCTATATACCAGCTGCTGCACCAAGCTGCCAGTCACCCTTTAAAGTAGGCTAACCATCTGGAGGCACTGAAAGAGGAGCTGCAAGAATCAATGAGGAAGTCTACTTAGGAAAGCTTGCAGATAATGAAGTTGATGGCTGACCAGATACAAACTATACAGAACATGCAAAACCAGTTGTTGCAGGAGCATAGGATGCAAGGAACCTTGCCCTCCCAACCTGTCCCGAACCCTCGATATGTGTAGAACCAAGGTGCCCCGCCTAGGTTTCAGGCACCACAGGGACAAGCACACCCCATATTACAGGCGCCTCCTACACCACCTAGTTATGCCCAAGGGCAGCCGCCTTTGATGCAAAACCCCGCATACTTTGCCCCTTCCGCTCCCCCACCACCTCATGGACAGCAAGCCGATGCAAATGCTGTCTCATTAAGGAGTGGAAGGAAGACATTCGGCACACCACATAGGCAGGCGGGTCCTGATTTTTCTCACCCTTCGTCGTAGGCGGGTTCGACTCCTTCTTCATCTCAGGAGCCACCTACGATAGATAAGGGTAAGAGGCCACTTCACCCTGAGATTCCCGTCCCTTTTCCTGAGGCTCTGACGCGAAATGTAGTGCGGAAGAAGGACACGTGGAATTTTGAGGACCTGAAGTCAATGTTCAATGAAGTACATATTTAGGTCCCTCTCCTCGAGGCAATTGATCACATCCCCGTTGTCGCTAGGTTCTTCAAGGACTATTGTACCCCGAAGCCACAACCTAGAATTGGACGACAGGAGGTATTGTCAAAAGAGGCTAGCGCCGTGATTCTAGCCAACTTACCGCCAAAAAGGAAAGACCCTGGTACCCCACTCATATCCTACTTCTTACAGGATTCTCCATTTGATCGGGCCCTTCTAGATTTGGATTCGTCCATCAACCTGACTCCCACTGTCATATTTGATCGATTTTGATTTGGGGAGTTAAAGCCAACCTCAGTCACGATTCAGCTGGCTGATAGATCAGTAAAACATCGAGGGGGGTGGTTGAGAACATGATCGTAAAAGCTCGTCAATTCTGCTTTCCCGCAGACTTTTTCATTCTTGATATGGAAGTTCCTTCTAATCTCCGAGATGCACCAATCATTTTGGGTCAGCCATTTCTAGCGACAGCCCGAGCAAACATTGATTGTGCATCCAAGTGTATGGAGATAGCCCTAGGTAATGAGCGACTTTGACTTGACATATTTAGGGCATCAAGGAATTTTGATTATGATCGCACAGAGGATGGTGAAGACAAAGATTCAGCATACTATGGTAACGTTGGGCTCCTTTGTGACAACCCAATTCTCATTCGTCTGCACTATCAGGGTTCTTGGACCTCGATCCACACGGGACTGAGACCACTGCATTGCACATCTCCCTGAGGATCCGATTGTTTAGGGTGTGCTTCTGACCACAGCACCCCTTAATGTAGCTATCATGATCCGTACACTACTGGATCGCCCTTGTTGTTACAAGAAGACGTACCACAGCTAACGGGTTTCCCATTAATGCAGTCACAGCTGATTATCTCACAGGTAGCAAATCAGCAGGAATTCACACGCATCCGAATCATCAGATTCCCACCTTCGAGTCTGCTCCTCCTATTCCCATTTCTGACTCTAACCCACCCATGATTGAATTGATGCCCTTACCTGACTCACTTAAGTATGTGTTCTTTGGAAAAAATGAGACATACCCGGTCATTATTAGTGCTCACCTAACCCAAGAACAGGAGCATCAACTGATTTCAATTTTACAAGACCATAGGGCTACCATAGGGTGGAGCATTGCTGATCTTCGCGGTATTCACCCCTCATATTGCACCCATCACATTTACACGAATGAGGGGGTGAAGCCTTCGAGACAACCTCAAAGACGGCTAAGCTCGAATATGCTAGAGGTTGTTAAGAAGGAGATCATCAAATGGCTGGATGCAGGTATTGTATACCCAATCTCTGATAACCAATGGGTGAGTCCGATCTAGATAGTGCCCAAGAAAGCAGGACTCACCATAGTGAAAAATGATCAAGGTGAATCCATCCCAACCCACACTGTGGCATCATGGTAGGTCTGCATCAACTATAGGAAACTGAACATGGCTACCTAGAAGGATCACTTTCCTTTGCCTTTCATTAATCAGATCTTGGAACAGTTAGCCGGACGTAGTTTCTTTTGCTTTCTAGATGGATACTCTGGGTATAATCAAGTAGAGATTAGCCTAGAAGATCAAGACAAGACTACATTCACATGCCCCTTTGGAACATTCGCTTTCAAGCAGATGCCCTTTGGCCTCTGCAACACACCAGCAACATTTTAGCATTGTATGATGGCCATCTTCTCTAACATGATTGGGGACTATGTGGAGGTCTTCATGGATGACTTCTCCATTTCTGGAGATGATTTCGCATCTTGTCTTGATAACCTCACCAAGATCCTGAAACGGTGTATTGAGGTAAACCTAGTACTATCCTAGGAGAAAAGCCATTTCATGGTGAGGGATGGCATAGTACCAGGGCACAGGATCTCCAAAAATGGACTCGAGGTCGATCGAGCTAAATCTGGGATTATTTCCCACTTACCGCCACCTAGCTCGGTCAAGCAGATCAGATCATTCTTGGGTCACGTCGGCTTCTATCGGAGATTTATATGTGCTTTCTCAAAAATTGCGTGACCTTTGACGAATCTCCTTGTTGCCAATGCCCCATTCGAATTCGACACCTTGTGTCTCAGTGCCTTCGAGACTTTATGAAGCGTTGTCTTTGATTCCCCGATTCTCCAACCACTTGACTGGTCGCTTGATTTCGAGATGATGTGCTACGCTTCTGATTTCGCCATCAGTGCTATTTTAGGCCAGCGTCGGGAGAAACAACCTTTTGTCATATACTATGCTAGCAAGACGCTGAATGAGACTCAGCGTAATTATACTGTCACCGAAAAAGAACTGCTACCGGTAGTATTTGGGTTGGAGAAATTCAGATCTTATCTATTAGGGTCCAAAGTTATCATTTTCATTGACCACTCCGCCCTCCGGCGTTTGTTGGCAAAGAAGGATGCCAAACCTCGGCTCATCAGATGGATCCTTCTTTTGCAAGAATTTGATATTGAAATCCGTGACAAAGCTGGAAAGTAGAATGTTGTGGCGGATCACCTATCCAGACTGGACCCAGCCCACATCCTTATTCCCTATTTATCCACAGCCAATTTCTAGATGAATCCCTTTTGGCAGTTCACTCTATTGAGTTCCCCTGGTATGCGGATATCACAAACTATCTTGCCGTAGGCAAGATTCCCGTGAACCTATCCAAGAACCAGAAACTCAAATTTACTGCGGAGGCCAAATTCTAACTCTGGGATGACCCACTACTCTTCCACATTGGAGCGGATCAGATTATTCGAAGATGCATCCCAAATTCTGAGATCCTCAGTGTGTTATCTTTTTTCCACAACGATGCTTATGGTGGTCATTTCTCGAGATGGAAAACCACTAC
Source organism: Thalassia testudinum (assembly GCA_037157565.1). Taxonomy (NCBI): domain Eukaryota; kingdom Viridiplantae; phylum Streptophyta; class Magnoliopsida; order Alismatales; family Hydrocharitaceae; genus Thalassia; species Thalassia testudinum. Next base: position 149,711,617 of record JAZHRO010000031.1, read on the forward strand.
AAAAATTTTACAGTCGGGATTTTTCTGGCCAACTCTTTTCAGAGATACACACAAATACGCCCAACACTATAAACGATGCCAGTCGATCGGTTCTATGACCAGGAGAGACATGATGCCACTCCAGACCATCATGGTTGTAGAAGCGTTCGACATCTAGGGCATCAATTTTATGGGTCCTTTTCCGAACTCGCATGGCTTCGAGTACATATTTCTAGCTGTTTACTATGTCTCAAAGTGGGTTGAGGCCATCCCGGCAAGACGGGCTGATCATAAGATCGCCATTTCTTTCGTACGGGAATGCATCTTCGTTAGATTTGAAATACGTCGTGCTCTAATTAGCAACGGGGGAAGCCACTTCATCCACTCCCACTTCAGGTCATTATTAAAGAAATACGGGGTACATCACCGTATAGCCACCTCGTATCACCCGTAGGCTAATGGGCAGGCTGAAGTGTCTAACCGTCAGATCAAGCTGATTCTCCAGAAGACGGTTAGACCAGATAGGAAGGACTGATCCGATAAATTAGTTGATGCACTCTGAGCATATCGGATCACGTACAAGGCCCCACTCGGAATGTCATCATATCGTATGGTATATGGCAAGGCATGTCACCTTCCTGTAGAGCTAGAACACCTCGCCTTTTGGGTGGTGAAAAAATGTAACCTTGACCTCGATGCGGGAGGTCAAGAATGGAAACTCCAGCTCAGCGAATTAGAAGAGATCCGGTGGGAGGTCTATGAGAATGCATTGATATATAAGGACAAGACCAAGGCCTTTCATGACCACCACATCTAGAGGAAAGCATTCACGCCCAACCAGCAAGTCTGGTTGTTTGATTGGTGATTGAAACTTTTTTCAGGGAAGCTCAAGTCCAAGTGGACTGGCCCATATGTTGTGATTCACCCATATCCTAATGGGGTGGTTCAAATCAGGGACCCAAAATCTAGGCATGTATCTATGGTAAATGGCCAGCACCTCAAGCCATTCACAGCCCAGGAACCTCCTCCAGCTAACAAACTCATTCATCTTATCGAGGATATCCGAGTAAGCTCTCGCCCAGGTGGAGGCGGTAAACTCAGCATCTACCCCACATTCATCCATCACCCTATACATGCCATTTTTATACATAGCATATTTCTCTTGCATATTGCATACTGTCAGGTTGGTCGATGATGAAGGTTAAAATTTTAGGAGCAATTCCAGGTGATTTCTACCCATTTACTCCCTACCGTATTTATTTTCTTTTATATTCATGCATGAGGACATGCAAGAACTTAGGCATGGGAAGCTAGATACGACAAAACTGAAAATTTTTATGCCAACATTTAGGAAAACCTCGGAGCTGCATGTCAAATGTACTTTAGGACCCTAAATAAAAGAACAACTGACTCCACCTCCAATGCTCGCATTGGAGCTAAAAATCGTTCGCAACAACCACTTCCGACTCATCCTCTCACCTCTTGCTCTAAATTTAGGGTCAAGCTAAATGTAACTCGATAAGGGAAATTTCATGAAGTACGAATATAAGAGGTTACTTGTTTATAACATGTATACATAGTGCATCCATGAATAAGATTATCTTATTAAGAGAATGCATTAGGGATTTTATCCTCTAGTTGATTCCTATAATCTGGAATCCAGTACAACTTTTCACACACACATAGAATTTGCAATGGATTCATGGTGAAGGCTGATAAACGTCTTTAGTCTGTCTAGAAGCAGTGCATCTTCTCCTGAACCCCTAGAGGGTGTTTTGCGAGTCAGGCAGATTTTCTTTGAAAAATCCACCAAATAGTGTGAGATGAGAGTAGAGTGAACTGATGCTCTAAGATTAGTGTAAGGAATTCAGAATCTTAGATAATTAGGTGATGATACTCAGAGATTATGCATAGTTTTTGCTCTCAGTTTCTGCGTATACATTTTTGTGCGAAAATTTGAGAGACACCAAATAAGGCAAATACGCAGAGAGAAAGTTTTCATAAAACTAGGGAGAAGGTGGATGGTTACGACCATTCTTTACGGAATCCTTGGCTAAAGGAGGGTATTGATGTCAAGGTCAGAAATACACCATCCTATCCGTCTCTCTCGATACCGTGAGTAGGCACTTCCACCTAATAAGTCACCCAATGTCTCTTGAGTACCACCAATCCCTAATAATGCCTCCTCAATAAAGTTCATGGATGTGTGCTAGTTGTGTTGTGTTGAAAAAAAAAACAGAGAAAAAAATGATGAAAAGAAAGAAAAATTGAAAAAAAATAGAAAAAGAAGAAAAAGCAAAGAAGAAAAGAGTGAATATTTAGTGGTTATTGCAGTTGCATTGAGGCAAACCACCAAATAAATTTGAGATCCACCAAATATGGCCTTAACTCACCTTTCTTGTGTTTCTGATTGCCCAAATACTGGCTGAGAAATTCTGACTTAATGTTAAGGTTATGAGAACTCAATTAAAGTGTTAATGCCAAGTGAGAAAACCAAATACAAGTCATATGTGTGAATCTGGTGAGATTGTGAGCTCTAAGAAAACAAAGAAAAGAAAAAACAAAAGAAAAAGAGAGAATGAATACAAAGGAACCAAAAGAGAGCATAATTTTTCTCGTCTTTCTCTGAGTTGAGTTATGTAATAATTTGGGAATCTAAATTCTATAGTACTAATCTCTATGTAGCACCAATCTAGAGTGAGCCACCAAATATATAATCTTTTCCCTCTAACATTCTCCACCTAAGCTTAAAGTCGGGTGTAATTCATAGAATATCTTGAATGCCCCGAGGGAAGAAGTCCGCCTATCCTACTAGAATTTTTACTAGGGGTCAAGTACAGGCTTTAGAGGTGAATTAGTTTTTCACTCGAATTCATTACAAAAGCTACATGGCTACACTTTTACAAATGTCTGGATTTCTAGAACATAGAATGAAAACAAAAAGGAGAAAAATTTTTACACATACACTTGATAAAATAATCAGCACTTAGGGACCCTTATGTGAATAATTTAGTCTTGCATTGGTTAGGGACTAGCAAGATTTAGGCATGGGGGTATGATTACGCAGAAATCATAAGTCTTAATTGACCTAAATTAGGCTAGGACTTAGCATAAGTTAGGGTAAGTCATGCATGCATAAGCATTACTAGCACCTTTACTACTTTCTTTTAGCTATGCATAAAATAATGCTATAATGTACTGATTAGGTGCATTATGTCAATTGTAGGTAATAAGCTGATCAGAAACTAGATCTGAAGCTGGATCTAAAGCTGGATCTAAAGAATAAAGACTAACTGGTGTTGTAGTAGAGCTGGAGCGGAAGACCTAAATTAGATGCAGTAGATAATAATGTAAGGGAGTTAAGGTATTCTCTTATATTAAGTATGAATAAAGCAATAAATTGTGAAGAACTTAGGTCCATCCTAGCCCTAGGACAACTTAGAAGCATCCCCAAGCCTTAGCCACCCTTAGATTAGGTCACTGCATCCTAGGTCCCTAAACCTAATTCCAACCCCATATGAACGTAAATTAAGGTGCCCTAACCCTAGTACATCACCTCTAGATCTCCCTAAGGACCTAATTAGGTCCTCACTAAACCTAATTGACTTGGATCTTAGTCAATTCCATCAGCCTATCAATTGGACTCATTGAGCGAGCCCTGATCTCAGCACACACTGTCCAATTGGACTCAGTGAGAGTCCAATTGACCTAGACCTAACTTAATTAAGTTGTTTTACTCTCAATTAGGTTTCCACACACCCAATTAAACATGTGTTCAGTTTAATTGCACTTTTCCTTAGGGAATTAGGGTTTGCAACCCTAATTTGAGACCTAACCTAGACCTAAACCCATTAGAACCTATCCTAACCCACCTAACCACTTAGGGCACGACCACACACACACACGCACACACACCCGTTCACGCACTCCAACACCACCTAGAGTATTCTAGGACCTTCCAAAGGTGGTGCCACCTTGGTTTCCAAAAATAGCAACCAAAGATGAGTCTTCTCTTAGATCCACTTCTAGTGGATCTAAGAACCACCCTCTCTCTCTCCTTGGACGGCCACACTTGGAGCTCTCTCTAGAGAGTTCCAAACTTCTCTAGAAGGCCTCCCTTAAGTCTATAAAAAGATCTAAGGGGTGGCACTTTGCACCCATTCACTCTTGGCTCCATTTTAGCTTAGCTTCATTCCACCTCCACTCCACCTTCACGAGTAGCTTCACCATGTCCACCACCATCTCCACACCAAGATGCTGGATCACCTCCTCAACCTCTCTCCATGGGCTAGCCTAAGCACCATTGGCTGCCCCTCCTCCTCTCAACCAAGTCAATGGCCATCGGAGCCCACCTCTGAATGCCCTTAGTTCTGCTATAGCTCTTCACAGTTTTATTGCTTTATTTACTGCTTAATAGTGTAGCTCTATATTCTCCCCTAATGATGCATACATAATCCCCCCTTAGATTCATGTATGCAATTATTTTCTGCTAGCTAGATTTATGTTTTCAAGCTTTCCATGAGCTTTATGTTGCAAACACCATCATGAATCAATGAAAATCTTTTTCTATATATATATATATTTATTTATTTATTTATGAAAATCACCATGAGCCTCGTTGCAATATTTTTGTGTGATTGAAGTTGCATGTTTCAATTTCTAATACTCTGGCAACTAAGCATGTCGTGCATAAATACAAACTCAGCATAAATCGACATACGATTTTGAATAAGTAGAGCAAGAGAGATCGATTTCAAATCTGCATTTCCATAAATGCCTCCTAGAGACGAATGATCGAGACTGCAAGTCTTGTTATCTTAGAAATTTTTTTTGTTGATTGTATTTCGCAACTGTACTATGACGCATTTTTGATCAAATATACGCTCTACAATCCCAACAAATCGACATGTGATTTTGAATAAGTAGAGCAAGAGAGATCGATTTCAAATCTGCATTTCCATAAATGCCTCCCAGAGAAGAACAATTGGGACTCCAAGTCTCATTATCTTAGAAATTATTTTTGTTGATCGTATTTCGCAACTATACTATGATGCATTTTTGATCAAATACGCGCTTTACGATCTGAACAGTGCTCACAGCTGCTGGAGCATGATTCAACGACCCAGATCACGCCTTGCCATAGCCTCAGAAGATGGGGAGCGGTGCTGAGCGGCGACGTGGCTGATTGTCAACTATTGGATAGGCATCCAACCGCGGAGATTCGTCAAGTGGGTGAAGAAGAAAAGTAGAGGCGGGTCCCTAGGGCCGATCAGGCGACTAAGATGGTGCCACGTGTCACCATCTTGGTTGTCCATCTTCTGTGTGTTGTAGATGGTGCCACCAGTGTTGGATTGGATCGATTTTTATGCTGTTAGGCTGCGATCCTCGATCCAAACCCATCCATGCAGTCGGATTTGTCGTCTGAAGTGCAAATTGGAACCATCTTGGCCTGTGATCTTTAGGCTTCCTCGATCTCTATCTGATGCTATGGATGTCTGATTAGGGCGATCTTGGAGTCGTTGTACTCCAATCGTCGCCCTGATCAGATCTGTATGGTTGGATCTTTGATCCGAGGCCCTGAATAAAAATCGCCTTGTCCCCGACCATAAAAGGAGACAATTACTATACAATTTATACAACTTGACCTAAATGAATGATTATGCATGTTATGCAATATTTACAATGTATGATGCCAATATGACACTAAGAACATGCATTAATAGACATTTTTGGCTAGTTAGATGTATGCACATCACACCCCCATGCCTATCTTTTGCTAGTCCCTAGTAAAAACTATATGCTATTTATAAAAGAATTAGGTTGGATTACTTGGGCACAAATCATTTTCAACATTAAGAAATTTTTACTTAGGACCTGAACTTTCAAAGACACAAGAACGCCTGGGTATCTGCCAAAATGCGGACCACCTCAAGCCCTTACCTTATTCAAAGAAAGTTTTTTTTCTCTTTTTTTCTTCTTTTCTAATTTTTTTGGATTTTTGAGTTTAGGGTTACAGAGTGGCTTTCTACGGCCACTCAACCCACCCAAGACTTGATGAGAACCCTAAGTTCTAAGTATCTATTTGTGAATGTGATAGACTCGTTGATCGACAATCAGAACGGACTTCAGGTTTTTACGCCCCTAGGTGACCTTAAAAAGAATTTTGCCTAAAGGTGTACCTATACGACCGGTAGCTTTCTCCCTACTTTTACTTTTATGGGGTCAACACAAGAGTGAATCCAGTGTATATCTCCTCAGCTTATTCTACTTCTCTGCTTCTTCCTAAGTGTTTTAGGAATTAAATGTGCATTTCTTGAGCTGAGATCTGGACAACCTACTAATGGGCTATTACCCACGATAACTTGCCAGCCATACTCGTGCGGTGAAGTGTGGGTTATTTCTTTTTGTTTCTTTTTCTTTTTCTTTCCTTTTTGAACTGTCTTTTTCTTTTTAAGTAGGTGGCTTCCCTGGTCTAAGATTTACCTAAAGGCAGCAGAAAAAGAATGGACCAGTGGTTGGGCTCTGGACAACCTACCTATAGGTTATTACCCATGATAACTTGCTAGCCATACCACCTTAGAAGGTTCATTAGCTACCCAATTTCTATTAAAACCACTGAACAACGAGTCAGTGACGAATAGTGTGTAGATGCTTAGACTTAATGTTCCCTCAAATCAGAGAGCAGGTTGATAAGTCGTGTACTTATCACCCAAACTTATTTAATAAAATTAAAATAAAATTCAAGATGGTAAGGACTTGATAAACAAATCCACACTTTAGTGGATACCCGGACTGATTAAGCCCAAAGACCTGAAGGGTCTTAGTGTTCAGATCCTACTATAATATTTCCTAAGATTAAAAAGTCCTAATGCCCAAGTATTCTTTACTAATTCAATTTTCTTTTATATATATGTATATAAAAGAAAACAAGTAGAATTTACAAGAATTCCACAGAGCTGACAAATTGATTCAGAAATGAATCCACTCCCCCATGCCAAGCTGATGCAATGTCCTCATTGAGAATAAAAGACATGAAAGGAAGGTAGAATGTAGAAGATATCACCTGAATATGATGCTTGCGTCAGCTCTGAGTCAGACTGTACAACTGCTAAATTTAATGCCATCAGCTAGGTGGAGTCCAGCCAAAGAGATCATAATATGATGAGAGCAACCGTGTCTGAGGTGGGTTTTGGAACAATACGGTCAATAAAAGGCTTCAGACGTTGACCATTGACTTTGAATGAATTACCCGTCTTTGGGTCAGAAATCTAAACAACCCCGTTTGGAAAAATCTGATCGATGATGAACAGGTCATTCCATTTTGACATAAGTTTACCTGGAAAGAGCTTAAGTCGAGAATTGAAAAGCCAGACCTTCTGGTTCGGCTCAAATCTCTTGCGAAATATCAATTGGTCATGAAGAGCTTTGGTTCGAGCCTTGTAGATCTTGGCATTCTCGTACGCGTCATTTCTAAGCTTCTCCAACTCAGATAGTTGGAGCTTCTTGATCTTTCCGGCTAAACTTAAATCCATATTGCATTGCTTGATTGCCCAGAATGCCATATGTTCAATTTCTACAAGTAAATGGCACGCCTTTCCATACATCAGATGAAATGGAGACATGCTGATGGGGATTTTATACGTCATACAGTAGGCCCAAAGAGCGTCCTGAAGCTTTTGAGTTCAGTCTTTGCTATCAGGCCTAACCATTTTCTGCAGAATATTCTTGATCTACTGATTGGAGATCTCGGCCTATCCATTTGTATGGGGATGGTAAGGTGTGGATATTCTGTGATTAACCTCGTATTTTGCCAGCAAATTACGGAACTAGGCATTAGTGAAATGAGTGCCACCATCGCTGATGATGGCCCTCGGAATCCTGAACTGACTGAAAACGTTCTTCATGACGAAATCGATGACCACCTTGTGGTCATTGGTTCAGGTGGGAATCGCCTCTATCCACTTAGACACATAATCAACAGCGACGAGAATGTACTAATGTCTAAATGAAGGGTGGAAGGGTCCCATGAAATCGATGTCCCAAACATCGAAGATTTCGACAGGAAGAATAAAGTTTAGGGGCATATGTCTCTCTTGGTTATGCTCCCAAGTGCTTGACATTGAGAACATGACCTCGAGAATTCCTGGGCATCCTTAAATAAAGATGGCCAAAAGAATCTAGGTTGCAAAATTTTTGCAGCCGTCTTTTTCCTAGAGAAATGTCCACCACACATAGATGCATGGCAGAAGTCGAGTATACTTTTGAATTAAATCTCTGGAACACATCGGTGAATAATCTGATCGGAGCCGATGCGATATAGTTCAGGGTCCTCCCAGAAGTAGTATTTGACCTCATATTTGAGTCTATCTCGTTGTTGCTTGGTCCAATCTTAAGGGATTTGACCAATGACCAAATAATTTATGATGTCTACAAACCATGGAGTTTGGACACCTGAAACTATAGGGATAGCCTCATCCAGAAAAGTATCAACAATTGGAATATCTAGATGAGAAGAATCACTCAGGAGTCTCAAAAGATGATCGGCCACCACATTCTGTACCCCGGATTTATCCTTGATTTCAAGATCAAATTCTTGAAGCAGAAGAATCCAACAAATAAGCTAAGGTTTGGCATCCTTTTTGGCCAAGAGATGTCTCAAGGCTGAGTGGTCGGTATATATGATGACGTGAGACCCTAAGAGATAGGTCCTGAATTTCTCTAAAGTAAATACTACGGCTAGTAATTCCTTCTCAGTAACAGTGTAATTCCTCTGGGCCTCGTCCAGAGTTTTACTAGCATAGTAGATGTCAAAGGGCTTCCTATCAACTTTCTGACCCAAAACAGCCCTAACAGTGTAATCAGAAGCGTCGGTCATGATCACCAAAGGGGCTGTCCAAATTGATGGTTGCAACACTGGAGCACAAGTGACTGCCATTTTAAGAAAATCAAATGCCTTACGGCATGATTCGTCAAAATCAAATGGCATTTCTTTGGCGAGAAGATTGCTCATAGGATGAGCAACCTTCGAAAAGTCCTTGATGAATCTCTTGTAGAATCCCACATGACCAAGAAATGATCGAATTTGTTTAACAGATGTGGGAGGAGGAAGTTTACCGATAGCATCAACCTTAGTTTTATCCACTTCGATTCCCCATTCAGAGATTACATGACCCAAGACGATGCCTTCTTGTGTCATGAAATGACTCTTTTCCCAACTAAGGACCAGCCTTGTTTTGAAGCATTGTTTAAGAATCATTTCAAGATTAGCTAGACAAGAGTCAAACAATTCTCCAAAAATAAAGAAATCATCCATGAAGACTTCCATAAACTCTCCCACCATGTCAGAGAATATGGCCAGCATACACCTTTGAAAAGTCGCAGGTGCATTGCATAAGACGAATGCCATCCTATGGAAAGCAAAGGTTCGGTAGGGACAGGTGAAAGTTATTTTTTCCTGATCCTCAAGATGGATAGGAACTTGATTGTATCCTGAGTAACCATCAAGGAAACAGAAGTACTTCTGCCCGGCTAGTCTTTCAAGGATTTGATCGATAAAAGGCAAAGGGAAATAATCCTTTCGTGGCTGTGTTCAGCTTCCTGTAATCAATACAAACTCTCCAAGAGGAAGCTGAACAAGTTGTGACAGTTCTCCTTTCTCGTTAGTCACAACGGTAATCCCGGCTTTCTTGGCAACAATTTGCATGGGACTTACCCAAGGACTGTCAGCGATCAGATAAATAATTCCTGCATCGAGCCACTTGATAATCTCCTTCTTGACCACTTCTCGCATATTCAGGTTTAATCTCCTCTGCATCTGGCAAGAAGGGTGGGATCCATCTTCTAAAAATATTCTATGATTGCAATAAGATGGCTCAATCCCCCTAAGGTCATGAATGGTCCAACCAATTGCCTGGTGTTCCTTTAGGACCTTAATCAGTTTAATCTCCTGCTCCTTTGTTAATTTAGCACTGATAATCACAGGGAGTGTCTTATGTGGTCCTAAAAACTGATATTTCAGATTCTCAGGAAATGGTTTCAGTTCAAGCTAGGGCAGGTTGATGATTAAAGGTAAGGAAGATGCTGATGAAGACTCATCAAGAGGAAGAGGTTGAGAGTGAAAAAAATCAATAACCTCTTCAGAAGGTGGCAGGTTTGCCATAGAGGGTTGCAGGTCTAAATCATCATCAGAGGAGGAACTTTCAAATGCAGAAATTGCCATACAAGTTTCAATATTCACATTATCATCCTCAAGTTCCTCAATAAATCCACAATCCTTAAATTTGTTAATCGCCTTAAAAACATCCAATTTCATTCTTTGATCCCTAAAGGCGATTTTCATGCTATTGCTCTCACAGTCAATGTTGGCCTTGGTGGTAGCCAGGAATAAACACCCCAGAATGATGGGCGTGTTCCTTAAATTCTCAGGTACATCCATATCAAAAATAAGGAAATCTACAGGAAAATAGAAATCCTTAACCTTGACAATAACATCTTCAATAATGCCTCACGGATTTGTGATCTAACGATCCGCTAACTGCAGCGTTACTGAAGTCGGCCGAAGTTCACCTAATCCAAACTTCTCATAGAGAGAAGTTGGAATTAGGTTAATGGATGCACCGAGATCCAACAGTGCTCTATCAAAGGTGTAATCTCCAATGACACAAGAAATCAAAGGAGCACCTGTATCTCTCTTTTTTTGAGGGAGGTGGTGCAGGATAACAGAACTAGCCTGCTCGGAGAGTACCACCTTCCTCGGAATAGATTCTCTTGACTTACGATTTTGTGTACATAAATCATTTAAAAATTTCGCATAAGCCGGTATATGTTTGATAGCATCGAGGAGCGGGATATTGATCTCGACATTCTTGAAAATATTCAGAAGCTCCTCATTACTATCAACAGAATTCTTCCTTGATCTAATCAAGGCCTTAGAAAAAGGAACATGAGTCGAATCTTCAGAATCAGGTTCCTGAGCCTTGATTTCTTCTCCAGAGTTCTCCTTTCTCTCCTCAGGCTCTTCAAGATTCGATAAATCAGAACAGTGTGGTTGTGGATCCTGAGTTTGTTTCCCACCTCAAAGTAACTAAATTAGTAGATGCATACATGTTTGGGTCTTGGGGAGGGTTAGGAAAGATTGGAGGGGCTTCATTAGCCAAAAACCTTTGATTTGAGGAAGAAGAAGAAGAGGAAGGACCCTACTCAACCACCTGAGCATGTGCATTTGGGTCCCTTTGATTCCCATACCCATGGGATTAATTGCCCGGATTCTGGAAATTACGAGGTTTGGGTACAGGTTGAGATGGTAGAGATCCGGGTTGACGAGAATTAGCTATAAACCCAGTTTGCAAGTTATCCAACGAAGTTTTCATTTGCTGCATGAGCTGGAGCATAGATTCTTGCATCTCTACCATTTGTTGATTCAAATTAGCCTGCCCTACAGGTTGACGGGCATTCCAAGCTGGCTGCTTGACCTAATTCGGGGGCAGCTGAGTGTAAATGTGACCCTGACCCATTGGTCATTGCAGAGCATAGTTGCTGGGTCGGAATTGGGTCTGCTGCCCCAGGTTTTTCCAAGAGAAGTTAGGGTGGTTTCTCCAACCCGGGTTATAAGCATTGGAATAAGGGTTGGACCTAACATTCTCCTGTACAGCATAGACATCCTCATAGGGTGAGGATGGAGAGAAATAAAGGGAGGGATCAGAGAAACTGGGATCAAAAACCCCAGTTTGGAACCCGTGGGGTTCCGAATAATGCTGACTCTCAAGTTGAGCTGCATCAAGTTGATTCACGAACTCTCGTCCAGAAGGAGCTTGCAATGAATGGAATCCTGAATTCTGGGATTGAGTGGATTGAGAATTATTCATTGAATTTCCAGCTATCCACTCCATCCTTTTGATAACGAAGTCCACCTTATCTAGTTTATTACAAATCAATTCCATATCGAATGAATGAGAGTCGTGGACTTCATTAACATTCGAGCTGGGTTGTTGGGATCGGTTAAAAGTATCCATGGAGGCATGATTGATCAAATTCTCTCTCATCTCCTCAAACAAATCGTGCACGCTATCTGCATCTTTGTTGAGGAAATTACCTCGGCAAGAAACATCCACATGATTTCTGAGTTGCTCAATCAACCCGTGGTAGAAGATCTGCACGAGTTGCCATTTCGTCACCTCGTGGTGTGGACACCTCCGCAATAAGTCCTGTAATCACTCCCAAGCAACATGAAACTGCTCCCTCGACCACCGGATGAAGGTAGTAATTGCCCATCTCAAAGCATTAGTATGTTCGACAGGGAAGAATTTCTTCAGGAAGGTCGATTTCAAATCATTCCAAGTTTCAATTGGCCTTCCTATAGTCCTGTACCAATGAGCAGCTTTATCCCTAAGAGAGTGGGGGAAGAGCCTCATGATCATCTGCTCCTCATTCACAATTCATGCCTTGGTGGTCTAGACCAAAGTGGTCAAGTCCTCCAAGTGCTGAAATGAGTCTTCAGAGCCAAGCCCATGGAAATGTTTGATCAGGCTTAACACTTGGGGCTTGATTTCTACTTCTCCAGCGGGAATCTGGACACCGGGATGTTCCTCGTAATTTGAAGGATCATAAAAATCATTCAAGGGCTAAGCGCCCTGCATTCTCTACATTTGTTCCAGCTGCCTTTGAAATACCTCTTGTGGATCTTGAGGCAGAGGAGGTTGTTGATCGTCCATGGGATCAATTTAGCCAAAATCCAATCTACGCCTCCTAGAATACTCTAGTGGTCCTTCCAATCAGGGATTCAATGACCTCCTTCCCAACATAAACTATGAAAAGGTCGGAAGGACTGGGGATAAGAATCGTGCAGCACAACAAAACAAGCTTGTTCATAAGTGGGGTAGCCTAAGGATCTACAGACTCTCAGAATCTACCGTAAGATTATAAATGATTTACTCTACTTGCATCTGCTCAATCCAACCAGTTAGAAGGAGGGACTGGGGAGGAGGTTCTTCCTTCAGCTTGCACCTCCGGTTCTTAATGTACCCCCAGCCGTGGTTGTTTAACGCTACTCCCCTAGCTAGACATCAGATTGATCAGTACAAGCAGGTTAATCGTAAATAACCTCAGACTAGACCCTGAAGGGCGAATCAGTCCTTAAGGCCAACGTATACTTGATTTTATTTAGGCATGGGATTGTAGTGCTTATGGAATGTGGTGGGCCCTTAAAATGGGTTGTGCCCTTAATGATCAATTAAAAATGTGTAAGTGCGTCCACAACCAAGGTTTTCAAGCAAGATTATTTGTGATGAGTAGATTTTAAGGTTCAAATCTTGCTTAAGTAGCTTTAAGGGTATAGAATTAGGTTTAATTCAATCAAGTTTGTGGCAAACTAGGTTTTCAAGCACGGATGAAGATCACTTTCCTTTTGAAATCAAAAATAAAGTGGAGTGCCTAGTATTGACCTAAATTGAAAACCCTAAGGGGAAGCTACTTGGTGAGTTGATTTTAGGTTAAGTGGTGCACCCTAAACAACTCAAACAATTGGCCACAATTGCACCACTGAGTTAGGCACACAAAGCGATTGACCTAAACTGATTTCTACTCTTTTATATGCTGATTTGTGTGTACCAGTTCCATAGATCAGAATTCAGTTGAGTAGAAGAAAATCAATTAGGTTAAGTGCCTTGAATGTGGGTGTATGTTGTGTGTATGTTTGATTTATCCCACAAAAGTATCTTTTTGTTATTTTTTTTTATGTGAGGGTAAAATGAATGTGGGTGGAAATCCAAGCAACCAAACTAATCCTAGGATTTATGCAAACACCTAGGTTAATTGGAGTTTGAATTAATGTTGTGAAATGAAATCTGTGGAGGGGGTGAAATGGGGAGCACTTACAGTCATCTTCAATTGCACTTTATTCCGATCTACCGCTTGAAGATTCCCTATCAAGGTACCTGCAAAACAATAGATAAGAAATAAAGCAAGCTAGAAAATAATAAAGTGCGTGAAATGCAGAAAGAAAATCAAAAATCATTGCCTCCTCAGTAATGGCACCAAAATGTTGAGATGCGGAAAACTACGCGTTCACAGTTGGATTCGAAAACTCGTCATCGTAGTTCAAGTTGTGAAGAAATCCGTTCAATAGATAAAATTTATACCGAAAATCCATAAAGAAGTTTCGGGTCGAACATAGGGAGGCTACATCGATCTCAAAATCCGCAGTTATATTTTTTTTGTATATATATTTTTTTAAAAGGTGAAATAACCACAATGGAATCGATATACACAATAAGAGAGAGAGAGAGAACAATCACTTGGTATTTGAATAATGTTTTTATAGCTAAGAAAGCAAGAAATGATTACACTAGAAAGTGAGAAACTTTACAACTAGAAAGTAGGAAATTTTACTCTAGAAAGTGATAAAAGAAGGGAGAGAGATGTTATCCTCCTCGACGAATGCTTGGAGGACGAGCCGGACGGAGGCGACGCCTGGAAGATAAAGGATGAGGTAGGAAGAAGGAGGACAAAGTCGAAAGAATGGGAATGAGGCAGCACGTCGTCGCGGGAACCACTTCCGGAACGGGGGTGAAAGCTTGGATTTAGCTCTTGAGGAGCATCCTAGGTGTGGGACAAGCTTCTCTTAAGCTTTTGAGAGGAAGAAAGGAGAAGGAAGGGATGAGAATTTCGTAAAGTAGGGGTCTCCATTTATAGTTGCAAGGATTGGGGTCAATTTGGACATTTTAACTTCAAAATATTAATTAAGGGACCTTTAGTGACGGAATTAAACGTCGCTAAAGGCCCGTCGTGGGCGACGTGTGTGCGTTGCACTCTCACCTGCTCCTCTTCCGCACCTAAAACACACACCCACGTTTGGACGATATCAGTTATCCGATCTCAAGATCAGACGGCTTAAAGTCGTCCTCGCCCGCGCCACGCTTCAGCTTCACACCACACAAGTCCGCATGTCAAATCAGGCATGAGGTGGAGCGTCTGATCCCGCGTACGCCCGATTGGGCGATCTGGGTCGTCCGTAGCCCATCGTGCTGTCTGGATTTAACGCACGAGCACAGTGGATCACGAGTCGAACTCGCGCCCTACGCTCACACAATGCCTCGTGATTACTGCGCTGTGTCTTCATTTGTGTCGTGCGGAGGTTTTAAGTGGCACACACTCATAGCCGTTGGATCAAGATCCAACGGCCTAGATCATGCCTTGCCATGCCTTCAGAAGATGGGGAGCTATGCTGAGTGGCGACGTGCTGATTCTCAGCCGTTGAATGGGCATCCAACGGCGGAGATTCATCGAGCAGGTGAAGAAGAAAAGCAGAGGCAGGTCTCTGGGGCCGGTCAGGTGATTGAGATGGTGCCACGTGGCACCATCTTACCCGTCCATCTTCTGTGTGTTGTAGACGGTGCCACGGGTGTTGGATTAGACCTATTTTTGCACTATTAGGCTGCGATCCTCGATCTGAACCCATCGAAGTGTGGATTGGCACCATCTCATCCTTTGATCTTTAGGCTTCCTCGGTCTCTATCTGGTGCTACGGATGTTCGATCAAGGTGATCTTGGAGTCGTTGAACTCTAATCGTCGCCCTGATAAGATCTGTATGGTTGGATCTTCGATCTGAGGCCCTGATTAAAAATTACCCTGTCCCTGACCATAAAAGGAGACAATTACTATACAATTTATACAACTTGACCTAAATGCATGATTATGCATGTTATGCAATATTTACAATGTATGATAGTAATATGACACTAAGAACATGCATTAATAGACATTTTTGGCTATTTAGATGTATGCACATTAGCCCTTTAGATGGGTTTTTCCCTTAATGATCAATTCAAATGTGTGAGAGTGCACAACCAGGGTTTGCAAACAAGACCATTTGATGATGTGTCTTTGAGGGTTTAACATTGTTTAATAGCTTTTAGGGTTTAGTCTTTAGGTTTGTTCAATCAAGTTTAGTAGTACACTCCAAGTTTTGCAAGCTCTAGTGATGATATATTCCTTTAGAAATCAGAAAAAAAATTGTGGACTGCCTGGTTCAACCCTATGGGGTAAGCTACTAATGAATCACTTTTATTTTAAGTGGTGCGGCCCAAAACTACTTAACCAATTGGCCTATTGCACCACTTAGTTAAAGCACACAAATGTTTAACCTATCCAACTTTCTACTCACTTATTTGTGTGTTACATTGAACTGTACCGGGTCCACAGGTCAGATCCCAGGTTAAGTGGTAAAATCAAAGTGATTGTGTGCCTTAGGATTAAAAATTGTGGGTGTTAATGTGTGTCACTTTCAATAAATCCCACAATTAGGCAACCTTTTTTTAAAAAAATTTAATTTATGTGCGTGGGCGAGATGAGGCGAAGTGACAATCAAACAACCAAATTCTATCCTAGGGTTTATAAAAGCACCTAGGTTGATTTGAGTTTCGAGTTATCAATGTGGCGAAATGAAATCTAGGGTGGGGGTGATGGAGGTACACTTACAAAACCTTCATCCATACTTTTCTCTAATCTAACTGCCCCATCCTGCCTTGAAAGAGTACCTGCAATCATAGTAAGGTCAGAGAGAAAGTGAGATAAAAGTTAGGTAAGACAAAAAAACGTAGGAAAAACCAAAGAGTATTGCCTCCCCGGATGTGACGAATTTGCACGTGTAAAGGGTTCGAGTTTGGAAAACTCGTCATCGTAGTTTGATTCGTGAGAAAATCCATTGATTAGATAAAATTTATAACCAAAACTTGAAATGTGAGTCCCAGGTCAAACACGAGGAGGCGAACATTTGGTTTGAAAACTGTGTTTCATTTTTTATTTCTTTTTATCATTTTTATCTTTTCCTTTTTTTTGGTAATTTTATCAAGCAAGAGATCAGGTTGATGCAAACTTGTCTAACTAATCTACTTGCAAAAATAATATATATATATAGAGAAGAATAATCATATATTTCTTGATCAAATGTTTCTACAGCTGTGAAAGCAAGAAAAACCACACTAGAAAGCAGTAAAGATAGATATAGGTGAGAGAATCCCCCTCGACGGTCGCTCAGAGGATGACTCGCTCTGATATCGCCTAGGGGAAGGTGGTAAGGAGCGGGATGAATGAGGATGGAGCTGAAGAATGGAGAACGGGGCAGGACAACATCACGGCGAGGATCAATTACGAACCTACGCTAACGAGATTGGTTTTGGAAAACCTGTCGTTGTAGTTCGAAAGCGAAGAGTTCGTGTTCAACAAATAAAATTTATACCGAAATTAAAATTCCGGGTCGAACACAGGGAGGCAGACGTTTGATTTAAAAACTACACGTTTCTTTTTATTTGTTACAGAATAATTCAATTTAGAACCATCTAATTATTTACAATAAATAGAAGAGAGAGAGAGAGTAAGAGAGAAAGAGAATATTACATAGAGAAATCAAAATGAGATGTAGAATAAACAAGGAATTTTTGTATTGAAGAGATTGTTCATTACAACTAGAAAGCATAAAACAATTACTCTAGAAAGCGGTAAATTTACTCTAGAAAGCATTAAAAGAATGGAGAGAGAAATGTCCTCCTCGACGATTGCTCAGAGGACGAGCCGGACGGGATGACGCCTGGACGAAGGAGAACGAAGCGGGACGAAGGAGGACGAATCAGAAGAACGGGAACGAAGCAGCACGTCGTCATCGTCGCGGGATCCACTTCCGACGGGGAACGAAAATTGGACTTTATCTCGCGAGAAGCATCCCGGGTGTGGGACAAGCTCCTCTCTAGCCATTCTGTGACTTCTTTGGCTGGACTTCGCCTAGCTGACGGCATTAAACTCAGCAATTGTAAATATGACACAAGGCTAATACGAGCTTCATATCCAGGTGACATCTTTCATATTCTACCCTCTCTTTCATGTCTCTTTTTCAATGAGGACATTGCATCAGCTAGGCATGGGGGGGTGGATTCATTCTTGAATTATTTGGTCAGCCTTGTGAAATCCATGTAAATTGTTTCTCTTCTTATAAAAAAGAAAAAAAAAAAGGAAGGATTAGTTGGACATTAGGACTTTTCAATCCTAAGAAATTTTACATTAGGATCTGAACACAAAGACCCCTCAGGTCTTTGGACTTAATTAGCCTGTGTATCCACTAAAATGTGGATTTGTCTTTGAGTCCTCGCCATCTTAATTCTATTATAATTGGAATAAATAAGTTTGTGTGATAAGTACACTACTTATTAACCCACCCTCTGATTTGAGGGAATTTTGAGTTTTAAGCATCTACACACTTTCTTTGCACTGACTCGTTATTCGACGATTCTAATGGAAATTGGGTAGCTAATGAACCTTCTACGGTGATATGGCTGGCAAGTTATCGTGGGTAACAGCCCATAGGTAGGTTGTCCAAAGCCCAGTCACTGGACCTTTTTCTTTTTGCTGCCTTTAGGTAAATCTTAGATCAGGGAAGCCACCTACTTAAAAAAAAAAAAAAAGGAGAAAAGAACAAAAAGAAATAAGCCACACTTCGCCGCACGAGTATGGCTGGCAAGTTGTCGGTGGTAACAGCTCATCGACCGGTTGTCCAGAACCCAACTCAGAAAATGCACTAAAAATTCCCAAAACACTTAGGAAGAAGCGGAGAAGTAGAATAAACCGGGGAGATATACACTGGATTCACCCTTGTGTTGACCCCGTTAAAAAATAAAAGTAGGGAGAAAGCTACTGGTTGTAAAGATACACCTTTAGGCAGAATTCTTTTTGAGGTCACCTAGAGGCGTAGAAATCCGAAGTTCGTTCTAATTGCCGGTCAACGAGTCTATCACAATCACAATAAGATGCTTAAAATTTAGGATTCTCATCAAATCTTGGGCGAGTTGAATGGTCGTAGAAAGCCACTCTTGAACCCTAAAATGTGAAAATCCAAAAGAAAAAAAAATTAGAAAAGAGTAAAAAGAGAAAAAGAAATTTTTCTTTGAATAAGGCGAGGGCTTGAGGCGGTCTGCATTTTGGCTGATACCCGGGCACTATTGTGTCTTGAAAGTTCAGTTCCTAAGTAGACAATTTCTTAATGATTGAAAATAACTCAGGTCCAAATAATCTAACCTAATTCTTTTATAAATAGCATATAGTTTTTGCTAGGGACTAGCAAAAGATAGGCATGGGGGTATGATGTAAACACATTTACACTACTTAAAATGTCTATTTATGCATGTTCTTAAGCATAGGATTGCATTTCATGATATAAATATTGCATAACATGCATCATCTTGCATTTAGAGTAGTTTGAATAAAATGGAGGTTAATTGTCTCCTTTTATGTGCTTGGACAGGGCAAAAATTTTATCGGGGCCTCGGATCAAAGATCCAACCGTATGGATGTGATCAGGGCAACGATTGGAGTTCAACAACTCCAAGATCACCCTAATCAGGCATCCGTAGCATCAGATAGAGACCAGGAAATCCTAGAAGATCAAGGGCCAGGATGGTGTAAATCCGCACTTCAGATGACAAATCCGACCGCACGGATGAATTCGGATCGACGATCGCAGCCCAACGACACAAAAATCGAGTCAATCCGACATCCGTGGCACCATCTACAACTTCCAGAAGATGGACGGCCAAGATGACGCCACGTGGCGCCATCTCAGCCGCCCAAACGGCTGCTTGCATCTTGTGAAGACCGCGCACCCGTCTCCTCTCCGCCGTTGGATCTCGATCCAACGGCTGCGACGCGCCCGCGCTGATGTCAAGCGCTCGACACAAACGCGACCGCAGCGTAGCGGTCGAGCGCTCTAACGCGAAGCAGGGACGCGCGTTCGAGCCGCGCCCCGCAGAAATTGGAGCGGTGGCGCACCTCCAATCGACCGCACAATCGCGATCCAACGGCCACGCGCGCCCGATAGCGCCGACGCGCGATTGGACGCGCACGTGAACGTGCGATCACATGCACAGGCGGGCGGGCGGCAGCGGTGAAGTCACGATTTTAAGCCGTCCGATCTCACGATCGGACGGCTGAGACTTCGCGGACGTGCGTAGGCGTTATGCACGTGGGCAGCCGAGCGGGCGCGCGTGGGCGCGGCGGCGACGACCACGTCGGGGCTTTAGTGACGGATTTATCCGTCACTAAAGACCCCTTATTTATTATTTTGAAGATGTAATGTCTATTTTGCCCCCACTCCTTGCAACTATAAAAGGTGACCCCCTCCATACGAAATTTTCATCCCTTCTTTCTCATCTCTACCCCTTCAAAGCTCAAGAGAAGCTTGTCCCACACCGGGGATGCTTCTCGCGAGATAAAGTCCAATTTTCGTTCCCCTTCAGAAGTGGATCCTGCGACGACGACGACGTGCTGCTTCGTTCCCGTTCTTCTGATTCGTCCTCCTTCGTCCCGCTTCGTTCTCCTTCGTCCAGGCGTCGTCCCGTCCGGTTCGTCCTCCGAGCAACCGTCGAGGAGGATTTCTCTCTCCCTATTCTTTTTACCGCTTTCTAGTATAGATTTACCGCTTTCTAGATTAATCTACTCATCCTCCAAGCAATCGTCGAGGAGGACATTTCTCTCTCCATTCTTTTAATGCTTTCTAGAGTAAATTTATCACTTTCTAGAGTAATTGTTTTATGCTTTCTAGTTGTAATGAACAATCTCTTCAATACAAAAATTCCTTGTTTATTCTACATCTCATTTTGATTTCTCTGTGTAATATTCTCTTTCTCTCTTACTCTCTCTCTCTCTTCTATTTATTGTAAATAATTAGATGGTTCTAAATTGAATTATTCTGTAACAAATAAAAAGAAATGCGTAGTTTTTAAATCAAACGTCTTCCTCCCTGTGTTCGACCTGGAATTTTAATTTCGGTATAAATTTTATTTATTGAACACGAATTCTTCGCTTTCGAACTACAACGACAGGTTTTCCAAAACCAATCTCGTTAGCGTAGGTTCGTAATTGTTCAACAACACGGTCGTGGGATGTTCCACGAATGGAGATGAGGGGAGGGAAAAATATTTGATTCTACTCTAGAGGAGCATCCCAGGCTGGAGAAAAGCTCTCTCTAGAGCCTTGGAGGTGGTGAGGAGAAGAAAGGAAGAGATGGTGAAGAATGGAGGGGGGTTGGTCCTTTTAGAGTGGAAGGAAGAGGAAGAATTCGTGCATAGCGCATTAGTGACAGCTACATTCATCACTAAAGACCCCTGCAATTGTTGCTAAAGATCCGCTCCATTGTTGGTGCATGCATCACGCGCTCGTGCCTCGTGCTCCTTGGCGCACGTGCGTGCGCTGGCACTGAGCTTGTGCACTGTGACCTTATGCGCACTCTCGGCTATGCGTAGCACCCTTGTGCACGCGTGCAGCTGTGTGCTACAAGGCTATATGTTGTGCCCTTGTGTGTGTGCGCGACCATGTCTAATTGGTGAATTGGGGGGGCTGCGGGGATTTGAACCCACGCCCCTCCCTTAGAGCCAATATCCCAACTAATGTGCTGTGGCCGGGGATTGTCACAAGGAGTTCTCGAAGCCTTAGTGTAGAGGCTTCCTAACCGTTGGATGATGATCCAATGGATAGGATTCAAAGGTGAAGATCATAAGGGGGCTCCAATAGTCGTTGATGGTCGGTGTTGGGCAATCGAGATGGTGCCACGTGGCACCATCTGGGTCGTCCATCTTCTTTCTATTGCAGAGGATGCCACGGTGCAAGGATCGAGGTGATTTTTGTATTGCTAGAATGCGATCATCACTCCAGATCCATCCGTACAGTCGGAGATTTCATTCGAAGCTCGTAAGGATGTCGCATTGCCCCATGACTGCTGATCTTCCTCGGATCGCATAAGGTGCTACGAGATTCCGATCTCAACAATTTCGTAGTCGTTAGACTCCGATAGTTGTCTTGATCAGATCCGTATGGTCAGATCATCCATCCGAGGCCATGAAATAAATCTCCTTCCCTCCTGGCCATAAAAAGGACGTAATTAACCTAAAATATACAAACTACTCTAAATGCAGGATGATGCTTGCTATTCAATATTTATAATATGAAATGAAAATCTAAGCCTAGGAACATGCATGAATAGGCATTTTATCCTCAATAATTGTGTCTACATCATACCCCCATTCTTATCTTTTGTTAATCTCTAGCAAAATTAAACTGCATGCTATGTATAAAAACTGAATTAGGACTCTATTGCTTAGGCCTAAGTTGCGTATTAACAATAGGAAATTTCAACTAAGGACCTAATTAAGAAAACTCAACAGTACCTGGGTGTCTGCCAAAATGCAGACTGTCCAAGTTCTCGCCTTAATTGAAAAGGGAAGGTACATTTTTTTTTTTCTTCTTTTCTAATTTTTTTGGACTTTTAGAGTTTAAGAGTTTCGGGATAACTTTTTATGGCTACCCGACTTGCCCAAGGCTCGTAAAGGACTCTAAGTGCTAAGCATCTTGTGAAAGGGTGATAGACTCACTAATTGGCCGTTAAAACGGACTTCAGGTTTCTACGACCCTAAGTGATCTTAAGTATTTCTGCTTAAAGGTTTATCTTTCCGATCAGTAGCTTTTTCCCTACTTTTTAAAATTTTTTTTAATGGGGTCAACACAAGGGCGAACCCAGTGTATATCTCCCCGGTTTATTCTACTTCCCTACTTCTTCCCTAAGTGTTTTAGGAATTATTTGTGCTTTTTTGTGAGCTAGGCTCTAGATAACCGGCCAATGGGTTGTTACCCATGACAACTTCCCAGCCATACTCGTGTGGTGAAATGTGGTTTATTTTTCTATTTTTATTTTACTCCTTTATCTGTTTTCCTTTTGTTTTCTTTTTATTTTTGGGCGTCATTTTTTTCTTTTTCTAAGTAGGTGGCTTCCCTGATCTAAGATTTACCTAAAAGTAATAGAATGACTATGGTCATGTAGTTGGGCTTTGAACAACCGACCAATGGATTATTACCCATGATAACTTGCCATCCATACTATCTTAGAAAGTTCATTAGCTACCTAATTTCCATAAAAACTACCGAAAAGTGTGTCAGTGTAAATAGTGTGTAGAAGCTTAGACTTAAAGTCCCCTTAAACCAGAGGGTGAGTTGATAAGCCGTGTACTTATCACCCCAATTTATTTACCAAATTAAAAAAAATTTCTTGGCGAGGACTCAAGACTAAGTCCACATTCGAGTGGAAACCTGAGCTAATTAAGCCCAAAGACCTGAAGAGTCTAAGTGTTCAGGTCCTAAAGTATCATTTCCTAAAGTTAATAACTTCCAAAAACCTAAGTTTTCTTCTCTTAATTCTACCTTTTTTCTTTCTTTTTGTCTTTTTGAATTTTCATTTTTTTTAAGAAAATAAAAGAAATTCTACAGAGCTAACAAAATAATTTCAGGATTAAGTATCCACCCCCCATGCTTAAATGATGCAATGTCCTCATTGTCGAAATAAAGACATGAAATGGGCAGAATAGCGGAATATCACTTGAGTTTTGTGGCAATCCAATCAGCTCTGCAGAGAGAAGAGAGTGTACACACACGCTAAGTTTAATGCCTTTAGCTAGGCATAAAATACAAACAAAGAAGAGGTTAAGAATTCACAGGTACATGTCAGAATCAGAATTAAAAGATTGATCCTTAAACCCATCAACAAAAGATGTTCACAGATGCAGACCAGATTATTGTGCAGACCCATGCCCCAAGGTCGAGTGGTTCTAAGGTTCTGGATGAAAATCACCCAGAACCTAAGGTTGTTGTATTTGTGGGGTCAGGCCTACGGTTTGGTGGTATGCAACCCAAGACTAAAGTGTCAGGCAATGGGTAAGTCTAAATCACTATGCCTATTTGTCCATATGGAATTTGGCTCAAAAATATAATCAATTATGCTATGCTTGGGTTGCACATCAAAGACATCATAAGGGTCCTTGTAGAAAGTGGGTAGTTTCAGGTCAATAGGAACCCTTAGATCCAAAATCCTGCTTTCCCTGATGTTAACTTCCCAGATCCTCACTTCCAAATTCCTATCTTCCAACATCAAGTGCTCCGGCTTCGGGACCTCTAGCATATCATTCACCCCATATGATTTACCCAAGTCCAGAAATCGTGGCTGAATCAGAATTGACTTAGGTACAATGATATCAAAAGTATGATCATTTAGCTCTTTGAGGTGTGGTTGAAGAATAGGCCTACTGATTGAATCTTCTAGTAAATGAGGATTTAGATCCTCCAAGTTAGCCCCAACCAGAACACAATCTTCAATAATCGGGCTATCAAATTATTCATTAGATTCCTCAAGCCCATTTGTCTCACTAAAATCATCTTCCTTAAGCTCAAGTGAGACTTCACCTAAAGATTCCTTACCCTCAGAATCAAAGAATTCTTGATCCTCATTTATATGTCTCAAAATCATATGTCATTTCATGGTGCATGGTGACATATTTTTCGTCGTTCCCTGGCTCGTGGATCTCGGGTGAGGCAATTGGTTCATCCTGAATTGGTTGCTCTAGACCAACCTGGTCATCTCTAATCTCAGAACATGTATCCCACCTGATAGGTGTCTGAGCGGGTTTAGACATTTGCTCTCCTGAAGAGGGTTCATCTTGAGAATCATCCCAAGACTGAACTAGGGTAACCACGAATATCATCCTCAATCTCGACAATTTCCTAAGTAGAAACTCACTTGGGCCCCTATCCCTAACATCTTGGAGCAAATCCAATAAAGAGCTATTCAGCTCATCAATCATTTTGATCATGGGCTCCAATGCTTCCGTGCATGGTGTTGGCTAAGCTTCTAAAGATTGTATAGTGTTCAGCAAGTTAGCCAACACCCTATCCTAGACCTTGTTCACCTGAACCGAATGGTGTAGTTCAGGGTTGGGTGGGTTTGGGTTAAATCTAGGGGAGTCAAGATACTGAGGTTCTCGGGGTCCTCCTTGATAGTAGGTCATTTTGGGTTGTTCAAAGAATGGTGGTGACCTATATTCAGTGGAATACTAGAAAGGGCAGGTGTTATAATCAACATATCCTTCTTGATTGGGTTAGGTTGATCATCAAAGGGTGGAGATCTATAATCATTGTAGGCATGAGAAGGATAATAATCATAGTCTTGTTGTCCAGGGTTACGCCCTGGACACTGAGGTCTGGATTCATATCCCGAATCAAAGTTATCCCGACTAGGAGATAGGGAGTCATAAGTTGAGTCGGGATAGTAATCACCTTAAGGATAGGCAGTGGTAGGAGGGTAGGATTGGAATTGTGTGTATGGAGTGGAATCATACATGGTGGAGTAGGAGGGAAAACAGAGGAGAGAAAGGTGCCCTATAGTACAATCAACCAAACCTACCCTTAGGTGGGTAGCCTAAAGATCTATAGACTCCCAAAACCCATCCCAAGACTATAAATGATTTAGTCTACTTTTATCCAGTCAATCCAACTAGTTAGAGGGAGGGGCTGGGGAGAAGTTTCTTCCTTTGGCTTGCGCCTCCGGTTCCTTTGATAGCCCCCAACAATAATCATTTGATGCTACTCCCCTAGTTAGACATCAGATGGACCAGTAGAAGCAGATTAATTGAAAATAATCTCAATCTAAGCCTCGAAGAGTGAATCAATCCTTAAAGCCAATGTCTACTCAGTTTTAGTTAGGCTTGGGATGATTGTGCTCTTGGAATGTGCTAGGCCCTTTAGATGGGTTGTGCCCTTAATGATTAATTCAAATGTGTGTGAGTGCACAACCAGGGTTTACAAACAAGGTTATTTGATGATGTACCTTTTAGGGTCTAACCTTGTTTAATAGCTTTTAGGGTTTAATCTTTAGGTTCGTTCAATCAGGTTTAGTAGTACACTCCAAGTTTTGCAAGCACTGGTGATGATTTATTCCTTTAGAAATCAGAAAAAAATTTGTGGTGTGCCTGGTTCAACCCTAAACATCAACCCTAAAGGGTAAGCTACTGATGAATTACTTTTAACTTAAGTGGTGCGGCCCAAAACAACTCAACCAATTGACCTGTTGCACCACTTAGTTAAGGCACACAAATGTTTAACCTATTCAACTTTCTACTCACTTATTTGTGTGTTACGTTGAACTGTACCGGGTTCACAGGTCAGATCCCAGGTTAAGTGGTAGAATCAAAGTGATTGTGCACCTTAGGATTAGAAATTATGGGTGTTAATGTGTGTCTCTTTCAGTAAATCCCACAATCAGACAACTTTTTTCTTAAATTTTTTAATTTATGTGGGTGGGCTAGATGAGGCGAAGTGACAATCAAACAACCAGATTCTATCCTAGGGTTTATAAAAGCACCTAGGTTGGTTTGAGTTTGAGTTATCAGTGTGGAGAAATGCAATCTAGGGTAGGGGTGATGGGGTACACTTACAAAACATTCATCCGTACTTTTCTCCAATCTAACTACTTTGGAATGCCTCAGAAGAGTACCTGCTATCACAGTAAGTTCAGAGAAAAAGTGAGATAAAAGTTAGGTAAGGCGGAAAAATGCAGGAAAAACCCAAGAGAGTTGCCTCCATAGCAACGGTGCCAAAATGATGCGGCGGATTTGCATGTGCAAAGGGTTCGAGTTTGGAAAACCCGTTGTTGTAGGTTGATTCGCAAGAAAATCCATCAATCTGATAAACTTTGTAATTGAAACTTGAAAGGTGAGTTCCGGGTAGAACACGGGGAGGCAAACGTTTGGTTTAAAAAATCCGCATGTCATTTTTATCTTTTCTATTTTTTTTAGTAATTTTATCAAGCAAGAGATCAGGTTGATGCAAACTTGTCTAACTAATCTACTTGCAAAAATAATATATATAGAGAGAGAGACAGAAGAACAGTCATATATTGCTTGATCAAATGTTTCTACAACTGTGAAAGCGAGAAAAACTACACTAGAAAGTAGTAAAGATAGATATAGGTGAGAGAATCCCCCTCGACGGTCGCTCGAAGGATGACTCGCTTTAACATCACCTAGAGGAAGGTGGTGAGGAGCGAGACGAATGAGGATGGAGGGTGGGGCAGGACGGCATCGCGGCGAGAATCTACTTCCTGAAATAGGTGAGAAGATAGCCATGGGATGTTCCACGAATGGGGATGAGGGCACGAAAAAAAATTTGATTCTACTCTAGAGGAGCATCCCAAGCTTGGGACAAGCTCTCTCTAGAGGCCTAGAGGTGGTGAGGAGAAGAAAGGAAGAGATGGTGAAGAATGAGGGGGTAGGTCCTTTTATAGTGGAAGGAAGAGGAAGAATTTGTGCATAGGGCATTAGTGACAGCTGCAATCGTCACTAAAGACCCTTGTACCTGTCACTGAAGATCTGCTCCACTACTGGTGCACGCATCACACTCCCATGCCTCGTGCTCCTTATCACTCGCGCATGCGCTGGCACTGAGCTTGTGCGTTGCGCCCCTGTGCATGCACTCGGCTGTGTGCTGCAAGGCTGTGCGCAGCGCCCTTGTGCAGGCATGCAACTATGCACCGGTGCCCTTGTGCATGCACGCAGCCATGTCCAATTGGCGAATTGGGGGGGCTGCAGGGATTCGAACCCGTGCCCCTCCCTTGGAGGCCAACATCCCAACCAATGTGTTGCGGCCATGGATTATCACAAGGAGGAGTTCTTAAGGCCTTGGCGTGGAGGCTTCCTAACTGTTGGATGATGATCCAACAGTTAGGATTTGAAGGTGCGGATGATGAGGGGGCACCAGTAGTCGTTGATGGCCGGTGTTGGGTGGCGTAGATGGTGCCACGTGGCCCCATCTGGGCCGCCCATCTTCTTTCTGTTGTAGAGGGTGCCATGGTGCTTGGATCGAAGTGCTTTTTGCGTTGCCAGACTGCGATCGTCGCTCCGGATCCATCCATATGGTTGGATTTTTCATCTGAAGCCTGTAAGGATGTTGCATTACCCCCTAGCCATTGATCTTCCTCGAACCGCATAAGGTGCTACGGGATTTCGATCTCAATGGTTTTGGAGGCATTAGACTCTGATCGTCATCCTAATCAGATCCGTATGGACAGATCATCCATCCGAGGGCTTGAAATAAATCTCCTTCCCTCCTGTTTATAAAAAGGACGTAATTAACCTAAAATATACACTACTCTAAATGCAGAATGATGCATGCTATGCAATATTTATAACATGAAATGCAAATTTAAGCCTAAGAACATGCATGAATAGGCATTTTATCCTCAATAGTTGTGTCTACATCAGTGTGGAATTGAGAGAGAGAGTTCTCAATTAGATTGGGCTTGAGTCAATTGGACTCTTATTGAGTCCAGTTAGACTTGTGCTAGTTGAGATTTGAGCTCACTTGGACTTATGAGTCCAATTGACTAGGTAAAGTGTAATTGACTTAGATCCAAGTCAATTGGGCTTAGTGAGGACCTAATTAGGTTATTAGAAGAGTCCTGGGGTAGTGTACTAGGCTTAGGATACCTTAATTTAGGTTTCCTAGGGTGTGGGATTGGGTTTAGACGCCTTAGAAATCAAGATCTAGGCTTGATTCCAAAAAATAGCAACAAGAGAAGAGTTCCAAATGTCTAATCTTAAGATCAGACAACTTATACTTAAAATCCAAAAGTCTAAGCCCCTAGTTTGGATGTCCAATACTGAATCAATATGAAGTTTAGGATCTATCTTGGGTTTCTGCAAAAATTGGACGTCTGACACATTGTCTGGACAACCAATTTTGCAGCAGATTGGGTATAAGTCTTATGGGTCGAATCTAAGGAGCTTAAACATCCAGCATTCTTCCTGGACTTCCAAAGGTGGGCTAGAATGTAGGCTTTGAGATGTTTTAAGCTAAGGTGACCTAATATAAGGGTGGCTAAGGTTTAGGAAGGTGTCTAGGGCCATCCTAAGGCTAGGGATAGGTGTAGGGATGTCCTATTTTCTTCATAATTTAATTCAGACATTAAAATCTTACAAGTAATGTAGTATAACTCTTCCCTACATTATGTCTTTAGCTTGAGTAGCTTTATTTCAAGGCTCCAGTTCTACTACAGCTCTAGCCTCTATCCTACTTTAGATCCAACTTCAGGCCATCTTCTGAGCTTTTATTACCTACAAACCAAATAATGCACGAATCAGTACATTATTATGGCATTATTTCATGAATATCTAAGTAAAGTGGGAAAGATGCAAGGTATGCTATTAATGCATGAATTATGCCTCAATTATTCTAAGTTTTAACTCAATTCAGGCTATTTAAGTCCTATGATTGTTGTGCAATCAAGCTTAGGAGAACACAAAGATATGCAAAGATAAGACTAAGGCTTTTCATGACCACCACATTCGAAAGAAGGAATTCTCACCTCAACTTCTTTGCGGGTAAGCTCAAGTCCAAGTGGATTGGTTCATATCTTGTGATTCACCCATATTCTAATGGGGCGATCCAAATTATGGACCAAAAATCAGGGCATGTTTCTATGGTAAATAACCAGCGCCTCAAGACATTTATGGCCCAGGAACCTCCTTCTGCAGATGAAATTATTAATTTTATTGAGGACGTGTAATCAAATTTTTGCCCAGCTGGAGGCATTAAACTCAACACTTATACAATATGTAGATACCTTTTACACATAGCATATTGCATTTTTTAATATTATTCTACATATTGTGCTTTTTGTCATTTGGGTGGCATATGCTGAATGAAGAATCAGGAGTAATTCTAGGTGATTTCTATCCACTTACCCACTGTCTTACTTTATTTTCCTTTTATTCATACATGAGGACATGTAAGAACTTAGACATGGGGGGTAGTATACATAAAATGAAAATTTTCCTGTCAACACCTTAGAAAACCTCTAAGTAGCACATTAATTGCACTTTAAGGTCTTTAATAGGGGAAATTATTGAAGTACAATCATATGAGGTTAATTATACATAAAGATTTTTATCAAGAGGTTTTATTAGGGATTTTATTCTTTAATTGATTCCTGAATTTAGGATCCAATACAATTTCATTTGAACATAGAATTTGCAATGGATCCACATTGATGACCGATAGACATCTTTAGTTTGTCGAGAAAAAGCATTGCTTCTTTTCCTAAACCCTTGGATAGTAATTAGGTAGTCAGGAAAATCATCTTCTATTAGATCCACCAAACAATTATGAGGTGAAATTAGAGTGTCTACTAGTGCTCTAAGTCTAGTGTAAGGAAGCTTAGTTTCTAGATAATTGAATAATGATACTTGGAGTTAGGCATAGTTTTTGCTCTTGGTTCCTACATACAAATTATTTGTGTGAATTTTTAAGAGCCACCAAATAAGGCAAATACGCAAAGAGCGGGTTCTAATAAAACTATGACTAAGGAGGATGGTTACGACCATCTTTTACGGAATCCTCGACTGAAGGAGGGTGTTACTATCAAAGGTCAGAAAATGCGTTGTCCCATCCATTCTTTTCCTAGTGCTGAGAATATGCACTTCCACCAAATAAGTCACCTGATATACTCTTGATCATCACCAATCCCCAATAATGCCTCGTGAATAAAAATTTGTGTGTGTGTTGTATTGCGTTGTGTTAGATATGAAAAGAAAAGAAAAAAAATAGAAGAAAAAAATAGAAAAAGAGAAAAAGTCTGAAAAAAAAGTGTTGAATTGTGTTTATTTCATTTTGTGTCATATACATTGAGGAAACAATACCTATTACCCTTACAATCCACCAAATACAGCATTGACCTTCTTTTATGTATTTCTGACCACCCAAATACTAGTTGAGGAATTCTAACTTAGTTATAAGGTTATCAGAACTTAATTAAAGTGTTAATGCCATGTGAGATCACCAAATATTGAATATATTTACAAATCTAGTGAGATTGTGAGCTCAAAAAGAAAAGAAAAAGAAAAGGAAAAGAGAAGGAAAAAAAGAGAAAGTGAGTGTAAAGGAACTAAAGAGAACATAGTTTCTCTGCCTCTAGGTTGATTTATTTGATAGTCTGGAAATCTAAGTTCTGTAGTACTAGTTTATATGTAGTACCAAAGGAGTGTGAGCCACCAAATACAAACCCACTTGACTCAGACATCTTCTACCTAAGTCAAAATCCAGGGCAGAAATTATAGATTATTTTGTTGAACCCCCGAGGGAAGAACTTTGCCTATCCTGATAGCTTTACTAGGGGTCAAGTATGAGCTTTAGATGTGGATTGGCTTTTCACTTGGATTCGTTGCATAGGCTACAACACTACACATTCACGATTAACTGGATTTCTAAACTTTTGGATGAAAACAAAAGATATGCATCTATAGTCAAACTCTTGATAAAAATCAACCATTTAAGGACCAATTTGCATTTAGTCTTGCATTTTCTAGGGACTAGCAAGATTTAGGCATGGGGGAATGATTGTGTAGCAAGCAAGGACCTAATCTACCTAAAATAAGTCAAATCGTAGCTTAACTTAGGAATAATGCATGCATGAGCAGCATATTTTGCATTTTTAGTTGATTTATTTAGCTATGTAGAAAATAACGCTATTATGATGCGCTAATTGATAGGTAATAATAATTGTAGATGATTTGGGGTTGCGGATGATAAATTTGATCGTATAGATGGCCTCAGAGCGACGATCGCAATCCAACGACATGAGAATCGCCTCAAACGGAGCCCTGTAGCACCATCTACAAAGGCAGGAAGATGAAGAGTCAAGATGGCACCACAGGGTGCCATCCCAATGTATCTCACCCGCAGCCACATCTTTTAAAGCAAGTCGTAGGTGCTTTGTGGGTAGTTGGATCGTCATCCAATGGCCACGATGATGCCACATCAGTTGGATCAGCGCACTTCAACAAGAGGAGCTTCATCTCAGCTGTTGGATCGTCATCCAATGGCTAAGGTAGCAAAAGCGCTAAAACAAAAGCGTGACACAAACGGCCGTGCATCACATTGGTGAGTGCCCTGAAACATGAGCATAGGGCATGCGATCAAAGCCCCCCACGTGGATTTAATCCGCTTTCGTGTGTGCAGGTGAAATTAAGCTATCGATGCATGGTGCATTGCATCTACACGCACATGATGATGCCCAGATGAATGGGAGCACACGATGAGGTGGCATAGGGCACATGACGTTGGTTCATCTCGGCCGTTGATCATCACGATCAGACGGTCAAATTTGAACGCAAGCATGGCATGCAATTGCAACAGAGGCGGTGGCTTTGGCACATGCGCAGCCGCACTATCTCGATTAGACGATGGCGAGCACTCCACATGGTAGCATCTGGTGAAAGCGCGCATTGAAGGGATGATGGAGGCACGTGGGCACACGTTTTGGACGCGATCTGAGCTGTAGATCTCCAAATCGATGGCTCTTGTTGCTCCAACTTGTTAGCACAAATTGGGGCTCTAAAAAACCTATTTTGCCTCTCGCTTTGGCTATAAAAAGGGCCCCAAACTCCCCATTTGAGAGGCAATTGCACCACCAAGCATCTCCCTCTCCATCCTCCTCTGAAGAGCCCTTTTCCTCCAAGCCATCCACCAAGGCCACCCTTGGTGCACCATTGCTACCCCTCCACTCCCTCCTAAGGCCACCAAGGACCACTCCTTGGTGCCCTTGTTCTAGTAGAATAAATAGTCTTCTCTTTAATTCTTCTAGTAGTTCTAGTAGTCTTTGTTCTAGTTATTCTAATTAAGTTCTACTTATTCTACTTAATTTTCTTATCAAGCATTCAACTATGTGGAGAACTTGCATGATTATTATTTGAGTAAGGTTGATTTGCTTCACATCTATGTTGCTTATTACTTTTAGTTCTAGTTAGATTAGATCGTTATTATCAACACATCGCACATATTGAAATAAAATCAAGTCGCATTTTGCCTCCCTGAGTTCGATCGAGACTTACCAAGTTTTGTTAAAATTATTTGTTGATGTGTTTTCATGCTATACTGTGACAAAAATATTTAAAGAAATGTGATTTCACGACTCGACAGCGTACGAGAACTCATGTATCTACAAGGAGCAAATTAAGGCCTTTCATGACAAGCATTTCTCACGAAAATCTTTCTAGCCTAGTCAAAAAGTGCTTCTCTTTGATTCCCAACTCAAGTACTTCCCAAGAAAACTGAGATTGAAATGGATCGGATATTTTCTAGTCTAGAGGATCTTTGAAAATGGAACTGCTGAAATCAATGAATTTAGCCACGACTCAAACCCTTTTGTAGTGAATGGTCAAAGACTAGAACCATTCCTTGAGCTTACCAATTCGAATCTGGCTACTGAATCTTTTCATCTTCATTCCCCTTAAGCTACATTATGCCCAGTTGATGGCATTAAACTTAGCACTTAACGGGAGGCAACCTATCATTTGAAAACCCGAGACCCTTCTTATCCTTCTTGAGCCACATTCCTACTACACTTTAGGGTTCATACTTTAGAACAACTAACTCTACCTCTGATACTCGTATTGGAGCTTAAAATCGTTCACAACAGCCATCCCAACATGATCACTCACCCTTGTGAACCTGTTCTAAAATATGAACTAAGCTGAATTCGAATCCACTTGGTTTGCAATGAAGGCATTGCCAAACTTAGGCATGGGGGGGTATTAAAATGCAAAATGACTCAAAATTTGATTCTTTTGAAGGATTTTCACACAAAAAAAAGAGAATGAAAGGGAAGGAAACTTTTGAGCTAAATTGCAAATCTATAAGGAGGAAGTGGAGAGAAACACGAAAAAAAGGAGCAAAGAAATAATTGTGTTAGTCCTAATAGTTGAGTATGGAACATACCTAAGTTCTGAGTTGGATAGGATAATGAATTAAGTCCTGAAGTGCTAAAAAAAAGGAGATAACTGAAGGATACCGACTTCAGGCCTCTTGGGCATGTTTGGGCTTAAACATTCAAGTATTTGTTAAGATCTAGACTATTCCTCAAGAGGTTGAGGGAGTTACGAAACTGATGTATTAAGTCTAAGGCTTAGGAACTATTCAACCTTATTGTCTACCCTTTGGTTTACGGGACTTGGTAACCTAGGCATCCACATCTCACACACCGGTCTAGTTCAGTGAGCTTAACGAAGAAAAATGCCAAAAAGTGTTATTTTCTGAGAAAGAAAATGATTTCTTGAAAATCTGGCTTAAGAGAGACTCGAAAACACAAGTTGATTAGAGGAGTTCCCACCGCTGAGAGGACTAAATACTTCCCTTGAGGATGTGTTATAACATATTGTCTCCTCGGTGCTTGTCTCCTAGGATATCTAAATATCCTACCAGGGCATGTAAGTGCCTTGTGTTGGTTTAGGTGCCATGGGCAGCATTATCCTGAAATGTCGATTGCTAGGGCTTGGATTAGCTATAGAATTCCATGGGCGGCACTATCACGAAATGTCAATTGCTAGGGTTCTGGGGTTTCCATAGGCGGCGCTATCCTGAAGCATCGATTGCTAGGGACCCTTCGAGGATTGATGATGGGGACCTGGAATCTAATACAGACCATGTTGAGGGCCAATCCAATGTTGGATTTAAGGGAATCACAAAAGCTTACAAAAAGAGAAAAATCTCAAAAACATCTCTTTTTCTCTCTCTTCTGAAAAAGAAACACTGGCAAGTTGAACCTGGACCTTGTTGCACGAACGCACGGGTGCTTTAACCGCTAGGGTGAATGAACCTTTGGGCAAATTCTGAGGCCTTAGAAACCTTCGTTGCAGACCCAAGGCTGAGGCTGGTCAGGTCCACATCTTGGTTGGTACTTAAGTACCTCTAGGTCTAGGGTTGATATTTTGAACTAGTCTCTATAGGTGTAGCACGATAAGGCTAAGCCTCTTCAAGCCACCATACACTAAATCACCACCACCACCTTTGTCGTGTTACGACGACGCTTTTTTGGTATTTAATTGGGGCCAAAAGCCCATATGCTTGTTTGTAGGTGATCGCCATCGCCATTGTCTTCTCCGACATCAAGCTCCTATATCCGGTGAACAATCAGCCAAGACAACACCCTCATCTCATGCAGATCCACTTAAGGAAAACATCTACGCCATTAGATTCAAGATCCAACAACCATTGAGCCTCAATTGAGCAGCTCATCCTTACAGCTACTACGCGCAAAGGAATGAAGGAGACGTGGGACTTTTAATCCCACATTGTGAAATGAAGGAGCTGGAGACAAACTTAAAAGGGAACCCGCCCCCTTAAGCATCGCTTAAGAATCAGGGGATAAGGTCCCCATACCACTCACGTGCACACACACCTGCACACAAGCGGGCGTGAACTGATCTTGGGCCAAGTTTTGGTTTGCTTAGGTCAGAGCTTTAGACTGAACATTGGCTTGCATTAGGCTGGTATTTGGCTTGGCTTGAGAGGCTCCTTAGCTTGATTTGCCTAAGTGTTGAGGCTGATTTTCCTTATTTGAAAAACCACATTTTTTGCTCAAACACTTACAATTATTTTTGCAGTTTGATAGTGCAATTCATTGAGTAATATATTTCTTTTTGCATCAATCTCCTGAGCTTCATTCTATATTTCTCTAATTAGTAGTTAAATTGTGAATTATTTTCTCCCTAAGATGATCTCGGACTCACATTCGAGATTATAAATTTAAATGTTTTCATCACTTTAGTCACTATACTACAACGCGTATTTTAAACCTGACTTCAACATGATAGCAGTGTCGTCTGTGGGAATCGTGTCATATTACCACATTTCTCAGTCTCCATCTATGCGCCATTCCTCCCGAGCTCACTAGGAGAAACTGGGTCCAATTGAGTCCAACATCTCTATTTCAAGGAGGCATAATCAGGCTACCGAACCAAGTAAAGGGAAGGAGGTGCTTCCCAATACTCAGCTAGAGCTTCCTCGTCAAGAGAATCCCTAGGGGAACTCACTCCTGGACGTGCAAATGAAGGAGGAGGAATTCAAAGCTAAACTCACCACCTTGAAAGTGGAACAACAACTGGTGGCTAACCAACTCAAGGAAATCTGGTGATTCAAGGAAAGAGCAAAGTTCCAGTCGGAGGAGCCTCAGAATTCTAGCCCCACCGATGACCAATTGAGATGGTGTCACATGGTAGAAGAGGACAACACCCACCTGCATGAATAACTCGAAAAGTTAAAACACAACCTTAGTAGCCAGAAGGGTAAAGTTCCCCCGGTCCACCTAAGGCTCCTCTCCAGCCTTCATGGGAATCAGATGAGCAATTAGGGGCCCACCCCCTAGTGACTAGTGGAGGAGGGTCAATCCTCGAGATCGTCTACTAGGCCACTCGAGTGATGAGGGGGATATGCCCTCGGGCATATGTAACCATGTACCCCATTATAGAGGAGGTAATGACTATTCCTCTCCTTGAAAAATTCAAGTAGTCGGTCCTGGCATAATATGATGGGACATCAGATCCCAATATCTTCGTTGAAAGCTATCGCCAGATGATGCTGGTCCACGGCTATCCAGATGGAGTACTCTGTCGAGTATTCCCATCCTATCTTTCTGGTATGGTGCATGAATGATTTAATGAGCTGTCGGCGAGATAAATCACGTGCTTCCAAGAATTGGTCGATAAATTTGCCAATATTTTTCCAGCCAACAACGGGTTAGAGATAACCCAGAGAGGCTACTGGAGATCTGACAGTGACAACATGAGTCTTTTCGATCTTACCTTGACCGATTCAAGACCCAATATTTCAAGTGCAAGTGGCTCTATGATGCCATTGCCATCTAGTACTTTAAGTCAAGTCTACTGACCCAAAGACTCTGGTATGACATTGATGATTTCCTGCCTAGAGACATGGTGGAACTTTGGGACCGAGCTACAAAGTTCATGGAACAGGATGATTCCTTTCGCACTCATAGCCACCTAGCAAATCAGCACAAAAAAGACTAGTATTCTCCTAACGATAGGAATGCCTCCATTAATATTGCTCCCGCCTCAATCTGCAGAAACAACGGCTTTAATAAGAGAAAAGAAAACTTCACAGACCATATAAACCAACAGAATAAAGGCTGACCAATGGCATCCATCAGCCCAAACAGGATTTCTTCGACGAGTACACTCCCCTAGTTGTGAACCAAGTGGATGTGTTGGCGGAACTATGGTCAACTAATAAAGACCTACTCCCACTGCCAAAGCCTCTTAAGAAAAAGGTAGATTGCAGGACTTACTGCGAATATCATTAGGTCCAGAGACACGCCACTGAAGATTGCTAGGATTTGTGTGACCAAATTGAGTCTCAGATCTAGCATAGTAACTTAGCTCATTTTGTCAAAAGAAATCAGAGCTAAGACAAGGGCAAGTGACCTATGGAAGGTCTAGAGGAGTACCATGGAGTGAAGCTCTAGCAACTCCTAGGGGCTAACATAGTATTCACACAAGGGCTGGAGATGGAGGATCCAATAGTCGATATGGCTAGACAGGGAATCTCACCGGAACTCCCCCCTATGGAATTCCATCACTATGTACTAGCAGCTATGAGAATAAAATGCTCAGAGAACAAGGGAGAAGGAACACCTTCAGTTCAGACAGCACCTAGCCCCAAGATTTCAGGCATCGAGAAGGTAGACGTCATCTTTAGAGTTAATGCTACTCCTAGTGCACAAGTTGCCTCTCAGCTGGTGGTCATTCTCACGGGGCATACCTTACCCTACAGTGGGCTGAGAGAACCATCATCAGGCAGGCTGCTTCAAGGCTCTTCTCTCCCCTCTTGGATCTAGCTGGTCATACGGATTTGCTTTTGGTAACTCTCTTGTTGGTAGGGCAACATCAACCTCAGTTCCTTGTTGATAAGATCTATGCTGTGGATGTTCTTTTCCTAAAAACCTTGATAAACTTAGGTTTTAAGGAAGAACGTCTATCCTCGTCAGCTCATTTGGTGGTGGGCTTTGGGAATCATAAGGTCATGCCTAAAGGTGTGATCAATCTCCCTATATCCATATGCAACGGAGACAAGCACCTTAACCGAATGGCCACATTCATCGTGGCATGCCTAATGGCAGCTTTTGATGGCATTCTAGGTCATCCCACCACTCACACCTTCAGGATAATCCCCTCTTCCTACTTCTAATTCATACTCTTTCAATGTCCACAAGGAGTAGGGATTGTTCATGGGGATCAATCTGCGAGCTAAGAGTTTCTACGCATTGAACTTGAGCACTCCATGGATAGGAGACTCCTCAAACCATCTGAAAGAGCGATCTTCGTTTTCGATAAAATTTGTAACATAAAATGACGCGTTGTTGTAGTATGTCACGTGGTAGAAAATCACTTTTCAAAACATTTAATTACTCAAAATCTAACCACGAAAATAGTTAGGTCATCTCCATAGGGAGGAATTAGCCTATTAAACTACTGAATGGTGTCTCATCTATTCGGGAAACTCAACGGGTGCGCATGCTAATTTATGCAATTCTTTTTCAACATAAGTCATCATTTTATGTAATTAATCAAGAATATAGGTGTTCACATGCAAAATGACCATAATATAATACCATGTAAATAAGTGAATCATTATCTTGATACTAGTGAACACCGTGAATCTGAATCTCAAACAACATAGAGTTTGTTCATTTTAACCATTAAGTCATAATTTTAAAGAACTCAACTATGCATAATTTTAATCAAAAAGAGTGATGTCCATGCAATTTGCTGCAATATATTAAATCAGGAAAATAAATGAATAGTGTATCTTGTAATGGCATATGTTGTAAATTTTAATTCGGTGGTTACTGTAACGAAACAGGGGAAATCAATCCCCTACTCGCACGCGAAGGAGATGTGTCGGAGGACGGCCTTCACGATGGCGTAGGAAGCATGACCGGAGGTGGCCAGTGATGGCGACCGGACATGGAGGAGAACGTCGGTGACGAGTGTTGCCCGTGGCGTGCGCGGGCTGCTAGAAGGCTTGCTACGAGCGTGGGCGAGTTCCTGAGTACGAGGAGAGGTCGATAGCATTGTCGAAACGGAGTTTAGTGGATGGACGAGGCAACTGCACATGGAGATGGATGGCCAGCATTGGGTTCTTCTTAGAGAAGATGATGAACAGTGCACGACAAAGAAGAAGAAGAAGAATGAGGTCATAAGCATGCGTGAGTATGCACGCACAGGTTGTGCGTGCCGAGGCTGTGGCGTGAGCATGAACGCACTACTGCGGCAGTGTGTGAGCGTGGAGGTCGTGTCCAAGGATTGCTATAGCTATGGTCAGTGCATGCAATGACATGGAGGCTTGAGTGCACGGTCGACGTTGAAAATGGAAACCGGAGCATGCTCCTATAGGTAGCGGGAGCAAAGGAGCTTTGGGTTCTTTTGGGGGTTGCAAGTGGTGAACAAGAAGAAGAAGAAGATGTAGGGGAGTAGGCAGGGATGATGACAGTGGTGGGGCTGGTTTAGAGGGCGTGCAGGCTCAGTGCTATCACCACTGAGCCGTGGCGGTCAACAGAGGGTGGGCGATGGTGCGTGGGGGATGAAGAGGGACGGAGTACGCTTCAGGCCACAGTTTTTGCACTTGATCACGGTATAGGCTCTGCTTCACAGTGGAGGAAGGAGACGATCCCCACCAAGGGGGATTGATCCCACTTCAAGAAGATGGTCGGCCCTCTTTTAATAGTCCCTGGTTTGTTTTCCTTCGATCACCGACTTCTCCAACCACTCACGAACATCACGAGTGGTTGAAACAGATGGATAAGTTCTTGTGGTTTTTCATCAGACATCCGATAAATTGTCCAGATGTCTTAAAATGTGTAGACATCAGTGGTTCTCGATGGAGATTCTCAGACATCCAAATTAAACTTCAGACGTCTTGTAGAATGATTTTGGTTGTTTGCCTGATGCCTTCAAGTGTCATGTGCCTAGATTGCATCCACCAAATGATTATCATAACATATCATATGTTATTAAACATAAAATTGGTGCATAAGATGATACGCAGACTACGTTGAATTCCCACTTAATTCCTAATCAAATATCAACTAAGAACAACTAATTAAAGAGTACTTAGGCCAAATAATGGTCCACGAAAGTGGACTTATCACCATCGAAATGGGAGAAGAAAAGAAGATCATTCTAAATAGTACAACAAGAAGACCTAACCATCTCACCACCTGCTACAGAGATAAAGCCTAGTTCTTCAACCATGGCCATCCAGTTGTACCTCGGACGTGGCTAATAAGCTAGTCCAAGTTGGGACTGACTTGCCTCCCATGAAAGTTCGTGAATTGCTTCTACTGCTGAGAGATAACGCAGACATTTTTTCCTAGTCTGCCAATGACATGTCGAGAGTAGACTCGTTACTAATTAAGCATTGCCTTAATATCCAACAGGGCTCCCGAGCGGTCAAGTAAGCTCATAGACATAAGTCTGTAGAGCAGTGGTAGGCGGCAGCCTTAGAGGTCAACAAACTAGTGGAGGTCGGGTTCAATGACCATTCCCTGTACCCTGCATCGTTGTCCAACATAGTGATGGTCAAAAAATCAAATGTCAAGTGGAGAATGTCCGTGGATTCCACAAATGTGAACGAAGCTTGCCTGAAAGATGAATTTCCCCTGCCGAAGATCGATGCCCTCGTGGATTCCTATAATGGGCAATCTCATATGTCTTTCCTTGATGCATACATTGGTTATCATCAAATAAGTCTAGCTTCTATTGATAGGCCCCATACTTCATTTATAATTGATAGGGGTCTATTTCAATATAGAGTCATCCCTTCGGCTTAAAGAATGCAGGGGCTACTTATCAACGTCCTATAAATATGGTGTTTGCTCATCTAATTGGAAAGTTGTTCGAAGTGTACATCGATGATATGCTTGTACAAGGCTTATATTTCTCTAAACACTTGGCAAACCTAGCTAAGGTGTCTTAAGTATTACAAGACACTCAACTTCGTCTAAATCATGAGAAGTACACCTTTGGTGTTTCCTTAGGAAAATTTCTAGGATTTATGATCTCTAATCATGGTATCGAGGCCAACCGTGATAAAATTCAGGCAGTCATGGCTTTGACACCCCCAACTACTTTAAGGGGAATACAGCCATTAGTCGGAAAGATTGCTGCTTTAGGCTTCTTCTTGTCTCAATCTTCCGACAAATGTATCCCTTTTTTTGAATGTATCAAAAAGGACAGGGGTTATTCCTTAACCTACTAGACCCCCCAGTGCCAACATGCTTTGGAGGTGGTAAAAAAAGCCCTTCAACAACCAACAATCCTTACGGCCGCAGTTGCAAAGGAACTGTTGTTCTTGTACTTGGTGGCTTCTATGTCTGCCGTCAGTCCATCCTCCTATGCGATCATAAGGGGATCTAACAAGTAGTGTATTTCATCAACAAAACCTATCAAGGGGCAAAGGTGAAATACATCGTGATTGAAAAACTTGGCCTTGCCCTCATAATTGCTGCCAGAAAATTGCACTCATATTTTCAGGCCCATACAATAATTATGTTATCAGATTATCCAATGCATCGGATGTTGTATAAGTCAACCGGGTCCACCCAACAGGTTAAGTGGGCCATGGAATTGGTGGAGTTTGATATCAAATATTAGCCATGAAAGTCCATTAAAGGGCAAGTTTTGGCTGATTTTATGGCAAAATTTATGGATCCAGACCTCTTCCTACCTTGGAAGTTGTATGTGGAAGGATCCTCCATGTCAGCTAGATCTAGCACTAGGGTTGCATTATCAACCCTAAATGGTACTACTCATAAGTATGCCATCAAATTAGCTTTTCCTGCCTTTAATAATGTTAATGAATATGAGGCCTTATTAGCAGATATTAGGGTGGCCAAGTCCATAGGTGACTCATCACTAGAAATCTTTGCGGATTCACACTTAGTATCCAACCAAATAAATGGCAAGTACCAGGCTCGTGATCCCAACATGAGTCTTTATGCTGATAACACAAAGAGGGAGTTGTCAGACTTTCAGTACTCCTCGATCAGACGAGTCCCCTATTCCGAACACCCCTTGGCAGATGTGCTGGTTTGTGATGGGAACACCATCCTGAGCCATAACTAGCTTATTTTGATCTAATTAAGCTAATAAATGCTCCTACATAACTGCCAGAGAGCCATATTTCATTACAAAGTCATTCTGAGGGAAAGATAAGAAAATAGGGGACATCTCCTCCACAGACCTGGTGCACCTGACTCGCCTAAGCCCACACCTCGGCTACCACCCACGCCAGTAGCCCTGGTCCCAGGCACGCTCTTGCCCGAATCCGATTACCTGATACTGTGTGTGACCTTGAGAAGGCAAGAATGAGAAGAGCCTAGAGAGAAAGGAAAGAGAGCACGGGTTTGGGGGTTTCACTCTTCAGTGTTCTCCACACTTAGTCAAATTTGTAGAAGTCTTTCCCCCTGGTACATCAGAAGGGCAAATGAAGAAGAATAGAAAGAAGAAGAGAGGAGCCAGACAAAAAGAAGAAGAAAGGAGAAGGAAGAAATCCTCAGGAGAAAGAAGAAAGCACAAAAAGAAAGAAAGAAGGAAGAAGAAAAGAGGAGCCAGACAGAAAGAAGAACAAAGGAGAAGAGAAAGAGTGTAGAGAAAAGAGACCCTTGAGTCTCTAGCAACCGGCTGTATAAGCCGTCTGATACAAGCCTAGATCATCTGATTGCATATATTTGAGGCTTTATTGATACTGTTGATTTAGTTGTTATTTGTGAGGAGTAATTGGTGATTCAAATCACCATTTTACTCCATTCTTTTTGGGCATTGATATCTGGCATTATTATTGTTGCAATCTCTTATATTTTTGATTCAAATTGTGATCTTGAGTTTTAAATTTCCATATTACTCCTTGTGTTTGACCTCGCGCTTTCATTCGAGTAATAAATATTATTTATTCTCAAAGAGATTTCGACTATACCACAACACAGTTTTTAAAACCTCGATTTTTCTCGCGAACATGGGGGTATGATGAAGACACATTTAATTAGGATAAACTACCTATTTATGCATGTTCCTAAGCCTAGATATGCATTCCATGTTATAAATATTGCAAAGTAGGCATCATTCTGCATTTAAGGTAGTCTGTATAAAGTTTAGGTTAATTACGTCCTTTTTTGGCCAGGAGAAAAGGATATTTAATTCAGAGCCTCGGATTGACGATCCGACCATACAAATCTGATCAGGATGATGATCAGAGACCAACGCCTTCGAAATTGTCTTGATCGGAGTCCCATAGCATCTTATGCAGTCTGAGGAAGATCAATAGCCAAGGGACTAGGTGATGCAATTTGGAGCTTCAAACGACAAATCCGATCACATGGATGGATTCGAGTTGACGATCGTAGCCCAACGACTTGAAGTTCGACTCAATCTTGCTTCTATAGCTGCCCCTACAAAGGAAAGAAGATAGACGGCCCAGATTGCATCACGTGGTGCTATCCAGGCTGCCCATGGGCGCACACTCAGGTAGCTCATTGGGGGGAGCAGCAGTGTGCGCAACAGCAGGTCCATGGAGGCAGCACAGCACACATAGCGTGCAGAGGCAGCACAGCATACGAAGGCAACGAGGGCCAGCGGGCGCGTTCGACACAAGTGCACGGAGTGCACGTGCGAGCGCTGCGTGTGGGGCACGTGAGTTGAAGCTTTAGTGATTCATGCAATAGATCTTCAGCGACGTTTATGGCTGTCACTAAATGTCCTATGTGCGAAATGGATCATTTCCTCCACTATAAAAGGACCCCTACCCTTCCCATTCTTCTTCATCTCTTCCTTTCTCTCCCTCACCACCTCCAAGGCTCTAAAGAGAGCTTGTCCCAAGCCTAGGATGCTCCTTTAGAGTAGAAAACCAAATATTTTTCCCGCCTCTCATCCCCCTTCTTGGAGCATCCCGTGGCCCCCTTCTCACCACTTCGAGAAGTAGATCCTTGCCGCGACGCCGTCCCATCCCGTCCTCCTTCCTCCGCCGCCATTCTCCTTCCTCCAACTTCCTACCACCTTCATCCAGGCAACATCAGGGCGAGTCATCCTCCAAGCGACCGTTGAAGGGGACTCTTCTCACCTCTCTCTATCTTTATGACTTTTGCAGTGTAGTTTTCCACTTTCTATCTGTAGTAAATATTTGTTTAGATTAATATATTGATATTCTCTCTCTCTGTGCATGTAGATTAGATAAGAATTATTTCGATATAATCTCTTGCCCTATAAAAATATAAAAAAATTTAAAAAGAT
Organism: Thalassia testudinum; assembly: GCA_037157565.1. Lineage (NCBI taxonomy): Eukaryota > Viridiplantae > Streptophyta > Magnoliopsida > Alismatales > Hydrocharitaceae > Thalassia > Thalassia testudinum. Next base: position 149,755,585 of record JAZHRO010000031.1, read on the forward strand.
AAAACAACAAAAAGAAATAAAATCGAAGCATGGATTTCAAAACCAAACGTTCGCCTCCCCGTGTTTGACTTGGGGCTCCCTTTCGAGTTTTGGTATAAATTTTATCTGGTAGTGGATTTCTACGCACTATGATGACAAGTTTTCTAACTCAAATCTTTTCACGTACGAAATCACTCTCACCAAGTAGCAGTCTTTCACATAAGCTATAACATATGAAACCCCACAATCAAATGGTAGCATTTTGATGTATCTAACTATTATATCCAAGTAAATTCACTATGCCTGGCTTGAATTCTTTCTTAATTGTAATTATCTTTAGTCTTATCGATCTACTTGTTCATAGTGTAGGCTATCTTTTCCATACTAACAATTTTCAGGTCCTCCAGCTAAAAACAATATCAGTGCATTTGTTGCTCTTTAGGCCTGTCATTCTGGTAAGAGAATTTTCTTTTGCAAGCTTCCTACATGACCAGCTTTCTTGATATTTTCAATGTTTACTAGTTGGAGATGCCTGAATGCTACTTTTTGTACACTCAGATATGATATGCTACTTTTTGCACTTTGTCTGGTGGTGTGTCTAGAACTTTTGGAAGACTCAGGGAGGTTTGCTTTCCAAGAGAACTTTCTTCATTATATCAAACATATTAGTTGTTCATTAATGTATGGATCTGTTGTTTGCGTGAAATGCCAAATTAGTTACTTTGATTTCTATTGTTCAAGTTTTACTTCATAGTCATCTTTCTGAGGATGTAATGATTGATGTATACACATTTATTTAGCATATGATGCCTATTATGTGGCTCCCTAAGCTTGTTAAATGCATTCAGCATTGTAAATATTGCATAACATGCATCATCATGCATTTAGAATAGATTATATACTCTGTAAATTAATTTTCTTATTTTAATGGCTAGGGAGCAGGGTGACACATCTCTAGGTTTTAGATGGAAGATTATATCGTGTGGATGTGATCAGGGTGATGATCGAAGTCCAACACCTCCAAAAGTACCCCGATCGGACATCTGTAGCATCTTTTACAAGCCACAGAAGATCGTCAGCCAAGGGACAAGTGGATGCAAATCCAGACCTCAAATGAGAAATCTAACTGCATGGATGACTTTAGGTCAATGATCGCAGCCCAACGCCACGAAGATTGACTCAATTGGACATCCGTGGCATCCCCTACAAGCAATTGAAGATGGATGGCCATGATGGCGTTACCATAGCCCTACAAAGCCCTCAGCAAGCCATCGCTGCTCTCCCTCCTCATCAGCACCATTAATCCTTAGTTGCTGGATCTTCATCCAATGGCTGAGAGGAACTTACATCCTCGCCTTAGACCTTAAGAGGGCATGACCTCATGCATCCACAATCGTTGGATTCTCATCCAACGGTTTCTTGAGCTCCATGTCACTTGCTTTCATCTTCAACCATGGAGAATCGTAATCATTGAGTCCCCATCAAACGGTCACGATCACACCCAACCACCTGCAGCTCATTGTTAACACAACACCTCTCTCACACAAGAGCCATGCATTTGATTCCAGCTGGGCATGCCTCTCGTCAGTTCAGCCTGATTTTGATTAGGGCAGCTTGATCACGCACAGATGCTCACAATCGAGCCATGTTGCCTCAACCCCCTCCTCACACCAGTAGCGGGCACGTGAGCGTGCGATTAGTGTCACCCGATCTTCATCAAGAGGTGATAAAGCCTCCATGTGGCTCCATGAATCTACCACATGTGTGATAACGTGCAATCAACGTGCATAGCACGTGATCAACATGAACTCTTTCAGCCGTCCATCAGAGATCCAACGACCCTTGCCTCTCCGTACCTCACCAGCTACCTCACCAAGGCATGTGCATGCAGCTGTGGGGAGACATGCTGCACTAGAGATCACCAGCTACGCACAGGAGACACGCCTTGCACCGCAGTCATGCGTGAATGCGCTCTCTTGCGTGCCAAATGATTTGGCATGACCCTTCTTCACCCTATAAATACCCCCATACGCCCCTCCTTCCTCTTCATCCCTTCCTACTCTCCTCTCCCCCTCTCTAGAGCTCAAGAGCACTCTTGAGTGAGTCCCAAGCTTGGGATGCTCCACTAGAGTTCGAAAAATACTTTTTTCCACCTTCTCATCCCCTATTCGTGGAGCTCCTACCGGCCATCCCCTCATCCCCATTCCAGGAAGTGGATCACCCTGCGACACTACCCTACCTCACCTCTTCATCTTCTAACACCATTCTCCTTCCTCCAACTTCTCACCATCTTCGTCCGGATACCATCTATGCAACTCATCCTGCAACAAATCGTCAAGGAAGATAACTTCTCTCCCCTTCTCTCTTTACTGCTTTCAAGTTTAGATTTTAATTTCCCACAATTATTTTTGTAAAAACATTATTGAAACTTTGATATATAGAAAGAGTTTGTGCTCCCTTTCTCTATCTCTCTCTCTTATTTTGCAAATATAGTAGAGTAGCATAGCATTATTCTAATATGATCTCTTGCTAGATAAAAACAAAAAAATATACAAAAGCCATAATTCTCCAAAAATAAATAAAAGCAAATGCAGATTTTCCTAATCAAACGTTCTCTTCCCTATGTTTGACCTGGGTCTCATCTAGTCTCAGTTAAAATTATTTGATAAGTCAGATTTTTCTACAAAAATACGACACAGGTTTCTCTTTTTGGAAACCCTAACTATTCTTTTTTGCTTAAATTTTCTCGATTATCATTTTGGCATCGTTGATGGGGAGGCAACGGTCTTTGATTTTACCTGTGTTTTCTGCCTTAACTTTTAGCTCACTTTTCTTTGTTCTTTCAGTGATTATAGGTACCCTCCCAAGGCAAGCCAAAGTAGTATAGATCGTAGAAAAGTGCAGCTGAAGATTCTGTAAGTTTTATCCCCCACCCACTAGTTCATTTCGCCACAGTAATAAATCAGACCCAAATCGACTTAGGTGCTTGCATAAACCCTAAGTTAGATCTTGGTTGTTTGTTAGTCACTCCACCCACCTCACTCACCCGCTTATAAAAAGATACAAAAAAGAAATTCTTTCTCTAATTGTGGGACATAATTGAAATCTACACACATTAAACACCCACAATTTCTGACTTAAGACGCACCACTCTTATTTGATTCAATCACTAATCAGGACTTCGACCCATGGACCCAGTATACTTAAACTAAACACACACATTTGTGACTATTTCTTCTATGTGCCTTGTTTAGTGGTGCGAACAACCAATTGTTTGATCTGTGTGGGCTACACCACTAATTATAAAATTCACTCATTAAGTAATATTGCTTGAAAACCTTTGGTTGCATATGCACACACTCGTAAACTAATCATTAAGGGAACAACCTATTTAAGGGCTCATCACATTTCGAAAGCACTATTATCCCAGACCTTAATTAAAATTGAGTAGACATTGGCCCTAGAATTCATCGAGTCTGTTTCAAGGTATTCTCCATATCGTAACTCGAATTAGTGATGTTTGCTTTTTCCAAATGACTTAAGTAAGCAGGGGCCTGATTGTCAAACGACTTAAGTAAGCAGGGGTTTGGCATAATTAGCAACCCTGGGGACATGCTCCCACTACTTCGCTGGCCCAACTTAACTAGCTTTTGGATTAAGGACAACACAAAATTCATGTTGTGGTTAGAATTTATCTTGGAGCATAGGTCCTTAGGCTACCCAACTTAAGGACAAACTTGTATTTTTATGCTACAATGCTCCATTTTCCCATCCTTTCAACCTCCTTCTAGTGCATGCTTGGAAGGAGGTCATTGAATCCTCATTTGGAAGGGCCTTTAGACCATTTATGGAGGCATCGGTTAAGTTATAGTCAAGCAGATCGCATGCTGACCAACCACCTCTCCTACCTCCAAATCAGTAGGAGTTGATTCAGAGGTAGCTGGACCAATTGCAACAGATGCAAGAATGGTTCTAGCATATGAATGGTCTGGGTGCTCGACCCTTGAAGAATTTCTATGATCCTTCAAACTACAGGGATTGTCTTGGTGTTATAATCCTCACTAGAGGCATAGAGATGAAGCCCCAGGTGTTAAGCCTGATTAAACATTTCCATGGGCTTGGCACAGAAGGCCCATTCTAGTACTTGGAGGACTTAACCACTTTGATTCAGACCACCAAGGCTCGGAATGTGAACGTGGAGTAGATGATCAGGGATAAGGTCGCACATTAGTACCGGACTATTGGTAGGTCAATAACTACTTGGACTAATCTTAAGTCAGCTTTCTTGAAGAAATTCTTCCCAGTCAGGTGTACCAACGCTTTGCGACAGGCGATTACCACTTTCTCCCAACAGTTGAGGGAACTGCTTCATGATGTCTGGGAGCGATTCTAGGACCTATTGTGAAAGTGTCCACACCACGAGGTGCCGAAATGGCAACTCGTGTAGATATTCTATCACAGGTTGATGAATCAACTCCGTAATCACATGGACGCTTCCTACGGAGTTAATTTCCTCAACAAGGATGCAGATAGCACATATGACTTGTTTGAGGGAAATGAGTGAGAACTCAATAAACCATGCCTTCATGGAGACTTTCAATCAATCCTAGCAGCCCAGGTTAAATGCTAATGAGGTTCAAGATTCTCATTCGTTTAGCATGGGATTGATTTGTAACAAGTTAGATAAGGTGGATCTGACTGTGAAAAGAATGCAGGAGTGGATGGCTGGAAACTCTGGAAATAATTCTAGGTCCACTTAATCCCAAAGCTCGGGATTCCATTCTTCACAAGCTCCCATGGAACAGGAGTTTGTGAATCAGCTGGAGTCAGCTCAACCTATGAGCCAGCACTTCTCAGACCTTATGGGTTCCAAACTAGGGCTTTTGATCCTAGTTTCTCTTATCCTTCTTCCTTCTCTCCATCCTCTCCCTATAAGGATGTGCATGATGTACAGGAGAACACTAGGTTCAACCTGTATTCTAACACTTATAACTTGGGTTGGAGGAACCACCCTAACTTCTCCTAGAAAAATCAGGGACAGCAGATTCAAATGCAACCCAGCAACTATCCACCTCAAAGATCTATGGGTCAGGTTCAAGTATATACCCAATTGCCCCTAAGATAGGTCAATCAGCAATCATGGAATACAACCTACAGGGCAAGCTGATTTGAACCAACAGATGGTGGAGATGCAAGCATCCATGCTCCAGCTTGTGCAACAAATGAAAACATTTCTAGACAACTTGCAATCTGGGCTCATTGCTAATACCCGAAAGCCTGGATCTCTACCATCTCAATCCATACCCAATCGGCGAAATGTACAAAATCAGGGTAATAGAGCCCAAGAGTATGAGAATCAGAGGGACCCACACTCACATGCTCAGGTGGCTTAGTAGGTTCCTTCTTCTAATCCTGGATATTTAGTTAGTCAAGTCCCTCTTATCTTTCCTAACCCTCCCCAAGACCCAAACCTATATGCATCTACAAATTTTGTCACCTTGAGGACTGGTGATGGTGGCACCATCATTGGTGATAATGAGACTAATTTAGCCTAACTACAGTAATAAATGCTCCTTAATATTCATTAGAAGATCATAACTTTGTTTCGAATGGAATACAAGAAAAAGATAGGAAATCCCATTAATTATGTTATTTTAAACACCTAATCACAATTGTAGATTAATTGAGGGGTTAATCAAAGGTTAATTATTACTCAAATGAACTTAATTTCCAATAATTGGGCTCAAACTGACTGAAATAGAGTTTTTCACATTTCGAGGATTATTTTATTAATTTTTTTGAAATTGCGAGGAAAGCTATCGTGCTACAATATCAATCCGAAGGGCATTTTATTTCATACTATTTAAAAAGAAATATGGAGAACTACACATTGGATCCCTACCTATATATGAGGGACAAGCACTCATTTACAATTTGCTCATAGCATACTGGTCTCTCCTAAAATAGCTTCTCATTTCTCACCCTCTAAACACACCACAAAGTCATAGCCATACGCATATGTGGCCTTCCAGGTGTTGCAAACCTCTACCATAGGGACTCCCATGCAAGTAAAGGTTCCTGACATATTTTCTCCATATCATATCTGTGACCAGGCATGAAGAGAATATGTGGGATAAACTATCAGTGTGCAACCCACATAGATAGCATTCATTTAATTTTGTCCCCATTCTTTTGTGTCTAAGATCTCTCGTGATCAAACCTTCCCTCCTGCACAACCATAAAATAATTTGTACTTTGAGTGGAATCTTCAATAGCCATATCTTCTTATCAACCAGGTCACTTTCCATACTCCTGCTGGATCTGATAATTTTTTCATATGTCTGCTGGGCGGTGTACCTGCCATTCCAACTATATGTGTCCTTCATGCCAGGCCTTGGACTGAAATTCTGCAAATCTGAGATCAGGCTCTGCCTCACTTCAATTATTTTATTAATAAAAATCCTACATATAGCTCACTTCAATTAAATAGGTTCTGGTGGAAATAAATGTAATCTAAATCTCCTAAAAATCATTTAAAAATATTCTAAGAGGTATGGAACTTTCACTTTGACCAAAGGAATCCATCTTGACTAAAAGTAGAGACTTAAGCGGGAATTTATTCTATTTTGGGCTTCTGTGTAAATTTCCTAGTCAAATTTGGTAGAAACTCAAATATGAGGGCACCATTAGATTCCTTAGGTTCAAATTAGGCCAACCCCAAAATTTGAACCCAATCAGAGTTCATCTTAACCTAGTTTGCATTTTAACTCATAGATCTCTATTTATTACACATCTACACTTAGGTTTCTGATGTGCATTACAAATAGGCCCCTAACTTTTGAGCTTTACTTGCAATCTGGTCCTTCCTCCATCGTCTTCTTCTCCAGACTTGGAAACTTGCAGCAGCCAAGAACCCAACTTCATAGACTTTTGATTGGGGAATTAAGTCCTCAAATCCTCACCAAATCCCACCAAACATGGTGGGATTGACAATCCGATCAACCTCGATTGTTTGATCGCCTTCTCAAGACCTAAGATGGCTAGAGTGATCATCGGTGACCTTGAGAAAGTCATGTTCAAAAGTCAGCTAAACCACTTGCCAATTGCACACATCTTAGTTTATTTGGACTCGGAGTAGACTCTATATAAAGAGCCTAGCTTCTACGACTCGAATTCGTGTTCAATTTGATCGAAAACCCACTCTTCCTCTTCTTCCTCACTAGTGAATTTCATCACCTTGTAGCTCCGTCGTCTCACTTCATCACTCTTTACCACGCACAATAGGTAGAGGGTTATCCTTCTCCTTCCTCCCTCGGAGCTTCACATGAAGCTTTGCGATCTAATTCCACCTCCTCCGCTTTGACGACATCTTCTTCTTCTTCCTCTCCTCTTCCTTTCCACCAATAGGTTTAGGACCTCTTTTCTTCACCCCTCCAATTAGCTATAAGGAGCTCTTGAGCTCCGTTCCTTCCCTCTAGCATCTTCCCCATCACCGACCACCACCGCCACGACCACCTTCACGACCACAACTCCCCCGTGTTCCTTCAACCCAATTAAGTTGAGCAAAAGGCTCCTTACCTTCCCGCAAACCTTTCACCCAACTTAATTGGACCCCACCACGTCGCCACCATCACCTCCGACTACAGTCACCAAAAGTCCATTAGAGCTTTTTCGACCGACCACCTTACACACTAAAACCACAAATCACCGCCACCACTAGCTTCGCCGCACTCAGGAAAAGCTTCTTGAACATTTGACTGGGGCCCTAAGCCTATATTTTCTCTTGCAGATACTTACCATCGACCTTCGCCTTCTCCGGCATCATTCACTGTCATCCGACATTCAAACACTAGGCCATCACCTTCTTCTCATGTGGATTAACTCGAGGAGTAGACATAGGTCGTGGATCAGGGATCCCACAGCCAAATAACTTGCAATCTAGCAGTACACCTCTAGTTGCAGCTCGCGAAGGAGACAAGGAAAAGGCTCTGAAGATTAGTCCCACATTGAGGACTTTTAATTCAAATTTTCAAAAGGTTCCATGCCCACCAACTGCTCGCCCAAAAGGTAGGGGGTCGAGTCCCTATACATGCACATGCACGCCCTTGCTCGCCACTTACACCAAGCGAGTGTGGGCCAATTTTGGGGATTTGGTTTGGTTCAATTGACTCAGTTGAGGCTGGATTTTGACTCAAACTTGGGCTTAGAGAGGAGAAGGGCCAGTTTTGCTAGGTGGAACATGGGTCTGGACTTGTGTCTAGACTTGGATCTAATTTCGCACTTTAAGACGTCTGAGGGCTAAGGAAAACGTTCGATTGGCTCTCTTTGAGTTGTGAATTTGCCTAAGTGTTGAGGCTTTACATTGAGTTGAAAAACCACATTTTTTCCAACACTTATATATCTTTTTTTGCTTGATAGTGCTATTACTTGTTTAATATATCTCTTTTTGCATCAAGCTATTGTGCCTCATTTTATATTCATCTAATTAGTGGCTGAATTGCGATCTCTTGCTCCCTGAGATCTCGGAACTCAAATTTTGAGCTTATAAATTTAAGTGTTGATTAGTTTTCATTGCTATACAACGATGTATTTCTTAAAACCAAACGAAAGCATGTTAACAAGTGAAAAGCAAACCCAAGACCCTGAACTACCTTATTCCAGTAAACAAAGCCCTGGTAAGCCTTAGGAAGAAATGGAGTAAGCTAAAGAAGAGACTGAGGCTCAAAAACCTGAAATAGATGACACTACCCATATCCCATTCCTTAATGCCTTACTGAAATCCAGGAAGAAGAAACCTATAGACAGTAATGAGGAGCTTCTGAATGTTTTCAAAAGTGTGGAAATCAATATCCCGCTCCTCGATGTTATTAAGCACATCCTGGCTTATCCTAAGTGTGAGTGTGCGAAGCCTAATGGATCAAGTACACACTAAAGGGGGGTGAATAGTGTAATATCCATTTCTATGAGAATTTGAAAAATCATTCACCACAAATCAAAATTTAAATATGCACAGACCAGAAAGATAACACCTGATTTAGAGTGGAAACCCTTCCAGGTAAAAGCCACTACCTAAGCCTCTCAGCTTAGGATTTTCTCAATTAGTCGATGCTAGTCAAATCCACTAACGTACCACTTGAATGATGGTGACACAACCTCTTACAAAATGTCTTCTCTTACACCTAACCAAGAGAAGAACAATGGGACTTCCAAGATAGCTTGGATTCTTAGATCAAGAACAATAGAATATAAAGTAAATAACAATAATTCCTATGGAACCTCAGTAAGATTAGAACAAGCTAAGCTTTCATGGACTTCAAAGGATCATCCTTTGGATTGCAATAGTTGTAGGCATAATGGCGCAAAAGCACTGGAGAGAATATGTGTGTTTTCTTTTTGAAATCTCTTGAGGTGTGTTTTAAAGAAGGGGGTCGAACATCCTATTTATATGTAATTTCCGACCTGATTTGGAAATATTGAAAATGCGGCTTTCATCGATCAAAATATGGCTTTGGTCAATCAAAAGTACTTATGGATGATTAAATAAAAGTATTGATCGAATCAATATTGATTGGTTAAAATAAGATTTTGATCAACTTTATAAATTTAAAGAGAATTTGACCGTTGGAATATTTTGATCGATTAAATAAAAGGGGTTGATCAATCAAAAGGCCATATGACTGTTAGAGGTCTTTGATCGATTAACTAAAGGAATTGGTCGATCAAGGTTTGGTCGATCAAGAATCGATTTTGGTTGATCAATAGCAGTAGTGACTTAGGTTCAAAAAGAGAATGATTTTTATGAATTTTGAAAACTTAGCATTTGTTATTTTATTGAGGTTCCTTACATAGTTATAGACTCAATAAAGGTAAAAGCAGTCTTCAAGTCTTCTTCTTGAATGATCTTACATGAAGCATTTGAATATTCTTGATGAGGATACATCATAACTTGATTTAACCTGTAATGGTTAGTCTTCAATAAAAACATAATTTTGTTATATCAAAACAAGGGTATTAACATTAAGTTATTGAAAGATCTATGTAGCCAAAAGCATAAGCCGAAAGAACACACCCCGAGGAAGGTGATACGCTCTAAGCAGGCTAGTTCCGTTATCCTACATCACCTTCCTCAAAAGAAGAGAGATCTAGGTTCCCCCTTGATTTCATGTGTTAACGAGATTACTCTTTTGATCGAGCACTGTTGGATCTAGGTGCATCATCAACCTAATCTTGACTTCCCTATATGAAAGTTTGGGTTAGGTGAACTTAGGTCAAATTCAGTAATGTTGTAGTTAGCAGGCCATTCGATCACCACCCTGGAAGGCATTATTGAGGATGTTATTGTCAAGGTCAAGGATTTCTATTTTCCTATAGACTTCCTTGTCTTTGACATGGATCTACCTGAAGACTTAAGGAACATGCCCATCATTCTAAGGCGTCCATTCCTGACTACCGCTAAGGCTAATATAAACCGTGAAAGCAGTAGTATGGAGATCGCCTTTGGAGATAGGAAGTTAACACTTGATATTTTTAAGGAAATTAATAAGTTTGAGGGTTGTGGATATATTAAGGAACTCAAGGATATAGATTATAATGTTGATACCTGCATGGCCATCCATGTTCTCGAGGATTTTACTAGCACAGACTAGCCTAACCCACAACCCTTCGTGGCAGACCCACCACACCCCGAAGAGGTTGTTGATTTTATTCATTCCCAACCTCTTCCTCTAGACCATCTTGATGAATCTTCATCAGCATCCTCCTTACCCTCCATCCTGAACCTGCCCCAGCTTGAACTGAGAACTTAAAGTACAAGTTTTTGGGACCAAAAAAGGCACTCTCTGTGATTATTAGTGCTAAATTGACTAAGGAGCAAGAGTTGAATTTGATTAAGGTCCTTAAGACAAATAAAGAGGCAATTGATTGGACCATCCATGACCCTAGAGGGATCAAGCCACTTATTGCAATCACTGGGTTTATATGGAAGATGGATCTCGTCCTTCTCGAGAGATGCAGAGGCAATTAAACCCTAATATGTGAGAAGTGGTTAAAAATGAAATTATTAAGTGGCTAGATGTAGGAATCATTTACCCAATCTCAGATAGTCCCTAGGTTAGCCCTATGCAGATTGTTCCTAAGAAAGTAAGGATAATTGTGGTAACTAACGAGAAAGGGGAATCCATTACAACTCGTTTAGCTTCCTCCTGGAGAGTCTATATTGATTATAGGAAGCTGAACACAACCACTAAAAAGGATCATTTCCCTCTGCCCTTTATTGACCAAATCCTTGAGAAATTAGCTGAGCAAAAGTATTTTTGTTTCCTGGATGGCTATTTAGGAGATAACCAAGTCGCTATCTATCTCGAAGACCAAGAAAAGACAACTTTCATTTGTCCTTACAGAACCTTTGCATTCCGTAGGATGCCTTTTGGGCTTTGCACTACACCCGTGACTTTTCAAAGGTGCATGATAGCCATCTTCTCTGACATGATGGGAGATTGTCTTGAGGTATTCGTGGATGATTTCTCCATTTTCGGAGATTCTTTCGAGTCCTGCCTGGGTAACTTAGAACTGATCCTTAAGAGATGCATTAAAACTTGGTTGGTCCTTAGCTAGGAAAAGAGCCACTTTATGACACAAGGCATTGTCTTGGGTCATGTGGTCTCTAACCAGGGCATTGAAGTTGACAGAGGTAACGTGGATGCTATCTCTAAACTTCCCCCAGTCACATATGTTAAGCAAATCCATTCATTTCTTGGTCATGTGGGTTTCTATCAAAGGTTCATCAAGGACTTCTTGAAGGTTGCTTGACCCTTGAGTAATCTTCTGGCCAAAGATAAGTCATTTGAGTTCGATGAATCATGCCACAAGGCATTCAATTTATTAAAAATGGCAGTCACCTGTGCCCCATTGTTACAACCACTGGTCTAGATAGCCTCATTTGAGATTATGATCGACGCTTCTGATTATGCAATCAGGGTTGTCTTAGGTCAAAAAATCAATAAAATGCCCTCTGTTATCTACTACACTAGCAAAACTCTAGACGAGGCCTAGAGGAACTATACCATTACTAAAAAAGAATTGCTAGCTGTAGTATTCACTATTAAAAGGTTTAGACTTATCTGTTAGGTTCTCATGTCGTCATTTATACTGACTACTCGGCCTTGAAACATCTCTTGGCCAAAAAGGACACCAAGCCTCGACTCATTAGATGGATTCTTTTACTTCAAGAATTAGACCTTGAAATTAAGGATAAAGCTAGGATGTAGTGCCAGATCATCTTTCAAGAATCCTAACTGATTCTCCTTGTCTGAATATTCCGATTGCTAACACTTTTCCAAATGAAACTATCCTTACAATCTCAAGTGTTCGAACCCCCTAGTTTACGAACATAGTTAATTATTTGGTCGTTGGTTTAGTCCCCCAGGACTGGACCAAGCAACAATGGGTTAGACTTATATCCGAGGCCAAATACTATTTTTAGGACAATCCTGAGCTATACTGCATCGACAGCGACCAGATTATTCACTAATGTGTTCCAGAAAAAGAATTTTAGTATAGTTGAGTTCTACCACACATCTATGTGTGGTGGATAATTTTTCAGAAAGAAGACAGTCACGAAGATGCTGCAATCTGGATTTTATTGGTCGTCTTTGTTCAAAGATGCCCAAGATTTCTCGAGGTCGTGTATCCGGTGCTAGGCACTCTGGAGCATAGCTAAGAGAGATATGATGCCCCTAAACCCGATCCTTCCAGTCGAAATCTTCAACATTTAGGGCATCAATTTCATGGGACCCTGTAGGTTCTAATAGAGGGGGTGAGATTTGTGTAATACAAAATAATGCGGAAATATAACTGAGTAATCTCACAAAGAAAGCAATCACACAAGCACACAAAAGATTTTAAGGTGGAAACCCAAATCGGGTAAAAACCACCACCTAAACCTCTCAGCTTAGAATTTCCCAATCTACCTATTAGATTAAATCCACTAACAAACTACTTAACCGAGCGTAGTTCAATCTCTTACAACCACATTACTTTGAACCGAGGGTAGCGTACCTCAAACCCCTCCTCTTCACAACGATTATTTTGTCTCATGAGGGAGATGGGAATTCGCAAAGTGAATACCCAACAAAAATAAATTAAAAAACAAGCAAACTTACAAAGCCACAAAGAGTAATTTAAACTATGCTACTATAGGCTAGGGTTCTCCCCTTAATCGAAAGTATGTAGGTGTGAAGTGCATAGCGTAACGATGCTTTAGGATGTATGCTAGAAGCTTGGAGAGTAGGGTGACTTTTCTTCTAGTTGATCTTTTCTTTCATTGTACACAAATGTAAGTGGCAAGTATTCTATCAAGGTGTTTTTAGCTTAGGAAGGGTCCTCTCCTATTTATAGAGGTTCTAAGAAGGCTTTAGAAGGTTTAGGAAGGCTTAGGTAGCCATTGGGAACATATCTAAAAAGATCAAGCCCAAATCCCAACTAAATTAGGGTCATTATGACTCTAATAGAGTTATCAGACATCTAATATTTGGATCAAATGTTTGGTTAGACATCTAATGAATAATTTGGATGTCTGCTCTTAAGGGTCAAAGTCCCTGATCTTATTGGATTGAGACAGGGATCTAGGTGGACATCTGATATGCCATTATAAGATGTCTAGCACTAAAATTAGGCATTTAATAGTAGGCAGGTCCGTTCCTATTTCAACTAGATCCAAACAGCGTTCTAGATTTTAATGGTTAGACGACAGACTAGACGTCTGTCAAAGTGTCTGGACGTTTGGAAAGAGAATTCTCTGCATGAATGGATTTCCCTAGAGGCTAATGGCTGTAAGGGTCTGACAAAAGTAGATTTAGGTCAGATTTAACCTAACCTCTCTTTATCAGACATCTGGGAGTTGATGGAGAGAGTTTCACTTAATTGAAATAGCAATAGAATGATGCGTCATTGTAATTAATGTGGTGGAAATCTCTCAATCAAAGATTAAAATAGATATGAATTTAAACCACGAAAAGGATGTCGTATCCACAGGGAGTAACAGATTAATAAGTTCACAAAATATTTTTCCTTTGTATTTATTCAAGCACGTGTGCAAGACATGTTCAAATCTGATGTGAAACAAGGTAAAAAGAAGGAACACGTAATAATTTAGAAATGCAGGGATGTGAATGTAATTTTTACATCAGAAAATTATACATGTGCAAGAGTATGCCATGTACTATTCACTTGCATGCATATGAAGATGTCATTCAAAATTAAATTCCATGCACATAGAGATGAATAATAAGGTTTAACAATTATCTAGAAGCATGAGCATTAAGGCATAAATTCACCACAATAAAATAATCATAAATCAAAATTCATTTTGTGGCAATGGCATTCAATGTAAATACTAATTGAGCATAAAACAGAGGAAACTTCCTCTCTCTTCCTTTTGCACACGAGGAGGCTTCGTGGGAGGAGCTACGCGGCGGGAAGGCACGTCTCGACGAGGGCTACGCAATGGTGGTGACGCGGTGGTCGGAGGTGGCCAGAGGCGGCCAGACGGCAGAGAGGAGCATCGGCTTGTCGCCGATGGATGGCTGCACTACTGCTGTCCGCGCAGTCGTGCGGGCATGTGTGGCTGTGCTGCCTTGCCTGCAGGCACGTGGCTGCTGTGGATGCGCTGCGGCAGGTGTGACTTTGGGCACTTGCAGGTGCTAAAGAGGAAGAAGATGATGAAGAGAAGGTGTCGTGCGGTCTGCAGTGAGAGCGTGGGCGACTGGGCACTGCAAGGGCGCTGGAGGCTAGACGTAGCAAGGGCACTGGAGGCTAGACGCAGCAAGGGCACTGGAGGCTGGTTGCAACGCCTGCGGGCACTGGTGCTGCTGGCGTGCAAGGGCACTGGAGGGTGGTGGTGAGAGCGCTGGAGGCTGGCGCACAAGGATGCTGGAGGGGGCACGCCTGTAGGGCGCTTGGGCGTGCAAGGGTGCTGATGAGCGCTGCTGCTAGGAGCGTTGCTTAGCGCGATGAGGCTTTGGTGTAGCAAGGGCGCAGTGCATGCAGTAACTGCGGGTGCTTGGGCTGTAAGAGCGCAGTGGATGCAGTGCCTGCAGGCACTTGGGCTACAGTGCGCGCAGTTGATGCAGCGCCTGTGGGCACTTGGGCTGCAGTGCGCGCGGTTGGGATGTGGGGGCAGCGCCTGCAAAGCTACAAGTGCGATGAGGCTTTGGTGCAGCGTTGAGGAAGGGCACGCAAGGCAGGTTGGGGGTGGCGTTGGTGCACAGTGCACGCAGTCTTCACGGTTCGCTCCCCCCAATCCCCTCCGCCTCTTGCTCTATATCTCCTCTCTTCCGCCTCTCAAGGGATTTTCAAAATCCTTTTCTAAATATGGCCAGCACCGTTTTCATTTGTTGAGGGAGGACGACCGTAGGTTACATATTTATGGGGAGGTGTTGAGGCCGGCCGGAGGATGGGGGAGGTGTTGAGGCGGCCGATTGTTGGGGGAAATTTATTCCCCCCCCCTCCTTGTTCTTTTCGAACATCATGACTACAACAACAAAACATAAAATAATTACATACTAAGTTATAGAATGCGATAAAATAGATAAAATCTCAAGTAATAATGAATGCACTTATTTAATGACCTAATGTGATTATTAACAAACATACTATGTTAGAGTTGAAGTACTTAGGCGTAACAATAGTCCATTAAAATGGACTCATCAGGAATCTCTATGGACGTCTAATAATATAATTAATACAATCATAGGTCAAACATAGAAGATATTCTCTAACAGGGCAACGATCCTCTAATTGGACATCTAGCAAGGTCATTAGATGTCTTCTAAGACATCTGGACTATGGGCTAGTCATATGAAATCATTGGTCAAAGAATGCTAAGTCCAGCCTAAGTGTTTGGACGTATGTACAAACTATCAGATGTCTTAAAGTCCATAATCAAATGTCTGAGGTCGGTATCGAATGTCTGATAAAGCTATATGATTTCTATATTGATTTTTTGATTCTATTCTAGGGTTCGCCTAAGTATCCCACTGATGTATAAGTGTTCCTAGGACTAAGGTATGTTACTTTGGGGCTCTTTAACAATAATTCTAAGGAAATAAAAGAGCAAAACAAATAAAGAGAACACAATACAAGATACAACAATATGAAATAAATCTAAGTCCTATTTTCTAGTCTTCAAGTTCTTGCTCCAAGTGATGCTTCCATCTTCTCTTCCCCCCATCAAGCTCCTCTGATCCTCCATGGATGTGAACTTGAACTTCTTCACACTTGAATACATTTGCATTATTCCTGAAACTTAAACTTAATGCAAATGTTAAATATCAAGAGTTTTGTTATCATCAAAATCAATGATTATGGTGCTCTTGCACCAATATACTGGTGTCCAAATGAATGGAGGAAGGGTATATTGGTGTCCAAATGAATGGAGGAAGGGTATATTGGTGCAAGAGCACCACAATCATTGTTAAGATGATTGTGTCCAAATGGATCATGGCTATTCCCACCTGAACTAATGACCACAAGGTGGTCATTGACTTTGTTAAGAAGAATATCTTCAATTGGTTAGGGATTCCTCGGGCCATCATCAGTGATGGTGGCACTCACTTCACCAATGCCCAATTTAGTAACTTACTAGTGAAATACGAGGTGAATCATCTGATTTCTGCACCTTATAACACCCAAACGAACGAACAGGCTGAGGTCTCCAATTAGGAGATCAAGAATATCCTTCAGAAAATAGTTAAGCCTAATAGAAAAGATTGGATCCAAAAGCTTAATGATGCTCTTTGGGCCTACTGTACAACGTACAAGATGCCTATCAACATGTCTCCGTTCCATCTAGTGTTTGGTAAGTGAACGAGAGATTTTGCTTTTCAGAATGATGTATCAGAAAAATACGTTGTCATAGTAATTGAATCACATGGTAGAAAAATCATGAACAAAAATATTTATCAGTAAAATTAACCACTATTGATTAGGTCGTATCCACAGAGAGGAATAGGACAATAAGATCACAGGTATGTAGCAATCAAGTAGGCAAAAATATTCGTCAGATCAATCAATGTATATGTTGCTCTAAATGTGAACCCTAATTTATAGAGTGAAGGGCTGTTTACACAATTTTTACTTAATAAATCACTTCTCCAAATAAGTGAACAGTGTATGTGTAGTGGCAGATTATGTAATTTCCAATTGCATGTGTACCCAAGTGTAAATTTGAATCCCAATTTTGTACAATAAAGGTAATCAGAAAGAGTTGAATAATACTGCAAGAATGCGAGGGTTCTGCCACAATTTTACCGCCATAAATAATCAAAAACAATAAAATCAAATGTTGGCAATGGCATGGAGATGTAAACAAAGATAGGAACCCAAATAGGGAATTTCTTTCCCTCATGCATGCAGGAAGGAGTGATGGCGAGGGCCGAGGAGCTTAGAGGAGGTCGACGTTGTCGAGGGCTTTTCGTTGATGATTGTGGCATGGTTGTCGGTGGTCGGTGGTGGCCTGCTAGAGGAGATGAAGCTCGCTGGTGATGAGGGCTACCGACGGTGAACTGTGGCCGCTGGCATCAATGCGTGCAGTAGAGGTGGTCAGAAGCTCGAGGCAAGATGGATGGCGTTGACGGTGCGGAGAACAAAGACCTGAGGTGCCAGCTACGTGTGGGTGGTCGGTATGAAGTTTGGGTTCTTCTTCTCTATCGGTAGAGAAGAAGAAGAGGAGGAGGAGGAGGAGTCGGGTAGTGCGGCTATGGGTGCGCGGTCTAGCTACGCACGCGAGCGTGGTTGCACACGAGGAAGGGCTACGCACGTGGCTACGCGAAAGGAGGTGGTGCAAGCAGAGGCACACTCTGTTGTGGAGGAGAATGCACTTGGGGGTGTGCATAGAGGTACACAGCGCCGGTGGGAGGTTCTGCTGGTGTGCGAAGAAGATGCTGTTAAGGGGGAAGATGAGGCTGGTGGTCGGGCGTGTTTCACGTGTTAGAAATCGGGGTTAGAAGTAACTTGTCGTCGTAGTTGCAAAACACATCGATTAGATAAAATTTATACCGAAACTCCAAGGGAGTCCCGGGTCGAACACAGGGGGGCGACGTTTACTTTAATTGAAAGCCGCTTCATTTTGTTTCTTTTTGGTATTTTAGGGTTTTGTTTTTTTTTTGTATTTTTGAAAGAAGACAAGAAGAATGAATCACAAGATAGAGATGGAACAAATATGATGTATATATCACTCCAATGTCTATTACAATAAACTATGAAAGCATAAAAAGAGAGTGGGGTGAGAGGAAATCTCCCGAATCGGCTGTTCAACGAGACGACGATGCCTGGTGGAAGCTTGGACGAAGGAGGTGAGTAGGACAATGGAGGTGAGATGCAGAAGGACGTCTGGTTAAGGAAAGCTTCTGCATGGCTCTGGAATGGAGGCGAGAAGATGGAGATGATCTGCTACCAGAATGGAGGTGGGAGGACGACTCCAAGGCGACCTATGAATGGGGATGGGAAGATGGATGAATATTTGGTGAGGCAGAGGCTTGCTACACTAATAGGAGCCTTGGGAGCTTGAGAACAAGCTCTAATGGAGAGTTGGTAGGCTTGCTTAAGCTTGGGAGTAGGTGGGAGTAGAGTAGGTAAAGATGGCTTGGAAGGGAGGGGGTGTAGGTCCTTTTATAGTGGAGAAGAGGCAAAAATAGGTATGGGCCTATTAGTGACCTCCAAGCCATCGCTGGAAGCATCGCTGTAGGCAGCTCATGCTTGCTCACGCCTGCTCACACCCACAGCTTGCTTTACTAGCGCACGAAGAATTAGCGATGGCTGTAAGCGTCGCTGTAAGTCTAGCTCATTCATCGTTGTAGGTCCAGCTCATGCGTCACTGGCGCTGCATTGTCCCCGTCTTTGCTGCATGCGCGCACGCTCAAGCATTGGCGTTGCGCTGTGTGCATGCGAGCCTCCATGCACGTGTGTGCGTGCCCGCGCTGCCACATGCGTGCGGTGGCGCATGCATGTGCATGGGCAACCTGGGCTGTGCCACGTGGTGCAGTCTGAGCCGTCCATCTTTTTATTGTAGGGGCTGCTACAGAGTTCGGATTGAGTCGATTTTCACCCCGTTAGGCTGCGATCGTCGACTTGAATCCATCTACATGGTTGGATGTCATTTGAAGCTCCAAATTATGTTTCCTAGTCCCTTGGCCGTTGATCTTCCTAGGACTGTATATAGTGCTATGGGACTCCGATCCAGGCAATTTCGGAGGCATTGGACTCCAATCGTCGTCTTGATCATATCCATGCGGTCGGATCGTTAATCCAAGGCTCCAAAATAAATATCCTTCTCTCCTGACCACAAAAAGGATGCAATTAAGCTAAATTATATACAACTACTCTAAATGCAGAATGATGTATGCTATGCAATATTTATAACATGAAATGCAAATCTAAGCCTAGGAACATGCATGAATAGACATTTACCCTCAATAATTGTGTCTACATCAGCTGGCCATGAGGAAGAGGCTACGCGCGAGGGCGTAGCCACGCGAGTGCACTGCTATCGGTCTCTGGACATGATCTAAAGGAAGGCGACAATAGCAGAGGAGGATGCAGTGGATCTGGACATCCTTAAATGAAAGGGAGAGGGGGCATGCGCTCCTAGTCGGTAGACGCAGTATACGATGATGCAGTCGCAATGGTGGTTCGTCGTCAAAGTCATGGATGAGACACGGTGATGAACATTGAGGTGGAGTCGTCACAGTTGCGGATGTCGGAGCTGTCACCACTGACCACGGTGCCAGTTGTTCGCAATAGGGATGAGACATGTTGTTGCTGTCGTAGATGTGGTAGCGGACACAATGTTGTGGATGGCGCATGGTAGTTCGTGGTGAAGGAGATGTTTCTGTTTATGGAAGGATGGCCCTCTTCCTCATGATGAGGGAGATGATGGTGTAGGGTTCCTTTGTCTTTGTGGGTGGCGAAGAAGAGGAGGAGGAGGAGGCCAGTGGGCTCAGGTGCACGGCTGCTGGCCGTGCACACACATACAAGGAGTGCGCATAGGGGGAGGCCTGCGCAGTGCATTGGTGGGCTCGGGAGTGCATGTGCACGCGAGGAAGGGAGATGACGGGGTGAGATGATGGAGGATACGATGGCTGTGGTCACGCGTGGCGTGCGTGTGTGTGTTTCGTGAGAGAGAGCAAGCTTTCCCTTGTGGAGGAAGATGATGCTGGAGAGGGAGTTTCCTCCCGTGGAGAGGAGATTTCCCCTTTGTCTATGTGTCCTACCTAGTTATAAAGAGAGAAAAGAGAGAGAGAATCATAGAGAGATATTTGAGGGAGAGATAGAATAGGGAAGGAAGTCATAGAAGAGATAGTGGCATTGATTGGAAAATATATGAGACCACTCATTTCCTTTTTTTAACTAACTTGTTAAGAATTATCAACAAGGAAACAAGCTTTCAGAAGACAATCCATACCGATCTACTTGGGAAATTGTATGTCATGTTGATAAAATTAGAGTCCTAAAAATTAATCCTGCCTCAAAAGTAATTAGTCAATTAACTTAAATGAAATGCAAGAAATCCAAGGCGTAATCAATTTGATCAACATAATGCATGCTCTAATTTAAATTCCTGTCCCAATAATAATGCACTTAGGCATGCCACTTACCCATAGAAATTGAACACCAGGCATTCTGGGCGATTAAAAGATGTAATTTTGACCTAGACTTAGACAGGAAGACCAGGAAACTCCAACTAGCTGAGTTAGAAGAGCTTAGAAATGACACGTGCGAAAATGCTAAGATCTACAAGGCAAGGACCAAAGCTTTACATGATCAGATGATCTTCCATAAAAGCTTTGAGTCGAACCAGAAGGTCTAGTCTTTTGACTCCCGACTTAAGCTATTTCCTGGCAAGCTTAGGACCAAGTGGAACGGCTTGTTCATTATTGATCGGATATTTCCAAACGAAGTCGTTGAAATTTCTAACCCAAAGCCATTGAAAATAGGTCCTCTAACCTGCATGCTGATTTTTCTATCCCCTATCTATCCACCCTAGAGCTACCTAATCAAACCCCCCTACCTCATTTCTACTCCAAGATGGCTCAGCTACAAGCTAATCAACAATAGTTGACTAGGGATATAAGAAACCTAGCCAACCAAGGGAGACCTGCCAAACATATCCAAGCTCCACGAGTTCCACATCTAACCCCATCTAACACCCCAAGGAGAGAAATTTTGCATAATCTAAATACTACCTATGCTAAGTATAATTAACATTCTGAGGCTTTTTATGGTTCAATGGGAAATTACACATATCCAAATCATCACCCTACTCAAAATATCTCCACCATCTAGGAGCAATTTAAAAATTCCTCTAATTGGAGGAATTATCCAACTCACTCCTGGACCAATCCGATTCCTCACCAACAATAAAACCAATTTAGAGGGTATGGTTCAAATCAGAGTTATCAATCTGGGCCATCTCAAGACGACATCAATGCCCAGATGATGAAAACCCTGCAGGATATGCAAAGCAAAATGACAGAAATAACCCGTGTTATTAACAATCTCCATGATCAAGTTGTGGTTACTCCGACCCAAAGATGCACAGGACATTCACCATCCCAACCCACACCAAACCTTGTCAATCAAAGGAACCAACACCTAGGTAGAAACCAACATCAAAACCACACTAATCAGCCTCCTATTAATCTGATACCTCAGCACCAACCTAGTTTCTATCAACAACAGGCTCCCCCACCTCCTCCCAGTGATAACCAAACTGCATATGCAGATATATTGAGGAGTGGGAAAACCACCACTGATTTAGGGCCTTTAAATCAAATTGATGAAACCCACTCTCAAGCTATGCAAATTGACTCTCATAACCACAATCAGGATGAAGAAAAAGAAACACCAAAAACACAAGATTCAAATACTATTTCCCACCCTTAAGCACTGCAATCCAATCCTTCTAAAAGGAAATTAGAGCCTCTCACCAAGATCTTTTGGGCTTATTTGGTCAAATTGAGACTAACATCCCCCTCCTAGATGCCTTCCCTGCCTATGCTCAATTTTTGCAAGCCATGTGTACTCCAAAGAGGTAGGCCCAGAATCTAGAAAGGGTGGTCCTTTCTGAGATAGTGAGCTCAGTTGTACAAGCTGCCTCTCATGAAAAAGGACCTGGGCACATGTTTACGATGTAGATCGCTTAGAGAATTAGCACATTGTAGTATAGTGCGAAATATGCCTCGAGCAAATAAATTAACGGAACTTGTGAGTTTCGATCAATCATAGGGAGGCAGAAAGCACTTTTGATTTCATACATTATTCCAAATATAAATGCTAAATAGCATAGACACCATATATATAACAATCAGAAGAGTTCAAACATGAATTGTATACATAGAACCAGACAAATTTTAACATAAATGTAACTACTTATGTAACAGAACGAGGGCACCACGGGTGGTTCATGGTGGCCTTTTGGAGAGGTTAGGAAGAGTAGCAACAATCCTTCGGGGTGGCTCAACAGATGCTTCAGACAGAGGTGCAGAGACGAATGCAGAGAAGACAGGAAGAGGAAGAAGAGAGAGAGGTTGAAGAAGAAGGAAGAAGAAGAATATGAGAAGTGCCTTCAAACGGGGGCCATTTGGCCCCTTTTTATAGCTTTAGTGGAGGGCAAAGAAGGTATTTGGCCCCTTAAATCCATGCAAATGCCTTGGATTAATCAGATCCGTTGATCGGGAGATCAATAGCCCTGATAAAGCCTTCCAAATCCTTCCTTTATCCCCGATTGAATCTGGTGCTACCACGTGGCAGCCTGTACACCCTCGGATGAATATCGTATGGTTGCAGATCACCCACGCTTGCACCTTCGCTTCCTCTCCTTCATCGCTTACCTCTTCTGAGCACCCAATCCTTATGATCAAACGACTTAAACATGCACTCAATCGTGCCTTTAAATTATAAAGTGTGCTCTTGCGCATTTCTATATGCATCATCACATGCATTTTGATCCAACGCCTCCGCGCCCGCCACGAGTCTGCTGTCAAGCTGCCCGATGGAGTTCCAACGATTAATTGCGCCCACGCTCACTACTTCTCCCGATTTCCCACCGGGCGTGCTTTGATAATGTATGCCTCGTCTTGTGGAGAGAGCGCTAACCAACGCGCTACTCTCACGCGTTTGTTGCATTTACAATTTGTTGGTGTGCGTTCTCGGCTGTTGGATGGGAATCCAACGGTCGAGATCTCATCCTCATCTAATGCTACGGCTGAGGGTGGGTGGCATGGCTGCATCACTACCATAGATGACAATCCAACAGCCCATGGTTCTCCTTCCAAATTAGGGCATGGTGAGGGGCAGCTGCGATGGTGCCACGTGGCATCATCGTGGCCATCCATCTTCTTCTTGTATCTGATGACATAGGCCTCCGATTAAGTTGATTTCTGCACCATTGGACTACGAATGTCGATCCGAATCCTTCCGTGCAGTTGGATTTTTCATCTGAGGTCTGGATATTCTTTAATTTCCCCTTGGCTCCTGCTTCTTCTGCGGACTCCCTAGGGTGCTATGGGAGTCTGATTGATGCGCTCTTCGAAGCATTGGACACCCATCATTATTTTGAATAGATCCATAAGTTTGGATTGATCATCCGCAGCCCTGAATTACCTACAATTAATAATACCTCTCAAATAGCACATTATTATGTATAAAACATATAAATCATCTACGATGCAAGGTACGATGTGTATACATGCAGAATGCCTGTGTTAAGCTAGGTTCTACCTTAATTCAGGCGAATTAAGGTTTATGATTGCTACGCAATCATACCCCCATGCCTAAATCTTGCTAGTCCCTAGCAAGTGCAAGACTAAATGCATTGTATCAAGAGTTTACTAAAGGTTTATTTCTTTTTGTTTCATCCAAAAATTCAGAACCCAGATAACCATGAATATACAATGTTGTAGCTTCTACAATGGATCCAAGCAAAGAGTCGATACACATTTAAAGTTTGTACTTAATCCCTAGTAAAATTCTATTGGAATAGGAAAACCTCTTCTCTCGGGGATATAAACTATTCTCTGATTTTAGCCCCGACTTTTGGCTTAGGTAGCAGATGTCTGAGTTAACTGGATTTGTATTTGGTGGCTCACTCTCTTCTAGTGCTACATGGAGACTAGTATTTCAGAATCTAGATTATTAGATTATTGAATAACTTAACTTAGAGAAGGATTGGAAAACTGTGCTCTCTTTAATCTTTTGTACTTTTTTCTTTTCTCTCTTTCTCTCTCTCTTTTTCTTTTTCTTTTTCTTCCTGAGCTCACATCTTACCAGATTTGAAACTGTATTTGGTGGTCTTACATGGCATTACACTTTAATTAGGTTCTAAGTATTCAGGCGGTCAGAAATATAGAAAAATAGGTTAAGATTGTATTTGGTGGTTTGTTGGGGATGGTAGGTGTTTTTGCCTCAAAACATTTTGACTTACATAACTCAAACTTCTTAACATAACACTTTTTTATTTCACAAGCAAATATCTCTTTTGTATGCTTTTTCTTCTTTTTTTTTATCAATATATATATATCTATTGGCACAATGCCGTTACCAACATAACATAACACAACAATTCAACATGACATACATACTTTTATTCATGAGGCATCATTTGGGATTTTTGGAGATGACCAATAGGATCTCGGGTGGCTTATTTGGTGGAAGTGCCTACTTTTGACACCGGGTAGGGAATGGATAGGATGACCTATTTCTGACCTTGACATCAATAACTTCCTTCAGCTGAGGATTCCGTAGAGGACGATCGTGACCATCTACCTCAGTCCTAGTTTTATCAGAACCTGCTCTCTGTGTTTTTGCCTTAATTGGTGGCTCTCGTATGGAATCTCTCACAGATTTAGTATGCAAAAATTGAGAGCGAAAACTATTTCCATCTCTGAGTATCATTATTCATTTATTAAAGGTTAAAGATTCCTTACACTAGCCTTATAGCACCAGTAAACTCTCTACTCTCATCTCACGTATTTTTTGGTGGATCTACTAGAAAATGGTTTACTTGACTCCCTGATTGTTGTCCAAGAGTTCAGGAGGAGAAGAAATGCTTCTTCTCAATAAACTAGAGATGTTTATCAGTTTTCACAGTGGATCCATTGCAAATTCTATATGCAGATGTGAGGTTATACTGGATTCTAAGCTTAGGAATCTACTAAAGAATAAATCTTTAATAAATCTTCTTGATAAAGCAATCTAATCCCCCACTTGTTGGCAAAAAATTTTCAGTTTTTTTATGGACTACCCCCCCATGCCTAAGTGCTTGCATGCCCTCATTGATTGCACAGCAACGATAGGCCTTAATTCACCTGAATTAAGCCAGAACTTAGCTTAACATGAACAATCTGTATGCATATGCATCGTATTCTGCATCGTAGTTAATATATGTGTTTTATGCATAAAACTATGCTATTTGAGAGGTATCACTCATTTAATGTAATTCAAGCCTGCAGATGACTGATCCAACTGCATGGATCTATTCAGAACTTCAACAGGAGTCCAACGCTTCCAAGATCGCATCAATTAGACTCTCGTAGAACCCTAGGGAATCCATAGAAGATCAAGATCCAAGGGGCAAATTAAAGAAGATCCAAGCCTCAAATGACAAATCCAACCGCACGGATGAATCCGGATCGATGTTTATAGCCCAACGGCACAGAAATCAATTAAATCGAAGGCCTACATCACTAGATACAAGGAAAAGAAGATGAATGGCCATGATGGCACCATGTGGTGCCATCACAGCTGCTCCCTCCCCACCGCCCCATCTAGGAAGGATGCACCGCATGCTGTGGACCATTGGATCTTCATCTAACGGCTATGAGCGCAACACGTCGCCCGCCCAGATTGGATAAGGATAAATGGAAACTAACATGTATATATAACAAAAGGTTTGGGCAATGCATTGGCTCCCACGTGCGTGCACGTAAGCTCGAGACGTAGGTTCAAGCTATGCATTGTGCAAAATTGAAGTGGCAAATGCTGTGCGGGCGCATGCAGGTGCAATTGTGCGATCGAAGGGTAGAGGTGTGACCACATGGCACAATTAGAGTGCACTGCGGGTAGACGCGCAATCGCACATGTCTTGCGAGATTTGGAAGGTGAGGGAAGTGCGCGTAAGCGGTCCGATTGTAAGATCGGACGACTGAGGTTGAAGCACTTAGAAGAAGCAAGCGGCAAAGGTGAAAGCGCGAAGGGCGCGCACGGGCGATTTGCGACCGTGCGATGGA
The DNA here is from genome assembly GCA_037157565.1 of Thalassia testudinum. Lineage (NCBI taxonomy): Eukaryota > Viridiplantae > Streptophyta > Magnoliopsida > Alismatales > Hydrocharitaceae > Thalassia > Thalassia testudinum. Next base: position 149,781,846 of record JAZHRO010000031.1, read on the forward strand.
GGATTGACGCTCCACGGAGCGCCATGTGGCAGCATCAAAGTGAACCAAGGGAAAAAGAAGGATTCGGAAGGGTTTTTACACGAGATTAAGCAGGCCAAATGTCCTTTTTACCCCCCTCCAAAGCTATAAAAAGAGCCCAAAAGGGCCCCCTTGGAGGGCCTTCCCTTCCTTCTCTTCTTCTTCCTCCTCCTTCAACCTTTCTTTCTTCTTCCTCTTTCCATCTTCTCTGCATTTGGCTCTACTTCCCCATCTAAAGCATCAGTTGGGCCACCCCAACGGATCGTTGTTGCTCTTCTCAACCTCTCCAAAGGCCACCACGAACCACTCGTGGTGCCTTTGTTCTATTACAACAGTTGTTTATTTTATGTTTTATTCAAATACATGTATCCAGTTTATGTTCAATGTCTTCTTGTGATATAAATATTGTGATTGATCATTCCTTTTACTTACCCTTTGTATTTGAAATAAACACATGAAATCAAATGTGCTTTCTGCCTCCCTGTGGTCGGTCGGGACTCACCAGTCCCATTAATTATTTGCTCGAGACGTATTTCGCACTATACTACAACGCATTCATCTTTTACGAGATCTACGTAGCAAACAAAAATTGGCGTCGTTGCCGGGGAGGCAAGGAGACTTTTGATTTTATCTCTAATACAATATTTTGTGTGTAGGAACAATGACACGAAGCAGCAAACGAGGAAAAGCGAGCACTACGAAAATCAGGTGCACACATTCCTATTAGAAATTCGGTTAAAAAGTAAGCGTCATCTTTAAAATTCAATAGCAATGTTTCTAATACTTCAAAAATTCTAAAATTTGGGCTGGAACTAGATATTTAAATTATCTTTCCAACGCTACCATTTTCAGAAAGAAATTCCTTCTGTAGAATTTTTAAAAATTCATGGAGTACATACTGATTAGGTTACTTGAAAATAGCACTTTTATGAACTTTAAAAATTAATTCTGACTAACATACAAATCAGATTGACACAATTTATGGGGTGTGAAAGATAATCAAATTAAATTTCAATATCATATTTTTACAAAATTTTTGTACCATATTTGATATAGTTTCCAATAGAAAAACCAACAAGGGGTTTAAATCCTAGATTTGACCCCTGGTTAGCTAAAAATTCATAACTAATTGTTTGAAATAGAAAAAATTTTCAAAAAATACTCTCTGAAAAGCTTATTGCAAAAGGAATCTTCTTGTCAAGTTTAAAATTATTTGGATTCCATCTCATCATAGAGTATACTTTGGAATTGTGGTCTACAATTTGAAAAAGAACTTAGAAGTGCTTGAGCCAATAAGACCACATTGACTAACTTGGACTCTGACGAGCCCAAAAGTTAGTCGGTGAGGCAAGCCACCTTGTGGATTACCCACCATCTACTACATTGAAGAAACAGGTTAAGAATTCATGAAAATACATCAAATACCTGCATTTGGATTGAAACTACTGGGTAGTTTCAACCTCTCTTGCAAAACCTAGTGACTAAGCCTATGGGGCAGTGTCAAACGACCACGGCTGCGGGGTAACGAAATCGAAGGCGAAAGCTGAAGAACCTTCCTCATAGTCCTCTTGTAACCAGACTGGCTGGGTTAACCTGAGAGGCAGGAATTCCTTATAGTTGGTCTCTAGCCAAATTTTCAATAACACAAACTTAAACCAAAAATCAGGTTATCTAATCTAAAGGACCACCTTGATAACAAGGCCTTAGCCTTGTTCTGCTTGACTACACCAACCCTTTGAGTTGGTGTATGCAAGGAAGAAGGTCATTAAGACCTGAACTTGTGGGACCTTGGGAGCTAAACCCAAGGTGGCAAAGGCGATTTTCGTCCAACCTCTCTTCTCAACTTTCTTCCATCCGATTAGCTGCAATGGCTAGTCCCGGTCCTCGAATTCATCAAGACCCTGAGAATTAGGACCCAATGGCTCATCTGAAAGCCTGTGGTAAGGAAATGGAACAAAAATATGAGCAATGCATTGACCGGATTCTCACAACACTCGACAGGATGCAGCATCCACAACGCAGAGAACAACTGCGGGACTTCTATGATCGGGCGGCAACAATCATAACACCTCAGGTCTGGATTCCTGCAGGCAGAGATGCATTCAAGTTAAAGTCGAATATCATAAGTCTATTTCAGACTGATTTCCATGGAAACTCGAATGAGGATCCCTTCCAGCACCTCGAAGACCTGAGTCAGATTGCAGAGTCAGTTCGACCCAGGAATATAGATTTTGGAATTGTTGTCATGAAGCTTTTTCTTTTTTCTCTTAAGGATAAAGCTACTTATTGGTTCAAGACCATCGGAAGGCCAATTGGAACCTAGGAGAAATTACGTCGCGAATTCCTCCAAAAGTTCTTCTCGATCGGTCGAACAAATGCCATGAGGCGTGCAATTACGACCTTTGCTCAAGGCCCTGGAGAGAAGCTACATGATGCCTAGGACAGATTCCACAACCTTCTCGGGAAGTGCCCACACAATGGTGTACCCAAATGGCACCTTGCGCAAGTATTTTACCATGGGCTAGATGACACACATCGGTACTTGGCCGATACATCTAGCGGTGGGAATTTTCTCGCAAAGGACGAGAATAGAGAATTTAAACTGTTCGAGTCCTTAGTAGAGAACTCTATGAACGCCACCTCAATGAACTAGTTCCAGTGACCTCGACAGCAACGAGTTAATGTCCACGAAGCTCAAGCCGAGTCTGCCCGAGCCGACATGGACATTATCACCAAAAAGCTGGATAAGGTGGATTTGCTCGATAAGAAGCTCGATGAATTAATGCGAGCGAGATTCGGATCTACTGGCAGCATTGCTCCATCTTACTCCTCTCAAGCATCCCGAGCCCCCTCTACTCGTACATATTCGATTACTCGGGATGTTTTCTCTCCATCTTCACGGGATCCTGCATACCAAGAACCCGTGTACAATATGGATTTGACACCATACAATCAGGGTTACACACCACATGATGATGCAAGTGTGTATTCTTTTGATGAATTTGCATCTGAGACATCTTCGCCTTACGAAGATGTCAATGCCATTCAGGGATACGGGCGTAACAACCTATATTCTGAAACATATAACCCTGGTTGGCATCAGCAACCCAATTTTGCCTGGTCTGGTAATCCACAGAGACTGAGTCAAGTTCCACACTACCAGACAGACAATACGAGAATGCGTAGAACACGTATCCAAGGTAGTAGCCATTCCCGTCTCAGCAGCAACAGACACACTCTATCTATCAGCCGCTGCACCAAGCTGCCAACTACCCTCCAAAGCAGGCCAACCCTTTGGAGTCACTGAAGGAGGAATTGCAGGCATCAATTCGGAAATCTACTCATGACAACCTCCAAGTAATGAAGGAAATGGCTGACCAAATACAGAACATGCAGAACATGCAAACCCAGATGATGCAGGAGCATAGATCACAGGGAGCTTTGGCCTCCCAACCTTTCCCAAAGCCTAGATATATGCAAAATCAGGGCGCCCCACCTAGACTCCAAGCACCACAGGGGCAGGCACACGCTGTTATGCAAGGACCTCCTGCACCACCTGGTTATGGGCTCAATCAGCCACCTTTGTTGCCAAACCCTGTGTATCCAGACCAACCCGCTCCTCTGCCCTTGCATGGACAGCACGCCGATGCAAAAGCTATCACCTTAAGGAGCGGAAAGACTACACAGGACTCGCTACCTAGGCAAGCGAGTAACGATTTTCCCTATGCTATACCACGAGATGACTCACAACCCTCTTCCTCTCACAAACCATCTTCATTAGATAAGGGAAAGACGACCCTAGACCTTGAAATTCCCATCCCTTTTTCCGTAGCCCTAATACAAGATTTAGCATAGAAAAAGGACATGCGGAATTTCGAGGGCCTAAAATCTATGTTTAAGGAAGTTCACATTCAGGTCCCTCTCCTCGAAGCGATAGATCACACCCAGTTGTTGCTAGGTTCTTTAAGGACTATTATACTCTGAAGTGGCAGCAAAGGATCGGACAACAAGCGGTATTATCTGAGGAAGCCAGTGCAGTTATTTTAGCTAACTTACCACCCAAGAAGAAGGACCTAGGCACACCATTGATTTCCTGCTTGTTGCAGGATTCCCCTTTTGATAGGGCCCTTCTTGACTTGGGGTCGTCCATCAACCTAACTCCCACCGCAGTATTTGATCGATTTCGATTTTGGGAGTTAAAAACCACCTCGGTTGCCATACAGTTGGCTGACCGATCTGTAGAAACACCGAGGGGGGTGGTTGAAAATGTGATCGTAAAAGTCCAAGGATTTTTCTTTCCAGCAGACTTTTTTTTTCTTGATATGGAGGTTCCTCCTTATCTCCGTGATGCACCGATTATTCTAGGTCGCTTGTTTCTGGCAACCGCCCATGCAAACATCGACTGTGCATCAGGGTGCATGGAGATTGCCCTGGGCAACAAAAAGCTTAGACTGGACATTTTCAGGGCATCAAAGAACTTTGATTGTGATTTGATCGAGGAGGATAGTGAAGACGAAGATTCAACTTTCTGTGGGAACATTAGGCTCCTTTGCAATGACCTGATGGCACATTCATCCTCACTACCACCGGTCTTTGATCGCGATCCACACGAGACTGAGACAAATGATATACACATTTCTTCCCAGGGAGCTGGTTGTCAAGGGTGTTCATCTACTCTTAACACCCCTGATCCTGACTATCCTATCCTATCCAACACGGATATCTTAAGATAGGATTACATGACCACTGTAGGTGGATTCTTCATTAGTCAGGATCAGCAAATTTTCGCTATTATTTCCTCCCCTCCCCTGCATAACCCTCCTCCTCACCCTCCCCACCCTCCACTACTAGAGTTGTAGCCCTTACCTGATTCGCTCAAATACATGTTTCTAGGAGAAAGTGAGACATATCCAGTGATTATCAATGCTCACTTGACTCCATATCAAGAACACCACTTGATCTCCATTCTGCAAGCACATAGGGCTGCTATCGGGTGGGGCATTGCTGATCTCCACGGAATTCGCCCCTCATATTGCACTCACCATATCTACACTAATGAAGGGTTGAGACCGTCGAGACAACCTCAGAGACACCTAAATCCAAATATGTTGGAAGTTGTCAAGAAGGAGATAATTCAATGGCTGGATGCAAACATTATCTATCCAATTTCCGACAGCCAATGGGTAAGTCCCATTCAAATAATGCCCAAAAAGGCGGGACTCACCGTAATAAAAATGAATTGGGCGAATCCATCCCAACCCGCACCACAACTTCTTGGCGGGTCTGCATTGACTATAGGAAGCTAAACTCGACTACCAAAAAGGATCATTTTCCTTTGCCCTTTATTGATCAGATTATAGAATGGCTAGTTGGGCATAGTTTCTTCTACTTTCTGGATGGATACTCCAGGTACAATCAAGTTGTAATCAACCCGAAAGACCAAGACAAGATGACTTTTACGTGTCCCTTTGGAACATTTGCTTTTAAGCGGATGCCTTTCGACCTCTGCAATGCACCAGCTACCTTTCAACGATGCATGATGGCCATCTTTTCAATCATGATCGGGGACTGTGTAGAAGTGTTCATGGATGACTTCTCCGTGTTTGGAGATGATTTCTCATCTTGTCTCAATAACCTCACAAAAATTCTGAGGAGATGTATAGAGGTTAACCTAGTACTTTCATGGGAGAAAAGCCATTTTATGGTGAGGGATGGCATCATGCTAGGTCATAGGATCTCCTCTGATGGACTCGAGGTCAACCGAGCTAAGTCTAAAATCATTTCATGATTACCTTTGCTAAGCTCGGTTAGGCAAATCAGATCATTCTCAGGGCATGTCGGATTTTATCGAAGATTCATTTGAGATTTCTCGAAAATTGCTCGTCCATTAACGAATCTTCTGGTGACCGACATGCCCTTTGAGTTCGATTCCTCATGTCCCAGTGCTTTCGAGACCTTGTGAAGCGCTATCTCCAGTGCACCTATTCTCCAACCCCCCCGACTAGTCACTCGACTTTGAGATGATGTGTGACACTTCCAACTTCGCTGTCGGAGTCGTACTTGGCCAGTGTCGGGAGCACCATCCATTTGTAATATACTACGCTAGCAAAACGTTGAGTGAGGCCCAGTGTAGGTATACAGTCACTGCGAAAGAATTGCTAGCCGAAGTATTTGGGTTGGAGAAATTTAGGTCATACTTACTCGAGTCATATGTTATCATCTACACTGACCATTCCTCCCTCTGTTATTTGTTAGCAAAGGAAGCCAAACCCTGCCTTATCAGATGGATCCTTCTTTTGTAGGAGTTTAATGTTGAAATCCGCAACAAAGCCAGAGCACATAATGTTGTAGCGGACCACTTGTCTCGGCTTGACCCAAACTACATTCCGTACTCCCCGCCGATATCAGACCGATTTCCAGATGAGTCTCTGTTATCTATCAACTCTGTTGAGTTTCCTTGGTATGCTGATATAGCAAACTATCTTGTTGCAGGCAGGCTACCTGTGGGATTATCCAAGGATTAAAAGGTCAAATTTATATCAGAGGCTAAATTCTATTTTTGGGATGACCTATTGCTCTTTCGCATTGGGGCAGATCAAATCATCCGTAGATGCGTACTTGATTCGAAAATCTCTAGTGTGCTATCCTTCTGCCACAGCGATGCTTGTGGGAGTCATTACTCAGGCCGAAAAACTGTTGCAAAGATTTTACAGTTGGGATTTTTTTGGCCAACCATTTTCAGAGATACACATGAGTTTGCCAAGTGCTTTAAGTGATGCCAAGCAGTTGATTCTATGACCCGTAGAGATATGATGCCTCTCCAATCCATTCTGGTCATAGAAGTGTTCGACGTCTATGGCATCGACTTTATGGGCCCCTTCTCGAACTCGCATGGCTTTGAGTACATACTCCTCGTAGTAGACTATGTCTCAAAGTGGGTAGAAGCTATCCCGGCAAGATGAGCTGATCATAAGACTGCTATATTCTTTGTCCGGGAATTTATTTTTGCAAGATTTAGAGTTCCCCGCACCCAGATAAGTGATGGGGGAAGCCACTTCATCCATGCCCATTTGAAGACATTATTGAAAAAATACGGGGTGCAGCATCGCATTGCTACCTTATATCACCCACAGACCAATGGGCAAGCTGAAGTATCAAACAGTCAAATCAAGCTTATCCTTCAAAGGACGGTTAGACCTGATAGGAAGGGTTGGTCTGATCGATTGATTGATGCACTATGGGCATACCAGACCGCATACAAGCCTCGCTCGGAATTTCACCATACCGCATGGTGTATGGAAAGGCCTATCACCTTCCCATGGAGCTGGAGCACTGTGCCTTTTGGGCGGTGCAGAAGTGTAATTTTAACCTCGAGGCCGGAGGTTATGAAAGAAAGCTCCAGCTCAGTGAGTTAAAGGAGATTAGGCAGGAAGCTTACGAGAATGCAAAAATATACAAAGACAAGACAAAAGCTTTCCATGATCGACATATTCGGAGGAAGGAGTTCGCACCTAACCAGCAACTTTGGTTGTTTGACTCCCAACTCAAATTCTTTGCGGGAAAGCTCAAGTCCAAGTGGACTAGGCCATTCCCGGTGGTCCACCCATATCCTAATGAGGCGGTCCAAATTAGAGACCCAAAATCTGGGCAAATTTTTACGGTTAACGGCCAGTGCCTCAAACCATTCTTTACCTAGGAACCTCCTCCTACTGACGAAACGATACATCTTCTTGAGGACGTATGACTAATGAGTTGCCCAGCCGGAGGCGTTAAACTCAACACGTATACATATATACATAACATATTTAATTTTGCATAATGTTTTGCATATTGTGTATGGCATTGCAGTAATGGCATGAGCTCAATGACAACTCAAAGGCAGTTTTAGGTGATTTCTATCCATATACACATGGCCTTATTTCTTTTATTCATGCATGAGGACATGCAAACATTTAGGCATTGGGGGTAGTCCATAAAAATTGAAAAATTTCTTCCAACAATTGGGGGATTAGATTGCTTTATCAAGAGGTTTTATTAGAGAATTATTCTTTAGTAGATTCCTAGACTTAGAATCCAGTATAATTTCATACTTGCATGTAGAATTTGCAATGGATCCATTGTGAAAATCGATAAACATCTCTACTTTCTCGAGAAGAAGCATTGCTTTTTCTCTTAAACCCTAGGATAGCAATCAGGGAGTCAAGTGAACCATCTTCTAGTAGATCTACCAAAACATACGTGAGATGAGAGTAGAGAGTCTACTGGTGCTCTAAGGCTAGTGTAAGGAATCTTTAATCTTTAATAATTGAATAATGATACTCGAAGATGGGCATAGTTTTCACTCTCAGTTCTTGCGTACTACATTTGTGAGAAATTCCATACGAAAGCCACCAAATACGGTAAAAACACAGAGAGCAGGTTCTGATAAAACTAGGACTAAGGTTGATGGTCACAGCCATCCTCTACGGAATCCTCGACTGAAGGAGGGTATTGATGTTAAGGTCAGAAATACGTCGTCCTATCCATTCCCTACCTAGTGTCGAGAGTAGGCACTTCCACCAAATAAGCCACTCGAGATCCTCTTGGTCACCCCCAAAAATCCTAAATAATGCCTCGTGAATATAAGTATGTATGTCGTGTTGAATTGTTGCATTATGTTATGTTGTAACGGCATTGTGCCAGCATATATATATATACACATAAAAAAAAGCATTCAAAAGGGATATTTTCTTGTAAAAAAAAAATAAAGAAAAAAAGATGTTATGTTAAGAAGTTTGAATTATGTATGTCAAAATGTTCTGAGGCGAAAACACCTACCACCCTCACGAACCTCCAAATACAGCCGAAACCTATCTTTCTGTATTTCTGACCACTTGAATGCGAGTTGACGAGTCTGACTTTGACGTAGGGTTATCAGAACCTAATTAAAGTATAATGCCATGTAAGACCACCAAATACAATAGCAAATCTGGTAAGATGTGAGCTCAGAAAAAAAAAACAAGAACAAGAAGAAGAAAAAGAGAGAGAGAAAGAGAGAAAAGAAAAAGTACAAAAGATTAAAGAGAGCATAGTTTTCCAACCCTTCTCTAAGTTAAGTTATTCAATAATCTAATAATCTAGATTCTGAAATACTAGTCTCTATGTAGTACCAAAAGCGAGTGAGCCATCAAATACAAATCCAATTAACTCAAACGTCTTCTACCTAAGCCAAAAGCCAGGGCTAAAATCAGAGAATATTTTATATCCCCAAGAGAAGAGGTTTGCCTATCCCAATAGAATTTTACTAGGGGGCAAGTACAAACTTTAAATGTGTATCGACTCTTCGTTTGGATCTGTTGCAGAAGCTACAACATCATAGGTACATAATTATCTGGATTCTGAATTTTTGGATGAAATAAAAAGAAATGAACCTTTAGTTAAACTCTTGATAAAATGCATTTAGTCTTACACTTGCTAGGGACTACCAAGATTTAGGAATGGGGGTATGATTGCACAGCAACCATATGCCTTAATTCGCCTAAATTAAGCCAGAACTTAGCTTAACATGAACATTCTGCATGCATATACATCGTATTCTGCATCGTAGTTGATATATGCGTTTTATGCATAAAACTGTGCTATTTGGGAGGTATCACTCATTGCAGGTAATTTGGGGCTGCGGATGACCAATCCAACCACATGGATCTATTTAGAACTTCGACGGGAGTCCAACGCTTCCAAGATCGCATCAATCAGACTCCCGTAACACCCTAGGGAATCTGTAGAAGATCAAGAGCCAAGGAGCAAATTAAAGAAGATCCAGACCTCAGACGACAAATCCAACCACATAGACGGATCCAGATCGATGTTCGCATCCCAACAGTGCAGAAATCAACACAATCGGAGGCCTACATCACCAGATACAAGGAAAAGAAGATGAACGGCCATGATGGTGCCACGTGGCGCCATCACAGTCGCTCCCTCCCCACTGCCCCATCCAATAAGAATGCACCGCACGGTGTGGATCGTTGGATCCTCATCCAATGGCCACGAGCACGACACGTCACCCGCCCTGATTGGATAAAGATAAATGGAAACTAACAGGTATACATAACAAAAGGTTTGCGTAGCACGTTGGCTCACACGGTCGCGCGTGTAAGTGCGAGATGCAGGTTCGAGCCGTGCGCTGCGCAAAATTGAAGCGGCATTAGCTGTACGAGTGCGTGCAGGTGCAATTGTGCGATCGGAGGGCAGAGGCGCGACCACGTGGTGCGATCAGAGTGCACCGCAAGCGGACGCATGATCGCACGCGTCTTGCAAGATTTAGAAGGCGAGGGAAGTGCACGTAAGCGATCCGATGGTAAGATCGGATGGTTGAGGTTGAAGCACTCAGAAGAGGCATGCAGCGAAGGTGAAAACACGAAGGGCGCATACGGGCGATCTATGGTCGAGAGATGGAGGATCGACGCTCCACGGAGTGCCACGTGGCAGCATCAGAGTGAACCGAGGAGAAAGAAGGATTTGGAAGGCTTTTTGCACGAGATTAAGGGGCCCAAATGTCCTTTTTACCCCCTGCCAAAGCTATAAAAAGAGCCCAAAAGGGCCCCTTTGGAGGGCATTCCCTTCCTTCTCAACCTTTCTTTCTTCTTCTTTCTATCTTCTCTATATTTGGCCATGTTTCCCTGTTTGAAGCATCCGTTGGGCCACCCCTGCTCTTCTCAACCTCTCTAAAAGGCCACCACAAACCACCTGTGCTACTCTTGTTCTGTTACAACAATAGTTTGTTTTATTTTTTTTTTGAAACAACAATAGTTTGTTTTATGTTTTATTCAAATACATGTATCCAGTTTATGTTCAATCTCTTCTTGTGATATAAATATTGTGATTGATCGTTCCTTTTATTTAGCCTTTATATTTGAAATAAATGCATGAAATCAAAAGTGCTTTCTGCCTCCCTGTGATTGACCAAGACTCACCAATTCCGTTAATTATTTGCTTGAGACATATTTCGCGCTATACTACAACGCATTCATCTTTTATGCGATCTACGTAGTGAACACTCATGCATGAATAAAAGAAATAAGGTAGGGTGTATGTGGATAGAAATCACTTGATATTGCTTCTAAGTTGTCATTCAGCTCATGCCATCACTGCAATGCCATACACAATATGCAAAACAATTTGCAAAACATTAAGCGAAAATGAAATATGCTATGTATATATGGTATGTATATATATATATACATGCTAAGTTTAACTCCTCCAGCTGAGCAACTTATCAGTCACACGTCCTCAAGAAGATGTATCGTTTCGTCAACAGGAGGAGGTTCTTGGGTAAAGAATGGTCTGAGGGGCTGGCCATTAACCATAAAAATGTGCCCAGATTTTGGGTCTCTAATTTGGACCGCCCCGTTAGGATATGGGTGGATCACCAGAAACGGCCCAGTCCACTAGGACTTGAGCTTTCCCACAAAGAATTTGACTCGGGAATCAAACAACCAAACCTGCTGGTTAGGTGCGAACTCCTTCCTCCGGATGTGTCGATCATGGAAAGCTTTTGTCTTGTCCTTGTATATTTTTGCATTCTCATATGCATCCCACCTAATCTCCTCTAACTCACTGAGTTGTAGCTTTCTTTCATAACCTTCGGCCTCGAGGTTAAAATTACACTTCTGCACCACCCAAAAGGTACTGTGCTATAGCTCCACAGGAAGGTGACAGGCCTTTCCATACAACATGCGGTATGGTGACATTCCAAGTGGGGCCTTGTACGTGGTCCGATATGCCCATAATGCATCAATCAACCGATCGGACCAATCCTTCCTATCAGGTCTAACCGTCTTTTAAATGATAAGCTTGATTTGATGGTTTGATACTTCATCCTGCCCATTGGTGTGTGGGTGATACAGGGTAGCAATGCAGTGCTGCACCCCATATTTATTCAATAATGGCTTGAAATGGGCATGGAAGGAGTGGCTTCCCCCATTGCTTATCAAGTCTCGAGGAACTCCGAATCTCGCAAAAATAAATTACCAGATGAAGGATATAATAGTCTTATGATTAGCTCGTCTTGCCAGGATAACTTCTACCCACTTTGAGACATAATCTATTGCAAGTAATATGTACTCAAAGCCATGCCAGTTCGGAAAGGGCCCATAAAGTCGATGCCCCAAATGTCGAATGTCAGGACTCAAACAGGTTGTGTTAATATGGTGAAATTATTGTTGAAGTGAGTATAGTGGTTAACCTAAATCGAGCCTAACCATCTTTTTACAAAATTTTTTTTTTTTACCTGGCCTACTTAATTTTATCTTGGTCACTTTTAGGCCCAGGGGAGATCTTAGGGAGGCGGGGATTAAAGGTGAAGAAATTTCTACGCCTTTCCTACAACGAATTTCTTCTGTGCGTTTATTATGTTTTTGGTTTTTTTTCTAGTTAAGATTTTTTGCTGATAATTTTATCCTTGAGGTACACCCTCAAAATCAGGTCCTTGGCTTTGAGCCAAATTGTTCTTGGCTTTGAGCCAACTTAGGGTTTCCAAAAAATTGGTCCTGCTATTCGTAAGACCGAGTACCTGCAAGACAAGGATTATCTTTTCTCTTTTACTCTTTTTTCTTATCTTTTTAATAGCAGGAAACACAAGAGAAATAGAAACTAGATAGGTTGCTTGTAAAGAAATAAATATAGTCTATCTATATATAGATATATATATTATATATATAGGGGTGGGGGTGGAAGTGGAAATGGCATGTAGCATAGTGTCGAGTTGGTCCACGTCTAGAAAGACGCAACCAACAAGTTGAAGTGCCGCATAGAGTGTACGATGGATGTGTGGGAGTGTGTGCGGAGGCGCTTTCTTTACGCAGGTATCAGGGAATATCAGCAATTGGTGCAGATATTCCCACGATATAATGCATGGTGGAGTGACTAGTGCGTATAAATACAGGTAGGTGATATGAATGTAAATATATATATATATATGTATATATGTAAATATATATTTATATGTATATATATAGATAGGGTTGTAATTATATAGGTGTATATGTAGTTATATATATATATATATGTAAATATATATATAGGTATATATATATCTATATTTTTAACTAGATATATATGTATATTTATTGAACTATATAGATATAGATATATATATATATAGTAATATATGTATATAGATATATATGTATATATATATATATCTGTGTGTGTGTGTGTGTGTGTTTATATCTATAGATATAGAGGTATATATGTATGTATATATGTATATATGTATAAATATATATATATAAATATATATATATTTATGTATGTATGTATATATACTTATATATAGTTGTATAGGTATGAATATGTATATATCTATATAAATATATATATATGTATATATATATATAAGTATGTATAGGTGTGTACAAGTGAGTGTGAGTGTACAAGTGTGGTGTGTGCGAGTGTGTGTGTCTGCTGGAGAGTGTGCGGGAGAGAGAGCGGGCGAGTTTAAGCCGTCTGGCGGAGGCAGGAGTCGTCTGGATGCGTGGGCACGCGTAGGTGCAGGCACGCAAGGGGTTGCATGTAGGCGTTGGAGGGAGCGCGCGTGCAGCCTTCGTGTGAGGGCGGGAGTGGAAGTGTGGGAGAGAGCGCAACGCAGCGCACTACGTAGCGCAGTGCACTGCGTTGCGGGCGGCAGTCGAAGCGAGCGAAGACGCAGGCATGGGCACCGACTAGATGGAGGCGGTAGCGGCGAGGAGAGAGAGAGTGCGTGGTGATCGGATAAGTGAGAAACTCCCCGATCACCACACTGTAGCTACAGTGCCGAGCGTGATGGACAACCGATTGCGGCCGGTTCTGCATGCCCGGCTATGCTGGAAGGCGCCTGCGCGCACGGAAGGAGCCTGCAGCCGGTCTGCAAGGGTGTGCGCGATGCTGTGCGGTTGCTGGAGGCTGCTGCACTGCTGCTGGAGCTTCGGAGCTTGGAGCTCCTATCAATGGCGGTGGTGCTCAGCGATGGAAACAGAGAATGAAACCACCACGCCCACCTGCTCACGAAGGAGCTGGGCGGTGGTGGAACTCACAGTGGTGGTCGTGGGACCACTGTGAGCCTGCTCCTGCCTGTAGTGTAGCTCTTCAGTGGGAAGAGGTACTGCGTATGGAGGGGAGAGGGGAGGAGCTTGGCCTGGAGGAAGGTGTCTGTCGTGGTGTCTGTTACAGGCTCCCTCTCGCAAGGAAGATGGCCAGGCTTTTTAAAGAAGTGGGAGCTTGCCACAGCCATGCTGCAGGTGTGGATGACCAGCCATGATGTAGGGTAGAGGAATGGCACGAAGAGATGCCAACCCCATGCCCTGAGCCACACGAGGGAGACGATTTCAAAGTCAAAATAAAAAAAATGAATAAGGTGAAATTATGAGGCAGCACTTGAAGAAGATGTTATTTGCATGGCCAATCATTTGCATTATCCTCCCCTCTCAAATAAATGCATGCATGTGTCAATTTTACAAATGTAACTATAGCTTCCTAATATGCAGTGGCAGTGCTAGGAAATAACACAAGATGGCATATTTATTGGTGTATTTTTGCTGTGCAATCATACCCCCATTCCTATCTTTTGGTAGTCCCTAGCAAAACATTTTGTATTGTATTTAGAAATGATCTTAAGCTGAATATTTTCTTCTGAGGCGACATGGGTGTGTTTATTTATTGGATATTGTGAAAACCAATTGCAAAGAAAACTACCAGTACTTTAAGTCTTACATGACATAGACCATCTCTCGACTAACCTAGACTCTTGATATTTAAACCTTAAGTACGATTTCCAGGACTCAAAAGGGTTTTGCCGTACTCGAGAGCTCAAGAGATTATGGCTTGTGCATAGTGAATGATCAAGACTGACCAGATGAACATTAAGACTCAAGCCCAGGGTTTCACAAATCTTTAAGTGCAGGTTGGTCCCAGTTTTAGCTCATGTTTTCGGATTGACCCTTAGAAAGATGACGGAAAACTCAACTCTCATTTTATCTCATTTGTTGCTCAAAGAATATATGGTAGAAACAGGGTATTTGTAAGTTGCCCTGAAAAACTTTTTAGGGAGAAGACTTTACAAATATTTGCGAGATATACTAACTTATTTGCACTTTTTTTTTTTTTTGAAACAAGTGTCAGTATATCTCTTACAACTTTATTTGAAGGAGCACACTTTTCTTTTGGTGGAAAGAGTTTCTCCTAGACACAAGACTAAAGCTTGGGATAAAAAGTCTACCTGTGCGCATAGGTAAGGACTCCACCTTTCCTAATGAACACTAGGGTTGGATCTTATGTTCACCTGATCTTTCTTGATATGTGTAGTGTGAACCAAGATTACTTAGGCTCTCAAGTAGAAGCAAACCAACGGATCTTGTACTGATGTCTCAGGTACAAGAATACGTCCTTAGTTAGGAGAGATTCCGATCTATCTTGTCAATGTTCAAGTGAATTAAGCCGAGCCTGAGCGAATCAAGCTTCTGTGGCCTGGAAAGTCTTCAAAATAGTGGTTGAATATCCATAAACACTTATTGTATTTTTGTTTCAGCCTTCAGATCATTACTAAACACCCTCTTTTTTTTTATGCTATGTACATATTTATAGATGAATGGAAGCTGCATGATACCATATAATACCCAGATCCTATGGATGCCTATCCACCCCTCCATGCCAAACGATGCTAAGTCCTCATATGCATGCAAGGTAGGGTAGAGGAAGGTCCAAAGATCGGGGAACGAGAGCTGAGGTGCAGGGTATATAGCAGGGTGGTAGGGTGGGTGGATGGTGGGTGGTGAAGTTAAAAGGTGCGGAGTGAAGTGTATGTGACAGTGGAGGAGTGCTGCTAGGGTGCCTCCCAACGGGTGCTGAATTTAACGTCCCCAGCTGGACTCAGAATGAGGCATGAAATTAGTTACCCTCCAACAGGGCAATAGTTTCTCCAACGGGGGCAGGTTTATGAGTAAGATAAAGTTTTAAACCCTACCCATTGACCGTAAATTTATGCCTAGATTTGGGATCTTCAATTTCAATGGCCCCATTGGGAAATGGTCTCGAGACCAGGAAGGGACCAGTCCATTTGGACTTCAATTTCCCTGGAAAGAATTTGAGCCAGGCATTGTAAAGCCAAACATGCTGAGATGGCTCAAATTCCTTCCGCCGAATTTGGCTGTCGTGAAAAGCCTTAGTGCATTGCTTGAAAGCTAAGGCAGAATCATAGGCTTCACGACGGAGCTCTTCCAGCTCTTGGAGTTGGAGTTTCCTTTCTCGACCACACAGGTCTGGGTCGAGGTTACATTGGCGAGCCGCCCAATAAGCGCGGTGCTCCAACTCCACGGCAAATGGTAAGGCTTCCCATAAACGATTCTATAAGGAGACATACCTAGGGGAGCCTTGAAGGCGGTCCGATATGCCCAAAGTGCATCAATCAGCTTGTCGGACCAATCCTTATGGTCAGGCCAAACCGTTTTCTGGAGAATTTGCTTGATTTGCCGGTTCGACACCTCAGCCTGGCCGTTCGTCTGAGGATGATACAGAGACGCGATACAATGGTGGACTCCATATTTCCTTAGAAGTGCTCAGAAAGAAGCATGGGTAAAATGGCTTCCTCCATCCGAGATAATGGCTCGAGGGATCCCAAAGCGTGCAAAAATGTGGTCTTTGACAAATCGAGTGGATATAACATGGTTAGCATGGCACGTGGGAATAGCCTCGATCCATTTCTAAACATAATCAACAGCAATGAGGATGTATTAGAAGCCATTGGAAGGAGGAAAGGGACCCATGAAATCGATTCCCTAAATGTCGAAGATTTCAGCAGCTAGGATGGGTTGTAAGGGCATCATGTCACGACATGACATTGACCCTAACGACTGGCACCTAGTGTAATGTTTGGCATAATTGTGTGCATACTGGTGAAGGGAGGGCCAAATGAAACTGTACTGCAATACCTTGGCTGCAGTTTTCCTCCCAGAGAAATGGCCTCCGCAGGCCTGATTGTGGCAGAAGGATAGCACACTAGGGAATTCGCTGTCAGGAATACAGCGACAGATGATCTGATCAACACCTACTCGAAAAAGAAGTGGATTATCTCAGAAATAATACTTTGCTTCTGCAATGAGACACTCACGCTAGTTTTTGGGCCAGCCACGTGGAAGGGAACCAGAAGCAAGGTAATTGGCAGTGTTGGCATACCAAGGTCCACTTGCCACATTAATTACCAATAGGTGCTCATCGGGAAAAACCTCGTTAATCGGCAGAGTAAGTCCAATGTGGTCAGGGTCCAGTCTAGAGAGATGATCAGCAACAACATTCTGGGCTTCGGCCTTATCGCGGATCTCAATGTCAAATTCTTGGAGCAGAAGGATCCAACGAATCAGTCTAGGCTTGCCATCCTTCTTGTGCATGAGATGGCGAATGGCCGCGTGGTCAGTGAATGCAATAACATGTGAGCCCAGAAGGTAAGAGCGAAATTTCTCCAAGCCAAAGACGACCACCAGGAGTTCTTTCTCAGTGGTAGTATAATTATGCTGGGCCTCATCCAACCTCTTACTGGCGTAGTACACCACGAAGGGGTGTCTATCACGCCTTTGTCCCAGGATGGCTCCGACTGCAAGGTCGGAATCATCACACATGAGTTCAAAGTCGAGGGACCAATCAGGTGGCTAGAGAACAGGGGCCTTGGTGATAGCATCACACAGCTGCGTGAATGCTCGTATGCAGTCGGGGCCCATATCAAATGGTACATCGGTCGATAGGAGATGAGTTGAAGGTCTAGAAATCTTAGAGAAGTCCTTGATGAATCTCCTATAGAAACCGTGTCCCAAGAAGGAGCGGATTTGTTTGACAGAGCCAGGCATAGGTAAATCAACAATTACATCAAGCTTAGCTCTATCAACCTCGATACCCCTATCGGAGATGATATGCCCGAGAACAATTCCCTCGTGTACCATAAAATGACTTTTCCCAGGAAAGCACGAGGTTCACATCAATACATCTCCTACGGATACGGGTCAGGTTGGCAAGACAGTCATCAAAAGTGGGTCCAAAGACTGAAAAGTCATCCATGAAAACCCCAAGAAAGTCACCCACCATGTCATGGAATATCGCCAGCATACATCTCTGGAAAGTTGCTGGTGCGTTACAAAGTCCGAACAACATCCTTCTAAATGCAAAGGTGCCGAAGGGGCAGGTAAAGGTGGTTTTCTCTTGGTCCCAAGGGTCAATTGCCACCTGGTTATATCCAGAGAATCCATCCAGGAAACAGAAAAATTTATTTCCCGCTAACCACTCCAGGATTTGGTCAATGAAAGGTAGCGGAAAGTGATCTTTCTTAGTTACAGCATTCAGTTTCATATAATCTGCACACACTCTCCAAGATGTAGGAGTGCGTGTAGGGATGGATTCGCCCCTGTCACTGATACGGATGGTGAGTCCCACCTTTTTGGGCACGACATGAATCGGACTCACCCAGGGGCTATCGCTGATCGGGTAGATTATACCCGCATCCAGCCACTTAATAATTTCCTTTTTAACAACCTCCCGCATGTTATTGTTGACATGTCGCTGCATCTCGCGGGAAGGTTGAGCCTCCTCCTCGTATATATACGGTGAGTGCAGTAGGAGGGGCTAATGCCAGTTAAGTCTGATAAGGACCATCCAATGGCTGCCTTGTGTTCCATAAGGACCTTTGTTAGTTTGCACTCTTGCTCCCTGGTCAATTTTGAACTAATGATTACGGGAGCATTTCATTTGGTCCCAAGAAAACATACTCAAGCAAATCAGGCAACTCTTTCAGCTCGAGAGTGGATGGTGAAAGATCTGGCATTCCTTGGGACGAGAGTGTCCCAAGCGAATCGGAAGAAAACAAGTCAGGAGGAAGAAGTTGGCCCTCAGTTTGGCCAAGAAGAGGGGCATCTTTGATAGATGGATCCAAAAAGGGATAGCCCCAGTGACTAGTATGTGAGCTCAAGGTCCCAGTGTGGAGTTACAAATCTGCCTGATTTGGCGGGAAAGAAAGGGCAATCCGGTCTTCAAGAGTGTGGATCGAGGTGAGTAGCTCGAATATGACTCAGACCACGAGGTATGGGAAGTGAAGAAAACCTCGTCAGAAGTCTAGTTAGGAGAAGGTACGGGAAAAGCAAGGGATGGGGGAACGTCACAATATGTGTCGGTCAGGCAATTGTCTGTGTTTAAAGGCAATCCACAGCAGTCAGAATTGGTCCCAATTAGTCCGATACATGCACTGACGGCCATGTCCTTGTCAGACGTGTCATCCTCAATGCAATCGCAATCAAAGTTCTTGGCTGCCTTGAAGATGTTAAGCTTGAGCTTCTCAGATCCAACGGCAATCTCAATACAGCCTGACTCACAGTTGATGTGGGCACGGGCTGTGGCCAAGGAAGGTCGACCAAGGATGATCGGACAATCAGAAAGTGAGCTAGGAACTTCCATATCCAAAACAAGAAAGTCAACAAGAAAATTGAGACTATTGACCCTAACCACCACGTCTTCCACCACACCCTTTGGTATTTTGACAGAATGATCTGCCAACTGTAACGTGACAGGGGTGGATTTCAGATTTCCTAAGGCAAATTTCTCGAGCATGATGGTTAGTATAAGATTGATGGAAGATCCTAGATCAAGTAGGGCATGATTAAAATTGCAGCCTTGGATGCTACAAGAAATAAGCAGTGTGCCCGGATCTTTCTACTTCGGTGGTAGATTTGATAGTATAGCACAACTTGCATGAGGCGAGAGAATTACCGGATTCTTTGTTTTCTTTGACTGTCTCCTGGGTGTAGTGTAGTCCTTGAAAAATTGGGCGACAATAGGTATGTGGTTGATAGCCTCTAACAGGGGTACCTTGATTTCAACATCCCTGAATAAATTACGCAGGTTATCAAAGGCCTGCATATCCTTTTTCTTGCCTTTTGGCTCCCTCAATAGAGCCTCAGGGAATGGGACCGACTCTGGCATTAGTTTGGGTGTATCGTCCCCTCGCGAATGCGGTGCACATCCCAAATGAGAGGGCGATGAAAAAGATGGGCCAAGATCAAGTCAAGGCGGATCGACGGTTTGCTTACCGCTCCTCGTAGTAATCGCATTGGACGTTGCGGGTCCAGTGGGATCATAAGGCGGAGGAGGATTCACAATAGGGACATAAGGGTGAGGTGCTACAGCGGGATTAGCCTGAAATCCCGGTGGAATGCTCGGAGCCTGCAGAATCTAATGAACCTGCCCCTGAGAAGGTCGTACCTGTGGTTGAGGACCACAGGGTATGAAATTTCGTGGGTTGGGAACAGGTTGGGCTGGAAGAGTGCCCTGAGATCGAGTCGCCATGCGTAGTTGACTGATCTCAACATTCTACTGTGCCAAATGGTGCTGAAGAGAGGTCATGTTCTCTTCATGGCGCTTCGACATTTCCGTCATCATTGGCATCAATTTATCAAGAGGACTTGATGCGTGTTCTGTTTGCAGTATGCAAGGACCCGAGGGTGGATTTGCCACATGTTTAGACTGGGCCCTTGGGATGACGTGTGCGGATGGTCCCATTGGCCCACTCACGGGGTTTTGGTGCTGTGGGTTATTAGACCATGTGAAGTTCGGATGATTTTGCCACCCTAGGTTATAAGTAGTAGAGAACGGGTTGTTCCTCAGGGTGCAAGCGTCTTTTATGCCAGAAGAAGAGTCCGCATGTAAATATGCATCCGAGCACACAGAGGCTTGGTCCTCCATGTCAAAATACTGGCTTGCAGAAGCTAGATCCACATGACTTACCGAATCGCTCGATGCGACACTCGGTATGGAAGATCTCACGGGGTTTCTGGGGATAAGCCTGGCTTTGGAAGGATTAGGATTGTAACGAAGTGGTGAGGTGGGGGTGTTTGCAATAGAATGGGCAGGATTGGCCAGAAGCTCGTCCAGCCTCTTGTGCATGACGGAGACTTCATCCAATTTTTGCGCGATAAGGTTAAGATCAGTGAATGAATGGGAGGGTCCCGTGTCAACTTCGTGAACATTACGGGACAGGCTGGTACGATTAAAGGCGACAATGGAGGCATTGTTCATTGAGTTTTCGCTCATGTTTTCAAATAATTCGAATGCTCCATTCTCGTATTTATTCATGAAATTTCGTCCACAAGAAGCGTCTACAATCTGCTTCAAAGTCTCATTTAGCCCATAATAGAAAATCTGAGCTATATGCCACTTAGGCAGACCGTGGTGTGGACACTTCCGAAGGAGGTCATTATACCTCTCCCAAGCCTCATGAAACTGTTCGCCGTTTTGTTGCGTAAAGGAAGTTATAGCACGGCGAAGTGCATTGGTTCGCCTGATTGGGAATAATTTCTTGAGAAATGCTGTTCGCATCTCTTCCCAAGAATGGATGGTTCTCCCAAGGGTGCGTAACCATTGCGACGCTTTATCCCGCAATGAAAATGGGAGCATTTTCATGAGGACAATTGATAACCCGATGTTTCTTGGTTTAACCGTTTCAGCCAATCGAGTTAGGTCTTCCAAATGGAGAAAAGGATCTTCACTTGCAAGCCCATGGAAGTGGAAGTTTATCAGGCCAATTATATTGGGTTTCAATTCAAAATCGTCCCCACCCATGGGGACCCGAATTTGTCCTATGGTCTCTGTAGCAGCGGGATTTTGATAAGAGCTAAGAGACCTAGGCTCCTCCCGTTCGGGAGGCTTCTACATTTCCTCCAAGGTTTCCCTAATGGCTTCAATCTGTTTATTATACATTTCCATTTGGGCTTGGAGGCGAGTTATGGGGTCCATGGCTCCACCACCTGGTGGGTTTTGAGGGCGGTTTCCTCCCTCAGGATTTGGGGGTGGGCGTGCAGCCATGTTTGTGGAGGAGGATGACGATTCAGCTTCTTTCCTAAAATTATCAGACAATTCAAAAAATTCAAGGTTTTGTGACCTCCTCCCAAACATACACTACCGCAGGAAGAATTTGGGGGATAAGAAGGGAAAAGGAGATGAGAGAAATGACGCCGCAAAGGTACACTTGATGAGAAATCAAGGCAATGAAAGTCCTAACCTCTACAGTGTGCCCTTAGACCTAAAGATCTAAGTTACCTACTATTACAACCTACGTAACCAAATGCGAGCATCGCAGAACCATCGGGCCAGCTTGAAAGGCCGTTTGCCCCAGTCTTAGACACCCGATAGCACGTGGGAACCCCCACCAGCACGTAGGTGCTACACGCAGGAAGTTAGACCTCTAATCCTTAATAAGGGTCAAGTTGCTACCAGTTTTAATTAGAGTCTTAGAATCAAGTGCTTCTGGAATGTGAAGGGCGTTATTTACGGGTAATGCCCAAGTGCGCTGTTTTTAGAAGTGTGTAAACCAAGCATGCAATGGGGAAATCTCCCCGAATTGAAGTTTTAGTTGGTGAATGGTTTTTAGAATTTCATCCTTAAGTAGTATGGATTTTAAGATTTCGCTGAGTTACCAATTCAACCAATCTCTGGGTTTTTGAGAAAATACAAGTTCTTCTATGCCCAACAAACCCTTCTTCAATGTTAGTTAGTGCATGCTAAAAATGCAACGGGCTTCCCTAGGTGAAAATTTCTATGTGTGGATGCACAAGTCAATTTTAAGTTAGTGTGAAAGGGAGCCAAAGCACTTCAATTCAAGTGCTCCCATTCACCAAAATGATGTTCCACACACAAGGCTCAACCACAAGATAATGTAATGAGAAAATCAAAATGTTGGGGTTGAAGTATTCAGGATCAAATCTAAGGCACGTGAAAGGTCAGGGTGGGGTTGGAATCAACTCAATTCCAAGTCTCCCTACAAAAAATGTGATCCCGAATTGCGGATAAATGAGGCAAGGAGGGATGGCAATCAATCTATTTAATCTTGCCTCAAAGAATACTTCACACGGCAAAAGATTCAAGAATCAAGATTCTTGGATCTTCGCTATGCGTAGTTTGGAGGGAAATCTCGAGGCGGTGGGAGTGATGGCAAATAATCAAACAAGTGATTTTTAATCCACTTGCCCCAAGAAATCCCAAGAAGTTTTTTTTTAGGTTTTTTTTATTAAGGTGACAAGTTGACCTAAGTTGCTAAGAGAGAGACCTACCTTTTTAGCAACATGGGCGAAGCTCCAGTGCGGCGCCGGCAACTTCACACTCTCATTCTCACTTTGGATCTGCCCACGTCTCCGACTTCCTCTGCTTGCCTCCTCCTTGCAATGAGTTTACCTACACACCAGCAAACAAAAACACCCGTGAAGAGAAGGGTATGAGAAGAGAAAATCAAAGGAATGGAGTAGAAACTTACCTCAATGTGTACCTCCCCGGCAACGGCACTAGAAAAAGGGCATGTCAGGACTCGAACAGGTTGTGTTAATATGGTGAAATTATCGTTGAAGTGAGTATAGTGGTTAACCTAAATCGAACCTAACCATCTTTTTACAAAAATTTTTTTTTTACTTGGCCTACTTAATTTTATCTTGGTCACTTTTAGGCCGAGGGTCGATCTTAGGGAGGTGTGGATTAAAGGTGAAGAAGTTTCTACGCCTTTCCTACAACGAATCTCTTCCATGCATTTATTATGTTTTTGGTTTTTTTTCTATTTAAGATTTTTTTGCTGATAATTTCGTCCTTGAGGTACACCCTCAAAATCAGGTCCTTGGCTTTGAGCCAAATTGTTCTTGGCTTTGAGCTAACTTAGGGTTTCCAAAAAATTGGTCCTGCTATTCGCAAGACCAAGTACCTGCAAGACAAGGATTATCTTTTCTCTTTTACTCTTTTTTTTTATCTTTTTAATAGCAGGAAACACAAGAGAAATAGAAACTAGATAGGTTGCTTGTAAAGAAATAAATATAGTCTATATATATATATATATATATATATATATATATTACATATATAGGGGTGCGGGTGGAAGTGGAAATGGCATGTAGCACAGTGTTTAGTTGGTCCACGTCTAGAAAGACAACCAACAAGATGAAGTGCTGCGTAGAGTGTAGGATGGATGTGTGGGAGTGTGTGTAGAGGCGCTTTCTTTACGCGGGTATCGGGGAATATCAGCAACTGGTGTAGATATTCCCGCGATATAGCGTGTGGTGGAGTGACTAGTGAGTATGGATACAGGTAGGTGATATGAATGTAAATATATATTTATATGTATAATATAGATAGGGTTGTAACTATATAGGTGTATATGTAGTTATATATATATATATATATATATATAGATATGTAAATATATATATAGGTATATATATATCTATATTTTTAACTAGATATATATGTATATTTATTTAACTATATTGATATAGATATATATATATATATAGATATATATGTATATATGTATATAGATATATTTGTACAAGTATCTATGTATATATGTGTGTGTGTGTGTGTGTGTTTATATCTATAGATATATAGGTACATAGGTATGTATATATGTATATATGTATAAATATATATATATATATAAATATATATATATATATATTTATGTATGTATGTATATATACTTATATATAGTTGTATAGGCATGAATATGTATATATATATAAGTATGTAGAGGTGTGTACAAGTGAGTGTGAGTGTACAAGTGTGTGTGTGTACGAGTGTGGTGTGTGCGAGTGTGTGTGTCTGCTGGAGAGTGTGCGAGAGAGAGTGAAAGCGAGTTTAAGCCGTTTGGCGGAGGCAGGCGTCATCTGGATGCGCGGGCATGCGTAGGCGTGCAAGGGGCTACGTGCAGGCGCTGGAGGGAGCGCATGCAGCCTTCGTGTGCGGGCGGGAGCGGAAGTGTGGGAGAGAGCGCAACGCAGCGCACTGCGTAGTGCAGTGCGCTGCATTGCAGGCGGGAGTGGAAGCGGGCGAAGACGTGGGCGTGGGCGCTGACTGGCTGGCAGCGGTAGCTGCGAGGAGAGAGAGCGCACGGCGATCGAATAAGTGAGAAACTCCCCGGTCACCGCACTGTAGCTACAGTGTCGCGCTGAGAGGCGTGAATAGTAGCTACAGTGCCACGTGCGATGGACAATCGGTTGCGGCCGGTTCTGCATGCGCGGGCATGCTGGAAGGCACCTACGTGCAAGGAAGGAGCCTGCGGCCGGTTTGCAAGGGCGTGCGCGGTGCTGCGCTGCTGCTGGAGCTCCGGAGCTTGGAGTTTCTGCCAATGGCGATGGTGCTCAGCGATGGAAACAAAGAATGAAACCACCACGCCCACCTGCTCACGAAGGAGCTGGGCGGTGGTGGAACTCACAGTGGTGGTCGTGGGACCACTGTGAGCCTGCTCCTGCCCGCAGTGTATCTCTTCAGTGGGAAGAGGTACTGCGTATGGAGGGGAGAGGGGAGGAGCTTGGCCTGGAGGAAGGTGTCTGCGGTGGTGTCTATTCTGGGCTCCCTCTCACAAGGAAGATGGCCAGGCTTTTTAAAGAAGCGGGAGCCTGCCACAACCATGCTACAGGTGTGGATGACTAGCCATGTTGTAGGGTAGAGGAATGGCGCGAAGAGATGCCAGCCCCATGCCCTGAGACGCGCGAGGGAGATGATTTCAAAGCCAAAATAAAAAAATGAAGAAGGTGAAATTGTGAGGAAGCACTTGAAGAAGATGTTATTTACATGGCCAATTATTTGCATTTTCCTCCCCTCTCAAATAAATGCATGCATGTGTCAATTTTACAAATGCAACTATGGCTTCCTAATATGCAATGGCAGGGCTAGGAAATAACACAAGATGCCATATTTATTGGTGTATTTTTGCTGTGCAATCATTGAACACTTCTACGACCAGATTAGATTGGAGAGGCATCATATCTCTCTAGGTCATAGAACCGGCTGCCTGGCATCGCTTATAGTAATTGGAAAACTTGTGTGTATCTCTGAAAATGGCCGTCCTGAAAAATCCCAACTACAAAATCTTTGCAACGGTCTTTCGGCCTAAGAAATGACCCCCACAAGCATCGCTGTGGCAGAAGGATAGCACACTAGAGATTTCCGAATTAGGGACGCATCTATGGATGATCTGATCAGCCCCAATGCGAAAGAGTAATGGGCCATCCCAAAAATAGAATTTTGCCTCTGATATGAATTTGAGCTTTTGATCCTTAGATAACCTCGCAAGTAGCCTACCTATGACAAGATAGTTTGCTATATCAGCATACCAAGGAAACTTAACAGAGTTGATAGATAATAGAGACTGTTGAAGTGGAAATCATCGCAAAAAGGATTGGATTTTGAAAAACCCATCATCGTAGTTTGATTTGCGAAGAAATCTGTCAACAGATAAATTTACCGAAATTCATAAAGAAATTCCAGGTCGAACATAGAGAGGCAGACGTTTGATTAAAAGTATGCATTTTTTTCGTTTGTCATGAAATAGATTAGCTGGTTAAAAACTAGCTATCTATTTAACAAATAATAAATAGAAGAGAGAGAGAGAATATTACAAATAAAGACAAAAAAGAGGTAGAATAAACATGGATTTCCCCATTAAATGCTATTCAGTACACTAATCATTACAACTACAAAGTAAGAAATCTACACTAGAACGTAGTAAATCTACTCTAGAAAGAGGTAAAGAGAATGGAGAGAGAAGTATCCTCCTTGATGATTGCTTGGAGGACGAGCCGGATGGAGCAATGCCTGGAAGACGGATGACGAAGTGGGAAGGAGGACGAAGTGGGAGGAACCAAGGGCGAGGCAGGACATCATCTTTGCGGGATTCGCTTCTCGAATGGAGTGAGAGGACAACCATGGGATGCTCCACGAAGGGGGGAGAAGGTGGAAAAATTCTAATTTTTACTCTAGAGGAGCATCCTAAGTTTAGGACAAGCTCTTAGAGCTTTGGAGGGGGTGAGAGAAGAGAAGAAGGGATGAGAATTTCATGGGGTAAGGGTCTCCTTTTATAGTTGCACGGATTGGGGGTAATTTGGTCATTATATATTCAAAACATTAAATGAGGGGGTCTTTAGTGACGGAATTAAGCATCACTAAAGACCCCATGTCGCTGCAACCCACGCACACGCGCTCGCACCTCCTCGCCTTTTGCTTTTGCTCGTGTTTTCGCAAGATCAGTCGTCTGATCTTGAGATCGGACGACTTAAAACACTCTTCGCCGGCACCTCTTCATCAGCTCAATGCACAACGCATGCCTCTTCTCAGCCGTCCGATCTCACATCCAACGGCTCAGAATGCATTGTGCCACCCACATCTAATCAGGCATTTTAATCTACATAGGATCACGCATGTGTGAACCACACACATCCGTTGCACCACGTCACCCGCTCCTTACCTGCACGATCTGCATCGAATGGCTGAATTGAATGCACCCCACGTCTCCAACTCAATTTGAGGCTTGCAGGGATTCAACCTCGCGACTCTGCCTCGTGATAGCATCCACGACCAACGCGCTACAGGCACTACTTAGTCTCACTTAGGAATTAGACATGTGTGCCTATGGCCATTGGATCAAGATACAACGGCCCAGATCGTCTATGCCTTTGCCTTTAGAAGTGCAGCTGCGGGTCCTTGGGCCGATTGGTCGCCTGAGATGGCGCCACGTGATACCATCTTGGTTGTCCATCTTCTGTGACTTGTAGAAGGTTCCACGGATGTCGGATTGAGCCAATTTTTGCACTGTTAGGCTGCGATCATCAATCCAAACCCATCCGTGTGGTCGAATTTGTCACCTGAAGTGCAAATTGACACCATCTTGGCCCTTGATCTTTGACCTTCCTCAAATTATATTTGATGCTACAGAAGTCCGATCGGGGTGATCTTGGAGTTGTTGAAATCCAATCGTCGCCCTATTCAAATCCGTATAGTTGGATCTTTGATCCATGGCCCCGATTAAAAGTCTCCGGTTACCTGACCACAGAAAGGGAAAATTAACCTAAAATTTACACAACCTAAACTAAATGCAAGATGATGCACGTTATGCAATATTTATAATGTATGATGCAACTATAATACTAAGAACATGCATAAATAGACATTTTAGGCTATTAAGATGCATACGCATCACACCCCCATGCCTATGTTTTACTAGTCCCTAGCAAAAATTATATGCTATTTATAAAAGAATTAGGTTGGATTTCTTGGGCAAAAGTTATTCTTCAACACTAGGAAATTTTTACTAAGGACCTGAACTACAAAGACACAATAGCGCTTGGGTGTCTGCCAAAATGCAAACTGCCTCAAGCCCTCGCCTTATTCAAAGGAAGATCTTTTTCTTCATTTCTTCTTTTGTATTTTTTTTTGGATTTTTGAGTTTAGGGTTTCGGAGGAGCTTTCTACGGCCACTCAACTCACCTAAAACTTGAAGAGAACCCTAAGTTCCAAGCATCTTTGTGTGAAATGTGATAGACTCACTGATTGACGATTAGAACAGACTTCGATTTTCTACTCCCCTAGGTGACCTTGAAAAGAAATTCTGCCTAAAGTTGTATCTATTCGACCGGTAGCTTTCTCCCTACTTTTATTTTTATGGGGTCAACACAAGGGCGAACCCAGTGTATATCTCCATAGCTTATTCTACTTCTCCGCTTCTTCCTAAGTATTTTGGAATTTTACGTGCATTTCTTGAGCTGGGTTCTAGACAACCTAACTATGGGCTGTTACCCATAATAACTTACTAGCCATACTCGTGCGATGAAGTATTGCTTATTTCTTTTTCTTTTATTTTCTCCTTTTCTATTTTTTGCTTTTCATTTTGGACTTTCTTTTTCTTTTCTTTCTTTAAGTAGGTGGCTTTCCTAGTCTAAGATTTACCTAAAGGCAGCAGGAAAAGAATGGTCCAGTGGTTGGGCTCTAGACAACCTTCCAATGTACTGTTACCAACGATAACTTGCCAGCCATACCACACTAAAAGGTTCATTAGCTACCCAATTTCCATTAAAATCATCAAATAACAAGTTAGTACGAATAATGTGTAGATGCTTAGACTTAAAATCTCCTCAAATCAGAGGGCAAGTTGATAAGTCATGTACTTATCACCCCAACTTATTTAACCAAATTGAAGTAAATTCAGAATGGCGAGGACTCGATAAGCAAATCCACATTTTAGTGGACACCCAAGCTGATTAAGCTCGAAGACCTAAAGAATCTAAGTGTTCAGATCCTACTGTATTATTCCCTAAGGTTGAAAAATCCTAATCCCCAATTATTCTTTCCTACTTCAATTTTTTTAAAATAAATAAATAAAAAGAATCTACGGAGCTGACAAAATAATTCAGTGATAAATATCCACCCCCCATGCCTATCTAACACAATGTCCTCATGGTATTAAAAAGACATGAAACAGAGTGGAGTAAAGTAGAAAGCACCTGTATTATGTAAATAACGAGTCTGCTCTGAGATAAAAAGAACTATATACGTGCTGAATTTCGTGCCTTCAGCTAGGCACACTATACACAGAAGAAGAAATAAAGAATTCACAAGTGTAGGTTAGAATCAAAATAAAATGATTCACCTCAGGACCTGCCAGCAAATGTCCACAGATGTGGACCAGATTGTGATGTAGACCCATACCCCATGGTCGAGTATATTTAAGGTTCTGGATAAAATTATCCAAAACCTGAAATCAGTATGCAAGCAAGGTTAGGCCTATGATTTGTGAGGATACAACCCAAGACCAAAAAGTCAGGTTACAGAAAGATTAAGCTCAAAAGGATAAGCATTGAATTTGTGCTTGGGTTGGACATCCTCTGAATCAAAGATGTCATAAGGGTCCTAGTAGAAGGTTGGGAGTTTTAGACAAATTGGAACCCTTAGACTCAATCTTCTACTTCCTCCAGAATTGGATACCCAAATCAACATTTCCTAACTCCTATCTTCCTCATTCAAGATTTCAAATTTCGAGACCTCATGCATGTTAATCATCCCATCTGAAATTTCCAAGTCTAAAAGATTTGACTGAATCAAAATTGACTTGGGTTTAGTGATCTCAAAAATAGAATCGTTAGTAAGCTTAAAGGGTTGTAATTGAGGAATGGGGCTTTGAATTAACTCCATGAAATCAGGATCCGAATCCACCATGCAAGCTCCAACAGGATCAAGTTCCTCAATTTTAGGGCCATCAAATGATTTATCAAATTCCTTAAGCCCAATTGTCTCACTAAAATTGTGTTATGTAAACTCATGTGAGACTTTGCATAATAATTATTCACCTTCAGAATCAAAGAAATCTGAATCTGCATTAATGTATGTCTTAAAATTATCCATCACTTTCTGATCCATGGAGACATACATTTCCTCGTACCCCGGCTCAGGTATCTTAGGTAAAGAAATCAGTTCATCCTTAATTGGTTGCTTTAAATAAATCTAGTCAATCCTGATCTCGTAACACGTGTCCCCCCCAGTAGGTGCCTGAGCGAGTTCTGACATTAGCTCTCCTGAAGGGGGTTCATCCCGGGAATCATTCCAAGATTGAACTAAAGCAACCACAAATTTCATCCTCAGTTTAGATAACTTCCAAAGTAAAAACTCACCCAGTCCCTTATTGTTAACATCCTGGAGCCAATCCAATAGATACTTGTTAGGATTGTCAATCATTTCAATCAGGGGCTCCAATTCTTCAAGGTAAGGCATTGGCTGAGCTTCTAAAGATTGTATGATATTCCTTAAGTTACCCAACACCTTCTCTTGGACCTGGCTAACCTAAACCACACAGTTTAGTTTAGGTTTGGGTGGGTTTGGATTTAGTGCAGGGGAGTTAACGAATTGAGGATCTTGATACCCTCCCTAATAATAGGTCATTTCAGGTTGTTGATAAGGTGGTGATGACCTAAAGGCAATGTATTCAAGGGAGGGGTAAGGATCAATGTATCCTTCTTGATTGTAGATCATATTAGGCTGTCCAAATGAGGGTGATGATCTATAATCGATATAACTCGGAGAAGGATAAGAATCAAGATTTTGGTGTCCAAGGTTGGACCCTGAACATGGAGGTCCAGAGCTGTATTCCCAATCAAGATTATCCCAACTAGAAGATGGATGAGAATAAGTCTGATTGGAATAATAATCATTTTGGGAATAAGTAGTGGTAGGAGGGTAGGAGTGGAAGTTTGAATAGGATGTGGAAGGATCAATGACAGAATGGGAGGAAGACAGGTACCCTGCAATACAAACAAACAAATCTGTCCTTAAGTGGCTAGCCTAAAGACCTACAGACTCCCAGAACCCGTCTTAAGATAAAGAATCGATTTGATCTACTTCTTTCTGGTCAATCCAACCAATTAGAGGGAGGGACTGGGGAGAAGGCTCTTCCTTTGGCTTACACCTCAGGTTTCTAGTGTACCCCCAGCCGCGACCATTTGATTCTACTCCCCTAGCTAGACATCATATTGAATGGTAGAAACAGGTTAATCGAAAATAATCTCAGTCTGGGCTCCGAAGAGCGAGTCAACTCCTTAGGGCCAACGTCTACTCTATTTTAATTAGGGTTAGGTTTGAATGTGCTTTGGAATGTGATGGGCCCTTTATCTGGGTTGTGCCCTTAATGATTGATTGATATGTATGTGCGTGCACAACCAATGGTTTTCAAGCAAGATTATTTTTGGATGTGGTGAATTTTAGGGTTTAAATCTTGCTTAGTAGCTTTTAGGATTCAACTTTAGGTGTCTTCAATCAAGTTCAGTTGACACATCAGGTTTTGAAAGCATAGGTGAAGATGTTTTCCTTTAAAGCTTAAAAGAATGTGGAGTGCCTAGTAAATCTGTAAAAGTTGAACCTATGTGGCAGCTACTTGATCAATTGATTTTAATTAAAGTGGTGCAGCCCAATCAGCTCAAACAATTGACCTAATACACCACTTAGTTAGGCACATAAATGATTGCCTAATCTGATTTCTACTCAATTATATGTTTGGGTGTGTGTATCGATTCTAAAGATCGATTTACCAGTTGAGTTTGAAAATCAGAAGAGGTTGTGTACCTCTGTGAGATCTTTTTCTTTTTTAATTTTTCTTTAATATGTGGAGGGTGAGGTGGGTAGAGATGACAACCAAACAATCAAAACTAACCTTAGGGTTTAAGAGAACTCCTAGGTTAATTAAGGTTTGTGTTATTAACTAATGGAATGAAATCTAGTGGGTGGGGAGGTGGGGGTAAACTTACAAACCCTTCAACCGCACTTTACTCCAATCTACCGCTTTTGCTCACCTCGTGAGAGTACCTGCAATCATAATAAGAAAGGAGAGAAGTGAGGTGAAAGATAAGTAAGGAGGAAAAATGCGAAAAATCAAAGTGTGTCGCCTCCCCTGCAATGATGCCAACATGTTAAAATGGAAATTATCGCAAAAAGGATTGAATTTTGAATAACCCGTCGTCGTAGTATGATTTGCAAAGAAATTCATCAACAGATAAATTTACCAAAATTCGTAAAGAGATTCTAGGTCGAACACATGGAGGTGGACATTTGATTAAAAATATGCATTTGTTTTGTTTGTCATGAAATAGATTAGCTGATCAAAAACTAGCTATCTATTTAATAAATAATAAATAGAAGAGAGAGAGAGAGAATATTACAAATAAAGACAAAAGAGAGAGAATAAACATGGATTTCCCCATCAAATGTTGTTCATTACACTAATTATTACAACTAGAAAGCAGGAAATCTACACTAGAAAGCAGTAAATCTACTTTAGAAAGCGGTAAAGAAAATGAAGAGAGAAGTATCCTCCTTGAGAATTGCTTGGAAGACGAGTCGGACGAAGCGACGCCTGGAAGGTGGAGGATGGAGTAGGAAGGAGGATGAAGTGGGAGGAACCAAGGGTGAGGAAGGATGTCATCGTCGTTGTGGAATCCACTTCTCGAATGCAATGAGAGGACAACCGCAGAATGCTCCACGAAGGGGGGAGAAGGTGAAAAAATTCTAATTTTTACTCTAGAGGGGCATCCCGGGTTTGGGACAAGCTCTTAGAGCTTTGAAAGGGGTGAGAAAAGAGAAGGGATGAAAATTTCGAAGGGTAGGGGTCTCCTTTTATAGTTGCACGAATTGGGAGCAATTTGATCATTACATATTCAAAACATTAAATGCGGGGGTCTTTAGTGATGGAATTAAGCGTCACGAAAGACCCCACATCGCTGCAACCTCCTCGCCTCCTGCGTCTGCTCGTGTTTTCATAAGATCAATCGTATGATCTCAAGATCGGATGGCTTAAAACGCTCCTCGCAAGTGCCTCTTCGTCAGCTCAACGCACAATGCATGCCTCTTCTCAATCGTTTGATCTCTCATCCAATGGCTCAGAATGCATCGCGCACCCTCGCGTCTGATCAGGCGTTTGAATCTACATAGCATCACGCGTGCGTGAACCGCGCGAATCCGTTGCACCACGTCGCCCACTCCTAGCCCGCACGATCTGCATTGAACGGCTGAATTGAATGTGCTCCGCGTCTTCAGCTCAATTTGAGGTTCGCAGGGATTCGACCCCACAACCTCTACCTCACGATAGCATCCATGACCAACACGCTACAGGCGCTACTTAGTCTCGCTTAGGAATTAGGCACGCGCGCCTATGGCTATTGGATCAAGATCCAACGGCCAAGATCATCCATGCCTTTGCCTTCAGAAGTGTAGCTGCGAGTCCTTGGGCCGATTGGGCGGCTAAGATGGTGCCACATGGCACCATCTTGGCCATCCATCTTTTGTGACTTGTAGAAGGTGCCATGGATGTCTGATTGAGCCAATTTTCACATTGTTAGGCTGCGATCATCAATCTGAACCCATCCGTGCAGTCGGATTTGTCATCTAAAGTGAGGATTGACACCATCTTGGCCCTTGATCTCTAACCTTCCTCGAATTATATTTGATGCTACGGAAGTCCATTCGAGGCGATCTTGGAGTCGTTGAACTCCAATCATTGCCCTGTTCAGATCCGTACGGTTGGATCTTTGATCCGAGGCCCTGATTAAAAGTCACCCCGTTACCTGATCACAAAAAGGGAAAATTAACCTAAAATTTACACAACCTAACTTAAATGTAAGATGATGTATGTTATGCAATATTTATAATGTATGATGCAACTAGAATACTAAAAACATGCATAAATTGACATTTTAGGCTATTCAAATGCATAGCATCAGAGACTCATCCGGAAATCGGTCTGATATCGGTGGGGTGTATGGAATGTAGTCTGGGTCTAGCCGAGACAAGTGATCTGCCACAACATTATGCGCTTTGGCTTTGTCATGGATTTCGACATCAAACTCTTGCAAAAGAAGGATCCATCTGATAAGGTAGGGTTTGGCATCCTTCTTTGCCAACAAATGCCGGAGGGCGGAATGATCTATGTAGATGATAACTTTGGACCTGAGTAAGTATGACCTAAATTTCTCCAACCCGAATACCACGGCTAGCAATTCTTTCTCAGTGATTCTATAGTTACGCTAAGCATCATTCAGCATTTTGCTAGTGTAGTATATTATGAATGGATGGCGCTCTCGACACTTGCCAAGAATGGCTCTGACAGTGAAGTCGGAGCCGTCACACATCACCTCAAAGTCAAGAGACCAATCGGGAGGTTGGAGAATAGGTGCACTTGAGACAACGCTTCGTAAGGTCTCGAAAGCACTGAGACATGAGGAGTCGAAATCAAAGGGTGTGTCAGTTACCAAAAGATTTGTTAATGGATGAGCAATTTTCTAGAAATCTTGAATGAATCTTCATTAAAATCCAACATGCCCTAAGAATGATCTGATTTGCCTAACCGAGCTAGGCGGAGGTAATCGCGAAATGATTTCAGACTTAGCTCGGTCGACCTCGAGTCCATTAGAGGAGATCCTGTGACCTAGTACGATGCCATTCCTCACCATAAAATGTCTTTTGTCCCATGAAAGTACTAGGTTAACCTCTATACATCTCCTCAGAATCTTTTTGAGGTTATCAAGACAAGACAAGAAATTGTCTCCAAACACAGAGAAGTCATCCATGAACACTTCTACGCAGTCCCCAATCATGTTTGAAAAGATGGCCATCATGCATTGCTGAAAAGTAGCTAGTACGTTGAAGAGGTTGAAAGGCATTCGTTTAAAAGCAAATGTTCCAAAGAGACACGTAAAAGTCATCTTGTCTTGATCTTCTGGGTTGATTGCAACTTGATTATACCTGGAGTCTCCATCTAGAAAGCAAAAGAAACTACGCCCGGCTAGCTATTCTAGAATTTGATCAATAAAGGGTAAAGGAAAATGATCCTTTTTTGTAGCTGAGTTTAGCTTCTTGTAGTCAATGCAGACCTGCCAAGAAGTCGTGGTGCAGGTCGGGATGGATTCACCCAATTCATTTCTAATTACGGTGAGTCCCACCTTTTTGGGCACTATCTGAATGGGACTCACCCACTGGCTATCAAAAATAGGATAGATAATGCCTGCATCCAGCCATTTAATGATCTCCTTCTTGACAACCTCTAACATATTTGGATTTAGGCATCTCTGAGGTTGTCTCGATGGTCTCACCCCTTCATCAGTGTAGATATGGTGAGAGCAATATGAGGGGCGAATTCCGTGGAGATTGGCAATGCCCCACCCAATAGCAGCCCTATGTGCTTGTAGAACGAAGATCAACTGGTGTTCCTGATCCGGAGTTAAGTGAGCATTGATAATCACAGGATGTCTCACTTTCTCCCAAAAACACGTACTTGAGCGAATCAGGTAAGGGCTCTAACTCTAGTAGCAGAGGGTGGGGAGGGGGTTTATGCAGGGGAGGTGAGGAAGCAACAACGGAAATATGTT
This sequence comes from Thalassia testudinum, assembly GCA_037157565.1. NCBI lineage: Eukaryota > Viridiplantae > Streptophyta > Magnoliopsida > Alismatales > Hydrocharitaceae > Thalassia > Thalassia testudinum. The sequence goes on from JAZHRO010000031.1 coordinate 149,817,563, forward strand.
GATCCTGACTATTGGAGAATCCACCTACAGTGGTCATGTAATCCTACCTTAAGATATCAGTGCTGGATAGGATAGGATAGTCAGGATTAAGGGTGTTAAGAGCAGTTGAACACCCCTGACAACCAGATCCATGGGACAAAATGTGTATGTCATTAGTCTCAGTCCCGTGTGGATCGTGATCAAAGACCCTTGATAGTGAAGATGAATGTGCCATTGGGTCACTACAGAGGAGCCCAATGTTCCCACAGAAAGCTAAATCTTCATCTTCACTATCCTCCTCGATCAAATCTCAATCAAAGTTCTTTGATGCCCTGAAAATGTCCAGTCTAAGCTTTTTGTTTCCCAGGGTAATCTCCATGCACCTTGATGCACAATCGATGTTTGCACGGGTGGTTGCGAAAAATGGGTGACCTAGGATAATCGGTGCATCACGAACAAAAAAGTCCACTAGAAAGCAAAATCCTTGGACTTTTATGATCACATTTTCAACCACCCCCCTCGGTGTTTTTACAGATAGATCAGCCAACTGTATGGTAACCGAGGTGGGCTTTAACTCCCCAAATCGAAATTGATCAAATACCGCTGTGGGAGTTAGGTTGATGAACGACCCCAAATCAAGAAGGGCCCTATCAAAAGGGGAATCCTACAAAAAGCAAGAAATTAGTGGTGTGCCCAAGTCCTTCTTTTTGGGTGGTAAGTCAGCTAAAATAACTGCACTGGCTTCCTCAGATAATACCGCTTGTCGTCCGATTCTCTGCTGTCGCTTCGGCATACAGTAGTCCTTAAAGAACCTAGCAACAACAGGGATGTGATCTATTGCTTCAAGGAGAGGGACCTGAATATGAACTTCCTTGAACATAGATTTCAGGTCCTCGAAATTCCGCGTGTCCTTTTTCTGTGCTGAATCTCGTGTCAGGGCAGCGGGAAAAGGGACGGGAATTTTAGGGTCTAGGGGCTTCTTTCCTTTATCTAATGAAGATGGCTTGTGAGAGGAAGAGGGTTGTGAGCCATCTTGTGGTAGAGTGCACGAAAAATCATTACCCGCTTGCCTAGGTAGTAGATCTTGTGTAGTCTTTCCGCTCCTTAAGGTGACAACTTTTGCATCGACGTGCTGTCCATGCAAGGGCAGAGGAGCGGGTTGGTCTGGATACACAGGGTTTGGCAACAGCAGTGGCTGACTAAGCCCATAACCAAGAGGTGCGGGAGGTGCTTACATCACAGCATGTGCCTGCCCCTGTGGTGCTTGGAATCTAGGCGGGGCACCTTGATTCTGCACATATCTTGGGTTTGGGACAAATTGGGAGGGCAAAGCTCCATGTGATCTATGCTCCTACATCATCTGGTTTTGCATATTTTGTATGCTCTGTATTTCGTCAGCCATTGCCTTCACTATTTGCAAGTTGTCATGAGTAGATTTTCGAATTGATGCTTGCAATTCCTCCTTTAGCGACTCCAAAGGGTCGGCCTACTTTGGAGGGTAGTTGGCAGCTTGGTGTAGCGGCTGATAGATAGAGTGTGTCTATTGTTGCTGAGATGGGAATGGCTATTGCCTAGGATACGTGTTCTGTGCATTCCCATATTGTCTGGTCTGGTAGTGTGGAGCTTGATTTGGTCTCTGTGTGTTACCAGACCAGGAGAAATTGGGATGATGGTGCCAACCAGGGTTATATGTTTCAGAATACAGGTTGTTATGCCCATACCCTGAATGGCATTGACATCTTCATAAGATGAAGACGTCTCAGATGCGAATTCATCAAAAGAATAAGAACTTGCACCGTCATGTGGTGCATAACCCTGATTGTACGGTGCCAGATCCATATTGTTCACGTGTTCCTGGTATGCAGGATCCCGTGAAGATGGAGAGAAAACATTTCGAGTAAATGGATATGTATGAGCAGAGGGGGCTTAGAATGCTTGAGAGGAGTAAGATGGAGTAGTGTTGCCAGAAGATCCGGATCTCACTCGCATTAATTCATCAAGCTTCTTATCGAGTAGATCCACCTTATCCAGCTTTTTGGTGATAATGTCCATGTCGGCTCGAGCATACTCGACTTGAGCTTCATGGAAATTAACTCATTGCTGTCCAGGTCGCTGGAACTGGTTCATTGAGGAGGCATTCATCAAGTTCTCTGATAAGGACTCGAACAGTTAAAATGCACTATTCTTGTCCTTCGCGAGAAAATTCCTACCAATAGATGCATTGGCAAGGTACCAATGTGTGTCATCCAACCCATGGTAAAATACTTAAGCGAGGTGCCATTTGGGTACACCATGGTGTGGGCACTTCCTGAGAAGATCGTGCAATCTATCCCAGGTGTCATGCAGCTTCTCTCCAAGGCCTTGAGCGAAGGTCGTGATTGCACGCCTCATAGCATTTATTCGGCCGATCGAGAAGAACTTTTGGAGGAATTCACGACGTAATTCCTCCCAGGTTCCAATTGGCCTCCCGATGGTCTTGAACCAATAAGTAGCTTTATCCTTGAGAGAAAAAGGAAAAAGCTTCATGAGAACAATTCCAATATCTATATTCCTGGGTCGAACTGATTCTACAATCTGACTCAAGTCTTCGAGGTGCTAGAAGGGATCCTCATTCGAGTTTCCATGGAAATCAATCTGAAACAGACTTATGATATTCGGTTTCAACTCGAATGTGTCTCCGCCTGCAGGAATTCAGACCTGAGGTGCTATGATTGTTGTCGCCTGATCATAGTAGTCCCGCAGTTGTTCTCCACGTGGTGGATGCTGCATCCCAACGAGTGTTGTGAGAATCCGGTCAATGCTCTGCTCATATTTCTGTTCCATTTTTTCGCCCCTAGCTTCCAGACTAGCCATTGGGTCCTGATTCTCAGGGTCCTGACGAACTAGAGGATCGGGATTAGCCATCTCAGTTAATCGAGTGGAAGAAGGTTGAGAAGAGAGGTCAGGCGAAAATTGCCTTTGCTGCTTTGGGTTTGGCTCCCAAGGTCCCGCAAGTTCAGGTATTAACGACCTTCTTCCTTGCATACACCAACTCAAAGGGTTGGTGTAATCAAGTAGAACAAGGCTAAGGCCTTGTTAATCAGAGTGGTCCTTTAGATCAGATGATCGGATTTTTCATTTTAGTTTGTGTTATTAAAAATTCGGCGAGAGACCAACTGTAAGGAATTCCCGCCTCTCAGGCTAACCTAGCCAGTCTAGTTACGAGGGGACTACAAGGGAGGTTCTTCCTTCGACTTTCGCCTCCGGTTCCGTTACCCTGTAGCCCTGGTCGTTTGACACTATCCCGTAGGCTTAGTCACCAAGTTTTGCAAGAGAGGTTGGAACTACCCAGTAATTTCAAGCCAAATGCAGGTTATTTGATGTATTTTTGTGAATTCTTAACCTGTTTCTCCAATGTAGTAGATGGTGGGTGGTCCACAAGGTGACTCACCTCACCGACTAGCTTTTGGGTTCATTGGAGTCCAAGTTAGTCTATGAGGTCCTATTGGCTCATGCACTTCTATGTTCTTTTTCAAATTGAAGACCATAATTTAAATGTATACTCTAAGGCAATATGGAATCCAAATGATTTGAAACTTGGCAAGAAGATTCCTTTTTCAATAAGCTTTGCAGAGAGTATTTTTTCAAATTTTTTTTCTATTTCCAACAATTAGTTATGAATTTTTAACTAATTAGGGGTCAAATCTGAGATTTAGACCACGTGTTGGTTTTTCTGTTGAAAATTATACCAAATATGCTCTAAAAATTTTGTAAAAATATGATATTGAAAGCTAATTTGATTATCCTTCACACCCACATGTTTTGAATAAATTTGAATTGTATGTTAGTCAGAATTGATTTCTAAAGTTCATAAGAGTTCTATTTTCAATCAATCTGACTAGTATGTACTCCATGAATTTTTAAAAATCCCATAGAAGAAATTTCTTTTAGGAAAAGGTGGCGTTGGAAAGATAATTTGAAGATCTAGTTCCAATCCAAATTTTAGGATTTTTGGAGTATTAGAAACACAGATATTGAATTTTAAAGATGACACTTACTTTCTGGCTAAATTTCTAATTGGAATGTGTGCACCTGATTTTCACAACACTCACTTTTCCTCGTTCGCCACTTCGTGTCGTTGTTCCTGCACACAAAACTACTGTATTAGAGATAAAATCAAAAGTCACCTTGCCTCCCCGGCAACGGCACCAATTTGTTCGCGGCGTAGATCGCGTAGAGAATTAGCACATTGCAGTATAGTGCGAAATACATCTCGTGCAAATAAATTAACGGAACTTAGTGAGTCCCAGTCTATCATAGAGAGGTAGAAAGCACTTTTGATTTGATACGTCATTCTAAATATAAATGCTAAATAGTATAGACACAATATATATAACAATCAGAAGAGTTCAAACTTGAATTGTATACATAGAACCAGACAAATTTTAACATAAATGTAACTACTTATGTAATATAGCGAGGGCACCACGGGTGATTCATGGTGGCCTTTTGGAGAGGTTGGGAAGAAGCAACAATCCATCGGAGTGAGCCAACGAATGCTTCAGATGGAGGTGCAGAGATGAATGTAGAGAGATAGGAAGAAGAAAAGAGAGAGGTTGAAGGAGGAAGAAGAAGAATATGAGAAGTGCCTTCAAAGAGGGACCCTTTGGCCTCTTTTTATAGCTTTAGTGGAGGGAAAAGAAGGTATTTGGCCCCTTAAATCCGTGTAAATGCCTTGGATTGATCAGATCCGTTGATCGGAAGATCAACGATCCTGATTAAGCCTTCTAAATCCTTCTTTTATCCCTAATTGAATCTGGTGCTGCCACATGGTAGCCTATGCACCCTCAGAAGAAGATCGCATGACTACAGATCGCCTACGCTCGCGCCTTCTCTTCCTCTCCTTCGTCGCTTGCCTCTTCTGAGCTCCCACGATCGAACGGCTTAAACGCGCGCTCAATCGCACCTTTAAATCTTAAAGCATGCTCTCGCGCGTTTCCGCACACGTCATCACACACGTTTTTGATTCATCGTCTCTGCACCCGCAACGCGTCTACTGCCGAGTCGCCCGATGGAGATCCGATAATTAATTACACCTGCGCTCGTCGCTTCTTCCGATTTCCCACCGGGCGTACTTCGATCGTTCTCCCCTTGTCTCGAGGAGAGAGCACTAACCAATGCACTACTCCCACGCATTTGTTTCATTTACGTTTTGTTGGCGCGTGTTCTCAGCCGTTGGATGGGAATCCAACGGTCGAGATCTTGTCCTCATCTGATGCTGCAGCTGAGGGTAGGTGGCGTGACTACATCGTGGCTGAAGCGTCGGTTATTCTCAACCGGGTTTGAGGGTTTTGGTTTTGTTATAACGTTGTAGTAAAGCCGGTTATTACCAACATTTCAAATATAAATTTTTTTACTCGGAAAATGAAAGAGTTCCCGAGGTCGAACTCAGGGAGCAAGTCGTATTCTAGAGATATACATGTTTCTTTTACAAAATAAAGAGAGAGGGAAAGAATTTGTTGTGATGTTCTTCTTTCTTTCTTTTCTTCAGATCTCCTTCTTCTTCTTTGTTCTGCAGTTTCTTCTGTGAATGTTTCTTCTTCCTTTCTTTCTTCAGCCTGCCTTCTTTCCTGCTCTGGCTGCTGACCTTCCGTCGTCTGACCCGGTGCTTCGACGACTTAACTATGCATTTGCTACAGTGCAGCTCCTTCTTCTTCGCCTGCACTTCTTCTTCCGCGGGTCTTCTTCTTCGCCTGCACACTTCAGAGTTTCTCGTCAGAAGCAAAACCTACTCTACCCTCCCCCCCCGCGTCTCTCTTTCTCTCTGAAACCACTCTTGGGAAAGCTCTCCCAGAGCTACCGGGTAACCGGGTTCGGATCAGGCCCGGGTCCAGGCCCACCGGCGTGCGTGGTGGGCGAGGAGTGCAGGTCAGTCGAGTCGGGTCGGGTCGGTTCGGGTCAGGTCCGCGGGGCGTGAGCGCGGACGAGACCGGGTAACCGGGCGGGTGAAGGGGACCTCACCCCGTGTACTGAGGCAGTAAGGCTATTGCACTTTTGCATCTTATGTCGCTGCGGCTCTTCAGGCGTTTCCGAGGTGGGACTAAACGGCCCACCTCAATTGCGCGCCCGCAGCGGGGAATTCAGCAGGAGATGGCAGCGTCACGCGGAGTTTTCTTCCTCGGCTGCGAACCTGGTGTTTTGCCAAAACTCCTCGCAAGGCCTGGGAGTGAATCTGGGCTTGGCGCTGAGCGTGGCGCGCCTGTAGCTGCAGGCGGAAGCAGGTCCTCCTGCGCGTCAATGGCGGCGGAGGTCGGGTGGCCTGTCCACAAGAAAACGGCCTCTCGGCCTAATCAGAGAGTGCCAGGAGCTTCGCCAGGGAGCGGCGAAGCTCGTGTGGGTGGTGGCGAGGCGCGGGGCGGCGTGCGAGGGCTGCCCTAGGTCGGACTGTGGGTCGGAGGATGGGTCTGTTCGGTGGAGTTGCAGAGGGTGATGTGGGGGAAGTGGTAGGGCGGAGATTGATCAGGGTGAGGAGGCGGAGGTCCTGCGGTGGTTGGCGAGCCGTGTGGGTCGCTGAGGTGATGGGAGCGGCTCGCCGGAGGGTGGTCGGAGACGAAGGGGGTGAAGGTGGTCAGGGTCGGTCGAGGGCTTAATTGACTAAATTGAAAGCGGGGAAAGAAAGAGGAGAAGAAGGGGAGTAGCTCTAGCTTACTTGCAGGGACGAAAGGGGAGGAACAGGGCGACAGTCGTATCGGCTGTCGCCGGAGAAGACGATGCTCAGGGAAAGGGGCGGCGGCGAGCAGAGAGCCGGAGAGGCGCCAGCTGGGTGCGGCGTGGCGCGGGAAGAGCAAGGGAGGAAGTCTCTGCTGCTGGTATTGCGGCAGAGCGAAGAGGTGGAGGGGGAGGAAACCGCCGGAGCTGGTGAGCGTCTGCCGGAGGAAGAAGAGAAGAAAGTTGGGGATTTTCTCCGTCAGATCCAGGCTGCCCTGGTCGGTGGAGCAGCGGGGGGTATTTATAGGGAGCAAGCAGGGAGGAAGGCGGAGGGAGACGACGTGTCTCCCTCGCCGGAGGATGGTCGGAAACAAGAACCCATACCGTCCGTGCGTTCGCACGGCCGGTATGGTGGGTTACGATGACCAGGGGGTGTCCCTGCGACGGCTGACGACGCAGGGCACCCCCGGTTTACTTGCCAGGTCCCCCACCTCACCCTGCGCGGCGCCATGCTCCGCGCAAGGTCGCCGGAGCATGGTGCTGGCAGGTTTTGCAGGAGGGACCTGGTTGCAAAGAACGAAGGAGAGTTAGGGGCCAAAATGCGAGGGTTCAAAAGTTGAGGGCCAAAGAGTAAATATATGAGGACCAAAGTGTAAAGTCGGTCAAGGAGGTTTCTTCTTAGGCTCAAGTTTTTATACATGACTAATTAGGACCTAAGGAATCTGATGGTGAATTTCATTTCCATATTAAACCTTGTTTGACCGGTCAATTTGCACAAAAACCCAAATTAAGTTATTAATTGGGCATGGTTCTCAATGTAGGTCAAAATGGGTTCTAAAGGCCAAATTGAAGGTTCTAAACCCTAGAGATTATTTTTCTATGAATTTTAGAGGGTTTATTCTATTTTTACTTTGCCTCGAACCTTGTGAATTGAAGTGGGTTGTTTTAGGGTTACAGATTATCATTTGGTTTCTTGGAAGTGCTGTAGCCCTTGCTAGATCATTTCATCCCACTTTTATTCTTATTAAGCTGCTTTGACCTATGTTTGGGCCCTGAATTACCCTGTATGCAGATTATACTGGTAAAATTGCACTTTTACCCCTTATGACTTGTTTTCTTCTCAAACTCAGAATTCTCTGAGTTAAGCCTTTCCTTGAGATATGTAGGAGCTTTTATCCTTTATATTAGGTCAAAATGAGCTAGTTATGGCTCATGATGAGGTTCTCATCAGTGGCCATTGGATGACAATCCAACGGCCCACGGTTCTCCTTCCAAATTGGGGCGTGGTGAGGGGCGGCTACAATGGCACCACATGGCGCCATCATGGCCGTCCATCTTCTTCTTCTTGTATCTGATGACGTAGGCCTCCAATTAAGTTGATTTATGCACCGTTGGACTGCGAACTTCGATCCGAATCCTTCCGTGCGGTTGGATTTGTCATCTGAGGTCGAGATATTCTTCAATTTCCCCTTGGCTCCTACTTCTACAGACTCCCTAGGGTGCTACGAGAGTCTGATTGATGCACTCTTGGAAGCGTTGGACTCCCGTCATTATTCCGAACAAATCCATAAGGTTGGATCGATCATCCACAGTCTTGGATTACCTGCAATTAATAATACCTCTCAAATGGCACATTATTATGTATAAAACATATAAATCATCTAAGATGCAAAGTACGATGTGTATGCATGCAGAATGCCTGTGTTAAGAAAGGTTCTACCTCAATTCAGGCGAATTAGGGTTTATGAAAGCTGCGCAATCAGCGCACCACTCATTTTGGTTGTCATAAATGACACCACCTTTCATCATGCCCCTCTCGACTTAGGTGCCTCTATTGATCTCATTCCCATGGTCTTATTCAAGGAATTTCGATTCAGTGAATTGAAACCTATTAAAGTTCAATTTCAATTGCCAGACTGATTTACCATTAAACCACGAGGAGTTTTCGAGGATATTCTTGTCAAGACCCAGAATTGTATATTTCCAGTTGATTTTTTGGTCCTTGACGTAGAGGTACCAGTCATCCTTGGAAGACCTTTTCTGATTACCGCACAAGCTAATATCAATTATCCTTCTAGAAAAATGGATGTAAGTTGCGGTAACAAGACTATTTTATTAGATAATTTCCAAGCTTCCAAGAAGTCCATTGATTATAAATTTTTTTAGGACCCTAACACTAAAATGGAAGCAGTAATTGAGAAATCTATCAATTCCTACTCTTCTTTGACCACCATTAATATTAATTCATATTCCAAATATGATTTTGTGGCCCAAAAAATTTCAAATCAACTAGGGTTTTACTTTTACTCTTTTACACTTCCTAATTTATCACCAAAAACATCCACACTAACTTCACCCACCCTGCATCACATTGACTTCTCTCCCCTCCCTTTCCATTGGACCTACCACCTGACCCATCGAAGTTTGGCTTTTGATAAACACACATGAATTCATGATAAAAATGCTTATTTATGGTAGTTCCTAGGTCTAGCATTGCATATCATAGTATAAATATTGCATAACATTCATTGCATTGCATTTAGGATAATTTGTATATTCTGTATATTAATTTCAACATTTTATACGGCTAGGAGGCAGTGCAACATCTTTACAGGCTTTGGATGAAGAATCCAACCATACAGATGGATCTAGAGCGACGATTGCAGTTTGTCAACGCAAAAATCACCCCAATCCAAGCTCCGTGGCACCCTCTACAAGAAGAAGATGGACGGCCCAGATGGCGCCACGTGGTGCCATCCAGGCCACCCCACTTAAGCCACCGCGCCCCAACTTCATGCAAGGAACGATCCCAGTCATTGGATCTCAATCCAATGGCTGAGACATGCGCTACATCGGCTGGTTCTCCCCTCCAAAGCACAGCAGCAAAGGCTTCATCTCAATCGTTGGATCTTCATCCAACGGTCAAGGCGCGTGACCACACCGCTCTCCACGTGACCATCCAACACATTGGCCAAATGGTAGCACACCCGCTCCTCAAACGAGAAGTGTGAGTTCAAGCCGAAATCCTCCACGTCCGCTACAACACCGACAAAAATTGGCCCACTCGATCTTGATCGAGCGGTCTAGATTCCTCACGCGCGATCTAACGCCACCAAGCAATGCGAGGATGCATGCCAGATCACATGCGCGCAATCAGAGGAGCCCATTTAAGACGACTGGATACACTCTTAGTCGTCGGATCTTCGAGGTGAGCGATCCGTGTGCATTCAAACCAGCGAAGGCGCAATCCACGGATGCCTCTCAGTCGTGCGATGAAAGATCCAACCACTACCGTTGAGTGCGGGATTCAAATTCCATCAAGCGCGCACTTCCTCCTCGCGGTCTCAGCCCTCTACGCCTGACCCAACAGCTGATGCTCTCCTTGCAATGTGCCAGCTGCAGCCGCACCTCCTCACCCCAGGCAAGCGCATGAATGCTTTAGAAACACCCCCGATGGGTCTTTAGCGATGTTTTAAATGTCGCTGAAGACCTATGTGTGCAAAAGACCTCCATTCCTCCACTATATGAACCCCATGACCCCTTCCCTTCCAAACCATCTCTACCTACTCTACTCCCACCTACTCCTAAGCTCTAGTAGCCTACCAAAGCTCCATTAGAGCTTATTCCCATGCTCCAAAGGCCTCCTATTAGTATAATGTTCCTATACCCAACCAAATATTCATCCTCCATCTCACCACCTTCATAGGAAGCCTCAGAGTCGTCCTCCCACCTCCATTCCGGTAGAAGATCGCCTCCATCTCCTCGTCCCCATTCCAGAGCCTTGGTGAAGCATTCCTCTACCTGGCATCCTCCTGCATCTCACCTCCATCGTCCAGCACCTTACCTCCTTTATCCAAGATGCCACCAAGCTCCATTGTCTCACTAAACAGCCGATTTGGGAGATTTCTTCTCACCCCTATCTCTTTTATATTTCTTATCTTATTGTCATAAACATTTGCATGATATATCAGATTTGTTTCCATCTCATTTTGTGACATTATCTTGACTGCTTCTTTATTGCAAAAACAAAAGAAAAAAATCACAAAACCCTAAAACCTCAAAAAGAAACAAAATGAAGCGAGGATTTCAATGAAAGTAAACGTCTCCTCCCTGTGTTCGACCTAGGACTCCCTTGGAGTTTCGATTATAAATTGTATTTGATAACGTATTTTGCGAGCTACGATGGCAGGTTCTTGAAACCCTAATTTTACTTCGCCAAAACCCATTCATCATTTTGGCACCGTTGCCGGGAGGCAATGGAATTTGCTTTCTTGCCTTTTGTGTTTCTTTACATTTACTTATTATTAACCCTGCATGCCTCTAATTTACTATCTTGCAGGTACCCTAGCAAGGAGATCCAAGTGTGGTAGATCTGAGTAAAGTGCAGGTAGAGTAATTTGTAAGTGCCCCCACATCCCCCCCTGCCCCTCTAGTTTCATTTCTCCACATCAATAACCAAGACCTAATCTACTTAAGTATTTGCATAAACCCTAGGATAGAATTTGTTTGTCTTGTTTGTCACCTCCACTCATCTCATCCTCACATATTATAAAAAAAATAAAAAGATACTTCTTGCAGGACAAATCAACATACACACTACATACACCCACATTTGATACACATAACCTACCTTGATTTTTATCTAGCAACTAGGATTCCAACCTGTGGAATCGGTACACCAATTCAACACATAAGGAGTAGAAATTATATTAGGTTAATCACCTTTTTGTGTGCCCTAATCAGTGGTGCATCTAGGCCAATTGATTGAATTGTTTGGGCCGCACTACCTAATCTAAAAGAAATTCATTTTGTAGCTGCCCCATAGGGTTCAATAATTAGGTCAAGCCAGGCACTCCATATTTTTCTTGATTTGTAAAGGAAAATACTTGAATTCGTGATTTCAAACTTGCTTTTCCTCCTAAAAATTTGGTTGAATATACCTAATATTTGAACCTTAAAAGCTACTAAGCAAGATTCAAACCCTAAAACTCACTTCATTATCAATAATCTTGCTTGAAAACTTTCTGGTTGTGCACATACATACATTTTCAACAAATCATTAAGGGCACAACCCATTAAGGGCCCATGACATTCCGAAAGCACTAAATATCCCAAGCCTAACTAAAATTGATTAGACATTGGCCATAAGGACTGATTCGCTCTTTGGGGCCCAGATTGAGATTGTTCATGATTAACCTGCTTATTCTAGTCAATCTGATGTTTAGCTAGGGGAGCAGCATCAAACGATCGTAGCTGCGGGATACATTAGGAACCGGAGGCACAAGCCAAAGGAAGAGCCTTCTCCCCAGTCCCTCCTTCTAACTGGTTGGATTGGCTGGATACAAGTATAGTAAATCATCTACAATCTTCAGACGGATTCTGAGAGTCTGTAGACCTTTAGGCTACCCAACCTAGGGACAGGCTTGTATTTTTGTGCTGCAGGGTTCCTTCCCTTCCCCATCCTTCCGACTTCCTTCCAGTGTATGCTTAGAAGTAGGTCATTCAACCCTTATCTGGAAGGACCTTTAGACCATTCCCGGAGACAGAGGTTGAGTTATAGCCAAGCAGATCCCATGGCTAATCAACAACCACCTCCCCCACCCCCGAACCAGCATGAGCTGATTCAGAGGTAGTTGGAAGAATTGCAATAGATGCAGCAATGGTTCCAAGATATGTATGGTCAGGGTGCTCGACCCTTGAAGGATTTGTATGATCCTTCAAACTATGGGAAATGTCCCAACATCATGATTCCCGCCAGAGACGTAGAAATCAAGCCCCAAGTCTTAAGTTTGATTAAGCATTTCCATGGGCTTGGCTCGGAGGACCCATTCCATCACTTGGAGGATCTGCCCACTTTGGTTTAGACCACCAAAGTGAGGAATGTGAACGAAGAGCAAATGATCATGAGGCTCTTTCCCCACTCCCTAAGGGATAAGGTTGCACATTGGTACCAGATTATTGGAAGGCCGATGAAACATGGGCTACACTTAAGTCGGCTTTCCTGAAGAAATTTTTTCCTCGGATGGACCAATGCCTTGCAATGTGCGATTACCACTTTTGCCCAACGGCCAGGGAACTGTTTCATGGTGCCTGGGAGCGATTCCATGAACTTTTGAGGAAGTGTCCAAACCACAAGGTGTCGAAATGGAAACTCGTGTAGATATTCTATCACCGGTTGGTTGAACAACTCTGTAATCACGTGGATGCCTCCTGCGGAGGTAATTTCCTCAACAGGGATGCAGATAGCGCATATGACTTGTTTGAGGAAATGAGCGAGAATTCAATTAATCATGCCTCCATGGATGCCTTCAATTGGTGCCAACAACCCAAGTCAAATGCTAATGAGATCCAGGATTCTCATTCATTTGACATGGAATTGATTTGTAACAAGCTTGATAAGATGGACTTGGTTGCTAAAAGAATGGAAGAATGGATATCTAGGAATTTGGGAAACACATCTACACCCACTCAATCCCAGAATTCTAGATTCCATTCTTCACGAGCTCCCATGGGGCGGGAGTTCGTGAACCAACTTGAATCAGCTCAACCTATGAGCCAAGATTTCTCGGAAACTTATGGGTTCCAAACTACGGCCTTTGATCCCAGTTTTTCTGATCCTTCCTTCTCTTCATCCTCACCCTATGAGGATGCGTATGCAATACGGGAGAATGCTAGGTCCAACCCGTATTCCAACACTTATAACTCGGGTTGGAGGAACCACCCTAACTTCTCTTGGAAAAGTCAAGGGCAACAGACCCAAATAGGACCCAACAACTATGCACCTCAGAGACCTATAGGTCAGGGTTAGGTATACATCTAGTTGCCCCCGAGATCGGTTACTCAGCCACCTTAGAATGCCCAACAATCTGCAGGGCAAGCTGATTTAAACCGGCAAATGGTAGAAATGCGAGGGTCTATTCTTCAGCTTATGCAGCAAATGAAGACATCCTTAGACAACTTGCAATCCGGGTTTATTGCTAACAACCAACAACCCGAATCTCTACCATCCCAACCTATACCCAACCCGCGTAATGTGCAAAATCAGGGCAATAGAGACTAAGGGTATAGAAATCAAAGGGACCAACATTCACATGCTCAGGTGGTTGAGCAGGGTCCCTCCTCTTCTTCTTCTGGATACATGACCAATCAAGGCCCTCCAATCTTCACTAACCCACCTCAAGACCCGAACCCATATGCCTCTACAAAGTGCGTTACCCTGAGAAGAGGAAAGCAGACCCAGGACCCTGAATTACCTTCTGGAAGCCAAAACCCTAGGGAGCTCAAGAGAGAAAAGGAGAAGATTGAAGAAGACAATAAGGCCCAGGGATCGGAAATTGAAGACACCACCCACATCCCGTTCCCTGAAGCCTTATTGAAAATAAGGAAGAAGAAAACCTTAGAGAGCAATGATGAGCTCCTGAATTTATTTAGGAGTGTAGAGATCAATATTCTGCTCCTCGATGCTATTAAGTACATCCCTGCTTACGCTAAATTTTTGAAAGATCTATGTACCCAAAAGTATAAACCAAGAGAACCCACTCCAAGGAAGGTGATTCTCTCTGAGCAGGCAAGTTCTGTTATCTTGCATCACCTTCCTCAAAAGTAGAAAGATCCAGGTGCCCCCTTGATTTCATGCATCAGTGGGAATACACTTTTGATAGGGCACTGTTGGATCTAGGTGCATCCATCAACCTAATCCCTACCTCACTTTATGTGAGGTTTGGGTTAGGTGAACTTAGGCCAACCTCAATAACGCTACAATTAGCAGACCGTTCAGTCACCACACCAAAGGGCATTATTGAGGATGTAATCGTCAAGGTTAAGAACTTCTATTTTCTCATAGATTTCCTAGTCCTTGACATGGATGTACCTAATGATTTGAGGAACATGCCCATCATTCTGAGGTGCTCGTTCCTAGCTACCGCCAAGGCCAACATAAATTGTGAGAGAGATAGTATGGAAATCGCCTTTGGGGATAGGAAGCTAACTCTTGATATTTTCAAGGCAATAAAAGGATTTGAGGATTGTGGATTCATTGAGGAGCTCGAGGATCAGGATTTTGAGACTTGTATGACAATCAGTGTACTTAAGGACTCCACTGGACTTAGCAAACCTAACCCACAACCCTCTATGGTAGACCTGCTGATGAGTCCATTTTAATGGACTAATATTACGCCTAAGTAATTTTAATTATATCTTTTAGGTTTGTTAATAATTATATTAAGTTATAGAATGTTTTCATGCATCATGATTTAGGTTTACATTTATTCTATAACTTAATATGTTCTTTTTATGTGCAGGAAAAATAATTGGCAAAAGAATGAGGAGAAAAGGATAAATTACCCTTTTTTTTTTCAAATCACCGGCGGCTGTTATTTTCCCCATTCTCCGGGGAACCCTCAACAGCCGCCGGCCAGAGATAGTTAAGGGATTTGAAAATCCCTTAACTCTCACAGGCGCAATGGAGAAGTTAAAAAGAAGAGGCAGATCCAGGGAGAGAAAGAGGAATCATCGAAGGAAGAGAAGAACGGGCATCATCTTCTCCAGCGTGCACTGTGGACCATCTTCCCCCTTGCGGGGAAAAACCACATCTTCAGCACCAAGTGCATCCTCTCACCCAGCAGGTGCATGCCTTCTTCCAGCCTCTCTAGCCAGGCCGCAGGTGCACCTCCCTTCAGCGCATCCTCCTTGCGCGCCCCCTCCTTCTGCAAGCACAGCGCTCTCCTCCTCTTTCCTGCTCCTGCACCACACTGCATCAACATCTGCAGGTGCCTGCACGCCTCACTGCAGCCGCTCCAACCTCTGCAAGTGCCTGCAACCATACCTCCGCAATCCCATCTCCCTTCTAGCACGGCCCCTCCTTCCTGTAGGCACCCGCACGCCCCACCGCTCACTCGCACCATCTGCAAGCGCACCTACCTCCCTTCAGCATACACCACGCCTGCACACCTCCCCGCAGCCAACCTCTCCAGCACTCCCTGCAAAGCGTCCTCTCACCTGCACGCATCCGCTTGCGCCTTCTCCAGCACTCCCTACAGTCCGCACCACCAACCGCATGCGCTGCGTGCAGAGGGCACCACACCAAGCCTGCAGCCGCACCGCACGCCTGCAAACCGCCTCCCCCTCACAGTGCCTCTCCACACCAGGCCTGCACCCGCTCACCCCTTCCAGCCGGACTTGCAGATGCGCACGGGCATGCACCCGCGCGGCCACCCACCACAAGGCTGCTGCAGACGCGCACGGGCGCACACCAGCGCACGGCCACCCGCCAACAGGATGCCCTGCAGCAGCTACTCTGCCTTCTTCGCCAACAGGCCGACGCTCCTCCTCCACCCGTCGGCCACCTCCGTCGACACCACAGCCACCATCGGAGAGCCCTCGTCCTCACCGTCCTCCTTAGCCTCTCCAAAGCCCCGCCGGTGCTCCCTTTCTCTCGCAAGGAGAGAGCAAAAATGCTCTACTTTTACGCCAATTAGTATTTACATTCATTGCCATTGCCACATAATTTGATTTATTTATTATTATTATATTGTGGCAGAATTGTGCATGAACACTCATATTTCCTTATAATTGCATGATATTGATATTCACTAGTTTTAAGATTGATTTTTGGGCTTAACTTGAGCACTAATTTTCTCTAGAACATGTCACATGAAAATTGCATAAATTCATCATAAATTTATTGAAGATTTCTATGAGGGAAAACTACACATATACCCTCATCTTTTCCAATTATTGCGAATCTACTTTGCATTTCATGTCAGATTTGAATAGGGATTTCGCACTATCTGAAATAATACTAAATAATTAAGAATTTATTGCATAATTGCCTCCCTGTGGACACGACCCACTCTTCTATGAGTGGTTATTATTATTTTTGATTAGTCGATTTTTCCACCACCTAAATACTACAACGCAAAGTGAAAAGTCGGCTGTCAAATTGGCGCCGTTGCTGGGGAGGCAACAGATGTAATAGATTTACTTTATTATTTTTAAATCTTCTAAGTTGTGAAATTATCTAATCATTTTGATTATTGTGCGAGGAATCTGAAGAGGCGACGAGGTGCAACAGAGCGGCGACAGCAATCACGAGTTAAGCTACACGAGGAAAAGACGAAGGAGACCAAGATCCTGCTATCGCAAAGGATTCTCCGTCATCACAAATTTAATTCTGTCTTTTCACCCTTGTAGTAATTGGGGCTAAATTTTTGGGGGTTTGTCCCTACATTTTTTTAGCTACTAGGGCTTACAATATTTTTGGTGCATGCGTGATTATATTTTCTGCTTGCTTACTTTTAAAAACCAATAAAGAAAATATCGAGCTGCCTATTTAGAAGTTGCATGTCCTTAGGTGCACGCATTTAGGGGTGATTGAGTAGCACATTAGATCTTATTATTGCATTACAAGCATATTAGCACGAAGATTGCTGGAGACAGGTATATCTTTCTAACTTTTGCATCCATCTCCTGTTCACCATTTGCATTCAAATTTAAATTCAAGACCACCAAGTTGTTTGAATTTACTAATTCAGTGGTCACATAACTAAAAGTGGAACTAATAATCAGATTCAACCCTAAAAGCAATTCACATTTAATCTGATTCTTAGGGACTTGTCTGCAATTTCAAAAGAAATTACAAAGATTTGCGGTGTGTTGCACACTTCTGACACTGAGAACGCACATTAGGCACCGCACTAAGGCTCGATCCCTTAAGGCTATAGGCACTGATTTCTTTATCGGTGCAGACCCTCCTATTGTGCTTTGTGGTGGTGGTGATACTATCTTTTGATCAAGTGTTTTGATACTCCACAGAGAGGGACACCCCTTAAAGGAACAAAAGGGTAGTTAAGGGGAACCGCATACGCATCACCTCAAAGGAAGGGTTCACCCTACTTGCATCCCTTTGTTTGTCCTTGGAGTAACTTCTCACTTGATCACCTGGGAGTATCATCCAAGCAAAGTATAGGTCCTAGGCCACTCGAAGGTTGAATTAAGGTACGTAATTGCAGTGAAAAACTTGTTCGGCCATTTATATTAACTAATTCAACATCCACAATAAAGAAGGTTAAGATTTCAAGTCCACACCCCTCTTATACCACTTACGTGGGAACAGAAGGATAAGTCTTGATCTTTTGACTTATCTTTGGAGTGGAGGTTTGACTTACTCAAAAAAAAAATCTGAATTGTGTTTTGTATGCTTGGTAGATGCTCTCTTGAGGGTAGTCTAGTGTTTGATCCTGAGCCTGAGAGAATTCTTAGGAGAGCTCACCTAGGAGAAGAAAAAGAAGGAATGGCTGAGTAAGGTGCAAATCAACAAAGGACCCTAAGGGACTATTTTATTCCTACTAACCAACCTGCACAAGCACTAAGACGACCGGCAGGGGATAGTCCATATGAGATCAAGAGCAGTACCATATCTCTATTGCCCACTTTTTATGGTACTACTAGGGAGGACCCCTACCGACATTTGGAGGAATTCACCGAGGTCTGTTCCATGGTGAAGCTTCAGGGCTTTACTGATGAAGCCCTGATGAGGACTCTATTTCCTTTCTCCCTAAAGGATAAGGCCAAGCACTGGTATCATACCCTCGATGCAAGCGTAAATGATTGGGCCACCCTTAAGGGAGAATTTTTAAAAAAGTATTTTCCTATGAGTAAAACCAACCATTACAGAAGAGAGATTATGGGTTTTACTCAACAGGAAGGGGAGCAATTTCATGAGACTTGGGAGCGCTTTAATCACCTTCTTAGGTTATGCCCCCACCATCAAGTGCCAAGATGGCAGTTGGTCGAAAGGTTCTATAACGGATTATCTGAAAGGCATAGGCAAACCATTGATGCAGCCTATGCAGGAACCTTCATGACCAAAACTGAGGATGAAGCCTGGGCATTATTTGAAACTTTAAGTGACAACTCCATACATCTGTCCTCTGCCTATCAAGAAAGAAAACCATCAATCTTGCAGAGGAAGATAGAGGCCCATGAAGCTGGGGCTTCTCAGGATTTGGCTTATCAGATTCAACTATTGAATAAAAACTTTGATAGGCTTTTAGCAAACCCCAACATGAACCCGCAAGCAGCCTCTATTTTTCAGGCTTCAAGAGAATGCTCCATTTTCCAAAGCACAACGCACGCCACTGCGGAGTGCCATCAAGCAAACCAATTCCCTGAGTTAATTTAGGCCGACTTGAACGCGGCCCAAGGTTTCCGCCCCCCTCGCAAAAACCCTTACTCCAACACTTATAATCCAGGGTGGCGGAACCATCCAAACTTCTCTTAGAAGCAAGCTGATGCTTCTAACTCAAGGAATACAAGACCCTTACCTCCCCAGCCCACATACCAACCTTCTTATGAAAACCCTCCTCCAAATAATCCCTCTGAGATGGATGAACTGAAGGCCATGATGAAAGCAATGCAAGAGCATCAGAATATGGTTATCCAATCTCAGAATAAGATGATTACTGATATGCAATCCCAAATTGGTCATCTTACTGAGGCAATTAGGCAACGTGATCCGAGGAAGCTACCTAACTCTTCTGAGGAGAACCCTAAGGGCAAAGGGGTTGTATTCAGGGAGCACACCCAAGCAGTGACCGTGTTGAGTGGAAAAAAGATTGACAAGCCTAACAACACTCCTACGATTACATCTCATAATTCCCCTTCCACACCTGACCCGACTTTCATCTCACCTGAGGAAGAGCCACACCACTCTCCCTCACAAAAAATCACCCACAATGAGGATGTCGTCCTTCCACCACCCCTTTCCCGCCATGACGACCCCTCTACCCAGAAGCCGAGGATGCCCTATCCAAAGCGCCTATGTGCTCCTGGGGAATCTTCTGTTGGCTCGTCTGGAGCCAAGGATAGGACGGAAGAGATTATGGATACTTTTAGGCAAGTCCATATTAACTTGCCTCTGTTGGAAGCGATTAAATAGATTCTGTCCTATGCTAAGTTTCTGAAGGACCTGTGCACCCAGAAGCGCTGATCTAGGAAACAGGTCCAAACCAAGGTCATCTTGCCTGACCATGTTAGCTCGGTTCTTCAGCATGGAACACCCCCCAAAATGAAAGACCCAAGGGCTCCGTATATTTTAGTGGTTATAGGTAACCAACACATTGACGAGGCTCTGCTCGATCTGGGTGCAGGGGTAAACATTCTACCGAGCTCTGTCTACGACCTTTTGGGAGGAGGAAAGCTGAAGCCTAGTCCAGTAATCCTCCAGGTTGCAGACAGATCACTTAAGACACCGCGGGGATTGTTGGAAGATGTCCTTGTGAGAGTGGAGGATTTCTTCTTCCCCGTTGACATTTTGGTACTTGATACTAACCCATCTAATAAGGCCACTAAGTCGTCCATTATTCTGGGATGCCCTTTCTTGGCCACAGCCAATGCCTCTATAAATTGTAGATCCGGGGCACTTAAAATGGGCTTTGGGAATAAGAAGACCGGGTTGAATGTTTTTGATACTTATAAGCAACCCGGATTTGAAGATTGTTCTCAGATTGAGGTCATTGATGAAATAATTAAAGAGACTACTCTAGCACTCTTATGTAGAGATCCCCTTCAAAAGGTCATATCTTAGGACCATCCCTCGATTATCAAAGAAACTGAAAGGAAAATGCCCAAACTAGAAGAGTTGCTGGGGGTACACACTGAGTCTCTGTCCCCACCCTGGACTATGAAGGTAGATCCGCTGCCTGAGGCGGGGACATCTCAACTAAAACCCTCAATCCAGAAGGCTCCTGAATTGGAGTTGAAAACCCTCCCGAGCACATTGAAATATGCTTTCCTCGGCCCTAATAACACGCTCCCCATTATTATCTCGTCTGCATTATCTGAATTGCAGGAGGGAGCCCTGCTTGAGTGTTTACAAAGGCGCAAGGAAGCAATTGCCTGGACAATTGCTAATATTAAGGGTGTTGATCCCTCTCTTTGCATGCACCATATATACACAGATGAGTCCGTGAAGCCCTTCCAAGATATGCAGAGAAGGCTCAATCCAAATATGTAGGAGGTTGTTAAAAAGGAAATTCTGAAATGGCTGGATGCAGGGATTATCTATCCCATTTCAGATAGTAAATGGGTCAGTCCTATTCACGTAGTTCCGAAAAAGGCAGGAATCCCTGTGGAGGAGAATGACCAAGGAGAACTGGTGACCACTAGACCCTCAATTGGTTGGAGGGTCTGCATTGATTACCACCGTTTAAACACGGCTACCCAGAAAGACCATTTCCCCTTACCGTTTATCGATCAAATTTTGGAACGATTAGTGGGGAACAAGTACTTTTGTTTTCTTGATGGGTACTCTGGGTACAATCAGATAGCCATTTTTCCTGATGATCAA
Source organism: Thalassia testudinum (assembly GCA_037157565.1). NCBI lineage: Eukaryota > Viridiplantae > Streptophyta > Magnoliopsida > Alismatales > Hydrocharitaceae > Thalassia > Thalassia testudinum. Next base: position 149,838,576 of record JAZHRO010000031.1, read on the forward strand.
GAGCGTACCACCTTCACGAGTCCGTATGGCACTTTTGCATTCCACCGAATGCCATTCGGGTTATGTAACACTCCTACCACTTTCCAATGTTGTATGATGGCTATCTTTTCTGATATGATCGACGAGTTCGTTGAAATTTTCTTGGATGACTTCTCCATTTATGGCTCATCATTTGACCTATGCCTTTCGCACCTTGATAAAGTCTTAACTCGTTGCGAAGAGGCAAAGCTGGTGCTTAGCTGGGAGAAAAGCCACTTTATGGTCCAGTAGGGCATTGTGTTAGGGCATATAGTTTCTAAGAGAGGATTAGAGGTGGACACCGCAAAAATCAATTCCATCTCTAAGCTTCCATTGCCCGCCAATGTTCGTCAGGTTAGATCTTTCCTTGGCCATGCTAGATTTTATAGGTGCTTTATTAGAGATTTCAGTAAAATCTACGCCACTCTGTGACCTGTTAGCGAAGGATGTCTCCTTCGATTTTGATGATAGATGTGGCGAGGCTTTCCAAGCTTTGAAGAAAGCCCACATCACCACACCAATTCTCCAAGCACCAGATTGGACCCTCCCATTTGAGCTTATGTGCGATGCTTTTGATTTTGCAGTGGGAGCGATCTTAGGTCAAAGGGTTGATGGCAAACCTCATGTGCTGCATTATGCCAACAAGACCCTTACGGATCCTCAGCAAAACTACACGGTCACTGAAAAGGAATTACTTGCTGTAGTATTTTCTTTGGAAAAGTTTCGATTTTATCTTTGGGATCCAAGGTTGTGGTGTTACTGATCATTTAGCCCTTAAGCATCTTCTGGCTAAAAAGGACACCAAACCTCGCCTAATTCGTTGGATTCTGCTACTCCAAGAATTTAACCTGAAAATTAAAGACAAGAAAGGAGTTGAGAATGTGGTAGTAGACCATTTGTCTAGGATCCCTATCGAGGCATCAAACCCTACTAGCGGTATTCAAGAGACTTTCCCTGATAAGTCTCTAATGGCCGTGGAAGCTAAAACTCTTTGATTCGCTAACATAGTGAACTATCTGGTCACGGGCATCACCCCCAGTACTTGGGACAAGCAAAAGTGAGATTGTTTCATCGCCAATGCTAAATTTTATCACTGGGAGGAACCTGAGCTTTTTAGAATAGTCCCTGACCAGCTATTTCGTCGTTGCATCCCTGATGAGGAACAAAGAAGTGTTCTAAGTTTCTGCCATGACCTCCACTGTGGGGGACATTTTAGTGGGAAGAAGACTATCCATAAGGTTCTTCAGTCTGGTTTTTGGTGGCCCACATTATTCCGAGATGCACATACGTATGTGGGCGCATGTCTACGTTGCCAGCAAATGGGAACCATTGGAAAAAGGGATAAGATGCCCCAACAACCTATACTCCCTGTTGAAATCTTTGATATTTGGGGCATTGACTTCATGGGTCCCTTTCCTGTGTTCTTCGGATATGAATACATCCTTGTGGCTGTTGACTATGTATCAAAGTGGATAGAAGCCATACCCACGCGAACCAATGACCATTCCGTGGTCTTGGGCTTTGTCAAGGCTAATATCATTTCTCGGTATGGGTGCCCAAGGATGATCATAAGTGATGGAGGACCTCACTTTAAGAATGTACACTTCACAAGACTACTTCAAAATTTGGCAGTCAACCACATGATAGCCACACCTTATCATCCCCAAACAAGTGGACAAGTTGAAGTGTCTAATAGGGAGATTAAGCAAATTTTAGAAAAAACTGTCAGGCCTGATCGGAAGGATTGGTCTAAAAAACTAAATGATGCTCTTTGGGCCTACAGAACTGCGTATAAGACTCCCTTGGGCATGTCTCCTTTCTGTCTTGTCTACAGAAAAGCGTGCCACCTTCCCGTTGAAATCCAACATAAAGCTTATCGGGCTATTAAAAACGTTAACTTAAATCTGGATAAAGCGGGAAAAGCACGTATGTTAGAATTAAGTGAGCTTGAGGAGCTTCGTAATGAAGTTTATGAAACCTCTCAAGCTTACAAGCAACGTACAAAAGTCTTCCATGACAAGCACATCATTAGAAAGACTTTCGAGCCCAACCAGTGGGTCTGGCTTTTCAATTCTAGACTTAAATTATTTCCTGGAAAGCTCAAGTCCCGCTGGGATGGGCCATACATTGTTATCAATACCTTCCCTCATGGAGCTGTAGAGATTAGGAACCCTATCTCAGGTGCGACCTTTAAAGTAAATGGCCAGCGACTTAAACCATATATTACTCTTTCATATGGCCAGGTTTTGGACGCACTACGGCTTGAGGAGCCTTAGCTCCTCCCACTCTCCTCAGGTGATATTCTTCTATGTCTGTATTTTTCCAATGAGGACATTGTCAGTCTTAGGCATGGGGGAGTATAACCTGAGAATCTTTATAGTGTTTATAGCATTTATAAATATTTGCATACATATTCATATATATATAAAAAAAAAAATTCTTTTCTTGATCTGATTGGGTTAGTCCCTAGTAAATATATTTGTCATTGGAGGCTTTTCTTCTTGAATTATTTCTTAAGTTTAGAATCCAGTACATCTATTTCACGTGCACATAGACTTGGTAATGGATCCTTGAGGAAAATCAATAAGTATTTGTAGTCCACTGAACCCTTAGACAGTTCATAGGGAGTCAGGCATATTATCTTCTAGTAGATCCACCTCATATTTGTGAGAAGAAGTAGAGAGATTACTGGTGCGCTAAGTCTAGTACAAGGACTCTTAAGTTTTGGATAATTAAATGATGATACTTCAGAGTTAGGCGTAGTTTTCACTCTCTGTTCCTGTGTGCGTATTTTGTGTGAATTCCTGAGAGTCACCAAATAACGCAGATACACAGAGATTGAGTCTTAATAAAGCTATAACTATGATGGACGGTTACGACCGTCCTTCATAGAGTCATCGACTGAAGGAGGGTAATAGTGTCAAAGGTCAGAAATACGCCTGTCCTATCCATTTCTTCCCAGTGCCAAGAATAGGCACTTCCACCAAATAAGCCACACAACTTCCTCTTGACCATCATCATCCCTAATAATGCCTCGTAAATAAAAGTCCGTATCGTGTTGTGTTGATTGAAAAAGAAACAAAAATAAGAAAAAAAAAGGGAGAGAGAAAAGAAGAAAAAGAAGAAATAGAAAGAAGAAAAAGAAGAAATAGTTATATTACAAAAAAAAAAAAGTCCAAGTTTCTAATGTAATATTGTTTCTGAGGCAACAAAACACCTTTCGCGTTTCACCAAATATGACCCATACCTACCTTTTAGTATTTCTGATTGCCCGAATACTGGTTGAGGACTCTTAGTTATAGAGTTATTAGGACTTTAATTGAAGTGTGGATGCCATGTGAGGCCACCAAATAGTGAGTACAATTTCTAAATCTGGCGAGATTCGTGATCTCAGAAAGAAAGAAAAGAGAGAGTGCCCAGGAACATCAAGAGAGCACAATTGTGTAGCCTCTCTCAGAGTTGACTTGTCTAATAATCTAGAGTCTGCAGTACTAGACTATATGGAGCACCAGATGAGCGTGTGCCACCAAATACATATCCATTCAAATCGATATCTCCTACCTAAGCCAAACGTCGGGGTCAAATTATAGATTACCGTCTGCTTTATCCCCGAGGGAAGTAGTTGCCTATCTCGACAGAAATTTTTTCCAAGGGTGATGTATGAACTCCCAATGCGAATCGACTCTTTCACTTGGATCTATTACCTAGGCTATCAGCACTTCACATTTGTTTGGATTTCTAAAGTTTTGAAATAAGAAAAGAAGAAATCTTCTGATTACTTCTATTATTTTTCATTTTTGCTAGGGACTAGCAAATCTTAGGCATGGGGGTATTTGATGAGTCTATTTTAATGGACTAATGTTATGCCTAGGTAACTTTAATTATATCTTTTAGGTTTGTTAATAACTATATTAAGTTATAGAATGTTTGCATGCATCATGATTTAGTTTTACATTTATTCTATAACTTAATATGTTCTTTTTATGTGCAGGAAAAATAATTGGCAAAAGAATGAGGAGAAAAAGATAAATTAACCTTTTTTTTTCAAATCACCGGCAGTTGTTCTTTTCCCCATTCTCTAGGGAACCCTCAACAGCCACCAGCCAGAGATAGTTAAGGGATTTGAAAATCCCTTAACTCTCGCAGGCGCAACGGAGGAAAAGTTAAAAAGAAGAGGCGGATCCAGGGAGAGAAAGAGGAATCATCGGAGGAAGAGAAGAATGGGCACCATCTTCTCCAGCGTGCACTATGGACCATCTTCCCCCTTGCGGGGAAAAACCTCATCTTCAGCACCAAGTGCATCCTCTCTCCCAGAAAGTGCGCGCCTTCCTCCAGCCTCTCCAACCAGCCTGCAGGCGCACCTCCCTTCAGCGCATCCTCCTTGCGTGCCCCCTCCTTCCTGCAACGACAGCATTCTCCTCCTCTTTCCCGCTCCTGCACCGCACCGCATCAACATCTACAGGCGCCTGCACGCCTCACCGCAGCCACTCCAACCTCTGCAAGCACCTACAGCCATACCTCCACGTGCCCATCTCCCTTCCAGCGTGCCCCCTCCTTCCTGCAGGCGCCGGCACGCTCCACCGCTCACTCGCGCCATCTGCAGGCACGCCTACCTCCCGTCACCTGCACCGCGCCCACACGCCTCCCCGTAGCCAACCTCTCCAGCTCTCCCTGCAGAGCGCCCTCTCACCTGCACACATCCGCTCGTGCCTTCTCCAGTGCTCCCTGCAGTCCGCGCCACCAACCGCAGGCGCTGAGTGCAGAGCGCACCGCACCAAGCCTGTAGCCGCACCACATGCCTGCAGACCGCCTCCCCCTCACAGCGCCTCTCCACGCCAAGCCTGCACCCGCTCACCCCTTCCAGCCGGACCTGCAGACGCGCACGGGCGCGTACCCGCGCGGCCACCCGCCAACAGGCTGCTACAGATGCACACGGGCGCACACCAGCGCGTGGCCACCCGCCAACCGGATGCCCTGTAGCAGCTGCTCTTCCTTCTTCTCCAACAGGCTGGTGCTCCTCCTCCGCCCGCCGACCACCTCCGTCGACGCCACAGCCACCATCGCAGAGCTCTCATCCTCACCGTCCTCCTTAGCCTCTCCAAAGCCCCACCGGTGCTCCCTTTCTCTCGCGAGGAGGAGAGAGCAAAAATGCTCTATTTTTACGCCAATTAGTATTTACATTCATTTCCATTGCCACATAATTTGATTTTATTTATTATTATTATATTATGGCAGAATTGTGCATGAACACTCATATTTCCTTATAATTGCATGTTATTGATATTCACTAGTTTTAAGATTGATTTTTGGCTTAACCTAAGCACTAATTTTCTCTAGTACACGTCACATGAAAATTGCATAAATTGATCATAAATTTATTGAAGATTTCTATGAGGGAAAACTACACATATACCCTCATCTTTTTCAGTTATTACGAATCTACTTTCCTTTGCTTTTCATGTCAGATTTGAATAGGGATTTCGCACTATTCGAAATAATACTAAATAATTAAGAATTTATTGCATAATTGCCTCCCTATGGACATGACCCGCTCTTCTATGAGTGGTTATTATTATTTTTGATTAGTCGATTTTTCCACCACTTAAATACTATAACGCAAAGTGAAAAGTCGGCTGTCACCTGCCACACCCTGAAGAGGCTGTTGATTTTGTTCATTCCCATCCTCTTCCACTGGATTGTCCTGATGAATCTTCATCAACATCCTCCCTTTCCTCTATACTAAACCCACCTCAACTAGAATTGAAACCATTGCCTAAAAATTTGAAATATGAGTTCTTAGGACCTAAGAATACGTTCCCTGTGATTATTAGTGTTGATTTGACTAAGGAGAAAGAAGTGAGATTGATTAAGGTCCTTAAGAAAAATAAAGAGGTAATTGGTTGGACCATCCACGACCTTAGGGGGATCGAGCCATCTTACTGTAATCATCATATTTTCATGGAAGATGGATCCCGGCCTTATTGCGAAATGCAAAGGGAACTAAACCTGAATATGCGAGAAGTGGTCAAAAAGGAGATAATCAAGTGTCTCAATGTTGGAATTATTTACCCAATATTGGATAGTCCGTGGGTTAGCCTCGTTCAGATTGTACCCAAGAAAGCAGGCATAACCGTTACGACTAACGAGAAAGGGGAATCCTTTACCACCCATTCAACTTCTGCTTGGAGAGTTTGTATTGACTATAGGAAGCTAAACACAGCCACCAAAAAGAATCATTTCCCCTTACCATTCATTGATCAAATCCTAGAAAGGTTAGCTAGGCAAAAATACTTTTGCTTCTTGGACGGTTATTCGGGATATAACCAAGTCTCTATCCATCCCGAAGACCAGGAAAAGACAACTTTCACATGTCCCTACGAAACCTTTGCATTCCATAGAATACCATTCAAGCTTTGCAATGCACCTGTGACTTTTCAAAGATGCATGCTGGCCATTTTTCTGACATGGTGGGAGACTGTCTTGAGGTTTTTATGGACGACTTCTCTGTTTTCAGAGATTCTTTCAAGTCTTACCGAGCTAACTTGGAATTATCCTCCAGAGATGCATCAAGACACGGCTGGTCCTTAGCTGGGAGAAAAGCAGCTTCATGACCCGAGAAGGCATTGTCTTGGGACACATGGTTTCTAATCAGGGTATTGAAGTTGATAAGGCTAAGGTGGATGCTATCTCTGGACTCCCTCCACCCACATCCATAAAACAGATCCGCTCTTTCCTTGGGCATGTGGGTTTTTATAGAAGATTCATCAAGGACTTTTCAAAGGTTGTTTAACCCTTGAGTAACCTTCTGGCCAAAGACATGTCGTTCAAGTTTGATGAATCATGCCATAAGGCATTTGATTTATTAAAAATGGCAGTCACCTATGCCTCGATGTTGCAACCACCGATCTGGACAGTCCCATTTGAGATAATGGCGGATGCATCTGATTATTCAGTCAGGGCTGACTTGGGTCAAAACTTTGAGAAAAAGTCCTCCGTAATCTACTACGCTAGCAGGACTCTGGACGAAGCCCAGAGGAATTACACTATTACTGAAAAAGAATTGGTAGCTATAATTTTTGCTTTAGAAAAATTTATGGCATATCTTTTAGGTTCTCATGTTATCATTTACACTAACTACTCAGCCTTGAAACAACTCTTGGCCAAAAAGGATGCCAAGCCCCGGCTTATTCGCTGCATTTTGTTAGTTCAAGAATTCGATTTTGAAATCAAGGACAAAGCCGAGGCACAAAATGTAGTGGCGGATCACTTGTCAAGAATCCTAACTGATTCTCCTCATCTAGATATCCTATCTCTGAAACTTTTCCAGATGAGGCGATCCTTATAGTCTCGGGTATCTGTTTATAAGGTGAAATCGGGTTTTAAAATAAATGTGTCATACTATAGCCAAAATCGCTTTGAAAACAAATAAATTTTATTACTCAAAAAATGTTAATCCGAGGTCGAACATAGGGAGCAAATTGGGATTCAAAAACCAAGAACACAACTTTCAAATTTGATAAAATATGCAATGAAGAATCAAAGTTATAATGCAAGCAATGTAAATAGATCCACAAGATATCAAATGTGTATAGAAGCAAAAATTATGGACATCTGATTTTGGAAATCAGACGTCTTAAATGTATATTTGCTACAGTGCTTCTTTGATTTCTCTGGCTGATCTCCTTCTTCTTTCTCTGTTCTCTGCCACAGATGGCTATCTTCCTTTTTGTCTCTTTCTTCTTCTGTCTCTGACTTCAACTCTTCTTCAGCCTTGATCCTCTTCAACCGTGCTTTGCCTTATCCTTCCTTAGCTGCTCAGGCTTCTGCCTTCTCCTTCTTCTTCCTTTGGCTTCCTCTACCTTAGCTTCCTCTGTGGCTTCCTCCTTCCTATTCCTTGGCTTCCTCTTCCCTTGGCTTCTTCTTTGTCTTTTTCCCCTAAGAGCAAAACCTACCCCTACCATCCCTACTGTTGAACCGTTTTGCAAATCGCTACGCTTACGTGCTTGGTTTTGGAAAACCTGTCGTTGTAGTTCGAAAGCGAAGAATTCGTGTTCAACAAATAAAATTTATGCCGAAAAGAATTCCGGGTCGAACACAGGGAGGCTATGTTGATCTATATTCGCAATTGTATTTTTTTTAGGATTTTTGATAAGCAAGGCGATATAATTACAATGGAGCTATCAGACTAAAAGAAAGAGAGAGAGAGAGAGAAAGAGAACATGCATTCAATATTCCAATTGTTTATATAATCAAACTAAATAAAAGTTACACTAGAAAGCGGAAAATCAATTACACTATAAAGCAGGAAAATTCTACACTAGAAAAGCTGTAAATAAGAATGGGAGAGAGAAGTTATCCTCCTCGACGATTGCTTGGAGGACGAGCCGGACGGGACGACGCCTGGACGAAGGAGAACGAAGCAGGACTATGGAGGACGAAGCAGAAGAACGGGAACGGAGCAGCACGCCATCGTCGTCGTGGGATCCACTTCCGAAGGGGAACGAAAATTGGACTTTATCTCGCAAGAAGCATCCCGGGTGTGGGACAAGCTTCTCTTGAGCTTTGGAGGGGTAGAGGAGAAAGAAGGGATGAGAATTTCGTATGGAGGGGGTCTCCTTTTATAGTTGCAAGGAGTGGGGGCAAAATGGGCATTACAACTTCAAAATAATAAAAGAGGGGTCTTTAGTGACGGATAAATCCGTCACTAAAGCCCCGACGTGGGCGTAGCTTCCGTGCCCACGCGCGTCACTTCAGCTGCCCGCGCGCCCAACGTACACGCACGTCCAGCGATCCTCAGCGATCGGACGACTTAAGTCGCGCCTTCTTCCGCTGCATTGCGCACCCGCCCGCACGTCTGATTGCGCGTTCGATTGCGCGTCCAATCGCGCGTCGACGCTATCGGGCGCTCGCGGCGGTCCGATCTCCATCTGATGCTCCATACACGCCCAATCGCCCGCGCCTGCCGCTCCTCGCCACGGCTCGAACCCGCGCCCGGCGCTCGCGAAAGCGCGCTCGACCACTGCGCTATGGGGTGCGGATGGTCGAGCGGATGCTTTTAAGCGCAAGCGCCCACAGCTGTTGGATTAAGATCCAATGGTGGAGAGAGATCGGGTGCGGGGCCTTCACAAGATGAAGCAACCATTTGGGCGGCTGAGATGGCGCCACGTGGCGCTATCTTGGCCGTCCATCTTCTGGAAGTTGTAGATGGTGCCACGGATGTCGGATTGACTCGATTTTTGTGTCGTTGGGCTGCGATCGTCGATCTGAATTCATCCATGCAGTTGGATTTGTGATCTGATGTGTGGATTTATACCATCCTGGCCCTTGGTCTTCTAGGGTTCCCGGGTCACTATCTGATGCTACGGATGTCTGATTAGGGCGATCTTGGAGTTGTTGAACTCCAATCGTCGCCCTGATCACATCCATACGGTTGGATCTTTGATCCAAGGTCCCGACAAAATGTTTGCCTTGTCCAAGCACATAAAAGGAGATAATTAACCTCCATTTTATTCAAACTACTCTAAATGCAAGATGATGCATGTAATGCAATATTTATATCATGAAATGCAATCCTCTGCTTAAGAACATGCATAAATAGACATTTTAAGTAGTGTAAATGTGTTTACATCATACCCCCATGCCTATCTTTTGCTAGTCCCTAGCAAAAACTATATGCTATTTATAAAAGAATTAGGTTAGATTATTTGGACTTGAGTTATTTTTCAATCATTAAGAAATTGTCTACTTAGGAACTGAACTTTCAAAGACACAACAGTGCCCGGATATCAGCCAAAATGCAGATCGCCTCAAGCCCTCGCCTTATTAAAAGAAAAATTTCTTTTTCTCTTTTTCTCTTTTCTAATTTTTTTTTGGATTTTCAAATTTTCAGGTTTAAGAGTGGCTTTCTACGGCCATTCAACTCACCCAAAATTTGATGAGAATCCTAAGCTTTAAGCATCTTATTGTGATTGTGATAGACTCGTTGACCGGCAATTAAAACGGACTTCGGATTTCTACGCCTCTAGGTGACCTAACCAGAATTCTACCTAAAAGTGTATCTTTACAACCGGTAGCTTTCTCCCTACTTTTATTTTTTTTTACGGGGTCAACACAAGGGTGAATCCAGTGTATATCTCCCCGGTTTATTCTACTTCTCCTCTTCTTCCTAAGTGTTTTGGGAATTTTTAGTGCATTTTCTGAGCTGGGTTCTGGACAATCGGTCGATGAGCTGTTACCACTGACAACATGCCAGCCATACTCGTGCGGCGAAGTGTGGCTTATTTCTTTTTGTTCTTTTCTCCTTTTTTTTTTTTTAAGTAGGTGGCTTCCCTAGTCTAAGATTTACCTAAAGGCAGCAAACTAGAAAAGGTCCAGTGACTGGGCTCTGGACAACCTACCTATGGGCTGTTACCCACAATAACTTGCCAGCCATATCACCCTAGAAGGTTCATTAGCTACCCAATTTCCGTTAAAATCGCCGAACAACGAGTCAGTGCAAAGAAAGTGTGTAGATGCTTAAAACTCAAAATTTTCTCAAATCAGAGGGCGGGTTGATAAGTCGTGTACTTATCACCCAAACTTATTTATTCCAATTATAATAGAATTAAAATGGCGAGGACTCAAAAACAAATCCACATTTTAGTGGATACACATGCTAATTAAGTCCAAAGACCTGAGGGGTCTTTGTGTTCAGATCCTAATGTAAAATTTCTTAGGATTGAGAAGTCCTAATGTCCAACTAATCCTTCCTAATTTTTTTTTTTTAAATAAGAAGAGAGACAATTTATATGGATTTCACAAAGCTGACCAAATAATTCAAGAATGAATCCACCCCCCATGACTAGCTGATGCAATGTCCTCATTGAAAAAGAGACATGAAAGAAAGGGTAGAATATGAAAGATGCCACCTGGATATGAAGCTCGTATCAGCCTTGTGTCATATGTACAACTCCTGAGTTTAATGCCGTCAGCTAGGCGAAGTCCAGCCAAAGAAGTCACAGAATGGCTAGAGCAACAGAGTCTGAGACGGGTTCTGGAAGATTACGGTCAACAACAGGCTTCAAACGTTGACCGTTGACTTTAAAGGTGTTACCCGTCTTTGGGTCAGAAATCTGAACGACACCATTAGGAAAAATATGATCAATTATGAATGGGCCATTCCATTTTGATCTAAGTTTACCAGGAAAGAGCTTAAGTTTAGAATCAAATAACCAGACCTTCTGGTTTGGCTCAAAGCTCTTGCGGGAAATCAATTGATCATGTAGAGCTTTCGTCCGAGCCTTGTAGATCTTGGCATTCTCATAAGCATCATTTCTAAGCTCCTCCAACTCAGATAGTTGGAGTTTCCTGGTCTTTCCAACTAGATTCAGATCTAAATTGCATTGTTTGATTGCCCAGAATGCCCTGTGTTCAATCTCACGGGTAGATGGCACGCCTTTCCATACACCAAACGGAATGGAGACATGCTGATGGGCGTTTTATACGCCGTACGGTAGGCCCAAAGAGCGTCCTCAAGATTTTGAGTCCAATCCTTGCGATCAGGCCTAACCGTTTTTTGCAGAATGTTCTTGATCTCTCGATTGGAGATCTCGGCTTGTCCATTCGTTTGGGGATGGTAAGGTGTGGAAATTCGATGGTTAACCCCTCATTTAACCAATAAATTTCAGAATTGGGCATTAGTAAAATGAGTGCCACCATCACTGATGATGGCCCTCGGAATCCCGAACCTACTGAAGATATTTTTCTTGACAAAATTGATGACCACCTTGTGGTCATTGGTTCGGGTGGGAATTGCTTCAATCCATTTGGACACATAATCAACAGCAACAAGAATGTACTGATGTCCAAATGAAGGGATAAAGGGTCCCATGAAATCGATGCCCCAAACATCAAAAATTTCTACAGGAAGAATAGGGTTTAGGGGCATCATGTCTCTCTTAGTTATGTTCCCAAGTGACTGACATCGAGATCATGACCTTGAGAAGTCCTGGGCATCCTTGAATAAAGACGGCCAATAGAAGCCAGATTGCAAGATTTTTGCAGCCGTCTTTCTTCCGGAGAAATGTCCACCACACCCAAATGCATGGCAGAACTCGAGTATACTGTTGAATTCATTCTCCGGTATGCATCGGCGAATAATCTGATCAGAGCCGATGCGATACAGTTCAGGGTCCTCCCAAAAGTAGTATTTGGCCTCAGATTTGAGTCTATCTCGTTGTTGCTTGGTCAAATCCTGGGGGATTTGACCAACGGCCAAATAGTTAACAATGTCAGCAAACCATGGGGAGTGGACACCTAAAACTGTAAGGATGGTTTCGTCCGGAAAAGTGTCAGCAATTGGAATGTCCGGACAAGAAGAATCACCTAGGAGTCTCGACAAATGATCCGCTACCACATTTTGCACCACGGCTTTATCCTTGATTTCAAGATCAAATTCTTGAAGAAGAATCCAATAAATAAGCTGGGGTTTAGCATCCTTTTTAGCCAAGAGATGTCTCAAGGCCGAGTGGTCGGTATAAACAATAACATGAGACCCCAAGAGATAAGCCCTGAATTTTTCCAACGCAAATACTACAGCTAGTAATTCCTTTTCAGTAACAATGTAATTCCTCTGGGCTTCATCCAGAGTTTTACTAGCGTAGTAAATGACAGAGGGCTTTCGGTCAATTTTCTGACCCAGGACAGCCCCGACTGCGTAATCAGAAGCGTCGGTCATGATCTCAAATGGGGCTGTCCAAATTGGTGGTTGCAAAATTGGAGCACAGGTGACTGCCGTTTTCAGAAAATCAAACGCCTTTCGGCATGATTCGTCAAAAACAAACGGCGTTTCTTTGGCAAGAAGATTGCTCAAAGGATGAGCAACCTTCGAGAAATCCTTGATGAATCTTCGATAAAATCTCACATGGCCAAGAAATGATCTGATTTGTTTAACAGATGTGGGAGGAGGAAGTTTAGCGATAGCACCAACCTTAGCTTTGTCCACTTCAATTCCCCGTTCAGAGATTACATGACCCAAAACGATGCCCTCTTGGGTCATGAAATGACTCTTTTCCCAGCTAAGGACCAGTCATGTCTTGATACATCGCTTAAGAATCATTTCCAAATTAGCCAAACAAGAGTCAAATGATTCTCCGAAAATAGAGAAATCATCCATGAAGACTTCCATAAACTCTCCCACCATGTCGGAAAATATGGCTAGCATACACCTTTGAAAAGTCGCAGGTGCATTGGATAACCCAAAAGGCATCCTACGAAAAGCAAAGGTTCCGTAGGGACAGGTAAAAGTAGTTTTTTCCTGATCCTCGGGATGGATAGGAACTTGGTTGTATCCCGAGTAGCCATCAAGAAAACAGAAGTACTTCTGCCCGGCTAAGTTTTCCAAGATTTGATCAATGAAGGGTAGGGGAAAATGATCCTTTCTAGTGGCTGTGTTCAGCTTCCTATAATCAATACAAACTCTCCAAGAGGAAGCTGAACGAGTTGTGACAGATTCACCTCTCTCATTAGTCACAACAGTAATCCCGGCTTTCTTTGGAACAATCTGAACGGGACTTACCCAGGGACTGTCAGAGATTGGATAAATAATTCCTGCATCGATCCACTTGATTATTTCCTTTTTGACCACTTCTCGCATATTTGGATTCAATCACCTCTGCATCTGGCGAGAAGGGCGGGATCCATCTTCCAAAAATATTCTATGATTACAGTAAGATGGCTCGATCCCCTGAGGTCATGAATGGTCCAACCAATTGCCTCCTTATGTTCCTTTAGGACCTTAATCAATTTAATCTCTTGCTCCTTTGTCAATTTAGCACTAATAATCACAGGGACTGTATTCTGCGGTCCTAAAAATTGATATTTTAAATTCTCGGGCAATGGTTTCAATTCAAGCTGGGGTGGGGTAATGATTGATGGTAAGGTAAATGCTGAAGATTCAACAAGAGGAAGAGGTTTTGAGTGAACAGAATCAGTAACCTCTTCTGAAGATGTCAGGTCAGAGGGTTGCAAGTCAAATTCATCAACCAAAGAGGAACTTTCAATTGAAGAAATTGTCAAACAAGTTTCAATATTAACATTATCCTCATCAAGTTCCTCAATAAATCCACAATCCTCAAATTTGTTGATTACCTTAAAAATATCCAATTTCATTTGTTGATCCCCAAACTCGATTTCCATGCTACCGCTTTCACAATTAATGTTGGCCTTTGCGATAGCCAGGAACAGATGCCCCAGAATGATGGGCGTGTTCCTTAGATTATCTGGTACATCCATGTCAAGGACAAGGAAATCTACAGGAAAATAGAAATCCTTGACCTTAACTATAACATCTTCAATAACGCCTCGCGGGTTTGTGACCGAACGATCCGCTAACTGTAGCGTTACTGAAGTTGGCCGAAGTTCACCTAACCCAAACTTCTCGTAGAGAGAAGTAAGAATTAGGTTGATGGATGCACCGAGATCCAAAAGTGCTTTATCAAATGTGTAATCTCCGATAACGCAAGAAATCAAAGGAGCACCAGGATCTCTCTTTCTCTGAGGGAGGTAGTGCAGGATAACAGAGCTAGCCTGCTCGGAGAGTACCACCTTCCTCGGAACAGATTCTCTCGACTTACGCTTTTGTGTACATAATTCCTTTAAAAATTTTGCGTAAGTCGGTATGTGCTTGATAGCATTAAGGAGCGGGATATTGATCTCAACATTCTTAAATAAATTCAGAAGCTCCTCATTGCTATAAACAGACTTCTTCTTTGCTTTGGCTAAGGCTTCAGGAAAAGGAACATGAGTCAGATCTTTGGAATCAAGTTCCTGAGCCTTGATTTCTCCTCTAGAATTCTCCTCTCTCTCCTCAGATTCTTCAGGATTCAAAAGATTAGAATAGTGTGGTTGTGGATCCTGAGTCTTCTTACCACTCCTCAAAGTGACAGAATTTGCAGAAGTGTAAGAATTTGGGTCTTGGGGAGGGTTAGGAAAGATTGGAGGGGCTTGATTGACCATGAATTGTTGATTAGCAGAAGAAGAAGACGAGGAACCCTGCTCAACCACCTGAGCATGTGCGTGCAGGTCCCTCTGATTTCCGTACCCTTGGGCTTGATTGCCCGAATTCATAATGTTTCGCGGGTTAGGTACGGGTTGGGATGGTAGAGATCCGGGTTGACGAGAGTTAGCAATGAGCCCGGATTGCAAGTTGTCCAGCGAGTTTTTCATTTGCTGCATGAGCTGGAGCATAGATCCTTGCATCTCTACCATTTAACGGTTCAAATCAGCCTGCCCTGCAGGTTGACGGGCATTCCAAGCTGGCTGATTGACCTGATTCGGAGGCAACTGAGTATATACTTGACCCTGACCCATTGGTCGTTGCGGAGCATAGTTGCTAGGTCGGAATTGGTCTGTTGCCCCGGATTTTTCCAAGAGAAGTTGGGTTGTTTCTCCAACCTGGATTATAGGCATTCGAGTAGGGGTTGGATCTAACATTCTCTTGTACAACACAAACATCCTCATAGGGTGAGGATGGAGAGAAAGAAAGGGAAGGATCAGAAAAACTGGGATCAAAGGCCCCAGTTGGGAACCCATGGGGTTCCAAAAAATGCTGACTCATAGGTTGAGTCGCATCGAGTTGATTCACGAACTCCCGTCCAGAAGGAGCTCGTGAGGAATGGAATCCCGAATTTTGGGATTGAGTAGATTGAGAGTTGTTCATAGAATTGCCAGCCATCCACTCTTCCGTTCTTTTAGCAACCAAGTCCACCTTATCAAGTTTATTACAAATCAATTCCATATCAAATGAATGAGAGTCATGGACTTCATTGACATTTGATCTGGGTTGCTGGGACCGGTTAAAAGTATCCATGGAGGCATGATTAATTGAATTCTCACTCATTTCCTCAAATAAATCATGTGCACTATCTGCATCTTTATTGAGGAAATTGCCTCCGCAAGAAGCATCCACATGGTTTCTGAGTTGCTCATTCAACCCATGATAGAAGATCTGCACGAGTTGCCATTTCGGCACCTCGTGGTGTGGACACCTCCGCAATAAGTCCTGGAATCGCTCCCAGGCCACATGAAACTGCTCCCCCGGCCGCTGGGTAAAGGTAGTGATTGCCCGTCTCAAAGCATTGGTACGATCGACTGGGAAGAATTTCTTCAGAAAGGCCGATTTCAACTCATTCCAAGTTGTAATTGGTCTTCCTATTGTCCTATACCAATGCGCGGCTTTATCCCTAAGAGAGTAGGGGAAGAGCCTCATGATCATTTTCTCCTCGTTAACGTTTCGAGCCTTGGTGGTCTGGACCAAAGTGGTCAAATCTTCCAAGTGCTGAAACGGATCTTCAGAGCCAAGCCCATGATAATGCTTAATCAGGCTTAACACCTGGGGCTTGATTTCTACGTCACCGGCTGGAATCTGGACGCCGGGACGTTCCTCGTAATTCGAAGGATCATAAAAATCCTTCAAGGGCTAAGCACCCTGCATTCTCTGGAACCATTCCTGCATTTTCTGCATTTGTTCCAGCTGCCTTCGAAATTCTTCCTGTGGATTTTCAAGCAGAGGAGGCTATTGTTCGGCCATGGGATCAAATTGACCAAAATCTAATTTGCGCCTCCTAGAATGTTCTAACGGTCCTTCCAATCGGGGATTCAATGATCGTCTTCCCAACATAAACTAGGAGAAGGTCAGAAGGACTGGGGATAGGGACCCTGCAACACAACAAAATAAGGCTGTCCTTAAGTGGGGTAGCCTAAAGATCTACTGACTCCCAAAACCAGCCTTATGACTGTAAGTGATTTACTCTACTTACGTCTATTTAATCCAACCAGTTAGAATGAGTGACTGGGGAGAAGGTTCTTCCTTTGGCTTTCGCCTCCGGTTCCTAGTGTACCCCCAGCCGCGGTCGTTTGACGCTACTCCCCTAGCTCGACATCAGATTAATCAGTATAAGTAGGTTAATCAAAAATAATCTCAGACTAGGCCCTAAAGAGCGAATCAAACCTTAAGGCCAACGTCTACTCAATTTTATTAAGCCCTGGGATTGTGGTGCTTATGGAATGTGATGGGCCCTTACAATTGGTTGTGCCCTTAATGATTGATTGAGATTTATGTAAGTGCGTGCACAACCAGGGTTTTCAAGCAAGATTATTGATAATGCGTGAATTTTAATGTTCAAATCTTACTTAAGTAGCTTTTAGGGTTTCAAATTAGGTGAATTGCAATCAAGTTTCTAGGCAAACCAAGTTGTAAAACATGGGTGAAGATTATTTTTCTTTAAAATCAGAAAGAAAGTGGAGTGCCTGGAATATACCTAGATTGAAAACCCTAAGGAGGAGCTACTTGATGAGTTGGTTTAAATAAAGTGGTGCGGCCCAAACAACTCAAACAATTTGCCACAAATGCACCACTAAGTTAGGCACTCAAAAATGGTTAACCTAGAATAATTTCTACTCTGTTATATGTTGCTTTGTGTGTACCGGTTCCACAGATCAGAACCTGGTTGAGTAGAAAACAAATCAAGTTGATCAAGTGCCATGAATGTGGGTGTGTGTTGTGTGTTTGTTGAAAATTGCCCCACAGAATTTTTCTTTTTTTTATGAATGAGGGTGGAATGAATGTGAGTGAAAATCCAAACAACCAAACTATTCCTAGGATTTATGCAAACACCTAGGTTAATTGGGATTTGGATTTAATGTGGCGAATGAAATCTATGGAGGGGGAAAGAATGGGGGAGCACTTACAGTTGTCTTCAACTGCACTTTACTCTAGTCTACCACTTGTTGATTCCTTGATGGAGGTCTCTGCAAAACAGTAGACACAAGAGAAAGCTAGTTAGAAAACAAATAAAGTGTAAGAAATGCGAAGGAAAGATCGGAAATCATTGCCTCCCCGGCAACGGCGCCAAAATGTTGAACCGTTTTGCGAATCGCTACGCTTACGTGTTTGGTTTTGGAAAACCTGTCGTTGTAGTTCGAAAGTTAAGAATTCGTGTTCAAAAAATAAAATTTATGCCGAAAAGAATTCCGGGTCGAACACAGGGAGGCTATGTTGATATATATTCGCAATTATATTTTTTTTAGGATTTTTGATAAGCAAGGCAATATAATTACAATGGAGCTATCAGACTAAAAGAAAGAGAGAGAGAGAGAAAGAGAGAGAGAGAGAAAGAGAACATGCATTCAATATTCCAATTGTTTATATAATCAAACTAAATAAAAGTTACACTAGAAAGGGGAAAATCAATTACACTATAAAGCAGAAAAATTCTACACTAGAAAAGCTGTAAATAAGAATGGGAGAGAGAAGTTATCCTCCTCGACGATTGCTTGGAGAACGAGCAAGACGGGACGACTCCTGGACGAAGGAGAATGAAGCAGGATGAAGGAGGACGAAGCAGAAGAACGGGAACGGAGCAACACGCCGTCGTCGTCGCAGGATCCACTTCCGAAGGGGAATGAAAATTGGACTTTATCTCGCAAGAAGCATCCCGGGTGTGGGACAAGCTTCTCTTGAGCTTTGGAGGGGTAGAGAGCAGAAAGAAGGGATGAGAATTTCGTATGGAGGGGGTCTCCTTTTATAGTTGCAAGGAGTGGGGGAAAAATGGACATTACAACTTCAAAATAATAAAAGAGGGGTCTTTAGTGACGGATAAATCCGTCACTAAAGCCCCGACGTGGGCATAGCTTCCGCGCCCAACATACACGCACGTCCAGCGATCCTCAGCCGTCCGATCGCGAGATCGAACGGCTTAAGTCGCGCCTTCTTCCGCTTCATTGCACGCCCGCCCGCACGTCTGATTGCACGTTCGATTGAGCGTCCAATCGCGCGTCGACGCTATTGGGCGCGCGCGGCCATCCGATCTCCATCTGACGCTCCACCCGCACCCAATCGCCCGCGCCTGCCACTCCTCGCCACAGCTCGATCCCGCACCCGACGCTCGCAAAAGCGTGCTCGACCACTACGCTATGGGGCGCGGATGGTCGAGCAGACGCTTTTAAGCGCGAGCGCCCACAGCCGTTGGATTAAGATCCAACGGCGGAGAGCGATCGGGCACGGGGCCTTCACAAGATGAAGCAGCCGTTTGGGCGGCTGAGATGGCACCACGTGGTGCTATCTTGGCCGTCCATCTTCTGGAAGTTGTAGATGGTGCCACAGATGTCGGATTGACTCGATTTTTGTGTCGTTGGGCTGAGATCGTCGATTCGAATTCATCCGTGTGGTCAGATTTGTCATCTAATGTGCGGATTTACACCATCTTGGCCCTTGATCTTCTAGGGTTCCCGGGTCACTATCTGATGCTACGGATATCTGATTAAGGCGATCTTGGAGTTGTTGAACTCCGATCGTTGCCCTGATCACATCCATACGGTTGGATCTTTGATCCGAGGTCCCGACAAAATGTTTGCCCTGTCCAAGCACATAAAAGGAGACAATTAACCTCCATTTTATTCAAACTACTCTAAATGCAAGATGATGCATGTAATGCAATATTTATATTATGAAATGCAATCCTATGCTTAAGAACATGCATAAATAGACATTTTAAGTAGTGTAAATGTGTTTACATCACCTGTGATCTCTCTTCTTTCTTCTCTCTTAGGGTCCCTCTCCCAGAGCCTTCTCTAGTTATCAGGTTGGGTTAGCGCGGCCGAGACCAGGCCCACCAGCGTGCGATGGTGGGCGAGAAGTGCACAGGTAGTCAAGTATCCGGGTCAGAACCAGGTCCGCGTGGAGTGGATCGCGGACGAGGCGGTGGGTGAGTGGGACCTCACCCCATGTCAGGAGGTGATAAGCCCCTGACACTTTTTCACTTTATTCCATAGCTTCCATTCCTGATCTTCCGAGGTGGGACTAAATGTCCCACCTTCCTTGTAGGCACCCCTGCAGCAAATGTTCTTGCAAATTGCAGTAGATGCGTAGGGCTTTGACTCCAATAGCTGGGCTAATATTGTGCGCGAAGGAGACCCGCATAGTCTTGGAACCTGAAGCCTGGTGCCTGGAGCCTGGGATGAAGCTATTGAGCTTCTTCATGCCTGCTTTAATGGCGTTGGAGGCCCAAACCATGCCCACAAGCAAACGGCCCCGTGGCCTCATCAAAAACACATAGGAAGCTTCGCCTGGACACAGTGAAGGTGGGACGGTGGTCGGCGTGGCATGGGGTGGCCTAAGCGTGCGTGCTTAGATCACCCTGTGGCTGTGAAGGTGGGTGTGTTCGAAGGACGTGTTGGGGGTGTGTGGCGATGAATGGAAAGAGGGGTTATGGTCAGTGACATGTGGCGGAGCTCGTGAGGTGGTTGGCGAGGTGGGTGGATGCGTGGAGTGGCGGGAGCACCTCGTCAGTGGTCTGACCAGAGGTGGAGAAGATGGAGGTGATGTGTAAGTGTTGAGGTCGATTTTAAGAAATAAATGCGAGAAAAGAGATGAGTAGAGAAAGAGGACTTATCTAAGGGGGAATAGACGAAGGGGGAAGTGGAGGAGGTGGATGGCTCATATGTACCGTCGTCGGAGACGAAGGCCCAGTGAGGGGATGGCGACGACGAGAAGGTGACAAGAGCGTTGGTTGGTGCAGCACGACGTGGACGAAGGAGATAAAGGTAACTCTGCCACTAGTATTGTCACAGAGCGATGAGAGGAGGAGATAGGAGTTGCTGGAGCTTGCTAGGAGGTTAGCCAGAGGGGAACAGAGGAAATTGGGGGGTATCTCAGGCCAATTCAAGCCTAGTAGGAGTGGAAGGATTTGGGGATCATTTTATAGCCCCTGGCAAAGGGAATTGTGCTTCGAAGCCAAGCTTCCAAGTACAGCAACCTCACCGGAGTTGGAAGGTTGAAAAGTCCCAAATCTCTTATGCATTCACATGAGAGATTGGGTAGAAATTGGAGCTCCAAATTAGGTTCACATGAACGGGGATTTCTCAAAGAATCTCCCTTTCAATTTGAGAGGGATTCTCTGAGGAATCAGGGAGTTCTTTCCCTCAATTCCTCGTCGGAGTAGGATTTCCTCCACTGTAATGGTGGAGGGACCTAATTGCAAGGAACGACGAGGAAGATAGGGGGTGTCTGCAAGAGTTTTCAAAAGTTAGGGGTATAAATGTAATTAGGCTGGACTGGTTTGCAAAGTTGGTCAAGGTGAATTCCCCTTAGGTCCAAATTTTGGTGCAAACCTAATTTGGACCTAAGGAATCCAATGGTGAAGTTGGATTTTAGGTTTGACCACGTTTGAATGGGCAATTTACACACAAAAAATCCCATTTAGGGTAAACATTTGACTGTGACCCCTATTTAGGTCAAAATAGGTTCTAAGGCTCAATTTAAAGGTTCTAAACTCTAGAGGATATTTTTCCATGACTTTTAGAGGGTTTAGGTGAATTTTATCTTGACCAGAACCTTTTTAAATTAAGTGGATCTATTTTAGGGTCACCAGAAGTCATTTAATTCCCAGATTTTACATGAACCCTTTTCTGTTTGAACTGTGTTAAGATCATTTGACCTGTGTTTAGCACATGAGTAATCCTGTTGTTGCACTGCAATGGTAAAATTATTATTTTACCCCATGTTTCTTGCTTTTCTTTTAGACGGGTTTTTCCTTGAGTTAGGACCTCCAGTTGGTTATGTAGGAGCTTTTGTTCTCTTTTCTAGGTCAAAATGAGCTAGTTAGGGCTCATGATGGTGTTCCCATCATACCCCCATGCCTAGTTTTTGCTAGTCCCTTAGCAAAATTTTAAGGTTTTAACTTCTGTTCTAGACCATGAGTTCCTTTCACACATTATGATGAGTGCTTTTTCTTTTTCTTTTTGATTAGGTTAGAATGCTGACAGTAGGCCTAGAGGTACTCAAGTACCAACCAAGATCCGGACCTGACCAGCTCTAGCATCGATCCTCCGCGAAGGTTTTTAAGGCCCACAAGACTATCCTAAGGTTCGTTGAACTCCGCGGTTAAAGCACCCATGCTTGAGACATATTTTAGCCTCGGTTCAGTTTGCAGTGCATTTTTTTGTAAGAGAGAGATAGTTAATTTATTTGTTTGGAGAGTTTTCTCTCTCTTTTCTTTTTATTTATAGCTTCGAATTGGCTTCTTAACACAGTCTGTATCGGATTCCTAGTCCCCATCATCAATTCTCAAAAGGTCCATGGCAATTGATGCTTCGTATAGCACTGCCCATGGCAACCCCCAAAGCCTTGGTTTTTGAGATTTCGACAAAATCCCACCCATGGCATTCTGTAGCTAAATCTAGACCCTGGCATCAACATTTCATGATAATGTCAGCCATGGCATCTGAACCAGCATAGGGTGCTTACGTGCCCTCAGTAGGATATGTAATATCCTAGGAGACAAGCACCGAGGAAATGATATGTTATTATGTTATTACGCATCTTCGAGGGGAATTTCCCGCCTCTCCACGCCGGGAACTCATCCAAATCAACTTGTGTTGATCGGCCGCTCCTCATCTAGGTAACTTTTTTCAGAACATTTAAACACTTTTGCATGATTTTGATAATTATGTGCACTGAACCAAACTGTGTGTGGATTGGGGTGCTTAGGTTACTGAGTCCTGCAAACCAAAGGTCAGTTAACGAGGCCAAATACTCCCTGGTCGAGCCCGGATAGGTTGTGTTAATATGGTGATTTTATTGTTGAAATGAGTATAGTGGTTAACCTAAATCGAGTCTAACCATCTCTTTACAAAATTTCTTACCCAGCCTACTTGATTTTATCTTGGTCACTTTTAGGCCCAGGGTCGAACTCAGGGAAGTGGAATTAAAGGTGAAGAAGTTTCTACGCCCTTCCTACAACGAATCTCTTCCATTCGTTTATTATGTTTCTGGTGTTTTTCTATTTAAGATTTTTTTCTGATAATTTTTGTCCTTGAGGTACACCCTCAAAATCAGGTTCTTGGCTTTGAGCCAAATTAGGGTTCCAAAACTGGTTTTGCTATTCGCAAGACTGAGTACCTACAAGTCAAGGATTATTTTTTCTCTTTTGTATATTTTTTATCTTTTTAATGGAAGGAGAAAGAAATAGAAATAAGATAAATATAGTATATAAATATATGTATATATTATATATGTATATAGGGGTGGGGGTGGAGGTGGAGATGGCGTGTAGCATGGTGTTAAGTTGATCATCGTCTAGGAAGACGCAACCAATAGGACAAAGTGCCGCATGGAGTGTAGGATGGATGGGTGGAAGATGTGTGCGAAGACGCTTGCTGTACGCATGTATCAGGGAATATCAGTAGCTGGTGCAGATATTCCCACGATACAACGTATGGTAGGTGATATGAAAATATATATATATGTATATATGTAAATATATATCTATATGTATATATATATGGTTATAATTATATAGGTGTATATGTAGTTATGTATGTGTGTATATATATATATA
The DNA here is from genome assembly GCA_037157565.1 of Thalassia testudinum. NCBI lineage: Eukaryota > Viridiplantae > Streptophyta > Magnoliopsida > Alismatales > Hydrocharitaceae > Thalassia > Thalassia testudinum. Next base: position 149,861,969 of record JAZHRO010000031.1, read on the forward strand.
TATGTAAATATATGTATGTATATATATATACTTATAATTAGATATATATGTATGTATATATAACTATATATATAGATATAGATATATATATATATATATGTATATATATAGTAATATATGTATATAGTTATATATATGTGTGTATATATATATATATTAGTATAAGTATCTATGTATATAGATATATGTAGATAGATATACATATATATATATGTATGTATATTTGTATATATTTATATATGTATAAATATATGTGTATATATATGTATATATACTTATACTTAGTTATATAGGTACTAATATATGTATAAATATATGTATATATTTATATAAGTATATAGTAGTGTATAAGTGAGTGGGTGTGTGTACGAGAGTGTGTGTGTATGTGTCAGCAGGAGGGAGTGAGAGAGTGCTGTGAGAGAGAGAGAGAGTGTCTACTAGCGTGAAGAAGGTGGGAGCGAGTTAAGTCGTTCGGAGGCAGCGGGCGACGTCTGATGACCACGCGCAGGCACAGGCCCGTAGGCACGCGAAGAGGCGCACACACGTAGGAGGGAGTGAGAGCGAGAGAGGGATCGCAACGCACCACGCTGCGCACTAGGGTAGGTGCGAACGCGAAGAAGCGGGCGCTGAAGTGGACGGGTGCAGACGCGGGAGCGAGTGCTGGGAGAGACACAGGTGCGGGCGTGCGCGGATGGGCTGGCGCCAGTTGCAGTGTGGAGAGAGAGCGCGCGATGACCGGATAAGTGAGAAACTTTCCGATCACCGCACTGTAGCCACAGTGTTCCGCTGAAACGCGTGAACAGTGGATACAGTGCGTGCTTGGCTCGCACGATCGGGTGCTGGTGGTTCTACGTGTGCGGGCACCGTGGAGCGAGCTGGCGCGCGCGCGGAAGGACCTGCGCCAACTGCTGGGGTATGCGGTGGCCTGCGTGCGAGCGAGAAGTGGCCGGCGCCTTGCTGCAGCTGCGGTTGAGCTTCAAAGCTTGTCTCTGTGGCAATGGCGGAAATGGCTTGGAACGACGAAACAGAGAAGAGAACCACCATGCCCACCGGCTCTTTGATGAGCTGGGCAGTGGTAGGACTCACAGTGGTGGTTGTGTACCATTGTGAGCTGCTCCTGCCCGCAGCGTAGCTCTTCAGGAAGAAGAGAGGCTGCGTATGGAGGGGAGAGGGGAGGAGACGACCTGGAAGGGTACTGTGTGTCGGGTTCTTTTTGTGTGACCAACTCTCCCACAAGGAAGAAGGCTGTGCTCTTTTTAAAGAGGAAAGAGGCATGCATAGCCATGCCCTGGGCTGTGCATGGCTCTGCATGCGGCTGGCAGGGAGTGCTTGTTGCAGAGAATGGCACGAAGAAGAGCTACCATGCCTTGCAGCTACGGAGAAGAAATTCAAAGTCAAATAAAAATAAAAATAAAAATAAAGATGGTGAATTTGCGAGGCAGCACTTGAGGAAAATGTTAATTTCAAGGCCTTTTATTCACTCTCCTCCCCTCTCAAATAAATGCATGCATGCATTTATTTTTACAAATGCGACTATGGCTACCAAATATACACTGTCAATGCCTGGAAATAGCACAAGATGGCACAATTGCTGGTGTATTTTTGCTGTGCAATCACTCCCGAAGCCTTAGACCTAATACTTATGCTTCACATTTTCCCCAACCTTTAGAGGACTATCCAGATCTTAGCGGATACTTGAATTTTTAAGCCTAAGAGTCTAGCCCAAGAGGCCTAAGATCAGCGTTCCTACAAATCTCTTTTGTGTCTCATTCGTACTTTTTCCTTCATTTTTCTTTTTTTTGATATGGTCTAGAACTTCGGTTAATCCCTTAATTTCTTACTAATGACTTTCTTTTTTCTTTTTCATTTTTGTGCTCCTTTTTTGACATTTTGCTCTTTTCCTCTTCATTTTCTCCTCATGATTTGTATGGCCTCAAAATTTTCTCTCCCCTCAGTTTTTTTATTTTTTTCAAGATTTTTTCATTTTTTTGGTGTTTTTTTGTGATATGTGATTTTTTTTGTTGAAACCTTTTCTTGTGAGATGAGTTTTCATGGTGTTTTGCACTTTCATACCCCCCATGCCTACGATTTGTAATGTCCCCATTATAAACTAGGTGGGTTCGAATTCAGCTTAGATCATTCATTAGAACAAGTTTTGGGTGGGCGAACGAGTCGAGGTGACTGTTGTAAACGATTTCTAGACTCGGGTACGGGTACCTGAGGTGGGGTCGGCTATTATAATGGATGAACCCTAAAGTGAGTATGAATTCAGCATAGGAATGTCAAGAAAGGTTTCAGGCTTTTCAAGAATGATGGGTTGCCTCCAGTTAAGTGCTAAGTTTTACGCCATCGGCTGGGCGCAATGAGCTCAGGGAGAATGGAGGGTAAAGGATATCTCAGCCAAATTTGTATCGGTCACATCAATGAATTGTTTGAGTCTCTGACCCTTCACAACGAAAGGTTTGAAATCATGGTTGAGTGGACTGATCTCAATGGCTCCATTTCCAAAGATTCATCGGACTAGGTTGGGTCCAATCCATTTTGATCGTAATTTTCCTGGGAACAGTTTAAGCTTGACATCAAAGAGTAGGACCTTTTGACCAGGATGGAAGATCTTTCTAGATATGTGCTTGTCATGAAAAGCCTTAACCTGCTCTTTGTAAATTTGTGAGTTCTCATACGCATCATGGCGTAATTCATTGATCTTGCTCATTTGAATCTTTTTGTGGGTTCCTGCCTTAGAAAGATCTAGGTTGCAATTCTGTACTGTCCAATAGGCTTTGTGCTCCAACTCGACGGGGAGGTGACATGCCTTCCCGTACACCAATCTGAAGGGAGACATACCTAATTAGGTTTTGTGGGTGGTCCTATAAGCCCACAAAGCTTCCGGAAGCTGGGATGACCAGTCCTTCCTGTCAGGTCGAACAGTAACCTGGAGGATTTTCTTAATCTCCCGATTTGATAGCTCAGCTAGACCATTAGTTTGGGGGTGGTAAGGAGTAGAGATTTGGTGCGACACCCTGTATTTGGCCATCAGTGACCTGAACTGAGCATTTGTGAAATGGGTCCCTCCGTCAGAAATTATAGCACATGGAATCCTGAACCATGAGAAGATGTTCTGATGAATGAATTTGATAACTACTTTATGATCATTAGTTCAAGTTGGAATGGCTTCGATCCAATTGGACACGTAGTCAACAGCGAGTAAAATGTACTCGAAGCCTTCCGAGACAGGGAAGGGTCCCATAAAATCAATCCCCCATATGTCAAAGATTTCGCATACCAAAATCAGCTATAAAGGCATCATATCATGATGGCTCATGTTGCCCAAGGTCTGGCAACGAGTACATGCCTTACAGTGATTGTATGCATCGTTGAAAATTATGGGCCAATAGAAGCTGCATTGGAGGACTTTCGCTGCGGTTTTATGACCTGAAAAAGGTCCACCGCATGCCTGGTCATGGCAGAAAGACAATATGTCTTGAATTTCCGCTTCCGTGACACATCGTTGAATTATCTGATCAGCACCGATGCGGAAAAGATACAGGTCATCCCAGAAGTAATACTTGGCATCGGAAAGCAATTTGTCCTTCTTGGCCTTCGGCCAATCGGACGGGATCTAATGTGATGCCAAGTAGTTTACTATATCAGCAAACCATGGAAGCCCAGTATTGATAGTCAGAAGGTGCTCATCAGGAAAATGTTCCGTGATGGGTCTAGAAGGGTAGATGATCTCAGAAGGAAGGCGGGACAAGTGATCAGCTACCACATTTTGTTTTCCCACTTTGTCCTGAATCTTGAGGTCAAATTCTTGCAACAGTAAGATCCAGCGGGTTAATCAAGGTTTTGCATTCTTCTTTGCAAGGAGATGCCTCACAGCTGTGTGATTTGAGTAAATGATAACATGGGAACCCAGGAGATAAGATCTGAATTTTTCCGGGTCAAATACTACAACTAACAGCTCTTTCTCAGTAACTGTGTAGTTATGCTGAGCCTCGTCAAGTGTCTTGCTAGCATAGTAGAGATGACCACGGGTTTCCCGTCAATTTTCTGCCCCAGTACCACTCCTATAGCGAAATCAGATGCATCGCACATGATCTCAAAGGGTTGAGACTAATCAGGGGACTGTAGGATCGAAGCTTGGGTAACTCCGTCACGGAGGATTTCAAATGCTTGAGTGCATTCCTTGGAGATTTCGAAAGGTACATCCTTAGAGAGTAGAGAGGTTAGGGGGCATGCGATTTTCGAGAAATCAGAAATAAATCGACGGTAGAAATCGACGTGCCCCAGAAAAGATCAGATGTCCTTGATCGATCTAGGCATAAGGAGTTTAGAAATCAAGTTCACCTTGGCTCGATTGACTTGGATGCTTTTTTCTGAAATAAGATGTCCTAGGTCAATTCCTTCAGGCACCATGAAATGGCTCTTTTCCCAGGAAAGAACCAGATTCATGTCAATGCATCACCTAAGGATTTGGACCAAGTGCAAGAGACAATCGTCAAATGATGCTCCGAATATTGAAAAGTCATCCATGAAGACTTCCAGATAATCACCTACCATATCTGAGAATATGGCAAGCATGCACAACTGAAATGTAGCAGGTGCATTGTAGAGGCCAAATGGCATCCTTCAAAGCACGTACGTCCCGAAGGGGCAGGTGATAGTGGTCTTTTCTTGGTCCTTAGGATGGATTGCCACCTGGTTATAATCGAAGTACTCATCGAAAAACCAGAAGAACCTATTTCCCGCTAGTTACTCGAGGATTTGATCAATAAACGGGAGTGGGAAATGATCCTTCTTCGTGGAGGAATTGAGTCTTCTGTAATCAATGCAAACTCTCCCCAAGTTCGCCACACTGGTTGGTATGACTTCTCTAGTTTCAGTCGTGATAACGGTGAGTCCTACCTTCTTAGGCACAACTTGGATTGGACTCACCCACCGACTGTCGAAGATCGAGTAGATGATCCCTGCATTTAACCACTTAATGATCTCCTTTTTCACGACCTCCTGCAGATTAGCATTTAAACGTCTTTGCATCTCACGGGAAGGTCATGTGCCCTCTTCGATGTAGATACGGTGTGTGTAGTAAGAGGGGCTGATACCAGTCAAATCATCGAGAGTCTATCCAATGGCTCTACGATGTTGCAGGAGAACAGTAATCAGATGGGATTCCTGGTCAAGTGTGAGTCTAGAGTTTATAATCATAGGAAACGCCTGATTGGAACCCAAAAAGACGTACTTTAGATGGTCGGGAAGAGGCTTGAGTTCCAAAACGGGGTTATCAGCAGCAGCGGGCAGTTCAGGGTGTGTGTCAAGAGCAAGGGAAGGAGTTATGGGTGTATCTAGATCAGGGACAGACTCCTCTGTTTGCGGGTTTTGATCTTGTTGTGGTTGATCGGGAGTAATCAAGTTGTCCTCGATGTATGGTTCATCAACCATGGCCTTGATATCACATATTTGTTCTATAACACTACAATTAATCCCTTGTTGGGCCTTAAAGATGTCAATTTTTAGTGTTTGGTTCCCGAATTTCAGTTCTATTTGGCCCTCCTTACAGTTTATATTGGCCCTAGTAGTGGCCAGAAAGGGTCTCCTTAGTATAATTGGTGTATCCCTTGGGTTTTCAGGTGCATCCATATCCAAGACTATAAAATCCATCGGGAAATAGAAATCCCACCCTAACGATGACATCCTCGAGTAATCCTTTAGGTGACTTAATGGATCGGTCAGCCAACTGCAATGTCACCTCTGTCGGTTTAAGCTCAGATTCTTCAAGGTGGTCAAGGAGGGATGTAGGTATTAGGTTTATGGAGGCACCTAAATCTAATAAGGCTCTGTCGAATTGGGTATCTCCAATGGTACATGAAATCAGGGGAGTACCTGGGTCTTTAGCCTTAAGTGGGAGTTTGCTCAAAATTATAGAGCTGGCTTGCTCTGACAGTACGATTGGACTCCCACTTTTGGTTCGCGACTTACGCTTGGGTGTACATATGTCCTTCAGAAATCATGCATACGCCGGTAAGTGGCGAATTGCATCCATCAAGGGGATGGTTATATGTACCTGTTCAAAGAGCTTGACCAAATCCCCCTCAGAAGCCACGGGTTTAGTTATCCTCTTTCCCTTTGTCAAGGCCTCGGGAAATGGAACCTTGGTTGGTTCCTCTATAATAGGTCTAGGTTCTTGATCTGGGACAGGGGTGTCCTAGATAACTATCCTAGGGCTTGGGTTACTACCAAGCTTAGAGTGGCTTGGATAAGGTGGGTCTTGAGTTGCTTTACCACTACAGGTTGTTATAGAGTTTAGTCCTGCCTGGTTTTGGTTTGGAGTTGGTAAAATAGGTGGCTGCTATTGAAATCCCACATAAGATGTCGAAGCTTCCATCCCGTCGGGTGATGGAACAAAAGGGGCTTGATAAATCATGTAAGCGTGGCCCAGATTTGGGTTCATAACACGCCTTTGGGTTGGCACGTTATTTGGATTCGGCAGAGGTTGCGAAGGGAGTGTGCCAGGTTGGCAGGAATTTTCCATCTGGGTGTGTTGATTGCGAAGTTCTGTAATCTCATCCTTGTGCTTTTTTTGTATTGACGCATTCATCTTCTAAATGTTAGCCAGAGTCTGAAGGATAAGGGTCATTTGATCTACTTGGTTTGGCCCAGATTGATAGGTGGGGTTAGGCTGAGGCTGAGGTGGCTAATATGGACGAGGTGCTTGTGGACGGGGTTGATAAGGTGGTCATTGATTCTGAGTATTTCCCGTCCACAGGAAGTTGGGATGGTTTCGCCATCCAGGGTTATAGGTGTCAGAGAATGGGTCATTCTGGATGGCGTTGAGGTCCACGCAGGTCTAAGGAACCTCAGGAAAATTAGAGTACAAGGGTTCAGAGTTCCCCTAACTAGAGTAGATCAGATCGAAGTTTCCTCTGGTCCTAGAGTCAGACGGGGGTGGATACAGGTCCATCCCCTGAGAAGATTGGTGATATATGTTCTGCACAGTTTCCCTCCCAAGAGGTGGCTGTGCAAATGGGTTTTGCGCAGAGGTGGCTTGCTGCAGATGTCGAGTCAGCTCGTCCACCTTCTTCTCGATGACAGAGACCTTGTCCAACTGAATGGCCATCAATTCCAAGTCGATGGATGTGGATAGGCCCTGCGTCTCATGTGCTCCCCTTGGATTCATCGATGCGCGAGCATTCATCCGGTAGAATAAGCCCATGGAGTCATTATTGATGGAGTTCTCACACATAGTCTCGAGAATCTCCCACACAGTGTTTTCGTGTTGACCCATGATATTTCCTCCGCAGGTTGCATTGACGAATAATCTAATGTCTTCACGGAGTCCCTAGTAAGAAGACTGGACTTGTTCCCATTTAGGAACTCCGTGATGGGGGCACTTTCGCATGAGATCCAAGAAATGGTCCCATGCCTCATGAAGAGGTTCTCCAGATTGCTGAGTGAAGTGAGTGATCTGGTGGAGCAAGGCATTCGTCTAACCAACGGGGAAGAACTTTTTCAAAAATTCAGACTGGAGTTCAACCCACAAGTTGATTGGATGCATCTGAGTCTAATACCAATGAGATGCCTTGTCCGTGAGTGAGAAGGAAAATATCTTCATGAGAAGAATATCCCAATTTTGTACATCTGGCCAAAGGTCTGGGCAAGATGTTTGAGTTGTTTGATGTGCTGGAAGGGATCCTCGGAGTTAAGCCCATGAAACTTTGGAATAGCATGGATCATGTTGGACTTGAGTTCAAAATTAGGACCTCCAGCTGGGATTTGGACTCGAGGTTCGATCGCCACCACAGCAGGATTATAGTGATCTCGCATCATAAGACGCTACGGCAGGTTTACAAAGTTCTGGAATAGATCATTCAGGTGCTGGAGTTGGTGTTCAAGGTTGTTCTCTTCTTCAATTGGTTGTGCCATGATGGAAGAAGGAGAATTTGGTTCTGATGAATTAGAGGAGAGGTCTATGTGGTGGGGTTGCTGCACAAACATGGACGTCGAGGCTTGGCCTCGGTGGGAGTGGATTTCTAAAGGAGGTCATAAGGATGGTCTCAAGGACCTCCTACCAAACATGCACTGATGGATTAGACGAGATTAGAATGTGCTGGACCCAATTGAGACACCCAAAAAATTTGGATGACTATAGAGATTCGGGGCGGATGATACCCCTTAGTTAGAAAAAGCCATCCACCTGAGAAATACCTAGGCAACTAGAGAGGGATAATCCCACAAAGACCCCTACACAATAGAGCATCCCCACAAGTTATAGGGTTTCCCCCACCCGACCTCTCTTGTCACTGAGATTCCAGGTAGATTAGAATGGGGACCTTGACCTCTTAAGTCTACCACGTTTAATTAAGAGCAAAGGTGCTTAGGGTTCCACTTGAACTTTAGATGTTTTGAGTGTAAAAGTGACCTAATTTCGAGGTTGGTTGACACAACAAGGGGTCAACTTCACCTATTTGTCCTTTGAGAGCTTTAGGTCCTTAATTTTAGGGTTCAAGTGAAATTAAGAGCTTGATTTTTAGGGTTTCTCTTGAATAAGTCTTTTCAATCAAGGTTTAGGCACACCTCTTTTTGGAAAATTGATTCTTGCTTAGAAAAGATGTGTCTCTAAAATCCTAGATTGGAATCTTTTATTTGGCTCTAATTGGTCCAATTTAGTTGCCACAGATATGGTATCTAAGGCTCAATCAAGAAGGTGGTAGCCCTAGTTACCTTAAATGGATGCACAATTCAAAATGTGTTGAAATAAAAATCAAGCAACTTTGGTGAATTAGCTAGATAAGCAAAGTAGGTAGCCCTAAATTGATCTTTTTGTTTGTTTTTCCTTTTAAGAATGAGGGGATTTAAGAGAAAAGGCTAATCAGAGATTACCTGGCCCGGGTGTGGTTGTTGTGCGGCTATCTTCTTTTGAATTTTTTCTCCCCTGAAACAATCACAACAAAAGAGATAGATCAAGTTAGTATGGAATCAGAAGTTGTGATCAAGATTTCTAAATCGCCTGTTGCTCTCCGGCAACGGCACCAAAATCTTCGTCGAAGTGAAATCAGGCTTTAAAATAAATGCGTCATAGTATAGCCAAAATCACTTTGAAAACAAATGAATTTTATTACTCGAAAAATGTAAATTCGAGGTTGAACACAGGGAGCAAATTGGGGTTTAAAAACCAACACAACTTTCAAATTTGATAAAATATGCAATGAAGAATCAAAGTTATAATGCAAGCAATGTAAATAGATCCACAAGATATCAAATGTGTATAGAAGCAAAAAATATGGACATCTAATTTTAGAAATCAGACATCTTAAATGTATATTTGCTATAGTGCTTCTTTGATTTCTCTGGCTGATCTTCTTCTTCCTCTTCTTTCTCTGCACTCTGCCTCAGATGGCTGTCTTCCTTCTTGGCTCTTTCTTCTTCTCTGACTCTTAGCTCTTCTTCTTTCTCTTCTGTCTCTGACTTCAACTCTTCTTCAGCCTTGATCCTATTCAGCCGTGCTTTGCCATCTCCTTCCATAGCTGCTCAGGCTTCTGCCTCCTCCTTCTTCTTCCTTTAGCTTCCTTTGCTTGATCTTCCTCTGCAGCTTCCTCCTTTCTCTTCCTTGGCTTCCTCTACCCTTTGCATCTTCTTCCTCTTTTTCCCCTAAGAGAAAAACCTACCCCTACCCTCCCAGCAATCTCTCTTCTTTCTTCTCTCTTAGGCTCGCTCTCCCAGAGACTTCTCGGGTTATCGGGTCGAGTTAGCACACTCGGGATCAGGCCCACCGACATGCGGTGGTGGGCGAGGAGTGCACGGGTAGTCGGGTATCCGGGTCAGAACCAGGTCTGCGTGGTGTGCGTCACGAATGAGGCGGTGGGTGAGTGGGACCTCACCCTGTGTCAGGAGGCGATAAGCCCCTGACTCTTTTTCACTTTATTCCACAGCTTCCGCTCCTGATCTTCCGAGGTGGGACTAAATGTCCCACCTTCCTCGCAGGCGTCCCCGCAGCAGATGTTCTCGCGAATTGCAGCAGATGCATGGGGCTTTGACTCCAATAGATGGGCTGATATTGTGCACGAAGGAGACCCGCACAGTCCTGGAAACTGAAGCCTGGTGCCTGGAGCCTGGGATGAAGCTATCGAGCTTCTTGGTGCCTACTTCAATGGTGGGGGAGGCCCAAACCCTGTCCACAAGAAAATGGCCCTGTAGCCTCATCAAAAACACACAAAAAGCTTCACCTATACACGACGAAGGTGGGACGGTGGTCGGCGTGGCACGGGGTGGCCTGAGCGTGCATGCCTAGGTCACCCTGTGGCTGTAAAGGTGGGTGTGTTCGGGGGATGTGTTGGGGGCGTGTGGCAATGAATGGAAAGAGGGGTTATGGTCAGTGAGATGTGGCAAAGCTCGTGAGGTGGTTGGTGAGGTGGGTAGATGCGTGGAGCGGCAGGAGCACCTCGCCAGTGGTCTGACCGGAGGTGAAGATGGAGGTGATGTGCGAGTGTCGAGGCAGATTTTAAGAAATAAATGCGAGAAAAGAGATGAGCAGAGAGAAAGGACTTATCTAAGGGAGAATAGACAAAGGGGGGAGCAGAGGAGGATGACGGCTCGTATGCGCCGTCGCCGGAGACGAAGGCCCAGTGAGAGGACGGCGACGACAAGAAGGTGGCAAGAGTGTCGACTGGTGCGATGCGACGTGGACGAAGGAGATAAAGGTAACTTTGCCACTGGTATTGTGGCAGAGTGATGAGAGGAGGAGATAGGAGTCATCGGAGCTTGCTGGGAGGTTGGCCGGAGGGGAAGAGAGGAAATTGGGGAGTATCTTAGGCCAATTCAAGCCTAGCAGGAGTGGAAGGATCTGGGGACCTTTTTATAGCCCCTGGTAGAGGGCCTTGTGCTTCGAAGCCAAGCTTCCAAGCACGGAAACCTCACTGAAGTTGGAAGGTCAAAAAGACCCAAATCTCTCTTGCGTTCACATGAGAGATTGGGTAGAAATTGGAGCTCCAAATTAGGTTCACATGAACGGGGATTTCTTAGAGAATCTCCCTTTCAAATCTAAGAGGGATTCTCTGAGGAATCAGGGAGTTCTTTCCCTCGGTTCCTCGCCAGAGTAGGATTTCCTCCGCTGTAATGGTGGAGGGACCTAATTGCAATGAACGATGAGGAAGCTATGGGGGTGTCTACAAGAGTTTTCAAAAGTTAGGGGCATAAATGTAATTAGGCTGGACTGGTTTGCAAAGTAGGTCAAGGTGAATTCCCCTTAGGTCCAAATTTTGGTACAAACCTAATTTGGCCCTAAGGAATCCAATGGTGAAGTTGTATTTTAGGTTTGACCCGTTTGACTGGGAAATTTATAAAAAAAAATCCTATTTAGGGCAAACATTTGACTAGGACCCTTATTTAGGTCAAAATAGGTTCTAAGGCCTAATTTGAAGGTTCTAAACCATAGAGGATATTTTTTCATGATTTTTAGAGGGTTTAGGTGAATTTTATCATGACCAAAATCTTGTTAAATTAAGTGGGTCTATTTTAGGGTCACTAGAAGTCATTTAATTCCTAGATTTTACACGAACCCTTTTCTGTTTGAACCAACACACTTTTTTATCTTGCTAAGACCATTTGACCTGTGTTTAGCCCATGAGAAATCCCATTGTTGCACTGCAATGGTAATATTACAGTTTTTCCCCTTGTTTCATGCTTTTCTTTCAGAAGGGTTTTTTCTTGAGTTAAGACCTCCAGTTGGTTATGTAGGAGCTTTTGTTCTCTTTTCTAGGTCAAAATGAGCTAGTTAAGGCCCATGATGGTGTTCCCATCAGTATCCGAACCCCCTGGTTTGAGGATATTGTCAATTATTTGGTCGTTGGTCAAAGCCTCCAAGATTGGACCAAACAACAACGAGATAGACTTATGTCCAAGGCTAAATATTATTTTTGGGATGATCCTGAGCTTTATCGTATCTACCCCGACCAGATTATTTGCCAATGCATCCCGAAAAATGAGTTCCATAGTATACTTGAGTTCTGTCGTGCATCTGCGTGTGATGGACATTTTTCCGAGAAAAGGATGATGGCCAAAATTTTGCAATCCGGCTTCTATTGGCCATCATTATTTAAAGATGCCCAGGAATTCTCAAAGTCGTGTGCCCGATGCCAGACACTAGAGAACATGGCCAAGAGAGACATGACGCCCCTAAACCCAATACTTTCTATCAAAATTTTTGACATTTGGGGTATCGACTTCATGGGACCCTTCCCTCCTTTATTTGGACACCAGTATATTCTGGTCGTTGTAGATTATGTGTCCAAATGGATTAAGGAAATTCCCACCCGGACCAATGACCACAAAGTGGTCATCGATTTTGTGAAGAGAAATATCTTCAGTCGATTTGGGATTCCTCGAGCAATTATCAGTGATGGTGGCACACATTTCACTCATACCCAATTTTGGAATTTACTGGGGAAATACAGAGTAAATCATCGGATTTCTACATGCTACCACCCTTAGACGAATGGACAGGCCGAGGTCTCCAATCGAGAGATCAAAAATATTTTACAAAAAACTGTAAGGCCTGATAGGAAGGATTGGACCCAAAAGCTAGATGATGCTCTTTGAGTTTACAATACGGCGTACAAAATGCCTATCGGTATGTCTCCATTCCATCTGGTGTTTGGTAAGGCGTGTCACTTACAAGTAGAGTTAGAACACCAGGCATTTTGGGCCATCAAGAAATGTAATTTTGACCTAGAGTTGGCTAGGAAGACCAGGAAACTCTAACTATCTGAGTTGGAGGAGCTTAGAAATGATGCCTATGAAAATGCCAAAATCTATAAGGCAAGGACTAAAGTTCTTCATGACCAAATGATTTCATGTAAGAGCTTTGAGACAAACCAGAAGGTCTGGCTTTTTGATTCTCGACCAAAACTCTTCCCTAGTAAGCTTAGGTCTAAGTGGAACAACCCATTCGTTATTGAGTCGATTTTTCCTATCGGGACCATCGAAATCTTTGACCCAAAGATAGGTAATTCCTTTAAGGTCAATGGACAACGTCTCAAACCCTATGTTGACCTTGTGCTTCCTAAACCCATCTTAGAAAAGTTTGCTCTCACCTTATCCTAACCACCACTGGCTGAATATCGCCTAGTTGAAGGCACTAAACTCAGCACGTGTAAAAGCTATTTCGAGCTGACCAGAATCTCATGGAAACCAGGTGTTGTTCTTCCAATTCTACTCTCTTGCATGCTTTCATTTTAATAATGAGGACATTGCATTAGCTAAACATGGGGGGGTGGATATCTTATGAAATAATTATTTTGTCAGCTATAACATTAATTTCTTGTTATTTTATTTTAAAAAAAAAAAGAAAAAAAATAGAAGTAGGAGAAGAAAACTTAGGCATTAGGAGTTGGAACTTTAGGCATTGATACTTTGGGACCTAAATACTTACTCTTCAGGTCTTCGAACTTAATTAGCCCGGGTGTCCACTCGAATGTGGACTTGGTCTCGAGTCCTCACCAAATAATTTTATTCTAATTTGGCTAATAAATTGGGGTGATAAGTACACGACTTATCAACCCACCCTCTGATTTGAGGGGACTTTAAGTCTAAGCATCCACACACTATTTGCACTGACTCAGTTTTCGGCAGTTTCTTCGGAAACTAGGTAGCTAATGAACTTTCTAGGGTAGTATGGCTGGCAAGTTATCGTGGGTAACAGCCCATTGGGTAGTTGTCCAGAGCCCAGCTACCTGACCACACTTATTCTACTGCTTTTACTTCAATCTTATATTAGGGAAGCCACCTACTTAAGAAAAAAAGGAAAAAGAAAAAGAAGAAAAAAATAGAAAAATTAACCACACTTGACCACACGAGTATGGCTGGCAAGTTGTCGTGGGTAACAGCCCATTGGTTGATTGTCCAAAGCCCAGCTGATGTAAACACATTTATATCACATAAACCGTCTATTTCTGTGCATTCCTAGACATAGAATTACATCATATATTATAAATATCACATAACATGCATCATCTTGCATTTAAGTTAGGTTGTATAAAGTTTAGGTTAATTTTCCCCTTTTGTGGTTGGTCAGGTAACAGGGCAACATTTAATTGGGCCCTCGGAATGAACATCCAACCATGCAGATCTAATCGGGGTGACGATCAGAGTTCAACGACTCCAAGGTCGCCTTGATTGGACTACCGTAGCATCAGATGCAGTCAGAGAAAGATCAAAGGTCAAGGGCTAAGATGGTGAAACACACACATCAAATGATAAATCCGACCACACGGATGGGTTCGGATCGATGATCTTAGCCTAACATTGAGAAAATTGATCCAATCCGACATTCGTGGCACCATCTACAAGACATAGAAGATGGACGGCCAAGCTGGCGCAACGTGGTGCCATCCCAACCGCCCAACTGACCCAAGGACCTGCCGCTGCTCTCTCTCTCCTCAACCACGTGGATGATCTCAATCATCGGATCAATATCCAACGGTTGAGAGAGATCACGCCAAAATCCAAAACTCGCCTCAAAAGTCGGCTTGGCCAGTTGGTCTCAAGCCCGTGGGTGACGCAAAGGTCGCTAGTTCGAGAACCCGCACACTTAAAATCTGAGCAAGAAGTGGGTGTGGTTAAATTGAGCCGTGCAATGTGCGATGGACTGCGATGGAGCAGCCACGTGGCACGCCCAAATGCGAGGAGCGCTGCACACGTGATCAGATGCGCATGCAAATGCGTGATCACACGCGAGAGGCACTATCAAAGTGCGGGCGAGATGGATTTTAAGCCATCCGATCTCGCAATCGGACAGTTGAGGATTTTTGAACTTGCACGTGCATTGAGCATGTGAGGAGAGGAGGAGGCGCGGGTGCGCGCTCACATCAACCATGATCTGGGCTTTAGTGACGATTTTATCTGTCACTAAAGACCCCTGATTTAATGTTTTAAAGTGTTATGACCTATTTGTCCCCTCCAATCTACAACTATATATAGCCCTACGACCCCCACACTTTCTTCATCCCTTCCTCTCTTCTCTCACCCCCTCCAAAGCTCTAAGAGCTTGTCCCAAACTCAGGATGCTCCATTACAGTTAAAATTATAATTTTTCCACCTTCTCACCTCTTTCATGGAGCATTTTGTGGTGGTCCTCTCATCGCCATTCAGGAAGAGAATCCCTCTACGATGTCGTCCTGCCCTCTTCTCCGTCGTCCGTCGTCATTCTCCTTCGTCCCACATCTCACCACCATCGTTCGGGCGCTTCGTCAATGCGTCTCGTCCTCCAAGCAGCTGACGAGGAGGATAACTTCTCTCCACCTTCTTTTACCGCTTTCTAGTGTAGCAAGTAGTTGTAATGAACATTGCTTTATGATAATGAAATCCATGTTTATTTTATCTCTGTTTTCTCTTTATTTGTAATATTCTCTCTCTTTCTTCTATTGTTTATTCTTTAAGTAGATAGCTAGTTTAGATTCAATTCGACTAACTAATCTGCTTCGTGACAAATAAACAATCACGATTTTTAATCAAACGTCCCCCTCCCTGTGTTCGACCTGGAATTCTTTCAGAGTTTTGGTAAAATTTAACTGTTGACAGTGTTTTCTCGCAAATCGCATTACAACGACGAGTTTTCAAAACTCAACTTCCATTTGCGTAGATCATCTGCACCAACATTTTGGCGTCGTTGCCGAGGATTATCTGTTACAACATTTTGGCGTCATTGCCGGGGAGGCAACGATCTTTGATTTTTCACGTTTTCCCGCCTTACTTATCTTTTACCTCACGTTTCTCCTTTCTTATTGTAATTGTAGGTACTCTCTCAAGACAGGCAAAAGTGGTAGATTGGAGTAAAGTGCTCTTGAAGGGTCTGTAAGTTTACCCCCACCTCCCACCCACTAGTTTTCATTCCACAACGTAATAACACAAACACAAATCAACCTACGTGTTCTTATAAACTCTAAGATTAGTTTTTGATTGTTTATTTGTCACCTCCACCCACCTTACCCTCCACATATAAAAGAAAAATTTTTAAAAAAAATCTCACAGAGGTACACAACATCTTCTGATTCTTCATACTCAATCGGTAACCCAATCATTAGGACCGGTACACTCACCAACACATAACTGAATAGAAATCAAATTAGGTAATCACTTGTGTGCCTAACTAGGTGGTGCATCAAGCCAATTATTTGAGTTGTTTGGGCCGCACCACTTCAACTAAAATCAACTCATCAAGTAGCTGCCAAATAGGTTCAACTTCTAGGGATTTACCAGGCACTCCACATCCTTTTAAGCTTTAAAGAAAAACATCTTCACCTGTGCTTTCAAAACCTGGTGTGCTAACTAAACTTGATTGAATACACTTAAAGTTGAATCCTAAAAGCTACTAAGCAAGATTTAAACCCTAAAATTCACTACATCCAAAAATAATCTTGCTTGAAAACCATTGGTTGTGCACGCACACACATATCAATCAATCATTAAGCGCACAACCCAGATAAAGCGCCCATCACATTCCAAAGCACATTCAAACCTAACCCTAATTAAAACAGAGTAGATGTTGGCCCTAAGGATTGGACTCGCTCTTAG
Organism: Thalassia testudinum; assembly: GCA_037157565.1. Classification (NCBI taxonomy): domain Eukaryota; kingdom Viridiplantae; phylum Streptophyta; class Magnoliopsida; order Alismatales; family Hydrocharitaceae; genus Thalassia; species Thalassia testudinum. The sequence continues at coordinate 149,878,532 of JAZHRO010000031.1, forward strand.
GAGCCTAGACTGAGATTATTTTTGATTAGTCTATTTCTACTGTTCAATCTGATGTCTAGCTAGGGGAGCAGTATCAAACGATCGCAACTACAGGGCACACTAGGAATCGGAGGTGCAAGCCAAAGGAAGAACCTTCTCCCCAGTCCCTCCCTTTAACTGGTTGGATTGACTGGAAAGAAGTAGATCAAATCATTTCTTCATCTCAAGACGGGTTCTGGGAGTCTGTAGGTCTTTAGGCTAGTCCACTTAATGACAGGTTTGTTTGTTTGTATTGAAGGGTGCCTTTCTTCCTCTCGTCTGTCATGGATCCTTCCACATCCTATTCACACTTCAACTCCTACCCTCCTACCACTACTTATTCCCAAAATTATTATTATTCCAACCAGACTTATTCTCATCCATCTTCTAGTTGGGATAATCCTGATTGGGGATACAGTTCTGACCTCCGTGTTCAGGGTCTAACCTGGACACCATAATCTTGATTCTTATCCTTCTTCGAGCTACATCAATTATAAATACCACCCCCATTTGGACAACCTAACATCATCTACAATCAAAAAGGACATGCTGATCCTTACCCTTCCGCAGATTACACTGCTTACAGGTCATCACCTCCTTATAGGCAACCAGAAGTGACTTATTATCAGGGAGAGTATCAAGAACCTCAATTCCTTGACTTCCCCAGATTAAACCCAAACCCACCCAACCCTAAACCAAACCATTTGGTTCAGGTTAACCAGGTCCAAGATAAGGTGTTAGCTAACTTAAGGAATACCATACAATCTTTAGAAGCTTAGTCAACACCTTACCTTGAAGAATTGGAGCCCCTAATTGAAATGATTGACGATCTTAACAAGTATCTGTTGGATTGGCTCCAGGATGTTAAGGATATGGACCCAGGTGAGTTTTTACGGGGGAAGTTATCTAAATTGAGGATGAGATTTGTGATTGCTTTAGTCCAATCTTGGAAGGATTCCCAGGATAAACCCCTAACAGGAGAACCGATGACAGAATCTGCTCAGGCACTTATAGGGGGAACACATTTTGTGAGACTAAGGTCGACCAGGTTGTTCTAGAGCAATCGAATAAGGATGATTTGATTTCTTCACCTGAGATCCCTAAGCCAGGGAATGAGGAACGTATGCCTCCATTAATCAGAAAATGATTAATTTTGAGACATACATCAATGCAGATTCAGATTTCTTTCATTTTGAAGGTGAAGAATCATTATGCGAAGTCTCACCTCAGTTTACAGAACATGATTTTAGTGAGACAACTGGGCCTGAGGAATTTGATAAATCATTTGATGGCCCTGAATTGAGGAACTTGATCCTATTAGGGCTCGCATGGTGGATTCAGATCTTGATTTCATGAAAAATTCAATTCAAAGCCCCATTCCTCAATTACACCCCTTTGAGTATATTGATGATTTTGGTTTTGAGATCACTAGACCCAAGTCAATTCTGATTCAGCAACAAATCTTGGACTTGGACATTTTAGATGGGGTGATTAATATGTAGGAGGTCCCAAAATTCAAAATTCTGATTGAGGATGATAGGAATTAGGAAATGATGATTTGGGAAGCCAATTCTGGAGGAAGTAAATGACCAAGTCTAAGGGTTCCAATTTGTCTAAAACTCCCAACCTTCTATCAGGACCCTTATGACATCATTTTAGAGGATGTCCAACCCAAGTGCACATTAATTGATTATCCTTTTGAGCTTGATTTCTCTATAACCTGACTTTTTGGTATTGGGTTGCATCCACACAAATCGCAAGCCTGACTCCACTTGAATACTGATCTCAGGTTTTAGATAATTTTTATCCAGAACCTTAGATATACTCAACCATGGGGTATGGGTCTGCACCACAATCTGGTCCACATCTGTGGACATCTCCTGCCAGGTTGATGTAAACACGTTTATATCTCATAAACCATCTATTTTTGCACGTTCTTAGAACACGTTTATATCTCATAAACCATCTATTTTTACACGTTCTTAGACGTAGAGTTGCATCATACATTATAAATATTGCATAACATGCATCATCTTGCATTTAGGTTAGATTGCATAAAGTTTAGGTTAATTTTCTCTTTTTGTGGTCAGGTAATAGGGCAATATTCAATCGAGGCCTCTGATCGAAATCCAACTGTACAGATCTGATCAAGGCGACGATCGGAGTTCAACAACTCTAAGATCACCTTGATCAGACTTCCGTAGCATCAGATATAATCCGAGGAAGGTCAGAGATCAAGGGCCAAGATGGTGTAAATCTGCACTTCAGATGACAGATTCGATCGCACGGATGGGTTCGAATCGACAATCGCAACCTAACGACGTGAAAATCGATCCAATCCGACATCTGTGACACCATCTACAACTCACAGAAGATGGATGGCCATGATGGCACCACGTGGTGCCATCATAGCTGCCCAAACGGATCGTAGCACCTCTTCTCAACCTCTAAAGGCACGAGCGAGGCAAGATCTGTGTCGTTGGATCTTAATCCAATGGCCACGGGTGTGTGTGCTTAAAACATAAGTGAGACAAAGTAGTAGCCGTAGCGCGTTGGTCGCGGAAGTGCTCGCAAAGCTGGAGGTCGTAGGTTCGATCCCCGCTACGCCTCAAATCAAGACGTGGGAGTGGAGCAACCGATTTCAGCCATTGGATGCAGTGCATGCGGTTGGTATGATGGCTATGTGGCTTCACAGATGGGCATGGATCGTGAACGTGCCATCGAACGCACCATGTGATGCGGGAGGTGCGAATGTGAAGGCGTGCGTGCATGATTTTAAGCCATCCGATCTCGCAATCGGACAGCTGAAAGCATGCAGACGTGCACGTGCATTGAGGCGTAAGGAGAAGAAGTGGAGCAGCGTGCGCTACACCTATGCCTACGATCTGAGCTTTAGTGACGGTTTTATCAGTCACTAAAGACCCTTGATTTAATGTTTTAAAGTGTAAAGACCTATTTGCCCCCTCTAATCTACACCTATATATAGCCCTACGACCCCCACACTTTCTTCATCCCTTCCTCTCTTCTCTCACCCCCTCTAAAGCTCTAATAGCTTGTCCCAAACTTGGGATCCTCTATTGGAGTTAAAATTATAATTTTTCCACCTTCTCATCCCTTTCATGGAGCATTCCGTGAGGTCCTCTCACCGCCATTCGGGAAGCGGATCCCGCTACAACATCATCCTATCCCATTCTCTATCGTCCTTCGTCGTTCTCATTCATCTCGCATCTCACCACCTTTGTCCGAGTGCCCCATCATTGTGGCTCATCCTCCAAGCAGCCGTTGAGGAGGATAACTTCTCTCTACCTTCTCTTTTACCGCTTTCTAGTGTAGATTTCCCTCTTTCTAGTGTAGATTTCCTGCTTTCTAGTATAGTGAGTAGTTGTAATTGTAATGAACATCAGCTTGTGGTAACGAAATCTATGTTTATTCTATCTCTATTTTCTCTTTATTTGTAATATTCTCTCTTTCTTCTATTATTTATTCCTTAAGTAGATAACTAGTTTAGATTCAATTCAACCAGCTAATCTGCTTTGTGATAATAAAACAAACGTGGTTTTGAATCAAACATCCACCTCGCTGTGTTCGACCCGGAATTCTTTCTAGTTTCGGTAAATTTATCTATTGACAGATTTCTTCTCAAATCATAGTACAACGACAGGTTTTCCAAACTAAATCCCGTTTGCGCAGATTTTCCGTGCCAACACAGGTCCAAAGCTAGATTTTCTTATTTTGATGATGACCTACACTTGTGAATTCTTTATTTCTTCTTCTTTGTATAGTGTGACTAGCTGAAGGCACTAAATTCAGCACATATACAGTTTCTTTTCATCTCAGAGTAGACCTGTTATTCATGCAATTCAGGTGCTTTCTACTCTACTCCACTCTGTTTCATGTCTTTTTAATACAATGAGGACATTGCATTAGATAGGCATGGGGGGATGGATATTCATATCTAAATTATTTCATCAGTTTTGTAGACATTTTTTTTATTTTCTTTTCATTTATTAAAAAAAAAAAGAGTTGAATTAGGAAAGATAACTTGGCCTTTGGAAAATTTTCAATCTTACGAAATAAAACTGTATGACTTGAACACTTAGACCCTTCAGATCTTTGGGCTTAATCAACCTGGGTGTCCACTAAAATGTAGACTTGTTTCTTGAGTCCTCGCCATTCCAAATTTAGATTTTAATTGGTTAAATAAGTTGGGGTGATAAGTATACGACTTATCAACTCGCCCTCTGATTTGAGAGGATTTTAAGTCTAAGCATCTACACACTATTTGCACTGACTCACTTTTTGACTGTTTTAATGGAAATTGGGTAGCTAATGAACCTTCTAGGGTGGTATAGCTGGAAGTTATCGTGGGTAACAGTCCATTGGTAGGTTGTCTAGAGCCCAGTCACAAGACCATTCTTTTCCTGCTACTTTTAGGTAAATCTTAGATCAGGGAAGCCACCTACTTAAAGAAAGAAAAGAAAAAAAATCCAAAAAGAAAAATAAAAGAAAAGGAGAAAAGAAAAGAAAAAGAAATAAGCCACACTTCACCACACAAGTATGGTTGGCAAGTTATCATGGATAATAGCCCATTGGTAGGTTGTCCAGAACCCAGCTCAAGAAATGCACGTATAATTCCTAAACACTTAACAAGAAGTGGAGAAGTAGAATAAGCCAAGGAGATATACACTGGGTTCACCCTTGTATTGACCCCATAAAAATAAAAGTAGGGAGAAAGCTAGCGATTGTATAGATACACCTTTAGGCAGAATTTCTTTTAAGGTCACCTAAGGGATTAGAAACCCAAAGTCCATTCTAATTGCCAATCAAAGAGTCTATCACTTTACAAGAAAAGATGCTTAGAACTTAGAGTTCTCATCGAGTCTTAGGTGGGTTGAGTAGCCATAGAAAGCTGCTCCGAAACCCTAAACTCAAAAGTCCAAAAAAATTAGAAAAGAAGAAAAACAGAAAACAAGATCCTTCTTTGAATAAGGCGAGGGCTTAAGGCAATCTACATTTTGGCAGACACCCGGGCACTATTGTGTCTCTGTAGTTCAGGTCGTAATTGAAATTCATAAGTATTGAAAAATAACTATTGCCCAAGAAATCTGATCTAATTCTTTTATAAATAGCATGTAGTTTTGCTAGGGACTAGAAAAAGATAATCATGGGGGTGTGATGTAAACACGTTTATATTACATAAACCATCTATTTTTATGCATTCTTAGACATAGAATTGCATCATATATTATAAATATCACATAACCTACATCATCTTGCATTTAGGTTAGGTTGTATAAAGTTTAAGTTAATTTTCCCATTTTGTGGTCAGGTAACAGGGCAACATTTAATCGAGTCCTCAGATTGAAGATCCAGTCATACGGATCTGATCAGGGCGATGATTGGAGTTCAATGACTCCAAGATTGCCCCAATCAGACTTCCATAGCATCAGATGCAGGTTGAGAAAGATCAGAGGTCAAGGGCCAAGATGGTGTAAATCTGCACTTCAAATGATAAATCCAACCGCACGGATGGGTACAGATCGACATTCACAACCCAACGGCGTGAAAATCAGTCCAATCCGACATCCATGGCACCATCTACACGACATAGAAGATGGACAACCAAGATGGCACCACGTGGCACCATCCTAGCTACCCAACCAGCCCAAGACCCACCGCTGCTCTCTCTTTTCAACCGTGCGGACGATCTCAACCATCAAATCAAGATCCAATGGTTGAGAGAGATCGCACCCAAATCCAAAACTCACCTCAAAGGGTGGCTTGGCCTGTTGGTCTCGAGCCCATGGGTGATGCGGAGGTCGCCAATTCGAGACCCCACACTCTCAAAATCAGAGCAAGAAGCGGGCGCGGTTAAATTGAACCGTGCGATGAGTGATGGACAACGATGGAGCGGCCACATGGCGCACCAAGATGCGAGGAGCGCTGCACGCGTGATCAGACATGCATGTAAATGCGTGATCGCACGTGGGAGGCGCAATCAATGCGCGGGCGAGATGGATTCTAAGCGTCTAACCACGATTTTTGAACATGCGCGTGCGTTGAGCGCGCAGGGAGAGGAGAAGGTGCGGCCAAGCACACACATTGCCCATGATTTGGGCTTTAGTGACGGTTTTATCCATCACTAATGACCCCAGATTTAATATTTTAAAGTGTTATGACCTATTTGTCCCCTCCAATATACAACTATATATAGCCCTATGACCCCCACACTTTCTTCATCCCTTCCTCTCTTCTCCCACCCCCTCCAAAGCTCTAAGAGCTTGTCCCAAACCCAAGATGCTCCATTAGAGTTAAAATTATAATTTTTCCACTTTCTCACCTACTTCGTGGAGCATTCCGTGGTGGTCCTCTCATCACCATTCGGGAAGCGAATCCAGCTGCGATGTCGTCCTGCCCCATTCTCTGTCATCCGTCGTCGTTCTTCTTCATCCCACATCTCATCACCTTCGTCTGCGCTTCATCAATGCCGCTCATCCTCCAAGCAACCGACGAGGAGGATAACTTCTCTCCACCTTCTTTTACCGCTTTCTAGTGTAGATTTCCTGCTTTCTAGTGTAGATTTTTAGCTTTCTAGTGTAGCAAGTAGTTATAATGAACATTGCTCTATGATAATGAAATTCATATTTATTCTATCTCTATTTTCTCTTTATTTGTAATATTCTCTCTCTTCTATTATTTATTCTTTAAGTAGATAGCTAGTTTAGATTCAATTTGACCAGCTAATCTGCTTCGTGACAAATAAAACAAACGTGGTTTTGAATCAAACATCCACCTCCCTGTGTTCGACCCAGAATTCTTTTCAAGTTTCGATAACATTTATCTGTTAACATTTTTTCTCTCAAATCACACTACAACGACAGGTTTTCAAAACTCAACTTCCGTTTGAGTGGATCATCCACACCAACATTTTAGCACCGTTGTCAGGGATTATCCGTTACAACATTTTGGCACCATTGCCAGGGATTATCCGTTACAACACCAGCTCACAAAAAAACACAAATAATTCCCAAAACACTTATGGAAGAAGCGGGGAAGTAGAATAAATTGGGGAGATATACACTAGGTTCGCCCTATGTTGACCCCATAAAAATTTTAAAAGTAGGAAGAAAGTTACCGCTCAGAAAGATAAACATTTAAGCAGACACTCTTAAGGTCACCTAGGGTCATAGAAACCTAAAATCCATTTTAACGACTGCCTAGTGAGTCTTTCACTCTTTTCACAAGATGCTTAGCAGTTAGAATCCTTTTCGAGTCTTGGGTGGGTTGGGTAGCCATAAAAAGTTATCCTGAAACTCTCAAACTCAAAAGGTTAAAAAAATTTAGAAAAGAAGAAAAAGCAAAAAAAAAATGTATCTTCCCTTTTCAAATAAGGTGAGGGCATAGGCGGTTTGGATTCTGGCAGACACCCAGTCACAATCAAGTTTTTGTAACCAGGTCTTGGGTTAAAAGTTTCTAAAGCAACCAACAAATCGTGCTTAAGTGATCAAATCCTAATTCTACCTTTATACATAGCATTTAGGTTAATTTTGCTAAGGACTAGCAAAAAGTAAGCATGGGGGTACGATAAACACACATGAATTCATGATAAAAATGCTTATTTATGATAGTTCCTAGGTCTAGCATTGCATATCATAGTATAAATATTCCATAACATTCATTGCATTGCATTTAGGATAGTTTGTATATTCTGTATATTAATTTCAACATTTTATATGGCTAGGAGGCAGTGCGACATCTTTGTAGGCTTCGGATGAAGAATTCGACCGTATGGATGGATCCGGAGTAATGATCGCAGTCCGTCAACGCGAAAATCACCCCAATTCGAACTTCGTGGCACCCTCTACAAGAAGAACAAGATGGACGTCCTAGATGGTGCCATGTGGCGCCATCCAGGCCACCCCACCTGAGCCACCATGCCCCAGCATCATACAAGGAATGATCACAGCCGTTGGATCTCAATCCAATGGCTAAGACATGCGTTACAACAGTTGGTTCTCCCCTCTAAAGCACAACAGTAAAGGCTTAATCTCAACCGTTGGATCTTCATCCAACAGTCGAGACGCACGACTGCATTGCTCTCCACGCAACCATCCAGCACATTGGCCAAACTGTAGAGCACCTGCTCCTCAAACGAGATGCACGGGTTCAAGCCGCAATCCTCTGCTCCCGCTACTACACCGAAGAAAATTGGACCACTCGATCTTGATCTAGCGGTCTAGATTCCTCACACGCGATTTGACGCCACCAAACGATGCGAGAATGCACACCAGATCACACATGCACAATCAGAGGTGCTCATTTAAGATGACTGGATGTGCTCTCGATCGTCGAATCTTCGAGGCACGGGATCCGTGTGCATTCAAACCAGGGAAGGTGCGATCCACGGATGCCTCTCAACCATGCGATGAAAGATCCAACCACTGCCGTTGAGCACGAGATTCAAATTCCATCAGCTAAAGATGACCTTAACTAGCTCAGGCCAGCTTAAGTCCAGCTCCCAGAAACTCAACTCAACTTAGTTGAGCTGAGCTACTTGACCTAAGCTAGCTACTCTAGCTAGCTCAGTAACCTTCGAGAAGACCAGACCAAGCTCACCTTAGCTTACATCAGCAAAAGCCAGCTCATCTTGGCTTGGCTTAGCACCTAACAAAGAACTAGCAAGCTAAGCCAACTATGGTAGCTCCTTGTAGCTCTTTTCAGCAGCCACCAGCTATAGTGTAGCTCAAGATAGCTTCCTCCAGCTCATCACCTCCAAAACCTTAGCACCCTCTACCTCTCTACCCTACTAGCTAACCTAGTTGGGCTAGCATAGCTTAGCTAGTCACCTCCTTGGCATCCCTACCTAACCCTAAAAGCCACCTACCTATACTCCACCAAATAACCCTAAACCTAGTCTACCTAACCTCCCTACTCCCAATCTATCTTGGTGCCACCTAACTTACCACCTTTCAACCCACCACCACCACCAAGAGTCACCTTGATTTTGGCACCAAAAACACCTAACTACCCTCTCCATTTTGGCACCAAAATCCGCTTCCATCTTAACCCTCCATCCAACACCTAAACCTATCCTACCCATCCAATTTGGCGCCACCTAGGATCCCTTCTAGAAGGCCCATTTTGGTGCCAAAACTAAAGGTCACCAAGGGTAGCAACCACCCATAACTACAACCTATGTGACCCTTGGGTTGGCACCAATCCTCCTTAGCCATAGGATCACCAACTACCCACCAAATCAATCATAGCCCTCCATTACATCCCACGCCAACCACCCTTCTCACTTCCTATTAATACCCCCCTTAACCACCACCATAACATCATCTTCCCCCTTTGTATATTCCACCATTACACCACCTACACCTAAGGCCAAGGAAGAAGAAGAAGAGAAGATCAAGGGGGCAACCTACCTGCCCCCTTGGTGCCTTCTTCCTCATTCTTCTCCCTTATGTCACGCCAAGGAGGAAGCTTTCATCTAGGGGGACGGACAGGCAAGAGGAGGAACAAGGGTGGTAGACGTCCACCCTTGGAGAAGGCTTGGAGAAGGACCACTTGAAAGAAGAAGCCAAAGAGAAGTTCTTTTCAACTACAGAAGAAACCGCAGTTGGAGCAAGGGTTTCTTGAAGCTTCTACTGGAGGATACCTCTCTTCTTCTATCTTCCATTTTATCTTTTGTATTAGCTAGTAGTTTGTTGTTTTACAAGATTCATTCCTTTACATGCACTTCACTTTCTAGCAATACAAGTTTATATTTGCCTTCCCAGTTCATGTTTCAATTTTATTGTATTTTTCTTCCTTTTGAGTAGCTTAGTGCACCACACCCCTTCTCTCCTAATTACCCTAGGCGCACATTCCTAAGGTGAGCTTAGGGGAGAAGGCTTCATTATTGTCACTTAGGGTTAGTTGATAGGGGTAGTATAATCATCATCTCGTATTCCTTTGCCCAATTGTTTTAAAAATTATAAAAGCAAAAAAATCAAAATCACAAAAAGAAAGTACGGATTTGAGAGGCAAGAGAGAGAACCAGCTTTGTGATTAACAAATTGGCCTCCTTGGACGACCCTAGATACTCCACTATCTAGGAATATAAATTATAAAAGTTGATTTCAAAGATACACATTACAACGACATCAAAACCCGCTTTTAACAAACTGTGTATTTTCGCATCACTTTACCAATCATCTTTCAAGGGATCCTGAGGAAGACACCTTTATTGAAGACATTCAAGTGTCCAATTATTTACATGATTGTCCGTCTTCCGTGCATTGCAATTCATGCCCAGCTGAATGGTGTAAAAGATAGCACTGGATGGGAGGTAAGACATCATTTTTCCCGCTTTTTATTTTTCTATTTTTTTTCAGTGGTTTTGCTTATCCTGATTTTGACCACCTTCACCAAGGTAATCCCTTTTCCTTTCCCATGGCATGCAAACATGCCACATCATAAGCATGGGGGGATGTTTTTAAATTTTGACTATCAAATCAAGATTTTCAAAACCCAAAAACATGCAATTTTCTTGTTTTATTTTCTGCTTGCATACCCATTGCATACCCAAAAAAATAAAAATGTTAAAAACTTTTTGAGGAAATTTTGCCATCGGAACTAAGGTTGAACATTCACTTTTGGTATAATAAGATTTAATCTTTAACAAACTAGGGATAAGGACACGGATCTGATTATTAGAATTTCAGAATCTACCTTTAGACTAGATAAAGTATCCTTCTCTAAAATTCCACTTGAACTCACGATAGTTCAGGTGACTTGATCTCCTTTTGTGACTTGGAAAGTATCTGGCTTAGCTTCCGATTCAAAAACTTGCATCTCATGCAAAATTTCTTGTGTCAAAATTCACACACAAGCCAACACCAAAAAAAATAATTAGAAATTAGAAAAATCCTTTGTTTGGCCTTAGTAAAAGTCCAAAGCAGATCATTGGTTTGAGTTCCTACCATCGAAAAGGAGGAAAATGCCTCCTTTGAGGACACAATGCCAACATGTTACCTCCTCGGTGCCACTCTATATCTATATTTCATATCTTCAGATGGAGCATTAAGGCATATTTTTGCAGCTCAAGTGTCTTGGACAGTGCTCTACCCATAGCGTCGGAGCAAGAGCTTGAGTTTGCTTGAAGATCCCTCTACACCGTATTGTGTTTTGGGGTTATGAGCTCCTAGGTGGTGTCATGGACGGTACTATTGATGTGTATGCATCTGAATAGCCTAAAATGTCTATTTATGCATGTTGTTTGCATAATAAAATAATCATGTATTGTAAATATTTCATAACATGCTTCATCTTGCATTTAGGTTAGGTTGTATAAATTTTATGTTAGTTGTCTCTTTTTGTGTTCAGGCAACAGGGGTACATTTAATTAGGTCCTCGGATTGAAGATCCAACCGTATGTATCTAATCAGGGCGATGAGTGGAGTTCAACGGCTCTAAGATCACCCCGATCAGACTTTTGTAGCATCAGATGCAGTATGAGAAAGATCATAGGTCAAGGGCCAAGGTGGTGCAAATTCGTACCTCAGATGACATATCCAACTACACAGATGGGTTCGAATCAATGATCGCAACCCAACGGCATAAAAATTGATCCAATCTGACATCCATGGCACCACCTACAAGCATTTGAAGATGGATAGACAGGATGGTGCCACGTGGCACAATCCCAACCATCCGCACCCGCCCGCACCCCTTCGCTCAACACTTAAAGGCTCCTGCAACGAGAGATCTCAACCATTGGATGAAGATCCAACGGCCAAGATCGGCTAAGAGTGAAACCATCCGCACCACAAAGCAGCGGCTTGGCACGTTGGTGAAGGGCTTTATGCAGAAGAAGAGGCACAGGGTCGAGCCTCAGCGAGCCTCAAATCAAGCGTAGGGCGTGGGCACAGCCAAATTGGGTCGTTGGATGAAGTGTGAGCAGCTTAGATGGTCGAGACGTGGCGTGATGTAAACACATTTATTGAGGGTAAAATGCCTATTCATGCATGTTCCTAGGCTTATATTTGCATTTCATGTTATAAATATTGCACAGCATGCATCATTCTGCATTTAGAGTAGTGGTATATAATTTAGGTTAATTGCGTCCTTTTTGTGGTTAGGAGAGAAGGATATTTATTTCAGAGTCTCAGATTAACGATCCAACCATACGGATCTGATCAAGACATCGAACGGAGTCCAACGCCTCTGAAATCGCCTCGATCGGAGTCCCGTAGCACCATATGCAGTTCGAGGAAGATCAACGGCCAAGGGACTAGGAGACATAATTTGGAGCTTCAATTGACAAATCTGACCACGCGGATGGATTCAGGTCGACAATCGCAGCCAAACGGTGTAAAAATCAACCCAATCTGACCTCTGTAGCAGCCCCTACAACAAGAACAAGATGGACGGCCCAAACTACGCCACGTGGCACAGCCCAGGCCGCCAAGCGCATGCACGTGCCATGCACAGGCGCAGCAGTGCGGGTGTGCACGCGCGCAGTCATGCATGCGCACAGTGCAACGCTAGTGCGTCGGCATGCACACACAGCAAAGGCGGAGGAAGTGCAGCACCAGCTATGCGTGAGTAGGACCTACAGTGACGCATGAGATGGACTTACAGCAACGCTTACAACTGTCGCTAATTCATCGCATGCCAACAAAGCCAACTGTGGGTGCCAGCGAGCATGAGCTGCCTACAGCGACGTTTCCAGTGACGGCCTGGATGTCACTAATGGTCTCATACCTATTTTTGCCTCTTCTCCACTATAAAAGGACCTACACCCCCTCCCTTCCAAGGCGTCTCTACCTACTCTACTCCCACCTACTCCCAAGCTCTAGCAAAACTACCAACACTCCATTAGAGCTTATTCTCAAGCTCCCAAGGCGCTTATTAGTGTAGTAAACCTCTGCCCTACCAAATAGTCCTCCAACTTCCCATCCCCCTTCATAGGTCGCCTTGGAGCCGTCCTCCCACCTCCATTCCGATAGCAGAACATCTCCGTCTTCTCACCTCCATTCCGGAGCCACGTTGAAGCTTTCCTCAACCCAACATCCTCCTTCATCGCACCTCCATCGTCCCTCTCCTCACCTCCTTCATCCGAGCTTCCACTTGGCGCCGTCGTCTCGCTGAACAGCCAATTCGGAAGATTTCCTCTCACCCCCCTCTCTTTTTATGCTTTCATAGTTTATTGTAATTGACATTGGAAGTAATATATATCAGATTTGTTCCACATCTCTATCTTGTGATTTGTTTGCTTGTTTTCTTTTTACAAAAATACAAAAAAATAACAAAACCCTAAAATACCAAAAAGAAACAAAATGAAGCATGGTTTTCACTTAAAGTAAACGTTACCTCCCTGCGTTCGACCCGAGACTCCCTTGGATCTTCGGTATAAATTTTATCTGATCGACGTGTTTGGCAACTACGACAATTGTTTACTTGTATCCTCGATTTCTAACACGCGAAACATGCCCGACCATTTTGGCGCCGTTGCTGGGGAGGCAACGAAATTTACTTTATTGTTTATTGCATTTCTTTGCATTTACATAGCACTAACCCTACTTGTCTTTGATCTACTATCTTGCAGGTACCCTAGCATGGAGATCCAAGTGCGGTAGACCGGAGTAAAGTGCTGGTAGAGTGTTTTGTAAGTGTCTCCCACACCACCCCCACCTTAGTTTTCATTCGATAACCTAATAACTCAAACCCATATCAACTTAGGTGCTTTTTATAAACCATAGAATAGATTTGGTTGTTTGTTTGCCACCTCCACTACCTCGCCATCCACATAAATAAAAAAAATAAAAAAAGTGTTATCTAATTATGGGATTTTCTAAAAGTTATACACTTAACACCCACAACTTCTTATCCTAAGGCACACAATCACTTTGATTCTACCACTTAACTGGGATCTGACCTGTGGACCCGGTACACTTCAACTAAATACACATAAGTGAGTAGAAATCTGAATAGGTTAAGCATTCTTGTGTGCCTTAACTAAGTGATGCAATAAGCCAATTGATTGAGCTGTTTGAGCCGCACCACTCAATCTAAAATCGATCCGTCAAGTAGCTTGTCACTTAGGGTTGATTCTTAGGGCTGAACCAGGCACTCCACATTATTTTTTATTTTTAAAGGAACATATCATCACCTGTGCTTTCAAAACTTTGAGTGTTCTACTAAACCTTGATTGAACCAACCTAAGAATTAAACCCTAAAAGCTACTAAACAAGGTTAAATCCTAAAAGACACATCATCAAATAACCTTGCTTGAGAACCCAGGTTGTGCACGCACACACATTTTAACTGATCATTAAGGGCACAACCCATCTAAAGGGCCCATCACATTCCTGAAGCACCATTGTCCCAAGCCTAACTAAAATTGATTAGACGTTGGCCCTAAGGACTGGTTCGCTCGTCGGGATACAGATTGAGATTATTCATGATTAACTTGCTTGTATGATAGCAATTTACACGATTTGTAAAATACGTCGTTGTAACGTGCAAAACCAATCAACTCTTAAATTTATAAACCTAGATAGTGGGAGTATCTAGGGTCGTCCAAGGAGGCAATATGTTTGCAAATTCATTCTCTTGCTTACAAAATAGATCTCAACTTTCTTTTTAGTCTTTTTCAATATATCATTTTTATGTTTTTGAAATTAAGGCAACATGCGAAATTGTTGGCGAGAAAGTGACTTACACTCAACTCAATATACTACTTCTAAAGTGGAAAGTAAAGCCTCTCCCTAAGCTCACTCTAGGCAAGTGGAGGCCTAGAATAATTAGGGAGAGGGAGTGAAGAATGCTAAAAACAAAGAAATTAAAAATGCAACTAAAGAAATTGCAAAGAAGGCAACTTGATTAATGAGAAAGTGTTTTACAGAAAAACCTAGTAGATGAATGCTTCTACTACTAGAAAATTGCAATAAATAAAATAAAACACAAATCCTATAGATAGATGGTGAAGAAGAGGGCATCTTGCTCCAAGCTTGGTAGCTCCCGAGCTTGAAAAGAGTCCAACTCCTTCCTTGCTATGCTCTGCCAAGGTGATGTCCTCCAAAGCAAGCCCTAAGGGAGCGTGCTTTAAGCTTTTCTCCAAGGGTGGACGTCCACCCTAGGTCCTTCTCCTTTGCCTGGCCATCCTCCTTGAAGTAGAAAAGTCCTCCTCCTTGGTGTGGCCCAAGTTGAAGAGAGTGGAGAGAAGAAGGCACCAAAGGGGCTGGTGATGTACCCCCTTAATCTTCTTCTCTACTCCTTCTCCTTGGCCGTAGGTATAGGTGGATGTAGGTGGAATAATACACTAATGGAGGATGCTCTAAAATGGTGGTAGGTGGTGGGTTTATATAGAGTAGGAAGGGGGCTAAGGTGACTCTCGAAATAGAGGGCTAAGATGGGAAGATGGAGGTGGTTGGGGATCCTATGGCTAAGGGCAATTGGCACCAACCCAAGGGACACCTAGGGGGTGGTTATGGGTGGTGGCACCCCTTGAAGTTGGCGCCAAAATAGCTTCTAGAAGGGGGTCTTAGGTGGCACCAAGAAAGGTTCTAGAAGGAGGGGTTATGTGGAGGGTGGAGATGGGTTTAAGGGGAGATGTGTGGTGGAGATGAAGGGGATTTTTTGGAGGGAAAAGTGGCACAAACAAGGGGGTAGTTAGGGTGGTTTTGGCACCACTTTTAGGTGTCTTTTGGAGGTGGTGGGTAGGCTAGGTTGGCGCCAAGTAGGTTAGCTTATGTGGATCTTAGGTGGAGCTAGTTTGGTGGAGTTGTTAGGTGGGTTTCTGGGGTGGTACAAGCCAAGGAAGTTGGGGCATAGCTAAGCTAAGCTAAGCTAGCTTAGCTAATGGAGGAGTAGAGGAGGAGGTATTGGAGCTAGGGTTTGAAGAGAGGAGCTGAGGAGAAGTCTGGAGCTGGAACTGGAGCTGGCAACTGCTGAAGAGGCTGGCATGGAGCTACTCTAGCTGGCTTAGCTTGCTAGTTCTTTGCTAGCTGCTAAGCCAAGCTAAAGTGAGCTGGCCTCTACCATAATGAGCTGAGGTGAGCTGGGTCTGGTGCTCCTGGGGAGGATCAAGATGGTTGAGGCAGCTAAGGTAGCTTAACTCAACTGATTTAAGCTAAGCTGAGTCCCCAGGAGCTGGACTTGAGCTTCCTGAGATGGAATGAAGTTATCTTCAGCTGGCTAGAGTTGAGTGGAGCTGGATGTAGCTGGATCTGAGCTAGGGTGAACTCCAGTCAACTCAGCAGAGCTAGCTAGAGCTCCTTGTGGACTTGTGGGAGCTAAAATGAGCTAGACTCAACTAGGTTGAGCTGGATCTGAGCTGACTTGAGCTAGGGTGAGCTAAGATGAACTCTCTTGAGCTGCCATTTAGCTGCGATTAGCTGAATGGAACTGGGATGAGCTAACCCTAGTTCATGTGAGCTAGGTTCCAACTGTGGTGAGGTGGATCAAGCTGAGTTCCAGCTAGTCTGAGCTTCTCCTTCACCATTTGCCTTCTTGAGTGCTAGGGTTTTAGGGATCTATAAATCTATTCATCCCTAACACTCACAAAAGCATATCAAAAAGATAATAAAAAATGCAATGCATGCCTAACCTAATTTATGCCTAAATGTAGCCCAAAAACCCATTTACGGAGTAAAATCCTAAGAGCTAGGTTTGTTTTAATGCATAAGAATGATGATAAACTGACGTTTATCATTGTACTAGTCAATCTGATGTCTACCTCGGGGAGTAGCGTCAAACGACTGCAGCTGGGGGGTACACTAGGAACCGAAGGTGCAAGCCAAAGGAAGAACCTTCTCCCCAGTCCCTCCTTCTAACTGATTGGATTGCCTAGACATAAGTAGAGTAAATCGTCCATAATCTTAGGATGGATTCTGAGAGTCTGTAGACCTTTAGGCTACCCAACCTAAGGACATGCTTGTATTTTTGTATTGCAGGGCTCCTTTCTCTTCTAATTTGCCTCCTTACTTCACCATGTACCCTTCCACATCCTACACGCATTTCACAGCCTATCCTCCTACCACCACTTACCCCCAAGATGATTACTATCCTGACTTGTAATTATCCATCCACTAGCCGGGATGACTTTGATTAGGGATATGAATCCGAACCTCAGCATCTAGGGCCTAACCTTGGACAACAAGACTATGATTACTATCCTTCCCAGAGCTACAATGATTATAGGTCTTGATCCTTTGATGATCAAACCAACTTGATCTACAATCAGGAAGGATATGATGATTATAACACCTACCCTCCCCAGTACTCCACTGAATATAGGTCACCACCATTCTTTGAACAACCCGAGACGACCTACTATCAAGGAGGAACCCAAGAACCTCGACATCTTGACTCCCCTAGATTTAACCCAAACCCACCCAAACCTAAATTGAACCAGTTGGTTCAGGTGAACCAGATCCAGGATAGGGTGTTGGCTAACTTAAGGAACACCATCCAATCTTTAGAAGCTCAACCAACACCATGCACTGAAACACTGGAACCTATGATCAAAATGATTGATGAACTTAATAGTTCTCTATTGGATTTGCTCCAAAGTGTTAGGGATAGGGACCTGGGTGAGTTTCTTCTTGGGAAATTATCGAGGTTGAGGATGAAATTTGTGGTTGCACTAGTCAAATCTTGGGATGATTCTCAAGATGAACCCCATTCAGGAGAGCCAATGTCTGAACCCGCTCAGGCACCTGTCGGGGGGGATACATTTTCTAAGACCAGGGATGACCAGGTTAGGCTAGAGCAACCATTTGAGGATGAACCGATTGATTCACCTGAGATCCTCAAGTCAGGAAATGAAGAAAATTATGTCTCCTTGGATCATGAAATGATTTATGATTTTGAGACATATATAAATGAGGATCATCAATTCTTTAACTCTGAGGGTAAAGAATCTTTAGGTGAAGTCTCACTTGAACATAAGGAAAATGATTTTAGTGAGACAAACGGGCATGAGGAATCTGATGAACCATTTGATAGCCTGCTCATTAAAGATTTGGATTCGATTGGGGTTAACTTGGAGGATTCGAATCTTGATGATTCAATCAGTGACCCCAGTCCTCATCTGCACCCCAAAGAGCTGACTTCTGAGATCTTTGTGCCCAAGTCAATCTTGATTCAGCCACGATTTCTGGACTTGGGAGAATCATATGGGGTGAATGATATGCTAGAGGTCCCGAAGCCTGAGCCTTTCATGTTGGAGGATAGAATTATTGAAATAAAAATTTGGGAGGCTAATTCTGAGGGAAGTTTGATTTTGGATCTAAGGGTACCTATTGACCTAAAACCACCTACTTTCTACTAGGGCCCTTACGATATCTTTCACGTGCAACCCAAGCTCGAAATAACCGATTATTTTTCTAAACTAGATGTTAAGTGGACAACCGCACCTATTGAACCATCTTTACCCGTTGTCCGACACTTTAGTCTTGGGTTGCACACCACTAAATCACATGCCCGGCCCCGCAAACACAACAACCTTCGGTTGTGGGTGATTTTCATCCAGAACCTAAGAACCACTTGACCCTGGGGCATAGGTCTGCACCATAATCTGGTCCACGTCTATGGACATATTCTATTGGCGGGTTTCAAGATCAATATTTTTATTTTGATTCTGACCCGCACTTGTGAATTCTCAATTTCTTCTTTGTATGTATGTTATGCCTAGCTGAAGGCATTAAACTTAGCGCGTATGTATACACTCTTCCCTTTGCAGAGCTGATCGGATTTTCACGACACTCAAGTGATATTCTATTTAGTCTGCCCTTTTCATATCTTTATTTTTACAATAAGGACATTGCATCATTTAGGCATGGGGGGGTGGATAATCGATTCTTGAAATCATTATGTTAACTCCGTAGAATTTCTTTTAGTTTCTCATAAAATTAAAAAAAATTGAAAATTTGAAAAAAGATAAAAAAAATAAAGAAATTAGGAAAAGAGAACTTAGGCATTTGGAAGTTATTAACTTTAGGAAATGATATGAGAGGACCTGAATACTTAGACTCTTCAGGTCTTCGGGCTTAATTAGCTCAGGTGTCCACTCGAATGTGGACTTAGTCTCGAGTCCTCACCAATTAAAATTCATGTTAATTTCGTTAATAAATTGGGATGATAAGTATGCGACTTATCAACCCACCCTCTGATTTGGGGGGACTTTAAGCCTAAGCATGTACACACATTTTTTTGCACTGACTCACTTTCCAGCAATTTTTACAGAAATTGGGTAGCTAATGGACCGACTTAGGTGGTATGGCTGGCAAGTTGTTGGTGGTAACAGCTCATCGGCCAGTTGTCCAGAGCCCAGCCACAAGATCATTTTCGTTGTACTGCCTTTAGGTAAATCTTAGATCAGGGAAGCCACCTACTTAGAAAAAGAAAAAAAAAATAGAAAAAGGAGAAAGTAAAAAAAGAAAATAATAAAACCACACTTCACCACACGAGTATGGCTGGCAAGTTGTCGGTAGTAACAGCTCATCGGCCGGTTGTCCAGAACCCAGCTCACAAAAAAATGCACAATAATTCCCAAAACACCTAGGGAAGAAGCGGGGAAGTAGAATAAACCGGGGAGATATACACTGGGTTCGCTCTTATGTTGACCCCATAAATAAAATTAGGGAGAAAGCTACCGATCGTAAAGATAAACCTTTAAGCAAGGTCACCTAGGGTCGTAGAAACTTGAAGTCTGTCTTAACAACCGTTTTGTGAGTCTATCACTTTTTCACAAAGATGATTAGTACTTAGAGTCCTTTTTGAGTCTTGGACGAGTCGGGTAGTCGTAAAAAGTTATCCCAAAACTCTCAAACTCCAAAAGCACAAAAAAATTAGAAAAGAAGAAAAATAAAAAATACGTATCTTCCCTTCTCAAATAAGGCGAGAACTTGGGTAGTCTGCATTCTGGCAAACACCTGGGTACTGTTGAGTCTTCGTAGTTTATGACCTTAGTTGAAATTTTCTATTGTTAATAAATGACTTAGGCCGAAGAGATCTAATCCTAATTCTGCTTTATACATAGCATATAGTTTAATTTTGCTAGAGACTAGCAAAAGATAGCTATGCGGGTATGATGTAAACACATTTATTGAGGGTAAAATGCCTATTCATGTATGTTCCTAGGCTTAGATTTACATTTCGAGTAGTGGTATATAATTTAGGTTAATTACATCCTTTTTTTGGTTAGGAGAGAAGGATATTTATTTTGGAGCCTCAGATTGATGATCCGACCGTACGGATCTGATCAAGACGTCGATCGGAGTCCAACGCCTCTGAAATCACCTCAATCGGAGTCCCGTAGCACCATATGTAGTCTAAGGAAGATTAACGGCCAAGGGACAATGAGACATAATTTGGAGCTTCAATTGACAAATCCGACCACGCGGATGGATTTGAGTCAATGATCGCAACCTAACAGTGCAAAAATCGACCCAATCTGACATCTGTACTAGCCCCTACAACAAGAAGAAGATGGACGGCCTAGACTACGCCATGTGGCGCAACCCAGGCCGCCAAGTGCATGCACGTGCCATGCACGGGCACAACAGTGCAGGTGCGCGCGCATGCAAGCGCACATGTGCACAGTGCAGCGCCAGTGTGTCGGCACGCGTGCACGGTAAAGGCTGGGGAAGAGCAGCGCAAACTATGCATGAGTAGGACCTACAGCAATGCATGAACTGGACTTACAGCGACGCTTATAGCCGTCGCTAATTCATCGCATGCTAGCAAAGCCAACTGTGGGTGCCAGCGGGCATGAGCTGCCTACAGCGACGCTTCCAACGACGGCTGGATGTCACTAATGGTCCCATACCTATTTTTGCCTCCACTATAAAAGGACCTACACCCCCTCCCTTCTAAAGCATCTCTACCTACTCTACCCCCACCTACTCCCAAGCTCTAGCAAAACTACCAACACTCCATTAGAGCTTGTTCTCAAGCTCCCAAGGCACCTATAAGTGTAGTAAACCTCTGCCCCACCAAATACTCCTCCAACTTCCCATCCCCCTTCATAGGTTGCCTTGGAGCCGTCCTCCCACCTCCATTCCGATAGCAGATCATCTCCATCTTCTCACCTCCATTTCGGAGCCACGCCGAAGCTTTCCTCAACCGGACGTCCTGCATCTCACCTCCATCGTCCCTCTCCTCACCTCCTTCGTCCGAGCTTCCGCTAGGCACCGTCGTCTCGCCGAACAGCTGATTCAGGAGATTTCCTCTCACCCCCCCTCTCTTTTTATGCTTTCATAGTTTATTGTAATTGACATTGGAAGTAATATATATCAGATTTGTTCCACATCTCTATCTTGTGATTCGTTTGCTTATTTTCTTCCTACAAAAATACAAAAAAATAATAAAACCCTAAAATACCAAAAAGAAACAAAACGAAGCGTAGTTTTCACTTAAAGTAAACGTCGCCTCCCTACATTCGACCTGGGACTCCCTTGGAGCTTCGGTATAAATTTTATCTGATCGACGTGTTTTGCAACTACGACGATGGGTAACTTGTAACCCCGATTTCTAACATGCGAAACATGCCTGACCATGGCGCGTGGAGATGCACAAGCGGCGCACGCAAAATCAGACACCCAAGCCCACACGCGATCGCACGCGTGGGCGTTGGGCACATTGAAGAGGAGCAGGTGCGATGCATTTTAAGTCATCCGATCACAACGAGCGAACGTGTGCGTGCGTTGAAGCCAAGGGAGAAGAAACGATGAGCGAGCAAGCACACTTACGCCCACATTCAGGGCTTTAGTGACGCTTAAATCCATCACTAAAGACCCCTCATTTAATGTTTTAAAAGTAAAATGACGTATTTGCCCATTCAAACCTCACCTAGAAATAACCCTACGACCCCAAGATATCCTTCATCCCTCCCACTCTTCTCCCACCCCCTCGAAGGCTCTACAAGCTGGTCCTAAACCCGAGATGCTCCATTAGAGTTACAAAATTAATTTTCCATCTTCTCACCTCCTTCGTGGAGCATCCTGTGGTTGTCTTCTCACCGTCGTTCGAGAAGCAGATCCTGCTGCGACATCACCCTACCCCATTCTCCATCATCCGTCATCATTCTCCTTCATCCAGCATCTCACCACATTCTTCCAGATGCTCTGTCAACGCAGCTTGTCCTCCAAGCAGCCATCGAGGAGGATAATTTATCACCTCCCTTCTCTTTACTACTTTCTAGCTGTAATATTTCCAGCTTTCTAGTGAAGTGATTAGTTGTAATGAACATTACTTTGTGGTTATGAAATCTATGTTTATTCTATCTCTATTTTTTCTTTATTTGTATTATTCTCTCTCTTCTATTAATTATTCTTTAAGTAGATAGCTAGTTTACATTTAATTCGACCAACTAATCTGCCTCGTGACAACAAATCAAATGTGATTTTTAATCAAATGTCCGCCTCCCTGTGTTCGACTCGGAATTCCTTTTGAGTTTCGGTAAAATTATCTGTTAACGAATTTTTCTCGCAAATTACGCTATGACGATGGGTTTTCAAAACCCAACTCTTTTTGCGACAATTCTCCACATCAACAACTATCTCAAAGTACTGGTGCCAAAACCTCCTTGAGGATTAGTAACGAGAATGATGATCCCGACACATCTGTTATAAGAATAAGCTAAGAATAAGCATGGGGGAGACAAAAAAAATGTTTTAAACCAGAAACACAACCTTATAAATGTTGCCTTTTCACAAGCACAGACACAAGGTTTTAAAGGATATTGCAAGTTGCTAATCGGATTCAAGAGTAGGAGAAATCCTAACTACAAAAATTTCAAGTCATCTGAATTAACAAAGGATTAATTTGTGAATTTTTTGAGGATATATTGTTCCCGATTCATCTAATTTTTTGGATCTGAAAATGAATCCTGTTGTTTATCTATAACAAATCCCATACCTCCCATGTTTTAACCAACCAAGGTCCCGTGATCACTTTCTCCTTAAAAAAGTTGAAAAAATTAGTTTTCCCAAAAATTCCATTTTGTAAAAATTTGTTTTTCTAAGAGACTAGCAAAAGATAACCATGGGGGTGTGATAAATGCTAGTTTATCATCATTCTTATGCCCTAAAACAAACCTAGCTCTTAGAATTTCAACTCTGCAAATGGGTTTTTGGGTTGCATTTAGGCATCAATTAGGTAGGCATACATTGCATATTTTGTTGCATTTTTGACACATTTATTTTAGTGTTAGGGATAAACAGATAGTCAGATCCATAAAAGCCTAGCACTCAGGAAGGCAAAAGATGAAGAAGAAGTTCATTTTGTCTGGATTCCAGCTAGATCCAACTCATCCCAGCTGGATCCTAGCTCCTTCTAGCTAAATCAACTCATCCCTAGCTCCATTCAGCTCATCTCAACTGAATGGTAACTCTAGCTAGTTCACCTCAGCTCCATTCAACTCACCACAGCTGGATGGCAGCTCAAACTAGCTTAAGTCAGTTGATCCCAGCTCCATTCTAGTTCCTCCAACTCAGAAGAGTTCACTGGAAGTTCAACCTGACTAGGACTAGCTACTAGCTAGACCTGGTTAACTGAAGATGACCTTAATCAGCTCAAGCCAGCTCAAGTCCAACTCCTGAAGGCTTAACTCAGCTCAACTTAGTTAAGCTGAGCTCCTTGACTTAAGCTAGCTACTTTAGCTAGCTCAGTAACCTCCGGGAAGACCAGACCCAGCTCACATTAGCTTACATCAGCAGAAGCCAGCTAAGGTAGCTCCTTGCAACTCTCTTCAGTAGCCACCAACTCTAGTCCAACTCAAGACAGCTTCCTTCAACTCATCACCTCCAAAACCCTAGCTCCCTCTGCCTCTCTACCCTACTCCCTACTAGCTAAGCTAGCTAAGCTAGCTTAGCTTAGTTAGTCACCTCCTTGGCATCCATACCTAACCCTAAAAGCCACCTACCTAAGCTCCACCAAATAACCATAAACCTAGTCCACCTAAGCTCCCTACTCCCAATCTATCTTGGTGCCAACTAACTCACCACTTTTCAACCCACCACCACCACCAAGAGTCACCTTGATTTTGGTGCCAAAAACACCTAACTACCCTCTCCATTTTGGCGCCAAAATCCCCTTCCATCTCAACCCTCCATCCAACACCTAAACCTATCTACCCATCCAATCATGGCGCCACCTAGGATCCCTTCTAGAAGGCCCATTTTGGTGCCAAAACTAAAGGTCACCAAGGGTAGCAACCACCCATAACTACCACCTATGTAACCCTTGGGTAGGCGCCAATCCTCCTTAGCCATAGGATCACCAACTACCCACCAAAATCAATGTTAGCCCTCCATTAGATCCCACTCCAACCACCCTTCTCCCTTCCTATTAATACCCCCTTAACCACCACCATAACATCATCTTCTCGCTTTGTATATTCCACCATCACACCACCTACACCTAAGGCCAAGGAAGAAGAAGAAGAGAAGAAGATCAAGGAGGCAACCTACCCACACCCTTGGTGCCTTCTTCCTCATTCTTCTTCACCCTTGTGCCACTCCAAGGAGGAAGCCTTCATCTAAGGGGATGGCTAGGCAAAAGGATGAACAAGGGTGTTGGACGTCCACCCTTGGAGAAGGCTTGGAAAAGGACCACTTGAAGAAAGAAAACAAGGAGGAGTTCTTTTCAATTGCGGGAGCAGCTGCAATTGGAGCAAGGATTTCTTAAAGCTTCTACTAGAGGACCTTCATCTTCTTCTTCAACACTTTCTATTTTTGTATTAGCTAGATTTTGTTTATGTTTCAAGCATTCATCTACTTGTGACTTTGCATATCTAGTTATTATAAAGTTTTTTTGCCTTCCAAATTCTTAATCTACTTAGTGTGTTTTTCCTTGTAGTTGTAGTGCACCACAACTCTCTTCTAATTACCCTAGGAACACTTTCCTAGGGTGAGCTTAGAAGAGAGGACATTCTTGTCACTCTAGAGTAGTTGATAGGCGTAGCTTTAGCGTAGTTAATCTTCACATAAAAAACCTGATTATTTCTCAAAAACCCTAAAAACAATATAAATCAAAATCACAAAAGCATAAGTGTGGATTTGAGAGGCGAGAGGGAGAGAACCACTAATGTGATTAACAAATTGGCCTCCTTGGACGACCCTAGATACTCCACTATCTAGGTACTATAAATGTAAAAGTTTGACTGCGGATTGATTGCGTAGCAATCATAAACCCTAATTCGCATGAATTAAGGTAGAACCTAGCTTAACATGGACATTCTTCATGCATACACATCGTACTTCGCATCTTAGATGAGTTATATGTTTTATACATAATAATGTGCTATTTGAGAGGTATTATTAATTATAGGTAATCCAGGGCTGCAGATGAGCGATCTAACCTTATGGATCTATTCGGAATAATGACAGGAGTCCAACACATCCAAAAGCGCATCAATCAGACTCCCGTAGCACCCTATGGTGTCCACAGAAGAAGCAAGAGCCAAGGGGAAATTAAAGAATATCCAGACCTTAGATGACAAATTCAACTGTGCAGATGGATTCGAATCAACGTATGCAGTCCAACGGTGCAGAAATCAACTTAATCGAAGGCCTACATCATCATACACAAGAAGAAGATGGACAGCCACAATGGTGCCATGTGGTGCCATCACAGCCACCCCCTCACTGAGCCCCAATTAGGAAGGAGAATCGTGGGCCATTGGATCGTCATCCAATGACTACGATCGCAGCCACGTGCCCGCCCTCAGCCACATCATCAGATGAGACGAGATCTCGACCGTTGGATTCCCATCCAATGACTGAGAACACGTGCCAACAAAACTTCAATGCAACCAACTCGTGGGAGTAGCACGTTGGTTAGCGCTCTCTCCATGAGATGGGTGGCGCGGGATCGAAGCACACCCGGTGAGGATTTAGGAGAAGTGGCGAGCGCAGAGGGAATTCACTCGTTGGATCTCCATCGAGCAGCTCGGCAGTGAATCCATGGCAAGAGCGAGAGCGTTGGATGCAGACACAAGTGATGACACGTGCAGAAATGCACGAAAGCATGCTTTAGGATTTTTAAGGCACGATCGAGCACGTGTTTAAGCCATCTGATCTTACGATCAGATGGCTAAGGTTCAGGCGCTCAAAAGAGGGGAGCAGCGAAGGAGAGAAAGCGAAGGGCGAGCGCGAGTGAGCAGGAGCCACGCGATCTTCATCCAAGGGCTCACAGGCTGCCACGTGGCAGCACCAGATTCAACTGGGGATAAAAGAAGGATTTGGAAGGCTTAATCGAGGTCGTTGATCTTCCGATTAACGGATCTGATTAATCCAAGGCATTTGCACAGATTTAAGGGGCTAAATGCCTTCTTTTACCCCCACCAAACCTATAAAAAGAGGCCAAAGGGGCCCCTTTGAAAGCACTTCTCATAATTCTCTTCTTCTTCCACCTTCTTCAACCTTTCTTTCTTCTTCTTCTTCCCATCGTCTCTGCATCTGTCTCTGCACCTCTGTTTGAAGCATCCATTGGGAAACCTCGATGGATTGTTGCTACTCTTCTCAACCTCTCTAGAAGGCCACCACGAACTACCCGTGGTGCCCTCATTCTATTAGATTAGTAGTAGTTTACTTTCATGCTTTCATTATATTACATATATATCAAATTCAATCTCTTTGTAATGCGAATATTATTGATTGTTTCTATTCTTTAGTAATCATCTTGAGAATAAGTGTATGAAATCAAAAGTGCTTTCTGCCTTTCTTTGATCGACCGAGACTCACCAAGTTCCATTAATTTATTTGCTCGAGACGTATTTCGTGCTATACTATGTGTTAATTTTCTACGTGATCTACACCGCGAACAAATTGGCGCCATTGCCAAGAAGGCACGGCAACTTTTGATTTTATCTCTAATATAGTATTTTTGTGTGCAAGAACAACGACACGAAGTGGCAAACAAGGAAAAGCGGATGCTGCGAAAATCAGGTGCACACATTCCTATTAGAAATTCGACCAGAAAGTGTCATCTTTAAAATTCAATAGCTGTGTTTCTAATGCTCCAAAAATCCTAAAATATGGATTGGAACTAGATCTTTAAATTATCTTTCCAATGCAACTTTCCTAAAAATAAATTTCTTCTGTGGAATTTTTAAAAATTAGTGGAGTATATAATGGTCAGATTGATTGAAAATAAAACTTTTACGAACTTTAGAAATCAATTCTAACTAACATACATATCAGATTTATTCAAAATTTGTGGGGTGTAAAAGATAATCAAATTAACTTTCAATATCATATTTTCAAAAAAATTTTGGAGCATATTTGATATAGTTTCCAACAGAAAAACCAACATGGTGTCTAAATCCCATATTTGACTTCTGGTTAGCTAAAAATTCATAACTAATTGTTGGAAATAGAAAATTTTTTGGAAAAATACTCTGAAAAACTTATTGAAAAAGGAATCTTCTTGCCAAGTTTCAAATTGTTTGGATTCCATCTTACCTTAGAGTATACTTTTGAATTGTGGTCAACAATTTAAGAAAGAACTTAGAAGTGTATGAGCCACTAGGACCACATTGGCTAACTTGGACTTCGACGAGCCCAAAAGTTAGTTGGTGAGGTGAGTCACCTTATGGACTGCTGTTAAGAGTGCTTGATCGGGTTTTAAAAAGGTCACGTTGTAGTATAGTCAAAAAAGCATTCAAAACAAATATAATTTTATTACTCAAATTTAAAGTCCGAGGTCGAACACAGGGAGCAAATGGAATTTATGCACTAATCTCAATAATGAATGCAATTTGAACACATCATACTACTCAAAAATCTAATTAAAAATATAAAGCATGAGTGTATGGCTAATAAGAATAAATGTAGCTAAAAATATAATGGAGGACTTATGAAGGATTGGACGTCTGATTATAAACGCAGACATCTTAAAAATGAAGTGCTACAGTGCCTTTTATCTGATTCCTTTCTTCTACTTCTTCTCTTGTTCTTCTTTCTCTTCCTTGGCATCTTCCTTCTTCTTCTCTCTTTCTCTGTTCTCTATCTTCTTCTGATTTCTCTTGCATCTCTTTTCTTTTCTTTCTTCTCTGGCCTCTCTAGCTTCTTTTTTCTTCTTCTCTTTCTTCTACCTTTTCTGCCTTAGCTTCTTCCTTCTCTTCTTTCTCTTCCTTCAGCCTTTTCTTCTTCAGCTTTTTGCCTTGCGAACCGTAGCTTGTTCTCCTTCTTCTTCTTTGGATTCGGCCAAGTGTGGAGCGAAGCTTTTCATAGCAAAACCCCCCTTCCCCTGTGTAGAGTTCCTCCCTTATCTCTTCTATATTTCAGTTTGCTCTCCCAGAGCCACATTCGGGTCGGGTAATCGGACCTAACGGAGACTCGAGTCCAGGCTCATCGGCATGGGTGGTGAGTGAGGAGTGAGTCAATTCGGTTAAATGGGTCGAGGCCAGATCTGCGTGGGCAGTGCCGCGAACAAGGCTGTGATAGGGGGAGAGAGGGACCTCACCCTGTGAGTAGGAGGTGACAAGGCTTATGCAGAAAATCAATTTATGTGCATATGCCCACTCGCCCACTTCCGAGGTGGGATTAAACGTCCCACCTCCCTTGCACGTGCTGCAATAGCAGGTGTCTAGCTTTGATTGCGAAGCTGCAAGGGCTCGTGGCTTCAATTGGTAGCCTGGACACACTTGTGCCTCAAGTCCGCATCTCCTGGGACTCACACCTGGAGCAGCAACAACTGGAATACAAGAAGCAGCTTCAAGATTCTTTGTCCATGGCGGCTGGTGTTGTGCGAACCTGAAATCATGAGCACGGCCATGCGGCCATGTTAAAACATCCAGGGAGATTCGCCAAGGCACGACGAATAGGTGGCAGTGGTCGGCGTGGAGTGGGACCGCCTGTGGTGGCGTGCCTAGGGCACACTGCGGCCGTGTGAGTGGGTGTGTTCGGGGGAGCTTTTGGGCGAGTGGCAGAGTGATTAGAGTAGTGGGAGATGACCAATGGGGTGTTGCGAAGGTCGTAGGGTGGTTGGCGAGGCGGTGGAGGTGCGGAGCGACGGGGGTGCCTCTCCGAAGGTTTGGTTGGAGGTGGAGAAGGTAACGGTGATTGGTGGCATCAAGGGGTATTTTCGAGAAATAAAGAGGGGGAACGAGAGTTGGAGAGAGGGAGAAGCTAACTGACCTAAACTAAGGATGAAGGAGACAGAAGAGGAGTCTGGGTTGGTACGGCCGACGCCAGAGACGAAGATCTCCTTAGATGAGGCAGCGGTGAAGATGAGGCCAGTGGTGGCGTCAAGGCTAGTACGGCCGATGCGGATGAACGAGAGGAAGGCAACCCAACCACTGGTATTGTGGTTGGGCGACGATAGAGAGAGGACGAAACCGTCGAAGCTTGCGGAGATGTTGTGGCCGACGAGGAGAGACGAATTGAGGGTGGACCGGCCTAATTCCAAGCTGAGGAGATGTGGATGAAGCAGGGGTTGCTTAAATAGGCTTCTGAGAATGGATTTGTGCTTGGAAGCCAAGCTTCCAAGCAAGGTATGTTTGCCAAAGTTGAAAGCTCAAAAAGACCCAAATCTCTCATGCATCGCATGAGAGATTAGGTAGGAATTAGGGCTCATCAATGGGTTTAGATTGAAGAGGATTACTCAAAGA
Organism: Thalassia testudinum; assembly: GCA_037157565.1. Lineage (NCBI taxonomy): Eukaryota > Viridiplantae > Streptophyta > Magnoliopsida > Alismatales > Hydrocharitaceae > Thalassia > Thalassia testudinum. The sequence goes on from JAZHRO010000031.1 coordinate 149,908,158, forward strand.
ATCTCCCTTCCAATTTTGGGAGGGGTTCTCTGAGCAATCAAGGAGAATCCTCCTTCTAAAGCTTGCCAGAGTTGGATTCCCTCCGCTATAATGGCAGAGGGACCTATTTGCAAGGATGATGAAGAAGCTAGGGGGTTTCTGTAGAGGTTTTCAAAAGATAGGGGCAGAAATGTAATCGAGTTGGACTTATTTACAAAGTAGGTCAAGATGAGTTTCCCTTAGGTCCAAATTTTGGTACAAACCTAACTTTGACCTAAGGAATCCAATGGTGAAGTTGAATTTTGGGTTTGACCACGTTTGACTGGATATTTTACGTAAAAATCCAATTTAGGGCAAATATTTGTCTGAGACCCCATTCTAGGTCAAAATAGGTTCCAATAGCCAAATTGGAGGTGCTAAACCCTAGAGAATATTTTTATATCATTTTTAGAGGGTTTAGGTGAATTTTATTCTAACCAAAACCTTGTTTAATCAAGTGGGTCTGTTTTAGGGTTATAAGAAGTTATTTAATTCCCAGAATTCACACGAACCCTTTTCTGTTTGAACCAACGTACTTTTTTATCTTGTTAAGACCATTTGACCTATGTTTAACCCTTGAGAAAACCTATTGTTGAACAACACTGGTAAAATTGTAGTTTTACCCCTTGTTTCTTACTTTTTTCTCAGAATGTTTATTCAGTGAATTAGGACCTCCAGTTGGTTATGTAGGAGCTTTTGTTCTCTTCTATGAGTCAAAATGATCTAGTTAGGGCTCATGATGGTGTTTCCATCAACCACCCACCATCTACTACATTAAAGAAACAGGTTAAGAATTAATGAAAATACATCAAATAACCTACATTTGTCTTGAAACTACTAGGTAGTTCCAACCTCTCTTGTAAAACCTGGTGACTATGCCTGCGGGGTAGTGTCAAATGATCGTGGCTACAGGGTAACGGAACAGGAGGTGAAAGTCGAAGGAAGAACCTTCCCCATAGTCCCCTCGTAACCAAATTGGCCGGGTTAGCCTGAGAGGCAGGAATTCCTTACAATTGGTCTCTCACCGAATTTTTAATAACACAAACTTAAATGAAAAATCAAGTCATCTGATCTAAAGGACCACTCTGATTAACAAGGCCTTAACCTTGTTCTGCTTGACTACACCAACCCTTTGAGTTGGTGTATGCAAGAAGAAGGTCACTAAGACCTGAACTTGCGGGACCTTGGGAACCAAACCCTAGGCGACAAAGGCGATTTTCGCCTGACCTCTCTTCTCAACCTTCTTCCATCCGATTAGCTGAGATGGCTAATCCTGGTCCTCGAGTTCGACAGGACCCTGAGAATCAGGACCCAATGGCTCATCTGGAATCCAGGGTCGAAGAAACGGAATAGAAATATGAGCAGAGCATCGACCGAATTCTCACGACACTCAACATGATGCAGCATCCACCATACGAAGAACAACTGTGGGATTTCTATTATCCAGCAGCAACAATCATAGCACCTTGGTCCGAATTCCCATAGGTGGAAATGCATTCGAGTTAAAATCGAATATCATAAGTCTAATTCAGACACATTTCCATGGAAACTCGAATGAGGATCTCTTCCAGCACCTCGAAGACCTGAGTCGGATTGCAGAGTTAGTTTGACCCAGGAATATAGATATGGGGATTGTTCTCATGAAGCTTTTTCCTTTTTCTCTTAAGGATAAAGCTACTTATTAGTTCAAGACCATCGGGAGGCCAATTGTAACCTAGGAGGAATTACATCGCAATTTCCTCCAAAAGTTCTTCCCAATTGATAGAACAAATGCCATGAGGCGTGCAATCATGACCTTCGCTCAAGGCCTTGGAAAGAAGCTGCATGACACCTGGGATAGATTCCATGATCTTCTCAGAAAGTACCCACGCCATGGTGTACCCAAATGGCACCTCGCTCAAGTATTTTACCATGGGCTGGATGACAAACATCGGTACTTGGCCGATGCATCTAGCGGTGGGAATTTTCTTGCGAAGGACGAGAATAGCGCATTTGAACTATTCAAGTCCTTAGTAGAGAACTCAATGAACACTGCCTCAATGAACCAGTTCCAGCGACCTGGACAACAACGAATTAATCTCCACGAAGCTCAAATCGAGTCTGCCCAAGCCAACATGGACATTATCACCAAAAAGCTGGATAAGGTGGACCTACTCGATAAGAAGCTTGATGAATTAATGTGAGCAAGATCCGGATCTTTTGGCAGCACTGCCCCATCTTACTCCTCTCAAGCATCCCATGCCCCCTCTGCTCGTACATATCCGGTTACTCAGGATGTTTTCTCTCCATCTTCGCAGGATCCTACATACCAGGAACCCGTGAACAATATGGATTGGTGCCGTACAATCAGAGTTACACACCACATGATGATGCAAGTGTGTATTCTTTTGATGAATTTGCATCTGATACATCTTCGACTTATGAAGATGTCAATGCCATTCAGGGATACAGGCATAAAAACCCGTATTCTAAAACATATAACCCTGGTTGGCACCAGCATCCCAATTTCTCCTGGTCTGGTAACCCACAGAGATCGAGTCAAGTTCCACACTACTAAACCAGACATTACAGGAATGCACATATCCTAGGTAGCAGCCATTCCCATCTCAGTAGCAACAGACATGCTCTATCTATCAGCCACTGCACCAAGCTACCAACTATCCTCCAAAGTAGGCAGACCCTTTGGAGTCACTAAAAGAGGAATTGCAGGCATCAATTCAGAAATCTACTCATGACAACCTCCAAATAATGAAGGCAATGGCTAACCAAATATAGAGCATATAGAACATGCAAAATCAGATGATGTAGGAGCATAGATCACAGGGAGCTTTGCCCTCCCAACCTATCCCAAACTCGAGATATGTGCAGAATCAGGGTGCCCCACCTAGATTCCAAGAACCACAGGGACAGGCACACGCTGTTATGCAATCACCTCCCGCACCTTCGGATTATGGGCTCGGTCAACCACCTCTGTTGCCAAACCCTATCTATCCAGACCAACCCGCTCCTTTGCCCCTGCATGGACAGCATGCTGATGCAAAAGCTGTCACCTTAAGGAGCAGAAAGACTACACAGGACCCGCTATTTAGGCAAGCGGGTAACAATTTTTTCTACGCTATACCACGAGATGGCTCACAAACCTCTTCCTCTCTCAGGCCATCTTCATTAGATAAAGGAAAATAACCCCTAGACCCTAAAATTCCCGTCCCTTTTCCCGCTGCCCTAACACGAGATTCGACATAGAAAATGGACATGCAGAATTTTGAGGACTTGAAATATATGTTCAAGGAAGTTCACATTCAGGTCCCTCTCCTCGAAACAATAGATCACATCCCAACTATTACTAGGTTCTTGAAGGACTACTGTACTCCGAAGCGACAGCAGAGGATCGGACGACAAACGGTATTATCTGAGGAAGCCAACACAGTCATTTTAGCTGACTTACCGCCCAAAAAGGACCCAGGCGCACCACTGATTTCTTACTTTTTGTAGGATTCCCCTTTTGATAGGCCCTTCTTGATTTGGGGTCGTCCATCAACCTAACTCCCACCACAGTATTTGATCAATTTCAATTTAGGGAGTTAAAGCCCACCTCGGTTACCATACAATTGGATGACCGATCTATAAAATCACCAAGGGGGGTGGTTGAAAATGTGATCATAAAAGTCCAAGGATTCTGCTTTCCAGTGGAATTTTTTGTTCTTGATATGGAGGTTCCTCCTAATCTCCGTGATGCACCGATTATTCTAGGTCACCCATTTTTGGCAACCGCCTGCGCAAACATCAACTGTGCATCAAGGTGCATGGAGATTGCCCTAGGAAACGAAAAGGTTAGACTGAACATTTTTAGGGCATCAAAGAACTTTGATTGTGACTTGATCCAGAAGGATAGTGAAGATGAAGATTCAGCTTTCTGTGGGAACATTGGTCTCCTCTGCAGTGACCCAATGGCACATTCATCCTCACTATCAAGGGTCTTTGATCGTGATCCACATGGGACTGAGACTAATGATATATACATTTCCTCCAACGAATCTGGTTGTCATGGGTGTTCATCTACTCCTAACACCCTTGATCCTAACTATCCTATCCTATCCAACACTTATATCTTAGGACAGGATTACATGACCACTGCAGGCAGATTCTTCATTAGTCAGGATCAGCAAATTTCTGCTATTGTTTCCTCTCCTCCCCACCCTCCGCTACTAGAGTTATAGCCCTTACCTGATTCGCTCAAATACGTGTTTCTGGGAGAAAGTGAGACATATTCAGTGATTATCAATGCTCACTTGACTCTGGATTAGGAACACCAATTGATCTTCGTTCTGCAAGCACATAGGGCTACTATTGGGTGGGGCATTGCTAATCTCCACGTAATTAGCCCCTCATATTGCACTCACCATATCTACACTGATGAAAGGATGAGACCGTCGAGACAACCTCAGAGATTCCTAAATCCAAATATGTTGGAGGTTATCAAGAAGGAGATCATTAAATGGTGGGACGTAGACATTATCTATCCAATTTCCGACAGCCAGTGGGTGAGACCCATGCAAATAGTGCCCAAAAAGGTGGGACTCACCGTAATCAGAAATGAATTGGGCGAATCTATCCCGACCCACACCCCGACTTCTTGGCAGGTCTGCATTGACTACAGGAAGCTAAACTAGGCTACCAACAAGGATCATTTTCCTTTGCCCTTTATTGATCAGATTCTAGAACGGCTAGCCGAGTGTAGTTTCTTCTGCTTTCTGGATGGATACTCCAGGTACAATCAAGTTGCAATCAACTCGAAAGACCAAGACAGGATGACTTTTACGTGTCCCTTTGGAACATTCGCTTTTAAGCGGATGCCTTTCGGCCTCTACAACGCACCAGCTACTTTTCATCGATGCATGATGGCCATCTTTTCAGACATGATCGGGAACTGCGTGGAAGTGTTCATGGACGACTTCTCTGTATTTGGAGACGATTTCTTGTCTTGTCTTGATAACCTCATAAATATTTTGAGGAGGTGTATAGAGGTTAACCTAGTACTTTCATGGGAGAAAAGCCATTTTATGGTGAGGGATGGCATCGTACTAGGTCACAGGATCTCCTCTAATGGACTCGAGGTCGATCGAGCTAAGTCTAAAATCATTTCATGATTACCTCCACCTAGCTCGGTTAGGCAAATCAGATCATTCTTAGGGCATGTCGGATTTTATCGGAGATTCATTCGAGATTTCTCGAAAATTGCTCTTCCATTAACGAATCTTCTGGTAACCGACACGCCCTTTGATTTCAACTCCTCATGTCTCAACACTTTCGAGAACTTGCAAAGCACTGTCTCAAGTGCACCAATTCTCCAACCCCTTGACTGGTCGCTCGACTTCGAGATGATGTGTGACACTTGCGACTTCGCTATCAAAGCTGTTCTTGGCCAACGTCGGGAGTGCCATCCATTTGTAATATACCACGCTAGCAAAATGCTGAACGAGGCCCAGCATAACTATACAGTCACTGCGAAAGAATTGCTAGCCATAGTATTAGGGTTGGAGAAATTTAGGTCATACCTACTCGGGTCCAAAGTTATCATCTACACTGACCATTCTGCCCTCCGACATTTATTGGCAAAGAAGGACGCCAAACCCCACCTTATCGATGGGTCCTTCTTTTGTAGAAGTTTGATGTCGAAATCAGGGACAAAGTCGGAGCACATAATGTTGTGGCAAACCACTTGTCTCGGCTAGACCCAGGCTACATTCCGTACTCTACATCGATATCAGACAGATTTTCTGATGAGTCTCTGCTATCTATCAACTTTGTTGAGTTTCCTTGGTATGCTGATATAGCAAACTATCTTGTCGCAGGAAAGCTACCTACGAGATTATCCAAGGATCAAAAGCTCAAATTTATATCAGAGGCTAAATTCTATTTTTGGGAGGACCCATTGCAATTTCGCATTAGGGCTGATCAGATCATCCATAGATGCATCCCTGATTTGGAAATCTCTAGTGTGCTATCCTTCTGCCACAGTGATGCTTGTGGGGGTCATTTCTCAAATCGAAAAATCGCTGCAAAGATGCCCCAGTCTAGATTTTTCTGGCTGACCATTTTCAGAGATACACACGAGTATGCCAAGTGTTGTAAGCAATGCTAGGAAATCGGTTCTATGACCCGAAGAGATATGATGCCTCTCCAATGCATTCTGGTCGTAGAAGTGTTTGACGTTTGGGGCATCGACTTTATGGGCCCCTTCCTGAACTCGCATGGCTTTGAGTATATACTCCTCGCAGTAGACTATGTCTCAAAGTGGGTAGAAGCTATCCCGGCAAGATGAGCTGATCATAAGATTGTTATATCCTTCATTCGGGAATTTATTTTTGCGAGATTCGGAGTTCCCCACACCCTGATAAGAGATGGGCGAAGCCACTTCATCCATGCCCATTTCAGGTCATTATTAAAGAAATACGGGGTGCAGCACCGCATTGCTACCCTGTATCACTCACAGACCAATGGGTAGGCTGAAGTGTCAAACCGTCAAATCAAGCTTATCCTTCAAAAGACAGTTAGACCTGATAGGAAAGATTGGTCCGATCGATTGATCGATGCACTATGAGCATATCGGACGGCGTACAAGGCCCCGCTCAGAATGTTGCCATACCTCATGGTGAATGGAAAGGCCTATCACCTTCCTATGGAGCTGGAGCACTGTGCCTTTTGGGTAGTGTAGAAGTGTAATTTTAACCTCAAAGTTGGAGGTTATCAAAGAAAGTTCCAGCTCAGTGAGTTAGAGGAGATTAGGTGGGAAGCATATGAGAATGCAAAAATATACAAGGACAAGACTAAAGCTTTCCATGATAAACACATCCGGAGGAAGGAGTTCGCACCTAACCTGCAGGTTTGGTTATTTGACTCCCAACTCAATTTCTTTGCAGGAAAGCTCAAGTCCAAGTGGATTGGGTTGTTCCTGGTGGTACACCTGTATCCTAACGAGGCTATCCAAATTAGAGACCCGAAATCTGGGCATGTTTTTACGGTTAATGGCTAGTGCCTCAAACCATTCTTTGCCCAGGAACCTCCTCCTGCTGACGAAATGATACATCTTCTTGAGGACGTGTGACTGATGAGTTGCCCAGCTGGTGGCATTAAACTCAACACGTATACATATATACATACCATATATACATAGCATATTTCATTTTCATATTGTTTTGCATATTGTGTATGGCATTGCAGTAATGGCTTGAGCTGAATGACAACTCAGAAGCAGTTTCAGGTGATTTCTATCCACATACACCCTGCCTTATTTCTTTTATTCATGCATGAGGACATGCAAACACTTAGGCATGGGGGGGTAGCCCATAAAAAAATTGAAAATTTTCTGCCAACAATTGGGGGATTAGATCGCTTTATCAAGAGATTTTATTAGAGAATTATTCTTTAGTAGATTCCTAGACTTAGAATCCAGTATAATTTCATACTTGCATGTAGAATTTGCAATGGATCCACTGTGAAAACAGATAGGCATCTCTAGTTTGTCGAGAAGAAGCATTGCTTCTTCTCCTGAACCCTTGGATAGCAATCAAGGAGTCAGGTGGACCATCTTCTAGTAGATCCACCAAAACATACGTGAGATGAGAGTAGAGAGTCTACTGGTGCTCTAAGGCTAGTGTAAGGAATCTTTAATCTTTAATAATTGAATAATGATACTCGGAGTGGGCATAGTTTTCGCTCTTAGTTCTTGCATACTAAATCTGTGAGAAATTCCATACGAGAGCCACCCAATAAGGCAAAAATGCAGAGAGCGGGTTCTGATAAAACTAGGACTGAGGTGGATGGTCAAGACCGTCCTCTACGGAATCCTCAACTGAAGGAGGGCATTGATGTCAAGGTCAAAAATACGTTGTCCTATCCATTCCCTACCCAGTGCCGAGAGTAGGCACTTCCACCAAATAACCCACCCAAGATCTTCTTGGTCATCCCTAAAAATCCCAAATGATGACTCATGAATAAAAGTATGTATGTCATGTTGAATTGTTGCATTATGTTATGTTAGTAACGACATTGTGCCAGTAGATATATATATTGAAAAGAAAAAAAAAACAGAGAGGAAGAAAAAGCATACCAAAGAGATATTTGCTTGTGAAAAAAAAAAGTGTTATGTTAAGAAGTTTGAGTTATGTAAGTTCAAATGTTTTGAGGCAAAAACACCTACCATCCCCAACAAGCCACCAAATACAACCTTAACCTATTTTTCTGTATTTCTAACTGCTTGAATATGGGCTAAGGAGTCTGACTTAGTCGTAGGGTTATTAGAAACTAATTAAAGTGTAATGCCATGTAAGACCACCAAATACAAGTGCAAATCTGGTAAGATGTGAGCTCAGGAAGAAAAAGAAGAAAAAGAGAGAGAGAAAGAGAGAAAAGAAAAAGTACAAAAGATTAAAGAGAGCACAGTTTTCCAACCCTTCTCTAAGTTAAGTTATTCAATAATCTAATAATCTAGATTCTAAAATACTAGTCTCCCTGTAGCGCCAGAAGAGAGTGAGACACCAAATACAAATCCAGTTAACTTAGACATCTGCTACCTAAGCCAAAAGCTAGGGCTAAGATCAGAGAATAGTTTATATCCCCAAGAAAAGAGGTTTGCCTATCCCGATAGAATTTACTAGGGGCCAAGTACAAACTTTAAATGTGTATCGACTCTTCGTTTGGATCCATTGCAGAAGCTACAACATTATATATTCATGGTTATCTGGATTCTGAATGTTTGGATGAAACAAAAAGAAATAAACCTTTAGTAAACTCTTGATACAATGCATTTAGTCTTGCTCTTGCTAGGGACTAGAAAGATTTAGGAATGGAGGTATGATTGCGCAGCAATCATAAACCCTAATTCGCTTGAATTAAGTAGAACCTAGCTTAACATGGGCATTCTGCATGCATACACATTGTACTTCGCATCTTAGATGAGTTACATGTTTTGTACATAATAATGTGTTATTTGAATTGTATTATTAATTACAGGTAATCCAGGGCTGCGGATGAGCGATAAACCTTATGGATCTATTTGGAATAACAATGGGAGTCCAACGCATCCAAGAGCACATCAATCAGACTCCCGTAGCACCCTAGGGAGTCCGCAGAAGAAGCAAGAGCCAAGGGGAAATTAAAGAATATCTGAAACTCAGATGACAAATCCAACGGCTCGGATGGATCTGAATCAATGTTCGCAATCCAACAATGTAGAATCAACTTAATCGGAGACCTATGTTATCAGATACAAGAAGAAGATGGACAACCACGATGGCACCACGTGGCACCATCGTAGCCTCCCCCTCATTGCGCCCCAATTGGGAAGGAGAACCACGGGCCGTTGGATCGTCATCCAATGGCAGCGATCGCAACCATGCACCTGCCCTCAGCCGCATCATCAGATAAGACAAGATCTCAACCGTTGGATTCCCATCCAATGGCTGAGAACACGTGCCAATAAAAATTCAACGCAACCAACTCGTGAGAGTAGCATGTTGGTTAGCGCTCTCTCCACGAGACGGGTGTCACGGGATCGAAGCGTGCCCGGTGTGGATTTAGGAGAAGAGGTGATGAGAACCTCATCATGAGCCATAACTAGCTCATTTTGACCTAATACAAAGGATAAAAGCTCCTACATATCTCAAGGAAATGATTAACTCAGAGAATTCTGAGTTTGAGAAGAAAATAAGTCATAAGGGGTAAAAGTGCAATTTTACCAGTATAATCTGCATACAGGGTAATTCAGGGCCCAAACATAGGTCAAAGCAACTTAATAAGAATAAAAGTGGGATGAGATGATCTAGCAAGGGCTACAGCACTTCCAAGAAACTAAATGATAAATCTGTAACCCTAAAGCAACCCACTTCAATTCACAAGGTTCGAGGCAAAGTAAAAATAGAATAAACCCTCTAAAATTCATAGAAAAATAATCTCTAGGGTTTAGAACCTTCAATTTGGCCTTTAGAACCCATTTTGACCTACATTGAGAACCATGCCCAATTAATAACTTAATTTGGGTTTTTGCGCAAATTGACCGGTCGAACAAGGTTTAAGATGAAAATGAAATTCACCATCAGATTCCTTAGGTCCTAATTAGTCATGTATAAAAACTTGAGCCTAAGAAGAAACCTCCTTGACCGACTTTACACTTTGGTCCTCATATATTTACTCTTTGGCCCTCAACTTTTGAACCCTCGCATTTTGGCCCCTAACTCTCCTTCGTTCTTTGCAATCAGGTCCCTCCTGCAAAACCCTGCCAGCACCATGCTCCGGCGACCTTGCGCGGAGCATGGCGCCGCGCAGGGTGAGGTGGGGGACCTGGCAAGTAAACCGGGGGTGCCCTGCGTCGTCAGCCGTCGCAGGGGCACCCCCCTGGTCATTGTAGCCCACCATACCGGCCGTGCGAACGCACGGACGGTATGGGTTCGTGTTTCCGACCATTCTCCGGCGAGGGAGACACGTCGTCTCCCTCCGCCTTCCTCCCTGTTTCATCCCTATAAATACCCCCCGCTGCTCCACCGACCAGGGCAGCCTGGATCTGACGGAGAAAACCCCCAACTTTCCTCTCTTCTCACTCCGGCAGACGCCCACCAGCTCCGGCGGTTCTTCCTCCTCCTCCTCTTCGCTCTGCCGCAATACCAGCAGCAGAGACTTCTTCCCCTGCTCTTCCCGCGTTGCGCAATACCGGCGCGCGCTGCCTCTGCCCCGTCGTCACCGCCGTCCCCCCCCCACTGGGCATCGTCTTCTCCGGCGACAGTCGATACGACTGTCGCCCTGTTCCTCCCCCTTCGTCCCTGCAAGTAAGTTAGAACTACTTCCCTTCTCCTCCTCTTTCTTTCCCCGCTTTCAATTTAGTCAATTAAGCCCTCGACCGACCCTGACCACCTTCACCCCCTTCGTCTCCGACCACCCTCCGGCGAGCCGCTCCCATCACCTCAGCGACCCACACGGCTCGCCAACCACCGCAGGACCTCCGCCTCCTCACCCTGATCAATCTCCGCCCTACCACTTCCCCCACATCACCCTCTGCAATTCCACCGAACAGACCCATCCTCCGACCCACAGTCCGACCTAGGGCAGCCCTCGCACGCCGCCCCGCGCCTCGCCACCACCCACACGAGCTTCGCCGCACCCTGGCGAAGCTCCTGGCACTCTCTGATTAGGCCGAGAGGCCGTTTTCTTGTGGACAGGCCACCCGACCTCCGCCGCCATTGACGCGCAGGAGGACCTGCTTCCGCCTGCAGCTACAGGCGCGCCACGCTCAGCGCCAAGCCCAGATTCACTCCCAGGCCTTGCGAGGAGTTTTGGCAAAACACCAGGTTCGCAGCCGAGGAAGAAAACTCCGCGTGACGCTGCCATCTCCTGCTGAATTCCCCGCTGCGGGCGCGCAATTGAGGTGGGTCGTTTAGTCCCACCTCGGAAACGCCTGAAGAGCCGCAGCGACATAAGATGTAAAAGTGCAGTAGCCTTACTGCCTCAGTACACGGGGTGAGGTCCCCTTCACCCGCCCGGTTACTCGGTCTCGTCCGCGCTCATGCCCCGCGGACCTGACTCGAACCGACCCGACCCGACTCGACTGACCTGCACTCCTCGCCCACCACGCACGCCGGTGGGCCTGGACCCGGGCCTGATCCGAACCCGGTTACCCGGTAGCTCTGGGAGAGCTTTCCCAAGAGTGGTTTCAGAGAGAAAGAGAGACGCGGGGGGGGGGAGGGTAGAGTAGGTTTTGCTTCTGACGAGAAACTCTGAAGTGTGCAGGCGAAGAAGAAGACCCGCGGAAGAAGAAGTGCAGGCGAAGAAGAAGGAGCTGCACTGTAGCAAATGCATAGTTAAGTCGTCGAAGCACCGGGTCAGACGACGGAAGGTCAGCAGCCAGAGCAGGAAAGAAGGCAGGCTGAAGAAAGAAAGAAAAGAAGAGCAACGGCCAAAGCAGAAGAAGAAGAAAGGAAGACTTAGTAGCTGAAGGTAGAAGCTCTGCAGCCATAAGGAAGAAGAAGAAGGAGATCTGAAGAAAGAAAGGAAGAAGAAACATTCACAGAAGAGACTGCAGAAAAAGAAGAAGAGAGGCCAAGACAGAAACCAAGGAAGAAGAAGAAGGAGATCTGAAGAGGAAGGAGATCTGAAGAGGAACATCACCTCTGCAGAACAAAGAAGAAGAAGGAGATCTGAAGAAAAGAAAGAAAAAGAACATCACAACAAATTCTTTCCCTCTCTCTTTATTTTGTAAAAGAAACATGTATATCTCTAGAATACGACTTGCTCCCTGAGTTCGACCTCGGGAACTCTTTCATTTTCCGAGTAAAAAAATTTATATTTGAAATGTTGGTAATAACCGGCTTTACTACAACGTTATAACAAAACCAAAACCCTCAAACCTGGTTGCCGCGACGTTTCATTTTGGCGCCGTTGCCGGGGAGCAACGGCTATTCTAGAGGTAAACATTCCTGTTTCTTTTAATTTCTGATAATCTCCTCTTTTGTGCAGCTACAGGAACTCGAGAAGACAAGCAACCACACGACAACCACTCCGAAGACAAGTAAATTTTTCCTCTCACTATTAACCCCTAAAACTCTAAAGAGGAAGAAAAGAAAAGAACAAGCAATATAGGGCTAACCTGTCTTCCATACTTAGTAACCATAAAGAGTTGCATGTTTTCAACTCATCACTCCTGCACACTATTAGGGGTATTTAAGGGCTAACACATTCTTGCTTGAGCCCTAATTGCCCAACAAAGAGTTAAATGGACCAAGTAGAGCCAACATAAGGTCAAACATTAGGATTTCAGTAGAAACACACCCCTTAATCAAGAATTGAGGAAATCCAAAAGAGGTGTGCCCAAGCCATTGATTGAAAATAATTAACAAGAAAAATCCTAAACAATTGGCTCTCTCTAAACACTTGAACCCTAAAAGAAAGGACCCAAAAAGCTCTCAAAAACAAGAGGTAAAGTTGACCCCTTTGGGTTAACCAACCTTAAATTAGGTCACTCTTTGCACTTAAAAAGACTAAAGTTCAAGTGAAACCTTAAGCACCCTGATCTTAAAATTGGTAGACTTAAGAGGTCAAGATCCCCATTCTGGTCTACCTGGAACCGCAGTGACAAGAGAGGTTGGGTGGGGGAAACCCTGTAACCCGTGGGGATGCTCTACCGTGTAGGGGTCTTCGCGGGACTCTCCCTCTCTGGCTGCCCAGGTAATTCTCAGGTGGACGATCTTTCTGATCAAGGGGTCCATCTGCCCCGCACCTCTATAGTCACCCAACAATTTTTGGGTGTCTTGATTGGGTCCAGCACCTGCTTATCTCATCCAGTCCTTCAGTATTTTGCAGGAGGTCCTTGAAACCTCCTATAGAAATTCACTCTCCCCGAGGCTAAGCCTCGGCTCCTTTGTTTTTGCAGAAATCATTCACATAGCCCCTCTTTCCTCTGATTCTGAACAAAATCCCCTTCTTCCATCTTGATTCAAACTTTGATTCTATATCTTGATTCCACCACCTGATTCGAAGATGCAGCCTAATTACCAAGCAAGACTACCATTCAAAAAACCTGAATATCTGAGATCCATGAAAGATAAGATGATTGAGGATGCCCTTGAAATCTATGAAATCAAACCCTCAACACCAGTAGAAAACATTCAGGTTGATGTCCCAACAACCACAGCTTTCATCATAAACTGTGCCCAAATTCTATTGACTGAAATTTCAAAAGGATCAACCCGAGATATGCTCATGACAGGATACATTGAGATGGAAAAATTACACCAATCTGAATACCTTCAATGCTTGACAAATCCTGTACTTTGGGAACAACACCAAGATGCCCTTATGAAACGGGTAGAAATGATGAAATCAGTAGAACAAATTATCAACCAGAAATACCCGTATATACCAGAAACAGAGGATGAACCATCTTGGAACAATATTAAGGAACAATCCAGTTTTCCAGATCTCGGGATTGAGGCACAAAGTGGTTGTAAAATCCCAACCCAGATAGAAGACAATGTTGAATTAGGTTGGGATATTGCAGGAGAACACAATGATGAGCCAAACTTAGACCATGAATTGCCAAGCCTAGAATTTCAAAACTCCTGCAATAATGAGATCAGAACTGAACCTTCTGAGGGTATAAATTCCGCCCCTTATTTTGATAAGGTGGCCCTCGAAGGTTATTCGGACTTAGGTTCTAATAATTCTACCCACATCCTAAGCCTAGAACCTAGATCTGAAACTTATTGGGAAGATTATGAGGCCCCTTATGAGAAAAATTAAATTTTTACAGAATATGATTCCGGGCCTCTATTTGATGAATATCCCTCTCCAACATCCTCAGGAAATCTGATCGATTTTTCAGAAAACATGCCAATTTATGATACAGAAACTGAGGAGTTGGATGAGCAAGCTTTTAATGGGGTCTATCCTACCAGCTTCGAGCTTGAACAGAACACCTTTTTGAGCCCAGAATTGACATATAGGCTAGAACCCAGTCAGGCTGCTGATTCCACATTTGATGATTTTTGCTGTGGTGGAATTCATGATCATGAATCTCATTTTCGCCAACTCTCCGACAATTTCAAATCTGACTATAATTGCGGAGAGATTCCCCTTCCTGAACACGCCAGGCCTATCTACAACATCAGTTCTCATGACTCTAACTCCGACTCTGAGGTCCTGATTCCCGAGATCACCGATAACACAGAATCATTCCTTTTCGATCCTCAGGAACCAAAAACAGAAAATGCCAAGAGTAATTGCAACCAAGAATCCAATTTTTTTCTCGAATCCGATTCCTTTCATCCTACAAACACTCTTCCGGCATTTGATAGTTACCCAGAGGACTCTCTACAGAAAATCACCTATCATCTGTTTCTAGAAGAGCCCTCGTACACAATGGCCACCTCATCCGCACACACAGAACGGATCAAAACCTCTTCCAAACCCCGACCCGCAACCGGAGTCAATTTCTATTCAGATTCACCTCTCACCGAGCCGATTGCATTTCCACATCGGACTACATACCATGCTCTATCATTCTCTGATCACCCCTGTAGGGTTCCTGCATCAACCACTGATTATCCTACGGGTCCCTACTCTGACCAGGCTGATTCGGCTCAGCCAAACCCTGCGTTTACACTTCCACATCCATCTGAGCTTCATAGTTTATGGTGGGCTCCACACCTTTTTATCCACATCTATCAACCCACCAGATTGATTGGGTTTGGGGTGCATCATCAGCCTGTTGATCTGAACAAGCACCTGGTTGGACCAACCAGGCTCTTAATCAAGGTGCTTGTCTTACAAAACTCCGCTGATTTGACCATCCCCTCTCCATCGCATTTCCCGCTTGGCTGAAGGCATCAAATTTAGCGCTCAACGGGAGGCAGCCCGTCATTCTCTTTGAAAACCTGAAACTTGTTCTGACAGCTTTTGCACTTGAAGTTCACACTTTAGGACAGCCGACTCCACCTCAGGTGCTTGCATCTGAGATTAGAAATCGTCCGCAACAGTCACCCCGACCCATTCACTCATCAAAACAGCTATCCTAATGTATGAACTTAGTTGAATAAAAACCCCTAGGTTACAATGAGGACATTGCAAATATTAGGCATGGGGGGGTATGAAAGTGCAAAAACTTGTAAGAAAAGGTTTCAAAAAAAAAAAAAAAAAAAAAATTTCACATATGCCAAAAATACCATAAAAAATTAAAAAATTTTTCGAAAAAGAATAAGAGGAAAAGAGGAGAAGGAAAATTTTGTGAAGGAGAAAAGAAACAAAATGAAAAAGGAGCACAAAATTATGAGAAAAAGTGATAGTCATTAGTAAGGAACTAAGGAATTAACCTAAGTTCTAGACCTCATTCAAGAAAATAACTGAAAAGTGCACAATGAGATTAGTAAGAATGCAAACCTTAGGCATTCTTGAATAGACTCTTAGTACCCATTAAGATCTGGACACTCCTCAAGAGGTTGAGGAAAATGAAAAGCTAAAGTATTAGGTCTAAGGCTTGGGGAGTATTCGGCCTCGTTAACTAATTTTTGGTTTACGGGACTCAGTAACCTAAGCACCCTAATCTCACACACAGCCTGGTTCAGTAAGCGTAAAAATCAGAATCACGCAGAAGCGTCGCAAAAATCTGAAAAGAACACCTAGAATAGGAGCGGCCGATCAACACAAGTTGATTTGGACGAGTTCCCAGCGCAGAGAGGCGGGAAATCCCCTCGAAGATGCGTAACAAAATATCATCTCCTCGGTGCTTGTCTCTTAGGATATTTACATATCCTACGGGGGGCATGTAAGCACTCTGCTGGTTCAGATTCCATGGATGGCATTATCTCGAAGTGTCAATTGCCAGGGTCTGGATTCGGCCACGGAATACCATGGATGGGATTATCTCGAAATCTCAATAGCCAGGGTTCCGGGGGTTGCCATGGGCGGTGCTATCTCGAAGCATCGATCGCCAGGAACCCTTGAGGATTGATGATGGGAGCAAGGAATCTGATACAGACCGTGTTGAAAAGCCAATCCTAGGCTAGAACTAAAAAGAAAAAGAGAGAGAAAACTCTCCAAACAGAAAAACTTTCAATCTCTCTCTTACAAAACGCACTGCGAACTGAGCCAGGGCTAAAATCATTTCAAGCACGGGTGCTTTAACCACGAAGTCCAATAAACCTTAGGTTAGTTCTTGTGGGCCTTAAAAACCTTTGCTAAAAGACTGAGGCTAAGGCTAGACAGATTTGGATCTTGATTGGTACTAGAGTACCTTTTAGGCCTATGGTCAGCATTCTAACCTAATCTATGCTCAAATAAAAAAGGCACTTATCTAAAACTATTAAAAACTTCATGGTCTAGAACAAGGGTTGAAACCTTAAGTTTTTGCTAAGGGACTAGCAAAAGCTAGGCATGGGGGTATGATGAGAACCTCATCATGAGCCATAACTAGCTCATTTTGACCTAATACAAAGGATAAAAGCTCCTACATATCTCAAGGAAAGGATTAACTCAGAGAATTCTGAGTTTGAGAAGAAAACAAGTCATAAGGGGTAAAAGTGCAATTTTACCAGTATAATCTGCATACAGGGTAATTCAGGGCCCAAACATAGGTCAAAGCAACTTAATAAGAATAAAAGTGGGATGAGATGATCTAGCAAGGGCTACAGCACTTCCAAGAAACTAAATGATAAATCTGTAACCCTAAAGCAACCCACTTCAATTCACAAGGTTCGAGGCAAAGTAAAAATAGAATAAACCCTCTAAAATTCATAGAAAAATAATCTCTAGGGTTTAGAACCTTCAATTTGGCCTTTAGAACCCATTTTGACCTACATTGAGAACCATGCCCAATTAATAACTTAATTTGGGTTTTTGCGCAAATTGACCGGTCGAACAAGGTTTAAGATGAAAATGAAATTCACCATCAGATTCCTTAGGTCCTAATTAGTCATGTATAAAAACTTGAGCCTAAGAAGAAACCTCCTTGACCGACTTTACACTTTGGTCCTCATATATTTACTCTTTGGCCCTCAACTTTTGAACCCTCGCATTTTGGCCCCTAACTCTCCTTCGTTCTTTGCAATCAGGTCCCTCCTGCAAAACCCTGCCAGCACCATGCTCCGGCGACCTTGCGCGGAGCATGGCGCCGCGCAGGGTGAGGTGGGGGACCTGGCAAGTAAACCGGGGGTGCCCTGCGTCGTCAGCCGTCGCAGGGGCACCCCCCTGGTCATTGTAGCCCACCATACCGGCCGTGCGAACGCACGGACGGTATGGGTTCGTGTTTCCGACCATTCTCCGGCGAGGGAGACACGTCGTCTCCCTCCGCCTTCCTCCCTGTTTCATCCCTATAAATACCCCCCGCTGCTCCACCGACCAGGGCAGCCTGGATCTGACGGAGAAAACCCCCAACTTTCCTCTCTTCTCACTCCGGCAGACGCCCACCAGCTCCGGCGGTTCTTCCTCCTCCTCCTCTTCGCTCTGCCGCAATACCAGCAGCAGAGACTTCTTCCCCTGCTCTTCCCGCGTTGCGCAATACCGGCGCGCGCTGCCTCTGCCCCGTCGTCACCGCCGTCCCCCCCCCACTGGGCATCGTATTCTCCGGCGACAGTCGATACGACTGTCGCCCTGTTCCTCCCCCTTCGTCCCTGCAAGTAAGTTAGAACTACTTCCCTTCTCCTCCTCTTTCTTTCCCCGCTTTCAATTTAGTCAATTAAGCCCTCGACCGACCCTGACCACCTTCACCCCCTTCGTCTCCGACCACCCTCCGGCGAGCCGCTCCCATCACCTCAGCGACCCACACGGCTCGCCAACCACCGCAGGACCTCCGCCTCCTCACCCTGATCAATCTCCGCCCTACCACTTCCCCCACATCACCCTCTGCAACTCCACCGAACAGACCCATCCTCCGACCCACAGTCCGACCTAGGGCAGCCCTCGCACGCCGCCCCGCGCCTCGCCACCACCCACACGAGCTTCGCCGCACCCTGGCGAAGCTCCTGGCACTCTCTGATTAGGCCGAGAGGCCGTTTTCTTGTGGACAGGCCACCCGACCTCCGCCGCCATTGACGCGCAGGAGGACCTGCTTCCGCCTGCAGCTACAGGCGCGCCACGCTCAGCGCCAAGCCCAGATTCACTCCCAGGCCTTGCGAGGAGTTTTGGCAAAACACCAGGTTCGCAGCCGAGGAAGAAAACTCCGCGTGACGCTGCCATCTCCTGCTGAATTCCCCGCTGCGGGCGCGCAATTGAGGTGGGCCGTTTAGTCCCACCTCGGAAATGCCTGAAGAGCCGCAGCGACATAAGATGCAAAAGTGCAGTAGCCTTACTGCCTCAGTACACGGGGTGAGGTCCCCTTCACCCGCCCGGTTACCCGGTCTCGTCCGCGCTCACGCCCCGCGGACCTGACCCGAACCGACCCGACCCGACTCGACTGACCTGCACTCCTCGCCCACCACGCACGCCGGTGGGCCTGGACCCGGGCCTGATCCGAACCCGGTTACCCGGTAGCTCTGGGAGAGCTTTCCCAAGAGTGGTTTCAGAGAGAAAGAGAGACGCGGGGGGGGGAGGGTAGAGTAGGTTTTGCTTCTGACGAGAAACTCTGAAGTGTGCAGGCGAAGAAGAAGACCCGCGGAAGAAGAAGTGCAGGCGAAGAAGAAGGAGCTGCACTGTAGCAAATGCATAGTTAAGTCGTCGAAGCACCGGGTCAGACGACGGAAGGTCAGCAGCCAGAGCAGGAAAGAAGGCAGGCTGAAGAAAGAAAGAAAAGAAGAGCAACGGCCAAAGCAGAAGAAGAAGAAAGGAAGACTTAGTAGCTGAAGGTAGAAGCTCTGCAGCCATAAGGAAGAAGAAGAAGGAGATCTGAAGAAAGAAAGGAAGAAGAAACATTCACAGAAGAGACTGCAGAAAAAGAAGAAGAGAGGCCAAGACAGAAACCAAGGAAGAAGAAGAAGGAGATCTGAAGAGGAAGGAGATCTGAAGAGGAACATCACCTCTGTAGAACAAAGAAGAAGAAGGAGATCTGAAGAAAAGAAAGAAAGAAGAACATCACAACAAATTCTTTCCCTCTCTCTTTATTTTGTAAAAGAAACATGTATATCTCTAGAATACGACTTGCTCCCTGAGTTCGACCTCGGGAACTCTTTCATTTTCCGAGTAAAAAAATTTATATTTGAAATGTTGGTAATAACCGGCTTTACTACAACGTTATAACAAAACCAAAACCCTCAAACCCGGTTGCCGCGACGTTTCAAGAGGTGAGCGCAGAGGGAATTCACTCATCGGATCTCCATCGAGCGGCTCAGCAGCGAACGCGTGGCGAGAGCGGTAGCGTTGGATGCAAACACATGCAATGACGCATGCGGAAACGCATGAGAGAGCACTTTAGGATTTTTCAAGGCGCTATCGAGCGTGCTTTTAAGCCATCCGATCTTATGATCAGACGGCTGAGGTTCGGGCGCTCAGAAGAGGCGAGCAGCAAAGGAGAGAAAGCGAAGGGAGAGCGCAGGCAAGCAGGAGCCGTGCGATTGATAAATGACAGTTTATCATCATTCTTACGCATTAAAACAAACCTAGCTCTTAGAGTTTTGCTCCGCAAATGGGTTTTTGGGTTGCATTTAGGCATTAACTAGGATAGGCATGCATTGCATTTTTTCTTGTTGTTTTAATGTGTTTTTGTGAGTGTTAAGGATGAACAAGTATACAGATCCCTAAAACCCTAGCACTCAAGAAGGCAAATGGTGAAGGAGGAGCTCAGACTAGCTAGAACTCAGCTTGATCCAGCTCACCACAGCTAGAATCTAGCTCACTTGGAATAGGTTTAGCTCAACCTAACTCCATTTAGCTTATCTCAGCTGAATGGTAGCTCAAGAGAGCTCATCTTAGCTCACCCTAGCTCAGTTCAGCTCAAATCCAGCTCAACTTAGTTGGGTCTAGCTCATCTCAGCTCCTACTAGTCCACAGGGAGCCTTAGCTAGCTCAGCTGAGTTGACTGGAGTTCATCCCAGCTCAGATCCAGCTATATCCAGCTCCACTCAGCTCCAGCCAGCTGAAGAAGAACTCATCCCAGCTCAGGAAGCTCAAGTCTAGCTCCTGGGGACTCAGCTTAGCTCAACTTGGTTGAGCTAAGCTACCTTAGCTGTCTCAACCAGCTCAATCCTTCCCAGGAGCACCAAACCTAGCTCACCTCAGCTCCATTCAACAGAAGCTAGCTCACTTTAGCTTGGCTTAGTAACTAGCAAAGAACTAGCAAGCTAAGCCAGCTAGAGTAGTCCCATGTTGACCTCTTCAGTAGCTGCCAGCTCCACTTCAGCTCTAGATTCTTCAAATCCAGCTCCTCCCTCCAAACCTTAGCTCCAACACCTCCTCCTCTACTCCACCATTAGCTAAGCTAGCTTAGCTTAGCTATGCTCCAGCTCCCTTGGCTTTTACCACCTAAAAACCCTACCTAACAACTCCACCTAAGCTCCACATAAGCTACCCCTACTTCCACCTCACCTTGGTGCCAACCTAGCCTACCCACTACCTCCAAAAGACACCATAAAGTGGTGCCAAAACCACCCTAACTACCTCCTTGTTGGCGCCACTTTTTCCCTCCAAAAACCCTCTTCATCTCCACCACACATCTTCCTTTAAACCCATCTCCACCATCCACATAATACCCCCTTCTAGAAGCCTAGAAGTTGGCACCAACCCATGGCACCTCTCCATGGTTGGCACCACTTTTAGGTGTCCCTTGGCCACCCATAACTACCCCGCTTACACCCCTTAGGTGGCGCCAACCATCCTTAACCCTAGGATCACCTAACCACCTCCATCCTCCCATCTTAGCCCTCCATTTCAAGAGTCACCTTAACCCCTCATCCTACCCTATAAAAAGACCACTACCCACCACCATTCAAACCATACTTGGCTAGCAAATTTCCTCTCATACTCTACCTAGAGCCTAAGCCCAAGAGAGAAGAAGAAGAAGAAGATTAAGGGGATACTCTGTCCCTTTGGTGCCTTCCCCTCTTCCCTTCTCTCTTGTGCCCATGCCAGCCAAAGGAGGAGCCAGGCAAGGAAGACCTTTGGAGGAGGTCTTGAAGGTGGTCCACACCACCTTGGAGGAAAGCTTGAGGGTGGTGCACACCCACCCTTGGAGGAGAGCATTGAAGGTGGTAGCATCCACCTTGGAGGAGCTTTCAAGGAAGGAGAAGAAGGAGACCCTCTTTTCAAGCCAAGAAGCAGCTAGGCTTGGAGCCAGAAGACTCCCTTCTTCACTAGATTTTGCAAGATGATTTGTGTTTCTTTTATTTCTTTTATTTTCCATTTCTAGTAGAAGCATTCCTCTACTTGTCTTTGTAGAGAACACAAATTCTGATTAATTGAATTGCCTTCTTTTTTCTTATTGCAATCGTTACCTTTGTTCTAGCACTTGTTTCACTTCCACTCCCTAATTACTCTAGGCCTCCACTTGCCTAGAGTGAGCTTAGGTAGTGGGCATTTTCTATCTCTTAAGTTTTAGCTAAGTAATTATAGGTGTTAGTACTTCCCATCATAATTCGCATTTTTCCCTCATCATTTCAAAACAAAAGAAAATTGCATACTTAATATAGCAAAAAGAAAGTTGAGATTTATTTTCTAAGCAAGAGAGTTGATTTGCAAGCAACCCACCTCCTTGGACGACCCTAGATACTCCCCTATCTAGGAATATAAATTTAAAAGTGTATGCGAATTCGCGTGTTACAACGACATTAAAAATCCACTTTTACAAATCATGTGATTTTTCGCATCAGCGATCTTCATCCGAGGGCTTACAGGCTGCCACGTGGCAGCACCAAATTCAACCGAGGATAAAAGAAGGATTTGGAAGGCTTAATCAAGGCCGTTGATCTCCCATTCAACAGATTTGATTAATCCAAGGCATTTGCACGGATTTAAGGGGCCAAATGCCTTATTTGCTCCCCACCAAAGCTATAAAAAGAGGCCAAAGGACCCCCCTTTGAAAGCACTTCTCATAATTCTCTTCTTCTTCCTCCTTCTTCAACCTTTCTTTCTTCTTCTTCCCGTCTTCTCTGCATCTGTCTCTGCACCTCTGTCTAAAGCATCCGTTGGGCCACCCGGATGGATTGTTGCTACTCTTCTTAACCTCTCCAGAAGACCACCACGAACTACCTGTGGTTCCCTCATTCTGTTAGGTTAGTAGTAGTTTACTTTCATGCTTTCATTCTATTACATATATATCAAATTTAATCTCTTTGTAATGTGAATATTATTGATTGTTTCTATTCTTTAGTAATCATCTTGAGAACAAGTGTATGAAATCAAAAGTGCTTTCTGCCTTTCTGTGATCGACTAGGACTCACCAAGTTTCGTTAATTTATTTGCTCAAGACATATTTCACGCTATACTACAACGTGTTAATTTTCTATGCGATCTACGCTGCGAACACGGATTTAAGTGTTGCAATGACACTAATTACATCATTTAACAAATTGCGTATTTCTCAAATCACCAAGCAAGAGGAGGAGCAAGGTGGTTGACGCCCACCTTGGAGGAAAGCTTGGAGGAGTTATCATATCAGAAGCAAGGAAGCATTCTCTTCAAGCACAGGAGCTGCTGTGCATGGAGCAAGGACCATTCGTTCTTCACCATCTCTGGAGGATTTTTCTTCATCTCTATTTTCTTTGAATTATTTAGTGTAGTTTCTCTTTTACTTGTAAGAAGCATGTAACTACTTGTCATCAACTCTATTAGTAATACAAAGTTGTTTATTGCCTTCAATTTCATGTTTCTAGCTTAGTGTGTCTTTCATGTTGCTATTAGTTTACTAGTGCATCACACCCCTTCTCTTCTAATTACCCTCGGCACACTTGCCTAGGGTGAGCTTAGAGGAGAAGGCTTCACCTTTGTCACTTAGGGTTAGTTGTATCATAATTCATCTTCGCATTAATCCTGATTATTTCCAAACATAAAAATTTACAAAAATCAAAATACAAAAAGAGAAGTGTTGATTTGAGAGGCGAGAGAGAGAATCGCTTATTTGATTAACAAATTTGCCTCCTTGGATAGCTCCTCCAAAGTGATGTCTTCCTTGGTAAGCCCTAAGGGGGGGGCATGCCTTTACTCCTCCAAAGGTGGATGATCTGCACCCACAATTCTCCTCCTAGGGTGGCATTCACCACCCTCAAGACCTCCTCCTAAGGTCTTCCTTGCCTGACTGCTCCTTTGGCTGGTAGAGGCACAAGAGAGAATGGAAAAGGGGAAGGCACCAAGGGGACAGAGTGTCCCCTTAATCTTCCTCTTCTCCTTCTTCTCTTGGCCAACTATAAGGTGGAGTAATGGTGGAATTAATGAAGCCAAAGGATGAAGGAAATGGTGGTGGTTATAGGTCTTTTTATAGAGTAGAGGGGGTGGAGGTTAGTGTTGACTATGGTTAAGGGAAGAGTGGTGTTATGGATGGCTAGGTTATGGAAGTTGGTGGATGGATGGTGGATTAGGTTTGGCATGGAGGTAGAAGGGTAAATGAGGTGGTAATTATGGTGGGTGGAGTAGAGTTGGTGCCAACTCTATGTGGGTTAGAGTTAAAGGGTAGGTTGATTTGTTGTATGGCTAGGATTAGGTTATAGGGTGGTGGTTAGGAGATGGATGGTGGAGGTTAAATGGCGCCATATGAGAAGGTGTAGGGTAGATGGGTTTATGACAAGTTGGCGCCACTTTTTATGTGGTTGGGGTTAAGGTGGCGTGGAGGGTAGGTGTAAGGGTAGGATGGTGTTTTAAGTGGTGGTTATAGGATCCTAGGGTGTAGGTTAAATGGTGCCAACCTAAGGGGTGCTAGAGGAGGTGGTTAAGGTGGTTAAGGGTTGGTGCCAACCCTAAAAGATGCCTTGGTTTTGCACCAACCTAAGGGGGTTCTAGAAGGGGGTAGGTGTAGGGTTAGGATGGCTTGTAGTGGTAGGTATATGGTGGTGATGGAGGGGTTTTTTGGAGGGAAAAAGTGGTGCCAAAACAAGGGTGGTTATGGGGGTTTTGGCACCACCTTTTTGGTGGCATTTGGAGGTGGTGGTGGGGTGAAGGGTTGTAATGGTGGTGGCGCCAAGTTGGAGTAGGAGTAGGTGTAGGAGGTTAGCTTATTTGGTGGACTAGTTAGGTGGTGAGGTGGAGTTAGGTTGTAGGTGGTGGATGGCCAGTGGGAGATAAGATGTAGCTAAGCTAAGCTAGCTAAGCTAGCTTAGCTAGTAGTTGAGTAAAGGTGGAGGTGGGATGGAGCTAGGGTTTAGGAGAAAGGAGCTGAGGAAAAATTATCTAGAGCTAGAATGAAGCTACATTGGAGCTGGAATGCTGAAGAGACCTTCATGAAGAGCCAACTACTCAGCTTAGCTAGCTAGTTCTTATGCTAGCATCTAAGCTTGGGTAGTTGAGCTAAATTGAGCTGGTTTCAACCTAACTGAAGCTAGGTTGGGTTGGAACTACCTTTGATGGGAATTCCCGAGCTAGCTTAGCTACTAGTTGATAAGTAGTAGCTAAGCTAGAGGGAGTTCAACTACCATGAGTTAAGTGGAGCTGGGGAGAGCTGGACTTGAGCTAAGGTGGACTCTCATCAACTTAGTTGAGCTATCTAGAGCTCCCAGAGAACTGATTGGAGCTGAGATGAGCTAGACTCAACTAAGTTGAGCTGGATCTTAGCTAACTTGAGCTAAGTTGAGCTAAGATGAGCTGCCCTGAGCTACCATTCAACTAAGATGAGCTGAATGGAGCTAAATGGAGCTAACCCTAACCCAAGTGAGCTGGTATCCAACTATAATGAGCTAGAATTAGCTGAGCCTCAGCTGGAATGAGCTTCCTCTTCACCAGTTGCCTTCATGAGTGCTAGGGTTTTAGGGATCTATCTATTTATCCCTAACACTCAAATAAACATATTAAAAATACAATAAAATATGCAATGCATGCCTAATGAGAACCTCATCATGAGTCCTAACTAGCTCTTTTTTACCTAATAAAGTGAACAAAAGCTCCTGCATAACCTAAAGGAAGGCCTAATTCAAGAGATTACTGATCTGGAAAGAATACATAAAATAAAGGGAAAATTGCAATTTTACCATTGCAGTTTAGCGACGGGATTTTCTAAGGGTTAAACATAGGTCAAATGGGCTTAATAAAAAGAAAAGTGGGATGGTTCAACCAGAAAAGGGTTATTGTGAAATTTAAGAAATAAATGACATTCTGTAACCCTAAAACAAACCTACTTAATTTCACAAGGTTCCAGTCAGGATAAAAATTAACTAAAATCTCTAAAATTCATGAAAAAATATCCCCTAAGGGTTAGAATCTTCAATTTGGCCTTTGGAACCTGTTTTGACCTAGATTGGGATCCAAGCTCAATATTTGACCTAATTTAGGTTTTTGTGCAAAATATCCATTCAAACATGGTTAAACTTAAAATCCAACTTCACCATTGGATTCCTTAGGTCCAAATTAAATTTTTGCCAAATTTTGGACCTAAGGGAAGGTCATCTTGACGTACTTTGCAAAATAGTCCACCCAATCCCATTCTGGCCCCTAACTTTTGGAAACCCTTGCAAAAACCCCCTCAACTTTTCATCACTTTCTACATTCAGGTCCCTCTGCCATTGCAGCAGAGACCCATACCTCCAACGAGGTTTCGAGGAGGTTTTCTCCTTGCTTCCCCAGGGAGCTACTCCCATATTTGAGAGGGGAGTCCTCTACGAAACCCCCTACCGCCTAAGCAGCTCCCCATGCCCTGAATCGCCCCATACCTCTCGTGCAAACGCTCGAGAGGTATGGGTATCAACTCCAGCCATACCTCCGACGAGGGTTTTTGCCCACCACCTTGCGCCTGACCTTCTGCCCATGCCTATATAAGAAGCACCAGGTCCAGCTGAAGGGTCGAAGCCTATTTTTGCCGGAGATATCCCCTTAAATTCGTCTCTCCTCATTTCCGGCCATCTGCCCGCAGGCTTCGGTGACTTCCCCTCCCACTTCTCATCGCTTCTCCACCATACCAGTGGCAGATCCATCTCCACTTCGTTCCTCCATGTCATGCCGTACCCGCACAAGTCTCCCTGACCTCCTCGTCGTTGCCGCCTCTCCATCTCAGGGCCTTCATCTCCGGCGATGGCAGATATGTGCTGTCCGCCCCTCTGCCTCCCCTTCACTCCAATCACCACAGATAAGTCCCTCCTCTCCTCTTCATTTTCCCCCGCTTTATTTCCCAACACAACCCCCGACAACCACTGACCAACTTCACCTTCCTCATCTCCGACAGACCACCGGTGAAGGCACAACCAACACTCCACGCACCCACACGCCTTGCCACCGACCGCAGAAGCTTCACTATCATCCACTGATCATCGCCCACCTCTTCATTGACTGCCATTCACACCCAACACTCTCCCCGAACAAACCCACACACACGGTCACAGTCTGACCTAGGCACGCACGCTTAGGCCATTCTGTGCCACGCCACCCCCTGCCTCAACTTCGCCGTGCCACAGTGAAGCTACCTGTGTGCTCTAATGGGGTCAAAAGGCCGTGTTCAATGATCGCAGGTCTCGACCCCCTGCCACCATTGGAGTAGGAGCAAAGGTTGCTCGCCAGCTCACTCCAAGTCACCCTGCTCCAAGAGATCGAGTCCCAGGTGCGCGAAAGCATTCCACGATTCTTATGCACCTAGTAATCGAAGCATTCATCGACCTCAGCAGCAGCAATTGAGCAAAGTACCTCCCTGCGGGCGTGCAAAGAAGCGGGTGGGACTTGAGTCCCACCTCGGAAGTTTTCAACGCAGGTGAGCGGCTTAAATTGATTTTGTGTTTTCTCTTCGTTGCCTTCGAACACGGGGTGAGGTCCCCTCGCCCGTATACCTGCCTTGTCCACGACCCACGCTCCACAAACCTGGCTGCCTAACTCGATTACCCAGCACTCCTCACGCACCACCCATGCCGGTGCACCTAGACCCGGGTGCATGAAACCCAACCCATTTATCTGGTTGGCTCTGAGAGAGCGAAGAGAGAAATAGAGAAAGAGACGCGAGGGAGGGTAGGGGTAGTTTTTGCTGCGTGGTGATTGTGCAGGGAAGAAGGAGGAGGAGGTAGCTGCGGAAGAACTTAAAGGTAGGAGCAGCAAAGGAGAAGAAGGAAAATGGCACTGTAGCCACAGAGAGGCTGAGGCAGAAGAAGAAGGAAGAAGAAAGGCTTGAAAGTGCAAGGAAAAAGAGAAGAAAAAGGAGGCACGGCTAAAGAAGACTGCAGAGGCCAAGGAAGAAGGGAAGACAATAAAGAACAGAAGCAGAAGAAGCCAAAGAGAAGCACAGTCGCAGCAGAGAAAGAAGAAAGGAGAAGGAAAAAATCATAAAGAGAAAGGGCAAGCACTGTAGCAACGCAAGTTTAGGATGTCTGATTCTGAATCAGACGTCTGATCCACAAAAGAAGAAGACATCGGAGAAGAAGAAAAGAGAACATTCAATCTCTCCTCTTTTTGCATATTCTCTTTTTAGCTTTCATAAACATTGAACTGCACTATTGAACATATTTTGAGTAATTTCAAAGTTGTAATTTTAGTTTCTAAAATGCCAATTTGCTCCCTGAGTTCGACCTTGGATATTTTGAATTTTGAGTAATAAAATTGTTATTTGTACATACGCTTTTTCGACTATACTACAACGAGATTGATTTAAAATATGAGAAAGCGTTGCAACATTTTCTGGTGCCATTGCCGGGGAGCAATGGGCATTTTAGAAGCTTTAATCACAACTTCTAATACAATACTAACTTAATTTCTCTCTTTTGTTGTGATTGTTTCAGGGAAAGCCAAGGAAAGAAAAGCAGCCGCACAACAACCACACCAAGGAACAGGTAAAACTCTTATTAGCCCTCTCTCTTAATCCCCTCAAAATCTAAAAAGGAAAAACAAAGAAAAAAATCAATCTAGGGCTACCTATTTCCATATTTAGTAATTCACCAAAGTTGCCTGATTTTCATTTCAACACATTTTTAATTGCACATCCACTTAAGGTAACTAGGGCTAAAACCTTCTTGATTGAGCCCTAGATACCCATTTTTGAGGCAACTAAATTGGACCAACTAGAGCCAACCTAAGGATTACAAGCTAGGGTTTTAGAGACACATCTTCTTCTAAGCAAAGAATCAAAAATTTCAAAAAGAGGTGTGCCTAAGCCTTGTTTGAAAAGATCTATCCAAGAGAAACCCTAAGCAAATCAGGCTCTTAATCCACTTGAACCCTAAAAGCAAGGATCTAAAAGCTCTCAAAGGAACAAAGAGGTGAAGTTGATCCTTTGGGTCAACCAACCTTAAATTTAGGTCACTTTACACTCAAAAGACCTAAAGTTCAAGTGGAACCCTAAGTACCTTGATCTTAAGTAGAAAAAGGTAGACTTAAGAGGTCAAGGTCCCCATTCTGATCTATCTGGAATCTCAGTGACAAGAGAGGTCGAGTGGGGGAAACCTTGTAACCCGTGGGAACGCTCTACCATGTAGGGGTCTTCACAGGACTCTTCCTCTCTGGCTGCCCAGGTATTTCTCAGGTGGACAACCTTTCTAACTAAGGGGTATCATCCGCCCTGAACCTCTATAGTCACCCAACATATTTTGGGTGTCTCGATTGGGTCCAGCACATTCTGATCTCATCAAATCCGTCGGTGCACGTTTGGTAGGAGGTCCTTAAGACCTTTAGAAATCCACTCTCCCCGAGGCCAAACCTCAGTACCCTTGTTTGTGCAGCAACCCCACCACATAGATCTTTCCTTTGATTCAGAACCAAGTTCTCCTTCTTCTTCCATCATGGCACAACCTGTTGAATAAGAAAACAACCTTAAGCACCAGCTTCAGTGCCTAAATGATCTCTTCCAAAACTTTATGAACCCACCGCAGCGTCCCATGATGCGAGATCACTATAATCCCGCTGCGATGGCAATAGAGCCTCGAGTCCGAATCCCGGCTAGAGGTTCTGATTCCGAACTCAAGCCCAATATGATTCATGCCATACCAAAATTCTATGGGCTTAACTCCGAGGATCCATTCCAGCATATTAAACAGCTCAAGCATCTAGCCCAGACCTTCGGGTCATATGCACAAAACTGGGATATTCTGCTCATGAAGATGTTCTCTTTCTCCCTCATGGACAAGGCTGCTCATTGGTATCAAACTCAGACTCATCCAATCAGCACATGGGATGAACTTCAATCTGAATTTTTGAAGTTCTTTCCCGTTGGTCGGAAAAATGCCTTGCGCCATTAGATCACTCATTTCACCCAACAAACGGGAGAACCTCTTCATGAGGCATGGGACCGATTCTTGGATCTCATGCGAAAGTGCCCCCATCACGGAGTTCCTAAATGGGAACAAGTCCAGTCTTTTTACCAGGGACTCCGTGAGGACATTCGACTATTCGTCAATGCAACCTGCGAAGGAAACATCATGGGCCAACATGAGGAAACGGTGTGGGAGATTCTCGAGAATATGTGCGAGAACTCCATCAATAATGACTCCATGGGCTTATTCGACCAGACGAATGCCTGTGCATCGACGAATCTTAGGGGAGCACATGAGATGCAGGGCCTGTCCGCATCCGTCGACTTGGAGTTAATGGCCAGTCGGTTGGATAAGGTCTCTATCATAGAAAAGAAGGTGGACAAGTTGACTCGGCATTTACAGCGAGCCATCTCTGCACAGAACTCTTTCGCGCAGCCACCTCTCGGGAGGGAAACTGTGCAAAACATCTATCATCGATCTTCTCAAGGGATGGACCCGTATCCACCCCCGTCT
Organism: Thalassia testudinum; assembly: GCA_037157565.1. NCBI lineage: Eukaryota > Viridiplantae > Streptophyta > Magnoliopsida > Alismatales > Hydrocharitaceae > Thalassia > Thalassia testudinum. The sequence continues at coordinate 149,938,454 of JAZHRO010000031.1, forward strand.
AACTCTAGGATCGGAAAGACCTCCGATCCACTCTATTCTAACCGGGGGAACTCTAAACCCCCATACTCTGACTTTCCTGAGGCTCCTCAGACCTGCAAGGACCTCAACGCCATCCAGAATGACCCATTTTCCAACACCTACAACCCTGGATGGCAAAATCATCCCAACTTCCAGTGGGCGGGAAATTCTCAGAATCAAAGACTACCTTATCAACCCCATCCACAAGCCCCTCATCCATATCAGCTGCCTTAGCCTCGGCCCAGCCCCACCTATCAATCTGGGCTAAACCAAGACCAAATGTCTCTCATCCTTCAAACACTGGCTGACATTCAAAAAATGAATGTGGCAATACAAAAACAACACAAGGATGAGATCACAGAGGTTCGCAACCAACTCACCTAGATGGCGAATTACTGCCAACCGGGCACTCTTCCTTCTCAACCTCTGCCGAACCCAAATAACGTGTCAACCCAGAGGCGCGTTATGAACCCAAATCCAGGCCACGCAATATGATTTACCAGGCCCCTTCTATTCCATCACTTGGCAGGATGGAAGCTTCGACATCTTATGTGAGATTTCAATAGCAGCCACCCATTTTACCAACCCCAAACTAGAACCAAGCAGGATTAAACTCTATAACAACCCGTAGTGGTAAAGCAACCCAAGACCCACCTTATCCAAACCACTCCAAGCCTGGTAGTGATCCAAGCCCTAGGATAGTTATCCAGGATGTCCCTATCCCAGATCAAGAACCTAGACCTATTCTAGAAGAACCAACCAAGGTTCCATTTCCCGAGGCCTTGACCAAGGGAAAAAGGATAACCAATCCCGTGGCTCCTGAGGACCTAATCAAGCTCTTTGAACAGGTCCAAATAAACATCCCTTTGATGGATGCAATCCACCACGTACCAGCTTACACATGATTTTTGAAAGATGTGTGTACACCTAAGCGTAAGCCACGAACCAAAAGTGGGAGTCTGGTCATACTATTAGAGCAAGCCAGCTTTGTAATCATGAGTAAACTCTCACCCAAGGCAAAAGACCCAGGCACTCCCCTGATTTCATGTAAAATTGGTGAAACCCAAATCGATAGAGCCTTGCTAGACCTAGGTGCCTCCATAAACCTAATACCTACATCCCTCCTTAACCATCTTGAAGAGTCCGAGCTTAAACCAACAGAGGTGACATTGTAGTTAACCGATCGATCCATCAAGTCACCTAAAGGAATACTCGAGGATGTCATTGTTAGGGTACGGGATTTCTACTTCCCAGTGGATTTTATAGTTCTAGATATGGATGCACCTGAGAACCCAAGGGATACACCGATCATACTAAGGAGACCTTTTCTGGCCACTGCTAAGGCCAACATAAGCTGTGAGGAGGGCCAAATAGAATTGAAATTTGGGAACCAAACTCTTAAGATTGACATCTTTAAGGCCCAACAAGGGATTAATTACAGTGTTATAGAACAAATATGTGATATCAAAGCCATGGTTGATGAACCGCATATCGAGGACAACCTGATTATCCTCGATCAACCACAAGAAGATCAAAACCCACAATTAGAGGAGTCTGAACCTGATCAAGATACACCCATAACTCCTACCCTTGTTCCTGACACACACCCTGAACCACCTGCTGCTGCTGATAATCCCATCTTGGAACTCAAGCCCCTTCCCGATCATCTGAAATACGTCATTTTGAGTTCCAATCAGACGTTTCCTGTGATTATAAACTCCAGACTCACACCTGATCGGGAATCCCGTCTAATTACTGTTCTCCAGCAACATCGTAGAGCCATTGGATGGACTCTCGATGATTTGACTGGCATAAGCCCCTCTTATTGCACACACCACATCTATTTCAAAGAGAGTGCACGACCTTCGCGTGAAATGCAGAGACGTCTGAACCCTAATCTGCTGGAGGTCATGAAAAAGGAGATCATTAAGTGGTTAGATGCAGGGATCATCTACCTGATCTCCGACAGTCGATGGGTGAGTCCGATCCAAGTTGTGCCTAACAAGGCAGCACTCACCACCATCACAACAGAAACTGAAAAGGTCATACCAACCCGTATAGCCAACTCGTGGAGAGTCTGCATAGATTACAGAAGACTAAATTCCTTCACGAAGAAGGATCATTTCCCACTACCGTTTATTGATTAGATCCTCGAGAAACTAGCAGGAAATAGATTCTTCTGCTTTCTTGACGGGTACTCAGGTTATAACCAAGTGGCCATCCATCCAGAAGACCAAGAGAAGACCACGTTCACCTACCCCTTCGGGACGTACGCATTTCGAAGGATGCCTTTTGATCTCTGCAATGCACCCACGACTTTTTAGTGGTGCATGCTGGCCATATTCTCTGATATTGTAGGTGATTATCTGGAAGTCTTCATGAATGAATTTTCAGTATTTGGAGCATCATTTGACGATTGCCTCCAGCACTTGGTTCAAATACTCAGGCGATGCATTGACATGAATCTGGTTCTTTCCTAGGAAAAGAGCCACTTCATGGTGCCTGAGGGGATCGTCCAGGGACATCTGATTTTGGAGAAAGGCATCCAAGTCGATCGAGACAAGGTTAACTTGATTTACAAACTCCCTATCCCTAGCTCGATCAAGGACATCCAATCTTTTCAAGGACACGTCGATTTTACCGTTGATTTATCCTTGATTTTTCGAAAATCGTGCCCCCCCTGACCACTCTTCTCTCCAAGGATGTACCTTTCATTATCTCCAAGGAATGCACTCAAGCGTTTAAGATCCTTCATGATCGAGTTACCCAGGCCCCGATCCTATAGTCCCCTGATTGGTCTCAACCCTTTGAGATCATGTGCGATGCAACTAACTTCCCTGTAGGAGCGATTTTGGAGTAGAAAATTGATAGGAAACCCATGGTCATTTACTACTCTAGCAAAACACTTGACGAGGCTTAGCGTAACTACACTGTTATTGAGAAAGAGCTGCTAGCCGTAGTATTTTCCCAAGAAAAATTCAAATCTTACCTCCTGGGTTCCCAGGTTATTATCTACTCGGATCACACTACTGTGAGGCATCTCCTTGCAAAGAAGGATGCGAAACCTCAATTAATCCAATAGATCTTGCTGTTGCAAGAATTTGACCACTAGATTTGCGACAAAGCGAGAAGACAGAACGTGGTAGCTGATCACTTGTCCCACCTTCCTTCTGAGATCATTGACTCTTCCGGACCCATCACGGAGCATTTTCCTAATGAGCACCTCCTAACTATCGACACAGGGCTTCCATGGTTTGCTGACATAGTAAACAACTCGACATCACATCAGATCCCGTCTAATTGGTCGAAGGCCAAGAAGGACAAATTGCACTTCAATGCCAAGTATTACATTTGGGAAGACCCATATTTATTCCACATTGGTGCTGATCAAATTATTCGACGGTGTGTCATGGAAGCGAAAATCAAAGACATAATCTCTTTCTGCCATGACCAGGCATGCGGTGGCCATTTTTCTGGACACAAAATCGCATCAAAAGTCCTCCAGTGTGGCTTTTACTAGCCCACAATTTTCAAGGATGCATACAATCACTGTAAGGCATGTAACCGTTGCCAGACCTTAGGCAACATGAGCCATCGAGACATGATGCCTTTACAGCCGATCCTGGTATGCGAGATTTTCAACATTTGGGGGATTGATTTTATGGGACCCTTCCTTATCTCGGATGGCTTCAAATACATTTTGCTCGCTGTTGACTATGTGTCCAAATGGATCAAAGCCATTCCGACCCAAACCAATGATCACAAAGTTTTTCTCAAGTTCATTCACCGAAACATCTTCTCACGGTTCGGGATTCCACGTGCGATCATTTCTGATGGAGGGACCCATTTCACAAATGCTCAGTTCAGGTCACTAATGACCAAATACGGGGTGTCGCACTGAATCTCTACACCTTACCACCCCTAAACTAATGATCTAGCTAAGCTATCAAATCGGGAGATCAAGAAAATCCTCCAGGTTACTGTTCGACCTGACAGGAAGGATTGGTCATCCTGGCTTCCAGAAGCTTTGTAAGCTTATAGGACCACCCACAAGATCCAATTAGGCATGTCTCCTTTCAGACTGGTGTACGGGAAGGTGTGTCTCCTCCCCGTCTAATTGGAACATAAAGCTTATTGGGCAGTACGAAACTGCAACTTAGATCTTTCTAAGGTTGGAACCCATAGAAAGCTTCAGATAAGTGAGATTGATGAATTACACCTCGATGCGTATGAAAACTCACGAATCTACAAAGAGCAAGTTAAAGCCTTTCATGACAAGCACATATCTAGAAAGATCTTTCACCCTGGTCAAAAGGTCCTACTCTTTGATGCCTGACTCAAACAGTTCCTAGGGAAGTTACGATCTAAGTGGATCAGACCTTACTTAGTCCAATGAATCTTTGGAAATGGAGCCATTGAGATCAGTCCACTCAGCCACGATTCCGAACCCTTCATCGTGAATGGTCAGAGACTCAAATCGTTCATTGACATGACCAATACAGATTTGGCTGAGTCATCCTTTATTCCCTATTCTCCCTGAACTCATTGCACCTAACCGATGCGGTAAAACTCAGCTCTTAATGGGAGGCAACCCATCATTCTTTGAAAAACCTGAAACCTTTTCTGACATTTCTATGCTGAATTCATATTGCACTTTAGGGTTCATCCATTAAGACAACCGACTCCACCTCAGGTACCCGTACCCGAGTCTAGAAATCGTCCGTAACAGTCATCTCGACCCGTTCACTCACCCAACACCTATCCTAATGATGTAAACACATTTACACTTCTTAAGATGTCTATTTATGCATGTTCTTAAGCATAGGATTGCATTTCATGACATAAATATTGCATAACATGCACAATCTTGCATTTAGAGTAGTTTGAATAAAATGGAGGTTAATTGTCTCCTTTTATGTGCTTGGACAGGGAAAACATTTTATCGGGGCCTCGGATCAAAGATCCAACCGTATGGATGTGATCAGGGCGACGATTGGAGTTCAACAACTCCAAGATCGCCTTAATCAGGCATCCGTAGCATCAGATAGTGAACGACGAACCCTAGAAGATCAAGGGCCAGGATGGTGTAAATCCGCACTTCAAATGACAAATCCGACCACACGGATGAATTCGGATCGACAATCGTAGCCCAACGACGTAAAAATCAAGTCAATCTGACATCCGTGGCACCATCTACAACTTCCAGAAGATGGACGACCAAGATGGCACCACGTGGCGCCATCTCGGCTGCCCAAACGGCCACTTACATTCTCTGAAGACCCCGCACCCGCTCCCTCTCTGCCGTTGGATCTCAATCCAACGTCTGTGGATGGCCGCGCCTAAAAGCGCCTGCTTGACCATCTGCGCCTCGTAGCGTAGCGGTCGAGCGCACTTACGTGAGCTGCGGGTGCGGGTTGGAACCGCAGCGAAGGGGAGGAAGGTGCGGGTGAGCGAGCGCGGGCGAGCATTGGATCTTGATCGGACGGTCGTCTGCGCTCAATTGAGATCATGCGCAATTGAACGTGCAGCAAGGACGCGTGATCGTACGCACTGGGTAGGCACGCAGCAGAGGCGATCACGCATCTTAAGCCGTCCGATCTCGCGATCGAACGGCTAAGATCTGATGAACGTGCGTGGGCGTTGAGAAAGGGCGTAGCTGGGGAGGCGCGCATGGGCGCGGGTGCTACGCCCACGTTGGGGGCTTTAGTGACGGATTTATCCGTCACTAAAGACCCCTCATTTATTATTTTAAAGATGTAATGACCATTTTTCCCCCACTCCTTGCAACTATAAAAGGAGACCCCCTTCACACGAAATTCTCATCCCTTCCTTCTCTTCTCTACCTCTCCAAAGCTCAAGAGAAGCTTGTCCCACACCCGGGATGCTTCTCGTGAGATAAAGCCCAAATTTTCGCCCCCCTTCGGAAGTGGATCTCGCGACGACGACGTGCTGCTCCGTTCCCGTCCTTCTGCTTCATCCGGCTCGTCCTCCAAGCGACCATCGAGGAGGATTTCTCTCTCCCTATTCTTTTTACAGCTTTCTAGTATAGATTTACTGCTTTCTAGAGTAGTTCTACTCGTCCTCCAAGCGATCGTCGAGGAGGACATTTCTCCCTCCATTCTTTTAATGCTTTCTAGAGTAAATTTATCGCTTTCTAGTGCAATTGTTTTATGCTTTCTAGTTGTAATGAACAATCTCCTTAATGATAAATTCTTTGTTTATTCTACATCTCATTTTGATTTCTATGTGTAATATTCTCTCTCTCTCTTCTATTTATTGTAAATAATTAGATAATTTAAAATTACTTCGTGACAAATAAAAGGAAACGCGTAGTTTTTTAAATCAAACGTCCGCCTCCCTGTGTTCGACCTGGAATTTTCATTTCGGTAAAAATTTTATTTGTTGAATAGGAATTCTTCGCTTTCAAGCTACAACAACAGGTTTTCCAAAACCAAACATGTTAGCATAGCAATTCGAACGTTCAACACCTAATGAATGAACTAAGATGAATTCAAACCCACCTAATTTACAATGGGGACATTGCAAATCTTAGGCATGGGGGGGTATGAAAGTGCAAAATGTATGAAAACTCATATCAAGAAAAGGTTTCAACAAAACATCACATATCATCTAAAAAAAAAACTGAGAAGAGGGAGGAAAAAAAATTTGAGGGCTATACAAAATAGGAGGAAAAAGAGCAAAATGACAAAAAAGGAGCACAAAATGAAAAAGAAAGAGATAGTCATTAGTAAGACATTAAGGGATTAACCGAAGTTCTAGACCACATCAAGAAAAGTAAAGAAAAGTGCTAAAGAGACACAAAAAGAGATTAGTAGGAATGCTGATCTTAAGCCTTTGTGGCTAAACTCTTAGTACCCGCTAAGATCTGGATAATCCTCAAGAGGTTGAGGACAATGCAAAGCTTAAGTATTAGGCCTAGACTCTTAGTACCTGCTAAGATCTGGATAATCCTCAAGAGGTTGAGGATAATGCAAAGCTTAAGTATTAGGCCTAAGGCTTAGGGAGTATTCGGCCTGGTTAACTAACCTTCGGTTTGTGGGACTCGGTAACCTAAGCACCCGAATCCACACACAGTCTGGTTCAGTGCGCATAACAATCAAAATCATGCAAAAAGCATTTTAATGTTCTGAAAATGTTGCCTAGATTAAGAGCGATCGATCAACACAAGTTGATTTGGAGGAGTTCCCAGCACGGAGAGGTAGGAAATTCCCCTCGAAGATGCGTAACAACATATCATCTCCTCGGTGCTTGTCTCTTAGGATATTTACATATCCTACCAGGGGCATGTAAGCACTCTGCTGGTTCAAATACCATGGGTGGCATTATCACGAAATCTCGAAAACCAGGGTTCTGGGGGTTGCCTTGGGTGGTGCTATCACGAAGCATCGATTGCTAGGAACCTTTGAGGATTGATGATGGGGACGAAAAATCCGATACAGACCGTGTTGAGAAGCCAATCCAAAGCTAGAATTAAAAAGAAAAGAGAGAGGAAACCTCTCCAAACAAATAAATCCTCTGTCTCTCTCTTACAAAAATGCACTACAAACTAAACCAAGGCTAAAATATGTCTCAAGCATGGGTACTTTAACCACGAAGTCCAATGAACCTTAAGGTAGTTCCTACAGGCCTTAAAAACCTTCGCGGAAGATCGAGGCTAAAGCTGGTCAGGTCTGGATCTTGGTTGGTACTAGAGTACCTTTAGGCCAACTATCAGCATTCTGACCTAATCACAAAAGAAAAAGAAGAAAAAAGCACTTATCATAACTGGTGAAAGAAATTTATGGTCTAGAACAGAGATTAAAACCTTAAATTTTTGCTAATGGATTAGCAAAAGCTACGCATGGGAGTATGATGAGAACCTCATCATGAGCCCTAACTAGCTCTTTTTGACCTAATAAAGTGAACAAAAGCTCCTGCATAACCTAAAGGAAGGCCTAATTCAAGAGATTACTGATCTAGAAAGAATACATAAAATAAAGGGTAAAACTGTAATTTTACCATTGCAGTTTAGTGATGGGATTTTCCAGGGGTTAAACATAGGTCAAATGGGCTTAATAAAAGGCAAAGTGGGATGGTTCAGTCAGAAAAGAGTTATTGTGAAATTTAATAATTAAATGACATTCTATAACCCTAAAACAAGCTCACTTAATTTCATAAGGTTCAGTTATGATAAAAATAAACTAAACCCTCTAAAATTCATGAAAAAATATTCCCTAGGGTTTAGAACCTTCAATTTGGCCTTTGGAACCTGTTTTGACCTAGATTGGTGTCCAAGCTTAATATTTGACCTAATTTGGGTTTCTACACAAAATATCCAGTCAAACGTGGTCAAAACTAAAATCCAACTTCACCATTGGATTCCTTAGGCCCAAATCAGGTTTGTACCAAAATTTGGACCGAAGGAAAGGTCATCTTGACCTACTTTGCAAAATAGTCCACCTAATTACATTTTAGCCCCTAACTTTTGGAAACCCTAACAAAAACTCCCTCAACTTTTCATCACTTTCTACATTCAGGTCCCTCTGCCATTGCAGCAGAGAACCGAACCTCCGGCAAGGTTTCGAGGAGGTTTTCTCCTCGCTTCCACAGGGAGCTGCCCCTAGATTTGAAAAGGGAGTCCTCTACGAAACCCCCTACCGCCTGAGCAGCTCCCCATGCCCTGAATCGCCCCATACCTCTCTTGCGAATGCTCGAGAGGTATGGGTATCAACTCCAGCCATACCTCCGACGAGGGTTCTTGCCCACCACCTTGCGCCTGACCTCCTGCCCATGCCTATATAAGAAGCACCAGGTCCGGCTGAAGGGTCTAAGCCTGTTTTTGCCGAAGATATCCCCTGAAATTCGTCTCTCCTCGTTTTCGACCATCTGCCTACAGGCTCTGGCAACTTCCCCTCCCTCTTCTCATCGCTCTGCCACCATACCAGTGGCAGAGTCATCTCTACCTCGTTCTTCCACGTCGCGTCGTACCTGCACGAGTCTCTCTGACCTCCTCATCGTCGCCGCCTCTCCATCTCAGGGCCTTCGTCTCCAGCAACGGCAGATACACGCCGTCCGCCCCTCTGCCTCCCCTTCGCTCCAATCACTACAGATAAGTCCCTTCTCTCCTTCTCTTCATTTTCACCCTCTTTATTTCCCAAAACAGCCCCTGACAACCACAGACCAACTTCGCCTTCCTCATCCTCGGCAAACCACCGACGAAGGTGCAACCAGCACTCCACGCACCCATACGCCTCGCCACCAACCGCAAAAGCTTCACTATCATCCACTGATCATCACCCACCTCTTCATTGACTGCCATTCACACCCAACACTCTCCCCGAACAAACCCACACACACGATCACAGTCTGACCTAGGCACGCACGCTTAGGCCATTCTACACCACGCCACCCCCCGCCTCAACTTTGCCGTGCCACGGAGAAGCTACCTGTGTGCTCTAATGGGGTCGAAAGGCCGTGTTCAGTGATCGCAGGTCTCAACCCCTTGTCACCATTGGAGCAGGAGCAAAGCTTGCTCGCCAACTCGTTCCAGGTCGCCCTACTCCAGGAGATCGAGTCCCAGGTGTGTGGAAGCATTCCACGATTCTTATGCACCTAGCAATCGAAGCCTTCATCGATTGCAGTAGCAGCAATTGAGCAAAGCACCTCCCTGCGGACGCGTGAAGAAGCAGGTGGGACTTTAGTCCCACCTCGGAAGTTTTCAACGCAAGTGAGTGGCTTAAATTGATTTTGTGTTTTCTCTTTATTGCCTCCGAACATGGGGTGAGGTCTGCTGACCTGTATACCTGCCTCGTCCGCGACCCACGCTCCGCGAACCTGGCTACCTAACCCGATTACCCAGCACTCCTCACGCACCACCCACGCCGGTGCGCCTGGACCCGGGCACGAGTAACCCAACCCATTTACCCAGCTAGCTCTGAGAGAGCGAAGAGAGAAATAGAGAAAGAGGCGCGGGGGAGGGTAGGGGTAGGTTTTGCTACGTGGTGATTGTGCAGGGAAGAAGGAGGAGGAGGAGGCAGCTGTGGAAGAACTTGAAGGCAGGAGTAGCAAAGGAGAAGAAGGAAGATGGCACTGTAGCTGCAAAGAGGCCAAGGCAGAAGAAGAAGGAAGAAGAAAGGCTTGAAAGTGCAAGGAAAAAGAGAAGGGAAAGAAGGAGACGTGGCTAAAGAAGACTGCAGAGGCCAAAAAAGAAGGGAAGATAATAAAGAACAGAAGAAGAAGCCAAAGAGAAGCACAACCGCAGCAGAGAGAAGAAAGAAGGAGAAGGCAAAAATCATAAAAAGAAAGGGCAAGCACTATAGCAACGCGAGTTTAAGATGTCTGATTCTGAATCAGACATCTGATCCACAAAAGAAGACATTGGAGAAGAAGAAAAGAGAACATTTAATCTCTCCTCTTTTTGCATATTCTCTTTTTAGCTTTCATAAACATTGAATTGCACTATTGAACATATTTTGAGTAATTTCAAAGTTGTAATTTTAGTTTCTAAAATACCAATTTGCTCCCTGAGTTCGACCTCGGATATTTTGAATTTTGAGAAATAAAATTGCTATTTGTTCATATGCTTTTTCGACTATACTGCAATGAGATTGATTTAAAATACGAGAAAGCATTGCAACAATGCCTAACCTATTTGATACCTAAATGCAGCCCAAAAACTCATTTGCAGAGTTAAAGTCTGTTTGTTTTCTCTAAAATGGGTTTAAAAATCGTCATGTTGTAGTATAGATCAAATTAGTGTGAAAAACAAATAATATTTATACTCGAAAGAAATCCAAGGTCGAACACAAGGAGCAATTGGCAAAATACTTCTCAAGATCGCAATTCAAATGCAATATAAGAATTTCAAACAAGAATGATATATAAATGAAATTTGATGTCAATAATGCAAAAAGATGAGAGGGTAAAATGGTGATTTGAAGCACCAAATTACCGTACAGTGTTAATCCTTGCAAGCTACTCAAAGTAACACATCATATAAGCCAAATGAATCTCAATTTAATCAACAGAACCAAGGTATCAGCAGATATCAGACCACAGAATAGGTGCTCAGATGCCTTAACAGAGGCAAAGGCCTCTTCTTCTTCAAGTTATTCTCTACTTATTTCTTCTCTTTCTCTCTTCCTCTTCCTCTTCCTTCTCTTCTTCCCTTAGCTTCAGAGAAGGCACAGCATAGGATCAGCACACCAATAGAGGCAAAGGACTCTCTCAGATCTCACTAGTGTTGAGACGAGGGCAACAGAGCAAAACCACCCCTCTCTCCTCTCCTTTTTCTCTTCTTCCTCTCTTAGAACCAACAAACCAGACCAGACCCAGGTATCTGGGTAAACGGACCAAGCCCAGACCCGCGAGGCATGAGCGTGGGCGAGTGCATGCGTGGGCATGTGCGAGGGGACCTCACCCCGTTCTACTGAGGCAACAAGGATAAAGAAAAAATTCCTTTTATTTCCGCACGCCACTTCATCAACTACCGATGTGGCACTAAAGGCGGTGCCCTTCTACTCATGTGCTACTGCAGTGATGAGCTCTCCAATTGGAGTAGCTGCTAAGGACGACGCCTTCAATTGGTGCCCTAGGACCCTTCTTGGAGATGTTCCGCGACGCCTGGAATGGTTACCTGGAGCTTCAGGTGCTGAAAAAGGATTCAAAGAAGCTTGAAGCTTACCTGCTAATGGCAGCCGGAGCTCGACACCTAAAATAAGCAGAACAGGCTTTTGGCCCTATCAGAAGTGTTCGGCAGGATTGTCGGGGATCAGCAAGTGTGACGGTGGCGGTGATTTTGTGTGTGAGGGTGTGTGAAGGCCATACAACCTTGGAGCGAAGGTGTGGTGAGTGTGGTGTTTGGGAGGCCTATAGAGAGATCAATTGAGTGAACAACTAGAGGACTTTTGCTCTCTGGAAGGTGGCGATGCTGATGGGTGTGAAAAGGGCGAGATTCGAGCGGTGTGGCGGCGTGTAGGTGTCACCGGAGCGGAGGAAGGTGACGGCGTTGAGGGAGAATCGATGGTCGTGCGTGTGTTGCGAGAGTGGGAGAATAATGTAGAGAGGAAAAGGGAGAGATAGAGGGACTTAAGGATGAGGTAGAAGGGTGGAGGCAATCGATTTTAATCGACCGACACCGGAGAAGGAGGTAGAGGCGGCGACATCAACTGAGGCAGAGGCACAACCTCTCTTTGGTAGGAGAGGTTCGCGAGGATGAGGGGAAGCTAGTCGACCGTCCAATTTGATGGTTGAACGGTCGGATAAGGAGAGGGGAGAGGAGACGTCGAAGCTAAGTTCGAAGGTGGCCGGAGATGGAGTAGAGGAGGATTTCTCAGGCCAAAACTTGCTGGGGAGGTTGGCTTGACCTCTAGGATCCATTTATAGGCCACGGGGAGGGGTTTCAAGCTTGGAAACAAGCTTGCAAACTCCATGATTCTCATGCATGTTTGACTTGCATACCTTCAAAAGATTTGCATGAGGATTTGGGAAAGACGTAAAGCCCAAGGAATGGCTCAAATAGAAGGTAACTTCCTAAGGAATCCCCGTATCAATTTTGGGAGAGATTGATTGAGAATCGAGCGAGAAATCCTTGCTCGAAACTTGACAGTGAAGGTTTAACCTTCCAAAAATGGTGTGAGGACCTGTTTGTGAAAATGATGACAAAGTTAGGGGTCCTTTTGTAAGGATTTTGAAAGTTAAGGGCATATGTGTGATATAAAAGAATCAGACAAGACCAAATTGCAAACTAGGTTAAGATGATCTCATATTAGGCCCAAATTTTGGTACAAACCTAATTTGGACCTAAGGAATTTAATGGTGAACTTGGATTTTGGTTTTGAAAAATTTTGACTGTGAAATTTATGTAAAAACCCAAATTAGGGAAAATATCTGTATAGGACTATTTTGGGTCAAGATGGGTTCTAATGGTCAAATTGAAGGTACCAAACCCTAGAGAATATTTTTCTATGAATTTTAGAGGGTTTAAGTGAATTTTATCCTAACCAGAACCTCAGTTAATTAAGCAGGTCTATTTTTAGGGTTTCGAAAGTCATTTAATTCTCAAAACATGCGAAAACCCTTTTCTGTCTATATTAACCTACTTGTTAGATATTTAAGACCATTTAACCCTTAATTAACCCCTGGGAAAACCTGTGATTGTCCTACATTCATGATATGATGGTAAAATTACAGTTTTAAGCCTGTTTTCTTATCTTTCTCTTAGAATGGATTTGTAGTGACTTAGGGCTCTCTGGCAGTTATGTATGAGAATTTATTCCTTGATAATAACTAAATTGAGCTAGTTATGGTTCATGATGGTGTTCCCATTAAAATCCTAAGAGCTAGGTTTGTTTTAGGGCATAAGAATGATGATAAACTAGAGTTTATCAAAGGATAACTTCTCTCCCCTTCTCACTATACTACTTTTTGGTTTACATTTCAATTTCCCGCAATTATTTCTGTAAAAACATTATTGAATCTTTGATAAATAGAAATAATTTGTGCTCCCTCTCTCTATCTCTCTTTCTCTCTTTTATTTTGCAAATATAGTAGAGTAGCATATGTTGAAATGCTTTCATTGAGGTTTATAAAATGCACGTTGTAGTATGATCAACAAAATGCAATCAACATTTAAATTTATATGAGTGCTCGAAAAAAAGGAAATGAGTCTGTGGTCGTTTGTAAGGGGCAAATATGGAATTCATGCACTAATCACAATTAGAAATAATGAACACAATAATAAAGATATGCAGAAAGAATCAATAATCAAAAATATATTCAAGATCAGCCCAAATTGTATCCCAAGAAATAGAGAAGTAAAAAGATAGAAGAGCTTAAAACAACGGTGATTTAAATCACCAATTATATCGCCATATTAAGCTCAAATCACGAATATCTCAAATTCTTCAATCAAGCCAAATTTTCCAATAGTATGTTTGAACCATTTACCACATCAGATCGATGAGCCAACAGTACCCTTAGACGTCGCACATATCCCCTAGACACCTTAAACCACTAAAGGCATAGAACAAGAACAAGGCCTTAACACAGAGACATAGCAAAGCCATAACATCAAGCCTGAAACAATGAACCCAGGCTCTACGCCCCAATTAAAGCATTCAATAGAATCACCTTGAGTCAAGGAAGTGAACAGCGATGATTGCAAGAAGTTTGGAGGCATGTAGTGGCTGGCTGAAGTTGGGAATGACGACAAGGAGGTGGGTTGGTCGGCCGATGCGATCAAGGGCCAAATCTCTCAATAAGTTGAGGGATTTTGATCCCTAAACCGTGGGGAAGGTTTTGGTGGTAATGAAGAGTTGTTTGGTGGAGTGTGTTGGCGTGGCAGCTTCACCAAAGGTGTTGCCGATGGCGAAGAAGATGAAGTGGGAAGCAGGTGTATGGTGGTCGAATTGAGGTAGGAGAGGGCTGGTTCTAACCTAGACGAGGAGAGAAGGAGATAATAACTACTTACGAATGAAGCGATTGGGAGACTCACACCGGCGTGGCTGGCCGGTGCTGAGGGAGATGAATTCTTCGATGAGGGAGGATGGTGGCAACGATGGGAAAGGTGGCTCCTACTGTGGCTGGCGAGGAGCAGAGGAAGGAGAGGAAGGTATTGGGCCGGTCAATTTGGCCGTTGGCCGACCTGAGCAAGGAGGAGAGGGTGCTCGCTGGAGCTTCTGTCGAAGGAGAACGGGGAAGGAAGGGAAGAAGGTTCTTCGCCTCAAACCTAGCTAAGGAGCACACTGGGAAGAAGGGGTGTTTAAATAGAGGGAAATTAGACCCTCAAATGTGCGAAATTCCCATGTTTTCTTGCGAGTTTAAAAATATAAACTCCAAACTTTTCTCACATTCACCAGAGCTCTAGGATCCATCTTAAGATTCAAGATCGCTTCCAATCGTTAGATAATCTCCTAATGAACATTCCCTTCAATTTTGGAGGGAATTGGATCTGATTTAAGAGACATTTCCTCTCTCGAATCTTGGCTGAAGGTGCTTTCACACCTTCAATGGTGACAGAAGCATTTTTTCAAGAATGAAGACAAGGTTAGGGACCTGATTGCAATAAAATCGAAAGGTAGGGGTCTGATTGAGAGAAATAATGATTTAAGGGACTGAAATGCAAACTAGGTCAAGATAAACTTTGATTGGGCCAAAATTTTGGTAACAACCTAAATTTGACCCAAGGAATATAATGGTGAAGTTGGATTTCAGTTTTGACCATGTTTGTCTGGGCAATTTTCATAGAAGCCCAAATTAGGGTAAAATCCCATCAAAAACTCTGTCCAAAGTCAAAATAGGTTCAGATGGTCAAACCAAGGGTATCAAACCTCTTAGAATATTTTTATATGAATTTTAGGAGGTTTATATAAATTTTATCATGACCAAAACCTCTTCAATTCAAGCAAATCTGAAATTAGGGTTTTGGGTGCTGTTACGGTTCTCGAAATGCGTGAAACCCCATTTATATCTGTGTGAACCAACTCTTTGGACTTAATATTCATTTAACCTTTAATTAACCCCTGAGTGACCCCGTGGTTATTCTACATTTGTGATGTGATGTTAAAATAGCAGAATTAAATCCTTTTTATTATTTTCTTCTTAAAATTGATTTGTGTGGAATTACTGTCCTCAGGAAATTATTCAGGAGAATTTGTCACCTGATTTCAGCTAATTTAAGTTAGTTATGGCTAATGATGGTGTTACCATCATACCCCCATGCCTAACTTTTGCTAGTCCCTAACAAAATCCTATGGAAATAACTTGATCTCTAGACCATGCTTTGGTGTTCAGATGCCTGATTTGTGATACTCTCTAGAAATTAAATTATAATGCCAATGATAGGCTTAGAGCTACTCAAGTACCACCCAAGATCCAGACCTGATTAGCTTCAGCCTGAGTCAGCCACAAAGGTTTCTAGGGCCTAAAAAAACTTCCCAGAGGTTCCCCAATGGTTAAAGCACCCATGCATAGGCGTATCAAGTCCAAGTTCAGTTTGCCAGTGCATTTTTGGTAAGAGAGAGATAAAGAAGGATTTTTCATTTTGAGAGTTTTCTCCCTTTTCTTCTTATATTTCCCTAGATCCAACCTCCAATTGGCCTTAAGCATGGTCTATATCAGATTTCTTGTCCCCACCATCAATCCTCAAAGGATCCCTAGCTTTCTATGCTTCAGGGTAGCACCGCCCATGGCAACCCCCATAACTCCTGGTTTTTGACACTTCGAGATAGTGTCGCCCATGGCATTCTATAACTAAATTCAGGCCCTGGCAATTGAAGATAATATCATGATGAGTCATAACTAGCTTTAATTAGTCATAATCAAGAGACAAATGCTCCTACGTAATTGTCGGAGAGTCGTAATTCACTAAATATCCTTTCTAAGAAGAGTGCATTAAAATAGGGTTAATTCTGTAGTTTTAACAGCACATCATGAATGTAGAATAATCATGAGGTTTTCTAGGGGTTAATCTAAGGTCAAATGTTCATTAATGACCAACAAGAGGGTCTATGCAGACAGAAATAGGTTTTCACGCACTTCGAGAACTAATTCATAACCAAAACCCTAATTTCAGACCTGCTTAAATAATAAAGGTTTTGGTCAGGAAAAATTCCATCTAAACCTTCTAAAAAACATATAAAAATATTCTACAAGGTTTGGTACCCTTGATTTGACCTTTGGAACCCATTTTGGCCTAGAACAGAGTCTCAGACGGAAAGTTGCCCTAATTTAGGTTTCTACACAAATTGCCCATATAAACTTGGTCAAAACTAAAATTTGACTTCACTATCAGATTCCTTAGGCCCAAATTACATTTCTACCAAAATTTGGGTCCAATCAGAGATCATCTTGACCTATTTTGCACTTTGGTCCAATCTGACTCTTTTTCTCTCGTACACACCCCTAGCTTCCAAAATCCTTGCAAAAAGCCCCCTAGGTTTGTTGTCTTCTTTGCATTCAAGTCCCTGCTACCATTGGAGGTCAACCAACCTCCAAGTAGGCTTTGACCAAGCCAAATCCCACTCGAATCAACACCAAATCCCACCAAAATTGGTGGGATTGATTTCACACCTAGGAGAATCCATTGGGATTGTTCTTTACTCCTAAATCCCTCTGATTCGTGCATACGGGTGCACAAAATCAATGGGTGATTTCTTGAATCCTAAGGAGCTAATCAGAGCTCTTTCCTATTCTAGAGCTCACCCTAAAGCTTTATAAAGAGTTGGCCTGCACAACCGCTCTTCCTTAGCTTGGTTTGGCCACATCTCTTCGCCAAAAATCTTCTCCCTCCGGCCTCCTCCGACCAGCTCTAGCGAGCTTTCTTCCCTAACTTCCTCTCCCTCTGTCACATACCATAGGCAAAGGGATACAACTCCCCTCCTTTGTCCACTCCTCGCAGCATCGGTGGAGAGCTCTCCGACCCTCTCTTTCCTCGCCGCCCTTTTACAGAGGAACTTAATCTTCCCTGCGACCGACCAATCATAGTTGGTGCCCTCCTACCCTTTTGACCATTAAACTTAGGCTCTCTTCCTTCCTCCTCCCCTCAACTATCCTTCCCCCTCTTTAAAACCTTGCTTCGACCGTTGTTCGCCCTCATCTTCCCTTCGACCGATAGAGCTCCGGCGAAGCCTCCATAACTCCACAAGTCGTCGCTCACCTCACCACGACTCGCACAAGCATCGCCGTGCTCCACTGACCAAAACCCCTTTAGAAATTGAGGGGATTGGTCCTTCACTCGCCTCACCAAAAACACCCATCACCGCACTGCGTCCTCGACATCGTTCGACCACCACACACACGCTCACTCCATGAAACCACCACCACCACATTCGCCATCACTTGGCGATTCCCCAGAGGTATTCTAATGTGGCCGTAAGGCCTTACCGTATGTTTCAGGTACTCACCAGTTGTCCGTCGCCATCGTCTCCGTCCACGTTCGTTGCTCTTCGGCTGCAATCACCCTTAATTCCACTTCCAAGTCATGCGCATCACTCACAAGACCCTTCCCAGGTCCTTCAATCGAAGACCCAGAAGTTGCAGCTCACCCAAGTGGCGAACCATCATATGCTGCTGCTATGTGAAGAGAAGTCCAACAAATAGTCCCACATCGTGGGGATGCAAACACTTTGCAGCGGATAAATTATTTTCGTGCCTTAGCTTATTCGCTCAACAACACGAGGGGTCAGGTCGCTCATACCCCTTCACACCTGATTACTCGACCTAACACACTCCTCAGTCACCACCCATGTCAGTGACCCTAGACACTGTTCGAGACCTGTTTACCTGTGTATGGATCCGATTATACCCAGGTCTTAAGAGAGAGGAGAAGGAATTGTGAGAGAGAAAGAGGGGAGGGTTTTGCTACGTGTGTCTCTACCTTGCGCTCAAGAGAAAGAAGTCTCTGTGCGATGATTGCATAGCAATCATTCAACCTAAATCATCTAAATTAAGCTATATTCAAGCATAACTTAGGAACAATGCATTCATAAGCATCGTAATTCGCATAATAGTTAGTTTGTAAGCTGCATAGATAATATTACTATTTTATGCACTAAAGGAGATATAAAATTAATTGCAGATGATTCAGGGCCACAAATGACTGATCAGACCACACAGCTCTAATCAGGACGACAGTAGGAGTCCAACGCTTCCAGAATCGTCTTGATCAGACAACCAGAGCATCATGTGCAGCCCATAAAAGAACAGAAGTCAAGGAGCCAGATGATAGAGGTCCAACCCTCAAATGAAAGATCCGACCACACGGATGGATCCGGATCAATGATCGCAGTCCAACGACACAAAAATCAACCCGATTAAAGGTCTACATCACCAGATACAAAGAAAAGAATATGAATGGCCACCCTTCACCACCGCTTCATCTCTGAAGATCATTCCTTGTTCGCTGTGGGCCGTTAGATGGCCATCCAAAGGTCCACGAGCTGCCACACCTTCACTCGCGCCTCATCAAAGGGAGGAGCATAATCAGTCGTTGGATCTCCATCCAACGACTGAGGGCAGCCATGCACAAATTAGAAACTCAACTCAAAGGCAGCCGCAGCGCAGCGATGAGCACACTCAACTGCAAGGGAAGGGCACGTGTTTGAGTGGCACAACGTGAGAAATCAGGACAGGCATAACAAGCAGGTGCTATTGGCCTTCAGATGGCAATCGGAGGGCTCGGATGCAACCATGTGTCGTGAGTAAAGGCATCTATAGCAAACGCTCAACGCACGCACTCTTCAAAAGGCAGCGGGCACGATCTTTAAGCCGTCCGATCATGAGAACAGACTATTAAGGATCAGGTGCTCATTTTGAGTGAGTGGGAGTGCTAAGAAGAGAAGTGGGCGCGTGCGCAAGAGTGGGAGCCATGCGATCATGGATCAAGGACTCTAGGCATGCCATGTGTCAGCATCTCATGCACCCAGAGCGTAGAAGGCGATTTTGAAGGAGTTTTAAGACCAAATCAGGTCTGTTGATCTCCTAATCGATGAATCTAATTAACCTAAGGTTGTTGCACGAGTTGGAGGGTCAAAATACCCTCTTTTCCCTCCATCAAAGCTATAAAACAAGGCCCAGGGCCCCCTGTTGAAGGCATCTTCCATCTATCTCTCTCTTCCACCTTCCACGGTCTTCCGCCTTTCTCTCTGCAACTCCGACCTTCGTCCCAGTGCTCTGGATCTGAGGTGCTGCCACATCTCGCACAAGAATCCCACAAGAGGCATCGTCTATCTGCACCTCTCTCTCTCTCTAGTTATTGTTTAGCATAGCAATCTCTATTTTGAAAAACTATTTATGCATGCAATAAAATTTCAATCTTTTGGATATCTGATATTCATATATACATTTATACATATATAAATATCTATTTAGAGCAAGTTTTCTAAAAGCTTCTACATGAAATAGTGATTGCCTCCCTACGAACGACCTAGTACTCACTAGATTTTATAAATTTATTTGTTCCATCGTGATTCTCACTGTAACAATAAGATTGAATTTTTCTAATGCATCTAGCGATGACGGAACATGCAACACTTAGTCACTGAAGGAAAGTTGGGTCCCCTATGTTGTGAAGAAGAAAAGAAGAGAGGCTTGGGAAAGAAAGAGAAGAAGGGCCATGCTTAAGGAAGAAGGGAAGGCTTTGTGAGAGAAAGAAGCTAAAGAAGGGGAGACCTTTGAAAGAGAAGGGAAGCTGAAGAAAAGAAAGAAGAGAAAGGCTTCCTGAAAGCCTTGTGCCTGAGACACTTAAGTTGTATGAAAGAGAAAATCCTTTGTCTGATTTGGTTGTGAACATTGTGGTATTATTTGAATCTTACTATTGAATGATTTAAGTACTATAGTTAATATTGAATATGAGATGCATGCTTAATTAGAGGATTTAATTGGTGATTCAAATCACCACTTTTTAAATTCTCTCTATTATTTTTAGCTCATCATTATTTGAATTACAATGTGACAAATTGTATTCATTGCATATCTATTTTAATGCTCAATTAATTGTGCTCATTGATTCTGAGATGAAGATTAATGTATGAATTCCATATTGCTCCATGTGTTCAACCTTGGACTCTTCTTTGATTCTGAGCTATAAATTTATTTGTTTTCGAGGATTGAATCTTTGCTACAACAAATGCATATTTAAATCTCCTCTTTCGTGCATTAAACAGCAATTGACATTTCGGGATAATCCTACCCATAGCACGTGAATCTGCACAAGGTGCTTACATGCCCCCAATAGGATATTTAGATATCCTAGGAGATAGGCACCGAGAAGACGATATGTTAATATGCATCTTCGAGGGAAATTTTCCACCTCTCCATGAAGGGAACTCATTCAATCAATTTGTGTTTTCGAGCCACTCCTAAGCTAGATCTTCGTGACGGCTCTTCAGAACAAAACACTTTTGGCATGATTTCTTTATTAAGCACACTCAACTAGACTAGAGTGTGATTTTGGATGCTTAGGTTACCATGTCCTGCAAACCAATGAGCAGGAAACGGGGCCAAATAATCCCTAAGCCTCAGACCTACTACATCAGCCTCGCACTTTCCTCAACCTCTTATGGACTAATCTAGATCTTAATAAATACTTGAATGTTTAAGCCCTAAATAAAGCCCAAGAGGCCTAAGATCAGTACTCTTTACTAATCTCTTTGTCTCTAGCATTCAGAACTTAATCTTTGTTTTGATTCGATCTAGAACTTAAGTAGATCCCATAATCAATTGCTATAACTATCATCTTTTTCTCTTGATTTTTCTCCTTTTTGTCATTTTGTATCTCCTCATCTTTTCCTCCTCAAGAAAGATTTTCAATCATTTCTCAAAATTTTCCTCCCCTTTCTCCATTTTTTTTAATGAATTTTTTTTTGTGAGAACCCCTCATAGAATTGATTTTCCCTTTATTTGCACTTTAACACCCCCCCATGCTTAAGTTTTGCAATGTCCTCATTGTAAACCAGGTGGTATGAATTTAGCTTGGTTCAAGTTTTAGAACAAGGTCAAAGGGTGGGTGAATGGGTCGGGATGATTGTTGCGGATGATTTCCAGTTGTGATACAAGTACCAAATGTGGAGTCGGATGTTCTAAAGTTGAACCAAAAGGTGTAATAGGAGTGTAGCTCAAAAAGGATGATCAGAAGGGTCTTAGGTTTTTGGAATGACAGGTTGCCTCCTGTTAAGCATTGAATTCAACGCCTTCAACTGAGTAGAAGGTGGTCAAAGAGAAGGGGTGGTCAAATCAGAGGAATTTTGTAGAACAAGCACCTTAACGAGTAGCCTGCTTGGTCCAACCAGGTTCTTGTTCAGGTTAACAGGCTGATGATGCAGACCAAACCCAATTAATCCAGTGGGTTGATGGATGTGAATCAATAGGTATGAAGCCCACCATATGCTATGTGGCTCGAGAAGATGTGGAAATATAAATCGTGGGTTTGGCTGAATCAGTTCAGCCTGATCAGAGTAGGGGTCTTCAAAAGATAATGAATCTGTGGAAAATGTAGGAACCCTACTGGTGGGATCAGAGAAGGATAAGATGTGATTAATGGTCTAATCAATGTCCGATTCCTGATCAAATGATGGAGGTGAATCATATGCAACCATATCAGAGAGAGGTGAGTCAAAGTAGAAATTGATTCCGGTGGCAGGTCGTGGTTGGGATTGGATTTGAAAAACTCTGTATGTGGTGTGGCTTCTTTGAAATCAGAGTGCAGTGTGGGCTCTTCTAGAAATGATTCAAAGATAGGTTCATCTAGAGAGTCTTCATGATGCTCATCTAAATCAAATGTAAATGCCTGGAGAGTGCTTATAGGATCATGGAAATCTGAGTTAGTGAAAGATTCGAACTCTAGATTGTGGACACTCTCAACACTTACTATTTCTGATTCCTGAAGATCATAGCAAAATGATTCCAACTCAATGGAACATGATTTTGAATCAGTGATCTCAGGATCAGGGACCTTAGAATCAGAATCAAAGAATAGATCATGGATATTGAGGTCGTAAACTGGCTCGTAATCGTCAAGAAACAAAGGTTCTCCAAAGTCAGAGTAAGATTCGAAATTATCGAAGAATTAGCAAAAATCAGTTTCTGAACCTGATTCCAGATCTAGATTTCCACCACAAAACAAATCATGATGCGTAGAATCAACAACCTGACTTGGATCTAACCTAATCTCAAATTCTGAGCTCAAAAAGGTGTTCTTATTAGGTATAGGCTCAAGTTCTTGGCTCCAAGGGTAGATCCAATCAAATCCCAACTCTTCCAACTCCTCTATTTCTGTATCATAAACTGGTGTGACTACTGAAAAATCAATTTGATCCTCTGAGGAGTTTGGAGTGCTATAACCATCAAATATGAGCCCAACATCATAATTCAGATAAAAAATTTTATTCTGATCACATTGGGCCTCATGATCATCCCAAATAGGTTTAGATCTAGATTCTAGGTTAGGGGTAAGAATTGGGTCACTAGAATCTAGACTTGGTTCTATTGGGATGTCAGAATCACTCTCGAGGGTTACCTTAACAGGATAAGGTACGAGAATTACATCCTTGAAAGGTTCTGACTCTACTCTGTCACAGGTGTTTGGAAAATCAAGGCATGATGGACCAGCTTCATGGCTCTCTAAGGTTGGTTCATAATCGGGAACACTTGCAACTAAATCTACCAAACCAACATCATAATCAGGTCTGTCATTCTGTACAAAGTTTGAATCTGATTCCATTTGGGTTGGGGGTCCACAACAACCTCGATTTTTGAACCCAAGTTATAGGAAATCATATTGATCTTCAACCTTACCCCAAGATGTCTCATCAATTTCTGAATGTTGATATGGGTATTTTTGATCAATGGCTTGTTGTAACGTATTTAGCATATACCCACGTTTCTCAATGTGACCCTAGTGTATCTCCCAAAGTTGTGGATTTGACAAACATTAGATATACTCAGCATTGTGTAATCTCCACAATTCACTGTATTCCGATAAAAGATCATCCCAGGTTGAACCATTTATCATTTATGAAAATATCATTCCGGTACGGTTCATAATGTGGGTTGTTATTTCTGGTACATTAACCTAAATGTTCCTACATGGATCCGAGGTTTTGTAATAC
Source organism: Thalassia testudinum (assembly GCA_037157565.1). Classification (NCBI taxonomy): domain Eukaryota; kingdom Viridiplantae; phylum Streptophyta; class Magnoliopsida; order Alismatales; family Hydrocharitaceae; genus Thalassia; species Thalassia testudinum. Next base: position 149,962,078 of record JAZHRO010000031.1, read on the forward strand.
TCATCATGATTGATGTAAATATGTTTATATCACATAAACCATCTATTTTTGCATGTTCTTAGGCGTATAGTTGCATCATACATTATAAATATTGCATAACATATATCATCTTGCATTTAGGATAGATTGTATAAATTTTAGGTTAATTTTCTCCTTTTTATGGTCAAGTGACAGGGCAATATTTTATCGAGGCATCGGATTGAAGATCCAACCGTACAGATCTGATCAGGGTGATGATTGAAGTTCAACGACTCCAAGATCGCTCTAATCAGACTTCCATGGCATCAGATGAAGTCCGAGAAAGATCAGGTGTCAAGGGGCCAAGATGGTGTAAATCCATACATCAGATGACAAATCCGACTGCATGGATAGATTCGGATCGACGATCATAGCCCAACTGTGTGAAAATCTATCCAATCTGACATCCGTGGCACCATCTACAAGTCATAGAAGATGGATGGCCAAGATGGTGCCACGTGGTGCCACCTCAACTGCCCATACCAGCCCAAGACCCATCGCTGCTTTTCTCTCCTCGACCGTTGAGCGCATCTCAACCATTGGATCAAGATCCAACAGCTGAGATCAACTCAAACTGCGCCTCTCCTCTCAACTAAAGGCAAAGCTCACGCACCCTCAGCTGTTAGATCTTAATCCAACAATCGAGGATGCATGAGCGATGAAATATATTCGCACCTCAGGCAGCTGCATAGCGTAGCAGTTAAGGTGTTTCACAACAAGGGAGCGCAGGTTCGAGCTGCCACAATGTGTGATCAATGCCTCAGAACAAGCCATCAAGCACATGCGCAATTCAACTTCCGATTGCACGTGCAATCGGAAGTTGAATTATGCGAGCCCTCAGTGCACGATCAAGAGCATCCAAGTAGAATCCAATGGCTGATGAGGATGAAGCCTTCGCACGATGAAGAGTTGGTGCGATGAATCCTAAGTCGTCCGATCTCATGATCGGACGGCTGAGGATTTGAGATCTTGGGCATGCATTTTGAATGTTGAAGGTGAGGAGGAGGCGGGTGCGAGTGCACTAAGCCCACGTTTGGGGTCTTCAGTGATGCTTAAATCCGTCACTAAAGACCCTAAATTAATGTTTTAAGGCATAAAATGACCAAATTGCCCTCAATCCCTACAACTATAAAAGGAGACCCCTACCACTCGAATTCTTCATCCCTTCCTCTCTTCTCTCACCCCCTCAAAGGCTCTACGAGCTTGTCCCAAACCCGAGATGATCCATTAGAGTTAAAATTAGAAATTTTCCACCTTCTCACCTCCTTCATGGAGAATCTCGCGGTTGTCCTCTCACCCTCGTTTGGGAAGCAGATCCCACTACGATGTCATCCTACCCTGTCCTCCATTTTCCATCCTCATTCTCCCTCATCCCGCATCTCACCACCTTCATCTGAGTACTCTGTCAACGCGACTCATCCTACAAGCAGTTGTTAAGGAGGATAATTTCTCACCTCCCTTCTCTTTACTACTTTCTAGAGTAGATTTAACGCTTTCTAGTTGTAAGATTTCCTACTTTCTAATTTAACAAGTAGTTGTAATGAACTTGATTCAATGATTAAGAAATACTTGTTCATTCTCTCTCTATTTTGTCTTTATTTGTATTATTCTCTCTGTCTCTTCTATTCTTTAGTCTTTAAGTAGATAGTTAATGTAGATTCAATTCAACTATCTAATCTGCTTTGTGACAACAAAATAAATGCAAATTTTAATCAAACGTTCCCCTCCCTTTGTTCAACCTAGAATTCCTTTTGAGTTTCTGTTAAATTATCTGTTGACAATTTTTCTCACAAATCACTCTACAACGACGGGTTTTCCAAATCAACACTTTTTGAGATGATTTTCCGCTACAACAATGATGTCTCAGAGCATCCTCGATCATTTTCTATTTCATGCTCATTTGGGATTCAAGTTTCTTAAGCAATCTTCCTATGTTGTCAACTTGCATTTTCAAATCAAGTGGTGGATCAGGATGTAGGATCAAATTCAGGTCTAGATTGAATTGATTAGATCATATCAAAATTCCCCAAAAAATTAACTCTAATGGAGGCCTCTAGGTCAAACCTAGGTCCTTTCCTGTGCATGTACACTATAGAATAGATGAGGGACTGGATGTTTATTGGACCCAATCAAGGCACCCAAAGATTTTTGGATGACTAAGGCTCTTTTGAGGTAGATGATATCTCCGAATCAGAAATCCACACACCCAAGAATTACTTGGGCAGCTAGGAAGGGAGAGATCCGCAATGACCCCTACACGATAAAGCATCCCCACGGGTTACAGGTTTCCCCCACCCAACATTCCTTGTCACTAGGGCTCCAAGTAGATCGAAATATGTGAATTGAAACCTTTAGTCTACCAATTTTAGTCCTAATTTGTGCCTTGAATTTCACTTGATTAGAAATTAATTCAATTTGTGACCAAATTTGGAGGTTGATTGGCCCACAAAGTGGACCAACTTCACCTAACCTGGCCTAAATGTTGAGGATGAAATTTGGGTCAAGACCCAAAATCACCCTGAATTGACTCTTAGGTTATTAGGTCCAAAATTTTAAGGTTCAACTGAATTTAGAGCCTTGATTTTAGGATTTTCTGGAATAGATCTTTTCAAACAAGGGCTTGGGTAGCACACAAATGCAGGAAGATTAGCTTTCTTTAATGCATGCAAATGTGTACTAACACTTCAGCACCCTAATGTGCAAACCCTAATTGGCTCTATTTCAAGTCCACTTTGATCTCAAATGTAACACCTTGGACTCAAACAAGAATGTGAGTAGTCCAAGATGTCGAGAATTTAAGCGTAAATCCCTAATAGGTACAGGAAATTAGGATGGGGATCTCTAATCAAATCGTCTTACTTCAATCAGATATCAAATCGATTTCACAAATCAGGAAACTTTTTACCTTTAAATGATAATTACTAGAAAAATAAGGCAAGTGAATCCTAATTCGTTTGTTTCCTTTTTCTCTTCCCAAGATTAGGAGGTGATTAGGGAAGAAGAGAGATTTTACCTACCCCTATAGTGGTTGATTGCACGGAAGATCTTCTCGTGATGTACCTCATAAAAACATAGCAAAGCAAATAGGGCAAGTTAATAATAAGCTCAATCAAGAAAGATAAGATCAGTGGTGAATTTTGCGTTGCTCCCCGACAACGGTGCCAAAATGTTGAAACGCTTTCGTTGAGTTTTATGAAATGTACGTTGTAGTACGATCAACAAAAATGCAATCAGCATTTAAATTTATAAGAGTGCTCGAAAACAAGAAAATGAGTCCGAGGTCGTTCGCAGGGAGCAAATATGGAATTCAAGCACTAATCACAATTAGAAATAATGAGCATAATAATAAAGATGTACATTAAGAATCAATAATCAGAAATATATTCAAGATCAGCCCAAATTGTATCCCAAGAAATAGAGGGGTAAAAAGATAGAAGAGCTTAAAGCAATGGTGATTTAAATCACCAATTATATCCCCATATTAAGCTCAAATCACGAATATCTCAAATTCTTCAATCAACCCAAATTTCCAACAGTATGTTTGAACCATTTACCACATCAGATCTATGAGCCAACAATACCGTCAGATGTCTCACATATCCCCCAGACACCTTAAACCACCAAGGCACAAAACAGGCGCAAGGCCTTAACACAGAGATGCAACAAAGCTAGATCATCAAGCCTCACAAACGCTAAGTATTGAGCTTATAGGCATGCTTTTCAAGGCATGAACAGTGCAAAACCTACCCCTACCCTCTTTAGATTTTCTCTTCTTTCCCCTTTCTCTCAGAACCGGGTATATGGATGCATAGTAACCAAGCTATCGGGTAATCGGGTATACGGGTATACAGTTTAAAGGTCCAGGCCCACTGGCGTGGAAGCAGGTGAGGGTGTGATGGTAACAGCATCATTAGCCATAACTAACTTAATTAGCGAAAATCAAGTGATAAATGCTCCTACATGATTGCCTGAGAGCCATAATTCCACTCATATCCATTTTTGAGAAGAAAACGTTAAAATATGGTTAAATCTGCAGTTTAACATCACATCATAAATGTAGAGTAACCATGACATTTGTCAGAGGTTAATTGAAGGTCTAATGAGAATTAAAGTCCAAAGAGTGGGTTCACACAGACAGAAATAGGGTTTCACGCATTTCAAGAACCGAATCAGAACATAAAACCCTAATTTCAGACCCTCTTAAATTAAAGAGGTTCTGGTCAGGATAAAATTCATTTAAACCTCCTAAAATTCAAAAAAAATTATTTTAAGAGGTTTGGTATCCTTGGTTTGACCATCTGAACCCATTTTGACCTTGGACAGAGTCACAGACGAGATTTTGCCCTAATTTAGGCTTTTGTGCAAATTTCCCAGCCAAATGTGGTCAAAACTGAAATGAAACATCACCATCATATTCCTTGGGTCAAAATTAGATTAATCCCAAAATTTGGACCCAATCAGAGTTCATCTTTACCTAGTTTGCAACTTAGCCCCCAGACCTCTGTTTCTTGCACTTAAATCCTTAACTTCCATGTTTTCCTTTCTAAGAAGCCCCCAGCTTCTCACCTCTCTTGTAAACAGGTCCAACTGCCTTCTTCTTCCTTGCGACCAAGCAAGGAAATAAGCAGAAAGACCCTAACCGACTTCATTTAATCCAGCGACATGATTGATGGAATCTCAACAAAAAATCGCCAAACTTGGAGAAATTGATCCCAAGATCAATCCCAATCGTTTGAGACCACTCATGTGGTCAATCTCCTCCAATTTCGTCGCCTTCAATTCCAAAACACCCAAGCTCTGAAACCAACTTGAAACCTTCTCAAATTGGCTCCTGAGGGGCGTTCAAGGCTCTATATAAACTCCCCTACTTCCCAACATTCAAGTCAACTCTGTTCTAGGCCAAAAATCTTCAACTCCTTCCTCCTCGACCACCTTCGACCGCAGCTCTGGCGAGCTCTTCAACCCTCCGTTGTCGCCCTCTACCACATACGATAGGCAGAGGGATCTTCTTCCTCTCCCTCATCCACTTCTCACCATACCAAGTAGAGGCTCTCTGACACCTTCCTTGCCGTCTCTCCCACTGGAGAAGTTCGTCTTCTCCACATCCGACCATCACACCGGCATGGATTTCCTCCCCCTTTCATCCATTAAATTAGGTTCAATCTTTCCCCCTATCTCCCTAGGTTAGTTCTAGCCTCCTATCTCAATTTTATCAACGAATCACCCACTCCCTCACCGTCTTCTCTGCCTCTAGCGTAGCTCTGATGAGCTCACCATGCTGCTACACGCCACTAAACCACACACCACCTTCACCTGAAGCTTCCTTAGTCTCCACCAATCAAAAGCCCTAACAAAATTTGAACTTCATCCATTACACCACCTCCACGAACAACCCACCATCCGCTCGCACAGTCCGGCTTTGCCCGACCTCCATTCACCTCCAAACTCCACATAAACACCACCATCACCTTCCTTAGAACTATGCAAAGCTTCTAAATGTATTAATTTGGGCCACAAGCCTGTATCTTGGATTGCAAGTGTTCGCTGGATCTCCACTTCACACCACCTCCATCCGCCGTTCGCCGACCATAATCACAGCTACTACTACCCCCAGGGTTTGCAGACGAACTCCGTGAAGGATTCCAGGCCTCTAATTGATCAGCAACAATAGGTATAGCAGCTTGATTCGAGCCCTTGCCATTTTCTACAACGCAAAAAAAATGGAGGAGAGGGCATGCATTAGTTCTACCTCATGCATTTCCAAAGCCTTCACTGCATATAAATTGAAATCGTGTCCAAGGCCTATCACCTCAGACACGGGGTGAGGTCCCTCTCACTCTCTCACACACTCCTTGCTCACTACCCACGCTGGTGAGCCTAGACCCAAGACCCGTTTACCAGCCTAAAAACTTGATTACCCGGTTCTATGAGCTAAGAGGAGAAATTGTGAGGAGTAGGGGAGAGGGTCTTGCTTCAGAACACATGCCCTTTGCCTCAAGATGTGTGCCTATGTGTTCTATGCTTAGCATCTCTGAGGTCTCTACTGAGGCTTCGTGCCTTTATACTGGTGCCCTATGCTAAGGCCTTGTGCCTTGTCCTCCTGAGGCTCGATAACTTTAAGGCCTCTAATGACCCATTGCGGTGACTAATTGTGAGTATTGTGGCTATATTTGAGGTTGACTCTGGTATTTGGCTGATGTAGGTAATTAAGTGATTCATGATCATTGTTGATAAATTTGACTTAATTGCTTATGCGCTTAATGTGAGGATTTAAGTGGTGATTCAAATCATCATTATTTTGAGCTTTTATTCATTTTATCCCATGATATCTTGATATACAATTTTGGTTGATCTTGAATATATTTCTGTGTATAATATTCATTGAATATCTTTGTTATACTTAATTGATTGCACCCACTATTTCTGATTGCGATTAATGGATTAAATTGCCAATTTGCTCCCTGCGAACGACCTTGGACTCAATTTTCTGATTTCGAGCTCTCTTATAAATTTAAATGTTGTAAAGTAGTTTTGTCAACTATACTACAATGTGCCTTCCTAAAAATCGACGAATTCGCACACAACATTTTGGCATCATTTTTAGGGAGCAACGCACAATTCACCACTAGTCTTATCTTATTTGATTAAGCTTATTACTAACTTGCCCTATCTATTTTACTTGTGATTTTGCGAGGTACATCATGAGAAGATCTTCTGCGCAATCAACCACTCCAAGGGCATATAAAATTTCTCTTCTTCACTAATCGACCTCCTACTCTTGGGAAGAGAAAAAGGAAATAAATGAATTAGGATTCACTTGTCTTATTTTTTTAGTAATCATCATTTAAAGGTAAAAGCTTCTTGATTTGTGAATGTGATTTATATCTTATTGAAGACTGAGACGATTTGATTACAAAATCCCCATCCTAATTTGTTGTACCTATTAGGGATTTACGCTTAAATTCTCGACATCTTGGACTACTCATTTTCATGTTTGAGTCCAAGGTGACATATTTGAGATCAAATTAGACTTGAAATAGAGCCAATTAGGGTTTCCACTTTAGGGCTGTGAAGTGTTAGTATGCATTTGCCTGTAGTAAAGGAAACTGATTTTCCTGCATTTGTGTGCTACCCAAGCCCTTAGTTGAAAAGATCTATTCAAGAAAACCCTAAAATCAGGCTCTAAATTCACTTGAATCCTAAAATTTTAGACCTAATAACCTAAGAGTCAATTCAGGGTGATTTTGGGTCTTGACCCAGATTTCATCCTCCATCTTTAGGGTAGGTCAGGTGAAGTTGGTCCACTTTGTGGATCAACCAACCTCCAAATTAGGTTACAAATTGAATCAACTTCTAATCAAGTGAAATTCAAGGAACAAATTAGGACTAAAATTGGTAGACTTAATGTCTTAATTCGCACATTCCGGTCTACTTGGAACCACAGTGACAAGGAAGGTCGGGTGGGGGAAACCCTGTAACCCATGGGGATGCTCTACCATGTAGGAGTCTTTGCAGGGCTCTCCCTTCTTGGCTACCCAAGTAATTCTCAAGAGTGTGGATTTCTAATTCAGAGGTATCATCCGCCTTGAAACAGCCTTAGTCATCCAAAAATATTTGGGTGCCTTGATTGGGTCCAATAAACATCTAGTCCCTCATCTATTCTTTAGAGCACATACACAAGAAAGGTCCCTAGGTTTTTGACCTAGAGGCCTCCATTAAAGTTGATCTTCTTGGGGAAAATTTGATATGCTCTGATCAATTTGATCTGGACCTAAATTTGATTCTACATCCTGATCCACCACTTGATTTGAAAAAGTAACATGACAACATAGGAAAGATTCTCAATAAACCTGAATCCCAAATGAGCATGAAAGAGAAAATGATCGAGACTGTTCTTAGACATCATGATGAGTACTACAAAACCTTAGATCCCTTTAGAAGGATTCAAGTTAATGTATCTGAGATAGCAACCTTCATTGTGAACCTTGCCCAACTAATGTTGACACAAATGATAAATGGTTCAATCTAGGATATTCTCATGACAGGATACATTGAATTAGAGATATTGCATAATTTTGAATATCTCCAATGTCTGACAAATCCACTACTTTGGGAAAAGCACCAAGATGACATTGAGAAATGAGAGAATTTGATAAATCTGTTGAAGCATACCATCAATCAAAAATATCCACATATCCACTCAAAAATTGATGAGACATCTTGGAGCAATGTTGATCAATATGACTTCCTAGAGCCCAGATTAGAAAATAGAGGTTGTTGTGGACCCCCAACCCAAATGGATTCAGATTCAAACATTGTGTAGAATGACATACCTAATCTTGATGTTGCTTGGGTGGATCCAATTGCAAGTGTTCCCGATTATGAACTAGCCTTAGAGAGCCATTAAGCTAGTCCATCATGCCTTGATTTCCCAAACACCTGTGATGAGCTTGAATCAGAACCTCTCAAGGATGTAATTCCCACACCTTATCCTGTTAAGGTAATTTTCGAGAGCAACTCTGACATCCCAGTAGAACCATGTCCAGATTCTAGTGGCCCAATTCCTACCTTTGACCTAGAATCTAGATCTGAGCCTATTTGGGATGATCATAAGGCCCAATATGAGGAGAACTAGATTTTAGATCTGAACTGTGATTCTGGGCCTACATTTGATGATTTTACCTCTCCAGACTCCTCAGAGTACCAAATTGATTTTTCAGTAGTCACACCAATTTATGATATAGAAACAGAGGAGTTGGAAGAGTTAGGATTTGATTGAATCTACCCTAGGAGCCAAAACTAAGATTAGGTTAGATCCCTCTTTAATAAGGACACCTCTTTAAGCTTAGAATCCGAGATTAGGTTAGATCCAAGTTAGGTTGTTGATTTCATGAATCATGATTTATTCAATGGTGGAAATCTAGATCTTGAATCAGGTTCAGAAATTGATCATCGCAAATACTCCAATGATTTCGAATCATACTCCAATTTCAAAGAACCTTTGTTTCCAGATGATTATGAGCCAATTTACAACCTCAGCATCCATGACCCATTCTTTGATTCTAATGTTGAGTTTGATGATTTGGACCTCGAAGCAACCACACCGCATACAGAACCTTTCAAAATCTGATCCCAACCCTGACTCGCCACCGGAATCAATTTTTTCTCTGACTCACCTCTCTCTAATCAAGTAACATACGATTCACCTCCATCTTTCAATTAGGAATCGGACACTGATCAGACCAATAATCAAGTCTTATCCTTCTCTGATCTTACTAGTAGGGTTCCAACATTTTCCACAAATCCATTTTCATTTGAAGACCCCTACTCTGATTAGGTTGAACCAATTTAACCAAACCCTAGATTCTCACTTCCACATCTTTTCGAGCCTCAAAGCATTTGGTCGGCTCCATACCCATTGATTCACATCCATCAACCTACCAGACTGATTGGGTTTGGTCTGCATCATTAGCTCGTTGATCTGAACAAACACCTAGTTGGACCAACCAGGCTACTCATCAAGGTGCTTGTTCTACAAAATTCCTCTGATTTGACCACCCCTTCTCCTTGACCACCTTCTGCTCTGCTGAAGGCATTAAATTTAGCACTTAACAGGAGGCAACCCGTCATTCCAAAAACCTAAGACATTCTAACCATCTTTTGAGCTACACTCTTATTGCACTTAAGAGTTCAATTTTAGAACAGCCGACTCCACCTTTGCTACTTGTATCAAATCTTGAAATTGTCCATAATAGTCATCCCAACCCATTCACCCACCCTTTGACCCTGTTCTAATCTTTGAACCAAGCTGAATTCTTACCCTCCTAGTTTACAATGAGGACATTGGAAAACTTAGGCATGGGGGCTGTTAAAGTTCAAACAAATGGAAAATCAATTCTTTGAGGGGTTCTCACAAAAAAATACATATTTTTGAAATAAAATTGGAGAAAGGGAGGAAAATTTTGGGAAATGATTGAAAATCTTTCTTGAGGAGGAAAAGAGAAGGAAATGCAAAATGTCAAAAGGAGCAAAATCAAAAAAAATTGATAGTCATAGCAATTGATTATGGGATTTACTTAAGTTCTAGACCAAATCAAAGAAAAATTAAGTCCTGAAATTCTAGAGACAAGGAGATTAGTAAGACTGCTAATCTTAGGCCTCTTGGGCTTGTCTTAGGGCTTAAACACTCACGTATTCGTTAAGATCCAGATTAGTCCCCAAGAGGTTGAGGAAAGTGAGAAGCTGATGTAGTAAGTCTAAGGCTTAGGGATTATTCGACCCTGTTGTCTACCTTTTGATTTGCGAGACTTGGTAACCTGAGCACCCAAAATCCACACTAATTATTCACCGGGTGAGATCTAGGAGTCAGATATGCGTATATTAGATCTAAACATGCATTAATGAGTTATGAGTCTATATTAGATGTATATTGTGCCAACGCATATATGACTCTTATCGTTTACCTGTAACTATTCAATATCCTTATGACAAATTCATCCACGGTCGAATTCATTTTTCAATTGACAAATGTATTGCTTGCGAAGTATGTGTTCGTGTATGTCCTATAGATCTACCCGTTGTTGATAAGAAATAATGCCAAAAGTGTTTTGTTCTGAAAATTCATCTTGAAGATCTAGCTTAGGAGCGGCTCGAAAACACAAGTTGATTAGGCGAGTTCCCGACGCGGAGTGGTGGAAAATTTCCCTCGAAGACACGTATTAACATATCGTCTCCTCGGTGCTTGTCTCCTAGGATATCTAAATATCCTACCGGAGGCATGTAAGCACCTTGTGCTGGCTCAGGTGCCATGGGCAGCATTATCCCGAAGTGTCGAAAGCCAGGAGTTCTGGGGGTTGTCATGGATGGTGCTATCCCAAAGCATCAAAGCTAGAGACCCTTCGAGGATTGATGGTGGGGACAAGGAATCTGGTACAGACCGTATTTAGGGTCAATTCGAGACTAGATCTAGGGAAATATAAAGGAAAAGAGAGAAAACTCTCAAAATGAAAAATCCTTCTTGGTCGCACGTGTTCATGAGTTAGAAATCAGGGTTACAAGTAACCCGTCGTTGTAGTTGCAAAACTCATGATCAGATACAATTTATAACCGAAACTCTAAGGGAGTCCCAGGTCGAACACAGGGAGGTGAACGTTTGGTTTTATGAAATCCGTGCTTCACTTTTATTTGTTTATTTCATTTTTGTCTTTTCTAATTTTTTGGAATTTTTAACAAGCAAGAGATTAGGTCGATGAAAACTTTATCTACTTGCAAAAATATAAGAGAGAGAGGGAGAGAGAGAGAAATAATCATCTATTTATTAAGAATTGTTTGTTACAACTACGAAAGCAGGAAAACTACACTATGAAACCGTAAAAGGACAGAAAGAGGTGAGAAAAATCCCCTCGACTGTTTCTTGGAGGACAACTCGCTCTGACGTTGCCTGCAGGAAGGTGGTGAGGAGCGAGACGAAGAAGGACGAAGCCGGAGGATGAAGATGGTGCAGGACGGCGTCGAAGCAAGGATCTTCTTCCCCAAGGGCGGTGAGAGGACGGCCACGGGATGCTCCACGAATGGGGATGAGGGGAGGGAAAACTATTTGATTTTCTACTCTAGAGGAGCATTCCGGGCTTGGGACAAGCTCTCTCTAGAGCCTTGGAGGTGGTTAGAGGAAGAAAGGAAGAGATGGATTGGAATGGTGGTGGGTAGGTCCTTTTATAGTGGAGGAAGAACAAATTCGTATTTGGGTCATTAGTGACGGTCGTAAACGTCACTATAATCATCGTTGAAGATCCGCATCATTTAATACTCCCGCTAGCTCGCACATCACCCGCTGTGTTGCACACACGCACACGCTATGCGCCCATGCCAACTGCACTCACGCTCTCTATGCTCGCGCCCGCTGCTGTGCCTGCTGCCGCTGCCGCTATTGCACGCACATACACGCTGCGCACTACGTTGCTGTGCGCATCGCAGTGCTTGGGTGCGATCGTACCTCCGCGCGTGCCCTTGCCCACGCTGTTGTGCGTGCGCAGTGGTGCGTGTGTGTGCGTGGGCAGCCTGGGTTGCACCACGTGGCGTGACTTGGGTCGTCCATCTTCATTCCTTTGTAGAGGGTGCCACCGTGCTCGGATCGAATTGATTTTCAGGTTGTCGGACTGCGATCATTACTCCAGATCCATCCATATGGTCGAATTTTTCATAAAAAACCCATAAGAATGTCGCATTGCCCCCTGGCCGTTGATCTTCCTCGGGCTTCATATGATGCTACGGGACTCCGATCTGGACGATTTCAGAGGTGTTAGACTCTAATCGTCGTCCTGATTAGATCTGTATGATCTGATCGTCAATCTGAGGCTCTAAAATAAATATCCTTCTCTCATGACCACAAAAAGGACACAATTAACCTAAAATATATACAACTATTCTAAATGCAGAATGATGCATGCTATGCAATATTTATAACATGAAATGCAAATCTAAGCCTAGGAACATGCATGAATAGGCATTTTAGCCTAAATGGATGTGTCTATATCATACCCCCATGCCTATCTTTTGCTAGTCCCTAGCAAAATTAAACTACATGCTATGTATAAAAATAGAATTAGGACTTGATCGCTTAGGCCTAAGTTGTTTATTAACAATAGAAAATTTCAACTAAGGTCCTAAACCACGGAGACTCAACAGTATCTGAGTGTCTACCAAAATGCAAACCGCCTAAGTCCTCGCCTTATTTGAAAAGGGGAGATACTTTTTTTTTATTTTTTTATTTTCTAATTTTTTTTCTATTTTTGGAGTTTGATAGTTCCGGGATAACTTTTTACAGCTACCCGACCTGCCCAAGACTCGGAAAGGACTCTAAGTACTAAGCATCTTTGTGAAAAAGTGATAGACTCACAAAATGGCCGTTAAGATGGACTTCAGGTTTCTACGACCCTAGGTGACCTTGCCTAAAGATTTATCTTTACGATCGGTAGCTTTCTCCCTACTTCTTTTATTTATGAGGTCAACACAAGAGCAAACCTAGTGTATATCTCCCCGGTTTATTCTACTTCTCCGCTTCTTCCTTACGTGTATTGGGAATTATTGTTCATTTTTATGAGCTGGGCTCTAGACAATCGACCAATGGCCTATTACCCATGACCACTTGCCAGCCATACTTGTGTAGTAAAGTGTCACTTTATTATTTTCTTTTTTTTCTTTCCTTTTTCTATTTTTTTCCTTTTCTTTTTGGTTGTTTCTTTTTTTCTCTCTTTTTCTTTTCTAAGTAGGTGACTTTCCTGATCTAAGATTTACCTAAAGGCAGTACAACGAAAATGGTCTTTTGGCTGGGCTCTAGACAACCAACCGATGAGCTGTTACCACTGACAACTTGCCAGCCATACCACCCAAGTCGGTCCATTAGCTACCCAATTTCCATAAAAACCACCAGAAAGTGAGTCAGTCCGAATAGTGTGTAGATGCTTAGCCTTAAAATCCCCCAAAATCAGAGGGCAGGTTGATAAATCGTATACTTATCATCCCAATTTATTTACCAAATTAAAATGAATTTTAATTGACGAGGACTCGAGACTAAGTCCACATTCGAGAGGACACCCAAGCAAATTAAGCCCGAAGACCTGAAGAGTCTAAGTATTCAGGTCCTATTGTATCATTTCCTAAAGTTAATAACTTCCAAATTCCTAAGTTCTCTTTTCCTAATTTCTTTCTTTTTTTATATTTTTCAAATTTTCAATTTTTTTTATATAAGAAGCTAAAAGAAATTTATGGAGTTAACAAAATGACTTCAGGAATTGATTATCCATCCCCCATGCCTAAATGATGCAATGTCCTCATTGTACAATAAAGACATGAAAAGGCGGAGTAAATAGAATATCACCTAAATAACATGAGGAATCCGGTCAACTCCGCAGAGAACGTGAAATATAAACACGTGCTAAATTTAATGCCTTCAGCTAGACATAAAATACATACAAGGAAGAAATTGAGAATTTACAAGTGCGGGTCAGAATCAAAATAAAAATATTGATTCTCAGACCCGCCAACAGAAGATGTCCACAGACGTGGACCAGATTATGATGCAGACCCATGCCCCAGGGTCGAGTGGTTCTCAGGTTTTGGATGAAAATCGCCTAAAATCGAAGGTTGTTATGTTTGCGAGGCCGGGCCTGTGATTTAGTGGTGTGCAACCCAAGGCCAGAGTGTCGGACAATGGGTAAAGATGGTTCAATAGGTGCAGTTGTCCATTTAGCATCTAGCTCAAAAAAATAATCAGTTATTTCAATCTTGGGTTGCACGTGAAAGATATCGTACGGATCCTGGTAGAAAGTAGGTGGTTTCAGGTCAACAGGAACCCTTAGATCCAAAATCAAAGTTCCCTTAGAATTAGCTTCCTAGATTTTTAATTCCAACTTCCTATCCTCTGAAATCAATGTTTGCGGGACCTCCAAATCATTGTACACCCCGTCTAAAGTACCCAAGTCCAACAATGATGGCTGAATCAGGATTGACTTATGTTTGGCGATCTCAAAAATATCATCATTCAGTTCTTTAGGGTGTGTTTGAGGAATGGGGCTACTAATTTAATCATCTGGATTCGAACTGTCCAAGTTAGTCCCAACATGATCATAATCTTCAATGATCAGGCTATCAAATAGTTCGTCATACTCCTTAAGCCCAATTGTCTCACTAGAATCCTCTTCCTTGAGTTCAAATGAGACTTCACCAAAAGATTCTTCACCCTCAAAATCAAAGAATTCATGATCCCCATTTATATATGTCTCAAAATCATATGTCATTTCATGGTCCATGGAGACATAATTTTCGTCATTCCCTGGCTCTAGGATCTTGGGTGAGAAACTCGATTCATCCCCAAAGGGTTGCTTTAGACCAACCTGGTCATCTCCAATCTCCGAATATGTATCCCCCCTGACAGGCACCTGAGCGGGTTTAGACATTGGCTCTCCTGAAGAGGGTTCATCTTGAGAATCATCCCAAGATTTGACTAGTGCAACCACAAATTTCATCCTCAACCTCGACAACTTCCCAAGAAGAAACTCACCCAGGTCCCTATCCCTAACACTTTGGAGCAAATCCAATAAAGAGCTATTCAGCTCATCAATCATTTTGATCATAGACTCCAATGCTTCAGTGCATGGTGTTGGCTAAGCTTCTAAAGATTGGATGGTGTTCCTCAAGTTAGCCAACACCCTATCCTGGATCTGGTTCACCTAAACCAACTGGTTCGATTCAGGTTTGGGTGGGTTTGGGTTAAATCTAGGGGAGTCAAGATGTCGAGGTTCTTGGGTTCCTCCCTGATAGTAGGTCTTCTTGGGTTGTTCAAAGAATGGTGGTGACCTATATTCAGTGGAGTACTGGGGAGGGTAGGTGTTATAATCATCATATCCTTTCTGATTGTAGATCGGGTTGGTTTGATAATCAAAGGATCAAGATCTATAATCATTGTAGCTCTGGGAAGGATAGTAATCATAATCTTGTTGTCCATGGTTAGGCCCTGGACACTGAGGTTCGAATTCGTATCCCCAATCAAAGTTATCCTAGCTATTGGATGGGTAATTACAAGTTAAGTCAGGATAGTAACCATCTTGGGGGTAAGTGGTGGTAGGAGGATAGGATGTGAAATGTGTGTAGGATGTGGAAGGGTACATGGTGAAGTAAGGAGGGAAATCAGAAGAGAAAGGAACCCTGCAATACAAAAAATAAAAGCTTGTCCTTAGGTTGGGTAGCCTAAAGGTCTATAGACTCTCAGAATCCGTCCTAAGATTATGGACAATTTACTCTACTTATGTCCAAGCAATCCAACCAATTAGAAGGAGGGACTAGGGAGAAGGTTCTTCCTTTGGCTTGCACCTCCGGTTCCTAGTGTACCCCCCAGCTGCGGTCGTTTGACGCTACTCCCCTAGCTAGACATCAGATTGACTAGTATAAGTAGGTTAATCGTGAACAATCTCAATCTAGATCCTGATGAGCGAACTAGTCCTTAGGGCCAACGTCAAATCAATTTTAGTTAGGCTTGGGACAATGGTGCTTTAGGAATGTGATGGGCACTTTAGATGGGTTGTGCCCTTTTTGATCAGTTAAAATGTGTGTGCATGCACAACCAGGGTTTTTAAACAAGGTTATTTAATGATGTATCTTTTATGGTTCAACCTTGTTTAGTAGCTTTTAGGGTTTAATTCTTAGGTTGGTTCAATCAAGGTTTAGTAGAACACTCCAAGTTTTGAAAGCACAGGTGATGATATGTTCCTTTAAAAATCAAAAATAATGTGGAGTGCCTAGTTTAACCCTAAGAATCAACCCTAAGTGGAAAGCTACTTGATGGATCAGTTTTAAATTGAGTGGTGCAGTCCAAACAGCTCAATCAATTGGCTTGTTGCACCACTTAGTTAAGGCACACAAGAATGTTTAACATATTCAGATTTCTACTCACTTATGTGTATTGAGTTGAAGTGTACTGGGTCCACAGGTCAGATCCTGGTTAAGTGGTAGAATCAAAGTGATTGTGCTCCTTAGGATAAGAAATTGTGGGTGTTAAGTGTGTAGCTTTCAGAAGATCCCACAATCAGATAACACTTTTTTTATTTTTTTTTTATTTATGTGGATGGTGAGGTGAGTGGAGGTGGCAAACAAACAACCAAATCTATCCTAGGGTTTATAAAAAGCACCTAAGTTGTTTTGGGTTTGAGTTATTAGGTTATGGAATCAAAACTAAGGTGGGGGTGGTGTGGGGGACACTTACAAAACACTCTGCCCGCACTTTCCTCCGGTCTACCGCACTTGGATCTCCATGCTAGGGTACCTGCAAGACAATAGATCAGAGATAAGGGGGGTTAGTGTTATGTAAATGCAAAGCAGTGCAGAAAACAATAAAGTAAATTCCGTTACCTCCCCGGCAACAGCGCCAAGATGGTTGCACATGTTCGCGAGTTAGAAATCAAGGTTACAAGTAACCCATCATCGTAGTTGCAAAACTCGTGATCAGATAAAATTTATAACTGAAACTCCAAGGGAGTCTCAGGTCGAACACGGGGAGGCGAATGTTTGGTTTTATGAAATCCGCGCTTCACTTTCATTTGTTTATTTCATTTTTGTCTTTTCTAATTTTTTTGGCATTTTTAACAAGGAAGAGATTAGGCCAATGAAAACTTTATCTACTTGCAAAAATATAAGAGAGAGAGAGAAACAATCATCTATTTATTAAGAATTATTTGTTACAACTACGAAAGCATAAAAAGATAGAATGGGGTGAGAGAAATCCCCCTCGTCGGTTGCTTGGAGGACAACTCGCTCTGACGTCGCCCAGAGGAAGGAGGTGAGGAGTGGGACAAAGGAGGACGGAGCTGAAGGATGGAGGATGGGGTAGGACGGCGTCGTAGCGAGGATCTTCTTATCGAAAAGCGGTGAGAGGATGGCCACGGGATGCTCCACGAATGGGGATGAGGGGAGGGAAAAACTATTTAGTTTTACTCTAGGGGAGCATCTCGGGCTTGAGACAAGCTCTCTCTAGAGCCTTAGAGGTGGTGAGAGGAGGAAAGGAAGAGATGGATTGGAATGGTGGTGGGTAGGTCCTTTAATAGTGGAGGATGAAGAACAAATTCGTATTTGGGTCATTAGTGATAGCCGTAAACGTCGCTACAGCCGTCGCTAAAGATCTGCGCCATTCAATACTCCCGCTAGCTTACGCATCATGCGCCGTGTTGCACGCGTGCACGCGCTATGCACCCACGCTAGCTGCGCTCGCGCCCGCTGCTGCTATTGCATGCACGTACACGCTACGCACTACACTGCTGCGCGCGTCGTGGCGCTTGGGTGCGCACGTGCCTCCGCACACACGTGCGCCCACACTACAGTGCGTGCGCGGCGGTGCGTGTGTCTATGTAGGCAGCCTAGGTTGCACCACGTGGCACGACCTAGGCCATCCATCTTCATTCCTTTGCAGAGGGTGCCACCGTGCTCGGATCGAATTGATTTCTGCGTTGCCTGAATTCGATCGTTGCTCTAGATCCATCTGTACAGTCGGATTTTTCATCCAAAACCCATAAGGATGTTGCATTTCCCCCTGGCCATTGATCTTCCATGAGCTTCATATGATGCTACGGGACTCCAATCTGGACGATTTCAGAGGTGTTAGACTCTGATCATTGTCCTGATCAGATCTGTACGGTCTGATCATCAATCCAAGGCTCCAAAATAAATATCCTTTGCTCCTGACCACCAAAAGGATGCAATTAACCTAAAATATATACAACTATTCTAAATGCAGAATGATGCATGCTATACAATATTTATAACATGAAATGCAAATCTAAGCCTAGGAACATGCATGAATAGTCATTTTAACCTAAATGGATGTGTCTATATCACTTCTCAATCTCTCTCTTATCAAAATGCACTGGCAAACTAAACTTGGACATAATGCACCTATGCATGAGTGCTTTAACTGCTGGGGCAACGAACCTCTGGGTAGTTTTTGCAGGCCTTAGAAACCATCACAATAGACCCAGGATGAAGCTGGTTAGGTCTGGATCTTGATTGGTACTTGAGTACCTCTATGCTTATTATTGGCATTCTGATCTAATTTCTAGAGAGTAGTACAAATCAGGCATCTGAACATCAAAGCAAGGTCTAGAGATCTAGTTCTTTCCTTGAGATTTTGTTAGGGACTAGCAAAAGTTAAGCATGAGGGTATGATGGTAACACCATCATTAGTCATAACTAACTTAAATTCATGGAAATCAAGTGACAAATGCTCCTACGTGATCGCCTGAGAATCGTAATTTCACTCAGATCCATCTTTGAGAAGAAAACATTAAAATAGGGTTAAATCTCCAGTTTTAACATCACATCATAAATTTAGAGTAACCACAGGATTTTTCAAGGTTTAATTGAAGGTCAAATGAGCATTAAAGTCTAAAGAGTGGGTTCACACAGACAGAAATAGGGTTTCATGCGTTTCGAAAACCAAATCAGAACATAAAACCCTAATTTCAGACCTGCTTAAATTAAAGAGGTTTTGGTCAAGATAAAATTCATGTAAACTTCCTAAATTCATATAAAAATATTCTAAGAGGTTTGGTATCCTTGGTTTGACCATCTGAACCCATTTTGACCTTGGACAGAGTCGCAAACAAGATTTTGCCCTAATTTGGGATTCTATGCAAATTACCTAATCAAGAGTGGTCAAAACTGAAATCTAACTTCACCTTCAAATTCCTTGGGTCAAAATTAGGTTAAGGCCAAAATTTGGGCCCAATCAGAGTTCATCTTTACCTAGTTTGCAACTTAGTCCCTAGACCTCTATTTCTTACACTTAAACCCTTAACTTTCATGTTTTCCTTTCAACGAAGCACCCAACTTCTCACCTCTCTTGCAAATAGGTCTAACTGCCTTCTTCTTCCTTGTGACCAAGCAAGAAAAGAAGTAGCAACAAGACCTAAACTGACTTCATTTAATCCAGCGACTTGATTGATGTAATCTCAACCAAAAATCGCCAAACATGGCGAAATTGATCCCAAGATCAATCCCAATCACCTGACACCACTCATGTGGCCAATCTCCAATTTTGCCACTGGAAATTCCAAAACCCCCAATCTCTGAAACCAACTTGAAACCTTCTCAAATTTGCTCCTGAGGGGCGTTCAAGGCTCTATATAAACTCCCTTACTTCCCAACATTCGAGTCAACTCGATTCTAGGCCAAAAATCTTCAACTCCTTCCTCCTCAGTAGCCTCCAACCGCAGCTCCAGCAAGCTCTTCAACCCTCCGTTGTCGCCCTCTGCCATGTACGATAGGTAGAAGGATCTTCCTCCTCTCCCTCGTCCGCTTCTCGCCATACCAAGCAGAGGCTCTCCAACTCCTTCCTCACCGTCTCTCCCACCTGAGAAGTTCATCTTCTCCACATCCAACCATCAGACCCGCATAGATTTCCTCCCCCTTTCATCCATTAAATTAGGTTCACTATTTCCCCCTATCTCCCTAGGTTAGTTCTAAACTCCTATCTCCTCAATTTGATCGACGAATCACCCTCTCCCTCACCTTCTTCCCTGCCTCCAATGTAACTCCGAAGAGCTCGCCACGCCACTACACACCATGAAACCACACACCACCATCACCAGAATCTTCCTCACCCCCCACCAATCAAAAGCTCTAACGAAATTTGAAGCTTCATCCATTACACCACCTCCACAAACAACCCACCATCCGCTTGCACAGTCCAACTTCGCCCGACCTCCATTCACCTCCAAACTCCACATAAACACCACCATCACCTTCCTTAGAATTATGCGAAGCTTCTGAACATATTAATTTGGGCCACGAGCCTGTATCTTGGATTGTAGGTGTTTGTTGTATCTCTACTTCACACTGCCTCCGTCCGTTGTTTGCCAACCACAATCACCGCTACTACTTCCCCTAGGCTCTGTGGACGAACTTTGCGAAGGATTCTAGGCCTCCAATTGATCAGCAACAGCAAGCATAGCAGCTTGATTCGAGCCCTTCCCATCTGCTGCAGTGCGAAGGAAACAAAGGAGGAGAGGGCATGCATTAGTCCCACCTCGTGCATTTCCAAAACCTTCACTGCATATAAATTGAAATCATGTCCAAGGCTTATCGCCTCAGACACGGGGTGAGATCCCTCTCACTCTCTCATGCATTCCTCGCTCACTACCCACTTCTGTGAGCCTGGACCCATGACCTATTTACCTGCCTAAAAACCTGATTACTTGATTCTATTAGCTAACAGGAGAAATTGTGAGGATGAGGGGGGAGGGTCTTGCTTAAAAACACATGCCATTTACCTTAAGATACGTGCCTATGTGTTTTATACTTAGCATCTCTGAGGTCTCTGCTGAGACTTTGTGCCTTTATGCTGGTGCCCTATGCTAAGGCCTTATGCCTTGTGCTCCTGAGGCTCAATAACTTTAAGGCATCTGATGACCCGTTGCGACCTCTGATTGTAAGTACTGTGGCTATATTTGAGGTTAACTCTGGTATTTGGATGATGTAGGTAATTGAGTAAATGATTCACAATCACTATTGAGAAATTTGAGTTTATTGCTTATGTGCTTAATGTGGGGATTTAAGTGGTGATTCAAATCACCATTATTTTTAGCTTTTATTCTTTTTATCCCATGATATCTTGATATACAATTTGGGCTGATCTTGAATATATTTCTACGTATAATTTTCATTGAATATCTTTCTTTTACTTAATTGATTGTTCTCATTATTTCTGATTGCAATTAGTGGATTAAATTGCCAATTTTCTCCCTGCGAATAACCTCAGATTCAATTTCCTAATTTCGAGCTCTCTTACAACTTTAATTGTCGTAAATCGATTTTGTCGGCTATACTACAATGTGCATTTCATAAATCGACGCAAGATGCTTCCAACAGGGTGTGTGGGTCATGTGCATGGGGGACCCGACCCCCTGTGTGCTGGGCGATAAGCGTATGGCACAATTTCCTTATATGCGCTGCATGTGGTTTTCCAAGCACTATGTGGAACTATCTGCTGGGGCTTCCTCGGGTGCTGTAGAAATTGGGCTTCTCAAGTAATTGGAGCTGCTGCTGTCGTGCTTCGTTCAATTGGTGCTCCAGACAAGTTCTACGGCAAGTCAGCAGCCTTACAAAGTGATACGAGGTCGGTTGATGGCGTGATGGTAACAGGCAGTGGCGAAGTGATCAGCGGTGATGACCTAGACCTAAAACAATGAACACAGGCTCTATGCCCCAATTAGAGCATTCAATAGAATCACCATGAGTCAAAGAAGTGAATGGCGATGGTTGCAAGCAGTTTAGAGGCATGTAGTGGTCGGCCGAAGTTGGGAATGATGACGAGGAGGTGGGTTGGTCGGCCGATGCGATCAAGGATCAAAGCTCTCGATAAGTTGAGGGCTTTTGATCCCTGAACCATGGGGAAGGTTTTGGTGGTGATGAAGAGTTGTTTGGTGGAGTGTATTGGCGTGGCAGCTTCACCGGAGGTGTCGCCGAAGGCGAAGAAGACAAAGTGGGAGGCAAGTGTATAGTGGTCAAATTGAGGCGACAGAGGGTTGGTTTTAACCTAGAGGAGGAGAGAAGGAGATAGGAACTACTTACGGACGAAGGGGATGGGAGACTCACACCGGCATGGCTGGCCGACACCGAGGGAGATGAATTCTACGATGAGGGAGGATGGCGGCAATGATGGGAAAGGTAGCTCCTACTGTGGCTGGCAAGGAGCGAAGGAAGGAGAGGAAGGTATTGGGCCAGTCAATTAATCGTTGGCCAGCCTGAGGAAGAAGAAGAGGATGCTCATCGAAGCTTCGGTCGGAGGAGGCCGGGGAAGGAAGGGAAGAAGGTTCTTCGCCTCAAACCTAGTTAAAGAACACGCTGGGATGAAGGGGAGTTTAAATACAAGGAAATCAGGCCCTCAAACGTATGAAATTTGCATGCTTGCTTGCAAGTTTGGAAACCTAAACTCTTAATTTTTCTTGCATTCTCCAAAGCTCTAAGATCCATCTTAAGATTCAAGATCGCATCCAATCGCTACGAAATCTCCTAAAGAGCATTCCCCCCAAGTTTAGAGGGAATTGGATCTGATTTGAGAGAGATTTCCTCTCTCGAATCTTTGTTGAAGGTGCTTTCACACCTACAATGGCGACAGGGTTATTTTTGCAAGAATGAAGACAACATTAGGGACCTGATTGCAATAAAATCGAAAGCTAGGGGTCTGATTGAGTGAAAGAGAGATTTAAGGGACTGAAATGCAAACTAGGTCAAGATGAACTCTAATTGGACCCAAATTTTGGTACCAACCTAATTTGAGCTCAAGGAATTTGATGGTGAAGTTGGATTTTAGTTTTGACCACGTTTAATTGGGCAATTCGCACAGAAGCCCAAATTATGGTAAAATCTCGTCTGAAACTCTGTCCAAGGTCAACATGGGTTTAGATGATCAAACCAAGGGTATTAAATCTCTTAGAATATTTTTATATGAATTTTACTCTGACCAAAACCTCTTCAATTCAAGTAGATCTGAAATTAGGGTTTTGGGTGCTGTTGTGGTTCTCGAAGCATGTGAAACCCTATTTCTGTCTATGTGAACCCACTCTTTGGACTTTAATGATCATTTGACCTTTAATTAACCCCTGGGTGACTCCATGGTTATTCTGCATTTGTGATGTGATGTTAAAACTGCAAAATTAACCTTTTTTATTATTTTCTTCTCAAAATGGATTTGCGTGGAATTACTGTCCTCAGGCAATTATTCAGGAGCATTTATCACTTAATTTCAACTAATTTAAGTTAGTTACGGCTAATGATGGTGTTACCATCTTCATAGCATTATTCTTATCTGATCTCTTGCTAGATAAAAATTTAAAAAAAATACAAGAGCCAAAATTCTTCAAAAATAAATAAAAGAAAATGCGAATTTTCCTAATCAAGCGTTTGCTTCCCCATGTTCAACCCAAGACTCATCCAGTCTTGATTAAAATTATTTGATAAGTTAGATTTTTCTGTGAAAATAGGATGACACGGGTTTCTCTTTCCAGAAACCCTGACTATTCTTCTTCTTACGAATTCCCTTATCTATCAATGGCTCATGGAAGACAATAAGAAGATTACATAAATCTATTCCCTTGAATTCCTTGTGTTCATGTTGAGATGCATTTCCAAGAATTATTTCAATTTGGTATGAGTTAAAGCAACATTATAAACTGTGACATCAATATTAGGAACATCTCATTTAAACGGAATCAACTACCCTCCAATATGAATTTAGTTAACAAAGTAAAAGCATATCTAGTGACATTTGAACTTAATGATCCTGTCTAGAGCATAAAGAAGATTTGAGTATTTTTTTGCTTAGAGTTTCATGTTGATTGTTGCTTGCTAATTTATCTATCCAATTTTAGGGACTTCAATGATGATCTATATTAATGACTAGAGGCTCTAAAGCTACTTTTAGCGCAAGTGATGCTTATACGTATACAAATAGGAATATCTGATATACCCACCTTTTCCAGAAATCATATTTACATCTTCTATGGAATTTCTCTACTTCATTTTCCATGGAATCAGTGTTTGCAAGTCATAACAACGAATTTTGTAGTTGTCCCTAGTTGATAGTTTCTCTATGCAAATGTTAACCATCTTACTTCTCACATGCTCTTTGCCATCTTCCATCATAATAACTAAAATTTCTTTGAACATTTTATCATGCAACCTTCTTAATTATTGTTCCCATTTCTCAAATATAGTCGATTCATATGGTGCTAACCATCATGTGTTGTAGAATTGTAGTCCAATCCTGCATGTTGTCACCTGATTGTTGGTTATGCTTGTTAGGCTGGTGTGATGTCATTTTGTTTTGTCCAAGCAATTAAGAGTGGGAAAAATAGGTATACAATTAATTTTAAGATTTTAGCTTGGCCATTTATATAATTTCTTATCAACTTACTTTCTGAGTAAAGTTGTATCAAATCAACTCCACCATAATCAAGTTCATTCTCCTGTGCTTTATAAGATGTTCGTGTAACCCTTGGTCTTAGAATTGTTATTCTAGAAGATATCTAAAGGTAAGGTTGCATTATCCATTTTCCACATTAATGTTCTAGTATATTCACATTAAATCATGTATATCCAATATGTATGGATTTGGAGCTAGCCAAAGAAAGTAAATTTCAAAGTTAGAGATCCTCATTTTCTATAGAGATTTTGACCTCCCATGTAAGATTTACAAGAAGCAATCGAAATTAGAATGATATTTTTATGTCATATTTCTTGTTGGATATAGAGGCATGACATTGTCTAAGACCTGATCCCCCTTCAGTCTTGCCTTTCATGATTATTTGATCATGTCATAGATTAAGCATGGCATATATTTCTCATGAATTTATATGAGTGCCTTGGATAGTGATTATCTTTGCATTGCCCACATGAATACTCGAACGCCTTATCTACCAATGTAATAGATATCTAAACACCACCATCTATCATATATGGATTGTTGCTCTCATTTACTTTAAATATATTGAAGGCACAATCACTGTATCAAAAGTATTCATCTTCTAACCACTCTTTTGGCCATTATATTTTTGCATCATATTATTTCAAAACTATTAGAAATGACTTCGGGATTATTCATCTTTTGACCACTCTTAGTTTATGTTATTTTAGGTTCATAAAACATGAATAGCACCAATGATCTAGTGGTAAAATGGTACCCTTCCACGATACAGACCTAGGTTTGATTCCCCGTTGTTGCATCCCTTTTTGAGCTTCTACTTCTTAATCTTTATGCTTCTTGAATTTCTTTACTTTAAACACAGAAATGGGAGGTTGTTTAAGGATAATAAAATTATAAATAATTACATGACATTAATTTCTTACATGTTTCATGACAGTGATGCAACTTGTCATTTGAATTTTGGGAAAATATTATATTCATCCGAGGATGTTTGGTTATTTATTATTGGTTTTTATTTCTTATTTTTTACTATTTTTTAAAAATAGATACTTAAAATTTTGTTTGAATATTTTATTGATTCCCTTATAAGGAGGGTATATATACTTTCGGCTTAATAGAATAAATTTGATTTTTATTAACTCTATCAATTCCTTTACTTTTGTTGTAGTATATAAAAAAATTACATTTGTGCATGTTACATAATGCAGTAAAAAATTAGTCGACGATACCTAACGATACATATGTATATTAGCATATTAAGAAACTATGGCAACAATCACCCTAACAGGAAAAAACATTGTTGTATGTGTTCATCAAAACTTGTTTCCTCTACAGGGACAGTAGTACTAACATTTCTTGTTATCAAATATTAATTTAAACATGGAGTTCTTACCTATAGTGACGGTATTGTCAACGCTTTATATCATTAGAGTTGATAGGCTTGATGTACATCGACAGATAAAACTATTGCTGCTAGCATGAAACCCAAATTAGGTGGCCTTTGGAAAGCTAACCGTCATTGTAGAAATAGATGCCATAGCAACAATTTTTACTGTTGAGATAGCCTACAGCAACGCCTCTTAAGAGGACGCCAAAATAGATCGACGAAAAAGGTATCTATAACTATAGTGACGGTATTTTGGACCTACACCGATGGTTTTTGACCGTCGGTGTAGGTACAAACTGTTGTGATGACACTGGTGTATTTTCATTTTCAACCGATGTGTTTTGATTTTCAACCTGTGTATTCTGATTTTCAATTGGTTGAAAACCATTTCCAACCTATGTGTTTTGGTCTACTTGATTTTCAACCAATTTTTTTTTAAAATGATGAGGAATGCTAATGATGAGACACTCATCATGATCTCTAATTACCCCTAATTAACTAGTCTTCCTAGTTAATTAGCTAAGGTTATGAATATATAAGGGTTAATTATAGAATAAGGGATATTTAGTCAAGGACCTTAAAATAAGTTAAAAATGGCATTTTATCATCCAATTAATATTATTAATAAATTAGATAATAATTGGACTCGAAATTTTATTAATCATTCCCTTAATTAATAAGATAAGTAACTTAAACTTAATGTAAACCTAAGTATATAATAACTTAAGTGATTTTACTTAATCCAATAAATTAACCTAAAAAGGTCAAAAATGTAAATTTAAGCTGTAAACATAATATTTACCTTATTTACTAACATATATAAAAAGTTGAAAAAGATCTAAGTTAAAATAAACCTTTAAAACCTGGGTTTACATTTTGGTCCTTAAAATTCATTACAGTCGGATCCTTATTTCTCACATAGGTCCTTAAGTTTTATTTCATTTAAGTCACATAGGTCCGAATGAACGGCTGGCGGCAAAGAGTCACCCCACCGTGCGATTACTGCCCTGCCGACATCATCCTTCCTTGTCCAAGCTCTTGCAGCTTGCGCGCACCACCTCCACTTCATCCACCGGTCTGGATTAACCGGGAATCCTATTTTTCAGTGGGCGATAACCTCACCGTCGTCGGAGATGATGACGGAGGTTAAGCTCCTCGAGCTCCTTCTTCAGCCAGACCCCGCCACTCTCTTCGCCGCAAATTGCTATAAATACCCCCTCACACCTTGGATTTTATTCAAGTTGGCTCCCTTCCCTCTTCTAACACTGTAGCCGACTTCGATAGGCTATTCGTCCAAAACTCCGGCGACTTTCCATTCCATTTTCCGACTTCCCCCGTCCATCTTAATCAGCCGAGGAGATTCGCCGTGGTCTTCCGCGTCTCTAACAAAGGCACCGACCCTAGGAATCCTCCGCTCCACCTCAAATCAGCCCGCCGGAGATCTTTCTTCCACCCTTTGATTTCGTCATCTGCTATGAACCTTCAGCGGAACCCTATTGACCCCTTCGTCCAGGTAACAGTAGATTAGGAGTAGGAGTAGGAGAAGGCTAGCTTAGTTAGTTAGTTTAGGTAGTTAGTTTAGAGTAATTTTAGAATTTAGCTTCATCTTCTCCGACTCCGGCGAGTTCCTTGAGCTCGCCAGAGACTTAATTTCATCTTTTTAATTCACTGTACACCTTCCTGTATCTTCCATGACCACTTCTAAATCATTTAATCGCCTAATTCATATCTCACCTTCACCGACTACTGACACTGTCTATGGTGACAGTAATCGAGATAATTCCACCTCCACTGGGTTCTTCATCAACTATCCACCACTCATGAACCCTAATCGACACTATAATACATATTATTATCATCTATAAATTAAACGCCCAAATTTAATTTAACTCCTGAGCTCGCTGTCCATGGCGGCTCAGGAACAGTTCAAATCTTAAATTAAATATATATTTATGAATATAAATATCTGTTGACTTGATTTAACCTCTCAATAGAGTGGTTAAACAAGTCTTGAGCTTAATTCAAATCAAATTCCTTAAGAAATGATTTCACTATCAAATCTTAATTTTAAGAGATAAATGAAGAATTAAAAGTGATACTGAGGTTCCTTGCAACCTCAGAATCTTTTCTAAAACAAAATTCTCAAGTTTTATCAATCTGTACACATTTTTCCTATTTTCTGGACTCACCAGAGCTCCAGCGAGCTTAAATTGTGTTTCAGCCTCTGAAATTTATTGAGAAGCTCCAGAATGATAAAATGAGGATTACTGATTGTCTTGAGGATATTTGTTTAAGGATTTAACCACTGGAGCTGTAGATTTAACTTCATCTTCCCCAACTCTTGCAGAGTTGGAGAAGTCTGTTTAAAAAGATTTAAGAAGCATTTAATGATCTCAGAAGCTTCAATGTAATGCATTGAAGCTATTTAAACCTTTAAAACACTGTAACAACCTTCCATTGATTTTGTCGAACACACACCTTTTTCAATTCAAGTGACGAGCCTGTAACCCAAGGAATCAAAGTCAGAACACCTTCCTGAAGATCTGAATAAGTTCTGGATGTTGAGGAGACTCTAATTGAAGCTTTGATTTCCTGTGGAGAAGCTTTGAATAGAAAGTCAATTTTTTTTGTGCTTCCACAGTCAAACATGAGTCTGTTAATGGAGATCTGAGCTTGAATTGAGGTATTGAGGAGATTAAATTATTTCTGGGAACTTATTTGATGATCTGAAAGTGATTTAAGTGAGCTCAGTTGAGTTTTTGTTTGAGAATTTAGTTTCTGTCAATTTGGGTTACTTTCGAACCCAAACCAACAAGAGAATCATTTTGATGAAATTTAAACTTAAATCCTGCTCAGATGAGTTGATTATAATCCTTAGAATTAGTCTAAATCAATTAGAAACACTTTTAAGTGTCTGTTGCACATAATGAAATCTGAAAATATGAACTCTGAAGCTTTCAGAGAAGTGAAGAGCTTCTCTGCGAGTCCTGAAGGTCTTAAGAACTTAAAACCTATT
Organism: Thalassia testudinum; assembly: GCA_037157565.1. Taxonomy (NCBI): domain Eukaryota; kingdom Viridiplantae; phylum Streptophyta; class Magnoliopsida; order Alismatales; family Hydrocharitaceae; genus Thalassia; species Thalassia testudinum. Next base: position 149,990,965 of record JAZHRO010000031.1, read on the forward strand.
CTAACAGAAGCGGAATTACTTATATAACTTGTACAGACCTTTAAATAAGAGAGAGAAGTCCATCTGAGGACTCTGTAGATTTAATTTCACTTCCATGTTAAAAATAACCCATAGGAACCCTTGATTTCATCTTACAAATTAAAGAGGAAAACATCATCAAAACATTAAATTGACCCTGTAATTATGTAGATCTATTTTAGAGCTTTCTAACAAACTTGAAATCATTCGATTTGGAGCTCTGGGTAGAAAGTTATGGTCATTTGAATTTAGGTCTGGAAGGGGTAGGTTAGTCCCACATCGCTTGTTCACGAGCGCGCCTAGGGATAAAAGTAATTCGTTGCATGGCCTCTTCAATCTCCAGCGCTCGGCGCACCAGTTACCCATCTAATCTGATCTGAACATAGCATGTGTGTGTGTGCGGGCTTATGCCTGCAGGTGTGCGCCCTTGGGGGTGTGAGAGAATGTGCCCTGGGAGGACGAGAGGCCTGGGAGGCCGGGTTGAGCCGAAATGGCTCGAGACTGTGAACCGATAAGAAATAAACTGAAAATGAACCTAATTGAGATTAGGCGAGGATCGAGTAGGGTCTGGTCCCACCCTGGTCTCAGGGTGCTGTGTATCCTCGAAAGAACCTCACCGCAAATAAAATAACTTTTGGTTAAAAAAGTAAAACAAACCTGGTTCAGCTGAAGAACTTAAGCAAAAGAGAAGCCGATGGTTGTTAAGCTAAGTGTTAAAGTACAGGCACTAAGGAAGGAAAAGAGACTAAGGAACAAAGGAGAAAACTAAGGGAAGAAGAGAAGGCAGGAGAAGACTAAGGGAAAAAAAAGAATAAGAGACAATAAGAGAAGAAGGTAGGAACAACAGAAGAAAAGAAGAGAAGAGAGCTCGAGAGAAGAAAATAAAAGAAAGAAAGAAGATAAGAGGCTGAAGAAAATACTTTGGAAAATAAATGAATTTTTCTTGCATCATTATCCTTTTGTTCTTAATTGTAAAAAGGCATGTTTTAATAGAATAACTTTTAATTGCCTTAATTTCTTTTGAAATAAAATTGGAAAACTAGCATGTTTACTTGTTAATAAAGTACAACATTTTGAGTAAATATGCTTTTCATATGGAATTTTGTATATTATTTATAGTTTAAATATTTTGACAAAATTCATGTTTTAAAAATCAAATCATTTATACCTCCTAAATTTATAGAGAAATAAAAGAGAATTGGTGAATTTGGAGAAAATTATTATACACCCCAGTGAACAACCTGGACACAACCAGTAAAAATTTTTAAAATATTTGGCTAATTAGACCCTATACTACACAACTGACACAACTTCGAGTTAACCTAAGTGATTTCTTCTACTCTTAATTAAGTAAAATTAACTTAATTACTGAGTTGAGTGAAAACACGCGATCAGCTACCGAGGACGATAGCAAACTGGTTGATTTTCAACCAGTTGATTTTCATTTTAATCAATTGATTATGATTTTCAACCTGTTAATCCTGACTACGCATTGCAAAATATGTTGCAATGCGCATTTCCATACTTGTGTCCAAAAATTAATTGGATGGGGTGGTCAATTGAAGGAATTAATGGGATTTAAAAAGTGGAGAGATGAGGGTCGATTGTTAGAGAGAGATGAGATCGGATTAGGAGAGGGTCATTGGGTTTTGTTTATGGGATAAAATGGGATTAAATAAGAGATGGGAAAATGTGCATGGCTCATGGTGGAGGTGGGATAGGTTAACTTTGGAAGGGAAGGTTAATGTAGGAGGGTATTGTGATTTCATGGGATTGGTGAGGGGAAAATTGGGTGTATGTGTTATGTGGATAGGTTAGGGGGTATTTGATGTAGGGTATAAGGTGAGAAATCAAGGGTCTTAGCCTACCACTTTAGGTAGAAATTTTAAGTGCTTTGGCTAGCCAAATAAGGTCTAATTGGATTAAGTGGGGCTAGGGTGTAAGGAATTGGGTTTCTAAGTAGGCTAAGGTCAAGGGTTCAATTGAGCTAGGGTCAGGGATAGGTTCAAGCCTCATTTACACAATCTGAGCTCAAGTTGATTCTCATACTAGTAGAGCTCCAATTAATTCCAAAACTGGTACCTACAACATGTAAACAAATTCATCAAGACACCAAATATAAGTGGCAAAAAAATTACAATTAAACCCTTAAACATACAATATTTACAAAATGATGCCAATTAACTAACCTAATCTAATGTAATGTGACCTACTTTACCCTTAAACTAACAATAGTTAGGCATAAATTATGTAAATAAATATAGATATATCACACATCGGTCAAATAAATTAGATCATTCCTTGGCCATGTGGGATTTTATAGAGAATTCATCAAAGACTTTTCTAAGATTGCTCGGCCCTTGAGTAATCTTTTGGCCAAAGACCAGTTGTTCGAGTTTGATGAATCATGCCGAAAGGTATTCGATTCTTTGAAAATGATGGTCACCTGTACTCCGGTGTTACAACCACCGATCTAGACAGCCCCCTTTGAGATCATGATTGACACATCTAACTTTGCAGTCAGGGTTGTCTTAGGTCAAAAGATTGACAAAAAACCCTCTATGATTTACTATGCTGGCAAAACTTCGAACGAGACCTAGAGGAATTATATAGTGACAGAAAGAGAATTGCTAGTCACAGTTTTCACACCAATAAAATTCAAGACTTATCCCTTAGGATCTCATGTGATCATTTACATAGACCACTTGGCCTTGAAACATCTCTTGGCCAAGAAGGATGCCAGCTCATTAGATGGATATTACTGTTACAAGAATTTGATTTGGAGATTGAAGATAAAGTGAAAGTACAGAATGTAGTGGCTGATCATTTATCAAGAATCCTAACCAATACCCCTCATCTAGAAATTTTGATTTCTGATTCTTTTCTGGATGAGACTATCATTAAAGTCTCAGGTATACAAACCCCTTGGTTTGTGGACATCGTGAATTATTTGGTCGTTGGTCAAGTCCCCCAGGATTGAACCAAGTAAGAAAGAGATAGACTCATTTCTGAGACCAAATATTATTTCTAGGATGACCCGAGCTATATCACGTTAGCACATATCAGATTACTCGCCGATGCATACCGAAAAATGAATTTCAGAGTATTCTTTAGTTTTGCCATACATCTATGTAGTGGACATTTTTTCGATAAAGAGAGCCATAAAAATTCTCTAATTTGGGTTCTATTAACCGTGTTTATTCAAGGATGCCAAAGATTTTTCAAGGCCGTGTTCTCGATGCCAAGCTCTCGTGAACATTACCAAGAGAGATATGATGCCTCTGAACCTGATTTTACCTATAGAAATCTTCAATGTTTGGGCTATCGACTTCATAGGAACTTTTCTCCCTTCATTTGGGCACCAGTATATTTTGGTTGTAGTCAATTACATGTCCAAATGGATCGAGGCGATTCCCACCCGAATCAACGACCACAAAGTAGTCATCGACTTTATCTGAAAGAATATATTTAGTCAGTTTGGGATACCCAAAACCATCATTAGAAATGGAGGCACTCATTTCATGCACGCCAAATTCAAGAATTTATTGGCCCAATAAGGGGTGAATCATCGGATATCAACGCCCTACCACCCTCAAACGAATGGACATGTTGAGGTATCAAATCAGGAGATTAAGAATATTCTCCAGAAGATGGTTAGGCCAGATAGAAAGGATTAGACTGAAAAGTTGAATGATGCACTCTAGGCCTATTGTACTGCATTCAAGACGCCAATCGACATGTCTCCATATCGTTTGGTGTTCAGTAAAGCATGCCATTTACTCGTAGAAATCAAACACCAAGCATTCTAAGCAATAAAATAGTGCAATCTTGACTTAAACCAGACCAGGAAAACCAGGAAACTCCAATTATCTGAATTGGAGGAGATTAGAAATGAGGCATATGAAAATGCTAGAATCTCTAAGGCCAAGACCAAAGCTCTTCATGACCAGATGATCTCTCGCAAGAGCTTTGAGCCGAACCATAAGGTTTGGCTTTTCGATTCCAAACTTAAGTTTTTCCCTAGAAAACTTAGGTCTAAATGGAACGGGTCGTATGTTGTGACTCGTGCATTTCCAAATGGAGCAGTTGAGAACTCTAACCCAAAGATGGGTAACATTTTCAAGGTCAATGAACAATGCCTCAAACCCTATGTTAACCATGTCACGCCTGATCCCATCTCAGACAAGGTTGCGTTAACCATTGTCTTAAGTTGGCCAAACTGTGCCTAGCTGAAGGCACTAAACTCATCGCTTCCCGAGAGGCAACCTAGTGACTTTGCAAGTTGTACATACTCTCCTTTATAGCCTTGTAAGTTGACCGGATTTGATGTATTATTCAGGTGCTATTCTCGCACTCTACTCTTACATGCATATGTAATACAATGAGGGCATTGCATTAGATAGGCATGGGGGTGGATATTTATTCCTAAATTAATTTGTCAACTCCTTAGAATTTTCTATTTATTTTCTTTTAAAAAATTCAAAAATTGAAATATATATATGTATGGCATTGTAAATAGCATAATTGCATAACTCTACCTATGATTAGTGAAATCTAGATAAGTAGAAGCCGCTAAGTTTAGGGAGCCATAAGGGAACTTAGCCCCTAAGGCCCTTCAGGCTATGGTCAACTTAATCAACTAAAGAAGTCTCTTAGGACTTGGGTTGAGATTGAATTCTTCAAGAGTTCTCTTAATTAAGTCAAAAGTCAACAAGGAGGAAAGTATAGGGCTCTACTGTCCAACCTACGGTTTGGAAGACTAATTAACTTAAGCATCCAACTTTCAGACACTTGATTTTACCTTGGGTAATGGGTTTCAATAAGTACGAGATTGGGGAACTTTTACACATGAAATCAGACTTAACTCATATCAAAATTAATAAAAGCCCCTGCGGGTATGGTTGACACGTTAGTGGGAGCAACCCCTATTACATGGGTGTTTAGAGTCCAGCCTAGCATCTTGAATAATCCTAATGTTTTACATAGGCAATTTTCATGAACGTAAGAAGGAGAGCCACTCACCTAGAAAAATGAGAGAAAAAGAAGAAAATAAAAGAAAAGAAAAAAAATACAATAAATAAGTAGAAGGAAGAGATGAGAAGAAAAAGAAAAAAACCCAATAAAGAAAACTTGTGTGCGTAATAAAAACTCAAAAACAAAAAAAGAGTGAGGCATTAATAAGATGCCAAAATGGCTCGGTCGAGGTAATATACCTTCGAGGTTGACCCCAGTGATGTGTATGCATCTGAATAGCCTAACATGTCTATTTATGCATGTTCTTAGTATCATAGAAGTATCATATATCGTAAATATTGCATAACATACATCATCATGCATTTAGGTCAAAGTGTATAAAGTATATGGTAATTTACTCTTTTTGGTGGTCAGTGTTAGAATGCTTGATCAGGTTTTGAAAAGGTCACATTGTAGTACAGTCGAAAAAGCATTCAAAAGAAATATATTTTATTACTCGAATTTTAAGTCCGAGGTCGAACACAGGGAGCAAATGGAATTTATACACTAATCTCAATAATAGATGCAATTTGAACACCTAAAATTACTCAAAATCTAATTCAAAATGTAAAGCAGGAGTTTATGAATACTAAAATGTAGCATAAAAGAGAAATTAGGAAGAATTGGATAAAAGTCTTTGATTTGTCTTTATGTTGCTTCTTCCTTTGGTTCTTTCTTCTCTTCCTCTTCTTTTCTCTTCTGTCCTTCTTTGGTGTTGGTTTCTTTACTTCTTCTTTTTCCTTCCTTTCTGCCTTAGCTGTGGTCCTTGGCTTCTTTCTTCTTCTTCATAGGCTTCTCTTCTCTGCTTTGACCTTTAGCTCTTCTTCTTTCTATCCTTTTGCCTTGTCCGCTACAGTGTCTTCTCCTTCCTGTTCCTTAGCAGCTTCTTCTGTCTTAAGCCCTCAACTCCTTTTTTGCCTTGGCTTCTAATCTCCTTCTTTCTCTTTCTTCTTCAGCCGTGCCTTCTCCTTCCTTCTTCTTTCCTTTAGCTTCCTCAGCTTGCTCCTTCAGTCCTTTGCTTTTCCTTATTCTCTGTGGCTGCACATAAGGCTTCCTCCTTCTTTCCTTCTCTAACTTCAGCTTCCTCTTCCTTCTTCCTTTCCCTACACACAAGTGCAAAACCTACCCCTACCCACCCCTGCGAACTCTCTCTCTCTTTTCTCTCTTCGACTCACTCTCCTAGAGCCAATCGGGTAAACGGGTCAGGTTAACGCACCCGGATCCAGGTGCACCGGCGTGGGTGATGCACAAGGAATGCTGGGTAAACGGGTTAGGTAGCCAGGTCCGCGGAGTGGTGAGTTGCAGATGAGGCGAGTGGGCGAAGGCAAAGAGCCTCTGACACGAATTCATGTTATACTGCTCAACACGCTCCAAACTTTCCAAGGTGGGACTAAAAGTCCCACCCGCTTCGCTTGCACCCGCAGGAGGATGCCTCACCTAATTGTTGTGGCTGCAATGCTCTCTCAAAGCCAATCACTGGCTGGATGTGTGCGGGTGCTAATTCCACACTGTCTGGAACCTGGGACCTGGGGCACGGGGGCCTGATTGAAGCTTGCAAGCAAGCTTTACAGCTGCTTCAATGGTGGCCAAGGTTGAAAACCTGTCAACATGAATAAGGCCTCACGGCCCTATTAGAATACTTAAAAAGCTTCGTCGTGGCACGTAGAAGGTGTCTAGGTGGGTGGTGTGGCACGAGGCGACCTAGGCATGCATGCCTAGGTCAGTCTATGGCCGTGGTGATGGGTGTGGTCGGTGGGAGTGAACGGAGGTTGCGGTGGTCGATGGAGATGGGGATAATGATCCGTGCAAGGTGGCGGAGGTTCTGAGGTAGTTGGCGAGGCGTGTGGGTGTGTTGAATGATGGATGCGCCTTCGCCGGTGGTCTGCCGAAGGTGGAGACAGTGGTGGTCTGCGGTTGTCGAGGGGTCGAAAATAGAAATAAAGAGGGGGAAAATAAAGAGAGGAGAGAGGGGAAGAGATTTAACCTAATTTAAGGATGAAGGAAGAGAGGATGGCAACTGACGCATACCTACCACCATCAAAGACGAAGGTCCAATAAAGGGGTGGCGACGACGACGAGGGGGTATTTGGCACGTGCGCAGATATGGTGCGACGTGGACGAAGGAGGCAGAGATGTCTTTGCCACTGGTATTGTGGCAGAGCGACGAGAAGAGGGAGGAGGAATCGCTGGAGCTAGCTGGATGTTTGGCCAGAGGAGAAGAGACGAAGTTGAGGGGTTGTCTATGGCCAAACCAAGCTAAGATTGATCGGCCAGGCTTGGGGCTTCTTTTATAGGCTTTGGAAGAGGGCCTTGTGCTTGGAAGACAAGCTTCCAAGCACGGGTATCCTCACTGGAGATGGAATGTGCGAGATACCCAAATCTCTCATGCGTTCGCATGAGAGATTGGGTGGGAATCAAGGCTTGAAATTGCGTTCATACGATCGGGAATTCCTCAGAGAATCTCCCTTTCAAGTTTGAGAGGGAGTCTCTGAGGGATTTGGGAGAAATCCTCGAATCCTCGCCGGAGTAGGACTCCTCCGCTGTAACAGTGAAGGGACCTAATTGCAAAGAATGGTGAGGAAGCTAGGGGGTCTTTGCAATGGTTTTCAAAAGCTAGGGGTTTAAATGTGCTTGGGTTGGACTATTTTGTTATAGGTCAAGGTGAACTCCCCTTATGTCCAAATTTTGTTATAAACCTAATTTGGGCCTAAGGAATCCAATGGTGAAGTTGGATTTTAGGTTTGACCACGTTTGACTAGGCATTTTACACAAAAACCCAATTTAGGGCAAATAATTGACTGGGACCCCTATTTAGGTCAAAATAGGTTCCAAAGGCCAAATTGAAGGTTCTAAACCATAAAGGATATTTTTCCATGAATTTTAGAGGGTTCAGGTGAATTTTATCATGACCAGAACCTTATTAAATTAAGTGGGTCTATTTTAGGGTTACAAGAAGTCATTTAATTCCTAGATTGCACATTAACCCTTTTCTGATTAAACCAACCCACTTTTTATCTTGTTAAGACCATTTGACCTATGTTTAGCCCCTGAGAAATCCCGTTGATGTACTGCAATGGTAAAATTACAGTTTTACCCTTTATTTCTTATTTTCCTCTCAGGATAATTATTCCTTGAATTAGGCCCTTCATTTGGTTATCTAGAGCTTTTATTCTATTTTCTAGGTCAAAATGAGCTAGTTATGGCTCATGATGGTGTTCCCATCAGTCAGGGACAGGCAATATTTAATCGAGGCCTCAAATTGAAGATCCAACCGTACGTAATTGATTAGGGCAACGATTAGAGTTCAACGACTCCAAGATCGCCCCGATCAGACATAGCATCAGATGCAGTCTAAGAAAGATCAGAGGTCAAGGGGACAGGTGGTGTAAATCCATTCCTTAAATGACAAATCTGACTGCACAGATGGGTTCAAATTAATGATCGCAGCCCAACAGTGCAAAAATCGATCCAATCCGACATCCGTGGCACCATCTACAACTCACAGAAGATGGACGGCCAAGATGGCACCATGTGTGCCATATCAGCCGCCCAATGCTCGCCAAGTCTTCCCACTCCACTGCTCCAAGCAATCATCAATGCTTGATCTCGACCGTTGGATGAAGATCCAATGGCTGAGATCAGTAGTGCACAAAGAAATCCACGCACCTCAAATCTCTTCGTAGCATAATGGTTAAGGCATTTCTTGTGCAAGGAGCACGAGCTCGAGCAACCCGCGTTGCACCTCTCCTTGCGTGGATGAGCACGATCTCGAACGTGCAATCAGCTACGAACGGTCCAGATCAACCAATCAAGCACACGCGCGATTGGACACCCAATTTCACACAGAATCTGATGCGCGATTAAACGGACAAGCGTTAGAGGCGCGAAAGTGGAAGCAGGCGCACACGTCTCTCGACCGTCCAATCTCACAATCGGATGGCTAAGATCATCTGATCGTGGGCGTGTGTTGAGAGCACGGGGAGTGGAGAAGGCAGTGTGCTCGCAGCACTAAGCCCACGTTCAGGCCTTTAGTGATGCTTAAATCTGTCGCTTAAATCTGTCGCTAAAGGCCCTTACATTAATGTTTTTAACTTGAAATGACCTTTTTGCCCCCAACCTCTACACCTATAAAAAGGCCTACACCCCCCACATTTCATTCATCCCTTCCTCCCTTCTCTCACCCCATCCAAAGCTCTAAGAGCTTGTCCCAAACCTGGGATGCTCCTCTAGAGTTAAAAATATAATTTTTCCACCTTCTCATCCCATTCGTGAAGCATTCCGCGATGGTCCTCTCACCACTATTCAGGAAGCGAATCCCCTGCGACATCGCCTTCCCCATTCTCCATCATCCGTCATTGTTCTTCTTCATCCCACATCTCACCACCTTCATCTGGGTGCTCTATCAACGCGACCGTCAAGGAGGATAACTTCTCTCCACCTTCTCGTTACTGCTTTTTAGAGTAGATTTACTGCTTTCTAGTGTAGATTTCCCACTTTCTATTAAAGTGGTTAGTTATAATAGACATGATATTGTGGTTATGAAATTCTTGTTTATTCTCTCTCTATTTTGTCTTTATTTATATTATTCTCTCTTTTCTTTTAATTATTCTTTAAGTAGATATCTAGTTTAGATTTAATTCAACCAACTAATCTGCTGCATGACAAATAAAATAAATATGATTTTTAATCAAACGTCCTCCTTCCTATGTTCGACCCAAAATTCCTTCTGAGTTTCAGTAAAATTTATCTGTTGACGATTTTTCCTCACAAATCGCACAACAACAATGGGTTTTCCAAACTCAAACCTATTTGTGACGATTCCCCGCTCCAACAATTTGGCGTCGTTGCCAGGGAGGCAATGAATCTCGATTTCCTTTTCGCATTTTCTCTCACTTATCTATTTTCTAGCTTGTTTTATTTCTTTTCTATTGTTTTGCAGGTACCTCAACATGGAATCTTCAAGCAATAGAAAGGAGTAAAGTGTAGTTGAAGACAACTGTAAGTGCTCCCCATTCTTCCCCCTCCATAGAATTCATTTCATACCGTAATTCAAACCTAATTAACCTAGGTGTTCTCATAAACCTTTGGATTAGTTTTGATTGTTTGATTTCCACCTCCACTCATCCCACCCTCCACTTATAAAAAGAAAAAAAAATCTAAAACCAATCAACCGATCTTTAGAACTGGTACACACACCCAAACACATAATTGAGTAGAAATCAGATTAGGTAACCACTTGTGTCCCTAACTCAGTGGTGCATTAAGGCCAATTGTGTGCGTTGTTTGGGTCGTACCACTTCATCTAAAATCAACTCATTAAGTAGCTTCCTATTAGACTTTACAATTCAAGTCAATACCATACACTCCACTTTATTCTTGATTTCAAAAGGAAAAGATCTTCACCCATGTTTTGAAAATCTAGTTTGCCTCTTGAATTCGAATGAATTTACCTAATTCTAAACCCTAAAAGCTACTTAAGTAAGATTTGAACCTTAAACTCTACTCATCCAAATAATCTTGCCTGAAAACCCTGGTTGTGCACACACTCATACATATTCAATTAATCATTAAGGGCACAACCCATTGTAAGGGCCCATCACATTTCATAAGCACTAAAATCCTAAGCCTAAGTTAAAATTGATTAAATGTTGGCCTTAAGGATTGATTCGCACTTTGGGGCCCAGATTGAGATTGTTCACGATTAACCCGCTTGTACTAGTCAATCTGATGTCTAGCGAGGTGATAAACATGCATAAATTCATCGTAAAATGCTTATTTATGATAGTTCATAGGCCTAGCATTGCATATCATGATATAAATATTGCAAAAATATCCATTGCATTGCATTTAGGATAGTTGTATATTATGTACATTAATTCTATCATTTTGCATGGCTAGGAGGCAGTGCCACATCTTTACGAGTTTTGGATGAAGAATCCGATCATATGGATGGATTCAAAGTGTCGATCGCGGTCTATCAACGTGAGAATCACCCCGATCTGAGCTCTATAGCACCCTCTACAAGAAGAAGACAGACGACCTAGATGGCGCCACATGGAACCATCCAAGCCACCCTACCCAAGCCATCGAACGGCCAGCATCACCGCGCACACTGGCAAACGTGCCCCCCTGAGTGCACAGTTAAGACAACCGATAGCCGTAGCGAACGTCTGAAGGCGAAGCCGCACAAAGCGTGATTCAAACTCCAGGAAGCGCAAGCTCTGCTCTCGGTCGTGCGATCTTGCATTCGACAGTTGTGGGTGCATAGACACAAAGCCAAAACATGACATAGTACCGCCCTCAGCACAGCAGGAGGAGTTCTTTTCCTCGTCCATGAGAACGCATTCAAAACTCAGAGGTAGTGCTCAATTCAACGAAGAGCAAGCGCAATTTGATTGCACCAATTGGATTCCATCTAGCGGCAAAGGCATCACCACGTAGCACAACTTGATGGGTGCGGATGTAGCACGCGGTCGCCGACGCACCTTGAGGATGCGCCAACCCACGAGCAATCAAGAGGCGCGATCTCCATGCCATCTCAGCCATTCGTTTTTGAATCCAACGGACGTGACGCATCCAACCTCAGCGACAGCAGGCGAGTGTCAACGATGGGCGCAAGATCTACAGCGACAGAAGAGCGGGCTTTTAGTGACACTTGTAGCTGTCACTAAATGGCCTACGCAGTGCGTGCGCCAACCAAGGCATTGAAGAGGCACAGATCTTTTGGCGACAGCTTGAGTGGCCTTTAATGACACTTGTAACTGTCGCTAAATGCCTATGCATGGGATTCACTTCTTCCCATCCACTATATAAAGGCCTACACACCCCCTTGCCAAACCATCACTACCTACTCTACTCCCACCTACTCCCAAGCTCTAGCAAGCCTACCAATTGATGGGAACACCATCATGAGCCCTAACTAGCTCATCTTGACCCAATGAAGTCAATAAATGCTCCTACATAACCAACCGAAGGTCATAATTCATTGCATAACCTTTCTGAGAGAAATACAAGAAACTAGGGTTAAAATTGTAATTTTACCAGCTTATCATGAATGTAGTATAACCACGGGTTTTCTAAAGGGTTTTATAAAGGTCAAATGGTCTTAATAAGATAATAAGTGGGTTAGATCAAACAGAAAAGGGTTTGTGTATGTTTATAGAATTAAATGACTTTTGAAACCCTAAAAACAGACCCACTTAATTAACCAAGGTTATGGCCAAGATAAAATTCACTTAAACCCTCTAAAAATCATATAAAAATATTCTCTAGGGTTTAGTACCTTCAAATTGGCCATCAGAACCCATCTTGACCAAAAATGGAGTCTCAGACAGATATTTGCCCTAATATGGGTTTTTGCATAAATTACCTAGTCAAACGTGGTCAAAACCAAAATACAACTTCACCATTGGATTCCTTAGATTCAAATTAGGTTTGTACCAAAATTTAGACCTAAGGGGAACTCATCTTGACCTAGTTTGCAAAAAGGTCCTGTCTGATTACATTTATACCCTTAACTTTCAAAAACCATTGCATTCAGCCCTTAGCTTCTTTGTCGTCTTCACAATTAGGTCCCTCCATGATTATCGCAGAGGAAATATACTCCAACGACTTTCAACTTGGATTTTCTCCTTGATTGATTGATGAATCCCTTCCAAAATTAGAAGGGAGATTCATCAAGTAATCCCCTCCAATATGAACCCGGTTATATTCTCTAATTCCTTCGCAATCTCTCATGCGAAAGCATGAGAGATTTGGGTCTCTTGAAGTTTCCTTCTTCGGTGAGCTTTTAAATCTTGGGAGGCTTGCTTCCCAAGCTCAAAACCCTCTCTGACGACCTATAAAAGACTCCTCAGGGTCCAACCGTTCTCCTCAGCTTGAATTTGGGTTGGAATCCCCCCTATTCCTCTCTCCCCTCCGACCACAACACTCTGCAGGCTCCGGCGGTCTCTCCCTAACTTCTTCATCGTCCAACCACAACACCAGTGGCGGATTCACCTTCCTCACCGTCCTCCGTGTCGAGCAATACCAGTCGTCACCGTCCCTTCCTCGTCTTCGCCGCCTCTCCTACGGAGGTTCGTCTTCCCCACATCCAGCAACCACACCGGCATGGGCTCCCTTTCCCTTTTCATCCTTAGAGTAGACTCTTAGGCTCCCTATCTTTCCTACTTTCTTCCTCTCTCTCTATTTCCCAAAATCGACCACCGACCCTACTAAAACACCCTCATCTCCATCTCTGGCGACTCCTCCGGCAAGGTGTTCCCACCACTACGCACCTCCATCCACCTCGCCGACCACCCTACAACCTCCACCACAAATCCTTGATCATTTCCCCTCACTCCATTTGCTCCATCATCCACCTAAACACCTCCCCGAACAAACCCACTCTCACCGACTATTCCCATCACCGTCCGACCACCACAGCCACCCTCTCTCAATGCCACGACCACGGTTACATTCACCGTGCCACGGCGATCCTACTGAGCATTCTGACGCAGCCATAAGGCCTCTTTTCTTGATTTCAGGTTGCAAGTCAGAGCCGCCATTGTTGTCGAGCTTCGAGCGAGCTTCAAGATGTTCTAGGTCTTGCTACTCCCAGGGGATAGTTCCAGGCTGTGTGGACTTGAGGCGTGCAGGTGTCCAAGTCCTCACGCAAGGGCTTCAGTAGCTACAGCCTCGTCAATTTGGCCAAGAGTCTTGCTGCCATGCTGCGCGGAAGAAAGGTGGGACATTTAGTCCCACCTCGGATATGAAGAGGTGCTTTCAGCTGCATGAATTGAATAAGTGAATGGGGCTGCTTGCTTCCAAACACTGAGGGTGAGGTCCTCCTCCACCTTCACCGGCCTCATCCGCGACACTGCCCCTGCGGACCTGGCTTGACCCGACCCAACCTGCGCTCCTCGCTCACCACCGCACGCCAGTGAGCCTAGACCAGGGTATGCACTAGGTCCGATTACCTGATCGGTTGAGACTCTGGGAGAACGAGACTGAAATAGAGAGAGAGAGAGAGAGAGGAGAGTTGCACAGGGGAAGGGGGGTTTTTGCTCTAAGAAGATATGCTCCAACACTTAGCCAGATTCAGAAGGCAGAAAAGCCAGAGAAGGAAGAAGAGAAGAAGAAGAGGAGAATTAAAGGAGAAAGCAAAGAAAGAAGAACAGAAGAAGAAAGAGCAAAAGAGGAGGATTGTAGGGCTGAAGGCCTAAGGAAGAAGAAGTGAAGAAGAAGAATCAGAGAAAGAAGAGAAGTGAAGAAGAAGAAAAGGCACGCAGACAAGAACAAGAAGGGATACTGTAGCAAACGTCATTTAAGACGTCTGATTGCAAAATCAGACGTCTGAATTTATATTCCCTTCTTTAGTACATTTGAGTAATTATTCTATGTATTAGACTTATAATTGGTGTTTCAAATTACCATTATTTTGTCTACAATTCTTTTTACTCTTCATATACTCATATGCTCTACATTCCAAATTAGTTTTTGAGTAATATTTTGTGTTCAAGTTGCATTAATTGTTGAGAGTAGTGTGTGAATTCCATTTGCTCCTCGTTTTTGACCTCGAAATCTTTTTGAGTAATAAAAATTGTATTTGTTTTCAAAGCGATTTCGACTATATTACAATGCTTCATTTTAACCATCGATCTCACCTTGCGAACACCAATGCTCTGTTAGAGTTTCTCTCAAGCTCCCAAGGCGCCTATTAGTGTAACAAGACTCTGCCCCACCAAATACTCCTCCAACTTCCCATCCCCATTCATAGGTCGCCTTGGAGCCATCCTCCCACCTCTATTCCGGTAGCAGATCATCTCCGCCTTCTCACCTCCATTCCAGGGCTGTGTTGAAGCTTTCCTCTACCCGACGTCCTCCCGCTTCTCACCTCCGTCATCCTTCTTCCCAACTCTTTCATCCAAGCTTTCGCCAGGCACTATCGTCTCGCCGAACAGCCGCTTCGGGAGATTTCTTCTCACCTCCCCCTCTTTTTATGTTTTCTAGATTATTGTAATTGACATTCATGCAATATATCATATTCGATTCCATCTCTCTCTTGTGATTGTTTGTCTTTTTTATTTTAAAAATAAAAAAAATAAAATAAAACTTCAAAAGACCAAAAAGAAATAAATCGAAGTGTGATTTTCATACAAAGTAAACGTCGCCTCCTTGTGTTCGACCCGGGACTCCCTTAGAGTTTCGGTATAAATTATATTTAATCACGAGTTTTGCAACTATGATAACAGGTTACTCGTAACCCTGATTTCAAACATGCAAAACCCATGCGATCACTAGGGGAGTAGCGTCAAATGACCACAGTTGGGGGGTACACTAGGAGCCGAAGGCGCAAGCCAAAGGAAGAACCTTCTCCCCAGCCCCTCCTAACTGGTTGGATTGACTGGATACAAGTAGAGTAAATCATCTATAATCCTAAGACGGATTCTGAGAGTCTATAGATCCTTAGGCTACCCAACTTAAGGAGAGACATGTTTTGTTGTGCTATAGGGTTCTTATCCCCAGTCCTTCCGACCTCTTCCTAGTTTATGCTTGAGAGGAGGTCATTGAATCCCCGATTGGAAGGACCATTAGATAATTCTAGGAGGTGTAGATTGAATTTTGGCCAAATTGATCCCATGGCCGATCAACAACCTCTTCTGCCTTAGAATCAACAAGAGATGTTTCAAAGGCAATTGGAACAAATGCAGAGAATGCAAGAATAGTTTCAGAGAATGCAAGGCGCTCAGCCCTTGAAGGATTCTTATGATTCTTCAAACTACGGGGAACATCCCAATGTCCAAATTCCAGCCGGAGATGTTGAAATCAAGTCCCAGGTGTTAAGCCTGATCAAACATTTCCATGGGCTTGGCTCTGAAGACCCATTTCAGCATGTGGAAGACTTGACCACTTTGCTCCAAACCACCAAAGCATGAAATGCGAATGAAGAGCAAATGATAGTGAGGCTCTTTCCCCACTCTCTTAGGGATAAGGTTACCCATTGGTACAGGACCATAGGAAGGTCGATAGCAACTTGGAACGATCTTAAATTTGCTTTCTTAAATAAATTCTTTCTAGTTGGGTGTACCAATGCACTGAGGCAGGCGATTACTACTTTCGCCCAGCGACCAGGGGAGCAATTCCAGGACTTATTGCGGAAGTGTCCACACCACGAGGTGATAAAATGGCAACTAGAGTAGATCTTTTACCATGGGTTGACTAAGCAACACAGAAATCATGTGTACGCTTCTTGCGGAGGCAATTTCCTCAACAAAGATGCAGATAGTGTGCATGATTTGTTTGAGAAAATGAGTGAAAATTCAATCAATCATGCCTCCATGGATACATTTAACGGGTCCCAATAACCCAAATAGAATGTTAATGAGGTCCATGACTCTCATTCATTTCATATGGAGCTGATTTGTAATAAACTAGATAAGGTAGACCTGGTTACCAAAAGGATGGAGGAGTGGATGGTGGGAAACTCTGCAAACAATTCTCGATCCACTCAATCCCAGCATTCGGGATTCCATTCTTCGCAAGCTCCTTCTAGACGGGAGTTCGTGAATCAACTGGATGTGGGTCAACCTGTGAGCCAACATTGCTCGGAACCCCACGGGTTCCAAACTGGGGCCTTTGATCCCAGTTTCTCTGATCCCTACCTTTCTTTCTCTCCATCCTCACCCTATGAAGATGTCTATGCTGTACAGAAGAACGTTAGGTCCAACCCATATTCCAATGCTTATAATCTGGGTTGGAGGAACCACCCTAACTTCTCCTGGAAAAATCTGGGGCAGCAAACCCAATTTCAACCCAGCAACTATGCTCTGGAAAGACCAATGGGTTAGGGTCATGTTTATACTCAGCTGCCCCCAAATCAAGTCAATCGGTCAATTTGGAATGCTCATCAACCAGTAGGGCAGGCTGATTTGAACCATCAGATGGTAGAGATGCAAGGATCTATGCTCCAGCTCATGCAACAAATGAAAACCTCGCTGGAAAACTTGCAAACCAGGCTCATTGCTAACACCCATCAGCCCGGATCTTTGCCATCTCAACCCGTACCCAACCCGTGCAACTTACAGAATCCAGGCAATCAAGCCCAAGGGTACAGGAATCAGAGGGACCCACACTCACATGCTTAGGTGGTTGAGCAGGGTCCTTCCTCTTCTGTTTCTTCATCAAATCTGGGGTTTTTGCCTAATCAAGCCCCTCTAATCTTTCCTAACCCTCCCCAAAACCCAAACCCGTACGCATCTGCCAACTCCGTTACTTTGAGGAGTGGAAGGCAAACCCAGGACCCACACTGACCCTGCTCTAGTCAAGAAAATCTTGGTGAGCATGAGGAAAGAAAGGAGAACTCTGAAGAAGAAATCAAGGCTCAGGAATCTGATTTCGAAGATCTAACTCATGTTCCTTTACCCGAGGCCTTGATTAAATCCAAGAAGAAGAAGCCTATTGATAGTAAGGAGGAGCTCTTGAATATATTCAAGAATATTGAAATCAATATCCCCCTTCTCGATACTATCAAACACATACTGGCTTATGCTAAATTATTAAAGGATTTATGCACCCAGAAGTATAATTCGAGGGACTCTGTTCAGAGGAAGGTGATACTCTCTAAGCAGGCTAGTTCTGTTATCTTGCATCAGCTTCCTCTGAAAAAGAGAGATCCAGGTGCCCCTTTGATTTCATGTGTTATCGGAGATTATACTTTTCACCAGGCACTCTTGGATCTAGGTGCATCTATTAACCTAATTTTGACTTCTCTTTACGAGAAGTTCAGATTAGGTGAACTTCGGTCGACCTCAGTAACACTGCAATTAGCGGACCGTTCGATCACAAATCTGAGAGGCGTTATTGAGGATGTTATTGTCAAGGTTAAGGACTTCTATTTTCCTATAGACTTCCTTATCCTTGACATGGATGTACCTGAGAATTTAAGGAACACGCCCATCATTCTGGGGCATCTGTTCCTGGCTACCGCTAAGGCCAATAGCAACTGTGAGAGAGGTAGCAAGGAAATCGCCTCTGGGGATCGAAAACTGAAATTTGATATTTTCAAGGCGATTAATAAATTTGAGGATTGTGGATTTATAGAGGAACTCGAGGATGATTATTTGAATATTGAAACATGTATGGCTATATCTACTATTGAAGTTCGTCCTACACCAATGAACCCAACCCACAACCCTCCGTGGCAAACCTACCACATTCTGAAGAGGTTGTTGATTTTGTTCACTTTCAACCTCTTCCTCTCGATCATCCTAATGAATCTTCATCAGCATCCTCCTTACCTTCCATCTTAGACCCACCCCAGCTCAAACTGAAACCATTGCCTGAGAGTTTAAAATATCAAGTTTTAGGACCTAAGAAGACACTCCCTGTGATTATCAGTTCTAAATTGACTACAGAGTAGGAGATAAAACTGATCAAGATCTTAAAAGAATATAAAGAGGCAATTGGTTGGACCATCCATGACCTTAAGGGGATTGAGCCATCTTACTGCAATCACAAAATTTTCATGGAAGATGGATTCCACCCTTCTCGCCAAATGCAGAGGAGATTAAGCCCTAATATGAGAGAAGTGGTCAAGAAAGAAATAATTAAGTGGCTCGATGCAAGAATCGTCTATCCAATCTCGAATAGTCCATGGGTAAGTCCCATGCAAATTGTTCCTCCGAAAGCCAGGATTACCGTTGTGACTAACGAGAAAGAAGAATCTCTCACAACTCGTTCAACTTCCTCCTGGAGAGTCTGTATTAATTACAAGAAGCTGAACACAGCCACCAAAAAGGATCATTTCCCTCTACCCTTCATCGATCAGATCCTTGAAAGATTAGACAGGCAAAAGTACTTCTGCTTCCTAGACGGTTACTCGAGATACAATCAAGTCCCTATCCATCCCGATGATCAGGAAAACATGACTTTCACCTGTCCCTATGGAACCTTTGCTTTCCGTAGAATGCCATTCAAACTTTGCAATGAACCTATGACTTTTCAAAGGTGTATGCTAGCCAAATTTTCTGACATGGTGGGAGAGTTTATGAAAGTTTTCATGGATGATTTCTCCATTTTTGGAGACTCGTTTGAATCTTGCCTGGCTAATCTCTAATTGATCCTTAAAAGATGCATCAAAACAAGATTAGTCCTTAGCTGGGAAAAGAGTCATTTCATGACACAAGAAGGTATCATCTTGGGTCATGTAATCTCTGAACAGGGAATTGAAGTTGACAAAGCTAAGATTGATGCTATTTCTAAACTTCCTCCTCCCACATCTGTCAAACAAATCTACTCATTTCTCAGTCATGTGGGATTCTATCGGAGGTTCATCAAGGACTTCCCTAAGGTTGCTCGCCCTCTGAGCAACCTTCTTACCAAAGATATGCCATTTGATTACAATGAATCATGCCTCAAGGCATTCAATTTTCTTAAAACAGCAGTCACTTATGCTCCGATGTTGCAACCACCAGTCTGGACAACCCCATTTGAGATCATGATCGACGCTTCTGATTACGTGATCAACGCTGTTTTGGGTCAAAAGATCGACGGAAAGCCCTCTGTCATCTACTATGCTAGCAAAACTCCGGACAAGGTCCAGGGGAATTACACTGTTACTGAGAAGGAATTGCTAGTCACAGTATTTGCTTTAGAAAAATTCAGGGCTTATCTCTTAGGATCTCACATCATAATTTTCACCGACCACTCAGCCTTAAGATATCTCTTGGCCAAAAAGGATGCTAAACCTCTGCTCATTCGATGGATTCTTCTGCTTCAAGAATTCGATCTTGAAATCAAAGATAAATCCGAGGCACAGAATGTGGTGGCGGATCATCTTTCAAGGCTTCTAAGTGATTCTTCTCATCCAGATATTCTGATTACTGATACTTTTTCGGACGAGACTATTCTACCTGTTTCAAATGTCCAAATCCCTTGTTTTGCAGACATAGTAAATTATTTGGCTGTTGGTCAAATCCCCTAGGATCGGACTAAGCAACAACATGATAGACTCAAATCTGAAGCCAAATATTACTTCTGGGATGACCCTAAACTATATCTCATTGGGTCTAATTAGATTATTCACCAATGTGTACCAGAGAATGAGTTTCAAAGCATACTTGAGTTATGCCATGCATCTGCGTGTGGTGAACATTTCTCCAGGAAAAAGACAGCTGCAAAAAATACTTCAATCTGGATTCTATTGGCCATCCTTATTCAAGGATGGCCAAGAATTTTTGAGGTTGTGTTCCCGATGCCAGGCACTTGGGAGCATAACCAAGAGAGATATGATGCCTCTAAACCCAATCCTTCCTGTCGAAATCTTCGACGTTTGGGGCATCGATTTCATGGGACCCTTCCTCCCTTCATTTGGGCACCAGTACATTCTCATTGTTGTTGATTACATGTCCAAGTGGATCGAGGCTATTCCCACCCGAACCAATGACCATAAAATGGTCATCGATTTCGTCAAAAGAACATCTTCAGTCGATTCAGG
This sequence comes from Thalassia testudinum, assembly GCA_037157565.1. Taxonomy (NCBI): domain Eukaryota; kingdom Viridiplantae; phylum Streptophyta; class Magnoliopsida; order Alismatales; family Hydrocharitaceae; genus Thalassia; species Thalassia testudinum. The sequence goes on from JAZHRO010000031.1 coordinate 150,011,471, forward strand.
ATTTCGAGGGCCATCATCAGCGATGGTGGTATCACTTCACAAATGCCCAGTTTTGTAGTTTACTGGCAAAATACGGGGTAAATCACAAAATCTCCACACCTTACCACCCTCAGACGAACGAATAGGCGAAGATCTCCAATCGGGAGATCAAGAACATCCTGCAAAAGATGGTTAGGCCTGATCGAAAGGATTGGACTCAAAAGCTTAAGGATGCTCTTTGGGCCTACTGTACGGTGTACAAAATACCTATCAGCATGTCACCGTTTTGTTTGATGTATGGAAAGGTGTGCCATTTACCCATAGAGACTGAACATTAGGCATTCTGGGCAATCAAGAAATACAACTTTGACCTAAGTTTAGCCGGAAAGACCAGGAAGCTCCAACTATCTGAGTTGGAGGAGCTTAGAAATGATACATACGAGAATTCCAAGATCTATAAGGCTCGGACCAAACCTCTTCATGACCAATTGATTTCCCGCAAGGGCTTTGAGCCGAACCAGAAGGTTTGGCTCTTTGATTCTCGACTTAAGCTCTTTCCCGGCAAGCTTAGGTCAAAGTGGGATGGCCTGTTCATCATCAATCGAATATTTTCCAATGGAGCAGTTGAGATCTCTGACCCAAAGATGGGTAATTCTTTTAAGGTCAACAGACAACATCTGAAACCTTATGTTGACTGTATTTTTCCAGAACCCATCTCTAATAAGGTTGCTTTAACCTTAATGTGACTTCTTTGCCTGAACTTCGCCTAGCTGATGGCATTAAACTCAGCACTTGTACAATCTGACTCAGAGCTGACCCAAGCATCATGGAATACAGGTGATATTTTCTTCATTCTACCCTTCTTCTCATGCATTTTATTTTCAATGAGAACATTGCATCAGCTAGGCATGGGGGGTGGATTTATTCTGAATCATTTTTTCAACTCTGTGGAATTCTTGTAAATTCCACTTATTTTTCTCTTTATTAAAAAAAATTGAATTAGGAAAGAATAATTGGGCATTAGGATTTTTCAACCTTAGGGAATAATACAGTAGGATCTGAACACTTAGACCCTTCAGGTCTTTGGGCTTAATCAGTCCGGATGTCCACTAAAATGTGGATTTGTTTATCGAGTCATCGCCATTCTGAATTTACTTCAATTTGATTAAATAAGTTGGGGTGATAAGTACACGACTTATCAACTTGCCCTCTGATTTGAGGGAACTTTAAGTCTAAGCATCTACACACTTTTCACACGATGCATTGTTCAAAGGTTTTTATGGAAATTGGGTAGCTAATGAACCTTCTAGGGTGGTATGGCTGGCAAGTTATCGTGGGTAACAGCCCATTGGTAGGTTGTCCAGAGCCCAGTCACACAACCATTCTTTTCCTGCTGCCTTTAGGTAAATCTTAGATTAGGGAAGCCACCTACTTAAAGAAAGAAAAGAGAATACAAAAATATCCAAAGAAAAGAAAAAAAAGAAATAGAAAAGGAGAAAAGAAAATAAAAAAAGAAATAAGCTACACTTCACCGCGCGAGTATGGTTGGCAAGTTATCGTGGGTAACAGCCTATTGGTAGGTTATCTAGATCCCAGCTTAAGAAATGCACGTATAATTCCAAAACACTTAGGAAGAATCGAAGAAGTAGAGTAAGCCAAGGAGATATACACTAGGTTTGCCCTTATGTTGACCCCATAAAAATAAAAGTAAGGAGAAAGCTACCAGTCGAATAGATACACCTTTAGGCAGAATTTCTTTTCAAGGTCACCTAGGGGAGTAGAAACCAGAAGTCCGTTCTAATCACCGATCAGTGAGTCTATCACATTTCACACATAAAGATGCTTAGAACTTAGGGTTCTCTTCAAGTCTTGGGTGGGTTGAGTGGCCATAGAAAGCTGCTTCGAAACCCCAAACTCAAAAATCCAAAAAAAAAAAAGAAGAAAAGAAGAAAAAGATCCTTCCTTGAGTAAGGCGAGGGCTTGAGGCAGCCTACATTTTGCTAGACACCCGAGCGTTGCTGTGTCTTTGTAGTTCAGGTCCTTAGTAAAAATCTCCTAATGTTGGAGAATAACTTTTACCCAAGAAATCTGACCTAATTCTCTTATAAATAGCATATAGTTCTTTTTTGCTAGGGGCTAACAAAAGATAGGCATGGGGGTGTGATGTGTATGCATCTGAATAGCCTAAAATATCTATTTATGCATGTTCATAGTGTCATAGAAGCATCATATATCGTAAATATTGAATAACATGCATCATCATGCATTTAAGTCAAAGTATATAAAGTACATGGTAATTTATTCTTTTTGGTGGTCAAGGATAGGCAATATTTAATCGGGGCCTCAGATTAAAGATCCAACCGTACGTATTTGATCAGGGCAACGATTGGAGTTCAACGACTCCAAGATCATCCCGATCAGACTTCCATAACATCAGATGCAGTCTGAGAAAAATCATATGTCAAGGAGCCAAGTGGTGTAAATCCATTCTTCAGATGACAAATTTGACTGCAGGGATGGGTTCAAATCGACGATCGTAGCCCAACAGAGCAAAAATCGATCCAATCTGACATCCGTGGCACCATCTACAATTCACAGAAGATGGATAGCCAAGATGGCACCACGTGGCGCCATATCAGTCGCCCAACGCTCACCAAGGCTTCCCACTCCACCACTCCAAGCAATCATCAATGCTTGATCTTAACCATTGGATGAAGATCCAACAACCGAGATCAGCCATGCACAAAGAAATCCACGCGCCTTAAGCCGCCCCGTAGCATAGTGGTTAAGGCACTGCTTGCACAAGGAGCACAAGTTCAAGCCGCCCGTGTCGAGCCTCTCCTTGCGTGAATGACCGCGGTCTCAACCATGAAATTAGCTATGAACAGTCCAGATCAACCAATCAGGTGCACGCATGATGAGAACCTCATCATGAGCCATAACTAGCTCATTTTGACCCAATACAAAGGATAAAAGCTCCTACATAACTCAAGGAAAGGCTTAACTCAGAGAATTCTGAGTTTAAGGAGAAAACAAGTCATAAGGGGTAAAAATGCAATTTTACCAGTATAATCTGCATACAGGGTAATTCATGGCCCAAACACAGGTCAAAGCAACTTAATAAGAATAAAAGTGGGATGAAATGATCTAGCAAGGGCTACAGCAATTCCAAGAAACTAAATGATAATCTGTAACCCTAAAACAACCCACTTCAATTCACAAGGTTCGAGGCAAAGTAAAAATAGAATAAACCCTCTAAAATTCATAGAAAAATAATCTCTAGGGTTTAGAACCTTCAATTTGGCCTTCCGAACCCATTTTGACCTACATTGAGAACCATGCCCAATTAATAACTTAATTTGGGTTTTTGCGTAAATTGACCGGTCAAACAAGGTTTAATATAGAAATGAAATTCACCATCAGATTCCTTAGGTCCTAATTAGTCATGTATAAAAACTTGAGCCTAAGAAGAAACCTCCTTGACCGACTTTACACTTTGGTCCTCATATATTTACTCTTTGGCCCTCAACTTTTGAACCCTCGCATTTTGGCCCCTAACTCTCCTTCGTTCTTTGCGATCAGGTCCCCCCTGCAAAACCTGCCAGCACCATGCTCCGGCGACCTTGCGCGGAGCATGGCGCCGCGCAGGGTGAGGGGGGGGACCTGGCAAGTAAATCGGGGGTGCCCTGCGTCGTCAGCCGTCGCAGGGACACCCCCCTGGTCGTTATAACCCACCATACCGGCCGTGCGAACGCACGGACGGTATGGGTTCTTGTTTCCGGCCATCCTCCGGTGAGGGAGACACGTCGTCTCCCTCCGCCTTCCTCCCTGTTTGATCCCTATAAATACCCCCCGTTGCTCCACCGACCGGGGCAGCTCGGATCTGACGGAGAAAACCCCCAACTTTCCTCTCTTCTCTCTCCGGCAGACGCTCACCAGCTCCGGCGGTTCCTCCCCCTTCTCCTCTTCGCTCTGCCGCAATACCAGCAGCAGAGACTTCCTCCCCTGCTCTTCCCGCGCCACGCCGCACCCAGCTGGCGCCTCTCCGGCTCTCTGCTCGCCGCCGCCCCTTTCCCTGAGCATCGTCTTCTCCGGCGACAGTCGATACGACTGTCGCCCTGTTCCTCCCCCTTCGTCCCTGCAAGTAAGCTAGAACTACTCCCCTTCTCCTCTTTCTTTCCCCGCTTTCAATTTATTCAATTAAGCCCTCGACCGACCCTGACCATCGTCACCCCCTTCGTCTCCGGCCACCCTCCGGCGAGATGCTCCCATCGCTCCACAGCCTCACACACCTCGCCGACCCTCACCGCACCTCCGCCTCATCACACTGAGCACCCCCCACCCCTTCACTGCCACTCCACACCTCCGTAACGCTTCCCCCAACAAACCCATCCTCCGACCCACAGTCCGACCTAGGGCAGCCCTTGCACGCCGCCCCGCGCCTCGCCACCACCCACACGAGCTTCGCCGCACCCTGGCGAAGCTCCTGGCACTTTCTGATTAGGCCGAGAGGCCGTTTTTCTGTGAACAGGCCACCCGACCTCCGCCGCCATTGCCGTGCAGAAGGAGCTGCTTCCGCCTGCAGCTACAGGCACGCCACGCTCAGCGCCACGCCCAGATCCGACTCCCAGGCCTTGCGAGGCATTTCGACAAAACACCAGGCTCGCAGCTAAGGCAGAAGGCTTCGCGTGACGCCGCGATCTCCCGCTGCTTTCCCCGCTGCGGGCGCGCAATTGAGGTGGGACATTTAGTCCCACCTCGGAAAAGTCCGAAGAGGCGCAGCGATATAAGACGCAAAAGTGCTGGAGGCTTACTGCCTCAGCACACGGGGTGAGGTCCCCTTCACCCGCCCGGTTACCCGGTCTTGTCCGCGCTCACGCCCCGCGGACCTGACCCGACCCGACTTAGACTGACCTGCACTCCTCGCCCACCACGCACGCCGGTGGGCCTGGACCCGGGCACGACCCGTACCCGATTACCTGGCAGCTCTGGGAGAGCTTTCCCAAGAGTGGTTTCAGAGAGAGAGAGACGCGGGGGGAGAGGGTAGAGTAGGTTTTTCCTCTGACGCAAAACTCTGAAGTGTGCAGGCACAGGTGAAGAAGAAGGACCGCGGAAGAAGAAGGAAGATGAGGGAGACACTGTAGCAACAGGCAGTTTAAGTCGTCTGATTTGGAAATCAGACGACGTCCTGAAGGGAAAAGAAGAAAGAAGGAGGGGCGACGTCCGGACTGGAAAAAGAAAAGAAGAAAGAAGAAGATCTGAAGAGCAACAGAAGAAGGCGAGGCAGAGAAGAACACAAAAGAACAAGGGAAGAACTGAAAGAAGAAAAACAAAGAAGAAAGAAGAAGATCTGAAGAAAGACAGAAGAAAAAGGAAGAACTGCTGGAACAAGAAGAAGAACATCACCTCTGTGGACAAGAAGAAGAAGATCTGAGACAAGGAGAAACAAAGAAAAAAAAAGACACCAAATTCTTTCTCTCTCTTTGTTTATTTTTTGTAAAAGAAACATGTATATCTCTAGAATACAACTTGCTCCCTGAGTTCGACCTCGGGAACTCTTTTATTTTCCGAGTAAAAAATTTATATATTTGAAATGATGGCAATAACTGGCTATATTACATCGACATAACAATCAAACCCGGTTATCTCTCGCACCCATCGTTATCAATTTGGCGCCGTTGCCGGGGAGCAACGGCTATTCTAGAGGTAAACATTCCTGTTTCTTTTTAATTTCTGATAATCTCCTCTCTTTTGTGCAGAAAACTACAGGAAATCAAGAAGACAAGCAACCGCACAACAACCACTCCGAGGACAGGTAAATTTTTTCCTCTCGCTATTAACCCCTAAAACTCAAAAGAAAGAAAAGAACAAGCAATATAGGGCTAACCTGTCTTCCATACTTAGTAACCATAAAAGTTGCATGTTTTCAACTCATTATTCCTGCACACTATTAAGGGTATTTAAGGTCTAACACATTCTTGCTTGAGCCCTAATTACCCAACAAAGAACTAACTAGACCAAGTAGAGCCAACCTAGGATCCAACACTAGGGATTTAGAGACACACTCCTTAAGCAAGAATTGAGAAAACCAAATGAAGTGTGCCCAAGCCCTTGTCTGAAAATACCTATTCAAAGGAAACCTAAAACAATTGGCTCTCTAAACACTTGAACCCTAAAAGAAAGGACCCAAAAAGCTCTCAAAGGAACAAGAGCTAAAGTTGACTCCTTGGGTCAACCAACCTTAAAATTAGGTCTCTTTCTCACTCAAAATACCTAAGAGTTCAAGTGTAACTTTAAGCACCCTGATCTTAAGCTAAAATTGGTAGACTTAAGAGGTCAAGATCCCCATTCTGGTCTACCTGGACCCGCAGTGACAAGAGAGGTCGGGTGGGGGAAACCCTGTAACCCGTGGGGACGCTCTACCGTGTAGGGGTCTTCGCGGGACTCTCCCTCTCTGGCTGCCCAGGTAATTCTCAGGTGGACGATCTTTCTGATCAAGGGGTCCATCTGCCCCGCACCTCTATAGTCACCCAACACATTTTTGGGTGCCTTGATTGGGTCCAGCACCTTCTAAACTTACCTCTTCCAACTGTGCATGTACGGAAGGAGGTCTCTAAGACCACCCTTAAGACCTCCTTTAGAAATTCGCTCTCGTCAAGGCCAAGCCTCGACGCCCGTGTTTGTGCAGAAACACCCTCACATTATTCTCTCTTCTGATTCAGAACCAAGTTCTTCTTCTTCCCCCATCATGGCTCAGCCAGTTGAGGAAGAAAATAATCTGGAACACCAGCTCCAGCAACTCAATGACCTCTTCCAAAACTTCGTGCACCCACCACAGCGTCCTATGATGCGGGACCACTACAATCCTGCTGCGGTGGCCATTGAGCCTCGAGTCAGAATCCCGACTGGAGGACCTGATTCCGAACTAAAGCCCAACATGATTCATGCTATACCTAAATTCCATGGGCTTAATTCTGAAGATCCCTTCCAGCACATCAAACAGCTAAAGCATCTGGCCCACACTTTTGGATCAGATGCGCAAAATCAGGATATTCTTCACATGAAGATGTTCTCCTTTTCTCTTATGGACAAGGCCGCCCATTGGTATCAAACTCAGACCCGGCCGATCAACACTTGGGAAGAACTTCAATCCGAGTTTTTGAAAAAGTTCTTTCCCGTTGGTCGGACCAACGCCTTGCGCCATCAGATTACACACTTCACTCAACAATCAGGAGAACCTCTTCATGAGGCATGGGATCGTTTTCAGGATCTCATGAGGAAGTGCCCCCATCACGGAGTTCCTAAATGGGAACAAGTGAAATCGTCCGCAAAAATTCAACCCGACCCATCCACTCATCCAAATTTCTGTCTTAAGGAATGAACTAAGACCCCCTAGGTTACAATGAGGACATTGCAAATCTTAGGCATGGGGGGGTATGAAAGTGCAAAACTTGTAAGAAAAGGTTTCAAACAAAAAAATTCACATATGCCAAAAACACCATAAAAATTAAAAAAAAAAAAAATTTCGAAAAAGAATAAGAGGAAAAGAGGAGAAGGAAATTTTGTGAAGGAGAAGAGAAACAAAATGAAAAAGGAGCACAAAATTATGAGAAAAAGTGATAGTCATTAGTAAGGAACTAAGGAATTAACCTAAGTTCTAGACCTCATTCAAGAAAAGTGCACAAAGAGATTAGTAAAGAATGCAAACCTTAGGCATTCTTGAATAGACTCTTAGTACCCATTAAGATCTGGACACTCCTCAAGAGGTTGAGGAAAATGAAAAGCTGAAGTATTAGGTCTAAGGCTTAGGGAGTATTCGGCCTCGTTAACTAATTTTTGGTTTACGGGACTCGGTAACCTAAGCACCCTAACCTCACACACAGCCTGGTTCAGTAAGCGTAAAAATCAGAATCACGCAGAAGCGTCGTAAAATTCTGAAAAGAACACCTAGAATAGGTGCGGCCGATCAACACAAGTTGATTTGGACGAGTTCCTAGCGCGGAGAGGCGGGAAATCCCCTCGAAGATGCGTAACAAAATATCATCTCCTCGGTGCTTGTCTCTTAGGATATTTACATATCCTACTGGGGGCATGTAAGCACTCTGCTGGTTCAGATTCCATGGATGGCATTATCTCGAAGTGTCAATTGCCAGGGTCTGGATTCGGCCACGGAACATCATGGATGGGATTATCTCGAAATCTCAACAGCCAGGGTTCCGGGGGTTGCCATGGGCGGTGCTATCTCGAAGCATCGATCGCCAGGAACCCTTGAGGATTGATGATGGGAGCAAGGAATCTGATACAGACCGTGTTGAAAAGCCAATCCTAGGCTAGAACTAAAAAGAAAAAGAGAGAGAAAACTCTCCAAACAGAAAAACTTTCTATCTCTCTCTTACAAAACGCACTGCGAACTGAGCCAGGGCTAAAATCATTTCAAGCACGGGTGCTTTAACCACAAAGTCCAATAAACCTTAGGTTAGTTCTTGTGAACCTTAAAAACCTTTGCTAAAGATCGAGGCTAAGGCTAGACAGATTTGGATCTTGATTGGTACTAGAGTACCTTTTAGGCCTATGGTCAGCATTCTAACCTAATCTATGCTCAAATAAAAAAGGCACTTATCTAAAACTATTAAAAACTTCATGGTCTAGAACAAGGGTTGAAACCTTAAGTTTTTGCTAAGGGACTAGCAAAAGCTAGGCATGGGGGTATGATGAGAACCTCATCATGAGCCATAACTAGCTCATTTTGACCCAATACAAAGGATAAAAGCTCCTACATAACTCAAGGAAAGGCTTAACTCAGAGAATTCTGAGTTTAAGGAGAAAACAAGTCATAAGGGGTAAAAATGTAATTTTACCAGTATAATCTGCATACAGGGTAATTCATGGCCCAAACACAGGTCAAAGCAACTTAATAAGAATAAAAGTGGGATGAAATGATCTAGCAAGGGCTACAGCAATTCCAAGAAACTAAATGATAATCTGTAACCCTAAAACAACCCACTTCAATTCACAAGGTTCGAGGCAAAGTAAAAATAGAATAAACCCTCTAAAATTCATAGAAAAATAATCTCTAGGGTTTAGAACCTTCAATTTGGCCTTCCGAACCCATTTTGACCTACATTGAGAACCATGCCCAATTAATAACTTAATTTGGGTTTTTGCGTAAATTGACCGGTCAAACAAGGTTTAATATAGAAATGAAATTCACCATCAGATTCCTTAGGTCCTAATTAGTCATGTATAAAAACTTGAGCCTAAGAAGAAACCTCCTTGACCGACTTTACACTTTGGTCCTCATATATTTACTCTTTGGCCCTCAACTTTTGAACCCTCGCATTTTGGCCCCTAACTCTCCTTCGTTCTTTGCGATCAGGTCCCCCCTGCAAAACCTGCCAGCACCATGCTCCGGCGACCTTGCGCGGAGCATGGCGCCGCGCAGGGTGAGGGGGGGACCTGGCAAGTAAATCGGGGGTGCCCTGCGTCGTCAGCCGTCGCAGGGACACCCCCCTGGTCGTTATAACCCACCATACCGGCCGTGCGAACGCACGGACGGTATGGGTTCTTGTTTCCGGCCATCCTCCGGTGAGGGAGACACGTCGTCTCCCTCCGCCTTCCTCCCTGTTTGATCCCTATAAATACCCCCCGTTGCTCCACCGACCGGGGCAGCTCGGATCTGACGGAGAAAACCCCCAACTTTCCTCTCTTCTCTCTCCGGCAGACGCTCACCAGCTCCGGCGGTTCCTCCCCCTTCTCCTCTTCGCTCTGCCGCAATACCAGCAGCAGAGACTTCCTCCCCTGCTCTTCCCGCGCCACGCCGCACCCAGCTGGCGCCTCTCCGGCTCTCTGCTCGCCGCCGCCCCTTTCCCTGAGCATCGTCTTCTCCGGCGACAGTCGATACGACTGTCGCCCTGTTCCTCCCCCTTCGTCCCTGCAAGTAAGCTAGAACTACTCCCCTTCTCCTCTTTCTTTCCCCGCTTTCAATTTATTCAATTAAGCCCTCGACCGACCCTGACCATCGTCACCCCCTTCGTCTCCGGCCACCCTCCGGCGAGATGCTCCCATCGCTCCACAGCCTCACACACCTCGCCGACCCTCACCGCACCTCCGCCTCATCACACTGAGCACCCCCCACCCCTTCACTGCCACTCCACACCTCCGTAACGCTTCCCCCAACAAACCCATCCTCCGACCCACAGTCCGACCTAGGGCAGCCCTTGCACGCCGCCCCGCGCCTCGCCACCACCCACACGAGCTTCGCCGCACCCTGACGAAGCTCCTGGCACTTTCTGATTAGGCCGAGAGGCCGTTTTTCTGTGAACAGGCCACCCGACCTCCGCCGCCATTGCCGTGCAGAAGGAGCTGCTTCCGCCTGCAGCTACAGGCACGCCACGCTCAGCGCCACGCCCAGATCCGACTCCCAGGCCTTGCGAGGCGTTTCGACAAAACACCAGGCTCGCAGCTAAGGCAGAAGGCTTCGCGTGACGCCGCGATCTCCCGCTGCTTTCCCCGCTGCGGGCACGCAATTGAGGTGGGACATTTAGTCCCACCTCGGAAAAGTCCGAAGAGGCGCAGCGATATAAGACGCAAAAGTGCTGGAGGCTTACTGCCTCAGCACACGGGGTGAGGTCCCCTTCACCCGCCCGGTTACCCGGTCTCGTTCGCGCTCACGCCCCGCGGACCTGACCCGACCCGACTTAGACTGACCTGCACTCCTCGCCCACCACGCACGCCGGTGGGCCTGGACCCGGGCACGACCCGTACCCGATTACCCGGCAGCTCTGGGAGAGCTTTCCCAAGAGTGGTTTCAGAGAGAGAGAGACGCGGGGGGAGAGGGTAGAGTAGGTTTTTCCTCTGACGCAAAACTCTGAAGTGTGCAGGCACAGGTGAAGAAGAAGGACCGCGGAAGAAGAAGGAAGCTGAGGGAGACACTGTAGCAACAGGCAGTTTAAGTCGTCTGATTTGGAAATCAGACGACGTCCTGAAGGGAAAAGAAGAAAGAAGGAGGGGCGACGTCCGGACTGGAAAAAGAAAAGAAGAAAGAAGAAGATCTGAAGAGCAACAGAAGAAGGCGAGGTAGAGAAGAACACAAAAGAATAAGGGAAGAACTGAAAGAAGAAAAACAAAGAAGAAAGAAGAAGATCTGAAGAAAGACAGAAGAAAAAGGAAGAACTGCTGGAACAAGAAGAAGAACATCACCTCTGTGGACAAGAAGAAGAAGATCTGAGACAAGGAGAAACAAAGAAAAAAAAAGAAACCAAATTCTTTCTCTCTCTTTGTTTATTTTTTGTAAAAGAAACATGTATATCTCTAGAATACAACTTGCTCCCTGAGTTCGACCTCGGGAACTCTTTTATTTTCCGAGTAAAAAATTTATATATTTGAAATGATGGCAATAACTGGCTATATTACATCGACATAACAATCAAACCCGGTTATCTCTCGCACCCATCGTTATCAACGCACAATTGGATGCCCAATTTCATGTGGAATCTAACGCGCGATTAAATGCGCAGGTGTTAGAGACGCTGAAGCGGAAGCAGGCACGCGTGTCACTCGACTGACCGATCTCGCGATCGCACGGCTGATATCATCTGATCATAGCCGTGTGTTGAGAGCGCGGGAAGAGGAGAAGGCAGCGCGTGCGTGTCACTAAGCCCACATTTAGGCCTTTAGTGATGCTTAAATCTGTCACTAAAGGCCCTTGCATTAATTTTTTAACTTGAAATGACCTTTTTGCCCCCAACCTCTACACCTATAAAAAGGCCTACGCCCCCCACATTTCATTCATCCCTTCCTCTCTTCTCTCACCCCCTCCAAAGCTCTAAGAGCTTGTCCCAAACCCGGGATGCTCCTCTAGAGTTAAAAATATAATTTTTTCACCTTCTCATCCCATTCGTGAAGCATTCCGCGGTGGTCCTCTCACCGCCATCGGGAAGCGGACCCCACTGCGACGTTGCCCTACCCCATTCTCTGTCATCCGTCATTGTTCTCCTTCGTCCCACATCTCACCACCTTCGTCCGGGTGCTCCATCAATGCAGCTCGTACTCCAAGCAGCCGTCGAGGAGGATAACTTCTCTCCACCTTCTCTTTACTGCTTTCTAGAGTAGATTTACCGCTTTCTAGTGCAGATTTCCCACTTTCTACTGTAGTGGTTAGTTGTAATAGACATGATATTATGGTTATGAAATTCTTGTTCATTCTCTCTATTTTGTCTTTATTTATATTATTCTCTCTCTTCTTTTAATTATTCTTTAAGTAGATAGCTAGTTTAGATTTAATTACACCAGCTAATTTGTTGTCTGACAAATAAAACAAACGTGGTTTTTAATCAAACATCTGCCTCCTTGTGTTTGACCTAGAATTCCTTTTGAATTTTGGTAAAATTTATCTGTTGACTGTTTTTCCACACAAATTTCACTACAACGACGGGTTTTCCAAACTCAAATCTATTTGCGACGATTCTCCACTCCAACACCTGGGATAGAAAAGGATGAGGAGAAAGTTGCTAAATCCTAGTAAGGCAGAGACAAACATGAACCTAGGAGAGTTTGGGATAGTCTAGGTTTAGAAAATCTTGGTTCTCAAAACCCTAACTGCATGTCGGACGAGCCACTCGCACTTACACGAATGCTTTAACCTCAGAGTTTAGCAAACCCTAGTTGGACCACTTGAGCCTAAGAAATCTACCTTCGTGACTAGAGACTAAGGTTGATAGAAAACCAAAATGTTTAGTTAAAACCTGATTTTAGGCGTCTTTCTCTAGTATTGTTGGGCCCTAATGGAATAACGATTCTTATCTCTTCCTAATCATAGATTGACTAATAGAATCAAATCATTCCACAAGTCCTAATGTACAGCCTTGCATTCATCTATGTTTTGCTAAGGGACGAGTAAAAGGTAGGCATGGAGGTGTAATAATTGCATAGTTAATACACTTAATATATCTAAATTAACTCTTAAGTAAACATAGCATAATTAGGTTATAAATAGTGCATTATAGTCAAGCAAGGCATATCAGGCTCATAATTGCATTTATAAATAATTTGTATATATTATAATAATTCTTATTTATGCAAGAATGAAATGAAGGGGTGAACTTTAAGAGTAAAGAGCTACAAAGGATACATAAGAGAAGAAACATCTTAGGAGGGGCAAAACATAATTTTTGCCAAGTTACAAGGGCTTGGGCATAATTTTCCCATTAACACTCCAAGCCCTTGCTCTTGAAGAAAACCCAAGCCCCTCTGAACATCTCTGCAAAATTCCATGTAGAGGAAACCGCATAAGCACCAGTTCAAGTGTTGGCATGCAGCTTGTGTGCGAGCTACATGCCTAGCGCAACACACACATGTGACCCATGCACACTCAGCCCACCTACGCATGCAAGTCACACACCAAGCCACAGCTATGCCAGCATCTCCCCTATTAAATCCACACAAGACCACCCACGTGCCAAACGTGGTCATGCGCTCGACTTGGCGCTCTCTCTGCACCTCCATTCGTGTGTGCACGATCCGCGCAACTAGCTGCAGCGGCCACCACCCCTCCACACATGCGATCTACATGCAAATGATACCTTTTGGCCAAATTTGGCCTCTTCTCTTCACCTATGAATACCTTACATCTCTTCCAACCACAAACCATCCAAGCCTACACCCTCTCTAACCCCTAAGGAGCTCCAAGACCCCTCTAAAGCTCCTCTTCTCCACTTCAAGGTGTGCTTCGGTCATCTGCTAGTATAAAAACTCTAGATCCTCCCTCCTTCATCCAGCTTCTCTCTCCTTTTCCCAGCACTATCGTCGCCTCCCTCTCCTCGTCCAAAGGATTGTAATCACCCAATCGTCGCTCTACTCATCCTTACTCCTCCGAACTTCGTCTGACTTCTCTCTCTTTCATCTGAGAGCCAACTGGTCCTCCATCTCTCAAATAGCCATCTCGAGAGACTATGCTTTCTCCTCTTTATTCTATGTTGTAGCTTAGTTTTAATTAGTTGAACTTTTGTAGTGACAATTTTTCTCTCTCTCTCCTATTATTCTAATTATTGTTGCATTTTAGTTTTAAATAAAATTCCAAATTATTCAATTCTATGCTGCTTCACATATCATTTCACTCTTGTTACACTCACCTTATTTCCCACCATTATTGTGACTCCACCACACCCACTCACGATCACATTTTCCACTCCACTCTCATTTACAAAAATCTATAAAAATCATAAAACCAAAAAATACCAAAAAGAAATAACTCCCATAGATTTTCACAAATCGAACATTGCCTCCTCATGTTCAACCCAGACTCAACATCTAGTAAAATTATTTGGTCCCAAACTTTTGCAATTACAGCGATACACTTTCAAACTAATCCTACGTAAATTTTCGCACATCACTAATAAAGAGCCAGTTGGTGCATGTAAGAATTGGTCGATGCCTATGTGCTAACTATTATTGTTTAGGGTGTTTTAGGACTTCAGTTTGGTTCCCTATATTGCCTAATAGCCAACTAAGTTTCTTAACTCTATTTTGGGTGGAGAAGGCACGCGATCGACAAAGTGAGAAGCAGCCCTCTCAGAATCACACCAGCCGGTGGAGGAGTGCGATCGCGTGGGTGCAGGTGACCAGGAAATTGAGAAGCCCACTGATCACCTTGGCACCCTAGCCTATTGCGCTTAACTTACATGGAGGAGGGGGTGACCAAGTGTAGCAATTGTAACCGACTAAGGGAGGGATGGCGATGACGATGATGACTGAGGGAGCGTGGAAAAGGGTAGAGTGGTGATGGCGTGGAGGAGGGCATGGGTTTCTGACCGGTGGAAGGAGGCTGAGAGAGGAGAAGGTGGGCGGTGCAAGGGCTTGGCGAGGAGGAAGGGAGAGTGAGGGGGACGTCATTTGCTTTCGATGTAGGCAGAGAGGACACATGGCTGCGGTGTGTCATAATGCTCATATGTGCCTCGAGTGAGGGGGTTTGGGTCATAAAAGAAGCATGTGTAGGAGGAGGCCACATACAACCAATGAAGGGAAGGGAGGATCCTTCCAAACACATGGAGGAGGAGACCCAAACCCTAGGAGACACGAGGACAAGGAACAAGTTAGCCGTGGGGGTCCACACCAACATGATGGGCATGCACCAGATTGACGTGATCTACATGGAGCGTCCTCCCCCCCCCCCTCCACCTACACCTCCTCCCTCAACGTGGAAGTTACCCTAATGCAAGAAGTCTTGGTGGTGAAGGCTAACCTCCATGGTGCCCTCGTCAAAGAAATATGGCTAGTGCCCCTTCCTTGGATGATCTCCAAGGGTTTGTAAGATCTCTCTCCTTCTCGCCCCTGCTATGGAAGATCCGTGTGTTGAACCCATCGAGGTTCCTTATTTTCAGGTTGGAGAATGTGGATGTTGATCTTCTCAAATTTCGATCATTGTCAATTGGTTTGATTTTCGTGATTTAGCATTTGGTTCGGTCGTTTGATGGGGCTTTGAATGAGAGACAATTGCAACGGATTTTTGATTGTGATGGTGTTGTGGAGATTTCTAGTTTGCCTTTGAACTTGCGTTCCAATGCAGTGGTTTCCAATATTGTAGTGGGCTTTGCGTCACTAAAGGAGCGAAGGCATGGTTGTGGGCCTGGCAAAAGAAGATGGAAGCATAGTGAGGGTGGATGTGCAGCTTAGACATGGGGGGTCATTCCATGAGAGTGACGTTCTCAGATGTGGTGGTTCTTCTTGGCTTCTCCATCTTCATGTGACGGTTTGTCCTCTAGTGAGAAACAGTGGCAAGGAAGGGTAGGGGAACACTTCTGCAGCAGGGGTGGGGATGCCATGCAGTGGCATCCAATTGTAGACGAAAGTAGATCAAAAGGAAATGGGAAGAAGAAACGTAAGGTGGTGGATGTGTCTATGGTGGAGCATGAGAAGGGCTCTGAGGTAGGGCTATCGGGAAGGATGGCCAGTGTTGATGGGGTCTAGAGAGGATTTAGATTAAGTTATCATCATTGTAGTGCAAAATCCTCAATCGATCTCTCAATAAATACAATTTATAGCTTGAAAATCTAGAAATGAAATCTGAGGTCGAACACAGAGAGATAATAGGAATTCACACGCTAATCTTCAATTAAAATATAAATGAGCACAATGAATGAAGCACTATAAAGATATTTCAATGAATATTAATCTATCACATTAAATATTCAATGAAGATCAATGTATCTAGAGACAAAAAGATGCCTAGAATAAAATAATGGTGATTTAGATCACCAATTATTAGCCTAAGCACATGTATATCAATTACTTAATCATGTTAAATAAATGAACAGTAATCAGACGTCTGACTGACTTGACAATCAGATGACTTAACTGTCTCATGCTACAGTACTCTTCTTCTAATCTTCTCCTTCCTTTCTTCTTTAGCTCTTTCTTCTTCTTCTTCTCAAAGCCTTCCCTTTTTTCTCTAAGGCTTTACTTCCTTCACAACACAAGAGGCCAAGCTCCTCAAGCTCTTTTCATGGCTAAGTATGGAGCAGGGGGAACCAACTTAGAGAAAAACCCTCCCCTCTCCCACTCTCTCTCTCTTTCTCCTCTCTCCTCTTTCTTTCAAACCAAGCATATCGGGTATTCGGGTTTGCGTAACCGGGTCCAGGGCTGCGTGCGTGACTGTCATAACTGAGGTGTGTACAGGTAGGTAGGTTGGGTCGTGTGAAGGGTGAAGGGACCTCACCCCATGTGTTCTTGAGGCAAATAGCTGTATAGACAAAATGAATTTATGCGGCTTCACTCGCTCCTATTCCCACGATGTGGGACTATCTTTCCCACATCCTTCACATGCGCCTGCAACTGCTTGTTTTCATCCAATTGAGGGTGAAGGAGCTCTCGAAACTCCTAATTGAAGACCTGGGTCTCTTCTTAGGAATAAGCTGTGTCACCTAGAGGTGGCACTTGGGGGTAATCGTGGTTTGAACACCACGAACACCATCGGAGGGATGACGCGGCAATGGAGCTCTGGTAGAAGACCTGAAACACAAGTACGGGCTTAAAAGCCCTCGTTAAATGGTTCAATAGAGTCACCGAAGGACGTGGAAGATGGTGGCGGTGTTCGTGGATGTGGGAGTGCGTGAGTGGTCGGACGAAGGCGAAGATGGCATGCGAAAGATGGGTTGATCGACGGAGGATTTGGGTGGGTGGAGTGGTGAATAGGTAGAGGGGTTTTGTTCGTGGTGTTGTGCCAAAGGTTGTGGAGGTGTTGGCGAGGTGGGTGAACAGGTGTAGCAAGTGGATAACCTCACCGGAGAAGTGGTCGGAGCGGAGGACGAAAGTGGTTAGCGTTAAGTCGAGGGATTCCTTTTGGATTTTGAATAGGGGAAACTAACCTAAGAATCTAAGGGAACTAATATAACCCTAAAATAATGAATGAAAGGGGGAATGCCCATGCCAGAGGTATACCGAACATGGGGAAGATGAAACCTCCAGTGGGAGAAGCAGCGACGACGAGGGGAGATAGGAGGTGGCCGTTGGTATTGCGACGCGCGAAAGAAGCTGAGGACGAAGAATCTGCTGGCTATAGTCTGTGAGAGCGGACAAGGAAGGTGGTCGAAGGAGGTCACCGAAGCTCGTGGAGCATTCGGCTGAAGAGGAGGGAAGAAGGAGGTTTTCCAGCCAAAAACAAGCTAAGGAGTTAAGGCATGCCCTGGGCGTGCTTTTATAGGGACTAAGGAGGAGTTTCAAGCTTGGAAATAAGCTTGTAACTCCATGCTTTTTGCAAGTATGGCATGTGTATTCAAGGAGTTCGTATGAGCTCCATGAATGGATTTGGATGGTAGGAGTAGGTTCAAATTGAAGAGGATCTCGACGTGAATCTTCCTTCCAATTTTGAAAGGGTTTGGTTGCAAAATTAGGGAGTAATCCCTGATTGAAGGTCATCGATGAAGTGGATTTAGGAGTTTTGTTGGTATGGAGGCGGTGGGGACCTACTTGTGAAGAAGATGACAAAGCTGGGGGGTTATTGCAAAGAATT
This sequence comes from Thalassia testudinum, assembly GCA_037157565.1. Lineage (NCBI taxonomy): Eukaryota > Viridiplantae > Streptophyta > Magnoliopsida > Alismatales > Hydrocharitaceae > Thalassia > Thalassia testudinum. The sequence continues at coordinate 150,029,454 of JAZHRO010000031.1, forward strand.
CAAAAGTTGAGGGGCTTCTTGTAAGAAAAAGAGTCAAAACAAGATTAAAATGCAAAATAGGTCAAGATAACCTCAAATTGGGCCCAAATTTTGGTACAAACCTAATTTGAACTCAAGGAACCTGATGGTGAAGCTAGATTTTGGTTTTGACCAAGTTTGATTGGGTAAATTGTGTAGAAATCCAAATTAGGACAACTGTTTGTCTGATACTCTATTTTAGATCAAAATGGGTTCCAATGGTAAAATCAAAGGTACCAAACCTTAGGGAATATTTTTCTATGATTTTTAGAAGATTTAGGTGAATTTTATCCTGACCGAAACCATAGTTAATTAAGCGGGTCTATTTTTAGAGTTTCAAATGTCTATTAATTCTCAAAACGCATGAAAACTCGTTTCTATCTGCATGAACCCACTAATTAGACATTTATGACCATTTGACCATTAATTAATCCCTAAGAATTAAAGGTGATTGTTATGCAATTAGGATATTCTATTAAAATTGTAGTTTTACCCTATTTTCATGTTTATCTCTCAGAATGGATGTGCAATGAATTACAATCTTCTGGCGGTTATGTAGGAGCATTTATCAATGAAATCTGACTAATTAAAGCTAGATATGGCTGATGATGACGTTATCATCAGCCAGTGAAGAGGGTAGGATCTAAAAGGCACAAGCACACTAGAAAGGGGGATGAATAGTGTAGTAAACAAAAAATATGCAAATAAAGCAAACCACAAAATATAACACCAGATGTATAGTGGTTCCCCTCACTTGGGTACTCCACTACCTAAGTCTCCCGACTTAGGATTTTTAACCCGATTCCCTCAACTCGGAGGGAATCAATTTACTATAAATGGAGGTAATTAATGGGTTACCTCAACCCAATTATAAGATTGAATAAGAACAAAAATTACAGGTGTAAGCAAGCAACAATAAAGCTTACAACCAAGTTCCTAAGTCTCCAACAAGAATTTGCTTAATAGAATGATTATATACTAATCTAACGAAAGCACACTAAAGCAAAGAAGAGATTTTATGATGAAGAACGAAAATGCCTGAAAGAGGTTTGTTTCAAAGAGTATCACCTTGAAGAAGAATGCAACAAAATAACAATCCTTGCAGCTTGAATTGTGAAATTTGGGAATTAGGAGCAAGGAGATAATTTTTGCTTGTGTTCTGTGCAAATGACACATATAAGGTGTTTTTATAAGCCACTAAACACCTTCCCTACGATTAGTAGCCCTTAGGGGCAAAATAGGAAGATTAAAGATAGGGTTAATTGCAAAATAGCCATTCAGATTGGGCACAACGGTTAGTTGGAACCAATACTAAAGTTGTGGTACCGATAATAACTGTTCACAGTTTGGAACTAGAACCCAAACCTGTACCAAGTACCTTGAATGAGCTTTGTTCATCAATCTAAGTGAAATTTGAATGTAAATACATGATCAATATGACAATGAAACAATATTAATTTCAAACGAATAGCAAAACAAGAGTATGATTCCTAATTATCTCTATTTTGATTTTAATTCCTAAGTCATTTATCTTGTTAGGAGACATACACAATCTAGCTTACAAGATATATGAGTAATATGAAAATAGTCTTCATTCTTCATGTCATCATCACTTCTTCCATACTTCCTAAATCCTGTGATTTCCTGAAAATAACACTTCATAAACCCATTAGATTTAAAACGATTTTATTAACACCAAAGCATAAAAGAGAAGTGGAACTAGGTTCCAACAATCTCCTTTTTGGTGTTGACAAAACAATAGAAATACCCATATTTAAAATAATAGAAACCTCATAAGAAAAGGAATACAAAAAACTCCACTAGGAGTGAAACCTCCCCCTAAAACTAAGCTTTCTTACTTTAAATACAATGTATTTATCATTTCTGGTAACGAAATACGCGTGATTTGTAAAAGCGGATTTTTAATGTCGTTGTAACACGCGAATCTGCTTTCGCTCTTAAATTTATAATCCTAGATAGGGAAGTATCTAGGGTCGTCCAAGGAGGCAATATGGTTGCAAAATTGATTCTCTTGCTAGGAATATAAATCTCAACTTTCTTTTTGGTATTTTTTTTCAATATATCATTTTTTTTGTTTTTAAGCTAAGGCAACATGCGAACTGATGGCGGGAAAAGTGATTTACACTTCAATTTAAATACTACTTCTATGTGGCAAGTAGAGCCTCTCCCTAAGCTCACTCTAGGCAAGTGGAGGCCTAGAATAATTAGGGAGGGGGAGTGAAGAATGCTGAAAATAAGCTAATAGAAATGCAAACAAAAAAATTGCAAAGAAGGCAACTAGATAATTGATAAAGTGTTTTACAAAAGGCCTAGTAGAGGAAAGCTTGTACTACTAGAAAAATGAAAATAAGAAAAGAAAACACAAATCCTCTAGATAGATGGTGAAGAAGAGGCTTCTTGCTCCAAGGTTGGTGGCTCCCAATCTTGAAAAGAGTCCTTCAACTCCTTCCTTGCAGTGCTCCGCCAAGGTGATGTCCTTCAAGGCAAGCCCTAGGGGGGCGTGCCCTAAGTTTCTCTCCAAGGGTGGACGTCCACCCTAAGTCCTTCTCCTTTTCCTGGCCGTCCTCCTTGTAGTGGAAGAGTCCTCCTCCTTGGCGTGGCTCAAGTTGAAGAGAGTGGGGAGAAGAAGGCACCAAAGGGGCTGGTGATGTGCCCCTTTAATCTCCTTCTCTACTCCTTCTTCTTGGCCGTAGGTATAGGTGGTTTAGGTAGAAAAATATACTAAGGGAGGATGCCCCAAAATGGTGGTAGGTGGTGGCTTTTTATAGAATAGGATGGGGGGTTAAGGTGCCCCTTGAAATGGAGGGCTAGGATGGAAGGATGAGGGTGGTTGGTGATCCTATGGCTAGGGTGAGTTGGCGCCAACCCAAGGGGTGTTAAAGGGGGTGGTTATGGTGTGGGTTAGCTTATGTGAAGCTTAGGTGGAGCTAGTTGGGTGGAGTTGGTAGGTTGGTTTTTGGGGTGGTACAAGACAAGGAAGTTGGAGCATAGTTAAGCTAAGCTAAGCTAAGCTAAGCTAGCTTAGCTAATGGACGAGTAGAGGAGAAGATGTTGGAGCTAGGGTTTGGAGGAAGGAGCTGAGGAGAAGAAGTCTGGAGTTGGAGCTGGAGCTGGCTGCTGCGGAAGAGGCTGGCATGGGGCCACTCTAGCTGGCTTAGCTTGCTAGTTCTTTGCTAGTTGCTAAGCCAAGCTAAAGTGAGCTAGCTTCTACCAAAATGAGCTGAGGTGAGCTAGGTCTGGTGCTCCCAGGGAGAATCAAGCTGGTTGAGGCAGCTAAGGTAGCTTAGCTCAACTGAGTTGAGCTAAGCTGAGTCCCCGGGAGCTGGACTTGAGCTTCCTGAGCTGAGATGAATTCTTCTTCAGCTGGCTGGAGTTGAGTGGAGCTGAATGTAGCTGGATCTGAGCTGGGGTGAACTCCTGTCAACTCAGCTGAGCTAGCTAGAGCTCCCTGTGAACTAGTGGGAGCTGAGATGAGCTAGACTCAGCTAAGTTGAGCTGGATCTGAGCTGACTTGAGCTAGGGTGAGCTAAGATGAACTCTCTTGAGCTGCCATCCAGCTGAGATTAGCTGAATGGAGCTGGGATGAGGTAACCCTAGTTCAAGTAAGCTAGGTTCCAGCTGCGGTGAGCTGGATCAAGCTGAGGTGAGCTGGATCAAGCTGAGGTGAGCTGGATTAGGCTGAGTTCCAGCTAGTCTGGGCTTCTCCTTCACCATTTGCCTTCTTGAGTGTTAGGGTTTTAGGGATCTGTGCATCTGTACATCCCTAACACTCACAAAAACACATTAAAACGACAATAAAAAATGCAATGCATGCCTATCCTAATTTATGCCTAAATGCAGCCCAAAAACCCGTTTGCGGAGTAAAATCCTAAGAGCTAGGTTTGTTTTAATGCATAAGAATGATGATAAACTGACGTTTATCAATTTCTCCCCCTTTTTGTCAATCAAACAAAAAGACAATGACCAGGCATGAGAAAATATTATAGAGAAACAAAATGATTAAAAATCATAACAACCGTAATTGAAGTCATACATCATGAAAAGTCATAATAACCAAAGAAACATGTTCAAATGTTTAATACAAGAAAATTTAGACTAAACTAATTGCGAGGTCATTTTCTGATAGACTTTTGAGCATGTCTGCTGCTAGTTCTACCACCATCATCACCACCATCATCATCATCATAATTTTCGTCATCTTCATCATCTTCATCTTCACTTTCAGCATAAGAAACCTCTTGTTTATCTTCATTGTCTTCTTCCTCTTCATCATCATGAAGAATAGGTTCTTCTTTCTCCATTGGAGAGGAAACATGAGATGGGTCTTGAAAATGCTTTTGACGTCTCTCACTGTATTCTTTGGCTGCTTTTGGTTGAGTGCACTTCGTTTGCTTAAGATGTTGAGTGGAAAAAGCAAAATGAGAGAACTCAACAGAAAGTGAAAGATCATAGAACTTGTGTTCCATATGACGGAAATCAAAGGTGAGGTTTGACAGATTTTGTCCAATATAATTAAAAGTGTTAATCATATTAGGATCAGTTCCAAACTCATGAGAGAAATTGACCCAAGGCGTTTCAGCTTCTGGATATGGATAAGTTATGGGAACAAATGCTGAGGATGATTGAGAAGTTGGATGAGAAAAAGATTAAGCATTAGGATCAACTTGATCTTCTTCTTCATCATCACTAGATGATTCCTCTCTAGTAGGTTTTACTCCCATTTTCCGAAAAGTGGACCACTTGAAATAGACCACTTTTCTAAGTGGAGTAAAGTTAGAGAGATCAATTTTATGCTTGATAAGAATGTGAGATACAAGAATATCAAGAGGAAGAGCTGAAGCATGGTAATGAGGTCTTAAGAAGTGAATAAATACCATGTTCCAATTGGTAGAGAAACTTGTTATAATAGCATAGATTAAGGGTAAAATATCTATAGGGATCTTGTGGAATCCTGAGTATTTGGCCCTTAGGTTCCATGCTAAAATTCTGAATAGAACTCTAGCAAATAAGGTCATGTTTGGGGCAACCAAGGCTTTTCCCTAACAGTTAGGGAGCAAGAGTGTTTCATGAATTTTTGAAGTAGTAAATTTCTCCTTAAGAGTATTGAAAGCATGACCTTCGTTAGGACATTGTATTATGGTGGACATGAATTTAGGTGTAACAGTTATTTTTTGACCAAAAAAGTTTGACGTTAAGACAAGATGACCTCAATTGTCTTGTTCTTGGAGATTCGCAAAAAATAGACAATTAACGTCAGGATAAACTCCAGGAACATCTGCAAAAAATAACTCATCAAAGAAATGCATGAGGTTTTGTTCAGATAGACGAGTAGTGAAGTTAAAGAGTTGTAAAGAAAAGTCTTTCCACTCAACTGGTCTACAATGATGAAGCTTAAGGGCCTTATACCAATCAAACTTTGACTTGGCATCCTCATTGATGTAAAATTTGTGAAATGCATCTTGAGGTCCTTTCCTTACTCTTAGATTTGGGTGCCATCTGTAAACATGCAACAAATAAAGTAGGAGAAACAATGAGTAAATCAGAGTATTTCCTTTCATGTGTGCATACAAAAACACTCTTAAGCCTGCATGTACTGATAGTGGTGATTACTACCGGTACCTGCTATCAAAAGCAGGCTCTGCTGCACCCAGCAAATACCGGTACCGATGATGGGTACCGGTACCATCTGGTACCTGACGTGAAATACAATGTAGCAGTAGGAGTGATTTAGGGAGAGGGAGAAACAAGATGTGTAATGAATCAAGATATTAAGATCTACTAAAGGAATGAGAGAATACCTAGAGTTGAGACTTGGAGGAGATCCTTCTTCTTCTCTTTGGTTAGGGTTTGGAGAGGGTCTTGGAGAGAATGGGAACTAGGTTTTGGAAAAAATAAAATGAGGCAAGTGCTTGCACTTGACCTCTTTTATATGGGATGGGTCATGTGCTAACCACATGACCACTTAAGTGGTTGAGAAAAATTTCAACGATCAACTTAGGTATTGAAAAATAATGTAGTCAATATCCTAAGCTAAGCAATCATATTGCAAATAACACCCTAATATTTCTATAAATATGGAAATATTACAGTATATCCCTTTTTAGTAAAAGTGGGTAAATTACAGTTAGGCCCTCAGGGATTTTTATAATTACAAACAAGTTATAAAGCAAACAAACTTTTAATTTTGAATTTCTTTAATTGTACAAAGTCCCAATTTTCTTCTTATAAAGTAGAATCTCTCTGCTGCAAGAGGTTTTGTAGAAATGTCTGCTAATTGGTTTTATATATATATAAATTCTAAATGAATGACACCTTGTAGCACATTGTCTTTAAGAAAATGGTGTCGAACATCTATGTGTTTGGTACGGGAATGATGTATCTAATTTTTGGATAAATTAATTACACTTGTACTATCACATAGAATTTTAGATTGCGCAAAAGATAATCCAAAATCAGACAAAGTCTGTCTCATTCAAATGACCTGAGAACAAGCAAGTGAAGCAACAATATATTCTGCTTCGGTCGTAGAAGGTGAGACACATGTTTGTTTTTCAGAGAACCATGAAACCAAGGATTCTCTAATAAAATGACAGGTGCTGCTAGTGCTCTTTCGGTCTGTCTGACTTCCTGCATAATCAGCATCACTATAGAATAATAAATCTAAGGTCTGTGCTTTAGGATAAAAGAGGCCAAGATCTCTTGTGCTATTTAGGTATCTAAATATTCTCTTTACTGCGTTTAAATGAGATTCCTTGGGTTCAGATTGGAATCTCGCACATAAACATGTAGCAAAAAGAATATCAGGTCTAGAGGTTGTAAGGTATGGTAGTGATCCTATCATACCCTGGTATTTCTTTTCATCTACCTTCCTACCTGATAAATCTTCACCAAGAGAAGTAGATGGAGAAATTGGAGTCACTTTTCCATTTACTTTTTCAAAGTCAAACTTCTTGAGAATCTCAAGAACATATTTTGTTTAACTAATGTAAATACTTGTGTCTAGTCTAATTGTTGGATTTAGAGGCCTAAAAAGAATCTGAGTTCACCCATCATACTCATTTCAAACTCAGTCTTCAGAGTCTCGCAAAAATGCTGACACAGGGACTCCTTGGTTGATCCAAATATAATATCATCAACGTATATTTGAACCAACAGGATGTCACTTCTTTCTTTACAAAAAGAGTTGAATCAACAACTCCAATTCTATATCCATGCTGGAGAAGGAAGGACCTAAGTCTATCATACCAAGCCCTAGGAGCTTGTTTAAATCCATATATCACCTTATTGTGCTTGAATACATGCTTTGGGTGTGCTAGGTCCTCGAACCCAGGAGGCTAATGAACATAAACTTCTTCCTTAATATAACCATTACAAAAGGTGCTCTTAATATCCATTTGAAATAACTTGAAGCCCTTTGCACTTGCAAAGGCAAGTAGCATCCGTATGGACTCCAAGCGAGCAACAAGAGTAAATGTCTCATCAAAGTCAATTCCCTCCTGTTGGTTATAGCCTTGAGCTACAAGTCTGACCTTATTCCTAATTACTGAATCAGATTCATCTAATTTATTTTGGAACACCCACTTGGTTCCAATAATGGAATTACTCTCAAGAGCGGGTACTAAGTCCCATACATTGTTCCTTGTAAATTGGAGTAGCTCCTTCTGCACAGCTACAACCCATAATTCACCCTTTAATGCCTCATCGACTTTCTTGGGTTCAAGTTGAGAAACAAAGGTATTAAGGACAAAATCAGCTCTTAAACGTGATCGGGTTTTTACACCTTGTTTAATATCACCTATAATTTGACCTTGAGGGTGATCCTTGTGGTGTACCTATTCTTTTGGAAGATCATGTACATTTCATGTATCTTCCATTTTTGATACATCAATGAAGGGGGTATCTTCATCATCGGAATCTAGATGATTTGGTTCTGGTTCTCCTAAAGTTGTTTCATCAAATGAAACATGCAAGGATTCTTCTACAACAAAAGTCCTTTTAGTAAAGACTCGATAAGCTTTCCTTCTTGTTGAATAGCCAATAAAGATACCTTCATCACCTTTAGCATCAAACTTATCAAGTCAATCTCGGTTGTTTAATAAATAACATCAACATCCAAACACCCTAAAATATGAAATCCTAGGAGACTTCTCATAATAAAGCTCATATCGAGTTTTCTTAATAATAGGCCTTAAGAGAGTTCTATTGAGAACTTAATATGTTGTATTAATGGCTTCAGCCCAGAAATATTTTTGAAGCCCAGACTCCAAGAGCAAGGTTCGGGTGCATTCTTGTATAGTGCAATTCTTACACTCTACAACACCATTTTGAGATGGTGCCCATGGAAATGAAAATTCATGGGATATGCCCGAATTAGCAGAAAAACTTGAAAATTTTTCATTTTCAAATTCACCCCCATAATCAATCTTAAGTCTAAGAATTGAAGATGATTTTTCCTTTTGAAGTCTTCGAGCAAGACTTAGGAAGGAGTTAAGTGAGTTATCCTTATGTTTCAGGAAGATGACCCAAGTGAACCTTGAGAAGTCATCAACAATAACTAGGCAAAATTTTGATCCATTTAGGCTCTCAAATCATGTTGGCCCAAATAGATCAAGGTGTAACAACTCTAAGGAATGCGTAGTTGAGACTAAGTCTTTTGGTTTAAAAGAAGCCTTGTGCATTTTTTCGAGTTCACAAGATTTGCACAATGCATCTTTTTTATAAGTTAGTTTGGGTAGGCCCCTTACTAAATCATTTTTTACTAGCTTATTTAGGTGTTTGTGATTTATGTAACCTAGCCTACGGTGCCATAAATCCACTTCAACGTGAGAAGCAAGCAGACATTTTACAAATTTTTCTTGTGAAAAATGAAGAGCATAGATATTTTCATATCTAAAGCCTTCAATTAAAATCATATTTGTTCTTTCTTTTAATATTTTAAATGCAATTTTAGTAAACAATACATTACATCCATTATCAAATATTTGACTAACACTAAGCAGGTTATGTTTTAAATTTTCTACTAAAAGAACATTTTGTACTTTCTTAGAGGAATTACCTATGGTACCTTCACCAATAATGCGACAATGTTTTTTGTCGCCCAACTTGACATGTCCTCCATCTTGAATTCTCGTCCATTTGATAAAGAGGTAGGAGTATCCTATCATATGCTTGGAACACCCACTATCTAGGATCCATTTGTCTTTCTTGACCTGCAAAATAGTTTATCAATTCTAATTTAGGTACCATATGGTGCTACAGACAGTTCATCTGTTGGATTTCAGTTGGTAGTTCAATCCCTTGGCCTGAATGAATACTCATCATCAGGAGTTCAGTTCACTTGGCATAATGGTAATGGCTTATTATCTAAGATTGATAGATTCTTTGGGAATGTGACTATCCTTGATAGATTTCAACTGTCAAGTGTTGCTGGTCTGGACAGCCCTTTCTCTGACCATACTCCTTTGGTCTGGGATAGTGGTGAAGAGATCCAAGCAGGCTCATACTTCAAGTTTAGAAAATCTTGGCTGAGAGAACCTGGATTCCATGAGATGATTGGCTCATGGTGGCAGACCAAATAGGTAGAGGGCTCAGCTACTATCAGGTTTGCCTCCAAGCTAGCAGCTCTACGTACAGTTCCAAAAGAATATGGAGATACTGTGGTCACACTGAGGTAGCAGAGACGTGTAGAGGCTTTGAACAACATCCAAATGCTAGATTCTAAGGAAGCAGCAGGCCCTCTATCTGATGAGGAGCTTGCAAACAGAAGAATGTGGCAAGGGGTGGTAGTGGAGGAGGATTTCAAATAGGAGATTGATTGGAGGGAGAGATCAAGATAGTTGTGGCTCAAGGAGGGAGACACCAACACAAAATTCTTTCACCTTGCGGCCAGCTCTCGGAGGCGAGTAAATTATATCTCTTCCATTCTCAAAGATGGGCACAGACTATCCTCTATGCAGGAAATAAGGGCAGAGGCTATCAGGTACTACAAGGGGTCTTCACAGGCAACAAAGAGAGGGGAATGGAGGATGGTTGTGAATGATGCACCAAGAGTTACAAGTGATCAGGCCTCCCAACTGACAGCTACTCTCACCGAACAAGAAACTATGAATGCTATTAAAGATCTAAATATGGAAGGCTCCCCTAGACCTAATGGTATCCAAGTGTTCTTTTATAAAGAAATGTGGAGTGTGATTGGCAAGGAGGTGTTGGAAGTCATAAGAGAGTTTGAGAAGGGCAATGCAGGTTTCAATAAGATCAATAAATCTTATCTTTTCTTATTGCCAAAGACTATGGGAGCTAATAAGTTTTCAGACTTTAGACCGATTTCCTTGTTGAATTCCATCTACGTAGTGGTGAGTAAGATATTGGCAAACAGATTGAGAACTGTTCTACAAAGCTTGATTCGCCCTGTACAATCTGCCTTTCTACCCAGCAAATCCCTTCAAGAATCTTTCATTATGGCCCAAGAACTGGTGAGTGGATGGCACAAAAGGAAATGTAAGGCATTTATGTGGAAAGTGGACTTCCAAAAGGCCTGCGACTCAGTGTCGTGGCCATACATTTGGGAGGTTTTCAAAAGGAGAGGTTTCCCCCCCATATGGATCCAGTGGATGAAGCATTGTATCACAATTGCTTCCTTCCCCCCACTGATCAATGGGAAACCAAGTGGTGCTTGGATTCAACCTCAATGCGGGGTTAGACAAGGATGTCCTCTAGCCCCTTTGATTTTTAATCTTGCAATTGATGGGCTCGCAAGATATGCATGTAAAATGACAGAGGCAGGGGTCATCAGAGGATATTCACTTTCCAACAGGAGGACTTTGGCTCCTATTTTACAGTACGTAGATGATACGGTTTTCTTTGTGGAAGGGTCCAATTCTGCTACCCATGCTTTAGGGCATATGGTGAAGATTTTTGGAGACATCTCAGGTCTGAAATTGAATAGGGAAAAGTCTACTTTGATATGCTTTGGCATGAATGAGCAGGAACAGAACACACTAGTGGCTACATTGGGTACACCTCGGTCTAAGCTGCCAATTAAATATCTGGAACTGTCATTACGATCTGCAAAAATGAAGAAAGATTGGAATGTTCTTTTCGATAAGATCTCCATCAAACTGGAAGGGTGGAGTAGTAAATTTTTTTCAAAGGGTGGGAGACTAATTCTCCTATATTCAATGATAACCTCTATCCCGGTGTTCTACTTCAGCATCTTTAAAGCCCCAAAATCTATTTGGAAATGGCTGGACGTAATGCGAAAGAAATTTTTTTGGAAAGGGGTAGGATATGAGGGGAGGTTCATGCAGCCTGTGAAATGGGAATAGATTTTCCGACCAAAGGAAATGGGTGGACTGGGGATTAAGGCACTTAAGGAATTCAATGAGGCTCTTCTAATCAAATGGGCAATCAAGATCTTTGAGGGCAAGGAAGAAATCTAGACAGACCTGATCAGAGATTGCTATGGTGGTTCCAACAGTGCACTAAATAGGTTACATCCAATCAAACCATCCCCTTTTTGGAGATCGCTCATCCTAGCAATTAAAACTAATTGGCATTTGATGCAGCCCAAGCTTGGAGTTGGCCGTGATTTCAGTTTGTGGAATGAGCAGTGGTCAACACGAGGATTTTAAGAGATGCCTTTCCAAGAGCACACGCTGCAGCTGCAGATAAAGAAGCCCCTATTAGCAGCCTGTGGTCTGTTACAGGGAACTGCTAGAGGCTTGAAGGATCTGAAGTATGCAGAACAAATACACTATAGTGGGAGGATAGGTAGAATCTGCTATCTGCATTGCAGCAGATCTGTCCTAGACAGGGCACGGCTGATACATATGGCTAGAATGGGAAATTTACAATGCAACAGGCCTATGAAAGGATTATCAGGTCAAACACAAATGTGGAGATTGACCCGATTGATAAGAAAATATGGCTATTGAAGATTCCACTGAAAGTACAAATTTTCTTATGGCTTTGCAGGAGGGAAGGCTTGATTATGGGTGACTTTAGACACAAAAGAATGGGGACAACGTTAAATGCCTGCTATCTCTGTGGATTACACACTAACAGTGTGTCTCATATTTTTTCCTCATGTTTAGTCACAGACAAGTTATGGAGGATGATATGTTAAGAACCTCTACCTACTTGGGACTCCCATTGGTAGAGGTTTACTACACCTGAACGATCATACAGGTGTATGGCCGCCACCTTGTGGTGTGTGTGGAGGGAGAAAAATGAAAAGTTATTTCAGGAGAGACCAATTCGGTGTGAGCTAATTGTAAATGAGTGCTGGTCCCTCATACATAGATGGGGATCCAATATGTAATTAGTTTTATTTGTTTAACTTGAAATAAAATGATCTCCGAATTGCTATCGTTTCACGATAGCTTTCCTCACAGTTTCAAAAAAGAACAAAATTTAGGTACCCATTTTCTTTTGGGTCCTTAATGGTTAGTTCCCTTTAAATCCTTAGATTTATAGATCACCTTTGTGTTAGATCTATAATTCTTAGGATTTTTGACCTTTTGATAAATCCATGCATGTCTAGGTGCATGTGATTTATTTTGTGTGTTCGTTTTATTATGAAATTTTGCTTTTAAATTATTACAAAATTCTGTATTTAACCTAGTTGTTGTTTTAAGATTATTTAAAGTTCCCTCAAAATGTTCATAAACATCCTTTAATTCTACTATCTTTGCATGCAATTGTGAGTTAGTATCTTTTGTTATGTCTAACTCTATTTCTAAACATGACTTTTCTATCTCTAAAGTCATATAATTATTATGCAAGACTTTATTTTCCTTTTTAATCAACCTAGCTTTGTGATACAAGTCTTCATATGCTTGTAATAACTCATTAAAAGTGACTTCAAAATCTACCTCATTTTCCGAGCTGTCGTTGTTTGCCATCAAACATAGATGTGCAACTTCGATTTCCTCGGATTCTTCGAAGGATGATTCGGTGCTGGAATCGCTGTCATCCCAAGTTACTTTATACGTCTTTCTTGAGACCTTCTTCTGATCAACTTCTTTGCCTTTCTTCTTTTCTTCCTTCTTCTTGATCATTGGACAGTCTTTTCATACGTGTCCCCTTTTCTTGCATTAAAAACACACTATGTCATTTGAAAATTTATTCACTCTCTTACCTTGCTTTCGGATGAATCGTCGAAATCGTCTTGTTAGAAGAGTAAGCTCTTCTTCGTCGAAGTCGGAATCATCAAAGTCTGAATCCTCCTTTAGAGCTTTGAAAGCATGCTCCTTTTTCTTGCTTATTGATCTCTCCTCATTCTTCTTCATGTTCTCTAGTTGGACCTCATACGCCATGAGGCTTCCAATCAAGTCATCAAGAGAAAGGACTGAAAGATCCTTTGCCTCTTGAATCACTGTCGATTTTGGAGACCAATCACTTATAAGGGATCTCAAGATCTTTCTTACAAGCTGCTCTTCGGTGAACTTCACTCCAAAATTCTTCATAGGGTTGACACTATCTCCAAACCTCGTGTACATTGCCTTGATTGTTTCACCTTTCTCCATCCTGAAACACTCATAACTTTCTGTTAGAATAGATATGAGTGTTTCTTTTACCTTTTTAGTACCTTCGTAGGTGACTTGCAGTGTGTTCCATATCTTGTATGTGAACTCGCAAGCCGAGATATGATTGAATTCCTCCCTTGACAACACACAATAAAGTGCATCCATCACCTTCAGATTGTCGGCAATTTTCTTCTTTTGATCCGCCGTCCATACTACTCCTTCTTGCTGCTCTGAATCAGAGTACTTCCCTTGAATGAGGGTCTAGGACTCCTTATCCATTGCCTTGAGGAAGACTTGCATCCTCCTCTTCCAATATCTATAGTAGGTCCCATCGAAGTAGGGAGGATGCATGGATGACTGTCCTTCAGTGCGCTTGGTTGATGATGCCATAGCAAGCAAGGATTTTTACTTCTCGCAACCCGCTCTGATACCACCTATAGGATCTAAAAGGCACAAGCACACTAGAAAGGGGGATGAATAGTGTAGTAAACAAAAAATATGCAAATAAAGCAAACCACAAAATATAACACCAGATGTATAGTGGTTCCCCTCACTTGGGTACTCCACTACCTAAGTCTCCCGACTTAGGATTTTTAACCCGATTCCCACAACTTGGAGGGAATCAATTTACTATAAATGGAAGTAATTAACGGGTTACCTCAACCCAATTATAAGATTGAATAAGAATAAAAAATACAGGTGTAACAAGCAACAATAAAGCTTACAACTAAGTTCTTAAGTCTCAAACAAGAATTTGCTTAATAGAATGATTATATACTAATCTAACGAAAGCACACTAAAGTGAAAAAGAGATTTTACGATGAAGAACGAAATTTCCTGACAAAGGTTTGTTGCAAAGAATATTGCCTTGAAGAAGAATGCAACAAAATAACAATCCTTGCAGCTTGAATTGAGAAATCTAGGAATTAGGAGCAAGAAGATAATTTTTGCTTGTGTTATGTGCCAATGACACACACAAGGTGTTTATATAAGCCACTAAACACCTTCCCTATGATTACTAGTTGTTAGGGGAAAAATAGGAAGTTTAGAGATAAGATTAATTGCAAAATAGCCATTCAGATTGAGCACAATGATTAGTTGGTACTAGTAGTAAAGTTGTGGTCCCGGTACTGACTGCTCACAGTTAACTAGCAGTCAGCCCAACAAAGTTTGGGTATCGGTACTCAGTGCTAATAGTTGAGTACCAACTAAATCACTAGGTACCGATACTCATGATGAGTATCGGTACTTGTGACTCACAGATTTAGGTCATGAAATAAACTGTGACCTACATGTACTGGTACTGGTGATTAATACCAATACTTATAAGGTCTAGGCACTTCTCAAGTCTTCAAACTGTGAGCACTTGGTACCGGTACTCATAATGAGTATCAGTACTTGTTGTTCACAGTTTGGGACTAAAACCCAAACTTATGCCAAGTACCATAAATGAGCTTTGTTCATCAATCTAAGTGAAATTTGAACGTAAATACATGATCAATATGACAATGAAACGATATTAATTTCAAACGAATAGCAAAATGGGAGTATGATTCTTAATTATCTCTATTTTGATTTTAATTCCTAAGTCATTTATCTTGTTAGGAGACATACATAATCTAGATTGCAAGATATATGAACAATATGAAAATAGTCTTCATTCTTCATGCCATCATCACTTCTTTCATACTTCCTAAATCTTGTAATTTCCTGAAAATAACACTTCATAAACCCATTAGATTTAAAACGATTTTGTTAACACCAAAACATAAAAATAGAAGTGGAACTAGGTTCCAACAAAGAGGATGGTACCATTGTGATTCACAAGAAAGTTGGTGATTCTTCCTTCAGAGAGACAGGGGGTGACACATTTGTTTTCTCTACTCCAAAGAAGGTGAGGTATAATGTAGGTTCAACTTCACCCACCAAGGGAGGAACTTCAAGCAAGGGCAGATATCATCTTAGAAGTTGTGGACCGATACATGTGGTCGTCAATTAGTTAGCTAAGACCTTGTAGGTGTCACATAGGGAGGGTGCGCAGGAGGGGACTGGTGAATCCTTATGCTGAGGGTCCTGGCATGGAATGTGAGGGGGCTGAGGGACCGTACAAGAAGGGGCATTCTGGCAAGGTATCTAAGGGAGTGGGGGATTGACTGTGCTCTGTTGCAAGAGACTCATATTGAAGGGGAAGATAATGGCCTATGGAAACCCCTACTGGGGACTAGGGAGGCTACCTTGAGATGCATTCCATCTAGTGGAAGAGCAAAGGGGTTGTGTGTGTGGTGATGGCCTACTATGCTCCAACTGGAAGATACAAAAGTGGGCCAGTTCTCTATCACATGCAGATTCACCAGTACGATGGACAACACTTGTCTATTTTTTACGTCTATTTATGGGTCGTGCAATCAGGGGGAGAGGCCGCTTCTATGGGAAGAGTTGTGTGACATGGCTACTTGGGTGCAGGGGGCAACATGGCTCCTGGGGGGAGATTTCAATGCCACGTCATCTGATGACCATCCAGATGGGAGGATAGACACCTCTACCTTTGGTTTTCAAACCGTCGTCTTAGACTTGGAGTTGGTTGATCTTCCTTCTTCAGGGGCTACCTTCACGTGGAGGGGAGGTGGTGGCCAAATGTCCAAGATTGATAGGTTCTTGTGAAATGTGGAGTTGATGGGGTCCTTTCACATGGCCTCTGTGGTAGCTTTGGGCTGCCCTTTTTCTGACGACACTTATCTTGTTTGGGGGAAAGGGGAGGGCGTGAAGGTAGGATCCTACTTTAAATTTCAGAAGTCTTGGCTCACTGAAGAGGGATTTAAAGGCATGATTTCCTCTTGGTGGACGACTAATGATGATGCTGGTCGAACGCTAAAAAAAATGGTTTGTATAAAAATAAAATGTCGTTGTTGTAGTATGTGCCACAAATACAAACCATTATCACATCAATTTTATTTAATTACATAATTTTTACTAGTTTATTCAAGGTTGTTCATTGGGAGGCAGTTATTGATCTACATCACTCTCTAAGTCTAAGATTATTCCTTAATTCCAATAGGATAAGTTTTATGTACAATAAAGAATGAATGAGTGGTTTAATTATGTACAAAAAGAATCAATTAAAATGCTTGCAAATACTAATTACAAACAAGCATCAAACACTTCATAGACATACTCTATATTATCTACTTATAAGTTATGTTACTAATACTTACATATATATACAATACTAACTAATAATACATACCATACTTAACATAATATACTAACGTATACAGTAACATATATAATAGCTACAACAACAGATGTAAACGTCCTGGACCCCAGAAAAACTATATACAAATTCTAAAGTAAGAACTAGGGTCTATAGCAACAGTTATCTTATCTTTAGTGATGTTTTATTCTGTCAGTAATGATATGTAGTTATACATATATATAAATAGCTATACTGCTTATGCATATACTTATTATTTACCTTATACTTATTTATTTACATATGCTATCCATATTGATATACGTTACATATTATACATACACATATCTCCTTTTACCTTTTAAGTGTCCACTGTGTCTTTCTTCTTCTTCTTCTGTTTTTACTTCTTAACTTTCTCTATGGCTAACACTTAGTTTTTCTTCCACTTAACCTCTTCTCTGTTTTTAATGAATCATTAGGGCCTTAACAAAAATGTGTTTAATTGGTGGGCACGTCTTTCGAGGAATACACAGCACCTGAGGAGGGTGGGACCAGACCTCTACTAAGCGTGCCCTAGTTTCTTACTTAGGCTGCTTAATTACATTTTAAGCTCAATTGTTGGGCTTAATCAAGCCCTCACACACACACTCCGGCCCTCGGCCCACACACACAAAGCTCAAATAATACTCAGTAAGGTGTCCATAAGGTTCGCTTGTTTCAGGTGCCCGACGCCCGTGATAACTGAGCCTTAAGATAACTTTTTCAATTTATACCACTCAATGCAATCTATAGCTAACGATGTGGCGTTATTCTAGCGCTGCATCTGCATTGGAATTGAACTGCGGCTGTGTAGATTCCCAATGTTTGGCCCTAGATTTGAGGGCCACGAATTATTAAAAAATAAAATTAAATTATAGGATAATAAAGTATTTACATAGTACTATACAATTATACAGTTAATTTAAAGTTTAAATTATATTTACTATATAAATAAATTAGCTAAAGTATACTATTCATACATAACTAATTTTAAACTTTATTCTTTAATTATGTATAAATTAGTTATTAAATGGTCTAATTGACCCTGTACTGAGTTAGTATACATGTTTAAATATTTCATAAACATTTTTATTGTATTTTACAAGTTTGATTTTTATTTTATTTACATTGAATTAGTATAATTTTAGACTATTTAGGTGGTAAATTAGGTTTAAATAATATAAACAATATAATTATACTTGAATTAGCTTATATTACTTAAAATACAGTAATATACATGTACAGTATAAGTTAACTTAGTTTTAGCTTAATCTACTAATTTATTTTAATTTAACCTAATAATTTAACTACTAACTTAATAAATTACTTATTTATTCTGTATATATAATTAAATTAGGGTACATGGTTTAATATGTTCATAATTTGTATATAAATATGTAGGTACAGTATTATAACTTAATATGATTATTTATAGAGATTATTAATTTATATAGCTATTTAGTACATATAAATTAGTTTACTTAATAATTAGTTATATAATTTAATTATATACAGTACCATCTAACTAAAATAGTTAATTTACATTATACAATGTATACCTAAGTTTTTTTTATTATAAATATATATAATTTACATTATAGATTAATAAACATACTATATAGCTTATATATACACTTATATACATATTAAACAAAGAAATTTTAGTTTTTTTTTTTTGGTTTTTTCACATTTTATGGTTTTTATATATGTTATGGAGGTAGGAGATGAGAAGGAAAGAAATGGATGAGGAGAAAGAAATGTTTTTGGCCTTTTTATGTTTGGTTTCTTTTATTTAGTTTCATGGTATACAGAACCGTCAACTGGTAAATTCTACCAAGTCGGGGGTTATGATTGCCATGAAACTTGGTATGTATGTAAAGAAATACCTAATCTTCAATCAGACAAGTTTATTTTTTTTATATTTTTTATATGATTTTTATTTAAGTCCAAAGTTCACACATTCCAAGCCTTTTAAAGGTTTCTTAAGGTGTGTTAAGGTCTAAAATGGATCCTAAGGAGCCTAAAAGGAAGTAAATTGCCTTAACAGTCTCAGCACACTATAAAGGAAAGGATGTAAGCATTAAGCACACAATTCATTGTGGATTTTAATTAATTTTACTTGATGGATAGTTGAGCTTAAAACTAGCTGACAAAGAATTTAAATCAAGATTACAAGCATTCAAATGAGCTTAAAAATTAATTTAGTTTACATGAAAGGTTGTACAGAAGTTGAACACAACATTATACATCAGGTAGCTATTTAAAACCTAAGCTATTGTCCATAGGATTTATCCAAATAAAGGACTTCTACTAAACAGCAAAAGCAAGCTAACAGCAAATGCAACAATAGACATCAGTAGAAGCTGCAGAACTTGACCCAATCATCAAACCAAATCCTTCTTTAGACATCTTAACTGCTGGTGCTGTTAATTCATCTAAAGAGGAATAGGTTTGCAGTAGGAAAAGGGGTTAATTCCAACTTGTATCTCCAGATTTAACCCTTTATATCCTAAATTAGATTCAGGATAGCCTGATTAGGGATTTAAAAGAGCTAATCCAGGGAACACTTGGCTGGAATTGAGGAGGGGAATGTAGCTGCTTCTACAGCAGTTTGCTATAAGTCTGAGATTTAAAACAAAAATAGAAATCAAACTAAAGACAAAATCTGAAAAGGGTTTAAATTCTCATAAAAATCACTCAAGAATACAACTCAAACTCAAGTTCCCTTGTCAATAAAATCTCATCAATCAAAGCTGAAAGAGATCTGATCTAGCTCTTTCTAATGCTATGGACAGCATGTAGAAAGAGTTAGATCAGTCTATTTAAAATATAAACTTAAATCCCAGATATCTGAAACCTTAAGGAGTATTGAGAACTCCTTAGGTTGAAAATCAGAACTCTATTTTGCAAACAACTCATGAATACAGGGTAGAACCTCAAATCACCAAAGTGATTTTCCTTAGCTCTATCATGCATTCAAAGCATTAAAATCCTCATGAAAATCCAAATCAGATTATGGCTCATCTGAGGTGAATTCTAACTTCAGAATCACCTCAGATTCCTAGCCAAATAATGAATACAATCAAAGATATCTCAGTTTGCTAGATCAAAACATTCAAAATCCAAAATGAATAAAAATCCTTGAAATCTGAATTCGTAAAACATCTGGCAAACTAATTCAATTTTTAAATTTAGATTAGGGACTTTTGTGACAAAATGAAATGAATGGAAAGCCCCTAAAATGGATTTTGATGCTAATTTC
Source organism: Thalassia testudinum (assembly GCA_037157565.1). NCBI lineage: Eukaryota > Viridiplantae > Streptophyta > Magnoliopsida > Alismatales > Hydrocharitaceae > Thalassia > Thalassia testudinum. Next base: position 150,049,510 of record JAZHRO010000031.1, read on the forward strand.
AGATCTGAGGTTGAAAACCATTCAGATCTGAAATTAGATCTAATGAGTGGGTGAATTGCGAGAAAAATCGACGAAATCAGAAGTGATATTACAATGCGTAGAGGGAGAAAATCATGAATAGTGACTAAGGGAAATCGTCCCGTCTGATCTGGGATGATCAGAGGAGGTGAGGGGGAAAATTTTAATCTAAATCTACTCCTAATACTATACTAACATGCACAGCAGATTAACACTAATTCTACATCTAATTCTATTGCTAAGCTATCTAACTAACACTATAGCTAAACTACAAAACAGTAAAACTATTCTAAAAGGAAGAATGGGACCTATGGGTCCTTAGCCGGTGGCTAAGGAGGAAGAAGGGAGGGGGAGCTTCAGCAACTGAAAGGCTTGCTAGTGAAGCTTCTGGGTCATCCTCAGGCGTACATCATCCCTAGCGACGAGGAGGAAAGGGAGGTAAAGAACTACACCTCTGTCACAGGTGCAGCGTGTGAAGGGATTAGGGGAACTGGAGGGGAAGAAGGGATCGCTCTCAAGGATGTAAGAGAGGAGGTGATCCTTTGCGCGCATGACCACTGAGTTGCTTAAGTAGCAATCTCAATGGCTCAGATCACCGTGTGGGTAAGGATAGACATCAAGGGCACCGGTGGCAAGGATAAGAGGAGAGGAGTGCGCAGGCTGCCAAATTGAAATCTGACCGTAGGATGGGATCTGGGGGTTGGGTGAGCACACGCACCGCTTCGCTTGAAGCTTCGATTCAGATCGGGCCACAGATCAAAATCAAGGGAGAATGGACGGTTGAGATCCTCCGTGTTCTTCGCGTGCTATAGTGCACGTACGAAGAAAGTAGGTTGCCGGTTCTATTGGGCAATTTGCACGGAGAGGCCCCTTGCAAAGGGGTAGGACATTTATAGGTGAGCCCATAAGTGGTAGGAAATCATAACTGAATGGTCCTTAAGGGCTTTCAAAGAGGTCCCTGTGGGTTACAAAAAGGTCCGGGAGGGTTTTCTAATGAAAGAAATGTGATGCACAAAGGACCTAAATGTAAAATCTAAGTTTCAAGGCCCTAATAATGTCTAAATGCCTCCAAGTTTTTATATGTGCTTAATTGAACATTTGAGAAGTTATTTATACTTTTGATTTGGACTTTTAAACTTGTTTGTGTATTCAATTAACACTTGGATCACCATTTTATGACCTAATTATGTAATTTTAACACAGAATTAAGGTTTTAGGCCTTTTTTTTTTATTCACACACTTAACCTCTTTTTATGTGTTAATTTGGTATTGTTTAACCCAATTTATAGCTAAACTTTAGCTTTTTAACTATGATGAGTAACCACTCATCAATGACTCAAGAGGTTGGTGGGACGGCTACGTAGAGACTGGAGTCTAAATTGAGGGGGCTACGTTTTTTGTTGCTCAAATAAAAGAGATCTATGGGCACTTTGAAAGCACAGAAGAGGAAGGATGCCACAAATGGGGTGAAGAGGTTGGATGAGAAGGAGTCATCGTTGGGGCTGAATGAGGAAGAGATAGTGCACAGCAAAGAACTGCTAAATGTTATTGCAAAAGAAGATCTGCGAAGGGAGATTGATTGGCGCCAGCAATCCAGACAGTTGTGGTTGAAGGAAGGGAACTCCAACACTAAGTTTTTCCATACGACGCCAAGTGCAAGAAGAAGGTATAATCTCATAACGTCTCTTCGTTATGATGACCATGTAGCATCGTCTCCACTTGATATTTGTAATACGACCAACAAATATTTTGTGGACACCACATGGGATGAACAAAGGGGAGTGTGGAGAATCTCCAATTTAGATATGCCAAGGTTGGGCGTGGATGAGGGGAAGCATCTATGTAGGCATATTAGAGAGGAGAAGGTGGTGGCAGCCTTGAAGGGGTTGAAGGCGAAAGGATCCCCTCAGTCGAATGATTTTTCAGTGCTATTCTATAGAGAGTTTTGGTCGGTGGTAATGTCTGAAGTTTTAGAAGTACTTGATGAGTTTCAGATGGGCAACTTTGCTTTAGAGAGAATAAATAGGTCACTCCTTCTGTTACCAAAGAAACCAGGGGCAGGGGCACTTTCAGATTTTTAGCCTATAGCGCTTTCCAACTCAATCTACTTGATTACTGGTAAAGTGCTAGCAAACAAAACAAGAGAGGTTATGAAGGATATCATTAGCCTGGTCCAGTCCACATTCCTAAAAAGCAGATCTCTCCAAGAGTCCTTCATTATAGTGTAGGAGATGGTGTCAGGGTGGGTCAAAAGGAAGAAGAGTGCCTTCATGTGGAAGGTATATTTCTCCAAAGCATATGACTCAATTTCTTGGGCATATCTTTGGGAGATCTTCAGATGACGGGAGTTTCTTCAAATATGGGTGCAGTGGATCAAGAGGTGTGTTACCACCTCCTCTTTCTCCCTGCTTATTAGTGGGTATCCTACAAGGTAGTCGACTCAGCCGTAGAAGGGGGTCAGGCAGGGATGTCCAGTGGCACCCCTCATTTTTATATTGGTAGTGGATACATTGGCACAGCTAGCCTTCAAGGCATTTTTGGGTGGCTTTTTACACGGCTATACTCTCTCCTCCCAAAGGGCCTTGACCCCTATTTTACAATTTGTTGATGGTACCTTTTTTTTTTAGAAAGGGGAAGCTATGAGGCAGAGGCCCTTAAATATGTGGTGGAGATATTTAGTAAGATCTCAGGTTTGAAGATCAATGGCTCCAAGTCCTCTCTTGTTTGCTTTGATGATGCATGTAGGAGGAATTGTCCCATATCCTACAGATGCCAATTGTTACTCTCCCTATTCGGTATCTTGGCTTACCACTGCAAGCCAAAAAGATGAAGAAAAAAGACTGGACGCAGCTCTTTAAGAAGATCACCATGGAAATGGAGAGTTGGTGTAGCAAATTTTTATCTAAAGGTCGTAGGGTGATCCTGTTGAATTCGGTGCTCTCAGCTATTCTTGTTTTCTTCTTATCTATGTTTAGACTTCCTGGATCAGTCTTAAAGAAAATTGATGTTATGCGTAAAAGATTTTTCTGGAAGGGCCCTTCACACAATGGAAGATTCATGCAGCCTATTAGATGGAGAACCATTTGTACTCCAAAGAAGAGGGGAGGTTTGGGAGTGAGATCCCTTAGAGAGTTTGGAGATTCTCTTCTACTGAAGTGGGGAGTCATTATCCTTAGAGGGGATGAAGGCATGTGGCAATCTATTATTAAAGACTCCTATGGGGGTATGGGTGGCACGATGACATATTTGGTGCACCAGGAGTCAACCTCTCCATTCTAGAATTCTGTCTCCAAGACTCTATTAGAGCATTGGGATCTTTTTAAGCCAGCACTTGGTTGTGGGGAGAAGCTGTGTTTCTGGGAGGATGACTGGAGTGATTTGGGTCGCCTTGTTGACTCTTTTCCACATGTGTATGAGGCTTCTAAGATGAAGCAGGCTTCTATGGATGATATGTGGCATCCTAATGATGAAGAGTGGAAGATTCCTTCTTCTATTAATAGCCGTGTCACTGGAATTAGCGAGGAGGCGGGTAATATGCGTCTAGCCTTGGCTGCCTTCAGGACAAGAGAGGGGCTGGATATGTTTGAGTGGAAGAAAGGGGTCTATGCCCTTGCAGTGCTTATGAGGTCCTTTCAAATGTACAGGATAGTGATGATCATCGTCGTGTATGTTCCGACCTTTGGAGATTGAAGATCCCATTGAAGGTTCAAATTTTTCTTTGTTTGACCAGTCGTGGAGGTTTGGCCACTGGGTCATTTAGGAGGAGGATCCTTGGGGTAGATATCACGCCTTGTCCCCTTTGTGGCTTTGAGGAGGATGACGCCAGACATCTTTTCAATACGTGCCTAGTGACTAATGAGGTGTGGCACAGGTTTTGTTCCTTTCCCATTCCTAAGTGGGAGATGTTGTGGATCCATTTTATGCCTAGTGGCAAGCCACATGTGGTCATGGCTACAATTTTGTGGGTGGTTTGCAGAGCCCAAAATGATGTAACCTTCAATGGAGGTAATGTGTGGGTGGAGAACATTTGTGAGGATGTAGCATTGAGTGCCAAGTTACGGCATGAGAATTTGTAATTGATTCATAATAATATATTTGGACGACTACTGTAAATGATAGTAGTGCTTTCTCTTGGTCAAAAAAAAAACTCTATTTTGGGCTCTTTCACAAGTATTCTAAGAATGAAAAAGCCACAAATAAATACAATAAGATGCATCGAAAGAAACTAAGCCCTATTCTCCATTCTCTTTGACTTCAAGCTTGAGTCCAAAGCTCCAACTCCATGCTACTTGATGCTTCTTTTCTTCATCATACTTCTCTAATCCACCAAGGACTTAAGCTTGAGCTCCTTCAAAAAGTCTTTAATTAATTGCATAAATCCTGTGAACTAAGCACTCAAATGCAACTATTAAATACAAATTTTTCAAAATCAATGATCAAGGTGCACTTACACGGATGATGACAAAACCATAAACAATAAAGCTAAAAATCTCCCCATTTTGACATGATTAAAAAGCTTAATTCTATTTTATTCCTAAATCCCCCCTCAATACATGCTCTTTTAAGATTAATTTACTTTCCCTTTTTGACATAATAAAGGAAATAAGCTCCCCCTAAATACATGCATTTCTATGTCAATTTCAATTTTTCAAAGATTAAGGGTGATCTTCCCCTTTCTAATGAAGATATAGCACAATGATTTTCATTAACTCCCCCTACTTAGATGCAAATTTATAGGATTAATTCATCAAAATGAAGAAGGTTACCTCCAATGGTATGGATTCCATCCACCGTACCCATTTAGTTCGCCAAGAATTTTGATTCTTCCTTAATGAAGTTCATATAAGTAACTTCTCAGGCCCATATGCAAATCTACAAAACAAGAGTTGACCAACGATCTAGGCACCCACATTTTCTTGGGTCCTCTTTAGTTAGTCTTTCTCATCCAAGGTTGTGATTCACTTGGATTCCAACCTTTTGGCCTTTGTGCATAAAACTTCTTATTGTGATCATTTCTAGGTTTTTCATTAACCTTAGCCTTTCCTTCAGTGATTCTAGCCAACTCATTTATTAACTTTTCTGAATTCTCTTTAAGGCAAGCAAGGTTATTTTTAATAATACTAATCTTGCTTTTCAAAAAAGAAATTTCATATTTCAATGAACTATTTTCTTCAATCAACTTGCTATTCTCTACAACAAGAATGTCTTTTTCAAATTTAGTGAAACTGCATTCGATTTTCAGCACCCTAATCTCATCAACAAATTTGATGTTTTCTAAAACAAGCTTCTGATTTTGCCTGAGGTTTTCTTTTCCAAATTTAAGACAACTACAATCAGATTTCATTCTTCTAAAGCATTACTAAGATCATATAATCCTTCTAAAGCATTATAATTCTTCTATTGAAAAGGAATTTACCTCCTCATTGTCCTTGTCATTTTTGTCCCCCTTCTCGCTTTCATCCCCAATCGCCATGAAACCAAGGCACACAATTTCATTCTTTGTTCTTCTCTCTCTTCGGAACTCATGTTGTCCCACATGGCTTGAAAAGCCTTGTTCTTGTATTTCCTTTCCTTCTTCAAAATGGGACACTCGGATTGAAGATGCCCTTTCTTGTTGCAATGATAGCAACGGATTAGGCTCTCTTCTTTCCTTTTCTCCTACTTAGATTCCCTGGAAAACTTGGAAAATTTCTTAGCTAAAATCAAATTTCTTCATCATCAGAACTTGCCTTGCTATCCGATGTAGCTTCGAATGCAAGTCATGTCTTCTTCGACTCCAGTGTGCTTTGTTTCTTCCTTTTCTACATCTTATTGTCATATGCCATCAAATTTCCTAGAAAGTCCTCCATCTTGAGCTCCTCGAGTTTGTGAGCTTCCTCGATCGTGGTTATTTTTTGTTCCCACTCTAGTCCAAGGGAACAAAGTAATTTAGAGCGAAGTTCACCTTCAATGAAGGTTTTCCCAAGAGACTTGAGATTATTCACAATCAATGTAAACCTAATATACATCTCACTCAAACTTTTATTTTCTTTCATATAAAAAAATTCAAATTATTGTGAAAGTAAATTAATTTTAGATGTCTATACCTTAGATGTAACTTCGTGCATGATTTCGAGAGTCTTCCAAATCTCGTATACGATTGCACATTGTGCTATGCAATTGAACTCCTCCGAGCTCAATAGAAGGCGTTCATTGACTTGGCGTTCAACAATAGTTGCCACATTTTCTCCTACGAATAGCCTCCTACAAGCTTCTCTAGGATGAAGTACTTGATTTTGTCTCTTCCATGTAGAATAATTGTTTTCCTGCAACCATATTTTCATACGTAATTTCCAATACAAATAATTTTTACCTTCAAAATAGGGTGGGTGACCAGTGGACTGTCCCTTGCCATGTCTCATAGTAAAGATCTTTCCCTTCATGCTCAGATCCTTGTGTGCATGTGATTCCATATGTAGGAGAATGAGGCTCCAATACTAACTAAAATTACACTAGAGAGAGGGTGTATAGTGCTATATAATAGAATCAATAAAGAAATCAAATATAAAATTCAATCACAAAAACATTCACCACATGAGACAATAAATTTTAGGTGGAAATCGAACCGAGGTAAAAACTACCACCTAAGTCTCATCACTTAAGATTTCCCGATCTGCCTAGTGGATCAAATCCACTAGCGTATCACTTTGAATAAGGGTGATACAAACTTAATGCAGACCACCTTGCTTTAAATCGAGGGTAGTGTACCTCTACAACCACTCTTCTTTCTGAAGAGTATTTCATCTCTGAAAGTGATAGGAATTCGTAATATGAGTACCCAACAAAAACTACAACTACAATAACCTATAGAACCCAAATATAAAGTTAAAACTAAGCTCTTATAGCCAAAGAAGACTTCCCTAAGTGGAAGTAGAAAGGTGTGAGTGTGCAATAATTCGATGCTCTTAGATGTGAAGTAAGTTGCTTAAAGAGTAGCTTCTCAACTTCTCAATATCAATCTTATTCTAAGGTGTATGTAAACACAAGAGATAGCTTACAAGTGTATTTTTCTCTTCTCTTGTGTATGGTATTAGGAGTGTCCACTAATATTTATAGAGGTGATTGGAATACTCTAGATAGACCTAGGATGAAGATAGATGCTTCTTGGAACAAGAATGGTTGCAACAAATTTTTGGAAATCAATGCAGACTTGTCAAACAGTGCTAGCCATTCGACGCTTGGTCACTTGGCTAGTGCAGGGTTGATCGACCAACAGCAAGAATAAGTCGATGCCCTACAACAGGTCAGGGTAGTCATAGGTGGTCTTTATTAATAGGTCAACTGTTTGTTGGTTTGGACTATAGTGATCAATTGACTAGTGGTTAACTAGATACTAAAGGTTTCTAAGCTCAGAGTTCTTAAATTTAGTGATTCTTAGCAACCAATCAATACTTGCTACAATTTCAACAACCTATATAGGAATATGTCGGCTAAGGGTTGTCTAGTTACTAAAAGTTTCTTAGGAAACCAAACCTAACGATAAGGCATTTAATGGCACAGGTTCCGAGGTTATTTTGAACATTAGAGGGCCAACATTAAATTACTTGGTTGGTGGTCGATTGGCTGGCTATATAGAAGTCAGCAGGCAAGGTAGGCAGTTGACGAGCTAGTGAAGAGCCAATCAACACATGTAAGAATTGGTCAGCACCTATGTGTTGACTATCGTTGTTTAAGATATTGTAAGGCTTGGGTTTGATTTGGTATGTTGTCTAACGACCAACTAAGGTTCTTAACTCTATTTTGGACTCCTTTATAAGTATTCTAAGAATTGCAAAAGTCACAAATAAATATAACAAGATACATCAAAAGAAATTAAGCCCTACTCTTCATTTTGTTTGACTCCAAGCATTGAATCCAAAGCTCCTTGATGTTTCTTTTTTTCATCAAGTTCCTTCAATCCATCATGAACTTGAACTCCTTCCAAAAGCCTTTAACTAATTACATTAATCCTGTAAACTAAACACTTAAATGCAAATTATTTTATCATCATCAAAATCAAAAACTAAGGTATACTTTCACCAACAGTAATACTATTTGAATTTCGTTTATATGCCTATCAATAATAGGCATGTGCAGAAAGTATAAGCCTTACCGTGACAAAATACCAAGTTAGATGTATGATCGTAAGAAAAGGACAGCTTTTTCTTAAATATCACCAAAAAGATTATCATACCCGTGGAAGAGAAAATGAGGGAGTTGAACGTGTCTGACTACGAGCAAAAAATTGTTGAATAGAAACCATTAAAATTTTACTGCATTGCATATTTTAACGTCAATTTAGCTTGGAGAGCCCCTTGGTTTTATAGTTTGAGTTGGCTACAAGTTTTATGACCAAATATTTTGTGCCCACAAAATTTTATCCGAGCTTGTGACAAAGAAAGTAGAGCATTTGTGGCTTGAACATAATTATCTAACACTGCAAATGTTCTTAAGTAAAACATCATCCGAAACGCTCGGACAAACAAGAAAACTTAGCAACTAAACTAACAAGCTGCTGCCAAATAGCCCAAATAAAAGGATTCTCATGCCAAGACCGCATCAAATGTTATAGTTGAGACAGAAATTTTCATCCCAAAAGACTAGCAACCAGTACCACAAGGGATCGTCCTCCTTTCCAAAAATGATCTGAGAGAAACAGAACAATGCAAGAAAAATAGATTTATATGAGGTCTATTCTAGCTTATCAAGCTGACTTCTAGATTAGAGAATAGCGTTACTTCAAACATGACAAATTTATGTTGTTCCAGATACATACATCTTCTGCCAAATGCAAAAGTTCCTTCTACTACCCTACAGATACAGATTTGGGTATCTAGTGTCAACAACCAGCCCAATCTGAGTATCTATTGTTGCCACAGCACCTGCTCATCGATCTTCGTCAAGAACTCATCATCCAGCCGTTTCCATGTCCTTATCTTTTCAACCCCATTCCATGATATATCGCCCTTTCGAAATTCTGAATATATAATCCTTGCTCTCCGAGGCCAATCTGCCCTTCCATATGCATGGTAACCAAACCCACCACCATAGCAAAAATGCACACCACTCAATTCACCACAGAAGTCATTCAGATGGTCATGACCTACAAACACAGCCTTCACATCGCCCATGGCAACGAGGGTCATTAGAACTCCAGAGTTGACGGAGGAACATGCTACAGCCTCCTGGAACTGGCCCTTGATGTTCTTAAACCAGAGATTGCGGATTTCTGGAATTGGGATATGGAAGAATGCCATTGCAGGTGCCTCAAAGGAATTCTGTGGATAGCTTGGAAATGAAAATAATAACAATGATAATAAGGTGTGTTTGGATTAAAGACACTGAAGATGGAAGTGGATGTCCAAAGCATAATGCAAATAGGAACCTGGTTTCTACCATACAATCAAACCATACAGATCGAAGTTTCCTAATGTACTTAGCTGCATACTCGCTTTTTTTGTTCAGTATAGAGGTCTAGCACGTTCTTGTGAAGATAGAAAATCTAATTCTATGCCTAACTGAACTTCAAATCAAGATGCTGTACCAACAAGAACAATCCAATTGCATAGATGCAGTGAAAAACATTTGATTGAAATGATTTACCATACAGAATAAGGATACAATGGATTTCTGGATTTATTTTCCATTTAAATCACTGTACCAAGAAATTTCCACGCCATATTCCTCTCACTGGAAATAGCTTCTTGGAGGCTGACTTACGTATGTGTATATACAATTCCAATATAACCAACCATTTTTCTATTATCTCAACCTCAGTGCAATATAGAAACAGAGGCACAAAACATGGAGACCAATTAACTTCTGCATGGCCACCACAAATGAAGATCGAGAGCAAACACACAGAAGATTTTTGGCTTTAATCACAAAGTCAAAAACATGAAATTGTAGCTACAATGGAAGAAAACTTGCAAACCTGTCCAAAACATGAAAGATCTCAAATAAAAATCAAGTAGTCTTGGATTCTTTCTTTCTTTTTCCCCAATTAGTTGGACAAACACTGGACAAGTGATTCTTGATCAGTTGTGAAAGATGGAAGCTCTCAATGAGTTCAATGAGAAACCATGAAATTTTCTATTTGATGAATGTGCCTGATGGCTTGGTAGGCTTCCAGAGATGTCAAATTGGTCAGGTTAGAAATGCTGCTTTAGAATTGTCTGGAAAAATTGGAGCATCTCCTACATCTCAGTGACAAACCAATATCAAGATTTCGATTGATGGATTCTAAAGAAAATAACACACCTCTAAAACTTTACACAAAGGTAAGTTTGCCTCAGGTGGCAACAGAGACATAAATGGTGCATCATAGTGTAGAAACAGCTAAGGCATTCTTATGGCAGACAGATAAGAGGGAGAATATGATGGAACAAAATACCTGAAGTTCTTTTGAAATCTGCTGAAGCCAATGCTGTTGGGATTTTGTGATCCATCCATAAGTACGAAACCCATTCACTTCAGACCTATCACCACTATCAAGGAGATAGAGATTAAGAACGCTAGCATTTGCTAATTCTGAGCCCAAAGGACCATATATCTTGATGTTATAATTCCCAAACCCATCTATCCGTCCATGGATATTGGATGGATTAACCTGGGATATGGAATAATCCATAAGAGAAATAAACGACATCAGTTCTTCTCTAGTCATTGTAGATTCCTGGTCATGATTACCCAATATGGCAGCCCAAGGAATTTTAGATTCCATAGCAGGACCAAAAGCTTCGAAAAGGGATTCTGCTGCATCAGATGTGCTCAGTCCAAAGATATTGTCCCCTGGCAGATAAAATATTCATTCAAAAACCTCCCACTAATCTAAACAGAAAAATCAAGCATAAGTAATGCCAACTAAAAGCATATGCCATTTAGCTTTTTAAAAGTAAACTGCAGAGGAAATTTCCTAAACTGTGATATCAGCTCATGCAAACCAATAAATTAAAAAAGGGGTTTTTACACCTAAAATGGAACAATGGGCACTTAATATGCTTTGACATAACAAATTAGGAGACATTGTGTACATACCCTGCTTAGAAATTGAAGTGCATAGAAACCTTCTCTGCATGTTTATCATCAAACACGAAATGTGGGAAATGATTCGGATACATTTGTTGTTTTATATAGATGATTGCTGACATATGTATCTTTCCCATTGAGATATGATGGTATAGGTGATTTTCCTCTCTAATTTTGTGTGAATCCACTGCCATTTGCAATGTTAATCTAGAAACGCTTGACCTAACCTTGTACATTATTATTTCTGATAACCTAGAAAAGCGACTAGGTAGAATAATCTTTAGCACATTACTTACGGTGAAAATTGGGGCAACGTGACAGCATTTTTACAATTTTAAGCTTTAACATTACGATGATAAAGAGGGAAAATGCTCATATTAACAGTAATAAGAGGATTAATTGTCATAAAAGGTTCCTTCATGAGTGGAACCCCTACCCACAATTTCACCTCCAAACCTGATCCTGCATCCTTCTGAAACCCACTCTTGATCATTACCATCCACAGGTTAGAAGAAGGTAGATTTTCTAGGGGTGAAAACTCATTTTCCCAAGGGTCACGAACTTACAACAATCTGGACTCATTTCGTCAGTCCAATTTAATTCCAAATTTGTTGAGTTACCTTCCTACCTTAATTAAGTACCCCAAAATCCACGCTTTCAAAAATTCATGTCCTTTGCAACTAAAAAATGATAAATCTTTCGAAACCCTGACCACAGAGTTGAGAACAAACATGATCCTTGTTAATACATGTGTGAAGTGTTCAACTGTAATTGGCTGATGTATAACTAAACGTAGATGATGTGACATGATCGCATTGGATCACTTGTAACAACCTATAACTGTACTGTCTATAAAATATTAGCAAAGTCTCTCAAGATGGTGTTGTTGAAGCATAGCACTTCTCCTATATTCTCCTCCACTACTTCATGATTCCATTTGCTTCATCTCAAGTCCAATACCGTATCAGAAATTAGAGAGTGATGCTTTCAATCCTCTCTAGCAGATCCAATGATTGAAGCAATGCTAAGACAAGTCCTAGCACAGCTACAACAAATTGTTGCTCCGCTTCATTAAATTGTTGGGCTTCTTCATCAGATTTTCATTTTTGCTCATGAATCGAACACAGATCACATTGACCGAGTTTGATTCTATGGTTCTTGTTGAAGGAGCTGCAGCAGATCAAGGTGAAGATTCACAGTTCTGACCATGGAGTCTCCTTCCTTTTTGTCAGATTCAAGTGGGCAACGGCTTCATTCTTCCATAACACCACCGGCGACAATTCATATTTCTGTTCCATTCAAGTTAACATTTACAAATTACCAGCTTTGAAAGGCACAATTAATTCAATTTCAAATCCTCACTGCACACAATCTGATTGGGGTGATTGAAGACAAGTTTCTAAAGGATGCTGTTAGAGTCTTCATGTTATGTTATTTTTTGAGTTTCATGTTATTTTTAGCTTTTTTATGGGTGTGTATACAATTTTGTATTCCCCCCTCGTATAAGAGAGGCTAGGGTTTCCTTGCATAATAAGACGCTTCATTCTCTTTATATGATATCGGAGCAACAATCCTAGGTTAGCGGCCAATATCTTGATTCCCATAGCCTTTCTTCCTTCCACAAAAAAAGGGGGTTTTTACATACATGCCCCTATAAACTTTAGATATTATGTCTATACCCCTATAATCTTAGTAAGCACATAAATACCTCCTCAATCTTCCATTTGTTAACAAAACTACTCTTTCGTTAGTCTATCGTTTGGTTAAACTATAACGGTCGTTATGTCATGGGTATTTTTGTTAATGGAGGGAAGACTAAGGGGGTATTTATGTAATTACAAAGCATACAGAAATTTAATATTTAAAGTCAGTGGCTACCCACAGTACCCCCAAAACCCTAAATCATCCCCTCCACCACTCTGGACTTGGCACGAACTCCTCTCATCCCTCAGGGCCTTCTCCTCCTCCCCCCTCCTCCACTCCGCCGACTCCTCAAGCCTCCTCGACGGCCTCACCTCCTCTCCTCGCCAAGATCTCCGCCAATTCAGAGATACTCATCACCTCTCCCACCCCATTCCACCCCTCCCCATCTTCCTCCTCTTCTCCCAAGGCCAACAATGGCCTCAAACCATCCTTCTCTTTCCCAAGAACCTCGGAGCCCAACAGGGCCACACCCAGCAAGGAGTAGTGGTTCAACGACCTCACTACCCTCCACCCTAAGGTCATAGAGAAGATCACGAGGGTGCTCGACCCCAACAACAGGAACCTCCTTGCGAGATTCCTCCACTTCCTCGCATGGGGCCACCACAGAGGGGAGTGCTTGGCCCTCGCGGACACAGCCATGAACGAGGTCCTATCCATGGGGAAGGGGGCATATTCCTACAGGGGGCTATTCCGGGTCCTCTGGGTGGCATCCTCCGCGGGGGTCAACTCGGGTTGAAGGCAAAAGCTCGAGTCTTTGATGGGTTCCCTCCTCGACCAAGCCACCCTCGACGACCTCCTGATCCCTGCTGGTCACCACCAACACAACCACGAGACCGTGTATGACGTGGACCTCATGTTGAGGCTCATCAAGGTCTTCATGGTAAGTGGTGATGGGTCGCTCCCATCGTCTTCACCGACGTCTTTGGAGAGGGTGAGGAAAGTGGGGAAGTTGCTGGACATGTACCTCAGAGAGGTCTCTTGATCGGGCCTGAAGGCTTCCAAGTTCCAATCTTTGGCCGAGAGTCTCCCGAACCACGCAAGGGAATGCTTCAACATGGATGTCCTCGAGAGGAAGTTTGGGGAGATGGCGAAGTGCTCCTCCGTGTGCGATTTAGGGTTTTGCGGGTACTGTGGGTGATGGGTTTGGGGGTACTGTGGGTACTAACCTTAAACATTAAATTTTCCATATGCTTTGTAATTACATAAATACTCCCTCAATCTTCCCTCCATTAACAAAAATGCCTCTGACATAACGGTCGTTATAGTTTAACCAAACGGCAAACTAACAGAAGGGTAGTTTTGTTAACGGAGGGAAGATTGAGAGGGTATTTACATAATTACCAAGATTATAGGGGTATAGATGTAATATCTGAAGTTTGTAGGGGCATGTATGTAAAAACCCCAAAAACAAAGGAATCCTTACTACTCTATCTCCTCCCCACGTTGTTGCCACCGTCGCCTAGGCAGCAGTGTAGCAATGTGTAGCACCACCTAGAGGCGATGTTGCAACACACACCTACGCCACCCATGCACTGTGACCCTCACGCATGATTTGATTGGGTCCCTATGTGTGTGCATGTGCATGTGAGGTCTCCCCACACAACTTTTCTCTATGATTCTTTACCCCCGGAGATGATTTTGTGTTGCCCGAAACTCGCTTCTATCTTGTTGCTTTCCAGTGGACTGTAATTGATCTAGTATCTCTCGACCATGGCGAACTAGATGCTCTCTCATTTACTGATTAGGATCATCTCCTAGTCCCTACTTGGGATCGTCTCCTACTACTACTTGGGATTGTTTCCATTGTTATTGTTAGCATATGTTTTATGTTATTTCTCTATTGTACAGTTGTGGCATTTGCACCTCAGGAGCATCTATATACTTTCACCCTTTTTTGTCTCTCTATATAAAAGAACCCTAAGGTTTCAATAACAAGTTGAATCATTTCAACCAATTTGGTATTAGAGCACTGGTCCTAGACCGTGGCTCTCGATATCTGATCCCCAAGGCCTCCAAACCCTACACCCCATGCCATCTCCCTCTCTTTCCCAGCGGCGACGGCATCAGAAGTCATCGTCGGCCACCCCCAACAGCCACGCACGACGGCTCACAAGTGCAACAACCCTCTGAAGCAACAGCGGTGGTGGTAGGGCCACGCGTCTGACGTAGCAGCGTGGCGGCGCATCTAAGCATCGAGTGACGCTGCAGGTAGCACGTGCGGTGCATCAGAGACGCTGCAGAATCAACAAGCGACAGCGCAGCCCTGCCAGCAACAGTGTGCAGTGGTCAGTGACGTGCAAGGGTTACGCACACGTCTGAGGGGTTGGTAATCCCTCTCTAAGGCTACCTCTCCTTAGATCGTAGGGAGAGAGACACCTAGGTACCCTTAGGGTTGTCTCGGGTGTTTTCCCCACACTCGGGCGAGGTCGTCTGTCCAGTGGAGCTTTCCGCGAAGATGCAGATCTGAATATATCCAGTTTCAGATTTTTTGATGATTCCTTGGACATAGAAGGTTGATTGTGGCTTCAGATTGCGAAGATGGCTTCAAATGATTAGTCCGAGGTGACATCGGGTTCTCTTTCAGACACCAAGGTACTCAAAAATCCATTTGTCAGCCTCGTCGTCAAGTTGGACGAGACCAACCACCCGCGGTGGTCCCAGACTTTCCTCATGACCGTCAGGGGTCACAGGAAAAGCCATATCCTTACGGATCCAGAGCCTGTAAATAAGACGGGTGCAAACACCAACTAGGACAAAGACAACGCTATGGTCTCTACGTGGCTCATGTAGACTGTTACTCCCTAAATCAAGGGCGAGATCATGTATTACGCCACAGGAGATGTAGGAGTCCTTGCATGAGACTTACTCTCATGCCAAGAACTCTGCACAGGTTTTTCAGGTCTTCTATGACCTCTTCTACTTGCGTCAGGAAGGACACACACTGCTGCAATGCTATTCCCTCCTGAAGGGAATGCTAGAGAGGCATCACTCCTATCTGCCGAGATGTGCCTATTAGTCCTAGAAGAGTTTTAGGAGACAAATGGTAGTCTCCCTTTTCTTGGCAGGTCATGGACCTGAGTACACAGCAGCTAGAGATTAGATCCTCACCGCTTCAGAGCTTCCTACCCTAGAAGAGGCTTATAGTAGACTCAACAGGGTTTCAATGTGCACTCCTGCTATTAACTCTAGTGCTTAGACGTCCGCACTGGCTGCGATCCTTGGATGTAGCAAGGGAGCTCCTCTACCTGCACATGATCGTGGATGCAGACGCTCATCTGGTACACGCACTAGGACTCCATGTACCTACTGTGACAGACTTGGCCACCCTAAGGCTACATGCTGGCAAAAGCATGATAGGCCACCTATGACCAATCAGGCAGCTAAGATCACAGATGGAATTCTCCCCAGTCCTGATGTTAGTTCTTTGAGTACAGAGATTGAAACTTTGCGGCAGCAGATTACATAGCTAACTCAAGCATCTACTTCCTAGCCTCCAGATACGCAACTATTGCCACCTCTTCTGAGGCACCTACGACTGGTATGTCATCACTTGTCTTCTGGCAATTGGTTGATTGATTCTGATGCGTCCAAGCAATCTATGGCGACAGGAGTTCTTTCTCTCAGCACTAGTTACTCCAAACAGGACCATATAGGTGGCAAATGGGAGACATACGCCATTAGTTGGCAAAGGAGATGTCCTTATCTCCTACCTTGAGATTGATAGATGTTTTCTATGTGCCTAATTTTCCCTTGAGCTTATTGTCTATTAGCAGCATTACTAAAGATCTGAACTGCAGAGCCATATTTGATGCATCTTCTTGTGTCTTGAAGGAAAAGTTCACTGGGAAGACGATTAGTGGAGGGCGTGAGGAACTACGGGTCTACTATCTGAGCCGTACTATTATTGCTGCCTCTACTACCTAAGGCCTTGCTTCTGCTGGAGCTCCTCTCCAAGGGCATCACCACCTTGGCCACCTGCCTATTAATTGTCTCAGACATGTTCTATCGCGCATACCATCCACAACTGCTCACCTATGATGCTTTTCAGTTGGGCAAGCACCACAAGGCTAGTTTTTCCAGTTCTACTTCTGTTTCATCTGTTGCCACCTTTGATTTGGTCCATATCGATGTGTGGGGTCCGAGTCGAACTCCTAATCAACTTAGGAACAGATATTATCTTGTGTTAGTAGATGAATTTTCATGTATTTCCTGGATATCTATTTTGAAAAATAAGTCCGATGTAGGATAAATTATTGAGATTTTGTTAAAGAAATAAAGACTCGGCATTCTTGTTTGATGAAACGTTTTCAATCTGATAATGCCTTAAGACTTTTGCACAACTCATTTGCACACTTTCTTTTCTAGTTTTGGCATTATTCATGAGATCACATGCCCCCATACCTCTCAACAAAATGGTGTTGCTGAGAGGAAACATCGCCACATTCCTAATGTTGCTTGTACATTGTTGATTCACCATTCGGTTCCCTTTCTTTATTGGGGTGATGCGATTTTGACTGCTTGCTTTCTGATAAGTAGGATGCCTAATGCTACTTTACATGAACAGATTCCATTGCAGGTTATGTATCCTGATCGCCCCTTATTTCACGTCACCCCTCGAACTTTTAGTTGTGTCACCTTTGTCCACTTGTTGAGACAAGGTCGGGATAAACTAGCACCGAAAGTACTTAAGTGTGCTTTCCTTAGGTATACTCGGATGCAAAAAGGGTATCAGTGCTTTGATCTGATTTTTTCTCGGCATTTTGTTTCGGCGGATGTTACCTTTCATGAGGTGATACCCTTCTTTTCCAATTCTGCTGCTGCTGAGATGCCTTCTGAGGATATGATGCCTACGCCATTTACACCCATTCATTTTGGGAGTTTTCCTAAGATTCTTGTCCTTATTACACCACCACCACCTCCTACTATGCATTCCTTTCCTCGTCTGACTAAGCCACTTCAAACGTATGTCCGCCCTCATACTACTTATTAGGGACCCCCACCCTCGCCTTCACCATCGGCTTCTTAGGTGAGTCATTTAGACACCAATGCATGTTTACGATGCGATGATCACAGGGACAGGACAAATGATGTGATAGGTGATGATCTGGATCTTCTGATAACCATTCGGAAGCGACCACGGACCTGCACTACTTACCCCACGGCCAAGGCACTTGCTACTGACAGCTTAGCCCCTTGGTTTGCTGGATTCACTCAAGTGTTGGCGACTACTCAGATTTCAGCTACTCATCGTGAGGCCATAGTTGATCCAAAATGACGAGCAGCCATGGAGGATGAGATGGCTGCTCTTAGAGGTCGTGAGACCTGAGAGCTCATCCCTAATGGTGCTACACTTATTGGTTGTCAGTGGGTATTCATGATGAAGTTCAATCCAGATGGCGGTGTTTCTAGATACACAGCACGCCTCGTAGCAAAACAGTTCACCCAAACCTATGATGTAGACTTCTTTAATACATTCTCATCAATTGCCAGACTTTCTACGGTTTAGGTGCTGGTTGCAATGGCAGTTCAGCTAGATTAGCCTTTTGCATCAGTTAGATGTGAAAAATGCCTTCTTCTATGGTGATCTCTAAGAGGAAGTCTACATGTAGCAGCCATTTAGATTTGAGGCTTAGGGAGAGTGTATGCCGATTACAGAAGGTCATTTATGGCCTTAAGCAGAGCCCAAGGGCCTGGTTTCAAAGGTTGTAACAGGTTGTAGAGGCAGTTGGATTCAAGAGATCGATAGCCGACTTTTCTCTTTTTTGTCAAGAGAACTGGACGAGGTACTGTGGTACTTATTGTTTATGTTGATGACTTAATTGTCACAGGTGCTAATGAACAAGGTGTTGCTGAGGTTAAGCACATCCTAGCAAAGTAGTTTGTCATGAAGGACTTGGGAGCTCTACGGTACTTTCTTGGCATTGAGGTGGATTGCGGTAAAAAGGGAGTAGTCTTGACCCAGAGGAAATATGCATTGGACATCTTACAGGAGGTTGGTATGCTCGGGGCGAAGGAGGCCAATATTCCTGTGGATCCCAAGATGCCACTCTATGATGAGGATGCACAGTTGGTGGACAGCAAGCAGTATAGGCAGCTTGTGGGCAAGCTGCTATGCCACACTATCACGAGGTCGGATATCTCCTTTGCGGTGAGGAGACTAAGTCAATTCATGGCCAAGCCAACACGTCAGTACTGAGACGCAGCATTAATGGTGCTCATATACATCAAGAAGACTCTTGGGAAGGGTCTCCTCTTCTCTAAGGGGTCTTCTATGACCTTGGTTGGCTACTCTAATGCGAACTACGTTGGATATCACGTGGACCGCAAATCCACTCCTGGACTCTGCAACTTGTTGGCGGGAGTTTGATCACTTAAAGGAGCAAGAAACAGGGCTCAATTGCGAGATCCAGCACCAAGTCTGAGTACAGAGCCATGGCTCATACGAATGTAGAGATGATGTAGATTAGGTCCGTGCTTACTGACTTGCAAATACAGTTTTCTAGCCCAATGGAGATGAGATGTGATAACAAAGCAACCACCTTCATTGCCAACCCAGCATTTCATGAGAGGACAAAACATGTTGAGGTTGATTACCACTATACCAGAGACATCATTCATAAGGGGTTGCTATATACCACACCAGTCACATTTGAGGAGCAGATTGTCAATATTTTCACCAAGACCTTAGCCAAATCATTATTTGATTTATGCGTATCCAAGCTGAACATGATAGATATCTATGCTCCAACTTGAGGGAGAGTATTAGCATATGTTTTATTCTATTTCTCTATTGTACGATTGTGGGGTTTGCTCCTGAGGGGCATCTATGTACTTTCACCCTTTTTAGTCTCTCTCTATATAAGAGAGCCTTAGGGTTTCAATAACAAGTTGAATCATTTCAACCAATTGTTATCATCAAATCTACATGCTACCTCCTTGAAGGATTTTTGCTCAAATGGATCTATACTAGAGACATGCTGGCCACATGTGACGGTGGTCCCTATGCACTGGCCACTCTCGCTTATATGAATGGAGTTCAAGCAAATCTGACATCCACTATTGCTGACAAGTAGGTGATTGACTTAAGTGCCTATACTAATCTTACTAGTGGCCTTAGTTCCCTATGTAAGACTAAACCAGCCAGAATGGTCATCTCAGTAAAGCTAACAAATGGTACCTACTCTCCTATGATTACAGTTAAAGATGTTTAGTTCTCTTCTCGACTACAGTTGTCAGACGTACATTCTGCACCTAAGTTCCCTATGTGTCTCCTATCTGTCAACACCTATACAAGGATCTAAAGTGCCATGTCATATTAGACGAATATAATGCTACTTTTAGGACAAAGGAACCAATTAGATTATTGGTGGTGGATGTGAAAGGGATGACTATACTATTGTAATATTCCCACTCATTTTGCCAGAGCTACCTCTATCTCTGTTGATCCCCTACTCTAGCATTATCAACTTGGTCATTCCACCTTTGGGAAGCTACGCCTTATGTTCCTGGATCTACCTTCATCTACAAGATTCGAATGTGAGGCATGCCAACTAGGCAAGCACCATCGATTTACTTTACCTCCACAAATTGAGGAGCACAGCAAATCACCCTTTCATCTCATACATTACAATGTTTGGGGGTCATCTCATCTGATTAGTATTGTAGGCCACAAATACTTTGCTATTGTTAGTGTAAAATAAAGGGTCACATGGCAAGTATCACGTGGCACGTGTGTGTGCAGTCCCACGCATGAGTTAGCGTCTTTAAGTACAAGTTTTCTTATTTACTAAGTTAAGAAAGAAGGATTTGTTTGAATTAATTTAAATTTGCTTTGAATAAGTTGCTAAGGATTTCTTTCCTTGATTGTAAGGTGGTTGGATTTCTATAAATAAGAAACCAACATAACATGTTTATTTGAGTTCAAATAATAATATTTTTTACCTTGAGAACTCCTCTCCTTTCCCCTTCTACTCTACGATATCTCTCTTTCTCACCAACTCTCTTCCACGCGTAGACCTCTTCCATGTGGGTTCACCAAAGCACTCTGATTCCTCACATGGTATTAAAGCAAGTACTCCTACGGCCCGAAGATTAAAAGATCCACACGTAGGATCTTGTTAGCGTAAAGGCGTAGAGTGCAAGGGGTCGAGCATGAAAGCCAAGCCCAAGACCAAGAAGAAGTGCATGAACCCCTCACGTACCTAGGAACATCAAACAAGAGATTTTGACTCCAGGGCGTCCAAGTAGATGCATGGACAGTCTCCAGAGTTGGGACTATGGTAAAGGTGAAGACTCCGATCACCACAAAGACGAAGGTTCTTGTCTAACACGCCACAATCAAATTGATGGGGGGCCTAAACTATGTCTTGTGGGAAAAAGCTTTTAAAATCTTCGTGGAAGGCCAAGAGAAACTCCACAAGCTCATTGAGGAAGGGCCAAAAGCGAAAGAAAAAGGCAAAAGAAAGAAGTGAGATAGAGAATTACCTTACATATTCAAAGTTTTTTGCAAGTCTTTACCCCTCATTAGAGTTTACATGAGGGGGGGTGTTAACATGGAGTAAAGGGTCATGTGCCAAGTGCCACGTGGCACATGTGTGTCCGTGTAGTCCCACGCGTGAGTTGATGTCTTAGAGTCCAAGTTTGCTTATTTACTAAGTTAGGAAAGTAGGATTGTTCGAATTAATTTCAATTTGCTTTGATTAGGTTGTTAAAGATTTCTTTCCTTGATTGTAGGGTGGTTGGATTTCCATAAATAAGAAACCAACACAGCATATTTATTTGAGTACAAATAATAATATTTTCTACCTTGAGAACTCTCCTTTCCCCTTCCACTCCACAATCTCTCTCTCTTTCTCTCTCTCGCCAACTCCCTTCCATGCCATCTTCTTCCATGTGGGTTTACCAAAGTGCTCTGATTCCTTACAACTATGTTCGTTGACGACTACAGCCGATCCACCTGGATATTTCTTATGAAGGACCATCCCAAGATACTTCATGTGGTGAAGCGATTCTTTGCTGAAGTGTAGAATGTCTACATCTATCAAGATTTTTCACAGTGATAATATTCTGGATTTCATACAAAAGGAGCTGCAATTGTTCTTCATTACAAAAGGCACCTTGCATCAAGCATCTTGTGCATATACTTCTCAACAAACCGACATTGCTAGGAGGAAGTTGAGACACATATTGGGCATAGCTCAGACTCTTCTTGTCTTCATGAAGTGCCAAAGCAATTTTAGGAGACCTACTCACTGCAACCCATCTGATTAATCTGGTCCCTTCATCTATCCTGCAAGGGAAGATCCCATTCCAGCTACTACATTCCAATGTAATCCGTCCCTTTGCTTTGCCACCTCTTGTGTTTTGATGTATATGCTTTGTACATGCCTTTAGATAATAGGATAAGTTGTCTCCACTAGTACTTAAGTACATTTTTCTTGGCTACTTTCATACTCAGAAGAAATACCAATGATATAATCCGAGTAGTCAACAATACCTTGTTACAGTATATGTCACCTTCGAAAAGGTTCATTTCTTTTCTGAAGAAGGAATCAATATTGAGCTCGTGCCTTACCAGTTACATATCACAGATGAGACAATAAGCCTCCTATTCCACCTACTATGCCAGCTCCTCTACTAGATGATAGTCCTACCACACCTTTGCGAACACAAAGTTAAAGCAAGGAGGATGACAGGTCGATTGCTCTGTGGAAACTAGTTTGCTTTTGCAAACTACATCCTATCTATTACTTCAATTGCCCATCTTCTTACAATGGTTTTCCAAAGCTTTCTTAAACACTATGTTGACTTACTCTTGCTCCTTTCCTTTATTTATTTTCATATTCATGGCTGTTTGTTATTTTCTATTTCTTTTTTGGACATGTGTAATTTTTCCCTCACCTCTTCTCTATATAAAGAGGTGTAGGGTTTATTCAAAGAATAGAATGCTTCATTTTGTCTTACTTCGTATCAGAGCATGGTCCTAAGCTAGGTTCCAATATCCCACCAAAAAACCTAGTCCCAAAAGCTTCCACACAAACCCTAGATCTCCTCTCTCCCTCCTCACCGGCAGCTACCACAACCACTGACGACACCTATTGTAGCCACCAATGGCCACAGCAACCACTAGCGACGACTGTTCTTGCATCGGGAGTGGCCAACGCCGCCAGCAACTCTGCCCCTGACACTCAACACCACCAGTGAGGGGGTCTGCTAGGGCTGTAGGCACCGCCAGCAATTTTGCAGAGGTCTCAGGCAATCGTTACATGTCTCGCTTGAGTCATTTTTTACTCTTACAACAATGGTCTGATTGTGCAAGGGTTGTTGGAGGCCAGAATAGGGTGTTTTTGGGTTTCCTAATGCCCAAGAACCCAGGTTCATCTACTGATCTTGGATTCTACTATTGGTTATGATCTAAAAATAGTTTCAGATCTTGATTTGTACCACTATTCCATGATCGGAGGTTCGTGATGGCATCATCTTCATATTCAGAGGTGACTTCATGCACTACGCTAGAGAACATGAGTTACAAGAGTCCATTTTTTGGTCCCATAATCAGACTTAATGAGACAAATTATTCGAGATGGTCTTAAACGTTTAATATGACGGTGGAGGTGCACGACAAGGAACATATTTTGTTGAAGCCAGAGCTTATGGATAAGACAGGGAAGAATGTGTATAGGAAGAAGGATAATGCTATGGTGCGTTCTTAGTTGATGAATAGCGTTATTCCTCATATTGGAGACAAGATCATGTATTACAGGATAGCCAAGCAGATATAGGACAATCTTAGAGACACTTATTCTCATGAGAAAAATTCCTCCATGGTTTTTCAGATCTACCATGAGTTATTTGAGTTGAAACAAGGTCGTTCTCTCTCATTATTATTCAGCCCTGAAAGGGCTTATGAAGAAATATAATGTCCATCAACCGATGTGTACTTGCTCTACACAAAGAGATCACCACAAGGAGTTTGTTGTTCACCTCTTCCTATCTACACTGGGTCCAGATTATGTTGCTACTCATTCACAGATACTTTGTCTGAGCTCCCTACTTTGGAGGAGGTTTATAGTCGTCTAAGTAGGCTTGTACACCTCATTCTCAGACTGGAGAGTACTGAACAAGCATCTTTTATGGCTGTTGTTACTGGATGCAGAGGCTGAGGTACCCCATCCACACATGGTCGAGGAAGAGGGCGTGGTTGGGAGGATTCGTACCACTTGCACCTTCCGTGGGAAGGTTAGGCATGTTGAGGCCTCCTGCTGGGCCAAGCATGGGAGGCCACATGTTGCCAATCAAGCCTCTATGATCTCTTCTGAGCAATCTGACATCGTGTCTCGTGCTAACTATGATGCTGTGGTTCAGTGTCTTTCACAACCTACTCAGGAAACTACTATTAGTGAGACCACTACTTTCGCCTCTTCGTCAGGTACAAATATGTCCTGGTTAGTGGACTCTGGTGCTTCGCATCATTTGACAAGTAATCAAGGATGCTTTGGAAGATTACAGACTGTGCCATAGGGAAGAACTGTACAGGTGGATGATGGCAGGCACACACAAATTGATGGTTGAGGGAGGTGTCAATTATCCTTACCATTTGCCTGCCTGATGTGTTTTTTGTTCCTGATTTCTCCATGAATCGGTTATCTGTTAGCAAGATCACCAAGCAGATTAATTGTAGGGCTATATTAGATAATGTTGGTTGCATCTTTCAAGACAAGCTGACAGGGAGGATGATAGGTGGCAGACATGAAAAGGGGGTGTGTATCACCTTGTCCAAATGCCTTTTGCTGTTGCATGTCAAAGGGATTCAGGCTTCAGTTCTAGTAGCACCTTGCAATGACAACAATGCCTTGGGCATCCATCCCTAAACAGGCTACAATGCATCATCCCACACTTGTCACCAACCACTGAGATACAATGTGATGCTTGCCAACTGGGAAAGCATCACCGTTCATCTTTTCGTACTACTACTCATTATAGTTCCTCTGCTATCTTTGAGCTATTACATTTAGATGGCTAGGGCCCTAGTCGAATACCTGATTGGTAGGGTCACCGCTATTATTCAGTTGTAGCAGATGACTTTTCTCGCCTATCTTAGCTAGTTTTGATGAAGAAAAAGTCTGATGTTGAACAAATTATTAAGCATTTTTAGGTTGAAATAAAAAATCAATTTGATGTTAATGTGAAAATTGTGAGATCTGATAATGCTATGGAATTTTGTACTGCGTCGTTGGCTGGTTTTTACAGGACAATCGAGATTGTGCATTAGACCTCTTGTCCACACACCTTACAGCAAAATGGTGTGGCAAAGATGAAACATAGGCACTTATTGGATGTGGCATGAACTTTGTTGATACAACATTGTGGTCCACAGTTATACTGGGGAGATGTCCTCTCAGCCTATTATCTTATTAACAGAATGCCTTCTTCCATTCTACATGAGCAAACTCCTTGGCATGTGCTTTACCCTGATAAGGAGTTGTTCCAATTACCGCCATGTGTTTGGATGTGTCACTTCTATACATTTGATTGGGACCTGAAAAGGATAAATTGGCACCACGTGCAATGAAATGTGTATTTCTTGGATATTCCTGAGTTCAAAAGGGATATCGATGCTATGATCCAGTGGCAAAGAGGCATTATGTAAGTGCAAATGTGACATTTCATGCGGTAGTACCCTACTTTTCTTTAGCAACTCGACAGTTGACTCTTGAGGTGGAATTCGCTCCTATGCCAATTCCTCCAATGCCCGTGAATGGAGTTATTAACACAGAGACATCCTCTGAGACCCTAAGTGATAACAATACATTTAGACATGCCTATCAAAAGCTAGTGATTTATAGGCAGAACAGTGTTTATGGCAGCACAGTCCCACCTCCCTCCTCGAATCAGGTATGTGTTAAGCCATCAGACCAAGTGTGTGCTAGTAGTGATTGTGCAGGTGCAAGTGATGATACCCTTGAGGATGACCTTCCAATAACCATTCGGAAGGCATCACGATCTTGTGCATGCTATAGAGCTGCTGGGACAGTCTCCATTGATAAGATGGGGAAATCTTTTGGTCAACTCACTAAGGCTTTATCTACTACAGAGTTACCGACTATATATCAGCAAGTCATGCTTGATCCAAAATGATGGAAGGCCATGGAAGATGAGTAACTAAGTTGATTAGTCGATCAAAGTTGTTTGGTCGATCATTTAACTAATTGGTCAATCAATTAACCTAAGAACTTGATTTTAGGAAAATTACGTTTAGCGAGAATCATTTAAGGTTGCGTACAAGTAATCTAGACTCAAATAAATGAAAAGACTCAACGAAAGACTTTGGAGAGCTTTGTTCCTTTCCATGAGTTAATGACAGAGTCCTGAAAGATTAGCCTTGACAGATGACCTAATTTTGGTGCATCAAAACTGAGGTACTAACATTCTCCCCCTTTTTGATGAAAACAAAATTATAATTATGTATAACAAGATATAGCTATAAAATTGCATAAGAATTTAGAGACAATTGATATGCATAATATCTCCCCTTTTTCTTTCTACAAAAAGTAATCAAAGTAGATATTTTAATTTTAATTTCTCCCCCTTGAACAAGTAATTGAAACATGAAATTTAAACATCTCATAAGACAGATACGACAAATATGTAGCTGAACTATATAATGCATAACAGATAAATCAAGTCCACACAATATAAAGTTCTAAAGACTAGAAATGATAAAAAGTGCTAGCTAAATATCATAAAAGTCCACAGCATAAAAAAAACTAGAAAGACTAGTCTAGGGATACAAAGAAGGCATCCACTGTGCTATGGAGATCTACGTCAAACTCAAGGTCCATGGAGTCAAAAGGGCCCAAGGAGGAGGACAGACGACCAAGACAAAGGTGTCTCTAAGAGGAGGAAGACGGCATCAGCTGTTGATCTATCAATGCTAAAGGAGGAGGTGCTGCAGAGGGAGGAACTGTAGTAGAGCAGTGAGGACGAGGAGGCCTCGCCACTCTACTACAGTTCCTCCCTTTGCAGCACCTCCTCCAGCACCGATAGATCAGCAACTCCTCACCAGACAATTAGGCAGCCAACGTCGTCTTCCTTTGCTTAAAGATGCCTTTGTCTTGACCATCTATCCTCCTTAAGCCCTTCTAACTCCATGGACCTTGAGTTTGACGCAAATCTCCAGAGCACAGTGGACTGCTCTACTACAATTCCTCCCTTTGTAGCACCTCCTCCAGCACCGACAAATCAGCAACTCCTCACCAGACAATTAGGCAGCCAACGTCGTCTTCCTCCACTTAGAGACACCTTTGTCTTGACCATCTATCCTCCTCAGGCCCTTCTAACTCCATGGACCTTGAGTTTGACGCAAATCTCCAGAGCACAGTGGATGCCTTCTTTGCATCCCTAAACTAGTCTTTCTACTTTTTATATGTTGTGGACCTTTATGATTTTTTTTTTTGAAATGGTGAAAGGGTGGTTATCCCTTAGATAACCACCCAAAGAAATATATTAATAGATAAATAGTCAAAGTACAAATGCCATCTTACAAAAACACACCCCAACTCAACATAAAAGATAACGCAGAGGCCACAAAATGCTCTACATACGAACGTTGCCTCCTAAAAACCACTGCATTTCTCCTTAACCAAATAAACCAGAGAACCGCCAATGGCCACACCTTTTCCTTGTCCAAAACCAATTGGTTCCCCCGCCCAAGCTTCCACACCTAAACGATGTCCAGAAGCTGTCAAGGGAATCAACTGCCCACCACCTCTCTCCAATCCAACCCCAAACATGCGAAGCCACAGGATAAGTGAAAAACAGATAGTCTATGTCTTCATCATGCTGAGAACAGAGCGGGCAAGATCTATCAGCCGCTTAGACCCATCTAGATCTTCACACCTTCGTCATCAGTCATCCCCTCAAAAGCCATACGAAAATCTTCACCTTCAGGGGGTAGGAAGCTTCCCACACCCACCAGCAGTCCCTAACAAGGTCGATGTCCACCATCATTGGTCCCCCAAGCCTCTTATAAGCGTCCCAAACGGAGAAGTCACCCTCCTCCCATCCAAAACCATCTGCCCCCTCCTGCTAAAAGCCCTCCAACTCCAACAGAAGCTCCTGCAACTCCAAGATCCTCTGATCCAACAAGTTCCTCCTAAACACAGGACTCCAACATCCATCCCAAACTTTTGCCACTGTAGCTCCCCTGTCACTCGCCAAAGCCATCAACCTGGGATAACGATCAACCAAGGTACCATGGCCAGTCAATCATCCGTTTAAAATCTGAAGACCGTGCCTAACCCAAGGATCGGTGTAAAGAAAGAGCGAACCACGCGACCACCATAGAAAGCCCCCTGATAAAGTGGGAGATACCCCGAGGTGGAGACAGTAGCAAGTCCCAACCATGCGGTCCCCCATAGCAAGAGCGCAGAATCCTTCCCACCAAGCAGTTCTCACCTTCAAGCAACCTCGCAATCCACTTGGTCAGAAAACTATCATTCATCCTCCCCACCCTTCTAACTCCCAAGCCCCCCTCCTTGGTCGGTTTACAAACCTCTTCCCAAGCTACAAGCTTCACCCCTCCCCTAGTCACCCCATAATTGGTCCAGAAAAAAGACCTCATAAGACCCACAACCTTTAAATCTGTCTCGACATCTTCACTACAGAAGCAAAGTAGAAGGGCATAGCAGCCAACACCGCTTTGAGAAGCACTAACCTCCCCCCTCTAGACAGCAACTTGGACGCCCAACCTGCCAAGCGACCCTCCATCCTCTCCAGCAATGGGACTCAATCCTGCACAGATATTCTGTTGTCTATCAAGGGCAATCCCAAATACAATATAGGCAACGTGCTCCTTTCCATCCCCAACTGTAGAGTAGTAGCTATAGCCTCCTCGCCAGACATACTAAATGGGATGGACGACTTTGTAAAATTAATCTGCAAACCTGAAGCCTCGCCAAATAACTCCAAAAGAATACAAACTCACCTCGCCTCTACCTCGGCCCCCTCCACAAAGAGAAGGGTGTCATCTGCATATTGTAACACCGACACAACCTCCCCATCATCCATTGAGAAGCCTCTCATTAAACCCACCTCATAGGCTCTACCGGAGGCCCTCACCAATGCATCTGCCACCAAAACAAAGAGCATAAGTGCCAGAGGGCAACCTTACCTAACTCTCCTTCTTGGTTGTATCCAACCACTGCCGAATTCCCATTGATAAAGACCAAGAAGGAGGTAGTCATGACACATTGCTTCATCCATCTAATCCAGAGTGGCGGGAAACCTCTCTTCACCATAGCAGCCCACAAGAAAGACCAGTGTACCAAGTCATAGGCTTTCCTGAAATCCACCTTCCAAAGGAACGCCATCTTCCTCTCTCGCTTCCAATGTGCCAGAATCTCAGTGGCCGTGACATACCCATCTAATATGCTCCTCCCGGGCACAAAAGTCGTCTGCACTTGGGACACTACCCCATCAACCACCTCCCTCGGTCTATTTGCCAGAACCTTCACCATAATCAGGTATATTGCATTAGAGAGGGTAATGGGTCTATAGTCGCCAATCGCCTCCGCCCCTTGTTAGGCAGCAAAAACAAATAAAACTTGTTCAGTCTATTGAAACCCCTGTTTCCATCTCTAAACTCATCAAGAACCAGCAACACATCGTCCTTCAGTAGACCCCAAAACTCCTTGAAGAAGACTGGAAAACCAACCGGACCTGGGCACCCGTCAGCATTCAACCACCAAACCGCCTTACGAACCTCATCTTCCGTGACTGGCACAACCAACCCCCCAGCCTCCTCAGAACTCATAGACGGGACACCTAAACCGCGCCACCTCCACCTCCCTTGGCTCCTCTTCCCTATAAAATCTTTAAAGAAACCGACTACCGCCCTCCCCACTGCATCCCTACCAGTTACCTCCACCCCACCCACCACCATCTTATCAATCCAGCTTTTTTTGTGTCTTGCCGAGGCCGCCATATGAAAAAATCGGGTGTTAGGATCACCCTCCCTAATCCATTTCTGTATCGACCTGCTCCTCCACTCTACCTCCACCTTCCTGTCTTTCCCTTGAACCACTTTCACATGACCTGCTCTGGCTACCCTCTCTTCCGCCATAAGACAGCCCTGATCCTCCACTGTGTCCAACCTCTGGATCTCTCCTAGTGCCTCATCTTTCCTCCTGTTCCGCTCTTACTTCAATTGTTTCCTATACTCCTTGAGGATAACTCTAAGGTCTCGAAGTTTTGATCCCAGCCTCGCCGCTGCTGAGCCAGCAGGGCTCAAATTCCTTCATCTATCTTCAACCATACTCCTAAACCGTCCAACAACCACACCCTATCAAATTTGAAATACTTACCAAAATAAGAGCCTTCACCGGACTCCCATAACAGCAGCGTATGGTCCAAGAATAGTCTCTCCAGTGCAGCTGAAGAAAAAGAGTTTTCTTGAATACCAAGTCATCCCTACAGCTCTATATATAGAGAGAGATGAGGAAAAAGTTACATCATAAATCCAATATGAAAAATAGAAATAACAAATAGCTCCTCACACAACAAAACATAACTCAACACTCCTCAAGCTTGAGCATATATATCCATCATGCTCAACTTGTTTCTACATTTCTCAAATTGGGAGCAAGGCAGTGGCTTGGTAAACACATCAGCAGTTTGGTCGGAGGAGGCAAGGCAAGTAGTACGGAGCAAACCCTACTAAATCAAGCTCCTAGTATAGTGACAATCTACTTCCACATGTTTCATTCTCTCGTGGAACATGAGATTGTTAGCAATATATGTCGCAACTCGGTTGTCATAGTGCATCTCCATAAGCTCCTAAATATCAACATAAAGATCTCGTAGGAGATATCTGATCCATATCATCTTAGCTGTAGTATGCACCATGACCCTGTACTTAGACTCAGCACTAGAGCATGAAACAATACCCTGTTTCTTACTCCTTCAGGTCACCAAGTTCCCAGCAACAAATGTACAACCAGTAGTAGACCGCATGTCTGCAACATCTCTTGCATAATCTACATCAAAGTAGGCAACCACAGACATAGGAGCCTTCTTCTAGAATAGAATGCCTCTGCCTAGACATCCCTTGATGTACCTCGACACCTGCATAACAGCCTACCAATGAACATCAATGGGCTTGTCTAAGAACTGACTTAGCTTACCCACTGCAGGACTGATATCTGGCTTAGTGATGGTCAAATACAATAGCTTCCCAACCAGCTGTCAACAGGCCTTCTTGTCCTTCAGCTTCACTGTATAATCAAATAGATGAACTTTAAGGTCCATAGGAATATTAACCTCCTTGGATCCTAGCATACTTATCTCCTGAAGAATATCAAGTGCATATTTCCTCTGAGACATCACTATGCCTTGCTTGCTCGTGGCAATCTCAATGCTCAAAAAATATCTCAACTTCCCAAGGTCTTTCATGACAAACTGGCGTACCAAATAGTCCGTCACCTAAGCAATACCATATGCATCATCACCTATAAGAATAAGATCATCAACATATACTAATAGAGCCACAGTGCCAATATTGGTCTTCCTACAAAAAGGGAATGATTAGATGATCTCTACATCCCAATAACAGATAACGCCTTAGACAGGCACTGAAACCAGGCTCGGGAGCTCTGCTTAAGGCCATAAATAGCCTTACAAAACCTGCACACACACCCCCTAAACCTCAAAGCCAAGCGACTGTTGCATGTAGATCTCCTCCAAGTCTCCATATAGGAAGGCATTTTTGACATTTAGCTGGTATAGATGCCATCCATAATGAGCTGCAACAGAAACAAGTATGCGAACCTTGGAAAGTCATGCAACTAGAGAGAAAATGTCACAGAAATCAACCCCATAGGTCTGGGTGAATCATTTAGCCACAAGGCAAGCCTAATATCAAGAAATAGACCTATCAAGGTTGTTTTTCAGGGCAAAGACCCATCTGGCCCCAATAAGTGTGCACCAGAAGGTAGAGAAGACAACTCCCAGGTGCCTTTATCAATAAGAGCAGACATCCCTTCCATAGCCGCCTTCCAATGTGGATGTAGTAGAGCCTGCTGGCAGGAGGTAGGAATCCCAACACTGGAGACTACAACTGTGAATGCATGAAACTCCGATCCTAGAGAATCTGCAGAAACAACACTCCCAGCAACACGATACTATGCACAAGATCGTAAAACCTTCCTGACAGCAATGAGAATATCCTCATCTATGGGCATAGGAAGAAAGCCTGAAGACACATTAGAAAAAGAATCATCAGTACCCTCAACACATACCTGAACGAGGGAGGACAATGGTGGCTTACTAAGGACTGAAGAGGGGGGTGTGGCTTGTCTCTGTAAGTGCCTAGGAGCTAATATGTAGCACCCTTGAAGGTCTTCTGATCAAGTGGTACAACTCTGAATGTGCCTACAGTCTGATCTGTAGTAGATACACCACTACTCTGAAAAAAATCTTTCATGGATACAGGAGGTACAGGCATTGGAGCAACCACCTCCACCTCTCTCAACTGATGACCTAAGGTAGAGAAATAAGGGATAGACTCGTGAAAAGTCACATCCGCACTTACATCGTGCCTCTAGTGTATAGGATCAAAACATTTGTATCCCTTTTGCATGCGTAAATAACCCAGAAATATGCACTTAATCGCCCTTGGAGATAATTTGTCATGACAGGCCCAAGGAGGTGTACAAATGCCACACAGCCAAAAGTCTTTGGCAACACAACAAAGAGATCTGCATCACGATATAGTATGCTCCATGGGATTTGCTCATGTAACACAGAGGAAGGAAGCCTATTAATAAAATAACAGGCAGTAAGAATCGCATATCCCTAGTAACTATGCGGAACACTATTCTGGATAAGCAAGGCTCTAGCTGTATCCAAAATATGACGGTATTTCCTCTCAACAATCCCATTCTGTTGTGACGTGTGAGGACAAAATGTCTAATGCACAATACCAAGTGATCCATACAAGTTAGCCAAATTCTTCGTACAGAATTCTAAAGCATTATCTATCCTGATCTTAATGCACACACCAAACTAATCTTTCACAAACATCACAAACTAATGAATAAGAGAACCAACTTAAGATATATTTCTCATCAAAAAGGTCTATGACAAGCGTGCATAATCATCCACAAATAACAAATAATATATATAATTCTAACGGTCAGCCACACAGCTAAGACTCCAGGCAGCACACTGCAGCAAATCAAAACAAGCAAAACTAGTAGACTAGATAGAGGCTGGAAAACTGACACAATGATGCTTTCCCAGGTGACAGGCATCACACTGAATCTTCATGGCAGGAGACAAGTGAGGGATGATCTGGCGTAGCTTATCCAGTGAAGGGTGACCTAGTCGTCTGTGCCACTACAAAGCACTCCCCGCAATAGTTGCCTGACATGTCGTAGCAACAAGACCCTGAACCAGCCGGTACATACCCCCACCTCATGGCCACCACCAACCGTCCTCTCCGTCAGTCCTGAAAAGTGCATCCAACGGCATAAAAATGGCATAATAATTCAATTGCTTAGTAATAGTACTAATAAATAGCAATTACATTGCCATGTTAGACACATAGTAAACGTCAGAGAGATACATGGAGGGTGTAACAAATACCCCTCCCTTACCGTAAATGGGGGCATGTCTACCATCTGTCAACTGTACTGAACGATCCTGTGGTGTCTTCTACAATTCCCTAAAGCACTAGAAATTTTCTGTCAAATGATCTAATGCACTTGAATCAATCAACCATCAACCACTCATGCTTGATGTAGATGCATAGGGTGCAGTGCCAAAGGACTACGACTACTCGTGGGTCAATTGTGCCAATCGCTACACAACTGCATCATAGTCCACCTCTATAAGTGGCACTGCCTCGATGGGGACAATTGGAGGTGTAGTAACTGAAACTTGGTTGGCAACAGTAGGTTGTCCAAGTTTATTCCAACACTTGGCCTCAACATGGCCAACCTTCCACAGTAAGTGCAGGTAGGCTTACCACGACCACCATCAGTGTGCCCCCTGCCTTTGCTACGAAAGAAGCCACCCCGACCACCACAGGTACCAACAACTACATGGGCAAAAGATGTGTTGGCGACAACTGCATCATGAGTAGGCTAAATCTGCACATGCTCAGCCTCCTGTAAATTTTCTCAATAGGATGAAGCTCAGAGAGAGTTAAAATCTGAGAGCGAGTCGCAGAATAGTGATCACTCAACCCTGCAAGGAACATGTGGGCTGCAAACTCCTTCCTGTGATCCCAGTATGCAGTGGAAGCACACATCGGCCTGCAAGCATTATATTTCTCCAATAGCTCCCTCATAGTAGAGTAATTTTGTGACAGACACATCGTCTCCTGCCTGAGATGGCATAGATCATAGTGAATCTAGAATACTTGAGTTAAGTTCAACTCATGTGAATAAGCAATCTTCAAGCCATCCCACATCTCCTTAGCTGAGGTGTAATACACAATTCCATCTCCAATGTAGGGAATAACACTGTTCAAGATCCAAGCTCTCACCATAACAGCATCCCGATTCCAAGTTGCATACTTTCCTATTTTTTGCTCCGATAGTGCTTCCATAAGCACATGCTTCTTCTCATGACCTTCCATAGTAACAAGGAAAGTTTGAGACCAATGGGGGTAATTGGTCTCATCCAATTTCACAATCGGGGCAAAGAAGGGGCTCTTGTACACCCCACTTTATGTACTCTATCCTAAAGACACCTCAGATTCTGTTGATGAAGCCATGTTAACTCCAAACACACAAAAAAGACAGCAGATTTGAAATCCTATATCAAACACCAAAAACCAGGGAATACACACCCTAGTCTACAGACAATATCTCCAACACTTCACTGGGGAATACACACCCCAGTAATCATACAATAAGGGGAATACACACCCCAAAAAACCACCATCCAAGGGGAATACACACCTCAAATCAGATCACAAGATCAAAGGAAGTCATACCACACATAGGAAGGTTCTTGATTCAAAACTTCATCCCCAAGAAACTCAAGAACCTTCCTATGAAGTTCTGGAGGCAAGCAACCCCCTCTCTAGCGGCCTAGATGACGACGAGGAGAGATGGCGACAACAGCTAGGTGCAACGGTGGTGAGGCGCGATGCGGCACGCTACTACAGCACACACAGCGAGGCATAGCGGTGCACTACAGTAGCGGCAAGCCGCCGCGGCGAGGCTCTCTAGAGGTGCACTGCAACAGCAGGTTCGCGGGTGGCGGCCTACTGCAGCAGCGACGGCGGCCTATTGTGTCGCTACTGCGGTGGCGAGGCGATGCCAGCAAGGCTGCCAATGATGGCGATGGGGACTTAATGTAGGGTTAGGGTTTCTTCTTTGGTGGAGTCCCCAACTTGGTGCTATAATACCAAGTTGAAGAAAAAGAGTTTTCTTGATTACCAAGCCGTCCCTATATATAGAGAAAGGGAAAAGTTATATCATAAGTCCAACATGGAAAATAAAAATAACAAATAGCCCCTCATACAATAAAATGTAACTCAAGCGCACGAGCCCCCGCCAAGGGTAATACCTCCACCAACTCCACGAAAGCAAAGAAACGATCCAGCCTGGACATCAAACCTCCCGAACTCCTCTAGGTGTAAGCACAGGAGTTGGGAGGCACCTCCACCAAGCCATGTGTCGCAATGAAACCTGCAAACTCCTCAGAACCCCAATCCCACCCTCTTTCGCCCGGCCTGTCATCCACAGCTAGATGACATTGAAATCTCCACTAATCAGCCACGGGCACCCCACAAATCTCATAGCAACCTAACTAAGATCCTCCCACACAACATGTCATGTGGCGTTGTCAACCGATCCATAAACCGCCGATACCACTATAAAAAAACCATCGGATCTCCTTTTCAGATAGATCGAAACCACCGCCCTCTCTGCCACCAAGTCAACTAGGGAGAACACGTCCTCCTTCCACCCCATCAGCACACCTCCTGACCTTCCCACGGCATTCAGCACAATAAAGCCCCCTAGGCCGCGACTACCCACGTCGCTCCACATCCTCTGGTCACAACTCTGAAGCTTCATCTCTTGAAAAAGGACAACATCCAGGTCCCACTTCTGCACGTAAGACCTCAACGTCCCCCTCCAAGAGGGGTCATTGAGCCCCGTAACATTCCACGTGAGCACCTTCACCATCAAACACCTTCAGAGACCCCCCACCTCAGAACGCCCAAAGCATGCCTTCTCTGCCACCAACTCCACCTCTTCACAAAAATCCATAATCCCTCCCAAACTGCCTTATTCACCCACTCCCCCACCACGTCCAAACGCCTCTTCCCCCGTTCCAAACTCCAGTGGCCTCTCCATCCCACCATCACCATTCTCCCTTAGCGCCACACACCCCCCAACGACGTCCCCCTCAACAACACCAGCCCCCCTCCCCACCCCCAAGGAACCAACGGAGCTATCATGTACCTCAGACGTCGTCGCTGGTGGCCCCATAACCGAGAGAGAGCCCTCCAACGTCGCCTCTTCGACCACGCTAGCAGGAGGTGGCCTCTGCTCCCTCATGTTCCTTGCCGCCATCTTCCAATTCTCCTCTATCTTCCAATGATGGAGTCGCATTGCCCTGGGTCCACCGTCGTTTCCTCCAACCAAGGGCAAGGCTCTCTCCCTCACCATGTCACCCTCACTAACAGCCACCTGCCTACAATGTAGGAGGTTTTGCTCTCCCAACCGAGACCGAGGCCCCTCATCCCTCCCACTGGCCTTAAAAGCTCCCTCAATTGAACCTCTAAATGGATCCACACCAGAATCCAAAAGAGTCCCTCTAAGTCGCAGGCCCATAGGCACAAAGACACCCCTTCTACCCCCAACATTTCCCAAAAAGCCCCCTTCTTCAAATCACGCCCCTTTAAGGGACCCACCCCATAAAGACTTCTCCCCTTCCAAAAATCCCCCCTCGTTACTCTCCAATGCCTCCTCACATTCCAAAAAATGCCCCGCTGCCTTCACAGCAACTGTGCAATCCACGGGTTTCGCACCAATCTCGCCTGACTTCTCCCGAGGAGCGCTATCCACCTCAACCACGTTCCCCCCAACCTCCTTTGGAAATCGTGCCTCGCAATGAATGCGGCCCTATTTTCCACGTCACACCCCGTTGTCCCTAACACCTCGGTGCCATCCCCATCGTGACCTTTAGCCTTCCAAACGGTCGTCAAACCGGAGGAGCCTACCACTTTCCCACCGCCACGAGGTCTGACCACCACCTCCACGAAGGTGCGTGGCCAAACCAATTTCACATGGACCACCCAAGATGAGCCCCCCGCTCACAGCACCACCTTCTCAAGCATCATCCTCCCCGAAGCAGCCTCCACCATCGCACGCACCAACATGACGTCACCCCTCAGACCAACACCCCTACACCACCTCAACCGCACAAAGGGAGCAACCATAGCTCTAACAACCTCCATAATGCGTAGAAAAAGAGGAACACCTACCACATCAACCAACATCCTGACCTTCCTCGACGAGCATTCCAGAAGTGCTCCATCCAACCACACTGCCCACCTCCATCTCACCACCCCAGCTAAGCAACGGATGTCCCTAAACAAGAGCCTGTCTACCACCTCCGAGCCCCCACCAACCAGGACAAACCTCCCCATGCCCAACATCTTCAACGCCGCCCCACCCATCGAAAGCCCAAGCACCTCTAACAACACCCTCCTGAGGTCCCCGACTCCCACATGGCCCTCCACCACCACACTAACCAGCATCGCAAAGAGCACTCTCTCTAGAGCCCCCATCTCCGTCGACCATGGGGCATCAACCTCCACCATTGGCTCTCCCTCAAGTGGCGAGGGCAGGGCATTCAGGCCTCCCCCTCCCTCTTCACACAAGAAGCCTTCTGATGGCCCAAACCCCTACAACGAAGGCACCTCACAGGATCCCAACGCTCCCTCGCTACATGGCCTCTTACCCTGCATTTGAAGCAAAGGACATCCCTCCCCCCCCCCCCCCCCCCCCGCTACCTTCCTCGCTACCACCGTCCAACCTCTACCCACGATGTCCTCTCGCTCTCTCTCACCCATTGCCTCTAATCCTTCATGGAGCAATGTTAGCACAGGTGCCTATAACCCTCTCAGACTTTTATGATATTTAGCTAGCACTTTTTATCATTTCTAGTCCGTAGAACTTTATATTGTGTGGACTTGATTTATCTTTTATGCATTATATAGTTCAGCTGCATGTTTATAATTTCTATCTTATGAGATATTTATAATTCCTATTTCAATTACTTGTTTAAGGGGGAGAAATTAAAATTAAAATTATCTGCTTTGATTATTTTATTATTTTTGCTGAAACAAAAAGGGGAGATATTACGCATATCACTTGTCTCTAAATTCTTATGCAATTTTATAGCTATCTCTTGTTATACATAATTATAATTTTGCTGTCATCAAAAAGGGGAAGAATATTAGTACCTTAGTTTTGATAGACCAAAATTACGTTATTTGTCAAGACTAATCTTTCAGGACTGTCATTAACTCATGGAAAGGAACAAAGCTCTCCGAAGTCTTCCGTTAAGTCTTTTCATTTATTTGAGTCAAGATTACTTGTACAGAACATCAAATGATTTTCTCGCTAAATGCAATTTTCCTAAAATCAAGTTAGGTTAATTGATCAACCAATTATTTAAATGATCAATCCAACAACTTTAATCGATCAATCAACTTAGTTTGTTGAGAGAGATGTGTATGGTTATTTAGTCCCACATAATGGAGGACTTTCCGTTGTGTGATAATCTATAAATAGGCGTGTACTCCCATTTTCCTTTGAAAAGAAATACAGAGAAAACATGTCCATAAGGCGCTTCTCCCGTGGTTTTCTCCTCGCTCCTCATGAGTAGGGTTTCCATGTAAACCCAAGCGTTCCTTTAATTCTTTTATACTTTCAATATCTCATTATTATGCTTATGCATTATTTATCTTATTCAACTTGGTATCAGAGCAGTTCGTTCCTTGGGTTATCATGTTTTATTATTCTTGTACTTGGTGTTCTCTTCCAAGAAGAAGGATCTCCTCAAAGATCATGATCTAGAAGATCTTCCCAGAGGATATCTCGAGGAATCATGCAAGGGCCACAACAGTGCTGATCTTGGCGAAGGAGGAAGAGCACATATCCCCTAATAGGGTTGGTGGCGATGGTAACATGCCGGTCCTTGCAGAGTTGTCGCTGGCGGATCTGAGGACGCGATGGGGAATGAGGAGAGGAAGAGGATGCCCAGTGGGGTGCTGTGCCTCATGCACGACTAAGAGGCTACACGGGGGGCACCACAACAGCATCGTAACACGCAAATGGCAATCAGCAGTAGCGGCGTTTGCGTCAGCGGCCGTTGCAGTGAGGCGAGGTGGTGCTGATCCCGCAGAGATGGCTCGACCACGATCGACGGTCGTGCGAGGAGTCGACACGCCTTGTAGTGGTCATCAAGGGCAGTCAGGAGAGCAATGAGGTGGCATGTCGAGGATGCTGCAGATAATGAGGCCGTTGCATAGGGAGATCTTCGTGCAGAGCTTCTCCTATGAGAGGTTGTAGGCGCAATCAGCATTAGCGAAGCCCTTGAGGAGCTCAAGATGCAACCTGTGGCCGGCCGAAGCGGACGTAGCCTGTGGTGGCAACCGGAGCAAACGTGGGAGCCGGAGGCAAGGGTGAAGGAGCCATCGCCAGGATCTATCTGAATCAGTTCTCCCGAACCCTAAGGGAGAGATGGTTCGTTCTTCCCACCCCCAACCCCACATGTAGAGAGGGATAAAAAAAGGAAAAAAAAGAAAAGGGAAAGGACAGATAAAAGAGAAAAGAAAAGAGAAAAAAAAGAGAAGAAAAAAAAGAAAAAAATTAAAACAAATTTAAAAATTGATGAAAAAAGAGAGGTCTATGTTTAAAAGAAGATCTGGAGAAGTCTTCTCTAGCTTTTCTTGTTTTATTTTCTTTTCGTTATTATTATTTTTCTCCCAATCTGTGTGGAAGCTTGTTGTAGTCACCCCCATTTGGGAGTCCCTTTTATTCATGGACTCCACATGAGAAACCCAACTCTGGGAGGTCCAAAGTTTCGAGGTCCTCAAAGGAAGGGTTCATTTCAAGTTTCTCTGTGGAAGATCC
Source organism: Thalassia testudinum (assembly GCA_037157565.1). NCBI lineage: Eukaryota > Viridiplantae > Streptophyta > Magnoliopsida > Alismatales > Hydrocharitaceae > Thalassia > Thalassia testudinum. Next base: position 150,089,442 of record JAZHRO010000031.1, read on the forward strand.
AGTGCCGTGGACTCCAGAGAGGGAAATCCACCTTCGAGGTCATCAGAGGAAGACCCCATTTCAGGGATACTGAATGGGGAGCCACCAGCACCAGATCTTCAGAGCCAGCTACAGTTCGTCCAGTAGTTATAGTCTGTGTTCCCGCCTACAAGCAAGAACCAGTCTAGAGTATTGTTTGTTCTGTTGTGTAGAGGGGTTTATTTGTGTTACAAGCTGAAGCATGGAGGGGGAGTGTTGAGAGAGATGTCGGGTTATTTAGTCCCACATAGTGGAGTAGGACTTTCCATTGTGTGATGGCCTATAAATAGGCATGTACTCTTATTTACCTTTAAGAAGAAGTACAGAGAAAACATGCCCATAAGGCACTACTTCTCCAGTGATTTTCTCCCCGCTTCTCATAAGTAGGGTTTCCACGTAAATCCAAGCGTTCATTTGATTCTTTTAAGGTTTTGATATCTAGTTATTATACTTCCGCATTATTTATCTTATTCAACTTAGTTAATCGAACAAATATACTCAAATTAGGAAATTCATTAAAATATCTTCTAATCGATCAATAGCTTAATTAATCAACCATTCAGTAATCAATCAAATAACTAGTTTGGACGACCAAAAGTCATTTTGATTGACCAAACTACCTTAATTGATCGACCAAAAGGGTTCAAAAAACTTCCTTTCTAAGTCGATTTTCTAGTATAAATAGAGGACCTTAATAGCCTTTTTCAACACACAATCAAAAAGAAATATCTCTAAAAAAAGAGCTTCTGTGGTTTCTTCTCGGTAGTGCTTCTACGCTTCTGCATCTATGCTTTCTAAAGCACTCCTATCAAAAGGCCTCTACGAAAACATCTGTTTGATTTTTCCTTTGAGGTTCCATAGGATTATATTGTATTTCCTTTAATCTACTGCTTTAATCTGGGTCCCAAGCTATTTTGGTAAGACCTGTTGTGCTTCTCTTCAGGTTGTTAAGAGAAGGGAGTTTGTAAGAGGTTGTGCCACCCTTATTTCAAGTGGTACATTAGTGGATTGATTAGCTTGACTAGTTGGGGAAATCCTAAGATGGGAAGCTTTGGTAGTGGTTTTTACCCGATAGGGTTTCCACTATAACTTCAAGTGCACTCATGTATGAATTTTTGTCGCTTGTGTTTATGTGCTTTACAGTTAATTTTTTAAATCACCGACGATACTATTCACCCCTCCCCTCTAGTATAGCACTTTAGATCCATAGGACTCTCAATGAGATGGCTACATTACAGGAGAGATAGACATGGGAGCTTACTTCTCTTACGCCTGGTGCTACACTTGTTGGATGTCGTTGGGTCTTTACCTTAAACTACAACCCTGATGAGTCTATTTCAAGGTATAAGGCACACTTGGTAGCAAAGGGATTCACTCAAACATATGAAACGGATTTCTTTGATACCTTTTCTTCATTTGCTCGTCTATCTACTGTCAAAGTACTTATCTCTATGTTTGCTCATAAGGAGTAGAAACTCCACCAACTTGACGTTAAAAATGCATTTCTGTATGGTGATCTTCAAGAAAAGGTTTACATGCAGTAGTCTCCTGGGTTCAAGGTTCAAGGGGAATGTGTATGTAGGTTGAAGAAGGCAATTTATAAGCTCAAGCAGAGTCCAAGAGCTTGGTTCCATAAGTTGTCACAAGTTGTTAAGATGATGGGCCTGCAAATATCCTCCTATGATCACTCATTGTTTGTTAGGGAGGTAGAGCAAGGTGTGGTTGTTCTCCTGGTTTATGTTGACTTAATTATTATAGGGGACGACAAAGCTGGGATTGTAGAAGTCACAAGATCTTTGGCATAGCAGCTTGTTATGTAAGATCCTAGCCAACTACGATATTTTCTGGGAATTGAAATAGCAACCAACAAAAATGGGATAGTATTGTCCCAAAGGAAATATGTCATCGATGTAGTTAAAGGAACAAGCATGTTGGGGTCCAAACCTGCCAACATACCTATGGATCCCAAGGCACACTTATATGATGGAGAAGCAGAGGTAGTTGATAATTTCTCACACAGGAAGCTGGTTGGCAAATTATTATATTTAACCATTACCAAACCTAATATTACTCTGGTTGTTGGCAAGTTAAGCCAATTTACGAATAGACCTACTAAGTTGCATTGGGAGGCTGCCATGCAAGTGCTTAGATACTTGAAGAAAGCGCCTGGCCATGGAATACTTTTCAAGAAAGAAGCTCATATGGCTATTGTGGGATATTCAGATACTAATTATGCAGGAGATATAGCAGATAGAAAATCTATCACTGGCTTCTGCATCATTGTAGCTAGAAATCTAGTAACTTGGATAAGTAAAAAAGCAGGTTGTTGTCTCAAGGTCATGAGAAAATGAAACATATGGAAGTAGATTACCACTACACTAGAGATCTAATACAGCGAGGAGTGTTACATACTGCTTTTGTTGCTTCAAAAGACGAAGCTGCTGATATATTCACCAAGCCACTGCCAAGAGGAGCATTTGACATGTGTTATTCCAACCTAAGCATGATAGATATCTATACTCCAGCTTAAGGGGGAGTGTTGACTTACTCTTGCTCCTTACCTTTATTTTCGTATTCATGGCTGTTATTTTCTATTTCTTTTCTGGACAAGTGATGTAATTTTTCCCTCATCTCCTCTATATAAAGAGACGTAGGATTTATTAAAAAAATAAAATGCTTCATTTTGTCCTACTTTGTGGTTCCATGTGATTAATCTAAAGCCTCCCAGGACCTTAGTGGAAAGTTACCCTAGATGTTGAGATAAAGGTCCCTATTACTTGAAGTACATGGGACCTTGTACCATGTCTACCTAAAGCCAAGATTGTTGACTGCAAATGAATCTACACAGTGAAGTACCTTGCAGATGATAACATTGACAAATTCAAGATGAGACTAATGGCCAAGGGCTTCACACAAACATATAACGTGGACTACTTTAAGATATTTTCTCATGTAGTAAGAGTTGCCTCCATACATGTCATTCTCTTTATTGCTGTCAATAAAAATTGGCCATTGTTTCAACTTGACATCAAGAATATTTTTCCTCTATAGTGATTTAATCGAGGTGTATAAGCGACAACCTCCTAGTTATGAGGTTGAGATGACAATGCAACCATTTAGGAGGCAAAGACATTCTTAAACGTCTTTGTTGTAAAAGACCTACAAAAGCTACAACATTTCCTGAGGATATAGAGGCAATCAAAGAGCAACATGAACTAACGCTCTCAGTAGAAGTGATGTAGACACATCTATTTCACATAAATTATTTATTTATGCATGTTCTTAGGAATATAATTGCATTCATGTATTATAAATATTGCATAGCATGCATCATTCTGCATTTAAAATAGATTGTATAAATTATAGGTTAATTTGATCTTTCTATGGTCAGGGGATAGGGCGATACTTATCTGGGATTCAGATTGAAGATCCAACGGTACGAATCTGATCAAGGCGACATTCGGAATCCAACACCTCCAAGATCACCCTAATCAGACCTCCGTAGCATCATGTGCAATTTGAGGAAGATTAGAAGTCAAGAGACAAGGTGGTGCAAATCCATACCTCAAATGACAAATCCAACCGAACGGATGGGTTCAGATCAATAATCGCAACCCAACGACATGAAAATTATCCAATCTGACATTCGTGGCACCACTTACAAGCATTTAAAGATAGACGACCCAGATGGTGCCATCCAAGCCACCCAAAGCCACCGGAACTCATCAAAGAAGCCTTGATCTCAGCCGTTGGATCTTCATTTAATGACTGAGAACACTGCGGCCTTAAAACAAAAGCTCGACAAAGGATGCAGCGCAGCGATTCAGAGCTCTATGCGATGAGAGCAACGCGCATTCGAATCCATGCAAGCAGATTTAATCCGCTGAAGAGGAGGCGCAATGAAATTGCACCGTGCGATGGTGATCGAGCGGCGATGGCAGCCGCTACATGGTGCGCTGGATGGAGGCGAAGCTACACGCGCGAGATGATGTGCAATCCAACGTGCAATCTGACGCGTGCCTTCTTAGCAGCGTAAGGCAAGGTGCGTTTTAAGCCATCTGAGAACGATCGGACAGTTGATAGCGATGCGGTGCGATCTGAGCGCCAACAGTTGAAAGCAAGGGGGCATGCCACGTGGCTTCATGTGAACTGTTCGATCTCAATCACACGACTCACAAGCCACGTGCACCAACAGCTACCTTGCCTTTAGTAACGCTTACATGCGTCACTAAAGGTTGGGAATTTATTCTAAAGGCTTGAAATCCCTCTTTTGCCCCCATTTCTATGCCCATAAAAAAGTTCTACACCCTCCACTTCTTCATCCCTTCTCTTCTTCTCTTACCTTCTCCAAAGCTCTAAGGAGCTAGTCCTAAACCCGGAATGCTCCTCTAGAGTAAAAAAATCAAAATTTTGTCTATCTTACCCCCTTTGTGGAGCATCTCGTAGTTATCTTCTCGCCACCATTCAGGAAGCGGATTTCGTTGCGATGCCGCCCTGCTTCATCCTCCATCCTCCAACCCCATTCTCCCTCATCCAACATCTCATCACCCTCTTTCGGGTGCTCCGTCAATGCGGCTCGTCCTCTAAGCGACCGTCGAGGAGGATTTTTCTCATCCCTATCTTTTTACTGCTTTCCAGTGTAGATTTCAATTTTGCAATTAGTGCAATAAACATGACTATATCCTTATGAAATACTTGTTCTCTGTCTCCTTTCTTTGTATTATTCTCTCTTTCTTTCTTCTATTATTTATTCTTGAAGTAATTTAACTCGTGTAGATTAATTTCAACCAACTACTCTGCTTAATGAAAATAATTTCAAACGTGATTTTAATCAAACATTCACCTCCCCGTATTTGACCCAGAACTCACCAAAGTTTGGTAAATTTTATTTGGTAGCAGATTTTCTTGCGAACTTTACGACAGGTTTCCAAACTCAAACTTCTCACAACGAAAATCTCGCTCATCAGGAAGTATATCATTGAGATACTTGAGGATGCTAGACTCCTTAAAACCAATATCTCTACTATTTCTATTGAGCAAAAAAGGAAATATGGAGAGATAGAAGATCCACCCTTTGAGAATGTCCATAGGTATAGGAGCACTATAGGAAAGTTGTTATAGCTAACCATTACTCACCTAGATATCAACTTCGTAGATACAGGGCAAGTCAGTATATGAATAAATCATGTTACAATCACTGGCATAATTCTTTTTTATTTTGAAAAGTGAAAGGGTAGTTATCCAAGCAATAATCACTGGCATAATGTTTGTCTCATCCTAAAGTGTTTAAAGGGGTCTCCAAGCAAAAGACTGCACTACAGGAACAATGGACAACTAAATTTATGTTCCTATTCTGATGTAGACTATGTAAGTTCTTTTAAAGAAAGGAAATCTACCACTAGTTGTGCCATATGTTTTAGAGGAAACCTTGTCTCATGGCGTAGCAAGAAGCAGATAGTTGTGGCACATTCCGGTGCTAAGGCTAAGTAGATAGTGTGATGGCTCATCCTATGTGTGAGGTGGTGATATAAATCACTTCCTGGCTAATATTAGCGTCCACGTAAAGAGCCCAATTCCCATGTTGTGACAAGTCAACAACGAATATCGCTTCCAAGTTCCAATCCTATTTTCAAGGAGAGGACAAAAGATATTGAAGTAGATTGTCACTTCATAGAAATGTTGTGATGAAAGGGAAGATTGCTACTCCTTACATGTCCTCTAAGCTTTAGCTTGCAAATATTCTCACGAAGGCTCCAACGAAGAAGAGGCTCACTCTTATGTGACAAGTTAGACTTGATGGACATCTATACTCCAACTAAAGGGAAGTGTTAGACTCTTCATATTATGTTAATTTTCAAGTTCCATGTTATTTTCAATTTCTTTATGGGCATAGACATAATTTTGTATTCCCTCTTATATAAGAAAGGCCAGGGTTTTTTTTTCGTAATAAGATGCTTCATTCTTACATATGCAAATGGAAAAAATATAGGAATTAATGATGCCTATCAAAAGTAGCTACTTGTTCTTAGTTAGCTAATCTCATTTGTGACTAAGTCAATTTGTTCTCAGAGATTAGGTTTAAAATAGGTTCATCAAATCTGGTTGTTTCTTGAAAAATATTTTCCAAAACTCAATCTTGATTATGCATTCTTCATTATAGATCAAAACATAATTCCCTTTAACTAGGAAATAACAACGTTTTATATTATTCTAATAAGCCCTACACCTCTTTATATAGAGGAGAGATGAGGGAAAAATTACACATGTCCAGTTAAGAAATAGAAATATCAATAAGCCACAAAAAATAAAGGAAATAAATAGATACGAGGAACATGTGCGAATCAATACTCCCTCTTAAGCTGAAGCATAAATATCTATCATTCTTAGCTCAAAACATGTGTCAAAGGCTCCTCATGGCAATGGTTTGGTAAAAATGTCAGTAGTGTGGTCCTCTAAAGCAACAAAAGTAGTATGCAACACTCTCCGTTGTAACAATTCTCTAGTATAGTAACAATCAACTTCAACATGCTTCATTCTCTCATGAAACATTGGATTATTAGCAATATAAGTGGTTGCCCTGTTATCACGTCGCATTTCCATAGGACCATCAATCTGGACATGTAGGTGTCGTAGTAAGGATTTCACCCAAACCATCTCAATCGCAGTTTGAGCCATAGCACAATACTCAGATTCTACACTCGACCAAGAGACAATCCCCTGCTTCTTACTCTTCTAGGTGATAAGATTTTCAGCAACAAATGTACAAAAGCCAATGGTAGATTTTTTGTCTGCTATATCCCTACATAGACAGCATATGAATATTCCACAACAGTCATAGGAGCTCCCTTCCTAAAAAGTATTCCACGACCAGGTGCTTTTTACAAGAATATAAGCACCTGCACAGTTGCCTCCCAATGCAACTTAGTAGGCATGTCCATAACTTGGCTCAACTTTCCAACTACCAAAGCAATGTCAGGTCTAGTAATTGTTAGATATAACAATTTTCGAACCAACTACCCATATGAATAATTATCAACCACTTCTTCCTGTCTATCATATAAATGCACCTTGGGATCCATAGGTATGTTAGTAGGTTTAGACCCCAATATGATTGTTTCTTTAAGTACGTCAAGGGTATACTTACATTGGGACAAAACATCCCATCTCTACTGATTGCAACTTCAATTCCTAGAAAATAACATAGCTGGTCAAGATCTTTCATAACAAACTACTCTGTTAGAGATCTCTTGACTTCTGCAATTCTAGCTTTGTCATCTCTTGTAATGATCAAATTGTCAGCATATACCAAGAGAACCACCACACCTCACTCTGTCTTCCTGACAAACAATGAATGGTCTGAGAAAGATCTCTATAGGCCCATCCTTTCAACTACTTCTAACAGTTTGTGGAGCCACGCTCTTGGACCCTGCTTAAGTTCATAAATAGTCTTCTTCAACCTGCATACACACTCCCCCTAAACCTCAAATCTAAGAGGCTGCTGCATGTATACCTCTTCCTGAAGATCACCATAAAGGAAGGCATTTTTGACATCAACCTAGTGAAGTTTCCAATCCTTATGAGCAACCACAAAGATAAGTATCCGAACCATTGACAAACAAGAAACAGGAGAAAAGGTATCAAAGAAAGGGTGAATCCCTTTGCTACCAAACGTGCCTTATACCTTGAAATTGATGCATTAAGGTTGTACTTCAAGGCAAAGACCCAACGGCAACTAACAAGTATAGTATCAGGTGGAAGAGGGGTAAGCTCCCATGTCTGTTGATCCTGTAATATAGCCATCTCATCCTTCATGACCTTTTGCCATTTAAGATCAAGCATAGCATGTTGATACGTAACCGGTAACTATGTAGCTGACAAAGCCATGGTAAACAAGCCAAAAGATTTCCCCATCTTATCAATGGACACTATCCCTGCTACTCTCTAATGTGCACAAGACTGTGGTGCCTTCCAAATAACTATCGGAAGGTCGTCCTTAGAAACACCATCACCTGCACCTATACAATCACCACTGGCACACATCTGGTCAGATGGCTCAATACATACCTGACTTGGGGAGGAAGGCAGGACTGAAGTAGGGGTTGTGTTACCTGTAAGTCACTGGCTTTTGATAAATAAGTTCATATCTATTATTATCACTCGAAGGCTCAAAAGATGCAGGAGATGTCTCTATGTCCATAACTCCATCCATTGGCACAGGTGGGATAGGCATAGGAGCAAAATTCGACCTCAGGAGACAACTGACAAGCTACTAAAGAAACTAAGGTACTGCCTCATGGAATGTCGTGTCTGCACTAACATAGTGCTTCCTTGCCACTGGATCATAGCAACGATATCCCTTCTAGACTCGAGAATATCCAAGAAAGACACTTCACGCCACATGGTGCTAATTTGTCCCTTCCAAGACCCATCAAATGTACAAAAGCTATGCATCCAAAGACACATGGAGGTAACTGGAACAACTCCCTCTCAAGATAAAGAACATGCCAACGAGTTTACCCATGTAGAACCAAGGAAGGCATCCTATTAATAAGATAGCATGTTGTAAGAATTGCATCACCCTAATATGTGGAACACAATGTTGTATCAATAAAGTACATGCCACATCCAACAGGTGCCTGTGTTTCCTCTCTGCCACACCATTTTGCTAAGAGGTATATAGGCAGGAGGTCTAACACAATCCTATGTGCCCTATAAAATCCAGCCAATCAAGCAGTGCAAAATTCTAGAGCATTATCATAACACAATTTTCACATTCAAATCAAACTCATTCTTTATTTCTAATAAAAAGTTCTCAATAATGTCTCACATCAAACTTATTCATAAAAAACAACCATGATAAATGAGAAAAATCATCCCCTTCAATCAAATAATAACAGTGACCCTACTGGTTAAGTATCCGACTAGGGCCCTAAAATCTAAATGTAACTTAAAAATAGCAGCAGAACTCAAACTAATAGTGACAGGAAAGAAAGATCTATAATGTTTTCCTAATTGACATGCATCGCAATGTATCTCAATAACTTGCAACAATTGTAGGATGATGCATCTGAGCCTGTCCAGAGATGGGTGACTAAGTCGATGATGCCACTGCAAGGCATTACCAGAAGTGAAGCTTGAACCACCTTGACATGCAAGAGTAAGAGGCATCTGGACAAGATGAAACACACCCCCTCTTCATGTCCGCCACCAATCGTCCTCCCCGTCAGTTTGTCCTGAAATATGCAACCAACATCATCAAATATAGCTCTGCAATTAAGTTACTTGGTGATCTTACTAACGAATAATAGATTCATGGAAAAATCAGGAACAAAAAATGCAAGCAATCGCATGGTAGGGATAACAAACACCTCCCCCTGACCATCGATCTGCACATCAGTTGTTTGCCACCTATATAGTTCTTCCTTATGGCATAGTCTGTAATCTCCCAAAGCATCCTTGATCACCAGTTAAAATATGTGATGCACTAGAATCTACTAACCAGAACATATCAGTACTTGACGATGAGGCAAAGGCAATAGTCTCACTAGTAGTGATCGCCTCCTGAGTAAATTTAGAAAGGCGTTGAACCATAGTATCATAATCAATGCAAGAAATAGTGTCAGACTGCTCAATAGAAATCACAGAAACCTGATTAGCAACCAGTGGCCTCCCATGCTTGGCCCAACACGAGGCCTCAACATGTCCAACCTTCCCACAGAAGGTGCACGTGGTACTGGTCCTCCCAGACAAACCATGTCCTCTTCCCCAACAACGTGTGGAAGGGGCACCTCTACCTCCACGTCCAGCCATAGTAGCCATAGTTGATGCCTGTCCAACGCTCTCTCCAGTCTGAGGCTAAGGCAAATAAGCCTACTCAGACAACTATAAATCTCCAATGTAGGGAGCTCAGGCAATGTAAGAATCTGTGAACGAGCAATAGTATAGTCTAAACCAAGTCTAGACAAGAAAAGGTAAACAACAAACTCCATGCGATAATCTCTCTGGGTAGAGCAAGTACACACAGGCCGATAGGCATCCTATTTCTTTAGAAGGCCTTTCAAAGTTGAATAATATTGAGAAAGAGAACGACCTTATTTCAACTCAAATAGCTCATGATGTATCTGGAAGACCATAGAGGAATTTCTGTCATGTGAGTAGGCATCTTTGAGGCTATCCCACATCTGCTTTGTCGTCTTGTAGTATATGATCTCATCACCAATGTGAGGAATTACACTATTCATCAACCAAGCATGCACCATAGCGTTATCCTTCCTCCAAGATGCGTTCTTACCTATCTTCTTTGTAGGCTCTGGCTCCAATTAAATATGTTTTGCATCGTGTCCCTCCACCGTCAAGGAATTTTTTAGACCATCTAGGGTAATTAGTCTCATCAAGCATGATTATGGGATTGAAAAATAAACTTTTGTAAGTCACATTCTCTAATGTGATACCCGAAGTAACCTCTGATTCAAAAGATGAAGCCATCAAGAACCTTCAAACAGAGAAACAATGCACAAACCAAGATCTAAAATCACTTTCAAATCATAACCAATAGAAGAAACATGAGATCAGTAGATAAACATGGATTTTTGGGCACTAGACAACCCAAAAAACCATTTTGCAGTCCCCGACAACCCCTATAAAATAAGATCATCACTGCAAGAGTCAAGATTGACTCAAACAAGATGTGCAAAGGCCACTGGGGGCCCCTCTCTCCTCCTCCTGGGTTGCTGGCGATGTGCCTGCAGCACCAACCCAGCACTACAAGGGTGGTATCGGTGACTGTGGGCCCTGCTTCAGTGGCCTGGACCACCGCCGTTGCTGCTTGACCGGCGGCGATGACTCTTGGTGGCCCTGCAGTCACCACTAATGGTTGTTGTGGCTGTTGGTGGCTACTGTTGCACTAGTGAGGGGAGGAAAGAGAGAGTTAGGGTTAACATGAAGGGTTTCGAGGCTAGGTTTGGGTGGGATATCAGAACCTAGCATAGGACCATGCTTTAATACCAACTAGGAAATAATAATGTTTCATATTATTCCAATTAGCCCTATACCTCTTTATATAGAGGAGAGGTAAGGGGAAAATTACATCACATGTCCAGTTATTAAAATAGAAATATCAATTTTTTGAAAAGCAAAATAGAAATATCAATAAGCCACAAAAAAAACAAATAAAGGAAATAAATAGACATGAGGAGCATGTGCAAGTCAACACTTTAAAAGGGTGATATGTCTATGATAGACTATGTAAATAAAGCCAAAGAAATATCTACAATTTAGCAATATGGGAAACTAATTGCTGAAGATCTGATTTTAGATCTTTTGAGTGGTATTAGGCTGGATTATGAAGTTTTATCGTTGTTGTTACAAGTAAAGCAAGTGAATGTTCCTATGATGACATTGTAGGCATGCTCGAGTCAAGAAGAGCGATCCCTCAAATATCAGCAACCTTTTGAAGCTAATCAGGCTATTAGAGGGAAACATACCAGGGGAGGTCATTTTAGAGGTGCTCGAGGTCGATTCAGAAATAGATCAGGTCATGACTATTGTGAACACATCTTTACATTTTAGACACCTGTTATGTCATTATTTATTTTCTATTGGATGCAGCAGTAATTTACTCAAGTCTCTCCGATATAAAAGAGACTAATGCCTCGCATTCAAAGATAGATAAAACATTTTCCATTCACAAGGTATCAAAGCAAACAATCCTAGATCGGCTGCCTGATATCCCACCATACCCCCTTCCCCCCTTCTCTACGTGCACAATTAAGAGATCGGATGATGAGGCTGTGATTTGCTGCTGGTGCTGGTGCAGCAATTTGATGCCTAGTATCAGATCTGGTGCAGCGATCTGATGCTGTTGCTGCTAGTGTTAGTGCAGCAGATCTAGTGCAGCTACAGTTGTGCACAAGATCTGCTGCTAGCAGTTGGGAAATCTAGCACCTAGATCTGGATATCTGCATAGGATTCAACCTGATTGGAAGGATATCTGCGACAAATCTGCTGATCGATTGTTGCAGTGATCCGGTATCTGCAGTAACGTGCTTAGATGTAATTTGTTTGGTGTCGCCCAGATCTAATAGTTGGGTGCCAGAATGGGTGTTGCCATTGCTGGTGATGTTGGATCCAGTTAGTGAAGTCCTCTGCTGCAACCACTACTGTTGCTAGTGTTGTTCATGTTATTGTCAGTGTTGTTTGCTTGGAAGTAGTAAGACAAAATGATCAAATCTATTCTCCAAAAGAACCCAACACTTTTTTATACAGAGAAGAGGTATTGAAAAAATAACATGGCATGTTCATAAAGAAAATAACATTAACAAACTAGCCAAAAAGAAATAGATAACAATAAGACCAAAAGGGTGTCTCAACACTCCCCCTAAAGCTGGAGCATAAATGTCGATCGTGCTCAGCTTGAAACAAAAGTCATTGAAAGCATAACATGAAAGAGGCTTCATGAAGACATCTACTATCAGCTCTCCAAATGTGACAAAGGTAGTGCATAACATCCCACACTGGATCAAGTCTCTAGTGTAGTGACAGTCTACCTCAACATACCTGGTGCACTTATGGAACATGGGATTGTTCGCAATATATATAGCTACCCGATCATCACACCTCATTTCCATAAGTTCCTGAATCTGGACATGCAAATCACGCATTAGAGACCTCACCCAGATCATCTCTGCAGCTGTCTAAGCCATAGCCCTATACTCTGACTCAGTGTTGGATCTGGAAACTACATCTTGTTTCTTATTCTTCCAGGTAACTAGATTACCAACTACAAACATGCAAAATTCAATAGTAGATTTTCTATCTACCAAGCACCCAGATAATCAGCATCAAAATACCTAACTACTGTCATGAAAGATCCTCTCTAGAAAAGTATCCCTCATCCAGGTGCTTTCTTCACGTATCTAAGCACCTACATAGCCATCTACCAATGTTGCTTGGTTGGTTTATCCATAAATTAACTAAGCTTTCCAACAGCTAGAGCAATGTCAGGCCTAGTAATTGTTAGATAAAATAATTTTCCCACAAGCTGCCTGTATACCCCACTATCAACAAGCTATGCCTGCTCATAATAGAGATGTACCTTGGGGTCCATAAGAATATTTGCTGGCTTGCACCCCAGCATTTCTGTCTCTTGGAGCCAATCCAAAGCATACTCACAATAGGACAACACAATCACCTGTTTGCTTCTGGCCACCTTTATACCAAGGAAATACCGAAGGTACCCCAAGTCCTTCATAACAAACTACTCTGCAAGAGACCATTTGACCTCAATTATCTTGACTTTTTCATCACCGGTATAATGAGAGTATCAACATTTACCAACAAAGGCACGACTCCCCTCTCGGTCTTCCTGAGAAATAGAGGATGTTCTGACAAAGACTTTTGCAAACTCGTTTTCTCTACTACCTCTAAAAGCTTTTGGAGCCATGCTCTCAAACTTTACTTAAGGTCAGAAATGGCCTTCTTCAACCTACATACACACTTCCGCTGAACCTCGAAATCGGAGGGTTGTTGCATGTACACCTCCTCCTTAAAATCGCCATAGAGAAAAGCATTCTTCACATCAAGCTAGTGAAGCATCCAATCTTTGTGGGCAACAACAGAGATAAGTATCTGGACCGTCAGCAGGCGAGCAACATGGGAGAAAGTATCGAAGAAGTCCACCTCATACGTCTAGGTGAACCTCTTCACTACCAACCAAGCCTTGTACGTTAAAATTGACCCATCAAGGTTGTATTTCAGGGCAAAGACCCATCGAAATCCCACCAAATGGGCACCAGCTGAAAGTGGAGTAACCTCCCAAGTGTGTTGAGTCTGAAGAGTGGTCATCTCATCCTTCATGGCTTTACACCATTTTGGATCAAGTAAGGCCTGCTAGTACGTGGAAGGTATCTCTGTGGCAACCAACACAATAGTTCAAAGTCCAAAGGTAGTCTTCAAATTAGCCATAGACATGGCTCCAACCACATGGTATTGTGCACAAGAGCAAGGAGCCTTCTAAATGGCAATCGGAAAGTCATCCTCTGGGACATCACCTGACCCTGCACAATCAACCACTAGACACAATCATCAGATGGCTCAACACATACCTGACTCAGGGAGGATGGTGGGTCTAAAGTAAGGGGGTGTGGTGCCTATAGGTAACTGGTAACTAATATGTAACAGGTGGATCCTTGAATCTTCGATCATCACTACTAATACCAGGTGCAAAACTGCTCATAGGTTCCTGACTACCACTATTAAGTGCAGGACCAACCTCAGAAATTGAAAACCCATCCATAGATATAGGAGGAATAGGCATGGGAGCAAACTCAACTTTCGATGACAACTGCCATGCTACGAGGGAGATAAGGAATGACTCATGAAATGTAACATCAGCACTCACATAATGCCCACCAGCCACTGTATCAAAACACTTGTACCCGTTTTGTGTCCGTGAATAACCAATAAAAACACATTTCACAGCACTTGGTGCCAGCTTATCTCTCCCTTGACCCAATAAGTGTACAAATGCTACACATCGAAATACACAAGGTGGTAGCTGAAACAAATCACTATTAGGATACAAAATATACCAAGGGATCCATTCATGTAATATAGAAGAGGCCATCCTGTTAATAAGGTAGCAAGCTGTAAGAACTACATCACCCCAGTACAAATGTGGCACACAATGATGGATCAATAATGTACGAGCAACATCCAGTAAATGTCTATGTTTCCTCTCCGCCGTATTGTTCTGTTGTGAGGTGTGGGGACAGAATGTCTAAAGTATAATGCCATAAGACCTGCAGAAAGCAATTAATTTGGCGGTGCAAAACTCCAATGTATTATCAGATCTCACAATCTTAGCCATAATAGAAAACTTATTCTTTATTTCTAATGAAAATAGCTCAATTACATGTCGAACATTGGACTTATTCTTTAATAAAAATAATCATGACAACCAGGAAAAATCTACTATAGAAAAGTAATAATGGTGTCCCTATTAGTCAAGAATCCAACTAGAGCCTCAGACATCCATATGCAATAACTTTGTTCTAGTATTGAAAGGAAAGGAGGATCTATAGTGCTTCCCTAACTGACATGTGTCACAAAGTATCTCAGTAGTAGGTAAAATGTAAAGGATGATGCATCTGAGCATGTCCAGAGAAGGGTGACCGAGGCGACGATGCCACTGCAAGGCACTCTTAGCAGCAAAATTAGCATCACCCTGGCAAGCAGCAACAAGTGATATCTAGACTAGGCAATACACACCCCCCTCTTCATATCCTCCACCAATCATCCTCTCCGTCAGCTTGTCCTGAAAAATGCATTACATTATCAAAAATAGCACAACAATAAATTCAGAGAGAAGGAACAAAAAAGACATTAAACAATCTCATGGTGAAGGTCACTGCTTCCTCCCCATGACCATCAATCTGTGCATATCTGCCATCTACAACCTACACCGTCCTACCATGGGATACTGACTGTAATCTACCAAAACACCCCTGATCTCCTAACAGATGATGTGAAGCACTAGAATCTATCAACCAAGACATACCTACAGAAGCCTGAGCACATATGTCTATAGCTACTATAAGCAAAAGGATCTTCCCTAAATCGAAAGTGATTCGACGTGAATTCGGCAGAGTATTGACGCTCTCAAATTTGTTGGGTAGGACCTGGAGAGCAAGAACTCTCTATCTCTTTGACATAAATATGGTGGAAAGTATTCTATCAAGGTATGTTTAACCAAGAAAGAGTCATCTATTTATAGAGGCCCTAGAAAAGGTTTAGAAGGCCTTGAAAGGCTTTCATAGCAATTGGGAATAAATCACAAAAGATTAAGCCAAAATCCCAACGAAAGCAGGGTCATTTATGATTTTGACAAGGTTATCCGACGTCTGGGTCTCGTCTAATCTAAAGGTCGGTCATCTGATCTACAAAAGTTGATCATCAGGACGGTGTTGGATCAAGATAGACGTCTAAGAAGTCATCATAAGTCGTCTAGGAATATTATTAGACATCTAATTCTAGATGAGTTACTTCCTGTTTTCACCAGATCGAAACAGAATTCTAGGTAATTTAGGTCAAACGACATGTCAGTCGTCTGGCAAAGTGTCTGGACGTCTAGAAAGAGAAATCTCTGTGGGAATTGATTTCCCAGGGCTCAAACAACTATTAGGTCTGACAAAAGTAGATTTTGGTCAGATCTTAGCTTAACATCTATTTATTAGATGTCTGGAAAGTGTTAAAAATATGATTAAAAGGAAATCCTCGAATATTATGTTCTGATAGTCCAACGGTTCTATTGTTGGACATCTGTAAAGGTCATCAGATATCTTTGAAGACGTCTGGACTATGGGATGGTCGTCTGAAGGTAATAAACAGAGTACTAAGTCTAGCCTAATTGTTTAGACATCTATACAAACTATTAGACGTCTTAAAGTCCAAGATCAGACGTCTAAAGTCCAGATTGGATGTCTGATCGAGCTGTCTGATTACTATTTTGATTTTCTAAGTGATTTCCAAGATTGTCTAAGATTGTCTACGTATCCTAGGGTAGTGCAAATGTTCTTAGAACTATAGGTATGTTACTTTGGGCTCTTTAACATGTAATCAGAAAATAAAGAACAAAGAACATAAAGTACAAAGAATAAGACAAGACATCTATCCTATTCTTGTCTTCAAGCTCTCGCTCCACGCGAAGCTCTATTTCTTCCTCCAAGCTCCTCTAATCTACCATGGATGCAAACTTGAGCTCCTTCACACTTGATTCCATTTGCATTTATCCTGAAATCTTAAACTCAATGCAAATGTTAAATACCAAGTATTTTGTTATCAAAATCAACGATCGTAGTGCCTTTGCACCAACAACCCCTACACGGCACAACAGGGTGCACTGGAGCCTGAGGGGGGCCCAGCACACTCACGCATTCAAGGTAGTTCCCTGCCGCCGCCACTAGTTGGCAGAGGTGAGCCTACTGTCGCCTCTGGTGGTCGAACAGCAGCCGTCGGAAGCTGTTATGTTGCTCCAAGCGTCAACAAGGGAGAAAGAGAGGGGTGGCATCGACAAGAAGAAAGAGAAGGGTGGTGGTGACGGTAGGGAGAGAGAAGGGCTTTGGTGTTAGGATTTTGGAGGTTCTATTTCGTGGGATACCAAAACCCAACCTAGGATTGTGCTTTGATACCAAGTAAGACAAAATGATCAAATCTATTCTCCAAAAGAACCCAACACCTTTTTATATGGAAAAGAGGTATTGGGAAAATAACATGGCATGTCCATAAAGAAAATGGAGATAACAAATTAGCCAAAAATAAATAGAAAATAATAAGACCAAAGGGAAGTCTTAATAGAAGTAATTGGTACCTTGATCGGTATAGTACTTGGGATCATCACCCCTACCATGCTTAGGATCGTCTCCCACTTTGTGTCCATGCGCTACCCAATTTTCATTGTATCGGGAGGGATATGGATTGTGCACCTATGGCATTCATGGATGCTAGACACAGCACCTAATGTTGTTTGTTGATAGTAGAAAGATGGTGCCCAAAGGTCAACCTGGGCAATGGATAATCGACTGTGAAGCATCAATACACCTAACTAAAGACTACTTTGCTGAAGATGCTGACAAAACCTCGGAAGGTCAACTTAATGAAGGTTGTTAATAGATCTATCACTTCAATTACTACTGTTGGGAACATCCGAATATCCTCTATTATGCAGTTCCCTGATGTGCATTGTACTCTTGAGTTCCCAATAAACCTCCTGTCAGTGAATAGTATTTGCAAGAACCTTTAATGCCGTGTGATCTTTGATGATAGATAGTGCTATTTTCAATATGAAAAGACAAATGAGATCATTGGAGGAGAGATTGAGAAGGAAGGTCTCTACTTCCTCGATGTCACCACACAGTTTGTAGGAGCAATGCCTATTTCTCCTAATCCATTATTATGGCATCAGCCACTAGATCACCCATCTGTTGGGAAGATGCGCTAGATGTATCCTGAGTTTCCAACCAGTATTGCCTCGAACTACGAGGCTTATCAACTGAGGAAGCATCACAAGAATACGTTTTCACGATGCACCGAAGGGGTTAGTCCTTCACCCTTTGGCCTTATGCACTGTGATGTCTAGGGTGTCCCAGTATTAAAGGTTACATGTACTTTATAGTCTTTGTGGATGATTACAGTTGATCCACTTGGATTTTCTTGATGAAAGCCCATTTTGAGATTCCTCAAATTGTGCAGAGGTACATTGTTGAGATCCAAATGCTATACTTTGTCCCCATACAACTCTTTTATAGTGATAATGCATTAGAGCTCATGCAGTCAGATTTGCAATCCTTTATTAGCAGGGGAACCTTACAACAGACTTACTGTACCCATACTTCATAGGAGAATGGCATGGCAAAACACAAACTACATCATCTGTTGGACGTTGCGAGGACACTAATGGTACATATGAAGGTTCCAAAGCAATTTTAGGGAGAAGCAGTCTTGACAGCTACCTATCTCATCAATCATGTCCTATCCTCAGTGTTACAAGGAGGCATACCATACCATGTGATCCACCAAGTCTGAGAGACCGTTTGCCCTACCACTTCGCATATTCGACTACACATGCTTTGTCCATGCCTTTAGAGCATAATACAAGTTCTCCCCACAGACAGTGAAGTGTCCTTTTGGGATACGTACCCGAAAAGGTTACAAATGTTATGACCCAATCACCAAAGATATATTATGACTACTGATGCAACATTCTTTGAGAGGTTCTATACTATTCTAAAGAGGGTGCCAGTATTGACCTTGCTCCTTAAGAGACACTAGTATATCACAGGAGACATACTCCACTTCCTACTGCAGTAGAGCCTACAGAGGATCGTTTAATACAAGGCCCCCTACAGATTGCTATAGATGTTGATGACAAACCGATTACTTTGCAGAAGTCTAGCAGGTCGTATACTCTGCAATCGATGTTTAATTATATAACTACAAATCATCTCCAGCAGCAGGACTATAGCATTTTGCTTCTGTTCATGCTAGTAATATTCTACCCACAGATCACATTAAGGCAGTCCAAGATCCACACTAGAAAGCTGCCATGGACGAGGAGATGACTGCGTTGACTTTCCATGGTACATGGGAGCTCATACCTCGTCCAGAAGATGCTACACTAGTTGATTGTCGATGGGTCTATACAGTCAAGTACTTAACAGATGGATCTGTTGATCACTTCAAGGCACAATTGATTGATAAAGGGTTCACGCAAACTTAAGGAATTAACTACCTTAAGACTTTTCCCCTGTAACATGTGTCTCTTGTATTCGTATCCTTCGGTCCGTGACAGTCAACAACAGTTGGCCTCTCTATCAATTAAATATCAAGAATGTATTCCTATATGGAGATCTTATAGAGGAGTTGTACATGCATCAGCCGCCTGGTTACGTCACTAAGGGGGAGTCGTATGCAGACTCAGAAAGGCCATATATGGCCTAAAGCAAAGTCTCAAAAGCGTGGTTTGAGAGACTAAGCACAAAGGTACAAAAGATCAGGTTCAGTCGATCATTATCTAACCATTCTATCTTATTAGAAGGGATAAAGATATAGAGGCATAGAAGGTGGTCATTTTGGCAATTTATGTGGATGACATAGTGTTGACGAGTAGTTATGAGGATGGTATATGGCAGATGAAAGAATTCTTGCATACCACTTTTGTGACGAAAGATCTTGAAGAGCTGAGATACTTCCTTCGAATAGAGGTTGTGAGACGGACTTCTAGTCTACTGCTATCCCAAAGGAAGTATACTTTGCAAATCTTGGAGGAGGTTGGACTATTAGGAGCCAAGCCATTTGGAGTACCTATGGAGATGCCACGAAAAGCTGCACTACTTGAGGATGACTCTTTATTTGAGGATGTTACACGTTATAAGAGTATTGTTGGGAAACTCCTCTACTTGACAATGACTCGACCAAATATTAGTTTTGTTGTCAGTCATGTCAATTAGCATATGAATCAGCCTAGGTACAGTCACTAGAAAAGTGTCACATTCTGAGTACCTTAAAAGAAGTTTGGGACAAGGACTTTACTATAGAGATCACGAGTCCCTTAATGTGGTTGCCTATTCAAACAATGACTACGCTGGCTCCATTAAGGACAGGAGATCTACATCTGGATATACAATGTTCCTCGGTGGGAACTTAATGTCATGGCGGAGTAAGAAGCAGACAGTAGTTGCTAGATCTAATGCAAAGGCATAGTACCATGTGCTATGACACATGCAACGTGTGAGATCATGTGGGTAGTAGGGTTCCTAAATAATATTGGCATATCTGTATAAGCACCTGCCTGACTATACCGTGATAACAAGTCTACCACATATATAGCCTCCAATCTAGTTTTTTTTTTTTTTGAAAAAGTCCAATCTAGTGTTTCATGAGAGAACAAAACACATTAAAGTCTGTTACATCTCCCCTTTGATCTTTATTTATTTCTATTTGTTTATTCTGTTTGTTTTTCTTTTTCTTGTCTGAATATGTTATATTATTTTCCTACACCTCTCCTCTATATAAAGAGGTGTAGGGCTCTTTGGAATAATAGATGCAATCATTTTCTCCCACATGATATTAGAGCACAGTCCTAGATCGGGTTTTAGTATCCCACCAAGCACCTAGCCTCCAAAACCCTACACCTCAACCCTTGTCTCTCTCTCTCCTTTCATCACTGCCCCCTCTCATCTCGCAGGCACCGCCACCTACAAGTCCAACATCGCCCCACCGGTTGCACAGTGTCTCCCCACCGGCAAAGCAGGGGTATTGCTGATCTTCTTCTATAGATCCAACGACTGGAGAGGAGGATCTGAGACCCTCACGCGATGCTACTAGGGCCCATTTAGGCTTCAGCGCACATCCCTGCTACGTGTGGGGGTCCCTGCATGGCCTTTGGGACAGATTTTGGGCTTCCGTTTGCCTAGATATCCATGTTTGAGGTTCGATTTTTTATCTAAAATAAAATTTTAGATCTAGTTTTGGGTGTGTTTCCTCATTTGCAGGACTTAGGATGGCTTCCTCTAGTGATTCTGAGGTAACGTCAAGCACCATTTTCAAGACTATGACCTATAAGAGTCCATTTTTCAGTCCCATTATCAGATTGGATGAAACCAACTATCCTAGGTGATCTCAAACGTTCCTTGTAACAAGGGAAGTTCATGATAAGGAACATATTTTACTAGTACCCAAGCGGACAGGGATGATCAGGAAATACGTCACGTGGAAGAAAAATAATGCTATGGTTCGAACATGGATGATGAACTGTGTAATCCCATGGATTGGAGATGAGACCATGTACCACCAGACAATCAAAGAGATGTAGGACAACCTTCGTGACACATACTCACATGAGAAGAACTCATCTTGGGTTTTCCAAATCTATATTGAACTATCCGAGTTGAAGCAGGAGGGGCACTCTCTTTCTCAGTACTACTCTGCCCTAAAGGTGCTCTTGGAAAGGTACCATGCTGCAAGCTGGTCTATACATGTGCCACACAAAGGAAGTACCGCTAAGAGGCTGTTGTTCTTCAGTTCCTATCTGGACTTGGCTCAAACTATGCTACTGCTCGTTCACAGATTCTCACACTTTCTGAGCTTCCTACCCTGGAAGAAGCATATATCAGTCTAAGTTAGATTGTTGTGACCTTGCCTCAGACTAGAGACCAATGCAGGTTAGACCTCCACACTTACTGTAGTTACTAGACGTGGTGGTAGGGGAGCACCTTCCACCCGTGGACGTTGAAGAGGACGAGGCTCGTCTAGGAAGCCTCGCACTACTTGTACCTTCTATGGTAAGGCTAGTCATGTGGAGGCCTCATACCGAACCAAACATAGGAGGCCTCCAGTTGCTAACCAAGCAACCATGACTTCAAAGGAGCAGTATGATACTATCCATGTTCCTCAGGCTAACTATGATACTCTACTCCAGCACCTCTCTCGGCTGACTCAAGAGCCAACCACCCCATTTATTGAGACCACTACCTTTGCCTCCTCGTCAAGTATAAATGTGTGCTCAGGTTTCTGCGAGTATGTCTTGATTGGTAGATTCTGATGCTTCACATCATTTGTCAAGAGATCAAAGATACTTTAGCAGATTACTGTCTATACCCCATGGCAGAATAGTGCAGATTGCCGATGGTAGACATGCCCAGATCGATGGTCAAGGGGAGGTGGCAGTCACTCCCACCATGAGATTATTTGATGTTTTCTTTGTCCCTGATTTATCCCTGAACTTATTATCTGTCTGTAAGATTACCAAGCAACTTAACTATCATGCTATTTTAATGATGTGGGGTGCATCTTTCAGAACAAGCTTACGGGAGGATGATTGGTGCCAAACATGAACACCTAATCCAAACTCCACTTGCAGCTACTTGCCGAGGTGATGCTAGTTTTACTGTCGAGAGTGCCTAATAGTGGCACCATCGCCTTGGTCACCCTTCTCTAGATGGGCTCAGACACGTTATCCCACATATTTTACCCGTTATAGAGATACATTGTGATGCATGTCAGCTCAGAAAGCACCACAAATCTTTCCTTGCAAGTACTGGACCAAGGACTACTACTATTTTTCAATTATTATATATGGATGTTTAAGGCCCAAGTCAAGGTCAAGGTCACCGTTATCATTTAGTTATAAAGGATGATTTATCCTGGTTGTCTTGGTTATGTTCATTGAAGAATAAACCTGATGTTGGGTATGTTATTGAGATATTTTTATTGGAAATAAAGAATCAATTTTCTATTGCTATTAAGATTGCCAGATCTAATAATGCATTAGAATTTTGTACTACCAAACTGGCTGCCTTCTATAAGTCTCATGGCATTATACATCATACCTCTTATCCCCATACCTCACAGCAAAATGGTGTGGCAGAGAGGAAACACAGGCATTTGTTAGATGTGGCTCGTACATTACTTATCCATCACTATGTGCCACACTTGTACTGGGGTGATGTAGTTCTCATAGCATGTTATCATATCAACAGGATGCCCTCTTCTATGTTGCATGAACAAACTCCTTGGTACACTCTTTATCCTGAGAGTGTTCTGTTTTAGTTATCACCTTGAGTGTTTGCATGTGTAGCATTTGTGCATCCCCTAGGCCTAGGGAGAGAGAAGTTGGTGCCAAGGGTCATGAAATGCATCTTTCTTGGATATTCACGAACACAGAAAAGGTACCGATATTTTGATCCAGTGACTGGCAAGAACTATGTAAGTACAGATGTTACATTCCATGAGTCTATCCCCTATTTCTTACTTGCAGCACGACAATTGTCACTAGAGGCAGAGTTTGCACCTATGCCTGTTCCTCCAGTTCCCATGGATGAGATCTTGTTTCTGAGACTATTATATAGCACCTAGCAATGGCAATAATAACCCAAGGTTCAGAGATCTGCATGTCATACATCAGTTGCCAATTACTTACAGGCAGCACACCCCCCCCCAACTTCTGTCCCACCTTCCTCCCCAAGTTAGGTATTTATTGAGAGCTCTGACCAATGTATGGCTAGTGGTGATTGTACAAGCCTAGTTGATAGCTATTCAGAAGACACCGCGCACTTGTATGCAATACCATGTCGCTGGAGTTATGCCTATAGCTAATTTAGGGATTGCTTTTGGATTGTTTACTACTGCATTGTCTGCCACGCAAATATCTTCCACGTACCAGCAGGCCTTACTTGATCCAAAATGGTGTCAAGCCATAAATGATGAGATGACTACTCTTCAGGCTCGATAGACATGGGATCTTACCCCACTTCCAACTGGTGCTCGTCTTGTGAGGTCCTGTTGTCTCTTTGCCTTGAAATACAACCCTGATGGGTCGATTTCAAGGCACAAGGCTCGATTGGTGGCAAAGAGATTTATCCAGACATATGGGGAGAACTTCGATACTTTCTCCCCTGTGGCTTACCTGTCAACGATCTAGATCCTTATATCCATTGCTACCCACAAGGACTGGATTGCCATTTCGTGCACAACACAATTATCGAAGGGAAAATTAGTTTACCCCATGTCACATCCAAGATGCAGCTGACTGATATTTACCAAGGCCTTGAAGAAGATGAGACATATTTCATTGTAACAAGTTGGGGTAGAAGGATATCTATACCTCAACTTGAGGGGGACTGTGAACACATGTTTACGTTTTAGATGCCTGTTATGTCATTTTTTATTTGCTATTGGATGTAATTGTAATTTACCCAAGTCTCTCCTATATAAAAGAGACTAAGGTTTCTTATTCAAAGATAGATGAAACATTTTCTATTCACAGCTATCAACATGATCACATTGATCAAGGAGAGGCTTCTATTCTTATTCAAATATTGTCAAAGATTGAGGTTGTCAATTTTGTAGTTCCTTTTTTGAGAGGGAATTTTATGGTTCTTCTTATGGAACTCCCTGTCAAATTTATGGTTGTAACATGATATGATCAACCTCAACCTCCTCAAGCTAATTTTGCGGAATAGCAAGAACCACAACAACTATGGTATCCTAACTCAGGACCCACCCATCATCTAACTAATTCACTTTCAAGTCTTGATCTGACACAACAATATAATGCCTCAAATGAAGTCCACTTTGCAAATGGTTAAGGTTCATCTATTCAACACTTTGGTTTTCAACTTTTTTAGAAAAACCACGGTTCTAAACATATTCCACTTAAATTTCATCCTTGATATATGAAAGATGTTCTTCATGTACCTAAGGCCTAGAAAAATCTTTTATCAATCCAGAAGTTCCTAGGTATACATGAAAGATATGGTAAAGGGCATTGCAACAAAGAAGCCTCTGCTTGAAGGGTGTCAAATGTCAATGACATCTACTTCCATACCAACTACCAATGTGAAGCTCATGGTTGAGTGTTCGCCTACGGCTTTTCTTTCTGAAAAGGCACCCTTTAAAGTGTGGCATTCTCGATTAGGACATGCAAACAACAAAGTTGTACAGCATATTATGCATTCAGTTCAGTTGCCAATGTTTGCTATTCAAAAATAAATGCCAGCGATGCATGTCAGCAGGTTAAATCTCATAGATAGCCCTGGTATTCTACTGATTTTGTTAGTAACAAACTATTTGATTTAAAATTCTAGGATGCGTGGAATTCTCAAGTTCATTCTAATGAAGAGCACAAATATTGTGTCTTTTCTGGATGACTATAACAAAGATATTTGGGTGTTTACCCTTTTTACTAGGGATCAAGCACTTCAAGCTTTTAAAGAGTTCAATGTTTTTGCAAGAACCCAATTTCAAGCCTATTCGGGCTATTCACACTGATGGAGGAGGTGACTATCATAGAATTCTTGAATTGTGCAAAGCAAATGGTGTCATGCATAGGATTTCAGCTTCTTATACTGCAGAGCAGAATGGAACAGATGAATGCAAGAATCGACACCTGACGGAAGTTGTTTTTCCTATGTTAACTCATGCTAATGTGCCTGCTCATGTCTTTACCTCTGTAGCCTTTATCATCAGCCTTCTTCCTTCACCTGTCATTAAAAATTTGTCTCCTTGTCAGTTGCTGTCTAATTCATTACCTGATTAAAAAGTCTACTAAACACAAATTCCAACCCAGGTCAACCTTACATATATATCACAAGGCTTACAAGTGTCTTAAGCCCTTATCAAACAAAATTGTTACATCTCAACATGTTGTCTTTGACGAGACTTCATTTCCTTTAAAGCAATCTACTTATTCTCCCAAAAATTCAATTCCATCTTCTAATCAATCACCAGTTTCTCTCTACCTATTCCATCTAATCTCATTTCAGCTATGTCTGATCATTCTAATACAATGCCCCTTCTAGTAATGCTTCTACTCAATTTACTCCTACTCACCAAACTTCAAGATACTCAAGTAGTAACTATTCCTGAGCAATCCTCTTCTCCTCAACCTACTTCTCCTATCCAAACTTCACCAATAACTACTGCTGAGCAGTCTGATCCTGATTCCTGTCCAACAACTCGTCTCTCCTCCGACCTATTCCAGAAAGGACACATAATATGGTTACAAGGTCAATGTGGGGTATAATAAAGAAGAAAGTTTATTCTGCCACTGCCCATCAACTGCTAGGGATGTAAGTTTTCTTCAACCTGACCCAAACCAACCTACCCAACCCAACTCTAATGGGTAAAACCCAAACCACTTATAACTGGGTATGGGTGTGGGTTCTAATTTGAAAACCCAATTGGATATACTAGTGTGGTTATGAGGTTTTTTTTTTTTTTTTGAGAAGGAGTATGTGTGTGAGTTTGATTCTTTACCAAATTACCTAAGATATATACATATATTGTTGCATTAGGTTATATTATAAGGGGTGTTTTGTCCTTTTATTATTTTGTTCTTTTATTGTTTTGTTAGACTTATGTTATAACTTTTCCCTCGCATCTCTCTATATAAAAAGGTGTAAGGATAGCTTAGTAATTACGAAAATTCATTTTCTTCAATTCAGTATCAGAGCCAAGTTGGAGACTCCACCAAGAAAACCCTAACCCTACCACCAAGCTGAAATTTCCCTACACGGAGGGGGTGACGTAATAATTGCGGAAATAAAATAAACAATCTCACAAAAAGTCAATCGCACAAGTACACAAGTATTTTTAGGTGGAAACCCAAACCGGGTGAAAACCACCACCTAACCCTCTCGAGTTAGGATTTTCCGATCAACCAAGTTGATCAAAATCCACTAAACCGAATCACTTTAAACAAGGGTGATTCAACCTCAATACAACCACGCTACTTAAACGAGGGTAGCGTACCTCAACCCCTTCTCTCCAGGAGAAGGATTTTGTCTCGCGAAGGAGACGGGAATTCGCAAAGCGAATACCCAACCAAATAACAAAGATAAAATAAACAAGTCCTATAGAGCCAACAAAGTAATTATGAACCTAGCTTCTATAGGAATAAGGAAACTCCCCTTTGCAAGGAGTGCGTCAAGTTGATGACGCGGTGCGTGAGCCACGCGACGGCGCAACTTTGCTCTCGTGAGCTACGGCGGGAGAGCGAATGCGCGAAGCTTGATGCTCTCAAGATGAATGGAACTTGAGCTTGGAGAGCAAGAGCTAGCTAGGACACAAGAGAGTGGAACTATGTTGCTTAAGTGTGTCTTGTGTTTCTCTTAGTGTGTATTGGTGTGTATTTATGTTGCAAAGGTTCCCCTCTATTTATAGAGGCCTTAGGAAAGCTTTGGAAGGCTTAGGAAAGGTTCTATAGCCGTTAGGAACAAAACCCAAGAGAATCAGCCCGAAATCAGGAACAATCATTGTTCTGACAGGCTTATCAGACGTCTAATTCTATCATCAGATGTCTGGAAGTTCACTTTAAGACGTCTGATTCCAAGGTCAGACGTCTAATTTTGGGCGGGTCTCTTCCTAACTTGAATCAGATCTAAACAGGGTTCTTGTGCAAGTCCATCAGACGACATATAGGACGTCTGGCACTATGTCTGGACGTCTGGAAACCTACTTTTACTGTGGGAATGGATTTCCAAACGTTGCAACGGCTAGAAAATCTCTGAGAAGAGATTTTGGGTCAGCCGAGGCAAAACGGTCATTTATCAAACGTCTGATAAGGCTCTAACGGTCATAATCTTGAGTGTTTGTTAAGCCAGCCAACGGTCCACTAATTGGACGTCTGGCAAATCCATCAGACGTCTCCTAAGACGTCTGGTCTAAGGTTTGGACGTCTGATTTCATCAGACAGAACTAGGTATGTCCAACCTAACAGTTATCAGACGTCTGAAACAACAGTCAGACGTCTTAAAATATTTTATCAGACGTCTGATTTGGGAATTAGACGTCTGGAAACTCTGTTTGAACCCTATATTGGTTTTCTAAGTTCCCTACAGAAAACCTAAGTATCCTAGGGTTGTGCGGGTGTTCCTAGGACTACTGTTAGGGTACTTTGAGGCTCTTTAACATAATTTTCTAAGGAAATAAAGAGCAACAAAAGAAACAAAAAATACAACAAATACAAGAGAAGGAAATCTATCCTATTCTTCATTTCCTTCCATCTTCAATCTATTGCTCCTCGCAAATCTCTTCTGCTCTCCATCGAGCTCCTCCAATCCGTCCTGCATGCGAGCTCGAACTCCGTCTAATCACGTATCCATTTGCGATTGACCTGAAATCTAGGACTCAAAGCGCAAATATTAAATGACACGTGTTTTGTTATCATCAAAACAAATGATCGTGGTGCTCTAGCACCAACACAAGCCCCGCAACCGGCAACAACGCCAGCCAACAGCACTGCCGGCAGCAGCACCACCGCCAATCACTATAGCGGCAGGAAGAGCAGTAGGAGGGTCGTTTCAACCCCCTCTTCTTCTCCAGCGTCTTCTCCTTGCTACTAAGTCTCCTCCAGCGATAGGGAGAGGACAATAGACCATGTTTTCCTTTGCAACGGGTCTAGGAAGGTCATTGGCTCGTTGGTGATGAAGTTCTAAGGCAAGGACCTTCCAGAAGTTGTTTGGAAATTCATCTTTGATGGTATGAACAAATTAGTATTTTGATTACTATTTTGGAGTGTATATTCCCATGTTGATGCATGCTTTGGGGTGTGTATTCCCCTTAGATTGTTGACCGTGTGTGAACGGAGTTTTTGGGGTGCATTCCCCAGTTGATGCATATTTTGGAGTATGTATTCCCCATTTCTGTCAAAATTTAGATCCATGTTTGAAGGTGTTTGTAGTGTGTTATCACTATGGCCTCAGCGTCGTCAGAGTCCAAAGTGACATCAGAACATACTAGAGAAAGTATAGTCTACAAGAATCCACTTTTTGCTCCTATTGTGAGGCTTGATGAGACCAATTATCCACGTTGGTCTTAGACATTTCTTGTGACTGTGGAAGGACATGAGAAGAAACATGTCCTCATAAAAGCACCACCAAAGCAGAAGACAACGAAATATACAACCTGGTAAGGGTCTGGATGCTAAACAGTGTGATACCCTGCATTAGAGATGAAGTCATATATTACAAAACTGCCAAACAGATGTGGGATGGTCTGAAGGATATATCTCATGAACTTAACTCCGCCCAGGTCTTTCAGATTCATTACGACCTCTGTCACTTGAAACAGGAATGCATGAGTCTCTTACAGTGCTATTCCACCATGAAAGGACTCTTGGAGAAATATAATGCATGCAGGCCCATGTGTACCTCAAAGGCTCAGCCATTTGTAGGGATCAGAGGACGGAGCTCTCCGCACATATGTTTCTGGCAGGACTTAATGATAGTAATTCTGCTACACACTCACAGTTTTGACATTGTCTGATCTTCCTCTTATTGAGGAGATATATAAGAGGCTTAGCAGGTTGCAAGTCCAGTCTACACCAAAGGTTGTTACTAGTCATACCTCATCTGCTCATGCAGCCGTGAATACTCATGGAGGACGAACAAGAGCCTTCAGAGGTAGAGACAGGAGGTGTGCTGATGGTGGTCGTGGCAAGCCTGCCTGCTCCTATTGTGGGAGAATTGGACACATTGAAGCCAAGTACTGGAACAAACTTAGACGGCCTACAGTTGCCAACAAAGTTTCTGTGACTACACCTTCAACTGTGTCTATTGAGATGGTAACCCTTGCAGAGGCGGACTATGATGCAGTTGTACAACGTCTAGCTCAGTTGACCCATAAGCAACCTCAGTCCTCAGACACTGCTGCTATGCCTCTGCATCAGGTATGAATAGTTCATGATTGATTGATTCAGGTGCCTCAGATCATTTGACAGGAAATTTCTAGTGTTTTTGGAAATATGCAAAAGATGCCACAGGATCGCTCAGTATAGCTTGCAGATGGTAGGCATGCCCCTATCTTTGGTAAGGGAGGGGTGTCAGTTACTCCCTCCATGTACCTCTCTGATGTTTATTATGTGCCTAACATGGCAATGTAATTACTATCTGTTAGTACTATTACTAAGCAGTTGAATTGTACCATTTTTGATGTGGTTGGATGTACGTTTCAGGATTGCATGATGGGGAGGACAATTGGTGGTAGCCATCAAGAGGGGGTGTATACTGGCTGGTTCAGAGTCCTATTGCTGCAGCCTGTCAAATGAGTACTACTGCGGAGAGTGCCTTGCAGTGGCACAAACGACTAGGCCATCCTTCACTGGACAAACTATGCCAGATCATCCCTCACCTTTCCCCTGCCATAAAGATTCAATGTAATGCATGTCAGCTAGGGAAGCATCACCATGCCAGTTTTCTAGCTTTTATCCAGTCTAATAGTTCTACTTGTTTTGATTTATTACATTGTGATGTTTAAGGTCCTAGCTGTGTGGCAAACCGACAGAGTTATCAGTATTATCTATTACTTGTGGATGATTTCTCTCGTTTATCATGGATATTTTTTATGCAAAATAAATCAAAGGTTGGATCCATTATTCAGCAATTTGTGATGTTTGTGAAAACTCAGTTTGGTGTGTGCATTAAGAAGATCAGAATTGATAATGCCTTAAAATGGGTCACTTGGCACTGTACATTAGACGTCCTGCCCTCACACGTCACAGATGAATGAGATTGCTGAAAGGAAACACTGTCATATTCTGGATATAGCTAAAGCCTTGCTCATCTAGAATAGTGTTCCACATAGCTACTGGGGATATGTTCTCACTACTTGTTATCTCATTAACAGGCTTCCTTCCTCTATAATTCATGAGCAGATCCCATGGAACATTCTTTATCCTGACTCAGATTTGTTTATTGTGCCACCAAAGACTTTTGGTTGTGTGGCATTTATACGCCTCCTTGGGCCTGGTCGTGATGCACTCAGAAAGAATATAGGTGTTTTGACCCTATACACTAAAGGCCCTATGTTAATGCGGATGTGACCTTCCATGAATCTATTCCGTATTTTTCCACTTCAGGTCATTAGTTGAAGGAGGTTGAGATGGCTGTGTCGATGCCTGTACCTCCTGTAGCCATGGAGGATTTCTCTCAGAGTAGTAGTTAGCTGTTACAGAGCATAATGTGGGCACATTCAGAGTTGTACCACCAGGTGATAATATCTTTAAGGGTGCTACATATCAACTTCCTATCAGTTATAGAGAGAAGATACACCCCCACTCCTCAGTTCCTACCGAGCCACCATCATCCTCCCCCACTCAGGTATGTATTGAGGATACTGACGATACTTCTCCTGATACTGTGTCTCCAGGTTCTACCTCTATGCCCACAAATGAAGACATTCCCATTGCTATCAGAAAGGCTTCACGATCTTATGCCCAGTATCGAATTGCTAGGAGTGTTATTTCTGCTGATTCTCTAGGTATGGAGTTTCATGCGTTCACTGCTGCAACTTCCAGTGCTGAAATACCTACCTCTTACCAGCAGGTTGTACTACATCCACACTGGAAGGCAACTATAGAGGAGATGTCTGCTCTTACTGACAGAGGCACCTAGGAGCTTACTACTTTACCTTCTGGTGCACATCTTGTTGGAGCCAGATGGGTCTTTGCCTTGAAATACAATCCAGATGAGTCTATTTCTCGATATAAGGCTCGTCTTGTGGCCAAAGGATTCACCCAAACTTATGAGATGGTTTTCTTTGACACATTCTCTGCAATTGCTCGGCTCTCCATAGTTTGTTTACTGATTTCTGTTGTAGCTCATTATGGACGGCACCTACACCAATTGGATGTCAAAAATGCGTTCCTCTATGGAGATTTGCAAGAGGATATATATATGCAGTAGCCACCTGGATTTGAGGTACAGAGGGAGTGTGTATGCAAGCTTCGTAAGGCCATTTATGGTCTTAAACAGAGCCCCCAAGCCTAATTTCAGCACCCATCTAAAGCGTTGTCTGTTATTGGGATGCAGAGGTTCTCATCTGATCATTCACTATTTATGAGGAAGACCAGTGGTGGTACGGTGGCTCTACTTGTGTACATGGATGACCTTATCCTCACAGATGATGCAGCTGGTATTTCTCAGGTGGAGTATTTGACATGCCAATTTATCATGAAAGACCTTGGAAAGCTAAGATATTTTTTGGGCATTGAGATTGCCACAAGTAAGCAAGGGATAATTATGTTGCAAAGAAAGTATGCTCTTAACATTTTTCAGAAGACTAGCATGCTAGGATCTAAGGATGTCAATATTCCTATGGATCCTAAAATTCACTTCTTTGATGATGCTGTGAAGCTGAAGGACAAGAAGGCATATTGACAACTAGTGGGAAACTCTTATATCTGACCATCACTAAGCCAGATATTAGCCTTGCAATAGGTAAGCTAAGTCTGTTCTTAGACATGCCTATTGATGACCATTGGTAGGCTGTGATGTAGGTGTTGAGGTACATCAAAGGATGTCCAGGTAGAGGCATTCTATTTTAGAAGAAGGCTCCCATGTCTGTTATTGCCTACTCAAACACAGATTATGCAGGAAATGTTGGAGACAGGTGATCTACCACTGGCTTCTACACTTTTGTAGCCGAAAATTTGATGACCTGAAAGACCAAAAAACAAAGTGTAGCTTCAGACTCTAATGCTAAGTCTAAGTATCGTGCAATGACACATACTGCAGCTAAAATGATGTGGATAAGATCTTTGTTACAAGATCTTCATGTTACTATTCAGGAACCAATGGAAATGCATTGTGACAACCGAGTTGCGACATTCATTGCCAACAATCCCATGTTCCACAAGAGAACCAAACATGTGGAAGTGGATTGTCATTACACCAGGAGTTTGATTCAACAGGGTCTACTTCGTACTACTTGTCTTGCCTCTTTAGATCAAACTGCCGACATGTTTACTAAGCCGTTGTCTCACCCTCAATTTGAGAAATATAGAAATAAGCTGAGCATGATGGATATATATGCTCCAGCTTAAGAGGGAGTGTTGCGTTACATTATATTATAAGGGGTGTTTTGTCCTTTTATTGTTTTGTTGGACTTATGTTATAATTTTTCCCTCACCTCTTTCTACATAAAGAGGTGTAGGGACGGCTTAGTAATTACGAAAATTCATTTTATGAGGTTTTTATTTAGAAGGGGTATATGTATGAATTTGATTCTTTACCAATTTACCCAACCAAGATATAACACAAATATGATCTCATGTTACTAACTTTTTTGGGATTTCCATGATAAAAATTATTTGCACCAAACTTCAAGACACTCAGTAATTATTCCTCAGTAATCCTCTTCTCCACTCACTTCTATCCAAACTTCACCAATAACTACTGCTGAATAGTCTGATTCTGATTCCTGTCCAACAACTTATCTCTCCTCCAACCTATATCAGAAAGGACACATGATATGGTTACAAGGTCAATGTATGATATAATAAAGAAAGTTTATTCTGCCACTGCCTATCCGTAAGTTTTCAACCTGACCCAAAGCGACCTATGCAACCCGACTATAACAGGTAAAACCCAAACTACTTATAAATGGGTATGGGTTTGGATTCTAATTTCAAAACCCGTTTGGATATACAAGTGTGGTTATGAGGGTTCCTTTTTTGTTTGAGAAGGGGTATACGTATGAGGTTGATTCTTTACCGATTTACCCAACCTGTTTACCTAAGATATATACATATATAATATAACACAAATATGACCTCATGTTACTAATTTTTTTAGGGTTTCCATGCTAAGAATCATTTGGAAATGATTTTTGATGTTAAATGTAGTTGTAAATACTTCTATGTACAAATTGTTTCCTTTTTTTTTTAAGAGTAAAAAGGTAGTTATCCAAATGATAACCACCAAACTCCATTAATAATCAACTAAAGGCAAGTATTCTCTTGAAAAGAAAAAGACGATGAAATGCAAGGAACCAAATTTTCTAAATATAAGTGTCCTCCCTTGAAGATCGTCACATTCTTCCGAGCCAGGTGCCCCAAAGAATCGCCAAGATCCTTGCCTTCTCCTTCTAGTGGAAAATATTAAGGCCAAGATGTTGCCTTCATGCCTAAAGGAACTCTAGAATTAATACTCAGAGGAGTGGTTAATCCACCCAAAATCAAAATGATGACAAATTGAGTAGAGAATCCACACAAAAAAAATAGATGATTGATGTCCTCCTAGCCAAAATGACACAAAGCATACTTGGTGACCGCATTAGGCACCCATCTAGGCCTCTAGGATCGTGTCATCAACCATCCCATCTGCAAAAGCCAAGCAAAAATCATAATGTTTAAGGAGTAGGCTGACATGCACAACAATCTACGATCTCTAAGGAAATCAATTTCCGATAGTTGCACAACACCTCACACTTTGTTATAAGCCTCCCAAGCAGAAAAATCTCCACCATCCCAAAGAAAAGCATTGCTACCACCCTTCAAACGATGAGCCTCGAGCAAGTCCAACTCTGCAAGCTCTTGCATTCTTAGGTCAGATAGATTCCTAACAAAGGTAGGATCCCAACTATCATCCCTGCAATCACCTACCGTGGCATCCTTGTTAACAGCTAGGGGAAAGACAACGCAAGGAGCCTTGCCCAATCCAATCATCCATCCAGAAACGAAAAACAATCCCCAATACTAAGATAAGGCAAGAATAATTGTTGAATCAGCAATCCCTCTAAGGAAATGAGATGCTCCCCTAGGAGGCGAAGCCCTCTATCCCAACTCAAAAAATGGACGTGGTAGTATGAGAAGATACTACCAAATAGATCAAGCTAAGGGCCTATAATCTTGCCACTCACTTGGTAAGTAAACCCTCATTCATCATCCAAAGGTCTCTTAGACCCAAACCTCCTTAACCGATCTACAATCTCCTCCCAAGCCACCAATTTGGACCCTTAGTTTGTCCAGAATAAGTCTCTCATCAAACCAGTCAAGTGCCTTCCCACCTTCTGCAATATTCTGAAAACCGACAGAAAATAAGATGGCATAGAAAGTAAGACCAATTTCAGTAACACTAGTCATCCTCCCCTGGAGAGAATACTAAAGGCCCATCCCAACAACTTCCTTTCTACTCTTTTAATCAGAGGCATCCACTCTTGTAGTGTAATCAATCTATCAGACAACAAGAGATCGAGATATAACAGAGGCAAAAAACCCTCTGAGGCACGAAGAGTGGTGTTATAGGTCAGAGCTCATCATCCATCATCTGAAAAAGTACAAAAGTAGATTTGGAGAAGTTAACCTAGAGGTTTGAAGCCTCCCAACACTCCCCAAAGAGCTCTGGAAGGAGTCTTAACTTTTTGCTTCAAGTTCTAATCCCTCGATAAAAAATATAGTGTCGACTGCATATTGGAGGATTGGGACAGCAAAAGCTCCACCTATGCTTGGGAAGAAGCCACGGAAAAGGTTTGCCGAGCAAGCTCTAAAAGTGGCCATTGCCAAAGCATTTGCTACTAGGACAAAAAGCGTAGGGAGCAACGGGCATCCTTGTCTAATGCCTCTTCGTAGCTACTACACCTAACCAGCAGTTGGATGTCCATTCACCAAGTTTGAGAAAGAGGTAGCCGTCATGTATCTCTTCATCCAATCTATCCAAAGAGGAGGGAAGCCCCTCTTAGTAAGGGAAGCCCAAAGAAAATACCACTATATGAAATCATATGCTTTGCTAAAATTGACTTTCCAAATTAAACTCTTTTTCTTCATTCTCCTCTAAAAAAGCCAAAATCTCAAAAGCAACCACAAAACCATTAAGTATATTTCTCCCCAGAATGAAGGCAGTATGAACCAAGGTTCGAAACGCCGATTTCGATGCCGTGCCAATGAAATTCCAAGTGTGCATTTCGTGGGCATGCCGAGGGCATACCGATGCATACCAACAAAAATAACAAAAGTAATTAAAAAAACCAATAGCAACTCGATATAGGCACCAATTTCGCCAGCATACCGACAATGCCGACGACATGCCGACGAAATCCCTATAAATCAACGTTTTCTTCATGTCGGCACGACCCTTACTCGGAAATGGCCTTGCCGACGGCATGCCGTCGGCATTTAAATCAATGGTATGAACCAATGACATAATGTCCTAGAGTACCGCTCGCAATCTATTTGCCAAGACCTTAGCCTCAATAAAATAGATCACATTTGAGAGGGCAATGGGTCTAAAGTCCTCAACAACCAATGCTCCCTCCTTCTTGGGGAGGAGGAACATGAAGAATCTATTAATTCTATTAAAGCTTGAATTCCCCGTAGCAAAATCGGCCATTACAGCCATCACATCGCCTTTCAACGAAGGCCAAAATTCCTTATAAAAGTACACCAAGAAGCCAACCAGTCCAGGAGGGCCCTCAAGATTTAGGCCCCACGCCACCTTTCTGAACTCATCCTCCAAAAAGTCACCAAGGAGGGAGGAGACCTACTCAATCGAGATGGGTTGGGCATTGGTACTCATCCACCTCCATCTTCCCATTTGTTGTCTTGAAGTGAACTCCCTATAGTATTCTGAGATGACATGGCCAATGTTATCCCTCCCCTCCTACTTAGTGTTATCCACTACCACCCTATCAATCATATTTCTTCTACACCTGCCTGACGCAGCCAAATGGAAGAGGCACGCATTCAAGTCTCCCTCCTTGAGCCACTTCTGCCTAATTTCAACCTCCATTCCACCTCCAGCTTCCTATCTTCCTCATGTACAATGCGAAGGTGCCTGGTCCTCACCATCTGTTCCTCATATGAGATGTAAGGTTTTAAATGTCGATTTCGATGTCGTTTCAATAAATTTCTACGTGCACATTTCGGAGGCACGTTGAAGGCATGTCGTGGAAACACCCGTATTTCAATGATAGAATTCAATGATTTCGGTGTCCCAAAAGTACATTTCAGAGGCATACCGAAACATATTGACAAAAATGGCATCTCTTCATATTTTCCTTCTCCTCACCTCATCTCCTTCCCAACTGTAATTAACCCCTTTACTCCACCACCAATACGTTAGTAGCGCAAGAAAGGGGGTTGAATTGTACAATAAAAAACTGAAACAATCGAAACAATATGCAGATATTTAGATAGAAAACCCTTGCAAGAAAAACCTCTACGTAAATCTCTCAATCTAGGATTTTGCCCATACCCAAGTAGGAATTACTAACAACAAGTAATCTTACAATTCCCCTTTTCCTAGACAAACCACAAGAAGAGTTTTGCACCTCTACTAAGAGGAAACGAGAAACCCACAAACCGGGTACCCAAATAAACTATCAAAAACAATGTATTCCTATAAGCCTTGAATAAAAGAATTAGAATACTCCCTTATCAAACCTATGAGCAGCAGGAAGAAGGTTTGCTCTCAAAGAAACAACAGCACAAATGGAGCACAATAGAGCGTACAAGAGCACAAAAAGATCAAGAGCTTTTCAAATGAGTATGATGTATTTTTCTTTGTGCGTTTTCTTAAGACCACCTATGGGGGTATATATAAGTGTAGGAAGTCAGATTTAAGCCTAGGTAGTCGTTAGAATTTGAATTGAAATGGAATAAATTAAAGTAGAACGGCTACAATGCATTTACTCAAAATCTGACTATATCAGATGTCTGAAAAACCAAGACAGATGTCTAAAAAGACTATTTCAGACGTCTAAAAAAGTCATTACTGGATTTCACAAGATTAAATACAGAGATGTCAGAACAAAAACTTAGACATCTGAACATATAGTTTCAGACATTTGAAAAATAAATTGGACATTCGAAAAGGTTCCAGGGACAAAGTGATTGTTAGTGGAATGAAATTAGACCCAAACAGGGATCTAAAGACAAATGATCAGACGTCTTATTGGACGTCTGGACAAAAGTTAGACGTCTTAAAAAGAATTATTAGACCTCTGAATAAATGCAAGGAAGTCTGATTGCCTACAACGATCCAGAATCAAAAGAGAAATTAACATAATCAATTGCAGTCAATTTAATCGTTGGATAGAAAGTGAACATTGGTCAGTTTCAAACGGCTCAAGGAGACGACAGACGTTATCAAAAGCTCAAGGAGCCGTTTGAAAGACAATAATAGACATCTAAAGAGGATAACAGACGTCTGAAAAATCTAGATGACAATGGTTGCAAAGACTGGCTATAAATCTAGACTCTAAACAAGATATTGGACATCTGGAGAAGTAAATCAAACATCATATAAATCATAATCAGACGTCTGAAGGGAAACTGCGATGTCTGAAAAACCAACAGAAGTAAATCTTTACAAATTCAAGGATACGAATATGAATACGAAAATTCTAAAGACATCCTAAGGATAATTCAAGGCTTTTTACAATCTGAACAAATAAAATAAACTATAAAAGAAATTCTTTTGCCCTTCATTTTCCTCAATCATTTTCTTTAAATCCTTCCTGCAATATAATAATCTTTTCCAAGAAAATAGCTCATTTGCCATTATCAAAAATATAATTATAAACATTTTAACAATATAATAAACCCTCCACCTTGAACCTTCCCTTTTTTCCTATGTGTGACCCAATAGAGAACCACCACCTCTCCTCCCTCTTCCCTACTAGGCATAAACCATAGTGCCACTGCATTGAAGTAACTGAACCCACTACTCTGGCCACCGTAGCAACAGGCAGCCACTACACCTACACGCAGTAGCAGAGTTGCAACCCTTAGGTGGTACCATGCCCCAAAACGGTGGTGCTGATTGACATATCATCGAAATTGTCAACATACCGCCGACACCACTGTATTTCAATACATCTTCTGTGTTGATATGGTCCTCCACCCAAAACCCCTCATTTCGTCAAGTCAAGGACATCTTGATCATTATTATTAAAATGATTAGGATTGTATTGAATTCATATAATTATGTTAGAAAAAGTTGATAAATACTTAAACATTAATTCTATCAAAAAAAATATTTAAATACTAAATCTATAATCTAATAATCTAACTCTATTAAATATGTGATCAAACAATGATAAAACTAGTTAATCTACCATAAACTCATAAATCTACAAATGTAATTGTTAAAACCCATAACATGATCTAAATTTAATTATTGTAGCTTAAATCTAGCTTAGAGAATAACAAACAAATACTATTTAACTTTGGAGAAGCTAAATGACCTTAAAGATCTAACAAATAGAGAGATAAAACATTTGCAAGAGTTCTTATCACTCCAACAGCCATGCAACAACCGTAATGGGCAGAAATGGGTTATTGAATCGCCTATGTCAACATTAAAATATGGTAATAATCTAAGAATCGTACCTAGTACCGTCCATTTTGCCGATATCATCAACATATTATTTTAATATTTCGTAAAATATCGATGACACTTACATTTTGACATTACATGTATGTTGATGTCCTTAAATCAGAAAAAGGTCATTTCGCCGGCATGTAATGGGCACACCGTGGGCATTCAGAATGTTGAGATGTCTCTGTCGTCTTCTACATTGTCAAGCCTCTCAATTTCAACTAAAGCCCCAAACCCCCTTCTGTTATGCTCTTCCCACACCTGCTTCCTGTAAGTCTTCAAAAAAGATCAAGTCTAAAGAGTTTAGACTCCAATCTAGTTGTGGCTGATCCTACAGGTTGAAAGATCTCCACTTCTCTTCCACCAACCCCTGAACCTGTCCTCCACGAGCCAAGATTTGTCGAACTTAGAGTATGTCCCAAACTACTTGTCCTCATTGGAACGCCACATGAAAGGAGTGTCATCAGAGAAAGGTCCCTCCATAAGACAAACATCGGCCACTAAAAAAGCCTCCTCAAACTCCACATTACAAAGAAATTCATCAATTCTAGACTTTAAGCCAGTAGAGCTTCTCCAAGTGAAAGCACAAGAGCTAAGTAGGAGGTCTACCAAGCCATGAAGAACAATAAAATCCACAAAAGTCTTAGAACCTCTATCCCTTCTCCTATCCCTCGATCAATCTTCAAACATTAGAGTAACCATGAAATTGCCTACAATCACCCGAGGAACATCACAGTACCGATCAGCCACTAGTGATCAAAATGTCGTCGGCATGCTGCCGATAAGGTTTTAAAAAAGGCGAGGCAACAAGGCATAAGCCTCAAGGTGTTCGAGGCATAAGCCTCAATCTTTAGATGGAAAATAAGAAAAAATAACATAAATATATACCGTTAAATGCTAATAATAAAAATAATGTAAAAATACACTTCCATGTTATTTTTGCTTTAGCACAACATTTAAATGTCAATTACTAAATATTATTACCGCATAGTACGTACACAATATTCACATATAAACTAATATAACAAGATTTAAATACACATAAATACCACACAACATATAAACTCTTCAAACCAAAATACTAGTCACATAATAGTACTAAAAAAATCAAAACGATAATAAAAAACTATTTTTCAGAGAGAATAATAATAATAAACATATAACAACAAGATTTAAGTAAACAATCACCACATAGCATCTTAAAAAAATTAATTCAGTGATCACATAACATGTAAACTAACCACATAAAACAATCAAACATATTTTAACATAACTAATCAGTAAAATCAAGATATAAGTAACAAAAAAAATGTAATCCGTAACTTAAGAGGTTGAGACTCTTACCAACAGCAGCAAAAAGTGAGGTTAAGACTTAAAAGAGAAAGAGGGCAACGATGGGCAATCGAGAGGGGACAAACTAGTAAGAGATGGTACATAGGGGAGGTGACTGGCAACTGACGATGCAACAACAACCATCAGCAATGGTAATGGAATCCAAAGATGGAGAATAAATTGCAACAGCTAAGGGCGATGGATTTTTTAGGGCTTGAGAGGTTAGGGCTATTGTTTGGGGTCAGGTGATGGGTATAGGATTTTATAAAAGAGTTTTATTTGCTTTATTAAGTCATATGTAACTCACATAACCTTCAAATGTGAACTTTCAACTGAGGCTATAGCCTCGGTTCCGCCTTGCTGCCTCACCGCCTTAGCTCCGCCTCGACTAACTGAGGTGCACATCTTATGCTACAATCCTGAGGCTATAGCCTCGATGCAATTTTCCTCGGCCTCGCCTTGAGGTGTAAGCCTCGAGCACCCTGAGGCTAGTTTTTTAAAACCATGGCTACCAGTATAACGACGAAATGTCGACACGAAAAGGTTATTGAAACGCAAGGATGTCGGCAGCATGCTAGCAATTTCGGAAACATACCAACGGTATGTCAATTGGCACGTCGCTACCTGTTGGGTGGTACACTCCACACTACTGTTGGTTGGCTGGTTGCTGTTGCGCTGCATTGCTGCTGATCAGTTGCTGTTGTTGCTGGCTTGCTGCACAACTAGTGTTGTACGTTGTGCATGAAGCAAGGAATTAAATATCACGATTCGTCACGGAAGATATCAATATAGGATATATATCATTCTTCCCATAGACTCAAAAAGGATTCTACTAAAACTTCAACTCATACTTAGTTGATACCAATAACACTAATAACTAGTGAAAAAACTAAGCATCTTCCTCATTCCCTCCTCTCAACCTACTTGAATGCCCCATCTAAAATATATTTTCTCAAGGAATTTTTACCAACATGAGGTAACTACAACTACTTAAGATCGTTTCCTATAGCCAAGTAAACACCTCCAGTAACGCATTTACATTTTATTCTCATTCGAAATGTATGATTTTGGTCTTTTAAGCATTTCTTCATATTGTAACATTTTGAGCCATTTTAGTTTATTTTGAGTGATTTCTTAAAATTTTCTGGTATCAACAATATATCATCGATATATCCTTTTTTTGTCGAAGCAATATCAAATCAATATTAAAAATCTTAGCTACTCTTTTAACTTCTCCCCTTTCTTTCCACTGCTACTGCTGCTCTTCTCCCATTCTCCTCTATTGTTGCCTACTGCTCTCATTCTTCTCTGCTACTGCTGCTGCACTCTTGCTCTTCTCTGTTGTTACTATTGCTAGCGTTCTTCTCTTGAGGTTTGATTCCACATCTATCCCCAGTTATAGACTAGATCTATTCTACAACTATATCTAGACATGACTCATAAGTATCCTCAACTAGATCTCCTCCAACCCCTAAATTTTCCTTCTAATATTTCAAATTCTAATTTACTGGTCATTTTAGTGATTTGGGAAATGTACTGTTTGGAGGCATTGGAAAAGTAAAAATAGAAGTATAAAGTACGAAATAATCGATACCTTTTGTTTACTTAAACCTCTTGTTAACAAGTCTAGCTTGCATTTTTCAATAGATCTATCAGTCCTGAGTTTTCTCTTGAACACCCACTTGCATCCAATAACATAACACCCTGGAGGTAAATCAACCAACTCCTAAGTGCCATTAAAGATAACTAAGTTTATCTCATTCTTAATAGCATCTTTCTAATGCATTTCTTCAAAAGAATCCATAGCATCATTAAAAGTGGGGGGATCGCTCTCGATTTGATAAGCAATAAAATCACTTTCCAAATCTTTAACAATTCTTAGTCATTTACTTCTCTTAGATTCAAAAACCTCTACATCATTGTGTTCAAAACGAAAAGAACTAACAGCTACATTAGACATCATTTCCACTTGATTAGGAACAGAACCAAATATGGTATCTATATCATTTTAAGTCATATTTTAAAGTAATCCAGTCTTCATAGGAAAAGCATCCTCAAAAAATGTAGCATCACGAAACTCAAAATAGTGTTGAGATCTATACCTAAAATCTCAGGTCTTACAATTAGACATCTATAGCCATAATTGTTGTCAATGTAATCTAGAAAGACCGCATCAATTGTCTTAG
Source organism: Thalassia testudinum (assembly GCA_037157565.1). Classification (NCBI taxonomy): domain Eukaryota; kingdom Viridiplantae; phylum Streptophyta; class Magnoliopsida; order Alismatales; family Hydrocharitaceae; genus Thalassia; species Thalassia testudinum. Next base: position 150,132,127 of record JAZHRO010000031.1, read on the forward strand.
GACCAAGTTCTTCATCTTGTGTTCCGAAATAACCACTTTTGCAAAGCAGCGCCACACTTTAAGCGATTTTAGATTTGATTTCTTATTTCTCCAAATCTCAAATGCATTAGTCTCCTTATACTTAAGGGAAACTCTATTCAGAATATAGCATGCCACATTCAGAGCTTCCCTTCACATGTAAGTAATCCTGAGCCTTGCAGAAGAGCGTTGACCATATCAATTAGGGTCATATTCTTTCACTATGCTATCCCATTAGATTGTGGAGAATATGAGGTCGTCACTTCATGAACTATACCACAAGCTTGACATTGTTCATCAAATAAATTGGATGTATATTCCCCTCCTTTATCCGACCTCAATCTTTTAAGAGTTTTCCCAGTTTATGTTTCTACTTCTTTTAAGAGTTTTCCCCGTTTACCTAATGCTTAATCCTTAGATTTAAGCAAATACACATAATAACATCTACTGTTATCATCAATAAAGATAAAATATTTTTTATTGTCCCTAATCAACATACCATTAAACTCACAAATATCCGTGTGCACTAAATCTAGAACATCGATATCTTTAGTGATAAGAGTAAAAAGGTTTCCTAGTTCATTTACCCTGCACATATATCTAGCATTTCTTAATTTATATATGATATATTCATGAATAATATTTAATTTCATCATTCTTTTCAAAGAATTAAAATTTACATGACCCAATCTACCTTGTCATATATCACAAGATTCAATGTTGCTGCAAAAAATTTGAATTGGATGAAAACTAACATCATCCAAAGCATTTCTAGATGATACGTCAATATTACATCTCACTCTAAATAACAAGTCAAAATCTGCCAAATACCTCTTTAAATAAAAATGTCTCAATATAACAAATTTATTACATTTAAGTTTAACTCAACTCTCTCTAACCAATAAAAAATCAAAAAGAACATTCTTCTTCACAAGAAGAATGTGCAGCACCCTACACAATGTCCAAACTCACCCTAAGGGAAATCTCAAGTCCACACGTCTAAATCTCAGTACCTTGGTTGCAGAGTCATTTGCCATCTTCACAATCCCACAGTTGCATGACTGGTAGGAGAAAAAGAATAATCTATTAATACAAATATGTACATTAACTCCAATATTCACGAGTCATTCAGTAGGATCATAAATAATATAGAGTTCGGGTTTTATCCAGACATACCCATCGTTAAGCCTAACCTCCTCGATGATCACATTCACCTGAGGATTTCCCTTTGTAGTCTTTCACTAAGTTTTTTTAAAATGACAATCATTCTTCCAGTACCCAACTTTACCACAGTGCTAACATAATTTATTCTTGAATCTCTTCTAGATCTTGGGTTTAACTTTTATTTTATTTTATTGTTCTCATTTTTATTTTCTTTGCCCTTAGACGTTATAACATTCACTTAAGACTTTACAAGTACTACGTGCTTCTGTTTCCTATGCTCTTCCTCAATAGGAATGGCCATCATCAAGTCATTAAAAGAAATCTTTCCCTTTCAATGCTTGAGAGTCATCTTGACGTTCTCTCAAGATTTAGGAAATTTTTTGATGATGAACATGACTTAAGACTTCTCAGGAAGTTTCATCTCAGCCTCTGCTAAACCATGGAGCAATAATAGAAACTCAGGTCCAACTCCGAGACCAATTTGCTCTCAGTTATTTGAAATTTCAGAAATTTTGCTATGGTAGTTTTCAATACCAAAATCCTCGGTATTATATTTCTTGTCAAATTCATCCCATAGCACATTCACAATGGACGTAGATGTAATGTATACATCAAATGGCACATTAGACAAAGTCAATAAGATGCATCCAGTTGCACTTATTCCACTCATCCATCGCTTTTTGGCCTTCAAAAGTGGATTTTTCTTTATCCAAAATTGGACATTTAGTTTCCAATGTAGAAATCAACCAATGGTGGTCAACCAGATCCTCATGTATTATTGTCAATGCTTAAAATTCTATCTACCAAACTTCTTGGACATAGTAGATAACTCTACGCATGATTTGAAAATAATTTCTATAATCACAAATAGTTTAGATCTACGTGGCATCTTCTCTAAGATTATTGAAATAAATGCATATATGAAATAAATAAATAAATCATATGCATTTCAATAATTTTGCATATATCAGAAATATTAAATCAAGCAAATTAAATACGATATGGTAAGATACAGAATAAATAACATGCAATAGCATAAATAAGCAAAACAAAAATAGATTAGATTTTACTCCAATCGAAGCATCCATGGACTTCCCTTAGAAAATATATCACCTCCCACAATACCGATGCGTCTAGATCTAACGAACTTCTTCTAGGATACAATCTACCTCCAAGAATCAACGCACTCAAAGCTTAGACACCCTCGAAAATCACCTCAAGAGAACAAAGTCAAGATAATTTGGTTGATCAACCAATTTGATTAATTGATTAATCAAACGCCACTTGTGAATCACTCTCAAACATCTTATGCGAGATCGACAAATTTAATTGGAGATTGATATACCAATTTTACGTCGAATGAACGCGCTAAAAGAAAGATAAAAATGAGAGAGGAGGTAGAGTGGAGAGTTTCTCTACTCTTGTTGTATACTTGTTACTGTTGTTGCTGCTTCTACTACCTAGGGCCTTGTTTCTGCTGGATCCCCTCTGCAGTGGCATCACCACCTTGGCCATCTACCTATTCATCGTCTCGGACAAGTTCTGCCGCACATACCGTCTACTACTGCTCTCACCTATAATGCCTATCAGCTGGACAAACACTACAGGGCTAGTTTTTACACTTCTGTTTCAGTTTTCTCCATTGCTATGTTTGATTTAATTCACATAGATATTTAAGGTCCCAGTCATATTCTTAATCGACTTGAGAACAGATATTATCTAGTGTTAGTGGATGACTTTTCCTATCTTTCTTGGTTGTTTCCTTTGAAGAATAAGTCTAATGTGGGACATTGTTGAAAATTTTGTTAAGAAAATAAAACCTCAACATTCATGTTTTGTGAAGCATTTTCGGTCTAATAATGCCTCAGGATTTTGTGCCACTCGATTGCATACTTTCTTTTCCAATTGTGGCATTATTCATGAGAACACATGCTCCCACACCTCTCAACAAAATGGTGTTGCTGAGAGGAAACATCACCACTTAGTTGATGTTGCACGCACCTTGTTGATTCACCACTTGATCCCGTTACTTTAATGAAGTAACGCTGTTTTGATAGCCTATTTTTTTATCAATCAGATGCCTAACGTTGCTTTGCACAAGCAGATTCCTTTGCAAGTTATATATCCCGATAAACTCCTCTTTCAAGGTTTTAAATATCGACATCGATGTCGTATCGACAAGTCAAAAAAAAGATATATCAGGGATATATCGCTGATATTGGTGAATTTTGATAAAATCGCACAAAAAGGCCAAAAATGTCATAAATTTAATGAACATTAACATTTTAATAACTAGTACATCATGAAGAAATGTCTAGAAGATGAAAATCATAAATTTTCAATGAAAGCATAATAAAAGTGCACTAGTCGCATATCAACAAAGTCATATATTAAAAAGAAAGTGTACATAACATTATAATAATTGAAAAATGTTCATAATAATGCTACTCATCAGAAGAAATGAAATATCAATGTGCCAAAGTATCAATAGACCACACTAAGTACGAAAGCACTAGCCAATGCCACTAAATCAATAACAGGTTAAGCTTTGACATGATTCGATACCTCTCCTCCGATTATCTTACTCTATTCGTAACAGTCTAACATATTCAATAGTATGACTCCCACACCATGTAACTGTATTAAGCATTGTATTCATTGATGTATCATTGATGGTCTTCATCACTGCAATACAGAAGTATTCCGAGAAGTAAATATCGACTGACTGTGGAATGAGCTGCTCTTACTTCTAGTTGTAAATCTACCCTCAGTAGACTTATCTCGATGTCCTCTTGAATCTGTTGACCCTAGAACCACCTTATTTCAACGTAGAACTTGATGATTCAGAAGGTTCATGCTGTCTCATTGATGAACTTTGTGGTGATCAAGGAGGAAGTAGTGCAGCAGGGTAAGAAGGTTGATAAAAAATGGTTAAGGACCTTGAGATGAAAAATACTCAGGAAATATCCCATAGCCATAACTTGCAGATGCAAGATCACTTTGGGTACTATCACTTTGGTGACAACCATCATACCCATAGAAGGAACCACCATGGTTTAAAAAGGCACGCCTCAAGGCACGTGAGGCGTATGCCTCAAGGAGAGGTGCCAAGATTTCGCCCCGAGGCGGTAGCCTCAGGTTGCTGACCAAAGGCGTGCACCTCACTTTGGTCAAGGCACTCGAGGCGTTGAGGCACATCTGAGGCGCTGCCTCAGGTGCGCAGCAACATCTTCAGAGAAGGAGGAGCATCGCCGGTGCTGCAGTAGCTGTCGTTGGAGGGTTTTAGCTGATTTCTTCCCTTGGAAAAGATGGGATGGAAAGGGAAGGGCGTTGGAAAAGATGATTCAAGGTGTGTATATGAAGCCAATTCTTGTCCACCACCTAAAAATCACAAGTAAATCATGAGTAGACTACTCTTGGTTCAGCTCAGAGTTGCCGGCCATTGCTTGGAGGTATGCCTAATGGCAAACAAGAAGTTTTTTAAAGAATTAGAGGCAATTGATAAAGATCAGTCCTATACCTCTTCCCCAATATTTTGCCCCTTAAGAAGACCCGAACTGTAAAGGGTTTGGCACAATTGTGAGGACCAGTGTAATGGCTTTAGATTCGGATATTGATCCAGCCTTAGCTTCAGGTTCAAAGTTAATGATATAAATCATCTACCAACTTCCTAATTCAAGGTGAGTTTTCAATCATACAATCTAATAATATAAATCATATATAAATAACTTGTGATGATAATAAATCATACCATCTACAATTCATACCATATGATGAAATGATGAGTTTTCACACTTATAACCAAGTCATAAGTCATACCCCATATCATCATATATAAATAAGGTGAGTTTTCATACTCATATGATGAATTGGTGAGTTTATATAAATCATATATGAGGATAAGTTTATATAAATCATATATGATTTTATATAAATAAGGTGCGTCATAAAATTTTCTTGTTTTTTATGCAAATCCTGAGGCTTACGCCTCGAGGCTTACACCTCGCCTCAATGAAGGCAAATCGCCTCGAACTGCCTCGCATTTTTTTAAACCTTGAGAACCACAATAAGATGGAGGGTTAGTGTAGCTAAGGAAGTAATTAGGTGAACTTTATACATCATCGTGTGGTTAGTACTAAGGGCTAGTGTAATGAGATCCATAGCTACTATAGTAACTTGATGATGATCCTGGGTCACCTCCAAAGATTGATTCCACTATCAAATTAAGGGATCCCACCGATGAACTTAAATCATCGATGGACATCATAGAATGGCCTGAGGCATATACATACCTTGTCCCTGCATCATAGTCACAAGGTGGACTTGGCACAAGGTCTCCATATATATTTGTTTATTTTTGCTTGTATTCATATTGGGCATCCTCTCTGCTAGGACCTTGATGATGATATCTCTCATCTCCTCCAGCACTACTCTTTGCCTGTGGCTCATCAACTATCACTACATCATCATTTTGTGTTCCTCTTGAAGGTGGCGAATCATGTGTCCATGTGAGTTATGTGTCCATGTAAGTCGCACAAGGCAGGGGAGAAGAAAAGAAATTAAAAGAATCCATGTGAGTTGCACAAGCAAACGAAGATGTGACCGACATATCCCCATATCGGTCACATATCACCACATTAAAGGAAAAATTGAAATGCAATTCTTTATTTTTGGAGAGATATCCTCGATATCGACGATATATCCCCGATATCATGGAAAAAGATATGGTACATGATATCGATATGCTTCGACCTGTCGATATCGATATATCGGCGATATATCACCGATATGTCAAGCCTTATCATGTTTCACATCATCCCTCGGACTTTTGGTTGTGTTACTTTTATCCACTTATTGGGACTAAGACAGAATAAACTAGCACTGAAAGCAGTTAAGTATGCTTTCCTTGGGTATACTCGGACACAAAAGGGGTATCGATGTTTTGATCCAGCCACTTCTTGCCATTTTATTTCGGCGGATGTTACCTTTCATGAGGCGATACCCTTCACATCTGTTGTTGAACTGTCTTCTAGGGGTGATATAGCACCCATGCCATTTACACCCATTCGTTTTAGAAGTTTTCCTGAGATTCCCATTCCTACTGCACCACCACCACCTACTACACTATCTCTTCCTCATCTGACTAAGCCACTTCGAACATACGTCCGTCCTCACACTACTTTTCGAGCCCCTTCTCACCTTCACCATCGGATTCTTAGGTGAATCCCTTAGACACTGACACTTGTTTGCCATGTACTGATCACAGGGACAGGATAAATGATGTGAGAGGTGATGATTTAGATCTTTCAATAGCTGTTCAAAAGAGACCACGGACTTGTGCTACTTATCCCACAGCTGGGGCACTTACTACTAACAACCTAGGCCCTGGGTTTGCAGGATTCACCCAAGTATTGGCTGCTACTCAAATCCCAGCCACTCACCGCGAGGCCATACTTGATCCGAGATGGCAGGTAGCCATAGAGGATGAGATGGCAACTCTTAAGGGTCGTAGGACCTGGGAGCTCACTCCACTTCCAGACGGGGCTATGATTGTTAGCTATCGATGGGTGTTCACTATAAAGTTCAACCCAGATGGAGGCATTGCCAGCTACAAAGCACGTCTTATGACATAGAGGTTCACTCAAACCTATAAAGTGGACTTCTTTAACACCTTCTCACCAGTTGGCAGACTTCCTACAACATGGGTCCCGGTCGCAGTGGCAGTCCAGTTAAATTAGCCCTTGCATCAGCTAGACATGAAGAATGCATTCCTCTATGGTGATCTCCAAAAGAAAGACTACATGCAGCAGCCACCTGGATTTGAGGTTTAGGAGGAGTGCGTATGCCGACTGCGGAAGGCCATCTATGACCTCAAGCAAAGTTTCAAAGCACGGTTCCAAAGGTTGTCTCAGGTTGTACAGGCAACTGGATTCAGAAAATCGACGGCTGATTTTTCTCTTTTTGTCAGGAAGACTTGATGAGGTACTGTGGTGCTTCTTGTATATATTGATGACTTAATTGTCACGGGAGATGATATCCAGGGTGTCACTGAGATTAAGCATATTCTGGCAAAGCAGTTTGTTATGAAAGATTTTGGGGCTCTACAATACTTTTTTTGTATTAAGGTTGCCCGAAGCAAGAAGGGTTAATCCTATCCCAAAGAAGGTATGCACTGGATATTTTTCGAGAGGTGGGTATGCTTGATCCCAAGATGCCACTTTATGATAAAGACGCACAATTGGTGGATAGCAAGTAGTACAAGCAGTTTATGGGCAAGCTGCTATATCTGACTATCACGAGACCCAAGTCTCCTTTGCGATAAAGAGATTGAGTCAGTTTATGGCCAAGCCAATAAGACAACACTGGGATGCAGCATTGATGGTGCTCTGATACATCAAAAAGGCTCCTAAAAAAGATCTCTTCTCCAAGGGATTTTCTATGACCTTAGTTGGCTACTCTAATGTGGACTAGGCCAGATGTCATGTGAACCAAAAATCCACTATGGGATTCTGCACCTTTTTAGTAGGGAATCTGATCACGTGGAAGAGCAAGAAGCAAGGCACAGTTGCTAGGTCGAGTGCTGGGTTTGAGTACACGGCCATGGCTCAGACAACTACGGAGATGATGTAGATCAGGTCCCTTCTCACCGATTTGGAGGTATAGTTCTCTAGCTCGATGGAGATAAGATGTGATAACAGAGCAGCTACCTTCATTGTTAACAGCCCATCTTTTCATAAGAAAACAAAGCATGTAGATGTTGATTGCCATTATACCAGAAATATTATTCAGAAGGAGCTGCTATATACAACACCAATCATGTCTGTGGAGCAGATTGCAGATATTTTTACCAAGCCCTTAGCCAGGTCCTTGTTTGATTTATGTATGTCCAAGCTGAGCATAATAGATATCTATGCTCCAACTTACAAAGGAGTGTTAACATATGCACATTCTTTTATTTGAGGGGCTCATGGTTATTATTTGTTTCTTGTTAGTATTGTACTACAACTTTCTCATCTCTTCATTATATAAGAGATAGGACTCAATAATAGATTTATCTCATTTCGCCCAATTGTGTCAAATGGGAGCTTCCTCGTAGCCTTTATATAGAGCTTACAACATGACGTTTATGAAAATTCATAAATTGATTGATCAATTTAATCTCGTTGATCGACCAAATAATTAATCGCTCAAACTTGACTTTTGTCGACCAAATCAATTGATTAATCAAAATTACTCATTTATCAGTCAAAATAATTGATCAATCAATTATTTTGATCAATTAATTACAAGCCCTTTCCCAGGCCAGGCCAAGGCGAGGCATGCACGCGTAGTTTCTAGCCCTACCTATGGCTCTTTGATACATAAGTCATGAGAGACAGAAGCATTTTATATCCACCAAAAGATTTATCCACTTCCAGCATGGAACTAAAAACCTTTATCAAATCTCATTGATTTCAACATAAATTCCTTATATCATTGCATCTCAATTAAAGCAATTAGATTCATAAAACTACTGCTAATCCAATTTTTCATGTTAGAACCAAACATGTTGAGATTGATTGTCATTTTGTAAGTGATCAAGTTACCAGAAGAAAGCTTCAAGTCAAGCTCATCTCCTGCAAAAGTCAACCAAAAGATATCTCTACCAAACCTGTTGCTACTTAGCTCTACTAGGAAGTTAGAAGCAAACTAATGGTCATTGTTGTAAATACACGTGTGATGTGTTCAATTGTAGTTGACTGATGTATAACTAAATGTAGATGACCTGTTACAATCTCATAGGATCACTTGTAACAACCTAAAACTGTAATATAATAGTCTCCCGAGCCGGTGTTGTTGAAGCCCAGCTTTTCTCCTATTTTCCCTTCCACTTCTTCTCAATTCTATCTTCTTTATTTCCAATACAACCAGTTACGTTTTTTTGTCGTATATACATTCCGGGCATCCATCCATCCATAAGAGAATTCCTCAAGGCATGGATCTGATATTCTCAGCTTAAAACGTGAATATGAAGGGGGAGAACAAGAAAAGAAGGGTTACATAGCATTCGACCATAACCGCGTTGTTGTCGTTGAGGATTAGAATCACCTGTGAAGACGACGAGGTCAGGGCTCTCGGCGGCAATTATCCTCCTGAGGAACGCCGTGGTGTTGCGATCCGAACATCGCACGAGCTCCGACATCGGCACGTCCCTGCACCTCGTGATCCCCCCCATCCCGACGTGCATGTCGGCAACCTGAAGTGAAACGAATAAGACATACGGTGGAGATCGAGTCTAGGAGGAGTTACAGGTGGCACGCACCTGGAGGATCTTGAAGGAGCCATGGTGGTGGAAGCGAAGGGGGGAGGAAGGGGATCTCTGGACGGTGGGGACGGCGAGGTCTATGGTGAGTGGGAAGAGGAGGTAGCGACGGAGGAGGAAGACCGGTGTGAGCGAGAGGACGAGGAAGAGGAGGAGGTCGCAGGCGGTGCTCCTCGTACCACCGCCCATTCTTCGTCACTCTCTCTGTAGCAGACATGCGGACCAACTGGGGCGAGGAAAATTTTGATCCACGGAGATGGGTCCAACAAATGAGGAAAAAAGGCCATCAAATCAGTGGAATGAGAAAGGGGTGTGACCGTGAGATGGTCCTTAGTCATGTCCACGTCGTGGGGGTTATTCATGTCATGATAACGCTAGCAAATTTGACACGTGGGTGCCCAGCCAATAAGGTTGAAAGCGTTATTGTGGCAAAGGTTATCGATTTAAGTTCCAACGCGTGCATTTACCGTGGATGGGTCGGGAATTGAGGTGCTCTCGAGTCTCCCTAAGGTTTACCTAAGTTCCTCGTCATCAAAATAAAGAGTGGAGACAGTACAAAGCCTTCCGAATTTAATTCGGCAATATTTGATTTACTTCCGATTTATAGCATATGAAGGAGGACAAGGAGGAGAAAGGTTCTTTCACTTACATTCCACCCGACGAAGTGAAATAATTAATTTATTATTTATACATAGCTACAGGTGATAAAGAGTTCATGTGTTCATATACACATTAAGGATGCTTCTGTTGGATGAGTTGAGCTTAGGCTCATCTCGATTGCAAAGGCTTAGTATAGAGTATCTTCGTTATATGTTTTTAACAATTAACAGTCGTGGATGGATTTTTCATTGAGCTATAATAAGGATTAACAACTTTCTATGGTGATCTTAAATAAATTTTATGTTCATTTTTCATTTGTTAATACCATGGTTGATGAGTACCTGCCTTTTTCACCCCTTGGAGTAAGAAAATAGTGGCTCAATACAAATATCGCAAGAGCAAACAGTAAATACGACTTCACTCAATAAGGAAGATATTCATCAACAATGGTAATATCACATGCAAAATAAATTTAAACTTTATTTAAGATCACCTCAGAAAGAATCACGTAGAGTTAAGCATATCTCCATTTATTATCTTTCATAATGAATGCTCACCAAGAAAGTTAAGCCAAGCAATGCCTCAATACGAAGCAAGTCAAGGAAATAAGGATGTAAATTTTAGTAAACTCAATCTAAACTTAACTCAAAAAAAATGAGTAAAATTCAACCTAAACTCAATCAGATTTAGTTATGGGTTTTACCCAAAAAATCTGGTTGGATTTGAGTTCGAGTATGGGGATAGATCTATATCTAATTATTAGATATGAGTATCTAAATAAAATCCTCATTTACCTAAGTCACTCATTCCCTTAACCCTAATCCCTCATTATTCCCTTCATGATTATAAAGGTTAGGAGTACTTTTAAAACTTTCATTAAACATTGATTTTGAGGATAGGAATCTTTTGTTTAAAATATACTTGTATTTTATCTTTCTTTATATTTTTTATTTTTTTGTTCTTGATGTATTTCCTTTGAAGGACATTTTTTACAACAATTTCAGTGGAGGTCAATAAAATTAAGATAGGTAAACCTCCTATTTCGAGTTTATTAAAAATAAATAATTAATTAATCATATTATAGATTTTTTTTCTTCTTTAACTCTAATTTGGATACAATTTGATTGTATTATCATTTTATCAATAGGTATCTAATAAGTAGATGGATGTAGGTATAGATTTAAATTTTCATATCCAATGGATAAATAGATAGAATATGAATATGCGTATGAATTTTGTAAATATATATAAATATGAATTTAACTAAGCTCAACCGATATACTTCTTTACGAGGAAATGTGAACTAAGATGCCTCTGGTAATCCTATCAATTCATAGTATTTGTATAACAAGAATCGTTTATCTAAAGCGTTTTCCACATCCTTTTCCAAGCCAGAAGATCCCCACCGTCGGTGGCAACTTCTGGACCCGACTGCAACTCACAAGATGCACATCCCTGTTATTTTGATAAGGGGAGCATAGCTTTTAACGTGGAACACGCATAGGAATCCATTTCTCTTTTTACAACAAAATTAAAAATTGCCCATCAATCAACCGTATCAAAGCAGAAAAAACAAAAATCTCAAAACTCAAATAACAATTTCTGGAGAGAAAAAAAGAGAGTACCCACCTGCCAAAAATGGCCCCAAATCACACGATGACTTCAATTTGTCGCTGTTTATCCCGCTAGTGCAATAAACAATGGAACTGGAAATGCCCGCAAATCACACCTTAAGTAGGGAGGGGACTAGGTGGGGTGGCAATTGCGTGGTAGGAGATGGGGTCAATTGTACAAGAGTTGGATTAGCAATCCCGTCTAATGCCCTCTTTTTCTCCTTCCAACGGTCCTATGCCCCCTTTTCTTGTTTTATAGACGCCCACATCCCTTAATCAAAATTTTCCCATAAGTGATGGGTGGCTAATTAGCCAAAATTATAATATTTCTCTTTTTTTTATTTTTCACATAAATGTCACTGAAAATAGCCAATATTACTTTCTTGTCATCTACATTCATTTTAAATGCCACTAAAAATGTGATATTACTTTTACAATGGTCACTTAATTAGTTAACACCATTAAAATTTAGGATGATACAACTAAAAGTAATAAAAATTATTTTGGGTTGCCTTACCACTACGGGTTGTTACAGAATTTATTCCTGCCTGGTTCTGGTTGGGGGTTGGTAGAATGGGCTGTTGCTGTTGGTAACCCGCATAAGAGGTTGATGCTTCCATCCCGTCAGGTGATGGAATAGAAGGGGCCTGATAAATCAAATGTGCTTGACCCGGGTTTGGGTTCATAATGCACCGCTGGGTTGGCACGCTATTCGGGTTGGGAAGAGGTTGAGAAGGAAGCGTCCCAGGTTGGTGGGAATTTGCCAACTGGGCAAGTTGGTTGTGAACCTTAGTGATTTCATGCTTATGTTTCTTCTGGATAGCCACATTCGTTCTCTGAATGTCAGCCAAACTCTGGAGGATAAGGGACATTTGATCTTGGTTGGGCCCGGATGGATAAGTGGGGTTGGGCTGAGACTAAGGCGGCTGATAAGGACAAGGGGCTTGTGGACGGGGCTGAAAGGGTGGTCTTGGATTCTGAGAATTTCCTGCCCACTGGAAATTAGGATGGTTTCGCCATCTAGGATTGTAAGTGTTGGAAAATGGGTCATTCTGGATGGCATTGAGGTCCTCGCAGGTTTGAGGAGCCTCAGGAAAGTCGGAGAATGGGGGAGTAGGGTTCCCCCGACATGGATAGAAAGGATCGGAGGTCCCTCCGATCCTAGAGTCAGATGGGGGTGGATAAGAGTCCATCCCAGGAGAAGGTCAGTGGAAAATGTTCTGCACGGTTTCCTGTATGGGAGGGGGCTGTGCGAAGGGGTTTTGTGCAGAGGTGGCTCACTGCAAGTGCTGAGTCAGCTTGTCCACCTTCTTTTCAATGATTGAGACCTTGTCCAATCGACTGGCCATTAATTCCAGATCGACTGATGCGAACAGGCCCTGCATCTCATGTGCCCCCCTAAGGTACGTCGCTGCGCGGGTATTCGTCCGGTCGAATAGTCCCATGGAGTCATTGTTGATGGAGTTCTCGCACATATTCTCGAGAATCTCCCACACGGTGTCCTCATGTTGACCCATGAAATTTCCTCCGCAAGTTGCATTGACGAACAGTCTAATATCTTCACGGAGTCCCTGGTAAAAATACTGGGCCTATTCCAATTTAGGAACACCGTGATGGGGGCACTTTCTCATGAGATCCTGGAATCGATCCCATGCCTCATGAAGAGGTTCTCCTGTCTGCTGTGTGAAGTGAGTAATCTGGTGGCGCAAGGCGTTTGTCCAACCAACGGGGAAGAACTTCTTCAAAAATTCGGACTGAAGTTCTTCCCAGGTGTTGATTAGGCGGGTCTGTGTCTGATACCAATGAGTCGCCCTATCCATAAGGGAGAAAGAGAACATCTTCATGAGCAAGATATCTCGATTCTGCGCATCTAACCCGAAGGTCTGGGCCAGATGCCTAAGCTGTTTGATATGCTGGAAGGAATCTTCAGAGTTAAGCCCATAGAATTTGGGTATGGCATGAATCATGTTGGGTTTTAATTCAGAATCAGGTCCTCCAGTCGGGATTCTGACTCGAGACTCAATTGCCACCGCAGCGGGATTATAGTGATCCCGCATCATGGGGCGCTGCGGTGGGTTCATGAAGTTTTGGAAGAGATCATTGAGTCGCTGGAGCTGGTGCTCAAGATTATTCTCTTCTTCAACAGGCTGAGCCATTGTGGAAGAAGAAAGGGAATTAGGTTCAGAGTCAGAAGAGAGGTCTATGTGGAGCGGTTGTCGCACAAACAAAGGTACCGAGGCTTGGCCTCGGGGAGAGTGGATTTCTAGTGGAGGTTTTAAGGACCTCCTACTGAACATGCACCGATGGATTGGACAAGGTTAGAAGGTGTCAGAGCCAATCAAGACACCAAAAATATTGGGTGACTATAGAGGTTCAGGGCGGATGATACCCCTTAATCAGAAGGTCGTCCACCTGAGAATTACCTGGGTAGCCAGAGAGGGTGAGTCCCGCGAAGACCCCTACATGGTAGAGCGCCCCCACGGGTTACAGGGTTTCCCCCACCCAACCTCTCTTGTCACTGAGATTCCAGGTAGACCAGAATGGGGACCTTGACCTCTTAAGTCTACCACTTTTAATTAGGATCAAGGTGCTTAGGGTTTCACTTGAACTTTAACCTTTTGTGTGCCAAAAGTGACCTAATTTAAAGGTTGGTTGATCCAAGGGATCAACTTCACCTATTAGTTCCTGTGAGAGCTTATTAGGTCCTTTCTTTTATGGTTCAAGTGAATTAAGAGCCGGATTGCTTAGGGTTTCTCTTATTAGGTCTTTTCAAGCAATGGCTTAGGCACGCTTTTTTTGGGGATTTTCAGTTCTTGATTAGAAGGTGTATCTCTAAAACCCTAGCTTAGAATCCTAGGTTGGCTCTAATTGGTCCAGTTAGTTGCCTCGGGATTAGGTAACTAGGGCTCAAGCAAGAAGGTTTTAGCCCTAATTACCTTAAGTGGATATGCAGATAAAATGTGTTGAAATTTAAAAGCAAGCAACTTTGTGATTTACTATGTATAAAAGGCAGGTAACCCTAGATTGATTTTCTTTTTTTTTTTCCTCTTTCAAATTTAAGGGGCTTAAGAGAGACGATAGAAGATTACCTGTCCCTTGGTGTGGTTGTTGTGCGGCTGCTTGTTTCTTCTTGCCTTCCTGTGCCTGCACGACAAAAGAGAGATTAAGTCAGTAGTTAATCAAAAATTGTGATTTAATAGCTTCTAGAATGCCCGTTGCTCCTCGGCAATGGCGCTAAAATGAAGGTCGTGGTTCGGACCAGTATGTATTTTTATTTTTATTACTCGAAAATAGAAAGTTTCCGAAGTCGAATGTAGGAAGCAACACTTGATTCTACAAGCATACAAAATCACAATTTACAATCTATATATATACTATTTTACAAAAATTAAAGAAGGGAAAATTTGTTCTTCTTTTCTTCTCTCTCTTTCTTCTTTTTCTTCTGCCTCTTTCTTTTTCTGTTTAGATGTCTGATGGGTCGGCCCGAATAGGTTGTTAATATGATATTTTTATCGTTGAAATGTGTATAGTGGTTAACCTAATTCAGACCTACCATCTCTTTACAAAATTTTTAACCTGGCCTAATTGATTTTATCTTGTCACTTTTAGGGTAGGGTCGAACACAGGGAAGTGGGGTTAAAGTCGAGTTTCTACGTTTTCCTTAAAACGTGTCTCTTCCGTTCGTTTATTGTGTTTTTGGCATTTTTCTTATTTAGGTTTTTTTCTGGTAATCCTTGTTCTTGAGGCACACCCTCAAAATTATGTCCTTGGCTTTTAGCCAAAACAGAGTTTCAAAACACGCCTTGCTACTTGCAAGACGGGGTACCTGCAAATCAAAGATTATCTTTTCACTTTTATACCTTTTTTTTATCTTTTTACTAAGAAGGAAGATAACAGATAGAAAGTAAATATAGTAGCTATAGATATATATTTATATGTAGTATATATATAAAGGGGTGGGGGTGGAGGTGACGATGGAGTGTAGCACTATGTCGAGTCAGTCGACGTCTAGAGAGACGCAACCAACACGACTAGGTGCCGCGTGGAGTGTGGATGGAGGATGGATGATGTATGGGACCACGCTTTTTTTGCACGCGTGTATCAGGAAATATCAGCAACTGGTGCAGATATTCCCGCGATACAGCGTATAGTAAATAACATGAAAATATATGTACATATGTATGTATATAAGTAAATATATCTATATATATATATATAAATGTATAGTTATATATGTATAGATATATATATATATATAGATATATATGTGTATATATATGTATATAAGTATATATATATATATATTACTATATATATGTATATATATATGTATATAGATATGTATATATATATATGTATATAAGTATATATGTCTATATATATATAAGTATATGTATAAGTATATAGATGTATATATAAGTAGATATATATATATATATTATATATATGTATGTATATTATATATATATGTATGTATACATAACTATATAGATATACTATGTATATAAGTATATATATATAGATATATGTATGTATATATATATATGTATGTATATATGTTACTATAAGTGTGTGTGTGTGTGTGTCGGTGAATGTGTGTGTGCGTGTCGCTGTGAGTTAAATAAAAGAGAGAGAGAGCACCAGACAGAGAGAGAGCAGGCGGGAGAGATCGAGCGGACGCGCGCGGGAGAGATCGGCAGAGAGAGAGGGAGATCGCAGACGCCCGAGTTAAGACGTCTGCAAGAGGTGGCGGACGTCTGACGCCGCGTCGTCTGAAGGCGAAGGCGGACGTCTGACCATCGCGGTGCACCGCGCCTTCGCGTAGAGGACGTGAGGCGTCTCCTGCAGACCAGGTGCGAGGACAGAGAGCCGGCGATGGCGCGCTCGGAGAAGGCGGCGGGGAGTCTGCAGTCGGTCGCGGAGGGTTGCGGAGGAGGGCAGGGGTCGGCGCGAGGCCGTAACCGGCCACTGCAGTGCGCGCGGCGGACGGCTACAGGTGCAATTGCGTGGTGGACAGAATGGAGACGGAGGCGGGGAATGGGCCTGCAGGCGCGCGCGGAGGGTTGCGCGCCTGCGGGGAAGGTCGCGGAGGAGGCGGGAGGACCTGCTGCTGCTGCTGCGTGGCTGCTGCTGCCGTGGCTTCAAGCTTCGAAGCTTGGAGCGGCGGCAATGGCGTTAAAGAAAAAAAATGAAGCGAGGGAATGCACCACGCCCACCGGCTCGTCGAAGAGCTGGGCGGTGGTGCTCCCACTGTGGTGGTGTGCACCACAGTGGGTTCTCCTGCTCGCCGGGTGCCTCCTCGACGGAGGGCCGACGTATGGGAGGGGAAAGCGGTGGAGAAGATGGCTGTGGGTTTTTGTTGCTGCAGCAGCCTCCTTTTGCGAGGATGAAGCTGCAGCTACTTATAGAGGAGGAGAGAGTGGCGTGCCGGCTGCAATAGGGAGAGGGTGCGCAAGTTGCAGCTATAGGGAGCGGCGTTGGCAGGGAGAAGTGACGGGAAGAAGTGCTGCGTTGCATGCAGCTGCGGGAAGAGTGCAGCCGTGGGAAGGAGAGAAAAGAAGAAATCAAGAGGAAAAATAAAAAGAGGGTGATTTTGCAAGGAGGCACTTGAAGAAAATTGTAACTATGCAGGCGATTGTTTCACTTCTCTTCCTCTCTTGATTAAATGCATGCATGCAAGTGTTTTTACAAATGCGATTACAGGATCCTATTATGCAATGTTAATGCTAGAAAATAGCACAAGAAGGCGTTATTACAGGCGTGTTTTGAGGTGCAAACAATGTCTGACTCCAAGAGTCAGACGACTTAAACTCCACTTGCTACAGTACTACTGCTGCTGCTTCTTGTTCAGCTGCTTCTGCTAGTTTTTCTTCCTCTTGGCTTCTTTTCTTCTTCTCTACTGCGCCAAGTCCTCTTCTGACTTCCTCTTCTTTTTCTGCTTCTCTTTCTCTTCTCTCTCTGCTTCTCTACCGTGCGAGGCCTTCTCTGTCTTCATCTTCTTTCCTTCTCTTCTTCTCTGCTGTTGTACTATCTCCTCCTTCTTCTTCTCCTGCTTTCTTGCACAGTGTAAGGTTAGGAAAAACCTAACCCCTACCCTCCCCACGTCTCTCTCTCTCTCAAATTCACTCCAGGGTTTGCTCTCCCAGAGCCTTAATTGGGTAAGCGGGTCGGGATACGCGCCCGGGACCAGGTGCACCGGCGTGGGTGGTGCGCGAGGTGTGCATAAGCAGGTATTAATCGGATCCGGGTGCCAGGTCTGTGGGGAAAGTGTCACGGACGAGGTAGGGCGGGAGTACGAGGGACCTCACTCTAGCGTGTTTCGAGGCGATAAGCCTGAAACACAAAATCAATTTATGTGCGAGTGCCCGCCTGCACACTTCCGAGGTAGGACTAAAGTCCCACCCGCTTCCGCGCTTGCGCCCGGAGCAGAAGTCCTCGCAATTTCAGCAAGCGTGGAGTTACTTAACCCCACTCGAAGTCTGGGTGCGTGCGTGCTGCAAACTCGCACCACCTGAGGGATTCGCTTGGAGCTGAGTGTGACTTGGAGCAGCTTAAAGCTTGCTTCAAGCTCTGCAATAATGGCGGAGAGCGGACTGACCCTGAAATCAGTAGCACGGCCTTTCGGCCACGTCAGACCATAGGAAAACCTTCGCCCTATCACGACGAAGGTGGGCCGGGGGTTGGTTGGCCACGGGGCGGCCTAGGTGTGCGTGCCTAGGTCGCTCTGTGGCTGTGTTTATGGGTTAGGTCGGGGGGTGTTTAGGGAGGGGTAGGCGGTCGATGGATGGGTGGAAGATGTTTAATGGTCGATGGCGGAGGTGAAGAAGTTGGTGGCAAGACGTGTGGAAGTGTGGAGTGATGGGTGCATCTCGCCGGATGTTGGCCAGAGATGGGGAAGATGGCGGTGGACAGCGGCTGTCGAGGGGTAATCTGTAAAATAGATTGAGGGAAAATAGAGAGTAGGAGATAAGGAGCTTATCTGGGGTACTTGGAGCGAAGGGGAGGCGGAGGAGACAATTGGCGTGTTTGTGCCGTCGTCGGAGAAGACGACCCTGAGGGGGAGATGACGGCGACGAGGAGGAGGACAGGAAGGCGTGCGTTGGTGCGGCACAACGCGAAAGATCGAGGCGAAGTGAACCCTGCCGATGGTATGGCAGTAGAGTGACGAGAGGGAGGAGGAAAAGTCACCGGAGCTTGCGGGCTGCTTGGCTGGAGAGAGGGGAGATGAATTCTGAGGGAGTCTGCGGCCAAATCAAGCTTGACGGAAGCGGCAGCCCCTGCCGTTCCTTAAATAGGTGCTGGGTGGGAGGGAAACGCGAGGAGGCGGCGTGGGCTCCTCGCTAGAGGTATGGCTAGAAAAAGATCCATACCTCTCGTGCGTTCGCACGAGTGGTATGGTGGCTGGCAGGGCATGGGAACCGGTCCATGCAGAAGAGGACAACGTAGGGGATCCTCCTTTCAAGTCTGGGGCCGGCTCCCTAGGTCTGTGCAGCCCCATCCTCTGAGCAAAGTCGTCGGAGGTATGGCCTACACAGTGCGGGGGCAGAAGGACCTATCTGCAGAAGGAGACAACGAAGATAGGGGGGTTTCTGCAAGGGTTCAAAAGCTAAGGGTCACAAAGTAATTATTGAGGACCGTTTTGTAAAGTGGGTCAAGGCGACCTTTCCTTAGGTCCAAATTTTGGTATAACCCTAATTTTGACATAAGGAATCCAATGATGAGATCTGATTTAAGGTTTGACCATGTTTGATTAGACATTTTGCACAAAAACCCAAGTTAGGTCAAAAATTGGGTATGGTAATCAATCTAGGTCAAGATAGGTTCCAATGGCCAAATTGAAGGTTATAAACCTTAGGGGATATTTTTCATGAATTTTAGAGGGTTTAATTAATTTTTATCTTTCCTAGAACTTCGTGAATTAAAGCGGGTTTGTTATAGGGTTACGGAATGTCATTTAATTCCCAGATTTTGTCATAATCCTTTCCTGATTGAATCACCCCACTTTTTCTCTTCTTAAGCCCATTTGACCTCTGTCTAGACCCTTAGAAATTCCATTTATGTACTGCAATGGTAAAATTATAATTTTACCCCTTATGAATTATTTTATACTCAGATTTGTAATTCTTGATTTAGGCTTTCCCTTAGGTTTTGTAGGAGTTGTTGTACTCTTAATTAGGTCAAAATGTGCTAGTTAGGGTTCATGATGAGATTCTCATCAGTAGGTCGAATTCGACCCATACCCGCCAAATTGATTTGAAGTTTGGGGAGGAATCGAGTTATTCCAGGAGTGGTTCGGGTAATTCTTCCGGTTGGAAGAATTTCTAAATTTCTCCTAGAGGGCAAAAATATTTTGAGTGGGGTTAGGGTTTGGAGAGTTGTCATTCCCTAGTGAATCATAGAAAGCCTCAAAATATTGGTAATTATCAGCAAGGGTAGTGTTGAGATTGTGCAAATTTTCTCTTCGTGGAATGTTGAGCGGGGTTAGATGTGGACTGCGTGGGGCTTGGGTTGGTGTGGTGAGTCTTTCCTCAATTTTCTCTTGATTTATCTGCATCTAGTCGAGTTTTTGTGCGATCATTTGAAGATCGTCTTAGGTTACAAGAATAGATTGAGTGCCTACTTCATGAACACCAAACTGTGCGTTTGAAGTATTGTAAAATGTGTTCATGGAAGCTTAATTAAATGAGTTTTCACTCATTTCTTCAAATAGGTCATAGGCACTGATTGCACATCAATCATGCAACCTAAAACACCTGAATTAAGTTAGATTCTAGCATAACTTAAGGACAATACATGCATGAGCATCGTAATTTGCATAATAGTTAGTTTGACTAGCTGCATGATAAAATCATCATTTTATGACCTAAAAGAGAAATGATTTTAATTGTAGATGATTCGAAGTCACGGATGTCAGATCAGACCGGACAGATCTGATCAGAATGATGATGGGAGTCCAATGCTTCCGAAATCGTCTCGATCAGGCAATCAAAGCACCTTATGTAGTCCATAAAAGAACAGAGATCATGGAGCCAAAGGACAAAGATTCGAGCCTCAGATGAAGAATCTAACTGCACGGATGGATCCAGATTGACGATTGCAATCCAACGGCGCAAAAATCAACTCGATTGGAGGTCTACATCACTAGATATGAGGAAAAGAAGATGAACGGCCATGATGACACCATGTGGTGCCATCACAACTGCTCCCTCACCATCGCCCCATCTAGGAAAGCCACCCTCGCACCCTATGGGCCATTGGATCTTCATCCAACGGCCACGAGTGCGCCATGTCACCCATCCAGCCGGATAAGAATAAATATATACAAAGAGGTAATTATAATAGAACACGTGCATGTCATATTGGCTCACGAGCCTACGCGAGATCTGGAGATGCCCGTTCGAGCCGCAATCCATGTGAGGACGGGAACAAATTAAATCAGGTCGTTCGATCACGAGCAGAGGATGGAGATCAGACCACGTGGCGAAACGAGGGCGCTGCGTGGCCGAATGCATGATTCGACACGTTTTGCAAAATAGAAGGCAAGCGGGCGAGCACACGTTACGATTGGACAGCTAGCGTTGAGGCGGGTTTTGAAGGCAAGTGGTAGCGAAGAAGATAAGCACGCGCGTGAGGAGGAATCAAAGTCGCGCGATTGAAAATCGACGACGCAGCGGCTGCCCCGTGTTGCCACCAGAGCAAATCCGAGCATAGAAATCCTTTTGAAGGCTATTTTAGGGCCAGATCTGATCCGTTGATCTCCCGATCAATGGAACTGATCAAATAAGAGTTGTTGCGTGAGATAAAGGGGTTAAATACCCACTTTGCTTCTCATTAAAATTATAAAAGAAGGCCCAGGGCCCCCCAGTTAAAGCATCCCTCTCTCCTATCAACTCCAGATCTCTTCTACCTTCTCTACAATTCTATGTCCCTCTGCAACTCCATCCCGGCGCTCTGGATCTAAGGTGCTGCCGCATCTCGCACATGCATCCCACAAGCAACGTCGTTTCTCTATCTCCTTCTATCTATCTTTCTTTCTCTCTATCTATCTCTACTTTTTGCATAGCAATTTCAATCGTGAAAACTCTTTATTAGTGTAATTAAATTTGATTTTATGGATATCTAATGCCTCTTTATACATATATACATATAAAAATACCGTTAGAACTAGTTTATTGAAAAGCTTTTGTTAAAAATCGAGATTGCCTCCCTGCGAATGACCCGATACTCACCAGAGTTCTATAAATTTATATGTCGACGTGTTTTTGCCCTATACTACAACTGAATAATCTTTTAAAATGTGAATTATGTGCCGAACAGGCACTTTTAGCATCCTTATTCAAGAAGTTGTCGCCACACGAAGCATCGACGAATCATCAAATTTGATCTTCTAAACCATGATAGAAGATCTGCACGAGCTACCATAAAGGAATCTTATGGTGCGGACAACTTCTTAAGAGATCTTGGAATCTTTCCCAAGAATCGTGAAAACTCTCACCAGATTTTTGTTGGAAGGTCGTAATAGATCTTCGTAAGGAATTTGTATGACCTATAAGAAAGAATTTCTTCAGAAAGGTACTCTTGAGGTGAGGCCATATGGTAATGGGTTGACCAATGGTCCTGAACCGATAAGTAGCCTTATCTTTAAGAGATAATGGAAATAGTTGCATCAGCCATAGGTCTTCTTGCACATTTTGGGAATGTGTTGTTTGTGCAAGAAGAGTTCTTCAAGGTGGCTGAACGGGTCTTCCCTAGGAAGGCCATGGAAATGTTTAATCAGATTCAGAACCGCTGGCTTGATCTCAAAGTCCCCCTCAGGTATGACCACCCCCGGTCATTCCTCATAATAAGAAGGATCATAAAAATCTTTTAGAGGAACAACAGGCTGTTGACGGGGTGTAGGTTAGGCCTTTGGTTGGCTAGGTTCTAGATATTCCTAGTCAACAATTGTTGATTGGCTTTAAGTTGAGTAATCTGCTTAGCCATCAAAGTGTAGAGATCAGGTGGGGGGGTTTGCTGTTGAGATTGAGGCAAATCAGCATAAGGTAGCTCTAAGTGCGAGAAGTCAAAGGGGGGGGGGGGTTGTTTTGGGTGGAAGGGTCGGAATTTGGATTAGGAGTGGGGTTAGAGGTGGAGGTGGAAGGGTTAATGGATCTGTTTTGTTGGTTTTCCATTTTTTTAGAAGATGGGAAAAGCGGTCTTTTGGTGCGGGGGGCAAAATCAAGTGGTCCTTGCAAGTGCGGATTTTGGGATCATCGCCTATGCATAAAAGGGAAGAACGAGAGGGGAGGAGAAGAGATGGAGATGAGAGAAAGCATGCAATCAATCAATCAAAATTTCTAGACCAGTCTTAAGTGTGACTCCCTAAAAAAATTAACTTAAGGCTTGTTTTACCTAGGAAATAAGAATTCAATAGTGAATACCCATTCTATCAACAAATCTGGCTAAGCTGGGTAAAGGGAGGGTTAGGCCCAAGCATATCCCAGGAAAATCCCTAGGGGCTTGTGTAAACCCATGCCTGGTCATTTAACACAACCCCTCAGCCTGTCACCAGATATAGATGAAAGAATTGGTATTGACTGGAGAAAACATAAGATCTAGATAGCAAGCTTAAGTTGATGAAACCTTAAGGGTCAAATTGTGATAAATTTTAGTTAGGTCTAGGAGACTAGAGTGCACACGGAATGTGAAGGGCGTTGATTTGGGCATTCCCTTGTAATTTCAATTTTAAAACTATGTGTAGGAATTGGAAAGTGATTCCAATATCAAACAAATTGACACACAAATTATTGTATTTCTGTCTTTTAAGAGTTTATTTAGCTTAATGTGTTTTAGGGTTTTCTTTTAAATTTTCAAGAAAGTTTGAAATTCAACAAACAAAAGGAAATAAGGTTGTATTGGTGAATATCAATTTCCTTTAATTTGTTGGTTTCTAGAAATGAAAAGAAACTATAATTAATTTAATCCTAAGTAGAAATTTAACCACCAATGAATCTGTTTTTGGCTTTCTTTTTAAGTAGTGGTCCAAACAATGCAGAAAATACCACTACTATATGGAAAATCAAACAAGGATTTCAAAAAATATTTTTTTGTAATTTTAGGAATTTGTTTGTTATTTATGCTAGTGTCAAAGTGCAGAAATGATATCCATGTGTATTTTGGACTTTTCAGTACCACCACCAACCTTAGAAAATTTTTGTAAATTTATATGGTGTGTATAATTTCACAAGGATTCCAGAAAGTTAAATTTCACAAAAATTAAATGAGTGTAAAAATTCCGAAAATTCACGAACAGTAGCAAAATAGGATGATTAGAGTAGATGACCCCTATGCAGTCCACAAATTTTAAAAAATCTTATACATATCCAATTTCTCAGAAATTTGGAACAAATGTTCCTTACTTGATTTGAAATCACTGGAAAAATTTTCAATATTTTAGGAGGCCTTTAGTGTTGGGAATTGATTTTTCAAGTCAGGACGGAAGTCTAGACTCGAAAATCAAAACATCAACACTTGAGGTGGAGTGGTGTTAGGTGGTGCAAACAAGCAACAAATGGGTTTTAAATTGCACCACTCCACTTAATTAAGATATTTAGGGTCTTGAAAGCCATGTTTAATATTTTTTTTGTAGTTTTTAAGGCTATGTGTGACTAGGAAAAAGAACCAACCTGAAATTCTACAGGAAGACAAGGTACTGCAATCTTCTCAGAATCCCACTTTCTTCTCGCAATAACTGCAAACACAAGAGAAAAAGAGAGAAGGGGATGAGATCCACTTGAAGTAAGAGAATGAATAAAATGAAAAGCCGTGCCTCCCCAGCAATGGTGCCAACAAGTGTTCGTGTTTTTGTGCGGTTTGTAAAATTAGGATTTTATTGTTGTAATACACAAAAATCGAGTCACTTTTAAAATTTGCAAACCTAGATAAGGAAGTATCTAGGTCCAGGGAGGCAATTTGTTTGCAAAATTGAGTCTCTTGCTTAGAAATAAAAATCAACTTTCGTTTTGGTATTTTTCAATATATAATTTTTTTGTGGTTTTGAAATAATAGCAATACGCGAAGTTGATGACGGGAAAAAGACTAATCATATTTTAGCAACTAAGTGGCAAGAATGACCCCTTCTCAAGCTCACCCTAGGCAAGTGAAGGCCTAGGATAATTGGGAAGAGGGTGTGAAAGTGCTAAAACAAAACTAAAGTAGAGAACAAGGTGCTCAAATTTGGAAAAGAAACTTTATAGAAACTGGATTTTTGTTCTACACTTATAGAGGAAAGCTTCTATGACAAAAAAATAAAACTACAAAGCAAATGAAACAAAAATCTTGGATGCTGATGGTGAAGATAGTGAAGCTCTTTCTCCAACTGTGGCTTCTCCCGCAGTTAAAAATGGCTCCTTCCTTCTCCTTGAATAACCCCTCCAAGTAGTCTGCTCCTAGCAAGCCCTAAAGTAGGGGGCGTGCCTTTTCTCCTCAAGGTGGATGGCTTCCACCTTAATGACTCCTCCATGGGTGGACATGCACCAACCTTCTCCTCCAATGCTTGGTCATCCTCCAAGTTGGAAACTTGCTCCTCCTTGGCGTGGCACAAGGAAAAAGACAGAAGGGGAAGAAGGCACTAAGGGGGTGGGTAGGATGCCCCCTTAATCTTCTTCTCTTCTTCTCCTTCCTTGGCCAATTAGGGTGGATGTAGGGTAGAATTAAACTAAATGAAGGATGGGTTTTTAGTGGTGGTTAGGAGGGTTTTTATAGAGGTGGAGAAAGGGGTAGTTGGCGTGGGTTAGATGTAGGGCTAGGATGGGTTTTGGGAGGTGGTTAATGATCCTAGGGTGGAGGGAGGTTGGCGCCAACTCAAGGGGCTTGTAGGGTGGTAGTTATGGTGGTGTTGGTGGCTTTTGGTGGTGGAGAGGCACCAATAAATTGGCGCCAACCTAGGGGCTTCTAGAAGGGGGGTTAGGTGGATGGTGGAGATGGGCTTAAGGGGAGATGTGTGGTGGAGATGAAGGGAATTTTGGAGGGAAAAGGTGGCGCAAACTTGGAGGTGGTTATGGTGGTTTTGGCGCCACCTTGTTGGTGCCATTTGGTGGTGGTTGAGGGGTGAAGGGTGGTGAAGGTGGTGGCACCAACTTGGAGTTGAGGTGGAGCTAGCTTAGGTGGACTTAGGTAGGGCTAGTTGGTGGAGCTGTTTAGGTAGGGATTTAGGGTGGTGGATGGCCATGGGAGTTGAGGTGTAGCTAAGCTAGCTTAGCTAGTAGTAGGGTAGAGGAGTAGGCATCTGGAGCTAGGGTTTAGAGGAAAGGAGCTGGAGGAAGTTGTCTAGAGTTGAACTGGAGCTGGCAGTTGCTGAAGAAGGTGGCATGGAGCTACTTTAGCTAGCTTAGCTTACTAGCTCTTTGCTAGCTGCTAAGCCAAGCTAAAGCAAGCTGGCTTCTGCTGAAATAAGCTAAGGTGAGCTAGGTCTAATATTCCAGGGGATGACCTAGCTAGTTGGAGTAGCTAAGGTAGCTTAGCTCAACTAATTTGAGCTAAGCTGAATCCTCGGGAGCTAGACTTGAGCTTCTTGAGCTAAGATGAAGTCATCTTCAGCTAGCTGGAGTTGAGTGAAGCTGGATGTAGCTGGTCCTAAGCTGAGGTGAACTCTAGTTAACTCAACTAAGCTAGTTAGAGCTCCCAGTAAACTAATGGGAGTTGAGATGAGCTAGACTCAGCTAAGTTGAGCTGGATTTGGGCTGACTTGAGCTAAGGTGAGCTAAGATGAGCTTTCATGAGCTACCATTCAGTTGAGATGAGCTGAATGGAGCTAGGATGAGCTAACCCTAGTTCAAGTGAGCTGGATCAAGCTAAGTCCCAGCTGGTTTGAGCTTCTCCTTCACCAGTTGCCTTCCTGAGTGCTAGAGTTTTGGGGATCTGACAAAATGTATAACTCTAACACTCACAAAAACACATTAAAAAGATAATAAAATGTAAAATGTATGCCTATCCTAATTGATGCCTAAATGAAAGCCAAAAACCCATTTGTGGAGCTAAAATCCTAAGAGCTAGGTTTGTTTTAATGCATAAGAATGATGATAAACTGGCGTTTATCAGTGTGCCTTGGCTCCTCCAAGGTGGTTGCTTCCACCTTAGTTGCTCCTCCAATGGTGGGCGTGCACCACCCTTGTTCTCCTCCATTGGCTGGCCATCCTCCTTGAATGGAATGCTCCTCCTCCTCGGCGTGGCACAAGGAAGAAGAGAGAAGAGGAAGAAGGCACCAAGGGGGCGGGTAAGATGCCTACTTAATCTTCTTCCCTTCTTCTCCTTCCTTGGTCGTGGGTTATGGTGGGTGTAAGGTAGAATAAAACTAAATGGAAGATGATGAAAATGGTGGTGGTTAAGGGTCTTTTTATAGAGTTGGATGGGGGGTATAGGTGGCTCTTGGAATGGATGGCTAAGATGGGATTTTAGGATGGTGGTTAGAGATCCTAACGCTAAGGATGGTTGGCGCAAACTATTTGGTGCCTTTTGGTGGTGGTTGAGGGGTGAAGAGTGGTGAGTAGGTTGGCACCAAATAGAGTAGGGATGGAGCTAGCTTAGGTGGACTTAAGTAGGGTTTAGTTGGTGGAGCTGTTTAGGTAGGGTTTTAGGGTGGTGGATGGCCAAGGGAGATGGAGCTTAGCTAAGCTAAGCTAGCTTAGCTAGAAGTAGGGTAGAGGAGTAGGCATCTGGAGCTAGGGTTTAAAGGAGAGGAGCTGGAGGAAGTTGTCTGGAGCTGAGCTGGAGCTGGTAGCTGCCAACGAAGGTGGCATGGAGCTATTTTAGCAGGCTTAGTTTGCTAGTTCTTTGCTTGTTGCTAAGCCAAGCTAAACAAAGCTAGCTTCTGCTAAAATATGTTGAGGTGAGCTGGGTTTGATATTCCTGGGGATGACCTAGCTAGTTGGAGTAGCTAAGGTAGCTTAGCTCAACTAAGTTGAGCTAAGCTGAATCCTCGAGAGCTAGACTTGTGCTTCCTGAGCTAAGATGAAGTCATCTTCAGCTGGCTAGGGTTGAGTGGAGTTGGATGTAGCTGGTCCTGAGCTGAGGTGAACTCCAGTCAACTCAACTGAGCTAGCTAGAGCTCCCAATGAACTGATGGGAGCTGAGATGAGCTAAACTAAACTGAGTTGAGTTGGATCTGAGCTGACTTGAGCTAGGGTAAGCTAAGATGAGCTATCTTGAGCTACCATTAAGCTAAAATGAGATGAATGGAGCTAGGATGAGCTAATCCTAGTTCAAGTGAGCTGGAATCCAGCTATGGTGAGCTGGATCAGGCTGAGTTCCAGCTGGTTTGAGCTTCTTCTTCACCAGTTGCCATCCCGAGTGCTAGGGTTCTTGAGATCTGATTATCTGTATATCCCTAACATTCACAAAAATACATCAAAAAGACAACAAAAATGTGTGATGCATGCCTAACCTAGTTTATGCTTAATGCAACCCAAAAACCCATTTGCAGAGTTAAGATCCTAAGAGCTAGGTTTGTTTTAATGCATAAGAATGATGATAAATTGGCATTTATCAAAAGGTCTTAAGCCATCATAGGATATTAATAGAGAGTGTTTATAGGTTTAATAACCACCTTAGATTCGAGATCAAACGTTTAGAATTCAAACAAAAATATTTAATTTTGAAAAGATGCGATTCAGTTCAAAAATTTAGAAGTAATCAATTAACACTCATATTAGTCAATTAATGCAATGTCGTTAGTCGATTAATGCAATGTTGTTAGTCGATTAATGAAGAAAAAATTAATTGATTAATTTCTGCACAACTTAGTACAGATAAGAACATGAAAACCAAAATTAATCGATTAACCATTTTTTTAATCGATTAATTTTCTACTTTGAATGTTGGAAAATTTGAAAGAAGTGTCTTTTCGAAAGATGCTATTTTAAACCAATAACTAACCTTCTAGATGACCCTAAAACATCTCTAATTAATTATTTTTGAATATTTTTGAATTTATTTTGAATTTCTAAGTATTTTTCTAGAAGAGTACCTTGTGTTTAAGTGCAGTGCATTTGCTCTTGTACAAACTTCTAGAAAATAATGAGAGTACATGAAGCTCTTTTTGACTTGATGAACTCCTTAGAATGTATAGTTGACACTTTAATCTTTCTTAAGCTTCTTTTAGCTTTCCTGAGCTAATCAACATCATGTGTAGCTTAATCTTCATCTTGATCTTTAACTAGTGCTTCTTTCTCATTAAGTATAGCTTTGAAATATGACATTAAAGAAATATGCCTTATTTTCTTAACATCAAAATTTGATCAATCGTAGTGCTATGCACTAACACCCCCACGCCTCCCCCTCATCAATCCATTTTAGACCTAGAAAATGTGCATCTTCTTATCAAAATTTGGCGTGAATTCAAATTGATGGAGATCTCTTCCAATAAAAGGCCACTCCTCTTAGGAATTTCTTTTGTGCTAGACTTCCATATATGACCTTGCACTAATTCTTGAAATTAAGATGAACACACATAATTATTTATAATACATAAGAAGGTGCCTTAATGCTAGAAATGCAAGCAAACAATTATTTATACAACCCAAGACGATGCCTAATTATTTAAGAGACATAAAGAGATGTATAATGCTAAATAATGTGAACAAGATTAATTCACGTATCTTCATTTATTCCATGGCTAATTCTTTAAACTAATGCAATCTAAAGTAGAAGAATTAGCTAACTTAGGCTCAATTATAGTCCACTAAAGTGGATTCATCAAATGCCCACATTCCTAAGTTTTGCTAGTCCTGAGCAAAACATTATGCTCAAGAGTACAGTCACCTAAGCTTGGATATGTAAGTCAAGGAACCTTCGTCTCCCAACCCTCAAGGACCCAGTTCCAATCTTAGAATTCAGACCCAAAGGAACTCAAGTATCAACCAAGATACAAACCTCTTTACCTCCTTGGATTCCAATCTTCCTCCACCTCAAGTCTCAAGCACAAGTTTGTCTTGACCCAGCAAGCTCAAGTATCTCGTGAGTGTATATCCTATCTTGACAAGTGGGTGCCTCTTGTAATTTTTATTCTCATTGACCTTGTAGCCACTCCTATGACTCATCCTCTATCATCTATAGGAGTCATAATATCCTTGGGTCTCTCACAAGGGCCCTTCCTTCTGATGTCTCGGGATGACACCGTAAAGGGCACCCTCGGAAGGCCTTGCATTTCGACACCTTGTGATGATGTCGTAAGCAGCACCTCCGTGCCTAGGCTAAATATATTTCTATATTTCATTCTCTACCTTTTTAGGGAATACCACTTAGCCACACAATGCATACAAATATGCGCGAGAAATATAGTTCTCATGAACTTTGCTTTCTTAAGGAATCCGACCCCTAAGAATACTTGGTCCAAAGAAGACTTTGGACTCATCACCAGCAATTGACAAGGATCCAAGTTTTCATTATTTCTTAGCACCCACAGGTCAATTCGGTGTGTGTTCATGCTTTTAAGAGACATTTGACCTACTTAAGTCACCCAACCCTTACAGGTGAGAAACTTAGCCCAATACTTCCTACACCATTAACACAATGCCTTATCTTCTTGGTTTCCTCAAGGACTCAAAAAACAATCCTGATCTTAGCATACACATGAGTTTTAAATGCTATTGCAGGCCTAAAGGGTTAGAACCTACGACACTTCTTCAAACCCCTCAAAGGTGGCTAACTACTTAGCTAGCCTAACTTACCTACCCTAGCTCAGAGTATGTGGTCAAGCACACAATGTTAATTGCTTTTTTTTTTTGCCTTCTTTTTGGCATTAATTCAAATAAAAATAGGAAAATGCAAACACAAGATGTAATTTCCTCCCCATACCTAAATCCTACAATGTCCTCATTGTAAAGCAAAGATAGAAGAATAGAGGAAAAGATAGCACCTGGTGTGTGCGAACTGGATTTATTTGGGTTGGGTTGCCTCTCAACAAGCACTGCATTTAGAGTCAGTAGCTAGATAGGTGGTACCTGCAAGTTAGGCTCAGAGCAAAGATGAATAGGTCCAAACATTATGCGTAACAAGGCAAGCCTAGAGAATAGGTGGTCCAAGATGTTGGCAAGCTGATGATAAGGAGTGATGCCAACCACTTACCAAACAAAGGTGAAACAAGAAAACTCCCAAACCACCTTAGGAGGTCTCATATGATATGCATGAATGGTGACCTCCATATACACAAGAGGAGGATGCAAAGGATCCTCCAGAAGATGAACGGTGATATGAATTTTACGAGATTTGTTAAAATAGGTTTTTAATGTTGTTATAACATGCAAAATCCAATCAACTTTTAAATCTATAAACCTAGATAGGGCAAGTATCTAAGTTCGTCCAAGGAGGCGAATTCATAGTTATCAAAATAATGTTCTCTCTCTTGCTCTCTCAAATCTTCTTTTTGTATTTTTGGCTTTGTGAATTCTTAGGGTTTTGGAGAATAATCGGGCAACAACAATAAGAAATATGCTTAAGTAACCATACAAGATAGTAATCCTACCTTCCTAAACTCACCTTAGGCAAGTGCACCTAAGGTAATTAGAAAGGTGGTGAGCGCAACAAAAACCACGACAATCTATATAAATGAGTACACAAAAATTGAAAGGCAAATTTTTATAAGTAGTGTCTACAAAATACTTGGGAAGCTCACTTGTGTGGAGGGATTCCACACAAGTAATCCCCAAGTAGAGGAATGATTCTACTACAAAATAATGTAAATAAAAAGAAGTAGAAGAGTCTCTCGAATAAATCTGAAGAAGAATCTCCTTGCTCCAAGGACATCTACTCGTGAACTTGAAAAGGGGTTCTCCTTGCTCCTTCCTTGAATGCTCCTCCTCTTTGATTCCTCCTCGGGTGGACACCCACCACCCTTATCTTCTCCTACTTGGCCATCCTCCAAGATAGGGTTCCTCCTTGGCTTTGAACCAAGGAAGAGGGAAGAAGAATGTAGATACTAGAAAGGCAAGGGACCCTTCCTAATTCACCTTCAACCTCCCTCCTCCTTGGCCAGTGGTGAAGGAATGTTTCGTGAATAAAAATTAGGGTTTGGAGGACCCATCGTCGTAGCTCGCAAAATACGTCTATCCAATAAAATTTATAACTGAAACTCGAAAAGTAAGTCCCAGGTCAGACACGAGGAGGCGAACGTTTGATTTTGAAAATTGGCTTCATTTTTATTTATTTTTGTCATTTTTATCTTTTATAATTTTTTTGGAATTTTTTTTAGAAAGCAAGAGATCAGATCGACAATTGCTTATCTAGCTAATTTACGAAAAACAATCATAGATTTTTAACCAAATGTTTTTCTACAACTACGAAAGCGGGAAAGATTACACTATGAAAGTGAAAAAGATAGAAAGAGGTGAGAGAATCCCCTTCGACAGTTGCTCGGAGGATGACTCGCTCTAACATCGCCTGGAGGAAGGTGGTGAGGAGTGAGACGAAGGAGGACAGAGCTAGAGGACGGAGGGCGGGGTAGGATGACGTCGTGGCGAGGATCTTCTTCCCGAAGGGCAGTGAGAGGATGGCCACAGGATGATCCACAAATGGGGATGAGAGCTGGGAAAACTATTTTCTTTTTTACTCTAAAGGAGCATCCCAGGCTTGGGACAAGCTCTCTCTAGAGCCTTGGAGGTGGTGAGAGGAAGAAAGGAAGAGATGAAGAAGAAGAAGAGGTGTAGGGGTCCTTTTATAGTGAAGGGAAGAGGAAGAAATTTGTCCAAGGGCTATAGTGGCATCAAATGCATCGCTGAAGATCCAAGCCAACCATTGCCCCAAGTGTCGCTAAAGCCTGCTGGTGCTCGTGCTCTATCTCCGTTGGCATTTGTTGGATCACCTCCCCACCGTTTGATCAAGATCTGATGGCTCAAACGCACTCGTTGATCATGCCCTTTGAAAACGCACACCGCTGGCGTGGAAGAGAGGTGCGTGCACACCACTGGATCAGCATCAGACGGCTGACAATGCTAGCGGATGTCTTAAGTCTGCCTGCGTACGATCGTGCATGTGATTTTGCGTCATCGCACGTGTGCGTGAATCTAGCCCATGGGATTACTCCGTGTGGACTCCTCAGGGTCGCTCGATGGAGATCTGACGGCTGAATTTCAATTGTAGCAATGAGGAGGGATCAGCAAGACTCGAACCCACGCTCCTTTGATCTGTGGAGGGCGCTTAGCCACTGTGCTAAGCCCTCCTTTGTGTCGTAAAGAGGAGAGCGGTGAGAAGGCCTCTAAGCTGTTGGATTAAGATCCAACGGTTGGGAGTGGAGGTCACGGATGAAGAGTGGGTGCCTTTAGTTGCTGCTAGCTGGTGTTTGGCATCCTGGATGGTGCCATGTGGTGCCATCTGGGCTGTCCATCTTATGTCTGTTGCATAGGTGCCACGGTGCTCAGATCAAGATGATTCCTGCGTTGCCAAACTGCAATCGTCGCTCCGGATCCATCCGCATGGTTGGATTTTTCATCCAAAGCCTGTATGGATGTCGCATTTCCCTCCTAGCCATTGATCTTCCTCAAACTTCATATGATGCTATGGGACTCCGATA
Source organism: Thalassia testudinum (assembly GCA_037157565.1). Lineage (NCBI taxonomy): Eukaryota > Viridiplantae > Streptophyta > Magnoliopsida > Alismatales > Hydrocharitaceae > Thalassia > Thalassia testudinum. The sequence goes on from JAZHRO010000031.1 coordinate 150,165,365, forward strand.
TAGAAGATTTTGGAGGTGTTAGACTCCGATCGTCGTCCTGATCAGATCTGTACGGTCCGATCGTCCATTCGAGGCCCTGAAATAAATCCTCTTCTCTCCTGACCATAAAAAGGACCTAATTAACCTAAAATATAAACAAGTACTCTAAATGCAAAATGATGCATGCTATGCAATATTTATAACATGAAATTCAAATCTAAGCCTGGGAGCATGCATGATTCGGCATTTTAACCTAAATAGATGTGTCTATATCAGCCAGCTATGTAGAAGGTGTATAGGTAGAATTGATGTAGCCAACGATGGAGAAAATAGGGTGGTAAGGTAGGGTATATATAGAATGGAGGGGTGGGGGGTGGTGGAGGGACACCTATGGTTGGCACCACCATGAAGGGGTGCAGTGCATAAGGATGGTGCCACCATGGAAGGGTGCATCTCTTTTGATTCCAAAATGGGTGTTCTAGAAGGTGGTTTTTTTGGAAGGAAGAAATGGAGGGTTGAGATGGTGTTTAGTGGCGATTAAATGGTGGATGTGATGGATATTTTTGGAGGGAAAGTTGGTGACACTATAATGGTGGTTATGGGTGGTGATGGTTGGGTGAAGAGGTGCCTATTTTGGCACCAAGAAGGAAAGGGTGTGAATGGTGGTGGTTGCCATAATTGGCGTCAGAAGGAGGGGGTTAAGGTTGAGCTTAGCTAGGTTTTTGGTAGGTGGGTGGCTGGCCATGAAGAGTGGGAGTAGGAGCTAGCTTAGCTAGTATAGAGTAGGAGCATGGAGGAGGAACCTTAAGCTAAGTGTGCCCTCATGGAGCCGAGATGAAGTTGAAGAAGATCTTCTATGGACTCAGCAACTAGCTTAGCTAGCTAATTCTTTGCTAGCAGCTAAGCTAAGTAATGTTCAGCTAAAATGACCTAGCTTCATCTTGTCTTGAACTAAGATGAGCTGGAACTGATCTTCCTGAAGTCTTCCTAGCTAGCTTAAGTCTAGTAGCTAAGCTCAGCAGAGTTGAGCTACTTGAGCTGGAGATAAGCTTCCATGAGCTGGTTTGAGCAAAGAATGAGTTGGATCCAATTGAGATGAGCTGGGTTGATCTAGGATCTAGCTGGAATAAGCTTCTATCTTCTTCTTTCTAATGTTCTACCTTTTACATTGTTGGGGTTTACTTGGTTTCTACCATGTATTCATCCTTGACAATGAAATGAAGTGTATCAATACATAAAATGACAAGAAAACATAGCAATGCATGCCTAAACCCTAATTGCAAGTGAATGCCTAAATGCAGCCTAATACCATAATGCAATGCAGAAACCCTAGGAACTAGATGTGATTTTTAGCTTAAAATGATGATAAACTAATGTTTATCAAGGGGTTGCTAAGGAAAGCACCCCAATGTGGTAGAATGCTTACAAGCATCAATCCACACCAGCCACTCCACTCTGAGATGTATTGGTACGATATTTTCCCCAAAAGGGACAAAAATGAGCAGAGAATTGAGCTAGGTGTTGGCTAAGGAGTCCATGTCTTTAGGTTGTGGGATATTCATTAGATCCAAAGAAGGCTTTCTTTACTCAAAATCCATTCCTAACAACCTTTCTAGCTCTGCAATATCATCCATAGAAAACATGGTGAACGAATCCACATCAACCAGCCTATCACTAGTGATCACGTCAGGGAATAGAGTTAAATTTTTGCCTTCTTGTTTAGGAGAATCGGTGGTTGACTCCCAATCATGCTCATGTAATGGCAGATCACAAGCAACAAACTCAAGAATTTCTCTGAAATTATTAATCACAACCTTGGGTTCTTTTTCTTCACTTAAATCCTCTGTGGGGGATTTATGTGATTCCTCATTTAGCATAGTTGTTGCTTCATTATCCTCTATTACTTCATGAGGAGGATCATTCTCAATGCTAGAAGCAGAGACGAAGCCTATATCTCTCAATTCTTTGATCTCATTGTGGAGTAAATCCTCAAATGACACATATTGTCATCGTGAGTCACTCCAGATTGTCAATGTAGATTCCTCTATTATTTCTTCATCCTCCTCAGAATTAGACTCCTCCACTACCCAATGCTATGATTCCTCAAAAGTTTCAAAATTTACTTATAACACCTCAGGTAGATCTATCTGGGATGATTCCTCAAGTTCGATGTTCAATTCTTTAGATAGATGTGTTTTGGGCGTAGATTCCCTAAGGATGGGTTTAGTTTCCACCTTAAGATCAGTAAGGGAAGTAGTGTTGACAACTTGAATCCCACCCTGCTCCTCAATAGTGAAGAAATGCTATCATTAAGGTCAATTTCTTCCAATGGAACCATCTTCCCTTTTTTCTTACTCCAATATAGCTCAGGTGGGTATTTTGTGGGATCCTCATCATCCTCGAGTGGCCCTATTTCTTGCATGGAGTCTAATAGGTAGCTACTCAAAAATGTGTCCCCATTTCCATGTTCGACATTGGGAGTATATGGGGAGGGACCAAGATCAAACCCCCGAGGATAGCTAAGATGTTGGAACCTTGTTCCACATTTTATTTTGGTGTTAACAAAATTATTATAGAATAATGTTTGCAATTGAGTAATATTTCAAATTTAAATGAAGATCAAGGCAAACAGAGAATAATGACAAGGAGGCATGATGACGAGGAGGCAAGACGACAAGGAGGAGTTGAAGATAGAAGATCATCTGGAGTTTATTTTATTTATTAGATTAGGTTTTTATTTTATTCTTAGAATGTATGCCTCTTAACAAAGAATCAACTATTTGATCGTAAAATTAATTAGAGATAAATTAGGATTAATATTGCGATCATTTTCAAAAAATGTTCTTTAAAGTTAATCTTTGTAAAACATTTATATAAAGGTACTTGAAAGCAAGTATCGGTATTATGCATCAATACCGGTATATGCAAGGCACAGGTTTGAGCCTGTCTCAAACTGTGAACAACAAGTATCGGTACTAATCAAGAGTACCGGTATCTAATGGTCACAGTTTGAAGATTTAGTTTGGGCCTGCACCTTACAAGTACAAGTACCTATGATTAGTACCGGTATAGGTAGGTCATGACAAGTTGATTTTCCGCTTTCGATTAAGTTTCGCAAATGAAATAACGCGTTGTTGTAGTATGTAAGTGGTGGAAAAATTGACTAATCAACAATAAAAATAACCACTCATAGAAGAGCGGGTCGTGTCCACAGAGAGGCAATGATGCAATAAACTCTCGATTATTTCGTATTCTTTCGATCAAGTGCGAAATCCCTAATCAAATCCGACATGAAATATAATGGAAAGAAGATGCACAATAACTCAAAAATATAAGGGTATATGTGCAATTTTTCCTCACTGAAATATTCAATGAATATGTGATGATTTTATGTAATTTTCAATTGACATATATTAGAGAAAATTTGTGCACATGTTAATCCCTAAACCAATGTTGAAACATGTGAATATCAATAACGTGCAATTATCAGAAAGCATGAGTGTGTAGTCACAATTTATCCACAATAAAATAATCATAAATTAAAATTGATTTTTGGTGGCAATGGCATTGAATGTAATTTTTAATGGGAAAGAAAACAGGGGATTTCACCTCTCTCCTCCTTGCTCATGGGAGAGAGGTTCAATCGAGGAGAGACTCCCACGGGAGGTTGGCTGAAGCGAGGCCGTCGCGGTGATGGCAGTGGTGCATTGTGAGTTGGCCGGAGTCAGCCTGCCGGAGGAGAGGAGTGGTGGCGGTGGAGAAGCTGCAGCCGGCTGCGCGTGCTGCAGGTATTGGCGTGCGGTTACAGGCGGTGGTGCGGGCACGCGAAGGCGCTATTGGGGGCTCCAGGGGCGCGCAGTCGTTCTGTAGTGCCTGCAGAGGGCGTGCAAGGCGCTGGATGGTGAAGGCGACGCAGCACCTGCTGGTGTGGGTTCGCCTGCAGGCTTGAAGGGGTGCCTGCGGGGTTGAAGGCGCGCCTGCAGAGGACGGTGAAGGGTGGCGAGTGCCTGCAGGCGCTTGACGTGAAGCGCCAGCGGGGCGGGCCCTGGAGGCAAGCGCTGGAGGCGGGCGCTGGAGGGGCGCGGGCTTGGTGCTGGAGGCGGGCGCTGGAGGCATGCACTAGAGGCGGGCGTTGGCTGGAGGGGCTAGAGGTAGGTCTGGAGGGGCGCGGGCCTGGCGTTGGAGGCGGGCGCTAGAGGCAGGCGCTAGAGGCGGGTTTGGAGGGGCGCGGGCTTAGCGCTGGAGGTAGGCGCTAGAGGGGTGCGGGCCTGGCAGGTGCAGGATGGGGCGCTGGAGAGGGGGAAGCGCCTGCGGGGAGAAGGCGCAAGGGCGGTGGGCAGTAGGGTGCGGGTGCGACTGTGCCTGTGCCTGCAGATGGCGGGGGTGCGCGGTGGAGGGCGGAGTGCAGGCTGTTGGTGTTTGCGGTGGAGGGCACACGGTGAACAGTGCAAGCACGGTTCCTTCTCCCCCGCTCCAATCCCCTCCGCCTCTCCTCTATATTTCTTCTCCTCCGCCTCCCAAGGGATTTTCAAAATCCTTTTTCTAATTTTGGCCGGCGGCGGTTTGCATTTGTTGAGGGGTGCGTTGAGGGTGGCCGGAGGATGGGGAAAAAATGACGCCAGTTGTTTGAAAGGGGAATTTACCCTCCCCTCCTTGTTCTTTTCCCAATATTCTTCCTGCACATAAAAATATAAAATCATTACATATTAAGTTATAGAATACTATAAAATAGATGTAAACTTAAATCATGATGCATGCAAACATTCTATAACTTAATGTAGTTATTAACAAACCTAAAAGGTAAGATTAAATTTACTTAGGCGTAATATTAGTCCATTAAAATGGACTCATCAAATACCCCCATGCCTAAGATTTATTAGTCCCTGGCAAAAATGAAAAATAATAGAAGTAATCAGAAGATTTCTTCTTTTCTTATTTCAAAACTTTAGAGATCCAGACAAATGTGAAGTGATGATAGCCTAGGTAACAATTCCAAGTGAAAAAGTAAATTCGCATTAGTAGTTCGTACTTCACCCTTGGTAAATATTTCTGTCGGGAGAGGCAACTACTTCCCTTGGGGATAAAGCAGAAGATAATCTGTAATTTGACCCCAGCTTTTGGCTTAGGTAGGAGATATCAAGTAAAATGGATTTGTATTTGGTGGCACACACTCCTCTGGTGCTACATATAGTCTAGTACTATAGACTCTAGATTAATAGACTATTACACAAGTTAACTCTGAGAGAGGCTACACAACTGTGCTCTCTTGATGTTCCTGGGCACTCACTCTTTTCTTTCTTTCTGAGATCACAAATCTCGCCAGATTTAGTAATTGTACTCACTGTTTGATGGCCTCACATGGCATCCACACTTCAATTAAAGTCCTAATAACTCTACAACTAAGTTAGAGTCCTCAACTAGTATTCGGGCGATCAGAAATACTAAAAGGTAGGTATGGGTCATATTTGGTGGAACACGATAGGAGTTTTGTTGCATCAGAAACAATGTTACATTATAAGCTTGGGCTTTTTTTTTTATAACATAACTATTTCTTCTTTTTCTTTTTTCTGTTTCTTCTCTTTTCTTCTCTCTTTTATTTTTTATAAATCAACATAATACGACATAGAATTTTATTTATGAGGCATTATTAGGGATGATGATGGTCAAGAGGATATTGTGTGGCTTATTTGGTCGAAGTGCCTATTCTCGGCATCGTGAAGGAATGGATAGGACAGGTGTATTTCTGACCTTTGACACTATTACCCTCCTTCAGCCGAGGACTCTATGAAGGACGGTCGTAACCATCCACCATAGTCATAGCTTTATTAAGACTCAATCTTTGTGTATCTGCCTTATTTGGTGACTCTCAGGAATTCACACAAAGAACGCACACAGGAACAGAGAGTGAAAACTACGCCTACCTCTGAAGTATCATCATCTAATTGTCCAAAACTTAAGAGTCCTTGCACTAGACTTATTGCATAAGTAATCTCTCTACTTTCTTCTCACAAATATGAGATCGATGTAAACATCTTTACACTACTTAAGATGTCTATTTATGCATGTTCTTATGCATAGGATTGCATTGCATGCTATAAATATTGCATAACATGCATCATCTTGCATTTAGAGTAGTTTGAATAAAATGGAGGTTAATTATCTCCTTTTATGTTTAGGGACAGGGAAAACTTTTTATCGGGGCCTCGGATCAAGGGTCCAACCTTACAGATGTGATCAGGGCGACGATTGGAGTTCAACAACTCCAAGATCGCCCTAATCAAGCATCTGTAGCATCAGATAGAGATCGGGGAACCCTAGAAGATCAAGAGCCAAGATGGTGTGAATCCACACTTCAAATGACAAATCTGACCTCACGGATGGATTTGGATCGACGATCGCAGCCAAATGGCGCAAAAATCGACTTAATCCGACAACCATGGCACCATCTACATCATCCAGAAGATGGATGACTCAGATGGCGCCACGTGGCACCATCTCAGCCGCCCAACCGGTCGAAGCATCCGCCTCACCTTCTCTTCTTCAATTAGAGCGCCGCTTCTCCGCCGTTGGATGAGCATCCAACAGCTGTGGATGCGCGCGCCTAATTTCATCCGCGCGACCATCTCGCCGACTCAGCGTAGCGGGCGAGAGCACTATCGTGAGCAAGCAGCGCACGATCGACTCCTCGCGAGCAGGTGCTGGAGTGCGGGTGAGCAGGCTCCACGAACGCTCGATCGCGATCGAGTGGCTGCGGGCGCCCAATCCATCCCACGCGCTATTGCACGCCGCGCCTCACGCGGAATCGCACGCGGGCGGGCGCAAAGGAGGCGAGAGGTAGCGCGATTTAAGCCGTCCAATCTCGCGATTGGATGGCTGAGAGCGGCTGGATGTGTACACGCGTTACACGTGCAACGAGGTGAGCGGGCGCACGTGCGTCGCCCACGAAGGCCACATTCAGACCTTTAGCGACGGTTTTATCCGTCACTAAAGGTCCTAAATTAATGTTTTTAAAATTGGAATGACCAAAATGCCCCCATTTCTTGCAACTATAAAAGGAGACCCCCTCCACATGAAATTCTCATCCTTTCCTTCTCTTCTCTACCTCTCCAAAGCTCAAGAGATGCTTGTCCCACACCCGGGATGCTCCTCGCGAGATAAAGTCAAATTTTCGTTCCCCTTTAGGAAGCGGATCCTGTGACAACGACGACGTGCTGCTCCGTTCTCGTTCCTCCTGCCTCGATCTCCTTCTTCCCACTCTGTCCTCCTTCGTCCATCCGGCGTCTCGTCTGGCTCGTCCTTCAAGCGATCGTCGAGGAGGATAACTTCTCTCTCCCATTCTTCTTACAGCTTTCTAGTGTAGAATTTTCCTGCTTTCTAGTGTAGCTGATTTCCTGCTTTCTAGTGTAATTCTTTGATTTTATTGTATAAACATTTTGAATTATTGAATGCATGTTTTCTCTCTCTCTCTCTAGTTTAGTCTGATTGTTATTATGGCTTCATTGTAATTACATCGCCTCACTTTTCAAGAAAAATTCTAAAAAAATATAATTGTGAATATAGATCGACGTAGCCTCCCTATGTTTGACCCAGGATTTTTATTCTAGTATAAATTTTATTTATTGAACACGAGTTCTTCACTTTCATACTACGATGACAGGTTTTTCAAAACCAAACACGTTAGCGCAGCAACTTGACGTTTAACAAAGGTGGATCTACTAGAAGATAGTATGCCTGACTCCCTATGAACTGTCCAAGGGTTTAGTAGACTACAAATGCTTATCGATTTTCTTCAAGGATCTATTACCAAGTCTACGTGCACGTGAAATAAATGTACTAAATTCTAAACTTAAGAAATAATTTTAAGAAGAAAAACCTCCAATGACAAAGGTATTCTGCTAGGGACTAACCCATTCAACTCAAGAAAAGAGAATTTTTGTTATATACATATAAATATATATGTATGCAAATATTTATAAATGCTATAAACATTCTAAGGTTATGCCCCCCATGCCTAAGACTGACAATGTCCTCATTGGAAAAAAAATTGCAGACATAGAAGAATATCACCTGAGGAGGAGAGTGGGAGGAGCTAAGGCTCCTCAAGTCGAAGTGCATCCAAAACCTGGCCATCTGAAAGAGTAATATACGGTTTAAGTCACTGGCCATTTACCTTAAAGCTCGCACCTGAAATAGGGTTCCGAATCTCTATAGCTCCATGAGGAAAAGTATTGATAACAACGTATGGCCCATCCCAGCGGGACTTGAGCTTTCTAGGAAATAATTTAAGTCTAGAATTGAAAAGCCAGACTCACTGGTTGGGCTGAAAAGTCTTTCTAATGATGTGCTTGTCATGGAAGACTTTTGTACGTTGCTTGTAAGCTTGAGAAGTTTCATAAGCTTCATTACGAAGCTCCTCAAGCTCACTTAATTCTAACATACGTGTCTTTCCCGCTTTGTCCAGATTCAAGTTAACGTTTTTAATAGCCCAATAAGCTTTATGTTGGATTTCAACGGGAAGGTGTCATGCTTTTCCGTAGACAAGACGGAAAGGAGACATGCCCAAGGGAGTCTTATACATAGTTCTGTAGGCCCAAAGAGCATCATTTAATTTTTTAGACCAATCCTTCCGATCAGGCCTGACAGTTTTTTCTAAAATTCGCTTAATCTCCCTATTAGACGCTTCAACTTGTCCACTCGTTTAGGGATGATAAGGTGTGGCTATCATGTGGTTGACTCCCAAATTTTGGAGTAGTCTTGTGAAGTGTACATTCTTAAAGTGAGGTCCTCCACCACTTATGATCGTCCTTAGGCACCCATACCGAGAAATGATATTAGCCTTAACAAAGCCCAAGACCACGGAATGATCATTGGTTCGCGTGAGTATGGCTTCTATCCATTTCGATACATAGTCAACAGCCACAAGGATGTATTCATATCCGAAGGACACAGGAAAGGGACCCATGAAGTCAATGCCCCAAATATCAAAGATTTCAACAGGGAGAATACGTTGTTGGGGCATCTCATCCCTTTTTCCAATGGTTCTCGTCTGCTGGCAACGTAGACATGCGCCCACATACGTATGTGCATCTCAGAATAATGTGGGCCACCAAAAGCCAGACTGAAGAACCTTATAGGCAATCTTCTTCCCACTAAAATGTCCCCCACAGTGGAGGTCATGGCAGAAACTCAGAACACTTCTTTGTTCTTCATTAGGGACGCAACTGCGAAAAAGCTGGTCAGGGCCTGTTCTAAAAAGCTCGGGTTCCTCCCAGTGATAAAATTTAGCATTGGCGAGAAACCTGTCTCGCTTCTGCTTGTCCCAAGTACTGGGGGTAATGCCCGTGACCAGATAGTTCACTATGTCAGCGAACCAAGGAGTTTTACCTTCCACGGCCATCAGAGACTCATCAGGGAAAGTCTCTTGAATACCGCCAGCAGGGTTTGATGCCTCAATAGGGATCCTAGACAAATGGTTTGCTACCACATTCTCAACTCCTTTCTTGTCTTTAATTTCCAAGTCAAATTCTTGGAGTAGCAGAATCCAACGAATTAGGCGAGGTTTGGTGTCCTTTTTAGCCAGAAGATGCTTTAGGGCAGAATGATCAGTGAACACTACAACCTTGGATCCCAAAAGATAAGATCGAAACTTTTCCAAAGCAAATACTACAGCATGTAGTTCCTTTTCAGTGACCGTGTAGTTTTGCTGAGGATCCGTAAGGGTTTTGCTGGCATAATGCAGCACATGAGGTTTGCCATCAACCCTTTGACCTAAGACCACTCCCACTGCAAAATCAGAAGCATCACACATAAGCTCAAACGGGATGGTCCAATCTGGTGCTTGGAGAATTGGCGCGGTAATGAGGGCTTTCTTCAAAGCTTGGAAAGCCTCACCACATTTATCATCAAAATCGAAGGAGACATCCTTCACTAATAGGTCACAGAGTGGCTTAGAGATTTTACTGAAATCTCTAATGAAGCACCAATAAAATCCAGCATGGCCAAGGAAAAATCTAACCTGACGAACACTGGCGGGCAATGGAAGCTTAGAGATGGAATCGATTTTTGCGGTGTCCACCTCTAATCCTCTCTTGGAAACTATATGCCCTAACGCAATGCCCTGCTGGACCATAAAGTGGCTTTTCTCCCAGCTAAGCACCAGCTTTGCCTCTTCTCAACGGGTTAAGACTTTATCAAGGTGCGAAAGGCATAGGTCAAACAATGAGCCATAAATGGAGAAGTCATCCATGAAAATTTCAACGAGCTCGTCGATCATATCAGAAAAGATAGCCATCATACAACGTTGGAAAGTGGCAAGAGCATTACATAACCTGAATGGCATTCAGCGGAATGCAAAAGTGCCATACGGACTCATGAAGGTGGTACGCTCCTAATCGTCAGGAAAAATAGCTATGTGATTGTACCCAGAGTACCCGTCAAGAAAACAAAAGTACTTGTTCCCTGCCAATCGTTCCAGAATTTGATCGATAAACGGTAAGGGAAAATGGTCTTTCTGGGTAGCCGTGTTTAAACGGCGGTAATCAATGCAGACCCTCCAACTAGTTGAGGGTCTAGTGGTCACCAGTTCTCCTTGGTCATTCTCTTCCACAGTGATTCCTGCCTTTTTGGGAACTACGTGAATAGGATTGACCCATTTACTATCTGAAATGGGATAGATAATCCCTGCATCCAGCCATTTCAGAATCTCCTTTTTAACAAACTCCCGCATATTTGGATTGAGCCTTCTCTACATATCTCAGAAAGGCTTCACGGACTCGTCCGTGTATATATGATGCATGCAAAGAGAGGAATCAACACCCTTAATATCAGCAATTGTCCAGGCAATTGCTTCCTTGTGCCTTTGTAAACATTCAAGCAGAGCTCCCTCCTGCAATTCAGATAATGCAGACGAGTTAATAACGGGGAGCGTGTTATTAGGGCCAAGGAAAGCATATTTCAATGTGCTTGGGAGGGGTTTCAACTCCAATTCAGGAGCCTTTTGGATTGAGGGTTTTAGTTGAGATGTCCCCACCTCAGGTAGCGGATCTACCTTCATAGTCCAGGGTGGGGACAGAGACTCAGTGTGTATCCCCAGCAACTCTTCTAATTCGAGCATTTCCCTTTCAGTTTCTTTAATAATCGAGGGATGGTCCTCAGATATGACCTTGTGAAGGGGATCTCTACATAAGAGTGTTGGAGTAGCCTCTTCAATTATTTCATCAATGACCTCAATCTGAGAACAATCTTCAAATCCGGGTTGCTTGTAAGTATCAAAAACATTCAACTGGATCTTCTTGTTCCCAAAGCCCATTTTAAGTGCCCCAGATCTACAATTTATAGAGGCATTGGCTGTGGCCAAGAAGGGGCGTCCCAGAATAATGGACGGCTTTGTGGGCTTATTAGATGGGTCAGTATCAAGTACCAAAAAGTTAATGGGGAAGAAGAAATCCTCCACTCTCACAAGGACATCTTCCAACAATCCCTGCAGTGTCTTAAGTGATTTGTCTGCAACCTGGAGGATTACTGGACTAGGCTTTAGCTTGCCTCCTCCCAAAAGGTCGTAGACAGAGCTCGGTAGAATGTTCACTCCCGCACCCAGATTGAGCAGAGCCTCGTCAATGTGTTGGTTACCTATAACCACTGAAATATACGGGGCCCCTTGGTCTTTCATTTTGGGGGGTGTTCCATGCTGGAGAACTAAGCTAACATGGTCAGGTAGGATGACCTTGGTTTGGACCTGTTTCCTAGATCGGCGCTTCTGGGTGCACAAGTCCTTTAGAAACTTGGCATAGGACGGAATCTGTTTAATCGCTTCCAACAGAGGCAAGTTAATATGGACTTGCCAAAAAGTATCCATAATCTCTTCCATCCTATCCTTGGCTCCAAATGAGCCAACAGAAGATTCCCCAGGAGCAGATAGACAATCTGGATAGGGCACCCTCGACTTCTGAGTAGAGGGGTCGTCATGGCAGGAAAGGGGTGGTGGAAGGACGACATCCTCATTGTGGGTGATTTTGTGCGAGGGAGAGCAGTGTGGCTCTTCCTCGGTGGAGATGGAAGTCGGGTCAGGTGTGGAAGGGGAATTCTGAGATGTAGCCGTAGGAGTGTTATCAGGCTTGTCAATCTTTTTTCCACTCCTCAACACGGTCACTGCTTGGGCGTGCTCCCTGAATACAACCCCCTTGCCCTTAGGGTTCTCCTCAAAAGAGCTAGGCAGCTTCCCCGGATCACGTTGCCTAACTACCTTAGTAAGATGACCAATTTGGGATTGCATATCAGTAATCATCTTATTCTGAGATTGGATAACCATATTCTGATGCTCTTGCATTGCTTTCATCATGGCCTTCAGTTCATCCATCTTAGAGGGCTTATTCGAAGGAGGGCTTTCATAAGAAGGTTGGTATATGGGCTGAGGAGGTAAGGGTCTTGTATTCCCTGAGTTAGAAGCATCACCTTGCTTCCAAGAGAAGTTTGGATGGTTCTGCCGCCCTAGATTATAAGTATTGGAATAAGGTTATTGCGAGGGGGGCGAAAACCTTGGGCCGCGTTCAAGTCGGCCTGAATCAACTCAGGGAATTGGTTTGCTTGATGGCACTTCACAGTGGCGTGCGTTGTGCTTTGGCAAATGGAGCATTCTCTTGAAGCCCGAAAAATATAGGTTTCTTGAGGGTTCATGCCGGGGTTTGCTAAAAGCCTATCAAAGTTTTTATTCAATAGTTGAATCTGATAAACCAAATCCTGAGAAGCCTCGGCTTCATGGGCCTCTATCTTCCTCTTCAAGATTGATGGTTTTCTTTCTTGATAGGCAGAGGACAGATGTATGGAGTTGTCGCTTAATGTTTCAAATAATGCCCAGGCTTCATCCTTAGTTCTGGTCATGAAGGTTCTTGCACAGACTGCATCGATGGTTTACCTATGCCTTTCAGATAATCCGTTATAGAACCTTTCGACCAACTGCCATCTTGGCACTTGATGGTGGGGGCATAACCTAAGAAGGTCATTAAAGCACTCCCAAGTCTCATGAAATTGCTCCCCTTCCTGTTGAGTAAAACCCATAATCTCTCTTCTGTAATGGTTGGTTGTACTCATAGGAAAATACTTTTTTAAAAATTCTCCCTTAAGGGTGGCCCAATCATTTACCCTTGCATCGAGGGTATGATACCAATGCTTGGCCTTATCCTTTAGGGAGAAAGGAAATAGAGTCCTCATCAGGGCTTCATCAGTAAAGCCCTGGAGCTTCACCGTGGAACAGACCTCGGTGAATTCCTCCAAATGCCGGTAGGGGTCCTCCCTAGTAGTACCATAAATAGAGGGAAATAAAGATATGGTACTGCTCTTGATCTCATATGGATTATCCCCTGTCGGTCATCTTAGTGCTTATGCAGGTTGGTTAGTTGGAATAAAATAGTCCCGTAGGGTCCTTTGTTGATTTGCTCCTTGCTCAGCCATTCCTTCTTTTTCCTCTCCTAAGTGAGCTCTCCTAAGAATTCTCTCAGGCTCAGGATCAAACACTAGACTACCCTCAAGAGAGCGTCTACCAAGCATACAAAACACAATTCAGGTTCTTATTGAGTAAGTGATGCCTCCACTCCAAAGATAAGACAAAAGATCAAGACTTATCCCTCCGTTCCCACGTAAGTGGTATAAGAGGGGTGTGGACTTGAAATCTTAACCTTCTTTATTGAAGAGGTCGAATTAGTTAATATAAATGGCCAAACAAGGTTTTCACTGCAATTACGTACCTTAATTCAACCTTCGAGTGCCCTAGGACCTATACTTTGCTTTGATGATACTCCCAGGTGATCAAGTGAGAAGTTACTCCAAGGACGAACAAAGGGATGCAAGTAGGGCGAACCCTTCCTTTGAGGCGATGCGTATGCGGTGCCCCTTAACTACCCTTTTGTTCCTTTAAGGGGTGTCCCCCTCCGTGGAGTATCAAAACACTTGGTCAAAAGATAGTATCACCACCACCACAAAGCACAATAGGAGGGTTTGCACCGATAAAGAGATCGGTGCCTATAGCCTTAAGGAATCGAGCCTTAGTGCGGTGCCTAATGTGCGTGCTCAGTGTCAGAAGTGTGAAACACACCGCAAATCTTTGTAATTTCTTTTGAAATCGTAGACAAGTCCCTTAGAATCAGATCAAATGTGAATTGCTTTTAGGGTTGAATCCGATTATCAATCCCTCTTTTAGTTATGCGACCATTGAATTAGTAAATTCAAACAACTTGGTGGTCTTGAATTTTAATTTGAATGCAAATGCGTGAACAAAAGCTGGATGCAAAAGTTAGAAAGGTGTACCTGTCTCCAGCAATCTTCGTGCTAATATGCTTGCAATGCAATAATAAGGTCTAATGTATTGCTCAATCACCCCTAAATGCGTGCACCTAAGGTCATGCAACTTCTAAATAGGCAGCTCGATATTTTCTTTGTTAGTTTTAAAGGCAGGCAAGCAGAAAATAGAATCATGCACGCAAAAAAAATGTAAGCCCTAGTAGTTAAAGAATGTGGGGACAAACCCCCAAAAATTCAGCTAAAATTACTACAAGGGCGAAAAGACAGAAATAAATTTTGTGACGACGGAGAATCCTTTGTGAAAGTAGGATCTTGGTCTCCTACGTCTTTTCCTCGTGTGGCTTAGCTCGTGGTTGCTGTCACCACTCTATTGCGCCTCGTCGCCTCGTCATATTCCTCGCACAGTAAAAAAAATTGATCAGATAATTGCGCAACTTAGAATATTCAAAAGTAATGAAGTGAATCTATTGCGTCTGTTGCCTCCCCGGCAACGGCGCCAATTTGACAAGTTGATTTTCCGATTTCGATTAACTTTCGCAAATAAAATAACGCGTTGTTGTAGAATTTCAGTGGTGGAAAAATCGACTAATCAACAATAAAAATAACCACTCACAGAAGAGCGGGTCGTGCCCATAGGGAGGCAATGATGCAATAAACTCTCGATTATTTCGTATTCTTTCAATCAAGTGTGAAATCCCTAATCAAATCCGACATGAAATATAATGGAAAGAAGATGCACAATAACTCAAAAATATAAGGGTATATGTGCAATTTTTCCTCACTGAAATATTCAATAAATATGTGATGATTTTATGTAATTTTCAATTGACATATATTAGAGAAAATTTGTGCACATGTTAATCCCTAAACCAATTTTGAAATATGTGAATATCAATAACATGCAATTATCAGAAAGCATGAGTGTGCAGTCACAATTTCACCACAATAAAATAATCATAAATTAAAATTGATTTTTGGTGGCAATGGCATTGAATGTAATTTTTAATGGGGAAGAAAATAAGGGATTTCACCTCTCTCCTCCTTGCGCATGGGAGAGAGGTTTAATCGAGGAGAGACTCCCACGGGAGGTTGGCTGAAGCGACGCCGTCGTGATGATGGCAGTGGTGCATCGTGAGTTGGCTGGAGCCTGCCTGCCGGAGGAGAGGAGTGGCGGCGGTGGAGAAGCTGCAGCTGGCCGCACGTGCTGTAGGTGCTGGCGCGCGATTACAGGAGATGGTGCAGGCACGTGAAGGCGCTGGAGGGGGGCTGCAGGGGCGCGCGGTCGTTCTGCAGCGCCTGCAGAGGGTGCGCAGGGCACTAGAGGGTGAAGGCGACGCAGCGCCTGCGAGTGTGGGTTCGCCTGTAGGCTTGAAGGGGTGCCTGCGAGGTTGAAGGCGCGCCTACAGAGGATGGTGAAGGGTGGCGAGCGCCTTCGAGCGCTTGGCGTGAAGCGCTTGCGGGGAGGGCGCTGGTGGCAGGCACTGAAGGGGCGTGGGCCTGGTTGGCGCAGGATGGGGCGTTGGCTGGAGGGGCTGGAGGCAAGTCTGGAGGGGTGCGGGCCTGGCGCTGGAGGCAGTCTCTAGAGGCAGGCACTGGAGGCGGGTCTGGAGGGGTGAGGGCCTGGCGCTGGAGGGGTGCGAGCCTGGTAGGTGCAGGATGGGGCGCTGGCTGGAGGGGCTGGAGAAGAGTCTGGCGCTGGAGAGGGGGAAGCGCCTGCGGGGAGAAGGCGCAAGGGCGATGGGCAGTAGGGTGCGAGTGCGGCTGTGCCTGCGCCTGCAGATGGCGCGGGTGCGTGGTGGAGAGCGAAGTGCAGCTTGTTGGTGTTTGCAGTGGAGGGTGTGCAGTGCATAGTGCAAGCATGGTTCCTTCTCCCCCGCTCCAATCCCCTCCGCCTCTCCACTATATTTCTTCTCCTCTGCATCCCAAGGGATTTTCAAAATCCTTTTTCTAATTTTGGCTGGCGGCGGTTTGCATTTGTTGAGGGGTGCGTTGAGGGTGGCCGGAGGATGCAGAAAAAATGCTGCCGGTTGTTTGAAAGGGGAATTTATCCTCCCCTCCTTGTTCTTTTCCCAATATTCTTCCTGCACATAAAAACATAAAACCATTACATATTAAGTTATAGAATAGTATAAAATAGATGTAAACTTAAATCATGATGCATGCAAACATTTTATAACTTAATATAGTTATTAACAAACCTAAAAGGTAAGATTAAAGTTTCTTAGGCGTAATATTAGTCCATTAAAATAGACTCATCAGGTCACAGTGCCTAGTGAGTCTCAAACCTGAGAGTCACAAGTACCGGTACCTATGATGAGTTTCGGTACCAAGACTCTCATCTGCTAGCTATAGAAAAACTGTGAGCAGCTGGTACTGGTACCCGTACTTCAGTACCGGTATCGGTTAGCTATTGGTTCAAATATGAATAGCTGTAAAATTGATTTTGAGACCATGAACGTTGGGATTTAAACCCCAACGTCTAGTAGACATATTACTAAGGTCCTAACTTTATAAAAAGACCATAGGACTCTTAGTTTGCACACAAGAAAGAGAAGGAAAAATATAAGAGTTATATTTCATATTTCCACATATTTTGAAGAGAAGAAATTGTTTGCTGCTCTCAATCTCTCTATGATTTGCAAACACATCGATGCTCTTTTCTTACGCAATTACAGAGCATTCACGTCCTTCCTAGGTTCTCCAACTGGTATTCAATTTATATTATTATTGAGAGGCTTAGGTATTCATGTTATAAGATTTCTTTTTCTTACACCAGTTTTTATTTGTAATTGAGCTTGTTGCTCGTTGGGTTGTAATAAACCCTTTGTTATACTTGGGTTGAGCTAACCCGCTAATTACCTCTGTTAGTAAAGTGATTCCCTCAAGGTTGAGGGAATCGGGTTAAAAATCCTAAGCTGGAAGGCTTAGGTAGTGGAGTATCCAAGTGAGTGGAGAACCAATATACATCTTGTGTCTATTTTGTGGTTTGAATTTATTGTGCAAATATTTTTGTTATTACTGATATCCGCTTGAGTGTTTGTGTGCGCATAGCCATCTATACTAGATCCGAAGTTTCCAACAATTTCCATGTCTGACATTGGGAGTATAGAGGGAGGGACCAAGATCAAATCCACGAGGGTAGCTAAGGTGGCCTGGTTCATTTTTATGCTCCCACTTCTGATTATTTCTCAAAAGATCTCCCATAAGATTATCAATCTCATTCTGATATTTTTAGAACTCCAACTAAAAGGAAGAGGGCCTACAATCAAACATAGGAGGATAATCAGGTTGGGTTTCTTGTTCTCTAGGAGTGTTTGTCCAACTTAGGGAGGTAAAATCACGAAAGGAGGGTAGACCCATGGGGTAGGTTGATTTGAATCAAAAGATGGTAGAGATGCAAGGTTTTATGCTCCAGCTCATGCAACAACTGAAGACCTCACTAAACAACTTACAATATGGGCTCATTACCAATAATTGACAGCCCGGATCTCTACCATCCCAACATGAACCCAACACTAAGAATGTCCAAAACTAGGGCAATAGAGCCCAGGCGTACGGTAATCTGAGGGATCCACATGCACAAGCCCAAGTGGTTGACCAGGGTCCCTCATCTTCTAATCCTAGATATCTAGCAAACCAAACTCCATTAATCTTTCCTAACCTACCCCAAAACCCAAACCTGTATGCTTCAGCTAATTCTGTCATCTTGAGGAGTGGAATGCAAACCCAGGACCCAGAAAGACCCTCTTCTAGCAAACAACACCTAGGTGAGCCTAAGGATAAAGTGGAGAATAATGAAGGAGAGATAGAAGCTTAGGAACCTGAAAAAGATGACCCAACACATGTCTCGTTCCCTGAGCCCTTCTTAAATCCAGGAAGAAGAAACCAGTAGATAGCAACGAGGAGCTTCTAAATATATTTAAACAAGTATAGATTAATATACCGCTCCTTGATGCTATAAAACACATTACAGCTTACGCTAAGTTCATAAAGGATCTATGTACTCAAAAATGTAAGCTAAAAGAACCTACCCCAAGGAAGGTGATTCTCTTTGAGCAAGCTAGTTCTATTATCCTGCATCACCTTCCTTAGAAGAAAAGAGATCTAGGTGCCCCCATGATTTCATGTGTTATTGGGGCTTATACTTTTGACCGAGCAATATTGGATCTTGGTGCATCCATTAGCCTAATTCCGACCACCCTATATGAGAAATTTAGGTTAGGTGAACTTAAGCCCACCTCAGTGATGCTCCAATTAGCTGACCACTCGATCACCACTTCGAGAGGCGTTATTGACGATGTGATTGTTAAGGTCAAGGTCTTCTATTTTCTAGTTGATTTCTTAGTCCTTGATATGGATGAACCGGAAGATTTGAGAAACACACTCATTTTTCTGGGGCGTCCATTCCTAGCTACTGCTAAGGCTAACATAAATTGTGAAAATGGTAGCATGGAAATCCTCTTTAGGGATAAGAAGTTGCAATTTGATATTTTCAAGGCAATAAACAAATTTGAGGATTGTGGATACATTTACGAACTTGAGGATATTGATTATAATGTTGACACTGGCATCAATCAATGTCCTTGAGGAATCTAGCGAAACATGCAAACTCAACCCACAACCCTCTATGGTAGACTCACTACACCTTAAAGAGGTTGTTGATTTTATTCACTCCCAACCTCTTCCCTTAGATCCACCGAATGAATCTTCACCGGCATCATCTTTACCTTCTATTTAGAACTCAACCCAACTAGAATTGAAACCATTGCCTAAGAATCTGAAGTATGAATTTCTAGGACCTAAAAAGATGCTCCCAGTGATTATAAGCACTAAATTGACAAGGGAGTAGGAAATTAAATTGGTTAAGGTCCTCAAAGCTAACAAAGAGGCAATTGGTTAGACCATTCACTATCTAAGAGGGATCAACCCTTTATACTGTAATCATAGAATATATTTGGAAGAAGGATCCCACCCTTCTCGCAAGATACAAAGACGAGTTAACCCCAATATGCAAGAAGTGGTTAAGAAAGAGATAATTAAGTGGCTCGATGCTAGGATAATTTACCCAATCTCAAATAGACCCTAAGAAAGATGGGATAACTGTAGTGACTACTGAGAAAGCGGAATCAATGACAACCTGTTTAGCTTCTTCCAGGAGAGTTTGCATTGACTATAGGAAGTTGAACACAACCACCAGAAAGGATCATTTCCCTTTGCCCTTCATTGACCAGATCCTTGAAAAGTTAGCTAGATAAAAATAGTTTTGTTTCATGGATGGTTATTCGGGACGCAACTAGGTTGTTATCCATTCCGAGTACCAGGAAAAGACAACCTTCACGTGTCCCAGCGGAACCTTCGTATTTCGTAGAATGCTGCTTGGGCTTTGCAATGCACCCACGACATTTCAAAGGTGCATGCATGCCATCTTTTCAGACATGGCGGGGGATTGTCTAGAAGTGTTTATGGATGATTTCTCTGTATTTGGAGATTCTTTTGACTCCTGCCTAGCTAACTTAGAATTGATCCTTAAAAGATGTATTAAAACTAGGTTGGTCCTTAGCTAGGAGAAGAGTCACTTCATGACCTAAGAAGGAATCATCTTGGGTCATGTGGTCTTGAGTAGGGGGATTGAGGTTGATAAAGCCAAGGTTAATGCCATAGCTAAACATCCCCCACCCACATCGGTTAAGCAAATCGGATCAATTCTTGGCCATGTCGGCTTTTATAGAAGATTCATTAGGGACTTCTTGAAGATTGCCCAGCCCTTGAGCAATCTTCTAGCCAAAGACAAGCCATTCGAGTTTGATGAATCATTTCGCAAGGCATTCGATTTATTTAAAATGGCAGTCACCTGTGCCCTAGCATTGCAACCACCAATCTGGATAGCCCCCTTTAAGACATGGCCGATGCTTTGGATTTTGCGGTCAGGGTTGTCTTGGGTTAGAAAATAAATAAGAAGCACTCTGTTATTTGCTATGCTAACAAAACTCTGAACGAGACCTACAAGAATTACATGATTACTGAAAAAGAATTACTAGCCGTAGTTTTTGCTCTTGAGAAATTTAGGGCTTATCTGTTGGGATCTTATGTCATTATCTGTACAGACCACTTAGCCTTGAAACATATCTTGGCCAAAAAGGATGCCAAGCCTCAACTCATTAAATGGATTCCTTTGCTACAAGAATTGATTTGGAAATAAAAGACTAAGTTGAGACATAAAACGTAGTGGCTAACCATCTCTTGAGAATCCTAACTGATTCTCCTCGTCTAGAACTCTCGATTTTTGATACCTTCTAGGATGAGACTATCCTTACAATATCGGGTGTCCGAACTCCCTGGTTCATAGATATCGTTAATTATTTGGCCGTTGGTTAAGTCCTGCGGGACTTAACCAAGCAACAACATAATAGACTAATATCTGAGGTCTAATAATATTTTTGCAACGACCTTGAGCTGTATCGCATCGATGCTAATCAAATTATTCGCTGATGCATATAGGAAAACGCGTTCCAAAGTATACTCAAATTCTGCAATACATCTACGTGTAGTGGACATTTTTCCGATAAGAAGATGAACACGAAAATTCTTCAATCTGGATTTTATTGGCCATCTTTATTCAAGGATGCCCAGGACTTCTCAAGGTCATGTTCCTGATGACAAGCTCTCGAGAGCATAGCCAAGAGAGATATGATGCCCCCGAACCCAATTTTGCCAGTCGAAATATTCGACGTTTGAGGCATCGACATCATGGGACCCTTCCTCCCTTCATTTGGACATCAATATATTTTGGTTGCTATTGATTATATCTCCAAATGGATCGAGGCAATTTCCACCTGAACCAAAGACCACAAGGTGGTTATCGATTTTTTTCGCAAGAATATTTCTAGTTGGTTTGAGATTCCCATGATCATCAATAGCAATGGTGGCACGCACTTCACTAATGCTCGGTTTAGGAACTTATTGGTTAAGTACGGGGTGAATCATAGGATTTCCACGCCTTACTGACGGAAGCCATTCTCGCTCATTTGAAAGTCGTCGGAATCGTAGTATAGTTGTGCAAAAATGTTCGTCAAAAATATAAGTTTCTAAAAATAACGAGACTTTGAGTCCCGGTCGTTCGTCTCTGGGAGGCGTTTGTTTAATTCTGAAATCGATCTTTTATCGCTCTACTTTATTTAAAATCGCACGCCAGTTTCCAATCTTCGAATTAAGACTTCGCCACTTCTATTATGAATTCCGATTACGTGCGAGTGCGTTAAATAGATAACAAAGGTAAAAGTATGAGTTTCAGTGTGCACAATTCTAGTTACGTGGTGGCTGTTTATAGAAAATGCATCTATAGTTAGGTTTTCTATATTTTTCGAAACCGACATGCTTGTTGCAAAAAATATATATAGGTGAAGAACAGGCAACTTGAATCACGCAGAAAAGATGGTAACTGATGAGAGCCTCATCATGAGCCATAACTAGCTCATTTTGACCCAATAAAGAGAATAAAAGCTCCTACATAACCTAAAAGAAGGCCTAAATGAAGGAATAAGTGCTCTGAGAAGAAAACATGAAATAAAGGTTAAAACTTCAATTTTACTATTGCAGTACATAAACAGGATTTCTCAGAGACAAAACATAGGTCAAATGGTCTAAATGAGATAAAAAGTGGGTTGAGTCAATCAGAAATGGGTTCATGTGCAATCTAGGAATTAAATGACATTTGGTAACCCTAAAACAGACCCGCTTAAATCAACAAGGTTCCGGTCAGGATAAAAATTAAGTAAACCCTCTAAAATTCATGTAAAAATATCCTCTAGGGTTTAGAACACTTAATTTGGCCTGGAACCCAGTTTGACCTAGATTAGGGTCCTAGCTCATTAATTAACCTAATTTGGGTTTTTATGCAAAATATTCAGTCAAACATGGTCAAACCTAAAATCCAACTTCACCATTGGATTCCTTAGGTCCAAATTAGGTTTTTACCAAAATTTGAACCTAAGGGGAGGTCATCTTGACCTACTTTGCAATTCAGTACACCCAAATCACAACTAGGTCCCTAACTTTTGAAAATCATCGCAGATAGCCCCCTAACTTCCTCGTCACCTTTGCAATCAGGTCCTTCCACCATTATTGGGGCATAATCCTGCTCCGACGAGGATTAGAGAGGGAATACTCTCTGATTCCTCACAGATCCCCTCCCAGAAATGGAAGGGAGATTCTCTGAGGAATTCCCTCCCATCTGAGGCCTGCCATGATCTCTGATTCGCACGAGGGATTTGGGTATCCACCCACTTTCCTTCTCCGGCGAGCCGTCGGAGACGGATACGTGCCCTCCAAGCTCTGAACACACGGCCCAATGCCTATAAAAGAACCCCCAAACCCGGCCGCTCATTTTTAGCTCGACCTGGCCGGGGTTTCACCTCAGATTCGTCTCTTCCTTCCCGGCCAGGGTACCCAGCGAGCTCCGGCGAGCTTTCCCTTCCCTTCCTCTTCGCTCTGCCACAAAACCAGTGGCAGAGACATCTTCCTGATTCTCCTCCGCGTCGCGCAGTACTCGTGCACGCTGCCTGAGACCCGTCGTCGCCGCCGTCTTCCTCCGCTGGGCAGCTTCTTCTCCGACGACAGCAGGTACAGCTGTCCGCCTCTCCGTCCCCCTTCGTCCCTGTAGTTAGGTTTAAACTATTCTCCTCTATCCCCTCTTTCATTCCCCCCACCTTATTTCATCAATCAACCCTCGACCATCGCTAACCACCGCCATCTTCCTCGCCTCCGACCAACCTCCGGCGAGTCGCTCCCGTCGCTCCACACTTCCGCATGACTCGCCGACCAACTCAGAGGCTCCGCCTCACCTCACCGAGCAACCTTCGCCCATCCACCATCCCTCTACGCCTCCACCACAGCCCCCCCGAACACACCCACACCTCCGGTCACAGGGCGACCTAGGCACGCACGCCTAGGCTACCCCACGACCTGCTGCACGTCGCATCACCTTCGTCGTGCCACGGCGAAGGTCTGCAGGTGGTTTGATTAGGCCAATAGGCTGTATTCATGCCCGACAGGATCGGAGCTACAGCCGCCATTGACGACAGTTGAAGAAGCTCCAAGCTCGCTCCAGGCTTCAGGACGTCCAGGCTTCAGGTGTTGCGCATTGGGGCAGGTCTTGCGAAGATCGTTGCTCCAGAAATCAACGCCAACAGAGGTCGCAGCTGTGGCAATTGCACGAAGGTTCTGCGGGCGCGCGCAAGAGCAGGGCAAGACTAATAGTCCCACATCGGCAATCTACAATGCGCAGGTATGCTTTAAATTGATTTTGTGTTATACGCTTATCGCCTCCGAACGCACAGGGGTGAGGTCCCTCACCTAACGCACGCTTGCCTCGTTCGCGGTTTCACCTCGCTGATCTGGCGGGATCCGGCCCGACCTTATCTGAGCACACCTTGCGCATCACTCTCACGCCGGTGTGCCTGGTCCCGGGTGCACTGCCCGACCCGATTACCCGCGGCTCTGGGAGAGCGTCCTGTGAGTGATTTACAGAGAGAGAGAGAGACGTGCGGGTAGAGGGATAGGGTAGGTTTTGCTCCCTTGTGTAGGCAGGCTGGGAGTTGAAGAGAAGAGACTTAGCCGCAGGAAGGAGAAGAGAAGGAGCAGAAGAAGAAGAAACTCTAAAGAAGAGACTGAGCAAGGCAGAAGAAGAAGAAGCCTTCGCAGAAGAGAGACTGCAGAGAAAGAAGAAGAAAGGCCAAGACAGAAGACCAAGGAAGAAGAAGATAGAAGAGAAGGAGGAAAGAAGGACTGTAGAAGAAAGAAAGAAGGCGGAAGAAGAGCAAGGCACTGCAGAGAAAGAAGAAAGGAAGAAGAATCAAAGAAGGGAAAGGCATCTTTTAAGACGTCTGATCTCATGATCAGACGTCCAATTCTTTCTTTTTACCATAATTGCTTTTCAAACTAATGCATTTACATTTGAATTAAAGTTTTGAGTAATTAAAGTGTTCAATTACATTGAGATTAGTAGTAAATTCCGATTGCTCCCTGTATTCGACCTCGGATACTCAGATTTTCGAGTAATAAAACTTTTATTTGTTGACGACGCTTGATCACCTATACTACGACGCAATAACTGTTAAAACACGATCGAGCCAGTCGCCCCAACAGCAACCAAAAAGCTCATGGTGATTTCAAACATAGAGATATGTATAAAAATATATTTTTTCATTCATTCATTCAAAGAAGTGTTTGTAACATGGAATGTAGAGGAAAGCTTGTACAGGAATACTTAAAAATGTAAATCTAGCTATCAGAAAATGATCGCATACAGGAATCTACGGGGGGATTTTGCTTGCATCATTGGGGGAGAATAAGGACTACACTATTAAGCAATAAATAGAAGAAGTAAATGTAAAGAGCTGGCTACTAATCTATCAGAAAGTGAAGGCATTCGGAGGTGGGCTCCAATGGCCTTAGAGTGGTTGAGAGGAGAATGAGGGGCGGCCAATGGAGCTTAGGCCGGCCCTTGGAGAGAGGTTGGAGGAGTGATCCAGCATCCTGGTGTGGAGATGGTGTCCATGGTGGTGCTCAACTCATGAAGGTGGAGTGGCTAGCCTAAGTGGAGGTGGATGTGAATGGAGCCAAGTATGTGGATGGGTGCAAATGGCCACCCCTTAGGTCTTTTCATAGACCTAAGGGAGTCTCTCTAGAGAAGTGTGGAACTCTCTAGAGAGAGCTCCAATGAGTGGCCGACCAAGTGGTTTTGAGATCCAAAAAAGTGGATCTCAATTTGAATGCCTCTTGGTTGCTAATTTTGGCAACCAAGAGTGGCGCCACTTGGAGAGAACTCTAGATGTGTGGGAGTGCGTGAATGGGTGTGTGTGTGTGTGTGTGTGTGTGTGTGGTCGTGCCCTAGGTGGCTAAGAGGTATAGGTTAGGTCCTAAGGGGTTTAGGTAGGTGTATGCCTTGAATTAGGGTTACAAACCCTAATTGCTAAGGGGAATTTGTAATTAAACTTAACCCAAGTTTAATTGAATGAGTGTGAACCTAATTGAGAGTGAAATAACTCAATAAAGGTTGGGTTTAGGTCAATTGGACTCTCACTAAGTCTAATTGGACTTGTGTGGGTTGAGATATGTGCTCAATTGGACTCAATGAGTCCAATTGACTTAGGTGATGGTAATTGACTTTGATCTAAGTCAATTAAGTTTGGTGAGGACCTAGTTAGGCCCTTAGGAAGGTCTAGAGGTGATGTACTAGGGTTAGGGTACCTTAATTTAGGTTTCTATGGGGTTGGAATTAGGTTTAGGGAGCTAGAGATCCAGGATCAAGGCTTGAATCTCAAAACAGGAACTGGAGAGCAGTTCCAGATGTCCAAAAACAGGATCAGACGACTTATACTCAAAAATCAGAAGTCTAGACTTCAGTTCTGGACATCCAATTTGAGTCAGGGGGAATTTTAGGTTCTCTTTTGGGTATTCTGTGGAAATTGGACGTCTGACAAAGTGTCTGGACGTCCAATAACACTGCAGAAGTGGGTTTGAGGTGTGCGGGAGTTGGCTAAGGGTTCTGGACGTCCTATAACTTATCTGGACGTCCAGATAAGGGTTGGAACTAAGGTTTTAGCGTTTCCTAGGGTGCAGTGACCTAATCGAAGGGTGGCTAATGCTTGGGGGAAGTCTCTAGGCTATCCTAGGGCTAGGATGAACCTAAGCTCTTCATATTTTACTGCTTTATTCCTACTTAACAGAATAGCATACCTTAACTCCCTTACATCATTATTCCCTATGTCTAATCTAAGTCTTCTTCTCCAGTCCTCCTGCAGCACCCATTAGTCCTTATCCAGCTTCAGATCCAGCTCCAGATCCAGCTCCCGATCTAGCTTTTGATCAGCTTATTGCCTGCAATTGACATAATGCACTTAATCAGCACATCATAACATTATTTTATGCATAGCTAAAGTAAAGCAGTAAAGATGCAGATAATGCTTATGCATGCATGAATTACCCTAACTTATGCTAAGTCCTAACCTAATTTAGGTCAATTAAGATCTATGATTGCTGCGCAATCACTTACCACCCCTAAAACAACGGGTAAGCTGAGGTCTCCAATAAGGAGATCAAGGATATATGATGAGAGCCTCATCATGAGCCATAACTAGCTCATTTTGACCCAATAAAGAAGATAAAATCTCCTACATAACCTAGAAGAAGGCTTAACTGAAGGAACAAGTGCTCTGAGAAGAAAACATGAAATAAAGGTTAAAACTGCAATTTTACCATTGCAGTACATAAACGGAATTTCTCAGAGGTAAAACATAGGTCAAATGGTCTAAATGAGATAAAAAGTGGGTTCAGTCAATCAAAAATGGGTTTATGTGCAATTTAAGAATTAAATGACACTTGGTAACCCTAAAACAGACCCGCATAAATTAACAAGGTTATGGTCAGAATAAAAATCAATTAAACCCTCTAAAAATCATGGAAAAATATCCCCTAGGGTTTAGAACACTTAAGTTGGCCTTTGGAACCCAGTTTGACCTAGATTAGGGTCCTAGTTCATCAATTAACCTAATTTAGGTTTTTACGCAAAATATCCAGTCAAACGAGGTCAAACCTAAAATCCAACTTCACCATTGGATTCCTTAGGTCAAAATTAGGTTTGTACTAAAATTTGGACCTAAGGGGAGGTCATCTTGACCTACTTTGCAATTTAGTACTCCCAAATCACAATTTGGTCCCTATCTTTTGAAAAGCATAACAGAAAGCTCCCTAACTTCCTCGCCACCTTTGCAATCAGGTCCTGCCACCATTATTAGGGTAGAATCCTGCTCCGGTGAGGATTTGGAAGGGAATCCTCTCTGATTCCTCAGAGATCCCCTCCCAGAAATGGAAGGGAGATTCTCTGAGGAATTCCCTTTCATCTGAGGCCAATCTTTATCCCTGGTGTGAACCCAATCTCTCGTGCGAACGCACGAGGGATTTGGGTATCTAAACTCTTTCCATCTCCGATGACCGACCTCAGACGATTGCGTGCCTTCCACGCCTTGAACGACTGGCCCAGTGCCTATATAAGAACCCACACCTCCGGTCGCTCATCTTAAGCTTGATTTTGACGGAGATCCCCTCCAATTTCCCTCTCTCCCATCTCCGGCCAAAAGACCTGCAAGCTCCGGCGACCTCCTCTCCTCCTTCTCGTCGCCCTACTGCCATACCAGCAGCAGAGTCAACTTCGCCGCTTCCTCCCACGTCGCACCGTACCAAGCGCGCGTGTTCCTGACCTCTTCCTCGTCGCTGCTCCCTCCCTCAGGGTCCTTCTTCTCCGACGACGACAGTTACGCGCCGTCCACTCCGCTGCCTCCCTTCCTTCCAGATTACCCCAGATACCCTCTCCATCCTCTCCTCTCTCTTTTCCCCCTGCTATTTTATCTGATTACCCCCCGACAGTGCCTAACCACCTCCATCGTCCTCGCCTCCGACCGACCTCCGGCGAGCCGCCCACACCACTCCGCCCCTCCACACGGCTCGCCAACCCCCTCGTGAGCTCCGCCTCACCACCAGGAACTCATTCCACCCCTCCACTGCCACTCCAGACCCCCACAGTAGCCCCCCGAACAACCCCACACCTCCGGCTACAGGTTGACCTAGGCACGCATGCCTAGGCCGACCTGCAACCTGCAGTACCGCCCACCGCCTTCGCCGTGCCACGGCGAAAGTTTCTAGCTAATCTAATTAAGCCAATAGGCCATTCTTGTGTGTGACAGGTTGTAGCTCCTGCCGCCATTGACGGTCGAAGCAGCGAGGAGCTTGTAGCAGCTTCATGCACCAGGGCTTCTAGGCTGTAGGTGCAGCAGGTGCACGCAAGTGTTGCGAAGCGACTGAGACCAGCAAGTCGCGCTGCGAAGCCAGCAGCTGGGGCAATTGCACGACGAGAATTCTGCGGGCGCGCGTGAAAGCAAGACTGACCAGATAATCCCACATCGTGGGATCGCAAAACACAGGTATAGTATAAATTATTTTTGTGTTTTACTCTCATTGCGTCCGTAAGCACAGGGGTGAGGTCCCTCACCTGCCCTCACACCCGCCTCGTCCGCGGCTTGACCTCGCGGATCTGGTGGGATCCGACCGACCCAATCCTTGAGCACTCCTCGCGCATCACACCACCTGCAGGTGCGCCTGGTCCCGGGTACGATCCGACCCGAATATCCCTGTGGCTCTGGGAGAGCGTCCTTGAGTGAATTGTTGAGAGAGAGAGACACGCAGGTAGAGGGAAATGGGTAGGTTTTGCTCCTGTGCAGGCAGACTGAGCGCGGAGAGACTTAGCCGCAAGGAGAAGAGAAGAAGCAGAAGAAGAAACTGAGCGAAGGAGAGACCAAGGCAGAGAAGAAGAAGAGGAAAGAAGCCTTTGCAGGAGAAGAAGGAAGAGCAAGGCAGAAGCAAGCCAGAGAACAAAAGAAAGGTCAAGTGAAGACAGCAAAGATCAGAAGAAGAAGAAAGAAGGAAGGCAAGGCCGGAGAAGAAACAAGAGAAAAGATACAAAGGCAGGAAGAAGACGCCTTCGCAAGAAAAGAAGAGAAAGAAGATCAGAAGAAGAAAAAGGGGAAATACTTTTAAGACATCTGACCACCAGATCAGACGTCCAATTTCATTTTTTTTGTCATAATTACTTTTAATGGCATACATTCATATTTGAATTAACATTTTGAGTAAATTAGAGTGTTCAATTACATTTTGATTAGTAGTAAATTCCATTTGCTCCCTGTGTTCGACCTCAGATACTCCGATTTTCGAGTAATAAAATTCTCTATTTGTTTGAACGCTTTGTCGGCTATACTACAACGTGACATCCTTTAAAACCGCACAAAAGCATTGAGAACAATATACTTCAGAAGGAAGTTAGGCCTGATAGGAAAGACTGGACTCAAAGCTTGATGATGCACTTTGGGCCTACCATACAGTGTATAAGATGCCTATAGGCATGTCCCTGTATCGTCTGGTGTTCGGTAAGGTGTGCCATTTACCCGTAGAGATCATACACTGGGCATTCTGGGCAATCAGGAAATGCAATTTGAACTTAGACTAGGTTGATAAGACCAAGAAGCTCCAACTATCCAAGTTGAAGGAGCTTAGAAAATTTTCATACGAAAATGCCAAGATCTATAAGGCGAGGACCAAAGCTTTACATGATCAGATGATATCTCGCAAAAGCTTTGATTCAAACCAGAAGGTTTGGCTTTTCAATTCCCAACTTAAGCTCTTTCTCAACAAGCTTAGGTCTAAGTGGAATGACTCGCATGTTATAACCTGCATATTCCCGAACGGAGCCATAGAGATCTTTGACCCAAAGACGGGTAATGTCTTGAAAGTCAACAAAATGCCTTAAACCTTATGTTGACCACATTTTATTTTAACCTGTCTCAGACAAGGTTGCATTAACCTTGATCTAATTCCTTTGGCCAAACTGTGCCTAGTTGAAGGTACTAAACTCAACACTTTGTACATGTTGTATATATTCAGAGCCGATCAGATTCGTAACGAAAGTTCTGTGATATCATTTTTACTCTACTCTCTCATCCTTTTATCATACAATGTGGGCATTGCATTAGATAGACATGGGAGGTTGATATATTTATTCCTAAACTATTTTTGTCAACTTGTTTTCTTTTATTTTCTATTTATTTTAACAAAAAGACCAAAAAAATTAGAGAATTAGGAAACAAGAACTTAGGCATTAGAAGTTTTCAACCTTAGGAAATAGTATAGTAGGATCTGAACACTTAGACTCTTCAGGTTTGGTAGCTTAATTAACCCAGCTATCCACTAAAATGTGAACCTATTTCTCGAGTCCATGCTAGTTTAGAATGTACTCTAAAATAAATAAATAATATAGGGTGATAAGTATGCGACTTATCAACCCGCCCTGTAATTTGAGAGTTCCTAAAAGTCTAAGCATCTACACACCATTTGCACTGACTCATTTTATGGGCAACCTTAGCAGAAATTAGGTAGCAAATAAATAGACTAGGGTGGTTTGGCTGGCATGTTGTTGTGATTAACCTCGCATAGCCAGGTGTCCATAGCCTAACCACTTGACCTAATCTTTTTCGGCTACTGCCTTTAGGTACATCTTAGACATGGGAAGCCACCTGCTTAAAAAAAAAAGAAAAAAGAAAAGATATAGAAAGCACCCAAAAAGTAGAAAAAAAAGAAGAAAAATCTAGACAAAAAGGTAAAAATATAATAAGCCACACTTCACTGCACGGGTATGGCTAGCAAGTTGCCATGGGTAAACCCCTATTGTCGTTTGTTCAGGGCCCAACCCACACAAACACACAAATCAAAACCTTTGAATTCGAAGAAGCGGGGAAGTAGGATAAACCCAGGGAGATATACACTGGGTTCATGATAACACCACGCAAGGGGGTAGTAATTAGGTTGAATATGGCCCATCTTTAGAATAAAAGGCACAACATAAAGTAGAATAGGAGCGTTGCATGCATCAAGTACCAAGATTGCTTATAAACCGTATTAATGGCCATTTGTGTAAAGTATTTGTCAAAGCAGGCCTCAGATGAGCAATCGGACCGCACGGATGGATTCAGGACGACGAACGGAGTCCAACGGACTCAAGATCAGCCAAATCCGACATCCGGAGCTCCCACAATGGGCCCAAAAAATCATGACCGTTGATCTGGAGATCAACGGCCCAGAACGCGCCACGTCGCCCCGCCCTCGCCGCTCGCTCGCCCGCGGTCGCCGCGACAAAGCACGGGCGTGGCGCAACGGTTAGCGCGCACGCCCGCGTCGCAGCGACGCGCGTTCGAATCGCGTGGAGCGGAAATCAAGCACGAGCGAAGGGCGCGGCGAAATTGAGCCGCCCGATCAGCAGCGGGCGGTCAGGATTGCGCCACGCGGCGCGACAACAGCGCCCGAGCGCCCACGCGCGTGCGCACGTCGGGCTGAAACGCGCGCACGCACGCGCGCCCGAAGCGCGATCTCGGCACGGGCGCGGGAGGATCTCAGCCGTCCGATCTTCGATCGGACGGCTCTCGTTCATCATCCACGGATCGCGCTTGGAGAGAGAGAGGGGGCGGGCGGCTGACCGGCGGCAGAAGGCCTTCACCGACGTATCTGGAAGCGGTTTTAGCGACGTTCTGGATGTCGCTAAAGCACATTCTTCTTCTAGGAGGCCCTTAACTCTATTTAAACCCCCTTCTACCACCATTCAAGGATCCTCTCCCACTTGCAACTACTCCACTCCTCTCCTAGCTAGTCTTAGGCACTCTTGTAATCGTCGGAGACGACGAGCCGCCGACGTAGCCTCCTCCACCGCCATGGCTGCCTCGTCGCTCTCCACTCTCTCTCTACCTCTCTCTCTCTCTTTTAAGCTTTCACTTACTTTTGTTGAAGCATGTATTTAATGTTGTAAATCATGAACTATGAATGCATGTTTAATGAAATTATTTTCCATTTAGTTGCCATTTTAATTTTTGTTTAAAGTACATGATCAAAACCAAGAGCTTTCTAACCCTAAGCTCTCTCTCTATCTCTTGCTTTTCAAAACCGTCTCTTTCGCAAGCAAAACTCCGCATTTTTCGTGACAACAAGTGGTAAACAAAATCCGATTTCCACGCCTCCCTGAGATCGACACTCGGACTCACCTCCGTTTACTTCTTTTAAAACCGACGTATCAAGTGCAACTATAACGACACCTCTTAACACACACGCATGAAGGCACGTCAGTTCACCCTTGTGATAACCCCACCAAAAATAAGAGCAGGTAAAAAGCTATCAATTAGTAAGATAGACCTTCAGGTAGTAACACTTTCACCTAGGGTTACCTAGGGTTTATAGATGCCTGAGGCCCATTCTGGTTACCCGTCTAATAAGTCAACCACTCTCGCACAACTAGATGCTTAGCACTTTTAGTTCTCTCAAGTCTTAGGTGTGTTGGGTAGTGATAGAAAGCTACCCTAAAACCTTAAACAAAAAGTTCAAAAAAAAAAAAAAAGAAAAGAAGAAAAAGAAAGAAAAATAATATGCACGCAATAAAAGGGAAAGTGATGGAATTAAATCCAAATAAAAATCAAAACCTAATGATTTTCTATATATATAATCCCAAGAATAATCTATTATCCATATCATCAACCAAAATGAAAACGTAAAAGGGAAACGACGGAGGGATACCTGAATCCATCATGGCAAAAGCATTGAGGAGATCACTGATTGCACAACAATCATGGCTCCTAACTAACCTAAATGATGTTTGAACCTAGCTTAATTTGTGGATATTGCACTCATATCTTGCATATCATGCATTGCATCAGTCTATTTAGAATAAGATGAGATATTCTGCTATTTAATGATTTTTATTACTATTTGCAGGTAATAAAGTGATCTATGAAGGAGATAGTGGAATAAAGCAATAAAGGAAGAAGAAGACTAATCCAGATAAGAGGAGTGAGGAGGATAGCCTTATCCCTATCCTTAGAAACCCTAGGACAACCTTCCCAAACCCAAAATAACCTCTATTAGGGCACCTTAGCCTCAAAACCCAAACATGGATAGCACTATCCATGTTCTTATCCACCCTATCCCTCTCCCAAACACTTAGGAACCAAAACCTACCTTAGAAAACCTAAAACCCACTCTCCATCACCTTTTAGGACGTCCAGACATCTGACTGGACGTCTGATTTCTGCAGAATAACAATCCAAGAAGCCAAAACTCATACTGACATAGAATTGGACGTCCAATTTAATGTCCAGACATCCAATTTTTTAGTATAAGATGTCTGACCACTATCCTGGATGTCTGATACTGCTCTCTAGTTCCTGATTTTGGTGTTGGAAGCCTTAGCTTGCCTATTTTGACTAGGAACCCCACCAGACACTCTAGGAAACCTAATTAGAGACCTCCTAAGCCTAATCCACTATCCATAGCCTTACTTATCCTATCCCTAACCCAATTTAACCATCCCATACCTAATTGGGTGCACCTGAGCCCAATTAAATCCACCTAGGATATAATTGACTCATACCTATTAGGGTTACCCTAGCCTAATCACATGCACACATCCAATTAGACTTGCCCAAGACCTAATTAGGATCACTCCTATCCAATTAGACTTTCCGAAGCCTAATTATGTCCACACCCACTTAATCTAAATTGACCCAACCTATTTAGCACCTAATCCTACCAAAACCCACAACCTAGCCCTACGAAAAACACACACCCACACACACCTTCATATTTTACCCCTACCAAACCCAAGCACACTCTCTTGGAAACCCTAAAACTTGTGTCAAACCTAGATCCTAAAAATGTGACATTAGCTAATTTTGGAGCCACCAAAAGTGGCAACCAAATGGAGCCTTCCATAAGGGCAAAGAGAGAACCACGAAATTGCACCGTCTCCATTCACTCTCTTCCTCTCTCAACTTGCGACCACACCTCCTCCTCTCCCTCTCAAGGCCGTCCTCCTCCTCCAAAGCTCCCTCCATGGACGGCTAGGAAGAAGCCCTCCTCTAAGCTTCTTCAAGGGTGGCAAGAAGAAGAAGAGCATAAGGATGCAACACCTTCTCCTTTCTTCTTGTGGGCGTGCCCTCTTCTTCCACCATAAAGGGTCCATGCCCCATTTTCTTTTCCTCTTAGACGGCCATAGAGAAGACCCCCCTCAAGGTCATCTCAAGGACGGCCATTGGTAGAGAAAGGGTGCAACACCCTCCTCTCTCCACTTGGGTGCACACACCCATCCTCCTCTCTTTAGGGGACGACCAAGAAGGCTTCTCCTTAGCCTCTCTTGGTTGATCCCTTTCTTTAGTTTAGCTTTATTTCCATGTATCCAGATTTTTATAGTGACTTAATTTTTGATGCATGATACTCTTGTCTAATGGTTTTCTATGCATGCTATTATCTTCACGGCTTACAACTTTGATGCATGCTTTCATTTCGTGTTTCAAAATAAAGATCAAAAGCACAAAAAGACAAAAATATTAGGTTAGATTAAGCCAATCCAAATTCTGACTTATTTTCACGCCTCCCAGAGACGAACAACCGGGACTCAAGTTCTAAAAAGAAAAGAAATCTATGCGAGTTTCGTTATTATCAATATTTTTGTCAAGGGGATTTCACGACTATACTACGATTTTCGACCATTTCAAAATTCATGATTTCCACGCTTATCAAATGACGCCGTTGCTGGGGAGGCAACGCGTGAGTTTAGATTTGGATTTGCTTAACTTCTGTTTGTTTTGATTGTAGGGGTGTCAAGACGAGGATTCACGCACGCATCGACCCGTGGTGAAGACCACAGGTATTTTCTTCATCCTCAATTTTGTTGCTTTCTTAGGTTAGAAATATATATATATATATAGATAATTCAAATTAAAATTTTCGAATTTGAATTTAAAAAAGAAAATTTTTCTTTCTTTCTTTGGTGTGTGTTTTAACTTGGAAACTATTTAAATACACCAAAGTCAGATTTGGAAATCCGGCCAACAAATATTGACGATTTTCAAAAATTTATTACCGTCAAATTAGGAGTCCAAAAATCTTGGGAATTAGTCTGATATTAGGTTTCAAACCAGCTTTCCTGTGCCACCTTTTATTTGGAAAAATTCACACTATACTGTTTAGAGTGCTTGATCGAGTTTAAAAAGGTCGCGTTATAGTATAGTCGAAAAAGCGTTCAAAACAAATAATTTTATTACTCGATTTAAAGTTTGAGATCGAACACAGGGAGCAAATTAGGTTTTATAAATCAAGATCACAACTTGAGAATTTGAAAGAATATAATATGCAATAAGATTAATGTTATAGTGCAAAAAGGTAGGAATAAATGTAAGGCACTAAAGAAATAAATGTTTGTGAATAAACAAATATTGGACATCTGATTTGTGAATCAGACACCTTAAAATGTGGATGCTGCAATGCTTGACTCTTCTTCTTCTCCTTCTTCTTTTCTCTGTCTCTGGCAGCTGCTTTCAATCTTCTTCTTTCTTTCTCTTCTTTATCTTCTTCTGATTCCTTGCCTTAGCCTTTCTCTTCCTCCGCCTTCTTCTCTGTCACGGCTGCCTTCAGCTTCTTCTTCCTTCAATTCCTTCCTTCTCTTTCTTTCTCTGCATTTTTTTCAACTCCTTCTTCTGCCTTAGCTTCCTCTTCGGCCTTTTCTTCTCCTTCCCATGCAAAGCAAAACCTACCCCTACCCGCGCGAGCTCTCTTCTCTCCTTTCTCTCTTAGGTTCTCTCTCCCAAAGCCACTTCTTGAGTAAACGGGTTGAATACGCGCCCTGGACCAGGCCCACCAGCGTGCGGTGGTGGGTGAGGTGTGAGGTCAGGTCGGGTCACCAGGTCCGTGGGGGGTGGCCGCAGACAAGGCATCGGGTTGAGTAAGAGGGGACCTCACACCATGAGATAGAAGAAACTAGCCCTATACAGAAATTCCTTTTATGCAGCTTTGGCTCTCCAGATGTTTCCAAGGTAGGACTATCTTCCTGCCTCTTTCACGCACGCCTACAGCAAAGAGGCGTCGCTCGATTGCAGCTACGGGGATGGCTCTTGCCTTCAATCGACCACCTGGAGAGGTTTGTTAGAGCACCCCGCGCAACCTGGGACTGGATCCTAGAGCGGGCACGGCCTGGAGAAGCTTGCAAGGGAGCTTCAAGCCGTGCATCAATGGCAGCGAACCCTGAACCTGAAATCACACAAACGACCTCGCGGCCGCATTAAAAGGCTCAGGGAGCTTTGCCAAGGTGCGGCGAACGTGCAGAGGTGGTCAGCGTGGCGTGGGACCACCTGTGGGTGCATGCCTAGGGCACACTATGGCCATGTGTGTGGGCATGTTCGGGGGTGCTTGTGGGTGAGTGGCGGAGTGTTATGAGTGGGGGGTTATGTTTAGTGGGTCGGGGCAGAGCTTATGGTTCGGTCGGTGAGGAGGGAGGTGGTCTGTGGAGGTGGAGCGAACTCGCCGGAGTGGCAGCCGGAGGTGAAGGGGATGATAGTGGTGGAGTGCGACAGTGGTCGTTCGAGGGAAATAAAGAGGGAAAAATAGAGTAGAGGGTGAGAGGACTTATCTGAGAGTGAAGAGATGAGGGGAGAGGCAGGAATGGCATCTGTGTGTATCGTCGACGTCGGAGAAGAAACTGCTCAGTGAGGGAGGTCGGCGAGGACGAAGGGGAGGCAGGAGCGTGGCTGGTGTGGCGCGACGCAGATGAGTAAGAGGAAGATGAACCCGCCACCAGTATTGTGGCTAGGCAACGAGGAAGAGTGGGAGAGGTCACCGAAGCTTGATGAGCAGATCGGTCGGAGGAGGAGAGATGAAATTGAGGGGTTTCTCCAGCTGAATTCAAGCTTGGGAGATGCGGAATGAGTTGGGGTTTCTTAACTAGGTCCTGGAGGTTGGGTTTGTGCTTGAAAGCCAAGCTTCCAAGCATGGCAAGTTTGCCGGCTGAGGAAACTCAAGAGGGACCCAAATCTCTCATGCGTTTGCATGAGCGATTGGGTACCAAATAGGGCTTCTAATTGGGTTCACATTGGAGGAGACTTCTTAGAGAATCTCCCTTTCAATTTTGAAAGGGATTCTCTAAGAGATTAGGGAGAAATCGCCCTTTCAAGCTTGTCGGAGTAGGATTCTTTCTGCTATAATGGTGGAGAGACCTAATTGCAAGGAACGAAGAAGATAGGGGGTCAATTGTGAGGGTTTTTGAAATCTAGGGGTAGAAATGTAATTAGGCTGAACTTGTTTGCAAAGTGGGCTAAGATGAATTCCCCTTAGGTCTAAATTTTGGTACAAACCTAATTTAGACCTAAGAAATCCAATAGTGAGGTTGGATTTTGAGTTTGACCATGTTTGACTGGGCAATTTATGCAAAAACCTAATTTAGGGCAAACATTTGTCTGAGACCCCATTTTAGGTAAAAATAGGTTTTAATAGACAAATTGAAGGTTATAAATCATAGAAACTATTTTTCTATGATTTTTAGAGGGTTTAGGTGAATTTTATCCTGACCAGAACCTTGTTAAATCAAGTGGGTCTGTTTTAGGATTACAAGAAATCATTTAATTCACAGCATTCACATGAACCCTTTTCTATTTGAACCAACCGACTTTTATCTTGTTAAAACTATTTGACCTCTGTTTAGCTCATGAGAAAACCTGTTGTTGCACTGCAATGGTAAAATTACAGTTTTACCCCTTGTTTCTTGCTTTTATCTCAGAGTGATTATTCAATGAATTAGGATCTCCAGTTGGTTATGTAGGAGCTTTTATTCTCCTTTATGGGTCCAAATGAGCTAGTTAGGGCTCATGATGGTCTTCCCATCATACCCCATGCCTAGCTTTTGCTAGTCCCTTAGCAAAATTTTAAGGTTTTAACTTCGATTCTAGACCATGAGTTCCTTGATGTTCAAAAACTATGATGAGTGCTTTCTTCTTTTGATTAGGTTAGAATGCCGATAGTAGGCCTAGAGGTACTCAAGTACCAACCAAGATCTAGACCTGACCAGCTCTAGCCTCAGTCCACCACAAAGGTTTTTAAGGCCCACAGGAACTATCCTAAGGTTCGTTGGACTCCGTGGCTAAAGCACCTGTGCTTGTAATATATTTTAGCCTCGGTTCAATTTCCAGTGCATTTTTTGTAAGAAAGAGACAGAGGATTTTCTTTATTTGGAGAGTTTTCTCTCTCTTTTCTTTTAATTTCTAGCTTCAGATTGGCTTCTCAACATGGTCTGTATCGGATTTCTAGTCCCCATCATCAATCCTCGAAGGGTCCCTGGCAATCGATGCTTCATGATAGCACCACCCATGGCAACCCCCAGAACCCTTGCTTTCGAGATTTCGAGATAATCCTGCCTATGGTGTTCTGTAGCTAAATCCAGACCCTGGCAATCGACATTTCGTGATAATGCCGCCCATGGCATCTGAACCAGCACAGGGTGCTTACATGCCCCCAGTAGGATATATAAATATCCTAGGAGACAAGCACAGAGGAGACGATATGTTATTGCACATCTTCGAGGGGAATTTCCCACCTCTCCGCACTAGGAACTCGTCCAAATCAACTTGTGCTGATCGGCCGCTCCTAATCTAGGTGACTTTTTAGAACAACTTAAACGCATTTGCGTGATTTTGATACTTATGTGCATTGAACCAGACTGTGTGTGGATTGAGGTGCTTAGGTTACCGAGTTCCGCAAACCAGAGGTCAGTTAACGAGGTCGAATACTCCCTAAGCTGTAGACCTAATACTTTAAGCTTCGCATTTTCTCCAACCTCTTAAGGACTATCCAGATCTCAGTGGATACTTGAATTTTTAAGCCTAGGAGTCTAGCCCAAGAGGCCTAAGATTAGCATTCCTACTAGTCTCTTTTGTGTCTCATTAGTACTTTTTTCCTTTCATTTTCTTTTTCTTGATATGGTCTAGAACTTAGTTAATCCCTTAATTTCTTACTAATGACTATCTCTTTCTTTTCATTTTGTGCTCCTTTTTTGACATTTTTCACTTTTCCCCTTTTTCTCCTCATGATTTGTATGGCCTCAAAATTTTCTCTCCCCTCAGAAATTTTTTTTGTTCTTTTTCAAGAATTATTTCATTTTTTTGGTCTTTTTTGGGATATGTGATTTTTTTGTTGAAACCTTTTCTTGTGAGATGAGTTTTCATGGCATTTTGCACTTTCATACCCCCCTATGCCTACGATTTGCAATGTCCCCATTGTAAATTAGGTGGGTTCGAGTTCAACTTAGATCATTCATTAGAATAGGTTTTGGGTGGGCGAACGGGTTGAGGTGACTGCTGCGAACGATTTCAAAACTCAAGTACGGGTACCTGAGGTGGGATCGGCTATTCTAATGGATGAACCCTAAAGTGCAATATAAATTCAGCTTTGGAATGTCAAGAAAATTTTCGGGTTTTTCAAAAATGACGAGTTGCCTCCCGTTAAGCGCTGAGTTTTACGCCATCGACTAGGCGCAATGAGCTTAGGGAGAATGGAGGGTAAAGGATATCTCAGCCAAATTTGTATCAGTCAGGTCAATGAACGGTTTGAGTCTCTAACCATTCACGATGAAAGGTTCTAAATCATGGCTGAGTGGACTGATCTCGATGACTCCATTTCCAAAGACTTGTCAGACAAGGTAAGGTCTGATCCATTTTGATCGTAGTTTTCCTAGGAACAGTTTAGTCTTGGCATCAACGAGTAGGACTTTTTGACCAGGATGGAAGATCTTTCTGGATATGTGCTTGTTGTGAAAGGCCTTAACACACTCTTTGTAAATTCGCGAGTTCTCATACGCATCGTGGCGTAATTCATCGATCTCGCTCATTTGAAGCTTTCTGTGGGTTCCTGCCTTTGAAAGATCTAGGTTGCAGTTCCGTACTGCCCAATAGGCTTTGTGCTCCAATTCGATGGGGAGGTGACATGCCTTCCTGTACACCAATATGAGGGGAGACATACCTAATTGGGTTTTGTGGGCGGTCCTATAAGCCCACAAAGCTTCTGAAAGTCAGGATGACCAATCTTTCCTGTCAGGTCGAACAGTAACCTGGAGGATTTTCTTGATCTCCCGATTTGATAGCTCAGCTAGACCATTAGTTTGGGGGTGGTAAGGAATAAAGATTCGGTGTGACACCTCGTATTTGGTCATCAGTGACCTGAACTGAGCGTTAGTGAAATGGGTCCCTCCATCAGAGATTATAGCACGTGTAATCCCAAACTGAGAAAAGATGTTCTGATGAATGAATTTTATAACCACCTTATGATCATTAGTTCAGGTCAGAATGGCTTAGATCTATTTGGATACGTAGTCAACAGTAAGTAGAATGTACTCGAAGCCATCCGAAATAGGAAAGGGTCCCATAAAATCAATCCCCCATATGTCGAAGATTTCGCATATGAGAATCAGCTATAAGGGCATATGAGAATCAGCTATCACGATGGCTCATGTTGCCTAAGGTCAGGCAATGAGTGCATGCTCTACAGTGATTGTATTTGTCCTTGAAAATCGTGGGCCAATAGAAGCCGCACTGGAGGACTTTTGCTATGGTTTTATGACCTAAGAATTGTCCACCACAAGCCTGGTCATGGCAGGGCAATATGTCCTGAATTTCTGCTTCCGCGACACATCGTCGAATGATTTGATCAGTACCGATGCGGAAAAGATACGAGTCTTCCTAGAAGTAATACTTGGCATCAGAAGCAATTTGTCCTTCTTGGCCTTTGGCCAATCGGACGGGATCTGATGTGATGCTAGGTAGTTTGCTATATCAGTAAACCATGGAAGCCCTATATTGATAGTCAGGAGGTGCTCATCCAAAAAATGTTCCGTGATGGGTCCGGAAGGGTCGATGATCTTCGAAGGGAGGTGGGATAGGTGATCAGCTACCACGTTCTGTTTTCCCACTTTGTCGTGAATCTCGAGGTCAAACTCCAACAATAGCAAGATCCAGCGGATTAATCAAGGTTTCGCGTCCTTCTTTGCAAGGAGATGCCTCATAGCTGTGTGATCCGAGTAAATGATAACACGAGAACCCAGGAGATATGATCTGAACTTTTCCTGGGCAAATACTACAGCTAGCAACTCTTTCTCAGTAACTGTGTAGTTACGCTGAGCCTCGTCAAGTGTTTTGCTAGCGTAGTAGATAACCACGGGTTTCCCGTCATTTTTCTACCCAAGTACTGCTCTTACAGTGGAGTCAGATGCATCGCACATGATCTCAAAGGGTTGAGACTGATCAGGGGACTGTAGGATCGGGGCGTGGGTAACTCGATCACGAAGGATCTCAAATGATTGAGTGCATTCCTTGGAGATTTCGAAAGGTACATCCTTAGATAGCAAAGTGGTCAGGGGGCACGCAATCTTGGAGAAATCAGGAATGAATTGACAGTAAAAATTGACGTGCCCCAGAAAAGATCAAATGTCCTTGATCGAGCTAGGCATAGGGAGTTTGGAAATCAAGTTCACCTTGGCTCAATTGACCTAGATGCCTTTTTCTGATATGAGATGTCCCAGGACAATTCCTTCAGGCACCATGAAATGGCTCTTTTCCTAGGAAAGAATCAAATTCATGTCAATGCACTGCCTGAGGATTTGGACCAAATGCAGGAGGCAACAGTCAAATGATTCTCCGAATACTAAAAAGTCATCCATGAAGACTTCCAAATAATCACCTACCATATCTGAGAATATGGCAAGCATGCATCGCTGAAAAGTGGCGGGTGCATTGCAGAGACCGAATGGCATCCTTCAGAATCCGTATGTCCCGAAGGGGTAGGTGAAAGTGGTCTTTTCTTGGTCCTCAGGATGGATTGTCACCTGGTTATAACTGGAGTACCCATCCAAAAAGTAGAACAAATTTCTAGCTAGTTTCTCGAGGATTTGATCAATAAACGGTAGTGGGAAATGACCCTTCTTCGTGGAGGAATTGAGTCTTCTGTAATCAATGCAGACTCTCCACGAATTCGCCACACGGGTCGGTATGATTTCTCCAGTTTCAGTCGTGATTACGGTGAGTCCTGCCTTCTTAGGCCCAACCTGGATTGGACTCACCTACTGACTGTCGGAGATCGGGTAGATGTCCCTACATCTAACCACTTGATGATCTTTTTCACGACCTCCTATAGATTAGGATTCAGACGTCTCTGCAATTCATGGGAAGGTCATGTACCCTCTTCGGTGTAGATACGGTTGTGCAATAGGAAGGGCTGATATTAGTCAAATCATCGAGAGTCCATCCAATGGCTCTACGATGTTGCTGGAGAATAGTAATCAGACGGGATTCCTGATCAGGTATGAGTCTAGAGTTGATAATCACAGGAAACGTTTGATTGGAACCCAAAAAGCGTACTTAAGATGGTTGGGAAGAGGCTTGAGTTCCAGGATAGGGTTATCAGCAGCAGCGGGCAATTTGGGGTGTGTGTCAAGAGCAAGGGAAGGAGTTATGGGTGTTTCTAGGTCAGGTTTGGACTCCTCTGATTGCAAATTTTGATCCTTTTGTGGTTGATCGGAAATAGTTAGGTTGTCCTCAATATTTGGATCGTCAACCACAGCTTTGATATCACATATTTGTTCTATAACACCGCAATTAATCCCTTGTTGGACCTTAAAGATGTCAATCTTTATTGTTTCGTTCTCGAATTTCAGTTCAATTTGGCCCTCTGCACAATTTATATTGGC
This sequence comes from Thalassia testudinum, assembly GCA_037157565.1. NCBI lineage: Eukaryota > Viridiplantae > Streptophyta > Magnoliopsida > Alismatales > Hydrocharitaceae > Thalassia > Thalassia testudinum. The sequence continues at coordinate 150,207,780 of JAZHRO010000031.1, forward strand.
CCTAGCAATGGCCAGAAAGGGCCTCCCTAGCATAATTGGTGTATCCCTCAGGTTTTCTAGAGCATCCATGTCCAAGACTACAAAATCCATCGGGAAATAGAAATCCCGCACCCTAACAATGACATCCTCAAGAATTCCTTTAGGTGACTTAATAGATCGGTCAACCAACTGTAATGTTACCTCTGTTGATTTGAGCTCGGATTCCTCAAGATGGTCAAGTAGGGATGTAGGTATTAGGTTTATGGAGGCTTCTAGATCTAATAAAGCTCTGTAAAATTGGGTATCACCAATGGTACAGGAAATCAGGGGAGTACCTAGGTCTTTTTCCTTAGGTGGGAGTTTGCTCAAAATTACTGAGCTGGCTTGCTCTGACAGTACGATTAGACTCCCACTTTTGGTTCGTGGCTTACGCTTAGGTGTACACACATCTTTCAGAAATCGTGTGCAAGCCAGTACGTGGCGAATCGCATCCATCAACGGGATGTTTATATGGACCTGTTCAAAGAGCTTGACCAGATCCTCCTCAGGTGTCACGGGTTTGGTTGTCCTCTTTCCCTTGGTCAAGGCCTCGGGAAATGGAACCTTGGATGGTTCCTCTAGAATAGGTCCAAGTTCTTGATCAGGGACAGAGGTATCCTGGATAACTATCCTAAGGCTTGGGTTAATACTACTAGGCTGAAAGTGGCTTGGGTAAGGTGGGTCTTGTGTCACTTTGCCACTATGGGTTGTAACAAAATTCAGCCCTGCCTGGTTTTGGTTTGGAGTTGGTAAAATGGGTGGCTTCTGCTGAAATCCCACATACGATCTCGAAGCTTCCATCCCGTCGGGTGATGGAATAGAAGGGGCTTGATAAATCATGTGGGCTTGGCCCGGATTTGGGTTCATAACGCGCCTTTGGTTCGACACGTTATTTGAATTCGGCAGAGGTTGTGAAGGAAGTGTGCCAAGTTGGCGGGAATTCACCATCTGGGCGAGTTGATTGCGAACCTCTGTGATCTCGTCCTTGTGTTGTTTTTGCATAGCCACATTTGTCTTCTGAATGTCAACCAGAGTATGAAGGATAAGAGTCATTTGATCTGTTTGAGTTGGCCCAGATTGATAGGTAAGGTTGGGCCAAGGTTGAGGCGACTAATATGGATGAGGAGCTTGTGGACGGGGTTGATATGGTGGTCTTTGATTCTAATTATTTCCCATCCAAGATTGTAGGTATTGGAGAATGGGTCATTCTGGATGGTGTTGAGGTCCTCGCAAGTCTGAGGGACCTCAGGAAAGTTAGAATATGAGGGTTCAGAGTTCCCCCAACTAGAGTAGGTCGAATCGGAGTTTCCTCTAGTCCTAGAGTCAGACGGGGGTGGATATGGGTCCATCCCCTGAGAAGATCGGTGATAGATGTTATGCATAGCTTCCCTCCCATAATTCATCTGTGAAAATGGGTTTTGCACAGAGGTGGCTCACTGCAGATGTCAAGTCAGCTCGTCCACCTTCTTCTCAATGATAGAGACTTTATCCAACCGACTGGCCATCAATTCCAAGTCGACGGATGCGAACAGGCCCTGCGTCTCATGTGCTCCCCTTAGATTCGTCGATGTGCAGTCATTCGTCCGGTCGAATAAGCCCATGGAGTCATTATTGATGGAGTTCTCACACATATTCTCGAGAATCTCCCACACAGTGTCTTCATGTTGACCCATGATATTTCCTCCGCAGGTTGCATTGACGACTAAGCAGATATCTTCATGGTGTCCCTAGTAGAAAGACTAAACTTGTTCCTATTTAGGAACTCCATGATGGGGGCACTTTTGCATGAGATCCAAGAAACGGTCCCAAGCTTCATGAAGTGGCTCTCCATATTGTTGGGTGAAGTGTGTGATCTGATGTTGTATGGCATTCGTCCAACCAACTGGGAAGAACTTTTTCAAGTATTCAAATTGTAGTTCATGTGTTGATTGGACGCGTTTGAGTTTGATACCAGTGAGCTACTTTGACCATGAGGGAGAAGGAGAACATCTTCATGAGAAGAATGTCCCAATTTTGGACATCTAACCCAAAGGATTGGGCCAGATGTTTGAGTTGTTTGATGTGCTGGAAAGGATCCTCGGAATTAAGCTCATGAAACTTTGGAATAGCATGAATCATGTTGGGCTTGAGTTCAGAATCAGGACCTCCAACTGGGATTTGGACTCAAGGTTCGTTCACCACTGCAGCGGGATTGTAGTGATCTCGCATCATAGGACATTGCGGTGGGTTTACAAAGGTTCGAAATAAATCATTAAGGCGCTAGAGTTGGTTCTCAAGGTTATTCTCTTCTTCTACTGGTTGTGCCATGATGATGGAAGAAGGAGAATTTAGTTCAGATGAATCAGAGGAGATGTCTATGTGGTGGGGTTGCTGCACAAACACGGACGTCGAGGCCTGGCCTCGGTGGGAGTGAATCACTAAAGGAGGCCCCAAGGATGGTCTTAAGGACCTCCTACCGAACATGCACCGATGGTTTGGATGAGAGCAAAATGTGATGGACCCAATCAAGACACCCAAAAATTTGGGTGACTATAGAGGTTTGGAGTGGATGATACCCCTTAGTCAGAAAGCCATCCACCTGAGAAATACCTGGGCAGCCAGAGAGGAAGAGTCCCGTAAAGACCCCTACATGGTAGAGCGTCCCCACGAGGGGTTTCCCCCAACAAACCTCTCGTCACTGATGTTCCAAGTAGACCAGAATGGGGACTTTGACCTCTTAAGTCTACCAATTTTAATTAAGAACAAGGGCGCTTAAGATTCCACTTGAACTTTAGATGTATTGAGTGCAAAAGCGACCTAATTTCAAGGTTGGTTGACCCAATCAAGGGGGTCAATTTCACCTATTTGTCCTTTTGAGAAGTTTTAGGTCCTTTCTTTTAGGATTCAGGTGAGATTTAGAACCTGAATTTTAGGGTTTTCTTGAATATATCTCTTCAACCAAGGCTTAGGCACACCTTTTGGAGAGTTGATTCTTGCTTATGAAGGTGTGTCTCTAAAACCCTAAATTGAAATTTTTAGTTTGGCTCTAATCTTGGTCCAATTTAGTTTGCCAAAATATGGTATCTAGGGCTCAATCAAGAAGGTGGTAGCCCTAGTTACCTTAAGTGGGTGCACAAATCAATGTTGTTGAAATCAAATCAGGCAAGCTTTGGTGAATTAGCTAGAAATGGAAAGCAAGTAGCCCAAATTGATTCTATCCTTTTCTTCATTTTCAGAATGAGGGGCTTAAGAGAAAGAGATTAATCAAAAATTACCTGCCCCAGGCGTATTTATTGTGCGGCTGTCTTTTGTTGAATCTTCTCCCCTGAAACAATCACAAAAAAATAGATATATCAAGTTAGTACCAAATCAGCAATTGTAATCAAGATTTCTAAATCGCCCGTTGCTCCCGGCAACAACGCCAAAATGTTTAGAGCGCTTGATCGAGTTTAAAAAGGTCGCATTATAATATAGTCGAAAAAGCATTCAAGACAAATAATCTTATTACTCGAATTTAAAGTCCGAGGTCGAACACAGGGAGCAAATTAAGGTTTAGAAATCAAGATCACAACTTGAGAATTTGAAAGAATATAATATGCAATAAGATCAATGTTATAGTACAAAAAGATAGGAATAATGTAAGGCACTAAAGGTAGGAATAATATGCAATAAGATCGACGTACGGTGGTGGGCGAGGTGTGAGGTCGAGTCGGGTCACCAGGTCCGCGGGGGGTGGTCACGGACGAGGCGTCGGGTCGAGAGAGAGGGAACCTCACCCCATGAGTTAGAGGCAACCAACCCTATGCAGAAATTCCTTTTATGTGGCTTTGGCACTCCAGATGTTTATGAGGTGGGATTATCTTTCCGCCTCTTTCACGGGCGTCTACAGCAGAGAGGGATCGCTCGATTGCAGCTACGGGGATGGCTCTTGCCTTCAATCAACCACCTGGAGAGGTTTGCGAGAGTACCTCACGCGACCTGGGATTGGATCCTGGAGCGGGCACGGCCTGGAGAAGCTTACAAGGGAGCTTCAAGTCGTGCGTCAATGGCGGCGAACCCCTGAACATGAAATCACACAAACGACCTCTCGACAGCGTTAAAAAGCTCAAGGAGGTTCGCTAAGGTGCGGCGAATGTGTAGAGGTGGTCAGCATGGCGTGGGACCGCCTGTGGGTGCGTGCCTAGGGCACACTGCGGTCGTGTGTGTGGGTGTGTTCGAGGGTGCTTGTGGGTGAGTGGCGGAGTGTTATGAGTGGAGGGTTATGTTCAATGAGTCAGGGCGAAGCTTATGGACCGGTCGGCGAGGAGGGAGGTGGTCTGTGGAGGTGGAGCGAACTCACCGGACTGGTGACCGGAGGTGAAGGGGATGATAGTGGTGGAGTGCGGTAGTGGTTGTTCGAGGGAAATAAAGAGGGAAAAATAGAGTAGAGGGTGAGAGGACTTATCTGAGAGTGAAGAGACGAAGGGGGAGGCAAGAATGGCATCTGTGCGTATCGCCGACGCTAGAGATGAAAGTGCTCAATGAGGGATGTTGGCGAGGATGAAGGGGAGGCAGGAGCGTCGGCTGGTGTGGCGTGACGCGGATGAGCGAGAGGAAGATGAACCTGCCACTAGTATTGTGGCTAGGCGACAAGGAAGAGTGGGAGAGGTCGCCGAAGCTTGATGAGTAGATCGGCGGGAGGAGAGATGAAATTGAGGGGTTTCTCCAACTGAATTTAAGATTGGGAGATGCAGAATGAGTTGGGGTTTCTTAAATAGGTCCTGGAGGTCGGGTTTGTGCTTGGAAGCCAAGTTTCTAAGCACGGAAAGTTCGCCGACAGAGGAAACTCGAGAGAGACCCAAATCTCTCATGCGTTCGCATAAGAGATTGAGTATCAAATAGGGCTTCTAATTGGGTTCACACTAGATGAGACTTCTCAGAGAATCTCCCTTTCAATTTTGAAGGGGATTCTCTGAGAGATTAGGGAGAAATCGCCCTTTCAAGCTCGTCAGAGTAGGATTCCCTCTGCTATAATGGTGGAGGGACCTAATTGCATAGAACGAATAAGATAGGGGGTCAATTGTGAGGGTTTTTGAAATCTAGGGGTAGAAATGTAATTGGGCTGAACCTGTTTGCAAAGTGGGTCAAGATGAATTCCCCTTAGGTCCAAATTTTGGTACAAACCTAATTTGGACATAAGAAATCTAATGGTGAGGTTGGATTTTGGGTTTGACCACGTTTGACTAGGCAATTTACGTAAAAACCCAATTTAGGGCAAACATTTGTCTAAAACCCCATTTTAGGTCAAAATAGGTTTTAATGGACAAATTGAAGGTTATAAATCATAGAGACTATTTTTCTATGATTTTTAGAGGGTTTAGGTGAATTTTATCCTGACCATAACCTTGTTAAATCAAGTGGGTCTTTTTTAGGGTTACAAGAAGTCATTTAATTCCCAACATTCACATGAACCCTTTTCTGTTTGAACCAACCAACTTTTTATCTTGTTAAGACTATTTGACATGTGTTTAGCTCATGAGAAAACCCATTGTTGCACTGCAATGGTAAAATTGTTGTTTTACCCCTTATTTCTTGCTTTTATCTCAAAATGATTATTCAGTGAATTAGGACCTCCAGTTGGTTATGTAGGAGCTTTTGTTCTCTTTTATGGGTCAAAATGAGCTAGTTAGAGCTCATGATGGTTTTCCCATCATGTACAAATTTTAAAAATTCGTACAGTGGAAGGGGGTCAGAATAGTCTACACTCTGATTTCATATAACTTTAAATGTTAATTCTGACCTCTATATAAATCAGATCTCTTTGAAATTTGTGGGGTTGGAAAGCCACTGAAAGCTAGTTGTTTGTATAATTTTCAAGAATTTTTGGATTTTCTTTGATACTGTTTCAAACTGAATTACTCGCAGGGGGTCTATCTGGCCTATTTGACCTCCTAACACTAAAAAATTCTTGAAAAATTGCACAAAATAGTAAAAATCTTTAAAAAAATATTCCTAAAAGACCTATTGAAAAAGGAAGATCTCTACCAAATTTGATATTATTTTTCTTCAGTTATTGATTTGGGGAGTGATTTTAAGGCATACTAAGGTCTAACTGCAGATTTTAGAAGAAGCACAAACCCTAGGTAATTCACATTAGGGTTTAAATTTAAAGACCCAAAACAAACCTGTTTGAGCTTGATTTGGGTGAGATTGCATGAGAAGGGATTTACTATGATTGGTTGTGCACCCCCTCACCCACTTGAATTGAAATTGATCTACATTTCAACTTAGGCAACCAATTAGGTCTATTTCACTTAGTAGTGGTGCATTAGGACTATTGTTTTCCTTGATTGGGTCACACCACTTCTACCTTATTGGACTTAAAAGCATCATATAGACCTATCTGATATTAAGGTTTCCACACTAGGGTAGAGCACATTTGCATGCCATACTTAAAGGAAATTCATATAACAATTGGGACTTTGTTGCGTGCTTCACTACAACCTTGTTTGAATTGACCTAAACAAGGAAACCCTAAAAGAAAAAAAAATTAATACAAGCACTTGAACCGTAAAATCCACTACACCAATTAATGCTTGTATTGAAAATCCTTTGTCTGTGCACTTCACACTCTAAATCAAATTTTAAGGGCAACATCCCTAAAACGTCCAATCACATTCCAAGAGCACTTTAAACCCAAGCCTAAAACTAAGTAGACGTGCCCTAGGTTGGAGAAATTTACTTGGTAACCAAATTTAATTGGGTAAAAATCAAGGCCTTATCTATTTGGACCAACTAGAGATAAGAAAGGTCGATGCGGTAACTGCGTTAACCTTTAGTGGTGTCCCGCCGTGCCGGGTGTCCTAGGGGGTCCCATCATTCTGGCCAGCCAAGTAATTCAAGGGTTGGTTTAACCCAGTTCCATCTCAGGATACCAGGTTTAGATCCAATTAGGGTTTACAATTTAAGGCTAGCTTGCTTGCTTGATTAGAGGCTCTCTCATCTTTCTTTCTAGGCCTTTGCCTTAATTCCACCAGCCCCTTATAGCTGGTTGTCTCTTCCTAAGGAAGACTATCTCTTATCTCTATTCACATTTTTTCTTAAATATCCATAAACCCATATTATTCTTTTGACCCTCAGGGTCCTCCATCTCCCAATCCAACCATGATTTCGACTCCTCCTAGTTGGGAGACTCATCCTAACCAACTGGGATATGATCATCCTTATCCCCTAGCTTATTTAGAACCTGAACCTCATGGATCCGACCCTTATCTAGATAAGAACCAATTGAAAGCTATAGTTGCTGAATTTCGAAAATATAACAAGGACTATACAAATCAATGTGCCAAGCTCCTGGAGCAAATTAGACAATCCCTGGCACAATCTCAATCTTATCACTCCTCCCAAGAACAAGAGACTTGGAACAACCAGCCTAGTGGGTCTAGTGACCCATATTTTGGATCCACTAGCTACTCTACTGATTCTTGCTACCATGGGGAGGCATCCTGGACTCAGCCAACCCAAAAGGCACCTTTGGACCTAATCCATGATTTGGGTAGATCATTTGAGGAATGCATCATTTCTGATACACCTGTACCTGATGATATATCACTAAGGAATTGGAATAATGGATCACAAGTACAGGATCACATAATAGGTTCTTAATCAACTCCCTCTATAGTCAGCCCCACTCAGGGTGATACACCTATTGATTCAAATCCAGATTTGTATAACCCTGAGTGGAGAAACAATCCTGATCTTTCATGACCACCACAAAGACTGACTTAGACTAAACATCAATCTAGGCCAGGCCAATATTCCACTCAAACCACTTTAGGGCAACCATCTAGTCCAGCCCAACCTACAACCACCCTTGAGGATATCATGAACATTTTGTTGGACTTTGACAAGAAAAATGAAGAAAGGCTGATCAGGTTGGAAAATCAAGTGAAATCTCTCAAATCAAGAGACTTCAAGAATCACTTTATTTCCGGATGCAAATGCCTTTTCACTCCTATTCTCCACCTATTCTTCCGACCCCTCCTCCAATCTATCATACATGCCATTGTACAGGGGCCAACTCTTTGGCCTCTAAAAGGAAGAGAAAAGCTAAGAGCCCACCCAAACGACCTGATTTGGGCTCAACCAAAAATCATAAGACCAAACCCACATCTAGCTCTAACTCAGACTCTAGGGACAAAAAGAAGAAAAAAGCTTCTGAAGTTGATTTGACCTATTTACCCTTTCTTGAGGCCTTAAAGAAAGAGTCACAAAAGAAGAAAAGGACTTGCACACCTAAAGAGGTGGTTTTATCAGCTAACATAAGTGCATTTGTTTCTAGCACTCTACCACCCAAAAAGATCGACCCTGGAAAACCTTTCATATCTTGTGCCATCAAGGGATTCACCTTCTATAGAGCCCTTGTAGATCTAGGGTCTTACATTAGCTTGATTCCTACCGCTCTTCTTGACCGCACCAAACTTGGAGATCTGCACCACACACCTGTCACCATTAGAATGGTAGATGGCTCCATCAAAACACCTAAGGGGGTAGTTCAGGATGTGATTATTAAAGTGCAAGGTCTTAGCTTTCCGGTAGATTTTATTATCTTGGACATGAATATACCAGAGAAGCTAAGTAATTCACCCATCATTCTGGGTCGACCTTTCTTGGCCATGGCCAATGCACGGATTGACTGTTACTCAGGATGTATGGAGATGAGTAGTGGCAATGAGAAGATTTACTGTGATATCTATGCAGCCGCTAAGAAAACAAAGTCAGGGTATTTTCTGGATGACACAGAAAGTGATTCGGAAGGCAATTTGGAAGAAACCATGGCAATTGACACCTGGGTAGAACCACATCACCCAAATCAACAATCCACTAGATCACATAAGTCACCATCAATACAGGATCAAATCTTTGATAGCATGGTTGACTATCTTGACCGACCTAGCCCAATTCAAACCCTTGCCCTTTACAATGAATCCCAGATTACCCAATTGATCAAAATGGTTCATGAAATAAAAGAAGCTAGTGTTAAAGAATATGATGATATAAGAAAAGAGCTTCATAGAATCTGGGACGAGCAATAAAAATTAGAAACATTTGAATTTGGGTCAGGTGTGCCACAACTAATTTGTGATTCGGTGGTGGTCATGCAGGATTCTGTTGATCAAACACCCGAGGTGGATGATATTGATAATCTTATTAAAGTTGAGAATGGAGATTTATTCAAGAATCTTGATCTTGATTTAGGGCCTAAGTATCAATCATTTCATTTTGAGGAACCAAGTATTAAGGGACCTGAATATGATTTTGTTGTATTTAAGAATACCCATGGAGACATTGATGAATTAATTCAAATGATCTCATACATGGAGCAACAAAATCAAAAGGACTGTAACAACTCCTCAATCAATGATTCAGCCCATTCTACTTTCAATGAGGGAGTTACTACTAAATCTAATGACCAATTTCATCTAAGTGAGAAGGAAATATCCCCTTATGAAAAGGATATTCAAGAGAATGAAAGACTGTTGAGGATAACATCTGATGAGTTATCAAAGGAAGCTAAAAATTTTGGGGAATCATGTGATAATTGGGAATTGGCATTGGAAAATTTGGAAGAGATAAAAGAAGAAGATGATACCCAACATCTTTGGTAGAGACAGAGACTGATCAGTGGACCTTGATTTCCATATCTGACCACACCACTTGGGTCATGCCTTCCATTCATCACCATTATCAGGACCCATACGATTTCACCCCACACAACTCCACCCATACCCCAACCACCCACATTCTCCATCACCTCTTCGGGATGACTTCACCTTCATTTCTTCCAGGCACCCGTAATTATCCATCTTTCTTCTGTAGCATCTGGTTGCAGATAATCCCAAGCCCCATCTACATATTTTTCTGACTATTTGGATTTGGAATTCATGGACAGTTGGTCCGCATTTACGGTCGACTGTTGACGAACGAGATTAAAATTCTTATCATTTTACTAGCCATTCTCAATAGTGTATTGACATATCCTTTTTAGCATACACCTAACTGGAGGCGTTAATCTCAACCCTTATATATAGCATATTTTATTTGTCATATTTTTCCTGCATATTCAATTTTACGTGTTGGAATAAGCAGAACGTCAAAATTCAGGAGCTATTCCAGGTGATTTCTAACCTTTTACTCCCTGTCTTAATTTATTTTTCATTATATTCATGCGTGAGGACATGCAAGAAAGTAGGCATGGGGGGGTAGTAATTGTAAACTGAAATTTTTCTACCAACACCTAGGAAAAATCTTTCGTACATCATGCTAATTGCACTTTAGGGTCCTTAAATTGAGAACAACTGACTCCACCTCCAATGTTCGCACTAGAGCTAAAAATCGTTTGCAACAACCACTTTCGACTCATCCATTCACCTTTTTATTCTAAATTTAGGGTCAAACTGAATATAACTCGAATTAAGGAAATTTTCGAAGTGCCACTTTTGAAAGGTTATACATAGAATGTATATATATTGCATTCATGAATAAGATTTTTATCAAGAGAATTTATTAAGGATTTCATCCTCTAGTTGATTCCTGTAATCTAGAATCTAGTACAATTTTCACTCACACATAGAATTTGCAATGGATTCACGGTGAAGGCTGATAAACGTTATTAGTATGTCGAGAAGAAGCAGTGCTTCTTTTGCTGAACTAATGGACAGTGTTTTGGGAATCAGGCAGATTTTCTTCCAAAAATCCACCAAATAATGTGAGATGAGAGTAGAGTGTACTGGTGCTCTAAGATTAGTGGAAGGAATTTGAAATCCTAGATAATTAGGTAATGATACTCAGAGATTAGGCATAGTTTTCGCTCTCGGATCCTGCGTATACATTTTTGCGTGAAATTTTGAGAGCCACCAAATAAGGCAAATACGCAGGGAGCGAGTTTTCATAAACTAGGGCTAAGATGAATGGTTACGACCATTCTTTATGGAATCCTCGACTAAAGGAGGGTATCAATGTCAAGGTCAAAAATACACCGTTCTATCCGTCTCTCCCGGTGCCATGAGTAGGTACTTCCACCAAATAAGCCGCCCAATGTCTCTTGAGTATCACCAATCCCTAATAATGCCTCCTCAATAAAGTTCGTGAATGTATGCTAGCTTGTGTTATGTTGAAAAAAATTATACATAGAAAAAAAGCGAAGAAGAAAAATGAATGAAAAAAAGAGAAAAATAGAAAAAGAAGAAAAAGCAAAGAAAAAGAGTGTGTGAATATTTAGTGTTTATTTCAGTTGCATTGAGGCAATACCACCAAATAAATTTGAGATCCACCAAATAAGGCCTTAACCTATTTTTTTGTGTTTCTGACTACCCGAATACTAGCCAAGGAAGTCTGAGTTAGTGTTGGGGTTATGGAACTCAATTAAAGTGTTAATGCCAAGTGAGACCACCAAATATGGATCATACGTGAGAATCTGGTGAGATTGTGAGCTCTAAGAAAAAGAAAGAAAAGAAAAGAAAAAAAAGAAAAAGAGAGAGAGAAAAAGAGCGAATGAGTACAAAGGAACCAAAAGAGAGCATTGTTTTTCTCGTCTTTCTCTAAGTTGAGTTACTTAATAATTTGGGAATCTAGATTCTATAGTACTAATTTCTATGTAGCACCAAGTGAGAGTGAGCCACCAAATAAACAACCATTTCCCTCTAAAATTCTCTACCTAAGCTTAAAGCCTGGGTGGAATCCAAAAAAATATCTTGGATACCCCGAGGAAGAAGTCCGCATACCCCGCTAGAATTTTACTAGGGGTCAAGCACAGACTTTAGAGGTGAATCAGGTCTTTCACTCGAATCCGTTGCGAAAGCAACATAGCTGCACTTTCACGTATTTGGATTTCAATATTTCTGGATGAAACAAAAGGAGAGAAATCTAAAGTCAATCTCTTTGATAAAAAGAAAAAGCGATCCTTTAGGGATCGATTTTGTAAATAACTTAGCCACGCATTTAGTCTTGCATTTGCTAGGGACTAGCAAAGTTTAGGCATGGGGGTATGATTGCACAGCAATCATAGCTCCTAATTAACCTAAATAATGTTTGAACCTAGCTTAATTTGTAGATATTGCACTCATATCTTGCATATCATGCATTGCATCAGTCTATTTAGAATAAGATGAGATATCCTACTATTTAATGATTTTTATTACTATTTGCAGGTAATAAAGTGATCCATGGAGATAGTGGAATAAAGTAATAAAGGAAGAAGAAGACTGATCCAAATAAGAGGAGTGAGGAGGATAGCCTTATCCCTACCCATAAAAACCCTAGGACAGCCTTCCCAAACCCAAAATAACCTCCATTAGGGCACCTTAGCCTCAAACCCCAAACATGGATAGCACTATCCATGTTCCTATCCACCTTATCCCTCTCCCAAACACTTAGGAACCAAAACCCACTCTCCATCACCTTTTAGGATGTCCAGACATCTGACTAGATGTCTGAGTTCTGCAGAATAACAATCCAGGAAGCCAAAACTCATACTGACACAGAATTGGACGTCTAGTTTAATGTCCAGACATCCAATTTTGTAGTATAAGATGGCTGACCACTATCCTGGACGTCCGATACTGCTCTCTGGTTCCTGATTTTGGTGTTGGAAGCCCTAGCCTGCCAATTTTGACCTAGGAACCCCACCAAATACCCTAGGAAACCTAATTAGAGACCTCCTAAGCCTAATCCACTATCCATAGCCCTACTTATCCTATCCATAACCCAATTGAACCATCTCATACCTAATTGGGTGCATCTACAGTTGATTGGGTCCACCTGAGCCCAATTAGATCCACCCAAGATCTAATTGACTCATACCTATTAGGGTTACCCTAGCTTAATCACATGTACACATCCAATTAGACTTAACCTAGACTTAATTAGGATCACTCCTATCCAATTAGACTTTCCTAAGCCTAATTAGGTCCACACCCACTTAATCTAGATTGACCCAACCTATTTAGCACCTAATCCTACCAAAACCCACAACCTAGCCCTACGAAAAACACACACCCACACACACCTTCCTATTTTACCCCTACCAAACCCAAGCACACTCTCTTGGAAACCCTAAGCCTGGTGATTCATGGTCTAGAATGGGCTCAACATTGTGTTCTTCTGCACTTGGAACTTCCCAACCTTCTTCAATATCAGGCACGTTGTACTCCATCTGGGTTGGGAATACACAACCATTTTGTGCCTCAAACCCGAGATCAGATTGATCCTCGATGTTGTCCCAAGATGGTTCATCCTCTGTTTGTGGTATATATGGGTATTTCTGGTCGATAATTTGTTTTAATAATCTCATTATCTCTTCCTATTTTTCAAGATCATCTTGGTGTTGCTCCCAAAGTACAGGATTTGTTAGGCATTAAAGGTATTCAAGATTGTGTAATTTTTCTATCTCAATGTATCCTATGATGAGCAAGTCTCGGGTTGATCCTTTTGTGGCTTCTGCTAATAGTATTTGGGTGCAAGTTATGATAAAGGTTGTGGTTGTTGGGACATCAACCTGAATGTTTTCTACTGGTGTTGAGGTTTTGTCTTCTTTTTCATAGAATTTCAAGGCATCCTCAATCATCCTATCTCTCATGGATCTCCGATATTCAGGTTTCTTGAATGGTAGTCCTAAGTGGTTTGGCTGCATATTTGAATCAGGTAGTGGAATCAAGATGTAGAATCAGAGTTTGAATCAAGATGTAGAGTCAAGTTATGAAGCGATTCAATCTGAATAAAGAGTCCCACTGAAAATGTATGTGTGTGCTCTAAAGAGAAAAGATGTGGGACTGGAGATGTTTTTGACCCAATCAAGACACCCAAAGACGTTTGGATGACTACGGAGGTTCGGGGCAGATGATACCCCTGGATCAGAAGATCGTCCACCTGAGAATTACCTGGGCAGCTAGAGAGGGAGAGTCCCGCAAAGATCCCTACATGGTAGAGCGTCCCCACAGGTTACAGGGTTTCCCCCACCCGACCTCTCTTGTCACTGAGATTTCAGGTAGACCAGAATGGGGACCTTGACCTCTTAAGTCTACCACTTTTATTTCAAGAGTGTTTTAGGGCTCTCACTTGAACTTTAGCTATTTTGATGTTGTGACCTAATTTGGAGGTTGGTTGACCCAAGGGGTCAACTTCTCCTGATCTATCCTAAAGATGGCAGAATGATTCTAGGCTTGGGACCTAAAGATCATCCTGATTCGACTCCCAGTTTATTAGGTCCAAGATTTTAAGATTCAAGTGATTTTAGAGCTCAATTTTTAGGGTTTGTCTTGTTTAGATCTCTTCAATCAAGGGCTTGGGTAGCACACTGATGCGGGAGGGCTCATTTCCTTTTAAACAGGCATGTGTGACTAGCACTCCAAAACCCTACTGTAGAAACCCAAATTTGGTTCTATTTCCAATCCTCTTTTCTTCTTGAAAAAGGTTCCCTTTGGACTTAAAAGCAAGAAATGAGTTGTCTGCAGAGATTAAGCATGATTTTTATTAGGCACAGGAATTTTGTGGGATAAGATTTAAAAAGAATTACTCCAACTTCAAGAAGATTTGAAAAACTTTTGCAAAATCAGGAAACGTTTGCCTTAAAGATGGTGATTACTATAGAAAGAAGGCAATTGATTCCTAAATTAATTTCTTCCTTTTGTCTTTCAAGGATTAGGGGATGGTTTAAGGAAGAAAAGAGATTACCTGCCCTGGAGTAGTTGACTTGCGGGAGGGATCTTCTCACGAAATACCTTGCAAGATCACAACAAAGCAAAGTAGGGCAAGTTAGTATTCAATATGATCAAAAAAAAGAATGTAGAGATTAGTGATAAATTGCGCGTTGCTCCCCGGCAACGGTGCCAAAATGTTGGCGAGTGCTTGATCGTGTTTTATAAGTCAGTTGCGTCGTAGTATAGGTGACCAAGCGTTGTCGACAAATAAAAATTTATTACTCGACAACCTAAGTATCCGAGGTCGAACACAGAGAGCAAATGGAATTTATTCACTAATCTCAATAATGTAATTGAACACTTAGAATTACTCAAAACTTAATTCAGAATATAAATGAAAGAGTTTAAAAGACAATTGTGGCAAAAATAAAAGAGTTGGACATCTGATCATAGGATCAGACGTCTTAAATGATGGCCTCTATTTTCTTCTGCTTGTTCTTCTTCTTTTCTTTCTGTCTCTACTTCCCTTGGCTTTAGTCTTTCTTCTTCTTCCTTCTCTTCCTTTCTCTGATTTTCCTCTTTCCGTAGTTCTTTTTCTTCTATTCTTCTGACTTTGGCCATCTGCTTCTTCTTCCTTGTTTCTTCCTTTCTTCTTATTTTCCTCTGTCTTCTGCCTTGACTCTCTTCTGCAGTGTCTTTCTCCTTCTTTTCTCTGCGGGTCTTCTTTTTCTTCCTTCTCTTCCTAACTTCTTCAGCCTTAGCTCTCCTCTGGTGTTTTCTTCTCTTTGGCTTCTTTCCTTCGTCCCTGCACACACAACACCGAAGAGAAAAACCTACCCCTCTACCCACACCCGCGTCTCTCTCTCTTTGTATGTCACTCTTTGGTACGCTCTCCCAGAGCCGGGTAATCGAGTCGGGTCGTGTGCCCGGGTCCAGGCGCACCGGCGTGGGTGTGGTGCGTGAGGAGTGCTCGGTAGGCTAGTCGAGTCGGGTGCCAGATCCACAGGGGAGAATGTCGCGGATGAGGCATGATAGGTGAGGGACCTCACCCCATGTATTTCTCAAGGCGAAGAAAGTAGAACACAAATTCAATATATCGCACGTGCTTCACTCTTGATTTTCCGAGGTGGGACTAATGTCCCACCCGCTTTTGCACGTTTGCCCGCTGGAGCTCCTTCTTCCAATTGCAGTAGCTGGAGGCCTCTCAGCACCCACTTCAGGCTGGACTCACTCTCGCACTCAGCCCACGCAGTTTGGAAGCCTGGAACCTGACGCTTGTGGACTGGAGCTGGAGAACTAGCAAGCTCAAGCCGTCACTAATGGCGGCTGGTGCTCTACCCTGCACGACACAAAAGGAGCCTTGCGGCTCTATCAGACCACAGGAGAACCTTCGCCGTGTCATGGCGAAGGTGAGGCGGGGGGTCGGCATGGCTCAGACTGGCCTAGGCATGCGTGCCTAGGTCGGACTGTGACCGTGTGAGTGGGTGTGTTCGGTGGAAGCGTGGAGTGCGTGTGCCGATCTGTGAGTGGGTGGAAAGTGTTCAGTGGACTGTGGTGGAGGTGTTGAGGTTGGTGGTGAGACATGTGGAGGTGTGGAGCAATGGATGCGTCTCGCCGGAGGTTGGCCGGAGAGGGGGAAGATGGTGGTGGATAGTGACGGTCAAGGGGTAATTCATGAAATAAATTGAGGGGAATTGAAGATGGGATAGAGACGAGTGATTCTAACCTAACTAAGTGGATGAAGGGGGGAGAGATGGCGGCTGGCAGTACCTGTTGTCACCGGAGAAGAAGGTATCCAGTGGAGGGAGACGGCGAAGACAATAGGGCTAGAGGTGCTCGCGCGGGTGTTGCGCGACGCGGAGGTGGATGGTAAGGATGGCTCTGCCACTGGTTTTGTGACAGAGTGACTAGAAAGAGGAGGGAGGCTCGTCGGAGCTCACTGGACCACTTGGCTAGAGGAGAAGAAGAAATTGAGGTGGATCTCTAGCCAAGTCGAGCTAAAGAGGTGCGGCCGGAGATGGTGGTCATTTTATAGTCGCTTGCAAGGACTTGACATGCGTGTGTGAGTGTGTTTGGAAGTGTCATTATAGTTTGCACTTGCGACATCGGTTTTAAAGTAAAGAAATGGATGTGAGTCCAAGTGTCAGTCTCAGGGAGGCGTAAAAATCGGATTTCTCTTGTCACTTATTGTCACGAAAATCATGGGGTTTTGCTTGCGAAAAGGCACGGGTGAAAAGAGAGAGAGAGAGAGAGATTAGGGTTAGAGTTGTTTCATTTGTAACATACAATTTGAATAGAAAATAGAGCAGACAACTGAATAGAAAACAACTTCATTAATCATCCAGCTTTAGTTTATAATTACAACATTAGATACATGCTTAAACATAAGTAAAGTAAAGCCTAAAAGAAGGGAAGAAAGAGAGAGAGAGAGGGAGGGCGGCGAGGTAGCCACGGTGGTGGAGAGGGCTCCGTCGGCGGCTCATCATCTCCGACGATTACAAAAGGACTTAAAGGTAGCTAGGAGGGGGTAGAGTAGTTGCAAATAGGTGGTTGGAAGGGGTTTAAATAAGGAGAAGGGCTTTCCAAATGAAGGGGTTTTAGCGACGTCTTAAGACGTCGCTAAAACCCTTCCCAAAATGTCAGTGAAGACCTCCGCTCGCCGGTTGCTCGCCCGCAGCTGTTCTTCCTCGCGCCTGATCCGTGTGCGCACGCCACGAGCCGTCCTATCAAAGATCGGACAGCTGGGATCTCACGCGAGGCGCTCGCCTAGATCACGCCCTTACACCCACGTCATGGCGCGCGTCTGGCCAGGGCGCATCTGCGGGCACCACGTCTCGCAATCTCTGCCGTCCGCTACCCAATTTCGCCCGTGCGCGTTGTCTCTCTGAATTTCAGCTCCACGCGACTCGAACACGCGTCGCGTGGGCGCGGGCGTGCGCTCCAACCGCTGTGCTACGCCCGTTGCTTTGTCGTGGCGACTGCGGGCGTGTGCACGGTTCTCAGTCGTTCGATCGGAGCTCGACGGCTGAGATCTGTCCCACGGGTGAAGGTGGCGATCTGGACGTGGTGAGCGGGTGCCACGTGGCGCGTCATGAGCCATTGATCATCAGATCAACGGTCATAACTTCTTAGGCCCATTGTGGGAGCTCTGGATGTCGGATTTGGCCAATTTCGAGTCCGTTAGACTCCGTTTGTTGTTCTGAATCCATTAGTGTGATCCGATTGCTCATCTGAGGCCTGCTTTGACAAGTGCTCATACAAATGGCCATTAATATTATTTTATAAGCAATCTTGACATATGATGCATGCAATGCTCCCATTCTACTTATGCTGTGTTATCTATGCCTTTTATTCTTAAGATGGGCCCCATTCAATAGAATTATCACCCCAAGATGCAGTGTTATCAGGACTCCTATGCTTGGAAGACAAGCCTCTGAGCATAAGAGACCTTGCCGGAGATGGAATTCTATGGCATACCCAAATCTCTCATGCGTTCGCACGAGAGATTAGGTGTGAATTAGGGATTAGGACCATGCTCAGATGGAAGGGAATTCTCAGAGAATCTCCCTTCCAAATCTAGGAGATCTTTGAGGAATCAGAGAGTACTCCCCCTCCATTCCTCGTCGGAGTAGGATTTCTCCCCATTACTGGTGGAGGGACCTATTTGTAAGAGTGGCGAGGAAGTTAGGGGGGTCTGTGCAATGGTTTACAAAAGATAGGGGTTAAAATGTAATTGGGTGTACTATTTTGCAAAGTAGGTCAAGATGACCTCCCGTTAGGTCCAAATTTTGGTACAAACCTAATTTGGACCTAAGGAATCCAATAGTGAAGTTGGATTTTAGGTTTGACCATGTTTGACTAGACTTTTTGCACAAAAACCCAAATTAGGTCAATGAGTTAGGACCCTAATCTAGGTCAAAATAGGTTCCAAAGGCCAAATTGAAGGTTCTAAACCCTAGGGGATATTTTTCCATGAATTTTAGAGGGTTTACTTTATTTTTATCTTGACTAGAACCTTTTTGAATTAAGCGAGTCTGTTTTAGGGTTACAGAATGTCATTTAATTCCTAGATTGCACATGAACTCATTTCTGTCTGAACCAACCCACTTTTTATCTTATTCAGACCATTTGACCTATGTTTTGCCTCTGAGAAATCCCGTTTGTACTGCAATGGTAAAATTGCAGTTTTAACCATTATTTCATGCTTTCTTCTCAGAACACTTATTCCTTGAATTAAGCCCTTCTCTAGGTTATGTAGGAGCTCTTATTTTCTTTCGTAGGTCAAAATGAGCTAGTTAGGACTCATGATGAGGCTCTCATCAATACTCCTCGATGTCCGACGACTCCTGCTGCCTCTCCTCATCGTCTGAACGCGATACCGGCAGCAAATCCTTCTTCCCTACCTTCTTCCGCATCGAGCAGTACCAGCCGGCACCCCTATCCTCCTCATCCTCGCCATCCAACCCCTACTAGAGCTCCTTCTTTCTCCGACATCGGCCATACCACAACCAGCGACATCTTCACTCCCCATCGTCCGCTACCTCCCTCAAACGACTCCTCAACTTCCCCTCATCACAACAGCAACTTCAACACTTCATTTCGACCCCCGCACAATCGTCTGCGACTCCATCTTCCATCTCGCTGGCATACCTCCGGTGAGCCCTAGCAGCTTCCACATACTGCCAAACTAGCCGCTCCCGCACTCCACACCTTCGCCATTCACCGTAGATCAAATGCCCTAACTTAGTTAGGCCTATTGATCAATCCTGCACTCCCCCAAACACCACCACCTTCACAAGCACAGTTTGCCTCCACCAGCACCCACAGACCACGCTTGCACCACGCCGACCCCCTCATCAAGTTTGCCGTAGTCCGACGAAGCCTCTGAGTTGTTCTGACTGGGCCATTAGGCCGTATTTGTCTTTTCAGGTGTTGACCCTTAGTGCCATTAGCAGACCTCCTTCGAAGCAAGCTTCAAGGCTCGTTCCTCGCCTACAACCCCAAGCACTTGTCCCAGGCAGCACGGAATCCCTCCAGAAATACAACCCAGGGACCAATTCGGCCCTTTGATCGGGCCTACTAACGGAATTAGACGAAGACCTCTCCACCTACTGCTGCGTGTGCTGCGTGAAGAAAAACGGGGACAGATAGTCCCACATCAGAAGTTTACGAGCGGCTGCAGTGACTTAAATTGAATTTGTGATACGGGCTTATCGAATCGTACACAAGGGGTGAGGTCCCTCACACCCCTCACTCGGCCTCGTCCGCGACACTAACCCCGCGGATCTGGCATGGTTCAATTACCCACCTAAGCTATACACTCCACGCTCACCACCCACTACCGATGAGCCTAGACCCAAGTGCGCTCTAGGTCTGATTACCTGTATACCTGGTACTGTTGAAGGCTCTGGGAGAGCATGACCCAGAGAGAGAAAGAGAGAGAGCGTGTAGGGGTTAGGGGGATTTTGCTCTAAAAAGGATTGGCTGACACTTAGCCAAATTTGAGGATCCTTCCCCTCTGCGTGAAGAAGAGAAGCAGAAGAGTCTGTGAAGAAGAAGAGTCTAAGAAGAGGAAAAGAAGAAGAGGAGAGAAGCTGAATAAGAGCAGAGAAAGAAGAAGAAAAGAAGAAAAGAAGAAAGAAGACAAAGCCGAAGAAGAAATAGAAGGAAAGGAAAAGAAGAGTCTGCAATTAGAGAAAGAAGAAGAAGCAGAGCACTGTTCATCCAGACATTTAAGACGTCTGATCCTACCATCAAACGGTTGACTAGAGTTGATTTCTACATAGCTATTGAGTTCCATTTGATATTATTGTAAGGAGTAATTGGTGATTCAAATCACCATTTTACTCCATTTTTTTTGTAGTCTGACACTTGATATTATTGCCACATTATTCTGAATCAATTTCTGATCATAAATTCTTATCTCTATTGTTTAAAATTACAATCTTGATAATCGAATTCATATTTTCTCCCAGCGAACGATCTCAGACTTTTTGAGTATAAATTTTATCTATTTTTCGTAAGATTTCGACTATACTGCAACTCAACGATGTAAAACATCGATCTCACGCGAATAATAATATATATAACGTATAATTCCATAATAATAATATATGTCGGTTCACATAATGATTTTAATAATCTCCCACTCGAACCACATATATCATCCTTACAAACATACGTTCAGGTATGCTTGTATGAGCTCATTAATACAACATCACAATAAACCACATCTCCACCAATCTCATCCATACTCTGTTAACATACGACCAAAGTTGGTTTTCACCATTATAAAATCGAGTAGACCAAGTAATGGTCACATACATTAACACAAGTAATGACATAGATCTGATATAGGTACATAGCATGAAAATTGCATGTTAATGTAATCTACACATGCCTATTTTTAACTCGTCCAAAACTTTATCATACAAGAGATCACATGGCAAGGACTAACAAGTTCAAAGAATGAAAAACTTTATTATTATGTGCATAATCCAAAACATGTCCATACTTGAAACACCAAAATAGAACAAACTCCCACTGAATTGTTGTACTACAGAATATATACAACACCCATACAGACAACATGCTCATGGAAAACCTTTGGCATTAACCCTTTAGTGGATGGGTTTCCCATCATGGAGTTGGTCCCAATTTGTTCAATGGACACCAATCTACTTTGAACTCTTTCCTTGACTGCTAAAAACTTGATATCAATGTGCTTCAACCTCGAAGAACTTTTGTTGTTGTTAAAGTACATCGCCGCCAAATTATTGTCACAATAAAGTCGAAGTGGTCTTTTGACACCATCAATTATCCGTAGTGTTGTGACAAAATTCCTAACCCATACTCTATCATTTGAGGCCTTGAAGCATGCTATGCATTCTACTTCCATAGTGGAGGTAGTTATCAAGGTTTGCTTTGTAGTATCTTAAGAATAAAAACACACTAGAAGGGAGAATGAATAGTGAAAAAAAATTGTAAATAATACAAGCCACAGAAATGGAACACCAAATATATAGTGGTTCCCCTCACTTAAGTACTCCACAACCTAAGTCTCCTGACTTAGGATTTTTAACCTGATTCCCTCAACTTGGAGGGAATCAATTTACTAAATATGAGGCAATTAACGGGTTACCTCAACCCAATTACAAGAACAAATAAGAATAAGATGTTACAAGTGTAAGGAAGAAAGATAAAAGCTTACAACTAGAATTCTAAGTCTCCAATAAGAATACCTTTAGCAATATTTAATAGTAAGATCTAGCATTAAAATAGTGCACAAAAATGATTTGTAGAGAACTAAAAATACGCCAAACGAACTTGTTGCAATTTGGAGATCCTCTTGAAGGCTTAAGGCAACAAGCACTATCACCCTTGCAGCTAAAATGTAGAGAATAAGAATTCTAGAAGCAAGGAAGGTTTTCTATTCTTGTATATTGTAAAGATGGCTCTCTGTTAGAACTCGAACAGGTTATGTTAATATGGTGAAATTATCGTTGAAGTGAGTATAGTGGTTAACCTAAATCGAGCCTAACCATCTTTTTATAAAATTTTTAACCTGACCTACTTAATTTTATCTTGGTCACTTTTAGGCCCAAGGTCAATCTCAGGGAGACGGGGATTAAAGGTGAAGAAGTTTCTACGCCTTTCCTACAACGAATCTCTTTCGTGCATTTATTATATTTTTGGTTTTTTCTATTTAAGATTTTTTGTTGATAATATTGTCCTTGAGGCACACCCTTAAAATCAGGTCATTGGCTTTGAGCCAAATTGTTCTTGGCTTTGAGCCAAGTTAGGGTTTCCAAAAAAATTGGTCCTGTTATTCGCAAGATCGAGTACCTACAAGACAAGGATTATCTTTTCTCTTTTACTTTTTTTTTATCTTTTTAACAGCAGGAAACAAAAGAGAAATAAAAAAACAAGATATGTTGCTTGTAGAGAAATAAATATGGTCTATATATATATATAGATATATATACATATATATATATATATATTATATATAGGGGTGGGGGTGGAAGTGGAAATGGCATGTAGCACAGTGTCGAGTTGGTCCACGTCTAGTAAGACGCAGCCAACAAGACGAAGTGCTACGTAGAGTGTAGGATGGATGTGTGAGAGTGTGTACGGAGGCGCTTTCTTTACGCAGATATCGGGGAATATTAGCAACTGGTGCAGATATTCCTGCGATATAACGCGTGGTGAAGTGACTAGTGCATATGGATACAGGTAGGTGATATGAATGTAAATATATATATATATATATGTATATATGTAAATATATATTTATATGTATATATATAGATAGGGTTGTAACTATATAGGTGTATATGTAGTTATGTATATATATATATAGATATGTAAATATATATATAGGTATATATATATATATTTATAAATATGTATATATATTTAACTATATAGATATAGATATATATATATAGTAATTTATGTATATAGATATATATATGTATATATGTATATAGATATATTTGTATAAGTATATATATATATATATGCATATATATATATATATATATATATATATATATATACTTATATTTAGTTGATTAGGTATTAATATGTGTGTATATATATATATAAATGTATATATATATAAGTATGTATAGGTGTGTACAAGTGAGTGTGTGAGTGTGTACAAGTGAGTGTGTGTGCGTATGAGTGTGGGAGTGGCTGTGAGAGAGAGCTGGAGAGTTTAAGGCCTCTGGTGGGGGCAGGGCGTCGTCTGGATGCGTGGGCACGCGCAGGCGCGGGCGCGCAAGGGGCTACGCGCAAGCACTGGAGGGAGCACACGGTACTGTCGTCGTTCGCCGGCTGGTGCGGGAGCGTGAGAGAGAGCGCAACGCAGCGCACTGCATAATGCAGCGCACTGCGCTGCGGGCATGGGCACAGATGCGGGCACTGGTGCTAGAGCAGGCAACTGGCTAGAGGCGGTAGCGGCGAGGAGAGAGAGCGCGCAGTGACAGGATAAGTGAGAAACTCTCCGATCACTGTACTGTAGCTACAGTGTCGCGCTGAGAGGCGTGAACAGTAGCTACAGTGCCGCGTGGGATGGACAACCGGTTGCGGCCGGTTCTGCATGCGCGGCCGCACTAGAAGGCGCCTGCGCGCGCGGAAAGGGGCTGTGAACAGTGCTGGCGTACGCGCGGGTGCTTGCCCGGCTGCTGGAGGCCGCTGCTGCTGTTGGAGCTTCAGACCTTGGAGCTCCTGACAATGGCGGCGAGGGTGTTGAGTGGAGGAAACAAAGGGGGAAACCACCACGCCCACCTTCTCATGAAGGAGCTGGGTGGTGGTGGAACTCAAAGTGGTGGTCATGGGACCACTGTGAGCTTGCTCCTGCCCGCAGTGTGTCTCTTCAGTGCGAAGAGAGACTGCGTATGGAGGGGAGAGGGGAGGAAGATGGCCTGGAGGAAGGTGTCTGCTGGTGTGTGTTCCAGGCTCCCTCTCGCAAGGAAGATGGCCAGGCTTTTTAAAGAAGTGGGAGCCCACCACAGCCATGCTGCAGGTGTGGATGACCAACCATGCTGTAGGGCAGAGGAATGGCGCGAAGAGATGCCAGCCCCATGCCCTGAGCCACGCGAGGGAGACGATTTCAAAGTCAAAATAAAAAAATTAAGAAGGTGAAATTGCGAGGCAGCACTTGAAGAAGATGTTATTTACATAGCCAATTATTTGCATTATCCTCCCCTCTCAAATACATGCATGCATGTGTCAATTTTACAAATGCAACTATAGCTTCCTAATATGCAATGGCAGTATTAGGAAATAACACAAGATAGCATATTTATTGGTGTATTTTTGCTGTGCAATCATACCCCCATGCCTATCTTTTGCTAGTCCCTAGCAAAACATTTTGTATTGTATTTAGAAATGATCTTAAGCTGAAGATTTTCTTTTGAGGCGACATGGGTGTGTTTATTTGTCGGATATTGTGAGAACCAATTGCAGAGAAGACTACCAGTACTTTAAGTCTTATGTGATATAGACCATCTCTCGACTAACCTGGACTCTTGATATTTAAACCTTAAGTACGATTTCCAGGACTCAGGAGTTTTTGTTGTACTTGAGAGCTCAAGAGATTATGACTTGTGCATAATGAAGGATCAAGACTGACCAGATGAACATTAAGACTCAAGCCCAGGGTTTCACGAATCTTTAAGTGCAGGTTGGTCCCTGTTTCAGCTCATGTTTTCGGATTGATCCTAAAAAAGTTGACAGAAAACTCAACCCTCATTTTTTTCTTTTGTGGCTCAAAGAATATATGATAGAAACAGGGTATTTGAAACTTTGCCCTGAAACATTTTGAGGGAGAAGAATTTACAGACATTTGTAAGATATACTGACTTATTTGCACAATTTTTTTTTTTTGAAACACGTGTCAGTATATCTCTTACAACTTTATTTGAAGGAGCACACTTTTCATTTGGTGGGAGAGTTCCTTTTTGGTGGAAAGGGCTTCTCCTAGACACAAGAGTAAAGCTTGGGATAAAAAGTCTACCTGCGCGCACAGGTAAGGACTCCACCTTCCCTAATGAACACTAGGGTTGGATCTTATGTTCACCTAGTCTTTCTTGATATGTGTAGTGTGAACCAAGATTACTTAGGCTCTCGAGTAGAAGCAAACCAACGGATCCTGTACTGATGTCTCAGGTACAAGAATACGTCCTTAGTTAGGAGAGATTCAGATCTATCTTGTCAATGCTCAAGTGAATTAAGCCGAGCCTGAGCGAATCAAGCTTCTGTGGCATGGAAAGTCTTCAAAACAGTGGTTGAGTATCCATAAACACTTATTGTATTTTTGTTTTAGCCTTCAGATCATTACTAAGCCCCTTTTTTTTTATGCTATGTACATATTTATAGATGGATGAAAGCTGCATGATACCATATAATACCCAAATCCTATAGATGCCTATCCACCCCCCCATGCCAAACGATGCTATGTCCTCATATGCATGCAGGGTAGGGTAGAGGAAGGTCCAAAGATCGGGGAACGAGAGCTAAGGTGTAGGGTATATAGCAGGGTGGTAGGGTGGGTGGATGGTGGGTGGTGAAGTGAAAAGGTGAGAAGTGAAGTGGAGTGTTGCTGGGGTGCCTCACAACGAGCGCTGAATTTAACATCCCCAGCTGGACTCAGAATGAGGCATGAAATTAGTTACCCGACAGCAGGGCAACAGTTTCTCCAACGGGGGCAGGTTCATGAGTAAGATAAGGTTTTAAACGCTGCCCATTGATCATAAATTTATGCCCAGATTTGGGATCTTCAATTTCAACGGCCCCGTTGGGAAATGGTCTCGAGACCAAGAAGGGACCAGTCCATTTGGACTTCAATTTCTCTAGAAAGAATTTAAGCTGGGCATTGTAAAGCCAAACTTGCTGAGATGGCTCAAATTCCTTCCGCCGAATACGGCTGTCGTGAAAAGCCTTAGTGCGTTGCTTGAAAGTTAAGGCAGAATCATAGGCTTCACGACGGAGCTCTTCTAGCTCTTGGAGTTGGAGTTTCCTTTCTCGACCACACAGGTCTGGGTCGAGGTTACATTGGTGAATCGCCTAATAAGCGCAGTGCTCCAGCTCCACGGGCAAATGACAAGGCTTCTCGTAAATGATTCTACAAGGAGACATACCTAGGGGAGCCTTGAAGGCGGTCCGATACGCCCAAAGTGCATTAATCAGCTTGTCGGACCAATCCTTATGGTTAGGCCAAACCGTTTTCTGGAGAATTTGCTTGATTTGTCGGTTTGACACCTCCGCCTGGTCGTTCGTCTGAGGATGATACGAAGATGCAATACGATGGTGGACTCCATATTTCCTCAGAAGTGCCTGTTGTCACGCTTTTTGTGTGGGTTTAAAGTATATCACGTTGTAGTATAGCCGACAAAGCGTTCAAACACATAGAGAATTTTATTACTCGAAAATTGGAGTATCCGAGGTCGAACACAGGGAGCAAATGAAATTTACTACTAATCAAAATGTAATTGAACACTCTAATTTACTCAAAATGTTAATTCAAATATGAATGTATGCCATTAAAAGTAATTATGACAAAAAAATATGAAATTGGACGTCTGATCTGGTGATCGGACGTCTTAAAAGTATTTTTGCCTTTTTCTTCTTCTGATCTTCTTTCTCTTCTTTGCTTGTGAAGGCCTCTTCTTCTTGCCTTTGTATCTTTTCTCTTGTTTCTTCTCCTGCCTTGCCTTCCTTCTTTCTTCTTCTTCTGATCTTTGCTGTCTTCACTTGACCTTTCTTTCGTTCTCTGGCTTGCTCCTGCCTTGCTCTTCCTTCTTCTCCTGCAAAGGCTTCTTTCTTCTTCTTCTTCTCTGCCTTGGTCTCTCCTTCGCTTAGTTTCTTCTTCTGCTTCTTCTCTTCTCCTTGCGGCTAAGTCTCTCCACTCTCAGTCTGCCTGCACAGGAGCAAAACCTACCCATTTCCCTCTACCCGCGCGTCTCTCTCTCTCTCAACGATTCACTCAAGGTCGCTCTCCCAGAGCCACACGGATATTCGGGTCGGATCGTACCCGGGACCAGGCGCACCTGCAGGTGGTGTGATGCGCGAGGAGTGCTCAAGGATTGGGTCAGTCGGATCCCGCCAGATCTGTGTGGTCAAGCCGCGGACGAGGCGTGCGTGGGGGGCAAGTGAAGCCGCCTCACCCCTGCGCTTACGGAGGAGTTAAGGTAATTTCACAAATTCAATTTATGTCGCAGCGGCGCCTCGTCTCTCCACGATGTGGGACTAAAGATTCTGTCGTGATTTCGCGCGCACCCGCAGACTCGCGTGCCATCCTCACAGCTGCTGGCTCTGCTTGCGCTCCTTGCTAGCCTCACTCACTTCGCGACACTCGCATGAGCCTGCTGCACCTGCAGCCTGGGAGTCCTGATACCTGAAGCTGCTGAAAGCTCCTTACTGCTTCGGCTGATAATGGTGGCCGGAGCTTAAACCTGTCACACACAAGAATGGCCTATTGGCCCAATCAGATTGGCTAGAAACCTTCGCCGTGTTACGGCGAAGGCGGTGGGCGGTGCTGCAGGCTGCAGGTCGACCTAGGCGTGCGTGCCTAGGTCAACCTGTGGCCGGAGATGTTGGGTTGTTTGGGGGGTGATTGTGGAGGTCTGGAGTGGCAGTGGTGGGGTGGAACGAATTCCTGGTGGTGAGGTGGAGCTCACGAGATGGTTGGCGAGCCATGTGGAGGGGCGGAGTGGTGTGGGCGGCTCGCCGGAGGTCGGTCGGAGGCGAGGAAGATGGAGGTGTTCAGGCACTGTCGGGGGGTAAGTAGATAAAATAGCAAGGGAAAAAGAGAGAGGGGAATGTGGAGAAGGTATTTGGCCTAACTACAGGGATGAAGGGGGACGGAGAGGCGAACAGCAGTACCTGCTGTCGCCGGAGAAGATGCTGCCCAGTGGGGGAGAACGACGGCGACGACGGGGCTGAGGCGGCGTGCGCGGGTGCTGCCCGACGCGGAGGAGAGTCAGGAAGATAACTCTGCCACTGGTTTTGTGGCAGAGCGAAGAGGGAGGGGAGGAGGGCTCGCCGGAGCTTGCTGGGAATTTTGGTCGGGCAGGAGGAGATGAATTGGAGGTGGAAACTCGGCCAAATCAAGCTGACCATGAGCGGTCGGAGGTGTAGTCTCTTTTATAGATGCTGGGCCGGGTGTGCAGAGCGTGGAGGGCACGCCAGCGTCTGAGGTTGGTTGCCGGAGATAGAAAGAAGTTAAGATACCCAAATCTCTCGTGCGTTCGCATGAGAGATTGGGTTCACACCAGGGATCAAGATTGGCCTCAGATGGAAGGGAATTCCTCAGAGAATCTCCCTTCCATTTCTAGGAGGGGATCTCTGAGGAATCAGAGAGGATTCCCTCTCAAATCCTCACCGGAGCAGGATTCTACCCTAATAATGGTGGCAGGACCTGATTGCAAAGGTGGCGAGGAAGTTAGGGGGTGTTCTGTTATGCTTTTCAAAAGATAGGGACCAAATTGTGATTTGGGAGTACTAAATTGCAAAGTAGGTCAAGATGACCTCCCCTTAGGTCCAAATTTTGGTACAAACCTAATTTTGAGCTAAGGAATCCAATTGTGAAGTTGTATTTTAGGTTTGACCTCGTTTGATTGGACATTTTGCGTAAAAACCCAAATTAGGTTAATTGATGAACTAGGACCGTAATCTAGGTCAAACTGGGTTCCAAAGGCCAAATTAAGTGTTCTAAACCCTAGGAGATATTTTTCCATGATTTTTAGAGGGTTTAATTGATTTTTATCCTGACCGAAACCTTGTTGAATTAAGCGGGTCTGTTTTAGGGTTACCACATATCATTTACTTCCTAGATTGCACATAAACCCATTTCTGATTGACTCAACCCACTTTTTATCTCATTTAGACCTTTTGACCTGTGTTTTGCCTCTGAGAAATCCCGTTTATGTACTGCAATGGTAAAATTACAGTTTTAACCTTTAATTCATGTTTTCTTCTCAGAGCACTTATTCCTTCAGTTAAGCCTTCTTCTAGGTTATGTAGGAGCTTTTATCTTCTTTATTGGGTCAAAATGAGCTAGTTATGGCTCATGATGAGGCTCTCATCAGTGCCCTAAAAGAAGCATGGGTAAAATGGCTTCCTCCATCCGAGATAATGTCTCGAGGGATCCTAAAGCGTGCAAAAATGTGGTCTTTGACAAATCGAGTGGATGTGACATGGTCAGTATGGCGCGTGGGAATAGCCTCGATCCATTTTGAAACGTAATCAACAGCTACGAGGATGTATTCGAAGCTATTGTAAGGAGGAAAGGGACCCATGAAATCAATTCCCCAAATGTCGAAAATTTCAGCAGCTAGGATGGGTTGCAAGGGCATCATGTCATGACGTGACATTGACCCTAACGACTGGCACCTTGTGCAATGTTTGGCATAATTGTGTGCATCCTAGTGAAGGGAGGGCCAAAAGAAACTGCACTGCAACACCTTGGCTGCAGTTTTCCTCCCAGAGAAATGGTCTCCGCAGGCCTGACTGTGGTAGAAGGATAGCACACTGGGGAATTCACTGTCAGGAATACAGCGACGGATGATCTGATCAGCACCTATTCGAAAAAGAAGTGGATTATCCTAGAAATAATACTTTGCTTCTGCAATGAGACGCTCGCGTTGGTTTTTAGGCCAGCCACGTGGAAAGGAACCAAAAGCAAGGTAATTGGCAATGTCGGCATACCAAGTTCCATTTGCCACATTAATTGCCAATAGGTGCTCATCGGGAAAAATCTCATTGATCGGCAGGGTAAGTCCAATGTGGTCAGGGTCCAGTCTAGAGAGATGATCAGCAACAACATTCTGGGCTCCAACCTTATCGAGGATCTCAATGTCAAATTCTTGGAGCAGAAGGATCCAACGAATCAGTCTAGGCTTGGCATCATTCTTGTGCATGAGATGGCGAATGGCTGCGTGGTCAATGAATACAATAACATGTGAGCCCAGAAGGTAAGAGTGGAATTTCTCCAGCCCAGAGACAACCGCCAGTAGTTCTTTCTCAGTGGTTGTATAATTACGCTGGGCCTCGTCCAACGTCTTACTGGGGTAGTACACCACGAAGGGGTATCTATCGCGTCTTTGTCCCAGGATGGCTCCGACTGCAAGGTCGAAAGCGTCACACATGAGTTAAAAGTCGAGGGACCAATCAGGTGGCTGGAGAACAGGGGCCTTGGTGACAGCCTCACGCAACTGCGTGAATGCTCGTATGCAGTCGGGGCCCATATCAAAGGGTACGTCGGTCGATAGGAGATGAGTTAAAGGTTGAGAAATCTTGGAGAAGTCTTTAATGAATCTCCTATAGAAACCAACGTGTCCCAAGAAGGAGCGGATTTGTTTGACAGAGCCACGCACAGGTAAATCAGCAATTACATCAAGCTTAGCTCTGTCAACCTCAATACCCCTATCGGAGATGATATGCCTGAGAATAATTCCCTCGTGTACCATAAAATGACTTTTTTCCCAGGAAAGCACGAGGTTCACATCAATACATCTCCTAAGGATACGGGTCAGGTTGGCAAGACAGTCATCAAAAGAGGGTCCAAAGACCGAAAAGTCATCCATGAAAACCTCGAGAAAGTCACCCACCATGTCATGGAATATCGCCAACATACATCTCTGGAAAGTTGCTGGCGCGTTACAAAGTCCGAACGGCATCCTTCTAAATGCAAAGGTGACGAAGGGGCAGGTAAAGGTGGTTTTCTCTTGGTCTCTGAGGTCAATTTCCACCTGGTTATATCCATAGAATCCATCCAGGAAACAGAAAAATTTATTTCCCGCTAACCGCTCCAGGATTTGGTCAATGAAAGGTAGCGGAAAGTAATCTTTCTTAGTTGCAGCATTCAGTTTCCTATAATCTACACACTCTCCAAGATGTAGGAGTGCATGTAGGGATGGATTCGCCCCTGTCATTGATATGGATGGTGAGTCCCACCTTTTTGGGCACGACGTGAATCGAACACACCCAGGGGCTATCGCTGATCGGGTAGATTATACCCGCATCCAGCCACTTAATAATTTCCTTTTTAACGACCTCCCGCATGTTAGGGTTGAGACGTCACTGCATCTCGTGGGAAGGTCGAGCCTCCTCCTCCGTATATATACGGTGAGTGAAGTAGGAGGGGCTAATGCCAGTTAAGTCTGATAAGGACCATCCAATGGCTGCCTTGTGTTCCATAAGGACCTTTGTTAGTTTGCACTCTTGCTCCCTGGTCAATTTTGAACTAATGATTACGAGGAGCGTTTCATTTGGTCCTAAGAAAACATACTTAAGTGAATCAAGCAACTCTTTCAGCTCGGGAGTGGATGGTGAAAGATCTGGCATTCCTTGGGACGAGAGTGTCCCAAGAGGATCAGAAGAAAACAAGTCAGGAGGAAGAAGTTGGCCCTCAGTTTGGCCAAGAAGAGAGGCATCTTGGATAGATGGATCCAAAAAGGGATAGCCCCAGTGAGTAGTATGTGGGCTTAAGGTCCCAGTGTGGAGTTGCAATTCCGCCTAATTTGGCGGGAAAGAAAGGGCAATTCGGTATTCAAGAGTGTGGACCGACAGTGAGTAGCCCGAATATGACTCAAACCATGAGGTATGGGAAGTGGAGAAAACCTTGTCAGAAGTCTGGTCAGGAGAAGGTACGGGAAAAGGGAGGGATGGGGGAACGTCACAATATGTGTCGGTCAGGCAATCGTCTGTGTTTAAAGGCAATCCACAGCAGTCAGAATAGGTTCCAATTAGTCCAATACACACGTTGACAGCCATGTCCTCGTCAGACATGTCATCCTCGATGCAATCGCAATCAAAGTTCTTAGCTGCCTTGAAGATGTTAAGCTTGAGCTTCTCAAATCCAACGGCAATCTCAATACAGCTCGACTCGCAGTTGATATGGGTGCGGGCTGTGGCCAAGAAAGGTCAACCAAGGATGATCGGACAATCAAAAAGTGACCTAGGAACTTCCATATCCAAAACAAGAAAGTCAACAGGAAAATAGAGACTTTTGACCCTAACCACCACGTCTTCCACCACACCCTTTGGTATTTTGACAGAACGATCTGCCAACTGTAACATGACAGGGGTGGGTTTTAGATTTCCTAAGGCAAATTTCTCGAGCATGATGGTTGGTATAAGATTGATGGAAGATCCTAGATCAAGCAGAGCATGGTTAAAATTGCAGCCTTGGATGCTACAAGAAATAAGCGGTGTGCTCGAATCTTTCTACATCGGTGGTAGAGTTGACAGTATAGCACAACTCGCATGAGGCGAGAGAACCACCGGATTCTTTGTTTTCTTTGACTGTCACCTGGGTGTAGTGTAGTCTTTGAAAAATCAGGCGACAGTAAGTATATGGTTGATAGCCTCTAACAGGGGCACCTTGATTTCAACATCCTTAAATAAATTACGTAGGTTATCAAAGGGCTACGTATCTTTTTTCTTGCCTGTTGGCTCCCTCAGAAGAGCCTTAGGGAATGGGGCCAATTCTGGCACTAGTTTGGGTGTATTGTCCTCTCGCAAATGCGGTACGCATCCCGAATGAGAGGGCGATGAAAAAGATGGTCCAGGATCAAGTGAGGCAGATCGATGGTTTGCTTACCACTCCTTGTAGTAATTGCATTGGACGTTGCGGGTCTAGTGGGATCATAAGGCGGAGGAGGGTTCACAATAGGGACATAAGGGTGAGGTGCTGCTGCGAGATTAGCCTGAAATCCCGAAGGAATCTCAGAGCCTGCAGAATCTAATGAACCTGCCCCTGAGAAGGTCGTACCTGTGGTTGAGGGCCACGGGGTACGAACTTTCGTGGGTTGGGAATAGGTTGGGCTGGAAGAGTGCCCTGAGATCGAGTCACCATGTGTAGTTGACTGATCTCAGCATTCTGCTACGCTAATTAGTGCTGAAGAGAGGTCATGTTCTCTTCATGGCACTTCAACATTTTCGTCATCATTCGCATCAGTTTATCAAGAGGACTTAATGCGTGTTCTGTTTGCAGTATGCAAGGACGCGAAGGCGGATTCGCCACAGGATTAGACTGAGCCCTTAAGATGACGGGTGCGGACTGTCGCATTGGCCCACCCATGGGGTTTTGGCACTGTGGGTTATTGGACCATGCGAAGTTCGGATGATTTCGCCACCCTGGGTTATAAGTAGCAGAGAACGGGTTGTTCCCCAGGGTGCAAGCATCTTCTAAGCCAGAAGACGAGTCTGCATGTAAATATGCATCCGAGCAAATGGAGGCTTGGTCCTCCGTGTCAAAATATTGGCTTGCAGAAGCCAAATCCACATGACTTACCGAATCGCTTGGTGCGACACTCGGTAAAGAAGATCTCACGGGGTTTTTGGGGATAAGCCTGGCATTAGAAGGATTGGGATTGTGACGAAGTGGTGAGGTGGGGGTGTTTGCCATAGAACAGGCAGGATTGGCCAGAAGCTCGTCCAGCTTCTTGTGCACGACGGAGACTTCATCCAATTTTTGTGCGATAAGGTTAAGATCAGTGGATGAATGGGAGGGTCCTGTGTCAACTTCGTGAACATTACGGGGCAGGCTGTTATGATTAAAGGTGACAATGAAGGCATTGTTCATTGAGTTTTCACTCATGTTTTCAAATAATTCGAATGCTCCATTCTCGTCTTTATTCATGAAATTCCTTCCACAGGAAGCGTCTGCAATCTACTTCAAAGTCTCATTTAGCCCATAATAGAAAATCTGAGCTATATGCCACTTAGGTAGACCGTGGTGTGGACACTTCCAGAGGAGGTCATTATACCTCTCCCAAGCCTCATGAAACTGTTTACCGTTTTGTTGCATAAAGGAAGTTATAGCACAGCGAAGCGCATTGGTTTACCCGATTGGGAAGAATTTCTTGAGAAATGTTGTTCGCATCTCTTCCCAAGAATGGATGGTTCTCCCAAGGGTGTATAACCATTGCGACGCTTTATCCCGCAATGAAAATGGGAACATTTTCATGAGGACAATTAATAACCCGATATTTCTTGGTTTAACCGTTTCAGCCAATCGGGTTAGGTCTTCCAAATGGAGAGAAGGATCTTCACTTGCAAGACCATGGAAGTGGAAGTTTATCAAGCCAATTATATTGGGTTTCAGTTCAAAATCGTCCTCGCCCATGGGGACCCGAATTTGTCCTATGGTCTCTGTAGCAGCGGGATTTTGATAAGAGCTAAGAGACCTAGGCTCCTCCCGTTCGAGAGGGTTCTGCATTTCCTCCAAGGTTTCCCTAATGGCTTCAATCTGCTCATTATACATTTCCATTTGGGCTTGGAGGTGGGCTATGGGGTCCATGGCTCCACCACTTGGTGAGTTTTGAGGGCGATTTCCTCCCTCCGGATTTGGGGGTGGGCGTGCAGCCATGTTTGTGGAGGAGGATGGCGATTCTGCTTCTTTCCTAAAATTATCAGACAATTCAAACAATTCAGGGTTTTGTGACCTCCTCCCAAACATGCACTACCGCAAGAAGAATTGGGGGGATAAGAAGGGAAAAGGAGATGAGAGAAATGACGCCGCAAAGGTACACTTGATGACAAATCAAGGCAATCAAAGTCCTAACCTCTACAGTGTGCCCTTAGACCTAATGATCTAAGTTACCTACTATCACAACCTACGAAACCAAATGCAAGCACCGCGGAACCACCGGGCTAGATTGAAAGGCCGTTTGCCCCAGTCTTAGACACCCGATAGCACGCAGGAAGCCGCACCAGCACGTAGGCGCTACACGCAGGTAGTTAGACCTCCAATCCTTAATAAGGGTCAAGTTGCTACCAATTTTAATTAGAGGCTTAGGATCAAGTGCTTCAGGAATGTGAAGGACGTTGTATACGGATAATGCCCAAGTGCGTTGATTTTAGAAAGTGTGTAAACCAAGCATGCAACGAGGAAATCTCCCCGAATTGAAGTTTTAGATGGTGAATGGTTTTTAGAATTTCATCCTTAAGTAGTATGGATTTTAAGATTTCGCTGAGTTACCAATTCAACAAATTTCCGGGTTTTGAGAAAATACAAGTTCTTCTATGCCCAACAAACCCTTCTTCAATGTGAGTTAGTTAATGCATGCTAAAAATGTAATGGGCTTCCCTAGGTGAAAATTTCTATGTGTGGATGCACGAGTCAATTTTAAGTTAGTGTGATAAGGAGCCAAAGCACTCCAATTCAAGTGCTCCCAATCACCAAAATGATGTTCCACACACAAGGCTCAACCACAAGATAATGTAAAGAGAAAATCAAAATGTAGGGGTTAAAGTATTCGGGATCAAATCTAAGGCATGTGAAAGGTCATGGTGGGGTTGGAATCAACTCAATTCCAAGTCTCCCTACCAAAAATGTGATCCCGAATTGCAAATAAATGAGGCAAGGAGGGATGGCAATCAATCTATTTAATTTTGCCTCAAAGAATATTTCACACGATGAAAGATTCAAGAATCTAGATTCTTGGATCTTCACTGTGCGAAGTTTGATGGGAAATCCCGGGGTGGTGGGAGTGATGGCAAACAATCAAGCAAGTGATTTTAATCCACTTGCCCCAAGAAATCCCAAGAAGTTTTTTTTTTTATTAAGGTGACAAGTTGACCTAAGTTGCTAAGAGAGAGACCTACCTTTTCCGCAACGTGGGCGAAGCTCCAGTGCACCGTCGGCAACTTCACGCTCTCGTTCCCACCTTGGATTTGCCCACGTCTCCGACCTCCTTTGCTTGCCTCCTCCTTGCAATTGGTTTACCTGCACACCAACAAACAAAAACACCCGTGAAGAGAAGGGTGTGAGAAGAGAAAATTAAAGGAATGGAGTAGAAACTTACCTCAATGCGTACCTCCCCGGCAACGGTGCCAGAAAAAGGCATGTTAGAACACGAACAGGTTGTGTTAATATGGTGAAATTATCATTGAAGTGAGTATAGTGATTAACCTAAATCGAGCCTAACTATCTTTTTACAAAATTTTTAACCTGGCCTACTTAATTTTATCTTGGTCACTTTTAGGCCCAGGGTCGATCTCAAGGAGGCGGGGATTAAAGGTGAAGAAGTTTCTACGCCTTTCCTATAACGAATCTCTTCCGTGCGTTTATTATGTTTTTGGTTCTTTTCTATTTAAGATTTTTTGTTGATAATATTGTCCTTGAGGCACACCCTCAAAATTAGGTCATTGGCTTTGAGCCAAATTGTTCTTGGCTTTGAGCCAAGTTAGGGTTTCCAAAAAAACTGGTCATGCTATTCACAAGACCGAGTACCTGTAAGACAAGGATTATCTTTTCTCTTTTACTCTTTTTTCTTACCTTTTTAATAGCAGGAAACAAAAGAGAAATAAAAAAACAAGATAGGTTGCTTGTAGAGAAATAAATATGGTCTATATATATATAGATATATATATATTATATAGGGGTGGGGGTGGAAGTGGAAATGGCGTGTAGCACAGTGTCGAGTTGGTCCACGTCTAGTAAGACGAAGCCAACAAGACAAAGTGCTGCATAGAGTGTAGGATGGATGTGTGGGACTGTGTGCGGAGGAGCTTTCTTTACGCGAGTATCGGGGAATATCAGCAACTGGTGCAGATATTCCCGCGATATAACGCGTGGTGGAGTGACTAGTGCGTATGGATACAGGTAGGTGATATGAATGTAAATATATATATATATGTATATATGTAAATATATATTTATATGTATATATATAGATAGGGTTGTAACTATATAGGTGTATATGTAGTTATGTATATATATATAGATATGTAAATATATATATAGGTATATATATATATATATATTTATAACTAGATATATATGTATATATATTTAACTATATAGATATAGATATATATATATAGTAATATATGTATATAGATATATTTGTATAAGTATCTATGTATATAGATATATATAGATATATATATATGTATTTATATCTATAGATATATATGTACATATGTATGTATATCTGTATATATGTATAAGTATATATATATATATATGTATATATATATGTATATATACTTATATTTAGTTGTATAGGTATTAATATATATATATAAATATATGGATATATATATAAGTATGTATAGGTGTGTACAAGTGAGTGTGTGAGTGTGTACATGTGAGTGTGTACAAGTGAGTGTGTGTGTGCGTATGAGTGTGGGAGTGGCTGTGAGAGAGAGCTGGAGAGTTTAAGGCGTCTGGTGGGGGCAGGCGTCGTCTGGATGCATGGGCGCGCAAGGGGCTACGCGCAAGTGCTGGAGGGAGTGCGCGGTACTATCGTCGCGTGTTGGTTGGTGCAGGAGCGTGAGAGAGAGTGCAACGTAGCACACTGCGCTGCGGGCTGGAACGAGAGCGGACGCAGACGCGGGCGCGGGCATAGATGCGGGCGCTGGCGCTGGAGCAGGAAACTGGCTAGAGGCGGTAGCGGCGAGGAGAGAGAGCGCGCGGTGACCGGATAAGTAAGAAACTCTCCGGTCACCGCACTGTAGCTACAGTGTCGTGCTGAGAGGCATGAACAATAGCTACAGTGTGGCATGGGATGAACAACCGATTGCGGCCGCTTCTACACGCGCGGGCGTGCTGGAAGGCGCCTGCGCACGGGGAAAGGGGCTGCGGACGGTGCTGGCGTGTGCGTGGGCGCTTGCACGGCTGCTAGAGGCTGCTGCTGCTGCTGGAGCTTCAGACCTTGGAGCTCTTGACAATGGCCGCGAGGGTGTTGAGCGGTGGAAACAGAGGGCGAAACCACCACGCCCACCTGCTCACGAAGGAGTTGGGCGGTGGTGGAACTCACAGTGGTGGTCGTGGGACCACTGTGAGCTTGCTCTTGCTCATAGTGTATCTCTTCAGTGTGAAGAGAGACTGCGTATGGAGGGGAGAGGGGAGGAAGATGGCCTGGAGGAAGGTGTCTGCGGGTGTGTGTTCCAGGCTCCCTCTCGCAAGGAAGATGGCCAGGCTTTTTAAAGAAGCGGGAGCCTGCCACAGCCATGCTGCAGGTGTGGATGACCAACCATGCTGTAGGGCAGAGGAATGGCGCGAAGAGATGCCAGCCCCATGCCCTGAGCCGCGGGAGGGAGACGATTTCAAAGTCAAAATAAAAAAATGAAGAAGGTGAAATTGTGAGGCAGCACTTGAAGAAGATGTTATTTACATAGCCAATTATTTGCATTATCCTCCCCTCTCAAATAGATGCATGCTTGTGTCAATTTTACAAATGCAACTATAGCTTCCTAATATGCAATGGCAGTGCTAGGAAATAACACAAGATAGCATATTTATTGGTGTATTTTTGCTGTGCAATCACTCTCAAGGTTCTTTTTATAGATTGCTAAGCAACCCTCCTACACTCCTTTGCCATTGGGGGCATAAATAGAATGTTAGAGTTAAGATTAATCACAAAATAGCCATTCAGATTTGGCACAATGGTTAGTTGGTACCAGTACTAGCTGCTCACAGTTACTAGCAGCCAGCACAACAGAGCCTGGGTACCGGTACTCATTATATGTACAGGTACTCAGTCCTTCCAGTTGAGTACCAACCAAGTCACCAGGTACCGATACTCATCATGAGTACTGATGCTTGTGACTCACAGGTTTTAAGCCAAACAAGCACTGTGACCTACATGTACAGATACTAAAGATGAGTACCGATACTTGTAAGTCCAGGCACCACCAATGTCCACAAACTGTGAGCACCTGATACCAGTACTCATGTTGAGTGCCAGTACTTGTTGTTCACAGATTGAGACTATGTCTCAAACCTGTGCCTTCCAGGTACCATTACTTATGAACAATACCAGCACTTGCTATAAGTACCTATCATTAATACTTTTAATCAATTTACTGCTTCTCAAACTCAATTAAACGATTAATATAACTAAGAAATGATTTTAATTTTTCAAACGAACAATTATACGTGAGTTTGATATCTAATTATCTCTATTTTGATTTTACTTCCTAAATCAATTTTTTTTGTTTATGAGACATACATATTTCTAGATTATAACAAATAAACACAAATAAAAATCTTCATCCACTTGAAACTTCTTCCATGTCATCATCCATACTTGTTATAATGCTGTGATGTTCCCTATAAATTTCACTTTACAAACTCATTAGTTTTAAAATAGTTTTGTTAACACCAAAACATAAAAGATAAGTGGAACTAGGTTCCAACAATCTCACCCTTTTTGGTGTTAACAAAATAAAATAAATATCCATATTTTAAAGATAGAAACCTTATAAGAGAATGAATACAAAAAACTCCACTAGGAGTAAAACCTCAAACCTCATAAAAGAAGGAATACAAAAAACTCCACTATAAGTAAAACCTCCCCCTCAAACTAAGCTTCCTCTTTTTAAAAATGAGTATTTATCATTTTGGTACCAGAGCTATCTCCCCTATTTTGGTGTTGAAAAAATAAAAGAAATACCCATATTTTAAAGATAGAAACCTCATAAGAGAAGGAATATAAAAAACTCCACTAGGAGTAAAACCTCCCCCTCAAACTAAGCTTCCTCTTTTTAAATATAAGAATTTACCGTTTCTCCCCCTTTTTTCAACCAAACAAAAAGAATAGAAGTATGCATAGATGATGATCAATCATTGATAAATTATGTGAAGAAATTAGTAAGTAAAAATAGATCTAAAGCATTCAACCAAATTTGAAGTTTATACATCATAAGAAACAACCAAAATAAATGGTCTCATACAACAAGTTGTAAGAAAGGTTCATACATCAAACTACATAACAAAAAAGTATAAACTAAACTAATTGCGAGCTCTTTTTATAATATATTTTTGAACGACGTTTCCACAACCATTATCATCATCGCCACTATCAACGTCATTGTTATCATCTTCATCTTTAGCTTCTTCATCTTCGTCATCTCCTTCATCTTCATCATGTTCAGCTTCTTCATCTTCATCTTCGGCATATAGAATATCTTCATCTTCATCATTGTCTTCTTCCTCCTCGTCATCACTAAGAATAGGTTCTTCCTCCATTTGTGAAGTGACTTGAGATGAATCTTGAAAATGCTTTTGCCTTCTTTCATTATATTCTTTTGGTGCCTTTGGTTGAGTTCGCTTCCATTGCTTAGGTTGTTGAGTAGAAAAAGCAAAATGGGAGGACTCAATAGAAAGACAAAGCTCATGGAACTTGTGTTCCATGTGACGAATGCTAAAGTTAAGATTGGTGAGATTTTGACCAATATAGTTGAATGTGTTAATCATAGTGGGGTCGGTTCCAAGTACATGAGATAAATTAACCCAAGGCATTTCAGCTGCAGGATAAGGATAAGTCATTGGAACAAATGTAGAAGATGAGTCAGGAATTTGATGAGAAGAAGATTGAACATTAGGTTCAACTTCATCTTCTTCATCATCACTTGAGGGTTCTTCTCCAATAAGCTTTACTCTCATTTTCTTGAGTGTGGACCACTTGAAGTAGACCACCTTTCTAAGTGGGGTAAAGTTGGAGAGATCAACCCCACTCTTGACAAGAATATGAGAAACAAGTATATCAAGAGGAAGGGCAGAAGCACAGTAATGAGGTCTAAGGAAATGAATGAAAATCGTGTTTCAGTTGATAGGGAAACTTGTAATGATAGCATAGATTAAAGGAAAATATCTACGGGAATTTTGTGAAATCCCGAATATTTAGCTCTTAAATTCCATTCTAACATTCTAAATAAGACTCTAGCAAACAAAGTCATGTTAGGTGCAACCAAATACTTTCCTTGATAATTTGGGAGCAAAAGTGTTTCATGCATTTGAGAGGTAGTAAATTTTTCTTTAAGAGTATCGAATGCATGACCTTCATTGGGACATTGAGTGATAGTAGAAAGAAATTTAGGAGTGACAGTAACATTTTGACCAGTTAAGACTAGATGACCTCTATTCTCTCGTTCTTGGAGGTTAACAAAAAATAGGCAATTGACATCAGGGTAGACACTAGGAACATTAGCAAAGAATGACACATCAAAGAAATGCATGAGATGTTCAGAAAGATGAGTAGGAAAACCATAAAGAAGCAACGAAAAATCCTTCCACTCAACAGGCCTACAATGATGAAGTTTAAGACCCTTATGCCAATCAAATTTAGATTTTGCATCCTCATTGATGCAAAATTTCTGAAATGCATCTTAAGGTACCTTTCCATTACTTTTAGATTTAAGTGTCATCTATGAACATGCAACAATGAGCAGCAAAATCATATGAGAAAACAAGAACAAAAATATTTCCATTCATGCATGCATACACAACACACACAAGCCCGCATGTACAGGTACTTATCGTCAGTACCAATACTGGTTGGTGATAAATGCCAGTTTATCATCATTCTTATGCATTAAAACAAACCTAGTGATGATAACATCATCATCAACTATATCTAGCATTATTTAGTCAATTTCCATCATTAAATGCTCCTACATACCCATCAGAAGAACATAATTCATTGCAAACCCTTTCTGAGAGAAATACAAGAAATCAGGGTTAAAACTATAATTTTACCATCATATCATGAATGCAGAGTAACCATGGGTTTCTCCAGGGGTTAATTAAGGGTTAAATGATCTTAAGAGTCTAACAAGTGGGTTAGTACAGACAGAAAAGGGTTTTCACATGTTTTGAGAATTAAATGACTTCCGAAACCCTAAAAATAGATCCTCTTAATTAACTGAGGTTCTGGTCAAAATAAAATTCACTTAAACATTCTAAAATTCATAGAAAAATATTCTCTAGGGTTTGGCATCCTTGATTTGACCATTGGAACCTGTCTTGACCCAAAACAGAATCACAAACAAACTTTTACCCTATTTTGCAAAAATTACCCAGTCAAACTAGTTCAAAACCAAAATCTAACTTCACCATTGGATTCCTTACGTCCAAATTAGGTTTGTACCAAAATTTGGACCCAATTTGAGATTATCTTAACCTAGTTTGTAATTTGGTTCTGTCTTACTCTTTTATCTCACACTTATGCTCCTAACTTTTGAATTTCTTATAAATAGTCCCCCAACTTTGTCGTCTTCTTCACAGATAGGTCCCCACTACCCTCAACTCCTAATCCTAAATCTCTGGCAACCTTCAAATGGGAAAATCTCCCTGATTTCTCGCTCAATCCCTTCCAAAATTGGAAGGGAGATTCCTTGATGAGTCCTCTTTCCAATGCACCCGTCCTTGAACCCTACAACCTTCCCAATCTCTCATGCAAATGCATGAGAGATTCAGATATCTTTCAAGTTTCCAACTCCAGCGACTTTCAAATCGACCTTTAGAAACCTATAAAAGAATCCCCAGGGCAGACCATGCTTCTTAAGCTTAATTTCGGCCGAGAAAACCCTCTACTTCATCCCTCCTATTCTGGTCGAAAGGCTCCTCAAGCTTCGGTGACTCCCTCTGCCTATCCTCGTCGTCCGACTGCAATAACGACGACGGATTCTTCTTCCTCACCTTCCTCCGCGTCATGCAATACCAGCTGCCATCACTCTACCTCTGTCGTCGTCGCCATCCCCCTTTACCAGAGTGTTTTCTTCCCTGGCGTAAGTCTACCAACACCGATGTCGTTCTCCTCCCTTCGTCTATTAGATTAGAGTTAGATTAGATCCTTAGCTCTCTTAGGTTAGTTTTATACCCAAAAATCCCAGAAAGAACCCCTCGACACTGTCACAAGCCACCTTCGTCTCCATCTCTGGCAACCACTCCGGCGAAGTC
The DNA here is from genome assembly GCA_037157565.1 of Thalassia testudinum. Lineage (NCBI taxonomy): Eukaryota > Viridiplantae > Streptophyta > Magnoliopsida > Alismatales > Hydrocharitaceae > Thalassia > Thalassia testudinum. Next base: position 150,250,656 of record JAZHRO010000031.1, read on the forward strand.
TTCCGCTCACTCCACTGCTCCAAACACTTCGCCGACAAGCCTACGACCTCCGCCTTGCCTTCCCACACAAAACTTCTCCTAATTCCATCAATCACTCATCCAAAATTGCCATCGAACACAACCACCCTCTCCAACCTATGACGCCTTCGCCAGCCACCTACGACCACCTTCGCAGTTCGCCACCGCCACCCACACCCTCGCCGCATCCTTGCGAGCCTCCTAAACATTTTAACTGGGGATTTTAGCCTGTATTTCATGTTTCAAGTATACCATCGAAGCTCCGTCGTCGTGACGTCTCCTCCGGCCATGCTCTTCGAGTTCCAGCCACAAAGCTCCAGGCCACACCCTCCAGGCACTGCAGCTTTGCTCAAGGCACGCGCCCAGGTCTCCATTTGGGGGAGATACCCTCAACAACTGCTGCAATTAGACGGAGAGGCATCAGTAGATGCTTGCGCGAAGACAGTGGGACATTTACTCCCACCTCGGAAGCGCATGAAGCAACGCAACCACATAAATTGACTAAGTCGCATGGGCTCTTCACCTCCAAACACGGGGCAAGGTCCTACTACACCCCTCTCACTCAACACCTGCCTTGCCCGTGACACTATCTACGTGGGTCTAACTGGTCCGATTACCTGCCTAGGCCTACACCTCAGTTACCACCCACGCCAGTAGCCATGATCCCAAGTGCACTCTTGCCCGAATCCGATTATCCGGTACTGTGTATGGCCTTAGGAAGGCAGGAAAGAGGAAAACCCAGAGAGAAAGGAAAGAGAGCGTGGGGCAGGGGGGTTTTTCTCTATGCATTGGCTAACACTTAGCCAAATCCGAGAGTGCTTCCCCTATGTGTGAAGAAGAGTAGAGAAGAAGAGGTTGAGAAGAGAAGGCCTCTGTTACGACCCGGTTCCCGGATCCTTACAAGACCCGAGACCTGCTTGCCTCGACTAATCCCAAGACCTAGTCGTCCAACAAGAAATAACCAAAAGCAGGAAAATAAACCACATTCACACATGCAATATAACTAAGTAGAAGAAAGGTACAAAGTAGTAAAGAAATTAGATTAGCTGTCTCAGTACATATCACCACAACAACAACAACATGAAAAGTGGAAAGGAAACAGAAGTAACAGAACAGTCGTCCAACAAGAAATAACCAAAAGCAGGAAAATAAACCACATTCACACATGCAATATAACTAAGTAGAAGAAAGGTACAAAGTAGTAAAGAAATTAGACTAGTTGTCTCAGTACATACCACCACAACAACAACAACATGAAAAGTGGAAAGGAAATAGAAGTAACAGAACAGTAACTAAGTGTCCATTACTTACTACAACAGTAGAGAAAAAAGAAAGTGCTGAAGAAAGACTATAGCTGGACTCGACTGGGCCCAGCACCCTCCATAGCCAGAAACTCGGGCTGCTCAACTCCTGGTCCTGAACAATATTATGAAAAGACAAAGTCAGCAAACACTAAGTAGAGTGGCATCTATATTATCTAGGTACAAGACAGTAAAAACAACAGGTCTAATTCTCATTTCTATTTATCTGTTTTATATGTTTTCGTTTCACCCATTTCTCAAAGTATCCAGATATTTCTTGATCTTGCATGTTCCTCGTTGAAACAATCTTGATTGCAGTCTTTTCTGTAGAGTAGAAGGTACATGTAGTGCTCTCCTGGCCGGGAGAGTCCCCCGTGGTAGTCCTACACCCAGTCAACCACTCCGAGGTTACTGTCAAGACGTAGTGGTGACTACGGCACGCGTGATAAGCGCACGGGTAGCTACCCTGCACTGACACGCGGTCAGTCATTTCCGCTAGCAGGTATGCTCAAAGTACAACACAGAACAGTATAGGGCCTTGCCCTCTCAGAACAGGGGTCTTGCCCCTCCACAATCCGTGCACCCTCGTCTGACTACCCCGGGCCTAACAAGTTGGTGTAGGGTGGCTAGCTGAACCCCGGTCCCTGTGGGGTGGCTAGCCCCCTCCCTACACTAGTAGCTCGCCTCAGTACCACGTACACGAGGGCCAACAGGAGTCGGTGTAGAGTAGCCAATCCTAACCCCGAGTCTCAACACAAGGGAGGCTAGCTCTGCTCTACACAAAAAGGGGACAGTTGCTCTCCTTGGTACCACGTACTCAAGGGCCAGCACACTTCCCGTCTACATCCCAGATTTTCGTCTATCCACAGGAGTTCTACTCCTAATTCCCCGTAGGGTTTGTGCTTATGTTTACTTCATTTATCCAGATCCAGATCTCATCTTTCATAATTCATTTCTCATCCATATTTAGGCAGCTTGTGTTTTCATAATTCAATTCTCAATAACATGCAGCTACTGATTTCATAGGTAATTGTTCATTAAATACAGGAAGCTCATATTTTAACAGGCAACTCGTAATTATAATACAGGTATTTGCTAGCAATTTATCTTAATCACGCATGCAAGTAAACCATATGGTACAAACAGGCTCATTCATTTCTCTACCCTAGGGTTCATTTCACATCCTAGGGTTCCATTTGGCTATTTCCACAAGCACATTCTTATTTAAATATTAATAATGGAATTAAACCACTCTACCAGGAAACACGGAAGTAATGGGGGCTTGAACCGCAGACCCAGACATCTTTGCGAGCCCCAAATGCGTAGCAAGTTGAAACCCTATATCAAAGAATACATCACAACAGAAGAGTTCAGAATAGTGTATAATAGACTATAGTATGTAGAGGAACTTGAAAGGAAAGTGCAAGTATTTCGTTCGCGTAAAACGAACCCCAATCGGACCCTAAACAGGTCAAAAACGTGCCTACTATTCAAAATCAGACTTTTGGAAATAATCCCAGACATCTTAAAAGGTGTCAGATCTTACCTTATGTTTCCTGCAGCTGATTCAGACGTCCAGACTCCCTCTGCAGCCATCTGGGGACAATTCCAAACGTCGGACAAGGTTTTCGATCGTCTGGATGCACCTCCGAACGTCTGGTGATGTGATCAAAAGTCCAAAATCACGTGGGAAAGTGTTCCGCGCTCCTTCCCAAGGCTACACTTACGTATGCAAATGCAAGCGCGGTCATCCGACAACAACCCCTGCACTACAATATGCATGGCGCAAGGAGATACGTACCTTGCGATATAAGTGCTTTCAGACGTCTCGCCTTAGCTCCAAACGTCCAGGTATCCCGCCAGTCATCTGGACTCCACTCCAGACGTCTGATACTAGAAAACTTCTAGTATCAGGAGCTCCTCCTCCCACAGCGGTAGCTCCAGCTGCTGCAGGAGCTTGAGCAACTCCTCCTCGAGCTTCACCGAGCTCCCACGGTTATCTTCCTCCTCCCCGCTCTCACTCCCACGCACTCTCTAGCTCACGCTCCTCCACACGCACACTCCCTCGCCGATGACTCCCCTTCCTTGCCACGGTTGCAACAGAGGCAGAGGAAACATGACGGTCGTAGGAGAAGGTGGAGGTGGCAGTGGCTGTGGTGTGAGGAGGAGAGGAGAGGGGGAGGGGTTTATATAGGAGAGGGTTTAGGGTTTGGGTGAGGGTGTGGGGAGAGAGAAGAGCCTCTGCGCGCCACCCACGCGCAGAGCGCAAGGCGCAGTATGAAAAATTTCACTTTCAGACGTCAGGGAACGAGTCCAGACGTCTTAAATGGCTAAAATTGTAACGGGTCATTACAGCCTCCCTGAGGCACTGTAGCAACATTTAAGACATCTGAGTGTATACTTGACGTCTGATTTGGCACTGTGGCTACATGGCATTTCTAATTGATCAGTACTATTCAAACATTTGATTGGTTGATAAATGCTTAATTGAGGCTGATAATTGATGATTCAAATCACCATTCTTTTGCCTTAACTTTTTTTTTGCCACATTAATCTCTTATTATGCTCATGGTATACATTGATAATCCATTTTGAACATATATCACTCATTACTTGCCATTATCTGATTTAATTCTTGTGCTCATTTTCCTATAAATGGAGATTAACGATTGAATTCCTATTTGCTCCCAGCAAACGACCTCGAACTTTCATTCGAGTATAAATTTTATTTGCTTTTCGCACTGATTCGAACTGTACTACAACGCAACAATTTTAAAACTCGTTTCAAAGCGACAAACACCTAACTCTTAGGATTTTGCTCCGCAAATGGGTTTTTGGGTTGCATTTAGGCATAAATTAGGTTAGGCATGCATTTTACTTTTTTATTATCTTTTTGATGTGCTTTTATGAGTGTTAAGGGTAAACAAATTGTCAGATCCCTAGAACCCTAGCACTTAGGAAGGCAACTGGTAAAGGAGAAGCCCAAACTAGCTGGAACTCAACTTGACCCAACTCACCATAACTAGAATCCAGCTCACTTGAACTAGAGTTAGCTCATTCTAGCTCCATTCAGCTCATCTCAATTGAATGGCAGCTCAAGAGAGCTCAACTTAGCTCACCTTAGCTCAAGTCAGTTTAGATTCAACTCAACTTAGCTGAGTCTAACTCATCTCAACTCCCATCAGTTCACTGGGAGCTCTAGCTAGCTCAGTTGAGTTGATTGGAATTCACCTCAGCTCAGGACCAGCTACATCCAGCTCCACTCAACTCTAGCCAGCTGAAGATGACTTCATTTTAACTCAGGAAGCTCAAGTCCAGCTCCTGGGGACTCATCTTAGCTCAGCTTAGTTGAGCTAAGTTACCTTAGCTTCCTCAACTAGCTAGGTCCTCCCTGGGAGTATCAGACTCAGCTCACCTCAGCTCATTTCAATAGAAGCCAGTTTGCTTTAGGTTGGCTTAGCAGCTAGCAAAAAACTAGCAAGCTAAGCGAGCTAAAGTAGCTCCATACCACCCTCTTCAGCAGCTGCCAGCTCCAGTTCAGCTCCAGACTTCTTCTGTCGAGCTCCTCCCTCAAACCATAGATCTAATTGCTCCTCCTCTACTCTACTACTAGCTAAGCTAGTTTATCTTAGCTAAACTCCAGCTCACTTGCCAATCCAATACCCTAAAACCCTACCTAGCTAGCTCCACCAACTAAACCCTACCTAAGCCCACCTAAGCTAGCTCCACCCTACTCATTTTGGCGCCACCACCTAGCCACCTTTTCACCCCATCACCACCACCAAAAGGCACCAATTTTGGCACCAAAAACTACCCTAACCACCCCTCCCTTTTGTCACCAAAATACCCTTACATCATGGCTCTACACCTACCCCCTCCAAGCCACATCCACCATCCACATACCCCCTTCTAGAACCCTACCTTGGTGCCACCTAATCCCCCTTCTAGAAGGCCATTTCGGTGCCAACTTCAAGGGACACAACCACCCATTACTACTACCTATGTGACCCTTGGGTTGGCGCCAATCATCCTTAGCCCTAGGATCTATTAACTACCTTAGAATCCTATCCTTGCCATCCATTCCAAAAGCCACCTATACCCCCCATCCTACTCTATAAAAAGACCCATAACCACCACCATTTTTCCCTTTCTCCATAGTGTAAATTCCACCCTACATCCACCCTAACTCATGGCCAAGGAAGGAGAAGAAGAGAAGAAGATTAAGGGGGCATCCTACCAGCCCCCTTGGTGCCTCCTTCCCCTTCTCTCTTCTTCCTTGTGCCACGCTAAGGAGGAGGAGCATTCCATTCAAGGAGGATGGCCAAGCATTGAAGGAGACTTGAAGGTGGTACCATCCATCTTGGAGGAAAATAAGGCACACCCCCTCTTTGTGGGCTTGCCTAGGAAGATAACACCACCTTGAAGGAGCTATTGAAGGAAGGAGTTGGAAAGCTCCTTTCCAAACCCGAGAGCCACCGAATTTGGAGAAAGAAGCCCCTTTTCTTCACCAACATCATCAGGATTAGTGTTTTATTTATTTGTATTTTTGTTGCTAGTAGTAGAAGCATTCCTCTACTAGGGCTTTGTGTAAAACACTTTTGCATTAATTGAGTTGCCTTCTTTTGAATTGTTGTTGCAATTGTTTTCTTTGTCTCTAGCACTCTTTACTCCCTTTCCCTAATTACTCTAGGCCTCCACGTGCCTAGGGTGAGCTTAGGAAGAGGAATTATTTGTCACTTAGGTTTTAGCTTAGTGATTGTAGGTGATAGTTGCTTTTCCATCAACAATTCGCATTTTGCCTTCGTTATTTCAAAACAAAAAAAATATAAATTTGAAAAGACCAAAAAGAAAGTTGATTTCCATTTCCAAGCAAGAGATTCGATTTTTGCAAATATTTGGCCTCCTTGGACGACCCTAGATACTTCCCTATCTAAGTTTTATAAATTTAAGAGTTAATCGATTTTACGCGTTACAACGACGTATTTTACAAACCGCGCAAAATCTATATCAGTTGGGTCCAGGTCCAACCAGAAAATCGAGCAGGTACCAGTACAGAACATCAGTACCAATACCTGCTACCTATAGCAGGCACTGCTCCAACTAGCAAGTACTGATGCCGATAATGGGTACCAATACCAGTTGGTACCTGACGAAAAAAATATGCAGTAACAGGTATACGAATTGAAAATGAAGATCTTGAAAAGAAAGACACCTGCTAGGGGAATAACAATCAACAAGTGAAGTAGAAATTACCTCAAAATCTTGAGGAGAACCTTAGAGAGGAAGATCTTCTTTGGAGGAGGTCTTGTAGAGAAAGGGTGATAGGGTTTTGAGAAGAACAAAAAGAGGCAAGTTTTTGTACTTGCACTCTTTTATAGAAGAGGGGTCATATGTCTAAGTCACATGACCACTTAAGTGGTTATGAATTGAAAACTTAGGTATTGAAAAATAATGTAATCAACGCCCTAAATTAAGCAACCACATTGCAAACAACACCATGATACCTCCAAAATATGGAAATATTACAATATAGCCCTCATTAGTGAAAGTGGGTAACTTGTAGTTAAGCCCTCAGGGTTTTTACAATTACAAAAAAGTTATAAGACAATCAATAATTTAATTATGAATTTCTTTAATTATACAAAGCCCCAATTTTCTTCTTATGAAGCAGAATCTCTCTATTGCAAGATCTTTTGTAAAAATGTCTGCTAATTAGTTTTGGGTATCTATGAATTCTAAGTGAATGGCACCTTGAAGCATATTATCTCTAAGAAAATGATGTCGAACATCTATGTGCTTGGTATGTGAATGATGTATTGGATTTTTGGATAAATTGATTGCACTTATATTATCACATAAAATTTTAGATCGCGCAAAAATCAATCCAAAGTCAAACAAAGTCTGTCTCATCCAAATGACCTGAGAGCAAGCAAGTGAAGCAGCAATATATTCTACTTCGGTAGTAGAAAGTGAAACACATGTCTACTTCTTAGAAAACCATGATACCAGAGATTCTCCAATAAAATGACAAGTGCCGCTAGGTCTCTTTCAATCTGTCCGACTCCTTGCATAATCTGCTCCACTATAGGACAATAAGTTTAAGGTTTGTGCTTTAGGATAAAAGAGACCAAGATCTCTTGTGCTATTTAGGTATCTAAATATTCTTTTTACTGCATTTAAATGAGATTCATTAGGTTCGGATTGGAATCTCACACATAAACATGTAGCAAAAAGAATATTTGGTCTAGAGGCTGTAAGGTATAGTAGTGAACCTATCATATCCCGGTATTTCTTTTCATCTACCTTCTTGCCGGATAAGTCTTCACCAAGAAAAGTAGATGGAGCAATTGGAGTCTCTTTTCCATTTACATTTTCAAAGTCAAGCTTCTTGAGAATTTTAAGAACATACTTTGTTTGACTAATGTAGATGCCTATGTCTAGTTGTTGGATTTAGAGGCCTAAAAAGAACTTGAGTTCACCCATCATACTCATTTCAAACTTAGCCTTCATAGTCTCACAAAAATGTTGACAGAGGGACTCCTTGGTTGATCCAAATATGATATCGTCGACGTATATTTGAACCAACAGGATGACATTTCCTTCTTCCTTTACAAAAAGAGTTGAATCAACAACTCCAATTTGATATCCAAGTTGGAGAAGGACCTAAGTCGATCATACCTGGCCCTAGGAGCTTGTTCAAGTCTACATAATGCTTTGTGTGTGATGGGTCCTCGAACCCAGGAGGCTGATGAACATAAACTTCTTCCTTAATATAGCCATTAAGGAATGCACTCTTGACATCCATTTGAAATAACTTGAAGCCCTTTTGATGTGCACACATCAAATTAGCCTAAACTGCCCATTTTTGCACGTTCCTAGGTCTATTGAATCATTTATCATTATAAATATTTCATAACAAGTATCATCATGCATTTTGGTTAGATTGTATAAATTATAAGCTAATTTTCTCTTTTTGTGCAGGGGACAACGCAATATCATTTCAGAGCCTCAGATTTGAGATCCAACCATACGGATTTAATCAAGGCAATAATCAGAGTTTAACGACTCCGAGATTGCCCCGATCGGACTTCCGTAGTATTAAATACAGTTCGAGAAAGATCAGAGCTCAAGGGCCAAGGTGATGTTAAATCCGTACCTCAAGTGAAGAATCCAATCGCATGGATGGGTCAACAATCGCAGCCCAACGGCACAAAAATCAATCCAATTTGACACCCATGGCACCCCCTACAAGCAAAAGAAGATGGACGGCTTAGATGGAGCCACATGGCACCATCCCAGCCGCCCACGTCACCGCAGCCCTCCATCTTCACAAAGATCAAATTAATCTCCACCGTTGGATCATCATCCAACGATGGAGAGTGCTGGAGGAAGAAATCAAAACTGTGACACAAGAAGAGGCGCAGTGATAAATGCTAGTTTATCATCATTCTTATGCATTAAAACAAACCTAGCTCTTAGGATTTTGCTCCGCAAACTGGTTTTTGGATTGCATTTAGGCATAAATTAGGTTAGAGATGCATTGCATTTTTTATTGTGTTTTTGATGTGTTTTTGTGAGTGTTAGGGATAAACAGATTGCTAGATCCCTAGAACCCTAGCACTCAGGAAGGCAACTGGTGAAGGAGAGGCTCTCACCAGCTGGAACTCAGCTTGATCCAGCTCAGCATAGTTGGAATTTAGCTCACCTGAATTAGGGTTAGCTCATCCTAGCTCCATTCAGCTCATCTCAGCTAAATGGCAGCTCAAGAGAGCTCATCTTAGCTCACCCTAGCTCAGGTCAGCTCAGATCCAGCACAACTTAGCTGAGTCTAGCTCATCTCAGCTCCCATTAGTCCATAGGGAGCTCTAGCTAGCTCAGCTGAGTTGACGGGAGTTCACCCCAGCTCAGTTCCAGCTACATCCAGCTCCACTCAACTCCAGCCAGCTGAAGATGAATTCATCCCAGGTCAGGAAGCTCAAGTCCAGCTCCCAGGGACTCAGCTTAGCTCAACTTAGTTGAGCTAAGCTACCTTAGCTGCCTCAACCAGCTTGATCCTCCCTGAGAGCACCAAACCCTGCTCACCTCAACTCCATTCAACAGAAGCCAGCTCACTTTAGCTTGGCTTAGTAGCTAGCAAAGAACTAGCAAGCTAAGCCAACTAGAGTAGCCCCATGTTGACCTCTTTAGTAGCTGCCAGCTCTACTTCAGCTCCAGAGTCTTCAGATCCAGCTCCTCCCTCCAAACCCTGGCTCCAACACCTCCTCCTCTACTCCACTATTAGCTAAGCTAGGTTAGCTTAGCTTAGCTTAGCTATGCTCCAGCTCCCTTGGCTTTTACCACCTAAAAACCCTACCTAACAACTCCACCAACTAGCTCCACCTAAGCTCCACATATGCTACCCCTACTTCCGCCTCACCTTGGCGCTAACCTAGCCTACCCACTACCTCCAAAAGACACCATAAAGTGGCGCCAAAACCACCCTAACTACCTCCTTATTGGTGCCACTTTTTCCCTCCAAAACACCCCCACATCATGGCCATACACATAACCCTACAACCCATCCTAGCCATCCACCTCCCCCTCCTTCTAGAACCCTACTTGGAGCCACCTATGCCCCTCTTCTAGAAGCCATTTCGGCGCCAACTTCAAGGGGTGCCACCACCCATAACCACCACCTAGGTGCCCCTTGGGTTGGTGCCAATTACCCTTAGCCATAGGATCCCCAACCGCCTCCATCTTCCCATCTTAGCCCTCCATTTCAAGAGTCACCTTAGCCCCCTTCCTACTCTATATAAACCCACCACCTACCACCATTTTAGAGCATCCTCCATTAGTTTTTATTTCCACCTACATCCACCTATACCTACGGCCAAGAAGAAGGAGTAGAGAAGAAGATTAAGGGGGCACATCACCAGCCCCTTTGGTGCCTTCTTCTCCCCACTCTCTTCAACTTGGGCCATGCCAAGGAGGAGGAGCATTCTACTTCAAGGAGGATGGCCAGGCAAAGGAGAAGGACCTAGAGTGGACGTCCACCCTTGGAGGAGGAAAATTAAAGGTGGTAGCTACCACCTTGGAGGACATCATTTGAAGGAGCATCTCACGCCAAGTAGAAGGAGTTGTCTTTTCAAGTGAAGGAGCTACTTGTCCTGGAGCAAGAAGCCCTCTTCTTCACCATCTATCTAGAGGATTTGTGCTTTATTTTTCTTATATTTTCAAGTAGAGTAGAAGCATTCCTCTATAGGTTTTGTGTGCATAATTTTGATTTAATGCAAATTGCCTTCTTTCAATTTCTGTTGCATAGCTTGTTACAAATTTTGCCTAGCAATTGTTTCATTCCCTCTCCCTAATTATTCTAGGCCTCCACATGCCTAGGGTGAGCTTAGGGAGAGGCTCTACCTGTCACCTTAGGGTAGGTTTCTTGAATTAGGTATTAGTTGTTTTCTAACTTTCAACAAAAACTTGCATGTTGCCTTTATTTCAAAACTCATAAAAACTATATATTCAAAAATACCAAAAAGAAAGTTGAGATTTATTTTCCAAGCAAGAGATTTAATTTTTGCAAACTTGCCTCCTTGGACGACCCTAGATACCCCACTATCTAGGAATATAAATTTAAAAGCGAATCCATTTTTGTGTGTTGCAACGACTTAAAACCCTAAATTAACAAACCGCTCAAAAACGTGAACATGTAGCGCATTGGTTGAGTGCCCTTGCGCGAAGAGGGAGGCGCGGGTTCAAACCTCGCCCTACCTCAAATTAGGTGAAGAGTGGCGTGTGAGGAAATTCAAACGTAGGATGCAATGCAGATGGCCGATGGAGTGGCAATGCGGCGCGCAGAGAAGCAAGGATCGTGCACGCTTGTGATGACGCGCCGATCTATGACCAATCTGACGCGGGCGCACTGAACGCTTGAAGGTGAAGCGGCACAGCGCAATCTCGACCGTCCAATTGAACGGCTGAGGGTGATTAGACGCGATGAAGGCTGAACGTATGAAAGCAGGGCGTCATCAACGTGGCCGAATGAGAGTGCTTAGATCAATGCTCTACAACAGAGATGAAGCATGCATCTTCACCAACACTTATCTACAATGACATGCGCATGTGTCACTAAAGGCAGCAGAGTTAATTTTTCAAAGATAAAATGCCCTTTTTACACTTGTACCTCAACTATATAAAGCCCCTATGCCCTCCACTTTTTCACCATCCCTTCCTTTCTTCTCTCACCTCCTCCAAAGCTCTACGAGCTCGTCTCAAACCCGAGATGCTCCATTAGAGTTATAAAGATAATTTTTCCATCTTCTCACCCTCGTTTGTGGAGAGCCCGCGGTTGTCTTCTCACCACCATTCAGGAAGTGGATCCTACTACGACGTCTCCCTGTTTCATCTTCCGTCCTCCAATTATGTTCTCCTTCATCCAGCCTCTCATTCCCATCCTCCGAGCACTCCGTCAACACAGCTCATCCTCCAAGCAGCAGTCGAGGATGATAACTTCTCACCTAGTGTAGATTTCTTGCTTTCTAGTTGTAGCGATTAGGTGTAATGAACATGTTGCTATCATTATGAAATATTTGTTTATTCTCTCCTTATTTTCTCTTTATTTGTATTATTCTTTCTCTCTCTTCTATTATTTATTCCTTAAGTAGACAGCTAGTAGATTAATTTCAACCAGCTAATCCGCTTTAGTGATAATAATTCCAACGTTGTTTTTTATCAAACGTTCGCCTCCTCGTGTTCGATCTAGGACTCATCAGAGTTTCGGTTAAATTATTTGTTTGACATATTTTTACACGACTACAACGACAGGGATTCAAACTCAAATCTTTTAGCATAAAATTGCATTCAACATTTTGGCACTGTTGCCGAGGAGGCGATACTCTTTGATTTCCCGCATTTTCTGCCTTACTTATCTTTTACCTCACTTTTATCTTTTCTTACTGTGATTGCAGGTACCCTCTCAAGGCGAGTAAAAGCAGTAGATTAGAGTAAAGTGCTGTTGAAGGGTCTGTAAGTTTACCCCACATCTCCCACCCCTTAGATTTCATTTCATCACCTAAATAACATAAACCCTAATTAACTTAAGAGCTTGCATAAACCCTAGGCTTAGTTTGTTTATTTGGTTGCTACCATCACCCACCTCACCCTTCGCTTATAAAAAATTCTAAAAAAAATCCCACAGAGGTACACAACCTCTTTTGATTCTTCATACTCAACCGGTAACCTAATCTTTGGAATCGATACACTCATCAACATATAATTGAGTAGAAATAATATTAGGTAACCACCTATGTGCCTAATTCAGTGGTGCATCAGGTCAATATTTTGAGTTATTTAGGCTATACCACTTCATTTAAAAATAACTCATCAAGTAGCTTGCTCATTAGGTAACATTTAAGGTTAGTACTAGGCACTCCACTTTATTTTGATTTCAAAGGAGGCATCTTCACCTGTACTTTCAAAACCTGGTGCGCCAACTGAACCTGATTGAATATACCTAAAGTTGAATCCTAAAAGCTACTAAATAAGGTTAAACCCTAAAAGACAAATCATCAATTAACCGTGTTTGAAAACCATTGGTTTGCACGCACACACATCGAAACTGATCTTTAAGGGCACAACCCAAATAAAAGGCCCATCACATTCCAAAGCACATTCAAACCTAAGCCTAATCTAAAATCAAGTGGGCATTGGCCTTAAGGATTTGACTCGCCCTTTGGAGCCCAGATCAAGATTATTTTTTATTAATCTGCTTCTACCATTCAATCTGATGTCTATCTAGGGGAGCAATGTCAAATGACCACGGTTAAGGGGTATCAAAGGAACTTGAGGTAGAAGCCAAGGGAAGAACCATCTCCCCAACCTCTCCCTCTAACTGGTTGGATTTACCGGAAAGAAGTCGATCAAATCATTCTTTTCATCTCAAGATGGGTTCAAGGAGTATGTAGATCTTTAGGTTATCCCACTAAAGGACAGGTTTGATTGTTTGTACTGCTAGGCACCTTCCTTCCTCCCATTTCATCATTAATCCTTCCACATCCTACCTGCATTTCCACTCCTACCCTCCTACCACCACTTATTCCCAAGATGATTTCTATCCCGACCCGACTTATGACCATTCATCCATTAGTCGAGATAACTTTGATTGGGGATACAGTTCCGGACCTCCGTGTTCAGGGTCTAAACCTGGATACCATGATCTTGATTTTTATCCTTCTCCGAGCTACATCGATTATAGATCACTACCTTACCTTCCTATGAACAACCTAATATGATCTACAATCAAGAAGGATATCTTGATTACAACTCTTACCCTCCCCCATATTACACCACATATGGGTCACCACTCCTTTATGAACAATCAGAAATGACCTATTATCAAAGAGGGCTCTAGGAACCTCAATTTCTTGACTCCCTTGGACTGAACACAAACCCACCCAACTCTGAACCAAACCATTTGGTTCAGGTGATCCAAGTCCAAGATAGGGTGTTGGCTAACTTAAGGAATACCATTTAATCTTTAGAAGCTCAACCAACACCTTGCACTGAAAAATTGGATCTTTTGGTTGAAATGGTTGATGATCTTAACAAGTATTTGTTGGATTGGCACCAAGACGTTAAGGATAAGGACCCAGGTGAGTTTTTACTTGGGAAGTTATCGAAATTGAGGATGAAATTTATGGTTGCTTTAGTTTAATCTTGGGATGATTCCCAAGACGAACCCCCTTCAAGAGAGCCAATGTCAGAATCCGCTCAGGCACCTGTTAGGGGGACATGTTTTACAAGACCAAAGATGACCAATTTGGTCTAAAGCAACCAATTGAGCATGAATTGATTTCTTCACCTAAGATTCATGAGCTAGGGTACGAAGAAAAGTATGTCTCCATGCACCAGGAAATGATCGATGACTTTGAGACATATATAAATGTGGATCCAGAATTTTTTGATTCTGAAGGTAAAGTATCATTGTGTGAAGTCTCACCTGAGTTTGAGGAAGATAATTTTAGTGAGACAACTGGGCTTGAGGAATTCAATGAATCATTTGATGGCCCTATAATTGAGGAAATTGATCTTGTTGGGGCTAGCATGGAAGATACAAATCTTGATTTCATGGATGATTCAATTCATAGCCCCATTCCTCAATTACACCTCATTGAGCATAATGACTATTTGGTTTTTGAGATCACTAGACTCAAGTCAATTATGATTCAGCCACAAATCTTGGACTTGGATACTTTAGATGGGGTGAATAACATGCAGGAGGTCCCGAAATCCGAAATTATGATTATGGAGGATAGGAACTAGGAAATGAAAATTTGGGAAGCCAATTCCAGGTGAAGTAGAAATCTGAGTCTAAGGGTTCCTATATATCTAAAACCACCAACCTTTTACCAAGACCCTTATGACATTTTTTATTCTGAGGATGTGCAACCCAAGCACAAATTCACTAATTATCCTTTTGATCTTGATTTTTCTATTGTTCGAGATTTTGGACATGGGTTGCATCCTCATAAGCCGCAGGCCCGGCTCCGCTTGCATACTGATCTCAAGTTCTGGGTAATTTTCATCCAGAACCTTAGATACACCTAACCTTGGGACATGGGTCTGCACCACAATCTGGCTCACATTTGTGGACACCTCCTTGCAGGTCCAAAAATTGATCTTCTTATTCTGATTCTAACCTACACCTGTGAATTCTTGATTTCTTCTTTTGTATAGTGTGCCTAGCTGAAGTCACTAAATTCAGCACATATACAGTCTGTTTTCATCTCGAAGCTGATCGGGTAATCACGAAATTCAGGTGCTTTCTACTCTACTCTACTCTATTTCATGTCTTTTTAATACAATGAAGACATTACATTAGATAGGCATGGGGGAGTGGATATCATTATTTGAATCATCTTATTAGCTCCATAAATTCTTTTTATTTTCTCTTTATTTTTGAAAAAAAAAATTGAATTAGGAAAAGAGAACTTGGGCTTTAAAAGTTTGTCAACTTTAGAAAATGATACGTTAGGACCTAAATACTTATATTCTTCAAGCCTTCGAGCTTAATTAGTCCAGGTGTCCACTAAAATGTGAACTAGTTTCTCAAGTCCTCACCATTTAAAAATTCATTTCTAATTGATTAAGTAATCTGGGGTGATAAGTACACGACTTATCAACCCACCTCCTGATTTGAAGGAACTTATAGTCTAAGAATCTACACACTCTTTACACTGACTCACTTTTTGATAGTTTTAATGGAAATTGGGTAGCTAATGAACCTTCTAAGGTGGTATGGCTGACAAATTGTCAGTGGTAACAACTCATTGTTGATTGTCCAAAGCCCAGCCACAAGACCATTCTCTTTCTGCTGCCTTTAGGTAAATCTTAGATCAGAGAAGCCACCTACTTAAAGAGAAAATTAGAAAAATATCCAAAAAGGAAAGAGGAAAAAGAAATAAACCACACTTCACCGCATGAGTATGGCTAGCAAAT
Organism: Thalassia testudinum; assembly: GCA_037157565.1. NCBI lineage: Eukaryota > Viridiplantae > Streptophyta > Magnoliopsida > Alismatales > Hydrocharitaceae > Thalassia > Thalassia testudinum. The sequence continues at coordinate 150,266,450 of JAZHRO010000031.1, forward strand.
TGTCAATGGTAACTGCTCATTGACTGATTGTCCAGAACCCAGCTTACAAAATGCACATATAATTCCTAAACACTTACGAAGAAGCAGTGAAGTAGAATAAGCTGGAGAGATATACACTAGGTTCACCTTTTTGTTGAGCCCATAAAAATAAAAAGTAGGGAAAAAGCTATCGGTCGGATAAATACACCTTTAAGTAAAATTTCTTTTCAAGGTCACCTAGGGGAGTAAAAACCCGAAGTCCATTCTGATTGTCAATCAATGAGTCTATCACTTCACACAAAAAAGATGCTTAGTACTTAAAGTTCTTTTCGAGTCTTTGGTGGGTTTAGTAGCCATAGAAAGCTACCCCGAAACTCTAAACTCAAAAATCGAAAAAAATTAGAAAAGAAGAAAAATAAAAAGAACCTTTTGCTTTTGAAAAAGGCAAGGGCTTGGGCGGTTTGCATTTTGGCAGATACCTGAGTGCTGTTGTGTCTCTATAGATTAGGTCATAATAGAAATTTCTTAGTGTTGAAATAACTTTTGCCAAAGTAATTTGATCCTAATTCTCTTAAAAATAGCATATAGTTTTGCTAGGGACTAGCAAAAGATAGGCATGGGAGTGTAATATGAAGACATCTAATTAGCCTAAAATGCTTATTTTTGCATGTTCCTAGGTCTATTGAAGCATTCATCATTATAAATATTGCATAACATGCATCATCATGCATTTAAGTTAGATTGTATAAATTATAAGTTAATTTTCTCTTTTTGAGGTGAGGGGACAGGCGATATCGTTTCAAGGCCTCAGTTTGAGAACCAACTGTACGTATTTGATCAGAGCGACGATCAGAGTTTAACGACTCTGAGATCACCCCGATCGGACTTCCATAGTATCAGATGTAGTCTGAGAAAGATCAGAGCTCAAGAGCCAAGGTGATGTTAAATCCATACATCAGATGAAGAATCCAACCGCACGGACGGGTTCGAATCAACGATCGCAACCCAACAACGTGAAAATTGGCCCAATCCAACATCTGTAACACCACCTACAAGCGAAAGAAGATGGATGGCTTAGATGGCACCACGTGACACCATCCCAACCACCCACGTCACCGCAACCGTCACCGTAGCCCACCTTCACAAAGATCAGATTAATCTCCATCGTTGGGTCATCATCCAACGGTGGAGAGCACTAGAGGAAGAAATCAAAACCGCAACACAAGAAGAGGTGCACCGCATTAGTTGAGCACCTGTGCGCGAAGAGGGAGGTGCGAGTTCGAACCCTGCCCCACCTCAAATCAGGTGGAGAGCAGTGCACAAGGAAATTCTGTTGTAGGATGCAGCGCAAATGGCCTATGGAGCGGCAATGCGGCAAGCGTAGAAGTGAGGATTGCGCACGCGCGTGATGACGCACCGATCTACGCCCAACCTGATGCAAGCGCGTTGAACACTAGAAGGTGAAGCGGCACGGTGCAATCTCGATCATCTGATCGTGCGATCGGATGGTTGAGGGCGATTGGATGCAATGAAGGTTGAATGTATGAAGGTGGGGCGGCATCGAAGTGGCCGAACAAGAGTACTCCAATCAGCACTCTATGGCAGAGATGAAAGGTGCATCTTCACCAACGCTTATCTACAACGACATGCACATGTGTCACTAAAGGCTGCAAAGTTAATTTTTTAAGGATAAAATGTCCTTTTTGCCCTTGTACCTCAACTATATAAAGCCCCTACACCCTCAACTTTTTCACTGTCCCTTCCTTTCTTCTCTCACCTCCTCCAAAGCTCTACAAGCTCGTCCCAAACTCGGGATGCTCCATTAGAGTTATAAAGATAATTTTTCCATCTTCTCACCCCCGTTCATGGAGCGCCCATGGTTGTCCTCTCATCGTCGTTCAAGAAGCAGATCCTGCTACGATGTTGCCCTGTTTCATCCTCCATCCTCCAATTCCATTCTCCTTCATCCAGCCTCTCATCCCCATCGTCCGGGAACTCCGTTAACGTGGCTCGTCTTCCAAGCAACCGTCGAGGAGGATAACTTCTCACCCCCCTCTCTTTTTACCACTTTCTAGTGTAGATTTCTTGCTTTCTAATTGTAGCAATTAGATGTAATGAACATGTTGCTAGCATTATGAAATATTTGTTTATTCTCTCCCTATTTTCTCTTTATTTGTATTATTCTTTCTCTCTCTTCTATTATTTATTCTAAGTAGAATAGCTAGTAGATTATTTTCAACCAGCTAATTTGCTTTAGTGACAATAATTCCAACATGATTTTTTTATCAAACATTCGCCTCCCCATATTTGACCTAGGACTCACCAGAGTTATGATTAAATTATCTATTTGACGGATTTTTACGCAACTACAATGACAGAGTTTTCTGAACTCATATCTTTTAGTTACGAAATTTCGCATTCAACACCTTTGTACTTGCAAAGGCAAGTAGCATCCGAATAGACTCCAAACAAGTAACATGAGCAAACGTCTCATCAAAGTCAATTCCCTCCTGTTGGTTATAGCCTTAAGCTACGAGTCTGGCCTTATTCCTGATTACTGTACCAGATTCATCCAACTTATTTCGGAACACCCACTTGGTTCTAATAATGGAATTACCCTCAAGAGCGGGTACCAAGTCTCATACATTGTTCCTTGTAGATCAGAGTAGCTCCTCCTGCATAGCTACAACCCAAGACTCATCCTTTAATGCCTCATCAACTTTCCTAGGTTCAAGTTGAGAAATAAAGGTATTAAGGACAAAGTTAACCCCTTAATTGAGATTGGATTTTTACACCTTGTTCAATATCACCAATAATTTGATCTTAAGGGTGATCCTTGTGGTGTACCCATTCTTCTGGAAGATCATATACATTTCGTGTATCTTCCATTTTTGATACATTGATGAAGGGGGTATCCTCATCATCAAACCCTAATTGATTTGGTTCAAGTTCTTCTAAAGTTGTTTCATCAAATGAAACATGCAGGGATTCTTCTACTACAAAAGTCCTTTTGTTAAAGACTCGATAAGCTTTCATTTTGGTTAAATAGCCAATAAAGATGCCTTCATCACCTTTGGCATCAAACTTATCAAGTCAATCTTAGGCGTTAAATAAATAACACCAACTTCCAAACACCCTAAAATATGAAATCCTAGGAGACCTCTCATAATATAGCTCATATGGAGTTTTCTTAATAATAGGCCTTAAAAGAGTTCTATTAAGAACATAACAGCCGTATTAATGGCTTCAGCCCAGAAATATTTTTAAAGCCTAGACTCCAAGACCAAAGTTCGGGTGCATTCTTGTAGAGTGCGATTCTTACACTCTACAACACCATGTTGAGATGGTGCCCAAGGGAATGAAAATTCATGGGATATGACAAAATTGACACAAAAACTTGAAAATTTTTCATTTTCAAATTCACCCTAATGATTAGTACTAAGTCTAAGAATAGAAGATGATTTTTCCTTTTGAAGTCTTCGAGCAAGTCTTAGGAAGGAGTCAAATGAGTCATCCTTATATTTCAAGAAGATGACTCAAGTGAACCTTGAAAAGTCATCAAAAATAAATAAGCAAAATTTTGATTCATTTAGGCTCTCAAATGATGTTAGCCAAAATAAATCAAGGTGTAACAATTCTAAAGGACATGTAGTTGAAACTAAGTCTTTTGATTTAAAAGAAGTCTTATGCATTTTTCTAAGTTCACAAGATTTGCACAATGCATCCTTTTTATAAGTTAGTTTAGGTAGGTGATGAGAGACTCATCACGGCTCCTAATTATCATTAATTAACTAGTTTTCCTAGTTAATTAACTAAGAATACATTAAATACATGGTTAATTATACCAAAGGGTTAAAACACCAAGGACCTACAAAATAAGTTAAAAACACAAAATTAAATATTAATTAATCTTAATAATAATTTAATTAATAATGTGGACTCAATTAATAATCATTTAGCTAGATATTTAGTATTTAAACTAAATTAATATTATGGCCTAAGTATGTAATTAACTTAATTAAACTAATCATTTAAATAAATATAGCTAATAAGGACAAAAATGTAATTTCAAGACATAAATATAATATTTACCTAATTTATAATAATATATAAAAAGTTGAAAAAGAAATAAATTAAAATAATCCTTAAAACTCATTGTTTACGTTTCAATCCCTAACTTTCATTACAAGTGAGTCCTTATTTACAAATAGGTCCTTTTATTACATAAATGTCCCTGTGAGCACAAGTCGTCTTCTTCATCTTCATCTTCAGCCTTGGACAGTCTATGTTGTCCGATCTCTGTACCGCTGATTCATCGCCGATCTAATGTCAGAAAACCTCTGCCATTGTCGCCTGGCCTCCGCTCACCCTCTCTTCATCCGATGGATCAAATTACCAAGAAATCCTAATTAGACTAGGCGATTAACCTCACTAGCGTTGGAGACGACATCGGTGAGTAGGATGAACCTAGCCATTTTTATGTCCAGGTACAACCCCCTTAACCCCCAACTTCACCTATAAATAGCTCTTCAAACCTCCGATCGAGGTTAGCGACCCCCTACCCTCTTCCCCAACCCGCGGTCGTTCGTAGGCTATTCCTCTTTCCAGCAACCCATTTCCTCCTCTTCGAAGCACCTCCACCAGAAGAGCTTGTCGCTTCTCAACTGTTTATCTTCTTAAGAGTTGTGACAGGGCTCCTATGCACCCCATCTCCCTCTCTATTCCACTTCAGACCTCGCCAGAGTTTGCTCCAACTTCGTCGGAGTTCTTCCTCTGTTAAGTGCCATCGACGGAGTTCTCCTCATCTCCTTCCACATAACTCATAGATAGCTTATTTTTTAGCTTAGATTAGATTTAGCTAGTTAGGTAGTTAATTAGAGTAGTGTAAACCTAGTTATAACTTCATCTGTTCCATCTCCGGTGAGGCCAAATCCGACCTCACAGGACTTTGATCCGTGTTTTCATTCAGCTGATCACCATCTTAACTCTTCCATGATCATAATCCACTTTCTTTATCCTTAATTTGATCATCTACTCACCTAATCCATATCGCCTTCACCTGACACCTTCGTTGTCCATGGAGAAGGTCTCAAAGGCTAAATCACACCTAATGACGGTCCTCCATCACATATTCATCACTTTAGGATCCTAATCCACTTAGTAATTATATCTATTAATCCACACACACGAAAAGCTCAATTCCACACCAACCTCTGAGCTACTATCCATGGCAAGCTTAAAGGAGTTTGTCCGCCTAATTCCACACTCACAGACCTTCACCTCACTGTCGTGAAGGTTTCTCCTGACTCAATTGAGTGAGAGAGAAGCTCTCGAGTTCAAGCAAACTCAAGATGCATTTGCATTGAAATTATTGATTAATCCATGTATCTGATCGTTAACTGGATCAATTGAGATATTCCTAAAGTTAATTGCAACCTCGGGAATCGTTTAAAACCTTTATTGATGAGTTTTATGGAGATTTGATCTCAAGTGACTTAAAATAGCCTTCATCGAAACTCCGGCAAGCTCAAATAGAACCATAGCCTTTGATATTGCCTGAGGAGCTCCAAATCGACTCATTTTGAGATAATGATTAATTTTAGGCTATTAGAATTGTGCTTTGATGCTTGTGACACTATGGTGATCGTCGTCTTCTCCAACTCCAGCAAAGTTGGAGAGATGTGTCTAATGGAGTTTAGACCTTAGGAATTGATCCATAAGCATGAGCAGAACTTATAGAATCCATGAACACATTCAAATAGATCTGAAAATCACTGAGTTGTTCTGTCAATCAAACCACTGTCTAAGCTCAGGCAGAGAGGTCTGAGAGCACTTGTTGAGTGTTTAAAACATGATTTTGATGTGTCGAATAGATTCCTATGATTGAATTAAACCTATGTAGACCTTTAATTTGAGTTTATATGCTCTGATTTAGAAAGTCAATATTTGAGCTTCAAAGATCAACTCTCGTTCAATTCTGGTGATTAAGAGATTAAATCAGAGATTTGTTGGGTTATTTGAATTCTTGTGAGTTAATTGAATCACTTGGGATTTAATTGAATGAGTTTTACTAAGATTTAAATGTGATTTCAAACTCTAACCAGTTTGGGTTCTAACTGGAACCCAAAGTTGTTCTTGGTGTTTTTGTTGAGATTTGAATCCAAATCTTACCTAGATCAGTCTCAATTGACCTCCTTATTTGATTTGGATTGCTAAATGGGATCTTTGCCTATCTGTTTGGCTAATTCATTCTCGAATTAATTTTCTGCACCTTGAGAACGGAACTCAGAAGATCTGGAACTTCTAAAACCTTCCCAGACCTCTTTTCTTCTTCAATACCTTGCGAAATCACCTCTTAAACTTTTTTGAACTCTCAATCGAGAGCATTGGCCAATTTAATAAGTCATAGGATCGTAAGTTCTTCATCTGCATCACACTTGCACCATGGCAACAATGCCATGATCCTCTCAGAATCCGAGGACCAATTCTTATCCAAAGCCTTAATTGACTTCAAAATTGGTTAGAGGACCTCAAAAGCTTTCAATCGAGCTTTTGTTCACTCAATTTGGTCTAGTGTGTTGGCCGGAATCAGTGTCCAAAGTCTGATGCTGGCAGACACTGCATGAAGGAGCTACCAATGTTTGTCCCACGTCGGAAAGGTTGAAGCACCCACCTTAGTATAAATTGAATCCCGTGTTGAGACCGCTTGGTCGTCAGCACAAGGCGCAACTATTAAGCATATGCCTGAGCGCATGCGTGCATGTGTATGTGCACACCATGTGTGCAAGGGCCCAAGTGGGCTTGAGGGTGTGATGTAGGCCTAGAATGGGCCCGATATTGTGCAAAATGGCTAAAATCCACACTAATGAACTAGGACCGACTCGAGTAGGGTTTGGTTTTGCTCCTAGTGAGCGTTGTGTATCCTAGAAAGAACCGGTTCGCCAATTAACCAAATTTTTTGTTAAGTGAGAAATATGTGGGTTAATGGTTAAAAATCATCTAAGTGTAGATGAGAGTGCACAGTAAAAGAAAGAGATTAAAGAGAGAGAGAAGGCTTAAGAGGTGAGTTAAGTGCTAAATAAGAAAGATGTAGATAATAGAGATATGTGACTGCCCGGTGAGAAGCTAAATAAAAGTGATAAATAGACGTCCAATGGGATAATCAAAAGTTTGAAAATAACATTTAAGTCGCCTGATATTGAAAAGAAATGTCTGATTACCAAAGACTGAAGGCTGATTAAAGAGAAATTAAGTGTTGATGAACTCATTGTAATAAAGGCATTTGTATTAATGTGAGCATTTCTTTTTATGCCTTATATTTTATAAACACTTGTAAACATTTCTTTCCTTTGCTATTCAATGTAAAAATTTTTCATGTATATTTCTTTTCATATAATGGAATAGTTGCATGATTTGATACTTAATTTTATGTGCAATTATTCATGTGCTTAACATATTATGTAATTAATGTAGTTATTATTCATTAGTTAATTTAAAATAATAGAAATGGTAAATTAATTAAATTTATACTTCCCAGTGAAGAACCTGGACTCAACCAGTTAAACAGAATAAAATCTAAAATGTTAGGTTAGCTTGACCCTATACTACAATCAACAACAACGATTTTATGATTAAGTTAACCTAAGTCCATTCTTTATGCAATTAATTAAGACTAATAACCTTAATTAACAGTACTGAGAATTGAGCCATCATTTTAGTAACTCATTTTTGGCTAATTTATTTAGGTGTTTGTGATCTATGTGACTTAGCCTATGGTGCTAAAAATCCACTTCAACATGAGTGGCAAGTAAACATTTCACAAATTTCTCTTGTGAAAAGTGAAGAGCATAGATATTTTCATATCTAAAACCTTCAATTAAAACCATATTAGATCCTTCTTTTAACATTTCAAATTCATTTTTTATAAACAATACATCACAACCATTGTCACAAATTTGACTAACGCTAAGCAGGTTATGTTTTAAATTATCTACTAAAAGTATATTTCGTACCTACTTAGTTAAATTACTTATTGTACCTTCACCAATAATGCGACAATGTTTGTTGTCTCCCAACTTGACGTGTCCACCATCTTGAATTCTTGCCCACCCGATAAATAGTTTGGAAGGTCGGAGTGTCCCGTCGTGTGCTTGAAGCACCTACTATTTAAGATCCACTTATCTTTCTTAGCCTACAAAATAGTTTAATAAATCTAATTTAGGTACCCATTTTCTTTTGGGTCCTTGACGGTTAGTTCCTTTTAACTCCTGAGATTTATAGACCTCTTTTGTGTTAGATCTATAATTCTTGGGATTTTTGGCCTTTTGATAAATTTATGCATGATTAGGTGCATGTGATTTATTTTGTGTGTTCTTTTTACTTTGAAATTTTGCTTTTAAAGCATCACAAAATTCAGTATTTAATCTAGTAGTTATTTTAAGGTTATTTAAAGTTCTTTCAAAATGCTCATAAATATCTTCTAATTCTATTATTTTTGTATGCAATTTTGAATTAGTATCTTTTGTTATATCTAACTCTATTTCTAAACATGATTTTTCTATGTCCAAGGTCATATAGTTAATATGAAAAATTTTATTTTCCTTTTAATTAACCTAGCCTTATGATATAAATCTTCATACACTTGCAACAATTCATTAATGAAATTTCAAATTCTACCTCATTTTCCGAGCTATCATCATTTGCCATTAAACATAGATAGGCGACTTCATTTTCCTCGGATTCTTCAAAAGAGGATTCCATGTTGGAATTACTGTCGTCTCAAGATGCTTTATATGCCTTTCTTGAGATATTCTTCTTCTTTTGGTCAATTTCTTTTTCTTTCTTCTTTTCTTCTTTTTTCTTTTTGATCAACGAGCAATCCTTTCGTACATGTCTTTTTTTCTTGCATTCAAACTAAACTACATCATTTGAAAACTTATTCACTCTTTTACATTGCTTTTGAATGAATCGTCAAAATTTCCTTGTTAGAAGAGCAAACTCTTCTTCTTCATCGGAGTATGAATCATCAAGGTCTGAATCTTCCCTTAAGGCTTTGAAAGCAAGATCTTTCTTCTTTCATATGGGTTTCTCCTCATTTTTCTTCATGTTCTCCAGTTGATCCTCGTAGTCCATGAGGCTTCCAATCAGATCGTCAAGAGGATGGACTGAAAGATCCTTTGCCTCTTGGATTGCTGTGGATTTCAGAGACCAATCGCTTGTAAGAGATCTCAAGACCTTCTTACAAGTTGTTCTTCTGTGAACTTCATTCCAAGGTTTTTCATGGGGTTGACGCTTTCCCCAAACCTTGTGTACATAGCCTTGATCATCTCGTCTTTCTCCATCCTAAAACACTCATAACTTTCCATTAAAATAGAGATGCGAGTTTCTTTAACCTTATTAGTTCCTTCGTATGTGACTTGAAGCACATTCCATATCTCGTATGCGGACTCACAAGCCAGAATGTGGTTGAACTTCTCCTTGGATAATGCACAATAAAGTGCATTCATCACCTTCGCATTGCTAACGATCATCTTCTTCTGATTTGCCATCCACGCTACTACTTCTTGTGGCTCTGGATCTGAATATCTCGTTTGAATGAGCGTCCACACATCCTCATCGATAGACTTAAGGAACACTGCATACAGTTCCTCCAGTATCCATAGTCCATCCCATTAAAGTAGGGAGGACGTGTGGATGACTGGCCTTCTGTGCGCTTGGTTGATGATGTCATTTGTGAGTCGAGTTGTCATGTCTTCTCGCAACCTCGCTCTGATATCACTTGTAGGATCCTAACAACTCAAGCACACTAGAAGGGGGGATGAATAAGGAAAAAAAATCCAAATAATACAAGCCACAGAAATAGAACACCAAATATATAGTGGTTCCCCTTACTTGGGTACTCTACCACCTAAGTCCCCCGACTTAGGATTTTTAACCCAATTCCTTCAACCCGAAGGGAATCAATTTACTAAATACGAGGCAATTAACAGATTACCTCAGCCCAATTACAAGAACAAATAAAAATAAGATATTATGTCATTATCTGTATAGACCACTCAGCCTTGAAATATCTCTTTGCCAAAAAGGATCTAGAAGAATTTGATTTGGAAATCAAAGACAAAGCCGAGGCATAAAACGTAGTGGCTAACCATCTCTCAAGAATCCTAACCGATTCTCCTCGTCTAGAACTCTCGATTTTTGATACCTTCCCGGATGAGACTATCCTTACAGTCTCAGGTGTCCGAACCCCCTGGTTCGCAGATATCATTAATTATTTGGTCATTGGTTAAGTCCTGCGGGACTTGACTAAGCAACAACATAATAGACTAATATCTGAGGTCTAATGTTATTTTTGAGATGACCTTGAGTTATATCGCATCGATGCTGATTAGATTATTCGCTAATGCATACAGGAAAACACATTCCAGAGTATACTCAAATTCCGCAATACATCTACGTGTAGTGGACATTTTTCCAATAAGAAGATGAACACAAAAATTCTTCAATCTGGATTTCATTAGCCGTCTTTATTCAAGGATGCCTAGGACTTCTCGAGGTCATGTTCCCGATGCCAAGCTCTCAGGAGCATAGCCAAGAGAGATATGATGCCCCTAAACCTGATTTTGCCTGTCGAAATATTCGACGTTTGAGGCATCGACATCATGGGACCCTTCCTCCCTTCATTTGGACATCAGTATATTTTTGTTGCTATTGATTACATGTCCAAATGGATTAAGGCAATTTCCACCCAAACCAATGACCACAAGGTGGTTATCAATTTTGTTCGCAAGAATATTTTCAGTTGGTTTGAGATTCCATGACCATCACTAGCAATGGTGGCACTCACTTCACTAATGCTTAGTTCAGGAACTTATTGGCTAAGTACAAGGTGAATCATAGGATTTCCATACCTTACCACCCCTAGACGAACAGGCAAGCTGAGGCCTCCAATAAGGAGATCAAGAATATACTTCAGAAGGCAATTAGGCCTGATAGAAAAGACTGGACTCAAAAGCTTGATGATGCACTTTGGGCCTACCGTACCATGTACAAGACACCTATAGGGCATGTCCCTATATCATCTGGTGTTCGATAAGGCATGCCATTTACCCATAGAGATCAAACACCGGGCATTCTAGGCAATCAGGCAATGCAATCTGAACTTAGACTAGCCCGGGAATACCAAGAAGCTCCAACTATCTAAGTTGGAGGAGCTTAGAAATTATGCATAAGAAAATGCCAGGATCTATAAGGTGAGGACCAAAGCTTTACATTATTAGACTATATCTCGCAAAAGCTTTGATTCGAACCAAAAGGCTTGGCTTTTCGATTCCCGACTTAAGTGCTTTCCCAGCAAGCTTAGGTCTAAGTGGAATGACCCGTATATTATAACCCGCATATTCCCAGATGGAGCCATAGAGATCTTTGACCCAAAGACAGGTAGTGTCTTGAAAGCCAACAGACAACGCCTTAAACCTTATGTTGACCACATTTTACCTGAACCTGTCTCAGGCAAGGTTGCATTAACCTTGACCTGATTCCTCTGATCGAGCTATGCCTAGTTGAAGGTACTAAACTCAGCACTTTGTACAGGTTGCATATATTCAGAGTCGATCGGATTCATAATGAAAGTCTGATGACATCATTTTTACTCTACTCTCTCATCCTTTTACCATAGAATGTGGACATTGCATTAGATAGGCATGGGGGGTTGATATACCTATTCCTGAACTATTTTTGTCAGCTTGTTTTCTTTTATTTTCTATTTATTTTAACAAAAGACCCAAAAAATTAGAGAATTAGGAAACAAGAACTTAGGCATTAGAAGTTTTCAACCTTAGGAAATAGCATAATAGGATCTGAACACTTAGTCCTCTTCAGGTTTGGTAGCTTAATTAATCTGAAAATCGAATGCACACTTGGCTCGTACCCCTCCAAAGACCATAACCGCTAAATATGAAATGACAATCCCACCCATCACGAAATTACATTTCCCTTAAAGTTTCTATGTACCAAATCTCATATCCTAATGAGATGTGAATGGTCAATTTACATAATTAGACCACTTTAATAGTTGTAAATGTGATGTCTAACGTATGTATATATATATATAACGTATAATTTTGTAATAATAATATATGTCGATTCACATAATGATTCTAACAATCTCCTACTGGAACCACATATATCATCCTTATAATCATACGTTCATATATACCTGCACGAGCTCATTAATACAAAATCACAATAAACCACATCTACACCAATCTCATCCATACTCTGTTATCATACAACCAAAGTTGGTTTTCACCATTATGAAATCGAGTAGACCAAACAATGATCACATACAATAACACAAGTAATGACATAGATCTGATATAGATACATAGCATAAAAATTGCATGTTAATGTGATCTGCACATGCCTATTTTCAATAGGTCCAAAACTTTATCATACAGGAGATCACATGGCAAGGACTAACAAGTTCAAATAATGAAAAAGTTTATTATTATGCATATAATCCAAAACATGTCCATACAAAAAACACCAAAATAGAACAAACTTCTACTGAATTGTTGTATTACAGAATATATACAACACCCATACAGACAACAAGCTCATGGAAAACCTTTGGTGTTAACACTTTACTGGGCGAGTCTGCCATCATGGAGTTGGTCCCAATTTGTTCAATGGACACCAGTCTACTTTTAACTCTTTTCTTGACTGCTAAAAACTTGATATCAATGTACTTCAACCTTGAAGAATTTTTGTTGCTGTTGGAGTACATCACTACCGAATTATTGTCACAATAAAGTCAAAGTGGTCTTTTGACACCATCAATTTTTCATAGTATTGTGACAAAATTCCTAAGCCATACTCCATGAGTTGAGGCCTCGAAGCATACTATACATTCTGCTTCCATAATGGAGGTAGCTATTAAGGTTTGCTTTGTAGGATCTTAAGAACACAAGTACACTAGAAGGGGGAATGAAGCCACAGAAATGGAATACCAAATATATAGTGATTCCCCTCGCTTGGGTACTCCACAACCTAAGTCTTCCAACTTAGGACTTTTAACTCAATTCCCTCAACCTGGAGGGAATCAATTTACTAAATACGAGTCAATTAATGGATTACCTCAACCCAATTACAAGAAGAAATAAGAATAAGATATTACAGGTGTAAATAAGAAATATAAAAGCTTACAACTAAAATCCTAAGTCTCCAACAAGAATACCTTTAGCAATATTTAATAGTAAGATCTAGCATGAAAAACAATGGGCAAAAATGACTTGTAGAGAACTAAAAATATGCCAAAAGAACTTGTTGCAATTCGGAGATCCTCTTGAAGGCTTAAGGCAACAAGCACTATCACCCTTGGAGCTAAAATGTAGAGAATATGAATTCTGGAAGCAAAGAAGGTTTTTTATTCTTGTATATTGTAAAGATGGCTCTCAAGGGTCTTTTTATAGATCTCTAAGCAACCCTCCTACACTCCTGAGCCGTCGAGGGTGTAAATGGAATGTTAGAGTTAAGATTAATCACAAAATAGCCGTTCAGATTTGGCACAACAGTTAATTGGTACCGGTACTAAAGTTGCGGTATTGGTACTAGCTGCTCACAGTTACTCAGCAGCCAGCACAACAGAGCCTGGGTACCGGTACACATCATATGTACTGGTACTGAGTACTTCCAGTTGAGTACGAACCAAGTCACCAAGTATCGGTATTCATCGTGAGTACCCGTGCTTGTGACTTACGGGTTTTAGGTCAAAGAAGCACTGTGACCTACATGTATCAATACTAAAGATGAGTATCGATACTTGTAAGGTCCAGGCACCACCAGTGTCCACAAACTGTGAGCACCTAATACCAGTACTCATGCTGAGTACTAGTACTTGTTGTTCACATATTGAAACTATAGCTCAAACCTTTGCCTTGCAGGTACCGGTACTTATGAACAGTACCAGTACTTGCTACAAGTACCAAGTATTAATACTTTTAATCAATTTTAGTGCTTTTCAAACTCAATTAAATGATTAATATAACTAGGAAATGATTAATTTTTCAAACGAACAATTATACATAAGTTTGATACCAAATTATCTCTATTTTGATTTTACTTCCTAAATCAATTTTTCTTATTTAGGAGACATACATATTTCTATATTACAACAAATAAACACAAACCAAATTCTTCAGCCACTTGAAACTTCTTCCTTATCATCCATACTTGTTATAATCCTGTGATGTTCCCTATAAATTTCACTTCACAAACTCATTAGATTTAAAATAGTTTCGTTAACACCATAACATAAAAGAGAAGTTGAGCTAGGTTCCAACAAGTTTTGCACTCCTCCATGATATAGCTTCTCCAGCCAGCAGAAAAATGTATCCCGAAGTAGATCTTCGGATATCTTAACATCCTGCAAAGTCAGAATATCCGAGGATCTCCAAATGATTGATCTCTTGTATATGAGCATGAAATCCTTTATTCTTTGTTGGTAGCACATGACCAGTTTGGTTGCCTTCCAGTGGTCGGGTATAGGCTTACTTAAATATCTGCCCAACATGCCAACAATGTATACTAGGTTTGGCAGCGTGCAGACTTGGGCATACATCAATCATCCCACTACCGATGCATAGGGAATACTTTCCATCTCTTTAGCTTCAAATTCATTCTTGGAGCATTGGTTAAGAGAGAATTTATCTCCATTAGCCACTGGAGTATCCCCTGATTTGCAATTCTCCACGCCAAATCACCTTAAAATGGTATCAATGTATCTCCTTTATGACAATCCAAGAATACCCCAAGAATGATCTCGTTGTATCTGGATTCCTAATACAAAAGAGGCTTCACTAAGATCCTTCATTTCAAAATTACCAGAGAGAAATTTCATGGTTTCCTGAAGCAAAACATTGTCACTACAGGCAAAGAGAATGTCATCTACATACAAATCCAAGAAAATATATTTTCCCCTACAAAATTTGTGGTATACACAATCATCAACCGAATTTATCTTAAAACCAAATGAGACAATTACACGATGAAATTTGTAATACCACTTGTAGATTCCTTAAGAAGGGGGTGAGACGTGCATGATACAAAAGATAATGCGAAAAAATATCAATCACACAAAATATACAATCTCATATGCACACAAGGAATGTTTAGGTGGAAACCCAAACCAGGGTAAAAACAACCACCTAAACCTCTCCATTTAAAATTTCCTGATAGACACAGTCGATCAAATCCACTATCTAAGTCACTTAAACTAGGGTGACTTAACCTCTTACAACCGCACTACTATGTACGAGGATAGCATACCTCAAACCGACATTACTATGTACGAGGGTAGTGTAGCCTCAACCCTCTTCTTCATAACGAGTATTTTGTCTTGCAAGGGAGATGAAAATTCGCAAAGCGAATACCCAAACAAAGACAATTACAATATATCCTATAGAGTCACAGTATAAATCTAACTAGTTATTATAAGCAAAGGAAACTTCCCTTTGATGGAAGTGCGTCAGCTAGTGACGTAGAGTGCGTGAGCCACGCAATGGCACGACGGTGCTCTCATATTCATAGGCGAGAGAGTACGTGCACAGCTAGGATGATGCTCCCAAGATGTAGACAGAGGTTTAGAGAGCAAGATCTCTTCTTAAGATTATTTGGACACAAAATGATGTGGAAATAGTATTACCAAGTTTGTGTTGCTTAGGAAGTATGCTCCTCTATTTATAGAGGTCCTAAGAAGGCTTTAGAAGGCCTTAGAAGCCTCTTATAGCCGTCGGGAACAAGGCTCAAGAGTGTGATCCAAAATCCCACCGAAATTAGGGTCATTTATGATTTTGATAGGGTTATCAGACATCTGGTTTTATGGTCAGACCTCTGGGTCACCGTCTGATTTGAGGTTCAGTCATTTGATCTTAGAACGGTTGATCTTCTGCAAGGGGTTGGATCAAGATGGATGTTTAAGATTCATTTTTAAGACATCTAAGATACAAATCAGACGTTTAATCAAAAGATGGGTTTCTTCCTATTTTTACAAGATCGAAACAGGGTTCTAGTGTCTTTTAGGTCAAACGATAGGTCAGTCGTCTAGCAAAGTCTCTGGACGTCAGGAAAGACAATCCTCTGTGGGAATGGATTTCCCAAGAGACTTAACTACTAAATCCTCTGACAAAAGTGATTTGGGTCAGATCTTAGCCTAACGTCTATTTATCAGGCGGCTAGATTGATCTACGAACGTCTGAAAGTATTATAGAATTAATTATAAGGTAATCTCTGAGGATTATCTTATAACAGTTCAACGATCCTATTGTTGGACATCTGTCATTGGCATCAGACGTCTTCTAAGATGTCTGGACTATGGGCTGGTCGTCTGAAATCAATGGATAGAATGTACTAAGTCTAGCCTAAGTATTTGGACATTTGGATAAAGGATCAAATGTCTTAAAAGTCAAGATCAAATGTCTGATGTTACGACCCGGCTCCTGAATCCCTACAGGACCCAAGACCGGCTTGCCTCAACTAATCCCAAGACCTACTCGTCCAACAAGAAATAAGCAAAAGTAGGAAATAAACCACATTCACACATGTAATATAACTAAGTAGAAGGAAAAATGAAACAGTAAAGGAAAGTAGAACTATCTCAAAAATAGTACATGCCACAACAACAACAACAGTGGAAAGAAAACAGAAAGTAACGAGAACAGTAATTTTAAAGTCCAATACTCAGAACTACAGTAGAAACAAAAGAGCTAAAAAGAAAACTACTATGGCTGGGCTCGGTTGGGCCCAACACCCTTTGCAGCCAGAAACTCGGGCTGCTCAACTCCTGGTCATGAACAGGGTTACGAAAAGACAGAGTCAGCGAACGCTGAGTAGAGTGGTGTTCACATTATGTATGTGCAAGTAAAAACAAACAAGTAGGTTTTATTCTCATTTCTATTTATCTCATCTATGTATTTCTGGTTCATTTATTTCACAAAGGATCTAAGTATTTCTTGATCTTGCTTGTTCCTCGTGGGAACGATCTTGATTGCAGTCCTTTCCGTGGAGTAGAAGGTACACGTGGTGCTCTCCTGGCCAGGAGAGTCCCCTGCAGTAGTCCTGCACCCAGTCAACCACCCCAAGGTCACTGTCGCGACATAGCGGTGACTACGGCATGAGTGATAAGCGCATGGGTAGCTACCCCGCACTGGCACACGGTCAGTCGTTTCTGCTAGCGGGTACGCCTAAGGTACAACACAGAACAGTATAGGGCCTTACCCTCTCAAAATAGGGGTCTCGCCCCTCAGAACCAAACAGAGGTCTCGCCTATCCACAGTCTACGTACCCTCGTCCGACTATCCCAGTTTGCCCAGAGGGCCTAACAAAGTCGGTGTAGGGTGGTTAGCTTAACCCCGGACCCCGTGGGGTGGCTAACTCCCTCCCTACACTAGTAGCACGCCTCGGTACCATGTACGCGAGGGCCAACAGGAGTCGGTGTAGAGTGGTCAATCCTAACCCCAGGTCTCAACCCAAGGGCGGCTAGCTCCGCTCTACTCTAAAAGGGACAGTTGCTCTCCTTGATACTGTGTACACAAGAGCCAACTCACTTCCTGTCTACATACCATATTTCCTTTCATACACAGGAGTTCTACTCCTAATTCCCCGTAGGGTTCATGCTCATATTCATTCTACTTATCAGTATTCAGATCACATGGTTCATAACTCGTTCCTCATCCATATATAAGCAGCTCGTGTTTTCACAATGCAATTCTCAATCATATACATGCAACTTGTGGTTTCATAGTTCAATTTCTCATTCACATACAGGCAACTCATATTTTAACATGCATCTCAAGTAAACAGAGTAACTCAACATCAGATTCATACATTTCTACCCTAGGGTTCATTCCACATCCCAAAGTTTCAATCAATTTAAGCTAAACAGGCATATTCTTTATTCACATCTTAACAAATGAATTAAACCACTCTACCGGGTATCATGGGAGGAATGGGGGCCTGCACCACAGATCTCGTCGTCTCCGCTGGCCCCGAAATGCCACCGGCTGGTAACCTGTACCAGCGACTAATTTACATCAGACAAGGTCAAAATAGTAGGTACTCAACACAAACACGTAGAGAAACTCGAGTGGAAAACAGCGGTACTTCGTTTGCGGAAATCCAATTCCGTTTGGGCCCTAAACGGACCAAAAACACGGTTACTGTCCAAAATCAGACATTTGGGACTAGTCCTAGACGTCTTAAAAGACGTCAGATCTCACCTTGTGTCTCCTGAGATATCCTCAGATGTCTAGATCGCTCCGTGACCGTTTGGGAGCAGCTCCAGACGTCGGATAAAGCCTCCGATTGTCTGGGAGCACCTTCGGACATCTGGCGACGTGATCAGACATCCAAAAGTACTTGGAAAAGCTCACTGCATGCCTTCCCAAAGTCCTTCACCTACGTACGAAAACCACAGGCCCAATCTTAGCCCGACATCTCCTGTGCTACAATCTGCATGGAGGAAAATAGCACAGGAAGATATGTACCTCGCGCGATATATGCTTTTAGACGTCTGGCTTCAACTCCAGACGTCTTGGTGCCTCGCTAGATGTCTGGTCAATGCTCCAGAGGTCTGATACTGGAACTTTTCTAGTACCAGAACCTCCTTCGCGATGCTCCTCTCCTCACAACGCTGCCCACAGCGCACTGCAGCAGCTTCAGCAGCTGTAGAGGGCTGGGAGGCCTCCTCCTTGAGCCCCTCCTCCTTGTGCACGCACCCGTCGCTAGTCGCACAAGCTCCGCCGAGCTCCCGAAGGTCCACCGACCTCCCACGCTCTTCCTTCCTCTCTCCCTCTCTCCCTCTCGTTCTCCCTCGCTCACCCTCTCTCTCATTACTCTCATTCTCCCTCTCTCACCCTCTCTCTCGTCACTCTCGTTCTCCCTCGCCGCGACTGCACAGGGAGAACGCTGGAGGTGGTGGCGGCTAGTGGTGAGGGGGTGAGGAGAAGAGGGTGTTGAGAAGGAGGGTTTAAATAGAATGGGGTTAGGGTTTAGGGGTGAGTGGTGTGGAGAGAGAAGCTCTGTGCGTCGCCCTCGCCCAGAGCGCAAAGAAACGTACGAAAATTTTCACTTTCAGGCATCCGAGCTTATGTCTAGACATCTGACTGAAACTCCAGACGTCTTATCCGACTAAAAAGGCAATGAGTCATTTCATCTGAGGTCTAGATTGGACGTCTGATTGGATTGTTTGATTACTGTTTTAGTTTTCTAGGTGATTTCTAAGATTGTCTAAGTATCCTAGGGATAGTATAAGTGTTCCTAGGACTAATGGTATATTACTTTGGGGCTCTTTAACAATCATCTAAGAAATAGAAAGCAAAGAGCATAAATAGACAAATACATGAACAAGATGGACATTCAAAATAAATCTAAGTCATTCTTCTTCTCCACCTTCAAGCTCTCGTCTAATCCATCTTCTCTTCTCCATCAAGCTCCTTCAATTCGTCATTGACGCGGGCTTGAGCTCCTTCACACTTGAATCCATTTGCATTATTCCTAAAAATATAACTCAAATACAAATATTAAATAACAAGTGCTTTGTTATCATCAAAATCAACGATCAAGGTGCTCTTGCACCAACAATCTTCCCCTTTTTTATGATAAAAAAATCACAAATAATAATCAAAAAATTATCCCCCTTTTTGACATTATAAAAAAGGTTTAATCACTTATCCTATACTTCCCCTTAATACATGCTCTTCTAATTTGAGTTAATTTCCCTTTTTGTCATAACTAGATAGCTATATAATTAACTCCTCCTTTCTAATGGAAATATAGAATCATTTTAAAAATCTCCCCCTATCTAAATGAAGGGAATCTTTCCCCTCCTTAATGATTTCCATAAAACTTATCTAATTTTAACTCCCCCTATCTAGATACTATTGATAAAAAATAGGGTAAAGAATTTACCTCACTTACCAAGGCAAATAAAATGGCCCAAATGGAGGTTGATACCAAAATGGATGGGGCTCCCATCTGTGAATTGGAGGTCTAGGCATTGGTGCCGGTCTCCAATTAAGCGGTTGACATAACTCGATCATTCGCCGGTCATCTCATCGGTCTCTTCGTCATCTTCCTTGATCAACTCCTTGGTCCTTCTAATTTGAGTTGACCATTCTCAAACTTATAGGTCCATTCTTTCATATCATAATTTCCCTTGAAACCTACAAAATAAGATTCTAATTTATTTTTCGGTATCCAAGTTAACTTGGATCCGGACTTGTTAGTTGGTCTCCTTGATAGAGATCCTTTCTCAATTTTATGACTAGTGCAAACTCTTTCACTAGAGAAATTATCTAATTTATTCGTCAAACTATTAGAATTTTCCCTAAGACATACAAGTTCTTTTTCCACAATATGCATCTTAATTTTTAAACTAGAAATTTTAGTTTTCAAGCTAGTATTTTCCTCAATCAATTTGCTATTTTCATTGATTATGTTATTATTTTCCAACAACAAGTCATCCTTTTTAGAATTGATAGGACTAATTTCTAGATCCCTAACTTTAATTTCTAATATTTCATTTTTAGATTTAAGAAAACTAAGATTCTTTTTCATACTCTTATTTTCTACTTTTAGTGACTTGCTAAGATCATATAGCTCTTCAAATGCTTCTTGCAACTCATTAAAACAACTTACCTCCTTGTCATAGCTTTCGCTACCGCTATCTGTGATTGCCATGAGACCAAGACACGCGGTCTCCTTATTGGATTCTTCTTCTTCCTCCGAGCATGATTCTTCATGAGTGTCTTCTGACTTCCTCCATATCTCGTGGGCGGTGGTATACTCTTGGATTCGCTCGAATTCCTCCGAACTCAACGCACAATACAAGGCATTCATAGCCTTTGTGTTGAGGTTGAGATCCCGAACCTGATCTTCCAAGTAACCAAGTGCGGGTTTCTTGGGAATGACAAATGTGAGCTCACATTTTTCCCAAATTGAAAGTTGTAGGCCTGCAACCATAAGGACAAACGGGTTTTCCAATGAAAGAAATATATACCTACAAAATAAGGTGGTCGCAAGGTGTTTTGTCCTTCGGTGTATACGAATGTCTTTCCCTCCATCAGATCCTTGCTGGTGTGTAACGTCAATGATGTGAAGCCTACTCTAATACCAATTGTAGATTTCCTAAGGAGAGGGGTAAGATGTGCATGATATAAAAGATAATGCGAAAAAATATCAATCACACAAAATACGCAATCTCACAAGAACATAAGGAATTTTTAGGTAGAAACTCAAACTTAGGTAAAAATCACCACCTAAACCTCTCAATTTAGGATTTTCTGATAGACCTAGTTGACCAAATCCACTATCCAAGTCACTTAAACTAGCGTGACCTACTCTCTTACAACCACACTACTATGTACGAGGGTAGCATACCTCAAACCGACACTACTATGTACAAGGGTAGTGTAGCCTCAACCCCTCCTCTTCACGAGGAGTATTTTGTCTCACAAGGGAGACAAGAATTCGCAAAGTGAATACCCAAATAAAGACAATTACAATATATCCTATAAAGACAAATCATAAATCTAACTAGCTACTATAGGCAAAGAAAACTTCCCTTTGATGGAAGTGCGTCGGCTAGTGACACGGAGTGCGTGATCCACACAATGGCATGACAATGCTATCGTATTCATAGGTGAGAGAGAAGGTGCACAGCTAGGATGATGCTCTCAAGATGTAGACAATGGTTGGAGAGCAAGATCTCTTCTCAAGATTATTTGGATACAAATTGATGTGGAAATAGTATTACTAGGTGTGTGTTGCTTAGGAAGTGTGCTCCTCTATTTATAGAGGTCCTGAGAAGGTTGTGGAAGGCCTTGGAAGCCTCTTATAGCCGTTGGGAACAAGGGTCAAGGGTGGTCCAAAATCTCATTGAAATCAGGTCATTTATGATTCTGACAGGATTATCAAACGTCTGGTTTTGTGGTCAGACGTCTAAGTCATCGTCTGATCTAAGGTTCGGTCGTCTAATCTTAGAAGGGTTGATCTTCTGCAAGGGGTTGTATCAAGATAGCGAAAATGTCTCTTTATAGTCTATGCCTTCCTTTTGAGTAAATCCCTTAGCAACAAGACAAACCTTATATTTGTCTATATTGCCTTGTGAATCCCGTTTAGTTTTAAATATCCATTTACAACCAATGAGCTTCACACCTTCAGGCAAAGGGACAATTTCTCAAACCTCGTTGTCACTCATGGATTTCATCTCTTCATTCATGCCATTCATTCAATCCTGAGAATGGGAGCTCCTCATAGCATGAGTAATCGAAATGGGATCCATATCCATTTGATTTGCCTCTAGTTCCTAGAGAAAGACAACATAATCATTACATATTGTACTTCTCCTTTCTCTACTGGATCTCCCAATGGGTGCAGGATCTTGAATGTTTTAGGGTTGTTCGGTTTGATTGATGGGGAGATTATCCACATTACCTTCTTCCCCTGATGTTGTTGGAACAACGTTTAGAATAAGAACTTGACCATATTCAATGATTTCCTTGTGAATTAGATCTGGTTCTTCAAATGTAATGTAGCAACTATCACCCCCTAAACCAACATCCTCAAAGAAATGGGCATTCCTAGTCTCAAATAATGAGCAAGTCGTTGGGTCATAAAACTTATAACCCTTCGACCACTCAGAGTACCCTACAAAATAGCAGGTGACCGTCTTAGAATCCAGTTTCCTTTTGGTAGTCCTGTATGGCCTAGCCTCAGTTGAACACCCCCAGATATGAAAATGTTTCAGACTAGGTACCTTATTAGTCCATATTTCATATGGGGTTTTAGGCACTGCTTTAGTTGGTGCTCTATTGAGAACATACAAAGCCGTCTTTAGCGCTTCTCCCCATAGAGACTCAGGTAAAGAGGTATAACTAATCATACTTCGTATCATATCCTTAAGAGTCCTATTGCGGCGTTCAGCAACACCATTCATTCTCGGTGTCCTAGGCATGGTGTACCGAGGTATTATGCTACACTCATCTAGAAAAGAAGCAAATGGCCCTATACGTTGTTCTCCTGATCCATCATATCTGACGTAGTACTCACCACCACGGTCAAATCTGATGACTTTAATCATTTCCCCGAGTTGATTTTCCACCTCGACCTTATAGGACTTGAACGCATCTAAAAATTGTGACTTTTCATGAAAGAGAAATAGATACCCATATCTAGAGTAGTCGTCTATAAACGTAATAAGTACTGTTGCCCATTCCAGGAAGTCGTAGGGAATGGACCATAGATATTCGTATGTATTAGTTCTAAGACCTCTGTAGCTTTAGTAGCACCTACACCGCTTTTGTTTGTTCTTTTCCCTTTTAAACAATCTACACAACACATCCAAATCCGTGTAATCAAGGGAATCAAGAATTCCATTCAAAATAAGCCTATCCATTCTCTGTTTAGAGATATGGCCTAAATGCTTATGCCATAGTAAAGTGGAATTCTCTTGAGTTATTTTACGCTTTATACCACTCAAAGTTACATTAAAGGTTTCTAAATTGGAGGAAAATGTATGCAACATATATAATTTATCACTAACATACAAACAACCAGAACCAAGTAAATTTGAATTAAGAAATAACTGAAATTATCTATCTCCAAATGAACAAGAACAACCATATTTATTCAATAGATAAATAGAAACTAAACTCCCTCTAAACAATAGTACAATGAAAGTTTCTTTCAAATCTAATTGATGACCGGTAGTGAGTGATAGCCTAAAATCCGGAATAGCTTCTACCTCCACCTTATTACCATCACCTACATAGATGTATCTTTCACCATCACTTACCATTCGATAACTTAGGCAACCCTACACAGACACACTAATGTGAATAAGAGTTCTCGAATCTATCCACCAAATGTCTGAGGGTACAGAAGCATAATTAACTTCTGAACAAAGCAAAGAAAGTGTTGTGCCTTTCTTTTTACGTCAAACATGATATTTGGTACACTCCTTCACGTGTCCTTCTCCCTTGCAGAAGAAACAGGATGCCTTAGGCTTCTTCTGACTCCCTTTAGAGGAGGACGAACTGGCAGTAGTTGTATCCTTAGCCCTCTTCCTTTTGAACCCAGAAACTAGATGAGCACTCTCTGATTTATCCTGTTTTAACCTCTCTTCCTCTCGCACATAATGAGAAATAAGCTCATTAAGAGTCCTCTTCTCCCTTTGGCAGTTATAGCTAACCTTAAACTGCCTAAATTGTGTAGGGAGGGAAATCAAAACTACATGCACAAGGAGGTCATCTAACAAGTCCAACTTAAGTATCTTTAGTTTTGAGGCTAAATGGGACATTTCCATGATGTGCTCCCTAATGTTTCCAGTGCTCCTGTACTCAAGCGAGACAAATTTGCTAAGGAAATTGCTTGTCTCAGCTTTCTCATTCTTAGCAAATCTTTTCTCAATCTCGTCAAGGAATTTTTTAACATTTAATTCCTCTGAGATAGCACCCCTAAAGTTTTCTGGGATGACACGCTTTATGATCATCAAACACATCTGATTTGATCGCTCCCACCTCTCAGAGTTCTTTATTTCATCAGAAGAACTCTTACCTATAAGAGGGGAGGGAAGATCAATCTTAAGCGTAAGGTCTAGATCGATGCATCCTAGAACGATAAGGACACTTTCTTTCCAGAACTTAAAATTAGATCCATTTAGTTCTGGAATAGAGTTTAGGTTAGCAGTTATGGTAGATGCAGAGGAGTTAACTGAAAAATAAAGGAAATAAACCAAATACATGCTCAGAATCAAGTAAACTAAACAATACAATAATTAATATTTAATCTTTGGACAATAAACATTAATATTGTAAAAGGAAATCTTAAGAATGATAAATAACTATTGAAAAACACTCATGTAAGTAACCAAGCCATCTTTGAATTAACTTAACTACCTACATGAAACTTAATAATTCAACAGAAAATTATCATTAAATGTGTACATATGCATTCAATCATGAAGTGGTTTACCTTCTGATTAAGCACCCCATACA
Organism: Thalassia testudinum; assembly: GCA_037157565.1. NCBI lineage: Eukaryota > Viridiplantae > Streptophyta > Magnoliopsida > Alismatales > Hydrocharitaceae > Thalassia > Thalassia testudinum. The sequence goes on from JAZHRO010000031.1 coordinate 150,291,481, forward strand.
GGAATATAACATACACAGTCACTTTAATGTTTTAAATAAACTGGCACAAGAAGTAACTCGCTTTGGCAAGAATTACTAAATATGACAGAGTACTTAATATATTAAAATCAAACACTAATGCTTGTACCAAAATAATCATGATCACAAAATTGTATCCCAATCAACACGCCAATACCGGTACTCGTGATGAGTACCGATACCAACAACAATGACCAAGTACCGGTATTGGACCTGTAGTACCGGCACTACATCGGTACTAGACCAATCCTGGAACCATTACCAATATCCTACTTGTACTGATACTCATCACCCTATCGCTAACCAGTATCCCACATGTACCGGTACTCATGATGAGTACGGGTTCCCCATAGATACTGGTAGCGCTCTTGGGGCCTAACCAATATCCCACATGTACCAGTACTCATCATGGCACCCGATCGTTACCCATACCTTATAAGTACCGGTACTCATGATGAGTACCTATACCAGACCAGTTATGGCCCGATTCCATGGTGGCGATCTGAAATTGAGATTTAGGGGAAAAACCCCAAATCACGATTTCGATCATGAAAACTTGATTTGATGATCATATATGGGATACAAACAATCATGAAAACTGAAAACAAACATTAGTTTGCATTGATTCATCAAGATGAGATTGAATCAATTCAAAAACTAATCCAAGAACAATTCCCTAAAACCAAATGAAAAATTATTTTTCTCAAAATTCAAATCATTAAGGCAATGATATAACGAATAGAAAAGCTTCGATACCACTTAATGGAATTCAATCCAAATAAAGATCAAAATCAAATGATTTTCTATATATATAATCCCAAAAATAATCTATTCCCCATATCATCAACCAAAATGAAAACAGAAAAGGAAAACGATGGAGGAATACCTGAATCCATCGTAGCAGAAGCGTCGAGGAGATCACGGAGATCCTTTGGAGTCGTGGGGTTTGCTTCTCCAACGAGAGGTAGTAGTGATGAGAACCTCATCATGAACCCTAACTAGCACAATTTAATCTAAATAAGTGTGAAGAAGCTCCTACAAAACCTAAAAAGAGGCTTAACTCAAAGAATTCTGAGTTTAAGAATAAGACAAATCATAAGGGGTAAAACTGTAATTTCACCAAAGCAGTGCACAAACAGAGTAATTAAAGGTCTAAACGAAGGTCAAATGAGCTTGATAAGGAGGGAAGGGGGATGATCTGATCTGAAAGGATTATAGCAACTTCTAGAAATTAAATGACATTCTGTAACCTTAAAACAAACCTACTTTAATTCACGAGGTTCGAGGTAGGATAAAAATTAACTAAACCCTCTAAAATTCATGGAAAAATATTCCTTAGGGTTTAGAACCTTCAATTTGGCCTGTGCAACCTATTTTGACCTAAAATGAGAACCATGCCCAATTTATGACCCAATTTGGGTTTTTATACAAATTGACTGATCAAACATGGTCCAACCTAAAATCAAATTTCACCATTAAAATCCTTAGGTTCAAATTAGGCTAGTATAAAAATTTGGGCCTGAGAAAAGACCATCTTGACCGACTTTACAAATTGGTCCTCTTAAATTATTTTTTGACCCTTATCTTTTGAAACCCTTGCAATTGGCCCCCTATCTTTATCATCGTTCTTTGCAGAATGGTCCTCCCTGCCATTTCTAAGCAGCGCCATACCTTCGGCGACCTTGCGCGGAGGTTGGCGCCGTGCAGGGCATGGCGCCCACTCTTAGGAACGAACGGGAGGTTCCCTGCGTCGTCCTCTGTCGCAGGGACCCTCCCATGACCCCTGCAACCGGCTGATGAGAACCTCATCATGAGCCATAACTAGCTCATTTTGACCCAATACAAAGGATAAAAGCTCCTACATATCTCAAGGAAAGGCTTAACTCAGAGAATTCTGAGTTTGAGAAGAAAACCAGTCATAAGGGGTAAAAGTGCAATTTTACCAGTATAATCTGCATACAGGGTAATTCAGGGCCCAAACACAGGTCAAAACAGCTTAATAAGAATAAAAGTGGGATGAGATGATCTAGCAAAGGCTACAGCACTTCCAAGGAACCAAATGATAATCTGTAACCCTAAAACAACCCACTTCAATTCACAAGGTTCGAGGCAAAGTAAAAATAGAATAAACCCTCTAAAATTCATAGAAAAATAATCTCTAGGGTTTAGAACCTTCAATTTGGCCTTTAGAACCCATTTTGACCTACATTGAGAACCATGCCCAATTAATAACTTAATTTGGGTCTTTACGCAAATTGACCGGTCAAACAAGGTTTAATATGAAAATGAAATTTACCATCAGATTCCTTAGGTTCTAATTAGTCATGTATAAAAACTTGAGCCTAAGAAGAAACCTCCTTGACCGACTTTACACTTTGGTCCTCATATATTTACTCTTTGGCCCTCAACTTTTGAACCCTCGCATTTAGGCCCCTAACTCTCCTTCGTTCTTTGCAAACAGGTCCCTCCTGCAAAACCCTGCCAGCACCATGCTCCGGCGACCTTGCGCGGAGCATGGCGCCGCGCAGGGTAAGGTGGAGGACCTGGCATGTGTACCGGGGGTGCCCTGCGTCGTCAGCCGTCGCAGGAGCACCCCCATGGTCACTGTAGCCCCCCATACCGGCCGTGCGAACGCACGGACGGTATGGGTTCGAATTCCGACCATGCTCCGGCGAGGGAGACACGTCGTCTCCCTCCGCCTTCCTCCCTGCTTCAACCCTATAAATACCCCCCGCCGCTCCACCGACCAAGGCAGCCTGGACCTGACGGAGAAAACCCCCAGCTTTCGTCTCTTCTTTCTCCGGCAGACGCTCACCAGCTCCGGCGACTTCCTCTCCCTCCACCTCTTCGCTCTGCCGCACTACCAGCAGCAGAGACCTCCTCCCCTGCTCTTCCCGCGCCACGCCGCACCCAGCTGGCGCCTCTCCAGCCTTCTGCTCGCCGCCGCCCCTCTCCCTGAGCATCATCTTCTCCGGCGACAGTCGATACGACTGTCGCCCTGTTCCTCCCCCTTCGTCCCTGCAGTTAAGTTAGACTTACTCCCCTTCTCCTCCTCTTTCTTTCCCCGCTTTCGATTTAGTCAATTAAGCCCTCTACCGACCCTGTTCACCCTCATCCTCTCCGCCTCCGACCACCCTCCGGCGAGCCGCTCCCATCACCTCAGCGACCCACACGGCTCGCCGACCACCGCAGAACTTCCGCCTCCTCACCCTGATCCTCTTCCGCCCCTCCACTTCCCACCAAACACCCTCTGCAGACCCACCGAACACACCCACTCCCTCGCTCACAGTCTGACCTAGGACGACCTAACAGCTCCATCTCGCCCCCTGCAGACCCCCTGACCACCTTCGCCGTGCCACGGCGAAGGTCCTCCGCCTGTCTGATTTGGCCGAGAGGCCGTGCCATTGGTTTCAGGTTCCAGGCCTTGGCCGCCATTGGCGAGGAAGCTCGAAGCCTGCTCGAGGTTGCTCCAAGCCGAGATATCCCAGATTGAATAGCCACGGCCAGCGCGGAAGAGTCTCACGCACACACCCTGGCCCTCGATTGGAGCTGTACGCCTCAACAGCCGATGCAATTGGGAGCACCATCCCTGCTGCAGGCGTAGGAGAATTGGGGTGGGACATTTAGTCCCACCTCGGAATCTCTCAAAGGCGCGCGGACACATAAATTGAAAAACTGCCGTATGCTGTTTGCCTCAGTTACCACGGGGTGAGGTCCCTCTCACCCGACCCGACCCGACTCGGCCTCGTCCGTGACCACGCTCCGCGGACCTGGCCCGACCCGATTAGACTGACCTGCACTCCTCGCCCACCACGCACGCCGGTGGGCCTGGACCCGGGCTTGACCCGAACCCGATTACCCGGTAGCGCTCTGGGAGAGCTTCCGAAGAGTGATTTCAGAGAGAGAGATACGCGGGGGAGGGGGGTAGAGTAGGTTTTTGCCTCTTGACGAATAAACTCTGAAGTGTGCAGGCCAAAGAAGAAGAAGCAGACCCACTGAAGAAGAAGGAGCTGCTGCACTGTAGCGAAGGCATTGTTAAGTCGTCTCAGCACCGGGGCAGACGACGGAAGGTCAGCAGCCAAAGAAGAAGAAGACCCGCTGAAGAAGAAGGAAGAGCAACGGCCATCGCGAAAGAAGAAAAAGAGAAGTCAAGGCAGGTGAAGACAAAGAAGAAGAAGGAATGAAGAGAAGCAAGAAGCAAGAAAAGAAGAAGATGATCTTGACGAAAAAGAAAGAAAGGAAACAAGAAGAAGAGCACGAGGGGAAAATCTGAAGAAAGCAGAAGAAAAAGAAGAAGAAGAAGAAGAAGAACAGGAAGAACCAAAGACAAAGAGGAAGAAAGAAGAAAAGAAGAAGAAGCCAATTTTTCATCTCTCTCTCTCTCTCTTTATTTTTGTAATAGAACTTGTATATCTCTAGAATACAACTTGCTCCCTGAGTTCGACCTCGGGAACTCTTTTATTTTTCCGAGTAAAAAATTTTATATGATACGTTGGTAACAACCGGCTTTACTACAACGATATAACACAAACCGGTCGAACCGACGTCTCATCATTTTGGCGCCGTTGCCGGGGAGCAACGGCTATTCTAGAGGTAAACATTCCTGTATTCTTTTATTATTTCTGATAATCTCCTCTCTTTTGTGCAGCTACAGGAACTCAAGAAGACAAGCAACCACACCAAAGACAGGTAAATTTTTCCTCTCACTATTAACCCCTAAGCTCTAAAGAGGAAGAAAAGAAAAGAACAAGCAATATAGGGCTAACCTGTCTTCCATATTTAGTAACCATAAAAGTTGCATGTTTTCAACTCATTATTTCTGCACACTATTAAGGGTATTTAAGGGCTAACACATTCTTGCTTGAGCCCTAATTACCCAACAAAGAATTAACTGGACCAAGTAGAGCCAACCTAAGATCCAACACTAGGGATTTAGAGACACACTCCTTAAGCAAGAATTGAGAAAACCAAATGAAGTGTGCCCAAGCCCTTGTCTGAAAATACCTATTCAAAGAAAATCTAAAACAATTGGCTCTCTCTAAACACTTGAACCCTAAAAGACAGGACCTAAAAGCTCTCAAAGAAAACAAGAGGTAAAGTTGACCCCTTTGGGTTAACCAACCTTAAATTAGGTCACTCTTTGCACTTAAAAAGACTAAAAGTTCAAGTGAAACCTTAAGCACCCTGATCTTAAAATTGGTAGACTTAAGAGGTCAAGATCCCCATTCTGGTCTACCTGGAACCGCAGTGACAAGAGAGGTCGGGTGGGGGAAACCCTGTAACCCGTGGGGACGCTCTACCGTGTAGGGGTCTTCGCGGGACTCTCCCTCTCTGGCTGCCCAGGTAATTCTCAGGTGGACGATCTTTCTGATCAAGGGGTCCATCTGCCCCGAACCTCTATAGTCACCCAACAATTTTTGGGTGTCTTGATTGGGTCCAGCACCTGCTTATCTCATCCAGCCCTTCAGTATTTTTCGGGAGGTCCTTGAAACCTCCTATAGAAATTCACTCTCCCCGAGGCTAAGCCTCGGCTCCTTTGTTTTTGTAGAAATCATTCGCATAGCCCCTCTTTCCTCTGATTCTGAACAAAGTCCCCTTCTTCCATCTTGATTCAAACTTTGATTCTATTCCACCACCTGATCCAATTATGCAGCCTAATTACCTAGCAAGACTACCATTCAAGAAACCTGAATATCGGAGATCTATGAAAGATAAAATGATCGAGGATGCCATAAGATTCTATGGAAAAGAAGAAAAAACCTCAACACCAATAGGAGATATTCAGGTTGATGTCCCAACAACCACATCCTTCATCATAAACTGTGCCCAAATTCTATTAACTGGAATTTCAAAAGGATCAACCCGAGATATGCTCATGACAGGATACATTGAGATGGAAAAATTACACCAATCTGAATACCTTCAATGCTTGACAAATCCTGTACTTTGGGAACAACACCAAGATGCCCTTATAAAACGGGTAGAAATGATGAAATCAGTAGAACAAATTATCAACCAGAAATACCCGTATAAACCAGAAACAGAGGATGAACCATCTTGGAACAGTATTAAGGAACAATTCAGTTTCCCAGATCTCGGGATTGAGGCACAAAGTGGTTGTAAAATCCCAACCCAGATAGAAGACAATGTTGAATTAGGTTGGGATATTGCAGGAGAACACAATGCTGAGCCAACCCTAGGCCATAAATCACCAAGCTTAGAACTTCAAGACTCCTGCAATAACAAGATTAGAATTGAACCTCTGGAGGGTATAAATTCCGCCCCTTGTTTTGATAAGGTAACCCTCGAAGGTTATTCAGACTTAGGTTCTAATAATTCTACCCACATCCTAAGCCTAGAACCTAGATCTGAAACTTATTGGGAAGATTATGAGGCCCCTTATGAGGAAGATCAAATTTTTACAGGATATGATTCCGGGCCTCTATTTAATGAGTATCCCTCTCCAACATCCTCAGGAAATCTGATCGATTTCTCAGAAAACATGCCAATTTATGATACAGAAACTGAGGAGTTGGATGAGCAAGGTTTTAATAGGGTCTATCCTACCAGCTTAGAGCTTGAACAGAACATCTTTTTGAGCCCAGAAGTGATATATAGGCTAGAACCCAATCAGGCTGCTGATTCCACATCTGATGATTTCTGCTGTGGTGGAATTCATGATCATTTTCGCCAACTCTCCGACAATTTCAGATCTGACTATAATTGCGGAGAGATTCCCCTTCCTGAACGTGCCAGGCCTATCTACGACCTCAGTTCACATGATTCTGACTCTGACTCTGACTCTGAGGTCCTGATTCCCGAGATCACCGATAACACAGAATCATTCCTTTTCGATCCTCAGGAACCAAAAACAGAAAATGCCAAGAGTGATTGCAACCCAGAATCCAAATTTTTTCTCGAATCCGATTTCTTTCGTCCTACAAACACTCTTCCGGCATTTGATAGTTACCCAGAGGACTCTCTACAGAAAATCACCTATCATCTGTTTCTAGAAGAGCCCTCGTACACAATGGCCACCTCATCCGCACACACAGAACGGATCAAAACCTCTTCCAAACCCCGACCCGCAACCGGACTCAATTTCTATGCTGATTCACCTCTCACCGAGCCGATTGCATTTCCACATCGGGTTTCGAACATTGATCAGACTACATACCATGCTCTATCATTCTCTGATCACCCCTGTAGGGTTCCTGCATCAACCACTGATTATCCTACGGGTCCCTACTCTGACCAGGCTGATTCGGCACAGCCAAACCCTGCGTTTACACTTCCACATCCATCTGAGCTTCATAATTTCTGGTGGGCTCCACACCTTTTTATCCACATCTATCAACCCACCAGATTGATTGGGTTTGGGCTGCATCATCAGCCTGTTGATCTGAACAAGCACCTGGTTGGACCAACCAGGCTCTTAATCAAGGTGCTTGTCTTACAAAACTCTGCTGAGTTGACCATCCCCTCTCCATCGCATTTCCCGCTTGGCTGAAGGCATCAAGTTTAGCGCTCAACGGGAGGCAGCCCGTCATTCTCTTTGAAAACCTGAAACTTGTTCTGACAGCTTTTTGCACTTGAAGTTCACACTTTAGGACAGCCGACTCCACCTCAGGTGCTTGCATCTGAGATTAGAAATCGTCCGCAACAATCACCCCGACCCATTCACTCATCAAAACAGCTATCCTAATGTATGAACTTAGTCGAATAGAAACCCCTAGGTTACAATGAGGACATTGCAAATCTTAGGCATGGGGGGGTATGAAAGTGCAAAAACTCGTAAGAAAAGGTTTCAAACAAAAAAATTCACATATGCCAAAAATACCATAAAAATTAAAAAATTTTCGAAAAAGAATAAGAGGAAAAGAGGAGAAGGAAAATTTTGTGAAGGAGAGAAGAAACAAAATGAAAAAGGAGCACAAAATTATAAGAAAAGTTGATAGTCATTAGTAAGGAACTAAGGAATTAACCTAAGTTCTAGACCTCATTCAAGAAAATAACTGAAAAGTGCACAATAAGATTAGTAAGAATGCAAACCTTAGGCATTCTTGAATAGACTCTTAGTACTCATTAAGATCTGGACACTCCTCAAGAGGTTGAGGAAAATGAAAAGCTGAAGTATTAGGTCTTAGGCTTAGAAAGTATTCGGCCTCGTTAACTAATTTTTGGTTTACGGGACTCAGTAACCTAAGCACCCTAATCTCACACACAGCCTGGTTCAGTAAGCGTAAAAATCAGAATCACGCAGAAGCGTCGCAAAAATCTGAAAAGAACACCTAGAATAGGAATGGCCGATCAACACAAGTTGATTTGGACGAGTTCCCAGCGCGGAGAGGCGGGAAATCCCCTCGAAGATGCGTAACAAAATATCATCTCCTCGGTGCTTGTCTCTTAGGATATTTACATATCCTACGGGGGGCATGTAAGCACTCTGCTGGTTCAGATTCCATGGATGGCATTATCTCGAAGTGTCAATTGCCAGGGTCTGGATTCGGCCACGGAATACCATGGATGGGATTATCTCGAAATCTCAATAGCCAGGGTTCCGGGGGTTGCCATGGGCGGTGCTATCTCGAAGCATCGATCGCCAGGAACCCTTGAGGATTGATGATGGGAGCAAGGAATCTGATACAGACCGTGTTGAAAAGCCAATCCTAGACTAGAACTAAAAAGAAAAAGAGAGAGAAAACTCTCCAAACAGAAAAAACTTTCTATCTCTCTCTTACAAAACGCACTGCGAACTGGGCCAGGGCTAAAATCATTTCAAGCACGGGTGCTTTAACCACGAAGTCCAATAAACCTTAGGTTAGTTCTTGCGGGCCTTAAAAACCTTTGCTAAAAGACTGAGGCTAAGGCTAGACAGATTTGGATCTTGATTGGTACTAGAGTATCTTTTAGGCCTATGGTCAGCATTCTAACCTAATCTATGCTCAAATAAAAAGGCACTTATCTAAAACCATTGAAAACTTCATGGTCTAGAACAAGGGTTGAAACCTTAAGTTGTTTGCTAAGGGACTAGCAAAAGCTAGGCATGGGGGTATGATGAGAACCTCATCATGAGCCATAACTAGCTCATTTTGACCCAATACAAAGGATAAAAGCTCCTACATATCTCAAGGAAAGGCTTAACTCAGAGAATTCTGAGTTTGAGAAGAAAACCAGTCATAAGGGGTAAAAGTGCAATTTTACCAGTATAATCTGCATACAGGGTAATTCAGGGCCCAAACACAGGTCAAAACAGCTTAATAAGAATAAAAGTGGGATGAGATGATCTAGCAAAGGCTACAGCACTTCCAAGGAACCAAATGATAATCTGTAACCCTAAAACAACCCACTTCAATTCACAAGGTTCGAGGCAAAGTAAAAATAGAATAAACCCTCTAAAATTCATAGAAAAATAATCTCTAGGGTTTAGAACCTTCAATTTGGCCTTTAGAACCCATTTTGACCTACATTGAGAACCATGCCCAATTAATAACTTAATTTGGGTCTTTACGCAAATTGACCGGTCAAACAAGGTTTAATATGAAAATGAAATTTACCATCAGATTCCTTAGGTTCTAATTAGTCATGTATAAAAACTTGAGCCTAAGAAGAAACCTCCTTGACCGACTTTACACTTTGGTCCTCATATATTTACTCTTTGGCCCTCAACTTTTGAACCCTCGCATTTAGGCCCCTAACTCTCCTTCGTTCTTTGCAAACAGGTCCCTCCTGCAAAACCCTGCCAGCACCATGCTCCGGCGACCTTGCGCGGAGCATGGCGCCGCGCAGGGTAAGGTGGAGGACCTGGCATGTGTACCGGGGGTGCCCTGCGTCGTCAGCCGTCGCAGGAGCACCCCCATGGTCACTGTAGCCCCCCATACCGGCCGTGCGAACGCACGGACGGTATGGGTTCGAATTCCGACCATGCTCCGGCGAGGGAGACACGTCGTCTCCCTCCGCCTTCCTCCCTGCTTCAACCCTATAAATACCCCCCGCCGCTCCACCGACCAAGGCAGCCTGGACCTGACGGAGAAAACCCCCAGCTTTCGTCTCTTCTTTCTCCGGCAGACGCTCACCAGCTCCGGCGACTTCCTCTCCCTCCACCTCTTCGCTCTGCCGCACTACCAGCAGCAGAGACCTCCTCCCCTGCTCTTCCCGCGCCACGCCGCACCCAGCTGGCGCCTCTCCAGCCTTCTGCTCGCCGCCGCCCCTCTCCCTGAGCATCATCTTCTCCGGCGACAGTCGATACGACTGTCGCCCTGTTCCTCCCCCTTCGTCCCTGCAGTTAAGTTAGACTTACTCCCCTTCTCCTCCTCTTTCTTTCCCCGCTTTCGATTTAGTCAATTAAGCCCTCTACCGACCCTGTTCACCCTCATCCTCTCCGCCTCCGACCACCCTCCGGCGAGCCGCTCCCATCACCTCAGCGACCCACACGGCTCGCCGACCACCGCAGAACTTCCGCCTCCTCACCCTGATCCTCTTCCGCCCCTCCACTTCCCACCAAACACCCTCTGCAGACCCACCGAACACACCCACTCCCTCGCTCACAGTCTGACCTAGGACGACCTAACAGCTCCATCTCGCCCCCTGCAGACCCCCTGACCACCTTCGCCGTGCCACGGCGAAGGTCCTCCGCCTGTCTGATTTGGCCGAGAGGCCGTGCCATTGGTTTCAGGTTCCAGGCCTTGGCCGCCATTGGCGAGGAAGCTCGAAGCCTGCTCGAGGTTGCTCCAAGCCGAGATATCCCAGATTGAATAGCCACGGCCAGCGCGGAAGAGTCTCACGCACACACCCTGGCCCTCGATTGGAGCTGTACGCCTCAACAGCCGATGCAATTGGGAGCACCATCCCTGCTGCAGGCGTAGGAGAATTGGGGTGGGACATTTAGTCCCACCTCGGAATCTCTCAAAGGCGCGCGGACACATAAATTGAAAAACTGCCGTATGCTGTTTGCCTCAGTTACCACGGGGTGAGGTCCCTCTCACCCGACCCGACCCGACTCGGCCTCGTCCGTGACCACGCTCCGCGGACCTGGCCCGACCCGATTAGACTGACCTGCACTCCTCGCCCACCACGCACGCCGGTGGGCCTGGACCCGGGCTTGACCCGAACCCGATTACCCGGTAGCGCTCTGGGAGAGCTTCCGAAGAGTGATTTCAGAGAGAGAGATACGCGGGGGAGGGGGGTAGAGTAGGTTTTTGCCTCTTGACGAATAAACTCTGAAGTGTGCAGGCCAAAGAAGAAGAAGCAGACCCACTGAAGAAGAAGGAGCTGCTGCACTGTAGCGAAGGCATTGTTAAGTCGTCTCAGCACCGGGGCAGACGACGGAAGGTCAGCAGCCAAAGAAGAAGAAGACCCGCTGAAGAAGAAGGAAGAGCAACGGCCATCGCGAAAGAAGAAAAAGAGAAGTCAAGGCAGGTGAAGACAAAGAAGAAGAAGGAATGAAGAGAAGCAAGAAGCAAGAAAAGAAGAAGATGATCTTGACGAAAAAGAAAGAAAGGAAACAAGAAGAAGAGCACGAGGGGAAAATCTGAAGAAAGCAGAAGAAAAAGAAGAAGAAGAAGAAGAAGAACAGGAAGAACCAAAGACAAAGAGGAAGAAAGAAGAAAAGAAGAAGAAGCCAATTTTTCATCTCTCTCTCTCTCTCTTTATTTTTGTAATAGAACTTGTATATCTCTAGAATACAACTTGCTCCCTGAGTTCGACCTCGGGAACTCTTTTATTTTTCCGAGTAAAAAATTTTATATGATACGTTGGTAACAACCGGCTTTACTACAACGATATAACACAAACCGGTCGAACCGACGTCTCATCACCGGCCATGCCTCTCGTGCGAACACACGAAAGGCATGGGTGTCCATTTCCGACCATCTCCTGCGAGCACGGCACGTCACTCCCTCAGTCCCCTCTCCTTGCCAGTGCCTTTATAAGGAGCGGCAGGGTCTGCCGTCTCCTTCAAGCTACTTCTGACGAAGAAAAATCCTCGATTTCGTCTCTCCCTTCTCCGGTCAGAGTGCCCTAGCTTCCGACGATCTTCCCTCCTCCTCGTCACTCTGCTGCCATACCTGTAGCAGAGCCTACTCTACCCGTTCTTCCCACGCCAGGCCGCACCAGCTGGCATCTCCGGATCTCCTCGTCACCGTTACTCCTCCTCTGGGCACCTTTGTCCCCAGTTCTGGCAGGCACGAGCCAGACGTCTTCCTCTCCCTCTTCGTCGACTAAGTAGGTAGGAATCTTCCCCTTACTCTCCTCTCACTCTTCCCTCATTCAATTAGCATTTCAGACCCCTCGACTGCCACTACCACCCCCATCTGCTTCACCTCCGGCTGCCATCTCCGGCGAGGTCGCTCCACCTCCACAGGCCATTTCACCCCTTGCCGACAAGCCCAGAAGCTCCCCCTCACTCCACTCAAGCGTTTCCCCCACTCCATTCACCGCCCTTCACCTCCAGACCACCTCCCGAACACACCCATTTCCGCGCACACAGTCTGCCCTAGGCACACGGCCATAGGCGCTCTCGCGCCTCGCCGACCCTCGCATCGCCTTCGCCACACTTCGACGAAGCGCCCTGTGTTGTCTGACGTGGCCGGGAGGTCATTTTTGTGAATTCAGGGTTCAACCTCCTCGCCGCCATTGACAAGCTACTGAAGCTTCTTCGCAGGCAGCTCCAGGACTCCTCCAGACTAGGCGTGAACTCCAGGCAGCGCAGGGCACTTCCGTAGAAACGCCCAGGTTCGCAATTGGGGTCGCGAGCCTTCGCTGCTGCCCCAATTGCCAGCGCCTTCTCACCTGCGGGCGCGCGGAGCAGAGGTGGGACTTTAGTCCCACCTCGGAAGCGTGTGGCCACACGCCCACACTTAAATTGAAAAAGTGACATTAGTTGTTCGCCTTTGATACACAGGGGTCAGGTCCCTCACCCACGCACGCAGTGCGCCACGCGCTCGCACCCGCCCTCTCCCGCGCTCATGCCCCGTGGGCCTGGGCTAAACCCGACTATCCGACCAAGCACTCCTCGCCCACCACCGCACGCCGGTGGGCCTGGTCCCGGGCGCGTTACCCGACCCATATACCCGCGAATGCTCTGGGAGCGAACCTTTGAGAGAGAAATAGAGAGAGAGAGACGCAGGGAAGGGGTAGGGGTAGGTTTTGCACTGATAATTGTGTGTGCGCGCAGGGAAGAAGGAAAAAGAAGGAAGAAGCAAGCGAAGGAAGAAGAAGAGAGGAGGAGGAGCGGCTGAAGACTTAGCTGCACTGAGTAGCTGCTGAAGAAGAAAGGAAGGAGAGGAGCTGAAGGAAAAGAAGAAGAGACACACTGTAGCAAACGCACAGTTAAGCCGTCTGAGCACCGAGTCAGATGACGGAAGGTCAGCGGCCAGAGCAGAAGAAAGCAAAGAAAAAGAAGACAAGAAGAAGAAAAGAAGAAAGAAGAAAAAAGAAGGCAGAAGCCTCTGCAATCACAAGGAAGAAGAGAAGGAAAGAAGAAAAAGAGAAGAAAATCAGAGATAAGAAAAAGAGGAACCACAGAAGCAGAGAAGAAGGACAGAAGAAAGAAGAGGGTCGGCTGAAGAAAGAGAAGAAAGCAATCACTCTTTTTCTCTCTCTCTCTCTTAATTTTTGTAAAACCTTATATTGTGAATTTATAGGCTTCTAGAATTATAATTTGCTCCCTGAGTTCGACCTCGGGAAATTATTTTGTCATATGCCACAACGACTATAATAACTATACAGACAAAAACGCAGTACCAAGTAGCAATGATACTTCCAGAGGATTCAGAGAGTGAGAGCAGAAGAGAACTGAATGGAAGCATACCCCTTGGATTCTGTCATGGGCCCTATTTATATTTTTTTCTACGATAGGATGTAGAAAACCGAATGCTTACTTCACTCACACGCCTCTAGGGATCATAACCACTAAATATGAAATGACAATTCCGCCCATTACGAAATTGGATTTTCCTTAAAGTTTCTATGTATTAAATTCCATATCCTAATGAGATGTGAATGGTCAATTTACATAATTAGACTACTTTAATGACCATAAATGTGATGTTTACTGTATATGTGTGTGTATATGATGTATAATTCCGTAATAATAATATATGTCGGTTCGCATAATGATTCTAACAGAAAGGACTTTGGTGGTCTACATTTTAGCTGACACCCTGGGTACCGTCAAGTCTTTGTAGTTTAGGTCTTAAGTACAAATTTCCTCTTATTGAGAAACAACTAATGACTAGGCAATCAGTTCCTAACTATGTTCTTGTAAATAGCATTTCATTTAGTTTTCTATGAACTAGCAAAAGATAGGCATGTTGGTGTGATAGATATACATTATTTTATTAGAAAATGCCTCTTATGCATTTTCCTAAGCTAATTAATTGCATCCAGCATTGTAAATAATGCATAATAGTTATCATCACGCATTTAGAGCAGTTCTTGTAATTTATGTACTAATTTATCGCTTTTAAGGGCTAGGGCACAAAACGACACATAAACGAGCCTTAAATGACACATCCAATCGTACGGATGAAATCAGGTCGACGATCGGAGACTAAAACAGCAAAAATCGCGTCAATCAGACCCCTATAGCATTCGCTACAAGGAAAAGATGGACGACTCTAGTGGCACCATGTGGCAAAACCAAAGCCCATCTCACCTACTTGAAGAAGCTAAAGGAGCGCCCATCACACGACCTCAGCCATTCGAACACCATTCAACAGCTGAGAACCGACCGCATTGCCTTCACCAACTCACGCTTCACAATCCTAAAGGTGCCACCCTCGTGCAATCTTGACCATTGGATTGCCATCCAATAGTTACGATTGCGCCACATCGACCCCTCACCTTACCGTCCTATCCTTAAAGCGTGACGCCTCGAGTGATCTTGACCGTTGGATCTTGATCCAACGGTCGTGCCATGTTGCCTCGCCTTCTCCTCGATGAGCAAAGCCGTTGGATCAAGATCCAACAGCTCGGATGCGTTCACTCTACACCTTTACGTCCTCAACAAGAGATTAGTGTGTGATATCAGCTATTAGATCAAGATCTAATGACTAATATTGTGCCTCACTAGCCTTAGTACAGTGGTGAGCATGCGACTCTTGCAAGCGCGAGATGTGGGTTCTATCCACAATTCGCAAGAGCGAATTAATTCGTTTGTGCGATGATGATCAAGCAACTGAGGAGCGGTTGTGTCAGTGAGCACGATCTTAAGAGCACGAGTCATGTGCGACCAAGGCCACACGATCTAGAACGAGCGGACATGATGAGGCACACAATGAATGACGACGACCATGCCACATGGAGCAATGGATGACAAGGAGCACAATGCGCGATCTCACACACCCTCAGCGCGATCTTGAGCATGCAACCCTTGTGCAATCACGACCCTCGGATGACGACTGAGTAGCTGCCACTTGTCCTTATCGCGGTGTGCACGATACGCGTGCTACGCACACATCCAACGCAGCACCAACGACTCTTTCAACGCAACACCAGCACCAACGTTCTAGGAAGTGGATCACCACGATGCCGCCCTACCTCACATCTTCCTCCAGCTCCATTCCCCTTCCTCTGTCTTTACTCTTTGTTGTTAGAGCACTAATCAACCATTCCTCTCCCGAGTAGCCATCTAGGGAAATTCTCTCTCTCCTCTATATTTTTGTTTTTGCTTTCTAGTGCGGCTTTATTTCTTGTATTTTTGTAGCAATAGCCATTTCTCTTACCTCCCTCTCTCTTTTATCCTTGCTTATTTTTATTGTAATAAAAACCCTTACTAATGATAATATCATTATTCCCCCCCCCATTATATCTCTCTCTCTATATATATATATATCCTTTAGCTTAGCATTATGTTTGAGGTTATTCTCTCTATGTAAAAAATACATAAAAATAATAAAAGTTGAAAAATATAAAAAAGAAATAAACCTAACGTGATTTCACAAATCAAACATCACCTTTCAGTATTTCACAGAGACTCATCTTTATTTGATTGTGAAAATTTACACATACTATGACGTAAGTTTTACAAATCCTAATTTCTCTCTTGCGGATTTTTCGTCAATCAATGCATATGCTAAATTAAATAAGAATTGTTAACTACTTTAAAATTAATTAAGTAATTATCAATTACATACCTCACTCCACAAAATTTACCTATGATGACCTATGTATCTCCGAGTAATTCTATGGTACCACAATGCATAGTTCGATGTGATGCGATGCATGACGTTCCACCTAATCTGTGTCATTCTTACCTCTCAGATCCATGGCATGAAGGTAGATGATGGGTGGAATTTTTTACTTTTACAAACAAAAATAATAAAAGTCAATGATAATGATTTGTTGTCACAATACAAAATATGATGGAAAATTCCAAATCAACAAATATAGCCAAATAAAAATACAAATATGTAATCAATTTCAAATATACATCTCATCCATATAAAAATCAAATGAACAATGAATCACATGAAACTATGTTGCCTCCACATGAAAAAATATACACAAATAGGTTCCAATGACAATCAATAATTCCAATAATCAAAGAAAATAAATAAATTAAAGAAAATAAAAGGAAAATGCAGTGAGTCACGATGGGAACATGCAGTCGCAAGTACAGTGCAACGACGGGAACTTCGAGGGCGAACACGGTCGACGAAGAGTTGTCGAAGAAGAACACACGATCGAAGTCACAGTGAAAGTACGCGATTGCGGATGTGGTGATGGGAATGTTGAGGACGAGTCACGGTTGGGGAGAGATGAACCCCGTGTTGTCACCACGTGGATCAGAGGAAGTGGAGAAAAACACGGTCACGGTTAGAAGAGGTTGCGGTGGCGGAGTCGATGGCGGATTCTCAGTAGCGAGAAGGCGAGGTTGTGATCATCGGCAAACGACGAGGCCGGGTGGTCGCGGTGGCGTGGTTGCTTGGTTTGCCATTGAGGATGGTGGTGGCTTGCGGTCACTGGAGGAGGCTGTCCTTGCTACCCGCGAGGCGGAGGAGAGAGTGCGGAGGTTGCTGCTGTCGTGGTCGGCGCGGTGGCAAGGAGGAAGGCCTATTGTCGCGAGCAGGAGGCAAGGGCGCTGTGGGTGGCTTGCGATGGTGGTAACCCGGTGATGGAGGTCGAGGCAGTCTCGGACGGAGGAGCAAAGTCGTGGACGGAGGAGCAGAGTCGTGGACGTAGTCGCGATCACGGTGGGGAACGCAATAGTCGCGATGGAGGTTGCAACAAGGTGCGCTGGCGCGGTCGTGATCGCGCAGAGCGCTTGCACGGTGGTGCGTCGTGCAGTCTGCTCTGCGTGGAGCAGAGGAGGGCGCGAGCATGGTGGTCGCACGGTAAGGAAGAAGATGGTGAGTCCTTTGCGGCTGCGAGGAAGTGCGGAGGGGAAGATCGGTGTTGTGCGTGGGCGGCCGGGGAGGAAGATGAACGAAGAGGGTTGGGGGTTTTTGTGTGTGCGCGTGTTTTTTAACGAGGGAGAGGGAGATTTGAGGGTGGGAATTTTTTTCGCTGATGACGGTCGAGATAAAACTAAATGGGAACAGTTTTAGCGATGGCCTCGAAAAATAGAATGCCCCCGGGAAAGGAATCGAGGCAGAGAAATTAGAGTATTTGACGTCGGTGATTGACAGATTGGCGGATCCGATCATGCCAAAAACATCGAGGGATACGAGAGACTCTCCAAAAAAATACTCCAAAAAATAATTGATTTTTAGAAATTTTTTTTAATGTTCAATTAAAATGTCAAGATTCCAATTATCCTGCATGTAATATAAGTATATATATAATTAAATCTTATAACAACATGTAATGTATTAAACAAATTCTCAAGGATAATTCATGACTTAACTAATTTTTTTAAAAAATAACCTTTCATAACAATTGAATCATTAATTAAATTAAGTAACAATGTATGTAAAAATAAATGAATTGTAGGAAATGATAATTTTATCAATGTAATATATGTTTTTAAAATAAATTATCATTTCAATAATGATGTATTTAGACTCTAATTCAGTCTACTAAAGTAGACTTATCAGTAAACATCGATGTCACATTTATCAAATACTCTTTGTCACCCTCCAAATTGACGTGTAACATGATCTGTGAAACAATATTCCACTATGTGGAACATAATAAGTGGTAGTTGAGCATGCCAAAAATTTTAGCCAACGAAACAAGATTGTGGTACTTCTGCCTGTATTGTCTCTATGTATGGCTCCCATACAACCTCCAAGAAAAAATGAAGTTTATTGTTTTACATGGAGATGTGCCAATCTAATTTCATAAATAATTACGAGAAAATGGTATACTTGATCTGGAGATTGTAAATCAAATGAGTCACGATAAGGCCATAAAGGATATGAGGGATGCTTTGTAACATCTAAATTGGCCCCCTACCGACAAGCGATTGGTTTACCATGCCAGTCGGGGGGTGGTGCACAACTGGAGCAGTATGTGGAAATTGTTCCCATGCCCATATTTGCAGTAATATCAAAGAGCCCCTAATTTGTTCGACGACATTATGTGCAGCCAAACACAAGTGGCAATATAGATAAGCGGGGCATGCAGATCCCCAACTATATCTCACTGTAACCTCAAAGTCCCTCAATAGCAGCAGAAAAATCAATGAAAGTAAACTTCCGAACTTGTCCGGGAATAACACGCCTCCTATCAACTGTAGGATTTATGTTTTGGCATATTAGTGAACAATGACCTCTAATACCCCCTTTGGCAAGTCACAAAATGTTTGCGCAAACCATGCAAGGCTCACGCATGACCCCTTCAAGCTGGGAGGTCTAACTCCAAGTAGCTCCTAGCATACGTTATACCAGGGGTCCACTTTCATTACGCTTGAAAAAATTTGCACATTCATTATTACAAATAAAGTTATTAATATGAAATTTATGGAAGTAATGTTTACGATCTTATTATTATAATATAATACTTGTGACTAGTAAGCCATCGATGGGCAACCCGAAGATCATAGGTACATCCTAAAGAGTGATGGTCATCTTGCCGTGACGTATGTGAAAGGTATGTCTTTAGACGCCAGCTCTCCACCAATGCCGTAATGAAATGCCAATCTAGAGAGATGAATGGCATATACAAAAGAGATCCCAAACCAGCCTCCTTGATACAAAGCCCTGGCATCTTTCAAAGCTACATTATAGCTTTCAACAATGTTAGTTTATCACACACCCCCATCTATATCCACCATCAAATGCAAGTGTCCACATGTTATTTGGGATTGCATGCCTCTCAAACCACCCTAGAGCATCTTCTTTTAGTTCCCTCAAATTTTCCATACAAGCGTTAAACTTAAGTGGACAAGCTAGAAGAGATCTTTGTACAAGTTTCTTCAATGTTAAATTTTTGTACACATCATTAAAATTGCTGAAACATGACGTGAACATAATCTCCAATGTCCAAAAGGAGGAAGAAACCCTACTTCTAGTTTTCTCATTGTTGCTTTAATTCATACATGCCTATCTGAAATGATGCATATCAGCCCATGTCTCTCTCGGATGACAAAGTACTAGACATGTGTTAAAAACCATGTCCATGTTTCTTCTCATTCCTCCTCTACAAGAGCAAATGCTAATGGCAAAATGTGTTGTTAGCAATCAACAACTTATGCTTGTATTTGCTATACAAGTGTGTGCTATCAATGCCAATTACTGGCCTACAATGTTGGAATGCCTCAACAGATGGCCCAAATGCCCAAAACACTTTCCGAAAAATCCTTCTGCTATCTTAAGAGGACCTCATGTCCCACTAAAAGTCAATCTTCGTTGCAGGATTTGTTTCTTTGATTGCATGAAGCAAGTTGATAAATGCTAGTTTATCATCATTCTCATGCATTAAAACACATCTAGCTCTTAGGTTATTAACAAAGCAAGTAGGTTTTTTGGCTGCATTTAGGCATTTCCTAGGATAGTCATGCATTGCATTCTTTTTGTATTTTTACATCTTTATTTAAGTGTCACGAATGAATAGACATTCAAATCCTGTAAACCTTGGCACTGAGAAAGGCAAAAGATGAAGAAGCCCAATTCAACTAGATCTCAGCTAAATCCAACTCATCTTAGCTGGATTTTAGCTCATTCTAACTCTAGCCAGCTAGGTTCAGTGCATTTAGCTCCACTCAGCTCACCTTAGCTGGACGGCAGCTTAGTCTAGCTCAACTTAGCTTAACCCAGCTCCATTCTAACTCCTCCTAGCTCAAGACAGTTTATGGAAGCTCTACTTGACTAGGTTTAGCTACTATCAACTAGCTAAACCTGGTCAGTTGATGAAGTCCACAACCAACTCAGGGTAGCTCAACATTAGCTATGAATACTCACACTAGCTCAACTTAGTTGAGCTTGTCAAGTGACCTAAGCTAGCTAGCTAGGGAGTCTTCATGGAGATCTCAAGTAGCTCCCATTAGCTCCAGAATAGTTGAGACCAGCTCAACTTAGCTCAACGTATTCAACTTAGTAGCTAGCAAAGAACTAGCTAGCTAAGATGAGTAGCTGAGCTCCTAAGATGACCTCTTCAGCAGTAGTTAGCTCCAGCAAGCTTCAGAGCAGCTCAAGTCTCCTTCTTCTAAGCTAAACCCTAGCTCATCCTCCACTACCCTACTAGCTAAGCTACCTTGGCTTAGATCTACCTCCTCTACCATGGCAAATGACAACCCCCAATTCTCACCTACTTAGCTCCACCTCCACTCCACCTAAGCTACCTTAGCTCCACTCTCCTTTGGCGCCAACCTAGACACACCCTTCCACCCCTCAACCACCACCAAAGGCACCTTAAAGGTGGTGCCAAAACACCTACAACCACCTCCCTTTTTGGTGCCATATTTTCCCTCCAAAAATCCATCAATCCCATCCATCCATCTACCACCAAAACCCATCTCCACCTTCCATAATTTCCCTCCAAAACCCCCCTTCTAGAACCTTCCACACTTGGTGCCAAACCTACCCACCTCTTCACCATATAACCACCCTATAGTTGGCGCCAATAACAACTATAAGCCACCTACAAATTTCCACCAACTCTACCTACAATCTCTACCATCCAAACTCCACCAACCCTAATCCTATCCACCCATTTTTGGCACCAACTTCTAGAACCCATAGTTGGCGCCAAAACACCCTAACCACACCTTAACTCCACCTTCATACACCCCCTCACTTGGCGCCATTTATCTCCCACCATAGATCCCATAACCACCACATCCAAACACCATCTTAACCCTTCATCACCCCCCACGCCATCTAACCCTAGGTCAACCTTAGGTGGTGCCAACCATTCCCCTCCTATCCTATATATATCACCTATAACCACCACTAAGAACCCATATTTGGCTTCACATAATTCACCTTATATCCACCCTCATATTCGTCCATAGGAAGGAGAGAAGAGAAGAAGATTAAGAGAGCTACCTTTCTCTCTTGGTGCCTTCATCTTCCTCCCTTCTTCCTTGGTCCAATCCAAGGATCAACCATCAAGGAGGACGACCAAGCAGAGGAGAGTTCAAGGTGGTGCATGTCTACCTTGGAGGAGGAGCATAGGGTGGAGACATCCACCGTTGGAGGAGTTCAAGGAGAAGCTGCCAAGGAAAAGGAAGGACCCTTCTTCGAGTTCAGGAGCTGTTGTGCTTGAAGAGAAGGCTACTTTTGTCTACGTGGAGATTCTTCATCTTCATCTTTACGTTTTTGTATTAGCTAGGTTTTAATTCCAAGCATTTATCTAGTTGTAACTCAACATTCCTAGTAATACAAAAAGCTTTTCTCGGCTTTCCATTTTCTATATTCAATTCCAAGTTATTACTTTGTTTTTCTTAGTGCACTACACTCTTCTCTCCAAATCAGCTTAGGTGCATTTGCCTAGGGTGAGCTTAGAAGAGAAGATATTCTTATCACGTAGGCGTAGTTTCTGTTGGAATCTTGTTCCACATTTTGTTTTGGTGTTAACAAAATTATTATATATTAATGTTTGCAACTGAGTGCTTTTCAAATTTAGGTGAAGATCAAGGGAAACAAGCATGATGACAAGGAGGAGGCAAGATGACAAGGAAGAATCAAGGAGGAGAAGATCATCTTCGTCCTTTAGTTTTTAGATTAGGTTTTTATTTCATAGAATGTATGCCTCTTAACAAAGAATCAATTTAGATCGTAAAATTAATTAGAGATAAACTAGAATTTATACTACGATCTTTTTCAAAGAATGTAATTGATTAATTTACTTAAAAAATGTACTTATTAACCCACAAGTACCGGTACTAAAGTTTAATACCGGTACATATGAGTTACAGGTTTGGATTTTTTTAAAGAAACAAACCTGTACCCCGTAAGTACCGGTACTCATGGTCAATACTGGTATTGGACGTAACGAGTAAATATACAAGTGGGTTACATATTTGTGTTAAGTGTTTGAAACCCAAATCTGGAAGCAACGAGTACCGGTACCTATACTTTAGTACCGGTACCAGGTAGCCGTTGGCTCAAAATTGAACGACTAGAAAATTAATTTTGGCTATATAAACATTACGATTTAAACCCCAACGTCTAGTAGACGTCCCAACTAGGTCCTAACTCTATAAAGAAACCCTTGGACCCTTAGTTTGTACATTAGAAAAGAGAAGAAAAATTCCTAGAGCTATATTTCAAATTTCCACCATATTTTCAAGAGAGAAAGAAGAAGCTTGCCATTCACTCTCTCTACATTCCTGCAAGCTCAACGACGTGTTTTTGTCATGCATCTACGAAGCGATTCACGTCCATCCTAGGTTCTCAATTGGTATTCATTTTAATTATTGTTGGGAGGCATAGGAACTTTGTTGTAAGATTTTATTTTTCTTGCACCTGTGCTTTATTTGTTTTTGAGCTTATTGCTCGTTAGGTTGTAACAAACCCGTTATTGTACTTGGGTTGATATAACCCATTAATTACCTCATTTAGTAAATTGATTTTCTCAAGGTTGAGGGAATCGGGTTAAAAACCCTAAGCTGGGAGGCTTAGGTAGTGGAGTACCCAAGTGAGTGGAGAACCACTATACATCTTGTGCCCATTTCTATGATTGTTATTACTGATATTGTGTTTGAGTGTTTGTGCACATAGCCATCTATATATTAGATCTTATCAAGTGGTATCAGAGTGAGGTTGCGAGAAGACGTAAGAACTCTTGCTCGCGATGGCATCAGCATCATGGCGCACCGAAGGACAATCGTTGACACATCCTCCCTATTTCGATGGGACAGACTATGGGTATTGGAAGAGGAGGATGCAAGTCTTCCTAAAGGCAATGGATGAGGAGTTGTGGACACTCACTCAAGAGAAGTACTGAGATCTAGAGCCGCAAGGAGTTGCATGGACGGTGAATCAAAAGAAGAAAATTACTAGCAATTCAAGGGAGATGAACGCCCTTTATTGTGGGTTGTCAAGGGAAGAATTCAACCATATCTCAACATGCAAGTTAGCATTTGAGATATGGAACACACTGCAAATCATCTACGATGGTACTAGTAAAGTTAGAGAAACACACATATCTATTTTAATAGAAAGCTATGAGTGTTTCAGGATGGAGAAAGGCGAGACGATCAAGGACATGTATACGAGGTTTTGGGAAATTGTTAACCCCATGAAGAATTTGGGAGTGAAGTTTACGGAAGAACAACTTGTAAGAAAGATGTTGAGATCCCTTACAAGTGATTAGTCTCCAAGGTCCACAGCAATCCAAGAGGCTAAGGATTTATCCATTCTCCCCTTGGATGATCTAGTTGGTAGCCTTATGACCCACGAAGTCCAACTAGAGAACATGAAGAAGAACGAGGAGAAGGTGTCAAGCAAGAGGAAGAGTATTGCCTTTAGAGCAATTAAGGAGGACACGGATTCAAGCACCTTGGAATCTGAAGATGAAGAGATGGAGATTCTCACAAGAATGTTCCAGAAATTTCTCTGAATGCAAGGTAAGCAAATCAATAGAGTTTCATCTAATATTATTTGTTATGAATGCAAGAGAAAGGGTCACGTGTGGAAGGATTGCCCCATAAGCAAGAAGAAGGAAGACACAAAAGAAGCTGACAAGAAGAAGAAGAAAGCTTTTAAAGCGACGTGAGATAATAGCAACTTCGACATGGACACCGACTCTAGTAAATCGGATGATGACGAGGTTGCACACCTTTGTTTGGTTGCAACTTTAGAAGACACGAAAGATTGAGGTAAATTGTTAAGACCTTGGCATCAAACGTTTTTTAAGACGTCTGGTCAGACGTCTGGAAGCCTTCCCAGACGTCTGAAAATTAATTTTTTCGGCGTACGATTTTGCGTCTGCACGCATGCGCGTGCAGACTGAACCGACGCCCTCCTTTCTTCTCTCTCTTTCCTCTCCGTCCTGCAGGCACAGCTTGAAGGTTCCTACTTGGAGGGGGTGAGATCAGCGTAACGTAAAAAAATGCGGAATTGAAATAAACAATCTCACAAAAAATCAATCGCACAAAAGGCACAAAGTATTTTTAGGTGGAAACCCAAACCGGGTGAAAACCACCACCTAACCCTCTCGAGTTAGGATTTCCCGATCAACAAAGTTGATCAAAATCCACTAAACCGAATCACTTTAAACGAGGGTGATTCAACCTCAATACAACCATGCTACTTAAACGAGGGTAGCGTACCTCAACCCCTTCTCTCCACGAGAAGGATTTTGTCTCGCGAAGGAGACGGGAATTCGCAAAGCGAATACCCAACCAAATAACAAAGATTAAATAAGCAAGTAATCCTATAGAGCCAACAAAGTAATTTTAAACCTAGCTTCTATAGGAATTAGGAAACTCCCCTTTGCAAGGAGTACGTCGAGTTGATGACGCGGTGCGTGAGCCACGCGACGGCGCAACTTCGCTCTTGCGAACTACGGCGGGAGAGCGGGTGCGCAACAGCTTGATGCTCTCAAGAGAATGGAGCTTGAGCTTGGAGAGCAAGAGCTAGCTAGGACACAAGAGAGTGGAAAGTGTATTACAAAGTGTTTCTTGTGTATCTTGGTGTTTCTAGGTGTGTGTATGTGTTGCAAAGGTTCCCCTCTATTTATAGAGGCCTTAGGAAGGCTTTGGAAGGCTTAAGAAAGGTTCTATAGCCGTTGGGAACAAAGCCCAAGAGAATCAGCCCGACATCAAGAACAATTATTACTCTGACAGGCTTATCAGACGTCTAATTCTGGCATCAGACGTCTGGAAGTTCACTTTAAGACGTCTGATTTCAAGGTCAGATGTCTGATTTTGGGCTGGTCTCTTCCTGACTTGGATCAGATCTAAACAGGGTTTTTGTGCAAGTCCATCAGACGACATATAGGACGTCTGGCACAATGTCTGGACGTATGGAAACCTACTTTTTCTGTGGGAATGGATTTCCAAACATTGCAACGGCTAGAAAATCTCTGAGAAGAGATTTTGGGTCAGCCGAGGCAAAACGGTCAATTATCAGACGTCTGGAAAGTCCTATGGATGTCTGATAAGGCTCTAACTGTCATATCCTCGTGTGTTTGCTAAGCCAGCCAACGGTCCACTAATTGGACGTTTGGCAAATCCATCATACGTCTCCTAAGACGTCTGGACTAAGGTATGGACGTCTGATTTCATCAGACAGAATACTAAGTCCAGCCTAATAGTTATCAGACGTATGAAACAACAGTCAGATGTCTTAAAATACTTTATCAGACGTTTGATTTTGGAATTAGACGTCTGTAAACTCTGTTTGAACCCTATATTGGTTTTCTAAGTTCTTTACAGAAAACCTAAGTATCCTAAGGTTGTGCGGGTGTTCCTAGGACTACTGTTAGGGTACTTTGAGGCTCTTTACCAGAAATCTAAGTAACAAAAATAAAGAGCAACAAAAGAAATGAAAAATACAATGAGTACAAGAGAAGGAAATCTATCATATTCTTCATCTCCTTCCTTCTTCAATATATCGCTCCTCGCGAATCTCTTCTGTTCTCCATCAAGCTCCTCCAATCCGTCCTGGATGCGAGCTCGAACTCTGTCTAATCACGTATCCATTTGTGATTGACCTGAAATCTAGGACTCAAAGTGCAAATGTTAAATGACACGTGTTTTATTATCATCAAAACAAATGATCGTGGTGCTCTAGCACCAACACAGCTTTCCTCCTCTCTCTCTCCCCACGGTGCCTTCAAATACCTCCCCCTCTCCTCTCCCTCACCATCACTCTACCGCCGTCTTCTTCTCCTTCCTATTAGCGTGAGAGTGAGCAGGCGAGGGCAGCAGCTGCTGCCGTGTGTGCGCGGGGAGGAGGGGTTGCAGCGAGAGGGAGGGAGTTAGAGCGCGGGGGTGCGAGCTTGCCGGAGCAGCTAGGGCCGGCGGGCGGGTGCACAGCAGGAGTGTGGCGCTGGGGAGGTGCTGCTGCAACTCAAGCAGCAGGCGAGCGCGGCGCGGCACGGCCGTGCGCAGCAGGCGAGCGCGGCGCGGCACGGCCGTGCGCAGCAGGCGGAGGGCGAGGAGGTCCTGATTCTGGGAAAATTTCCCAGAATCAGATGTCTGGACCTACCTACAGAGGACGTAGGAGACGTTTGGAGGAAGATCCAGACGTCTGAAAGGTACGATATTTTCCTTTCCTTCTTCTTTCGCGTGTACGGCCATGCAGCCGTTCCGCCGAAGGGTTCTGCCTCATTTCGTGTTAAGGACGGTCACGTACGCGTGCAGGTTTCGTTCAGGAAGGCGCAAGGGCATGTCCTCCTACACAGATCGGACGTCTGGGCACAACACTAGACGGCGGAGAGGGTCTCCAGACGCCCGGAGTGACAGTCGGACATCTGGAACTAAGTCCAGACGGTTCAGCGAGATTCTGGACGTTTAAAGAACCACGTAGAGAGAAGGTATGACCTGAACCATCATTTAAGACGTCTGGAAGACGTTCCAGACGTCTGATTTTGGGCAGACTTGTCGTTTTTGACCCGTTTAGGGTCCGTTCGAAGTTTGTTTTCCGCTTTTCAAGTTTTGTTCTTCTCAGAATTATTAGTTCCTCTACCTATTTACAGTATTTGTATCATGTTCTGAGTAGTTCCTTGTGTTGATCCTTGTGTTAGGACCCCGTTCCGTTGCGACTCTGGGGGTTGCGGAGGAGCACAAGCTTGCCGATAACGCCCCCAGTACTCCCGGTTTTGCGAGTAGAGTGGCTCCCTTTAATTGGTTATCAAAAATTATGCACTTGTGAAATAATTAATAGATTCTAAGGTATTGCATGAATCCTAGGATTAGAAAACTAGATTAAATGATAGATCCTAGGGTATGGCATGAATCCTAGGACTGGAAAACTAGATTGAATGATAGATCTTAGGGTATAGCATAAATCCTAGGACTGGAAAACTAGATTGAATGATGGATCCTAGGGTGTGGCATGAATCCTAAGAACAGAAACACCAAAACGAATGTTGTGAATAAATAGATTGCAGTCTTGGAAAAGTAGGAAGAAAAAATGATAATTGCCTGTAATTGGATAACAGTCACTTGTTTATGAATTGATATTAACTGTTGAGAACATGGGCTATATGAAAATAAAGCTGAAATGATGAAACCTAAATTGGCTGAGTTAAAGAAAAATGAGCATGAACCCTACGGGGAATTAGGAGTAGAGCTCCTGAGAAGTGAATGGAATGGAATTGGGGAAGTGAGCTGACCCTTGAGTATAGAGTACCAAGGAGAGCAACCGTCCCCCTATTTAGTGCAGAGTGGAGCTAGCCGCCCCAAGGTCCCGGGGTTAGGTCTGGCCACTTTGTACCGACTTTCGGCCCTCGCGCACACAGTATCGGGGAGAGCTATTAGTGTAGGGAGAGCACTAGCCACCCCACGGGCCTCGGGGTTCTGCTAACCTTCCTACACCGACTTGTTAGGCCCACTGGGCAAACTAGGGTAGTCAGGCGAGGGTAAGCGGACTGTGAAGGGGTAAGACCCCTGTTTGGTTACTGTGGAGGGGCTGGACCCCTGTTACTGAGAGGGCTCTGCCCTATACTGGTTCTGTGCTGTGCTTTGGGGCGCACCCGTTAATGGAAACGACTGATCGTGTGCGAGTGCGGGGTAGCTACTCGTGCGTTTATCACGCGTGCCTTAGTCACCGTTACGTCTGTCAGTGACCTTGGGGTGGTTGACTGAGGGTAGGACCACCACGGGGGACTCTCCCGGCCAGGAGAGCACCACGTGCTACTTCTACTTTTCGGAAAAGACTACAATCACGATCGTTCCCACGAGGAACATTCAAGATCAAGAGAAAGATCTGAGAAATAATTCAAGAATGAGTAAATAGAAAATAAAGAAAGAAATTAAAAATAACAGCTACTTGTCCACCTTACTGTTTTCCTAGCTAGTTAGTTGCCACTCTACTCAGCATTTCGCTGACGTGTCAACTTTGTCACCTTTTCAGGACCAAGTGTTGAGCAACCAGAGCCGGCGGCTGCAGAGGGTGCTAGGCCTAGTAGAGCCCAGTAGTGTTACTTGTGTAGTACCTACTGTACCTTTTCTTCTGTTGTAGTGAGTATTTCTGTTACCACTGTACTCTTTTATTGTAAGCATCATGTTTATGTACCTATTTAATTCTCTATTGTTGTGGTGGTGTGTACTGTAGTGCTTTTCTTTACTGCTGTACTTTTGTTACTGTTAGTTATATGCATGATGAATGTGGTTTATTTTACTGCTCTTTTGGTTAATTTCTCGTTGGACAACTGGGTCTTGGGATCAGTCGAGTCGGTCCGATTCTCGTGTCTCATAGGGATTCGGGAATCGGGTCGTAACAAGATGGTATCAGAGCAAGGTTGTCCCGAGAAGTGAACCAACTGGCTAGAAAATAACCAATTCACGTGCCTATAACTAGAGTAGCCACCACAATGTATCTTTTGACATCTGTTCCTAGATTTCTCCACTTGATATCGATTCGTATTGACGTCCTTCTCTATTTCGTGTTCGTGTCTCCTTGTAGGAAATGCCTCGATGAGGAGGTAGCGAGGTGGGCCGCAGGCGCGGCCCAGGACGAGGTCGGAGGGGTGGGCGCATTGAGATCGATGTTTCAGTGGACCAGCCACTGCTCCCGGGCATTCAAGCCCAGGACCTCGCCTAGCTGATACGGGACATCGTGCAAGAGGAGCTCCACCCACCGCCATGAGCGCCTCTCCCTGGGGCTGCAGAGGAGGAGTCCTCTGTGGGACCACGCGACGGACATGGCGCTGGATGCGAGGGAGGGGATGGGCCGCCACCACCCCCACCTTCCTCCGGCACTTCCAAGCACGAGGCTTCTTTACCTGGAGGTGCACCGGCATCTCCACTTCAGCGCCACTTTGAGCTTTTTGGGTAGTTCCGGAAGCTGAAGCCCCCTCCTTCAAGGGGGATGAGGACCCAACCGAGGCGGAGGACTTGCTCGAGCAGATCGAGAAGGTTTTTGACACCCTTCATCCCCCAATGGAGTGTCGCGTGGCCTTTACCACGTACTAGCTGGAGAGCGCGACACACAGGTGGTGGAGGGCGGTCAGGGGATAGGAGAGGGACGAGTCGACCTGGGACCGGTTCATCACCCTCTTCTGCAAGTAGTACTTTCCCCAGACATGGCAGGACTAGAGGAGGCGGGAGTTCCACACTCTCCGCCAGGGGACGATGACTGTGAGCGTGTACCGCATGCGTTTTCTAGAGCTGTCTCGTTTCGCAGCGACAGCAGTGGCCACTGAGGAGGAACACCTTTGGAGGTTCACCGAGGGGCTCCGACCTGCGATTCGAGGGTATGTCAAACCCCTGAAGCTGCCTACGTTCTCGAGGGTGGTGGAGGCAGCTATGACATACAAAGAGACCAACCCGTCCGCGCGAGATACTGACAGTGGGCAGAAGAGGCCCTATCAGCCAGACTTCTCACAGGGTCAACGAGAGAGGAGACACGTGGCGCCTGCAGGAGAGCCGTCACGTTTTGCAGGGCCATCAGTGGCCTTTAGGGGCCCTCGACAGGGGCCAGCTGCTAGCACCGGACCCCCGCCCAGCCGACAGCAGGACCCACTGAGGGCGGGAGTCGAGTCCCCCTCTGCTACCAGTGTGGCTAGCTAGGCCACATCAGGAGGGACTGCCCATCTAGGGCAGGAGGTCAGCAGATGCTTCCTGCGCCAAGCACTGGAGGGCGAGCAAGAGGCCGTGGTTTCCAGGCGCGAGGAGGAGGACAACAGCCATGAGGAGGGTACCGGTCAGTAGCTACCCGTCCGACACAGAGTGCGGTTGCTTCGTCCGCACCTAGGCCTGAGGGGCGTATCAACGCCCTGACACACAGGGATGCCAGAGCTTCGAGATCATTGGTGGTAGGTATGGTTTCAGTTTCCGGCAGACTCGTTTACACGCTTTTCGATTCCGGCGCTACGCACTCGTTTGTCGCTGCCAGTTTCGCAGTTAGTTTGGGGTAGGACTGTATACTGTTAGTGGATCCGTTCGTGATCAGAGGTCCGAGTGGTCAGCTGTTTGTAGCTGAGGAGGTATACACGGGTTGCGAGGTCAGTGTTGGGGGACACAACCTTCCCGCTGACCTGATTATGTATAGATGGAGGACTTTGGCGTAATTCTGGGGATGGACTGGCTGTTCGCTTACCACGCCTTGGTGGATTGCTTTGAGAGAAAGATCTTCTTCTCCATACCGGAGTTTCCTTCTTTCGAGTTCCACGGCCAGCCAGTGGACGGAGGCTTCAGGTGCATTTCTGCACTTCGGGCGGCGAGACTTTTGAGCCAAGGATGTGAGGGCTTCCTAGCTTGTGTGGTGGCAGAGCCCAGCCCTGTGGCAGACTCCCAAAGTATCCCGGTGGTCAGAGAGTACCCCGACGTGTTTCCTGACGAGTTGCCAGGACTACCGCCCGAGCGTGAGATCGAGTTTGAGATCTCACTGGTACCGGGGACCAGCCCCATCTCCACAGCACCATACAGGATCGTACCACTTGAGCTGCGAGAGTTCAAGTCTCAGTTGCAAGATCTTTTGGAGAAGGGTTTGTGAGGCCCAGTGCGTCTCCCTAGGGAGCCCCGGTACTGTTTGTAAAGAAGAAGGATGGTACCCTACGCCTTTGTGTGGACTACCGACAGCTGAACAGGGTCACCATCAAGAACAGATATCCGCTGCCGAGGATTGATGACTTGTTTGACTAGCTGCGAGGTGCCACGATATTCTCCAAGATTGACTTGAGATCTGGATACCACCAGTTGAGGATCAAGGAGACAGACGTCTCCAAGACAGCTTTCCGCACTCGGTACGGACACTACGAGTTTCTGGTCATGCCGTTTGGGCTGACCAATGCCCCTGCTGCCTTCATGGATTTGATGAATCGGGTGTTTAGACCGTACTTGGACCAGTTCGTGGTGACATTCATTGATGATGTGCTCATCTATTCTCGAGATCAGATGCAGCACGGATAGCACTTGCGGATGATTTTGGACACACTAAGACGACGTCGGCTGTATGCCAAATATAGCAAGTGCGAATTCTGGTTGATGGAGGTGACCTTCTTAGGTCATGTGATCTCCGGGGATGGCTTGGCTGTGGACCCAGCCAAGATCGAGGCAGCGCTCAGGTGGGAGAGACCGCGTACGGTCACTGAGATTCGCAGTTTCTTGGGACTGGCATGCTACTACAGGCGATTTATCAGGGGCTTCTCACAGATTGCATGTCCTATGACACAGCTGACCCGGAAGGGCGTGCCCTTTACTTGGACAGACGCCTGTGAGGCGTGTTTTCAGGAGCTGAAGGAGAGGCTGAGTTCGGCTCCAGTGCTCACCATCCCAGACAGTAGTGGCGGGTTCGTTATGTACACGGACGCCTCTTTATAGGGGTTCGGGGGCGTGCTCATGCAGAGGGGTCACGTTGTCGCTTACGCTTCGCGGCAACTGAAGCCCCATGAGCATAGCTACCCTACCCACTGTTGGTGCTATAGCACCGCGATCGTTTGTTTTGATGATAACAAAACACGTGTCGTTTAACATTTGCACTTGGAGTCTTAGATTTCAGGTCAATTGCAAATGGAAACGTGATTAGACGGAATTCGAGCTCGCATCCAGGACGGATTAGAGGAGCTTGATGGAGAACAGAGGGGATTCGCGAGGAGCGATAGATTGAAGATGGAAGGACAAGAAGAATAGGATAGAATTCCATTTTATTCCTTTCATGTACTTTTGTCGTTATTTTGTTGCTCTTTATTTTTTTACTTAGATTCATATTAAAGAGCCTCAAAGTACCCTAACAGTAGTCCTAGGAACACCCGTACAACCCTAGGATACTTAGGTTTTCTGTAGAAAATTTAGAAAACCAATATAGGGTTCAAACAGCATTTCCAGACGTCTAATTCCTAAATCAGACGTCTGATAATGTGTTTTAACAGTCAGACGTCTGATAACATTTAGGTTGGATTTGTTATTCTGTTTGATGAAATCAGATGTCCAGACCTTAGTCCAGACGTCTTAGAAGACGTCTGATGACTTTGCCAGACGTCCAATTAGTGGACCGTTGGCTGGCTTAGCAAACACTAGATGATATGACCGTTAGAGCCTTATCAGACGTCCTTAAGCCCTTCCAGATGTCTGATAATTGACCGTTTTGCCTCGACTGACCCGAAAATCTCTTCTCAGAGATTTTCTAGCCGTTGCAAATCCATTCCGACGAAAAAATAGGTTTCCAGACGTCCAGACATAGTGCCAGACGTCCTGTATGTCGTCTGATGAACTTGCGCTAGAACCCTGTTTAGATCTGATTCAAGTCAGGAGGAGACCCGCCCAAAATCAGACGTCTGACCTTATTTTCAGATGTCTTAAAGTGGTCTTCCAAACGTCTGATGCAAGAATTAGACGTCTGATGATCCTGTCAGTGCAATGATCGTTCCTGATTTCGGGTTGATTCACTTGGGCTTTGCACCCAACGGCTATGGAGCCTTTCCTAAGCCATCCAAAGCCTTCCTAAGGCCTCTATAAATAGAGGGGAACCTCTTGCACACCAACACACACCTAAGAAACACAAGACACACACCTTGCAATACACTTTTAAACCATTTTGTGTCTGTCTTGCTCTCTAAGCTCTAGTTCTACATGTAGAGAGCATCAAGCTGTTTTGCGCACCCGCTCTCCCGCCATAATTCACGAGAGCAACGTTGCACCATCGTGTGGCTCACGCACCCGCGTCATCGATTCGACACGCTCCTTGCAAAGGGGAGTTTCCTAATTCCTATAGAAGCTTAGGTTAAAAATTACTTTGTTGGCTCTATAGGATTATTTGTTATTTTGTCTTTGTTATTTGGTTGGGTATTCGCTTTGCGAATTCTCGTCTCCTTCGAGGGACAAAATCCCTCTCGTGAAGAGAAGGGGTTGAGGAACGCTACCCTCGCACTTGTAGCGTGGTTGTATTTGAGGTTGAATCACCCTCGTTTAAGTGATTCGTTTAGTGGATTTTGATCAACTTGGTTGATCGGAAAATCCTAACTCAAGAGGGTTAGGTGGTGGTTTTCACCTGGTTTGGGTTTCCACCTAAAAATTATTTGTGCACATTGTGTGATTGAATTTTTTGTGAGATTTCTTTACATCCCTCATTTTTTACGTCACGCTGATCTCACCCCCTCCGAATAGGGAAACTACACCCATGACCTGGAGCTGGCAGTTGTCGTCTTCGCACTGAGGACCTGGAGGCACTACTTGTACGGTGAGACCTTTGAGATTTTCACAGATCACAAGAGCCTTAGATACCTGTTTGATCAGAAGGAGCTCAACATAAGACAGAGATCTTGGTTGGAGCTCCTGAAGGACTATGACTGCAGCATTTCCTACCACCCGGGAAAGGCCAACGTGGTGGCTGACACCTTGAGCCGAAAGGCACCCTCACACTTGGCCAATTTACAGGTGCAGAGTTGGAGCCTCTTAGAGGAGATGGACAGTTGGCGACCCCTAGCGGGGCACTATGGGGCAGTGACTGTGACGCGACAGACGAGGCCAGAGCTGATAGATCGCATCATCACAGGGCAGATAGCCGACCCGTGCTTGCGGTCCTTGCGTGATCGAGTACTGTCAGGAGACCCTGGGGACTTCTCTTTTACAGATCAGGTGCTGCGCATGAGGGGACGTTTGTGCGTTCCCAGAGACGAGGAGCTGTTGAGAGAGCTCCCGACTGAGGCACACGGTTCCAAATTTACCATACATCCCCGAAACACAAAGATGTACCATGACTTGAGACGTGATTTTTGGTGGAAGGGGATGAAGCGGGATGTGGGTGAATTTGTACAGTAGTGTTTAGTGTGCCAGCAAGTGAAGGCCGAGCATCAGAGGCCTGCAGGGCCGTTACAAGCACTTCCAGTGCCAGAGTGGAAGTGGGGGAGCATCACCATGGACTTGGTGGTGGGCTTGCCCGTTACCCAGCGAGGACACGATGCAGTCTGGGTAATTGTTGACAGATTGACAAAGACGGCACGTTTCTTGGCGATCCGAGTCACATTGGGACTAGGTGTTGAGCAGCCAGAGCCGGCAGCTGCAGAGGGTGCTGGACCTAGTAGAGCCCAGTAGTGTTACTTGTGTAGTACCTACTGTACCTTTTCTTCTGTTGTAGTGAGTATTTCTGTTACCACTGTACTCTTTTATTGTAAGCATCATGTTTATGTACCTGTTTAATTTTCTACTGTTGTGGTGGTGTGTACTGTAGTAGTGCTTTTCTTTACTGTTATACTTTTGTTACTGTTAGTTATATGCATGATGAATGTGGTTTATTTTACTGCTCTTTTGGTTAATTTCTCGTTGGACGACTGGGTCTTGGGATCAGTCGAGTTGGTTCGATTCTCATGTCTCGTAGGGATTCGGGAATCGGATCATATAACGACCCGGTTCCCGAGCCCCTACGAGACACGAGAACCGGACTGACTTAACTAATCCCAAGACCTAGTCGTCCAACGAGGAAGTAACCAAAAGAGCAGTAAAATGAACCACATTCAACATGAATATAACTAACAGTAAGAAAATACAGCAGCAAGGAAAGAAACTATTACAGTATATACCACCACAACAGTAGAACAACATTCATAACTAAATATGAACTACAGGTAAAGAAAAGTACAGCAGAAACAAGAACTACTCACTATAACGGAATAAAAAGAGGTACAAGAAACAGTGGTAACTCTACTGGACCCTACTCGGCCCAGCGTCCTCTGCAGCCGCTGACCCTGGCTGCTCAACACCTGGTCCTGAAAGGTAACGAGTGTAACACGTCAGCAAAACGCTGAGCAGAGTGACAACTAAAACTAAAGAAATAGTAGAGTGTACAGTAGCTGTTAAGTTCTGTTACTTTCTTTATTTAAGTCTTTCAATTATCTCACGATTTATCTATTTCTCAGATCTTTCACTTGATCTCGAATGTTCCTCGTGGGAACGATCTTGATTGCAGTCTTTTCCAAACAGTAGAAGTAGCACGTGGTGCTCTCCTGGCCGGGAGAGTCCCCCATGGTGATCCTACTCTTAGTCAACCACCCCAAGGTCACTGACAGACGTAACGGTGACTAGGGCACGCGCGGTAAACGCACGGGTAGCTAACCTGCACTGGCACGCGGTCAGTCGTTTCCGTTAACGGGTGCGCCCAAAGCACAGCACGGAACCAGTACAAGGCAGAGCCCTCTCAGTAACAGGGGTCCAACCCCTCCACAGTAACCAAACAGGGGCCTTGCCCCTCCACAGTCCGCGCACCCTCGCCTGACTACCCTGGTTTGCCCCAGCGGGCCTAACAAGTCGGTGTGGGAGGCTAGCAGAACCTCGAGGCCCGTGGGGTAGCTAGTACCTCCCTACACTAGTAGCTCTCCTCGGTACTACGTACGCGAGGGCTAGCAAGTCGGTACAGAGTGGCCAGTCCTAACCTCGGGTCCCTGGGGCGGCTGGCTCCGCACTGCACTAAACAGGGGGACAGTCTCTCTCCTTGGTACTCCATACTCAAGGGCCAGCTCACTTCCCCAATACTATTCCATTCACTTTCCAGGAGTTCTACTCCTACTTCCCCGTAGGGTTCCAGCTCAGAACGTCTAAGTTTCACCTTCCAGTTTCACGTTATCACAATCCATGTTCTCAAACACGTTTATTTATTCAACAGGCAGCTGTTAATTCGATTACAGGCAGCTATTTGTTCCTTTCCATTTTTCCAATACTGCAATATTCATCTGTTCCACTAGTTTTCCCATCCTAGGATTCATGCCGTATCCTAGGATCTATCATACAATCTAGTTTTTCAGCCCTAGGATTCATGCAACACCTAGGATTTAACATTCAATCTGTTTTCCATTCCTAGGATTCATGCAATGTCCTAGGTTCTATTTATGATTCCATAATTTAACAGGTTATACTTAAAAGCCACTCTACCAGGTACGACGGGAGCAATGGGGGCGTGATCGGGAATCCCGCGTGCCTCCGCAACCCCCAAGACTGCAACGGAACGAGGTCTTATCACAAGGATCAAACACAAGGAGTGTCTCAAAACAGTGTATAGCTACTGTATACGGGTAGAGGATTTAATTCCGGAAAGAACGCAACTTGAAACGCGGAAAACGGAACCCGAACGGGCCCTCAACCGGTCGAAAACGACGACACTGTGCAAAATCAGACGTCTGAAACTTCTTCCAGACGTCTTAAAAAGTGGATCAGAGAATTACCTTATTCTGCGTGGTTTCTCAGACGTCTAGAAGCCTGCGGGGACGTCTGGCCCAGTTCCCAGTCGTCCGATGGTCACCTCGGACGTCTGGAGGTCACTCCCGCCGTCTGGTACAACAGCCAGACGTCTGATTCGCGTTGGATGGCGAATCACCGAGCCTGCGCACACCCATCTCCCTCCCTCAGTACGGTCAGTCGACAAGAAGGAAGAAGAAGACGGAAAACTCACCTTTCAGACGTCTGGATAGTCTTCCAGACGTCGACCTCAGCCGTCTGGCTATCAACACAGACGTTTGATTCTGGAAATTTTTCCAGAACCAGGGTGCCACTCGCCCTCCGCTCGCGACGCCGCCCGCGTCGCACCTCGTGCGCCTGCTGCTCGAGCTGCAGCAGGCCTCCCGCGTCGTTCCGCGCCCGCTGCGCTCCCCGCCGGCCGGCCCTGGCAGCCCCGGCGAGCTCGCCCTCACGGCTGAGCGCCACTCTCGCACGCAGCACCCCCTTCGTGCTCACTGCAGCCGTCGCCGCCGCAGCAACCCCGCGCCCACTCTCGCACTCGCTCTCGCGCACTGGAAGGAGAAGAGGAAAGGGGTGGAGGCGACGGGAGAGAGCGTGTGGCCTTTTAAGGCCGCGCGAGGAGGAGAGAGAGAGACGGCAACGGCGAGAATCTGCAGTCGCAGGAGCGAATATGCGGTCTGCGCGCTCAGGCGTGTCGCAAATAACCGATTTCCAGACGTCTGGAAATGATCCCAGATGTCTGGAAGTGACCCCAGACGTCTGGTCCGATGTTTGGGGCGTGCGTTCATTACAGATCGTAACATAAATTTTGATTTTTCTCTTGAAGAATTACTAGAAGCTTATGAAGAATTATATCATAAAGCTAGGTTATTTAAAAAGGAAAATAAAGTTTTAAAGAATAATTACCAAACATTAGAAATAGATAAATCATGTTTAGAAATAGAATTAGAATGTCAAAAGAGGCTAATATTCAGTTGCATGCAAAGATAGTAGAGTTAGAAGATATTTATGAGCATTTTGAGGAGACTTTAAATACTCTCAAAATAACTACTAAGCTAAACACTGAATTTTGTGATTCTTTGAAATCAAAATTTAAGAGTAAAAAGAATACACAAAATAAATCACATGCACTTAGACATGCATGGATGTACCAAGAGGCAAAAAATCCTAAGAATTATAGATCTAACATAAGAGAGGTCAATAAATCTCAGGGTTTGAAAGGTGCTAACCTGAAAGGACCCACAAGAAAATGGGTACCTAGAAAAGACATTTTACATTATTTTGCAGGAGTAGATCCATGGGATCAAAGTGATCAGTGGGTGTTCAAGGTACACAATAGAACACTTTAACCTTTCTATAGGTTGAATGAAGACCAATAATGATGGCCTAACGAAGCTTGGTACTCACATTCATCATTCAACTATTGGTAAATTTTATGTTATAATATTATTTACCCCTTCATTTTTTTGTGATTGACAAAAAGGGGGAGAAGAATAAAGAGCAAATAGTTATATTTTTAGGAGGAGCATATATTGAGGGGGAGAATTAAATTAAATATTTTTTTTTCCTTCATATATCATTGCAAAAAATTATTTATTATCTATTTGCAAGATAGCTTTGTCAACACCAAAAAGGGAGAGATTGTTAGAACCTTGTTTCACATCTTGTTTTGGTGTTAATAAAATTATTATGGATTAATGTTTGCAATTGAGTACTTTTTAGATTTAGTAAAGATCAAGACAAACAAGCATGATAACAAGGAGGAGGTATGATGACAAGGAAGAATCGAGGAGAAGATCATCTTCGTGTTTTAGTTTTTAGATTAGGTTTTTATTTCATAGAATGTATGCCTCTTAACAAAGAATCAACTTAGATCGTAAAATTAACTAGAGATAAACTAGGATTTATACTACGATCTTTTTCAAAGAACGTAATTGATTAATTTACTTAAGAAAAGGTACTTGTTAACCCACAAGTACTGGTATTAAAGTTTAGTACCGGTACATGTGAGTTACAGGTTTAGGTTTTTCAAAGAAACGAACCTGTATCCCGCGAGTACCGGTACTTATGATTAGTACCAGTAATGGAGGTAACGAGTATTGGTACAAGTGGGTTACAGATTTGTGTTAATTGTTTGAAACCTAAATCTGGAAGTAACGAGTACTGGTACTCATACTTTAGTACTGGTACCAAGTAGCTGTTGGCTCAAAATTGAACAACTAGAAAATTAATTTTGGCTATATAAATGTTGGGATTTAAACCCCAATGTCTAGTAGATGTCCCAACTAGGTTCTAACTCTATAAATAAACCCTTGGACCCTTAGTTTGTACATTAGAAAAGAGAAGAAAAATTCCTAGAGCTATATTTCAAATTTCCACCATATTTTCAAGAGAGAAAGAAGAAGCTTGCCATTCACTCTCTCTACATTCCTTCAAGCTCAACGACGTGTTTTTGTCACGCATCTACGAAGCAATTCACGCCTATCCTAGGCTCTCAATTGGCATTCATTTTAATTATTGTTGGGAGGCATAGGAACTTTGTTGTAAGATTTTATTTTTCTTACACCTGTGCTTTATTTATTTTTGAGCTTATTGCTTGTTGGGTTGTAACAAACCCGTTATTATACTTGGGTTGAGGTAACCCGTTAATTACCTTGTTTAGTAAATCAATTTCCTTGGGGTTGAGGGAATTGGGTTAAAAACCCTAAGTTGGGAGGCTTAGGTAGTGGAGTACCCAAGTGAGTGGGGAACCACTATACATCTTGTGCCCATTTCTGTGATTGTTATTTGTACAAATCTTTCTTGTTATTACTGATATTATGTTTGAGTGTTTGTGCGCATAACCATCTATCTATTAGATCCTATCAGTTTCTGTTACGAGTTTTTCTCGTCTCCATATTCCGACTTCCCAATTATTTTCTAAAAATCCTAAAAATTGTAAAACCAAAAATATAAAGTGAAGTTTTGAGAGAGGAAGAGAGAGAAACAAGGAATCAACTAACATATTACCTCCTTGGACGACCCTGGATACCACCACATCTAGGTTAAAAATATTAAAAGTTGATTACGATTTTACACATTACAACGACACAAAAACTTGCTTTTACAAAACGATTGTTTTTGCTATCACAAGTGTACATGTCATTATAAATCTCCTCCCAATCTCCATATGCAATCTCAATTGCTTTCCTTTTAGCATCCCAAACTTTCCTTTTGCTAATTTTACAATTAAATTCGGTGTCAACAAAAGTCTTCAATTCCCTGACCTTAATGGTTGCAGATTCTTGCACATATTTCACAAGGTAACGTGTCATGAAATAACAATCCAATTGCAGGTGATCTAAACTTGTAATAGGATTATGACAATTCTGTGGTCCATCAACAATATCAACAACAAATTTCCCATCAAATTTCCTTATATGACTATGGAGTTTCCATTTGCAACCCTTCTCCTTATGACTATATCCAATAGCCCACACTTTTCTATCTGACTCATGAACAGAAAAGTTATATTTTTGTCTATAAAAGTCTTTCATTGCGAATATTAAATCTTCCTTAGTATTAAGAGCCTTCCTGACATGGAATTGCCCACCAAGTCTAATATCAGGAATACTTTCCTCCCAACCTATATATCCATATCCAACTGCAATGTTGTAGAAATCGTTGTCTGTTACATGTCGCACATTATTGCTAGCACCTCCATCAATCATCTGGGCAAAGGGATCATGTGATATATTATTTGGTTCATCACCATGGTTGTCATCATCGTCTTCTGATGGAGGGCTAGGAATGATACTTCATTTAATGGGGGAAGGGTGTGGATGGAAAATGTATGCAATGAGGTGTCTTCATGTGCCAGTTTGTGGCTAGCATCCATGTAACCAATTGCATGATTCAATAAATGGACTCCTATTGTGATCGGTAGTGGTCTTTTCTTTTCTTCCAAGAAAAAAAAAAACTAATGATCATTTCCAAAATTAGGAATATTCTCTTGCATCGAAGGCTACACAATTGGATTAGCCCATGGAGGCTGAACAACTGGACTAGTCAATGGACATTGGACGACTGAAGTACTTAGTGGAGGTTACACAACTGGAGTCCTCACTGGAGGTTGCATAACAGTACTCATTGCAGGCTACACAACTGGACTTCCAACTACAGGCTGAATAATTGGAGAAGCCACTAGATGATGTACAACTTTTGCATTCACTGTACGAAAATGTCGCAACTCATGGATTTTAATAAGGTTCTAGGAAGTACTTCATCCCCATAGTATCCATGGTGCCAATAAGGGAATCAACATTATCATTATCTGTAATCGGTGACCGGATATACCTTATCACTTTGCGGTTTCCACTTTTTTCAATTATTGTAATCTGTATACATCTCAATGTCATGTGTTAGAGGATCAATTTGTAACCTCTTCATTATCTTCTCCTTAAATTTGTCAAAGTCTCCCTCATCTTTGAAAATCCTTATATTCTTGCAAAATGATCTATCTTATCCAACTCTATCTTCTTTGTCAATTATATTCCCATGTGCACATAACAAGCACAAAAAACTATGAGTCACTTGAACTAACTTGAAACATTATTATTAAAACTCAAATCATGTACAACAAATTAATTATTCTAAATAAATAAGGGGATTTGTTTTAGTGTGTAAATTTAATCCCCAAGGCATCATGTAGAAATATTAACATAATCATAGAGTCAATCTAACGAAATTTTACACACTTGAATGTATGATCAAACTTGCTCTCATTGATGATGTAGATTTTTGTATGAACAGAATTATAACTTAACCTTGATGCTAAGTTGTGTTCATGGTGACACGGTGGTTCATTTCATTGCCTTCTGCTTGTCTACATTATAGTTGATTTGCAATAACTACAATATGTTCTTTCTTCACCGATTTATTGCCACTATTTTTCCAACATGCAGGATGAATGTTTGTATATATGACTACAACATCAAGGGAAATTTCCAAATAGTGGCAGAGGTATTTCCAACTGAAGCAAAGTTCTCCTTAGATTTATCAATACTTGCTTGATGGATGATTTCACTGCAATGGCGACGGGGGAGGAAGGGTAATAACAGTGGTAACAAATGAAGACGGAGGTATAGTTGTGGCAATAAGGGCATGCGAGCTGTAACTGAGGTAATAAGGGAAGAGCACTCGCAGTCGATGCAACGACGGACTAGAGCACAAGTAGCAACGACGACGACGGACCACAGCATAGGCAGCGATGACGACGACGGTTGACGAAGCAGTGGTGGCCAAGGAGAGGAGCATCTCCGACGATGACAGGAGCATTGGCAACGACGATGGTCGACGGAGAGGTGGTGGCCAAGAGGAAAGGAGCAGCTCCAACGATGACAGGAGCACTGGAAGCAGCAGTGATGATGATCAATGGAGTGGTGGTGGCCAAGAGGAGAGGATCACCTTTGGCAACGACAGGAGCATCGGCAATGGTGACGACATTAGAAACACCTTCACGCGACAGGAAAGCAGTAGCATGCGTGATTGTAGAATAAGTGAAGTCGGGAGAAGGATAAGGAGACTGGTAGGTTAATAGAGATTTTAAATTAACTTTTATCTTTAAGATACAATATATTTATTTTTATTGAAGTTGTACCTTAAAGACTAAATGTCACTATTTTTATAAAAATTACTTCCCACGATATTAACGAGCCATGTTCTCATGATACGACATTGCATTTTTATATATAGTAATTAAATAAGATAATTATTTTATTCACCGTTTGGAGGAAACTTTTTCTTCGAATCTTCTCTTGCCAAAAAAAACAAAAACTCGGTGGTTGTGCTGAACGGTGAAAAAGAAAAGATAACGAACTTGGCTTGCTCGAGCTTGAGCTGCCTTCCTCCGGGCATCGTGGGAAAGGTAGGGGATTCGCGCACGCACGGTAGAGAAATCCAACCTTTCGGGCGGACCACTGCAAGAGAGAGCGCTCACTTATCACTGCGAGGTGGAGATCGAGCAGATGGGGGCGGAAGGTGGGGGGTTCCGATCCAAGTTAGACCGCTTCCTCTACAGCGGCGAGAAGATGCACGTCTTCGCGGGCTTCGCCGTCGTCGGCCTCGTCTTCGGCGTCCCCTGGTACATCAGGAATCGAGGTTAAATATACTTAACTTTCCGATTCCTCTCTAACTTCTACCGGATTTTTGATCCCTCTGGGGTTCTGTTCTATCCTTTGTTCTAGTATAGGGTTCCTCTCTGCCTAGTTTTCTCTCTCAGGATACTGTCATCTGGTTTGCCTTCCATTTGGATGCATAGCGTAGTGGTATTTGGTCTCGACCCAATTTCCTGATGTGGTGGCTCGAGAATCTGATTTCACTTGATTGAAACCAGATTGTTCTGAAACTGTTGTGATTAGGTTATATAAAAATGTTTCCGGCCTCCGGAAATCATTACTATCGGATCGATTGAGGACCCCATCCGATTGCATTTGCTTTACGTGGGAAGGATCTCCATGGAATCGGATAGCTTTACGGCGATAGGAAGAGTGCCTAAGTTCTTGAAATGGGAATAATCTGTTTAATAGTGGAGGCACCAGGACTGAAGAGTTAATATGCGGTGAATTTATCAAATTCACCGTTTGTGTGAGGAAAGAGATTGGCCTCTCATGCTACTATACAGTCTCTAGGCTTGCAGCCTATGTGGCATATGGAATATCAACGCAATTTGAAACAGCTGTTAATCTGAAAATGGAAGTGGATATCTGTTTGAGATTCTCTCTCCAGTGTATGGTTCTATCTCTATCATTTCTAGGAAAAACCAGGGTCCTTTGCAAAGTGAACTGTTAGCAATGCAGGAGGCTAAGAAATGTCGGATGGTTAGCTGCACACAATTATCAAGTGAACCATTGATGTGGCGTGAAGTAAATGGGCCAAATCTTGTGGCAAAAGCTAGAATTTTGTGGAATCTTGGTGGACCGTTAAATAGTAAGCTAGATGAGTAAAATCTGAATCAAGGAGCTGTGACAATTTGATTTGCCATAAGCAGCATGCAACTCGGAAGGTGTTCCTGGAGCAGTTTCCCTCAATCAGGTCAAGATTATGCAAGTATCATGCTTGAATGAGAACTAAGTTTGGCCTCTCTAACTAGAGTTGGGCTTCAGCTTGAGCTTGGATGGGAAAATTTTGAGTTTATCAGGCCAAGAAGACTGCCAAACTACATGGAGTCAACACTTTTTCAGTCAGCCACTCCATTAACAATGGGCAAGAGGGACATTGGGCTATTATTGATAAACCCAACGGATGACTTCCACCAAACATAGCGTGAGAGAGTGAGAGGGTAGAGAGGATCGGGGTTGGACGCTGGTAGTGGGGAAGGTGA
The DNA here is from genome assembly GCA_037157565.1 of Thalassia testudinum. Classification (NCBI taxonomy): domain Eukaryota; kingdom Viridiplantae; phylum Streptophyta; class Magnoliopsida; order Alismatales; family Hydrocharitaceae; genus Thalassia; species Thalassia testudinum. The sequence continues at coordinate 150,335,523 of JAZHRO010000031.1, forward strand.
GGAAGAGAAGTGTGGTGGCGGAGGTGTTGTGCTTCAAGTGCAAAGGGAGGGGTCATGTCGTGCGGGAGTGTCGGGACCCTGTGAGGTGTCTGCGATGTAGGCATCTCGGCCACCGGAGATCGTCGTGCTCGAAGATGGAGGTGTGGGAGGTGGAGGCTTCGGGTGCGCATGCAACTGTCCTACCACCTTCACCGATGGGTGCACCATCGATAGTGGTTGAGGCCCCCTGGTCAGCAGAGGCTGGAATGCTTGAGAGAACCCTCGTGACGGCTCTGATCGTGGTGGTGGTGAAGGGCCGTATTGGTCTGGACGACCTCAGGATAGAAGTGTCGAAGGTGGTGGGGGGTAGTGTAGATGTGATAGAGTTGAAGGCGGTGGGGGAGGAGAAGTTTGTGCTTGTTGGTGTGCGGACAGAGTTGGTGGAGAGGCTTCTCTTCAAGGACCTCCCTTGCTTGAGTGGGGTGGTTAGATGGAGGTGGGCTGTCAGGTCTGATGGGGCACTTCGGGAACGTCTACCCATGAGGGTGGGGCTACTAGTGGATGTTGTTGGAGTACTGCTTTTCCTTCACATGAGGGAGGTTGTGGCTGCTGTGGTTGCCCCTTTTGCAAGGGTGCGATGGTGTAGGGGCCTTGGTCTAAGGGGCGAGGACCTCTTGATTGTGCGGGCGATGGTGGAGCTTTTGCCAGGCAAGGTGCTCCACGAGAAGGTGTTTCTCTATTTGGGGGTGCTTTGTGGGTTGGGTTGTTCTGGTGAAGTCGGTCAGGAGTGGGTTGCATACATTCACCGAGACGGTGAGGCAGCTAGTTGGTGGAGAGACGGGGAGGGGGACCGCTCTGGTGTGGAGAATGGTATGGAGGCCCAGGATCGCTGGCGGGGATGGCATCTCGTTTGCTGAGTTAGCAACATGGTGCTCAGAGCAGATGGTGTGTAATCAAGGCGGGGCACGACTTTCGGAGGAGATTGCGACAGCTGAGGTGGGAGCGGAGGGTGTGATGGGGGCAGTAAATGCGAGAGAGGCATTTTTGGGAGCAGTGGGGGCGCTCAGGGAAGAGGAAGGGATTTTTTTGGGGAGCCGAAATAGGGTGCACTGAGGATAGAGAACACGGAGGGCTTTGGTTGCCTCGGCTTTAACGTGGGGTTTGGTGTGGGGGCCCCACGGGCTGCGTAGCAGATTAGAGAGAAAGGGGTTTGGTTGGATCCTGGTTCGGACCCACACCTGAATCCTGCGCTCTTTAGAAACCCTTTTGTTGGAGGCCCACGAAGGGTTACTCCCAGGGGTCTGGGTCACGAACAGATCTCGGTGAGTGTTGGAGAGATGGGCTGCGATCGACTTGCGAAGGGAGGGGTGGAGCGATCAAGGCGACGAGGTTGCTCCATTGGAGGATGGAGAAGCTCTGGGCGGCGGCGACATCGGTTCCATCGGAGGCTGGAGGAGCTCTGGGTGGCGGCGCAAAGCTTCCTTGTGAAGCAAAAGATGGTAGCTGCGACACACTCCCTTGCGGTGGTGAAGGTGGGGCATGATCCAGGGGTCGCGTGAGGGCTGAGGAAGTTTCGGAAGAGGGAGGTGGGGTTGTGGCCCACAGGCGGGGGTGTGATTGAGCTGGGATGGGGGCGACGGTGGTGGATGGCAGGGTTGAGGGGTCTTTGGAGGGTGGAGGTGTGGAGAGAAGATGTGGGGGAAGTTTGTTCGGGAATGAGGGTGCTGGGTGGTATGGGGGTTTGCAGCCTAGGGAGGTGGAGTAGGTGGCAGAGGGGTCCGGTTTCGGACGGTCTGCCGGGGGGGGGTTCTGATGGTGCCCCATGCTGAAGGTCCTCACTTGGAATGTTAGGGGGCTCTATGACCCCTTACACCAGGGGATACTGAGGTCCTATGTCTAGGAGTGGAGCCCGGATGTCTTCTTCCAGGAGACGAAGTTGCGGGTATGCTATCAGAAGGTGTGGAGGGAGATTGGGGGTGGTTTACTGGGTGGTTTTCTGGTGCTGGATGTGGTTGGGAGGTCGGGGGAGTCGTGGTCGGGTGGAAGGACATTTTCTCCTTGGTGAACTCGGAGTTGGGGGCGAGGGTGGTTTTTGTGCTGCTGAGGAGATGGAGCGATGGACTTGTTTTTGTGTTTTCATCGGTTTATGGACTGGTTGAAGAGTTCGGCAGGAGTTCCTTGTGGGAGGACCTCTGTCAGGTTGTCAGATTTCAGGGATGCCCCTGACTCATCGGAGGGAATTTCAATGTCACCCTCATGGTGGAGGACAGGCTGGGTGGTAGAGGGGATCGAGATTGTGGTTCGGAAGATTTCGCAAGGTTCATCATGGAACATGGGTTGCAGGATGTGCCCCCACTTCCTGTGCCTACACGTGGAGGAGCTCTAGTGGCTTGATGTCTAGACTGTACCACTTCCTATGCTTTGTGGAGTTGGCGGAGGTCTTCCCTTTGGTGGGGGTTTGCGCTCTTGAGGGGCCTTTTTCGGATCACACTCCTTTGATGTGGGAGTCCGGCAAAGGCTCTGGTTTTGGTACATGTTTCAAATACAACAAGGTGTGGTTGTTGGAGGAGGGCTTTAGGGGTATGGTAGAGGACAAGTGGAGGACTCTGCCCCCGGATGGCTCGGCGGCAGCGAGATTGGAATCAAAGCTTTTGGACTTGAGGTTCTTTCTGAAGGAGTATATGAGATAGTCGAAAGAAGAGCAGAACAGAAAGAAGAAAGAAGCACTCGGGGAGATTCAGAGACTGGACAGAGTGGAGGATCAAGGCCTTCTGACGACAGTGGAGAGAGAGACCAGGGTGGAACACATAAAGACGGTTTAGGTTGAAGATTAGAAAGTGAAGGTTGAATGGAGGACGAGATTCATATAGGGGTGGATCAAGGAAGGAGACTCGAACACCAAATTCTTCCATATGATGGCATCAGCTAGGCGCAGGAGGAACTGGATTGATAAACTCCATGTGGGCGGTGTGGAGTGTTTTGGTAGGGAGGCTATGGGTAGGGCAGCTGCAGATTTTTTCAAGGAGTTCACAGCGAAGAGAAGGGTTGGGAGATGGCATTGGTGAGGTCTTGGTATTCCTATAGTAGATGCAGTGGAGGTGGAGGGGTTGGTGGCATTGTTCACAGAGGACGAGGCTCGTGAGGCGATTTGGGGACTACATGCTGATGGATGCCTTGGTCCTAACGGATTCCCAGTAGTGTTCTTTAAGGAGTTTTGGTCGCTATTGAAAGATGAGGTCTTGCAGGTTCTTACTGAGTTCAAGGAGAGCAATCGTGGCTTCAACAAGCTTAATAATTTTATATGTTCTTGTTGCCCAAGAAGGAGGGGGCGGAGGTGATTGATGATTATAGACTGATTGCCTTCTCGAATGCGATCTATCTGATTGTGGCAACAATCCTGGAGAATAGGCTTAGGAAGGTGATTGGTGGGGTGGTGTTGGAGGTGCAGACATGTTTTATGCCGTGGTGATATATCTTGGATGGATATGTTGCGGCCACGGAGATCCTTGCGCATTGGAAGAGGGAAAGGAGGATGGCTTTTTTGTGGAAGTTTGACTTTAGGAAAGCCTACGAATCCATCCAATGGTATTTTTTGTGGCCAGCCATGGTCAAGAGGGGATTCCCGCCAACATGGATTAGATGGATGAAACAGTGTCACAACAACCTCCTTTTTAGTCCTCATCAATGGAAACTCGGCAGGTGGTTGGATACAGCCAGGGAGGAGCATTCGGCAGGGGTGCCCTCTGGCATCTTAGTTGTTCGTGTTGGCGGCTGATGCTCTGGCAAGGCCATCTGCCAGGGCATGTGAAGCAGGTTTAATTAGTGGTTTCTCTGTGGAGGGAGGGGCGAATGTACCAGTGCTGCAATATGCAGATGATACCCTCTTCTTTGTGGAAGGGTCGGAGGTGGAAGCGAGGTGGAGCCGTATTCTTCTACAGCTGTTTGGTTAGGCTTCTGGCATGCATATTAATTACTTGAAGTCTTCTTTTATCCCCTTTGGTATGCCTGATGAGGAGGCTAGGACGTGTTCAGCGATCCTGGGTATAGAGAGGGGGACTCAGCCTCTCCCCTATCTACGCCTGCCCTTAACGGATAGGAGAGTTACTTTACAGGATTGGGCCCTACTATTGGAGAATATTGAAGATCGGTTGGCAGGGTGGGCGTCCAAGCTACTGTCGAGAGGGGGGAGGTTGGTTCTCCTCAAAGCTGTGCTATCTGCTATGCTAGCATAGTTCGCTTTTGTAGTGAAGATGCCGCGGAAGGTTGAGGACAATATTGCGAGCTTGATGAGGAGTTTCTTCTGGTCGAATTATGGGGCAGGTGGGAAGGGGGCAAAGCTTGTGGCTCGGGGTGAGGTTTGCAAACCTGTCAAGGAAAGGGGGCTTAGGAGTTAGGAAGGTAGGGAGGATGAATAACAGTTTTTTGGCTAAGTGGATTACAAGGTTGCTTGGAGGGGAGGATTGTTTGGTGGGGAGGATTTTGCGATCCTGCTATGGGGGACCGCTTGGTTGGGACCTCGTGGTGTCAACTCCTCGAGATGCTTCTCACCTCCTTAGAAGTTTGTCTCTAGTGGCACTAAAGGTTCGTTCCTTCTTTACCCCTATACTTAGATCGGGAGATACATTCAGATTTTGGACGGATGATTAGACAGGGCTTGGTGCTTTGTCAGAGCAGTTCCCTAGGCTTGTGGTGTTGGCGGTTGACATAAGAGCTCATGTGGCAGAGGTTTGGGACGGTGCTTGGTGCCCCATGTTCTCGAGAAATTTATTAGACTAGAGAATTGGGGAGATGCAGGAGTTGCTGCAAGAGTTGGAAGGGGTTTCAGCTAGAGGATGGTGTAGATTCATTTGGTTGGGAGGAGGGAGATTTCTCAGTGCATGATGCGTATAGGAGGCTTGGAGGTCTCGACACGTTGGGGGACATTGATCTTGTTAGAGGCTACAGAAAGCTGTGGGAGGCCTCTTGCCCCTTGAAGATTAAGATCTTTGCTTGGCTTCTTAAGAGAGATAGATTGATGACAAGAGTGTGGAGGGCATGATGGATCCAAGACGTGGAAAGGTCTTGCCCGCTTTATGGTCAAGCATATGAAGATGTGAACCACCTGTTCTTTACCAGCCTTGTGGTGTTGCAGGTTTAGGGTTGGATTGAGGACAGGTGGTGGGCTCATGATTCCTTTCACAGCTTTTGGAGGTTGTTTAGATGTGGACGTACGGATATTGGGTGCAACATATTCTGGTCGAAGAAAGAAAGGGTTGGCAATTTTGGTGGGCTATTTGGCTCGGAAGGAATGTGGTTATCTTTAGGGGCAATGTTCGTATGTGGAAAATTTTGTTGTCTCCGCTTTGTCTTTTATATCAGGGTGGAGTTCTTGCCTGTAACATAGATTTTGTACTTTTTTAAATTAATTAGTACATTTTCTGGGTGGTTATCAAAATGATAACTGTCCTTTCCCTTTTTCTTAAAAAAAACTCATAAACCCTTTGGTAATCCACATCCTTAGAAAAGAAATTATGATTGAGTTCCTTGTCGCACATGATCAATTATAATTAATTATGGGAGGTTCCAACTCACTGATTGAGTGGAAGAAAATAATGCAACATATTATTCTAATAACTTCACCTTTTTATATAGAGGTAAGGTGAGGAATCAATTACACTACGTGTCCAAATGAAAATAACAAAAAGTCACAAAGATAACATAAAGTAAATAAATAAGATGAGGAAGTGAACACTCCCCCTCAAGTTAGAGCACATATATCTATCATGTTCAGCTTGGAACAATAGGTGTCAAAGCCTCCTTATGACAGTGGCTTCGTAAAAGTGTCAGTAGGCACTTGCAGATGAGAAGACACACACCCGCTCTTCTTCCTACTGAGCTACCATCGTCCTCTCCCGTTCAGGTGTTGAGGGTACTGATGATCCTTCTCCTGATGTGTCTTCAGGTTTTCTTCCTATGCCCACAGATGAGGATATTCCCATTGCTGTCAGGAAGGCTTTACGATCTTATGTATAGCATCGTGTTGCTGGAAGTGTTGTTTCTACGGATTCTCTAGGATCGAAGTTTCATGCATTCACAGCTGCAGTCTCCAGTGCTGAGATTCCTACCTCCTACCAGTAGGCTTTACTACATCCACACTTGAAGGAAGCTATGGAAGAGGAGATGTCTACTCTTATTGATAGAGGCACCTGAGAGCTGTCTTCTCTACCTTCAGGCACGTACCTTGTTGGGGCCAGATGGGTTTTTGTCTTGAAATACCACCCTGATGGGTTTATTTCTCGGTATAAGGCTCGCCTTGTGGTTAAATGATTTATCTAGACCTATGGGGTGGATTTCTTTGACACTTTCTCTCCAGTTGCACGGTTTTCCACAGTTTGCATACTTGTCTTTGTTGCAATTCATTTTGGATGGCATTTATACTAGCTGGATGTCAAAAATACCTTCCTATATGGAGACTTGGAGGAGGAGATCTACGTGCAGCAGCCGCCTGGGTTTGAGGTTTAGGGGGAGTGTGTGTAGGCTTTGTGAGGTCATTTATGGCCTTAAGTAGAGCCCTCGAGCCTGGTTTCAGTACCTATCTAAGGCGTTATCTGTTATTGGGATGTAGAGATCTTCATATGATCATTCCCTTTTTGTCAGGAAGACCAGTACTGGCACTGTGGCTCTATTAGTATATGTTGATGACTTATCCTTATAGGTGATGATGCAGATGGCATTGATTAGGTGAAGGACTATTTGGCACGTCAATTTGTCATGAAAGACCTTGGAAAATTAAGATATTTTTTGGGCATTGAGATTTCAACGAGTAAGCAAGGCATAGTGATGTCTCAGAGGAAATATGCACTTGATATTCTTTAGGAGACAGACATGTTAAGATCCAAGGAGTCTGATATTCCTATGGATCCTAAGGCTCATCTTTTTGATGATACAGTGCAGCTGAAGGACAAGAAGGCCTATCGATAGCTAGTTGGGAAGCTATTATATCTAACCATTACTAGGCTAGATATTAGTCTTGTAGTGAATAAGCTAAGTCATTTCTTAGACAAGCCTACTGATGTTCACTGGCATGCTGTTATGCAGGTGTTGAGGTACATCAAGGGATGTCCAGGTAGAGGCATTCTATTCCAAAAGAAGGCTCCTATGTCTGTGGTTGCCTATTCTGATGCACGTTATGCAGGAGATGTTGGAGACAAGTAGTCTACTACTGGCTTTTGTACATTTGTTGCTAGGAACTTAGTGACCTGGAGAAGCAAGAAACAGAGTGTTGTTTCATGCTCTAGTGTTGAATCTAGGTACAGGGCCATGGCGCATATTGTAGCTGAGATGATATGGATCAGATCTCTACTATGAGATCTTCATGTTGATATTCAAGAGCCTATGGAGATGCATTGCGACAACTGAGCTGCGACATATATTACTAACAATCCCATGTTCCACGAAAGGATGAAACATGTGGAAGTGGATTGTCACTATATCAGGAGTTTGATTCAGCAGGGTTTGCTTCGTACTACTTGCCTTGCCTCCTCCGATCAGACTGCTAATGTGTTTACCAAGACGCTGCCTTGTCCTCAGTTTGAGAAATGTAGAAACAATTTGAGCATGATGGATATATATGCTCCAGCTTGAGGAGGAATGTTGAGTTACATTTGATTGTGTAAGGGGCTATTTGTTATTTCTATTTTTCTTGTTGGACTTATGATGTAACTTTTCCCTCACCTCTATTTATAGAGGTGTAGGGATGGCTTGGTAATTAAAAAAATTCTTTTTCTTCAACTTGGTCCTTTGAACCAACAAAGTTAGTATGCAACACTCCCTGTTGACGGGATTCGTTCTCGCGCATTTTGAAAGTCATCGGAAATTGTAGTATAGTCGCGTAAAAACGTTCGTCAAAAATTAAGTTTGTAAAGATTATGAGACTTGAGTTCCAGTCGTTCGTCTCTGGAAGGCATTTGATTTACTTTTGAAATCGATCTTTTTGCCGCTCTATTTCGTTCAAAATCACACGCTGGTTTATGATTATTATGTATTGAAGTACGGCATGCTTAGTTGCAAGTATATCAGGAATTAAAAACATGCAACATTAATCACTCAAAAGATATTGCAATAAGCTCATGGTGATTCTCAACACATAGACATATATATAAAAATATATCTTCTATTCATTCAAGAGAGTGTTTGCAACATAGAAGGTAGAAGAAAGCGTGTACACGAATGTTTAAAAATGTAAATCTAGTTACCAGAAAACGATCGCATACAAGAATCTACGGGGGGATTTTGCATGCATCATTGGGGGAGAAATAAGACTACGCTATTAAGCAGTAATAAAAGCAATAAAATTATGAAGAGCATGAATTAAATCTAGAAGAATAAAATGGCATTCAGGGGTGGTTCCCGATGGCCTTGGAGTGGTCGGGAGAAGAATGAGGGGCGGCCAATGTAGTTTAGGCCGACCCTTGGAGAGAGGTAGGGTTGATCCAGCATCCCGGCATGGTATCCTCCATGATAGTGGTGAACTTGTGGAGGTGGAGTAGCTAACCTAAGTGAAGGTGGGCGTATATGGAGCTAAGGTGAGTGGTGCCAATGAAGCCAAGGGATGTGAATGGGTGCAAATAGCCACCCCTTAGGTCTTTTTATAGACCTAAGGGAAGCTCTCTAGAGAATTATGGAATTCTCTAGAGAGGCCTATGGTGGGAGCTTGTGGGAGAGTGAGAGAGAGAGAGGATGGATGGTGGTTTTTAGATCCACCAAATGTAGATCTAAAAATTGAATGGCTCTTGATTGCTAATTTTGGAAACCAAGGCAACCACACATGGTAGAGAGTTCTAGAGAACTCTAAGCTAGGTATTTTCGTGTGGATGGTGTGTGTGGGTCGAAACTTAGGTGGCTAGGTTGGTTAGGTTAGGTTCTAGTGGGTTTAGGTTAAGGTATATCTCAAATTAGGGTTATAAACCCTAATTCACTAAGGTAAAGTGCAATTAAACTTAATACAAGTTTAATTGGGTGTGTGGAAACTTAATTGAGAGTAAACAACTCAATTAATTTGGGTCTAGGTCAATTGGACTCTCACTGAGTCCAATTGGATAGTGTGTGCTGAGATTAGGGCTCAATTGGACTCAATTGAATAGGTTGATGGAATTGACTAAGATCCACGTCAATTAGGTTTAGTGAGGACCTAATTAGGTCCTTAGGGAGGTCTAGAGGTGATGTACTAGGGTTAGGGCACCTTAATTTAGGTTCCTATGGGGTTGGAATTGGGTTTAGGGACCTAGAGATCCAAGATCAAGGCTTAAATCTCAAAATAGGAATTGGGGAGCAGTATCAGACGTCTAATAATAGTGTTAGACATCTTATACTCAAAAATCAGAAGTCCAGACTTGTTGTCTGGACGTTCAATCAGAGTCAGGAGGGATTTTGGGTTCTGTTTTGGGTATTCTACAGAAATTGGACGTCTGACAAAGTGTCTGGACGTCCAATAACACTGCAGAAGTGGGTTTGAAGTGTGTGGGAGATGGCTAAGGGTCCTGGACGTCCTATAACTTATCTGGACGTCCAGATAAGGGTTGGAACTAGGGTTTTCGGGCTTCCTAGGGTATTGTGACCTAATCTAAGGGTGGCTAAGGCTTGGGGAAGTCTCTAGGCTATCCTAGGGCTAGGATGGACCTATGCTCTTCACATTTTACTGCTTTATTTCTACTTAGTAGAATAGAACACCTTTAACCCCCTTACATTATTGTTCCTATATCTAAACTGAGCCTTCTGCTCCAGCTCTACTGCAACTCCCGTTATTCTAGATCCAGCTTTAGATCCTGCTCCAGATCGAGCTCCAGATCTGTTTATTGCCTGCAATTGACATAATGCACTTAATCAACACATTATAATATTATTTTATGCATAGCTAAGAAGAGCAGTAAAGATGCAGATAATGCTTATGCATGCATGAATAATCCTAGCTTATGCTAAGTTCTAGCCTAATCTAGGTCAATTAAGACCTATGATTGCTGTGCAATCACCTGCTATATCAAGTCTCTGGTGTAGTGATAATCCACTTCCACATGTTTCATTCTTTCATGAAACATTTGATTATTAGCTATGAAAGTGGCTTCTCTGTTATCACATCTCATTTCCATAGGACCATCAATCTGGACATGTAGATCTCATAGCAAGGATTTCACCTAAACTATCTTTTTTGCAATCTGAGCCATAGTACGATACTCATATTTTGCATTTGACTTGGAGACAACTCTCTGCTTGTTGCTCTTCCTAGTGACAATTTCTAGCTACAAAGGTACAAAATTCAGTGGTAGATTTTTTGTCAGCTATATCCCTTGCATAGTTAGCCCTGGATATCCTACAACCTTCCTAGGAGCTCTTTTCTTGAAGAGTATACCACAACAAGGTGTTTTCTTCAAGTATCTAAGCACTTGCATAGTTGCCTCTCAATGCACCTTAGTAGGCTTATCCATAAATTGGTTCAGCTTACCAATTGCTAAAGCATATATCAGGTTTGGTAATGGTTAGATATAACAATTTTCCAACTAACTGCTTATATGAATGATTATCAACCACCTCTGGCTCTCCATCGTATAAATGGACCTTGGGATCCATAAGTATGTTTGTTAGCAAGTTTGGATCCTAGTATGCCTGTCTCTTTAAGTACATCAAGAGCATACTTACGTTGGGACAAAATTATCCGTTCTTTGCTAGTTGCAACTTCAATTCCTAGAAAATAACGTAACTGGCCAATATCTTTCATAATGAACTACTCTGTAAGAGATCTTTTGACTTCTACAATTCTAGCTTTTCATCCCTTGTAATCAACGTACACCAGGAGAACCACTACACCTCGCCCTGTCTTCCTGACAAATAGAGAATGATATAAGGAGGATCTCTACAGGCCCATCTTCTCCACCACTTCTGATAGTTTGTGGAACCACGCTCTTGGACTCTTCTTGAATCCATAAATAGCCTTTTTCAACCTGCATACACACTCCTTTTGAACCTCAAATCTAGGAGGTTGCTGCATGTAAACCTCTTCCTGATGATCACTGTATAGGAAGACATTTTGACATCAAGCTGATGAAGTTTCCACTCCTTATGGGTAGCCACAAAGACAAGTGTTCAAGCTGTAGAACTGTAGACAGGAGAGCAACAAGAGAAAATGTATCAAAGAAATTCACCTCATATGTTTAGGTGAGTCCCTTTGCTATGAAGTATGCCTTATACCTTGAAATAGACCCATCAGGGTTGTACTTCAAGGAAACTACCCAGCAGCAACCAACAAGTGTAGTGTCTGTTGATCCTGTAAAGCAGTCATCTCATCCTCCATGACCTACCATTTTGGATCAAGCATAGTCTACTGGTATGTAGTTAGTAGCTTTGTAACTGACAAAGCCATAGTAAACATGCCAAATGACTTCCGCATGTTATCGGTGGACACTGTCCCTACAGCTCTATAATGTGCACAAGACCGTAGTGCCTTCCGAATAGCTATTGGAAAGTCATTCTTAGGAACATCACTTGCACTTGCACTTGCACAATCACGACTAGCATACATCTTGTCGAATGGCTCAACACATACCTGAGCAGGGAAGGAAGGTGGGACTGAAGTAGGGGTGTGCTGCTTGTAAGTAATTGGCTTTGATAAACATGACTATATCTGTTATTATCACTCGGACGCTCAGAAGATGCAAGGGATGTCTCTGTGTCCACAACACCATCCATAGGCACATGTGGAATAGGCATGAGTAAATTTAGCCTCAGGAGTCAATTGACGAGCTGATAAAGAAAAATAGGGGACTACCTTGTGAAACGTCACATTTGCATTAACATAGTGCCTTCTAGCCACCGGATCATAGCAACAATACCTTATTTGTACTTGGGAGTATCCAAGAAATACATACTTCATTGCATGTGGTGTTAATTTGTCCCTTCTAGGACCCATCAAATGTACAAAAGCTACACATCCAAAAACATGTGGAGGTAACTAGAACAATTCCCTCTCAGGATAGAGAAGATGCCAAGGAGTTTACTCATGTAGAACTAAGGAGGGCATTCTGTTAATAAAATAACATGCCGTCTGTCAAGAATGATGCAAGCGTGCTACGTGGATCGTGGAGGCTCTTAGACATGGGAAAAAATTCCATGTAGGACTGTTCCACCTTGAAACAGAGAAAGGAAGAGCAGCAACAACAACCACCGGTTGCTGTTGGATGGTGGTCGACCGGTGATGATGGCTGACAATAATGGTGGTCAGCTATGGGGTGGCTGGCTACTATTGGAAGAGGAGAGGAGTTTGAGATGTTAGAAATATTATTGCTTACTCAAAAAACAAATACAATAGGAAGTCTCTCTTTTATAGAGAGAACATATCTGCTAAAACAAGAAACAAAGTAATCTTATCTCCTAAATAAGAAATAACAAATTCGAAATAAAACAAATCCTTTAAACAACTTTCCTAAAAATAAACATAACAAATAAACAAAACTTGCAACTTAAGTAAAGACCAAAATAGAACTTTTAGAACTCCAAAATCGACGCCCAAGTGGGCTCTTGACTTGCTATGCCTTGCGGCCCACTTTATTCCCAACACCGTCAAAACTACGTCACCCTAATATAATTATAGAACATAATGCTGTATCAATAGAGTACGTGCCACATCCAACGTGTGCCTATGTTTCTTTTCTGCCACACCATTCTGCTGTGAGGTGTGAGTACAAGAGGTCTGATGCACAATCCCATGTGCTTTGTAAAATCCAGTCAATCGTGCAGTGCAAAATTCTAGAGGATTATTAGATCTCACAATTTTTACATTCATATTAAACTGATTCTTTATTTCCAATAAAAAAAGCTTAATAATCTGTCCCACATCATACTTATTCTTCATAAAAAAAAATCATGACATACAAGAAAAATCATCCACTACAACCAAATAATAACAGTGACCTTGATGGTTAGATATTCGGTTAGGGCCCAGTGGGACAAAATAACAAATCTTATTATCAAAGGAAACCCTACATCTTTTTATGTAAGGAGAGTTGTTGGGAGAATTACATATGAGAACCAGACAGAAATATAAAATAATGAAAAGGTACATAAAGCATAAAAGATAAGTAGAGAGTTCAATACTTCCCCTCAAGTTAGAGTACAAATATTTATCATGCTCAGCTTGCCACAACAAGCCTCAAAGGCAGATCTGGCAAGAGGCTTGATAAACATATCTGCGGCCTGGTTCTCTAAGGCAACTCATGAGGAGAAGAGAAGTCTCCTCTGAATCAGATCTCTAATATAATGACAGTCAATCTCTACATATTTGATACGCTCATGAAACATAGGATTGTTTACTCTGTAGGTAGTTGCATGAGCTCCGCAACCTTGACATGTAAGTCAAGTAAGATTGATTTGACCCATACAAGTTCAGCTGCCGTCTGTGCTATGGCTCTGTACTTTGACTCTGCACTCAAGCGAGACACTATGCTTAGCTTCTTACTTTGCCACGTTACCAGGTTCCCAGCCACGTAAGTATAGAATTCGGTAGTGGATTTCCTATCAGAAAGGCTTCCAGCATAATCCGCATTTGTGTATCCTACTTATACTCATAGAACTATCCCTCTTGAATAGTAGTCCACGTCCTAGTGCTCTTTTTAGGTACCTGACCACCTGCAAAGCAGCATCCTAGTGTTGCTTGGTCAGTCTATCCATAAACTGGTTGAGCTTACTAATTGCAAGCAAGATGTCTAGGCGTGTAATAGTAAGGTAGAGCAACCTCCCAATCAACTGCCTGTAGCCTCTGCTCTCTACAGCCTTGGACTTAGAGTCATATAGGTGCATCTTTGGATCCATGGGTATGTTGACAGACTTAGAGCTCAACATCCTTGTCTACAACAACAACAACAACCAAGCCTTTTCCCACACTAAGTGAGCTCAACATCCCTGTCTCCTGTAGTAAATTAAGAGCGTATTTCCTTTGGCTAAGGATAATCCCGCTCTTCCCTCTGGTTACTTTTATGCCCAAGAAGTATCTCAATGAGTCCAGATACTTTATAACAAATTTCTCTGCTAGCTTCTGCTTGAGCTCAACTATCCCAGTGATGTCATCATCGGTGATGATGAGATCATTTGCATAGATAAGGAGAGCCACAACTCCCTTGTCTGTCTTCCTCACAAATAGAGAATGGTAAGAAGTAGAGCGAATAAGTCCCATGTCTTCAATGACTTCTGACAACTTGGGAAACCAAGCCCGTGAACTCTGCTTAAGGCCATATATCGCCTTCTTCAATTTGCACACACCCCCCCTTAGCCTCAAAAGTCGGGGGTTGTTGCATATACACTTCTTCTTGTAGATCACCATACAAGAAGTCATTCTTAACATCCAGCTGATATAAGGGTCAGTCAAAATGTGCAGCTATAGAAATAAGAATCTGGATTGTAGGAAAGTGAGCCACGGGAGAGAAGGTGTCAAAGAAATCCACCCCATCGGTTTGGGTGAATCCTTTTGCCACAAGTCGGGCCTTGTATCGAGAAAGAGACCCATCTGGATTACCTTTCACGGTAAAAACCCATTTGTAACCAATGGTGCGTGTGCCAAGCAGTAATAGAGTAAGCTCCCATGTTCGGCGAGATTGAAGTATAGCCATCTCATCCTTCATAGCTTGATGCCATTTTAGATCGAGCATAGCCTGCAGGTAAGTAGCTGGTATCTGTGTAGAGGTGAGGGCGTTTGTAAACAAGGCAAATGGGTGACTTAACCCGTCAGAAGACAACACCTGCTGACTAATAATTTGCACAACTCCTAGGGGCCTTCCGAATAGCAATTGGAAGATCCATATCAACAGAAGCAGACTCAGGCTCAGATGAGAATATTCCCTCATCACTAGGAATATCCTCAGAAGTGGCTAGTATAACACCTGCAGAATCATCACCAGATACACATTGGTTAGAGGTCTCAACGCATACCTACTGTAGGAAGGATGATGGTGCTGAAGGGGGGTATGTTGGGTATATTGCTTATATGTGACTGGTTAATGAAAAACCAATGGAGGATCTCTGAATCAGGTAGTATCAGTAACTGTAGTATCTGGTGATGTTATTTGAATCGCAGAAAAATTCCTAAACTGAATTGAAGGAATATGCATGGGAGCCCTCTCTGCCTTAAGTGCCAATTGTCTTTCAATGATTGAAAAATATGGAACAACCTCATTAAAATTGATGTCAGCACTGACAAAATGCCTCTCTTGTAGAGGGTCAAAGCATTTGTATCCTTTCTGAGTGTGACTGTAACCCAGAAAGACATACTTAACTGCTCTGGGGGCCAGTTTATCTCTATCTGGCCCAGTAATATGGACGAAGGCTACACAGCCAAACGTACGGGGTGGCAATTGGAATAAATCCCGATCAGGGTATAATATCTGCCATCGCACCTGCTCAGAAATAACAGAACTAGGCATTTTGTTAATCAAGTAACATGCGGTCAACATCGCATCTCCCCAACACTGTGAATGCACGGGTGTATTGACAGAGTCCTTGCCACATCCAAATTGTGCTTGTGTTTCCGTTCAACAATCCCATTTTGCTGCAATGTATGAGGGCATGTGGTTTAATGAACCACTCCATGAGATTTGTAAAAATTCTTCATACAGGTAGTACAAAACTCTAATGCATTGTCAGTGCGTATAATCTTAACAGTGGAAGCAAACTAATTCTTTATTTTAGTAATGAAGTTCTCAATTGCAGACCCAACGTCTGACTTATTCTTTAACAAAAATAACCAAGATAATTTGGAATAATCATCCACTATCACCAAATAATATTATGTCCCAGTCGATCTGGAATACGATTGGGACCCGACACATCTAAATGTAGCAAATCAAATAAAGACTTGGAAATAGTAGAGCTAGCAGAGTAAGTAGATCTGTGGTGTTTTCCCATTTGACAAGCATCATAGTGAATCTCGTTGGCTAGCAAAGTATGAGGCATGATACGACGTAGCATGTCTAGTGAAGGATGGCCAAGGCGATTGTACCATTGTAAGGCACTCCTGGCAGTAAAACACATCTCCCTGGCACTGTGTAGCAAACAACGTCTAAGACAGGCGATACATACCCCCCTCTTCATGTCCGCCACCAATCATTCTCCTCGTGAGCTTGTCCTGAAACACACAACCAACATCATCAAAAATCACCCTGCAATTGAGATCTTTTGTAATCTGGCTAACAGATAACAAATTCATTGGGAAATTTGGAACAAACAGAACACTCGACAATTTCATATTGGGGGTGATTGACACCTCCCCCTGGCCATCAACTCTGGTGTGCCTACCATCTGCCACCTGAACAATTCTACCGGGATGTACAGAGTGAAGGTGCTGAAAGTCACTATGATTACCACTCAAGTGTTGGGATGCACCCGAATATACCAAGTAGACTTAGACACAACAAAAATAATCTCTATACTTGAGGAGGCAATAGCAGCAGTATCTAAAGAAGATGGAGTCTCCTGAATAATCTGAGCAAGCCTCTAGACTACAACATCATACTCAGCACGTGATGCTATGTCAAACTCTATCTTAGAAGAAGCAGCAGCTTCTGAAGAAGATGGAGTCTCCTGAATAATCTGAGCAAGCCTCTAGACTACAACATCATACTCAGCACGTGATGCTATGTCAAACTCTATCTCAGAAGAAGCAGTAGCTTGATTGGCGACAAGAGGTCTGCTATGCTTAGACCAGCAGACAGCCTCCGAGTGACCAATCCTTCCACAGAAGGTGCACGTGGGTCATGGTTTTCCTATCTGTCCTCTGCCATAATCATGCTCACGAGTAGAAGAACCTCTCATGCCCTGACCTCCACCAATAGTTAGTGCGGAGGTATGTCCAATAATCTTAAGAGTAGGAGCCGCAACAGTAATCTTGCTCAGTTTGCTGTATGTTTCCTTAAGTGTCGAAAGCTCCAACAATGTCAGAACCTGAGATCTTGACATCATATTCTGGACCCGGTCCGGAAAGAAAGTGATGCAGTGCTATCTCCTTGCAATACATCAGATGAGTACCACAAGTGCACACTGGTCTACAGGCATTGTATATCTCTAGAAGCCCCTTCAGAGCAGTATAATGTTGTGTCAAGATCTGTCCCTCCTATTTGAGGGAGAACATATGATTGTAAATCTGATAGACCTTGCTAAAATTCTTATGGGAATACTTGTCGTGAAGCGTATCTCACATCCCCTTGGTAGTTCTGTAATACATGATGCCATCTCCAATCTGTGGTGACACGACATTCATGATCCAGGCCCTCACCAGTATATTATCTTTCTTCCATGAGGTATACTTCGTAGTCTTATTCTGAGACTTTGGCTCTAGTATCAGATGCTTCTTGTCATGACCCTCAACGGTCATCAGAAAGGTTTGAGATCAACGAGTGCGGTTGGTCTCATCAGACTTTACGATTGGGATAAAGAACAGATTCCTGTAATTTCCACTCTTCTGACTTGTCTTCGACGTAACCTCTGAAGAAGGAGAAGCCATCATGCCTTAAGCACTAAGAAGTCACCAAGATCACGATGACAAGTGATCTAACTTGAAAACCAAGTCATCTATTGCTTGAGAATCAAGTTAGACATGCATCGTGGCCCTCCAACAACTGGTAGGTGCTTACTAATGTCTAAAGGCACCCCTAGTAGCCCTAAATGGAAGGCTACTCCCTCTCTCCTCACTGCACTGGAGCACGAAGTCCCACCGGTGGCCCTGCTGCCAACCGGTGGTCGATCAACCTCTGCTGCAAGTGATTGTGCCTTGCCTACAGCCCAGCACCGCCGCCTATTGTAGTCCTAGTGTGGCTGCAGTGCTGCTGTAGGAGCCAAGCACCCTTGCAGCATCGCCGCTGACTGCTGCAGAGGCTACAACGCCGCTGCCCGCTGGAGGTCCGTTTGCTAGTCAGCGATGTGCTGGTGAGGATGTGAGGCGGTGGGCGACATGGAGAGAGGCTAGGGTTTTTGGTGGAGGGGTTAGGCGGCTTGTTTCGTTGGGATACCCAAGTGCCAATCTAGGATCGCTGCTCTGATACCAAGTGGGACGAAATAACGAATCTTATTCTCAAAGGAAACCCTACACCTCTTTATATAGAGAGAGGTGTTGGGAGAATTACATATGAGAGCCAGACAGAAATATAAAATAACGAAAAGGTACATAAAACATAAAAGATAAGTAAAGAGTTAAACATGCCCCTAACATCTAAAGTGTAACAACTCGAAAACCACAATAGAAGTTGGACTAGTGGTAGCTGGAAAAGAAGATTTGTGATGCGTTCCTAGCTGGCATGCATTACAATGTATCTTAGTGGCTGGTGATAAGTGTGGGATGATGCGTTTGAGCCTGTCCAGAGACGGGTGACCAAGTCTACTGCACGACTGCAAGGCACTACTAGAAGTGAAGCTTGATTCTCTTTGATATGCAGCGGCAAGAGGCGTTTGGTCAAGGTGATACACAACTCCCTTTTCATATCCGCCACTAATTGTTCTCCTTGTCAGTTTGTCCTGAAAGATGCAACCACCATCATCAAATATAGCTTTACAATTAAGTTGCTTGGTGATTTTACTAATAGATAAAAGATTCATAGAGAAATCAGGAATAAAAAACATATCACATAGTTGCATGGTAGGGGTGATAGACACCTTCCCCGGACCATAGATCTGTGCGTGCTTGTCGTCTGCCACCTGTATAATTCTTCCCCATGGCACATTCTGTAATCTTCCAAAACATCTTTGATCACTAGTTAAATGATGTGATACACCGGAGTTTACTAACTAGGATATATCAGTGCTTGACAATGAGGTAAAGGCAGTTGTCTCAGTGTTAGTAGTCGTCTCCTGAGTGAGCTGAGAAAGGCGCTGAAGATAGCATCATAATCAGTGCGAGAAACAATGTTAGACCGCTTAGTAGAAATCACAGATGCTTGATTAGCAATAGGTGGTCTCCCGTGCCTAGCTAAGCATGAGGCCTCAACATGTCCAATATTCTCATAGAAGGTGCACGTGGTACAGGTCCTCCCAGACGTACCACGTCCTCTCCCTTGACCACGTGTGGAAGGGGCACCTTTACCTCCACGACCAGCCACAGTAGCCATAGTAGACGCCTATCTAGCACTGTCTCTAGTTTGAGGCTAAGGCAGAAGTAGAAAAAGCCTACTCAGACGACTGTAAACCTCCTCCAATGTAGGGAGCTCAAACAATGTAAGAATCTGGCAGCGAGCAGCTGCATACTCAGGGCTAAGTCTAGACAAGAATAGATGAACTGTAAACTCCTTGCGATACTCTTTCTGGATGGAAAAGGTACAAATAGGATGGCATGCATTATACTTCTCTAGAAGCCCTTTCAAGGCTGAACAGTACTGAGAAAGTGAGCAACCCTCTTGCCTCAATTCAAATAGTTCATGGTGTATTTGGAAGACCATGGAGGAATTTTTCTCATATGAATGTGTCTTTAAGACTATCCCATATCTGATTTGTTGTCTTGTAATACATGATTTCATCTCCAATGCGTAGAATAACACTATTCATCAAATAAGCACACACCATAGCGTTATTCTTCTTCCAAGATGTGTTTTTCCCTATCTTATCAATGGGCTCTGGCTCTAGTAGAATATGTCCCTCCACCGTCAAAAGGAATGTTTGAGATCATTTCGGATAATTGGTCTCATCCAAACTGATAATAGGGCCAAAGAATGGACTCTTGTAAGTCACGTTCTCAGGTATAGAACCTGTTGTAACCTCAGATTTAGAAGATGAAGCCATCATTAACTTTTAGACAGAGAAACAATGCAAACTCTAAGGTCTGAAATAATTTTCAGATCATATCAAGTGGCGGAAAAAATTAGATCAGTGATCAACCATGGATTTTTGGGCAACGAATAACCCAAAAACCCATGCAGCAGTCCCCAATCACCTCTACAGGTTCAGAACATCCCTGTACGAGTCATAATCGACTCAAATGAGACCCGTAGACGGCGATTGGGTCTTCCTCTCCCCTCTGCCTGGGGGTTGGCAGCACCCTACAGCGCCAGCGCTGCCCAACAGGGGTTGTGTCAGTGGCTGCAGGTCAAGCGCTGACAGTGCTGGGGGCTGGGAGGGGGTGGTGCTGCTAGTGCTAGATCTCCTGCCGCCGGTGGGTGCTGCAGGCACCGCCAGTGGCTGCTGCAGGTGCCACCGGTGAGGAGATAAGGAAGAGAACTAGGATTTGGGTGGAAGGTTTCGGGATTAGGTTTTTGAAATGCAACATATTATTCCAATAAACTCTACACCTTTTTATATAGAGGAGAGGTGAGGGAGAAATTACACTACACGTCTAGTAAAAAATTGAAAATAGCTAAAAGCTACAAAGACAACAGAAAGTAAATAAATAAGGTGAGGCAGTCAACAGATTGTGATCCTGTAATTGGAGGATATCAGTGTGCTGATTATTCCCTTCAATCCTGCCAACCACCTTCTTCAAAGGTGATAACGAACCATGTTAATAGCACTCCCACCTGCGGAAAGAAAATAACTGCGTCATTACTTTATGATGCCATTCCTGAGATCTTGGAGAAAATATTGCATTGTTATGACTTGACATAGGATGATAGATACATGATAGGCCAATATAGATGAGCATGGGGGAGGAATAACGATCAATAACTGCTATAGTGCTTTATGTAAATGGGGAATTAAATCTTTTATAAGCAGTATACATATTGAGGAATCCGCCAGCTTTCATAGTGCATATGGAGATTCTCATCTCCCCAAGATGTAGCACAACTAAGCTTAACCCTGGTAAGAATTTCTGTGATCTTCCCATCAAAAAGGAAAGAGAATTTGCTTGTGATCTTACTTGCTTTACTTACTGTCTTACTCATATGGTTCTCCACCAAATATCCACCATTGAACTTAATGAAGGGCTATTGTCGAAGAATTCTTGAACTAAATTTTTATTGAATGAGATTGAATATCAAGAACAATCTCTAAGCCCGTGTTATTTTGAGAGGGAATTACGAAAACAATCCTAATCCTAATAACTAAATTTAGAAACAAATTCACTCACATCAAATCCCAATCAAATTACAAAGAGAGAAAAACAAAACAACTGCAACTAATTTAACTAATCCTAAAATATTCTTTCCTAATTCTCTTACAGCCATGTTCGACCCTGGTCATTAGGTCCTTTACCCTGATTAACAAATAACATGTGATATAATTTTCATGATATAATGATATCTAATGAAGTTTCCGGAAAATATTGATAGGCATATTCTGATTTTGATTCAAAATGTTAAAACATATCTACAACATGCTCGTGAAATATTGCATGTCTATAGTGTAACCTATAACAATATGGGTGAATGTTCTTAAAAAAAAAGGCTGAATGTTGCCATTCAAGGATTTTGGAGAAGTATTTCCATAAATTAAGGGTTTCGATCAAACTGGGAAAATTTTAGTGCATTTTGATGTTAAGGTCGAAAATATCTTCGTGATGCGGTGGAATGGGATGATATCTATTTGAATTTCAGCACTGATTCTTATTGGCATTATTCTCTTCTCCAATGTTAGTACTCTTTTTTTTCTTCCAAAAAAAATGTTGGTACTCTCTTATGACATCCTCCTAAGCTTCCTTTCTTGTATTTTCCCCATTTTTCGAAGCTCAATGATCTTTAAATACTTTCCTTTCATTTTTGTTCTACATGTTCAATTTTTGCTCGATCTTAGACCCTTTATGTGCACTCCTACTTGTTAGCATGTGGAATAAAGTCATGTGGCAGTAGCAGTGGGACCCTTGTTGGCTGACGTGGAGCTGTGCGTAAGATCGAGCGCCAAACCAAGATCAAGTTCAAGTTTGAGGTGCGTGAACCTCATGCACCCAGGAAAGCCAAGTAGAGGACATCGGCTTTGGATTGTATAAGAAGAGGCGCAGAGACCTCAAAGTTCAAGTTCAGGGGACACATGAACCTCTCACATACCAGGGAATGCCAAGCTATAGCACTTGACTCCTAGGCATACAAGAAGAGGCACGGAGACTACCATTGCAGTTATGGTTGACGTAAAGGCCCCAATCACCACAAAGATAAAGGCCATTGTCCAGGGCACAACCATCAAGTTGATGAATGCATCCAACTACATCTTGTGGGTGAGAGCCTTCAAGATTTTTCATTAGTGGACAAGACAAACTCCATGTTATTCTGGAGAGCACACCTGAAAATCGTAAGGAAACTAAGCTAAAGAAGTGGAAAAAGGAGAATTATCTGATAAGGAATTGGCTTATGAACTCTAGTGACCCTATTATTGCAGCTAATATATTGTACAAAAACACGACCAAGGGCATGTGAGATGCACTTGAGAAGAGATTCTCCAAGAAGACAAGTTGTGCCAAAGTTGTTGACATCTATTAGTGCATTTAGAACTTGAGTTAAGGGGATCTTCCTCTTGACAAGTACTTCTCGAAGATGGAGTCTTTTTAAAGAGCTTAGCATCTATAAGTCGACTTGTTGTGACAAATAGACGGGGTCACGTGTATGTTGGAAAGCGTGCAAGTTTCTTGGGTGCCTCCACCCCCGATATCTGGCTGTACGTGACTAGATCCTTGCTGTTGAAGAGGATCTTGACCTCGAGACTATCTATAGTCGTCTTGAGAAACTCGAGGTTGTAAATCTAGGAAGTTCTACCCTAGCAGTGCCATATTCAATTGCTTTAGCCACTAGTGAGGGTGGCTTTGGATGTGGAAGAGGTAGAGGCCGTGGCTTTGGTAGGGTTTACGCTCTGATGGGCCTTGGGGACTTCCTTCGGCCATCAAAGGATTTATTGAAGGAGGGAATGCTGCATTGCTACGAGACCTACATCGTTGGGATGATGTGGTTGAGCCCCCTTCGAGATGGGAGGGCTTGACTCGACAAATCTCAAACAATCGCAAGGGAGAACAAAGAAGTTGGTGACCCAGTTCCACCGCAGGGGGTGTACGTTTGGGGGGAGGATGATGCTTCCAACTATGCACTAGAACTTGTAAGATTACATGATTTCTCTCCCTCACGTCCCCCTTCACTTGGGGGTTGCTCCTCACTATTTATAACATGGGAAGATTTCTAGTGCTGGTATATATGTTAGACTACATGTCTATTGTCAGGTCGTAGGTGGTCATTTTCGTCCTGTCGTGATTCTGTCCTTAGTTGCATCGAATCTTCTAGCAGCTTGGATGGGTCTTGATCCGTGCTTGGCAAGTCGTAGGCGAGTTGGGTGGTGCTAGACTTGCCTGTTTGTCCTGTATTCGGGTAGTCGGATTTCCTGTTATGTTACGTGTGGAGTTTTAGATCCGAGGGCGATTTTTGCCCCGCATCACCCTCCTTACCAACATTGTAGCTGAACCAATTATCCTTATGAGAGATGCTGGAACAAGCATGGAAGGCCTCTATGTGGATACATGTCTACTCCATATCCACGAGAATCCTTGCTTACATCTGTGGATTTAGAGAAGTTCTGGGCATTACTCAAAGAAGATGGTGACGATTGCAACCATAGCAACGACTTTTGAGGTTGCAAAAGGACTCGTAGTTGCATCGGAAGATGCATTCAATGAATATCTGGGAGCTTATATGGATACAGATGATGAAAAAGAGTGGTAGGACATTTAGCCTCACAAAAGTTCATGTCATGCAAGTCTTCTCCCTCTCTGGCGTTCGACTTGAGGGGCTGTGTTATTGTGCGTGGAATAAAGCCACGTGGAAGCAACAGTCGGTGGGGCCCTTGTTGGGTGCGTGTGTGAGTGTGTTTGTCTATGTGTGTGCGTGAGTTTTGGATTGTAAGCCAAGTCTATTTTGTGCCACATGTGGCAAGCTTTTTTTATTGGTTAATTAGAGTTCAAATTAGGATTGAGTCAATTTTGATATAGGTGATTTGATTTGATTGAGTTTGTTTAGGAAATAGGATTAGTAAATCCTTAATTAGTTAGGATTGCAATTGGGATTGGTTCTTTTTAAATAGAGACCAAATCCCCTTGATTTCTTGTGAGTTCCATTAATAATAATTTCTACTTCAAGAACTCCTCGCCTCTCTCTCTCTCTCTCTCTGTGTTCCATGTTGCCAACCCCTCTCTCTCTCTCTCTTCTTCTTCTCTCCACGTGCGCAACCATTGAAGAAGAGGGGCTCTCTTCACGCATCATCAACTCTCACACTAATGGGTGGCATAGTGTATTCGAAAATCATGCTTAATTACTTGTAGGAACTTATTAAATCTTGCATGTTCCCATGAAAATAAAAATCTTTGGCTGGCTATTGATGAAAGGATGTACGATCCAAATGGGTATCAGAGACTGGATTTGAGGACACTAATAACTTGTTTTTTTGGTTGCATATTTTCTCATCAAATCTGGATCCATCTCAACTTCAGCTAGATTGTTTCCTCAGATGAAACACACTTCTGGGTATCATTCAGAAACAGTAGAAGGGAACCTGGCCCTTTTGCTTTCAGACCTAACAGGGAGAAGGCAAGGTTTTGGGTGTCTTTTGGAGAATTTGGGTAAGGAGATGGGTGGTTTTCAGGAGTGGAAGGTCTTGCTTTTTTGAAAGGGGAAAAGGATAATCACATGAGATTAGTGGTCACCTACCGGTGAAAGGCTATTTGTCGAGAATTTTATTTCTTGTATTTCCTCCCTGATTTCACGTTGGGATGAACACTTTTAATGATGGCAGTTTGCAGATGATTTATTCTTAATAATATGGTAGGGTGACTATTACATGGATAGCCACCCGGAACCCTTTAAAAAAAAAAAAAACTCTTGCATGCTTAGATGCATTTAATAATCATGCTTATCCATGAATCTCAGGGTTAGGCTTATAAGGTCCTAAGCTTTAGGCCCCTTAGCTAAGTACTTAGCTTGTAGTTATAGTCTTGTATTCGATCCCTAAAAAACTCACAAATTTACCGTATCTAGATTTATTGCTACCTTTTAACCTAATAATGTCCTAAACCGAGAACTACTTGTTGTTTAGTTAGCTTAGTTAGTTGACTGCTTGCACTCAGATTCTTTTAAGTGTAAACTTGTGGCTGATTAATTAATTAATCAGTTGAATCCAAGTTATACCTGATTTCAGTTGTTTATCCGATGTGTAAGATATACCCTCATATCTCATAAATCATCTGAGTTCCTTCTAGGAAAAAAAAAAGCTAGCCAAGTTATTTCACATGCATTTCTTCTTCCATTAATAGATTTACCCAAATTGGAGGCAACCTTAAAGTATCAATGTTTAGGTGTGTAGTCGATTAGGTTTAAG
Organism: Thalassia testudinum; assembly: GCA_037157565.1. Taxonomy (NCBI): domain Eukaryota; kingdom Viridiplantae; phylum Streptophyta; class Magnoliopsida; order Alismatales; family Hydrocharitaceae; genus Thalassia; species Thalassia testudinum. Next base: position 150,360,777 of record JAZHRO010000031.1, read on the forward strand.
TTGTATAGACTTGGACAGTTTGAAGAACCACCTATGAGAGCCTAAATTAATAAAATTTGCTTGTGCCCATAATAAGTGTGTAAAAATGATGGATATGGGTGAGCACAAGAACATTTTCTCATTGGACAAAGCTCTACTTGGAATTGGACTAGATAAGCCTAACCTAGTGTGAGCTTCGGTTTGGAAGAAGTTTTTATCTTATGCGGCTAGATATGGTGGAAAATGGAGGAAGCTGTTATAGAGAAGGTTGAGATGGAGTTTGATGAAGCAGGAAAATTGTATAGGAAGAGACTCTGACCATGTTACATGCTTGTATAAAAGTTTTGCATATAAGAGAATGGCATTTCAGGTTGTGCAATGCTTTGACCACTTTCACTGATGAATGCTTGTTGTATTTAATGATCTGGTTGATTGCTCTGTTGAGGTCTATGGATGATTTTCAAGTTTTAGTAGTTGTGAGTCTGTGACGAATCAGAGTGCTTTGGTGAACCCACGTGGAAGAGAAGGTCCATGCGTGGAAGAAGATGGTGTGAGGGAGAAGATGGCGCATGAAGAGGGAGAGAGGAGAGGAGTCATGGTAGAGATGAAAGAATTTTTTTTATTAGACTCAAGGAAAAAACAAGAGTTGTTGGTCTCTATTCAGAGAGATCCAATCCCATCATTATTGATGCCAATCACAATCCCAACAAACTTGGGATTAGGATTCTAGTAATCTTAATCCTAATTGACTCTTTTCTAAACAACACAATCACCACAATTAACTAAATAATTAAAACTTGTACTCTAAGCAACAACTCACGTCAACTCACACACGCAAATGCACACATGCACACACATGGACACAGACGAATTGCCATGTGGCTGATTTTTCCAAACTTCACACTCCCCCCAAGTCAAACTTTGGAGAGGGTGAAGGCTTGCCTTTAAAACTTCTGACAGTAATAGAATGGTGAGTGTTCTCATGCATGATATTTGGCGCCTTTTCTCTGAGAAAATCTCTCCTTTTGGAGGAGAATAAAAATAGGATATGAAGGCTCCATTGGTGAAGCATAAAAATCACAAACCTCTTTATAACTTGATAGATCTCCTCAATGTTCAGGAAGTTGGTCAAGTAGGTTGACTATGCGGTCACATGCTTGTCAGCGTTGCCCACTCCGCATTGAGTATCCTCAGGCGGTCCACTAAGCGAGCAATGTCAACTACTTAGCCCAAATACTCGAGTAGTTCGTCGATTTTGTGATAGAATATTTTTAGGTCTACTTTGTTTTTGGAAAAAGATATTTTAGGTTCGATTTTGTTGTAGGACTGATTGGTATGATTTTAGGTGTGACTTTAGGTTTTATTTTAGTTGTGATTGATATTATTATTTATGTAATTGCATACTTATCCGCATATTGTACTCTTTATGTGGTGACCCAATCGATCGTATATCGCATACCGACTTCTTAAACCTTGGATCTCCTCTTCTTTAGGCCCATCTCGTGTCTCCATGGTGAATTGAGTCTCCGCCTCTACCATAGTCCCAACTCTAGAGACCGTTCATGCCTCTACTTGGATGTCTTGGAGTCAAAATCTCTTGTCTGACGTTCCCAAGTGCATGAATGGTTCATGCACCTCTTCTTAGTCTTGAGCTTGGCTTTCGCTCTCGACCTTTTGTCACTCCATGCAAACAAGATCCTACGTGTGGATCTTTTTGATCTCCGAGCCACAGGAGTACCTGCTCTGATACAATGTGAAGAATTAGAGTGCTTTGGTGAACCCACATGGAAGAGAAGGTCCACGTATGGAAAAAGATGGCGTGAGGGAGAAAATGGCACATGTAGAGGGAGAAAGGAGAGGAGTCATTTTTTTTATTGGATTCAAGGAAAAAATAAGAGGTGTTGATTTCTATTTAAAGAGATCCAATCCCATTATTGATGTTAATCACAATCCTAACAAACTTGGGATTAGGATTCTAGTAATTCTAATCCTAATTGACTCTTTCATAAACAACTTAATCACCACAATTAATTAAATAAATAAAATTTGCACCCTAAGAATCAACTCACGCCAACTCACACACACATACATGCGCACATGAGTACACATGGACACGCACACAAGTTGCCACATGGCACTACCACGTGGCTGATTCTTCTAAACTTCACAATAGCATTTTGTCCTATCTTCATAGGTTATTGTAGACAATAAAGCTTCCCCTTATATGAAGTCATATTCCAAAGCAAATTTTATATGAGATAGTAACAAAAGAAATGACTTTACAATTAGGTTGAATAGTCTTTTCTAAGGTCTTCCTAATCTCTAAGTTTGACAAATGAAATGACTTTACAATTAGGTTTGATAGCTTTTACTAAGTTCTTAATCTCTAGGTTTGACACTTATGTTTGCCCTCTTTGTAAAAGTAATAATGCTTTACAACTTTGTGGGTGATAAAGTACTTTTCAATAAAGATTCGAAAAAGAAAAAAGAAACTTATTCTATAGTATAAATTAGTTGAAATAATTCAACTCATTATTGAAACCTTAGGATTCTCTTATATAGAGAGATCAAAATGGTGAAAGTACATAGATGCTCTTGAAGAGCAAACCCACAACCGTATAATAAAGAAATAAAAATAAAACATATGCTAACGCTCCCCCTTAAGCTGGAGGTTGGAGCATACATATTTATCATGCTTAGCTTGGATACACATGAAACAAATAAAGATCTGGGTTAGGGCTTGGTGAAAATATTGGCAATTTGCTTCTTAGATGTGACTGGTGTGGTATATAGCAACCCCTTCTGAATGATGTCCCTGGTATAGTGGCAATCAACCTCAACATGGTTCATCCTCTCATGAAATGCTGGGTTGTTGGCAATGAAGGTGGCTGCTCTGTTATCACATCTCATCTCCATTGGGCTAGAAAACTATATCTGCAAGTCAGTAAGCAGGGACCTAATCCATATCATCTCTGCAGTCGTTTGAGTCATGGCTCTGTACTCAAATTTGACACTGGATCTTGCAACTATGCCATGTTTCTTGCTCCTCCATGTGATTAGACTCCCTGCCACAAAAGTGTAGAACTCAGTACTGGATTTGCGATCCACATGACATTCGACATAGTCCACATTAGAGTAGCCAACTTAAGTCATAGAAGATCCCTTGGAGAAGAGGAAACCCTTCCTAGGAGCCTTCTTGATGTATTTGAGCACCATCAATGCTGCGTCTTAGTGTTAATGTGTAAGCTTGGCCATGAATTGGCTTAGTCTCCCCACTGCAAAGGAGATATCCAGCCTAGTTGATAGTGAGGTATAGCAGCTTGCCCACAAGCTGCCTGTACTGCCTGCTGTCCACCGTGTATCCTCATCATAGAGTGGCATCTTGGGGTTCATAGGAATATTGGCTCCACCCCAAGTATACCAATCTCCTGCAACATGTCCAATGCATACTTCCTCTGGGACAAGACTATGCCTTTTTTACTGCGAGCAACCTCAATAACAAGAAAGTATCGTAGAGCTCGCAAGTCCATGACAAACTGCTTTGCTAGGATGCGCTTAATCTCAACAACACTCTGCTCATCATTTCCTGTGACAATTAAGTCATCAACATAACAAGTACCATAGTACCTCGTCCAGTCCTCTTGACAAAGAGAGAAAAGTCCGATGTCAATCTCCTAAATCCAATTGCCTCTACAACCTATGACAACCTCTGGAACCAGGCTCTAGGGCTCTACTTGATGTCCTTCCGTAGTCACCATATACACTCCCCCTGAGCCTCAAAGCCAGGTGGTTGTTACATGTAGGCTTCCTCTTGGATATCACTATAGAGGAAGACATTCTTCACATCCAATTGATGCAAAGGCCAATTTAGTTGAATTGTCACTGTGATCAGCACCCGTACAGTACGAAGTCTGGCAACTAGTGAGAAGGTGTTAAAGAAGTCTACCTGATAGGTTTGGGTGAACCCCTTTGCCACGAGGCGTGCTTTGTTTCTAGTAACACTGCCATCTGGGTTAAACTTCACAGTGAATACACACTGACAACTAACAAATGTAGCACCACCAATATGGAGTGAGCTCTCGGGTCCCATGACCTCTAAGAGCGGCTATCTAGAAAGAAAGTGCGTAAACGCGCAGTACAAAACTCCAAGGTATTATTCGACAAAAAATACTTTACCAAACAAGAACGTTGAGTTTTTATTTCTTTAACAAAATTGTCAATTGTTTGTCCCACATTGGACTTATTCTTCAAAAGAAACATCCAAGAAACATGGGAAAAATCAACTAAAATAAGATAATATATGTTCCTAAGTCGATTAGGAGTACGACTATGACCCCAAACATCCATATGAATCAAATCAAATGTAGCAACAGATGAAACATAAGTAGAATTGGTAAAACTAACCCTGTGGTGCTTGCCCAGCTGACAAGCATCACAGGTGAGAGCAGTATTGGAGGGTATATGTGGCAAAACACGTCTGAGGCGATCAATAGGCAAGTGGCCAAGACAGTGATACCACTGGAGAGGAGATCCAACAGAAGCAAGGCCCTGGGCAACAGAAGCGGCAACAACACTAATCGTTTTCCCAGCGAACTTGTCTTGTAAGACATAAGAAGCGTAAAAAATAACTTAGCAGTTCAAGTCTTTAGTAGTACTACTAACAGACAGTATGCTCAAAGGAAAATCAGGCACATAAAAGACATTTGTCAGTCTCAAAGTAGGAGATAAAGACATCTTCTTTGCCAACAAGTGGCGAATGTCTCCCATCTGCCACGTGTACAGTCCTGGCTGGTGTAACTGATGTTAACTAAGAGAATGAACCCCTGTCGCTATATAGGTGCTTTGACGCACCAGAATCAATCAACCAAGCACTAGATGATAAGAGTGACAACATACCAGTCGTAGGTGCCTCAGAAGAGGTGGCAATAGCTGTAGTGTCTGGAGATTGAGAAGAAGCCTGAGTCAACTGAGCAATCTGCTGCCGCAAGGTCTCAAATTTTGTACTCAGGGAAGTAATATCAGGGTTGGGGAGAACTCCATTTGTGATCTCGACTGCTTGATTGGCCACAGGTGGCCTACCATGCTTCTGCCAGCATATAGCCACAGAGTGGCCAAGTTTGCCACAGTAGGTACACGGGGTCCTAATGCGTATACAAAAAGAGCATCCACATTCACGACCACGTGCAGGGAGAGGAGCCCCCCTGCCACGTCCAGAGATAGTAGCCAGTGCGGACGTCTGAGCACCAGAATCAGCAGGAGTATGCACCCAAACTCTGCTGAGTCTACTATAGGTCTCCTCCAGCGTAGGAAGCCCCGAAGCGGTGAGGATCTGATCTCTGGCAACTGTATCCTTAGGTTCAAGGTCTGCCAAGAAGAGAGAGATTGCCAATTGTCTCCTAAAGCTCCTCTAAGACTCATAGGCACACTCCGACAGATAGGAGTGATGCCTCTCCAGCATTCCCTTCAGAAGGGAATAGTATTGTGCCAGTGTGCGTCCTTCCTAACATAAGTAGAAGAGGTCGTAGAAGACCTGAAAAACTTGTGTGGAGTTTTTGGCATGTGAGTACGTCTTGTGCAAGGACTCCCACATCTCCTTCGTCATAGCATAATATATGATCTCATCCCCTATGCTAGGAATAACAGTCTGCATGAACCATGCAGAGACCATGGCATTGTTTTTATCCCAGTTAGTGTTTGTGCCAATCTTGCTTGTAGGCTTCAGATCCGTAAGGATGTGGCTCATCCCATGACCCCTGACAATCATGAGGAAAGTCTGGAACTATTGCAGGTAGTTGGTCTCGTCTAACTTGATGACAGGACTGAAAGATAGATTCCTAAGTACCCCGGTGTTCGAAAGAAAGCCTGACGTCACCTTGGACTGATCGTCTAAAGTCATTTTCGTAATCCAGAAACTGCAATCAGCCTTCTATAACCAAGAACTTATCTGTTGATCTGAAAATAGACAAATTCAAACTTGTATCTTTGTGGAAAAGCCCCCTTGGACTTGTGTTGGCCTAACCTGGGTGCGGGGGGAACTCCCAAGATGGCCCTAAGGGGACCTAGGTCTCTTTCTCCCTGTGATCATAAAGTAGCCCTAGGAAGAGGCTATATTCCTCTCAGACGTGCGTCGAAGCCGCTGGTCGCACCTCTGATTGTGCGTCGATGCTGTTGATCGCGTGGGCACCGCCGCTCAGCCACTCAGACGCCTTGCATGCTACTGCGTCGACGCTCAAACGTGCTGCTGTGCCACACGGACCGCCGTCGCTCCGCTGCGTCAGGCGTGTGAGGGCACTGCAGTGCTGCCCAGTCGTCACCGCTCCACGCATGCACCTCAGAGGCATTGTTGCACATGTCCGCTGCTGTGCGTGGCTGCTGGAGCTTGCCACTGCCGCCATTGCTGGGAGATAGAAGAGGGCGTGGGGTGGTAGGGTTCGGGGCCTTGGGGGTGGGATATCGAGAGTTATGGTCTAAGATTGATGCTCTGATACCAAATTGGTGGAAATGATTCGACCCATTATTGAAACCATAGGGCTCTCTTATATAGAGAGACTAAAAGGGTGAAAGTACATAGATGCTCCTGAGGAGCAAACCCACAGCCATACACTAAAGAAATAAAAATAAAACATATGGTAACAAAGTATAGACTAGGATCTTTTTTCCCCTCTAGTAAAGCTTTGAACACTGATATTTTGAATGGGAGCCCAATTGCTCAACCATCAAACTACTCAACTAGGTTAGTATAGATTAAACTAGAATCTAGATAATGATCTTTAGCCTACTAGCTTAGCTTGTCTTCTACTTATATTTGTGTAAGTTTAAGCTTATAAATTTTACATTACATGCCATTCATGTAATTAAGCAACTTAGCAAGTAAAAAGTGATTATGTGTGTGCCTATGTGACTTGACTTCTATTAACTTGTTATTACCTTTATTTTGATAGGTAGAAGGATGACTACTTGAGATGTGTGGTTTAGTACCGATGTAAAAAGCTTTTAGATAAAGTTAAAGCAATTCTCAATTCCTAAAAGATACCTTAGCATGGGCAACAACACTGTTCGCATAGGGTCTTTCACTCCTACATACAGCTTTGTTTATTTCCATCCAAAGAGACAAGAAAAAAACAAGTACTACTATTTTCCATTTAGTTTTAAATTGAGCTGGACTTGGCATGGCATGTCTTCGTAAAACATCTCTCGAATAACTCTAGTTAGTTGATATCAACGTCACTTGAAATCGAGTAAGCCATTCGAGAAAGTAAAAAGAGGTGATTTATGTCTTCATACCTATTTTGCACAAAGGTTAGGAGACATTTGCTCTTAGAATCCAATGTTGTCATTGCATCTTAACCGTTAGCCATCCTTTCATCATCTTATGAGAAGAAAATTGAACCTTCAAGGGAGCCTTAGTTTCCTGAATCTCTGAAACCTTTCTTGCAAATCTTTATCATATGCCTCAGAAGATATATTACTTCAATGGTAGACGTGCATAGCACAAATCCGATTTGATCCTCAGTTACTATGAGACTTCATCCTTCTTTCAGTTACTCTCTTCCAAAGCTTTTGTTGGGATCAATGAAGGGTTACGTGACACATGCCACGTGGCAGCTATCCAAGAGCCAATATGGCCACCGATTTTGGAGTCCTATTAAGTCTAGTATGAATTGTTTTTCTTAGTTGGCAAGTCTAAATTTAATTTATTTTTTTTAGGAGATTTATAAGATTTGGTCTTTACCAAATCTAGAAGATTTGATTAGATCTTTTAGTTGAGTCTATTCTTAGCAAATAGGAATATGCACTCTCTATTTAAAGAGTGCCTTTCCTATGATTTGAAGTTGAGCAATACAATTAATTCTTCCACAATCAAGTGCTTCTTGTTGAGGGAGTTGTAGTGTGGTTAGTCTCATAGTGGAGTATGACTTTTCGTTGTGTGTGATGGCCTATAAATATGTGTGTACTATATTCTTTTGAGAAGAAATACAGAGAAAACACACCCATAGGGTGCTTCTCCCGTGGTTTTCTCCCTGCTTATGAGTGGGGTTTCCACGTAAACCCAAGTATTCTATTATTATTTATGCTTTGATTATCGCTTCCACTTATATATTTTTTCAACTTGGTATTAGAGCATATTTCAATCTTGGGTTTTATCCTTTATTGCATATATTTTTTCTATCTGTTGTTCGGGAGTTATTGTTCTACAAGGAGGATGTTCTCGGTATCTTCTTCGACGAAGGATCAGATCAATAACGCCGTAGGGGGGATGCCTCCACGCCCATGGAGAGGAATTGGTCGGTGGAGAAGAGATGGTGTTGCCGTTAGCCGACAACCTCATCGTGTGTCGGATGCTGACGCTGAGAGGCGGCGAGGACGATCGTGGCGATGGAAGGGACTTTGTCAATCGCTTTCGCTTTCGCTTCCTCTTCGCCATATACAAGCACCACCACATCGCCGAGGACGAGAGCGAAGGACCTGTCGGAGGAGTCGACAGAGGAGATCGTGACGTCGACGCCATGGCTCTTGTGGTGGTGGAGCTTCACGAGGTGGTCGGTGCGAATGCGATTGGTGGTGACGGCTGAAGCGGATGAGGCGGCCAGGGGCGACAATGTCGTTGGGTCTTCCGAACCCTATAGAGAAAGCGAAGGATGTCGTTGGGTTATCTTTGAACCCTAAGGTGAAAGCTCTGTTCGCTTATTTGTAGGTTACTTGATGCTTTTGTTTAGCCTTATTTAAATAAAAAAAGGAAAAAGAGAAAAAAAAAGAGAAAGAAAAGAAAAAAAAGAAAGAAAGCGAAAGAAAAAAATAAAAAATCAAAATTAAAAAAATAAAAGAAAGAAAAAAGATGATCATGAGAAGAGGTGGAGTCTTATCTAGCTTTTATTGTTTTATTTTCTTTGCGTTATTATTTTGCTTCTCCCATACAAGTATGGGAGAAAGGGGGAGTATGGAAGCTTGTTATAGTCACCCCGTTTGGGAGTTCCTTTTGTTCATGGACTCTACATGAGAAACCCAACTCTAGGAGGTCAAGAGTTTTAAGGTCCTGAGAGGAATGACTCATTTCAGGTTCTATGTGAGAGATCTAGTTTCATGGACTCCAGAGAGGAAGATTCACCTTCAAGGTCTTCAGAGGAAGACCCAATTTCAGGGATACTGAATGGGGAGCCACCAACACCAGGTTTCCAGATCTAGCTACAGTTCTTCTAGCAACTCCAGCCCATGTTCCCGCCTACAAATAAGAACCAGTTTAGAGTGTTTGTTCAACTGTGTAGAGTGGATTTGTATTATAAGCTGAGCATTCTATGCTCCAGTTTGAGGGGGAGTGTTGAGAGAATTGTAGTGTGGTTATTTAGTCCAACATAGTGGAGTGGAACTTTCCGTTGTGTATGGTGGCCTATAAATAGGCATGTACTTTTCCCATATTCTTTTGAGAAGAAATACAGAGAAAACACACCCATAAGGCACTTCTCCCGTGATTTTCTCCCCTCGTGAGTGGGGTTTCCACGTAAACACAAGTGTTTTATTATTATTTATGCTTTGATTATCGCTTCTGTTTATATATTTTTTCAACTCTCTTCTCTCTCTTTCTCTCTCTTTTGCCGGAGACCACCATCACCGATTACCTTCACCGTTGGCAACCACCAGTTGGTTGGCCACCTCGCTGGCAACCACCAGCTGGTCAGCCACCCTGCTGGCAGCCTAGCTGGTCATCCCTGTTGGCCTCCTAGGAGCACTTGCTCCTTCATCTCACCGCTGCCCTCTTCTCAGACTCTCTGATCACCCAGATTAGATATCTGGTAGATGTTCCAGACGTCTTAATGCACAACTCAGTGTTTTGAGTGAGATTTCTGGATCCTTTATGCATAGGAGCCTCTACGCTTTGTCTGCGCCCACTGAGAAATCTTAACATGGTATCAGAGCTTACGATTTAGGCTCCTGTGTGTGTAGAAGATCCAACTACTCGTTGGAGGTTCGTGCATCTGAAGAAGTCCTCAAATCCAGTGACTTGCACGGAAAAGAAGACCTAGAGATGGCAGAATCTACCACGACCGTTGGAGATGCTACGCTTGGCCTTGGCGAGAGCAAGGTGGTTGTTTTCGGGACAACCATCAAATTGAGTGGCGCTGCCAACTACGTCTTGTGGGCTCGCGCCTTCAAGATCTTCGTTGGCAGACAGGAGAAACTCCATATTCTCCTGGAAGAGGCACCGAAGTTCGAGGACGAAAAGAAGCACGAGAAGGAGATTTGAGTTCAAGGATGAAAAGAAGCATGAGAAGGAGAACTATGTCGTCATGAATTGGCTTATGAACTCAATGGACCCAACCATCGCCTCGAATATGCTCCGTAAAAAGAGCGCTTTCGAGATCTCAACGACCCTCGAGAAGAGATATGCTTACACCTCGAGCAACGCCCGCATCACCGAGCTTTACACTCGTATCTAGACGGCCAATCAAGGAGATCTTTCCTTGACAAAGTACTACGAGAAGATGGAGGCATTGTTCGAAGAGTTGGAGATCTATGAGCCTCTCTATTGCGACAAATAGGGGGAGACATGTTCGGTGTTGAAATCCGCAAAATTCTTGGGATTAAATTCTCGCTATCGAGCCGCATGTGATCAGATTCTCACTTTAGAAGGGAAGATGGATCTGGTGTCCATCTTCTGCCGTCTCCTCAAGATGAGGAGGCGGACGAGCCAAAGAGCGAGAGTTCCACGCTCACTATATCAAAAGCGAGTGCAGGACAAGGATGAGGGCGTGGATGTGGATTTGGCCGCGTCTACCTGAAGTGCCAACACTATGGACGAAATACTCATCAACAAGTGTTGGGTGAAGTATGGGAGACCACCACGTGGGGCTACTAGCACCTCACATATTGACTCCCTTCTGAAGATTTGCAGAAGTTTCGATTCTTCTACGGGAAGACAAGTCTATAGTAGCTATCGTGACAACCACCCAGGTTGCCACAGAAGCAACGACTTTGGAAATCGCAGGACTTGCCATCAATTTGTCCAAGAAGAAGACCGAGATCTTCGCCCTCGGAGAAGAAGATGAATGGTGGGGCTTTTAGCTTCACTAATGGAAGGCCAAGTCGTCGGCCTCACGGCCTTCGACTTGAGGGGGAGTGTTGAGATCAGTGAAGGGTCTGTGCCACGTGGTAGCTATCCAAGAGCCAATATGGCTACCGATTTTGGAGTCCCATTAAGCCTAATAGGAATTGTTTTTCTTAGTTGGCAAGTTTAAATTTAGTTTATTTGTTTTTAGGAGATTTTGTAAGATTTGGTCTTTACTAAATCTAGAAGATTTAATTAGATCTTTTAGTTGAGTATATTCTTAGCAAATAGGAATATGTACTCTATTTAAAGAGAGCCTTTCTTATGATTTAAAGTTGAGCAATACAATTAATTCTTCCACAATCAAGTGCTCCTTTCCTCTCTCTTCTCTCTCTCTCTCTCTCTCTCTCGTCGGTGACCACCACCGTTGGTCACCTTCACTGTTGGCAACCACCAACCAATCGGCCACCTTGCTGGCAACCACCAGCCGGTCCGCCACCCTACCGGTAGCCCAACCGGCCATCCTAGCCGGCCTCCTAGGAGCACTTGCTCCATCTCACCGCTGCCCTCTTCGCAGACTCTCTAATCTCCCAGATCAGACGTCTGGTAGACATTCCAGATGTCTTAACGTACAACTCAGTGTTGTGCGTGAGATTTCTGGATCTCTATATGCATAGGAGCCTCCATGCTCCGTCTGCGCCCACTGAGCTTCATTGTATGATTCATCAGCTTGATATCTCTATAGTAAGAATGCTTTTGCCTATCTAGTTTGTTTTCGTATAAAGTATCATAGCATACTCCCTCTACTCAAGTATCCTCTTGCTTTGCCAAATAGCATTAATGTGAGCCAATTTACAACTCTTATCATTTTATAACTCTAATCATCATCTTTAAAGCATTCATTACTTCTTTCCTTTTAATCTTTTAATATCTTGGTTGATTTAGGTAATCTTCTAAATTGGCTAACTCCGTTAAAGTGATGTCACCCATCTTATTTTTATTAAAAGGTTTATGAAAATAAAATTTCTGCCATACCTCTATGCTTACCTCTTACACTGGCTATAAGCATCGTTTCTTCTTCATCCTTACCTTATCTGTGTAAGGTCCTTTATTTTCTACTCTCTTACTTTAACTAGCTTGAAAATATCTCTTTCATGTTCTTTAGAATCAACTTTCTTGTAAGATCCCTTTTCAAAAAAATCTTGTAAGATCAAGTTTTTGCTTTACTAAATGCCTTCTTGTCTTCATTTTTTTGTTCTTTTGTAACTTGGCAATCTTTCATTAGTCTCATCTTAATATAAGGCTTTGAAGCACGTCTTTTTAACTCTAAGCTTCTCTTCCTTTTACCTTGGAGCCCCTCCTCTAGACATGCTTTACATTTGAGCCAATCTTCTAATACAAGTTGCCATAGTCACCTATATGTCATTACCACTTCCATTAAATTTTCAAGTTCCTTGTTGCATCATCTTCTTGAAATTCTACTACTTTTTAAGGTTCCACCTAATTTTTATATTTTTGAACACAAATTTTCATATCTTACACTTAGCCATATTTTTGAACCCTTAAGCCCCAACACTTCGACCAAAAAATATATGGGCCAACTTGAACTGAATTGACAGCCCCATAGGAACCGGATCAACAGTTACATAGTTAGCCCATCAACGGGGGAGGACCATGCTGTTGGTGCAAAGGCACCATGATCATTGAATTTGATGATAATAAAATACTTGTGATTTAACATTTGCATTTGAATTAAAGTTTTAGGCTAATATGCAAATGGTGGCAAGTATGAATGGATTCAAGCTCAAGTCCATGAAAGAATGGAGGAACTTGACTTAGGACAAAAACATCTAGGAGCTTTGGAGGAAGAAGAAAAGAATAATAAGTTAGATTTCCTTTCTATGTACTTGTAATTTTTGTTCTTTTATCCTTAGAAATATGTTAAAGAGCCCAAAATATAACACCCTAGGTTTTAGACACACTCACTTAACCTTAAGACACTTGCGAAAATCTTCGAATCAAATTAAAAAACCAAAATAGTAAACAATCAGCCTTATTGATGTCTAGACATTTTATGTGCACTCCTACTTGTTAGCATGCGGAATAAAGTCACGTGGCGACAGCGGTGGGACCCTAATTATTTTATATGCACGTACATTACCAAAAGAGAATGTTAAGTAGTTAAACTCTCCTTCAGAATCATCTTTCAATTCTTACAGTGTAATCGATCTTGTTTGAATGTGTTATGTTTTGTTTTATTGGAGTGTTTCATTATTTTTTATTTCTTATTAGCTGCCCCCTCTAATTTATCCTTAGCATCTCTTTATATGAAGAGGCTAAGGTTTTTGGAATAAGTTACTTTCTCTTCTAACAGGGTATCAGAGTAGGGTGGGTCTTAAGACTCTTTGTGCTCTGGTATCTTCGACCAAATACACAAGGAAACAGAGAACATCTATGTGGTTTTCATGCACCAAACATTGACCCTCTGGTGATTCCACGCTAGCAGCATCACCGACCTATAGCCAACCAATGCTGTTAATGCGAAAGGTGATGAGTCTTGTAATTGCTCGAGGTAAGAGGTGACAAAAAGGTGACAACCCGATTGAATTGAGACGTACCATTTATTATTATTATATATATATATATATACCTTAGTAACTCATAATAATAGCATTAACTTTCAAAAAAAAGTCTAATAACAACATTTAAGTGAAAAAAAAAGATTCACCAGCCCACAATGCCTAATTTATCGAATTTCAAGTTATATGCGATGTTTTTTTTCTTTAGATCACATTCTATGTAAGCCAAGGTTCTGCGAAAATTGTTGGTTAAAATAGAATGTGTATAAGGGAAAATCTGGTAAAATTTTAGGTGAAAAAATGACTTGGTATGAGGGAAAACTTTGCAGAATTTTTTCTAGGATTTTGGGTTAACATAAATAACTAAGTCGAAGTTTTGCTGGAATTTAATTGGAATCCAATAGCAACATTGTGGGAACAATGGTAACAATATAACATGTCCATTCTTCTACGGTAAATTATTCCTCCTTGCTTTGCATGGGGAAGAATACAAATAAGGAATATCTAAGCTATTACATAAATATGATGCATGTCATTATGCCAATAAAGTAATTTATGTGGAAACCTCTGTATGGGGAGGATCCTCTCACTTAACCAAGTCTTGATCCAGGAAGGATCTAAACTCACCTTTAATATAAGGGTTGTGTTGCTTGCAATCAAGACTCCTTGTGTTGCTTGTTGGCAATTGGGGTTACTCCTAGCATTGTTTGTGTTGCTAGTAATTGAGGTTGAAAATTTAGCATCTTCCTGGTGCTCAGTGAAGGGTAGGGGTAGTGGGAGGCAAGTATTGCTGTATAGGCGGATGGACAAGGGCCCTGTTCAAGCCAACCTATAGGAATGCAAGCCAAACACTACATCGTGATCTCCTTATAGTGACAAGTTTAAATACAAATGGAAAGCACATAAATATGCATAATGTGTATAATGCCTTTTTATTTATTTTCCCTACTAAGTTTTCTACTCTTTTGGTGGAATTATTTACCCAGGAGAAGCACAAGGTACATATGTGACTAGGGACAAGGGTAAAAGGATACAAGTATAAAAGATAAAATGTTTGAGCAACTTTAGAGAACATTTCCTTTGTAATCTTGTAACTGCTGTATTATATACTTTTGTAACAATGTAAACGATGTTGTGGCAAGCTATGTATTTGTGGTTAGCATATCAGGATGATCCAATGGCTAGTGACTTGGCAATGGTTGATTTGTCAATGCATCGACGACCCAAGGAGTTGGATCGTCATAGGTAGTTCCATGGTGAAATGAAAGAAGGTGCTTTTCACCATGATGTGTTGTGGGGGTAGACAAGCTTATTGGTGGGCATGGTTGAAAGGAGATAGAGCTTGTTGATGCTCTTGCCCACATGGCTGCAATTCTGAGTAGAGATTGGGGGCTTGCCATTTCAGTGGCATTGCTTGGATATCATCAAAGCATGGTGGCCTTCTTTGGGGGGTTGTGCATTGCAAAGATCTTCATTTTAGGGTGCTTGATTTCCGAAAGGTGGCAATGGTGGTTGAGTAGCAGGATGTTAAGACAATTTTTATGGGGTTGGTCTTATGTGTAGTGTGCTCCCCATCCTTGCTTAATTTGAGGCCATAGGATCATGTCAATGCCCCTTCAAATTTTTTAATGGCAAGGCCAGATGCTTAAGTTTATGGTGGAAAGGGGTGGCTAGCAACTTTGGAGGTGGCTAGCAGGTGTGGGCGAGGAAGAATTGGGATGGTAATTTCGTAGTGTTTTCCAAAAGGGCTGCATGGAAGGGGAGCTTAACCATCGACCCAAATGTTGGCAACAAATAATGCTGGATAGGTTTTTGTTTTTTTCAAATGATTTAGCATTGGACACAAGGAGACAGATGCTGAAAAGAAAAGTTGAATGGGTCTTATTTAGCATCTGAAGTGGTGTTTGTGTCACATGGCCATGCCTGTGATTTAAATGGCGACGGCATGCCGTCGGTAAGGGGGTTTTTGGAGGGAGGGCATATCGACACAAAGATAGGGTCGGTTTGTAGGGAAGTCGTCGGCATGCTGAGGATTTCGTCGGCATGCCGACAGTTACCGACGAAACGTCGGCATGCCGACGGTGGCTGAGCGGCGCTGGGAATGGGAGCGGCAGGAACCTTGAAAAGGCTGAGCGGGATGCTTTTGAAAATGGCTGAGTGGAGGGAATTTTGATTTTCTGGGAATGGGGGCGCGGCTGAAAGGGAGGGAATTTCGATTTCCTGGGAATGGGTGGTCTGGAGGGAAGGGGAAGAGCATTTCCACACACACACAACACACGTTGATTTTTTTTCACACAGGCTAAAATAACCTGTAAATATGTTTTTAATATAAAAAAAATCTGTAAACACGTTTCTAATATCTTGATTTAGTTGTCTTTCAAATCTTAATCATTTCTGTCGGCATGCATCGGCATGCCCTCGGCGTGTCTCGAAATGTCATTTTTTCGGGCAGTCGAAATCGTCGAAATCTGCCATCGAAAAACGGGCATTACCACGGCATGCCTTTGGCATACCCACGAAATGCATACCTACAATTTTATTGGCACGGCGTCGAAATCGGCATTTCGAACCTTGGGCCATACTAATCTAGAGTAGGGGAGGTGACATGGTAGCAAAGATGGTCTAGCAGCAGTAAGTCCAAGGGGGAAGCTAGGATGTTTGCTACAGGGGTTGGGCAGCATCGAGGGAGGTCTCATCAGCAGACCTGCTATTTGGTGTTGAGGATGGGAGTCATTCAGGGAGGTCTTGTCTATTGGCAACATAAGGAAAATTTCATTATAGGGAGGGTGATTACTTTGGAGATGGGGAGTGGGTGGGGGTGCTGTTCTCAACTCCATTGCAAATTTTGTAGCGGTTACCTAGGTAGGGACAGTGGTGAAGGGGAGTTTTGTGGCTTTTCATGAAGATATTGATGTGGAATGTGTGGGACCAAAGAAGGGAAATTTTGTGGGGATCATCTACATATCTCGGGGCAGATGTGATGATGCTTCACAAGACGAAGTTAGTGTGGGGTGGTCATGAAGAGTTGGTGAAGGGGAGATTTGGCGATGTCATGGTTCTTGATTCAGTTGGGAGGTCTAGTGTCATACTCTGACCCGGAGGGATGGTCATTGGTATTTCACTTGCAGGGATAGAATAGGTGGTGGGTGACCTTGATGTGACATATAATCTGTTTGAATATGTGTGATATAATTGTTAAGTTGTACTTTTTTTTAATGGATTGGAGGTTTTAGACAAGGGGAGTACATAGATCCTACTATGCGGTGCAAATTGGCGGCTACACTATTGAGTATCTAGATCCAGAGAAATGACACCATCTTCAAGGGAGCAAGGGTGGGCTTATAATGTTGTGTGGGATGCTCTCTTTTTTATTTTTGGATCCGTCGTTTGTATTGCATCTTTTAATTTTGGAATGAAAATATATGGTGGATGGCTACCCAACCAGTTGACATTTAAAATAAAACGAAAGCATGAAATATCAAAGCAATAGTCAATACATGATGCTTAGGTTTACGTAGAAATCTCATTCATGAAGAGCGAAGAGAAAACCACGCGAGAAGTGCCCTGATAGGACGTGTATCTTTGTATTTCTTCTCAAAGGAATAGGTGGAAGGTATACGGCTATTTATAGGCCACTACACACAACATAAAAGTCCCACTCAATTATGTTGGACTAAATAACACCACACATTTCTCTTAATACTCTCCCTCAAGTTGGAACATGAAATGCTGAGATTGTAACACAAAGAAACTCACTCTGCACAATAGAACACAATTCTCTGGATTGGCCCTTGCTTATAGACAGGAACATGGGCTGTAGTTGTTGAAGGAACTGCTGTAGCTAGCTTTAATAATGACCTCTCCTATGGAGACCTGGTGCTGATGACTTCCCATTTAGTATCTCTGAAATGGGCCTTCCTCTGAAGACGTCGAAGCTGGATCTCTCACATAGAAACTGGCTGAGCCCTTTCTCTGAAGACCTCGAAAAATGGATCTCCCTCTCTCTGGAGACCTTGAAACGTTGAACCTCCTAAAGTTTAGTTTCTCATATGATGATCAGCTATTCCAAAAGTCCAAAGTGGTATTTAATGTCACTCATCGTGCCTTGGGACTGTATTAAAGGGACTCCTAAACATGGGTGACTATAACAGGCCTAATACTCTTTTCTCCTATACTCATATGTAGGGATGAACATTGGGCTGGGCTCTTGCGGGCTAGGCTTGGCCCAGCCCAAGCCCATTTAATAAATGGGTTGAAAAGGCAGGCCAAGGCCCAGTCTTAAATAAATTTTCTTGGCCCAAGTTCGGCCCGACCCAAAAAATAATGGGCTCGAGTCGGGCTAGGTTAGCCCATTTATTCATGGTCTAATTGTTTATTTCACTTATACCTGTAAAGTAATATGTAAGTAAAGTTTCGCATCAATAATTATTTAAAAGTATAGAAAATAATATGATTTTGTATTAGAAAAAATGACTTGTAAAGCATAATTATCTTTTTTAGTTATGTAAAATGATGGGGTTATTATATTTTCCTCTTGTGTATGTTAAAAGATTTTTAAGTCTTTGTAGGTATACATCTAACCAAAATAATCCAGCTACTTGTATTGCAAATATTTGGCTTGAATATTCAACATATATAGCATATGACAAGCCAACCAAATATAATTAAGTAAAGGAAAATTACAATAAAAAATAAAAGTATTCATCTTGTATGTTCATATTTAGTTTGAATTTGGATGTTCACGCTTTCTTTATGGCAAGAAGTCAATGATTCATATCTAGTTCGAACGGGATTGTAAGATTACATTGTACAACTAATAGTTGCAGGGAGCACGGGGGTTAAGGTTTTGTTGGTTAAAAAATATCCAAAGTAGTTAATGTTTAATTAGTGTTTAATGTATAATGCATATATGATATATATTTTGATAGATAGTATAAATATATATATAATGATATATATTAATGTAATTGGGCCAACAGGCTACTCCTTAAAGAGACCTCATAAATGGGCTAATGGGCCAAGCTAGGTTTGGGCCACTTCGGCAGCCCAAGGCTCATCACATTTAATAAATTGGTCATATTTATATCCCAAGCTCGGCCCAAGTTAAATTCGTGCTGGGCTTCGGCCGGCCCAATTGGGCTAGCTCGTCCTGGCCCAATGCTCATCCCTACTTGTATGGGAGAAGAAAATAACAAGAAATAATGATTATAAAAAAAAACTAGAGAATACTTATCCACCTCTTTTGTTCAATTCAAATCTTTTTTTTCCCTTTTTGATTTTTTTTCTTTTTCTTTTTTGAAAAAATTTTCTTTCCATTCTTTTTCCTTCTTTTTTTTTCATTCTTTCTTATTTCTTTTATTCCTTTATTTTCTCTTTCCTACCTCTTTTTGGTTTTTCTTTTTTAATTTTTGGTTGGACCTCTTTGTTCCCCCTTTTTATTTCCTTTAAATGAGGCTAAACAAACAAAGAGAAACACAAAGAACCCATCCTGTCGCCATGGCCGCTAGAGGGAACCGAGATCATCGTTGCACCATCGCTTCTTCCTCTTCTTCGGCACATGCCATCATCGCCAAACCTTGTCGCCATCGTCGCGAGATTGATGCCGCACGGTGAGGATGGCATCTTTTGGATTGTTCACGTACTCTGGTTCCTCCCCCTCATACTCGTCGTCCTTGCGCTCTCAACGGCCTTTCTCTACGCCTCCTCCGCCTTCAGCCCCTACAACTTCAATTGGAGGACAGTGTTGAGGGTGTCATAGGCAGGCCTTCTAGGGCTACGTGGCATTGCTGCCAACGACTCGACTGCAACACTGAAGTGGGATGCCATTGCCAGGGATCAAGGGAGCTTCAGTGGAGGGGCGACGTCAGGCCCTTCGGCCTCTCCACCCTCATCGCCGCTTCAACCCCTACATCGGCGTCTTCTTTGCCTGGAAGGCCAACACCACCGACAGGAACTCCAACTCCATGCAGGAGTTCCTCGAGTTGAGCTACAGTCAGATTCGGCTGATCGGCTCCCTAATCTCTGCCGCCTACTTCTAGGGTTGCATGCCTCGCGGATGCCCTAGTAGCCCCCTCGGGCCACCTCTTGCCGCGTTGCCCTATTATCCTAATCTTGACCAAGATGCCACTAGTGCTCGCCTGAGCGTCGCCGTCGCCAACACGGCCGCACCTCCTCTTCCTTGCGCAGGATCAAGGTGTAAGGCCTCTAGATTGGCTCCTCCGAATGAATTAAGGAGTGGATGCCATGAACATGGCAGATCTACCACAAGAATCGAAAGATAAAATGTGATAATCAAATAAATAAGATAACTCAAGGAACGAACTATTCTGATATTAAGTTGACATTTAAAATAAAGCGAAAGCATGAAATATCAAAGCAATAATCAATGCATAATGTTTGGGTTTATGTGAAAACCCTACTTACAAAGAGTGGGAGAAAATCATAGGAGAAGTGCCCCTATAGGGTGTGTATCTCTGTATTTTTTCTCAAAGGAATAGGTGAGGGATACACACCTATTTATCGGCTATCACACACGACACAAAAGTTCCACTTAACTATGTGGGACTAAATAACACTACACATTTCTCTCAAAAGAACCTTTGGTAGCTTCCTTTTTCTTTTCCAAAAGAAAGAAAGCATTATTAAAAAGTGCCCCATCTACAGAACACAGAGTATCAACAGCTTTGTCTAATATAAAGATTCATTTTGTCCCCAAAAATGGCAAAAGTCATGCTAGTGTACTAATTATTAAATTGCTATCCCTTTCTTTGGTATGGGCTATGGTGCAAAACCCAATCTATATAAGCGGCAGTTTCCTTTCTCTTGTATCCCTTTCCCTTTTTTTGTTCCTTCCATGCAGACTATTTTCTCCTCATTCACCCTTTGATCTGGTGGAAAGTTGGGTTCTTACTCGAATTTGTTCCTAGTAATGTTCTAGACCGTTGATTTAGATCTTTGGTCAATGATCTTTCAACCATCGCAGTTGAAGTGGTCCATGAGGGGAGAGGCTGGAAAAACAAGGGTATTCTTGCTACCTATTTCGAGGGATGGAGACGAGCTTTGCTGGTAGTCTATCCTGCAGTCTCAGGCTGGTTGTTTATATCCCTGTTGGAGGTCAATTATCCTGGGATGGGAATCCTTTATTGATGCCAGGCACCAAATGCAGCTTACACTTGGAGATATCCTGGGGGGTATTAATGCAGCTTACACCAGGTTATCCTACTGATTTGGGGTTACTCTGAGGAATCTCTTGATTGCATGGGTCTAACAGATTCGAAGGGATAAAGAACTTGTGATGATATCCATGAATGGGTACCGTGTATTAAGGTTTCCAGCTGATTGGGAAAAAAAAAGAAGAAATTTCTAAACTGAATTGTTGCAGTTGGCCAAGGAAAGTTTAGATTGCCCATCCATGTCCAACGTTGTACAAGCCTCCTCATCTAATTAGTTGATCTAGTAGGCCTAATCGGTCACCCGGCTGAACTGAGGATTGTTAGTTGGTCAATACTCATCTGACCCATGAAATTGGGCCGATTAGTCAGTGATGATTCTTACGTAGTGATTTTGGTGGCATCCATTTTTTATTTTTGATATGATTATATATACATGTTTATTTCAAGAGTATGAGTTTAACATATTAAAGCATGTCCTATGATTTCATAACTAATTAATATACTCATATTAGTCCTTTTCCACAAAAATATTCCTATTATTTAAATATTTCGAACTTAAATATCAAAATATACAACACCAATTAATCCCGGATTGCTTTCCCACGTAACACATCCTTCATTGGTGACCTTCATAACTGAATATGAAGTATTGAGTTTTACAACCTTGCCGCAATCCTTGATATGGTAGTTCTGGGTTGCAATCTTTGAGTTCACTGGCAAAGTAGGGACTTAGGCCGCACCCAGACTTCATGAAATAGGAGTAGATTGCCTGGTTTGATCCCTGTCTCAAAGGATGTGTTACTGAATAGTCTCAGTTTTATTTCCTCAGTTAAAGCACTTTTGTTGCTTTGCACTTGTGTTGTCATTCTTCATGAGGTATTTATCGTACATTTTCCTTCTATCTAGGACAATTTCATCAATCCCATCAGGATTACATGGAGAAGGCCGACAAAGCACGGAGGGAGAGGCTGTCTGTTAAATGAATTTGTTCCTTAGTAGCTGGTAACTAGCACTTAGCTACAGGAGACTTCCGCACGGAATGCTTGTGAACTCACAGCCATGAATGTGCCTTTTCTGTAATAAGAAGATAAGCAACTGGGTGACGAGATGGCATGAAATTTTCCGTACCACATTTTTGTAACGTTTTCTCAATTTTTTTGTAATATGTAGATGATAGAAAAGGTACTTTTTTATGCTTCCATAGAAGTTTCATGGCCTTTTCTATACTGTCTTTCACAAAACAACCTGCCTGTTAAAAGAATGATCTCGAATGGCAGGGAAGAGTACGAAGAAGGCTCCTTTATCTCCCTCTCTCTCACGCGCGCGCACACACAAAATCGTACATATTTGTCGGATCAGAGCTTTTTCATGGAAGGTAGCTCCTTTTAGATTCTTCTTCCCTCGAAATATGCTAATTTTATTTAAAATGGCCCTGCCCATAAGCCTGTAAGCCCCTAGAGCTACAATTATTTCTGATAATGTGGTAATGTTGCCTTGCGGTGTAGCAAATTGATGATGGGGATGTTGGAGCTGGTTTTTAGATCTCTATGTAGTTCTGAAATGGTGAGATTGTAATTGACGCTTCGAGGTCCCTATGTAGTTCTGAAGTGGTGAGACATTGAAGTATTGATTTAGATGGTGTTTCCATAAATTTTGAAGTGTTCATTTTAGAGGTAAGTTTAGGGCATATTGTGAAAATATTCGTATTTCGATGTAAGATTTTTAATGATTTCAATGTTTGAAAAATAATTCATTTTGGAAACATGCTGAGGGTAGTGATTCAATCCAGTTAAATTTAGGTTGGATTTGGTTAAATGTATATCCATATTCATTTATAAAATTTACTCATATTCTATTCATTTATCCATTGGATAAAAAAATCTAAATCCACATTTATATTCATCTATCTATCGGGTCTTATTTATCTATCAAGTATTTAATTATCTATCGGATATTCATTTATAAATTAATTTTACAATTACGTATCAAATTAGAGTCAAAGAAAAAGAAAAATTTATAATACAATTCATTAATGATTTATTTTTAAAAAATTCTAAAAATAGAAGTTCAGGTTACTCTAATTTTATTAATTTTCATCAAAATTATTACAAAAAGAGTTCTCAAGAGGAATACATAAAAAATAAAAATATAAAAAATATAAAGAAAGATTAAATACAAAGTACCTTTCAAATAAAAAATCTACATCTTTGAAATAAATGTTCAATAAAAGTTATTGTCAACTTTCAAAATCATGGAGGGAATTATGAAGGTTAGAGTTAGGGGAATGAGGGACTTAAGGTGAGACTTGTATAATTTGGGTAAATGTGAATTTTATTTGGGTATTTGAGTAGGGTAATCATGTATAGATTCATACACATATTCATATCCAAATCTGGTTGGATTTTTTTGGATAAAACTCATAATTGGGTTTGGGTCGGATTTTACTTATTTTTTTAGGTTGGGTTGGGTTGAGTTAGGTTTATTGAAACTTACATCTCTAGTTGAGGGCATGTTAGAGGCATGTTGACTTTTACTGACAAAATGGCAGTAATTAAAATGATTAGGATTTCAAGAAAATTATATGTTTAAACATATTTATGTAAGAATAATAATCTTATATCATAATATTCATATGTAACGTATAGTCTACTATATTATGTTCAAGTTGAAGGTTTAAATATCAAATAATTACTATATGAATTTAATTAAGTTATACAAAGATAAAAGATTCAAATATATAGTTTGCAAAATTAGACTAAAAATTTACTAAGTTGAAATTTAAATATCTAGCCAATTGATCTTTGAAAGTAATTTTTTAGGTAATTTTAGGTCTTTAACTAAGTTATAGATTAATTAATTTGAATAGATCAAGATTAACATAACTATGTGTGTTGTGTTAGTCATTTGTTTATCACCTCTTATGAGTCACATTTAGATCTAATTGTATTATATTTATGTATGAAAAATATATGTTAACTTCAAATATGAGATCATTGGTTTCTAGATTGGATATTATCCTGAAAGTAAATAATGATTAATTCATAAAATAAGCATACCTTTAGTGTTTACAACTTTCAAGATTTATTCTTTTATGGATAGATAGAAGTTCTTTATTCTCTAATACTAATCTAAACATAAGATTTTATTTTTAAAAATTAAAGAAATATTTCTTTAATTATAAATTATGATTAGACCTATATATTCATAATGATAGTAGATCTAAAGTCTAGTATTTAGATCTAATATATCAATATTGTGGAAGGCGATAAATTTTCTAAGAAATATCCTTCATGAATGATTTGATTGAAGTAATATTTAATTTATTTTCGTTTTATTTATTTATACTTTTGTATGTTATTTATCTTTTATTTTATTTTACATTTTATCATATTATATTGAACTTCATTTAATATTTTTTATCTATATAAAATCATTTAAAATACATTTAATTTTATTTACTTATCTTATATGTGCGTTGATTTCAACACATGGCTTACATGCAAAACCCACCGGAGGTTACCATTTCAACATGCACAATCACATGTTCTTGAAACTTCCCGTGCTAGTTGTAGGAAGTCACGGCACGGTACCAAAACACTAGCCATATTAATTTCTTGGTGAGGATTAACACATCGTAAAGAAACATATACCTTGTTTACTAAAAGCCATATTTACTTAACATTCAACATGAACCAAATGTTTCCTCACATGGAAAAAAAAACTACAATATTGGCCATGCTATCTTCATGGTAGATATCCTGCGAGTGTTGAAGCTTCTTCCTAGGCTACTATTTTTCACCCCTAAGATTGGCTATAGTGGCTTCCTTGAAGGATAGACGGTCGAGTAGCTCGTGTATGTCCCCTTGCAATTTGATATTTTTTCCCTCAACGTTCTGAACCTTCTTTCCTAGAAAGACGACAGTGTCTCTTGAGCAAATTGCTGTCATCACTTCACAGAGGGGAAGAACATTTGGCACCAAATGCTCGTGTTCAATGGATGTTTCTGGCCATCCTCTTGCATTGGAATTTCATTGGTTACAAAATTGGCAATCGAAACCATTCACAAGCACAAGGGTTTATTACCAATTGTCCCGATCTTTCCACATTCTTAAATTGAGACAGTGTATTCCATTTTACGCCCAAGGTGTACCGCCCCATTCATCCATTGTATGTGTGGTATGAACCTGGCAGTTGTAGGGCACGTTGCCATCAATAAACCTTGGTTAAGCATTACCACCCATTGCTTGCAAGTAAAACAATGACGTCAAACGGATTAGAAATGCCACCTGGAAGAATTATATCCCAACGCAAAAGCTGACATGCTCCACATAGAAGGGCATTTCTACTTAGTTGTTATTGATATTGGCAAATGTGCTTCGCTTGCGCTAGTACACCTGGTCTCTTCTGCCTAGCGTCTCACCTATGCATGTGAAAATGCTAGTAAGCAAGGGAAGCTTGAGACAACGCCTACATATTTTCAACCAAATGACACATGCGAACTCTTGCGAGAGGGATGCCAGGCAGAAGCAAATGACACGTGACAAAGTGATCTTGTCAAGTACATGTTTAGGATGTAAGTTTCAGCTGATTCCTGCATGAAAAGAATGGACAAAATTCAATCTATTTAAATTTAGGTTCAAGTATGAGTTTTATCTAAATTTTTTTTTCTAAATTCAAATATAAATATGGATCAATATATGATTACTTACCCAAATACCCAATATATATATGAGGTGTATTCTCAGCACACGTGGTGCTCATAAAAGGACAAATGAGCACGCAATAATCATAGGATTTAGATTCTAAAGATAAAATAAAAATCACTTGTTTTAGGGGATGTAGTTTTAAGGAGGCCATTTAAGTAGCTTTTCATATATTAATGCTAAGAAAAAAATCAAGTAAACTTCCTATATAAAAACCAAACAGAAAAAAGGAATGCCCGATCGAAGGCATGCCATAATGAAAACATAGGTCATTGAATACATGTTATATATGTAATTTGAGGGTTGTAGTAAGACAATGTGAGTATTATGGTATCAGAAGAGGGCTAATTGTGGGGATAGGTAGCTACAGGTACATTCCATTATAAAATCTTGTAATTACAAATCTATGTGTTATAACAAATAAAGTATATATTTGTAATAAGTAAACATGTATTTTGTAATACATACATGTGTTGTAAGGGGTATTAAAACATGAAATTGTAATATAAAATTGCATTGGTTATGAAAATTGTAACACAAAATTACGTTAAATGTATACTTGTATTATAAAATTGTGTTGTATACTTCAGTTATGAAATTATAATATAAAATTGAGTTGCACGTACACTTATAATATATATTAGGTTGTACATTTCAGATACAAAATTGTAATACAAAACTACATTACATAACACTTATAATAAAAAAATGTGTTTTATATTTCAATTACGAAAATTGTAATGCAAAATTATACTGCATGCATGCTTATAATATAAAATTACACTAGACACTTCGATTATGAAATTTATAATATAAAATTATGTTGTACACTTGAAATATAAAATTACATTATACACTTTGATCATAAAAATTATAATACAAAATTAGGTTACATATACAATTACAAAAATTATAATATTAAATTACATTATATGGATACTTATAATACAAAAATGTATTATACTTTAATTATGAACATTATAATACAAAATTTTATTACATGCAAATTTATAATACAAAAATGTAACTTACACTTCAGTTGTGAAATTATAATATAAAAAATAAACTACAGAAAAACTTGTCATTAATCATATATAAATGAAGAATAAAATCATATTACGTAAGAATTATACCTTTGAAAAAGAAATAGGAAAATTTACTACTGTGCAAAGATGAAAACAAGCCATGATGAATAAACGAAAACAATGAAAATTGAAAGCTAGAATGGTACAAATGAGAGTTTTTATACTGATGGGAAAACTTTCATATATATTATAATAGTTTTAAAAATCATTAAATAAAAATTTGAGGTGGAAACATTAGGCAAAAGTATGATTTGATTGATGAAATTGAGTGCTTTTTAGTAAATTTTTGGACGCTGTGCGCATATGATACTTTCATGCGTGTGTTGTGTGTAAAAGTCCTACCTAGGCACCTAAGCCCTAAACCAACTCCCGACTCAACACCCCCCCTTCCCACGTTGTAGGCAGTGACGGTGCCAATCCCGACTCCCTACCGTAAGTCTCGCTCCCTGACTTTGAGGCCCAACTCCTCCCCACACTATAGCGATAGCTGTGCTCCCCAGCATCCCCCTCTCCTCATGACCTCACTCCAGTCTGCCACCATCATGAGGCCACTACCACGCACTGCCTTCTCCTTGCAAGTCACGATCCTCGCCTCTCGACCTCACTCCAACCGACCTTCACCCCACGATCTCCTTTGGCGAACCACCTTCGCAAGTCGCACCCTCGCTCACTTGTGTCAAGTCCGAACTCACCCACACTGTAGCAGTGCTCCCCCTCTCCTTAATCCTTACCTTCTTCTCTGGTGTGCGAGCCCCAACTCAACCAATCTGTCGACTTCGCTTGTGATGTGAGACTTCCTTGCGACCAACCCTCGCTAGTCATGATCTCCTCTAAGCAGCCGACTCCGACTTCACTTACTCCGCTTATGTAGCCCAACCTCACTTCTGGCCATGCTTACCGACAGTGACCCTTCTAGGTAAGTCATTAATGCATTTTTGAATGAACGACTGATTATACATACGATGTTTTTACTGCAACGGAGTGATGATTATATATACGTTCAATTTATTAAACTGTGATGGTTTTGGCCAATATAATGTCAATTGATTACTTGTGTGTGTACGAAAGAATTTTAGAACTATACATGATATGATATTATAATAATCATATTTGTTTGTTACTAATTTATATGTTTAATTTATGTTATAAATGATATGGTTAACATATCATTTGAATTTTGTTACAAATAAATAATGAATCATGTTATAGATTTTTTTTTTAAATTTTATTATAGACATAAGTTGATTGTATAAATAAATATCTAATTGATAGATGTATATGGTTATAGACAGATATGATACAAGTAATGTTCTTGAGTATGTATTTTGCAGAGAACGGCACATCCAAAGTGTGGAAAGGAAGGGGTGCCAGGGAAGAAAAAGTGGAGACGGAAGTTTCAAATAGGTTTCGTTCTTATAGACGTGCCCTAATTTAGGATAGAGGTGTAACCGCTTATATTTACCATTACTCTAATGGAAAGCCTATATAAAACTCAATCACCGCGTGTTTGGTGAAGCGTGATTAGCAACTCCTACTGGCCAATCACCATAGCACACGATGTCGTATGTCCCATGCTTCCCAAATGCAGTTGTTGCTCCACAGAAACTACAAATAGAAATGGTCCACCAAGAAATAAGCAGTAACTATCTTGTGGCAATAAAAATATCATATCAAACAATCTTGCGCTTTCGAAGCCCTGGAGGGTCGAAAGCGTGTCATATGCATTAGAGTATACTTTCACCTCCATACCAGGTGTAGAATAATATGCTTTTAGATTATTTGTTTAAGCTTCGGAGGCATATATTCTGATGTAAAGCTGCAAAAGTCAAATTTGTTAGATAACAATCCCACAACATTCTCTTTAGTAACACAACTTGAGTGGCCTAACTGGAAATTGGTGTCCTCACTCAGTTTTATGCATGAAGGAACTGAAGTATAAAGTTTCTAGATCACTGCTCAACTGAGATCGCACTAGGAATGCAAAATTGACTCAGTTCAGCTTTGACAATTTTTTGAACCAAGCCAATTGTTTGCTAGAAAACCCAGACCATAACCAGATTTTTTCGTGGAAATTGAGAAGAGATTGGATGAAATCATGATAGACAAGTGAGCAACGTATATGTATCATATACATATAAAATATATATGTATAATATGTATGATATATCTAGACTACTTCAATTAGAAATGATTTTTTTTAAATCATTGAACAAAACCGGTAAATTTATGGAACCAATAATCAAACCGAATCTACTAAAAATTAAAATTTTCAGTTCATGACAATTGATAAGGGTGACACTTTGATAAGACAAAGAATTTGACCTCGACTTCGAGCGAGCCAGAGAAGAGAAGACGCGAGCTCATTGACTACTTTCTTTCTGATAGTGACAACCAATGGGAAAGCAAAGCAAGCAAACAAATGTTCAAAAGTCATAGCAAGTAGCTACTTGTACTCAAAAACAAGTGAGTGTGATCCCGCAATCAAAGATGTTGACATGAGGAGGAACATATTGACTAGTTATATCATCTGCAATTGCCTGAATCTCTAGGAAAAACTGATATGCTGCTTTGATCTTTCTTTGTCTCGAACCCCATACCCCTATAATAATGGTAGAGTCAGGGGTGGCCCCAAAGCGGATTATTAGATACAGCGGTGAGCCTAGCCTTGCTAGCTTGGTTCTTTTCCTCCCTGGAGGTCGGTCCTCCCATAGGTCGGGTTTACGGGGGTGGTCCTCTCTCTTGATCTGCTTCGTTCCGGTTCCCCAACTTTCAATTTTATTCGACCAGCCCTGTACTGCATGGATATGGTTCATATAAAGAGGGAACCAACGTCCTTCATATGAACCAGTTCTCCAGTGACGTTACTTCTGTGTCACAACATTCCCTCTCAAGCATCTTAGCTCGAATCATGTGTAACAAGATCGAGGAAATTTCAACATTTGCCCATCAGAACATAGAACAGCGGTCACCAACTCTTAACAGACAACGGAGGCGCTCGTTCTCTGCTTTACCTGAGGGCAGTTGTGTGCGGAAGCTTTGCCCTCCCCAATTTAACATGGGAAATTACCCCCCATGGATTCTGGGTTATTAAAAAAAAAATCTTAACGTTTTAAGTACTGCAAAATAGTACCATCATATGATCCAAGAAACGTTTTTCACTGTTTCAAAAACTAAACTGTCATATACCATATTAAACTCATGCCAACCTGAATTTCTACAATTAAAATTATTAACGTCATGTGCAATTCAAGTCCAAACTCCTAACGAATCATCTCTAAATGTAATAGTAAATCAAAAACAGGAATTAACAATTACGGCAATTTTTACGTTAAGACGCTTCTTGGAAAAAAAACAATTCGCCGGTGTTCTAACCGATTACCGAGATCAACATCTACCTTTTTCAGGATGGATAGGTCATCGGCAGAATATTTTGATATAATATATACAAATTTCATGTACAGCCACGTTACGAAGCAGCAGCAGTTTTTCCACAAAGAATGAATGCATGAAGGAGCATCTGTGCAGTGTGTATCTGATCAACGGATCCAGATATGATAACGAGACCCTCGGCTGCACCAGACTCTGGATCATGTATCGTAACGTTGGCACCAGATAGCTAGTTGACAAATAACGTACTATTACACATATGAATATAAATTGGCCAGAGATGAAAATAGAAAGGAACAAAGATTAACCTCTCGGATTTGTGCCAAGTCATCAGAATCTTCTCCGCAAACAAATCTCAAGTACTGCTGTGGAACAACCACCTCTGAAGTTGTATTTGTTGCACCAGATGTCTGTCTCACGCTGTATGAGTTAGGATAACCAGATGAGTTAATTGTAATTAGGAAACTCTAACACCACTTTTATATAGGAGGTGGAAGGGAAAATAGTAACGAGAATCCATATAGAAATATAAAAATAAAAATAGATTATGGGAGACTCTACAACACTCTCCCTCAAGCTGGAACATAGATGTCAATCATGTTCAGCTTGTTGCAACATGTGTCAAAAGAAGCTCTAGCCAATGGCTTAATGAACACATTTGCAATCTGTTCCTCAAAAGTGACGGCTGTAGTATAGATGATGTCCCTCTGAATCAAATCATGAGTGTAATGACAAATCCACCTCCACATGTTTTGTTCTCTCGTGAAACATAGGATTATTTGTAATGTATGTTGCAGTTCTGTTGTCACAACACATCTCCAAAGATAGCTGTCTAAATATGCAAGTCCTGTAATACAGCCAGTAGTCACACCATCTCTCCTGTTGTTTGAGCCATAGCTCGATCCTCAAATTCTGCACTTGATTTGGAAATCACAACCTGCTTCTTGCTCCTCCATGTCACAAGATTTCCAGCTACATAAGTGTAGAAACCAGTCGTGGATTTTCTGTTTGCAAGGCATCCTACATAGTCGGCATCAGAATAGCCAACAACCTATGTAGGTGATCCTCTCCTAAATAATAAACCTCTGCCAGGTGCCTTGTTAAGGTACCTGAGAACTTGCATTGCTAGCTCCCAATGTTGCCTTATAGGCTTGCTCATAAATTAACTCAATTTTCCAACAGCTAATGAAATATCTGACCTGGTAATGGTAAGATAAAATAATTTACCAATAAGCTATTGATATGATCTACTATCTACCTAAGGAGACTTTTTGATCATATAGATGTCCATTAGGATCCATCGGAATATTGGTAGACTTGGCACCTAACATTTCTGTGTCCTTGAGAAGATCAATAGCATACTTCCATTGGGAAATCGTAATCCCATCCTTTCCACGAGCCACCTCGATGCCAAGGAAGTATCTAAAAGTACCCAAATCAATCATAACAAACTTGTTGGCCAAAGTTTGTTTCACCTCCTATATCCTTTGCTATATCATCTCCAGAAATAATATTATTAACATATACAAGTAATACCACAACTCTCTTATCACTCTTTCTAACAAATAAAGAGTGATCAACAGAAGACCGCTTGAGTCCAATATCTTGCACCACCTCAGACAATTTTTTGAACCAAGAGGACTTTGTTTAAGACCATAAATGACCTTTCTAAGTTTGCACACACACTCCCCCTTAGTCTCAAAACTAGGGGCTATTGTATATAAACTTCCTCCTACAAATCTCCATACAAAAATACATTTTTGATATCCAGCTAATGTAAATCCCAATCATAATGTGCTGCACTAGAAAGAAGAATACGAATTGTAGGTAATCTAGCCATTAGATAAAAAGTGCCAAAGAAATCTACTCCATAAGTTTAAGTAAATCCTTTGGCAACCAAGCGTGCTTTATATTGTGATATAGAGCCATCTGAATTGTATTTAAGAGCGAATACCGATCTACATTCAACAACATGAGCACCTGCAAGTAAGGAAGTGAGATCCCAAGTGCCTCGGGACCGAAGAGCAGCCATCTTGTGATGAAGTGAGATCCCAAGATCCATGGCCTGCTGCCATTTGAGATGAAGCATGGCTTGCTAGTCACTGGTAGGAACATTAGTGGCCATCAATAGTTGGCTTGCTACGTCCAGGGATCACAGCCAGTGCAAACATCTGAGCACCAAAGTCAGGAGCAGGAGTGCGCACTGCTACTCTGCTGAGTCTGCTATAAGCTTCCTCTAGGGTAGGAAGCTCAGGAGCAGTGAGGATCTTATCTCTAGCTGCCGTATACTCAGGTCCGAGGCCTGCAAAGAAAAGGGAGATTGTCAACTATCTCTTAAAGCTCCTCCAAGACTCACAGGCACACCTCGGCAAACAGGATTGATGTCTCTCCAGTATTCTCTTCATGAGGGAGTAATACTATGGCAGCGTGCGTCCTTCCTGACGCAAGTAGAAGAGGTCATAAAAAACTTGAAAAACCCGTGTAGAGTTCTTGGCATGTGTGAGTTTCACACAAGGACTCCTACATCTCCTTCGCTATGGCGTAGTACACGATTTCATTCCCTATTTGGGGAATAACTGTCTGCATGAGCCATGTACAAACCATAGCATTGTCTCTGTCCCAGTTGGCATGTGTGCCAGTCTTGTTTGCAGGCTCTGGATTCGTAAGAATGTAGCTCTTTCCATGATCCCTGACGTCATGAGGAAGGTCTGGGACCACCACGGGTAGTTGGTCTCATCTAATTTGACGATGGGACTGAAGAACGAATTTTGAAGTATCTCGGTGTTTGAAAGAGAGCTCAAAGTCAGTTTGGACTGATCATTTGAAGTCATCTTCGCAAGCCGGAAGCCTTAATCAACCTTTTATCACCAAGAAAACGTTAATAGATCTGAAACAGAATGTGTTCAGATTTGCATCTTCGACAAAAAGCCCCCTTGGATAGGTGTTGGCTTAACCTGGGTGTGGGGAGAACACCTGAGACGGCCCCAACGGGACCTACATCTCTCTCCCTGTGATCGAAAGGGAAGTAGCCCTAGAAAGGGGCTACAAACCCCTCACATGCGCAACGTCGCTATTGCATGTTGCTCCTACCCAAGTGTTGCCGCTCCTACTCGCACAGCACCTCCGCCACCGCGTTGCTTCTGTTGCATAACGCTACCGCCGCCATGTCGCTCCTAACGTGCAGAGCCGCCGCCGCTGCGTCGCTCAGCACTGCCACATGCTGCTCCTGCCCACGCATTGCTGTTGTGGTGCATGTGCCACAGCCACGCGTCGCTAATGGAGGGGTGCCGATGCTGGGTTAGGGAGAGAGAGGTTGAGGGATTTGGTTGTAAGGTTTCGAAGGGCTTGGGGGTGGGATACCTAGAGTCACGGTCTAGGACTGGTGCTTTGATACCAAATTGAATGAAATGAGTTAATCTCTTATTGAAAACCCTAACCTCTCTTATATAAAGAGATCAAAAAAAGGTAAAAATACAAGAGTGTCCCTGAGGAGCTAAAAGCCCAAAAACCCATACAAATAACAAATAATAATATGTGCTAACAATAGCAAATGATCGTCTAAGATTAACAGTAGAAGGATCATCAGGAACTCGATGTCTAGATGGACATGAACGTGGGAACTTCATAATAGCAATAGAAGATCCACATTAGGATTAGGCAGTAGAATCATTAGGGCCAAAATCATCATGGGAAGAAGAGGGATCAGTATCCTCAACATGTGCCTGTGTACTCAGGGAGGGAGGTGGCATTGGGGGGGTGGGGAAGGAGAGGAGGGTCTCTATCTGTAAGAAACAGGTGGTTGATTGTATTTGAGAAGCTCTGCACCTGTATCAACTGGAGTAGAAGTGACTAGTATCTCCTGGACTGGGGGAACTGGCATAAGCACACATTCAATATCAGCAGTGATGTCACGCCCTGTTGTGGAGAAATAGGGAATCTCCTCATGGAATGTCACATCCACACTGACAAAGCGACGTCTAATGCGAGCATCATGGCATTTATATTCTTTTTGGGTGGAACTGTAGCCCAAAAAGACACATTTCACAGCACGAGGTGCAAGCTTATCATGTCCTAGACTATGTATGTGAACAAAAGCAATACACCCAAAAATTTTGGGTGGCACATGAAATAATTCTTTGTTAGGAGAAAGAATTTGCCATGGCACCTGATCTTGGATAGCAGAATTAGGTAGTCGATTAATTAAGTAGCAGGCTATAAGTAAAGCATAATTCTAAAATCTGGAAGGAACATTATGATGAATGAGAAGTACGTGCCATATCCAACAAATATCTGTCTCCTTTCAACCACCTCATTTTACTGAGAAGTATGGGGACACCTAGTTTGATGAATAATTCCATGCATACGATAAAAAGATTGCAAATGCACTGTAAGGAATTCTTTTACATTATCAGATCTAACAATCTTAATCATAGTAGAAAACTGATTCTTTATTTGAACAATAAAAGCTTTAATCACACTACCAACATCTACCTTATTTTTTAACAAAAATAACCAAGACATTTTGGAGAAATCGTCAACAATAACCAAGTAATATCTGTGACCCAACCGGTTAGATACACGACTAGGTCCCCCATTTATCCAAATGAATCAAATCAAAACATGCAGACGAACTAGTGAAAGAATTGGCAGAAAAACTATTCCTGTGTTGTTTGCCCAGCTGGCGCGCCTCGCAGGTGATATATGGGGAATCACATGTCGTAACCTATCCACAGGAGGGTGTCCAAGTCATCTGTGCCACTAAGCAGCAATACCAGCAACCGGAGCAACCTCCCCTTGACATGAACAAACAAATGGACTCTAGTCTTGGCGATAGACTCCCCCCTCCTCATGTTCTCCACCAATCATCTTCCCCATGAGTTTGTCTTGAAAGACACATCCCATAGCGTCAAATATAGCCCGGCAATTTAGATCTTTGGTAATCAAATTAACAGTAGTAAGCTAATGGGAAAATCATGAAATAAAACATCTGGCAGCCTAAGTGTGGGGGTCATAGCCACATCCTCCTCGCCACCAACTCTGGAATGGTGCCCATCAGCCACCTGAACAATTCTACCTGGCGGAACAGACTACAATATCTGAAAAGTATACTCATTGCCACTCAAGTGTCTAGATGCACCAGAGTCAACCAACCATAAATTCTTACTAGTATTTGAATCTTGAATAGAAAAATAAAAAATACTACCTAAGGTCCTAAGGAGGATGTTAAGGCAGCAGTATCAGGAGTAGTAGTGGCAGCAGTATTAGTGTCTTGGTTCATATGAGAGAAGCACTGAATCATGGCATTAAACTCGACTCTTGTGACCAACTAAGGCTGCTCATCAGGCAAAGTCGTGACCTGATTAGCCATGGGAGGATGGCCATACTTGACGCAGCATTTGTCCTCCACATGACCAGTCTTGCCACAAAAGGTGCATGTGACGTGTGGTTGACTAGTCTATCCACGTCCATGACCACGTCCACGAGTGGAAGGCACACCCCAGCCTCCACATCCACTAGAAGCAACCAAGGTCGTTGTCTAACCAGGAGATGCAACAGTAGCAGGCTATGATTTTATCACAATTCTATTCAGCCTACTATACACTTCCTCCAAGGAAGGTAGATCTGGGAGTGCAAGAATCTGAGCAGAGGAGCCCTCATATTCAGGTCCAAGACCATTGAGAAACTGCAAAACTTCATACTTCTTCCTGTACTCCATCTAACTAGCACAAGTGCAAACAGGCCATGAAGCATTATACTTCTCAAGTGATCCCTTGAGATCAATATAATACTCTGCAAGAGTCCGACCCTCTCGACTGAGACTCCTCGAGTCACAATGGATCTGAAACACCTGGCTAAAATTTTTCTTGTGCGAATATGTGGTGTAGAGAAGATCCCACGTCTCCTTTGCGGTCTTGTGATACATAATGTTGTCATAAATACGAGAGACAATGTTTATGATCTAAGATCTAACCATCGCGTTATCTTTCTTCCACGATGCGTTCTTGCTAGTTTTGTTCTCTAACTTAGATTTAAGTAGCAACTGCTCCTTGTCATGACCCTCCACAATCATGAAAAAAGTTTGAGACTATTGTGCATAGTTGGTCTTGTCCAACTTGACAATGGGTATAAAGAATGGGTTTTTATATGGCTCGGAATCTCCCACGGTAACCGATGAGATTTCAGATTCATTCATCGTGCCCAATGGAGATCAGAAACGATGCCAACAGATCTGTAATTAGGAAAAATCAGATCCGTTGCATCCAAGAATCACGCAAACAAAGGGTTTTTCTCGTGCTTGATCGGAGATAAATGCATCTCAGATCTTGTAAGAACCCATAGCCCCTTGGGACGGGCGTAAGCGTGCACTAGGGCAAAGGGGTGCCCTTAGCACTGCTTTCCAAGGGTGCTTAGGCTAATCTCCTCACTGATGGATCGGCAATCAGCCTCCCATGGCGACGTGGCGCGGGCTGCTAGGACCTATAGTAGGGTTGGCAACCCCCTGTAGGAGCGCTAGGAACGCGCCCTTACACTGCAGGTGGACTTTGGGGTGATCAGGTGGTCAGCCGGTCTGCAAATGCTGCTGGCGGCAAGGTATAGGCCGCTTGTAGTCGCCGGTGGTGAGGAGACGAGCAGAGGAAGAAGGGCGCGGGTGGACGACGGCTGTGGGGGCTGGGATATTGGAGCAGCAACCTAGGGTTGTAGCTTTGATACAAAGTTAGGATAACCAAATAAGTTAATTGTAATTAGGAAACCCTAACACCTCT
Organism: Thalassia testudinum; assembly: GCA_037157565.1. NCBI lineage: Eukaryota > Viridiplantae > Streptophyta > Magnoliopsida > Alismatales > Hydrocharitaceae > Thalassia > Thalassia testudinum. Next base: position 150,397,487 of record JAZHRO010000031.1, read on the forward strand.
TTTATAGAGGAGGTGGAAGGGAAAATAGCAATGGAGGTCCACATAGAAATATAAAAATAAAAACAGATTATGGGAGGCTCTACAACAATATGTGAGTATGAGTTAATAAGCATCTTAGCAAATGACGCATGACCAAGCAATACAAACTAGTGAATATCATATCCTTGTCTTATATTAAAATCTACCATGCGTAAGGATATTTGGGCATACGGGAGAAAAAAGGTAGAACTGCCCCTACATCTCACCCCAAATCTCCCAACTAAATAAAAAAAATGGTGGCGCGTATCTTCTTGAAAAAGAAGGTTGGCATATAACCAATGGCCAGGGGGCCAGGCCCCTGATTGACCAGTCAGCCAATAGGGTCAGGCCTACTCGACAAAGCAGTGATGGAATAATGCGTACGAACTTTTGAAGCTATTTTCACGAGCAGGCTTCAACTTTTCATTTGCAATATTACTCAGTCTCCAAGCCTGAAAGTTGCAAATGTAAGCCCCCCACCCCAACACCAACCCCAAATTTCTCAACCCCAGCCATTTCTTCCCAATCTCCCATTGCCTACACCCTACAACTCCCAAGTGCCAAATAGCCCTCCCCACGCCCCTCCCTCCTCTCCCTCAAATCAGGCTTCCCCAAACCCCTCACTATCTCATCACCTACACAACAATTGTGCCCCCTACTTGCCAGCTCTCGCTCTGCCCATCCCTCCACCATAATCTCTATGCACATCCATCCCTCCCTGTCACTGCACTACCCCAAGACCCCCCCCCCCCCACACACATCCCTCCTGCTTCAACATGCACCTACAGTTCTCTCCAGTGAAGTTGGTGATGTGGTACTGGTGTTGCTTCTCTCAAAAATCACTAATTCCAGCATGTTATATGGACAGGGTGAGATGTATACTTCGTTTGCAAAGAATGAGGGCTGAGTTGATCTATGGTGAAACTGAGTTGGTACCTTTTGCCAAAAATAATTTGTAGTAGATCCTATTTTAGCTGCTTGATTTTTTTCCCCTATATGGTATAGATATGTCTGCAGAACATGTTCTCTTACATGATTTTCTGATATCAGATAGCTTAATTGTGCTTCTGAACTGCAACCTCCTTTTAACGTGGGCAACTTTTTGGGTGGACATGCAAGAATTTTTTTCAAGCCCTAGACGTGCATTTTGATAGAGAATTTGTCTTTCAAATTTACTTGCTTCATTGGAAATGTTTCTTTCAGAAAGAGTACCTGATACCTAAGATAGCCCCTTGCCCAAATCTTTCTTTTTGCCTGTTTATCTATCTTGGGAAGGGGAGCCATGGCACAAAGGTACAACACCCTAACCTGGAGACTGTAGGTTCTAGTCTTGGAAATAGCCTCTTGCAAAGAAGTGGACTGCGACTGCATACAACAGGGACCAAAGTGGTTCAACCTTGGAGGTCACCCCTTCTTTTAGGCTATGTGGATGTGGTTCTCTTTTTAGTGGTGGTAGTGATGGTGGTTGTTGCCATTGTGTGTGTAGTACATTTTGGTCACCTAGACCGACTTAAATTTGACAGAGCCCAACCTAGGCTTGGATAGAACTCGGCCTAATCAGCCTAGTCTCCATGGTGCGAACAGGCTTAGCGGCATGTGCAGTGTTCAGCAAAATAACCTCATAACGTTAGGAGAACGGTTACTCTCCCTCCTGTTAGGGTGGGAGGAAAGTTCCACGAGTCAGGAGGTAGCAAGTGTTTCCTGAAAAAGTAAGACTGCCAAGTAGCATTATTCTGAATGCACACAACGTGTTCACAACGTGCCCATGAAATGACCTTTTTCTAACATGGGACGGTATCGGTACACATGTAATGTCAAAATGCAAGAGCACCAGCAATATTTTGCCAAATATGAATAATGTCATTAATTTCGAAGAAATGGATGGCATTAGATATAATTCTTAAATCGTTACCATATTTTAATGTCAATATAGGTGTCTTAATAACCAGTTTTTATCCATTCCTATTTTTGCAAGTGATTTAAACTAACGGCATGTTATGTTATCGAAATGGCTATTTTTAGGGTTAAGCCATATCGACATTAATATAATGTCGAAACACAAGAACTTGACGAAATGTCGTTGAAATTTTGCCAAAATATTAACAAGCAATGAAATGCATTCGGCATTTCAACTTGGTACTGCTTACTCTCACGTCCATTCCCTACTACTACTATTGTTGCGCACGCTGTTGCTGCTACTCTATCCTTATCCAAATCGAATCTTCGTAGTTGCTGCTTTCTCTCATCTCGCTACTTCTCTCTTCCAACTCTCTAAACGTGTGATTCTACACCTATCCATAATATAGAGTAGATCTACATACTAGATTCTACATCTAATATTATTATGAACATCTAAGTCTAATCACAATTTATAATTGAGGAAATATTTATTTAATTCAGAAAAATAAAATTTTAAGTTTGGGTTAGCATTAGAAAATAAAGAACTTACATCCATCCATAAGAGAATAAAACTTGAAAATTGCAAATACTAAGGGCCTATTTACTTCATTAATTAATCATCGTTTACTTCAATGATAATATCCAACTTAAGAACACATGGTCCCATGTTTAAAGGTGACAACCTATATTTTTCATGCATAAATATACAACTATATCTAAACGTGGCTCATAAGGGGTAGCACAAATAAAAATAGCCAACACAACACATAATTATGTTAATTTAGATCTATTCAAATTGGTTAATCTGTCAGCATAATAAGACTTCAAATTAACTAATAAATTAATTTAAGATCAATTGATTAGATATTTAAAATTTAGCTTTTATATTTTTTACTTTAGTTTTCTACAAATTATATATTTGAATCTTTTATTTTTGCATGACTTAATTCAATTCGCATAGTTTTTATTTGATATTTGATTCTTGAACTTGAACATGATATAATAGACTATATGTTGCATATGAATATTAGAATATAACATTATTATTCTTACATAAATATGTTTAAACTTATGATTTTTTTGAAATTCTAATTATTTTGACTACTTATGTCATTTTTGTCGGTATACGTTAACATGCCTCCAAAATGAACTATTTTCAGGACATCAAAATCATTGAAATTTGACGTCGAAATACGGGCATTTCCACGGCGTACCCTCGATGTGCCTCCGAAATGCACACTTAGAAATTTATCAAAACGACATCGACATCGGCATTTCAAACCTTCTCAAGTAGTAACACAAGCCTAGTTTATGTCATGGGTTAGCTAACCCGTGTTTGCATCTTGGCAACAGGGTTTAACCCCTATTTGTGTTTACCTAGGAAGGGGGGTTAACCCTTGTGGTGTTTACTTCTGATGAGGGTTAACCTAGCCTAGGTTCGAAATGCCGATTTTGACGCCGTGCCGATAAAATTGTAGGTATGCATTTCATGGGCATGCCTCCCGTTTTTCGATGGCAAATTTTGATGATTTCGACAGCCCGAAAAAATGACATTTCGAGGCACGCCGAGGGCATGCCGGTGCATGCCGACAGAAATTATTAAGATTTGAAAGACAACTAAATCAAGATATTAGCAACGTTTTACAGGTTTTTTTATAATAAAAACATGTTATTCTAGCCTGAAAATCTATCTCTGTATGTGTGTGTGATCAAGATATTAGAAACATTGTTTTATAATAAAAACAGGTTATTTTAGCTGTGTGTGTGACCTTCCCTTCACTCCCAGACCCCCCCGCGCTCGCTCCCCGCCCCCATTTCCCGCCCAAAGCTTCTCGCCCACCCTTTTCAAGTATCCCGTCGCTCAACCACCATCGGCATGCCGACGTTTCGTCGGTAACTGTCGGCATGCCGACGAAATCCTCAGCATGCCGACGGTTTCCCTGTAAACCAACACTATTTGTGTCGATATGCCCTCCCTCCAAAAAACCCCTTACCGACGGCATGCCGGTGGCATGCCATCTGCATTTAAATCACAGACTACAGCAACAGAACGACAACCAGAAGGTTGCACTTTATCTCAGTGACAATCGACACTTAAGGACGTCTTTGAGAAGTCCAATACGTGTTGCCCGATTAGTGCTTGTGACACATAAAAGGCGTATCACAAGGAAGCTGCAGTTGTGAAATTTCTGGTTGGTTTGGGGCCTCAGTATGCGACTTCTTATTCTTAGATGCTTACATTAACAGAGCTTCCTAGTCTTGAGGAAGCATACAACATGCTGAGTAGGATCTTCATTTCTTTCACGATTAAGGAGTCCATAGGTCAGGCTTTTTCCTTGGTTGTTGCCCAAGGTCATGGACAAGGTATTCTCTCTACCGACAGGAGGCATGGTGCTAAGGGCAGAGGGTGTAAATCCTGCACATATTGCGGAAAGCTTGGTCATATTGAGAGCACTTGTTGAACCAAGCATGTATGATGACTATTTGCCAATCAGGTGCTTGCCACTGAAGAGCAGCCAAGAGACACTGTATCAGTACCTTGGTTTGACTATGATAAGCCTCTTCAATGACTTTCTTAGCTCTCTCAAGATACTTCTTCTGCATCTGACACTACTATCCTGGTGACCTCTTCTACCTCTGCTAAAGCTGCCCTAACAACCTCTTCAGGTATATTGCCTACACTCTCTGTACAAAGTGATGATTTATGTGACACATATTGGCTAGTGGACTCAGGAGCATTACGTCACTTGAGTCGAGATCGGCAACGCTTCTGTCGTCTCCTCTTTGTTCCTCCTGGACATACAGTACAGGTGGTCGACGGGAGGCATTCTCCCATCACTGGTCAAGGGGAGGTTACTGGCGTCCCCAACATGAGATTGACTGATATCCTGCTTGTTCTTGATTTTTCGATCAGTTTACTTTTAGTTAGCAGAATTACCAATGAATTGAATTGCCAGGCTATATTTAATGTAGTTGCTTGTACTTTTTAGAATATCCTGATAGGGAGAACGATTAGTGGTGGTTGTAAAGAAGGGGAAGTCTATCGCCTCTTCTAATCTCCTTTTATTGCGGTAAGTTTTGGTGGAGTCACCACTTCTGTTGAGTTTCCCTTTCAGTGACATCTCTATTTGGGTCATTTATCTCTGGATAATCATCATGTTATACCACAGGGATCTCCTACTGCTGTCATCGGTTGTAATGCTTGTCAGCTTGAAAAGCGTCATTGGAGTACTTTTAGATTGAGGCATGTGATTTTAGATATATGGCATGTTGTTGCCCATAGATCTATGGTGGGGTTGTTGATAAGTGGCTTGGTGTTCTTCTGTTGCTGTCATCGGCGCAAAGCACATGAGGAAGCAGGCCATGCTTGGCTGCCACTTTCCATCACCAGCTCGGGGGCTAAAACGACGACAGTGAGCTATGGATCATCTTTGCCTTTCAATCTTTGCTGCCACTTCACGTTTGTAGAGATCAAGGCCGCAACGAATAATTTCGATGAGAAGCTTCTGCTTGGCGTTGGTGGTTTTGGGAAGGTCTACCGCGGCAGTATCGATGATGGGATGACCATGGTAGCGATCAAGCGTGCTAACCCAATGTCCGAACAGGGCCTGCACGAGTTCCAGAATGAAATTGAGATGTCCAAGCTCCGCCACCGCCATCTTGCCTCTCTAATCGGTTACTGTGAAGAGAATGGCGAGATGATATTGGTGTATGACTACATGGCTCATGGCACGCTCCACGAGCACCTCTACAAGTCCAAGAACCAGCCCTTGAGTTGGAAGCAGAGGCTTGAGATATGTATCAGGGCTGCTCGTGGCCTCCATTATCTGCACACCGGTGCTAAGTACACCATCATCCACCGTGATGTGAAGACAACCAACATCCTTTTGGATGACAATTTGGTCGCCAAGGTTTCTGATTTTGGTCTGTCCAAGACAGGCCCTTGACTGGACAATACACACGTCAGCACAGTCGTGAAGGGATGCCGACGAAATCTCCTGCAACGTTGATCGGCATGCCGGCGAAATCGTCGGCATGCCACAGAAACCGTCGGCATGCCGACGAAATTCATCGGCATGCCGGCGGCACACCTGTAAATCGACAACATACTCATGTCGGCACGACCCCCTTCCAGAAATGGCCTTGCCGACGGCATTTAAATTAATGAACCTAGGTTTGCAAATTGGGACAAAAGGACAAAAGGAGGTTTAAGTGGGGGGTTGACATAACCCCTTAAGCATCCTAGGTTGAGATAACTCATGTTACAAATCCAAGGAGTGGCCAACTTGACTCTTGTGGTAATTGGGTGTTAACTCCCAAAAAGAGAGGTTAATCTGTGATGTAAACTAGGCTAGAATGTACATATTTTAACACCTAGCAACAAGAAGGCCTCCTTGGACTACAAATGCATCACTTCACAAGGTTGAGAATGCATGGGGTTGATTTTGCGTGAAAATGAGGGTAAATGGAATCTTAAATTTGGATAATAGAATACATAGTATTCATTACAAAACGGTGTACCTAGATATTAAACAAATTGTCAATCATACATGTTGGAGTTATTTACTCCTATAGGAGTATTTTGGTATTTTTCAGTTTTATTGAGGGTGTCATGTGTAATTTCTTCAAAAGCCTTTCCCTATATACAGTGACCTAAGGTTTCATTTTAATAAGATTGGTCATTCTCTTTCTCCCTCAACATGATATCAGAGCGAGATGGTTCCTAGACTCTTTATGCTCGGGTATCGTTCTCCACCGAAAGAACCCTAACCCTAGAGAGAAGCTTACCTCTCTTCCTTACCAATGCACCACCCACCACTGCTGGGGGGGGGGGGGGGTGCTGCAAGGCGTTGCCACCCCCTGGTGGGGGCCTCTAAAGGGTGTCACCACCCCTTGGTGGCACTCCTCGACTAAGCAGCCTCCTCAAGACTATTGCAGGTCTTTAGAGGACACTGTTACCCCTCAGTGGCACATCTTCTCTCTTGAGAGCCCCTCCTCAAGGTCATTGCTGATCATTGCAGGGGGCTAAAGGCCTCTATAAGGCGCCACTCAGCCTTGCTGGCACACCTCCTTGCCTGAGGACCCCCCCTCTACTACTGATTGTCGAAGGGTGCTGCAACACCCAACAGAGCACCACCAACTCCCGGTGCCCCTCGTCGCCTAAGCAGCCTTCTCACGGCTATTATGGGTTGCTACATGCCACCATAGGGTGTCGCCAACCCCTAAAGTCCTTTTCTTTACCTAAGTAGCCCCACTATGGCTACTGTAGGTTGCTACAGGACACTACAGTGATCCAGATTATCTTTGTGGGCCCTGTTCGTGGCTGATGAGATCTTTGTTGGGTTTCTAGATCTGAAAACAATAATAGACTTGCTTCTTTGGCCTCGACATGGCTACCTCTAGGTCATCTACCTCTTCAGAAGTCGAGCCTATGACTTCATATACTTCTCTTATAGTCCAAAGCACTATTATAAAACTCAATGGTGTCAGGAACTACCTACTTTGGGCCCAGGCTTTCAAGATTTTTATTGGTGGCCAAAAGAAGCTCTATGTACTCATTAAGGATCCCCCTACGACTGATGCTATAGACTTTGACAAATATGAGCAAAATAATTATCTTGTGATGAATTAGATTATGAACACTATGAACCTCAAATTGCAGCAAATCCCCTATACAAGAAGAATGCTAAAGAAATCTGGGAGTTTGGTGAAATAATCCTAGAGGTCTAATTAGTTGATATCGATTGTTGCATGTCATCCACTTCTCTGGGGAACCACTCTCTACTTGATTATTTTGTTAAGATGCAAGGACTATTTGAGGAGCTTAATATCTTTCAACCCTCTTGTTGTGAGATCTAGACTAGTTAGAGGTAGACTTGGCAAGTCTACATATTCCTGGATGATTTGAGCACCAAATATGCATCAGTCTGTGATAAGATTCTTGCTATGGATGACATACCTAATCTAGAGGTTGTCTTCAGGAGGCTCCAGAAGATTGCATCTGATGTGGTGTATAGCACCTCCTCTATTATTACTACACCCACCATTACGAAGACGTCTGCCTTTGTAGTCTGTTGAGAGAATTGAGTGGTTGTTTAGTGCCACATTGGAAAGTGTGCGCTTTGTGTGTGAGTGGTGGCCTATAAATAAGCATGAATTCCTCCCATTTACCTTTGAGAAGAAATATAGAGAAAACACACCCGTAGGACACTTCTCTCGTAGTTTTCTCCCCGCTCCTCGTGAATGGAGTTTCCACGTAAACCCAAGCATTTCATGATTATCTTATATGCTCTGATATTATTGCTTCCATATTATTTAAATCTTTCAACTTGGTATCAGAGCAAGTCGTTCTTAGGTTCATTTCTCTTTTAGATTATCATTATTTTATTATTAGAATCTTGTTTATCATCCGGAGATTGACACGAGATGGAACTCAGTGAGGAGGCGACACTGCTGCTAGAATGAGAAGCGATCTGAGCACCGACGCTCTTGTTGAGCAGTGGTGAAGCAACCAATGCTAGAGGCGAAGACCCATCAAATCTACACGAGATCAGATCTTTCGCCTGATGGTATTGTTCCTTGGTGCCCTCTTGATCTTCTAGGCCTCCAAAGCTGGGGTCTTGGTCAGGGTTCCAGATGAAACTCATTGGGCATGTCGAAGCGATGAGGGTCGATGATGGTCTCGTGGAGGCGGGGAGGGGCGATGAGAATGGACTGAATCGCAGCACGCGATGGTGTTGGATTCGATCTGTGCTGGCGAAGGTGCTGATCAGATCGCACCTTCACCTCGACGTGATGGGTTCTTTTTGAATCCTATAGAGATATCACGAGCTTACGGCGGTGCTGCCCTGCAATCGCAAGATGTAGGAGCGACATTGGATTGACGATGGAGGAGATGACTTGGATTGACGATGGAGTATATCTCAGGGCGATGCATGACGCGTCAATCTCGCACGCAAGACAAGGTTGAGTTGGTTGCAGCGAAAATCTCGTCGTGGAGTTCCGCTTGTAGGAGGTGCAAGTGCGGTCGTAGATGAATACAATGTAGCACGCAGCGATGGCATCTGCGTCGACATCTTCTGAGGACGAGGCGGTGTTGGAGGCTCCTCGCCAAGCTCGAGGGAGCACTTCTAGGTAGGAGCACCAGCCGTGTCTCCTTATTGGGTTCTCGTGAACCGTAAGGGAGGTTAACAAAAAATAATGAAGAAAAAAAACAAGAAAAAAAAAGGAAGAAAAGAAAAAAAAAGAAGAGAAGAGAAAAAAATGAAAAAAAAGAAAAATATCAATCAAAAAAAAAGAAAAAGAAAAAAAAGAAAAAGATGAAAAAAAAGTAGAAGAAAATTTCAAAAAAAAAAAAAAAGGGTGATGAGGTTTATGTTTAAGAGAAGAGATGGAGAAATCTTCTTCAGTTTTTCACGTTTTATTTTTTTCTTGCTATTATTGTCTTCTCACATATGAGTATAGGAGAAAGGGACAGTGTGGAAGCCTTTTGTAGTCATCCCCTGTTTGGGAGTCCCTTTTGTTCATGGACTCCACATGAGAAACCTAACTCTGAGAGGTCCAAAGTTTCGAGGTCCTCAGAGGAAGAACTTATTTCAGGTTTCTATGTGGAAAATCCAGTTTCATGGACTCCAGAGTGGGAGATCCACCTTCGGGGTCTTCAGAGGAAGACCCAATTTCAGGGACACTAAACGGGGAGCCATCAGCACTAGATCTTCAGAGACAGCCACAGATCTTTCAACAGCTCCAGCTTTGGTTCCTGCCTGTGTAAAGTGGGTTTCTTTGTATTACAAGATGAGCATTCCATGCTCTAGCTTGAGGAAGAGTGTTGAGAGAATTGAATGGTTGTTTAGTGCCACATTGGAAAGTGTGGGCTTTGTGTGTGAGTGGTGACCTATAAATAGGCGTGTACTCCCATTTACCTTTGAGAAGAAATACAGAGAAAACACGCCCATAGGACGCTTCTCCCATGGTTCTCCCTGCTCCTTGTGAGTGGGTTTTCACGTAAACCCAAGCGTTCCATGATTGTCTTATATGCTTTGATATTATTACTTCCATATTATTTAAATCTTTTAACTCAGTCTCTAGTGGGTGTGGTACTTCTAGTTTTAGACATGGAAGAGGCCATGGACGTGGTAGGACCTACAATCCATGTGTTTCTTGCCAAAGGACCAATCATCCATCTGAGAAGTGTTGGGCCAAGTTTAGCTATCTTGGATAGGCAAATGCGGATGTTGTTCATGGGTAGAATGCACCAAAAGTTCTTGCTCTGACAGTTAATGATTATGCCTGACTCATGTAGATACTAAGATAGGCAACGCCAATAGATACTACTGTCTCTAGTAGCAATTAAGAGTTCTACTAACTTAGCTACTATTGCATTAACTTTGTCTTAGATGATTGATTCAGGTGTTTCCAACCACCTTACTGGTACGAAAGATGTACTTTTGTCTCTGCAATCAGCCTCTATTGTTACTTCAGTTCGTCTAGCCAACGAAACCTATTTTCCTGCCACTTCAATAGATGCCCTATTTTTCGATTTAGTGAAATTAACAGATGTCCATTATGAGTTTCTCTTAAGTTTATTGTCTATTTATAAGCTTTGTAAAGAGCTTCACTACTGAGTGATTTTTTATAAGCATTTTGAATTCTTTTAGAACATCTGGACGAGAAGACGATTGGTGGGGAGATTGAGCATGATGGCCTCTACTACATTGATACTCCTCACATTTTTTGTTGGAGTTGCTTCTATCTCGACCGAACAAATTTTGTAGCAATATTATCTGGGTCATCCTACTATCTCCAGCCTTCGAAAGATGTTTCCTGAGTCATCTATTCCAGACAAGTTAGATTGTGAGGCTTGCTAACTCAACAAACACCATTGTGTTTCTTTTGTTTCTCACCAAAATAAGAGTTTGACTTCCTTTGAGTTGATTCATTGTAATGTATAGGGTCCATGTCGAATAAGTCACTGATCAATCTACCAGTATTTTGCTATTTTTATTGATGATTATAATCGATTGTCATGGATATTTTTGATGATCGGTCTAAGATTGGGTATATTATTCTCACGTTTTTTAATGAAGTGCAGAATTTTCATTCCATGCAAATTAATATTTTTCACAATGATAATGCCCTTGAATTTGTGTAAAGAGATGTTACTAATTTCTTGTCTGACAATGGCACTCATCACCAGACTTCTTGTGCCCACACATCCCAACAGAATGAGGTGGTTAAGTGTAAATTGCACCATCTTGATGTGGCCTGAACCTTGATGGTTGCTATGAATGTACCCAAGTATTTCTAAGGGGATGCAATTCTTACAGCTACTTATCTGAGTAATCATGTTCCCTCACCCGTGCATGATGGCGATACTCCTCTACTCTTATAGCCAAATACTTCCCTTTTTGCATTGCCACTGTGGAATTTCAAATGCACGTGTCTTGTCCATTTATTTGGAGTTGTTGATAAATTATACCTGCAATCTGTTAAGTGTGTTTTTCTAAGCTATTCTAGATCTCATAAGGTGCACATCTGTTAACCGGTGGGTAAATGGTACTATATATCGGCTGATGTCACTTTCTTTGAGAGAGTTCCTCATTTCTCTGATGAGGGGTCTTCTCTTGGTTGGTTTACCCACTTGTATGAGCATCATCAGAAGGATCTTATGTCTACCCCATTGCCTTTTATGCAAGCTGAGGTTACTGAGGAAGATTAGGCCTCTCAATTCTCCCCTTCAGCATCTAGGCCAGATGGTCCATTTCAACAATCCGATGACTTGCCTATTACTCTCAGGAAGGTTGTAAGAACTTGCACTTTATATCCCATGTCTCATTATACTGCTACTGATCACCTTAATCCAGCATTACAGCAATTCTCTACAGCTCTACCTGCCATGGTTGTTCCTCGACATCATAATGAGGCTTTACAAGACTCTAGTTGGCAACAGGCTATGGAGGATGAGATGGCGACTCTCATCTCTTGTGGCACCTAGGAGTTGACAAACCTCCCAGAAGGTGCCAAGGTTGTGGATTGCAGATAGGTGTATACTGTGAAGTACAACCCAGATAGGACTGTTGAGCGACTTAAAGCCAAACTTGTGGCGAAGGGTTACACTCAGACTTATGGTATAGACTACTTCGACACTTTTTCTCCTGTGAAGCACCTTAACTCTGTTCGAGTCATTCTTTCACTTGTAGTGAATACGACATGGCTCCTAAATCAGCTTGATGTGAGGAATGCTTTCTTATATGGAGATGTACAGGAAGAAGTTTACACAACCCAACCACTTGGCTTTGTGTTGAGGGGGAGAAAGTTTACAGACTCCAGAAATCTATCTATGACCTAAAATAGCATCCACAAGCCTGATTTGACAGACAATTCAGAGATTTAGAGGATTAGACTTTGCAGGTCCACTTCTGACCATTCTATTTTTGTGAGATGCAAGGAATTTGGTATTGTGATCCTTGCAATATATGTGGACGATATAGTCCTTTCTAGCGATGATGTCTTAGGGATACAGGAGATAAGAATTTCTTGCAGACCACCTTTGTTACTATGGACCTAGGCACACTGAGGTACTTCTTTGGTATTGATGTGGCTCGGAATTAGCATGGATGTCCCTATCATAGAGAAAGTATGTAGTTGAGCTTCTAAAGGAAATTGGATTATTAGGTGCAAGGTCTTCTTCTATTCTAGTTGAATCACATGGAAGACTTAGTGAGGAAGATGATCCTCTTTTTTGAGACAAGGGAAGATACAAGAGTATTCTTGGCCAACTGTTATATGTAACTGTTGCTAGACTAGATATTAGTTTTGCTGTGAATAGGGAAAATCAGTTTATGGAGAATCGATGCTATAGTCATTGGCAGGCAGTGTGTCTCATCCGTAAGTATCACAAGGGCAGCCCAAGGAAAATACTCTACATAAAGAACAATGGGCATGTTGATCTACATGTCTACTCTGATACTAATTATGCTAGCTTTATGGAGGACAGGAGGTCTATCACTAGATACTCCACCTTTCTTGGTGGGAATCTAGTTACTTAGAGGAGCAAGAAGTAGAAAGTGATTTCTAGGTCTAGTGAAAAGGCCAAATAAAGAGCCCCCATATGACCTGTGAGATTATGTAGCAAGTTCATTTTCTTCAGGACCTAGGTGTTCAAGTTTCCAGTGCCTATGTTATGTGGTAACAGGTCTGCTACCTTCCTTGCATCAAATCCCATTTTCCATGAGCATACTAAGCATATTGAAGTGGATTGTCACTTTCTACGGGATATGGTTTCCATTGGAAATATATGTACTCCTATTCCATTAGAATAACTTGCAAATATCTTCACCAAGGCTCTTTCCAGGAAGAACCATGAATTCTTATGTTCTGAGCTGTACAAGTTAAACATCTATGCTCCAGCTTAAGGAGGAGTGTTGGAGTTATTTATTCTTATAGGAGTGTTTTGATATTTTTTGTTTCATTAAGGGCATCATGTGTAATTTTTTCAAAAACTCTCCCTATATAAAGAGGCTTATGATTCGTTTCTAATAAGATTAGCCATTCTCTTTCTCCCTCAATAATATGAATACAGTCAAAAACTGATATTAAACTCTATACATGACAATAAGCATAATTCACAAAAAAGAAACGGACATGGATATTTGACACCGCAGAACTCATTGATACCTCTTTTCATATCCATATCCTTGTGAAAACTGATATGCAGAAAATCAGATACAAGTGATCCACATGCTTTTCCACTCCTAACCAAGAGAGCATTAAAATATAGTCATACCTTCCTGTTGTGCCACTAGGCCCACCTCTAAAACTTGTACCAGGCCCAGGCTCAGGAATACTTCGCATGTTTATTGAGTGCATCGCCTGTAGACAAAGTTCATATCTCAGTCAAGAAAAATAAAAAGTCCACTGTTGAACCTTGCAAAAAGTCAGCAATTAAAATACTTACCCACAACCTAAGAAACATGTGTACCGGGCACCAATTTTTATATCTCTGAAGTTTTTATGAACCCCACCCCCCCCCCCCCCACACACACACACACAAACCCAAAAAAATGAAAAAACAAAAATCAAGATACATCAATACTAGACACTAATTATAATGCAAACATCAAGCTGTCATCTGTTTTTTGGGTGAATTGAATTTGGTATGAAATATTCCAGGAAATAATTTTCAACCAATCAACTACAGTGAAAGATACAGAACGAAGAATCAGTAACCTATCAACCATCTAAGCAGATGGCACCTCCCAAACAAATAGGGTCACCGGAAACATAATTGGTCTGAAAATTGCCTGTGAGATAAAATAGCTTTAAATGCATGGTGCATGCAAAAGTGTGGCTCACCATACTATACAAACATCCTTCACTATTTGTTTTGGAAGGTACAGCCTTCACTTTCCATATGTATTGTAAAGCATGCCAGAAATCACAGAGCAACACATGTTATCCCATGAGTGAAGGGAGCACATAGGGGTGGATATCCATAACTTTCAAAGAAACTTTGGCTGCTTAACCTTTCCAATCTCCAGCCAAAATGAAACCAATATCAAACTGCTTGCCTTTTGCCAAGGATAAGCCAACAACCCTAGACTTTTGAAATCAAACTCAAACTCCATACAGCAAGAGGGAGAATACAAAGTAGTCCACAACCATGGAATAAGTTTCAATTCAGCACCTAAACTCTAAATAATGGCATGGCATTGACAAGCGACCTTCCCATTTTACCACCTGCAATGGGCTTGATTATTAATACAATCAATGCAGCATGCCATCGAATCGAGTTGCCCATAACGATCTAAAAAGTGGGGCTAATTCAAGATATAAGGGTGGAAGAAGGGAGAGTGGGAGAATGCGAGGAACGACGAGGGAAAATGACGCAAGGTGAGGAGGATGGGTGGGTCATTGTGACCTGTGAGTGGTCAATGGTGGAGAGGCTTGTTGGGAAGATCTGTGAAGGTTAGCAGCAGGAAACATGGGGCAATCAGTTGGTTTTGTTGTCATGGTCGTGGCCACATGGCTATAGTCTGTCGTAATCCCATGGTTTGCCTTTATTGTGGGGGTGTTGGTCATCTCCAATGGTTGTGCCCAAGGAAGAGGATCACTCCAGTCCTTGACGCGTCCATAGTCAAGATGCCTAGGGGCAAGGTGGTGGACAGACCAACACTGATCATATCCGCTCCTTCGTCACCATTTATGCTATCACTGAAATGCTTTCTTGAAGGGGCTCCTATGGGAGATGTTGTCCAATGGTCTTCTTCCCCAACTTCAAACCAAGTGTGACGTGCTGCACAACTTTGCCAGACATTAGGGTCGCGATGCTCAATGAAAGGAATGTGCTCCTGCATGAGTACCCACTAGAGGATGCTGAGAAGTTGAGTTTCTAATTGCTGGACATAGCTGATGGAAAGATTCAATGGAGTTCGATGCCTATTGATGGAGCTTCAAAGGACAGACCACAACTGCGAGTGACAGTTGATGTCCGTTTGGTGGGAATTCCTTTGCATCTGCAAACCCTCGAGGTAGTTGAGGCTCATCTTAAGCTTTGCCCACAGGTGGGGCTGAGGCTGAAGAGTCACAGGGTGCAGGCCTCATTGGAAGTGATGAGGCTTGAGGACATTCCCACAAAGACTATCCTTTAGATTGGGGCTCCTCTTGGTTAGTGCATCCTCCTAGTGGCTGAGGGAAAAAGGTCCTCCAACATCGCGACTTCTCTTCCAGCAACGGCAAAGCTGTGAAGCATTTGGCAGCGACAACAATGTAAATGGTGATCCAATGGTGGAGGGTGTAAGTCTCAAAGGGGAAGCTGCATGAGGACTACAGCAATAAACATGAGGATGGTGAAGGAGGTTGTTTTGGAATGCTCACCAACTACAATGCCAAGACGTCCTACCACTGTTGATGCAAATGAGAGATTTGCGCACTTTAGCATAGCTGGCTGCTCAGATGACGAGGTGACGAGGGGACCAATTTTAGAAATGGTAATACTCACATGTGGGAATTTGAATATGCCATGTGTGGCAAAGCCTATTCAGGGTGGCTCCAGAGTTGTTTACAGATCAAGTATGTCTCCATCTCCCCTTTTGAGCCGTGGCTGTATTTTTTCCTCAACCTATTTTGTTAGTTGTGGCATTGGTATGGCACAAGGTTTCAATCCACATTTGGGAACTTTGACCCCGTGCCAGATCAAACACACAGTGGGGGTGCCTCACATGGTGGCAAAGGGGCATCTTGTTGAGGCTGAAGCGGTGACTGCTGATGGGGCTGTGCAGAATGCAAACACTACAGACAACAGTGATGGTGGTCGTTGATTAATTCACGGCAATGCTGCTAGTGCTAGTGCTTGCCACTGGAGGTGCACTGGATTCTTTGGAGCTTGCAACTGCAAGTCCGGAGCCAACAACCATACGCGAAGGCATCGCAGTGGATGTACCTTTGACTCTGGCGGCTGCACCACATTCGATGGGGCTGGAACATGAAATTGTGCCAACTGAGGAGGTTTCCATTATCATGGTCAGTTAACGAATTTCTAGAGTCCACTAGCTTTCTAAAAGTATTTCCTCTACTACCTTTCCTAAAGTATTTCCTTTGTCCATAGTGGAGGCAGTCACACCCCTTTAGTCTAGAAGTCGAATGAAAGTTGCAGGCTCTCCACGTACTTTAAGTTCAAGCAGGGTTGGTTACTGGAGCTTGGTTACAAAGATTCTATACAAATGTGGTGGTAGGAAATCCCTTCCACTGACAACCATTGTCACTTTGGCCAGGAAGCTTCAAGAGATGAGAGAGAAGTGGATTGCTTACAAGAAGAGAATAAGGGAGGAGCACAGGGAAAACAAAAGGTCCATCCTTGAGCAGATTATTGAGTTGGATTGCCTTGAGGATTCTCGCCCACCTACTACTGAGGGAGCCCAGAACTGTTAATCCATGAAGATAGAAAAGAGGAGATCAAGTGAAGGTAGAGATCTTGTCAATTGTGGTCAAAGGCGGGAGATGATAATACTTGATTTTCCCACTTGATAGCTAATGGCAGATGGTGACAAAACACACTACAACAATAACCAAGCCTTCTCCCACACTAGATGGGATCAGCTATATGGATTCTTTACTTCTACTCAGATCTATTCTTAGCTATTTCTCGAATTAAAATGAAGTGATTGAGATCATATTTAATAGTTTCCTTTAAACACTTCTTTGGTCTCTCACCCCCTTTTAGTGGGTTCAACCCCCAACTCCTCGCATCTCCTGACTAGGAGATTTAATGACCTTCTTTGCAAATGTCCAAATCACTAGACGTCTTTTATTTTATCCTCTATTAGTGCCACCCCAACATTTTCTTGAATAGTTTCATTTGAAATCTGGTCATTCCTTGTATGACCACACATCCATCTTAACATCTTCAATTCTGCCAAAAACATATTTTGCACATGCGTATAATTGATGGCCCAACATTCTGAACCATACAGCATGGCAAGTCTTATAGTTGTTCGATAGTACTTTCCTTTTAACTTCTAAAGGAACTCTCTTATCATATAGAATACCATATGATCCCTTCATTTCAACCACCCTACATTAGTTCTATGTGTAACATCTCCATCAATTTCACCATCTTGCTGAACAATAGATTCCAAGTATTTCAAAATATCTTTCATTGGAATACACTCTATGGAGATTCGTGGAAGTGTGACGGCCTTGGCACATGATAGATCCCATGCGTGGAATGTGGTGGGAAATGGAGAAAGAGAGGCCAGTGATGATGAGAAAGAGAGAAAGGGGGGGAGTTGTTGTGGTAAAACTTGATTTATTGCAACTCCACTTAAAACAATAATGTTGATCTCTTTTTATAAAGAGATCTATTCCTATTTTCTAAAACAGCCTAAATCAAATCAAATAAAATCAAGCATAACAATTCAATCAATCAGCACTCCTAAGTACTAAAAGATCTCTTCCTAATCATATTACCTAAAACAAAATTTCCACATGTGGATTAACTTGCCTTGCAAGTCACCCAACTCAACCCAAAGCCACATAGCCCACCGGCGAACAAACTGGCTACCACATGGCAGTCCATGTGGCCGCCCTATTCTCCACACTCCTCGAGTTAAGGTCGGGAGGACAATGACTTGTTCAACTTGTCTCGTTAATGGTGCACCTAGATACTCCTTTTGATGCGACAATGAATCCTTTTTCCACCTCTGTAGTTGTTTCTTTGGCAACCTTTGAAGTCATGGCTATTGAAGCAATCGTCTTGTCTTTGTATAACTTGGAAGATTTTCTTCTCCAACATCTTCATCTTGTCCTTGGACCCAAGTTCCTTTAGTAAGCATGCCATTTCTCCTGACCGCCTATGAAGATCTTGAACACTAGCACCCATAGGATATAGTTCAAGGCACCCTAAAGCTTGATCGTGGTGCCTTGAACTATAACCTTTCCTTCCCCAATGTTAATCTGGTTCTCGTTTTCAGCCATCCTCATCCTCAAAGAACAAGCCTTCCTCTACTTGTACGCTTCGCGTAAGGCGCTGGATGCGTAAGGGAAGCAACTCGTCAGAGTCCCTTATCTCCTTGGGTGTTGCGTAAGGCATCGAGGACTTTCAAGGAGTCCTTTGAGAGCTCTCAAGTCGACGAAGATGCCTCGAAAATCGAGACTCTGATGCATGTGAAAACTCACGCACAAGACTTGGCTTTCTTATGCGTGATCTCCTCTCCTCGCAATTCCTTGTTCCACACGTGGAAGAATAAAGAGGCCTAAACTAGTGGCTCTGATAGTATGTGGAGATTTAAAGAGAATCAATTTTATTAATTCAAAAGAGGAGTCCTTGGCCCCCTTTTATAGAGAGAAGACAAGGGCAAATAAGGAAACATAACTCTTTACTAAAAATAACAATGACTAAAAATAAAAAAGACAACTGAACACAATCTTTGATTTATTTCCTAACACTCCTACACAAGTCGAGGCACGGGAGATGGCAAAGACTTGGATCCTGTAAATGTTCATGATGACGAAGATCAATGGTAGTCAACATGGTAGTCCCCTCTTGGTGTCTTAAAACTTGAGCACCTTTACTTGTACGTCCTGGAGTCAAGGTCTATTGCTTGGCGTTCCTATGGTGCGTGAGAGTGTTACCCATCAACTTGACATCTTGAGTAGACTCCCATCCTCTTCGCTTCTCTTAGTCATGCACATATAAGGACAAAATAGAAAAAAACCAGAAATTAGGAACTTGAAACCATAGAGGACATAAATGACCCTTCTTTTTTATAAAACCCATAACCGGAAAACAAATTGGTGAACCCCTTTCTTCGTTTCACAAGAGATCAAGGAACCCTCCCCTATCATTCTTCGTTGGAGGTAGAGGTGCTCAACGTAGGTGATGAGGAGAATGTTGGAGGCTCAAGTGGCGATAAGTAGGCAAGTTGATGGCAAAGCTCCGATGAGGTCACAGGTTGCTCGGACCACCTTGGTCCAGTAGGTTGGCCTCTAAGGAGACAACTGGTGTCACTAGATCTTCGATCGAGAAAGGTTTGGTCAGCCAAAACCAAGATCTGAACTTTCTATGTTTTAGGGCAATGTCAGTCAAAGATGTGGCTGTTGGTGGCGCTTGGCCGTTCCGACAGCCACCAGAGACAATTGGGGTGAATGCTGGGTCCCGACGACCACCCCCACGATGGTCCCTTGCTGGTGGTGGGCCGATGGCGTTGCCGATGGTGCCTTTACCCTTTGACGACAATAAGAACAATAACAACAGAAGAGCAGAAGAAGAAAAGGAAGCTGAGAAAGGTTGGGAGAGGAGAGAGCCTCACCGGTGGCTCATGAAGACTAGCGGTATCACCACAGGGCCTTTCCCCTCTATATCTACTTCTCTGAACCTTAGACCACCAGAATCGGTGGTTTTGATGCCATGTGGAGATTCATGGAAGTGTGATGGCCTTGGCACGTGGTAGATCCCATGCATGGAATGTGGTGGGCGATGGAGAGAGAGAGAGGCCGATAATGAAAGAGAGAGAGAGAGAAAGAGAGGGAGTTGTGGTAAAACTTGATTTATTGCAACTCCACTCAAAACAATAAATTTGATCTCTTTTTATAAAGAGATCTATTCCTCTTTCCTAAAACAACCCAAATCAAATAAAATAAAATCAAGCCTAACAACTCAATCAATCACCACTCCTAAAATACCACTTTCTAAATTTAGAATCCTATTATCTAAAACAAAATTGCCACATGTGGCATAAATTGGTTTGCAAGTACCCAACTCAACCCAGGGCCATATGGCCCACTGGCGGACAGACTAGCTACCACTTGGCACTACTACGTGGTCGACTATGTCATGTGGCAGTCCACATGGCCACCCTTATTCTCCACACACTCTTCTCCATTTTTTACATTCATTTCTTCATTGTTCCCTCTACTATTAAACTTACATTTCATATACTCAGTCTTTATCTTGTTTAAGCATAAGCCTTTAGCTTCCAAGGCTTCTCTCCAAAACTCAAGTTTTTTATTCATTTCATCTCTTGTCTCATCAAACAACACGTCATCTGCAAAAAGCATACACTATAGCATCTCAACTTGGATATGTTTCGTTAACTCATCCTTGACCAAGGTAAAGATGTATGGGCTTAAAGTTGATCCTTTATGCAAACCAATGGTGATATCAAAGTAGTCTGTCAATCCATCCTTAGTCCTTACACATGCCGCAACTCCATGGTACATACCCTTTATAAGGTTGATATATAGAACTGATGCCTGTCACTTCTCCAAAATTCTTCACAAAATATCTTTTGAGACAGAGTCAAGACCTTCTCTAAATCAATAAAAATCATATGTAAATCCTTTTTTATGGTGACAAAACATGATTGAAAAAATAAAGGGCCACAAAGAAGACATTGGTTAGGTAGTGGTAGGGCACTTTAAGTCCTTTACCAAACGTAGCCTAAGGGGCCATTGGTGATGGATAGGTAGGCGTGCATCTATTTTTGAGGAGCTAGCTCAATTCCTTATCCAACCTTTTTCTAAGATGGAGGTGCAAGGAGCAATTCCATCCTTGAATGTAAAGGGGACTCGTGGTTTAAATTGTTTCCTAGTATTTTTTTTCAAAGAATTTTGAAGTTTGGTGGACCATGACCTCATAATGGTCTTGCAGAAATTCAAGAGTGGTAACCGCAACCTCAAGAGGCTTGAATGTCTTTGATTTTTTGCTGCCCAAAAAAGATACTTTGGAGAGAATTGCAGTTTACCACCCAATCTCTCTCTAATGCAATGCATCTCATCATTGTTAAAGTCTTAGCAAATAGATTACATGAAGTCATGGATGGTATCATTACCCCAATTCAGTCAGCCTTTATTAAGGGGATGCATCTTCTAGATAGTGTGGCTATCTCAACAATTGTTGCTTGTTGGGAAAGGTCTGGGACAAAAGGCTTCTTATGGAAGGTAGGCTTCGCAAAAGCCTACGATTCTTTAGATTGGACCTTCTTACAAGCTTCACTGAGTAGAAGGGGATTTTCTAATTCTTAGATCACCTAGATGAAGACATATGCAACTACCAAGACCTTTGTTGTGCTCATGAATGGGAGACTTTAGGGTGGCCGGGTTTGACCTCGACAAGGGGTGAGGCATGGATACCCCTTGCCCCTGCTACTTTTTGTCTTAACAATGGACTCTTTAGAAATATATACTTTACTCTTTATGAAAGAGGCTTCTTGAAGGCATTTAGCACAGATTATCAACGCTTAGTTCCTCTTTTTCAATATGCAAATGACATTGTTTTCTTTGTTGAGAGATGGCAGGAGGAAGCACAAAATGTCTCCATCATGTTCAACATCTTTGGTGGTTTTTTTAGCCTACAGGTTAAAGGGATAAGGCCCTTTAAATCCTGTAGGGTGGGAAATGACGAGGCAATCACGTGCAGTGATATTTTCCATACTCTCATAAGCTCCTTGCCATTACAATATCTAGGGTTTCCCTTCTCTTATCACCCACTGAAGACAAGCAAGTGGAATGTGCTGATTTTGAAGTTAAAAAATAATTGGCAACTTCGAAGTCGAAGGTTCTTTTGCAAGGTCCGATTGAAATTGGTCTTTTCTGCCCTTCCTGTTTTTTGTTTATTCCTATTTTATATTCGTAACAAGGTTCTGAGTAGGTTGAAAAATCAAGTTTTGGTATCCCCCTCTTTCAACCACAATTGCCTCGATTTTTGTCTCAACTTAATCTCTTTCTTCTGGTCCTATACAATATCTTTGTTAGAGTATTAGTTTAAGTCCATTTATTTAAGTCCGAGAGTCTTAATTAGTTTCTATTCTTATTTTCTATTTTTTATTTTTTTTAATCTCTTATGTAAGTGTTCCAACCCTACTTTTTATATAAAACAGGTTAGGGTTCTCATTTAAAAAAATGTGTTTGTATTTCTTCCACAATCTTGATTTTTTCTCTCCACTACCTCATCATGAGTGAGCTCCCATGAATCTTCCAATTTATCTACTTGTTGAATATTTCGCAGAGCCTCCATCCTCCTTTTTTTCCCAATCTTCCTTTACCTTGTTCTTATAATCAATTGGCACATCTTTCAAACCCCTTAAATGGCTTGCAAGAGGAACTGTTGCAAAGCCTTCCTTAAGAGAATTCTTCCCACCAATCTTTAACCTAGACTTTTGAAATTTGGTTCCAACACCTTTCAAAGAAAAAAAAAAAAAGGTTCCAACAACATGATTTCTCAAATTTAAAATAGATAGATGACCTGGAAGCCCCGTTGGAACACCAAATTTAGGGGGTATGATTGGAAAATGGTCTCACTTGTTCTTCAACCACAACCAAAGGGAAAGCTTCAATCAAATTTATCAAGAAAAGAAAGTGGTCAAGATAGGAATCCATTGGCGTGGATGCTATACTATTGGAGTTATGTGCCATGGATGAACCAACCTAAATGAAATTACTCGATCGGTAATTCGAATTTGAATGTCAAATCACATAAACACACTAATATAATTAGTCGAGTCTCTCAATACAACTAGGAGAATGTATTGTAGCAATGTTGGATATACTGATGATGGGTATCGAAGATCCAAACAGTTTGGATTAAGTATTTCGATAAGTCATCAAGAACACTCATGATATCAAATTGTTGTCTCTAGTTTGAGAAGATATGGCAATCTTTTTAAGAGACTTGCCTAAATAATGCCCTTGATGCATATCTTCTGCATGGGAATAAAGATTTAGGATTATCACAAAGGTTGGGTCAAGGAGTTGACTCGATAAGATGGAGATACAGAAGTTTTCTTATCACTATCATAGAGAAGGCATATCCTTTGACTTGAGACAGATATATTTCTATGCTTGAATATGCACATTTGGTGGATTGATGGTTGATACACCTACAGTGGTGCTGAAACTAGAAAGCCGTTGCGCATATAAGAGCAAATGAGACGCTTGATCTCTTAAAAGGATCACACAGATCTGCTATTGTAAGTGTATGTAGCAGATCGGGAGACACAGGCTCTCTTTGTGTATATTAGGATGTACAAAATTCCATGTATGGTTGTACGAGTCTTGATCAAACCCATATATGAAAGAGAAGACAGTCCTTTAGGAAAAAAAGCTTATTTTCATTCTTGTCCCAATGATACAAGGAGAGCATGAAAATATGTAACCTATGATAAGATGGACAATAAATCGGGGATTTAATCCTAGGGGTTACGTATGTCTTCCAATGTGAGGAATTTACGGGTATTTTGAATTCCTGAGGGTGGCATAGTGCCATAAATCATAATCCCTAAATGCTTCATTATTGACATGATGATATCAATAATGATTTTGATGGATTCTTAATTAAATAGAAATCAAATATTATTTAAGGAGTTAAGATCCAATTACCCAAATTAATTGGAGGGTAAATATGCAAAATTCAATGAAATGCTCACCATCATATTCGAAATCCAATGATTCCCTATAAATCTCCCAATGGTTAATTGGAAACCCTAATCAATTATGTTATGTGTTAATCCCTCCACCACCGAGAGAAAGGAAGAGAAGAATAGCATTGTCGTCGCCCTTACTCTCAATAGACGTTGAGGGCACTACAAGGACGTCTAGATCTCTTGAGTTCTGGACGTCCAAACTCTCCACAAGAAGTCCTATGAGGCTTGGATGACCAGAGCAAAGGTTGGACGTCCTCTTGATCCAAGACATATATCTCGAATCTTCTATCAATCAAGCCTTTTAAGGATTAAGGCAATCATTGCCTCAGGAATGTGTGAAGGGTTCGCGAAGCATGCTTGGCATTGAGTGTTCTCAATGCGAAAGGTGTCATTCACTCATCAAAAGGAAAGGAGTCCCACAACTCTGGGACTTATTTGAGGAGGTATAACACGTACGGTGTTGTACTACACCACCCTGCAGGTATACATTGATACTTGTAGGGATTTTGGGATTGAAAGATACTAGATCTTCCTATGTGATTATGGTTACATAGGTTGTTTTTCGATTACAACTATTCAATTTTTTCAGGCATCAAACCATTTAACAAATCATAGAAAAAAATTAAAATGCTTCAATAATTCCACGGGAGTCGAACCATTTGATTCCTAACAATGGTATCAGAGCCTAGGTCAGTCCAATTTTATTAGAAACACAAATTTCATATTTTTATCGTGTTTAATCAAGTTAAATATTAGATTTCAAAACTTTAATATGGTTTGGGTTCATCCAACGGACATCTAATGTGATGATCATACATCGAATGGACTAATTTCGACATATGATAAGTTGATCAGACATCTGCGGGCTTCAGGCGTGCCTATAGGGGAGTGTCCACAAGCGTCCAATGTTGAAGGTCTTGATTTGGAATGTCAGGGGCCTCAACAACCCTTCCAGGAGGGCGACGTTGAGATCCCATTTGCAGATAAGGGGCCCTGACGTTGTGCTACTCCAAGAGATGAAGCTTGAACAGTGTGACCAATGGATGTGGAGGGAGATAGGGGTGAAGTTTTTGACATATTTTTGGCTGTGGAAGCAAGTAGGACACTCCGGTGGAATTATTGCTGGATGGAAGGAAGATGCCTTTTCTTTGGCTGACTCCTTGGTGGGATCTTGTGTGGTTTCTATTCAGCTAAGAAGGTGTAGTGATGGCTTCTACAGTGTGATCTCAACAATGTACGGATCAATGATGACGCCGACAGACATGTTGCGGGAAGACCTCAGTCAAGTGGCCGTAAGATTTCAAGGGTGCCCATGGTTGATTGGTGGGGACTTTAATGTCACTTCGGCAGTGGACAAGTTGGGTAGAAGAGGTGGGCAAGATCGTGGTTCGAAGGAGTTTTCAAAATTTATTGCTATGCATGGTTTGGTGTACCTACCACCAAATTCATGCGCTTTCATGTGGAGTTCTAGGGGACAAATGTCTAGATTAGACATGCTCTTCTCATTGGTGGAGCTTGCGTAGGCCTTCCCGTTGGCAAAGGTTTGACCTATGGAGAGGTCGTTCTCATATCACAAACTGTTGCTGTAGGTGTCCAATGAAGGTGCTCGGTGTGGTACATACTTCAAATTTGGTAGGACTTGGTTGATGGAGGAGGATTTCAGGGGAAGAGTGGAAGACAAGTGGAGGTCTCTACAGCTAGAAGGCTTAGCGACGGCTAGGTTGGAGTCCAAGCTCTATGATCTCAGGCTGTTTCTTAAAGAGTGCAGGAGGCAGATTAGGGAGGAGAGGAATAAGAGGGATGAGGTGCCAGGGAAGATTGGGAGATTGGACAAAGTTGATGATTGGGGTCTTTTGGTTAAGGTGGAGAGAGCTGCCAGGTCAGAGCATATGAAGACCATCCAAACTGAAGATCAGAAAGCTAAGGTAGAGTGGAGAACAATATCTAGACAGAAATGG
Organism: Thalassia testudinum; assembly: GCA_037157565.1. NCBI lineage: Eukaryota > Viridiplantae > Streptophyta > Magnoliopsida > Alismatales > Hydrocharitaceae > Thalassia > Thalassia testudinum. The sequence goes on from JAZHRO010000031.1 coordinate 150,423,279, forward strand.
CTCAAAGAAGGGGACTCCAATACACGATTTTTCCATATGGTGGCTTTTGGGAGGTGATGGAAGAATTAGATTGATAGGTTGTTGGTGGGTGATATGGTGTTCGTTGGTAGGGAGGTAGTGGGCAAGGCGGTGGAAGATTTCTTTAGAGAGTTCACTGGCAAGAGGCAAGGTGGGAGTTAGAGATGGCGAGGGTCGATCATACCCACCATTAGTGATGAGCAACCTGAGGAGTTGACTTTGCCTTTCTTGAAGAGTGAGGTGTGGGAGGTGGTTTGGAGCCTGAATGTTGATGGGTGCTTGGGCCCAGATGGCTTTCCGATGCATTTTTAGGAGTTTTGGACCTTGCTTAAAGATGATGTCATGTAAGTGTTGGTAGAATTCAGGGAAGGCAACCTTGGTTTTAACAGGCTCAACAAGTTCATGTTCCTCTTACCGAAGAAAGAGGGGGCGAAAGCCATTGATGATTTTAGACCTATTTCCCTTTCCAATGCCATCTATTTGATAGTGGCAAAGGTTCTAGTGAACAGGTTGAGGGTGTTAGACGGGGTGGTTTCTTAGGTGCAAATAGTTTTTGTGCTTGGGAGGAGCATTCTGGATAGTTATGTTGTGGCCTTAGAGATTCTTGCTTTTTGGAAGAGGGAAAGGATGACGCTTTTCTATGAAAGGTTGACTTTAGGAAGGCCTATGACTCGATGCATTGGTCTTTTCTTTGGGCGACTTTGATCAGGAGGGGGTTCCCGCCGATTTGGATCAAATGGATGAAACAATGTGTTACGACAACTTCCATCTCTTTCTCATAAATGGTAACTCGGCAGGGGGATGGATACAACCAAGAAGGGGAGTTAGGCAGGGTTGTCCCTTGGCTCCTATACTTTTTGTTTTGGCTACTGATGCACTAGTGAGATCGTCTACTAGAGCATGTGAGAGCAACCTGATTAAGGGGTTCTCGTTGGATAATGGGGTCGTGGTTCTAATGCTTCAATATGCATATGACACACTCTTCTTTGTGCAAGGCGCAGAGACAGAGGCAAGGATCAGTATTCTCCTAGAGCTGTTTAGAGAGCTTCGGAGCTGCAGATTAACTACTTGAAATCAACGTTCATCTTGTTTCATATGACGAAGGTGGAAACCACTCGTTGTAGCGTTGCATTGGGTACGCAGAAGGGAGTCTTGCCAATTTTCTGGGGCGGAAGACTGGCGATTCTCAAAGCAGTGTTGGCATCCGTGGCATCGTACTTTGCATGACATGGTAAGTTGAGAAAAAACAATTGAGCCAGATGAGGAGTTTCTTTTGGGTCAACTATGGAGCAGGAGGAAAGGGGGCGAAGTTGGTGGCATGGGAGGAGGTGTGCAAGCTTGTGAAGGAGGGTGTCCTGAGAGTTAGGGAGGTTGAAAGAATGAATGACAATTTCTTAACCAAGTGGATGGCAAGGCTACTTGGGAATGTGGAGTGTTTGGTGGGGAGGATCATATGGGCATGTTATGGGGGTCCCTTGTGATAGGATTTACTATTGTCTCCTCCCCAAGGTGCCTCGCACTTTCTTAGGGGCCTCTCTATGGTGGCGCCAAGAGTATGGAATTTCTTTATGTCGATACTTGGCTCTGGAGGACTCTTCAAATTCTGTCTTGATGATTGGACAGGACAAGGAGGTTCGTAGATCGTTTTCGCAGGCTTTCAATGCTAACGGTTGATAAGGGGTTACTGAGGTTAAGGTGTGGTATGAGTGTTGGTGCCCCACTTTTCGAGGAAACTGTCTGACCAGACTATTTTGGAGGTTCAAGTGTTGTTGTAGGAGTTGGAGGGTTTTCAGCCAGAGGAGGGAGTGGATGCTTACGGGTCAGAAGAAAGGGATTTCTCGGTTCGTGATCATTATAGAAGACAAGGAAATCTTGGGGTGCTGGGGGACATGGATCTTGTAAGAGTCTGCAATTAGATTTGGTAGGCAGCGTGTCCCTTGAAGGTAAATATTTTTTGTTAGTTGCTTAGGAGAGGTAGATTTTTTTTTTTTTTTTGAAAAGGTAAAGGGTGGTTATCCCATAGAGGAGAGGTAGAATTATGATGAAGATGTGGAGAGCTAGGTGGGCTCCTGATGCGGACATGATGTGTCCTCTCTATGGTGGGGAGGATGAAGATGTGGAGCACCTGTTCTTCCGATGACCTGTGGCGTCCTAGGTTTGGAGTCTGTTTGAGGGTGGTTGGTGGACACATACTTCTTTTGATGAGTTCTAGAGGTCTTTCAAATATGGGAATAGGAGTGGTGGCCATAGTGTTTTGCAGACAAACAAGGTGAGGGCGAGGACTCTTGCGATCTTGTGGGGCATTTGGTTAGGGAAGAATGCATTGGTATTCAGGGATTAGCATTCGTATGTTAACAATGTGGTGGAGTCCGTGTCTTCGTTTATTTTCCTTTGTAGTTGTAATTCATGTTATGGCTTAGTGCCATTTTTAAATGAAATTTCTTGGTGGTTATCATTTGGATAACCACCCTAATGATAACCACCCTCCCACCTTTCAAAAAAAAATTTCTGAAAGTTCGATCAAAAATTGCTTTCAATGATCAAATTGAAGATTTTCATAACATTAAATGCTTGGTAGATTTTCATACGACGAAAAGCAATCTGTGTTTTCTGATCTCCTTATGATGAAGATGTCAACTTAAAGGGCTGAGAGAGAACAAAATGAGTATGTGCAATGCACACCAATTGAGCACAATTTCGATTAGAGATGTGTTATCAATTCATAAGACACTCTAGATAAAATTCTCAGTTGTCCCTAAAATTCCTTGTAAAATGAATGAAATTATGGAAAAGTGAACTCAATGAGCTAAGATGCACTAATCCAGTCGATCTCAATGCATTGAGATACAACATTTGCAATCTAATGTGGATAGTCCACATAAGAACCACTTCTGTTTAGTGTGGTGCAGTATCTTCTTTGAAAGCATATACACCACAATACGGATATTGAAGTGAAATATGTTGTAGCTTATGAAGTTATCAGATGAATGATGTGGACACATAAGACCTTTAGAAGGACTTGACGTAATTTCCTCCGTTGAAACTCTCCCATTGTTGTGACAACAAGAACATCACTCTTATTGAGAAATAGTTTATTAGAATAAAGAGCATGTTTACAGAACCTGATGTCACGTATGATAAAGTAATACCATATGTAATACTTTAGGCTATAGTTTGACACTACGCCGATTAAAGCTTTATAGTAAAAGGCATGAGTGTCAAGTTGGCATCATAGGTTGGAGAGATAGTTCAGGATTTACTCTCAAGACAAGTAGGAGTCTATCGAAGTTAAATGCCTTGAAGGAGCCAACCTGAGTAGAAGCACTTGATTGATGATTCATATTTGAATGTCATATCACGTGGATACACTAATATAGTTAGTCGGGTCTCTCAATACAATTAGAAGAATGTACTGTAACTATGTTGAATATACCGATGACGAATAGCGAAAATCCAAATAGTTTGGATTGAGGATTTTGATAAGTCATCAAGAACCAACGTTATATCAAATCATTGTCTCTAGTCTAAGAGATGGCAATCTTCCCGAGAGATTGTTATCTGACTGATACCCTCGATGCCCATCCTCTACATGGGAATATAAATTCAAGGTTGTAACACAGGTTAGGTCAAGGAGTTGACTCAACGAGATCGAGATGCAAAAATCCTCTTATCACTATCACAGAGAAAGTGTATCCTTTGACATGAGACAAATATGTGTCTCTGTGCTTAATTATGCATATTCGATGGATTGATGGTCGACACACCCACCTTGGTATTGAAACTGGAAAGCTGGTGTACATATGAGAGTATGGGAGACACGTGATCTCTTGAAGGGAGCACATAGATCTAATATTGTAAGTACACGTAGCAGATCGAGATACACGAGCTCACTCTACGTACATTGGGATGTATGAAATTCCATGCATGGCCATACGAGCCTGATCAAATCCATACATGAAAGAGAAGACGGTCTTTTGGGAAAGCAACAAGTCTTCATTCTTGTCCCAATAATACAAGGAAAACATGAAAAATATGTAACCCATGATAGGATGGACAATGAATTTAGAATTTAATCCTAGGGGTTACATATGTCTTTAAGTGTGAGGAATTCACAGGTATTTGAAATACCTGAGGGTGACATACCGCAAATCCTAAACGCTTCATTATTGATGTGATGAAACAATAATGATTTTGATAGGTTCCTAATTAAATATAAATCAAAATTGATATTTAATTTGACATTTAATTAAGCCAAATATGATTTGATATTAATTTAAAGGATTTGAATGCAAATAAAATGCCTTTGGATACTTCGACCCAATTACCCAAATTAATTGGAAGGAAAATCATGCAAAATTCAATTACGATTAATCCCTAACCATTGGATTTGGTCCAATAGTCACCATCATATTAGAAATCCAAGGATTCCCTATAAATATCTCTCAATGGTTATGTACGACCCCTAATCAATTCTATTATGTGCCAATCTCTCCACCACCCAAAGAAAGGAAGAGAAGAAGAATAGCACCACCATCACCCTTCTCCTTAGGTTGAGCATCCTACTTCCTCCGGAGAAGTCCTGAGGGATGTTTAAATGTCTCGGACACTGTTGGGACATCCAAATCTCTTGAGTTCTAGACATCCGGACTCCACAAGAAGTACTGTAAGGCTTCAAGATGACCAGACCGAAGGTTGGACATCCTCTGGATCCAAGCCGCATGTCTGGGATCTTCTGTTGGTCGAACCTTTGGAGGATTGAAATAAGCGTTACCTCAGGAAACAGGAGAAGGGTTCGCGAAGCACGCATAGGATTGAGTGTTCTTAGCATGAAGGGTCTCATTCGCCTACTAAGAAGGAAATCTCATGACTCAAATTTGCTACGCTACCCTACAGGTATACCTCAATACTCGTGAGGATCCTAGCAAAAGAAAATACTAGAACTTCCCATGGGATTCCGATTACATAGGTCATTTCTCGATTATCACTATTCAATTTTTTTGGGCAACGAGCTGTTTAACGAATCAAAGAAAAAAAAATTAAACGACCTATTTTCACGCTTCCACGATTTCATTGGGATCAAACTGTTCAATTCCTAACATATACTCCATGTATAATTACAATTAGTTGGCCCCATATCTTGAAACCCATAATCTGTAATGAAACCACAAAACTCTTTAGAACCAACATCTGCACCAGCCTCATCACCCAAAAAAAACCTTTCCATTAAGAAAGGTATTAATGAAAGTAAGTTCAATTGGAAACAAAATAAAACTTCTCTCTCACCACCCTACTTCATTTTCTGCCACCACTCTCCTCCAGCATTCTCTTTCACCTGAAACCCTTTCTCTTTTCAAGAAAGAAAAAAACATTCTCTTTCTCCTGTCCTCTTCTCTCATTCTTTGATAACTCCTTCACTGTACCTAAGCTTCTTCGCCTCTTTCACTCTTCACCACACCCTCCATCGACCCACAGCTTGCCACCATAGCACTGCTTCCGCCCTCCCTCTTCCTCGGTCAACTGCTGCCACAACCAATTTCCTTCCCTAGCAATTAGGCTTGATGCTACATTCTTCTGCAACCATTACTGCCGCCATGAAATCTCATGCCAGTGCCAGTGTGCCACTTCCTCTGCCTCTCATCCTCTTCTCGTGACAGAAAATTGCTGCAGGCATTCTGATATTTTAGGTGCCTTCACTTTTCGTGCTGCATAAAGATTTTTCTTCTAGGGTGCTGCAGATTGTTGCAGGCATTCTGATATATTGGGTGTCTAAAGTTTTAGATGCTGCATATAGTACATTATTTCCTACCTGGCCGTACACAATCCAACTAGTTTCAATTGAAGCTTTTTGGAGAAAATCAGAAAATATTCAATTTGGACTCCAGAATTTCATCAAAATCTGTTTCAAATGGAGATTACCTTAAATATTTAATTAGGATTATTTACAGGAAATTTCTCAAATCCTATCAAATCTATTAACTCCAAGTTTGGGCTGCATCAAACTTTGATCGTAGAATGTTCTAGGTGTTCAGAGTCTTAATATTATATTATTTTTCAAGTTTCATGTTATTTTTAGTTTCTTTATGGGCATATACACAATTTTGTATTCCCCCCTTTCCATATGAGAGAGGCAAGGGCTTCATTCCATAATAAGACACTTCATCCTCTCTTGCATGGTATAGAGTAGCAATCAGCACCGCCCACGACATTGCGTGGTACCACTCATGCAAGGCGCAACATCTAGTGCAGTGCCTAGTGGCGATGTGCTAGCGCACGCTTGCGTTGCCTACATACTGTGACCCATGCGCATGATTTGATTGAGTCCATGTGCGTGCACGTGCACATGTGAGGTCTCCCCACTTGACTTTTCTATTTGATTTTCTGCCCCCTTAGGGATGATCTTGTGTTGCCCATGATTCGCTTCTATCTTGTTGCTTCTCCAGTGGGCCGTGGTTGATCTGGTATCTCTCAACCAGAGCAAATTGGATGATCTCTCATTTACTGATTGGGATTGTCTCCCAATTCTTGCTTGGGATCGTCTCCTATTACTACTTAGGATTGTTTTCCACTATTAGCATTGTATTTGTATGTCGCCTCCTTAGAGGATTCCTACTTATATGGATTTATACTAAAGACACGCTGGCCACATGTCACAGTGATCCTTATGCACTTATTACCCTCACTAATGTCGATGGAGTTAAAGAGAATTTGGCATCCACTACCGTTGCCAAGTGGGTAATTGACTCAAGTACAACTACTCATCTTACTAGCGACACCAATTCTCTGTGTGAGAATCTGAGACTCAACCAGCTAGAACAATCACCTTTCTCAAGCTCACGAATAGTACTTACTATCCTCTGACTACAGTTGGAGATATTCGATTCTCTTCCCAACTACAGTCATTAGACATACATTGTGCACCTGAATTCCCTGAGTCTCCGATCTATCAGCAAGTTGTATAAGGATTTGAAATGTCATGTCATATTTGACGAGCATCGCTACTACTATCAGGACAAATGGACTAATCTGATTATTGGTGGTGGATATACTATACGAGGGATGGAGTATACTACCTTGACATTCCCACTCATTTTGCCAACCTTGCCTCTATTTCTACCGATTCCATTTAGCATCGTCTACTTGGTCATCCCTCCATTGGGAAGCTCAACCAAATGTTCCCTGATTTACCTCTAACTGCCATATTCGACTGTAAGGTTTACCAACTGGGTAAGCACCATTGATTTACTTTCCCTCCACGAACTAAGGAGTGCAGCAAATCACCCTTCTATCCGATACACTATAATGTTTAGGCGCCATCTCATGTGACCAGTCCTGCAGGACACACATTGCTATGTTTGTTGACTACTATAGTTGATTCATCTATGTATTTCTTATGATCGGTCCGAGATACTTCATGTGGTAAAGCGATTCTTTGCCAAAGTCCAGAATGTCTACATCTATCAAGATTTTCTACAGTGATAATGCTCTGGAGTTCATGCAGAGCTATAGTCGTTCTTCATTAACAATGGCACCTTGCATCAAACATCCTACACATATACTTTTTAAGAAAAAGGCATTGTTGAGAGGAAGCTGAGACACATATTGGACATAGCTCAGGCTCGTCTTCATGAAGGTGCCAAAGTAGTTTTAGAGAGATGTTCTTCCTGCAATCTATTTGATTAATCGGGTCCCTTCATCTAACCTGCATGGGGAGATTCCATTCCAGTTATTGCATCTTGATGTGGTATGTCCTTTTGCTTTTCTACTTCGTTGTGTTTGGATGTACGTGCTTTGTACATGCCTTTGGATAGCATGACAAGTTGACTCCACATGCACTTAAATGCATTTTTCTTGACTACTCTCGCATTCAAAAGGGATGTTGATGTTATGATCCGAGCAGTTGATAGTACATTATTACAATGGATGCCACCTTCTTCGAGAAGGTTCCTTGCTTCTTTGAAGGAGCCAATATTGAGCTCGTATCTTGCCAGCTACAAACATCTCATAGATAGGACAAGGAGTCACCTCATGTTCGATTGCCTACTATGCTAGCTCCACTGGCTAAGAGTCCTACCATGCCTTCACAAACACAAGGTCAAAGTGAGGAGGATGATAGGTCAATCACTTTAAGGAAGGCAATTCGCTCTTGTAGACTACCTTCTATCTCTCACTACACGTCCACTACCTATTTGGATCCATCCTTATAGCAATTTTTCGAAGCTTTATTCAAGGTTGTAATTCCACATGATTACTCTAAAAACTTCTAGGATCCTCAGTGGAAGGCCACCATAGATGCTGATATGGAGTCCCTTACTACTCAAGGCACATAGAACTTGTACCACGTCTACTTGGGACTAAGATTGTTGATTGCAAATGGGTCTACACGTTGGTCTACACAGTAAAGTATCTTATAGATGGTAGCATTGACAGATTCACACAAACATATGGTGCGGACTACTTTGAAACATTTTCTCATGTGGCTCAAGTTGCCTCTATACGTGTCATCTCCTCTATTGTTGTCAATAAGAACTAGACGTTTCATCTTGACATCAAAAATGTCTTCCTTTACGATGATTTGACTGAGGTGTATATGTGAAAACCTCCTAGTTATGATGGTTATGAGGTTGAGGAGGATCATGTGTGCAAATTGAATAAGGCCATATATGGCCTCAAGCAAATCCTTCATACCTGATTTAATTGATTAACCACGGAGGTGAGGAAGATTGGCTTTAGGCGATCTACATTTTACTATTCTATCCTTATCGAGAAGGCTACCACCTATATCGTAGTTCTCACCGTGTATGTTGACAACATGGTTCTGACAGGAGATGATAGTACGAGCATTTGGGAAGAGAAGACATTCTTACAAAAAGATCTTTATCACAAAAGGTTTACGAGAGCTACAGTATTTCCTGGGGATAAAGGCAATTAAAGAGGAACATGACATGGCACTCTCTCAACAGAAGTATTCCTTGTAATACTTGAGAATGCTAGACTCAGCACCAAGCCCTTTATTATTCCTATTGAGAAGGAACGGAAATATAAGGAGAAAAAATCCGCCCTTTAAGGATGTCCACAAGTACAGGAGCACTATGGGAAAGCTTTTATACCTAACCATTACTCACCTAAATATCAACTTCGCAATCAACAGGACAAGTCAATATATGGGCAAACCATGCTACAGTCACTGGCATGATGTTTGTCTTATCCGGAAGTATCTAAAGAGGTCTCTAGGCAACAGACCATACTATAGGAACAATGGGCACCTAGATCTATGTTCCTATTTGGATGTAGACTATGCAAGGTCTATTGAAGATAAGAAATCTACCACTGACTATGCCATTTTTCTTGGAGTTAACCTTATCTCATGACTTAGCAAGAAGTAAACGGTTGTGATTCATTCCAATGCTGCGGTTAAGTATAGAATGATGTATGTGAGATGATGTGGATCACTTCTTGGTTGATCTTAAGGTCCAAGTAAAGAAACCAACTCCCATGTTATGCAACAAGTCATCTACATATATCACTTCCAATCCTATCTTCTATGAGAGCACAAAACATATTGAGGTAGATTACCACTTCATATAGAATGTTGTGATGGAAGGGAAGAATGCTACTCCTCCGTGTCCTCTCAGCTTCAACTTGTCGATATTCTCACTAAGGCTCTAATGAAGAATAACCACTCATTCTTATGTGACAAGTTGAGCTCGATGGGCATCTATGCACCAACTTGAGGGGAAGCGTTAGAATCTTCATATTATGTTATTTTTTGAGTTTCATGTTATTTTTTGTTTCTTTATGGGTGTGTACGTAATTTTGTATTCCCTTCTCTCTGTATAAGAGACATTAGGGTTTGTCTTCATGATAAGACACTTCATTCTCTCTTATACTAGGAACCATTGAGTTTGATAGTTGTCCTAGGCCACCAACAGCAGTACCAAATGCTAAAATATTCGCCTTAAAGTTAGATGACTTGGAAGAAGCCATGAGGGACTAAAAGAACCTACACATACAGCATTAGTAGCCAAAATCACCAAATTAACAAATGGCAGGAATCAAACATCCTGAAAGATGCACATAATATGAATTTTCATTGTTGCAATGGTCAAGTAGACAACCTCATACACCATTAGGATTACATTCTAATGCACGCACATGGCAGCTACACTTGGACCACAAAAAACATTGTATTTCTAGAATTGGCAGCACAACACCCTCGACCTATTCCCAAACATTGCATGCCTAGAACTCATACCAAGTACAAACCCACATGAAGAACATACAAACTCAGTTCCATACATGCGCACATAATGCACCTCTAACCAAGGATCAGCACAGCAGCACCATGAGCTATTGCCTGCACCACAAGCAGCAGTCTTACTGTTTGATCCACATGGAGCATGCACAGTGCCACTGCACTTCATGAAGCAGGCAGCAGTGGCATAGTAGATTAGGAACCAATTACCTCTGCTACAGGAGATCTTCAAGTGGCTGAAGATCCAAACTAGTTCAGATCAATGGGCTGATTGATTGATGGGGACAGCAGGGGCAGCAAGCAGTGATCTACAATTGCCACTCTAAAAAATTCATTGGTTCAATTCTATAGAGAAATCATAATCTCTTTTGAGTAGAGATCAAAGGGAAGATTACACAGCAGACCTAATAAAAGCATAACCAAAATATAAAGACATTAAACAAAGCAAACTCTAGCATGTACTACCAACTACTTAAAGTGCCAATACTAATGAAAAGTGAAATTTGATATGGAACACAGCAAAAAATCCTGGAACATTAGAACTCAAATAAGACGCTGGTTGTGCAACTTTGACAATATCTAAAGAACAAACAATATGTAACCAGTTATTTGTTTGAAAAAAGCATGCATAAATATCTGAAAAACAAACAATGCAAAACCAGTTATTTGTTGGCAAAAAATGCATACTTTAGGAGCCCAGGTTCTTGAGTTAGAATGCTCGTATGCAGAATGATGTCCTTTTGGTTCATTGGGGTATGATAAGGATCCTCGCTCTGCACTTGAGAGACCAAAGTGATCAGAACTATGGAAAAGAGGTGGCTGCCATTCTCTATTCCGAGGAAAGCTTCCTGACCAATCAAGACCATGGGGAAACATTGCTGGAGGGCAACCTAGAGGAGATTCTGGCTCATTTCTGGATCTGTAAAAGGCAGCAGGGTTCTCATTGGCAGCCAATGAGTAAGGAACAGTAGCAGGATTCAGTTTTAACGGGAGGATTGTTTCCCTTATCCTGCTTGTGATATGCAACAAGGCTTCCTGAACACGCTGGAAGCTACCAGTAACCTGCGCAAAGTGCTTTTGTGAAGATTGGTCATTAAATGGAATTGATAAAGCTTCAATAAGATCACAACGATATTTTCCCTAGACCTTGCAAAGATTTCTCTCTTGTAGTAAACAGCATTCTTGGAAAAAGGCATGCCAGCAGTATCAAGTCAATATAACCCAATACAAAATAGAAGTATTGCTTGCTGCAGCCAGCTTCAATAAGATCACAACGATATTTTCCCTAGACCTTGCAAAGATTTCTCTCTTGTAGTAAACAACATTCTTGGAAAAAGGCATGCCAGCAGTATCAAGTCAATATAACCCAATACAAAATAGAAGTATTGCTTGCTGCAGCCAGCAGTTTCCAGTTGATAATAAGCTGAAAGTATGCTTGGTAAAGTCAACACCTTACTCGAAACACTTTTTAACTACTTACATTTCACTTCCACGGTACTTTTTCTACATTAAGGCAACCAGAGGAATTGTATAATAGAAATAAGTTCCTCTCTGCACGCTGATATTTACAAGAGTAGAAGCACTCATGACAAGCCCACCCCGCTCTGCCCAACACAAAAAATGTAGGAGGAAAAGAGTTGAGTCTTATTTTAGAAACCCTAGGACCTCTTATATAGAGAGGTCTATTGGGTAAAATACAATGTCACCCTTACATAATAAGAAAATGACAAAAGAAAAGAAATAAAGCCAAACTCAACAACTCCTAACACTCCCCCTTAAGCTGGAACATAGATATCTGACATGTTCAGCTTGGAACAAAGATACTCCAGCCTCTTCTTGGCTAAGGCTTTAGTGAAGATATCAACAATCTAATCTTGACTGGAGATGTAAGGTGTAGAGATCTTCCTGATTAGTACTGCATCACAAATGAAATGACAATCCACTTCTATGTGTTCTGTTTTTTTATGAAATACCGAATTGTTGGCAAGAAAAGTGGTAGCCTTATTATTACAATACATAGGTATAGGCCCTAAAACTTCCATTCCAAAATCACGAAGAATAGATCTGATCTAGTAGAGTTCACAAGTAGTGTGGGCCATGACCCTATATTCTGACTCAGCACTAGATTTGGAGACAACATTTTGTTTCTTACTTCATGTGACTAAGTTGCTGCCTACATAGGTGCAATATCTTGTCGTGGATCATTTGTCTTCATGAGCACCAACGTAATCCTCACCTAAATATCCACACACCTGAAGATGGCCATGTCTCTGAAAGAAAAGTCCCTTTCCAGGAGATCCTTTCAAGCATCTCAACACTTGACATACTCCAGGCTAGTGTATCTCTCTAGGCTCTTGCATAAACTGGATTAGCCTCCCTACAACATATGTCTAGCCTCGTCAATGTGAGATACAAAAGCTTACCACCCATAGCTCTATACTTGGTGACATCTTCTAGTACTAGGCTATCAGTATCCACAAAGCAGGCAGCTGAATCTAAAGGTATACCAGTAGGTTTACAACCTAGTATCCCTGCCTCTCGAAGCATGTTTACCACATACTTTCTTTAAGATAAAACCATTCCTCTGTCAGTGTAATGTATCTTAATACCCAAAAAATAACTAATCAACTCAAGATCTTTAATTACGAATTGTGCATGTAAGAAGGCTTTGGTCTCCTCTGACCCAACAAGTCACTTCCCGTCAACAAAATATCAACATACACAATTAAAATAATAGAGTCTTTCTGTGTGTGCCTGGTAAACACATAGTGATCAGATGTAGGTCGAATGAACCCAAAACTCTAAACTGCAGTGCTAAATCTGTCAAACCAAGCTTTGGGGCTTTGTTTTAGCCCATATGTCGCCTTGTGAAGCCTGTACATCTTGTGACACTCCCCTTGTTAACCCAGGAGATTCTCCATATATACTTTCTCATTAAGGTCACTATACAAGAATGCATTCTCTATATCAAGCTGATGAATAGGCCACCTCTAATTAACTGCTATAGATAGAAGAATTCGGACCAAATTCAATCATGCAATTGGTGAAAAAGTCTTAAATAAGCCACACCAAAGGTCTAAGTGTAACCTTTGGCAACCAACATCGCTTTTACTGCTGAACCATACCATCAGGGAGGTATTTAATGGTAAAGACCCATCTACACCCTACAACTGTAGCTTTAGGGAGTAAATCAATAAGTTCCCAAGTACCCCAGGACTGAAGAACATGCATCTCCTCTTCCATTGCTCGAGTCCAATCAAGGTCGTGAAGAGCCTCTATATGATTCTGTGGTACCTGATGGCTATCAGCTGCAAATGAAAGTAATTGTCTTACTGCTATAACTGATCAGTAGTCATATAATTTAACAAAGAGTAATGAGCACATGACTGTGGTGCCTTCCGTTGTGTTACAGGAAGGTCTAGGTCAGTACCCTAAATGGAAGATGGTATTTGATCTCTAGACAAATCAGCAAAATCAACAGAAGATTGAGCAGAATCCGATTGTGTAGGGATAGTGGAGCAAAATCTGATCTGTGGTGAAAGGTCTATGGATAGTATGCAAATGGCTCTATATCTGGTGTAGCTGTATTTAGTGGATAGGATGGCTCAGTGGACTCTAAAGGCTGTGCAGATGACATAGGGAGAGGGATATCATGTGGCACAGACGGTGAGGAATGGCTCCCCTTATGGGGGTAAAAGGCGAGCTCTTTAAAGAAGGTAACATCAACACTAACATAAAACTTGTGAGCTACCGCATCATAACAACGATATCTCTTTTGGGTTCTCGAGTGCCCCAAGAAAAAACACTTCACCGACCGAGGAGATAATTTGTTCACCTTAAATAGATGAACAAAAGCTTAAAGAGGCTTTCTTGCATAAGGACCATAAGAATAGTAGGAGATAAGAAAAGACTTATCTCAAACAGCAATGGTTGATTGGATTTTAAAATCGAATTGCATAGATAGGAGAAATGAGCATGACGGGGAGAGAGAACGAAGGAGAGCGTGGGTAGGCAGTGGAGGAGAGGTCGCAGAAGGGGAGGGTACCGGGGGTCCTCTGCTTCAAATGCCTAGGGCGAGGACACCTCGCGAAGGTTTGTAGGGACCCTATCAGATGCCTGCACTATGGAGAGTTCGGACATCGAAGGGCCTCGTGCGAGCAACGCAATGGTATGAAGGTTTCCATTGGTGGTGGTGGTGCCTTCCTCCACCGCCAGAGAGCACGCCACTTGTGGAAGTTGAGGCGTCATGGTCAGAGGAGGTTAGGGCCCTCGAGAGGTCTCTCATAGCGGCGTTGATTACAGTGGTGGTGGAAGGTAGGGTGGGACTAGAGGAGTTGGAGATGGAGGTTTCCTTGCTCTTGGGGATGAGGAGGGAGGATGTTGGAGCGACGACGATTGGAACCGGGAAGTTTGCACTTTTTGGCCTTCGACCGGAGATGATGGAAAGGTTGTTTCAAGAAGTACGATGTGGGGAGGGTGTGGTTAGATGGAGGTGGCCAATGAGGTCGGACACCGTGGTGGCGGAGCGCCCATCGATTAAGTCGAGGCGGACGATTGTGATCAAGGGGGTTCCATTGTTCCTCTGCATGATGGATGTGGTCGTAGCGGTGGTCTCCCCATTCGCGAAACTTCGACGGTGTGGACGCAGCCTGAAGGCGGGTGACCTTTCTGAGATTCGCTCGTTGGTGGAGATGATGCTGAGGTGACGATTTGCAGAGAAGGTGTTGAGTTTGGGGGGCTCCTCCTTGGTGTTCATGTTAAGCTGGAGAGGAAGGAGCCTCAGACATTCATAGAGGCGGTGATGGGGGGATTTGTGGTGAGAGAAGGCAACTCGAGGTCAGAGTAGTCATCGAAGACAGCGACTGACCTTTTTAGGAAGAGGAGGGGACGTAGAGGAGATCGCAAGGCAGTTACCGTTCCCAAGCTGCAATCGTTGGCGCGTAGGCATGCAAAGGACGCAACGACAACTCAGCACGCGAAGGCAACTCCTAAATGTGGGGCGTGTGTTATGGAGGAGATTGGTGAGGGCTCAAGGAAGGTTGCGGGTGGGGAACCTTTAAATTCCCTGGAGGACCGCGAGGAGGCACGTGAGGTGCTTCTGAATGACGTGGCAAATGACCCTCAGGCTTTAAAGGCACGTGAGGCTTTAAACGTGAGGCATGTGCAAAAGGTTGCGGATGAACCTTTAAAGGTGTTTGTAGGAGATCGTCGTCTTGGGTTTTGCTGATCCGAGCACTTGGGTCCAGTTGACGCTGGCGAAGTGGATGGAGGAGGGTTGCGCCCCATCCCTCGTGCTCGACCTCAGACCCCTTTGAGCTCTCAACCCCTTTGCTTGGGGGGGGGGGTTTATGGGGTTCGACTCCGGCCAAGCGGAGCGACACAACGAGGAAGCTGATGCCGTGAGTCTTTAGAGATGGAGGCCGAAGAAGGTTCCTACATCGAGGCTCTCCTATAAAGCCGCGATGGAGCTATCGAAGATGGCTAGCCAGGTCCTCCTCAAGCATGGAGACAAGCGGCAGAGCGACGGTGAAGCGACAATGGAGCGATTTGACTATGGAAGGCTTTGGGGCGGAGATGAGTCACAGCCCTAGGGTGGCTCAGGGTCGTTGCACGGAAGCCAGGTCGGCTAAGAAGTCAGAGGGAGGGGGTTCCACGAGGTTTAGGGTGGTGGGCGGAGAAGGAATGGAGAAGGTTGTTCTGTAGGTGAGGTGGAGGCTCCTAAAGAGGAGGCCAGGCCGCCGGTGCTTTCTGATGAGGACGGGGGGAGGCAGGTGCGAGAGGAAGGGAATGAGGGGTCGAAGGTGGTGGAGGTTGACTAAGTTGCGGAGGAGGTTGGATACAGACACTTTGGGAGGAGAGGGAGTCTTGCCATCTCCATAACTAAGGTACTTAGATGGAATGTTAGGGGGTTGAATGATCCATCCAGTCGTGCTGCTTTGGGGAGCTACCTCCGAAAGTGGGGCCCTGAGGTAGTGCTTCTCCAAGAGACAAAGTTGGATCGATGTGACCAGTAGGTTTAGAGGGAGATGGGTGGTGGTGGCCTAAGGGAGTTTGTGGCTCTAGATGAGGTGGGGAGGTCAGGCGAGGTGATTCTCGGATGGAAGGACGATGTTCTCTCTGGTGGACTTACTGTTTGGGTCCTTTGTGGTCATAGTAAAGTTGCAGAGGCATTGAGACAACTTCAGATGGGTCTTCTCCATTGTCTATGGGCGAAATGATGGGGCATAAAGGCATAGGTTGTGGGAAGAGCTGAATCAGGTACTAAAAAGGTATCAGGTATCAGGGATCTCCATGGCTAATAGGTGGAGATTTCAATGTAACTTTGGTGGTGGCGAATAGACTAGATGGGCGAGGGGGGATGGACCTAGGTTCAATAGGTTTTGCAGAATTTGTTGCTACGCAGGGCCTGGTGGATTTGACTCCTTATTCTTGCACTTACACCTGGAGAAGTTTTGGAGGACAAAGGTGTAGAATTGATAGATTCTTTTGTTCGATAGCACTTACAGAGGCTTTCCCTATGGCGGAGGTTAAGCCTCTGGAGCAGCCTTTTTCATACCACACCCTGCTCCTTTGGGGAACGAATGAAGGATGGAGGTATGGGATTTATTTTAAATTTGACAGGGAATGGCTTCTTAAGGAGGGTTTTAAGGCGATGGTTGAGGAGAAATGGAGGACGATGCACGTGGAGGGCTTGGCGGTAGCAAGGCTGGAAGCCAAACTACGCGAGCTTAGATCCTTCCTCAAGGTGTACAAGAGACAAATTAAGGAGGAGAATGGGAGGAGAAGAGATGAAGCACTTGCTGAGATTACGAGATTGGATAGGGTTAATGACGTGGGTCTTCCCTCTGAGGAAGACCAATTGGACAGAGCGAGACACTTGCAGGTAGTACAGACAGAAGACCAAAAGGTGGAGGTAGAATGGAAGGTGAGGTCTAGGCAGAAATGACTTAAGGGGGAGGATTCTACCACTCGCTACTATCATATGGTGGCATCGAGGAGGAGAAGGAAGAATTGGATTGACAGATTGCAGGTAAATGATGCGAAGTTTACTAGCAAGGAGGCGGTAGGAGAGGCGGTAGCTGGCTACTATAAGGAGTTCACTGGGAGGAGGCAGGGCGAAGATGGAGGTGGTTGGGATCCAACAGTCCACAGGTTGGCGAGGAGGAGGCGACGAGACTTGGGCCATTCTAGGAGAAAGAGGTTCAAAAGGTGGTTTGGGGAATGAAATTTGGATGGATGTCCTGGCCCAGATGGCTTCTCGATTTTTTTTTACAAGGAGTTCCGGTTGATGGTCAAGGAGGATGTCCTACAGGTGCTGCATGAATTTAGAGATGGAAATTTGGGTTTTAATAGGTTGAATAAATTCTATATGTTCTTGCTACCGAAGAGGGATGGGGTAGAGGCTATTAAGGATTATAGGTCTATTCCTCTGTCCAACACCATCTATTTGATTGTGGTAAAGATCCTAGCAAATAGATTGAAGGAGGTGCTAGCAGATGTTTCTTAGGTGCAGACAGCTTTTGTTATTGGTAGGAACATTTTGGAGGGTTACATTGTAGCTTCGGAGATCTTATCATGTTGGAGGGAAAAGAGGAAGGCATTCTTGTGGAAGGTAGATTTCAGCAAGGCCTATAACTCGGTGCAGTAGTCTTTTCTACGGGCCTCTCTAATTAAGAGGGGTTTCCCAGCCATCTGGGTTGACTGGATGAAGAGGTGCATCAACACGGCTTCTTTTTCTATTCTTATTAATGGCAACCCGGTGGGTGGATGGATCCAACCAAGAAGAGGAGTTAGACAGGAGTGCCCTTTGGCTCCGATGCTTTTTGCTTTGGTAATAGATGCTTTAGCGAGGATGGCGATCAGATCATCTAAGAGGAACCTGGTGAGGGGTTTCTCTTTGGAGGATGGGTCGACGGTTCCGGTACTTCAGTATCCGGATGATATTTTGTTCTTCATTAAGGGTGCTGAGGTAGAGGTTAAAAGAATGTGGATTTTACTGGAGTTGTTTAGATAGGCATCTGGTCTGCAGATCAACATATCCAAGTCAAGTTTTGTCACGTTCCACATGACGGAGGACGAGGCAAGTGCATGCAGTTTGGCCCTTAGCATGAGGGAGGCTTTACCCATCTCTTATTTGGGCCTTCCCCTAACAGATAAGAGGATTTTGGTGCATGATTAGACCTCCTTGATTCGGAGGTTAGAAGAAAGACTAGCAGGTTAGGCGTCAAGGATGCTCTTCAGAGGTGTGAGGTTGGTTTTGCTCAAGGCGATGCTGGCCGCAATGCCGTCCTATTTTATTTCCATCCTAAAGATATTGCAGCAGGTTGGGAAAAAGATTTTGGGCATGATAAGGAATTTCTTTTGGACGAATTATGGTACGAACAGGCCAAGAGTTAGGTTGGTGGCGTGGGAGGAGATCAACAGACTAGTGAAAGAAAGGGGACTTGGTGTTAGGGACCTGGGGAGGATGAACGATAGCCTGCTAACAAACTGAATTGGAAACTATTGGAGAATGGAGAAAAATGAGCGAGAGGGAGAGCGAGTGGGGGTTCACACGGCAACTGGCGAGTGGGGTGGGGAGAGGCGGCTCGACTGGACGGTGGTGAGGAGGAGGTCGCGAAGGGGAGCAGAGCCGGTGAGATGCTTAAAATGCCTCGGGAGGGGCATGTGGCGGCAGACTGCAGGGACCCAGTGAGGTGTTTACGCTGTGGCGGTCTGGGGCATTGGAGGTCGGGTTGCGGGCTCCAAGGGTCGGGTGGCGGGGTCTCTTCAAGGAGGGAGGGGACGCCCCCGCCCCCCTCCCCCGAGGGGACGCCTCTCGTGGAAGTTGAGGCGCCTTGGTCGGAGGAAATCGGGGCGTTGGAAGGGAGGCTGGCGTCGACTCTGGTGGCGGTGGTGCTGGAGGGGGAGGTGGAAGTGGGAGCTCTGAGAAGGGCGATCGCCGCCTTCTTGGGGAATGGTGGGGGACCCTTTGGGGTGGCTTCCCTCGGGAGTGGGCGTTTGGTGCTGCTGGGTCTTGGTCGGGAGGAGCTGCGGCGGCTGACCTTCAAGGTGTTGCGGTGTGGTCGGGGAGTGGTGCGGTGTCGCTAGCCGGTGAGGTCGGATGGCGCGTTGATAGAGCGACCACCGGTTGGCGCGAGACAGAAAGTGTTGATTGAGGGGGTTCCCCTTTTCCTCCGCACGGTGGAGGTGGTGGCGGCGGTGGTTGCCCCTTTTGCGAGGCTCCGGAGTTGCAAAGGCATGGACCTGAGGTCGGTAGATCTGTCACGTTTCGGAGCGTGGGTGGAGATGAGGCCGGGGCGGCAACTTGTGGAGAGGACGGTACTCAGGTGGGGGAGCTCCTCCTGGCTGGTTCGTGTCTCGTGGGGATTCGGAAGCCTTAGGTCCTTCGCTGAGGCGGTGGTTGGCGACGCAGCGGCGGCGCTTGGAGGTAGAGGTGGCGGGCGAGCGGAGGAGCAAGCTGCTTTTGGGAAGCCCGAAGGTCGCGGCGAGGATCGTGCGGCGATTACGATCCTCGTGGCGCGATTTGTGGCAGGTGAAGGGGCAGGGATGAGGGAGGCTGGTGTGGGTCTTGCGGAGGGGTTGAGGGAGGAGTCTGTGGTGCTGAAGCTAGGAGACTCCGCTGATTGCGGGTGCGACTGTGGCGCTGAGGTGGCCCCAGGATTAGTGGGGTGTGACCGTGGCGGACCCGGGTCGGGCGAGCCTGACCCGATTACGGGGAACGATGGCTTAGGTGGTGATATCGGTTCGGGTCTTTCCTCGCAGGCAAATCCGAGATCTCAGAACTTTGAAGCTGGCTGGCGGGGAACTGTGGCTGGAGGTTTGCGACACGCCATTGACAGATCGGATCGGGCGGTGGGGTGCAGTGCGGTAGGTGAGGTGGGACGCGAGCGGCGACGGGAGCAGAGGTTGTTAGGCCCACAGCGGCTCACCTACAGTCTGCGGTGGTCCTACCGAAGGGGGTGCGCTGCGAAGGCTCCGACTGGGAACGTGGTTGGGGAGAACCAGCGTCGGACATGGGTAGAGCTGGAAGTCACTTCGCCTTCCGGAGGACAAGGCGTGGTGCCGACGGCAAACCTGACTAAGGGTCCCTGCGGTGGAGGGGCGGTGAGCGGTGGGAGCTGGTGGTGACGCTAGGGCTTTGGAGGATGTGGTGAAGGCGCGATGGCTGGGCTACCTGTGGGGGAGGTCCTAACGCAGGGGGAGACGCAGGTGCTGGCTGCAGACGGAGGGGAGACTACAGGGCAAGGTGGATCGGAGGGCGACTGTGAGGGGAGCTCACATGGTCGGTGTGTGCTGTTGGAAGAGGGAGAGGTGGATGAAGTGGCTGCGGAGATAGGGTTTAGGCAGTTGATGCAAGGAGGAGGTTCCCGGGGCTTTACATGACTAAGGTCATATCGTGGAATGTGAGGGGTCTGAATGACCCATCGAGGATGGCGCTCTGCGGGGGTATGTTCAGAGATGGGGGCCTGACGTGATCTTTCTTCAAGAGACGAAGTGGGGGAGCAGTGATGGGAGGCTGTGGAGGGAGGTGGGGGAAGGTGGTTTTGCGGGGTTCTTGGCCCTGGATGCGGTTGGAAGTGCGGGGGGGATTGTTGTGGGGTGGAAGGATGATGATTTTTCCTTGTTGGACTCGTTGGTTGGGTCCCATGTTGTCACTGTCAGGCTTCAGAGGTGCCGAGATAATACGTGTATGCTCTTTTCTTCGGTCCGACGGAGGGTTGGAAGAGGCAAGTTTTGTGGGAAGATCTGAGTCAGGTTGCGACAGCTTTTTAGGAGATACCTTGGTTGATTGGTGACGATTTTAATGTCACTTTACTAACAGAGGACAGACCAGATGGCCGTGGTGGATTGGACCAAGGCTCTGAGGTGTTTACAGGCTTTGTTGCAGTGCAGGGGCTGGTTGACATGCCACCTTTGTCCTGTCTTTCACATGGAGGAGTTCTGGAGGACAGCGATCCCGGATTGACAGATTTTTCACCTCAACGGTGATGGCAGAGGTTAGACCCCTTGAGCAGCCGTTCTCGAATCACACTCCCTTGTTGTGGGCGTCGAACGAGGAATGGAGGCATGGTACGTATTTTAAGTTCGACAGGACGTGGCTCCTGGAAGAGGGGTTCAGGGGGCTGGTAGAAGAGCGGTGAAGGTCGGTTCATGTGGATGGTTCGGCAGCTGTCAGGTTAGAAGCTAAGCTACGGGATTTGAGATCTTTCTTGAAGGTCCGTATGAAGTAGATTAGGGAGGAACGTGGGAAGAGAGAGGAGGCTCTTAGTGAGATTACACGTTTGGACATGGTGGAGGATGTTGGTCTCCTTTCTGACGCTGACAGGGTTTGCAGAGCAAGGTAGATACAGGTGATACAAGAGGAAGACCGGAAGGTGGAGATAGGGTGGAAGGTGAGGTCTAGGCAAAGGTGACTGAAGGAAGGCGATTTCGACACCCGATTTTTTCATATAGCTACATCTGGAAGGAGGAGAAGGAACTGGATTGACAGGTTGGTGGTGGATGGGGAGGAGTTTATGGGAAGGGAGGCGGTGGGAGGGGCAGCTACGAGATACTTCAGAGAGTTTACTGGGAGAAGACGGAGGGGAAGATGGAGATGGTTAAGGTCTGAGGTACCGTGGATCGGGGAGGCAGAAGCCAACTTCTTGACGGGTCCGTTTGAGGAGGATGAGATCCGCAAGGCAATCTGGAGGCTGAATGCTGATGGTTGTCCGGGGCCGGATGGTTTTCCGATTGCCTTCTATAAAGAGTTTTGGCTAGTGGTGAAGGAGGATGTGATGCAAGTTGTGCAAGAGTTTAGAGCTGGAAATTTGGGTTTCAATAGGTTGAACAAGTTCTACATGTTCCTGCTGCTGCAAAAGGAGGGTGCTGAGGAGATCCAGGAGTACAGACCGATAGCCCTCTCGAATGCTATCTACCTGATTGTGGTGAAGCTTCTGGCGAATAGATTGAGGACGCTGGCTGGGATTGTAGACCCGGTGCAGACGACTTTTGTTCCTGGCAGAAATATTTTGCAAGGTTATATGTTGGCCTCGAAGATCCTTTCGTCCTAGAAGAGAAATAAGAAGGCCTTCTTGTGGAAAGTTGATTTCAGTAAGGCTTATGACTCGGTTCAATGGTCGTTTCTTTGGGCGTCCTTGGTGAAGAGGGGTTTCTCGCCGATGTGGATTGACTGGATGAAGAGATGTGTCACCACGATGTCTTTCTCGGTTCTTATCAATGGAAACCCAACAAGGGGTTGGATTCAGCCGAGGAGGGGGGTGAGGCAAGGATGTCCTTTGGCCCTAATGCTTTTTGTGATTGCAGCGGATGCTCTTGCAAGGGCAGCTAAGAGGTCATGTGAGAGGAACTTGGTGAGGGGTTTCTCCTTGAGAGATGGGACGAGTATCCCGTTACTGCAGTATGCAGATGATACGATTTTCTTCATTGAAGATGGGGAAGTGGAAGTCAGGAGAATGCGGATCCTAATCTTGTTTGGTGAGGCTTCAGGACTGCAGATCAACCTGTCTAAATCTAATTTTGTCCCATTCAATTTGATTGAGGCAGAGGTGAGGGGGTGTAGCTTGGGTCTTGGCACAGAGCAGATGAAGCTTCTGATCAGATATCTGGGTTTACCATTGACGAATGATAGGATTCTGGTGAATGATTGGGCTCCCCTGGTGGAGAGACTAGAGGGGAGATTGGAAGGGTGGGCATCCAGGCTTTTGTCAAGGGATGGAAGGTTGGTCTTGCTCAAGGCGGTTCTGGCAGCAATGCCGTCGTATTTCACTTCTATTTTGAAGATGCCTCGACAGGTTGTTGGGAAGATAGAGAGACTTATGAGGAATTTCTTTTGGTCCAACAAGGGGACGAATGGACTAGGTGCCAGGTTGGTTACATGGGAGGAGGTCTGCAGGCCATTGGAAGGAGGGCTCGGGGTGAGGGACCTGGGGAGGTCTAATGACAGCTTGTTGGCGAAATGGGTGGGAAGCCTCTTGGAATGTAGGGAGAATTTGGTGGGCAAGGTGTTTGGGACGGCTTATGGTGGCCCAGTGCGGTGGGATCTCCTGATATCTCCGCCAAAGGATGCTTCTCATTTTTTGAAAGGTCTGTCGATGGTGGCTCCTAGGGTGCGGAATTGCTTTGTTCCGGTGGTGGGAACAGGGGGAGATTTTCAGATTTTGGCAGGATGATTGGACGGGACAAGGTGTGCTTCCTAGAAGATTTCAGATGTTGTTTGCTTTGTCCCAGAACAAAGAGGCATTTGTGGCCGAGGTGTGGGAAGATGGGTGGTACCCGCATTTTGTAGGAAACCTGTCAGATGCGAGACTCATGATTTTCAGGTTCTACTTGAAGAGTTAGAAGGGCTGCAACCGGCTTCTGGTACGGATATGTTTGGTTGGGATGAAGGTGAGTTCTCGATAGCGACTGCCTATAGGAGATTGTCCGCTGAAGATCCCATGGTTGAGCTGGATCTGGTGAGGGACTGTAGACAGATTTGAAAGGCCGTGTGTCCTTTAAAGGTCAAGATTTTTGTCTGGCTACTTAGGAGGAGAAGGCTTGTGACCAAGGTTTGGAGGGCGAAATGGACTCCTCGAGAAAGTAAGGTCTGCCCTTTGTGTGGAGGTGGGGAGGAGGAGATAGACCACCTTTTTTTCACTTGCCCGTTTGTTGTGCAGATATGGGGCAGGGTGGGAGCGACGTGGTGGGAATGTCGATCTTTCGAAGATTTTTGGCACAGCTTCAGAAGCGGAGGTGATGTTGGACGGATCATCTTCCATACAAAGAAGGAGAAGGCCAGACCGTTGGCAGTGCTATGGGGCATCTAGTTGGGCAGGAATGCTATGGTCTTCAGGGACCAGAGACCCTATGTGGAGAATTTTGTTAAGTCTGTTAATTCCTTGTTTAATCTTTGGTGTGGTTCCTTGTGAGTAGGGGACCTTGGGGTTTGCCTGTTGTATTAGCGGTGGCTGTTGATTCTATAATTTATATATTTAGGTAGTTATCACTCTGGATAACTACCCTTTCCTTTTTTTAAAAAAAAACTACTGGAGAATGGAAATAGCTTGGTGGAAAAGTTCATTCGATCTTCTTATGGTGGTATGGTGCAGCGGGACCTTCTCCTTGCCTCAATGAGTGCTTCGCATTTCCTTGGGGGTCTATCTCTGGTGGCAGCCAAGGTACATGGTTGCTTTGTGCCGGTGATTGGATCGGGCGAGGTGTTTAGATTTTGGCAGGATGATTGGACAGGTAAGGGGAGTTTATGTGGAAGGTTCCCGAGACTCTTTGTGTTAGCTACAGATAAAGATGCATCAGTGGTGGATATTTGGGAGGGAGGTTGGCACCCCTCTTTTGCTAGGAACTTATTGGATGTGAGGATTTAGGAGTTTCAGACATTGCATGGGGAGCTAGAGGGTTTTCAGCCCGAGGAGGGCATCAATGCTTTCTATTGGGATGAAGGTGAGTTCACAGTTAAAGTTGCATATAGAAGACTTAGAGATGGGGGCCTACTTGGGGATCTGAACCTAGTGAGAGATTGCAATCAAGTTTAGAAGGCGGGATGCCCTTTAAAAGTGAAGATATTCACTTGCCTATTTAGGAGGCACAAGCTTATGATGAAAATGTTGAGAGCAAGATGGGCACCTAAGGAGAAGGAATGTCCCCTCTATCATGGGCAGAAGATGTGAAACACCTGTTTTTCTCATGCCCGTTTGTATCTCAGATTTGGAGGCGCTTGGAGACGAGGTGGTGGAGCCACTCTTTTAGGGAGTTTTGGAGATCTTTGAAGAGTGGGGGCATCAATGTGGGTCAGAATGTCTTCCACTCGAAGGAGAGGGCAAGGCCTTTCGCGGTGCTGTAGGGCATCTGGTTTAGGAGAAATGATGTCGTGTTCAGAGCGCAGAGTGCGTACGTGGAAAATTCTGTGGAGTCCATTTCAACTATGGTTAGGCTGTGCAGTGCAATTTTGTAGTTGGGTGTTTTTGTTTGGCTGAACGGCCTATCTTTTTTATATGATTTGATATAATATATTCTGGGTGATTATCATTTCGATAACTGCCATTTTCCTTTTTTTTTAAAAGAAAAAAGATGAAACAAATAGACACAACTAAACCCCATGGGAGTAAGAGGAAAAACATCCCTGCAAGGGAACAAAACAGAATAGGATATCTTACCCCCTAACATAGACAAAGATACCCTATTTATAAAAAAGCAACAGTAAGAACGACATCAGCCTAAAACCAAGATGAAACATTCATGTGAAACATTATGAATCAAGCCACATCCAACAAGTGTCATAATTTGCATTTAGCAATCCCATTCTATTGTAAGGTGAGAACACAAGTCTGATGAATCACTCCCATAGAACTAAAAACTAAGTCAACTTGGCATTAACAAATTCCAATCCATTATCAGTACAAAAATATCTTTATAACTGTGGAAAATTGTGTCTTTATTTCATTGAAGAAATTTTGAATAAGTGTAGGGATTTCTGATTTTTCTTTCAACATAAACACCCAAGATACACAGGTACAATCATCAACCAAAACGAGGAAAAAATGAAAGCCCCCAACACTGTGGACCCTACATGGCCCCTACAAATCAGCACACACAAGATCAAAAGGAAACTCATACTTCTTATTATGACTTAAAAAAGAATGGTGGTGTTTGCCAAGCTGACAAGCATCACAAGGAAAATAATATGAAAATTGACGATGAAGAACATGAATACTCAAGTGACCCAAATGAAGGTACCACTGTAGTGAAGCAGTGGCACGAGCAGCAGTAGTAGTGGAGGTGGTAGGCTTAGGTAGTAGAGGCCATTCCACTCAAGTCCTCTGCCAATCCGCCTCATCACTCGTAGATCCTGTAAAAAGAACCGATCATGAAAAGCTGCTTGACATCTCAAATCCTTAGTAATAGACATCAAATTAAGAGTAACTCTTGAGGCGTAAATAACATCTAACAAAGGGATGAAGAGAGAGATATATCTTCAAGGCCTGTAATAAGCCAAACCAGCATCTGCCACCTTCACCTGGAAAGGGGTGGAAAGACTGCGAAGGGATGAAAAAAGAGTAGAGTCTCCTGTTATATGAGAAGAAACATCTGAATCCGCTATCCATGCCGGCACACGAGAACTGACTGCTAGAGCAATGGTAGCTGTGGGATGACAAACAAACACCCCAGCAGTAGTGGTGGTCTGAGAAGTCAACAGCCTATCATATTTTGCCCTAGAAATAGTAATCAGACTCTTTACATCCTAAGATTGTGTACCATCTTCCTAAGAAGTAACCTGATTAGCATGAGGACCCTGGATTTGAGGATACCCATGATTAATCCAGCACTTATCCATGGTATGTCCAATCTTATGGCAATATTCACATACATAGCTCCCTCTGCCACAGCCTCATCCACCTCTAGAAGTACCACGTCCTTTGGCACCTTGTCCACCACCAACGAGTGAACCACGACCATGACCAAGACCAAAAGATGCCATGCCAAATGAATCAAAACTGGGAACAAGCTCTATGATCTCCAATCTAGAGAGACGAGGGTAAAGCTGAGCAGGAGTAGGGATCTCCTCATAAGTTATCAACTAGTCCTTGACTGACTTATACTCTGGACCTAATGTAGCAAGAAATTGCATAGACCTGATTGCCTATCTCTACTTTTCCATAACTATAACGTTAGATGTCGGTGGCTGATATGTTCATCCCACAAATTTTTTAACGTCCCGTAACACTGCCAAGGGCATAGTATCCTCTCTAAAATTGTGGATATCCTCAATCACACGATACAATCTAGCAATGTTACTCTTCTGGGAGTGGATCTCATGTAACACCTTCCACATCTTCGCAAAGGCATAGGACATGACTTATTTAGCAATATTTTCTTTCATGTTCAACATGCAAGTTGCGACCCAGTCATTGTCTGCCTCCTAGCCATCAATCTTTTTGGAATCCTTTAGTTCATCCCTCAAAAGAATGTATTTCTTTCGAAAAAAATTTCAAAATATAATTGAGGGAAAATAAGTCTATAAGCATGTTTAAGGGTTTTTTTTGGTTATGTATTATGGTCAAATCGCCTGTAGAAGGCGAGTTTGAAGCCGATGGTTCCCCCTTGATCTTGCATTCCCTAAAGATGAGTCCGCACTTCCACCCCCACAAAACCCTCCCCTCATGGTCGTCTCCCCCACATTCCTCAAACGTTCGACTCCTCTATCCTCTTCTGTCGCGTAAAGCTCCAATGCCATAGTTCCTTGGACGTGCAAAGCTCCTCCGCCAGTCCTCCTCGTCATTAGTTACTGCGGAGGCTCCTCGTGCAAGACGTCGCCGCCACTGCGCATTCCGTAGACCACCGCCTGCCCTTGCTACCCATCCTCACGCGTAAGAGGTCACCACCCCTCCTGTGTGGCCTTCCATCACATGCAGCTGTTGTTGCCCCATTGGCAGTCATGGTCGCTAGTCCTCCTCACCGATCTTGCTCGCAAGCCCTTCTCACCGGTACTGCTCGCTAGCCCTCCTCACCACTCAACGTTCCTCCTCAACACTGCTTGTGAAGGTTTAACTAACACCTTTTTGTTTTTTTTTGTTTTTGTTTGACAGCCATGTAGTCCATTTGTTCATGCAATGCACCTGGTATGTACTAAGCACAACTTCCCAGGAGCATAGATGTAAGCATTTTGGTCTAAGTTGACTTCCACCCACTGATCTATGCTGAAAAAAATCCATGTACTGCACACAAATAAGCAGATTGATTAATCAAAAGTAACAAGCTTTGGTACATTCTTCTATTTAATTTTTATTGATTCAGACAAATAAATGAAGGATAGCCATTTTTCATTAAATTAGGTTCTTAGCTAAATGTTGACCAAGATGGTCAACCTCATTCTCCTAGAAGTCGGTGTCAGATATAAGGTATCTAAGGCATAACTCACTCCAAAATTTTTTGTAATTATGGGAATGACAGCTACCAACAAGCTGACAAGGTCCGTAAGATGCCAGAAAATTGGAAAAAAGAACTACTGCAGAATAATCCAGTATTTCACATAGCAAACTTAAATGAGGCCTAACACAGGAAGGATGCTTCTGTTCATCTGTGGTGTACAAGATAAATGTGAAGCCACGACTCATCGCTGTAAAGAAAATCAACATGGAAGCTCCTCTCTCACATATCGACAGTATTCTCAAATGCTTCACTTTCCATCATCAGAAGGTAGTACTCTAGATGAATTTAAATGAAAATGAAGAATTGAAGAACCGACAGGTTTTTTTTTTTTGAAGTGAAGAACCAATAATAAATCATTTCTTTTTGTTTGTTTGTTTGTTTTTTTTTTTTCCTTTTACTTTTTTCGAAAGGAGACCTACTCAAAAGTAGCAATGGTAGTCATTCACTCTTACTTTGGAAGCATAGAGCACATCTGAACCCTCTAAGTATATTTTCAACATATGAATGACTCCATTTGAAAACATCTCTGTTATGTTCCATCTAAAGCAAGTTAATTGTTAAATCATCCAATAATCATTATTGTAAGTGAATGTCAATGACTTAGATAGATTGGTTATTTATTAGTTAATATGATTGAATATAATTACATTATTCAACCCTAAATCATTTTTGTGCTCAAGTAATTGTGCTAAACATAAATCATTAGACGAAAATAAATTTGTAGTAATTGTGCTTACCCTAAATCTTTTTTTCATTGTTATAATGTTTGGAATGTGTTTTATCTTTGTTATGAGTTGAAATATTTAAATAATGTGGAAGTATAAATATCAAAACACATAAACATCACAAAACACTTGGATTTACGTTAAAACCCCATTCACAAGGAGCAGGGAAAAAACTACAGGAGAAGGCCCCGATAGGGTGTTGATTTGTATTTCTTCTTCTCAAAAAATAACTGAGGGAGTACATGCCTACTTATAAGAAATCATACACACAAAGTTTACATTTTCCAATGTGACACTAAACCAGCACACAATCCTCTCAACACTTTCCCTTGTAAAACAAATCCACTCTACATAGCAAACCAAACAACACTCTGAACTGGTTCTTGCTTGTAGGTAGAAACACGGGCTAAAGTTACTGGACAAACTATAGCTGGCACTGAAGATCTGGTGTTGATAGCTCCCTATTCAGTATCCATGTAATTGGGTCTTCCTTTAAAGACCTCGAAGGTGGATCTCCTACATAGAAACATGAAATGAGTCCTTCCTTGAGGACCTCGAAACTCTGGACCTCCCAGAGTTGGGTTTCTCATGTGGAGTCCATGAACAAAAGAGACTCCCAAACGGAGGTGGCTACAACAAGCTCCCACACTCCTTTCTCCCATAATGGTATGGGAAAAGACAATAACGAGAAGAAAATAAAATCTGAAAAGTTAGAGAAGACTTCTCCATCTCTTTTCTTAAACATAAACCTCATCATTATTTTTTACCTCTTTTTTTCCTTTTTTTCCTTTTCTTCTTTTTCTTCCACGCCATTTTCTCTCTTTTATTTTTCCTTCTTCCTTCTCTCCTTTTTTTTCTTTTCTTTTTTTTCTCCCTGTTTTTTTTATATACCTTTATAACTTGACAAAGAGATAAAGGAATCCCCCAACCATTTTTTTCTAAAAAAAAAAACCTCGTTCTCACCTTAGGGTTTGGAGAACCCAACAGCCGCTCAGAGTTACCGCCGCTGCTCCTGCATCCTCGCCACGATCTCCTTCGTCGGCTCCTCTGGCAGATCCTTCGCGCATGCGGGCCCCACTGTGCTCCTCAGCTATCACGACACCGCATCCATCTCCTCCGTCCGACAACGAGGTCTGCACCGCCATTGCCTTCTTCGCTATCTTGGGTATCGCGTGCACCGCCATCATCGAGAAGGCTTGCAGCAACTCTCGGGGATCCACAATGCCGCCGTTGCGACTCCTCATGCGGCTGTCGCTGCCGCTATTATCCTCAACCTCGTCCTCGTAGGCCGCCACGTGAACGCCTTCACCCATCAAGGAGACTGTCAGGGCCACGAAGTCGAAGTTGCTCCGACGGGTTCCTCTCGTCGAGATTGCACGACCGAACCGTCGACCTCCCCCTCTTGGACAAGCGCGACCCTCTCTTCATCGGAGTTGACAATCAATCACGGGACTCGTTGAGCCACACCTTCTTCCTTGCGTAAGATCAAGGCTCTAGATCAGGAAGAAAAACATCCTCCGTGGAACAATAACTTCATATTAAAAGAAAAAATATGTGCAATAAAGAATAAAACCTAGAAATGAGCATGCTTTGATACCAAGTTGAAATATTTAAATAACATAGAAGCATAAATATTAAAACACATAAGCATCACAAAGGAAAATACTATCGATCGAGCTGCGGTAAGACCAACCATGTTGTACGGTTCTAAATGCTGGGCTATAAACTATAGGCATGTACAGAAGATGTCTATGGCAGAAATGAAGATGTTAAGATGGATGTGTGGTCATACAAGAAAGGATCGTATTTCAAATGAGATTATTAGAAAAAAGGTTAAGGTGGCACCAATAGAAGATAAAATGAAAGAGGCACGTCTAAGGTGGTTTGGACATTTACAAAGAAAGCCACTAGGTGCTCTAGTTAGGAGATGTAAGAAGTTGGAGGCTGAACCTGTTAAGAGGGGGCGAGGAAGACCAAACAAATATTGGAAAGAAACTACTAAGTATGATCTCAATTACTTTAATTTAAGTCCTAAAATAGCTGAAATCGATCTGTGTGGAAGCAAGGAATCCATATAACCAACCCCACTTAGTGTAGGAAAAGCTTTGGTTGTTGTTGTATAAGCATCACAAAATACTTGGGTTTACGTGGAAACCCCACTCACAAGGAGCGGGGAAACAACCACGGGAGAAGTCCCGATAGGGCATCAATTTGTTTCTTCTTCTCAAAGAATAATTGAGGGAGTACACGCCTACTTATAGGCCATCACAGACACACAAAGTCCACATTTTCCAATGTGGCACTAAACCAACATAATCCTCTCAACATTATGCAAATGAAAAAATTGAACATAGAGATGACAGTGTTGGATATGACAGAGGACTGATCAAAACTATAATAGTCCTTAGTGAGTAAAAATTCGACAAATTTCGTTGCCACATTTGCACGATTCTTGGAATCAATTAATCTAACCGTGAAGTTGAGATCCATCATAGGTTCCCATTAATTTTGGGAAACCAAGGGAACAAGCACATGATCCAATTCGTTTTGACACCCATCATTAATGATAATTTGTTAGAAACACTAATGTGCTTCAGTCAAAGTACATGTAATTATGTGGAGCTCTATAGTGACTCTCATATCGTTATGGAAGAACATCATCTTGTTAATGAACAAAATCCAAAAGTGAACTTAGTTGTTGATGGTAATGAAGCTAGTGTGTATGATGATGTTGGTGGTAATGAAGGTAGTGTTCATCCACAAGTGCATGCAGTGGTTGATAGTAGAGGCAAGTCATCGACTCGGATTGATACTAATGCTCAAACACATCAAGTGAATGATTTTTCTTGCAATACTTCCCAGAGCTTACCAATTCGGCTTACAAGCAGTGTAGGCACTTGTGGGATGCGATTTAATGTGCCAGTTTCAATACATTTTGTTGACGTTGACGTAAGTGATTACTATAATGAGGAGATGCATGTCAAAGATAGATTTCAGGGGATTGCTCCTACTACTGATGATGAGATGGAAAATAGAGGTGCAAGAGATGATGCAAGATATCAATGGAAGGATAGGAGTGATGTTCCTATTATTCCTCGTTTCCTTTCTTTAATGTGCATGATGAAGAAACATAGTGCTCCTGGGAAGAAAATGAAAGCATGCTAGGTGACAACATAAGCCTATGTAATGAATTGACGAAAGGAATGTTTCTAAGAAAGGAAGATGTGATATCCATTGTGAAAATTTATCACATCAAGCATAAATATGATTTTATTGTTCGCAAATCATCAAAATCAATTTAGTTCATGATTTGTACGGAACGCGAAAATGGTTGTATTGAGACTAGGGGCATATTTGTTATTTTTATGATTCTTGGGGTGCCTTTGTAAGTTTTCCAAACCTCCCTAATATAAAAGAGAGGTTAGGGTTTCTTTTGAGGAATAAGATGTTCTCTTTTCCTCGACATGGTATCAAAGCAACGGTTATAGGCCGATGTTCTAATAACCCACCAAATATTCACCTAAAAGATGATCAAATCATCAACATGAAGAGATTTGATCGACGAAAATCATGACAAAGCACAGCAGCAAGGACAACGCCGGGAATAAGGTTCCCAGCACCGCCGCCACTGGAAGAGGCTGCCGCCCCTGTAGGGGGCCCTGCTGCCGCTGCTGGGCAGCAGCATCGCCCATGGGGGCTGCAGCAGGCAGCACAGCCGCCACTGGAGGGGTACGCCGCCCCTGTAGGGGGCTTTGCTGCAACCGCCGGGCAGTGGGGGTCTGTCACCCCCATGGAGAGTCCTGTAGGGTCCGCTGCCACAGTGGGCTGACCCATAGGAAAGCCACAACCAGATTTTAAGGTTGAATCACGACCTTGGTTTCGGAGTTGTGGTATTCTCTTATGCGTGTTGGAACCTATTTCACGCATTACCTTTGTGGTGATGAGTCTTCTCTCACCATTGACTAAGAAGATGCATTTCTCAGGCATGATTAGCCTTCTCTCATGCCAAGAAGATGAGTCTAATCTACTAGAAAAGTCAAACCCAGATTTGGGGGGACTTGTGTGTACAGTCCAAGAAGATTCAAGGAAGAAGCTGATCAGAAGAGCATGGATTATATATTCCGGTGCCTCGATCCATTTTACAGGAGATGTGAAGCAACTAGTGAATCCTAAGACTCCACAAGGAATCAAGGATGTCAAAGTGGCTAATGGAGCCACGTCATCCATTACTGTTGTTGGCCATGTATACACCTTCCCGAGCATTGTGATTAACGAGGTGCATTGTGCTCTGCAGTTCTCAATGAACCTATTGTCCGTGAGTCGTATCTGCAGAGATCTTGGGTGCCGAGTAGTATTTGATGAGGATTATTGCTACATCCAGACAGGAGATATTATGGGTAGGGGGATAGAAAGAGGTGGCCTCTATTACTTGGACACACCCATCCTATTGTAGGAGCAGCTTCCATAGCTACTAATCTTTGACTATGGCACAAGAGACTTGGGCACCCATCGCTCAAGAAAATGCGACAGATGTATCCCGACCTACCAGACACGTTGACTATGCAGTAGGAGGATTGTCAACTTAGGAAGCACCATAGGAGCACTTATGCTAGAGTGAGCTTAATTCCCTTTGCGTTAGTCCATTGTGACGTGTGGGGACCAGCCAGGGTTCCTACTTTAGGAGGACACATATACTACACTGTTGTTATGGATGATCATAGCCGTCTTACTTGGGTTTTCCTAATGAAGGCCCGTTTAGAGATTCCCCAAGTTATTCAGCAGTTCTTGGCAGAGGTTCAAACTCAATATGATGGCACTGTTCAAGTCTTCCGCAGTAATAATGCTTTAGAGTTCATGCAGCGAGATGTTCATAGCATATTATCCTCACGGGACATCATTCACCAGACATCTTGTACTCACACGTCCCAGCAGAATGGTGTAGCTGAGCGCAAACTTTGACACCTCCTGGATATTGCTAGTACCTTGATGATTCATATGAAGGTTCCTAAGCAATTCGAGCGGGATGCCATACTTACTGCTACCTATCTCACCAATAGGATACCTTCATCTGTTCTTCACAGGTAGATTCCCTTCCAGGTGATCCATTCAGATTGTGACAGGTTGTTTGCCTTTGAGGGTTTTTGACTGCACTTGTTTCTTCTAGGCACACGAAAATCAAGACAAGTTTT
Organism: Thalassia testudinum; assembly: GCA_037157565.1. NCBI lineage: Eukaryota > Viridiplantae > Streptophyta > Magnoliopsida > Alismatales > Hydrocharitaceae > Thalassia > Thalassia testudinum. The sequence continues at coordinate 150,457,391 of JAZHRO010000031.1, forward strand.
CTCCTAGGGTAGTTAAATGTGTCTTCCTTAAGTATTCCAGGACATAGAAGGGGTATAGGTGCTATGATCCGAGCCGCAATAGATACTTTGTCACTGTAGATGTCACCTTTTCTGAGAAGATTCCATACTTTTCAGAGGAAGGAACATCTATATAGACCACACTAGAGGAGACTCAGATCTATCACCAGAGGCCACATCCTTCACCAAGACACTAGGACTTGTCCTGACTTGGCAGATGAGAGTACTTCAGAACTGAGGAGCAGTCATCTCTGAGGAGACCCAGCAGAGCATGGACACTCCATCCTTTATCTCAGTACACAGGTGTTGCTCATCTTAAGGATGGAGTTCATCATGTTGCTTCAGCGATTACTACTTCTACAAGTCCTAGGGATTTTGTTCAGGCTTCTCATGATCTTAAATGGCAGGCTGCAATGGATGAGGAGATACAGGCTCAACAGTCATGACAAACATGGGACCTAGTAGCTTACCTTGATGGAGCTACTGTGGTAGATTGCAGACGGGTCTACGCTATCAAGTATATACCTGATGGGATAGTTGACAAGTACAAAGCCAGGCTTATAGCCAAGGGCTTTACTCAGACTTACAGATTAGATTACTTTGAGACATTTTCCCCTATAGCATGTATTACTTCTGTCCAGATTATTATTTCTGTTATTGTGATTAGGAGTTAGCCTCTATATCAGCTTGATATTAAAATTACCTTTTTATATGATGATTTATCTGAGGAGGTGTACATGAGACAACCTCCAGGATACTGCACTCAGGGGGAGGATGTTTGTCGCTTACGAAAGGCAATATATGGCTTGAAACAAAGTTCACGTACCTGATTTAAGAGGCTCAATATGAAGATTGCGAAGATTGGGTTTCAACGCTCTACCTCAGATCATTCAGCCTTTATCAGGAAGACTAAGTATGGAAAGTATACATGTGTTGTCCTTCTTGCAGTGTACGTGGATGACATGATTCTTATTGGAGATGATGAGGATGAAATTGCCCAAACCAAGTCCTTGCAGTCTACTTTTGTTACCAAGGACTTGGGAGAGTTGAGATATTTTCTAGGGATTGAGGCTGTGCGACAGGAGACGGGCTTGTCCTTGTTACAGAGACAGTATACACTCCAGATCCTTTAGAAGTCATGCTTGCTTGGAGCTAAGCCATCTGATATACCTGTGGAGCCACCACCTGCACGTTTACCTGATGAGGAGGATCCATTATATGGGGATATTATCGGTTATCGCAGTACAGTTAGATGCTTACTCTATCTTACTATTACAAGGCTTGATATCAGTTTTGCATTGAGTAGAGCCAGCCAACACATACAGGGTCCACATTGCATCATTTTGAGGTATCTTAAGGGAACACCAGGCAAAGGACTACATTACAGAGATAACGGGAATCTAGATATTGTTGCTTACTCAGATACAGATTATGCTAGGTCTATAGATGATCGCCGCTCTACTTCATGACTTGTTGTGTATCTTAAGGGGAATCTCATCTCTTGGAGAAGTAAGAAGCAAAGCATTGTTGCATAATCGAGTGCAGAGGCCGAGTACAGAGCAATGGCACAGGTGACTTGCAAGATTATGTGGGTAGTTTCCTTCGTACAGGATCTTGGCATTCAGACTATAATACCTGTTTCACTTCTCTGTGACAACAAGTCAACTATTTACATTGCCTCGAATCCGATTTTTCATGAGAAGACCAAGCACATTGAGGTCGATTGCCACATTGTTCATAATGTTCTCACTAGTAGGATTACCACCCCATATTTTCCTTCAGAGCTTCAGCTGGCTGACATATATACTAAATCTCTGAAGCGTCTAGATTTTATATACAAGTTGAGTCATGTAGATATCTACGCCCCAACTTGAGAGGGAGCATTGAGACTAGAGGCGTATTTGTTATTTTCATGACTCTTGGTGCTTTTGTAATTTTCCCAACCCTCTCTAATATAAAAGAGAGGCTAGGGTTTCTTTTGATGAATAATATGTTCTCTTTTCCTCAATAGGTTGCAAATGGAGATTACGGACACATCGAAGGAAAATTGACAAACAATTTGTGATTGGAATACTTGAGGAGCCGCATACTTACAAACAAGAACTAAGATCATCCCTAATTGGATTGTAATTTTCTTGTGCATTCCATAATAAATCATGTTAAAGATTCTCCAATTGCAAAGATCTCCTACTTGAAGGCAGTCTTAAAAGACAAGCATGGCTACGAAGTAACACGAAGAAGAGTTTGGGATGCGAGAAGGAAGGCCATTAAGCTTGTGTACGGTGATTGGAAGGCATCAAACAATGACTTGCAATACTTCACGCCATAAAGGACAGGAATCCAGGCGCTTTCGTTGATACTGCCCATGTGATGTCATGTGACAATCCTACGACGGAATATTTTGTAGGAGATTTTTGGGCATTCAACCCATGTATTGAAGTATTCAAGTATTGTCGTCCCGTGATAACCATTGATGGGACATTTTTGTATGAAAAGTATAGACAAAAGTTACTAATTGCATGCAGTATAGATAGTGATAATCATATAGTTCCCCTTGCTTTCGCAATTGTCACCGAGAAGGCAGCTGACGTAGGGATGGTTTCTTATGCACGTTCATGATCACGTAATTGGAGATTGTGAATGGCCAATTTGTTTCATTTCATATCGTCATGGAAGGATTTTGGCATATGCAGCTAATGATTATATTGGGTTGCGTCCTTTCTTTGTTGTTTGGAGGTATTGTTCACGACATGTTGCAAGCAACTTCAACATGACCCACAAGAATGATAAATTAAAGAAGTTGGTGACACAAGCATCATTGTAGGCTTCACAGATTAAATTTCAAAGGTGTATGGACAAAGTGGATGACATTAATGAGGATGCACCGAACTGGTTCGATGAACACGACTACCCAGCAGAGAAGTGAACATTAGCATTTGATAATGGCTACCAAATTTGGGTATATGACAACCAATGTAAGCGAAAGTTACGTCATGATGAAGGATGCAAGATTTTTGCCTGTGGCTGCACTAATTGAAAAAACATTTTACAATTGCGTTTCATATTTTGATGAGCGACGTGGAGAAGCATCTACGAGAATCTTGCAAAATGAGGTGCTAATGAAGTATGGGCAACAAAAGCTTCAACATTGGAGAGGCATTACAAATCTACATCACGTAACGAGATTTCATGGGCAACTCCATCTACATTACGAGGTTAGCATTGGTTAGCGACATACGAATTATGAAAAGAAATGTGACAAGAAACATGAAGTAAATCTCCATGACCATACTTGTACTTGTAACAAGTGGAAAATATACAGAATCTCATATCCACATGCATGCATAGTCCTTTCACATAGAAATGTGCACCTTCGGCAATTCGTTAAAAAGGTACACATGAGAACATCAATTTAAATTGTACTCTAGAAAATTCTATGCATATGGTGATAAAGAGACATGGGAACCTCAATCCCTTCCAGTGATAATTCCTCATAAAAGCCAAAGATGTGAAAATGGTCAATGAAGATCGAGTAGGATTCACAACAAAATGGATATTAGAGAACCAAGAGGGCATAATATATGTACAGGTTGCAACCAACCTGGACACAACATTCATAGGTGTCCACCTGCTCCACAAGCAAATCAATTTTCCATACCTACTAGACAATCCTCTACACTTGTTGGACAGTCTTGGACTCATCACAGAAGTCAGAATAAAAACAAATGTGGGATTTGTAGACAACATGGATAGAATAGGAAAAATTATCCAAATAGAGGTACAATATGCAAACTTTATTTCGTACATAATATTACGCTTTACATATACTTAAAATGAACTTTAGTTTCCTTAAAAAAAAGAAAAAACTTCGTCTTGTTCCTTATATTAGTGGGATATACATTGCTCTTTGCTTGGGTGTTCACTAAAGATAAGCAATTGCAATGGAATAAGTTAGTTAAAAACGTTGTACTATTAAAAAAACCCTCATGCAAGTTAATAATAATTTCATGTAGTTTTTTTAAATACTAAAAGTATCCTTCTGAGGAGTAAGCAAAACCTATACAACCTATAGAACCAAACCTATAGAAGTACACAGAACCTATATAACCTATAGTCATTGTAGGATAGTATAAATGTTATACTCCTTTTCTTTATACTTTTCTTTTACTTTTATATCACCATTCATAAGTTAAGGTTTTCCTCTTGTTACAAATAGAGCTGGGACCTACTGATAGGAGTGTATTTAAATTGCAAAATAGCCATCGATATCATAGTGTTTGGGAGAGTGGAGATGTAAGGAAAACTAGCTTCTCATCAACTAACATATATTTCTTATTTCAACATGTAATAGTTTTCTTTTGAATTGTAGGGCTCTATTGAGATGCAAACGTCGAGAGTACATCTTACGTGGTGATCTAGTGGATCCGAGGGTAGTTGATTATGTACAGAGAGCTGGATTTCGAGGTACATATGAGCTTGATTTTGTCTAGCTCAATTGGCACCTCATTACCACCCTCGTAGATAGATGACGACGCGAGACTCATACATTTCACACGAGGCATGGAGAGATGACTTTGACTTTGGAGGATATAACAATTATTACTGGCATGCTTATAGATGAGACAATGGTTACTGGTGTCACCACATTAGAGGGCTGGCCAACACTGTGTGCACTTTTGCTTGGATGGACACCTGCAGGGAAGCAGATTACTAGTTCGAAAGTTCCTATGACACAACTAGTCGATAACTTTCAATAGTTGCTAGTTGATGCAGACGATGAGACAGTACAACAATATGCATGAGCATACATATTACAACTCATTAGTGGCATACTATTTCCAGATAAGTCACGATCTCAGGTATCTCTCATCTTTTGCCACTCCTAAAGGATTTAGATGCTACGGAACAGTACAGTTGGGGTGTAGCAGTCTTGGTCTACACGTATAGGTAGCTTTGTTTGGCTTTAGCTGCTGGGACAAACAAGATTAGAGGTGCTCTAGTTGTCCTCCAAATTTGGGCGTGGGAATGGTTTCTCCACATAGCTCTAATCGTTCACCGTCATCACGAGTGGCATGGACAACCACTCAAATGTCAATGGAGGGCAGTGTTCGATGTCAGGAGGGTGTCAACATATGTTGTTAGACCATATAGAGATGTGTTCGACTTTCAGACCCCTGATCATTGTTCTTGATTGTTTTTTTTAATGATGCATAACAAATTATAGCATAACATTATACAAATTATGTACAGGTGAGATGGATGCCTTACATGGATAATGTTATGTAAACATTACCTAAATATTGCCTTACAGGGAGAGAGAAATTGAGAGCTCGAGTACCACTGATTGTTTTCCACATAGTCGAGCATCATTATTCAGATCGAGTTGTGCATCAGTTTAGAGGTCAACAAAGCATACCTATAGCATGTGATATAGGTGATCACCTCCATGGACTTGATCTTAGAGGGATGATAGACATTAACTGGAGAGATTACCACAGACAGCATATCGAGAGGTGGGATGCACATCGTCAGCACATTATCCACATAGAGTCGACTGCTGAAGCTGCAGTTGCCGATGATTACCTTGCATGGTTTGATAAGATCACCTGGAGATATATCGTCAAGCATGGAGCTATATTAGCTTACGATGTAGGCACTTTTTTTCTTTGCGATGCCACACACGATTTATGTACTATTTATTTCTTTACCATATAATAACCAATTAATAACATTGAGTTGAAAAATGTAGATCTCTCAATGGACCCATGTCATCGAGTTGGTAGTTGATAGATAGAACATCCAACAGATTGCAAAGGTCGCAAAAGCTACGATACATCACTCGATTGTTGTGCAGTTCCAGAGGATCCAAATGATGGTGAGCAACCTATTCGACGACGTGGTAGACATAGACGAGGTCGAGGACCAGCACTAGCAGATGATCAGGCTCAGGCACCAGCAGATCAGGATCAGGGTGCACCACCATCACCACCACCAGCACATGATCAAGCTCAGGCACCAGCAGATCAGGATCAAGGTGCACCACCATCCCCACCACTAGCACATGATCAAGTTCAGGCACCAGTGGATCAGGATCAGGGTGAACCACCATCACCACCACTAGCACATGATCAAGCTTCACCTACACTGCCATCAGAAAACATTGGTAGCCCATCCTATTCCGACTATGTTACTCCATTTTTAGAGGTGTCATTCGACAAGTTGCAAACCCCAGGATCACCTCAAAAGAGCCAACCAGATAATGATGATAATTTAGGAGATCGGGTGGCCCAGGCACTTCCACACGTGCTTACTACACCACCATTACCACCGTACTTTGGGTGCATGGACAGACCTACACTGCCATCGGGAGACATTAGTAGCTCATTCCATTCCGATTTTGTTACTCCATTTACAGAGGTGCCACTCAATCCGTTGCAAACTTGAGGGGCACCTCAAAAAAAAAGGAGATAATGATGATGATTTAGGAGATGGAGTGGTTTAGGCGCTTGCACACGTGGTTACTACACCGCCATTACCGCCCAACTTTAGGTACATGGACAGCTTCGAATCACAAATAACCTAGATCGATCGGTCATCTTTACTTAAGCGGAATGAGAATCCGAACATTCATGTACAATATAAGTGAAGGAGGAGAAAGTAATCAGTGGACATGTATGTATTTAACTCCATTTTCTTAGGAAAAAGTATATTAATTTTACTCTAATATGTCAACTTGTTCTTTGCATTCATAGAAATGTCCGCAACCTGATGCACTATCCATGGTTTTGCCTACACTTTTTCTTGTATGGCATTTGGCAGGTGCTGCTTTTGTAGGTTTGTTTTTGGTTGGAACTGTTGTTCTAATGACTTTTTGACTTCTGTCGACTTCTGATTTATTTCCATAGAAGACAGAGGTGCTTTTTTGGGTTGGATTGCCTAATTGCCCAGAATATTTTTTAGAAGGTTGCCCTGTATTGCATAAGTCATTTCGTGTAAAATTTATGGATTTGTAGACATTCATTTCAGACTAGTATTAGAGGGATCATTATTATTGAAATATAAATGTGGTTATTCCAAATGTAAGGTAAAATATTTCAGAGGTTGGAAGGATGCAGGCCCCACAGCTTTCAGCTGCCAGCAGCATGAGCTAGCAGCAGTTACACTCACCAGCAGCAGCTGCAGCTGGTAGGAGCACCATCTGCCGCCAATTTTGGCCATCTTGCAGTTTAGCACTTTCTCATGGGGCTTTTATAGTGATGCATGTTTGATGATAGGCCTTTTATAGTTTTTTTCTCCATACCTGCAGATGATTAGGCATGAAGTTAGGCTACGTTTTGGGGATTTTACGATGCATGTTCGGGGAATTTGATTGGTTATGAGTTTGCTTGGAATGCTCCAGAAGGCTTCCCCATAATTTGCCTGGGAATTTACTTCGACATTCATGAATTTCCTGATGCTACAAACAAATGCAGCCAAAACTGAAGCCCCTTGAATGACAACAAAGCAGTGAAGATTCTCAACCATGAATTTCTTGCTAATACGGAGTCAAGATCCATTTTCTTGCTGAATAGGGACATCACAGATGTAACATGAAGAAATTGAAGTGCTGATCCTCTTCCTGCAAAAGAACCATGTCCACATATTTTGACTTTTGATGTTTCCCCTTAAAGGACTCTATATGTAATTATTTTAGTTGAAGATCAATGTATAATTGTATGTTTTCTTATATGTCCTTCTTTATCATGTTAATTACAATCATGCACGTGTTTGAGGATATGGATGTTTCTATGATAGATGAATTGGAGGTGTTGATCTTTTTGTCACTATTGAATTGAATCTGCGTATTGCTGCAGCAATATATTGATCATTTTGAAATTCAATTTATCCAGGGGAAAGTTCAAACAAAGATCTACTTGTTTATTTTCTCTCATCAAACGAGCAGCTGGTAGATTTATTAATTGAATCATTTGTTTGACAGGGGTTATCAGTGATAATTATTAATTATTGTTGATAGAGCACTCTAATTATCTCTTTATGTACTAATTTGAATCATTTTGTCATTTATTTTATCCTCTTGGACTTATGTGATAATTTACCTAACACCTCTTTATATAAAGCGATGTAGGATTTCAATTGAAAAATAAGATTTATTATTTTCTCTTACTTAGTAACAAAGCGGAGATTCTAGATTGACGCTCAGATATCCCACCTGCGTAAGCCTCCATACCCCTCCACCAAAACCCTAACTTCCTTGTTAGTACCCACAAGGGGCCGCCACCCTCCAGCAGGGTCGCAGCCAGTGCGTCACCAGCCACCGCCGACCCCAGCCGGTTGCTTCCTGCACACAGGGCCGCTACGAGTACCCGACCGATCGCCACTGCGGTCTCCCTAACCGCCACCATCGCTTGACTGCCGCACCTCCTTGCTGCAGGCTGTTGCTACCTACAGAGCTTCTGCCGCCACTACCTGTTGCTTGGCTACGAGTAGTGGTGGTTGGTGGTCGGGGTGTTCTCGCCGACAAGAAGCAGTAACACCTCTTAGAGGCATTATTAGGGCCTTCCCCATACCCTAACATGCGCTAAGCCTAGATCTAAGGGGTGCTAGTGCCTCTTGGGATGTTATCTAGGATCTCTAGATCTTAGATCTCATGATCAAGACATCACGTTCTCTTTAATTTCCAGCTTTTCATAATCTGAATGGTGATTTTAGATCATGTTTGGAGCATCTTGTTGTAGTCCTAAGGCACGAAGGCCTCTTCAAGTAGTTCAGAGGTGTCATCGGGTACTGCTACGGATATCGAGAGTTATAAAACTCCCTTCTTCGTTCATATTGCTAAGCTGAATGAGACTAATTATGTCAGATGGTCTCAGACATTCCTCATGACCGTCGAGGGACATGATAAGGAACACATCCTATTGGAGTTGGAGCCACAAGATAAGATCGGGAAGAATGCCACATGGAAGAAAGATAATGCAATAGTCCAGGCTTGGATCATAAATTCTGTGGAGCCTTAGATCAATGATGGAATTATGTACTACAAAACGACTACGGAGATGTGGGATTCTCTGTGTGACACGTACTCTTACGAGAAGAATTCCAATAAGGTGTTTGTGATTTACCATGCCATTGGTAGTCTCAAACAAGAGGGCCAGTCACTTTCTGAGTACTATGCTACTCTGAAGGGGCTCCTAGAGAAGTACAACGCCTATCGTCCTGTCTGCACCTGTGCTATTCAGAGGGCATACAGGAAGGGGTATGTTGTCCTCCAGTTACTAGATGAACTTGAACTTGATTATGAGGCTGCTAGGTCTCAAATCCTAACTTTTGCTGAGCTTCCATCACTTGAGAAAGCCTATAGTCATGTGAGTAAGATGGTTGTTAAGCCATCCATGTCAGATGTTGGACAGACTCCTGTTCTTGTTGCTGCTGCACATGGAGGACGTGGTGGTCAAGGTATGACTAGTAGACCATGCACCATCTGCTCGCATTGTGGGAAGGTAGGCCATTCAGAGGCCTCCTGTTGGATAAAGCATGGTAGATACCCTATGGCCAACTAGGCTATTTCTTTTGAGGAGACGAGCGGCATGGTGTCTCGTGCTGATTATGATGCTATTGTCCAGCATCTCTCCCAGTTGACCCAGGAGACTACTACTACTGCTGATACTGCGGCATTGACCTCCGCAGGTATAACTTCTGCTCATAGATCAGGTACTGGTAGTTCTGATAACGCCTTGTGGTGGTGGATTCAGGTGCTTCTCAGCATCTCAGTAGTGATGAGACATGTTTCAAGCAGGTTCAGGATGTTCCCTTGGGTAAATCTATGCAGGTGGCAGATGGTAGGCAGTGCAGAGTTCATGACAGAGGAGATGTGGTAGTGACTCCTACACTGACTCTACTTAATGTTCTATATGTTTCAGATTTTTCGATTAGACTTTTGTCTATTAGTAGGATTACAAAAGACTTACACCATCGCACAATATTTGATGAGTTGGGCTGTATTTTTCATAATAAACTCACGGAAAGAACGATTGGTGGTGTACATGAGGGGGTGTGTATCGCCTAATCCAGACTCAATTTGTTGCTATGTCAGGCGAGGTTGCTTTTTGTGCTGGTACAGCTCTTGAGTGGCATCGTCATCTTAGGCACCATTCACTGGACAGGTTTCAACACGTCATCCCTCATATATCGCCTGCTACTGAGATTTTGTATGATGCATGCAAGATTCAGGAAGTCGGCATACAGTATGTGGTTGGTTGGGTCACCGCATAGTGAGTATGCGGTATTCGGACGAGTATGCGGTTTTACATTTTTTATTTAAAAAATATAAAATAATTAGTAGTTTATTAAATTTTGTGTTATATGCAATGTTATAATTATACAAATGTCTCAAGTAGTATAAAAAATATATATAGTTTAGAACCATATAATTAGACATCTTTAATTATTATACAACCGAGAATATAAAAAATTTGACATCTTGAAAAAGAAAAATGTAGAAATTAGAATCCAAATGTTCATTTAAATAAACACAAAAGAATTAACAATAGTGTTGAACACAAAATGACATTTAATATAAATAATTGATGTAACAAATAAGACCTTAAAAATCAAAAACCTAAAACAAAAATCAGACTTAGAACTTGATATAAAAACCAGACTTAACAATTGATTTATTTAATATTAGGAATGATTTATACACATTGTCACATACAAACCCTAAAAATCAGACACAAACAAATACAATATTAGGAATATATGCAACATTTGAGACACACATGCACGATGTCACAGACAAATCAGACCTTAAATATCAAACCCAATAAAAATGAAAAACCTAAAACTAAAATCAAACTGTGAGAGATATAACTCTAGTGATGGTCGGTGCAACCTCTAATGTTGGTAGGCAATGGCCGATGGGTGATGGCAACGCCGTGCGAGAGGCGATGCAACAACCGACAGGACGATGGGAGCACCGCAGCGAGAGGCGATGCAGTCGTAGCAGCACCCGATAGTGTTACACCCAACATTGGTAGGCGATGGCCAGTAGGTGATGGTAACACTGTGTTAGAGGTGGCAGAGAGGGCGACATGCCGACAGCAGAGAAGGAAACACACCGACGGTAGAGAGGGCGATGGCAGAGAGGGGTTTAAGCATTCTCGATGGGTTTAGGTTGGGATATTAGGCATTCTCGATGGTAGGGAGAGGTTTAGGATATCCAAGAAGTTTTATTTTTAAGCGTATCTTTTTTATGTGAGGCCCTTAAGTTTTTTTTGAAAAAGACCCCATCAGTGGATCTAACTTAAAAGCGGGTGACTACTCGACTGAGTAAACGCCTACTCGGTCCGACTACTCGCCCAAACCTGCTTATAGCACTGCATTGCATTACACGGTTCAGAGAGTGGTCCGCTTACGACTATGCAGCCACCTACTCGACCTAGGCGACCGACTTTTTGAACACGGGATGCATGCCACGTGGGAAAGTGTCATAGAGCCAATTTTCCTTTCAATTATTCTCAGACTTCTGCTGCTATTTTTGATTTATTGCATATGGATGTATGGGATCCGAGTAGAGTGTCAGATAAACTTGGTCATAGATTCTATCAACTTGCTGTAAATGATTTTTCCAGGATGTCATGGTTATTTCCTTTAAAGAATAAGTCAAATATTGGATTTGTGATTGAAACATTTGTTTTACAAATAAATACTCAATTTTCTACTACTGTGAAAATTATACGATCTAATAATGCTTTAGAATTATGTACAACTAAGTTAGCAGCCTTTTATAGATCTCTTGGAATTGTTCGCCATACATTTCATCCTTATACCTCGCAACAAAATAGTGTAGTGGAAATAAAACACTATTATGTGTTAGATGTGGCTAAAACATTACTGATATAGCATAATGCACCACAAGCGTACTGGGGAGATGCAATGCTAATTGCATGCTATTTGATTAACAGATTACCCAACTCAACTATTCAGGAACAAGTTCCTTGGTAGGTCCTCTATCCTAAGAAGGACCTATTTACTATACCACTTCGTGTGTTTGGTTGTGTAGCCTTTGTTCACCTTCTAGGACCCAGCAGGGACAAGTTGGCTCTAAGAGCAGTGAATTATGTCTTTCCGGGCTACAGTAGCACCCAAAAATGATACAAATGCTGACCCCCGAGGCAAGAAGCATTGTAACTGCAGATGTCATATTTCATGAGCCTATTCTCTATTTCTCTACAGGTGGTCATCAGGTGACGTTTGAATGAGGCTCGGCTCCTATGCCTGTTCCACTAGTTCCCTTGGAATAGATCCCTGTCACACATTGTAAGGATACTACTACCACAGAGACTTCCATGAGGCAGAAGACTGAGATTACTCAGGTCTACAGATTATCCGTCACATACAGACATGCATGGTGAGAAGAACACACCCCTCACCATCTCAGCCACCTATCTCCTCTCCTGGTCAAGTATGGGTTGATGTTAGCATGAGTTGTCCTAGAGGCGCTTGTGCAGGTTTCTTTGATGAGTCTCTTTCTCCTGTTGCTGCTGAGCCTATGGAGGAAGATCTTAACCTTCCGATTGCTATTCAAAAGGCTCCTCGCAGCTATGCCCATTACCATACTACAGGGATAATGTTTACTGCCAATCTTGGGAGATCATTCGCTACTTTCACAACTGCTCTCTCTGTTACACAGGTTCCTATGTCCATCAGTAAGCCATGCTGCATTCAAAATAGCATCAGGTCATGGAGAATGAGATGGTTACTCTACGCTCCAGAGGGATGTGAGACTTGACCACTTTGCCTCCTCACGCCAGAACGGTGGGGTGCCACTGGGTCTTTGCTCTCAAATACAATGCAGATGGCATGATCTCTCGCTATAAGGTGAGACTGGTGACAAAAGGATTTACCCAAACATATGAGGTAGATTTCTTTGATACATTCTCTCCTGTCGCTCGGCTGACTACTGTCCGGATTCTAATGTCTATTGCTGCTCACTACAACTGGCCTCTTGATCAGTTGGATGTGAAGAACGCATTCTTATATAGATATCTTTAGGAGGAGATCTATATGCAACAACCCTCGGGGTGTGAAACTTAGGGAGAGTGTAAGTAGACTGAAGAAAGCCATCTATGACTTGAAGTAGAGTGTAAGAGCTTGGTTCCAAAGACTGTCAGAGGAGGTATAGATCATGGGGCTGGTAAGGTCTTCTGCTGATCATTCATTATTTGTCAGGAAGAGCAAAGGGGGAGATGTCTATGTGGATGATTTAATTTTTACCAAAGATGATATTGTTGGGATAGCATAGGTAAAAAGGAAGTTGGCTGAAAACTTTGTGATAAAGGATCTGGGTGAACTTAGATACTTTCTTGGCATTGAAGTGGTACACAGCAGAGAGAGCGTTTTCAGTCAGCGCAATTATGCTCTTGATGTCTTGCAGGAGACAAGAATGATGGGGTCCAAACCTACTAATATACCAATGGATTCCAAAGGACAACTTTATGATACAGAGTCTCCGCCTATAGATAGCAGACCTTATAAGCAATTAGTTGGTAAGCTGTTATATCTTACTATTACACGTCCTGACCTCTTCCTTGCAATGGAAAAACTCAACTAGTTTATGGACAAACCAACCAAGCAACATTGGGATGTTGCTATGCAGGTGCTTAAATACGTAAAAAAACCACCTGGTAGAGGTATCTTATTTTAGAATGACACATCTATGAGTATCGTTGACTATTCTGATGCTGACTATATAGGGTGCATGACAGATAGGAAGTTAACAACTAGATTCTGTACTTATGTGGCAGGAAATCTAGTGACCTGGAAGAATAAGAAGCAACAAGTGTTATCTAGGTCTAGTGGAGAGTCTGAGTACAGGACTGTGACTCAGACTACTACAAAAATGGTCTAGGTCAGATCAGTGCTACAGGATCTCCATGTCCAAGTAGAGGGACCAATGGAGATGAGGTGTGATAATCACGCTGCTACATACATTGCAAACAACTCAATGTTCCATGAACGTACGAAGCGTATTGAGGTTGATTGCCACTATACCAGAGGCCTGATACAGCATGGGATTATTTACACTACATCAGTGTCTTCTGAGGATCAGATTGCAGATATATTTATGAAGCCTCTTCCAAGATCCGCATTTGACAGATGTTCCAAGCTGAGCATCATTGATATATATGCTCCAGTTTGAGAGGGAGTGTTGACAGAGCACTCTAGATATCTCTTTGTTTACTGATTTGGACTATTTTGTCATTTATTTTATCCTCTTGGACTTATGTTGTAATTTACCCAACAACTCTCTCTATATAAAGAGGTGTAGGATTTCAGCTGAGAAATAAGATTTATCATTTTCTCCAACTATTGTATATGATGTGTTGTTAGTTAGTTTCCTATTATAGATGACAGTAAGTGTAACCAATCTATAGCATGTGATGACACTTTGTTGGTTTGGTGATTGTAAGGTGCTCATTACCTCTGCACTTTACCTACATGAGCTGAATGAGAAGAGGGACTGATGATCTCAGTTTCCTATTTTTGCCACCACTTCATTTCAGTTGACAGTTGGACAGAGATCAGAATAGAGTTGCTACAGTGTAAAGAAGATGAGGTGACATAAGTGAGTTTAGAGGAATCAATGGAACCAAGAAGAGAGTCGATTGGGACCAGATGTGGTACACTCTATTTCATAAGTTCCAAAGCAGCACGCCCATTTCACGTAATTAATTTTCTTTTGAAGAAGCTCCTTGCCTATGCTGATTACGACAGTCTTGGTCGTCTGAATGTTCTGGATCTCTAGGTAGACCATCAATTTTCCCCAAGAAAAGAATATGAAAGAAGTGCTGAATTTGATTTTGGACTTGGGGCAAAATAATTTACATTCCTGCATATGAAATCTGTTCATCCAGTGATTAACAAAATTCATATATGTTCTCATATTTATATATTTTGCATTTTTTTCCTGTTCAGATACAAATTCGTTGTTTTCCTAAGCCGGTTATAGCAATGGTACACTCTATCTTGGTTCTTTTAACTGTTACATATGAAATCTTTTAGTCGCTGCTGTTTTTTCAAACAACAGGTTGCAGGATATGCAGTTGGAGGTGGAGATGTGCTGACAAGATCTCGTCGTTACTGAAGCCGAGTTATCCTTGAGCCAAACGGTAACCCATGAACTCGCCTACACAGAGGGCAAGTTTGGCCAAAAAACCCCCGGTCCAAACTCACCTTTGTATAGGCAATTTTACCATGACGGGTTCAGGGAAAAAATCCCTGATCCAAACTCGCTTTTAGCATAGGCAAGTATACCTCGATACATAACCAAAAAAAATTGCCTAAATAATTTGAAAGAGTTATTTTTCCCCACTATTATATTTAAGAATTTCTTTCTGTAACATCCCACAAATCATGCAAAAAAGGTAAATCATAGTAAAAAATTAGAACCATCCAATTTAATAGTAGTACCTGGCATATGGGGTGGAACACCCGTGGTAGACACCTTTCCAGTGGAGTCACCAACAACTTCCTTGTTGTCTGCCATGGTGAACGATTCGTGTGAATCAAGGCCCTCAAATTACTGCATATGGGGATGAATAGAGGGTTGCAAGAGCAGGCTTGAAATCACCAACTTCATATTAGAAAAAGGGTGATCTGCTTCTCTAGAGTGTGTACATGTTACCAAGGCATAATCCTACCTCAGCAACAGTACATGAAGGGTCCTAGAAAGTCAAGATCGACCCCATCAATCACTGCAGGACCACTAAGAGTGTGCCTAGCGGTGCTGCAGGCAGCCCGGTGATGCTGGCAGTGCTGTCGGCTACGCTGCTAGCATTGCAAGCTGCCCCGACAGTGCTGCTGGTGTTGCCAGCAACAGTGCTGGCAAGCCTAAAGGGTAGATGGTGCCATTAGGGCTGCCGCTGCACCAAAGAGAGACAGCACACCGATGAGAGGAAAGGGATACGGTGGGGGGTTATAGACATGATTTTAAAAAGCTAGCCTCGAGACAAGGTAGAAGAAAATCACCCTGAGGCTATAGCCTCGTGATTGCAGGGTAAGGTGCACGCCTCGGTTTGTCGAGGCATAGCTAAGGCAGTAAGGCGGCAAGGTGAAACCAAGGCTATAGCCTCAGTCAAAAGTTCACATCTGAAAGTCATGTGAGTTACATATAACCTAATAAAATAAATAAAATTCCTTTTTAAAATCTTATACCCATCACCCAACCCCAAACAATAGCCCTAACCTCTCGAGTCCTAAAAAACCTATCGCCCTTAGCTATTGCAAGTTATTCTCCATCTTTGGACTCCATTATTACCATTGTCGATGGCTGTTACTGTATTGCCAGTTGCCAGTCACCTCCCGTATATGTCACCCCTTATCAATTTGTGTAAAGACTCGTTCTGTCCTGAACCTTTTAAGACGTCTGGATTGTCGGTCAGACGTCTAGACCATTTCCCAGACGTCTGGAAATTTAAATTTTGGTACGTGACTTCACGTCTGCATGCAGGCTGTGCGCAGACAGTACCCTTCTTCTCTCTCTTCCCTCTTCCCTCCTCCACCGAACCCTAATGCACCCTTATATAAACCCCTCTTCCCCCTTCCTTTCTTCCCCACTTCACCACAGCCAGCCACCTTCCCTCCTTCCTCTCTAATGCAGCGAGAGGTGCGAGCGTGAGTGAGAGCGAGAGCGAGCGACAAGGAGAGGCTGTGTGAGAGGAGGAAGAGCTTAAGCTCGCGAGCTCGTGGAAGCTCGCCGGAGGGCGCACGGCCAGAGCGGCGTGTGCGGGAGGAGGCGTGCGTCAGGGGAGCCATCCCCGACACTTGCTGCAGCCGGAGCTGCAGGCGACGAGGCGAAGCTACAGCTGCGCGCAGCAAGGGAGAGCAGGAAGTGGTTTTGGTTCTGGGATTTTCCCAGAATCAGACGTCTGACGTGCCGTCCAGAAGACATATTAAACGTCTGGTGACGATACCAAACGACTGAAAGCAAATCTTCACGAAGGTATGTTCCTCTTGCGGTTATGGTCATGCAGGTCACATCGCAGCTACGATTTGCGTGGTTAAATATAGGCAATTTGCCTGTCGTAAGCAAGGATTGCTTCAGGAAGGCGCAGGACACGCCCTCCCACACGTTTCGGACGTCTGGACAGCTTACCAGACGACCGGAAGTACTCCCAGACGTCCAGAGGAGAGGTCAGACGTCTGGAGCTGGATCCAGACGGCTAAGAAGAGGTTCTAGACATCTGAGGTCGATGTATAACTTGAGGTGAGTTTCTGATTACTTTTAAGACGTCTGAACCTTGTGCCAAACGTTTGATTTAGGTCTGCAATCTTATTTTTGACCCGTTCAAGGTCCATTCGATGCCCGTTTTACGCAAACAAGATATCGGTGTTTTCCTTGTGAATTCCTCTACTTGCTACAAGACCTTTTATACTGTTCTGAATGTTCTATTGTGGTATGTTCCTCGGTATAGAACTTTGATCGGTTGCGGGTTCGGGACTTGCTGAGGCACGTGAGCCTACCATTCGAACCCCCAATACTCATGGGTGATCTGGTAGAGTGAGTTCCCCCTTATTTTAATTATACGACCTGAATGTATATGTGAAATTGAATAACTAGAAACTTAGGATGTGGCATGAATCCTAGGACAATAAGTACTTGCACTGTTTGTATGCGTGTTTGAAATTACAGTCTTAAATGAATGAATAGAAATGTAAACTATCTGTTAATAAACAAGATATGCCTGTGAAATATGAAATGCATGTACTAATTAAAGAGTTACATGTGACATTACTTATTGTATATATTCAATGATGGAAATACGAGCTGCATGTGTATAATATAAGAATGGAAATGTGAATTATGAAACCTGGGATGAAATGACATGGGGAATACAAGTATGAACCCTACGGGAAATTAGGAGTAGAGTTCCTGTGAATAAATGGAATGGACTGTAAATGTGAGTGAAAAGTGTGTTGGTCCTTTAGTACGTGATACCAAAGAGAGCAACTACCCCTGTTTAGTGTAGAGCGGAGCTAGCCGCCCTTGGGTTGGGATCCGGGGTTAGGATTGGCCACTCTACACCGACTTCTTAACCCTCGCGTACACTGTACCGGGGAGAGCTACTAGTGTAAGGAGAAAGTTAGCCACCCAACGGGACCTGGAGTTCAGCTAGTCACCCTACACCGACTTACTAGGCCCACTGGGCAAAACATGGTAGTTAGACGAAGGTGCGTGGACTGTGGAAGGGTGAGACCCCTATTTGGTTATGAGGGGCTAGACCTCTGTTACTAAAAAGGTTAGGCCATATACTGTTCCGTACTGTACTTTGGACGTACCCGTTAGCGGAAACGACTGACCGCGTGCTAGTGCGGGTTAGCTACCCGTGCGCTTATCACGCCTGCCGTAGTCACCGTTACTTCTGTCCGCGACCTTAGGGTGGTTGACTGGGTG
The DNA here is from genome assembly GCA_037157565.1 of Thalassia testudinum. Classification (NCBI taxonomy): domain Eukaryota; kingdom Viridiplantae; phylum Streptophyta; class Magnoliopsida; order Alismatales; family Hydrocharitaceae; genus Thalassia; species Thalassia testudinum. The sequence continues at coordinate 150,475,860 of JAZHRO010000031.1, forward strand.
TAGAATCACCACAGGAGACTCTCCTAACCAGGAGAGCACCACGTACGCCTTCTACAGTTCGGAAAAGACTGCAATCAAAATTGTTCCCATGAGGAACATTCGAGATCAAACAAGAGATCTGAAAAATAAACCAATGGATGAAAAGAAATAACTTGTAAAATAAAGTACTTGGAAAAGATAAATTACCTGTTAGCTTTTACTACTTTAATTAGTTGGTTGCCACTCTACTCAGTGTTCGCTGACTTTGTTACTCATAACCCTTTTCAAGTCCAGATGTTGAGCAGCCCGAGTCACCGGCTGCAGAGGGTGCTGGGTCCAGTAGAGCCCAGTAGTAGTAGTCTTCCTATTGTATTTTCTTTTGTTAGTGAGTTCAGACTCTTGTTACCGTTTACATTCTGTACTTTGTTTCCACTTTAATGTTGTGGTGGTGATATGTACTGTTAGTAGCCTTTATTTCTTTTACTGCTTGTACTCTTACTGTTAGTTACTTAGCATAGTGAATGTGGTTTACTTTCCTGCTTTTTTGTTATTTCTTGTTGAACGACTAAGTCTTGGAATTAGTCGAGTCGAGCCGGTCTCATGTCCTGTAGGAATTCGGGAATCAGGTTGTAACAGTTTGTCCCATCTCTATTGTCTATCGTTGCCCCTTTCCCCATTCAAGTCTCAACCTCACCTTTTACTATTGGTAAAAATCTCAACCTCTCTTGAGTTACACATTACATTTTTTCTTGTTACTTATACCTTTATTTTATTGTTTAGTTATGTTAAAGTATGTTTGAATATTTTATTTGGTTAATTTACATGTTATGTGATCACTGAATTGACTTTTTTTTAAGAAACTATGTGGTCATTGTTTACTTAAAACTTGTTAGATGTTTATTATTATTTTCTTTCAAAACATATTTTTTATTATTGTTTTGATTTTTTTTAAATTATTGTTGTATTGACTAGTATTTTGTATTTTTTTAAGAGTTTACATATTGTATAATACTTATGTGTACTTAAATCTTGTTATATTAGTTTATATGTGAATATTGTATGCGTAATATTTAGTAATTGATATTTAAATGTTGTGAAAGAGTAAAAATAACATGAATGTATTTTTACATTGTTTTTTCATTATTAGCACTTAATGTTATATATTTATATCATTTTTTCTTATTTTTGATCCAAAAATTAAGGCTTACGCATCGCCTCGTTGAAGGCAAACCGTCTCGATACCACCTCATATTTTTTAAAATCTTAGTTACAGAGGCTAGAGTTCTCGATGAGATACCGAGCACCGATCTAGAACTGCTGTTCTAATATTATATAGGAGGAAAAGAGTCAAGTTTTATTTCAAAAACCTTAGGACTTCTTATATAGAACGGTCTATTGGGTAAAATACAATGTCACTCTTACATAATAAGAAAATGACGAAAAAAAAAAAGACAAACTCAACAACTCTAAAAAAAATCAAAAGAAAAGCAAAACTAAAGGGAAAATATCAATTAAAATAGCCAAAACGAGAAAAACTCTTAAACTTATGTCACTGAAACTTATTACTGAAGGATAGTAAAGCTGACGGATATTTTAAGGGAGAAAATAAGTATCACAAGTACCTGGACAACTTCATCTTTAGGTTGAGCACATTTAGGAGTCTGTTCCTTTAGAAAAATCCTTATATTAGCACCAGTTGCACGTCTCATTTCAGCGATAATATTTCCACCTCTACCTAATAAGCACCCTATCTGCTGCGATGGCACTAGAAGTCTAGCCAATGCAGCAGAACCTTTTTCTGTTCCAGCCTCAGTAAGTCTTGAATGAACACGGAGAACAGCATCTTGTGTCGGAGATTGCTTTGAGTCTAAACTCTGGAATTTTTAAAACAAAAAATAAAATCAAGTTAATAGACAATAGGATCTTGTAGCATAACAGAAAACAGAGCCTCATCGAGAGGTGAATAACTCCATCCATGTTTACGACATATTCTGGACCAAGTTACAGAAGAAAGTGCTGGAGTAAATAAATATAACATTTCCATGAACATGCCTCATATGCAGATATTGCAATTACTCTCTCCTCACATTCAGGCACCGCATCAACAATCTTGATAGTGGCACCAGTCTCATTTTGTATCGTCCGAATGATAACCCCTCCTTTGCCAATGATACCGCCAACCTTTTCATTCGAACAGAGAATTCTGAACACCACTTCCTCTTCCCTTTCACCTGTGACAACCACATCAGACTTCGAACACACAAAATAACGTCTAGCATAATAATCTTAAGCATGTATATCAGGCATGAAACACTTTTGACTAAATAGAAAATTAAAAAATAATATTTAGAATTACCTTTACCATATTTTAGTACTTTCCATTTTTTTCTTTCGTTTCAAAATCATAGAGGCATGTTTTAGGTAATTAGAGATTGATTTAATTTGATTGTATTAGGCTTACAATTAGATCTAGCCCTCTCGATATAAAGAGATGAACCCCTTTTGTTTCTTAAGATTCATAATAATATTTCTAATTCCTCAAATCTTTAACATGATATATTAAAGCAACAGTTATAAGTCGATGCTCCATACTTGCCTGACTCTCCTCCTTACTTTCTTCAACCACCACAAGAAAACACACAAAACAAGCTTTTTGAAAACCCTAATCCTAGAAATCCGCCAAGAGCAAACACCAGCCACTAACCTCTAGCCAGTCGACAACCTCTCCAACAAGCTCCCCCATTGTCGCATGATCCCTTAAAGTTGCTTCTTCACCACAAGCAACGATCCTAGCAATGCTATCGGGCTACAGCCTCTATTGTGGGCCTTAAGCAGCACTCCTCTTCGCAGCTAAAGATCATCTTAGGGACAAAGCAATGTCGAAACTTTGGTTGGTAGCTACCAATAGTATCGTTAGTGGCTAAGGCACCAACCAAGGGTGCAGTGGCGAGGGAGATTCAACTTAGAGGACTCTCGAGGGTTATCTTTGCCCAGATCGAGAACAATAGAAGCAGCAAGGGCATCTAGGCCCTTCAGAGCGATCGCCGAAGCAATCACCAGACATCGAAGGGCTTACTAGAGATCATAAGTAGTTGTCAAAGATTTAGTTGGCTAATCAAAAGCCTTCAAAAGCCTATTTAGCCTAATTAGAGATGCAAGTTTCAATAAACACGACCTAAACCGAACCCAACCCGACCTGAAAAGAATGGTAAAATTCGACCTAAACCCAACTGAGTTTGCGTATGGATTTTATCCAAAAAACCCGATCAAGTTTGGGTATGGTTATAGATCTATACCCGATTACCCGATCCGAGTACTCGAATAAAATTCTCATTTACCCGAGATATATAAGTTCCACCCTAAGTCCCTCATTCCCCTAAACCTAATCTCCTTTATGATTTCCTCCATGATTTTTAAGGTTGGAAGTGCTTTTGAAGCTTCCATTGAACATCTATTTTGAAGATGAGAATCTTTTGTTTAAAATGTATTTATATTTTTATCTCTATGTACTTTTTATTTTTTATTTTTGATGTATTCCCCTTTAGGACTCCTTTTGTAATAATTTCAATGGGGATCCATAAAATTGATAAAGCCCGAGTCCCTATGTTTCGAGCTTGTTAAAAATAAAAAATTAATGAATCATGTTATAAATTTATTTTCCTTCTTTAGCTCTAATTTGGGCATGATTTGATTGTAAAATTAATTTATAAATGTGTACCTGATTGGTAAATGGATATGGGTATGGGTTTAGCCAAACCCAACTCGTTTGCATCCCTAGGTCCAATCTAAGCTTCCAAACTTATTCTTTTTTTTTATTGATATTTGACTCTTTTCCTCAATAATCATAATGACCAGTATGCCCAATGCTTGATCTAAGCTTGCACCTCTACCTAATTATCTCTTCTTTTGTTCTCATGATAGACTTGGATTCTACTATTGTGACTTCTGAGACCAAAATCTCAGCCTCCGTTCTGGTTCAAAGGGCAACAATCAAGTTGACTGGATCCTCATATTCATTAGAAGACAGGAGAAGTTACACGTACTGACTGATAGGGCTCCTAAACCCAAAGATGCAACCAAATACAAGAAATGGAAGGACAACTATCTAGTTATAAAGTGGTTGATGAACAACATGACCCACCTACTACCTTCAATATATTGTATAAAAAGACAAGAAGATTTGGGAGACTTTGAAAATAGATACTCCCTTCAAACGAGCAACTCCTATCGTGCCAACATCTACAAGTGTATATGGAATACCAATTAAGGTGGCATGTCCTTGGTTATGTATTTCACTACTTTGGAAGGTCTCTTCAAGGTAGTCGTATTTCAACCTGCCTACTGCGAGAAGTAGGTTACTAAGCGTGCAAAGTGACAGACCTACCACTTTTTGGATGACTTGGTACCACGATATCAACATGCTAGAGTCCAAATTTTATCTTCCAACTCAGTGCTTGACCTAAAGAATATACAGCCACCTCCAAAAGATAGATGCTGATACACCACCTACTGCTCCTGCTGCTATGCCTGACACCGCTACCCACGTTGCCTTTCGTGGGAGAGGTGGTCGTTCTGGCAGCCATGGATGAGTTTGTTGTATCTACTCTCCCTACATTCATTGTAAACAAACTAATCACTCTTCTTATTGTTGTTAGGCAAAGTTCGGTAAGTCCACTTGGGCGAATTAGACATTCATTACCAGGTCCCCTGTTACCGAGACTACAAGAGAGCAGTCCCCTATATCATTTACTACAGATGAGTTAGATCTCCTAAGATGGTTACTAAGAAGTAAACCCTCCACTTCTACTACTACTGCAAAGCTCTTGTCACCAATACTACTGATATCAGTTCTAATCAGATCACTACGTCTAAAGCATCCAATCCTACTACTGCTACCTATCATGAGGATGGTGATGACTAGTGGGGGATCTGAGCGAGCATCCTTATTTCTCACTCTTGACTACCTGTTTACCATAAGGACACTACTGCTGCTACTTCTGTTGTAGCCATACTATTGTCATTCGTGATTGCTACTTATGCTACAATCTTCTACCATATATTCATGCTGCAGCCTACTACTATCGCTTGAGATCAACTTCTACTGGCTAATTTCTGCTTTTTTTTGTCTCTCACGTAATTGCTACTTCTACTACAATCACTCCTGCTCCTCTCTTCTATTGTTGCTCCTCCGAATGTCTACATTAGAGGAAAGTTAACTTTTGTCTCTTGTAACAAATTGAGCGTAACAACGCTCCAACTTAGGGGTTATGTTAAAAAAATTAGAAAATAGTATTTAGAATTATCTCTTCCTTATTTTAGTACTTTTAATTTTCTATTTCCTTCCAAAATCATCGAGATATGATTTAGATGATTAGAGATTGATTTGATTTGATTGTATTAAAATTACAATTAGAATTAACCCTTATATAGAGACCAACTCCTTTTATTTATTGATATTCATAATAATATTTCTAACTCCTCAAATCTCCAACACTATCTAAAGGAGATGTAGCTTTTCAAAGAGATACTCCAAATAATCTAGGGGAAATCAGGCTACCTCCATCTATCTGTGGGTTCTCCTGAAGACAGCCTGAAACAGAAAGAAGAGCTTTTCTGATAGCATCGAAGCTTCCAGTTATCTGCAACCAAATAAAATAAGTTCTTTTGAGAGGAGATAGAATATTTTCATCAGAGAATACTTCATGCACTTAAATGGAAAGTCACAAAACAAACCTACATCAAAGCATGATTATACCTAAACAAAAAAAAAAACACCCATAACATCATATAGGTTTGAGAGTAATAGGAGACATGTAGCACCCCAAATTTTAACTTGACATGTAAGCCTATAGATTACCAGTAATATTTGCCACCTGTTTTTCCGAGCACAACATCCACACAAAGCAACAGAAACAAGAAAGAGAAATGTAAACAAACCACTGCAGTTATATTTACATATATTTACATGCCACAACAAACTGCACCAATAAATGCAATTCGTAAAGTTGAATGGCTACAAAAAGAGGGGTCACACATATACAACTAACAAAAGAGCAAGAAAAGTACAAGAGTTAGATCTTGTGGCTTGCTACACTACAAGCAGGATGGTTAATTGTTTTTCCATCACACAATATCATGCTCCTTCAATATCTCCACCCATCATGCAAGATCCCAAGCAATTCCTTTATGCACTTCTCGAAGAGTTCCACACATTCTATGTCAGAAAGTACGCCTTTGCTTCCCTAGGCACTGGAAACAAGGTCCTGGCAACCTCTAAGTGATCCCGCAAGTGCTGGGTGTGACATTGCAAGGCTCAAATCTTGAGGCGGCATGGTACTCTTGCACTTGCCATCCTATCCTAAAAGTGGAACGTGATGTAGGTGTGAACCAAGTAACTCCATAGGGCATTATCTAGTATTTTATTAATAAATGGGGACTTAAATGCTTATAGACTGCTTAGTAGCCTAAGAAATCCCTCTCGCAATTTAAATGGTACAACTAACCTTTACCGCACTTAAGGGCTACCTCAACTAGATAGATCCTTTTTATTAATGACGTAGTTGGTCGACTTTAACTAAGATCATCCCTTGTGTTTACTCAAGGCAGATATCGTGTGCATACTCCCTTAACTGAGGTTCAAGATCTGACTACCTTGTCCTTCAATAACATAATCCCCTAAACTCGGGTCCAACCATCCACAAGCCACCCAAATAGAATGGTTAGGCACATCCTTAGTGGGTGAACACTACATTCCCATCATATGGGTGATTCCCCGTAGAGATATCACTTGATGCCTCCAGGTGGGCTACCTTTACGGTGCTCCTTCATGTCGCCTCATATACCCGTGGGTATAGTCCATACCTCTTGTACAGCTCATCGATCACCCAGTCTCTAAGTGATAGAGCTTTTACCCTCTTGTCAACTAATCCACATTAATCCCATGAGTTCTTCCCCCTAACACCCCCCCCCCCCCCGGTGGTTACTTCCACAAGGGTGAACAAGTCCCAAATGGCACTCGTATAGCTCAAGACTGTCAGGCAAGCCTTAAGATTACAACCAAAATCCAACCATGAATTACCTTCAATCACTATTTTCAGGCGTCCTATATTCCCAAATAAGTCATCCAAACACCATGTCAGACATCTTGTAGAAGGGACTTTGGGTTGTTGCTCCCGACCTAACTTATCAGACATCCACTCACATTTGACGTCTAAACTCCCTTCCAAACATCCAACCATCATGTCAAACATCCCCTAGTGTGTCATTCCGAAAGGTAGATCCCTAAACATTTAGACATTTGCCCTAACACTAGATGTCTAGGGCCTTGGCAATCATGTCCCCTGGAATGTCATCTCAATTCCAGGAAGATTTGCTTCCCTACAACAAACCTCTAAATCATCAAATGTCCAAGGTTTTAACCATTAGAAGTCTAATTCATTGATCATACATCCCCTATAGTGTGTTTGTCACCTGTTGCCTTGTATAACTTACCAACTTGACTCTTATCTCATTTCTAGTCATCCAAAAACATTTAAAGAGGAGGGATACATGATCCAAACCCCTTTTATTCATAGTTCCACTCATATGAACCTCACTTAATACTTAGGATTAAACTCCAACTCACTAATATCATAGATGCAGCAATGTATTCATGCTGCATGTGTGGTTAGCACTACCACTCAGCCATGGAACACCATTTTGCAGAATTAATAACTATAGCAACCTCAACTCACAACCAACCAAGATCCCATTATTACACCTCAGCATGCAGTGATCAAAATTTCATCAGCATGCTCACAATTTCAGTGGCATACCAGCGAGATGTCGGTCTACGTGCTACTGCCTGCTAGGTCACGCACACTGTGCAGCATTGCTACTATTAGCTCTTTTGATTGCTTGCTGCTAGGGATACAAGTTTTGGTAAATCCAACCCGAATCTAACTCAACCTGACTGAAAAAGAATAAGTAAAACCCGACTCGAACCAGATCAGGTTTGAGTATGGGTTTTATCCAAAAAAACCTGACCAGGTATGGTTATGGATCTATACCCACTTACCCGAATAAAATCGCCATTTACCCAAGATATGGTAGGCTACATGTTGTATATGGATATTAGGATATAACATTCTTATTCTTACATAAACTTGTTTAACTATGTGATTTTCTTGAAATTCTAATCATTTAACTACTTCTGCCATTTTTGTTGGCATGCCCTCGACATGCCTCCGAAATGGACTATTTTCAAGGTATCAAAGTTATTGAAATCCAACATCAAATTACAGGCATTTCCATAATATGCCCTCAATAGGCCTCCCAAATGTATGCTTAGAAATTTATCAAAATGACGTTGAAATCGATATTTAAAACCTTACCAAGAAGAGGTTGCTACCCTACCTTGTTATCCTTGAGAAGCTCTTCTTGTAGCCTTCCTAGGTCCTTAGATCTTCCCTTTCCTTCCTCAACTCAATTTCTAGAAGTCACCTTTGTCAAGGAAGGTGTCAAAATGCTAAACACCAAGGGCCTATTTGTTTAGGAGAATATAGGGCCTTCCACGTTTGGGTTGGGAAAATCCAAAAGAAAGTTAAATCGGATTAGGCTCACTTATGTTGGTATACAGTTATTTCCCGGGGGCTCTTGGAATAACTATATTCCGCTACCCTTTCTTCCAAATGCGAAACACCAACCCTTTACTCCTCAAGGATAAAGTTGGACCCAAACAACAAAAGGATCTTATTCCTCCACTCATTCCACAAAATACCAATTCCATGTGCAATTCCACTAAATCTTCTTCCACAAACCAAACATGCCCCAAAAGGTTTATCATGAAGATCATGTTCTTGAGCTCAGCTCTTGCCCAAAAACCCATCATTTCAGACCTCCATCCCACATGAATGCATTAGACTAGAGCTTACCAAGCCAACAATGGAGTTGAGCTTAATGCAGAGTGGTGTCCTTGCACTCCAGCCACCAAGAACCTTCTCGGGGCCCCGTCCTCCTGCAGATAATCTTCTTCTCTATTGCAGATGGAGCCTCCAAGGTGAACTCTGGTGGGAGAATGTTCTCTTTGCTATGGAGAACAAGTGCTGAGAGTTGCCATCAGATGAGGTACTACATAGGGGTTTTTTGGCTGCTAGGCAAATTGCGTAGTAGTCCCTCCACTCTGAAGACTTTCTTTCCACCTTTCTAGGAGTTATTCTTGAAAGGTCCAGCCCCTTTCCCCATCTAGCATTATATAATTAGGCTCTAGTTCCTAACCTTGTCTTACGTTAGTTATACCTTAACAAAATCTATCCCCTTACCGATGGTTTACACAACCCAACCTACACATCAAATGAAATTTCTTAGCTTGGTTATGCCTTTTAGCCATAATCAAATCCTAATTATGCTACAATTAGCAACAGGACTTCACAAGACAGGTTCTCAAAGACTATCTCCAAAAAAGTGTTTAATGTAATATACCTTCCCGAAAGACTGAATGATTGATCCTAGAGCAATTGATTACTGGAAATACAAATCAGCACTTTTGAGGAATCAAGAATGAACCAAAACAAAATCCGCACAATGTAGGCTTTTCATCATTTTCATCGGTAGATTCTTTATTCAAACAAAAATGGCATATTACAATGAAAATCAACTCGGTACTGAAGCAACCAATATAGAACATATAATAAAAGGAAATACTCAACATCTTTGTGAAACCTATTTCATTAAATCAAGATCATCATGCACAAAGATATGCATGGCAAGCTTGATTTACCATTTCTTAAGAAGGTTTACATAACATTAATCCTCATGATTTTTCTTTTTCTTTTTTTTTTTTGAAAGATTTTCAACGTGGGATTTGATCCCATGACCTCTTAGATGCAAGTTGGGGGCTTCACCACTAAACCAATCCTTTGGTAGCCTTTTCCTTTTTTTTCACAAGAAGTTTTCTTTTTTTCCCTGGCCACTTCATGTAAATGGCAGCAGTATGGAGCATGTCTAACAAATAAAAACTCAAGCTTTTCTTTAAACAAAAATAGGTAGAATTCTAGATTATGGCATATATCCATCAGCAACAATGTGCTTCTACTAATTAAAAGAACAAAGAAAAGAGTTTTCCCATGAGTTCACCTCAATAAAATCTCATACGCTTAAATGTAGTCTATGGTAGCATAAATGCTAACATACAGGAATGAAGAGGAAAGAGCAAAGTTCCTTTTCAATGCAAGAAATTTCCCAGAAAATGACTTAGACATGCACCATTTCCCTCATTACCGATTCTCACAAATAGACACTGGCCCAGAAGAGCTTTCAAAAATGGCCAACGCGCCCACCATTTCCCTCTTCTTAAATTCTCAAGTATACAAACGGCATACAAGCTGACATCCAGTAGAAGTTAGAACTACAAATCTTTTTTAAAAAAAAAAGAGACAAATTTGCTAAATGTACGAGAATGTTCTCAGGAAATGGCTTACTTATGCACCATTCCCTTCATCTCCATTCCGCAATATGAAGAAATTAATTTCTGAGAAGAGCTTCTAAAAATGGCTGACTTTGCACCATTTCCTTCTCCCCAACTTCTCAAGAATAAGAATAGCATATATGCCGAAATACAAGAATAAGTCAAACAGTAAAGATCATCCCCACGGGTAGGATGATTCTAAGAGAAAGATGACACATGTGCCACTCCCTTGTATTTGCAATTGTTAAAGATAAAATCCGTGAATCCAAATATCAAAATGTGATACATTTACAGGCAGAGTGAATCAACCCAACAAAGATGCAAAATCACACAACAGCAGTTCATTTTGTATCCATTCCGTTGATTCCAGGCATTTTAAGGATAAGGGTCTAATTCCCGCCAGGATAAAACATCCTGACAAGACAAACCTCGTTACGATAAATCACTGTGGTGTCTCAGATTCCTAACCCAACGCACAATCCTATAGATCACCTGTAATACATCTACCTGAATTTTTCAACCATGACACCCACACAAAAGCAATGGAAGCAAGAGACGCATCACCACATATATATTTGTTGGGAGAATTGAGTGATTAATTTAGTGTCACATTCGAAGATGTGGGTTTTGTGTGTGAGTGATGGCCTATACATAAATGTGCACTCCTCTCATATTCCTTTGAGAAGAAATATACTCCCGTGGTTTTCTCATTGCTCGTCATGAGTGGAGTTTCCACGTAAACCCTAATGTTCTACATTATCTTTATTACTTTGATTATCGCTTCTGCATTATTTACATTATTCAACTTGGTATCAAAGTAGATCGTTTCTTGGGTTTATTTTTCGGATCATTATTTTTGTTCCTTGAATTCCCTTTTTTTTCATCCTAAGTCGAACGAGGCCTCTCAAGGAGGATCTCTGCAGTGGAACAGCACGGCCTGCTAGTCAACGTTGGAGCTGCACCACCTCCAGACATTGAGGAAGAAGAGGTCTTGCTGCACGGCGAGGAGGCCGCACAAGGTTAGAGGTGTCACGGAGGAGGCGATCGACAACCTCAGCAAAGTTAGAGGAGCAGAGGCCAGAGACATCAACCTCGACGGTGACACCATCAGGGCAACAAAGGATGTCCCTCCGGACGCGGCCATAGGTGGCGAGGCGTTGAAGCGCTGACCACCAAAGGGCATCCTCGTCATCATCGCCACACTCGCGATAGGTGCTCGATCTCCAAACGGCAAAGGGCAACAGCATCAGGGAGATTCAAGCGACAAAGAAGCGATCACGTGAGATCCGATCTCATGCGAAGATGGAGGCACTGGCAGCAAGGACGAAGGCGAAGCGGTGGCGATCGCCAAGGTTCGAAATGCCAATTTCGACGCCGTACCGACAAAATTTTAAGTGTACATTTCGTGGGCATGCCAAAGGCATGCCGTGGAAATGCCCGTTTTTCGATGGCCATGCCGAGGGCACACCGTGGGAATGCCGAGGGCATGCCGATAGCATGTCGACAGAAAATCACATAAATACTCAAAATGAAATAAAAAATCACATAAATACTCAAAATGAAATAGAAAATCACATAAATACTCAAAATAAAGTGTGTGTGTCTACTTGGAAAGCTTGAGTGTCTCTAGTTGAGCTAACCATCGTGTGTGTGTGTCATTTCAACCCCCCCACATTCCCAGTTTCGAATCTCCCACTCCTGCATTCAAACTACTCTGTTTGAGTGTGTGACAGTCCCCCAATTTTCGAATTTCAGCCCTTGACTAAGCCCCCCTATTTCAAATTTCAGTCCCTCCGAATCTCCAGCACCTGCATTTCAAACAGAGTGTCGATCGGCATGCAAACGTCCCTCCGAATCTCCTGCAGCGTCGATCGGCATGCTGGCGAAATCGTCAGCATGCCGCCGAAACCGTCGGCATGCCGGCGAAATTCATCGGCATGCCGGCGGCACACCTGTAAATCGACAACATGTTCATGTCGGCACGCCCCCTTCCAGAAATGGCCTTGCCGACGGCATGCCGTCAGCATTTAAATCAATGGCGATCGCACAGAGGGCGACGGTGGAGCCACAGAGCACGGCAATGCCTTCCCTTAGGGAGCGCCGCCGACTTAGAGGCAACAACCCCAGCTAGAGGGCAGCGAAGGTGGCTCCACCATGACCGACAACACACGCGGGGCATGTAATGTCCGAGATCGTGGCCAGAGCAGACAATGTCGGAGGTGGCGACCGTTAGCGGAGAAGGAGCCACCAACCTCTTCATTGCTAGGTTCTCCTGAACCCTGAAGGGAGATCGAGTGTATGTCCATAGGTTTGCTTTTTTTTTTTCTCCTTTTATCATTCTCATTTAAGCCTACCTTTTTTGGTAACTAAAAAGACCAGATGAAGAGAGGAAAATAAGAGGAAGTGATTTAAACTAAAAAAAATCTAAATAAAAAATGAGAAGAAAATTTGAAAAAAAAAAAGGGAAGAGAGGGAAAAAAAGGAGAAAAAGTAAAAAAAAGAGGAAAATGAGAAAACAAACAAAAAGAAAAAGAAATCATGTGAATCATGAGAAGAGGTGGAGCGGCTCTTCTCTACTTTTATTATGTTTTCTACTCATTGTTATTTTCTTCTCTTATACGAGTATGGGAGAAAGGGGGAGTGTAGAAGCCTTTTGTAGTCATCCCTCATTTGGGAGTTCTTTTGTTTATGGACTTCACATAAGAAATCCAACTTTAGGAAGTCCAGAGTTTCGAGATCTCCAAATGAGATTTAGTTTCGAGGTCCTTAAAGGAAAGGCCTATTTCAAGTTTTTATATGGGAGATCTAGTTTTGTAGACTCCAGAGAGGGAGATCCACTTTCGAGAAAATCAGAGGAAGATCCCTTTTACAGAGATACTGAATGAAAAGCCACCAACACCAGGTCTCCAGAGGAGAGGCCTCTTATCAGAGTTAGCTACAATTCGTCGTCAAGTTCCAGCCAGTCGATATATCGTCATCAGCATACCTGCCTACAAACATAAATAAGAAAGCAACTGTCGTCTGTAGAGGAGAGTCAATTGTATATATTGAGAGTGTTGTTTGTTCTACTGTGTTGTAGAGGAGTTTCTTTGTGCTACAAGCTAAGCATTTCATACTCCAGCTTAAGGGGAAGTGTTGGGAGAATTAAGTAGTTGGTTTAGTCACATTGGAAAATATGGATTTTGTGTGAGTGGTAGCCTACAAATAGACATGTACTCCTATATTCCTTTCAGAAGAAATATAGAAATCAAAGCCATATCGAGCTCTTCTCCCGTGATTTTCTCCTCACTCTTCATGAGTAAAGTTTTCATGTAAACCCAAGTATTCCACATTATCTTTATTGTTTTAATTATTGCTTCCACATTATTTTGATTATTCAACTATATCAGTAAATATAGTTTGTAAAGTTCAATGGTTACAAAAAAAGAGAGGATTGCATGTATATGTACATAATAAAAGGTGATCCTATATCAGTAGAAAGCGAGAAAAATATGAAAATGATATCTATATGGTTGAAGAAAATAAATCTTATTTTACTAAGCTGATCCTACATCTCTTTATATACAGAAAGGTAAGGAAGAATTATAACATGAGTCCAAAGAATATAAAAACATAATAAATTAACCCTCAAGACATAACGTACCACTCCCCCTCAAGTTGGAGCATATATATCAACCATGCTCAGCTTGTCACTGCACTTCTCAAACAGAAGGCGAGATAACGGCTTAGTAAACATATTTGCAGTCTGATGAGAACCTCATCATGAACCCCAACTAGCACAATCTAATCCAAATATGTGTGAAAAAACTCCCACAAAACCCAAAGAGAGGCTTAACTCAGAGAATTCTGAGTTAAAGAATAAAACAAATCATCAGGAGTAAAACTACAAGTTCACCAATGCAGTATGCAAACAGGATAATTAAAGTTCCAAACATAGGTCAAACGAGCTTAATAAGAAGGGAAGTGAGATGATCTGATCTGAAAAGGGTTATAACAACTTCTAGGAATTAAATGACATTCTGTGATCCTACAACAAACCCACTTTAATTCACGAGGTTCAAAGTAGGATAAAAATCAACCAAACCCTCTAAAATTCAAAGAAAAATATTCCCTAGGGTTTAGAACCTTCAATTTGACATTTGCAACCTATTTTGACCTAAAATGAGAACCATACCCAATTTATAACTTAATTTGGATTTTTGCGTAAATTGACCGGTCAAACATGGTTCAACCTCAAATAAAATTTCACCATTAAAATCTTTAGGTTCAAATTAGTCTGGTATAAAAATTTGGGCCTAGGAAAAGATCATCTTGACCGATTTTACAAATTGATCCTCTTAATTTACTTTTTAACCCTTATCTTTTGAAACCCTTACGTTTAGCTCCTAACTTCTCGTCGTTCTTTGCAGAACGATCCCCCCTGCCATTTCTGCGCAGCGCCATACCTCCGGCGACCTTGCGCGGAGGATGGCGCCACACAGGGCAGGGCGACCGTCCTCTAAAACAGACGACGGGTTCCCTGTGACGTCCTCTGTCGCAGGGACCCGCCCATGACCTCTACCATTGACCATGCCTCTCGTGCAAACGCACGAAAGGCATGGGTATCCTTTCCAACCACTCTCCAACAAGGCAGGCATGTTGTCTCCTCGGTTCCCTCCCCGCGCCAAGGCCTTTATAAGGGGCGGCAAGGTCTGCCGACTCCTTCAAGCTTCCTCTGATGGAGAAATACCCCACATTTCATCTCTTCCCCCTCCGATCAGAGCGCCCGAGCTTCCAGCGATCTCCTCCTCGTCGCTCTGCTGCCCTACCTGCAGCAGAGTTTACTCTGCCCTGTCGTCCGCGCCAGGCCGTACCAGCTGGCGCCCTCAGACCGGCTCCTCGTCGCCGATACCCTCCTCCTGGGCATCTTCGTCCTCAGCTCCAGCAGGCACGAGCCGGACGCTTTTCTCCCCCTCTTCGTCGACTAAATAGGTAGGAGTTTTCCTCTCTCTCTTGTATTTACCCCCTCCTAATTTTCCATTTCAACCACCCGACCGCCACTTCCACCTCCATCTGCTCCGTCTCCGATCACCTTCTCCGACGAGTCCATTCCACTTCCTCAGACCAGCCCAGAGGCTCCCCCTCACTCCACTCAACCGTTCCCCCCTCTCCATGCACTGCCAATCACCGCCCAGCCACCCCCCGAACAAACCCATCTTCACGCACACAGTCTGACCTAGGTCCACCTCCACAGGCACTCTCGCACCTCGCCAACCACCGCACTGCCTTCGCCGCACTCCGATGAAGCTTCCCATGTTGTCTGACTTGGCCGAGAGGCCGTCATTGTGTTTTCAGGTCAGCACCCCCTCGCCGCCATTATTGAGCTGCTGGAGCTCCTTCACTCGCTGCTCCAGGCCTTCTCCAGCCCAGGCGCGAGTCCCAGGCAACGCGGACTGACTCCGCGAAGGCGCCCAGGTTTGCGATTTGGGTAGCGAGCCTCGCAGCTGCCCCAATTGGTAGCGACTCCCTCGCCTGCGGGCGCATAATCTGAAGGTGGGATTTTAGTCCCACCTTGTGTGCAGCCGCGCGCCCACACTTAAATTGCAAAAGTGTATCGGGCTGTTTGCCTTCGATATACAGGGGTCAGGTCCCTCACGCACGCGGCGCGCCACGCGCTCGCCCGCCCTCGCCCGCGCTCACGCCCCACGGGTCTGGGCCTGATCCGACTACCCGACCAAGCACTCCTTGCCCACCACCGCACGCCGGTGGGCCTAGTCCCGGGCGCGTTACCCGAACCCGATTACCTGACTCTGGGAGAGCATTCCTAAGAAAGATTCAGAGAGAGATGCGGGGAAGGGGTAGGGGTAGGTTTTGCACTGATGGGTGTGTATCCACGCAGGGAAGAAAGAAGAGAGGAGCGGCCGAAGCCTTAGCCGCACTAAACTGAAGAAGGAAGGAAAGAACTATAGCAAGTGCGCGATAAGCCGTCTGAGCACCGCATCAGACGTCGAAAGGGCAACAGCCAAAAGAAGAAAAGAGGAAGGAAGGTCAGCGGCCAGAGCAGAAAGAAGAGGAAAAGAAAAAAGGCAGAAGCAGAAAAGAAGAAAAGAGAAAGAAGAAAGAAGACACAGCCACAAGGAAGGAAAGAAGAAGAACAAGAAAGAAGAAGGCAGGCTGAGAAAGAGAAAAGAAAGAACATCACCATAGCCGCAGGTTAAAGAAGAAAGAAGGAAAAGAAGAAAGAAGGCAGAAGCCTCTGCAGCCGCAAGAAAGAAAAGAAAAGAAAGAAGAGGAAAGGAAGACTCTACCATTGAAAGAAAGAAGAAAGCAGAGAAAGAGAAGAGAAAGATCAGCTAAAAGAGGAAAGAAAGAAGAGGAAAAGAGAAGCCAAGAGAACTTTTGCTGCCTCTCTCTCTCTTATTATTTTTGTAACATAATTGTGAACATTTATGCTTCTAGAATCATAGTTGCTCCTTGAGTTCGACCTCGAGAAAACTTGTTATTCCGAGTAAAAAATTTTGTAGTAATCTGGTAGTTATTTTGTCATATACTATAACGATTGTAAGCCATAAATAACCATAACGACAAAACACGCATGACCGTCCCCTACTATTCTTGGCGCTGTTGCCGGGGAGTAATGGCTATTCTAGAAGCCATAAAATCTCTATTCTTGAGTTTCTACTAATCTCTTCTCTTTTGTGTGCAGGCACAGGAAATCAAGAGAAGAACAAGCAGCCGCACAACAACCACTCCGAGGACAGGTAATTTTCTATCCTCTCATTTTAACCCCTAAATTCTAAAGAGGAAGAAAAAGAAAGAACAAGCAATATAGGTATAACCTGTCTTCCATACCTAGTAAATCATCAAAGCTGCATGTTTTCAATTTCAACCCACTATTCCTGCACACACTATTAAGGGTATTTAGGGCTAACACCTTCTTGTCTGAGCCCTAATTACCAAATCAAAAGGAAGCTAACTGGACCAAGTAGAACCAACATAAGACTCAAAAATTAGGGTTTTAGAGACACACTTCTTAAGCAAGAATTGAGAAATCACAGAAGAAGTGTGCCCAAGCCATTGTCTGAAAATACCTATTCAAAGAAACCCTAAGAAAATTGGCTCTTTAAAGGCACTTGAACCCTAAAAGACAAGACCTAATAAGCTCTCAAAGGAATTAATAGGTGAAGTTGACCTCTTGGGTCAACCAACCTTCAACTTAGGTCACTCTTTGCACTTAAAAAAGCTAAAGTTCAAGTGAAAACCTAAGCACCTTCATCTTAACTAAAAGTGGTAGACTTAAGAGGTCAAGATCCCCATTCTGGTCTATCTGGAATCTCAATGACAAGAGAGGTCGGGTGGGGGAAACCTTGTAACCCGTGGGGATGCTCTACTGTGTAGGGGTCTTCGCGGGACTCACCCTCTCTGGCTGCCCAGGTAATTCTCAGGTGGACGATCTTTTGATCAAGGGGTCCATCTGCCCCGAACCTCTATAATCACCCAACATTCTAGGTGTCTTGATTGGGTTCAGCACCTACTAAACTCATCTTCTCCATCAATGTATGTTTGGTAGAAGGTCCTTGAGACCTCCTTTAGAACTTCACTCTCCTCGAGGCCGAGCCTCAGTGCCCTTGTTTGAGCGAACAACACTTCACATAGACCTCTCCAACTCCGAACCCAACTCACCTTCTTCCACAATGGCTCAGCCAGTTGAAGAAGAAAACAATCTGGAGCACCAGCTCCAGCAACTCAATGACCTCTTCCAGAACTTCATGCACCCACCGCAGCATCTTATGATGCGGGATCATTATAATCCTACTGCGGTGGCTATTGAGCCTCAAGTCAGAATCCGACTGCAGAACCTGATTCTGAATTAAAGCCCAATATGATTCATGTTATACCTAAATTTCATAGGCTTAATTCTGAAGACCCCTTCCAACACATAAAACAGCTAAAGCATCTGGCCCAGACTTTTGGGTCAGATGCACAAAATCAGGATATTCTCCTCATGAAGATGTTCTCCTCCCTTATGGACAAGGCCGCCCATTAGTACCAAACGCAGACCCTGTCGATCAACAATTGGGAGGAACTTCAGTTCGAATTCTTGAAGAAATTCTTTCCCGTTGGTCGGACCAATGCCTTGCACCATCAGATTGCCCACTTCACAGAACAAACGAGAGAACCTCTCCATGAGGCATGAGATCGCTTTCACGATCTCATGAGAAAGTGCTCCCATCACGGAGTTCCTAAATGGGAATAAGTCCAGTCTTTTTACCAGGGACTCCGTGAAGATATTAGGCTTTTCGTTAATGCAACTTGCGGAGGGAATATCATGGGTCAGCATAAGGACACCGTGTGGGAGATTAATAATGACTCCATGGGATTATTCAACAGGACGAATACCCGCGCATCGACGAACCTTAGGGGAGCACATGAGACGCAGGGCCTGTCCGCATCAGTCGACCTGAAATTGATGGCCAGTCGATTGGACAAGGTCTCTATCATTGAAAAGAAGGTGGATGAGCTGACTCAGCATTTGCAGCAAGCCACCTCTGCGCATAATTCTTTTACACAGCCTCCTTCCACACGGGAGACTGTGCAAAACATTATCCACCGACCTTCTCCTGGGATGGATCCGTATCCACCCCCATCTGATTCTCAGATCAGAGGATCCTCCGATCCTTTCTATACTAGCAAGGGGAATTCCACTCCCCCATTCTCTGACTCTTTGGAGGTTCCTCAGACCTGCGAGGACCTTAACGCCATCCAGAATGATTCATTTTCCAATACCTACAATCCTGGATGGCGAAACCATCCCAACTTCCAGTGGACAGGAAATTCCCAAACTCAAAGACCACCCTTTCAGCCCCGTTCACAACCATCTCGTCCTTACCAGCCGCCTCAGCCTCGGCCCAACCCAATTTATTCATCAGGGCCAAACCAAGACCAAATGTCCCTCATCCTTCAAACTTTGGCTGACATTCAAAGAACGAATGCAGCTATTCAGAAATACAAGGACGAACTTACAGAGGTTCGAAACCAAATGGCCCAGTTGGCAAATTCTCACCAACCAAGCACACTTCTCAACATCTTCCTAACCCGAATAACGTGCCGACCCAGCGGCGTGTTATGAACCCAAACCCGGGCCAAGCACATATGATTTATCAGACCTCCTCTGTTCCTTCACCTGACGGGATGGAGGCTTCCACTTCTTATATGGGTTATCAGCAGCAACCCATCCTATCAAACCCTAACTAAAACCAGGTAGGACTAAATTCTGTAACCACCCGTAGTGGTAAGGAGACCCAAGATCCTCCTTATCCAGACCACTCCAAGCCTGGTAGTGATCCAAACCCTAGGACAATAATCCAGGACGTTCCTACCCCTGTCCCAGATCAAAGACCTGGACCTATCCTAGAAGAACCAACCAAGGTTCCATTTCTTGAGGCCTTGACCAAGGGAAAGAAGACAACCAAGCTCGTGGCTCTTGAGGACCTAGTCAAGCTCTTTGAGCAGGTCCAAATAAACATCCCTTTGATGGATGCAATTCGCCACGTACCGACTTACGCACGATTCTTGAATAATGTGTATACACCTCAGCGTAAGCCGAGAACCAAGAGGAGCCCAATTGTACTGTCAGAGCAAGCCAGCTCTGTAATCTTAAGCAGACTCCCACCCAAGGCAAAAGATCCAGATACTCCCCTGATTTCCTGCAAAATAGGTGAAACCCAATTCGACAGAACATTGCTAGACTTGGGTGCTTACATAAATCTGATACCCACATCTTACTTAACCACCTAGAAGAATCTAAGTTAAAACCGACTAAGGTGACACTACAATTAGCAAATCGATCTATAAAATCACCTAAAGGGATTCTTAAGGATGTTATTGTAAGAGTGGGGGATTTCTATTTCCCTGTAGACTTTATAGTCTTAGACATGGACACACCCGAAAACCCTAGGGATACACCGATCATTTTAGGGAGACCTTTCCTGGCTACTGCTAGAGCCAACATCAGTTGTAAGGAGGGCCAAATAGAGTTAAAATTTGGAAATCAAACCCTCAAAATTGATATCTTTAAGGCCCAACAAGGAATCAATTGCGTTGTCATCAAACAAATCTATGATATTAGGGCCTTGGTTGATGAAACGAATTTTGAGAATAACCTGATTATACCTCATCAACCACAGAAAAATCTTAAACCGCAATTAAAGGAGTCAGACCCTGATTTAGACAAACCCATAACTCATATCCTTGAACCTCACACTTACTCTGAACCACCCGCTGCTGCTGATAACCCCATCCTTGAACTAAAACCCCTTCCCGATCATTTGAAATACATTTTTTTGGTCCTAATCAGACTTTTCCTGTGATTATAAATACCAAGCTCACTCCTGATCAGGAATCCCGTCTGATTGCTGTTCAACATCGTAGAGCCATTGGTTGGACTCTCGATGACTTGATTGGAATAAGTCCCTTTTATTGCACACACCATATTTATTCAGAAGAGGACGCACGACTTTCCTGTGAGATGCAGAGACGTTTAAACCCCAATCTGTAGGAAGTCATGAAAAAGGAGATCATCAAGTGGTTAGATGCAAGGATCACCTACCCGATCTCCGACAGTCGTTGGGTAAGCCCAATTCAGGTTGTGCCTAAAAAGGAAGGGCTCACCACCATTACGACTGAAACTGGAGAAGTCATACCTACCCGATCAGCCAACTCGTGGAGAGTTTGCATAGATTACCGGCGACTCAATTCCTCCACGAAGAAGGATCATTTCCCACTGCCTTTCATTGATCAGATTCTCGAGAAATTAGCAAGAAATCGATTCTTCTGCTTTCTTGATGGGTACTCCGATTATAATCAAGTGGCTATTCATCCTGAGGACCAAGAGAATACCACGTTCACCTGCACCTTCAAAACTTACGCATTCCGAAGGATGCCTTTCGGTCTCTGCAATGCATCCGCGACTTTTCAGCGGTGCATGCTTGCCATATTCTCTGATATGATAGGTGATTATCTAGAAATCTTCATGGATGACTTCTTAATTTTTGGGGCATCATTTGATGATTGCCTCCAACACTTGGTTCATATACTCAGGCGCTGCATCGATGTTACTTTGGTTCTTTCCTGGGAAAAGAGCCATTTTATGGTGTCTGAGGGGATCGTCCTAGGACATCTAATTTCTGAGAAAGGCAGCCAAGTAGATCGAGCCAAGGTCGATCTAATTTCTTGACTGCCTATGCCTAGCTCGATCAGGGACATCCGCTCTTTCCTGGGGCACGTCGGTTTTTACCGTCGTTTCATTCCTGATTTTTCGAAAATCGCGCGCCCCCTGACTACCCTTCTCTCTAAGGATATACCCTTTGAGATCTCCAAGGAATGCACTCAAGCCTTTGAAAACCTCCGTGATCGAGTCACCCAGGCCGCGATCCTACAATCCCCTGATTGGTCTCAACCCTTTGAGATCATGTGCGATGCATCTGATTTCGCTGTAAGAGCGGTTCTGGGGCAGAAAGTTAACAGGAAACCCGTGGTCATCTACTACGCTAGCAAGACACTTGACGAGGCTCAGCGTAACTATACAGTTACGGAGAAAGAGCTGCTAGCATAGTATTTGCCCTTGAAAAATTTCGATCTTATCTCCTGGGTTCCCACGTCATTATCTACTCGGATCACACGGCTGTGAGGCATCTCCTTGCCAAGAAGGATTTGAAGCCCCGACTAATCCGATGGATCTTGCTGTTACAAGAATTCGACCTCGAGATTCGTGACAAGGCGGGAAGACAAAACGTGGTAGCTGACCATCTGTCTCACCTTCCTTCTAAGATCATCAACCCTTCTGGACCCATCACAGAGTATTTCCCTGATGAGCACCTACTGACTATTGGTACTAGACTTCCATGGTTTGCTAATATAATAAACTACTTGGCATCTCATCAGATCCCGTCTGATTGGCCAAAGACCAGAAAGACAAAGTGCGCTCTGATGCCAAGTACCACGTTTGGGAAGATCGGTACCTCTTCCACATAGTTGCCGACTAAATCATCCGGAGATGTGCTCCAAAAGGTGAAATCAATGATATTCTCTCCTTCTGCCATGACCTGGCATGAGGTGGTCACTTCTCTGAGCACAAAATCGCATCGAAAATCCTCCAGTGTGGCTTTTATCAGCCCACTCTATTCAAGGACGCATACAATCACTGCAAGACATGCAATCGTTGCCAAACATTGGGCAACATGAGCCATCGCGGCATGAAGCCTTTGCAGCCGATTCTCATATGCAAAATCTTCGATATTTGGGGGATTGATTTTATGGGCCCTTTCTTGTTTCGGATGGCTTTGAGTACATTCTGCTTGCTGTGGACTACGTGTCCAAATGGATCAAAGCCATACCGCCCCGAACCTGTGATCATAAAATCGTTCTCAAATTCATTCATCACAATATATTCTCACGGTTCGGGATTCCTCGTCCTATCATCTCTGACGGGGGGACCCATTTCATGAATGCTCAGTTCAGGTCACTGATGACCAAATACGGGGTGTCTCATCGAATCTCCACTCCTTATCACCCCCAAACTAATGGTCTAGCTGAGCTATCAAATCGAGAGATCAAGAAAATCCTGCAAGTCACTCTTCGACCTGACAGGAAAGACTGATCGTCTCGACTTTCGGAAGCTTTGTGGGTTTATAGGACTGCCCACAAAACCCAATTAGGCATGTCTCCTTTTAGACTGGTGTACGGGAAGGCGTGTCACCTTCCCGTCGAACTAGAGCATAAAGCCTATTGAGTAGTACGGAGCTGTAATTTAGATCTTTCTAAGGTTGGAACCCACAGAAAGCTTCAGATAAGCGAGATCGATGAGTTACGCCTTGATGCGTAGGAGAACTCACGAATCTACAAAGAGCGGGTTAAAGCCTTCCATGACAAGCACATCTCTATAAAGATCTTTCATCATGGTCAGAAGGTCCTACTCTTTGATGCTCGACTCAAACTCTTCACTGGGAAACTGCGATCCAAGTGGTCAGACTATACCTTGTCCGACAAATTTTTAGAAATGGAGCCGTCGAAATTAGTCTGCTCAGCCATGATTCCGAACCTTTCATCGTGAACGGTCAGAGACTCAAACCGTTCATTGATGTAACCTCTACTGATTTGGCTGAATCATCATTTATCCTCCATTTTCCCTGAGCACATTGCACCCGGCTGATGGCGTAAAACTCAACGCTCAACAGGAGGCAGCCCGTCATTCTTTTTGAAAAAACCCGAAACATTTTCTAACACCTTGTTGCACTTAAAGTTCACCCTTTAGAACAGCCGACTCCACCTCAGGTGCTTGCATCTGAGATTAGAAATCGTCCGCAACAGTCACCCCGACCCATTCACTCATCAAAACATCTGTCCTAATATATGAACTAAGTTGAAAAAAAATCCCCTAAGTTACAATGAGGGCATTGCAAATCTTAAGCATGGGGGGTATGAAAATACAAAACTTGTAAGAAAAGGTTTTAAACAAAAAAATTCACATATGCCAAAAATACCATAAAAATTAAAAAATTTTCTTTGATAAAAAAATAAATAAAATAATAATAATAATAAAATGAGAGGAGAAAAGAAATTTTGTGAACTCTACAAAAGAGGAGAAAAAGGAACAAAATGAAGGAGCACAAAATGAAAGAAAAGAGATAGTCATTAGTAAGAAATTAAAAAGTTAACCTAAGTTCTAGACCTCATTCAGGAAAAGAAATGGAAAGTGCACAGTAAGATTAGTAAGAACGTAAACCTTAGGCATTCTTGGATATACTCTTAGTACCCATTAAGATCTAGACATTCCTCAAGAGGTTGAGGAAAATGAAAAGCTTAAGTATTAGGTCCAAGGTTTAGGGAGTATTTGACCTCGTTAAGTAACTTTTGGTTTACGAGACTCAGTAATCTAAGCACCCTAACTTCACACACAGCCTGGTTCAGTAAGCATAAAAATCAAAATTATGCAGAAGCGTTGCAAAAAATTCTGAAAATGACACCTAGAGTAGGAGCAGCCGATCAACACAAGTTGATTTAGACGAGTTCCCAGCGCTGAGAGGTGGGAAATTCCCCTCGAAGATGCATAACAAAATATCATCTCCTCAGTGCTTGTCTCTTAGGATATGTAAATATCCTACTGAGGGCATGTAAGGACTCTACTAGTTCAGATTCCATGAATGGCATTATCACGAAATGTCAATTGCAAGGGTCTAAATTCGGCCACGGAACACCATGGATGAGATTATCTCAAAATCTCAACAGCCAAGGTTTTGGGGGTTACCACAAGAGGTGCTATCTCGAAGCATCGATTGCCAGGAACCCTTGAGGATTGATGATGGGGACAAGAAATCTAATACAGACCGTGTTGAGAAGCCAATCCTAAGCTAGAATTAAAAATAAAAAGATAAAGAAAACTCTCCAAACATATAAATCTTCTACCTCTCTTACAAAACGCACTGCAAACTGAGCCAAGACTAAAATTATCTAAAGCACGGATGCTTTAACCACAAAATCCAATAAGCCTTAGGTTAGTTCTTGTAGGCCTTAAAAACCTTTGTTAAGGACTGAGACTGAGGCTAGACAGATCTGGATCTTGGTCGGTATAGAGTACCTTTTAGGCCTATGGTTGGCATTCTAACCTAATCTAGGTTTCAAAAGAAAAAGCACTTATCTGAAATCATTAAGAACTTCATGGTCTAGAACAAGGGTTGAAACCTTAAATTTTTGGTAAGGGACTAGCAAAAGCTAGGTATGGAGGTATGATGAGAACCTCATCATGAACCCTAACTAGCACAATCTAATCCAAATGTGTGAAAAAGCTCCTACAAAACCCAAAAAGAGGCTTAACTCAGAGAATTCTGAGTTAAAGAATAAAACAAATCATCAGGGATAAAACTGCAATTTCACCAATGCAATATGCAAACAGGGTAATTAAGGATCCAAACATAGGTCAAACGAGCTTAACAAGAAGGGAAGTGGGATGATCTGATCTGAAAAGGGTTATAGCAACTTCTAGGAATTAAATGACATTCTGTGATCATAAAACAAATCCACTTTAATTCACGAGGTTCAAGGCAAGATGAAAATCAACTAAACTCTCTAAAATTCATAGAAAAATACTCCTTAGGATTTAGAACCTTCAATTTGGCCTTTGCAACGTATTTTGACCTAAAATGAGAATCATGTCCAATTTATAACTTAATTTGGATTTTTGCGCAAATTGACCGATCAAACATGTTCCAACCTCAAATAAAATTTCACCATTAAAATCCTTAGGTTCAAATTAGTTTGGTATAAAAATTTGGGCCTAAGAAAAGACCATCTTGACCGACTTTACAAATTGGTCCTCTTAATTTACTTTTTGACCCTTATCTTTTGAAACCATTACGTTTAGCCCCCTGGCTTCTCGTCGTTCTTTGCAGAACGGTCCCCCCTGCCATTTCTGCGCAGTGCCATACCTCCGGCGACCTTGCGCGGAGGATGGCGCTGTACAGGGCAGGGCGGCCGTCCTCTAAACCAGACGAGGGGTTCCCTGTGACGTCATCTGTTACAAGGACCCGCCCATGACCTCTGCCATCGACCATGCCTCTCGTGCGAACGCACGACAGGCATGGGTATCCTTTCCGGCCACTCTCCGACAAGGCAGGCACGTCGCCTCCTCGGTTCCCTCCCCGCGCCAAGGCCTTTATAATGAGCGGCAAGGTCTACCGACTCCTTCAAGCTTCCTCTGATGGAGAAATACCCCACATTTCATCTCTTCCCCCTCCGGTCAGAGCACCCGAGCTTCCAGTGATCTCCTCCTCATCACTCTGCTGCCCTACCTGCAGTAGAATTTACTCTGCCCTGTCATCCGCACCAGGCCGTACCAGCTAGTGCCCTCAGACCGCCTCCTCGTCGTCGATACCCTCCTCGGGCATCTTCGTCCTCAGCTCCAGCAGGCACGAGCCGGACGCTTTTCTCCCCCTCTTCGTCGACTAAATAGGTAGGAGTTTTCCTCTCTCTCTTGTATTTACCCCCTCTTAATTTGCCATTTCAACCACCCGACCGCCACTTCCACCTCCATCTGCTCCGTCTCCAATCACCTTCTCCGGCGAGTCCATTCCATTTCCTCAGACCACCTCAACCCTCGCCGACCAGCCCAGAGGCTCCCCCTCACTCCACTCAATCGTTCCCCCCTCTCCATTCACTGCCAATCATCACCCAACCACCCCCCGAACAAACCCATCTTCACGCACACAGTCTGACCTAGGTCCACCTTCACAGGCGCTCTCGCGCCTCGCCAACCGCCGCACTACCTTTGCCGCACTCCGGCGAAGCTTCCCACGTTGTCCGACTTGGCCGAGAGGCCGTCACTGTGCTTTCAAGTCAGCACCCCCTCGCCGCCATTGTTGAGCTGCTGCAACTCCTTCACTCGCTGCTCCAGGCCTTCTCCAGCCCAAGCGCGAGTCCCAGGCAGCACGGACTAACTTCGCGAAGGTGCCCAGGTTTGCGATTTAGGTCACGAGCCTCGCAGCTGCCCCAATTGGTAGCGACTCCCTCGCCTGCGGACGCGTAATCTAGAGGTGGGATTTTAGTCCCACCTCATAAGTGTGCGGCCGCGTGCCCACACTTAAATTGCAAAAGTGTATCAGGCTGTTTGCCTTCGATACCCAAGGGTCAGGTCCCTCACGCACGCGACGCGCCACTCGCTCGCCCGCCCTCGCCTGCGCTCATGCCCCGCGGGTCTGGACCGGATCCGATTACCTGACCAAGCACTCCTCGCCCACCACCGCACGCCGGTGGGCCTGGTCCCGGGCAAGCTACCCGAACCCGATTACCTTGCTCTGGGAGAGCATTCCTAAGAGAGATTTAGAGAGAGAGACGCGGGGAAGGCGTAGGGGTAGGTTTTGCACTAATGGGTGTGTATCCGCGCAGGGAAGAAAGAAGAAGAGATGAGGAGCGGCCGAAGCCTTCGCCGCACTAAGCTGAAGAAGGAAGGAAAGAACTGTAGCAAGTGCGCAGATAAACCGTCTGAGCACCGCATCAGAGGTCGGAAGGGCAATAGCCAAAAGAAGAAGAAAAGAGGAAGGTCAGCGGCCAGAGCAGAAAGAAGAGGAAAAGAAGAGAGGCAGAAGCAGAAAAGAAGAAAAGAGAAAGAAGAAAGAAGACACAACCGCAAGGAAGGAAAGAAGAAGAACAAGAAAGAAGGCAGGCAGAGAAAGAGAAAAGAAAGAAGATCACCATAGCCGCAGGTTAAAGAAGAAAGAAGGAAAAGAAGAAAGAAGGCAAAAGCCTCTGTAGCCGCAAGAAAGAAAAGAAAAGAAAGAAGAGGAAAGGAAGACTCTGCCGTTGAAAGAAAGAAGAAAGCAAAGAAAGAGAAGAGAAAGATCAGCTGAAAGAGAAGAAAAAAAAGAATAAGAAGAGAGAAGCCAAGAGAACTTTTGCTCCCTCTCTCTCTCTTATTATTTTTGTAACATAATTGTGAACATTTATGCTTCTAGAATCATAGTTGCTCCTTGAGTTCAACCTTGGGAAAACTTGTTACTCCGAGTAAAATTTTGTAGTAATCCGGTAGCTGTTTTATCATATATTATAACGATTGTAAACCATAAATAACCATAACGACAAAACACGC
The DNA here is from genome assembly GCA_037157565.1 of Thalassia testudinum. Taxonomy (NCBI): domain Eukaryota; kingdom Viridiplantae; phylum Streptophyta; class Magnoliopsida; order Alismatales; family Hydrocharitaceae; genus Thalassia; species Thalassia testudinum. The sequence continues at coordinate 150,503,900 of JAZHRO010000031.1, forward strand.
ACGACCGTCCGCTACTACAGTCTGATCTGAAGAAGCAAGGCAGGCATGATGGAGTAACCCTTGCTGAATAAGATTCATGGTAAAATGACAATCCACCTCCACATGCTTAGTTCTCTCATGGAACATGGGATTGTTAGCTATATAGGTTGCAACCCTATTATTACAATACATTTCCATAGGCTCATCAACTGTAACATGCAGGTCACGCAACAATGATTGTATCTAGATCATCTCAACTATTGTGTGTGCCATAGCACAATATTCTAATTCAATGCTTGAACGTGATACCACACTTTGTTTCTTACTCCTCCAGGTTACAAGGTTTCATGCTGCAAATATACAGAAACCTGTAGTAGATTTTCTGTCCCCAATATCATCAGCATAGTCAGTGTCAGAATAAGCAACAATACTCATAGGAACTTTCTTCTGGAACAAAAGACTACGACCTGGACACTTCTTGATATATCTCAACATCTACATTATTGTCTGCCAATGATCAGTAGTAGGTTTATCTAAGAACTAACTTAACTTACCTACTACAAGACTAATATCCAACCTCGTAATTATCAAATATTACAGCTTTCCCACTAGTTTTCTATAGGTCTTCTTATCCATCAATTTTGTTATTTTTTTTGAAAAGTGAGAGTGTAGTTATCCAAATGATAACCACCCATGTCCATCAGTTTTGTTATGCTATCAAATAAATGAGCCTTTGGATCCATAGGGATATTAGCACCCTTAAACTCAAGCATGCCTACCTCCTGGAAAATGTCTAGAGCATATTTTCTCTGAGACATAACAATACCCTTGTTGCTCGTAGCAATCTCAATGCCAAAAAAATATCTGAGCCTCCCAAGGTCTTTCATAACAAACTGGCGAGCTAAGTACTCTTTCACCTGAGAAATACCAGCTGCATCATCACCAGTCAGTATCAGGTCATCCATATATACAAGTAAAGCCACAGTACCACTATTGGTTTTCCTCACAAACAAGGAATGGTTAGAAGAGAACCTCTGCAACCCAACCACAACCAAGGCCTCTAACAGGCATTGCAACCAGACTTGGGGACTCTGCTTAAAGCTATAAATGGCATTTCTAAGCCTGCAAACAAACTCCCCCTAAACCTCAAAACCAAGAGGTTATTGCATGTATGTCTACTCCTAAAGATCTTCATATAAGAATGTATTTTTGACATCCAGTCAATGTAACGATCATCCGTAGTGTGCTGCCGCAGAAACAAGTATGCAGGCAGTGGAGAGGCGAGCAACTGGAGAGTGTCAAAGAAATCCATCACATAGCTTTGGGTGAATCCTTTGGCCACAAGATGAGCCTTGTATCAATAAATAAACCCATCTGGGTTGTATTTCAAGGTGAAGATCCATCTAGCACCAACAAGGTGCGCACCAGAGGGTAATGGAGTGAGCTCCTAGGTGCCCCTGTCACAAAGAGCAGACATCTCCTCCTCCATAGCAGATTTCTAGTGAGGATCAAGTAGAGCTTGCTGATATGAAGTAGGAAGTTCCGAGCCAGAAACTGCAGCAGTAAATGCATGAAACTCAGTACTTAGAGTATCAGTGAAGACTGTATGCCCTGCAACACGATACTGAGCATAGGAATAGGGAACTTTCTGAATGGCAATAAGCATATCATCATCAATATCCATAGACACCTAACCCAAGGAAACATTAATAAGAGAAGCACTGTCAGATTGCTCAACATATACCTGAACAGGGGACGATGGCGATTCAGTAGTCACTATTGTGGGGGTGTGTGTATGCTTCTCTCTATAACTGACAGGTAGCTAATATGTAGTGTCATTAAATGTCTTCTCATCTGGTAATACTGCTCTAAATATGCTCATAGGCTTCTCTGAGGAGGTAACAACTCTGCTACTACTGGCGAAGTCATCCATAGATATTGGAAGTACAGGCATAGGCACAGCAATCTCCATATCCCATAACTGATGTCCCGATGTGGAGAAAAGAGGAATAGACTCATGAAATGTGACGTCCACACTGATATAGTATTTCTTAGAGATGGGATCAAAACATATATATCATTTCTACATGCAATAATAGCCAAGAAACATACACTTGGCTGCTCTAACCTCTAGGGGCAAGCTTATCCTGATCAGGTCCAAGCAAGTGAATAAAAGCTATATACCAAATGTCTTAAGAAACACAAAAAATAATTCCACATCAGGGTACAACACTATCCATGGCACCTACTCGTAGATAACAGACAAAGGAAGCCTATTAATAAGGTAACAGGTTGTAAGTGCTACATCTCCCCAGTAGGTATGTGATACACTATTATGAATGAGTAAAGCCCGAGTTGTATCTAGAATGTATATGTTTTCATTCTATAACCCCATTCTGCTATGATGTGTGGGAGCAGGAGGTCTGATGCACGATACCAAATGAGTTGTAAAACCCCACCAACTGCTTGGTGCAAAACTCTAAAGCATTGTCAATTCTAATAGTTTTAATACAAACCCCAAACTGGTTCTTCGCAAAAACCACAAACTGCTGAATAATGGTACCAACATCAGATTTATTGTGCATCAAAAATAGCCATGCAAGGCGAAAAAAATCATCCACTAGAATCAAATAATAACGATGGCCTTGTCTATCTACCACATGACTAGGGCCCCAAACATCACAATGTATCAAGTCAAAACATGCAGAACTACTAGAATGAGTAGAAACTAAAAAACTGAATCTGTGATGTTTCCCCAACTGGCAAGCATCACACTAAATCTTCATAGCTGGTGACAGATGTGGAAAGAACCGGCGTAGCTTCCATAAACGAATGGCCTAGTTGTCTGTGCCACTGCAAGACACTCACAGTAGGACTTGTTTGACAGGCTGCTACAACTAGACTCTGCACTAGCTGGTACACACCTCCCTCCTCATGTCTACCACCAATTGTACTTCCCATCATGCAATCCTAAAAAGTACATCCAACAGCATCAAAAATGACACAGCAATTCAATTGCTTTGTAATAGTACTAATAAAAAGCAACTGCATAACCATATCATAAACATAATAAACATCTAACAGGTGTAGAGTAGGAGAAACTAACACCCCCTTGTTCCAGAAATAGAGATATGCCTACCATCTGCAAGCTAGACTGAGCGTCATGGTGGAACATCCTGTATACCTCCAAAACGCTGGGGATTCCTACAGAAATGATTTGAAGCATCTAAATCTATCAACCATGTATTACTCATACCTGAAGTTGATGCATAAGTTGTAGTGCCTAAAAACTGGGGCTGATCATGAGTCAATTGTGCCAAACGCTACACCACTGCATCATAATATGCATCTGCAAGAGTCAGGGGCTCAGTAAAAGTCGCAAGAGCAGGTGTCATAGTAACTTGGTTGGCCACAGTAAGCCTTCCAAGCTTGTTCCAGCACTTGACCTCAACATGGTCAATCCTCCCACAATAGGTGCATGTCGACTTACTGCGTGTACCATTACCACATCCTCTGGCTTTACCACGGAAAAATCCACCCCGATCACCACGGGTGCTAACAGCTGCATGGATAGAAGATGTATTGATGGCAACTACATCATGAGTTGGCTGAACATGTAACCTACTAAGCCTCCTGTAAATCTCCTCAACATGGGGAAGCTCAGAGAGAGTAAGAATCTAAGAGCAAGGCGTAAAATAATCATCACTTAGCCCTACAAGAAACATATGGACCAAGAACTCCTTGTGATCTCTGCATGTAGTAGATGTACACATCGATCTGCAACCATTATATTTTCCAACAGTCCCTTCATAGTAGACTAATATTGTACTAGACTAGTCGACTCCTGCTTGAGATGACATAGATCATAGTATATCTAAAAGACTTGAGTTGAATTCAACTCATGTGAATAAGCAACCCTCAAGTCATCCCACATCTCTTTGGTCGATGTGTAATACAGAATTTCATCTCCAACGCAGAGAATAACACTATTCAAGATCCAAGCCCTCACCATAGCATCATCTCTATTCCATATTGCATATTTCTCTGTTTTTTGCTCCGGTAGTGCTTCCAGAAGCATATGTTTCTTCTCATGACCTTCAACAGTAATAAGGATAGTTTGAGACCAACGAAGGTAATTAGTCTCATCCAGTTTCACAATTGGAGCAACCAAGGGCTTTTGTACATGCCACTTTCTGCGCCATGTCCTGAAAACACTTCAGATTCTGTTGACGAAGCTATGCTAAATCCAAACGAACAGAACAACCACAAACTGCAGATCTAAATTTCAGTATCAAAAATCAATATCCGAGGAATACACACCCCATAATTCGCACACATGCAGGCAACCAAATACCGTCAACACTTCACAGGGAAATACACACCCCAAGAATCATCAAACAAGGGGAATACACATCCCAAAATCAAACAAGTCTGAAAAAAGTCATACCACAGTTCAGTGTTGCATCACTGCACCGTTAGGAAGGTTCTTGCTCTAGAACTTCATCACCAAGGTACCAAGAACCTTCCTAGACAGTATCGGAGAGAGAAATATGACCTACTGCCCTCTTCCTACCGCTGAAACCAACCTGACAGAGAGAAAAGGCACAAAAGAGAAAAGTCGAGCCTCCCCTACTGTTGCGGTGCCATTGGTTGGGTGACAGTGCTCCCCCTGTTACGGCAACGGCGGCGACGATCGACGTTGCTACCGGTGGCGGCGGTGGAGAGGCTGTGAGGTAGGGTAAGGATTTTCTTGGTGGAGTCCCCAACTTGGAGTTGAAGAAAATGTGTCTTCTTATTTTACTAAGTTGGCCCTACACCTCTTTTTTTTTTTTTTTGAGAGAAGCACTACACCTCTTTATATAAAGAGAGGTGAGGAAAAATTATAACATGAGTCCAAAGAATATAAAAACATAACAAAATAACCCTCAAGACATAACGTAACATATATCTTGCTACAACCAAAAGAAGTGACTAAACCGTCTAGCCATCAAGTGATTCCTCTTTCCTCTAGAATCTCCACCAAGTCATGCAAAATCCCCAGCAAGGATTGATATATCGGCGATATATCGCCGATATATCGATATCGCCGGGTCAGCATATATCGATATCAACCTTTATCTTTTTTCCATGATATCATCGATATATCAGAGATATATCGTCGATATCATGGACTTTTGTTGAATTTTAGAGCTGTACATGCTAGGGTTCTTGCTTCCTTATAATCCATCAAATATGTCAACTTTAGAGTTGTACATTCTCTGTTGACAATTCAGTTATTGCACTTTATTTTACTTATTGAAAAATAGGAAGAAAATTCTAAAACATCATTGAGAAATACATTAGCATCTTCAAACCTCTATAAAAAGATATATAAAACTAAGCACTTTAATAATCCATAGGGGTATTGAAAGGTTTATCATATCATCTTTCTTTGATTAAAGGATGTCATCCATAATGGTTCTTTCTTTCCCCCACAGCAACCTAGGGTTGACAGGCTCACTTATTTCAGCATGGCTTATCTAAGTACTTGCATACTGGTGCTTTGTTAATCTCCACTAATCTTGCAAACTGTGCATTATGCTATGATGGGCACAAGTTCTCTCTAGTTATTTGAGCATTTATATTTGTCTATTATATACGCTTGTGTCATCTAAACCATGTCTTATTTTACCAAGTGCATATTTGTTAGTAGGAGATGTGATTTTATGTGTTGAGCTCATAATGAGAAGAGTAATATAGTGGTTCACGAAATGTGAAACAGATCAATGAGAAAGAGGAGTATTGGAATGGAGAACATGTTGGAATTGATAAGAAAATCAGGACTCTGATTATTTGACCATTTATATTTGTTCATTATATACTCTTATGTAATCTAAATCGTATCTTCTATCACCAAGTGCATCTTTGGTGATAATATTTATGATTCCATATCTTGATATCATAATGAGAAGAGTAATAGAGTGATTCACAAAATTTGAGGCAGGTCAATGAGAAAAAGAAGAGTATTGGAATAAAAAGCATGTTGAAACTGATAAGAAAATCAGTGTAACTAAGGCATAATTTCAATTGTCAACAATATGCAACGAAATTTATTATGAATATTTTTCAATTATTATCATGTTATATATACTTTCTTTTCAATATACGACTATGTCGACATGCGACTAGTGCATTTTTATTATGTTTTCATTTAAAATTTATGATTTTCGTCTTCTAGGCATTTTTTATGATGTATTAGTTATTAGAATGTTAATTTTCATAAAATTTGTAACATTTTAGGACATTGTGAGCCCCCAAGCGATTTCCCCAAAATTCACCGATATCAACGATATATCCTCGATATATCTCTTTTTTGACTTGTCAATACAATATCGATATCGATATTTAAAACCTTGATTCCCAGTAGCTCCATTATACACATCTCGAATAGCTCCTCCCATCCTGTGTTCAAAAAGTAGGCCTCAAACTCTCTGGGCACTGGCAGTAGAGTCCTGGCATGTCCCTCAGGTGTTAGGTGTGATGTTGCAATGCCCTGATCCATAGGTGACGTGCAATACTCACCCCTGCCATCCTGTCCTAAAAAAGGGATGGGACATAGGTGTAATCGAGGTGGTTCAATGGACCTTTAATCTAGTGCTTTATTAATATAGGTGGAGATTTAAGTGTTCGTACGTATATTCCGATTTAGCCTAGGAACTCCCTCCCGTTATTTTGTTATTATGGCTACCCTTGTTCACACTTGCATATACCATGACTTGATATATCTCTCTAAGCACTAACCAAGCTAGTTGACTCTAATTGTAATCATCGCTCGTATTTACTTGAGGTAGATATCATACACGCACTCCCTTAACCGAGGTTGGAGGTTGAGCTACCTTGGCCTTCAATATTAACTCGGGTCCAAAAGTCACCCAGGAATAGTATGGTCAATTGATTACCTTACCTAATGGATGAGTGCCACGTTCCCCATCCTATGGGCATAAGCTGTACCTTTTACACAACTTTCACGATCACCATGTCCCATGGTACCAGAGGTCCAACCTCCTATCATCCAATCCATTCTAAACCCATAAGTATTTTACAGTGTTTCCCCCACTTGTGGCTGATTCCACAAGTCAAAAAAGTCATTCAAGGCATCCATATAGCCTTAGCTGGGTGATTCCCCATGGAGATATCACCAGAGGCCCCCAAGTAGGATGCCTTTTCAGGCACTCTCTTGAATCCCAAATATTCCCTTTGGCGTGGTTCGAACCCCTAGTATAGTCTCATAATCTCCCAATCTACACGAGTTGTCACTGTAGGCTCCCCTTATGGCTGACTCCACAAGGATAAGCAGGTCCGAGATTACCCTTATTTGGCCTTAAAACAGCTAGGTAAGTCCTAGGTTTAATACCAAAATCTACCATTGGTCTACCCTCCTTATTAGATGTTTAAACTATCATAAGTCGTCCTAAGATACTAAATAAGTTGTCTAGACTTCGTTTCAAATGTCCCCTTGAAGGGCATTGAACCATAGCCTCACAGTTTGGCTTATCAAATGTTGGCTTTCTTGTCAGACATCCAAGCCCTACTCTGGGCATCCAGTCAGTTAATTGGACATCCTAAACTATCAAATAAGTCCTCCAGACTTGAGATCATACGTCCCCTGGATGGGACCCCAAGTCACTACTTCCAGCCTGACCATCAGACATCCAGCATTCATCCATTAGATGTTTGATCCATGATCGAATGTTACATGGACTCGCTTCAAATTCCAGGAGACTGACCTACAATGAATGTCTAGCCTTGAACTCAAACGTGCAAGAATTGGGCAATCAAACATTTGATGCCCTACTCAGACGTCCCCCATTCAGAAATCATACATCTGATCAGATGCCCCCTGAACAACATTTGTCGCCTCTCTCCTTGCACCATTTACTGTCCCTGACTTCTAACTCAATTCTAATCATCCAAGGACAAAGAAAAAGAGGAAATACATAATCTAAACCCTTCTTGAAAATGATTCAAGACATTTGAAACTCAATTACTGCTTGGAGTCGCCCTCCAGCATACTAACACAATGCATGCAGCAACACACTCATGCTGCATGCAGGTTTCACCATTAACATCCCTATGACACACCCCAATTTACAAACATCCGAAATGCTATAACTAATCCCAAGAAAAGAAGAATAATTCCCTACTCTATTGATCTTGAGAAGCTTTTAGTGCAACCTCCCTCTTATTGTCGTGGAAACTCAAGCAGTCCCCAACAGGTTGCTCTCTCAGCAATTCAATCTCCTCCCTAGACCTGTCATCCAAAAACATACGATCTCAATCAGACTTACAACAACCTACTTTGGGAAAACTTGTTCTAAACCATTCTCCTGTTGACATGCATGCATTCAAACCTAAGACCCAGAGAAACTCAAATCCCCATTTAGATCAAAGTCTGATTGTTACCCCAATGATGAGTTTGTGAAGGAATAGAGAGACCTTCTCTTGCTTTCAAGCTTTTGTGGAGGTGCTCCAACACCAACTCCTCCTCCTCCTTCACTCAACAATAGAGGGCAATGAGGCCTGCCTCTCTCTATATATATTCAAGAGACAAAGACAAACAATGAGGATGAGGATTCGGTGGAGTCTCCGTGAGTATTAAGTCAGGTTTTAAATATCGATATCGATATTGTATTAACAAGTCAAAAAAGGGATATATCAAGGATATATCGCTGATATAGGTGAATTTTGGGAACATTACTCAGAAAGGTATAAAATACCACAAAATACCACAAAATTTAAAAGTTAATATTTTTATGAATAATATATCATGAAGGGATGCCTAAAAAATATGTATATGTGTTATATTAAGGATATATCACCGATATCGATGATTTTTTACGTGTGTGTTGTGTGTGTGTTGTTGTTGTGTGTGTGTGTGTCAAGTTCCACTGCCATTTCCGACTTCCTTTCATATTCCAGCCAAAGCTGTCAAGGCGTCAGGCAGTTGCAAGGCGACAAGCTCCTTAATCGCTTGAGGTGAGAGGCGACAAAAAGGCGATTACCTGATTGAATTGAGGTGACAAATCTTTTTATTTGTTAAAATATTACATATGCCTAATAAACTCTTATGGTAACATTGACTTTCATAAGAAATATATGATAATACTATTTAAGTAAACAAAAAAGCAATGATCCTATCATACTTAAGTAACAATAACATATATATTTATATTATCATACAATATGTAAACATATATATTACATTTATAATTATAGATCGAAACAAATAACCAAAATATATATCACATGTATCTACCAAAATAAGATAGTAACATGTATTTATTTCGAAGAAGATAAGGGTTAACAATAGATGTTAACTCTCCACTGCATTCATACAAGAAGCTAATTAGACTAACAATTACAAAGAATATTATAATAATAAAGCACTCCCTCTATTGAGACTTCCTATGGAAAATCACTCCATTGTGTTTGAGCAAATGCACCACAATAAAGTGAAGACCTTCCTCAAAGTAGAGGCATCCGCCAATGGCTTAAAAATGCTCGCCCAGAAGGTTGTCTCCAAGTCGTACTCAAGAAAATAACATGTATTATAATATGCTATATTTACAATACAATACAAACTTAATACCATAACTTATACATATATTATTATATATCATTAGAGAGTTATAGACAATAACAAATATATACATACATGCATCATTAAACTGCAATATATCATAATTATATCATTACAGACATACAATAATGTATATATATAACTTATACATATACGTCTTAATAGAAAAACAATACTCTAAGTTAGGTCGAAAAGACAAAATTGAGCATATAAAAGCTTTCAATAATATATATGCATGTATTATGTATATACAACAATATATAACACAAACATATCTATAAGACCAAATAAGAGTCTTATGGTCTTATCTAAAGTGAATTAGAAGTAAGACGACAAGGCGCAAGGCTACCTAAGCGACAAAGAAGGCGACTAAGCAAGAGCCCGAATGAAGCCCTAGCTTGGAATAGCTCCAAGGTGACCTTTAACTTTCTCTCCTGACCTGATAGCCCGATAGCCTGAGGCGATAGCCTTGACAACATTGATTCCAGCACCATCCCTCCATTTTCATCTCTTCAAGCCTCCCGCCCAACCATTTTCACACCTTCCTGCTGAAAGCTACCGCCATCAACAGCCAACCTACCGACATCTCAAGGATATCGCCCGATATATCGATGATATCTCCCCATATCGGTAATATATCACTGATATCCGGAAAAAAAAAAAAACCTTCAATGGTATCGATACCACCTAACTCCATCGATACCAATATATCGGCAATATAGCGCCGATATATCAAACCTTGATATTAAGTTTATTTAAGGAGGGGAAAAAATTCTAGCTGGCCCCTCACCTTCTTCTCCTTTACCCCCACATTACACCCATTATTATTTTCTTGATTGCAAGTCTTTTCCAGCCCGCTTCGGTGCTAATTAGGTGCCCTAGGTTCCCTTCGTCAAATACAAGTCCTTCCAAGCACTTAGTACAGGCTTAAACTTAGTTTTCACCTTTGATATTTCATTAAGCCCTTAATTAAGATATAATTAGCAACAGGGCCTCACAATCGCCAAAACAAATTTCTTACTCAATGCATGGTAAGATCCTTAAAATGGCTTGATCATTGTGCAATGCTAAAACAACGATTTTAAGTGACCAATTATGAAAACACGTATCGCAGCTTTTGAACCCTCGTACTCTCAAAAACCACTGAACTGAGAATGGCACCAAGAAATAAGTGCAAGCTCTTTAAGTATTTCTTAGAATGAGAATATGAGAGAGAGAGAGAGAGAGAGAGGGACGACAATCTTAATAGACCAACAAAAGCACAAGGTTCACGAAGTGAGCACCTGAATGAGCTCATCCCCAAAGGCCGCCCAGTGGGGGAGCTGATCGTTGGAGAAAACCCTAATCTGAGCGCCGCTGTCCCGCCGGATCCTCTCCACGATCCTCCCGCCTCTCCCCAGCACGCCGCCCACCTGTGAGGACGCCGCCAGCAGCCTGCACGCCACCTGGCCCTCCTCCTTTACCTCCTCCCCCCTCGCGAAGATCCTCTCGAACACCCTCAACAGAGCCCTCTGCGCCGGGGAAGGGAGCCCACTTTCCTCCACGTCCACACCCGGGGGGGCGGCGATGAGGATGACGCGCTCGTCAGAGGAGGGGAAGGGGTCCTCGACGCGGATGCGGGCGCCGGTCTCGTCGCGGAGGAGGCGGACGACGGATCCTCCCTTACCGATGACTGCGCCGGTCTTGTCTGCGGGGCAGAGGAGGCGGAAGATGGTCTCCGAGGGTGAGACCACCTTCCATGGGGGGACCTTCGACGCCCTCCGCTTCGACGTCGAGGTGACGGAGGAGGGAGAAGGGGACTGCGGTTGTTGTGGTGGTCCTCCCCCGCCAGCGGAGGAGGACGAGGTAGGAGGGTCGGGGCAATACGCCGTGGTGGAAATGGGCTTTGGCCCTTGGGTGAAAAAACCCCAGTTGCTTTCACCTCGTTCTGCTTCTTTCCGGACCCGCCCTGCGGTGCGTTGGTCTCGTTGCGGCTACAAACATAAACGTGCCGCTCCGCATAGGATTTTTCGCCTTGTTCGAACTCTATTGAACTCGACTCGAGTCGGGTCAATGTACCGAGCTCCTCAAGTTAGACTTCAAAATTCCAACGGAACTTAGGGCACGTTTGCGAGGGGGATATCCCCAGAAAACCCATGTTTGGCAGGGATTTAGCCTCAGTATAAGAAAACCCAGGTTTAGATGGAAATCCCTAGATTCGAAATTCCGATGGGATAACTTTCTTCCCCCCTCCCGTTTATCCCTGTACAAATAATAGCCTTCCCTCCACTCGTGCTCTCCGCGTCATCTTCCTCTATCTCGATATACCTCCTTTTTCTCCTTTCTATCGTGCATTTTGCTTTCACAAGAGTGATTCCCCTATGCTCGCATTGTTGCTGGTTGCCTAAGGTGGAGCTATTCGTTGGCAGTTAATGATGTTCAATTATGATGATAGTAACCTGTATTCTAGTTTTGTTGTATTGTTTAATAATCCCCTTTTGTTTGTTTTGTTGAAAATATTTCTTAGTTTGAGTTTACAGTTTTGTTTTCTTCTTCTTATAGGTATTGTTTCCGTCGACTTCATGAGCAAGGTATTGGATCAATGTTGGTAATTTTGGATTTGGGTTTTATGTTTCATTGTTGAGCTAGGGGGTTGGGGCTAGGGTTTTCAAGTTGAGTTCACCTTCTCTTTTTTAGTCTAGGATTTTGAAGCTAGGGTTTTTAGGTTGGGTTCACGTTATTTCCGTAGTCTAAGGTTTTAGGGCTATGATTTTGATGTTTGTTTGATGCTTCTTTCCTTGCTACTATGGATTGATTTCTTGTGAGTTTTACGTTTTGTTTGATTTAGTTTTCCAAGGGCACTGCATTCACATGTTTTTGTTGCTTTGTTACAAGCCTACCACTGGACTTGTTTGATTCTTGTGAGTATGAGGTTTATCTTGTCATCCTAAAGCTACCCTACAATACTTTGTTTATTCCTCTAATGTGGTTGTTAGATTCTTTCTCTTAGGGGTTAGTTCATCTCCTCATAAGTTATCACCGCCTCAACGACTCTGGAGAACGTAGGTAACTTTAGGGGCTTCACATATCCTCAAATCGGTAATATCAAACCCTCAATAAACTTCCACAGCTTCTCAGTGGCTACAACAAACAGTGCAAAACAAGAGCTCTCAAGGAATCTAGTGTGGTAGGCACTGATGGTTATCGCACCCTAACAGAGGTTGTGGAACTTGCACTGCCAAAATGTTGCATGCGTAAATCGTCAAGTTAAGAAATTTATGCATTGTAGTATGGTCAACGAAAGTGCAACAGTATTTAAATTTATAAAGCTCGAAAGTAGGAGATGAATCTGAAGTCATTCGCAGAGAGCAAATATGGAATTCACAACACTGATCACAATTAATAATTATTAAGACCCGTTCTGTCATGAGCCTTTTAAGATGTCTGGACTGTCGGTCAGACATCTGATCAGATATCTGGATCCCTTCCCAGACGTGTGGGAATTAAAATTTTTGTGCAAGCCTTCGCATCTGCGCGCAGGCGGCACGCAGACAGTGCCTTCTTTTTCTCTCATTCTTCTCTCTTCCCTCCCCATATGAACCCTAACGCCCTCTTTATAAACCCCACTTCTCTCTCGTTCTCCCCACTCCACAGCCACCCTCTTCCTTTCCTCCCCACCGCAGTAAGAGGAGTGAGCGCGAGAGAGAGTGCGAGAGCAGCGACGAGGAGGAGAGCCAGCGTGAGGAGAGGAGGGACTTGAGCTCGCGAGCTCGTGCGGGAGCTCGCTGAAGGGCGCACGGCCGGAGAGACGCGTGCGAGAGGAGGAGAGCGTCGGTGGAGTCGTCCCCGACACTGCTGCAGCTGGAGCTGCAGGCGAGGAGGCGAGGCATGGCTGCGTGCGACGAGGGCGAGTAGGAGAAGGTTCTAGTTTTGGGTTTTTCCCAGAATCAGACGTCTGGAATGACGTCCAGACGATGAAGTGGACATCTGGAGGCGACTCCAGACGTCTGAAGATAGATATTCGCGAAGGTGCGTTTCCTTTTGCGGATACGGCCATGCAGGCTGCTCCGCAGCTACGTTTTGCGTGGCTTAATGTGGAGGTTTTTGATGTCGCGTGCAGGGGTTGCTTCGGGAAGATGCAGGAAGACGCAAGACACGCCCTCCCATGCATTTCAGACGGCTGGAAGCACTCCCAGACGTCCGGAGAGGTGGTCGGACATCTGGAGCTGAGTCCAGGCAGTCCAGAAGAGGTCATGGACATCTGAGGTCGACGCAGAGCCTGAGGTGCGTTCTTGGTCACTTTTAAGATGTCTGGACATGACGTGGTCTCGTGCGTGTGTGTTAAGAGGTGTTGTTATAGTCGCACTTGATACGCCGATTTTAAAAGAAGTAAACGGAGGTGAGTCCGAGTGTCGGTCTCAGGGAGGCGTAGAAATCGGATTTTGTTTATTACTTGTTGTCACGAAAAAGGCAGAGTTTTGCTTGCGAAAGAGACGGTTTTGAAAAGCGAGAGCGAGAGAGAGAGTTTAGGGTTAGAAAGCTCTTGGTTTTGATCATGCACTTGTAACACAAATTAAAATGGCGATTGAACGAAAAATAACTTCATTAAACATGCATTCACAATTCATGGTTTACAACATTAAATACATGCTTCAACAAAAGTAAATGAAAGCTTAAAAGAGAGAGAGAGAGAGGTAGAGAGAGAGTGTGGAGAGCGACGAGGCAGCCACGACGGTGGAGGAGGCTCCGTCGGCGGCTCGTCATCTCCGGCGATTACAAAAGTGCCTAAAGCTAGCTAAGAGAGGAGTGGAGTAGTTGTAAGTGGGAGAGGATGCCTTAAATGGTGGAAGAAGGGGGTTTAAATAGAGTTAAGGGCTTCCTAAAAGAAGAATGTGCTTTAGTGACATCCAGAACATCGTTAAAACTACTTCCAGATACGTCAGTGAAGCCCTCCTGCCGCCGGTCAGCTGCCCGCCCTGCTCTCTCTCCATGCGCGATCCGTGGACGTTGAACGAGAGCCGTCCGATCGAAGATCGGACGACTGAGATCCTCCCGCACCCGCACTGAGATTGTGCCTCTGGCGCGCATGCGCGCGCGCGTTTCCGCCTTGCGTGCGCGCGTGCGTGGGCGCTCGGGAGCTGTCATCGTGCCGCGTGGCGCGATCCTGGCCGCCCGCTGCTGATCGGGCGGCCCAATTTTGCCGCACCCTTCGCTCGTGCTTGATTTCTGCTCCGCGCGATTTGAACGCGCGTCGCTACGATGCGGGCGTGTGCGCTAGCCGTTGCGCCACGCCCGCGCTTTGTCGCGGCAACTGCAGGCGAGCGCGCGGATCTCAACCATTCGATCGAAGATCAACGGTCGAGATTCGTCCTTGGCTGGCTTGAGGGCGTGCGAGCGGTGGGGGCGGGGCGACGTGGCGCTTTCTGGGCCGTTGATCTCCAGATCAACGGTCAGAATTTCTTGGGCCCATTGTGGGAGCTCCGGATGTCGGATTTGGCCGATCTTGAGTCCGTTGGACTCCGTTCGTCGTTCTGAATCCATCCGTGCGGTCCGATTGCTCATCTGGGGCCTGCTTTGACACATGCTTTACACAAATGGCCATTAATGCAGTTTATAAGCAATCTTGGTACTTGATGCATGCAATGCTCCTATTCTACTTTATGTTGTGCCTTTTATTCTAAAGATGGGCCATATTCAACCTAATTACTACCCCCTTGCGTGGTGTTATCATACCCCCATGCTTACTCCTTGATAGTCCCTAGCAAGGTTTATTCTAGCCTTTATTTCTTTGGAGAATTGAAGAAGTAATTGCTTAGGCACTTCGTTACTTGTCAATAAGAGGAAATATACGAAGATCTTAATCTACAAAGACTAAGCAGCGTCCGGGTGTCTGCCAAAATACGAATCGCCCGAATCCTTGCTTTGTATATATAACTATACATATGTATACGTATATATCTATATATGTCTTTTTAGAATTTTCGGAATTCAGTGTGGGTTGGTAACTTTTTACCGCTACCCAACCCACCCAAAACTCGGTCAAAACCCTAAGTGCTAAGCATCTTGGTGTGAATGTTGTGATAGACTCACTTAACGGTAATTGAGACAGACTTCGAGTTTCTACGCCTCTTGGTGACCGGAAAAGAAAATAAATTTTTGCCTGAAGGTGTATTTGTTCGATTGGTAGCTTTCTCCCTACGTTCATTTTACTTGGGGTAAGCACAAGGATTTTCCAGTGTATATCTCCCCAGCTTGTACTACTTCCCTCTTCGTCCTTAGGTGTTTTGGTCTTTTTTGTGCAATTATTGAGCTGGGCTCTGGACAACCGACCAATGGGCTGTTACCCACGATCACTTGCCAGCCATACTTGTGCGGTGAAGTGTGGTTTATTTTCTTTTCTTCTCTCTCTCTTTTTTTTTTCGTAGGTGGCTTCCCTAATCTCAAATGTACCTAGAGGTAGCGAAAAAGAAATGGCCTGTGGCTGGGTTCTGGACAACCTGCCAATGGGTTGTTACCCATGACAACTTGCCAGCCATACCACCCTAGAGAGTTCATTAGCTACCCAATTTCTGTCAAAATCTCCGAGAAGTGAGTCTGTGCAAAAATGTGTGTAGATGCTTAGACTCAAAGTTTTCCTGAGTTAGAGGGTGAGTTGATAAGTCGTATACTTATTACCTTATTTATTAGGTGGATTAGAATAGCTTAAAGTTGCAAGGATTCGCCGCTAAATCCATATTTTAACGGACACCAGGGCTGATTAAGCCTGAAGGCCTGAAAAGTCTAAGTGTTTAAGTTCTTTTTGTATTATTTCCCACTACTGACAACTTTCTAATGCCTAAGTTTTTATTCCTAAATTCAATTTTTTTTTTCTTTTAATCAATTAATTTATTCATTCAGACTGATTAATTAAGCTCAGGATTATGCAATTTACCATCCCCCCATGCTTAAGTTGGACAATGTCCTCATTGGCAGATGCATGGATGCAGAAGGGTTCAAAAAGATAGTACCTGAGTGACGTAAACTACCAGATCAATCTGAATCCGCTGAGTTGCCTCCCAGGAAGCGCTGAGTTTAACGCCTCCAGCTGGGCGGTGCTTGGTGTCAGCCCTCAACAAGGGTGACACTTTCCTTAGGGGATACCTGGGCCAGGAAATGCTTCAATCTTTGACCATTGACTGTAAAGGTGTGCCCGGTATTAAGATCGGCGATTTCGACTACCCCATTGGAATAGGGTTTAACCACCTGAAATGGTCCTGTCCATTTGGACCTAAGTTTCCCTAGGAAGAGTTTCAGGCGTGCATCAAATAGCCAGACTTGTTGGTTTTGCTCAAAGGTTTTCCTATGAATGAGTCGGCCGTGGACGACTTTCATTTTCTCCTTATATAGCCGACTATTGTCAAAGGCGTCCCGACGAATTTCTTCAAGCTTAGATAATTGAAGAGTCCTTTGCGCACCAGCTAACTGGGGATCCATGTTACATTGCTTAACAGCCCAGTAAGCCCGGTGTTCCAATTCGACAGGGAGATGGCAAGGTTTGCCAAAGACCAAGCGGTAAGGTGACATGCCTATCGGGGTCTTAAAAGCGGTCCTGTATGCCCACAGGGCATCATCAAGTCGTGTGGACCAATCTTTCCTGTCAGGTCTCACAGTCTTCTGTAAAATGTTCTTGATTTGTCTGTTTGAGACCTCAGTCTGCCCATTTATTTGTGGATGATATGGGGTGGCAATGCGGTAGTTTACCCCGTATTTGCTAAGTAGGGCACGGAACTGGGAATGGATAAAATGGCTTCCACCATCACTGATCATGGCCTTGGGTATTCCAAACCGGGAAAAGATGTTCTTCTTCACGAAGTCCATGACCGTCTTGTGATCGCATCGTTGAGTGGCGACGGCTTCAATCCATTTGGAAACATAGTCTACCGAGACCAGGATGTACTCGAAGCCGTTGGATGGTGGAAAGGGGCTAATAAAATCGATACCCCAAACGTCGAAAATTTCGACAATCAAAATGGGCTGAAGGGGCATCATATCTTTTTTGGTCATGGTCCCTAGTGTTTGGCATCGTGAGCAAGTCTTGGCAAAGATGTGTGCATCCTTGAATAGGGACGGCCAATAAAATCCAGACTACAAAACTTTTGCAGCTGTTTTCTTGCCAGAGAAATGGCCGCCACACGCTTGGTCATGACAAAAGGAAAGCACACTCTGAACTTCGTCTTCGGGGATGCACCTCCTGATGATCTGATCAGCACAGAGGCGAAACAGCATGGGATCATCCCAGAAATAGTGCTTGGCCTCAGCCAAGAACCTGTCCCGTTGCTTCCTGGACCAGCTGTGCGGGGTTTGTCCTATAACCAGGTAATTGACATAGTCAGCATACCATGGCATTTTCTTGTCTTGCACAGCTAGAATGTGTTCATCAGGGAAGGTATCAGATAGAGGTAGGGAGGGTCCAATGTGGTCTGGCTGAAGTCTTGACAGGTGGTCAGCCACCACATTTTTCGATCCGGCCTTGTCTCGGATTTCCAGGTCAAATTCCTGCAAAAGCAGGATCCATCTGATGAGCCTAGGTTTTGCGTCCTTTTTGGCCAACAGGTGCCGGATTGCGGAATGGTCAGTGTAAATAGTCACGTGGGATCCCAGCAAGTATGATCGAAATTTCTCAAGTCCAAAAACTACAGCGAGCAACTCTTTTTCTGTGACCATATAATTACGTTGGGCCTCGTCCAACGTTTTGCTCGCGTAGTAGATCACCACAGGTTTCTTGTCTTGCCTTTGTCCCAGGACAGCGCTTATGGCAAAATCTGATGCGTCACCCATAATCTCAAAGTCCTAGGACCGGTCTAGGGGTTGAAGTATAAGTGCGGAGGAGACTAGATCCTGGAGGGTGTGATAAGCTTGGATGCAATTAGGAGACATGTGGAATGTGGCGTCGTTGGCTAGAAGGTCGGTCAAAGGTTTGGAAAGCTTGGAAAAGTCTTTGATGAACCTTCGGTAGAAGCCAACATGTCCTAGGAAGGAACGAATCTGTCGAACCGAACTAGGTGGAGGAAGTTTGGAAATTAAATCAACCTTAGCTCGATCTACCTCGATGCCCCTATGTGAAACGATGTGTCCGAGGACAATTCCTTCTTGAACCATAAAATGGCTCTTTTCCCAACGTAACACCAAGTTAACCTCGATACATCGTTTCAGGATTTTCTCCAAGTTGCTCAAACAATGGTCGAATGAATTCCCGAATACAGAAAAATCATCCATAAAGACCTCTAAGTATTCACCCACCATTTCTGAAAAAATGGCTAGCATGCAACGCTGGAAGGTTGCAGGTGCGTTGCATAACCCGAACGGCATTCGAAGGAATGCAAACGTGCCATACGGGCAAGTGAATGTGGTCTTTTCCTGATCTTCCGGAGCAATTGCGACTTGGTTATATCCTGAATATCCATCCAGGAAGCAAAAATACTTCTGCCCTGCCAATCCTTCAAGGATTTGGTCAATGAATGGCAAGGGGAAGTGGTCCTTCTTAGTGGCTTCATTAAGCTTCCTATAATCAATACACACCTTCCATGCGGTGGTGGTGCGGGTGGGGATGGATTCGCCACGATCATTAGTGACAACGGTGAGCCTAGCCTTCTTTGGAACCACTTGAGTGGGGCTCACCCAGGGGCTATCAGAGATAGGGTAAATGATGTCGGTGTCAAGCTACTTGATAATTTCTTTTTTAACGACCTCCCGCATGTTAGGGTTTAATCGTCTCTGCATCTGGCGGGAAGGTCGGGCCCCGTCTTCTAGGTAAATCTTGTGGGTGCAATAGGTGAGGCTAATTCCTTTTAGATCCGAGATGGTCCAACCAATGGCGGCCCGATGTTCTGAAAGAGTTGCAGTCAATCTTAGTTCCTGATCCTTGGTTAGATGGGAATTAATAATCACTGGGAAAGTCTGGTCAGGTCCCAAGAAGACGTACTTGAGATTCTCGGGCAATGGTTTAAGTTCAGGTGCGGGTGAGACCACAGTCGATGGGAATGGAAATGGCGGGAGTTGATCAACATCGATCTCTTCAAATGGTGTCATGTGATGGTTCTCATCCTTACAGAGGTTCATGGGTAAGCATGGTGACAAATTGGAATCGTCACTACGGGTTTGGTGGTCTGAGACAGAACTGAGGGTAAGGCATTCCTCGATTAAAGTTTCCGCGGGATCATGTTCCTCAATGTAATCACAATCAAAAGACTTTGTCGCTCGGAAGATATCCAATTGCATTTTCCTATCTTCGAAGGCGATTTCCATACATCCTGTGTCGCAATCAATGTTTGCTTTAGCCGTAGCTAAGAAAGGTCTGCCTAAGATTATGGGTGCGTTCTGTAATTTTTCAAGGACTTCCATGTCGAGCACCAAAAAGTCGACTGGGAAATAGAAGTCCTTGACCCGTACAATCACGTCCTCGACAACCCCCTTCGGGGTTTTCACTGATCTATCTGCCAGCTGGATGGTGACAAGGGTTGGTGCCAGCTCCCGAAAACCAAATTGGTGGTATAAGGTTGTGGAAATTAGGTTGATAGAAGCACCTAGGTCAAGGAGCGCTCTATCAAATGTCATGTCCCCGATGTTGCAGGAAATCAGGGGTGCTCCTGGGTCAGTTCGTTTGAGTGGAAGGTTGCTTGATATCACGGAACTGGCTTGCTCAGAGAGTACAACCTTCCTAGGTGCTTGAGGTCTCGGCTTACGCTTGGGTGTACAGGCATCCTTTAAGAACTTGGCGTAAGCGGGGATGTGTTTGACAGCTTCTAGGAGCGGAATATTAATCTGTACTTGTTTAAAAATTTCCAACAGCTCCTCAGTTTCCACAGTATTCTTCTTTCTCTTGATTGTTTCCAAGGCCTCAGGATAGGGTGTCTGAATTGGTTCCATGCCTGGGTCCTTGGTTGGTGCTTCTTCTAAGTCGGGTATCTCAGCAGGTAAAGTCTCGGGAAGAGTCAGCCATTTGGGATCCTGGGTTTTGGTGCCTCTTCTCAAGGTCACCGCATTTGCAGAGGCATTGAGGCCATGGGGTGATCCTTGAGAAGACGAGGATGAAGAAGCGCCAAACCCAAGAGGTGTTTGTGGGGCCGGCTGGACCATATGAGCCTGCCCGGGGTTGCCTTGGAACCCTTGCGAATTGGGGCCTCTGTTAATTATGTTTGGCGGGTTCGGTTGTGGTTGGGAAGGTAGAGATCCTTGCTGTTTACAGTCCAAGAGTTGGCTTAACTGTCCCTTTACCAAGGCCATTTCTTCCTGATGTTTTTGGTTCATGTCAGCCATCATCTTTATTAGGGTGTCCATTTGGTTTTGTGGGGGAGGGGCCGCCCTATTCTGGTTATATTGGGGTCTAACTGGTGGTCCTTGTTGATAGGGGGCAAGTGTGGCTGTTGGTTTGGCCTGGGCTGGTTTTGGAATTGCAGTGGTTTCTGGTTTGTCCAACCAAAGTTGGGGTGATTACGCCAGCCGGTGTTGTAAGTGTTGGAGAAAGGGTCAGGTTTTGCATATCCTTGGACGGCTTGCACATCTTCTAGAATAGCCGATGTTGATGAAGAAGGAAGGGAGTAATCAAGGGTCGAGGGAGCAAAGGTCCCTCCCTGGAACGTGGTCAGGGGTTGTTCCAAGTTTAATTGGGTGAAGGGTTGGACCAGGTCGACATTATGTGCTCCCTTTGCTAGCGAGAAAGTCTGCAAGGGGTTCCTGGTCTAGTTTAGAAGCTCATCAATCTTCTTGTCCACCAATTTCACTCGATCCAACTTTTTAGCAATGATGTCTATGTCAACCATTCCAGAATTTGCTTGCACCTCATAAATCCCACCACGGGGTTGACTGGACCTGTTAAACTGGTTCATGGAGGCATTGTTGAGCGAATTCTCGCTCATAGACTCAAAGAGCTCAAACGCACTCTCCTCGTCTTTGTTTAGGAAGTTTCCCCCGCATGAGGCATCGACGAAGTTCCGTAGGTTGCTGTCCAGACCGTGGTAGAAGATCTGGGCCAATTGTCACCTTGGAACTTCGTGGTGTGGGCATTTCCTCAAAAGTTCATTGAATCTTTCCCACGCCTCATGAAATTGTTCCCCACCCTGGAGTGTGAAGGTAGTGATAGCTCTTCTGAGGGCATTGGTCTTTCCTATGGGGAAGAATTTCTTTAAAAATGCATGCCTCAGTTCTTCCCAGGTGGTGATGGGTCTACCTAGGGTTCTAAGCCAATGAGAAGCCTTGTCTCTTAATGAGAAAGGGAACATCTTGATTAAAACAATGTCAAGGCTAATGTTCGTAGGTTTTACTGTTCTTGCTATGCGGTTGAGATCTTCTAGGTGCTGAAAGGGGTCTTCATTTGAGCTTCCATGAAAGTGGCTCTGGATTAGACTTAATACATTAGGTTTTAGCTCAAAATCATCTCCCCCTTCAGGGATCCTAAGGTGTGGCTCGACTCTAATGGCAGAAGGGTTATAGAAATCACGGAGGGGTTTTGGCTGGTCCTGAAATGGCGGTAAATCAAGTGGTGGTTGCCCTGGCATGTTTTGGAAAGGTGGTGGTGGTTGTTCTGGTGGGTTCTGTAACCGTTGTATGGCTTGCATGATGGTTTGGATTTGTTGTTGCTGCAGCCAATGGTTAGCATTGATTTGAGCTTGGATGATGGCCATAGCATCAGGTGGGGGTTGATCATCGACCTCATCTACCCTAGGTTCAGCCATGTTAACAGAATTGCGTCGCCTAGATTCCTGCCCCAAAACACGCAACTCGGGATGCAGTGAGTGTCTCCCGTGCATACACTAGAGAAGAACAGGAGGGGATGCGGAGGGCGACAGATGGGAGAAAAAATGTTTCAATCAAGCACACAAGCCTAGTCCTTATGGTGTATTCCTTAGGAGACCTAGAAATCTCGCAAAGGGTGATTAAGTCCGTAAACACTGGACTCCCCTTCCCAAGGTTAATCTGGCCAGGTTGATTACGAGGGGATTGCAGGGAAGTTTCTTCCTTTGGCTTGCGCCTCCGGTTCCATAGACCCCACAACCGCGGTCGTTTGACATTGCCCCACAGCCTAGTCACCAGATTCTACCAAGGGAATGAAAGCCAAGTGCCTAGCAAACAAAACCTCGCCTTTTGAGACTTAACTCAGTCCTACCTAGGGCACGTCTACTCAGTTTTAAAGGGTTAGGATAGTGCTTGTGCTTAGGGTGATGTGATGAGGCGTTGATTGGGGTGGTGCCTCTTAATTTTCCACTTTCAAAGTGCATGCTTCTAGCAAAACATGATTTTCAAGCAAGGATTTTTAAGGTGTGGTGTCTTTTAGTATTTCATCCTTACTTTAGTGCTTTTTAGGGTTGACATGTCTTAATGTTTTCAACCAAGTTTCAGTGGGCACATCAAGTTCTACACACAACTTGGTGAAAGTATATTTCCTTTTTATTTTGTAGAGGCTCTAAAACCCTAGTGTGCTCATCCTAAAGATCGTGCAGCTTCTATTAGATGAGTCAGTTTTTAGGGTTGAGTGGTGCGGCCCAGGTCAACTCACGGTGGCTTCGCAAACACCACTCAAGAGAAAAAGAAAAGAACACTCCAAGAATTTATTCAGCATATTAGAGTGTACATTTTTTTGTAGGGTGATGTGTTAAGAATGTGGGTCAAGCAATCATTCACTACGCCAATTTTTTTCAGTTTTTATGATTTTTTTTTTAGCTTTTTCATGCAAGCAAACAATGAGAGAGAGGGTACTCACTATCGGTCCTCGAGGTGCCTACTCCCTTGCTACCATCGTGAAATGCGTCGCTTCGCCGTCCATGCGCCGAATTCCTGCAACCGTCAAGTAAAAAGGAAAATAGGGCATTAGACGATATGAGAATGAAGGTGGAATGGAGGTGATAAAACAAATCCGTTGCCTCCCCGGCAATGGCGCCAAAAACTGACGTGGTCTCGTGCGTGTGTGTTAAGAGGTGTCGTTATAGTCGCACTTGATACGCCGGTTTTAAAAGAAGTAAATGGAGGTGAGTCCGAGTGTCGGTCTCAGGGAGGCGTAGAAATCGGATTTTGTTTATTACTTGTTGTCACGAAAAAGGCGGAGTTTTGCTTGCGAAAGAGACGGTTTTGAAAAGCGAGAGCGAGAGAGAGAGTTTAGGGTTAGAAAGCTCTTGGTTTTGATCATGCACTTGTAACACAAATTAAAATGGACATTGAACGGAAAATAACTTCATTAAACATACATTCACAATTCATGGTTTACAATATTAAATACATGCTTCAACAAAAGTAAATGAAAGCTTAAAAGAGAGAGAGAGGTAGAGAGAGTGTGGAGAGCGACGAGGCAGCCACGGCTGTAGAGGAGGCTCCGTCAGCGGCTCGTCGTCTCCGGCGATTACAAAAGTGCCTAAAGCTAGCTAAGAGAGGAGTGGAGTAGTTGCAAGTGGGAGAGGATGCCTTGAATGGTGGTAGAAGGGGGTTTAAATAGAGTTAAGGGCTTCCTAAAAGAAGAATGTGCTTTAGCGACATTCAGAACGTCGCTAAAATCGCTTCCAGATACATCGGTGAAGCCCTCCTACCGCCGGTCAGTTGCCCGCCCCGCTCTCTCTCCATGCGCGATCCGTGGACGTTGAACGAGAGCCGTCCGATCGAAGATCGGACAACTGAGATCCTCCTGCGCCCGCGCTGAGATCGTGCCTCGGGCGCACGTGCGTGCGCGCGTTTCCGCCCGGCGTGCGTGCGCGCGTGGGCGCTCGGGAGCTGTCATCGCGCCGCGTGGCGCGATCCTGGCCGCCCGCTGCTGATCGGGCGGCCCAATTTTGCCGCGCCCTTCGCTCGCGCTTGATTTCTGTTCCGCGCCATTCGAACGCGCGTCGCTGCGCTTTGTCGCGGCGACCGCGGGCGAGCGCACGGATCTCGGCTGTTTGATCGAAGATCAACGGCCGAGATTCGTCCTTGGCTGGCTTGAGGGCGTGCGAGCGGTGGGGGTGGGGCGACATGGTGCTTTCTGGGCCGTTGATCTCCACATCAACGGTCAGAATTTCTTGGGCCCATTGTGGGAGCTCCGGATGTCGGATTTGGCCGATCTTGAGTCCGTTGGACTCCGTTCGTCGTTCTGAATCCATCCGTGCGGTCCGATTGCTCATCTGGGGCCTACTTTGACACATGCTTTACACAAATGGCCATTAATGCAGTTTATAAGCAATCTTGGTACTTGATGCATGCAATGCTCCTATTCTACTTTATGTTGTGCCTTTTATTCTAAAGATGGGCCATATTCAACCTAATTACTACCCCCTTGCGTGGTGTTATCAGGACATTATGCCAGATGTCTGATTTGAGTTAGTAACTCTGTTTTTACCCGTTTAGGGTCCGTTTGAAGTCTGTTTTATGCAAATAAGATATCGGTGTTTTCCTTGTGAGTTCCTCTACTTGTTAAAAACTTTCTATACTATTCTGAGTGTTCCATTGTGATTGTTCCTTGTTATTGGACTTTTTTCCATTGCGGATTCGGGACTTGCTGAGGCACGTGAGCCTGCCGTTCAAGCCCTCAATACTCCTAGGTTGTCTGGTAGAGTGGCTTCCCCTAAATTAATTATAAGCCTGAATGCATGTGTGGAATGAATGATTAGAACCTAGAATGTGGCATGAATCCTAGGTCGAGAAACACTAGAACTGCCTGTATGTGTGATTGAATTGCAGTCTTGAATGAGTAAATAGAAAACAACTGCCTGTTAATGAACACGAGCTGCCTGTGAAATATGAATTACCTGTGCTAGTGAAATAGTTACAAGTGACCTTACCTGTTGTATACGTTAAATGCTAGAGTACGAGCTGCATGTATATAACCTGAGAATGGAAATTTAAATGATGAAACCTGGTATGGAATGGCATGAGAAATATGAGCATAAACCCTACGGGGAGTTAGGAGTAGAACTCCTGGGAAAAAATGGAATGGATTTAGAAATGTGAGTGGAGAAGTGTGCTAGCCCTTGAGTACGTGGTACCAAGGAGAGCGACTGTCCCCTATTTAGTGTAGAGTGGAGCTAGCCGCCCTTGGGTCGGGACCCGGGGTTAGGATTGGCCACTCTGCACCGACTTCTTAACCCTTGTGTACAATGTACCGGGGAGAGCTACTAGTGTAGGGAGAGAGCTAGCCATCCCACGGGGCCCGAGGTTCAGCTAGCCACCCTACACTGACTTGTTAGGCCCACTGAGCAAACCAGGGTAGTCAGGCGAGGGTGCGCGGACTGTGGAGGGGCGAGACCCCTGTTTGGTTCTTAGGGGCTAGACTCCTGTAATTGAGAGGGCTAGGCCCTATACTGTTCCATGCTGTACTTGGGTGCACCCGTTAGCGGAAATGACTGACTGCATGCCAGTGCGGGGTAGCTACCCGTGCGCTTATCGCACGTGCCGTAGTCACCGTTACGTCTGTCCATGACCTTAGGGTGGTTGACTGAGTGTAGGACCACCACGGAGGACTCTCCCGGCCAGGAGAGCACCACGTGCGACTTCTACTCTTCAAAAAAGACTGCAATCAAGATCGTTCCCACGAGGAACATTCGAGATCAAGAAAGAGATATGATAAATAAACCAATGGGTGAAAAGGAATAACTTGTTAAATAAAGTAATCGGAATAAACAGCCACCTATTCACTTTTACTGCTTTAGTTAGTTGGTTGCCACTCTACTCAGCGTTCGCTGAATTTGTGTACTCATAACTCTTTTCAGGTCCAGGTGTTGAGTAGCCCGAGTCTCCAGCTATAGAGGGTGCTGGGCCCAATAGAGCCCACTAGCAGTAGTCTTCCTTTGTAGTACTTTCTATTGTAGTGAGTACAGACTCTTGTACCTTTACATCTCTGTACCTTTACGTTCCTGTACCTTGTTACTATTTTACTGTTGTGGTGGTGATATGTACTGTAGCAGCTTTTACTTTCTTTACTGTTGTACTCTTTTACAGTTAGTTGCTTAGCATAGTAAATGTGGTTTACTTTTCTGCTTTTTTGGTTATTTCTTGTTGGACGACTGGGTCTTGGGATTAGTCGAGTCGGGTCGATCTCGTGTCCTATAGAGATTCGGGAACCGAGTCGTAACAATAATAATGAGCACAATAAATTAAGTGTAAGAAAGATATGCAATGAATGAACTGCTCAGAATGATATTCAATAATATCTCAAGAAATCACTATGATAAAATGAAGAGAGAGAAACACTAAAATGGTGATTTAGATCACCAAGGATATCCCTTGAGTTAAGCACATATCAAGCATTCAAATTCAACTTAAATATTTCAACAGTATCTTTAAACCATCAATCTCATATAGCCACAGTAGGATATGAATCAAGTAGCAACTCAAATAATGCCACAGTATTGTATCAGACGTCGGCCACAAGGGGCAAACGACTTAAATATCATCAAGGCACAGAACCACAGCAAGGCACACAAGGGTGCCAAGCATAGCCTTTCTTGTCAAAAGCTAAGTGTTAAAGCTTTCTTCAACACGCACCCCGAGGGAGATGACCTAAAGAAAAACCCTCCCCCCTCCTCCTCACAAATTTCTCCTCTCTTCTCTTCTCAAAGGGTAGCATAATCGGATCATTAGACGAGTAATCGAGTATATGGTCGAATGTCCAGGCCCACCTGCGTGGAGGCAAGCAAGGGTGTGAGGCATGTGCATGTGGGGACCTCACCCCCGTGTGCTTGAGGTAGGGAGCCCTATGCACAATTTCCACTTATACGCTATCGGCAACTTCTACATGCACGAGGTGGAACTAAAAGTCCTGCCTCGCTCCTTCACGCAGCAACAGATGGCGTTCCTACTCAATTGAGGTGTTGCAATCGTTGTTCAGCTAAAATTGGAGACCAGTTCCCTTCGTGGTGTCTTCCGCGTCTACGGAGAGTAGTAGCAGCTGTGATGAAGGTTAGAGGAGGTATGACAGTGACGGAGAAGACGGGCGATGACAACGATACCTGAAATTCAAGAACATAGGCCTTAAGCCCCAATTAGTGTGTTCAGGAGCATCGCCAGAGCATGGTGAAGGTGATTGTAGGGTTTATTCGGTAAATGATGGCATGTGATGGCTGGAAAGAGTCAAAGAAGGTGAACGGAGGATGGATTGTCCGGTACGGCTGTAGAGTGGATGGAAGGTGAAATAAAGAGAGGGCTTTTGATGGTGAAGTCATGGCAATGCTAATGGGAGTGGTCGTGGGTGATTTGGTGGAATGTGTTGGTGGTTTAACTTCGTCGGAGGCATCGCCGGCCGTACGTAAGGAAGACAATAGCGTTGAGGGTGATTTTGGGGTTGAACCTAAGATCTAAATAGATGAAAGTGAAGTAGATAGGGAGAGGAAGAGAGGGAACCTGATTATTGGACGAGATAGCGAGGATTTGGAGCTGGCTATGATTAGCCAGTGCCAGAGACAAAGAGAGCTCCGGAGAGGGAACAACGAGGAAGAAGGGTCTGAGGCAGCTCCTAAGATGGTTGTCGAGGAGCGGAAGAAGGAGAGGAAGGTCGTAGCACTCCCAATTTGGTTGTTGGGAGGCCATACAAGGACGGGGGACAAAGTCCATTGGAGTAGGTCGGAGCAAGCCGGAGGGAGAAGAAGAGGAATTTGGCCTTGAAACCTAGCTAAGGAAGACAAGCTTGATTTGCTTAGAGCAGGTCAGGAATTTTATAGAGTTCCCGATGAAGCTCTAAATGAAGAAACAAGCATGATTTGCTTGGAATTTAGGTCACAAGGAACCCATGAATTTCGTGGATTCGCTAGGGCTTGATTTAGCAAGTTAAGATCCCAAATCACCTTCAAAAGATTTCATACAATGTGAACATTAATCCCACCAAATTTGGTAGGACTTGGGGTTAGTTTGATTGGGTTTTAAGGCAGTCAAAGGTTGCCTGAAGGCCGGTTGGCCTATAATGGCGGTAGGGACCTATCTGTGAAGAAGGTGAGAAAGCTAGGGGCTTTTCTGCAAATATTTTTGAAAGCTAGGGGCTTGATTGAGAAGAACAGAGATTTAATGGACTGAAATGCAAACTAGGTTAATATGGACTCTGATTAGGCCCAAATTTTGGCACAAACCTAATTTGGACCCAAGGAATCTAATGGTGAAGTCGGATTTGAGTTTTGCCCACGTTGAATTAGGTGATTTGCACAGAAACCCAAATTAAGGTAGAATTCCGTTTGCGACTCTTTTTAAGGTTAAAATAGGTTCAGATGGTCAAACCAAGGGTATTAAACCTCTAAGAATATTTTTCTATGAATTTTAGGAGGTTTAGATAAATTTTATCCTGACTAGAACCTCTTTAATTCAAGCAGGTCTGAAATTAGGGTTTTGTGTTCTAATTTGGTTCTCGAAATGCGTGAAACTCTGTTTCTATCTGTGTGGACCCACTCTTTGGACTTTAACGCTCATTTGACCTTCAATTAATGCCTAGGTGACCCCGTGGTTACTCTGCATTCATGGTGTAATGTTAAAACTGTAGATTTAACCCTATTTTAATGTTCTCTCCTCAAAACGGATCTTCATGGAATTACGGCCCTCAGGCGACCATTCAGGATCTTTAATCAATTAAACCTGACTAAATATGGCTAGTTAGGGCCCATGATGGTGTTCTCATCCGGTCTCTCTAGGTTTGAGGGTAGTACTACTCATAGAAGAGCTCCACGAACCACTCCCAAGTGGTCTCGTAACTGTCCTACTCTCAAACGGCCTGCCACCACCTGCTTACAACACTAGCCAACTAAAATGTTACAAATGAAACACAACAATCCTCCAGCAGACGTAGAGTGTTAAAGGTCTTCTCTATCTGCTCCATGTTGATACTTAAATCAAATTACAAATACATGCCAAGCTTAAAATAGATTGAAACCCTCCCCTTAGAGTATTTGTAATTTCAAGAATCCTACTTATTTAGTGCACTATCTATCCTTCAACCCACCTCAAGTGTTCCTGCATTTGATTATAACATTTATATATTTGATGTCACTTCTACATGGAAGAATTATGATAATTTGGACAACAATCTTAGGCCATGATGCAAGGTATCCACTCTATCTCTTTTTCCAATTATAAGAAAAAGATCCAAGCTTTAGAAATGGTTACCATTTCATCAAGTGTAAGGCTTGCAATCTTTACAATTTCAATTTTGGTTTCTTTCTTTCTGTTTCTTACATAGGCTGAGGTCTAAAATCTATACTCTATAGCATTTATTGGGTAAACCATAAATTTATCATTCATATGCATATTAATGCTACTAATACTTTTGTTCCTCAGATTGAGTATGATGCCAAGCCTTAAAGTTTTGGTGAATTATTGAGTAGTAACTACCTACATAGTAAAATGATAGATGTAACTGTGCCATGTGGGAGCGAAATTGTATACGCTGTCGCTCATCAACATGTAGGAGGAGTTGGTTTAGCTCTGTATGGTCAAGTATTAGTTGGCATGCTAATATCATCTCATAGATTATTAATCAGCTGTGGTTACTTATATTGTTGGGTACTTGAACTGTTCAAAACTGAATGTAATTAGTCATTTTGTTAGCTAATCTTTCTCTCTTGTTTGACATTTTAATTATTCTAGTTGTTGATGAATTTTAAATGTCATACATATCTAGTTGCAACTAGAAATGATTCCCTTTGTAAAATCTCATACTTCACATTTACAATGTGTTTAAGAGCAATTGGTTCCCCCTTACTTAAGTTCTAATAATATTCTTGAGTCACCCTTCTGGCAGCAAATAGCTTACATACTTCTAGTTGAAAACCAAACTTCTGCAAGAAAACCTTAGGAAATACACGGAAAATTTTTTAGGTAATTCTAGAGAGAGGAGGGAAATTCTTTGTTTGTTCCATTGTTACAATTTGTTGCTTTTATTTATCTCATGCACTTCTCTCTTCTAATTGATTCTTGTGGATGGTATATGTTTGTCGAAGTGAAATCGGGTTTAAAATAAACGCGTCTTAGTATAGTTGAAATCACTTTGAAAACAAATAAATTTTATTACTCGAAATTTAAATTTGAGGTCGAACACAAGGAGCAAATGGAATTAACACACTAATCTCAATAATAAATGTAAATTGAACACATAAAACTACTCAAAGTCTAATTTAGAATGTAAAGCATGAGTATATAGAGCATAAAAAGAATTGTAGCCACAAATAATAGAGATCTGATGAAAAATTGGACGGCTGATTATAAAATCAGACGTCTTATAAGTGTGGTGTTACAGTGTCTTCCTCTTATTTTTCCTTCTTCTTCTGCCTTCTGCTTCTTCTTCTTTCTTCTCTGGCTTTGATCCTTTCCTTTGTCGTTGGCGTCTTTCTTCTTTGTCTTCTTCTTCCTTCCTTCTTTCATTTTACTCTGACTTCTCCTTCTTTCTTCTTTCTTTTTTTTCTTTCTTCTCTGTTCTTTGCCCTGTGAACCTCAACTTCTTTCTTCTTCCCTTCTTCTTCCACTTTCCTTAGCTTCTCTACAACTCTTCAGCTCCCTTCTACCTTCAGTCCTTCAGCTTCCTCTTTCAGCCTTGCAGTGCCTTCTCCTTAGCTTCACCTTCGAATTCCTCCTTCTTCTTCCTTTCCCTGCAAGAGCAAAACCTACCCCAACTCTCCCCCACGAACTCTCCTCTCTTTTCTCTCTTAGGCTCACTCTCCCAGAGCCTTCTTGGGTAAACGGGTCGGGTTAGCGCGCCCGGGACCAGGCCCACCGGCGTTGGTGGTGGGCGAGAAGTGCACGGGTAGTCGGGTCAGAAACTAGGTCTGCGAAGCGTGGGTCGCGAACGAGGCATATGGGATGAGTGGGACCATACCTCGTGTCTGGAGGCGATAAGCCCCTAGCACTTTTTCCACTTTTAGCGCACCACTCGCTTCAAAACTTCCGAGGTGGGACTAAATGTCCCAACTTCTTCTCGCGTGCTTTCGCAGCAAGTGGTCGCTCAATTGCAGAGGCTGCAGCGGGGCTTAGACTCCAATAGCTAGCTGGAAATGTTCGCGAAGGAATTCCGCGTGTCTGGGAACCTGATGCCTGGAGCCTGGGGCCTTGAATGAAGCTTGCAAGCTTCTTCGAGCTTGCTCTAATGGCGGCCGAGACCTATACCTATCCACAAGAAAAATGGCCTTATGGCCTTGTCAAATCACATAGGGAGCTTCGCCTTAGCACGGCGAAGGTGTCTCGGTGGTTGGCTTGGCGTGGGGCAGCCTGGGCGTGCGTGCCTAGGTTGCTCTGTGGCTGTGAAGATGGGTGTGTTCGGGGGAAGTGTTGGGAGTGTGTGGCAGTGAATGGAAAGAGGGTGATGATTAGCGAGACGTGGCGGAGCTTTTGAGTGGTTGGCGAGGTGGATGTGTGCATGGAATGGCTGGAGCACCTCGCCGATGGTCTGTCGGAGGTGGAGAAGGTGACAGTGGTGTGTAAGCATCGGGGCGTGATAACAGAAATAAATGAGGGGTAAATAAAGGGCAGAGGGAGAGGACTTATCTACGAGGGGATAGACGAAGGGGGAGCAGAGGAGGCGGACGGCTCGTATGTGCCATCGCCAGAGATGAAGACCCAGTGAGAGGAGGATGGTGACGACAAGAGGGAGGCAAGCACATGCGCGGGTGTGGCGCGATGCGGACGAAGGAGGCAAGGGCAACTCTGCCACTAGTATTGTGGCAGAGCGATAAGAGGAGGAGATAGGCGTCGCCGGAGCTTGCTGAGATTTTGGCAAGAGGGGAAGAGAGGAAGATTGGGGGGTTTTCTCAGGCCAAATCAAGCTTGAGAGGAGCGGGAGGATCTGGGGTCCCTTTTATAGCACCCGATAGAGGGCCTTGTGCTTGGAAAGCAAGCTTCCAAGCACGACAACCTTGCTGGACTTGGAAGGTCAGAAAAGACCCAAATCTCTCATGCATTCGCATGAGAGATTAGGTGGAAGTTGGAGCTCCAAATTGGGTTCACATGAATGGGAATTCCTCAGAGAATCTCCCTTTCAAATTTGAGAGGGATTCTCTGAGGAATCAGGGAGTTGTCTCCCTTGAATCCTCGCCGAAGTAGGATTTCCTCCACCGTAATGGCAGAGGAACCTAATTGCAAAGAACAACGAGGAAGCTAGGGGTATCTGCAAGAGTTTTCAAAAGTTAGGGGTATACTTGTAATTGGATTGAACTAATTTGCAAAGTAAGTCAAGGTGAATTTCCCTTAGGTCCAAATTTTGGTACAAACTTAATTTGAACTTAAGGAATCCAATGGTGAAGTTGGATTTTATGTTTGACCACGTTTGGCTGGGTAATTTACATAAAAATCTAATTTAGGCTAAACATTTGACTGGGACCCCTATTTAGGTCAAAATAGGTTCTAAAGGCCAATTTGAATGTTCTAAACCCTAGAGGATATTTTTCCATGAATTTTAGAGGGTTTAGGTGAATTTTATCCTGACCAAAACCTTGTTAAATTAAGTAGGTCTGTTTTAGGGTTACTAGAAGTCATTCCCAGATTTCACATGAATCCTTTTTTGCTTGAACTAACCCACTTTTTATCTTGTTAAGATCATTTGACCTATGTTTAGCCCATGAGAAATCCCGTTATTATACTGCAATGGTAAAATTGCAGTTTTACCCCTTGTTCCTTGCTTTTCTTTCAGAAGGGTTTTTACTTGAGTTAGGACCTCCAGTTGGCTATGTAGGAGCTTTTGTTCTCTTTTCTAGGTCAAAATAAGCTAGTTAGGGCTCATGATGGTGTTCCCATCAGTATATGAAATAGAATGGGTGAGTTCTACGGCAATGGAAAGGAAGCAAGAAATGAAGCTGGCTACACTGTTAGAATGCCAACATGCCATCCACGCGATGGCTCTGCTAGAATTGCTAGTGGAGAAATTCTTACATTAGAGTCTAACTACAGCAACTCCCAAATGCACACTGGAGTAATGGGCCTCTTCTACACACTACTACTGGAAGCTAAGTAATCACCAAAAGTCCACTCTATCTTCAAGTTCCAATTTCATATAATGACATTTACTACACAAAAGTAGAATGACTTCTAAAGTCTAAATACAAATGTCGATTCCCTAATTAAGATGAATTCTTGATGCAGGGAATCTTGATTCACTCCAAGCACTACAAAATTAGTTACCTATACAAACAGAGAGATTATAATAACCTTTTAAATATGTTGCTGTAAGTCTCTCAAATGTTGCTAATCTTTTGATCTACACCGAGATTTATCATTCTTTTCTCTCTTTTTACATTTTGACCTAACCTGGCCAAAATCTTACCCTCGAACCCAAACAAACTACACGAACCAAACCAACCCACCAACCTCGGCTCCTCCTCTTCCTCCTCAATCATCGGCCTGTACCCCTCTCTCCTCCATCTGTCTCTTCTCCCTCCACCACAATTTCCTTCTTCAACCCTTGCCTTCCAGGCATTGATCTTCCCCCTCACTCTATTAATGCCTCAATGAGTTAGGAAAATCACTTTGAATCTCCCTCGTGATGTCTTCCCTTCAATCTCACTCGATCTCGCGACCTCGACGTCATCTTCCTCCATCGTTGTGATCACTCTACCACCGCTGATCTCCCTCTAATAGAGGTACCCCATCTTCTTTCCTCCCCATTGACTCTTCCCTATGAGGTCTTCACGTGGTGGTTGTATCCAGGTGGTGGCAGCAGCTGTTAAAATCATTATGTGGGCTTACATATATTATTTTAAGGAAACCCACATTAATCAATATCGTATATTTGTACGTAAGGTGATCCAGTAATTATTGAACAAATTGTACCTTTAATGATATATGATAAATTACGTAGAAACCATTTTGGGGGAAATTTTATTCCTTGACGGGAAGAGCCATTAATTTCAATACAGCGGTTATAGTCCTCGGGGGTATGTGAGGAGTGGGCAGTTACATTTCTCTACACCCCATCGCAGAGAATATAAGGGCCTAGGAAGAGAACTCAAGGGACATGTCATTTCTTTTCTTTCACTCTCACTTTCTACACCCTTGGAAGTGACATAGTCATTGCTGTAGGAACTGCTCCATCAACTTCGGAGGATCTCTACACGCATCATCTGTCTTCGTTCCTAGTGATGGACTCAGGTATATCTTTGTCTCTATGCTTTGGGTTGATGGTATGATGACAACAATGATTTTGGGGTTTATCGAAAACCCCTTCCATGGGAATTTTTCTTTGTTTGGTTTAGATTTTCTTATAGCTTTAAATCCATCAAGTGGTATTAAATCTTACTACTCTTTGTTGTATTGTTACCCTAATGATTTTGTCTTCGAGAAACTATCCCATTAGGTTTAGGGATTGTTCGCAAATCTGGGTTGGTTCAATGTTTGGGCCCCATCCTACGTTGAATCAACAAGTTCTAATGCATGATTCTTGTATTTTCTTTTTATGTCTATCCCTTGAATCGATCCCTTGTGGTATGGAGATGAACTTCTGAAAATTGCCTTTGGGTTGATGGACGGCTTCTAAATGCTTTGGGAGCCACGACAGGCAGCTTTACTACGACGGATTTAATGCCCAAGTCCCTCAAATTGTTGATGGATTTGATGCCCAAATCCTTTCCCATGACAAGCGGATTTTGAAAGGAAAAATAAATAAAAAATTTTTTGCTAATGTGCATTTTAGCTTTGATGCCAGTAGTGTCCGGACGTTATTATATTTTTAATAACCATTGATAAGTCAAAATAGATTCCTTATTTAGATTGTTACGTTTGGGTTGACTATTAGTTTCAGTTATCATTATGGTTATAGGTTGGTATGTTGTTGAAATTACTTCAAGTATTGACAAAAAAGTTCCTAAAAGAACATCCTTTGGATACTAATATTCGTTATGCATACCGGTGCATATTTATTAATTTTGGGATAAATAATTTAAGTCATGAATCTATACATGGGCATTAGTGTTGTTATACTATTGTGTAATAGGTTTTGATGTTGTGAGTGAATTGGTGCTTTTAGTATTCTTACCAAAGCAATTATTGTTTCTTACATTAGTTTACTTAAAATATCAAAATGGTTGCATTTGTGTTATTGCTGTGAATAGTAACGAGTCCAAAGGAGAATTACTACTTGATTGAATCTTACCATATAATTGATAACAAATGTGAGTAGATCATCCAATTCTCATGCGGGCGATGAATTAATCCAAAGATGAAATTCATTTATCCAACATGATTGATCTCTCATATTTGATTATCTATGATTAAAGTCTACCCTTTACAATATTGATATTTTTATCCAAAGACTAATGTCAATATTGTATTATTTTGAAATTTCTTTTGCTTATTGGAGCATGTATTTGTCTTTTTATTTTAATTAACTTTTCTACATCTGCTATTACTATCAAGATGAACTCCATTCTAGAATTAAATTGGTCTAATTTCAAAATTTGGAAGGAGAGTCTTATGATTGTTTTTGGGTGCATGGATTTGGACCTTGTATTAAGGATGGAACAACCCCTTCTCTTTCCGATCAAAGTTCTGCTAAGGCAAGAAAGAACTTTGAGAGGTGGGAGCATTCCAATCACATGTGTCTGATGATCATGAAATGCACCATTCCAGAAAATTTCAGGGGTGCTATCTCAAAGGAATCTAATGCCAAAGGGTCCTTTAATGAGATAGAGAAATGTTTTGTAAAGAACGAGAAGGCAGAGACAAGTAATCTTTTAGGAAAACTTGTCTCACTAAAGCATAAGGGAACTGGGAGCATAAGGGAGCACATCGTGGAGATGTCTCATTTGGCATCAGTTGGAGTTGTCGAAAGACCTTCTTGTGCATTTAGTTTTGATATCCTTTCCTGCACAATATAAATAGTTTAAAGTCAGCTATAACTGTCAAAGGGAGAAATGGACTCTTAATAAGCTTATTTCTCATTGTGTGTAAGAAGAGGAGAGAGTTAAGTAGGACAAG
Organism: Thalassia testudinum; assembly: GCA_037157565.1. Classification (NCBI taxonomy): domain Eukaryota; kingdom Viridiplantae; phylum Streptophyta; class Magnoliopsida; order Alismatales; family Hydrocharitaceae; genus Thalassia; species Thalassia testudinum. The sequence continues at coordinate 150,540,342 of JAZHRO010000031.1, forward strand.
CCTGAGAGTGCTCATTTGGTTACCAGTTCTAAAAGGAAAAGGGCAAAGGTTGCTATTGCCAATTCTTCATCCAAAGGCAAACAGAAGAAACCTAAGGTGAATTATTTCTTCTGCAAGGGTGAAGGGCATGTGAAGAAAGATTGTACCAAATATCATGCTTGCCATGAAAATAAGGATTCCTCTCTTTCTTTAGTTTGTTCAAAAGTTAATTTAGCTTTCATACCCTTAGACATTTGGTAGATAAATTTATAAATTACTATTCACATTAGTGCGTTTATGCAGGATTGCCTAAATTGTTGAATGCCAAGTGATGTCAAAAGGTGCATTTATGTGGGCGACAGCAAGAAGGTGGAGGTTGAAGCTATTGCAGACTTTAGATTGTCTTTAGGTACTGGTTATGATTGGAATTTGAAAGAAACATTTATTGTACCTTGAGGTCTCCCCACTTGACTTTTCTATTTCATTCTCTACCCCCTCGAGGAGGATCTTGTGTTGCCCATGATTCGCTTCTATCCTGTTGCTTCTCCAGTGGGTGATGGTTGATCTGGTATCTCTCAACCATAGCAAATTGGATGATCTCTCATTTACTAATTAGGATTGTCTCCCAATTCTTGCTTGGGATTGTCTCCTATTGCTACTTAGGATTGTTTCCCACTATTAGCATTGTATTTGCATGTCGCCTCCTTAAAGGATTCCTACTCAGATGGATTTATACTAAAGACACACTAGCCATTGTGCACTTATCACCTTTATTGATGTTGATGGAATTCAAGTGAATTTGGCATCCACTACTATTGGAAAGTGGGTAATTGATTCGGGTGCAACTACTCATCTTACTAGTGACATCAATTCTTTGTGTGAGAATCTGAGACTCAACCAGCTAGAACATTCATCAAACATACATTGTGTACTGTTCGTACGCTTTTGTGTGGGTTTTAAAGAGAATATCATGTTGTAGTATAACCGACAAAACGTTCAAACAAATATAGAGATTTTTATTACTCGAAAACTAGATTCTCCGAGGTCGAACACAGGGAGCAATCTCAGTACTTTCAAAACCAAAGAATGCAACTTTTAAATGAAAGTAATTGATTAAAAGAGAGAGTTATATAAAAATAATTTCTAAAAGAAAACAGAATTGGATGTCTAATTTCTATATCAGACGTCTTAAATGTAATCTTCTTTCTCTCTTCTGCCTTCTTCTTCTTTGTCTTCTCTGCTTCTTTTCTTGTGAAGGCTTCTTCTTCCTGCCTTTGTTCCTCTCTTGTCTTCCTTTTCTTTTTGGGCTTTTCTGCAGTCCTTCCTTCTCTCAGATCTCCGCCTTGCTCAGCTTCATTTCTTCAAAGTTCCTTGTGCCTTCCTTCAAAGTTTTCTCCTTCCTTGGTCTTTTTCCTTGTCCTTGTTTCTCTACGAAAGCTTCTCCTTCTTTCTCTGCTACACAGCCTCTTCTTCCTTCTTTTCTTCCCTTGCTGCAGTGGCTAAGTGTTCGCTTCTTCCTCTGCTCCTTCTTTCCTGCACAAACCACAGCCAATGCAAAACCTACCCTCGTCCCTCTACCCAAACGTCTCTCTCTTTCTCTGCAAATCGCTCAAGGACGCTCTCCCAGAGCCACACGGGTAATCGGGTCGGATTCGCACCCGGGACCAGGTGCACCTACAGGTGGGTGGTGCGCGAGGAGTGCGTAGGTTTGGGTCGGGTCGGATCCCGCCAGATCCGCGAGGTGAAACCGCGGACGAGGCAGGCGTGGGTCAGGTAAGGGACCTCACCCCTGTGCTTTTGGAGGCGGTAAGCATAAAACACAAAAATAATTTAAACCATACCTGCCGTTGCGTTTCCACGATGTGGGACTATCTGATCTGTCCCAATTTCGCGCGTGCCCACAGAGCTCTCTTCGTGCAATTGCCAGGGCTGGGAGCTTCGCAGCATGCCTTGCAGGCCTTGAGGGCTTAGCAACACCCGCGTGAACCTGCTGCGCCTGGAACCTGGGAGATCTAACACCTGGAGCTGCTGCGAAGCTGCTTGCTGCTTCAACCGTCAATGGTGGCAGGAGCTGCAACCTGTCATACACAAGCACGGCCTATTGGCCCAATCAGACTAGTTGGGCACCTTCGCTGTGGCACGGCGAAGATGATGCGTGGTGCTGCAGGCCGTAGGATGGCCTAGGCGTGCGTGCCTAGGTCAACCTATGGCCAGAAGTGTGGGGTTGTTCGGGGGACTGTGGTGGAGGTGTAGAAGGATGATGGATGGGCAGAAGTTGCTCCTGGTGGTGAGGCGGAGCTTACGAGAGGGTTGGCGAGCCGTGTGGAGGGGTGGAGTGGTGGGAACGACTCGCTGGAGGTCGGTCGGAGGCGAGGAAGGTGGAGGTGGTTAGGTACTGTCGGGGGGGCAATTAACTAAAATAATAGGGGGAAAAGAGAGAGAGGAAGATGGAGAAGGTATCTGGAGTGGTTTGAAAGGAAGGGAGGCAGCGGAGTGGATGGCACGTAACTGCCGTCGTCGGGGAAGAAGCACCCTGAGGGAGGGAGCGGCGACGAAGACGAGGTCAGGGGCACACGCGCCTGCTACTGCGCGACGCGGGAGGAAGTGGCGAAGTGGACTCTGCTGCTGGTATGGCAGCAGAGCGACGAGAAGGAGGGGAGGAGGTCGCCGGAGCTTGTGGGTCTCTTGGCCGGAGGTGGGAGAGAGGGAAATTTGGGGGAATCTCCATCAAAATCAAGCTGAGGATCTGCGACCGGGTCTGGGGAGCCTTTTATTGGTGTTGACCGAACCTTCAAGCGCGTGGAGATCGCGCAATCAATCTCTGCTGGCTCGCCGGAGATGGAAAGAGGGTGGATACCCAAATCTCTCGTGCGTTCACACGAGAGATTGGGTTCACACCAGAGATTGAAATTGGCTTTAAAAGGAAGGGAATTCCTCAGAGAATCTCCCTTCCAGTTCTGGGAGGGAATCTCTGAGGGATTGGGGAGGAATCCCTCTCTAAACCTCGTCGGAGATCGGTTCTGCCCTAAAAAGGGCGGCAGGACCTGATTGCAAAGGTGGCGAGGAACTTAGGGGGCTTCCTGCAAAGATATTCAAAAGATAGGGACCAAATTATGATTTGGGTGTACTAAATTGCAAAGTAGGTCAAGATGACCTCCCCTTGGGTCCAAATTTTGGTATAACCCTAATTTGGACCTAAGAAATCCAATGGTGAAGTTGGATTTTAGGTTTGACGTCGTCTGACTGGATATTTTGCGTAAAAATCCAAATTAGGTCAATTAATGTGCTAGGACCCTAATCTAGGTCAAATTGGGTTCCAAAGGCCAAATTGAGTGTTATAAACTCTAGAGGATATTTTTTCATGATTTTTTGAGGGTTTACTTGATTTTTATCCTGATCAGAACCTTGTTAATTTAAGTGGGTCTGTTTTAGGGTTATCAAGTGTCATTTAATTCCTAGATTGCACATAAACCCATTTCTGATTGACTCAACCCACTTTTTATCTCATTTAGCCTATTTGACCTATGTTTTGCCTTTGAGAAATCCTGTTTATGTACTGCAATGGTGAAATTGCAGTTTTAACCTTTATTTCATGTTTTCTTCTCAGAGCACTTATTCCTTCAGTTAAGCCTTCTTCTAGGTTATGTAGGAGCTTTTATCTTCTTTATTGGGTCAAAATGAGCTAGTTATGGCTCATGATGAGGTTCTCATCATGTACCTGAATTCCCTGAGTCTCCGATCTGTCAGCAAGTTGTGTAAGGATTTAAAATGTCATGTCATATTTGATGAGCATCACTACTACTATCAGGACAAATGGACCAATCTGATTATTGGTGGTGGATATACTGTACGAGGGATGGAGTATACTACCTTGAAATTCCCACTCATTTTGCCAACGCTGCCTCTATTTCTATCGATTCCCAACTTTAGCAACGTCTACTTGGTCATCCCTCCATTGGGAAGCTCAACCAAATGTTCCCTGATCTACCTCTAACTACCATATTCAACTGTAAGGTTTGCCAATTGGGTAGGCACCATTGATCTACTTTCTCTCCATGAACTAAGGAGTGTAGCAAATCACCCTTCTATTCGATACACTATGTTGGTTGTGATGAGTCCATTAAAATGGACTAATATTAAGCCTAAGTATCTTTAATCGTAGAGTTTAGGTGTGTTAATAATTGCAATTAAGTTGTAGAATATTTGTACGCATCATGATTTAAGTTTATAACATTCTATAACTTAATGATTTTGTTATTTTTATGTGCAGGTAATAATATTCGGAAAGAACAAGGGTGGGGGGATAAATTCCCCAACACATAACAGCCGCGACTCTTTCCCCCCTCCCCTTCTAGACATTGGGGTAATCTTCCTCTTCCGCTGCCTTTCTCAACAACTATGACCAAAAATAGTTAAGGGATTTGGGAAAATCCCTTAACTCACGCGCAAAGGAGAGAAGTTAAAAAGAAGAGGCGAGGAGAGAGGAAGGCCATCTAGGAAGAGAAGAAGCGTACACTGTGGCCTTCTTCCCCCTTGCGAGGAAAAACCTCACGCCTCCTGCTCACAGCATCTCCCTCAAGCCACCGCAGGCGCACATCAGTGCGCCATACCCCTCATCTGCCTTCAGCGCCATCTGCCTTCACCACGCGCCTCTCCCCTGCTGCAGGCGCTCACACCACCAACTGCCCGTGTGCCTTCCTCCCATCTCCATCTGCAGGCGCACCGCACAGCAGGCGCCTGCATCGCCTGCAAGTCGCCCCGTGCTCACAGTGCCTACACGCCCTACCGCTCGCTCCCTTCAGCGCCATCTGCAAGTGCCTGCCCGCGCGCACCAAGCCCGCGCCTCTCCACTTTGCAACAACGCCCGCGTGCCCCACTGCTCGCCAACATGCCCCACTGCTTGCTAGCGCGCCCCACCGCCCTGCTGCAGATGTCGCATCGCATAACCTTCTGCCCGCGCGCCTACCTCTCCACCCTGCATCTGGGCCACCAGCACACCCGCGCCACCCTGCAGGCGCGCTCGCACGCTCCAGCCTCTACCTCATCGCCTGCATGGGCGCACACCGACGCGCGCACGCCACCACGCCACAGGCAGGAGCTACGTGCACCTCTGCCTTCTTGTTCAACAGGCCAGAGCTCCGGCCACCTCCACCGGCCACCTCCGTCACCGCCGTTGCCACCACCGGAGAGCCCTCATCCTCGCCGTCCTCCTGACCCTCGCAGCAGCCCTGCGGTGTTCTCTCTCTCTCGCGAGGAGGAGAGAGGAAAAAAGCTCTATTTTCCCACCAATTAAAATTTACATTCAATGCCATTGCAACCTAATTTGATTTTATTTATTATTATTATATTGTGGCAGAATTGCATTTGAACACTCATAATTCTTTATAATTGCATGATATTGATATTAACTAGTTTAAAGATTGATTTTTGGGCTTAACTTAAGTACTAATTATCTTTAGTACACATCACATGAAAATTGCATAAATTCATCATAAATTTATTGAGGATTTCTGTGAGGAAAAACTACACATATACCCTTATCTTTTTAAGTTATTACAAATCTACTTTCATTCACATTTTAAGTTAGATTTGAATAGGGATTTCACACCATCTGAAATAACATTAAATAATTAAGTTTTGATTGCATAATTGCCCCCCTGTGGACATGACCTGCTCTTCTGCGAGTGATTATTTTCATTATTTTTTATTAGTCGATTTTTCCACCACTTAAATACTATAATGCAAAGCGAAAGGTCGTCTATCAAAATTGGCGCCGTTGCCGGGGAGGCAATAGACGCAATAGATTTACTTTATTATTTTTAAATATTTTGAGTTGCGAAATTATCTAATCATTTTGATTATTATGCGAGGAATCCGCCGAGGCAACGAGGCGCAACAGAGCAGCGACAACAACCACGAGTTAAGCCACACGAGGAAAAGATGAAGGAGACAAAGATCCTGTTTCGCAGAGGATTCTCCGTCGTCACAATTTAATTCTGTCTTTTCACCCTTATAGTAATTGGGACTAAATTTTTGGGGGTTTGTCCCCGCATTCTTTAGATACTAGGGCTTACAATATTTTTGGTGCATGCGTGATTATATTTTTTGCTTGCTTGCTTTTAAAAACCAATAAAGAAAATATCGAGCTGCCTATTTAGAAATTGCATGCCCTTAGGTGCGCACATTTAGGGGTGATTGAGCAGCATATTAGATCTTATTATTGCATTGCAAGCATATTAGCACAAAGATTGCTGGAGACAGGTATATCTTTCTAACTTTTGCATCCAGCTTCTGTTCACGCATTTGCATTCAACCTTAAATTCAAGACCACCAAGTTATTTGAATTTACTAATTCAGTGGTCACATAACTAAAAGCGGAACTAATAATTAGATTCAACCCTAAAAGCAATTCACATTTAATCTGATTCTAAGGGACTTGTCTGCGATTTCAAAAGAAATTACAAAGATTTGCGGTGTGTTGCACACTTTTGACACTGAGCACGCACATTAGGTACCGCACTAAGGCTCGATCCCTTAAGGCTATAGGCATCGATCTCTTTATCGGTGCAGACCCTCCTATTATTCTTTGTGGTGGTGGTGATATTATCTTTTGATCAAGTGTTTTGATACTCCACAGAGGGGGACACCCCTTAAAGGAACAAAAGGGTAGTTAAGGGGCACCGCATACGCATCACCTCAAAGGAAGGGTTCGCCCTACTTGCATCCCTTTGTTCGTCCTTGGAGTAACTTCTCCCTTGATCACCTAGGAGTATCATCCAAGCAAAGTATAGGTCCTAGGTTACTCGAAGGTTGAATTAAGGCACGTAATTGTAGTGAAAAACTTGTTTGGCCATTTATATTAACTAATTCAACATCCACAATAAAGAAGGTTAAGATTTCAAGTCCACACCCCTCTTATACCACTTACGTGGGAATGGAGGGATAAGTCTTGATCTTTTGACTTATCTTTGGAGTGGAGGTTTGACTTACTCAATAAAAAAAAAAATTCTGAATTGTGTTTTGTATGTTTGGTAGACGCTCTCTTGAGGGTAGTCTAGTGTTTGATCCTGAGCCTGAGAGAATTCTTAGGAGAGCTCACCTAGGAGAAGAAAGAGAAGAAATGGCTGAGCAAGGTGCAAAATAATAAAGGACCCTAAGGGACTATTTTATTCCTACCAACCAACCTGCATAAGCATTAAGACGACTGGCAGGGGATAATCCGTATGAGATCAAGAGCAGTACCATATCTTTATTGCCCTCTTTTTATGGTACTACTAGGGAGGACCCCTACCGACATTTGGAGGAATTCACCGAGGTCTGTTCCACGGTGAAGTTCCAGGGCTTTACTGATGAAGCCCTGATGAGGACTCTATTTCCTTTCTCCCTAAAGGATAAGGCCAAGCACTGGTATCATACCCTCGATGCAAGGGTAAATGATTGGGCTACCCTTAAGGGAGAATTTTTAAAAAAGTATTTTCCTATGAGTAAAACCAACCATTACAGAAGAGAGATTATGGGTTTTACTCAACAGGAAGGAGAGCAATTTCATGAGACTTGGGAGCGCTTTAATGACCTTCTTAGGTTATGCCCCCACCATCAAGTGCCAAAATGGCAGTTGGTCAAAAGGTTTTATAACGAATTATCTGAAAGACATAGGCAAACCATTGATGCAGCCTGTGTAGGAACCTTCATGACCAAAATAGAGGATGAAGCCTGGGCATTATTTGAAACTTTAAGCGACAACTCCATACATCTGTCCTCTGCCTATCAAGAAAGAAAACCATCAATCTTGCAGAGGAAGATAGAGGCCCATGAAGCTGGGGCTTCTCAGGATTTGGCTTATCAGATTCAACTATTGAATAAAAACTTTGATAGGCTTTTAGCAAACCCCGGCATGAACCCGCAAGCAGCCTCTATTTTTCAGGCTTCAAGAGAATGCTCCATTTGCCAAAGCACAATGCACGCCACTGCGGAGTGCCATCGGGCAACCCAATTCCCTGAGTTGATTCAGGCCGACTTGAACGTGGCCCAAGGTTTCCGCTCCCCTCGCAATAACCCTTACTCCAACACTATTAATCCAGGGTGGAGGAACCATCCAAACTTCTCTTGGAAGCAAGCTGATGCTTCTAACTCAGGGAATACAAGACCCTTACCTCCCCATCCCATATACCAACCTTCTTATGAAAACCCTCCTCCGAATAAGCCCTCTGAGATGGATGAACTGAAGGCCATGATGAAAGCAATGCAAGAGCATCAGAATATGGTTATCCAATCTTAGAATAAGATGATTACTGATATGCAATCCCAAATTGGTCATCTTACTGAGGCAGTTAGGCAACGTGATCCGGGGAAGCTGCCTAGCTCTTCTGAGGAGAACCCTAAGGGCAAGGGGGTTGTATTCAGGGAGCACGCCCAAGCAGTGACCATGTTGAGGAGTGGAAAAAAGATTGACAAGCTTGATAACACTCCTACGGTTACATCTCAGAATTCCCCTCCACACCTGACCCAACTTCCATCTCACCCGAGGAAGAGCCACACCACTCTCCCTCACAAAAAATCACCCACAATGAGGATGTCGTCCTTCCACCACCCCTTTCCCACCATGACGACCCCTCTACCCAGAAGCCGAGGGTGCCCTATCCAGAGTGCCTACTTGCTCCTAGGGAATCTTCTGTTGGCTCGTCTGGAGCCAAGGATAAGATGGAAGAGATTATGGATACTTTTAGGCAAGTCCAAATTAACTTGCCTCTGTTGGAAGCGATTAAACAAATTCCGTCCTATGACAAGTTTCTGAAGGACCTGTGCACCCAGAAGCACCGATCTAGGAAACAGGTCCAAACCAAAATCATCCTGCCTGACCACGTTAACTCAGTTCTTCAGCATGGAACACCCCCCAAAATGAAAGACCCAGGGGCCCTGTATATTTCAGTGGTTATAGGTAACCAACACATTGACGAGGCTCTGCTCGATCTGGGTGCAGGGGTAAACATTCTACCGAGCTCTGTCTACGACCTTTTGGGAGGAGGAAAGCTGAAGCCTAGTCCAGTAATCCTTCAGGTTGCAGACAGATCACTTAAGACACCGCGGGGTTTGTTGGAAGATGTCCTTGTGAGAGTGGAGGATTTCTTCCCCGTTGACTTTTTGGTACTTGATACTGACCCATCTAATAAGCCCACAAAGCCATCCATTATTCTGGGACGCCCCTTTTTGGCCAAAGCCAATGCCTCTATAAATTGTAGATTTGGGGCACTTAAAATGGGCTTTGGGAACAAGAAGATCCGGTTGAATGTTTTTGATACTTACAAGCAACCCGGATTTGAAGGTTGTTCTCAGATTGAGGTCGTTGATGAAATAATTGAAGAGACTACTCCAGCACTCTTATGTAGAGATCCCCTTCAGAAGGTCATAGCTCAGGACCATCCCTCGATTATTAAAGAAATTGAAAGGAAAATGCCCGAACTAGAAGAGTTGCTGGGGATACACACTGAGTCTCTATCCCCACCTTGGACTGTGAAAGTAGATCCGTTGCCTGAGGCGGGGACATCTCAACTAAAACCCTCAATCCAAAAGGCTCCTGAATTGGAGTTGAAACCCCTCCCGAGCACATTGAAATATGCTTTCCTTGGCCCTAATAACACTCTCCCCGTTAATATCTCGTCTGCATTATCTGAATTGCAGGAGGGAGCTCTGCTTGAGTGTTTACAAAGGCACAAGGAAGCAATTGCCTGGACAATTGCTGATATTAAGGGTGTTGATCCCTCTTTTTGCATGCATCATATGTACACGGACGAGTCCGTGAAGCCTTTCTGAGACATGCAGAGAAGGCTCAATCTAAATATGCAGGAGGTTGTTAAAAAGGAGATTCTGAAATGGCTTGATGCAGGGATTATCTATCCCATTTCAGATAGTAAATGGGTCAGTCCTATTCACGTAGTTCCAAAAAAGGCAGGAATCATTGTGGAGGAGAATGACCAAGGAGAACTGCTGACCACTAGACCCTCAACTGGTTGGAGGGTATGCACTGATTACCACCGTTTAAACATGGCTACCCAGAAAGACCATTTCCCCTTACCGTTTATCGATCAAATTTTGGAACGATTAGCGAGGAATCGGTACTTTTATTTTCTTGACGGGTACTCTGGGTACAAACAGATAGTCGTTTTTCCTGATGATCAGGAGCGTACCACCTTCACGAGTCGTTATGGCACTTTTGCGTTCCACCGAATGCCATTCGGGTTATGTAACGCTCCTGCCACTTTCCAACGTTGTATGATGGCTATCTTTTCTGATATGATCGACGAGTTCGTTCAAATTTTCATGGATGACTTCTCCATTTATGGCTCGTCGTTTGACCTATGCCTTGCTCACCTTGATAAAGTCTTAACCCATTGCGAAGAGGCAAAACTGGTGCTTAGCTGAAAGAAAAGTCACTTTATGGTCCAGCAGGGCATTGTGTTAGGGCATGTAGTTTCTGAGAGAGGATTAGAAGTGGACACCGCAAAAATCGATTCCATCTCTAGGCTTCCATTGCCCGCCAATGTTCGTCAGGTTAGATCTTTCCTTAGCCATGCTGGATTTTATAGGCGCTTCATTAGAGACTTCAGTAAAATCTCTAAGCCACTCTGCGACCTGTTAGCGAAGGATGTCTCCTTCGATTTTGATGATAGATGTGGCGAGGCTTTCCAAACTTTGAAGAAAGCCCTCATTACAGCGTCGATTCTCCAAGCACCAGATTGGACCCTCCCGTTTGAGCTTATGTGCGATGCTTCTGATTTTGCAGTGGGAGCGGTCTTAGGTCAAAGGGTTGATGGAAAACCTCATGTGCTGCATTATGCCAGCAAGACCCTTACGGATCCTCAGCAAAACTACACGGTCACTGAAAAGGAATTACTTGCTGTAGTATTTGCTTTGGAAATGTTTCGATCTTATCTTTTGGGATCCAAGGTTGTGGTGTTCACTGATCATTCAGCCCTTAAGCATCTTCTGGCTAAAAAGGACACCAAACCTCTTCTAATTCGTTGGATTCTGCTACTCCAAGAATTTGACCTGGAAATTAAAGACAAGAAAGGAGTTGAGAATGTGGTAGCAGACCATTTGTCTAGGATCCCTATTGAGGCAGCTAACCCTGCTGGCGTATTCAAGAGACTTTCCCTGATGAGTCTCTAATGGTCGTGGAAACTAAAACTCCTTAGTTCGCTGACATAGTGAACTATCTAGTCACGGGCATCACCCCTAGTACTTGGGACAAGCAGAAGTGAGACAGGTTTATCGCCAATGCTAAATTTTATCACTGGGAGGAACCCGACCTTTTTAGAATAGGCCCTGACCAGCTGTTTCACCATTGCATCCCTGATGAGGAACAAAAAAGTGTTCTGAGTTTCTGCCATGACCTCCTCTGTGGGGGACATTTTAGTGGGAAGAAGACTGCTCATAAGGTTCTTTAGTCTGGTTTTTGGTGGCCCACATTATTCCGAGATGCACATACGTATGTGGGCGCATGTCTACGTTGCCAGCAGACGGGAACCATTGGAAAAAGGGATGAGATGCCCCAACAACCTATCCTCCCTGTTGAAATCTTTGATATTTGGGGCATTGACTTCATGGGTCCCTTTCCTGTGTCCTTCGGATATGAATACATCCTTGTGGTTGTTGATTATGTATCAAAATGGATAAAAGCCATCCCCACGCGAACCAATGACCATTCTGTGGTCTTGGGCTTTGTTAAGGCTAATATCATTTCTCGGTATGGATGCCTAAGGACGATCATAAGTGATGGAGGACCTCACTTTAAGAATGTACATTTCAGTAGACTACTCCAAAATTTGGGAGTCAACCACATGATAGCCACACCTTATCATCCCCAAATGAGTGGGCAAGTTGAAGTGTCTAATAGGGAGATTAAGCGAATTTTAGAAAAAACTGTTAGGCCTGATTGGAAGGATTGGTCTAAAAAACTAAATGACGCTCTTTGGGCCTATAGAACTGCATATAAGACTCCCTTGGGCATGTCTCCTTTCCGTCTTGTCTACGGAAAAGCGTGCCACCTTCCCGTTGAAATCCAACATAAAGCTTATTGGGCCATTAAAAACGTTAACTTAAATCTGGATAAAGCGGGAAAAGCACGTATGTTAGAATTAAGTGAGCTTGAGGAGCTTCGTAATGAAGCTTATGAAACTTCTCAAGCTTACAAGCAACGTACAAAAGTCTTCCATGACAAGCACATCATTAGAAAGACTTTTGAGCCCAACCAGTGGGTCTGGCTTTTCAATTCTAGACTTACATTATTTCCTGGAAAGCTCAAGACCCATTGGGATGGGCCATACGTTGTTATCAATACCTTCCCTCATGGAGTTGTAGAGATCATGAACCCTATTTTAGGTGCAAACTTTAAAGTAAATGGCCAGCGACTTAAACCATATATTACTCTTTTAGATGGCTAGGTTTTAGACGCACTACGGCTTGAGGAGCCTTAGCTCCTCCCACTATCCTCCTCAGGTGATATTCTTCTATGTCTATATTTTTCCAATGAGGACATTGGCAGTTTTAGGCATGGGGGGATATAACCTGAGAATGTTTATAGTGTTTATAGCATTTATAAATATTTGCATACATATTTATATATATTAAAAAAAAAAATTTCTTTTCTTGAGCTGATTGGGTTAGTCCCTAGCAAAATACCTTTGTTATTGGAGGTTTTTCTTCCTGAATTATTTCTTAAGTTTAGAATTCGGTACATTTATTTCACGTGCACGTAGACTTGGTAATGGATCCTTGGGGAAAACCAATAAGCATTTGTAAGTCTACTGAACCCTTGGACAGTTCATAGAGAGTCGGGCATACTATCTTCTAATAAATCCACCTCATATTTGTGAGAAGAAGTAGAGAGATTACTGGTGCGCTAAGTCTAGTGCAAGGACTCTTAAGTTCTGGATAATTTGATGATGATACTTCAGAGTTAGGCGTAGTTTTCACTCTCTATTCCTGTGTGCGTACTTTGAGTGAATTCCTGAGAGTCACCAAATAAGGCAGATACATAGAGATTGAGTCTTAATAAAGCTATAACTATGGTGGATGGTTATGACCGTCCTTCATAGAGTCCTCAGTTGAAGGATGGTAATAGTATCAAAGGTCAGAAATACGCCTGTCATATTCTTTCCTTCATGGTGCTGAGAGTAGGCACTTCCACCAAATAAGCCACACAACTTCCTCTTGACCACATCATCCCTAATAATGCCTCGTAAATAAAAGTCCGTATTGTGTTGTGATTGATTGAAAAATAAACAAAAACAAAAAAAAAAAATTAAAAAAAGAGAGGAAAGAAGTAGAAAAAGAAGAAAATAGAAAGAAGAAAAAGAAGAAATAGTTATATGACAAAAAAAAAAAGTCGAAGTTTATGATGTAACACTATTTCTGAGGCAGCAGAACACCTACCGCGTTCCACCAAATATAACCCATACCTACCTTCTAGTATTTCTGATCGCCTAAATACTGGTTGAGAACTCTAACTTAGTTATAGAGTTATTAAGACTTTAATTGAAGTGTGGATGCCATGTGAGGCCACCAAATAGTGAGTATAATTTCTAAATCTGGCGAGATTCGTGATCTCAGAAAGAAAGAAAAGAAAGAGTGCCCAGGAACATCAAGAGAGCACAATTGTGTAGCCTCTCTTAGAGTTGACTTGTCTAATAGTTTAGAGAGCTAGAGTCTATAGTACTAGACTATATGTAGAACCAGTTGAGTATGTGCCATCAAATACAAATCCATTCAACTTGGTATCTCCTACCTAAGCCAAACGCCGGGGTCAAATTACAGATTATCGTCTGCTTTATTCCCAAGGGAAGTAGTTGTCTATTTCGACAGAAATTTTTGTTAAGGGTGATGTATGAACTCCCAATGTGAATCGGCTCTTTCACTTGGATCTGTTACCTAGGCTATCAGCACTTCACATTTGTCTGGATTCCTAAAGTTTTGAAGTAAGAAAAGAAGAAATCTTCTGATTACTTCTATTATTTTTCATTTTTTGCTAGGGACTAGCAAATCTTAAGTATAGGGGTATTTGATGAGTCTATTAAAATGGACTAATATTAAGCCTAAGTATCTTTAATCGTACAATTTAGGTGTGTTAATAATTGCAATTAAGTTGTAGAATATTTGTACGCATCTTGATTTAAGTTTATAACATTCTATAACTTAATGATTTTGTTATTTTTTTGTGCAGGTAATAATATACGGAAAGAACAAGGGTGGGGGGATAAATTCCTCAACACATAACAGCCGTGACTCTTTCCCCCCTCCCTCGCCGGACATTGGGGTAATCTTCCACTTCCGCCGCCTTTCTCAACAACTATGACCAGAAATAGTTAAGGGATTTGGGAAAATCCCTTAACTCACGCGCAAAGGAGAGAAGTTAAAAAGAAGAGGCGGGGAGAGAGGAAGGCCATCCAGGAAGAGAAGAAGTGTACACTGTGGCCTTCTTCCCCCTTGCGGGGAAAAACCTCACGCCTCTTACTCACAGCATCTCCCTCCAGCCACCGCAGGCGCACACCAGTGCGCCCTACTGCTCATCTGCCTTCAGCGCCATCTGCCTTCACCGCGTGCCTCTCCCCTGCTACAGGCGCTCACACCACCAACTGCCCGCGCGCCTTCCTCTCATCTCCATCTGCAAGCGTACCGCACAGCAGGCGCCCGCACTGCCTGCAGGCCGCCCCCTGCTCACAGCGCCTGCACGCCCTACCGCTCGCTCCCTTCAGCGCCATTGCAAGCGCCTGCCCGTGTGCACCAAGCCCGCGCCTCTCCACTCTGCAGCAACGCCTGCGTGCCCCACTGCTCACCAGCGCACCCCACTGCTCGCTAGCGCGCCCCACCGCCCTGCTGCAGACACCACACCGCATCACCTTCCGCCCGCACGCTTGCCTCTCCACCCTGCATCCGCGCCACCCTGCAGGCGCGCCCGCATGCTCCAGCCTCTACCTCATCACCTGCACGGGCGCGCACCAGCACGCGCAGGCCACCACGCCACAGGCAGGCGCTACGTGCACCTCTGCCTTCTTGTTCAATAGGCCGGAGCTCCGGCCACCTCCGTCGCCATCGCTGCCACCACCGGAGAGCCCTCGTCCTCGCCGTCCTCCTGAGCCTCGCAACAGCCCTGCGGTGCTCTCTCTCTTTCGCGAGGAGGAGAGAGGAAAAAAGCTCTGTTTTCCCACCAATTAAAATTTACATTCAATGCCATTGCAACCTAATTTGATTTTATTTATTATTATTATATTGTGGTAGAATTGCATTTGAACACTCATAATTCTTTATAATTGCATGATATTGATATTAACTAGTTTAAAGATTGATTTTTGGGCTTAACTTAAGTACTAATTATCTTTAGTACACATCACGTGAAAATTGCATAAATTCATCATAAATTTATTGAGGATTTCTGTGAGGAAAAACTACACATATACCCTTATCTTTTTAAGTTATTGCAAATCTACTTTCCTTCACATTTTAAGTTAGATTTGAATAGGGATTTCGCACTATCTGAAATAACATTAAATAATTAAGTATTGATTGTATAATTGCCTCCCTGTGGAAACGACCCGCTCCTCTGCGAGTGGTTATTTTCATTATTTTTTATTAGTCGATTTTTCCACCACTTAAATACTATAACGCAAAGCGAAAAGTCGTCTATCAGGTTGGGGGCCATCTTGTATGACCAGTACTATAGGCCACACATACATTGCTATGTTTGTTGACTACTATTGTTGATTCACCAGTGTATTTCTTACGAAGGATCGATCCAAGAAACTTCATGTGGTAAAGCAATTCTTTGTCAAAGTCCAGAATGTCTACTCTACATCTATCAAGATTTTTTGCAGTGATAATGCCCTGGAGTTCATGCAAAGCTATAGTCGTTCATTAACAATGGCACCTTGCATTAGACATCCTACACATACACTTTTCAAGAAAAAGGCATTGTTGAGAGGATGTTGAGAGACATATTGGACAAAGCCTAGACTCATCTTCATGAAGGTGCCGAAGTAGTTTTAGAGAGATATACTCACTGTGATCTATCTGATTAATCGGTCCCTTCATCTAACCTCCAAGGGGAGATTCCATTCCAGCTATTACATCTTGATGTGGTATGTCCTTTTGCTTTTGTACTTTGTTGTGTTTGGATGTATGTGCTTTGTACATGCCTTTGGACAACATGGCAAGTTGACTCCACATGCACTTAAATGCATTTTTCTTGACTACTCTAACATTCAAAAGGGATATTAATGTTATGATTTGAGTAGTCGATAGTACATTGTTACAACAGTTGTCACCTTCTTTGAGAAGGTTCCTTGCTTCTTTGAAGAAAGAACTAATATTGAGCTCGTATCTTGCTAGCTGCAGACATATCACAGACGAAATAAGGAGTCACCTCATGTTCGATTGCCTACCATGCCAACTCCATTGGTTGAGAGTCCTACCATGCCTTTATAAACATAGGGCCAAAGCAAGGAGGATGATAGGTAAATCGCTTTAGGGAAGTGATGGGAATACCATCATGAGTCCTAAACTAGCTCATTTTGACCTAGGAAAGAGAATAAAAGCTCCTACATAACCAAATGAAGGGCCTAACTCAAAGAATAACCAGTCTGAGAGAAAAGCAAGAGACAAAGGGTAAAACTGTAATTTTGCTATTGCAGTGCAACAACGGAATTTCTCAAGGGATAAACATGGGTTGAATGGTCTTAACAAGATAAAAAGTGGGTTGGTTTAAATAGAAAAGGGTTAATGTGAAATTTAGGAATTAAATGACTTCTTATAACCCTAAAATAGACCTACTTAATTTAACAAGGTTCTGGTCAGGATAAAATTTAACTAAATCTTCTAAAATTCATGGAAAAATATCCTCTAGGGTTTAGAACCCTTAATTTTACCTTTAGAACCTATTTTGACCTAAATAAGGGTCATAGTCAAATGTTTGCCCTAAATTAGATTTTGTGCAAAATGCCCAGTCAAACATGGTCAAACCTAAAATCTAACTTTACCATTGGATTCCTTAGGTCCAAATTAGGTTTATACGAAAATTTGGACCTAAGGGAAGTTCACCTTGACCTACTTTACAAAATAGTCCAACCTAATTACATTTATACCCCTAGCTTTTGAAAACTCTTGCAGACACCCACCTAGCTTCCTCGTCGCTCTTTACAATTAGGTCCTTCCACCATTACAACGAAGGAATCCTACTCCAGTGAGGATTTGAGGGAAATATCTCCTTAATTCCTCAGACAATCCCTCTCAAATTTGAAAGGGAGATTCTCTGAGGAATTCTCGTTCATGTGAACTCAGTCTTGAGCTCCAATTTCCACCCAATCTCTCATGTGAACGCATGAGAGATTTGGGTCTTCTCCCATCTTCCAAGTCCGGCAAGGTTGCCGTGCTTGGAAGCTTGCTTTCCAAGCACAAGGCCCTCTGACAGGTGCTATAAAAGGGACCCCAGATCCTTCCACTCCTCTCAAGCTTGATTTGGCCTGACAAAACCCCCCAATCTTCCTCTCTTCCCCTCCAACCAAAATCCTAGCAAGCTCCGGCGACTCCTACCTCCTCTTCTTGTCGCTCTGCCACAATACCAGTGGCAGAGTTGCCTTTGCCTCCTTCGTTCGCGTCGCGCCACACCTGCGCCCGCGCCTGCCACCCTCTCATCGTCGTCGTCCCTCTCTCACTGGGTCTTCATCTCCGGCGATGGCACATACGAGTTGTCCGCCTCCTCCACTTCCCCCTTCGTCTATTCCCTCATAGATAAGTCCTCTCCCTCTGCCCTTTATTTTCCCCTCATCTATTTCTATTATCACGCCCCGACGCTTACACATCACTGCCATCTTCTCCACCTCCGGCAGATCACCGGTGAGGTGCTTCCGCCATTCCACGTAACCACCCATCTCGCCAGCCACCTCAAAAGCTTCACCACATCCCACTGATCATCATCCCTCTTCCCATTGACCGCCACACACTCCACACACTTCCCCCGAACACACCCATCTCCACAGCCACAGAACGACCTAGGCATGCATGCCTAAGCCATCCCACACCACGCCGACCATCGGGCCACCTTCGTCGTGCCAAGGCGAAGCTTTTTGTGTGATTTGAGGAGGTCGTAAGGCCATTTTTTTTGTGGACAGGTTCAGGCCTTGGCCGCCATTGGAGCAAGCTCGAAGAAGCTTGCAAGCTTCATTCAAGGCCCCAAGCATCAGGCTCCAGGTTCCCAGACGCGCAGGCTTCCTTCGCGAACAACTCCAGCCCAGCAATTAGAGACCAAAGCCCCACACATTCTGCAATTGAGCGACCACTTGCTGCAGAAGCGCGCGTGAAGAAGGTAGGACATTTAGTCCCACCTCGGAAGTTTTGAAGCAGGCGGAGCGATATAAGTGGAAAAAGTGCCAGGGGCTTAGTGCCTCCTGAAACGGGGTGAGGTCCCACTCATCCCATATGCCTCGTCCGCAACCCACACTCCACGGACCTGGTTCCCGACCCGACTACCCGCGCACTCCTCACCTACCACCCACGCCAGTGGGCTTGGTCCCGGGCGCGTTGACCCGATCCGTTAACCTGAGAAGGCTCTAGGAGAGCGAGCCTAAGAGAGAAGAAAGAAGAGAGAATTCGCTGGGAGGGTAGGGGGTAGGTTTTACTCTCAGGGACAAGGAAGAAGAGGAAGGAGGAATCCACAATAGAAGTTACGGGTGAAGCCGCAAGAGAAGAAGAAGAAGAAGAAGGCTAAAGAGGAAGCTAAGGAAAGAGAGCCTTAGTAGAAGCCAAAGGAAGAAGAGAAGGGTAGAAGTTTGAGAAGGCTCGGCTGAAGAGAAAGAGCAAGGCTGAAGTCAGAGGCAAGAAGGAGAAAGAAGAAAGAAGAGAAAGAAGAAGCAAAGGCTAGAGACAAATCAGAGAAGAAGAAGAACCAGAGAAAGAAGAAGAAAGAAGAAGCTAAAGATAGAGAACAGAAGAGAAAAAAATCCAAAGAAGCACTGTAGCATTGAGCACCTAAGACGTTTGATTTTTACATCAGACGTCCATATTTCATTTTTAGCTTCTATATACATTGAGATCATCTTTCTTGCTTTATAACTTTAATTCTTCATTGCATATTTTGTCAAATTTGAAAGTTGTGTTCTTAGTTTATAAATCCCAATTTGCTCCCTGTGTTCGACCTCAGGTTTATATTCTTCGAGTAATAAACTTTATTTGTTTTCAAAGCGATTTTGGCTATACTACGACACATTTATTTTAAACCCGATCTCGCTTTCGACAAAATAGGAAGGCAATTTGCTCTTGCAGACTACCTCATATCGCTCACTATGCATCCACTACTTATCTGGATCCATCGTTATAGCAAAATTTTGAAGCTTTATTCAAGGTTGTGATTCCACGTGATTGTAGGTTCCTCTAATGGAGGGGGTGAGATTTGTGTGATATATATAAAAATGCGAAAATATAAGTCAGTCTCACAAAAGAATGCAATCATAAGTACGCAAAGATTTTTAGGTGGAAATCCAAACCTAGATAAAACCACCACCTAGACCTCTCAGTTTAGGATTTCCCGATTGATTGAGTCGATCAAATCCACTATCAAGTCACTTAAACGAGGGTGACTTAACCTCTTACAACAACGCTACTTAGAAAGAGGGTAGCATACCTCAAACCCCTCCTCTTCACGAGAAGTATTTTGTCCTACAAAGGAGACGGGAATTCGCAAAATGAATACCCAACCAAAAACAAAGAAAAATAATAAGAATCCTATAGAGCCACAAAGTATAAATATTAAACTAGCTCTTATAGGCAAAATGACTTCCCTTAGATAGAAGTGGTGCAATGTGAAGTCGACAACGTGATGGTGCTCTCGAGTGGATGCTAGAGGGCTTGGAGAGCAACGACACTTTCTTCTTGATGATTTCTTCTCTATGACATAAAGGAGTGTGGAAGTAGTGTTACTTGGTGTGTTTTACAAAGGAAGGTGTTCCTCTATTTATAGAGGTCCTAAAAAGGATTTAGAAGCCTCTTCTAGCTGTTGGAAGGCTTCCCTAGCTGTTGGGAACAAATGCAAGGCAAATCAAGTCAGAATCAGAGTCATTTATAATTTTGATAAGGTTATCAAATGTCTGAATCTATTATTAGACATGTGGGTCATCATCTGATTTTATGGTCGAACGTCTGATCTAGAAGGGTGGATCAAATGGATGGTGTTGGATCAGAACAATTATCTAAAGATGACTTTTAAGACATATGGACTTAAGGTCAAACGTCTAATTCTAGATGAGTTTCGTTCCTATTTTTGTCCAGACCTAAATAGGGTTCTAGGTCATAATGGTCAGACGACAGGTAGGTCATCTGGCACAAAGTCTGGATGTTTGAAAATGTAATCTTCTATTGGAATGGATTTCCCGAGGCTAAATGGCTATAATCATCTGACAAAAGGTGATTTGGGCTTAACGTCTACTTATCAAACATCTAGGGATCACTATGGACATCTGAAAGTGAAATTAGGTTAGATAAAGAGTTAATCCTCTACGATGATAAAGCCAACGATCCTCTAGTTGGACGTCTGGCAAGGTCATCAAACGTCTTCTAAGGCATCTGGACTAAAGGCTGGTCGACCGAGATTAACAGATAGAAAGGACTAAGTCCAGTCTAAGTATTTGGACGTCTTATCAAATAGTCAGATGTCTTAAAGTCAAAGATCAGATGTCTGTTTTTAAATTGGACGTCTGATCAGGCTGTTGAAACGTTGGCTTCGAGAGATAACCGGGTTTTATTGTTATAGCGTTGTAGTATAGCCAGTTATTGCCATCATTTTAAATATATAAATTTTTTACTCGGAAAATAAAATAGCGTTCCCAAGGTCGAACTCAGGGAGCAAGTTGTATTCTAGGGGTACAAGTTTCTTTTACAAAAATAAAGAAAGAGAGAGAGAGAGAATTTGTTGGCTTCTTTCTTCTTCTCTTCTTTTCTCTTTGCCTATCTTCTTCTGCTTGACTCTTCTGCTTTATCTGCAGCAGTAGTGATGCTTTTCTTCTTCTTTCAGTTCTTGTTTCTGCTCGTCTCTTTCTTTTTCTTCTCCCTTGCGGTCCTGTTCTTCTTCTTCTTCTTTCTTTCTTCTTTTCCTTTCTTCAGACCTTCTTCTTCTCGTGTTCTTCTTCTTCTTTCAGTTCTTGTCTTGGCCTCTCTGCGTTCTCCTCTGCCTCGCCTTCCTTCTCCTTCTTTGCCTTCAGGACGTCGTCTGATTTTCTAATCAGACGACTTAAACTGCAGCTGCTACAGTGCCGCTCGGTGATCCTCCTTCCTTCAGCTTTCGTCTTCTTCCACGGTTCTTCTTCACCTGTGCCTGCACACTTACACAGCTTGATCAGAGAGGGGCAAAACCTATCTCTACCCTCCCCCGCGTCTCTCTCTCACAGAATCCGCTCATGGGATAGCTCTCCCAGAGCTGCCGGGTAGCCGGGTACGGGTCGCGCCCGGGTCCAGGCCCACCGGCGTGCGTGGTGGGCGAGGAGTGCAGGTCAGTCTAAGTCGGGTCGGGCCAGGTCTGCGGGGCGTGAGCGCGGACGAGACCGGGTAACCGGGCGGGTGAAGGGGACCTCACCCCGTGTGCTGAGGCAATAAGCCTCCAACACTTTTTCACTTTATACCGCTGCGCCTCTTCAGAGTTTTCCGAGGTGGGACTAAATGTCCCACCCCGAGTTGGCGCCTGCGTGGAGGAAACAGTTGGTAATCGCGGCGTTACGCGAGGCCTTCGCGCGAGGGCTTCGCTTCAGCTGCAGCCTGACGCTTTGTCGAAATGCCTCGCACGGCCTGGGAGTCGAATCTGGGCGTGGCGCGCCTACAGCTGCAGGCGGAAGCAGCTCCTTCTGCACGGCAATGGCGGCGGAGGACGGGTGACCTGTTCACAGCAAAACGGCCTCTCGGCCTAATCAGAAGGTGCCGGGAGCTTCGCCAGAGTGCGGCGAAGCTCGTGTGGGTGGTGGCGAGGCGTGGGGCGGCGTGCAAGGGCTGCCCTAGGTCGGACTGTGGGTCGGAAGATGGGTTTGTTCGGTGGAGTTGCAGAGGGTGATGTGGGGGAAGTGGAAGGGCGGGGGTTGATCAGGGTGAGGAGGCGGAGGTTCTGCGGTGGTCGGCGAGCCGTGTGGGTTGCTGGAGTGATGGGAGCGGCTCGCCGGAGGATGGCCGGAGGCGGAGAAGGTGAGGGTGAGGGGTCGGAATCGAGGGCGACAGTAGATGTTTAAAGTGAGGAAAAGGAAGAGGGGAGGAAGAGGAGGAGTTCTACCTACTTAGCAGGAGGAGGAGGGGCCGGAGCGAGCGACAGTCGTATCGACTGTCGCCGGAGAAGATGCCCGGGGGAAGGGGCGGCGGCGAGCAGAGGGCCGGAGAGGCGCCAGCTGGGTGCGGCGTGGCGCGGGAAGATCAGGGGAAGAAGTCTCTGCTGCTGGTATTGCGGCAGAGCGAAGAGGAGGAGGAAGAACCGCCGGAGCTGGTGGGCGTCTGCCGGAGTGAGAAGAGAGGAAAGTTGGGGGTTTTCTCCGTCAGATCCGAGCTGGGAAGAACGGTGGAGCGACGGGGGTATTTATAGGGACCGAATCAGGGAGGAAGGCGGAGGGAGACGACGTGTCTCCCTCGCCGGAGGACGCCGGAGATGGAAACCCATACCGTCCGTGCGTTCGCACGGCCGGTATGGTGGGTTACAGCGACCAGGGGGGTGTCCCTGCGACGGCTGACGACGCAGGGCACCCCCGGTTTACTTGCCAGGCTCTCCCCCTCACCCTGCGCGGTGCCATGCTCCGCGCAAGGTCGCCGGAGCATGGTGCTGGCAGGTTTTGCAGGGGGGACCTGAACGCAAAGAACGAAGGAGAGTTAGGAGCCAAAATGCGAGGGTTGAAAAGTTGAGGGCCAAAAAGTAAATATATGAGGACCAAAGTGTAAAGTTGGTCAAGAAGGTTTCTTCTTAGGCTCAAGTTTTTATACATGACTAATTAGGACCTAAGGAATCTGATGGTGAATTTTATTTCTAGATTAAACCTTGTTTGACTGGTCAATTTACGTAAAAACCTAAATTAAGTTATTAATTGGGTATGGTTCTCAATGTAGGTCAAGATGGGTTCCTAAGGTCAAATTGAAGGTTCTAAACCCTAGAGATTATTTTTCTATGAATTTTAGAGGGTTTATTCCATTTTTGCTTTACCTTGAACCTCGTGAATTGAAGTGGTTTGCTTTAGGGTTACAGATTATCATTTAGTTCCTTGGAATTGCTGTAGCCCTTGCTAGATCATCTCATCCCACTTTTATTCTTATTAAGTTGCTTTGACCTATGTTTGGACCCTGAATTACCCTGTATGCAGATTATACTGGTAAAATTGCATTTTTACCCCTTATGACTTGTTTTCTCCTTAAACTCAGAATTCTCTGAGTTAAGCCTTTCCTTGAGTTATGTAGGAGCTTTTATCCTTTGTATTGGGTCAAAATGAGCTAGTTATGGCTCATGATGAGGTTCTCATCATACCCCCATGCCTAGCTTTTGCTAGTCCCTTAGCAAAAACTTAAGGTTTCAACCCTTGTTCTAGACCATGAAGTTTTTAATAGCTTTAGATAAGTGCTTTTTTATTTGAGCATATATTAGGTTAGAATGCTGACCATAGGCCTAAAAGGTACTCTAGTACCAATCAAGATCCAAATCTGTCTAGCCTTAGCCTCAGTCTTTAGCAAAGGTTTTTAAGGCCCACAAGAACTAACCTAAGGTTTATTGGACTTTGTGCTTAAAGCACCCGTGCTTGAAATGATTTTAGCCCTGGCTCAGTTCGCAGTGCGTTTTGTAAGAGAGAGATAGAAAGTTATTCTGTTTGGAGAGTTTTCTCTCTCTTTTTCTTTTTAGTTCTAGCCTAGGATTGGCTTTTCAACACGGTCTGTATCAGATTCCTTGCTCACATCATCAATCCTTAAGGGTTCCTGGCAATCGATGCTTCAAGATAGCACCGCCCATGGCAACCCCCGGAACCCTGGCTATTGAGATTTCGAGATAATCCCATCCATGGTGTTCCGTGGCCGAATCCAGACCCTGGCAATTGACACTTCGAGATAATGCCATCCATGGAATCTGAATCAGCAGAGTGCTTACATGCCCCCAGTAGGATATGTAAATATCCTAAGAGACAGGCACCGAGGAGATGATATTTTGTTACGCATCTTCGAGGGGATTTCCCGCCTCTTCGCGCTGGGAACTCGTCCAAATCAACTTGTGTCGATCGGCCGCTCCTATTCTAGGTGTTCTTTTCAGAATTTTGCGACGCTTCTGCGTGATTTTGATTTTTACGCTTACTGAACCAGGTTGTGTGTGAGGTTAGGGTGCTTAGGTTACTGAGTCCCGTAAACCAAAAATTAGTTAACGAGGCCAAATACTCCCTAAGCCTTAGACCTAATACTTCAGCTTTTCATTTTCCTCAACCTCTTGAGGAGTGTCAGATCTTAATGGGTACTAAGAGTCTATTCAAGAATGCCTAAGGTTTGCGTTCTTACTAATCTCATTATGCACTTTTCAGTTATTTTCTTGAATGAGGTCTAGAACTTAGGTTAATTCCTTAGCTCCTTACTAATGACTATCACCTTTTCTTATAATTTTGTGCTCCTTTTTCATTTTGTTTCTCTTCTCCTTCTCCTTCACAAAATTTCCTTCTCCTTTTATTCTTTTGCGAAAAAATTTTTAATTTTTATGGTGTTTTTGGCATATGTGAATTTTTTTGTTTGAAATCTTTTCTTACAAGTTTTGCACTTTCATACCCCCCCATGCCTAAGATTTGCAATGTCCTCATTGTAACCTAGGGGATTTTTATTTAACTTAGTTCATTCCTTAAGACAGAAATTTGGATGAGTGGATGGGTCGGGTTGAATTTTTGCGGACGATTTCTAATCCCAGATGCAAGCATCTGAGGTGGGGTCGGCTGTCTACAAGGGTGAACCTCAAGTGCAAAAGGGTGTCAGAACAAGTTTCAGGTTTTCAAAGAGAATGACGGGCTGCCTCCCGTTAAGCGCTGAGTTTTACGCCATCGGCTGGGCGCAATAAGCTCAAGGGGAAAGGAGGATATAAGATGCTTCAGCCAAATCAGTAGAAGTTACATCAATGAACGGCTTGAGTCTCTGACCGTTCACGATGAAAGGTTCAGAATCGTGGCTGAGTGGACTGATTTCGATTGCTCCATTTCCAAAAACCTGTCGGACCAAATATGGTCCGACCCACTTGGATCTCAGTTTTCCTGGGAAGAGTTTTAGTCGGGCATCAAAGAGTAGGACCTTTTGACCAGGATGAAAGATCTTTCTCGAGATGTGTTTGTCGTGGAAGGCTTTAACCCGCTCCTTGTAGATTTGCGAGTTCTCGTACGCGTCTAGGCGTAATTCATCGATCTCACTGATTTGGAGTTTTCTGTGGGTCCCAGCCTTGGAAAGATCTAGATTACAGTTTCGTATTGCCCAATAGGCTTTATGCTCCAGTTCTACGGGAAGGTGGCATGCCTTTCCGTACACCAGTCTAAAGGGAGACATGCCCAATTGGGTCTTGTGGGCGGTCCTATAGGCCCACAATGCTTCCGGAAGTTGGGACGACCAGTCCTTCCTGTCAGGTCGAACAGTGACTTGCAGGATTTTCTTGATCTCCCGATTAGACAGCTCAGCTAGACCATTAGTTTGGGGGTGGTAAGGAGTAGAGATTCGGTGAGACACCCCGTATTTGGTCATCAGTGACCTAAACTGAGCATTTGTGAAATGGGTCCCCCCATCAGAGATTATTGCACGAGGAATCCCGAACCTTGAGAAAATGTTTTAATGAATGAATTTGAGAACGATTTTGTGATCACAGGTTCGGGTCGGTATGGCTTCGATCCATTTGGACACGTAGTCCACAGCCAACAGAATGTAATCGAAACCATCCGAAACAGGAAAGGGGCCCATAAAATCAATCCCCCAAACATCAAAGATTTCGCATACTAGAATCGGTTGCATAGGCATCATGTCGCGATGGCTCATGTTGCCCAAAGTCTGGCAACGACTGCATGCCTTGCAGTGATTGTATGCGTCTTTGAACAGTGTGGGCCAGTAAAAGCCGCACTGGAGGACTTTTGATGCGGTTTTATGCCCGACGAAATGGCCACCGCATGCCTGGTCATGGCAGAAAGAGAGGATATTGTTGAATTCCCCTTCCGGGACACATCTCCGGATGATCTGATCGGCACCTATGCGGAAGAGGTACGGGTCTTCCCAAATGTAATACTTGGCATCGGAGCGTAATTTGTCGTTCTTGGCCTTCGGCCAATCGGACGGGATCTGATGAGATGCCAAGTAATTTACTACATTAGCAAACCATGGAAGGCTAGTACCAATAGTCAGCAGGTGCTCATCGGGAAAATGCTCAGTGATGGGTCCGGGAGGGTCAATTATTTCAGAAGGAAGACGGGACAAGTGATCAGCTACCACATTTTGCTTTCCCGCTTTGTCGCGAATCTCAAGGTCAAATTCTTGCAACAGCAAGATCCATCGGATTAATCGAGGTTTCGCGTCCTTCTTTGCAAGGAGATGCCTCACAGCTGTGTGATCCGAGTATATGATGACACGGGAACCCAGAAGGTACGATCTGAATTTTTCTAGGGCAAATACTACAGCTAGCAGCTCTTTCTCAGTAATCGTATAGTTACGCTGAGCCTCATCGAGTGTTTTGCTGGTGTAGTAAATGACCACAGGCTTCCCGTCAATTTTCTGCCCCAAGACCGCTCCTACAGCGAAGTCGAATGCATCGCACATGATCTCAAAGGGTTGAGACCAATCAGGGGACTGTAGGATCGGGGCTTGGGTGACTCGGTCACGCAGGATTTCAAATGCTTGAGTGCATTCCTTGGAAATTTCGAAAGGAACATCCTTGGAGAGAAGAGTGGTCAGGGGGCGCACGATTTTTGAAAAATCAGGGATAAATCGTCGATAAAAATCGACATGCCCTAAAAAGGAACGGATGTCCCTGATCGAGCAAGGCATAGGAAGGTGAGAAATCAGATTAACCTTAGCTTGATCCACTTGGATACCTTTCTCCGAAATTGAGTGTCCCAGGACAATTCCCTCAGGCACCATGAAATGGCTCTTTTCCCAGGAAAGAACCAAATTCACATCGATGCACCGCCTGAGTATCTGGACCAAGTGTTGGAGGCAATCGTCGAATGATGCTCCGAAAACTGAAAAGTCATCCATGAAGACTTCCAGATAATCACCTACCATATCTGAGAATATGGCAAGCATGCATCGCTGAAAAGTAGCGGGTGCATTGCAAAGACCGAAAGGCATCCTTTGGAAAGCGTATGTTCCGAAGGGGCAGTGAACGTGGTCTTTTCTTGGTCCTCAGGATGGATTGCACCCTGGTTATAACCGGAGTACCCGTCAAGAAAGCAGAAGAACCTATTTCCCGCAAGTTTTTCGAGAATTTGATCAATGAAGGGTAGTGGGAAATGGTCCTTCTTCGTGGAGGAATTGAGTCGGCGGTAATCTATACAGACTCTCCACGAGTTGGCTAATCGGGTAGGAATGATTTCTCCGGTCTCAGTTGTTATAGTGGTGAGTCCTGCCTTCTTGGGCACGACCTGAATTGGGCTCACCCAACGACTATCGGAGATCGGGTAGATGATTCCGGCATCTAACCACTTGATGATCTCCTTTTTCACGACCTCCTGCAGATTGGGGTTTAAGCGTCTCTGCATTTCACGAGAAGGTCGTGTGCCCTCTCCCGAATAGATATGATGAGTACAATAAGAGGGACTTATTCCAGTAAAATCATCGAGAGTCCACCCGATGGCTCTGCGATGTTGCTGGAGGACAACAATCAGACGGGATTCCTGTTCAGGACTGAGGTTGGAATTGATAATCACAGGAAGGGTCTGATTAGAACCCAAAAAGATGTATTTCAAGTGAGCAGGAAGGGGTTTCAGTTCGAGGATGGGGTTATCAGCAGCAGCGGGTGGTTCAGTATAGATGTGAGGTTCGAGGGTGGGAGTTACTGGGTTATTCATATCTGGATTCGACTCCTCTGTTTGCGGGTCAAGATCCTTCTGTGGTTGATGAGGCATAATCGCGTCATTCTGGAAGTGTGATTCATCAACCAAGGTCCTGATGTCACAAATTTGTTCGATGACGCCGCAATTAATTCCTTGTTGGGCCTTAAATATATCAATTTTCAGTGTTTGATCTCCAAACTTAAGCTCTTGGTATCCTTTTAAAATTCATAGAAAAATATTCCATGAGGTTTGGTATCCTTGATTTAACCTTTGGAATCTTTTTTGACCTTAAATAGAGTCACAGACACAATTCTACCCTAATTTTGATTTTTTCATAAATTACCTAATTAAACTTGGTCAAAACTGAAATCCAGCATCACCATTAGATTTCTTGGGTCCAAGTTAGGTTTTTACCAAAATTTAGGCCCAATCAGAGTCCATCTTGAGTAAGTTTGCATTTTAGTCCAGTCAGATTCTTTCTCTCTCACAAACACCCCTAGCTTTTGAAATCCTTGCAATCAGGTCCCTAAGCCCAAATCAACCACTCCAGGGGAAGGTAACTCTCTCTTCTTCCCTAATCAATCTCCTAATCTCTGGAAGAGAGAAAAGGAAACAAAATCAATTAGGATTCATCTGCCTATTTTCTAGTAACCATCACTTAAAAGGCAAGTTTTCTGATTTACGAACTCAAAATCAATATCTGATTGAAGTTAAGATGATTCTATTTAGAGATCCCTACACAAATTGCCTGTACCTACTAGGGATTTACGTATAATTTCTTATCAGCTTGGACTATGCACTTCTTATTTGAGTCTAAGGTGAACATTTTGAGATTAAATTGGACTTGGAATAAAGCCAATTAAAGTTTCTACTCTAGAGTTCTGAAGTGTTAGTTCACACTTGCATGAATTAAAGGAAATTAACCTTCCTACATTTGTATACTACCCAAACCTTTGCTTGAAAAGATCTAATCAAAAGAACCCTAAAATCAAGCTCTAAATTCACTTGAATCTTAAAACTTTGGACCTAATAACTTGAAAGTCAATTTAGGGTGATCTTTGGGTCTTGACTCAAATTTCATTCATCATCTTTTAGGGCAGGTCAGGTGAAGTTGATCTACTTTGTGGGCCAATCAACCTCCAAATCAGGTCACAAATTGAATTAACTTCTAATCGAGTGAAATCCAAGGCACAAACTAGGTTAAAATTGATAGACTTAAGGTCTCAATTCATACATTCTGGTCTACTTAGAACCACAGTGACAAGGAAGGTCGGGTGAGGGAAACCCTATAACCCATGGAGATGCTCTACCGTGTAGGGGTCATTGTGGGGCTCTCCCTTCCGGGTTGCTTAGGTACTTCTTGGGTGTGTGGATTTTTGATTTAGTGGTATATCCGCCTCGAAACAAGCCTTAGTCATCCAAAAATCTTTGGGTGCCTTGATTGAGTCCAATTCACATCCAGTCCCCTATCTATTCTCTAGAGCACAAACACAGGAAAAGGTCCTTGGTTCTTTAACCTAGAGGCCTCATTAGAATTGATCTTCTTGGGGATTTCTGATCTGATCCAATCACTTTAATCTGAACCTGAATTTGATTCTACATCTTGATTCACCCACTTGATTTGAAAGTGCAACCTAACAAATTAGGAAGACTTTTTAGGAAATCTAAATCCCAAATGAGCATGAAAGAAAAGATGATTGAGGATTCTCTAAAACATCATGATGAATATTACAAAAACTCAGAGCCATCTAGACACATTTAGGTTAATATACCAGAAACAACAACCCACACTATGAACAATGCTAGAATGCTATTTACACAAATTTTGCATGGTTCAACCCGGGACGATCTTTTAACTGAATATAGTGAATTGTGAAGATTGCACAATACTGAGTATATACAATGTTTGTCAAATCCACACCTTTGGGAGATGTACCAAGGTCTCATGGAAAAACATGTGTACATGCTAAATACATTACAGCAAGCCATTGATAAAAAATACCCATACATCCCTTCAGAAGATGATGAGACATCTTGGAATAACATTGAGGATCAAAATGATCTCCCAGAACCTAGGTTCTAAAATCAAGGTTGTTGTGGATCCCCAACCCAAATGGAATCAAATTCAAACTTCATACCAAGTGACACACCTAATCTTGACATGGGTTGGGAGGATCCAATTGCAGGTGTTCTTGATTCTGAACCAGCCTTAGAGAGCCTTGAAGCTGGTCCATCATGCCTTGATTTTCCAAACACCTATAGTAAACTTGAATTAAAACCTCTCGAGAATGTAATTCCCAAACCTTATCCTGCTAAGGTAATTCTAAAAAATGATTCTAACATCCCAATAGAACCTAGTCCAGATTCTAGTGACCCAACTCCTACCTTTGACCTAGATCTAGATCAGAACCTACTTGGGATGATTATGAGGCCCAATGTGATGAAAATTAGATTTTTGATCTGGACTATGATTATGGGCCCATGTTTAATGATTACACCTCTCCAACCTCCTCAGAAATGTGAATTGATTTTTCAGAAGTCAAATCAATCTATGATACAGAAATCGAGGAGTTGGAAGAGTTGGGATTCGATGGGGTCTATCATAGGAGCCAAGAACCCGAGCCTATACCTAATAAGGACACCTTTTTGAGCTTAGAATTTGAAATTAGGTTAGATCCAAGTCAGATTGTTGATTCGGCACATCTTGACCCATTCTATGGTGGAAATCTCGGTCTGGAATCAGGTTCAGAAATTAATCTTCACAAATTCTTCGATGATTTCGAATCTTACTGTGAATTCGGAGAACCGTTGTTTCCTGATGATTATGAACCAGTTTATGATCTCAGCATCCATGATTTGTTCTTTGATTCTGGTGCTAAGGCTAATGATTTGGACCTTAAAGAAGCCACACCTTCTGATCCACATACAGAGCCTTCCAAAACCCGTTCCCAACCTTGACCTGCCACTGGAATTAACTTCTACTCCGATTCACCTCACTTTGATCCGGTTGCATATGATTCTTCTCCATCTTTTGATCGGGTTTCGGACATTGATCAAACTAATAATCACTTATCATTTTCTGATCCTATCAATAGGGTTCCTACATCCTCTACAGAACCATTTTCGTTTGAAGATCCCTCCTCAAATCAGGCTGAGCTAACTCAGCCAAACCCGCAATCTGCATTTCCATATCTATTTGTGCCTCAAAGAACTTGGTGGGCTTCGTATCTTTTGATTCATATCCATCAACCCACCAGACTGATTGGGTTTGGGCTGCATCATCATCCTGTTGATCTGAACAAGCTCCTGGTTGGACCAACCAAACTATTAATAGAAGTGCTTGTTCTACAAAAGTCCTCTGATTTGACCACCCCTTCTCATTGATCACCTTCTTCTTGGCTGAAGGCATTGAATTTATCACTTAATGGGAGGCAACCTATCATTCCAAAAACTCAAGACCCTTCTGATCATCTTTTGAGCTACACTTCTACTCCACTCTTGAGTTCAATTTAAGAACAGCCGACTCCACCTTTGGTATTTGTACCAAAGCTTGAAATCGTTCGCAACAGTCATCCTGACCCATTCACCCACCCTTTGATCTTGTTTTAATCCTTGAACCAAACTGAATTTGTACCCTCTTGGTTTACAATGAGGACAGTGCAAAACTTAGGCATGGGGGGTGTTAAAGTACAAACATATGGAAATTCAATTCGCTGAGGGGTTCTCACAAAAAATATACATATTCAAAAATTAATAAATTTTTTTTTTGAAAAAGAAAAAATGGAGGAAGGGGAGGAAATTTTGTGAACTTAATTAAAAATCTTTCTTGAGGAGGAAAAGAGGAAAGAAAATTCAAATGTCAAAATGGAACAAAATCAAAGGCAAAAATGATAGTCGTTAGCACTTGATTATGAAAGTTACTAAGTTCTAGACCTAATCAGAAGAAAAGAGAAAAATAAAGTCTTGAAATGAAAAAGATAAGAAAATTAGTATGAGTGCTGATCTTAGGCCTCTTAGGTTTGTTTTAGGGCTTAAACATTCACGTATCCGTTAAGATCTAGATTACTCCTCAAGAGGTTGAGGAAAGTGTGATGCTAATGTAATAGGTCTAAGGCTTAAGGATTATTCGACCTCATTGCCTACCGTTTGATTTGCGGGACTTGGTAACCTAAGCACCCAAAAATCACACACTTAGTCTGGTTCAGTGCGCTTAATAAAGTAAAATCTGCCAAAAAGTGCTTTGTTCTGAAAAGCCATCTCGAAAATCTAGCTTAGGAGCAACTACACAAGTTGCTTGGACGAGTTCCCAATGTAGAGAGGTGGGAAATTCCCCTCGAAGATGCGTAATAACATATCGTGTCCTCGGTGCTTGTCCCTTAGGATATCTAAATATCCTACTGGGGACATGTAGGCACCTTGTGCTAGTTTAGGTGCTATAGGTGGGATTATCCCGAAATGTTAATTGCCAAGGCCTGAATTTAGCTATAAAATGCCATGGGCGGCACTATCTCAAAGTGTCGAAAGCTAGGAGTTCTAGGGGTTGCCATGGGCGGTGCTATCCTGAAGCATCGAAAGCTAGGGACCCTTCGAGGATTGATGGCGGGGACAAGGAGTCTAATACAAATCGTGTTTAGGGCCAATTCAAGGTTGGATTTAGGGAAATCTAAGAAGAAAAAGAGAGAAAACTCTCCAAACAAAAATCCTTCTATCTCTCTCTTACAAAAATGCATTGTCAAATTGAACTTAGACATGCTACATTCTACTCACAAGTGTTTTAACCACTGGGTTCAACGAACCTCTAGGTAGTTTTTGCGGGCCTTAGAAACCTTCTCGGTAAACTCAAGACTGAAGTTGGTCAGGTCTGGATCTTGATTGATACTTAAGTACCTCTAGGCCTATTGTTGGCATTCTAACCTAATTTCGAAAAGAGTAAAATAAGAATCAGGCATCTGAACTTCAATGAATGGTCTAGAACTCTAGTTCTTTCCAAAAGATTTTTCTAAGGGACTAGAAAAAGTTAGGCATAGGGGTATGATGATAACATCATCATGAGCCATAACTATCTTTAACTAGTCAGGATTAATTGACAAAAGCTCTTACATAATCGCCTGAGAGTCATAACTTACTGAATATCCATTATGAGAAGAGTACATTATATCAGAGTTAATTCTGCAGTTTTAACAGCACATTATGAATGCAAAATAATCATGGGTTTTCCTAGGGGTTAATCTAAGGTCTAATAAGCATTAAAGTCTAATAAGTGGGTACACACAGATAAAAATAGGTTTTCACGTATTTCAAGAATTAACATCAACCCAAAACCCTAATTTCAAACTTACTTAAATAATAGAGGTTCTGGTTGGGATAAAATTCATTTAAACCTTCTAAAATTTATAGAAAAATATTCTATGAGGTTTGGTATCCTTGATTTGACCTTTGGAACCTATTTTGACCTTAAATAGAGTCACAAACATAATTCTATCCTAATTTTAATTTTTTTGTAAATTAACTAGCCAACTTGGTCAAAATTGAAATCCAACTTCACCAGTAGATTCCTTGGGTCCAAATTAGGTTTGTACAAAAATTTGGACCCAATCAGAGTCCATTTTGACATAGTTTGCATTTTAGTCCAGTCAGACTCTTTCTCTGTTACATATGCCCCTGGCTTTTGAAATTCTTGCAATCAGGTCCCTAGGTTTTTCATTATTCTTTGCAAATGGGTCCCTACTGCCATTAATGTGAATAGAAGCTTCACCGTTGAGATTCGAGTGAGGAATTCTCGCTCAATTCTCAATCAAACACTCCCAAAATTGAACGGGAGATTCCTTGAGGAATTCCCTTCCAAATAAACCCGGCCATCAACCTTGATTCCTTCTCAATCTCCCATGCGAACGCATGGAAGATGTGGGTATCCTATGTGCGCAAAACTCTTGAAGCTTGAAAGCTTATTTCCAAGCCTGAAATCCCTCTCTTAGGCCTATAAAAGGACCCAGGACAAGAATCCTCTCTTCCTTAGCTAAGTACGAGGCCAAAAACCCTCTTCTTTCCCTATCTCCAGCCTCCTCTGACCTAGAATCTGATGTCCTCCTTCTCCGTCATGCTATGGATGGCCAACGGCCAAATTGGCCCGCCCTTCTTCCTCATTGTCCTCCACGTCTCACCAACCATAGCAGGTGCTGCCTCCCCCTCTTGTCATCGTTGTCCTCACCCTTAGGAGTTTCACCTTCTCCGGCCCCGGCAATCGCTCCGGTGCACCTCCCTCGCCCCCTTCGTCCTTAAGTTATATTCTAAATCTCTCTCTCTCTCTCGCTCTCCGTAGCTTAGAATAGGACCCTTCCTACCCCAATTCAACAGACTGACCGCCCTTCACCCCTTTGTCTTCTTCCTCTGCGACGAAGCTACAATGACGCCTCCCTCACTCCACACCGCACCAAACATACCTGCTTCACCTCCAAAAGCTTCGCCTCGCTTCCACCAAGAAAACCCCTCACCTAATTCCACCAAAAACTCACTCCATCGCCCCATCGAACTCAACTTCCCTCGCTCACCTTCTCTGTCATCGTCTAGCCTCACCCGACCTTAATCCACGAAAGCACCACCACCATCACATTCACCACATCCGAGCGACTCTCCTGAATGCCTTTGATGCGACCGTAAGGCCTTATTCCTCCTTTTAGGTATTCGCCATTCGCCGCCAACCTCTCTGCCCCTGCTTGCAGTCCTCCATTGAGCTCAAGGATTGAACTCACTTCCAGGTGATGCGGATTTCGTCCACATATCTATCTGCAGCGCCAATTGGAATTGTGAAGCCTGTAGTAATTGCAATTGAGCGATGCATCATCCCTTTTGGCGTGAGCGAAGGAAACCTGTGGGAATAATCCCATATCGTGCTTGAACAAGGCACCTATAGTGCATATTAGGAATTTGTGTTTTGGGCTCTTTGTCTCAAAACACGACGTGAGGTCCCCTTCACCTTTCCTCACGCACTCCTCTATCATCACCCATGCTCGGTGACCCTGGTCAAACCCAATTACCCACTTACCCATATCTGGATCCGAATAGCCCTGGGTCTTGAAAGAAAAGGAGGAGGATTTGTGAGAAGGGGGGAGGGTTTTGCTCTCCGAAGGCTTGGCCTTGTGCTCTCAACACTTTGTCTCTGAAGAGAGGCTGTGCTCTATGCGTGAGAAGGCATTTGAAGGCTTTAAGGAAAAGGAAGGCTTGTGAAGAAGAAGAAGGCTTAGAGGAGAGAAACCTTATGCTGTTGCTGAGGCTAAGTGTTGAGACACTTAAGCCATCTGAAGAAGGAAATCAATGTCTAATACTGAGTACTGTAGCATTAAGAACATTGTCGACTTATCTGGCTACATTGAATGGTTGGGATATATGCTTAACTAAACTAGAATAATTGGTGATTTAAAATCACCATTCTTTTGTCTTCTTCATTTCTTTTCATCTCAATGAGTGTTTGAGATACTTTTGCTCCTTATTGAATATATTCAGGAGTATTTGATTCATTGAATATCCTATAGCATTTGTTTATAATGCTTGTTCATTTCAATTAGAGATTAGTGTTGTGAGTTCAATATTTGCCCCTTGTGATCGACCTCAGACTCCATTTTAGAATCTGAGTTATAAATTTAATTATTTTTGAGCTATTGAGGCTTTGCTACGACAATTATTCCTTAAAAACCCCTCAAAAGCCCGTCAATACACTCTCTTAACGGAAGTATGCCCTTGAAATACTTGAGAATGCTAGACTCCTTGGCACCAAGCCCTTTATTATCCCTGTTGAGAATGAAAGGAATGTAAGGAGAAAAACTCTGCCCTTTAAGGATGTCCACAAGTACATGAGCACTATGGGAAAGCTTTTACACCTAACCATTACTCACCCAAATATCAACTTTGCAATCAACCGGACAAGTCAATATATGGGCAAACCATGCTACAGTCACTAGCATGAAGTTTGTCTCATCTTGAAATATCTAAAGTGGTCTCCAGGCAGAGGACCATCCTATAGGAACAATGGGCACCTAGATCTATGTTCCTATTTGGATGCAGACTATGATGAGAGACTTATCATGGCTCCTAATTAACACTAATTAGCTATTTTCCTTAGCTAATTACCTAAGAATACTTTAAATAAAGGGTTAATTATAATATAGGGATAAAATAGCAAGAACCTGCAAAAGAAGTTAAAAATACATAATTAAAGCTCAATTAATCTTAATATAAGTTTAATTAATAATTTGGAATCAAATCAATAATAATTAGCTATATATTAAGTATTTAATTTAACTTAATTGAATTAAGGACCTAAATACTTAATTAACCTAATTAATATTATCATTTATATAAATATAGCTAAAAAGGGCAAAAACGTACACCCTGTGCACACAGACCTTCTTCAACTTCTTCCTTAGCTTGGATGACTGTCGAGCTCCAGTTTCCACATCTTCCGATCACCTCCCATCCAGTGTCAGAAAGCCATCGCGTTGGCCACCGTTACTTCACTCACCTCCATCTCTTCATCCAACGGTCTGAATGTCTCCCTAATCCTATTTGACCTAGGTGACTAAACTCACCGGTGTCGGAGACGATGCCGATGGATCCTATGAACCTAACCTCTTTCCTGTCCAAATACATCCCCCTCTACCTTCGCCACCACCTATAAATAGCCACCTTCACCTCCGATTTAAAGGGTTGGCTCCCTATCCCTCTTCCCCAACTGAGCACGACGATAGGCTATTCATTCCTCGTCTTCGGTGACCTCTCAACTCCCTATTAGAGCTTCTTCAGTGGCGGAGCTTGTCTCCCTCACCTCCTCTTCCTCTCCAGCAACTGTGACAGGGTTCAGGAGAATCATCTTCTCCATCTCGATGCTTTCTTTTCTCTTCAGAAGACATTCTTCCCCAACCTTCTGATTTCCTCCTCCGTCATGAGTCATCGACAAAGATCTTCTCACCTCCTTTGTCCAGGTAATCATATATTAGCCTAGAATTTAGTGCAATTTAGTTTTAGCTAGTTAATTAGATAGTTAGAGTAGTGTAATGCTTAGATTTTACGTCATCTTCATCTCTAGCGAGCTAACTTCAGCTTGCTGAGCCTTCATTCATCTTATGGATCACTTGCTCACCTTCCCTATCACTTTATGATCATTTTCCACTTCTTTTATCTCAATTTTATCATCTTAAATGCCTAATTCACTCCACCTTCACCGAAGTACCTCCGCTGTCTATGGCGGAGGTCTTCAACCTATTACACAGCCATCAGGGGCCCTCCACCACCTACTCGTCACTTCAAAGCCTTGTTCTTGTTCTTAATTAGATCTATAATCACCTATATGTAAAATGCCCAATTTCATATCAACCTTTTGAGCTCGTTGTTAATGGCGACTCAGAAGGAGTTGTTCCATCTACTTAACCATTCGTACATCGCCACACTCGTCTAAGACTTTCCCCTTACTTAATTGAGTGAGAGGGCAATTCTTGAGTTCATTCAAACTCAAGATTCTCAGTTACTAAAATTCTTGTTAAATCCTTATGTTCCATAATCAATTGCATTAATTGTTGAGTTCTTGAGGTTTGATATGACCTCAAGAAGCTCTTAAGATAGTTCTCAGTGCATTTCATGAAGATTTACTCTCTGAACATCTGAAATCGATCTTCATCGGAGCTCCGGCGAGCTCTGACGAACTCAGCCATGAGCTATAGAGTTTGAAACATCACATGAAACTCCATATCACTTAGTTTTGAAATGAGGATCAGATTTTGATGGTTAAAGCTGTGTTTTAACGTTGATTCTTCTAGGTTGATTTGCATCTTCTCCAACTCCAGCAGAGTTGGAGAGACATCAATCTTTGATGCGTAGAGTTTGTAAATAGGTCCTGAAGCAAGAACAGATTATTTAGAACCTATCCAAGGCTTTATGCAGTTCTAACAACCTCTGGTGTGCTCTGACGATTAACCTCAGCTTAGATCTCTGGCGATGAGTTCGGAGTTACTTCTAGAGTGATAAAAAATTGGATTTGATGTGCATAAACACTTTTTGAGGTTGAATTTAGTTTATTTGGATGGTTTATTTGATCAGAAAAACTATAATCTTTAAAGTCAAATTTTGACCTTTGTAGGTCAAACTTAGGTTGACTATGGTGATTGAAAGATTGAAACCATGATTAGTTGGGTCATTTGAGTTCCTATGGTGCATATGAATCATTTGGAATTGATTTGGTGAAGTTTTGTTGAAATTTGTTAGAGATTTCCAGATCTGTGTAGTTTGGGTTGTTCTCTGAACCCAACACTGTTCCTTATGTTTATAATAAGATTCAAAGCCAAATCTCACTCAGATCAGTTACCTTAAACCTCATAAATCAATCCAGATCAACTACACATGTTCTAGTCTATCTGTTGAATTAATCTAACCTTGAATATCGGCACTTGAGCTTCATTAGAGAAGCTCTGAGGCTTTCAAGCTTCTTTAAGTGTTCTTTGACCTAAGACCCTTCTTTAACTCTTGTAGAATGCTATTCTAAGCATTCCAGGACTCTCAATTAAGAGTATTCCTTTTCCTACAGGTATTTTCACCTGAATACGTTCTCTGAGCATGTTTTCATGCATGGCAACAGTGCCATGTTCCTTCTCTAAATTGTGGATCATTCTTGATCCAACCATCAAATTGATGGTAAAATTGAGTAGAGGAACTCAAGAGCTCTTGATCGAGCTTTAGTTTAAGTCAAATGGAGCTCTGAGTCTTTGGTAATCGTTGTTTGAAGTCGACAGCTGGTGAACACATTTCTGAAGGAGCAGTGCCTGGAATTTTCCCACATTGGGAGTTGTTGGAAGTGTGCCTGAGTATAAAACCAATTCCATGTGAAGGCATTTTGGTCGTTAGTGCAGGGCGCTTCTCTTGAGCATTGATCCGATCTGAGTGTGTGCATGTGTGTGCGTGCGGTGCACATGGGTGTGCATATGTGCCCGGGTGGGCGTGAGCATGAACGTGGGCTGGATATGGCCCAATACTATGCACCTGAATACATTAAAATTCACACCTAATGAATTAAAGCTGGGTTCTAGTAGTGGTTTGGTCCCACCCTATGAGTGCTGTGTATCCCATGAATGAACCTAGTTCACCCATTAAAACCAATTTTTGGTTAAGTGAAGAGAATAAGATAAATGTGCTTGAAATAAGTGTTGGCGTCCAAAGAGTTTAAGAGAGGGAATTAAGGTGAGTGGCAAGGGAGGAGAGAATTAAGGATTAAGAGTTTATGAGAAATTTAAAATAGACGTCCAAGAATTTAAAGAGAAGTCTAAAAAGGAAACTTAAGTCATCTAATTCCTTAAAGAGACGTCTGATGATGAGAGAAGGCTGAGATGAAGTTGTCATTATTATCATATTTTTAATCATTTGTTATCATTGTTGTAGTTGCTGTAAACATTTCTTTTGTTATTCAATGTATATCATTCATGTACATTCCTCTTATAGTGGAATAATTGTCATATTTTAGAGTTTCAATTTTGTATGCAATTGTTCATGAGCCTAATATATGTCATAATTATTGATCTAATTAATAAATTTATTAGTTGATTATTACTTAAAATAAAATTGGTGAATTGATTAGGTTTTAATACCTCATAGTGAATGACCTATACTCAATCAGTTAAAAGAATTAAATCTAAAATGTTGGTTAGCTTGATCCTATACTACAATTAATGACAACAATTTAAATAAATCAAGTTAGCCTAAGTCTACTCTTTACATGATTAATTAAGCCTAATAACTCTAATTAATTATGTTGAGAATTGAATGATCAACTATGCAAGGTCTGTTGAAGATAGGAAATCTACCACTGACTATGCCATATTTCTTGGAGTTAACCTTATCTCATGACGTAGCAAGAAGTAAACTGTTGTGATTCATTCTAGTGCTGAGGCTAAGTATAGAACGATGGCTCATATTGTATGTGAGGTGATGTGGATCACTTTTTGATTGATCTTAGGGTCCAAGTAAAGAAACCAACTCCCTTGTTCTGCAACAAGTTAGCTACGTATATCACTTCAAATCCTGTTCTCCATGAGGGGACAAAGCATATTAAGGTAGATTACCACTTCATATAGAATGTTGTGATGGAAGGGAAGATTGCTACTCATGTGTCCTTTCAGCTTCAACTTGTCAATATTCTCATGAAGACTCTAACGAAGAATAACCACTCATTCTTATGTGATAAGTTGGGCGCGATGGGCATCTATACTCCAACTTGAGGGGAAGTATTAAAATCCTTGATGAGTTCATTTCTATGGACATTTTATTAGCCTAAGTATGCTAGTGCCCAAATCTTAGTATGCATTAGAATGTGTAGTTTATTATAAAATAATTGCATGGATGAGTAACTACATTTACATAATTGTCTTGCATTTTATAATTTTCTATTACTAATTATATGCATTTCGTTTTTCAAGAATAAGTACATAGAGTGGCTTATCATTTTTCTATCTCCTCAATCACCTCACTCCCAATTAAACTCCACTCAACACAACCCTCTTATTTATTTTCCTAAATAAACTACCCTCCACTTATTTAATTAAAGCCCATTAGCACAAATCCCATGCCCTTCACTCTTGTTTGGACTCAACACACACTCATAGGAGCACCCCTTTCACTCCCTCTCTCCATGATCACACATACACACAGACACACACAACGCACCCCCATCACTTAATACCTGATACCCCAACGCCTCCCATTCCCTTCTCACTTACGGACTGCTACAGGCCCATGCACCATAGCGCTCCCTCACTCACTGCCCACAATGCACGCACCCAATTCCCACTTCACAACACTCATGCTCGACCCAACATACCCTCGGGACCACCACTCTAGTGTAGGCCCTAAGGGTTTCACTACCCCTCCTCACGATCGATTCATTCCCAGATCCTACCACTTGCAACCCAGCGAGGGAGGCCCTAGCAACTCCTCTTCTCCCCTCGTCTCCCGTGCCTCCTTCATCACCGCACCACCACCATCACCAACCGTGCTTGTCTTCATGTTAATGAAGCAACTGTCATTGTGACCACAACCGCACTTCTCCGGCACCACCTTGACACCCACTTGCAGCAACAGCACGAGGGGTGTGTGGGTGGTGGTTCCTCCTCCGATCTTTGATCCTTTACCTCCGTGATTCAAGCATACCCCGTGGATCCTGCAAGCTACAACATCTTCCAACCGCGGTGAGAACTCCATCACCATAGGCGTGTGGGGTGATAGACCGCACCACCATCTGTAGAGTTCTGCACCCATCGCTCTGCCTCCACCGCATCCTCTTGCTCTTTACCACTGTGCTTCATCATCACCCGTGCTCCCTCGTGCGAGGGGAGTTCCTGCATCTTATGCAACTTAGTTTCCTTTGAGTGATTGTGGTGTTGACTGTTGAGAACATGTTGATGTGAACATTATTCCCTTTTAGTAGTTGGTGATTGCGAAATAAATGACATATTGATGTGCATTTTTAGCCTCTCTGTGGATAAGATAAATACCCTACACTATATGTGGTTCTCTCTATTTATTTATAATTTCATATTGTTCACCGCCATGATTCAGCGATTTAGTACATATTTGATATTAATTGCAAACATCAATTTTGATATGGAAAAATAATTCGATCATATGGCACCGTTGCCTGGGAGGTTAGGCCAACATCTTGATCTCATTTAGTCACCCACATGACATTTAGGTTGATTGCATGTGTTTTAGTGGTTGTGTTTAGTTAGATTTTAGACTTAAGGTTTCAAACTATGTTTCGAGGGTTGTTCTAACTTGGATCTTCTCGAATTTCTTTTGATGTTGATTTGAGTGCCAAAATTACCAAAATGGGTACTAAATGTTGGTACTGTAGTGGGCTATCATGCTTACGAATTTCGTAGCCAAACTACGAGTATGTGCGGAGATAAAAATCTGGAAGTGGCAGTGTTTCACATTTTTCAGATTATGTGGCTTATACTGACAGAATTTTCCAGATTAAATTTGATCATTGATTTGCATACAAAGAATTCTGAATTTTTGCAAGATTATAGACCTCTAATTGAGCTTTCAAATGGTATATGTTGCATTTTCTAAGTCCTAGTATGTTACAAGATATAAACCAATTAGTGCGGGGGTGTCAGACGTGCAACAACTTACATGAATTTCCATATTCTCTACAAAGCATTGATTACGATGAATTTTTTTTTTAGAGTTTTCTTGATAAACATTGTTTCAACAAAAAAATCCTTGAAAATTTTTTAGGCCAACTTGAGTAAGATTTATGGATTTCATGATAGTTGGTTAGTCTGATTTTTAAAGTCTAATTTCCAAGCTTGCTTGAAGTGTCTTTAAGTACATATTGCTTTGATTTGCTTGAAACATGTGCTACAATTTTCTGTGTTTAACCTAGTTCAATATATTAAATTTCAAGATGTTTGGATGTGGTTTGGAGATTTGGCATTGTGATTAAATTGACGAGGATGATCTCTATGGGTAGTGTGAATACTTGCTATTAGAAGGATTTTTGTTTCACTATTTAGAGACCCCGTTAAATCTCACAAAACTTCTTGAGTGATTTATATTTGATAAGGAACATGTTTGTAGGAATTTGGATGAATTGTTAAGTGATTGATTTGATTTTGATCATTAATCCTTTATTTCAGAATTACACGAAAGGAGGAGAAATGAAGGGCAACCCTCAGGATTTCGAGAAGTGTAGTTTAAGATTATATTAGACACATCAATTTTTAACTTGGTTTCATTGGACCCGTGTTGGGAATTTTTGAGAGCGTGTTCCCCATTTGATTTAACTATTTAATGCTCTTGTATGCAGGGGTAATATTTCTCGAGAGCGTGTTGCCATTTCTTTAGACTATAGGTTTCTCTAATTTTGTGGACTGTGTTAGTTAGATAGCTAACCTAGTTAGAGTAGTTTATTTGGTTATCACATTAAAGAAAATATAAAAAATTCAAAATAAAAAATGACAAAAAAAGTTTTGTGAGCTAACTACTTAGAACCAGCACGAGTAGGACACGCATCCTAGGATCTATTTCAGCTGCCTCTAGATCTTTTTGAACTGTATTGCATTTGTACGAAGAAAGCAGGAGTGAGGTATGTCTCTAATCTTTTTCATCCATCATGTGCCATGCATTGCATATTTGGATTTAATTTCCAAGACCACCTAATTGCATGAATTAAATTAATTAAGTGGTCACCATAAAAATTGGGACTATTAACAAAGGTTGGACCTTAAAATCAATGACTTTAAATTGTGTGCGTGATTGGGCTCCTTGGTAGAAGGAGATCTGACTCAACAATCACACAAGAGACAAAGAAATTGTTTACCTAGTTTCACTGCAAGGGGTGTATATCTGGGGGGAGGGTAGTGCCCCCAAGCTTCCACTATAATTGTGTTGGTATTACAAGCTCTAGTTTCTCTCCGATTGTGTGAAGAGTGCCCTGAAGGCCTCTCTTCCCTATTTATAGTTCCTGAAATATTGTTGCAATGTAAAATCCCATCTAATGGTTCTCACGGATTCTCCAGCACGTCCTTTATTTGGCTATTAATAGCGCAAGTAATGGCATCGTTGAATGGTGACATGGGCGTTGTGGGCGTTGTTGCCACCTATTCAACTCTGGTCAATTTGAGTCGTTCGGTGGGTTGGTCATATTTGGATTTGCCTGTTTGAAGACAGGTCTGAATCCGTCCGAGAGTAGGCAAGTCGAGTAGAGCCAGATCCGCCTGTACCATATCCGAGTGGTCGGATCCTTCTTCAGGCTATGTGCAAAGTTTTAAGTCCGAGGGCGCTTTTTGCCCCTCATCATATGCCCCCACTCTCTAGCTAGTGAATGCTGCTGAGAGAGTAGTTAGTGTTGGTGCAAGGGCACCACGATCGGTAATTTTGATGATAACAAAACACTTGTGTTTAACATTTACATTTGAAGTCTAAGATTTCAAGCTATTTGCAAATGGATACAAGTTTGAAAGTGAAGAGCTCACGTCCATGGTGGATTGGAGGAGCTCGTTGGAGGAGAAGGAGCTTCACTTGGAGCGAGAGCTAGAAGGCAAGAAGAATAGGATAGATTTATATTTGTTTTGTAGTATGTACTTTTGTCTTTATTTCCTTTGCTCTTTATTTGTGTTTAGATCATTTGCTAAGGAGCCTCAAAGTAGCCTACCTTAAGTCCTAGGATCGCCTACTAAACCCTAGGACACTTAGACAACTCTTAGAGAACTTAGAAAACCAAAGAAGGCATCAGACAGCCTAATCAGAT
This sequence comes from Thalassia testudinum, assembly GCA_037157565.1. Lineage (NCBI taxonomy): Eukaryota > Viridiplantae > Streptophyta > Magnoliopsida > Alismatales > Hydrocharitaceae > Thalassia > Thalassia testudinum. Next base: position 150,584,646 of record JAZHRO010000031.1, read on the forward strand.
GTCCAATCTGGACTTTAGACATCTAATCTTGACTTTTAAGACGTTTGACTGTTTGATCAGATTTCCAAAATACTTAGGCTAGAGAACCACTCTCTGTCTGCCATGTTTAGACGTCTAGCCTTTAGTCCAGACGTCTTAGTAGATGTCTGATGACATTACTAGATGTCCAATTAATGGAACATTGGCATAGAAATATGCTTGTTGAGGATTGACCCTTAATCTTCTATCAGACGTCCATAGAGGACCTTAAACGTCTGATATATAGACGTTAGCCCTCGAATAAGCCAAAATCACCTGTCATAAGTGATCTAGCCGTTTGTGCCTCGGGAAATCCATTCTCGCAGTTATCTAGGTTTCTAGACGTCCAGACCTAGTGCTAGACGTCTGACAAGTCGTCTGACCGACTTACACAAGAACCTTGTTCAGGTCTGAACAAAGTCAGTAAGGAAACTTGTCTAGGATTAGACATCTAATTTAGTTTTCAGATGTCTTAAGAGTGATTTTCAGACGTCTGATTCTTGATCCAAACGTCTAATAACACTATTAGAATCTTTAATGACCCTGATTTCGGCCCAATCTGCCTTGGGTTTGTTCCCAACGGCTATAGAAGTCTTCCAATTCCTTCCAAATTCTTCCTAGGCCATCTATAAATAGAGAGGGAGCCCTCCTTTGTTAGACTCACCAAGCAATACTACTTTCACATCCTTTTGTGTCCAAGAGAAGTTAGAATCAAAAGAGAAGTGCTCAAGCCTTAGTCTACATCTTGAGAGCATCTTCCCAACTATGCACCTGCTCTCCTACCTACGTATACGAGAGCGTCATCATGCCATCGTGTGGATCGCACACTCCACTTCCATCTCAAGGAAGTACCCGTTACCTATAGAAGCTAAGTTTAAGACTATACTTTGTGGCTCTATAGGATTGGTGTTTTATTTGTTTTTGGTTGGGTATTCGCTTTCGAATTCCCGTCTGCTTCATGGGACAAAATACTCCTCGTGAAGAGGAGGGGTTTGAGGTTATCTACTCTTGTATAAAGTAGTGTGGTTATAAGAGGTTGAACTACCCTCGTTTGAAGTAGTTCGTTAGCAGATTTGATTGACTCGATCAATCGGGAAATCCTAAGTCGAGAGACTTAGGTGGTGGTTTTTACCTGGGTTTGGATTTTCACCTAAAAATCCTTGGGTATTTGTGTGATTGTGCTTTTTGTGAGATTATTATATTTATTTCCGCTTATTTCCGCATCACACATATCTCACCCCCTCCCATAGGGTAAATTTATAGTCAGAGCATTTAAAACTTCGTTGTACATAATGCCCCTAATTGTTTTTCTGGCTATCTTTCAAGTGGGGTGAACATTTGTTATGAAGTAGAAGGTTTGATTGTAGGCGGGCAAGGTGCCTCTAGTCATGTATTGTATGATCAATGAAGTACGTATGGAACGTGGGCATGGCTTGCTTGAGTTTCTGTTTGCCTCAAGAGGTCAACCTATAATAATAAAGGGAACGTGGACGTGGTCACTTGAGTTCCTACTGGCCTTAGGAGGCGACAAATAATGGAGGGAACATGGGCATATTCACCTGAGTTCTTGCCAGCCTTAAGAGGCACTGAATAATGAAGGGAACATGAGGCGTGTTCACCTGAGTTCACGCTGGCCTTAAGAGACAGCAACTAATGAAGGGAGCATAGGCATATCGGCACTTGAGTCCCTACCGGCCTTAAGAGGCTAGCATCCCGGGTGACTTGTGACGTATTTCCACCTTCCGCAAGTGATGGCCAATCATTGAGGGAATTGATCTTTGTCTTGTTGCATGACAAGATGGCATTAATTACCATCATGATGAGGCGTAGGAGCCTAAAAAATCACACCTGACGGCGATGTGACCGCTATTTATGCAGCATAAGATACGCGTGGACGAGCATTTAATGCTCGTAGTAATGACTGAGGTATTCTCGGGTTTTGGCAGGATATTTTGAAATATGCTCCACAACCAGTGGGATTTCATTTTTCAAAATCTGTGCCCTGTAAGGGGGCAACTCCCTACAAGGGAGGTTATAAATAGGGGGTGGGGCATAGTTAATGCCCCACCTACCCTCTTCCTGTAGCAGAGCACCTCGCAATCCAATTTGTGACTCTTCTTCTCTTACGAACTGTGAGAAGGTCCCCTCGTTGGAGCATCCCTTTTAGAGGAGTATCGAAGGCGTAGTCATGTCTAGGCTTGCAGGAAAGGGTAAGTCCACTTCTTCCTTGTCTGGCATCTCGCTTGAGACGAGGGAACTGTACAATTTTGCTTCTTATTTTTGTAGTCAGTTTGCCATTAAGGCATTCCTGGATGAGTACAGACTCGGTGGAGTTCCGTTTCATCCTTGTGGATCATAGACCCACCTATGCTCCAACAGGTTTAGGAAGATGTTCCTCATTTGTAGATACGTCATAGAATATGGTCTATGGGTACCCTTGAACCCTTTTATAACTTCCTCTCTTTCTAACGTCTTGCCCCCTCGCAACTTAGCCTCAATTGTTGGCTAGTTTTGAATATCTTTATCGCCATTTGTTTTCATATGGGGGTTGCTCCCTGTCTGGGTTTGTTCTGCCTGCTCTTTGGGCTCATGTCCCTTAAAGTGAAGAGAGGCAAGCCTCCGTCAGGCACTTACACCTTGTACAGGTAGCATACCAAATACCGGATAGTTGATCTCTGATGACTCTATAATTAGAAGTGTTAATAACATCAATTAGAGTCAATTTCGAGGGTACTTGTGTGATAATGTTAGATTATAATGGGCTTGGGAGCATTGAATGCATATTGCATGATCTTTATATTTTAATGACTTAGAATCAATGTTTAATGACCCTGTGCACAAGTCCATTTTGAAATAGGTCTCATATGAGTGATCGAACCATACGGATGGATCTGGATCGACGAACGGAGTCCAACGAACTCAAAATCACTTTGATTTGACCTCCGTAGCTCCCATAACCAGCTCGAGAAAGATCAACGGTCAAGGGGCAATGTGACATTCTTATAGGCCTCGATTGAAAAATCCGACTATACGGATGGATCCGAAGCGATGATCGTAATCCGGCAACGCGGGAATCATCTCAATCCAAGCATTGTGGCATCCTCTACAACAAAAAAGATGATGGATGGCCTAGATGGCGTGGCGCCATCTAGGCTGCCCAACACTGGCCCTTCATCATCGCATCATCTGTGCCCTCTGTTCTTAGCCGTTGGATCTTGATCCAACGGTTGAGGTGTGCGGGTGCCAAATGCAAAGGCAAGACCAATACGCGGCCTTAGCGCACTGGTCAAGACTTCATGTGTTAAGACCCATTCTGTTAAAGCCCTCTAAGATGTCTAGGATTTGGGTCAGATGTCTGGTTAGACGTCTAAACATCTTTCGAGATGTCTGGAAATCAAATTTTTCGTGTACGTCCTCGTGTCTGCGCACGTGCTGTGCGCAGGCAGTACACAGCCTCGTTTTCTTCTCTCCTTCTCTCTCCTCTCGCTGATGCAAAACCCTATCCCAGCACCTACTTAAACCCCCTCCTCTCCCTCGTTCACCTCACCTTCAGCCACCATCCTTCCTCCAGTGCGAGAGCAGTGAGTGGCGAGTAGTGAGCAGCGGGTGTGAGCAGCGTGAGAGGAGAGGAGCAGCGAGGGGAAGAGAGGAGAGCAAGCGCACGAGCTCTTGAGGGAGCTCGCCAGAGAGCTCACGGCCGGTCGGGCGTGCGCGAGGCAGAGAGGTGCATCGGGGAGGTCCTCCCCGACACTGCTGCAGCTAGAGCAGCAGGCGAGTAGGCCCGGCCGTGCGCAACGCGAGAAGGCGAAGGCAATTTCTGGTTCTGGGATTTTCCCAGAATCAGACGTCTGGATCTACAGACGATGTCTGGAGGAGGTTCCAGACAACTGAGAGGTAAGTTCCGCGACGTACACCTTCTTTGCGGATATGGCCATGCAGGCCACTCTGCCGAGGCACTGTTCTGTGACATATTGAGGAGATTTGCGTCGATGCGTGCAGGATTCGCTTCGGGAAGGCACGGGACACACCCTCCCACGCAGTTTAGACGTCTGGGCGAGACACTAGACAGCGGAAAGCATCTCCAGACGTCTGGAGAGGTGGTCAGACGTCTGGAACTGGTTCCAGACGGTTCAGCGGGGTTCCTGGATGTCTGAGGAGTAGCGTAGAGTTGAGGTATGGTTCTAGACTCTTTTAAGACGTCTGGACCTTCCAGACATCTGATATGAATCAGAATTACCGTTTTTGACTCGTTTTGGGTCCGTTTGAGGTTCGATTTCCACAATTAAGATTCCGTTGTTCTCCTTATAAGTTCCTCTACTTGTTGGAATACCTTTATCCTATTCTGAGTGGTCTCTGGTGATTGATCCTTGTGATAGGACCTCATTCTGTTGCGGATTTAGGGTTTGCTGAGGCACGTGGACTTGCCGATCAAGCCCCCATTACTCCTGGGTTTACTGGTAGAGTGGCTTCCCCTAGTTTAGTTACAAACATGAATGCATATGTGGAATGAATGTTAGATCCTAGGGTATGGCATGAATCCTAGGACTAGAAACACTGGAATATTTGTATGGAATGTATGAATTACAGTCTTGGATGAATAAATAGAATAAAAATAATTGCCTGTAAATGGATAACAGCTGCCTATGAATGTAAAGTACTGTATTAGCAAACTATTGCATATAAATTCCTGTTGTTACGATTAAATACGAGTTGCCTGTATATGAACTAGAAATGGAAGATTGAATGTTGGAAACACGAGCTACCTGCGAATAAACTTGGAATGTGAATAATAAAGTAACATGCTACATGTGTAGAACCTGAGAAATGGAAATAGAAATGATGAAACCTAGTATGGCTTGGCCTGAGAAACATGAGCATGAACCCTACGGGGAATTAGGAGTAGAGCTCCTGGAAATAAATGAAATGGAACTGGAAATGTGAATGGGGAAGTGAGCTGGCCCTTGAGTACGGAGTACCAAGGAGAGCGACTGTCCCCCCTGTTTAGTGTAGGGCGGAGCTAGCCACCCTAGGGTTGGGACCTGGGGTTAGGATTGGCCACTTTGTACCGACTTTTTTGGCCCTCGCGTACACAATACTGGAGAGAGCTACCAGTGTAGGGAGAGAGCTAGTCACCTCACGGGACCCAGGGTTCAGCTAGTCGACCTACACCGACTTGTTAGGCCCACTGGGCAACCCAGGGTAGTCAGGTGAGGGTGCGCGGACTGTAGAGGGGCAAGACCCCTATTTGGTTCTTAGGGGGCTAGACCCCTGTTACTGAAAGGGCTATGCCCTATATTGGTTCCGTGTTGTGCTTTGGGCGCACTCGTTAACGGAAACGACTGACCGTGTGCCAGTGTGGGGTAGTTGCCCATGCATTTCTCGTGCGTGCCATAGTCACCGTTACGTCTGTCAGTGACCTTGGGGTGGTTGATTGAATGTAGGACCACCACAGGAGACTCTCCCGACTTGGAGAGCACCACATGCTACTTCTACTTTTGGAAAAGACTGCAATCAAGATTATTCCCATGAGGAACATTCGAGATCAAGAAAGAGACTTGATAAATAAACCAAGTGATGAAAGAAAGAATAATTAGTTAAAGAAAGAAAGAAATTGAAAAACAACAGCTACCTATCCACCTTTACTGTTTTAGTTAGCTGGTTGCCACTTTACCCAGCGTTTGCTGATGTTTTGTACTCATAACCTTTTTTAGGTCCAGGTGTTGAGCAGCCAGAGCCTACAGCTGCAGAGGGTGTTGGGCCCGGTAGAGCCCAGTAGCTGTAGTTTTCTGTTGTACTCCGTTCTTGTTGTAGTGAGTAGTTGTTACACTTCTGTACTCGTTTATTGTGAACTTTATATTCCTTTACCTGTTTAATTTTCCACTGTTGTGGTGGTGTGTACTGTAATAGTTTACTTCTTTACTGCTGTACTTTTGTTACTGTTAGTTGCTTGCATGGTGAATGTGGTTTATTTTACTGCTTCTTGGTTACTTTCTCGTTGGACGACTGGGTCTTGGGATTAGTCGAGTCAGTCCTGTCTCGTGTCCTGTAGGGATCGGGAATCGGGTCGTAACATCATGCCTCAACCACATGACACGGGTTCGAATCCCACCACTCCTTAATTTCGTAATTGAGGTGCGGCACAGTAGGAGCAGTGCGGCAGTGCAAGCAAGCAAGCGCACGTGCGCAGGCAGCGCGTGGAGACACGGTGAGTGAGGCGTGTGGCACAACATAGAGTGTTGAAGGTGCCAGGGCGAGGGTGGGGGCTACGGCGACGCTTGCGACGGGTCTTTAGTGACATCTTTGAATTTCGCTGTTGACCTGTTGACGAATTTGAGCCTTCTCCTCAACTATAAAAAGGGACTTATCCCTCCCATTTGCATGCATGTTCTACCTAAGCAACTCCACCACTTCTTAGAGCCCCAAGCAAGGTTGTGAAGACGCTGAGCCACCGACGGAAGCCCCTCCACTGCCGTGGCTATCTCTCATCTCCACATAGCTAGTTTTTGGTTTATTATTTGTGTTGCTTAAGCTTTCATCTACCATTGTTGTTGTAGAACTGAATCATTTACACAATATATTCTCTATTCTATTATCATAATTGTCTTTTCTGTAGTTAAATATTCTCGCATCATCATAATGATTTTCTAACCCTATCTCTCTTCTCTCTCTCTCCTTCCCTCTTTCTCTCGTTCTATCTGATTTACAAGCGAAACAAACGATGGATTTTTGTACAAAGCGAGTATTTGATCTAATTTCACGCCTTCCTGTGTTCGACACTCAGACTCACGTGTTCTTATTCTTATTTAAAATTGATGTCGTAAAATGCGTTACAATGAACGATTTTACACAAACTTGTCTAGCGAACGCCAATCTCCCCAATAGTTCGAAGGGGCAAGATCACCATTTCTTCTTTATCTCCAATATTGATGACCTCGAAGTCCCTTATACTTGACAATGTTGGTGCAAGAGGACCACGATCGTTGATTTTGATGATAGCAAAACACTTGGTATTTAATATTTGCATTTGAGTTTAGGTTTTCAGGAATAATGCAAATGGAATCAAGTGTAAAGGAGCTCAAGCTTGCGTCCATGGCAGATTAGAGGAGCTTGATGGAGGAGAGGAGAAGAGAAGATGGAGCTTCGCTTGGAGTGAGAGCTCGAAGATACATGAAGATGAAGAATAGGACAGATATCTTGTCTCTCATATATTTTGTACTTCTTGTTTTGTTCTTTTGCTCTTTATTTTCTTAGATTCCTTGTTAAAAAGCCCAAAGTAACAAACAGTAGTTTTAAGAACACTTACACTTCCCTAGGATACTTAGACAGTCTTAGAAATCACTTAGAAAACCAAAATAGTATTCAGGCAGCCTATCAGACGTCCAATCTGGACCTCAAACGTCTGATCTTGAACTTTAAGACGTCTGACCTTTTTCTATACGTCCAAATACCTAGGTTGGAAATTCATCCTCTGTCTGTTTATTCCTAGATGTCCAACCCATGTCCAGACGTCTGAAGACTTTGACAGACGTCCAACAACAAGACTGTTGGACTATTAGACCATAATCTTAGACGATTAACCTACGATTATATTAATATCACTTTTAGATGTTCGTAGAGAATCCCAGACGTCTGATAAATAAACGTTAGGCTAAGATCTGACCCAAATTACCTTTTCTCAGACCTAATAGCCGTTTAAGCCTTAGGAAATCAATTCCCGCAGAGATTTCTCATTCCAGACGTCTTAACCTTTTGCCAGACATCCTATATGTCATCTGACTCTTATAACATTAGAACCCTATTTTGATATGGTGAAAATAGGAAGAAAGCCAACTTAAGATTAGACATCTGACTAGTTCCCCAGACGTCTTATAATTGACTTCTTAGACGTTCATCTTGATCCAACACCGTCCAGATGATCTAGTCTTCTAGATCAGACGACCTCCCTTTAGATTAGATGAAGACCTAGGCATCTAACCTTAAGTTTAGACGTCTAATAACCCTGTCAAAATCATAAATGATCCTGATTTTGGCCTGATTTGCCTTGGATTTTTTCCCAACGGCTATAAAAGCCTTCCACGGCCTTCTAAACCTTTTTTGGGCCACTATAAATAGAGGACCCTTCCTAAGCAAAACACACCTTGATAGAATGCTTTCCAACATATTTGTGTCAAAGAAGAGATATAGAAGAGTTCTTACTCTCCAAGCCCTATTCAACAAATCTGAGAGCATTGATACTTTGCCGAATTCACAACAAATCACTTTCGATTTAGGGAAGATCCTTTCACCTATAGTAGCTAAGTTCATTTACCTTTTTGGGCTCTATAGGTTGTTGTTCTTCTCTTTTCTTTTGTGGTTGGGTATTCACTTTGCGAATTCCCATCTCCTTTGAGAGACAAATTACTCCTCGTGAAGAGGAGGGGAGTTGAGGTATGCTACTGTTGAACTCGGAAAACTATGCGTTCGTAGTGGATTCAAAAACCCATCGTTGTAGTTTGAGTCGCGAAGAAATCAGTTCAACAAATAAAATTTATACTGAAAAATCCGTAATGAAGTTCCGGGTCGAACACAGGGAGGCTTCATTGATCTCAAAATCCGTAATTATATTTTTTTTGTATTTTTGTTTAAAAGATGAAATAATCACAGTGTAAGAAATATAAATAATAAGAGAGAGAGAAAGAACAATCACTTGATATTTGAATAATCTTTTACAACTAAGAAAGTAGGAAATGATTATACTAGAAAGCGGGAAATTGTTACAACTAGAAAGCTAAAAAGTTCTACTCTAGAAGGTGGAAAAAGAAGGGAGAGAGAAGTTATCCTCCTCGACGATCGCTTGGAGGACGAGCCGGACGGGACAACGCTTGGAAGACGGGGAACGAAGCGGGAAGAAGGAGGACGAAGTAGGAGGAACAGGAATGAAGTAGCATGTCGTCGTCGTCGCGGGATCCACTTCCGGAATGAGAGCGAAAACTTGTTTTTAACTCTTGAGGAGCATCCTGGGTGTGGGACAAGCTTCTCTTAAACTTTGGAGCGGGAGAGAGGAGAAAAAAGGGATGAGAAATATGTGAGGGTCGTAGGGCCTTTTATAGGTGAAGATTGAAGGGGATGCAGAGATCATTTCACTTAAAAACATTAATTCAGGACCTTTAGTGATGGATTTATCCATCACTAAAGGCTTGAATGTGTCTGAAGAGCCGCACGCACGCCTGCCCCCTCGCCTTCGCAGCCTCAACACCCGTGCACGATCTCGCCTTATCAGCCGTCCGATCGTGAGATCGGACGGCTTATATCGCTTTTCGCCAACTCTTCCTCGCCTGCTTAACGCTTGATCACGCATTCGATTACGCGTGAAGTGGGGTGTCTGATCCCGCGTATGCCCGATTGGGCGATCAGTGCCATCCGCAGCCGATGGAGCGATTGTGATGGCGCACCCGCACGCAAGAAGGGGACACCGCTCTGCAATTCGAACCCTCGTCTCTTGCCTTCGTAGCGCCTTAACCGTTGCGCTACGCGTGCGGTTGAGGCGTGTTGGTGATTTTGTGCACAGTCGATCTCGACCGTTGGATCTTCATCCTACGGTCGAGATCAAGCGTTGATTATGCTTTCAGATAAGGAGAGGCACTGGATGAGCGACGACGTGGCTCATTCTCAGCCGTTGGATGGGCATCCAACGGTAGAGATTTGTCGATAGGTGAAGAAGAAGAGCTAGCCTCCTCTTTGAAGCCTAGCTTGTGCAGTGACTTTGAAAACAGAACATCAATGGCACTGCCTTCATCCACTAAGAGACTAGGCTGTAACTGCCCCACCAGCAGGAGTGTCACCTGGAGCGGGTCCGTATGTTCTGCTAGATTAGGCAGAGAGGCAAATAGCCTGGAGGCCACCTATTTGACTGTACTACTCTCATCCCACTGAAGAGTAGGGAAAGTAGAAGGGAGCATTTGCCCAAAGGGAGTGGCTTGCTAGCTTGGGATGGCATTGACCCTGAAGATTACCTTGACCTTTACGTCAGTGGGTTTAGGTGGCAAGAGGTGAGCATTCTGGGGTAACGCTGGCATCGCCGCTAAGACTTGGCGGTGGTACTCTACTGGGGAGAGCCAGGGTAACACCGCCTGCTCTATCTGATGGGCCATGGACCTGTCTGGCTCTTAGTCTGTGATAAAGACCATGTTGATCCCTCGAAGCTGTTGAAGCTTTTCTTCATGGTAATCCTCTAGGCTCTCCATGGGTTTCTTCCCTTTATTTTGGCCCTCATTTCTCTTAACGAAATGGGCCAAGTTTCCATGCCAGATCTGGGAGTCAATCTGGTCACACAGATCTCAACAGTCTTCAGTGGTGTGACCCTGAGCTTTGTGGTACTTGCAGTAGGGCTCAGAGTCAGCCTTCTTCATGGGTTTAGGCAGGGGTAATAGGTCCTTATCTATAGACCAGACCTCCGCCAACACATCCTCCTAGTTCACAACCAAGGGAGTGTACTCTTCAAAGAACTCCCGCCTAGGTTGCCGAGGTCCATTGTTTCGGCCCTTGGTGGGCCAATCGCTCCTTTGGTCATGGAAGGTTGCCTTTTGTTTGTTGAAACGACTACTTCCAGGGATGGATACAGGGGTGGGTTCTCTTGAGATCCTCCTTTCCTCCATGGGATTGGTGTCATCACTGTATCCTTTCGCCAGTCAGCTACAGGAGCAAAAGGAATCATCCTACTTCGCGAATCTTGTAGCCCTATCCCATAACTCCGCTGTCTCTAGGCTGGTGTTGAAGGTGGAAAACTATGCGTTCGCAATTGGATTTGAAAACCCGTCGTTGTAGTTTGAGTGAAGAAATCCGTTCAACAGATAAAATTTATATCGAAAAATCTGTAAAGAAATTTCGGGTCGAACACAAGGAGGCTACGTCGATCTCAAAATCCGTGGTTATATTTTTTTTGTATTTTAGTTTAAAAGGCGAAATAATCACAATGGAAGTAATATAAACAATAAGAGAGAGAGAGAAAGAACAATCACTTGATATTTTAATAGTGTTTTACAACTAAGAAAGTAGGAAATGATTACACTAGACAGCGGAAAATTATTACAACTAGAAAGCCAAAAAGTTCTACTCTAGAAGGTGGAAAAAGAAGGGAGAGAGAAGTTATCCTCCTCGACGATCGCTTGGAGGATGAGCCGGACAGGACAACGCTTGGAAGACGGGGAATGAAGCGGGAAGGAGGATGAAGTAGGAGGAATGGGAACGAAGTAGCATGTCGTTGTTGTCGCGGGATCCACTTTCGGAACGAGAGCGAAAACTTGGTTTTAACTTTTGAGGAGCATCCCGGGTGTGGGACAAGCTTCTCTTAAGCTTTGGAGAGGGAGAGAGGAGAAAGAAGGGATGAGAAATTCGTAGGGTAGGGGTCTCCTTTTATAGTTGCAAGGAGTGGGGGCATTTTGGTCATTACAACATCAAAAACATTAATTCAGGACCTTTAGTGACGGATTTATCCATCACTAAAGGCTTGAAAGTGGCCGACGTACATGTACTGTGTGCGCCTCCTCGCCTCCACGCTCTTAAATGCTTGCGCACATTTGCGCACGCTCAACCGTCCGATCTTAAGATTAGACAGCTTAAAACGCTCCTCGCTAGTGCCTTCAAAACTCCTCTGCCGTGTGCCCACGTGCGATGTGGCGTGGAAACACGTGTCATCGCGTGCATATGCGATCGACGAACCTTCGCACACCACGCCTCTTCCCCTCGGCCGCTCGATCTCGATCTGACGGCCCAATTGTTCCCGCGCCCATTTGATTTGGAGTGCTTGGCACAGCTCAAACGCGTGCCCTTCTCTCGCGAAAGGGCGCTCGACCGTTGCGCTGAGCTTCCTCTTGAGGTGAAGCGGATGATTTAAGGCGCAAGTGACCGTGGCCGTTGGATGATGATCCAATGGTCCAGATCCATCGCGCGGGTGAGGAAGAAGAATAGAGGCGGGTCCTTGGGGCCAGTTGGGTGACTGAGATGGCGCCACATGGCACCATCTTGGCCGTCCATCTTCTGAGTGTTGTAGACGGTGCCATGGGTGTCAGATTGGACCAATTTTCACGCTATTAGGCTACGATCGTCGATCTGAACCCATCCGTGCAGTCAGATTTGCCGTCTGAGATGTGGATTATCACCATCTTGGCCCTTGATCTTTAGGGTTCCTCGATCTTTATCTGGTGATACGGAGGTATGATTAGAGCAATCTTGGAGTCGTTGAACTCCAATCGCCACCCTAATCAGATCTGTACAGTTGGATCTTCGATCCGAGGTCCCAATTAACAAGTTTCCTTGTCCCTGGCCATAAAAGGAGACAATTAACCTACATTTTATATAGACTAACCTAAATGTAAGATGATGCATGTTATGCAATATTTATAGTTTGTGACGCAATTCTATGCTTAAGAACATGCATAAATAGACAGTTTATGTGATATAAGCATGTTTACATCAGCGGGAAATCATTAATGTCATATTAGAACCTCTGGGTCATGAGACCCAACTTGAAGTATTGAATGGCTATGGCATCATGGGGCCTCTTGCACTTAAAGTACGGGCCTTGAACTGGTCTATTCAGGACTGGAAAGACTCAGTCTTCCGCTGTCTGCCTTTCAACAGCCTTTCTGGGTTATCTCTAACCCTATGCTACCTAGCAAAATACTAGCATAACTTATCCGCCAGCTCTTGAAAGAAAGTGATTTGTCCGGCTGGCAGTTCAACCACTCATGGGCCATGTCGGACAAATATGACGGGAATACCTGGTAGAGTACTCTGTCTGGGCAGCTATGCACCAGCATCATTTATCAATAACTCCTAATGAAACTGTTGGGGTCCATCATCCCATTGTATTAGGCCATGACGGGCTACTTGAATTTTTCCAACAAGGGGGCCATCATCACCTCCTCAGTAAATGGGTAGGTGGTAACGTATGCACGCAGGCGTATACCCCTCATCGCTCGAGTGACTTGGTGGACGATCTCTAGTATAGAGTCTCCGCCACTGGTGGCCAAAGGGTGATGCCCTGACTGCTCCTTCGACGTAGGTGGGCGTGGAGCTTTTGGTAGATTGGGAGGAACTTTCCCTTTTTGGCTACAAATCTCGCGTTTTAGTTTTTCGAGCTGTTTCGCAAACGAGCATTCACTTTTTCTATCTATTCACGCAAACGAGCAACCGGGCGTTTTAGTTGTTCCCGCCTCTTCGACTTCGGTCAATCTAGGTCATTCGGCAGGTCAGTTATATCTGAATCCGCCTGTTTGAAGGCAAGTCAGAATTTGTTCAAGAGTAGGTGGGTCGAGTAGAGCCGGATCCACCTATTTACTCCATATCCGGGTAGCCGAATCCTTATTCAGGCTTTGTGCGAAGTTTTAGGTCTGAGGACGCTTTTTGCCCTACATCAGTGCGCATGGACTTGTTTGTAGAATTTCAAAATACAAAATGCACACGTGTGTTGCACACCTAAGACATTGTGCACATCACACATAAGGTCACTGGGAACTTTCTACCTCTCCTCTTTGCACCATAGGGGAAGTTAGTTAAAAATCAACAAGCCTATCTAACGTCGAAAAATGTGTTGAGTTAATTTGTACGTTCTAGCGTACACTTACGACATCAATTTTAAAAAGAATAATCGAACGATGAGTCCGAATGTCGAACACAAGGAGGTGAGAAATCGAATCTTTTGGTTGCTTATGTTTATTGCCACATGATATTTTATTTTGTCTACTTGCGTGAAAAATAGAGTGTGTGTGGGAGAGAGTAGGGTTAGAAATCCGGTGGAGACTATAGTAGCTAGTTATGCATCATCGAAGATAAGTGCAAAATGCAGCGATTGCAACACAAGCATAGGAAGTAGAGGCCTAATTCAAAATGCATAAGAATAACACTAGAATATCATCAACAATTACTTCTATGAATTATTAAAATCGTATTACAAACATTGACATGAAAACTAGAGAAATGCTTGAATAAAATGTAAAACATAAGCTAAAGAAGAACTAGAAGTGAGTAGAGGTAGCCACAGTGGTGGAGGAAGCTTTGTCGGTGGCTTGATAGCTTCAGGGACTTGCGTTGAAGCTCTAGAAGGTGGTGGAAAGCTTGGAGAAGAGATGGTTTGCAATGGGGGTCTTGGGAGCATCTTATAGGTGAAGAAAGGCCTTGGTTCAGCCTTGAACCACCTCAAATTGCGCCTGGATTGACACTAGACCGGTTTGTGCATGTTGACTCGATGCTTGCGCTTCCCTCCAACTCACGCATGTGCAAGCTCACGCATGCTGGCATGGTCAATTCTCGTTCGTTCATCGCTGCATCCAACGGTTGCGGTGGCTTCTCAATTGCACCTCAAATCGCACTTGCGATTGGGCGCTTGAGATCGCGATAATCCATGCTGCCCACGTGGTTCACTCTACACTCAAAGATCACGCACTAATGGCTGAGATGTGCTCACAGATGAGCACTCAAGATCTTACGATGGCGGATGGGTGACGTGGTTGTCGGATGATGATCGAGCAACGCCATTTCGTGTGCGTCGGCAAGTGAGATCTATGTGAACTGCGGTTTGATGTCGCGATCTCCACGCTTGGAGGGTGTGTGCTGTACTGCTACGCTAAGCTAAGCAGTATGAGATTTGGGCCGTTCGTCGATCGTGCGGCTGGTAATAGATGGGAGGTGTGGTGCATCGTAAGGCGTTTGATGGAGATCGAACGGTGGTAATCTTGCATGCTTGTGCACTGAGGAGTGAAAGTGATGCTGCTGGAGAGTGATGGACGGCTGTGCAGTCGACACATGGTGCATCAAGGGCCGTTGATCGTTAGATCAACAGTTAGAACTTCCTAGGATTGTTGTGGGAGTTATGAAGGTTAGATTGGGGTGATTTCAGAGTCGTTGGACTCCGAGTTTCATCCTGAATCCATTCGTGCGGCTTGATTGCTCATCTGAGACCTGTTTCAATATGCACTTGTACAACTTGGTCATTAAATGTTAATTTTAAGCAATCTTAACATAAACATTATACTACATGCATGCATTGCTTTCAAACCCACCATATTATTATATATATACACATGTGCCCTTGAAATTGACTCTAATTAATACAATTAATATTGCAAACTGTAGTGTCATCACTATCCATCAAGTTACTTCGGCTCCTCGTGCGTGGGCTCGATTCGAGGCTTCCATCTCTTACAAGTAGGTTGTCGGTACCAACAGAGGCCGGCTTAGGAAGCATAGTTCTTGTAAAACTTATTTGGCCACCTATTGTAACTCTATTGACCTCAACCTTCCTTAGGTAGGTTTGGTTAGGGATCTCAAGGTGTGCCTGACCTCTTATACAACTTAAGTGGGAGAGAAGAAGCACTGACTTGACTTCTTTGACTAACCTGTGGAGTAAGATTGACGAGACTTGCAATGTACTAAAAATAGAATTCCTTTGTATTTGTATTTATATTGGCAGTGGTGTGTATGCAGTAAGGTTCTCTAGTAAGTTTCTACTTTTAATCTGAATTTGACTGACCCTGAGAGAGTTAAATCATTCATTTAAAAGCTATGGATCCTCCTTACTCTTATTATTAAAGTTTTCATAACCAATATTTTCCATTTTTGAGCCCTGATCCCATGCTTGGTGAATTTGGTGTGTGAAACCACGAACAAATTCATAGGTTGGGATAGCCTTAAGAAGAGAATCGGCTTAGAAGAGGAACTATTCTAAAATATTTGTGTACTCAATATTTGTTAATTTTGTGGTTTGATAGAGATGGTGCTGCGACATCATATATATATATATATATATATATATCATGCTTACCATTCAAATTATATAATCTTTAGATGCTTGAGATATTTTTGAAATTGTGTAAAATTAGTTCTAATTGGATCCATAAGTAGCCGTTATTCACCCCCTTCCAATGTTGTCCCTCCTTTCTTAATGCCTTCAGTGGAAGCATGCATGCCTCACTAAGAAAGGGATGAGACACATTCAAGAAGAGAGAAAAATAGGGGCGACACTAATAGTTTGGAATTAGGATCTGTTAACCCTTGATGCAACGTTGGCTCTCAGATCCCTAGCTAAAGGTTAAGAATAAATCTCTATTTAATTACACATCATAGATAATTAATAGTTTACTATATAATTCATTAGGCTTTTTGACACATTAAACTTGAATTCCCATTTAAACTCTTTTAGATCAAATAAAACCTTTTTGATTAATTCAAACCCATAACTAGATATCATTTAACTTTTTACCAACGTTAATCGTTTATAATGTGTATACCATTCAGATCAATCGTTCCATTGTGCCAATAAATATTGGTAATGTTTAAGAATAGAAATCTTAGCATTGTATTACCCTTACATGTTCGTAACACGTTTGATCTTTTACATTAGGTGATTTATGTAATTTTGATGTCTAATTCCACCATCTTAAGGTCTACATATGTTCAATGTCTTCCTTTTTATGATTAGGATGAAAAATTTTCACAGAAGCCTATCTTTTCCCTTGAGTCTAATCAGGATTTTAAAAGTTGATGTGAAATTTGTATTTTCTAATATTTTTAGAGTACACTCATTTCTTAAGTGCAGTAAATTAATAAAGATCATGTATCTTTTATCCTGACATGTATGCATCGACTTTATAGTATTAAGACTTGATATGCATTTCAACCAATGGTTTATCAAATGTATATATTTAAATACAAAAACACATATCTACCTTAAGTCTAAAGATTTTCATTTTCTATAAAAATAATAAAGATGTTTTTATCATATTTCAATCTTATTAGGTTGATCCTTTGATTTAGCTTATATGACAATTATGAATCTCCATTTGTGAACACCAATTAAACACTGTCAAAAAGTAGGGAAACATAAATAGTGATGTAAAAAGTGACACGTGGGAATTTATAAGTCCTATTTTTGTACTTCACACAGCATTGTGAACGTGGACCCACTTGATAATTGATATTTAATGTAAAGAAATAAAAGAACGTAAGGTTTGTTACTCGGTGGGTCCTACCACAGTCAAAAAAATCACTACACTACTTTAACATAAAACACACAAGTGATAAATAACTTTACATTAGTGATAAATTATTTTCGGTGATTTTGCACCGGTGATAAATTATTCCAAGATGTCTTGGCACTAGTGTAATCTCATTTTGCACTGACGTAAAATTATTTCAAGGATGGTTTCACATGTGTAAAGTGATTTTGTACTCGTGCAAAGTGATTTGACCTATGAGTTTAGGACTTAGGATTTAGGATTTATGTTTATGAAAAGTGGTTTTAGGTATAAGAATTGATTTTTCACTTGAAATGTGATTTTTCACATTAGCAGTTAGGGTTCAAGATTTAGAGTTTAGGATTTAAAATACTAAAGATTTAAACCTTAAACTTTTAAGTGAAAAATCACTTGTCATAGGTGAAGAAACATTTAGAATTTAATTTTACATTGGTATAATCTTATTTTGTAGTAGTGTAAAATTATTTCGAAGGTGAAAAGTGATTTTATATCGGTGCAAAGTAAGATTGCATCGATGTAAAATGATTTTGTATCGGTGCAAAGTGATTTTGAAGATGATTTGAGTTGTTTGCACTAGAACAAAAGTAATTTGTTGTTGATTTCAACAGTGGTAGACCCCATCATGTGTGGTTACTTTTTTTTTACATAAAAAAAATATATTAAGTGAAGATTACGTTCACAATATTATACATCAACTTTTACCTTTTCTAACCTACATCCTTAAACGATAATCTTTGGATTAATCGTCATCTTTTCAAAAATAGGAAACTCACCATTTACCAATTGCTCAATATGATATTGGATCTTTTAAATAGAATAAATATTCAATTCCCAATATCGGATATGTTGATTTGACCAATTACATAATTCTATTTATATCAAGAGATTGATCCAATCATGTAACAGCTCAAATAAGCTTCCATTCATATAAATTGCTTAGATGTGACTTATTTCAAAACTAGGATGGCTCTTTAAGAGCACAAACTCGAACATTTTTGCCTCTTTTTAAGTCCAGGAAGAGTAATAGACAAGAAGTTGGATCCTTTGATTTTCAAAGCGATGCTTATGGTTGATGGTAAGATGGTTAAGTAGAGACCAAGGGCTTCCCCTCAACTCAGGGTAGAGCAATGGTAGTTTTTGTGCACACGTTTTGATCTATTTCATAAAAAGCTTTCTTGCATTCTTCCATCTATTGGGTCAACTTGTTATGAGATTATCAAGATGAAGAATGAATGGCTCATTGCCTCACATCATTATTAAATAAAGCCATTGTTACAATGGTAATGAACCCTTATTTGTCGACCAATGCAAAATAGCAAGGAATTGTAGAAATCCTTGTGAGATGTCAATACTGGAAAAGAAAAAGAGACAATAATCACTTACGGGGACTGAAAAATGAGTACGACGATCTCATTTCATTGTAGGAAGATAGCAATGCCTTCAAATAACCATCGTACTTTTTAAAGGAAATAACAACAAATATTTCAAAAATCATCGTCCATGAAAGGTAACGTTAAAGACAACCAGTTTTTGTTCTTTATTCATCAGGTTATGGGCATTTTGCTCTAACGTACCTAATCCTATTTTAAAATAGAATCCCCACTCCGTTTCGGAGTTGAACCAAATTCTTGATCCAATCACTAACATTTTATAACAAAAGAATCGCCCAAGCTACTAAACATCATTTATTCTAGCTCAGACAAGCCATGTCATCCATGTTCAACATATAACTACCACCTGTGACCTGGCTGTGAAAAATCCTCGTGTCCTGCTAACTTGACAACTAATTCAACTAATATGCAAAGAGCAAAGATCTTTTCATGTCTTTATCCTTGTCACTTCCCTCATCCATCGATCCCTACCGTTGATTTTCAATTTCAGGAAATGGGTTTGAGCTTCTAGACCACAAATCTCGATTCCATATGGATTTAGGCTATGTTTGGTAGGAGAATAAATTTTATATTAAGATAAAATATTGTAACGATAAGTTGAGAGTTATTTAATTGATGATACAGGAATAAGTAGTGAGATAAAATGATTAGAAATATGATGTAATATTAATAAATATTTAATTAATAATTTTTTAGGTTGAGTTGATATTTTTTGATATTATGATAATAATTTGTTAACGTATGTAAGTTTATATTAATTTGATGATATAATTTTTAAATATAAGAAAGTAGATATTTATATTATTTTATATAATATGTGTGATCTATTTGATTTAATATAACAGATAATAGTTGTTTGTATATAAATTTAATTTTATTATATTTTTATGAGTAAAATTTATTGAATTAAAAAGAAATATTGATATTTTATATTTTCTTTTCTTTTTCATTAATGTAATGATGGTCGGACCAAGAGTCGTCGTAATCCTCTCCTCAATATCTTTTCTGCGTACATTCCACTCGCTACAGTAAAATAACGTTGCTACACTAATTTATCCCGCGACTAATCCTTCTATCAAACGTAATTTTAGGGTTTGTTTGGTCCTATAATTAATGGGATTTAAAATAGAATAAGTGTAAATAATATTTATTTGGATGGTGAAATAAAGATAAGATTAAATATATAATTAAAATTATTGATGTATTGATGTGATGTTACTGATATTTATTTAATATTATAAGTGAAAATAAAGAATATTAATAGTTATTTATTTATTATTAAAAATAAAAATAAAAGATATAATATATATATATATTTAATAATAAAAATAAAAATTAAAAAAAATTGATACATGAACGTAACATCTTTATGAAAATGGTGGAAAAATTTAGAAAAAATTTAAGGTAATCTTTAACTTGAATTAATCCTACCGACAAATGGACCCTTAGAATTACCCTTTCTGGCAGAAGTACAAAGGTCACGTTCTTGCCATTATATTTGAGAAAGGAACCGATCCCATCACCGTCCATTGCCTCTGACCACGCGAATCACATGACCTTCTACGAACCAACGGTAACTGCATCCAGCTATTTGCTCCTTCCAGAATCTTAGCCACACGCACACATCCCATTCCGGACACGCTCCTCCAATCCGTCAACTTGTCGGAATCTAACGCGCCAATCACGTGCCGTCCCCTTCATCCACCTATCTATCCATCTGAAAAATGTGTGGGTGGGAAGGGCATGTGGGCCCCCCGCCTATTCACGCTTGCGCCTCCCTTACGGACGAAAGTTTTTAAAAAAAATTTAATTACCATTGAAGAAAATATGATGGGTTAAAGATTGAAAACAAATGGATATCTCAATGGTCGTTTTTGGCAGGCATAAGTAATTTTTCAGAGGTTGTTTACGTCAACCTTCAAAATATTGATTCTCGTTATTATAATTTTTTTAAATTATATTTTTTTTATTTGAAATATCTACTCGCCTATGTTCTCTTCTCTTTGTTAACATGCTCATGCACCTTCTTCTCTACCTCTGCATACAAATGATAACCATTGTTAGCTTTACTATTATTATCTGTGGTTTATGAGCGTTTTTTAGTATGTTTTGTGGATGGCAGTTTGGGTTTCTAATATAGGTTTTTTGGCTTATGCTTGTAACTTTAGATGAGTTTCCTTTTATTTGTTGAGCTTTTGAAGTTGTGTCATGTTGTTGAGGATTGCATTCAAGTGTTTGTACATGTGAGAAGCAAAACTCTGGGGATTTTTAAGTTGTGTTTGTACATGATGTTGTGTTCCACCACTTCGCCATCGAAGTGTGTCACAAAGAATGCTGAAATTCGGTAGTTGGAATATTGATACTTTGACTAGCAAGCTCATGGAGATTGTGGATACAATGGTAAGGAGAAGGATTCAAATTCTTTACCTTCAAGAGACTAAGTGGCTTGGAGAAAAAGCAAAGGAAATTGAGAGAACAAGTTTCAAACTATGGTATTTAGGAAGGGATAAAGGTAGAAACGGCGTATGCATTATAATTTATAAGGATTTGAAGGAGAGTGTAGTTGAGGTTAAGAGATTGGGTGATCGAATTATTTTGATAAAATTAATCTTAGAAGAAGAGATCTTGAATGTCTTTTCAGTTTATGCACCTCATGTTGGTTTGGAGGAAAGAATAAAGAATAAATTTTGGGGAGAGCTTGATATGATAATTCAAGGAATCCCACAGAGAGAAATGATTTTCTTGGGTGGAGATTTAAATGGGCATGTGGAAAAAGATGCTTTAGAGTATGCAGGAGTGCATGGAAATCATGATTTTTGTGTTAGGAATGAAGAAGGGAAGACTTTCCTTGATTTTACTATGGCTTATGATCTTTTCATAGCAAATAACTTCTTTAAAAAATGGGAAGAGCATTTGATTACTTATAAAAGTGGCTTAACAAGAACGCAGATCGATTACTTTGCTTTGAGAAGAAGGGATCGTTTATCTTGTAAAGATTGCAAGATTATTCTAGGGGAGAGTTTAACTGCTCAACATCGTCTTTTGGTGTTGGATGTTCATTTGAAGAAGGTAAAGAAGAGAAAATTAGTGTCTAAGAATTTGAGAATTAAATGGTGGAATCTTAAGAAAGGGCAAGTGAGATTTAAAGAGAAGATGATGTAATAAAAGACTTGGGATCTTGATGGTAGTGCTGATAAAATGTGGTCAAAGATGGCAAACTGTATTAGGAAGGTGGCAAAGGAGGTGTTAGGCATGTCTAAAGGAGGTGTTCCAGGACAAAAGGAGGCTTGGTGGTGGAGTGAGGAAGTGCAGGTGAAGCTTAAAATTAAAAGAGCCTGCTTTAAAGCCTTACATCGAGATAAGACCGATGAAAATATGGAAAACTACAAAAAAGCAAAGAAAGAAGCAAAGAAAATTATTAGTGAAGCAAAAGCAAAAGCTTGGGAGCATTTTTATAAAAAACTTGACTCTAAAGAAGGTGAAAAAGATATTTTTAAGTCAGATAAAGCAAGAGAGCGGAAAGTAAAGGACCTTATACATGTAAGATGCATCAAGGATGAAGAAGGAAGGGTGCTTATAGCTAGTGAGGATATAAAGACAAGATGGAAAAGATATTTTCATAAGCTATTTAATGAAAAACAAAAGAATGATATCATCTTAAGGGAGTTAGCCAACTCAGAAGAGTATGTGAATCGAGCATGTTATCGAAGGATACAAAAGAAAGAAGTAGAGGAGGCTTTGAAGATGATAAAAAGTGGGAGGGTGGTTGGGCCTGATGATATTCCTATAGACGTTTGGAAAATGACAGGAGAACGGGGTATAACTTAGCTAATAAATTTATTTAATACTATGTGGAGACAAGAAGATGCCAGAGGAATTGAGGAAAAGTTTTGTGGTACCTTTATACAAGAACAAGGGTGACATACAATATTGTTCCAACTATAGAGGTATTAAGTTGATGAGTCATACGATGAAACTTTGGGAAAGAATAATTGAAAGAAGGGTGAGGCAAGTCTCTATGGTAACTGAAAATTAGTTTGGCTTTATGCCAGGTAGGTCTACTATTGAGGCAATACATCTCTTAAGACGTATGATGGAGATATACAAAGTGAAGAAAAAGGATTTACATATGATTTTTATTGATTTGGAGAAGGCCTATGATTCTGTCCCAAGAGATATCTTGTAGAGAATTTTGGAGAAGAGACAAGTGTCAGTTATATATATCAACCTCATAAAGGATATGTACTATGGAGCAGCAGCTTGTGTAAAGACTAAGGATGATTTGACGGACTACTTTGATTTCACCATTGGTTTGCATCAAGGTTCGACTTTAAGCCCTTATCTTTTTGCCTTGGTCATGGATGAGTTGATGAAGCATATCCAAGTTGAGGTGCCTTGGTGTATGCTTTTTGCTGATGACATTGTGTTGGTTGATAAGACAAGAGATGGAGTGAACAGAAAACTTGAGCTTTGGAGAGAAGCCCTGGAAGATAAAGGATTACGCATAAGTAGGACGAAGACTGAGTATATGGAATGCAAGTTTAGTAGTAGAGGGAACAATGAAAGGATTGGTGTGAAAATTGGAGAAGAGTGCATTCCAATGAAAAATATTTTAAAGTACTTGGGATCCATTTTCCAACATGATGGTGGAATTGATGGAGATGTTACACATAGAATTAATGCAGGGTGGTTGAAATGGAGGGGTGCTTTTGGTGTTCTCTGTGATAAGAGGGTTCCTTTAAAAGTCAAAGGAAAATACTATCGAGATGTGGTAAGACTAGCCATGTTGTATGATTCTAAATGCTGGGCTATAAACTATAGGCATGTACAGAAGATGTCTGTGGCAGAAATGAAGCTGTTAAGATGGATGTGTGGTCATACAAAAAAGGACCGTATTTCAAATGAGTTTATTATAAAAAGGGTTAGGGTGGCACCGATAGAGGATAAAATGAGAGAGGCACGTCTAAGATGGTTTTGACATTTATAAAGAAGGCCACTAGATGCTCTAGTTAGGAGATGCGAGAAGTTGGAGGCTGAACCTGCTAAGAGGGGCGAGGAAGACCAAACAAGTGTTAGAAGGAAACTATTAAGTATGACCTCAATTACTTTAATTTAAGTCCTGAAATGGCTGAAAATCGATCTGTGTGGAGGCAAAGAATCCATATAGCCGACCCCACTTAGTGTGGGAAAAGGCTTGGTTATTATTGTATTGTTGTTCTTGCTTGATGATGTCATTGTAGCATTATGATGACAATGATATGTAGCTCTAAATCATCCTAGGCCTTGGCGGCTCCTTGCTTCTTGAATCAATGGAGGATAGAGAATAAAACTAAACTTTGCCTTTAGATCATTGTGGCCTTAAGACCATGTAGAAGTATCCAAATAAAAATTAATTTATGTTATAACCCAGTTCCCAAATCCCTACAGGACACGAGAGTCGGACCGACTCGACCGATCCCAAGATCCAGTCATCCAACGAGAAAGTAACAAAAAAGCAGTAAAATAAACCACATTCACCATGCAAATAACTAACAGTAACAGAAGTACAGCAGTAAAGAAAAGAACTACTACAGTACATACTACCACAATAGTAGAGAATTAAAAACAGGTACAGAAATATGAAGTTTACAAGAAAAGAGTACAAGGTGTAACAGAAATACCCACTATTACAGAAAATGGGTACAACAAAAGCACAACTACTGGGCTCTACTAGGCCCAGCACCCTCCGCAACCGTAGGCTCTGGCTGCTCAACACCTGGTCCTGAAAAAGGTGACAAATATGACGTCAGCGAAACGCTGAGTAGAGTGGCAACCAGCTAGCTAAGAAAAACAATAAAGGTGGACAAGTAGCTGTTGTTTTTAATTTCTTTCTTTATTTCTCTATTTACTCTTTCTTGAATTATTTCTCAAGTCTTTCTCTTGATCTTGAATGTTCCTCGTGGGAACGATCTTGATTGCAGTCTTTTTCGAAAAGTAGAAGTAGCATGTGGTGCTCTCCTGGCCGGGAGAGTCCCCCGTGGTGATCCTACCCTCAGTCAATCACCCCAAGGTCGTTGACAGACGTAACGGTGACTACGGCACGTGCGATAAACGCATGGGTAGCTACCCCGCACTGGCACGCGGTCAGTCGTTTCCGTTAACGGGTGCACTCAAAGCACAGCACGGAACCAGTATAGGGCAGAGCCCTCTCAGTAACAGGGGTCCAGCCCCTCCACAGTAACCAAACAGGGGTCTTGCCCGTCCACAGTTTGCGCACCCTCGCCTGACTACCCTAGTTTTCCCAGTGGGCCTAACAAGTCGGTGTAGGACAGCTAACTGAACCCCGGGCCTCGTGGGGTGGCTAGCTCCCTCCCTACACTAGTAGCTCTCCCTGGTACGGTGTACGCGAGGGCCAAAAGTTGGTACAAAGTGGCCAGACCTAACCCTGGGTCCCTGGGGTGGCTAGCTCCGCTCTGCACTAAACAGGGGGACAGTCGCTCTCCTTAGTACTCCGTACTCAAGGGCCAGCTCACTTCCCCATCCACTTTCCCAGTTCCATTCTATTTATTTTCCAGGAGCTCTACTCCTAATTTCCGGTAGGGTTCGTGGTCATATTTCTCAGGCCAAGCCATACTAGGTTTCATTATTTCAGTTTTATTCGCTTATAGCCCGTGTTTCCAACATTTAATATCAATTTATATACAAGCAACTCGAATTTAGTTTCCAAACAACAAGAATTACATGTAGCAGTTACTAGCAACAATACTCTACATTTCACAAGCAGCTGTTATCCAATTACAAGCAATTATCATTTGATGAGAGCCTCATCATGAGCCATAGCTATCCCATTTTAACCTAATAAAGAGAATAAAAGCTCCTACATGACTTAGAAGAGGGCTTAATTGGAGAAAAAAGTGTTCTGAGAAGAAAACATGAAATAAAGGTTAAAACTGTAATTTTACCATTGCAGTGCATAAACGGGATTTCTCAGAGACAGAGCATAGGTCAAATGGTCTAAATGAGATAAAAAGTGGGTTGAATCAATCAGAAATGGGTTCATGTGCAATCCAGGAATTAAATGACATTTGGTAACCTTAAAACAGACTCGCTTAATTCAACAAGGTTTCGGTCAGGATAAAAATCAAGTAAACCCTCTCAAATTCATGGAAAAATATCCCCTAGGGTTTAGAACATTTAAATTGGCCTTTGGAACCTAGTTTGACCTAGATTAGGGTCCTAGCTCATCAATTGACCTAATTTGGATTTTTACGCAAAATGTCCAGTCAAACATGGTCAAACCTAAAATCCAACTTCACCATTGGATTTCTTAGGTCCACATTAGGTTTGTACCAAAATTTGGACCTAAGGGGAGGTCATCTTGACCTACTTTGCAATTTAGTACACCCAATCACATTTTGGTCCCTATCTTTTGAAAACCATCACATAAACCCCCCTAGCTTCCTCTCCAATCTTACATTCAGGTCCCTCCACCATTATTGGGGAGAGATCATGCTCCGGCGAGGATTAGAGAGGGAATACTCTCCGATCCCTCAGAGATCTCCTTCCAGAATTGGAAGGGAGATTATCTGAGGAATCCCCTTCCATCTGAGCCCGATCACAACCCCTGATTTGCACCCAATCTCTCGTGCGAACGCACGAGAGATTTGGGCATCTAACTACCTTCCATCTAACTACCTCCTCAGCTCGACTTGGCTGGGATTCCTCCTCAAATTCATCTCCTTCTTCTCCGGCCAAGGGGTTTAGCGAGCTCCGGCGAGCCCCCCTCCTCTTCCTCTTTGCTCTGCCACAAAACCAGTGGCAGAACCGTCTTCCTCATCCTCCTCCGCGTTGCGCAACACCTACGCGAGCTGCCCTAGCCCTGTCGTCGCCACCGTCCCCCTCCACTGGACGTCTTCTTCTCCGGCGATAGCAGGTACTACCAGCCGCCTCCTCGTCCCCTTCGTCCCTTTAGTTAGGTTAAAACTATTCTTCTCTATCCCCTCTTTCATCTCCCTCATTTTATTTCAGCAAACGTCCCTCGATCGTCGCTGTTCACCATCACCTTCCTCATTTTCGGCCACCCTCCGGTGAGACGTTCCCATCGCTCCGCTGCCCCACAGGCCTCGTCGACCATCGCATAACCTCTGCCTCACCTCACTGAGCACCCTCCACCCGTCCACAGTCCCTCTACGCCTCCACAATAGTCCCTCGAACACACCCATCCATCCAGCCACAGGGCGACCTAGGCACGCACGCTTAGGCCACCTCGCCGCCTGCCCCATAGCTCCTCACCTTCGCCGTGACACAGCGAAGGTCCCCCGGTGATCTGATTAAGCCGCGAGGCTCTTTTCGTGTCTGATAGATTTCACGCCCCTACCGCCATTAGCGGTAACTTGAAGAAGCTCCTCGCTTGCTCCAGGTCGCAGGACTGCAGGGCTCCAGGTGCAGCTAACTCGGGGAAGCATCGCGAAGACATCTGATCCAGCAAGTGATACCACAGAGCCTGCAGAAGTGGCAGTTGAAGGATGGACTCCTGTGGGCACGCGCGAGAGAAGGTAGTGAGTATTTGTCCCACATCGTTAACTCACAAAGCGGTGGAGTGATTTATAATGTTTTTGTGATATGGGCTCGTTGCCTTCGAACACACTTGGGGTGAGGTCCCTCACCTACTCTCACCGCCTCATCCGTGATTTCACCACACGGATCTGGCGACCCGACTCGACACTGCCCTGAGCACTCCTCGCGCACCACCCTCACGCCAGTGCGTCTGGACACGGGTGCACGATCCGACCCGTTTACTTAGCTCTGGGAGAGCGTGCTGAGTGTGGTTTACACAGAGAGAGAGACGTACGGGTAGAGGGTTAGGTTTTGCTGTGCGTAGTTGTGTGCAGGACGCAGGGCTTAGCCGTTGCAAGCAGAGGAAGAGAGAAGGAAGGAGGCTCTGCCAAGGAAGAAAGGCTAGACAGAAAAGCAGAAGAAACGCCAAGGGAAACAGAATCGAAGAAGAAGAAGGAAGGAAGTTCTGCCGAGGAAGAAGAGAGGCAAGGCAGAGAAGAAGCAAGGCCAAAGAGAAGAAGAACTGAAGAAGAAAGAAGAAGCAGAGAAAGGTAAAGATAAGTAGAAAAAGAAGAGGAACTGAAGGCAAAGGAAAACAGAACCAAGGAAGCAGAACCAAGGAAGAAGAAGGACTCGTAAGGAGAAAGATACTGCAGGAGAAGAAAGAAGCAAGGCAGAAGAAAATAAGAAGAAAAGAAGCAAAGATTCTGTAGAGAAAGAAGAAGCACAAAGAAGAAGAGAGGAAGAAAAATAAGAAGAAGAAGAATAAAAGAAGGGAGACATATTTTTAAGACGTCTGATCATAGGATCAAACGTCCAATTTCTTCTTTTTACCACAATTACTTTTCAAACTCATGCACTTTATTTGAATTACGTTTTGAGTAATTAAGTGTTCAATTACATTCTTGAGATTAGTAGTAAATTCCAATTGCTCCCTGTGTTCGACCTCGGATACTTAGGTTTTCGAGTAATAAAACTTTTATTTGTTGACAACGCTTGATCACCTATACTACGACGTAATTAACTGTCAAAACACGATCGAGACATGTCAACATTTTGGCACCGTTGCTGGGGAGCAACACGCAATTTATCACTAGTCTCTACATTCTTTTTATCATATTAAACACTGACTTGCCCTACTTTGCTTTGTTGTGATCTTGCAAGTATTTCACGAGAAAATCCCTCCCGCAAGTCAACCACTCCAGGGCAGGTAATTTCTTTTCTTCCTTAAACAATCCCCTAAGCTTTGAAAGACAAAAGGAAGAAATTAATTTAGGAATCAATTGCCTTCTTTCTATAGTAATCACCATCTTTAAGGCAAACGTTTCCTGATTTTGCGAAAATTTTTTTAAATCTTCGTGAAGTTGGAGCGATTTTTAGATTCCATCCCACAAATTCATGTGCCTAATAGAAATCACGCTTAATCTCTGCGGACAACACACTTCTTGCTTTTAAAGTCCAAAGAGAATTTTTGTGAAAAAGAAGATTGGAAATAGAACCAAATTAGGGTTTCTACATTAGGATCTTGGAGTGCTAGTCACACATGCCTGCATAAAAGGAATGAACCCTCCCGCATCAGTGTGCTACCCAAGCCCTTGATTGAAGAGATCTAAACAAGACAAACCCTAAGAAAAGTTAAGCTCTAAAATCACTTGAATATTAAAATCTTGGACCTAATAACTTGGGAGTCAAATCAGGGTGATCACTAGGCTCCAAACCTAGAATCATTCTGCCATCTATAGGACAGGTCAGGTGAAGTTGACCCCTTGGGTTAACCAACCTCCAAATTAGGTCACAACATCAAACTATCTAAAGTTCAAGTGAGAACCCTAAAGCACCTCTGAAATAAAAGTGGTAGACTTAAGAGGTCAAGGTCCCCACTCTGGTCTACCTGGAATCTCAGTGACAAGAGAGGTCGGGTGGGGGAAACCCTGTAACCCGTGGGGACACTCTACCGTATAGGGGCCTTTGCAGGACTCTCCCTCTCTGGCTGCCCAGGTAATTCTCAGGTGGACGATCTTCTGATCCAGGGGTACCATTCACCCCGAACCTCCATAGTCATCCAAACATCTTTGGGTGTCTTGATTGGGTCAAAAACATCTCCAGTCCCTCATCTTTTCTCTTTAGAGCACACACACACATTTTCAGTGGGACTCGTTATTCAGATCTAATCGCTTCATAACTTGATTCTACATCTTGATTCAAACTCTGATTCTACATTTTGCTTCCACCACCTGATCCAAATATGCAGCCAAACCACTTAGGACTACTATTCAAGAAACCTGAATAGCGTAGATCCATGAGAGATAACATGATTGAGGATGCCATGAAATTCTATGAAAAAGAAGAAACCTCAACACTAGTAGGAAACATTCAGGTTGATGTCCCAACAACCACAACCTTTATCATAACTTGTGCCCAAGTATTATTAGCAGAAGCCACAAAAGGATCAACCTGTGACTTGCTCATTATTGGATACATTGAGATAGAAAAATTGCACAATCTTGAATACCATCAATGTATGACAAATCCTTGACTTTGGAAGCAACACAAAGATAGTCTTGAAAAATGGGAAGAGATAATAAGATTAGTAAAACAAATTATCGACTAGAAGTACCCGTATATACCACAAACAGAGGATGAACCATCTTGGGACAACATCGAGGATCAATCTGATCTCGGGTTTGAGGCACAAAATGGTTGTGGATTCCCAACCCAGATGGAGTATAATGTACCCAATATTGAAGAAGGTTGGGAAGCTCCAAATGTAGGAAAACACCCTGTTGAGCCCACTCTAGACAATGAATCACCAGGCTTAGAATCCCAAAACTCCTGCAATAGTGAGAGTAGAACTGAACCTCTCGGGGGTGTAAATTCCGTCCCTTATTCGGATAAGGTGACCCTCGAAGGTTATTCAGACCTAGATTCTAGTAATTCAACCCACATCCTAAGCCCAGAATCTAGATCTGAAACCTATTTTGAAGATTTCAAGGCCCCATATGAGGAAGACCAATCTTTTAATGAAGAATATGATTTTGGGCCTCTACTTGATGAATATCCCTCGCCAACATCCTTAGAGGAACTAATCGATTTTTCAAAAGTCATGCCAATCTACGATACAGAAATCGAGGAGTTGGACGAGTGGGGTTTCAATTAGGTCTGTCCTACTATCTTAGAACCTGAGCCTCTACTGTTAGTGCTAGAGTACCACGATCATTTATTTTGATGATAACAAAACACGTGTTATTTAACATTTGCAATTTGAGTCCTAGATTTCAGGTCAATTGCAAATGTGGACGTGTTTAAACGGAGTTCGAGCTTGCATCTAGGACGGATTGGAGGAGCTTGACGGAAAACAGAGGAGGTTCGCGTGGAGCGACAGATTGAAGATAGAAGACAAGAAGAATAGGATAGATTCTTTTTAATCCTTTCTTGTATCTCTTGTCTTTATTTTCTTGCTCTTATTTTCCTTAGAATATTATGTTAAAGAGCCTCAAAGTACCCTAACAGTAGTCTTAGGAACACCGGCACAACCCTAGGATACTTAGGTTTTCTGTAGAATACTTAGAAAACCAATATAGGGTTCAAACAGCACTTCCAGACGTCTAATTCCCAAATCAGACGTCTGATAAAGTATTTTAAGACGTCTGACTGTTGTTTCAGACGTCTGATATCTGTTAGGCTGGACATAGCTAGTTCTGTCTGATGAAATCAGACGTCCAGACCTTATACCAGACGTCTTAGGAGACGTCTGATGGACTTGCCAGACGTCCAGATAGTGGACCGTTGGCTAACTTAGCAGGCACTCAAGATTATGACTGTTAGAGCCTTATCAGACGTCCTTAGGCCTTTCCAGACGTCTGATAATCGACCGTTTTGCCTTGGCTGACCCAAAATCTCTTCTCAGAGATTTTCTAGCCGTTGCAACGTTTGGAAAATCCATTCCCACAATAAAAGTAGGTTTCCAGACGTCCAGATATAGTGCCAGACGTCCTATATGTCGTCTGATGGACTTGCGCAAAAACCCTGTTTAGATCTGATCCAAGTCAGGGAGAGACCCGCCCAAAATCAGACGTCTGACCTTGAAATCAGACGTCTTAAAGTGGCCTTCCAGACGTCTGATGCAAGAATTAGACGTCTGATCACCCTGTCAAGTGTAATCATTGTCCTGATTTCGGCCTGATTCTTTTGGGCTTTGTTCCCAACGGCTATAAAACCTTTCCTAAGCCTTCCAATGCCTTCCTAAGGCCTCTATAAATAGAGGGGAACCTTTGCAACACAAAGCAACACTAAGACACACTTGGATACACACTTAAGCAACATAGTTCCACTCTCTTGTGTCCTAGCTAGCTCTTGCTCTCCCAGCTCAAGCTCCATTCTCTTGAGAGCATCAAGCTTCGCGCACCCGCTCTCCCGCTGTTGTCTACGAGAGCGACGTTGCGCCGTCGCGTGGCACACGCACCGCGTCATCAACTCGACGCACTACTTGCAAGGGGGAGTTTCCTATTTCCTATAGAAGCTAGGTTTAAATTACTTTGTTGGCTCTATAGGACTTGTTTCTTTTATCTTTGTTATTTGGTTGGGTATTCGCTTTGCGAATTCCCGTCTCCTTCGTGGGACAAAATCCTTCTCGTGGAGAGAAGGGGTTGAGGAACGCTACCCTTGTACTTGTAGCATGGTTGTACTGAGGTTGAATCACCCTCGTTTTAAAGTGATTCGGTTAGTGGATTTGATCAACTAGGTTGATCGGAAAATCCTAACTCGAGAGGGTTAGGTGGTGGTTTTCACCCGGTTTGGGTTTCCACCTAAAAATACCTGTGTACTTGTGTGTTTGTTTATTTTGTGAGATTGTATATTTTATTTTCGCATTTATTACGTCACCCCTCTTCGAAGGGAAAACTACATCTACCAGATAGGGACACCTTTCTAAGTTCAGAATTAACATTTAGGCTAGACCCCAGGCAGGCTGCTGAATCTACAGCATATGATTTATTCTATGGTGGAGCTCATGATCTTGAATCTCATTCAGATTTTGATTTTTGCAAACTCTCCGACGATTTCGAATTTGACCATTGAAGGTTCCCTACTAGGAGTGGTGACGTAATAATATGCGGAAATAAAATATAAAGCAATCTCACAAAAATCAATCGAACAATGTACACAGGTATTTTTAGGTGGAAACCCAAACCGGGTGAAAACCACCACCTAACCCTCTCGAGTTAGGATTTTCCGATCAACCAAGTTGATCAAAATCCACTAAACGAATCACTTTAAACGAGGGTGATTCAACCTCAGTACAACCACGCTACAAGTACGAGGGTAGCGTTCCTCAACCCCTTCTCTCCACGAGAAGGATTTTGTCCCACGAAGGAGACGGGAATTCGCAAAGCGAATACCCAACCAAAATACAAAGATAAAATAAAACAACAGTCCTATAGAGCCAACAAAATTAAACCTAGCTTCTATAGGAAATAGGAAACTCCCCTTTGCAAGGAGTGCGTCGACGATGACGCGGTGCGTGTGCCACGCGATGGCGCTACGTCGCTCTCGTTAACAACGCTGGGAGAGCGGGTGCGCAACGGTTGAATGCTCTCAAGAAAATGGAACTTGAGCTTGGAGAGCCAGAGAGTCTTTTCTTTGGACACAAAAGGTTTGAAAGTGTATTGCAAGGTGTGTGTCTTAGTGTGTATATCTTGTGTCTCTTGGTGTGTTTTGGTGTGTAAAGGCTCCCCTCTATTTATAGAGGCCTTAGGAAGGCTTTGGAAGGCTTAGAAAGGGTTCTATAGCCGTTGGGAACAAAGTCCAAGAGAATCAGGCCGAAATCAGGACAATGATTACATTTGACAGGGTTATCAGACGTCTAACTCTTGCATCAGACGTCTGGAAGGCCACTTTAAGACGTCTGATTTCAAGGTCAGACGTTTGATTCTATGCGGGTTTCTCCCTGACTTGAATCAGATCTAAACAGGGTTTTTGTGCAAGTCCATCAGACGACATACAGGACATCTGGCACTAAGTATGGACGTCTGGAAACCTACTTTTACTGTGGGAATTGATTTCCAAACGTTGCAACGGCTAGAAAATCTCTGAGAAGAGATTTTGGGTCAGCCGAGGCAAAATGGTCATTTATCAGACGTCTGGAAAGGCCTAAGGACGTCTGATAAGGCTCTAACGGTCATATTCTTGACTGTTTGCTAAGCCAGCCAACGGTCCACTAATTGGACGTCTGGCAAATCCATCAGACGTTTTCTAAGACGTCTGGTCTAAGGTCTGGCCGTCTGATTTCATCAGACAGAACTAACTCTGTCCAGCCTAACAGTTATCAGACGTCTGAAACAACAGTCAGACGTCTTAAAATTCTTTATCAGACGTCTGATTTGGGAATTAGACGTCTGGAAGTGCTGTTTGAATCCTATATTGGTTTTCTAAGTATTCTACAGAAAACCTAAGTATCCTAGGGTTGTGCCGGTGTTCCTAGGACTACTGTTAGGGTTCTTTGAGGCTCTTTAACATAATTTCTAAGGAAATAAAGAGCAACAAAAGAAATGAAAAATACAACAAGTACAAAAGAAGGAAATCTATCCTATTCTTCATTTCCTTCCATCTTCAATCTTTCGCTCCACGCGAACCTCCTCCGTTTTCCGTCAAGCTCTTCCAATCCGTCCTGGATGCGAGCTCGAACTCCGTCTAAACACGTCCACATTTGCAATTGACCTGAAATCTAGGACTCAAATTGCAAATGTTAAATAACACGTGTTTTGTTATCATCAAAACAAATGATCGTGGTGCTATAGCACCAACAACCATAACATCGGAGAAAATCTGCTTCTTGATTATAACAAGCCAATTCTCTTTGAAGCCACCTGCTCCACATATACAGAACCAATCAAAACCCATTCTCTACCTCGACCCGCAACCAGACTCAATTTCTATTCCGATTCACCTCTCACTAAGCCGTTTGCAGATAATTCAACTCCATATCTATACCAGGTACCAGGTATTGATCAGACCGAAAAACAGGAGCCATCATTCTTTGATCACCCCTGTAGGGTTTCCACACCATACATTGACTATTTTTTGGAACCCTACTCTGAGCAGGCTGATTTGACTCAGCCTAAACCCGAGTTTTCACTTCCATATCCATCTGAATCACATTGCTTATGGTGGGTTCCGCATCTGTTGATCTACATCTATCAACTCACCAGACTTATTGGGTTTGGGCTGCATCATCAGCCTACTGATCTTAACAAGCACCTGGTTGGACCAACCAGGCTCTTAATCAAGGTGCTTGTTTTACAAAATTCCGCTGATTGGACCACTCCCTCTCCACCCATTTTCCGCTCGGCTGAAGGCATTGAATTTAGTGCTTAACGGGAGGCAACCCGTCATCCCAAAAATAGAGACCCGTTTGATTATCCGTCTGTACTCCACTTCCATTGCACCTTGAGTTCAGCCTTAGACAATTGATCCCACCTCTGGTACACGTACCAGAGCTTGAAATCGTTCGAATCAGTCATTTCCGACCCATTCACACACCCGATGTATCCTGTTCTAAGTCCCTACCTCAACACTATTTCACACCCTCTGTTTACAATGAGGACATTGCAAAACTTAGTCATGGGGGGGTGATGAAGTGCATACATAAAAAACCAAGAAAAAAATCAGAAGGATTCTCACACAAAAAAAAAATTCACATATGTCAAAAACACAAAAAATTTAAAAAATTATGAAAAAGAACAAAAAAATGGGGGAGGGGGGAAATTTTGTGAGCCACATAATTATAAGGAGGAGAAAAAGAGCAAAAATGACAAAAGGAGCACAAAATGAAAAAGAAAAAGAAATAGTCATAAGTAAAAGATTAAGGGATTAACTGAAGTTCTAGACCAGATCAAGAAAAGAGAAAAAAAGTGCTAAGGTGACATAACAAGAGATTAGCAGGAACGCTGATTTTAGGCCTCTTGGGCTAGATTCTTTAGCTTAAAAATTCATGTATCCGCTAAAATCTGGATAATCCTCAAGAGGTTGGGGAAAATGCAAAGCTTAAGTATTAGGTCTAAGGCTTAGGAAGTATTCGGCCTCGTTAACTAACCTTTGATTTGCGGGATTCGGTAACCTAAGCACCCCAAATTCACACACAGCCTGGTTCAGTGCGCATAAATATCAAAATCACGCAAAAGCGTTTAATGTTCTGCAAAAGTCACCTAGATTAGGAGCGGCCGATCAACACAAGTTGATTTGGATGAGTTCCCGGCACGGAGGCGGGAAATTCCCCTCGAAGATGCGTAACAACATATCATCTCCTCGGTGCTTGTCTCTTAGGATATTTAAATATCCTACTGGGGGCATGTAAGCACTCTGCTGGTTCAGATACCATGGGCGACATTATCACGAAATGTCGATCGCCAGGGTCTGAATTCGGTCACGTAACGCCATGGGCGGGATTATCTCGAAATCTTGATAGCCAGAGACCCTTGAGGATTGATGATGGGGATGAGGAATCCGATACAGATCGTGTTGAGGAGCTAATCTGAAGCTAGAAATAAAAAAAAAGAGAGAGAAAAGCTCTCCAAACAAATAAATCTTGTCTCTCTCTTACAAAAACGCACTGCAAACTGAACCTAGGCTAAAAATGTCTCAAGCACGGGTGCTTTAACCGCGGAGTCCAACAAACCCTAGGTTAGTTTTTGTGGGCCATAAAAACCTTTGCATAGGACTGAGGCTAAATCGGGTCAGGTCCAGATTTTGGTTGATACTTGAATACCTCTAGGCCTATTGTCGGCATTCTGACCTAATCACAAAAGAAAAAGAGAAGCACTTATCATAATTGTTGACAGACACTCAAGGTCTAGAATGGAAGTTAAAACCTTGAAATTTTGCTAAGGGACTAGCAAAAGCTAGGCATGGGGGTATGATGAGAGCCTCATCATGAGCCATAACTAGCCATTTTAACCTAATAAAGAGAATAAAAGCTCCTACATGACTTAGAAGATGGCTTAATTGTAGAAAAAAGTGTTCTGAGAAGAAAATATAAAATAAAGGTTAAAACTGTAATTTTACCATTGCAGTACATAAATGGGATTTCTTAGAGATAGAGCATAGGTCAAATGGTCTAAATGAGATAAAAAGTGAGTTGAATCAATCAGAAATGGGTTCATGTGCAATCCAGGAATTAAATGACATTTGGTAACCCTAAAACAGACTCGCTTAATTCAATAAGGTTTCAGTCTGGATAAAAATCAAGTAAATCCTCTGAAATTCTTGTAAAAATATCCCCTAGGGTTTAGAACATTTAAATTGGCCTTTGGAACCTAGTTTGACCTAGATTAGGGTCCTAGCTCATCAATTGACCTAATTTGGGTTTTTACGCAAAATGTCTAGTCAAACATGGTCAAACCTAAAATCTAAATTCACCATTGGATTCCTTAGGTCCACATTAGGTTTGTAGCAAAATTTGGACCTAAGGGGAGGTCATCTTGACCTACTTTGCAATTTAGTACACCCAATCACATTTTGGTCCCTATCTTTTGAAAACCATCACATAAACCCCCCTAGCTTCCTCTCCAATCTTACATTCAGGTCCCTCCGCCATTATTGGGGAGAGATCATGCTCCGGCAAGGATTAGAGAGGGAATACTCTCCGATCCCTCAGAGATCTCCTTCCAGAATTGGAAGGGAGATTCTCTGAGGAATCCCCTTCCATCTGAGCCCGATCACAACCCCTGATTTGCACCCAATCTCTCGTGCGAACGCACGAGAGATTTGGGCATCTAACTACCTTCCATCTCCGACGAGACGTCGGTGGCAGAAGACGTGCCCTCCAAGCACCAGAAGCACGACCTGCACCTATAAATTAAAGCCTAACTCTGGCCGCACCTCCTCAGCTCGACTTGGCTGGGATTCCTCCTCAAATTCATCTCCTTCTTCTCCGGCCAAGGGGTCCAGCGAGCTCCGGCGAGCCCCCTCCTCTTCCTCTTTGCTTTGCCACAAAACCAGTGGCAGAACCGTCTTCCTCATCCTCCTCCGCGTCGCGCAACACCTACGCGAGCTGCCCTAGCCCTGTCGTCGCCACCGTCCCCCTCCACTGGACGTCTTCTTCTCCGGCGATAGCAGGTACTACCAGCCGCCTCCTCGTCCCCTTCATCCCTTTAGTTAGGTTAAAACTATTCTTCTCTATGCCCTCTTTCATCTCCCTTATTTTATTTCATCAAACGTCCCTCGACCGTCGCTGTTCACCATCACCTTCCTCATTTTCGGCCACCCTCCGGTGAGACGTTCCCATCGCTCCGCTGCCCCACAGGCCTCGTCGACCATCGCATAACCTCTGCCTCACCTCACTGAGCACCCTCCACCCGTCCACAGTCCCTCTACGCCTCCGCAATAGTCCCTCGAACACACCCATCCATCCAGCCACAGGGCGACCTAGGCACGCACGCTTAGGCCACCCCGCCTCCTGCCCCATAGCTCCTCACCTTCGCCGTGACACAGCGAAGGTCCCCCGGTGATCTGATTAAGCCACGAGGCTCTTTTCATGTCTGATAGATTTCACGCCCCTGCAGCCATTAGCGGTAACTTGAAGAAGCTCCACGCTTGCTCCAGGTCGCAGGACTGCAGGGCTCCAGGTGCAGCTAACTCGGGGAAGCATCGCGAAGACATCTGTTCCAGCAAGTGATACCACAGAGCCTGCAGCAGTGGCAATTGAAGGATGGACTCCTGTGGGCACGCGCGAGAGAAGGTAGTGAGTATTTGTCCCACATCGTTAACTCACAAAGCGGTGGAGTGATTTATAATGTTTTTGTGATATGGGCTCGTTGACTTCGAACGCACTTGGGGTGAGGTCCCTCACCTACTCTCACCGCCTCATCTGTGATTTCACCACACGGATCTGGCGACCCGACTCGACACTGCCCTGAGCACTCCTCGCGCACCACCCTCACGCCAGTGCGCCTGGACACGGGTGCACGATCCGACCCGTTTCCTCGGCTCTGGGAGAGCGTGCTGAGTGTGGTTTACACAGAGAGAGAGACGTACGGGTAGAGGGTTAGGTTTTGCTGTGCGTAGTTGTGTGCAGGACGCAGGGCTTAGCCGTTGCAAGCAGAGGAAGAGAGAAGGAAGGAGGCTCTGCCAAGGAAGAAAGGCTAGACAGAAAAGCAGAAGAAACGCCAAGGGAAACAGAATCGAAGAAGAAGAAGGAAGGAAGTTCTGCCGAGGAAGAAGAGAGGCAAGGCAGAGAAGAAGCAAGGCCAAAGAGAAGAAGAACTGAAGAAGAAAGAAGAAGCAGAGAAAGGTAAAGATAAGTAGAAAAAGAAGAGGAACTGAAGGCAAAGGAAAACAGAAACAAGGAAGCAGAACCAAGGAAGAAGAAGAAGGACCCGTAAGGAGAAAGATACTGCAGGAGAAGAAAGAAGCAAGGCAGAAGAAAATAAGAAGAAAAGAAGCAAAGATACTGTAGAGAAAGAAGAAGCACAAAGAAGAAGAGAGGAAGAAAAATAAGAAGAAGAAGAATAAAAGAAGGGAGACATATTTTTAAGACGTCTGATCATAGGATCAGACGTCCAATTTCTTCTGTTTACCACAATTACTTTTCAAACTCATGCACTTATATTTGAATTACGTTTTGAGTAATTAAGTGTTCAATTACATTCTTGAGATTAGTAGTAAATTCCAATTGCTCCCTGTGTTCGACCTCGGATACTTAGGTTTTCGAGTAATAAAACTTTTATTTGTTGACAACGCTTGATCACCTATACTACGACGTAATTAACTGTCAAAACACGATCGAGACACGTTAACATCATTATTCTATCTACTTATCCAAGACTACAACTCAGGCATTCAAGACGTTCGTTTCAGTGTTTCTGTTCCCAGGATTCATGCCATACCCTAGGATCTATCATTCAATCTAGTTTCCAAGTCCTAGGATTCATGCCATACCCTAGGATCTATCATTCAATCTAGTTTTCAGGTCTTAGGATTCATGCCATACCCTAGGATCTATCATTCAATCTAGTTTTTAGGTCCTAGGATTCATGCCATACCCCAGGATTTATCATTTATTTCAGAGATGCATTAATGTTTGTAATTAACTAAGGGGAGCCACTCTACCCGCGAAACTGGGAGTAATGGGGGTGTGATCGGCAGGTCCACGTGCCTCCTCAACCCCCAAAGCCGCAACAGAATGAGGTCCTAACACAAGGATGAATCACAATGAACCACTCAGAATAGGATACAAGTATTTCAAACAAGTAGAGGAACTAATTCTGAGAAGAACAGAATCTTAAACGCGGAAATCGGACCTCGAACGGACCCTAAACGGGTCAAAAACGACAACTCTGACTCAAATCAGGCATCTGGAACACCTTCCAGACGTCTTAAAAAGTGGTCCAGGTCATACCTCACTCTGCGTTGCTCCTCAGACGTCCAGGGATCCTGCTGAACCATCTGGACCTAGTTCCAGACGTCCGACCACCTCTCCAGACGTCTAAAGACTCTCTCCGTCGTCTGGTGCCTTTCCCAGATGTCTGAATTGTGTGGGAGGGCATGTCCCCGCGCCTTCCCAAAACAAATCCTGCACGCGTGATGAAAACTTCCTCAACACGACACACCTCAGAACCTCGGCGGAATGGCCTGCATGGCCATATCCGCAAAAGGAGGTATAGGAGGAAATACGTACCTCTCAGTCGTCTGGAGCTCCCTCCAGACGTCACCTACGTCGTCTGGATGTAGGTCCAGATGTCTAATTCTGGGAAAAATTCCCAGAATCAAAACCTCCTTCGTCTTCTTCCCGCTGCGCGCAGTTGCGTCGCGCTCGTCCGCCCGCTGCCTGAGCTGCAGCAGCACTAGGGAAACCTCCCCAGCATAGCGCTCCTCCGCGCGCCCACCAGCTGGCCTCGAGCTGCTCCGGCGAGCTCTCTCCCTCACGGCACGCATGCTCTCTCCTCTTCCTTCTCGCTGCCCCTCTCCTCTCCTCCACTGCACCCGGTAGCAGCAGCGGCTCGCTCTCACTCTCACTCTCGCTCTCGCACTGGAGGAAGGAGGAGATGGGTGGATGTGGTGAACGAGGGAGAGGGGAGAGGAGGATATAAGTAGGCACGGGGAGGGGGAAAAAGGTGCTGTAGGTCGGCGGGTTTTCAGTCTGCGTGCGGCACGTACGAAGACTTGTGATCGTATGCACGTAAATATTTATTTCCAGACATCTGGGAAGGCGTCCAGATGTCTGACCAGACGTTTGGACCAACTCCCAGACATCTTAAAGTATTTTGATGTTTCGAGTCTTAATAATTTACTTGGGGGATAAGGCTCAATAATTAATATAGTTTTTTAAATGGATTACACTACGTCATCTATTTACTATCAAATTCAAGATGCATTTGAATTGATTTTAGTCTTTGATTGTGAATTGTTGGCAGGTATAGGCGGCTACATGGATGTAAAATTCAACTTATTTCAAAAGTTAAATCGATTGTTGTTGACCTTATTAAACTTAGTTTTGTGGCATGAATGAAAAAATTTATGGAATATGCATGTACGGTGTTAGTCATGGTTACTAAAATTTGAAATTGTCCTCTTTAGTTGGAAGTAATACTAATGATTACTATTCCAGAGAATATTTCCAATGGCAGTTTCAAGATTTTGGGGAGTTGGGATGATGGGAATTGATTTGTGAAAATTAGATTGCCACGCTGTCCAAATTCAAAACTTGATTAAAGTGTGGTTTTAAGTGAAATATGATCATGCAACTTACAACCACACCTCTTTAGGCCACTTTTTTTCAAATTTTTATATTTTTCAATTTTTTAAAGACTTTGAATATTCATAATTTTTTAAAATTTTTTTATCCTAAAAAGGGAAGGAAAGAGAACTTACCTAGGGTCTTCACTAGGATTTGTTGTGTGCGAAGCCCCCTACGGGTTTCCTGCAACACAAAAAAAAGCCTAATTAAACCCAAGATAAAGACTTAAGCGAGAACCCTAACAAAGAGGTTTGTTGCCTCCCCAGCAACGGCGTGAAAAATGGTGCTAGTGATTGCGTAAGTGCAAATTCACTGAAATTAAATTTCAAAATGGTTAAGTGGTTCTGGGTGCGATAACTATAATGACAAAACCTTTAATTCATTGAATTCACACTTACGCAATCGCTAGCATCATTTTTGGCATCGTTGTTGAGGAGGCAACGAGCCTCTTTGTTAAGGTTCCTATTTAATTGGATTTGTTTGTTTGTGTTGTAGGAAACCCACAGGGAGCTTGGCACACACAGAATCTTAGTGAAGAATTGAGGTAAGTTCTCTTTCCTTCCCTTTTTCAGATAAAAAAAGCTAAAAAAATTATAAATATTCAAAATATTAACAAAATTGAAAAATATAAAAATTTGAAAAAAAAATTGACCTAAAAAGGTGTGGTTGTAAGTTGCATGTTCACATTTCACTTAAAACCACACTTTAATCAAGTTTTGAATATGGACAGAATGGATATCTAATTTTCAAAAATCAATTCTGATCTATCCTAAGTCTCTAAAATCTCAAATTTGCTATTGGAAATAGGGCTTTAAACTACCATTTTAATGCTAGAAAATTTTTGTCTAAATAATTTTATAAAATTCAAACATTGCATGGGGGTCAGGTCTGTCCAGACTTAATTCTTATCCAGATTTCAACTTTTATTGTAGACAATATACTCATCAGATAACATTGAAACTTGTGGCACTGAAAACCCCTGAAATGTAGCTTTTCCAATAATATTTATGAAAATTTTGGGATTGATTTGTTGTAGTTTATCACTATTTGATTGCTATGGGGTCTAATTGGGCTGTTTGACCCTGTTAGACTACAAAAATCAGATGAAAATTACACAAAAATATTTTCTGGAATCCCTATTTCAAGGAGAATCTCTACCCAAAGTTTGGGACTGATTGGATATTGATTCAATTCAGTAGGGATAATTGAAGCCACTACTAAGTTTGTAGAACAGTAGAAGCATAAACCGTAAGTCCACTTAGCCTTAGGTTTTATTTTCTAGAGACCTAAACCAACTTGGTTGAGCCTCTTGGATGTGAATTTCTGATGGTTGAGGATTTACTTGCTTGTTTGATGACCTCACCCACAATGCTAAAATTGATCCATACGCCTTAGAAACCAACCATTAGGAAACTCCATAGGAGCCCATGATTTGTTAAACCTTCAGGCCTTAATCCAACAACAAGCAAAGAACTCATGTAAAACACACTTACTTAAGGGCTAAAACTGCAAATTCGGTCATGTTGACGCGGCTAGACTCGATCGTGTTTTAACAGTTAATTACGTCGTAGTATAGGTGATCAAGCGTCGTCAATAAATAAAAGTTTTATTACTCGAAAACCAGAGTATCCGAGGTCGAACACAAGGAGCAATTGGAATTTACTACTAATCTCAAGAATGTAATTGAACACTTTAATTACTCAAAGCTTTAATTCAAATATAAATGCATGAGTTTGAAAAGTAATTGAGGTAAAAAGAAAGAATTGGACGTCTGATCATGGGATCAGAGGTCTTAAAAGTATGTTTTCCCTTCTTTGATTCTTCTTCTCTGTGCTTGTTCTTTCTCTTCTGCAGTGCTTCTTGCTTTTCTTTTCTTCTTCTGCTTGTCTTCTATTTCTTTTCTTCTTCTTCAGTTATTTTTCTCTTTTTCCTTCGCCTCTTCCTTCTAGATTTTCAATGGCTTTCCTTCCTTCTTCATTTTTGCCTCTGTTTACCTTCTGCTTCCTTCTCTTCTTCCCTTGCTAGCAGCGGCTAAGTGTTTGCTTCAT
This sequence comes from Thalassia testudinum, assembly GCA_037157565.1. Lineage (NCBI taxonomy): Eukaryota > Viridiplantae > Streptophyta > Magnoliopsida > Alismatales > Hydrocharitaceae > Thalassia > Thalassia testudinum. The sequence goes on from JAZHRO010000031.1 coordinate 150,627,379, forward strand.
CCCTTCCTTCTTCCTTCCCTGCACAACCACAGCAAAGCAAAGCACAAAACCTAACCTTCTACCCACACCCGCGTGTCTCTCTCTCTCTCTAAACCACTCTTAGGATGCTCACACATGAGCCGGGTAAACGGGTCGGATCGCGCGCCCGTGACCAGGCGCACCGGCGTGAGGGTGGCGCGTGAGGTGTGCTCAGGACAAGGTCGGGTCAGATCGCGCCAGATCCGCGCGGTGAAATCGCGTACGCGGTGGCGTGAGATAGGTGAAGGGACCTCACCCCAAGTGCGTTCGGAGGCGACTAGCTTATTTCATAAAATCAATATAAAGGATATCAGCGCGTCGTGAATTACCGATGTGGGACTAACCTCCCGACCTTCTCTCGCGCACGCCCGCAGAACTCCTTCATTCAATTTCGACAGCTGCGGCCTTCATTGCGTTGCTCGCTGAACCCCTTGGCTTCGCAAGGCTTGCCCACGTTCGTAGCACCTGGAGCCTTGCGGTCCTGAAGCTTCTCCAAGTTGCCGTTAATGGCGGCCGGGGCGTGGAACCTGTCAGACACAAAAAGAGCCTCGCGGCCTAATCAGATCACCGGGGAACCTTCGCCGTGTCACTGCGAAGGTGATGAGCTATGTGGCAGGCCGTGGGGCGGCCTAGGCGTGCGTGCCTAGGTCGCCCTGTGGCTGGATGGATGGGTGTATTCGGGGGACTGTTGTGGAGGCGTAGAGGGACGGTGGATGGGCGGATGTTACTCAGTGAGGTGAGGCGGAGGTTATGTGATGGTCGGTGAGGCGTGTGGGGCTGCGGAGCGATGGGAGTGTCTCGCCGGAGGGTGGCCGGAGATGAGGAAGGTGATGGTGAACAGCGGTAGTCGAGGGTTTGTTGATGAAATAAAATGATGGAGATAAAAAAGGGGGTAGAGAAGAAGAGTTTTAACCTAATTAAAGGGATGAAGGGGACGAGGAGGCGGACGGCAGTACCTGCTGTCGCCGGAGAAGAAGACGCCCAATGGGGGAAGATGGCAGCGACGACGATGCTAGGGCAGCGCGCGCGGGTGTTTCCCGACGCGGAGGAGGATGGGGAAGACGGCTCTGCCACTGGTTTTGTGGCAGAGCGAAGAGGAAGGGGAGGGGGGCTCGCCAGAGCTCGCTGGACACCTTGGCCGGAGAAGAAGGAGATGAATTTGAGGTGGAATCCCGGCCAAGTCAAGCTGAGGAGATGTGGCCGGAGTTAGGGTTTAATTTATAGGTGTTTTTCCGTGCTTCTGGTGCGTGGAGGGCACGCCTTCTGTCACCGACGTCTCACCGGAGATGGAAGGTGGTTAGATACCCAAATCTCTCGTGCGTTCGCACGAGAGATTGGAAAGGAATCAGAGATCAAGATCGGGCTCAGATGGAAGGGGATTCCTTAGAGAATCTCCCTTCCAATTCTGGGAGGAGATCTCTGAGGGATCTGAGCGTATTCCCTCTCTAATCCTCGCCGGAGAAGGATTCTACCCCAATAATGGCCGAAGGACTTGATTGTAAGATTGGCGAGAAAGATAGGGGGTTGTTGTGATGGTTTTCAAAAGATAGGGACCAAAATGTGATTGGGTATACTAAATTGCAAAGTAGGTCAAGATGACCTCTCCTTAGGTCCAAATTTTGGTACAAACCTAATTTTGACCTAAGGAATCCAATGGTGAAGTTGGATTTTATTTTTGACCACATTTGACTGGATATTTTGCGTAAAAACCCAAATTAGGTCAATTGATGAGCTAGGACCCTAATCTAGGTCAAACTTGGTTCCAAAGGCCAATTTGAATGTTCTAAACCCTAGGGTATATTTTTCCATGATTTTTATAGGATTTAATTGATTTTTATCCTGACTGGAACCTTGTTGAATTAAGCAGGTCTGTTTTAGGGTTACTAGATGTCATTTAATTCCTAGATTACACATGAACCCATATCTGATTGATTCAACCCACTTTTTATCTCATTTAGACCATTTGACCTATGTTTTGTCTCTGAGAAATTCTGTTTATGTACTGCAATGGTAAAATTGCAGTTTTAACCTTTATTTCATGTTTTCTTCTCAGAACACTTATTCCTCCAATTAAGCCCTCTTCTAAGTCATGTAGGAGCTTTTACTCTCTTTATTAAGTCAAAATGAGCTAGTTATGGCTCATGATGAGGCTCTCATCATACCCCAATGCCTAGCTTTTGCTAGTCCCTTAGCAAAATTTCAAGGTTTTAACTTCTGTTCTAGACCCTAAGTGTTTGTCATTAATTATGATAAGTGCTTCTTTTATGATTAGGTCAGAATGCCGACAATAGGCCTAGAGGTACTCAAGTACCAACCAAAATCTGGACCTGACCCGCTTTAGCCTTAGTCCTCCGCAAAGGTTTTTAAGGCCCACAGAAACTAACCTAGGGTTTGTTGGATTCCGCAGTTAAAACACCTGTGCTTGAGACATTTCTAGCCTAGGTTCAGTTTGCAGTGCGTTTTTGTAAGAGAGAGACAGAAGATTTATTTGTTTGGAGAGCTTTCTCTCTCTTTTCCTTTTATTTCTAGCTTCGGATTAGCTCCTCAACACGGTCTGTATCGAATTCCTCATCCCCATCATCAATCCTCAAGGGTCCCTGGCTATCGAGGTTTTGAGATAATCCCACCCATGGCAACCCCCAGAACCCTGGCTTTCGAGATTTTGAGATAATCCCGCCCATGGCGTTCCGTGGCCGAATTCAGACCCTAGCAATCGACATTTCGTGATAATGCCACCCATGGTATCTGAACCAGCAGAGTGCTTACATGCCCCCAGTAGGATATTTAAATATCCTAAGAGACAAGCACCGAGGAGATGATATGTTGTTACGCATCTTCGAGGGAAATTTCCCACCTCTCCGTGCCGGGAACTCATCCAAATCAACTTGTGTTGATTGGCCACTCCTAATCTAGGTGACTTTTTCAGAACATTAAACGCTTTTGCGTGATTTGGATATTTATGCGCACTGAACCAGACTGTGTGTGAATTTGGGGTGCTTAGGTTACCAAATCCTGCAAATCGAAGGTAATTTAACGAGGCCGAATACTTCCTAAGCCTTAGACCTAATACTTAAGCTTCGTATTTTCCCAACCTCTTGAGGATTATCCAGATTTTAGTGGATACGTGAATTTTTAAGCTAAAGAATCTAGCCTAAGAGGCCTAAGATCAGCGTTCCCGCTAATCTCTTGTTATGTCTCCTTAGCACTTTTCTTTTATTTCTTTTCTTGATCTGGTTTAGAACTTCAGTTAATTCCTTAGTCTTTTACTAATGACTACCTCTTTTTCTTTTTCATTTTGTGCTCCTTTTGTCATTTTTGCTCTTTTTCTCCTCATAATTATGTGGCTCACAAAATTTCCTCCCTCCCCCATTTTTTGTTCTTTTTCATAATTTTTCAATTTTTTGTGTTTTTGACATATGTGAATTTTTTTGTGTGAGAATCATTCTGATTTTTTCTTGGTTCTGTATGTATGCACTTTATCACCCCCCATGCCTAAGTTTTGCAATGTCCTCATTGTAAACGGAGGGTGTGAAATAGTGTTGAGGTTAGGGACTTAGAACAGGATACATCGGGTGGGTGAATGGGTCGGAAATGATTGATGCGAATGATTTCAAGCTTTGGTACGTGTACCAGAGGTGGGATCAACTGTCTAAGGCTGAACTCAAGGTGCAATGGACGTGGAGTACAGACGGATAATCAGACGGGTCTCTATTTTTGGGATGACAGGTTTCCTCTCGTTAAGCGCTAAATTCAATGCCTTCAGCTGAGCGGAAAATGGGGTGGAGAGGGAGTGGTCAAATCAGCGGAATTTTGTAAAACAAGCACCTTAATTAAGAGCTTGGTTGGTCCAACCAGGTGCTTGTTAAGATCAGTCGGCTGATGATGCAGCCCAAACCCAATAAGTCTGGTGGGTTGATAGATGTAGATCAACAGATGCGGAACCCACCATATGCAATGAAGTTTTGATGGATATGGAAGTGAAAACTCAGGTTTAGGCTGACTTGAATCAGCCTGGTCAGAGTAGGGTTCCGAAAAATAGTTAGTGTATGGTGTGGAAACCCTACAGGGGTGATCAAAGAATGATGGCCCATGTTTTTCGGTCTGATCAATACCTGATACCTGATATAGATATGGAGTTGAATCATCTGCAAACGGCTCAGTGAGAGGTGAATCGGAATAGAAATTGAGTCTGGTTGTGGGTTGGGGTAAGGAATGGGTTTTGATTGGTTCTGTATATGTGGAGCAGGTGGCTTCAAAGAGAATTCGCTTGTTATAATCAGGAAGCAGATTTTCTCCGATGTTATGGTCAGATTCGAAATCATCAGAGAGTTTGCGAAAATCAAAATCTGAATGAGATTCAAGATCATGAGTTCCACCGTAGAATAAATCATATGTTGTAGATTTAGCAGCCTGACTGGGGTCTAGCCTAAATGTGAATTCTGAGCTTAAAAAGGTGTCCCTATCTGGTAGAGGCTCAGGTCCTAAGCTAGTAGGGCAGACCCAATTGAAACCCCACTCGTCCAACTCCTCGATTTCTGTATCGTAAATTGGCGTGACTTCCGAAAAATCGATTAGTTCCTTTGAGGATGTTGTCAAGGGATATTCATCAAATCGAGGCCCAAAATCATATTCTTCATTAAAAGATTCATCTTCTTCATATGGGGCCTTGAAATCTTCAAAATAGATTTCAGATCTAGGTTCTAGGCTTAGGATGTGGGTTGAATCACTATAATCTAGGTCTGAATAACCTTCGAGGGTCACCTTATCAGAATATGGGACGGAATTTACACCCTCGAGAGGTTCAGTTCTACTCTCATACTTGCAGGAGTTTTGGGATTCTAGATTAGGTTCAACATGGTATTTTCCTGCATTTGGAGCTTCCCAACCTTCTTCAATATCAGGCACATTGTACTCCATCTAGGTTGGGAATCCACAACCATTTTGTGCCTCAAACTCGAGCTCAGATTGATCCTCAATATTGTCCTAAGATGGTTCATCCTCTACTTGTGGTATATACGGGTACTTCTGGTCAATAACTTATTTTACTAATCTCATTATCTCTTCCCATTTTTCAAGACTATCTTGGTGTTGCTTCCAAAGTCGAGGATTTGTCATACATTGAAGGTATTCAAGATTGTGCAGTTTTTCTATTTCAATGTATCCAGTAATGATCAAGTCACGGGTTGATCCTTTTGTGGCTTCTGCTAATAGTACTTGGGCACAAGCTATGATAAAGGTTGTGGTTGTTGGGACATCAACCTGAATGTTTCCTATTGGTGTTGAGGTTTCTTCTTTATAATAGAATTTCATGGCATCCTCAATCATTTTATCTCTCATGGATCTCTGATATTTAGGTTTCTTGAATGGTAGTCCTAAATGGTTTGGCTGCATATTTGGATCAGGTGGTGGAATCATGATGTAGAATCAGAGTTTGAATCAAGATGTAGAATCAAGTTATGAAGCGATCAGATCTGAATAACGAGTCCCACTGAAAATGTGTGTGTGTGCTCTAAAGAGAAAAGATGAGGGACTGGAGATGTTTTTGACCCAATCAAGACACCCAAAGATGTTTGGATGACTATGGAGGTTCGGGGCAGATGGTACCCCTGGATCAGAAGGTCGTCCACCTGAGAATTACCTGGGCAGCCAGAGAGGGAGAGTCCCGCAAAGACCCCTACACGGTAGAGCGTCCCCACGGGTTACAGGGTTTCCCCCACCCGACCTCTCTTGTCACTGAGATTCCAAGTAGACCAGAATGGGGACCTTGACCTCTTAAGTCTACCACTTTTATTTCAAAGGTGCTTTAGGGTTTTCACTTGAACTTTAGATGTGTTGATGTTGTGACCTAATTTAGAGGTTGGTTAACCCAAGTGGTCAACTTCACCTGACCTGTCCTATGGATGGCAGAATGATTCTAGGTTTGGAGCCTAGTGATCACCCTGATTCGACTCCCAAGTTATTAGGTCCAAAAATTTTAAGATTCAAGTGATTTTAGAGTTCAATTTTTCTTAGGGTTTGTCTTGTTAAGATCTCTTCAATCAAGGGCTTGGGTAGCACACTGATGCGGGAGAGTTTATTTCCTTTTATGTAGGCATGTGTGAGCTAGCATTTCAAGACCTTACTGTAGAAACCCTAATTTGGTTCTATTTCCAATCCTCTTTTTTTCTTTTTTGAAAAGGTTCTCTTTGGACTTTAAAAGCAAGAAATGTGTTGTCCGCCGAGATTAAGCGTGATTTCTGTTAGGCACATGAATTTGTGGGATGGAATCTAAAAAATCTCTCCAACTTCAAGAAGATTTGAAAAATTTTCGCAAAATTAGGAAACGTTTGCCTTAAAGATGGTGATTACTATGGAAAGAAGGCAATTGATTCCTAAATTAATTTCTTCCTTTTGTCTTTCAAAGCTTAGGGGATAGTTTAAGGAAGAAAAGAAATTACCTGCCCTGGAGTGGTTGACTTGCGGGAGGGATTTTCTCGTGAAATACCTGCAAGATCACAACAAAGTAAAGTAGGGCAAGTTAGTGTTCAATATGATAAAAAGAATGTAGAGACTAGTGATAAATTACACATTACTCCCCGGCAACGGTGCCAAAATGTTGACGCGGCTAGACTCGATCGTGTTTTAACAGTTAATTACGTCGTAGTATAGGTGATCAAGCGTCGTCAACAAATAAAAGTTTTATTACTTGAAAATCGGAGTATCCGAGGTCGAACACAGGGAGCAATTGGAATTTACTACTAATCTCAAGAATGTAATTAAGCACTTTAATTACTCAAAACTTTAATTCAAATATAAATGCATGAGTTTGAAAAGTAATTGAGGTAAAAAGAATTGGACGTCTGATCATGGGATCAGAGGTCTTAAAAGTGTGTTTTCCCTTCTTTGATTCTTCTTCTCTGTGCTTGTTCTTTCTCTTCTGCAGTGCTTCTTGCTTTTCTTTTCTTCTTCTGCTTGTCTTCTATTTCTTTTCTTCTTCAGTTCTTCTTCTCTTTTTCCTTCACCTCTTCCTTCTATATTTTCAATGGCTTTCCTTCCTTCTTCATTTTTGCCTCTGTTTACCTTCTGCTTCCTTCTCTTCTTCCCTTGCTAGCAGCGGCTAAGTGTTTGCTTCATCCCTTCCTTCTTCCTTCCATGCACAACCACAGCAAAGCAAAGCACAAAACCTAACCTTCTACCCACACCCGCACGTCTCTCTCTCTCTCTAAATCACTCTCAAGACGCTCACACATGAGTTGGGTAAACAGGTCGGATCGCGCACCCGTGACCAGGCGCACCGGCGTGAGGGTGGCGCGTGAGGTGTGATCAGGACAAGGTCGGGTCGGATCGCGCCAGATCCGCACGGTGAAATCGCTTACGTGGTGGCGTGAGATAGGTGAAGGGACCTCACCCCAGGTGCGTTCAGAGGCGACCAGCTTATTTCATAAAATCAATATAAAGGATATCAGCGCGTCGTGAATTACCGATGTGGGACTAACCTCCCGGCCTTCTCTCGCATGCGCCTGCAGAACTCCTTCATTCAATTTCCACAGCTGCGACCTTCATTATGTTGCTCGCTGAACCCCTTGGCTTCGCAAGGCCTGCCCACGTTCGCAGCACCTGGAGCCTTGCGGTCCTGAAGCTTCTCCAAGTTGCCGTTAATGGCGGCCGGGGCGTGGAACCTGTCAGACACGAAAATAGCCTCGCGGCCTAATCAAATCACCGGGGAACCTTCGCCGTGTCACGGCAAAGGTGATGAGCTATGTGGCAGGCCGTGGGGTGGCCTAGGTGTGCGTGCCTAGGTCGCCCTGTGCCTGGATGGATGGGTGTATTTGGGGGACTGTTGTGGAGGCATAGAGGGATGGTGGATGGGCGGATGTTACTCAGTGAGGTGAGGCGGAGGTTATGTGATGGTCGGCAAGGCGTGTGGGGCTGCGGAGCGATGGGAGCGTCTCACTGGAGCGTGGCCGGAGATGAGGAAGGTGATGGTGAACAGCGGCGGTCGAGGGTTTGTTGATGAAATAAAATGATGGAGATAAAAGAGGGGGTAGAGAAGAAGAGTTTTAACCTAATTAAAGGGATGAAGGGGACGAGGAGGCGGACGGCAATACCTGCTATCGCTGGAGAAGAAGACGCCCAGTGGGGGAAGACGGCGGCGACGACGAGGCTAGGGCAGCGCGCGCAGGTGTTTCCCGGCGCGGAGGAGGATGAGGAAGACGGCTCTGCCACTGGTTTTGTGGCAGAGCGAAGAGGAAGGGGAGGGGGGCTCGCCGGAGCTCGCTGGATGCCTTGGCCGGAGAAGAAGGAGATGAATTTGAGGTGGAATCCCGGCCAAGTCAAGCTGAGGAGATGTGGTCGGAGTTAGGGTTTAATTTATAGGTGTTTTTCCGTGCTTCTGGTGCGTGGAGGGCACGCCTTCTGTCATCGACGTCTCGCCGGAGATGGAAGGTGGTTAGATACCCAAATCTCTCGTGCGTTCGCACGAGAGATTGGAAAGGAATCAGAGATCAAGATCGGGCTCAGATGGAAGGGGATTCCTCAGAGAATCTCCTTTCCAATTCTGGGAGATCTTTGAGGGATCTGAGCGTATTCCCTCTCTAATCCTCGCCGGAGAATGATTCTGCCCCAATAATGGCGGAAGGACTTGATTGTAAGATTGTCGAGAAAGATAGGGGGGTTGTTGTGATGGTTTTCAAAAGATAGGGACCAAAATGTGATTGGGTGTACTAAATTGCAAAGTAGGTCAAGATGACCTCCCCTTAGGTCCAAATTTTGGTACAAATCTAATTTTGACCTAAGGAATCCAATGGTGAAGTTGGATTTTAGTTTTGACCATGTTTGACTGGATATTTTGCATAAAAACCAAAATTAGGTCAATTAATGAGCTAGGACCCTAATCTAGGTCAAACTAGGTTTCAAGGCCAATTTGAATGTTCTAAACCCTAGGGTATATTTTTCCATTATTTTTAGAGGGTTTACTTGATTTTTATCCTGATCGAAACCTTGTTGAATTAAGCGGGTCTGTTTTAGGGTTACCAGATGTCATTTAATTCCTGGATTGCACATGAAACCATTTCTGATTGATTCAACCCACTTTTTATTTCATTTATGCCATTTGACCTATGTTTTGTCTCTAAGAAATTCTGTTTATGTACTGCAATGGTAAAATTGCAGTTTTAACCTTTATTTCATGTTTTCTTCTCAGAACACTTATTCCTCCAATTAAGCCCTCTTCTAAGTCATGTAGGAGCTTTTACTAACTTTATTAGGTCAAAATGAGCTAGTTATGGCTCATGATGAGGCTCTCATCAGGTCACTCTAAGTAAAGGACCCCCACACCTAATTCAAGGCATTTAGCTGTATGTTGCTACACTAGCCCCTTGTAGTTGGTGCATGCGTGGTAGGAGGTCCTTAAGACCACCACTAGATGGGTCTTGGGAACCATCCCCAAGGAGACCTCCTACCTCCCGTAGGATTTTCTCTTTGCCTACTTCTTCGTCCACTTCTCATTCTTCATCTTCATCAGCCATTGAGTTAGCTGATCAGCAACCTCCTCTTCCTCTCAAAGAGGGAGCTTTGGCCCTTTTGGAGGCTCGTCTGGTTGCAGCTGAGCAACATTACTAGGAACAGTTAGAGGCTATCATGAAAACTCTGCATAAGATGCAAAATCCACCTAAGAGAGATCGACCTAGGAAACTATGGGACTTTTATGACCCAGCAGCACACCTAATGCAACCTTAACTACAAATTCTTGTAGGAGGAGAAGGATTTCAGCTTAAGCCTAACATCATCAGTCTAACTTAGTCTTTTACTATGGAAACTTAAATGAGGATCCTTTCCAACATTTGGAGGATCTAGGTCGAATAGCTAAGAAAGTCCAACCTAGGAATGTCAACTTGGGTATTGTAATGATGACGCTTTTCCCTTTCTCGCTAAGGGATAACGCCTCTTATTATCTTAGGACCATAAAGAGACCTCTTGCTACATGGGAGGAATTACACAAGGAGTTCCTCTAGAAGTTTTTCCCTATAGATCGAACTAAGGCAATGCGATGAGCCATCACAACTTTCTCCCAACAGCTTGGGTAGAAGTTTCTTGAGGCCTAGGATAGATTCCAGTACCTTCTGAGGAAGTGTCCCCACCATGAGGTGCCTCGATGGTGCCTTACACAGATCTTTTGCCATGGGTTAGATGATACTCATAGATATTGTTGATCACAAGAATCATCTTTTAAAAATACATGTTGTAGTATAAGACGAAAATAGCAACAACACTTAAATTTGTAAAATTCAAAAATAAAGAATTTAGTCTGAGGTCGTTCACAGGGAGTAAATGTGAAATTCATGCACTAATCACAATATAAATCAATGAGCACAATAATTAATTTCATCAAAGATATGCAATGAATAATATTTTCAAGAATATGTTGCATGATGAACTAAATTGTATCCTAGAAGTTGTTGGGATAAAAAGAATAGAAACTCTAAAAGAATGGTGATTTAAATCACCAATTAATCCCTCAAATTAAGCATATATCCCACAACTTAAATCAATATCCCAACAGAGGTCTCAACCACTTATTCACAAATTTCACATCAGCACTAGCCAAATATATCCACAGTGTCCATAACCAAGCCCAAGGCCTCACCAAACGTTGCCAAGGGAGATCAGACGACTTAACCATTCAAAGCTCAGAATAGGCACAAGGGTGACAAGCCTTAGGGATGCAAAGTATGAAACACATAGGCATGCATCTTGAGGCATAGAGCATGAATCTTGAAGCAAAACCTCCCCCCACCCTCCTTAAATTCTCTTTCTTTCCTCTATTCAGAATCGGGTAAACGGGTAATTGGGTAAATGGGTCTTGAGCATAGCGGATCGGACCTGCCGGTGTGATATAGTGGGTGAGATGTGAGGGGCTTAGGGTGAGAGGGACCTCACCCCTGTGTCATAGGAAAAGAGCCTTAGGCACAAAATTCAGTTATACGTTGTTGGCAGCTCCTCCACTCACGATGTGGCACTAAATGTGCTCTCGTCTTCGCGCGAAGATGCAGTGGAGAAGCTTCATCTCAATTGTGCTTCTTCTGTTGGGCCTTCATCCAATTGAAGGTGTTGCTGGGTTTGTGAGATGGTACCGCAGCACCTGGAGGTAGAGTCGAAGCTTAGGGTGGTCGGAAAGCGATGGTCGGAGCTGGAGACGATGGCGGCGGCGAAAGATGTTCGGTGAACATCTGAAATAAAAAACACGAGCTCTATGCCCTGATTAGAAAGCTCTAGATGATCATCGTGATGCGAGGAGTTCGTTGGTTGTGGTAGCGAGGTGATTGAAGCACCAGAGCGGCCGGACGGTGTCAAAGATGAATGGGGGTGATGGGTTCGTTTGTGATGGGAACACCATCATGAGCCTTAACTAGCTCATTTTGATCCATAAAAGAGAAAAAAGCTCCTACAAAACTAACTGGAGGTCCTAATTCACTGAATAATCATTCTGAGATAAAAGTAAGAAACAAGGGGTAAAACTGTAATTTTACCATTCCAGTACAACTACGGGTTTTCTCAAGGGCTAAACACAGAGCAAATGATCTTAACAAGATAAAAAGTGGGTTGGTTTAAACAAAAAATGGTTCGTGTGAGTTCTGGGAATTAAATGACTTCTTGTAACCCTAAAATAGCCCCACTTAATTAAACTAGGTTCTGGTCAGGATAAAATTCACCTAAACCCTCTAAAAATCATATAAAAATATTCTATAGGGTTTAGAACCTTTAATTTGGCCATTGGAACATATTTTGACCTAGAATAGGGTCTCAGACAAATATTTACCCTAAATTAGGTTTTACATAAATTACCTAGTTAAACATGGTCAAACCCAAAATCCAACCTCACCATTGGATTTCTTAGGTCCAAATTAAGTTTGTACCAAAATTTGGACCTAAGGAGAACTCATCTTGACCCACTTTGCAAACAGGTCTGACCCAATTACATTTCTATCCCTATCTTTCAAAAATCCTTACATTTAACCCCCTATCTTCTCCTTGTTCTTTGCAAGTAGGTCCCTTTGCCATTATAGCGGAGGGAATCCTACTCCGATGAACTTGAAAGGGTGATTTTTCCTTGATTCCTTAGAGAATCCCCTTCAAAATTGGAAGGGAGATTATTTGAGAAATTCCCTCCAATGTGAACCAAATTTGGTGCCCTACTTGGTACCAAATCTCTCATGCGAATGCATGAGAGATTTGGGTCTCCCTCGAGTTACCATTGTTGGCAACCTTGCCGTGTTTGGAAGCTTGGCTTCCAAGTACAAAATCGACCTCCAGGGCCTATTTAAGACACCCTAATTTGCCCCGCATCTCCTAAGCTTGAAATCAGTCGGAGAACCCCCTCAATTTCGTCTCTCCTCCTTCGGTCGACTCGCTCATCAAGCTTCGACGACCTCTCCTACTCTCCCTTGTCGCCTAACCACAATACCGGTGGCAGGTTCTTCTTCCTCACGCTCATCAGCGTCGCGCAGCACCCGCCGATGCCCCTGCCTCCCCTTCGTCCTCGCCGACCACCCTCACTGAGCACCTTCGTCTCCGACGTCGGCGATATGAGCCAGATGCTATCCCTGCCTCCCCCTTCGTCTCTTCATTCCCAGATAAGTCTCTCTTACTCTCTACATTCTTTGCCCCTCTTTATTTCCTTCAAACGACCACTGCTGCACTCCAGCACCATCATCCCCTTTATCTTCGGCCACCAACTTCGGCGAGTTCGCTCCACCTCCACAAATCACCTCCCTCCTCGTTGACCAGTCTAAAAGCACTACCTCGACTCATTGATCATAACCCCCCACACACAACACTCCGCCACTCACCCAAACGCAGCCTCGAACACACCTACACACACGGCCGCAGTATGCCCTAGGCATGCTCCCTCAGGCCTTCCCACGCCACGCCGACCACCTCTGCGCATTCGTCGCATCTTGGCAAAGTTCCCTGAGCTTTTTAATGTGGCTGCGAGGCCGTTGTCGTGATTTCAGGTCCAGGAGCTCTCAGCCATTGACGCACAGCTCGAAGCTTCCTTGCAAGCTGCTCCAGACCGTGCCCGCTCCAGGTCATAGTCCTAGGTTGCGTGGAAAGCCTTCACGAACATATCCAGACATCTAATTGGTGTCGAAGGCCGAAGCTGCAGCTGCAATCAAAGGCACACTTTGCTGCAGGCGCACGTGAAAGGGGGTGGGAAGATAGTCCCACCTCGAAAAGATTTAGAGCGCCGCACTTGCCTAAGTTGATTTTCTGCATTAGTCTTATCGTCTCCAACTCACGGGGTGAGGTCCCTCTCTCACCCAACCCGACGCCTCGTCTGCGACCACGCCCTGCGGACCTGGTGACTCTACCCGACCAACACACCTCGTCCATCACCACACGCCGATGGGCCTGGTTCCGAGCACGTACCCCACCCGATTACCTGAGAAGCTGTGGCTCTGGGAGAGCGAACCTAAGAGAGAAAAGAGAGAAGAGAGCTTGCGCGAGTAGGGGGTAGGTTTTGCTCTGCAGGTCGAAGAGAAGAAGGAGAAGGCAAGGAAGAAGGCTAAGGGCTGAAACAAAGGAAGAAGAAGGCGTAGGCAAGGAAGTAGAGAAGGCCGAAGTCAAAAGAGAAAGGAAGGAGAAGGGCTGCAACAGAAGGAAGAAGCCAAAGCCAAAGCCAAAGAGAGGAAGGCAAGGAAGGCAGAGAAAGAAAAGAGAAGGAAGAAACTGAAGGAAGAAGAAGCTGAAGGCAGCCAGTAGAGAAAGAAAGAGAAGTAGGCAGAGGAAGAGAAAGGAAAAGGAAGAAAGGCAAACACTAGAGAACAGGAGAAGAAGAGAAGAAAGAAAAGAGACCAAGCACTGTAGCATTAGCATTTTAAGACATCTGATTCACAAATCAGACGTCTAATTTTAAGTGCAATTGACATACATTGGTTCCTTTAGTATTTTGTGCCTTACATTTATTCCTATCTTTTTGCACTATAACATTGATCTTATTACATATCATATTCTTTTAGATTCTAAAGTTGTGATCTTGATTTCTAAACCCTAATTTGATCCCTGTGTTAGACCTCGGACTTTAAAATTTGAGTAATAAATTATATTTGTTTTGAACGCTTTTTCGACTGTACTACAATGCGACCTTTTTAAAACCCGATCAAGCTCTCTTAACATTTTGGCACCATTGTCGGGGAGCAACGGGCGATTTAGAAATCTTGATTACAATTGCTGATTTGGTACTGACTTGATATATCTATTTTGTTGTGGTTGTTTCAGGGGAGAAGATTCAACAAAAGACAGCCACACATCAAACACGCCCGAGGCAGGTACTTTCTGATTAATCTCCTTCTCTTAAGCCCCTCACTCTGAAAAGGAAGAAAGAGATAAAATCAATTAGGGCTACTTGCTTTCCATTTCTAGCTAAATTCAACGAAGTTCCCTGATTTGATTTCAATAACGTTTGAAAGAGCGATCTTCATTTTCGTTGAAAACTTTAACATAAAATGATGTGTCGTTGTATGTAATCGCGTGGTAGAAAATCGCTTTTCAAAATATTTTAATTCTCAAAACTAACCATGAAGAGTTAGGTCATCTCCATAAGGAGGAATTAGCCTATTTAAACTAGTGCGTTGTGTTTCGTTTATTCGGGAATCTCAATGTGTAGGCATACTAACTGGTGCACGTGTTTTCAACATGATTTCTTGCTTCAAATAATTAATCAAGAATACAAGTGTGCATATGCAAAATCACCACTATATAATATCATGTAAAATAATGATCTTGATACTGGTAAACATCGTAAATACTAATTTCTAGAATATAGCTTGTTCACCATAATATATATGACATGCATTAAATCATTCATGAGAGATGTGCATATGCAAGCAATTTTGATTAAATAGAAGGATGGCTATGCAAATTCACCTCAATAACTTAATTCATTAAATAAGGGAATAGTGTTCCCCCGCAATGGCACGGATGGTAAATTTTAATTGGAGGAGAAGCAGAGGATTTCTCCTCTCTCCTCCTCACGTGAAGGAGCGGGCACGGCTTGATGCAAGAGTCGTCGGAGGAGAGGAACACTCCGGTGGTGGTGCGGTGGCGAGTGGTCACCGGAGGTCGCCAGTGGACGAGGAAGATGACATCGGTGATGGGTCCTAAGGAGGCCGTGCGTGGGTGTTGGCTGGTGGCGTGATGCGGAGGGGAGCAGCGGTGGAGCGAGGACGTCTCAACAGTGGTGTCGGCGACTAGAACAGAGATCGGAGGGGGCCGCATGGCATGGGCCAGGCCAGTGGTTGATGGGTTCTTTAGGTGAGTTGCAGGTGGCCTGTTGGGAGGAAGAAGAGATGTCGGCTGGCGGTGTGCGCATGCATGCGCACGCGAGGAGCGCGGGCATGCTGGTTGGAGCACGGGCGAGTGGGGTCTGCTACGCGCACGCGGGTTGGAGTTGGCGTAGGCGTGGGATTGCGGGTGCGTGGTGTGCTACGCGTGGTGAGGGGGCGTGTAGTGGTCTGGCTTGTGTGTAGGTGCGGCTGCGCGGTGAGGGTGCTGCGCGTGGTGAAGGCAGCGGCTGGCGGTTAGGGCGCTGCGCACGGTGGGTTTGCTACTGCTGTGGCTGCATGCGGTGAGGGCTGCGGTGATTGTGGACGGGTGCGTGCAGTGCATGCATGGTGTGGCTGCACAGTGAAGGGGGCGCGCTTGCTCGGCTGTGGCGGGATGGCATAGTGAAGGTAATGGCGAGCAGCTGTCATCACGCTTGTTGTCGCCTAGGAGGATGTAGAGGTGGCCGCAATGTTGAAGCTCTCTTTTGATGGCCACAGTGCATGCATGTTGCACGGTGCACGCTCCTATCATGGTGGTGGCAATCGAGGATATCCCTGCAGGGGGGGAAGAAGATAATGATCATCTCTCTAGCCTTCGTTTTAAACATCTCTCGTTTGTTTTGCTTTGGCTGTCAATTTCTCTAACCACCCAGCGAACATCATGAGTGGTTGGGGTGGTTGAAGAGATGAGGCACGGTTGGTGGAGTCGACGATTTGCTCTGCGGGGGAAAAAAAAAGAAAATGGGTTATTTACATAGTTATTCCAAAATGATGCATATAATGCATACATGCCACCATAATTTATATTTCCTTCTATTACATGTGAATGTGATGTATAAAACAAGCATGCCATCATATTTATAAACTAATCTATTTATAAATCTAAGTATGCTATGTACAAGTAGAAATCCTTCTAATATCTAGGTATTTATGCATTCGATTAGCCCACAAATGCGGTCTCATCAACAATACTGATTTGTGCACCCATTTAAGGTAACTAGGGCTACCACCTTCTTGATTGAGCCCTAGATACCATATTTTGGCAAACTAAATTGGACCAAGAGTAGAGCCAACTTAAGGATTTCAATTTAGGGTTTTAGAGACACACCTTCATAAGCAAGAATCAACTCTCCAAAAAGAGGTGTGCCTAAGCCTTGGTTGAAGAGACTTATTCAAGAAAACCCTAAAATTTAGGTTCTTAATCTCACTTGAACAAGCAGGTGAAGTTGACCCCCTTGTTGGGTCACCCAACTTGAAATTAGGTCACTTTTTGCACTCAATACATCTAAAAGTTCAAGTGGAATCTTAAGCACCCTTTCTCTTAATTAAAACTGGTAGACTTAAGAGGTTAAAGTCCCCATTCTGGTCTACCTGGAACATCAGTGATAAGAGAGGTCAGGTGGGGGAAACCCTGTAACTCATGGGGGCGTTCTACCATGTAGGGGTCTTTGCGGGACTATCCCTCTCTGGCTGCCCAGGTATTTTTCAGGTGGACGACTTTCTGACTAAGGGGTATCATCCTCCCCGAACCTCTATAGTCATCCAAATTTTTGGGTGTCTTGATTGGGTCCATCACATTCTACTCTCGTCCAAACCATTGGTGCATGTTCGGTAGGAGATCCTTAAGACCATCCTTGAGGCCTCCTTTAGCGATTCACTCTTGCCGAGGCCAGGCCTCGACTTCCGTGTTTGTGCAGCAACCCCATCACATAGACATCTCTTCTAATTCATCTGAACCAAATTCTCCTTCCATCATCATGGCACAATCGGTAGAAGAGAATAACCTTGAGAACCAACTCCAGTGCCTTAATGATTTATTTCAAGACTTTGTAAACCCATTGCAGCATCCTATGATGCGAGATCACTACAATCCTACTGCAGTGGCGATTGAACCTCAAGTCCAAATCCCGGCTGGAGGTCCTGATTCTGAACTCAAGCCCAACATGATTCATTCCATTCCAAAGTTTCATGGGCTTAATTCCGAGGATCCCTTCCAATACATCAAACAACTCAAGCATCTGGCCTAGACCTTTGGGTCAGATGTCCAAAACGGGATATTCTTCTCATGAAGATGTTCTTCGTCTCTCTCATGGACAAAGCAGCTCACTGGTAGCAGAGTTAAATGCATCCAATCAACACATGGGTTGAACTACAATCTGAGTTTCTGAAAAAGTTCTTCCTAGTTGGTCGGATGAATGCCTTATGACACCAGATTACACACTTCACCCAGCAATCTGGAGAACCCTTTCATGAAGCATGGGACCGTTTCCTGGATCTCATGCGAAAGTGCACCAATCGCGGAGTTTCTAAATGGAAACAAGTCCAGTCTTTTTACTAGGGATGCCGTGAAGATATTCGCTTATTCGTCAATGCAATTTGCGGAGGAAATATCATGAGTCAACACGAAGACACTGTGTGGGACATTCTCGAAAATATGTGGAAGAATTCCATCAATAATGACTCCATGGACTTATTCGACCGGACGAATGCCTGTGCATTGACGAATCCAAGGGGAGCACATGAGACACAGGGCCTGTCCGCATCAGTCGACTTGGAATTGATGGCCAGTCGGTTGGACAAGGTCTCTATCATTGAGAAGAAGGTGGACGAGCTGACTCGACATTTGCAGCGAGCCACCTTTGTGCAAAATCAATTTGCATAGCTCCCTTTTGGGAAAGAAGCTGTGCATAACATCTATCACCGATCTTCTCAGGGGATGGACCCGCATCCACCCTCGTCTGACTCTAGGACCGGAGGAAACTCCGATCCGACCTACTCTAGTTGGGGGAACTTTGAACCCTCATACTTTGACTTTCCTGTGGTTCCTCAGACCTGCGAGGACCTTAACGCCATCCAGAATGAACCATTCTCTAACACCTATAACCCTAGATGGCGGAATCATCCCAATTTCCTGTGGGTGAGAAATAATCAAAGACCACCATATCAACCTCGTCCATAAGCTCCTCATCCATATCAGCCACCTCAGCCTCAGCCCAACCCCACTTATCAATCTGGGCCAACTTAGAAAGATCAAATGACTCTCGTTTTTCAGACTCTGGCTGACATTCAGAAGACGAATGCGGCTATGCAAAAATAGCACAAGGATGAGATCACAAAGGTTCGCAATCAACTTGCCCAGATGGCAAATTCCCGCCAACCTGGCACACTCCCTTTGCAACCTCTACCGAATCTGAATAACGTGCCACACCAGAGGCACGTTATGAACTCGAATCCGGGCCAAGCCCACATGATTTATCAGGCCCCTTCTGTTCCATCACCCGACGGGATGGAAGCTTTGACATCATATGCGGGATTTCAGCAGCAGCCACCTATTTTACAAACTCCAAACCTAATCCAGGCAGGACTGAATTCTGTTACAACCCATAGTGGCAAAGAAACACAAGACCCACCTTACCTAAGCCACTTTCAGCCTAGTAGTAACCCAAGCCCAAGGATAGTTATCCAGGACACCCCTGCCCCAGATCAAGAACCTGGACATATTTTAGAGGAACCATCCAAGGTTCCATTTCCCGAGGCCTTGACCAAGGGAAAGAGGACAACCAAACCCGTGGCACCTGAGGATGACCTGGTCAAGCTCTTTGAACAGGTCCATATAAACATCCCGTTGATGGATGCGATCTGCCACGTACCGACTTACACACGATTTCTGAAAGATGTGTGTACACCTAAGTGTAAGCCGCAAACCAAAAGTGGGAGTCCAATCGTACTATCAGAGCAAGCTAGCTCTGTAATTTTGAGCAAACTCCTACCTAAGGCAAAAGACCCAGGTACTCCCCTGATTTCCTGTACCATTGGTGATACTCAATTTGACAGAGCTTTATTAGATCTAGGAGACTTCATAAACCTAATACCTACATCCCTACTTGACCACCTTGAGGAATCTGAGCTCAAACCGATAGAGGTGACATTACAGTTGGCTGACCGATCTATTAAGTCACCTAAAGGAGTTCTTGAGGATGTCTTTGTTAGGGTGCGTGATTTCTATTTCCCAGTGGACTTTGTAGTCTTGGATATGGATGCTTCAGAAAACCTGAGGGATACACCAATTATACTAGGGAGACCCTTTCTGGCCACTACTAGGGCCAACATAAATTGTGAGGAGGGCCAAATTAAACTGAAATTCGGGAACCAAACATTAAAGATTGACATCTTTAAAGCCCAACAAGGGATTAATTGTAGTGTTATAGAACAGATATGTGATATCAAGGTTGTGGTTGATGATCCATATATTGAGGAAAATCTGATTACTTCCGATCAACCACAAGAGGATCAAAACCCACAATCATAGGAGTCCGAACCTAACCTAGATACACCTGTAACTCCTTCCCTTGCTCTTGACACACACCCCGACCACCCGCTACTGCTGATAACCCTGTTCTGGAACTCAAGCCTCTTCCCGACCATCTTAAGTACGTCTTTTTGGGTGCCAATCAGATGTTTCCTGTGATTATCAACTCTAGACTCACACCTAATCTGGAATCCCATCTGATTACTATTCTCTAGCAACATCGAAGAGCCATTGGATGGGCTCTCGACGATTTGATTGGTATCAGCCCCTCTTACTACACACACCGTATCTACACCGAAGATGGCACACGACCTTCCTGTGAAATGCAGAGATGTCTGAATCCTAATCTACAGGAGGTCGTGAAAAAGGAGATCATCAAGTGGTTAGATGCTGGGATCATCTACCTGATCTCCGACAGTCGGTGGGTGAGTTCAATCCAGGTTGTGCCTAAGAAGGTAGGACTCACTGTAATCACGACTGAAACTGGAGAAATCATACCGACCCGTGTTTCAAATTTGTGGAGAGTCTGCATTGATTACAGAAGACTAAACACTTCCACAAAGAAGGATCATTTCCCACTACCGTTTATTGATCAGATCCTCGAGAAACTAGCAGGAAATAGGTTATTCTGCTTTTTGGATGGATACTTTGGTTATAACCAGGTAGCAATCCATTCTGAGGACCAAGAAAAGACCGCTTTCACCTGCCCCTTTGGGATGTATGTGTTTCGAAGGATGCAATGCATCCACTAGTTTTTAGTGGTGCATGCTTGCCATATTCTCAGATATGGTAGGTGATTATCTAGAATTCTTCATGGATGACTTTTCAGTATTCCTAGAATCATTTGATGATTGCCTCCTGCACTTGGTCCAAATCCTCAGGCGGTGCATTGAGGTGAATCTGGTTCTTTCATGGGAAAAGAGCCATTTCATGGTGCCTGAAGGAATTGTCTTGGGACATCTCATATCAGAAAAAGGCATCCAGGTCGATCGAGACAAGGTGAATCTAATTTCCAAACTCCCTATGCCTACCTCGATCAAGGACATCCGATCTTTTCTGGGGCACATCGATTTTTAGTGTCGATTCATTCCTAATTTCTCAAAGATCACGTGCCCCCTGACCACTCTACTATCTAAGGATGGTCCTTTCGAAATCTCCAAGGAATGCACTCAAGCATTTGAAATCCTTCGTGATCGAGTTACCCAAGCTCTGATCCTACAGTCTCCTAATTGGTCTCAACCCTTTGAGATCATGTGCGATGCATCCGATTTCACTGTAGGAGTGGTACTTGGGTAGAAAATTGACGGGAAACCCATGGTCATCTACTACACTAGCAAGACACTTGACGAGGCTCAGCGTAACTACACAATTATGGAGAAAGAGCTGCTAGCCGTAGTATTTACCCTAGAAAAATTCAGATCATATCTCCTAGGTTCCCGTGTTCTCATTTACTCGAATCACACAGCTGTGAGGCATCTCTTTGCAAAGAAGGATGCGAAACCTCGATTAATCCACTGGATCTTGATGTTGCAAGAGTTTGACCTCAAGATTCACGACAAAGCGGGAAAACAGAACGTGGTAGCTGATCACTTGTCCCACCTTCCTTCTAAGATTATCGACCCTTTCGGACCCATCATGGAACATTTTCTTGATGAGCACCTCCTGAATATCAATACAGGGCTTCCATGGTTTGCTGATATAGTAAACTATCTGGCATCACATCAGATCCCATCCAATTGGCTGAAGGCCAAGAAGGACAAATTGCTTTCCGATGCCAAGTATTACTTTTGGAAAGACTCGTATCTTTTCTGCATCGATGCTGATCAGATCATTCGACGATGTGTCGCGGGAGCGGAAATCCAGGACATCCTGTTTTTCTGCCATGACCAGGCATGCGGTGGACACTTCTCAGGTCATAAAACCGTAGCGAAAGTCCTCCAGTGCGGCTTCTATTGGCCCACTATTTTCAAAGATGCATACAATCACTGTAGGGCATGCACTCGTTGCCAGAACTTAGGCAACATGAGCCATCGTGATATGATGCCCTTACAGCCGATTCTCGTATGTGAAATCTTTGATGTGTGGGGGATTGATTTTATGGGACCCTTTCCTATTTTGGACGACTTTGAGTACATTCTACTTGCTGTTGACTATGTGTCCAAATGGATCGAAGCCATTCCGACAAAAACCAATGATCATAAGGTGGTTATCAAATTCATTCATCAGAACATCTTTTCGTGGTTCAGGATTCCATGTGCTATAATCTCTGATGGAGGGACCCATTTCACTAACGCTCAGTTCAGGTCACTGATGACCAAATACGGGGTGTCACACCGAATCTCTACTCCTTACCACCCCCAAACTAATGTCTAGCTGAGCTATCGAATCGGGAGATCAAGAAAATCCTCTAGGTTACTGTTCAACCTGATAGGAAAGACTGGTCATCCTGACTTCCGGAAGCTTTGTGGGCTTATAGGACCGCCCACAAAAGCCAATTAGGTATGTCTCCCTTCAGATTGGTGTACGGGAAGGCATGTCACCTCCTCATCGAATTGGAGCACAAAGCCTATTGGGCAGTATGGAACTACAACCTAGATCTTTCTAAGGTAGTAACCCACAGAAAGCTTCAAATGAGCGAGATCGATGAATTAAGCCACGATGCGTATGAGAACTCGTGAATTTACAAAGAGAGGGTTAAGGCCTTTCATGACAAGCACATATCCAGAAAGATCTTCCATCCTAGTAAAAAATTCCTACTCTTTGATGCCAAACTCAAACTATTCCCAGGAAAACTACGATCAAAATGGATCGGACCTTACCTGATCCGACAAATCTTTGGAAATGGAGCCATCGAAATCAGTCCACTTAGCCATGATTCAGAACCTTTCGTTGTGAACGGTCAGAGACTCAAAATGTTCATTGACCCTACCGATACAAATTTGGTTGAGATATCCTTTACCCTCCATTCTCCCTTAGCTCATTGCGCCCTGCCGATGGTGTAAAACTCAGTGCTTAACAGAAGGCAACCTATCATTTTTGAAAAATCTGAAACCTTTCTTGACATTCCTATGCTGAATTCATATTGCATTTTAGGGTTCATCCATTAGAACAGCCGACCCCACCTCAGATACCCGTACCCGAGTTTTGAAATCGTCCGCAACAATCACCTCGACCCATTCGCCCACCCAAAACCTGTTCTAATGAATGATCTAAGCTGAACTCGAACCCACCTAATTTACAATGGGGACATTGCAAATCGTAGGCATAGGGGGGTATGAAAGTGCAAAACACCGTGAAAAATCATCTCACAAGAAAAGGTTTCAACAAAAAATCACATATCACAAAAATAACAAAAAAATGAAAAAAATTCTTGAAAAAGAACAAAAAAATTCCAAGGGGAGAGAAAATTTTGAGGCCATACAAATTCTTTGGAGAAAAAGGGGAAAAGTGAAAAATGTCAAAAAAGGAGCACAAAATGAAAAGAAAAAAGAAAAGATAGTTATTAGTAAGAAATTAAGGGATTGACTGAGTTCTAGACCATATCAAGAAAAAGAAAAGGAAAGGAAAAAAAAAGTGCTAAGGAAACACAAAAGAGATTAAAATGAATGCTGATCTTAGACCTCTTAGGCTTAAAAATTCAAATATCCGTTAAGATCTGAATTGTCCTCAAGAGGTTGGGGAAAATGCGAAGCTTAAGTATTAGGTCTAAGGCTTAGGGAGTATTCGTCCTCGTTAACTGACCTCTGGTTTGCAGGGCTCGGTAACCTAAGCACCCTATTCTACACACAGTCTTGTTCAGTGTGCATAAGTATCAAAATCACGCAAATGCGTTTAAACTGGTCTAAAAAAGTTGCCTAGATTAGGAGTGGCTGATCAACACAAGTTGATTTGGATGAGTTCCCGGCGCGGAGAGGCGGGAAATTCTCCTCGAAGATGAGCAATAACATATCGTCACCTCCTTTCTTGTCTCCTAGGATATTTACATATCCTATTGGGGGCATGTAAGCACCCTGTGCTGGTTTAGATGCCATAGGCAACATTATCACGAAATGTCGATCGCCAGAGTCTGGATTTAGCTACAGAATGCCATGGGTGAGATTATCTTAAAATCTCGAAAGCCAGGGTTCTGGGGGTTGCCATGGGCGGTGCTATCATGAAGCATCAATTGCCAGGGACCCTTCGAGGATTGATGATGAGGATTAGGAATCCGATACAGACCGTCTTGAGAAGCCAATCCGAAGCTAGAAATGAAAAGAAAAGAGAGAGAAAACTCTCCAAATAAAGAAAATCCTCTGTCTCTCTCTTACAAAAATGTACTGCAAACTGAACCGAGGCTAAAATATGTTACAAGCATGGGTGCTTTAACCGCGGAGTACAACGAACCTTAGGATAGTTCCTGTGGGCCTTAAAAACCTTCGTGGCAGACTGAGGCTAGAGCTGGTCAAGCCTGGATCTTGGTTGGTACTTGAGTACCACTAGGCTTGCTATCGGCATTCTAACCTAATCAAAAGAAGAAACCACTCATCATAGTTTTTGAACATCAAGGAACTCATGGTCTAGAATCGAAGTTAAAACCTTAAAATTTTGCTAAGGGACTAGCAAAAGCTAGGCATGGGGGTATGATGGGAATACCATCATGAGCCCTAACTAGCTCATTTTGACCCATAAAAGAGAATAAAAGCTCCTACAAAACCAACTGGAGGTCCTAATTCACTGAATAATCATTCTGAGATAAAAGTAAGAAATAAGGGGTAAAATTGTAATTTTACCATTGCAGTACAACAATGGGTTTTCTCAAGGGTTAAACATAGGCCAAATGGTCTTAAAAAAATAAAAAGTGGGTTGGTTCAAACAGAAAAGGGTTCGTGTGAGTTCTGGGAATTAAATGACTTCTTGTAATCCTAAAAGAGACCCACTTGATTAAACTAGGTTTTGGTCAGGATAAAATTCACCTAAACCTTCTAAAAATCATAGAAAAATATTTTCTAGGGTTTAGAACCTTTAATTTAGCCATTAGAATCTATTTTGACCTAGAATAGGGTCTGAGACAAATATTTACCCTAAATTGGGTTTCTACGTAAATTGCCCAGTTAAACATGGTCAAACCCAAAATCCAACCTCACCATTGGATTTCTTCGGTCAAAATTAGGTTTGTACCAAAATTTGGACCTAAGGAGAACTCATCTTGACCCACTTTGCAAACAGGTCCGACCCAATTACATTTCTATCCCTATCTTTCAAAAATCCTTACATTTAACCCCCTATATTCTCCTTGTTCTTTGCAAGTAGGTCCCTTTTCCATTATAGCGGAGGGAATCCTACTCCGGTGAACTTGAAAGGGTGATTTTTCCTTGATTCCTTAGAGAATCCCCTTCAAAATTGGAAGGGAGATTATTTGAGAAATTCCCTCCAATGTGAACCGAATTTGGTGCCCTACTTGGTACCAAATCTCTCATGCGAATGCATGAGAGATTTGGGTCTCCCTCGAGTTACCATTGTTGGCAACCTTGCCATGTTTGGAAGCTTGGCTTCCAAGCACAAAATCGACCTCCAAGGCCTATTTAAGACACCTTAATTCGCCCCGCATCTCCTAAGCTTGAAATCAGCAGGAGAACCCCCTCAATTTCGTCTCTCCTCCTCAGGTCGACTCACTCATCAAGCTCCGGCGACCTCTCCTACTCTCCCTCATCGCCTAGCCGCAATACTAGTGGTAGGTTCCTCTTCCTCACGCTCGTCCGCATCGTGTAGCACCCGCCGATGCCCCTGCCTCCCCTTCATCCTTGTTGACCACCCTTACTGAGCACCTTCATCTCTGGTGTCAGCGATACGAGCCAGATGCCATCCCTACCTCCCCCTTTGTCTCTTCACTCCCAGATAAGTCTCTCTCACTCTCTACATTCTTTTCCCCTTTTTATTTCCTTTAAACGACCATTGCCGCACTCCACCATCATCCGCTTCTCCTCTGGAACTCCGGCAAGTTCGCTCCACCTCCACAGACCACCTCCCTCCTCGTCGATCGGTCCATAAGCACCGCCTCAACTCACTGATCATAACTTCTAACTCACAACACTCCGCCACTCACCCAAACGCACCCCCGAACACACCTACACACACGGCCACAGTGTGCCCTAGGCATGCTCCCTCAGGCGTTCCCACGCCAGGCTGACCACCTCTGCGCATTCGCCACACCTTGGTGAAGCTCCCTGAGCCTTTTAACATGGTCGCGAGGCTGTTGTCATGATTTCAGGTCCAGGAGCTCTCCGCCATTGACGCACAGCTCGAAGCTTCCTTGCAAGCTGCTCCAGACTATGCCCACTCCAGGTCATAGTCCCAGGTTGCGCAGAAAGCCTTCACGAACGTATCCGGACATCCAATTGGTGTCGAAGGCCGAAACTGCAGCTGCAATCAAAGGCACACTTTGCTGCAGGTGCACGTGAAAGGGGGTGGGAAGATAGTCCCACCTCGAAAAGATTTGGAGAGCCGCACTTGCCTAAGTTGATTTTCTGCATTAGGCTTATCGCCTCCAACTCACGGGGTGAGGTCCCTCTCTCACTCGACCCGACGCCTCGTCCGCGACCATGCCCTACGGACCTGGTGACCTGACCCGACCAATACACCTTGCCTACCACTACATGTCGGTGGGCCTGGTCTCGGGTGCGTACTCGACCCGATTACCCGAGAAGCTGTGGTTCTGGGAGAGCGAACCTAAGAGAGAAAAGAGAGAAGAGAGCTCACATGGGTAGGGGGTAGGTTTTGCTCTGCAAGCCGAAGAGAAGAAGAAGGAGAAGGCAAGGAAGAAGGCTAAGGGCTGAAATAAAGGAAGAAGAAGGCGAAGGCATGGAAGCAGAGAAGGCCGAAGTCAGAAGAGAAAGGAAGGAGAAGGGTTGCAGCAGAAGGAAGAAGCCAAAGCCAAAGCCAAAGAAAGGAAGGCAAGGAAGGCAGAGAAATAAAAGAGAAGGAAGAAACTGAAGGAAGAAGAAGCTGAAGGCAGCCAGCAGAGAAAGAAAGAGAAGTAGGTAGAGGAAGAGAAAGGCAAAGGAAGAAAGGTAGACACCAGAGAATAGGAGAAGTAGAAGAAAGAAAAGAGACCAAGCACTGTAGCATTAGCATTTTAAGATGTCTAATTCACAAATCAGACGTCCAATTTTGAGTGCAATTGACATACATTGGTTCCTTTAGTATTTTGTGACTTACATTTATTCTTATCTTTTTGCACTATAACATTGATCTTATTGCATATTATATTCTTTTAGATTCTAAAGTTGTGATCTTGATTTCTAAACCCTAATTTGCTCCATGTGTTCGACCTCGGACTTTAAAATTCGAGTAATAAATTATATTTGTTTTGAACGCTTTTTTGACTGTACTACAACGTGACCTTTTTAAAACCTGACGAAGTGCTCTTAACAGTTCGGCTGGAGGAATGAGCAATTGAGAGCCCTTATTATGTTAGGGCATTTGGTGAGTGAGGGGCGAGGAATGTTTTGGGAGTGGTGGCATGGCGATTGGTGGTCGTAGGTGGCCTAATGGCTTCATCGGAGGTGCCATCGGAGGTGGAGAAGATGGAGTCGGAGAATGTGTTACGGCGGTTGAATTGTTGGTTGGAGGGACTGAACCTAAACTAGAGAGGGAGAGAAAGAGGATAAACCTAGATAATGGTCAAAAGGGAGGGAGTTGGCGTGCTGATGTGATTGTCAGACACAGAGAAGATGAAGTCTTCGGTGGGAGAAATGGCGAGGAAGAAGGGGTTTGGGGTCCTCTTCTTGGTATGGCGAGAAGTAGACGAGGGAGAGGAAGAAGATCCCTCTACCTATTGTATGTGGTAGAGGAAGACAAGGGAGGATTGAGGAAGCTCTCTAGAGTCGCAGCGGAGGTGGCTGGAGGGAGAGAAAGTTGAAGATTTTGGGGCCAAACCGAACTAAGGAGGACGGTGGAAGCACGGGGAGTATTTATAGAGTTCATACCCAAGCTCTAAATGAAGAAACAAGTTCAATTGGTCTTTGATTTCAGAGGAAAAAGTTCCTCAAATTACTTGAACTTGCCTGAGCTCTGGGATCAATTTTGATCCTTAAATGGGGTTGATTGGATTGCTTGTCATCTGATCAACAATCCCTCCAATTTTGGAGGGATTTGGAGTGGCTTTGAGAGAGATTTCCTCTCTTGAAGGTCGATTACAGATTCGTTCACACGAAAATGGCAGCAGGGACCTATTTGAATAAAATGATGAGAGGTTAGTGACTTGATTGCAAGGAATTTGAAAGTTAGGGGCTTAAGTGTGGAGAATAGAGATTTTAGGGACTAAATTACAAATTAGGTCAAGATGGACTCTTATTGGGCCCAAATTTTGGCTTTAACCTAATTTTGACCCAAGGAATCTGATGGTGAACTTAAATTTTACTTTTAACCACGTATGAATGAGTAATTTGCACAGAAATCCAAATTAGGGCAAAACCCTTTCTGTAACTCTATTCAAGGCCAAAATTAGTTCAGATGGTCAAAACAAGGCATCAAACCTCTTAGAATATTTTTCTATAAATTTTAGGAGGTTTAGATAAATTATATCCTAACCAGAATCTCTTTAATTCAAGCAGATCTGAAATTAGGGTTTTGTGTTCTGATTCGGTTCTCGAAACACGTGAAACCTTGTTTATGTCTGTGTGGACCCACTCTTTAGACTTTAATGCTCAATTGACTTTCAATTAACCCCTCGATGATCCCGTGGTTACTCTGCATTTGTGATGTGATGTTAAAATTGCATAATTAACCCTTTTTATTATTTTCTTCTCAAAATAGATTTACGTGGAATTACTGTCGTTAGGCAATTATTCAGGAGCATTTGTTACTTGATTTCAACTAATTCTAGTCTGTTATGGCTAATGATGCTAATGCATTGAGTGGTGGGATCTTTGTAGCCAAGGATGAGGCTAATGCCTTTTAGTTGTTTGAGTCATTGGTTGAGAAATCTCTCAACACTGCGTCCATGACCCAGTTTCACATGCCGAGTCAATACCTAGCTTCTACACACGAAGTCTTGGTTGATTTTGGTCGGGTTGATATGGATATCATTGCTAAGAAGCTAAACAAGGTGGGCATCTATGTTAAGAAACTAAATGAAGTCATTCGCTCTCGTCCAACAGCCTCTGGCTCTACTCCTTCCTCTTCTCCTTCATCCAGAGCCCCTTCTGCTCAAGCTTACATACTCACTCGAGATGTATCTATTCCTCCTGTCCTTTCTCTTTCTTCACAAGTCCCTACTCTTTAGGAAGCCATAAATAATCTAGATCTAGTTCTTGTTAACCAAGGTTACGTGTAGTCTAATGATTTGAGCACATATTTGATTGCGTAGCAATCATAGGACTTAAATGACCTGAATTAAGTTAGAACTTAGCATAATTGTAGCATAATTCATGCATTAGTAGCATGCCTTGCATCTTTCCTGCTTTAATTAGATATTCATGAAATAATGTCAAAATAATGTATTGATTAGTATATTACTTGGTTTGTAGGCAATAAGAGCTCAGGAGATGGCCTAAAGTTGGATTTGAAGTAGGATAGTGGCTAGAGCTGCAATAGAACTGGAGCAGAAGCCATGGAATAAAGCTACACTCAAGATGAAGACATAATGTAGGAAAGAGGTATACTACATTACTTATAGGATTTTAATGCTTAGATTAAATTATGAAGAACATAGGACATCCCTACACCTATCCTTAGCCTTAGGCCTTAGACACCTTCCCAAACCTTAGCCACCTTCCTATTAGATCACCTTAGCCTAAAACACCTCAAAACCCACATTCTAGCCCACCTTTAGATGCCTAAGCTCCTTAGATTCCACCCGCAGGACTTAAAACCCAATCTGATGCAAAATTGGACGTCCATACAATGTGTTAGATGTCTAATTTCTATAGAAACCCAAGACAGAACCTAAAGTCCATACTGATTCAGTATTGGACGTCCATACTAAAGACTTAAACTTCTTATTTTGAAGTATAAGTCGTCTGATTTTAATATTGGACGTCTGGAACCCTTCTATTGCTGTTTTCAGAATCAAGCCTAGATCTTGATTCCTAAGACCTATAAACCCAATCCTATACCCTAAGAAACCTAATTTAGGGTACCTTAAGCCTAGTACATTACCCTAAGACTCTCCTAAGAACCTAATTAGGTTCTTACTAATCCCAATTGACTTGGATCAAGTCAATTACACTCTACTTAGTCAATTGGACTCATAGAGTCCAATTGAGCTCAAATCCATAGAGTCCAATTGAGCTCAAATCTAAACCAACATAAGTCTAATTGGACTTAGCGAGAGTCCAATTGACTCAAGCCTAAACTAATTAGGAATTTTCTATCCCAATTGGACACATGATGACCCAATTAAACTTGGTTAAGTTTAATTGGATCAACCATTTAGTAATAGGTTACATTTATACCTATTTTTAGACACCTTAATAGAACCCACCTAGGACTTAATTAGAAGTGGACCAAATGGTCCACTTGACCACCTATTGACACACACACACACACACACCCACACATTCACGCACACACACATACACACACCCACATCCACTCGCCAACTCTAGAGAAAGATCTAGAATGGCCACACATGGTTGTTCTTAGATCCACCAAATGTGGATCTAAGAAGACCTATCTTAGACCCATGGTTGGACACTCTAGAAAAGTCTAGAGACTTCTCCTGAGAGCACCTTGGCCATCCAAGAAGTCTATCTAAAGACTAGGTTGGATGGCTAAGACCCCCATCTTGGACTCTCCATTGGTTGCTCCCTTCTCCATCTTCATCCATGAGCTCCATCACCACCTCCACACCACCATTGGAGGTCCAAGAGCAAACACCTCCACCACCTTCACCAAGGGGCCTGTTTGCACAGCAAAATCAATTTTGAAATGAAGCGTTGTAATATAGTCGAAATCGCTTTGAAAACAAATACAATTTTTATTACTCGAACACAGGGAGCAATATGGTATCTAGAAATCAAGATCACAATTCAAAACTAAAAGAATTCGCAATAATATCAATATCAATGTGCAAATATGGGAGTAAAATGGTGATTTAGATCACCAATTACTCCTACATATCAACTAAAGAACTCAATGTATATGTATGAAATGAGAGTCAAGATCTGTCTTCTTCTTCTTCTCTTTCTCTGCTTTCTCTGATTCTTCCTTTCTCTGCTTCATCTATGACCTTCTCTTCCTCTCTTCTTCTTTTCTTTAGGCCTTCACTTCTTCTTCTTCTGCCTTTAGCTGCTTCCTCTTTGACTCTATGATCGTCCTCTTCTTCTTCAGCTTCTGCTCAGGCCTCCTCTTCTTCTCTTTCTTCCTTCTCTGTTTTTCCTCTTCAGAATCTGACTAGGTGTCAGCCGAAGGACCCTATAGAAAAACCCTCCCCCTACCCGCGTGACTCTCCTCTCTTTTCTCTCTTAGGATCCACTCTCCCAGAGCCACAGGGTATCCCGGTTATCGGGTCAGGCGCGTACCTGGGTCTAGGCTCATCGGCGTGAGATGGTGAGCGAGGAGTGCAGATTAGGCGGGTTGTTGGGTCGACCAGGTCCGCAGGTAGGTGTCGCGGACGAGGCTAGGTGAGCGAGTGCGAGGGACCTCACCCCGTGAACTTGCGGCGAACAGCTACTGTCACAAAATCAATTTATGTGGGTGCATGGCTTCAGAACTTCCTGATGTGGGACTATCCACACCCCCCTCCACACGTCTGCAGTAGGAATCTCCTTCGCAACTGCCTCAGCTTGTGAGGCTTGCGTCTTCAGTTGAGGGCTTGGACTTGTGCGTGAGGCACTTCTACACAACCTGGGATGTCAACTTGGGTGTAGAAAGACCTGGAGCAACCTTCAAGCAAGCTCGAAGCTTTCTCGTCAATGGCAGACAAGGCGTGTCATGAAAACAGTGGAATGGCCTCTCGGCCACGTCAGAATGTTCAGGGAATATTGCTGGAGCACAGCGAACGTGATGGGGGTGGTGGCGTGGAGTGACAGTGGTTGTGAGTGCTTGGCTAGGTGAGACTGTGTGCGTGTGAGTGAGTGGGGAAGTGAATGAAGAGAGAAAAAATGATCAATGAGGTGTGGCAAAGGTTTTGCAATGGTCGGAGAGGGTTTTGGTGGCCTGTGGAAGTGGTATGGTCTCGCCAGAGGGGGTGGCCGGAGATGGAGTCACGGAGGAGCATCGGTGGTCAGTTTGAAGTGGGGTAAGTGCAGAAATAAAGTAGAGAGATAGGGGACTTAGCTAAAGGAGGTTGATGGACGAAGGGGGCAGCGATGGCGTCAGATGTGGTGTGGCCGACGTCAGAGACGAAGGTGGCTTCGGTGAGGTAGAGACGGCGAAGAAGAAGGGGAACGAGCATCTGTTAGTGCGGCGAGACGCGAAGAAGAACAGGGAGGAGGAATCTACCGTAGGTATGGCAGACGAACGATGAGAAAGGGCAGAGGGGATCGCCGGATGTCGAGGAGCCTTCGACCGTGAAAGAGAGAGGAATTTGAGAGGGATTCACAATTGATTTCGAGCGTGAGGAATTCAGGGAGCTCTGAGGGTCCTTATAAAGGGTTCTAAGGGGAGGTTAGAGCTTGGGAAGCAAGCTTCCCAAGCTTGGAAGGCCATCGGATTTGGGATTTTTAAGAGACCCAAATCTCTCATGCATTGGCATGAGAGATTGGGAAATATTCAGAGCATCTTGACAGGTTCAAACTGGAGGGGATTCCTCAGAGAATCTTCCTTCCAATTTTGGAAGGGATTCTCCAAGCAATCAAGGAGAAATCTCTTGTCAAAGGTTGTCGAAGTAGGTTTTCTCCGCGATAATGGAGGAGGGACCTAATTGTGAAGATGAAGAAGAAGTTAGGGGGCATGAAAGGATTTTTGAAAGTTGGGGGTATAAATGTAATTAGATAGGACCTTTTTGCAAACTAGGTCAAGACAAGTTCTCCTTGGGTCCAAATTTTGGTACAAACCTAATTTGGACTTAAGAAATCTAATGGTGAAGTTGGATTTTGGTTTTGATCACTTTTTACCATGTAATTTATGCAAAAACCCAAATTAGGGCAAATATCTATCTGAGACTTCATTTTAGGTCAAGATGGGTTTTGATAGCCAAATTGAAGGTACTAAACCCTAGAGAATATTTTTCTATGATTTTTAGAGGGTTTAAGTGAATTTTATCTTGACCAGAACCTTGGTTAATTAAGTAGGTCTTGTTTTTAGGGTTTCAAAAGTCATTTAATTCTCAAAACACATGTAAACCCTTTTCTGTCTGATCTAACCCACTTGTTATCTTATTAAGACCATTTGACCTTTATTCATCCCTTGAGAAAACTCGTGGTTGTACTGCATTCATGATAAGCTGGTAAAATTACAGTTTTAACCCTAGTTTCTTAGTTTTCCCTCAGAATGCTTATGTAATGAATTATGATCTTCAGTTGGTTATGTAGGAGCATTTACTGACTTAATTGGATCAAAAAAAGCTAGTTAGAGCTCATGATGGTGTTCCCATCATACCCCATGCCTAGCTTTTGCTAGTCTCTTAGCAAAATTTCAAGGTATTAACTTTGATTCTAGACCATAAAATCTTTTGATGCTTACAAACTTTGCTGTGTGCTTCCTTATGTAGATTAGGTTAGAATGACGATAGTATGCCTAGAGGTACTCAAGTACCAACCAAGATTTGGACCTGACTAGCTCTAGCCTTAGTCTGCCGCGAAGGTTTTTAAGGCCTACAAGAACTATCCTAAGGTTCGTTGAACTCTGCGGTTAAAGCCCCCGTGCTTGTAACATGTTTTAACCTCAGTTCAGTTTGCAGTGCATTTCTGTCAGAAAGAGATAGAGGAATTTTTCTTTATTTTCGGAGAGTTTTCTATCTCTTTTATTTTTATTTCTAGCTTCGGATTGGCTTCACAACACGGTCTGTATCGGATTCCTAATCTCCATCATCAATCCTCGCAGGGTCCCTGGCAATCATTGCTTCGAGATAGCATCGCCCATGTCAACCCTCAGAACCCTGGCTTTCGAGATTTCGAGATAATCCCGCTCATGGCGTTCTATAGCTAAATCCAGACCCTGGCAATCGACATTTTGGGATAATGCCTCCCATGGCATCTGAACCAGCACAGGGTGCTTACATGCCCTCGGTAGGATATGTAGATATCCTAGGAGACAAGCACTGATGAGACGATATGCTATTGCGCATCTTCGAGGGGAATTTCCCACCTCTTCGCGCCGGGAACTCATCCAAATCAACTTGTGTTGATCAGCCGCTCCTAATCTAGGTGACTTTTTCAGAACAATTTAAACGCATTTGTGTGATTTTAATACTTAGGCGCATTGAACCAGATTGTGTGTGGATTGGGGTGCTTAAGTTACCGAGTCCCGCAAATAAGAGGTCAGTTAACGAGGCTGAATAATCCCTAAGCCTTAGACCTAATACTTCAGCTTCGCATTTTCCCCAATCTCTTGAGGACTATCCAGGTCTTAGCGGGTACTTGAATTTTTAAGCCTAGGATCATAGCCCAAAAAGGATTAAAATCAACGTTCCTACTAATCTTTTCTTTGTTTCATTAGCACTTTTTGTCTTTCTTTTTCTTTCTCTTGATATGGTCTAGAAGTAAGTCAATTTCTTAATTTCTTACTAATGACAATCTCTTTTTCTTTTCTTTTCAACTTCTACTCCTTTTTTGTCATTTTTAACTCCTCCCCTTTTTCTCCTCAAAATTTGATATGCCATCAAAATTTCCTCTCTTCTCATATTTTTGTTTTTTCCAAGAATTTTTTTATTTTTTTGGTATTTTTGGAATATGTGATTTTTTTGATGAAACCCTTTGTGAGATGATTTTCATGATGTTTTGCACTTTGATACCCCCCATGCCTACGATTTGCAATGTCCTCTTTTTAAATTAGGTGGGTTCGAGTTCAGCTTAGATCATTCATTAGAATAAATTTTGGGTGGGTGAATGGGTTGGAATGACTGTTGCAGATGATTTCAAGCTCGGGTACGTGTACCAAAGGTGGAGTCGACTATTCTAATGGATGAACCCTAAAGTGAAATATGAGTTCAGCATACGAATGCATCAAGAAAGGTTTCAGGTTTTTCAAAATGACGGGTTGTCTCCTGTTAAGCGCTAAGTTTTATGCCATCGGCTGGGCGTAATGAGATCAGGGAGAATGGAGGGTAAAAGATGTCTCAGCCGAATTTGTATTAGTAAGTTCAATGAATGGTTTGAGTCTCTGACCGTTCACGACAAAAGGTTCTGAATTGTGGTTGAGTTGATTGATTTTGGTAGTTCCATTTCCAAAGATTCATCGGACAAGGTAAGGTCCGATCCATTTTGATCTGAGTTTTCCTGGGAACAGTTTGCGTTTGGCATCAAAGAGTAGGACTTTTTGACTAGGGAGAAGGATCTTTCTAGATATGTGCTTGTCGTGAAAGACCTTAACCCGCGCTTTGTAAGTTCATGAGTTCTGATACATGTCATGGCGTAATTCATCGATCTCGCTCATTTGAAGCTTTCTATGGGTTCCTGCCTCAGAAAGATTGAGATTGTAGTTTCGTATTGCCCAATAGGCTTTGTGCTCCAATTCGACGAGGAGGTGACATGCCTTCCCGTACACCGATATGATGGGAGACATACCTAATTGGGTTTTGTGGGCGGTCATATAAGCCCACAAAGTATCCGGAAGTCGGGATGACCAGTCTTTCCTGTCGGGTCAAACAATGACCTCGAGGATTTTCTTGATATCTCGGTTCGATAGCTCAGCTAGACCGTTGGTTTGGGGGTGATACGGAGTAGAGATTCGGTGTGGCACCCCATATTTGGTCATTAGTAATTTGAACTGAGCATTAGTGAAATGGGTCCCTCCATCAGAGATTATAGCATGTGGAATCTTGAACCAAGCAAAGATGTTTTGATGAATGAATTTGATAACTAGATTATAATCATTGGTTCGGGTCGGAATGGCTTCGATCCATTTGGACACGTAGTCAACAGTGAGCAGAGTGTACTCGAAGCCGTCCGAAACAGGAAAGGGTCCTACAAAATCAATCCCCCAGACATCGAAGATTTTGCATACGAGAATCAGTTGTAAGAGTATCATATCATGGTGGCTTATGTTGCTTAAGGTCTGGCAACGAGTGCATGCCTTATTGTGATTGTATGCATCTTTGAAAATCGTGGTCCAATAGATGCCACATTGGAGGACTTTTCCTGCGATTTTATGACCAGAGAAGTGTCCACTTCATGTTTATTCATGGCAGAAGGACAAGATGTCCTGAATTTCCACTTCTGGGACACATCGTCGAATGATTTGATCAGCACCAATGTGGAAGAGATACTGGTCTTTCCAAAAGTAGTACTTGGCATCAGAAACTAATTTGTCCTTCTTGGCCTTCTGCTAATCGGACGAAATTTGATGTGATGCCAAGTAGTTTACTAGATCAGCAAACCATGGAGGCCTCGTACTGATAGTCAGGAGGTGCTCATCAGGAAAATGTTTCGTAGTGGGTCCGAAAGGGTCAATAATGTCAGAAGGAAGGTGGGACAAGTGATCAGCTACCACATTCTATTTACCCTCCTTGTTGCGAATCTCAAGGTCAAATTCTTGCAACAGCAAGATCTAGCTGATTAGTCGAGGTTTCGCATCCTTCTTCGCAAGGAGGTGCCTCACAGCTGTGTGATCAGATTAAATGATAACACGGGAACCCAGAAGATATGATCTGAACTTTTCCAGGGCAAATACTACGACTAGCAGCTCTTTCTCAGTAACTGTGTAGTTACGCTGAGCCTCGTCGAGTGTCTTGCTAGCATAGTAGATGATCACGGGTTTCCCGTTAATTTTCTTTCCAAGTACCGCACCTATAGCGTAATTAGATGCATCGCACATGATCTTAAAGGGTTGAGACCAATCAGGGGACTGTAGGATAGGTGCTTGGGTAACTCGATCACGCAGGATCTCAAATGCTTGAGTGTACTCCTTGGTGATTTCAAAAGGGATATCCTTAAATAGTAGATTAGTCAGGGGCATGAGATCTTCGAGAAGTCTGGAATGAATTGATGGTAAAAATTGACATGCCCTAGGAAAGATCGGATGTCTTTGACCGAGCTAGGCATAGGGAGTTTGGAAATCAGATTTACCTTGGCTCAATCAACCTGGATGCCTTTTTCGGAGATGAGATGTCCTAGGACAATTCCTTAAGGCATCATGAAGTGGCTCTTTTCCCAGGAAAGAACCAGATTCACATCAATGCACCATTTGAGGATCTGGACCAAGTGAAGGAGGCAATCGTCAAATGATTCACCAAACACTGAGAAGTCATCCATGAAGACTTCCATATAATCACCTACCATATCTGAGAATATGGCAAGCATGCACCAATGAAAATTAGCAGGTGCATTGCAAAGACTGAAAGGCATCCTTCGGAATGCGTACGTCTTGAAGGGGTAGGTGAAAGTGGTCTTCTCTTGGTCCTCAGGATGGATTGCTACCTAGTTTTAATCGGAGTACCCATCCAAAAAGCAAAAGAATCTATTTTCCGCTAGTTTTTCAAGGATCTGATCAATAAACAGTAGTGGGAATTGATCCTTCTTCATGGAGGCATTAAGTCTTCTGTAATCAATGCAGACTGTCCATGAATTTGCTACACATGTCGGTATGATTTCTTCGGTCTCAATTGTGATTATGGTGAGTCCTGCCTTCTTAGGCACAACCTGGATTGGACTCACCCACTGACTGTCGGAGATCGGCTAGATGATCCCAGCATCTAACCACTTAATGATCTCCTTTTTCACAACCTCCTGCAGATTGAGATTCAGATGTTTGCATTTCACGGGAAGGTCATGTGCCCTCTTCAGTATAAATGCGGTGTATGCAGTAAGAGGGGATAATACCTGTCAAATCATCGAGAGTCCATCCAATGGCTCTTCGATGTTGTTGGAGAATAGAAATCAGATGGGATTCCTGATCAGGTGTGAGTCTGGAGTTGATAATCACAGGCAACGTCTGATTGGAACCCAAAAAGACGTACTTTAGATGATCAGGAAGGGGCTTTAGTTTCAAAATAGGGTTATCAGCAGCAGCAGGTGGTTCAAGGTGGGTGTCAGGAGTAAGGGAAGGAGCTATGGGTGTGTCTAGGTTGAGTTTAGACTCCTCTAATTGTGGGTTTTGATCCTCTTGTGGTTGATCAGAAGTAGTCAGGTTTTCCTTGATATACCGATCGTCAACTACAGCCTCGATATCACATATTTGTTCTATAACTCCGTAATTAATCCCTTGTTGGGCCTTGAAGATGTCGATCTTTAGTGTCTGGTTCC
Source organism: Thalassia testudinum (assembly GCA_037157565.1). Classification (NCBI taxonomy): domain Eukaryota; kingdom Viridiplantae; phylum Streptophyta; class Magnoliopsida; order Alismatales; family Hydrocharitaceae; genus Thalassia; species Thalassia testudinum. The sequence goes on from JAZHRO010000031.1 coordinate 150,665,331, forward strand.
CAAATTTTAGTTCAATTTGGCCCTCCTCACAATTAATGTTGGCCCTAGTAGTGTCCAGAAAGGTTTCCCTAGTATGATTGGCGTGTTTCTCGAATTTTCTGGAGCATCCATATCCAAGACTATGAAATCCACTGGGAAATAGAAATCCCGAACCCTAACAATGACATCCTCAAGAACTCCTTTAGGTGACTTAATAGATCGATTTGCCAACTGTAATGTCACTTCTGTTGGTTTAGCTCAGATTCCTCAAGATGGTCAAGTAGGGATGTAGGTATTAGGTTTATGGAGGCTCCTAGATCCAATAATGCTCTATCAAATTGGATATCACTAATTGTACAAGAAATCAGGGGAGTACCTAGGTGTTTTGCCTTAGGTGGGAGTTTACTCAAAATGATAGGGCTGGCTTGCTCCGACAATACGACTGGGTTCCCACTTTTGGTTCGCGGCTTACGCTTATGTGTACACGTCTTTCAGAAATCTTGTGTAAGTTGGTACGTGGCAAATTGCATCCATCAAGGGGATGTTTATATGGACTTGTTCAAAGAGCTTGACCAGGTCCTCTTCAGGTGCCATTGGTTTGGTTGTCCTCTTTCCCTTGGTTAAGGCCTCGGGAAATGGAACCTTGGATGGTTCCTCTGGAATAGGTCCAGGTTCTTGATTTGAGACAGGGGTATCCTGGATGACTATCCTTGGGTTTGTGTTACTACCAGGCTGAAAGTGGCTTGGGTAAGGTGGGTTCTGTGTTGCTTTGCCACTATAGGTCGTAGTTGAATTCAGTCCTGCCTGGTTCTGGTTTGGTGTAGGTAAAATGGGTGGTTGCTGTTGAAATCCCGAGTATGATGTTGAAGCTTCCATCCTGTCGGGTGATGGAGCATAAGGGGCCTGGTAAACCATGTGGGCTTGGCCCGAATTTGGGTTCATAACACGCCTCTGGTTTGGTACGTTATTCATATTAGGCAGAGGTTGCGAAGGGAGTGTACTAGGTTGGCGAGAACTTGCTATCTAGGCGAGTTGATTGCGAACCTCTTTGTTCTCGTCTTTATGCTATTTCTGTATAGCCGCATTCGTCTTTTGAATGTCAGCCAGAGTTTGAAGGATAAGAGTTATTTGATCTGTCTGAGTTGGCCCAGATTGATAGGTGGGGTTGGGCCAAGGCTGAGGCAGCTGATATGGACGAGGAGCTTGTGGACGGGACTGATATAGTGGTCTTTGATTCTGATTATTTCCTGCCCACATGAAATTAGGATGATTTTGCCATCCAGGGTTATAGGTATTAGAGAATGGATCGTTCTGGATGGCGTTGAGGTCCTCGCAGGTCTAAGGAACCTCAAAAAAGTCAGAATACGAGGGTTCAGAGTTCCCCCAACTAGAATAAGCAGGTTCAGAGTTTCCTCCGACCCTAGAGTCAGACGAGGGTGGATACAGGTCCATCCCCTGAGAAGATCAGTGGTAGATGTTATGCACAGCTTCCCTCTCAGAGGGTGGTCGTGCGAATGGGTTTTACGCAGAGGTGGCTCACTGCAGATGTCGAGTTAGCTCATCCACCTCCTTCTCAATAATAGAGACCTTGTCCAATCGACTGGCCATCAATTCCTAGATGACAGAAGAGGATAGGCCCTGCGTCTCATGTGCCCCCCTTGGATTCATCGATGCATGGGCATTCGTCCGGTCGAATATGTCCATGGAGTCATTATTGATGGAGTTCTCGCACGTATTCTTGAGAATCTCCCATACAGTATCCTCATGTTGACCCATGATATTTCCTCCACAAGTTGCATTGATGAATAATCGAATATCTTCACGGAGTCCCTGGTAAAAAGATTGAACTTGTTCCCATTTAGGAACTCCGTGATGGGGGCACTTTCGCATGAGATCCAGGAAACGATCCCATGCTTCGTGAAGTGGTTCTCCAGGCTGTTGTGTGAAGTGTGTGATCTAGTGTCATAAAGCATTCGTCTGACAACTGGGAAGAACGTTTTCAGAAACTCGGATTGTAGTTCAACTCATGTGTTGATTAGATGCGTTTGAGTCTGATACCAGTGAGCTGCTTTGTCCATGAGAGGGAAGGAGAACATGTTCATGAGAAGAATATCTCGATTCTGACCATTGACCTGAAGGTCTGGGCCAGATGCTTGAGCTGTTTAATGTGCTGGAAAGGATCCTCGGAATTGAGCCCATGAAATTTCGGAATAGCATGAATCATGTTGGGCTTGAGTTCAGTATCAGGACCTCCAGCTGGGATTTGGACTCAAGGTTCGATCGCCACCGCAGCGGGATTGTAATGATCTCACATCATAGGACGCTGCGGTGGATTCACAAAGGCTTAGAATAAATCATAAAGGTGCTGAAGTTGATTCTCTTCTTTTGCGGGTTGTGCCATGATGATGGATGGAGGAGAATTAGGTTCAGATGAATCATAAGAGATGTCTATGTGATGAGGTTGCTACACAAACACGGAAGTCGAGGCCTGGCCTCGATGGGAGTAAATAAATAAAGGAGGCCTCAAGGATGGTCTTAAGGACCTCCTACCAAACATGCACTGATGGACTGGATGAGAATAGAATGTGATGGACCCAATCAAGACACCTAAAAATTTTGGATGACTATAGAGGTTCGGGGCAGATGATACCCCTTAGTCAAAAAGCCGTTCGTCTGAGAATTACCTGGGCAGCCAGTGAGGGAGAGTCCCGCGAAGACCCCTACACAGTAGAGCACCCCCACGGGTTACAGGGTTTCCCCCACCCGACCTCTCTTGTCACTGATGTTACAGGTAGACCAGAATGGGGACTTGATCTCTTAAGTCTACCAGTTTTAATTACGAGCAAGGGTGCTTAGAATTTCACTTGAACTTTTAGGATGTATTTAATGCAAAAAGTGACCTAATTTGAAGATTGGTTGACCCAACAAGGTGGGTCAACTTTACCTGTTTGTCCTTTGAGAAGTTTTAGGCCCCTCTTTTAGGATTCAAGTGAGATTAAAAGTCTATTTTTTAGGGTTTGCTTGAATAGATCAATTCAACCAAGGCTGAGGCACACATTGTTTAGGAAAGATTAGTTCTTGATTATGTAAGTGTGTCTCTAAAGCCCTAACTTGGAATCCTTACTTGGCTCTTCTTTTGGTCCAATTTAGTTTGCCAAATGTGGTATCTAGGGCTCAAAACAAGAATGTGATAGCCTTAGTTACCTTAAGTGGGTGCACAAATCAGGTTTTGTTGTTGAAATCAAATCAGGAAACTTGAAGAATTATCTAAGAATGGAAAGCAAGTAGCCCTAATTGATTTTTTCCTTTTTTAACCTTTTCAGAATCAGGGGCTTAAGAGAGTAATTAGAATTTACCTGCCCCTGGCATGTTTGATGTGCAGTTGATCTTCCTTGAATGTATCTTCTCCCTGAAACAACCACAACAAAAGAGATATAGCAAGTTAGTACCAAATCAGGAATTGTAATCGAGAATTCTAAATTGCCCATTGCTCCCCGGCAACGGTGCCAAAATGTTTGTTGCAGCAATATCGAGTTTAAAATGTGACATTGTAATATAGTCGAAATTGCTTTGAAAACAAATACAATTTTTATTACTCGAACACAAGGAGCAATATGATATTTAGAAATCAAGATCACAATTCAAAACTAAAAGAATTTACAATAATATCAGTATCAATGTGCAAAATGATGAGAGTAAAATGGTGATTTAGATGACCAATTACTCCTACAATATCAACTAAGGAACTCAAAGTATATGTATGAAATGAGAGCCAAGATATGTCTTCTTCTTCTTCTCGTTCTCTGCTTTCTCTGATTCTTCCTTTCTCTGCTTCAGCTGTGACCTTCTCTTCCTCTCTTCTTCTCTTCAGGCCTTCACCTCTTCTTTTGCCTTTAGTTGCTTCCTCTTTGACTCTGCAACCGTCCTCTTCTTCTTCAGCTTCTGCTCAAGCCTCCTCTTCTTCTTCTCTTTCTTCCTTCTCTATTTTTCCTCTTCAGAATTCAGCTAAGTGTCATCCGAAGGTCCCTGTAGCAAAACCCTCCCTCGACCCACGTGACTCTCCTCTCTTTTTCTCTCTTAGGATTCGGTCTCCTAGAGCCACAGGGTATCCAGGTTATCGGGTCAGGCGCGTACCTGGGTCTAGGCTCATCGGCGTGCGGTGGTGAGTGAAGAGTGCAGGTCAGGCGGGTTGTCGAGTTGACCAGGTCCGCGGGTAGGTGTCTTGGACAAGACTGGGTGAGCGGGTGAGAGGGACCTTACCCCGTGAACTTGAGACGAACAGCTATTGTCACAAAATCAATTTATGCGAGTGCGCGACTTCAGAACTTCCCGATGTGGGACTATCCATGCCCCCCTCCTTTGCATGTCTACAGCAGGGATCTCCTTTGCAACTGCCTCAACTCGCGAGGATTGCGTCTTCATTGAGGGCCTGGACTTGTGCGCGAGGCACTTCCGCGCAACCTGGGACATCAACTTGGGCGTAGCAAGACCTGGAGCGACCTTCAAGCAAGCTCGAAGCTTGCTCGTCAATGGCGGATAGGGCATGTACCAGAAAATAGTGGAATGGCCTCTCGGCTACGTCAGAATGTTTAGGGAGTATCGCCGGAGCACGACGAATGTGATGGGGGTGGTGGCATGGAGTGACAATGGCTGTGAGTGCGTGGCTAGGTCAGACTGTGTGCGTGTGAGTGGGTGTGTTCGGGAGTGTGTGTGAGTGAGTGGGGAAGTGAATGAAGAGAGGGGAAATGATCAGTGAGGTGTGGAAAAGGTTTTGCAATGGTCGACGAGTGTTTTGGTGGTCTGTGGAAGTGGGATGGTCTCGCCGGAGGGGGTGGCCAGAGATGGAGGAGATGGAGTCGCGGAGGAGCATCGGTGGTTGGTTTAAAGTGGGGTAAGTGCAGAAATAAAGTAGAGGGGATAGGGGATTTAGCTAGGAGGTTGATGGACAAAGGGGGCAGCGATGGCGTCGGATGTGGTGTGGTCGACACCAGAGACGAAGGTGGCTTCGGTGAGGTAGAGACGGCGAAGACGAAGGGGAACAAGTGTTTGCTGGTACGGCGAGACGCAGAGAAGAACAGGGAGGAGGAATCCACCGCAGGTATGGTGGACGGATGATGAGAAAGGGAAGAGGGGATTGCTGAATGTCGAGGAGCCTTCGGTCGTGAAAGAGAGAGGAATTTGAGAGGGATTCACAATTGATTTCAAGCATGAGGAATTTAGGGAGCTCTGAGGGTCCTTATAAAGGGTTCTAAGGGGCAGTTAGAGCTTGGGAAGCAAGCTTCGCAAGCTTGGAAGGTCTTCGGATTTAGGATTTTTAAGAGACCCAAATCTCTCATGCGTTCGCATGAGAGATTGGGAAATATTCAGAGCATCTTGACAGGTTCAAACTAGAGAGGATTCCTCAAAGAATCTTCCTTCCAATTTTGGAAGGGATTCTTCAAGCAAGCAAGAAGAAATCTCCTGTCAAAGGTCACCGGAGTAGGTTTTCTCCATGATAATGGAGGAGGGACCTAATTGTGAAGATGATGAAGAAGTTAGGGGGCTATATGCAAGGGCTTTTGAAAGTTGGGGTTATAAATGTAATCAGACAGGACCTTTTTGCAAACTAGGTCAAGACAAGTTCTCCTTGGGTCTAAATTTTGGTACAAAACTAATTTGGACCTAAGAAATCTAATGGTGAAGTTGGATTTTGGTTTTGACCACTTTTGACTAGGTAATTTATGCAAATATCTGTCTGAGACTCCATTTTAGGTCAAGATGGGTTCTGATAGCCAAATTGAAGGTACTAAACCCTAGAGAATATTTTTCTATGATTTTTAGAGGATTTAAGGGAATTTTATCCCGACCAGAATCTTGGTTAATTAAGTGGATCTTGTTTTTAGGGTTTCAAAAGTCATTTAATTCTTAAAACACACGTAAACTTTTTTCTGTCTGATCTAACCCACTTGTTATCTTATTAAGACCATTTGACCTTTATTCATCCCTTGAGAAAACTCATGGTTGTACTGCATTCATGATAAGCTGGTAAAATTGCAATTTAACCCTAGTTTCTTATTTTTCCCTCAGAATGCTTATGCAATGAATTATGATCTTCAGTTTGTTATGTAGGATCATTTACTGACTTAATTGGATAAAAAAGAGTTAGTTAGGGTTCATGATGGTGTTCCCATCAGGGTTGGCCACACCACCTTAGCTGTTCCTCTCCTCCCTCCTACCACCTCAAGCTACACAGTCATTGGAGACCACCTTCGATGCCTGATTTCTCGTAGTGTAGTGTTCTTCATAGTTTAATTTATGCGTTATTATCTTGCTACCAGTATAGTATCACTATCTTCCTAAATGCATGCATAATCTTTCCAAGATCCATGCGTGCATCTCTTTTCTATTAGCATGGATTTATGTTTTCCATTGTACAAGCATTCCTTTAGAGCTAGCTGTAATGACATTATAATTGTGAGGAAATAAAGCACAAGTCACCTGCATCATATCTCTATTTGTTGCAATAAAAATGTCGGTTACCGAAGATATAAATGATCTAGCAATTGATGCATTTTTTGTCAATAGCCATCGCGAAGTGAGAATTGTGCGAACAAGTACTCACACTTTTACATTTATCATTTTCCTGATTCATGGACACGTTGTATGAGTTAATAACGCGACTGGCAAATCTTACATTTGCAGACTTGAAACCAGCGTCCAATGGTAGGAAACCAAAAGAAGAGAATAAAGAAATTAAAAATCGATTTCGCAATCACGCCTCTCTGAGATTGACTGGGACGCTCACTGTCTCATTATAAATGTTTTGTTTCAGTCGTATTTCGCACTATACTACAATGTTTTCCTAATCAAACCCACGTTTTATGAGTTCAACAATATTCTTTTGATGACTCCACGTCCTTGGCATCTTCAACCTTCGAAGATGTAAATGCTATTCAAGGTTATGGGCATAACAACCCATATCCAGAGACGTATAACCTTGGTTGGTGTCGGTATCCCAACTTTTCTTGGGTCGGAAACACACAAAGATCACAACCTGCTCCATAGCATTAGCCTAATGATTGTGCAGCAATCATAGGTCTTAATCAACCTAAATAATGTTAGAACCTAGCTTAATTTGTAAATATTGCATTCATATCATGCATTGCATCATTTTATATAGAATAAGATTAGATTATCTTGCTATTTAATGTTTTTGTTGCTATTTGCAAATAATAAGAAGATTCAAATAAAGCCATGATGTGAGATAGAGTGGAACAAAGTGAGAAAGAGAAGAAGAAACTTGATCCAGACAAGAGGAGTGAGGAGGATAGTCTTATCCCTACTCTTAGAAACCCTAGGACGACCTTCCTAAACCCAAAACCACTTCCATTAGGACATCTTGGCCTTAGAACTTAAAACATGGATAGCACTATCCATGTTCCTATTCATACTATCCTTATCCTTAACCTTCACTTAGGATAACCTAAACCCACAATCCCAAAACTTGGATAACACTATCCACAGTGTTATCCTACTATCCACATTTCCTATCCCACTATCCAAGTTCCTAAACCTCCTATTCCCAACCCAATTGAACTAGTCCATACCTAATTGGGTGCACCTGAACCCAATTAGATCCACCCAGGATCTAATTGACTCATACTTACCCATACTAGTCTAATTAGGCTTAGTAGAACCTAAGCAGACTTGACCTAGACGTATTTAAGTTCATACCTATTAGTATTACGTTAGCCTAATGACACACACATCCAATTAGACCTACCCTAGACCCAATTAGGTTCACTACTCTCCAATTAGACTCACCTAACCCTAATTAGGTCCACACCCACCTAATCTAGGTTGACCCAACCTAATCCAACCAATCCCACAACCTTAGTCTATGAAATTTAAACACACACCTTGCTAATCTACCCATTGGTTGCCGCCAACCTTAACCAAAAAGAATCCCACGCACACCCTGAAATGCGACAACCGGGTTTTGGTTTGTTATAACGTTGTAGTAAAGCCAGTTATTACCAACATTTCAAATATAAATTTTTTTTACTCGGAAAATAAAAGAGTTCCCGAGGTCGAACTCAGGGAGCAAGTTGTATTCTAGAGATATACGTGTTTCTTTTACAAAATAAAGAAAGAGAGAGGGAAAGAATTTGTTGTTCTCTTCGTTTTCTCCTCGTGATGTTCTTCTTTCTTTCTTTCTTCAGAGCTCCTTCTTCTTCTTCTTCGTTCTGCAGAGGTGATACTCCTCTTCAGATCTCTTTCTTCTTCTTCTTCGTTCTGCAGAGGTGATGCTCCTCTTCAGATCTCTTTCTTCTTCTTCCTTGGTTTCTGTCTTGGCCTCTCTTCTTCTTTTTCTGCAATTGTGGTGACCCTTTCTCTTTTCCCTTTTCTTCTTTATGGCTGCAGAGCTTCTGCCTTCAGCTACTAAGTCTTCCTTTCTTCTTCTTCTTCTGCTTTGGCCGTTGCTCTTCTTTTCTTTCTTTCTCCTTCCTGTCTCCTTCTCTTTTTTTTCTTTGCTTTGGCCCTTCCTCTTCTTTCTTCTTCAGCCTGCCTTCTTTCCTGCTCTGGCTGCTGACCTTCCGTCGTCTGACCTGGTGCTTAGACGACTTAACTATGCATTTGCTACAGTGCAGCTCCTTCTTCTTCCGCGGGTCTTCTTCTTCGCCTGTGCCTGCACACTTCAGAGTTTTTCGTCAGAGGCAAAACCTACTCTACCCTCCCCCCCCCGCGTCTCTCTTTCTCTCTGAAACCACTCTTGGGAAAGCTCTCCCAGAGCTACCGGGTAATCGGGTTCGGGTCACGCCCGGGTCCAGGCCCACCGGCGTGCGTGGTGGGCGAGGAGTGCAGGTCAGTCTAAGTCGGGTCGGGTCAGGTCCGCGGGGCGTGAGCGCGGACGAGACCGGGTAACCGGGCAGGTGTAAGGGGACCTCACCCCGTGTACTGAGGCAGTAAGGCTACTGCACAAAATCAATTTAAACAGTGGAACGGGTGTGAGGCTTACCGATGTGGGACTAAACGCAGACCTTTCCTCGCGTGCGCCTGCTGGGAGACCGCGGCCTGGCTTCTGTAGCTGCGGCTTCGATTTGCATAGGTTGCTGGCTGGCTGCCTTCGCAAGACTCCCCGTACTCCGCAGTAGCTGGAGACCTGGAGTCCTCACGCCTGGAGCGCGGGAGAAGCTGCTTCAATGTGCGTTAATGGCGGTCGAACCTCAAAACCTGTCGGACACGAATATGGCCTCGCGGCCTGATCAAACCACTGGGGAACCTTCGCCGTGGCACGACGAAGGTGAGGAGCTGCGCGGTAGGCCGCAAGGTGGTGTCTGGCGGCAGCCCTGGGTCGGACTGCAACCGGAGGAATGGGTTCGTTCGGGGGAGTGTTACGGAGGTGTGGAGCGGCAGTGGAGGGGTGGGGGGTGCTCAGTGTTATGAGGCGGAGGTTCGGTGAGGGTCGGCGAGCCGTGTGGGTTGCTGAGGTGATGGGAGCGGCTCGCCGGAGGGTGGTCGGAGGTGAAGGGGGTGAAGGTGGTCAGGGTCGGTAGAGGGCTTAATTGAATAAATTGAAAGCGGGGAAAGAAAGAGGAGGAGAAGGGGAGTAGCTCTAGCTTACTTGCAGGGACGAAGGGGGAGGAACAGGGCGACAGTCGTATCGACTGTCGCCGGAGAAGACGATGCTCAGGGAAAGGGGCGGCGGCGAGCAGAGAGCCGGAGAGGCGCCAGCTGGGTGCGGCGTGGCGCAGGAAGAGCAGGGGAGGAAGTCTCTGCTGCTGGTATTGCGGCAGAGCGAAGAGGTGGAGGGGGAGGAAACCGCCGGAGCTGGTGAGCGTCTGCCAGAGGAAGAAGAGAAGAAAGTTGGGGATTTTCTCCGTCAGATCCAGGCTGCCCTGGTCGGTGGAGCAACAGGGGGTATTTATAGGGATCAAACAGGGAGGAAGGCGGAGGGAGACGACGTGTCTCCCTCGCCGGAGGATGGTCGGAAACAAGAACCCATACCGTCCGTGCGTTCGCATGGCCGGTATGGTGGGTTACAATGACCAGGGGGTGTCCCTGCGACGGCTGACGACGCAGGGCACCCCCGGTTTATTTGCCAGGTCCCCCACCTCACCCTGCGCGGCGCCATGCTCCGCGCAAGGTCGCCGGAGCATGGTGCTGGCAGGTTTTGCAGGAGGGACCTGATTGCAAAGAACGAAGGAGAGTTAGGGGCCAAAATGCGAGGGTTAAAAAGTTGAGGGCCAAAGAGTAAATATATGAGGACCAAAGTGTAAAGTCGGTCAAGGAGGTTTCTTCTTAGGCTCAAGTTTTTACACATGACTAATTAGGACCTAAGGAATCTGATGGTGAATTTCATTTTCATATTAAACCTTGTTTGACCGGTCAATTTGCGCAAAAACCCAAATTAAGTTATTAATTGGGCATGGTTCTCAATGTAGGTCAAAATGGGTTCTAAAGGCCAAATTGAAGGTTCTAAACCCTAGAGATTATTTTTATATGAATTTTAGAGGGTTTATTCTATTTTTACTTTGCCTCGAACCTTGTGAATTGAAGTGGGTTGTTTTAGGGTTACAGATTATCATTTAGTTTCTTGGAAGTGCTGTAGCCCTTGCTAGATCATCTCATCCCACTTTTATTCTTATTAAGCTGCTTTGACCTATGTTTGGGCCCTGAATTACCCTGTATGCAGATTATACTGGTAAAATTGCACTTTTACCCCTTATGACTTGTTTTCTTCTCAAACTCAGAATTCTCTGAGTTAAGCCTTTCCTTGAGATATGTAGGAGCTTTTATCCTTTGTATTAGGTCAAAATGAGCTAGTTATGGCTCATGATGAGGTTCTCATCATACCCCCATGCCTAGCTTTTGCTAGTCCCTTAGCAAAAACTTAAGGTTTCAACCCTTGTTCTAGACCATGAAGTTTTTAATAGTTTTAGATAAGTGCCCTTTTTTATTTGAGCATAGATTAGGTTAGAATGCTGACCATAGGCCTAAAAGGTACTCTAGTACCAATCAAGATCCAAATCTGTCTAGCCTTAGCCTCAGTCTTTTAGCAAAGGTTTTTAAGGCCCATAAGAACTAACCTAAGGTTTATTGGACTTCGTGGTTAAAGCACCCGTGCTTGAAATGATTTTAGCCCTGGCTCAGTTCGCAGTGCGTTTTGTAAGAGAGAGATAGAAAGTTTTTCTGTTTGGAGAGTTTTCTCTCTCTTTTTCTTTTTAGTTCTAGTCTAGGATTGGCTTTTCAACACGGTCTGTATCAGATTCCTTGCTCCCATCATCAATCCTCAAGGGTTCCTGGCGATCGATGCTTCGAGATAGCACCGCCCATGGCAACCCCCGGAACCCTGGCTATTGAGATTTCGAGATAATCCCATCCATGGTATTCCGTGGCCGAATCCAGACCCTGGCAATTGACACTTCGAGATAATGCCATCCATGGAATCTGAACCAGCAGAGTGCTTACATGCCCCCAGTAGGATATGTAAATATCCTAAGAGACAAGCACCGAGGAGATGATATTTTGTTACGCATCTTCGAGGGGATTTCCCCGCCTCTCTGCGCTGGGAACTCGTCCAAATCAACTTGTGTTGATCGGCCGCTCCTATTCTAGGTGTTCTTTTCAGATTTTTGCGACGCTTCTGCGTGATTCTGATTTTTACGCTTACTGAACCAGGCTGTGTGTGAGATTAGGGTGCTTAGGTTACTGAGTCCCGTAAACCAAAAATTAGTTAACGAGGCCGAATACTCCCTAAGCCTTAGACCTAATACTTCAGCTTTTCATTTTCCTCAACCTCTTGAGGAGTGTCTAGATCTTAATGGGTACTAAGAGTCTATTCAAAAATGCCTAAGGTTTGCGTTCTTACTAATCTTATTATGCACTTTTCAGTTATTTTCTTGAATGAGGTCTAGAACTTAGGTTAATTCCTTAGTTCCTTACTAATGACTATCACCTTTTCTTATAATTTTGTGCTCCTTTTTCATTTTGTTTCTCTTCTCCTTCAGAAAATTTCCTTCTCCTCTTTTCCTCTTATTCTTTTTCAAAAAATTTTTAATTTTTATGGTGTTTTTGGCATATGTGAATTTTTTGTTTGAAACCTTTTCTTACAAGTTTTTGCACTTTCCTACCCCCCCATGCCTAAGATTTGCAATGTCCTCATTGTAACCTAGGGGGTCTTAGTTCATTCCTTAAGACAGAAATTTGGGTGAGTGGATGGGTCGGGTTGAATTTTTGCGGACGATTTCAAATCTCAGATGCGAACATCTGAGTTGGGGTCGGCTGTCTATAAGTGTGAACTTCGAGTGCTGAAAGGTGTCAGAACAAGTTTCAGGTTTTCAAAGAGAATGACGGGCTGCCTCCCGTTAAGTGCTGAGTTTTACGCCATCGGCTGGGCGCAATAAGCTCAAGGGGAAAGGAGGATATAAGATGCCTCAGCCAAATCAGTAGAAGTTACATCAATGAACGGCTTGAGTCTCTGACCGTTCATGATGAAAGGTTCAGAATCGTGGCTGAGTGGACTGATTTCGATTGCTCCATTTCCAAAAACCTGTCGGACCAAATATGGTCCGACCCACTTAGATCTCAGTTTTCCTGGGAAGAGTTTGAGTCGGGCATCAAAGAGTAGGACCTTTTGACCAGGATGAAAGATCTTTCTCGAGATGTGTTTGTCGTGGAAGGCTTTAACCCACTCCTTGTAGATTTGCGAGTTCTCGTACGCGTCTATGCGTAATTCATCGATCTCGCTGATTTGGAGTTTTCTGTGGGTCCCAGCCTTAGAAAGATCCAGATTACAGTTCCGTACTGCCCAATAGGCTTTATGCTCCAGTTCGACGGGAAGGTGGCATGCCTTTCCGTACACCAATCTAAAGGGAGACATGCCCAATTGGGTCTTGTGGGCGGTCCTATAGGCCCACAATGCTTCCGGAAGTCGGGACGACCAGTCCTTCCTGTCAGGTCGAACAGTGACTTGCAGGATTTTCTTGATCTCCCGATTAGACAGCTCAGCTAGACCATTAGTTTGGGGGTGGTAAGGAGTAGAGATTCGGTGAGACACCCCGTATTTGGTCATCAGTGACCTAAACTGAGCATTTGTGAAATGGGTCCCCCCATCAGAGATTATTGCACGAGGAATCCCGAACCTTGAGAAAATGTGTTGATGAATGAATTTGAGGACGATTTTGTGATCACAGGTTCGGGTTGGTATGGCTTCGATCCATTTGGACACGTAGTCCACAGCCAACAGAATGTATTCGAAACCATCCGAAACAGGAAAGGGGCCCATAAAATCAATCCCCCAAACATCAAAGATTTCGCATACTAGAATCGGTTGCATAGGCATCATGTCGCGATGGCTCATGTTGCCCAAAGTCTGGCAATGACTGCATGCTTTGCAATGACTGTATGCGTCTTTGAACAGTGTGGGCCAGTAAAAGCCGCACTGGAGGACTTTTGATGCGGTTTTATGCCCGGCAAAATGGCCACCGCATGCCTGGTCATGGCAGAAAGAGAGGATATTGTTGACTTCCCCTTCCGGGACACATCTCCGGATGATCTGATCGGCACCTATGCGGAAGAGGTACGGGTCTTCCCAAATGTAATACTTGGCATCGGAGCGTAATTTGTCTTTCTTGGCCTTCGGCCAATCGGACGGGGTCTGATGAGATGCCAAGTAATTTACAATATTAGCGAACCATGGAAGGCTACTACCAATAGTTAGCAGGTGCTCATCGGGAAAATGCTCCGTGATGGGTCCGGAGGGGTCAATTATTTCAGAAGGAAGACGGGACAAGTGATCAGCTACCACGTTTTGTTTTCCCGCTTTGTCGCGAATCTCAAGGTCAAATTCTTGCAACAGCAAGATCCATCGGATTAATCGAGGTTTCGCGTCCTTCTTCGCAAGGAGATGCCTCACAGCTGTGTGATCCGAGTATATGATGACATGGGAACCCAGAAGGTACGATCTGAACTTCTCTAGGGCAAATACTACTGCTAGCAGCTCTTTCTCAGTAACTGTATAGTTACGCTGAGCCTCATCGAGTGTTTTGCTGGCGTAGTAAATGACCATAGGTTTCTTGTCATTTTTCTGCCCCAAAACCGCTCCTACAGCGAAGTCGGATGCATCACACATGATCTCAAAGGGTTGAGACCAATCAGGGGACTGTAGGATCGGGGCTTGGGTGACTCGGTCACGCAGGATTTCAAATGCTTGAGTGCATTCCTTGGAGATTTCGAAGGGAACATCCTTGGAGAGAAGAGTGGTCAGGGGGCGTGCGATTTTTGAAAAATCAGGGATAAATCGTCGATAAAAACCGACATGCCCTAAAAAGGATCGGATGTCCCTGATCGAGCTAGGCATAGGAAGGTGAGAAATCAGATTAACCTTAGCTCGATCCACTTGGATACCTTTCTCCGAAATTGAGTGTCCCAGGACAATTCCCTCAGGCACCATGAAATGGCTCTTTTCCCAGGAAAGAACCAAATTCACATCGATGCACCGCCTGAGTATCTGGACCAAGTGTTGGAGGCAATCGTCGAATGATGCTCCGAAAATTGAAAAGTCATCCATGAAGACTTCCAGATAATCACCTACCATATCTGAGAATATGGCAAGCATGCATCGCTGAAAAGTAGCGGGTGCATTGCAAAGACCGAAAGGCATCCTTCGGAAAGCGTATGTTCCGAAGGGGCAGGTGAACGTGGTCTTTTCTTGGTCCTCAGGATGGATTGCCACTTGGTTATAACCGGAGTACCCGTCAAGAAAGCAGAAGAACCTATTTCCCGCTAGTTTTTCGAGAATTTGATCAATGAAGGGTAGTGGGAAATGATCCTTCTTCGTGGAGGAATTGAGTCGACGGTAATCTATACAGACTCTCCACGAGTTGGCTAATCGGGTAGGAATGATTTCTCCGGTCTCAGTCGTTATAGTGGTGAGTCCTGCCTTCTTGGGCACGACCTGAATTGGGCTCACCCAATGACTATCGGAGATCGGGTAGATGATTCCGGCATCTAACCACTTGATGATCTCCTTTTTCACGACCTCCTGCAGATTGGGGTTTAAGTGTCTCTGCATTTCACGAGAAGGTCGTGTGCCCTCTTCTGAATAGATATGATGAGTACAATAAGAGGGACTTATTCCAGTCAAATCATCGAGAGTCCATCCGATGGCTCTGCGATGTTGCTGGAGGACAACAATCAGACGGGATTCCTGTTCAGGACTGAGGTTGGAATTGATGATCACAGGAAGGGTCTGATTAGAACCCAAAAAGACGTATTTTAAGTGAGCAGGAAGGGGTTTCAGTTCGAGGATGGGGTTTTCAGCAGCAGCGGGTGGTTCAGTATAGATGTGAGGTTCAAGGGTGGGAGTTACTGGGTTGTTCATATCTGGATTCAACTCCTCTGTTTGCGGGTCAAGATCCTTCTGTGGTTGATGAGGCACAATCGAGTCATTCTGGAGGTGTGATTCATCAACCAAAGTCTTGATGTCACAAATTTGCTCGATGACGCCGCAATTAATTCCTTGTTGGGCCTTAAATATATCAATTTTCAGTGTTTGATCTCCAAACTTAAGCTCTATTTGGCCCTTCTCACAGCTGATGTTGGCTCTAGCAGTAGCCAAGAAAGGTCTCCCTAGAATGATTGGTGTATCCCTAGGGTCCTCAGGTGCATCCATATCTAAGACTATGAAGTCCACTGGAAAATAGAAATCCCGCACTCTCACGATAACATCCTCGAGAATCCCTTTTGGTGACTTTATAGATCGATCTGCTAATTGTAATGTCACCTCGGTTGGTTTCAGCTCAGATTCCTCTAGATGGTCAAGTAAGGATGTGGGTATCAGGTTTATGGATGCGCCCAAGTCTAACAATGCTCTATCAAATTGGGTACCACCTATCTTACAGGAAATCAGGGGAGTTCCAGGATCTTTTGCCTTGGGTGGGAGTCTACTAAGGATTACAGAGCTGGCTTGCTCTGACAGAACAATTGGGCTCCCTCCCTTGGTTCGCGGCTTACGCTGGGGTGTACATATATTTTTTAGAAATCGTGCGTAAGCTGGTACGTGGCGGATTGCATCCATCAAGGGGATGTTTATGTGGACCTGCTCAAAGAGCTTGACCAGGTCCTCCTCAGGGGCCACGGGTTTTGTGGTCTTCTTTCCCTTGGTCAGGGCCTCAGGAAACGGGATCTTGGTTGGTTCTTCTAGGATAGGTTCAGGTTGTGGATCTGGAACAGCGGTACCTTGGATAACTATCCTAGGGTCATGGTTATCAGGCTGGGAGTGGTTTGGATAATGCGGGTCTTGAGTTGTCTTACCACTACGTGTTGTTACAGAATTTAATCCGGCCTGATTTTGGTTTGGGTTTGGTAGGAGGGGTGGCTGCTGCTGAAATCCTGCATAAGAAGTTGAGGCTTCCATCTCGTCTGGAGATGGAGCAGTAGGAGCCTGATAAATCCATTGAGCGTGGCCTAAATTTGGATTCATAACGCGCTTCTGGGTTGGCACGTTATTTGGGTTAGGAAGAGGTTGGGAAGGGAGTGTGCCTGGTTGGCGAGAATTTGCCAACTGGGCCAGTTGAGTTTTAACTTCAGTAAGCTCGTCCTTGTGCTATTTTTGAATAGCCGCATTCGATTTTTGAATGTCAGCCAGAGTCTGGAGGATTAAGGACATTTGATCTTGATTTGGCCCTGATGGATAAGTAGGGTTGGGCCGAGGCTGAGGCGGCTGGTAGTGACGAGAGGGCTGTGGGCGGGACTGAAAAGGTGGTCTTTGGGTTTGGGAATTTCCCGCCCACTGAAAATTTGGATGGTTTCGCCATCCAGGGTTGTAAGTGTTGGAGAATGGGTCGTTCTGGATGGCGTTGAGGTCCTCGCAGATCTGAGGAACCTCCTGAGAGTCAGGGAAAGGAGGAATGGAGTTTCCCCGGCTGGTGTAGAAAGGATCGGACGATCTTCCAGTCCAAGAATCAGATGGGGATGGATATGGATCCATCCCAGGGGAGGATCGGTGGAGGATGTTTTGCACAGTCTCCTGTGTGGAAGGAGGTTGTGCAAAGGAGTTACGCGCAGAGGTGGCTCGCTGCAAGTGCTGAGTCAGCTCATCCACCTTCTTTTCAATGATTGAGACCTTGTCCAATCGACTGGCCATTAATTCCAGGTCGACTGATGCGGACAGGCCCTGCGTCTCATGTGCCCCCTTAAGATTCGTCGCTGCGCGGGTATTCATCCTGTCGAATAATCCCATGGAGTCATTGTTGATGGAGTTCTCGCACATATTTTCGAGAATCTCCCATACGGTGTCTTCATGTTGACCCATGATGTTTCCTCCGCAAGTTGCATTGACGAAAAGGCGGATGTCCTCACGGAGTCCCTGGTAAAAAGATTGGACTTGTTCCCATTTAGGAACTCCGTGATGGGGGCACTTTCTCATGAGATCCTGAAAACGATCCCATGCCTCATGGAGAGGTTCTCCTGATTGTTGAGTGAAGTGTGTAATCTGATGGCGCAAGGCGTTGGTCCGACCAACGGGAAAAAACTTTTTCAAAAATTCGGATTGAAGTTCTTCCCAAGTGTTGATCGGCCGGGTCTGAGTTTGATACCAATGGGCGGCCTTGTCCATAAGAGAAAAGGAGAACATCTTCATGAGAAGAATATCCCGATTTTGCGCATCTGATCCAAAAGTGTGGGCCAGATGCTTTAGCTGTTTGATGTGCTGGAAGGGATCTTCAGAATTAAGCCCATGGAATTTAGGTATAGCATGAATCATGTTGGGCTTTAGTTCGGAATCAGGTCCTCCAGTCGGGATTCTGACTCGAGGCTCAATGGCCACCGCAGCAGGATTGTAGTGGTCCCGCATCATAGGACGCTGTGGTGGGTGCACGAAGTTTTGGAAGAGGTCATTGAGTCGCTGGAGCTGGTGTTCCAGATTATTTTCTTCCTCAACTGGCTGAGCCATGATGGGGGAAGAAGAAGAACTTGGTTCTGAATCAGAAGAGAGAATAATGTGAGGGTGTTGCTGCACAAACACGGGCGTCGAGGCTTGGCCTTGACGAGAGTGAATTTCTAATGGAGGTCTTAAGGGTGGTCCTAGGGACCTCCTTCCGTACATGCACAGTTGGGAGAGGTAAGTTAGAAGGTGCTGGACCCAATCAAGGCACCCAAAAAATGTGTTGGGTGACTATAGAGGTGCGGGGCAGATGGACCCCTTGATCAGAAAGATCGCCCACCTGAGAATTACCTGGGCAGCCAGAGAGGGAGAGTCCCGCGAAGACCCCTACACCGTAGAGCGTCCCCACGGGTTACAGGGTTTCCCCCACCCGACCTCTCTTGTCACTGCGGTTCCAGGTAGACCAGAATGGGGATCTTGACCTCTTAAGTCTACCAATTTTAAGATCAGGGTGCTTAAGGTTTCACTTGAACTTTAGTCTTTTTAAGTGCAAAGAGTGACCTAATTTAAGGTTGGTTAACCCAAAGGGGTCAACTTTACCTCTTGTTTTCTTTGAGAGCTTTTTGGGTCCTTTCTTTTAGGGTCCAAGTGTTTAAAGAGAGAGCCAATTGTTTAGGATTTTTCTTGTTAATTATTTTCAATCAATGGCTTGGGCACACCTCTTTTGGATTTCCTCAATTCTTGATTAAGGGGTGTGTCTCTACTGAAATCCTAATGTTTGACCTTATGTTGGCTCTACTTGGTCCATTTAACTCTTTGTTGGGCAATTAGGGCTCAAGCAAGAATGTGTTAGCCCTTAAATACCCTTAATAGTGTGCAGGAGTGATGAGTTGAAAACATGCAACTCTTTATGGTTACTAAGTATGGAAGACAGGTTAGCCCTATATTGCTTGTTCTTTTCTTTTCTTCCTCTTTAGAGTTTAGGGGTTAATAGTGAGAGGAAAGATTTACCTGTCTTCGGAGTGGTTGTCGTGTGGTTGCTTGTCTTCTTGAGTTCCTGTAGCTGCACAAAAGAGAGGAGATTATCAGAAATTAAAAGAAACAGGAATGTTTACCTCTAGAATAGCCGTTGCTCCCCGGCAGCGGCGCCAAAATGAAATGCGACAACCGGGTTTTGGTTTGTTATAACGTTGTAGTAAAGCCGGTTATTACCAACATTTCAAATATAAATTTTTTTTACTCAGAAAATAAAAGAGTTCCCGAGGTCGAACTCAGGGAGCAAGTTGTATTCTAGAGATATACGTGTTTCTTTTACAAAATAAAGAAAGAGAGAGGGAAAGAATTTGTTGTTCTCTTCGTTTTCTCCTCGTGATGTTCTTCTTTCTTTCTTTCTTCAGAGCTCCTTCTTCTTCTTCTTCGTTCTGCAGAGGTGATACTCCTCTTCAGATCTCTTTCTTCTTCTTCTTCGTTCTGCAGAGGTGATGCTCCTCTTCAGATCTCTTTCTTCTTCTTCCTTGGTTTCTGTCTTGGCCTCTCTTCTTCTTTTTCTGCAATTGTGGTGACCCTTTCTCTTTTCCCTTTTCTTCTTTATGGCTGCAGAGCTTCTGCCTTCAGCTACTAAGTCTTCCTTTCTTCTTCTTCTGCTTTGGCCGTTGCTCTTCTTTTCTTTCTTTCTCCTTCCTGTCTCCTTCTCTTTTTTTTCTTTGCTTTGGCCCTTCCTCTTCTTTCTTCTTCAGCCTGCCTTCTTTCCTGCTCTGGCTGCTGACCTTCCGTCGTCTGACCTGGTGCTTAGACGACTTAACTATGCATTTGCTACAGTGCAGCTCCTTCTTCTTCCGCGGGTCTTCTTCTTCGCCTGTGCCTGCACACTTCAGAGTTTTTCGTCAGAGGCAAAACCTACTCTACCCTCCCCCCCCCGCATCTCTCTTTCTCTCTGAAACCACTCTTGGGAAAGCTCTCCCAGAGCTACCGGGTAATCGGGTTCGGGTCACGCCTGGGTCCAGGCCCACCGGCGTGCGTGGTGGGCGAGGAGTGCAGGTCAGTCTAAGTCGGGTCGGGTCAGGTCCGCGGGGCGTGAGCGCGGACGAGACCGGGTAACTGGGCAGGTGTAAGGGGACCTCACCCCGTGTACTGAGGCAGTAAGGCTACTGCACAAAATCAATTTAAACAGTGGAACGGGTGTGAGGCTTACCGATGTGGGACTAAACGCAGACCTTTCCTCGCGTGCGCCTGCTGGGAGACCGCGGCCTGGCTTCTGCAGCTGCGGCTTCGATTTGCATAGGTTGCTGGCTGGCTGCCTTCGCAAGACTCCCCGTACTCCGCAGCAGCTGGAGACCTGGAGTCCTCACGCCTGGAGCGCGGGAGAAGCTGCTTCAATGTGCGTTAATGGTGGTCGAACCTCAAAACCTGTCGGACACGAATATGGCCTTGCGGCCTGATCAAACCACTGGGGAACCTTCGCCGTGGCACGGCGAAGGTGAGGAGCTGCGCGGCAGGCCGCAAGGTGGTGTCTGGCGGCAGCCCTGGGTCGGACTGCAACCGGAGGAATGGGTTCGTTCGGGGGAGTGTTACGGAGGTGTGGAGCGGCAGTGGAGGGGTGGGGGGTGCTCAGTGTTATGAGGCGGAGGTTCGGTGAGGGTCGGCGAGCCGTGTGGGTTGCTGAGGTGATGGGAGCGGCTCGCCGGAGGGTGGTAATGATGTATGTGTGGCTGAAATGATTGTTGTGTTTGAAATTGGTAATAATTGTTGATTATGTCGTTGTAGTACAGGGTGTACAATATAACATTAAGGATGTCGTATAGTGGTGAGTATGGGTGAGTTCCAGTCATTACAACCATTATTATCATTTGCTTATTTGTCTAATTTTTACTGGTTTTGTTCCAGGTCGTTCACTGGGAGGCAATTTATTGAATTTAATTCGATCACTCTTTGATTATCTCAAAATTTGTCTTCTTATTCAAAAAAAAAAGAAAAACTTTACATTTTATTAAAGAATGAATGAATGTGTGTTTTATTTACCTAATTACTAAGAAATGCTTGCAAAAATACTAACTATGAACAAGCATCAAACAATCTATTATTATACTCTAAACTATGTATTTACAAGTTATCCTATTAGTACTATCATAATAGTATATAATACATTAGACTGCAATGGTGTAGAAATTTAACTTATTAGTCTGTTATGTACAGTAACATATACAGCAGTTTCAGTGACAGATATAAGCGTCGCTAAATCTCAGAAAACACTATATACAACCTAAAGAGGCAAAACTGAGATCCTTAGCGACGTTTATAGTGTCGCTTTATTCTGTTAGTAATTATATAGATTTACTTATACGTATGTATACTAGTTATTCTTTGTTTCTCTTTCTTTCTTCATTAAGTCTCTGTTCTTTGTATTCTTAACTCCTGTTCTTCTTGTGTTCATATTTCTGTTTTCTTCTAAGTATTCATCTTCTTCTTTCTCTTTTTATTACTCTTGTTCTTTTCTCTGTTGTTCTTGTACTCTTTGCTTTTTTCTCTCGTGTTAACTCTTTGTTCACTCTTCTGTCTTAGCATATTTCAGAGGCTGCGGTGGGGAGGGGATTAGGCTAATATCATTAGTTTAAAACGTGTTTAGTTTGCGGGCACGCTTTTCGAGGGATACACAGCACCCTAAGGGTGGGACCAGACCTCTACTAAGCGCGCCCTAATCTCAGATTAGGTGGCTTAATTATGTCTTTAATCTCAGCGCCAGGCCTCAGCCCAACGCCATATGCTCGCACACGCTCGGGCCCCCGGCCACACACACGCGTCACATACTAATCGCAAATCAGACAGAGTACTCAGACCAGCTCATTGGGTAATCGGGTAAAGGCAGTGTTTCGGGCGCCCGGCGCCCGTGACGACTGGTGTATAGGAAACACAAATTCCATTTATGTGGCTGCGCTTGACTTGCAGCACACGATGTGGTGCTATTCCAGCGCCACATCGTGCGCTGGAAATCAGGCGCAGCTGCGTCTGATCGGACTTTTGGCCCTCGATTTGGGGGCCATAAATTATTAAATAAAATAAAATAAAATATGGTTAATAAATTATTTACATAATACTACATAATTGATTAATTAATTTTGAATTTTAAATATGTTTACTATACAAATAAATTCGCTAAACTAGGCTGATTGTACAGGTTGATTTAGGTGATTAAATAGTTAATTACTTATAAAATGGTTAGTAAATGGTCTAATTGACCTTATACAGATTCAATTTACATACTTAAGTATTTTATACATATTTTTATTGTATATTTACGAATTTATTTCTATTTTATTTAAGTTAAACTAGCTGTTCTGAGTGTTTTTAAATAAAACTAAGTTACAGTAAGCTATACTAGGTATAATTGTACTTTAACTAACTTAAATTACTTACTATATATGTTAACCTAAGTCTATAGATTTATTTACTTAATTATAGCTCTAAATTATTAATTTAGCTAATTTATTCTACAATATAGCTACTGAATATGTACATATGAATCTGTATATATACATATACATATATCAGTAAATACATACATAATAGTTCAGTATTTATACATATATTTACATAGATTACATATGTATATAGATTTATGTACAAGTTTATACAGTATTTACAGTATATCTATGTATGTCTACGTACATAATCAGGCTGTATATTATAGTTATAATAGTATGGATATGTATATTTACAGTGTGAAATTAAGTATGTATAATTAGGTTTTAGTAGGAATTTAGGGAATGAGGGTTAATTAAGTTTTTATTTCATTTTAAACAGCAGCTAAGCCACTGTCAGAGAAGATGGAGAGGGAAGAGAATGTGCTGTTCAGGGTGTTTTAGCAGTGTCAGTGGCTTAAGCCACTGTCAAATGGGCTAACTGGTGCTGCAGTTAGTCCATTTGAAGAGGGGGAAAGTATTCACAGAGAAGAGGAGAATTTAGAGAAGAGGGGAATGTTGCTGCAGTTTGCAGCATTTTACTGGATAACTGGGAATAAGAGAAAATTCAGAAAAAACTAAAAATTAAAGAGTTGAAATCCAAATCTGATAAGGGTATAAATCTCACGAAAATCACATAAGAATTCAGTTCAAATACCCACAAGGAAAAGCCCTTATCAAAAGCATCATTTCAGATCAAAACACAAATGGCATTGAGTTAGTCTTCCTAATGCCATAGACAGCATGAAGGAAGACTTAACTCAATCAATTAAAACCAAAAACATACAATCCCAGTTTCTTGCAACCTTAAGGAGTATGGAAAACTCCTTAGGTTAGAGAATCACCATACAAAAATAATTATCAAACAGGTGGTGTATGGCAGTTCTGAAATGACAAATCAGAAAAAGAATGCATTAAAGGAATTTATAAAAGCTAGCGAATGCATTCAGATCAAGGCAGAAGCAAATTCATGAAAGGCTCTTCTGATTTGTTCTCTGTCACCAGAGAACTTCTCAGAATCCTTGCCCTCAAGGAAAACCAAAATCCCTTCAATTTGTCAGATCTGTCAAGACATTTCAGAAAGCAAAATCTCTTCTAAACCCATGTTAAAGTGAATCTGACAAACTGAGGCAATCAATCTAAAATAAAAGGGGCTTTTGTGAACACAAATGGGGTGAGTGAGAAGCCCCAAATGGTGCTTGTGACGCCAATTTCAGATCTGAGGCAGTACACCATCAGATCTGGAATTGGGTCCAGATGTGTGGGTGACAGATGAAAGATTCGTCGTTAAAAGGAACATAAATCAGAATTGGATGGTGGAAAAACAAAACATGAAGAGGGAGATAAATTGATTAATGAACAGATGATTCTTCCCCTCTGATCTGGACTGATCAGAGGAGGTGAGGGAGGGGATCTAATACTAATTCTACTCCTAAGACTAATCTAACTACAGCTAACATTAAACACTAACAATTAAAACTAAATCTATTCTAAACTACTGTAAACTAAATCTAACACTACTTGTGCAGAATTAAAAACTAAACTAACAGGAAGAATGGGACCTATGGGTCCTTAGCCGGCGGCTAAGGAGGAAGAAAGGAGGAGGGTGACTCCAGTGGAGGGAAGAGTCTGCTAGTGAGACTCCAGGGTCGCCCTCAGGTGCTACGAGGTCCTTAGCGACGAGGAGGGTCGAGAGCAGGCGATGATTCCACAGCCGGTGGCTGTGAAATCAGGGTCTAGGTGAGGAGGAGAGACTGGAGTGGAAGAATTGATCGCTAAGAGATGTAGGAGGGAGCGATCCTTCGCGCGCGACACCACTGAGGTGCTTAAATAGCAGCTCAGTGACTGAGATCACCGCAAGGGTGAGGTTAATCAGAATCAGGCCGGCGGTGAGGATGAGATGGGTAGAGCGCGCGGCGAGTCAAGAGAGAGATCTGACCGTCAGATGAGATCTGGGAAGAGAGGTGAACTCACGCACCGAATCGCGCGAAGGTTCCATTTGAATCCAGCCGCAGATCGAGATCAAAAGTGCGATGGACGGTCGAGAATGGCTGTGTTCTTCGCGCGCTACAGTGCGCGTGAAGAACACAGGCTTCTCTCTGAAATGAGGGAAAATTTGCAGACGGACCCTTAGAAGAAGGGGTAGAACATTTGCATGCAGGCCCAAAAGCGAGAAGAATAGCAGCTGGAAGGGCCCTGCAGTCTTATAAAAGGGTCCCTGCGGCTTGCAAATAGGTCCAAAAAGGAGTTTTGAAGGGTAGAAATGTAATGCATGAAGGACCTAATTGTAATCTATTTATTTCTAAGCCTAAATGATGTCCAATTGCTTTCAAATTTTTACATGTGCTTAATTGAACATTTACGACATTGATTTTACTTCTGATTTGGCTTTTCAAACTTGTTTATGTGTTCAATTGATGCATGGATCATCATTTGTTCTTTAGTTTTCAGAATATCCCATTTTTGTGACCTAATTAGGAGATTTTAACACACATTAAAAGTTTTAGGTCTTTTCTTTAATTCCCACACTTAACCCTTTTTATGTGTTAATTTGATATTGTTTTGCTTAGTATCTAGCTTAATTTCGGCCTTTTAGCTATGATGAGTAGCCACTCATCATACCCCCATGCTTACGTTTTGCTAGTCCCTTAGCAAACAATCTGTTGAAGTGTAAGGCAATTTAAGTATCAGCAAGGTAAGTGTGTAAAGATATCTTTTTCTTCTTTCAAAAAATTTTTAAGTGTTTATGATGATGGTCTTTAAGCTGAACCATTTTCCAATACCAACTGTGTTTTTGGACATTGTGAGAACCTGGTTACTGAGGATAACCTACCAGAACTCGAGGCTTAAATGACATAGACCATCTCTCAACCAACAAGG
Source organism: Thalassia testudinum (assembly GCA_037157565.1). Lineage (NCBI taxonomy): Eukaryota > Viridiplantae > Streptophyta > Magnoliopsida > Alismatales > Hydrocharitaceae > Thalassia > Thalassia testudinum. The sequence goes on from JAZHRO010000031.1 coordinate 150,690,510, forward strand.
ACTCTTGATATTTAAACCTTAAGTCGAATTCCAGGACTCAGGAGGTTTTTACAGAGACTCAGAATGCTATGAAGTTATGGCTGTGCTTTGTGATAAGTCAGGACTAACCAGGTGAATTCTAAGGCTCAATCCCGGGGTTTCACTTCTTTTTAAGTCCAGGTTGGTCCTAACTTCAGCTCATGTTTTCGGATGACTCTCAAAAATTGATGGTATTCAAACCCAACCCTTATTGTATTTGTGGCTCAGAGAAGATTTTTTTGGTGGAAAAATAGGGTATTTATTTTGAACCCTGAAAACATTTTTGGTGGAAGAGTTGTTTTTCAGACTTTTTGGAGAACATACTTAACTTCTTCTTCTTTTTTTTTTTTTTTTTTTTTTTTTTTAAACAGTATGTCTCCAAAACTTATTTGGTAGAGCGCACTGTATTTGGTGGGTGGATTTCTTTTGTGGAAAGAGCTTCTCCTAGACACAAAACTAAAGATTAGGACAAAGAGTCTACCTGCACGCACAGGTAAGGACTCCACCTTCCCTAATGAACACAAGGGTTGAGGCTTAGGTTCAAGTGATCTTTCCTGACATTGTGTAGTGTAAGCCAAGGTTACTTAGACTCCTAAGTCAAAGCAAATCAACGAATCCTGTACTGGTGACTCAGGTACAAGAATTGTCCTAAAGTTAGGAGAGACTGTGGTCTATCTTGTCAAGGCTCGAAGTGTATTAAGCCTAAGCTTGTATCAAGCTCCTATGGCCCGGTAGGTCAAACCAGTAATGGTTGAATGTCCATAGACACTTATTCTATTTTTTTGTTTTCAGCTATAAGATCACTTATCTTTTCTTTTTTCTTTTTCTCCCTCCTCTCTTGAAATGAATATCCTCCTTTGACAAATAAAGTACATGTCCCTTATTGTATTTTTGGAATTTTTCTGATTTGTTATTTTTTTGTATTTTTAGCTTTGTAATTTTTTTTTTTTTTTTTTTTTCAAAAATTTTTTTCAAAATTTTTCAATTTTTTTGAAGTATATAATTTTTTGATAATACTATATGTACTATAGTTGTGTCTACAATTGCATTTTGGTTTAAATGGTTTACCATTTACACCCCCCCCATGCTTAAATGTCTCAATGTCCTCATTGAATGAAAGGGTGGATGCAAATGCATGCTCTGCTTTTCACTATCCTAGGCTGGGTGATGGAAGGAAGTCGGAATGAGGAGATAAAATCTCTGTGCGGACGATTTTAAGTCTGATCTAAGATCAGAGTGAACAGTCGGGCTAGGAAGTGAAATGCATGACATGTGTGTCAATGAATGTATGCTCAGAATGCAAGGGTAGACACTATATGCAAATAAAGGCAAGAGTAAGAAAGGTGTAAAACAGCTATATACAAGGGTAGGTGTTTGCTAAGTTTAACGCCTTCAGCTAGGCGAAAACTTACATGGTAATTCAAAATGTAGGAGCGAAATGGTGGAATTGACAAGTCTGAGATCCTGCGGCTCAATGAAAGGTTTCAGTCTTTGTCCATTAACAATAAAGGGTTCAGATTTGTCAAGTTCAGTGATCTCAACGGCTCCATTATCAAATAATCTCAAGATTTTGAAAGGTCCAATCCATTTTGATCTTAACTTCCCAGGAAAGAGTTTCAGTCTAGAGTCGAAGAGAAGGACTTTTTTACCAGGGTGAAAAGATTTCCTAAGAATGTGACGGTCATGGAAGGCCTTAAGTTTGTCCTTATACATCCTTGAGCTTTCATAAGATTCATTCCTTAATTCATCGAGCTCAGACATTTGTAATTTCCTAAGATCACCGGCCTTCTCTAAGTCTAAGTTACACTTTCTGATGGCCCAATAGGCTTTGTGCTCTAATTCGACAGGAAGATGACAGTGTTTCCCGTACACAAGTCTAAAAGGAGACATGCCTAAAGGGGTTTTGTGGGCTGTCCTATATGCCCACAACGCATCAGAAAGGCGGGAAGACCAATCCTTTCTATCAGGTCGGATGGTAGTCTGTAAAATCTTTTTGATCTCCCGATTAGATAATTCAGCAAGTCCATTGGTTTGAGGGTGATAAGATGTAGCAATCCTATGTGACACCCCATACTTTTGCAGTAGGGACTGAAAATGTGTGTTTCTAAAATGAGACCCTCCATCACTAATGATGGCTTTAGGTACCCCGAATCTAGAGAAGATGAAATCTTGAACAAATTGTGTCACAACTCTATGATCATTAGTCCTTGAGGGGATGGCTTCAATCCATTTTGAAACATACTCAACTGCCAACAATATGTACTCGAAGCCATAAGATTTAGGAAAAGGTCCCATGAAGTCAATGCCCCAAATGTCAAAGATTTCGCACACCATGATCGGATTCAAGGGCATCATGTCTCGGCGGCCAATACTACCAAGAGACTGACAGCGTGAACATGCCCTGCTATATTCGTGTGCATCCTTGAAGATTGTGGGCCAATAGAAACCACTCTGCAAAATCTTTGTAGCGGTCTTTTTGCCAGAGAAGTGACCGCCGCACGCCTGGTCGTGGCAGAATGATAAGATGCTTCTAATCTCCTTATCAGGGACGCACTTCCTAAAGATCTGGTCTTTAGAATGCTTGAAAAGCCAAGGTTCTTCCCAGTAATAGTGCTTGGCCTCGGATCTAAGTCTGTCTTTTTGATGTCGGACACAATTAGTGGGGATGAGTCCAGAAGCCAGGTAGTTGACAATGTCAGCATACCAGGGAAGATCAGAATGAATGACCAGCAATTGCTCGTCAGGGAAGTGGTCAGAGATGGGTAAAGAAGGAGAAATCGCTTCAGAAGGAAGGCGGGATAAGTGGTCAGCTACCACATTCTGCTTTCCAGCCTTATCACGAATCTCTAAATCAAATTCCTGTAAAAGTAGGATCCATCTAATCAGACGAGATTTCGCGTCCTTCTTGGCGAGAAGATATCGAATTGCCGTGTGGTCAGTGTAGACTATAATGTGGGAACCTAAAAGATAAGGTCTGAATTTTTCCAGTGCATATACTACAGCTAGCAATTCCTTTTCCGTGACGGTGTAATTCCTCTGAGCTTCATCTAAGGTCTTGCTAGCGTAATAGATGACTGTGGGTTTCCCGTCCAATTTTTGACCAAGGACAGCTCCTACTGCATAATTAGAGGCATCACACATGATCTCAAAAGGGTGAGACCAATTCGGGGGTTGCAGTATGGGTGCCTTGGTAATCAGATCACGAAGTGTCGTATAGGCACGAACACAATCGTCAGAGATCTGGAAGTCTACGTCTTTAGAGAGGAGAGTAGTGAGAGGTCGGGCTATTTTCGAGAAATCCGCTATAAAGCGGCGATAAAAACCAACATGCCCGAGGAAAGATCGAATTTGCTTAACCGACGAAGGTAGTGGTAAATCAGAAATCAACTTTACCTTCGCGCGGTCAACCTCAATTCCTCTCTCAGAAATAATGTGACCTAATACAAGTCCTTCAGTTACCATGAAATGAGATTTCTCCCAGGAAAGTACCAGATTCACATTAATGCATCTTTGCAGGACCTTGGTCAGGTGGTCTAGACATGCATCAAATGTGCTCCCGAAGACCGAGAAGTCATCCATGAAGACTTCTAAACAATCGCCTACTAAGTCAGAAAAGATTGCAAACATACACTGCTGGAATGTAGCAGGTGCGTTGCACAATCCAAAAGGCATCCTACGGAATGCAAAGGTTCCGTAGGTGCAGGTGAATGTTGTTTTCTCCTGATCATCGGGGTGAATTGCCACCTGATTATATCCTGAATAGCCATCCAAAAAGCAGAAAAATCTATTCCCTGCCACTCTTTCCAGTATTTGATCAATGAAGGGCAAAGGGAAATGATCTTTCTTCGTGGCTTGGTTGAGTTTTCGGTAATCTATACATACTCGCCACGAACTAGCAATGCGTGTAGGGATGACTTCTCCAGAATCAGTGGTGATGATGGTAAGTCCGGCCTTTTTTGGCATGACCTGAACAGGACTTACCCATCTACTGTCAGAAATTGGGTAGATAATTCCATTGTCCAGCCATTTAATCATTTCACTTTTTATCACCTCTTGTAATGTAGGATTTAATCTACGCTGGGGCTGTCTAGTAGGTCTAGATCCTTCTTCAGTGAAAATCCTATGTGTGCAATAAGAAGGACTGATGCCAGTAAGGTCAGAAAGGCTCCATCCTATAGCCTGCCTATGTGCTCTTAGGACAGATAAGAGTCGTGACTCTTGATCAGAAGAAAGGGAAGAGTTAACAATCACCGGATAGGTCTGATCAGGTCCTAAGAAAACATATTTGAGAGAGTCAGGAAGAGGTTTGAGTTCAACAGGCACAGGATCAGAAGGAGCAGGTGTGAAAGTTTCAGGAGATCCTAGAGATACTAATGGAATGGGAGGGAGGTCCTCAGTCTCTAAATTTGGTATCTCAGTGGAAGTCACGTCAGAGTCCAAAGAGTGTTGAGGTTCTAAATTTAATGAATTGATCAAGGTGTCCTCAACCAATTGATCCAATGAATCCAGGGAGAAGATTTCTTCAATTAAACTACAGGTCGGTCCTCTTTGGGCCTGAAAAATATCAATTTTTATTTTCTGATCTCCAAACTTTAATTCTATAAGGCCCTCCTCACAATTGATGTTTGCCTTGGCCGTAGCCAAGAAAGGTCTTCCTAAAATGATAGGTGTATTCTGGATATCTTCAGGTACTTCCATGTCAAGGACTATAAAGTCTACAGGGAAGTAAAAATCCTTGACCCGCACTATGACATCTTCCAACACTCCCTGAGGTGTCTTAACTGATCTGTCAGCTAATTGCAGGGACACCTTGGTTGGCTTCAAATTGCCAACCTCAAAATGTGTCAGTAGAGAGGTTGGGATAAGATTGATGGAAGCACCTAGGTCAAGTAGTGCTCTATTGAATGTGGTGTTACCAATCATGCAGGATAAGAGAGGGGTGCCTGGGTCATTCATCTTAGTTGGGAGGGTACTAGAGATGATGGAACTAGCTTGTTCCGAGAGAATGATTGGACTACTCCCTTTTTGAATTCTTGCTTTACGCTTAGGTGTACATAGGTCTTTTAAAAACTTAGCGTAAAGAGGGATGTGGCGGATTGCATCCAACAAGGGGATGTTTATGTGGACTTGCTCAAAGAGCTTAAGCAAATCCTCCTCAGGTGCCACACAGGTCTTTTTCTTTCCTTTCTCCTTCTTCTTTAAAGCTTCAGGAAAAGGTACTGGAGTTGTGAGAGGTTCAGTTATAGGTAGAGGAGAAGTAGGAAGTGGAGGAGCAGAACTAGAAGTGGTAGGTGTTGGAAGAGGTGGATCTAGTGTGCATTTACCACTCCTAGTGACTATGGCATTTAGTTCAGCTCTAGAGGTAGATGGTAAATCATTGTTAGGTAGCAGAGGTGGTTGCGTTTGTGCAAGAGAGGAATTTGAGTCAGTGAAGAATTCAGTGTTGTGCACTGCTTGTGAAATGTCATGTGTTTGGTTTTGCAGTGTTGGTCTAGGTTGGACATACCTTTGAGCAGGTATGTTCCTAGGGTTGGGTTGTGCTTGGGATGGGAGTGAATGTGGTTGACGGGACTCCGTCAAGTGTGATAGCTGGGCTCTCATCTCAGCTAAGGCCGCGTCCTGTCTCTGCTGCATAGCAATATTCTGTTGTTGCATATCAGCAAGAGCTTTCATGATAGACCCCAACTGGTCATCTCGTGTAGGCCCAGATTGAGAGTATTGGGTGGGCCTGGGTTGGGGTTGCTGGTGGGTACGCGGTGGATATCCGTGTGATTGTGGAGGTGGTGCTCGGATCGGGTTGTGCAATGGTGGTGCAGAAGGTTGTTGAAAAGGAGGTCTTTGTGAATTTCCCGACCATGAGAAATTTGGATGATTACGCCATCCAGGGTTATAGGTTTGTGTGAAAGGATCATTGTGAATGGCATGAAGCTCCTCCGAAGCTCCAGAAGGTGCAGGGAAGTCAATGAAGGGAGGAACAAAGGTTCCTCCAACCGGTGAGGGATATGGAAATGGAAAATCCGGTAATGTAGTTTGTGTCACAGAAAGGTTATTCACAGTTTCCCTCCCTGTGGGAAACTGAGAAGAAGTGTTTTGTGCTGGTGACTGAGAAGAAGAAGATGGGTGTTTTGAGAGAAATTTCCATACTTCATCTACTTTCTTCTCGATTAAGCCCACTTTATCCAGTTGACTAGCCACTATCTCTAAGTCTTTGCTACTGGATTGGGCTTCATGTACCCCCGTGTGTGAGTGGGAATGTGAGGACTTTCTATTAAACACGCTCATTGAAGCATTGTTAATAGAGTTTTCGGCCATGCCTTCAAAGAGCTCAAAGGCTGAGTCCTCGTCCCGACACAGGAAATTGCCTCCACAAGCGGCATCTACAAAATTCCGTGTGTCATCATGGAGCTCATGGTAGAAGATCTGGACCTGTTGCCAGCGTGGGACACCATGGTGGGGACATTTTCTCAAAAGCTTATGGAATCTCTCCCAAGCCTCGTGCATAGGTTCTCCTAAATTCTGGGTGAAGGTGGTGATGGCACGCCTTAAGGCATTAGTGCGGCCTACAGGAAAGTACTTCTTTAAGAACTCATGTTCTAAAGAAGCCCAGGAATCTATAGGTGTAGTCCGTGCAAGTGTTCTAAACCAAAAGGCTGCCTTATCTTTTAATGAAAAGGAGAACATTTTCATCAAAAGCGTGTGCTGATCATGTCCTTGCGGACCCAAAGTTTGGGCAAGATTCTTCAGCTCCTCTAAATGCTGAAAAGGGTCCTCAGAAGCAAGTCCATGGAAGTGAGGAATGAGTGCTATAATGTTCGGCTTCAGTTCAGCAGCACGACCCCCATTGGGATAACGTACCACAGGCATTGGTTGGGCAACTGCGGGATTATAGTAATCTCGTAGTTGAGGTCTACGGGGTTGGGGTGGTGCCTGAGGATTTCTAAGTTGAAGTGGTTGTGGTTGGGGGTTAGCTAATAGATTTACAGCTTGAGCAAGCTGTTGCACCTGTTGGGTTAAGGTATTCATTTGTAGTTGTGTATCGAAAAGGTGCTGAAGATGAGGCATAGGTCCTCTCTCCGGGGGTGGATTAGGATGATTAGGATAAGGTGGAGGTTGGAACCTAGGGATAGGTGGTTGCTGTGGTAGAGGATGTGCAACTGAGTCTGGAGGAAGTTCTTCAAAATCCTCAAAGTGTGAAGAATCAAGATCATCCTCTTGGCGAGGGGGATTGTGGAAAGTATTTTGAGACTCAGGAGGTAAGGGATTAGAAGTGGAAGGCAAAGAAGATGATGCAGTAGCTTGGGTAGCAGTACCCAAGGGGAGTACAAGTTCTGGGTTTTGGGATCTCCTACCTTCCATTGAGTTGATTTTTTTGAAATCCCGTTTACTCTAATTCGATCCAACTCAATGGAAAAAAAAATTTTAACGTTCACAATAAAACAGAAGAATCCCAATAAAATCTCAATTCAAGAAGACCAATCAATCGAAATGAATCGGAGAAAATTTTTCCTAGAGGCTGCTACGCAAAGTATGTTATACGCAAACAATTGTTTCAAGCAATTGTACGTATCCTAAGATAAACCTAGCGAAGTGCAGACCTCTAAAATCCACTGGGAATCTGGATAAGACTGAGCGTGCGGATCCAGATCCTGTGGTTGCAGAAAGATGAGGTAGAAACCCGTGTATTGTGGCCTTAAGTGATCGTGCTGTGTGCACGATAACATTCAACACAAGGCGATTAAAATCTCAAACATGGTTTCACCCAATTTTGCTATCTCCTTTTTGATTTAATTGAAGTGATTAAAATGTGTTTTCTATGCTGCTCGTTTCACTTTTTTACTAAATTCAGAACACGTAGTGGTCTTCTTTAATTTTAAGTCAAATGCAAATATGGCAGGAGTTAGGGTTAGGTAAGAAATGCGTACCTGACTCCAGCAATCTTCTAATGCAGATTTGACTTGAATTAAAATCTAGCAGGAATGAAATGCAATCCTAAAAATGGATGCCTGAGGTTATGCTGCTGCTAGATAAGTATGAGGTCTTTTTGATTTTTTTCTGAAAAATTTTATATGCAATTCAAAAGTAAGGAAAGAAATTAAGAAGATAAAGAAATAAAGTCCAGATAGTCCAAAATTATTACAAAAATTGTGTGAGAACAAGCTCTCACAACTTATGACTAACAATTGCTCCTAATCAATAAATCTAAAACTATCTATACTAAAACTAATACTAAAATCCTACAGCGACTTCGAGGCAAAACTCCACCAGGAAGACGACACTCCTCCTCAAGTGCTGTGGAAAAAACAAATGATTAGTAAAAGAATAAAGGAATGTATACACAATTACTTCAATGGAAAATAAAAGCAATTATAATGAATGAATGAAGAATTTCTATATACAAAAGAATGAAAAGAAAATTTTGGTGCAAAGAGCGTTGCCTCCCCGGCAACGGCGCCAAAATAATGATGTATGTGTGGCTGAAATGATTGTTGTGTTTGAAATTGGTAATAATTGTTGATTATGTCGTTGTAGTACAGGGTGTACAATATAACATTAAGGATGTCGTATAGTGGTGAGTATGGGTGAGTTCCAGTCATTACAACCATTATTATCATTTGCTTATTTGTCTAATTTTTACTGGTTTTGTTCCAGGTCGTTCACTGGGAGGCAATTTATTGAATTTAATTCGGTCACTCTTTGATTATCTCAAAATTTGTCTTCTTATTCAAAAAAAAAAGAAAAACTTTACATTTTATTAAAGAATGAATGAATGTGTGTTTTATTTACCTAATTACTAAGAAATGCTTGCAAAAACACTAACTATGAACAAGCATCAAACAATCTATTATTATACTCTAAACTATGTATTTACAAGTTATCCTATTAGTACTATCATAATAGTATATAATACATTAGACTGCAATGGTGTAGAAATTTAACTTATTAGTCTGTTATGTACAGTAACATATACAGCAGTTTCAGTGACAGATATAAGCGTCGCTAAATCTCAGAAAACACTATATACAACCTAAAGAGGCAAAACTGAGATCTTTAGCGACGTTTATAGTGTCGCTTTATTCTGTTAGTAATTATATAGATTTACTTATACGTATGTATACTAGTTATTCTTTGTTTCTCTTTCTTTCTTCATTAAGTCTCTGTTCTTTGTATTCTTAACTCCTGTTCTTCTTGTGTTCATATTTCTGTTTTCTTCTAAGTATTCATCTTCTTCTTTCTCTTTTTATTACTCTTGTTCTTTTCTCTGTTGTTCTTGTACTCTTTGCTTTTTTCTCTCGTGTTAACTCTTTGTTCACTCTTCTGTCTTAGCATATTTCAGAGGCTGCGGTGGGGAGGGGATTAGGCTAATATCATTAGTTTAAAACGTGTTTAGTTTGCGGGCACGCTTTTCGAGGGATACACAGCACCCTAAGGGTGGGACCAGACCTCTACTAAGCGCGCCCTAATCTCAGATTAGGTGGCTTAATTATGTCTTTAATCTCAGCGCCAGGCCTCAGCCCAACGCCATATGCTCGCACACGCTCGGGCCCCCGGCCACACACACGCGTCACATACTAATCGCAAATCAGACAGAGTACTCAGACCAGCTCATTGGGTAATCGGGTAAAGGCAGTGTTTCGGGCGCCCGGCGCCCGTGACGACTGGTGTATAGGAAACACAAATTCCATTTATGTGGCTGCGCTTGACTTGCAGCACACGATGTGGTGCTATTCCAGCGCCACATCGTGCGCTGGAAATCAGGCGCAGCTGCGTCTGATCGGACTTTTGGCCCTCGATTTGGGGGCCATAAATTATTAAATAAAATAAAATAAAATATGGTTAATAAAGTATTTACATAATACTACATAATTGATTAATTAATTTTGAATTTTAAATATGTTTACTATACAAATAAATTCGCTAAACTAGGCTGATTGTACAGGTTGATTTAGGTGATTAAATAGTTAATTACTTATAAAATAGTTAGTAAATGGTCTAATTGACCTTATACAGATTCAATTTACATACTTAAGTATTTTATACATATTTTTATTGTATATTTACGAATTTATTTCTATTTTATTTAAGTTAAACTAGCTGTTCTGAGTGTTTTTAAATAAAACTAAGTTACAGTAAGCTATACTAGGTATAATTGTACTTTAACTAACTTAAATTACTTACTATATATGTTAACCTAAGTCTATAGATTTATTTACTTAATTATAGCTCTAAATTATTAATTTAGCTAATTTATTCTACAATATAGCTACTGAATATGTACATATGAATCTGTATATATACATATACATATATCAGTAAATACATACATAATAGTTCAGTATTTATACATATATTTACATAGATTACATATGTATATAGATTTATGTACAAGTTTATACAGTATTTACAGTATATCTATGTATGTCTACGTACATAATCAGGCTGTATATTATAGTTATAATAGTATGGATATGTATATTTACAGTGTGAAATTAAGTATGTATAATTAGGTTTTAGTAGGAATTTAGGGAATGAGGGTTAATTAAGTTTTTATTTCATTTTAAACAGCAGCTAAGCCACTGTCAGAGAAGATGGAGAGGGAAGAGAATGTGCTGTTCAAGGTGTTTTAGCAGTGTCAGTGGCTTAAGCCACTGTCAAATGGGCTAACTGGTGCTGCAGTTAGTCCATTTGAAGAGGGGGAAAGTATTCACAGAGAAGAGGAGAATTTAGAGAAGAGGGGAATGTTGCTGCAGTTTGCAGCATTTTACTGGATAACTGGGAATAAGAGAAAATTCAGAACAAACTAAAAATTAAAGAGTTGAAATCCAAATCTGATAAGGGTATAAATCTCACGAAAATCACATAAGAATTCAGTTCAAATACCCACAAGGAAAAGCCCTTATCAAAAGCATCATTTCAGATCAAAACACAAATGGCATTGAGTTAGTCTTCCTAATGCCATAGACAGCATGAAGGAAGACTTAACTCAATCAATTAAAACCAAAAACATACAATCCCAGTTTCTTGCAACCTTAAGGAGTATGGAAAACTCCTTAGGTTAGAGAATCACCATACAAAAATAATTATCAAACAGGTGGTGTATGGCAGTTCTGAAATGACAAATCAGAAAAAGAATGCATTAAAGGAATTTATAAAAGCTAGCGAATGCATTCAGATCAAGGCAGAAGCAAATTCATGAAAGGCTCTTCTGATTTGTTCTCTGTCACCAGAGAACTTCTCAGAATCCTTGCCCTCAAGGAAAACCAAAATCCCTTCAATTTGTCAGATCTGTCAAGACATTTCAGAAAGCAAAATCTCTTCTAAACCCATGTTAAAGTGAATCTGACAAACTGAGGCAATCAATCTAAAATAAAAGGGGCTTTTGTGAACACAAATGGGGTGAGTGAGAAGCCCCAAATGGTGCTTGTGACGCCAATTTCAGATCTGAGGCAGTACACCATCAGATCTGGAATTGGGTCCAGATGTGTGGGTGACAGATGAAAGATTCGTCGTTAAAAGGAACATAAATCAGAATTGGATGGTGGAAAAACAAAACATGAAGAGGGAGATAAATTGATTAATGAACAGATGATTCTTCCCCTCTGATCTGGACTGATCAGAGGAGGTGAGGGAGGGGATCTAATACTAATTCTACTCCTAAGACTAATCTAACTACAGCTAACATTAAACACTAACAATTAAAACTAAATCTATTCTAAACTACTGTAAACTAAATCTAACACTACTTGTGCAGAATTAAAAACTAAACTAACAGGAAGAATGGGACCTATGGGTCCTTAGCCGGCGGCTAAGGAGGAAGAAAGGAGGAGGGTGACTCCAGTGGAGGGAAGAGTCTGCTAGTGAGACTCCAGGGTCGTCCTCAGGTGCTACGAGGTCCTTAGCGACGAGGAGGGTCGAGAGCAGGCGATGATTCCACAGCCGGTGGCTGTGAAATCAGGGTCTAGGTGAGGAGAGACTGGAGTGGAAGAATTGATCGCTAAGAGATGTAGGAGGGAGCGATCCTTCGCGCGCGACACCACTGAGGTGCTTAAATAGCAGCTCAGTGACTGAGATCACCGCAAGGGTGAGGTTAATCAGAATCAGGCCGGCGGTGAGGATGAGATGGGTAGAGCGCGCGGCGAGTCAAGAGAGAGATCTGACCGTCAGATGAGATCTGGGAAGAGAGGTGAACGCACGCACCGAATCGCGCGAAGGTTCCATTTGAATCCAGCCGCAGATCGAGATCAAAAGTGCGATGGACGGTCGAGAATGGCTGTGTTCTTCGCGCGCTACAGTGCGCGTGAAGAACACAGGCTTCTCTCTGAAATGAGGGAAAATTTGCAGACGGACCCTTAGAAGAAGGGGTAGAACATTTGCATGCAGGCCCAAAAGCGAGAAGAATAGCAGCTGGAAGGGCCCTGCAGTCTTATAAAAGGGTCCCTGCGGCTTGCAAATAGGTCCAAAAAGGAGTTTTGAAGGGTAGAAATGTAATGCATGAAGGACCTAATTGTAATCTATTTATTTCTAAGCCTAAATGATGTCCAATTGCTTTCAAATTTTTACATGTGCTTAATTGAACATTTACGACATTGATTTTACTTCTGATTTGGCTTTTCAAACTTGTTTATGTGTTCAATTGATGCATGGATCATCATTTGTTCTTTAGTTTTCAGAATATCCCATTTTTGTGACCTAATTAGGAGATTTTAACACACATTAAAAGTTTTAGGTCTTTTCTTTAATTCCCACACTTAACCCTTTTTATGTGTTAATTTGATATTGTTTTGCTTAGTATCTAGCTTAATTTCGGCCTTTTAGCTATGATGAGTAGCCAGTCATCAGGTGGTCGGAGGTGAAGGGGGTGAAGGTGGTCAGGGTCGGTAGAGGGCTTAATTGAATAAATTGAAAGCGGGGAAAGAAAGAGGAGGAGAAGGGGAGTAGCTCTAGCTTACTTGCAGGGACGAAGGGGGAGGAACAGGGCGACAGTCGTATCGACTGTCGCCGGAGAAGACGATGCTCAGGGAAAGGGGCGGCGGCGAGCAGAGAGCCGGAGAGGCGCCAGCTGGGTGCGGCGTGGCGCAGGAAGAGCAGGGGAGGAAGTCTCTGCTGCTGGTATTGCGACAGAGCGAAAAGGTGGAGGGGGAGGAAACCGCCGGAGCTGGTGAGCGTCTGCCAGAGGAAGAAGAGAAGAAAGTTGGGGATTTTCTCCGTCAGATCCAGGCTGCCCTGGTCGGTGGAGCAACGGGGGGTATTTATAGGGATCAAACAGGGAGGAAGGCGGAGGGAGACGACGTGTCTCCCTCGCCGGAGGATGGTCGGAAACAAGAACCCATACCGTCCGTGCGTTCGCACGGCCGGTATGGTGGGTTACAATGACCAGGGGGGTGTCCCTGCGACGGCTGACGACGCAGGGCACCCCCGGTTTATTTGCCAGGTCCCCCACCTCACCCTGCGCGGCGCCATGCTCCGCGCAAGGTCGCCGGAGCATGGTGCTGGCAGGTTTTGCAGGAGGGACCTGATTGCAAAGAACGAAGGAGAGTTAGGGGCCAAAATGCGAGGGTTCAAAAGTTGAGGGCCAAAGAGTAAATATATGAGGACCAAAGTGTAAAGTCGGTCAAGGAGGTTTCTTCTTAGGCTCAAGTTTTTACACATGACTAATTAGGACCTAAGGAATCTGATGGTGAATTTCATTTTCATATTAAACCTTGTTTGACCGGTCAATTTGTGCAAAAACCCAAATTAAGTTATTAATTGGGCATGGTTCTCAATGTAGGTCAAAATGGGTTCTAAAGGCCAAATTGAAGGTTCTAAACCCTAGAGATTATTTTTATATGAATTTTAGAGGGTTTATTCTATTTTTACTTTGCCTCGAACCTTGTGAATTGAAGTGGGTTGTTTTAGGGTTACAGATTATCATTTAGTTTCTTGGAAGTGCTGTAGCCCTTGCTAGATCATCTCATCCCACTTTTATTCTTATTAAGCTGCTTTGACCTATGTTTGGGCCCTGAATTACCCTGTATGCAGATTATACTGGTAAAATTGCACTTTTACCCCTTATGACTTGTTTTCTTCTCAAACTCAGAATTCTCTGAGTTAAGCCTTTCCTTGAGATATGTAGGAGCTTTTATCCTTTGTATTAGGTCAAAATGAGCTAGTTATGGCTCATGATGAGGTTCTCATCACACCCATTCTAGTAAAGCCTATAAACCTTGCATCAAACCTAGATCCTAAATAGGTGGCGATTCCTATTTTTGGAGGGCCAACTTGCAACTACCATAATGGCTACCTCCCATAAAAGGCTAAAGCAAACGATTGCACACATTCGATTCTCCTCCACTTCTCAACTTGCAATCCCTCTTCCTCCTCCAAAAAACCCAAGGTCGTCCTCTTCCTCCTCCTATCCAAGACGTTCTCCATGGATGCCTAAAGAAGGTCCTCCAAGGTGCTCCTCCATGGATGACCAAATGAAGCTTCAAGGTGCTCTCCTCCAAGGCTTCAAGGATGGCTAGAAGAGAAAGGGTCCACCACCCTCCTCTCCTCATTTTCTTCTTGGGTATGCTCCCTCTCTCTCTCCACTCAATAGAGAGGATGTCCACCTTCTCTCTTCTCCTTTGTATGGACAACCAAGAAGGCTTCCTCAAAGCCTCTCTCGGCCAACCATCTATTTAGATTTTTATTGCTTGATAGATGTGTTAGTTACATTTGTTTTGAATGATAAAGCATAGATTAATTTCTTCATTCCTTCGATTGCATGCTTCATTTTCTTTAGACTAGTAGGAACATCCACCCTTAGGTTAGTCACACCATGCACGGCCACCATGGCCTCATTTAGATGCACATAGTCACTTAGGTTTTGCTAGCATATTTAGATCTAGGTTTCACTTTTCAAAAATTAAAGACACAAAAAAATCGCAAAAGCAAAAAAGACAAAAGAAATGTATATATATATTAGGTTAGATCTAGGATTGATAATAAGTGGATCTGAATCTAAAATTAGTTTCTCATGCCTCCTAAAGATGAACAGTCAGGACTCAAAAGAACAAAAATCATCATGAGTTTCATTAAAACAAATATCTTTGATCGAGGGTTTAGTGCAACTTTACTACAAATCTAACATATTTCAAAACACATGTGAAAATGACTTTTCACCCAACACTTATGTGAATTTAGCACCCACTTATAAAAAATAACAACCATTCCCTTAGCAGCAATTAGCTCGGTTGGCCTACAACCAGTTGAGTCGTGGGATTGTAGTTGACCCTCCATTGCAGGCTGACCTAGTAGAGAATTTACAAAAAGCCATGCTGCAAATGGAAGAAAGGTATTAAGCCATGTAAGAGGCCTTAACATCACAAAACCAGAACATACAGAACTAGTTGAACCAACTATGTCAAGAGTCTAGGACATAGGGAACCTTGCCTTCTTAATCTATCCCTAACTGTCGCAATGTGCAAAACCTGGGTGCTCAACTTTGGTTCAATGCACCACTGAGACAAGTGATCGTTCCTTACCTCAACTCAGTTAATTAAGTTAATTTTACTTAATTAAGAGTAGAGAAAAGTCACTTAGGTTAACTTGAAGTTGTGTCGATTAGTAGTATAGGGTTGAATTAACCTAACATTTTAGAAAATTTTTACTGATTGAGTCTAGGTCGTTCGCTGGGAGGTATAATTCATTCTAAATTCACTAGTTATCTTATATTTTTTTTATAAGTATAGGAGGAAAATCTAAGTTAATTATGATAGCATGAATTTTGCCAAATATTTGACTAAAATGAGATAACATGCAAAATCCCATAAGAGAACATATTTACTCAAATGATCTACTTTATTAGCAAGTAAACATGTTAATTTCTAATTTATTTCAAAGGAATTAAGGCAATATGAAGTTCTTCTATTAAAACATGACTTATTACAACAATTAAAAAAAATAAAAAGAAATTTAAAATAATGCAAGAAAAATAATTTCTTTTCTTTATTTCTTCAGCCTCTCTCTCTCTTTTCTTCTTCTTTCTTTTACTTATCTTTTATCTTTTCTTTTTCTCTTTTATTTTTCTCTTATTCTCACGAGCTCCTTGATAGATGACTTTTCGCTTAGCGTTATAGTATTTAAGTGGTGGAAAAATCAACTAATAAAAAATAATGAAAATAACCACTCGCAGAAGAGCGGGTCGTGTCCACAGGGAGGCAATGATGCAATCAATACTTTAATTATTTAATGTTATTTCAGACAGTGCGAAATCCCTTTTCAAATTAGACTTAAAATGTGAAGGAAAGTAGATTTACAATAACCCAAAAAGTTAAGGGTGTAAGTGTAGTTTTCCCTCACATAAATCCTCAATAAATTTAGGATGAATTAATGCAATTTTCATGTGATGTGTACTAAATACAATTAGTACTTAAATCAAGTCCAAAATCAATCTTTAAACTAGCTAATATCAATACCATGCAATTAGAAAGAATTATGAGTGCTTGAATGCAATTCTGCCATAATATAATAATAATAATAAAATCAAATTGGTGGCAATGGCATTGAATGTAATTTCTAATTAAGATAAAAACAGAGCTTTCTTCCTCTCTCCTCCTCGCGAGAGAGAGAGAGAACAGCGGGGGTCGATGTAGGGTGGCGAAGCTCCCGGCACCTTCTGATTAGGCCGAGAGGCCGTTTTGCTGTGAACATGTCACCCGTCCTCCGCCGCCATTGCTGTGCAGAAGGAGCTGCTTCGACCTGCTGCTCCAGGCGCGCCGCGCCCAGGTCACACTCCCAGGCTGTGCGAGGTGTCTTTGCAAAGCGTCAGGCTGCAGTTGAGGCGAAGCCCTCGCGCGAAGCCCTCGTGTGAAGCCTCGACCGCCGCTGCCTCCTCCGCGCAGGCGTCAAATTGGGGTGGGACATTTAGTCCCACCTCGGAAGGTTCTGAAGGAGCGCAGCGGTATAAAATGAAAAAGTGCTGGAGGCTAATCGCCTCAGCACACGGGGTGAGGTCCCCTTCACCCGCCCGATTACCCGGTCTCGTCCGCGCTCACGCCTCGCGGACCTGGCCCGACCCGACTTAGCCTGACCTGCACTCCTTGCCCACCACGCACGCCGGTGGGCCTGGACCCGGGCTTGACCCGTACCCGACTACCCGGTAGCTCTGGGAGAGCTTTCCGAAGAGCGGCTTCTGTGAGAGAGAAACGCGGGGGGGAGGGTAGAGTAGGTTTTTGCCCGCTGACGAAAACTTCGAAGAGTGCAGGCACAGGTGAAGAAGAAGAACCGGAGAAGAAAACTGACGGAAGAAGAGCAGCCAGGACTCTGCTCGAAGCAAAGAGGAAAAGGCGAAGAAGAAGAAGACGAGCGAGGCAGAGAAGAAGGACGACGAAAGCTGAAGGAAGAAGGAGCACCGAGTGGCACTGTAGCAGCGGCTGTTTAAGTCGTCTGATTGGAAAATCAGACGACGTCCTGAAGGCAAAGAAGGAGAAGGAAGGCGAGGCAGAGAACACAGAGAGGCCAAGTGAAGACTCTGCAGAAGAAGAAGAACAGGACCGCAAGGGAAAAGAAAAAGAAAGAGACAAGCAGAAACAAGAGCTGAAAGAAGAAGAAGAGCATCACCCACTGCTGCAGATAAAGAAGACAGAAAGAAAAAGAAGAAAGAAGGAGAGACGACGTCCTGACAGCAAAAGAAGAAGAAGAGAAGAGGAGAAGAAGAAGCCAAATTTTCATCTCTCTCTCTTTATTTTTGTAATAAGAATTTGTATCCCTAGAATACGACTTGCTCCCTGAGTTCGACCTCAGGAACTCTTTTATTTTCCGAGTAAAAAATTTATATATTTGAAATGATGGCAATAACTGGCTATACTACAACGCTACAAGAAAACCCGGTTATCGACGCCAACGTTTCAATTGGCGTCGTTGCCGGGGAGCAACGGCTATTCTAGAGGTAAACATTCCTGTTTCTTTTTAGTTTCTGATAATCTCCTCTCTTTTGTGCAGCTACAGGAAATCAAGAAGACAAGCAACCGCACGACAACCACTCCGAGGACGTGCGGCTGCTTGTCTTCTTGATTTCCTGTAGCTGCACAAAAGAGAGGAGATTATCAGAAACTAAAAAGAAACAGGAATGTTTACCTCTAGAATAGCCGTTGCTCCCCGGCAACGGCGCCAATTGAAACGTTGGCGACGATAACCGGGTTTTCTTGTAGCATTGTAGTATAGCCAGTTATTGCCATCATTTCAAATATATAAACTTTTTACTCGGAAAATAAAAGAGTTCCCGAGGTCGAACTCAGGGAGCAAGTCGTATTCTAGGGGTACAAATTCTTATTACAAAAATAAAGAGAGAGAGATGAAAATTTGGCTTCTTCTTCTCCTCTTCTCTTCTTCTTCTTTTGCTGTCAGGACGTCGTCTCTCCTTCTTTCTTCTTTTTCTTTCTGTCTTCTTTATCTGCAGCAGTGGGTGATGCTCTTCTTCTTCTTTCAGCTCTTGTTTCTGCTTGTCTCTTTCTTTTTCTTTTCCCTTGCGGTCCTGTTCTTCTTCTTCTGCAGAGTCTTCACTTGGCCTCTCTGTGTTCTCCTCTGCCTCGCCTTCCTTCTCCTTCTTTGCCTTCAGGACGTCGTCTGATTTTCCAATCAGACGACTTAAACCGCCGCTGCTATAGTGCCGCTCAGTGCTCCTTCTTCCTTCAGCTTTCGTCGTCCTTCTTCTCTGCCTCGCTCGTCTTCTTCTTCTTCGCCTTTTCCTCTTTGCTTCGAGCAGAGTCCTGGCTGCTCTTCTTCCGTCAGTTTTCTTCTCCGGTTCTTCTTCTTCACCTGTGCCTGCACTCTTCGAAGTTTTCGTCAGCGGGCAAAAACCTACTCTACCCTCCCCCCCGCATTTCTCTCTCACAGAAGCCGCTCTTCGGAAAGCTCTCCCAGAGCTACCGGGTAGTCGGGTATGGGTCAAGCCCGGGTCCAGGCCCACCGGCGTGCGTGGTGGGCAAGGAGTGCAGGTCAGGCTAAGTCGGGTCGGGCCAGGTCCGCGAGGCGTGAGCGCGGACGAGACCGGGTAATCGGGCGGGTGAAGGGGACCTCACCCCGTGTGCTGAGGCGATTAGCCTCCAACACTTTTTCATTTTATACCGCTGCGCTCCTTCAGAACCTTCCGAGGTGGGACTAAATGTCCCACCCCAATTTGACGCCTACGCGGAGGAGGCAGCGGCGGTCGAGGCTTCGCACGAGGGCTTCGTGCGAGGGCTTCGCCTCAACTGTAGCCTGACGCTTTGCGAAGACACCTCGCACAGCCTGGGAGTGTGACCTGGGCGCGGCGCGCCTGGAGCAGCAGGTCGAAGCAGCTCCTTCCGCACAGCAATGGCGGCGGAGGACGGGTGACCTGTTCACAGCAAAACGGCCTCTCGGCCTAATCAGAAGGTGCCGGGAGCTTCGCCAGAGTGCGGCAAAGCTCGTGCGGGTGGTGGCGAGGCGTGGGGCGGCGTGCAAGGGCCGCCCTAGGTCGGACTGTGGGTCGGGAAGTGGGTGTGTTCGGTGGATTTGCAGAGGCCGGGTGGCGGGAATTGAAGGGCGGAAATGGATCAGGGTGAGGAGGCAGAGATTATGTGCAGGTCGGCGAGCCGTGTGGGATGCTGGAGTGATGGGAGCGGGTCGCCGGAGTGTGGCCGGAGGTGGAGAAGGTGAGGGCGATTGGTCGGAATCGAGGGCGACAGTAAAGGTTTAAAGTGAGGAAAAGGAAGAGGGGAGAAAGAGGAGGAGTTCTACCTACTTAGCAGGACGAGGAGGGGCCGGAGCAGGCGACAGTCGTATCGACTGTCGCCGGAGAAGAAGATGCCCGGGGGAAGGGGCGGCGGCAAGGAGAGGGCTGGAGAGGCGCCAGTTGGGTACGGCGTGGCACGGGAAGAGCGAGGGGGGGCAACCCTGCTGCTGGTAGTGCGGCAGAGCGACGAGGAGGAAGGGGAGAGGCCGTCGGAGCTGGGGGGCTCCCTGTCGGAGTGGGAAGAGAGGAAGTGGGGGTCTTTCTCCGTCAGGGCCGAGCTCCGAAGAATGGCGGAGCGACGGGGGGTATTTATAGGGGCTGAACCAGAGAGGAGGGCGGAGGGAGACGACGTGTCTCCCTCGCCGGAGGACGCTGGAGTAAGGTTACCCATACCGTCCGTGCGTTCGCACGGCTGGTATGGTGGGTTGCAGCGACCAGGGGGGTGTTCCTGCGACGGCTGACGACGCAGGGCACTCCAGGTTGACTTGCCAGACCCTCTCCCTTACCCTGCGCGGCGCCATGCTCCGCGCAAGGTCGCCGGAGCATGGTGCCGGTCAGGTTTTGCAGGAGGGACCTGAACGCAAAGAACGAAGGAGAGTTAGGGGCCAAAATGCGAGGGTTCAAAAGTTGAGGGCCAAAAAGTAAATAGATGAGGACCAAAATGTAAAGTTGGTCAAGAAGGTTTCTTCTTAGGCTCCAGTTTTTATACATGACTAATTAGGACCTAAGGAATTTGATGGTGAATTTTATTTCTAGATTAAACCTTGTTTTACCGGTCAATTTACGTAAAAACCCAAATTAAGTTATTAATTGGGTATGGTTCTCAATGTAGGTCAAAATGGGTTCCTAAGGCCAAATTGAAGGTTCTAAACCCTAGAGATTATTTTTATATGAATTTTAGAGGGTTTATTCCATTTTTTCTTTTCCTTGAACCTCGTGAATTGAAGTGGGTTTGTTTTAGGGTTACGGATTATCATTTAGTTCCTTGGAATTGCTATAGCCCTTATCAGATCATCCCACTTTTCTTCTTATTTGGTTTGTTTGACCTATGTTTGGACCTGTATGCAGAT
Organism: Thalassia testudinum; assembly: GCA_037157565.1. NCBI lineage: Eukaryota > Viridiplantae > Streptophyta > Magnoliopsida > Alismatales > Hydrocharitaceae > Thalassia > Thalassia testudinum. Next base: position 150,711,315 of record JAZHRO010000031.1, read on the forward strand.
TATACTGGTAAAATCGCATTTTTACCCCTTATGACTTGTTTTTTCCTTAAACTCAGAATTCTCTGAGTTAAGCCTTTCCTTGAGTTATATAGGAGCTTTTATCCTTTGTATTAGGTCAAAATGAGCTAGTTATGGCTCATGATGAGGTTCTCATCACAGGGCTCTAGAGGACGGCGAGGTTGAGAGCTTTCCGACGGTGGCAGCAACAGCGGTGGAGGTGGCCGGAGCTCCGGCCTGTGGAGCAAGAGGGTGGCTGCTACTGCGGCTGTTCGAGCGGGTGCGCGTGCGCGCTGGTGCGAGGGTCGGCACTTGCTGTTGCGATCTGCAGGTGGGTGGAGGCGCGCGGGCGGAGAAGACTTGCAGGCAGAGAGGGTGGGGCATCTGCTGTGCAGTGCGTGAAGCGGCTATACAATGCCTGCGGGTGTGGGCGCGCAACGCCTTTAGTCGCGGCTGAGTTGCTAAGGCGGGTCTGCAAATTTGGGGGGGCGTGCTGCAAGGAGGCGCTGGAAAGGAGGATGCGGTGGGGCACGCTAGAGGAGAGGCGCGGGCTTGTGCATGAGTGCCTACTGTGGTGTGGGGCTGCAGGGACGCGTGGGGGAAAGATGGCCTTCCTCTCTCCTCGCCTCCTCTCTTTAACTCCTCCCTTTACACGTGTGAGAGTTAAGGAATTTTCAAATCCCTTAACTATTTCTGGCCTCGTTTGTTAAGGGAAGGCGGCGGAAGCTTAACCCAATGTGCGGGAAGGTGTTGATGTTGTTATTTGGGGAAATTTATCCCACACCCTTGTTCTTTCTGCATTTTATTACCTGCACATGAAAATAACAAAATAATTAAGTTATAGAATGTTATAAACTCAAATTATAAGGCGTACAGATATTCTATAACTTAATTGCCATTATTAACACACCTAAACTATACGATTAAATATACTTAGGCTTAATATTAGTTCATTTTAATAGACTCATCAAATGCCCCCATGCCTAAGATTTGCTAGTCCCTAGCAAAAATGAATAATAGAAGTAATCAGAAGACTTCTTTTTTTCTTATTTCAAAACTTTAGAAATCCGGACAAATGTGAAGTGCTGATAACCTAGGTAACAGATCCAAGTGAAAGAGCTGATTCGCATTGGGAGTTCATACAACACCCTTGGCAAAAATTTCTGTCGAGATAGGCAACCACTTCCTTCGAGGATAAAGCAGACGATAATCTGTAATTTGACCTCGGCGTTTGGCTTAGGTAGGAGATATCAAATTGAATGGATTTGTATTTGGTGGCACACACTCAACTGGTGCTACATATAGTCTAGTACTGCAGACTCTAGCTCTCTGGACTATTAGACAAGTCAACTCTGAGAGAGTCTACACAATTGTGCTCTCTTGATGTTCCTGGGCACTCTCTCTCTCTCTTTCTGAGATCACGAATCTCGCCAGATTTAGAAATTGTACTCACTATTTGGTGGCCTCACATGGCATCCACACTTCAATTAAAGTCCTAATAACTCTGCAACTAAGTTAGAGTCCTCAACCACTATTCAGGCGATCAGAAATACTAGAAGGTAGGTATGGGTCATATTTGGTGGAACGCGATAGGTGTTTTGTTACCTCAGAAACAGTGTTTCATCATAAACTTGGAATTTTTTTTTAATATAACTATCTTTTTCTTTTTCTTCTTTCTGTTTCTTCTTTTTCTTCTTTTCTGTCTTCCCCTTTTTTTTTCTATTTCTTCTTGTTTTTGGTTTCTTTTTCAATCAACAAAACACGATACGGACCTTTATTTACGAGGCATTATTAGGGATAATGATGATCAAGAGGGAGTTGTGTGGCTTATTTGGTGGAAGTGCCTATTCTCGGCACCGGAAAGGAATGGTAGGACATGCGTATTTCTGACCTTTGACACTATTACCCTCCTTCAGCTGAGGACTATATAAAGGACAATCGTAACCATCCACCATAGTTATAGCTTTATTAAGACTCAATCTCTGTGTATCTGCCTTATTTGGTGACTCTCAGGAATTCACTCAAAGTACGTACACAGGAACAGAGAGTGAAAACGACTCTTAACTCTGAAGTATCATCATCTAATTATCCAAAACTTAAGAGTCCTTGCACTAGACTTAGCGCACCAGTAATCTCTCTACTTCTCACAAATATGAGATGGATCTACTAGAAGATCGTATGCCTGACTATCTATGAACTGTCCAAGGGTTCAGTAGACTTATAAATGCTCATTGGTTTTCCTCAAGGATCCATTACCAAATCTACGTGCATGTGAAATAAATACACTGGATTCTAAACTTAAGAAATAATCCAGAAGAAGAACCTCCAATAACAAAGGTATTTTGTTAAGGACTAACCCATTCAGCTCACTTTTTTTTTTATACTAACCTAAATGCATAAATATTTCCTAAAATGCAAATGCACTCCCCCATGCCTAAATCCTACAATGTCCCCATTGTAAAATTAAAATAGGAGGAGAAAGGAAAAATATCACCAGACATAGTTTATTGGGTTGCCTCCCAACAAGCGCTGCATTTTTTGTCAGCAGCCAGACTTATAAGGAACCTCTAAGTCAGGTTCCAAGCAGAAAAGGTTAGGCCCTAAGAATATGCGTAACAGTGCAGGCCTAGAAAATAGGTAACCACGGATGTTGGCGAGCTGATGATGCAATGTAATTCCAAATGCTCGCCAGAAGAAATGAAAACAGAAAATCTCGTTGGCTACCTTGGGAGGGCTAGGAATAAGAGACGGAATATGAAAAGAGGCCTCCCGAAACGGAATAAGTGGAGGATAACAAGGATTCTCCCAAGCAAGATGGGTTTTAAAAGATATAATCATTATTAGTTCAAACCCTTGAATGACGAGAGTAAAAGTACAAGCATCAATCCATACTCGCCATTCTACCCTAGGATGTACTGGCCTGATATATTCTCCAGAAAGAATGTACATGAGCAGAGATCTGAGCCAAGGATTGGTTAGGGAGTTTAAGGATTGTTTGTAGTGTTGGAAGGTAATGGTTAAGTCCCATGAGGGCTTAGTTGGGTCCAATTCCAACAATGATTCAGATTGTGTAGACTCCCTAACAGTTGTAGACAACTTCAAGTTATCCTGCCTAGCATTACTGATCGGAGTCATATTTGAATCAAGGGTAGACTCCAAATTACAACCTTTTGATGGCAGGGTCAAAATGTAAGAATCATTATCATTCAGCTCATCCCCAGATTCGTTGGGTTCACTCAGATATTTATCGGGGTGTATCTGTGATTCATTAGGAGTTGGATCAGTATCCTCAATTATTTCTAAAGGAGGATCAGTTTTAATATTTTGGAGGAAGCCTATATCATTGAATTCGTTATTGTTCTCGGGGTATAAATCCTCAAATGATGTGTTTTGTCCCCGAGAGTCTCCCATAGACTTCTCATTTTGTTTGTCTTCCTCTAATATCAACTCCTATTTTGATGGAGGATGACTCTCAAAAGAAAGGAGGAATCTGGATTTAATCATATTATTTCTATCCTCTGGAGCTAAATTCCCAAATGATAAATAATTCTATTGTGATTCACTCCAGATTTTCAGTCCATGTTCCTCTGTTGGGGCATCCTCATCCTCTGAATTAGACTCTTCATAACCCTGAGACCAGAATTGATCATCCTTTATTCCCTTAGGGTCACCTTCATTAGGTGCATTTAAATCCTCAGGATATTGAATGATAGGTGTTGATTCCCTAAGTGGAGGGTCAGGAGTAGGCTCACTAAGAGTAGAATGGGATTCCACCAAATAATCAAGAGGGGAAGTGATAGGAACAATAATCTTCTCTTGCTTTTGACTCCAATATAGTTCAGGTGGATAATCACTATGATTGTTGTCCACTAGTGGCCGCGTCTCATTGGGAGAGTCTAAGTGATCGCTACATGAAATTGGATCCCTATTGTCATTAAGTACCTCAGAATTATTTTCATGATCATGATTGGATGGGTAGGGATCAGGATTATTGGGAATCGTGTAGCTAAGTTGTCTTATTTCTTCATTTAATTGTTGACTATTCCTCAACATCTCTCCCATTGATTCCATTATTTCCTTTTGTTGTTTTTGCATTTCTATCATAAAAGAGGAGAGGCTACTATTATCAGGTTGGGGAGGATAGTCAATTTCAGGCTCTGGTTGCCTAGGGGTATTGGTCCAACCTCGATACAGAAAATCATGAAGGGTGGAAGGGTTGGGTGTTTGCATGGAAATAGGGATTTCAGGATTAGAAAATCCCGCTCCTAGGCTCTGCTCAAAAGTGGGAGTTATCAAGCCAGTACTCCCAGGGTAAGAATGAGAATGATCCCATGAATTATCAATGTACCCATCAAAGGATGGATACGCTCGGAGCATGGGATCCTGATTAAAAGATGGGAAGTATTGACTCTGATAATCTGAATGATAGGAGTAAGAATAATCCATTTCTTTAAGCAAAACAATTTTAACTCTCTTAGGCTTTAGAAAAATTTAGAATATAAGCAGAAAACTTCCTAGAGAGTTCTATTGTTAAAGCAAATGCAAATTCAATGGGATCTATTTTTAATAGATTGCAGGTCTTAGAGTTATATGTTTAGTTGGTGGCCAAACAAGTTTTGCAAAAGTTATGCTTCCTAGGCCAACCTTCGTTGGTGCCTGATTAGCCCATAGTTGTGGGCTATTTAAGTATTTAAGTGCCTACACATTAGGTTAATTCTAACATTTATTTAGCATAAATTAGGATGTAAATAGATTAATTCATAGTTTTAGTTTAATTACATAATCCATGCATTGCATTCATATTTTAAGTGCATTTAGAATTAGCTTAGAATGACATTCATCTAATTAGATAACCAATTAGGTACATTATTTTCATTAACATAGAAGTTGAGGGTTTGTATATAAATGACCCTAATATTTTAACATTATTTTCTTTATTCTTCTTCTTGTAGGAACGACTGGCTGCTGCTCCAACGCCACCAGCTGCCGCAGCGAAGAACCCATTCAAGGAGGAGCGGATGTGTTGGATCTGGTCGGGCAGCTGATTTCAAATTTGTGCTGGACATTACAAAAGGAGGGAGGCAGCTGAGTTGGGGAGGCCTTCACCACCGACCCACCACTATGCAGAGAGATTTCCTCTCTTCCATTCCATACTGCCGGCCTCAACCGTGGCGGCGAGTCTCCACCACTGTGGGCGTGTGGTGTGACAGGCCACACCGCCATCCGGAGCTCGCCCGCATTACCATGAGCACTTTAGCGTGCATCTCCCTAGCCGTCATCACCAACCACCACCGCCGCAACCACCGTCACTGCAATCACCTTCTCATTCACTTAAGACTTCCGGGAAATTTCCTGGACGTCTGAAGCTACCCGCTCACCTGCGACCACCCGCACCCGCAAAACCACATCTGCCCACTCCACCTTCCGCGCACGCCCCCTCCAACCGCACCCGCACCTGCACCCGCTCAGCCTGCAGCGCCCTCTTCCCGCACCTACAGAGCCACCCGCTCACCTCCAGTTGCTCCCGCACCCTCTGCCAAGAGGCTGTGCACCCGCTCAGCCTGCAGAATTCCAACCGCAACCGCTCCCGCGCCTGCAACCGCAACCGCGCTTGCAGAACTCCAATCGCAACTGCACCCACGCCTACAGAACCTCCAACCGCGCCCACCAGCCTACAGCGCCCTCTTCCCGCGCCTGCAGAACCGCCAGCAGCACCCGCTCTCCACGTGCAACAGCTTGCGCACCTGCCTGAAGCCACCTGCAGCGCCCTTCTCCTGCGCCTGTAGAACCCTCAGCAGCGCGCGGCAGTCCTCATCGCCAACATGCTGCGCGCGCTCACACCAAAGCAGCTGCGGCACCGGCTGCAGCCACCTCCGCCGGAGCTCGTTCGGCCACCTCCGGCCGCCGCACGACACGCCGCCACCACCGCTTCGAAGCCCTCGGTCCAAGGGACTTCCTCCGAGCTTCCCGCGCCCGGCCATCCACTCCTCGTCGCGCAAGACAAAGTGGAAAAAATCCCCTGTTTTGCTACAGTAACCTGCCAATTAAAAATTACATTTTCTACCATTGTCACTTTTTAATCATATTTTATTGATTCTGCATTGCGGAAAATATCCTCTAGTTTCTCAGAATTGCTATTTCAGCATTGTTTCTTGCTTAAACCTTAATCTGAAGGCAATTTTGGCTTGATTCTTGTCCAAACTGACTACGAACAAACATTTTTAATTGGTGCGAATTTTAATACGTCATTGCCTCCCTGTGGATACGACCCGCTCCTCTGCGAGTGGTTATTTCTTTTTAAATATTGATTAGTCGATTTTTCCACCACATTAAACTGCAAACGACTTTAAAGAGAACAATCGACCAGTCAAATGGCGCCGTTGCTGGGGAGGCAACTGATGTAATAATTTCGCCTGATTTTATTTTGATTATTTGTCAATTGCACACTGATTTGATCATTTATTATTTTCTTTTCTATGCGAGAAACTTTGTGCAAGAATCAGCCACTGTGAGAAGGCGACCCTTGACGTCGCCAGAGGAGAATTGGACGAGAAATTTTTAAATGGAGGAGAAGGCGGAGGACGAGACAGACACCATTTTATTTAGTCGCTAGTTTAATTAGACTAGAATTAAGACTTTAGATTTAATTTTACATTGCAGTTAGTTTGAAACCCTTGTTCTGGGGCATATTTTGAGGGATTTGTTCCTCGATTTTGTTTTGGGCCCGTGTTGGGTAATTTTTGGGAGTTTGTTCCCTTTTCTTTAGATTTAGGTTTTTAGTTTATTGATTACTTTTATTTGCTTGTGCATAAGTAGTTCTAAAAAAAAATAGAAAAAAAATGAGCTGCCTGCTAGGAGCTGCCTGCCTTAGGATGAACCATTTAGGTCTGTATGAGCAGCCTCTAGATTTACTTCTCTGCATTGCGTGCATTCTTGCATCGTAGATCGCTGGAGGCAAGGTACGCATTCTCTTACTTTGCATCCTATTCTTGATCGCGCATTGCATTTGGGATTTAATTCAAAGACCACAAAGTTTGTTTTGAAGCGATCTAACAAGTGGTCACATATATTCAAAAAAAGGACTAATTAAAGGAGTGACATCTAAAAATCAAGGACTTGATTGTAAAACGTGGTGTGCGATTCAAAATTCAAAATCATTTTGCGGTGAATGCAAACTTATATCTATTGCACCATAGCACTCATTTAGACACTCCTAAGTCTTGAAACGACTAGGACAAGAACCCTCCTATCATTGGATTCTGAAGTGTTCGGAACTTGAGATCAAAGGTTTTGTAAATCCAAAGAGGGGGATACCCTGTCACGGATTTTTGGGGGTAGTTGAGAAGCACCGCGAAAGCACAGCTTCAAAGGAAGGCTTAGGCCTACTTGCATCCCTCGATCTTCCGTCTTTGGATTTATTTGACCATTTGAGATTTAGGGAAGAATAACTAAGTTCCAACTAGGTCTTTTTAGGCATTTCGAAGGTTGACAATAGGCGCGTAATTGATTAGGCAACTTGTTTTGTCACCTACAATTTGAACTAAAGTCAAAAGCCTAAATCTGTAAAGACCAAACAAGTCCTTTTGAATTGTGTTTGTAGTGCATGCTTGGTAGGCGTTCTCTTAGGAGACAACTTGTATTTGATCCTGAACCTGAAAGAATCCTAAGAAGAGACCTTGCAAGGGTAGAAATGGCCGGTCAAAGGAGCCTTAAGGAATATTTCATCCCAACCAATCAAGCTGGCCCAGCACTACGTAGACCTGGAGGGGACAATCCGTATGAGATCAAAAGTAGTACCATATCCTTGCTACCCTCCTTTTATGGTACTACTAGGGAAGACCCTTACAGGCATATCGAGGAATTCACCGAGGTCTGTTCCATGGTGAAGCTGCAGGGCGTTACTGATGACGCTCAAATGCGGACCCTCTTTCCCTTCTCCCTAAAGGACAAAGCCAAGTATTGGTATCACACCCTTGATAATATAAATACTTGGGATGCCCTGAAGAAGGAGTTTTTGAAGAAGTACTTCCCCATGAGCAAAGCAAATCACTTTAGGAGGGAAATTATGAGTTTTGTTCAAAAGGATGGGGAAGCATTCTACGATGCGTGGGAGCGCTTTAACGATTTGCTGAGACTTTGCCCACATCACCAGGTGCCTAAATGGCAACTGGTTGAAAGGTTCTACACCAGACTTAATGATTCGCATAGGCAAACTGTGGATGGTGCCTGTGCAGGAACCTTTCTATCTAAGACTGAGGATGAAGCTTGGAACTTATTTGATACTTTGAGTGAGAATTCTATTCACTTGAATTCTGCCTACATGGATAGAAAGCCCACTCTCATGCAAAGAAAGTTGGAGGCGAATGAAGCAAGGGACACCCAGAATTTAGCCTATCAAATTCAATTATTGAATCAAAACATGGAAAGGCTTATGTCGAACCCGAGTTCATTCGTACCTAACACCTCCACATCCCAAGCTTCCGAATGCGTAATTTGTCAAGGCAATACACACGCCACTGTGGATTGCCACTTGGCCTCCCAATTCCCTGAGCTTGTACAAGAGGATTTGAATGACTCTCAAGGGTTCCGTCCATGACCTCGTAATGATCCTTTCTCCAACACTTATAATGAGGGATGGAGGAACCACCCAAAATTTTCATGGAGATAAGGAAATGTCTCAAATTCAGGGAATTACAAACCACAATCCTTTCAAAACCATCAAATGAACCAAACTCAGACCTTTGCCCAACCTAAAACCTCTGAGATGGATGAATTGAAGGCGATGTTGAAAACTATGCAAGAAAGTCAAAGTGCCATCATCCAATCTCATGACAAGGCTATACATGAGATGAAATCACAAATTGGACACCTTGTTGAGGCCGTTAGACAGAGGGAGACTGAGAAGTTTCCCAGTGCTGCTGAGGAAAATCCTAAAGGAAAAGGGATTGTCTTTAGGGAGCATGCTCAGGTGGTGACTATTCTGAGGAGTGGGAAAGAAATTTCCAAACTCGATGCTCCTATAGTCTCACCCCCTAAAAAACCATCCACCCCGACTTTCACCCCCACCGGAGAAGATTTGTCCAAATCTTCTCCGCTTGAAATCACCTTACTGGAAGAAGTTTCCCCCGTTCCACCCCTTACTCGACATGAAAACCCTTCCACCCAGAGATCGAGAGTGCCTTTTCCAGAGCGCTTATCCACCTCTGGGCAGACTTCTGCTGGCTCATCTGGAGCCAAAGATAAGATGGATGAGATTATGGAAACTTTCAAGCAAGTATAGATTAACCTGCCTTTGCTTGAAGCTATCAGGTAGATTCTGTCTTATGCCCGCTTCTTAAAGGACCTTTGCACGAAAAAGCGGCAATCTAGAAAACAGGTCCAATCAAAAGTTGTCCTGCCTAATTCTGTTAGCTCAATTGTTCAACATGGCACACCCCCAAAACTTAAGGACCCAGGAGCCCCATACATCTCTGTAGTTATCGGTGACTTACAAATTGATGAGGCTCTACTTGATCTGGGTGCGGGGGTGAACATCCTTCCGAGCTACGTGTATGAACAACTTGGGGGAGGCAATCTGAAGCTAGCCTTGTAATCCTTCAAGTTGCTGATCGATCACTTAAGACACCACGGGAATTTTGGAAGATGTCCTCGTAAGAGTGGAGGATTTCTTCTTTCCCGTTGACTTCTTAGTTTTGGACACTGACCCTACCAACAAGCCAACCAAACCCTCCATCATTTTGGGCTGCCCCTTCCTTGCAACTTCCCATGCTTCAATTAATTGCAATACTGGGGCATTGAAAATGGGCTTTGGGAACAGGAAAATCCGGCTTAATGTGTTTGATGCTTACAAACAAGCTGGACTTGAGGATTGTTCTCAAGTTGAGGTGATAGATAACCTAATTGAAGAGGCAACTCCTGCAATGTTATGTGATGACCCCCTTCAGCATGTCATGCTAAATGAGCATTCCCATCTCTTGGAGGAATGTGAAGGGGATATACTAGAACTAGAGGAATTGCTAGGAGTTTCTGCTGAGTCTCTTCCCCCATCATTTCCGCCGAAGGTAGATTTGCTACCTGAGATGGGGACATCTATTATGAAACCCTCAACCATACAAGCCCCCAACCTTGAGTTGAAACCCCTCCCTGACACTCTTAAGTATGTTTTCCTAGGTGCCAATGATACGCTCCCCGTTATCATTTCGGCTGTCCTGTCTGAGGCACAGGAGGGAGCCTTGATTGAATGCCTGTCTAGGCACAAGGAAGCTATTGCTTGGAGCATTGCTGACATTAAGGGTATAGACTCTACACTCTGCATGCACCACATTTATATTGATGATTCCATCAAGCCTTTTAGGGACATGCAGAGACGTCTGAACCCTAATATGAGGGAGGTTGTAAAAAAGGAGATCCTGAAGTGGTTGGATGCTGGGATCATATATCCCATTGCTGATAGTAAATGGGTTAGTCCCATTCATGTGGTGCCAAAGAAGGCAGGCTTTACTGTGGAACTCAACGACCAAGGTGAACAAGTTGTCACTAGACCCTCAACTGGATGGAGGGTCTGTATTGATTACCGCAAGCTGAACACCGCTACCCAGAAGGATCACTTTCTTTTGCCTTTTATTGATCAAATTCTCAAAAAATTGGCAAGCAATAAGTATTATTGCTTTCTCGATGGATATTCTGGGTACAATCAGGTGGCAGTCTTTCTTGATGACCAGGAAAAGAAGACATTCACGAGTCCTTACGGTACTTTTGCATTCACGCATATGCCATTTGGATTATGTAATGCCCCTGCAACTTTCCAGCAGTGTATGATGTCTATCTTTTCTGACATGATTGACGAGTGTGTCGAAGTATTTATGGATGACTTCTCTATTTATGGCTCGTCTTTCGACCAGTGTCTCCTGCACCTGGAGAATGTGTTGAAACGATGTAAGGAGACTGGTTTAGTCCTCAGCTGGGAGAAAAGTCACTTCATGGTACAGAAAGGAATTGTACTTGGGCATGTTGTATCCGAGCAAGGTTTGGAAGTAGATAAAGCCAAGATTGATTCTATTTCCAAACTTCCATTGCCTACGAATGTCAAATAGATTAGATCCTTTCTGGGCCATGCTGGCTTTTACAGGCGCTTTATTAAAAATTTTAGTAAGATTTCTAGTCCACTTTGTGACTTGTTGGCGAAGGAATCTTCCTTCAGTTTTGATTCAAAGTGTGCTGAGGCCTTTCAAACTCTAAAGGAGGCCTTGATCTCTGCGCCTGTTCTCCAAGCTCCTGATTGGACACTCCCATTTGAGCTTATGTGTGATGCTTCGGATTTTGCAGTGGGAGCAGTCCTTGGACAAAGGGTTGAGGGAAGACCTCATGTGCTGCGTTATGCAAGCAAGACTTTAACCGAACCTCAGCAAAACTACACCGTCATTAAAAAGAATTACTTGCTGTAGTTTTTGCTCTGGAGAAGTTTAGGTCTTATTTACTTGGGTCTAAGGTGGTTAGTTTTACTGATCATGCAGCAGTGAAACATCTCATTGCTAAGAAAGATTCTAAGCCATGTCTGATTAGGTGGATCTTACTCTTTCAAGAATTTGACTTGGAAATACATGAAAAGAAAGGAGTAGAAAATGTTGTGGCTGACCACCTGTCTCGCCTTCCTCTTAATGACTCTATTTCTGAAGACATTCGTGAGACATTTCCCGATGAAACTCTGATGGTGGTAACACCAACTTTACCTTGGTATGCAGACATTGTAAATTACTTGGTCACTGGACAAACTCCTGGCTCTTGGGATGAGCAGAAAAGAAAGAGATTCGTTTCTCAAGCAAGATATTTTCATTGGGAAGAGCCAGAATTATTTAGAATTGGACAAGACCAAGTATTGAGACGTTGTGTGCCTGAAGAGGAACAACAGAGTGTGCTGAGTTTTTGCCATGAACTTCATTGTGGAGGACACTTTGGTGCTAAGAAAACTGCTTTTAAGGTTCTCCAGTCCGATTTTTGGTGGCCTTCCTTATTTAAGGATTCTCATAATTTTGTTAAGGCCTGTATTAGATGTCAACGGACTGGAATGATTGGGAAGAAGAATGAAATGTCTCAACATCCTATTCAACCTGTTGAAATTTTTGATGTGTGGGGAATTGACTTTATGGGCCCCTTCCCGTCGTCCCATGGTTTTGAATATATCTTGGTGGCAGTTGATTATGTCTCTAAATGGATAGAGGCCATTCCTACGCACACAAATGACCACTCTGTGGTTTTGAAATTTGTGAAGGCCAATATCATATCCCGTTTCGGCTGCCCTAAGACTATTATAAGTGATGGGGGACCTCATTTCCGAAATCACCACTTCAATCGGTTAATTAAGAGTTTGGGAGTGACTCACAAGGTTGCTACCCCTTACCACCCTCAGACAAGTGGCTAGGTTGAAGTATCAAATAGGGAGATAAAAAATATTTTGGAAAAGACCGTTAGACCTGATAGGAAAGATTGGTCCCAAAAGCTCAATGATGCTTTGTGGGCTTATCGAACGGCCTATAAGACCCCTTTGGGTACTTCTCCCTTTCGGATTGTGTATGGAAAAGCATGCCATTTACCTGTTGAGTTGGAACATAAAGCACTTTGGGCTATTCGAAGTGTTAACATGGATTTAGAGAAGGCAGGTAAGGCACGATTTCTAGAATTAAGTGAGCTTGAGGAGCTGAGGAATGATGCTTATGACACCTCTCAAGCTTATAAAGAAAGAACTAAGGTCTTGCATGATAAGTTTATTCTCCGAAAGACCTTTGAGCCCAACCAACAAGTCTGGCTTTTCAATTCCAGACTTAAGCTTTTCCTGGGAAGTTAAAATCTCGTTGGGATGGGCCTTACATAATCACCAAAGTATTTTCGCATGGAGCTGTGGAGATCAAAAATCCTTCCTCTTCAGCAACTCCCTTTATTGTCAACGGTCAACGATTAAAACCGTATATAACTTTAGATGGCCATCTGGTTGACGAAGTCACTCTTGAGGAGCCTTAGCTCCTACCATTCTCTGCCTCAGGTAATATCTTCCTTTAGCTTTTCTTTGTTTTCAATGAGGACATTGTTTGAACCAGGCATGGGGGAGAGGACCTGAGGCATTTTGTTTATAGCATGCATATATAAAAAAAAAAGAAAAAGAAAAAGAGAGAAAATGAAAAAAAAAAAGGTTTTGAGCTTAACTGGCTAGATCTTGCATTCTTAAGCAAATCAGAACTCTAGGGTAGACTAAATTAATTCTAGGGTCAAACTTTAGAAGCTAAATGAGCTACTAGCTTTAGACCTTTAGGGTCCTTTGTGGACTTAAAAACTTAAGTAGGAGTTAAGTTGCGGACCATTCCTTAAGAGGTTGAGGAAGGGAAGCTAGGGTTTGAGTTAAAAGGTGGGGTAGTACCTGGTGTCTTATTCTACCTTTTGGTTTACGGGTCCTTGTAATCCAAGCATCCAAATTTCACACACATGGTTTGGTAATTAACTTAATTTCTGTCTTTCTGAAAAAAGATTTGGTTCTCTTAGTTTTGACTTAGGAGAGGCTTGAAAACACATTTTGATTGGAAGAGTTCCCACCGCAGGAGAGGTGGAGTATATTCTCACCTTGAGGATGCGATGATAACATATTACCTCCTCGGCGCTTGTCTCTTAGGATATCCATCCTACTGGGGGCATGTAAGCGCATTGCGCGGTTCAGGTACCATGGGCGGCCCTATCTCGAAGTGCCGATTGCCATAGGCCTGAATTCGCTTGAGAAATCCATGGGCGATACTATCTCGAAGTGTCGATTGCCAGGAGTTCTTGGGGTCGTTATGGGCGGTGCTATCTCGAAGCATCGAAAGTCAGGCACCCTTCGAGGTATGGTAATGGGGACAATGAATCCGACACAGACCGTGTTGATAGTTGATCTGAGGTTAGACTTAGAAGAATAAAAAAAAAAGCATATTAGAAAAAAAAAAAGATCCTTTAACTCAAATAACTCAGACCAATGCACAGGCACGGATGCTTTAATCTCAGGGATCAATAAACTTTAGGGTAGAGTCAGAAATCAGGGAAACTTGTGCCTGCAACTCGTATTTAGCCGACCTAGTTTGTAACTTAGCAACTACTTAGGAACCTTGGGTCTAGAGTCTAAACTTAATATTCTTCTGAAGGATGACTAAGTGAGTTGACTAGTCTACTTGGAGTGCTAGGTTTAGCTTAATTTTGCTAGGGACTAGCAAAAAGTAGGCATGGAGGTATTTGATTAGCCCATAGTTGTGGGCTATTTAAGTATTTAAGTACCTACACATTAGGTTAATTCTAACATTTATTTAGTATAAATTAGGATGTAAATAGATTAATTCATAGTTTTAGTTTAATTACATAATCCATGCATTGCATTCATATTTTAAGTGCATTTAGAATTAGCTTAGAATGACATTCATCTAATTAGATAACCAATTAGGTACATTATTTTCATTAACATAGAAGTTGAGGGTTTGTATATAAATGACCCTAATATTTTAACATTATTTTCTTTATTCTTCTTCTAGCAGGAACGGCTGGCTGCCGCTCCAACGCCACCAGCTGCCGCAGTGAAGAACCCATTCAAGGAGGAGCGGATGTGTTGGATCTGGTCGGGCAACTAATTTCAAATTTGTGCAAGACACTACAAAAGGAGGAGGGAGGCAGCCGAGCTGGGGAGGCCTTCACCACCGACCCACCACTGTGCAGAGAGATTTCCTCTCTTCCATTCCATACTGCTGGCCTCAATCGTGGCGGCGAGTCTCCACCACCGTGGGCGTGTGGTGTGACAGGCCACACCGCCATCCGGAGCTCTCCCGCATTACCATGAGCACCTTAGCTTGCATCTCCCTAGCCGTCGTCACCAACCACCACCGCCGCAACCACCGCCACTGCAATCACCTTCTCATTCACTTAAGACGTCCAGGAAATTTCCTGGACGTCTGAAGCTACCCGCTCACCTGCGACCACCCGCCTGTGTACCCGTCTGAAGTCTACCCGCACCCGCAAAACCACATCTGCCCACTCAACCTTCCGCGCACGCCCCCTCCAACCGCACCCGCACCCGCTCAGCCCGCAGCGCCCTCTTCCCGCGCCTGTAGAGCCACCCGCTCACCTCCAGCTACTCCCGCACCCTCTGCCAAGAGGCTGTGCACCTGCTCACCTCCAACCACGCACCAGCACCCGCTCAGCTTGCAGAATTCCAACCGCAACCGCTCCCGCGCCTGCAACCGCAACCGCGCCTGCAGAACTCCAACCGCAACCGCACCCACGCCTGCCGAACCTCCAACCGCGCCCACCAGCCTGCAGCGCCCTCCTCCCGTGCCTGCAGAACCGCCAGCAGCACCCGCTCTCCACGCGCAACAGCTTGTGCACCTGCCTGAAGCCACCTGCAGAGCCCTTCTCCCGCGCCTGCAGAATCGCTAACAGCGCGCGGCAGTCCTCACCACCAACAGGCCGCGCGCGCTCACGCCAAAGCAGCTGCGGCACCGGCTGTAGCCACCTCCGCCTGAGCTCGTCCGACAGCCTCCGGCCGCCGCACGACAGGCCGCCACCACCGCTTCGAAGCCCTCGGTCCAAGGGACTTCCTCCGAGCTTCCCGCGCCCGGCCATCCACTCCTCGTCGCATAAGACAAAGTGGAAAAAATCCCCTGTTTTGCTACAGTAACCTGCCAATTAAAAATTACATTTTTTGCCATTGTCACTTTTTAATCATATTTTATTGATTCTGCATTGTGAAAAATATCCTCTAGTTTCTCAGAATTGCTATTTCAGCATTGTTTCTTGCTTAAACCTTAATCTAAAGGCAATTTTGGCTTGATTCTTGTCCATACTGACTACGAACAAATGTTTTTAATTGGTGCGAATTTTAATACGTCATTGCCTCCCTGTGGATATGACCCGCTCCTCTGCAAGTGGTTATTTCTTTTTAAATATTGATTAGTCGATTTTTCCACCACATTAAACTGCAAACGACTTTAAAGCGAACAATCGACCAGTCAGTGCCTATAACCTACTCGTAAGGGATGGAAGTCTCAAATCGAGCCCACACACGAGGAACCGAAGTAACTTGGTGGATAGGCTTGTTGATTTCCGACTAACTTCCCTTATGGTGCAAAAGAGGAGAGGTAGAAATTTATCTAGTGACCTTATGTGTGAGGTGCACAGTGTCTCAAGTGTGCAAGCATACGATCGTGTTTTGATTTTTTGAAATTCCGCAAACTGGATCCTTTTGCACACAATTTTTCAGTCACAGATTTTAAAGTCCAACTTCTTAACAGTCCCAATTTGTTTAAAGTGACCACTGAATTAATTTGATTCATGCACTTTTGTGGTCTTAGATTTAGGTTCAATGCATATGCATGATAAGTAATTAATGCTCAAGACGTACCTTACTCCAGCTTTCTTCGTGCAGTGGTGAATGCAGTGTAATAAAAAATAAACTAGATGCTGCTCATTCAGTCTTAGATGATCGTCCTATAGATATGCAGCATCTAGCAGGCATTTTGATTTTTTTTTAATTAATTAATAATAACAAACATACCTAATCTAACTAACTAACTGAAATGCAGTTTAAAATAGTTCAAATAATCCTATAACCTAAATAAATGGGAACACATTCCCAAAAATACCCAACAAGGGCCCAAAAGATAGTAATTTAAATTCTAATGTCTATCTAACTAAATCTAACTAAGACCTACTGCCTAAATCAGAAATAGGCTTCTCCGTAAGCCTAAATGCGTGGGATCAAGGCCCACGTGTTCCTGTTGTCGTCCAGGTGGTGTCAAGGTCCACCAAAAAGATCGTCTCCATTGTGCGCGTTGTTCACGTTCAAAGTCGTCGCTTTGCTGCGCCTCGTCGCCGTGTCAGATTCCTCGCAAAATAATAAAGATGATTAGATAATTTCACAACTCAAAAGATTTAAAAACAATAAAGTAAATCTATTGCGTCTGTTGCCTCCCCGGCAACGGCGCCAATTTTGATAGACGACTTTTCGCTTAGCGTTATAGTATTTAAGTGGTGGAAAAATTGACTAATAAAAAATAACGAAAATAACCACTCGTAGAAGAGCGGGTCGTGTCCACAGGGAGGCAATGATGCAATCAATACTTTAATTATTTAATGTTATTTCAGATAGTGCGAAATCCCTTTTCAAATTGGACTTAAAATGTGAAGGAACGTAGATTTGCAATAACCTAAAAAGTTAAGGGTGTAAGTGCAGTTTTCCCTCATAGAAATCCTCAATAAATTTAGGATGAATTAATGCAGTTTTCACGTGATTTGTAATAAAGACAATTAGTACTTAAATCAAGTCCAAAATCAATTTTTAAACTAGCCAATATCAATACCATGCAATTAGAAAGAACTATGAGTGCTTGAATGCAATTCTACCATAATATAATAATAATAATAATAAATCAAATTGGTGGCAATGGCATTGAATGTAATTTCTAATTAAGATAAAAACAGAGCTTTCTTCCTCTCTCCTCGTGAGAGAGAGAGAACAGTGGGGGTCGAGAGCTTTCCGACTGTGGCAGCGGCAGCGGCGGCGACGGAGGTGGCCGGCGGAGGTGGCCGGAGCTCCGTCCTGTGGAGCAAGAGGGCGGCTACTACTGCGGCTGTTCGAGCGGGCACACACGCGTGCTGGTGCGAGGGCCAGTGCTTGCTGTTGCGGTCTGCAGGTGGGTGGAAGCGCGCGGGCCGAGAAGACTTGCGGGCATAGAGGGTGCGGCATCTGCAGTGCGGTGCGTGAAGCGGCTATGTAGCGCCTGCGGGTGCGGGCGCGCAGCGCCTTCAGTCGCGGCTTGAAAGCGAAAATACGCGGTTTGTTAAAATACGTCGTTGTAACGCGTAAATCCGCTTTCGCTCTTAAATTTATAATCCTAGATAGGGAAGCATCTAGGGTTGTCCAAGGAGGCCAATTGTTTGCAATAGTGATTCTCTTGCTTGGAAATATCTCAACTTTCTTTTTGGTAATTTTCAATATACCATTTTTTTTATTTTTGAACTAAGGCAACATGCTAACTGATGGCGGGAAAAGTGTTTACACTTCGAATTAAATAAACTACTTCTAAAGTGGCAAGTAGAGCCTCTCCATAAGCTCACTCTAGGCAAGTGGAGGCCTAGAATAATTAGGGAGAGGGAGTGAAGAATGCTGAAGATAAGCAACTAGAAATGCAAACAAGAAATGCAAAGAAGGCAACTAGATAATTGAAAAAGTGTTTAACAAAAATGCCTAGTAGAGGAATGCTTCTACTACTAGAAAATTGCAATAAAGAAAGAAAACACAAATCCTCTAATTAGATGGTGAAGAAGAGGGCTTCTTGCTCCAAGGTTGGTGGCTCCCAAGCTTGAAAAGAATCCTTCAACTCCTTCCTTGCAGTACTCCGCCAAGGTGATGACCTCCAAGGCAAGCCCTAAGGGGGTGTGCCCTAAGTTTCTCTCCAAGGGTGGACGTCCACCCTAAGCTTTTCTCCTTTGCCTGGCCGTCCTCCTTGAAATGGGAGAGTCCTCCTCCTTGGCGTGGCTCAAGTTGAAGAGAGTGGGGAGAAGAAGGCACCAAAAGGGCTGGTGATGTGCCCCTTTAATCTCCTTCTCTACTCCTTCTTCTTGGCCGTAGGTATAGGTGGTTTAGGTAGAAAATATACTAAGGGAGGATGGGAATTATGTGGTGGTAGGGTAGGGTATTTATAGGATGGGAAAGGGGGTGGTTATGGTGTTTTTTTGGAGGGAAATGAAGGGGTGCTTGGTTATTTTTGGAGGGAAAAATGGGAGGGAAATGAAGAGGTGCCTTGATTTTCCCTCCAAAAATACCTTCTAGAAGGCAATTTTGGAGGGAAAAAATGGAGGGTGGAGATGGTCTTTGATGGTGGATGTAGGGTGGTGATGGAAGGGATAGTTGGCACCAAAATAAAGTAGGAGTAGGTGGTCTTTTTGCTGGAGCTTAGGTAGTAGGGTAGTAGGTTTTGGTGCCATGGAGGTGGACTAGCTATGTTAAGTAGCTTAGCTAGCTTAGCTAATAGGGAGTAGAGTTGGAGGCATTTGGAGCTAGGGTTTTCAGGGAGAAGAGCTGAGGAGGAGAAGTCTGGAGCTGGAGCTGGCTGCTGCTGAAGAGGCTGGCATGGGGCTACTCTAGCTAGCTTAGCTTGCTAGTTCTTTGCTAGTTGCTAAGCCAAGCTAAAGTGAGCTAGCTTCTACCAAAATGAGCTGAGGTGAGCTAGGTCTGGTGCTCTTGGGGAGAATCAAGCTGGTTGAGGCAGCTAAGGTAGCTTAGCTCAACTGAGTTGAGCTAAGCTGAATCCCCGGGAGCTGGACTTAAGCTTCCTTAGTTGAGATGAATTCTTCTTCAGCTGGCTGGAGTTGAGTGGAGCTGGATGTAGCTGGATCTGAGCTTGGGTGAACTCCTGTCAACTCAGCTGAGCTAGCTAGAGCTCCTTGTGAACTAGTGGGAGCTGAGATGAGCTAGACTCAGCTAAGTTGAGCTGGATGTGAGCTGAGGTGAACTCCTGTCAACTCAGCTGAGCTAGCTAGAGCTCCTTGTGAACTAGTGGGAGCTGAGATGAGCTAGACTCAGCTAAGTTGAGCTGGATCTGAGCTGACTTGAGCTAGGGTAAGCTAAGGTGAACTCTCTTGAGCTACCATCCAGCTGTGATTAGCTAAATGGAGCTGGGATGAGCTAACCCTAGTTCAAGTAAGCTAGGTTTCAGCTGTGGTGAGCTGGATCAAGCTGGGTTCCAGCTAGTCTGGGCTTCTCCTTCACCATTTGCCTTCTTGAGTGCTAGGGTTTTAGGGATCTGTGCATCTGTACATCCCTAACACTCACAAAAACACATTAAAACGACAATAAAAAATGCAATGCATGCCTATCCTAATTTATGCCTAAATGCAGCCCAAAAATCTGTTTGCGGAGTAAAATCCTAAGAGCTAGGTTAGTTTTAATGCATAAGAATGATGATAAACTGACGTTTATCACACCCCCATGCTTATCTTTTGCTAGTCTCTTAGCAAAACTTTAATTTTTTTGGAAAACGAAATTTTTGGGAAATCTAATTTTTTTGACTTTTGAGGAGAAAAAGAGATTAAGGGACCTTGGTAGATTAAAACACAGGAGGTACGGGATTTGTTAAAGATCAACATCAGGATTTATTTTTGGATCCAACCATTAGACAGAACGGGATCAATATATCCTCCAGAAAATTCACAAATTAACCCCTTGTTAATTCAGATGACTTGAAATGTTTGTTTTTAGGATTTTTCTGGCTCGTGAATCTGATTCGCAACTTGCAAATTCCTTTAAAACCTTGTGTCTGTGCTTGTGAAAAGTCAACATTTATAAGGACGTGTTATTATTATTATTATTATTTTTTTCTTTTTTCTTTTTCTCCCCCATGCTTATTTTTAGCTTAGTCTTACAACAGATGTGTCGGGATCATCATTCCCGTTACCATTCCTCGAGGGGGCTCTGGCGCCAGTACTTCGGGATAGCACTGCCATGACACCACCTAGGAGCTCACAACCCCAAAACACGATGCGGTGAAAAGGGGCGCTCCAAGCAAACTCAAGCTCTTGCTCCGACGCTATAGGTAGAGCACCGTCCAAGACACTTGAGCTACTGAAATGCGCTTTAATGCTCTGTCTAAAGATATGAAATATAGATATAGAGCAGCGCGAAGGTGGTAACATGTTGACATCGCGTCCTCAAAGAAGGTATTTTCCTTCTTCTCGGCGGTGGGAACTCAAACCAATGATCTGCTTCAGACTTTTACTAAATCCAAACAAGGGAGTTCTTCAAATTTTTAGTTGTTTTTAAGTGTTGACTTGTGTGTGAAAATTGACACAAGAAGTTTCTTGGGACCCATAAGTTTTTGAATCAGAAACTAAGTCAAATACTTTCCATATTACAAAATAGGATCAAGTCACCTGAACTATCATGAGTTCAGGTGGAATTTTAGAGAAGGATATCTGATCTAGTCTAAAATAGACCCTGGAATTCTAATGATTAGATCCAAATCCTCATCCTTAGTTTGTTAAAGATTAAATCCCATTGTACCAGAAGTGAATTTTTCGACCTTAGTCCTGATTTCAAAATTTTTCCTCAAAAAGTTTTCAAATTTTTTTTTTTTGGGTATGCAAGCAGGAAATAAATTAAAGAAAAATGCATGTTTTTAGGTTTTAAACATCCTAAATCGATCGTAAAAATTTAAAAACACCCCCCCATGCTTAAGATATGCCATGTCCTCATGCATTAGGAGGGAAAAGGAATCACCTTAGTGAAGAACGGTCAGGTTTAGGATGAATAAAACCTGGAAAAAGAAGAAAAGAGGAAAGCAAGAAAATGATGGGTTACCTCCCATCCAGTGCTATCTTTTACGCCATTCAGCCGGGCGTGAAGGTATGCACGGAAGACGTAAGATCATGTAAATAATTGGACACTTGGATGTCCGCAATAAAAGTGTCTTCCTCAAGATCCCTAAAAAGATGAGTGGTAAAGATAAAGGGATCAAAATAAAATAGAGAAATGGAAAAATGACCCGGATCTGGCCATGGTTTAAGTGCTTGTAAATTGCCAGATTCTGGTGGGTCGAGTGATAGGTCCAATGGAAAGGGATGGGGAATGGAGTCAATGAGATGTAGGGTGTGTGAAGTTAGTGTGGATGTTTCAGGAAGATGAAAAGGGGGAAAGTCAAACCCTAGTTGATCTGGAAAGTCTTGGACCACATAACTATCCTTAGAATAAGAATCAATAAAATCTAGATCAATAGTGGTCAAAGATGAATGAGATTGGATCAACATAGACATTTCAAATACTGCTTCCATTTTATTATCAGTGTCCTCAAAAATTTTGTGATTAATGGACCTCTTGGAAGATTGAAATAAATCTAATGAGAAGGTCTGGTTACTGCAACTTATATTCATTTTCCCAGAATGAGAATTGATATTAGCTGCTGCCATAATAAAAAAAGGTCTTCCAAGGATGGCATTAATGAGAGCCTTGGGTACCTCTATGTCAAGGACCAGAAAATTTACTGGAAATAGACAATTCCGGACCTTGATAATACTATCCTCAACAACTCCCCGCGGTTGAATGGTAGATCGATCTTCCAATTGAAATTGAACCTTGGTAGGTTTTAAATCACTGAATCGAAATTCCTCGAATAAGACAGGGGGGATGAGATTACTAGAGGTACCTAAGTCGAGAGGGGCACGAAAAATGGTGTCAGTTACGACAATTGAGATAAGTGATGTGCCCTGGTCCTTTTTTGTGAAAGGCAGCTTGCTCTGAAAAACTGAGTTGGCTGTCTTTGAAAGGACCAACCTTTCTAGATTCTGATCATGCCCTTTTGCAGTAAATTCTTTAGAGGCATGGGGGGAATCTAGGAAGGGAATATTCCTCTCGACTTGCTCAAATAAATCCAAAGAATTGTGGTCAGAGGGCTCTGATTTTGGATTGTTGGATTACAGTTTTTGAGAGTGGGAAATAGGGTTTGAATCAAGTGTTTTTAGGGTTTCTTTTTCTTCTTCCTTATTAAGGTTAGGGGGGTCAATCTGCATTGGTTGAATCAGTTTCATCATTTGATTGAGAAGGCCTTAAATCCATGGTGGTTTCCTCACTCCTCATAGTCTCTGCATATGCAGCTTGGTGTTCACTGAGAGGAGGTAGGGGGGCCTGATGTTGAAAGAAACTGGGTAGGTGCTGTGATATTGGGTTAATAGGAGGCTGAATCATGTGGTTCTGATGTTGGTAGACACCCGGGTGTTGGTTCCTGTGATTAATAAAGTTTGGTGTGGGTTGGGATGGTGAGTGTCCTGCAGGTCTTTGAGTCGGAATATCCCCAATTTGATCATTGAGATTGTTAATAAGATGGGTTGTTTCCTTTGTTTTTCTTTGTAACTCTTGCAAGGTTTTCATCATCTGGGCATTAATGTCTTCTTGAGATTGCCCAGATTGATAAGTCTGATTTGAACCATACCTTCCAAACGGGTTCTGTTGTTGGTGTGGAACCGGATTGGTCCAGGAGTGGGTCGGATAATCCCCCCCATTAGAGGAATTTTTCAATTTCTCCTGGATAGTAGGGACATTTTGGGTGGGGTGATGATTGGGATAAACATAATTCCCTGTTGAACCATAGAAAGCCTCAGAATAACAATTATACTCAGCATGGGATTTATACAGATTTTCTCTCTTGCGGGTGTTAAAAGGGGTGAGATGTGGAATGTGTGGAGCTTGGGCAAGTGTGGCAGGATTCCCTTGGTTGGCCAGGTTTGTTAAATCCTTATGCAACTGTTGTTGCTTAACTTGTAGCTGAGCCATGATAGAGTAGAAATTAGGTGGAGGGGCCTGATTAAGAAGCTCCTGGGTGGAAAAATAGGGGAAAGAAAAATTAGCATGCGGGTTAGAGGACCAATTTTTATTTTCCATTTTAAAAGAAGAGGAAGAATGCAGAAAAGTCTTTTCTTGGGGAGGCAAAATCAAGTGGTCCCTCCAAGTGTGGAGTTTTGGACCGCCGCCCGTGCAAAATGGAAGAAACGGGAGGGGAGGAGAAGAGATGGAGATGAGAGAAAGTGTGCAAATCAAACAGACAAAACTAGACCTAACTTAAATGTGACTCCCTAATAATAACCTAAGACTTGGTCTATATAGGAAATAAGTAGTCAATAGTGAATACCCGTTCTATCAACAAATCTAGCCAAGTTGCTTAAGGGGAGGTTTGGGCCCAAACGTTTCCCAGGGAAAACCCCAGGTGCTTGTACAAACCCGCGCCTGGTCGTTTGACACGGCCCCTCAGCCTGAACACCAGATATAGATGACAGAATTGGTACTAACTAAAGAAAACTTAAGACCTAAATAGCAAGCCTAAGTTGATAAAGCCTTAGGGGTCAAGTTGCTACAAATTTTAATTAGGTCTAGGATTCTATAGTGCACACGGAATGTGGAGGGCGTTTATTGGGTTGTTGCCCTGTTATTTGATTTTTTTGTGTGTGTGCAGGAATTGGAGAGTAGCTCCAATGAAAATCAAGTTGTCACACATTTTTTTTTATATTTTTGTCTTTTAGGATGTGATTTAATTAAATGAATTTTAGGGTTTTTCTCTTTAAGTTTTCAAACAAGTTTGAAAGTTCACAATCAAAGGAAAGACAAGTTGTATGTGTGATTGTATATTTCCTTTTAATTGAGTCTCTAAAGAGAAAGAAGAAACCCTAAACCAATTATTCCTGAGACAGAAATTTAACTACCAATGAATTATTTTTAGCTTTCAGAATTAAGTAGTGGTCCAAAAAAGTCAAACAACACCACTACTTTGAAGAAAATCAAACAAGGAAACCAGAAAAGATTTTTGTAAGATTTTAGGAATTTGTTTGATAATAGTTTTGAATTTTTAATTGTACTGGTGTCAAAGTCCAGAAATAATACCCGTGGGTATTATAGACTTTTCAGTATTACCACCGACCTCAGAAAATTTTTATGATTTTATATGATATGCAAAATTTCACAGGGATTCCAACAAGATAAATTTCACAAAAATTGGATGAGTATAAAAATTCTGAAAATTCGCGGACAGTAGCAAAACAGGAAGATTAGAGGGTGTGACCCCTCTGTAATCCACGAATTTTTAAAAATTAAATACAAATCCAATTGATATGAAATTTGGAAAAGATGTTCCAAACTTAATTGGAAATCACTCTATGAAATTTTATGATTTTAGGAGGCCTGTGGTGTTAGGAATCGATTTTTCAAGTCTGGACAGAAATCTAGACCCGAAAAACAGAACACCAATACTTGCAATGGAATGGTGCTAAAGAAGCATACAAGCAAACAATGATTTTAAAATGCACCACTCCACTTAATTTAAGTGTTTAGGGTCCTGAAAGCCAAGTTTAATATATTTTTGGTAGTTTTAATTAATTATGTGACTAGAAAGAGGAACCAACCTGAATTTTCGCGGGAAGAAAAGGATCTTTAAGCTCTCGCTTCCAGATTCCCGCTTTCCCGCTGTAGTTCCTGCACACACAAAAGAAAGAAAGAGAAGGGGATGAGATCCACTTCAAGCAAGAGAAAATGAGTTAATGCAAAGCCGTGCCTCCCCGGCAACGGCGCCAGAAAGTGATAGCGAAAATACGCGGTTTGTTAAAATACGTCGTTGTAACGCGTAAATCCACTTTCACTCTTAAATTTATAATCCTAGATAGGGAAGCATCTAGGGTCGTCCAAGGAGGCCAATTGTTTGCAATAGTGATTCTCTTGCTTGGAAATATCTCAACTTTCTTTTTGGTAATTTTCAATATACCATTTTTTTTATTTTTGAACTAAGGCAACATGCGAACTGATGGCGGGAAAAGTGTTTACACTTCGAATTAAATAAACTACTTCTAAAGTGGCAAGTAGAGCCTCTCCATAAGCTCACTCTAGGCAAGTGGAGGCCTAGAATAATTAGGGAGAGGGAGTGAAGAATGCTGAAGATAAGCAACTAGAAATGCAAACAAGAAATGCAAAGAAGGCAACTAGATAATTGAAAAAGTGTTTAACAAAAATGCCTAGTAGAGGAATGCTTCTACTACTAGAAAATTGCAATAAAGAAAGAAAACACAAATCCTCTAATTAGATGGTGAAGAAGAGGGCTTCTTGCTCCAAGGTTGGTGGCTCCCAAGCTTGAAAAGAATCCTTCAACTCCTTCCTTGCAGTACTCCGCCAAGGTGATGACCTCCAAGGCAAGCCCTAAGGGGGCGTGCCCTAAGTTTCTCTCCAAGGGTGGACGTCCACCCTAAGCTTTTCTCCTTTGCCTGGCCGTCCTCCTTGAAATGGGAGAGTCCTCCTCCTTGGCGTGGCTCAAGTTGAAGAGAGTGGGGAGAAGAAGGCACCAAAAGGGCTGGTGATGTGCCCCTTTAATCTCCTTCTCTACTCCTTCTTCTTGGCCGTAGGTATAGGTGGTTTAGGTAGAAAATATACTAAGGGAGGATGGGAATTATGTGGTGGTAGGGTAGGGTATTTATAGGATGGGAAAGGGGGTGGTTATGGTTTTTTTTGGAGGGAAATGAAGGGGTGCTTGGTTATTTTTGGAGGGAAAAATGGGAGGGAAATGAAGAGGTGCCTTGATTTTCCCTCCAAAAATACCTTCTAGAAGGCAATTTCGGAGGGAAAAAATGGAGGGTGGAGATGGTCTTTGATGGTGGATGTAGGGTGGTGATGGAAGGGATAGTTGGCACCAAAATAAAGTAGGAGTAGGTGGTCTTTTTGCTGGAGCTTAGGTAGTAGGGTAGTAGGTTTTGGTGCCATGGAGGTGGACTAGCTATGTTAAGTAGCTTAGCTAGCTTAGCTAATAGGGAGTAGAGTTGGAGGCATTTGGAGCTAGGGTTTTCAGGGAGAAGAGCTGAGGAGGAGAAGTCTGGAGCTGGAGCTGGCTGCTGCTGAAGAGGCTGGCATGGGGCTACTCTAGCTAGCTTAGCTTGCTAGTTCTTTGCTAGTTGCTAAGCCAAGCTAAAGTGAGCTAGCTTCTACCAAAATGAGCTGAGGTGAGCTAGGTCTGGTGCTCTTGGGGAGAATCAAGCTGGTTGAGGCAGCTAAGGTAGCTTAGCTCAACTGAGTTGAGCTAAGCTGAATCCCCGGGAGCTGGACTTAAGCTTCCTTAGTTGAGATGAATTCTTCTTCAGCTGGCTGGAGTTGAGTGGAGCTGGATGTAGCTGGATCTGAGCTGGGGTGAACTCCTGTCAACTCAGCTGAGCTAGCTAGAGCTCCTTGTGAACTAGTGGGAGCTGAGATGAGCTAGACTCAGCTAAGTTGAGCTGGATGTGAGCTGAGGTGAACTCCTGTCAACTCAGCTGAGCTAGCTAGAGCTCCTTGTGAACTAGTGGGAGCTGAGATGAGCTAGACTCAGCTAAGTTGAGCTGGATCTAAGCTGACTTGAGCTAGGGTAAGCTAAGGTGAACTCTCTTGAGCTACCATCCAGCTGTGATTAGCTAAATGGAGCTGGGATGAGCTAACCCTAGTTCAAGTAAGCTAGGTTTCAGCTGTGGTGAGCTGGATCAAGCTGGGTTCCAGCTAGTCTGGGCTTCTCCTTCACCATTTGCCTTCTTGAGTGCTAGGGTTTTAGGGATCTGTGCATCTGTACATCCCTAACACTCACAAAAACACATTAAAATGACAATAAAAAATGCAATGCATGCCTATCCTAATTTATGCCTAAATGCAGCCCAAAAATCTGTTTGCGGAGTAAAATCCTAAGAGCTAGGTTAGTTTTAATGCATAAGAATGATGATAAACTGACGTTTATCATGGCTGAGTTGCTAAGCCAGGTCTGCAAAGGTGGGGGGGCGTGCTGCAAGGAGGCGCTGGAAGGGAGGATGCGGTGGGGCACGCTGGAGGAGAGGCGCAGGCTTGTGCGTGAGCGCCTGCTGTGGCGTGGGGCTGCAGGGACGCGTGTGCGCGCGTGGGCTGGAGATCTGCCTGCAGCAGGAGGCGCTGGTAATGGCACCTGCTGTGGCTTGGTGGCTTGGTGGATGCAGCAAGGAGGCACAGCAAGGGAGAGGCACGCTGGCTAGATTGCTGCGCCTGCTGTGGCTGGAGATGGCGCGCGATTGCCTACAGTGCGCAAGGAGGATGCGCCGGCGGAGGCGTGCGGGCGGAGAAGACTTTTTCCCCGCAAGGGGAAAGGGGGCACAGTGCGGCATAGTGCACGCTTTTTTCTCTCTGGATCACAGGGTTCGCCTTTTCCACGGTGAAGCAGTTCCCCGCGAGGGGGAAAGATGGCCTTCCTCTCTCGTCGCCTCCTCTCTTTAACTCCTTCCTTTACGCGTGCGAGAGTTAAGGGATTTTGAAATCCCTTAACTATTTCTGGCATCGTTTGTTGAGGGAAGGCGGTGGAAGGAGTTGATGTTGTTATTTGGGGAAATTTATCCCACACCCTTGTTCTTTTTGCATTTTATTACCTGCACATAAAAATAACAAAATAATTAAGTTATAGAATGTTATAAACTCAAATTATAAGGTGTACAAATATTCTATAACTTAATTGCCATTATTAACACACCTAAACTATACGATTAAATATACATAGGCTTAATATTAGTTCATTTTAATGGACTCATCACTCCTCTTTTTCCTCTCTTCTTTTCTGTTCTGCCTTTCTTCTTTCCTTAGTGCCTGTTGATTGCACTGCAAAAATACACCTGCAATTGTACCGTCTTGTGCTATTTCCTAGCATTATTAGTGCATATTAGGTAGACATAGTCGCATTTGTGAATATAGACGCATGCATGCATTTAATTGAGAGGGGAGGAGAGTGAAATAAATGGCCTTGCAATTAACATTTTTCCTCAAGTGCATCTTTGCAAAATTCACCATCTTTTTATTTTTTTCTACTTGACTTTGAATTCTTCCTGCGGCTGCATGGCATGGCTGGACCTTCCTCCTCGCGCCATGCTCTGTAACACCTCTCCCTGCCAGCCGCATGCAGCCTCTCTCTCCTAAGCCATGACCAAGCCATGCACAACCAGGGCATGGCTGTGCATGCGTTCTTCTTCTTTAAAAAGAGCACGGCTCCTTCTTTGCAAAGGAGCCTGGTCCTCCACACAAAAAAATCCAACAGCAGCTTCTCTTCTTCTCCAGGCCATCTCCTCCCTCTCCCTCCATACGCAGGCCCTCCTCCTCTGAGGAGACACCCTGTGGATAGGAGCACCTCACGGTGGTGCACAACCACCACCGTGAGTCCACCACCGCCCAGCTCATCAAAGAGCCGGTGGGTGTGGTGGCTCTTTCTTTGTTTCTTCGTTTGAAGCACCTTCAGCCATTACCGCAAAGCTTCAAGCTGTGAAGCTCAATTGGCCACCGCACGCCCTTGCAGCTGCCATCCGAACTCCAAAGCAGCAGCAGCAAGGCGGCAGCAGCGCACGCAGGCACCCACGCGCGCCTGCAGGTACCCTTGCCTCCCTCTCCGCGCGCCCTGTCGCGTTCTCTCTTCCGCCCGCAACCAGCCGATGCAGACCTTCTTCCGTGCGCGCCGAGCCACGTCCACGCCACCCGCACTCACAGCACCGGGCGTACCCGGTCACGCGGCTCGGCCATGCACTGTAACCACTGTTCATGCCAGTCTACGGAACACTGTGGCTACAGTGCGGTGACTGGTAAGTTTCTCACTTAACCGGTCACCCGGCACGCCGCTACCGCTAATCGCCTGCGCGCGCGTTCTGCCCCGCGCCCATTCCAGCGCCCGCCAGCGCGTCTGCGTGCGGTCCTCTTCTAGTGCCCGCTTCTGTCCACGTCTCCCTTCGCCCACGTGCGCCTGCGTGCGCCCACCCTAGCTCTCTGCGCAACGTTGTGTGCTGCGGTCCTCTCCGCGGCCACTTCCCTCCGGGCGAGCGCTGCTCTGCGCGCATATGCGCCTGCGCGTGAGCGTGAAGCCTCAAATGTCGGCCCCACTGCTGCAGATGACCTAAACACCTCTCTTTTCCTCAGCAGAAGCCCTCTCTCTCTCGTGCTCTCTCTCTCTCTCAGCACTCTCTCTCTCTCTCTGCAGAAACACATACACACACACCTATACACTATATATATATATACATATATATATATTTATATCTATATATATTTATATACATATATATATATATACTTATATCTATACATATAATAGTATCTATATACTTAAGTATTAGTATACATACACACACATATATATATATATATCTATATACTTATATAAATATATATATACATATATATATATATATACACATTTATCTACATATATCTATACATACATATATTACTATATACATACACATATATAGATATACATCTATATAGTATTATATACATACATATACATACATATATATATCTATACATATATCTATCTATACATGTACTTATATATATATACATATATATACACACATATATATACATATATAACTACATATATATACCTATATATTTATAACCATATATATATATACATATAGATATATTTACATATATACATATATATATATATATATTTTCACATTACTTACCATACGTTGTATCGCGGGAATATCTACACCAGTTGTTGATATTCCCCGATACACGCGTACAAAAAGCGTGTTCGCATTTATCTTCCACCAATCCACCTTACACGCGGCACCTCATCCTGTTGGTTGCGTCTTTCTAGACGATGACCGACTCGACACCGTGCTACACTCCATCTCCGCCTCCACCCCCACCCCTTTATACATATATAATATATAACTATATATATATGCTATATTTACTTTATTTCTGTTTCGCTTTCTTGCTAGTAAAAAGATAAACAAAAATATATATAAAAGAGAAAAGATAATCCTTGACTTGCAGGTACTCTGTCTTGCGAATAGCAAGACTCGTTTTGGAACCTTGATTTGGCTCAAAGCCAAGAACTTAATTTTGAGGGTGTGCCTCAAAGACAAAGATTATCAGAAAAAAAAAATCTTAAATAGAAAAACACCAAAAACACAATAAACGAACGGAAGAGATTTGTTGTAGGAAAGGCGTAGAAACTTGACTTGTGACCCCACTTCCCTGAGTTAGACCCTAGGCCTAAAAGTGACCAAGATAAAATCACGTAGGTTAGGTTAAAAATTTTGTAAAGAGATGGTTAGGTCCGATTTAGGTTAACCACTATACACATTTCAATGATAAAATCACTATATTAACAAACCTATCCGGGCCCGACCAACATACTCTTCTGGCACCGTTGCCGGGGAAGTGCACCTGCAAGTAAGTTTCTATTCCATTCCTTTCATTTTTTCTCCTCTCTTCACGGGTGTTTTTGTTTATTGCTGTGCAGGTGAACCTGTCGCAAGGAGAAGGCAGGCAGATGAAGTCGAAGATGTAAGCAGATCCAAGGCAGGAACGAGAGCGTGAAGACGCCGACACCGCATTGGAGCTTCGCACATGTTGCCGAACAAGTAGGTCTTCTTTTCTTAGCAACTTAGGTTAACTTGTCACCTTAATAAAAAAAAAACTAAAAACTAGAAAAACTTCTTGGGATCTCTTGGGGCAAGTGGATTAAAATTCACTTGTTTGATTGATTTCCTTTACTCCTACCGCCTTGGGATTTCCCGCCTTACTTCGCATAGCGAAAATCCAAGAATCTTGATTCTTGAATTTTTCGCCGTGTGAAGTATTCTTTGAGGCAAACATAAAAGGATTGATTGCACCCCTCTTTTGCCTCACTTATCTGCAAATTCGGGATCACATTTTTCGTGGGGAGACTTGGAATTGAGTTAATTCTAACCCCACCACGATTGTTCAACTTGCCTAAGATTCGATCCTGAATACTTCAACCCCAACAATTTGATTTTCCTTATCTTTTGGTTGAGCCTTGTGTGTGGACATCTTTTTGGTGATTGGGAGCACTTGAATTGAAGTGCTTTGGCTCCCTTTCACACTAATATAAAACTGATTTGTGCACCCACACATAGAAATCTCCATTTAGGGAAGCTCATTGCATTGTAGCATGCATTAACCAATTGACATTGAAGAAGGGTTTGTTGGGCTTAGAAGAAAACTTGTATTCTCTCAAAACCCAGAGATTGGTTGAAGTGGTATTTCAGCGAAATCCTAAAAACCATACTACTTAAGGCTGAACTCTAAAAATCATTCACCAATTAAAACTTCAATTCGGGGAGATTTCCTTGTTGCATGCTTGTTTTACACACTTGAAAAAATCAATCACTTGGGCATTACCCGTAAACAACGCCCTTCACATTCCAAAAGAACTTGATCCTAAGCCTCTAACTAAAATTGGTAGTAACTTGACCCTTATTAATGATTGGAGGTCTAACTACCTGCGTGTAGCACCTACGTGTTGGTGAGGGTTCCTGCATGCTATCGGGTGTCTAAGACTGGGGCAAACTGCCTTTCAATCTAGCCCAGTGGTTCCGTGGTGTTTGCATTCGGTTCCGTAGTTCGTGATAGTAGGCAACTTAGATCTTTAGGTCTAAGGGTACACTGTAGAGGTTAGAATTTGATTGAATTGATTTGTCATCAAGTGTACCTTTGCGGCGTCATTTCTCTCATCTCTTTCCCTTCTTATTTCCCCAATTCATCCTGCGGTAGTGCATGTTTGGGAGGAGGTCACAAAACCCTGAACTGTGTGAATTGCCTGATAATTTTAGAAAAGGAGCCAAATCGTCCTCCTCCACAAACATGGCTGCACGCCCACCCCCAAATCCTGAGGGAGGAAACCGCCCTCAAAACCCACTAGGTGGTGGAGCCTTGGATCCCATAACCTGCCTCTAAGCCCAAATGGAAATGTATAATAAACAAATTGAAGCCATAAGGGAAACTTTGGAGGAAATGCAGAACCCTCCCGAACGGGAGGAGCCTAGGTCTCTTAGCTCTTATCAGAATCCCGCTGCTATAGAGACCATAGGACAAATTCGGGTCCCCATGGGTGGGGATGACTTTGAATTGAAGCCTAACATAATTGGCCTAATAAATTTTCATTTCCATGGTCTTGCAAGTGAAGATTCTTTTCTCCACTTGGAAGACCTAACTCGATTAGCTGAAACTATTAAACCAAGAAATATCGTGTTACCTATAGTCCTCATGAAAATGTTCCCGTTTTCATTGCGGGATAAAGCGTCGCAGTGGTTACGCACCCTTGGGAGAACCATCCACTCTTGGGAAGAGATGCCAACAGTGTTTCTCAAGAAGTTCTTCCCAATCGGGCGAACCAATGCGTTTCGCCGTGCTATCACTTCTTTTACGCAACAAAACGGCGAACAATTTCATGAGGCATGGGAGAGATATAATGACCTCCTCAGGAAGTGTCTGCACCACGGTCTGCCTAAATGCCATATAGCCCAGATTTTCTACTATGGGCTAAATGGGACTTTAAAGCAGATTGCAAACGCTTCCTGTGGAGGGAATTTCATGAATAAAGACGAGAATGGAGCATTCGAACTATTTTAAAATATGAGTGAAAACTCAATGAACAATGCTTCCATTGTCGCCTTTAATCGTACCAGCCAGCCCCGTAATGTCCACGAAGTTGACACGAGACCCTCCCATTCATCCACAGATCTAAGCCTTATCGCACAAAAACTGGATGAAGTCTCCGTCGTGCACAAGAAGCTAGACGAGCTTCTGGCCAACCCTGCCCATTCTTTGGCAAACACCCCCACTTCATCACTTCGTCACAATCCCAATTCTTCCAACACCAGGCTTATCCCGAGAGACCCCGTAAGACCTTCCTTACCGAGTGTCGCACCGAGCGACTCGGTAAGTCATGTGGATCTGGCTTCTGCGAGCCAGTATTTTGACACGGAGGACCAAGCCTCCATGTGCTCGGACACATATTTACATGCGGACGCGTCTTCTGGCATGGAAGACGCTTGTGCCCTGGGGAACAACCCGTTCTCTGCCACTTATAACCCAGGGTGGCGAAATCATCCGAATTTCGCATGGTCCAACAACCCGCAGCACCAAAACCCCGCGGGTGGACCAATGCGACCGTCCGCACCCGTCATCCCAAGGGCTCAGTCTAATCCTATGGCGAATCCGCCATCAGGCCCTTGCGTACAGCAAGCAGAACATGCATCAAGTCCTCTTGATAAATTGATGCGAATGATGACGGAAATGTCAAAGCGCCATGAAGAGAACATGACCTCTCTTCAGCACCAATTGGTGCAGCAGAATGCTGAGATCAGTCAACTACGCATGGCGACTCGATCTCAGGGCACTCTTCCCGCCCAACCTATTCCAAACCCGCGAAATTTCGTACCCCATGGTCCTCAACCACAGGTACGACCTTCTCAGGGGCAAGTTAATCAGATTCTGCCAGCTCCGAGCATTCCACCGGGATTTTCGGCTAATCCCGCTGCAGCACCGCACTCTTATGTCCCTATTGCGAACTCTCCTCCGCCGTATGATCCCACTGGACCCGCATAGTCCAATGCTATCACTACGAGGAGAGGTAAGAGACTGTTGATCCACCTCGACCTGATCCTGGCACGTCTTCTTCATCGCCCTCTCATTCGGGATGCGCACCACATTCGCGAGAGGATGATACACCCAAATTGGTGCCAGAATCCATTCCATTCCCTGAGGCTCTACTGAGGGAGCAAAAAGGCAAAAGAAAGATACGTAGGCCTTTGATAACTTGCGTAATTTGTTCAGGGATGTAGAAATCAAGGTACCCCTGCTCGAGGCTATCGACCACATACCTACTGTCGCCCGATTTTTCAAAGACTACACAACACCCAGGCGATAGTCAAAGAAAACCAAGAATCCGGCGGTTCTCTCGCCTCATGCGAGTTGTGCTATATTGTCAAATCTAACACCGAAGTAGAAAGATTTGGGCACACCGCTTATTTCCTATAGCATCCAAGGCTACAAGTTTAACCGTGCCCTGCTTGATCTAGGATCTTCCATCAATCTCATACCAACCATCATGCTCGAAAAATTTTCCTTGGGAAATCTGAAACCCACCCCTGTCACGTTACAGTTGGCAGATCGTTCTGTCAAAATCCCGAAGGGTGTGATGGAAGACGTGGTGGTTAGGGTCAACAGTCTCTGTTTTCCTGTTGACTTTCTTGTTTTAGATATGGAAGTTCCTAGCTCACTTTCTGATTGTCTGATTATCCTTGGTTGACCTTTCTTGGCCACAGCCCGCGCCCATATCGACTGCGAGTCGGGTTGTATCGAGATTGCCGTTGGATCTGAAAAGATCATGCTTAACATCTTCAAGGCAGCCAAGAACTTTGATTGTGATTGTATCGAGGATGACACGTCTAACGAGGACATGGCCGTCAGTGCATGTATCAGACTAATTGGGACCTATTCTGACTGCTGCGAATTACCTTTAAACACTGACGATTGCCTGATCGACATATATTGTGACGTTCCCCCATCCCTCCCTTGTCCCGTAACTTCTCCTAGCTAGACTTCTGACAAGGTTTTCTCCGCTTCCCATACCTCGTGGTCTAAGTCATATCCGGGCTACTCATCGTCGGTCCACACTCTTGAAGATCGGATTGCCCTTTCTTTCCCGCCAAATCAGGCGGATTTGCAACTCCACACTGGGACCTTGAGCCCATATCCTACTCGTTGGGGCTATTCCTTTTTGGATCCATCTATCCAAGAAGCCCCTCTTCTTGGCCAATCTGAGGGCCAACTTCTTCCTCCTGATTTGTTCTCCGATTCACCTGGGACACTCTCGTCCCATGAAATGCTAGACCTTTCACCATCCACCATCACTTTCATGCCACTATCATGATCACTTCACTTTTCACTTCACCACCCACCATCCACCCACCCTACCACCCTGCTGTATACCCTGCACTTCAGCTCTCATTACCCAATCTTTTGTCCTTCCTCTACCCTACACTGCATGCATATGAGGACATAGCATCATTTGGCATGGGGGGGTGGATAGGCATCCTTAGGATTTGGGTATTTTATGGTATCATGCAGTTTCCACCTAAATATATGTATATTAAAAAAAAGAAAAATGAAAATGGTGTTTAGTAATGATCTAAAAGTCGAAACAAAAATACAATAAGTGTTTATGGATATTCAACCACTATTTTGAAGACTTTCCAGGCCACAGAAGCTTGATTCACTCAGGCTCGGCTTAATTCACTTGAGCATTGACAAGATAGATTGGAATCTCTCCTAACTAAGGACGTATTCTTATACCTGAGACACCAGTATAGGATCCGTTGGTTTGCTTCTACTCGAGAGCTTCAGTAAACTTGGTTCACACTACACATATCAGGAAAGACCAGGTGAACATAAGATCCAACCCTAGCGTTCATTAGGGAAGGTGGAGTTCTTACCTGTGCACGCAGGTAGATTTTTTATCCCAGCCTTTAGTCTTGTGTTTAGGAGAGACTCTTTCCACCAAGAAGAAACTCTCCCACCAAAAAGAAAAGTGTGCTCCTCCAAATAATGTTGTAAGAGATATACTGACATGTGTTTCAAAAAAAAAAAAAAAGGATGCAAATAAGTCAGTATATCTCACAAATGTTTGTAAAGTCTTCGCCCTACAAAAAGTTCTTTAGGGCAGGTCGCAAATACCCTGTCTTTTTTGAGCACAAATGTCAGAAAATGGGAGTTGAGTTTTCCATCATCTTTTTAAGGGTCAATCCGAAGACACGAGCTGAAACTGGGACCAACCTTTACTTAAAAATTCGTGAAACCCTGGGCTTGAGTCTTAATGTTCATCTGGTCAGTCTTGATCCATCACTAAGCACATGCCATAATCTCTTGAGCTCTTGAGTATGGCAAAAACCTCCTGGGTCCTGGAAATAGTACTTAAGGTTTAAATATCAAGTGTCCTGGTTAGTTGAGAGTTGATCTATGTCATGTGAGACTTAAAATACTGGTAGTCTTCTCTGCAATTGGTTCTCACAATATCCAACAATAAGCACACCTTTGTCGCCTCAGAAGAAAATCTTCAGCTTAAGATCATTTCTAAATACTATTTTGCTAGGGACTAGCAAAAGGTAGGCATGGGGGTATGATTGCACCGCAAAAATACACCTGCAATTGTCCCGTCTTGTGCTATTTCCTAGCATTATCAGTGCATATTAGGTAGACATAGTCGCATTTGTGAATATAGACGCATGCATGCATTTAATTGAGAGGGGAGGAGAGTGAAATAAATGGCCTTGCAATTAACATTTTTCCTCAAGTACATCTTTGCAAAATTCACCATCTTTTTATTTTTTTCTACTTGACTTTGAATTCTTCCCACGGCTACATGGCATGGCTGGACATTCCTCCTCGCGCCATGCTCTGCAACACCTCTCCCTGCCAGCCGCATGCAGCCTCTCCCTGCCAAGCCATGACCAAGCCATGCATAGCCAGGGCATGGCTGTGCATGCGTTCTTCTTCTTTAAAAAGAGCACGGCTCCTTCTTTGCAAAGGAGCCTGGTCCTCCACACAAAAAAATCCAACAGCAGCTTCTCTTCTTCTCCAGGCCATCTCCTCCCTCTCCCTCCATACGCAGGCCCTCCTCCTCTGAGGAGACACCCTGCGGATAGGAGCACCTCACGGTGGTGCACAACCACCACCGCCCAGCTCATCAAAGAGCCGGTGGGTGTGGTGGCTCTTTCTTTGTTTCTTCGTTTGAAGCACCTTCAGCCATTACCGCAAAGCTTCAAGCTGTGAAGCTCAATTGTCCACCGCACGCCCCTGTAGCAGCCGGCCGAACTCCACAGTAGCAGCAGCGCATGCAGGCACCCCTGTACGCCTGCAGGTGCCCTTACCTCCCTCTCTGCGTGCCCTGTCGCGCTCTCTCTTCCACCCGCAACCAGCCGGTGCAGACCTTCCTCCGCGCGCGCCGAGCCACGTCCACGCCACCCGCACTCACAGCATCGGGCGTACCCGGTTGCGCGGCTCGGCCATGCATTGTAGCCACTGTTCATGCCAGTCTACGGAACACTGTGGCTACAGTGCGGTGACTGGTACGTTTCTCACATAACCGATCACCCGGTGCACCGCTACCACTGTTCGCCCACGCGCGTGTTTAGCCCCACACTCGCTCCAGCACTCGTCCGCGCGTTTGTGTGCGGTCCTCTGCCAGCACCCCTCTCGTCCGCGTCTCCCTTCACTCGGGCGCACCTGCGTGCGCCCACCCCAGCTCTCCAAGCAGCATTGTGCGCTGCGGTCCTCTCCGCGGCCACTTCCCTCCAGCGCGCGTTGCTCTACGCGCATACGCGCCTGCGCGCGAGCGTGAAGCCTCAGGCGTCGGCCCCATTGCTGCAGACGACCTAAACGCCTCTCTTTTCCTCAGCAGAAGCCCTCTCTCTCTCGTGCCCTCTCTCTCTCTCTCTCTCTCTCTCTTACAGCACTCTCTCTCTCTCTCTGCAGAAACACATACACACACACTCACACTCTCATACACACACACACTTATACACTATATATGTATATATACATATATATATATATATTTATATACATACATACATATATATATATATATATACTTATATCTATACATATAATAGTATCTATATACTTAAGTATTAGTCTACATACATATATATATTTGTATATCTATATGCTTATATAAATATATATATACATATATCTATATGTATATATCTGTATATATATATATCTATATATATATATATATACATACATATATATATATATACATATATATATATATATATATATATATATATATATATATATATATATATATATATATTAGAACCTATATAACTAAGTATTATTATACATATATACATATTGTTGAAGCGACTGGCTCGATCGTGTTTTAATAGTTATTGCGTCATGGTATAGGTGATCAAGCGTCGTCAACAAATAAAAGTTTTTATTACTCGAAAATCGGAGTATCCGAGGTAGAACACAGGGAGCAATCAGAATTTACTACAAATCTCAAATGTAATTGAACACTCTAATTTACTCAAAAGTTTAATTCAAATGCATTTAAAAAGTAATCCAGGAAAAAGAGTAAAATTGGACGTCTGATCACAAGATCAGACGTCTTAAAAGTGTTTTCCCTTCTTTGATTATTCTTCTTCTTCTGATCTTGCTTTCTTTCTCTTCTGTCTTGGCCTTTCTTCTTCTTTCTCTTCAGTCTCTCTCTTCTTCCTTCTCTCTCTCTCTGCAAATCGCTCACAGGACGCTCTCTCAGAGCCGTGGGTAATCGGATCGGCTAGCGCACCCGGGACCAGGCGCACCGGCGTGAGGGTGATGCGCGAGGTGTGCTCAGATAAGGTCGGGTCGAATCCCGCCAGATCCGCGAGGTGAAACCGCGGACGAGGCGAGCGTGGGTAAGGTGAGGGACCTCACCCCTGTGCGTTCGGAGGTGATAAGAGAATAACACAAATTCAATTTAAACCGTACCTGTGCCTCGTAGATTGCCGATGTGGGACTA
Organism: Thalassia testudinum; assembly: GCA_037157565.1. NCBI lineage: Eukaryota > Viridiplantae > Streptophyta > Magnoliopsida > Alismatales > Hydrocharitaceae > Thalassia > Thalassia testudinum. The sequence goes on from JAZHRO010000031.1 coordinate 150,750,197, forward strand.
TCAGTCTCGCCTTGCTCTCGTGTGTGCCCGCAGAACGCTCTTCATCGATTGCCAAAGCTGCGGACTTCGTTACGTTGTCCACTGGGTCAGATAGCTTCGTAGTGCTTGCCCGAGTCAGCTGCACCTGAAGCCTGGCCGTCCTGAAGCCTGGAGCTGCTTTGCGTCACCGTCAATGGCGGGAGAGGCTTGAAAACTTCAGACACAAAACAAGCCTCTCAGCTTAATCAGATCATCGGAGGACCTTCGCCGTGCCACGGCGAAGGTGAAGGGCAAGGTGGCAGGCCGTGGGGCAGCCGAGGCGTGCGTGCCTAGGTTGCCCTGTGGCCGGATGGATGGGTGAGTTCGGGGGTGTGTTGTGGAGGTGTAGCATGGCAGTGGAGGGGCGGAGTGTGTTCAGTGTGGTGAGGCGGAACTTTTGTGACGGCCGGCGAGGCGTGTGGGGCTGCGGAGCGACGGGGGCACCTCGCCGGAGGTGGGCCGGAGATGAGGAAGGTGATGGTGGACGGCGGCGGTCGAGGGGCAATCAAGTGAAATAGAATGGAGAAAAGAAAGAGGGGAAGTTGTGGAGTAGTTCTAACCTAATTGTAGGGACGAAGGGGGCGGAGAGGTGGACAGCTGTACCTGCTGTCGTCGGAGAAGAAGATGCCCAGTGGGGGAGGACGGCGGCGACGACGGGTCTGAGGCAGCGTGCGCGGGTATTGAGTGACGCGGAGGAGAATCAGGAAGAAGTCTCTGCCACTGGTTTTGTGGCAGAGCGAAGAGGAAAGGAAAGAAAGCTCACCGGAGCTCGCTGGGCACCCTGGCCGGGAAGGAAGAGACGAATCTGAGGTGAAACCCCGGCCAGGTCGAGCTGAAAATGAGCGGCCGGGTTTGGGGGTTCTTTTATAGGTATTAGGCCGTGTGTTCAGAGCTTGGAGGGCACGTATCCGTCTCTGACGGCTCGCCGGAGAAGGAAAGTGGGTGGATACCCAAATCCCTCATGCGTTCGCACGAGAGATTGGGATCAAATCAGGGATTATGACTGGCCTCAGATGGAAGGGAATTCCTCAAAGAATCTCCCTTCCATTTCTGGTAGGGGATCTCTGAGGAATCAGAGAGTATTCCCTCTCTAATCCTTGCTGGAGCAGGATTCTGCCCCAATAATGGTAGAAGGACCTGATTGCAAAGTTGGCGAGGAAGTTAGGGACCAAAATGTGATTTGGGTGTACTAAATTGCAAAGTAGGTCAAGATGACCTCCCCTTAGGTCCAAATTTTGGTAAAAACCTAATTTTGACCTAAGGAATCCAATTGTGAATTTTAATTTTAGGTTTGGCCACGTTTGACTGGATATTTTGCGTAAAAACCCAAATTAGGTTAATTGATGAGCTAGGACCCTAATCTAGGTCAAACTGGGCTCCAAAGGCAAAATTAAGTGTTCTAAACCCCAGGGGATATTTTTCCATGATTTTTAGAGGGTTTACTTGATTTTTATCCTGACCGGAACCTTGTTGATTTAAGCGGGTCTGTTTTAGGGTTATCAAATGTCATTTAATTCCTAGATTGCAAATAAACCCATGTCTGATTGAATCAACCCACTTTTTATCTTATTTATACCTTTTGACCTATGTTTTGCTCTGAGAAATCCCGTTTATGTACTGCAATGGTAAAATTGCAGTTTTAACCTTTATTTCATGTTTTCTTCTCAAAGCACTTATTCCTTCATTTAGGCCTTCTTCTAGGTTATGTAGGAGCTTTTATTCTCTTTATTGGGTCAAAATGAGCTAGTTATGACTCATGATGAGGCTCTCATCATACCCCCATGCCTAGCTTTTGCTAGTCCCTTAGCAAAATTTCAAGGTTTTAACTTCTGTTCTAGACCCTGAGTGTAAGTGCTTTTCTTTTTCTTTTGTGATTAGGTAGGAATGCCGACAATACACCTAGAGGTATTCAAGTACCAACCAAAATCCGGACCTGTTCCGCTTTAGCCTCAGTCCTCCGCAAAGGTTTCTAAGGCCCACAGAAGCTAACCTAGGGTTTGTTGGATTCCACGGTTAAAGCACCCGTGCTTGAGACATTCTTAACTTAAGTTTAGTTTGCAGTGCATTTTTGTAAAAGAGAGATAGAAGATTTATTGTTTGGAGAACTTTCCTCTCTCTTTTCTTTTTATTTCTAGCTTCGGATTAGTTTCTCAACACGGTCTGTATCGGATTCCTCGTCCCCATCATCAATCCTCAAGGGTTCCTGGCTATCAATGCTTCGATATAACACCACCCATGGCAAGCCCTAGAACCCTTGCTTTCGAGATTTCGAGATAATCCCGCCCATAGCGTTCCGTGGTCGAATTCAGACCCTGGCGATTGACATTTCGTGATAATGCCGCCCATGGTATCTGAACCAGCAGAGTGCTTACATGCCCCCAGTAGGATATTTAAATATCCTAAGAGACAAGCACCGAGGAGACGATATGTTGTTATGCATCTTCGAGGGGAATTTCTCGCCTCTCCTCGCTGGGAACTCATCCAAATCAACTTGTGTTGATTGGCCACTCCTAATCTAGGTGACTTTTGTAGAACATTAAACGCTTTTGCATGATTTGGATGTTTATGCTCACTGAACCAGACTGTGTGTGAATTTGGGGTGCTTAGGTTACCGAATCTCGCAAACTGGAGGTCAGTTAACGAGGCCGAATACTTCCTAAGCCTTAGACATAATACTTAAGCTTCGCATTTTCCCCAACCTCTTGAGGATTATCCAGATTTTAGCGGATACGTGAATTTTTAAGCTAAAGAATCTTGCCCAAGAGGCCTAAAATCAGCGTTCCCGCTAATCTCTTATTATGTCTCTGATAGCGAAATACGCGTGATTAGTAAAAGTAGGTTTTTAACGTCGTTGTAACACGCGAATCCGCTTTCGCTTTTAAATTTATATCCTAGATAGGGGAGTATCTAGGGTCGTCCAAGGAGGCAAAAATTGTAAAATTAATCCTCTTGCTTACAAATAGATCTCAACTTTCTTTTTGATATTTTTCAATATGAATTTTTTTTTTGTTTTGAAAAGACGAGGGCAAAATGCAAATTGTAACGAAAAGTACTAACACCTACAAATGCTTAACTAAAATTTAAAAGGTAGAAATATCTTCTTCCTAAGCTCACTCTAGGCAAGTGGAGGCCTAGAGTAATTAGGAAGAAGAGGTGAAACAAGTGCTAGAACCAAAAGTAACAATTGCAATAAAAAGCTAAAAGAAGGCAATTTGATTGAGTAGAATGAGTGTTCTTTTCAAGGACAAGTAGAGGAATGCTTCTACTAGAACTAAACAAATCTAAAAGCAAGAAAAGAAACACAAATCCTCTTGCAAAAATGGTGAAGAAGGGCATCTTCTTGCTCTAATCCTAGCTGCTCCTTGGCTTGAAAAGAGGGCCTCCTTCTTCTCCTTCCTTAAGAGCTCCTCCAAGGTGGAAGCTACCACCTTTAATGCTCTCTCCAAGGGGTGGGCGTGCACCACCCTCAAAAACTCCTCCAAGGTGGTATGAACCACCTTCAAGATCTCCTCCAAAGATCTTCCTTGCCTGGCTTCTCCTTTGGCTGGCGTGACCTAAGAGAGAAGGGAAGAGGGCAAGGCACCAAGGGGACAGAATATCCCCTTAATGTTCTTCTTCTTCTTCTCTCTTGGACGTGGGCTTCTTGGTCGAATATGAGAGTGAAATTGCTAGCCAAGGATCACTTGAATGGTGGTGGGTAGTGGTCCTTTTATAGGGTAGGATGGGGGGTTAAGGTGCCCCTTGAAATGGAGGGCTAGGATGGAAGGATGGAGGTGGTTGGTGATCCTATGGATAAGGTGAGTTGGCGCCAACCCAAGGAGTGTTAAAGGGGGTGGTTATGGTGGTGTTGGTGTCTTTTGGTGGTGGAGAGACACCACCATTTTGGCTCCAACATGGGGTCTTTTAGAAGGGGGGTTGGTGGATGGTGGAGATGGATTCAAGGGAAATTGTGTGGTGGAGATGAGGGGGAATTTTGGAGGGAAAAGTGGCGCCATTAAGGGGGTGGTTAGGGGTAGTTTTTGGCGCCACTTTTAGGTGTCTTTTGGAGGTGGTGGGTAGGTTAGGTTGGTGCCAAGTAGGTTAGCTTATGTGGAGCTTAGGTGAAACTAGTTGGGTGGAGTTGTTAGGTGGGTTTTTGGGGTGGTACAAGCGAAGGAAGTTGGAGCATAGCTAAGCTAAGCTAAGCTAAGCTAAGCAAAGCTAGATTAGCTAATGGAGGAGTAGAGGAGAAGGTGTTGGAGCTAGGGTTTGGAGGGAGGAGCTGAGGAGGAGAAGTCTGGAGCTGGAGCTGGCTGTTGCTGAAGAGGCTGGCATGGAGCTACTCTAGCTGGCTTAGCTTGCTAATTCTTTGCTAGCTGCTAAGCCAAGCTAAAGTAAGCTAGCTTCTACCATAATGAGTTGAGATGAGCTAGGTCTGGTGCTCCCGGGGAGAATCAAGCTGGTTGAGGCAGCTAAGGTAGCTTAGCTCAATTGAATTGAGCTAAGCTGAGTCCCCGGGAGCTGGACTTGAGCTTCCTAAGCTGGGATGAGTTCTTCTTCAGCTGGCTGGAGTTGAGTGGAGTTGGATGTAGCTGGATCTGAGCTGGGGTGAACTCCTATCAACTCAGCTGAGCTAGCTAGAGCTCCCTATGGACTAGTAGGAGCTGAGATGAGCTAGATTTAGCTAAGTTGAGCTGGATCTGAGCTGACTTGAGCTAGGGTGAGCTAAGATGAACTCTCTTGAGCTGCCATTTAGCTGAGATTAGCTGAATGGAGCTGAGATGAGCTAACCCTAGTTCAAGTGAGCTAGGTTCCAGCTGTGGTGAGCTGGATCAGGATGAGTTCCAGCTAGTCTAGGCTTCTCCTTCACCATTTGCCTTCTTGAGTGCTAGGGTTTTAGGGATTTGTATATCTGTTCATCCCTAACACTCACAAAAACATATTAAAAAGATAATAAAAAATGCAATGCATGCCTAACCTATTTTATGCCTAAATGCAGCCCAAAAATCCGTTTGCTGAGTAAAATCCTAAGAGCTAAGTTTGTTTTAATGTATAAGAATGATGATAAACTGGCATTTATCAGTCTCCTTAGCACTTTTCTTTTATTTCTTTTCTTGATCTAGTCTAGAACTTCAATTAATTCCTTAATCTTTTACTAATGACTATTTCTTTTTCTTTTTCATTTTGTGCTCCTTTTTGTCATTTTACTCTTTTTCTCCTCCTTATGTTTATGTGGCTCACAAAATTTCCTCCCTCCCCCATTTTTTGTTCTTTTTCATAATTTTTTAATTTTTTTTGTGTTTTTGACATATGCAAAAATTTTTTTGTGTGTGAGACTCCTGACTTTTTCTTGGTTCTGTATGTATACACTTTATCACCCCCCCATGCCTAAGTTTTGCAATGTCCTCATTGTAAATGGAGGGTGTGAAATAGTGTTGAGGTCAGGGACTTAGAACAGGATACATCGGATGGGTGAATGGGTTGGGAATGACTGATGCGGATGATTTCAAGCTGTGATACGTGTACCAGAGTTGGGATCAACTGTCTAAGGCTGAACTCAAGGTGCAATGGACGTGGAGTACAGACGGATAATCAGATGGGTCTCTATTTTTGGGATGACGGGTTGCCTCCCATTAAGCACTAAATTCAATGCCTTCAGCCGAGCAAAAAATGGGGTGGAGAGGGAGTGGTCAAATCAGTGGAATTTTGTAAAACAAGCACCTTGATTAAGAGCCTGGTTGGTCCAACCAGGTGCTTGTTAAGATCAGTAGGTTGATGATGCAGCCCAAACCCAATGAGTCTGGTGGGTTGATAGATGTAGATCAACAGATGCGGAACCCACCACATGTAGTGAAGTTCTAATGGATATGGAAGTGAAAACTCAGGTTTAGGCTGAGTCGAATCAGCCTGGTCAAAGTAGGGTTCCGAAAAATAATCAATGTAAGGTGTGGAATCCCTATAGGGGTGATCACAGAATGACGGCTCCTGTTTTTTGATCTGATCAATGCCCAATACCCAATATAGATATGGAGTTGAATCATTTGCAAACGGCTCAGTGAGAGGTGAATCAGAATATAAATTGAGTCCGGTTGCGGGTCGGGGTAGAGAACGGGTTTTGATTGGTTCTGTATATGTGGAGCAGGTGGCTTCAAAGAAAATTGTTTTGTTATAATCAGGAAGCAGATTTTCTCCGATGTTCTGGTCAGATTCGAGATCGTCGGAGAGTTTGCGAAAATCACAATATGAATGAGATTCAGGATCATGAGTTCCACCACCATAGAATAAATCATATGTTGTATACTTAGCAGCCTGACTGGGGTCTAGCCTAAATGTTAATTCTGAGCTTAAAAAGGTATCCTTATCTAGTAGAGGCTTAGGTTCTAAGCTAGAAGGGGAGACCCAATTGAAACCCCACTTGTCCAACTCCTTGATTTTTGTGTCGTAGATTGGCATGACTTCTGAAAAATCGATTAGTTCCTCTGAGGATGTTGGCGAGGGATATTCCTCAAATCAAGGCCCAAAGTCATATCCTTCATTGAAATATTGATCTTCTTCATATGGGGCCTTGAAATCTTCAAAATATGTTTCCGATCTAGGTTTTAGGCTTAGGATGTGTGTTGAATTACTAGAATCTAGGTCTGAATAACCTTCGAGGGTCACCTTATCAGAATAAGGGACGGAATTTATACCCTTGAGAGGTTTAGCTCTACCTTCATTATTGCAGGAGTCTTGGGGTTCTAAAATGGGCTCAACATTGTATTTTCCTGCATTTGGAGCTTCCCAACCTTCTTCAATATCAGGCACATTATACTCCATCTGGGTTGGGAATCCATAACCATTTTGTGCCTCAAACCCGAGATCAGATTGATCCGCGATGTTGTCCCAAGATGGTTCATCCTCTGTTTGTGGTATATACGGGTACTTCTGGTCAATAACTTGTTTTACTAATCTCATTATATCTTCCCATTTTTCAAGACTATCTTGGTGTTGCTTCCAAAGTCGAGGATTTGTCATACATTGAAGGTATTCAATATTGTGTAGTTTTTCTATCTCAATGTATGCAGTAATGATCAAGTCACGGGTTGATCCTTTTGTGGCTTCTGCTAATAGTACTTGGGCACAAGTTATGATAAAGGTTGTGGTTGTTGGGACATCAACCTGAATGTTTCCTACTGGTGTTGAGGTTTCTTCTTTTTCATAGAATTTCAAGGCATCCTCAATCATTTTATTTCTCATGGATCTCTGATATTCAGGTTTCTTGAATGGTGGTCCTAAGTGGTTTGGCTGCATATTTGGATCAGGTGGTGGAATCTAGATGTAGAATCAGAGTTTGAATCAAGATGTAGAATTAAGTTATGAAGCGATCAGATCTGAATAACGAGTCCCATTGAAAATGTGTATGTGTGCTCTAAAGAGAAAAGATGAGGGACTGGAGATGTTTTTGACCCAATCAAGACACCCAAAGATGTTTGGATGACTATGGAGATTCGGGGCGGATGGACCCCTGGATCAGAAGATTGTCCACCTGAGAATTACCTGGGCAGCCAGAGAGGGAAAGTCCCGCAAAGACCCCTACACGGTAGAGCGTCCCCATGGGTTACAGGGTTTCCCCCACCCGACCTCTCTTGTCACTGAGATTCCAGGTAGACCAGAATGGGGACCTTGAACTCTTAAGTCTACCCCTTTTATTTCAAAGGTGTTTTAGGGTTCTCACTTGAACTTTGGATGTTTTGATATTGTGACCTAATTTAGAGGTTGGTTGACCCAAGGGGTCAACTTCACCTGACCTGTCCTATAGATGGCAGAATGATTCTAGGTTTGGAGCCTAGAGATCACCCTGATTTGACTCCCAGGTTATTAGGTCCAAAAATTTTAAGATTCAAGTGATTTTAGAGCTTCTTTTTCTTTAGGGTTTGTCTTGTTTAGATCTCTTCAATCAAGGTCTTGGGTGATACACTGATGCGGGAGAGTTTATTTCCTTTTATGTAGGCATGTGTGACTAACACTCCAAGATCCTACTGTAGAAACCTTAATTTGGTTCTATTTCCAATCCTTTTTTCTTTTTCACAGAAATTCTCTTTGGACTTGAAAGCAAGAAGTGTGTTGTTCGTAGAGATTAAGCGTTATTTCTATTAGGCACATGAATTTGTGGGATAGAATCTAAAAAAAATCGCTCCAACTTCAAGAAGAATTAAAAAATTTTCGCAAAATTAGGAAATGTTTGCCTTAAAGATGGTGATTACTATATAAAGAAGGCAATTGATTCCTAAATTGATTTTCTTACTTTTGTCTTTTAAAGCTTAGGGGATAGTTTAAGGAAGAAAAGAAATTACTTGCCCTAGAGTCGTTGACTTGCGGGAGGGATTTTCTCGTGGAATACTTGCAAGATCACAACAAAGCAAAGTAGGGCAAGTTAATGTTCAATATGATAAAAAGAATGTAGAGACTAGTGATAAATTGCGCGTTGCTCCCCGGCAACGGCGCCATTTTGTTGAAGCGACTGGCTCGATCGTGTTTTAACAGTTATTGTGTCATAGTATAGGTGATCAAGCGTCGTCAACAAATAAAAGTTTTTATTACTCGAAAATCGGAGTATCCGAGGTCGAACATAGGGAGCAATCGGAATTTACTACTAATCTCAAATGTAATTGAACACTCTAATTTACTCAAAAGTTTAATTCAAATGCATTTAAAAAGTAATCCAGGAAAAAGAGTAAAATTTCTTAAAAGTGTTTTCCCTTCTTTGATTATTCTTCTTCTTTTGATCTTGCTTTCTTTCTCTTCTGTCTTGGCCTTTCTTCTTCTTTCTCTGCAGTCTCTCTCTTCTTCCTTCTCTTCTCTCTTCTGGGAAGGCTTCTTCTTCTTCCTTGGTCTTCTGTTTCTTCTCTGCAGCCTTTCTTCTTCTCTTCTTCTCTGCCTTGCTCAGCCTCTTCTTCAGAGTTTCTTCTTCTTTTGCTCCTTCTCTTCTCCTTCCTACGGCTAAGTCTCTTCTCTTCAACTCTCAGCTTGCCTGCACAAGGAGCAAAACCTACCCTGTCCCTCTACCCGCACGTCTCTCTCTCTCTGCAAATCGCTCACAGGACGCTCTCTCAGAGTCGTGGGTAATCGGGTCGGGTAGCGCACCCGGGACCAGGCGCACCGGCGTGAGGGTGATGTGCGAGGTGTGCTCAGATAAGGTCGGGTCGGATCCCGCCAGATCCGCGAGGTGAAACCGCGGACTAGGCGAGCGTGGGTAAGGTGAGGGACCTCACCCCTGTGTGTTCAGAGGTGATAAGAGAATAACACAAATTCAATTTAAACCGTACCTGCGCCTTGTAGATTGCTGATGTGGGACTATCAGTCTCGCCCTGCTCTCGCGCGTGCCTGCAGAACGCTCTTCGTCGATTGTCAAAGCTGCCGGCTTCGTTGCGTTGTCCACTGGGTCAGATAGCTTCGCAGTGCTTGCCCGAGTCAGCTGCACCTAAAGCCTGGCCGTCCTGAAGCTTGGAGCTGCTTCGCGTCACCGTCAATGGCGGCAGAGGCTTGAAAACTGTCAGACACAAAACAAGCCTCTCGGCTTAATCATATCACCAGAGGACCTTCGCCGTGCCACGGCGAAGGTGAAGGGAAAGGTGGCAGGCCGCGGGGCAACCTAGGCGTGTGTGCCTAGGTCGCCCTGTGGCCGGATGGATGGGTGAGTTCGGGGGTGCGTTGTGGAGGTGTAGCGTGGCAGTGGAGGGACGGAGTGTGTTCAGTGTGGTGAGGCGGAACTTTTGCGACGGCCGGCGAGGCGTGTGGGGCTGCGGAGCGACGGGGGCGCCTCGCCGGAGGTGGGCCGGAGATGAGGAAGGTGACGGTGGATGGCGGCGGTCGAGGGGCAATCAAGTGAAATAGAATGGGGAAAAGAAAGAGGAGAAGTTGTGGAGTAGTTCTAACCTAATTGTAGGGATGAAGGGGGCGGAGAGGTGGACAGCTGTACCTGCTGTCGTTGGCGAAGAAGATGCCCAATGGGGGAGGACGGCGGCGACGATGGGTCTGAGGCAGTGTGCGCGGGTATTGCGCGACGCGGAGGAGAATCAAGAAGAAGTCTCTGCCACTGGTTTTGTGGCAGAGCGAAGAGGAAAGGAAAGAAAGCTCACCGGAGCTCGCTGGGTACCCTGGCCGGGAAGGAAGAGACGAATCTGAGGTGAAACCCCGGCCAGGTCGAGCTGAAAATGAGCGGCCGGGTTTGGGGGTTCTTTTATAGGTATTGGGCCGTGTGTTCAGAACTTGGAGGGCACGTATCCGTCTCCGACGGCTCGCCGGAGAAGGAAAGTGAGTGGATACCCAAATCCCTCGTGCGTTCGCACGAGAGATTGGGATCAAATCAGGGATCATGATTGGCCTCAGATGGAAGGGAATTCCTCAGAGAATCTCCCTTCCATTTCTGGGAGGGGATCTCTGAGGAATCAGAGAGTATTCCCTCTCTAATCCTCGCCAGAGTAGGATTTTGCCCCAATAATGGCGGAAGGACCAGATGCAAGGTTAGCGAGGAAGTTAGGGGGCTCTCTGCGATGATTTTCAAAAGTTAGGGACCAAAATGTGATTTGGGTGTACTAAATTGCAAAGTAGGTCAAGATGACCTCCCCTTAGGTCCAAATTTTGGTACAAACCTAATTTTGACCTAAGGAATCCAATGGTAAAGTTGGATTTTAGGTTTGACCATGTTTGACTGGATATTTTGCGTAAAAACCCAAATTAGGTTAATTGATGAGTTAGGACCCTAATCTAGGTCAAACTGGGTTCCAAAGGCCAAATTAAGTGTTCTAAACCTTAGGGGATATTTTTCCATGATTTTTAGAGGGTTTACTTGATTTTTATCCTGACCGAAACCTTGTTGATTTAAGCAGGTCTGTTTTAGGGTTATCAAATGTCATTTAATTCCTAGATTGCAAATAAACCGATGTCTAATTGAATCAACCCACTTTTTATCTTATTTAGACCTTTTGACCTATGTTTTGCCTCTGAGAAATCCCGTTTATGTACTGCAATGGTAAAATTACAGTTTTAACCTTTATTTCATGTTTTCTTCTTAGAGCACTTATTCCTTCATTTAGGCCTTCTTCTAGGTTATGTAGGAGCTTTTATTCTTTTTATTGGGTCAAAATGAGCTAGTTATGGCTCATGATGAGGCTCTCATCACATATATATATATATACATCTATATACTTATATATATATATTTATATACATGTATATCTACATATAGACATATACTTATGTACGTATACGTATATATATACATATATATCTATAACTATATATACATACACATATATATATATACATTTATCTACATATTTCTATACATACATTTATTACTATATACATACACATATATAGATATACATCTATATAGTATTATATACATACATATACATACATACATATATATCTATACATATATCTATCTATACATGTACTTATATATATATATACATATATATATACACATATATATATACATATATAACTAGATATATATACCTATATATTTATAACCATATATATATACATATATACATATATATATATATATTTTCACATTACTTACCATACGTTGTATTGCGGGAATATCTACACCAGTTGCTGATATTCCCCGATACACGCGTACAAAAAGCGTGTTTGCATTCATCTTCCACCAATCCACCTTACACGCGGCATCTCATCCTGTTATTTACGTCTTTCTAGACAACGACCGACTCGACACCATGCTACACTCCATCTCCGCCTCCACCCCCACCCCTTTATACATATATAATATATAACTATATATATATATACTATATTTACTTTATTAGTGTTTCACTTTCCTGCTAGTAAAAAGATAAACAAAAAAATATATAAAAGAGAAAAGATAATCCTTGACTTGCAAGTACTCCGTCTTGCGAATAGCAAGACCAGTTTTGGAACCCTGATTTGGCTCAAAGCGAAGAACTTAATTTTGAGGGTTTGCCTCAAGGACAAAGATTATCAGAAAGAAAAAATCTTAAGTAGAAAAACACCAAAAACACAATAAACGAACGGAAGAGATTTGTTGTAGGAAAGGCGTAGAAACTTGACTTGTAACCCCACTTCCCTGAGTTCGACCCTGGGCCTAAAAGTGACCAAGATAAAATCAAGTAGGCTAGGTTAAAAATTTTGTAAAGAGATGGTTATGTCCGATTTAGGTTAACCACTATACACATTTCAACGATAAAATCACCATATTAACAAACCTATCCGGGCCCGACCAACACCTGTTCAGTCCTTCCTCTTTGCCTTTGCAATTTCTTCTTCTTCTTCCTTTCCTTCCTTAGCTTCTCTCTTCTTCTTTTTCCTTAACCTTTTTTCTTTCCTTCAGCACTTTTGAACCTTGGCCTTCAGTTGAACCGAACCGGGTTTTTCTTCCTCAACCAAAAATTGGTTTATTATTTGGGGCTCAGACTTTTCTGGGATACGCAGCACCCTATACAGGGTGGGACCAGATGCATAATTAACTTTAGTGCCTTGCACTAAAGCTTTTAGATCCATCAAATGCCTCTTTTGAACTTCTGTCTGTCTTCTCCAACTCTGCTAGAGTTGGAGAAGATGAATCCCTAACTACAATTCCAGCCATCAAAAGTTCAATTAAATGACCTCAAAATAATCAGTAATCCATATTTCATCGATCTGGAGTTTCTCATCAAATTCTATAGGCTGAAGAACATTTTTGATTTGCCAGAGCTCGCCGAAGCTCCGGTGAGTCCAGAAAAAGTGAAAGTTGTGCACAGAAAGAAAAAGTGTGCCATTGATGACTTGAAAAGATTCCTGAGGTTGCAAGGAACCTCAGGATCACATTAAATTCTCCATTTGCTCATTAGAATTAAGATTTATCAGTGAATTCGATTCTTAAAGTATTTGAGTTATTTAAAGCTCAAGACTTGCTTTCCCACTCAATTGAGTGGTCAAAACAAGTCAACATTAATTTGTGATCATAAATATATAGTTAATTAAAGGTTTTAACTACTCTTGAGTCGCCATTGACAGTGAGCTTAGGAGCTTAAATATATTTAAGCGTTTAGGTTATAGGTGGTAATTAAACAAATTAAAGTGTAAAACAGGGTCCTTAGGTTGTGAATAGGTGGTGGAGGACCCTATGAAGGTGTATCTAAGCTCAGATACTATTGCCATGGACAGCAACAGTGTCTGTTGGAGGTGAAGATGAATTTGGCGAACAGTGGTTAAATTTAATGTTTTAATGGATTAGAAATGGTTGTGAGGGTCAGAGGAAGGTGGACAACGGCTTCAAAAGACAAAACAAGGACTCTGGTGAGCTCAAGAAGCTCGTCGGAGTTGAAGAAGATGATCATTAAATTATGAAATTATGACTAAACTACCTAACTAACTACCTACCTAAACTACCCTACTCCTACTCCTACTCCTAATCTACTATTACCTGGACGAAGCGGTCAAAAGGATTCTGTCGAAGGCTCATAGCAGAAGACGAAATCAGAGGGTTAAAGAAGAAGATCTCCTACGGGCAGATGCGAGATGAAGCAAAGGATCTCCTTGGTTGATGCCTTTATCCAGAGACGCAGTTGACCTCGGCGAAGCTCCTCAGCTGATCAGGATGGATGGAGGAAGTTGGAAGATGAGATGGGGAGTTGCTGGAGTTGTGGAGAGAATAGCCTATCGAAGTCGGCTGTAGTAAAGAAGAGGGAAGGGAGCCAACTTAAGAGAAATCAAAGGGGTGAGGGGGTATTTATAGTGAATGGTGACGAAGAAGATGGTGGAATCTGGACGAAGAAGAAACTTGGGGAGCTTAACCTTCGGCATTGTCTCTGACAATGATGAGGTTAACTCCCACAAAAAATTAGGATTTCCGAGTAATCCAGACTGATGGATGAAGATGGAGTGGTGAGCGCAAGCTCCAGGAGCTTAGAAAAGGAAGAATGATGTCAGTAGGGTGGTGATTGCGCGGTGGAGTCACTCTCCGTCGTTAGCCGTTCAATCGGCTGAAGAAGAAGAAGAAGAAGACGAAAGGGACCTAAGTGTAGTGAAACTTAAGGACCTTTATGAAAATTAAGGACCCGATTGCAATGAATAGTAAGGACCTAAATGTAAACTCTGGTTTTAAAGGTTTATTTTAACTTAGATCTTTTTCAACTTTTTATATATGTTAGTAAATAAGGTAACTATTATGATTAGACCTTGAATTTACATTTTTTACCTTTTTAGGTTAATTTATTAGATTAAGTAAAATTACTTAAGTTATTATATACTTATGTATACATTATGTTTAAGTTACTTAACTTGCTAATTAAGGAAATGATTAATAAGATCTCGAGTCCAATTATTAATTAGATTGTTAATAATATTAATTGAATGATAAAATATCATTTTTAACTTATTTAAAGGTCCTTTACTAAATATCCCTTATTTTATAATTAACCCTTATATATTCATAACATTAGCTAATTAACTAGGAAGACTAGTTAATTAGGGGTAATTAGAGATCATGATGAGTCTCTCATCAAGCTCATGCAGTAGTTCAAGCACCTCTTGTGCCACCTAGTTTCCATGTTCTTGGACATTCTGGTCTTATCCTTCCTACACCTGCTCCTTCTACTCCTCCCCCACCTCATGGTCAGCATGCTGCTGTAAATATTATTTCTTTGAGGAGTGGATTTACCACTTGGGATCCTCCACGGAGATAGATGGATCCTAACACATCTCGACCCCCTCCTCAGGATGACTCTTCTTCAGATTTTGACAAGGAGCTACCTGAGGAGGTAAACGCAAAGGAAAAGAATCCATCACTATAGACCCTAAGATCCTTGTGCCCTTTTCTAGAGCATTGACTCAGGAAATCAAGAAGATGAAGGGTACCAAAAACCATGAGGACCTTAAATCCATGTTCAAAGATGTACACATACAGGTCCCCCTCCTTGATGCAATTGATCATATCCCCATGGTTGCCCATTTCTTCAAGGATTATTGTACATCAAGGCAATAGTCAAAGAAGGTGAAGAAGCTGATTTTATCAGAACAAGCCAATGCAGTCATTTTGAGTGACCTACCGCTAAAGAAAGACCCTGGAATTCCACTCATTTCTTGCTTTCTGCAAGATGCTCCTTTTAATCGGGCCCTTCTTGACTTGGGTTCCTTTATCAACTTGACTCCTGTTGTCGTTTATGACAATTTTAGATTTGGGAAGTTGAAGCCCACCTAAATTACTAACTAGTAGTCAAGTCTGTGAAAGTACCATGAGGTGTGGTTGAGACTGTTATTGTCAAAGTCTGTGGGTTCTGCTTCCCAGTGGACTTCTTCATCCTAGATATGGAGGTTTCCACAAGCCTTCATCATGCACCCATTATTTTAGGTCGCCCATTTTTGGCAATGGCTTAAGCCAACATCGACTGTGCACTGGGATGTATGGAGATGACAGTTGGAGGTCAGATGGTCAAAGTGGACATATTTAGGGCCATGGAGCAGATTAAGGAAAATTATTCAGAGAATGAAGTAGAAAATAACATGTACATGGCCCTAATTGAGGATGACTCAGATGAGTCTGATATTTGTACCTCCTTGCATCCCCTGTCCATTTTAGAATCTGATTCCCATCCACATGAACTAGATCTAGACTCCTATGAAAGAGACATTCAAGAGAATATAGAGCTTCTAGGGGTCACATATGATGAATTATCGGAAGAATAAAAAATCTTGTCGGAGTTATCATAATTTGATTCATTGAATGAAGAGAAAGAAGAAACTACCAAGGGGGATGAAAACTTGCACAACACAAATTTGCATGAGGTGGACACTATTGAGCATAGAGACACTCCCAAGATTGATTTGATTCACAACCAAATTCTTGGGAGATACCATATATCCATGGAATTAACTTTACCTTATCCAGCAACCCCATTGAAGTTGAGGAGGATTCTTAGGATGATCATCATCTTTGTAGCAATCCAACTGGTCATTCATCCTAAACCGAGACCACTAGCTTGGTCTCTAATGAAGGGATTCCAATGGACCTAGACCTACTTGCAACACTATTGCTGATTTTGATAGCCTGGGGTATTTTTCTACCAGCACCATTGAATCCATAACTTCTTCCACCCTACCTAATCCCCACCTTTCTTTCCCCCTTCACCAGAGTTTTGAGGAACCTGTTTTTGATCTTGACAATCTGGATAGACTCGCTTCTGCACATGCCACTTTTGAACCTGACCCCCAATCTCATTTAAATGAACAAGGGATAGAATTCTCGTAGGAATAAGACACTATCTGGGGAAATGGAATTCATTTCACAATAGATTGAGGAAATGAATCAATGATCGCAACTAGGTGCTTGAATTGAAGGAAGATACACTTGACGATTTAGACTCAAGTTATTTCATTCATTTTGATGAAGATTTTGAGCCATTTGCTATAGAATTTCCAATTTTGCAGGCTCTACTACTATTCACATATGACTCGTAGCCTAAAGAAATCAAGAATTTTGATATTGCACAACATATGCTTGAGCCTCACATGGACCCATATGCCCCTAACTCAGAATCCAATATGGATCTCAATTTTCTTCTTCCCCCTGCTATTCCCTTTATGTGGGAAGGGATTAATTGGAACATTAACTAGTAAGACCAACATCACGAATCTAGTTCCCACTTTCCTTATACCCTTCTTCGCAGTTCCAAGCTTGGCCTGGAAAAACCATTTGGTGTTGGATTACACCACCAATTGGTCAGCATTTACATAGCTCTAATTTTAGGGCTAAATGATTGTTTGAGAATGTCATGTAAACCTCAACCATCCCTTCTATATTACTGAACCATCGTTATTGAGTTTTTGCACAGTTGGGGGCATAAAATTCTGCCCTTGTTAGGAGGTAACCAACAAAACCATCCCTATAAATAGTTGTTTTTATTTTCTTTTCTAGGTACTGGTGGTATTAAATGACAAATCAAAATTCATTCCAGGTGATCTCTACCATATTACTTCTTTGTTTATTTCATGCATGAGGACATGCACGAATTTAGGCCTGGGGGGGATGGGTAGTGCATATGCTGATAACATTTTTTTATCAATATTTATAAATTTAGAAATTTTTGGAAAAGTTTGAATTTTTTTTGAAAAATTTGAATAATGATGAAAAATTTAAAAAAATGTGTTGTTCTAACTATACAAAGTATCCTTTTCTAAAAAAAATATATATATACAAGAAAAATAAGAGAATAAAATTGGGTCAAGATAGGATTACGTAGGTATTCAGAAGTTACCAACCCTAGGACGTAATACAAGTAGGGTCTTGTCACTCAGACTCTTCAAGTCTAGTGACCTAATTAACCTAAGTGTCCATTAAGATGTGGACCTATTTCTTGAGTCCTTGCCAGTTTAAACATCAATCTTAATAGATTAAATAATCTGGGATAATAAGTATTAAACTTATCAACCTACCCTCTAGTTTTCGAAGTCCTAAAAGTCTAAGCATCTTCACACAACGCACTGACTCATTTTATAGGTGATCAAAGATAGAAATGAGGTTGCCAATATAGTAACTAGGGTGGTATAGTTGGACGTTACTAATGACTCTATAATTATTAGTGTTAATTATATCAATTAGAGTCAATTTCGAGGGCACATGTGCATTAATGTCATTATAGTAGGCTTGGGAGCATTGCATGCATATTAAGATTGCTTATAATTAATGTTTAATGACCATGTGTACAAGTGCATATTGAAATAAGTCTTAGTTGAGCAATCGGACTGTACAGATGAACCTGGATCGGCGAACGGAGTCCAACGGACTCAAAATCATCTCAATCCGACCTTTGTAGCTCCAACAACAAGCCCAAGAAGTTTTGAATGTTGATATGATGATCAACGATCCTCATTGTGCCATGTGGCACCCGCTTTGCCAATCGTTTGTTCATCAGTAGCCTCGATCGGCTCCATCAAGTGACATCCAACGGCCATCCACTCAGGCATGCGTTGTCGTCTTCGTGACTAATTGCAAGCGCAACACAGTGGGTGGGTGAGATGCTCAAAAATGAGTGGCACGAGATTGAAGCTCTGGGCACCTCAAATCAGCTGAGCAGAGGATTGGGTGTGAAGTTGGACCGTCTGATCGTCGATGTGCGGCTGGGATTGCATCAACGTGGATGCACAGATGAAGCACGCGCTGCACGTGCGTGATAATGCGCAGATGAATGTTCCTAATTCAGCGCTAGTGCGATTATGGACTATGCGATTAGATCTAAATGATAAGGCATCAGTGTGCAACCTCAGCTGTTCGATGGCGATCCGCGGCTCTGATCCAACAGTAGACAATGAGAGCATGCGGATCGTGTGTGACAACATTGTGCAAGCGCAATGCCAGCGAGTGCATGAGCTAGCCTACAATGACACTTGTATCTGCCTACAGCGACGTTCTGGCTATCACTAATGGTGCAATACTTATTTTGGTCATCTCTCCTCCATTATAAATAGACCTATGGACCCCCATTGCAAGGGGATCTATTCCTGATGGGAATACCATCATAAGCCCTAACTGGAAACTTTTAGTCAAGTTTAAAAGATAAATGCTCTTACATAACCATCTGAGGGTTATAACTCCACTTCAAGTTATTTTGAGAAGAGAACAAGAAACTAAGGTTAATTCTGTAATTTTAACAGCATATCATGAACACAAAATAACAAAGGGGTTTGTTAGGGGTAAAATTAAGGTCAATTGAGCATTAAAGACTAATAAGTGGGTCCATGCAGACAGAAACAGGGTTTCGTGCATTTCGAAAACCAATATAGCACCCAAAATCCTAATTTTAGACCTGCTTAAATTACTAAGGTTCTGATCAGGATAAAATTTATCTAATCTTCTAAAGTTCATAGAAAAATATTTCATGAGGTTTGGTATTCTTGATTTGACCTTTGGAACCTATTTTGACCTTAAATAGAGTCATAGACACAATTCTGCCCTAATTTGGATTTTTGCGTAAATTGCTCAGTCAAACTTGGTCAAAACTAAAATACGATTTCACCATCAGATTTCTTGGGTCAAAATTAGGTTTTTACTAAAATTTGGGTCAAATCAGAGTTCATCTTGACCTAATTTACATTTTCATCCATTTAAACTCTATTTTACACATTTAAGCCCATAGCTTTCGAAATCTTTGCATTTAGACCCCTAACTTCTCTTCATTTTTTTCAAAAGGGTCTCTTCCACCATTAACAGTGTGAACTCATTAAGCATCGACCTTGAATCAAGGATACTTCCTTGATTTCTTGATCAAATCCTTTCAAAATTGGAAGGAATGATCTTAAAAGAATTCCCTATCACCTAATCCTTGTCTTAGGCTCCAATTCTTCTCGGGAAGCTCGTGTGAACTCTTGGATTTCAGGGATCTCTTTCCCTAGAATTTTGAGCTCCTCAAGCTTGTTTCCAAGCTTAGACTCTTGCCTGAAGCCTTTAAAAGGACCTCCATCGCATTGCCTTGCTCCTTAGTGAGTTCTAGGCCCAAAAATCCTCCTTCTTCCCTACCTCCGACCTGCTCCAAAGACTGCTCTGGCAACCTTCTCCCTCCTGTCTCCTCGCCTACTACCACATAATATAGGCAGTAGGTCCACCTTCCTCAGATTCATCCGCGTCTTGCCATACTTGCGAGAAGCTCCTTCATCCTTCAGGTGTCGCTGTTCTACCTCCTGGAGCAACCCTTCATCTCCGGCACTGGCCAATCATAGTCGATGCCATCTCTGCATCTCCTTCATCAACAACCACTCTAGTTCTACTCCTCAACTCCCCTTGACTCGATTCACACACTCAACACCCACATTAGCATGCTCTCACCCCCGTGCCACAGTTGTCTTCCACATCTCCGGCGTACCACCGCCGACCTCGCACAACCGCCACACCTCACCAAACCACTCACCATCGGTCTTAAAAGCTTTGCTGTGTCCTCATGACCAAAACCCCTCAAGTAATTGAGGGGATTGGCCTCTCACACGCTCCACCCGACACACACACCTCCGCACTACCTTCTCGAGCTTGCCAGACCTCCACGCACGTTTGAATGCAACGCCACGACCACCATCATGTTCGCCACATCAGCGCGATCCTCCTGAGCATTTCTGATGTGGTCAAGAGGCTGTCGTCTTCGTCATCTCCAGCCGTGTTCTTCAGCATCAACACTCCTAGGTTGTGTGACTAAGTCCTAGGACTCTTCCCAGGTCCTTAATTGCAGACCACAGCATCGCCGTCGCCTTCGATTTGGAGCAGCATCTCACCTGCTATTGCGAGAATAACAGCAGGACATTTAGTCCCACATCAGTTATGCACAATTGACCGGCACCACTTGAGTGGAATTTCTGCTTCTTCCCTATCGCCTCTGCACACGGGGTGAGGTCCCACTCACTGCACGTGCGCTCACTCCTTACCCACTACACCTTACATGCGGGTTTGGACCCTTGACCGTATACTCGATTACCCGGTACTGTTCACCCAGGTCTGAGTTGACGAAGAAGAAAGAGAAACAGAGAAAGAGAGGAGGGGGAGGGTTTTGCTCTTGTGCCCTCATCTCTTCTTAGGACCTAGCCTCTGAAGGCTTAGTGAGGCCCTTGTGCCTTACTCTTGTGAGAGCCTTGTCTCCTTTGAGGCATGAAGGTTTAAGGCATCTATGCCTTGGTTTTGTCAACTGATTGGCTAAATTGCTCTTGTGCTTGGTTCTAACATTGCCAGCTTTAAATTTAAGGGTTAATTTGGTGATTCAAATTACCATTTTAACATGATCTTTTTACACTATTATTCTAATTTTATTGAACTATCATTTTGAATATCATTGCTTTCAATTGCTTATATTTTTTGTGATTGATGAATTTAAATTGCTTACTTGCTCCCTGTGATTGACCTCGGACTCTATTTTCTGAATTTGAGCATATAAATTTAAATGATTTGAGCATTTTTTTCCTATACTACAACACATTTCTTAAACAAACGATAATTTCGCTCGAACACACCTCATCTAGCAAGGATGTCCCCACCTCCATAGAGCGTCAATGAAAGGTCCCGGAGTTGTCGAGCCACCGACGGAAGTCCCTTGATATAGATACATCTATTTAGGTTAAAATGCCTATTTATGAATGTTCCTAGGCTTAGATTTACATTCCATATTATAAATATTGCATAGCATGCATCATTCTGCATTTAGAGTAGTTGTGTATATTTTAGGTTAATTGCATCCTTTTTGTGGTTAGGAGAGAAGGAGATTTATTTTAGAGCATCGGATTGACGATCTGACCATACGGATTTGATCAGGATGACAATTAGAGTCCCGTAACACCATATGCAGTCCAAGGAAGATCAACGACCAAGGGACTAGGTGATAACTCTACATTCAATGATGATAATTCCATCAACTGGAGTTAGTTTTGGCGATATGTGCACACTAATAACATACCATGATGGGTATGGGAGCACTGCATGCATTGCAAATTAAAATTGATTATAAATCAATGTTTAATGGCCATATGTATAAGTGCATAGTGAAACAAGCCTCATGTGAGCAATCGGACCGCACAGATGGATTCAGATCGATGAATGGAGTTCAACAGACTTGATCACTTAAATTTGACATTCGGAGCTCCCTCGATCAGCCTAAGAAGTTCTGGCAGTTGATATGATGATCAACGACCCACAAGCGGCCACGTGGCGCTCTCCACCGCACCCTCACCTACGCAGCACCCTCATGCTCATCACAAAGAAGCATTTTAAGCCGTCCGATCCGCTAAGATTCCGCATGCTCAACACCACATCCACCGTGCCCAACTCCTTCAGCATGAAGATCTGACCGTTGGA
This sequence comes from Thalassia testudinum, assembly GCA_037157565.1. Classification (NCBI taxonomy): domain Eukaryota; kingdom Viridiplantae; phylum Streptophyta; class Magnoliopsida; order Alismatales; family Hydrocharitaceae; genus Thalassia; species Thalassia testudinum. The sequence goes on from JAZHRO010000031.1 coordinate 150,772,026, forward strand.
TCTCCATCTAACGGTTGGCAGCGCCCGCAGCTGATCTCGTCTCTGCGACTAAGTGCGAAGGCAGCGCAGCGGTAGTGCCTCACCCACGCAAGAGAGAGGTGAGTGTTCGACTCCCGCCGCACCTCAAATCGCATCCAAGCGCACACCACGAGCGATTCAGACCGTCCGATCAATGTCGAGCAGTGTGGATGGAAGCTACGTGGCGCACCCTCAAGCGCTCGATGGGCACGCGCACGATAACATGCACGGAGCACGCTCCCCGCACACAAGCGTGATCTGACCAGCGCTTAGGGCACAGTCTCAGCTGTTCGTTCTTCGATCGAACGGTCCACATGGCACACACACAGATCACGCAGGTGAAGGAAGAATGCGCGCACACTTGGACCGGCGAGCGAGGGGCTTCACCGACGTTTCTGGAATGGGTTTAGCGTCGTCCCAGATGTCACTAAAACCCTTAGTTTTGAAACCCCTCTTCTCTAAATAAACCCTCCCAACCACCCCATTCAAAAGCATTCAATACACATACACACCTTCCAAGCTACTCTAGCCTTCTCTTAGCTCCACCAAACAATCCATACCCGCCTCGGAGTTGTCAAGCCGCCGACGGAGCCTCCCTCCACTGCCGTGGCTGCCTTGACTCTTCCTTGCACTCTCTCTTTACTTTAGTTTATGTTGCACTTGTTTAAGCTTTCATCCATTGTTGTAGTTGTAAACAAACTTTCACCGCATGTTATATGTTGATGATATTTCATATATTATAGCTCACATCTTTTTAAATGATTGTCATGCTTTAAACACGATCTCTAACCCTACTCTCTCTGTCTCTCGCATTTTCTCACAAGCAAGCAAATCAACCATTCCTGCGACAACTAAAGTGACAAACTAATCCGATTTTACGCTTCCTTGTGTTCGACACTTAGACTCACCAACTCCACATTCTAAATTAAAATTGATGTCGTGAACGCATACTACAATGGCATAATTAAACAATCACATTCCACGTGCGTCACTAGGCGACATAATTTGGAGCTGCAAATGACAAATCTGACCATGTGGATGGACTCGGGTTGATGATCGCAGCCCAATGACGTGAAAATCGAATCAATCCAACCTCTACAATAGAAGGAAGATGGACGACCCAGATTGTGCCATGTGGTGCAACCCTGGCCGCCCATGCGCACACACGTGCCACCGCATGCGCACAGCAATGCGGGTGCGCGTGTGCACGTGGAGGCACGCACGCTTAGCGGCAGCGCACACGGGCACTCATGCGGAGGCATGTGGAGTGCACGCAAGCGCAGAGGTGAGTGGGCACATGGGCTATCTTTAGCGACATTTGTGGTGAATCTTCAGCGATGTTTATGATTATTACTAAATGTCCTGTATATTAATTTGATTCTTTCCTCCACTATAAAAGGACCCCTACCCCCTCCCATTTTTATTCATCTATTCCTTTCTTCCTATCACCACCTCCAAGGCTTTAGAGAGAGCTTGTCCCAAGCTCGAGATTCTCCTCATCCCCAAAATCAAATAGTTTTCCCTCCCCTCATCCCCATTCGTGGAGCATCCTGTGGCCATCCTCTCACCACCCTTCAGGAAGAAGATCCTTGCTGCGACGCCGTCCTGTCCCATCCACCATCCTCCGGCTCCGCCATCCTTCGTCCCGCTCCTCACCACCTTCCTCCTGGCGACGTCAGAGCAAGTCATCCTCCGAGCGACCGTCGAGAGGGATTTCTCTCACCTCATTCTCTCTTTTTATGCTTTCATAGTGTAGATTTTCCACTTTTGTAGTGTAACAAACATTCATTTATAAAGAGATGATTGTTTATCTCTCTTTCTCTCTTTCTTATATTGTTGCAAGTAGATTAGTTAGAAGCCATCGACTTGATCTCTTGCTTGCTAAAAATACCAAAAAAATTAGAAAAGATAAAAACGACCAAAAACAAATAAAAGAGAAATGCGAATTTTCAGAACCAAATGTTTGCCTCCCTGTGTTCGACCCGGGACTCACTTTTCAAGCTTTGGTTATAAATTTTATCTGATAGATGTGTTTTGCGAGCTACGACGATGGGTCCTTCGAACCCCAATTTTAATTTGCAAAGTGCGCTCGATCATTTTGGCGCTGTTGCTGGGGAGGCAATGGAATTTACTTTATTATTTTTTGTGCTTCTTTGCATTTACATAGCGCTAACCCCACTTATCTCTGATCTATTGTCTTGCAGGTATGCTAGCATGGAGATCCAAGTGCGGTAGACTGGAGTAAAGTGTAGGTAGAGTGCTTTGTAAGTGTCCCCCACATTCCCCCTCCACTAGTTTCATTTCGGCACACCCATAGCCAAGACTTAATCTACTTATTTATTTGCATAAACCCTAGGATAGACTTTGTGTGTCTTGTTTGCCACCTTCATCTACTTCACCCCTGCATTTAAAAACAAATAAAAAAAATAAAAAGATACTTTCTGTGGGATGAATCAATTTACACACTTTATACACCCACACCAGAGGCACATAACCTGACTTGATTTTCATCTACTCAACCGGGATTCCGACCTATGGACTCGGCACACGAATTCAACACATAAAAGAGTAGAAATCATATTAGGTTAATCACCTTTCTATGTGCCTTAATAAGTGGTGCAATAGGCCGATTGCTTGAACTATTTGGGTCGCACCACCAAATCTAAAATTGAACCATCAAGTAGCTTGCCACTTAGGGTTGATTCTTAGGGCTGAACCAGGCATTCCACATTATTTTTGATTTTTAAAAGAACATATCATCACCCATGTTTTCAAAACTTGGAGAGTTCTACTAAACCTTGATTGAACCAACCTAAGAATTAAACCCTAAAAGCTACTAAATAAGGTTAAACCCTAAAAGACTCATCATCAAATAACCTTGTTTGCAAACCCTGGTTGTGCATGCACACACATTTGAATCAATCATTAAGGGCACAACCCATCTAAAGGGCCCATCACATTCCAAGAGCACAATCATCCCAAGTCTAATTAAAACCGAGTAGATGTTGGTTTTAAGGATTGATTCACTCTTTGGGGCTTAGACTGAGATTTTCTTTGATTAATCTGCTTCTGCTTGTCCATCTGATGTTTAGCTAAGGGAGTAGCGTCAAATGACCGCAGCTGGGGGGTACACTAGGAATCAGAGGCGTAAGCCAAAGAAAGAACCTTCTCCCAAGTCCCTCCTAACTGGTTGGATTGACCGGATAAAGTTAGACCAAATCGTTTATAATCTCAAGATGGGTCTTGGGCACCTGTAGGTCTTTAGGCTAACTCACCTAAGTACAGGGTTGATTACTTGTACTGCAGGGCTCCTTTCTCTCTTCTGATTTCCCTCCTACTCCACAATGTATCCTTCCACATCTTTCACACATTTCCAATCCTATCCTCCTATCACCACTTATCCCCAAGATGATTACTATTCCGACTTAGCTTGTAATTACCCATCCACTGGTCGGGATAACTTGGATTGGGGATATGAATACGGACCTTAGTGTCTAGGGCCTAACCCTGGACAACAAGACTATGATCACTATCCTTCCTAGAGCTACAATGATTATAGATCTTCATCCTTTGATCACCAAACCAACCCGATCTACAATCAGGAAGGATATAATGATTATAACACCTACCCTCCCCAGTATTCCACTGAATATAGGTCGCCACCATCCTTTAAACAACCTGAAATGACCTACCATTAGGGAGGGACCCTAGAACCTTGATATCTTGACTCCCCTAGATTTAATTCAAACCCACCCAAACCTAAACCGAACCATTTGGTTTAGGTGAACTAGATCCAGGATAGGGTGTTGGCTAATTTGAGGAACACTATAAATCTATAGAAGCTCAGCCAATACCATGAACTGAAGCATTAGAGCCTATGATCAAAATGATTAATGAACTTAATAGTTCTCTATTGGATTTTCTCCAAAGTGTTAGGGATAGGGTCTTAGGTGAGTTTATTCTTGGGAAATTATTGAGGTTGAGAATGAAATTTATGGTTGCCCTAGTCAAATCTTTGGATGATTCTCACGATAAACCCTCTTCAGGAGAGCCAATGTTTGAACCCACTTAGGTACCTGTTAGGGGGGATACATTTTCTAAGATTGGTGATGACCAGATTGGTCTAGAGTAACCCTTTGAGGATGAATCGATTGATTCACTCGAGATCCCCAAGCCAGGAAACAAAGAAAAATAGGTCTCCTTGGATCATGAAATGATATATGATTTTGAGACATATATAAATGAGGGTCATCAATTCTTTGACTCTGAGGGTGAAGAATCTTTAGGTGAAGTCTCACTTGAGCATGAGGAAAATGATTTTAGTGAGATAAACGGGCCTGAGGAATCTAATGAACCATTTGACAGCTCGATAATAGAGGAATTTGATTCAGTTGGGGTTAACTTGGAGGATCCTAATATGGATGATTCAATCAGTGACCCCATTTCTCATCCGCACCCCGAAGAGATGACTTTTGAGATCATTGTGCCCAAATCAATTTTGATTTAGCCACCATTGTTGGACTTGGGTACTTTAGATGGAGTGTACAACGATTTGGAGGTCCTGGAAACATTAATTTCGGAGGATAGGAAGTTGGAATTAAAAATTTGGGAGGCCAATTCTGAGGGACCTTTGATTTTGGATCTAAGGGTACCTATTGACCTAAAATCACCAACCTTTTACCAGGACCATTACGATATCTTTCATATGTAACCCAAGCTTGAAATAAGTAATTATTTTTCTGAGCTGAACGTTAAGTGGACATTTGAACCTATTGAACCATCTTTACCCATTGTCCGACACTTTGGTCTTGAGTTGCACACCACCAAACCGCAGGCCTGGCCCTGCAAGCTTAACAACCTTCAGTTCTGGGTGATTTTCATCCAGAACCTTAGAACCACTCGACCTTGGGGTATGGGTTTGCACCATAACTTGGTCTACATTTATGGACATCTTCTGTTAGCAGGTTAGAGGATCAATATTTTTATTTAGATTCTGACCTACACTTGTGAATTCTCAATTTCTTCCTTGTATGTATGTTATGCCTAGCTGAAGGCAATAAATTTAGCTCGTATGTATACTCTCTTCTCTTTGTGGAGCTGACCGGATTTTCATGATACTCAAGTGATATTCTATTTACTCCGCCCTTTACATGTCTTTGTTTTTACAATGAGGACATTGCATCATTTAGGTATGGGGGGGTGGAAACTTTATCCTGAAATCATTTTGTTAACTCCGTAGAATTTCTTTTAGTTTCTTAAAAAAAAAATGGAGAATTAGGAGAAGAGAACTTAGGCATTTGGAAGTTATTAACTTTAGGAAATGATACGATAGGACCTAGACACTTAGACTCTTGAGGTCATCAAGCTTAATTAGCCTGGGTGTCTACTCGAATGTGGACTTAGTCTCGAGTTCTCGCCAAGTCAATCTTATTTTAGTTCGGTAAATAATTTGGGATGATAAGTATGCGACTTATCAACCCACCCTCTGATTAGAGAAGATTTTAAGCCTAAGCATCTACACACTTTTTGTACTGACTCACTTTTCAACGATTTCTTCAAAAATTGGGTAGCTAATGAACTATCTAGGGTGGTATTGCTGGCAAGTTGTCGGTGGTAACAGCTCATTGGCCGATTGTCCAGAGCCCAGCCATAAGACCATTTTCATCGTACTATCATTAGGTAAATCTTAAATCAGGGAAGCCACCTACTTAAAAAAAAATAAGAAAGAAAAAAATAGAAAAGGGAGATAAAAAAAACAAAACATAATCATACTTTACCGCACGAGTATGGCTGGCAAGTTGCCATAGGTAATAGCCCATTGGCCAGTTGTTCGGAGCCCAGCTCACAAAAATGCATAATAATTCCCAAAACACTTAGGGAAGAAGCGGGGAAGTAGAATAAACCGGGGAGATATACACTACGTTCGCCCTTGTGTTGATCCCATAAATAAAAGTAGGGAGAAAGCTACCGTTAGAAGAGATAAACCTCTAGGCAAGGTCACCTAGGGTTGTAGAAACCCGAAGTTTGTTTTAACAACCGCCTAGTGAGTCTTTCACTCTTTTCACTAGGTGCTTAGCACTTAGAGTCCTTTTCGAGTCTTGGGCGGGTCGGGTAGCCGTAAAAAGTTATCCCGGAACTCTTAAACTCCAAAAGTACAAAAGAAATTAGAAAAGAAGAAAAATAAAAAAATGTATCTTCCCTTTTCAAATAAGGTGAGGACTTGGGCGATCTGCATTCTGGCAGACACTCGGGTACTGTTGAGTTTTCGTTGTTTAGGACCTTAGTTGAAATTTTCTATTATTAATAAACGACTTAGGCCTAAGCGTTCAAATCCTAATTCTATTTTTATACATAGCATCTAGTTTAATTTTGCTAGGGATTAGCAAAAGATAGGCATGGGGGTATGATATAGACACATCTATTTAGGTTAAAATACCTATTTATGCATGTTCCTAGGCTTAGACTTGCATTCCATATTATAAATATTGCATATCATGCATCATTTTGCATTTAGAGTAGTTGTGTATATTTTAGGTTAATTGCATCCTTTTTGTGGTCAGGGGAGAAGGAGATTTATTTCGGATTCTCGGATTGACTATCCGACCATATGGATCTGATCAGGATGACGATCGGAGTCCAACGCCTCCGAAATTGCCTTGATCGGAGTCCTATAGCACCATATGCAATCCGAGGAAGATCAATGGCCAAGGGACTAGGTGACATAATTTGGAGCTCCAAACGACAAATCCAACCACTCGGATGGATTCGAGTCGACGATCGTAGGCCAACGACGTGAAAATCAACTCAATCCGACCTCTGTAGCATCCCCTACAACAGAAAGAAGATGGACGACCTAGATCGCACCACATGGCACAACCTAGGTTGCCCATGTGCACTGATGTAAACATGTTTATATTACATAAAATGTCTATTTATGCATGTTCTTAAGCATAGAATTGCATTACATACTATAAATATTGCATAGCATGCATCATCTTACATTTAAATTAGTTTGAATAAAATGAAGGTTAATTGTCTCCTTTTATGGTCAGGGATAAGGCGATTTTTTATTGGGGCCTCGGATCGATGATCCAACCATAAGGATCTAATCATGGAGACGACTGGAGTTCAACAACTCCAAGATTGTCCTAATCGGATATCCGTAGCATCAGATAGAGATGAGGAACCCTAGAAGATCAAGGGCCAAGATGGTGTTAATTCGCACTTTAGATGACAAATCCAACCGCACGGATGGATTCGGATCGACGATCGCAGCCTAACGGCACGAAAATCGACTCAATTCGCTACCCGTGGCACCATCTACATCACCTAGAAGATGGACGGCCAAGATGGTGCCACATGGTGCCATCTCGGCCGCCTAATCGGCCGTACGCAATCGCTAAAGCCTTTAGGGCCAATGCCTCTCTGCCGTTGGATCAAGATCCAACGGCTGAGAGTGGATCTTAGACCGATGCCTTCATCTTCAGAAGCCAAAGGAGGATGCAACCTGAACTATTGGATCTCAATCCAACAGTCCAAATCACGTGCCACGCAAATGCACCACTCGCCCATCCATGCACGCACTGCAGTGGATAGAGCGCTTGGTTGCCTCAAGACTCGGGATCGAATCTGCGAGGTGCTTTGATTAGGCGCAGATGAGCGGGCGCTATCGACCGCACGATGGAGATCGGGTGGCTGTGCGCACCCAATTAGATCCACACTCCATCTGACGTGGCAAGGAAACATGCCATCGCATGAGATGAGGCATGCGATTAAGGCGGGTGAGGATGCATTCTCAGCTGTACGATCGTGAGATCGAGCGGTCGAGATTGAGAGATTGTGGACAAGCGTTGAATGTGGGGAGGCGAGCGGGTGCGCATGCGTTGCCCACTACGGCCACGTTCAGGTCTTTAGTGACGGATTTATCTGTCATTAAAGGTCCTGAATTAATGATTTTCAGCATAAAATGACGGGGGACTACACGTGGTGCTCTCCTGGTTGGGAGAGTCCCCCGTGGTAGTCCTACACCCAGTTAACCACCACGAGGTCACTGTTAATACGTAGCGGTGACTACGGCATGCGTGATAAGCGCACGAGTAGCTACCCCACACTGACACGCAGTCAGTCGTTTCCACTAGCGGGTACTCCCAAAGTATAGCGGGTACTCCCAAAGTATAGCATGAAATTGTATAGGGCCTTGCCCTCTCAGAACAGGGGTCTCGCCCCTCAAAACCAAATAAGGGTCTCGCCCCTCCATAGTCCGCGTACCCTCGTCTAACTACCCCGGTTTGCCTAGAAGGCCTAACAAAGTCGGTGTAGGGTGGCTAGCTAAACCTTGGGCCTTGTGGGGTGGCTAGCTCCCTCCCTACACTAGTAGCACACCTCGGTACCGCATACGTGAGGGACAACAGGAGTCGGTGTAGAGTGGCCAATCCTAACCCTGGTTCTCAACCCAAGGGAGGCTAGCTCCGCTCTACACTAAAAAGGGACTGTTGCTCTCCTTGGTACCGCGTACACAAGGGCCAGCACACTTCCCGCCTACATTTCAAATTTCCTTTCATCCACAGGAGTTTTACTCCTAATTCCCCGTAGGGTTCATGCTCATATTCATCTCATTTATCCAGGTCCAGATCTCATGTTTCATAATTCGTTCCTCATCCATATACAGGTAGCTCGTGTTTCCATAATTCAATTCTCAATAACATGCAACTTGTGGTTTCACAGGCAATTTCTCAATTACAAACAGGCATATTGTATTTTAACATGCGTCTTGTAATTATATTAAAGGCATTTGCTAGAAATTTATCTTAACCATGCATTCAAGTAAACAGTATAGCTCAAACAGGCTCATTCATTTCTACCCTAGGGTTCATTCCATATCCTAGAGTTCAATCTAGCTATTCCAACCAAGCACATTCTTATTTAAATATTAACAACAGAGTTAAACCACTCTACCGGGCATCACAGGAGGAATGGGGGCCTGTGCCGCAGATCTCGTTGTCTTTGCGGGCCCCAAACACGCCATTGGCTTGTAACCTGTACCAGTGACCAATGTACATTAGACGAGCTCAAAATAGTAGATAGTCAACACGAATACATAGAGGAACTCGAGTGGAAAACAACGGTACTTCATTTACGGAAATCTGATTCCGTTTGGGCCTTAAACAGGCCAAAAATGCAGTTACTGATCAAAATTAGACGTCTGGGACTAATCCCAGACGTCTTAAAAGACATCAGAACTCACCTTGTGTTCCCTGTAGCTGATCAGACATCCAGACTCCCTCTGCGACTGTCTTGGGGCAGCTCCAGACGTCGGACAGGGTCTTCGGTCGTCTGGAAGCACCTCCGGATGTCTGGCGACGTGATCAGACGTCTAAAAGTACCTGGGAAAGTGCTCCACGTGCCTTCCCAAAGCCTACCTTGTGTACGAAAATGCAGACACAGCTTTAGCCCAACAACTCCTGCGTTGAGATCTTCTGCATGGTGGAAATCAGCGTAGGAACGTATGTACCTCTCGCGATACGTGCTTTCAGACATCCGGCAATTTTCCACTATTAGACGTTTGGAGTGAAGTCCAAACGACTGGTGAGGCACCAAGACATCCGGCCTCAGCTTCGGACATCTTGGTGCCTCGCTAGTTGTTTGGACTTCACTCCAGATGTCTAATACTGGAAAATTTCCAGTATCAGAACCTCTTCACGCCGCTCACCCCGCTCGCCCTCCACTCGCAGCGGCAACTTCAGCAGCTGCAGGAGCTTGAGCAGCTCCTCACTGGCTCCTCCTATCTCCCACGAGCTCCTCCTCGAGCTCCACTGAGCTCCTGCGGTCGTCTCCCTCCTCCCCCACTCTCACTCCCTCGCACTCTCTCACTCTCGCTCCTCCCCCTCTCCTCTCGCCGGTGGCTCTCCTTCCTTGCCTTGGCTACAGTAGAGACGGAGAGGAATGTGGCTGTAGCAGGAGAAGGTGGAGGTGGTGGTGGTTGTGGTGTAAGGAGGAGAGGAGAGGAGAAGGGAGGGGGTTTATATAGAGGGAAGTTATGGTTCGGGGGTGAAGAAGGGAGAGAGAGAGCAGCCTCTGCGCACTGCCCGCACGCAGAGCGCAAAGCGCAGTACAAAAATCTCACTTTCAGACGTCTGGATAGACATCTGACTAAAACTCCAGATGTCTTATCCGGCGAAAAATGTAACGGGTCATTACAAAGATCCTCGCTACAACGCCGTCCTACCCCATCCTTCATCCTCCGGCTCTATCCTCCTTCGTCTCGCTCCTCACCACCTTCCTTCAGGCGACGTAAGAGCGAGTCATCCTCCGAGTAACCGTCGAGGGGGATTTCTCTCACCTCATTGTATCTTTTTACGCTTTCGTATTGTAACAAACATTCGTTTATAAAGAGATGATTGTTTCTCTCTCTTTCTTATATTGTTGCAAGTAGATTAGTTAGAAGTCCTCGACCTGATCTCTTACTTGCTAAAAATACCAAAAAAAATAGAAAAGATAAAAACAACCAAAAACAAATAAAAGAGAAATGCGGATTTTCAAAATCAAACGTTCGCCTCCCCATGTTCGACTTGGGACTCACTTTTCAAGTTTCGGTTATAAATTTTATCTGATAAATGTGTTTTGCAAGCTACGACGATGGGTCCTCCGAACCTCGATTTTAATTCGCGAAGCGCGCTTGATCATCCTTGCATCGTCATGGCTATCTCGCCTCTCCATTTTGTGCATTTATTCTTTAGTTTAATGTTTGTGTTGCTTCAAGCTTTCATCTAGCATTATTGTAAAATGATTTCACTTATGCAATGTATTATCTTGTGTTATCATCTTGATTCATCATATCTTGATTTCATGCATAGTTAGTGATCCCCACTCAATTTTAGATTTCTAACCCTATTCTCTCTCTCTCTCTCTTCACGCAAGCAAACAAAATGAAATAATTTGTGACATTAAGTGACTAACTGATCCGATTCCACGCCTCCTCATGTTTAACACTTGTACTCACTTTTGATTATTCTCTTTAAAATTGATGTCGTAAGTGCTTGCTACAACGAACAGCTTATCTTTACGCATTTTTTGACGTCAATTTTTGGCGTTGTTGCTGGGAAAGCAATTGATCTTTTGGTTGCTTTCATATTTGCATTGGTCATATTCATGGGATCTTACTCTTTCTCTCTTTCTATGGATTGGCTGTAGGAATTCGACGCAAAAGCAACCGGAGGAGCGCACTCAAAGACGGTAGATTGGGGGTAGAATGCAGCAAAAAACCTTGGTGCCTATCATCTTTAGTGTAGTCCCATCCATTCTTTTATCAAAATAAAAATAAAAAAATAAAAAAAATGCATTTAGGCTCGTGTATAAATCCTAGGATAGTTTGATTGTTTGCTTGCTTTAAAAAAAAATTCCAAAAAAATGAAATAATTGGCATGATGAATGGCTACTTGACCCACATCTTAAATCCATCACCCAATAATAAAAAAAACACTTTCTAATTTCATTTGGAAGATCTTTTTGGAGTGTTCTTTGAGTGGTGTTTGTGAAGGCAACCATGTCTTGCACTGGGCCGCACCACTCACCATAATTAAAAATCAATTCACCCAATAGAGTTGCATGAATTATAAGGGTGAAAACTCTTAGGGATTCTATTTCTTAGAAACACACATATTCTTAGAAACACACATAACCTCTTGTGTGTTCAAGCAAAACTTGGTGGAATCAACCTAAGAATTAGAACCCTAAAACCTAATTAAACAAGGTTGAACTTTAAAAGACAACTCATATTAAACCTTATTTGCAAATCCTTTGCTTGTGCACCACATTATAGACTTTGGAATTGAACATTAAGGGGCACAAACCCAAAATAATTCCCCTTCACATTCCCAAGCACTTCTAGATCCTAGCCCTAAATTAAAATCGAGTAGACGTGCCCTAGGTAGGACTAATCTAAATCCTGGTAGTGTGATTGGGTTTGTTAAGTGCTTGGCCTTAATTCCCATTGTGGAATTCGGTGTATAGGCTGCGAGGAAGCGTCAAACGATCGTGGTTGGGGAGTATCAAGGAACCGGTGGTGCAAGCCAAAGGAAGAACCTTCCCTTCAATCCCCTTGTAATCAACCTAGCCGGATTAACTTTGGGAAAAGGGATTTCAGTGCTTGCAAATTTGATTATTCTTTCAAGGCTTCTAAGTCACCTAGGTCTGCACTGTATGACCTAGTTTGTTTGCTTGGTTGTGCACACACAACTCTCTCATCTGTTCTTCCCTCTTCCCTCCACTTCTTCCAAACCATGGATTTCAATTACTATCCTTCCTTCCCAAACTATCCTTGACATGATTTGTATTCTAACACAAGTAGACTATATCCACAATGTACTTGGGATAACCAACCACCTAGTTGGGGATATAATCCAGGACCTGAGTACCTAGAATACCCCTCTTATCCCAACTATCCCTATCTTACCCAACCCGCACCAACCTCCTATTGGGATACACCCAACCCACCCACTGAGGGGTATGATCCAAACCTTAGGGATCCTTATCTTGATTCTCCTCATGATGACTCCTCTTTTAGGTCCCACACACCCACTAACCAATCTGATAGGACCTACATTTTAGGAGAACACCAAGATCCCTACCTTTCCCAGGACAAAAACCATGGCAGGTCATCTGAATTCAAGGATCTCTCCTAGTTGACCTATGGATTGGAAGGGATTTTAGAAAAATGAAAATCAAATGATGATGATCATAAACTTGGACAAACCAAGTATGATCAACACCCACTTTGGACCCCTGATGAAGAATCCGATTGGGAGGAGGACTTAGAACCTCAATTATTCTAGAGGAGGACTAAATAGAAAATGATGCCTCTTAAGGAATTGGACCCTGAAAATGATAGAATAGAGGACCCACCCAAGAACTTAAACCTTAGTACGGACTTTGATACACATCCTCATCGATACCCTCCCAACCCTGATTTGAATGTTAAGTACAATAAGGAGGAAATCTAAGGGAAACCTAATGACACTCAGTCAATTCTTGATAGCCTTCAATTGGAGTTATATAAATAGAACCAAGAATCAATTGAGAGGAAACATGCCATGATTGATATGTTCTAACAACTGGATGAAGAGGGGCAAAGAACACTGTTGCAAGCAACCCCTTTTATAGAATTCATGAAGCAAGGCCCCATGGTGATCAATTGGACTACACCTATTTACCCAAAATTGGTTTAGTCCACCATTGATACTGCCCCATTATTGGACAACTCATTAGATAATGTCATTAAGGGTTCCTTAGAACATGATTTGGGGAGGGTTGGGGACAAAAATCAGGAGGAAATTGAGAATTTGGGGGTTGATGTCTTTGAATCCAAATCTAATCTTCCTAAGGAAAGTGATTTGGTGGAAGAGACATCCAAAATTGAAGATATAGAGTGGGATTACGATTCTGAAATAATTGATTTTGAATCCTTTGAAACTCCCACCATAAGTTTAGAGAAGGGCCAAGGGAAAGAATTTGAGTCTGAGTTAGATGATGAAATTAGTCCTACCTCTGTTGCAACCTTGAAAATTGAGTTTGAAATAAAAGAGGTTAAAAGATAATATTCTAGGGGTCAAGGAATTGGAGGGAATAAGTAATGAAACCCTAGTTCAAGAAGAAGGGATGGATTTTTCTTTGGAGAGAGACCTCATGCTTGATTTTAGGGACTATTGTGAAACTTTTGATTTTGATACATGCCCTCGCAGAATTGAAATCCCACAACTTGAATTCACTTGGATTGATAGAACTATGAAGGATTACAACTTTAAAGGGACACAAGCTAATTACAAAGCCTACATTTTTACTATCTGACATTTTAGATTCGGGTTGCACTTGTCCAAATTGACTTCTTTGCATGGCTGTAGATTAAGAAAGGAACAAACACGGGCATGCGTGATGCACCATTTGCAAAGTTCTTATCCTTTAGGGATGGGATTACATCATAACCTAGTTCGCATCTGTAGACTTTTGACCTTGGGTCTAGCTGATTATGTCTTCCCCTTCTTGACCCAGACCATTCATTTGATCCTTTGTTGTCTGTGTACTATGCCCAGTTGAAGGCACTAAACTCAAAGCTTCCTAAGGGGCAACCCGGAGGATTCAAGCTGATTGAATTCACTGTTGAATCTCAGGTGATTTCTTTCCTTACCCCCTTGCATACATTTATTTTCCAATGAGAACATTGTCCAACATAGGCATGAGGGGGTGGTAATTTTCATTTCTGAGTACAAATTTGTCAGCTTGAACTAGTTTTTATTTCATAAAAAAAAAGAATTAAGAAAAGAAAACTTAGGCATTAGGAGCTTGTCAACCTTAGGAAATAATACGTAAGGACATGGACACTTAGACTCTCTAGGCCTTTGGGCTTAACCAGCCTAGGTGTTCACTAAAATTTAGACTTATTCTCGAGTCCTCACCACCTTAATTTATATTAATTTGGTTAATAAAGTAGGGTGATAAGTACACAACTTATCAGCCCGCCCTCTAATTTGGGGGAACTTTTTGTCTAAGCATTTGTACACATTTTGCACTGACTCACTCCCCAGCAGTTTTAACGAAAATTGGGTAGCTAATGAACCTTCTAGGGTGGTATGGTTAGCAAGTTGTCGTGGGTAACAACCCATTGGTCGGTTGTCCAGAGAACAGCCACAGGACCATTCTCTTTTACTACTGCTTTTAGGTAAATCTTAGATCAGTCAATTAGGAGTTTTAGTTAGTCACTCTAAATCGGATTTTAAAATCAATGCGTTGCAGTATAGATGGAATCAGTGCGAAAAATAAATAGAATTTATACTCGAATGGAAGTTCGAGGTCGAACACAGGGAGCAATTAGCAAGATGATTCTCAAGATTGCAATTCAAGCAAATATATGAGTAATAGAATTCCAAATAGTAATGATATATAAATGAAAGCGAATGTCAAATAGTGTAAAAAAAAGGGGTAAAATGGTGATTTGAATCACCAATTACCCCTCACAATAATATCAAATATTTCAATAGTATCAGCCAATCTAAATCCATGTAGGATAAGTGCACAGTGCATTTCTGTTGCTCTTCTTCTTCTTCTTCTGTTGCTTCAACTCCTCTTCTCTTCTTCTTCCATGCCTTCTTCTCTCTTCTTTCTCTTGTTTGGCTTCCTCTCCTTCTTCCTTCTCTTCTCGGTGGCTACTCTTCTTCTTCCTTCTCTTCACGCACAAGGGGAAGGGTTCCTTCTTCAAACGGCTAAGTGTTAGCCGTTGAACCTCAGAGCAAAACCCCCCTTGCCCTCGCACGCTCCCTCTCTTTCTCTCTCTGGGATCCGCTCTCCCAGAGCCTCGACTAATCGGATTCGGATCTAAGTGTACCCAAGAGCAGGGATGCAGGCATGATATCGCAACTGAGGAGTGAACAGGGCTTAGGCGGGTCAGGTCTATGCCAGGCCCGCGGGGGACAGGTCATGGCCGAGGCACAGGTGAAGGGGCGTGCGGGGGCCTCACCCCCTGTGTTTAGTTGAGGCGATAAGCCTATGGTAGAAAATCAATTTAACTCACTGCGGACGCTCTTCAACAATTGCTGTGGGACTATTGTCCCTGCTTCCTTCTGCATGCAGCTGCTGCTGGTGGATCAGTCAAGTGCAGGTGGAGGAGTGGTCAATGCTCCTAATTGACTAGCTGGTTGTAATCCTAGAATGAATCCGTGTACCCTGGAGCAAGCGCCTGGAGTGAATGAGTTTTGGAGCAAGCTTGAAGCCTTTCTCGAAGCTTCATTAATGGTGAATGTCCACAAACACCTGAAATCATACAAACAGCCTTATGGCCACATTAAACCAGCTCAGGAGAGCCGTGAGGTGATGGCGAATGTGTTGATGGTGGTTTCGTGGAGGATGGTGGCTTGTGGTGGTTGGACGGTGATGGAGAAGGTTGTGGGAAGGTGGGTTGTTCGGTGGATGATGTGGGCGAGTGGAGTGGCAAATAGGGAGAGGGGTTTTGTGTAGGGTGGTGTGGCGAAGGTTGTGAGGTGGTCGATGAGGCGAATGGAGAGGTGTAGCGATGGAGGTACCTCACCGGAGTGGTCGCCGAATGCGGGGAAGATGAGGGTGTCAGGGCAAGTCGACGGTCGAAACAGAGTTGTGAATGTATAGGAATGATAAGTGGAAGATGAGGTGTTGATAGGGCTAGATAGCAGACGAAGTAAGGAAGAGGAGGCGCTGGTTATGGTGTGATCGGTGCTGGGGATGAAGGTGCTCCGATGAGGGAAGGACGATGAGGATGAGGGAGATAGAGGCGCCCGTTGGTATGGTGCGACGCGGAGGAAGGTAGGGAAGGAGGATTTGCCACCAGTATTGCGGTCAGACGAAGGAAGGAGATGTAGGAGGTCGTCGGAGCTTGAGGAGATTTTTGGCTGGATTAGGAGGGAGGAATTGAGGGTGTTCCAAGCCAAAATCAAGCTTGGGATCTTTGGTTTGATCTGGGGCCTCTTTTATAGGTCTCTAGAGGATGTTTTGAGCATGGGAAGCAAGCTTCCCAAGCTTGGAAAGTTCACCGGAGATAGAAGTTGAAATATACACAAATCTTTCATGCGTTCACATGAGAGATTGGGAAGGTTTTAGGGCTTAGGATCTGGTTTAAAAGGAAGGAATTTCTTGATGAATTTCCCTTTCAAATCTGAGGGCGATTCGTCAAAGAATCAAGGAGAACATGCCAAAACAAGCTTGCTGGAGTTGTAGGATTAGGATTTCATGGTAGTAGGGACCTATTTAAAGAAAATGATGATAAAGATAGGAACCTTTTTGTAAGAAATTCAAAAGCTAAGGGGCCATGTGAAATAAAGAAAATCAAACTTGGACCAAAGTGCAAACTAGGTTGAAATAATCTCAGATTGAGCCAAAATTTTGGTACAAACCTAATTTGGACCTAAGGAATTCAATGGTGAAGTTGGATTGTGGTTTTGACCTAGTTTGATTGGGTAATTTGCACAATTGCCAAAATTAGGGCAAATGTCTATCTATGATTTTATTTTGGGTCAAGATGGGTTCCAATGGTCAAATTGAAAGTACCAAACCATAGAGAATATTTTTCTATGATTTTTAGAAGGTTTAAGTGAATTTTATCCTGACCAGAGCCTCAATAAATTAAGTAGATCTATTTTTAGGGTTTCAGATGACCATAAATTCCTGTAAAGTATGAAAACCCTTTTTTGTCTGTTCTAACCCACTTATTAGACTCTTAAGACCATTTGACCTTTGTTCCACCACTGAGAGAACCCGTGGTTATTCTTATTTTATGATAGAATGGTAAATTTGCAGAAATAACCGTGTAATCTTGTTTTCTTCTCAAATCAATGATTTGTGTCCTTAAGACCATCTGATGGATATGTAGGAGCTTTTATTAACTTAATCAGATCAAACTGAGCAAGTTATAGCTCATGATGGTGTTCCCATCACACCTACTTTAAAAAAATGATAAAAAAATAGAAAAAGGAGAAAAATAAAAAAAGAAATAAGCCACACTTCACCATACGAGTATGGCTGGCAAGTTGTTGTAGGTAACAGCTCATTGGTCGTTTGTCTAGATTCCAGTTCATAAAATGCACAAAAATTCCAAAACACTTAAGGAAGAAGTACAGAAGTAAAATAATCCAGGGAAATATTCACTGGTTCACCCTTGTGTTGATCTCATAAAAATAAAAGTAGGGAGAAAGCCACTGATCAGATAGATACAACTTTAGGTAGCATTTTCCTTTTTGGGATGCCTAGGGGCATAGAAATCCGAAGTTCATTTTAATTGTTGTTGGGTAAGTCTATCACAATTTTCACAACAAGATGCTTAGCACTTAGAATCCTTTTCAAGTTTTCGGTGAGTTAGGTAGCCGTAAAAAGTTACCTCAAAACAATCAATTCCAAAAATCCAAAAAAAAAAAGAAAAAAGAAAAGATGAAAAAGAAATAAATTTGCTTCTATATAGAAAAAGGTGAGGACTTGGGCGTTCTGCATTTTGGCAGGCACCTGAGTGCTGTTGAGCCTTTGTGGGTTAGGTTCTTGGTAGAAATTTCCTTCTGTTGACAAGTAACTTATGCCTGAGTGATCAATTCTTAATTTGTAAATAGCATTTAGGTTAACCTTGCTAGGGAATAGCAAGGGGTGGGCATGGGGATATGATGACTCTATAATTATTAGTGTTACTTATATCAATTAGAGTTAATTTTGAGGGCACATGGGCATTGATGTCATATTATAGTAGGCTTGGGAGCATTTCATGCATGTTGTGTTATTCTTACATTAAGATTGCTTATAATTAATGTTCAATGACCATGTGTACAAGCACGTATTGAAATAGGTCTCAGATGAGCAATCGGACTATACAGATAGATCTGGATTGACAAACGAAGTCTAACGGACTCAAAATCACCTCAATCCGACCTCTGTAGCTCCCACAACAAGCTTGAGAAGTTCTAACCATTGATCTGATGATCAACGGTCCTTGTTGCACCACGTGGTGTGATTGCGCAACAATCATAGATCCTAATATACTTGAATTAAGCTAGATCCTAGCTTAACTTAGGCATTCTGCATACATATGCATTAGACTTTGCATCATAGTTGATTTAATAGTTTTGTGAATAATAATGTCATATTATGTCTAATTGAGAGGTATTAACAATCGCAGGAAATTCGGGGCTATGAATGACTGATCCAACCATATGGATCTACTTAGAACGACGATGGGAGTCCAATGCCTCTAAGATTTATCGATCAGACTACCGTAGCATCCTATGGAGTCCGCAGGAGAGCAAGGGACAAGAGGCAAATAGGTGAAAATTTGGACATTAGATGTTAAATCCAACTGCATGGATGGATCTGGATCAACGATCGTAGTCCAATGGTGCAAAAATAATTTTGATCGAAGACCTACAACACCGTCTACAAAGAAAAGAAGATGGACGACCATGATGACACCACGTGGTGCCATTGCAACCACCCAACATTGCCACCCAACCTCTGAAGAAGACCTCTTGTGCACGTTATGGGTCATTGGATCGTCATCCAACGGCCACAATGGCACCACGTCGATCGCTCCCTCACCCTCAGTTAAGGAGGATCATCCCCAGCCATTGAATCTCAATCCAACGGCTGAGGGTAGCCATGAACCAATTGGAAACTGCAACAAAGCGCAGGCGTAGTCCGTTGGTTCCAATTGTTGAGGTTGAGTTCGCGTACTTGCTACATCGTATAACCTCCTTTGGGTTTCTCCGGGATGGTGAACGGGGTCTTGTAGCGATCCCATATCTCGAACTAGGTGGCTTGAAGCCACGTCTTCATCCTCAACTTCCAATATCCAAAGTCACTCCCATCGAAGTAGGGAGGACGGCTAGTGGACTGCCCTTTGGCGTATCTTGTCGCGGTGATGCTTCCCTCCGTGATTTGATCTTCATCGGTGTGTTACTTCGATGTTGCGAGACCTACTTTGATGCCAAATGTGGGTTCTACAATGGAGGGGGTGAGATTTGCGTGATATAAAATAAAAACGTGAAAATAAATAATCTCACAAAAGATAAATCACACAAAGCATAACGGATTTTTAGGTGGAAACCCAAACCCGAGTAAAAACCACCACCTAAAGCTCTCGGTTTAGGATTTTCCGATTGACCGAGTCGATCAAATCCATTAAATGAGAGCGACTTAATCTCTTACAACCATGCTACTTAGACGCGGGTAACATACCTCAAACCCCTCCTCTTCACGAGGAGTATTTTGTCCCACGAAGGAGATGGGAATTCGCAAAGCGAATACCCAACCAAAAATGAAGAAAATAAATAAGAATCCTATAGAGCCACAAAGTATAAATGTAAATCAACCTAGCTTCTATAGGCAAAAGAACTTCTCTTAGATGGAAGTGAAGTGCGTAGCAAATTGGTGCTCTCAGATGAGGATTGTGTAGACGGGAGAGTAATGGCACTTCTAGCAGTTGATAATCTCTTCTTGGACACAATATGAGTAGTAGTAACTTTAGGTGTATGTTGCAAAGGAAAGGTCCACCTCTATTTATAGAGGCCTTAAGAAGGGTTTAGAAGCCTCTTCTAGCCGTTGGAAGCCTTTTCTAGCTGTTGGAGTTATCTCAAGGCAAATCAGGACAAAATCAGAGCTATTTATGATTTTGACAGAGTTATCAGATGTCTGGGTGATCGTCTGATTTAAGAATTAGTCGTCTGATCTAGAAAGGTGGAAGATTTGATTGAAGTTGGATCAAGACGGACGTCTAAAGGTCACTTTTAAGACATCTGGACATAAGGTCAGATGTCTAATTCTAGACGGGTTTCCTTCCTGATTTTGTCCAAACCTAAACAGGGTTCTAGGTCTTATTGGTCAAATGACAGGTCGGTGGTTTGGCACAAAATCTGGACGTCTGGAAATATGTTTTACTGCAGGAATTGATTTCCCAAGGTTAAAAGACTATAATCATTTGACAAAAGGTGATTTGGGTCTAACGTCTACTTATTAGATGTCTGGGGATTACTACGGATGTCTAAAGTGGGTATAGATAAGATAAAAGGTTAATCCTCTAAGATTAGTCTGATAAAGCTAATGGTCCTCTAGTTGGACGTCTGGCAAGGTCATCAAACATCTTCTAAGACGTCTAGACTAAGGGATAGTCATCTGAAATCAACAAACAGAAGGCACTGAGTCCAGCCTAAGTGTTTGGATGTTTGATTAAGCAGTCAGATGTCTTAAAGTCAAATATCAGATGTTTGATTTCCAGATTGGACGTTTGATCAGGCTATCTGATGCCTATTTTGACTTTCTAAGTTTTCTACAAAAAGCCTAAGTATCCTAGGGTTGTGTGTGCATTCCTAGGACTATTGTTAGGTAACTTTGAGGCTTTTAAATAATTATCTAGACAGAAATAAAGAGCAAAAGAAACAACAAATGAAATACATGAATAAAGTATCTATCCTATTCTTCATCTCCTTCTTCAAGCTTTCACTAAAAGCGAAGCTCTTTCTCTTCCATCAAGCTCCTCCAATCCACCATGGACGCGAGCTTGAGCTCCTCCTCCATACTTGAATCCATTTTCATTTTCCTGAAACTTATAGACTCAATGCAAATGTTAAATAACACGTGTTTTGTTATTATCAAAATTAACGACTGTGATGCCCTTGCACCAACACACTCCACCTTGCTATCACCATCTTCCACCACTACATACACACGCTGACACACAACCTTTGTCATGACCATACATCCACCACCAACACTTCCCTTCACTTCTATAACATCACCACTATCACCACCTACTCACACCATTCTCTCAACACTATTCCTTAAGCCACCCACATATCCACCGCCAAAATGACCTCCTTTAGCCCTTGTCTTAATCCACTAACACCATGTCCTAAACCAACCATCCATATGTCCTAAGCCTTCCACTACACTATCCTACTCCACAAATCAACACACACACACAATCTGCCATAATAACTGACACTCTCTACTCCATGCCTCCATCACCTCACTAGTCACTCCATTACCTCCATTATCCACCACAAAATCCAGCACCATCTCCATCTCACCATCTTTTTATTTTCTTTGAATTGTATGTAATAAACTTTGCTTCTATGTTCTCATTTTGTTTTGTATAAATCGGCTTGGGAATCATTACTCAAGTCCTTGATACATTTTAAATTTGTGTTGTCTTTTTTATTCTCCAAGTCCAAGATGACCTTCGTCACCTTGTTGATTGTAATTTCCTTTCCTTCTGCAACTTTCTTTTGAGTAATGCAATAAAAGATTGAGCTTTCATTTTGTTGTTCTTGTGTTATTTCTTTCTTTTTGAACAAAAGAAAAGAAAAAGAGCAAATAACAAAAGACCAAAATGAGTTAGTGTAGTGTCATAAGCTTAGTTGTCTTCATTAGTCCATTAAAAGATCAAAAAAATATAAAAATGAAAAAAAGACCAAAAATAGAATAGGTAGTTTGTATATTTTCTACTTTCACGTAATTAACAAAAGACAAAACATTGTAAATGCCAAAATAACAAA
This sequence comes from Thalassia testudinum, assembly GCA_037157565.1. Taxonomy (NCBI): domain Eukaryota; kingdom Viridiplantae; phylum Streptophyta; class Magnoliopsida; order Alismatales; family Hydrocharitaceae; genus Thalassia; species Thalassia testudinum. The sequence goes on from JAZHRO010000031.1 coordinate 150,794,087, forward strand.
AAGAGAATAAATTGACTTAAGTGGATTTCAAAACAAAGAGCCACACTTAGCCTCCTTATGGATTGACTGAGATTCACTGAACTAAACTTCAAAAATTCTATTCGTGTTCTTGTAATAAAAAATTAATTTGATTTGTGGTTTAAGGTGTGATAAATTACAACAATGATTTTAATCCTTTTAAATTCGTGCCTGAAAATCGCATTAATCACCAACTCCTTACATTTTTCTATTTTGACTTTTTCTTGTTGATGGTAACACCATCATTAACCATGACTAACTTGAATTAGTTGAAATCAAGTGACAAATGCTCCTGGATGATTGCCTGAGAGCTGTAATTCCATGTAGATTCGTTTTGAGGAGAGAACACTAAAACATGGCTAATTCTGCAGTTTTAACATCGCATCATAATTGCAGAGTAACCATAGGGTTTGTATGGATTAATTGAAGGTCAATTGAGCATTAAAGTCCAATAAGTGGGTCCACACAAATAGAAACGAGATTTCACGCATTTCGAGAACTACATCAAAACAAAAGCCCTGATTTCAGATCTGCTTAAATTGAAGAGGTTCTGGTTAGGATAAAATTCATCTAAACCTCCTAAATTCATAAAAAAAATATTATAAGAGGTTTAGTACCCTTGGTTTGGCCATCTGAACCCATTTTGACCTTGGACAGAGTTTCAGACGAGATTTTACCCTAATTTAGGCTTCTATGCAAATTTTCCAATCAAACGTAGTCAAAATTGAAATCCAACTTCTCCATTAGATTCCTTGGGTCGAAATTAGGTTAAGGCCAAAATTTGGGCCCAATCAAAGTCCATATTGACCTAGTTTGCATTTCAGTCCCTAAAACCTCTATTCTTCACATCCAAGCCCCTAGCTTTTGAAATTCCTTGCAAATGATTCTGCAACTTTGTCATCTTCCTCACAATAAGCCCATTTCTGCCTTCATCTCTAGGGTTTCCTAATCAACCCATCACCCATGACTGAAATCAGGAAAGAACATCATGAAATCATCACCAAATCCCTCCAATTTTGGAGGGATTGGTGTTCAGACAGTAGGAACACATTTGAACCAGGTTTGGAATCCGATTTCAAAGTAAGGAAGCTCCAACAAAGCTTGATTCCTCACAATCTAAACTTTCTTAATCCGTGAAATTTTCTCACGATTTTCCCAATTTGATCTTAGATTCAACCTCTATTTAAGCTCAGGGAACTCTCAACGTTTTCCTTAGTAAGGTTTAAGGCCAAAACACCTCTTCCTCTGGCTTGCTCCGACCAAGCTCTGACGAGCTTCTTAGTCCCTCTTTGTCACGCTCTACCACATATGATAGGTAGAGGGAACCTCTTCCTCGACTTCGTCTGCTTCTCGATCCAAGACCCTTTTCCTTCTCGCAGTCTCTTCCATCGGAGTATTCATCATCTCCGATGCCGGCCAATCATAGCCGATGCCAATTCCTCTCCTCTCTTCCCTCTTAGGTAGTCACTCTTCTTCCTCTTCTTCTGTAGGTTAGCTCCAACCCCTTCTATCCCTGATTCAACCGACATAATACTCTCTTCCGATCCGTCTTCTCCATGGCCGGCGAAGCTCTGGCAACGTCGTGTGGCCTCCACAGACCACTAATTGACCTGCTCGACTCCCAAAAGCTTCGCCACAACTCCACCATCAAAAGCCCTTACCCTATTTCACCGTCCACCCACTCCACGGTTCCATTGAATAGACCCACCTTTGCAAGCCCTCTCCGACTTCGACAGACGACCACACGCATGCACACAACAAATCGTCACCACTGCCACGCTTTTTGCACCACAACGAGTCTTATCAACCTTCTAATCGGGGCTCTCAGCTCATATTTGTCTTTTCAGGTCTCTCACCGGACAGTTGCTACCATCACTGTCTTCTTCGACCACGACAGCTCCAGTTCGACCATCAACCACCTAGCTGCTACCCTCAAGAGATGCGGATTCATCTGATGAGGTTTCCCAGGTCCTCAATCGAGCAAAGGAGTAGCTGTTGTGACCCAATTCCTCGAAGTCATCAGCTTTAGTCCCACATCAGGGACATACGCACACACAACTGCATACAAATTGTTTTTGTGAATCCGACCCCTCGCCCAAGACACGGGGGTTGGGTCCCCTTATCCACGAGCCTCTCACTCCTCACCTGCAGCCATTTCCACATGCGTTTGATCCCCTACCTGGTACTATATAACTCGATTACTCGGATTAGATCCGATTAGGGGAGAACATATCTAAGGATGCAGGAGGAGGGTTTTGCATTGTGTTCCTCGGGATGCGTGTCTATGTGCTTGATGTAGACACATTTATTTAGTATAAAATACCTATTTATGAATGTTCCTAAGCTTAGACATGCATTCCATGTTATAAATATTATATAGCATGCATCATTCTACATTTAGAGTAGTCTGTATAAATTATAGGTTAATTTGTGTCCTTTTGGTGGTCAGGAGAGGAGATTTATTTTGGAGCCTCAGATTGACGATCTGACCGTACGGATTTGATTCGGATGACGATCGGAGTCTAACGCCTCCGAAATCATCTTGATCGGAATCTTGTAGCACTTTATGCAGTCCGAGGAAGATCAATAGCCAAGGGACTAGGTGATGCAATTTGGAGCTTCAAATGACAAATCCTACCATACGGATCGGTCCGAATTGACGGTTGCAACCCAACAGCGTGGAAATTGACCCAATTCGACGTCTGTGGTGCAACCTACAAAGGAAAGAAGATAGACGGCCCAGATGGCGCCACGTGGTGCCATTTAGGCCGCCTAACATCATCCATGCCACATGAGCTTAAGGAGAGCCACGTCAAATCGTGATGGTTGGATCGAGATCCAACGGTCCCAATCACGCCACATTGCTTGCTTCATCTGAAGAGTTCACCAACTTTGAATCTTGACCGTTGGATCTCCATCCAACAGTTGAGAGCTCGTGCCATCTAATCTCATCGCTCGACAATCCCACGCACCAGCGCAGTGGTCATGAAGCTTACTCGCAACCTAGCAACGCCTGTTTGAAACCCACCATAGCCTCTAATCTCGTGAGTGCAGGCGCAAATCAATTGCTTCCGTTGGGTGGTCATTAAGTGGCGGAGAGGGCGACGACGTGGTGCGATCTACATGTGCTTGATCACACGCTGACCGTCGCCCAATCTGACGTGCCATTAAGCGCATGGTCTGAGAGTGCGATCCCCATGCCATTTTAGCCGTCCGCTTCCAATCCAACGGTCGTGCTTCATCCACGCCTCACTAGCTCCTGCGTGCAGAGGGCACGCATGCGCGAGCACTAGCAGGCTCTTCAGCGACATTTGGGGGCGGATCTTCAGTGACGCATTTGATGTTGCTATTGCCCTTGGATGGATTTCTTCCTCTCCTCCTCTACTATAAAAGGACCTACACCCCTCCTTCCACCTTCATTCCTTCCTATGCTCTCCTTACCTACTCTAGAGCTTAAAACACACTTTGAGCTTATGTCCCAAGCCTTTGGGATGCTCCACTGGAGAAAAGATAAAGTATTTTCCACCCTCTCATCACCATTCGTGAATCTCTCATCGGCCGTCTTCTTAACCCCATTTCGGGAAGCAGATCACGCCGTGACACCACCAGTCCTCCTCTCATCTTCTGACGCCATTCTCCTTCCTCCAACTCCTCAACATCTTCGTCTGGGCCACATCAATGTAGCTTCATCCTCTGAGCAGTCGACAAAGAGGATTTCTCTCACCCCCTTTCCCTTTTACTGCTTTCATAGTATAGAAGCATTTGTAATAAACATTTGTCAAGCATTTATCTAGAAGTAGTTTTTGATTCTTTCTCTTCCTTCATACTTAGCAAGTAGAATAGTTCTTTTCTTCTTTCTAGAATAGCTTAGTATAGATAATATTCCTGCTTGTTCCCACACTATCATGAAACCCCAAAAAAATAGCAAATATAAAATACCAAGAAGAAACAAAGTGAAATGTGGATTTCGAGAAACAAACGTCACCTCCCTGTATTCGACCTGGGACTCTCTTTCGAGTTTCGGTATAAATTTTATTTGATAGCGAGTTTTGCGATTGCGACAACGGGTTTCCCGAAACCTTAACTTTTCTTCGCGAAAACTCGCTAATCATTTTGGCGTCATTGCCAGGGAGGCAATGGAATTTGCTTTCTTTTTCCGTGTTTCTTTACATTTACTTATTGACTAACCCCTGTTGCCTCTGATTTGCTGTCTTGCAGGTATCCTAGCAGGGAGATCCAAGTGTGGTAGACCGGAGTAAAGTGTGGGTGAAGCGGTTTGTAAGTGTTTCCCCCCACTTCCCCACCCATTAGATCATTTCGCCACCTTAATAATCAAGACCTAATCTACTTAGGTGTTTTCACGAACCCTAGGATAGGAATTGCTTGTCTTGTTTACCATCTTCACCCACTTCATCCTCGCATAAAAAGAAAAGTAAAAGAATATACTTTTTGATTGTGGGACAAAATTAACATACACACTACACACACCCACATTTAAGGCACATAACCTCTTTTGATTATATCTACTCAACCGGGATTCCAACCTATGGAACCGGTACACGTATCAACACACATAAAAGAGTAGAAATTAGATTAGGTTAATCACCTTTTGTGTGCCTTAATTGGTGATGCATCTGGGTCACGTGTTTGAGTTGTTTGGACCACACCTCCTAATCAATTTAAAACTGATTCATCTTGTAGCTGCTCCATAGGATTCAAATAATTAGGCCAAGCCAGACACTCCATATTTTCTTGATTTATAAAGGAAAATACTTGAACTCGTGCTTTCAAACTTGGTTTGCTTCACAAAAGTTGGTTGAATACACCTAATATTTGAATCCTAAAAGCTACTAAGCAAGATTCGAATATTAAAATTCACCTTACAATAATTTAATCTTACTTGAAAAACCATTAGTTGTGCACATACACATTCATGAATTTATCATTGAGGGCATAACCCAATTAAGGGTCCATCACATTCTAGAAGCACTATTATCCCAGGCCTTAAATAAAATTGAGTAGACGTTAGCCTTAGGATTCATTGAGTTCGTTTCAGGGTAATCTCTTGAACACATTTCGAATTAGTGACATTTGCTTGCTTCAAAAGGTGCTAAGTTGGGGGACCCGATTGTCAAATGACAAGCAAGTAGGGGTTTGTCATAATTAGTAGCCCTCAGGATATGCTCCCTCTGCTTCGCCGGCCCAACTTTACCACCTTTGGAAGTAAGGATAACACTTAATTTGTTGTGTGGTTAGAGTTTATTTCTGAAGCATAGGTCCTTAAGCTACCCAATTTAAGGACATGATTGCATTTTTTGTGTTGCAGGGTTCCTTTTTCCCCGTCCTTCCGACTTCCTTCCAGTGCATGCTTGGAAGGAGGTCATTGAATCCTCTCTTGGAAGGACCTTTAGACCACTCTCGGAGGTGGAGGCTGATCAACAACCACCTCCCCCACCCCCGAACCAGCAGGAGTTGATTCAGAGACAGTTGGAAAAGGTGCAGCTGATGCAGCAATGGTTCCAATGGATGAATGGTCAGGGCGTGATGTAAACATGTTTATATCACATAAACCATCTATTTTTTCATGTTCTTAGACATATAGTTGCATTATACATTATAAATTTTGCATAGCATGCATCATCTTGCATTTAGGTTAGGTTGCATAAAGTTTAGGTTAATTTTCCCTTTTTGTGGTCAGGTAACAGGGCAACATTTAATCAGAGCCTCATATTGAAGATCCAACTGTATGGAATTGATCAGGACAACGATCGGAGTTCAACAACTCCAAGATCACCTTGATCGGACTTTCATAGCATCAAATGTAGTCCAAGGATGATCATAGGTCAAGGGCCAAGGTGGTGCAAATCCGTACCTTAGATGACAAATCTGATCGCATTGATGGGTTTGGATTGACGATCGCAACCTAACGGTGCAAAAATCAGTTCAATTTGACATCCGTGGCACTACCTACGAGCATATGAAGATGGATCACCAAGATGGCACCACGTGGCACCATCTCAGCCACCCAAACCGACCGCAGCATCTCTTCTCAACCTCTGAAGGCACGGGCGAGGCAAGATCTTAGTCGTTGGATCTTGATCCAACGGCTAAGAGGGTGCATTGGTTGAATCATCTCCACGCCAATTTGCGGAGATTGCGTAGTGGAGAACACCTACACATGCAACCCCGTGACGTGCATTTGAGCCCCCATGCGCCTCAAATTAGGACGCGAGCACGGGAGCGGCTCAATTCAGCCATCGAATGGTGATCGTGTGAGTGGGAGTTGTGCGACATGGCGTCACCAGATCGCACGGATTGCGCACGCACGCGATGATGCACGTTTGAATGCTCTATCTAACACAAGTGTGCGATAAGGTGCTATCAAGGCGCACGTGAGACACATTTTAAGCCGTTCGATCGCTAAGGATGCGTGCGTAGGTGTTGAGGCATGGGGAGAGGAGGCGCGGCGTGTGCGCGACTTACGCCCACGACTACGGACTTTAGTGATGTTTAAATTCGTCGCTAAAGGCCCTGAATTAATGTTTTATGCATAAAATGACCTTTTTTCCCATTCAAACTTCACCTATAAATAGCCCTACGACCCCCACACTTTCATCATCCCTTCCTCTCATCTCTCACCCCCTATAAAGCTTTAAGAGCTTGTCCCAAACCCGAGATGCTCAATTAGAGTTAAAAATACAAATTTTCCACCTTCTCACCTCGTTCGTGGAGCATCTCGCGGTGGTCCTCTCACCACCATTCAGGAAGCAGATCTCGCTACGACGTCGTCCTGCCTCATTCTCCATCGTCCCTCATCGTTCTCCTTTGTCCCACATCTCACCACCTTCGTCCAGGTGCTCTGTCGTTGCGGCTCGTCCTCCAATCAGCCGTCGAGGAGGATAACTTCTCTCCACCTTCCTTTATTACTTTCTAGTGTAGATTTCCTTCTTTCTAGTGTAGTGAGTAGTTGTAGCAAGTTGTTGTAATGAACATTGCGCTATGGTAATGAAATCCATGTTTATTCTAACTATGTTTTCTCTTTATTTGTAATATTCTCTCTCTTTCTTTTGTTATTTATTCTTTAAGTAAATAGCTAGTTTAGATTCAATTCGACTAGTTAATCTACTTCGTGACAATAAAACAAAATGCGATTTTTAATCAAACATTTGCCTCTCTGTGTTCGACCGGGAATTCTTTTTGAGTTTCGGTTAAATTTATCTGTTGATGATTTTTCTCACAAATCGCACTGCAACGACGAGGTTTTCAAAACTCAACTCCATTTACGTAGATCTCCTGACCCAACAGAGCGCTCGACCCTTGAAGGATTTTTATTATCCTTCAAATTACGAGGATCGTCTCAGCATTGTGATCCCCGTTGGTAATGTTGAGATCAAACCCCAAGTTTTGAGTTTGATTAAACACTTTCACGGGCTTGGCTCAGAAGACCCATTCCAACATTTGGAGGATCTAATCACCCTGGTTCAGACCACCAAATCACGGAATGCGGATGAAGAACAGATGCTCACGAGACTTTTCCCCATTCACTTAGGGATAAGGCCGCATATTGGTATCGTAACATTGGAAGACCAATTGCTACTTGGACAGCTTTGAAATCGACCTTCCTAAAGAAATTCTTCCCAATTGGACGAACTAATGCTTTGTGACGGGAAATTACCACTTTCGCCCAACGGCTAGGGGAATTGTTTCATGGGGCCTGGGAGCGATTCTAGGATCTATTGCGGAAGTATCCATATCACGAGGTGCCTAAATGGCAACTTGTGCAAATTTTCTACCACGGGTTGAATGATCAACTCCGTCATCATGTGGATGCTTATTGTGGTGGCAATTTCCTCAACAAAGATTCATGTAGCGCGTATGATTTGTTTGATGAAATGAGCAAAAACTCTATAAACCATGCCTCCATGAAAACCTTCAACCGATCCCAACAAACTAGATCAAATGCCAATGAGGTCCAAGATTCTCATACATTTGATATGGAATTGATCTGCAATAAACTAGATAAGGTGGATTTGGTTGCTAAACAAATGGAAGAGTGGATGTCTGGAAACTTTAATACTTCTAGATCCATTCAATCCTAGAGCTTGGGGTTCTATTCTTCGCAAGCTCCTATGGGACAGGAGTTTGTGAACCAACTTGAGTCGACTTGACCTTCGAGCCAGTACTTCTCGGAACCTTATGAGTTCCAAACTGGGGCCTTTGATCCCAGTTTTTCTGATCCTTCATTCCCTTCATCCTCATCTTATGAGGATGTTTATGCTTTACAAGAGAATGCTAGGTCCAACCCTTACTCAAACTCCTATAATCCTAGTTGGAAAAATCATTCTAACTTATCTTGGAAAGATCAGGGGTAGCAGACCCAATATCGACCCAACAATTATGTACTGCAAAAGCCAATGGGTCAGGGTCATGTATCTACTCAGTTGCCCTCGAATCAGGTTAATTAGCCCATGTGGAATGCCCAACAACCCGCCGGGCAGGCTGATTTAAACCTAAAGATGGTATAAATGCAAGGGTCAATGCTCCAGCTCATGTAACAAATGAAAACTTTGCTGGACACCTTGTAATTCGGACTTAGTGCAAACAATTGACAGTCCAGATCTATACCATCACAGCCCATACCAAACACAAGGAATGTGCAGAATCGAGGTGCTGGGCCTCAAGGGTTTGGTAATTGTGGGGAGCCATATGCTCAAGCTCATGCTATCTATCAGGCTACTCTAGTCCCTCCCGGAGCTAACCAAGTTCTACCATAATCAAGTCGGAGTCTCTTGTTTTGCCCAACCCTCCCCAAGACACTAACCAACAACACTTTGCCATTGCAAATACCATCACCTTAAGGAGTGGTAGTAGATACATGGGTACCACCCAAACCCATATCAATGCCATTAAGACCCATAACAAGAATTCTAGACTCCCAACTAAGAATGTAATCAACAAAACATCAGAGTCTCATTCGGGAGTATGTCGTTGTATGAGCAAACAGAAAAAGTCGAAGGAGAAATTGGAGGAAAGGATGTCCTTACTTCAGGCTTTCAAATTGACGATCATTTTACTCCTTACAGCTATTAGATCAATCCCTGCCTATGCCAAAGCTTTACTGAACTCATATAAAGAGAAGCGTAGAGCGGAATTTGAAAACACTAGGAGAATAGTCTTGTCTGGCAACACAAGCACACTAATCTTAAACAAGCTACCCCCTAAGAAGTAGGACCCGGGAGCCCTGCTGATTTTTTGCATAATAGGAAACATTATTTCTGACCGGGCCCTCCTCGACTTAGGTGCTTCCATTAATGTGATCCCTACCTCACTACATAGGAAACTGGGTCTAGGTCACCTGAAACACACTAACATAACCCTGCAGTTGGGCGATAGATCTATTACAAAACTAAGGGGTCTCATGGAAGATGTTTTAGTCAAGGTTAATGATTTGCATTATCTTGTTGATTTCATGGTCCTTGACATGGAAGCACCAAAACAGCTCAACCACACCCTGATTATTTTGGGAAGACATTTCTTGGCCACCGCCACGGCAAGGATTGATTGTGAATTAGGGAATATAGAGATTGCCTCAGGGAATAAAACGAATCGATTTAATATTTTTGAGGCCTCAAAGAAGAATAAAAGTAAGTGTGGCTTGATTGAGGAGCTTGGCAGAATAGAGGAGGTAATTTCCTTACACACATTAGACAACCCCCTAATGGCCAACCCAACCCAAGCTCAGGAAGAAAATCATGAGGTTGCAGGGATAATTGAGGACAATGAAGACATGCAACCAACAGTGGCAAACTGGGATGAGGAAAATATTCATGAAATTAGGAATTTGTTGGAAGATTCACCTGATCAAGTTAAAACCCAACAACGTACTTATCCTGAATTTTTAGAGTTTGAGGTTCAAATAATGGGTGGAAATCACAAAGATTAGAATGGTTGGATCAAGCACCTGGATTTTGAGGATGAAATTGAACTTTGGGGAGAAACTCTTGAAAAGCTTGGCATTCTAGAGTACATTCATACATTTCAAACCCCCAACACATCACAAAAACCTCATCGTCCTTTCTCGCCCAACCATTGCATAAATCCTACACCCACCCAAACCTCCTCTGTATTGAGTCAACAAAACTCCTATTGGAGACCATTTAGGCTCTCCTTACATCACCAGCTTGCCACTTTCATTGATCATCTCTTTGGCAAGCCCACTTTCACTCTCCGGGACCCATATCTTAGGGCCCGGAAACTTTATTCTTGTAGCCTCAATGTTTATAATTTTTGTTTGAGGACTGTGCCTAGCTGAAGGCATTAAACTTAGCACGTGTATAGACTATTTTGGAGCTGACCGGAGTTTTACGAAACATAGGTGATATTCTTCCTATTCTGCCATTTTTTATGATTTATTTTACAATGAGGACATTGCATTAGCAAGGCATCAAGGGTGGATACTTTATGATTTGATTATTTTGTCAGCCAGTAACAGTAATTTCCTGTTATTTAAAAAAAATAAATAAATAATTGAAAATTCAAAAAATAAATTAGAATGAGGAGAAGAAAACTTAGGCATTAGGAGTTGTTAACTTTAGAAAATGATACTTTAGGACCTAAACACTTAGACTTTTTAGGTCTTCGGGCTTAATCAGCCTTGGTGTCCACTAAAATGTGGACTTGGTATCAAGTCCTCGCCAAGTAATTCTATTCTAATTTAGTCAATAAATTAGGGTGATAAGTACACGACTTATCAACCCACCCTCTGATTTGAGGGGATTTTAAGCTTAAGTATCTACATACTATTTCCACTGACTCACTTTTCGACGGTTTTTACAGAAATTAGGTAGCTAATGACCTTTCTAGGGTAGTATGGTTGGCAAGTTGTCATCGGAACAACCCATTATCCGGTTGTCCAGAGTCCAGGTACATGGCCATACTAATTCTATTTTGTTTAGGTAAATCTTAGATCAAGGAAGCCACCTAGTTGGAAAAAGAAAAAAAATGATACTCAAAAATAAAAAGAAAAAAATAATATAGGAAAATAGAAAAATGAGAAAAATAAAAAAAGAAAAATAACCACACTTCACCGCACGAGTATGGCTGAAAAGTTGATGTAGGTAACAACCCATTGGCCGATTGTCCAAAGAGCAGCTCACAAAAATGTACAAATAATTCCCAAAACACTTAAGGTAGAAGTAGGAAAGTAGAATAAATCGGGGAGATATACATTGGGTTCTCCCTTGTGTTGACCCAAAAAAAAATCAAAAAATTAGAGAGAAAATTACCGATTGGAAAGATAAACCTTTAGGCAGAAACTCTTAAGGTTACTTAGGGTCGTAGAAACCTGAAGTTTGTTTTAAGGGCTGCTCAGTGAGTCTATCACTTTTTCACAAGATGCTTAGCAGTTAGAGTCATTTTCGAATCTTGGGCGGGTCAGGTAACCATAAAAAATTATCGCAAAACTCTCAACTCCAAAATTTCAAAAAAATTAGAAAAGAAGAAATGCAAAAAAAAATGCACTTCCCTTTTCAAATAAGGTGAGGACTTAGGCGGTCTGCATTCTGGCAGACACCCGGGTACTGTTGAGTTTTCGTAGTTTAGGACCTTAGTTGAAATTTTCTTTTGTTAATAAATAATAGGTCCATTTTAGTGGACTAATTTAGTGCCTAGACACATTATTATTGAAATGAAAATATATTACGAATCATGCATTGCATAGATAAAATTAATAAAGCTGTACAATTATCATTCCATGAATTTTTACATCTTAATCAAATAAATTTGAGTCATTTTGGAAAGAGAAATTTGAATGAAATCATACTTAAATTTAGAGTGCATCTTTAGAGATTTAATTTTTCATATCAGAGAAAAGGAAATAAATAAAAACCTTCCTTCTCTCTCCCTCACGAATCTTTCTCTTCCCATAATCTCTTCATCCGAGTTGGAGAGTTGTAAGCCATGCCAAGAGAAAAGGAAAGAAAGAAAAAGGAAAAAAGAGAAACAAATAACCTTCCTCTCTTTCTCCTCCAATCTCTCTCTCGCTCACGAACACTCTCTACTCCTTCCTTCTCTAACTCTCTCTCTCAAATAAATAACCTTCCTCTCTTTCTCCTCCAATCTCTCTCTCGCTCACGAACATTCTCTACTCCTTTCTCTAACTCTCTCTCTCTCCTTATTTAATATGCAGGGACGGGTCCCCATAAGAAGCCATCTCCTCTCTCACGAGAGGTGCCCCCTCTCCAGATCCAGCATCTTCCTCTCCAAGGGGAGGAAACTGTTGGTGCTAGAGCACCACGATCGTTTATTTTGATGATAACAAAACACGTATCTTGTAATGTTTGCTTTTGAGTCTTAGTTTTCAGGGCAAATTGCAAATGGAGACGTGGTTAGACGGAGTTTGAGCTCGCATCCATGGTGGATTGGAGGAGCTTGACAGACACAAAGGAGCTTCGTGAGGAGAGAAAGCTTGAAGGAAGGAGATGAAGAATATGATAGACTTCATTTTATCCCATTCTATGTATTTTTGTTTTGTTGTTGTGCTCTTTATTTTTGTCTTAGATCTTATGTTAAAGAGCCTTAAAGAACCCTTATAGTAGTCCTAGGAACACTTGCACAACCCTAGGATACTTAGGTTTTCTATAGAGAACTTAGAAAACCAAAATAGGGTTCAGACAACCTTTCAAACATCTAATCTAAATTTCAGATGTCTGATAAAAACTTTTAAGACGTCTGACTGTTGACTTAGATGTTCGATTATTTAGGCTGAACTTAGTTAGTTTTGTTTGATGAAATCAGATGTCCAGACCTTAGTCTAGACGTCTTAGCAGACGTCTGATGCCTTTGCCAGACGTCCAATTAGTGGACCGTTGGCTTCCTTAGCAAACATTGAAGAAATGACCATTAGCCTCGTATCAGACGTCCGTAGAGGACCCCAGATGTCAGATATATGATCGTTTTGCCTCGGTAGACCCAAAATCTCTTATCAGAGATTTTCTAGTCGTTGCACTCCCTTGGGAAACCATTTCCGCAGAAAAATTGGTTTCCAGACGTCCAGACTTTGTGGCAGACGTCCTGTATGTCGTCTGATAACAATTCACTAGAACCTTGTTTAGGTCTGATTCAAGTCAGAAAGGAAACCCGTCTATAATCAGACGCCTGACTTAGTTCCCAGACGTCTTAAATAGGTTTTCCAGATGTCTGATGACCCTGTCAGAATCATGATTAATTCTGATTACGGCCTGTTTTGCTTTGGGTTCAACCCCACCGGCTATGGAAGCCTTTCAAAGCCTTCCTAGGGCCTCTATAAATAGAGGAGAACCCTTGCCACTCATATACACACCAAGCAGCACACTTTCACTTCATTTTGTGTCTTTTGATCTTAAGAAGAAAGCTCTAGCTCTCCAAGCCTAGTTCTACATCTAGAGAGCTTCAATCCAATTGCGCACCCGCTCTCCCGCCGTAGTTCATGAGAGCGCCGTTGTGCCATTGCGTAGTTCACGCATCCGCATCGTCGACACACTTCCACCAAAGGGAAGTTTCCTAACTCCTATAGAAGCTTAGTTTAAGAATTACTTTGTTGGCTCTATAGGACTATTCTTGTATCTTTTACTTTGTTATTTGGGTGGGTATTCACGTTGCGAATTCCCGTCTCCATCGAGGGACAAAATCTTTCTTGTGAAGAGAAGGGGTTTGAGGCACACTACACTCGTTCAAAGTAGTGTTGTTGTAAGAGGTTGAATCAACTTCGTTTAAGTGATTCGTTTAGTGGATTTGATCGACTTTGTCGATCGGAAAATCTTAACTTGAGAGGATTAGGTGGTGGTTTTTACCCGGTTTGGGTTTCCACCAAAAAATAATTGTGCCATTTGTGTGATTGCTTATCTTTGTGAGATTGTTATATTTTAATTCCGCATTTTTACGTCACGCTGATCTCGCCCCCTACAAGTAGGGATATTACAGAAACAACCTCTCCTCCACCGTGTGCCACCACCACCGTGAGGCTTCATCGTCGACGACTGCGACCTCGCACCACTACATCTTGCCCCTGACATTACCACCACTGCGTCTCGTTCGTCACCTCGACCACGACCAACCACATGGTGATAGCGCGTGGCTTGCGTCGTGAACTTCCTCCAAGCCATCGACAACCACCACTGTGTCTCGTCTCCTCTCCACCACCATGACTCATCCATGCACAGGCCACCACCATGGTCCACCAACTTGGTCACTGCAAGCCATCATCAGAACCTTCAACCACGTGCCTGCTTTTCAGTTAAGTTGTCCGGGAACCTTCCCAGAAGTCTGAAGACCATCATCGTGCTCCCCCTCTTAGGGACAAACCGCCTCGCATGACAGCAAAAGAGCACCTCTACCTCTTGCGATTGACGCCACCGCGACGACCTTCCTCCTCACTCCTACCCCCAGCATTCACCCACGGCCGCGAGCACCATCACCATTAGCCCAGCTTCATCTTCCTCCTCGACAGACCCACCAGTGCCGCCATTACGTTCGACTACACACGTGCACAGCCAGACCAACGCATGCCCTTGCGTGAGCATGCACAGTCTTTCCTCCTTGCATGCAACAGCAGCCACCGGCCACCACCACCACCAGCCTCTTGCACGATCAGTAACCCAGCGGCCACGCTCAAGCCGTGCCTTCACGCGTACAGCCGGCCACCTTCGCCCACACCAACGACCCTTGTGCACACTCCTTCATGCACGTGCACGACCACGTGCCACGGCCTCCCCTTCTTCCTCTTCTTCTTCTTATTCTCCAACAGAAGAAGAGGAACCGAACAAGCAGCTGTCGACCTCCAATTGCAGCTGCCTCCACATGTCACTATTCGACACATCATCACTTCCATTGGACTCGCTTCATCTCCACGAGCGTCTCCACGCCACCAGACAAGCCAACCGCAGCCACGGCCGCCGGCAAGCCACCGGCACCGCCGCTGCTCCTCCTCATCATCGACATCAACTTTGATTGCCGTTTGGAGTGCCACCACCACCATCGAGTTCCCCTCGTCGTGGTCGACCTCCATCGAAGCTTTCACGGCTAGCGATGGCCTCAAACATGCGCACGGTGAAGCGGATTACATCCTCTGATTTTGGGTTGATTACTTATTACATTGAATGCCATTGAAGAAGGATTGATTTTTGGATATTTTATTGTGTAAACATTGTGGTAGCACCCTCATATTCTTATGTTATTATTCAATGCATTTTATCACCTTTGATTGCGTCAAATTTGATTTCAAAATTGCACTCAAGCACACATGCATTCAAAATTACATAACATACTACTACACATGCATCATCTACATATTTTGGGAGCTTGATTTCTAACGTGGAATTTACGTAAATAGTCCATAACTTCTCATGAAATTACAAGTTACATTCAGAACAACATACTTATTGAATTGATTTCACAAATGTCTCAGCTTACATGATGACTACATACCTGTGAATTTATTGCAGTCGTTCCTCCCTGTGGATACTACCTAATTCATCATGGTTAGTTTTACTGATAATTAGTTTTGTTCAGAAATTTTCTACCACGCGATTTCATTGCGACGACATATTTTTTTGATACTGGAAGCGAAAAATCCCCGACCAATAAACAACTTAGGTCTAAGTAATCAAGTCCAAATTCTGCTTTTATACATAGCATTTAGTTTGATTTTGCTAGGGACTAGCAAAAGATAGGCATGGGGTATGATGCAGATACATTTATTTAGGATAAAATGCCTATTTATGCATGTTCATAATCTTAGACATGCATTCCATGTTATAAATATTGCATAGCATGCATCATTCTGCATTTAAAGTAGTCTATATAAATTATAGGTTAATTCGTGTCCTTTTGGTGGTCAGGAGATTTATTTTGGGGTCTTAGATTGACGATCCGACAGTACGAATCTGATCAGGATGACGATTAGAGTCTAACTCCTCCAAAATCGTCTTAATCGGAATCTCGTAGCACCTTATGCAGTTCCAGGAAGATCAACAGCCAAGGAATTAGGTAATGTAATTCGGAGCTTCAAATGACAAATCTGATCGCACAGATGGATCTGGATTGATGATCGCAACCCAACAACGTAAAAATCAACCCAATCCGACGTCCGTGGTGCCACCTACAAAGGAAAGAAGATAAACGACCCAAATGGCACAATCTAGGCCGCCCATCATTGGCCGGGCCTCATGAGCTTAAGGAGAGTCACACCAAATTGTGACCGTTGGATCAAGATCCAACGGCCATAATCACGCCACGTCGCTCGCTTCATCTGAAGAGTTCACCAACTTTGAATCTCAACCGTTGGATCTCCATCCAACGGTCGAGAGCTCGTGCCATCTAATCTCATCGCTCGATAATCCAATGCAGCAACGCAGAGGTTGCGAAGCTTACTCACAACCCAGCAGCACCCGTTTGAAAGCCACGACGGCCTCTGATCACGCGAGCGCAGGTGCAAATTAATTACGTCCGTTGGATGGTCATCAAGAAGTTGAGAGGGCGATGATGTGGCGCGATCAGAAACACACGATCTGCATGTGCATGATCACGCGCTGACCGACTCCCATTCTAACGTGCCATCAAGTGCACGATCTGAGAGATTGTCCCCACGCCATCTTAGTTGTGTGCTTCCAATCCAACAGCCGTGCTTCATCCATGCCTTGCCAGCTGCTGCGTGCGAAGGGTGCTCATGCACGAGCGCCAGCAGGCCCTTCAGGGACATTTGGGGGTGGATCTTCCGCGACGCATTTGATGTCGCTATTGCCCATGGATGGATTTCTTCCTCTCCTCCTCCATTATAAAATGACTTACACCCCTCCATCCACCTTCATCCCTTCCTATGCTCTCCTCACCTACTCTAGAGCTCAAAACATACTTTGAGCTTGTGTCCCAAGCCTTTGGGATGCTCCATTAGAGAAAAGAAAAAGTATTTTCCACCCTCTCATCACCATTCGTGGAGCTCTCATCGACCATCTTCTCAACCCCATTCCGGGAAGCAGATCACGCCACGACACCGCCCATCCTCCCCTCATCTTCCGATGTCGTTCTCCTTCCTCCAACTCCTCAACATCTTCATCCGGGCCACGTCAATGCAGTTTTGTCCTTTGAGCAGTCGACAAAGAGGATTTCTCTCACCCCCTTTCCCTTTTACTGCTTTCATAGTGTAGAAGCATTTGTAATAAACATTTGTCAAGCATTTATCTAGAAGTAGTTTTTGATTCTCTCTCTTCCTTCATACTTAGCAAGTAGAATAGCTCTTTCCTGCTTTCTAGAATAGCTTAGTATAGATAATATTCCTGCTTATTCCCACACAATCATAAAATGCCAAAAAATAGCAAATACAACATACCAAAAAGAAACAAAGCGAAACGTAGATTTCAAGAAACAAACATCATCTCCCTGTGTTTGACCCAAGACTCCCTTTCGAGTTTCAGTATATATTTTATTTGATAGCGAGTTTTGCGACTACGACGATGGATTTCCTGAAACCCTAACCTTTTTTCACGAAAACCCACTAATCAGTGCTCTATACTTATCCATCTCTGAGGCATTATGCTGTGCTTGGTGCCCTTGAGCATCGGCTTTGCTGAGGCTCTATGCCTTTGTGGTTTAAGGTGTCTGACCTCCTTACTTGACGTCTGATGTGGTACTGTGGCATTATCTGATCTTGGTTGCTTTGGAGATCTTGGTTCTTATCTAACGTGGTAAAGTGGTTCAAGGATCACTGTTGGAATATTTGGCTTATTTGAGAATTGTGATATGTGCTTAAATTATGGGATTAATTGGTGATCTAAATCACCATTATTTTTGAGTGTCTATTCTTTTTATCTCATTGTTTCTAAGATGCACTTTAGCTATTATTTAATATATTTCTGTGCATACCATTCATTGAATATCTTTCTTATACTTAATTGATTGTGTTCATTATTTTTGAATGAGATTAGTGTTGTGAATTTCATATGTGTTCCTTGCGAATGACCTCAAACTCAAATTCCTTGTTTTCGAGCACGCTTTATAAATTTAAATGGTGTTGTGTTTTGTTGATCATACTACAATGCGCATTTCATAAAACTTGACTCGAACGCACTCAACAGTTGTGTCTTGGTCCCTAAGCATGTTGTAAGGTTTGCCCTACACCACCCACTATGAAGGCTATGCCTTTAGTGAAGAGGCCACATTAAAGAGCTAATGGTAAGATAGAGGTTGTCCACGGGACTGTTCCACACGATGCACGTGTGTTCTCGAGGAGGCAGCCCATGAGAGATCCCCTAAGGGGCATGCGCCTCATTTCCTATAAAAGGGAGCATTGTACTAGAGAGGAAGGGCGATCCCTCCCCTGAGACCTCCCTTGGGATTAGTTACCTTGTAAGTGAAGGAGAGGAGTAATCCTATATTTAGTAAGCATGTAAACCTTATTCACATAGTGCAAACTTTGAGAGTTAGATCCCTTCACCAAACATACACCATACTGGTAGAACTAGGTTACCAATCCTTAAGTATTTGTGTGTTTTGCTCTTTCCTCCATACTCAAGATAACCATCTTGATCAGGTCAACCGACCATGATCACTTTTAGGGTTTTTGAAGGAAATATACTGAAGGATCATAGCACAGTTGCCTGAATTTTGTTTGCCTGGCCGTGAAATTTTGCATGCTTATGTGCCTTTAGTGCACTTTCACATGGTCAATCATTACTTCCTTGATCAAGTTCTACAGCAATTTTGTAAACAGAAGGGTCCTTTAAGGGATTATGTTATGAATAAGGCACTACATTCAATTGATCTTAGAGGAAAAAAAGACATTGATTGAAGAGAGCACCATGCACCGCACATAGTCCCAAGGAATGCAAGAAGACACCGGCTTTAGCAGATTGTCTCTCCTGGTGCTAATGGATCCATGGAGACTGATGATTAATATGACATGTGGTATCATCAAATAACAAGTGGTTGCATTTACACATTACCAAACTTGCCAATAGTATAAAACTAATATGTGGTTTTTTAATGTTAGAAATTTAACAAGTGTTATTATATTTTGATTTCATCCTGAGAGATGGCATGAAGTTATAAAACATTGTAGGGACAAGCATGAAATGGCATTGCTCAAATTGATAGTACAAGAGGTAAAGTGGATATTGGAGTTTGAAAATTCTTGTTAGTTTGTTGAGTTGCTTGTCCCAAAACCTTTTGATGACAATGACAATAATGTTGATGATGGTGCTATGGATCTCATTGTCCCTGTATGTGAACGTGGCCAATATACAACAACATCATCATGTGGAGTAGCCTCTTATACAATAGTAGGAGGAAGTGCCTCAAGCGGAAGATGTAGACGACAATTCTTAGGTAGAGATTCATATTCAGGCAGAAGTTGATATTTAGTTAGAAGGTGATAATCTGATAGAGGTCAATCCTTAGGAAGTGGTCGATATTCAGGCAGAGAGTCATATTCTGGTTGAGGTCGATTCTTGAGCGAAAGGCAACCCTCATGAAGATCACGACACTCAAGTAGAAGGCGACCCTCACGAGGAGAGTGATACCAAGTTAGAGAGCAATTCCCAGCCAAAGGACGATGCTCAAGAGACAACTATGATAGTAGACATTGCACGATTACTCCACCAATGCTATAGAAGGGACAAGGAGATGGAGATGACCTTGGAGATGTTACACAAGTCTCTTTGGGGGTTCCACATAGTTTACCTCAACCTCTGTTATTTATGAGTCCTGAAGGGTTGAAAATTGAGAATATTGACATTAGGATGCAGATCGAACCTATTCCACCTCTAGAGCCATCGAAAATGTATTAGAGAAAGAGAAGGGAGACATAGTTGACACTTTCTTTTTCTTTCTAAGTCAAGTATATGCAATGTATTGGATGTCTTACTTTGAAACCCATAATGTCTTTTTTTTTTGAAAAAATCATGCCGCTCTATTCTTGTAGATGTGAAGTAAATGTTCTTCATTTTATACGTAATGTGGTGATGGATGTATTTGTTGGTCCAACACCTCTTCTATTTCTAGTAGATAGATGTTACTTGTGTATACATGTTATTAGCAATCGATGATGATATAATATATATAGTTTATACCATCATCAATTAGATGATACTTATAAATATTATTTCCTCCTCCATACTTATTTCTCAGTAATATTTTCAATTCCAAAAATAACTCAAACAAGAGTAGGAACAGCATGTTGGGAGAAGGAGCAGTGAGTAAGATGAAGGTAGAGCATGGGGTCAACAATAAAGCTAATTTCTCAAAAGTTAATTTTTCCACACCAAAGTTTCTCTAAAAAAATTGACTGTGATAAATTAAAGCCGAATCAGAGAAGTCAATTTTGCTACGTTAACTCCGGGTAGTCGTTTCCGTCGTACAAAAGTAACACCCAAAATCGACTGAACATGTAATTAATTTTTTGCAGTGTTTTTATTTAATGCCGTCTGTACATTTGTTGTTTGTCCTAACTTTGGGCACCACTCCACTGTCCCCTCTTCCAGAATCACGCGTCCTAACGCGCTCTCGTCCCTTCCCGGAAACCGCACGTGCCCCCATCTCCCCACCCGCGTGCCCCTTTTGACGCTTCCCGTCCTCCCCATATATATATGTGTGTGTGTGTGGGTGCAAGAAAGATTACGGCAGAGCAGAGTGAGAGCTGTCAGTTGAGGTGACCTGCACAACACACGCCAGTTCGTTATCTTTCTCTGCAAAGAGAGATCCCTCCCAATGGACGAGGAGTACAACTTCTACTGGGAGACGAAGATGTTCCTGGAGAATCAGGAGCTCGACTGGTAACGAGGCAGCAACCCTAGTAATAGTTACATTTAATTTATGAGATGAACCCGGCCGGCCCACTTGTTGGCATCGACCTCCTAAGCTTTTCTTTGGTTTTGGGCATATCATGGTTGCAGCTGGGGGCTGGAGGAGGCGGCAACCACGGGATGCTCAGACTCGAGCTCCCCGGAGGGCTCCGCGAACTCCTCTTCCGCGTCGGCGGCCGCAAAGAACATCCTCATGGAGAGGAACAGGAGGAAGAGGCTGAACGAGAGGTTGTACGCGCTCCGGAGCGTCGTGCCGAACATAACGAGGATGGACAAGGCCTCCATCATAAAGGACGCCATCGAGTACATACAGGACCTGCAGGATCAGGAGAGGAGGATCGCCGCGGAGATCACCGAGATCGAGGAGAACGCCAGGGACCGCAAGCCCATCGTTCGAGATGATGACTCCTACATGGAGTACCGTGGGAGGAAGAAGATGAGGGGTTGCGGAGGAGCGGGAGGTCGTCGTTGTCGTCGTTCTCCTTCACCCACCTCCATTGAAGCGACGGAGGTATGTATATATATATATGCCAACGAATCTAAATATTAACTAATTCGTTAGTGATCGATCGTTTCAGCCAATTAGAGATTAGTCGATCTGTGGCATTTTAATTTAATTTATATATATATGCATGTGCTGCTGCTTGTAGATAAAGGTAATGAAGGTTGGGGATGGGCTGTGGTCTGTGAGTGTGGCGTGCAACAAGAAGAGGGATACGATGGTGAAGCTCTGCGAGGCGTTTAGGTCTCTGAGGCTGAGGACGATCGGGGCCAACATGACATCCTTCTCCGGGAGGCTTCTCCACACACTGTTCGTTGAGGTAATTAGGTACCCAAATTAATATCCCCCCCGGTTAATTAATGCTTTCTCGTGCCAGCTGTGTCGGCTGACGGACATGGTCCGTGGCTTCTCATGGTGCTGCTGTGCTTAGATTGGATCTCCTTTAATTTACTCCTGATCTTGGCAATCCGAAAGAAAGAACTTTCTTTTATATACATATATATAGTACTTTTAGCAACTAATTGTCGTCGGAGCGTTATATATAGTTGCTTGTGTTTCTTTCCCAATATTAAATAAGCTTGGAACTCCTTTTGCCATATTAAGAAAGGTTAAGAGTTTGGTAATGCCGGCAAATACCGAAATACCTGCAATCATATAGGTAAAGAAAAAGTCTACAAAGCTGATGACCCTATCCGTTGACTTCAACGTGGGTGATGCGGGAAAAAAGTTCCCGAATGGTTTTTTTGTTTTGATAGTGTAATCTATGTGATCATTTTCATCAGCTCATCAAATTGTTTGTGAATCATCCTTTACAGAGTGATGGAGTAGAAGAGGAGCTAAAGGAGAAAATCGAGATGGCCATCTCAGAGGTCGACCTCCCTTCGAGCCCCATGAGCTTCTAGAGTATACTTAGCTTTGAGTTCATCTAATTAAAGAGTTAATCATATATGTTTGTATCAAAAATTGAGTTTGCTGGAATTTATATACAGCGAGTGACTACGGCCCCCCTACCTATCCGAAGCGCAAAAACTGTTGGCAGTTGCTGGGTTTTGGTTGTGGGGGGACTTTAGGAATAGGACGAACACATATGGTGACATAATTAATAAGACAAAGAGTACGTTCGAGTGCTTTTTTTGGCATGTGCATTTGATTTGTTTATACCAGAGTCGTCTGAAATCGTCAATTACGACGTGCTCTTTGTCCTTTTTTTCAGTGGATCTCATTATTTTGGAAAGCAGTAATGCACGTGCGTAAACATATATAGACATTGACATGAGGGGAAATTGGATAATATTTGAACGACCCCGCTGTGAGGAGTCCCTATTGGCAAAAATCGTTTGATACATACAGGTTTCGAACTAAAAGGCAATAGGTTAAGCCATTATGTCTAGCACTTGGGATTATAGGGAGGGGAGAAATACAACTATGGAATCAAATATTTTTGGAAACGTCATAAAAGATGAGAGATGACTATCACATTACTCAAGATCTTGATGGAATGGTCTCTCTCTCAACCTCTGCCCATCTCACTTGACATATCCCTATCTTTAGAATCTTCTCTCTTTAGGGTCTGCTTGTTATGCGGAATATAATGATTTATCTCATGTTTGACAAATTTTATCCTGGGAGAAAACTTCAAAATCCAGGATAAATTTATTCCAAGGAAAAGGTAGGATAAATTTATCTCTCATCTTGTGAGACATTTACTCCACCTATCCTTCAAACACTTTTATTTATCTCATGATTTGACTCATACCTCCCCCAAACACGAAAATCAATTTATCTCAGATTTATCCTTAATTCCACCACCTAGAAAATTTATCCCTTAGAATTTATCTCATGAAACAAATGTGCTCTTAGGGTTTCTCTCTTGCTCTTGTTCTTGGGTCCCCCACTACCATCAATGGTAGGGGTCCCCATACCTCTTACTTTGGCTTGCCTCTATCGCTCATGCCTCTTCTTACATGTCCCTCCATTGTTCGTTACAGCGTTTCTGTCCACCCTTGAAAATGACCTTTGCAACCTAGAAGTATGTCCATGCATTCACCTTTCTTCTGGAGATCACCTTTATCATTTTACCATTTGTGATGACCATGATCAAGGTCTATTGTCCACACTTCACATTAGATTTTGGTTTTTGGGATGTGTATGTGCTAGATAAGTCAAGATCTCCCATCTCTAGTATCAATACCTTTTGAAGATGTTTGTGTATTTGGTTTGAAGATGTTGCTGGTCTCGATTATGGGTTGATACCTTTGAATAGTCGGTTGCTCTACATTCAAAGATCTGTTCAACTTGGTAGAGAATATTATTTGATACTTCCACTGACGGTGTTGTTGGAAACATTGGAGTGGTATATGTATACCAAAGCCCTTAATGCTTGCTAAAATCGTGTGTTTTGCCATTCGTGGTGGGCATTTTATTCTTGTCTTGTCTTAATCTTATGTTTGTTATTATTTACTATTTGTTTACCCCTTGGTGGGGGTTTGCATGTACTAAAGGGATTGATTAGATCGGTCGTGACATTGCAGAAGTGTGAAAATTGGCATTTTAAAATTCTTTAAAACAACAATCAAATCGATGTCAAAACTCGATTACATAATGAAATAGAAACACCTTAATACCAAAACCACATGAGAGAAACTAATTTTCTCTTGTTATAGGTTCCCAGCCACGAGATAAAAGATTATACCTTTGTGGGCTGCGTAGATCAATACTCCAAGTGCAGTGCCTTCTACCATAAGTGTCGACATGCCCAGAAGCCTCCTCCTCGATGGGTGGATGGAACCCTTCGTGTAGAGGATATCCAACCACAATCAAATCCTGCGAACTCCTTTGCATGGATTGAGGATGGCAATCATCCCTCTCCTTAGATGTGATCTCCTGATGATTAGGAAAAGGTCGAAGAGATGACTCGAAGAACAGATATCTAGAATTGGGTGTCAAAACACCATCTTTTTGGACATCCAGAAGGTAGTCTAGATGTTTGGAAGAGTCTCAAGACATCTGATGAGAAGCCTGAACATCCAATATTGAGAGATTTGAAGAGAGTGGCCGATGCTTCTCTTCTTTCTCTTTCTCTTTCGGTAGTAGCAAATGGCTTGAAGGAGATTGATTGTGATTAATTTGAAATTAGGGTTTTTGGTTTGCTTTTAGGAGATATTTTTAGGGATTCCAACCCTATTGCCAATATGATAGAGTTCTTGGACCTCTATCCAAGGGTAGGGATCAAATTTTACTTAAATTTTATTGGATTAGCCCATAACAACTTATGAGATGCTTGGTTTTCATATCGAAACATAAATTAATTACAATCTAACCTTTGAATTTTTAATCTAATCAAATTAGGTATAATTAATTACCAAATCAAATGTAATTTAACTCTTTAAATTATAATTAATTTATCTTACAAGTAGGAACCCATCAAAATCGTTATTGGTTTCATCTGCCAATAATGAAGCAACATAGGATTCATGAAATTATGACATTACTCCTCCTAGGTATTTCAAATAACTGCGAATCCTTTATATATAGAGGATAATATTATTCTAAGGTCTAACCCTATTAAACAAATGTCATTCCTCCTTATATATTATTATTTTCAACATCGATTTCTATCATTGGGATAATAACGAAGACTGAATCTTTTTCCAAAAGACTTTTTACTTTTCTCTTTTACTTTAAGTGTGATCAGGACTTTACAACCACATGTGAAATTGTCGTTCCAAATATACTCGGAGTGAGTTTTTTCCTCTAATCTGTCAAAGGCACATATGTAACATATTTGTGTGATCCTTTTGAGATATTATGCACCTCTTGTCCCTTCCCACATATACCAGCTTTCCATTGGGTGCATCTACTATTGGGGGAAAGAGAAGTCAAGGAGGGGTGGTTGTCGGAGACAAAGGTCGAGTGAGAGGAGGAGGAGGGGGAGATGGAAAGGGTGGATGAGAATGGGATGTGAAGGAGGGGGAGGTTGGGTGGGGATGAGGGATGCTGGTGGAGGATGAGGAGAGGGAGGAGGACGGGGTGGCAAGGAGAGGAGGGATGGAGGAGGGGGGATGAAGGGAGGAGGAGGAGGGGAGGAAGGGATGGAGGAGGAGAGGTGCGGATAGAGGAGGGGGCGATGGAGGAGAAGCAGAAGGAGGAGGAAGAAGATGAGTTACTTGAAAGAGGTTGAGGTTGCCAACGGGTCGAGGAGTGGTGGGTACGGGTCGGGGCCACTGTGGGGAGATCACCAGAGGGGTTTAGAGGGAGGAAGGGTTTTAGGTTTCAAAGGAGGAAGAAGGGCATGTGAGGGTGAATGGGGGTTTCATACCACCTTTTGGTGATGGTTATAAAAAAACTGTTGCCAAAAGGATTTAAAGAAATTACTTTTTTTTTGTTTTTAACAATAGTTCTAAAATAATTGTCGCTAATACACATTTGGGAACAGTTATATGAACATCGTTAATAGCCTTTAAGAGGTCAATTTAAAGTGACTATTGAAGATGATTTTACTACATACCATTGCTAATAGTACTATTGGTGATTTTTTAATAGTTGCTAATATTGGCAATGGTTGTCAAACTCTCTCCATTACCTCCTTCAATAAGGTGTCTTGATGGACCTATTGATGACAACTATAAGAAAATTGTACCAATGGTGATTATTGGCGATGGTTTAAGAACTGATACCAACAAATCATCACTATTCGTACCGTTTTTATTAATAATCTGTTACAATCCGGTTCTCGGATCCCTACAGGACCCGAGATCGGCCTACCTTGACTAATCCCAAGACCTAGTCGTCCAACAAGAAATAAACAAAAGCAGAAAAGTAAACCATATTCACACATGCAATATAACTAAGCAGAAGAAACGTACAAAGTAGTAAAGGAAATAGAATAGCTGTTTCAGTACATACCACAACAACAATAACAACAACAACGGAAAGCGGAACGTAAACAGTAGCAGCAAAACAGTAATTAAAAGTCCATTACTTACTACAACAATAGAGAAAATAAAAGGAAGTGTTGAAGAAAATTACAGCTGGAGTCAACTGGACCCAACACCCTCCGCAGTCGGAAACTCGGGCTACTCAACTCCTGGTCCTGAACAGTGTTATGAAAAGATAGAGTCAGCGAATGCTGGGTAGAGTGGTATCTATTATTATCTAAGTACAAAATAGTAAAAGCAACACATTTAATTCTCATTTCTATTTATCTATTTTATATATTTCTGTTTCACCCATTTCTCAAAGTATCTGGATATTTCTTGATCTTGCATGTTCCTTGTGGGAACGATCTTGATTGCAGTCTTTTCCGTAGAGTAGAAGGTACACGTGGTGCTCTCCTGGCCGGGAGAGTCTCCCGTGGTAGTCCTACACCCAGTTAATCACCCCAAGGTCACTTTCAAGACGTAGCGGTGCCTACGGCACGTGTGATAAGCACACAGGTAGCTACCCCGCACTGACATGCGGTGAGTCATTTCCGCTAGCGGGTACGCCCAAAGTACAGCATGAAATAGTATAGGGCCTTGTCCTCTTAGAACAAGGGTCTCGTCCCTCAGAACCAAACAAGGGTCTCACCTCTCCACAGTCTGCGCACCATCGTCTGACTACCCTTATTTGCCCAGAGGGCCTAACAAGTCGGTGTAGGGTGGCTTGCTAAACCCTGAGCGTTGTGGGATGGCTAGCTCCCTCCCTACACTAGTAGCTGGCCTCGGTATCACGTACACAAGGGCCAACAGAAGTCGGTATAGAGTGGCCAGTCCTAACCCCAGGTCTCAACCCAAGGGAGGCTAGCTCCACTCTACACAAAAGGGGACAGTTGCTCTCCTTGGTACCACGTACTCAAGGGCCAGCACACTTCCCGTCCATATTCCAAATTTCCGTCTTTCCACAGAAGTTCTACTCCTAATTCCCCGTAGGGTTTATGCTCATGTTCACCTCATTCATTTCGATCCAAATTTCACCTTTCATAATTCATTTCACTTCCATATATAGACAGTTCGTGTTTCCATAATTCAATTCTCAATACATGCAACTGGTGATTTCACAGGTAATTGTTCATTAGATACAGGAAGCTCATATTCTAACAGGAAACTCACAATTATATTACAGGCAATTGCTAGTAGTTTATCTCAATCATGCATGCAAGTACACCATACAGTACAAACGGTTCATTCATTTCTCTACCCTAGGGTTCATGCCACATCCTAAGGTTCCATTCGACTATTTCCACAGGCACATTCTGATTTAAATATTACTAACGGAATTAAACCACTCTACTAGGAAACTCGAGAGTAATGGGGGCTTGAACCATAAAACCAGACATCTCTGTGACCCCAAAACATGCAGCAGGCTGAAACCCTATACCAGGGAATACATCACAAAAGGAGAGTTCAGAACAGTGTAAAACAGACTTTAGTACGTAAAGGAACTTGTGAGGAAAGTACAGATATTTCATTTGTGTAAAACGAACCCCGATCGGACCCTAAACAAGTAAAAAACGTGCCTACTATTCAAAATTAGACGTCTGGGAATAATCCCAGATGTCTTAAAAGGCGTCAAATCTTACCTTATGTTCCTGCGGTATCCTCAGACGTCCAGACCTTCTCTGCGATAGTTTGAAGGCAGTTCCAGACGTTGGACAATGCCTCCGGTTGTCTGGACACACCTCCGGACATCTGGAGATGTACTCAAACCTCCAAAAACGCGTGGAAAAGAGTTCCGCGCACCTTCCCAAGGGCCTTTACCTGCGTACGAATCCGCAGGTCCGAAATCAGGCCCGACCAGCTTCTGCGGTGAGGCCTGCATGGCTGTAACCATGTAAAAGAACGTACCTTGCGATATGAGTGCTTTCGGATGTCTGGTCTTAGACTCGGACGTCCACCTGCCGCCATTGTCGTTTGGTCAACTCTCCAGACGTCTGATACTGGAAAAATCCCAGTATCAGCAACTCCCCGGAGCTCGCTCCACTCGCTCGCCTCGCGTCGCAGCAGCTCCAGCTGCTGTAGAGGGCCGGGAGGCCGCCTCCCTAAGCCCTCTCCTCCTCTCGCACATGCCCGCTGGTGGCCGTGTGAGCTCCGCTGAGCTTCCACCGAAGCTCCTTCGACCTTAGGTCTCCTCCTCCTCCCGCGCTCTCCTCCTTCCTCCCTCTCGCTCTCCCTTGCTCACCTTCTCTTGCCGATCCTGCACAAGCACTGAAGGTGGTGGTGGCTGGTGTGTGGAGTGGAAAGGAGATAGGAAGGGGGTTGATATAAGATGGGGAGGGGTTTAGGGTTTGGGGAAGGTGAGGAAGAGAGAGAGAAAGGAGCAATTCTGCGTGCCGCCCACATGTAGAGCGCAGTGTGCAGTACAAAATTTCACTTTCAGGCATCCGAGAACGGTTCTAGACGTCTAACTGAGACTCCAGACGTCTTAAAAGACTAAAAAGTAACGGGTTCTTACATCATACAAACTTAAAGGAAGTTTTATCCCCGAAACTTGAGCTAGCTTGGGTGCGGAAAAAGGAACATAAAACACATAATAAACTTAAAGAGGACCGAAGTAGGTCCGAAAAGACGTACCCTCAAAAAGCTCCAGGTACCACTCTTGCATTGCCGTCTCAGGCTCTTTAGTCGCCTCCTCGTACCGCTGGCTTCTCCATAGGACCTTCACCAGTGGTACCTTCTTCCGTCTCAGACTCTGGATGGCTCTGTCTAGTATCTGCATTAGTCTCTCAGGGTAGGTCAGGTTGTCACCCACCTCAACACTTTCGTGGCTCAGAACGTGACTAGGATCAGCGACGTACTTCCTGAGGTTGGACACGTGGAATATGTCGTGCACTCTAGAAAGCTGGGGAGGAAGGGTAAGCCGGTAAGCAACGGGTCCCACCTGCTCTAGGACCTCAAAGGGCCCTACAAACCTCGACGCAAGCTTCCTTTTCGCCCTAAAACGCTGCAGGCCCTTCATTGGCAAAACACGGAGAAAGACGTGATCCCCAACCTCGAACTGCACCTCTCTACGTTTCTGATCAGCGTAACTCTTCTGCCTGCTCTTGACGATGCAGAGTCGTATGTGAATCTGCTCTATTACCTTCTGACTCTGTCAGATCAGCCTGGGGCCAACCTCCTACTTGGTCCCCACCTCAACCCAACTCAAGGGTGCAGTACACCTCCGTCAGTATAGAACCTCGTAAGGTGCCATGCCGATGCTCGAGTGGTAACTGTTATTATATGCAAACTCTGCCAAGGGTAAATGCTCCTTCCAGGAGCCTTTCCAGTCTAGTACATAGGCTCTTAAAAGGTCCTCAAGTGTTTGTATGGTGTGCTCTGACTGTCCATCTGTCTGGGGGTGGTAAGCGGTACTAAACCTTAAACGTGTCCCAAAGGCCTGCTAAAACTCAGCCTAGAACTGGGAAGTAAAACGGGTATCCCTGTCGGATACAATCTCACATGGAACTCCGTGTAGGCATAAAATCGCGAATGTACCTCTCTACTAACTGTGCTAGTCCCATGGTGACTCAGATCAGCAGGAAACACGCCATCTTCATCAACCTGTCTACTATCACCTTGACTGCGTCGTGTCCTCACTAGGTAACCGATAGACCCACCACCAAGGCCATGGTGGTGCTCTCTCACTTCCACTCTGGCACAAGAAGTGGTTGCAACGGCCCTGCAGGCCTCTGATTCTCGGCCTTCACCTGCTGGCACACTAAACACTACTGCACAAACTCACCAACATCCCGCTTCATCCCTCTCCACCAAAAGTTACGTCTCAGATCATGATACATCTTTGTGTTCCCGGGATGTATGGTGAACCTGGACCCATGCGCCTCAGTCAGGAGCTCTCCCAATAACTCCTCATCCCTAGGAACGCATAAGCATCCCCTTATGCGCAGTATCTCGTCTGTAGAGGAAAAGTCTCTTGGGTCTCCTGTCAACACCCTGTCCCACAGTGTTTGTAAGTACGGATCTGTCATCTACCCTACGATGATGCGGTCTATTAGCTCTGGTCGTATCTACTGTGTCACTGTCATTGTCCCACAATACCCCTGTGATTTCCGGGGTCACCAACTACCCAACTCCATAGTCTCCAACTCTGTGCCTATAGACTGGCCAAGTGGGCAGGCGCCTTCCGGCTCAAGGCGTCAGCCACCATATTGGCCTTCCCCAGATGGTAGGAGATGCTGCAGTCGTAGTCCTTTAGGAGCTCTAACCAATGTCTTTGTCTCATGTTAAGCTCCTTTTGGTCAAACAAGTACCTAAAGCTCTTATGATCCTTGAAAATCTCAAAAGTCTCACCGTAGAGGTAGTGCCTCCATGTCTTTAGCGCGAAGACAACAGCTGCCAGATTTAAGTCATGGGTAGGGTAGCTATGCTCATGGGGCTTCAGTTGTCACAAAGCGTAAGTGACAACGTGACCCCGTTGCATGAGAACACCCCCTAACCCCTGCAACGAAGCATCTATGTAAACCACAAAGCCCCCACTGTTGTCCGGGAAGGTAAGCACAGGAGCTGAAGTCAGTCTCTCCTTCAACTCCAGAAAACATGCCTCGCACTCATTTGTCCAGGCAAAGGGCACGTCCCTCTGAGTCAGCTGGGTCATAGGACGTGCAATCTGAGAGAATCCTCTGATAAACCACTGATAGTAGCCTGCCAGTCCTAAAAAGCTACGTATCTCTATCACTGTACGTGGCCTCTCCCACCTGAGTACGGCCTCATCCTTGGTTGGGTCCACAGCCAAACCATCCCCTGAGATCACGTGGCCTAAGAAAGTCACCTGCCTCAATCAAAACTTGCACTTGCTGTACTTGGCATATAGCCTGCGTTGCCTCAATGTGTCCAGGATCATCCGTAGATGCTGCCCGTGCTGCACCTGATCCTGCGAGTAAACGAGTACGTCATCGATGAACACCACCACAAACTAGTCTAAGTACGGTCTGAAAACCCGGTTCATCAAATCCATAAAAGCAACGAGGGCATTGGTCATCCCAAACGGCATGACCAAGAACTCATAGTGCCTGTGCTAGGTACGGAAAGCTGTCTTGGAGACGTCGGTTTCCCTGATCCTCAACTGGTGGTAGCCCGACCTCAGATATATCTTGGAGAACACTGTGGCATCTCGTAACTGGTCAAAGAGGTCATCAATCCTCGGTAGCGAATACTTGTTCTTGATGGTGACCCTATTTAGTTGTCGGTAGTCGACACAAAGTTGTAGGGTACCGTCCTTCTTCTTCACAAACAGCACAGGGGCTCCCCACGGGGATGCACTGGGCCTTATAAAGCCCTTCTCCAACAGGTCTTGTAGTTGTGACTTGAGTTCTTGCAGCTCAAGCGGTGCCATCCAGTACAGTGCAGTAGAAATGGGGTTGGTCCCTGGTACCAGTGAGATCTCAAACTCGATCTCACGCTCAGGCGGTAGTCCTGGTAGTTCCTCTGGAAAAACGTCGGGGTACTCGCAAACCACTGGAATACTTTGAAAGTCAGCCACTGGGCTAGGCTCTGCTACAACACAAATGAAAAAGCCCTCCACCCTTTGCTTAAAAGCCTCACTGTCCAAAGCACAGAGTTGCATCTGAAACCTCTATCCATCGGCTGTCCGTGAAACTCAAAGGGAGACAACTCCGGTATGGAGAAGACAATCTTCCTCCCAAAATAGTCTACCAGGGCGTGATAGGCAGACAACTAGTCCATCCCTAGGATCATGCCAAAATCCTCCATCTGTATCACAATCAAGTCAGCGGGGAGGCTGTGTCTCCCTATACTGACCTCGCAGTCCATGTAGACCTCCTCAGCTACAAACAACTGGCCACCTGGGCCTCTGATCACAAACGGATCCTCTAACAGTATACTGCCCTACCCCAAACTGACAGCAAAACTCGGAGCAACAAAAGAGTGCGTGGTGCTAGAATAAAAAAGTACGTACACTAATCCGCCAGAAACGGTAACCATACCTGCCACCACTGAACCGGAAGCCCTGGCATCTTTGTGTGTCAGGGTGTTGATACGCCCCTCAGTCCTTGGTGCAGACGAAGTAGCTACACTCTGGGTTGGGCGAGCAACAAATGGCTGGTACCCTCCTCGTGACTGCTGCCCTCCCCCACGCGCTTGGGGACCACGACCACCAGCTCGGCCTCCAGCACTCGGTGCGAGGAGCATCTGCTGTTCTTCGGCCCTAGATGGGCAGTCCCTCTTGATGTGGCCCGGTTGGCCACACTTGTAGCAGAGGGGGACATGACCTCCTCCCTCAGTAGGTCCTTGCTGGCGGCTGAGTAGGGGTCCGGTGCTGGCAACTGGCCCTTGTCTGGGGCCCCCAAAGGCCACTAATGGCCCCGCAAAATGAGACGGCTCTCCTGTGGGTGCCATGTGCCTCCTCTCTCGACGGCCCTGAGAGTACTCTAGCTGATAGGGCCTCTTCCGTCCGTTGTCTGTGTCTCATGCGACCGAGTTGGTCTCCTCACAGGTCATGGCTGCCTCAACCACTCATGAGAAGGTGGGTAGCTTCAGGGGTTTGACATACCCCCGAATAGCAAGTCGGTGCCCCTCGGTAAACCTCCACAGGTGCTCCTCCTCTGTAGACACGGCTGTCGAGGCAAAATGTGACAGCTCCATAAAACACGTGCGGTACGCGCTAACAGTCATCTTCCCCTGGCGGAGAGTGTGGTACTCCCACCTCCTTTGGTCTTGCTAGGTTTGCGGAAAGTATAGCTCACAGAAGAGAGTCACGAATTGGTCCCATGTCGGCTCTCTCCCCTCCTGGCCTCTGACCTCCCTCGACCACTTGTGTGCCGCGCTTCTAGCTGGTACGTGGCAAAGGCCACGTGGCACTTCGCGGGAGGGCAAAGGGTGTCGAACACCTTCTCTAACTGCTCCAGCTAATCTTCTGCCTCAGACGGGTCCTCATCCCCCTTAAAGGAGGGGGGCTTCAGCTTCCAAAACTGTCCGAAAAGCTCGTGGTGTAGCTGTAGTGGGGGAACGAGCATGCCTCCAGTCAAGGAGGGCTCGTGCTTGGAAGTGTCAGAGTGAGGTGGGGGCGGTAGAGGACCACCCCCTCCCCTTCCTGCTCGTCCGGCACTGCGGCGGTCTCTCTGTCCCACCGAGGACTCCCCCTCCACGTCCTCAGGTAGAGGTGCTCGTGGAGGCTGGTGGAGTCCTCTCGCACAATATCTTTGATCAGCTGGGTGAGATCCTGGGCCTGAACGCCCGGGAGAAGAGGCGGGTCAACTGGTACCTCAGGCCCGGCACGTCCGCCCCTTCGACCTAATCCACGGCCGCAACCATGGCCCGCCTCGAGAACTCCCTGACGAGGCACTCCTGCAAGGAGACGCGAAAGATAGAAAAAGAGGGTCAACGACACCGAATTACTTCGAGAAAAGACTTACAACAAATATCATGACGATACATTGTGGTGGCTATCCTAGTTATATGCACGTGAATGGTTATTCTCAAGCCAATTGGTTCATTTCTCGGGATGACCTTGTTCTTATACCATCTTTTTATGACTCGATTTCCGGATCCCTACAGGACCCGAGACCAGCTCGCCTTGACTAATCCCAAGACCTAGTCTTCCAACAAGAAATAACCAAAAGCAGGAAAGTAAACCATATTCACACATGTAATATAACTAAGCATAAGAAACGTACAAAGCAGTAAAGGAAATAGAACAGCTATCTTAGTACATACCACCACCACAACAACAACAACGAAAGTGGAACGTAAATAGTAGCAGCAAAATACTAACTAAAAGTCCATTACTTACTACAACAGTAGAGAAAAGAAAAAGAAGTGCTGAAGAAAACTACGGCTAGACTCGACTGGGCCTAGCACCCTCCGCAGTCGGAAACTTGGGCTGCTCAACTCCTGGTCCTGAACAGTGTTATGAAGAGACAGAGTCAGGGAACGCTGAGTAGAGTGGTATATATTATTATCTAAGTACAAAACAGTAAAAGCAGCAGGTTTAATTCTCATTTCTATTTATCTATTTTATATATTCCCGTTTCACCCATTTCTCAAAGTATCTGGATATTTCTTGATCTTGCATGTTCCTCATGGGAACGATCTTGATTGCAGTCTTTTCCATAGAGTAGAAGGTATACGTGGTGCTCTCCTGGTCGGGAGAGTTCCCCGTGGTAGTCCTACACCCAGGCAACCACCCCGAGGTTACTTTCAAGATGTAGTGGTGACTACGGCACTCGTGATAAGCGCACGGGTAGCTATCCCGCATTGACACGCGGTGAGTCATTTCCGCTAGCGGGTACGCCCAAAGTACATCACGGAATAGTATAGGGCTTTGCCCTCTCAGGACAGGGGTCTCGCCTCTCAGAACCAAACAAGGGCTCACCCCTCTACAGTCCACGCACCCTCGTTTGACTACCTCGATTTTCCTAGAGGGCCTAACAAGTCGGTGTAGGGTGGCTAGCTGAGCCCTAGGTCCTGTGGGGTGGCTAGCTTCCTCCCTACACTAGTAGCTCGCCTCGGTACCACATACACGAGGGCTAACAGAAGTCGGTGTAGAGTGACCAATCCTAACATTGGGTCTCAACCCAAGGGAGGCTAGCTCCGCTCTACATAAAAGGGGATAGTTGCTCTCCTTGGTACCATGTACTCAAGAACAAGCACACTTCCCATCCACATTCCAGATTTTCGTCTATCCATAGGAGTTCTACTCCTAATTCCCCGTAGGGTTCATGCTCATATTCACCTCATTTATTTCAATCCAGATTTCACCTTTCATAATTCATTTCTCATCCATATACAGGCAGTTCGTGTTTCCATAATTCAATTCTCAATACATGCAACTGGTGATTTCACAGGTAATTGTTCATTAGATACAGGCAGCTCATATTCTAACAAGCAACTTACAATTATATTACAGGCAATTGCTAGTAGTTTATCTTAATCATGCATGCAAGTACATCATACAGTACAAACGGTTCATTCATTTCTCTACCCTAGGGCTCATGCCACATCCTAGGGTTTGATGAGTCCATTTTAATGGACTA
Organism: Thalassia testudinum; assembly: GCA_037157565.1. Lineage (NCBI taxonomy): Eukaryota > Viridiplantae > Streptophyta > Magnoliopsida > Alismatales > Hydrocharitaceae > Thalassia > Thalassia testudinum. The sequence continues at coordinate 150,829,404 of JAZHRO010000031.1, forward strand.
ATATTAAGCCTAAGTACCTTTAATCGTACCTTGTAGGTGTGTTGATAATTGCAATTAAGTTGTAGAAGAATTGTATGCATTATGATTTACGTTTATAACATTCTATAACATAGTATGTAATGATTTTGTTGTTTTTATGTGCAGGTATTATATTCAGAAAGGGCAAGGGTTGGGGAGCAAATTTTCCAAACAACCGGAGGAACTTTTCCCTTTCCTCAAGCCGTCTCCTCCAATGCCTGCCGGCCAAAAATAGAAAAGGGATTTGAAAATCCCTTGATTGGCGCACGCGGAGAGAGAGAAGAGTTAAAAAGAGAGGAGGCAGCGTGGAATGGAGGAATTTTGCCCCCCCTTGCGGGGAAAGGCTCTATCTTCTCCACCGCTCCTTCTCCACTACATGCACTGTGTACTCAGTGCACCCAACCGCACCATCTTGCGCACGCCCGTCGGCCGACTCCCCACCGCATGCCTCTCCTGCACAGCACATCCACCTCCAGCCACGCCCGCAGGCGCTCCCAACCACACGCCTCACTGCAGGCGCACCTCCCTTCAGTACGCCCGCACGCCTCACCGCTTACCTTCCTTCAGCGCGCAATCACAGACACCCAGCACCAAGCCTGCAACCATTCACTCTTGCCCAGCCGCACTCGCCAAGCGCTCACTGCAGCGCACCTACGCCTTCAGGCGTAGCACCATCACCTCCAGTGGGACCTGCAGGCACTACCGCACTAGCAGACGTGCGCCCGCCCATCTGCTGACTGCCTACACCTTCAAGCGTAGCATCGCCCACCCATCAGTGCACCCACAGGCGCCAACTGCAGAGCGCCGTCATGCCTGCTGTCGTGCCCATCTGCAGATCGCCGTGCCTGCAAGCGCGTGCAAGCCACCGTGCGGCTGTAGCAGTCTCCGTCTCCTCCAATAGGCGGGTGCTCCGGCCACCTCCGTCGGCCGCCGCCGGCCACCTCCGGACGCCGCGTCACCGCCGTTGCATAGCTCTCGTCAAGCCGCACCTCCCTGCCGACTCTCGTGGCCAACCGTGCACGGCCGCACACGCGAGGAGGAGAGAGGAGAAATCCTCTGTTTTTCCCTCTATTAAAAATTACATTCAATGCCATTGTCAAGTTTATATTAATATTTTATTCTGGCCACATTGCACTGATGCACTCAGATTTTCTTGAAATTATTTTATTTGTGTTATGTGCATGTTTTGATCTTGAATTTCAAATTAGAATTGCATGAAAGTTGAATTTACATGATAATCCAGTACACGCATCTTACGCATATTTTTGGGGAATAATTTCTGATGTAAAAATTGCATAAACACCCTTGAACTTTTAAAGAAATTGCAAACTTTATTTAAAACAACATCTTCCTCACATTAAAGTTGCAGAAGAGTTTGCGAACTGTGCATTCCTTGACTTGTGAATTTATTAGGCTAATTCCTCCCTGTGGAGATGACCTAACTCTTCGTGGTTAGTTTTGAAAGTTTAAATGTTTTGAAAAGCGATTTTCTACCACGCGATTAAATACAATGACACATCATTTTATGATAAAGTTTTCAACGAAAATAAAGATCGCTCTTTCAAATGGCGCCGTTGCCGGGGAGGAAAAATGCCTATTAATTTTTCAGGAATTTTATGTTATTTTTATGCTATTTTGAAAACTTTTCTAAATTATTAACTGTGGATTTTCTTCTGTGCAAAAACACGCGACGAATGCGACGGGCGCGTACGGTGGAGACGATCTTTTTGGTGGACCTTGAAGCCACCTGGAGGATGACAATAGGAACACCTGGGCCTTGATCCCATGCACATAAGCTTACGGAAAAGCCTACTTCTGATTTAGGCAGTAGATCTTAGTTAGATTTAGTTAGATAGACATTAGAATTTAATTTCTATCTTTTGGACCCTTGTTGGGTACTTTTGGGAACGTGTTCCCAGTGCCATTTTATTTCTTATCGCTCTTGTATGCGGGAGCGTATTTTCTGGAGTGTTTTCCCATTTATTCAAATTATATGATTATTTGAACTGTTTGAACTGAATTTCGATTAGTTAGTTAGATTAAGTCTGTTTGTTTAGTATATAAAAAAAAAAAATTCGAACTGCCTGCTAGAAGCTGCATAACTATAGGATGACCATCTAGGACTGAATGAGCAGCATCTAGTTTATTTTTATTGCATTGCATTCATTACTGCACGAAGAAAGCTAGAGTAAGGTACGTCTTCTCTTGAGCATTAATTACTTGTCATGCATTTGCATTGAACCTAAATCTAAGACCATTAAAGTGCTTGAATCAAATTAATTCAGTGGTCACTTTAAACTAATTGGGACTGTTAAGAGGTTGGACTTTAAAATCTGTGACTAAAAATTGTGTGCAAAAGGATCCTGTTTGCGGAATTTCAAAAAATCAAAACACGATCATATGCTTGCACACTTGTGACACTGTGCATCTCACATAAGGTCACTAGATAAATTTCTACCTCTCCTCTCTTGCACCACAAGGGAAGTTAGTTGGAAATCAACAAGCCTATCCACCAAGTTACTTCGGTTCCTCTTGTGTGGGATCGATTCGAGACTTCCATCCCTTGCGAGTAGGTTATAGGCACCAGCGAAGGTTGGCCTAGGAAGCATAATTTTTTGCAAAACTTGTTTGGCCACCAACTAAACATATAACTCTAAGACTTGCAATCTACTAGAAACAAATCTCATTGAATTTGCATTTGCTGTGACAATAGAACTCTTTAGGAAGTTTCTGCTGAATCCTAAGAAAGTTAAAATTATTTTGCTTAAAGAAATGGATTACTCTTACTCCTATCATTCAGATTATCAGAGTCAATACTTCCCATCTTTTAATCAGGATTCCATGCTCCGAGCGTATCCATCCTTTGATGGGTACATTGACATTTCATGGGATCATTCTCATTCTTACCCTGGGAGTACTGGCTTGATAACTCCCACTTTTGAGCAGAGCCTAGGAGCTGGATTTTCCAATCCTAAAATCCCTACTTCCATGCAAACACCCAACCCTCCCACCCTTCATGATTTTCCATATCGAGGTTGGACTAATACCCCTATGTGACCAGAGCTTGAAATTGACTATCCTCCCCAACTTGATAATAGTAGCCTCTCCTCTTTTATGATAGAAATGCAAAAACAGCAAAAGGAAATAATGGAATCAATCGGAGAGATGTTGAGGAATAGTCAACACTTAAATAAAGAAATAAGACAACTTAGCTACACGCTTCCCAATAATCCTGATCCCTACCCAATAAACCATGATCATGAAAATAATTCTGAGGAACCTAATGATAATAGGGATCCAATTTTAGGTAGCCATCACTTAGACTCTCCCAATGAGACACGACCACTAGAGGATAACGATCATAGTGATTATCCACCTGAATTATATTGCAGTCAAAAGTAAGGGAAGATGGTATCTCTTGAGGACCTCGACCCCAATGACGGTATTCTCCTTACCCCTACCAACCCGGGTCAAGGTTGTATTATTCCTATCACTTCCCCTATTAATTATTTGGTGGAATCCCATTCTACCCTTAGTGAGCCTACTCCTGACATTCCACTTAGGGAATCAACACCTACCATTCAATATTCTGAGGATTCAAATGCACCCAATGAAGGTGACCCTAAGGGAATAGTGGATGATCAATTCTGGTCTCAGGGATATGAAGAGTCTAATTCAGAGGATGAGGATGCCCCAACAGAGGAACCTGGACTAAAAATATGGAGTGAATCACAGGAGAATTATTTATCATTTGACGATTTACCTCCAGAGGATAGAAATAATATGATTAAATCCAGATTCCTCCTTTCTTTTGAGACTCATCCTCCATCAAAACAGGAGTTGATATTAGAGGAGGACAAACAAAATAATGAGAAGTCTATGGGAGACTCTCGGGGACAAAACACATCAATTAAGGATTTATACCCCGAGAAGAATGAAAAATTCAATGATATAGGCTTCCTCCAAAATATTAAGACTGATCCTCCTTTAGAAATAATTGAGGATACCGATCCAACTCCTAATGAATCACATATATACCCCGATAAATATTTGAGTGAACCAAACAAATCTGGGGATGAGCTGAATGATAATGATTCTTACATTTTGACCCTGCCATCAACAAGTTGTAATTTGGAGTCTACCCTTGATTCAAATATGACTCCGATCATTAATACTAGGTAGGATAACTTGAAGTTGTCTACTACTGTTAAGGAGTGTACACAATTTGAATCATTGTTGGAATTGGACCTGACACCAACTAAGCCCTCATTGGACTTAACCATTACCTTCCAACACTACAAACAACCCTTATACTCCCTAACCGATCCTTGGCTCAGATCTCTGCTCATGTACATTCTTTCTGGAGAATATATCAGGCCACTATAGTAGAATGGCGAGTGTGGATTGATGCTTGTACTTTTACTCTCGCCATTCAAGGGTTTGAACTAATTATGTGTATATCTTTAAAACCCATCCTGCTATGGAGGATCGTTCTTATCCTCCACTTAGTCCGTTTCGGGAGGTCCCTTTTCATATTCTGTTTATTATTCTTAGACCTCCCAAGGTAGCCAACGAGATTTTCTGTTTTCATTTCTTTTGGCGAGCATTTGGAATTACATTGCATCATCAGCTCGCCAACATCTGTGGTTACCTATTTTCTAGCCTACGCTGTTACGCATATTCTTAGGGCCTAACTTTTTCTGTCTAGAACCTGACTTATAGGTTCCTTATAAGTCTGACTGTTGACAGAAAATGCAGTGCTTGTTGGGAGGCAACCTAGCAAACCGTGTCAGGTGATATTTTTCCTTTCTCCTCCTATTTTAATTTTACAATGGGGACATTGTAGGATTTAGGCATGGGGGAGTGCATTTGCATTTTAGGAAGTATTCATGCATTTAGATTAGCATAATATATATATATATTTTCTTTTTTTGAGCTGAATGGGTTAGTCCCTAGCAAAATACCTTTGTTATTGGAGGTTCTTCTTCTGGAATTATTTCTTAAGTTTAGAATCCAATACATTTATTTCATGTGCACGTAGATTTGGTAATGGATCCTTGAGGAAAATCGATGAGCATTTGTAAGTCTACTGAACCCTTGGACAGTTTATAGGGAGTCAGGCATACTATCTTCTAATAGATCTACCTCATATTTGTGAGAAGAAAGTAGAGAGATTACTGGTGCGCTAAGTCTAGTGCAAGGACTCTTAAGTTTTGGATAATTAGATGATGATACTTCAGAGTTAGGCATAGTTTTCACTCTCTGTTCCTGTGTGCATATTTTGTGTGAATTCCTGAGAGTCACCAAATAAGGTAGATACACAGAGATTGAGTCTTAATAAAGCTATAACTATGGTGGATGGTTGCGACCGTCCTTCATAGAGTCCTCGGATGAAAGAGGGTAATAATGTCAAAGGTCAGAAATACGCTTGTCCTATCCATTCATTCCTGGTGCCGAGAATAGGCACTTCTACCAAATAAGCCACACAACTTCCTTTTGACCATCATCATCCCTAATAATGCCTCGTAAATAAAAGGCCGTATTGTATTGTGTTGATTGAAAAAGAAACAAAAATAATAAAAAATAAATAAATAAAAAAGGAAAAGAGAAAAGAAGAAGAAAAAGAAGAAATAGTTATATTACAAAAAAAAAGTCAAAGTTTACGATGTAACACTGTTTCCAAGGCAGCAGAACACCTATCGCGTTCCACCAAATATGACCCATACCTACCTTCTAGTATTTCTGATCACCTGAATACTGGTTGAGAACTCTAACTTAGTTGTGAAGTTATTAGGACTTTAATTGAAGTGTGGATGCCATGTGAGGCCACCAAATAGTGAGTACAATTTCTAAATCTGACGAGATTCGTGATCTCAGAAAGAAAGAAAAGAGAGAGTGCCCAGGAACATCAAGAGAGCACAATTGTGTAGCCTCTCTCAGAGTTGACTTGTCTAATAGTCTAGCGAGCTAGAGTCTGCAGTACTAGACTATATGTAGCACCAGATGAGTGTGTGCCACCAAATACAAATCCATTCAACTCAATATCTCCTACCTAAGCTAAATGCCGGGGTTAAATTACAGATTATCGTCTGCTTTATCCTCAAGGGAAGTAGTTACCTATCTCGTCAGAAATTTTTGCCAAGGGTGATGTACGAACTCCCAATGCAAATCGACTCTTTCACTTGGATCTGTTACCTAGGCTATCAGCACTTCACATTTGTCTGGATTTCTAAAGTTTTGAAGTAAGAAAAGAAGAAATCTTCTGATTACTTCTATTATTTTTCATTTTTGCCAGGGTCTAGCAAATCTTAGGCATAGGGTTATTTGATGAGTCCATTTTAATGGACTAATATTAAGCCTAAGTACCTTTAATCGTATCTTGTAGGTGTGTTAATAATTGCAATTAAGTTGTAGAAGAATTGTACGCCATGATTTACGTTTATAACATTCTATAACTTAATATGTAATGATTTTGTTGTTTTTATGTGTAGGTATTATATTCAGAAGGAGCAAGGGTTGGGGAGCAAATTTCCCCAACAACCGGAGGAAATTTTCCCTTTCCTCTGGCCGTCTCCTCCAACGTCCGCCGGCCAAAAATAGAAAAGGGATTTGAAAATCCCTTGATTGGCACACGTGGAGAGAGAGAAGAGTTAAAAAGAGAGGAGGCAGCGTGGACTAGAGGAATTCCCCCCCCCCCCTTGCGGGGAAAGGTTCTATCTTCTCCACCACTCCTTCTCCACCGCATGCACTATGTACTCAGTGCACCCAACCGCACCACCTTGCGCATGGCCGTCAGCCGACTCCGCACCGCACGCCTCTCCCACACAGTACATCCACCTCCAGCCGTGCCCACAGGCGCTCCCAACCGCACGCGTCACTGCAGGCGCACCACCCTTCATCATGCTCTCACACCTCACCACTTACCCTCCTTCAGCGCGCAATCGTAGGCACCCCGCACCAAGCCTGCAATCGTTCACCCTTACCCAGCTGCGCCTACCAAGCGCTCAGTGCAGCACGCCTATGCCTTCAGGTGCAGCACCATCACCTCTAGCGGGACCTGCAGGCACTACCGCACCAGCAGGCACGTGCCTGCCCATCTGCTGACCGCCTACGCCTTCAGGCGCAGCACCGCCTACCCATCAGCGCACCCGCAGGCGCCAACTGCAGGCGCCCGCCCATCAGCGCACCTGCAGGCGCCAACTGCAGAGTGTCGTCATGCCTGCCGTCGCGCCCATCTGCAGATTGCCGTACCAGAAAGCATGCGCAAGCCACCATGAGACTGCAGCAGTCTCCGTCTCCTCCAATAGGCTGGCACTCCGGCCACCTTCGGACGCCGCGTCACTGCCGTTGCGTAGCTTTCGTCAAGCTGCACACGAAAGCTACGCAACTGTTTGTCAAGTTTATATAAATACCCACACATGAAAGCCGCACACGTAGCATTCAATGCCATTTTCAAGTTTATATTAATATTTTATTCTGGCCACATTGCACTGATGCACTCAGATTTTCTTGAAATTATTTTATTTGTGTTATGTGCATGTTTCGATCTTGAATTTCAAATTAGAATTGCATGAAAGTTGAATTTGCATGATAAGCCAGTACACGCATCTTACACGTATTTTTGGGGCTTAATTTATGATGTGAAAATTGCATAAACACCCCTGAACTTTTAAAGAAATTGCAAACTTCATTTAAAATAGCATCTTGCTCACATTAAAGTTGCAGAAGAGTTTGCGAACTGTGCATTCCTTGACTTGTGAATTTATTAGGCTAATTCCTCCCTATGGAGAGGACCTAACTCTTCATGGTTAGTTTTGAAAATTTAAATGTTTTGAAAAGCAATTTTCTACCACGCGATTAAATACAACGACACATCATTTTATGATAAAGTTTTCAACGAAAACGAAGATCACTCTTTCAGGGTTCCATTCGACTATTTCCATAAGCACATTCTTATTTAAATATTATTAACGAAATTAAACCACTCTACCAGGAAACTCGGGAGTAATGGGGGCTTGAATCGTAGACCCAGATGTCTGTACGACCCCCAAACTTGCAGCATGCTGAAACCCTATACCAGGGAATACATCACAAAAGGAGAGTTTAGAATAGTGTAAAATAGACTCTAGTACGTAGAGGAACTCGTGAGGAAAGTACATGTATTTTGTTTGCGTAAAATGGACGCCGATCGGACTCTAAACAAGTCAAAAATGTGCCTACTATTCAAAATCAGACGGCTGGGAATAATCCCAGATGTCTTAAAAGGTGTCAGATCTTACCTTATGTTCCTGTGGTATCCTTAGACGTCATGACCTTCTCTGTGATCGTCTGAAGGCAGTTCCAGACATTGGATAATGCCTTCGGTCGTCTGGACGCACCTTCAGACATTTGGATATGTACTCAGACATCCAAAAACGTGTGGAAAAAGTTTCGCGCACCTTCCCAAGGGCCTTTACCTGCGTACGAATCTGCAGGTCCAAATTCAGGCCCGACCAGCTTTTGTGGTGAGGCCTGCATGGCCGTAATCGCGGAAAAGAACGTACCTTGCGATATAAGTGCTTTTAGACATTTGTCTCAGACTCAAACGTCCAGCTGCCACCAAAGTCGTCTGGTCGGCTCTCCAGATGTTTGATACTGGAAAAATCCCAGTATCAGCAACTCCCCACAGCTCGCTTCGCTTGCTCACCTCATGCCGTAGCAACTCCAGCTGCTGTAGAGGGCCGGGAGGCCGAGCCCTCTCCTCCTCTTGCATGCACCCGCCAGTAGCCGTGCGAGCTTCGCTGAGCTTCCACCGAAGCTCCTTCGACCTTAGGCCTCCTCCTCCTCTCGTGCTCTCCTCCTTCCCCTTCTTGCTCTCCCTCGCTCGCCCCCTCTCGCCGCTCCCGCACAAGCACTGAAGGTGGTGGTGGATGGTGTGTGGAGTGGAAAGGAGATAGGAGGGGGGTTTATATAAGACGGTGAGGGGTTTAGGGTTTGGGGAAGGTGAGGAAGAGAGAGAGAAAGGAGTGGTTCTGCGCACCGCCCGTGGCCAGAGCACAGTGTGCAGTACAAAAATTTCACATTCAGACATCTGGGAACAGTTCCAAATGTTTGGGTAGACGTTTGACTAAGACTCTAGACGTCTTAAAAGACTAAAAAGTAACGGGTCCTTACATAATAGAACACAATTTTGTCTATATAGTCAATTCCTATTAAGGTTTATCTTACAAATATGGATCTAGATGCTTCTCAATAACTCAACTTAGAATTATTCAAGTGATATCTTCTCTTTCTTATGCATATTTATAGCATACAATAAGGATATTGCATGAAATAGGCATGAGGAGTTAGGTACTCTTTTCATTGAGTTTTCTTATATATCTAGTCTCCAAATATTTTGCTGGATTTTTGGAAAAAAATAATTGAAATGATTTTGATGAAGTTTTGTCGAGTTCTAAGTTAAGGAAAGATGATGTTACTTAGGTTCTTAGGATTCTTTGACCATAGGAGTATATTAGAGATCTTTCACATAGCTCTTTAGGTTGTTTTTGACTTAATCAACTCAAGTATTCACTAAAACATGAAATTTTTTCCGAAAACTTGAAGGCTGTGTTTGGTTGGTAGGTTAAGTGTTTAACTCGCTGTTGAACGTCGGACGACTACGTTATCGGAATTGGTTTTGAAAACCTACCGTTGTAGTTCGAGTAGCGAAGAAATCTATTCAACAAATAAAATTTATATCGAAAAATCAGTAAAGAAATCCTAGGTCGAACTCAGGGAGGCTACGTCGATCAAAATTCGTAATTATATTTTTGTGTTTTTATTTAAAAGGTGGAATAATCATAATGAAATGGAATCAATACAGACAATAAGAGAGAGAGAAAGAGAGAGAGAGAAAACATTCACTTGATATTGCAAAATATTTTTACAACTAAGAAAGCGAGAAAATATTACACTAGAAAGTGAGAAATTATTACAACTAGAAAGCAGGAAAATTCTACTCTAGAAAGAAGGAAAAAGAATGGGAGAGAGAAGTTATCCTACTCGATGATCGCTTAGAGGACGGGTTAGACGAGACAACGCCTGGAAGATGCGGAACGGAGCAAGAAGAAGGAGGTTGAAGCAGGAGGAACGAAAATGAGGCAACACATTATCGTCGTCATGGGATCTGCTTTCGGAACGGGGGCAAAAACTTGGTTTTAGCTCTTGAGGAGCATCCCGGGTGTGGGACAAGCTTCTCTTGAGCTTTGGAGAGGGAGAGAAGAGAAGGAAGGGATGAAAAATCTGTATGGAAGGGGTCTCCTTTTATAGTTGCAAGGAGTGGGGGCATTTTGGACATTACAACTTGAAAAACATTAATTCAAGACCTTTAGTGATGGATTTATCCATCACTAAAGGCTTGAACGTGGCCGATGTGCGTGTCGCTCGCACGCCCCCTCGCCTTCGCGCCCTTCAACACTCGCACACGTTTGTACGCTCTCAGTCGTTCGATCAAGAGATTGGACAGCTTAAAGTGCCTATGCCCGCGCCGCGTGCCCCCGTGCGATCACGTGTAAACGACGCGCATCTGATCGTGCGTGGGTGCTATCGCTCGATCTTCACCGTTGGATCTTCATCGCGCGCCCGCTCGCAGCAAATATGGGCTCGAATGCACGTCACGCACTCGTGTAGCGTGCTCGACCGCTGTGCTGAGCGTGCGTTTGTGTTGCGCGGAGTGTTTTGCACACGGCAGATCTCGGCCGTTGGATCTTTATCCAACGGTCGAGATCAAACGTTGCATGCGCCTTCAGAAGAGGAGAGCGTTGGAAGAGTGGTGGCGTGGCGCAATCTCGGCCGTTGGATGGGCATCCAACAGCTGAGATTTGTCAAGCGGGTGAAGAAGAAGAGTTGTGGTCGGTGTTGGGCGGCTATGATGGCGCCACGTGGCGCCATCTAGGTTGTCCATCTTCTGAGTGTTGTAGATGGTGCCACGGGTGTCGGATTGGACCGATTTTCATGTCGTTAGGCTGCGATCGTCGATCCAAATCCATCCGTGCGATCGGATTTGTCATTTGAGGTGCGAATTAACACCATCTTGGCCCTTGCTCTTTAGGGTTCCTCGGTCTCTATCTGGTGCTACGGATGTCCGATTAGGGTGATCTTGGAGTCATTGAACTCCAATCATCGCCTTGATCAGATTTGTACGGTTGGATCTTCGATTTGAGGTCCCGATAAAAAGTTGCCCAGTCTCTAACCATAAAAAGGAGACAATTACTATACAATTATACAACTTGATTTAAATGCATGATTATGCATGTTATGCACTATTTACAGTGTATGATGCTAATGTGATACTAAGAACATGCATTAATAGACATTTTAGGTTAATCAGATATATGCACATCACCCGCCACTTAACCTGCTTTCTATTTACGTCGGGTTAAGTGGAACATGTATTAATAGATATTTTGGTGGGATTTGGTGTTGGTTTGATGAGGTTTTGAGGAAGTTAAAGTAGGTACTTAGGTCGGTTGATCTCTAATGGTGGAAAGGACCAAAGTGTGAAAGATACGACAAGCCTAGGGGCCTATTTGCAAGATATTTCAAAAGCTGGGGGCCTGATTGAGAGAAACAGAGGTTTAAGGGATTGAAATGCAAACTAGGTCAAGGTGAACTATGATTGGGATGAAATTTTGGTACTAACCTAATTTGAACCCAAGGAATCTGATGGTGAAGTTAGATTTGAGTTTTGACCATGTTTGACTAGGCAATTTGCAAAGAAACCCAAATTAGGGTAGAATTCCATCTGAGACTATTCAAGGTCAAAATGGGTTTAGATGGTCAAACTAAGGTTACCAAACATTTTAAAATATTTTTCTATAAATTTTAGGAGGTTTATAAGAATTTTATCTTGACCAGAACCTCTTTAATTCAAGCGAGTTTGAAATTAGGGTTTTGTGTTCTGATTCGGTTCTTGAAATGCGTTAAATCCTATTTCTATCTGTGTAGACCCACTTTTTGGACTTTTATGCTCATTTGACCTTTATTTAACCCTTGAGTGACCCTTGGTTAATCTGTGTTCATGATGTGTTGTTAAAATTACAGAATTAACCCTGATTTCCCATTCTTCTCTTAAATCAGAATATTATGGAATTACGTCCCTCAGATGATCATGTAGGAGCTTTTATCAATCAAACCTAACTAAAATTAGCTAGTTAGGACCCATGAGGGTGCTCTCATCACATGAAATAATTCTTCACAGCATTTTGAACATAAATGGGAATTTTGTGTGAACATTCTTAGTGAAAATATTTATGAGGTTTACTAGGCTTGTTCCTCCCTGTGTAGACGACATCCTAATTTCATGGTTAGACTTCATTTCATTTAAGCTTTATTCGGAGATTTTCACCACATGATATTTCTAAAATAGAAATCTTTATTTAATTATTACTATTGAACGAGAAGCTCTCGATTAATAACCCGAACGAGCCCCCATGAAATGGGATGCCCAATTAGCCACTATTTACAGCTCTATCCAAGATTACAATTAAGAAAGATGAAGCCATTGATATTTTTTGGATCAGGTGATCCATTGGCTGTCGAGGATTAGCTATTGAAGATTAAGAATATCTTTGCCACCCTTCAAGTTGCAGAAGAAAATAGGGTAAGATTGGCCATCTTCTAGTTGGAGGGAATAATAGAGCATTGGTGGGCCATGGTGGAGACATTTGAAGCTGTCCTGATAACATGGGATAAATTCTTAAAGCTCTTCAATGACTTATTCTACTCGATGAAGTGGAAGGTGCAAAAGAGAGATGAATTCATCTGCCTTTAGTAGGGTCAGATGACTGTCATCGAGTACTGGGTGAAGTTTTGGAGCTTCTTTTCTTTGCGAGGGAGGCATTTGCTAGAGAAGATGTTCAAGTTTGGAATTTTGTTAGTGGACTAAGAAACAACCTACAAATCAAGCTGGTAGGGGCACTAATGGATAGTTTAACAGGAGTAGCTGAGAGGGCCATGGCAATAAAGCCAGCGCTCAATAGTGTGCACTAGCAAGAGAAATCCTAAAGGAAATTTGGTGGACCGAGCTGATGTAATAGCTGCAAGGGGAGGAGATTCAACCCTACTTCTAGTGATTCCCAGGCATTTCAGCCCATCTCCTCTAGTTAGGTCCAAGTAATGGCAGTGTCTAAGGTTGTCAGTCAAGATACCCAAGGACAAAAAAAGTTGTAGGGTAGCCATTGGAAGAAGCAGTAAGGGTGCAAGAACTACGGAAAGAATCATTAAGGAGAATGTAAGCACCCCGCAACTTTGCTACTTGTGCTATCAGCCAGGATACCTTAGGAAGGACTGCCCATTGAATAACCAGTTGATTTCTGCATCTGTGGGGCATCCTGGTGCAAGTCAGGTGCTAGGGAGAGTCAATGCTATGACACTGAAGGATGCACAAGCCTCTACCTTTGTAGTTTGAGGTATGGTTCTTATTTGTGATGTCCTGGCTAGTGTCCTCTTTGATTCAGAGTTGTTGCACTCATTCATATAACTTAGTTTGGTAATCAAGCTAGGTAGGTGCATGTTAGACTTGGTCACTCCCAACATAATTAGTGGGCCTAGTGGTTTATTTACGTCTAAGCAGTGGATGCCAAAATGCCCCATCTGTGTAGTTAGCTACAAGTTATTGTCAAACTTGATAATCCTCAATGTGAAGGATTTTGACGTAATCTTAAGAATGGATTGGCTGGCCAAACATCATGTCATTTAGGATTGTTTTGAGAAGAAAGTGGTCTTTACACTACCAGGGTAGCTTTAGTTTGAGATCTAGGGCTAGTGTGACATTGTTAAGAGGATCTTGGTGTTGAAAGCTTGCAGACTTCTAGCTAGAGGGTGTGATGGGTACTTGGGTTGTGTTGTTGCAACGAGAAGGGATAAGATAGAAATTCAATATGGGCCTATAGTTAGGGAATTTAAAGACGTCTTTATCAAGGAATTTCCAGAAATTCCTCCATAGGGAAATTGAATTTCAACTAGTGCCCAGAATCGGTCCGATCTCCAATGCCCCTTACAAGATGGCTCCAGCTAAATTCAAAGAGCTGAAGGTCCATCTACAAGAATTGTTGGACAACGGTTTCATTTGGCCGAGCGTGTCGTTGTGGGGAGCTCCTATACTATTTGTGAAAAAGAAAGATGGCAACATACGACTTTGTATCGACTAAGGGTAGTTGTATTACCTAGGATTAACGACTTGTTCGAATAGCTGCATGGATCTATAGTGTTCTCAATGATTGACCTATGATTAGGGTATCGCAATTGCGAATAAAAGAGTAAGATGTTCCAAAGTCTGCATTTTGGACATGTTATGGGCATTATGAGTTTTTGGTTATGCCGTTTGGGCTAACCAATGCCCCTACAACATTTATAGATCTAATGAATCTAGTGTTTAGACCCTTCCTGGATCGATTCATCATGCTGTTCATTGACGACGTTCTGATTTATTCTCAGAGCACGAATCAACACGTGGAGCATTTGAGGGCTATGTTGGATTGTTTATGAAGTAATCAGCTCTTTGCCAAGTTCAACAAGTGTGAATTTTGTCTAGGAGAGGTCACATTCTTCGGTTACATGATCAACGACATATGTGTGTTACTGAACCCAACCAAGGTCAAAGAAGTGTTGAGGTGGTCTCAACCTGGATTAGTGATGGATATTCGAAGCTTCTTAGGATTGGTAGGGTATCACCAATGCTTTATTCAGGACTTCTCCGTGATTGCGATCTCGTTAACGATCTTGAACAAGAAAGGAGTCAATTTTGTGTCGACTATGGGCTATAAGCAAAGCTTCTAAGAGCTAAAGTGGTGATTTATGTTGACGTTGATCTTGACCCTCCCTTCGGGAAGTGGTGGATTTGTGGTGTACAATGATGCTTCATCACACCTTGGTCTTTTCTATGTCTTGATGTAGAACAGTAAGGTAATTACATACGCTTTACGATAGTTGCGAGATCACAAGAGAAATTACTGGACGCACGATTTGGAGTTGGCAGTCATTATGTTTGTTCTTAAGGTTTGGAGGCATTATCTTTATGGCAAGACCTTCGACATCTTCACCAACCACAAAAGCCTTAACACTACAAAAAAATTGCCCTATAGCAACGGGGGACTACATCGACATAAAAAAATGTCATTGTAGCTCATATTATACGTTGTTGTTGTTGCAAGCTACACCAGCGGGTACTTTAGGAAAGAAGGAAAAGAGTGGGGGGCAAATGCGTCTTCTTCCTTCTCCGGCTATTTGGATACAAATCCTCATTCAATTGATTTCTCAAGCATCGACTTATTTCACTCATGTTCGACCTCGACCTCACCTCAATGCAACACCTTAGTGTCAACCTCATCTCAGCATAGTACCTCACCGTTGACGCCATTTCACTTGATCATTGTCTCCCCTGATTGATTGCAACTCCCAAAACCTTTTGTTGACTTAGGTTAGTTGTCTCCCTCTCTATTCTTGCGCTCGACGTCTTCTTTCTTGTTGGAGATCATCAAAGGTGGAGAGATATCTTTAAGGATTTCAGATAGATCTCTCATATTTTCTCTTTTAATGTCTCTCAAATTTGCACTCAAATCGATCCCTTTCCTCAATCTCTTTCTCTATTTCATTGATCGAATTCCCTTGACTAGATCTCTCCCACTTGAATCAATCTGTCTCGATTGATTTCTCATTATCGATCTCTCTCAATGTTCCTCTTATCAGTTCTGCACTTGATTGGACCTCTCCCACTCGATCTCTCTCTCTCACTCTATACATATTGATTTCTATCCCATGAAGGGATCTGGTTCTGGTGCAAAGTAATAGATCGATGGAGGAGGAGGGAGAGGGAGAGGGTCTATTCTCTTGGTTTGGTGCTTGATGAAATGCCTTCTGCTTGTTTGAAGAAATTCTTCAAAGTGTTTGTTCGCTTTGATTTGGATAGGTGCTTGATGAAACACCTTCTACTTGTTTGATGAAATGCTTCAAAGTCTTTGTTCCCTTTGATGCAGATAGGTGTTTGATGAAATGCCTTTCAACTGTTTGATGAAGATATGTTCCATTGAGGGAGTAGTGGAGCGAGTAAAATGTGCTGGTCAGTCATTTTGTGAAATGTGATTTAGATGTTTGAAGGAGGATGTTGGGGTCTTGAACTTCTTTATTTTGGCTCTTTGTTTATTTAGCATATAATGTTGGAATCTTGGTCTGTGGTTTTATATGCAACAATTGCAAAGAGGTGCTATTCTACTTGATGGAAATATCCACAACCTATTACATGAGAAAGGATTATCTTTTTGAAAAATACTATTGTAATTTTCCAGTGGCATCATCCATTTCTTATTACATATTTTTGAATTTGACTATTGTCTTTTATTCATGTCTAGGAGATGGTCTTGAATCTTCTAATCTGATTGTAGCCATTGATTTTACAAAAGCAAATGAGTAGTCAGGTTCATATTTTGGACTTTCTCGGATATTGCTGATATTTAAAGCTTAAAACGCACTAAGAATAGTTCTCATTTTGCTAATTTAGTTTTTTGTTTGCAATATTCTTTCCTCAGTGGAGGGGTTTATGGCCAGTTTTTTTTTTAAAAGGGTTTGTTACCTGATATCTGAGTCAACTAAATTTATTAGGTTGAATTTTGATGTATAGACATTATGTAGCATCGCATTCTATTTGCTTGCACCACCCACATGTACTCATTCTGACAATGTTGTTTGGTCACTTGCTCGATTATAAATTATTGCCAATGTCTTTCTCTCAATTTTTTAAATAGGAGAGGCTAAAGGTTGAGGGGCCCATGGAATTCTTCCCCATCTTTGCCTTTCACTATGTACTCTTTCATCTCCTTTTTCATGGAAGACTCATGTACTTATCCATTGCATAGTGGCTAAGTTGAGGCATCAAACCTAAAACCTCCCTAGAATTATTTCCATTCTATTAGGGATACTTTGCCGATGTCATCATCCTTATAGTTGGATGCTTTCCTTTAGTCTATTATTTTCCTACTTCAAAAAATTTCTTTGATGGATTTAACCCTTCATGGGGGTTTTTCTAACATCCATTGGGATTGCTAAAAGAAGCATAGGCATCCCATTGATGCTGCCTGTACCCTTGTGTTACGGGTTTGCATGCCTTTATGCTATTGTGTTGACGTGGTCCATGTAGCATATTACCACATAAACCAAATGCTGTATTAGCCTTCTCACTCACATGACATTTTATATTGGTCCCGCAGAAGGCATTTGAAAGTGTATGCTTTGTCCATAATCTAGGAGCAAACATACATAGGCTTGTGTGCTCTATGAATTGTGCCTTCTTGTGTCATTATTTTCCTTTTTGTGATTACTAGTGTTACTTTCCTTTTTATGTTGAGATATTCTCGGTTATCTTGTCATTAGTTCCCTTGTCATGTTCAAGGTTTTTAGTGACAAGGAAACTATACATGGACATCATCATTGGATGATGAACTACATGTGCTTCATATGATCACTGAATAATTACATTGCGTATCTTTAATTTGCACATTTTTGTCTATAATGCTTCGTTGAGTTTCATCTTGTTGTCTTGGCCATCTAACAAATGAATATAGTTGCTTGATCTCTATCATGCTTTCTTAAAAATGTTTGGCGTCATTTTGTCATCACTGTCATGTATTTATTTAATGTTCTTTCCCAATAATGGCATTTTTGTTTGGTCCATCAGATGCCCAAGCGAGAGGAGTCATGTGGGAGGAGCTCACGATGGTGCCTGAGGAGTGCCATGGAAGTCCTTGGTTGCTTGGAGGGGGCTTCAACATCACCTTACAGACGGAGGATAGGTCTGGAGGGTGGGGAAGACAAGATCCTGGGTCAAATCTTTTTATGGATTTTGTTGCTACACATGACCTCATGGATTTGACTCTGCCATCCTGTGCTTACACCTGGAGGAATAACAGCGGCCAGATGTCTAGGATTGATAGATTTCTCTCCAACGTGGAGTTGGCAGAGGCATTCCCTGTGGCGGATGTGTTTGCTTTAGAGAGACCTTTCTTGGACCATATGCCCCATATGTGGTGGCCTAATGAAGGGACACATTTTGGCACCTAGTTCAAATTTGACAGATCCTGGCTGTTGGAGGAGGGGTTCTGAGGTATGGTGGAGAAGTGGAATTCCATAGAGGTGGAGGGATCGACCATGTGTTGCTTGGCAAAGAAACTAAGTGTGCTGCAAGACCACTTGAGAGCGTAAAGGAGGGAGTTCAAGGCATCCAGGAGGGGCAAGAAGGAAGAAGTATTGGCAGAGATTACCATGATTGACAGGCAGGAGGACCAAGCCCCTATTTTGGCAGAGGATAGGGAGGTGATGAGAGTGATTTCGTACATGAAAAGATTTGAGTTACAAAACTCGTGGTCGTAGTGTGTAGAAATCCGCTACCAGATAAAATTTATACCGAAACTTAAGGTAAGTCCTGGGTCTAACATGGGGAGGCGAACGTTTGATTTTGAAATCCACACTTTGATTTTATTTCTTTTTGTTGTTTCTGTCTTTTATGATTTTTTGGTATTTTCATAAAGCAAGAGATTAGATGAATTGTTATCTATTCTACTCTACACTAACAAAATAAGAGAGAGAGAAAGAGAGGGAGAGGGAAAGAGAAACATTTCATAAAATCGAACAATGTATATTACAACTAATTAAAATTACACTAGAAAGTAATAAAAGATAAAATGGGTTGAGAAGAATCCCCCTCAACGGTTGCTTGGAGGATGGCTTGCTTTGATGGCGCCTGGATGAAGGTGGTGGGAAGATAGAGGAAGGAGAACGGTGTTGGAGAAAGGAGGGCGGGGTAGGACGGTGTCGCAGTGAAAATCTTCTTCCCGAAGTGGTGAGAGGACTACCACAGGATGCTCTACGAATGGGGATGAGAGACAGGAAAAATATTGGATTTTCTACTCCAGAGGAGCATCCCGGGCTTGGGATAAGTTCTCTCTAGAGCCTTGGAGGTGGTGAGGGAGAGAAAGGAAGAGATGAAGAATGGGAGGGGTAGGGGTTCTTTTATAGTGTAGGAAAGGATCCATTTCGTACATAGAACATTTAGTGACAGCCATAAGTGTAACTGAAGATTCGCTGCAAGCATCGCTAAAGCTTCAGGTCACGCACCCCACGCACGGTACTCACACGTGCTCCACACGTTCTCGCTAGCGCTTGTTTCCTCCATGCGTTGCGCTGCCTTTGCGAGCTACGTGCACTGCGCTGCCACTGCGCTCCCGCTATTTCGCGCTACGCTGTTGCGTGTGCCATGCGCTGCGCATGTGTGGTGGTGTGTGTGCTCATGGGTGGCCTGAATAGTGCCACGTGGCGCGATCTGGGTCGTCTATCTTCTTTCCTTTGTAAGGGCTACTACAGAAGTCGGATTGAGTTGATTTTCACGCCATTGGGCTACGATCATCAACTAGAATCCATCCGTGCAGTCGGATTTGTCGTTTGAAGCTCCGAATCACGTCACCCCCTTGGTCGTTGATCTTCCTCGAACTGCATAAGGTGCTACGAGACTCCGATTATCGTCTTGATCAGATCTGTACGGTCAGATCGTCAATCAGACACTCCGAATTAAATCTCCTCTCCTAGCCATAAAATGATGCAATTAACCTAAAATTTGTATAGACTACTCTAAATGCAGAATGATTCGTGCTATGCAATATTTATGATATGGAATGCATATCTAAGCTTAGGAACATGTATAAATAGGTAGTTTATTCTAATTAAATGTGCCTTCATCAGGAGGTTAGGGTGAGGATGACATGAGTGGTCAGGAGGAGGACAGGAAGGCAGAAGTGGAGTAGAAAATGAAATCAAGGCAGATATGGCTGAAGGAAGGTGACTCCAATACTAGGTTCTTCCACCAAATGGCCTCTACCAAAAGGAAGAGAAACTTGATAAAGAAGATATTGATACATGGGGAGACCTTCTCTGGTAAGGAGGAGGTGGGATGAGCTGTGGTAGATTGCTTTAGAGAGTTCACTGGGTGACGCGTCTGGGGGTGTTGGAGATGGAGAGGGGAGAATGTGTAGTGTGTCATGGAGGCTCAGGCGAAGGGACGTAATTGGCTTCTCAGAGGATGAGGTGAGACAAGTAGTTTGAAGCTTGAATACGGAGGGGTGCCCTGGCCCAGATGGCTTCCCAGTTTTCTTCTTCAGGGAATTCTGGCCCCTGGTGGGGGATGATGTGATGCGAATGGAGTTCACGGTCGAGAATAGTGGTTTCGATAAGCTGAATAGATACTACATGTTTTTGATTTTAGATTGATTATGGTGTCAAATGTTGTGTACCTTATTGTTGCTAAGGTCTTGGCCAATAGGCTCAAAGACCCTCTTGGAGACTTGGTCTCCCTTGTTCAGACAACCTTCATTTAGGGGAGGGGAATCCTGGATGGTTTTGTAGTTGCCTTGGAGGCTTTGGCTACTTGGAGGAGGGAGAAGTAGGCTTTTTTGTGGAAGGTTGACGTTAGCAAGGCGTACGATTTAGTGCAGTGGGATTTTCTGTGGGTTTCCTTGTTGAGGTGGGGTTTTCCCACGGTGTGGATTGATTGGATGGAGAGGTGTGTGACGATGACTTCTTTTTCAGTCTTGATCAATGGGAACCTGGTAGGAGGATGGCTACGACCTAGCGGTCAAACAGGGTTGCCCTCTTGCACCTATGCTGTTTGTGCTTGCAGCGGATGCTCTGGTGCGGGTAATGCATAGGGCCTGTGCTAGGGGTCTGATTAGAGGCTTTATGGTTGGTGAGGACAGGGAGATAGTAGTTCTACAATATGCTAATGATACCTTGTTTCTGGTTGAGGGAATGGATTTGGAGGCCAGGAGGATGAGAACCCTTCTAGATCTTTTTGGCAAGGTGTCAGGATGTAGATTAATTATCAAAAATCAACCTTTGTCTCGTTTAATTTATTGGTCGTAGAGGTGGAGAGGGTGGGTGGTACTTTGGGGACTGAGTTGGGTTCTTTGCCGTTGGTTTATCTGTGCCTTCCTTTATCAGATCGGCATCTCAGGCTACATGATTGGATTCCTTTGCTGGAGAGGATGGAGGGTAGATTGGCAAGGTGGTCTTCTAGATTCCTATCTCGAGGTGGAAGGCTGACCCTGGTGAAGGCGGTTCTGGCTGTAAATCCTACAGGAGGGGGTGAGATTTGCGGAATATAAAATCGATGCGGAAATAAATATCACAATCTCACAAAAAGAACAATCGCACAAAATGCACAAGTGATTTATTTTAGGTGGTAACCCAAATTGAGTAAAAACCACCATCTAACCCTCTCGAGTTAGGATTTCCCGATCGACAAAGTTGATCAAATCCACTATATGAGTCACTTAAAACTAGGGTGACTCAACTTCAATACAACCATGCTACTTTGAACTTGAGGGTAGTGTAACCTCAACCCCACTTCATGAGGAGTATTTTGTCCCTCGATAGAGATGGGAATTTGCAGCGCAAATACCCAACCAATAAACAAAGTAAAACGCAAATCAAGCCTATAGAGACACAAAGTATATAAATGAAACTAGCTACTATAGGTAAAGGATCTTCCCTTAGGTGGAAGTGCGTCGGCTTGATGCGGATGAGTGAATCACACGGTGGCACTTTGTCTCTCTCGTAACTGCAGAGGGAGAGCAGGTGCGCAACAACGATGAAGCTCTCTTGAAGTGGAACTAAAGCTTGGAGAGTTAGGGCTTCTTCTCAAGATCAAATGGACACCAAAGATGTGAAAATGGTATTGCTTAGTGTATTTAAACAAGGGAGGGCTACTCCTCTATTTATAGGTGGCCTAAGAAGGCTTTGGAAGGCCTTAGAAGCCTTAGGTAGCCATTGGGGTTCATCCCAAGGCAAGGCAAGCTGCAATCAGAATCATTAATGATTCTGACAGAGTCATCAGATGTCTGGGAAAAATAATAGACGTCTGGAAGTCACTCTTAAGATGTCTGGGAACTAAGTCAGACGTCTAATTCCAGGCGAGTTTCCTTTCTGATTTGGTTCATACCTAAACAAGGTTTTAGTGTAAAACCATCAGACGACATACAGGACGTATAACACTAGGTTTGGACATTTGGAAACCTAATTAACTATAGGAATGGATTCTCAAGAGCCTAAATGGCTATAATCCTCAAGACAAGTGATTTCAGCTTAATCGAGGCTTAATGGTCGCATATCAGACGTCTGGGGTCATCTTCGGACATTTGATAGAAGCCTAAAGGTCATTTTCCTCAATGTTTACTTTGTTAGCCAATGTTCCACTAATTTGACGTCTAGCACAACCATCAGACGTCTTCTAAGACGTCTAGATTAAGGTCTAGATGTCTGATTTCAACAGACAGAACCTACTAAGTCTAGCCTAAGTTAATTGGATGTCTGAGTCAATAGTTAGACATCTTAAAAGTCAAGATCAGACGTCTGATTTCCAGATTGGATGTCTGATCGGGTTGTCTGATGCCTATCTTGGATTTCTAAGTTATCTACGGAAAAGCCTAAGTATCCTAGGGTTGTGCAAGTGTACCTAGGACTACTGTATTACTACTTTGGGATCTTTAATAAGTAATCTAAGAAATAAAAGAACAAATAACAAAGAGATACAAAGTACAAGATAGAAAAGTGATCTATTCTATTCTTTTGACTTCACACTTTCGCTCCTCGCGAAGCTCCTTCTCCGTTAAGCTCCTCTAATCCATCATGGATGCAAGTTCGAACTCCGTCTCTACACTTGTCTCAATTTGCAATTTTATCTGAAAACTAGGATTCAAAAGCAAATGTTAAATAACAAGTGTTTTGTTATCATCAAAATAAACGATCATAGTGCTCTAGCACCAACATTGGCATCCTTACTATCGTATTTCCTCTCAGTGTTCAGACTACTGCACCAGATTGAGAAGAAGATTTTAGGGCTTATGAGGGATATCTTTTGGGCTAATGTAGGGTTGATAAGAAGGGAGTCGAGGTTGGTGGCCTAGGAGGAGGTATGTGGACCATTTTAGGAAGGGCATTTGGGGGTTAAGGATGTGGATAAGGTGAACATCAGCCTTATCACGAAGTGGATTGCCAGGTTGGTGGGGTAGGAGCAGGGGCTCTTTGGTGATGTTATGCAGCAATGCTTCTGTCCTTTCCTTTCTTGGGGCCCACTGGATTCCCCTCCTCCCGGAGCCTCTCACCTTCTTAGGGGCTTGGCAGCGGTGACGGTGAAGGTGCATGATTTCTTCTCCCCTACGCTGAGGGAGGAGGATGCTTTCTATTTTTGGCAGGACAATTGGCAGAGGCCTAGCTCTACCATTGGCAACAGGTTCCCCTACCTTTTTGGGAGTGTTGTGGACCCGTCGGCCATAGTGGGAAGTTGTTGGGATGGGGCCTGGTATCCAACTTTTTGAGGGGGCCTCTTTGACTAGAGATGCGAGTTCTAGCGGCTATTGCAGGACTTGGAGGGTTGGGCACCAGAGGAAGGTTTTAATGCTTTTTCTTGGGAGGAAGGAGATTTCTTGATGGCAAAGGTCTTCCACAGATTGGGGAGTGGCATGTGATTGCGCAGCAATTATAGGCCTTAACTGACCAAAATTAGGCTAGAACTTAGCATAATCTAGTGTAATTCATGCATGCATAAGCATTATTTGCATCCTTACTACTTTTCTTTAGCTATGTGATGGGAACACCATCATGAGCCCTAACTAGCTCATTTTGACCTAGAAAAGAGAATAAAAGCTCCTACATAACCAAGTGAAGGGCTTAACTCAAAGAATAACTGGTTTGAAAGAAAAGTAAGAAACAAAGGGTAAAACTGTAATTTTACCATTGCAGTACAACAACAGGATTTCTCAGGGGTTAAACATGGGTCAATTGGTCCTAACAAGATAAAAAGTGGGATGGTTCAATCAGAAAAGGGTTCATATGCAATCTAGGAATTAAATGACTTCTTGTAACCCTAAAATAGACCCACTTAATTTACCAAGGTTCTGATCAAGGTAAAATTCACTTAAAATCTCTAAAATTCATGGAAAAATATCCTCTAGGGTTTAGAACTTTCAATTTGGCCTTTGGAACCTATTTTGACCTAAATAGGGGTCCTAGTTAATTATTTATCCTAAATTGGGTTTTTGTGTAAAATGCCCAATCAAACGTGGTCAAACCTAAAATCCAACTTCACCATTGGATTCCTTAGGTCCAAATTAGGTTTATGCCAAAATTTGGACCTAAGGGGAGTTCACCTTGACCTACTTTGCAAAATAGTCCAACCCAATTACATTTAGACCCCTAGCTTTTGAAAACTTTGTGAATACCCCCCTACATTCCTCGCCACTCTTTGCAATTAGGTCCCTTCGCCATTATAGTGGAGGAGTCCTACTCCGGCAAGGATTCCAGGGGGGATTTCTCCTTGATTCCTCAAAGACTCCCTTTCAAATTTGAAAGGGAGATTCTCCAAGGAATCCTCGATCTTCTGAACGCAATCCCAAGCCCTGATTCGCACCTAATCTCTCGTGCGAACGCACGAGGGATATTGGTGTCTCTCGACTTTCCTACTCCGACGAGGATACTCGTGCTTGGAAGCTTGTCTTCCAAGCACAAGGCCCTCTGCCAGAGCCTATAAAAGAAGCCCCAAGTCTGGCCGTCCATTCTCAGCTTGGTTTGGCCGGAGAACCACCCTCCAATTCGTCTCTTCTCCTCAGGCCGAGCATCCAGCAAGCTCCGGCGACATATCCTCCCTCTTCTCATTGCTTTGCCACAATACCAGTGGCAGAGTCTTCTCTGCCTCCGTCATCCACGTCGTGCCATACCTGCGCACGCACCTGTAGCCTTTTCGTCGTCGCCGTCGCCCTCCACTGGACCTTCGTCTCCGGCAGCGGCAGGTACGTGCCAGCCACTCTCCTTATCCTTTCATCCATTAAATTAGGTTAGATCTCTTCCCCTCTATCCTCTCTGTATTTCCCCCCTCTCTATTTCTGTTTTCAACCCCTCGACCACCGTAGACCGCCACCATCGTCCCCACCTCTGGCAGACCACCGGCGAGGTGTATTCGTCACCTCCACACACCCATCCACCTTGCCAGACCCCTTAGAAGCACCGCCATCATCCACTGACCACTTGCCCCATCTCCATCGACCGCCATAACCTCCACAATCTCCCCTCGACCATACCCATCACCACAGCCACAGACCGACCTAGGCACGCATGCCTAGGCCACCCCGCACCTAGCCACCTACTGCAACACCTTCGCCGTGCCACGGTGAAGCCTCTCGCGTATTCTAATGAGGCTGTAAGGCTGTGTTGTGTAAGAACAGGTTCTGACCCTCAACCGCCATTGACGCAGATGTAAAGGAGCTTGCATCCTTCGCTCCAGGCTGCCTTGCTCTAGGTCCTAGGACTAGGTGACGCGGATTTGTCTCCCGCACCATTTGGCCAGTGAGTGTATTTGAGAGGGCACTACAGTCGTCGCAATCATGGAAGATCCCCTGCGGGCGTGCGCGCAGAAGCAGGTGGGACTTTTAGCCCCCCCTCAGGAATTTTCAAGCAAGTAGCGTGGCATAAATTGAATTTGTGTTTCCTCCTCGTTGCCTCCGAAAACAGGGTGAGGTCCCCTCGCCCACTTACCCGCCTTGTCCGTGCTCAGTCCTCTGCGGACCTGGCTGCCTGACCTGTTTACCCTGCACTCCTCGCGCATCACCCACATCGGTGCCCCTGGACTTGGGTGCACTTGGCTCGACCCGAATACCCGATTGGCTCTGGGAGAGCAAGCCGAAGAGAGAAAAGAGAGAGAGTTCTTGGGGGCACGTAGGGGCAGGTTTTGCACATCTGTGTGCAGGGAAAGGAAGAGGAAGCTGAAAAAGGATAAGGGCAGGAGGAGCCAAAGAGGAAGATGAGGACCTGAAGGCAAATCTGAAGGAAAAAGAAGGAGATCAAAAGCTGAAGGAAGGAGCTACAGAGAAGAATGAAGTAGAGGAAGCTAAGGGTAGAGAAAGCTAAGCCAGGAAGGATCAGAAGCTAACAAAGGAGAAGAAGGAAGGAGAAATCAAAGAAGAGGAAGAAAGAAAGAAAGGCAGAAAACAAAAGAAGAGAAAGAGAAGGAAACCAAAGATAGAGAAGAAGATAAAGAAAAAGAAGAGGAAAAGAAGAAAGAGCCAAAGAGAAAGACAAATCAAACACATTTTCTTCTCAATTTCTCAACATTGCTACATTTTGTTCATAAACTCTTGCTTTACATTTTGAATTAGATTTTGAGTAATTTTATGTGTTCAAATTACATCTATTGAGATTAGTGCATAAATTCCATTTGCTCCTTATGTTCGACCTCGGACTTAACATTCGAGTAATAAAAATTTATTTATTTTCAAGGTGATTTCAACTATACTACGTCGCAGCATTTATCTTTTACAAAACCAATCTTGCCCTCTAATTAACACTATGCATGAAATAATGATATAATGTACTAATTAAGTGCATTATATAAATTGCAGGAAATAAGAAACTTAGAAACTGGATCTAAAGCTGGATCTGAAGCTGGACCTGAAGCTAGTGCTACATCAGAGCTGAAGCAGAAGATTAGAATAAAATGTAGTAGAGAAATAATGTAAGGGGTTGAGGTATGTTATTCTATTAAGTAGAAGTAAAGTAGTTAAATTATGAAGAACTTAGTTTCAATCCTAGTCCTAGAAAAGCCCTAGAAGACTTCCCAAGCCTTATCCACCCTTAGATTAGGTCACCATAGCCTAGGAAGCTTCAAAACCCTAGTTCCAGCCTTATCTAGACGTCCAAATAGGTTATTGGATGCCCAGGACCCTTAGCCACAACCCGCACACCTTAAACCCATGTTTGCAGTGTTATTGGACGTCCAGACACTTGGTCAGATGTCAATTTCTATAGAATACCCAAGACAAAATCCTGAATCCCTCCTGACTTTGATTGGACATCCAGACAACAAGTTTGGACTTCTAATTTTTGAGTATAAGTCATCTGATACTATTATTGGACATTTGGAACTGTTCTCCAATTCCTGCTTTGGAATTCAAACCTTGATCTTGAGTTCCTAGGTCCCTAAACCCAATTTCAACCCCTTAGGAACCTAAATTAAGGTACCCTAACTCTAGTATACCACCTCTAGACCTTCTTAAGAACCTAATTAGGTTCTTATTAAGCCCAATTGACTTAGATAATAGTCAATTACCATTTCCTAGTCAATTGGACTCAGAGTCCAATTGACTAGAGTCCAATTGAGTTCAGATCTCAACCCATACAAGTCCAATTGGACTCAGTGAGAGTTCAATTGACTTAAGCCCAACCTAATTGAGTTATTTCACTCTCAATTAGGTTCAGACTCATTCAATTAAACTTGTGTTAAGTTTAACTGCATTTTCTCTTTAGCAAATTAGGGTTTGCAACCTTAATTTGAGACCTACCCTAACCTAAACCTATTAGGACCTAACCTAGACCACTTAGCCACATAGAGCACGACCACACACACACACACCCATTCACGCACTCCCACACCACCTAGAGTATTCTAGGTCCTTCCAAAGGTGGTGCCACTCTTGGTTGCTAAAATTAGCAGTGAAGTGACATTCAAATTGTAGATCCACTTTTGGTGGATCTAAGAACTACTCTCTCTCTCCCTTGGACGGCTACACTTGGAGCTCTCTTTAGAGAGTTCCACACTTCTCTAGAGAGGCTCCCTTAGGTCTATAAAAGACCTATGGGGTGGTCATTTGCACCAATTCACACTTGGCTTCATTCCACCTTCCGTAGCATAACTCCACCTTCACACCTCAATCTCCACGAGCTCCACCATGACTCCACCACCTCCAATCCATGCTTGGATCACCTCCTCCTCACTTCTCCAAGGGTTGGCCTAACCTCCATTGGCCACTCCTCCTCTTAACCAAATCAAAGGCCATCGGAGCCCACCTCTAAATGCCCTTATTTCTGTTAGCTAAGTAGATAGTTCTTTGTAGATTTACTGCTTAATAGTGTATCTCCATATTTCTCCCCCAATGATGCATGCATAATCCCCCCATAGATTCATGTATGCAGTCATTTTCTGCTAGCTAGTTTTATGTTTTCAAGCATTCCTCTTCAAGCCTTCCACTAGTTATGCTCTATAACCCTGATGCAATCAATGAAATCATCTTCCTATATATACATATATCTATGTGTGAAAATCACCATGTACTTGACTGCCATATCTTTCGCGTGATAATCAGTTGCCTATGCTCATTTTATATTTCTATTGCAATAGCATGTCACGCATGAATATGTAACTTAGTATAAACCGACATGCGATCTTAAGCAAGTAGAGAGAGCAAGATCGAATTCATTTTGCATTTCCTAAACGCTTCCCAGAGATGAACAGTTGGGACTTCAAGTCTCGTTATTTTAGAAATATTTTTGTTTTGATCAGATTTCACACTATACTACGAACGACATTGCTTTTCCTAAAACCACACGATCTACCGTTCGAACAGCATGGTTAGCTCAGACATTGATTTCTTGTAGGATTACAGATTGCTCTGGATGGCGGAGTGCCTGTTGAAGGTGAGGATCTTTGCTTGGTTGGTGAGGAAGGGGAGAATTGTGGTGAAGCGGTGGAGAGTGAGATGGATCCAGTCGGAACACTTGACATGTCCCATTTGTGATGGAACTGATGAAGACATCTAGCATCTCTTCTTTCAGTGTTCATTTGTGATGTAGGTTTGGAAGAGGATGAGGATCGACTGGATTGCCCATCGGGATGCGGTTAACTTTTGGTCTTCGTTCTGCAGAGGAAATGCCCATGATGGAGGGATCACCTTTAGATCGAAGAAGGATAGGGCTGAGGTTTTGGCGGTCTTGTGGGGTGTTTGGCTGGGGAGAAATGAGGTGATTTTTAGGGGGGAGAGACCCTATGTTGAGAACTTTGTTTCTTTCATTTATTCCCAGGTGGTGTTCTAGGGATTTGTTTTGTAATCTTTGATGTAAATTGATTTTTTGGAATGGAATGATTTTGGGTGGTTTTCATTCGGATAACCGGCCTTTGGCTTTTAAAAAAAAAAGTAAAAATAATGGCATTTTCGTTTATCTTCCAAGAGGATTTGCTTTTCTATAGGGGTCCTAAGGAAGCCAAGGAGCATGAAGAAGAGGAGGTTACTGTTGCTCCTCCAGAATATGCTACTATTCCTGAATATCTTGTTGTAATGAACGCGTGCCCCAGACGTCTTTTAAGACGTCTGGGAGGTGTCCCAGACGTCGGACCAGACGTCTGGGATCGTTTCCAGACGTCTGGAAATCCGTTATCTTCCACACGCGCGGGTCGTCTGCGCGCCTGAGTGCGTAGACCCGCATATTCGTTTATTCCCTGCGGGTGCAGATGCCCTGCCGCGTCCTCTCTCCTCCTCGCACGGCCTTAAAAGGCCACACCTCCCCTCACTTCCGTCACCACCGTCTCCTCCCTCTTCTCCTTCAGCCAGTGAGCGTGAGCGCGAGGGCGGCAGCGGCGGCCGCAGTGAGCGCGGAGGAGGTACTGCGTGCGAGAGCGGAGCTTTGCCGTGAGGGCGAGCTCGCCGGGGCTGCTAGGGCCGGCCGGCGGAGGGTGCAGGGGGCGCGGAGCGACGCAAAGGGGGGACTGCTGCGGTCTGAGCAGCAGGCGTGCGACGTGCGATGCGGGCGGCGTTGCGAGCGGAGGCCGAGTGGCGCCCTGATTCTGGAAAAATTTCCAGAATCAGACGTCTGGGTTGATAGCCAAACGGCGAGGGCGACGTCTGGAAGACCATCCAGACGTCTGAAAGGTGAGTTTTCCGTCTCCTTCTTCCTTCCTGTCGACTGACCGTACTGAGTGAGGGAGATGGGTGTGCGCAGGCTCGGTGATTCGCCATCCATCGTGAATCAGACGTCTGGCAGTAGTACCAGACGGCGGAAGCGACCTCCAGACGTCCGGGGTGACCATCGGACGTCTGGGAGTTAGGCCAGACGTCCCCGCAGACTTCTGAACGTCTGGGAAACCACGCTGAACAAGGTAATTCTCTGACCCACTTTTTAAGACGTCTGGAAGAAGTTCCAGACGTTTGATTTTGCACAGTGTCGTCGTTTTTGACCCGTTTAGGGCCCGTTCGGGTTCCGTTTTCCGTGATTCGTGTTGCGTTCTTTTCAGAATTAATTCCTCTACCCGTCTACAGTAGCTATACACTGTTTTGAGACACTCCTTGTGTTTGATCCTTGTGATAGGACCCCGTTCTGTTGCAGTCTCGGGGGTCGCAGAGGCACGCGGGATTCCCGACCACGCCCCCATTTCTCCCGTTGTACCTGGTAGAGTGGCTTTAAGTTATTAATAAAATCTGTTAAATTATGGAACCATAAATAGAACCTAGGACATTGCATGAATCCTAGGAATGAGAAATAGATGGAATGATTGCTCCTAGGTGTTGCATGAATCCTAGGGCTGGAAAACTAGATTGTATGATAGATCCTAGGATATGGCATGAATCCTAGGATGGGAAAACTAGTGGAATGTATAATACTGCAGTCTTGGAAAATGGAAAGAGATATAAAGCTGCCTGTAATTTGAATTAACAGCTGCCTGTTGTGAATAAATAACGTGGTTGAGAACATGGATTGTAAGAATGTGAAACTGGAAAGTGAAACCTGGATGTTTGAGCAAAAAGGATGGAACCCTACGGGGAAGTTGGAGTAGAACTCCTAGAAAGTGAATGGAATAGTATTGGGGAAGTGAGTTGGCCCTTGAGTACGGAGTACCAAGGAGAGCGACTGTCCCCCTGTTTAGTGCAGAGCGGAGCCAGCCGCCCCAGGGACCCAGGGTTAGGACTGGCCACTCTGTACCAACTTGCTAGCCCTCGCGTACGTAGTACCGAGGAGAGCTACTAGTGTAGGGAGGTACTAGCTACCCCACGGGCCTCGGGGTTCTGCTAGCCTCCCACACCGACTTGTTAGGCCCGCTGGGGCAAACCAGGGTAGTCAGGCGAGGGTGCGCGGACTGTGGAGGGGCAAGGCCCCGGTTTGGTTACTGTGGAGGGGTTGGACCCCTGTTACTGAGAGGGCTCTGCCCTGGACTGGTTCCGTGCTGTGCTTTGGGCGCACCCGTTAACGGAAACGACTGATCGCGTGCCAGTATGGGTTAGCTACCTGTACGTTTATTGCGCGTGCCGTAGTCACCGTTACGTCTGTCAGTGACCTTGGGATGGTTGACTGAGGGTAGGATCACCACGGGGGACTCTCCCAGCCAGGAGAGCACCACGTGCTACTTCTACTTTTTGGAAAAGACTGCAATCAAGATCGTTCCCACGAGGAACATTCGAGATCAAGAAGAAGATGTGGGGAATAAATGAAATAGTGAGACAATTGAAAGATGTGAATAAAGAAAGTAATCGAACATAATAGCTACTGTACACTCTACTGTTGTCTTTAGTTTAGTTGCCACTCTACTCAGCATTTTTGCTGACGTGTTACACTCGTTACCTTTTTCAGGACTAGGTGTTGAGCAGCCAGGGTCAGCGCTGCAGAGGACGCTGGGCCGAGTAGGGTCCAGTAGAGTTACCACTGTCTCTTGTACCTCTTTTTGTTACGTTGTAGTGAGTAGTTCTTGTTTCCGCTGTACTTTCTTTACCTGCAGTTCATATTTTATTATGAATGTTGTTCTACTGTTGTGGTGGTACATACTGTGGTAGTTTCTTTCCTTACTGCTGTACTTTCTTACTGTTAGTTATATTCATGCTGAATGTGGTTTATTTTACTGCTCTTTTGGTTACTTCCTCGTTGGATGACTAGGTCTTGGGATTAGTTGAGTCGATCCGGTTCTCGTGTCTCATAGGGACTCGGGAACCGGGTCGTTACACTTGCCAAGCAACATGGCCTTGCATTTGACCAGTGGATTGGTGCTGATCAGTGGCTTTATGAGATGGCCATACCTCCGGTTGGTCAACCCATAGTAGCAGGTGCTAATCCTTGTTCCCTTTAAAAAAAAAAGTCCTTGCATAATCTATTATTAATTATATCTTGATCTACTTTATCAAACTGGACCTTACCTTTACTCCGAAGCTATTCATTTTCTTAAATTTGAATCCTCTGTTTGAACCAATTTCTTTGAATTTCTTTTTTGTAGTTTGGGTCCTGCAATTGGTAGAGCCTCAACTAGTGCATGAGATTTCACTGTATCATGTTCTCCATGAGCTTTTCCTCTTGGCTTGTACTATTTGCCATCATTTCTTTTTGATGTGCTGCTATTTGCAGGATTTACGATGCTGATGAACGGCTTGAATTGTGTACATAAACAGTTGAATTTGTTGCCACAAAGGAATACACAATAAATATGCATGTCGTTAAAAATAATGTGTAGATTTCTATTTTTTTCTCTTTCTTTCTTTCTTTTCTTTTGGTTTTCATAGGAAGACAATTTTGGTAATTCTATTATTTCTAAATATTGTAACAAACATATTGACATTTTTAGAAACATGGTCTGTGCAAATGCGGAAGCAAACTGGTTCCGTCAACCACTAGGCAACTAGCAGGCATCTTGCTAGTTGTTTGACTACTAAGTTGACTCACTAGGAGCATTCTGTTGGTGCCTGCTATCTGAAGCAATTTCTTGACATGTTCTTCAGCTTTGAACTCTATAGATTGTTGAGGTTCGATTAAGGGTATACTTATTTACTTGTATTTATGAGCATAATTTCATTTTTATCCTAATCTTATTTTCCTTAATCATGATTCTTTTATGTGACTCAGGAAAAGGAGTTATGAGTTTGTGAGAAGGTTGCGTTAATGCTAACCTATGGATTTCCTCTTACCATAATTGGCATGGCTTTGAAGGTAAGCAACGGTCTCTAAGACTTTTAGCATTCACTGATATTGAATCGTTGAATGCTACGATTTGTAGGGAAAAAATGATTCTTCAAGTAGCACATTTTTCTTTTCTATGAAAGAACCATAGGGCCAAATATTCGCTGTTTCTATATGTCTTTTCTTGGAACGGTTATGCTTTTTATGAAATGCCATTCTCGTGCATTCAATAGATTGACTTCAAATGATCCTCAAGCTATTGGTCACATCTTAAAATCTATTGTGATACATGTGCATTTAGAAGAAAACACTTCAGTGTTGTAATGTGTTGCCACTTCGCAATTCTTTTGGAATTATATGTATTATTTACAAGATTACTCAAAACGCCAATTGTTATCGAACATTGTAGTTTTGATTCATACATTTCCCCTGAGCCTGAATGTAAATATTAGATTTGGACTGCTATGTTTTGCAGTATGTAGAGCTCAAGCCAGTGCCTTACACAACATATGCTGATGCTCAACTCCTAAGGGAAAAATGTGCGACGTCGGTTCTTAAGCAAGTATCTTGCTTTTTGACTTGAATTCTTCATCATAGCTTTATTTGTTGATTGTTTTGCATGTTGATATCAAGACCTTGTTTTGTCGAGTCTGCTATCATGCATATTCTATAGATGCATATTTTCATTTTAAAGTAATTAAATGTCATGCTTATGTGCAGTGTCCCATTCTGAAACTTGTTAATTTTATTTCCCACTGAGGCGTGTCACCAAATTTGCTAATTATTGTTGACTTAACTATACGTGATCAACATCTTTTGAACGTAGTCTAGCTTCTTCATAACAACCACAGGGCAACATGACTCATGTAAATATGGTCAAGAGAAGAGTAATTTCAAGGGTAATTGGAGAATAATTAAGAGGGGTATATTAGGCACATATAATAGTGTATAGCCTTACACTTAACTTCTGTTTATATTTTAGATAGGATTATTCATGGAATATATTAATATTTACTTTGCAGAAATCTAGATGCTGAAAGTAATGCATTCATGTAGAAAAATGTCTAGGTGTGATGTCCTTCCAGTTTTCTGCTTTATACCAAGGAATTTTAATCTTTATTTTCTAATATGTTATAATTAGCCTAGTTTTATCTCAATGTGAGATTGTAGATCACTAGGTCTATAACTCCAAGTTTTTTAGTTGCATACTTTTGGAATTACCCATTAGCATGTTACCATTCTGGTTTAGGTTCATAGTCATGTTATAAGGTATTGCTATGTAGATGAACAACATCTTGATGAAGCATTGAAGAGAATATTTCAATATGGAGGTATTGTAACTATACTAGGTATATGGCTTGGAATGGATACTTGCCTTCTTGTAAACATGCATGTGCCTATCTACATATGTACACATATACATGCTTTTATCTGTGTTTTCAGTTTAGGTGTAAAACAAAATTTGGTTTTCAAATTCTTTTATTTGTGTAAATGTGTTTTTAGTTTGTACACATATGTATGGTTTATTCATTTCTTCTAGCTTGTTTTTCCCCCTTTCTTTTTTGTTTTTAAGAGCGTTTAGGAAAAACAAAATGTCACGTGTGGGCCCAAAAGTTTGTATGGGATTTGGTTTGATCTAGGTCCGTTATGCTTTCTACTTGTCCAAACCTAGGTCCATCATGATATGAATGGGTCAGGCTAGCCGAAGACCATGCATTTTTTTATTGCAATAAAGACTATGAATACCATCGGTGTTGCTTAACATCTTATCTACTGCCAGTGCAAGAAAAACCATGATCACTTAGTTCAATATAAATTTAATATTGAACTTACCTTTATACTCTTTTAAAACCTAGATGTTGAAACCATTATTGGTTATCTTTATACTCTTTTTCGAAAAGTTGCTTTGTGGTGACTTCTGAAGAATGTTCTTTGTTGAAGCCTTAAAAAGGGGTGATTGATTGATTTCATGTTGGAATCCATGTTTGTTAGATCACTTCCTATTCATGAAGAGCTGGGTGACTGATTGATTTAATGTTATGTTAAGTCAAATAATAACTTTGAATTATTCCTTTTTATTTTAAAAATAAACTTGGCTCAGTATTTGTGGGTATCATCAATATTTTCCTCTTTCTTAACACTTTATTAGTTTGTAGTCTGGGTTCTTTTACCTTTCTAATGGGGAGCAGTGTTTCTATTTTCTTTTTCCAACAATACTAACTATGATGTGGTTGCCTTTACCTATGTCTAAATTAAAATTTGTGGTACTAGAATAGTTCTATCATCTAATTCTTTCCTTGCATGCAGGGACCTGCTGCATATGAACCTTAAGTATCTGCTGCCCAAACCCTTAAGAGAATTGGCCATCCTCTTTCTTAGTAGATTCTGGAAACCCAGATGCTAACTTGATTTTTTCTCTTTTTGCAGCCAAAGATGAAAATTAAACAAGTGAAAAGTCTTCTTTGAAGTTGGCTTTCTACCTGTTAGCAGGATTTGCTAGGAAATTAGGTAGTAATCTTTCCTTATGGCAGTGATATGAAAGTTCTACAATGTATAGTTCTACTAATAATAGTTGGCGCAAGAGAGGGAGGCTTGTCAATCTCAATCCTCTTGAAGTAGTTATTTTTGTTTGTGATTTATAATTGGATTGTTTGTAACTTTGCAGAATTTATCTTAAGAAAGTAATCTACAATGTATTGATTACTTTCCATGTGCATCATTGTACTTTTGTAGATTCCAAATCAAATATCAATGTTTGGATTTTCTTTGAAAGTGCAAGGAAGAGTACTTGAGGTCCATAGTCATCCAGA
Organism: Thalassia testudinum; assembly: GCA_037157565.1. NCBI lineage: Eukaryota > Viridiplantae > Streptophyta > Magnoliopsida > Alismatales > Hydrocharitaceae > Thalassia > Thalassia testudinum. The sequence continues at coordinate 150,864,986 of JAZHRO010000031.1, forward strand.
GGTTTAGGTGTATCTCTATACATTTTCCCTTTTTGAAATCTTCAGTTTCTTTTAGTCTTTCGTTTCTCCATAGTCATCTAGGGGTTTAGTTTTTTTTTTTTGTCAATTTCTTTTAGTCCTTTGTTGCCATCTCCCCTCACTCGATCTAAGCACCAAAATTGTTTCCAATGTCTTGTATATGGATGTGTCCAAAGAGTGAATGATTTTAAAAAGGTTGATTCGGCACTTTTTCTTTAGTTGTTAATTTAACACATGTATTGCAGGCTTTGGTGATGGAACTTTACATTCATGGAGCATCAGTTCAGGGAATGAGGAATTTCCTATCTTCAATTTGTTAGTATAGACTAATTGTGGTAGTTTTGTTGGACCACCAATTTGCTTTGGCCAATTTTATATTAAATCTATTAAATATATTCTTTTATTTGATATGGCTACTGTTGCATGGAAATCTCTCTCACTAGGCAGGTGCTGCCTATAATCCTTAGTTCTTCCTTAAAGTTTATGGTATATTGAATTAATTGATTGGAGTTCTGGATTTGTTTTGTTTGTCACCTATGCCTCTACCAAAGGAAACCAAACCAAGCCGTTACCTAGAGAACTTGGGTTAGCTTCATGGAGTATTTGTTTTCATTTCAACCTACTTTTTTGTGATACTCAATATTAACTCCCAATGAGCATACACTAAAAAGGCTACTAATAAGAAAATTAGTAGGAGGCCTTGGGTGACGGGTCAACTACCCTCTCAAAAAAAAAAGAAAAAAAAGAAAGGCAAATTCTTGCATGTGAAGACATTAGGCGTTAGCTAAATAGATCTTTGTAAGAGGGTTTTGTTCCATTAATAGTATTGTATAATTTAGTTTCTTCAGAAGCTTGGTTAAATCATTATCCGATATAAACTAATCAGCCTTTTTGCTATGATAGGTACATTCTTCAAAGGTTTGTAATAAGCTTGATAGTTGAGAATAAATTTGTCCATTGTTTTTTTAAATGGCACAACTTTGAAAGAGATGCTGCTTTTAGATGATACATTCATGCATACATCCACACACACAAGTGTGCATATTTTCCATAGCGAAAATGGTGCTAAGTTGATTTCTTCTTTTTGCAGATTGGATGCTGGCCTAGCTATATTGGTGTTGTTACTTGCTTGATCTTCGGTGTTTACTTTTTGGATACTTAATCAGGCTAAATTGAAAGGAGAGCTTGGCAATTGCCAACCTAACACCGAAAGATAACCAAGGAAGTCTATAATCAATCACTAAGTGGTTTCCTTAGCCTCTTTTCAACCTATAAGTCTTTATGTAGTCACTCCTTTTTTTTGGTGAAAAGGATAAGGCAGTTGGATGTACAACAGATGTAACCTTTTTTTGGCATCACCAAGGATTCTGCTTATACCTCTTAAGCTTTTTCTTCTAGGCTCTTTTATATATAGTTTATATGTGTTTGTTTAAAGATTGTCATTAGTATGAATTTAATGATTCTACCTTTAGAGATGATATTTGCCAAGGATGCCATTTGGTGTAGCCCAACTTTTCCTCAACCATTTACAACCTTTGATCCTTTTGTAAGGGTATAGCATTGAGGAGTCAAATTGAAATATGAAGGGGGGTGATGCTTGCATTATAAAAGACAAAAATCACCTTACGCCTTCACTAGAGAAATATAGTAGATACACTAGTATTTATCTATGTGAATCAAATTTTGACCAACTAAATATTTATATTCGATGTTAGATACTAATCCAAATTTCAATCATGATAGCAGGGAAATAATCTTTCAATCATCATGTCATTGTTCTATAAATTGTCATCAAGATTCATGTACAAGTTTTATCTAACAATATTATTATTATGTTATTTCCTAAGTGGAGAACTCATGTGTCCTTCGCTTTTCAAAAATGAATTCGTGTGTCCTTTATACCAGCAGGTCTAGGATCTGTATTTGATGAATATAAGTTTATATGCTGTAAGTTTTTGCTAAAGACTTTCAAATTGGTCATGTTGGCTCTTTGTCGAGTGGGTTGGAAAGAAATGGATTGGAGGGGACTTTAGGTGAAAATGGAATAACTTGACCTATTCTATTTTATGCATGATGTAGGTTGAAGATAGGCGAATTTTAGAATTGAAATGTCATAGTGATATTGTAAGGGCTCAATTTTTTTTTTTTTTGCCATTATTTTGAACCCCAATGAAACTTAATGACATTCCATGATTGAAGACCTTGTGGTCCATTTGATTCTTGGATCTCATTTTCGCCTGTGTTTTATCACTTTTATGTTAATCCTTGGTGTTTGTTGAATGTGGGCTGTACCCACCCATTTTAATTTTGTGGTATGTATTCATAGGTAAAAGTTGCAAGTACAAATTTTGGAAAATGTCGAATAAACAGGGGAAACTCTACTGGATTTTCGGTAGATTTTGTCCCTACCATTTAATTAAAAATCAACTTCCCTAAGGCGTACCTAGTTGATAGGACTCCCAAAGGGGACCTACTTTACCAAGGAAATGGGTTGTTTTGTTGCATAAAAGTAATTTTTTCCTTGTTCAGTTTCTTTCCTTTCCTCAAGTTTTTCTATTGGGTCATCTCAACTATGGTCAATTTTGTTGAGTCTAAATCTTTGCCAATGCCTTCATTGTATAAAGACAGTGACTAACTTTTATACTAGTTGAAACTTTCTTGGAGTCAAGAATCTTAATGACGGTTTGTATTTTTATACTTCGCTTTGATCTTGCTTCAAGTTTAAAATATGATAATAAGCCCATTTCCTAAGAGTATAGATACATTAGTTGCTTCCTTTTTGGTAAAGGTTCTCCAACACATTTTGTTAGCTACACTTTCTTTTAATGAACTAGAACATGTAGTTGGCCATATAATTTTCTACTATGAATTTTTGCTACGAAGTTAGCATTTGCTTCCATTGCAATGATATGAAGTTATTTTCTTTTACCCTACATAAATTCATGCTTTTCTAAATGATTCTTGAACATGTAAACACTTCAAAAATGATATGTGGTAGAAAGAACTCTCCTTTAGTATAGAAATATAAATATAGATGAGCTGATAAATTTAGGCTATGTATGTAACAACCAATGATTTTACGCATACATATAAATTTGGTCTATTGATGTACATTATGTGCATATATACCATTGTTATTGCGTATACCCATGATATAAAGTTGGTTTATGAATATAAATCTAAATCGTCTATGATTGTTGTTTATGTATATACCAATTTAGTTTCATGCTGAATCAGGTGGTTGTTTCTTACATGACTTCTATTTTAGTTGGTAATTATTTTTTTCTTTATCCTTTTTCTGAGTACTTTTAATAATGATATTTAATTTTGATTTTTTTCTTAGGAGATGGGAGGATTAGTGGCATTCATGGAGGTTGAGGATTTGAGGATTATTTCAAGTGAAGAATTATTTTTTCATATTTTTTGTATATATAATTTCACACAATAGTTTGTGTTTGAAAAAATTTTTCCTAGGAAGTACTTATGTACTTTAAGTTAAAGGAAGCATTTGTTGATGATTAAAATTCTTTTTTTTTTGTTATTAATGCTTGATGTTTCTAAAATATGTCTTATTTGGATTGAATGATTTGTGACTTTAATTGTTTGTTTGTATACTTAGTTGATCTTATAAGAGGAGGAAGTTTCATTTATGCATGATATATGACGAAAGATTAGATATTAAATACAGGGACATCTTAATGATGATACACTAGGGATATATTTTTTTTATATTCATCAAGGACTTTCATTGACGGTAACATCAACGGAAATAAGTGTTAATGTATGTATCATGTGGGGTAATATCTTGTTTATTTATAATGACGATGTTGCCAATGATTTTTCCATTTGAAAAGATTTGACAAAAGCTTTTGTTAACACTATAGGTCTATATTGACAGTCATAAGCGTTGCTGTTGTCTTGATCATAAAATTAAAGTCTTATAAAACATGATCGTCGCTATAGCTTTAGGTACAACACTAGTGGCTTTTACCATTGGTATGCCCTACAACGATGCCTCCTAAGAGAACAGCTTAAATGGCCATCGGAATAGTTCTTTGGATCTACAGTGATGGTCATTTTGACCTATACCGATGGTTACTAACCGTTGGTGTAGGTGCAGAATGTTGTGTAAGTACATCTTTTTCCAAAAGGAGCTGAATATGAGGCAGTGTTGCTGGATGGATCTATCAAAGGATTATGACTGTAGGATCCTATACCACATGCAAAGGCAATATAGTGGCCAATAAGCTGTAACCTAGTAGTGATAGTGGCTTGACTCCAAGTACAAGAGTAGGATTGGCTCATTGAGATTAGTGATTGGAAGCCAATCATGGATCTAAATTTCTTGGGCAGCCTGACATTGTTGTGTAGAATGCAGCTAGAGTTGATCACAAAGGTCAAGGAGACAGTTTGCTAATTCGAAGTTGACTCGAATCTAGGACAAAGTCTTGATGGGAGAATTGTTGAATTTCTCCTTGCTTGGCGAAGCGCTTTATTTTTGAAAATGACTTTATGTACCTAGAAATGAGACCTTGAAGCGACGACTGATGTACGGAATGCATGATTCTCGATTGACGATACACTTGGTTAGTACCCGCATGTATAAGGATATTTGGAAAGACTTCTAATGGAAAGGCATGAAATGAGATGTGGCATGGTATGTTAGCAGGTGCCTGACTTGCCAACAGGTTAAGGTCGAACACAAAAGCTTTGCGGGTCTGTTGCAGCCTCTCCCAGTGCCAGAGTGGAAGTGGGCGAACATCTCTATGTAATTCATGGTGGCATTGCCAAGGACTTCTCATAAGCATGATGCTATTTGGGTTGTTGTTGATTGATTATCCAAATTATCTTTTTTTGTGGCAATCGAGACCACCCATAAGATGGCTCAACTTGATAAGATATATGCCAGAGAGATTGTCAGACTCGATGGACTTCCCAAGGACATTGTTTCAAATAGGGATATGAGGTTTGTGTTGCACTTCTAGATCAGTTTGCAGGAGGCCTTGGGCACTAAGCTGAAGTTTAGCCCAACGTATCATCCTTACACCCATGGATAGTCAGAATGGACATCCAAACCTTGGAGGACTTGTTGAGGTCTTGTGACTTGAGTGGCAGGGATCTTGGGAGGATCATCTGCTATTGGCCGAATTTACCTACAACAACAGTTACCATGCTAGAATAGGCATGGTTCCTTTTGAGTCCTTGTACAAGAAAAAGTGTTGTTTGCTGATCAGTTGGGCAGAAGTAGGAGAGAAATTTGTGTAGGGCTCAGAGTTGATTTTGCAAGTGTCAGAGAAGGTTGCTTTCATCACGAGGAAATTGTTTGCCTTCATTAGGTCATGGAAGAAGAGTTATAGTGATAGATGACGGTGGGATCTGCACTTCCAGGTTGGAGACAAGGTGTTTCTCCATGTGTCTACTCATAAAAACTTGAGATGTATAAAATGTGTTGTTGTAGTCGATTTTGCTAGACGTCTTCAATTTATAGAATTGAAATTGGGGTGAGTCGAGGTCGTCCTTAAGGGGGCAAGGGAGTGTTTTGCAATTCACTTATTTCTTTTTAGTCTTTGTCTTTTTATATATATTTCTTTTTGTTTTATTATTTTTAAGGGTAACACAAGGTCATGCAAAATAAAGAAATAGATAGAGAGAGAAAATCACAAGGAACTACTATTTATAATAAAACGTTAGTTACAACTTTAAATAAAACAAGCTACATAAACAGAGAAAAGATTGAAAGGGACAGAGATAAAGATAAAGAGGAAACTCGGCAGCTTGGTGACCTCGCACAGGATTGGATTATCTCGCTCACAATTGCCTTGATGGGGGAGATCCTCGGAGAGGTTGGAGGTCGTTGGAGAGGAGGAACAAGCCACAGAGAGCTGAAGCTTGTCGATGATGAATCTAGAGATGTGCCACCATTGAAGGGGTGTGGAAGAGAGGGTGTAGGAGGATAAGAGGGTGGTTGTTTTAGCTAGTGGAGGTATGGAGGAGTAGAGGTGGACGAAGGGAAGATGGAAGAATGTAGAGAAAGAGAGAGAGATGGGGGGTTGTTTAAGAGAAAGGTGAAGGAGATGAAGGGCTATTTAAGAGAGAGGCGAAGGAGATGGATGGATGAAAAGAGTGAAGAAAGAGAAGCTTAGGAGAAGGAAGGAGAAAGGCCAAGGAGTGTTGTCTCTTTTGTGTGGATGGGGGGGAGGATAAATAGGTGACCTGTACCTAATTGACATAGTTAACATGCCTTTCTTATGACTAGTTTTGGGTAAACATAGATCCTTTCATATATATATTTCATATCATGCATCTAGGCTTAATTGAGGATTGCATTGCATTTGTATACATTTGTACTTATTATGGAACTTTTGGAATAATGCAGAATGAGAAGGGCTTGAGGAACCAAATTATAGACTAGAAGCAAAGAGAAGATTGAACTAAGCACCACCAACAATTGAGGAAGAAATACATACATGTTGCACATTATTTGGAGGGTAAATTATTGAGGCCTCACCTACCCAACCACACACCACATATGGACTTAAACCCAACCAAATGGACCTAGCCTAAATTCTTCTATTGGACATGCCACTTGCCTTCATCTCTACCCTACACATGTCACCACCACACTCCATCTATCTTCCATGCTACCTAAGTCCATGATGAGGGACCCATCGTGGTTCCTAATTCATCAAAATAAGCTAGTTTACCTAGTTAATTAATTAGTAATATCAAAAAAACATGGTTAATTATGTCCTAAGCTAGTAATACATAAGGACCTTAATTATATCATAAAATAGCTTAATTATTGATTAATAAGTATTCATCTATATTTATTTAATAAATAGGACTTAAACTTAAGTATTTAGCTATTTATAACTATGGTTACTTAAGTTTATATAACATAAGTTAATAATATAAAATAATAGTACTTATTAGATTAAATAATGCAAAAGGGGAAAAAACTGTAATTTTAGGTCATAAATATATTATTTAATATATATATAATCTAATATAAAATGTTGGAAAAGAAATAAATTTAATTACATATGTAAATTAATGATTTACATTTTAGTCCCTAAATTTTATTGCAATTAAGACCTTTTGTCACACATAAGTCCATTATTTACAATTAGGTCCACTGAACCCTTCTTCATTTCTTCTTTTTCATCAATGGCTGGCGATCGCCGATGATGTTTGTCGCCGATGACCAGTGATCCAATATTGGAGTAGAGTTTCCTTGGTCGTCAAGTAATTGCTCAACAAACCCATTAAATCCAACAATCCAGATGTCCCTTTAATTGAATATTCTGATGTGGACAAGCTCATCGTCGTCGGAGACGATGATGGTTGCTCCGATGCATCCAGCCACTTTTCCAGTCAAGTTCTTCCCCCTAACCCTCTATCTCACCTATAAATACCCCCCCATGGCTCCTAATCTCGGTGAATAGCTCCCTATCCTTCTCCATACATAGTTGCTAATAGGCTATTTGTCAATTCTCTGGTGACTTCTTTCTCTCTCCTAGGATCAGCTCCAATGGAGCTGATTGTCTTTCTCCCTCCCTTATCCACAGTTCCACCATAGTGGTGGAACTCTATGATCATTTCTTCCTCAGGCTCTGATTCGTCTTTCACCAGAGTTGCTTCCACAACCAATTTGATTTCGTCCAATCCAACAAAGCTTCACTAGTTCTTCCTCCATTCGTTCAGGTATGTAGCTTGGAACCATTAGATAGGTCTTTTGTCTAGAGTAGCGTAGCTAATAAGGTAAATTAGCATAGTTTAGTCTCTAATCTTTTCTTCTTCCCTGATGTTGGTTGATCGATGATCTAGATTGCTTATTAATTATGACTAATTATCGCGTTGTAGTGTAATGTCGTAATTATTGAAATGGTATTCATCGTGGTTCAGAAGAACACATTGTAGTATAGCGACGAAAATTGAATCGACATTTAAAATTTATAAAGCTCGAAAAATCGTGAGTTCCGAAGTCGTTCATAGGGAGCAAAATTGGAATTCAATCCACTAATCGAATAATATAAATGAGCACGATAATCAATAATCACAAGAATAATATGCAATGAATAATCAGTCACAAAATATATTCCATAAAGATCTAAATTGTATCTCAAGAGTCAATAACAAAAAGATAATAGAGCTAAAAAGTGGTGGTTGAAACCACCAATTACTCTCAACAGTTAGGCACAATTCCCAATTCAAGATCAAATCTCAAAGGGCATCAGATATCTCAACAAAGCCACAATTAGACGTCGGAGACAAGCCTCAGACGCCTTACATGCCTCAACACAAACCTCCTCAAAATTTCTTCCTAAGTCCCTAGGCACGACTCCCAAGGGCAAAAACCCCCCACCTCCTCAGAAAATTCTTTCTTTTCTCTCTCTTTCTAACCCGGTAAACGGGACATTGAATCTGGACTGGGGCCTAGGCCCACGTGCATGTGGGTAGGGGCGAGGAATGTGAAGGGGCGTGTGAAGGGGACCTCACCTCATGTATCTGTGGTGATAGGGTATAGGAGGCAAAACCATATGTATTAAAATCTTTCTTAGTTGCCCACGATGTGGGACTAGGATGATGCCTCCTTGTCTCGCAGCTGCAGTCGGTGATGTTCGAGTAATTGGTGATGTTGTTGCTGTGGTTGGTTTCAATGGAGAGCCTGAGGCTCTTCATGGAAGTAATTTGTAGTTCCAGGTGGTTGTGGTGAGGTGAACAACGAACAGACAATAGCAATCGAAGGTGGCATGCAACGGAGGTCCGGTGATACATGAAATTCAAGAAAATGGGCTAAACACCCCAATTAATGTAGGATCTGTAAATCACAAGCACATTAGAAAGGGGGATGAATGGTGTGGGAAAAAAAATATTTGCAAGACAAATCAAAGCACAAAATGCACAAGATATATAGTGGTTCCCCTCACTTGGGTACTCCACTACATAAGTCTCCCGACTTAGGATTTTTAACTCGATTCCCTCAATCTGGAGGGAATCAATTTACTAAAACCTGAGGTAATTAACGGGTTACCTCAACCCAATTATAAGATATTGAAAAAAAATAAAGCTATAGGTGTAAGCAAAGTATAAATAAAAGCTTACAACTAATCCCTAAGTCTCCAACAATTATATTACTTAATATGAGTATGTAAATTAATATAACGAGAAAATTAAGGCATAAAACAAACGAATTTTTCAGAGAAGAACAGGATTGCCTTGATGACTTGTTGCAAGTGGAGAATGGCCTTGAGAGAATTGCAATAAGACAGCTAGTAATTTGAGAAATGAAGGTGTATGCAAAGATAAAATTTTGGCTTCTTGGTTGTGTGCAAAGGACACTCAAGGAGTGCTTATATAACCCACTAAGCACCTTCCCCACATTTGCTAGCCATTAGGGGAAATTTGGGAAGATTAAGGATAGGTTTAATTGCAAAATAGCCATTCAGATTGGTCACAACGGTTAGTTGGTACCGGTATTGACTGCTTAGAGTTAGCCCAACTAAGTCACTAGGTACCGGTACTCATGATGAGTACTGGTACTTGTGACTCACAGATTTGGGTCTAGTGACCTACATGTACCGGTACTAGTGATTAGTACTGATACTTATAAGGTCTAGACAAAACCAATTGCATAAACTGTGACCACTTGGTACTGGTACTTACGATGAGTATCGGTACTTGTTCACAGTTTGGGACTTAGGCCTAAACATGTGCCTAGCATGTACTGGTACTTATGACTAGTACCAGTACTTTCTACAAGTACCAAATTTTGTAAGTGTAAATCAATTTTTAGAGAAATCCAACATACCAAATTTTGTAAGTGTAAATCAATTTTTAGAGAAATCCAACATACTCTAAATGACTTGATTTTGAAAAAATCGATTTTGAGTTTCGAAACGAGTAAATAAATGATTTTCTAAGCCGTAATTATCTCTACTTTGATTTTAACTCCTAGATTCGATTTTACTTGTTAGGAGGTGTACAAAGATTCAAAAAAATAATTAATACAATAAAAACTAGTCTTCTAATCTTCTTCCTTCATATGTAATCTTGTTGCTTGCATCCATAGATTCTTTTGACCTGTAATACTTCATAAACACATTAGATTTAAAAATGGTTTTGTTAACACCAAAACACAGAAGAGAGATGGAGCTAGGTTCCAACAATTAAAGTGTTTATAATACTCATCGTGAGGTGAGGAAGGTGATGGCAGTGGTTTTGTGGTGTTTAGTGGCGTATGGAGGCTGGACGACATCGGTGGTGACAGGCAGCGATGGGTTTGTTTGGGGGCGGTGTTAGTGGCTAAAACTCCCAATAGGGTGAGGGCTTTTGGTTGTGGAGTCGTGGCAGAACTTTTGGAGTGGTTGGCGTGGAGTTTGGATGCATGTGGTGCGTGTGCGAGTTCGTTGGAGTTGTGGCCGAAGGCGGAGAAGATGAGGGGTGTTCACAGTGTAGATCATGTAGAAAATTAACACATTGTAGTATAGTGCGAAATACGTCTCAATCAAATAAATTAACAGAACTTGGTGAGTCCTGGTCGATCACAGGGAGGCAGAAAGCACTTTTGATTTCATACGCGTGTTCTCAATATAATTACTAAAGAATAGAAACAATCAATCACAAGATTCACATTACAAAGAGATTGAATTTGATATATGTAATGGAATGAAAACATGAAAGTAAACAACTACTAATGTAACAGAACGAGGGCACCACGGGTGGTTCGTGGTGGCCTTTTGGAGAGGTTGAGAAGATCAGCAACAATATGTCAGGGTGGCCCAACAGATGCTTCAGATGGAGGTGCAGAGACAAATGTAGAGAAGATGGGAAGAAGAAGAAAGAGAGGTTGAAGGAGGAAGAAGAAAATATGAGAAGTGCCTTCAAAGGGGGGCCCTTTGGCCTCATTTTATAGCTTTAGTGGAGGGCAAAGAAGGCATTTGGCCCCTTAAATCCATGCAAATGCCTTGGATTAATCAGATCCGTTGATCAGGAGATCAATGGCCCTGATTAAGCCTTCCAAATCCTTCTTTTATCCCTGACTGAATCTTGTGCTACCACGTGGCAGCCTATATGCCCTCGGATGAAGATCGCACGGTTGCAGATCGCTCACCATGTGCCTTCGCTTTCTCTTCTTCGCCGCTCACCTCTTCTGCGTGCCCAATCCTCAGGGTTAAACAATCGGACGGCTTAAACGTGCGCTCGATCATGCCTTTAAATCCTAAAGCGCGCTCTTGCATGTTTCCGCTCGCGTCATCATGCACGTTTTTGATCTAGCGCCTCTGTGCCCGCCATGCGTCTGCTGTCAAGCCGATAGATGGAGATCCGACGGTTGAATTCCATCTGCGAGTGTGCCCCACCTGATTTCACGTAGGCGCCGCTTGAATGTGCACCTAATGTCTCGCGGAGAGAGCGCTAACCAACTCGCTACTCCCACGCATTGGTTGCATTTATGTTTTGTTGGCGCGCACTCTATGTCGTTGGATGGGAATCCAATGGTTGAGATCTCATCTCTTCTGATGATTAGGCTGAGGGCAGGAGTGTGGCTGTGATCGCTGCCGTTGGATGACGATCCAATGACCTGCTGTTCTCCTTCCAAATTGAGGCGTGGTGAGGGGCGGCTACGATGGCGCCACGTGGTGCCATTGTGGCCGTCCATCTTCTTCTTGTATCTGATGACATAGGTCTCCGATTAAGTTCATTTCTGCACCGTTGGACTGCGAACGTCAATCCGGATCCATCAGTGTGGTTAGATTTGTCATCTAAGGTCTGTATATTCTTTAATTTTCCCTTGGCTCCTGCTTCTTCTGTGGACTCCCTAGGGTGCTACGGGAGTCTGATTGATGCACTCTTGGAAGCGTTGGACCCCATCGTTATTTCAAAAAGATCCATAAAGTTGGATTGATCATCCGCAGCCGTGGATTACTTGCAATTAATAAGACCTCTCAAATAGCACATTATTATATATAAAACATATAAATCATTTAAGATGCAAAGTACGATGTGTATGCATGCAGAATGCATGTGTTAAGTTAGGTTCTACCTTAATTTAGGTGAATTAGGATTTATGATTATTGCGCAATCATACCCCCATGCCTAAATCTTACTAATCCCTAGCAAGTGTAAGGCTAAATGCATTGTATCAAGATTTTACTAAAGGTTTATTTCTTTTTGTTTCATCCAAAAATTCATAATCCATATAACCATGAATAACGTTGTAGCTTCTGCAACGGATCCAGGCGAAGAGTCGATACACATCTAAAGTTTGTACTTGAGCCCTAGTAAAATTCTATTGGGATAGGAAAACCTCTTTTCTCGAGGATACAAACTATTCTCTGATTTTTTCCCTGACTTTTAGCTTAGGTAGCAGATGTTTGAGTTATTGGATTTGTATTTGGTGGCTCACTCTCTTTTGGTGCTACATGGAGACTAGTATTTCAAAATCTAGATTATTAGATTATTGAATAACTTAACTTAAAGAAGGGTTGGAAAATTGTGCTCTCTTTAATCTTTTGTACTTTTTCTTTTCTCTCTCTTTCTCTCTCTCTTTCTTTTTCTTTCTGAGCTCACATCTTACCAGATTTGCAATTGCATTGGGTAGTCTTACATGGCATTATACTTTAATTAGGTTCTAATAACCCTACGACTAAGTCAGACTCCTCAGCCTGTATTCAGGCGGTCAGAAATATAGAAAAATAGGTTAAGGTTGTATTTAGTGGTTTGTTGGGGATGGTAGGAGTTTTTGCCTCAAAACATTTTGACTTACGTAACTCAAACTTCTTAACATAACACTTTTTTTTTTCACAAGCAAATATCCCTTTTGTATGCTTTTTCTTTTTTTTCTTTTGTTTTTTTTTTACAAATATATATCTACTGGTGTAGTTGATGTAAACATATTTACACTACTTAAAATGTCTATTTATGCATGTTCTTAAGCATAGGATTGCATTTCATGATATAAATATTGCATAACATGCATCATCTTGCATTTAGAGTAGTTTGAATAAAATGGAGGTTAATTGTCTCCTTTTATGTGCTTGGACAGGGCAAACATTTTATTGGGACCTCGGATCAAAGATCCAACCGTATGGATGTGATCAGGGCGACGATTGGAGTTCAACGACTCCAAGATCGCCCTAATCAGGCATCCGTAGCATCAGATATAGACTAGGGAACCCTAGAAGATCAAGGACCAGGATGGTGTAAATCCGCACTTCAGATGACAAATCCAACCACATGGATGAATTCGGATCGACGATCGCAGCCCAATGACACAAAAATCGAGTTAATCCGACATCCGTGGCACCATCTACAACTTCCAGAAGATGGACGGCCAAGATGATGCCACGTGGCGCCATCTCAGTCGCCCAAACGGCCGCTTGCATCTTGTGAAGACCACGCACCCGTCTCCTCTCCGCCGTTGGATCTCGATCCAACGGCTGCGACGCGCCCGCGCTGAAGTCAAGCGCTCGACACAAACGCGACCGCAACGCAGCGGTCGAGCGCTCTAACGCGAAGCTGGGACGCGAGTTCGAGCCGCGCCCCGCAGAAATTGGAGCGGTGGTACGCCTCCAATCGACAGCGCGATCGTGATCCAACCGCCGCGCGCGTGAACGCCCGATCGCACTCACAGGCGGGCGGGCGGCAGCGGTGAAGGCGCGATTTTAAGCCGTCCGATCTCGCGATCGGACGACTGAGACTTCGCAGACGTGCGTAGGCATTACGCATGCGGGCAACCGAGCGGGCGCGCGTGGGCGCGGCGGCGACGGCCACGTCGGGGCTTTAGTGACGGATTTATTCGTCACTAAAGACCCCTTATTTATTATTTCGAAGATGTAATGTCTATTTTGCCCCCACTCCTTGCAACTATAAAAGGAGACCCCCTCCAAACGAAATTCTCATCCCTTCTTTCTCCTCTCTACCCCTCCAAAGCTCAAGAGAAGCTTGTCCCACACCCGGGATGCTTCTCGCGAGATAAAGTCCAATTTTCGTTCCCTTTCGGAAGTGGATCCCGCGATGACGACGGCGTGCTGCTTCGTTCCCGTTCTTTTGCTTCGTCCTCCTTCGCCCCGCTTCGTTCTCCTTCGTCCAGGCGTCGTCCCGTCCGGCTCGTCCTCCGAGCAACCGTCGAGGAGGATTTCTCTCTCCCTATTCTTTTTACCGCTTTTTAGTATAGATTTACTGCTTTCTAGATTAATCTACTCATCCTCCAAGCAATCGTCGAGGAGGACATTTCTCCCTCCATTCTTTTAATGCTTTCTAGAGTAAATTTATCGCTTTCTAGAGTAATTATTTTATGCTTTCTAGTTGTAATGAAAAATCACTTCAATGCAAAAATTCCTTGTTTATTCTACATCTCATTTTGATTTCTCTGTGTAATATTCTTTTTCTCTCTTACTCTCTCTCTCTCTTCTATTTATTGTAAATAATTAGATAGTACTAAATTGAATTATTCTGTAATAAATAAAAAGAAATGCGTAGTTTTTAAATCAAACGTCTGCCTCCCTGTGTTCGATCCGGAATTTTAATTTCGGTATAAATTTTATTTGTTGAACACGAATTCTTCGCTTTCGAACTACAACGACAGGTTTTCCAAAACCAATCTCGTTAGCGTAGGTTCGTACACGTTCAACATTTTGGCGCCGTTGCAGGGGAACACGTTAGCGGAGGCAACGATCTTTGATTTCTCTTCGTGTTTTGTAACTTACAAATCATTTACCTCACTTTTCTCCTTTCTTATTGTAATTGCAGGTACTCTTTCGAGGCAGGAAAAAGCGGTAGATTGGAGTAAAGTGCTGTAGAAGGTTTTGTATGTTACCCCCCACCTCCCACCCATTAGATTTCATTTCATCACATAATAACTCAAACATCAATCAACCTAGGTGTTTTTTATAAACTCTAAGGTTAGATTGTTTGTTGTTTGACACCCATACTCACCCCAACCCCCACATTGAAAAAAAGAAAAAAAAAAAATCTCACAGAGGTACACAACCTCATCTGATTTTCAAACTCAACCGGTAATCCAATCTTAGGAGCCGGTACACACATCCAAACACATAATTGAGTAGAAATCAGATTAGGTAATCAATTGTGTGCCTAATTAAGTGGTGCAACAGGCCAATTGTTTGAGTTGATTGGGCCGCACCACTTTAAATAAAATCAACTCATCAAGTACCTGCCAATTAGGTTCAACTCTTAGGGATTTACCAGGCACTCCACATTCTTTTTAAACTTTAAAGGAAAACATCTTCACCTGTGCTTGCAAAACTTGGTGTGCCAATGAGACTTGATTGAAAACACCTAAAGTTGAATCCTAAAAGCTACTAAGCAAGATTTGAATCTTAAAATTCACCGCATCAAAAACAATCTTGCTTGAAAACCACTAGTTGTGCACTCACACATGAATCAATCAATCATTAAGGGCACAACCCATTTAAAGGGCCCATCACATTCCAAAGCACATTCAAACCTAGCCCTAAAAAAAATAGAGTAGACGTTGGCCTTAAGGATTGGACTCGCTCTTCAGAACCCAGAACGAGATTATTTTCGATTAGTCTGTTTCTACTGTTCAATCTGATGTCTAGCTAGGGGAGCAGAGTCAAACGATCGCGGCTGGGGGGTACACTAGGAACTGGAGGCGCAAGCCGAAGGAAGAACCTTCTTCCCAGTCCCTCCTTCTAACTGGTTGGATTGAACAGACGGAAGTAGATCAAATCGTTCCTTTATCTCAAGACGGGTTTTGAGAGTCTGTAGGTCTTTAGGCTAACCTATTTAACGACAGGTTTGATTGTTTGTATTGCAGGGCACCTTTCTTCCTTTTGTGTATCATGAATCCTTCCATATATTTCACGCATTCCCGCTCTTTCCCTCCTGTTGTAAATTATCCTCAACATGATGATTATCCCAACTCGTATTGTAATCGACCATCAGTTAGTTGGGATAATTCGGATTGGGGATACAATTTCGGACCCCCGTGTTTAGGGTCTAACCCTGAACACTTTGATTTTGATTTTTATCCTTCTCAGAGCTACATCGATTATAGATCGTCTTCCTTTCATGAACAGCATAATACGATCTACAATCAAGAAGGATACACCGATCCTTACCCATCCTCTGATTTCACTGCCTTTAGGTCATCACCATCTTTTCAACAATCTAAAATGACCTATTATCAGGAAGGGTATAATGAATCTCAATTCGTTAATTCCCCTGCATTGAGCCCAAACCCGCCCAACCCTGAACCAACTCATTTGGTTCAGGTTAACCAGGTTCAAGATAAGGTTCTGGCTAACTTGAGAAATATCATTCATTCTTTAGAAGTTCAGCCAACACCTTGCATTGAGAGATTGGAGCCCCTGATTCAGATGATTGATGATTTAAACAAGTCTTTGTTGGATTGGCTCCAGGACGTTAAGGATAAGAACCCGGGTGAGTTTCTACTTGGGAAATTAGCGAAATTGAGGATGAGATTCGTGGTTGCTTTGATTCAATCTTGGAATAATTCCCAGGATGAACTCTCTTCAAGAAAGCCAACGACAGAACCTGCTTAGGCACCTGTTGAGGGGGACACGTGTTACGAAGCTGACCAGATTGAATTAAAACAACCAATTAAGGATGATCTAATTTCTTCACCTGAAATCCTTGAGTCGGGTTACGAGGAAACGTATGTCTCCTTGGAACGCAAAGTGACAAATGATTTTGGGACATACATTGATACGGATCCCAATGGTGAAGATTCAAGTTGCGAAGTCTCACGCGAGTTTTCAGATCACGATTTTTGTGAGACGATTGGGCCTGAGGAATCTGATAGATCATTTGATAGCCCAATAACTGAGGAAACTGATCTTATTAGGGCACACGATACGGATCCAGAATCGCATTTTCTGGAGGAATCAATTCAATGCCCTGATTATCAGTTACACCCTGTTGAGCTTATTGATGATTCTAATTTTGAGATAATTAGACCCAAGTCAATTTTGATTCTGCCACATCATTTAGACTTGGAGATTCCAGATGGGGTGATGAATATACAAGAGGTCCTGGAATTTGATATGCTAAATGAGGAGGATAGGAGCTGGGAAGTTTTGATTTGGGAAGTTAATTCAGGAGGAAATGGAAGATTGAGTCGAAGGGTTCCTTTTAAGTTGAAACCATCAAATCAGAACCCTTACGACATTTGTTTCGAGGATGTTCAACCCAAGCACACATTCAACGATTATCCTTTTGAGCTTCAATTTTCTGTAACCCGACTTTTTGATCTTGGGTTGCATCCTCAGAAATCGCAGGCCCGATCTCGCTTACATTTTGATTTTAGGTTTTGGGTAATTTTTATCCAGAACCTAAGATATTCTCGATTATGGGGTGTGGGTCTGCACCACAATCTGGTCCACATCTGTGGACCTCTGCTGACAGGTCAGAGGATTCTTCTGTTCATTCTAATTCTGACCTGCACATGTGAATTCTTCATTTCTTTTCTTTGTATAGTGTGCCTAGCTGAAGGCACTAAACTCAGCACTTATACAGTTCTTTTTTGTTTTCATCTTGGAGCGGACCTGATATTCACGCAATTCAGGTGCTTTCTACACTTTTCCACTCTGTTTTATGTCTTTTTAATACAATGAGGACATTGCATTAGATAGGCATGGGGGGGTGGATATTCATCTCTGAATTCATTCGTCAGCTCCGTAGATTTGTTTTATATATATATATCTATAAATCAGAATTAGGAAAGAGAATTTGGGTTTAAGAAAATTTTCAATCTTAAGAAATACTACTTTAAGATCTGAACACAAAGACCCTTCAGGTCTTTGAACTTAATCAGCCCGTGTATCCACTAAAATGTGGATTTGTTTTTCGAGTTCTCGCCAACTTGAATTTTATTTTAATAGGAGTAAATAAGTTTGGGTGATAAGTACACGACTTACCAGCCCACCCTCTGATGTGAGGGAATTTCGAGTCTTAAGCATCTACACACTTTCTTTGCACTGACTCGTTGTTCGGTGATTCTAACGGAAATTGGGTAGCTAATGAACCTTCTAGGGTGATATGGCTGGCAAGTTATCGTGGGTAACAGCCCATAGGTAGGTTGTACAGAGCCCAGTCACTAGACCTTTTTCTTTTTGCTGCCTTTAGGTAAATCTTAGACCAGGAAAGCCACCTACTTAAAAAAAAAAAAGAGAGAAAAAAAAATCAAAAAGGAGAAAAGAACAAAAAGAAATAAGCCACACTTCGCCGCACGAGTATGGCTGGCAAGTTGTCAGTGGTAACAGCTCATCGACCGTTGTCCAGAACCCAGCTCAGAAAATGCACTAAAAATTCCCAAAACACTTAGGAAGAAGCGGAGAAGTAGAATAAACCGGGGAGATATACACTGGATTCACCTTTGTGTTGACCCCGTTAAAAAAATAAAAGTAGGGAGAAAGCTACCGGTTGTAAAGATACACCTTTAGGCAGAATTCTTTTTGAGGTCACCTAGAGGCGTAGAAATCCGAAGTCCGTTTTAATTGCCGGTCAACGAGTCTATCACAATCACAATAAGATGCTTAAAGCTTAGGGTTCTCATCAAATCTTGGGTGAGTTGAATGGCCATAGAAAGCCACTCTTAAACCCTAAAATTTGAAAATCCAAAAAAATTAGAAAAGAGTAAAAAGAGAAAAAGAAATTTTTCTTTGAATAAGGCGAGGGCTTGAGGCGGTCTGCATTTTGGCTGATACCCGGGTACTGTTGTGCCTTTGAAAGTTCAGTTCCTAAGTAGACAATTTCTTAATGATTGAAAATAACTCAGGTCCAAATAATCTAATCTAATTCTTTTATAAATAGCATATAGTTTTTGCTAGGGACTAGCAAAAGATAGGCACGGGGGTATGATGTAAACATATTTACACTACTTAAAATGTCTATTTATGCATGTTCTTAAGCATAGGATTGCATTTCATGATATAAATATTGTATAACATGCATCATCTTGCATTTAGAGTAGTTTGAATAAAATGGAGGTTAATTGTCTCCTTTTATGTGCTTGGACAGGGCAAACATTTTATCGGGGCCTCGGATCAAAGATCCAACCATATGGATGCGATCAGGGCGACGATTGGAGTTCAACGACTCCAAGATCGCCCTAATCAGGCATCCGTAGCATCAGATAGAGACTGGGGAATCCTAGAAGATCAAGGACCAGGATGGTGTAAATCCGCACTTCAGATGAAAAATCCGACCGCATGGATGAATTCGGATCGAAGATCGCAGCCCAATGACATAAAAATCAAGTCAATCCGACATCCGTGGCACCATCTACAACTTCCAGAAGATGGACGGCCAAGATGATGCCATGTGGCGCCATCTTAGCTGCCCAAACGGCCGCTTGCATCTTGTGAAGACCGCGCACCCATCTCCTCTCCGCCGTTGGATCGCGCTGAAGTCAAGCGCTCGACACAAACGCGACCGCAGCGCAGCGGTTGAGCGCTCTAACGCGAAGCAGGGACGCGCGTTCGAGCCGTGCCCCGCAGAAATTGGAGCAGTGGCGCGCCTCCAATCGACCGCACGATCGCGATCCAACGGCCGCGCATGCCCGATAGCCCCGATGCGTAATTGGACGCGCGCGTGAACGCCCGATCGCACGCACAGGCGGGCGGGCGGCAGCGGTGAAAGCGCGATTTTAAGCCGTCCGATCTCGCGGTCGGACGGCTGAGACTTCGCGGACGTGCGTAGGCGTTACGCACGCGGGCAGCCGAGCGGGCGTGCGTGGGCGCGGCGGCGACGGCCACGTCGGGTCTTTAGTGACGGATTTATCCGTCACTAAAGACCCCTTATTTATTATTTCAAAGATGTAATGTCTATTTTGCCCCCACTCCTTGCAACTATAAAAGGAGACCCCCTCCATATGAAATTCTCATCCCTTCTTTCTCATCTCTACCCCTCCAAAGCTCAAGAGAAGCTTGTCCCACACCCGGGATGCTTCTCGCGAGATAAAGTCCAATTTTCGTTCCCCTTCGGAAGTGGATCCCGCGACGACGACGGCGTGCTACTTCGTTCCCGTTCTTCTGCTTTGTCCTCCTTCGTCCCGCTTCGTTCTCCTTCGTCCAGGCGTTGTCCCGTCCGGCTCGTCCTCCGAGCAACTGTCGAGGAGGATTTCTCTCTCCCTATTCTTTTTACCGCTTTTTAGTATAGATTTACTGCTTTCTAGATTAATCTACTCATCCTCCAAGCAATCGTCGAGGAGGACATTTCTCCCTCCATTCTTTTAATGCTTTCTAGAGTAAATTTATCGCTTTCTAGAGTAATTTTTTTATGCTTTCTAGTTGTAATGAACAATCACTTCAATGCAAAAATTCCTTGTTTATTCTACATCTCATTTTGATTTCTCTGTGTAATATTCTTTTTCTCTCTTACTCTCCCTCTCTCTTCTATTTGTTGTAAATAATTAGATAGTACTAAATTGAATTATTCTGTAACAAATAAAAAGAAACGCGTAGTTTTTAAATCAAACGTCTGCCTCCCTGTGTTAGATCCGGAATTTTAATTTCGGTATAAATTTTATTTGTTGAACACGAATTCTTCGCTTTCGAACTACAATGACAGGTTTTCCAAAACCAATCTCGTTAGCGTAGGTTTGTACACGTTCAACAGTAGTGCTGTTACCAACATAGCATAACGCAACAATTCAACATGACATACATGAGGCTTTATTTGGGATTTTTGGGGATGACCAAGAGGATCTCGGGTGGCTTATTTGGTGGAAGTGCCTACTCTTGGCACCGGGTAGGGAATGGATAGGGCATCGTATTTCTGACCTTGATATCAATACCCTCCTTCAGCCGAGGATTCTGCAGAGGACGATCGTGACCATCCACCTCAGTCCTAGTTTTATCAGAACCCGCTCTCTTGGTTTTTGCCTTATTTGGTGGCTCTTGTATGGAATTTCTCACAAATTTAGTACGCAAGAACTGAGAGCAAAAACTATGCCCATCTCCGAGTATCATTATTCAATTATTAAAGATTACAGATTCCTTACACTAGACTTAAAGCACCAGTAGACTCTCTACTCTCATCTTACGTATGTTTTGGTGGATGTATTAGAAGATAGTTCACCTGACTCCCTGCTTCCTGTCCAAGGGTTTTGGAGAAGCAATGCTTCTTCTCGACAAACTAGAGATGTCTATCAGTTTTTACAGTGGATCCATTGCAAATTCTACATGCAGATGTGAGGTTATTCTGGATTCTAAGCTTAGGAATCTACTAAAGAATAAATCTTTAATAAAACTTCTTGATAAAGCAATCTAATCCCTCAATTGTTGGCAGAAAATTTTCAGTTTTTCTTTTTTTTATGGACTACCCCCCATGCCTAAGTGTTTGAATGTCCTCATGCATGAATAAAAGAAATAAGGTAGTGTGTATGTGTATAGAATCACCTAAAACTGCTTCTAAGTTGTTGTTTAGCTCATGCCATCACTACAATGCCATACACAATATGCAAAACAATATGCAAAATATTATGCAAAAATGAAATATGCTATGTATATATGGTATGTATATATGTATATGTGCTGAGTTTAACACCTCCAGCTGGGCAACTCATCAGTCACACGTCCTCAAGAAGATGTATCGTTTTGTCAGTAGGAGGAGGTTCCTGGGAAAAGAATGGTTTGAGGCGCTGGCCATTAACTATAAAACCATGCCTAGATTTCGGGTCTCTAATTTGGACCGTCCCGTTAGGATATGGGTGGACCACCAGAAATGGCCCAGTCTACTTGGACTTGAGCTTTCTAGCAAAGAATTTGAGTCGGGAGTCAAACAACCAAACCTGTTGGTTAGGTGTGAACTCCTTCCTCGGAATGTGTGGATCATGGAAAGCTTTTGTCTTGTCCTTGTATATTTTTGCATTCTCATATGCTTCCCACCTAATCTCCTCTAACTCACTGAGTTGGAGCTTTCTTTCATAACCTCTAACCTCGAGGTTAAAATTACACTTCTGCACCGCCCAAAAGGCACGGTGCTCTAGCTCCACAGGAAGGTGACAGGCCTTTCCATACACCATGCGGTATGGGGACATTTCGAGCAGGGCCTTATACGCAGTCCGATATGCCCATAGTGCATCAATCAACCGATCAGACCAATCGTTCCTATCAGGTCTAACAGTCTTTTGAAGGATAAGCTTGATTTGACGGTTTGATACTTCAGCCTGCCCATTGGTCTGTGGGTGATACAAGGTAGCAATGCGGTGCTGCACCCCGTATTTCTTCAATAATGACCTGAAATAGGTATGGATGAAGTGGCTTCCCCCATCGCCTATCAGGGCTCGAGGAACTCCGAATCTCGCAAAAATAAATTTTGTACAAAGGATATAACAGTCTTATGATCAGCTCGTTTTGCTGGGATAGCTTCTGCCCACTTTGAGACATAATCTACTGCGAGTAGTATGTACTCAAAGCCATGCGAGTTCGGGAAGGGGCCCATAAAGTCGATGCCCCAGACATCGAACACTTCTACGACTAGAATGGATTGGAGAGATATCATATCTCTCTGGGTCATAGAACCGACTGCCTGTCATTGCTTATAGCACTTGGCAAACTCGTGTGTATCTCTGAAAATGGTCGGCAAGAAAAATCCTGACTACAAAATCTTTGCAGCGGTCTTTCGGCCTAAGAGATGACCCCCACAAGCATTACTGTGGCAGAAGGATAGCACACTAGAGATTTCTGAATCAGGGACGCATCCACGGATGATCTGATCAGCCCCAATGTGAAAGAGCAATGGGTCATCCCAAAAATAGAATTTAGCCTCTGATATGAATCTGAGCTTTTGATCCTTGGATAATCCCACAGGTAGCTTGCCTACAACAAGATAGTTTGCTATATCAACATACAAAGGAAACTTAACAGAGTTGATAGATAACAGAGACTCATCCGAAAATCGGTCTAATATCGGCGGGGAGTACGGAATGTAGTTTGGGTCTAGCCGAGACAAGTGATCTGCCACAACATTATGTGCTCCAGCTTTGTCGTGGATTTCGACATCAAACTCCTGCAAAAGAAGGATCCATCTGATAAGGCAGGGTTTGGCGTCCTTTGCCAACAAATGCTGGAGGGGGGAATGGTCTATGTAGATGATAACTTTGGACATGAGTAAGTATGACCTAAATTTCTCCAACCCGAATACCACGGCTAGCAATTCTTTCTCAGTGACTGTATAGTTATGCTGAGTCTCGTTCAGCGTTTTGCTAGCATAGTATATTACGTATGGATGGAGCTCCCGATGCTGGCCAAGAACAGCTCTGATAGCGAAGTCGGAGGAGTCACGCATCATTTCGAAGTTGAGAGACCAGTCGAGAGGTTGGAGAATAGGTGCACTTGAGACAACGCTTCGCAAGGTCTCGAAAGCTCTGAGACAAGAGGAGTCGAAATCAAAGGGCGTGTTGGTTAGCAGAAGATTTGTTAATGGATGAGCAATTTTTGAGAAATCTCTAATGAATCTTCGATAAAATCTGACATGCCCTAAGAATAATCTAATTTGCCTAACCGAGCTAGGCGGAGGTAATTGCGAAATAATTTCAGAGTTATCTCGATCGACCTTAAGTCCCTTAGAAGAGATCCTGTGATCTAGTATGATGCCATCCCTCACCATAAAATGCCTTTTCTCCCATGAAAGTACTAGGTTAACCTCTATGCATCTCCTCAAAATCTTTGTGAGGTTATCAAGACAAGACGGGAAATCATCTCCAAACACGGAGAAGTCATCCACGAACACTTCTACACAGTCCCCGATCATGTTTGAAAAGATGGCCATCATGCATCGTTGAAAAGTAGATGGATGAAGGGGGTAGGAATTTTGCACTGGTTTGCCTCACTGGACATGAGGAAGATGAAGTCTCCGGTAGGGGAGAACAACAATGACGACAGAGGAAGCTCTTGCTTTGGTATGTGAGAAGCGAAGGAAGGTGAGGAAGGAGGATCGCCCAATTTGGCGATTGTATGGCCTAAGGAAGGAGGAGACGGTCGCCGAAGCCATGGTAGAAAGTGGCCGGAGGAAGAGGGGAAGGGTGTTTTTTGGCCGAAACAAGGCTGAGGAAGACGTGGGAAGTGCTAGGACTTATATAGAGCTCGAATTTGAGCTCAAATTGAGAGAATTCTTACGTTGAACTTGCGATTTAGGCAAGTTTTGATCTCGTAAAATTGGAGCTTCTCTTGAGCTCGCTGGTCCAAATTAGGATCCAAGATCGAGTTCAATGGAAAGGGGATCTTCTTGCGATTAATCCCTCCAATTTTGGAGGGATTTGATTGATAAATCAAAGAGAACTCCTTGATTGAATGTCGGTTGATTTGGGTGCTTAAGTTTTTGATTAGGAAACCTGCTGTCATAGGAAGAAGGGACCTATGTGCGAAAGTGACGAGAAGTTAGGGGTCTTATGGTAAGGAAGTTGAAAGTTAGGGGTCTAGATGTGAAAAATGAAGCTTTTAGGGGCCAAAATGCAAACTAGATTAAGTTGGACTTTGATTGGGCCCAAATTTTGATGTTAACCTAATATAAACCCAAGGAATCTAATGGTGAACTTGGATTTGAGTTTTGACCACGTTTGATTGGGTAAATTGCATAGGAGACCAAATCAAGGAAAATTTTCATCTCAATATCTATTTTTGGTCAATATGGGTTCAGATGATTAAAGTGAAGGTACCAAACCTCTTAGAATATTTTTCAATGATTTTTATGAGGTTTAGATTGAATTTGTCTCGACTAGAACCCTTTCAATTTAAGCGTGATTTATAATTAGGGTTTTCAATACTGTTTTCATCCTCGAAATGCGTGAAATTCTGATTCAGTCAGTATAAGCTCACTTCTTAGTCTTTTCAGTTCATTTGACCTTTAATTAACCATTGATTAATCCCTTGGTTAAGCTGCATTTGTGATTGGATGTTAAAATAGCTAAATTAACCCTGTTTTCTTGTCTTCTCAAATTAGATCAGTATGGAATTATGATCCTCAGATGATCACTTAGGAGAATTTATCACTGGATTTCAACTAATTTAAGTTAGTTATGACAAATGATGCTGTTACCATCAGCAATCCAGATGGATGTCACGTTATTTATATACAATTTTTACTGGTTTATTCCAGGTCATTCACTTGGAGGCAGTTATTGATATATATCACTCTCAATTATCCAAAAATCATCTTTCATTCAAAAAATGTTAAGTTTATTGACATCAAAATGAATAATGAATGAAAGAATCAAAGAATTAACTAATCTAAGTCAATTATGTATAAGAATGAATGAATTAATGTTATTGACAATGCCTCAAACATATATATAGGTAGAAATGCATTAAAAGCTAATCTAAGCTAATCTAGGTTGATTATGTACAATTCTATCTAAGTAA
The DNA here is from genome assembly GCA_037157565.1 of Thalassia testudinum. NCBI lineage: Eukaryota > Viridiplantae > Streptophyta > Magnoliopsida > Alismatales > Hydrocharitaceae > Thalassia > Thalassia testudinum. Next base: position 150,890,374 of record JAZHRO010000031.1, read on the forward strand.
TGCTTTAATATAGGCACAAAAAAACTATCTATACTAACATATACTATATACTATACTAACATATATAACTATATACACTAACACATATAAATGTCACTAAAGACATGTATATAAAACCTTAAAACATATTTACACTCAGTAAGGCAAAATGGTACACACACACGTATATACATGTTTATACTACACTAACCTTATATATGTACTAACTATATATGTATACTAATATACATTTATACACTACACACACAACACTTAACTAATACATGTGCACGCACTCACTAATTCTCGCACACAGCTAACACTACACACAACACACCTTTAACACTAACAGTTAGCTTATATAACACACTGACAATATACTTGACCAAAGTTAGTTTAACTTAACAAAAATTTGTTAATTAGTGAGCCCAACCCTTCGTGGAATCAATAGCACGCTAGGGGTCAGATCAACCACTACTAAACCGGGCCCATAGTTTTAATTAGTGTTTCTTTTAGTAAAGTTTCAAGTCAATACCGGCCCAAGCGAAGCAACTCGGCCCAGCCGAACCATGGGCTTCTAGTCCACTCTTCTTACTCTATAGTATGGTTTATTAATGCTATGGGATTCAACTCCTTGATGAGACACTCATCATGATCTCTAATTACCCCTAATTAACTAGTCTTCCTAGTTAATTAGCTAGGGTTATGAATATATAAGGGTTAATTATAGAATAAGGGATATTTAGTTAAGGACCATAAAATAAGTTAAAATGACATTTTATCATTCAATTAACATTATCAATAATTTAGATAATAATTGGACTCGAAATCCTACTAATCATTTCCTTAATTAATAAGATAAGTAACTTAAATATAATGTATACCTAAGTATGTAATAACTTAAGTGATTTTACTTAATCTAATAAATTAACCTAAAAAGGTCAAAAATGTAAATTCAAGGTGTAAACATAATATTTACCTTATTTACCAATATATATAAAAAGTTGAAAAGATCTAAATTAAAATAAACCTTCAAAACTTGGATTTATATTTTAGTCCTTAATATTCATTACAGTCGGGTCCTTATTTCTCACATAGGTCCTTAAGTTTTATTACTTCTAAGTCCCTCTTCGTCTTCTTCTTCTTCTCCATCCAAATGAACGGCTGGCGGCAGAGAGTCATCTGACCGCGCGATCACCGCCCTGCCGACATCAATCCTCTTTGCCCAAGCTCTTGCAGCTTGCGCTCACCACCTACACTTCATCCATCGGTCTGGATTAACCAAAATCCTATTTTTCAGTGGGAGATAACCTCACCGTCATCGAAGACGACGACGGAGGTTAAGCTCTTCAAGCTCCTTCTTCGGCCAGACCCCGCCTCTCTCTTCGCCACAAACTACTATAAATACCCCCTCACACCTCCGATTTTAGGCAAGTTGGCTCCCTTCCCTCTTGTAACACTGTAGCTGACTTCGATAGGCTATTCTTCCAAACCTATGGCGATTCCCCATTTCATCTTCCGACTTCCTCCGTTCATCTTAAGTAGCCGAGGAGATTCACCGTGGTCTTCCGCACCTCTGACACAGGTGCTGACTTAAGGATTCCTCTTCTCCTTCTCAAATACGCCCGCCGGAGATCTTTCTTCAACCCTCTGATTTCATCATCCGCTATGAACCTTCGGCGGAACCCTATTGACCCCTTCGTCCAGGTAATAGTAGACTAGGAGTAGGAGTAGGCTAGCTTAGTTAGTTAGTTTAGTTAGTTAGGTTAGAGTAATTTTAGAATTTAGGTTCATCTCCTCCAACTCCGACGAGTTCCTTGAGCTCGCCGGAGACTTCAATTTTGTCTTTTTACTCACTGTACACCTTCCTATATCTTCCATTTTCACTTCTAATTCACTTAGTCGATTAATTAAATCACCTAAATGCCTAATTCAAATCTCACCTTCACCGACTAGTTCACTGTCCATGGTGACAGTAGTCGATTTAAATTCACCTTCATTGGGTTCTTTAATCACCTATCACCACTAATGAACCCTAATCGACATTATATTACATATTACTATCATCTATAATTAAATGCCTAAATCTTAATTTAGCTCCTGAGCTTGCTGTCCATGGCGACTCAGGAACAGTTCAAACTATAAATTAAATATATATTTATGAATAATAACATCTGTTGACTTGATTTAACTTCTTAATCAAGTAGTTAAATCAAGTCCTGAGCTTAAACCATTTAAATCTTTTAAGAAACAAACTTACTGTCAAATCTATCATTTTAATGAACAAATGAAGAATTTAATGTGATAAAGAGGTTCCTTGTAACCTCAGGATCATTTCTGGATAAAAAATGGTTAATTTTGTCAATCTGTACATACAATTCACATTTTCTGGACTCACCGGAGCTCTGACGAGTCAAAGTTGTGTTGCAGCCTCTAGAACTTGCTAAGTGGCTCCAGAACAATAAAATAAGGATCACTGATTATTTCAAAGAAATTTGTTTGAGGTTTTAATCACTGGAAATTTAGATGTAACTTCATCTTCCCCAACTCTGGCAAGTTGGAGAAGTCTGTTAGGAAGGATTTGAGAAACACTTAAGGAGCTCAGAAGCTTTAATGCGATGCACTGAAGCTTTTTTAACTCTCAAAACATTGTAACAAACTATGATTAACTCTGTTGAACACATACCTATTTTAGTTCAGGCGGCGAGCCTGAAACCCTAGAAATTAAGGTTGAAACACAAATTTAAAGATCTGAATGAGTTCCAGATGATGAGAAGACTCTGATTGAGGCATTAATTTCTTAGGAGGAAGCTTTAAATAGAAAGTCAATCTTCGAACTTCCATAGTCAAACCTGAGTCTGATAATGGTGTTTTGAGCTTGAATTGAGGAATTGAGATGTGGAAACTATTTTTGAGATTCTGTTTGATGTTTTTAGAAAGAATAAAGTAAGCTCAGATGATGTATTTAGCGAAAATTTTGTTCCTGCTAATTTGGGTTACTTTCGAACCCAAACCAACAGAAGCACTATTTTGATGAAATTCAAATCTAAAACCTACCTAGATTGATTAGTTATAACCCTTAGAATTAATCTAAATAGATTAGGAACACTTTAAAGTGTCTGTTGCACTTATTGAAATCTGTAAATCAATCTTTGAAGCTTTCAGAGAAGAGAAAAGCTTCTCTGCAGGTTCTGTAGGTCTTGAGAGCTTAAAATCTATCCTAACAGAAGAAAAATTGTTTATATAATATGTATAGACCTTTTAATAGATGAGAGAAGTCCATCTGAGGACTTCCCTGACTTTAATTTCACTTTCCAATCCTTTTTAAAACCCGTAGAAACCCCTGATTTCATCTCTTAAATTGAAGAGCCAAACATCATTAAAACATTAAATTGACCCTAAAATTGTGTAGATTACCCTTAGAGCTTCCCAACAAACTTGAAATCATCTAATTTGGAGCTTTGGGTAGAAAGTTATGATCGATTGAATTCGGGTCTGGAAGGGGTAGCTTTGTCCCACCTCGGATATTCATGAGCGCGTGCCCGGGGATAAAACTGATTTGTTCCCTTGGCTATGCAGTCGTCAGCGCTCGGCACTCCGGTTCCGATTCCTTCTGATCTGATCTGAGTATTGTTCTGAGTGTGCGGGCATATGCCTGCAGGTGTGTGCACCCTTGGGGGCTGTGGATGTGAATGTGCCTTAGGAGGGCGAATGTGGCCTGGGAGGCCGGGTTGAGCTGATGCGGCTCGAAACTGTGAACCGATAAACAATTGAACCGAAACGAACCTAACCGAGATTAAGCAAGGACCGAGTAGGGTCTGGTCCCACCTTGGTCTCAGGGTGCTGTGTATCCTCGAAAGGACCTCACCACAAATAAAAAAAACTTTTGGTTTAAAAAGTAAGAAAACCCGATTCAGCTGAAAGCTTAAGGAAAGAGAAGCCGCTAAAGGAAGCTAAGCGCTGAAGGATGCTAAGTGCTGAAGGAGAAGGCACAAGCACTAAGAAGTGTTAAGGAAAAAAAAGACTAAGGAACAAAGGAGAAAAACTAAGGGAAGAAGAGAAGGCAGGAGATTAAAGGAAGAGGAGGATAAGAAGGCAGAAACAACACAAGAAAGGTAAGAAGAAAGAGAGCTCGGGAGAAGAAAATAAAAGAGAGAGAAGAAAAGAAAGAAGAAGATTAGAGGCTGTAGAGAGATGAAAGTAAATAAATTTCTCTTGCATCAGTTACTTTTTGTTCTTAATTGTAAAAGGCATGTTTTAATTGTATAACTTTTTAATTGCCTTAATTTCTTAGAATGAAATAAAATTGAAAAAAACTAGCATGTTTACTTGTTAATAAAGTACAATATTTTGAGTAAATATGTTTGCATATGGAATTTTGTATGTTCTTCATAGTTTAAATATTTTGACAAAATTCATGTTTTGAAAATTAAACTAGTTTTACCTCCTAAACTTAAAGAGATAAAAGAAAATTGGTGAATTTGGAGAAAATTATTATGCCTTCCAGTGAACGACCTGGACTCAACCAGTAAAAATTTCTAAAATGTTAGGTTAATTCGACCCTATACTACATAATCGACACAACTTCGAGTTAACTTAAGTGATTTCTTCTACTCTTAATTAAGTGAATTTAACTTAATTACTGAGTTTAGTTGAAAAACATGTTATCACCCCTATTCTTGGGACAACAAGCTATTGCACACAACTAGTTATATGTGGCTGCGGCAACACAAATACTCATGAGGTGGGACTTTACAAAGGCGCCAAATTCCAGCACCAGGCCATGGATTAAGGCCAACTTCATGGCCTAATTAAGATGTTAATTACTTAATTAATTTACAATTAAATTATATGCACAGGTAGCCTATACATAGGGCTACTTATTGCTATAGTTTATTTACAATAATTAAATATACAAATATATTTAAAAAGTCGTTAAAGTTATGAATAAATACATGTTTAATTTAGTGTTTATTTCTTAATTAAAGTATAAATTAATAAATTAATGGTACAATTGACTTATAAATTAGTTTACATTATTAACTTATTATTACAGATTTTTAATTTATTTCCAATTATACACATTTAAATACATGATTTATACATATATGCACATATGTATAGTATAAATACTATTCTACAGTATAAATAAGCTATAAATATATTGAAAATACTTTAAAATACAGTATACAAGTATAAAACATAATTTATTTCAATAATTCATTAATTTACTAATTTAAATTATATTAACATACTAATATACCTAATAAACTTATGAATATAATTATGTACAATATATAGGTAAATAAAAAAAATATGGGGCTACATTACTGTACATTATAATTACTTTAAGTTATATATACAGTTATAATTATGATTGTAAATATATACATATTTATTTACAATTACATATGGATTACATATATATAATATAAATAAATAAATACATAATTATATAATTATAATGCATAGTGTATAACTCAGTAAATACTTAATTAAGTAAATAAAATAGTTATATAAGTTATTTATATACTTTATGTACATATATGTTACTATATACAATTAACTTAGTATTATTCAAAAGTATAAATACTATGTACATAGGTATTTTTATGGATTTTTAAAGTTTTTCAGATTTTTATTTTCTTTTTGTATTTTATAGAGATAGGAGAAAATGGGAGAAATGTGAGAAGAGAAGAATAATTCTTTTTGTCATTTTTTTCTTTAGTTTCTTTATTTCTAAACTATAGAAGTCTAAGACTTCTACTAGTATGTTCTACTAACTACAAAGCTCAAAACCTAAATCTAACTTTACACACACCTAAAACTAAACCTAAGCTAACTCAAGACACTTTTCTTTTATTTTTTACAATTATTTTTGTATTTTTCTCATATTTACAAGTTGGTCAAAATGAGTCTTTAAAGGATGTTGAACATGAACCCAGGCCTCTAGAATTCATCTAAAATGCTGGAAATGAAACATAAGGGCTTTTAGCACTTCTAGGCATCCATTTAAATCAGCTTCAAACTCAATTTTATGAATTTAGCATAAAGATCAACATGGAGATTGATTTAGATATATATGTTAGAAATTATACTTGCTGACAAAGATTCTAAGGTGATCTACAATTAATTTCAAAACCATGAGAGTCATTCATAATTGTTGGAAATAACTTAAATAACATTAAAAACATCCCAGCATCATTTAGCAAGCCAATTCAAACTCTGATTGGAACTTAGACAATGGATTTACATGTAGACTGCTATTTATATAGATTCTTAGATACAGATAGACTGACAAAAGAGTTTACATTGAATTTCAATCAATCCAAAACAACTCAAAAATACATGAATGCTTTATAAACATTGTTGCACAAAGTTAGATCAATAGACTCTTCTGAACACTCATTTTCAACTCAAATAAAATCAACATTTAAATGAATTTTCATACTGAACAGCTTAGTAGATTTGGCAGTATGTAAGGCATCTGCTACTGTCCTAGTGTCATTTGTGTCCAATAATTCATACCAGTAAGTCTAGGATATATATCTACAAAAAAATTTCCCAGAAAAATTTATGGAAGTTTAAGAACAATAAAACTTCGTTTAAATCCACGATTGAAACACCATTCAGTTCATCCAGAATTATTGATTAGCAATGCTATGTTATTGACAATGCATCTCAGACTAAATTCAAACTCAAAATGTTCCTTAAATCACTCAAATACATTGCAAAACTATTGAACATAATCTGACATGGCCCAAGGTGTTAAAACTCATTTCGGAATGTCAGGACTCACAATCAATCTTAGATCTAGGCAATGGAGAACTACATCCTAGATCTTACTCAAGCCATTAAAACACTAACCTATATTGTTGTAAACATTCATTTGAAGATCTGGAACTTGACAGATATCAGATCAATGGTCAAAGACCCTTAAAAAACCTAATTGACTCTCCTCCTAGCCATAGACAGCATAGGAGAAACCAATCATTTTAGGCATTACACTCAATCATAAATCACTTTCAGACCTTCTTTAGAACCTTCAAAACATTGCTCACTCTTAAATCAGTGGAATTTAAGTCATTTGAAATCCAAAATTAATGTTGCCAAGATGGGCATTTGATATGTGATAGCCAAGGTGATATGATCACCTAGGCATCCTACAACCATTGATTGGTGTTCAGGATACCCATGTGAACATCTAGAATAACTTAGGTCATTGCAGCAATGTCAAAACCATGCATTGGATTTTTCATAGGTTTCCACTACCCAAAATCAGTATCAACGTCTGAAATTGGTCATAAATACAATTCTCAATCAAAATCCATTCACTATAGTTCACACCCATCGCAATCAATTCAATTAAACAAAAATAAACTCAATTTGGTCAATTAAAATAGATTGGAACTCAATTGCTCTAGAAATTGCTCAATCATTCATGAAAATCAAATCTGATTTAAACAACCAAATCAAATCCAATTCAAGGCACTGGGAGGGCCTTTGTGATTAAATGAAGTGTATGAGGAGGCCCTCAATTGGATTTGGTGCAACAATAGATCTGAAAGCTACTGAGCTTTAGATCTAATGGTTGCCATCATGGATGGGGTGTATGGCAATTAAAACATCAGAAATTTGAGTTAATGTGAGTTTTCAAAATGTATAGGAGGGCTTATGATCAGATTGAGTGGGTGAATTCTTCCTCTCTGATCGAAATTGATTAGAGAGGGTGGAGTGATAGGGAACTACTCTAATACTGATCTACTTCTAATCTAACCCAACCAAGTGATGAATTATGATCTAGACTATTCTAAGAAAGCATATAAATCTAATCTATGAAAGCGATAAATCTAATCTATTAAAGCAATTAAAATCCTAACTAACAGACGAGTGGGATTCCTAGGCTACAACTGGTTTCTGCAGCAATGAAAGGGGGGATCTCCAATGATGAAAAGCTCACTAGAGGAGCTTCTAGGTCATCCTCAGGCATACGTCATCCCTAGTGGCAAGGTTTGAATTGAGGAAGACAAGCTCCACCTCTGTCATAGGCGAGATTGAATGAAGAGGAAAGGAGTTGGAGAGGACAAATGACTGGCTCGAGGGGTGTAGGAGGGGGCTGATAGCTCGTGCAAAGGTCCTTGGAGGTGTTTATATAGGCACTAAAGGATCAGGTGACTAGATATTGAGGGTTAGGGCCATAGTGGATCAACAGCTATGGAGGGTAATGAGGTGCACGGGAAGGGATTAGGATGAAATGTGGTCGTTGGATCAGATCTAAAACTTGGCGCAAAGGTGCTCACACCAGCGATTGGAGGATGGTAGAAGATCCACCGTTTGATTTGTGGATCAAGGATGGATGGCTGTTGCTCTCCATGTTCATCGCGTGTGAACAGTAGTTGAGGAAAGCTCCCCAAGTCTGTTGGTGACTTTGCAGTGAGGCCCAATGAAGTGAAGCGATAAGAAAATAGCACCTAAACCCATAAGTGATAGAAATCATGACCAAGAAATCCCTGGTGGCTTTTAAATAAGTCCCTGGCATGTTTTGAGTGAAGAAAATGTAAGGGACTTGAAATGAGATAAGGGCCTAAATGCAAATCATTAAATCCAAGGTCCTACTGAAGTTAGAATGCAATCAAGTTTTTATTGAAACTATTTTGAACATATTAGAAGTTAATCCCATAATTGATTTGTACTTTCAAACTCAAATTGTGTTCAATTGGCATTTAGATCATCCATATACAAAGTTAGGTACATATTCTCTCAAAATTGACCTAATTATGTAATTTTAACACATAATTGCTGTTTTAGGCCATTTTCATTAATTCTTACACTTAACCCATTTTTTGTGTTAGTTTGATAGTATTTAACTTAGTTTCTAGCTTAACTTGGGCATTTTAGCTATGATGAGTCACACCTCATCATCAACAACACTAAATCCAACCTTGCCTGGCCTCCTTTCATCAAATCAACTTCATAATCATCTTCCTTAGCTTTCCACAATCATCCTTCACCTTCTAATTTCCTTGATTAGGCCTATATCACAATACGCCTAATTTCACTCAACCTTTGACCACTACTATCTAAGGTGGAGGTTATAGGAGTTACCCCACCTAAATCAACCATTTTACCACCATTGCAATTCCTTGAGAAGCAAAAAGCCCAAACTAATTTGTTGAATCACCGATTCTAGTGTTTTGACGAGCTTAAAAGCTTCTTTAATCTAATTTGAGTTAGAAGAGTTTTCCTAAGCATTCATCAAGTTAATTGGGTACCTTTTGAGCTTCTTGAGATTTTTAGGAATATTTTGGGTTAATTTTTATGGTGTTTTATTGAGATTTACACCTTGATGATCATCACCATAAGTCACTAGGGCACTGATGAGCTTTGGTGACACTAATCTTGAGAAAGAGCCTTCGAATCAAATTTCAGATATTGTACATCACCTAAGAATTAATTAGTGATCATTTTGCACCAAGTTAACCTGAATTTTGTTCATTACATCTTCATGAGCTTAGTCTTCTTCCCCAGCTTCGGTGGAGTTACACATGATGATTCCTTTTATCTTTGACCTTAAGAATAGGTTCCTAAGCTTCAACAGTATGTCTTGAGTCTAGATCCACATTTAAAAAAGTCGTTAGAGCTTTGTATTGTTCTATTGATCAAAGCTCTTTAGGAACTTAGGTAACAGACTCGGGAAAAGTCTTTTATTGGTCAATTTACTTGATGAATCCAACGAGTTCCTAAGTCAATTTTAATTCAATATGGGTTGCTAGATTGGCCAGAATAGAATCTGTGATTAGAGTCAACTTTTCACCTAGTTTGATCAACCTTTAGTTGTTGGAGCTCAAAGCTTCCAAAATTGGTTTTAGGAGTTGTTCATTCTATACATTATTACGAATCCAATAGAGCTAATTCTAGGAAGCTTTGAAGTCAAATTGAGTTTGTTAGTTCTTTTGTGCTTGATGGGTTCATTTGGTTGGCAAGACGGTTCCTTAGGATTCTAGATGAGATTCTAAGCTTCTTTTAGCTTAGAATTAGTCCTTTTCAATCTTCTGGAAGTACTTATGATAGGTCTGGAAGCTTTAAGTTAAGAGTTAAGTGGTTTTCAAACTTCAAATCCCTCCTCTACTGTATTGAGAGTTCGATTAAGTTTCTAGATGTTCTTATTTGAAGCATTCCTTTATGCTTATGTGTGTGTTAACGAGTCTTAGGCATTGAGAGTTATCATTTAGGAATAAAGAGAGAAATTAGGAGTAGAACACTGAGTCTACAGGAGTTATTCTTATCAGGTAGCTATTACTAAATAGCTTTGGCAAGCATTTGAGATTAGACAGATCTATGGCTCTCGACTAATCAATTAAGTGATCCAATCGAGTAATTGGATCATGTTGAAGTAGTTGGAGCTATTTTGGAACTCAATTGATGAAGAATTGGAGAGGATACAAAGGAAGAAGCTATTGCTGTGAGGACTTGTTGGGATTCACTATGCGCTGAGAAGTAGGGGGACTTAATAGTCCTACCTTGGTTACTTGCAACCACTTGATGTAGTATAAAAGCAAACACATCTAGAGCCCTTTCGTGAGCCTTCGGGCCAGTGTAGGCAAGCGTGTCTAATATTTGATTCCTTTGACCTTGACTATGCTATACCTATGGCCCACGAGGGGCGACTTGTGGATGTATGATGCATTCCTGTGGTGACACGTGGCACTTGCCGATGTAACTGTGGTCTAGTCCGATTGATCAGGACTATTGATTCAGTTAAGGGTGATTGTGCCACATGTTACCAACTTTTTAGAGTAAAAAAAATGTTAAGTGTGTGCTATGCCTTGTGTGAAAGGTGAGAAAATCCTAAGTGTTGCAAATACTTAGTTTAAAATGTGAAGGTTGTGACTGTGCTTTTTAAATGTTGTGATTAACTTTTTGAAATTATTTCTTTTGCAATTAGTGCTTAACCATGTTTGACATTTTAATACATGCTCTTTATTCAAATGGAATTGATTGCTATGTATATTGTTTAATTTTTGCAATTAATTCATGTTCATAATGTATTCTAATTATGTAACTAAGTAAATAATCTAATAGGAATAACTTAAGTAATTAACTAAGTTAAGTAATTTATAACTTAAGTAGGTAGCTATAATTTAATTAAAAGTAGAGTAAGTTGATTATATGTTTATAGTTTAATAAGTTAAGATTAACCAAGTTAAGTAAGATAATTTAAATACTTAAGTTAATAACATTAAGTAATTTAAGTTAAGTAGTCATAACTTAGTAATTTAAGTAAATTATATGTTTGTACTTAACTAAGTTAAGTAATTATTATTTAAGTAATTAGGTTTAGTAATAGATTATATTAACTTATAAGTAGTCTAATTAATAAGTTAAGTAGTAACTAATTAGGTAATTTATTAGTAAGTAGTAATTTAACTAAGTAATTTAAGTTTAAGTTATGTATGTATTCTAAGTATAAGTTAAGTTATTAAGTCTAAGTTAATTAATAGAATAAAGAATAAATTAAAGAATAATTGGTGAATTTTGCTAATTTTGCCTCCCAACGAATGACTTGGACTCAAAACTAGTATAAATTATAAAATATGTTGACTATCTTGCTCGCTATACTATGACACAATAACAACACTTTTTAATAAATAATGCAACGTAGTTGCGAATCAGTCCACCCATTCAAAGCCAAGATCCATTTTCTACTCAACCACCAGCCACCTAAGCTCCATTAAAGCCCATCCCAACTCCACCTTAGGTTCAAATTCCCACCTTGGATCCCCACCCTATGGCCGACCATCTAATCCTTCCCTCCTCACTTGGATTAGAATCCTAAGGCTACTCCCATGCCATCCCTTGGATTTGCATCCAAGGGACATAAGCCTACATACTATTGGATTTGAGATCCCAATTGCATCAATTGGGATGTAATTGTTATATAGTGACATGGGAATTCATGTTGAAATTAGTGAGATTTAGGAGAGGTTTTTAGTCTCATACTAGAAGTGGATAAACCACTTGGTGGGTGTAAAGAGCTTTTACCTCTCATGGCTTATGTAGCAAAGAGTGAGAGGTGGCACTGGGGACCATGCACGAACACGCGTGCACCCCGCCTTGCCCTGGCTTGGCTCCAGCTTAGGCTTGGGCTCAGGCTCAGGTGAGAATCAATTTGGAACTTGGAACTTGGACTCCTTTTGCTATGAACTTTTAATCTCAGGATTTTGACTTGGATTGGTCGATCAAAATATAAAATTGGTCGACCAATTATTTTGGTCGATCAATTAGTTAAGTTTGGTCGATCAAATGGTTTGATCGACCAAAAAGTTAAGTTTGATTGACCAAATTATTTTGGTTGATCAATGGGACTTAATTGGTCAATCAATTGTCGTATTTCCATAAAATGAAATTTTCATAAACGTCTGGTCGTAGGCTCTATGTAAGGGCCACGAGGAGGTTCTCATTTGACACACAATAAGAGCAAAAAAGCTCTCTTCACTCTCTCCCTCTCTCTCTCGTGCTTATCTTTCTTTCTTGGTGCATTTGTTCGACGTGAGATTGGTAGAAAAATCTCCAATCACTTTTATCGATCTTGCATAAGGAGATTGAGAGATCCACAAGAAGTTTTTAGTTGATCAAACCATTAAATTGGTAGATTAATTGAGAATTTGGTTGGAAATCAAATTGCCTCGGCTTTGTTTTGTTGAGGTGGTTTTCGAGGACGTCTAAGATCAGAGTGCGCCGAATCTTGGGGGTGGATTATCGTATCCTGGGAGGAGTTCATCAAACCCCGACGCACCGATATTGTGGGGGGCGATACCTTCTCTATGGGAAGTCCTTAATGGGTGCTTCGATCGAGGTAATCTCTAACCTTTCTTCATTTTGTTTATTTATGCTATTGCATGTTATTTATTCTTTATTTTATTTTGGATCTTGCCAAATCATGTTTGATTTGCTTGATTTAATATTTTTGATCTATGCGAAAATGTTGGAAATGCATATATTTTTATTTACTTATTTCCTATATGCATTTATTTCAACAATCTTAGAGAAGGTATTGCTTAGTTTTAAAATATTTGGGATGTCAGAAATGACTTTCAAATCACGTGTAGACTTATATGGTATGCCTGAGAAATTTAATGGGCAAAATTTCAAGTGTTGGCAACAACGCATGAGAATTTGGTTGACTGCCATTAGTTTAATCTTGGCATTGGAAATCGAATTCCCAGTTTTGGATAAGGAAAAACCCACTTCTGAAGGAAAAAGGTGGTGGATGCATGGAATGAGTGCAACCGCATTTGTCATGGTTGTATCTTGTTGGCTTTGTCCAATGTGCTGTTTAATGTGTACAGCACATCCATGTCCCCTGCGAAGGGGCTATGGGAGGAGTTTGACAAGAAGTATAGTATTGAGGATCATGGTATTGAAAAATACTCTTTCGCAAAATTCTTTAAATTCTAAATGGTTGAGGGTAAATCGTTATTGGAGTAGATACACGAATTTCTGTTATTGCTCCATGGTTTAGCAAATGCTGAAATGAATCTTCTTGAGAAGTTTCAAGTCATGTCTATCATCGAGAAATTTCTTAAATCTTGGGAGGACTTTGGGATGACTCTCAAGCATAGGAAGAGAAAGATTTCTCTTGATGATTTGATGATAGCCATTGCTACTGAGAAAGAGCATAAGAAATAGAAACCTACAATGCCTATGGAGTCTAAGGTGAATGTCATGACATCTAAGGGCAAGGAGAATAAAAATAAGAACAATAAAAATAAAATGAAGGCCAAACCTAAGATTCAGAAGAAATCTAAGAACAAACCATGTTGGCACTCTGGGTAGGTTGGGCATTGGAAGAAGGATTGTCTTTCTAATAAAGCTCAGCAGAAGACCATAGATGAGAATCCTCAGGTGAATGTGATCACCGAGGAGGTTGGGCCAAGGGATGGGTATGTCTCAATAAAATCTGAATTCTATGTTATTCACGATCCTCATGAATGGCTCGTGGATATTGGAGCCAATGTACATATTTGTACTGATAGACCATTCTTTTCTTCTTATTAGACCTGTAGTGGTGGGACTGTGAAGATGGGGAACGACTTTGCAGCTATAGTGCTAGGATTCGGATGTGTGGACTTGAGGTTTTCCTCGGGGTGAGTCTAGAGACTACGCTAGGTGTTGCATGTTCCTATTATGAAAAAGAATGTTCTTTTTGGTTCCTGATAATAGACACATCTATTTAAGTTAAAATGCCTAATCATGCATGTTCCTAGGCTTAGATTTGCATTTCATGTTATAAATATTACATAGCATGCATCATTTTGCATTTAGAGTAGTATATAGTTTAGGTTAATTAGGTCCTTTTTATGGTCAGGAGAGAAGAAGATTTATTTCAGAGCCTCGGATGGACGGTCGGACCATACAGATTTGATCAGGACGACGATTGGAGTCTAATGCCTCAGAAATTGTCTAGATCGGAGTTCCGTAACATCATATGAAGTCCGAGGAAGATCAACGGCCAGGGGGCAATGCGACATCCATACAGGCTTTGGATGAAAAATTTGACCATACGGATGGATCTGGAGAAATGATCGCAGTTCGACAATGTGAAAATCAACTCGATCTAAGCACCGTGGCACCCTCTACGATAGAAAGAAGATGGACGACCCAGATGACGTCACATGGTGTCATCTAGACAGGCCAACACCGGCCAGCAGTGGCCGCTCCTCCTCAAAAGCATTCCCCCTCACGAGATCTAGGCTGTTGGATGCCCATCCAACGGTTCTTGTGAACCCACGTCGCCTGCCCATCTTTAAGAGAGCCTCCATCACACGATCTTAACAGTTGGATGAAAATCCAATAGCTAGGATCGCTTGACCACCGACCTCGGATAATTCAAAACTGTGACACCTTTTGACGCCTGGCGCAGTAGTCTCCAGAGGTGTCCTCAATGCTTTGGTGCCAGTTCGAGCTCTCCCACTCTTTCAATCCAGCTGGCGGTGAGGCGCGCTTGATTTCAACCGCCCGATCATGCATGAGGGCTGAGATGCAGATACGTGGATGCACAGGTGACCACCGATTCAGTGGAGGTGGTCACGCGGGCAATGATGCACATCCCCACACACCATCCAACACCATTTGGGCACGCGAGCATAGCTGCAAGCGAGCGTGAGCTGGAGGCTACAGCGACAGTTGCGCAGGCCTTTAGTGATGCTTGTGGCTATCACTAATGGCGTGCGCATAGGAATTGAAGAGCATTGGCAAGCTTAAGCGACGTTTGGGGGATTGGCTCGCATAGATCTACAACAATGTCCTTGATGTCACTAAATTCCCTCTACACGGATTGCCCTCTTCCCTTCACTATAAAAGGACCCCTACACCTCCCCTTCTTCTTCATCTCTTCCTTTCTTCCTCTCACCACCTCCAAGGCTCTAGAGAGAGCTTGTCCCAAGCCCAGGATGCTCCGCTAGAGTAGAAAAGAAAATATTTGTTCCAGCCTCTCATCCCCCTTCGTGGAGCATCTCGTGGCCGTCTTCTCACCTCCCTCCGGGAAGAAGATCCTCACCGCGACCTCGTCCTGCTCCGCCCTCCATCCTCCGGCTCCATCCTCGTTTGTCCCGCTCCTCACCACCTTCCTCCAGGCAAAGTCAAAGTGAGTCATCCTTGATAAACGCTAGTTTATCATCATTCTTATGCATTAAAACAAACCTAGCTCTTAGGATTTTGCTCTGCAAATGGGTTTTTGGGCTACATGTAGGCATTAACTAGGTTAGGCATGCATTGCATTTTTTCTTGTCATTTTAATATGTTTTTGTGAGTGTTAGGATGACTAGATATACAGATCCATAAAACCCTAGCACTCAAGAAGGCAACTGGTGAAGGAGGAGCTCAGACCAGCTGGAACTCAGCTTGATCCAGCTCACCACAGTTGGAATCTAGCTCACTTGGACTAGGGTTAGCTCATCCTAACTCCATTCAGCTAATTTCAGCTGAATGGCAGCTCAAGAGATCTCATCTTAGCACACCCTAGCTTAGGTTAGCTCAGATCCAACTCAACTTAGCTGAGTCTAGCTCATCTCAGCTCCCACTAGTCCACAGGGAGCTTTAGCTAGCTCAGCTGAGTTGACTGGAGTTCACACCAACTCAGGTCCAGCTACATCCAGCTCTACTCAACTCCAGCCAGCTGAAGAAGAATTCATCCCAGCTCAGGAAGCTCAAGTCCAGCACTCGGGGACTCAACATAGCTCAACTTAGTTGAGCTAAGCTACCTTAGCTGTCTCAACCAGCTCAATCCTCCCTGGGAGCACCAGACCCAGCTCACCTCAGCTCCATTCAATAGAAGCCAGCTCACTTTAGCCTAGCTTAGCAGCTAGCAAAGAACTAGCAAGCTAAGCTAGCTAGGGTAGCCCCATGTTGACCTCTTCAGTAGCTGCCAGCTCCAATTCAGCTCCAAACTCTGCATATCCAACTCCTCTCCTCAAACCCTAAGCTCCACATGCATACTCCTCTACTCCAAAGCTAGCTAAGCTTGCTTAGCTTAGCTTAGCTTAACTAACATCTAGCTCCTTGGCTATCCTCCACCTTCAACTTAACCCTAGCTAACTCCACCTAAATAACCTTCCACTCCAAGTCCACCTAAGCCTACTTAAGTTAGCTCCACCCAACTCATTTTGGCGCCACCTCTTCACCACCTTTCACCCCTCAACTATGCACCAAAAGACATCTAAAGTTGGCGCCAAAACTAACCCTAACCACCTCCCTTTTGGCACCAACTTCAACCCCCATATCCACCCTACACATAACCCCTCCAAGCCTCATCCACCATCCACCTCAACTCCCTTCTAGAAGCCTAGAAGTTGGCGCCAACCCATGGCACCTCTTGATGGGTCGGCCTGGATAGGTTGTTAATATGATGTTTTTATCGTTGAAATATGTATAGTGGTTAACCTAATTCAGACCTAACCATCTCTTTATAAAATTTTTAACCTGGCCTAATTGATTTTATCTTGTCACTTTTAGGCCCAGGGTCGAACTAAGGGAAGTGGGGTTAAAGTCGAGTTTCTACGTTTTCCTTAAAACGCGTCTCTTCCATTCGTTTATTGTGTTTTTGGTATTTTTCTTATTTAGGTTTTTTTTTCTGGTAATCCTTGTTCTTGAGGCACACCCTCAAAATTGTGTCCTTGGCTTTTAGCCAAAACAGAGTTCCAAAACGCGCCTTGCTACTCGCAAGACGGGGTACCTGCAAATCAAAGATTATCTTTTCACTTTTATACCTTTTTTTTTATCTTTTTACTAAGAAGGAAGCTAATAGATAGAAAGTAAATATAGTAGCTATAGATATATATTTATATGTAGTATATATATAAAGGGGTGGGGGTGGAGGTGACGATGGAGTGTAGCACTATGTCGAGTCAGTTGACGTCTAGAGAGACGCAACCAACACGACTATGTGCCGCGTGGAGTGTGGATGGAGGATGGATGATGTATGGGACCACGCTTTTTTTTGTACGCGTGTATCAGGGAATATCAGCAACTGGTGCAGATATCCCCGTGATACAGCGTATAGTAAATAACGTGAAAATATATGTACATATGTTTGTATATGAGTAAATATATCTATATGTATATAAATGTATAAGTATATATGTATAGATATATATAGATATATATGTATTATATATATATATATATATATAGGTGTATATGTATATATATATATGTATGTATATATGTATATAGCTATATATATATGTATATAAGTATATATATATATAATACTATATAGATGTATATATATATATATGTATATAAGTATATATGTATCTAGATATATATATATATATGTGTGTATATATATAAGTATATAGATATGTATATATATATATATGTATATGAGTATATATGTATATATATATATAAATATATGTATAAGTATATAGATATATATATATACGTGTATATTTATATATATATAGATATATTATATATATGTGTGTGTATACATAAATATATAGATATACTATGTATATAAGTATATATATATATATATATATATATATATATATATATATATATATATATAAGTATATGTATAAGTATATAGATATATATAAGTAGATATATATATATATAAATATTATATATATATGTATATATATTATATATATATGTATGTATACATAACTATAGATATTACTATGTATATAAGTGTATATATATATATATATATGTATGTATATATTATATATAGATGTATATAAGTATATATATGTTACTATATATAACTATACGTATAGTGTAAGTGTGTGTGTGGGTGTGTGTGTGTGTCGGTGAAGATGTGTGTGTGTTGGTGTAGCGTGTGTCTGTGAGTGAGTGAAAAAAGAGAATACGTGAGAGAGAGAGACCGGGAGAGAGAGATCAGCAGAGAGAGAGAGAGCGGGAGAGAGATAGAGAGCGCCAGAGAGAGAAAGAGCGGGCGGGAGAGATCGCGAGCGCGGACGATGGCAGCGAGTTAAGACGTCTGCTCGCGGCGGCGGACGTCTGACGCCGCGTCGTCTGAAGGCGGAGGCGGACGTCTGAAGACGGCGGGTGCGGGCGCGCCTTCGCGCAGGGTTCTGCAGGCCTGCGCGAAGTCGACGAGCGGGCGATGGCGCGGAGGAGCGAGCGTGGAGGAGGTCTGCAGGTGGTCGCGGAGGGTCGCGGAGGGGGGCAGGGGTCGGCGTGAGGCCGTAGCCGGCCGCTGCAGTGCGCGCGGCGGCGGGCTACGGGTGCAACTGCGAGGCGGACAGAACGGAGACGGAGGCGGAGAATGGGCCTGCAGACGCGCGCAGAGGGTTGCGCGCCTGCGGGGAAGGTCGCAGAGGAGGCGGGGGGTGCTGCTGCTGCTGCTTCAAGCTTCGGAGCTTGAAGCGGCAGCAATGGCGTGGAGATGAAAACGAAGAGAAAAGAAAACACCACGCCCACCTGCTCGTTGAAGAGCTGGGCGGTGGTGTTCCCACTGTGGTGGTGAGCACCACAGTGGGTTCTCCTGCTCGTCGGGTGCCTCCTCGACGGAGGGCCGGCGTATGGGAGGGGAGAACGGGCGAGGAAGGTGGCTGCGAGTTTTTTTTCAGCAGCTGCAACCGCTGCCTCGCGAGGATGAAGCTGCAGCTACTTATAGAGGAGGGGAGAGGGGCGTGTTGGCTGCAGCAGGGAGAGGGCGTGCGAGTTGCAGCTGTAGGGAGCAGCGTTGGCAGGGAGACGTGACGGGAAGAGGTGCTGTGCGGCTGCTGCATGCAGCTGCGGGAAGAGTGCAGCCGCGGGAAGGACGCAGCCGCGGGAAGGAGAGAAAAGCCGTGGGAAGAAGAAAGAAAGATGAAAATAAAATATGGAGAGGGGACTTTTGCAAAGAGACACTTGAAGAAAAATGTAAAAATGCAAGCCATTTATTCCATTCTCTTCTCTCAATTAAATGCATGCATGCAAGCGTTTTTACAAATGCAACTACAGGATTATAATATACATAGTTAATGCTAGAAAATAGCATAAGAAGGCGTTCTTATAGGCGTGTTTTGAGGTGCAAACATATACCCCCATGCCTATCTTTTGCTAGTCCCTAGCAAAATCGTATTTAGAAATGATCTTAAGCTGAAAATTTTCTTCTGAGGTGATATAGGTGTGTTTATTATCGAATATTGTGAGAACCAATTGTAAAGAAGACTACCAGTACTTTAAGTCTCACATGACATAGATCATCTCTCAACTAACCAGGACTCTTGATATTTAAACCTTAAGTACGATTTCCAGGACCCAGGAGGTTTTTGCCGTACTCGAGAGCTCAAGAAATTATGGTTTGTGCATAGTGAAGGATCAAGACTGACCAGATGAACATTAAGACTCAATCCCAGGGTTTCACGAATTTTTAAGTACAGGTTGGTCCCAGTTTCAGCTCATGTCTTCGAATTGACCCTTAAGATGATGACGGAAAACTCAACTCCCATTTTCTGATTTTTTTTTTTTTTTTTTGAAACACGTGTCAGTATATCTCTTACAACACATTTTGAAACACACATCTTTTTTTTTTTTTTTGGTGGGAGAGTTTCTTTTTGGTGGAAAGAGTCGCTCCTAAACACAAGACTAAAGCCTGGGATAAAAAGTCTACCTGCGCACACAGGTAAGGACTCCACCTTCCCTAATGAACACTAGGGTTGGATCTTATGTTCACCTGGTCTTTCCTGATATGTGTAGTGTGAACCAAGTTTACTTAAGCTCTCAAGAAAAAGCAAACCAACGGACCCTGTACTGGTGTCTCAGGTACAAGAATACATCCTTAGTTAGGAGAGATCTTGATCTATTTTGTCAATGCTTTAAGTGAATTAAGCCGAGCCTGAGCGAATCAAGCTTCTGTGGCCGGGAAATTCTTCAAAACAGAGGTTGAATATCCATAAACACTTATTGTATTTTTTGTTTCAGCTTTTAGATCATTACTAAACACCATTTATTACTAATATATATATATATATATATATATTTTTTTTTTTTCTTTTCTTTTTTCTTTTTCTTGCATATTTATAAATAGGTGGTAATTGTCTGATACCATAAAATACCCGGATCCTATGGATGCCTATCCACCCCCCCATGCCAAACAATGCTATGTCCTCATATGCATGCAGGGAAAGGCAGAGAACGGACGACAGATCGGGTAACAGGAGCTGAGGTTCAGGGTATAAATCAGGGTGGAAGGGTGGGTGGTGAAGAGAAAAGCGAAGTAATCGTGATAGAGGCGTGAAAAGTAATGGTGGATGGTGAGAGATTTGGCGTTTTCTGGGACGAGAGTGTCCCAGGCGGATCAGAAAACAGATCAGGAAGAGGAAGTTGGCCCTTAGATTGGCCAAGAAGGGGGGCTTTTTGGATAGATGGATCCAAAAGGGAATAGCCCCGGTGAGTAAGATGTGGGCTCAAGGTCCCAGTGTGGGTTTGCAAATCCGCCTGATTTAGCGGGAAAGAAAGGGCAATCCGGTCTTCCATAGTGTGGACCGGCGGTGAGCAGCCCGGCAATGACTCAGACCACGAGGTATGGGAAGTGGAGAAAACCTCGTCAGAAGTCTGGTCAGGAGAAGGTACAGGAATAGGGAGGGATTGGGGAACGTCACAGTTTGTGTTGGTCAGGCAGTCGTCAGGTAATTCGCAGCAGTCAGAATCGGCTCCAATTAGTTCGATACACATACTGACAGTCACGTCCTCGTCAGACGTGTCATCCTTGATGTGATCACTATCAGCATAAGAGTGCGGTGCTGCAGCAGGATTAACCTGAAATCCCGAAGGAATACTCGGAGCTTGCAGAATTTGATGAACCTGTTCCTGAGAAGGTTGTACCTGTGGTTGCGGACCACAGGGTACAAAGTTTTGCGGGTTTGGAACAGGTTGGGCGGGAAAAGTGCCCTGAGATCGAGTCGCCATGCTTAGTTGATTGATCTCAGCATTCTGCTGCGCCAAATGCTGAAGAGAGGTCATGTTTTCTTTATGGCGCTTTGACATTTCCGTCATCATTCGCATCAATTTATCAAGAGGTTTTGATGCGTGTTTGGTTTTCTGTACACAAGGGCCTGATGGCAGATTTGCCATAGGATTAGACTGGGCCCTTGGGATGACGGGTGCGGACGATCGCATTGGTCCACCAGCGGGGTTTCGACGCTGCGGGTTGTTGGACCATGCAAAATTGGGATGATTGTGCCACCCTGGGTTATACGTGGCAGAAAATGGGTTATTCCCCAGGGTGCAGGCATCTTCTATGCCAGAAGACGTGTCCGCATATGTGTCCGAGTACACGGAGGCTTGGTCCTCCGTGTTGAAATACTGGCTCACAGAAGCCAGTTCCACATGACTTACCGAGTCGCTTGGCGCGACACTCGATAAGGAAGGTCTTGCAGGGTTTCTCGGGATAAGCCTGGTGTTGAAAGAATTGAAATTGTGACGAAGTGGTGAGGCGGGGGTGTGTGCCATGTTTGTGGAGGAGAAGGATGATTCGGCTCTTTTTCTAGATTTATCAGTCAATACAAGCAATTCAGGGTTTTGTGACCTCCTCCCAAACATGCACTACCGTAGGAAGAATTGGGGAGATGAGAAGGGAACAGGGATGAGAGAAATGACGCCGCAAAGGTACACTTGATTACAAATCAATACAGTCAAGTTCCTAACCTCTACAGTGTGCCCTTAGACCTAAAGATCTAAGTTACCTACTATCACGAACTACGGAACCGAATGCGAGCACCGCGGAACCACCGGGCCAGATTGAAAGGCCGTTTGCCCCAGTCTTAGACACCCGATAGCACGCGGGAACTCTCACCAGCACGTAGTCGCTACACACAGGTAGTTAGACCTCCAATCCTTAGTAAGGGTCAAGTTACTACCAGTTTTAATTAGAGGCTTAGGGTCAAGTGCTTTTGGAATATGAAGGGCGTTGTTTACGGGTAATGCCCAAGTGATTGATTTTAAGAGTGTGTAAGAACAAGCATGCAACGGGGAAATCTCCCCGATTTGAAGTTTTAATTGGTGAATGGTTTTTAGAGTTCAACCTTAAGTAGTATGAATTTTAGGATTTTGCTGAATTACCAATTCAACCAATCTCCGGGTTTTGCAAGAATACAGGTTTTCTTTCTAAAGCCCAAGAAACCCTTCTTCAATTATCAGTTAGTTAATGCATGCTAAAATGCAATGGGCTACCCTAAATGGAGATTTCTATGTGTGGATGCGCGAATCAATTTTATACCAATGTGAAAGGGAGCCAAGACACTTCAATTCAAGTGCTCCCAATCACCAGAAAGATATCCACACACAAGGCTTCAACCAACAGATAAAGAAAGTAAAATTGTTGGGGTTGAAGTATTCAGGATCGAATCACAGGCAAGTTTGAAAAGTCGTGGTGGGGTTGGAATCAACTCAATTTCAAGTCTCCCCACCAAAAATGTGATCCTGAATTAAAGATAAGTGAGGCAAAAGAGGGATACAAGCAATCTTTTTCTTTGCCTCAAAGAATACTTCCCACGGCGAAAAATCTAAGAATGAAGATTCTCGGATTTTCGCTATGCGAAGTAAGGTGGGAAATCCCGGGCAGTGGGAGTGAAGACAACCAATCAATCAAGTGAATTTTAATCCACTTGCCCTCAAGAAATCCCAAGAAGATTTTCTAGTTTTTAGTTTAAATTTTTTTTTTTTTTTGTGTGGTGGCAAGTTAACCCTAATTTGACGAGAAAAGAAAACCTACTTGTTCGACAACGTGTGCGAAGCTCCAATGCGATGTCGGCGTCTTCACGCTCTCGTTCCCACCTTGGATCTGCTCACGTCCTCGACTTCGTCAGCCTTCTTCTCCTTCCACCAGGTTCACCTGCACACCAAAAAACAACAATACCCGTGAAGAGAGAAGAGACAAATTTAAAGGAATTGGATAGAAACTTACTCGAAAGCGCACTTCCCCGGCAACGGCGCCAGAAAAGTCATGATGGGTCGGCCTGGATAGGTTGTTAATATGATGTTTTTATCGTTGAAATATGTATAGTGGTTAACCTAATTCAGACCTAACCATCTCTTTACAAAATTTTTAACCTGGCCTAATTGATTTTATCTTGTCACTTTTAGGCCCAGGGTCGAACTCAGGGAAGTGGGGTTAAAGTCGAGTTTCTACGTTTTCCTTAAAACGCGTCTCTTCCATTCGTTTATTGTGTTTTTGGTATTTTTCTTATTTAGGTTTTTTTTTCTGGTAATCCTTGTTCTTGAGGCACACCCTCAAAATTGTGTCCTTGGCTTTTAGCCAAAACAGAGTTCCAAAACGTGCCTTGCTACTCGCAAGACGGGGTACCTGCAAATCAAAGATTATCTTTTCACTTTTATACCTTTTTTTTTTATCTTTTTACTAAGAAGGAAGCTAATAGATAGAAAGTAAATATAGTAGCTATAGATATATATTTATATGTAGTATATATATAAAGGGGTGGGGGTGGAGGTGACGATGGAGTGTAGCACTATGTCGAGTCAGTTGACGTTTAGAGAGACGCAACCAACACGACTATGTGCCGCGTGGAGTGTGGATGGAGGATGGATGATGTATGGGACCACGCTTTTTTTTGTACGCGTGTATCAGGGAATATCAGCAACTGGTGCAGATATCCCCGTGATACAGCGTATAGTAAATAACGTGAAAATATATGTACATATGTATGTATATGAGTAAATATATCTATATGTATATAAATGTATAAGTATATATGTATAGATATATATAGATATATATGTATTATATATATATATATATATATAGGTGTATATGTATATATATATATGTATGTATATATGTATATAGCTATATATATATGTATATAAGTATATATATATAATACTATATAGATGTATATATATATATATGTATATAAGTATATATGTATCTAGATATATATATATATATGTGTGTATATATATAAGTATATAGATATGTATATATATATATATGTATATGAGTATATATGTATATATATATAAGTATATGTATAAGTATATAGATATATATATATACGTGTATATTTATATATATATAGATATATTATATATATGTGTGTGTATACATAAATATATAGATATACTATGTATATAAGTATATATATATATATATATATATATATAAGTATATGTATAAGTATATAGATATATATAAGTAGATATATATATATATATATATATATATATATTATATATGTATATATATTATATATATATATATATATATTATATATATATGTATGTATACATAACTATAGATATTACTATGTATATAAGTGTATATATATATATATATATATGTATGTATATATTATATATAGATGTATATAAGTATATATATGTTACTATATATAACTATACGTATAGTGTAAGTGTGTGTGTGGATGTGTGTGTGTGTCGGTGAAGATGTGTGTGTGTTGGTGTAGCGTGTGTCTGTGAGTGAGTGAAAAAAGAGAATACGTGAGAGAGAGAGACCGGGAGAGAGAGATCAGCAGAGAGAGAGAGAGCGGGAGAGAGATAGAGAGCGCCAGAGAGAGAGAGCGGGCGGGAGAGATCGCGAGCGCGGACGATGGCAGCGAGTTAAGACGTCTGCTCGCGGCGGCGGACGTCTGACGCCGCGTCGTCTGAAGGCGGAGGCGGACGTCTGAAGACGGCGGGTGCGGGCGCGCCTTCGCGCAGGGTTCTGCAGGCCTGCGTGAAGTCGACGAGCGGGCGATGGCGCGGAGGAGCGAGCGTGGAGGAGGTCTGCAGGTGGTCGCGGAGGGTCGCGGAGGGGGGCAGGGGTCTGCAGTGCGCGCGGCGGCGGGCTACGGGTGCAACTGCGAGGCGGACAGAACGGAGACGGAGGCGGAGAACGGGCCTGCAGACGCGCGCAGAGGGTTGCGCGCCTGCGGGGAAGGTCGCGGAGGAGGCGGGGGGTGCTGCTGCTGCTGCTTCAAGCTTCGGAGCTTGAAGCGGCAGCAATGGCGTGGAGATGAAAACGAAGAGAAAAGAAAACACCACGCCCACCTGCTCGTTGAAGAGCTGGGCGGTGGTGTTCCCACTGTGGTGGTGAGCACCACAGTGGGTTCTCCTGCTCGTCGGGTGCCTCCTCGACGGAGGGCCGGCGTATGGGAGGGGAGAACGGGCGAGGAAGGTGGCTGCGAGTTTTTTTTCAGCAGCTGCAACCGCTGCCTCGCGAGGATGAAGCTGCAGCTACTTATAGAGGAGGGGAGAGGGGCGTGTTGGCTGCAGCAGGGAGAGGGCGTGCGAGTTGCAGCTGTAGGGAGCGGCGTTGGCAGGGAGACGTGACGGGAAGAGGTGCTGCGCGGCTGCTGCATGCAGCTGCGGGAAGAGTGCAGCCGCGGGAAGGACGCAGCCGCGGGAAGGAGAGAAAAGCCGTGGGAAGAAGAAAGAAAGATGAAAATAAAATATGGAGAGGGGACTTTTGCAAAGAGACACTTGAAGAAAAATGTAAAAATGCAAGCCATTTATTCCATTCTCTTCTCCTCTCAATTAAATGCATGCATGCAAGCGTTTTTACAAATGCAACTACAGGATTATAATATACATAGTTAATGCTAGAAAATAGCATAAGAAGGCGTTCTTATAGGCGTGTTTTGAGGTGCAAACACCTCTCCATGGTTGGCACCACTTTTACGTGCCCCATGGCCACCCATAACCACCCCCCTTGCATCCCTTAGGTGGCACCAACTTTCCTTAGCCCTAGGATCACCTAACCACCTCCATTCTCCTATCTTAGCCATCCATCTCAAGAGCCACCTTAACCCCCTCATCCTACCCTATAAAAAGACCAACACCCACTACCTTACAACCCATCCTTAGCTAGAAAAATTCCTTTCATACTCTACCTAAAGCCCACGCCCAAGAGAGAAGAAGAAGAAGAAGATTAAGGGGATATTCTATCCCCTTGGTGCCTTCCCCTCTTCCCTTCTCTCTTGTGCCCACGCTAGCCAAAAAAGGAGACAGGAAAGGAAGACCTTTGGAAGAGGTCTTGAAGGTGGTCCACACCACCTTGGAGGAGAGCTTGAGGGTGGTGCACGCCCACCCTTGGAGGAAAGAATTGAGGTGGAGAGCATCCACCTTGGAGGAGCTTTCAAGGAAGGAGAAGAAGGAGACTCTCTTTTCAAGCCAAGGAGCAGCTAGGCTTGGAGCAAGAAGACTCCCTTCTTCACCAGATTCTGCAAGAGGATTTGTGTTTCTTCTATTGCTTTTATATTTTCCATTTCTAGTATAAGCATTCGTCTACTTGTCTTTGTAAAAGAACACAAATTCTACTAAATTAATTTGCCTCCTTTTTAATTTCTTGTGTCAATTGCTTGTCTTTATTCTAGCACTTGTTTCACTTCCACTTCCTAATTACTCTAAGCTTTCACTTGCCTAGAGTGAGCTTAGGGAGGGGTCATATTTATCTCTTAAGTTTTAGCTTAGTAAATATAGGTGTTCGTTACTTTTTTGTCACAATTCGCATTTTGCCCTCATTATTTCAAAACTAAAAAAATTATATATTTAAAATACCAAAAAGAAAGATTGAGTTTCCCTTTAAAGCAAGAGATTTGAATTGAAAATTTGCCTCCTTGGACGACCCTAGATATTCCCTTATCTAGGAATATAAATTTAAAAGTGTATGTGAATTCACGTGCTACAACGACTTTAAAAACCCTAATTACAAATCACGCCAAATTTTGCATCAGTCCTCCAAGCGACCATCGAGGGGGATTCTCTCACCTCTTTCTATTTTTTTCACTTTTGTACTGTAGTTTTTCCGCTTTCGTAGTTGTAACAAACATTTATTCATAAATAGATGATTGTTCTTCTCTCTCTGTGTGTCTCTCTCTTTTTATTTTGCAAGTAGATTAGCTAGATTTCATCGACCTGACCTCTTGCCCTATTAAAAATACCAAAAAAAATAGAAAAGACAACAACGACAAAAGCAAATAAAAAGCGAAACGTGAATTTTCAAAACCAAACATTCGCCTCCTCGTGTTCAACCTTGGACTCACTTTTCGAGTTTCGGTTATAAATTTTATCTGATCGACAAATTTTCTCTCGAATCAAACTACGACGACAAGTTTTCCAAAACTTGAACCCTTTTGCATGCGAATCCGACACGATCATTTTGGCGCCATTGCCGGGGAGGCAACGCTCTTTGATTTTTTTTTTTCCGTGTTTTTCTGCCTTACCTAACTTTTATCTCACTTTTTCTCTGATCTTATTGTGATTGCAGGTACTCATCCGAGGCGGGCCAGAGTGGTTAGATCGGAGAAAAGTGTGGATGAAGGTTTTGTAAGTGTACCCCCACCACCCCCAACCTAGTTTTCATTCCATAACCTAATAACTCAAACCCAAATAAACTTAGGTGCTTGCATAAACCCTAGGGTAGATTTTGGTTGTTTGATTGTCACTCCACTCACCCCACCCACCCACATATATAAAAAATAAAAAGAATTCTTCTCTTGTGGGATTTAACTGAAAGCTACACACTTAACACCCACAACTTTTTGTCCTAAGGAGCACAATCACTTTGATTCTACCACTTAACCAGGATCTAACTTGTGGACCTGATACACTTCAACTCAATACACATAAGTGAGTAGAAATCTGAATAGGTTAAACATTCTTGTGTGCCTTAACTAAGTGGTGCAACAAGTCAATTGATTAAGCTGTTTGGGCTGCACCACTCAATTTAAAACTGATCCATCAAGTAGCTTGCCTCTTCGGGTTCATTTTTAGGGCTGGACCAGGCACTCAACATTTTTTTTGATTTTTAAATGAATATATCATCACCAGTACTTTTAAAACTTGGAGTGTTCTCTTGAACTTGATTGAATACACCTAAGATTAAACCCTAAAAGCTACTAAATAAGGTTAAACCCTAAAAGACACATCATTAAATAACCTTGTTGGAAACCTTGGTTGTGCACACACACACATTTGAATTGATCAATAAGGGCACAACCCATCTAAAGGGCCCATTACATTCCAAGAGCACAATCATCCCAAGCCTAATTAAAACTGAGTAGATGTTGGCCTTAAGGATTGATTCGATCTTCGGGGCTCAGACTTAGATTTTTTTCAATTAATCTACTTCTGCTGGTCCATTTGATGTCTAGCTAAGGGAGTAGCGTCAAACGATCGTGGCTGGGGTGTACACTGGGAACCAGAGTAGCAAGTCAAAGGAAGAACCTTCACCCCAGCTCCTCCCTCTAACTGGTTGGATTGACTGGATAGAAGTAGACCAAATTGTTTATAATCTCAAGATGGATCCTGGGAGTCTATAAGTCTTTAGGCTAACCCACCTAAGGACATGGTTGATTGCTTGTACTACAGGGCTCCTTTCTTTCTTCTGATTTCCCCTCTTATTCTACCACGTATCCTTCCACATCCTACACTCATTTTCCATCCTACCCTCATACCACTACATATACCCAAGATGATTACTATCCTAACTCAACTTATGATTACCCATCCACTAACCGGGATAACTTTGATTGGGGTTATGAATCCGGACCTTAGTGTCCAGGGCCTAACCCTGGATAACAAGACTATGATTACTATCCTTCCCAGAGCTACAATGATTATAGATCTCCATCCTTTGATGATTAAACCAATCTGATCTACAATCAGGAAGGATATGATGATTATAACATCTGCCCTCCCCAGTATTCCACTGAATATAGGTCACCTCCATTCTTTGAACAACCCGACATGACCTACTATCAGGGAGGGACCCGAGAACCTCAACATCTTTACTCCCCTAGATTTAGCCCGAACCCACCCAACCCTAAACCAAACCAGTTGGTTTAGGTGAACTAGATCTAGGATAGGGTGTTGGCTAATTTGAGGAACACTATACAATCTTTAGAAGCTCAGCCAACACCATGCACTAAAGCATTAGAGTCTATGATCAAAATGATTGATGAACTTAATAGTTCTCTATTGGATTTGCTCCAAAATGTTAGGGATAGGGACCTGGGTGAGTTTCTTCTTGCGAAATTATTGAGGTTGAGGATGAAATTTGTGGTTTCCCTAGTCAAATCTTGGGATGATTCTCAAGATGAACCCCCTTCAGGAGAGCCAATGTCAAAACTCACTCAGGTGCCTGTCAAGGGGGATACATATTATAAGATTGGAGATGACTAAGTTGGTCTAGAGCAACCCATTGATGATGAACCAAGTTTTTCACCTGAGATGCCAGAGCCAGGGAATGAAAAAAATTATGTCTCCATGGACCATGAAATGACTTATGATTTTGAGAGGTATATAAATGTGGATCATGAATTCCTTGATTTTGAGGGTGGGGAATCTCTTAGTAAAGTCTCACTTGAGCTTAAGGAGAATGATTTTAGTGAGACAAACGACCTTGAGGAATCTGATAAACCATTTGATAGCCCGACTATTGAAGATTCTAATTTGGTTGGGGCTGACTTGGATGATCCAAATCCTGATGATTCAATCAGTAGCCCCATTCCTCAACTGCACCCCGAAGAGCTGACTTTTGAGATCACTGTGCCCAAGTCAAGCTTGACTCAGCCATGATTTCTGGACTTAGGTAAATCTTATGGGGTGAATGGTATGCTAGAGGTCCCGGAGCCTGAGCACTTGATGTTGGAGGATAGAAATGTTGAAATGAAAATTCAGGAGGTTAATTTTGAGGGAAAAATAAGTTTGAATTTAAGGGTCCCTTTTGACCTAAAACCACCTACTTTTTACCAAGACCCTTATGATATCCTTGACGTGTGACCCAAGCTTGGAATAATTGACTATCCTCCTGAGCTGAACTATAAGTGGACACCTGATTTTAATAAATCATCTCCACCCATTGTTTGACATTTTGGTCTTGGGTTGCACACCACCAAACCACAGGTGACGTGCGCGTGACGCGTGTGTTTAGAAGAGTCGTTATAGCTTGCGCTCGCAACGTTGGTTTTAAAATGAAGAAATGGATGTGAGTTCGAGTGTCGATCTCAGGGAGGCGTGAAAATCAAATTTCACTTGTCACTTAATGTCACGAAAATCATAGGGTTTTGCTTGTGAAAAGGCGCAAGTGAAACGTGAGAGAGAGAGAGAGAGATTTGATGAGTCAATTCTTCACTTTTAAAGTCGTTTGTCACATAAAATGACGCATCATTTGTAGTTCTATGTGGTGGAAAAATCGACTAATTAACAATTAAAATAACCACTTGCAGAAGAGTGGGTCGTGTCCACAGGGAGGCAATGATGCAATAAAATCTTGATTATTTCGTATCCTTTCAATCACATGCAAAATCCATAATCAAATCCGACATGAAATGCGATGGAAAGAAGATGCACAATAACTAAAAAATATAAGGGTATATGTGCAGTTTTTCCTCACTGAAATATTCAATAAATATGTGATGATTTTATGTAATTTTCAATTGACATGTATTAGAGAAAATTTATGCACATTTTAATCCCAAAACCAATGTTAAAACATGTGAATATCAATAACCACGCAATTATCAGAAAGCATAAGTATGCAATCATAATTTCACTGTAATAAAACAATCATAAATTAATATTGATTTTGTGGCAATGGCATTAAAATGTAAATTTTAATTAAAATAAAAATAGGGGATTTTACCTCTCTCCTCCTTGCGCATGGGAGAGAGGTTCAATCGAGTAGAGACTCCCATAGGAGGTTGGCTGAAGCGAGGCCATCATGGTGGTGGTAGCGGTGCATTGCGAGATGGCCGGAGATGGCCTATCGGAGGAGAGGAGTGGTGGCGGTGGAGGGGCTGCTGCTACCGCGCGTGCTGTAGATGCGCGAAGATGTGGAGGCGTGGGCGCTGGGAGCTCTGCAGAGCGCGTAGGCGAGCGCGGAGGTGCGGCGGTGTAGGTGCTGCGCGCGGAGGTGCGGCGCTGCAGTGGCGAGATGAAGCAAAGGCGGACACGCGCGTGGTGAGGCGCGCGTTCTGCAGGGAGGCACTGGAGGTGGGCACTGCAGGTCCGCAGGGAGGTGCACGCACGGAGGTAGGAGCGGGTGTGGGGCTCTATAGTGGCGTTGGAGGTGGGTGCGCTGTGCTGTGCAGCTGCTACTGTTGAAGGCGCGTAGGTGCACACGGGAAGGTGCTGGAAAATGTGGTGTGCGGTGGTTGCAGCTGCTGGAGGCGTGCTGGTCACACGGGTGCGCGGTGGGCTCGGTCGTAAGTGGCAGCTGTTGCTGGAGGTGCACTGGTGAGGGGTTTTGTTGAAGTGGAGGGGAAATAGAACATAAGAAATAAAAAGAAGACGGAAGAAGATATGGGAGTTCAGATGTCTAGGATCATTCCCAGACATCTTAACTGGCATGGGGACGAGGAACTGAAGGTGGTTGATGGCGGTGGTTGCTGGCAGTGGTTGCGTGGTCCTCAGATGCACGCTCGTAGTGATGCACAAGCCACAAATGGTATGGCGGTCTGTCACCCCACCTACCTGCGGTGAAGTGGTCTTATACTCGTGGAAGGAGGCTAGTGGTGTGGAATGAAGAGTCTCTAGGCTTTGCGCAGTGGTGGGTCATCATGGTGGTGGCCTCCCCCGCATGGTAGCTCTCCCGCCTCCTTTTGTAGCCACAGCCTTCATTTCAAATTCAAAATGCCGTAGCGTAAATGTGATGCGCAGGAGGAGGTGGCGGAGCTGAAGCCGGAGGAGTTACCTGTGCAAAGGAGAAAAGAAAATAAAAGAATAAAATATTATGGTTATTTATGCATAAGCCCTTAACTTCTATGTTAAATTAAAATAATGCATGCAATGCACCTAATTGGTTAACTAATTAAATGAATGCAATTCTAAGTTAATTCTAAATGCATTTAGTTATGAATGCAATGCATAAATTATGTAATTAAATAAGAAATATGAATTAATCTATTTACATCCTAATGCATGCTAAATAAATGTTAGAATTAACTTCATGTCTAGGCACTTAAATACTTAAATAGCCCACAAATAGGGCTAATCAAATACCCCCATGCCTAGTTTTTTCTAGTCCCTAGCAAATCCAAGCAAAACCTAGCACTCCAAGTTGACTAGCCAACCCAATCGGTCTTCCTTTAGAAACATATTAAGTTCAGACTTTAGACCTAAGGTTCCTAAGTAGTTGTTAAGTTACAGACTAGGTCGGCTAAAGACGAGTTGCAGGCACAAGTTTCCCTGATTTCTGACTCTACCCTAAGGTTTATTGATTCCTGAGATTAAAGCATCTGTGCATGTGCATTGGTCTGATTTATTTGAGTTAAAGGAAAAAGGATTTTTTTTTATTCCTCTAAGTCTAACCTCAGATTAGCTATCAACATGGTCTGTGTCGGATTCATTGTCCCCATTACCGTACCTCAAAGGGTGCCTGGCTTTCGATGCTTTGAGATAGCACCACCCATAATGACCCCAAGAACTCCTGGCAATCGACACTTCGAGATAGTATCGCCTATGGATTTCTTAAGCGAATTCAGGCCTATGGTAATCGACACTTCAAGATAAGGCCGCCCATGGTACCTGAACTGCACAATGCGCTTATATGCCCCCAGTAGGATGGATATCCTAAGAGACAAGTGCCGAGGAGGTAATATGTTATCATCGCATCCTCAAGGTGAGTATATACTCCACCTCTCCTGCGGCAGGAACTCTTCCAATCAAATTGTGTTTTCAAGCCTCTCCTAAGTCAAAACTAAGAGAACCAAATCTCTTTTAAGAAAGGAATTAAGTTGATTACTTACTTACACCAGACCAAGTGTGTGAAATTTGGATGCTTGGGTTACAAGGACCCGTAAACCAAAAGGTAGAACAAGACTCCTGCTACTACCCCACCTTTTAACTCAAACCCTAGCTTTCCTTCCTCAACCTCTTGAGGAATGGTCCACAACTTAACTCCTACTTAAGCTTTTAAGTCCACAAATAACCCTAAAGGTCTAAAGCTAGTAGCTCATTTAGCTTCTAAAGTTTGACCCTAGAACCAACTTAGTCTAACCTAGAGTTCTGATTTGCTTAAGAATACAGGACCTAGCCAGTTAAGCTCAAAACTTTTTATTTATTTATTTATTTTTTTTTTTAGTTATGAATGCAAAATGTAGACATGCTATAAAAAAAATGCCTCAGGTCCTCTCCCCCATGCCTGGTTCAAACAATGTCCTCATTGAAAACAAAAATAGTTAAAGGAAGATATTACCTGAGGCAGAGAATGGTAAGAACTAAGGCTCCTCAAGAGTGACCTTGTCAACCAGATGGCCTTCCAAAGTAATGTATGGTTTTAATCGTTGACCATTGACAATAAAGGGAGTTGCTGAAGAGGAAGGGCTTTTAATCTCCACAGCTCCATGCGGAAACACTTTAGTGATTATGTAAGGCCCATCCCAATGAGATTTTAACTTCCCAGGAAAAAGCTTAAGTCTGGAATTGAAAAGCCAGACTTGTTGGTTGGGCTCAAAGGTCTTTCGAAGTATATACTTATCATGCAAGACCTTAGTTCTTTCTTTATAAGCTTCAGAGGTGTCATAAACATCATTCCTCAGCTCCTCAAGCTTACTTAATTTCAGAAGTCGTGCCTTACCCACCTTCTCTAAATCCATGTTAAATCTTCGAATAGCCCAAAGTGCCTTATGTTCGAACTCAACAGGTAAATGGCATGCTTTCCCATACACAATCTGAAAGGGAGAAGTACCCAAAGGGGTCTTATAGGCCATTCGATATTCCCACAAAGCATCATAGAGCTTTTGGGACCAGTCTTTCCTATCAGATCTAATGGTCTTTTCCAAAATATTTTTTATCTCCCTATTCGACACTTCAACCTGACCACTCGTTTGAGGATGGTAAGGGGTAGCGACCTTGTGAGTCACTCCCAGACTCCTGATTAGCCGATTGAAGTGGTGGTTTCGGAAATGAGGTCTCCCATCACTTATAATGGTCTTGGGGCAGCCAAAACGAGATATGATATTGGCCTTCACGAATTTCAAAACCACAGAGTGGTCATTTGTGCACGTAGGAATGGCCTCTTTCCATTTAGAGACATAATCAACTGCCACCAAGATATATTCATAACCATGGGACGACGGGAAGGGGCCCATAAAGTCAATTCCCCACACATAAAAAATTTTAACAGATTGAATAGGATGTTGAGGCATTTCATTTCTCTTCCCAATCGTTTTAGTCCGTTGACATCTAATACAGGCCTTAACAAAATTATGAGAATCCTTAAATAAGGAAGGCCACCAAAAACCAGACTGGAGAACCTTAAAAGCAGTTTTCCTAGCACCAAAGTGTCCTCCACAATGAAGTTCATGGCAAAAACTCAGCACACTTTGTTGTTCCTCTTCAGGTACACAACGTCTCAATACTTGGTCTTGTCCAATTCTAAATAATTCTGGCTCTTCCCAATGAAAATATCTTGCTTGGAAAATGAACCTCTTTCTTTTCTGCTCATCCCAAGAGCCAGGAGTTTGTCTAGTGACCAAGTAATTTACAGTATCTGCATATCAAGGTAAAGTTGGTGTTACCGCCATTAGAGTTTCATTAGGAAATGTCTAGCGAAATGTCTCTAGAAAGAGAGTCATTAAGAGGAAGGCGAGATAGGTGATCAGCCACAACATTTTCTACTCCTTTCTTTTCACATATCTCCAAGTCAAATTCTTGAAGGAGTAGGATCCACCTAATCAGATGTGGCTTAGAATCTCTCTTAGCAATGAGATGTTTCAGTGCCGCATGATCAGTAAAAATAACCACCTTAGACCCAGGCAGATAAGACCTAAACTTCTCCAGAGCAAAAACTACAGCAAGTAATTCTTTTTCAGTGACAGTGTAGTTTTGCTGAGGTTCGGTTAAAGTCTTACTTGCATAATGCAGCACATGAGGTCTTCCCTCAACCCTTTGTCTAAGGACTGCTCCCACTGCATAATCCGAAGCATCACACATCAGCTCAAATGGGAGTGTCCAATCAGGAGCTTGGAGAATAGGTGCAGAGATCAAGGCCTCCTTTAGAGTTTAAAAGGCCTCGGCACACTTTGAATCAAAATTGAAGGAAGATTCCTTCGCCAACAAGTCACAAAGTGGCCTAGAAATTTTACTAAAATTTTTAATAAAGCACCTATAAAAGCCAGTATGGCCTAGAAAGGATCTAATCTGTTTGACATTTATGGGCAATGGGAGTTTGGAAATAGAATCAATCTTGGCTTTATCTACTTCCAAACCTTACTCGGATACAACATGCCCAAGTACAATTCCTTTCTGTACCATGAAATGATTTTTCTCCCAGCTGAGGACTAAACCAGTCTCCTTACATCGCTTCAACATATTCTCCAGGTGTAGGAGACACTGGTCGAAAGACGAGCCATAAATGGAGAATTCATCTATAAACACTTCAACACACTCATCAATCATGTCCGAAAAGATAGACATCAAACACCTCTGGAAGGTTGCAGGGGCATTACATAATCCAAACGGCATACGCCTGAATGCAAAAGTACCGTAAGGACTCGTGAATGTCATCTTCTCCTGGTCATCAGGAAAGATTGTCACCTGGTTGTACCCAGAATATCCATCGAGAAAGCAATAGTATTTATTCCTTACCAATTTCTCGAGAACTTGATCAATAAAAGGCAAGGGAAAGTGATCATTCTTGGTAGCGGTGTTTAGCTTGCGGTAATCAATACATACCCTCCATCCAATTGAGGGTCTAGTGACAACTTGTTCACCTTGGTCATTGAATTCCACAGTAAAGCCTACCTTCTTTGGCACCACATGAATAGGACTTACCCATTTACTATCTGCAATGGGATATATGATCCCAGCGTCCAACCACTTCAGGATTTCTTTTTTTACCACCTCCCTCATATTAGGGTTCAGACGTCTCTGCATGTCCCTAAATGGCTTGATGGAATCATCAGTATAAATGTGGTGCATGCAGAGTGTAGAGTCTATACCCTTAAAGTCAGCAATGCTCCAAGCAATAGCTTCCTTGTGCCTAGACAAGCATTCAATCAGGGCTCCCTCCTGTGCCTCAGAGAGCACAGCCGAAATGATAACGGGGAGCGTATCATTGGCACCTAGGAAAACGTACTTGAGAGTGTCAGGGAGGGGTTTCAACTCAAGGTCAGGGGCCTGTATGGTTGAGGGTTTCATAATAGATGTCCCTATCTCAGGTAGTAGATCTACCTTAGTCAAAAATGATGGGGGAAGAGACTCAGCAGAAACACCCAGCAATTCCTCAAGTTCTAGTATATCCCCTTCACATTCCTCCAAGAGACTGGAATGCTCATTTAGCATGACATGATGAAGGGGGTCATCACATAACATTGCAAGGGTTGCCTCTTCAGTCAGGTCATCTTTTACCTCAACTTGCGAAAAATCCTCAAGTCCGGCTTGTTTGTAAGCATCAAACACATTAAGCTGGATTTTCCTATTCCCAAAGCCCATTTTCAATGCCCTAGTATTTCAATTGATTGAAGCATGCAAAGTTGCATGGAAGGGGCGGCCCAAAATGATGGAGGGTTTGGTTGGCTTGTTGGTAGGGTCAGTGTCTAAAACTAAGAAGCCAATGGGAAAGAAGAAATCCTCCACTCTTACAAGGACATCTTCCAAAATTCCCCATGGTGTCTTAAGTGATCGATCAGCAACTTGAAGGATTACAGGGCTAGTCTTCATATTGCCTCCCCCAAGTTGTTCATACACGTAGCTTGGAAGGATGTTCACCCCTGCACCCAGATCAAGTAGAGCCTCATCAATTTGTAAGTCACCAATAACTACTGAGATGTATAGGGCTCCTGGGTCCTTAAGTTTTGGGGGTGTGCCATGTTGAACAATTGAGCTAATAGAATCAAGCAGGACAACTTTTGATTGGACCTGTTTTCTAGATTGCCACTTTTTCGTGCACAGGTCTTTTAAGAAGTGGGCATAAGACAGAATCTGCCTGATAGCTTCAAGCAAAGGCAGGTTAATCTGCACTTGCTTGAAAGTTTCCATGATCTCATCTGTCTTATCTTTGGCTCCAGATGAGCCAGCAAAAGTTTGCCCAGAGTTGGATAAGCACTCTAGAAAGGGCACTCTCGATCTCTGGGTGGAAGGGTTGTCATGTCGAGTAAGGGGTGGAACGGGGGCAACTTCTAGTGAGGTGATTTCAAGCAGAGAAGATTTGGGCAAGTCTTCTCCGGTGGGGGTGAAAGTCGGGGTGGATGGTTTTTTAGGGGGTAAGACTATAGAAGCATCGGGTTTGAAAATTTCTTTCCCACTCCTCAGAATAGTCACCGCCTGAGCGTGCTCCTTAAAGATAATCCCTTTTCCTTTAGGATTCTCCTCAGCAGCACTAGGGAGCTTCCTAATTTCCCTCTGTCTAACGGCCTCAACAAGGTGTCCTATTTGTGATTTCATCTCATGTATAGCCTTGTCATGAGATTGGATGATGGCACTTTGACTTTCTTGCATAGTTTTCAACATTGCCTTCAATTCATCCATCTCAGAGGTCTTAGGTTGGGCAGAGGTCTGAGGTTGGTTCATTTGATGGTTTTGAAAGGATTGTGGTTTATAATTCCCTGAATTTGAGACATTTCCTTGTCTCCATGAAAAGTTTGGGTGGTTCCTCCATCCCTTATTATAAGTGTTGGAGAAAGGGTCATTACGAGGTCTAGGATGGAACCCTTGAGCGGCATTCAGATCCGATTGTACAAGCTCAGGGAATTAGGAGGCCAAGTGGCAGTCCACAGTGGCGTGTGTATTGCCTTGGCAAATTGAGCATTCGGAAGCTTGGGATTTGGAGGTGTTAGATATGAATGGACTTGGGTTCGACATAAGCCTTTCCATGTTTTGATTCAATAATTGAATCTGATAGGCTAAATTCTTGGTGTCCCTTGCCTCATTCGCCTCCAACTTTCTTTGCATGAGAGTAAGCTTTCTATCCATGTAGGCAGAATTCAAGTGAATAGAATTCTCACTCAAAGTATCAAAAAGGTTCCAAGCTTCATCCTCAATCTTAGATAAAAAGGTTCCTACACAGGTACCATCCACAGTTTTCCTATGCAAATCATTAAGTCCGGTGTAGAACCTTTCAACTAGTTGCCATTTAGGCACTTGGTGATGTGGGCAAAGTCTAAGCAAGTCGTTAAAGTGCTCCTACGCATCATGGAAAGCTTCCCCATCCTTTTGAACAAAACTCGTAATTTCCCTCCTAAAGTGATTAGTTTTGCTCATGGGGAAGTACTTCTTTAAAAACTCCTTCTTCAGGGCATCCTAAGTGTTAATATTATCAAGGGTGTGATACTAATACTTGGCTTTGTCCTTAAGGGAGAAGGGAAAGAGGGTCTGCATTTGAGCATCATCAGTAACACCCTGCAACTTCACCGTAGAACAGACCTCGGTGAATTCCTTTATATGCCTGTAAGGGTCTTCCATAGTAGTACCATAAAAGGAGGGCAGCAAGGATATGGTACTACTTTTGATCTCATAAGGATTGTCCCCTCCAGGTCTACGTAGTGCAGGGCCAGCTTGATTGGTTGGAATGAAATATTCCTTAAGGCTCCTTTGACTAGCCATTTCTACCCTTGGAAGGTTTCTTCTTAAGATTCTTTCAGGTTCAGGATCAAACACAAGTTGTCTCCTAAGAGAGCGCCTACCAAGCATGCACTACAAACACAATTCAAAAGGACTTGTTCGGTCTTTACAAATTTAGGCTTTTGACTTTAGTTCAAATTGTAGGTGACAAAGCAAGTTGCCCAATCAATTATGCGCCTATTGTCAACCTTTGAAATGCCTAAAAAGACCTAGTTGGAGCTTAGGTATTCTTCCCTAAATCTCAAATGGTAAAGCAAATCCAAAGATGGAAGATCAAGGGACGCAAGTAGGCCTAAGCCTTCCTTTGAAGCTGTGCTTTCGTAGTGCTTCTCAACTACCCCCAAAAATTTGTGACAGGGTATCCCCCTCTTTGGATTTACAAAACCTTTGATCTCAAGTTCCGAACACTTCAGAATCCAATGGTAGGAGGGCTCTTGTCTTAGTCGTTCCAAGACTTAGGAGTGTCTAAATGCATGCCGTGGTGCAAAAGATATAAGTGTGCATACACCGCAAAAAGATTTCGAATTTTGAATCGCACACCACGTTTGAAAATCAAGTCCTTGATTTTTAGATGTCCCTCCTTTAATTAGTCCTTTTTCAAGAATATATGTGGCCAATTGTTAGATAGCTTCAAGACAAATTATGTGGTCTTCGAATTAAGTCCAAATGCAATGCATGATCAAGAATAGGATGCAAAGTAAGAGAATGCGTACCTTGCTTCCAGCAATCAACGATGCGAGAATGCACGCAATGCAGAGAAATAAATCTAGAGGCTGCTCATACAGACCTAAATGGTTCGTCCTAGGGGCAGGCGGCTTCTAGCAGGCAGCTCATGTATTTTTTTTAACTACTTATGCACAAGCAAATAAAGGGTAAACAGTCCACAAAATAAATTAAAAATTTAAATCTAAAGAAAATGGAACAAGCTCCCAAAAATTAGCCCCAATTACTACAAGGGCGAGAAAATAGAAATAAAACTTATGAAACGAGAAATCTCCTATAGAGGTAGAATCCAGGTCTCCTTCGTCTTCCCTACGTGTAAGCGTTGCTCAAGGTCGACGTCTTCTCCCCGATGTGCCTCTCACCTCTCTCAAATTCCTTGCACAAATTCCTCGCACAGAAAAGATAATAAATGGTCAGATTACTGTGCAATGAGAAATAATTAGAAATGAAATCAGGTGAAATTATTGCGTTTGTTGCCTCCCCGGCAATGGCGCCATTTGACGAGTCGATTCTTCGCTTTTAAATTCGTTTGTCACATAAAATGACGCATCGTTTGTAGTTCTATGTGGTGGAATAATCGACTAATCAACAATTAAAATAACCGCTCACAGAAGAGTGGGTCGTGTCCACAGGGAGGCAATGATGCAATAAGATCTCGATTATTTCGTATCCTTTCAATCACATGCAAAATCCATAATCAAATTCGACATGAAATGCGATGGAAAGAAGATGCACAATAACTGAAAAATATAAGGGTATATGTGTAGTTTTTCCTCACTGAAATATTCAATAAATATGTGATGATTTTATGTAATTTTCAATTGACATGTATTAGAGAAAATTTGTGCACATTTTAATCCCAAAACCAATGTTAAAACATGTGAATATCAACAACCACGCAATTATCAGAAAGCATGAGTATGCAATCACAATTTCACTATAATAAAATAATCATAAATTAATATTGATTTTGGTGGCAATGGCATTCAAATGTAAATTTTAATTAAAACAAAAACAGGGGATTTTACCTCTCTCCTTCTTGCGCATGGGAGAGAGGTTCAATCGAGGAAGACTCCCACAGGAGGTTGGCTGAAGTGAGGCCATCGCGGTGGTGGCAGTGGTGCATCACGAGATGGACGGAGATGGCCTGCCAGAGGAGAGGAGTGGCGACGGTGGAGGGCTTGCTGCTGCCGCATGTGCTACAGATGTGTGGAGATGTGGAGGCGTGGGCGCTGGGAGCTCTGTAGAGCGCATAGGCACGTGCGGAGGTGCAGCGCTGCAGGTGCTACGCGCGGAGGTGCGGCACTGCAGTGGCGAGATGAAGCGGAGGTGGGTGCACGTTCTGCAGGGAGGCGCTGGAGGTGGGTGTTGCAAGCTCTCAAGGAGGTGCGTGCACGGAGGTAGGCCCGGGCGTGGGGCTCTGTAGTGGTGTTGGAGGTGGGCGTGCTGTGCTGAGCAGCTGCTGTTGCTGCTGAAGGCGTTTAGGTGCACGTGGGGAGGTGCTGGAAACTGTGGTGTGCGGGCGGTGGTTGCAGATGTTGGAGGCGTGCTGGCCGTGCGGGTGCGTGGTGGGCTCAGCCGCAAGTGGCAGCTACTGCTGGAGGTTCGCTGGTGAGGGGTTTTGTTGAAGTGGAGGGGAAATAGAACATAAGAAATAAAGAAAAGACGGAAGAAGATATGGGAGTTCAAACGTCTGGGATCATTCCTAGACGTCTGAACTGGCGCGGGGATGAGGAACTAAAGGTGGTTGATGGCTGTGGTTGCTGGCAGTGGTTGCGTGGTCCTCAGATGCACGCTCACAGTGATGCACAAGCCACAGGTGGTGCGGCGGTCTGTCACCCCGCCTGCACGTGGTGAAGTGGTCTTGTGCTCATGGAAGGAGGTCGGTGGTGTGGAATGAAGAGGCTCTAGGCTCTGTGCAGTGGTGGGTCAGAATGGTGGTGGCCTCTCCTATATTGCAGCTCTCCCTCCTCCTTTTGTAGCCACAGCCTTCGTTTCAAATTCAAAATGCCGTAGCGTAAATGTGATGTGTAGGAGGAGGTGGCGGAGCCGAAGCTGGAGGAGTTACCTGTGCAAGGGAGAAAAAAAATAAAAGAATAATATATTATGGTTATTTATGCATAAGCCCTTAACTTCTATGTTAAATTAAAACAATGCATGCAATGCACCTAATTGGTTAACTAATTAAATTAATGCAATTATAAGTTAATTCTAAATGCATTTAGTTATGAATGCAATGCATGAATTATGTAATTAAATAAGAAATATGAATTAATCTATTTACATCCTAATGGATGCTAAAGAAATGTTAGGATTAAGTTAATGTCTAGGCACTTAAATATTTAAACAACCCACAAACATGGGCTAATCAAGAATAGGGTTAGAATTTCTTCATTCACACATGCAACTTTATCATAAAAGAGGCAAGTAACTAGACAGAAAATAACTTCATTTGACATGCAACTTTAGTTTATAATTACAACACTAGATAAATGCTTGAACATAAGTAAAGTAAAGCTTAAGATAAAGAGGGAAAGAGAAAAGGAAGACGACGAGGTAGCCACGGCGGTGGAGAGAGGCTCCGTCGGTGGCTCGTCGGCTCCGACGACTACAAGAGGGCTTAATGGTAGCTAAGAGTGGGGTAGAACACTTGCAAGTGGAGTGAATGCCTCCCATGGGTGGTTGGAAGGGGTTTAAATAGGAAGAAGGGCTTTCCAAATGAAGAAGGGGCTTTAGCGACGTCCAGGACGTCTCTAAAACCCTTCCCAAAATGTCGGTGAAGGCCCCCGCCCATCAGTCGCTCGCGCGCGTATGTTCTTCTTCGCACCTGATCCGCGTGCGCACGTCGTAAACCATCCGATCTGAGATCGCTCGTTGGGTGCGCGCCTAGATCATGCCTATGCCCCCCACTTCATCTCGGGCGTCGGCTTTGGATGCCTGAGATCATGCCGCGTTGCTCCATCTGGTACTAATCAGGCAGTTGAATTTACGCGATGCGTGCCTTCGCCTTCTGATTTCTACGAGGCGCAATTTGAACCTGCGCCGGCTACACGGGTGTGCAATGTTCGACTATTGCGTTGCACCCGTTGCTTTGTCGCGGCGATGGCGGGCACGCGAGCGGCTCTCAGCCGTTCGATCAAAGATTAACGGCTGAGATTCATCCTCCGGTTGAAGGTGAACTCGGTCAGTGGTGCGGATGCATTGTGGGGGTGCCACGTGGCGCACTGTGGGTCGTTGATCATTAGATCAATGGCTAGGACTTCTTGGGCCCAATGTAGGGGCTCCAGATGTCAGATTTGGTTGATTTCGAGTTCGTTGGACTCCGTTCGTCGCTTTGAATCCATCCG
Organism: Thalassia testudinum; assembly: GCA_037157565.1. Classification (NCBI taxonomy): domain Eukaryota; kingdom Viridiplantae; phylum Streptophyta; class Magnoliopsida; order Alismatales; family Hydrocharitaceae; genus Thalassia; species Thalassia testudinum. Next base: position 150,933,468 of record JAZHRO010000031.1, read on the forward strand.
TGCGGTTTGATTGCTCATCTGAGGCCTATTTTGACAAGTACTCATACAAATGGCCATTACTACTATTCTATAAGCAATCTTGATGTGTGATGCATGCAATGCTCCCATTCCTATTTATGATGTGTTATCTGTGCATTTTATTCTTAAGATAAACCCCAATTAATAGAATTATCACCCCAAGATGCAGTGTTATCATACCCCCATGCTTACCCCTTGCTAGTCCCTAACAAGGTTTATTCTTGCCTTTATTTCTTGTCAGAATTTAAGAAGTAACTACTTAGACACTTTGTCACTTGTCAATAGGAGGAAATATACTAAGATTTTAATCTACAAAGACTAAGTAGTGCCCGGGTGTCTGCCAAAATATAAATCGCCTGAATCCTTGCTTTAATGAATGTATATATATTTTTTTTCTTCTTTTTAGATTTTTTGGAGTTAAGAGTGTGTTGGTAACGTTTTACGGCTACCCAACCCACCCAAAACTCGGACAAAACTCTAAGTGCTAAGCATCTTGGTGTGAAGATTGTGATAGACTCACTCAACGGTAATTTAGACAGACACCGGGTTTCTACGCCCCTAGGTGATCGGAAGAGGAAGTGTTTTGCCTGAAGGTGTATTTGTTCGATTAGTAGCTTTCTCCCTACATTTGTTTTACTTGGGGTCAACACAAGGATTTTTCCAGTGTATATCTCCCCGGCTTGCTCTACTTCCCCGCTTCTTCCTCAAGTGTTTTGGTTCTTTTTGTGCATTTACCGAGTTGGGCTCTGGACAATCGACCAATGGGCTGTTACCCACGATCACTTGCCAGCCATACTCGTGCGGTGAAGTGTGGTTTATTTTGTTTTCTTTTTTCTCCTTTTTTTTTATTTGGTAGGTGGCTTCCCTAATCTCAAATTTACCTAGAGGCAATGAAGAAGAGGTGGTCCTGTGACTGGGCTCTAGACAACCTGCCAATGGGTTGTTTCCCACGACAACTTGCTAGCCATACCACCCTAGAGAGTTCATTAGCTACCTAATTTCTGTCAGAATCTCCAAGGAGTGAGTCTACGCAAAAATGTGTGCAGATACTTAGACTAAAAGTCCTTCTGAGTTGGAGGATGAGTTGATAAGTCATGTACTTATCACCCTTTTTAGTTAGTGGATTAGAGTAGCTTATGGTTGCAAGGATTTGAAGCTAAATCCATATTTTAACGGACACCAGGGCTGATTAAGCCTGAAGGCTTGAAAAGTCTAAGTGTTCAAGTTTTTTCCGTATTATTTCCCACTATTGCCAAATTTCTAATGCCAAAGTTTTTCTTCCTATATTCAATTTTTTTTTTAATTCTATTTAGACTGATTAAATGAGCTCAGGATCATGCAAGTTACCACCCCCCCATTCTTAAGTTATACAATGTTCTCATTGACAAATACATGGATGCAACAGGGGTTCAAAAAGATATTACCTGAGTGACGTAAAATACCTGATTAGTCTGAATCTTCTGGGTTGCCTCCTAGGAAGCGCTGCGTTTAACGCCTCCAGCTGGGCGGTGCTTCATGTCATCCCTCAATGAGGGTGACACTCTCCTTTGGGGGAACCTGGGCTAGGAAGTGTTTCAATCTTTGGCCATTGACTGTAAAAGTGTGCCCAGTGTTTGGATCAACGATTTCAATTGCCCCATTGGAGTGAGGCTTGCCCACCCTAAATGGTTCTATCCACTTGGACCTAAGCTTCCCTGGAAAGAGTTTTAGGCGGGCATCGAAAAGCCAGACTTGCTGGTTAGGCTCAAAGGTCTTTCTATGGATGAGTCGGTTGTGGACGGCTTTCATTTTCTCCTTATACAGTCGACTGTTCTCAAAGGTGTCCCGATGAATTTCTTCGAGCTCAGAGAGTTGGAGCATCCTTTGTGTACTGGCTAACTGGGAATCCATGTTACACTGCTTGACAACCCAGTAAGCCCGGTGTTCCAATTCGGTAGGAAGGTGGCAAGCTTTGCCAAAGACTAGGCGATAAGGCGACATGCCTATCGGGGTCTTGAAAGCGGTTTTGTATGCCCACAGGGCATCATCCAATAGTGTGGATCAGTCTTTCCTGTCAGGTATCACAGTTTTTTGTAGAATGTTCTTGATTTATCTATTTAAGACCTCGGTCTACCCATTTTTTTGTGGATGATACGGGGTAGCAATGCGGTGGTTAACCTCGTATTTTCTAAGTAGGGCATGGATTTGGGAGTGAATAAAATGACTTCCACCATCACTGATCATGGCCTTTGGTATTCCAAACCGGAAAAAGGTGTTCTACTTAACAAAGTCCTTGACAGTCTTATGATCGCATCGGCGGGTGGAGACGGCTTCAATCCATTTAGAAACATAGTCTACCGATACTAAGATGTACTCAAAGCTGTTGGATGGTGGAAAGGGGCCTATAAAATCAATACCCCAAATGTCGAAGATTTCGACAATCAAAATGGGCTGGAGGGGCATCATATCTTTTCTGGTCATGGTCCCCAGTGTTTGGCAGCGTGAGAAAATCTTGGCAAAGTTGTGTCCATCCTTAAATAAGGAAGGCCAATAAAATCCGGACTGTAGGACCTTCACAGCCGTTTTCTTTCCTGAGAAGTGGCCACCACAAGCTTGGTCATGATAAAAAGATAGCACACTCTAGACTTCGTCCTCTGGGATACACCACCTGATGATCTGGTTGGCACAGAGGTGGAACAGCATGGGATCATCCCTGAAATAGTGCTTGGCTTCGGCCAAGAACCTGTCCCGTTGTTGTCTGGACCAACTGTGCGAGGTCAGTCCTACAACCAGGTAGTTGATATAGTTAGCATACCAAGGTAGTTTCTTGTCTTGCACAGCTAAAATGTGTTCATCGGGGAAGGTGTCAGATAAAGGTAGGGAGGGTCCAATGTGGTCTGGGCGAAGTCTAGATAAGTGGTCAGCCACCACATTCTTTGATCCGGCTTTGTCGCGGATTTTCAAGTCAAATTCCTGCAAGAGCAGGATCCATCTGATGAGCCTGGGTTTCGCATCCTTTTTAGCCAACAGGTGTCGGATGGCTGAATGGTCAGTATAGATGGTCATGTGGGATCCTAGCAGGTAAGGTCAGAACTTCTCAAGTCCGAAAACTACAGCGAGCAATTCTTTCTCTGTGACAGTATAATTTCGTTGGGCCTCGTCCAACGTCTTGCTCGCGTAGTAGATCACCATGGGTTTCTTGTCTTGTCTTTGTCCCAAGACAGCGCTTATGGCAAAATCTGATGCATCACACATAATCTCAAAGTCCTCGGACCAATCTGGGGGCTGAAGTACAGGTGCTGTGGAAACTAAGTCCCGGAGGGTGTGATAAGCCTAGATGCAATCAGAGGTCATGTGAAATATGATGTCGTTGGTCAGAAGGTCGGTTATGGGTTTGGAGAGCTTGGAGAAGTATTTGATAAACCTTCGGTAGAAGCCAACATGTCCTAGGAATGAACGGATCTGCCGGAGCGAGCTAGGCAGAGGAAGTTTGGAAATCAAATCAACCTTAGTCCGATCCACCTCAATGCCCCTATGAGATACGATGTGACTGAGGACGATTCCTTCTTGAACCATAAAATGGCTCTTTTCCCAACTTAACACCAAATTAACCTCGATACATCGTTTTAAGATTTTCTCCAAGTTGCTCAAACAGTGGTCAAATGAATTCCCAAATACAGAGAAATCATCCATAAAGACCTCCAGGTATTCACCCTCCATTTCTGAAAAAATGGCTAGCATGCAACGCTGAAAGGTAGCAGGTGCGTTGCATAACCCGAACGGCATATGACGGAATGCAAACGTGCCGTATGGGCAAGTGAATGTGGTCTTCTCTTGATCTTCAGGAAGACTTGGTTATATCCTAAATATCCATCCAGGAAGCAAAAATACTTTTGCCTTGCCAATCTTTCAAGGATCTGGATGATGAATGGCAAGGGGAAATGATCTTTCTTGGTTGCTTCATTGAGTTTCCTATAATCAATACACACCCGCCACGAGGTGGTGGTGCGAGTGGGGATGGATTCGCCATGCTCATTGGTAACAATGGTGAGCCCAGCTTTCTTTGGAACCACTTGAGTGGGGCTCATCCAGGGGCTGTCAGAGATGGGGTAGATGATGTCGGCGTCAAGCCACTTGATAATTTCTTTCTTAACGACCTCCCGCATGTTTGGGTTTAACTGTCACTGCATCTGGCGGGAGGGTCATGCCCCGTCTTCCAGGTAAATCTTATGAGTGCAATAGGCGGGGCTAATTCCTCTTAAGTCTGAAAGGGTCCATCCAATGGCGGCCTGATGTTCCGAAAGGGTCGCGATCAACTTGAGTTCCTGATCCTTGGTTAGAAGAGAGTTAATAATCACAGGGAAGGTCTGGTCAGGTCCCAGGAAGACATACTTGAGATTCTCAGGCAGTGGCTTTAGTTCAGGTGCGGGTGGAACAACAGTCGAAGGGAAAGGGAAAGGCGGGAGTTGATTAACGTTAATCTCCTCAAATGGTGTTGTTTGATGGTAATTAGCCCTACAGAGGTCCTTGGGCAGCGATGGTGACGGGTCAGAACAGTCATTACAAGATTGGTGGTCTGAGACAGAACTAAGGGTAAGGCATTCCTTGACCAAAGGTTCCACGGGATCATGTTCCTCAACACAATCTCAATCAAAAGACTTGGTCACCCAGAAGATATCCAACTGCATTTTCTTATCTCTGAAGGCGGTTTCCATACATCCTGTGTCACAATTGATGTTTGCCTTAACCGTAGCTAAGAAAGGTCTGCCTAAGATTATGGGTGCATTCTGTAGTTTTTCAGGGACTTCCATGTTGAGCACCAAAAAGTCGACCGAAAAATAAAAGTCCTTGACCCGCACAATCACATCCTTGACAACCCCCTTCGGGGTCTTCACGGATCTATCTGCCAACTATATGGTGACAGGTGTGGGTGTTAACTCTCCGAAACCAAATTGGTGGTACAGGGTTGTTGTAATCAGATTGATGGAAGCACCTAAGTCCAGGAGTGCTCTATCAAATGTCATGTCCCTGATATTGCAGGATATCAGGGGTGCTCCTGGGTTAGTTCGCTTGAGCGGAAGGTTGCTTGATATTACAGAACTTGCTTGCTCAGAGAGCACAACCTTCCTAGGTGCTTGAGGTCTTGGCTTACGTTTGGGTGTACAGGCATCCTTTAAAAACTTGGTGTAAGTCGAGATGTGCTTAACGGCTTCGAGGAGTGGAATATTAATCTGAACCTGCTTAAAGATCTCCAAAAGCTCCTTAGTTTCCACAACATTTTTCTTCTTCTTGATTGTTTCCAAGGCCTCGGGGTGGGGTGTCTGAACATGGATAGGATCTATTTCTGGGTCCTTGGGTTTTTCCAGTGCCTCTTCTGAGTCAGGTATTTCAGCTGGTGAGGTTTCAGGAAGAGTCGGCCATTTGGGATCCTGGGTTTTGGTGCCGCTTCTCAAGGTTACCGCATTCGCAGAGGCATTGGGACCATGGGATGATCCTTGAGAAGACGAGGACGAAGAAGCACCAAACCCAGGGGGTGTTTGTGGGGCTGGTTGGACCATGTGAGCCTACCTGGGATTGCCCTGGAACCCTTACGAATTAGGGCCTCTATTAATCATGTCTCGCAGGTTCGGTTGTGGCTGAGAAGGTAGGGATCCTTCTTGTTTATAGTCCAATAGTTGGCTTAACTGTCCCTTTACTAAGGCCATTTCTTCCTGATGTTTCTGGTTCATTTCAGCCATCATCTTTATCAGGGTGTCCATTTGGTTCTGTGGGGGAGGGGGCGCCTTATTTGGATATAGGGGTCTAACTGGTGGTCTTTGCTGATAGGGGGTAGGTTTGGCTGCTGGTTTGGCCTGGGCTGGTTCTAGAATTGAGGTGGTTTCTGGTTTGTCCAACCAAAGTTGGGGTGATTACGCCAGCCAGTTGTTCTCGCGTTTTTGTGCGGGTTTAAAGTGTATCACGTTGTAGTATAACCGACAAAACGTTTAAACAAATATAAAGAATTTTATTACTCGAAAAACTAGAGTATCCGAGGTCGAACACGGGGAGCAATCTCAGTACTTTTTGAAACCAAAGAATACAACTGTTAAGTGAAAATGAGTGATTCAAAGAGAGAATTTTAAAAAGGGTTTGTAAAAGAAAATAGAATTGGACGTCTGATTTCTATAGCAGACGTCTTAAATGTAATCCCCTTTCTCTCCTCTTCTCCTTTCTGCTTCTTTCTCTTTATGCCTTTGCTTCTTGTCTCTTATTTCTTCTCCTGCCTTGCCTTCTTCTCTTTGGTTCTCTACAAAAGCTTCTTTCTTTTTCTTCTTCTGATCTTTGCAGAGTCTTCACTTGGCCTCTCTTCGTTCTTCTCTTTCTTCTGCCTTGCCTTCTTCTCTTTGGTTCTCTACGAAAGCTTCTCCTTCTTTTTTCGCTACACAGCCTCTTCTTCTTTCTTCTCTTCTTTTTCTGCAGATGCTAAGTGTTCGCTTCTTCCTTTGCTTCTTCCTTCTTGCGCACACCACAGCCAAAGCAAAACCTACCCCCGTCCCTCTACCTAAACGTCTCTCTCTTTCTCTGCAATTCGCTCAAGGACGCTCTCCCAGAGCTACACGGGTAATCGGGTTGGCTTCGCACCCGGGACCAAGCGCACTGGTAGGTGGTGATGCGCGAGGAGTGCCCAAGGTTAGGGTCGGGTCGGATCCCGCCAGATCCGCGAGGTCAAGCCGTGGACGAGGCGAGTGTGAGGGCAGGTGAGGGACCTCACCCCTGTGCTTACGGAGGCAGTGAGCTTAAAACACAAAAACAATTTATATTATACCTGTGTTTCGCGATTCCATGATGTGGGACTATCTGATCAGTCCCGATTTCATGCACGCCCGCAGAGATTCCGTCATGCAATTGCCCCAGCTGCTGGCCTCGCAGTGCGACTTGCTGGCCTCACTCACTTCGCGACACTCGCGTGAGTCTGCTGCACCTGCAACCTGGGATCCCTGGTGGCTGAAGCTGCTACGAGCTCCTCGCTGCTTCGGCGGTCAATGGCGGCAACAGCTGCAACCTGTCCTACACAAGAATGGCCTATTGGCCTGATCAGATTAGCTAGAAACCTTCGCCGTAGCATGGCGAAGATGATGCGCAGTGCTGCAGGCCACAGGTTGGCCTAGGCGTGCGTGCCTAGGTCAACTTGTGGTCGGAGCTGTGGGGTTGATTGGGGAGTGATTGTGGAGGTCTGGAGTGGCAGTGGAGGGGTGGACTGAGTTCCTGGTGGTGAGGCGAATCTCACGAGAGGGTTGGCGGGCTGTGTGGAGGGGCGGAGTGGTGTGGGCGGCTCGCCGGAGGGCGGTCGGAGGTGAGGACGATGGAGGTGGTTAGGCACTGTAGGGGTGTAATTAGATAAAATAGCAGGGGGAAAAGAGAGAGGAGAGGATGGAGAGGGTATCTAGGGTGATCTGGAAGGAATGGAGGCAGCGGAGTGGACGGCGCGTAACTGCCGTCGTTGGGGAAGAAGGACCCTGAGGGAGGAAGCGGCGACGAGGATGAGGGCAGGGGCACGTGCGCTTGGTACGGCACGACACGGGAGGAAGCAGCGGAGTTGACTCTGCTGTTGGTATGGTAGCAGAGAGACGAGAAGGAGGGGAGGAGGTCGCCGGAGCTTGCGGGTCTTTTGGCCGGAGATGGGAGAGAGGAAATTTGAGGGGATCTCTGTCAAATTCAAGCTTGCCCTCTGCGGCAGGGTCTGGGGAGTCTTTTGTAGGTGTTGGCCGCACCTTCTAGCGCGTGGAGACCGCGCAATTAACTCTGCTGGCTCGTCGGAGATGGAAGGAGGGTGGATACCCAAATCTCTCGTGCATTCGCACGAGAGATTGGGTTCACACCAGGGATCGTGATCTGCTTTAGATGGAAGGGAATTCCTCAGAGAATCCCCCTTCCATTTCTCGGAGGGAATCTCTGAGGGATTAGAGAGTAATCCCTCTCTAAACCTCGCCGGAGCACGGTTCTGCCCTAACAATGGCAGTAGGACCGGATTGCAAAGGGGGCGAAGAACTTAGGGGGCTCTCTGCAGAGATATTCAAAAGATAGGGACCAATTTGTGATTTGGGTGTACTAAATTGCAAAGTAGGTCAAGATGACCTCCCCTTAGGTTCAAATTTTGGTATAAACCTAATTTGGACCTAGGGAATCCAATGGTGAAGTTGGATTTTAGGTTTGACCATGTTTGACTGGATATTTTATGTAAAAACCCAAATTAGGTTAATTGAAGAGCTAGGACCCTAATCTAGGTCAAACTAGGTTCCAAAGGCCAAATTAAGTATTCTAAACCCTAGAGGATGTTTTTCCATGATTTTAAGAGGGTTTACTTGATTTTTATTCTGACCTGAACCTTGTTAATTTAAGCGGGTCTGTTTTAGGGTTACCAAGTGTCATTTAATTCTTAGATTGCACGTAAACCCATTTCTGATTGACTCAACCCACTTTTTATCTCATTTAGACCATTTGACCTATGTTTTTCCTCTGAGAAATCCCGTTTATGTAATGTAATGGTAAAATGGCAGTTTTAACCTTTATTTCATGTTTTCTTTTCAGAGCACTTGTTCGTTCAGTTAAGTCTTCTTCTAGGTTATGTAGGAGCCTTTATCTTCTTTATTGGGTCAGAATGAGCTAGTTATGGCTCATGATGAGGCTCTCATCACCAGTGTTGTAAGTATTGGAGAAAGGGTCAAGTTTAGCATAACCTTGGATAGCCTGTACATCTTCAAGGATAGCAGATGTCAATGGGGAGGGAAGAGAGTAATCAATGGTTGAGGGAGCAAAGGTCCCTCCCTGGAACATGGTCAAGGGTTGTTCCAGGTTCAGTTGGCTTAAGGGCTTGACCAGGTCAACATTGTGAGCTCCCTTTGCTAGGGAGAAGGTGTGTAACGAGTTCATGATCTGGTTAAGTAGGTCATCAATCTTTTTATCCACCAATTCCACTCTATCTAATTTCTTAGCAATGATGTCCATGTCAACCATTCTAGAATTTTCTTATACCTCATAAATCCCACCACGGGGTTGACTGGATCGGTTAAACTGGGTCATGGAGGCATTGTTGAGCGAATTTTCACTCATAGACTCAAAGAGCTCAAACGCGCTCTCCTCATCTTTGTTCAGGAAGTTCCCCCTGCATGAGGCATTGACGAAGTTTCGTAGGTTGCTGTCCAGACCATGGTAGAAGATCTAGGCCAATTGCCACCTTGGTACTTCATGGTGTGGGCATTTCCTTAATAGTTTATTAAATCTTTCCCATGCCTCATGGAATTGTTCCCCACCCTAGAGTGTAAAGGTAATAATGGCTCTTCTAAGGGCATTGGTCTTTCCTATGGGGAAGAATTTCTTTAAGAATGCATGCCTCAGTTCTTCCCAGGTGGTGATGGGTCTACCTAGGGTTCTAAGCCAGTGAGATGCCTTGTCTCTCAATGAGAAGGGGAACATCTTAATCAAAACAATGTCAAGGCTAATGTTCCTAAGTTTCACAGTTCAGGCTATCTGGTCAAGATCCTCTAGGTGCTGGAAGGGGTCTTCATTTGAGCTTCCATGGAAGTGGCTCTGAATCAGACTCAAGACATTTGGTTTTAGCTCAAAATCATCTCCCCCTTAGGGGATCCTAAGGTGCGGCTCAACTCGAATAGCAGAAGGATTGTAGAAGTCGCAGAGGGGCCTAGGTTGGTCTTGGAATGGTGGTAGATCAGGTGGTGGTTGCCCTTGTGGGCCTTGGAAAGGTGGTGGTGGTTGCCCTTGTGGGTTCTGCAATCGGTGTATGGCTTGCATGATAGTGTGGATCTGTTGCTGCTGAAGCCGGTGGTTTACATTAATCTGGCCTTGGATGATGGCCATTGTGTCTGGTGGGGGTTGGTCCTCAACCTCATCTACCCTAGGTTCTGCCATGTTTCTAGCAGAATCAAGTCACCTGGATTCCTATCCTAAAATAAACAACTCGGGATGCAGTGAGCGTCTCCCGTGCATACACTAGAGAAGAATAGAGGGGATGCAGAGAGCGACAGATGCGAGTAGTGTGTGTTCAACCAAGCAAACAAGCCTAGCCTTATGGTGTATTCCTTAAGGGACCTAGAAATCTCCAAAAGGGTGATTAAGCCCGTAAGCACTGGACTCCCCTTCCCAAAGCTAATCTGGCCAGGTTGATTATGAGGGGATTGAAGAGAAGGTTCTTCCTTTGGCTTGCACCACTGGTTCCATAGACCCCACAACCGCGGTCGTTTGACACTAGCCTGTAGCCTAGTCACCAGATTCTACTAAGGGAATGAAAGTCCAGTGCCCAGCGAACAAAACCCCGCCTTTCGAGACTTAACCCAGTCCTGCCTAGGGCACGTCTACTCTATTTTAAAAGGCTAGGATAGTGCTTGTGCTAGGGTTATGTGATGAGACGTTGATTAGGGTAGTGCCTCTTAGTTTTCCACTTTCAGAGTGTGTGCTCCTATCAAAACATGATTTTCAAGCAAGGATTTTTTTCTTAAGATGTGGTGTCTTTTAATGTTTCATCCTTACTTTTGTGTTTTTTAGGATTGACGTGTCTTAATGTTTTCAGACAAGTTTCAGTGGGCACATCAAGTTTTGCACACAATTCGTTAAAAGTAGATTTCCTTTTGTTGTGTAGAGGCTCTAAAACCCTAATGTACTCATCCTAGTGATCATGCAGCTTCTATTAGATGAGTCGATTTTACGGTTGAGTGGTGCAGCCCAAGTCAATTCAAGGTGGCTACGCAAACACCACTCAAAAAGAAAGAAGAACACTCCAAGAATCTTAGATTATTCAGAATGTTAAGAGTGTATAATTTCTTTTTGTTGGGTGATGTGTTAAGGATGTGAGTCAGGCAATAATGCACCATGCCAATTTTTTTTAGTTTTACAATTTTTTTAAGCAAGCAAACAACCATGGGTGAAGAAATACTCACGACGATCCTTGTTGCGCTTACTCCCTCGTTACCGTCATGAGTTACACTGCTTCGCCATCCCAGCGTCAAATTCCTGCAACCATCAAGTAGAAGGGGACAAGGTGTTAGACGATGTGAGCATGGATGTAAAATGGAAGTGACAAAATAAATCCGTTGCCTCCCTGGCAACGGTGCCAAAAACTGACGTGCGCGTGACGCATGTGTTTAGAAGAGTCGTTATAGCTTGCGCTCGCGACGTCGATTTTAAAATGAAGAAATGGGTGTGAGTCCCAGTCTCGATCTCAGGGAGGCGTGGAAATTGGATTTCACTTGTCACTTAATGTCACGAAAATCGTGGGGTTTTGCTTGCGAAAAGGTGCGGGTGAAAAGCGAGTGAGAGAGAGAGAGAATAGGGTTAGAATTTCTTCATTCACACATGCAACTTTATCATAAAAGAGGGCAAGTAACCAGATAGAAAATAACTTCATTTGACATGCAACTTTAGTTTATAATCACAACAATAGATAAATGCTTGAACATAAGTAAAGTAAAGCTTAAGATAAAAAGGGAAAGAGAAAAGGAAGATGGCGAGGAAGCCACGGCGGTGGAGAGAGGCCTCGTCAGCGGCCTCGTCAGCGGCTCGTCAGCTCCAGCGACTACAAGAGGGCTTAATGGTAGCTAGGAGTGGGGTAGAACACTTGCAAGTGAAGTGAATGCCTCCCATGGGTGGTTGGAAGGGGTTTAAATAGGAAGAAGGGCTTTAGGTTCTGAGCAATTTTCATCCAGAACCTTAGAACCACTCGACCCTGGGGCATGAGTCTACCCCACAACTTGGTCCACATCTGTGGACATCTTCTGCTGACGGGTTTAAGGATCAATCTTTTAATTCAGATTATGATCCATACCTGTGAATTCTTAACCTCTTCTTTGTTTGTGTTTTATGCCTAGCTAAAGGCATTAAATTTAGCATGTGTTTACATTCTACATTCTCTGCAGAGCTAATTGGATTTTCATGTTATTCAGGTGATATTATGTTTACTCAGCCTTTCTATGTCTTTATTTTTACAATGAGGACATTGCATCATTTTGGCATGGAGGTGGATAATTAATTCCTGAAATCATTTTGTTAACTCTATAGAATTTCTTTTAATTTCTTTAAAAAAAAGATGAAAATTCAAAAAGACAAAAAAAAAAGAATTAGGAGAAGAGAAATTAGGCTTTTGGAAGTTATTAACTTTAGGAAATGATACGATAGGACCTGAACACTTAGACTCTTCAGATCTTCGGGCTTAATTAGCCCTGGTGTCCACTCGAATGTGGACTTAGTCTCAAGTCCTCGCCAAGTAATTCTATTTTTAATTCGTCAATAAATTAGGGTGATATGTATACGACTTATCAACTCGTCCTCTGATTTGAGGGGACTTTAACCCTAAGCATCTACTCATTATTTGCATTGACTCACTTTTCAGCGGCTTCTTTGGAAATTAGGTAGCTAATGAACTGCCTAGGGTGGTATAGCTAGCAAGTTGTTGGTGATAACAACTCATCAGCTGGTTGTCCAGAGCCCAGCCACAAGACCATTTTCGTTATACTGCCTTTAGGTAAATCTTAAATCAGGGAAGCCACCTACTTAAAGAAAAAAAGAAAAAAGTAGAAAAAGGAGAAAAAAAAAATTAAACCACACTTCACTGCATGAGTATGGCTGGCAAGTTGTCGTGGGTAACAGCTTATTGACCTGTTGTCCAGATCTCGACTCACAAAAATGCACAATAGTTCCCAAAACACCTAGGGAAGAAGCAGGGAAGTAGAATAAACTGAGGAGATATACACTGGGTTCGCCCTTGTGTTGACCCCATAAATAAAAGTAGGGAAAAAGCTACCATTCGAAAAGATAAACCTCTAGGCAAGGTCACCTAGGGTCGTAGAAATCTGAAGTTCGTTTTAACGGCCGCCTAGTGAGTCTTTCACTCTTTTCACTAGATGCTAAGCACTTAGAGTCCTTTTCGAGTCTTAGGCGTGTCGGGTAGCCGTAAAAAGTTATCCTGAAACTCTCAAACTTCAAAAGTCCAAAAAAATTAGAAAAGAAGAAGAAAAAAATGTTTATCTTCCCTTTTCTAATAAGGCAAAGATTTGGGTGGTCTACATTCTGGTAGACACTCGGGTACTACTGAGTCTTTATAATTTAGGACCTTAGTTGATAATTTCTATTGTTAATAAACAACATAGGCCTAAGCGATCGAGTCCTAATTCTGTTTTAATACATAGCATGTAGTTTAATTTTGCTAGGGACTAGCAAAAGATAGAAATGGGGGTATGATATAGACACATCTATTTAGGTTAAAATGCCTAATCATGCATATTCCTAGGCTTAGATTTGCATTTCATATTATAAATATTGCATAGCATGCATCATTCTGCATTTAGAGTAGTTGTATATGTTTTAGGTTAATTAGGTCCTTTTTATGGTCGGGAGAGAGGAAGATTTATTTCAGGACCTTGGATGGACGAGCGGACCATACAGATTTGATTAGGATGACGATTGGAGTCTAATGCCTCTGAAATCGTCTTGATCGGAGTCCTGTAGCATCATATGAAGTCTGAGGAAGATCAACTGCCAGGGGGCAATGCGACATCCATACAGGCTTCGAATGAAAAATCCGACCATACGGATGGATTTGGAGCGACAATCGTAGTCTGGCAATGTGAAAATCAACTCAATCCAAGCCCCGTGGCACCATCTACAATAGAAAGAAGATGGACAGCCTAGATGGCACCATGTGGCTCCATCTAGACCACCCAACATGAGTCAGGAGTGGTCGCTCCTCCTCAAAGGCATTCCTCCTCATGAGATTTGGGCCATTGGATGCCCATCCAACGGCCCTTGTGAAGCCACGTCGCCTGCCCATCTTCAAGAGAGCCTCCATTGCGCGATCTTAACCGTTGGATGAAAATCCAATGGCTAGGATTGCTTGATCATCGGCCTCAGATAATTCAAAACCGCGACACCTTTTGACGCGTGCTGCAGTGGTCTCCAGAGGCGTTCTCAACTCTTTGGCACCGGTTCGAGCTCTCCCACTCTTCCAATCTAGCCGACGGTGAGGCACGATTGATTTCGACTGCCCGATCATGCACGAGCGGTCGAGATGTGGATACGTGGATGCACAGATGACCACCGATCCAGTGGAGGTGCTCACGCAGGTGTCGATGCACATCCCCACGCACCATCAATGCCATCTGCAAGCACGCGAGCATAGCTGCAAGCGAGCGTGAGCTGGAGGCTATAGCGACAGTTGCATGGCCTTTAGTGATGCTTGTAGTTGTCACTAATGGCCTACACTACGCACGTGCCAGCAAAGGAATTCAAGAGTGCCAGTAAGCTTAAGCAACGTTTGTGGGATTGGCTGGTGCAGATCTACAGCGACACCTTTGATGTCACTAAATGCCCTCTACATGAAGTGCCCTCTTCCCTTCACTATAAAAGGACCCCTACACCTCCCCTTCTTCTTCATCTCTTCCTTTCTTCCTTTCACCACCTCTAAGGCTCTAGAGAGAGCTTGTCCTAAGCCTGCGATTCTCCTTTAGAGTAGAAAAGAAAATATTTGTCCTGCCTTTCATCCCCCTTCATGGAGCATCCCGTGGCCATCTTCTCACCTCCCTTTGGGAAGAAGATCCTCGCCGTGACGTCGTCCTACCCCACCCTCTGTCCTCTGGCTCCATCCCCGTTCGTCCCACTCCTCAGCACCTTCCTCCAGCCGACGTCAGAGCGAGTCATCCTTTAAGCTACCATTGAGGGGTATTCTCTCACCTCTTTCTATCTTTTTTGCTTTCGTAGTGTAGTTTTTTCACTTTCGTAGTTGTAACAAACATTTATTCATAAATAGATGATTGTTCTTCTCTCTGTCTCTGTCTCTCTATTTTTATTTTGCAAGTAGATTAGCTAGATTTCATCAACCTAATCTCTTGCCCTATTAAAAATACCAAAAAAATTAGAAAAGACAAAAATGACAAAAACAAATAAAAAGTGAAACACAGATTTTCAAAATCAAACGTTTGCCTCCCCATGTTTGACCCAAGACTCACTTTTCAAGTTTCAATTATAAATTTTATCTGATCAACGGATTTTCTCATGAATCGAACTACGACGACGGGTTTTCCAAACTCGAACCCTTTATGTGTGAGAATCCACCGTAATCAATTCCTTATTAGTTAGAGAGGGTTTTGAGTTAAACTTTAAATGTAATGAAGTTGTTATGTTGAGATATGGAATATTTTATTGAAAGGGGTATTCGACAGATTTTGATCTATTATTTAAAGTGAGATGTGGTGTGGATGTATCATTTAGAAATGCTCTAAATAATGTTAGTTTTTATTCGATTCAATCTGTTTGCAGTAATATTGAATCTTGTGATATATGACATGGTTGATTGGGTCATGAAAATTTTAATTCTTTAAAAAGAATGATGAAATTAAATATGATTTCTGAACACACCATACATAAAGCTAAGAAATGTGCGATATGTGTGCAGGCTAAACAAACTAGGAAGCTTTTTCACTTTATTACCAGAGATACTGAGATTCTAGATTTAGTGCACATGGGTATCTGCGAGTTTGACGGTGTGCTGACTACGGACAATAAAAAGTATTTTAATACCTTTATAGATTACAGTAGTAGAAACTGCTGTGTATTTGCTTAAGTCTAAGGATGATGCATTAAGTAAATTCCTCATCTTTAAGAAAGAAGCAGCAACATAAAGTGAGAAAACTCTTAAGAAATTGTGGTCAGATAGAGGAGGGGAGTATACATCTAACTTATTTGATAAACAGTGCCAAGCTTTTGGTATAGTTCATAAAGTGACGACTCCATATTCCCCTCAATCTAATGGATAGCAGAGCGAAAGAATATGACCTTTATTAACAAGGTCAACGCTCTCTTGCAAAGCTCAGGATTACCTACTTACATGTGGGAGGAAGCTTTGGATATAGCATGCCATATTCTGAATAGAGTTCCTCTCAAGCATAAGGAAAGTAGTCCATTTGAGATTTGGAGAAACAAAAAACCAAGTTTGAAATATCTCAAAGTGTGGGGCTGCCTTGCAAAAGTGGTTGTCCCAGAACACAAGAGGAAGAAGCTTGGACCTAAGACAGTTGATGTGGTCTTTCTGGGTTATATTGATAATAGCTATGCCTAAAGGCTTTTTGTTATAAAATCTGAGATTTCAGGCATAGATGTCAACACTATTGTTGAGCTTCGTAATGCTACATTTTTTGAGGATGTCTTCCTATGAAGATCGAATTACCTCAAAATATTACTTTAGATGATCTAGCCACCACATCTGGTTCTATTCCCGGTCAAGTGGAAATGATGTCTAGTGTGGGGGCTAGCTCTTCCCGTTTTGAACCCAATCAAGTAGAAGAGTCTTAACCTAGGAGAAGTAAAGGACCAAGAATTGCCAAGGATTTGGGAAGTGATTTTATTACTTACCAAACTAAGGGAGATCCCCCCACTTATTGTGATGCTATGGCTTCTTCTGAAGCTAAGCACTGGAAAGATGCCAATAAGAATGAGATGTACTCAATCATCTCTAATGCCACTTGGGAGTTAGTTGATTTACCTCCAGAGTGTTCTACAATTGGGTGCAAGTGGGTATTTAAGAGAAAACTCAGGCCTGACGGATCTATTGAAAAATACAAAGCTAGACTTGTTGCCAAGGGGTTCAAGCAAATGGAAGGAATTGATTATTTCGATACCTATTCTCTAGTAACTAGGATAACTACTATCCAGATGCTTATTGAATTGACTTCTCTTTATGATCTGACTATCCACCAAATGGATGTGAAGACCGCCTTTCTTCGTGGCGATCTTGAGGAGATCTTTATGGACTAGCCTGAGGGATTTATAGCTCCTAGGAATGAGAAAAAGTCTTGGAAACTTGTTAAATCTCTTTATGGTTTGAAACAAGCACCTAAGAAATGGCATGAAAAGTTTGATAAGACCATACAATCTTTTGGCTTTAGAGGTCACAAATTTGACAAGTATGTCTACTTTATGATTAAGGGTGATATGTGTATTGTCCTATGCTTATATGTAGATGATATATTATTGTTTGGATCAGACATTATAATTGTGAATAAACTAAGTTCTTGAGTAGTAAGTTTGAGATGAAGGATATGGGTGTTGCAAATGTGATCCTAGGCCACAAACTTATTTGGTCAACAGAGGGGATAGCCATTTCTCAATCTCATTATGTTGAGAAGGTTCTTGAGAAATTTGGCTATGAAGATTGCAAGGCTGCAAGCACTCCTTTTGATACATCAAAAACTTTCTATAACAACAAAAGTGGAACACTTGTTTCACAACTAAGATATTCACAGATTATAGGAAGCTTGATGTATTTGGCTAATTGTACTAGACTAGATATTTATTTTTCGCTTTCTAAGTTGAGTAGACACGCAAGCTGTCCTGACCATACTCATTGGGATGCCTTAGACCGAGTACTTAGGTACTTAAAGGGAACTATTTCCCTTAATTTGCATTATGGTAAATATCCCTTAATTTTGGAAGGATATAGAGATGCAAGTTGGATTGATCAAATGGAGGATTCCGAAAGTAATGGTGTTACAGGGTATATCTTTACCCTTGGAGGCGGTGTAGTCTCCTAGCGGTCTACAAAACATACCATTTTAGCCTGGTTTACCTTTGAGGATGAGCTATGTGCTTTGGACACCACTGGAATTGAGGCTAAATGGCTAAAGAGACTTCTTACAGAAATCCCTATAGTGAGTAAGCCAATTCTTACGATATCTTTGCATTGTGATAGGATGGTTGCTATAGGAAAGACTAAGGGTTCAAAGTTTAATTGAAAACAAGGAGGCATATCCAAATCAGACCCAAGTTTGTAAGGGATTTAGTGTCTCAAGGAGTGATTGCTGTGGAATTCATAGGATCTAAGGATAACACAACAGATCCATTTACTAAAGGACTTGATGGATCTTTAGTCCTTAAGTCTAGGCTTGGGATGGGATTGAGACCCATTGGGAGTTCACTCGCAGTAGCAACCTGGTGTCGGACCTGAATAGGTTATTAATATGGTGATTTTATCATTGAAATGTGTATAGTGGTTAACCTAAATCGGACCTAACCATCTCTTTACAAAATTTTTAACCTGGACTACTTGATTTTATCTTGGTCACTTTTAGGTCCAGGGTCGAACTCAGGGAAGTGGGGTTACAAGTCAAGTTTCTACGCCTTTCCTACAACGAGTCTCTTCCATTCATTTATTGTGTTTTTGATGTTTTTCTTATTTAGATTTTTTTTGGTAATCTTTGTCCTTGAGGCACACCCTCAAAATTGAGTTCTTCGCTTTGAGACAAAACAAGGTTCCAAAACAGGTCTTACTATTCGCAAGACGGAATAGTTGCAAGTCAAAGATTATATTTTCTCTTTTATATATTTTTTTATCTTTTTACTAACAGGAAAGTGAAACAGAAATAAAGTAAATACAATATATATATATATATAGGTATATATTATGTATATAAAGGGGTTGGGGTGGAGGCGGAGATGGAGTGTAGCACGGTGTCGAGTCGATCGTCGTCTAGAGAGACACAACAAACGGGACTAGGTGCCGCGTGGAGTGTGGGATGGATGGTGGAAGATGTATGTAACCACGCTTTTTGTACGCGTGTATCGGGGAATATCAGCAACTGGTGCAGATATTCCCACGATACAGCGTATGGTAAATAATGTGAAAATATATGTATATATGTAAATATATCTATATGTATATATGTATGTAGCTATATGTATAGATATATATATATATAAATATAAGTATATAGATATATTCGTATATATATATATATATATATGTACTAATACTTAGTTATATAAATACTACTATATACATAGATATTAGTATATATATATATATGTATGATTATGTATATAAGTATATGTATATATGTATATATATATGTATGTAAATATATAAGTATATATATGTATGTATGTATGTATACTAATACATAAGTATATAGGTACTACTATATGTATAAATATAAGTATATATATATGTATAAATATATGTATATATATATATCAATATATATATGTATACATATATATATATATGTAGATAATAGTGTATAGGTGTGTGTGTGTGTGTGGAAGTGTGAGTGTATGTGTGTGTAAACGTCGGTGAAGAGAGTGTTGTGAGAGAGAGTTAGAGAGAGAGAGAGAGAGAGCAGGAGAGAGAGCAACCACACTGCTAGAGAAGAGGAGGATAAGTCATCCGCGAGCCCAATGCGTCGTGTGAAGGTCCTCAAGCGCACACGCAGGCGTGTATGCGCGTGGGGACGTGCATGCTGGAGGGCGAGGGGGGCGGAGAGGAGACGCAGCGCACCGTGTTGCGCGAAGGCTGGAGCAGGCGCTGGCGCTCGCAGGTGCACGTGGTGAAGGAAGCGGACGAAGGCAGGAGCTGGGAGAGGGCTAGCAGACGTGCGGGCGGGCGCGTGCACGGGCGAGGTCCGGTTGCGGCTCGCCGGGTGACTGGATAAGTGAGAAGCTTTCCGGTCACACCACTGTAGCCACAGTGTCATGCAGACTCACGTGAATAGTGGCTACAGTGGAAGGTCACGCCGCATGACCGGGTACGGGCGGTTGTGTGAGTGCAGACGGCTCGGCGAGCGTGGCAGAGTGGCTTCGGCTGCTGGCTTGTGGGCGTGACCTCGCGACAGAGCACGCTGAGGGGGGTTGGGTTGTGAGCGAAGGGGCGCGACAGGGTGCGTGGAGGTTTGCGGGTGCTGCTGGGGTGCTTCGCCGCCGCTGCAGAGGCACGCAGAGGCCGGTTGGGGCGGGAGAGAGCAGGATAGGGCGGAGAAGTGGGAGGCGGTGATGCCTGCAGGCACATGCAGAAGGGGCTGGGGGCGCCTGCAGGCGCACGCGGAAGGGGCTGGGCCTACTGCTGCTGCTGTTGCCTTGCCACTGCTGCTGCCGCCGAGCTTCGAGCTTCAGACCTTGAAGCTTGTGGCCATGGCTGAAGGTGCTGGAGCGGAAAAAAATGAGAGAAGTGCCACCACGCCCACCGGCTCTTTGAAGTGCTGGGCGGTGGTGGTCTCACTGTGGTGGGTGTTCACCACAGTGAGGGCTCCTGTCCGCTGGGTGTCTCCGAGGAGGAGGGCCGGCATGTGGAGGGAGAGGGAGGAGAGGATGGCCTGGAAGAAGATGGAGCTGTGGGTTCTTTTTTTTGAAGTGGACCAGGCCGTTTGCAAAGGAGCCGTGGTCTTTTATAGAGGAAAAAACCATGCACGGCCATGCCCTGGCTGTGCATGGCTCATGCATGGCCTTGGCAGGGAGAGGCAGTCGCAGGGAAGGGTAGATGCAGGGAAGGGCAGCTGTAGGGAAGCTTGGCGCGAGGAGAAGAAGAAGAAGCATGCAGCCATGGGAAATAAAAAATCAAGTGAAATAAAAAATAACAAGTTGGTGAATTAGCAGAGATGCACATGAGGAAAACGTGAATTGCGAGGTCATTTTATTTCACTCTCCTCCCCTCTTAATTAAATGCATGCATGCGTGTAATTTTATAATGCGACTATGGAGACCTAATATGCATAGGTAATGCTAGGAAATAGCACAAGACGGTGCAATTGCAGGCGTATTTTTGCGGTGCAATCATACCTCCATGCCTTTCTTTTGCTAGTCTCTAGCAAAATAATATTTAGAAATGATCTTAAGCTGAAGATTTTCTTCCGAGGCAACATAGGTGTGTTTATTGTTAGATATTGTGAGAACCAATTGTAGAGAAGACTACCAGTACTTTAAGTCTCACATGACATAGATCATCACTCGACTAACCAGGACTCTTGATATTTAAACCTTAAGTACGATTTCCAGGACCCAGGAGGTTTTTGCCGTACTCAAGAGCTCAAGAGATTATGGCTTGTGCTTGGTGAAGGATCAAGACTGACCAGATGAACATTAAGACTCAAGCCTAGGGTTTCACGATTTTTTAAGTAAAGGTTGGTCCCAGTTTCAGCTCGTGTCTTCGAATTGACCCTTAAGAAGATGACGGAAACTCAACTCCCATTTTTTGACATTTGTGGCTCACAGGAAAACAAGGTATTTGTAACCTACCCTGAAGAACTTCTTGTAGGGCGAAGACTTTACAGAATTTGTGAGATATACTGACTTATTTGCATCTCTCTCTCTATTTTTTTTTTTTAGAAACACGTGTCAGTATATCTCTTACAACATTATTTGGAGGAGTACAGTTTTCTTTTTGGTGGGAGAGTTTCTTTTTTTTGGTGGAAATAGTCACTCCTAAACACAAGACTAAAACCTGGGATAAAAAGTCTACCTACATGCACAGGTAAGGATTCCACCTTCCCTAATGAACACTAGGGTTGGATCTTATGTTCACCTGGTCCTTCCTGATATGTGCAGTGTGAACCAAGTTTACTTAAGCTCTCAAGTAAAAGCAAACCAACGGATCATGTACTGGTGTCTCAGGTACAAGAATACATCCTTAGTTAGGAGAGATTCCGATCTATTTTGTCAATGCTCAAGTGAATTAAGCCGAACCTGAGTGAATCAAGTTTCTGTGGCCTGGAAAGTCTTCAAAATAGAGGTTTAATATCCATAAACACTTATTGAATTTTTGTTTCAGCTTTCAGATCATTACTAAACACCATTTATTATTATATATATTTATTTTTTTTCTTTTTCTTGCATATTTATAAATAGGTGGGAACTGTATGATACCATAAAATACCCAGATCCTATGGATGCCTATCCACCCCCCCATGCCAAACAATGCTGTGTCCTCATATGCATGCAGGGAAAGGTAGAGAAAGGACGAAAGATTGGATAACGAAAGCTGAGGTGCAGGGTATACAGCAGGGTGGTAGGGTGGGTGGATGGTGGGTGGTGAAGTGAAAAGTGAAGTGATCGTAATAGTGGTGTGCAAAGTGATGGTGGATGGTGAAAGGTATGGCATTTCATGGGACGAGAGTGTCCCAGGCGAATTGGAGAACAAGTCGGGAAGAAGAAGTTGGCCCTCAGATTGGCCAAGAAGAGGGGCTCTTTGGATAGATGGATCCAAAAGGGAAAAGCCCCAGTGAGTAGGATATGGGCTCAAGGTCCTAATGTGGAGTTACAAATCTACCTGATTTGGCGGGAAAGAAAGGGCAATCCGGTCTTCAAGAGTGTGGACCGGTGATGAGTAGCCCGGAGATGACTCAGACCACGAGGTATGGGAAGCAGAGAAAACTTCATCAGAAGTCTGGTCAGGAGAAGGTAAGGGAATAGGGAGGGATGGGGGAACATCACATTATGTGTTGGTCAGGCAGTCATCAGTGTTTATAAGTAATCCGCAGCAGTCCGAATAGGTCCCAAATAGTCCGATACCTATGCTGGCGACCATGTCCTCGTCAGACGTGTCATCCTTGATACAATCGTGATCAAAGTTCTTGGCTACCTTGAAGATGTTAAGCTTGATCTTTTCATATCCAACGATAATCTCGATACAGCCTAACTCGTAGTCGATAAGGGCGCGGGCTGTGGCCAAGAAAGGTAGACCAAGGATGATCGGACAATCAGAAAGTGAGCTAGGAACTTCCATATCTAAAACAAGGTCAACAGGAAAACAGAGACTGTTGACCCTAACCACCATGTCTTCCACCACACCCTTCGGGATTTTGACAGAATGATCTGCCAACTGTAACGTGACAGGGGTGGGTTTCAGATTTCCCAAGGAAAATTTTTCGAGCATGATGGTCGGTATGAGATTTATGGAAGATCCTAGATCAAGCAGGGCACGATTAAAACTACAGCCTTGGAGGCTACAGGAAATAAGCGGTGTGCCCGGATCTTTCTGCTTCAGTGGTAGGTTTGACAGTATAGCACAACTCGCATGAGGTGAAAGAACCACTGGATTCTTAGTTTTCTTTGATTGTCGCCTGGGTGTTGTGTAGTCTTTGAAAAATCGGGTAACAGTAGGTATGTGATCGATAGCCTCGAGCAGGGGTACTTTGATTTCTACATCCCTGAACAAATTACGCAGGTTATCAAAGGCCTGCGTGTCTTTCTTCCTGACTTTTGGCTCCCTCAGTAGAGCCTTAGGGAATGGGACTGACTCTCGCAACAATTTGGGTGTATTGTCCTCTCGCGAATGCGGTGCGCATCCCGAATGAGAGGGCGATGAAGAAGAAGGGCCAGGATCAGGTCGAGGCGAATCAACGGTCTGCTTACCGCTCCTCGTAGTGATAGCATTGGATGATGTAGGTCCAGTGGGATCATACGGTCGAGGAGGGTTTGCAATAGGGACATAAGAGTGCGGTGCTGCAGCGGGATTAGCCTGAAATCCCAGTGGAATGCTCGGAGCTTGCAGAATTTGATGAACCTACCCCTGAGAAGGTCGTACCTGTGGTTGAGGACCACAGGGTACGAAATTTCATGAGTTTGGAATAGGTTGGGCGGGAAGAGTGCCCTGAGATCGAGTCGCCATGCGTTGTTGACTGATCTCAGCATTCTGCTGCGCCAATTGGTGCTGAAGAGAGGTCATGTTCCTTTCATGGCACTTTGACATATCCGTCATCATTCGCATCAATTTGTCAGGAGGACTTGATGTGTGTTCGATTTACGATACGCAAGGGCCTAATGGCGGATTCACCATAGGATTAGATTGGGCCCTTGGGATGACGGGTGCGGACGGTCGCATTGGTCCACTCGTGGGGTTTTGGCATTGCGGGTTGTTGGAACATGCGAAATTCGGATGATTTCTCCACCCTGGGTTATAAGTGGCAGAGAACAGGTTGTTCTCCAAGGCGCAAGCATCTTCTATGCCAGAAGACGTGTCCACGTGTAAATATGCATCCGAGCACACGGAGGCTTGGTCCTCTGTGTCGAAATACTGGCTCACAGAAGCCAGTTCCACGTGACTTACCGAGTCGCTTGGCGTGACACTCGGTGCGGGGTTTTTGGTGTTGGAAGAATTTGGGTTGTGACAAAGTGGTGAAGAGGGGGTGTTTGCCATAGAACGGGCGGGGTTGGCCAGAAGCTCGTCCAGCTTCTTGTGCACGATGGAGACTTCATCCAGTTTTTGTGCAATAAGGCTTAGATCAGTGGATGAATGGGAGGGTCCCGTGTCAACTTCGTGGACATTTCGAGGCTGGCTGGTACGATTAAAGGCGACAATGGAAGCATTGTTCATCGCGTTTTCACTCATATTTTCAAAAAATTCAAATGCTCCATTCTCGTCTTTATTCATAAAGTTCCCTCCGCAGGAAGCGCCTGCAATCTGCTTTAAAGTCTCATTTAGCCCATAGTAGAAAATCTGGGCTATATGCCACTTAGGTAGACTGTGGTGCGGACACTTCTTGAGGAGGTCGTTATACCTCTCCCATGCCTCATGAAATTGTTCATCATTTTGTTACGTAAATGAGGTGATAGCACGGTGAAGTGCATTGGTTCGCCCGATTGGGAAGAACTTCTTGAGAAACGCTGTTTACATCTCTTCCTAAGAGTGGATGGTTCTCCTAAGGGTGCGTAACCACTACGACGCTTTATCCCGCAATGAAAACGGGAACATTTTCATGAGGACTATAGGTAACCCGACATTTCTTGGTTTAATAGTTTCAGCTAGTCAGGTTAGGTCTTCCAAGTGGAGAAATGGATCTTCACTTGCAAGACCATGAAAGTGAAAATTTATTAGGCCAATTATGTTCGGTTTCAGTTCAAAGTCGTCCCCGCCCATGGTCACCCGAATTTGTCCTATGGTCTCTGTAGCAGAGGGATTCTGATATGAGCTAAGAGACCTAGGCACCTCCCGTTCAGGAGGGTTTTGCATTTCCTCCAATGTTTCCTGAATGGCTTCCATTTTCTCACTATACATTTCCATTTGGGCTTGGAGGCGGGTTATGGGATCTAAGGCTCCACCACCTGGTGGGTTCTGAGGGCGGTTTCCTCCCTCGAGATTTGGGGGTGGGCTTGCAGCCATATTTGTGGAGGAGGAGGAGGATTCGCTCCTTTTCTAAATGTATCAAGCAATTCAATCAGTTCAGGGTTTTGTGACCTCCTCCGAAACATGCACTACAGCAGGAAGAATTGGGGAGATGAGAAGGGAAAAGAGACGAGAAAAATGACGCCGCAAAGGTACACTTGATGAAAAATCAGTACAATCAAATTCCTAACCTCTACAGTGTGCCCTTAGATCTAAAGATCTAATTTACCTACTATCACGAACTACGGAACTGAATGCGAGCACCGCGGAACCACCGGGCCAGATTGAAAGGCCGTTTGCCCCAGTCTTAGACACCCGATAGCACGCGGGAACTCTCACCAGCACGTAGACGCTACACGCAGGTAGTTCAACCTCCAATCCATAGTAAGGGTCAAGTTACTACTAGTTTTAGTTAGAGGCTTAGGGTCAAGTGCTTTTGGAATGTGAAAGGCGTTGTTTACGGGTAATGCCCAAGTGATTGATTTTCAGAGTGTGTAAAACAAGCATGCAACAAGGAAATCTCCCCAAATTGAAGTTTTTATTGGTGAATGGCTTTTAGAGTTCAACCTTAAGTAGTATGAATTTTAGGATTTTGCTGAATTACTAATTCAACCAATCTCCGGGTTTTTGAGAGAATACAGGTTTTCTTCAAAGCCCAACAAACCCTTCTTCAATATCAGTTAGTTAATGCATGCTAAAATGCAATGGGCTAACCTAAATGGAGATTTCTATGTGTGGATGCACAATTCAGTTTTATATTAGTGTGAAAGGGAGCCAAAGCACTTCAATTCAAGTGCTCCCAATCACCAGAAAGATTTCCACACACAAGGCTCAACCAGAAGAAAATCAAATTGTTGGGGGTTGAGGTATTCAGGATCGAATCTTAGGCAAGTTGAAAAGTCGTGGTGGGGTTGGAATTAACTCAATTCCAAGTTTCCCCACCAAAAAGGTGATCCCGAATTATAGATAAGTGAGGCAAAAGAGGGATGCAATCAATCTTTTTGTGTTTGCCTCAAAGAATACTTCACACGGCGAAAAATTCAAGAATCAAGATTCTTGGATTTTCGCTATGCGAAGTAGGGTGGGAGATCCCGGGGCGGTGGGAGTAAGGGCAATCAATCAAACAAATGAAATTTAATCCACTTGCCCCAAGAGATCCCGAGAAGTTTTTCTAGTTTTTTTTTTAGTTTTTATTTTTTTATTTTTATTAAGGTGACAAGTTAAGCCTAGTTGCTAAGAAAAGAAGACCTATTTGTTTGGCAACATGTGCGAAGCTCCAATGCGGTGTTGGTGACTTCATGGTCTCATTCCCACCTTGGATCTGCTCACGTCTTCGACTTCGTCTGCCTGCCTTCTCCTTGCGCCAAGTTCACCTGTACACCAAAAACAGAGATACCCGTTAAGAGAGAAGACAAGAGAAAAAATTACAGGAATGGAGTAAAAACTTACTTGAAGGCGCACTTCCCCGGCAACAACGCCAGAAAAGTTGTGGTGTCGGACCCGAATAGGTTGTTAATATGGTGATTTTATCGTTGAAATGTGTATAGTGGTTAACCTAAATTGGACGTAACCATCTCTTTACAAAATTTTAACCTGGCCTACTTGATTTTATCTTGGTCACTTTTAGGCCCAAGGTCGAACTCAGGGAAATGGGGTTACAGGTCAAGTTTCTACGCCTTTCCTACAACGAGTCTCTTCCATTTGTTTATTGTGTTTTTGGTGTTTTTCTTATTTAGATTTTTTCTGGTAATCTTTGTCCTTGAGGCACACCCTCAAAATTGAGTTCTTGGCTTTGAGCCAAAACAAGGTTCCAAAATAGGTCTTGCTATTCGCAAGACGGAATACTTGCAAGTCAAAGATTATCTTTTCCCTTTTATATATTTTTTTATCTTTTTACTAACAGGAAAGTGAAACAGAAATAAAGTAAATACAGTATATGTATATATATATATATAGGTATACATTATGTATATAAAGGGGTGAGGGTGGAGGTGGAGATGGAGTGTAGCACGGTGTCGAGTTGGTCGTCGTCTAGAGAGACGCAACCAACGGGACTAGGTGCCGCGTGGAGTGTGGGATGGATGGTGGAAGACGTATGTAACCATGCCTTTTGTATGTGTGTATCGGGGAATATTAGCAACTGGTGCAGATATTCCCGCAATACAGCGTATGGTAAATAATGTGAAAATATATGCATATATGTAAATATATCTATATGTATATATGTATGTAGCTATATGTATAGATGTATATATATATATGTATATATATATAATAATATATGTATATATATAGGTATATGTAGCTAGATATGTATATATATGTATGTATATATATATATATATATATATATATATATAGATATATGTAGATAGGTATGTATATGTATATGTATATATATATAAGTATATAGATATATGTATATATATATATATGTATACTAATACTTAGTTATATAAATACTACTATATATATAGATATTAGTATATATATACATATGTATGTATATGTATATAAGTATATGTATATATGTCTATATATATATATATATATGTATGTATGTATACTAATACATAAGTATATATATATATATATGTAGATAATAGTGTATAGGTGTGTGTGTGTGTGTGTGGAAGTGTGAGTGTATGTGTGTGTAAACGTCGGTGAAGAGAGTGTTGTGAGAGAGAGAGAGAGAGAGTGGGAGAGAGAGCAGCCGCGCTGTTGGAGAAGAGGCGGATAAGTCGTCTGCGAGCCCAATGCGTTGTTTGAAGGTCCTCAAGCGCACGTGCAGGCGCGTATGCGCGCGGGGACGTGTGCGCTGGAGGGCGAGGGGCACGGAGAGGAGACGCAACGCATCGTGCTGTGTGAAGGCTGGAGCGGGCGCTGGCCCTCGTAGGTGCACGCGGTGAAGGAAGTGGGCGAAGGCAGGTGCTGGGAGAGGGCTGGCAGACATGCGGGCAGGCGCGTGCACGGGCGAGTCCGGTTGTGGCGTGCCGGGTGACCGGATAAGTGAGAAGCTTTCCGGTCACCCATTGTAGCCACAGTGTCGGGCAGACTTGCGTGAAAAGTGGGTACAGTGGAAGGCCGCACCGTGCCACCCGGTATGGGCGGTTGTGTGAGTGTGGATGGCTTGGCGCGCGCGGCGGAGTGGCTTCAGCTGTTGGCTTGCGGGCGTGACCTCGCGACAGAGCGCGCTGAGGGGGGTTGGGTTGTGAGCGAAGGGGTGCGACAGGGCACGCGGAGGTCTGTGGGTGCTGCTGGGGTGCTTGGCCGGCCGCTGCAGAGGCGCGCAGAGGCCGGTTGCGGGCGGGAGAGTGCAGGACAGGCCGGAGAAGCGGGAGGTGGTGATGCCTGCTGGCGCATGCAGAAGGGGTTGGGGGCGCCTGCAGGCACGTGTGGAAGGGGCTGAGGCTACTGCTGCTGCTGCCGCTGAGCTTCGAGCTTCAGACCTTGAAGCTTGCGGCCATGGCTGAAGGTGCTAGAGCAGAAAAAAATGAGAGAAGAGCCACCACACCCACCGACTCTTAGAAGAGCTGGGCGATGGTGGTCTCACTGTGGTGGGTGTTCACCACAGTGAGGGCTCCTGTTCGCCGGGTGTCTCCAAGGAGGAGGGCCGGCGTGTGGAGGGAGAGGGAGGAGAGGATGGCCTGGAAGGAGATGGAGCTGTGGGATCTTTTTTTTGAAGTGGACCAGGTCGTTTGCAAAGAAGGAGCCGTGGTCTTTTATAGAGGAAAAAGCCATGCACGGCCATGCCCTGGCTGTGCATGGCTCATGCATGGCCTTGGCAGGGAGAGGCACCCGAAGGGAAGGGCAGTTGTAGGGAAGGGCAGCTGTAGGGAAGCATGGCGCGAGGAGAAGAAGAAGAAGCATGCAGCCGCGGGAAAGAAAAAATCAAGTGAAATAAAAAATAAAAAGATGGTGAATTAGCAGAGATGCACTTAAGGAAAATGTGAATTGCGCGTCCATTTTATTTCACTCTCCTCCCCTCTTAATTAAATGCATGCATGCATGTAATTTTATAATGCGACTATGGAGACCTAATATGCATAGGTAATGCTAGGAAATAGCATAAGACGGCACAATTGCAGGCGTATTTTTGCAGTGCAATCACAACCCAACCTAACTGAGTGGAGATCCTACAAAGTAAGTTCAATGTGGTAACAACAAGCTATATGGGGAACTAGTTAGCACTCATTGTTAGATGTTTTTGCATCTGAGTCTAATCCTTGGAAGCCAAAGTACCTTAAGCTACAAATTTAGAGAGCGCAAAGGCTTTGAATGGGTTCAAGCCTTTATGGTAGGATGTGAGCAGTGCATCCTCGGAGAACACCACCTATGTGAGTATTACTATGGGCTGCATGTAAGGGAATAGGGTCTTTCCTGATTACACTCATGAACCAGGTAGGGTTCATGGCCCTTAAGAGCACCATCCATGAAGATTATCACCAAGAACATAATTCTGTTGTCACCACTATACACCTTACATCAAAGGTCTAAAATTCAAGACTAATTTCACTTTATTCCTGTGGTGGTGAAGGTAAAAGACTCAGGTAAGGGTTCAAACCGGAAGGTATATTTACTGAAAGTAGAGTGTGGTAGTTGAGGAATTTATCGTTGAATTTCAACGATGAATTTGTGGGGGAATGTTGGATTTGAGAGCCTAATTGCATCAATCGGGATGCAATTATTATATGGTGACGTGGGAATTCATGTTGAAATTAGTGAGATTTAGGAGTGGTTTTCAGTCTCATGCTCGAAGTGGACAAACCTCTTGGTAGGTGTAAAAGAATTCTGCCTCCCATGGCTTATGTAGCAAAGAGTAAGAGGTAGGGTTGGGGATCATGCACACATGTGCGCGCGCCCCACCCTGCCCAGCTCGGGCTTGAGCTCAGGCTTGGGTGAGAATCAATTTGGAACTTGGAACTTGGACTCCTTTTGCTACGAACTTTTAAACTCATGATTTTGACCTGGATTGGTCGATCAAAACATAAAATTGGTCGACCAATTGTTTTGGTCAATCAATGAGTTAAGTTTGGTCGACCAAAAAGTCAAGGTTGATCGACCAAATTATTTTGGTCGATCAGTGAGACTTAATTGGTTTATTATTTACTGTATTTTCATAAAACGAAAATTTCTATAAACGTTTGGTTGTGGGCTCTATATAAGGGCCACAAAGGGGCTCTTATTTGATACGCAACAAGATTAGAAAAGCTCTCTCCAGTCGCTTCCTCACTCTCTTGTGTTTGTCTCCCTTGGTGCATTCATTTGATATGAGATCGGTAGAAAAATCTCCAATCACTTTTGTTGATCTTGCACAAGGAGATTAAGAGATTCACGAGAAGTTTTTGTTGATTAAACTATTAAATTGGTAGATCAATTGGGAATTTGGTTGGAAATCAAATTGCCTCGGCTTCATTCTCTTGAAGTGATTTTTGAGGATGTCCAAGATCGGAGTGCGTCGAATCTTGGAGGTGGATAGTCGTATTGCGGGAGGAGTTTGTCAGACCCCGACACATCAGTATTGTGGGGGGCGATACCTTCTCTAAGGGAATTCCTTAATGGGTGTTTTGATCGGAGTAATCTCTAACCATTCTTCATTTTTTTTATTTGTGCTATTGCATGTTATTTGTTCTTTATTTTAGTTTGGATCTTGCTAAATCATTTTTGACTTGCTTGATTTAATATTTTTGATCTATGCGAAAATGTTGGAAATGCATATGTTTTTATTTATTTATTTCCTATATGCATTTATTTCAACACATACCAAGAATAGTAGAAGGAAATTCTATAAAAGAAGAGCTTCCATCATGGGAAGGTATCTTTGGCACCTTCACTCTCACCTCAAAAGCCCTTGGTCAACCACCAAAGAGCTCCACCTCCATACCTCTCACCCTCCATGCCAAGAAAGAACAACTCCATATGGACGTCTCTTCTCACCCCTCCTATTGAAGCTCTTGGTGATGGCCTCTTCTCTCCTCATTTCCACATCCCCACTAAGGATTGACCTGCTTCTCATCTACTTATGAGCATCTGCAAGGCCATCTCTGACAAGCTCCAAGGTTCGCCAAGAGGATCTATTCTTCTCATCTCCACTTTCTGCTTTGTTATCTTTCTTTCCAAGCATTTTGTTAAACATTATTTTCTACAATAAAAGCTTATAGTCATTCGTAGTTAAATCATTGTCCATGTTTCTCTTTTTCATTATTTTTATTTCCTATCACATCTCACTCCCATTCTATTATATCTAAAAATAACAAAAAGAAAAAGAAAAAGAAAACTCAAAAGCCAAAAAAAGTTATTTCATGACAAAAAGAGCTCGTTTGGACCCTTCCTTGTGTTCGAAACCTACACTTGCCGTAGTATGTGATAGGATCCGAGTATAGGATATGGCTACGCACACAAATACTTAAACAAAATATTAGTAATACAAAAAAGATTTGTGCAATCAATAAAACCACAGAAATTGGCATAATATGTATAGTGGTTCCCAACTCTCTTGGGTACTCCACTACCTAAGCCTCCCAGCTTAGGGATTTTAACCCGATTCCCTCAACCCCGAGGAAATCAATTTACTAACTAAGGTAATTCACAGGTTACCTCAACCCAATTACAACAACGGGTTGTTACAAACTAACGAGCAACAAGCTCAAATACAAATGAAAGAACAAGTGTAAGACACAAAGAATCTTACAACTAAATCCTAAGCCTCTCAACAAATGTAAATATAATGTTACTAATTTGAGAGCCTAGTGAAGACGTGAAAGAAAATCATGTCGACGCATTTGCAAAAGCGTGAAAAGATTAAGACTAGCAAACTCTATTCTTCTCTTGAATATGTGGTGAATATATGAAATATGGAGCTCTAGAATTTTCTCTTATCTTTCTTGTATCTCTTGTGTGCAAACAAAGAGTCCAAGACTCATTTTATAGAGTTTAGGACCTCAGATAGTCGTCAAATAGACGTTGGGATTTAATTCCCAATGTTCACAATATTAGAATTAATATTCCAACCATTCTGTTTTGGGCCAATGGCTAGCTGGTACCGGTACTAAAGTACCTGTACCGGTACTAGCAGCTCACTGCCACCAGAACATGAGTCCTGGTACCGGTACTTATCATGGGTACTGGTACTTGTGACTCCTAGGTTTGGAATTCCTTGGGCATAGTAACCTACCTGTATCGGTACTCATCATGGTACTGATACTTGTAAGGTTCATGCCAGAATTAAGGCTTCAACCTGTGGCCAACATGTACCAGTACTCATGTTTGGTACTAGTACTTGTTTTCACAGTTTGAGACAAATTCTCAAACCTGTGCCTTGCAAAGGCCAGTACTGATGAACAGTACCGGTACTTGTTTATAAGTACCTATTTTAAGTGTTTTAATCCATTATGTACTTTGAAAATATTCTCAATATAAATCCTAATTTATCTCTAATTGATTTTATTATATAAGTTATGATTCTTTGTTAAGAGGCATATACAATCTATAAATATAAAATCTGAACTAGAAAAACTAAAGGTCAAAGATGTTCTTCTCCTCCTCGACTCATCCTTGACACCTTGCCTCCTTCATGTCAACATCTTCTCTTTCTCATCATCATGCCTCCATCATTTCCTATTTACCTTGATCTTCACCTAAATATGAAAAGAACTCAATTGCAAACATTAATCCATAATAATTTTGTTAATACCAAAATAAGATGTGGAACAAGATTCCAACAGTATGGAATTTTTATATATTTTTTATTGCTTTCATTCTCACGCTATGAAGATTTCATAACCTTTTAAAGCAAGTAAAATAGCAAAATCAATATGTGGGTGTTAGGGGGACACATGGAGAAGTTTTTGCATGGAATGAGATGGTGTGCACGGAAGGAGGACGTTGGCATTGGCATGGGCTTAGGGGAGGGGATTGCATGGGCGGACGATTTGGCTTGACATGGGGAGGTGTTGTCGCATGGGAGTGACTGCATGGGGGTGAGTTGGCATTGGGGAGAGTTGTGTGCATGCTGGAGTTGCGAGGGGGGTAATTAGCACACACGTTGAGGCCCTGTTTGTTTACTAGGAGTGGGTGGCTTATCCCCTATTTGGCATCCTCAAACCTTGCATTGAAACAACACGGGTTTTAGCTCATAAACTCGGGTTGGTTTCATCTGATGGGGGGAGGTGGGATGGAGTAATCCCACCGTTTCATCCTACGTGGGATTGAGCCTCTCTACACTATCCTACCAACAAATATTCTAACTAACCAAATGGAGAATTAATTGTTCCAATCCCTTGACTTGACCGAAAAGTGTAAACAAACATAAAAACCATCACTCTGTTGGGATTACCTCATAATCCCACGTACACAATTTACAATCCCTCAAAACCAATCCCTGCAAACAAATAGTGCCTGAAGAGGGAGTTGGCGCAAGGTGGTGCAAAGAGAAGAGAGGTGGTCCCTTCCTTGGGAATTTATGGAGAAGTCCTACAGGCCTTGGAATTTTTTTGGGATGTAGGGGATACTTAGTGATACAAGGGAAACTTAGGTGTTGGGGGTGTATTATGGAGACATCCTCAAGGCTTTTTTTCATTAGTACCTATTTGCATTATTCTTCTCATATAAAACGTGAAATCTCGATGATTAAGCTCCTCTTATACATCTTGCATTTTTCAGCTCAAGCATCTTTCTTCCAATTTGAGCTTCCACATTTGTTGTTGCATAAAGTACCATTGTTAAAATATACATGAATTATGTAAAAGTGCATGCATGAACCTAATATGCCTAGATTGCTTCTAATGCATTATTTATGGCCTAAGTATGCTATGTTAACCATGAAATAGGCATGATAACCCTAATAAATATGGAATTATTAGTGTCATTGATGAGGGGTATTTATTGCCTTTGGAGTTAAGAGAAAGATGAGACCCCAATATGTTGGTCCATTTGAGTTGTGGAGCAGGTCAGCCCAGTAGTAAATCAACTGGCCTTGCCTCTACACTTGTCAACCATGCATGACGTGTTTCACATGTTCACACTGAGGAAGTATGTAGTAGACAGAAGCCATGTGGTGACCTATGACGATCTACAAATTGAGTCCAATCTCAGCTATGAGGAACAATCGGTGCAGATTCTAGACTAGGTGAAGGTGTTGTGGTGTAGTCAAAAATATGAAGAGGCCACATGGGAGAATGAGGCCAAGATGTGGAACAAGTATCCCCACCTCTTTTAGGCTTAAGGTATGTCAGATTTTGTGGATGAAATCTTTTAAAGGGGTTAAGGTGTAAGGGTTCATAAAACATTATTGTCATATTTAAATTGAGTAAACCCTTACTAATTCTAGAATTGAGGAAGTTGAACTCCTCTTGGAATTCATTCCATTAGTTGGCCTTAACAATTTTAGAGATGTGGGGCTTTTGGAGTGAGAGCTTTGTTTGTGGACTCCTTGATAAATGGAGGTAATAGGTAGAGGGGCACCCCTGGAAAATTTTCCACCCCTTATATAAGGAACTTTGGCTTGCAAAGGAAGCCACATGCATTTCATGTGCTATCAAAGGATCACCTCCAACACCATCACCAACTACACCACTCCCTCTCCTCCCTCATTTCTCCTCTAGCAGGTTCTCCTCCCTCTCCTCAACTACTATAGTTGTTGCTATTGCGACTACCACTTTTGCTACTGTTGCTGGCCATTAGAAAGAAGAAGAAAGGGAGGAGCATGCCCAACCCTTGGTACAGATGCCCTTATCTACCTTTGCATTGTCTCTTTTGAGTTCTTGAGGTGAGAGAGGGAGACAAGGGATGTTTTGAGAGCATAAAACCGTGAGTGTTTCTCTTGAATATCTATTTGTATATGCTTAAGTTCATGCATGTCACATGTTCGCGAGTTTGGTGGGATTCTAGTGCCCTAGGCTTTTGATTTCAAGATGAGATTTTTTGTAGGAGATTCTAAGGTTTAAGGTATCCCTTCATTGCCAAATAAAATTTGGTAATGGGTCTTAACTATTAGGATGAAAAGGAGTGATGATGTGGTGGTATGCAATCTAGTTTATTCATGGAACCAGAGTCTGGAACCACCCAGTATCGACACTGTTGTTTAGTACATGTATTGGCAGGCTCTCATGGCCCCAACATGTGCAAAAAGGAGAATCTGGGAGGACCCAATACTGGTACTGAAGATCAGTACCAGTACTGCCACCTTCAAATGGAAAGCTGGGCAAAATGGCTCAGTACCTGTATCGAAGATTAGTACCAATACTGGCATAAGTTTTTCAGTACCAATAATGGTTCCCTTATTCTACCTTAGAAGACCCTATCTCTACCCTAACCTAATAAGGAAATGAGGGGTTGTGGGCCTTGATGTGGAATGTTAAGAAAAAGAGGATTAAAATCTACTTAATACCTATATAATTACCATATGAAGTAAGTGGTTATAAACCTTGTAAGACAGGAATAAAAGCTTGAGGTGATCTGCTAAGTACAAAGCAAAACCTAATATATGAAACCTAATGACTCTTGTAGAATCTGAATAAAGGAAGACATGGATCCTAAGACTTGAGGTCAGATCCCAAATGATCCACTAGGCTTCTAGGCCTTCGTTTTGAACACGGAACCAAATGGATCAAGAGGTAGTAAGTCTACTAGGTGAGGTCATAGGGCTGCACTCATAGACATGGTGAACCATAAGTTCACTGATGGTAGCACCATCATTAGTGTTAACTGACTTAATTTAGCCTAATTACAGTAATAAATGCTCCTTGATATTCATCAAAAGATCACAATTCTATTCTAAATTGGGTTTGAGAAGAAGATAAAATGAGTCAATTCTGCTATTTTAACATATATAATTATAGATTAATTGAGGGATTAATTAGGGCATAATCTACGGTCAAATGAGCTTAATTTCCTAAGAAGTGGCCTAAGTTGATTGAATTAAGGTTTTTCGCATTTCGAGGATAATTTTTTTAATAAAAATCCTAATTACAACCTCACTTCAATTAAACGGGTTCTAGTATAAATAAATGTAATCTAAACCTCCTAAAAATCATTAAAAATATTCTAATTGGTTTGGAACCTTCACGTTGACCAAAGGAACACTTTTTGACCAAAAATAGAGATTTAGGCGAGAATTTGCTTTATTTTGGGCTTCTGTGTAATTTACCCAATCAAACTTGATAAAAACTCATCTAATGGCACCAATAGATTTCTTGGGTCCAAATTAGATTAATCACAAATTTGATCCCAATTAGAGTTCATCTTGACCTGATTTACATTTTAGCCCACAGGTTTCTATCTATTACAAACTACCCCTAGTTTCTGATCTTTATAGCAAATAG
This sequence comes from Thalassia testudinum, assembly GCA_037157565.1. Taxonomy (NCBI): domain Eukaryota; kingdom Viridiplantae; phylum Streptophyta; class Magnoliopsida; order Alismatales; family Hydrocharitaceae; genus Thalassia; species Thalassia testudinum. Next base: position 150,969,693 of record JAZHRO010000031.1, read on the forward strand.
GCCCCTAACTTTTGACTTTCATTGCAACCAAGTCCTTCCACCATCGTCTTCCTCCTAGCGATAGACTTGCCAACTGCAGCAGCCAAATCACCCATACTGCCAAGATTTGATTCTCAATTTGGTGGATCAAATCAAGATCAAATCCCACCAAATTTGGTGGGATTGATCTTGAGATCATTCCTAATCCATTGAGCATATTGTCAAGACCTAATTTGGCTGGAATTGCTTCGGCGAGCTCGAGATTTTCAAGCTCTCTTTGCTTTCAAGGTTAAATGCAAAACTTGTGTTTTCAAGGCCAATTGACCCAAATTTCACTTCTATATAAATGGATGTGCTTCCTCAAGTTTAATTCATGCTTGTTTTGGTTGGATTTTCCCCCTTTCTTCCTCCTCTCTAGCCCAAATCTGACGCACCTTGGAGCTTCGCCATCCTACCTCCTCGCCCTTAGCGATGTACAATGGGCAGGGGGTTCTCCTTCCTCCCATGAAGCTTCATGTGAAGCTTCATGGTCTAATTTCACCTCATCTGCTCCTACGACTCCCTTTCCTTCCTCATCTCCGGTGTACCTCCAGTAAGCCTCTCCCCTCTTCTTTCTCCAAAATTTCTTTAGGGCTTTCACACCTGCCCCCTTCAATTAGGTTTCTTGAGCTCTAGAGCTCAATTCATTGAGTCTACCTCCGTCTATGACTCCAACCATCATCGTGCCGACCGCCGTCACCTCCTCACCCTCTCCGCCGTCCTTGCACTCAATTAGGTTAGGCAAAAGGTCCCCCTCACCCTCATGAACCTTTTGACTAACCCAATCGGCCCTCACACTATGTCCATCATCTACCATCAATGCTGTGATAAACATTAGTTTATCATCATTCTTATGCCCTAAAATAGATCTAGCACTTAGGATTTTAACTCTACAAATGAGTTTTCAGGCAGCATTTAGGCATTCACTTTGGATAGGCATGCACTGTATTTTATTGTATTTTTTATGCATTTACTTGAGTGTCAGGGATAGGCAGAAAGTCAGATTTCGCAAACCTTGTCACTCAGGAAGGCAGAAGATGAAGGAGAAGCTCATATCAGCTGGATCTCAACAAGATCCAACTCATCCCAACTGAAACCTAGCTCCTTCTAGCTGGATCAACTCATTCTTAGCTCCATTCATCTCATCTCAGCTAAATGGTAGCTCAAGCTAGTTCACCTCAGCTCCATTTAGCTTACCTTAGCTGGATGGTAGCTCAAACTAGCTTAAGATAGTTGATCTCAGCTCCATTCTAGCTCCTCTAGGACAAAACAGTTTACTGGAAGCTCTACCTGACTAATACTAGGTACTACCATCAACTAGCAAAGCCTAGTCAGATGAAGAAGACCTCAACTAGCTCAAGCCAGCTCAAGTCCAACTCTTGGAAACTCAACTCAGCTCAACTTGGTTGAGCTTAGCTACTTGACCTAACCTAGCTAGGTAATCTCTGGGAAGACCAGACCTAGTTCACCTCAACTCAGAATAGAAGAAAGCAAGCTCATATTAGCTTGGCTTAGCTACTAGCAAAGAAGTAGCTAGCTAAGCTAGCTACCGAGCTCCACTTCAGCCCCTTCAGCAGCCATCAGCTTCAGTGTAGCTCAGATGTAGCTCCTCCTCAGCTCATCCTCTCAAATCCCTAGCTCTACCTCCTTTCTCCACTACTTATCTACTAGCTAAGCTAGCTTAGCTAGTCCACCTCCTTGGCCACTGATGGTGCATCAATCATAGGTCCTAATCAACCTAAATAATGTTGAAACCTAGCTTAATTTGTGGATATTGCACTCATATCATGCATATCATGCATTGCATCATTTATTATAGAATAAGGTGAGATATCTTGCTATTTAATGGGTTTGGTTGTTATTTGCAGGTAATGAAGTGATCCAAGGTGCGGGAGATAGTGGAATAAAGCAATAAAGAGAGAAGAAGACTAATCCAGACAAGAGGAGTAAGGAGGATAGCCTTATCCCTATCCTTAGAAATCCTAGGATAGCCTTCCCAAACCCAAAACCACTTCCATTAGGACACCTTAGCCTTAGAACCCAAACATGGATAGCACTATCCATGTTCTTATCCACCTTATCCCTCTCCTAAACACTTAGGATCCAAAACCTACCTCAGAAAACCTAAAATCCACTCTTTAGCACCTTTTAGGATGTCGAGACATCAAGCTGGACGTTTGATTTCTATAGAAAATCAATCCAGGAACCCAACTCCAACACTGACACAAAATTGGATGTCCAATTTACTATCCAGACGTCCAACTTTGGAATTTAAGATGTCTGACATGTCCCCTGGACGTCTGATACTATTCTTTGGTTTTTGATTTGGTGCTAGAAGCCTGATCTTGCCTATTTTGACCTAGAAACCCTACCAAGCACCTTAGGAAACCTAATTAGTGACCTCCTAAGCCTACTCCACTATCCATAGCCCTACTTATCCTATCCCTAACCCAATTGAACCATCCCATACCTAATTGGGTGCATCTACAGTTGATTGGATACACCTAAACCCAATTAGATCCACCCAGGATCTAATTGACTCCTACTCACTCATACAAGTTTAATTTAAACTTGACCTAGACTGAATTAGGTTCACTCCTCTCCAATTAGACTCACTTAAACCTAATTAGGTCCACACCCACTTAATGTAGGTTGACCCAACCTGGAATTACCAAATCAAACACCTTCCTCTATGAAAATTACACACACACACTCACACCTTCCTAAATCCTAACTTCCTATTTTATCCCTACCAAACCCACGCACACCCAGTCTAAGAAACCCTAAAATCCCTTGCATCCACCTAGATCCTACATTGGTGGCACTTGCTATTTTGGGAGCCACCAAAAGTGGCGACCAAATTGAAATGGAGAACCCTTCCCATAAAAGCCAAAAGGAGAGGAGTCTCACAAATTCATTCTCTCCTCCACCTCTCAAACTTGCAACACCCTCCCCTCCAACCCTAAGAGCCACCACCTCTAAACCCTAGGGTCGTCCACCACTCCCTCCTCTAAGGGGTCCTTCTCCTCCAAGTCTCCTCCATGGATGGCTAGGAAGAAGCTCTCCTCCAAGCTTCTTCAAGGGTGGCTAGAAGAAGGAGAGCACAAAGGGTGAAACACCCTCTTATCCTCTCTTCACTTGGGCGTGTCCTCTCTTCTCCATAGAGTGGATGGCCCCTCTCTTTCTTCTTTATCTTGGTTGGCCACAAGGTTTCCCGTGCCTTGCTTGGCCGTCCTCTCTTGTTGGTAGGCGTGTAGATGGGTTTGTATGCCCAAGGTCTAGCCTACACCCTTACACATAGCTGATGGCCTTAGTGGAAATTTTCGGCATGAGGGATTTCATCTATTTATGTGCTTTCTAATATAGATGTTATGTGATGTTCTTTTGATTATTCTATGCATAAATAATATTATGATGCCTGCATGATTGCTCATATTCATGTTTGTTTGCTACATGCTACTTGTGCTAGTCACGTTGCGCATGACCACCATGGCCTCACCTAGGATTTCACTTAGGTGGTAGTTCTCGCATTCAAGTTTGTTTTCCAGAAATCAAAAATGAAAAAAATCGCAAAAATAAAAAAACCAAAAAGATTAGGTTAGATTAGATTTAGGGTAGAAAAGCTGATCCAAATCTCGACTTGTTTTCATGCCTCCCAGAGATGAACGACTGGGGCTCAAAAGAATAAAATCAATCGAGTTTCGTTAAATAAATAAATATTTTTGATCAAGGGTTTAGCGCAACTATATTACGATTTCCAACAATTTCAAAATGCGTGAAACCATCCTGTCAGCCACCAAAACCTAACCCTAAACTCCACCTAACTAGCTCCACCAAATAAGCCTACCTATACTCCACCTAAGCTCCCCTATTCCTACCCCATCTTGGTGCCACCTCAACCACACCCCTTCACACCACCACCACCACCACCACCAAAAGCTACCAATATGTGGCACCAAAAACACTCCTAACTACCCCCCCTTTTGGTGCCACATTTTCCCTCCAAAATTTCCCCCATCTTAATCCTACACATACCCCTTCAATCCATCTCCACGATACACCTAACCCCCTCCTAGAACCTACCCTATGTGGCACCAAAATAAGGTGGATAACCACCATCTTGGACATCCACCAAGTGGTGGTTCCTCCCCTTAACTACCCCCTCCCAACTCTTCACTTGGCACCAACATATCTCCCCCCTTAGATTACTTAACTACCTCCACCATCCAATCCTAACCCTACATCCAAAAGCCATGCCAACCAACCCTCTCCCTTCCTATATATATCCCATCTAACTACCACATTAGGATCATCCTCCCTTAGTGTAAATTCCACCTATACCACCTACTATCTCACGACCAAGGAAGAAGAAGAAGAGAAGAAGATCAAGGGGGCAACCTACTTACCTCCTTGGTGCCTTCTTCCTCTCTCTTCCTCTCCCTTGTACCACGCCAAGGAGGAGGAAGCTTTCATCTAGGAGGGACTGCCAGGCAAGAGGAGGAGCAAGGTGGTTGATGCCCACCTTGGAGGAAAGCTTGGAGGAGTATCAACTTGGAGTCAAGGAGGAGATCTTTTCAAGCATAGGAGCTGCTGTGCTTGGAGTAGGACCTACCTCCTCCTTCATCATCTTTAGAGGACACTTTTCTTCTCATTTATTTTCTTTGTATTAGCTAGTGTAGTTTCTCTTTTTTATTGTGAGAAGCATTCAGCTACCTATTGTCAACTTTCTAGTAATACAAAGTTCTAACTGTTGCCTTCTAATTTCCTATTTCTACTTAGTGTGTTTTAATGTTCTTATAGTTGTAGTGCACATCACACTCTTCTCTTCTAATTACCCTCGGTGCACTTGCCTAGGGTGAGATTAGAAGAGAGGATTTATTCTTGTCACTTAGGCGTAGTTTTAGCATAGTTCATCTTCGCCTTCAAGTGCCCGATTGTTTTAAAAACCCTAAAAAAAAATAAAATAAAAAATACAAAAATACAAGTGTGGATTTGAGAGGCAAGAGAGAGAACCAACTTTTGTGACTAACAAATTGGACTCCTTGGATGACCCTAGAAACTCCACTATTTAGGTATTATAAATTGAAGAGTTGATTGCGGATTTACGTGTATGACACTATTTCACATATTTAATAAAGCGCGTATTTCACGCATCACTTTTTGGCGCCGTTGCCGGGGAGGCACAACTTAGTCACATTATTTATCTCTCTCTTGCTTTATTAGGACTTCATGAATTTTGTGTTTTGTTTATGTGCGAATCAGGAGCGGGAGCAGGATTTGGTGCACTTTGAGTGGAAGCTTCAAGTTTCTTTTCTTCTCACGTACTTTAGGTAAGCACCCCAAGCCATTTATTTTCAAAAATAAAAATAAAAATCTCTAAAAAATCTTTCAATTATAAAAAAAAAGTAAAATTAAGGGTGGTGGAACCCTAAAATTCATTGTGTTACTTGTTTGCTTCATTTTTCCACCACCTTTGCCTTACTGGTGTCTGATTTTTGAAAATTCAAACTTCTATCTTGATCTTCAAAAATCAGGTTCAAGCACTTAGGCACTTCCTAAAATCACCAAATTTTATCCAAGGAATCCCCTTTAAGTCAGGAACCTTGATTCGAATTTCATACAATTTTCCTAAGTAGAAAAAATTAAAAAATTCACGGACTAAATAGGGGTCAGACCTTGTTTTCTTACTATTTTCTTACTGTCTGTGAATTTTATAAAATTCTATAATCCTCATATTTAGCCAAACATTATATTTCTGGAAACCTTGGGAAATTATCTGCATCATATAGAATTCTCAAAAATTTTTGAGGTAATTTGATGTTTATGTAGAATCAATTCCCTGAATCTATCAATTCTTACTCTTGATAATAGTAGGAAGAAAAATTCCAAAAAAATATCAAAAAATTTCTTAAAATCTCAGAAAAATCATTTTAGATTTCTTGCTTGATTTTACATCATGTGGTGGTGTTTTTCTTTTCATGTTTGGATCACCACTTTTAAAGACTTCAAAAAGAGATTCATTTTCAGGAGCTACATACATAGGATTTCCACATTAGGATTTTAAATTCTCTCTTAGTCACATCAACGTTAAAGGAATTGACTTCCCCTAACAAAAAAAGCTTGGTTGCTATTATTTGTGAAAATTTAAAACCTTAATTGAATATTTAACAAGAGAAAACCTTAAAAGACATTCAATCTTTATCAAACCCTAATACACTTCAACAACAAAAAAATTATTGTTTGCAAAACATATTTTGATTTGGCTTGGGCATCACTTCCCGGCCAATTTGCACACACAAAAGAAAAAGAAATAATTGAGCATTACCCCAATTAACGCCCATTACATTCGTTGTGCACTTTAAGCTCCTAGTCATAATTAAAAGTTGTAGCAACTTGTGTCCGATCGCAAGACATGTTAAAAATTAATTTTGTCATTGTAGTGCGAATCACGATGAAATAAATAATATTAATAAAGTTTTGGTGAGTACCGAGTCGTTCGCAGGGAGGGAAAACACAATTTTTATGCAAAAGCTTTTCAGAAGGTCATTTTAAACAGATATTTATATATTTATATATGTATAGACATCAGATATGCAGAGAATAAGAGTTTTATTGTTATTTGGAAATAGTTTTCAAACTAGAAATCACTATGCTAAAGAGTAGAGAAATAGAGAGAGAGAAACTGAGATAGAGATAGAGAAAGATAGCAGATGACGCCGCGCTGGGTGGGATGCTTGTGTGAAGTGCAGCAGCACTTTAGATTGGGACCATGTTCAAACTAGAAATCACTATGATAGTGCTCGCCATTTGTAGCACTGATGTAGACACAATTATTGAGGATAAAATGCCTATTCATGCATGTTCCTAAGCTTAGATTTGCATTTCATGTTATAAATATTGCATAGCATGCATCATCTTGCATTTAGAGTAGTTGTGTATATCTTAGGTTAATTGCATCCTTTTTGTAGCAGGAGGGGAGGAGATTTATTTTAGGGCCTCGGATGGATGATTTGACCATACGGATTTGATTAGAATGACAATCGGAGTCTAATGCCTTCGAAATCGTTGAGATTGAAATCCCGTAGCACCTTATGCGGTCTGAGGAAGATCAACGGCAAGGGGGAAATGTGACATCCTTACGGGCTTTAGATGAAAAATCTGACCATACGGATGGATCCAGAGCGACAATCTTATTTTGGCAGCATGGAGATCACTTCGATCCAAGCACTGTGGCACCCTTTGCAACAGAAAGAAGATGGACGTCTCAAATGGCACCACGTGGGGCCATCTAGGCCACCCCACACCGGCCATCAATGACTACTGGTACCCCCTCATCATCTTCACCTTCGAATCCTAACCATTGGATCATCATCCAATGGTTAGGAAGCCTCCATGCCGCAGCCTCAAGAACTCCTCCTTGTGACAAAGCCCGGCCGCAGCACATTGGTTGGGATGTTGGCCTTCAACAAAGGGGCGTGGGTTCGAATCCTCGCAGCACCCCCAATTCGCCAATTGGACATAGCTGCATGCGTGCACAAGGGTGCCATGCATAGCCTTGTAGCGCACAGTCGGGCACACGCACAAGGGTGCTGTGCATAGCCTTGCAGCGCACAGCCACACGCACGCATAAGAGCGCAACACACAAGCTCAGTGCCAATGCACGCGCGCATGACAAGGAGCACGAGGCACGAACGCGCGATGAGTGCGCCAGCGAGGCCGAGGGTTGGTATGGATCTTCAATGACAGTTGGGCGGATCTTTAGCGATGATTGCAGCTGTCACTTATGCCCTATGCATGAATTTCTCCTCTTCCTTCCACTATAAAAGGACCTACCCCCCTCCATTCTTGACCATCTCTCCCTTTCTTCTCCTCACAACCTCCTAGCTCTAGAGAGAGCTTGTCCCAAGCCCAGGATGCTCCTCTAGAGTAGAATCAAATATTTTCCTGCCTCTCATCCCCCTTCGTGGAGCATCCTATGCCTGTCCTTTCACCTCCCTTCGGGAAGAAGATCTCACCTCGACGACATCTTGCCCCGTCCTCCTTGCTTCGCTACTGTTCTCTTTCGTCCCACTCCTCACCACCTTCTTCGGGGCACCGTTAGAGCGAGACGTCCTCCAAGTAATCGTTGAGGGGGATTCTTCTCACCTATCTCTATCTTTTCATTTTCATAGTGTATTTTCCCGCTTTCATAGTTGTAATAAACATTTGATTAGAAATCCATGATTATTTCTCTCTCTCTTATATTTTGCAAGTAGATTAGTTAGATAATGTTTTCATCGATCTGATCTCTTGCTTGATAAAAACACCAAAAAAAATTATAAAAGATAAAAATGACAAAAACAAATAAAATGCGAAATGCGGATTTTTCAAAGCAAACGTTCGTCTCCCCGTGGTCGACCTGGGACTCATCTTGAGTTTCGATTATAAATATTATCTGATCGATGGATTTCCTAGCGAATCAAACTATGACGATGGGTTTTCCAAACTCAAACCTTTTCGCGACGAATCTTCGCCACATCATTTTGGCACCGTTGCCGAGAAGGCAACTCTCTTTGGTTCTTTCTGTGTTTCTCCACATTACTTACATATTTTTTCTAACTTTTCTTTCTTCTTTGATTCACTGTCTTGCAGGAACCTGATCGGGGAACTAAAAGCGATAGATTGGAGTAAAGTGCGGGTAGAGATTTCTGTAAGTTTCCCCCCCACTTCCCCACCCACTAGATTTCATTTCTCCACCTTAATAATCAAGACCTAATCTGCTTAGGTGTTTCCATGAACCCTAGGATAGAAGTTGCTTGTCTTGTTTGCCACCTCCACTCATCTCACCCTGGCATAAAAAGAAAATTAAAAAAAATACTCTTCTCTTGTGGGATTTAACTGAAAGCTACACACTTAACACCCACAATTTCTCACCCTAAAGCGCACAATCACATCAATTTTATCACTTAATTAGAATCTGACTTGTGGATCCGGTACACTTAACACACTCATAAGTGAGTAGAAATTTGAATAGGTCAAACATTTTTGTGTGCCTTAACTAAGTGGTGCAATAGGCCAATTGATTGATCTGTTTGGGCCGCACCACTCAAATTAAAATTAATTCATTATGTAGCTTGCCACTTAGGTTTGATTTTTAGGTTTGAACCAGGCACTCCACATTTTTTTTCTGATTTCTAAAGGAATATATCATCACCAATTCTTTCAAAACTTGGAGTGTTCTACTAAACCTGATTGAACGAACCTAAAGATTAAACCCTAAAAGCTACTAAACAAGGTTAAACCCTAAAAGACACATCATCAAAGCCTTGTTTGAAAATCATTGGTTGTGCACACACACATATTAATTGATCATTAAAGGCACAACCCATCTAAAGGGCCCATCACATTCCAAGAGCACAATCATCTCAAGCTTAATTAAAACTGAGTAGACGTTGGCCTTAAGGATTGATTCGCTCTTCGGGGCTCATATTGAGATTATTTTCGATTAATCTGCTTCTACCAGTCCATCTGATGTCTAGCTAGGGGAGTAGATCAAACGACCACAGTTGGGGGGTATTGAAGGTATCGGAGGCACAAGCCAAAGGAAGAACCTTCTCCCCTGCCCCTTCCTCTAAGTGCTTAGATTGATTGGGTAGAAGTAGACTAAATCATTTATAATCTTAGGATGGGTCCTCAGAGTCTGTAGGTCTTTAGGCTACCCACATAAGGACAAGTTTGGTTGATTGTACTACAGGGCTCCTTTCTTTCTTCTATTTTTCCCTCCTACTCTACCATGTATGCTTCCACATCCTACACACATTTCCCATCCTACCCTCCTATTAACACTTATTCTCAAGATGATTACTATCCCGACTTGTCTTATGACTACCCATCTCTTAGTTGGGATAACCTTGATTGGGAATATGAATCCAGACCTCAGTGTCCAGGGCTTAACTTTGGACAACAAGACTATGATTATTATCCTTCTCACGCCTACAATGATTATAGATCTCCACCCTTTAATGATCAACCTAACCAGATCTACAACCATGAAAGATATGTTGATTATAACACTTACCCTTCCCAATATTCCACTGAATATAGGTCGCCACCATTATTTGAACAACTTGAAATGACCTACTATCAGGGAGGGACCCGAGAACCTCGATATCTTGACTCCCCTAGCTTTAACCCAAACCCACCCAAACCTAAACCGAACCATTCAGTTCAGGTGAACCAGGTCTAAGACAGGGTGTTGACTAACTTGAGGAATACCATCCAATCTTTAGAAGCTCAGCCAATACCATGCACTAAAGCAGTGGAGCCTATGATAAAAATGATTGATGAGCTGAATAGCTCTTTATTAGATTTGCTTCAACATATTAAGGATAGAGGCTTGGGTGAGTTTCTACTTGGGAAATTGTCGAGGTTGAGGATGAAATTCATGGTTGCCTTAGTCCAATCTTGGGATGATTCCTAGGATGAATTCCCTTCAGGAGAGCCAATGCCTGAACCCGTTCAGGCACCTTTTGGGGGGGATACATGTTCTGAGACTGGAGATGACCAGGTTGGTCTAGAGCAATCGATTTAGGATGAACCAATTGCTTCACCCAAGATCCCCGAGCTAGGGAGCGAGGAAAAATATGTCACTTTGAACCAGGAAATGACATATGATTTTGAGACATATATAAATGAGGATCAACAATTCTTTGATTGTGTGGGTGAGGAATCCTTAGGTGAAGTCTCATTTAAGCTTAAGGAAGATGATTTTAGTGAGACAAACGGGCTCTAGGAGCATGATGAACCATTTGATAGTCTGTTTATTGAAGAGTTTGATTCGGTTGGGGCTAACTTGGAGGATTCGAATCCTCATTTACTAGAAGATTCAATCAGAAGCCCCATTCCTCAACATACCCCGAAGGGATTGATTTTGATTTGGAAATCATTGTACCCAAGTCAATCCTGATTTAGCCACAACTGTTGGACTTGGGTACTTTAGATGGGGTGTACAATGATTTGGACGTCCCAGAAATATTGATTTTAAAAGATTGGAATTTAGCAATGAAAATCTATAAGGCTAACTCAAAGGAAAACGTAATTTTGGATCTAAGGGTTCTTATTGACCTAAAACCACTGGTCGGGCATGTTTCGCGTGTTAGAAATTGAGGTTACAAGTAACCTGTTGCCGTAGTTGCAAAACACGTCCATCAGATAAAATTTATACCGAAACTCCAAGGGAGTCCAGGGTCGAACACAGGGAGGCGACGTTTACTTTACATGAAAATCATGCTTTGTTTTGTTTCTTTTTGGTATTTTAGGGTTTTGATTTTCTTTTTGTGCTTTTAAAATAAAAGACAAGCAGAATGAATCACAAGATAGAAATGAAACAAATATGATATATATATATCAATTCAATGTCGTTTACAATGAACTATGAAAGCATGAAAAGGAAGGGAGGTGAGAGGAAATCTCCCGAATCGACTGTTCGATGAGACAACGATGCCTGGCGGAGGCTCGGACGAAGGAGGTGAGGAGCGGGACGACAGAGGTGAGATGCAGGAGGACGTCATGTTGGCGAAAGCTTCGGCGTGGCTCCGGAATGGAGGTGAGAAGACGGAGATGATCAGCTGCCATAATGGAGGTGGGAGGATGGCTCCAAGGCGACCTATGAAGGGAGATGGGAAGTTAGAGGAGTATTTGGCAGGGCAGAGGTTCGCTACACTAATAGGCACCTTGGAAGCTTGAGAATAAGCTCTAATGGAGTGTTGGTAGGCTTGCTAAAGCTTGGGAGTAGGTGGGAGTAGATAGATAGAGATGGCTTGGAAGGGAGGGAGTATAGGTCCTTTTATAGTGGAGAAGAGGCAAAAATAGGTATGGGACCATTAGTGACATCCAGACTGTCGCTAGAAACATCACTGTAGGTAGCTCATTCCCGTTAGTGCCCACAGCTAGCTTTGCTGGCATGCGATGAGTTACCGATGACTGTAAGCATCACTGTAAGTCCAGCCCATGCATAGCTGGCGCTGCGCTACCCCGCCCTTTGCTGCATGCGCGTGCATGCCCATGTGCTGGCGCAGCACTGTGTGCATACGCGCTTGCGGTGCCGCGTGCGTGCACTGGGCGACCTGGGCTACACCACGTGGCATAGTTTGGGCCGTCCATCTTCTTCTTGTTGTAGGGGCTGCTACAAAGGTTGGATTGAGTCGATTTTCACACCGTTAGGCTACGATCGTCGACTCAAATCCATCCACGTGGTCAAATTTCCCATTTGAAGCTCCAAATTATGTCTCCTAGTCCCTTGGCCGTTGATCTTCCTCGGGCTACATATGGTGCTACGGGACTCCGATCAAGGCAATTTTAGAGGCGTTGGACTTCTATCGTCATCTTGATCAATCCGTGCGGTCGGATCGTCAATCCGAGGCTTCAAAATAAATATCCTTCTCTCCTAACCGCAAAAAGGATGAAATTAACCTAAATTATATACTACTTTAAATGTAGAATGATGCATGCTATGCAATATTTATAACGTGAAATGTAAATCTAAGCCTAGAAACATGCATGAATAGGCATTTTACCCTTAATAAATGTGTTTACATCATACCCCCATGCCTATCTTTTGCTAGTCCCTAGCAAAATTAAACTATATGCTACGTATAAAAGTAGAATTAGGATTAGATCGCTTAAGCCTAAGTCGTTTATTGACAATAGAAAATTTCTACTAAGGACCTAAACTACGAAGACTCAACAGTACCCGGGTGTCTGTCAGAATGCAGACCGCCCAAGTCCTCACCTTATTTAAAAAAGGAAGATACATTTTTTTTTCTTTTTTTCTAATTTTTTTGTACCTTTGGAGTTTGAGAGTTTCGGGATAACTTTTTAAGGCTACCCGACTCGCATAAGACTCGAAAAGGACTTTAAGTACTAAGCATCTTGTGAAAATAGTGAAAGACTCACTAGATGACCGTTAAAATGGATTTCGAGTTTCTTCGACCCTAGGTGACCTTGCCTAAAGGTTTATCTTTACAATCGGTAGCTTTCTCCCTACTTTCTTTTACATGGGGTCAACACAAGGGCGAACCCAGTGTATATCTCCCAGATTTATTCTACTTCCGTGCTTCTTCCCTAAGTGTTTTGGGAATTATTGTGCATTATTTTTTGTGAGCTGGGTTCTGGACAACCGGCTGATGAGCTGTTACCACCGACAACTGCTAGCCATACTCATGCGGTGAAGTGTGGTTTTATTTATTTTTTTATTTTCTCTTTTTTCTTTTTTTTTCTTTTTTTTCTTATGTAGGTGGCTTTCCTGATCTATGATTTACCTAAAGGTAGTACAATGAAAATGGTCTTGTGGCTGGGCTCTAGACAACCAGCCGATGAGCTGTTACCACCGAGAACTTGCCAGCCATACCACCCAAGTCAGTCCATTAGCTACCCAATTTTCGTAAAAATCATCGGAAAGTGAGTCAGTGCAAAAAATGTGTGTAGATGGTTAGGGTTAAAGTCCCCCCAAATTAGAGGGCGGGTTGATAAGTCGCATACTTATCATCCCAAATTATTTACCAAATTAAAATAAATTTTAATTGGCGAGGACTCAAGAGTAAATCCACATTCGAGTGGACACCTAGGCTAACTAAGCCTGAAGACCTGAAGAGTCTAAGTGTTTAGGTCATCTCGTATCATTTCCTAAAGTTAATAACTTCCAAATGACTAAGTTCTCTTTTCCTAATTTCTTTCTTTTTTTTAATCTTTTTTTTCAATTTTTTTTAATTTTATAAGAAACTAAAAAAAATTCTACGGAGTTAACATAATGATTTCAGGAATCGATTATCCACCCCCCCATGCCTAAATGATGCAATGTCCTCATTGTAAAAATAAAGACATTAAGAGGGCGGAGTAAACAGAATATCACTTGAACATTGTGAGAAATCCAGTCAGCTCCACAAAGAACGTGAAAATAAACACGTGCTAAATTTAATGCCTTCAGCCAGGCATAAAATACATACAAGGAAGAAATTGAGAAGTCACAAGTGGGGGTCAGAATAAAAATAAAAATATTGACTCTGAAACCCGCTAGCAAAAGATGTTCACAGACGTGGACCAGAATATGGTGTAGACCCATGCCCCAGGGTCAAGTGGTTCTTAGGTTCTGGATGAAAATCACCCAAAATAGAAGGTTGTGTTTGCAGGGTCGGGCTTGAGATTTAGTGGTGTGCAACCCAAGACCAAAGTGTCGGAAACAGGTAAAGATGGTTCGATAGGTGCGGTTGTCCACTTAACATCAAGCTCAAAAAAATAATCAGTTATTTCGAGCTTGGGTTGCACGTGAAATATATCACAAGGGTCAGCATAGAAGATAGGTGGTTTCAGGTCAATAGGTACCCTTATATCCAAACTTATTTTTCCCTCAAAATTAACCTTCCAAATTTTCATTTCAACATTCCTATCCTCCAACATCAGGTGCTCAGGTTTCGGGACCTCTAGCATATCATTCACCCCATAAGATTCTCCCAAGTTCAGAAATCGTGGTTGACTCAAGATTGACTTGGTTATAATGATTTCCAAATCAAAATCAATCCCTTTAGGGTGTGGTTGAGGAATGGGGCTATTGATTGAATCTTCTAGTAAATGAGGATTCAAATCCTCCAAGTTAGCCTCAACTGAATCCAAATCTTCAATAATTGGACTATCAACTGGTTCGTCAGATTCCTCAAGCACGTTTGTCTCACTAAAATCCTCTTCCTTAAGTTCAAGTGAGACTTCACCAAAAGATTCTTCACCCTCAGAGTCAAAGAATCCATGATCCTCATTTATATATGTCTCAAAAACATATGTCATTTCATGGTCCATGGAGACATATTTTTCTTCGCTCCCTGGCTCGGGGATCTCGGGTGAATCAATCAGTTCATTCTCAAATGGTTGCTCTAGCCCAACCTGGTCATCCCTAGTCTCAAAAAATGTATCCCCCTCGACAGGCGCCTGAGCAGGTTCAGACATTGGCTCTCCTGAAGGGGGTTCATCTTGAGAATCATCCCAAGATTTGACTAGTGCAACCACAAATTTCATCCTCAACCTCGATAATTTCCCAAGAAAAAACTCACCCAAGTCCCTATGCCTAACACTTTGGAGCAAATCCAATAGAGAAGTATTAAGTTCATAATTTATTTTGATCATAGGATCTAGTGCTTCAGTGCATGGTGTTGGCTGAGATTCTAAAGATTGTATAGTGTTCCTCAAATTAGCCAACACCCTATCCTGGATCTGGTCCACCTGAACCAACTGGCTCAATTCAGGTTTGGGTGGATTTGGGCTAAATCTAGGGGAGTCAAGATGTTGAGGTTCTCGGGTCCCTCCCTGAAAGTAGGTCGTTCTAGGTTGTTCACAGAATGGTGGTGACCTATATTCAGTGGAGTTTTGGGGAGGGTAGGTGTTATAATCATCATATCCTTCCTGATTGTAGATCAGGTTGGTTTGATCATTAAAGGATCAAGATCTATAATCATTGTAGCTCTGGGAAGGATAGTAATCATAGTCTTGTTGTCCAGGGTTAGGCCCTGGACACTGAGGTCTGGATTCATATCCCCAATCAAAGTCATCTCAGCTAGTGGATGGATAATTACAAGTTAAGTCGGGATAGTAATCATGTTGGGGGTAAGTGGTGGCAGGATAGGATGTGAAATGTGTGTAGGATGTGGAAGGGTACATGGTGAAGTAAGGAGGGAATATCGAGAAGAGAAAAGGTGCCCTGCAATACAAAAATACAAGCCTATCCTTAGGTTGGGTAGCTTAAAGGTCTACAGACTCTCAGAATCCATCCTAAGATTATGGATGATTTACTCTACTTATGTCCAGGCAATCCAACCAGTTAGAAGGAGGGACTGGGGAGAAGGTTCTTCCTTTGGCTTATGCCTCTGGTTCCTAATGTACCCCCCAGCCGCGGTCGTTTGACGCTACTCCCCTAGCTAGACATTAGATTAACTAGTATAAGCAGGTTAATTGTGAACAATCTCAATTTGGATCTCGATGAGCGAACCAGTCCTTAAGGCCAACGTCTAATCAATTTTAGTTAGGCTTGGGACAATGGTGCTTCAGGAATGTGATGGGCCCTTTAGATGGGTTGTGCCCTTAATGATCAGTTAAAATGTATGTGCGTGCACAACCAGGGTTCTCAAACAAGGTTATTTGATGATGTGTCTTTTAGGATTTAACCTTGTTTAGTAGCTTTTAGGGTTTAATTCTTAGGTTGGTTCAATCAAGGTTTAGTAGAACACTCCAAGTTTTGAAAGCACGGGTGATGATATGTTCCTTTAAAAATCAAAAATAATATGGAGTGCCTGGTTCAGCCCTAATAATCAACCCTAAGTGGCAAGCTACTTGATGGATCGGTTTTAGATTGAGTGGTGCGGCCCAAACATCTCAATCAATTGGCCTATTGCACCACTTAGTTAAGGCACACAAGAATGCTTAACCTATTCAGATTTCTACTCACTTATGTGCATTTAGTTGAAGTGTACCGGGTCTACAGGTCAGATCCCGGTTAAGTGGTAGAATCAAAGTGATTGTGCACCTTAGGATAAGAAGTTGTGGGTGTTAAGTGTGTAGCTTTCAGAAAATCCCACAATCAGATAACACTTTTTTTTTTAATTTATGTGGATGGTGAGGTGAGTGGAGGTGGCAAACAAACAACCAAATTTATCCTAGGGTTTATAAAAAGTACCTAAGTTGATTTGGGTTTGAGTTATTAGGTTATGGAATGAAAACTAAGGTGGGGGTGGTGTGGGGGACACTTACAGAGTACTCTACCTGCACTTTACTCCAATCTACCGCACTTGGATCTCCATGCTAGGGTACCTGCAAGATAGTAGATCAAAGACAAGTAGGGTTAGTGCTATGTAAATGCAAAGAAACACAATAAACAATAAAGTAAATTCCGTTGCCTCCCCAGCAACGGTGCCAAAATGGTCGGGTGTGTTTCGCGTGTTAGAAATCGTGGTTACAAGTAACCTGTCGTCGTAGTTGCAAAACACATCGATCAGATAAAATTTATATCGAAAATCCAAGGGAGTCTAGAGTCGAATATAGGGAGGCGACGTTTACCTTACGTGAAAACCACGCTTTGTTTTATTTCTTTTTGGTATTTTAGGGTTTTGATTTTTTTTTGTGTTTTTAAAATAAAAGACATGCAGAATGAATCACAAGATAGAAATGGAACAAATATGATATATATATATCAATTCAATGTTGATTACAATGAACTATGAAGGCATAAAAAGAGAGGGAGGTGAGAGGAAATCTCCTGAATCGGCTGTTCAGCGAGACAACGGTGCCTGGTGGAAGCTCGGACGAAGGAGGTGAGGAGCAGGACGACGGAGGTGAGATGCAGGAGGACGTTGTGTTGAGGAAAGCTTTGGCATGGCTTCGGAATGGAGGTGAGAAGACGGAGATGGTCTGCTACTAGAATGGAGGTGGGAGGACGGCTCCAAGGCGACTTATGAAGGGAGATGGGAAGTTAGAGGAGTATTTGGTGGGGTAGAGGTTCACTACACTAATAGGCACCTTGGGAGATTGAGAACAAGATCTAATGGAGCGTTGGTAGGCTTGCTAGAGCTTGGGAGTAGGTTGGAGTAAAGCAGGTAGAGATGGCTTGGAAGGGAGGGGGTGTAGGTCCTTTTATAGTGGAGAAGAGACAAAAATAGGTATGGGACCATTAGTGACATCCAGGCCGTCGCTAGAAACGTCGCTGTAAGCAACTCATGCCTACTGGCGCCCATAGCTGGCTTTGCTGGCATGCAATGAATTACCGACGGCTGTAAGCGTTGTTGTAAGTCCAGCTCATGTGTCGCTGTAGGTCCAACCCATGCATAGCTGGCACTACGCTCCCCAGCCCTTTGCTGCGAGCGCGTGTGCGCCCACGCGCTAGTGCTACACTGTGCGCATGTGCGCCTACGTGCGCGTGCACACCTGCACTACTACACGCGTGCGGTGCCGCATGCGTGCGCTAGGCAGCCTGAGCTACACCACGTGGAGTAGTCTGGGCGGTCCATCTTCTTCTTATGGTAGGGGCTACTACAAAGGTCGAATTGAGTCGATTTTCGCGCGGTTAGGCTACGATCATCGACCTGAATTTATCCATGTAGTCGGATTTGTCATTTGAAGCTCCAAATTATGTCTCCTAGTCCCTTGGTCGTTGATCTTCCTTGGACTACATATGGTGATATGGGACTTCGATCGAGGCGATTTCAGAGGCGTTGGACTCCAATCGTCATCTTGATCAGATCCGTACGGTCAGATCGTCAATCCGAGACTCTAAAATAAATATCCTTCTCTCCTAACCACAAAAAGGACGCAATTAACCTAAATTATATAAAACTACTTTAAATGTAGAATGATGCATGCTATGCAATATTTATAACATGAAATGCAAATCTAAGCCTACGAACGTGCATGAATAGGCATTTTACCCTCAATAAATGTATTTACATCAACCACCAACTTTTTACCAAGACCGTTATGATATCTTTGAGATGCAACCCAAGCTTAGAATCATTTATTATCTTTTTGAGTTGAAATCTAAAAGGACATCTGAACCTATTGAACCATCTCTACCCATTGTTCGATACTTTGGTCTTGGGTTGCATACTGCAAAACTGCAGCCTTGGCCCCACAAGCTCAACAATATTAGTTCTGGGTGATTTTCATCCAGAACCTTAGAACTACTCGACCGTGGGGCATGATTCTACACCATAATCTAGTCTACATCTGTTGACACCTACTGGTAGGTCCTGTGATCAATATTTTTATTTTGAGTCTGACCTACATTTGTGAATTCCTAATTTCTTCTTTGTTTGTATTTTATGCCTAGCTGAAGGCAATAAATTTAGCACGTCTGTATACTCCACGTTCACTGCAAAGCTGACTGGATTTTCATGAAATTCAAGTGATGTTCTGTTTACTCTGCCTTTTTTATGTCTTTATTTTTACAATGAGGACATTGCATCATTTAGGCATGGGGGTGGATAATTAATCCTAAAATTGCTTTGTTAGCTCTGTAGAATCTCTTTTATTTTCTTTCTTTCTTTTTTTTTTAAAAAGAGAGATTAGGAAAAGTGAACTTAGGCATTTAGAAGTTTTTAACTTTAGGAAATGATACCATAGGACCTGAACACTTAGACTCTTCAAGTCTTCAAGCTTAATTAGCCTGGGTGTCCACTCTAACATAGACTTGGTCTCGAGTCCTCGCCAAGTAATTTTATTTTAATTTAATAAGTAAATTGGGGTGATAAGTACATGACTTATCAACCCGCCCTCTGATTTGAGGAGACTTTATGCCTAAGCATCAACATACTATTTTCACTGACTCACTTTTCGACGGTTTTTACAGAAATTAGGTAGCTAATGAACTTTCTAGGGAGTATGGCTGGCAAGTTGTCGTGGGTAACAGCCCATTGGCCGGTTGTCCAGAGCCCAGCTACATGACCATACTCATTCTACTACATTTAGGTAAATCTTAGATCAGGAAAGTCACCTACTTAGAAAAATAAAAAAAATGATACTCAAAAATAAAAAGAAAAAAAGAAAAAAAAAAGAAAAATGAGAAAATAAAAAAATAAATAAAACCACACTTCACCGCATGAGTATGGCTGGCAAGTTGCCATAAGCAACAGGCCTTGGCTGGTTGTCTAGAGCCCAACTCATAAAAATGTATAATAATTCCCAAAACACATAGGGAAGAAGCAGGGGAGTAAAATAAATCGGGGAGATATACACTGGGTTTGCCCTTGTGTTGACCCCATAAAAAATTATGGAGAAAGCTATCATTCGGAAAGATAAACCTTTTAGGCAGAAACTCTTAAGGTCACCTAGGGTCATAGAAACCTGAAGTCCATTTTAACGGCCGCTTAGTGAGTCTATCACCCTTTCACAAGATGCTTAGCACTTAGGGTCCTTTTTGAGTCTCAGGCAGATCAGGTAGCCATAAAAAAGTTATCCCGAAACTCTCAAACTCCAAAAGATCAAAAAAATTAGAAAAGAAGAAAACTAAAAAAATGTATCTTCCCTTTTCAAATAAGGCAAGGACTTGGGCAATCTGCATTCTGGCAGACACCCAAGTATTGTTGAGTTAGGCCTAAGCGATCGAGTCCTAATTTGATTTTTATACAAAGCATATAGTTTAATTTTGCTAGAAACTAGCAAAAGATAGGCATGGGGGTATGATGTAGACACAATTATTGAGGATAAAATGCCTATTCATGCATGTTCCTAGGCTTAGATTTGCATTTCATGTTATAAATATTGCATAGCATGAATCATCCTGCATTTAGAGTAGTTGTGTATATTTTAGGTCAATTGCGTCCTTTTTATGACTAGGAGGGAAGGAGATTTATTTCAGGGCCTCGGATGGACAATCTGACCGTACGGATCTGATTAGGATGACGATCGGAGTCTAACACCTCTAAAATCGTTGAGATCGGAATCCCGTAAAACCTTATATGATCTGAGGAAGATCAATGGCCAGGGGGCAATGCGACATCCTTACGGGCTTCGGATGAAAAATTTGACTGTACGGATGGATGTAGAGCAACGATCGTAGTCCAACAATACAGAAATCACCTCGATCCAAGCACCGTGGCACCCTCTGCAATAGAAAGAAGATGGATGGCCTAGATGGCGCCATGTGGCTCCATATTGGTCGGCCAACATCGGCCATCAACACTAATGGCACCCCTTCATCATCTTCACCTTCGAATCCTAACTGTTGGATCATTATCCAACGGTTAGGAAGCCTCCACACCATGGCCTCAAGAACTCCTCCTTATGATAATCCCCAGCCACAGCACACTAGTTGGGATGTTGGCTCCAAGGGAGGGGCCCGGGTTCGAATCCCCGTGCTCCCCCAATTCGCCAATTGGACATGGTCATCTACCCGCACAAGAGCACCGCGCACAGCCGCGCATGCGCACAGCCTTGCAGTGCACAATTGTGTGCACACACAAGGGCGTGACGCACAAGCTCAGTGCGAGGCACAAACGCGTGATGCATACCATAGAGGGGGCGAGGGTTGGCGCGGATCTTCAGCGATAGTTTGGCGGATCTTCAGCAATGATTGCAGCTGTCACTAATGCCCTATGCATAAATTTCTCCTCTTCTACTATAAAAGGACCTACCCCCCTCCATTCTTGACCATCTCTTCCTTTCTTCTCCTCACCACCTCCAAGGCTCTAGAGAGAGCTTATCCCATGCCCGAGATGCTCTTCGAGAGTAGAATGAAATATTTTCCCACCTCTCATCCCTTTTCGTGGAGCATCCCGCGGCCATCCTGATGGGAACACCATCATGAGCCCTAACTCGCTCATTTTGACCTAATGAAGTCAATAAATGCTCTTACATAAACAACTGAAGATCATAATTCATTGCATAACCATTCTGAGAGAAATTAAGAAACTAGGGGTAAAACTGCAATTTTACCAGCACATCATGAATATAGTACAACCACGGGTTTTCTATAGGGTTGAATAAAGGTCAAGTGGTCTTAATGAGATAACAAGTGGGTTAGATTAGACAGAAAATGGTTTATGTATTTTTTGAGAATTAAATGACTTTTTGAAACCCTAAAAACATACCCACTTAATTAACCAAGGTTATGGTTAGGATAAAATTCACTTAAACACTCTAAAAATCATAGAAAAATATTCTGTAAGGTTTAGTACCTTCAATTTGTTCATCAGAACCCATCTTGACCTAAAATGGAGTCTCAAACAAATATTTACCTTAAGTTGGGTTTTTACATAAATTACCCTATCAAACATAGTAAAAAACAAAATCCAACTTCACCATTGGATTCCTTAGGTCTAAAATAGCTTTGTACCAAAATTTGGACCCAAGATGAGTTTGCCTTGACCTAGTTTGTAAAAAGGTCCTATCTGATTACATTTCTACCACTAACTTTCAAAAACCCTTATGAACAGCCCCCTAGCTTCTTCGTCATCTTCGCAATTAGGTCCCTCTGCCATTATCGCAGAGGAACCTACTCCGGCGGACTTTGAAAGGAGATTTCTCCTTGATTTCTTGGAGAATCTCCAAAATTGGAAGGGAGATTCTCTAAGAAATTTCCTCCAGTATGAATCCATACGTATGCCCTGATTCTTTCCCAATCTCTCATGTGAACGCATGAGAAATTTGGGTATCTTAAAATCTCCCAAGTCCGATGACCTTCCAATTTGGAAGCTTGCTTCCCAAGCCCTAACCACCACTCAGATCCCCATTTAAAGAAGCCCAGATCTTCTCGAACTCCTCACGCTTGAATTTAGCCATGAATACTCTCAAATTCCTCTATCTTTCACAGCTGAAGGCTCCTCAACATTCGGCGATTCCCTCTGCCCTTTCTCGTCGTCCGTTCACCGTACCTGTGACGGATTCATCCTCCTTGATCTCGTCTGTGTCTCACCGTACCAGCAGATGCCAGTTCCTCCTTCATCATCGCCGTTCCCACCTCACTGGAGCCGCCTTTGTCTCCGGCGTCAGCCACACCAGACCCGATGCCCTTGCTGCCCCCCTTCATCCATTAACGTCCTAGCTAAGTCCCCTATCCCCTCTACTTTCTTCTCCGCTCTTTATCTTCCAAATCTGACCACTGACGCCCCTGCGCACCTCCATCTCCTCCATCTCCGACCACCCCCTCTGGAGAGGCCATCCCACCTCCACAGCCCACCAAAACCCTCGCCGACCATCACAAAACCTTCGCCACACCTCACTGAGCATTTCCCCATTATTCATTCACCCATCCACTCACTCACACGCACCCTCGAACATACCCAGTCACATGCACATAGTTTGACCTAGGTACGCACTCATAGTCAGTCTCGCTCCACGCCACCACCTCCAGCACATCCATCGTCCTCCGGTGATGCTCCCTCAGCTCTCTGACGTGGCCAAGAGGCCGTTCTACTAATTTCAGGTACCAGACCCTGTCCGCCATTGGTGAGCAAGCTTCGAGCTTGCTTGAGGTTGCTCCAAGCCTTGCTGTCGTAGGTTGAAGTCCTAGAATGTGTGGAAGTATCTCGCTCATGGCCCTAGGTCTTCAATTAAAGTCGTGAGTCTCAGTCGTTGAGGCAATTGCTAAGGAGATCCCTGCTGTAGTAGCTATTCACCTCAAATACCACCTTCACTCGACCTCGTTCGCAACATGCCCCCATAGACCTGGCCTGACGTGACCTGACCTGCACTCCTCGCTCACCACCACACGTCGGTAAGCTTGGACCCAGGTACACGCCTGACCCGATAACCCGGATACTTGTGGCTCTGGGAGAGCGGATCCTAAGAGAGAAAAAAGAGCAGAGTAGCGTAGGTAGGGGGAGGGTTTTGCTACAGGAACCTTCGGTCGACACTTAGACAAATTTTGAAGAGGAAAGACAAAGAAGAAGAAGAGGAGGCCAGAGCAGAAGCTGAAGAAGAAAGGAAGAGTCAGAGAAGGAAAGATAGAAGATGAAGAGCTAAGGGCAGGAGAAGAAGAAGAGGTGAAGGCCTGAAGAGAAGAAGAGAGGAAGAGAAGGACACAACAAAAATAGAGAAAAAGAAAAGAAGAAGAAGGCAAAGAAGAAATTAACAGACAACTTTAAGTCGTCTGATTTCCAAATCAAATGACAGAACTTGGCTCTCATTTCATAACGTTTACATTGAGTTCCTTGGTGATATTGTAGGAGTATTTGGTGATCTAAATCACCATTTTACTCCCATCTTTTTGCACATTGATACTGATATTATTGCAATCTCTTTTAATTTTGAATTGGGATCTTGATTTCTAAATCCCATAGAGCTCCCTGTGTTCGAATTCAGAACTTTTTCGAGTAATAAAAATTGTATTTGTTTGAATGCTATTTCGGCTATACTGCAATGCAATACTTTTTAAACACTGACTTAGCATGATTAAACACATCCTCTCACCTCCCTTCGGGAAGAAGATCCTTTCCGCGACGACATCCTGCCCCGTCCTCCTTCGTCCACCGTCGTTCTCCCTCGTCCACTCCTCATCACCTTTTTCGGGGCACTGTCAGAGCGAGCCACTCTACAAGCAATCGTCAAGGGTGATTCTTCTCTCCTATCTCTATCTTTACGCTTTCGTAGTGTAGTTTTCCCGCTTTCAGAGTTGTAATAAACATTTGATTAGAAATCCATGATTGTTTCTCTCTCTCTCTCTTATATTTTGCAAGTAGATTAGCTAGATCATGTTTTCATTGATCTGATCACTCGCTTGATAAAAACAACAAAAAAAATTATAAAAGATAAAAATGAAAAAAACAAATAAATATTATCTGATTGATGGATTTTCTTGTGAATCAAACTACGACGATGGGTTTTCCAAACTTACCTTTTTGCGATGAATCTCCACCGCATCAAGCACTTTAGATCCAAAGCGTGCAAACACACATTTGCGGTGACGTCAAATCGTGTGTTTGCATCAGAGGCCCCTCATCGCACCACGCGTTTGCCTCCATGCCCTCTGATTGTCATCCGATGGTTCAATTCCTTTGAGCGCCATTGCCTTCCTGATTTGGTGCACAACTCGGTTCGATCCTACGCCCTTCGCTCGCATACAGGTGCACTACCCATTGCTCTATAAGCGCGGATGGTTGCGATTTTAGTTTAATGCGTAGTTGTTCTCAGCCGTTGGATGGAAATCCAACGGCTGCGATGGACTCGGTTGATGAAGGTGCGTAGGTGGGAGTGACATGGCTGCTTTGTGGCTGTCTGATGACGATTCAATGGCACACAAGGCATGGGAAGAACTCTTTAGAGATTGGGGGCGCTCCGAGGGGTGGCTGTGATGGCACCAAGTGGTGCCATTGTGGCCATCCATCTTGCTTGCTTTGTAGACGGTGCTGTAGG
This sequence comes from Thalassia testudinum, assembly GCA_037157565.1. Taxonomy (NCBI): domain Eukaryota; kingdom Viridiplantae; phylum Streptophyta; class Magnoliopsida; order Alismatales; family Hydrocharitaceae; genus Thalassia; species Thalassia testudinum. The sequence continues at coordinate 150,994,569 of JAZHRO010000031.1, forward strand.
CCTTTAATTGAGATAATTTTTGCGCCATTGACCTACGATTGTTGATCCAGGTCCATCTATGTGGTCAAATTTGGCATCTGAGGTCCATATTTCTGCCCTTTTGCTAATTGGCTTATGATCTTCTATGGATTGTACGTGATGCTATGGATGTCTGATCAAGACGATTCTGGAAGCGTTGGACTCCCATCGTCGTCCTGATTAGATCCATACAGTCTGATATATCATTTGCGACGTCGGATCATCAGGAATCAATTTCGCCTTTCTTTTAGAGCGTAAAATGGTAATATTATCTCTAAGGCTACTAAACTAACTATCATGCAAATTATTGTGCTTATGTATGCATTGTTCCTAAGTTATGCTAGAATCTAACTTAATTCAGGTCATATGATTGCTGTGCAATTACACCCCCATGCCTAAATCTTGCTAGTCCCTAGCAAATGCAATACTAAATGCAAAGTGGTCCTAAATGATTGATTTCTATCAAGAGTTCGATTAGTGATTTATTTCTTTTGTTTTCATCCAAAACTTTAGAAATCTAGACAGTCGTGAAAGTGTATTGTTGTACCCTATGCAACGTCTCCAAGTGAAAAGCCAATCCACATCTAAGACTCACACTTGACCCTTAGTAAAATTTCTATTGGGATAGGCAAACTTCTTTCCTTTAGGTTATAAAGTAATTTGTAATTTCAGCCCCGGCTTTTTGGCTTAGGTAGAAGATATTTGAGTTAAGTAGATTTCTACTTGGTGGCTCACACTCTTCTGGTGCTACTTATAAACTAATACTACAGAATCTAGATTTCTAGACTATTAAATAAATCAACTCAAAGAGAGGCGGAGAGACTGTGCTCTCTTTAGTTCCTTTGTACTCATTCTCCTTCTTTCTTTTTTTTCCTTCTTTTCTTCTCTTTTACTCTTTTTTTTTCTTTTTGAGGTCACAATATCACCAAATTTGTCAGTATGTTTGGTGGCCTTTCATGACATTAACACTTTGATTAGGCTCTGATAACCGTATGACTAAGTCAGAATTCCTCAACTAGTATTCAGATGGCTAGAAATACAGAGAAGTAGGTTAAAGCTATATTTGGTGGATTGTGAAGGGAATGGGTGTTCGGGAGCCTCAATGTGCTTGACATAATGCAATTAACACACTCTTTTTTTTATTTTTCTTCTTTTTTTATTTTTTATTTTTTATTTTTAAAATTTTTTTCTATATATATTTTTTTATACTTTTCTCCTTTTTTTCTCTTCTTCTTATATATATATATATATTTATTTCTACTGACACAATGTACTGTAGCAACTATACACAATTTTATTCACGAGGCATTATTTGGGATTGGGGTATTCAAGAGGATATCGGGTGGCTTAATTGGTGGAAGTGTCTATTCTTGGCATCGAAAAAGGAATGGATGGGATAACGTATTTCTGACCTTGACATTAATACCCTCCTTCAGCTGAGGATTTTGTAAAGGGCGGTCGTAACCATCCACCTTAGTCCTTGTTTTATCAGAACTCGCTCTTTGTGTATTTGTCTTATTTGGTGGCTCTAAAAAATTCACACAGAATTTGTACATAGGAACCGAGAGCAAAAACTATGCCTAACTCCGATTATCATTACCCAATTACCCAGAAACTAACATTCCTTATACTAGCCTTAGAGCACCAGTAGACTTTCTACTCTCACCTCACACTTGTTTGGTGGATCTACTAGAAGATAGTTTGCCTGACTCTCTAATTACTGTCCAATGGTTCAGGAGAAGAAGCATTACTACTTCCTGACAAACTAAAGATGTCTATCGGTCTTCGCAGATGATCCATTGCAAATTCTACATGTAAGTGTGAAATTGTACTGGATTCTAAGTTCAGGAATCAACTTAAGAATAAATCCCTAATAAAATCTTCTTGATAAAAATTCTTTATGCATGAATGCAATTTTTTTTTAACATAAAAATAAGGCATGCAATGTCCATCCCCCCATGCCTATTCATTACAATGTCATCATTGAAATGTATGCAAGAAAATCAAAATGTAATAAGCAAGAAGAGGGGATATAACCTGATTGAGCTTGTTAATCTAGGTCAGCTTGGACAGAGAAAATGCAAAACTACTTGTAAAGAATACTGGGTTGCCTCCCAACTAACGCTAAGTTTAACATTATTTGCTGAACTCAGTATAGCTCTAAAATAATTCTAGAAGGTTGATGTGACTATCAAGAATGGGATCACAGTTCTAAGTGATGTAAGGCTTCAACCTTTAACCGTTTGCCTTTGTCTCATGGCCAGTCTTGGGATCTAGGATGAGAACAACTCCATGAGAGTAGACTTTTCTTACAACGAAAGGACCTGTCCTACACTCTATTGTAGTTTTTTTTTCTTGCACTATAGTTCTATTTCGTCGTCTAGATGATGATTACAAATAAATAATTTTAATTATTTCCTTTATCATTACGATAATATTGCATGGTTATCGTTTATATATTTTTTGTTGGGCAACAATGAAACAATTTTGGTCTAGAGATTTGGTTCTTCTTCATAGGATTTTGCTTGGAATTAGCAAAACTTATGCATGGGGGTATTTGATAGTTCCACTTTAGTGGACTATAATTAAGCATAAGTACATTATTATTGAGATGAGAATTTAATTTAAAACATACATTACATTAATAAAATTTATCAAGCTTTAGAATTATCATTCTTTGCATTTCATTAATTTTGGTTGATTATTTGTTTTTAATGTAGGATCATTTTAGTAGTACAATAGCATCACAACATATCTCAATTGAGAATACAATCTTGACAATTTTATTTCCCACAAAAGAGAGAGAGAGAGGCAACTTTTAGAAAGCCCGAGTGATTTTTTTCCATCTTATACCTGTAGGATCTTTCTTCGGCCCATCTCTCTCTAATCAAAGCAATTCTCTCTAAAACCACCGCCACTACCCTCGATCTCTCTCAATCACAGTCGCCCCCACCTCTCTCATTTTCCCTCTCTCACGATCTCAGAAAAACAAGTCATCGATGGTTCTCTCTACAAACCGCCACCCTTACCTTTTTATTCTCATGACACAAAGGATCACCGCCCCTTTCCCCATGCTCTTACCTCTCAGCCTCCATCGTCCTCATCATCCTACGCACAATGCCAAATTACCCACCGCCTCGTTCTGACCACTACTGTAGATTGCTTCCTCCTTTCAACCACACCCACGACCCACTTCACTGATTGCACCATCTTCTCTTCACTATGACCCATAGAGTGCCATTGCAACAACTGCGACCACCGCGAAAACCATGACCACCACGACAACCATCGCGAGTTTCACCGCGAATGACCATGTGGTGACAGTGCTTAGCCTAGACACTATGACCACCACCACGCTTCTTCCTCTTCCTCTTCCCATTTCCTTCTCTATCCCTTCTTCTCCTTCTTCATCTTCAACCTCTGAAAACCTTCAATAAGAACCCATCAACGTCACCTACTCCTCACTCCGTGAAGCCACCTTGGGTCACCTTCTTCTTCACCAACAAGAACAGAATGCTCACCTTGACCTCGCTGACGACCCACACCACACACGCCACCTCCACGTCTACCCCTACTACTGTCGTGATAACCAGCCATTGCCTGTTGTCTTGCCTCCGGCCAGTCATCTCTGGCCACCTTGGCCCTCACCATTGCCATTGGATTCCTCCTCCTGTAGTGCCCCACCGCCTGCCGGCACTCCACTGGTTGAGGTTCTATCAATGAGAAGCACTTCCTTGGGCAAATGCCTTGTTTTGTTATAGTGAAGGTGATATTAGTTGAAATGTGAGGGTTGAAGGGTGTGAATTGAAGACTTACTATTACATTTATATATTTATATTAGTGCATTTTGCTCTCATGCCCCTTTTCCTTCTCTCTTTTTCTCTTGTGCTCTCTCTTTTTCATTCTCTATCTCTCTCCTTTCTCTCTATTAATGTGTGCAATGAATTTTCTCTATGACCTTATGAGCATGAATAGAAATTATTTGAGTTTATTGTATTTGTTTCTCCATGTGATACGACCTAAATTTGTGGCACAACTTTAGTAAATTTTATTATTTGATTGGATATTTTTCCATCACGTTAATTACAATGATGTGTTAATTTTATTTTTATTACCTTGTTAGGCGAAAAATTTCCTGATCAAATGGTATCGTTGTTAGGGAGGCAACAGATGCAATAGGTTTACTTTGTTGTATTTATATTTCTTATTCTTTCTAAGGTGCACATTGACTTGACTTATCTATATTTTTTGTGTGCAAGGAAATCAACTTGTTGGGAAGACTGATGCAATCGAGGCATCATGTGGACCTTGAGCCTCTCACATGAGAAGACATGAAGAGAAAGAAGAAGACTTGGATCCCATGGCCAAAAGGGATTCTCCTTCGTCATTTATTCATTTAGTAGATTAGATCATAGGTTTATACTTTAGACTAATATAGCTAATTTTAATTCTGTGCTTTCTCGCCCTTGTAGCATTGGAACTGGTTTTTAGGGATGTGTCCCCACCTTATTTTAGGCCCTTGTTCAAGGGCAATTTTTTGGGAACCTATTCCCACTTTCTTTATTGATTAGGGTTATTTGTATTTGGTGTGGACTATCGTGTGCTAGACTTAGGATTAGCTATAGTATCATTGCTGGCTTGCTTGCTTTATATATACAAAAAGAAACTCTTGAGCTGCTTGCTTAGAAGTTGCATACCCTTAGGTGTGTGCATTTTAAGGGTGATTGAGTCATACGTTAGATGTACTTTACTTTCATTGCAGACATTACTTACATGAAGATTGCTGGAGTCAGGTATATTCTCTTATCTTTGCATCCAATGCCTGATCATGCATTGCATTCTAGGCTAAATTCAAAGAGCACTTGATTTTGATTGAATCTGCCTAATTAAGTTGTCACCTAACTTAATTTGGGACTACTAATCAGATTAGGGCTTAAAAGCAAAATCACACATGATTTGATTAAAGGACTTGCGTGCGATTCTTTATAAAACAAATTGATTTTTGATATGGTGAACACAAGCACCACGAAGCACTTCACTAAGGGACACTAGAGACTTCTTCTCTACCTCATCTCCTTGTACCAAAAAGAAGTTAGCCAACAATCAACAAGTGTGTCTCATCATGCAACCCTAGGGAGTTTGTGGCAAGTGGTCTCGATTAGAGGCTAAATCTCTTTGCAAGTAACTTGTAAGGCACTAATGAAGGTCACCCTACACTACTAGAATAGGTGCGTTTTGCAACGATTTTGAAATCTTTGCCGAATGACATATTCGACGACATTTATTTCATTGTCGGTTTATGTAACATAACCCATTTCATTTGCTGGATTGAGCTCATAGGTTTATGTAACATCCAACGTAGGGGGCAATTAGACAAGTCGTTTATAGTCTGAGCTTGGAAATAAGGGCGTAACTTTCATGTAGCAACCACTGAAAGTAGGGAAAACTTCTCAATTATGGTGTATTTAGCTTCTGCTCCTCAATATGCCTTGCTAACAAAATAGATTTCCTATTGGACTCCATAGCGATCTCGTACGAGAGAAGCGCTTAAGGCTGAAATGGACGTCGCTAAGTAAATATACAAAGGCTTACTTGGCACGGGAGCTGGTGGGCGAGATTTCATATGCGAAATTATTTGAGTTATAAAACCCATTGTCGTAGCGCATAGAAATCCGCTACCAGATAAAATTTATAATCGAAGCTCGAGCTGAGCCTCGGGTAGAACACGAGAAGGTGAACGTTTGGTTTTAGAGAAATTCGTGCTTTGATTTTATTTTTTTTTGGTGTTTTGGGGCTTTGTAATTTTTTTGGTATTTTTAGATAAAAAAATAGTAGGTAGGGATTAATCTAACTAATCTACTCTATAACTAATTAGAGAGAGAAAATATCAATATATAATCAGAGTCTATTACAACTAATTGCAAAATTAAAACTACACTAGAAAGCAGTAAAAGATAGAGGGTGAGAGAAATCCTCCTCGACGGTCGCTTGGAAGATGACTCGCTTTGACAACACCCTGGATGAAGGTGGCAAGAGGCTAGATGAAGAAGAACAGGATTGGAGGATGGAGGATAGGGTAGGGCAGCGTGGTGACGAGGATCTACTTTCGGATCGGGGTGAGAAGAAGGCCACGAGATGCTCCACAAAGTGGAGTGAGAAGCGGGAAAAAATATTTGTTTTCTAATCTAGAAGAGCATCCGGGGCTTGGGACAAGCTTTCTCTAGAGCGTTGGAGGTGGTAAGGGAGAGAAAGGAAGAGATGAAGAGAAATAGGGGATCAAGGGCCTTTACATAATGGAGGAGAAGGGTACATTTCGTGCATGGGTCAATTAGTGACACTAAAAACATCGCTAAAGCCTCATCGCAAATGTCATGAGATGATGCCACGTAGCATCATCTAGGCCATCCATCTTTAGATGCTTGTAGGTGGCACCACAAACATCGGATTGGACTGATGTATGCACTGTTGGGCTATAATCATTAATTTGGATCTATCCGTGCGGTTGGATTTGACATCTGAGGTTCAGATTGGCACCACCTTGCCCCTTGGCCTCTGATCTTCCTTGGACAGCATAAGGTCTTACGGGTCTCTAATCAAGGCGACTTCGAAGGCATTGGACTCCGATCATCGTTTTGATTAGATCCGTATGATTGGATCGTCAATCTGAGGCCCCAAAATAAATATCCTTCTCTCCTGGCTGTAAAAGGATGTAAATTAACCAATAATTTATACAAACTATTTTAAATGCAGAATAATGCATGCTATGCAATATTTATAATATGGAATGCATCTAGAAGGTTAGGAACATGCATGAATAGGCATTTTAACCTAAATGGATGCATAAATAAATCATACCCCCATACCAATATTTTGCTAATCCCTAGCAAAATTAACCTAAATGCTATGTATAGAATAGAATTAAGTTTTGATTACTTAAGCAAAATTTATTGATTAACACTAAAAAAAATCAACTAAGGACCTAATTACAAAGACTCAATAGCACCTGGGTGCCTGCCAAAATGTAGACCGCCTAAGTCACCTTATTTTGAAAAGGGAAGATACATTTTTTTTCTATTTTTTCTTCGTTTCTAATTTTTTGGATTTTTTTTTGAGTTAAGAGTTTCGAGGTAGCTTTCTATGACTACTCAACCCACCCAAGACTTGAAAAGAACTTTAAGTTCAAAGCATCATGTGAAAAGTAATAGACTTACAAACTGACAGTTAAAACAAATTTCAGGTTTCTACGACCCTAGGTGACCTTAAGAAGATTTTCTGCCTAAAGGTGTATCTATTCAACTGGTAGCTTTCTCCCTACTTTTTTTATTTTTTATATAAGATCAACACAAGGGCGAACCTAGTGTATATCTTCCCGATTTATTCTACTTCCCTGCTTCTTCCCTAAGTGTTTTGGAAATTATTTGTGCATTTTTGTGAGTTGCACTTGGGACAACTAGCCAATGGGTTGTTTCCTACAATAACTTGCCAGCCATACTTGTGCGGTAAAGTGTGGCTTATTTTCTTATTATTATTATTTTCTTCTTTTCCTCTTTGTATATATTTTTCTATTTTTTTGAGTAGGTGGTTTCCCTAATCTAAGATTTACCTAAAGGCAATAGAAAGAGAATGGTCTTGTAGCTGGGCTCTGGACAACCAGCCAATAGGCAGTTACCCATGACAGCTTGCTAGCCATACTATCCTAGAAAGTTCATTAGCTACCTAATTTCTGTAAAAAGCACCGGAAAGTGAGTCAGTGAAAATAGTGTGTAGATGCTTTAGACTCAAAGTTCCCTCAAATCAGAGGGCAAGTTGATAAGTCGTGTACTTATCATCCCAATTTAATAACTCAGTTAAAATAATATTAATGTGGTGAGGACTCGAGAAACAGGCCCACATTTTAGTGGACACCTAGGCTGATTAAGCCCGAAGACTTGAAGAGTTAACCGTTCAGGTCCTATTGTATTATTTCCTAAAGTTAACTACTCTTAATGCCTAAGTTCACTTCTCCTAATTCTATATTTTTTTTCTCTTTTTGAGTCTTTAGTCTTCTTTTAAATAAAAGAAATTCTATGGAGCTTACAAAATAATTTCAGGATTAGGTATCCACCTGATGTGTATACATCCGAATAGTCAAAAATGTCTATTAATGCATGTTCTTAGTATCATATAAATATTATGCATTGTAAATATTGCATAAAATGTATCATCATGCATTTAGGTCAAATTGTGCAAATTGTATAGTAACTTCTTCTTCTTGGTAGCTAGGGACAACGAGACATTTAATCGGGGCCTCGGATTGAAGATCTAATCGTACGGATTTGATCAAGGCAACGATCGGAGTTCAACAACTTCAAGATCGCTCTGATCGAATTTCCGTAGCATCAAATATAATTCGAGGAAGATCATAGATCAAGGGCCAAGATGGTGTAAATCCATACTTTAGATGACAAATCCGACCACATGGATGGGTTTGGATTGACAATCGCAGTCCAACGATGCAAAAATCAGTCCAATCCGACATCCCTAGCACCATCTACAAGTCACAGAAGATGGACGACCAAGATGGTGCCATGTGGCGCCATCTTAGCCACCCAAACCAGCCAAAGGCTCGCTCGCCTCAACCAATCGTTTGATCTCAACCATTGGATCAAGATCCAATGACTGAGAAGGGCTAGCACTTAATTCCTCTATGCGACACAAAGGGGGGTGTGGGATGTTGGTCGCATGCCTGTGGGCGAAGCACAAGCCGTGAGATCGACCCTCGCCCCACCTCAAATCGAGGGCGCAAACGGGTGCGGCTCAAATTGGGTCATCGGATTGGAGATGAGCGACAACAAGAGTGCCACGTGGTGCACCCCAATGAGAGGAGCGTGAATGCATGCGATGGCGCATGGTCCAACATGCCATCGCACGCGGGCACGGCGTTACGAAGGTGCAGCATGATGCAATCTTAGCCGTTGATCGAAAGATCGAACGACTGAGGTTGTTTGGACATGCGTGAGCATTGTTGAGTGTGGGAGAGGAAGAGGCGACGCGTGCACGAGAGTTAAGGCCAAGTTCAGGGTCTTTAGTGACGCTTAAATCCGTTACTAAAGGCCCCTATATTAATGTTCTTAACTTGAAAAGACTGTTTTGCCCCCAACCTTTACACCTATAAAAAGTCCTACGCCCCCCACATTTTATTCATTCCTTCCATCACCTCTCTCCCTCTCCAAAGCTCTAAAGAAGCTTGTCCCAAACCCGGGATGCTCCTCTAGAGTTAAAATCAAAGTTTTCTCGCCCCCATTCCAGAAGTGGATCCCATGACGTTGATGCCCTACCTCACCCCCGGTTCTTCCCACTTCATTCTCCTTCTTCCATCTTCACCCTCCATCTTCCAGGAGTTGCCCCATCCAGCTTGTCCTCCAAGCAGCCATCGAGGAGGATAACTTCTCACCTCCTTTCTCTTTACTGCTTTCTAGAGTAGATATTATTGCTTTCTAATTATAATATTTCCCACTTTCTAGCTGTAATATTTCCTGCTTTCTAGTTGTAAAAACATTATCCATATTATTAAGTGTTTATTCTCTCTCTTATTGTTAATATCTAATTCATTGTGATTATCTCGCTTTCTAAACAAAAACAACAAAAAAAGAATATAATCGCGGATTTCAAATCGACATAGCCTCCCTATGTTCTACCCGAAATTCTTTTCAAGTTTCGATAAAATTTATTTGTTGACGGATTTCTTCGCAAATCACACTACAATGATGAGTTTTCAAAACTCAATTTTCGTTTGCGACAATTTTCCTGTACCAACATTTTGGCACCGTTGCTAAGGAGGCAAAGAATCTTGATTTTCTTTCCGCATTTCACACACTTAATTATTTTCTAACTTCTGTTTATTTCTCTTTTATTGTTTTGCAGGTACCTCAACAAGGAATCTTCAAGCGATAGAAAGGAGTAAAGTGCAGTTGAAGACAACTGTAAGTGCTCCCCATTCTTCCCTCCTCCATAAATTTCATTCCACAACCCTAATTCAAACCCTAATTAACCTAGGTGTTTGCATAAACAATAGGATTGGTTTGGATGCTTTGATTTCCACCCCTACTCATCTCACCCTCGTAAAAAAGCAAACAAGCAAAAATATACTTCTTGTGGGACAAATTAACATACACACTACATATACCTACATTTGAGGCACATAACCTCACTTGATTTTTACTCAACTGGGACTCCAAATTGTGGAACCAATACACACACCTAAACACATAATCGTGTAGAAATTAGAATAGGTATCCACTTGTGTGCCTAACTTAGTGGTGCATTAAGGCCAATTATTTGAGTTGTTTGGGCCGCACTACTTCATTTAAAATCAACTCATCAAGTAGCTTTCCCTTAGGATTTACAATTTAGGTCAATACTAGGCGCTCCACTTTACTTTTGATTTCAAAAGGAAAATATCTTCACCCGTGTTTTGAAAATCTGGTTTGTCTCTTGAACTTGATTGAATTTACCTAATTCTAAACCCTAAAAGCTACTTAAGCAAGATTTGAACCTTAAAATCCACTCATTCAAATAATCTTGCTTGAAAACCCTGGTTGTGCACGCACTCACACATATTCAATCAATCATTAAGGGCACAACCCATTTTAAAGGCCCACCACATTCCATAAGCACTAGAATCCGAAGCCTAAGTTAAAATTGATTAGACGTTGGCCTTAAGGACTAATTCACTCTTCAGGGCCCATATTGAGATTGTTCATGATTAACCTACTTGTACTAGTCAATCTGATGTCTAGCTAGGGGAGTAGCATCAAATGACCATGGTTGGAGGGTAGACTAGGAACCGGAGGTGCAAGTCGAAGGAAGAACCATTTCCCCAGCCCCTCCTTCTAACTAGTTGGATTGATTGGATACAAGTAGAGTAAATCATCTATAATCTTAAGATGGATTCTGAGAGTCTGTAGATCCTTAGGCTATAAAACTTAAGGACAGGCTTGTTTTGTTATGCTGCAAGGTTCTTATCACTAGTCCTTTCGACCTCTTCTGAGTTTACGCTTGGAAGGAGGTCATTAAATCCTCGATTGGAAGGACCATTAGATTGAATTTTGGCCAAATTGATCCCATGCCCAATCAACAACCTCCTCTGCCTCAGAATCAACAAGAGATGTTTCAAGGGCAGCTGGAACAAATGCAGAGAATGTAAGAATGGTTCTAGAGAATGCGGGGCGCTCAGCCCTTGAAGGATTTTTATGATCCTTCAAATTACGGGGAATGTCCCAGTGTCCAGATTCCAACCTGTGACATTGAAATCAAGCCCCAAGTGTTAAGCTTGATTAAACATTTTCATGGGCTTGGCTCTGAAGACCCATTTAGCATTTGGAGGACTTGACCACTTTGGTACAGACCACTAAAGCACAAAACATGAATGAAGAGCAAATGATCATGAGGCTCTTTCCCCAGTCTCTTAGGGATAAGCCTGTTCATTGGTACAGGACCATAGGAAGGCCAATAGCAACTTGGAACGATCTTAAATCAGCTTTCTTAAATAAATTCTTTCTAGTTGAGTGTACCAATGCACTGAGGCAGGCAATTACTACTTCCGCCTAGCGGCTAGGGGAGTAGTTTCATGTTGCCTGGGAGTGATTCTAGGACTTATTGCGGAAGTGACCACACCACGAGGTGTCGAAATGGCAACTCGTGTAGATCTTTTACCACGGGTTGATTGAGCAACTCAAAAATCATGTGGATGCTTCTTGCGGAGGCAATTTCCTTAACAAAGACGCAGATAGTGCGCATGATTTGTTTGAGGAAATGAGTGAAAATTCAATCAATCATGCCTCCATGGATACGTTTAACCGGTCCCAACAACCCAGATCGAATGTTAATGAGGTCCATGACTCTCATTCATTCGATATGGAGCTAATTTGTAATAAATTAAATAAGGTGGACCTGGCTACTGAAAGGATGGAGTGGATGGTTGGAAACTCTATGAACAATTCTCGATCCACTCAATCCTAGAATTCAGGATTCCATTCTTCGTGAGCTCCTTCTGGACAGGAGTTCGTGAATCAACTGGATGCGGCTCAACCTGTGAGCAAGCATTGCTCGGAACCCCACGAGTTCCAAACTGGGGCCTTTGATCCCGGTTTCTCTGATCCCTTTCTTTCTTTATCTCCATCCTCGCCCTATGAGAATGTCTATGCTATACAGGAGAACATTAGGTCTAACCCATATTCCAATACTTATAATCCGGGTTGGAGGAACCACCCTAACTTCTCCTGGAAAAATCTGGGGCAGCAAATACAATTCTGGCCCAGCAACTATGCTCCATAAAGACTAATGGGTCAAGGTCATGTTTATACTCAGCTGCCCCTAAATCAGGTCAATCAGCCAATTTGGAATGCTCGTCAACCCGTAGGGTAAGCTCATTTGAACCGTCAGATGGTAGAGATGCAAGGATCTATGCTCCAGCTCATGCAACAAATGAAAAATTCGCTAGACAACTTGAAAATCGGGCTCATTGCTAACACCCATTAGCCCAGATCTTTGCCATCTCAACCCGTACCCAACCCACGCAACATACAGAATCTGGGCAATCAAGCCCAAGGGTATGGGAATCAGAGGGACCCACACGAACATGCTCAGGTGGTTGAGCAGGGTCCTTCCTCTTCTGCTTCTTCATCAAATCTGGGGTTTTTGGCTAACCAAGACCCTTTGATCTTTCCTAACCCTCCCCAAGACCTAAACCCATACTCATCTGCCAACTCTGTTACTTTGAGGAGTGGAAGGCAAACCCAGGACCCACACCTACCCTGCTCTAGTCAAGAAAGAAAATCAGGACTCACACTTAACATCTATCTGGATCCATCCATGCTGTTGGATTTGTCATCTGAGGTCTGGATATTCTTCAATTAGACCCTTGCCTCCTGCTTCTTCTGCAGGCTCCCTAGGGTGCTACGGGAGTCTGATTAATGCGCTCTTGGAAGAGTTGGACTCCCGCCGTCATTCCAAACAGATCCATAAGGTTGGATCAGTCATCTGCAGCCCTGGATTACCTGCAATTATTAATACCTCTCAAATAACACATTATTATGTATAAAACATATAAATCATCTAGGATGCAAGGTACGATGTGTATGCATGTAGAATGCCCATGTTAAGCTAGGTTCTACCTTAATTCAGGAGAATTAGGGCCTATGATTGCTGTGTAATCAAACGGTAGCATGGGCGCAAGGCTGTCTTCAATGACGTTTGCGGCAGATCTTCAGCAACGCTTATGACCGTCATTAACTATCCTGTATAAGAATTTGATTCTTTCCTCCACTATAAAAGGATCGCTACCCCTCCCATTCTTCCTCATCTCTTCCTTTCTTCCTCTCACCACGTCTAAGACTGCCTTGATTTCTTCTTCAGAATTCTCCTTTCTTTCCTCAGGCTCACCAGGATTTTCTTGACTAAACCAGGTGATAGCAACGGATTCACATGTGGAAAGGATTGGATTTTGGAAAACCCGTCATCGTAGTTTGATTCGCGAGAAAATCTATTGATCAGATAAAATTTATAATCAAAACTCGAAAGTGAGTCCCTGGTCGAACACAAGAAGGCGAACATTTGGTTTTGAAAATCCACATTTCGCTTTTTTTTTTCTCTCTCATTTTTATCTTTTCTATTTTTTTTTGGTATTTTTAGCAAGAAAGAGATCAGGTCGATGAAATTTTACCTAGCTAATCTACTTGCAAAATATGAGAGAGAGAGAAACAGTCATATATTTCAAAACAAATGTTTGTTACAACTAGGAAAGCAGGAAATCTATATTACAAAAGCAATAAAGATAGAGATAGGTGAGAGAAATCCCCCTCGACGATCGCTTGGAGGATGACTCACTCTGACGTCACCTAGAGGAAGGTAGTGAGGAGAGGGATGAACGAGGATGAAGCCGAAGGATGGAGGGCGGGGAAGGACGGCGTCGTGGTGAGGATCTTCTTCCCGAATGGAGGTGAGAAGACGGCCACGAGATGCTCCACAAAGGGGGATTAGAGGCAGGAATAAATATTTATTTTCTACTCTAGAGGAGCATCCCAGGCTTGGGACAATTGAGGCTTTGATTAAACCTAGGAAGAAGAAGCCTGTTGATAGTAACGAGGAGCTCTTGAATATATTCAAGAATGTTGAAATCAATATCCCCCTCCTCGATGCTATCAAACATATACCTACTTATGCTAAATTCTTAAAGGATTTATGCACCCAGAAGCGTAAGCTGAGGGAATCTGTTCTGAGGAAGGTGATACTCTGAGCAGGTTAGTTCTGTTATCTTACATCACCTTCCTCCGAGAAAGAGAGATCTAGGTGCCCCTTTGATTTCATGTGTTATCAGAGATTACACCTTTGATAGGGCACTCCTGGATCTAAGTGCATCTGTTAACCTAATTTCGACTTCTCTTTACAAGAAGTTCGGATTAGGTGACCTTCGGCCGACCTTAGTAACGTTGCAGTTAGTGGATTATTCAATCACAAATCTGAGAGGCGTTATTGAGGATGTTATTGTCAAGGTTAAGGACTTCTATTTTCCTGTAGATTTTCTTGTCCTTGACATGGATATACCTGAGAATTTGAGGAACATGCCCATCATTCTGGGGTGTCCGTTCCTAGCTACCACTAGGCCAATATCAACTATGAGAGCGGTAGCATGGAAATCACCTTTGGGGATCGAAAACTGAAATTGGATATTTTCAAGGAGATTAATAAATTTGAGGATTGTGGATTTATAGAGGAACTCGAGGAAGATAACTTGAATATTGAGATGTCTATGGTTGTTTCTACAATTGAAAGTTCCTCCTGTCTCGATGAATCTAACTCGCAACCCTCTATGGCAAACCTGCCACATTCTGAAGAGGTTATTGATTTTTTCACTTTCAACCTCTTTCTCTTGATGAATCTTCATTAGCATCATCCTTACCTTCCATCTTTGACCCGCCCCAACTTGAATTGAAACCATTGCCTGAGAGTTTGAAATATCAATTTTTAGGACCTATAAAGATGCTCCCTGTGATTATCAATGCTAGATTGACTAAGGGGTAGGAGATTAAACTAATCAAGGTCCTAAAAGAACACAAAGTGGCAATTGGTTGGACCATCCATGACCTTAGGGATATTGAGCCATCTTACTGCAATCACAGAATTTTCATGGAAGATGGATCTCGTCCTTCTCGCCAGATGCAGAGGAGACTAAACCCTAATATGCTAGAAGTGGTCAAGAAAGAAATAATTAAGTGGCTCGATGCAGGAATCATTTATCCGATCTCAGATAGTCCTTGGGTAAGTCTCATGCAAATTATTCCCAAGAAAGCCAGGATTACCGTTGTGGTTAATGAGAAAGGAGAATTTGTCACAACTCATTCAGTTTCTACTTGGAGGGTTTGTATCGATTACAGGAAGCTGAACACAGCCATGAAAAAGGATCATTTCCCTTTTCCCTTCATTGATCAAATTCTTGAAAGACTAGCCGGGAAAAAGTACTTCTATTTCCTAAACAGTTACTCGGGATACAATCAAGTCCCTATCCATCTCGAGGATTAGGAAAAAATGACTTTCACCTATCCCTATGAAACCTTTGCTTTCCGTAGTATGCCATTCGACTTATGCAATGCACCTGCGACTTTTCAAATGTGTATGCTAGCCATATTCTTTGACATGGTGGGAGAGTTTATGGAAGTCTTCATGGACGATTTCTCTATTTTCAGAGAATCGTTTGACTCTTTCCTGGCTAATCTCGAATAGATCCTTAAAAGATGCATTAAAACAAGATTGATCCTTAGTTGGGAAAAGAGCCATTTCATGACACAAGAAGGTATCGTCTTGGGTCATGTAATCTTTGAACGGGAAATTGAAGTTGACAAAGCTAAGGTTGATGCTTTTTCCAAACTTCCTCCTCTCACATCTGTCAAACAAATTCGATCATTTCTTGGTCATGTGGGATTCTATTGGAGGTTCATCAAGGATTTCTCCAAGGTTGCTCGCCCTCTGAGCAACATTCTTGCCAAAGATACGCCGCTTAAATTCAACGAATCATGTTGCAAGGCATTCGGTTTTCTTAAAATAGTAGTCACTTGTGCTTCTGTGCTGCAACCACCTATTTGGACAACCCCATTTGAGATCATGATCGATACTTCTAATTATGTGGTCGGAGGTGTTTTGGGTCAAAGGATCGATAAGATCTCTCTGTCATCTACTACGCTAGCAAAACTCTGGACGAGGCCGAGTGGAATTATACCATTACTGAGGAGTTGCTAGTTGTAATATTTGCTTTGGAGAAATTCAAGGCTTATATCTTAGGGTCTCAGGTCATAATTTACACCAACCACTCGGCCTTGAGACATCTCTTGGCCAAAAAGGATGCCAAACCCTGGCTCATTCGATGGATTCTTCTGCTTCAAGAATTCGTCTTGAAATCAAAGATAAATCTGGGGCACAGAATGTGGTGGCAGATCATCTTTCGAGACTCTAAGTGATTCTCCTCGTCTGGATATTCGAATTACTGATACTTTCCAGATGAGACTATTCTTGCAGTGTTAGGTGTCCAAACCCCGTGGTTTGTAGACATAGTAAACTATTTGGCCGTTGGTCAAATCCCTCAGGATTGGACTAAGAAACAACGAGATAGACTCAAATATGAGGCCAAATATTACTTCTAGGAGGACCCTAAACTATACCGCATCGGCTCTGATCAGATTATTCGTCGATGTGTTCCGGAGAATGATTTCCAAAGTATACTTGAGTTCTACCATGCATCTACGTGTGGTGGACATTTCTCTGGGAAAAAGACAACTGCAAAATTATTGCAATCTGGATTCTATTGGTCGTCTTTATTCAAGGATGCCTAGGAATTCTTGAGGTCATGTTCCCGATGCCAGGCACTTGGGAGGATAACCAAGAGAGATATGATGCCTCTAAACCCAATCCTTCCCATTGAAATCTTCGACGTTTGGGGCATTGATTTCATGGGACCCTTCCTCCATTCATTTGGACACCAGCACATTCTTGTTGCTATTGATTACGTGTCTAAGTGGATCGAGGCTATTCCCACCTGAACCAATGACCACAAAGTGGTCATCGATTTCGTCAAAAAGAACATCTTCAGTCGGTTCAGGATTCCGAGGGCTATCATCAGCGATGGTGGTACTCACTTCACAAATGTCTAGTTCCGTAGTTTACCGGCAAAATATAGAGTAAATCACAGAATATTCACACCTTACCACCCTTAGATGAATAGATAGGTTGAGATCTCCAATCGGGAGATCAAGAACATCCTGCAGAAGACGGTTAGGCTTGATCAAAAAGATTGGACTCAAAAGCTTAAGGACGCTCTTTGAGCCTACCGTATGGTGTACAAAATGCCTATCGGCTTGTCACCATTTCGTATAGTGTATGGAAAGATGTACCATTTACCCGTAGAGATTTGAACATCGGGCATTTTGGGCAATCAAGCAGTGCAACTTGGATTTGAGTTTAGCAGGAAAGACTAAGAAGCTTAGACTATCTGAGTTGGAGGAGCTTAGAAATGATGGGTACAAGAATTCCAAGATCTATAAGGCTCGGACCAAAGTTCTTCATGACCAACTGATTTCCCACAAGAGCTTTGAGCCAAACCAGAAGGTCTGGCTCTTTGATTCTTGAGTTAAGCCCTTTCCCGGCAAGCTTAGGTCAAAGTAGGATGGCCCATTCATCATCGATCGAATATTTCCCGATAGAGCCATTGAGATCGTTGACCCAAAGACAGGTAATTCTTTTAAGGTTCCAAAATTAAAAGGTTATGTTGGCCATGCTATTCCAGAACCTTATGTTGACCATGTTATTCCAGAACCCATCTCCAATAAGGTTGCTTTATCCTTATTGTGACTTCTTTGACTGGACTTTGCCTAGTTGATGACATTAAACTTAGCACTTGTATAGTCTGACTCAGAGTTGACATGAGCATCATGGAATACAGATCTTTTCTTCATTCTACCCTACTTCTCATGCATTTTATTTTCAATGAGGACATTGCATTAACTAGGCAGGGGGGTGGATTCATTTTTGAATCATTTTGTTAGCTCTGTGGAATTCTTGTAAATTCTACTTATTGTTCTTTCTCAAAAAAAAAAAAATTGAATTAGGAAAGAATAATTGGGCATTAGGACTTTTCAACCTTAGGGAATAATATAATAGGATCTAAACACTTAGACCCCTTTAGGTCTTCGAGCTTAATCAGCTTGGGTGTCCACTAAAATGTGGATTTGTTTATCAAGTCCTCGCCATTTTGAATTTACTTCAATTTGGTTAAATAAGTTAGGGTGATAAGTACATGACTTATCAACCCACCCTCTAATTTGAGGGGATTTTAAGTCTAAGCATTTACACACTATTTGCACCAACTCGCTTTTCGACGATTTTAATGAAAATTGGGTAGCTAATGAACCTTCTAGGGTGGTATGGCTGGCAAGTTATCGTGGGTAACAACCCATTGGTAGGTTGTCCAGAGCCTAGTCATACGACCATTCTTTTCCTGTTGCCTTTAGGTAAATCTTAGATCGGGGAAGCCACCTACTTATAAAAAAAAAAGAAAATTATCCAAAAAGAAAAAAAGAAAAAAAAATAGGAAAGGAGAAAAGAAAATAAAAAAAGAAATAAGCCACACTTCACGGCAAGAGTATGGCTGGCAAGTTATCGTGGGTAACAGCCCATTGGTAGGTTGTCCAGAACCCAGCTCAAGAAATGCACGTACAATTCCAAAACACTTAGGAAGAAGCAGAGAAGTAGAATAAGCCAGGGAGATATACACTGGATTTGCCCTTGTATTGACCCCATAAAAATAAAAGTAGGGAGAAAGCTATCGATCGAATAGATACACCTTTAGGTAGAATTTCTTTTCAAGGTCACTTAGGGGCGTAGAAACCCGAAGTCCATTCTAATTGCCGATTAGTGAGTCTATCACATTTCACACATAAAGATGCTTAGAACTTAGGGTTCTCTTCAAGTCTTGGGTGGGTCGAGTGGCCGTAGAAAGCTGCTCTAAAACCCCAAACTCAAAAAATCAAAAAAATTAGAAAAGAAGAAAAGAAGAAAAAGATCCTTCTTTGAATAAGGCGAGGGCTTGAGGTGGTCTACATTTTGTCAGACACCCAGGCACTGTTGTGTCTTTGTAGTTCAGGTCCTTGGTAAAAATCTCCTAGTGTTGAAGAATAACTTTTGCCTAAGAAATTCGACTTAATTCTTTCATAAATAACATATAGTTTTTGCTAGGGACTAGAAAAAGATAAGCATAGGGGTGTGATGTGCATACATTGGAATAGCCAAAAATGTCTATTAATGCATGTTCTTAGTATCATATAAGCATCATGCATTGTAAATATTGCATAACATGCATCATCAAGCATTTAGAGCAAATTATACAAATTGTATAGTAATTTCTTCTTCTTGGTAGCTAGGGACAGGGCAACATTTAATCGGGACCTCGGATTGAAGATCCAACCGTATGGATTTGATCAGGGCGATGATTGGAGTTCAACAACTCCAAGACTGCTTTGATCGAACTTCCATAGCATCAGATATAATCCGAGGAAGATCAGAGATCAAAGGCCAAGATGGTGTAAATTCATACTTCAGATGACAAATCTGACTACACAGATGGGTTCAGATCAACGATCGTAGACAACGGCACAAAAATCAATCCAGTCCGACATTTGTAGCACCATCTATAAGTCACAGAAGATGGACGGCCAAGATGGTGCCACATGGTGCCCTCTTAGCCACCCAAACCAACCAACGGCTTGCTTGCCTCAACTGATCATTTGATCTCAACCATTGGATCAAGATCCAACAGCTGAGAAGGGTTAGTGCTTAATTCCTTTACGCAACTCAAGGGGGGGCATGGCGTGTTGGTCACGTGTTTGTGGGTGAAGCATAGGTCACGAGATCAACCCTTTCCCCGCCTCAAATCGAGGGTGCAAGTGGGTGCGGCTCAAATTGGTCCATCGGATTGGTGATGAGTGGCAGCAAGAGCACCACGTGGCATGCCCAGAAGTAAGGAGCGTGAACGCATACGATGATGTGTGATCTAATGCACCATCGCACTTGGGCAAGGTGTTATGAAGGCGCGATGCGATGCAATCTTAGTTGTCGATCGCAAGATCGGACGGCTGAGGTTGTTTGGACGTGCACGAGCGTTGTTCAGCATAGGAGAGGAAGAGGCGGTGCATGCGCATGAGCTATGGCCATGATTAGGGTCTTTTGTGATGCTTACATTCGTCACTAAAAGTTCTATCATTAAAGGCCCCTACCTTAATTTTTAAGCTTGAAATGACCTTTTTGCCCCCAACATCTACACCTATAAAAAGGCCTATGCCCTCCACATTTCATTCATCCCTTCCTTCACCTTTCTTCCTCTCCAAAGCTTTAAAGAAGCTTGTCCCAAACCCGGGATGCTCCTCTGGAGTTAAAATCAAAGTTGTCTCGCCCCCATTCCAAAAGTTGATCTCACGACGACGACGCCCTGCCTCACCTCCAGTTCTTCTCGCTTCATTCTCCGTCTTCTGTCTTCGCCCTCCGTCTTCTAGGCATTGCCCCATCCAGCTCATCCTCGAAGCAGCCGTCGAGGAGGATAACTTCTCACCTCCTTTCTCTTTACTGCTTTCTAGAGTAGATCTTATTGCTTTCTAGTTGTAATATTTCCCACTTTCTAGCTGTAATATTTCCTGCTCTCTAGTTGTTAAAACATTATCCATATTATTAAGTGTTTGTTCTCTTTCTCTCTTTCTCTCCCTTTTATTGTTAATATCGAATTCATTGTGATTATCATGCTTTCTAAACAAAAACAAAAAAAAAAATATAATTGCAGATTTCGAATCGACGTAGCCTCTCTGTGTTCGATCCAGAATTCTTTTCGAGTTTTGGTAAAATTTATTTGTTGATGGATTTCTTCGCAAATCACACTACAATGACGGGTTTTCAAAACTCAACTTCCATTTTTGACGATTTTCTTGTACCAACACCACCCCCTACCAAATTGATCCAATGTCATTGTAAAAATAAAGACATTAAAAGGGCATAATAAATAAAATATCACCTAAATTTCATGAAAATCTGGTTGGCTCTGCTGAGAAAGTGGAGTATACACACGTGCTAAGTTTAATGCCTTCAACTAGGTATAATATACAAACAAGGAAGAAATTAAGAATTCACAAGTGTGAGTCAAGATCAAAATAAGAATATTGATCTTAGGACCCACTAGCAGGTGTCCACAGATGTGGACCAGATTATGGTGCAGACCCATGCCCTAGGGTCAAGCGGTTCTGAGGCTTTGAATAATAAAAATCCAGAATCGAAGATATTTTGGCTTATGGGGCTGGGTCCACAGTTCGGGAGCGTGCAACCCAAATCTAAATGTGTGGATGAAAGGGAGATCAAAGCAAATAGGAATGCTTGCCCACTTGGAATTTTGCTCAAAAAGATAATCCATTATTCTATATTTGGGTTTCACGTCCTCAGAATAAAAAATGTCATAAGGGTACTGGTAGAAGGTTGGTGGTTTCAGACACAAAGGAACTCCTATATCAAGAACTCTATTTCCCCTAGAATAGGCCTCCCAGATTTTCATTTCCATACTCCTATTCTCCACAATCATAATTTTAGATTCCGGGACCTCTAGCATATTATTTACCTCATGTGATTTACCCAAGTCAAAAAATCGTGGCTGAATCAGAATTGACTTGGGTACAATGATTTCAAAAATATCATCATTCAATTCTTTGGAGTGTGGTTGAGGAATGTGGCTTTTGATTGAATTATCCAATAGATCTTGATTTGAATCCTCCATGTCAACCCCAGTAGGATCAAATTCCTCAATTACAGGGCCATCAAATAATTCATCAGATTCCTCAGCCTCGCTTGCCTCACTAAAATCATTCTCCTTAAGCTCAAGTGAGACTTCTGGTCGGGGTGTAAATTGCATAGAAGATTAGCACGTTGTAGTATAGCGCAAAATACATCTCGAGCAAATAAATTAACGGAACTGGTGAGTCCTGGTCGATCACAGGGAGGCAGAAAGCACCTTTGATTTCATGCGTTTGTTCCAAATATAATTACTAAGTAGTATAGATGCAATATCATAATATATATCAATCAAAGAGTTTGAACATGAATTGCATACATCTAACTAAACAAATTTTAACATAAATGTAAACTACTTATGTAATAGAACAAGGGCACCATGGGTGGTTCGTGGTGGCCTTCTGGAGAGGTTGGGAAGAGCAGCAACGATCTGTCTGGGTGGCCCAACGAATGCTTCAGATGGAGATGCAGAGACCTATGCAGAGAAGACGGGAAGAAGGAGAAGAGAGAGGAGTTGTAGAAGGAGGAAGAAGAAGAAAAACTAAGGGAATGCCTTTCAAAGGGGACCCTTAGGCCTCTTTTTATAGCTTTTGTGAAGGGCATTTAGGGTATTTGAGCCCTTAATCCCATGCAAAGGCTTCAGATTAATCAGATTTGTTGATCGAGATCAACGATCCTGATTAACTCTTTCAAATCCTTCTTTCATCCATGGCTTGGTCTAGTGTTGACATGTGGCACGCTTTGCACCCTTGGATTCGCATCCGACGACTCTTGCTCGCCTGTCTCTCATTGCTTAGCTCGCATGCCCGCTGTACAACACTTAAATGCGCCTCAACTCCTAATGCTTCTCAACCATCCGATCTCTCGATCGGACGGCTTAACGAGTGCGCTCAGCGCCCGCTGAGTCCTAAGGCACACATCAACATGCGCGTCTTCATCCAACACTCCTGAGCCCACCATGCGTTCGCCGCTCCACCGCTCGATGAAGATCCGATGGTCAATTGCATCTGCCCACGGCCGATTCCCACATCGCGCTTCGAACCGGCGTCATGCGATGTCTGTTAAGCACTCTCTCTACTGCGCTATGCTCGTGGATTGTCACGGTTTCCAAATCCTGTGTAGCCGCTTTTGGTCGTTGGATGGGAATCCAACGGTCAAGATCTCGCCGTCGCTTGATGAGGCGGTTGGAGGCGGGTGTCGTGGCTGCATCGTGGTTGTTGAATGACGATCCAACAGCCTACTGCTCTCCTTCCCAGATTGGGGCACGGTGAGAGGCGGCTGCGATGGTGCCACATGGCACCATGGTGGCCGTCCCTCCTCTTCTCCTTGTATTTGATAATGTAGGCTTCCTATTGATTTGATTTCTACGTCATTGGACTGTGAACATTGATCCGTGCGGTTGGATTTGTCATCTGAGCTTCGGATATTCTTCAATTTGCCCTTTGGCTTCTGCTTCTTCTGCGAACTCCCTTGGGTGCTACGGGAGACTGATTGATGCACTCTTGGAAGCGTTCGACTCCCGTCGTCATTCCAAATAGATCCACAAGTTTGGATTGGTCATCTACAGCCCTGGATTACCTGCAATTATTAATACCTCTCAAATTGCACATTATTATGTATAAAACATATAAATCATCTAAGATGCAAAGTATGATGTGTATGCATCCAAAATTCCCATGTTAATCTAGGTTCTACCTTAATTCAAGCGAATTAGGGCCTATGATTATTGCACAATCAACTTCACATAAAGATTCTTCACCCTCTGAATCAAAGAATTCTTGATCCTCATTTATATATATCTCAAACTGATCTGTCATTTCCTGGTCCATGGAGACATATTTTTCCTCATTTCCTGGCTCAGGGATCTCAGGTGAGAAAATTGGTTAATCCTCAATGGGTTGCTCTATACCAACCTGCTCATCCCCGATCTCATAAAATGCGTCCCCCCTGACAAGCGCCTGAGTGGGTTTAGAAATTGGCTATCTTGAAGGGGGTTCATTCTAGGAATCATCCCAAGATTGGACTAAGGCAACCACGAATTTCATCCTCAATCTTGATAATTTCTCAAATAAAAACTCACCCGGGCCCTTATCCTCAATATCTTGGAGCCAATCCAATAACAAACTATTGAGATCATTAATCATTTGAATCAGGGCTTCCAATTCTATATTGCGGGGTGTTGGCTAGGTTTCTAAAGATTGTATGGTGTTCCTCAAATTGGCTAACACCCTATCTTGGACCTGGTTCACCTGAACCAAATGGTTTGGTTCAGGGTTGGGTGGGTTTGAGTTAAATTCAGGAGAGTCAAGGAATTGAGTTTCTTGGAGTCCTCCTTCATAATATGTCATTTCGGGTTGTTCAAAGAAGGGTGGTAACCTATTTTCAGTATAATCCTTGGGAGGGTAAGAGTTATAATCATCATATTCTTCTTGATTGTAGATCAGGTTAGGTTGATCATCAAAGGGTGAAGATCTATAAACATTATAGGCGTGAGAAGGATAATAATCATAGTCTTGTTGTCCACGGTTACGCCCTAGACACTGAGGTTCGAAATCATATTCCTAATCAAAGTTATCCCGACTAGGGGATGGGTAGTCATAAGGTAGGTCGGGATAGTAATCATCTTGGGGATAAGTGGTGGTAGGATGGTAGGAGTGGAAATGTGAGTAGGATGTGGAAGGATCCATGGCAAAGTAGGAGGGAAAATAGAGGAGAGAAAGGTGTAAGCATCTCTGTTTTGATACACCAAAATTATGCTCATTGCTAGACTAACACTTTCAGGACTATCTCGGAATAAAGCATCTTTCAACCCAAGTGTAGATAGTTGCTGATGTGTGTCTTTCCATCTTTATTTGAGTTTAGGATATTATTGTAAGGAACTTCAAATAAAAATCAAAAATGGATTTTTTCCATATCTTTTCATTACCAAGTTTTTAGGGTTATTGATCGACCAAATTAGTAAATTTATCAACCAAATCACCTTGATCGACCAACCAACTTCATTAACCGATCAAATTAGCCCATTTTAGAAAGTTGAGAAATATCCTTTTGATCAACCAACCAAGTTAACTGATTGATCAATTAGTAATCGACCAACTATCTTAATTGATCGACCAAATTGCCATTTTATCGACTAATTAACCTTAATTGATTGACCAATTTAATTTCCTATTTAGGCAAAACTTTTAGTATAAATAGAGGTTGTATGCAGCCCATCTTTTCATAACTTTCAAATAGAAATACCATTAAAAAAGTAGTGCTTCTCATGCTTATTCCAAAGGCTTTTGCGCTTCGTTCTTCACATTTTTCAAAACATGATGCCCCAAACCTCTATGGAAAAATTTGATTTGATCTTTTATTGAGGTTCCATAGAAGTTATTTCTATTATTCTATTTTGTTGCTTTGATTTATGGATCCCAAGTTTGTTGGGAAGATCCATGGTTATTGTTTTTGCTTCTCTTCAGGATAAAAAGAGAAGTGGTTGTAAGAGGTTGTGCCACCCTTGTTCAAGTGGTACGATTAGTGGATTGACTAGCTTGGACTAGTCAGATAAATCCTAAGTTGGGAGGCTTTGGTAGTGGTTTTCACTCGGTTTGGGTTTCTACTATAAATCAAGTGTACTTTGTGCTTGAATCTTTTGTGATTTATTTGTACCTGTGCATATAATTTTTTAAGGCGATGCTATTCACCCCTCTCCTCTAGTATATGTTGCGATCCGCTAGATATCCTCCTACTTTCACTTGGTATCAGAGCTTGTATTGTCCAGGAGATGTCAAAGTCAAATTTTAACATGTATGTTGAGGGTTAGTCGACGATTTGACCTCCTCTATTTGATGGAATAAACTTCAGCTATTGGAAGACTAGGATGCAGATCTTCCTGGAATCAATGGACTATGAGGTATGGGATGTCATCGCTTCGAAGTACATGCATCTAGAAGTCAAAGACGGTGTTGCAATCACTCCAGATCAAAAGAAGATGGCTACACACAACGTAAAATCCATGAATGCCATATTCTATGGTCTCTCCAGAGCAGAATTCAACAGAGTCTCGGCATGTAAAATCGCATACGAGATATGGAGCATTCTAGAAGTTACCTATGAGGGAACTTCAAAGGTAAAAGAAACTCGAGTAAATCTACTAACTCAAAACTATGAGCTTTTCAGGATGAAGAAAGGGGAGTCAATAAAAATGATGTTCACAATATCTATGGACATCATAAACTCCTTACGAAATCTTGATCAAGACATTAAGAACGAAGTGCTTATTAGAAAATACTTCGCTCACTCACAAGTGACTGGGAAACCAAGACTACCACCATTCAAGAGTCAGAAGATCTGTCCACCTTGAAATTGGACGATCTTATAAGAAGTCTAATGGTGTATGAGGTTCAACTCCGACACATGAGGGATCAACAAGGAGAAGGATCCAAAAAGAAGACTATAGCTCTTGAAGCTATTCAGGAATCTGAAGAAACCTCAAGTGGAGAAGAAGAAGAGGACATAGGCCTCCTCTCCAGAAAATTCAAGAAGTCCCTCAAAGAAAAAAAGAACTGGAGGAAGAAGAAAGAAGAAATCAAGAATGATGCAATCACCTGTTACAATTGCAAGAGAAGGGGACATATCAAGAAGGACTGTCCGCTTCTCAAAAAGAAGTCAGATAAAAAGAAGAAGCCCTTCAGAAAAGATGGAAAGAAGAAAGCTTTCATGGCAACTTGGGATGACTCAGACTCAAGTTCAAAGGAAGAAGAAACCTCAGGAGAAGAAGCTCTTCTCGGTCTCATGGCTCTAGACGACGAGGTAACCTCTTTTACTCAAGATGAATTATTATAAGAATTCTTTTAGTTGCATGATATAGATCAATCATTAAAATAGGAAAATAAAGACCTAGAAAAAGTATTAACTGAGGAAAAATCACAAAAAGATGTATTTGATAATTAAAACAAAGAGTTATCTATTGAGATTACTTCATTAAGATCTCAGATAAACAACTTAAAGGTAGATATAGACAAACTAAAAGATAACTCTGCTATTCTATTAAATGATCTAGCTAAGTTCGTAAATGGAAGTAGAAACCTGCATAAAGTGCTAGGAACACAAACCCAAAGAACAACAAAATTGAGGTAGGTTATATCCCAAAAAATGATCATGAAGCATCTAGCTTTAGCAAAGGGAAAGGTAGCCTCCCAAAACAGGCAACACAAAGTAACCACCGTGGACCCAAATAAAAATGCGTACCAAAAAGTATATTGCAATCTTGTTTTGTAGGTTTTGTAGATTATAAGAAGTGGATCTTCCAACAAACCAATGGAACACTGAAGTCACTCTATCAAATAAAGCCTCACAAATGCAAACCAATGACAGGAAAGAGAAGAAAGAAGATGGATAATGGACAGTAGCTGTTCCAAGCACATGACCTAGGAAGAAGTCCTATTCCTGTAGCTCAACCGTCAGGAAGGTGGTACGGTCTGGTATGGTCACATTTGGGAATAACCACAAGGGCCGTATTATTGGTACTGGCCAAATTGGTAACTCTTCTACCTCTTTTAATAATGTACATTTAGTGGCTTAAAACATAATCTGCTAAGTGTAAATCAAATATGTGATAAAGGTTATTGATGAGGGTGCGCTTTGCGAATTAAAATCGGAGTTTGGAGCACCCATCATAGTAGCTAGCAAAACATGTCTATCACATAAAATTTATAACCAAAATTTGAAAAGTGAGTCACGGGTCGAACACGAGGAGGCGAACGTTTGGTTTTATAAAAATGTACACTTCACTTTTATTTATTTTTGGTCATTTTATCTTTTCTAATTTTTTTGGTATTTTAATAAGGCAAGAGATCATATTGATAATTGCTTATCTAGCTAATCTACTTTCAAAAATATAAGAGAGAGAGGAAGAAAGAGAGAGAGAAACAATCATCTATTCATAAGCAAGTGTTTGTTACAACTACGAAAGTGGAAAAATCTATACTACGAAAGCGAAAAGGATAGAAAGAGGTGAGAGAAATCCCCCTCGACTGTCGCTCGAAGGACGACTCTCTTTGACGTCGCTTGGAGGAAGGTGGTGAGGAGTGGGATGAAGGAGGACAGAGTCGAAGGATGGAGGATGGGGCAAGACAGCGTCGCGGTGAGGATCTTCTTCTCGAAGGGCGGTGAGAGGAAGGCCACGGGATGCTCCACGAATGGGGATGAGGGGAGGGAAAACTATTTGATTTTCTACTTTAGAGGAGCATCTCGGGCTTGGGATAAGCCCTCTCTAAAGCCTTGAAGGTGGTGAGAGGATGAAAAGAAGAGATGAAGAAAAATGGGAGGGGTAGGGGTCCTTTTATAGTGAGTGATGTAAACACGTTTACACTACTTAAGATGTCTATTTATGCATGTTCTTAAGCATAGGATTGCATTGCATGCTATAAATATTGCATAACATGCATCATCTTGCATTTAGAGTAGTTTGAATAAAATGGAGGTTAATTGTCTCCTTTTATGTTCATGGACAGGGCAAATTTTTTATCAGGGCCTCGGATCGAAGATCCAACCGTACAGATGTGATCAGGGTGACGATTGGAGTTCAACGACTCTAAGATTGCCCTAATCAGACATCTGTAGCATCAGATAGTGATCGGGGAACCTTAGAAGAACAAGGGCTAAGATGGTTTGAATCCATACGTCAAATGACAAATTCGACTGCATGGATGGATTCGGATCGACGATTGCAGCCTAACGGCACGAAAATCGACTCAATCCGACAACCGTGGCACCATCTACATCATCAAGAAGATGAACGGCTCAGATGGCACCACGTGGTGCCATCTTAGCCGTCCAACCGACCCTCAGGATCGCCGCTGCCTCTCCAAAGAGAATCCAACACGCGATCTGGGCCGTTGGATCTTGATCCAATGGTCCTGAACGTGTGTTCAAAACTTCAGTCGCCCACCCATCCACGCGCGCAGCGCAGTGGATAAGGTGTTCGGCAGCCTTCAGATGCACGATCGATTTGCAGGGTGCAGGCGAGCGGGCGTGGGCGAGCGTCGGATCGTCATCGAATGGCTGTGTGCGCCCGATAGCACTTACGTGCTATTAGACATGCGACGAAGATGCGGCATCGCACGCGATGGGGTGCGCAGAGGAGGCGGGCGGAGGCGCGATCTAAGCCGTCCGATCTCGCGATCATACGGCTGAGATCGGCTGGACGTGCGCGTGCGTTGAGCGCGTGGGCAAGCGAGCAGGCACACGTGCACCGCCCACTCTGCCCACGTTCGGACCTTTAGCGACGTTTTTATCCGTCACTAAAGGTCCTGAATTAATGTTTTTAAAGTTGTAATGACCAAATTCGCCCCACTCCTTGCAACTATAAAAGGAGACCCCCTCCACACGAAATTCTCATCCCTTCTCTTTTCTACCTCTCTAAAGCTCAAGAGAAGCTTGCCTCACACCAAGGATGCTCCTCACGAGATAAAGTCAAATTTTCATCCCCCTTTCGGAAGCGAATCCCGCGATGACGACGACGTGCTGCTCCATTCTCGTTCCTCCTGCCTCGATCCCGTTCTTCCGCTCCGTCCTCCTTCGTCCAGGCTGTGTCTCGTCCGGCTCATCCTCCAAGCAATCGTTGAGGAGGATATCTCTCTCCCCATTCTTTTTACTGCTTTCTAGAATAGATTTACTGCTTTCTAGTGTAATCATTTTCCCACTTTCTAGTCATAATGTTTAGTGTAATGAACAATCCTTTCGATAATGAATTCCATGTGCATTCTATATCTCTTTTGATTTTTGCTTGTATTATTCTCTCTCCCTTATTCTTTCTCTCTCTCTTCTATTTATTGTAAATAGTTAGATAGTTCTAATCAATTGAATTACTTTGTGACAAATAAAACAAACGCGTAATTTTTAAATCAAACGTCTGCCCCCCTGTGTTCAACCCGGAATTTCCATTTTGGTATAAATTTTATTTGTTGAACACGAGTTCTTCGCTTTCATACTACGACGACAGGTTTTTTTCAAAACCAAACACGTTAGCATAGCAACTTGACGTTCAACATTTTGGCGCCGTTGCCGGGGAGGCGATGCTCTTTGATTTTTTCTTCGCGTTTTTATAACTTACAAATCATTTACCTCATTTCTCTCCTTTCTTATTATGATTGCAGGTACTCTTTTGAGACGAGCAAAAGTGGTAGATTGGAGTAAAGTGCTGTAGAAGGTTTTGTAAGTTATCCCCCACCTCCCACCCATTAGATTTCATTTCTACACATAATAACACAAACATCAATCAACCTAAGTGTTCTTATAAACTCTAAGGTTAGATTATTTTTTGTTTGACACCCACACCCGCCCCAACCCCCACATTAAAAAAAAAGAAAAAGAAAAATAAAAAAATCTCACAGAGGTACACAACCTCATCTGATTTTCAAACTCAACTGGTAAACCAACCTTTGGAGCCGGTACACACATCCAAACACATAATTGAGTAGAAATCAGATTAGGTAATCATTTGTGTGCCTAATTAAGTGGTGCAACAGGCCAATTGTTTGAGTTGATTGGCTGCACCACTTCAATTAAAATCAACTCATCAAGTAGCTCTCACTTAGGTTCAACTATTAAGGATTTACCAGGCACTCCACATTCTTTTTAAGCTTCAAAGGAAAATATCTTCACCTGTGCTTTCAAAACCTGGTGAGCCAACAAAATTGTTTGAAAACACCTAAAGTTGAATCCTAAAAGCTACTAAGCAAGATTTGAACTCTAAAATTCACCACATCAAAAGTAATCTTACATGAAAACCACTGGTTATGCACGCACACACAAATCAATCAATCATTAAGGGCACAACCCATATAAAGGGCCCATCGCATTCCAAAGCAGATTCAAACCTAGCCCTAAATAAAATAGAGTAGACGTTGGCCTTAAGGATTCAACTCGCTCTTCAGAGCCCAGAACGAGATTATTTTCGATTAGTATGTTTCTACTGTTCAATTTGATGTCTAGCTAGGGGAGCAGAATCAAACGATCGCAACTGGGGGGTACACTAGGAACTGGAGGCGCAAGCCGAAGGAAAAACCTTCTCCCTAGTCCCTCCTTCTAACTGGTTGGATTGAACAAACAGAAGTAGATCAAATCTTTTCTCTATCTCAAAATGGGTTTTGGAAGTTTGTAGGTCTTTAGGCTAGCCCACTTAAGGATAGGTTTGATTGCTTGTATTGCAGGGTGCCTTTCTTCCTCCCGCTTATCATGAATCCTTCCACATATTACACGCATTCCTGCTCTTTGCCTCCTGTTTTGAATTATCCTCAACATGACGATTATCCCGACTCGTACTGTAATCAATCATCAGTTAGTTGGGATAACTCGGATTGGGGATACAGTTCCAGACTTCCGTGTTTAGGGTCTAACCCTGAACACTTTGATTGTGATTTTTATTCTTCTCAGAGCCACATTGATTATAGATCGTCAACCTTTCATGAACAACCTAATATGATCTATAATCAAGAAGGATACACTGATTCTTACCCATCCTCTTATTACACTGCCTTTAGGTCATCACCACCTTTTGAACAATCCGAAATGACCTATTATCAGGAAGGGTATAACAAATCTCAATTCGTTAATTCCCTTGCATTGATCCCAAACCCGCCCAACCCTGAACCAACTCATTCGGTTCAGGGTAACCAGGTTCAAGATAAGGTTCTGGCTAACTTGAGGAATATCATACAATCTTTAGAAGTTCAACCAATACCTTGCATTGGGAGATTGGAGCCTCTAATTAAAATGATTGATGATTTGAATAAGTATTTGTTAGATTGGCTCCAGGATGTTATGGATAAGAACCTGGGTGAGTTTCTACTTGGGAAGTTAGCGAAATTGAGGATGAGATTTGTGGTTGCTTTGATTCAATCATGGGATGATTCCCAGGATGAACCCTCTTTAGGAGAGCCAATTTCTGAACCCGTATAGGCACCTGTTGGGGGGGACACGTGTTATGAGGTTGACCAGATTGAATTAGAGCAACCAATTAAGGAAGATCTGATTTCTTCACCTGAGATCCCTAAACCGGGGAATGAGGAAACGTATGTCTCCTTGGATAGAAAGTGATAGATGATTTTGAGACAAACATTAATATGGAATTTGATTTCATTGATTCTGATGGTGAAGATTTAAGTGGCGAAGTCTCACACGAGTTTATAGAACATGATTTTTGTGAGACGATTGGGCCTGAGGAACCTGATAGATCATTTAATAGCCCAATAATTAAGGAAACTGATCTTATTAGGGCTCACATTACAGATCCAGAATCACATTTTCTGGAGGATTCAATTCAATGCCCTGATTGTCAGTTACACCCCATTGAGCTTATCGATGATTCTATTTCTGAGATAATTAGACCCAAGTCAATTTTGATTCAGCCACATCATTTAGACTTGGAGATTTCAGATGGGGTGACTAATATGCAAGAGGTCCTGGAATTTGACATGCTGAATGAGGAGGATAGGAGCCGGGAAATTTTGATTTAGGAAGTAAGCTCTGGAGGAAGTGCAAGACTGAGTCAAAGGGTGCCTATTAAGATGGAACCATCAAACCAGGACCCTTACGACATCTGTTCTGAGGATGTCCAACCCAAGAACACATTCATTGATTATCCTTTGGAGCTTGAATTTTCTGTAACCCGACTTTTTGGTCTTGTGTTACATCCTCATAAATCGCAGGCCCGACCCTACTTGCATACAGATTTTAGGTTTTGGGTAATTTTTATCCAGAACCTGAGGTATTCTCGATTATGTGGTATGGGTCTGCATGACAATCTGGTCCACATTTGTGGACATCTATTGACAGGTCAGCGGCTTCTTATGTTTATTCTGATTCTGACCTGCACTTGTGAATTCTTTATTTCTTTTCTCTATATAGTGTACCTAGCTGAAGGCACTAAATTCAGCACATATATAGTTCTTTTTAGTTTTCATCTTAGAGTGAACCTAACATTCACGCAATTCAGGTGCTTTCTACGCTATTCCACTCTGTTTTATGTCTTTTTAATATAATGAGGACATTGCATTAGATAGGCATGGGGGGTGGATATTCATCTCTGAATTAATTCGTCGGCTCCGTAGATTTGTTTTATTTTTTTCCTTTATTTTTATTAAAAAAATAAAATTGGTATTAGGGAAGAGAACTTGGGTTTAAGAAAATTTTCAATCTTAGGAAATACTACATTATGATTTGAACACAAAGACCCTTCAGGTCTTTGGACTTAATCAGCCCGTGTATTCACTAAAATGCGGATTTGTTTTTTTGAGTCCTCACCAACCTAAATTCTATTTTAATTGGAGTAAATAAGTTTGGGTGATAAGTACACCACTTATCAACCTGCCCTTTGATTTGAGGGAACTTTGAGTTTTTAGCATCTAGACACTATCTTGTCACTGACTCGTCGTTCGATGATTCTAATGGAAGTTGAGTAGCTAATGAACCTCCTAGGGTGATATGGCTGGCAAGTTATCGTGGTAACAGCCCATAGGTAGGTTGTCCAGAGCCCAGTCACTGGACCTTTCTCCTTTTGCTTCCTTTAGGTAAATCTTAGACCAGGGAAGTCACCTACTTAAAAAAAAAAAATCAAAAAGAAAAGGAGAAAAGAAAAAAAAGGAAATAAACCACACTTCGCCACACGAGTATGGCTGACAAGTTGTCGGTGGTAACAGCTCATCGACCGGTTGTCCAGAACTTAGGTCAATAAATGCACTGAAAAATCCCAAAACACTTAGGAAGAAGCAGAGAAGTAGAATAAATCAGGGAGATATACACTGAATTCACCCTTGTGTTGATGCCGTAAAAAAATAAAAGTAGGGAGAAAGCTACCGGTTGTAAAGATACACCTTTAGGCAGAATTTTTTTTTTAGGTCACCTAGAGGCGTAGAAATCCAAAGTTCGTTTTAACTGCCGGTCAACGAGTCTATCACATTCACAATAAGATGCTTAGAACTTAGGGTTCTCATCAAATCTTGGGTGAGTTGAATGGCCGTAGAAAGCCACTCTTAAACCCTAAAACGTGAAAAACCAAAAAAAATTAGAAAAGAGGAAAAAAGAGAAAAAGAAAATTTTCTTTGAATAAGGCGAGGGCTTGAGGTGGTCTGCATTTTGGCAGATACTCGAGCACCGTTGTGTCTTTGAAAGTTCAGATCCTAAATAGACATTTTCTTAATGACTAAAAATAAACTCAAGCCCAAATAATCCAACCTGATTCTTTTATAAATAGCATATAGTTTTTGCTAGGGACTAGCAAAAGATAGGCATGGGGGTATGATGTAAACATGTTTACACTACTTAAGATGTCTATTTATGCATGTTCTTAAGCATAGGATTGCGTTGCATGCTATAAATATTGCATAACATGCATCATCTTGCATTTAGAGTAGTTTGACTAAAATGGAGGTTAATTGTCTCCTTTTATGTTCATGGACAGGGCAAATTTTTTATCGGAAACTCGGATCAAAGATCCAACCATACAGATGTGATCAGGGTGACGATTGGAGTTCAACGACTCTAAGATCACCCTAATCAGACATCTGTAGCATCAGATAGTGACCGGGGAACCTTAGAAGATCAAGGGACAAGATGGTGTGATTCCGCACTTCAAACAACAAATCTGACCGCACAGATGGATTTGGATCGATGATCGCAGCCTAACGGCGCAGAAATCGACTCAATCCAACAACCGTGGTACCATCTACATCATCCAGAAGATGGACGGCTCAGATGGCGCCACGTGGTGCCATCTTAGCCGTCCAACCGGTCCTTAGGATCACCGCTGCCTCTCCAAAGAGAATTCGACTCGCTATCTGGGCCGGTGGATCTTGATCCAACGGTCTTGATCGCGTGTTCAAAACTTCGGCCGCTTGCCCATCCACGTGCGCAGCGCAGTGGATAAGGCGTTCGACTGCCTTTAGATGCGCATTCGATTCGTAGGGCGCATGTGAGCGTGCGAGCATCGGATCATCATCGAACGGCTGTGTGCGCCCGATAGTGTTCACGTGCTATTAGACGCGTGACAAAGATGCGGCATCGCACGCGATGGGGTGCGTAGAGGAGGCGGGCGGAGGTGCGATCTAAGCCGTCCGATCATGATTGGCTGGACGTGCGCGTGCATTGAGCGCGTGGGCAAGCGAGCTGGTGCGCGCGCACCGCCTACTACGCCCACGTTTGGACCTTTAGTGATGGTTTTATCCATCACTAAAGGTCCTGAATTAATGTTTCTAAAGTTGTAATGACCAAATTGTCCCCACTCCTTGCAACTATAAAAGGAGACCCCTTCCACACGAAATTCTCATCCCTTCTCTTCTCTACCTCTCCAAAGCTCAAGAGAAGCTTGTCTCACACCGAGATCCTCCTCGCGAGATAAAGTCAAATTTTCGTCCCCCTTTCGGAAGTGGATCCCGTGATGACGACGACGTGCTACTCCATTCTCGTTCCTCCTGCCTTGATCCCGTTCTTCCGCTCCATCCTCCTTCATCCAGGCGGTGTCTCATCTAGCTTGTCCTCCAAGCAATCGTCGAGGAAGATATCTCTCTCCCCATTCTTTTTACTGCTTTCTAGAATAGATTTACTGCTTTCTAGTGTAATCATTTTCTCGCTTTCTAGTCGTAATGTTTAGTGTAATGAACAATCCTTTCGATAATGAATTCCATGTGCATTCTATATCTCTTTTGATTTTTGCTTGTATTATTCTCTGTCCCTTATTCTCTCTCTCTTCATTTATTGTAAATAGTTAGATAGTTCTAATCAATTGAATTACTTTGTGACAAATAAAACAAACGTGTAGTTTTTAAATCAAATGTCTGTCTCCCTATGTTCGACCTGGAATTTCCATTTCGGTATAAATTTTATTTGTTGAACATGAGTTCTTCGCTTTCATACTACGACGACAGGTTTTTCTTAAAACCAAACACGTTAGCGTAGCAACTCGACGTTCAACATGGAGGAAAGAATCAAATTCGTATACAAGACATTTAGCGACGGTCATAAACATCTCTGAAGATCTACCGCAAACGTTACTGAAGATACCGCTCATGCGCCCCTACTGTCACACCGCTGGCACGCACTGTACGCACCCTTGTCGTGCACGTATGCGCGATACGCGCCGCTGATGCCGCTGCCTCCTCGCACGTGCTGCGCTATTGCGTGCGGCGCTACGCTTGTGCGTGCGTGCCTCCGCACATGCGTGCGAGCCCGCACTGCTGTGCGTGTGCAGTGACACGTGCTTACGTATGGGTGGCCTAGGTTGTGCCATGTGGCATAATCTGGGCCTTCCATCTTATTTCCTTTGTAGGGGATGCTACAGAGGTCGGATTGAGTCGATTTTCACGTCGTTGGGCTACGATCGTCGACTTGAATCCATCTGTGTAGTCAGATTTGTCATTTGATGCTCTGGATTACATCACCTAGTCCCTCGACCGTTGATCTTCCTTGGATTGCATATGGTGCTGATGGAAACACCATCATGAGACATAACTAGCTCATTTTGAACCAATTGAGTCAATAAATGCTCCTACATAACCAACTAAAGGTCATAATTCATTGCATAACCATTCTAAGAGGAACATAAGAAACTAGGGTTAAAATTACAATTTTACCAATGCAGTACAACCACGGGTTTTCTCAAGGGCTGAACAAAGGTCAAATGGTCTTAATAAGGTAACAAGTGGGTTAGATTAGACAGAAAAGGGTTTGTGTGAGTTCTGAGAATTAAATGACTTTTGAAATCTTAAAAACAAACCACTTAATTAACCAAGGTTTTGGTCAGTATAAAATTCATTTAAACCCTCTAAAAATCATAGAAAAATATTCTCTAGAGTTTAGTACCTTCAAATTGACCATTAGAACCCTTCTTGACCTAAATTGGAGTCTCAGACAGATATTTGCCATAATTTGAGTTTTTGCATAAATTACCTAGTCAAATGTGGTTAAAACCAAAATCCAACTTCACCATTAGATTCCTTAGGTCTAAATTAGGTTTGTATCAAAATTTGGACCTAAAGGGAACTCATCTTGACCTAGTTTGCAAAAAGGTCCTATCTGATTACATTTCTACCCCTAACTTTCAAAAACCCTTGCGAACTGCCCCCTAACTTCTTGTCATCTTCGCAAATAGGTTCCTCCACCATTATCGCGGAGGAAACCTACTCTGACAACTTTCAACTTGGATTTTCTCTCTGATTGATTGATGAATCTCTTCCAAAATTGGAAGGGAGATTCATCAATTAATCATCTATAATATGAACCCATTGATGAGCCCTGATTCTTTCCCAATCTCTCATGTGAACGCATGAGATATTTGAGTCTCTTGAAAACTTCCTTCTCCGGTGATCCTTCCTTTCTTGGAAGCTTGGCTTCCAAACACAAAACCCTCTTTGAAGACCTATTTAAGAAGCCCCAGATCCAACCGTTCTCCTCAGCTTGAAATCGGGCCGGAATTCCCCCTATTCCTCTCTCTCCTCTGGCTGCAACCCTCTTCAAGCTTCGGCGACCTCTCCCTAGCTTTTTCGTCATCCAGCCACAATACCAGTGGCAGATTCACCTTAACCACCATCCTCCGCATCTAGAAATACCTGCCGATGTCGTCCTTGCCTCGTCTTCGTCGCCGCCTCTCCTATGGAGGTTCATCTTCCCCACGTCTAGCAACCACACTGGCTTGGGATCTCTGTCCCTTTTTCATCCTTAGACTAGGTGTTTAAGTTCCCTCTCCCTCACACTTTCTTCCCCTCTCTCTATTTCTCAAAAACAACCACCAATGCCACTGAACACCTTCATCTCTATCTCTGGCGACTCCTCCAGTGAGGTGTTCTTGTCGCTACGCACCTCCATCTACTTCGCTGACCACCCTAAAACCTCCGCCACACAGCTCTGATCATTTCCCCTCACTCCATTAGCTCCATCGTCCACCCAAACACCTCCCCGAACAAACCCACTCTCACCAGCCAAAACCGTCATCGTCTGGCCACCACAGCCACTGTCACGCCACACCACCACCCCCAGCACATTCGCCGTGCTCCGGCGATGCTCCTTGAATGCTTTGACATGGTCGAAAGGCCGTTCTCTTGATTTCAAGTAGCAGGTCAGAGCTACCATTGCTGCTAAGCTTCAACGAAGCTTCAAGCTGCTCCAGGCCTTGCTACGCTGCAGGGAATACCTCCAGGCTGTGTGGAATAGAGGTTTGCAGAAATCCAAGACTTCATGAAAGGGCTTCAACAGCTGCAGCCTCGCCAATTTGGTTGAGACCCTACTGCTGTGCTGTGCGGAAGAAAGGTAGGACATTTAGTCCCACCTCGAAAACGAAGAGACGCCCGCAACCGCATAAGTTGATTTTGTGCCACAAGCTGTTCGCCTCTAAACATTGAGGGTAAGGTCCTCCTCCCCCTTTACCAGACTTGTCCACGACACTACCCCCATAGACCTGGCCGACCCGACTACCCGCCTGACCTACACTCCTCGCTCACCATGCACGTCGGTGAGCCTGGACCCGGGTATGCGCTAGGTCCAATTACCCGATTGACTGTGGCTCTGGGAGAGTGAGACTGAAATAGAAAGAGAGAAAGAGAGAGGAGAGTTGCGCGGGGGAAGGGGGTTTTTGCCCTGGGAAAGATTAGCTCCGACACTTAGATTCAAAAGGCAGAAGGGTCAGAGGAGGGGAAAGCCTAAGGAAGAAGGTAGAAGAAGAAGTGACGTCATAGGCAAAAAGGTCAGAGAAGAAAGCCTAAGGAAGGAAAAGAAGAAGAATAAGAAGAGAAAGGAAGAATTAGAGAAAGAGAAAGAGAAGAAGAAAAGAAGGAATACTGTAGCACAAGTCATTTAAGACGTCTGATTGCAAAATCAGACGTCTGATTTCATATTCCCTCCTTTAGTAGATTTGAGTGAATTGGTGATTCAAATCACCATTATTTTATCTAAAACTCCTTTTACTCTTCATATACTCATATGCTCTACATTCCTAATTAGTTTTTGAGTAATATTATGTGTTCAATTTGCATTAATTGCTAAGTTTAGTGTGTGAATTTCATTTGCTCCCTGTGTTCGACCTCAGAATCTTTTCGAGTAATAAAATTGTATTTATTTTCAAAGCGATTTTGACTATACTGCAACGCGACACTTTTAAACATCGATCTCGCTTCGTTAACAGGTGCTACAGGACTCCGATCGAGGCAATTTTGGAGGCGTTGGACTCTGATCGTCATCTTGATCAGATTCGTACGGTCGGATCATCAATCCAAGGGTCCAAAATAAATATCCTTCTCTTCTAACCACAAAAGAGATGCCATTAACCTAAATTATATACAACTACTCTAAATGCAGAATGATGCATGCTATGCAATATTTATAACATGAAATGCAAATCTAAGCCTAGGAACATGAATGAATAGGCATTTTACCCTCAATAATTGTGTCTATATCATACTCCATGCCTATCTTTTGTTAGTCCTTAGCAAAATTAAACTACATGCTATGTATAAAAATAGAATTAGGACTCGATCGCTTAGGCCTAAGTTGTTTATTAACAATAGAAAATTTCAACTAAGGTTCTAAACTACGAACATTCAACAGTACCTGGGTGTCTACCAGAATGCAAACTGCCTAAGTCCTCGCCTTATTTGAAAAGGGAAGATTCATTTTTTTTTTTGCTTTTCTTCTTTTCTAATTTTTTGTACTTTTGGAGTTTGAGAGTTCCAGGATAACTTTTTATGGCTACCCGACCCGCCCAAGACTCGAAAAGGACTCTAAGTGCTAAGCATCTAGTGAAAAGAGTGAAAGACTCACTAGGCGACCGTTAAAACAGACTTCGGGTTTCTACGACCCTAGGTGACCTTGCCTAGAGGTTTATCTTTTCGAATGGTAGCTTTCTTCCTACTTCGTTTATTTATGGGGTCAACACAAGGGTGACCCTAGTGTATATCTCCCCGATTTATTCTACTTTCCTGCTTCTTCCCTACGTGTTTTGGGAATTATTATGCATTTTTTTGAGTTGGGCTCTGGACAACCAGGCAATGGGCTGTTACCCACGACCACTTGCCAGCCATACTCATGCGGTGAAGTATGGCTTTATTATTTTCTCTTTTTTTTCTCCTTTTTCTATTTTTTTTTCTTTTTGGGTGTTTCTTTTTCTCTTTTTTTTAAGTAGGTGGCTTCCCTGATCTAAGATTTACCTAAAGGCAGTACAAAGAAAATGGTCTTGTGATTGGGCTCTGGACAACCAACCGATGAGTTGTTACCACCGACAACTTGCCAACCATACCACTCTAGATAGTTCATTAGCTACCCAATCTCCGAAGAAACCACTGAAAAGTGAGTCAGTGCAAAAAGTGTGTGATGCTTAGGCTCAAAGTCCCCTCAAATCAGTAGGCGGGTTGATAAGTCGTATACTTATCACCCCAATTTATTGACCATTTTAAGATAAAATTATTCGACGAGGACTCGAGACTAAGTCCACATTCGAGTGGACACCCAGGCTAATTTAGCCTGAAGACTTGAAGAGTCTAAGTGTTTAGGTCCTCTCGTATCATTTCCTAAAGTTAATAACGTCTAAATGCCTAGTCCCTTTCTCCTAATTCTTTTTTTTTTTTTGAATTTTCATTTTTTTTTAAAAGAAACTAAAAGAGAATCTATGGAGTTAACAAAATAATTTTGGGATAAAGTATCCACCCCTCGTGTTCAAATGATGCAATGTCCTCATTGTAAAAACAAAGACATGAAAAGGGCAGAGTAATTAGAATATCACCTAAATTTCATTAAAATCCAGTCAGCTCCGCAGAGAACGTGGAATATACACACGTACTAAATTTAATGTGTTCAGGTTGGCATAACAAACATACAAAGAAGAAATTGAGAATTCACAAGGGCAGACTAGAATCAAAATAAAAATATTGATCCTCGAACCTGCTAGTAGGTGTCCACAAATGTGGACCAGATTATGATGCAGACCCATGCCCCAGGATTGAGTAGTTCTAAGGTTCTGGATGAAAATCACCCAGAACCGAAGGTTGTTAAACTTGCAGGGCTAGGCTTACGGTTTTGTGGTGTGCAATCCAAGACCAAGGTGTCAGATAACGAGTAAAGATGGTTCAATAGG
This sequence comes from Thalassia testudinum, assembly GCA_037157565.1. Classification (NCBI taxonomy): domain Eukaryota; kingdom Viridiplantae; phylum Streptophyta; class Magnoliopsida; order Alismatales; family Hydrocharitaceae; genus Thalassia; species Thalassia testudinum. The sequence continues at coordinate 151,035,535 of JAZHRO010000031.1, forward strand.
TGCGGATGTCCACTTAACGTTCAGCTCAGAAAGATAATCAGTTATTTGGAGCTTGGGTTGCACATGAAAGATATCATAAGGGTCTTGGTAAAAAGTAGGTGGTTTTAGGTCAACAGGAACCCTTAAATCCAAATTCATAGTTCCCTCAGAAGTAGCTTCCCAGATTTTCATTTCAACAATTCTATCCTCCAACATCAAGAGCTTAGGCTCTGGGAACTCTAGCATACCATTCACCCCATATGATTCACCCAAGTTTAGAAATCGTGGCTGAATCAAGATTGACTTGGGCACAATGATCTTAGAAGTCAGCTCTTTGGGGTGCGGATGAGGAATGGGGTTACTGATTGAATCATCAAGATTCGAATCCTCCAAGTTAACCCCAGCCAAATTAAATTTCTCTATTATCAGGCTGTCAAATGGTTCATCAGATTCCTCATGCCCGTTTGTCTCACTAAAATCATTTTCCTCAAGCTCAAGTGAGACTTCACTAAGAGATTCCTCATCCTCAGAATCAAAGAATCCATGATCCTCATTTATATATGTCTCAAAATCATATATCATTTTATGATCCAACTAGACATATTTTTCTTCATTTCCTGACTTGGGGATCTCGGGTGAATCAATCAGTTCATCCTCAAATGGTTTCTCTAGACCAATCTAGTCATCTCTAGTCTCATAATATGTATCCCCCCCGATAGGTGCCTGAGCAAGTTTAGACATTGGCTCTCCTAAAGAGGGCTCATCTTGAGAATCAAACGTAGATTTGACTAGTGCAACCACAAATTTCATCCTCAACCTTGACAACTTCCCAAGAAGAAACTCACCCAGGTCCCTATCCCTAACGCTTTGGAGCAAATCCAATAAAGAGCTATTCAGCTCATCAATCATTTTTATCATAGGCTCCAATGCTTCAGTGCATGGTGTTGGCTGAGCTTCTAAAGATTGGATGGTGTTCCTCAAGTTAGCCAACTCCTTGTCCTGGATTTGGTTCACCTGAATCGACTGGTTCGATTCAGGTTTGGGTAGGTTTAGGTTAAATCTAGGGGAGTCAAGATATCGAGGTTCTCGGGTCCCTCCTTGATAGTAGGTTGTTTCAGGTTGTTCAAAGAATGGTGATGACCTATTTTCAATGGAATACTGGGGAGGGTAGGTGTTATAATCAACATATCCTTCATGATTGTAGATCAGGTTAGTTTAGTGATCAAAGGATGAAGATCTATAATCATTGTAGCTCTGGGAAGGATAGTAATCATAGTTGTGTTGTCCAAGGTTAGGCCTTGGACACTGAGGTTCGTATTCATATCCCCAATCAAAGTCATCCTGGCTAGTGGATGGGTAATTAAAAGTCAAATCGGAATAGTAATCATCTTGGGGATAAGTGGTGATAGGAGGATAGGATGTGAAATGAGTGTAGGATGTGGAAGGATACATGGTAGAATAGGAGGGAAATCATAAGAAAGAAAGGAGCCTTGCAATACAAGAAATCAACCCTATCCTTAGGTGGGTTAGCCTAAAGACCTATAGACTCCCAGTACCCGTCTTGAGATTATAAACAATTTGGTCTACTTTTATTCGGTGAATCCAACCAGTTAGAAGGAGGGTCTAGGGAGAAGGTTCTTCCTTTGGCTTGCGCCTCCAGTTTTTAGTGTAACCCCCAGTCGCAGTCATTTGACGCTACTCCCCTAGCTAGACATCAGATGGACCAGCAGAAGTAGATTAATAAAAAAAAATCTTAGTCTGAGCCTCGAAGAGCGAATCAATCCTTAAGGCCAATGTGTACTTAGTTTTAATTAGGCTTGGGATGATTGTGCTCTTGGAATGTGATGGACCCTTTAGATGGGTTGTGCCCTTAATGATCAATTAAATGTGTGTGTGTGTACAACCATGGTTTGCAAACAAGGTTATTTGTTGATGTGTCTTTTAGGGTTTAACATTGTTTAGTAGCTTTTAAGGTTTAATTTTTAGGTTGGTTCAATCAAGGTTTAGTAGAACACTCCAAGTTTTGAAAACACAGGTGACGGTATGTTCCTTTAAAAATCAAAAATAATATGTGGAGTGCCTGGTTTAGCCCTAAGAATCAACCCTAAGTGGCAAGCTACTTGATGGATCGCTTTTATCTTTAAGTGGTGCAACCCAAACAGTTCAATCAATTGGCTTGTTGCACCACTTGATTAAGGCACACAAGATGTTTGACCTATTCAAATTTTCTACTCACTTATTTATGTGTTGAGTTAAGGTGTACTGGGTTCACAGGTCAGATTCCGATTAAGTGGTAGAATCGATGTGATTGTGCACCTTAGGATGAGAGGTCATGGGTGTTTAGTGTGTAGCTTTCAGTTAAATCTCACAAGAGAAGAGTACTTTTATATATATATATGTGGATAGGTGAGGTGAGTGGAGTGATAATCAAACAACCAAAATCTACACTAGGGCTTATGCAAGCACTTAAGTTGATTTGGGCTTGGGTTATTAGGTTATGGAATGAAAACTGGGGTGGAGGTGGTGGGGATAAACTTATAAAACCTTCATCCACACTTTTCTTCGATCTAATCGCTTTGGCCTGCCTTGGAAGAGTATCTACAATCATAGTAAGATCAGAGAAAAAGTGAGATAAAAGTTTGGTAAGGTGGAAAAATGCGAGAAAAACCAAAGAGCATTGCCTCCCTGGCAACGGTGCCAAAATGATGAGGGTGCACTTTGCGAATTAAAATTGGGGTTTGAAGGACCCGTTGTCGTAGCTCACAAAATGCGTCTATCACATAAAATTTATAACCGAAACTCAAAAAGTAAGTCCTGGGTTGAACACGGGGAGGTGAACGTTTGGTTTTATAAAAGTTCACACTTCACTTTTATTTGTTTTTGGTCATTTTTATCTTTTCTAATTTTTTTGGTATTTTAATAGGGCAAGAGATCAGATCGAAAATTGCTTATCTAGCTAATCTACTTGCGAAAATATAAGAGAGGGAGGGAGAAAGAGAGAGAGAAATAATCATTTATTCATAAGCAAGTGTTTGTTATAACTATGAAAGCGGAAAAATCTATACTACGAAAGCGAAAAAGACAGAAAGAGGTAAGAGAAGTCCCCCTTGACGGTCGCTCAGAGGACAACTCGCTTTGACGTCACCTGGAGGAAGGTGGTGAGGAGCGGGACGAAGGAGGATAGAGCCAGAGGATGGAGGATGGGGCAGGATGGCGTTGCGACGAGGATCTTCTTCTCGAAGAGCGGTGAGAGGACGGCCACAGGATGCTCCACGAATGGAAATGAGGGGAGGGAAAACTATTTGATCTTCTACTCTAGAGGAGCATCTTGGGCTTGGGACAAGATCTCTCTAGTGCCTTGGAAGTGGTGAGAGGAACAAAGGAAGAGATGAAGAAAAGTGGGAGGGGTAGGGGTCCTTTTATAGTGCAAGAAAGAATGAAATTCATATACAGGACATTTAGTGACGGTCATAAACATTACTGAAGATCCACCACAAACATCATTGAAGATACCGTTCGTGCGCCCCTACTGCCGCACCGATGGCGTGCACTGTATGCGCCCTTGTTGCGCGCACATGCACGATACGTGCCGCTGCCTCCGCACGCGTGCTACGCTGTTGCGCTTGCACGTGCATGCCTCCACGCGCGCATGCTGCTGTGCACGTGCGATGGCGCGTGCGTGCGCATGTGCAGCCTGAGTTGCGCCATGTGGCGCAATCTAGGTTGTCCATCTTTCCTTTGTAAGGGATGCTACAGAGGTCGGGTTGAGTCGAATTTTGCATCGTTGGGCTGCAATAGTTGACCTGAATCCATCCATGCTGTCAGATTTTTTGTTTGACGCTTCAGATTGCATCACCTAGTCCCTCGACCATTGATCTTCCTTTGATTGCATATGGTGCTACGGGACTTCGATTGAGGCAATTTTGGAGGCGTTGGACTCAGATCATCATCTTGATCAAATTTGTACGGTCGGATCGTCAATCCGCAGTTTCAAAATAAATATCCTTCTCTCCTAACCACAGAAAGGATGCAATTAACCTAAATTATATACAACTACTCTAAATGCAAAATGATGTATGCTACGCAATATTTATAACATGAAATGCAAACCTAAGCCTAGGAACATGCATGGATAGGCATTTTACCCTCAATAATTGTCTATATCAGCTATAAAATTACTTTCACATCAAAAGGTTTTAAAATTCGTGATAAAGAAAGAAAACAAATCATTCTTAAAGGAAATAGACATAAAGGCATTTATTTTGTAAACTTCGACAAATGCGACTGCCTTGAATGTCTGGTCGTATCTGACGTAGAAGCAACACTTTGTTTTAAATGACTAGGTCATGTTCACATGGGAAACATTAGCAGACTCATGAAACATGAACTCGTCAAAGGTCTGCCAAATATCAACTTCAAGAAAAGCAAAGTCTGCGATTCTTGTCAAGTTGGTAAGCAAACTAAGAAGCCCTTTAAACCAAAAAGGATGGTTAGCACTTCACAACCTTTGGAGCTACTTTACTTAGACTTGTTTAGACTAATCCAAATCCGAAAGCCTAAGCGGGGGGTAGATATTGTCTAGTCATAATCAACGCCTTTTCTAGATTTACTTGGGTATCTTTCTTAAAAAGTAAAGATTTAACCTTTGATGCTTTTAGCAAATTAGTTAGATGTTTACAAAATGAGAAAGGATCTAAAGTAATTAGGATTAGAAGTGATCACGGAGGAGAATTTGGGAATGAATCCTTTACCAATTTCTGTGATCAATATGGAATAAAACATAAATTTGCATTCCCTAGAGCTACACATCAGAATGGTGTAGTTGAAAGGAAAAATAGGACTTTACAAGAGTGTGCCCACACAATGTTGTGCGAGTCAAGGGTGCCTCGATATTTTTGGGCTGAGGCTGTAAACACTACTTGTTATATTCAAAATAGAACTTTGATTAGACCAATCTTAAAGAAGACACCTTTTGAACTCTATCATAGAAGAACACCTAGAATTTCCTACTTCACAATATTTAGATGTCGATGTTTTATACCCAATACTAAGGAAAATATTGATAAGTTTGATGCCAAAAGTTTAGAGGGAATTTTCTTAGGTTATTCAACCAGAAGTAAAGCCTATAGGGTTTTTAACAAGAAGAATTTTGTTGTCGAGGAAACCATGCATGTATCTTTTGATGAAACTTCAATTCAACCAAAATCTTCTATAATTGATGATGATGACCTAATAGTTGACCCATCAAACATTCCAGAAGAGAACATTTCTGATGAACTACCCAGAGATATTTCGTTTGTGAAGATCATCCAAAAGAATTGGTGATAGGTGAATTATCTAAAGGAGTTCATACTAGATCTTCCTTTAATAGTTTAGCTTTCACTGCTTTTGTTTCACAGTTGGAACCCAAAAATGTCAAAGAAGCCTTTTCTGATAATCACTGGATCATTGCAATGGAGGATGAGTTAAATCAGTTCAAGAGAAATCAAGTATGGAAACTTGTTTCAAAGCCTGAATCACAAACCATTATAGGAACAAAGTGGGTCTTTAGAAACAAACTTAATGAATTAGGAGAAGTAGTCAGAAATAAAGCTAGACTTGTGGCCCAAGGATATAATCATGAAGAAGGAATTGATTTTGATGAAACATATTCTCCTGTAGCTCGCCTAAAATCCATTAGGATGCTGCTAGCCTTTGCCCCCCATATGAAATTCAAACCTTTTCAAATGGACGTCAAAAGTGCCTTCCTAAACGGATTCATTAAGGAGGAAGTCTATGTTAAACAACCTCCAGGGTTTTAAGATGTTAAAAATCTAGATCATGTCTATAAACTGAACAAAGCCTTATATGGACTTAAACAAGCTCCATGAGCTTTGTATGGTAGGTTAAAATCCTACCTAATTGAAAATGAATTTAAAATTGGTAATATAGATCCAACCTTATTCACTAAAAGGAGAGAAAATGATCTTTTAATAATACAAGTATATGTTGATGATATTATTTTCAGTGCTACTAATGATCTGTTATGCCAAGACTTTGCAAAGGTTATGTAAGATTAGTTTGAGATGAACATGATGGGAGAACTGTGGTTCTTTTTTGGACTTTAAATTGATCAGCTATCCTCTGGAATCTTCATATTTCAAACAAAATACACAACAGAGATACTGAAGAAATTCTCGATGGACAAAGTCAAAGGTAAAGAAACACCAATGGTAGCTTCTACTCAATTGAAAACTGATGACACAGGTAAATCAGTAGATAAAAAGCTATATAGAATCATGATAGGATCTTTGTTATATTTAACTACAAGTAGACTTGATATATTATTTTGCACTTGTTTGTGTGCTCACTTTCAAGTAAACCCTAAAGAATCACATCTAAATGCTGTTAAAAGAAGACTTAGGTATCTATCCAAAGTCAGATACATTGGAATTATATTCCTTTTGTGATGTTGACTATGTGGGTAGTTTCACAGGCCATAAGAGTACTAGTAGAACTTGTCAATTTCTCGAAAATTCCCTAGTCTCTTGGTTCTCTAGAAAACAAAATACTGTATGAATATTCACAATTAAAGCTAAATATATAGCTGCATCTTTAGCTTGTTCACAACTATTGTGGATGAAACAGACATTACAAGACTTTGGCCTGTCTTGTAAGCTTAAAAAAATTTGTGAGACAACACAAGTGCCATTAATCTATCCAAGAATTTAGTACAACACTCTAGGATTAAACATATAGATGTTAGATACCATTTTCTTAGAGATTATGTCCTAAAAGGAGATATTAATTTAGAATTTATTAACACAGAAAATCAATTAGCTGATATATTCACAAAACATTTGCCTAAGGAAAGGTTTAATCAAATTTGTCATTCACTAGGATTATCTATATTAAAAGAGCTTAATTAATTTACCTAATGAATGTTTATTTTACTGTTTGATCGATCAATTTGCCAAAATTAATCAACCAACCTTTGATCAATCAAATAGTCCTTTTTGATCAACCAAAACTTGAAATTTGCCTAGCGAGAAATCTCCCTCCAAAATTTTGACTTTTGATCGATCAATCAAAATTGTCAATCGACCAATCTATTTGGGTGGGACTTTTCCCTCCAAACATTCATACTCTGATCGACCCATTAACTTTTTTTGATCAAACACTTTTCGTTTTGATCGACCAAAAACTATTTTTGATTGACCAAAACTGGCAGATTCTCTTTTCGAAGATTGCGATATGTTTTCCTTGATCTACATTCGCAATCACCGTTTACGATTTCTTCCCTACGTGATTAGTTGCCTAAACAGCATTTACCTATTTTACTAATCACACTCTCTATAAAACACTTCATTTTTACTCAAACACCTATTTATTTTAACTACCCTACCCCACATATTTGGTCCCCACTCCAACAAAACTCAAATACACTCAACCCCACTCCTCTCCACCAAGCATGTGATCGACCAACGACACCGACCTTCTCGAGCGCAAGACTCCTCTGTGCATGCATCCTCTGAGTGTGGCCCTTTGACGACGACATCGCACATCCTCCATCGACCTCCTCCCTTGATCGACCATTTTTTGGTTCAATCTTGGTACATTCTAAACCTTGAATACATCCATTTCCATGGATTTCTCGTGTTTAAAATGTGCCTTGGCTTACTATTTTCTTGTTGTTACTTGTTTTTGTGTTTGAATGCGAAATCAAGTAGTATATGTGAGCTTATCATCCAGTCAAACCTCTTTTTTTTTGTGGTCTGTCACTATTTTAGTCAACCAAACACCTTGGTTGATCGACCAAGATACTGATTTTCAGTACCTCTATCCAGGTCATTTTTTATTGACCAGCCTGATATTTTTGATCGACCAACGTGTTTTTGCGATTTCCGAATGGCTCCAAAATGCGCACGTACCTCCTCCCCGCCTCATCGTAATGACACCTTTGATCGCTTCTTCATCACTAAGGCTACACGTGATCGTTTTTTGTTATTCGCAAAATTTTCACCTCATGTTGGTAGACCCATTGACTTTACTTATTTTGAGTCTATATTCCCTGGCATCCACAAAAAATTTGCTTACCACTAGATTTTATGCCTTTTTGAGCGAAACTTTTACGCAGGTTCCTCGAACAGCCGCATACTCGGTGTTGACCTCATGGCTTGTCACCTATTATATGCTAATATGAAAAATATAGGTGAGGGTTTCAACATCGAGTTGACCTCGAACGTCTATGGCATAGAAGTTTTGGTCAACGCAGATGTTCTTTCTGAGATTCTCGGTTGTTCGTCTATTGGTCCCATGTTTCTTGAGCTCTGCCAGCAGACATAGATAGATACTGTTAGGGAGACTTTGCTCACTCCCTTTCACTTTTACTTCGGTCGCCCAGCCAAGTCACCTTATTTTCGTCGTCTTCGACATTTTCTTAATCGAGCTTTTCTATGGAATTTTATGTCTAAATCTACATCTTTTGAAAACTATCCTGGTATTATGCTCATCACTCTCTACTCATTCCTTAAGAATAAGCGGTTCAACTGGAACCACTTGATTCTATATCTTATGTGCAAGCCTCCCACCAACTCCTTCCAGGTTGGGACACTTCTCTCCCATATCTTCCTACACTTTAATGTTCCCATGGATGTAAACCATAAACAATTCATCACTCGTGTCTCCATATTCGATAAGCTCACTTATACGAAGATGGAGCAAGCACAGGGAGCCTGTGGTGAGGAAGTAGCCCAGGAGTAGCAGCAAGAGCAGACAGCAGTACCTCCTCCATTCTCTCCTTATGAGCACTTTACTACAACATGTCCTCCTCCAGTGAGACCATCTCCATCTTTCTACGACCAGGACTGGAGCCTCTTGGATTGACAGCTCTCAAGCAGGGACTTTGTGACTATTCAGGATGTGACAAGTGGTATCTCTTTGATGATGCATCGGTAGAGGGAGACCGATTAGATGATGATGCACCAAGGGCATTAGGTATCAGACTATCTGAATGCTCAGAGTTAGTTCTTGGATAGACTTGGAGAGTCCATCCATGACATTCAGTAGTAACTTCACCAACCTCCTCAACCTTGCTGATCTACTACCATGCCTCCATCCTCTACAGCACCTCCTCCTCCACCTACCACTTCAGTAGTAGCACCAGTAGATCAACAGGTTACACCACCACGTAGGACATCTAGGCTGCCTGCACCCAGGTCATTAGCTCAGCGTTGCCTTTGTCTTGGTCAGTCTGCATCCTCTAAGAGATCACATTCGTGGACCTCAAGTTGGACACTGATCTTCAAAGCACTATGGATGCCTTCATGGCATCATTAGATGATTAGATGTTATATCTGTTTCTATCTTTATCTTTATTTTGGCATGTAAAACTTAATTTTTCTCTAAACATTTATATTTTATTCATTGGTTATCTAGAATCTTTTTGCATGAATGATTATCTCTCTCAATTAAATGATTACTCTCTTAGTCAATGTATGGTTAAATTTATCTTACTTAAATTACATGTTTAAGGGGGAGTTTTCAATGTTAGATTGACAACAGCATATTTTACTTTTTGCTAAAACAAAAAGAGGGAGATATTATGCAACTTTTTCAATTTCAAAATTATAATTTTATTGTCATCAAAAAGGGGGAGAATGTAAGCACCTTTGTTTTGATGCACCAAAATTATGCTTATTGCTAGACTAACATTTTCAGGACTATCTCATAATAAAGTATCTTTCAAGTCAAGTGCAGATAGTTGCTGATGTGTGTCTTTTCATCTTTATTTGAGTCTAGGATATTATTGTAAGGAACCTCAAATAAAACTCAAAAATGGATTTTTTGCGTATCTTTTCAAAATCAAGTTTTTAGGGTTATTGATTGACCAAATTAGTAAATTGATCAACCAAATCACCTTGATCGACTAACCAACTTCATTAACCAATCAAATCAACCCATTTTAGGAAGTTGAGAAATATCCTTTTGATCAACCAACCAAGTTAATTGCCCGATCAATTAGTGATTGACAAACCATCTTAGTTGATCGACCAAATTGCCTTTTGATTGATCAATTAACCTTAAATAATCGACCGATTTAATTTCCTATTTAGGAAAAACTTCTAGTATAAATAGAGGTCGTATGCAACCCATCTTTTCAAAACTTTCAAATAGAAATACCATTTGAAAAGTAGAGCTTCTTGTGCTTATTCCAAAAGCTTCTTCACACTGTTTTTCACATTTTTCAAAGCATGATGCCTCGAACCTCTTTGAGGTTCCATAGAAGTTATTTCTGTTATTCTATTTTATTGCTTTGATTTACGGATCCCAAGTTTGTTGGGAAGATCCGTGGTTATTATTTTTGCTTCTCTTCAAGATAAAAAGAGAAGTGGTTGTAAGAGGTTGTTCCACCCTCATTCAAGTGGTCGATTAGTGGATTGACTAGCTTGGACTAGTCGAAAAAATCCTATGCTAGGAGGCTTAGGCAGTGGTTTTGACCCGATTTGGGTTTCCACTATAAATTAGGTGTACTTTGTGCTTGAATCTTTTGTGATTTATTTATACCTGTGCATATAATTTTTTTAGGCGATACTATTCACTCCTCCCCTCTAGTATACGTTGCCATCCGCAGGATATCCTCCTACTTTAAAAGGGTGTCCTGCTGTACAATCAAACCAAACCTGTCCTTTGGTGGGTAGCCTAAAGACCTACAGACTCTCAGAACCTGTCTTGAGATGAAAGAAATGATTTGATCTACTTCTATTCGGTCAATCCAACCAGTTAGATGGAGGGATTGGGGAGAAGGTTCTTCCTTTGGCTTGTGCTTCTGGTTCCTTTGTGTTTATAGCAAAATCGTCGTTGTTTAAGATATACGTTGTAGTATAGTTGACAAGATTGCTCAAAACATTTAAATTTATAAAGCTCAGAATCAAATGTGAGTCCAAGGTCATTCGCAAGGAGTAATTGTGCAATTTAATTCACTAATCACAATTTATCAAAAGAATAAGCAACTGAATTCAATAAGATGCTGAAAATGATATTTTAATAAGAATTAGAAGAATAGTGCAAAAAGATCAGGTTAAAATGATGATTTGAAACACCAAATTAACCCTTTAAGTTTAAACTCACAAATATTTAAATAAATGAACAGTAAACCACAACCATTAAGCCACATCAGTCAAGTACTCAGATATTCCCATAGTAACCAGTAGAATGCCTTAGACGATAGAATAAGGCTTTCAGACAACTTACCAGAAGAGGACAACACCAACAGAGCGCAAGGCTCCCATAAGAGCCTCTGATCGTAAGGCACAACATAGTAGGAAAAGCTTAAGGGCTTCTCTCCTTCAAGCCTCAAAAGAGGCACAACAGTAACCATGAAGGCTCAAGGGCCTTACACAAAGCCCATAGAGGCTAAGTGTTGAGAGAGGGAGAGGGCTTGAATCCCAAGGTAGCAAAAACCCCCTCCTACCTCTCAGAATCTTTTTCTTCTCTACATAGCTCAGAACAGACTAGACCCGAGTAGTCGTGTAAAAAGATTAGGAACAGTACTGGGTCTAGGCTCATTAGGAGTGCAGGTGAGCGAGGGTGCGCGGATGTGTGCTTTGAGGGACCTGACCCCTTGTGATTGTGGGCAAACAACAGAAGAGACCTTTTCATTATATGAGTAGCTGAGGCTCCTTCAGTTCACGATGTGGGACTAATGTCGCATTCTTCTTCACATGGTAGCTGTAGGTGGTGTAGCATCTAATTGGGAATGAATGAAGCCCTGACAGTAGTAATTGATGATCTGGGAGGGAACCTGGAGATGGCCCGCAGCACCTAGGAGTGGTAGCAATGAAGAACATGGCTGGAGAATTGCAGCGAAGGTCGAAGAAGAAGGTTGCAGTGGCGGTGCTCCGGTGGGTACCTAAAACCACGAATACGACCTTTTGGCCACGTCAAAAATATCTCAGAAGCTTCTCCTGGAAGAGGTGAACGTGATGGTGGGTTTGGCGTGCGGTGAGGAGGCACATGGTGGACTGGTGGAGTCGAGGAGGTGGTGCGAAGGTGATCGAGTTTGGTGGAGGCTTTGGAGGTGTAATCCCCTCAATTTCTTGAGGGGTTTTGGTTGTGGAGTTGTGGCAGAGGTTTTGAGGGTGTTGCAAGGGTGTTTGGTGGACTGTGGAGTGAGTACGTGCTCGCCGAAGTGTGGTCGGAGTTGGGGAAGGTGACAGTGGGGCGATTGTGTGGGTGTGCAAATTTGGAGTGTAAGTGTGTGAGTAGAGTTAGGGGAAGGTAAGGAGTTGAAGGGAGGTAGTTGCAGACGACGAGAGGGCAGAGGCGACACCGGCTATGATTGGCCGGCGCCTAAGATGAAGGAATCTCCGGAGGAAGGAACGACAACGTCTGAAGGAGGAGGAAGCCCCTCGCAGGTATGGCAAGCTATGGACGATGGAGAGGAAGGACTTGCTGCCTATGGTACATGGTAGCAAGCGAAGAGGCTAGAGGAGGAGAGTCGCTGGAGCAAGGTGGAGCAGGTCGTAGGCTAAGGAAATAGAGGAGTTTTTAGGCCTAAAACTTACTAAAGAGAAAGGCCTTGCAAGGGGGGATCTTTTAAAGGTCTCAAGGCATGCTCCAAGCTTGGAAACAAGCTCGAGGAGTGGTCAGGTGTTTTTCGCTTACAGAATTAATGTATAAGAAAGATATGTCATCGTAGTGAATCACATGGTGGAAAATCCTGATCAAAAATATTTTAATAAAACTAACCACGAAAAGTTAGGATGTCGTATCCATAGGGAGGAACAGATCAATAAATTCATGAATATTTTTCCCTTGTATTCGTCCAATTGTTTGCGAAATCCGTGGTCAAATCTGACGTGAAATGCGATAACAAGAAGAAGACACACAATAACTCAAGAATGTAAGGTTGTATGCGCAATTTTTCCTCAATAAAATATTTAATAAATATGTGATCAATCTATGTAATTTCCAATTACACATGTACTAGAGAGAAATTGTGTAAATCTTAATCCAAATTCAATGTGAAATGATGCACATAGCATAAGTTAAGTCAATTCAAGAAGATGTAAATGCATTGTTGCAATTTTACCTTAATTTAATAACCAAATAAAATAAAAAAAATGAGTCTTGACATTGGCAGGAGATGTAATTATTAATTGGCCTTTTCCTGTAGCAAAATAGGGGAGTCTCCCCTTGCTTGGTGGCGCATTCATGGAGCAACAGTTGGTGGCTATGACAAGCACATTCCGTTGGCGGTCATGCCGCGACGAACGATGGCCAGAGTTGGTGCCGGGGATGAGGAAGATCGGTGGTGGTAGCAACGGTTTGTCGGCGTGCTTTGGCGGTTGTCGTCCTTCAGAAGGTGTGGCTGCCCTCGTGGGGTCGAGGCGAGTCTGATGGAGTTCCTGACGAAAAGCTTCATGGCCGGAGTTGATGGCTGCATTTTGGTGGCTTTGGGTTCCTTTGGTTGGCAGAGAGGAAGAAGAAGAAGGAGGAGAAGGAGAAGAAGGCAAAGGCGCATGGCAGGCTGCTGCGTGGACGTCTAGTGGTGCGTAGAGAGGAGATGCACACACAAGGGTGCATGGCGGGCTGCTGCACGGGCGCCTGGTGGTGCGTAGAGAGGAGATGCACACACAAGGGTGAGACGGGCTGCTGGAGGAAGTGTTGTTGCCTGAAGGCGTTGGCGCGTATGCGCACTTGAGGCCTGCTACTTCAGTCTGTGTGTGAGGAAGTTGATGGGTGCAGGCATCGACGAAGTTGGCTTTAAAACACTGTGCGCTCTCCAGCCACCAAGTTTGCCTTCTCCACAGTGATTTGGGATGGAAGAGATCCCCTTTGGCGTCCGTAGTTCTTCCTCTTTTGAACCTAATGCGTAGGCATTTGCTTTAACAAGTCTTCCCCGACTTTCCCTCGTTTCGTTTAGGCCTTGCGAGATCTCCTCCAACAAGCCCGGGCAATGAGGTGCTGCTGTTGAGAGGTACGGTTTTACTGGAGGAGATGGTGAAAATTGCACTCAAGACCTTGCATATATATATATATATATATATATATCAAATTTCACCAAAGTATTCTCTAATTAATATAAACTAACACTTAACTCTAATTGCAATCTAATGAAGCATGTTTTACATGTACTTAGTTTAATTAGCACTCCACTAAAGTGGATTGATCAAATACCCCCATGCCTAAGTTTTGCTAGTCCCTAGTAAAAGTGATAGAAGTAACCAAAGATTTCTTTCTTTCTCTCTTTATTTCAAAAATTTAGAGATCCAGAAAAATGTAAAAATAAGTGATAGTAGCCTAGGTAACGGATCTAAGTGAAAAGCCAACTTACATTTGTAGTTCTCACTTAACCCTTGGTAAACATTTCTATTGGGATAGCAACTACTTCCCTCAGGGGTAAAGTAGAAAATAATCTATAGATTGACCCTGGCTTTTTGGCTTAGGTAGGAGATACTGAGTTGAATGGATTCGTATTTGGTGGCACACACTCATCTAGTCTACATCTAATCTAGTACTGCAGACTCTAGATCTCTAGACTATTAAACAAGTTAACTCAGAGAAAGGCTAAACACTATGCTCTCTCTACATTCCCTTGTGCTCACTGACTTTCTCCTTTCTTTTTCTCTTTCTTCCATCTTTCTTTTCTGAGATCACATATTTTACCAAATTTTTGTAAATGTACTCAATATTTGGTGACCTCACATGACATTCACACGTTAATGAAAATCCTAATAACTCTACAACTAAGTTAGAAGTTCTCAGCCAGTATTCAAGCGATTAGACATACTGAAAAGTAGGTATGGGTCATATTTGGTGGATCATAATGAGTGTTTTTGTTGTTGCCTCAAAAACATTGACAAAAAATGACATGAAGATAAAACTCTAAACATGGACTCTTTTATTCTTTGTTTTCTCCTTCTTCTTTTTCTCTTCTTTTTTTTCTTTTTTTTAATTAACATAACAAGATGCAGACTTTTATTCATGAGGCATTATTAGGGATGATGATGGTCAAGAGGATATTGTGTGGCTTATTCGGTGGAAGTGCTTACTTTTGGCACAGGGAAAGGATGGATAGGACAAGTGTATTTCTGACCTTTGACACTATTACCCTCCTTCAGCAGAGGACTCTATGAAGGATGGTCGTAACCATCCACCATAGTCAAAGTTTTATCAAGACTCACTCTCTGTGTATCTTCCTTATTTGCTGACTCTCAAGAATTCACACAATGTACGCACATAAGAACAAAGAGTAAAAACTATGCCTAAATCTGAGGTATTCTCATCTAATAGTTCAGAACTTAAGAGTTCTTGCACTAGACTTAGCGCACCAGTAATCTCTCTACATTCTTCTCACAAATATGAGGTGGATCTAATAGAAGATAGTATGCCTGAGTCCCTTTTAACTGTCTAAGGGTCCAGTAGACTAAAAATGCTTATTAATTTTCTACAAAGATCCATTACCCAGTCTACGTGTAAGTGAATGTAACTGTATTGGATTCTGAACTTAAGAAATAATTCAAGAAGAAAAACTTCAATGACACTTGATAAATTTTCTACTAGGGACTAACCAATTCAGCTCAAGAAAATAAAAGATTTTTTTTGGCTAATACACTATCCTAAATGTATGCAATTATTTATAAATGCTACAAACATCCTCAGGTTATGCCCCCCATGCCTAAGATTGATAATGTCCTCGTTAGAAAAATAAAGACACAGAAGAATATCACCTGAGGAGGAGAGTGGGAGGAGCTAAGGCTCCTCAAGCTGAAGTGCATCCAAAATCTGGCCATCTGAAAGAGTAATATAAGGTTTAAGTCATTGGCCATTTACCTTAAAGCTCACATCAGAAGTAGGGTTCCGAATTTCTACAGCTCCATGAGGGAAGGTATTGATAACAATGTACGGCCCATCCCAGCGGGACTTGAGCTTTCCTGGAAATAATTTAAGTCTGGAATTGAAAAGGTAGACCCATTGGTTGGGCTCAAAGGTCTTTCTAATGATGTGCTTATTATGGAAGACCTTTGTACGTTGCTTGTAAGCTTGAGAAGTTTCATAAGCTTTATTACGAAGCTCCTCAAGCTCACTTAACTCTAGCATACATGCTTTTCCCGCTTTATCCAGATTCAAGTTAACATTTTTAATAGCCCAATAGGCTTTGTGTTGGATTTCAACAGGAAGATGGCACACCTTTTCGTAGACAAGCTGGAAAGGAGACATGCCCGAGGGAGTCTTATACGCTGTTTTGTAGGCCCAAAGAGCATCATTTAGTTTTTTAAACCAATCCTTACGGTCGGACCTGACAGTTTTTTCTAAAATTCGTTTAATCTCCCTATTAGACACTTCAACTTGTCCACTTGTTTTGGGATGGTAAGGTGTGGCTATCATGTGGTTGACTCCCAAATTTTGGAGTAGTCTTGTGAAGTGTATGTTCTTGAAGTGAGGTCCTCCATCACTTATGATCATCCTTGGGCACCTGTACCGAGAAATGATATTAGCCTTAATAAAACCCAAGACCATGGAATGGTCATTGGTTCGCATGGGTATGGCTTCTATCCATTTCGATACATAGTCCATAGCCACAAGGATGTACTCATATCCAAAGGACACAGGAAAGGGACCCATGAAGTCGATGCCCAAATATCAAAGATCTTAATAGGGAGGATAGGTTGCTGGGGCATCTCATCCCTTTTTCCGGTGGTTTCCGTCTGCTGGCAACGTAGACATGCGCCCACATATGTATGTGCATCTCAGAATAAGGTGGGCCACCAAAAGCCAGACTAAAGAACCTAATGAGCAGTCTTTTCTCCACTAAAATGTCCCCCATAGTAGAGGTCATGGCAAAAACTTAGAACACTTCTTTGTTCTTGATAAACGCCAGTTTATCATCATTCTTATGTATTAAAATAAACCTAGCTCTTAGGATTTTGCTTTGCAAATGGGTTTTTGGGCTGCATTTAGGCATTAACTAGGTTAGGCATGCATTGCATTTTTTCTTGCCTTTTTTATGTGTTTTTGTGAGTGTTAGGGAGCTCTAACTAGCTTAGTTGAGTTGACTAGAGTTCACCCCAGCTCAGGTCCAGCTGCATCCAGCTCCACTCAACTCCAGCCAGTTGAAGATGAATTCATCCCAGCTTAGGAAGCTCAAGTCCAGCTCCTGGGGACTCTCTCAACCAGCTCAATCCTCCCCGGGAGCACCAGACCTAGCTCACATCAACTCCATTCAACAGAAGCCAGCTCACTTTTGCTTGGCTTAGCAGCTAGCAAAGAATTAGCAAGCTAAGCCAGCTAGAGTAGCCTCATGTTGACCTCTTCAGTAGCTGCCAGCTCCAATTCAGCTCCAGATTCTTCATATCCAGCTCCTCTCTTCAAACCCTAGCTCCAACACCTCCTCTTCTACTCCACTACTAGCTAAGCTAGCTTAGCTTAGCTTAGCTATGCTCTAGCTCCCTTGGCTTTCTACCTAACAACTCCACCAACTAGCTCCACCTAACTTCCACATAAGCTAACCCTACTTCCTCCTCACCTTGGAGCTAACATAGCCTACCCACTACCTCCAAAAGACACTACAAAGTGGCACCAAAACCACCCTAGCCACCCTCCTTATTGGCGCCACTTTTTCCCTCCAAAACCCCCTTCATCTCCACCACATATCTTCCCTTAAACCCATCTCCACCATCCACCTAACCCTCCCTTCTAGAAGCCCTCATGGTGGCACCAAAACCAAGGCATCCCTTCATGGTTGGCGCCACCTTTAGGTGGCTCTTCACCACCATAACCACCACCTTCACACCCCGTACTTGGCGCCAACAACTCTCCACCATAAGATCACCTAACTATCCCCATCTTCCCATCTTAGCCATCCAATTCAAGAGTCACCTTAGCCCCCTCATCCTACCCTATAAAAAGACCAACACCCACCACCTTACAACCCATCCTTGGCTACCAAAATACCTCTGATATTCTACCTAAAGCTCATGCCCAAAAGAGAAGACGAAGAAGAAGATTGAGGGGATATTCTGTCCCCTTGGTGCCTTCCCCTCTTCCCTTCTCTCTTGTGCCCACACCAGCCAAAGGAGAAGCCAGGCAAGGAAGACCTTTGGAGGAGGTCTTGAAGGTGGTCCACACAACCTTGGAGGAGAGCTTGAGGGTGGTGCACGCCCACCCTTGGAGGAAAGAATTGAGGTGGAGAGCATCCACCTTGGAGGAGCATTCAAGGAAGGAGAAGAAGGAGACCTTCTTTTCAAGCCAAGGAGCTACTAGGGTTGGAGCAAGAAGACTCCCTTCTTCACCATATTCTACAAGAGGATTTGTGTTTTATTTTATTGCTTTTATATTTTCCATTTCTAGTAGAAGCATTTCTCTACATGTTTTTGTAAAAGGAACACAAATTCTACTAAATCAATTGCCTTCTTTTCAATTTCTATTTGCAATTGCTTGTCTTTGTTTTAGCACTTTTTCACTTCCACTTCCTAATTACTCTAGGCCTCCACTTGCCTATAGTGAGCTTAGGGCGGGGTCATAATTGTCTCTTAGGTTTTAGCTTAGTGATTATAGGTGTTAGTTACTTTTTCGTCAACAATTCGCATTTTGCCCTCATTATTTCAAAACTTAAACAAATTATATATTTAAAATACCAAAAAGAAAGATTGAGTTTCCCTTAAAAGCAAGAGATTTGAATTGCAAACTTGCCTCCTTGGATGACCCTAGATACTCCCCTATCTAGGTTTATAAATTTAAGAGTTGATCAGTTTTGCGCATTACAATGACGTATTTTACAAACTGCGTAAAATCGTATTAGTTCTTCATTAGGGATGCAACGATGGAAAGGATGGTCAGGGCCTATTCTAAAAAGTTGGTTTCCTCCCAGTGATAAAATTTAGTGCCAGTGAGAAACCTGTCTCACCTTGCTTGTCCCAAGTACTGGGGGTAATGCTTGTGACCAGATAGTTCACTACGTTAGCGAATCAAGGAGTTTTAGCCTCCATTGCCATCAGAGACTCATCAAGGAAAGTCTCTTGGATATCGCTTGCAAGGTTTGATGCCTCAATAGGGATCCTAGACAGATGATCTGCTACCACATTCTCAACTCCTTTCTTATCTTTAATTTCCAGGTCAAACTCCTGGAGTAGCAGAATCCAACAAATTAGGTGAGGTTTGGTGTCCTTTTTAGCAAGAAGATGCTTTAGAGCTGAATGATCAGTGAACACCACAACCTTGGATCCCAAAAGATAAGACCGAAACTTTTCCAAAGCAAACACTATAGCAAGAAGCTCCTTTTTAGTGATTGTGTAGTTTTACTGAGGATCCGTAAGGGTCTCGCTGGCATAATGCAGCACATGAGGTTTCCCATCAACCCTTTGACCTAAGACCTCTCCCACTGCAAAATCAGAAGCATCACACATTAGCTCGAACGGGGGGTCCAATCTGGTGCTTGGAGAATTGACATGGTAATAAGGGCTTTCTTCAAGACTTGGAAAGCCTTGCCACATTTATCATCAAAATCGAAGGAGACATCCTTCGCTAACAGGTCATAGAGTGGCTTAGAGATTTTACTAAAATCTCTAATGAAGCGCCTATAAAATCCAGCATGGCCAAGAAAAGATCTAACTTAATGAATATTGGTTGGCGATGGAAGCATAGAGATGGAATCAATTTTTGAGGTATCCACCTCTAATCCTCTCTTGGAAACTACATTCCTTAACACAATGCCTTGCTGGACCATAAAGTAGTTTTTCTCCCAGCTAAGCACCAGCTTTGCCTCTTTGCAACAGGTTAAGACTTTATCAAGGTGCGAAAGGCATAGGTCAAATGACGGGCCGTAAATGGAGAAGTCATCCATGAAAATCTCAACAAACTCGTCGATCATATCAGAAAATATAGCCATCATACATCGTTGGCAAGTGGTAGGAGCCTTACATAACCTGAATGGCATTCGACGGAACGCAAATGTACCATATGGACTCGTGAAGGTAGTACGCTCCTGATCGTCAGGAAAGACAGCTATCTGATTATACCTAGAGTACCCGTCAAGGAAACAGAAGTATTTGTTCCCCGCCAGTCGTTCCAAAATCTGATCGATAAATGGTAAGGGGAAATGGTCTTTCTGGGTAGCTGTGTCTAAACGACGGTAATCAATGCGGACCCTCCAACCAATTGAGGGTCTAGTGGTTACCAACTCTCCTTGGTCGTTCTCTTCCACAGTGATTCCTACCTTTTTGGACACCACATGAATAGGACTAACCCATTTACTATCTGAAATGGGATAGATAATCCCTGCATCCAGCCATTTCAGAATCTCCTTTTTAACAACCTCCCGTATATTGTGGTTGAGCCTTCTCTGCATGTCTTGGAAGGGTTTCACGGACTCGTCCGTGTATATATGATGCATGCAAAGGGAGGGATCAACACCCTTAATATCAGCAACTGACCAAGCAATTTCTTCCTTGTGTCTTTGTAAAAACTCAAGCAGAGCTCCCTCATGCGATTCGGATAACGTAGATGAGATAATAACAAGGAGCATGTCATTAAGGCCAAGGAAAGCATACTTCAAAGTGCTTGGGAGGGGTTTCAACTCCAACTCAGGAGCTTTTTGGGTTGAGGGTTTAAGTTGAGATGTCAGATTAATCGGCCCGGATAGGTTGTTAATATGGAGATTTTATCGTTGAAATGTGTATAGTGGTTAACCTAATTCGGACCTAACCATCTCTTTACAAAATTTTTAACCTGGCCTAATTGATTTTATCTTGTCACTTTTAGGCCTAGGGTTGAACTCAGGGAAGTGGGGTTCAAGTCTAGTTTCTACGTTTTCCTTAAAATGCATCTCTTCCGTTCGTTTATTCTGTTTTTGGTGTTTTTCTTATTTAGATTTTTTTTCTGGTAATCCTTGTCCTTGAGGCACACCTCCAAAATTGTGTCCTTGGCTTTTAGCCAAAATAGAGTTCCAAAACGAGTCTTGCTACTCGCAAGACGGGATACCTGCAAGTTAAAGATTATCTTTTCTCTTTTATGTTTTTTTTTTATCTTTTTACTAAGAAAGAAGCTAACAGACAGAAAGTAAATATAGTATCTATAGATATATATATCTATATGTAGTATATATATAAAGGGGTGGGGGTGGAGGTGGCGATGGAGTGTAGCACTGTATCGGGTTGGTTGTCGTCTAGAAAGACGCAACCAACAAGACTAGGTGCCGTGTGGAGTGTGGATGGATGATGGATGATGTATGGGTCCACGCTTTTTGTACGTGTGTACCGAGAAATATCAGCAACTGGTGCAGATATTTCCGCGATACAGCATATAGTAAATAACGTGAAAATATATGTACATATGTATGTATATAAGTAAATATATCTGTAGATATATAAATGTATAGGTATATATGTATAGATATATATAGATATATATGTATATATATATGTATGTTTATATGTATATAGCTATGTATATATGTATATAAGTATATATATATATAATACTATATAGATGTATATATATATGTATATAAGTATATGTATCTAGATATATATATGTATATATATATGTATATAGATATGTGTATATATATGTATGTATACATAACTATATAGATATACTATGTATATAAGTATATATATATATAGATATATGTATGCATATATATATTTATGTATGTATATATATGTTACTATATATAACTATACTTATAGTGTAAGTGTGTGTGTGTGCGTAAGTGTGAGTGTAGGTGTGTGTACGTTGGTGAAGGTGTGTGTGTGTGTTGGTGTAGTGTGTGCTGTGAGTAAAAGAGAGAGAGAGAGAGCGGGAGAGAGAGAGAGAGCGGGCGGGAGAGATCGCGGAAGGGACAAGTTAAGTCATCGGTGGATGGCGGCAGACGTCTGGAGAAGGCGGCGGACGTCTGGACGTCGCGGGTGCGGGCGCGCCTTCGCGTAGGGTTTCTGCAAGCCGACGCAAAGATGACGAGCAGGCGATTCACGGAGAAGCGAACGTGGAGGAGGGTCTGCAGGCGGTCGCGGAGGGGTGCAGAGGTTGGCAAGGGACGGTGAGAGGGCCTGGCCGGCCGCTGCAGTGCGCGCAGCGGCCGGTTGCAGGTGCAAGGGCGGAGGCGACAGAATGAAGACAAAGGCGGGGAATGCCCTGCAGGCGTGCACGAAGGCAGAGAGCGGCTACGGGGAAGGTCGTGGAGGAGGCGGGGGGAGCTGCTGCTGCTGTTGCTGCCGTCGCTTGGCTGCTGCTGCCGCGGCTTCAAGCTTCGGAGCTTGAAGCGGCAGCAATGGCGTAAGATGAAAAAATGAAACGAAGGAAGTCACCACGCCCACCAGCTCATTGAAGAGCTGGGCGGTGGTGTTCCCACTGTGGTAGTGTGCACCACAGTGGGTTCTCCTGCTCGCCGGGTGCCTCCTCGAAGGAGGGCCGACGTATGGGAGGGGAGGATAGTGGAGGAGAAGGTGGTGGCTGCGGGTTTTTCCTCTGCAGCAGTATGTGTCTCGCGAGGAAGAAGCTGCAGCTTCTTATAGAGGAGGAGAGAGTGGCGTGCCTACTGCAGCAGGGAGAGGGCGCGGGATTGGCAGCTATAGGGAGTGGCGTTGGCAGGGAGACATGACGTGGAGTAAATGCATGCAGCTGTGGGAAGAGAAGTGCAATCGCGGGAAGAGAAAAGAAAGAAAGAGGAAATAAAAAATAGAGAGGGAACTTTTTGCAAAGAGGCACTTGCGAAAAAAATGTAAATATGCAAGCCATTTATTCCATTCTCGTCTCCTCTCAATTAAATGCATGAATGCAAGTGTTTTTACAAATGCAACTATAGAATCCTAATATGCAACGTTAATGCTAGGACATAACATAAGAAGGATTTATTGCAGGCGTATTTTGAGGTGCAAACAATGTCCCTGCCTCAGCTAGTGGATCTATTTTCACGGTCCAAGGTGGTGACAGAGATTTCGTGCGTATCCCCAGCAACTCTTCTAATTTTTGTATTTCCCCTTCAATTTCTTTACTAATCAGAGGATGGTCCTTAGATATGACCTTTTGGAGGGGATCTCTACATAGGATTGCTGGAGTAGTCTCCTCAATTATTTCATCAACAACCTCAATCTGAGAACAATCTTCAAATCTGGATTGCTTGTAAGTATCAAAAACATTCAACCGGATCTTCTTATTGCCAAAGCCCATTTTAAGTGCCCCTGATCTATAATTGATATAAGTGTTAGCTATGGCCAAAAAGGGGCATCCAAGAATAATGGACGGCTGAATGGGCTTATTCGAAGGGTCAGTATCTAGCACAAGAAAGTCAACAGGGAAGAAGAAGTCCTCCACTCTCACTAGGACATCTTCTAGTAATCCTCGCGGTGTCTTAAGAGATCTGTCTGCGACCTGAAGGATGACTGGACTAGGCTTTAACTCACCTCCTCCCAAAAGATCGTAGACAGAGCTTGGTAAAATATTCACCCCCGCACCCAGATCGAGCAGAGCCTCATCAATGTGTTAGTTACCTATAACCACTGAAATATATGGGGCCCCTGGGTCTTTCATTTTGGGGGTTGTTCTATGTTGGAAAACCAAGCTAATATGGTCAGGCAGGATGACCTTAGCTTGGACCTGTCTCCTAGATCGGTGCTTCTGAGTGCGCAGGTCCTTTAAAAACTTGGCATATAATAGGATCTGTTTGATAGCTTCCAACAGAGGCAAGTTGATCTGGACTTGCCTAAAAGTGTCCATAATCTCCTCCGTCCTATCCTTGGCTCCAGGTGAACCAACAGAAGATTCCCCAAGAGTAGATAGGTGCTTTGGATAGGGCACCCTTGGCTTCGGGGTAGAGGGGTCATCATGGCGGGAGAGGGGTGGTGGACTAACGACATCCTCAGGGTGGGTGGTTTCAAGCGAGGGAGAGCAGTGTGGCTCTTCCTCGGTGGAGATGGAAGTTGGGTCGGGTGTAGGAGGGGAATCCTAAGATGTGACCGTAGGAGTGTTAGTAGGCTTGTTGATTTTCTTTCCACTCCTCAGCACGGTCACAGCTTGGGTGTGCTCCCTGAATATGACCCCCTTGCCCTTTAGGTTCTCCTCAGAAGAGCTAGGCAACTTCCCTGGATCACGCTGCCTAACTACCTCAGTAAGATGACAAATTTGGGATTGCATATTAGTAATCATCTTATTCTAAGATTGGATGACCATATTCTGATGCTCTTGCATTACTTTCATCATGGCTTTAAGTTCATCCATCTCAGAGGGCTTATTCTGAGGAGGGTTTTCATAGGATGGCTAGTATATGGGTTGGGGAGGTAGGGGTCTTGTATTCCCTGAGTTAGAAGCATCACCTTACTTCCATGAGAAGTTTGGATGGTTCTGCCACCCCAGATTATAGGTATTAGAATACAGGTTATTGCGAGGAGGTGGGTGGAAACCTTGGGGGACGTTTAGGTCAGCCTGAATCAACTCAGGGAATTGATTTTCCTGGTAGCACTCCACAGTGGTGTGCATTGTGCTTTGGCAAATGGAGCATTCACTTGAAGCCTGAAAGATAGAGGTTGCTTGTGGGTTCATGTCGGGGTTTGCTAAAATCCTATCAAAGTTTTTGTTCAATAATTGAACTTGATAAGCCAAATCCCAGCTTCATGGGCCTCTATCTTCCTTTGCAAAATGGTTTTCTTTCTTGATAGGCAAATGACATATGTATGGAATTGTCACTTAATGTTTCAAATAATGCCCAGGCTTCATCCTCAATTTTGGTCATTAAGGTTCTTGCACAGGCTGCATCGATGGTTTGCCTATGCCTTTCAGATAATCCATTATAAAACCATTCGACCAATTGCCATCTTGGCACCTGATGGTGGGGGCATAACCTAAGAAGGTCATTAAAGCACTCCCAAGTCTCATGAAATTGCTCCCCTTCCTGTTGAGTAAAACCCATAATCTCTCTTCTATAATGGTTGGTCTTACTCATCGGAAAATACTTTTTCAAGAATTCTCCCTTAAGGGTGGCACAATCATTTACCCTTGCATTGAGGGTATGATACTAGTGCTTGGCCTTATCCTTTAGGGAGAATGGAAATAGAGTCCTCATCAGGGCTTCATCAGTAAATCCCTAGAGTTTCACCATGGAACAGACCTCAGTGAATTCCTCAAGATGCCTGTAGGGATCCTCCCTAACAGTACCATAAAAAGATGGGAGCAAAGATATGGTATTGCTCTTGATTTCATATGGATTATCCACTCCAGGTCTTCGGATAGGTAGGGCTTGATGGGTTGTAGGGAGGCAATAGTCTCTCAAGGTTCTCTGATTTTCCCCAACCCTAATCTCTTCTTCAGGTCTTTCATCAGCCATTTTTCTTCTTTCTTGGTTAGCTTTCCTTATAATTCTCTCAGGCTCAGGGTTGAAGAGAAGACTATTTCTAAGAGAGCGCCTACCAAGCATACACCAAGCAAACACAAGGCAAGAGGTCTTTTGTTGATTTAAAGTTCTTTAAGTTCTCTTCCAACCCTTCATCTTGGCCAAATATAGTCATGGTGGTTTTTCTCCATTCCCATGTAAGTGGTATAAGAGAAATGAGGCACTTGAAATTTCTGGTCAATGACTGTTAAGAAGGTTGAGGTTACTTTTAGTCCTTTTTAGGTGATCAATCAAGTTGTCAAACAATTACGCACCCTAAATTGACCTTCGAGTGCCCTAAAGACGTACACTTTGCTGCAATGATATTCTCAGATGCTTAAGTAAAAAGGTACTCCAAGGATGGAACCAAAGGATGCAAGTAGGGCGAACCCTTCCTTTGAGGTGATGCGTTAGTGGTGCCTCTTAACTACCCTTGAATTCCTTTAAGGGGTGTCCCCCTCCTTAGAGTATCAAATCACTCAGGAAAACGTTAATACCACTGTTTCAAAGCGAGATAGGGGGAGTTTGCACCGATAAAGAGATCGATGCCTATGACCTTAAGGGTCCAAGTCCTAGTGCAGTGCCTATAGTGTGTGCTCAGTGTAGGAAGTGTGCATCACACCACGAAAAGTGATTTTTCTTTTGAAAATCGTAGTCACGTTATTCAAACACTTCCTGCAATTTTCCTTTCTTTTCAAGAAGTAGAGTGACCACTTAATTAATCTTTTCAAATCAGTTTAAGTGGTCTTCTTTAACTATGTCTAGATGCAATGCGTGTGCAGATAACTGATGTAGTATGATAAGAAATGCATACCTTGCTCCAGCACACTTCTATGCAAAAATGCACGCAATGCAGTAAGAAAATCTAGATGCTACTCAAGCAACCCTAGATGGTCGTCCTATGGATATGCAGCTTCTAGCTGGCAGTTCGGATTTATTTTCTTCTTTTTTGTAAAAATAAATGCACAATCAAAAGATCTAATTACCACAAAATAATCCTAGAATCTAAAGAATCGGGGACACTCCCCCAAAAATTGGTCCCAAAGTACAAGGGTGAGAAAATAAATAACTAGGTTAATCCTAAAGAGTCTATTCTAAAATTCTAAATCAAAAGTCTAAGAGGAAGAATCCTCCTAGATGGTCCTTCGTGAGTCTTTACACGTGTGGGATCAAGGCCCACAGGCTCCTACGATTATCTCTGAGGTGTGTCGCTCAAGGTCGACGTCGTCTCTTCGCTACGCCTGTCACTTTATCAAATTCCTCTCACAGAAAAGATAAAGAATGATCAGATAAATGCACAATTCAGAGTAATCAGAAATAAATATAGGTGAATTTATTGCGTCGATTGCCTCCCCATCAACGACGCCATTTGGTTGGGTGTTTTTCACTTACAGAATTAATGTATCAAAAAGATATGCTGTCACAATGAATCACGTGGTGGAAAATCCCGATCGAAAATATTTTAATAAAACTAACCACGAAAAGATAGGATGTTGTCTCCATAGGGAGGAATAGATCAACAAATTCATGGATATTTTTCCCTTGTATTCGTCCAATTGTGCGTGAAATCCGTGGTCAAATCCGATGTAAAACGTGATAACAAGAAGAAGACACACAATAACTCAAGAATGTAAGGTTATTTGTGCAACTTTTCCTCAATAAAATATTTAATAAATATGTGATCAATCTATGTAATTTCCAATTACACATGTACTAGAGAGAAATTATGTAAATCTTAATCCAAATTCAATGTGAAATGATGCCAATAACATAAGTTATGTCAATTCAAGAAGATGTAACATCATTATTGCAATTTTACCTTAATTTAATAACCAAATAAAATTAAAAAAATGAGTCTTGACAATGGCAAGAGATGTAATTATTAATTTGTCTTTTCCTGTACCAAAACAGGGGAGTCTCCCCTTGCTTGGTGGTGCACTCATGGAGCAACGACTGGAGAAGAGAATCTCAAGGAAGATCGGCTATGACGAGGGCATTCCATTGGTGATCGTGCCGCGACGAACGGTGGCCGGAGTTGGGGCCAGCGATGAGGAAGACTGGCGGTGTTGAAGCTCGAGTTGCTACGCTAACGTGTTTGGTTTTGAAAAACCTATCATCGTAGTGTAAAAGCGAAGAACTCGTGTTCAACAAATAAAATTTATACCGGAATAGAAATCCTAGGTCGAACTCAGGGAGGCAGATGTTTGATTTAAAAATACGCATTTGTTTTATTTGTCACGAAAAAGAATAATTGATTAGAAACTATCTATCTATTTACACTAAATAAAAGAGAGAGAGAATGAGAGAGAGAGAGAATATTACAAACAAAAACTAAAAAGAGATGTTGAATTAACATGGAATTCATTATCAAAGAGATTGTTCGTTACACTAAACATTACGACTAGAAAGCAAAAAATGATTACACTAGAAAGTAGTAAGTCTACTCTAGAAAGCAGTAAAAGAATGGGGTGAGAGATATCCTCCTCGACAGTCGGTTGGAGGACGAGTCGGATGGGATAACACCTGGAAGACGGGGAGTAGAGCAGGACGAAGGAGGATGAAGTGGGAAGAACGGGAACGGGGCAGCACGTCATCGTTGTTGCAGGATCCACTTCCAAAAGGGGGACAAAAATTGGACTTTATCTCTTGAGAAGCATCCTGAGTGTGGGACAAGCTATTCTTAAGCTTTGGAGAGGGAGAGAAGAGAAAGAAGGGATGAGAATTCATATGGAGGGGATCTCCTTTTATAGTTGCAAGGAATAAGGGCAATTTGGTCTTTTTAATCTCAAAACATTAAATAAGGGGTCTTTAGTGATGGATAAAACCATTGCTAAAGCCCCATCGTGGGCGACATGCGCCACCTGCTCTCCTTCTGTGCATGCAATGTGCTCTAAATCTTGGCTGTTCAATCGTGAGATCGAACGGCTGAGAGCGCTCCTCACCGCGCCTCCTCTACGTGCAATGCCCGCATCTGATGGCGCGTCACGCGCAGGCGTGCGATAGTGCGTGGGATGGATTAAGCGCTAGTAGCTGACCGATGACAATCCAACGCTCCTCGCACC
Source organism: Thalassia testudinum (assembly GCA_037157565.1). NCBI lineage: Eukaryota > Viridiplantae > Streptophyta > Magnoliopsida > Alismatales > Hydrocharitaceae > Thalassia > Thalassia testudinum. The sequence goes on from JAZHRO010000031.1 coordinate 151,063,921, forward strand.
TACTCGCCCGTGCCCACTCGTCCGCTCCTCGTGACTCGAATGCTCGCCCACGCTTCGCGAAAGCACGTTCGACCAACGCGCACATCCACAGCCATTGGATGCGCATCCAACGGCAGAGAATCATTGAAGAAGGGAGGGCACGGTAGGTGTAACGACCAATTGGGCAACTGAGATGGTGCCACGTGGCACCATCTTGGCCGTCCATTTTCTGGATGATGTAGATGGTGCCACGGTTGTCAGATTGAGTCGATTTTCACGCCGTTAGGCTACGATCGTCGATTTGAATCCATCCGTGTGATCGGATTTGTCATTTGAAGTGCGGATTCACACCATCTTGGCCCTTGATCTTTTAGGGTTCCCCAGTCTCTATCTGATGCTACAGATGTCTGATTAGGGCGATCTTGGAGTTGTTGGACTCCAATTGTCGCCATGATCACATCTGTACGGTTGGATCTTCGTCTGAGGCCCCGATAAAAATTTTCCCAGTCCCTGAACATAAAAGGAGACAATTAACCTCCATTTTATTCAAACTAATCTAAATGCAAGAGGATGCGTGTTATGCAATATTTATAGTATGTAATGCAATTCTATGCTTAGGAACATGCATAAATAGACATCTTATGCAATGTGAACATGTTTACATCACACCCCCATGCCTGTCTTTTGCTAGTCCCTAGCAAAAACTATATGTTATTTATAAAAGAATCAGGTTGGATTATTTGGGCATGAGCTATTTTCAATCATTAAGAAAATATTTACTTAAGATCTGAACTTTCAAAGATACAACAGTGCCCGAGTATCTGCCAAAATGCAGACCACCTCAAGCCCTTGCCTTATTCAAAGAAAAATTTCTTTTTCTCTTTTTCTTCTTTTCTAATTTTTTTTATTTTTGAGTTTTAGGATTTAAGAGTGGCTTTCTACGACCATTCAACTCACCCAAGATTTGATGAAAACCTTATGTTATAAGCATCTTGTTGTAGATGTGATAGACTCGTTGACCTACAGTAAAAATGGACTTCGGATTCTACGCCTCTAAGTAACCTTAAAAAGAGAATTCTGCCTAAAGGTGTATCTTTACAACCGGTAGCTTTCTCCCTACTTTTATTTTTACGGGGTCAACACAAGGGTGAATCCATTGTATATCTCCTTAGTTTATTCTACTTATCCACTTCTTCCTAAGTGTTTTGAGAATTTTCAATGCATTTATTGAGCTGAGTTCTAGACAACCGGTCGATGAGCTGTTACCACCGACAACTTACCAGCCATACTCCTGCAGTGAAGTGTGGCTTATTATTATTATTTTTTTCTCCTTTTCGTTTTCTTTTTTTTTGCCTTTCTTTTTCTCTTTTTTTTTTTGGAGTAGGTGGCTTCCCTTATCTAAGATTTACTAAAGGCAGCAAAAAGAGAAGGGTCCAATGACTGGGCTCTAGACAACCTACCTATGGGCTATTACCCACAATAACTTGCTAGCCATATCACCCCAGAAGGTTCTTTAGCTACCCAATTTCCGTTAGAACCGCCGATTAACGAGTCAGTGACAAGAAAGTGTGTAGATGCTTAAAACTCAAAATTCCCTCAAATTAGAGGGCGAGTTGATAAGTTGTGTACTTATCACCCAAACTTATTTACTCCAATTACAATAGAATTAAGGTTGGCAAGGACTCAAAAAATAAATCCACATTTAAGTGGATACACAGGCCGATTAAGTCCAATGACCTGAAGGGTCTTTGTGTTCAGATCATAATGTAGTATTTCCTAAAATTGAAAATTATCTTAAACTCAAGTTCTCTTCCCTAATTCCAATTTTATTTTTTTTAATAAAAATAAAAGAAAAAAAATAAAATAAATCTACGGAGCTGACGAATAAATTCAGAGATGAATATCCACCCTCCATGCCTATCTAATGCAATGTCCTCATTGTATTAAAAAGACAAAACATAGTGGAATAGAGTAAAAAGCACCGAAATTGAGTGAATGTCGGGTCCGCTCTAAGATAAAAACTAAAAAGAACTGTATACATACTGAATTTAGTGCCTTCAGCTAGGCACACTATACAAAGAAGAGAAATAAAGAATTCACAAGTGCAGGTCATAATCAGAATAAAAAGATGAAACCTCGGACCTGCCAATAGATGTCCACAGATGTGGACTAGATTGTAGTGCAGACCCATGCCCCATAATCTGGATAAAAATTACCCAAAACCTAAAATCAGTATGCAAGCGGGGTCGGGCTTGCGATTTATGAGGATGCAACCCAAGACCAAAAAGTCATGTTACAAAGAATTCGATATCGAAAGGATAATCAATGAATGCTTAGGTTGAACATCCTCAGAACAAATGTCGTAAGGATTTTGGTTTGATGGTTTCAGATGAAATGGAACCCTTAGACACAGTCTTCTACTTCCTCTGGAATTTGCTTCCCAAATCAAAATTTCCCAGGTCCTATCCTGCTCATTTAGAATGTCAAATTCTGGGACCTCCTGCATATTAATCACCCCGTCTGAAATTTCCAAGTCTAAAAGATGTGGCTGAATCAGAATTGACTTAGGTCTAATTATCTCAAAAACAAAATCATCGATAAGCTTAATGGTATGTAACTGACAATCAAGGCATTTGATTGAATCCTCCAGAAAATGCAATTCTGGATCCGTAATGTGAGCCCTAATAAGATCAGTTTCCTTAGTTATTGGGCTATCAAATGATCTATCAAATTCGTTAGGCCCAATCGTCTCACATAAATCGTGTTCTGTAAACTCGCGTGAGACTTTGCAACTTGAATCTTCACCATCAGAATCAAAGAAATCAAAATCCGTATTAATGTGTCTCAAAATCATCCATCACTTTCTGGTCCATGGAGACATACGTTTCCTCATACCCCAACTCAAGGATTTCATGTAAAGAAATTAGATCATCCTTAATTGATTATTCTAATTCAATCTGGTCAGCCTCGTAACACATGTCCCCCTAAACAGGTGCCTGATTAGATTCTGACATTGACTTTCCTGAAGGGAGTTCATCCTGGGAATCATCCCACGATTGAACTAAAGCAACCACAAATCTCATCCTCAATTTTGCTAACTTCCCAAGTAAAAACTCACCCGGGTTCTTATCCTTAACATCCTGGAGCCAATCCAACAAATACTTGTCCAAATCATCAATCATTTCAATCAAGGGCTCCAATCTTTCAATGCAAGGTATTGGTTGAACTTCTAAAAATTGTATGATATTCCTCAAGTTAGCCAGAACCTTATCTTGAACCAGGTTACCCTGAACCAAATGAGTTGGTTCAAGGTTGGGCAGGTTTGGGATCGGTGCAGAGGAGTTAACGAATTGAGATTCGTTATACCCTTTCTGATAATAGGTCATTTCGGATTGTTCAAAAGTTGGTGATGACCTAAAGGCAATGTAATCATAGGATGGGTAAGAATCAATGTATCCTTCTTGATTGTAGATCGTATTAGGTTGTCCATGAAAGGGTGGCGATCTATAATCGATGTGGCTCTAAGAATGATAGAAATCACAATTATAGTGTTCAGGGTTAGATCCTAAACACAGAGGTCCGGAACTGTATCCCCAATCTGAGTTATCCCAACTAACTGATGGTTGATTATAGTACGAGTCAGGATAATCGTCATGTTGAGGATAACTCAAAATAGGAGGGAAAGAGCGGGAATGCACATAAAATGTGGAAGGATTCATGATAGATGGGAGGAAGAAAGGTGCCCTGCAATACAAGAAATCAAACCTGTCCTTAAGTAGGCTAGCCTAAAGACCTACAGACTCCCAAAACTCGTCTTGAGATAGAGAAACAATTTGATCAGCTTCTATTTGTTCAACCCAACCAGTTAGAAGGAGGGACTGGGGAGAAGGTTCCTCCTTCGACTTGCGCCTCCGGTTCCTAGTGTACCCCCCAGCCGTGATCGTTTGATTCTGCTCCCCTAGCTAGACATCAGATTGAATAGTAGAAACAGGCTAATTGAAAATAATCTCGTTCTGGGCTCCGAAGAGCGAGTCGAATCCTTAAGGCTAATGTCTACTCTGTTTTATTTAGGGCTAGGTTTGAATGTACTTTGGAATATGATGGGCCCTTTATCTGAGTTGTGCCCTTAATGATTGATTGATGTGTGTGTGCGTACACAACCAGTAGTTTTCAAGCAAAATTATTTTGATGCCGTGAATTTTAGGGTTCAAATCTTGCTTAGTAGCTTTTAGGATTCAACTTTAAGTATTTTCAAACAAGTTTTTTTGGCACACCAAGTTTTGAAGGCACAGGTGAAGATGTTTTCCTTTGAAACTTAAAAGAATGTGGAGTGCCTGGTAAATCCTTAAGAGTTGAACCTAAATGACAGCTACTTGATGAGTGGATTTTAATTGAAGTGGTGCGGCCCAATCAACTAAAATAATTAGCATGTTGCACCACTTAATTAGGTACACAAGTGATTACCTAATCTAATTTCTACTCAATTATGTGTTTGGATGTGTGTACCGGTTCCAAAGATCAGTTTACCAGTTGAGTTTGAAAATCAGATGAGGTTGTGTACCTCTGTTAGATTTTTTTTTCTTTCTAAATGTGGAGGTTAGGGCGGGTGTGGGTGTCAAACAAACAAACAAAACTGACCTTAGAGTTAATAAGAACACCTAAGTTGATTGATGTTTGTGTTATTACGTAGTGAAATGAAAACTAATGGGTGGGAAGTGGGGGATAACTTACAGAACCTTCAACAGCACTTTACTCCAATCTACCGCTTTTGCTTGTCTCAAAAGAGTACCTATAATCACAATAAGAAAGGAGAGAAGTGAGGTAAATGATTTTAAGTTATAAAATGTGAAAAAAAATCAAAGAACGTCGCCTCCCCGGCAACGACACCAAAATGTTGAAGCTCGAGTTGCTACGCTAACGTGTTTGGTTTTGAAAATCCTATCGTCATAGTGTGAAAGCGAAGAACTCATGTTCAACAAATAAAATTTATACCACAATAAAAATCCTGGGTCGAACTCAGGGAGGCAGTTATTTGATTTAAAAATATGCGTTTGTTTTATTTGTCATGAAACAGAATAATTGATTGGAAACTATCTATCTATTTACACTAAATAGAAGAGAGAGAGAGTATTACAAATAAAAACCAAAAAGAGATATAGAATGAACATGGAATTCATTATCAAAGAGATTGTTCGTTACACTAAACATTACGATTAGAAAGCAGAAAACGATTACAGTAGAAAGTAGTAAGTCTACTCTAGAAAGCAGTAAATCTACTCTAGAAAGCAATAAAAGAATGGGGAGAGAGATATCCTCCTCGACAGTAGCTTGGAGGATGAGCTGGACGGGACGACGCTTGGAAGATGGGGAACGAAGCAGGACGAAGGAGGACAAAGCGGGAAGAATGGGAATGGGACAACACATCGTCGTCCTCGTAGGATCCACTTCCAAAAGGGGGATGAAAATTGGATTTTATCTCTTGAGAAGCATCCCAGGTGTGGGACAAGCTTCTCTTGAGCTTTGGAGAGGGAGAGAAAAGAAAGAAGGGATGGGAATTTCGTATGGAGGGGGTCTCCTTTTATAGTTGCAAGGAATAAGGGCAATTTGGTCATTTTAATCTCAAAACATTATATAAGGGGTCTTTAGTGACGGATAAAACCGTCGTTAAAGCCCCATCGTGGGCAACGTGCGCCATCCGCTAGCCTTCTGTGCATGCAACGCCCACTCACGTCCTCTAAATCTCGACTGTTCGATCGTGAGATCGAACAGCTGAGAGCGCTCCTTACCGCGCCTCCTCTGCACATAATGCCCGCAACTGATGGTGTGTCACGCACGGGCATGCGATAGCGCGTGGGTTGGATTCTACATCCGCAATCGACCGATGATCCAATGCTCCTCGCACCCGCTCGCCCGCTCCTTGCGACTCGAATGCTTGCTCGCGCTTCGCGAAAGCGCGTTTGACCAACATGCTACAAGCACGTTTATGTTGCGCTTACAATTCGTGCGCGTACATCCACAGCCGTTCGATGCACATCCAATGGCGGAGAATCGTCGAAGAAGAGAGGGCGCGGCGGGTGTAGCGACCGATTGGGCAGCTGAGATGGCGCCACATGGCACCCTCTTGGCCATCGATTTTCTAGATGATGTAGATGGTGCCACGGTTGTCGGATTGAGTCAATTTTCACGCCGTTAAGCTGCTATCGTCGATCTGAATCCATCTGTGTGGTCAGATTTGTCGTTTTAAGTATAGATTCACACCATCTTGGCCCTTGATCTTTTATGATTCCCCGATCTCTATCTGATGCTACAGATGTCAGATTAGGGCAATCTTGGAGTCGTTGGACTCCAATCGTTGCCCTGATCACATCTGTATGGTTGGATCTTCAATTCGAGGCCCCGATAAAAAGTTTGCCTTGTCCCTGAACATAAAAGGAGATAATTAACCTCCATTTTATTCAAACTAATCTAAATGCAAGAGGATGTATGTTATGCAATATTTATAGTATGCAATGCAATTCTATGCTTAAGAACATGCATAAATAGACATCTTATGCAATGTAAACATGTTTACATCAAGCGGCGATGATTTTCTGACGTGCTTGGGCAGCTATCGTCCTTCAGAGGGTGTGGCTGCCCTCGTGGGGTCGAGGCGAGTCTGATGGAGTTCCTGACACGAAGCTTCATGGCCAGAGTTGATGGTTGCATTTTGGTGTCTTTGAGTTCCTTCGATTGGCAGAGAGGAAGAAGAAGGAGGAGGAGGAGAAGGAGAAGAAGGTAAAGGCAAGTGGTGGGCTGCTACGCAGATGCCTGGTGGTGCACGGAGAGGAGATGCACATGCAAAGGTGCATGAGCAGGCTATTGCACGGATGCCTGGTGGTGCGCGGAGAGGAGATGAGCACACAAGGGTGCGTGGCGGGCTGCTGCGTGGACGCCTGGTGGTGTGTGGAGAGGAGATGTGCACATAAGGGCATGGCGGGCTGCTGGAGGAAGTGTTGTTGTGCAAAGGCGTGGGCGCGTATGCGCACACGTCGCCTGCTGCTGCAGTCTGCACGCGAGGAAGTTGATGGGTGCAGGCATCGGCGAAGTTGGTTCTAAAACACCATGCGCTCTCCAGCCACCGAGTTTTCCTTCTCCACAGTGATCCAAGGTGGAAGAGATCCCCTCTAGCATTCGTTGTTCTTCCTCTGTTGAACCCAACATGTGAGCGTTTGCTTTAACAAATCTTCCCCGACTTTCCCTCATTTCGTTTAGGCCTTGCGAGATCTCCTCCAACAATGCCCGGGCGATGAGGTGTTGCTGTTGAGAGGCACGATTTTGCTTGCAGGAGATGGTGAAAATTGCACTCAAGACCCTGCATAAATACATATATATCGAATTTCACCAAAGTATTCTCTAATTAATATAAACTAACACTTAACTCTAATTGCAATCTAATGAGGCATGTTTTATATGTACTTAGGCTAATTAGCACTCCACTAAAGTGGATTGATCAAGGAGCTTGGAATTTTAGGGAAGAAGATCCCTGATCTTAAGGTGTTCGCATGAGCTCTTGGACATGAATTGTGGTCCAAGACTTGGTTCAGATAATTGGGATTCTCTCAAGATCATTTCTTCCAATTTTGGAAGGAATTGGTTGACAAATCAGGGAGAAATCCTAGATTGATGGCTGGTGTGTTTGGGCTCACACTGTTAATGGCATTAGGGATCATTTTGAAGAAAATGATGAGAAGTTAGGGGGCTAAATGTAAATATTTTGAAAGTTAGGGGCTTATGTGTCAAAAATAGAGTTTAAATGGATTAAAATGCAAACTAGGTCAAGATGAACTTTGGTTGGACCCAAATTTTGGTATTAACCTAATGTTGACCCAAGGAATCTAATGGTGAAGTCATATTTCAGTTTTGACCAAGTTTGACTCAGCAATCTGTGTAGAAACCCAAATTTGGGCAAAAATCTATTTGTGACTCTGTTTAAGGTCAAAATAGGTTCATATGGTCAAATCAAGGATACCAAACCTCAAGGAATATTTTTCTATGAATTGTAGGAGATATAGATGAATTTTATCCTGACCAGAACCTCTGTTATTTAAGCAGGTCATAAATTTTGATTTTGGGTGTTGTTTTGGTTCTCGGAATGCATGAAACCCCATTTCTATCTGTGTGGACCCACTTATTAGTCTTTAATGCTCATTTGACCTTCATTTTACCCCTGACAACCCTATGGTTATTCTATGTTCATGATATGCTGTTAAAATTACAGAATTAACCCTAGTTTCCTATTCTCTTCTTAAAATAGAATGAAGTGAGTTATAATCCTCAGATGGTTATGTAGGAGCATTTAACTTTCAATCTTGACTAAAAGTAGCTAGTTAGGGCCTATGTTGGTGTTCCCATCATACCACCATGCCTAGATTTTGCTAGTTCCTTAGCAAAAATCCTATGGATCAAACTAGGTCTCTGAGTCAAACGTAACCATCAGGATGCCTTACTAAGCTGCATCTCTAGAAATCAGATCAGATTATCAATAATAGGCCTAGAGGTACTCAAGTACCAGCCAAGATCCAGACCTGACCAGCTTTAGCCTGAGTCTGTCGCATAGGTTTCTAAGGCCCTCAAAAAATGCCTAGAGGTTTGTTGATCATAGTGTTGCAGTTCATAAATCGCGTATTGGACAGGAGAAGCATCATAGTATAGCATGAAGTACGACTCAACAAAAATTATGTAACGAGATGGTGAGTCCCAATTGATCTCACGGAGGCATTTAGAAAGGCGAAATTGATTTTGATCTTTTCAGTACTTGCTTTAAAATCATACGTCGGTTTCAAGCTTGCGAATGTAGGTCTCGTCAGTCGTGTTGCTGACCCTAACTACGTGTGCGTGTGTCAAGTAAATAATGAATGTGAACATATGTGTACTAGTATGCACCATTGTAACTTCATGATGGCTATTAACAGAAAATGAGTGAATCACAAGGTCATTTATGTATTCAGAAACTGACATCTTGTTGCAATGTAATAGGCAATTAAATCATGCAACTCATGATCATAATAGACATAGATAAAATGATGATTTCATTCCTTCACAAATATTGTCATCAATTGTTGAGGAAAGCTTGTACAAGAATGATTAAAGCGAGAATTCTAGCTAGCAGAAAATTGATGCATGCGTGTATCTGTGGAAGATTACTCATGCATCATTTAGATAGAGGATGACTACAATACTAAGTAGGAATTTAATGCAGAGATTAGACTACAAAGAACAAGTTATCTATGAGAACTCAGGGCGATGGAGGTGGTCTCCAAAGGCCTGTGGAGCTTGAGGTGGTAAGGAGAAAGAGGGGCATCCAATGGTTGGTAGGCTGACCTCTTGAGAGGTGGTGGAGAGCTTCTCTAGCCTTGGGCGTGGAGGTGGGAGTAGTGATGGTGATGGAGCTCGTGGATGGAGGTGCACATGGAATGGAGCTAAAGGTGAATGGCTAGATTCTTCTCATGGTCGTCCATGATGGTCTTTAAATTGACCAAGGGGTTGGCTCTCTAGAGAGGTGTGGAACTCTCTAGAAGAGCTCCAAGGTGGCCATCCAACCCATTTGAAATGGGTCTTCAAGATCCTCATTTCATGGGTTGGTTGGTGGACTCCTTGAAAGACTAAAATTAGTCTTTCAAGGTGGCACCAATTGAAGAGAGTTCTAGAGAACTCTAGAGGTGGTGGCTAGGTGTGTGTGTGCATGACTTGTGTGGATGTGTGAGTGGTCTAGGTCGAGCCCTATAGGTCTAGGTGGTTAGGTTTAGGTAAGCTCCTAGAATTAGGGTTATAAACCTTAATACTAAAGTGAATGCGCAATTAAAGTTATCACAAGCTTAATTGAGTGAATGTGTATCTAATTGGGAGAAAAGATACCCAATTAGGTTGGGCTTGAGTCAATTGGACTGTCACTAAGTCCAATTAGACTTGTGTTGGTTGAGATCTGAGCTCAATTGGACTTTATGACCCCAATTGACTAGGTGAAATGTGATTGACTTGATCTAAGTCAATTAGGCTTAGTGGGAATTTAATTAGGTTCTTTGGAGGGTCTTGGGGTAGTGTATTAGGCTTAGGGCACCTTAATTTAGGTTCCCTAGGTGTAGAATTGGGTTTAGGGGCTTAAGAAATCAAGATCCAAGCTTGATTTTAAAGACAGGGATTAGAGAAGGGTTCCAGTAGTCTGATTTTATGATGTAAACATGTTTATATCACATAAACTGTTTATTTATGTGTGTTCTTAAGCATGGAAGTGCATCACATACTATAAATATTGCATAACATGCGTCATCTTGCATTTAGGTTAGTCTGTATAAAATGCAGGTTAATTATCTCTTTTTATGGCCAAGGATAGAGCAACTTATTAATCAGGACCTCGAATCGAAGATCCAATCGTACGAATTTGATCACAGCAGCGATTGGAGTTCAACAACTCCAAGATCGCCCTGATCGGACATCCGTAGCACCAGATAGAGATCGAGGAACCCTTAAGATCAAGGGCCAAGATGGTACCAATCTGCACTTCAGACAACAAATTCGATTGCACGGATGGGTTTGAATCGACGATCGCAGCCTAACGGCATGAAATCGGTTCAATCTGACATCCGTAGCACCATTTGCAACACACAGAAGATGGACAACCAAGATAACGCCACGTGGCACCATCCCAGCTGCCCAACCGGCCCCAAGGACCTGCCTCCACTTCTCTTCTTCACCCGCTTGATGAATATCCATTGTTGGATGCCCATTCAACGACCGCAAGCACGCGCACCTTAAATCATCCGCACGACAAAGTCGCCGCCGCAACACAGTGGTCAAGCACGTTGCTCAAGCGCGACGCACATTTGATTCCACATCTGCAGCGTGCGGGTGAATTATCGTAGCCGTGTGATTGGCAGCGAGCGGCGCGGATCAACCAATAGTGCCCATGGAAGATCAGACGCATAGCACGCACACCCGATCGCACACTGGTGCGTGATGAAGGCGCGGACGAAGACACTGGCAAGGAGCATTTTAGGCCATCCGATCTTGAGATCGGACAGCTAAGCGTGCACGAACGTGTGCGGGCATTGAAGCAACCGAAGGTGAGGAGGCATGCGCAACGCACGCACGTCAGCCACGTTCAGGCCTTTAGTGACGGATAAATTCATCATTAAAGGTCCTGAATTAATGTTTTTGAAATTAAAATGTCCAAAATGCCCTTACTCATTGCAACTATAAAAGGAGACCCCTACCCTGCGAATTTCTCATTCCTTCTTCTCTTCTCTCACTCCTTCCAAAGCTCTAAGAGCTTGTCCCACACCTGGGATGCTCCTCTAGAGTAGAAATCTTAATTTTTTCACCTTCATCACCCTTCGTGGAGCATCCTGTGGTTGTCCTCTCTTTGCATTCGAGAAGTGGATCCTACAACAATGATGACGTGCTGCTTCGTTCCCGTTCCTCCCGCTTCATCCTCCTTCTCGCTCCATTTCCCGTCTTCCAGGTGTCGTCCCATCCGGCTCATCCTCCAAGCGATCGTCAAGGAGGATACTTCTCTTTCCATTCTTTTTACTACTTTCTAGAGTAGATTTACCACTTTCTAGTATAGATTTCCTACTTTCTAGTCGTAATGAGTAGTATAATGAACAACTTCTTATAATGAAATCCATGTTTATTCTACATCCCTTTTGCTTTTATTTGTAATATTCTCTCTTTCTCTTCTGTTTATTATTTTTTAAATAGATAGCTAGTTTTCGACCAGCTATTTTGTTTGGTGACAAATAAAATAAAATGCATATTTTTAATCAAATGTCTGCCTCCCTGTGTTCAACCTGGAACTTCTTTACGACTTTTCGATATAAATTTCATTTGTTGAACGGATTTCTTCATGACTTGAACTACAATGACGGGTTTTCGAATCCAATTGCACACGTGTAGTTTTTCGCACGTCAACATTTTACAATCAGACGACTTATAATTCAAGATCAGAAGTTCAAAACTCTGGTTTGGACATCCAATGTTGAGTTAAGGAAGAGTTTAGGTTCTATCTTCCAATTCTGTAGAAATTGGGCATCTGACACTTTGTCTGGATGTCTAATTTTCTAGTAGAATTAGGTTTTAGGTTTGCAATTTGTGTCTAAGGGTTCTGGACATCCAGCAACCAACCTAGACATCTAGATATGGGATGGAATGATGATTTTGAGGTATCCTAGGTTGCAGTGACCTATCTTTAGGGCTATCCTAAGGCTAGGAAAAGTCCTATGTTCTTCATAATTTAGCTCTACATTAAAATTCTACTTAGTAAAGTAGCATACCTCTCCCTACATTATTTTTTCTCTTTATTCCAAGGCTTCTACTCCAGCTTTACTATAGCTCTAGCTTCTTCCCTGCTTCAGATTCAGCTTTACGCCATCTCTTGAGCTTCTTATTACGTACAATCCAAATAATGTACTAATCAGTACATAACATTATTTTATGCATATCTAAATAAAACAGGAAAGATGCAATGTATGTTATGTATGCATGGATTACAGTATAATTATGCTAAGTTCTAACTTAATTCAGGTCATTTAAGTCTTATGATTGCTGCGCAATTATATCCCCATGACTAAATCTTGCTAGTCCCTGGCAAGTGTAAACTAAGTTGTCTACAAATGGGTCCATAAGGGACTGATTATTTTTATCAAGCATCAGACTAGAGATTCTTTTCCTTTACATTTTCATCCTATAATCTAGAAATCCAGACAATTGTGTAAGTGCAGCTATGTAGCTTATGCAATGAATTCGAGTGAAAAATCGATTTACCTCTAAAGCCTGTGCTTCCCCCTAGTAAAATTCTAATGGGATAGGCAAACTTCATCCTCAGGGTATACACGATATTCTATGATTTCCACCCTGGCTTTTAGCTTAGGTAGAGAATGTCTAAGGCAAATAGGTCTGTATTTAGTGGCTCACTCTCCTTTGGTTCTACATAGAGGCTAGTACTACAGAATCTAGATTCCCAAATTATTAAGTGGATTAATGATGAGTGGGCTTTCATGAAGAAAAGTTCAGGTTTCCAAAGAACCCATCGTCGTAGTCGCAAAACTCGCTATCAAATAAAATTTTATTGGTACTCGAGGTGAGTCCTAGGTCGAACATGGGGAGGCAAATGTTTGGTTTTATGAAATCCACATTTCGCTTTTTTTTGTTTTTGTCGTTTTTATCTTTTATAATTTTTTTGGTGTTTTCATCAAGCAAGAGATCAGGTCAAAATAATTTCTATCTAATCTACTTGCAAAAATAAGATAGAGAGAGTGACAATCATATATTTCTCATCAAATGTTTGCTACAACTATGAAAGCGAGAAAACTACACTACAAAAGCAAAAAGATACAGATAGGTGAGAAGAATCTCCCTCAGCGGTCACTTGGAGGACAGCTCACTCTAACAGTGCCCCAAAGAAGGTGGTGAGGAGTGGGACGAGGGAGAATGACTGTGGAGGAAGAAGTACGGGCCAGGACGTCGTTGTGATGAGGATCTTCTTCCCGAAGGAGGTGAGAGGATGGCTGTAGGAAGCTCCACGAATGGGGATGAGAGGCAGGAAAATATTTGATTCTACTCTAGAGGAGCATCTTGTGCTTGGGACAAGCTCTCTCTAGAGCCTTAGAGGTGGTGAGGAGAAGAAAGGTAGAGATGATGAAGAATGGAGGGGGGTAGGTCCTTTTATAGTGGAAGGAAGAGGATGAATTCATGCATATGGCATTACTGACAGCTACAATCGTCACTAAAGACCCACCCAACTTTCGCTGAAGATCCATGCCAACCTTCTTCCCCGCTGGCATGTGCATTACGTGCCAGTGCCTTGTGCTCCTTGTCATGCGCGCGAGCACTGGCATGCGTTGCTGCGCTAGTTGTGCTGTGCACGCTTGTGCACGCGGCCGATGCTGTACGCACCTGTGCGCATGATTGGTGTGCTGCGGTGCATCCAAATACCAAATTGGGGGGGTCGTGGGTATTCGAACTCGCACCCCTCCCTTGAGAGTTCATGCCTCCACCAATAGGCCACGCCCATCTTTGTGTCGTGAGGAGGAGCTCTAAAGAGCAGCGTGGATAGCTTCTTAGCCATTGGATCAAGATCCAACGATTGGGAATAGAGGGCGTGGATGATGAATGGTGTGGGCTGATGCTACTGGCTGGACTTGGGTGGCCTAGATGGCACCATGGATGGTGCAGATGGCACCATGGATGGTGCAGATGGCACCATGGCTGGACTTGGGTGGCCTAGATGGCACCATGGATGGTGCAGATGGCACCACGTGGTGCCATCTGCTGGTGCCATCTGCACCATCCATCTTCTTTCTGTTGCAGAGGGTGCCATGGTGCTCGAATTGAGATGATTTCCTCATTGCCAGATTGCGATCGTCGCTCCGGGTTCATCCATATGATCGGATTGTTCATCCGAAGTCCTTAAAGATGTCATGTTGCCCCTGGCCATTGATCTTCCTCGGACTGCATAAGGTGATACGAGATTTCAATCAGGATGATCTCGGAGGCGTTAGACTCCGATTGTCATCCTGATTAGATCGTATGGTCGGATCGTCAATCCGAGGCCCTGAAATAAATCTCCTCCCCTAGCCATAAAAAGGATGCAATTAACCTAAAATATACATAACTACTCTAAATGCAGAATGATGCATGCTATGCAATATTTATAATATGAAATGCAAATCTGAGCCTAGGAACATGTATGAATAGGCATTTTAACCTAAATAGATGTGTCTACATCAATTAACCCAGAGAAGAGCGAGAAAAACTATGCTCTCTTTGGTTCCTTTATATTCACTCTCTCTCTTTTTTTCTTCTCTTTTTCTTTCGAACTCACAATCTCACCAGGTGTTTACACATATTCCAGCTTCGGTGGTCTCACATGACGTTAACACTTTAATAGAGTTTCAATAACCCTAACACTAAGTCAGAATTCCTCAGCCAATATTCGAGCGGTCAGTAATACAGAAAGGTAGGTTAATGCCATATTTAGTAGATCGCAAATGTGGTGGGTAATGCTGCCTCAATGTACACTAAAACACTCATAAACTCATCACTTTTTTTTTTGCTTTTTCTAACTTTTTTCTCTTTTTTTCTATATATATTTTTTCTTTCTTTCTCTTTTTTTTTTGATTTTTTTCTAAAAATTTTTTCTACATATAATTTTTTCACACCACTCAATATAACACATGAAATATGTGAATTTTATTCAGGAGGCATTATTGGGGATTGGTGGTGTTCAAGAGATATCAGGTGGCTTATTTAGAGAAAGTGCTTACTCTTGGCATTGGGAAAGAGATGGATAGGATGGCGTATTTTTGACTTTGACATTAATACCCTTCTTCAGCAGAGGATTTCGTAAAGAATGGTCGTAACCATCCACCTTAGTCCTAGTTTTATTTGAACTCGATCTCTATGTATTTGCCTTGGCTGGTGGCTTTCAAAAATTCACACAATTAGTTATATGCGGGAATTGAGAGTGAAATTGTGCCTAACTCCAAGTATCACCACTCAATTATCTAGAATTCCAGATTCCTTGCACTAATATTAAAGCACCAGTGACACTCTACTCTCATCTCACACTATTTGGTGGATTTTAGAAGAAGATTCTCCTGACTCCCTTAATACTGTCCAGGGGCTTAGGAAAAGAAGCACTGCTTCTTTTCGACAAACTAAAGACGTTTATCAGTCTTCACAGTGAATCCATTGCAAAATCTATGTGTGAGTGTGAAAATTTGTACTGGATTCTAGATTATAGGAATAGACTAGAGGATAAAAATCCCTAATGCATCTTCTTGATAAAAAAATCTTATTCATGCATACAATATGTATATATGCTATATACAAATAACCTCTTCTGATTTGTACTTTAATGTTGTTCCTTTATCGGGTTACATATAGCTTAGTCCTTAATTCAGAACGAAAAGATGAGTGAACGAGTCAGAAGTGGCTGTTGCAAATAATTTGTAGCTCCAATGCAAGCATTGGAGGTGGAGTCAGTTATTCTTAAATTTAGGACCCTAAAGTACAATTAACATGCTGCTTTGATGTTCTTTTTGTAAATGTTGGCATAAAAAATTTTCAATTTTGATATATCTACCCCCCCATGCCTAACTTCTTGCATGTCCTCATGCATAAATATAAAAGAAATAAAGTACGACAGGGAGTAAGTGGGTAGAAATCACCTGGAATTGCTCCTGAATTGTCATTCAACACAGGACAACTTGACGATATGGAATATGCAGAAAAATGTGCTAAAAGAAAATATGCTATGTATAGAAAGATATCAAATGTTATTTATAAATTCTGAGTTTAACGCCTCCAGTTAGGTGAAAGCTCAATCAGATAGATTAGTGATTGCATAAGAGAAGTGATGAGAACACCATCATGAGCCATAATTAGCTCAATTTGGTCTTATAAAGTCAATAAAAGCTCCTACATATCAGTCAGAAGGTCTCTTGAGCAGGATGAATTGTTTTGAGAAAAGATGAAAATAGGGTTATTTTTGCAATTTTATCATCTTATCACAAATACAGAATAACCATGGGGTATGCTAGGGGTTTATTAAAGTTCATGCAGTCATTATTGCCAAATAAGTAGGTCTATGCAGACAGAAATGGATTTTCACGCATTTCAAGAATTAATGGACATCTGAAATCCTAAAAATAGACCTGCTTAATTAACTGAGATTCTGGTCAAGATAAAATTCACATAAACCCTCTAAAATTTATATAAAAATATTCTCTAGGGTTTAACATCTTTAAATTGACCATCAGAACCCGTTTTGACCCAAAATAGAGTCACAGACAGACTATTACCCTAATTTGGGTTTTTACATAAATTACCTAGTCAAACCAAAATCCAACTTCACCGCTGGATTTCTTAGGCTTAAATTAGGTTTGTATAAAAATTTGAGCCCAATTTGAGATTATTTTATCCTAGTTTGCATTTTAGTCCAAGTCTAACTCTTATTCTCTCAAATAACCCTTCAACTTTTTGAATTATTATGAAAACCCCCTTAACATCTTCATCTTCACAGAAATGCCCTTACCACCATTACTATGTGAACCCAAGAGCCGCTGATTTTCAATTAAGAGACTATCCTTGATTTCACGACGAAATCCTTCCAAATTTGGAAGGAAGATTCTTGAGGAGTTGCTCTTCAATCTGAGGTAGGTCTTGCCTTGCAAATCTCATCCAAGAGTTTATGCGAATTCTTGGAAATCCTAAACCTATTCCATGATTTTCAAGCTTTCAAAGCTTGGTTTCCAAGCTTTGAAGCTCACTCTTTGGCCTATAAAAGACCTCCTTGACATCCCCCTCTTCTTCAGCAACTTTTTAGGCCAAGGTCCTTTTCTCTTCTCCCTCTTTGGCATGCTCCGAAGTTTGCTCCTACGACCTTCTTCCTTTGCCTTCTTCGCCCACCACCATGCATAATAGGCAGTGGGATTGTCTTTCTCAAGTTCTTCCACTCCTTGCAATACCAGCAGGCATCTCCGTCCTTTGTTGTCCTCGTCGATCTCTCTCACCGGAGCTTTCTCATTCTCTGATGCTAGCCTATCACAGCCGGCATTTCCTCCACCTTCTCTTCGTCCACTGGGCACTCCATTTGACTCCTCATCATCTACTGATTCCCTCTACACTTCCAAACTTTGGCTTCAACCTCGGACTTGCCCGCTCCGTCGTCGTCTCCCCCATCTCCGGGATACCTCCAGTGACCTCGACAGCTTGCTGCACTCCAAATCGATTGTTGCCACTCCCAAAAGCTTCACCTCATCCACACGAACAAAACCCCTCAATAAATTGAGGGGTTTGCTTGCCCAAAAGCGCCATTGAACAACCCATCAATTTCCGACCTCCTCTGCCTTCTTTAGCCATCTCCGACCCCCCTCGCAGCACACCACCGCCACCAACGCCTTTGCCACATCTTTGCAATCATACTGAGCTTCTTTGACAAGGCTGTAAGGCCATACTTTGTGTTTCAGGGTTGCCGACCATTGCCGCCATTACCGAGCAGCTCTAAGCAAGCTCCAACCGTGTTCTTGAGTTCCCAGCTCCAGATGCGTGTCCCAGGTGATGCGGAATCGAAGCACAAACACCTTAGCTGCGATTCCATCCGATGGGAGCCCCATCCGATGTAGCATCCACCACCACCATTCGGGCCATTTTATTGGCCATGGTAGGTGAGGTAAAAATTCTTAACCCTATCTTATTATCATAAGCATTTAGATAGGGGGAGTTAAAAAATGATGAGCTAATTGTCAATTTTTAAGGGGGAGATGTAAGGTAGCTAAATTTCCTTTAGAAAGGGGGAGAAAAATAATAGCTATCGCATTGTTACAAAAAGGGGGAGGATATTACCTTTGTTAAAAGAAAATCATAGAAGAGCATGTTTTAAGGGGGAGTTATAGGAAATATAAAATCAATTAAACCTTTTTGATAATGTCAAAAAGGGGGAGGATTTTTATGCATTATTATTTACGGTTTTGTCATCATCAAAAAGGGGGAGATTGTTGGTGCTAGAGCACCACGATCATTTGTTTTGATGATAACAAAACACGTGTTATTTAACATTTGCAATTTGAGTCCTAGATTTCAGGTCAATTGCAAATGTGGACGTGTTTAGACGGAGTTCGAGCTCACATCCAGGACGGATTGGAGGAGCATGACGGAAAACAGAGGAGGTTCGCGTGGAGCGACAGATTGAAGATAGAAGACAAGAAGAATAGGATAGATTCTTTTTTATCCTTTCATGTATCTCTTGTATTTATTTTCTTGCTCTTTTTGATTCCTTAGAACATTATGTTAAAGAGCCTCAAAGTACCCTAAAAGTAGTCCTAGGAACACCTGCACAACCCTAGGATACTTAGGTTTTCTGTAGAATACTTAGAAAACCAAGATAGGGCTCAAACAGCATTTCCAAACGTCTAATCCCAAAATCAGACGTCTGATAAAGTATTTTAAGACGTCTGACTGTTGTTTCAGACGTCTGATAACTGTTAGGCTGGACATAGTTAGTTCTGTCTGATGAAATCAGACGTCCAGACCTTAGACCAGACGTCTTAGGAGACGTCTGATGACTTTGCCAGACGTCCAGTTAGTGGACCGTTGGTTGGCTTAGAAGACACTCAAGATTATGACCGTTAGAGCCTTATCAGACGTCCATAGGACTTACCAGACGTCTGATAAATGACCGTTTTGCCTCGGCTGACCCAAAATCTCTTCTCAGAGATTTTCTAGCCGTTGCAACGTTTGGAAATCAATTCCCACAGTAAAAGTAGGTTTCCAGACGTCCAGACTTAGTGCCAGACGTCCTGTATGTCGTCTGATGGACTTGCACAAAAACCCTGTTTAGATCTGATTCAAGTCAGGGAGAAACCCGCATAGAATCAGACGTCTGACCTTGGAATCAGACGTCTTAAAGTGGCCTTCCAGACGTCTGATGCCAGAGTTAGACGTCTGATAACCCTGTCAAATGTAATCATTGTCCTGATTTCGGCCTGATTCTCTTGGACTTTGTTCCCAACGGCTATAGAACCCTTTCTAAGCCTTCCAAAGCCTTCCTAAGGCCTCTATAAATAGAGGGGAGCCTTTGCAACACAAAAATACACTTGGATACACTTAGACACACAAGATATACACCTAGAGAGACCAAGATACACTAAGATCAAGTATTTCCACTCTCTTGTGTCCAAGAAGCACTTGCTCTCTAAGCTCAAGCTCCATTTTCTTGAGAGCATTCAACCGTTGCGCACCCGCTCTCCCGCCGTTGTCCACGAGAGCGAAGTTGCGCCATCGCGTGGCACACGCACCGCGTCATCGTCGACGCACTCCTTGCAAAGGGGAGTTTCCTATTTCCTATAGAAGCTAGGTTTAATTTTGTTGGCTCTATAGGACTGTTGTTTTATTTTATCTTTGTATTTTGGTTGGGTATTCGCTTTGCGAATTCCCGTCTCCTTCGTGGGACAAAATCCTTCTCGTGGAGAGAAGGGGTTGAGGAACGCTACCCTCGTACTTGTAGCGTGGTTGTACTGAGGTTGAATCACCCTCGTTTAAAGTGATTCGTTTAGTGGATTTTGATCAACTTGGTTGATCGGAAAATCCTAACTCGAGAGGGTTAGGTGGTGGTTTTCACCCGGTTTGGGTTTCCACCTAAAAATACCTGTGTACATTGTGCGATTGATTTTTGTGAGATTGCTTTATATTTTTATTTCTGCAATTTTATTACGTCACCCGTCCTGGTAGGGAACCTTCAATTGGTATCAGAGCAGGTCTCGCATTTTCGGCGTTACAAACTGGCGAGGATCTAAACATGGAGGGAAGCTGTTCCACAAGTAGGATTTCCGAGGGGCAGTCCACAACCCGTCCGCCCTACTTTGACGGGAACAACTACAGCTACTGGAAGCTGAGGATGAAGACGTGGCTCCAAGCCACTGAATTCGAGGTATGGGGATGTTGCGAAACACCATACGAGATCCCGAAGCGACCCCAAGGAGGCTACTCGCAGGTGCAGATTCTAGAGCTCTCACTCAACGCAAAGGCAATGAATGCCTTGTATTGCGCATTGAGTCCAAAAGAATTCGAACGAATCCAAGAGTGCACCACCGCCCACGAGATATGGAGGAGGTTGGAAGGCACTCATGAGGATTCCAGCTCGGAGGAAGAAGAAGAAGAAAAAGAAGAAGAAACCACTTGCTTTGGTTTCATGGCTAGAGGAACCAATAGCGACAGTGAAAGCGGAAGCGACTCCGACGACGAGGTAAATTTTGATTTACAAGAAGCTTTTAATGAATTATTCGAGATTAGTAAATCACTAAAAATAGAAAAAAAAAGCATGAAGAAGAACCTTAGTTTTCTTAAAAATGAAAATGATAGGTTAGAAAAACAACTTAAGGACATAGAAGCTAGTCCTAAGGATGATAACCTATTATTAGATAATCATAACCTCATCAATGAAATAATAAATTGATTGAGGAAAATGTTAATCTAAAATTAGAAATTTCAGATTTAAAGACTAAAATGAACATTATAGAAAAAGAAATTGCATGTCTTAGGGAAAATTCTAACAAATTAATCAACAAAGTTGATAATTTTTATAGCCCTAAGGTTGAGAAAGGATCTCCATCAAGGAGACCCTCTAACAAATCCGGATCCAAGCCCACTTGGATACCGAAAAAAGAATTAGAATCTTGTTTTGTAGGGTTCAGGGATGACTACAACATAAAGGACTGGACCTACAAGCTCAAGGCTGGTCAACTTAAGTTGGGAGAACCAAGGAGTAGACCAAGGAGGAGAACAAGAAGACCAACGAGAGGCGAACAAACGACGGACCCGCCGCACGTCGACCACCGGATTGGAGATCGGCGCCGATGCCCGGGCCTCCAAGCTACGGATGGGAGCCCCATCCGATGTGGCATCCACCACCATCATTCGGGCCATTTTATTGGCCATGGTAGGTGAGGTAAAAATTCTTAACCCTATCTTATTATCATAAGCATTTAGATAGGGGGAGTTAAAAAATGATGAGCTAATTGTCAATTTTTAAGGGGGAGATGTAAGGTAGCTAAATTTCCTTTAGAAAGGGGGAGAAAAATAATAGCTATCGCATTGTTACAAAAAGGGGGAGGATATTACCTTTGTTAAAAGAAACTCATAGAAGAGCATGTTTTAAGGGGGAGTTATAGGAAATATAAAATCAATTAAACCTTTTTGATAATGTCAAAAAGGGGGAGGATTTTTATGCATTATTATTTACGGTATTGTCATCATCAAAAATGGGGAGATTGTTGGTGCTAGAGCACCACGATCATTTGTTTTGATGACAACAAAACACGTGTTATTTAACATTTGCAATTTGAGTCCTAGATTTCAGGTCAATTGCAAATGTGGACGTGTTTAGACGGAGTTCGAGCTCACATCCAGGACGGATTGGAGGAGCTTGACGGAAAACAGAGGAGGTTCGCGTGGAGCGACAGATTGAAGATAGAAGACAAGAAGAATAGGATAGATTCTTTTTTATCCTTTCATGTATCTCTTGTATTTATTTTCTTGCTCTTTTTGATTCCTTAGAACATTATGTTAAAGAGCCTCAAAGTACCCTAAAAGTAGTCCTAGGAACACCTGCACAACCCTAGGATACTTAGGTTTTCTGTAGAATACTTAGAAAACCAAGATAGGGCTCAAACAGCATTTCCAGACGTCTAATCCCAAAATCAGACGTCAGATAAAGTATTTTAAGACGTCTGACTGTTGTTTCAGACGTCTGATAACTGTTAGGCTGGACATAGTTAGTTCTGTCTGATGAAATCAGACGTCCAGACCTTAGACCAGACGTCTTAGGAGACGTTTGATGACTTTGCCAGACGTCCAGTTAGTGGACCGTTGGCTGGCTTAGAAGACACTAAAGATTATGACCTTTAGAGCCTTATCAGACGTCTGATAAATGACCGTTTTGCCTCGGCTGACCCAAAATCTCTTCTCAGAGATTTTCTAGCCGTTGCAACGTTTGGAAATCAATTCCCACAGTAAAAGTAGGTTTCCAGACGTCCAGACTTAGTGCCAGACGTCCTGTATGTCGTCTGATGGACTTGCACAAAAACCCTGTTTAGATCTGATTCAAGTCAGGGAGAAACCCGCATAGAATCAGACGTCTGACCTTGGAATCAGACGTCTTAAAGTGGCCTTTCAGACGTCTGATGCCAGAGTTAGACGTCTGATAACCCTGTCAAATGTAATCATTGTCCTGATTTCGGCCTGATTCTCTTGGACTTTGTTCCCAACGGCTATAGAACCCTTTCTAAGCCTTCCAAAGCCTTCCTATGGCCTCTATAAATAGAGGGGAGCCTTTGCAACACAAAAATACACTTGGATACACTTAGACACACAAGATATACACCTAGAGAGACCAAGATACACTAAGATCAAGTATTTCCACTCTCTTGTGTCCAAGAAGCACTTGCTCTCTAAGCTCAAGCTCCATTTTCTTGAGAGCATTCAACCGTTGCGCACCCGCTCTCCCGCCGTTGTCCA
Source organism: Thalassia testudinum (assembly GCA_037157565.1). Classification (NCBI taxonomy): domain Eukaryota; kingdom Viridiplantae; phylum Streptophyta; class Magnoliopsida; order Alismatales; family Hydrocharitaceae; genus Thalassia; species Thalassia testudinum. The sequence continues at coordinate 151,086,949 of JAZHRO010000031.1, forward strand.
CGAGAGCGAAGTTGCGCCGTCGCGTGGCACACGCACCGCGTCATCGTCGATTCACTCCTTGCAAAGGGGAGTTTCCTATTTCCTATAGAAGCTAGGTTTAATTTTGTTGGCTCTATAGGACTGTTGTTTTATTTTATCTTTGTATTTTGGTTGGGTATTCGCTTTGCGAATTCCCGTCTCCTTCGTGGGAAAAAATCCTTCTCGTGGAGAGAAGGGGTTGAGGAACGCTACCCTCGTACTTGTAGCGTGGTTGTACTGAGGTTGAATCACCCTCGTTTGAAGTGATTCGTTTAGTGGATTTTGATCAACTTGGTTGATCGGAAAATCCTAACTCGAGAGGGTTAGGTGGTGGTTTTCACCCGGTTTGGGTTTCCACCTAAAAATACCTGTGTACATTGTGCGATTCATTTTTGTGAGATTGCTTTATATTTTTATTTCCGCAATTTTATTACGTCACCCCTCCTGGTAGGGAACCTTCAATAAGTAGTGGGTTCCTCATCAGATAGCATTTCCATTTCCCTATGCAAATCATCCCAAGCCATTCCTGATATCTGGATATCAACATTACGAGTAGAGAGTGAAGTCTCAGAGTTTCCATCATCAATTTTGGTGGGCAGAAAGATGTAAATCAGATGATGTTGGATTAAATCGGATTCTCTTCCCATGGGAAGTGACTCAAACTGATTAGTAGTGTCAAATCCAAATGTTGCACTCAATTCATCCCAGCGCGTATGATCATTAGGAATGATTGATTCTTCCAAATGGAAAGCTCATACTTTAGGGTTTCCATCCAGATCTATATCCTCAGGTGGATCTACTTCCTTCCTCTCAATTGGGTTGTTCAACCCATGATGTATCTCCCAAGATTCAGGGTATCCAGATTGAGAGTCATTTTTGGAGATACTTATCCTTTCCCCGTGACTTTCACGAATGGGGTCCTCAGATGAGTCCATTCGGGATATTCCCAGCTCATGTCCCATATCCACACCAGATGTTTCTCCCCGTGAATCAATTTCGAGTGTCTGGCCCAATGAATCCCTTGTAGCACTTTCAAGTGCAATCACTTCACGTTCTTTGAGGTCCTCAAGGCTATTCTCCACTTGATACTGCAAAAGCAATATTTCTTGAAGTGCCTGATTTTGTCTAGTTAGCCTTGTCACAGCTTCTAATTCCTAAAGGACCATCATTAGAGATTCTTGAGCTGGAATCCAGGTTCATCTATGTTCCAGATCAGTGGAAGTCTGGGCTTCATGTAAATAAATTGCGACCTTAGTCCTTTCTATCATTCGTTGCAATATGAAATGTGGTCGCATGTGCAGTGGTAGTTCATCAGGGGTTCCAGGAGGTGAGTCAAGTCTACCAATGTTCCATGGGGGAGATGCACAAGTATGAAATTCATACCCTGGGACATAAGATGGCATCCTTTGTGGGGCCAAATGGTATTGGTCATACTGATAAGGGTTAGGATGCTTCAAGATAGCACTGCCCATGGCAACCCCCAGAACCTAAGGTCTAAGGTTGGTACTCGTCATTGAACTCACAAGTTTAGCCTTCCAGGTCTTAATTCATCATCCGATCCAACCTAGAAGTTAGGTAAGTTCCATACTCAATTTTAAGGGACTATCTCATTTTCTTTTCTTTTTTTGATTGCACCTTTTTCTCTTTCTTTTTCTTTTCTTTTCTTCTCCTTAATTATTTTTCAATTCAAATTGACCTCTCATTTCCTATTTTCTCCTCTCTTCTTTTTTTTTTGAATGAAACCCTTCCATGCATTGATTTTCACAGCATTTTGCACTTTAATACCTCCCCATGCCTAAGATTTGCAATGTCCTCATTGTAAATTATGTGAGTTTGAGTTCAATTCCGATAATTCATTAGAACAGGGGGTGGTGAATGGGTCGGAATGACTATTGTAGATGATTTCTAGCTCTGATACAAGTATCAAAGGTGGAGTCGGCTGTTGCCAATGGACAAACGATAAAGTGCAATATGATTTCAGCAAAGAGATATGTTAGAAGGGTTTCAGGTTTTTCAATGATGGGTTGCCTCCCATTAAGCACTACGTATAACGCCATCTGCTGGGTGTAATGAAGCTCAGGGAGAATGGAGATCAAAAGATACTGCGGCTAAATTCAAGTCAGTGAGTTAGAAGAACGGTTCGAGTCTCTGACCATTCACAACAAAAGGTTTTGATTCATGGCTAAGTTTACTGATTTCGATTGCTTCATTTAAAAATACTCGTCTCATAAGGAATGGTCCAATCCATTTTGATCTAAGTTTCCCTGGGAAGAGCTTGGGTTTGGCATCAAAGAGTAATACTTTCTAACTAGGATGGAAAGATTTTCGCGAAATGTGCCTATCATAGAAGGCTTTCACCTGCACTTTGTAGATTCATGAGTTCTCATACACATCACTGCGTAGTTCCTTGATCTCTGTCATTTGCAACTGGTGATGGATCCAACCTTCATAAAATCCAGATTGCACTTCCGTACTGCCCAGTAGGCTTTATGCTCCATTTCTACAGGAAGGTGATGTTGAACGGTTACGAACCTACGCTAACGTGTTCGATTTTGGAAAACCTGTCGTTGTAGTTTGAAAGCGAAGAATTCGTGTTCAACAAATAAAATTTATACCGAAATTAAAATTTCGAGTTGAACACAGGGAGGCGGACGTTTGATTTAAAAACTATGCATTTCTTTTTATTTGTTACAGAATAATTCAATTTAGAACTATCTAATTATTTACAATAAATAGAAGAGAGAGAGAGTAAGATAGAAAGAGAATATTACACAGAGAAATCAAAATGAGATGTAGAATAAATAAGAAATTTTTCATTGAAGAGATTGTTCATTACAACTAGAAAGCATAAAATAATTACTCTAGAAAGCGATAAATTTACTCTAGAAAGCATTAAAAGAATGGAGGGAGAAATGTCCTCCTCGACGATTGCTTGGAGGATGAGTAGATTAATCTAGAAAGCAGTAAATCTATACTAGAAAGCGGTAAAAAGAATAGGGAGAGAGAAATCCTCCTCGACGGTTGCTTGGAGGACGAGCCGGACGGGACGACGCCTGGACGAAGGAGAACGAAGCAGGACGAAGGAGGACGAAACAGAAGAACGAGAACGAAGCAGCATGCCGTCGTCGTCGCGGGATCCACTTCCGAAGGGGAACGAAAATTGGACTTTATCTCGCGAGAAGCATCCCGGGTGTGGGACAAGCTTCTCTTGAGCTTTGGAGGGGTAGAGAAGAGAAAGAAGGGATGAGAATTTCGTATGGAGGGGGTCTCCTTTTATAGTTGCAAGGAGTGGGGGCAAAATGGACATTACATCTTCAAAATAATAAATAAGGGGTCTTTAGTGACGGATAAATCCGTCACTAAAGCCCCGACGTGGCCGTCGCCGCCGCGCCCACGCGTGCCTCCTCGGCTGCCCGCTCCTCAACGCCCACGCACGTCCAGCGCTTTTCAGTCGTCCAATTGCGAGATCGGACGGCTTAAGATGCTTCTGCGCCCGCGCGCTGCGCGCCCCCCGCGCGTCTGATTGCGCGTTCGATCGCGCGTCCAATCTCTCGTCGGTGCTATCGGGTGCGTGCGGCCGTCCGATCTCCATCTGACGCTCCAATTGGTCGTGCTCGCCGCTCCTCGCCACGGCTCGAACCCGTGCCCCGCACTCGCGATAGCGCGCTCGACCGCTGTGCTATGGGGCGCGGATGGTCAAGCGGGCGTTTTTAAATGCGAGCGCCCACAGCCGTTGGATTAAGATCCAACAGAGGAGAGCGATTGGGCGCGAGGCTTTCACAAGACGCAGGCGGCCGTTTGGGTGGCTGAGATGGCGCCACGTGGCGCTATCTTGGTCATCCATCTTATGGAAGTTGTAGATGGTGCCACGGATGTCGGATTGACTTGATTTTTGTGTCGTTGGGCTGCGATCGTCGATCCGAATTCATCCGTGCAGTCAGATTTATCATCTGAAGTGCGAATTTACACCTTCCTGGCCCTTGATCTTCTAGGGTTCCTGGGTCACTATTTGATGCTACGGATGCCTGATTAGGGCGATCTTGTAGTTGTTGAACTCCAATCGTCGCCCTGATCACATCCATACGGTTGGATCTTTGATCCGAGGCCCTGATAAAATATTTGCCCTGTCCAAGCACATAAAAGGAGACAATTAACCTCCATTTTATTCAAACTATTCTAAATGCAACATGATGCATGTAATGCAATATTTATATCATGAAATGCAATCCTATGCTTAAGAACATGCATAAATAGACATCTTAAGTAGTGTAAATGTGTTTACATCAGGTGACATGCCTTCCCGTACATGAGTCTAAAGGGAGACATTCCTAACTGGGTCTTATGGGTGGTCCTATAAGCCCACAAGGCTTCCGGAAGGTGGCCGACCAATCCTTCCTATCAGGTCAAACAGTGACCTAAAGGATCTTCTTGATCTCCTGATTTGACAGGTTAGCCAATCCATTAGTCTAGGGGTGATAAGGAGTTGAGATACGATGTGACACCCATACTTTTTCATCAGGGACTGGAAGTGTACATTCGCAAAGTGGGTCCCTCCATCAGAGATGATAGCCCGTGGAATACCGAACTGAGAAAAGATGTGTTGATCAATGAATTTTATCACAACTTTATGATCATTGGTTCGAGTTGGGATGGCTTCGATCCATTTGGACACATAGTCCATGGCTAGGAGAATGTATTCGAAACCATTGGATTTTGGAAAGGGACCCATGAAGTCAATCCCCCAAATGTCGAAGATTTCGCACATGAGAATCGGCTGTAAAGGCATTATGTCATGACAGCTCATGTTGCCTAAGGTCTGGCAACAAGTGCATGCCTACAATAGTCATGCGCATCTTTGAAAATTGTGGGCCAATAGAATCCTCACTGGAGGACTTTTGTTGCGATTTTGTGTCCAGAGAAGTGATCACCGCAAGCCTAGTTGTGGCAGAAGGACAAAATGCCATTGATCTCTGCTTTCGGAACACCTTTTCTGATGATTTGATCAGCATCAATGCGGAATGGGTATGGATCTTCCCAAATAAAGTATTTGGCATCTGAAAGTAATCTATCTTTCTTGGCCTTCGGCCAATTAGATGGAATTTGATGCGATGCTAAATAGTTCACCATATCAGCATACCATGGAAGTTCTGCCTTGACTATCAGGAGGTGTTTGATGAGAACCTCATCATGAGCCATAACTAGCTCATTTTGACCCAATACAAAGGATAAAAGCTCCTACATATCTCAAGGAAAGGCTTAACTCAGAGAATTCTGAGTTTGAGAAGAAAACCAGTCATAAGGGGTACAAGTGCAATTTTACCAGTATAATCTGCATACAGGGTAATTCAGGGCCCAAACACAGGTCAAAACAGCTTAATAAGAATAAAAGTGGGATGAGATGATCTAGTAAGGGCTACAGCACTTCCAAGGAACCAAATGATAATCTGTAACCCTAAAATAACCCACTTCAATTCACAAGGATCGAGGCAAAGTAAAAATAGAATAAACCCTCTAAAATTCATAGAAAAATAATCTCTAGGGTTTAGAACCTTCAATTTGGCCTTTAGAACCCATTTTGACCTACATTGAGAACCATGCCCAATTAATAACTTAATTTGGGTTTTTGCGCAAATTGACCGGTCAAACAAGGTTTAATATGAAAATGAAATTCACCATCAGATTCCTTAGGTCCTAATTAGTCATGTATAAAAACTTGAGCCTAAGAAGAAACCTCCTTGACCGACTTCACACTTTGGTCCTCATATATTTACTCTTTGGCCCTCAACTTTTGAACCCTCGCATTTTGGCCCCTAACTCTCCTTCGTTCTTTGCAATCAGGTCCCTCCTGCAAAACCCTGCCAGCACCATGCTCCGGCGACCTTGCGCGGAGCATGGTGCCGCGCAGGGTGAGGTGGGGGACCTGGCAAGTAAACCGGGGGTGCCCTGCGTCGTCAGCCGTCGCAGGGGCACCCCCCTGGTCATTGTAGCCCACCATACCGGCCGTGCGAACGCACGGACGGTATGGGTTCGTCTCCGACCATTCTCCGGCGAGGGAGACACGTCGTCTCCCTCCGCCTTCCTCCCTGTTTCATCCCTATAAATACCCCCCGCTGCTCCACCGACCAGAGCAGCTCGGGTCTGACGGGGAAAACCCCCAACTTTCTTCTCCTCTCCCTCCGGCAGACGCCCACCAGCTCCGGCGGTTCCTCCTCCTCCTCCTCTTCGCTCTGCCGTAATACCAGCAGCAGAGACCTCCTCCCCTGCTCTTCCTGCGCCACGCCGTACCCAGCTGGCGCCTCTCCAGTCCTCTGCTCGCCGCCGCCCCTTCCCCTGGGCATCTTCTTCTCCGGCGACAGTCGAAACGACTGTCGCCCTGTCTCGGGCCCTTTCGTCTCCATAGCTAAGTCAGAACTCCTCCCCATCTCCCCCTCTTTCTTTTCCTCACTGTCTTTTATTTGATTAAACCCTCGACCGCTCCTGTTCACCCTCACCCTCTCCGCCTCCGACCACCCTCCGGCGAGCCGCTCCCATCACCTCAGCGACCCACACGGTTCGCCGACCACCGCAGAACCTCCGCCTCCTCACCCTGATCCTCTTCCGCCCCTCCACTTCCCACCAAACGCCCTCTGCAGATCCACCGAACACACCCACTTCTTCGCTCACAGTTTGACCTAGGATGACCTGTTGGCTCCATCACGCCCCCTGCAGACCCCCTGACCACCTTCGCCGTGCCACGGCGAAGGTCCCCCGCCTGTCTGATTTGGCCGAGAGGCCGTTCTTCTGTGACCAGGTGACTCGCCCGCCGTCGCCATTACTGAGCAGGCAGAGCTCCTTCACCTACAGGTGCAGGCACGCCTTCGCCCAGGTTCGACTCCCAGGTTGCGCGGGGAGTCTCCGCGAAACGTCCCAGGCTCGCAGATGGGGCGAAGGCCGCGCGTGAAGCCACGATCGCCCACTGCTCCCTCCGCGACGGGCGCTCAATTGGGGTGGGACATTTAGTCCCACCTCGGAACTTCTCGGAGGCGCGCGGACGCATAAAGGCAAAAAGTGCCTTATGCTGTCTGCCTCCTGACCACGGGGTGAGGTCCCTCTCACCCGACCCGGCCTCGTCCGTGACCACGCTCCGCGGACCTGGCCCGACCCGATTAAACCGACCTGCACTCCTCGCCCACCACCGCACGCCGGTGGGCCTGGACCCGGGCGTGACCCGAACCCGATTACCCGGTAGCTCTGGGAGAGCTTTCCGAAGAGTGGTTTCAGAGAGAAAGAGAGACGCGGGGGGGGGGGGGGGGGTAGAGTAGGTTTTGCCTCTTGACGAAAAACTCTGAAGTGTGCAGGCCAAAGAAGAAGAAGAAGACCCGCGGAAGAAGAAGTGCAGGCGAAGAAGAAGAGGCTGCACTGTAGCAAATGCATAGTTAAGTCGTCGAAGCACCGGGTCAGACGACGGAAAGTCAGCAGCCAGAGCAGGAAAGAAGGCAGGCTGAAGAAGAAGGAAGAGCAACGGCCAAAGCAGAAGAAGAAGAAAGGAAGACTTAGTAGCTGAAGGCAGAAGCTCTGCAGCCATAAAAAAAAAGGGGAAAAGAGAAAGGGTCACCACGATTGCAGAAGAAGAAGAAGAGAGGTCAAGGCAGAAAACCAAAGAAGAAGAAGAACAAGGAGCTCTGAAGAAAAACATCACCAACGCAGGAACAGCAGGAAGAAGAAGAAGAGCATCACCATTGCAGAAGAAGAATATCACCTCTGCAGAACAGAGAAAAGAAGGAGATCTAAAGAAAGAGAGAAAGAAGAGCATCCCCCTCTGCAGAACAAAGAGAAAACAACAAATTCTTTCCCTCTCTCTTTCTTTTTGTAAAAGAAACATGTATATCTCTAGAATACGACTTGCTCCCTGAGTTCGACCTCGGGAACTCTTTCATTTTCCGAGTAAAAAATTTTATATTTGAAATGTTGGTAATAACCGGCTTTACTACAACGTTATAACAAAACCAAAACCCTCAAACCCGGTTGCCGCCACGTTTCATTTTGGCGCCGTTGCCGAGGAGCAACGGCTATTCTAGAGGTAAACATTCCTGTTTCTTTTAAGTTATGATAATCTCCTCTCTTTTGTGCAGCTACAGGAACTCAAGAAGACAAGCAACCACACAACCACTCCGAAGACAGGTAAATCTTTTCTCTCACTATTAACCCCTACACTCTAAAGAGGAAGAAAAGAAAAGAACAAGCAATATAGGGCTAACCTGTCTTCCATACTTAGTAACCATAAAAAGTTGCATGTTTTCAACTCATCACTCCTGCACACTATTAAGGGTATTTAAGGGCTAACACATTCTTGCTTGAGCCCTAATTGCCCAACAAAGAGTTAAATGGACCAAGTAGAGCCAACATAAGGTCAAACATTAGGATTTCAGTAGAGACACACCCCTTAATCAAGAATTGAGGAAATCCAAAAGAGGTGTGCCCAAGCCATTGATTGAAAATAATTAACAAAGAAAAATCCTAAACAATTGGCTCTCTCTAAACACTTGAACCCTAAAAGAAAGGACCCAAAAAGCTCTCAAAAACAAGAGGTAAAGTTGACCCCTTTGGGTTAACCAACCTTAAATTAGGTCACTCTTTGCACTTAAAAAGACTAAAGTTCAAGTGAAACCTTAAGCACCCTGATCTTAAAATTGGTAGACTTAAGAGGTCAAGATCCCCATTCTGGTCTACCTGGAACCGCAGTGACAAGAGAGGTCGGGTGGGGGAAACCCTGTAACCCGTGGGGACGCTCTACCGTGTAGGGGTCTTCGCGGGACTCTCCCTCTCTGGCTGCCCAGGTAATTCTCAGGTGGACAATCTTTCTGATCAAGGGGTCCATCTGCCCCGAACCTCTATAGTCACCCAACAATTTTTGGGTGTCTTGATTGGGTCCAGCACCTGCTTATCTCATCCAGCCCGTCAGTATTTTTCAGGAGGTCTTTGAAACCTCCTATAGAAATTCACTCTCCCCGAGGCTAAGCCTCGGCTCCTTTGTTTTTGCAGAAATCATTCACATAGCCCCTCTTTCCTCTGATTCTGAACAAAATCCCCTTCTTCCATCTTGATTCAAACTTTGATTCTATTCCACCACCTGATCCAATTATGCAGCCTAATTACCTAGCAAGACTACCATTCAAGAAACCTGAATATCTGAGATCTATGAAAGATAAAATGATCGAGGATGCCATAAAATTCTATGAAAAAGAAGAAAAAACCTCAACACCAATAGGAGATATTCAGGTTGATGTCCCAACAACCACATCCTCCATCATAAACTGTGCCCAAATTCTATTGACTGGAATTTCAAAAGGATCAACCCGAGATATGCTCATGACAGGATACATTGAGATGGAAAAATTACACCAAGCTGAATACCTTCAATGCTTGACAAATCCTGTACTTTGGGAACAACACCAAGATGCCCTTATAAAACGGGTAGAAATGATGAAATCAGTAGAACAAATTATCAACCAGAAATACCCGTATATACCAGAAGCAGAGGATGAACCATCTTGGAACAGTATTAAGGAACAATTCAGTTTCCCAGATCCCGGGATTGAGGCACAAAGTGGTTGTAAAATCCCAACCCAGATAGAAGACAATGTTAAATTAGGTTGGGATATTGCAGGAGAACACAATGCTGAGCCAACCCTAGGCCATGAATCACCAAGCTTAGAACTCCAAGACTCCTGCAATGACAAGATTAGAATTGAACCTCTGGAGGGTATAAATTCCACCCCTTGTTTTGATAAGGTGACCCTCGAAGGTTATTCGGACTTAGGTTCTAATAATTCTACCCACATCCTAAGCCTAGAACCTAGATCTGAAACTTATTGGGAAGATTATGAGGCCCTTTATGAGAAAGATCAAATTTTTACAGAATATGATTCCGGGCCTCTATTTAATGAATATCCCTCTCCAACATCCTCAGGAAATCTGATCGATTTTTCAGAAAACATGCCAATTTATGATACAGAAACTGAGGAGTTGGATGAGCAAGGTTTTAATGGGATCTATCCTACCAGCTTCGAGCTTGAACAGAACACCTTTTTGAGCCCAGAATTGACATATAGGCTAAAACCCAGTCAGGCTGCTGATTCCACATTTGATGATTTTTGCTGTGGTGGAATTCATGATCATGAATCTCATTTTCGCCAACTCTCCGACAATTTCAAATCTGACTATAATTGCGGAGAGATTCCCCTTCCTGAACACACCAGGCCTATCTACGACCTCAGTTCACATGACTCTGACTCTGACTCTGACTCTGAGGTCCTGATTCCCGAGATCACCGATAACATAGAATCATTCCTTTTCGATCCTCAGGAACCAAAAACAGAAAATGCCAAGAGTGATTGCAACCAAAAATCCAAATTTTTTCTCGAATCCGATTTCTTTCATCCTACAAACACTCTTCCGGCATTTGATAGTTACCCAGAGGACTCTCTACAGAAAATCACCTATCATCTGTTTCTAGAAGAGCCCTCGTACACAATGGCCACCTCATCCGCACACACAGAACGGATCAAAACCTCTCCCAAACCCCGACCCGCAACCGGACTCAATTTCTATTCAGATTCACCTCTCACCGAGCCGATTGCATTTCCACATCGGGTTTCGAACATTGATCAGACTACATACCATGCTCTATCATTCTCTGATCACCCCTGTAGGGTTCCTGCATCAACCACTGATTATCCTACGGGTCCCTACTCTGACCAGGCTGATTCGGCTCAGCCAAACCCTGCGTTTACACTTCCACATCCATTTGAGCTTCATAGTTTATGGTGGGCACCACACCTTTTTATCCACATCTATCAACCCACCAGATTGATTGGGTTTGGGCTGCATCATCAGCCTGTTGATCTGAACAAGCACCTGGTTGGACCAACCAGGCTCTTAATCAAGGTGCTTGTCTTACAAAACTCCGCTGATTTGACCATCCCCTCTCCATCGCATTTCCCGCTTGGCTGAAGGCATCAAATTTAGCGCTCAACGGGAGGCAGCCCGTCGTTCTCTTTGAAAACCTGAAACTTGTTCTGACAGCTTTTGCACTTGAAGTTCACACTTTAGGACAGCCGACTCCAACTCAGATGTTTGCATCTGGGATTTGAAATCGTCCGCAAAAATTCAACCCGACCCATTCACTCATCCAAATTTCTGTCTTAAGGAATGAACTAAGACCCCCTAGGTTACAATGAGGACATTGCAAATCTTAGGCATGGGGGGGTATGAAAGTACAAAAACTTGTAAGAAAAGGTTTCAAACAAAAAAATTCACATATGCCAAAAACACCATAAAAATTAAAAAAATTAAAAAAATTAAAAAAATTTTCGAAAAAGAATAAGAGGAAAAGAGGAGAAGGAAAATTTTGTGAAGGAGAAAAGAAACAAAATGAAAAAGGAGCACAAAATTATGAGAAAAAGTGATAGTCATTAGTAAGGAACTAAGGAATTAACCTAAGTTCTAGACCTCATTCAAGAAAAGTGCACAATAAGATTAGTAAAGAATGCAAACCTTAGGCATTCTTGAATAGACTCTTAGTACCCATTAAGATCTGAACACTCCTCAAGAGGTTGAGGAAAATGAAAAGCTGAAGTATTAGGTCTAAGGCTTAGGGACTATTCGGCCTCGTTAACAAATTTTTGGTTTACGGGACTCAGTAACCTAAGCACCCTAATCTCACACACAGCCTGGTTCAGTAAGCGTAAAAATCAGAATCACGCAGAAGCGTCGCAAAAATCTGAAAAGAACACCTAGAATAGGAGCGGCCGATCAACACAAGTTGATTTGGACGAGTTTCCAGCGCAGAGAGGCGGGAAATCCCCTCGAAGATGCGTAACAAAATATCATCTCCTCGGTGCTTGTCTCTTAGGATATTTACATATCCTACGGGGGGCATGTAAGCACTCTGCTGGTTCAGATTCCATGGATGGCATTATCTCGAAGTGTCAATTGCCAGGGTCTGGATTCGGCCACGGAATACCATGGATGGGATTATCTCGAAATCTCAATAGCCAGGGTTCCGGGGGTTGCCATGGGCAGTGCTATCTCGAAGCATCGATCGCCAGGAACCCTTGAGGATTGATGATGGGAGCAAGGAATCTGATACAGACCGTGCTGAAAAGCCAATCCTAGACTAGAGCTAAAAAGAAAAAGAGAGAGAAAACTCTCCAAACAGAAAAACTTTCTATCTCTCTCTTACAAAACGCACTGCGAACTGAGCCAGGGCTAAAATCATTTCAAGCACGGGTGTTTTAACCACGAAGTCCAATAAACCTTAGGTTAGTTCTTGCGGGCCTTAAAAACCTTTGCTAAAAGACTGAGGCTAAGGCTAGACAGATTTGGATCTTGATTGGTACTAGAGTACCTTTTAGGCCTATGGTCAGCATTTTAACCTAATCTATGCTCAAATAAAAAAGGCACTTACCTAAAACCATTAAAAACTTCATGGTCTAGAACAAGGGTTGAAACCTTAAGTTTTTGCTAAGGGACTAGCAAAAGCTAGGCATGGGGGTATGATGAGAACCTCATCATGAGCCATAACTAGCTCATTTTGACCCAATACAAAGGATAAAAGCTCCTACATATCTCAAGGAAAGGCTTAACTCAGAGAATTCTGAGTTTGAGAAGAAAACCAGTCATAAGGGGTAAAAGTGCAATTTTACCAGTATAATCTGCATACAGGGTAATTCAGGGCCCAAACACAGGTCAAAACAGCTTAATAAGAATAAAAGTGGGATGAGATGATCTAGTAAGGGCTACAGCACTTCCAAGGAACCAAATGATAATCTGTAACCCTAAAATAACCCACTTCAATTCACAAGGATCGAGGCAAAGTAAAAATAGAATAAACCCTCTAAAATTCATAGAAAAATAATCTCTAGGGTTTAGAACCTTCAATTTGGCCTTTAGAACCCATTTTGACCTACATTGAGAACCATGCCCAATTAATAACTTAATTTGGGTTTTTGCGCAAATTGACCGGTCAAACAAGGTTTAATATGAAAATGAAATTCACCATCAGATTCCTTAGGTCCTAATTAGTCATGTATAAAAACTTGAGCCTAAGAAGAAACCTCCTTGACCGACTTCACACTTTGGTCCTCATATATTTACTCTTTGGCCCTCAACTTTTGAACCCTCGCATTTTGGCCCCTAACTCTCCTTCGTTCTTTGCAATCAGGTCCCTCCTGCAAAACCCTGCCAGCACCATGCTCCGGCGACCTTGCGCGGAGCATGGTGCCGCGCAGGGTGAGGTGGGGGACCTGGCAAGTAAACCGGGGGTGCCCTGCGTCGTCAGCCGTCGCAGGGGCACCCCCCTGGTCATTGTAGCCCACCATACCGGCCGTGCGAACGCACGGACGGTATGGGTTCGTCTCCGACCATTCTCCGGCGAGGGAGACACGTCGTCTCCCTCCGCCTTCCTCCCTGTTTCATCCCTATAAATACCCCCCGCTGCTCCACCGACCAGAGCAGCTCGGGTCTGACGGGGAAAACCCCCAACTTTCTTCTCCTCTCCCTCCGGCAGACGCCCACCAGCTCCGGCGGTTCCTCCTCCTCCTCCTCTTCGCTCTGCCGTAATACCAGCAGCAGAGACCTCCTCCCCTGCTCTTCCTGCGCCACGCCGTACCCAGCTGGCGCCTCTCCAGTCCTCTGCTCGCCGCCGCCCCTTCCCCTGGGCATCTTCTTCTCCGACGACAGTCGAAACGACTGTCGCCCTGTCTCGGCCCCTTTCGTCTCCATAGCTAAGTCAGAACTCCTCCCCATCTCCCCCTCTTTCTTTTCCTCACTGTCTTTTATTTGATTAAACCCTCGACCGCTCCTGTTCACCCTCACCCTCTCCGCCTCCGACCACCCTCCGGCGAGCCGCTCCCATCACCTCAGCGACCCACACGGCTCGCCGACCACCGCAGAACCTCCGCCTCCTCACCCTGATCCTCTTCCGCCCCTCCACTTCCCACCAAACGCCCTCTGCAGATCCACCGAACACACCCACTTCTTCGCTCACAGTTTGACCTAGGACGACCTGTTGGCTCCATCACGCCCCCTGCAGACCCCCTGACCACCTTCGCCGTGCCACGGCGAAGGTCCCCCGCCTGTCTGATTTGGCCGAGAGGCCGTTCTTCTGTGACCAGGTGACTCGCCCGCCGTCGCCATTACTGAGCAGGCAGAGCTCCTTCACCTGCAGGTGCAAGCACGCCTTCGCCCAGGTTCGACTCCCAGGTTGAGCGGGGAGTCTCCGCGAAACGTCCCAGGCTCGCAGATGGGGCGAAGGCCGCGCGTGAAGCCACGATCGCCCACTGCTCCCTCCGCGACGGGCGCTCAATTGGGGTGGGACATTTAGTCCCACCTCGGAACTTCTCGGAGGCGCGCGGACGCATAAAGGCAAAAAGTGCCTTATGCTGTCTGCCTCCTGACCACGGGGTGAGGTCCCTCTCACCCGACCCGGCCTCGTCCGTGACCACGCTCCGCGGACCTGGCCCGACCCGATTAAACCGACCTGCACTCCTCGCCCACCACCACACGCCGGTGGGCCTGGACCCGGGCGTGACCCGAACCCGATTACCCGGTAGCTCTGGGAGAGCTTTCCGAAGAGTGGTTTCAGAGAGAAAGAGAGACGCGGGGGGGGGGGGGGGGGGGGTAGAGTAGGTTTTGCCTCTTGACGAAAAACTCTGAAGTGTGCAGGCCAAAGAAGAAGAAGAAGACCCGCGGAAGAAGAAGTGCAGGCGAAGAAGAAGAGGCTGCACTGTAGCAAATGCATAGTTAAGTCGTCGAAGCACCGGGTCAGACGACGGAAAGTCAGCAGCCAGAGCAGGAAAGAAGGCAGGCTGAAGAAGAAGGAAGAGCAACGGCCAAAGCAGAAGAAGAAGAAAGGAAGACTTAGTAGCTGAAGGCAGAAGCTCTGCAGCCATAAAAAAAAAGGGGAAAAGAGAAAGGGTCACCACGATTGCAGAAGAAGAAGAAGAGAGGTCAAGGCAGAAAACCAAAGAAGAAGAAGAACAAGGAGCTCTGAAGAAAAACATCACCAACGTAGGAACAGCAGGAAGAAGAAGAAGAGCATCACCATTGCAGAAGAAGAATATCACCTCTGCAGAACAGAGAAAAGAAGGAGATCTAAAGAAAGAGAGAAAGAAGAGCATCCCCCTCTGCAGAACAAAGAGAAAACAACAAATTCTTTCCCTCTCTCTTTCTTTTTGTAAAAGAAACATGTATATCTCTAGAATACGACTTGCTCCCTGAGTTCGACCTCGGGAACTCTTTCATTTTCCGAGTAAAAAATTTTATATTTGAAATGTTGGTAATAACCGGCTTTACTACAACGTTATAACAAAACCAAAACCCTCAAACCCGGTTGCCGCCACGTTTCAGTGTTCATCTGGAAAATGCTTTGTGATAGGTCTAGAAGGGTCAATGATTGAAGAAGGAAGATGGGATAAGTGGTCAGCTACCACGTTATGCTTTCCCACCTTGTCACGAATTTCAAGATCAAATTCTTACAATAGCAAGATCCAACGGATTAATCTAGGCTTCGCATCCTTCTTCGTGAGTAAGTGCCTCACTGTAGTGTGGTCTGAGTGAATGGTGACAGGGGAACCCAGGAGGTATGATCTAAATTTCTCCAAGCCAAATAATATAGCGAGCAGCTCTTTCTCTGTAATAGTGTAATTACGCTGAGCCTTGTCCAATATCTTGCTATCGTAATATATGACTACCGATTTCCTATCAATTTTCTGACCCAGCACCACTCCTACTATGTAGTCAAACTCATCGCACATGATCTTGAAGGGTTCAAACCAATCAAGAGATTGCAGGATTGGTGCTTGGGTGACCCAGTCATGCAGGATCTCAAATGCGTGAATGCACTCATTAGATATCTCAAATGTTGTGTCCTTCGAAAGGAGATTTGTCAAGGGGCATGTGATCTTAGAGAAATCAGGTATGAATCGATGATAAAATCCAACATGCCCTAGGAATGATCTGATGTCTTTGACCAAGTTAGGGATAGGTAGCTTGGAAATCAGATTTACCTTAGCCTGGTTGACCTGGATACCTCTTTTAGAGACGAGGTGTCCAAGTACGATGCCCTTAGGAACCATGAAGTGGCTCTTTTCCCATGAGAGAACTAGGTTAACTCCGATGCATCTTTTAAGGATCTAGACCAAATGTAGGAGGCATTCATCAAAAGATTTATCGAATACTAATAAGTCGTCCATGAAGACCTCAAGGTAATTACCTACCATATCGAAGAATATGGCTAGCATGCACCGTTGGAAGGTGGCAGGTGCATTGCATAGCCCAAATGGCATCCAGCGGAATGCATATGTACCTAAGGGGTAGGTAAAGGTGGTCTTTTCCTGATCCTCTGGATGAATTGACACCTGGTTATATCCAGAGTAACATCCAAGAAATAGAAAAATTGATTTCCCGCCAGTTTCTCGAGAATCTAATCAATGAACGGAAGCGAGGAATGATCTTTCTTAGTAAAGGCATTCAATTTCATATAGTCTATGTAGACTCTCCATGAATTCGCAATGCAGGTCGGGATGGTCTCTCCAGATTCAATCATGATAACGGTGAGCCTTACCTTTTTAGGCACAGCCTGGATTGGGCTCACCTAGTGGCTATCAGAGATCGGGTAGACGATACCAGCATTTAACCACTTGATGATCACTTTCTTCACGACATCCTATAGATCTGGATTAAGTCTTCTTTGCATCTCTCGGGATGGTCGTGAGCCCTCTTTGATGTAGAGACAGTGTGTGTAATATGAGGGACTGATACCAGTCAGATCATCGAGAGTCCATCGATAGCTCTCCGATGCTGCTAGAGAATAGAAATCAGCTTTGTCTCTTGATTAGATGTGAGTCGGGAATTGATGATCACAGGAAACATTTGATTGGAGCCTAAAAACACATATTTCAGATGATTTGGGGGAGGTTTCAACTCCATAATCAGGTTATCAGCAACGGGTGGGGGTTCAGAATGGGCCTCAGAAGATAAAGTGGGAGCTAAGGGTGAATCTGGATCAACTCTAGGCTCCTCTATCTGTGGGTTAGAATTTTCTTGGGGTTGAGGATTAGAGATAATCGGGTCTTCTTCTGCAAGCAGATACTCAACCATAGAACTGATGCCGCACACTTCCTCGATTACCCCACTGTTTATTCTTTTCTGGGCCTTAAAGATATCAATCTTTAGTGTCTGGTTCTCGAATTTCAACTTGATTTGGCCCTCTTCATAGTTGATATTCACCCTAGCGGTTGCTAGGAATGGTCTCCCAAAGATGATTGGTGTGTTCCTTAAAATTTCAGGAGTATCCATGTCTAATACAATGAAGTCCACTGGGAAATAGAAATCTTGGATGCATACTAGAACATCCTCGAAAATTCCTCTGGGTGACTTGATTGATCAGTCTGCTAACTGCAAGGTCACCTCAGTCGGTTTGAGCTCAGTTTCCTCGAAATGGTCTAATAGGGATGTAGGTATCAAGTTTATGGAGGCTCCTAAATCCAATAATGCTCGATCAAATTCTAAATCACTGATCTTATAGTAGATCAAAGGGGTGCCAGGATCTTTTCTTTTTGCGGGAGTTTGCAAGATGATCAAGCTAACTTGCTTAGACAATATGATTAGACTCTTGCCTTTGCTTCACGGCTTACGCTTTGGTGTACATAGATATTTCAGAAATCTCGCGTAAGCTGGTACATGGCAGATTGCATCCATCAAGGGGATGTTTATCTAAACTTACTCAAAGAGTTTGACCAAATCTTCCTCAAGTGCCACGGGTTTGGGTTTCCTCTTTCCCTTGGTCAAGGCCTCAGGAAATGGAACCTTTGTAGGTTCCTTTAAGATTGGTTCAGGTTCTAGATCTGGGATAGGGGTGTTCTGGATAGCCAACCTAGGGTTAGGATCTAAACTACCAGGCTGAGAGTGGCTTGGATAAGGTGGATCCTGAGTCGACTTGGCACTACGGGTGGTAACAGAATTAAGTTCCACCTGGTTTTGGTTTGGAGTTGGCAGAAGCGGTGATTGCTGCTGATATCTTGAGTATGATGTCGAAGCGTCCATCCCATCGGGTGATGGAGCAGAAGGGGCCTGATAAACATAGTGAGCTTGGCCTTGATTAGGGTTCATAACATGCCTTTGATTTGGCACATTATTAGGATTTGGCAGAGGCTGAGACGGAAGTCAACCAGGCTGGCTATAATTCACCATTTGTGCAAGTTAATTTCGAACCTCTATGATCCCGTCTTTGCGCTGTTTCTACATAGCCGCATTAGTTTTTTGATGTCATCCAAGGTTTGTAGGATTAGAGTCATTTAATCTTCCCATGATGCCCTAGATTGATAATTTAGATTGGGCCTAGGCTGAGCAAGTGGATATGGGCATGGAGCTTGTGGTTGGGGCAAGAATTGAGATCTCAGATTTTGATTGTTCCCTAACCACGCGAAGTTAGGATGATTATGCCATCTACGGTTATAGGTGTTTGAGATTAATGGATCATTTTGGTTGGCATGGAGATCCTCGCAGGTTTGAGGAACTTTAGAGAAGTTAGAGTATGAGGATTCAGAGTTCCCCCAACTAGATTAGGTAGTTTTAGAGTTTCCTCCGAAACCAAGATCAGACGGGGGTGGATTTGGGTCCATCCCCGAATGAAAGTGGTGGTAAATGTTATGCACAACCTCCCTACTGGAGGGTGGTTGTGCATACATGCTCTACTGTGCTGAGGTGGCTCTCTACAGATGTCGAGTCAATTCGTCCACCTTCTTCTCGATAATAGAGACTTATCCAGGCGACTAGCCATCAATTCCATATTAGTGGATGCGGATAGGCCTTAAGTCTCATGTGCCCTCTGCATGTTTGTAAATGCATGGGTGGTCGTCCAGTCGAACACACCCAATGATTCATTGTTTATGGAGTTCTCGCACATGTTCTAGAGAATCTCCCAAACTCTATCTTCATGTTGACCCTGTTGGTGCTAGAGCACCACGATCATTTGTTTTGATGATAACAAAACACGTGTTATTTAACATTTGCAATTTGAGTCCTAGATTTCAGGTCAATTGCAAATGAGGACGTGTTTAGACGGAGTTCGAGCTCGCATCCAGGACGGATTGGAGGAGCTTGATGGAAAACACAGGAGGTTCGCGTGGAGCGAAAGATTGGAGATGGAAGAAAAGAAGAATAGGATAGATTCTTTTTTATCCTTTCATGTATCTCTTGTATTTATTTTCTTGCTCTTCTTGATTCCTTAGAACATTATGTTAAAGAGCCTCAAAGTACCCTAAAAGTAGTCCTAGGAACACCTGCACAACCCTAGGATACTTAGGTTTTCTGTAGAATACTTAGAAAACCAATATAGGGTTCAAACAGCACTTCCAGACGTCTAATTCCCAAATCAGACGTCTGATAAAGTATTTTAAGACGTCTGACTGTTGTTTCAAACGTCTGATAACTGTTAGGCTGGACATAGTTAGTTCTGTCTAATGAAATCAGACGTCCAGACCATAGACCAGACGTCTTAGGAGATGTCTGATGACTTTGCCAGACGTCCAATTAGTGGACCGTTGGCTGGCTTAGAAAACACTCAAGATTCTGACCGTTAGAGCCTTATCAGACGTCCATAGGACTTACCAGACGTCTGATAAATGACCGTTTTGCCTCGGCTGACCCAAAATCTCTTCTCAGAGATTTTCTAGCCGTTGCAACGTTTGGAAATCAATTCCCACAGTAAAAGTAGGTTTCCAGACGTCTAGACATAGTGCCAGACGTCCTGTATGTCGTCTGATGGACTTGCACAAAAACCCTGTTTAGATCTGATCAAGTCAGGGAGAAACCCGCATAGAATCAGACGTCTGACCTTGGAATCAGACGTCTTAAAGTGGCCTTCCAGACGTCTGATGCCGTAGTTAGACGTCTGATAACCCTGTCAAATGCAATCATTGTCCTGATTTCGGCCTGATTCTCTTGGGCTTTGCACCCAACGGCTATGGAAGCTTTTCCAAGCCTTCCAAAGCCTTCCTAGGGCCTCTATAAATAGAGGGGAACCTTTGTAACACAAAAACACAACATATACACTTAGAAAAACACAAGACACACCTAAGCAACATACTTTCCACACTTTTGTGTCTCTCTTGCTCTCCAAGCTCAAGCTCCATCATCTTGAGAGCTAAATTCAGTTTGCGCGCCCGCTCTCCCGCCGTTGTCCACGAGAGCTACGTAGCGCCTTCGCGTGGCACACGCACCGCGTCATTGTCGACGCACTCCTTGCAAAGGGGAGTTTCCTATTTCCTATAGAAGCTAGGTTTAATTTTGTTGGCTCTATAGGACTGTTGTTTTATTTTATCTTTGTATTTTGGTTGGGTATTCGCTTTGCGAATTCCCGTCTCCTTCGTGGGACAAAATCCTTCTCGTGGAGAGAAGGGGTTGAGGAACGCTACCCTCGTACTTGTAGCGTGGTTGTACTGAGGTTGAATCACCCTCATTTCAAAGTGATTCGGTTAGTGGATTTGATCAACTAGGTTGATCGGAAAATCCTAACTCGAGAGGGTTAGGTGGTGGTTTTCACCCGGTTTGGGTTTCCACCTAAAAATTACTTGTGTACATTGTGCGATTGATTTTTGTGAGATTGCTTTATATTTTAATTCCGCATATTTTTTGCCACGCTGATCTCACCCCTCCTAGTAGGGAACCTTCAATTGGTATCAGAGCGGGTCTTGCTGTTTCGGCGTAACAACCCGGCAAGAGATCAAATGGAGGGAAGCACATCAGCAATCAGGATCTCCAAGGGGCAGTCCACAACCCGTCCGCCGTTCTTTGACGGGAACAACTACAGCTATTGGAAGTTGAGGATGAAGACGTGGCTCCAAGCCACTGAATTCGAGATATGGGGATGTTGCGAAACCCCATACGAGATCCCGAAGCGACCCCAAGGAGGCTACTCACAAGTGCAGATTCTAGAGCTCTCACTCAACGCAAAGGCAATGAATGCCTTGTATTGCGCGTTGAGTCCGAAAGAATTCGAACGAATCCAAGAGTGCACCACCGCTCACGAGATATGGAGGAGGTTGGAAGGCACTCATGAGGAGACGAGTTCGGAAGAAGATCTCGGAGAGAAGGAAACCACGTGCCTTGGTTTCATGGCAATCGGAGAAAGCGACATTGACAGCGAAAGCGACTCCGACAATGAGGTCAATCTCGATCTTCAAGAAGCTTTTAATGAACTTTTTGAGATTAGTAAATCACTTAGGATAAAAAATAAAAGTATTAAAAAGAACCTTAGTTTTCTTAAAAATGAAAATGATAGGTTAGAAAAATAACTTAAGGACATAGAAGCTAGTCCTAAGGATGATAACCTATTATTAGATAATCATAACCTCATCAATGAAAATAATAAATTGATTGAGGAAAATGTTAGTCTAAAATTAGAAATTTCAGATTTAAAGACTAAAATGAACATTATAGAAAAAGAAATTGCATGTCATAGGGAAAATTCTAACAAATTAATCAACAAAGTAGACAAGTTTTATAGCCCTAAGGTTGAGAAAGGATCTCCATCAAGGAGACCCTCTAACAAATCCGGATCCAAGCCCACTTGGATACCGAAAAAAGAATTGGAATCTTGTTTTGTAGGATTCAGGGATAACTACAATACACAGGACTGGACCTACAAACTCAAGGCTGGTCAACTCGAGTTAGGAGAACTAAGGAGTAGACCAAGGAGGAGAACAAGAAGACCGACGAGACGGCGAACAAACGACGGACCCGCCACACGTCGACCACCAGATTGGAGACCGGCGCCAATGCCCGGGCCTCCAAGCTACGGATGGGAGCCCCATCCGATGTGGCATCCACCACCACCATTCGGGCCATTTTATTGGCCATGGTAGGTGAGGTAAAAATTCTTAACCCTATCTTATTATCATAAGCATTTAGATAGGGGGAGTTAAAAAATGATGAGCTAATTGTCAATTTTTAAGGGGGAGATGTAAGGTAGCTAAATTTCCTTTAGAAAGGGGGAGAAAAATAATAGCTATCGCATTGTTACAAAAAGGGGGAGGATATTACCTTTGTTAAAAGAAACTCATAGAAGAGCATGTTTTAAGGGGGAGTTATAGGAAATGTAAAATCAATTAAACCTTTTTGATAATGTCAAAAAGGGGGAGGATTTTTATGCATTATTATTTACGGTTTTGTCATCATCAAAAAGGGGGAGATTGTTAGTGCTAGAGCACCACGATCATTTGTTTTGATGATAACAAAACACGTGTTATTTAACATTTGCAATTTGAGTCCTAGATTTCAGGTCAATTGCAAATGAGGACGTGTTTAGACGGAGTTCGAGCTCGCATCCAGGACGGATTGGAGGAGCTTGACGGAAAACACAGGAGGTTCGCGTGGAGCGAAAGATTGGAGATGGAAGAAAAGAAGAATAGGATAGATTCTTTTTTATCCTTTCATGTATCTCTTGTATTTATTTTCTTGCTCTTCTTGATTCCTTAGAACATTATGTTAAAGAGCCTCAAAGTACCCTAAAAGTAGTCCTAGGAACACCTGCACAACCCTAGGATACTTAGGTTTTCTGTAGAATACTTAGAAAACCAATATAGGGTTCAAACAACACTTCCAGACGTCTAATTCCCAAATCAGACGTCTGATAAAGTATTTTAAGACGTCTGACTGTTGTTTCAGACGTCTGATAACTGTTAGGCTGGACATAGTTAGTTCTGTCTGATGAAATCAGACGTCCAGACCTTAGACCAGACGTCTTAGGAGACATCTGATGACTTTGCCAGACGTCCAATTAGTGGACCATTGGCTGGCTTAGAAAACACTCAAGATTATGACCGTTAGAGCCTTATCAGACGTCCATAGGACTTACCAGACGTCTGATAAATGACCGTTTTGCCTCGGCTGACCCAAAATCTCTTCTCAGAGATTTTCTAGCCGTTGCAACGTTTGGAAGTCAATTCCCACAGTAAAAGTAGGTTTCCAGACGTCCAGACATAGTGCCAGACATCCTGTATGTCGTCTGATGGACTTGCACAAAAACCCTGTTTAGATCTGATTCAAGTCAGGGAGAAACCCGCATAGAATCAGACGTCTGACCTTGGAATCAGACGTCTTAAAGTGGCCTTCCAGATGTCTGATGCCATAGTTAGACATCTAATAACCCTGTCAAATGCAATCATTGTCCTGATTTCGGCCTGATTCTCTTGGGCTTTGCACCCAACGGCTATGGAAGCTTTTCCAAGCCTTCCAAAGCCTTCCTAAGGCCTCTATAAATAGAGGGGAACCTTTGTAACACAAAAACACAACATATACACTTAGAAAAACACAAGACACACCTAAGCAACATACTTTCCACACTTTTGTGTCTCTCTTGCTCTTCAAGCTCAAGCTCCATCATCTTGAGAGCTAAATTCAGTTTGCGCGCCCGCTCTCCCGCCGTTGTCCACGAGAGCTACGTAGCGCCATCGCATGGCACACGCACCGCGTCATCGTCGACGCACTCCTTGCAAAGGGGAGTTTCCTATTTCCTACAGAAACTAGGTTTAATTTTGTTGGCTCTATAGGACTGTTGCTTTATTTTATCTTTGTATTTTGGTTGGGTATTCGCTTTGCGAATTCCCGTCTCCTTCCTGGGACAAAATCCTTCTCATGGAGAGAAGGGGTTGAGGAACGCTACCCTCGTACTTGTAGCGTGGTTGTACTGAGGTTGAATCACCCTCGTTTCAAAGTGATTCGGTTAGTGGATTTGATCAACTAGGTTGATCGGAAAATCCTAACTCGAGAGGGTTAGGTGGTGGTTTTCACCCGGTTTGGGTTTCCACCTAAAAATTACTTGTGTACATTGTGCGATTGATTTTTGTGAGATTGCTTTATATTTCAATTCCGCATATTTTTTGTCACGCTGATCTCACCCCTCCTAGTAGGGAACCTTCAGACCCATGATGCTCCCACCACAGGTTGCATTGACAAAGAGCTTGATATCCTCATAGAGCCCATGGTAAAAAGACTGGACTTGTTACCACTTAGGAACTCCGTGATGGGGACATCTTTGCATGAGATCCAAAAAGTGGTCCCATGCCTCATGCAGTGGTTCTCCCGCATTTTGCTAGAAGTGCGTGATTTGATGCCTCAAAGCATTTGTCTGACCAATGGGGAAGAATTTATGTAAGAATTCAATTTGGAGTTCCTCCCATGTGTTGATTGGACGGGTCAGAGCTTAAAACCAATAGACAACTTTACCCATTAGCGAGAAGGAGAACATGATGAGTAGGATGTCTTGATTTTGTATGGCAGGCTTGAAGGTCTAGGCCAGATGTTTCAACTAATTGATGTGCTGGAAGGGATCTTCAGAGTTCGAGCCACGAAATTTAGGAATAGCATGGATTATATTTGGCTTGAGTTCAACATCAGATCCTCTAGTTGGGATTTGTACCCTGGGCTCAATCTCCACCGTAGCAGGATTGTAGTGATCTCTCTTTTGAGGACATGGTGGTGGATTGATGTGTGCATGGATTAGATCATTGAGGCGTTGTAGCTGATTCTGGAGATTGGGTTCTTCTTCGTGATTCTCCATGGATGTAGATGAAGGAGATTTGGGCTCAAAAGAAAAAGAGTTGGAAGAGATGTCAATCTGGTTGGATGGTAGCACAAACAAGTAAGTCGAGGCTTGGCCTTGACGAGAATGAACTGCTAATGGAGGTATCAACGGTAGTCTTAAGGACCTCCTCCTGAACGTGCACTAATGAGCTAGATGAGGAACATAATGTGTAATGGACCCAATCAAGGCACCTAAAGATCTTTGGATGACTAAGGAGGTTCAAGGAGGATGATACCTCTTGATCAAAAAATCACTCACCCAAGAAATACTTGGGTAGCCAAGAAGGGAGAGCCCCGTAAATACCCCTACACGGTAGAGCATCCCCACAGGTTCAGGGTTTCCCCCATCTGACCTTCCTTGTCACTAAGAATCCAAGTAGACTGGAATGAGCAACTTGACCCCTTAAGTCTACCAAGTTTAGTCTTGAATTATGGTGCTTTGAATTTCACTTGAACTTTAGAATTGATTGTGATTTGTGACCTAATTTGAAGGTTGGTTAACCCACAAGGTGGGTCAACTTCACGTAACTTGCCCTAAAGTTTAGGATGAGTTGGGTAATGAACCCAAAATCACCCTGCCTGGTTTGCAAGTAGGTTATTAAGTCCCATGTTTTAAGGATTCAAGTGAAAGAGCCTTCTTTTAGGGTCTTCTTGCTTAGACCAATTCAATTAAGGCTTGGGTGGCACATAATGGGGAAAATCAATTCTCCTGTAATTCGGGCAAGTGTGTTTTCCTCGAACCCTACAGTAGAAACCCTACTTTGGCTCTTTTTCAGGTCCAATTCTTTCTAAATTGGGCACCTAGGTCTTAATCAAGAAGGTGAATAGCCCTAGGCATCTTAAGTCCCTAGTAGGTGTAGAAATTTGGAGGGGGATGTCTAAATAAATCAAATCAGGCAACTCAAGTGATTAAGTCTAATAAAGAATGCGAGTTGATTTTAATTGATTTTTTTTTAATTCCTTCCAAAAATAGGGGCTTAAGAAGAAGGAAACAAGATTACCTGCCCTTGGAGTGGCTGTCGTGTGGCTAATCTTCTCCCGTGTACCTCTCATAACCACAACAAATCAGATAGAATAAGTTAGAATCAGATTAGAATTGTAAGTAGTGAAATGAAACTGCATGTTGCTCTTTGGCAACGGCGCCAAAATGTTTATAGCGAAATCGTCTTTGTTTAAGATATACGTTGCAGTATAGTCGACAAGATCGCTCAAAACATTTAAATTTATAAAGCTCAGAATCGAATGAGTCCAAAGTCATTCACATGGAGCAATTGTGTAATTTAATTCACTAATCACAATTTATCAAAAGAATATGCAACTGAATTCAATAAGATGCTCAAAATAATATTTCAATAAGAACTAGAAGAATAGTACAAAAAGATCAGGTTAAAATGATGATTTGAATGACCAAATTAACCCTTTAAGTATAAACTCGTAAATATTCAAATAAATGAATAGTAAACTACAACCATTAAACCACGGCAATCAAGTACACAGATATTTCCACAGTAACCAGCAGAATGCCTCAGATGATAGAGCAAGGCTTTTAAACGCCTTATTAGAAGAGGCACAACACCAATAGAGCACAAGGCTCTCACAAGAGCCTCAGATCATAAAGCACAACACAGCAGCAGAAGGTCAAGGGTTTCTCTCCTTTAAGCCTTAGAAGAGACACAACAGCAACCATGAAGGCTCAAGGGCCTCACACAAAGCCTGCAGAGGCTAAGTGTTGAGTGAGGGAGAGGGCTTGAATCCCAAGGCAACAAGAACTCCCCTCCTCCCTCTAACATTCTCTTTCTTCTCTTCACAGCTCAGAACTGACCAGACCCGGGTAGCTGGGTAAATGGATCAGAAACAGTATCGGGTCCAAGCTCACTAGGTGTACGGGTGATCGAGGGTGTGTGGATGCGTGCATTAAGGGACCCAACCCCTCGTGATCGTGGGCAAACAGCAGAGGGGACTTTTTCCTTATATGTGCAGCTAAGGCTCCTTTAGTCCAGGATGTGGGACTAATGTCCCATGTCTTCTTCATGTGGCAGCTGTTAGTGATGTAGCATCTAATTGCGGATGAAGGAAGCCCTGGTAGCTCAATTGACGACCTAGTAGGGAACCTGGAGATGGCCCTTAGTACCTGGGAGTGGTAGCGGCGAAAAACACGGTCGAAGAATTGCAATTTAAGGTCGAAAAAGAAGGTCGTAGCAGCAGTGCTCCAGTGGGTATCTGAAACCACAAATGTGACCTTTCGACCACGTCAAAAATAGTTCAGAAGCTTCTCCTGATAGAGGCAAACATGATGGTGGGTTTAGCATGCAATGGAGAGGTGCGCGGTGGACTGGTGGAGTCAAGGAGGTGGTGCGGAGGTGACGGAGTTTGGTGGAGGCTTTAGAGGTGTAATCCCCTTAATTTCTTGAGGGGTTTTGGTCGTGGAGGTGTGGTGGAGGTTTTGGGGGTGTTCTGAGCGTGTTTGGTGGATTGTGGAGTGCATGCGTGCTCGTCGGAGTGTGGTTGGAGATGGGGAAGATGATGGTGGGGCAATCGTGTAGGCATGCGAATTTGGAGTGCAAGTGTGTGAGTAGAGTTAGGGGAAGGTGAGGAGTCGAAGGGAGGTAGTTTCGGAGGACAAGAGGGTAGAGGTGACCTGGCTATGATTGGTCAGCACAGAAGACGAAGGAAGCTCCTAAGAGAGGAACAACGACGTTTGAATGAGGAGGAAGCCCCTCGCAAGTATGGCCACGTGCGGACAACGAAGAGGAAGAAGGACTTGTTGCCTATAGTATGTGGTAGAAAGTGAGGAGGTCAGAGGAGGAGAGTCGTCGGAGAAAGGTGGAGTAGGCCATAGGTCAAGGAAATAGAGGAGTTTTTAGGCCTAAAACTTGCTAAGGAGCAAGGCCTTGCGAGGGGGCACATTTTAAAGGTCATAGGGCATGCTCCAAGCTCGGATACAAGCTCGAGGAGCTTGGACTTTTAGGAAAGAATATCCTTGATCTTGAGGAGTTCGCATGAGCTCTTGGACGTGAATTGAGGTCCAAGACTTGGTTCAGATGATTAGGGATTCTCTGAAGATCATTCCTTCCAATTTTGGAAGGAATTGGTCGAGAAATCAGGAAGAAATCCTAGATTAAAGGTCGGTTTGTTTGGGTTCACACTTTTAATGGCAGTAGGGACCATTTTGAAGAAAATGAGGAGAAGTTAGGGGGCTAAATGTAAATATTTTGAAAGCTAGGGGCTTAGGTGTCAAAAATAGAGTTTAAATGGACTAAAATGCAAACTAGGTCAAGATGGACTTTGATTGGGCCCAAGGTTTTGTATTAACCTAATTTGGACCTAAGGAATCTAATGGTGAAGTATGATTTCAGTTTTAACCAAGTTTGACTGGGTAATTTGTGCAGAAACCCAAATTAGGGTAGAAATATGTTTGTGACTTTGTTTAAGGTCAAAATAGGTACAAATGGTTAAATCAAGGATACCAAACCTCAAGGAATATTTTTATATGAATTTTAGGAGATTTAGATGAATTTTATCTTAACCAGAACCTCTGTAATTTAAGTCGATCTGAAATTAGGGTTTTGGGTGTTGTTTTTATTCTCGAAATGCGTGAAACCTCGTTTCTGTTTGCATAAACCAACTTATTAGTCTTTAATTCTCATTTGAATTTTAATTTACCCCTGACAACCCCGTGGTTATTCTATGTTCATGATATGCTATTAAAATTATAGAATTAACCCTAGTTTCCTGTTCTCTTCTCAAAACAGAATCAAGTGGAGTTATAACCCTCAAATGATTTTATAGGAGCATTGACTTTCAATCTTGACTAAAAGTGGTTAGTTAGGTCCTATGATGGTGTTTCCATCACATTGATACCCCCCAACCACAGTCATTTGACACTACTCCCTTAGCTAGACATCAGATGGACCAGTAGGAGCAGATTAATTGAAAAAAATCTTAGTTGGAGTCCCAAAGAGTGACTTAATCCTTAAGGCCAATGTCTACTCATTTTTAATTAGGCTTGGGATGATTGTGCTCTTGGAATGTGGTGGGCCCTTTAGATGAGTTGTTCTCTTAATGATCAATTAAAATGTGTGTCTGCATAGCCAGGGTTTTCAAACAAGATTATTTTATGATATGACTTTTAGGGTTTAACCTTGTTTAGTAGCTTTTAGGGTTTAATCTTTAGGTTTGTTCAATCAGGTTCAATAGAACACTCTAAGTTCTAAAAACACGGGTGTTGATATATTCCTTCAAAACCAAAGATAATGTGGAGTGATTGGTTCAGCCCTAAAAATCAACCCTAGAGAGCAAGCTACTGAATGAATCAAATTTTAATTAAAGTGGTGCGGCCCAAACAATTTAGACAAGTGGCCTGATGCACCATCTATTAAGGCACACAAGGGTAATTAGCCTAATATGTTTCTAATCACTTATTTGTATGAGTCGTGCAGGTGTATTGGGTCCTCAGGTTGGATTCCCAGTTAAGTGATTAAATCAAATTGAAGTGAGGTGCCTTGGGTGTGTGGGTGTATAAGGTGTGTAACTTTTAGCTTAATCCCATAAGAAGAGAAGGGTTTTTTTTGTATTTTGAATTTATGCTGGTAGGTGAGGTGAGTGAAGTGACAATCAAACAATCCAATCTATCCTAGGGATTATAAAGGCACCTAGGTTGACTTGAGTTTGAGTTATTAGGTGATGGAATAGAAATCTAATGGGTGGGGGTGGGGGTACACTCACAAAACCTTCATCTGCACTTTTCTCCAATCTAACCTCTTTGGCTCTCCTTGGAAGAGTACCTGCAATCACAACAAGATCAGAGAGAAAGTGACATAAAAGTTAGGTAAGGTGAAAAAAGTGAGAAAAACCAAAGAGCGTTGCCTCCCTAGCAACGGTGTTAAAATGGTGGGCGAGATTTCACACGTGAAAATATTTGAGTTAGAAAACTCATCATCATAGTGCGTAGAAATCCGTTACCAGATAAAATTTATAACTGAAGCGCAAGGTGAGCCATGGGTCAAACACGAGGAGTTGAACATTTGGTTTTAGAGAAATCCTCGCTTTGATTTTATTTATTTTTGGTGTTTTGGTAATTTTTTGGTATTTTTAGATAAATAGAATAGTAGGTAGGGATTTATCTAACTAATCTACTCTACAACTAATTAGAGAGAGAGATAAAATATCAATATATAACCAGAGTATATTACAACTAATTGAAGAATTAAAACTACACTAAAAAGTAGTAAAAGATAGAGGGGTGAGAGAAATCCTCCTCGACCGTTGCTTGGAGGACGACTCGCTTTGACGATGCCCTGGATAAAGGTGGCAAGAGGCTGGATGAAGAAGAATGGAGCCTAAGGATGGGCGATGGGGCAAGCGATGTCGCGGCGAGGACCTAATTCCATATTGAGGTGAGATAACGGCCACAGGATGCTCCACTAAGGGGGGTGAGAAGTGGGAAAAAATATTTGTTTTCTACTTTAGAGGAGCATCTCCGTCTTGGAACAAAAATATTTCTCTCTAGAGCCTTGGAGGTGGTGAGGGAGAGAAAGGAAGAGATGAAGAGAAATGGGGGATCATGGGCCTTTATATAGTGGAGGAGAAGGGTACATTTTGTGCATGGTGTTGGAACCTAGTTCCACTTGTCTTTTGTGCTTTGGTGTTAACAAAAATGTTTTAAAATATGATGAGTTTATGAAGTATTACAGGAAAATACAGGAGTTAGAAAGTATGTAAGCAAGAAAGAATGGAAGACATAAAGATTGAAGATCATAGTTTAGTTTAGTTTATTGTATCTTAGAACTTTTGTATGTCTCCTAACAAGAAAAAGATATCTTAGGAGTTAAAATCAAAGTAGAGATAATTAGGGATCAAAATCATGTTCAATCATTCATTTTAAAACTAAAAATCAACTCTTTAAAAATATTATCGTATAGCTAAGATAGAATTTCCATAAAACTTAGTTTAAACTTGTAAAACAAGGAACTGGTAGCAAGTATCGGTACTAGTCATAAGTACCGGTACATGCTAGGCAGAGGTTTGGGCCCAAGTCCCAAACTGTGAAGAACAAGTATCAATACTCATCATGAGTACTGGTATTAAGTGTTCACAGTTGGTGGACTTTTGGTGTGCCTGGACCTTACAAGTACCGGTACTAATCCCCAGTATTGGTACATGTAGGTCACAGCCCCGTTGCTTGTGAGTCACAAGTACCGATACTAGTGATAAGTACCGGTACCAAGTGACTTTGTTGGTACTCAACAGAATGCACTGAGTATCGATACCAATGATCAGTACCGATACCCCAGGCATTGTTGGGCTTACTGTGAGTAGTCAATACCAGTACCACAACTTCAGTACCAGCACCAACTAGCCGTTATGCCTAATTAGAATGGCTATATTGCAATTAATGATATTCCTACTCTTCCCATTTTGCCCTTAATGGCTAGTATTCGTAGGGAAGGTGTTTAGTGGCTGATCGCACGTGTTTCGAGAGTTTGAAATCGAAGTTACAAGTAACCCATCGTTGTAGTTGCAAAATCGTGGTCAAATAAAATTTATACAGAAACTCTAAGGGAGTCCCGGATCGAACACAAGGAGGTGACGTTTACTTTAATTGAAAACTATGCTTCGATTTGTTTCTTTTTGGTATTTTAGGGTTTTGTTATTTTTTTTTTGTATGTTTGTAAGAAGAAGACAAGCAAATGAATTACAAAATAGAGATGGAACAAATATGGTATAGATATCTCTTCAATGTCTGTTACAATCAACTATGAAAGCATAAAAAGAGAGGGGGGTGAGAGGAAATCTCCCGAATCAGCTGTTCGATGAGACAACGGTGCCTGGCAGAAGCTTGGACGAAGGAGGTGAGGAGTGAGATGATGGAGGTGAGATGCAGGAGGACATCGAGTAGAGGAAAGCTTCGGAGTGGCTCCGAAATGGAGGTGTGAAGACAGAGATGATCTGCTATCGGAATGGATGTGGGAGGACAACTCCAAGGTGACCTATGAATGGGGATGGGAAGATGGATGAATATTTGGTGAGGCAGAGGTTTGTTACACTAATAGGAGCCTTGGGAGCTTGAGAACAAGCTCTAATGGAGCGTTGGTAGGCTTGTTAGAGCTTGGGAGTAGGTGGGAGTAGAGTAGGTAGAGATGAAGAGGAATGGGGGGTGTAGGGGTGTTTACATAGTGGAAGGAAGGAGAGATCCCCGCGCATAGGCATTCAGTGATAGCTACAAGCGTCACTAAAGGCTGCTCGAGCTGTCGTTGAAGATCCGAGCCTCCTCATTTCTTGGGCTGGTGCACGCACTACACAGGCCATTTAGTGATAGCTATAAGCGTCACTAAAGGACCACCCTTTTGTCATTGTAAAGCCCGCGCCCAACGCTCACACTCGCATCTGTTAATGGTGCGTCAATCTTCAATAGTTTAATCAGGTGCGGACAGCTGGGATTGCGAGAGGAGAGCGTGCCTGCCAGCGTTTGAATTTTGAATAGCTGACCCGTGCGCTGGTCACCGTTGGATGCCGCATCACACAGTCGAGATGCGCCCGCAGATCGCACGCGCGTTGATTTGAATCGCACGCCTCGCACGATTGAGGAGATCGAACGGCTGGCGTTGCATGCAGGCATCTTAAATGCACGCCTCAAATGGCATGCATGTGATCTGGCGTGCGCCTTTACGTTGGCGGGCGGCATTGGATCATACGTGGGGAAGCTCGGCCGCTCGATCATAATCGAGCGATGCTATTGCGTTTGGCACTATAGCGGGGCATGACAAATCGTGGCTTGATCTCACGCCCGCTCTTTGAGAGCACTTCCCATTACCGCTGCGCCATGCCTACGGGTGTGATGTGAAGAAGAGTCATGCCCGCATGGTGAGGGCGGCCGCTCAGCCGTTGGATTGAGATCCAACAGTTGAGATCTGATCTTACGGCAAGCTTGGAGGCTCCTTGGCTCTGGTGGGGTGGCCTGGATGGCGCCACATGGCGCCATCTGAGCTGTCCACCTTCTTCTTCTTGAGGAGGGTGCTATAGAGCTCAGATTTGGGTGATTCCCGCATCGACGAACTGCGATCATTGCTTTGAATCCATCAGACAGTCGGATTCTTCATCCGAGACCCGTAAAGATGTCGCACTGCCTCCTGGCCATGTAAAATGATGGAATTAATGTACATAATATACAACTATCCTAGATGCAATGCAATGGATGTTTATGCAATATTTATATCATGATATGCAATGCTATGCCTAGGAACTATTACAAATAAGCATTTTATGATGAATTTATCTGTGCTTATCATACCCCCATGCTTACTTTTTGTTAGTCCCTGGAAAAAATGAACCTAAATGCTATGTATAAAAGTAGAATCAGAATTCAAGTATTTAGGCAAAATTCATAGATTGGTTTAGAAAATCTCAACCCCAAGACCTAGTTACAAAAACTCAATAATGCTAGGGTGCCTGCCAGAATGCAGACCGTCCAAGCCCTTGCCTTATTTGAAAAGGGAAAATACAATTTTTTATTTTTTTTCTTCTTTTCTAACTTTTTTGTACTTTTGGAGTTTGAGAGTTCCGGGATAACTTTTTACAGCTACCCGACCCACCGAAGACTCAAAAAGAACTCTAAGTGATAAGCATCTTGTGAAAATAGTGAAAGACTCACTAAACGGCCGTAAAATCAGACTTCGGGTTTCTACGACCCTAGGTGACCTTGCCTAGAGGTTTATCTTTTCAAACAGTAGCTTTCTCCCTACTTCTTTTATTTATGGGGTCAACACAAGGGTGAACCTAGTGTATATCTCCCCAGTTTATTCTACTTCCCTACTTCTTCCTTAAGTGTTTTGGGAATTATTGTGCATTTTTTTATGAGCTGGGTTCTAGACAACCGGCCAATGGGATGTTACCCACGGTAACTTGCCAGCCATACTCTTGCGGTGAAGTGTGGTTTTGTTTATTTTTTTATTATTTATTTTCTCCTATTTCTATTTTTTTCTTTTTCTTTTTGTTTGTTTTTTTTAAGTAGGTGGCTTCCCTGATCTAAGATCTACATAAAGGTAATATAATGAAAATGGTCTTGTGACTAGGCTCTGGACAATCGGTCGATGAGCTATTCCCATTGATAACTTGTCAACCATACCACCCTAGATAGTTCATTAGCTACCCGATTTCCAAAGAAACCACTGAAAAGTGAGTCAGTGAAAAAAATGTGTGTAGATGCCTAGGCTTAAAGTCCCCCCAAATCAGAGGGTGTGTTGATAAGTCGCATCTTATCATCCCAATTTATTAGCCAAATTGAAAATGAATTTGAATTGGCGAGGACTCAAGACTAAGTCCACATTCGATTAGACACCCAGGCTAATTAAGCCCGAAGACTTGAAGAGTCTAAGTGTTTAGGTCCTCTCGTACCATTTCCTAAAGGTAATAACTTCCAAATGCCTAAGTTCTCTTTTCCTAATTTCTTTTTTTTTATCTTTTGCAAATTTTCAATTTTTTTTTAATTTTATAAGAAACTAAAAGAAATTCTACAGAGTTAACATAATGATTTTAGGAATTGATTATCCAACCCCCCATGCCTAAATGATGCAATGTTCACATTGTAAAAATAAAGACATGAAAAGGGTGGAGTAAACAAAATATCACCTGAGTGTCATGAAAATTCAGTCAGCTCCGCAGAGAGAAGAACATATACACAAGCGCTAAGTTTAACACCTTCAGCTAGGCATAACATACATACAAAGAAGAAATTGAGAATTCACAAGTGTGGGTCAGAATCAAAATAAAAATATTGATTCTCAGACCCGCCAACAGAAGATGTCCACAGTCGTGGACCAGATTATGGTGTAGACCCATGCCCCAGGGTCGAGTGGTTCTCATGTTCTGGATGAAAATCACCCAAAATCGAAGGTTGTTGTGTTTGCGGGGTCGGGCCTGTAATTTTGTGGTGTGCAACCCAAGACCAAAGTGGCGGACAATAAGTAGATCTGGTTCACTAGTTTCAGATGTCCACTTAACATTCAGCTTAGAAAAATAATCAGTTATTCTAGGCTTGGGTCGCATGTGAAAGATATTATAATGGTCCGTATAGATGATAGGTTATTTTAGGTCAATAGGTACCCTTAGATCCAAAATCAAAGTTCCCTCAAAATTAGCCTCCCAAATTTTTATTTCCAACTTCCTATCCTCTGAAATCAATGTTTCCGGGACCTCAAAATCGTTGTATACCCCATCTAAAGTACGCAAGTTCAACAATTTTGGCTGAATTATGATTGACTTGGGTTTGGTGATCACAAAAATATCATCATTCAATTCTTTAGGGTGTGATTGAGGAATAGGGCTACTGATTGAATCATCAGGATTCGAATCGTCCAAGTTAGCCCTAACATGATATAATCTTCAATGATTAGGCTATCAAATAGTTCGTCATACTCCTCAAGCTCGATTGTCTCACTAGAATCCCCTTCCTTGAGTTCAAATGAGACTTCACCAAAAGATTCTTCACCCTTAGAATCAAGGAATTCATGATCTTCATTTATATATGTCTCAAAATCGATTGTCGTTTCCTGGCTCAAAGAGGCATATTTTTCCTCACTCCCTCGCTCGGGGATCTCGGGTGAATCAATTAGTTCATCCTCACTGGGTTGCTCTAGCCCAACCTGGTCATCCTCGGTTTCAAAAAATGTATCCCCCCAATAGGTGCCTAAGCGGGTTTTGACATTGGCTCTCCTAAAGGGAGTTCATCTTGAGAATCATCCCAAGATTTGACTAGGGCAACCACAAATTTCATCCTCAACCTCTATAATTTCCCAAGAAGAAACTCACCCAGGTCCCTATCCCTAACACTTTGGAGCAAATCCAATAGAGAACTATTAAGTTCATCAATCATTTTGATCATAGGTTCTAGTGCTTTAGTGCATGGTGTTGGCTGAGCTTCTAAAGATTGCATAGTGTTCCTCAAATTAGCCAACACCCTATCCTAGATCTAGTTCACCTGAATCGACTGGTTCGATTCAGGTTTGGGTGGGTTCAGGTTAAATCTAAGGGAGTCAAGATGTCGAGGTTCTCGGGTCCCTCCTTGATAGTAGGTCATTTCAAGTTGTTTAAAGGTTGGTGGCGACCTAAATTCAGCATAATTCTGGGGAGGATAAGTGTTATAATTAGCATATCCTTCACGGTTGTAGATTTGGTTAGGTTGATCATCAAAGGATGGAGATCTATAATCATTGTAGCTCTGGGAAGGATAATAATCATAGTCTTGTTGTTTAGGGTTAGGCCCTGGACATTGAGGTCCGTATTCATATCCCCAATCAAAGTCATCCCAGCTAGTGGATGGGTAATTACAAGTCAAGTGGGAATAGTAATCACCTTGGGGATAAGTGGTGGTAGGAGGATAGGATGGGAAATGCATGTAAGAAGTGGAAGGATACATTGTGGAGTAGGAGGGAAAGCATAATAGAGAAAGGAGGAGCCCTGTAATACAAAAATATAAGCCCGTCCTTAGGTTGGGTAGCCTAAAGGTCTACAGACTCTTAGAATCCATCCTAAGATTATGGACGATTTACTCTACTTATGTCCAAGAAATCCAACCAGTTAAAAGGAGGGACTGGGGAGAAGGTTCTTCATTTGGCTTGCACCTCCGGTTCCTAGTGTACCCCCCAGCTGCGGTCGTTTGACACCACTCCCCTAGCTAGACATCAGATTGACTAGTATAAGCAAGTTAATCATAAATAATCTCAATCTGGATCCCGACGAGCGAACCAGTCCTTAGGGCCAACGTCTAATCAATTTTAGTTAGTCTTAGGACAATGGTGCTTCAGGAATGTGATGAGCCCTTTAGATGGGTCGTGCCCTTAATGATCAGTTAAAATGTGTGTGTGTGCACAACCAAGGTTTGCAAACAAGGTTATTTGATGATGTGTCTTTTAGGGTTCAACCTTGTTTAGTAGCTTTTAGGGTTTAATCTTTAGGTATATTCAATCAAGGTTCAGTAGAACACTCCAAGTTTTGAAAGCACCGGTGTAGATATATTCCTTTAAAAATTAGAAATAAAATGTGGAGTGCCTAGTTCAGTCCTAAAAATCAACCCTAAGTGGTAAGCTACTTAATGAATCACTTTTGTCTTAAGTGGTGCAGCCCAAACAGTTCAATCAATTGGCCTATTGTACCACTTAGTTAAGGCACACAGAAATGTTTGACCTATTCAGATTTCTACTCACTTATTTGTGTGCTGAATTAAGTGTACCGAGTCCACAGGTTAAATTCCAGTTAAGTGGTAGAATCGATGTGATTGTGCACCTTAGGGTGAGAAGTTGTGGGTGTTAAGGTGTGTCTCTTTCATAAAATCCCACAATCAAGTAACACTTTTTTTATTTTATTTTATTTTTATGTGGATGGCGAGGTGAGTGAAGGTGGCAAACAAACAACCAAATCTATCCTAGGGTTTATAAAAAGCACCTAAGTTGATTTGGGTTTGAGTTATTAGGTTATGGAATGAAAACTAAGGTGGGGGTGGTGTGAGGGACACTTACAAAACACTCTACTCGCACTTTACTCTAGTCTACTGCACTTGGATCTCCATGCTAGGATACCTGCAAGGCAATAGATCAGAGATAAGCAGGGTTAGTGTTTTCTAAATGCAAAGAAGTGCAGAAAACAATAAAGTAAATTCCGTTGTCTCCCTGGCAACGATGCCAAAATGATCGCACGTGTTTCGTGAGTTTGAAATCGGGGTTACGAGTAACCCGTCGTTGTAGTTGCAAAACGTGTGGTCAAATAAAATTTATACAGAAACTCCAAGGGAGTCCCAAATCGAACACAGGGAGGCAACATTTACTTCAATTGAAAATTGCGCTTCGATTTGTTTCTTTTTGGTATTTTAGGGTTTTGTTATATTTTTTTGTATTTTTGTAAGAAGAAGATAAGAAAATGAATTACAAAATAGAGATGGAACAAATATGGTATAGATATCACTTCAATGTCTGTTACAATCAACTATGAAAGCATAAAAAGAGAGGGGGGTGAGAGGAAATCTCCCGAATCGGCTGTTCGACGAGAAAACAGTGCCTGGCAGAAGCTCGGACGAAGGAGGTGAGGAGTGAGATGATGGAGGTGAGATGCAGGAGGACATCGAGTAGAGGAAAGCTTCGAAGTGGCTCTGAAATGGAGGTGTGAAGACGGAGATGATTTGCTATCGGAATGGAGGTGGGAGGACAGCTCCAAGGTGACCTATGAATGGGGATGGGAAGATGGATGAATTTTTGGTGAGGTGGAGGTTTGCTACACTAACAGGAGCCTTGGGAGCTTGAGAACAAGCTCCAATGGAGCATTGGTAGGCTTGTTAGAGCTTGGGAGTAGGTGGGAGTAGAGTAGGTAGAGATGAAGAGGAATGGGGGGTGTAGGGGTGTCTATATAGTGGAGAGAAGGAGCGAGCCCCGCGCATAGGCATTCAGTGACAGCTATAAGCGTCACTAAAGGCTGCTCGAGCTGTTGCTGAAGATCCTCACCTCTTCATTGCTTAGGCTGGCGGATGCACTACGCAGGCCATTTAGTGACAGCTATAAGTGTTACTAAAGGCTCACCCTTCTGTCGTTGTAAAGCCTGTGCCCAGCTCTCACACTCGCAGCTGTTAAAGGTGCAGCAATCTTCAACCGTTGGATTAGGTGTAGACGACCGAGATTGCGAGGGAGAGCGCGTGCCTGCGAGCGTTTGAATTTTGAATCACTGGCACGTGTGCTGGCCACCATTGGATGCCGCATCACACGGTCAAGACGTGCCCGCAGATCTCATGGGTGTTGATTTGAATCACTTGCCTCACGCGATTGAGGAGATCGGACAGCTGGTGCTACACGCGGGTGTCTTAAATGCACGCCTCAGATGGCATGAGTGTGATCTGGCGTGCGCCTTCGTATCGGCGGGTGGCGTTGGATCACGCGTGGGAAATCTCGACTACTCGATCACGATTGGGCAGCGCTATTGCATTTGGCACTGTAGTAGGGCACGACGAATCACAACTCAATCTCACACCCGCTCTTTGAGAGTGCTTCCCCTCACCGCTGCGCCACGCCTGCGGGTGGATGCGAAGAAGAGTTGTGCCCATGCGGTGAGGGTGGTCGATCAGCCTTTGGATTGAGATCCAACGGCTAGGATCTGATCTTGTAGCGGGCTTGGAGGCTCCTTGGATCAGGTGGGGCAGCTGGGATGGTGCCACATGGCGCCATCTGGGCCGTCCATCTTCTTCTTCTTGCGCAGGGTGCTATAGAGTTCAGATCTAGGTGATTCCCAAGTAGTCGGATTGTGATCGTTGCTCTGAATCCATCCATATGGTTGGATTCTTCATCCGAGGCCCATAAAGATGTCGCACTGCCTCCTGGCCTTGTAAAATGATGGAATTAATGTACATAATATACAACTATCCTTGATGCAATGCAATGGATGTTTATGCAATATTTATATCATGATATGCAATGCTATGCCTAGGAACTATTATAAATAAGCATTTTATGATGAATTTATATGTGCTTATCAATGGCCTATATAAACACTCCTTAAGTGTCTTTTGTATTATAACATCAAGCAAAAAATACTCTCCTTGCCTACACCTCCATTTCCCAATTTTCTAGCTGCAAAGGAGCTTGATTTATTGCATTCTTCTGAAAGCTACTCTTTGTTTGCAACAAGTCTTCAAATGCGATTGTGTACTTCATTGTTAAATCATTCACTTTCAATTTAGTATTCTCGTTAGATTATTTCATACACTCTTTAAGCAATATACTTGTTGGAGACTTAGGAAATTTAGTTATAAGCTTTATTATATCTTGCTTACACCTGTACTTTTGTTCATACCTTTATCTTGTAATTGGGTTGAGGTAACCCGTTAATTACCTTAGGTTATTAGTAAATTGATTCCCTCCGAGTTGAGGGAATTGGGTTAAAAATCCTAAGTCGGGAGACTTAGGTAGTGGTGTACCCAAGTGAGGGGAACCACTATACATCTTATGAGCTTTTTGTGGTTTGCTTATTCTTGAAATTTTTATTTATATACCGCACTATTCAGCCCCCTTCTAGTGTGCTTGTGCCCTACAGATCCTACACATGCGTCAATTAGCGACATTAAAAATGTTGCTAAAGCCTCGCTACAAATGTCGTTGAAGGCCTAGCTCATGCTTGCTCACGCCCGCTTACACAACTGCTGAGACGTGGTCGAAGGAGAGCTGTTGAATCGAGATTATGCAGTTGAGGATGAGTGGAGCTCGCGCCTCTTGATTGTGTTGGATTGCATGTGGGATTTTGTGTGCCATCTCACATACCAGCTGAACGGATCTAATCACACCACACGGAGAAGTCGACGCCGTTCGATGAGGACCGCGTGACTCTAATCGGGTGCTCAGCGCATGCTGTGGATTTTGGGGGCACGTGGGGGCCTGAACAGGCCTCTTCGCCTTACGAGCGCCTCTCTGGACCACTGTGCCACACCCTGCTTTTGGTCTAGGCAACATTCCTCGTCCTAGTGCTCGACAGATGTTCTCAACCGTTGGATTGAAATCTAATGGTCAAGATTGCATGATGAAATGCTCTTAGAGATCAGGCATGGTTTGAAAGTGAGACGTGGGGTGATCTAGACTGTTGGATGAAGATCCAATGGCCCAGGTTGCTCCTCGTGCATGCCTTTAAGGTTGAGCAAGGGTTGTGGGCAAACTTTGGGTGACCTAGATGATGCCACGTGGCATCATTAGGGTCATCCATCTTTAGATGCTTGTAGGTGGCACTACGAACGTCGGATTCAATTGATGTATGTGTTGTTGGGCTGCGATCGTTTATCCAGATTCATCTGTGCAATCAGATTTGGCATTTGAAGTTTGGATTGGCACCACCTTGCCCCTTGGTCTTTGATCTTCCTCGGACTACATAAGGTACTACGGGACTCCGATCATCATCCTGATCAGATCCGTACGGTTGGATCGTCAATCCAAGGCCCCAGAATAAATCTCCCTCTATCTTGGCTATTAGTTCAACCTCTCATAAATAATATTTTGATGATTTTACAAAAATAATGAAGAAATAAAACATAGAAATAGCATATTTTTCTCTGTTGTGATATAATTGCAGGTCTCGTGGATTTTCTAAGACAAATGTTAGGAGCGTGAAGACACATCAGGTTATCGGTCTTAGGCTTTTTTATGTACGTATTTAGAAGGTTGTAATTTTCTTTTTTTGAGTCTAGAAATATTGTAAAGTGTCCCCAAAAGATAACATACTCTTACTTTTCTTTTTTTTCTAAGTAGGTGGTTTCCTGATCGAAGATTTACCTAAAGGCAGCAGGAAAAGAATGGTCGTGTGACTAGGCTTTGGACAACCTACCAATGGGTTGTTACCCATGATAACTTGCCAACTATACCACCCTAGAATGTTCATTAGCTACCCAATTTTCATTAAAACCGTCGAAAAGCGAGTCAGTGCAAATAGTGTATAGATGCTTAGACTTAAAATCCCCTCAAATAAGAGGGTGAGTTGATAATTCATGTACTTATCACCCCAACTTATTTAACCAATTAAAATCTAAATTTAGAATGGCGAGGACTCAAGAAACAAGTCTACAGTTTAGTGGACACCCAGGCTGATTAAGCCCAAAAACCTGAAGGGTCTTAGTGTTCAAATCATATAGTTTTATTCTCTAAGATTGAAAATTTTCTAAAGCCCAAGTTCTCTTTTCTAATTCCATAATTTTTTTAAAATAAATAAAAAGAATCTACGGAGCTAACGAAATAATTCAGAGATGAATATCCACCCCCCCATGCCTATCTAATGCAATGTCCTTATTATATTAAAAAGACATGAAACTGAGTGGAGTAGAGTAGAAAGCACCTAAATTTCATGAATAACAGGTCAGCTCTGAAATGAAAAGAAACTATATATGTGCTAAATTTAGTGCCTTCAGCTAGGCATAATATACAAAGAAGAAGAAATAAAGAATTCACAGGTGCAGGTCAAAATCAAAATAAAATGATTCACCTCAAGACCTGCTAGCAGATGTCCACAGATGTGGACCAGATTGTGGTGTAGACCCATACCCCATGGTCGAGTATATCTAAGGTTCTGGATAAAAATTATCCAAAACTTGAGATCAGTATGTAAGTAGGGTTGGGCCTGCGATTTCTAAGGATGCAACCCAAGTCCAAAAAGTCAGATAACAGAGAGATCAAGCTTAAAAGGATAATCAATGAATTTGTGCTTGGGTTGCACATCCTCATAACAAATGTCGTAGGGGTCCTGGTATAAGGTTGGTAGTTTCAGACAAATAGGAACCCTTAGACTCGGTCTTTTACTTCCTCCGGAATTGGCTTCCCAAATCATCATTTCCCAATTACTATCCTCATTCATAATTTGGAATTCCAGGACCTCCTACATATTAATCACCCCATCAAAAATGTCCAAGTCCAAGATTTGTTGCGGAATCAAAATTGACTTGGGTCTAGTAATCTCAACAACAAAATCATCAATATACTCAAAGGGGTGTAATTGAGGAATAGGGCTCTAAATTGAATGCTTCATGAAAGCAAGATCTGAATCCACCATGCGAGCCCCAATAGGATCAAGTTCCTCAATTTTAGGGCAATCAAATGATTTATCGGATTCCTCAGGCCCAGTCATCTCATTGAAATCGTGTGTTGTAAACTCAGGTGAGACTTCGCATAATGATTCTTCACCTTTAGAATCAAAGAATTATAAATCTGCATTAATGTATGGCTTAAAATCATCAATCACTTTTTGTTCCATGGAGACATACGTTTCTTCATACCCCAGCTCAGGGATCTCAGGTGAAGTAATCAATTCATCCTTATTTGATTGTTCTAGAACAACCTAGTTAACCTTGGTCTCGTAAAACGTGTCCCCCCTACAGGTGCCTGAGTGGATTCTGACATCGGCTCTCCTGTCAGAGGTTCATCCTGGGAATCCTCCCAAGATTGGACTAGAGCAATCACAAATCTCATCCTCAATTTTGATAACTTCCCAAGTAAAAACTCACCCAGGCCTTTATCCATAATATCCTGGAGCCAATCCAACAAATAGTTGTTAAGATCGTCAATCATTTTAATCAGGGGCTCGAAATCTTCAGTGCAAGGTGTTGGCTGAGCTTCTAAAGATTGTATGGTATTCCTTAAGTTATGCAACACCTTATCTTGGACCTGGTTAACCTGAACCAAATGGTTTGGTTTAGGGTTAGGCAGGTTTGGGTTCAGTGTAGGAGAGTCAATGAATTGAGGTTCTTGATACCCTCCCTGATAATAGGTCATTTCAGGTTGTCCATAAGGAGGTGATGACCTATAAATAGTGTAATCTGAGGAAGGGTAAGGATCAGCATATCCATCTTGATTGTAGATCATATTAAGTTGTCCAAATGAGGGCGGTGATCTATAATCGATGTAGCTCAAAGAATGAAAAAAATCAAGATTATGGTGTCCAGGGTTAGACCCTGAACACAGAGATTTGGAACTATATCCCCAATTAGGATTATCCTAACTAGAAGATGGATGAGAATAAGTCTAGTTGGAATAATAATCATTTTGGGAATAAGTAGTGGTAGGAGGGTAGGAGTGGAAGTGCAAATAAGATGTGGAAGGATCCATGACAGAATGAGTGGAAGAAAGGTGCCCTGTGAAACAAACAAACCTATCCTTAAGTGGGCTAGCCTAAAGACCTACAGACTCCCAGAACCCGTCTGGAGATAAAGAAATGATTTGATTTACTTCTTTCAAGTCAATCCAACCAATTAGAGGGAGGGGCTGGGGAGAATGTTCTTCCTTCGGCTTACGCCTCCGGTTCTTAGTGTACCCCTCAGTCGTGATCCTTTGATTCTGCTCCCCTAGCTTGACATCAGATTGAACGGTAGAAACAGACTAATTGAAAATAATCTCGATCTAGGCTTCGAATAGCGAGTCCAATCCTTAAGGCCAACGTTTACTCTGTTTTAATTACGGTTAGGTTTGAATGTGCTTTGGAATGTGATGGGCCCTTTATCTAGGTTGTGTCCTTAATATTTGATTGATATGTGTGTGTGTGCACAACCAATGATTT
This sequence comes from Thalassia testudinum, assembly GCA_037157565.1. Lineage (NCBI taxonomy): Eukaryota > Viridiplantae > Streptophyta > Magnoliopsida > Alismatales > Hydrocharitaceae > Thalassia > Thalassia testudinum. The sequence continues at coordinate 151,130,650 of JAZHRO010000031.1, forward strand.
TCAAGCAAGATTATTTTTTGGACGTGGGGAATTTTAGGGTTTAAATCTTGCTTAGTAGCTTTTAGGATTCAACTTTAGGTGTATTCAATCAAGTTCAGTTGGCACACCAGGTTTTGAAAGCACGGGTGAAGATGTTTTCATTTAAAGCTTAAAAGAATGTGGAGTGCTTGGTAAATCCTTAAAACTTGAACCTATGTGGCAGCTACTTGATGAGTTGTTTTTAGTTGAAGTGGTGTGGCTCAAACAACTCAAACAATTGTCCTAATGCACCACTTAATTAGGCACCCAAGTGATTACCTAATCTGATTTCTACTCAATTATGTATTGATGTAATAAAGATCGGGTTACCAGTTGAGTATGAAGAATCAGAAGAGGTTGTGTACCTCTGTGAGATTTTTTTTATATTTTTCTTTATATGCGGAGGGTGAGGTGGGTGGAGGTGACAAACAAACAATCAAAACTACCCTTAGAGTTTATGCAAGCTCCTAGGTTAATTAGGGTTTGCATTATTAAGTGATGGAATGAAATCTAGTGGGTGGGGAGGTGTGGGTAAACTTACAGACCATTCAACAGCATTTTACTCCAATCTACCGCTTTTGCCTATCTCATGAAAGTACCTGCGATCACAATAAGAAAGGAGAGAAGTGAGGTAAAAGATAAGTAAGGTGGGAAAATGTGAAAAATCAAAGAGCGTCACCTCCCTGGCAACGACGCCAAAATGTTGAAGCGGAAAATCATTACAAATAGATTTGAGTTTTGAAAACTCGTCGTTGTAGTGTGATTTGTGAAAAAAACCATCAATAGATACATTTTACCAAGACTCAAAAAGAATTCATGGTCGAACATAGGGAGGCGGACATTTGATTAAAAACTGCATTTGTTTTATTTGTCACGAAGTAGATTAGCTGGTCGAATTGAACCTAAACTAGCTATCTACTTAAAGAATAATGAATAGAAAAGAGAGAGAATATTACAAATAAAGACAAAATAGAGATAGAATAAACATGGATTTTACAATCATCAAGTGATGTTCATTACAACTAATCATTACACCAGAAAGCTGGAAAGATTACAATTAGAAAGTGGTAAATCTACTCTAGAAAACGCTAAAAAGAAGGTAGAGAGAAGTTATCCCTTCCTCTCTTCTCTCACCCCCTCCAAAGCTCTAAGAGCTTATCCCAAACCTGGGATGTTCCATTAGAGTTAAAAATATAATTTTTCCACCTTATCAACTCCTTCGTGGAGCATCCCACAGTTGTCGTCTCACTGTCGTTTGAGAAGCAGATCCTCCTGCAACGTCGCCCTACCCCATCCTCCGTCATCCGTCGTCGTTCTCATTCGTCCCACATCTCGCCACCTTCGTCCAGGCGCTCCATCAACGCGTGTCATCCTCCAAGCAGCTGTCGAGGAGGATAACTTCTCTCCACCTTCTTTTTACCGCTTTCTAGTTGTAATCTTTCCAACTTTCTAGTGTAATGATTAGTTGTAATGAACATCACTTGATGATTGTGAAATCCATGTTTATTCTACCTCTACTTTATTTTTATTTGTAATATTCTCTCTCTTTTCTATTCATTATTCTTTAAGTAGATAGCTAGTTTAGATTCAATTCGACCAGCTAATCTGCTTCGTGACAAATAAAACAAACGTGATTTTTAATCAAACGTCTACCTCCCTGTGTTCGACTCGGAATTCTTTTTGAGTTTCGAGAAAATTTATCTGTTGATGGTTTTTTCGCAAATCGCACTACAACGACGAGTTTTCAAAACTCAAATCTATTTGCGATGATTTTCCGCTTCAGCAGTAGTGGAGTACTCGAGTGAGGGGAGCCACTATACATCTTGTGTTCTCTTTGTGATTTGCTTATTCTTGCAATTTTTATTTATATACCACACTATTCATTCCCCCTTCTAGTTTGCTTGTGCCCTACAGATCCTACAGGTGATATCAGAGCAGGTCACGAAAAGAAGTAAACACTCTCTCTCGCAATGGCATCATCAGCCAAGCGCACCGAAGGATAGTCATCTACATGTCCTCCCTGCTTTAATGGGACGGACTATGGATACTGGAAGAGGAGGATGCAAACCTTCCTCAAGGCCATGGATGAAGACTTGTGGACTCTCATTCAAGAGAAGTACATGGATCCAGAGCCGCAAGAAGGAATGGTTTGGACGATGGATCAAAAGAAGATCACTGGAAATGCCAAGTCAATGAATGCACTCTATTGTGCATTATCAAGGGAGGAGTTCAACCGTATCTCCGTGTGCGAGTCCACATACAAGATATGGAATACACTTCAAGTCACATATGAAGGTACAAATAAGGTAAAAGAAACATGAATCTCAATTCTAACCGAGAGTTATGAGTGTTTCAGGCTGGAAAAAGGAGAAACAATCAAAGCGATATACATGAGATTTAGGGATATCATCAACCCCATGAAGAATTTGGGAGTGAAGTTTATGGAAGAACAACTTGTAAGAAAGATCTTGAGATCCCTTACAAGTGATTGGTCTCCAAAGTCCACAACTATCCAAGAGGCTATAGATTTATCCATTCTCCCCTTGGATGACTTGATTGGCAGCCTCATGGCATATGAGGTCCAATTGGAGAATATGAAAAAGAACGAGGAGTGATCTGTAACTGAGAAGAAGGAGCTTACTTTCAAAGCCATGAAGGAGGATTCAGACTTCGACGATTTCGACTCTGATGATGAAGAGGAGCTTTCTCTTCTAACAAGAAGATTCTGAAGATTCATCCGAAAACAAGGTAAGAGAGTCAATAAATTTTCAAATGACATTGTTTGTTTTGAGTGCAAGAAGAAGGGGCATGTACGAAAAGATTGCCCAATGATCAAGAAGAAGAAAAAAGAAAAGAAGGACAAAGAACTCAATTGGAGGAAAAAGAAGATATCAAGAAAGGCATTCAAAGCAACTTGGGATGGTAGTGATTTCGGCATTGAATAATCTTCCGAAGAATCTGAAGAAACGGAGGTTGCACATCTCTATTTGATGGCAAACAACGACAAATTTGAAAACGAGGTAGATTATGAAATTACCTTTGATGAATTATTATAATCTTATGAAGAGTTATATCATAAAGCTAGGATGATTAAAAAGGAAAATAAAGTCTTGCATGATAATTATAAGACCAATGGATTTTGGAAAGAATAGCCTATCGGTTAGCTCAGTGGAAGAAGAGGGAAGGGAGCTAACTTGCTGAAATCGAGGGTGTGGAGGGGTATATATAGGTTGCGGCGGTTGAGGAGGAAGGTGTATTTGGACGGAGAAAAGTCTAGGAGTGGAGTAACCACCGACATCTTCACCGATGCTGGTGAGGTTAACTTCAACCCTAAAATGGGATTGCAGCTTCATCCAGACCAATGGATGAAAAGGAGATGGTGAGCACAAGCTCCAGGAGCTTGAAGAGGAAAGAATGACGTCGGATACGCAGTGATCGGTGGGTGAATGCACCTCCTATCATCAGCCGTCAAGGAGGCTAAAGAAGAAAAGAAGTTTTCAGGGACTTTCTTGTAATGAAAATTGAGGACCTAAGTGAAGAATAAAGACTCGAATGAAATAAAACATAAGGACTAAAATGTAAACTAAGGTTTTCAAGGTTTATTTTAATTTAAATCTTTTTCAACTTTTTATATATGATTATAAATAAGACAATTATTATATTTAGACCTTGAATTTACATGTTTAACCTTTTTAGCTTAATTTATTTAATTAATGTTACTTAAGTTATTACATATCTAGGTACAAATAATACTTAAGTTAGTTAATACATTAATTAGATAAATTACTAATGATATTTTGAGTCAAATTATTAATTAAATTATTAATAATATTAATTGGATAATAATATATCATTTTTAACTTATTTTAAGGTCCTTTACTATTTTATCCCTTATTTAATAATTAACCCATATATTTACATATTCCTAGCTAATTAACTAGGAAGACTAGTTAATTAGGGGTAATTAGAAACCATGGTGCACTTCTCATCATACCCCTAAGCCAATGTTTTGCTAGTTCCTAGCAAAATTAACTAGAAATATGATGATTTAAAACACTTGGGTTTAAATTAATGTAAATAAGAACCAAGTAGAGGAATGCTTAGGTTAGAATTAATTTTTAATATTATATATATATATATATATAAATAACCAATATATAGAGAATTCTGTAAAAATTTCCTTACTTAGACTTAAAACTTAAAACATCTTCAAAACACACTTTATTAAAAACAGAGTTTTTAACAAGAATTTATCAAAAATTAGAATCTCAAAAATCACTTATTCTTTATAATCATTCTTTTCCCGAAAAACTTAGAATTCAAAGTGTTTTAAGAAAATAAAACCTAAGAGTTAGAAATTAAATTTTAACTCAAAAACTCAATAGACTTAAGTTAATCCTCTGTTTATGATATTTGATTTCTATCAATCTAAGTTTTAGCAAATTAGCTAGATATTCATCACTAACTAAACTTAGAGTAGTAAAACTTTAATCTGTCAGCCTATAGCACTAAGGACAAACTTCTAGACCTAGGATTTTGTCAATCCTTCTCCTTTAGGTCTCAACTGCAAATTCTCAAAACCTGATTTCTTAGGCTTCATTGCCCAATACAAAGGTTTAGTAGCTATGATTTTAAAACATCCATGCTTGTGAAGAGAATTGTCCTAAAGGCATCCAAATTTGCAAAAATCCAGATCTTAAGACATCAATTTCCAATCGAGATTATTCCAATTCAAGCCTTGGCTTGGCCTTACTCAGGTTTGGTTCCTTTCTCCTCACTAGTTTTCTATCCTGAGGTCAACACTTTTTGTGTATATCTCCTAGGTGGACCACTGGGTCTCTTATTCCTAATTTTTATCTCCATATTTTTTTCAACTTTTTCTATAGGTTAGAACACCCATATGTAGCGAGGTGTTCTTTTATTTGATGGAAGGAAGGGTAGCATCTATTTATATCGAGATACTTTATTTTTTTGTGGAAAAATTGCATAAGTACCCATTTGTAGTGAGGTACTTAACTGCAGGGTGTTTTATTTTATTTTTTTTATTTTTCTCCCCCTTCTCATTTTTCTTACTATCGTTATACTCCAAATCCTTTTTCTAGGTGAGTGGCACATCCTTCACCCTTTCAAGAACCGCCCCACGGAAATACTAGACTAAAGAGGATTTAGAATCGATCTCTTAACCTCTATGTTTTCGCGATTTCAAATGCCATCAAGACAATTCTATGTGTGTGATTTTTGGATGCTTAGGTTACTTAGCTCTCAAACTAAAGCTTGGACAATAAAGCCATTCACTCTCAAGTTCTTTAAACTTTTAGTTTCCTCCTATAGGATTTGTCAAGATAAAAACTCGCCAAGTCTAGCCAAATGTCCTTTAGTTGATTAAGCTAACTATAGCTTGATAGACTTGAAGACTAAGATTTTACTAACTCTTTACTTAATTAACTCTGAGTATTTGGCCTTTCTACTTAACTTGATGATAAAATCAAATATTCAAAAAGCAAAAGGATTGCTTAATCTAATTGATTAAAAAGTTACAATTTAATTCCAAAACTTAAGTTTTGAACTTAATACACCTTAGTTATTTAATTTCAGGGTAGGAATAGAAAAACAAAGCCTTAAGGTTTAAAGATTCTAATTTAAATAAAATCTCATTTTAAGATTACGCAGACAAAAGTGTGTTTTTAAAAAATGTTATAAGTAAAAATCTAAATAAGGATTTAATGCTCTTATATATATATTCTATATTTTCTTACTATTTTGGTTTCTATCCAAAAATAAAAATTAAGCTCTTAATTATTGATATAAATATATTTTTTCTTTCTTCTTCTTTTCTTTATTCTAGATGTAAAAACCCCTTTTATTATTTCTATAATTTTGCAAATTTCAAATTTTTATATTTATATATTTTTTTGTTTTTATGTTTTATAAAATTTTCAAATTTTTATGATATTTTTAACTTTTTGGTATTTTTATTTTTCTAAAAATTTCATGGGTATTTAATTATTATGTGTTTTTTTTTCATTTTCTTTGGAAATACACTTGAAGTGAAAATTTCACTTCACACCCCCCTAAGCCAAAATTTTACAATGTCCTCATTGTAAGAAGGGTGAAAATATAATACACTTCATTTAGTGTAGGGTGATGGAAGGGGTCATATAGAGGAGATCAAAGATCTCTGTGCAGACGATTTCAATTTTGACCAAAGGTCAGAGTGGATAGTCGGACTAAATGAAGGTAATATGTGTAAAATGAAGTGCAAAATCAGATAAGATTCAAGTGTATAGGAAGAGAAAATTGTAAAAATTAGGAAACAACTATGTACAAAATGTGGATGGAAAGTTAGCAAACCCTAATGGAGCGTGTAACAGTCTCCAACAAGACCCAAAGGATGTGATTCCAAGAAAGGTTTTAAACGTTGACCATTAACTTTGAAGGGTTGATCCTTGTTGGGTTCGGTGATTTCGACAACTCCATTGTCGAAGACTCTACCAACAACAAATGGCCCTTACCATTTAGACCTAAGTTTCCCAGGGAAGAGCTTCATACGGGCATCAAAAAGCAACACCTTCTGACTAGGTTTAAAAGATTTGCGGGAAATATATCTATCATGGAAGGCTTTGAGCTTTTCCTTATATAGCTTTGAACTCTCATAGGAATCATGACGTAATTCCTCAAGTTCACTAAGCTAAAACCTATGATGATCACCAGCCTTCGTGAGGTCTAAATTGTAGGCTTTAATTGCCCACTAGGCCTTGTGTTCAATTTCTACAGGAAGATGGCAGGGTTTCCCGCAAACAAGTTTGTATGGTGACATGCCTATTGGTGTTTTGTGGGCAGTCCTATAAGCCCACAAATCCTCATCTAAACAGGAAGACCAATCCTTCTTGTCGGGTCAGATTATCATTTGAAGGATCTTTTTGATCTCCCAGTTAGAGACCTCAGTTTGCCCATTAGTCTAAGGATGATAAGGTGTAGAAATACGATGTGTAACCCCATATTTTCTAAGTAAATTTCTAAACTGGGCATTATTAAAATGGGAACAGCCGTCGGAAATGATGGCTCGAGGTACCCCAAAATGAGCGATAATATGACTCTGTATGAAAAGAATGACAACTCGATGATCGTTTGTGCATGTGGGTATGGCTTCAATCCAATGAGAAACGTAATCAACAACAAGTAAAATGTATTCAAAGCCAAAAGAGGATGGAAACGAACCCATAAAGTCTATGCCCCAAATATCAAAGATTTCATAAGCAATAATCGGATTCAGAGGCATAATGTCTTTACGTGACATGCCACCAAGAGTTTGGTAGCGACTACATGCCTTACAATATGTCTGTGAATCTACAAATAAAGTGGGCCAATAAAACCCGCATTACAGAATTTTTGTAGTAGTCTTTCGACCAGAAAAATGACCATCACAAGCCTGGTCCTGACAAAAAGAGAGGATAGAATCAATCTCAGAAGAAGTAACACAACGCTTGATGATTTGATCATTATAGAGTTGGAAAAGATATGGATCTTCTCAGAAATTGTATTTAGCTTTCTATTTGAGTCATGATTTGCGATTCCCATCCCAATCTGGCAGGAATTGATGTGTAACCAAATAGTTAACAATATATGCATAGCAAGGGAGATCTGAGGATATAGTCAACAGATGTTCATCAGGAAAGTGTTCAGTAATTGGAGGAGATGATTCAATAGTATCAAAAGAAAGGCGGGAAAGGTGATCGGCAACAACATTATGTCATCTTGCCTTATCACGAATTTCTAGGTCAAATTCTTGCAAAAGTAAGATCCATCTGATCAACCTAGGTTTCATGTCCTTTTTGGATAGAAGGTGTCGGATAGCTGAGTGATCAAAGTACACAATGATTCGAGATCCAAGAATATATGATCTGAACTTTTCTAATCCAAATACTATTGCTAGTAATTCCTTTTCTATAACTGTGTAATTCCTTTGTGCCTCATTCAAAGTTTTACTAGCATAGTAAATTACTATCGAATTCTTCTCAATTTTCTTTCCCAAAATAGCTCCTATTGCATAATCTGATGCATCACACATGATTTCAAATGGTAAATCCCAATTAGGTGGTTGCACGATCAGAGCCTGTATAACTCTGTCTCTCAATGTTTCAAATGCAGAAATACACTCCTCACTCATCTCAAAAGTAGTATCCTTTATGAGGAGGTTTGTGAGTAGTTGGGCAATCTTTGAAAAATCAAGTATAAATCTTCTATAAAATCCCACATGCCCAAGAAATGATCTAATACCTTTGATCGAGTCAGGAATTGAAAGATTTGCAATTTGATTGATCTTAGCTCAATCTACTTGGATACCTTGCTTAGACAAGAGGTGGCCAAGTACAATGCTCTCTGGAATCATACAGTCGCTCTTCTCCCAACTGAGGACAAGGTTCACTTCTATACATCTTTTAAGAATCTTTGACAAATTATCTAGACAAATATCAAATGTTTCCCCAAAGACTGAAAAATCATCCATAAAACCTCCATATATTAACCCACCATTTCAGTAAAAATGGCTAACATGCAACGCTGAAAAGTTGTGGGTGCATTGCAAAGCCCAAATGGCATTCTTCGGAAAGAAAAAGTTCCGAAGGGGCAGGTGAAAGTCATTTTCTCTTGATCTTCGGGATAGATTGCTACTTGATTATATCTGGAGTAACCATCTAAAAAGCAGAAGAACTTATTACCAGCTAATCTCTCAAGGATTTGATCAATGAATGGCAAAGAAAAATGGTCCTTCTTTGTAACTATGTTAAGCTTACGATAATCAATACAAACTTGCCACGAATTCGCAATTCATGTGGGAATGGTTTCTCCAGATTCAGTCCTAATTACGGTGAGTCTTGCCTTTCTAGGTACCACTTGAATTGGACTCACCCAAGGGCTATCAGATATGGGATATATAATATCAGCATCTAGCCACTTGATTATTTCTTTCTTTACGACCTCCTTTAAATTCAGATTTAGACGTCTTTGAGCTTCTCTTGAAGGTCGTGCCCCATCTTCAATATAGATGCGATGAGTACAAAAATTGGGGCTAATCCTGGTGAGATCTTGTAGAGTCCACCCAATTGCCTTCTTGTGATCTCGAAGAACCTTGATCAATTTGGATCCTTGTGATTCAAAAAGATGAGAGTTGATAATTATAAGATATTGTTTATCAGATTCGAGATAGACATATTTAAGGTTACCAGGCAATGGTTTCAATTCTAGTACAGGAGTAGAATCAACAACAGGATTTGGGGTGGGATTTTCGACTGCAAAAAGTGAATTAAATGAGTCATAAGATTCAGATTCAGGATTGAGTATAGATTCTGATAATAGGGTTTCATTTTGAGGGTATGAGATATCAAAAGATGTGCTCTCTTGTTCTAAGGAACCAATGTCATCCTCAAAGATTGCAATAGATCTAATTTCCTCAATCCAATTGCAATCCAATCCTCTAGAAGCTCTAAATATATCCAATTTAATTATCTTCTCCCCAAATTTCAATTCAATCTTTCCAGATTCACAATCGATGTTGGCCTTTGCAATGGCCAAAAAAAGTCACCCTAAAATAATTGGGGTATCTCTAATGTGTTCGGGTACTTCCATATCAAGTACAATAAAATCCACTGGAAAATAAAAATCCCAAACTCTTACAATTACATCCTCCAACATTCCTTTAGGTGACTTGATAGATCTATCGGCTAATTGTAAAGTTACATTGGTAGACTTAAGGTTTTCTATTTGGAAATGTTTTACCAAAGATGAAGGAATGAGGTTAATAGATGCTCCTAAATCTAGGAGGACTCTATCAAAACACTAATCCCCAATTATACAGGAAATAAATGGAGATCCTGGGTCTTTCTCTTTTAAAGGAAGCATACTTGAAATGATAGAGCTCACATGCACTGAAAGTACCACAGTGCTTCCTTTCTTTGACTTACACTTAGGAGTACACAACTCCTTAAGAAATCTCATGTAAGTTGGAATGTGTTTGATAGCATCTAGGAGTGGAATATTAATGTGTACCTATTCAAAAATTTTAATTAAATTCTTGTCTAATGTAATAGGTTGTTTTTGTTTCCTAGTCTTCTTCAAAGCTTCTAGGAATGGGACGTGGATTTCCTGTTCTACTGAGGTATTTCTCAGATCTCGCGAATTAGCGGGAATTGTGGGATCGGGTTCTGCACCGCTTACAACTATAGAAATAGGGGTCATTCTAGATGTACTAGGGTCTTGGGATAGGTTCCTTGGATAAACTGGATCCCTAGTGGAAGTTCCACAGGAGGTTATGATAGAGTTAATACCCGCATGTGAAGAGGAAGCTGATGAAGAAGAAGATGCTTGTTGATTTTGGAAAGATGAATTAGAGATCAAAGGTTGATTTGAAAATGATTACTGTTGATTAAGATACTCAAAATCATGATTAGCAGAGGGTGGATTTGGATTTTGATTTAGATTTTGATTCAGTGGTAATTGATTAAGGAAATGGACAAGTCCCTGATTCGGATTTTGAACTCCCAGGTGTTGTCTCTACTGGATATTCCTAGGGTTTGGAACTGGCTAGGATGGAAGGTCCCCTAGCTGACGAGATTCAGCTAACTGCGTGATTTGGCCCCTAAGATTAGCCAATTCTATCGAACATTGCCGTTGAACTTCAGCAAGAGCCTCAGCATTCTATCGCTGGCTCTCAGTCACAGCTCACAAAATCTGGTCAACTTGTGAATCTCTATTTGGCCCTGCAAGGTTCTGCGAACCTGTGTAAAATGGCCTCACATTATGTTGCTGAAGCGGCAACGTAGGTGGGTTTTGCCTGGTCTGAGTTGGATATAATGGTCTTTGTGAATGGTCAGACCAAGAGAAATTAGGGTGATTATGCCATCCAGGATTATAGGAGTTAGAATAGGGGTTTGATCTTGGTGCATATCCCTGAATGGCATTCAAATCTAAAAGATAGGGCGTGTTTTCCATAAAAACAGGAGATGGGGAAAAAGGTGGGAAAGATTGTGGGACAAAGGTCCCTCCTTGGGTTGGTGCAAGAGTAGATAGAAAACCCAAGGAAGATGGATCTCTAGAATCCAGATTATTCACAAATTCCCTCCCCGTGGGAATTTGCGAAACAGGTGAATGCGTGGGATTTTGAGTAGCAAGTAGAGGTGTAAGAGTTTTCATTGTATTTTGGACCTCATCAAGATGCTTTACTACGATGTCAACTTTGTCCAATTTTTCTGCAATAATCTCTAAATCCTTTGAACTGGACGGATTACCGATCTCATGAATGCCCTTATGAGGATTTTGATGTGCTGTATTAGTGCCCCACGTAAATTGCGACATAGATGCATTGTTGATCGAGTTTTCCGCCATCCCTTCAAATAATTTTGAAGCGGATTCTACGTCGCGATTTAGAAAGTTCCTTCCACAAGAGGCATCGACTAGATTGCGAATGCCCTCTTGCAATCCATAATGAAAGATGTGCATTAATTGCCAACGAGAGATGCCGTGATGTGGACATTTCCTTTGTAATTAATGAAAGCATTCCCATGCTTCATGAATTGGTTCTCCTTGATTTTGATTAAAAGTCATGATAGCTCGCCTTAAAGCATTGGTGCAACCAATAGGAAAGAATTTCTTCAAAAATGCAGATTCAAGTTCAGCCCAAGTTGAGATTGGTCTTGCAATAGTTCTATACCAATATGCAACTTTATCTTTAAGGCTAAAAGAGCATTTTCATGAGTAGGATTTCCCTATTCTGATTTCGAGGTCCAAGAGTTTGAGATAGATTTTTAAGATCTTCGATATGTTGAAATGGATCCTCGGATGCAAATCCGTGAAAATGTGGGATTAGACCTATAATGTTTGGCTTTAATTCTTTGTCATTTTCCCCAATGGGAATCCTAACATTAGGCTCTACTTGTGCATTAGATGGATTATAGTAGTCTCGGAGTAGAGGCCTAAGATGGGGGATCGGTAAATCAGGAAGATCAAAACCCACCTCAGGTTGAGGTGGAGGACGGGCTTGTAGATTTTGCAAGTTATTTAGAGTAGTCATCAACAGATTAATTTGCCAATTCTACTTGAGCATTCTAAGATTCTGGTTCAAGAGCACCTCATGAATATCAAAAGGCGGCATCTCCCCCTGACCAGAAGAAGAGGGGATCTCGGGATTTTGATTTTGCAATTGATCCATAGAATCAAATGAAGAAAAAACATATGAATCAGACGGGAAATTTATTGGTTGCTTAGCTGCAACCGGCTTAGGAATACCTGTCAACAGAGTTACAAGAGGTGGTTTCAAGGATCGCCTCCCATGCATAAAACAAAATGAATGTGCAAGGATACACTCACACCACCAAAAACAGTGGCAACAAGACCTGCAAAATAGTGCGAAAAAGCGAGTTTTTCTCTTCTTTCAAAGGAAAGAAGAGAGTCCTAGAATATGCAAAATACTTTGGATGCAAACAAGTATAATATCAGTATCAAAATACACATCCTAAACCCATTTCTACGCAAGTGCATATCCTTAAAGCTCAAAGGCCTAAGGTCTAAGATCAAGATCGCTCACTACTGGCTCCCTAGGGCTCTAGTAGTGAGACAGACTTGTTGATCTTCGACCAAAGCCCTAAGAGGTGCAAAGAGGAGAGATAGAAAAATTAGACTCATGTGACTCTAGCGATCGCGCTGTGTGCGTAATATCATGCAACAGATGATAGCGATAAAACCCGCATGCATTCTGCAAATAGATTTAAGTCACAATTTTTATTATCCTTTTTTTTTACTTAATCTTTTTAAAAATATGATAGAAAGAGGTAAAGTGACCGCTTTTTAAGTATTTTCAAACAAAGAATATGGTCTTGTTATTAACTCTAAGGTAGGGATCTACACGGTTTTTTGCGTGTTTTCCAGCTGATGCGAGAAAAATAGAAGAAAACTTTTTCTTGAGTCAGATAGTAAAACTTCTAGCAGGTAAATGCACTCCTAAGAGTGTATGCCTAGAACATGCTGCTGCTAGTCAGAAAGTATGTGTTTTTGTATTTTTTTTAAATTTTTACTAACTAAATGCAACAAGACAAACTAAACTAGAGACTAAGAAAGTAATACTCACAATGGTATGTATAGTGAAAAACAAAACAGAATTAGAAAACCCGCCTCCTTTCGTGAGAATACCCGCAGAGGTAAACTTGAAAAGAAGACAGAAAAGAAAACAAAAACAAAACTAATTAGTACAAAACAACTAAAAATAGTAATAACGGAGAATATAATTTACAGTTACCTCCCCGGCAATGGCACCATTAAAATGGTGGTTAACCTTCTCAACACAGTTAATTAAGTTAATTATGCTTAATTATGTGCAAAAGAAAGTAACTTAGGTTAACTTGAATTTATGTTGATTGAGTAGTATAGGGTCAAGTTAACCTAATATTTTAGATTTTATTTCTTTTTAACTGGTTGAGTCCAGGTCGTTCGCTGTGAGGCATAACTTAATTTAAATTCACCACTAAATCCTAAGCTACTTATGGGAATTATAATTAAATTTACTTTTAGAATATGAATCTTGCTTAAGAATTTCCAATTGAAAAGCATGCAAAATTCCATAAGGAAAACACATTTACACATATGATTTACTATTACAAGCAAGTAAACATGTTTATTTCTTTTAATTCTTATTTACAGGAGATTAAGGCAAGAAAAAGTTATTCCAATGAATATATGCCTTATTACATCTTTTATACTCAAAAAGAAATTAGAGGAATACAAGAAATTAAACCACTATTTACTCTTCTCTATCTTCAGCCTCAATCCTTCTTCTCTTCTTCTTCTACCTTTCTCTTATCTCTCTCTTTTCTTTCTTCTTATTTCTTTCATTTCTTCTATTTACCTTTCCTTTGCTCTTCTGGCTGTTTATCTTATTCAACCTTAACGAGCTCTCTTCTTCTTCTCCTTCTTTTCCTTTGCAGCTGAGTTGAACCGAACCGGTTTGAACCGTTTGTCTGAACCAAAAATTAGGTTTTAAGGTTGGTGGCTCGGACCGGTCGAGGATACACAGCACCCCTCCCAAAGTGAGACCAGACCCTACTGGGTCCAAGCCTGGTTTTTATTCGATTTGGTTTATTTCCGGTTCAACATAGTCTTGAGCCTCTCCAGCCCACAGCCTCCTAGGCCCACATGCACACACCCTCACAGGCCCACATTCACACGCCCACAGCCGCACACACACCCGGGCACGCGTACTGCACGCACCCACACACACACCCATATGTTCATTTCTGCACCTTGCACTGATGACTGAATAGCCCCGTACACTTTTTAGTTTTATTCACAGGCAGGTGCTTCTATTTCACCGATGTGGGACTAACCATTCCCCTCCTAGACCAGACTTTGGTAAATAATTCCAGCCAGCACAGAGCTCCAATTTGAGCAAATAGAAGCTTGTTGGAAAGCTCTAAGGTTGCTCTACACGATTACAGTATCAATTTGATACTCAGGGAAAGTTTTTCTCTTCAATTTGAAGGGCAAAAAGGTCTGGGTCGCTACGGCCATACTGGTCTGCAGAAATGAATCTCAGGTCTAAAGACCTGCAGGGTGGCTTTCTGACCTCAGATGAGGTGCTAAATAGATTCAGAAGGTGTTTCCCTAGCTATAGGTGAAGGAAAGGAACTCTTATGAGCTTCAGGAAGGCGAAGAAGCTAAAAAGCTTCACTAAGGAGCTTCAGAACTCCATTTCAAATTTTGTTTGGTCCAACAGATAGCTAGAGGTCTACTTCATCAATTCAAACAACCTCTAAAGGTTGTTAAGGATCTATCTAGGTAGATTATTCATTTAAAATTCATAAAAAAACTCATTGTCGTCAGTTTGGGTTCAAAAACAACCCAAACTGAACAGTAATCAATTTCTTCTATAAAACTGATCAGAGTTCAACCAAATTGAATTTGAATCATTTAAAATCATCTCAGGAATAAATTGGACTCATCAATTTCTCTCATTGAATCCTAAATCCACATACCAACTTAAAGTTGACCATTAAACCTTGAGATTTGACTTTCTAAATTAGGTCATCTCAGATGAAATTAATGCCTTAATTCACTTCTCTTTCTCTTCAGGAATAAATTCAGACTCTCAGAAGGAGGTTCCAAATAGGATTTCTAGGGTTCCAGGTCTGTCGCCTGAGATCCTAAGTGAGTTTGTTCGATAGAATAAACCAAGGTCTATCTCAGTGATTGATCTATTGGATTGGTCTCAGGGCATCTTTCTGATGCTTCCAAACCTTTAATATTCGGCTTAATCCTAACTAATAGTCATCTCCAACTCTACCAAAGTTGGAGAAGACAGAGGTCTAGAAGGAGTTCCAGGTCTTAAAATCTCAAACAAATTGCTTCAGAATGATCAGTGAACCTCAAATACAAGATCTGGAGCTTCACGTGAACCTCTATGGGCTGAAGAGTACATTTGATTCACCAAAGCTCACCGGAGCTCCGGTGAGTTCAGAAAAAGGCTAAAAGTGTATAATCAACATTAAAACATGCCATGGACAATCTAAAAACTTCTTGAGGTCACAAGGAACCTTAGGAACACATTAATTTCTTCAATTAACAATTAAATTGAAAGTTATGCTTTGAATTCATAGTGATTAGATTATGTTGAACGCACGAATTGCTATGCTAACGTGTTTGGTTTTAAAACCTTGTCGTTGTAGCTTGAAAGCGAAGAATTCGTGTTCAACAAATAAAATTTATACCGAAATTGAAATTCCGGGTCGAACAAAGGGAGGCTACGTTGATCTATATTCGCAATTATATTTTTTTTAGAATTTTTGAAAAGCGAGGTGATGTAATTACAATGAAGCTATCAGACTAAAGGGAAGAGAGATAGAAAGAGAGAGAGAGAGAAAACATACATTCAATATTTCAAAATGTTTTTACAATCAAACCAAATAAGAATTACACTAGAAAGCAGGAAAATTCTACACTAGAAAAGCTGTAAAGAAGAATGGGAGAGAGAAGTTATCCTCCTCGATGATCGCTTGGAGGACAAGTCGGACGGGACGATGCCAGAACGAAGGAGGATGGAGCAGGATGAAGGAGGACGAAGCAGAAGAATGGGAACGGAGCAGCACGTCATCGTTGTCACGGGATCCACTTCCGAACGAGGATGAAAATTTGGACTTTATCTTGCGAGGAGCATTCCGGGTGTGGGACAAGCTTCTCTTGAGCTTTGGAGAGGTAGAGAAGAGAAGGGATGAGAATTTCGTGTGGAGGGGGTCTCCTTTTATAGTTGCAAGGAGTGGGGGCAAATTGGTCATTACATCTTTAAAACAATAAATAAGGGGTCTTTAGTGACGGATAAATCCGTCGCTAAAGCCCCAATTGGGCGTAGTGGGCGTTGGATGCACGCGCCCGCTTGTCTACTCGCACCTAATGCTCACTGCACGTTCAGCCATCCACAGCCGTCCGATCATGAGATTAGACGGCCCAGATCGTGCCTTCGCCCGCCTCACTGCGCACCCGCCCCAACGCGTGCAATGTCGTGTGAGGCGCGGGCATGCGATAGCGCGTCGACGTAATTGAGTGCAGACGGCCGCTCGATCAAGATCTGACACACGCCCACACCCGCTCGCCCGCACCCCTCGCCTGCCCGCTGCGGCTCAAACTCGCGTCCGCTGCTCGCAATAACTCCCTTGTCCACTACGCTGTGGAGCGTGGATGGTCGTGGGGATGAATTCAGGGCGCCGCATCCACAACCGTTGGATCTTGATCCAACAACGGAGAAGTGACGCTCTGATTGAAGAAGAGAAGGTGCGACGGTGCTAGGGGTCGGTTGGACGGCTGAGATGGCGCCACGTGGTGCCATCTTGGCCGTCCATCTTCTGGATGTTGTAGATGGTGCCACAGGTGTCGGATTGACTTGATTTTTGCGTCGTCAGGCTGTGATCGTCGATCTCAATCCATTCTAGCGGTCGGATTTGTCATTTGAAGTGTGGATTTACACCATCTTCACCCTTGATCTTCTAGGGTTCCCGGTCACTATTTGATGCTACAGATGCCTGATTAGGGAGATCTTAGAATCGTTGAACTCCAATCGTCGCCCTGATCACATCTGTACGGTTGGATCTTCGATCCGAGGCCCCGATAAAAAGTTTGCACTGTCCAAGCACATAAAAGGAGACAATTAACCTCCATTTTATTCAAACTACTCTAAATGCAAGATGATGCATGTTATGCAATATTTATAGTATGCAATACAATCCTATGCTTAAGAACATGCATAAGTAGACATCTTAAGTAGTGTAAATGTGTTTACATCATACCTCCATGCTTATCTTTTGCTAGTCCCTAGCAAAAACTATATGCTATTTATAAAAGAATTAGATTGGATTATTTGGGCATAAGTTATTTTCAATCATAAAGAAATTATCTACTTAGGATCTAAACTTTCAAAGACACAACAGTGCCCGAGTATCTGCCAAAATGCAGACCGCCTCAAGCACTCACCTTATTTAAAGAGAAATTTCTTTTTCTCTTTTTCCTCTTTTCTAGTTTTTTGGATTTTCAAATTTTAGGGTTTAAGAGTAGCTTTCTACAGCCATTCAACTCACCCAAGATTTGATGAGAACCCTAAGTTTTAAGCATCTTATTGTGAATGTGATAGACTCGTTGACCAGCAATTAAAATGGACTTCGGATTTCTACGCCTCTAGGTGACCTAAAAAGAATTCTGCCTAAAGGTGTATCTTTACAACCGGTAGCTTTCTCCCTACTTTTATTTTTTTACGGGGTCAACACAAGGGTGAATCCAGTGTATATCTCCCTGGTTTATTCTACTTCTCCACTTCTTCCTAGGTGTTTTTGGAATTTTTAGTGCATTTACTGAGCTAGGTTTTGGACAACCGGTCGATGAGCTATTACCACTAATAACTTGCCAACCATACTTGTGCGGTGAAGTGTGGCTTATTTCTTTTTTTCTTTTCTCCTTTTCTTTTTTTTTTTATTTTTTTATTTTTAAGTAGGTGGCTTCCCTGATCTAAGATTTACCTAAAGGCAGCAAAAAAAGAAAGGTCCAATGACTAGGCTCTGGACAACCTACCTATGGGCTATTACCCACGATAACTTGCCAGCCATATCACCCTAGAAGGTTCATTAGCTACCCAATTTCCGTTAGAATCGCCGAACAACGAGTCAGTGCAAAGAAAGTGTGTAGATGCTTAAAACTCAAAAATTCCCTCAAATCAGAGGGTGGGTTGATAAGTCATGTACTTAGCACCCAAACTTATTTATTCCAATTAAGATAGAATTAAGATGACGAGGACTCGAAAGACAAATCCACATTTTAGTGGATACACAAACTAATTAAGTCCAAAGACCTGAAGGGTCTTTGTGTTTAGATCTTAATGTAAAATTTCTTAGGATTGAAAAGTCCTAATGTCCAACTATTCCTTCCTAATTTTGATTTTTTTTATGTATAAACAATTTACATGAATTTCACAAAGCTGACCAAATGATTCAAAAATGAATCCACCCCCCCATGCCTAGCTGATGCAATGTCCTCATTGAAAAAGAGACATGAAAGAAAGGGTAGAATATGAAAGATGTCACCTGAATATGAAGCTCATATCAGCCTTGTGTCATATGTACAACTGTTGAGTTTAAAGCCGTCAGCTAGGCGAAGTCCAGCCAAAGAAGTCACAGAATGGCTAGAGCAATTGAGTTTGAGACAGGTTCTGGAAGAATACGGTCAACAACAGGCTTCAAACGTTGACTGTTGACTTTAAATGTGTTACCCATCTTTGGGTCAGAAATCTGAATGGCTCCATTTGGAAAAATCTGGTCAATTATGAATGGGCCATTCCATTTAGATCTAAGTTTGCCAGGAAAGAGCTTAAGTTTAGAATCGAATAACCAGACCTTCTGGTTCGGCTCAAAGCTCTTGCGGGAAATCAGTTGATCATGTAGAGCTTTGGTCCTAGCCTTGTAGATCTTAGCATTCTCATAAGCATCGTTTCTAAGCTCCTCCAACTCAGATAGTTGGAGTTTACTGGTCTTCCTAGCAAAATTCAGATCTAAATTGCATTGTTTGATTGCCTAGAATGCCTTATGTTCAATCTCTACGGGTAGATGGCATGCCTTTCCATACACCAAATGGAATGGAGACATGCCGATGGGCGTTTTATACGCCGTACGGTAGGCCCAAAGAGCATCCACAAGCTTTTGAGTCCAATCTTTGCGATTAGGCCTAACTATTTTCTGCAGAATATTCTTGATCTCTCGATTGGAGATCTCGGCTTGTCCATTTGTCTGGGGATGGTAAGGTGTGAAAATTCTGTGATTAACCCCATATTTGGCCAATAAATTCTGGAATTGGGCATTAGTAAAATGAGTGCCACCATCACTGATGATAGCCCTCGGAATCCCGAACCTACTGAAGATATTTTTCTTGACAAAATTGATGACCACCTTGTGGTCATTGGTTCGGGTGGGAATCGCCTCAATCCATTTTGACACATAATCAACACTAACAAGAATGTATAGATGTCCAAATGAAGGGATAAAGGGTCCCATGAAATCGATGCCCCAAACATCAAAAATTTCGACAGGAAGAATAAGGTTTAGGGGCATCATGTCTCTCTTAGTTATGCTCCCGAGTGCCTGACATCGAGAACATGACCTTGAGAAATCCTAGGCATCCTTGAATAAAGGCGGCCAATAAAAGCTAGATTGCAAGATTTTTGCAACCCTCTTTTTCCCAGAGAAATGTCCACCACACCCAGATGCATGGCAGAACTCGAGTATACTATTGAATTCATTCTCTGATATGCATCGGTGAATAATCTGATCAAAGCCGATGCGATACAGTTCAAGGTCCTCCCAGAAATAGTATTTGGCCTCAGATTTGAGTCTATCCCATTGTTGCTTAGTCCAATCCTAGGGGATTTGACCAACGGCCAAATAGTTAACAATGTCAGCAAACCATGGGGTATGGACACCTAAAATTGTAAGAATAGTTTCGTCCGAAAAAGTGACAGCAATCGGAATGTCCGGACAAGAAGAATCACCTAGGAGTCTCGACAAATGATTTGCTACCACATTTTGTACCCCAATTTATCCTTGATTTCATGATCAAATTCTTGAAGAAGAAGAATCCAACGAATAAGCCGGGGTTTAGCATCCTTTTTAGCCAAGAGATGTCTCAAGGTCGAGTGGTCGGTATAGATAATAACATGAGACCCTAAGAGATAAGCCTTGAATTTTTCTAAAGCGAACACTACAGCTAGTAATTCCTTCTCAGTAACAGTGTAATTTCTCTGGGCTTCATCCAGAGTTTTAATAGCGTAGCAGATGACAGAGGGCTTTCGATCAATTTTCTGACCCAGGACAGCCCCGACCGCATAATCAGAAGCATCCGTCATGATCTCAAAAGGGGCTGTCCAAATTGGTAGTTGCAAAATTGGAGCACAGGTGACTGCCATTTTCAGGAAATCAAATGCCTTTCGGCATGATTTGTCATAAACAAACGGCATTTCTTTGGCAAGAAGATTGCTCAAAGGACGAGCAACCTTCGAGAAATCCTTGATGAATCTTCGATAAAATCCCACATGGCCAAGAAATGATCGAATTTGTTTAATAGATGTGGGAGGAGGAAGTTTAGCGATAGCATCAACCTTAGCTTTATCCACTTCAACTCCCCGTTCAGAGATTACATGACCTAAAATGATGCCCTCTTGGGTCATGAAATGACTCCTTTCCAGCTAAGGACCAATCATGTTTTGATACATCGCTTAAGAATCATTTCCAAATTAGCCAAACAAGAGTCAAATGATTCTCCAAAAATAGAGAAATCATCCATGAAGACTTCCATAAACTCTCCCACGATGTCAGAAAATATGGCTAGCATACACCTTTGAAAAGTCGCAGGTGCATTACATAACTCGAAAGGCATCCTACGAAAAGCAAAGGTTCCGTAGGGATAGGTGAAAGTAGTTTTTTCCTGATCCTCGGGATGGATAGGAACTTAGTTGTATCCCGAGTAGCCATCAAGAAAATAGAAGACTTCTGCCCGGCTAATTTTTCCAAGATTTGATCAATGAAGGGAAGGGGAAAATGATCCTTTTTAGTGGCTGTGTTCAGCTTCCTGTAATCAATACAAACTCTCCAAGAGGAAGCTGAACGAGTTGTGACATATTCTCCTCTCTCCTTAGTCACAACAGTAATCCCGATTTTCTTCGAAACAATCTGAACGGGACTTACCCAGGGACTATCAGAGATTGGATAAATAATTCCTGCATTGAGCCACTTGATAATTTCCTTTTTGACCACTTCTCTCATATTTGGATTCAATCTCCTCTGCATCTGGCGAGAAGGGTGGGATCCATCTTCCAAAAATATTCTATGATTACAGTAAGATGGCTCGATCCCCCTGAGGTCATGAATGGTCCAACCAATTGCCTCCTTATGTTCCTTTAGGACCTTGATCAATTTAATCTCTTGCTCCCTTGTCAATTTAACACTGATAATCACAGGGAGAGTCTTCTGAGGTCCTAAAAATTGATATTTCAAATTCTTAGGCAATGGTTTCAATTCAAGCTGGGGTGGGTTGATGATTTATGGTAGGGTAGATGTTGAAGATTCAACAAGAGGAAGAGGTTGTGAATGAACAAAATCAATAGCCTCTTCTAAAGATGGCAGGTCAGCCATAGAGGGTTGCAGGTCAATTTCATCATCCAAAGAGGAACTTTCAATTGAAGAAACCATCAAACAAGTTTCAATGTTTTCATTATCCTCATCAAGTTCCTCAATAAATCCACAATCCTCAAATTTGTTGATCGCCTTAAAAATATCCAATTTCATTCGTTGGTCCCCAAAGGCGATTTCCATGCTACCGCTTTCACAATTAATGTTGGCCTTAGCAGTAGCCAGGAACGGATGCCCCAGAATGATGGGCGTGTTCCTCAGATTATTAGGTACATCCATGTCAAGGACAAGGAAATCTACAAGAAAATAGAAATCCTTGACCTTAACTATAACATCTTCAATAACGCCTCACGGGTTTGTGACCGAACGGTCCGCTAACTATAGCGTTACTGAAGTTGGCCGAAGTTCACCTAACTCAAACTTCTCATAAAGAGAAGTCGGAATTAGGTTGATGGATGCACCCAGATCCAAAAGTGCTCTATCAAATGTGTAATCTCCGATAACGCAAGAAATCAATGGAGCACTAGGATCTCTCTTTTTCTGAGGGAGGTAGTGCAGGATAACAGAACTAGCCTACTCGGAGAGTACCGCCTTCCTCGAAACAGATTCTCTCGACTTAAGCTTTTGTGTATATAATTCCTTTAAAAATCTTGCGTAAGCCGGTATGTGCTTGATAGCATCAAGGAGAGGGATATTGATCTCAACATTCTTAAATAGATTCAGAAGCTCCTCATTACTATCAACAGACTTCTTCTTCTTTGGTTTGGTTAAGGCTTCAGGAAAAGGAACATGAGTCAGATCTTTGGAATCAGGTTCTTGAGCCTTGATTTCTCCTCTAGAATTCTCCTCTCTCTCCTCAGGTTCTTCAGGATTCAAAAGATCAGAATATTTTGGTTGTGGATCCTGAGTCTGCTTACCACTCCTCAAAGTGACAGAATTTGCAGATGCATAAGAATTTGGGTCTTGGGGAGGGTTAGGAAAGATTGGAGGGGCTTGATTGACCATGAATTGTTGATTTGCAGAAGACGAGGAACCCTGCTCAACCACCTGAGCATGTGCGTGTGGGTCCCTCTGATTTCCGTACCCATGGGCTTGATTGCCCGAATTCATAATATTTCGCGGGTTGGGTACGGGTTGGGATGGTAGAGATCCGGGTTGACGAGAGTTAGTAATGAGTCCGGATTGCAAGTTGTCTAGCGAGTTTTTCATTTGCTGCATGAGCTGGAACATGGATCCTTGCATCTCTACCATTTGATGGTTCAAATCAGCCTGCCCTACGGGTTGATGGGCATTCCAAGTTGGCTAATTGACCTGATTCGGAGGCAACTAAGTATATACTTGACCCTAACCCATTGGTCGTTGTGGAGCGTAGTTGCCGGGTCGGAATTGGGTTTGTTGCCCCAGATTTTTCCAAGAGAAGTTAGGGTGGTTTCTCCAACCTGGATTATAGGCATTCGAGTAGGGGTTGGATCTAACATTCTCTTGTACAGCACAGACATCCTCATAGGGTGAGGATGGAGAAAAAGAAAGGGAAGGATCAGAAAAACTGGGATCAAAGGCCCCAGTTTGGAACCTGTGGGGTTCCAAAAAATGCTAACTCACAGGTTGAGCCGCATCGAGTTGATTCACAATCTCCCGTCTAGAAGGAGCTCGTAAGGAATGGAATCCAGAATTTTGGGATTGAGTGGATCGAGAGTTGTTCATAGAATTGCCAGCCATCCACTCTTCCATTCTTTTAGCAACCAAGTCCATCTTATCAAGTTTGTTACAAACCAATTCCATATCAAATGAATGAGAGTCATGGACTTCATTGACATTTGATCTGGGCTGCTGGAACCGGTTAAAAGTATCCATGGAGGCATGATGAATTGAATTCTCACTCATTTCCTCAAATAAATCATGTGCACTATTTGCATCTTTATTGAGGAAATTGCCTCCGCAAGAAGCATCCACATGATTTCTGAGTTGCTCAGTCAACCCATGATAGAAGATCTGCACGAGTTGCCATTTCGGTACCTCGTGGTATGGACACCTCCGCAATAAGTCCTGGAATCGCTCCCAGGCCACATGAAACTGCTCCCTCAGCCGCTGGGTAAAGGTAGTGATTGCCCATCTCAAAGCATTGGTACGTCCGACTGCGAAGAATTTCTTCAGAAAGGCCGATTTCAACTCATTCCAAGTTGTAATTGGTCTTCCTATTGTCCTATACCAATGCGCGTCCTTATCCCTAAGAGAGTGGGGGAAGAGCCTCATTATCATTTGCTCCTCATTTACGTTTTGTGCCTTGGTGGTCTGGACCAAAGTGGTCAAGTCCTCCAAGTGCTGAAACGGATCTTCGGAGCCAAGCCATGATAATGTTTAATTAGGCTTAACACCTGGGGCTTGATTTCTACGTCACCGGCTGGAATCTGGACATCGGGACACTCCCCGTAATTTGAAGGATCATAAAAATCCTTCAAGGGCTAAGCGCCCTGCATTCTCTGGAACCATTCCTGCATTCTCTGCATTTCTTCCAGCTGCCTTCGAAATTCTTCCTGTGGATTTCCAAGCAAAGGAGGCTGTTGTTCGGCCATGGGATCAAATTGACCAAAATCCAACTTGCGCCTCCTAGAATGTTCTAATGGTCCTTCCAATCAGGGATTCAATGACTGTCTACCCAGCATAAACTAGGAGAAGGTCGGAAGGGCTGGGGATAGGGACCTTGCAGCACAACAAAACAAGGTTGTCCTTAAGTGGGGTAGCCTAAGGATCTACTGACTCCCAAAACCCGCCTTAAGACTGTAAATGATTTACTATGCTTGCGTCTGTTTAATCCAACCAGTTAGAAGGAGGAACTGGGGAGAAGGTTCTTCCTTCGGCTTTCGCCTCCGGTTTTTAGTGTACCCCCCAGCCACGGTCGTTTGACGCTACTCCCCTAGCTAGACATCAGATTAATCAGTACAAGTAGGTTACTCAAAAACAATCTCAGACTAGGCCCTAAAGAGCGAATCAGACCTTAAGGCCAACGTCTACTCAATTTTATTAAGGCCTGGGATTGTGGTGCTTATGGAATGTGATGGGCCCTTAAATGTGTTGTGCGCTTAATGATTGATTGAGATTTGTGTAAGTGCGTGCACAACCAGGGTTTCCAAGCAAGATTATTTGTAATGCGTGAATTTTAATGTTCAAATCTTGCTTAAGTAGCTTTTAGGGTTTCAAATTAGGTGGATTGTAATCAAGTTTCTAAGCAAACCAAGTTGTAAAACACGGGTGAAGATTATTTTCCTTTAAAACCAGAAGGAAAGTGGAGTGCCTGGAATAGACCTAGATTGAAAACCCTAAGGAGGAGCTACTTGATGAGTTGATTTTAAATAGAATGGTGCGGACTAAACAACTCAAACAATTGGCCACAAATGCACCACTAAGTTAGGCACTCAAAGATGGTTAACATAGAATGATTTCTACTCTTTTATGTGTTGCTTTGTGTGTACCGATTCTACAAATTAGAACCCGGTTGAGTAGAAACAAATCAATTTGATTAAGTGCCTTGAATGTGGGTGTATGTTGTGAGTTTGTTGAAAATTACCCCACAAGATTATCTTTTTGTTGTTTTTTTTTATAAATGAGGGTGGAATGAATGTGAGTGAGAATCCAAACAACCAAACTATTCCTAGGATTTATGCAAACACCTAGGTTAATTGGAATTTGGATTTAATGTGGTGAATGGAATCTATGGAGGGGGGAAGAATGGGGAAGCACTTACAGTTGTCTTCAACTACACTTTACTCCAGTCTACTGCTTAATGATTAGTTGATGGAGGTCTCTGCAAAATAATAGACACAAGAGAAAGCAAGTTAGAAAACAATAAAGTGCAAGAAATGCGAAAAGAAGATCGGAAATCGTTGTCTACCCGGCAATGGTGCCAAAATGTTGAATGCACGAATTGCTACACTAACGTATTTGGTTTTAAAACCTTGTCGTTGTAGCTTGAAAGCGAAGAATTCGTGTTCAACAAATAAAATTTATATCGAAATTAAAATTCCGGGTCGAACACAGGGAGGCTACATTGATCTATATTCGCAATTATATTTTTTAGAATTTTTGAAAAGTAAGGTGATGTAATTACAATGAAGCTATCAGACTAAAGGGAAGAGAGATAGAAAGAGAGAAAGAGAGAGAGAGAGAGAGAAAACATGCATTCAATATTTCAAAATGTTTATACAATCAAACCAAATAAGAATTACACTAGAAAGTAGGAAATCAGCTACACTAGAAAGCAGGAAAATTCTACACTAGAAAAGCTGTAAAGAAGATGGGAGAGAGAAGTTATCCTCCTCGATGATTGCTTGGAGGACGAGTCAGACGAGACGATGCCTGGACGAAGGAGGACGGAGCAGGATGAAGGAGGATGAAGCAGAAGAACAGGAACGGAGCAACATGTAGTCGTCGTCACCGGATCCACTTCCGAACGGGGATGAAAATTTGGACTTTATCTCGCAAGGAACATCCCGGGTGTGGGACAAGCTTCTCTTGAGCTTTAGAGAGGTAGAGAAGAGAAGGGATGAGAATTTCGTGTGGAGGGGGTCTTCTTTTATAGTTGCATGGAGTGGGGGCAAATTGGTCATTACATCTTTAAAACGTTAAATAAGGGTCTTTAGTGACGGATAAATCCGTCGCTAAAGCCCCAACGTGGGCGTAGTGGGCATTGGACGCGCGTGCCTGCTCGTCTGCTCGCGCCTAATGCTTGCCGCACATTTAGCCGTCCACAGGGATCGGACGGCCCAGATCGTGCCTTCGCCCACCTCACTACGCGCCCACCCCAACACGTCCGATTCCGCGTGAGGCGCGGGCGTGCGATAGTGCATCGACGCTATTAAGCGTGGACGGCCTCCCGATCAAGATCTAACGCACGCCCACACCTGCTCGCCCATGCCCTTCGCCTGCTCGTTGCGGCTCGATCTCGCATCCACTGCTCGCGATAACTCCCTCGCCCACTGCACTGCGGAGCACGGATGGTCGCGCTGATGAATTCAGGGTGCCACATCCATAGCCGTTGGATCTTGATCCAACGGCGGAGAAGCGGTGCTCTGATTGAAGAAGAGAAGGTGCGGCGGTGCTGAGGGCCAGTTGGACGGCTGAGATGGCATCACGTGGTGCCATCTTGGCCGTCCATCTTCTGGATGTTGTAGATGGTGCCACAGGTGTCAGATTAACTTGATTTTTGCGTCGTCAGGCTGTGATCGTCGATCTGAATCCATTCGAGCGGTCGGATTTGTCATTTGAAGTGTGGATTTACACCATCTTGACCCTTGATCTTCTAGGGTTCCCGATCACTATCTGATGCTACAGATGCCTGATTAGGGCGATCTTGGAGTCGTTGAACTCCAATCGTCGCCCTGATCACATCTGTACGGTTGGATCTTCGATCCGAGGCCCTGATAAAAAGTTTGCACTGTCCAAGCACAT
This sequence comes from Thalassia testudinum, assembly GCA_037157565.1. Lineage (NCBI taxonomy): Eukaryota > Viridiplantae > Streptophyta > Magnoliopsida > Alismatales > Hydrocharitaceae > Thalassia > Thalassia testudinum. The sequence continues at coordinate 151,157,808 of JAZHRO010000031.1, forward strand.
AAAAGGAGACAATTAACCTCCATTTTATTCAAACTACTCTAAATGCAAGATGATGCATGTTATGCAATATTTATAGCATGCAATGCAATCTTATGCTTAAGAACATGCATAAATAGACATCTTAAGTAATGTAAATGTATTTACATCAGATTCTGAGTTCAAGTGAGCTTAGGACATGTTTTCTCACTCAATTGAGTGAAGAAAACAAGTCAGAATGAAGTAGCGGTGAACTATAGATGGTTAATTAGTGATATGAACTCCTCCTAACCCGCTATTGACAGTGAGCTTAGGAGAGTATATGAAATTAGGTGTTTAAGTTATAGATGATTATTATTCAAATTAAAATGAAGATAGGGGCCCTTAAGTGATGGTTAAGTGGTGGAGGGCCCCAGTGGAGGTGGATTAGGCTCAACTACTTCCGCCATGGATAGCAGAAGCAACTGGTGAAGGTGGAAATGGTTTAGGCGAATAGGTGATCTAATCAGGAAATTAAGGTGATAGAAATGTTCATGAAAGATTAAAGAAAGTGATCGATGTTTTAAAAAGATAAAAGATTGCTCCAGACAAGCTCAACGAGCTCATCGGAGCTGAAGAAGATGAATGAGAATCTAACATTACATCTATCTAATCTACCTAACTAACTACTCTAACTAATCTTCTTACCTAACCTACTGTTACCTGGACAAAGGGGGAAGAAGATCTCCGTCGATGGTCCTTAACGGAGGAGGAAATTAGAGGGATAGGGAAGAAGTCTGGCGGGTGTAGTGGAGTGAAGTCGAGGAACACCAGTGTCAGCGCTGCGTCAGAAGACTTGGCTGACGTCGGCGGAGATCCAGATCATGCAAAGGTGGACGGAGGAAGATGGAGGAAGATCGCCGGATTTTGGAAAGAATAGCCTATCGGTTAGCTCAGTGGAAGAAGAGGGAAGGGAGCTAACTTGCTGAAATCAAGGGTGTGGAGGGGATTTATAGGTTGCGACGGCTGAGGAGGAGGGTGTATCTGGACGGAGAAAAGTCTAGGAGTGGAGTAACCACCGACGTCTTCACTGACGTCGGTGAGGTTAACTTCAACCCTAAAATGGGATTGCAGCTTCATCAAGACCAATGGATGAAAAGGGTATGGAGAGCACAAGCTCCAGGAGCTTGGAGAGGAAAGAATGACGTCGGATACGCGGTGATCGGTGGGTGCATGCACCTCCTATCATCAGCCGTCGAGGAGGCTGAAGAAGAAAAGAAGTTTTCAAGGACTTTCTTGTAACGAAAATTGAGGACCTAAGTGAAGAATAAGGACTCGAATGAAATAAAACATAAGGACTAAAATGTAAACTAAGGTTTTCATGGTTTATTTTAATTTAAATCTTTTTCAACTTTTTATATATGATTATAAATAAGACAAGTATTATATTTAGACCTTGAATTTACATTTTTGACCTTTTTAGCTTAATTTATTTAATTAAGTAGGGTTACTTAAGTTATTACATATCTAGGTACAAATAATACTTAAGTTAGTTAATACATTAATTAGATAAATTACTAATGATATTTCGAGTCAAATTATTAATTAAATTATTAATAATATTAATTGGATAATAATAGAGAATTTTAAACTTATTTTAAGGTCCTTTACTATTTTATCCCTTATTTAATAATTAACCCATATATTTACATATTCCTAGCTAATTAACTAAGAAGACTAGTTAATTAGGGGTAATTAGAGACCATGATGAGCTTCTCATCAGTACAATAGGTAATTCCTCTAAGCAGATAGTAATGTTCTTTTAGTAGAAAATTTAAAACATAATCTGCTTAGTATTAGTCAAATATGTGATAATGGATGTGATGTATTGTTTACTAAAGTTGGTTTTAAAATATTAAAAGAGGGAACAAACATGGTTTTAATTGAAGGCCTTAGATATGAAAATATCTATGCTCTTCACTTTTCACAAGAGAAATTTGTAAAATGTCTACTTACATCCCATGTTGAAGTAGATCTATGGTACTGTAGGCTAAGTCACATTAATCATAAACATCTAAATAAGTTAGCAAAAAATGAGTAAGGGGCCTACCCAAACTAACTTATAAAAAGAATGCATTGTACAAATCTTGTGAACTCGAAAAAATGCACAAGGCTTCTTTCAAATCCTATCAAGCGGGCAGTTGTAGCCGTGAGCAGTGGGTGTGGGATTTGCAGTGACAGAAGGGTGGGCCTTTAGTGACACTTGCAGCTGCCACTAAATGGCCTACATAGTGCGTGCGCCAGCCATGGCAATGAAGAGGTGCGGATCTTCAGCGACAGCTCGAGTAGCCTTTAGTGACACTTGTAGCTTTCACTGAATGTCTGTGCACAGGATGCTCTTCCTCCCATCATTATATAAACACCCCTACACCCCCTATTCCTCTTCATCTCTACCTACTCTACTCCCACCTACTCCTAAGCTCTAGCAAGCCTACCAACGCTCCATTAGGGCTCACTCTCAAGCTCCCAAGGCTCCTATTAGTGTAGCATCCCTTTGCCCCATCAAATATTCCTCCATCTTCCCATAACCATTCATAAGTCACCTTGGAGCCATCCTCCCACCTCCATGGTAGCAGATCATCTCTGCCTCCTCACCTCCATTCCAGAGCCTCAGTGAAGCTTTCCTCTACTTGGCATCCTCCTTCATCTCACCTCTGTTGTCCCGCTCCTCAACTCCTTTGTCCAGGCTTTCGCCAGGTGCCGTTGTCTCACCAAACAACCGATTCGAGAGATTCCTTCTCACCCCTCTCTCTTTTTATGCTTTCATAGATTATTATAATAGACAATTGTGCAATATATCATATTTGTTCCATCTCTCTTGTGAATTTATTTTGCTTGTCTTTTTATTTTAAAAACATAAAAAAATAACAAAACCTCAAAATACCAAAAAGAAACAAAACGAAGCATGGTTTTCAAGTAAGGTAAACGTCGCCTCCCTGTGTTCAATCCGAGATTCCCTTGGAGTTTCGGTAAAAATTGTATTTGATAACGAGTTTTGCGACTATGACGACATGTTCCTCTAAACCTTGATTTCTACCACGTGAAATGTGTATATCATTTTGGCGCTGTTGCCAGGGAGGTAACAGAATTTACTTTCTTGTTTTCTGTGCATCTTTGCATTTACATATTACTAACCCTGCTTATCTCTGTTCTATTATCTTGCAGGTACCCTGGCATGGAGATCCAAGTGCAGTAGACCGGAGTAAAGTGCGGGTAGAGTACTTTGTAAGTGTCCCCCACATTCCCCCCCACTAGCTTCATTTCTCCACACTCATAATCAAGACCAAATCTACTTAAGTGTTTACATAAACCCTAGGATAGAATTGTTTGTCTTGTTTGCCACCTCCACTCATCTCACCCTGGCACTTTATAAAAGAAAAACAAAAAGATACTTTCTATGGGACGAATTAATATACACACTTTATACACCCACATTTGAGGCACATAACCTAACTTGATTTTTTTCTACTCAACCGAGATTTCAACCTATGGAACCGGTACACACAAATCAACACATAAAGGAGTAGAAATCAGTCTAGGTTAATCATCTCTGTGTGCCTTAATCGGTGGTGCATTTGGACTGATTGATTGAATTGTTTGGGCTGCACCACCTAATTTAAAAGAGATTCATTTTGTAGCTGCCCCATAGGATTCAATACTTAGGTCAAGCCAGGCACTCCATATTTTCTTGATTTATAAAGGAAAAACACTTGAACTCGTCCTTTCAAATTTTGGTTTGCCTCACAAAACTTTGTTGAATATACCTAATATTTGAATCTTAAAAGCTACTAAGCAAGATTCGAATCTTAAAACTCACTTCATTCCTAATAATCTTGCTTGCAAACTTCTTGGTTGTGCACATACACACATTCTCAAACAAATTATTAAGGACACAATGCATTAAGGGCCCGTCACATTCCAAGAGCACAATCATCCCAAGCCTAACTAAAACTAGGTAGACGTTAGCCTTAAGGATTGATTCTCTCTTCGGGGCTCAGACTAAGATTTTTTTCAATTAATTTGCTTCTGTTGGTCCATGTGATGTTTAGCTAGGGGAGTAGTGTCAAACGACCACGGTTATGGGATACACTAGGAAATGGAGGAGCAAGCCAAGGAAGAACCTTCTGCCTAGTCCCTCCTTCTAACTGGTTGGATTGACTGGATAAAAGTAGGCTAAATCGTTTATAATCTCAAGACGGGTCCTGGGAGTCTGTAGGTCTTTAGGCTAACCCACCTAAGGACAGGGTTGATTGCTTGTATTGTAGGGCTCCTTTCCTTCTTTTGATTTGCCTCCTATTCTGCCATGTATCCTTCCACATCCTACACCAATTTTCCATCCTACTCTCCTACCAACACTTATCCCCAAGATGATTACTATCCTGACTTGACTTGTAATTACCCATCCACTAGCCGGGATAACTTTGATTGGGGATATGAGTCTGGACCTCAATATCCAGGGCCTAACCCTAGACAACAAGACTATGATTACTATCCTTTCTAGAGCTACAATGATTATAGATCTCCACCATTTAATGATCAACCTAACCCGATCTACACTCAAGAAGGATATGCGACAATAACAGTTACCCGCCCTAGTCCTCCACTGAATATAGGTCATCACCATTCTTTAAACAACCTCAAACGACCTACTATCAGGGAGGGACCCAAGAACCTCAATATCTTGACTCCCCTAGATTTAACCCAAACCCACCCAAACCTGAACCAAACTAGTCAATTCAGGTGAACCAAATCCAAGACAAGGTGTTGGCTAACTTAAGGAACACCATCCAATCTTTAGAAGCTTAGCCAATACCAAGCACTGAAGCATTGGAGCCAATGATCAAAATGATTGATGAACTTAATAGTTCTCTATTGGATTTGCTCCAAAATGTTAGGGATAGGGACCTGGGTGAGTTTCTTCTTAGGAAATTATGGAGGTTGAGGATGAAATTTATGGTTGCCCTAGTCAAATCTTGGGATGATTCTCAAGATGAACCCCTTTCAGGAGAGCCAATGTGAGAACCCACTCAGGAGCCTGTCAGGGGGTATACATATTCTAAGATTGGAGATGACCAGGTTGGTCTAGAGTAACCCATTGAGGATGAACCGAGTTTCTCCCTCGAGATCCTAGAGCCATGGAATGATGAAAAATATGTCTCCATGGACCATGAAATGACATATGATTTTGAGACGTATTTAAATGAGGATCATGAATTCCTTGATTTTGAGGGTAAGGAATCTCTTAGTGAAGTCTCACTTGAGCGTAAGGATGATGATTTTAGTGAGACAAACAAGCTTGTGGCATCTGATGAACCATTTGACAGCCCATTCATTGAAGACTTGGATTCGATTGGGGCTAACTTGGAGGAGTCGAACCCTCATTTACTACAAGATTCGATCAATAGCCTCATTCCTCAACCACACCCCAAAGGAATTGATTTTGATTTGGAAATCATTGTACCCAAGTCAATTCTGAGTCAGCCACGATTTCTAGACTTGGGTAAATCATATGGGGTGAATGATATGCTAGAGGTCCTAGAGCCCGAACAATTGATGTTGGAGGATAGGAATTTGGAAGTGAGGATCTGGGAAGTTAACTTTAGGGAAAGAAGGAGTTTGGATTTAAGGGTTCTTGTTGACCTAAAACTACCTACTTTTTACCAGGACCCTTGCGATATCTTTCACGTGCAACCCAAGCTCGAAATAATTGATTATTTTTCTGAGCTAAATGTTAAGTGGACATCTGAACCTAGTGAACCAAATCTACCTTTTGTCCGACACTTTGGTCTTGGGTTGCACACCACAAAACCATAGGCTCGACATTGCAAGCAACCTTCGATTCTGGGTGATTTTCATCCAGAACCTAAGAACCACTCGACCCTGGGGCATGGGTCTGCACCATAATCTGGTCCACGTATGTGGACATCTCCTTTTGACATGTTTAAGGATCAATCTTTTAATTCTGATTCTGACCCATACCTGGGAATTCTTAACCTCTTCTTTGTCTGTATTTTATGCCAAGCTAAAGGCATTAAATTTAGCACGTGTTTATATTCCACATTCTCTACGGAGTTGACCAGATTGTCATGTTATTAAGGTGATATTCTATTTACTTTGCCTTTTCATGTCTTTATTTTTACAATGAGGACATTGCATCATTTAGGCATGGGGAGGTGGATACTTTATCCTGAAATTATTTTGTTAACTTCGTAGAATTTCTTTTACTTTCTCAAAAAAAATGAAAATTCAAAAAGATAAAAAAAAAGAAGAATTAGGAGAAGAGAATTTAGGCATTTGGAAGTTATTAACTTTAGGAAATGATACGATAGGACCTAGACACTTAGACTCTTCAGGTCTTCGGGCTTAATTAGCCTGGGTGTCCACTAGAATTTGGACTTAGTCTCGAGTCCTCGCCAAGAAACTCTACTCTAAATTGGTCAATAAACTGGGGTGATAAGTAAACGACTTATCAACCCACACTCTAATTTGAGGGGACTTTAAGCCTATGCATCTACACACTTTCTGTAGTGACTCACTTTTTGATGATTTCTTTGGAAATTGGGTAGCTAATGAACTATCTAGGGTGATATGGCTGGCAAGTTATCAGTGGTAACAGATCATCGGCCGGCTGTCTAGAGCCCAACCACAAGATCATTTTCATTGTACTGCCTTTAGGTAAATCTTAGATCAGAGAAGCCACCAACTTAGAAGAAAAAAAAGAAAAAGAAAAAAAAGGAAAAAAATAGAAAAAGGAGAAAATAAGAAAATAAATAAAACCACACTTCACCACACGAGTATGGCTGACAAGTTGCCATGGGTAACATCCCATTGGCCGGTTGTCCAGAGCCTAGCTCACAAAAATGCACAGTAATTCCCAAAACACTTAGGGAAGAAGTAGGGAAGTAGAATAAATCAGGGAGATATACACTGGGTTCACCCTTGTGTTGTGTTGACCCCATAAATAAAAGTAGGGAGAAAGTTACCGTTAGAAAAAATAAACCTCTAAGCATGGTCACCTAGGGTCGTAGAAACCCAAAGTCCCTTTTAACGGCTACCTAGTGAGTCTTTCACTCTTTTCATTAGATGCTTAGCACTTAGAGTCCTTTTCGAGTCTTGAGCGGGTCGGATAGCCGTAAAAAGTTATCCCAGAACTCTCAAACTCCAAAAGTACAAAAAAAATTAGAAAAGAAGAAGAGAAAAAAAATGTATCTTCCCTTTTCAAATAAGGCGAGAACTTGGGTGGTCTGCATTCTGGCGGACACCTGGGTTCTGTTGAGTCTTCATAGTTTAGGACCTTAGTTGATAATTTCTATTGTTAATAAACAACATAGGCCTAAGGGATCAAATCCTAATTCTATTTTTATACATAGCATGTAGTTTAATTTTGCTAGGGACTAGCAAAAGATAGGGATGGGGGTATGATATAGACACATCTATTTAGGTTAAAATGCCTAATCATGCATGTTCCTAGGTCGAGCATTGCATATCATAATATAAATATTGCATAAACATCCATTGCATTGCATTTAGGATAGTTGTACATTATGTACATTAATTCCATCTTTTTACATGGTCAGGAGGCAATGCGACATCTTTATGGGCTTCGGATGAAGAATCCGACTGTATGGATGGATTCAGAGTGTCGATCGCAATCCGTCAATGCAAGAATCACCCCGATCAGAGCTTTGTAGCACCCTCTACAAGAAGAAGAAGATGGACGACCCAGATGGCGCCATGTGGTGCCATCCAGGCTACCCCACCTGAGCCAAGGCATCCCCAAGCTCGTCGCAAGATGAGATCCCAACCATTGGATCTTCATCCAACGGTCGAGATGCACGATAGCAGCGTCCTCCACTTGACAAAAGAGCGCTTTGGCCAAACGGTGAGGCACTCTTTCCGCAGACGCAAGACGCGAGTTCGACTCCTGATTCACCGCGCTTGCGCCCGCCTCAGCAAATTGGTCTGCCCAATCATGATCGAGTGGTTAGCGTCGCCCTCGCGTAAGGCAGATGCACTCTCTCGGAGCGTGCAGTTAAGACATCTGGGAGGTTCATCCGACGTTTGATCATGAGGGGCGTGCAATTCAAATTTCAAGAGTGGCGCGATTTGCGCGCACGCCGCACAATCAAGGATGAATGGTTGGAGATCTATCAAGCGGGCAGTCGTGGGTGTGACTAGTGGGCGTGGGATTTGCAGCGACAGGAGGGTGGGCCTTTAGTGACACTTGCAGCTGTCACTGGCCTACGCAATGCATGCGCCAGCCAAGGCAATGAAGAGACATGGATCTTCAGTGACAGCTCGAGCGGCCTTTAGTGACGTTTGTAGCTGTCACTAAATGTCTCTGCGCGGGATACTCTTCCTCCCTTCACTATATAAACACCCCTACACCTCCCATTCCTCTTCATCTCTACCTACTCTACTCCCACCTACTCCTAAGCTCTAGCAAGCCTTCCAACGCTCTATTAGGGCTTGCCCTCAAGCTCCTAAGGCTTCTATTACTGTAGCATCCCTTTGCCCCACCAAATATTCCTCCATCTTCCCATAACCATTCATAAGTCACCTTGGAGCCATCCTCCCACCTCAATTCCGGTAGCAGATCATCTCCACCTCCTCACCTCCATTCCAGAGCCTCGGTGAAGCTTTCCTCTACCCGACGTCCTCTTGCATCTCACCTCTGCTGTCCCGCTCGTCAACTCCTTCGTCCAAGCTTCCACCAGGCTCCGTTGTCTCACTGAATAGCCAATTCGGGAGATTCCTTCTCACCTTTCTCTCTTTTTATGCTTTCATAGATTATTATAATAGATAATTGTGCAATATTTCATATTTGTTCCATCTCTCTTGTGAATTTATTTTGCTTGTCTTTTTATTTCAGAAACACAAAAAAATAACAAAACCTCAAAATGCCAAAAAGAAACAAAATGAAGCATGGCTTTCAGGTAAGGTAAACGTCGCTTCCCTGTGTTCGACTTAGGACTCCCTTGGAGTTTCGGTAAAAATTGTATTTGATAATGAGTTTTGCAACTACAACGACGGGTTCCTCCAAACCCGGATTTCTACCACATGAAATGTGTATATCATTTTACAAATAAAAATGAAATGTGGATTTCATAAAACCAAACGTTCGCCTCCCTGTGTTCGACCTGGGACTCATTTGGAGTTCGATTATAAATTTTATTTGATAGACGCATTTTGGGAGCTATGATGAAGGGTCCTCCAATCCCTAATTTTAATTAGCAAAACACGAGCTTAATCATTTTAGCGTCGTTGCCGGGGAGGCAATGCTCTTTGGTTTTTTCTTTTCCATGTTTTTCCGCCTTACCTAACTTTTATCTCACTTTTTCTTTGATCTTACTGTGATTGCAGGTACCCATCTGAGCAGGGGCCAGAGTGGTTAGATCAGAGAAAAGTGCAGATAAAGGCTTTGTAAGTGTATCCCCACCACCACCACCCTAGTTTTCATTCCATAACCTAATAACTCAATCCCAAATCAACTTAGGTGTTGCATAAACCCTAAGATAGATTTTGGTTGTTTGATTGTCTCTCCACTCACCTCACCCACCTGCATATATAAAAGAATAAAAAAAATATTCTTCTTTTGTGGGATTTAACTGAAAGCTACACACTTAACACCCACAGCTTCTTAACCTAAGGCGCATAATCACTTTGATTCTACCACTTAACCGGGATCTGACCTGTGGATCTGGTACACTTCAACTAAATACACATAAGTGAGTAGAAATCTGAATAGGTTAAACATTCTTGTGTGCCTTAAGTGGTGTAACAAGACAATTAATTGAGCTGTTTGGGCCACACCACTCAATTTAAAACTGATCCATCAAGTAGCTTGCCTCTTAGGGTTGATTTTTAGGCCTGAACCAGGCACTCCACATTTTTTCTGATTTCTAAAGGAATATATCATCACCAGTGCTTTCAAACCTTGGAGTGTTCTACTGAACCTTGATTGAATACACCTAAAGATTAAACCCTAAAAGCTCCTAAACAAGGTTGAATCCTAAAAGACACATCATTAAATAACCTTGTTTGCAAACCCTGGTTGTGCACGTACACACATTTGAATTGATCATTAAGGGTACAACCCATCTAAAGGGCCCATCACATCCCAAGAGCACAATCATCCCAAGCCTAATTAAAACTGAGTAGACATTGGCCTTAAGGATTGATTCGCTTTTTGGGCTTAGACTAAGATTTTTTTCAATTAATCTGTTTTTGCTGGTCCATCTAATGTCTAGCAGGGGAGTAGCATCAAATGACCGTGGTTGGGGGGTACACTAGGAATTGGAGGCACAAGCCAAAGGAAGAACCTTCTCCCTAGCCCTCCCTCTAATTGGTTGGATTGACTGGATAGAAGTAGACCAAATCGTTTATAATCTCAAGATGGGTCCTGGGAGTATATAGGTCATTAGGCTAACCCACCTAAGGATAGGGTTGATTGCTTGTATTGTAAGGCTCCTTTTTCTCTTTTGATTTCCTTCTTATTCTACCATGTATCTTTCCACATCCTACACTCATTTCCCATCCTACCCTCCTACCACCACTTATACCCAACATGATTACTATCTCGACTCGACCTATAATTACCCATCCATTAGCTGGGATAACTTTGATTGGGGATACGATACCTGACCTCAGTGTCCAGGGCCTAACCCTTGACAACAAGACTATGATTACTATCCTTCCTAGAGCTCAAATGATTATAGATCTCTATCCTTTGATGATCAAATCAACCCAATCTACAATCACGAAGGATATGATGATTATAACACTTACCCTCCCCAGTATTCTACTAAGTATAGGTTGCCACCATTCTTTGAACAACCTGAAACGACCGACTATCAAGGAGGGACCTAAGAACCTCGATATCTTGACTCCCTTAGATTTAACCCAAACCTACGCAAACCTAAACCGATCCATTTGGTTCAGGTGAACCAAATCCAAGATAGAGTGTTGGCTAACTTGAGGAACACCATACAATCTTTAGATCTTAGCTAACACCATGCACTAAAGCATTGGAGCCTATGATAAAAATGATTAATGAGCAGAATAACTTTTTATTGGATTTGCTCCGAAATGTTAGGGATAGGGTCCTAGGAGAGTTTCTACTTGGGAAATTATCGAGGTTGAGGATGAAATTTATGGTTTCCCTAGTCAAATCTTGGGATGATTCTCAAGATGAACCCCCTTCAAGAGAGCCAATGTCTGAACCCGCTCAAGCGATTGTCGGGGGGGGATACATTTTCTGAGATCAGGGATGACCAGGTTGGGCTAGAGCAACCCATTGAGGATGAACCAATTGATTCACCTGAGATCCTCGAGCCATGGAGTGTGGAAAAATATGTCACTATGGATCAGGAAATGACATGCGATTTTGAGACATATAAATGAGGATCACGAATTCTTTGACTTTGAGGGTAAAGAATATTTTGGTGAAGTCTCACTTGAACTTAAGGAAGAGGATTTTAGTAAGACAATCGGGCTCGAGGAGCATGACGAACTATTTGATAGCCCGATCATTGAAGATTATGATCATGGTGGGGCTAACTTGGATGATTCAAATCTTGATGATTCAATCAGTAGCCCCATTCCTTAACCACACCCTAAAGAGCTGAATTATGATATTCTTGAGATCATCAGACCCAAGTCAATCTTGATTGAGCCACAATTATTGGACTTGGGTATTTTAGATGGGGTGTACAACAATCTGGAGGTCCCAGAAACCTTGATTTTGGAGGATAGGAAGTGGGAAATAAAAATCTGGGAAGCTACTTTTAAGGGAACTATGAGTTTGGATTTAAGGGTTCTTATTGACCTGAAACCACCTACTTTCTACCAGGACCCATACGATATCCTTCACGTGCAATGCAAGCTCGAAATAACTAATTATTTTTTTGAGCTGAACATTAAGTGGACATTCAAACCTATTGAACCATCTTTACCCATTGTTTGACACTTTAGTCTTAGGTTGCACACCACAAAATCGCAGGCCCGACCCCGCAAGCTTAACAACCTTCAGTTTTGGGTGATTTTCATCCAGAACCTGAGAACCACCTGACCTTAGGGCACGAATCTCCATCATAATCTAGTCCACGTCTATGGACATCTTCTGCTCGTGGGTCTGAGGATTAATCTTTTGATTTTAATTCTGACCTACACTTGTAAATTCTCATTTCTTTCTTGTATGTATTTTATGCCTAGCTGAAGGCATTAAACTTAGCGCGTGTGTATATTCTCTTTTCTCTACGGAGCTAACTAGGTTGTCATGAAATTCAGGTGATATTCTGTTTACTCTACCCTTTTCATGTCTTTATTTTTACAATGAGGACATTGCATAATTTAGGCATGGTGGGATGGATACTTTATCTTGAAATCATTTTGTTAACTCTGTAGAATTTCTTTTAGTTTCTTTAAAACAAAAATGCAAATTCAAAAGAAAAAAAAGGAGAAGAGAACTTAGGCATTTAGAGGTTATTAACTTTAAGAAATGATACGATAGGACCTAGATACTTAGACTCTTCAGGTCTTCGGGCTTAATTAGCCCAACTGTCCACTCAAATGTGGACTTAGTCTCGAGTCCTCGTTAATTCAATTTTATCTTCAATCTTGTAAATAAATTTGGATGATAAGCATATGACTTATCAACCCATCCTCTGATTTGAGGGGATTTTAAGCCTAAGCATCTACACACTTTTTGGCACTGACTCACTTTTCGGCAGTTTCTTCGAAAATTGGGTAGCTAATGAACTATCTAGGGTGGTATGCTGACAAGTTGTCAGTGGTAATAGCTCATCGATCGGTTGTCGAGAGCCCAGCCAGAAGATCATTTTCTTTGTACTGCCTTTAGGTAAATCTTAGATCAGGGAAGCCACCTACTTAGAAAAAAAAAGAAAAGGAAAAAAAAGAAAAAAATAGAAAAAGGAGAAAATAAGAAAATAAACAAAACCACACTTCACCACACGAGTATGGCTGGCAAGTTACCGTGGGTAATAGCCCATTGACCGGTTGTCTAGAGTTCAGCTCGAAAAATGCACAATAATTCCCAAAAGACTTAGGGAAGAAGCGGGGAAGTAGAATGAACCAGGGAGATATACACTGGGTTCGCCCTTGTGTTGACGCCATAAATAAAAGAAGTAGGGAGAAAGCTACTGTTCGAAAAGATAAATCTCTAGGCAAGGTCACCTAGGGTCGTAGAAACCCCAATGTCCATTTTAACAGCCGCCTAGTGAGTCTTTCACTCTTTCACTAGATGCTTAGCACTTAGAGTCCTTTTCGAGTTTTGGGTAGGTCGAGTAGCCATAAAAGGTTATCCCAGAACTCTCAAACTCCAAAAGTACAAAAAAATTAGAAAAGAAGAAAAAACAAAAAAGAAATGTATCTTCCCTTTTCAAATAAGGCAGGGACTTGGGCAGTCTGCATTTTGGTAGGTACCCAGGTACTGTTGAGTCTTCATAGTTTATGACCTTAGTTGAATTTTCTATTGTTAATAAACAACTTAGGCCTAAGCGATCGAGTCCTAATTCTATTTTTATACATAGAATGTAGTTTAATTTTGCTAGGGACTAGCAAAAGATAGGCATGGGAGTATGATATAGAGACATCTTTTAAGTTAAAATGCCTAATCATGCATGTTAGTAGGCTTCGATTTGCATTTAATGTTATAAATATTGCATATCATGCATCATTTTACATTTAGAGTAGTATATATTTTAGGTTAATTAGATCCTCTTTATGGTCAGAAGAGAAGATTTATTTCAGGGCCTCAGATAGACGATCGGACCATACGGATCTGATCAGGATGACGATCGAAGTATAACGCCTCCGAAATCATCTAGATCGGAGTTCCGTAGCATTATGTGAAGTCCAAGGAAGATCAACGGTCAGGGAACAATGCGACATCGATATGGGCTTTGGATAAAAATTTGACCATATGGATAGATCCAGAGAGACGATCGTAATCCAGCAGCGTAGAAATCACCTTGATCCGAGCACCGTGGCACCCTCTGCAACAGAAAGACAATGGGTGGCCCAAATGATGCCACATGGCACCATCTGAACTACCCAAAGCCGGCCATGTCCCTCTGCTCAACCTCAGTGTGCAATCCTAGCCGTTAGATCTCAATCCAACGGCTAGAAATAAACCCTGCCTCACCTTCACAAGAGGAGAGCTCAAGATTATATCGTGATTGTTGGATGAAAATCCAACGGTCATGATCGCACGATCAACAAACACCGATAGCCCTTCAATGCTACACTTCTGCTCCTTTAGCGCATTGATCATGCCGCACACCTCTTAAACCCATGGCATGGGGTCAAGTCCTATAATGCCTCAATTCTTCAATGAGGTGCACGGAGCAAATGTGTGCCAACGCATGCATGTGAGATGCACACATAGCCGTAGTTGTGTGCAGTAGCAGCGCAGTGCATGCCAGCATGCGGGCGATACGGCGCGAGGAGCACAGGCGCGTGATGCATGCAACGCTAGTGAAGTTCGTGCCAGCAGGGGTATGCGCGGACCTATAGCGACATTTGGGGTGAATCTTTAGTGATGATTGTAGCTGTCATTAAAGCCCTTAGATGGATTTGATCCTCTTCCCACCACTATAAAAGGACCCCTACACCTACCCTTCTTATTCATCTCTTCCTTTCTTCCTCTCACAACCTCCAAGGCTCTAGAGAGAGCTTGTCCCAAGCTTGGGATGCTCCTCTAGAGTAGAAAACCAAATAGTTTTCCCTCCCCTCATCCCCAATCGTGGAGCATCCCATGGTCGTCCTCTCACCGCCCTTTGGGAAGAAGATCCTCACCGCGGTGCCATTTGACCCATCCTCCGTCCTCCAGTTTCGTCCCCGTTCATCCCACTCCTCACTACCTTCCTCCAGGTGACGTCAGAGTGAGTCATCCTCCAAGCGACTGTTGAAGGGGATTCTCTCACCTCTTTCTATCTTTTTCACTTTCGTAGTGTAGTTTTTCCACTTTTGTTGTTGTAACAAACATTTATTCATAAATAGATGATTGTTCTTCTCTCTCTCTCTATCTCTCTCTCTTTATTTTGCATGTAGATTAGCTAGATTTCATCGACCTGATCTCTTGCCCGATTAGAAATACCAAAGAATTTAGAAAAGACAAAAATGAAATAAATAAATAAAAATGAAATGCGGATTTCATAAAACCAAACATTCGCCTCCTCATGTTTGACCCGGGACTCACCTGGAGTTTTGGTTATAAATTTTATCTGATAGATGCGTTTTGCGAGCTATGACAACGGGTCCTCCAAACCCTAATTTTAATTTACGAAACACGCCTTCATCATTTTGAGTTGCCGGGGATCTTTACTGCTTTCTAGTGTAGTTTTTCCTGCTTTCTTAGTTGTAGAAAACATTGGATTCAAAATTATATGTGAATCTCTCTCTCTCTTATATTTTTTTGCAAGTAGATAAAGTGTTCATTGACCTAATCTCTTGCTTGATAAAAATACCAAAAAAAATTACAAAAGATAAAAATAATAAAAAAATAAATAAAAGAGAAAAGTGGATTTTCAAAACCAAATGTTCGCCTCCTTGTGTTTGACTTGGGACTCACTTTTCAAGTTTTGGTTATAAATTTTATCTGATAGACACGTTTTGCAAGCTACGACGATGGGTAGCCCAAACCTCGATTTCTACCGCGCGAAACATGCCTCATTAGGTCATCTTCCTGAAATATAAGGATGACTCATTTGATTCCTTCCTAAGTCTTGCTCAAATACTTCAAAAGTAAACATCATCTTCAATTCTTAGACTTAGGACTGATCATGGGGGTGAATTTGAAAATAAAAAATTTTTAATTTTTTGTGTCAATTCTGGCATAACCCATGAATTTTCATTTCCTCAAGCACCATCTCAGAATGTAGAGCTCTCTACAAGAATGCGCCCGAACTTTGCTCTTGGAGTCTGGGCTTCAAAAATATTTCTGAGTTGAAGCAGTTAATACGACATGTTATGTTCTTAATAGAACTCTCTTAAGGCCTGTTATTAAGAAAACTCCATATGAGCTTTACTATGAGAAGTCTCCTAGGATTTCATATTTCAGGGTGTTTGGAAGTCGATGTTATTTATTAAACACCCAAGATCAACTTGATAAGTTTGATGCTAAAGGTGATGAAGGCATCTTTATTGGCTATTCAACTAGAAGCAAAGCTTATCGAGTCTTTAATAAAAGGACCTTTGTTATTGAAGAATCTCTGCCTGTTTCATTTGATGAAACAAACTTAGGAGAACTTGAACCAAATCATTTAGATTCTGATGATGAAGATAACCCCTTCATTGATGTATCAAAAATGGAAGATTCTCGGAATGTACATGATCTTCCAAAAGAATGGGTACACCAGAAGGATCACCCTCAAAAACAGATTATAGGTGATATCGAATAAGGTGTAAAAATCTGATCACATTTTAGAGATGATTTTGTTCTTAATGCTTTTATTTCTCAACTTGAACCCAAGAAAGTTGATGAAGCATTAAAGGATGAGTCATGGGTTGTAGCTATGCAGGAGGGGCTACTCCAATTTACAAGAAACAATATATGGGACTTGGTACCCGCTCCTGAGGGTAATTCCATCATTGGAACCAAGTGGGTGTTTCGAAATAAATTGGATGAATCTGGTTCAGTAATAAGGAATAACGCCAGACTTGTAGCTCAAGGCTATAACCAACAGGAGGGTATTGACTTCGATGAGACATATGCTCCTGTTGCATGCTTGGAGTCCATATGGATGCTACTTACTTTTGCAAGTGCAAAGGGCTTCAAGTTATATCAAATGGATGTCAAGAATGCTTTTTTTAATGGCTACATTAAGGAAAAAGTTTATGTTCATCAACCTCTCGGGTTCGAGGACCCAGCACACCCAAAGCATGTATACAAGCTAAATAAGGCATTATATGGACTTAAACAAGCTCCTAGGGCCTGGTATGAGAGGCTTAGGTCCTTCCTTCTCTAGCATGGATATAGAATTGGGGTTGTTGATTCAACTATTTTTGTAAAGGAAGGAGATGACATCCTGTTGGCTCAAATATATGTCGATGATATTATATTTGGATCAACCAAGGAGTACCTGTGTCAGCACTTTTGTGAGACTATGAAGACTGAGTTCGAAATGAGTATGATGGGTGAACTCAGATTCCTTTTAGGCCCCTAAATTCAACAATTCGACACAGGTACATACATTAGTCAAACTAAATATGTTCTTAAAATTCTCAAGTTTGACTTTGAAAAAGTAAATGGAAAAGAGACTCCAATTGCTCTATCTGCTTCTTTTGGTGAAGATTTATCATGCAAGAGGGTAGATGAAAAGAAATACCAGGGTATGATAGGTTCACTTTTATACCTTACAGCCTCTAGACTTGATTTCTCTTTGTTGCATGTTTATGTGCGAGATTCCAATCCGAACCCAAGGAATCTCATTTTAATGCAGTAAAAAAAAAATTAGATACCTAAATAGCACAAGAGACCTTGGTCTTTTTCATCCTAAAGCATAAACATTAGACCTATTATCCTATAGTGATGCAGGCTATGTAAGGAGTTGGACAGACCGAAAGAGCACTAGTGGTACATGTCATTTTATTGAAGAATCCCTGGTCTCATGGTTCTCTAAGAAACAGACTTGTGTTTCACTTTCTACGACTGAAGTAGAGTATATTGCTGCTTCACTTACTTGCTCTCAGGTCATTTGGATGAGACAGACTTTGTCCGACTTTGGATTGGTTTTTCCGTAATCTAAAATTTTATGTGATAATACAAGCGCAATAAATTTATCCAAAAATCCGGTACATCATTCACGTACCAAACACATAGATGTTAGACATTATTTCCTTAGAGATAATGTGCTTCAAGGTTCCATACAATTAGAATTTGTAGACACTCAAAATCAACTGGCAGATATTTTTACAAAACCTCTTGCAGCAGAGAGATTTTGATTTATAAGAAGTTAGGACTTTATACAATAAAAGAAATTCAAAATTAACAAATTGATTGCTTAATAACTTGATTGCAATTATAAAATTCCCTGAGGTTCTAACTGTAATTTAACCACTTTTGCTGAAAAGGGAGTAAACTATAATATTTCCATATGATTGGAAATATCAGGGTATTGTTTGCATTATGGTTGCTTAACTTAGGTTGTTGACTACATTATTTTTCAACACCTAAGTTGTTGATTGAAATATTTTCTCAACCACTTAAGTGGTCATGTGACTAGCACATGACCCATCCCATATGAAAGAGGCCAAGTGCAAACACTGGCCTCATTTCACCCTTTGCAAACCCTAGTTCTCTTCTCAAGAGCCACTCCAAGCCCTAGCAAAGAAGAAGAAGGATCACCTCCAAGCTTCTACTCTAGGTATATTCTTATCCCCTAGGTAGATCTTGATATCTTGAGCCATTCTACATCTTTTTTCTTCTCAAGACCATTCCTGCTGCTGCACTTATTTCTCGTCAGGCACTAGATGGTACCAATACCCATCATCAATATTGGTACTCATTGGGCGCAGCAATGCCTGCTATAGCAAGCAAGTACCGGTACTAGCTCAAATTTCTGGTTGGAACAGAAACCCACCAGTACCGGTACATGCAGGCTTAAATGTGTTGTTATATGCACACATGAAAGAAAATATTCTGAATTTCTAATTGTGTTTCCTACTTTATTTTGCTACATGATTTCAGATGGCACCTAAATCTAAGAGTAAGGGAAAGGCTCCTCAAGATGCATTTCACAAATTTTGCATCAATGAGGATGCCAAGTCTAAGTTTGACTGGTGCAAAGGCCTTAAGCTTCATCACTATAGGCCTATTGAGTGGAAAGACTTTTCACTTCGAATCTATGAATTCACTACCCATCTTTCCGAACAACATCTTATGCATTTCTTTGATGAGTCTTTCTTTGCAAATGTTCCTGGAGCATACCCTAATGTTAATTGCCTATTTTTGCTAATCTCTAAGAACAAGAAAATTGAGGCCATCTTGTTTTAACATCAAATATATTTAGTCAAAAAATCATTATCACACCCAAATTTTTATCAACCATCACTCAATGCCTAAATGAAGGTCATGCTTTTAACACTCTCAAGGAGCAATTTCCTACTTCTAAAATCCATGAAACCCTCTTGCTTCCTACTTGTCAAGGGAAAGCATTGGTTGCTCAGAACATGACCCTGTTTGCTCGTGTCCTTTTTCGCATTTTAGCATGGAACTTAAGGGCTAAAAATTCAGGATTCCAAAAAATTTTCGTCGACATTTTACCCTTAATTTATGCTATCATCAAAAGATTTTCGATAAATTGGAACATGGTTTTCATACATTTTCTTAGACCTGATTACCGTGCTTCTACTTTACCATTAGACATCTTTGTATCTCACATACTTCACAAAAATAAAATTGATCTCTCAAATTTTACTCCTCTTAGAAAAGTGGTCTATTTCAAATGGTCCACTCTCTAGAAAATAGGAGTAAAACCCATTAGAGAGGAATCCTCTAGTGATGATGAAGAAGAGTATGTTGATCCAAATGCTCATTCGTCTTCTCATCAACCTTCCTACTCATCTTTGGCTTTTGTTCCTATAACCTATCTATATCTAGAAGCTGAAACACCTTGGGTAAACCAATCTCATGGGTTTGGCACCGATCCCAATATGATTAATACTTTCAATTATATTGGGCAAAATTTAACTAATGTCAATTTTGCCTTCCATCACATGGAACACAAGTTTCCTGAACTTTCTCTTTCCATTGAGTCTTCCCATGTTGCGTCTTCCACTCAACAACCTAAACAAAGGAAGAGGACTCAACCTAAAGTGCCTCAAAAATACAGTGAAAGAAGGCAAAAACACTTCCATGACCTATCATATGTTTCCTCTCCAATGATGGATGAAGAACCAATACTCCATGATGATGAAGAGGAAGAAGACAATGAAGATGATGAAGAAATCCTTATGAAGAAAGTGAAGGTGAAGAAGATGACAATAACGAAGATAATGAAGACGAAGAAGAAGAAGAATAAGAAGATGATGATGATGATGATGATGGCAGAGCTAGTAGCCGACATACCCAACAATATATCAAGAAACGTCCCAGGAACAAGTTTAGTTTTAATCATGTTGCTTGTTGAACTTGTATAACATTTCTTATGCTTTATTTGTATGACATCTGATGAGAGCCTCATCATGAGCCATAACTAGCTCATTTTGACCCAATAAAGAAGATAAAAGCTCCTACATAACCTAGAAGACGGCTTAACTGAAGGAACAAGTGCTCTGAGAAGAAAACTTGAAATAAAGGTTAAAACTGCAATTTTACCATTGCAGAACATAAATGGGATTTCTCAGAGGCAAAACATAGGTCAAATCGTCTAAATGGGATAAAAAGTGGGTTGAGTCAATCAGAAATGGGTTTATGTGCAATCTAGGAATTAAATGACACTTGGTAACCCTAAAACAGACCCACTTAAATTAACAAGGTTCCGGTCAGGATAAAAATCAATTAAACCCTCTAATAATCATGGAAAAACATCCTCTAGGGTTGAGAACACTTAATTTGGCCTTTGGAACCCAGTTTGACCTAAAATAGGGTCCTAGCTCTTCAATTAACCTAATTTGGGTTTTTACGCAAAATGTCCAGTCAAACGAGGTCAAACCTAAAATCCAACTTCACCATTGGATTCCTTAGGTCAAAATTAGGTTTGTACCAAAATTTGGACCTAAGGGGAGGTCATCTTGACCTACTTTGCAATTCAGTACACCCAAATCATAATTTGGTCCCTATCTTATGAATATCTTTGCAGAGAGCCCTCTAAGTTCTTCGCCCCCTTTGCAATCCGGTCCTGCCGCCATTGTTAGGGCAAAACCAAGCTCCGGCGAAGTTTAGAGAGGGATTCCTCTCCGATTCCTCAGAGATTCTCTCCCAGAAATGGAAGGTAGATTCTCTGAGGAATTCCCTTCCATTTAAGGCCGATCACAACCGCTGGTGTGAACCCAATCTCTCGTGCGAACGCACGAGAGATTTGGGTATCTTAACTTCTTTCCATCTCTGGCGACCAACCTTAGACGCTGGTGTGCCCTCCATGGTCTGCACACCCGGCCCAGCGTCGATAAAAGAGACTACACCTCCGGCCACTCGATCTAAGCTTGATTTTGACGAAGATCCCCTCCAAATTCTCTCTCTCCCATCTCCGGCCAAACGACCCACAAGCTCCGGCGACCTCCTCCCCTCCTTCTCGTCGCTCTGCTGCCATACCGGCAGCAGAGTCAACTCCGCCACTTCCTCCCACGTCGCGTTGTACCACGCGCGTGTGCCCCTGACCTCATCTTCATCGCCGCTTCCTCCCTCAGGGTCCTTCCCCGACGACGACAGTTACGCGTCGTCCTCTCCGCCGCCTCCCTTCCTCCCAGACCACTCCAGATACCTTCTCCCTCCTCTCCTCTCTCTTTTCCCCTTGCTATTTTATCTGATTACCCCTCGACAGTGCCTAACCACCTCCATCGTCCTCGCCTCCGACCGCCCTCCGACGAGCTGCCCACACCACTCCGCCCCTCCACACGGCTCGCCAACCCCCTCGTGAGCTCTGCCGCACCACCAGGAACTCACTTCACCCCACCACTGCCACTCCAGACCTCCACAATCACCCCCCGAACAACCCAACATCTCCGACCACAGGTTGACCTAGGCACGCACGCCTAGGCCGACCTGCAGCCTGCAGCACCGCCCACCGCCTTCGCCGTGCCATGACGAAGGTTTCTAGCCAATCTGATTGGGCCAATAGGCCGTTCTTGTGTGTGACAGGTTTAAGCTTCGGCCGCCATTATCAGCCGAAGCAGCAAGGAGCTTGTAGCAGCTTCAGGTACCAGGACTCCCAGGCTGCAGGTGCAGCAGATTCCCGCGACTGTCGCGAAGTGAGTGAGGCTCAAGTTGCAAAGAGAGGCCAGCAGCTGGAGCAATCACGCGACGAAAGCTTTGCAGGCGCGAAAGCAGGACCGACCAGATAGTCCCACATCGTGGGATTGCAAAACACAGGTATCATATAAGTTGTTTTTGTGTTTTAAGCCCATTGCCTCCGTAACCGCAGGGGTGAGGTCCCTCACCTGCCCTCACACCCGCCTCGTCCGCGGCTTGACCTCGCGGATCTGGTGGGATCCGACCCGACCTAAACCTACGCACTCCTCGTGCATCACCACTTGCCGGTGCGCCTGGTTTCGGGTGCGAATCTGACCCGACTACCCGTGTGGCTCTAGGAGAGCGTCCTTGAGCGAATTGCTGGTGAGAGAGAGAGACGCTTGGGTAGAGGGACGGGGGTAGGTTTTGCTTCGGCTGTGGTGTGTGCAGGAAGGAAGAAGCAAAGGAAGCAGCTGCAGAACAGGAAGAGAAGAAAGAAGAGGCTATGTAGCAGTGAATGGAGAAGTTTTCGCAGAGAAGAAGAAAGACAAGGTAGAAGAGAGAGAAGAACGAAGAGAGGCCAAGTGAAGAAGAAGAAAGGCAAGGCAGAAGAAGAAATAAGAGAAAAGAAACAAAGGCAGGAAGAAGCCTGCACAAGACAAGAAGCAAAAGCAGAAAGAGAGAAGAGCAACGAAGAAGAGAGAAAGGAGATTACATTTAAGATGTCAGATACAGAAATCAGACGTCCAATTCTATTTTTATTTCATAAATCCTTTTTAAAATTCTCTCTTTGAATCAATCCTTTTCATTTAACAGTTGTATTCTTTGGTTTTAAAAAGTACTGAGCTTGCTCCCTGTGTTCGACCTCGGATACTTTAGTTTCTCGAGTAATAAAATTCCTTATATTTGTTTAAACGTTTTGTCGGTTATACTACAACGTAATATACTTTAAAACCCGCACAAAAATGTGAGAACATTTTGGCGCCGTTGTCGGGGAGCAACGGGCACTTTTAAAGCTTTTGATTACAACTTTTCTATCTAATATCTGACTTAACTTCTCTCTTTTGTTGTGTTCAAGCAGGGAAAGCAAAACAAAAAGGAAAGAACAATAACTGCACAACAAACAGGTAATTTCCATAAGCCCTCTCTCTTAACCCTCTCAAAATCTAAAAAGGAAAAAAAAGAGAAAAATCAACTTAGGGCTACCTGTTTCATACTTAGTAACTCATTAAGTTGCCTGATTTTCATTTCAACATATTTTTGTCTGTTCATCCAACTAAGGCAACTAGGGCTAAAACTTTCTTGATTGAGCCCTAGGTGCTAATTTCTAAAGCAACTAAATTGGACCCACTAGAGCCAAGTTAGGGATTGCAAAGCTAGGGTTTTTAGAGACACATCTTCTCTTAAATAAAGAAACAAATTTTCCAAAAAGAGGTGTGCCTAAATCGTGTTTGAAAAGATCTATACAAGAGGAACCGTAAGCAAATCAGGTTGTTAATCCATTTGAGCCATGAAAAAAAGGACCTAAAAAACTCTCAAAGGAACAAGAGGTGAAGTTGATCCCTTGGGTCAACCAACCTTAAAATTAGGTCACTTTTTTACAATCAAAATACTTAAAAGTTCAAGTGGAACATTAAGCACCTTGCTCTTAAAATAAAAAAAAGGTAGACTTAAGAGGTCAAGGTCCCCATTCTGGTCTACCTGGAACCGCAGTGACAAGAGAGGTCGGGTGGGGGAAACCCTGTAACCCGTGGGGACGCGCTACCGTGTAGGGGTCTTTGCGGGACTCTCCCTCTCTGGCTGCCCAGGTATTTCTCAGGTGGGCAATCTTCTGATCCAGGGGTCCATCTGCCCCGAACCTCTATAGTCACCCAACAATTTTTGGGTGTCTTGATTGGGTCCAGCACCTTCTAATCTCATCACATCTTTCGGTGCATGTTCGGTAGGAGGTCCTTAAGACCTCCTCTAGAAATTCACTCTCATCGAGGCCAAGCCTCGACGCCCTTGTTTGTGCAGCAACCCCACCACATAAATCTTTCATCTGATTCAGATCCTGATTCTCCTTCTTCTCTCATCATGGCACAACCCATTGAAGAGGAGAACAACCTTGAACACCAACTTCAACGCCTTAATGATCTCTTTCAGAACTTTGTAAACCCACCACAGCGACCTATGATGTGAGATCACTATAATCACGCTGCGGTGGCAATCGAACCCCGAGTACGAATCCCAATTGGAGGACCTGATTCTGAACTGAAGCCCAATATGATTCATGCCATACCGAAGTTCCATGGGCTTAACTCTGAGGATCCATTCGAACACATCAAACAACTCAAGCATCTGGCCCAGACCTTCGGGTCAGATGTACAAAATCGGGATATCCTACTCATGAAAATGTTTTCGTTCTCCCTCATGGACAAGGCCGCACATTGGTATCAAACTCAAACCCGTCCGATCAACACATGGGAGGAATTGCAGTCCGAATTTTTGAAAAAATTCTTCCCCGTTGGCCGAACGAATGCCTTGCGCCACCAGATCACTCATTTCACTCAACAACCGGGAGAACCTCTTCACGAAGCTTGGGATCGATTCCTAGATCTCATGCGAAAGTACCCCCATCACGGAGTTCCTAAGTGGGCACAAGTCCAGTCTTTTTACCAAGGACTCCGTGAGGATATTCGTTTATTCGTCAATGCAACGTGCGGAGGAAACATCATGGGTCAACACGAGGACACGGTGTGGGAGATTCTCGAAAACATGTGCGAGAACTCCATAAATAATGACTCCATGGGCTTATTCGACAGGACGAATGCCCGCGCATCGACGAATCTAAGAGGGAAACATGAGATGCAGGACCTGTCCACTTCCGTCGACTTGGAACTGTTGGCCAGTCAGCTGGACAAGGTTTCTATCAAAGAAAAGAAGGTGGATGAGCTAACTCGACATTTGCAGCAAGCCACCTCTGCGCAAAACTCTTATGCATGACCTCCTCTGGAAAGGGAAACTATGCAAAACATCTATCACCAACCTGCCAAGGGGATGGACCCATATCCACCCCCGTCTGCCTCTCGGACCGGAGTAACCTCCGATCCATTCTACTCGAGTTGGGGGAACTCTGAACCCTCGTATTCTGACTTTCCCGAGGTTCCTCAGAACTGCGAGGACCTCAACGCCATCCAGAATGACCCGTTCTCCAATACCTACAACCTTGGATGGCGAAATCATCCTAACTTTCAGTGGGCGGGAAATTCTCAAAGACCACTATATCAACCCCGTCCACAAGCCTCTCGTCCCTTTCAGCCGCCTCAGCCTCGGCCCAATCCCACCTACCAATCCGGGCAAAACCAGGATCAAATGACTCTTATCCTTCAAGCACTGGCTGACATTCAAAAGACAAATGCGGCAATGCAAAAATAGCACAAGGACGAAATCACAGAGGTTCGCAATCAACTGGCCCAGATGGCAAATTCCCGCCAACCTGGCACCCTTCCTTCGCAACCTCTACCCAACCCAAATAACGTGCTAACCCAGAAGCGCATTATGAATCCAAATTCAGGCCAAACACATGTGATTTATCAGGCCCCCGCTACTCCATCACCAGACGGGATGGAGGCTTCAACATCTTATGCGGGATTTCAGCAGCAGCCACCCCTCCTACCTAACCCAAATCATGCCGGGTTGAACTCTGTAACAACACGTAGTGGTAAATAACCCAAGACCCACATTATCCGAACCACTCCAAGCCTGATAGTGGCTAAGACGCTAGGATAGTTATCCAAGATACTACTGTCCCAGATCAAGAACCTGGACCTATCCTAGAGGAACCAGCTAGGATCCCATTTCCTGAGGCCTTGACCAAAGGAAAAAGAATAACCAAACCCGTGGCTCCCAAGGAGGATCTGGTCAAGCTCTTGAACAGGTCCAGATAAACATCCCGTTGATGGATGCAATCCGCCACATACCGGCTTACGCAAGATTCTTGAAAGACATATGTACACCTAAACGTAAGCCGCGAACAAAGGAAGGGAACCCAATCGTACTGTCAGAGCAAGCCAGCTCTGTCATCTTGAGCAAACTCCCACCCAAGGCTAAAGACCCAGGAACTCCCTTGATTTCTTGTAAAATTGGTGAAACCCAATTTGATAGAGCCCTACTAGATCTAGGTTCCTCCATAAATTTAATACCTACATCCCTCCTTGACCACCTTGAAGAATCTGAACTTAAACCCACTGAGGTGACATTGCAGTTAGCCGATCGATCCATCAAGTCACCCAAAGGAATACTCAAGGATGTCATTGTTAGGGTAAGAGATTTTTATTTTCCAGTGGACTTCATAGTACTAGACATGGATGCACCTAAGAACCCAAGGGACACACCAATCATATTAGGGAGACCCTTTTTGGCCACTGCTAGGGCCAACATTAACTGCGAAGAGGGCCAGATAGAATTAAAATTTGGGAATCAAAACATGAAGATTGACATTTTCAAGGCCCAGCAAGGGATTAATTGCGGGGTTATAGAGGAAATATGTGATGTCAAAGCCGTGGTTGATGAATTGCATATAGAGGACAACCTGATTATTCCTTATCAACCACTAGAGAATCAAAAACCACTAACAGAGGAGTGCGAACATGATCTAGATACACCTATGACTCCTACCATTTCTCCTGATGCAAACCCCGAACCACCCGCTGCTGCTGACAACCCTGTCATGGAACTCAAACCCCTTCCCGAACATCTAAAGTACGTCTTTCTGGATTCAAATCAGATGTTTCCTATGATTATCAATTCTCGACTCACACCTGACCAGGAACTCCGTTTGATTTCTGTTCTCCAGCAACATCGTAGAGCCATTGGATGGACTCTCGAAGATTTGACTGGTATAAGCCCTTCATACTGCACACATCAAATCTACATAGAAGAAGGCTCACGACCTTCAAGAGAAATACAAAGACGCCTAAACCCTAACCTACAGGAGGTCGTGAAAAAGGAGATCATAAAGTGGTTAGATGCAGGGATCATTTACCCGATCTCCGACAGTCGTTGGGTGAGTCCAATACAAGTGATGCCTAAGAAGGCAGGACTTACCATCATCACGACTGAAACCGAAGAAGTCATTCCTACCCGAATAGCTAGCTCGTGGAGAGTCTGCATTGATTACAGAAGACTCAATTCCTCCACGAAGAAGGATCATTTCCCACTACCGTTTATTGATCAAATCCTCAAAAAACTAGCGGGAAATAGGTTTTTCTGCTTTCTTGACGGGTATTCCGGTTACAATCAGGTGGCAATCCATCCAGAGGACCAAGAAAAGACTACATTCACCTACCCCTTCGGGACGTACGCGTTTCGAAGGATGTCGTTCAGTCTCTGCAATGCACATGCAACTTTTCAGCGGTGCATGCTTGCCATATTCTTAGATATGGTAGGTGATTATTTGGAAGTCTTCATGGATGATTTTTCAGTTTTTGGAGAATCGTTTGACGATTGCCTCCAACACTTGGTCCAAATACTCAGGCGGTGCATCGAGGTGAATTTGGTTCTTTCCTGGGAAAAGAGCCATTTCATGGTGCCTGAGGGAATTGTCCTGGGACATCTAATCTCGGAGAAAGGCATCTAAGTGGATCGAGCTAAGGTTAACTTGATTTCCAAGCTTCCTATGCCTAGCTCGATTAAGGACATCCAATCTTTTTTGGGGCACGTCGGTTTCTACCGCCGATTCATTCCCGATTTTTCAAAAATTGTGCTCCCCCTGACCAACCTTCTTTCCAAGGATGTGCCTTTCGAAATTTCCAAGGAATGCACTCAAGCATTTGAGATCCTACGTGACCAAGTCACCCAAGCCCCGATCCTACAGTCCCCTAATTGGTCTCAACCCTTTGAGATCATGTGCGATGCATCTGACTTTGCTGTAGGAGCGATTTTGGGGCAGAAAATTGACGGGAAACCTGTGGTCATTTACTATGCCAACAAAACACTGAATGAAGCTCAGCGTAACTATACGGTTACTGAGAAAGAGCTGCTGGCCGTAGTATTTGCCCTGGAGAAATTCAGATCATACCTTCTGGGTTCCCGTGTTATCATATACTCGGATCATACAGCTGTGAGGCATCTCCTTGCTAAGAAGGATGCGAAACCTCAATTAATTTGATGGATCTTGCTATTGCAAGAATTTGACCTCGAGATTCGCAACAAGGCGGGAAAGCAAAATGTGGTAGCCGATCACTTGTCCTGCCTTCCTTCTGAAATTATTGATCCTTCCGGACCTATTACAGAACATTTTCCTGATGAGCACCTCTTGACTATCAATACAAGTCTTCCATGGTTCGCTGATATAGTTAATTACCTGGCATCACATCAGATTCCGTCCGATTGGCCGAAGGCCAAAAAGGACAAATTGCGTTCCGATGCCAAGTACTACCTATGGGAAGACCCGTATCTATTTTGCATTGGTGCCGATCAGATAATCTAACGGTGCATCGCGGAAGTGGAAATCAAAGACATACTCTCATTCTACCATGACCAGGCATGCGGTGGACATTTTTCAGGACATAAAACCGCAGCAAAAGTCCTCCAGTGTGGCTTTTACTGGCCCACAATTTTCAAGGATGCATACGATCACTATAGGGCATGTTCCCGTTGCCAGACTCTGGGCAACATGAGCCATCAAGACATGATGCCTCTACAGCCGATCTTGGTATGCGAAATTTTGGATATTTGGGGGATTGATTTCATGGGACCCTTTCCGACCTCGGATGGCTTCGAATACATCTTACTCGCAGTTGACTATGTTTCCAAGTGGATAGAAGCCATTCCGACCCGAACCAGCAATCATAAAGTCGTTATAAAATTCCTCCATCAAAACATTTTCTCAAGGTTCGGGATTCCGCGTGCTATAATTTCCGATGGAGGGACCCATTTTACAAACTCTCAATTCAGGTCACTGATGACCAAATACAGGGTGTCGCACCGAATCTCTACTCCTTACCACCCCCAAACTAATGGTCTAGCTGAGCTATCTAACCGAGAGATCAAGAAGATCCTTCAGGTTACTGTTCGACCTAATAGAAAAGATTGGTCTTCTCGGCTTCCGGAAGCATTGTGGGCCTATAGGACCGCCCACAAGACCCAATTAGGAATGTCTCCCTCCAGACTAGTGTACGGGAAGGCATGTCACCTCCCCGTCGAGTTGGAGCATAAGGCCTATTGGGAAGTACGGACCTGTAATCTTAACCTTTCCAAGGCTGGAACCCATAGAAGACTTCAAATGAGCGAGATCGATGAGTTACGCTGCGACGCGTATGAGAACTCACGAATTTACAAAGAATGGGTTAAAGCTTTTCACGACAAACACATTTCTAGAAAGGTCTTTCATCCTGGTCAAAAAGTTTTACTCTTTGATGCCCGACTAAAACTATTCCCAGGGAAGCTAAGATCCAGGTTGGTCGGACCCTACCTAGTCCGACAAATCTTCGGAAATGGAGCCATTGAAATCAGCCCACTCAGCCACGATTCTGAACCCTTTGTCGTGAATGGTCAGAGACTCAAGCCGTTCATTGACATGACTGATATAGATTTGGCTGAGTCATCCTTTACCCTCCATTCCTCTTGAGCTCATTACGCCCATCCGATGGCGTAAAACTCAGCTCTTAACGGGAGGCAACCCGTCATTCTTTGAAAAACCCGAAACCTTTTC
The DNA here is from genome assembly GCA_037157565.1 of Thalassia testudinum. Lineage (NCBI taxonomy): Eukaryota > Viridiplantae > Streptophyta > Magnoliopsida > Alismatales > Hydrocharitaceae > Thalassia > Thalassia testudinum. The sequence goes on from JAZHRO010000031.1 coordinate 151,187,429, forward strand.
TGACATCACTATACGGAACTCATATTGCACTTTAGGGTTCATCCATTATAACAGCCGACTTCACCTCAGGTATACCTACCCAAGATTAGAAATCATTCGCAACAAGTCACTTCGACCCATTCACTTACCACACACCTGTCCTAATGCATGAACTAAGCTGAATTCAAACCCACCTAATTTACAATGGGGACATTGCAAATCTTAGGCATGGGGGGGTATGAAAGTGCAAAATGTCAGAAAATTCATATCAAGAAAAGGGTTTCATAAAAAAAAAAAAAGACTTGATAGAGGGGAGGAACAATTCAGGGTCATACAAATGAGAGGAAGAAAAGAGAGCAAAATGACAAAAAGGAGCACAAAAGGAAAATAAAAAGAAAGTCATTAGTAAAAGATTAAGGGGTTAACTGAAGTTCTAGACCGAACCAAGAAAAAGAAAAGAAAAGTGCTACGGAGATATAACAAGAGGTTAGCAGGAATGCTGGTCTTAGGCCTCTTGGGCTAGTATCTTTAGCTTAAAAATTCACGTATCCATTAAAATCTGGATAGTCCTCAAGAGGTTGAGGAAAATCCGAAGTTTGAGTATTAGGTCTAAGGCTTAGGAAGTATTCAGCCTCATTAACTGAGCTCCGATTTGCGGGATTCGGTAACCTAAGCACCGCAAATTCACACACAGTCGGGTTCAGTGCGCATAAACATCCAAATCACGCGAAAAGCGTTGAATGTTCTGAAAAAGTCACCAAGATTAGGAGCGGCCAATCAACACAAATTGATTTGGACGAGTTCCCAGCGCGGAGAGGAGGGAAATTCCCCTCGAAGATGCGTAACAACATATCGTCTCCTTGGTGCTTGTCTCTTAGGATATTTAAATATCCTACTGGGGGTAGGTAAGCACTCTGCTAGTTCAGATACCATGGGCGACATTATCACGAAATGTCGATCGCAAGGGGATGAATTCGGCCACGGAACGCCATGGGCGGGATTATCTCGAAATCTCGAAAGCCAGGGTTCTGGGGGTTTCCATGGGCGGGATTATCTCAAAATCTCGAAAGCCAGGGACCCTTGAGGATTGATGATGGGGACGAGGAATCCGATACAGATAGTGTTGAGAAGCTAATCCAAAGCTAGAAATAAAAAGAAAAGAGCGAGAAAAGCTCTCCAAACAAATAAATCTTCTATCTCTCTCTTACAAAAACGCATTGCAAACTGAACTTAGGCTAAAAATGTCTCAAGCACAGGTGCTTTAACCGCGGAGTCCAATAAACCCTAGCTTAATTTTTGTGGGCCGTAGAAACCTTTGCGGAGGACTGAGGCTAAAGCAGAATAGGTCCAAATTTTGGTTGGTACTTGAGTACCTTTAGGCCTATTGTCAGCACTCCTACCTAATCACAAAAGAAGAAGCACTTATCATTGTTGGCAGACACTTAGGGTCTAGAATGGAAGTTAGAACTTTGAAATTTTGCTAAGGGACTAGCAAAAGCTAGGCATGGGGGTATGATGAGAGCCTCATCATGAGCCATAACTAGCTCATTTTGACCCAATAAAGAAGATAAAAGCTCCTACATAACCTAGAAGACGGCTTAACTGAAGGAACAAGTGCTCTGAGAAGAAAACTTGAAATAAAGGTTAAAACTGCAATTTTACCATTGCAGTACATAAATGGGATTTCTCAGAGGCAAAACATATGTCAAATGGTCTAAATGGGATAAAAAGTGGGTTGAGTCAATCAGAAATGGGTTTATGTGCAATCTAAGAATTAAATGACACTTGGTAACCCTAAAAGAGACCCGATTAAATTAACAAGGTTCCGATCAGGATAAAAATCAAGTAAACCCTCTAAGAATCATGGAAAAACATCCTCTAGGGTTGAGAACACTTAATTTGGCCTTTGGAACCCAGTTTGACCTAAAATAGGGTCCTAGCTCTTCAATTAACCTAATTTGGGTTTTTACGCAAAATGTCCAGTCAAACGAGGTCAAACCTAAAATCCAACTTCACCATTGGATTCCTTAGGTCAAAATTAGGTTTGTACCAAAATCTGGACCTAAGGGGAGGTCATCTTGACCTACTTTGCAATTCAGTACACCCAAATCACAATTTAGTCCCTATCTTTTGAATATCTTTGCTGAGAGCCCCCTAAGTTCTTCGCCCCCTTTGCAATCCGGTCCTGCCGCCATTGTTAGGGCAAAACCAAGCTCCAGCGAAGTTTAGAGAGGGATTCCTCTTCGATTCCTCAGAGATTCTCTCCCAAAAATGGAAGGGAGATTCTCTGAGGAATTCCCTTCCATTTAAGGCCGATCACAACCGCTGGTGTGAACCCAATCTCTTGTGCGAACGCACGAGAGATTTGGGTATCTTAACTTCTTTCCATCTCCGGCGACCAACCTCAGACGCTGGCGTGCCCTCCACGCTCTGCACACCCGGCCCAGCGTCTATAAAAGAGACTACACCTTCGGCCGCTCGATCTAAGCTTGATTTTGACAGAGATCCCCTCCAAATTCTCTCTCTCCCATCTCCGGCCAAACGACCTGCAAGCTCCGGTGACCTCCTCCCCTCCTCGTCGCTCTGCTGCCATACCAGCAGCAAAGTCAACTCCGCCACTTCCTCCCGCGTCGCACTGTACCACGCGCGTGTACCCTTGACCTCATCTTCGTCGCCGCTTCCTCCCTCAGGGTCCTTCTTCCCTGACGATGGTAATTATGCGCCGTCCTCTCCGCCGCCTCCCTTCCTTCCAGACCACTCCAGATACCTTCTCCCTCCTCTCCTCTCTCTTTTCCCCCTGCTATTTTATCTGATTACCCCTCGACAGTGCCTAACCACCTCCATCGTCCTCGCCTTCGACCGCCCTCCGGCGAGCTGCCCACACCACTCCGCCCCTCCACACGGCTCACCAACCCCCTCGTGAGCTCCGCCTCACCACCAGGAACTCACTTCACCCCACCACTTCCACTCCAGACCTCCACAATCACCCCCCGAACAACCCAACATCTCCGGCCACAGGTTGACCTAGGCACGCACGCTTAGGCCGACCTGCAGCCTGCAGCACCGCCCACCTCCTTCGCCGTGCCACGGCAAAGGTTTCTAGCCAATCTGATTGGGCCAATAGGCCATTCTTGTGTGTGATAGGTTTAAGCTCCGGCCGCCATTATCAGCCGAAGCAGCAAGGAGCTTGTAGCAGCTTCAGGTACCAGGACTCCCAGGCTGCAGGTGCAGCAGATTCCCGCGACTGTCGCAAAGTGAGTGAGGCTCAAGTCGCAAAGAGAGGCTAGCAGCTGGAGCAATCGCGCGACGAAAGCTCTGCGGGCGCGAAAGCAGGACCGACCAGATAGTCCCACATCGTGGGATTGCAAAACACAGGTATCATATAAGTTGTTTTTCTGTTTTAAGCCCATTGCCTCCGTAACCACAGGGGTGAGGTCCCTCACCTGCCCTCACACCCGCCTCGTCCGCAGCTTGACCTCGCGGATCTGGTGGGATCCGACCCGACCTAAACCTACGCACTCCTCTCGCATCACCACTTGCCGGTGCGCCTGGTCCCGGGTGCGAATCTGACCCGACTACCCGTGTGGCTCTGGGAGAGCGTCCTTGAGCAAATTGCTGGTGAGAGAGAGAGATGCTTGGGTAGAGGGACGGGGGTAGGTTTTGCCTCGGCTGTGGTGTGTGTAGGAAGGAAGAAGTAAAGGAAGCAGCTGCAAAACAGGAAGAGAAGAAAGAAGAGGCTGTGTAGCAGTGAAAGGAGAAGTTTTTGTAGAGAATAAGAAAGAAGAAGAAAGACAAGGCAGAAGAGAGAGAAGAACGAAGAGAGGCCAAGTGAAGAAGAAGAAAGGCAAGGCAGAAGAAGAAATAAGAGAAAAGAAACAATGGCAGGAAGAAGCCTGCACAAGACAAGAAGCAAAAGCAGAAAGAGAGAAGAGCAATGAAGAAGAAGAGAGAAAGGAGATTACATTTAAGACGTCTGATACAGAAATCAGACGTCCAATTCTATTTTTATTTCATAAATCCTTTTCGAAATTCTCTCTTTGAATCAATCCTTTTCATTTAACAGTTGTATTCTTTGGTTTTAAAAAGTACTGAGCTTGCTCCCTGTGTTCGACTTCGGATACTTTAGTTTCTCGAGTAATAAAATTCCTTATATTTGTTTAAACGTTTTGTCGGTTATACTACAACGTGATATACTTTAAACCCGCACAAAAACGTGAGAACAACATCTCTCATTTGTACTTCGATTTTGTATTATGAACTTGCATTATACTTTGATTTTATGAAGGTTGTATGAAGTTTGTTGCTTATGTATCATGCTTTACCTGATATTTGCTTGCTTAAAATGTTTGCTTGATATTTGCTTGCTTAAAACATATTATTCTCTTATCTCTTTTCTTGCTTGACAAAAAGGGGGAGAAATGGTATGGATACTTCATATTTAAAATAGGGGGAGGTTCGTTTGAGGGGGAATTTCTTTTACTTCTTGTGGAGTTTTTTATTCTTCTCTTATTAAGTTTCTGTTTATTTAAATATGGGTATCTTGTTTGTTCGTCAACACCAAAAAGGGTGAGATTGTTAGAACTTAGTTCCACTTCTCTTTTGTGTTTTGGTGTTAACAAAACTATTTTAAAATTTGATGAGTTTGTGAAGTATTACAAGAAAATACAGGAGTTAGAAAGTATGCAAGCAAGAAAGAATGGAAGACATGAAGATTGAAGACCATAGTTTAGTTTAGTTTGTTGTATCTTAGAACTTTTGTATGTCTCCTAACAAGAAAAAGATATCTTAGGAGTTAAAATCTAAGTAGAGATAATTAGGGACCAAAATCACATTCAATCATTCGTTTTAAAACTAAAAATCGACTCTTTGAAAATATTATCATATAGCTAAGATAGAATTTCCATAAAACTTGGTTTAAACTTGTGAAATAAGGTACTCGTAGCAAGTACCGGCACTAGTCATAAGTACCAATACATGCTAGGCATAGGTTTAGGCCTAAACCCCAAATTGTGAACAACAAGGATCGGTACTCATCATGAGTACCAATATTAAGTGTTCATAGTTGGTGGACTTTTGGTGTGCCTAGACCTTACAAGTACCGGTACTAATCCCCAGTACCGGTACATGTAGGTCACAACCCTATTTCCTGTGAGTCACAGGTACTGGTACTAGTGATAAGTACCGATACCAAGTGACTTTGTTGGTACTCAGCAGAATGCATTGAGTATCGGTACCAATGATCTGTACCGGTACCCCAGGCATTGTTGTATTGATTGTGAGCAGTTAGTACTGATGGGAACACCATCATGAGCCCTAATTAGCTCATTTTAACCCAATGAAGAGAATAAATGCTCCTACATAACCGCCTAAAGGTCCAACCTGATTACATTTCTACCCCTAACTTTCAAAATCCCTTATAACTTACAACTAGCCCCCTAGCTTTCTAGTCATCTTCACAAGGAGGTCCCTCTACCATTATCGTGGAGGAGACCTACTCCAACGACCTTTGACAGAGGAGATTTCTTTGATTTCTCAGAGAATCTCCTCCAAAATTGTAAGGGAGATTCTCTGAGAAATTTCCTCCAATCTAAACCCATCTTTGATCCTTGATTCTTTCCCAATCTCTCATGCGAACGCATGAGAGATGTGGGTATCCTAACAAGCTTCCATCACCGACAACTTTCCATGCTTGGGAAGCTTGCTTCCCAAGCCTTAACCGACCTCCAGAGCACTATTTAAGGGAGCCCAGACCTCTCCAACTCCTCCACGCTCGATTTAGGTAGCAACTACCCCTAATTCCTCTCTTCCCCTCATGGCTGTAGTCTCCTGGACGTCCGGCGACCTTCCCAGCTTCTCCTCGTCGTCTGACCGCCATACCTACAGCGGATCCACCTGCCCTGACTTCGTCTGCGTCTTGTCGTACCAGTAGGCGCTTCCCCCTCTTCGTCCTCGCTAATCCCACCTCACCGGAGCTGCCTTCATCTCCAGCGTCGGCCACACCAGACCCGACGCCTCCACTCACCCCCATCGTCCCTTGACCTTCCAGATAAGCTTCCTCTCCCCTCTATTTTCTTCGCCACCCTTTATTCTCCAAAATCGACCACTATTGACCTCCATCACCTCCATCCCCTCCATCTTCGACCACCAACTCCGACGAGGTCATCCCACCTCCACAGGCCACCCCAACCCTCTCTAACAAGCCCACAACCTTTGTCTCACTCCACTGACCACTTCACCTCACTCCACTCACCACGCCACTCACTCAAACCACCCCCCGAACACTCCCACACATTTGCAGACAGCGTGCCTTAGGCACGCACGCACAGGCACCCCCGAGCCACGCCGACATCCCCATCACATTCATCGTGGTTTGGCGACCCTCTCTGAACATTTTGACGTGGTTGCGAGGCCGATCATGTGTTTTTAGGTTCATCGCCCCTCCGCCATTGTTGCGGATCTTGAAGCAAGATAGAAGTCACGCCCAGGTCTTGCTGCTCCAGGTGCTGCTGTCCCAGGTGCGTGGAAGCCCCTCGCGCACGCACTCAGGCCTTCAATTGGAGTCGAGAGACTCCACGCCTACAGCTATTGCAAAGCTCAACCTGCTACAGGCACGCTAGGAAAGGGTGAGACATTTAGTCCCACCTCGGAAGTGAAGGAGCATCCGCACCTGCATAAAAGGACAAAGTGACAGAGGATGTTCGCCTTAGATCCACAAGGTGAGGTCCCACTCACCCAACCTAGTCTCATCTATGAACACGCCCTGTGGACCTGGCCTGACCCGACCTGACTGCACTCCTCGCCCACTACCGCATGCCAGTGAGCCTGGTCTCGGGTACGCACCTGACCCGATTACCTGACTACTTGTGTGGCTCTGGGAGAGCGGATCCTAAGAGAGAAAGAGAGGAGAGTTGCACGCGGGTAGGGGTAGGTTTTGCTACAGGGTTCTCCAGTCGACACTTAGTCGCAGGCTGAAGAAGAAGAGAAGGCCAAAGCTAAAGGCCAATGGCAGGAGCTAAAGAAGTAGAAGCCAAGGAAGAAGAAAGGCAAGGGAAAACCAATCACAGGAGCTGAAGAAGGAAGAAGAAGAAGGAGAAGACAGAGAAAATGCAAAGGAAAAAGAAGAAGAGAAAAAGCGAAAGCACACAGAGAAAGAGAAGATAAAGAGAAGAATCGTGAAGGCAAAGATAGAGGAAGTCAGAATAGAAGCCAAAAGAAGAAGGAAGGAGAAGACAGAGAAAAGAAAGAGACAGGAAATCAGATACTTTAGGTCGTCTGATTTACAAATCAGATGACAGATCATTACTTTCATTTCATAGTCATACATTGAATTATTTAGTGATATTGTATGAGTACTTGGTGATTTACATCACTATTTTACTCCCATATTTTTTCACTCTGACACTGTGACTATTGTAATTTCTTTCAGTTTAAATTGTGATCTTGATTTCTAAATACCAATTTGCTCCCTGTGTTCGACCTCGGAGATCTTTTTGAGTAATAAAATTATTTCTATTTTGAATGCTACTTCAGTTGTACTACAACGTAATACTTTTAAAACCCGATTCAGCGATCCTAACATTTTGGCGCTGTTGCCGGGGAGCAATGGGCATTTTAGAATTCTTGATTACAATTCCTGATTTGGTATTAATTTGCTATATCTCTTTTGTTGTGGTTGTTTCGAGGAGAAGATTCAAAGAAAGGCAGCTGCACATCAAACACACCAGGGTTAGGTAACTTCTAATTACTCTCTCTCTTAAAGCCGCTCATTCTGATAAGGAAAAAAGAGCAAAATCAATTAGGGCTAGTTGCTTTACATTCTTAGCTAGTTCATCAAGTTTCCTGAGTTGATTTCAACAACAAAATCTGATTTGTGCACCCAGTTAAGGTAACTAGGGATATCACTTTCTTGTTTGAGCCCTAAATACCACATTTGTCAAACTAAATTGGACCAAAATTAGAGACAATTAAGGATTTCATGTTAGGGTTTTAGTGACACACTTCCACAAGCAAGAATCAACTCTCCAAAGTGATGTGTGCCTAAGCCTTGGTTGAATTGATCTATTCAAGAAAACCCTAAAATTCAGGCTCTTAATCTCACTTGAATCCTAAAAGAAAGACCTAAAACTTTTCAAAGGACAATTAGGTGAAGTTGACCCACCTTGGGTCAACCAACCTTGAAATTAGATCACTTTTGCACTAAATACATCTAAAGTTCAAGTGAAATCTTAAAGCACCCTTGCTCTTTAATAAAACTGTTAGACTTAAGAGGTCAAGTCCCCATTTTAGTCTACCTGGAACATCAGTGACAAGAGAGGTCGGGTGGGGGAAACCCTGTAACCCATGGGGGCACTCTACCGTGTAGAGGTCTTTGCGGGACTCTCCCTCTCTAGTTGCTAAGGTATTTCTTTGGTGGACGGCTTTCTGACTAAGGGGTATCATCCACCCCGATCCTCTATGGTCATCTAAATTTTTTGGGTGTCTTCATTGGGTCCATCACATTCTACTCTCATCCAGATCATCGGTGCATGTTTGGTAGGAGGTCCTTAAGATCATCTTTGAGGCCTCCTTTAGTCATTCACTCCCGTTGAGGCTAGGCCTCGACTTCGATGTTTGTACAGCAACGCCATCACATAGACATCTCCTCTGATTCATCTAAACCAAATTCTCCTTCATCCATCATCATGGTACAACCTGCAGAAGAAGAGATTAACCTTGAGAACCAACTTCAACGCCTTAATGATTTATTCCAAGCCATTGTGAATCCACTGCAGTGTCCTATGATGCAAGATCATTACAATCCTGCTGTGGTGGCGATTGAACCTCGAGTCTAAATCCCGGTTGGAGGTCCTGATTCTGAACTCAAGCCCAACATGATTCATGCTATTCCAAAATTTCATGGGCTCAATTCCAAGGATCCTTTCCAGCACATCAAATAGCTCAAGCATCTAGCCCAGACCTTTGGGTCAAATGTCCAAAATTGGGACATTCTTCTCATGAAAATGTTATCCTTCTCTCTCATGGATAAAGCAGCTCACTGGTATCAGACTCAAACGCGTCCAATCAACACATGGGTTAAACTACAATCCGAATTTCTGAAAAAGTTCTTCCCAGTTGGTCAAACGAATGCTTTACAACACCAGATCACACACTTCACACAGCAGCCTGGAGAACCACTTCACGAAGAATGGGTTCATTTCTTGGATCTCATGCAAAAGTGCCCCTATCACGGAGTTCCTAAATGGGAACAAGTCCAGTCTTTTTACCAGGGACTCTGTGAAGATATCTGTTTATTCGTTAATGCAACTTGCAGAGGAAATATCATGGGTCAACACGAAGACACTGTGTGGGAGATTCTCGAGAATATGTGTGAGAACTCCATCAATAATGACTCCATGGGCTTATTTGACCGGACGAATGCCCGCGCATCAACAAATCCAAGGGGAGCACATGAGACTAGGGCCTGTCCTCATCTGTCGACTTGAAATTGATGGCCAATTATTTCGACAAGGGCTCTATCATTGAGAAGAAGGTGGATGAGCTAACTTGACATCTGCAGCGAGCCACCTCTATGCAAAACCCGTTCGCACAGCCGTCCTCTGGGAGGGAAGCTGTGCATAACATCTTGATGTAAACATTTTTACATTGCATAGGATGTCTATTTATCCATGTTCTTCAGTATAGAATTGCATTGCATAATATAAATATTGCATAGCATGCATCATCTTGCATTTAGATTAGTTTGAATAAAATGGAGGTTAATTGTCTCCTTTTATGTTTAGGGACAGGGAAAAATTTTTATCGAGGCCTCGGATCGAAAATCCAACCATACAGATGTGATCAGGATGATAATTGGAGTTCAACAACTCCAAGATCGCCCTAATCAAACATCTGTAGCTTCAGATAGAGATCGGGGAACCCTAGAAGATCAAGGGCCTAGATGGTGTGAATCCACACTTCAAATGACAAATCCGACTGCATGGATGGATTCGAATTGATGATCGCAGCCTAACGACGTGAAAATTGACTCAATCCGACAACCGTGGCACCATCTCGACCGCCCAATCGACCGCCCTCAACTTCTGAAGATGCTAGCAACCACGAATCTCCACCGTTGGATCAAGATCCAACGACTGAGTTTGCATGCCAACCGGTGCGCCCATCCTCTGAAGCTGCACCTGAAGAGCCGCCTTGACCGTTGGATCTCAATCCAACGGTCCTGATCACGTGCGCACGAATTCATCTTTGCAACACAAGTGTCGCTGTAGCGCAGCGAGTGAATGCGCTTACGCGACGCAGCGACGCACGTTCGATTCCTCGCAAGCGACTACTGGGGCACGGGCGAGAGGCTTTGCAACCACTCGATCGTGATAGAGCAGCTGTAGGTGCTCAATAGCAGCCACGCGCTATTGCACGCCCGCACGTAACGCGGGATCACATGCGTATGCACACGCTGAGGAGGCGGGCGAGGGCGCATCTCAGTTGTTCGATCTCGCGATCGAATGGCCGAGATTTAAAGAACGTGGAAAGGCGTTGAGTGCAGGGAGGCGAGCGAGCGCGCGGGTGCCGCCCACGAAGGCCACATTCAAACCTGTAGTGATGGTTTTATCCGTCACTAAAGGTCCAAAATTAATTTTTTCAAATTAAAATGACCAAATTGCCCTCACTCCTTGCAACTATAAAAGGAGACCCCCTCCATATGAAATTCTCATCCCTTTCTTCTGTTCTCTCCCTCTCCAAAGCTCAAGAGAAGCTTGTCCCACACCTGAGATGCTTCTTAAGAGATAAAGTCAAATTTTCATCCCCCTTTTAGAAGCGGATCCTGCGACGACGACGACGTGCTGCCCCGTTCCCGTTCTTCCCACTTCGTCCTCCTTCGTCCTACTCCGTTCCCCGTCTTCCAGGCGTTGTCCCGCCGGGCTTGTCCTCCAAGCGACCGTCGAGGAGGATATCTCTCTCGCCATTCTTTTTACTGCTTTCTAGAGTAGATTTACTACTTTCTAGTGTAATCATTTTCCCGCTTTCTAGTCGTAATGAGTAGTTTAACAAACAATCTATTTGATAATGAATTCCATGTTCATTCTACATCTCGTTTTGGTTTTTGTTTGTAATATTCTCTCTCTCTCATTCTCTCTCTCCCTTCTGTTTAGTGTGAATAGATAGATAGTTTCTAATCAATTAATTTTCTTCGTGACAAATAAAACAAATGCGTATTTTTAAATCAAACGTCTGCTTCCCTGAGTTTAACCTAGGATTTCTATCCTGGTATAAATTTTATTTGTTGAACACGAGTTCTTCGCTTTCATACTATGACGACAGATTTTTCAAAGCCAAATACGTTTGTGTAGCAACTCGTAGCTTCAACATTTTGGCGCCGTTGCCGAGGAGGCAATGCTCTTTGATTTTTTTTTCGCATTTTCTAAGTTACAAATCATTTACCTCACTTCTCTCCTTTCTTATTGTGATTGCAGGTACTCTTTTGAGATGAGCAAAAGCGGTAGATTGGAGCAAAGTGCTATTGAAGGTTCTGTAAGTTATTCCCCACCTCCCACCCATTAGTTTTCATTTCACTACACAATAACACAAACATCAATCAACCTAGGTGTTCTTATAAACTCTAAGGTTAGTTTTGTTTGTTTGTTTGACACCCACACCCGCCTCAACCTCCACATTTAAAAAGAAAAATTTTAAAAAAAATATCTCACAGAGGTACGCAACCTCATCTGATTTTCAAACTCAACCGGTAAACTAATCTTTGGAGCCGGTACACACATCCAAACACATAATTGAGTAGAAATCAGATTAGGTAATCACTTGTGTGCCTAATTTAGTGGTGCAACAGGTCAATTATTTGAGTTGATTGGGCCGTACCATTTCAATTAAAATCAACTCATCAAGTAGTTGCCGATTAGGTTCAACTCTTAGGGATTTACCAGGCACTCCACATTCTTTTAAGTTTTAAAGGAAAACATCTTCACCTGTGCTTTCAAAACCTGGTGTGCCAACAAAACTTGTTTGAAAAAACCTAAAGTTGAATCCTAAAAGCTACTAAGCAAGATTTGAACCCTAAAACTCTCCGCATCAAAAGTAATATTGCTTGAAAACCACTGGTTGTGCATGCACATTGATTGCGCAGCAATCATAGGTCTTAATTGACCTAGATTAAGCTAGGACTTAGCATAAGTTAGGGTTATTCATGCATGCATACGCATTATCTGCATCTTTACTGCTCTTCTTTAGCTATGCATAAAATAATGTTATAATGTGTTGATTAAGTGCATTATATCGATTGCAGGGAATAAGCTGATCAGGAGCTGGATCTGAAGGTGGATCAGGAATAACGGGAGTTGTAGCAGAGCTGGAGCAGAAGGATTAGTTTAAATATAGGAACAATAATGTAAGGGAGTTAAAGGTTTGCTATGCTATTAAGTAGGAATAAAGCAGTAAAATGTGAAGAGCTTAGGTCCATCCTAGCCCTAGGATAGCCTAGAGACTTCCCCAAGCCTTAGCTAGGCTTAGATTAGGTCACAACACCCTAGGAAGCCCTAAAACCCTAGTTCCAACCCTTATCTGGATGTCCAGATAAGTTATAGGATGTCCAGGACCCTTAGCCATCTCCCGCACACCTCAAATCCACTTCTGCAGTGTTATTGGACGTCCAGACACTTTGTCAGACGTCCAATTTCTGCAGAGTACCCAAAACAGAACCCTGATTTCCCCCTGACTCAAATTGAACGTCCAGAACTGAAGTCTGGACTTCTGATTTTTGAGTATAAGTCATCTGATCCTATTATTGGATGTCTGATGCTGGTCTCCAGTCCCTGTTTTGAGATTCAAGTCTTGATCTTAGATCTCTAGGTCCCTAAACCCAATTCCAACCCCATAGGAACCTAAATTAAGGTGCCCTAACCCTAGTACATCACCTCTAGACTCCCCTAAGGACCTAATTAGGTCCTCACTAAACCTAATTGACTTAGATCAAAGTCAATTACCTTCACCTAAATCAATTGGACTCATTGAGTCCAATTGAGCTTAGATCTCAACCCACACAAGTTTAATTGGACTTGGTGAGAGTCAAATTGACCTAAACCCAACCTAATTAAGTTATTCCACTCTCAATTAGGTTCACACTCATTCATTTAAACTTAGGTTAAGCTTAATTGCATTTTCCCCTTAGCAATTAGGGTTTGTAACCCTAATTCAAGACCTACACCTACTCAAACCCCTTAAGACCTAACCTAAGCACCTAGCCACATAGAGCACAACCACACACACACACACACACACACCCATTCACACACACACACACACTTCTCTAGAATTCTCTAGAGACCTCTTGAGATGGCACCACCTCATGGTTGCCAAATTTAGCAACCAAGAGGAATTCAAATTGAGATCCACAATTCTTGGATCTCAAAGACCACATCCACCCACATGTGGCTGTCCACTCTTGGACTCTATCTAGAGAGTTTCACACCTCTCTAGAGAGATGCCATTGGGTCTATACAAAGACCCCATGGGCAGCCAAACACATTCATTCACTTCTTTGGCAATTGCACTCCATTGGTGCCATTCACGCCACCTCCACTTAGATAGTCACTCCACCTCCATGAGCTCACTACCACCACCATGGAGGACACCATGCCGGGATGCTGGATCAACCCTACCTCTCTCCAAGGGTCGGCCTAAGCTACATTGGCCGCCCCTCATTCTCCTCTCGACCACTCCAAGGCCATCGGGGACCACCCCTGAATGCCCTCTATTCTTATAGCTTTAAATCACGCTCTTCATAATCTTTATTGCTTTCATTTAATGCTTAGTAGTGTAGTCTTACTTCTCCCCCAATGATGCATGCGAAATCCCCCCCTCGATTCTTGTATGCGATCATTTTCTGGTAGTTAGGTTTAATTTTCAAGCATTTATGTACAAGCTTTCCTCTATGTTTTATGTTGCAAATAACTCTCCCACTGAATGAATGAAAAATGCTTTTATATATATATATATTTGTCTCTATATGTTTGAAATCACCATGAGCTTAACAATTGTCATTCTTTTTGTGTGATTCAAGTTGCCTGTTTCCAATTCCTAATATTCTTGCAACTAAGCATGTCATACCTAAATACATAATAATCACGAACCTGCATGTGATTCTAAACAAAGTAGAGTAAGATTGATTTCAAAAGTAAAAGCAACGCCTTCCAGAGACGAACGACCGGGACTCAAGTCTTGTTATTTTTACAAACTTAATTTTTGACGAATGTTTTTGCGTGACTATACTACGATTCCGACGACTTTCAAAACACACGAGAACGGATTTCGTCACACACACACACATCAATCAATCATTAAGGGCACAACCCAGATAATGGGCCCATCACATTCCAAAGCACATTCAAACCTAGCCCTAAATAAAACAGAGTAGACGTTGGCCTTAAGGATTTGACTCGCTCTTTGGAGCCCAGAATGAGATTATTTTCGATTAGTCTGTTTCTAATGTTCAATCTGACATCTAGCTAGGGGAGCAGAATCAAACGATCGCGGCTGGGGGTACACTAGGAACCAGAGGCGCAAGCCGAAGGAAGAACCTTCTCCCTAGTCCCTCCTTCTAACTGGTTGGATTGAACAGACAGAAGTAGATCAAATCATTTCTTTATCTCAAGATGGGTTATGGGAGTCTGTAGATCTTTAGGCTAGCCTACTTAAGGACAAGTTTGATTGTTTGTATTGCAGGGTGCCTTTCTTCCTCCCATCTATCATGAATCCTTCCACATTTTATACGCATTCCCGCTCTTTCCCTCCTGTTTTGAGTTATCTTCAACATGACGATTATCCCAATTCGTACTGTAATCAACCATCAATTAGTTGGGATAACTCAAATTGGGGATACAGTTCTGGACCTCCATGTTTATGGTCTAACCCTGAACACTATGATCGTGATTTCTATCCTTCTCAAAGCCACATCGATTATAGATCGTCACCCTTTCATGGACAACATAATACGATCTACAATTAAGAAGGATACATTAATTCTTACCCATCCTCTGATTACATTGCCTTTAGGTCATCACCACCTTTTGAACAATCTGAAATGACCTATTATCAGGAAGGGTATAACGAATCTCAATTCGTTAACTCCTCTGCACTGACCCCAAACCTGCCCAATCCTGAACCAACTTATTTGGTTCAGGGTAACTAGGTTTAAGATAAGGTTTTGGCTAACTTGAGGAATATCATACAATCTTTAGAAGTTCAGCCAATACCTTGCATTGAAAGATTGGAGCCCCTGATTGAAATGATTGATGATTTGAACAAGTATTTGTTGGATTGGTTCCAGGATATTAAGGATAAGACTAGGGTGAGTTTCTACTTGAGAAGTTAGCGAAATTGAGGATGAGATTTGTGGTTGCTTTAGTTCAGTCATGGGATGATTCCCAGGATGAACTCCCTTCAGGAGAGACAATGTTAGAACCTGCTCAGGCACCTGTTGGGGGGGACATGTGTTACGAGGCTGACCAAATTGAATTAGAGCAACCAATTAAGGATGATCTGATTTCTTCACCTGAAATCCTTGAGCCAGGGTACAAGGAAACGAATGTCTCCATGGACCAGAACGTGATGGATGATTTTGAGACATACATTAATATGGATTTTGATTTCTTTGATTTTGATGGTGAAGATTTAAGTTGCGAAGTCTCATGCGAGTTTACAGAATATGATTTCTGTGAGACGATTGGGCCTGAGGAATCTAATAGATCATTTGATAGCCCAATAACTGAAGAAACTGATCTTATTGGAGCTCACATTACGGATCCAGAAGTGCATTTTCTGGAGGATTCAATCCAATGCCCTGATTGTTAATTACACCCCATTGAGGTCATCGTGATTCTATTTTTGAGATAATTAGACCAAAGTCAATTCTGATTCAGCCACATCTTTTAGACTTGGAGATTTCAGATGGGGTGATTAATATACAAGAGGTCTCGAAACTTGACATTCTGAATGAGGAGAACAGAAGCTGGGAAGTTCTAATTTGAGAAGCAAACTTTGGAGGAAATAGAAGATTAAGTCTAAGGGTTCCAATTCATCTGAAACCATCAAACCAGGACCCTTACGACATCTATTCTGAGGATGTCCAACCTAAGCACACATTCATTGATTATCCTTTGGAGCTTGAATTCTCTGTAACCCGACTCTTTGGTCTTGGGTTGCATCCTCATAAATCACAGGCCCGACCCCGCTTGCATACTGATTTTAGGTTTTGGGTAATTTTTATCCAGAACCTTAGATATTCTCGATTATGGGGTATGGGTCTGCACCACAATCTGGTTCACATTAGTGGACATCTGCAGGTAGGTCCGAGGTTTCATCTTTTTATTCTGATCCTGACTTGCACTTGTGAATTCTTTATTTCTCTTCTTTGTATAGTGTGCCTAGTTGAAGGCACTAAATTCAGCATGTATACAGTTCTTTTTAATTTTTATCTCGGAGCGGACCTGACATTCACGCAATTCAGGTGCTTTCTACTCTATTCCACTCTGTTTTAGGTCTTTTTATACAATGAAGACATTGCATTTGATAGGCATGAGGGGGTGGATATTCATCTCTGAATTAATTCGTCAGCTCCGTAGATTTATTTTATTTTCTTTTATTTATATTAAAAAAAACATTGTGGAATTAGGAAAGAGAACTTAGGTTTAGGAAAATTTTTAATCTTAGGAAATACTACATTAGGATTTGAACACAATGACCCTTCAGATCTTCAGACTTAATCAGCCTATGTATCCATTAAAATGTGGGTTTATTTTTCGAGTCCTTGCCATTTTAATTCTATCGTAATTAGAGTACATAAGTTTGGGTGATAAGTACATGACTTATCAACCCACCCTCTGATTTGAGGGAATTTTGAGTTTTAAGCATCTACACACTTTCTTTGCACAGACTCGTTGTTCGACGATTTTAACGAAAATTGGGTAGCTAATGAACCTTCTAAGGTGATATGGCTGGCAAGTTATCATGAGTAATAGCCCATAGGTAGGTTGTCTAGAGCCAAGTCACTGGACCTTTCTCTTTTTGCTGCCTTTAGGTAAGTCTTAGACTAGGGAAGCCACCTACTTAAAAAAAGAAAAAGAAGAAAAGAAAAGGAAAAGAAAAGAAAAGGAGAAAAGAAAAAGAAATAAGCCACACTTCGCCACATGAGTATGGCTGGCAAGTTGTCGGTGGTAATAGCTCATCGACTGATTGTCCAGAACCTAGCTCAATAAATGCACTGAAAATTCCCAAAACACTTAGGAAGAAGTGGAGAAGTAGAATAAACCAGGGAGATATACACTGGATTCACCCTTGTGTTGACCCCGTAGAAATAAAAGTAGGGAGAAAGCTACCAGTTGAAAAGATACACCTTTAGGCAGAATTCTCTTTTTAAGGTCACCTAGAGGCATAGAAATTCGAAGTTCGTTTTTATTGCCGATCAACGAGTCTATTACATTCATAATAAGATGTTTAGAACTTAGGGTTCTCATCAAATCTTGGGTGAGTTGAATAGCCTTAGAAAGCCACTCTTAAACCCTAAAACTAGAAAATCCAAAAAAATTAGAAAAGAAGAAAAAGAGAAAAAGAAAATTTTCTTTGAATAAGGCGAGGGCTTGAGGCGGTCTGCATTTTGGTAGATACCTGGGCACTATTGTATCTTTGAAAGTTCAGATCCTAAGTAAACATTTTCTTAATGATTGAAAATAACTCATGCCCAAATAATCCAACCTAATTCTTTTATAAATAGTATATAGTTTTTGCTAGGGACTAGCAAAAGATAGGCATGGGGGTGTGATGTAAACATGTTGAAATTGCACAAGATGTCTATTTATGCATGCTCTTAAGCATAGAATTGCATTGCATACTATAAATATTGCATAGCATGCATCATCTTGCATTTAGATTAGTTTGAATAAAATGGAGGTTAATTGTCTCTTTTTATGTTCAGGGATACGACAAAATTTTTATCGGGGCCTCAGATCGAAAATCCAACCGTACAGATGTGATTAGGGTGACGATTGGAGTTCAACGACTCCAAGATCGTCCTAATCAGACATCTGTGGCATTAGATAGAGATCGAGAAACCCTAGAAGATCAAGGGACAAGATGGTGTGAATCCACACTTCAAATGACAAATCCAACTGCACGGATGGATTCAGATCGATGATTGCAACATAACAATGCGACAATCAACTCAATCCGACAACCGTGGCACCATCTACATCATTGAGAAGATGGACGGCCAAGATGACGCCAAGTGGCACCATCTAGACTGCCCAATCGACCGCCCTCAACTTCTGAAGATGCTAGCAACCATGAATCTCCACCGTTGGATCAAGATCCAACGACTGAGATTGCATCCCAACCGGCACGCCCATCCTTTGAAGTTGCACCTGAAGAGTTGCCTTGATTGTTGGATCTCAATCCAACGGTCCTAATCGCGTGCGCACGAATTCATCTCCGCGACATAAGCACTACTGTAGCGCAGCGGGTGAATGCGTTTGCGCGACATAGTGGTGCATGTTCAATTCCTTGTGAGTGGCTGCTGGGGCATGGGCGAGCGGCCTTTGAGACCGCTCGATTGCGATCTAGCAGCTGTGGGCACTCAATAGCAGCCACGCGCTATTGCACGCCTACGCGTAATGTGGGATCGCACGCGTATGTGCGTGCTGAGAAGGCGGGCGATGAAGCATCTTAGTCGTTCGATCTCGCGATCGAACGATCGAGATTTAAAGAAAATGGAAAGGGTTGAGCATGGGGAGGTAAGTGGGTGTGCAGGCGCCGCCCATGAAGGCCACGTTCGGACCTTTAGCGACGGTTTTATCCGTTACTAAAGGTCCAGAATTAATGTTTTTCAAATTAAAATGACCAAATTTCCCTCACTCCTTGCAACTATAAAAGGAGACCCCCTCCATACAAAATTCTCATCCTTTCCTTGTCTTCTCTCCCTCTCCAAACCTTAAGAGAAGATTGTCCCACACCCTTGATGCTTCTCAAGAGATAAAGTCAAATTTTTGTCCCCCCTTTCGAAAGTGGATCCCGCGACGATGACGACGTGCTGCCCCGTTCCCATTCTTCCTGCTTCGTCCTCCTTCGTCTTGCTCTGTTCCCTATCTTCCAGGCATCGTTCCATCTGGCTTGTCCTCCAAGCGATCGTCGAGGTGGATATCTCTCTTCCCATTCTTTTTACTGCTTTCTAGTGTAATCATTTTTCTGCTTTCTAGTCGTAATGAGTAGTTTAACGAACAATCTATTTGATAATGAATTCCATGTTCATTCTACATCTCGTTTTGGTTTTTGTTTGTAATATTCTCTCTCTCTCTTCCATTTAGTGTAAATAGATAGATAGTTTCTAATCAATTAATTTACTTCGTGACAAATAAAACAAACGCGTATTTTTAAATTAAACGTCCGCCTCCTTGAGTTCAACCCAGGATTTCTATTCTGGTATAAATTTTATTTGTTGAACACGAGTTCTTCGCTTTCATACTACGATGACAGGTTTTTCAAAACCAAATACGTTAGTGTAGCAACTCATAGCTTCAACACATCTTCTCAGGGGATGGACCCGTATCCACCCTCGTTTAACTCTAGGGTCGGAGGAAACTCTGACCCTGCCTACTCTAGTTGGGGGAACTCTGAACCCTCGTACTCTGACTTTTTTGAGGTTCCTCAGACCTGCAAGGACCTCAATGCCATCCAGAATGACCCATTCTCTAATACCTACAACCTTGGATGGTAGAATCATCCCAATTTCCTGTGGGTGGGAAACAATCAAAATTAGAGACCACCATATCAACCCCATCCACAAGCTCCTCATCCATATCAGCCGCCTCAGCCTCGACCCAACCCCACCTATCAATCTGGGCCAACTCAGACAAATCAAATGACTCTCATCCTTCAGACTCTTGTTGGCATTCAAAAGACGAATGCGGCTATGCAAAAATAGCACAAAGATGAGATCACAGAGGTTCACAATCAACTCGCTCAGATGGCGAATTCCCGCCAACCTGGCACACTCCCTTCGCAACCTCTACCGAATCTGAATAACATGCCAAACCAGAGGTACGTTATGAATCCAAATCTGGGCCAAGCTCACATGATTTATTAGGCCCCTTCCGTTCCATCACCTGATAGGATGGAAGCTTTGACATCATATTCGGGATTTCAGCAGCAGTCACCTATTTTACCGATACCAAACCAGAACCAGGCAGGACTACATTCAGTAACAACCTGTAGTGCCAAAGTAACACAAGACCCACCTTACCCAAGCCACTTTCAGCCTGGTAGTGCTAACCCAAGCCTTAGGATAGTTATCCAGGATACCCCTGTCCCTGATCAAGAACATGGACCTACTCTAGAGGAACCATCTAAGGTTCCATTTCCTGAGGCCTTGACCAAGGGAAAGAGGACAACCAAACCCGTGGCACCTGAGGAGGATCTGGTCAAGCTCTTTGAATAGGTCCATATAAACATCCCCTTGATGGATACAATTCGCCATGTACCGACTTACGCACGATTTCTGAAAGACGTGTGTACACCTAAGCATAAGTCGCGAACCAAAAGTGGGATCCCAATCATATTGTTAGAGCAAGCCAGCTCTGTCATCTTGAGTAAACTCCCACCTAAGGAAAAAGACCCAGGTACTCCCTTGATTTCCTATACAATTGGTGATATCCAATTTGATAGAGCTTTATTGGATCTAGGAGCCTCCTTAAACCTAATACCTACATACCTACTTGACCATCTTGAGGAGTTTGAGCTCAAACCAGCAGAGGTAACATTACAGTTGGCTGATCGATCTATTAAGTCACCTAAAGGAGTTCATGAGGATGTCATTGTTAGGATTCAAGATTTCTATTTCCCGGTGGACTTCATAGTCTTTGATATGGATACTCCAGAAAATCTGAGAAACACACCAATCATACTAGGGAGACCCTTTCTGGCCACTGCTAGGGCCAACATAAATTGTGAGAAGGGCCAAATTGAACTAAAATTTGGGAACCAGACATTAAAGATTGACATCTTTAAGGCCAAACAAGGGATTAATTGCGGAGTTATAGAACAAATATATAACATCAAGGCTATGGTTGATGATCCATATATTGAGGAAAGCCTAACTACTTTTGATCAACCATAAGAGGATCAAAACCCGCAATCAGAGGACTCCGAACTTAACCTAGACACACCCATAACTCCTTCCCTTGCTCCTGACACACACCCTGAACCACCTGCTACTACTAATAACCCTGTTCTGGAACTCAAGCCTCTTCTCGATCATCTAAAATAGGTCTTTTTGGGTTCCAAACTGACGTTTCCTATGATTATCAACTCCAGACTCACACCTGATCAGAAATCCCGTCTGATTACTGTTCTTCAGCAATATTGAAGAGCCATTGGATGGACTCTTGATGATTTGACTGGCATCAGCCCCTCTTACTGCACGCACTGCATCCATACTGAAGAGGGCACACGACCTTCCCATGAAATGCAAAGACATCTGAATCCTAATCTACAGGAGGTCATGAAAAAGGAGATCATCAAGTGGTTAGATGCTGGAATCATCTACCTGATCTCCGAGAGTCGATGGGTGAGTCCAATCTAGGTTGTGCCTAAGAAGGTAGGACTCACCCTGATCACGACTGAAACTAGAGAAATCATACCAACCTGTGTGGCGAATTCATAGAGAGTCTACATTGATTACAGAAGACTCAATACCTCCATAAAGAAGGATCATTTCCCACTACCGTTTATTGATCAGATCCTCGAGAAACTAGTGAGAAATAGATTCTTCTATTTTTTGGACAGGTACTCTGGTTATAACCAGGTGGCAATCCATCTTGAGGACCAAGAGAAGACCACTTTCACCTGCCCCTTCGGGATGTACGATTTCCAAAGGATGCCGTTTGGCCTCTGCAATGCACCCACTACTTTTCAGCGGTGCATGATTACTATATTCTAAGATATGGTAGGTGATTATCTGGAAGTCTTCATGGATGACTTTTCAATGTTTGGTGAATCATTTGACGATTGCCTCCTGCACTTGGTCCAGATCCTTAGGCGGTGCATTGACGTGAATCTGGTTCTTTCCTGGAAAAGAGCCATTTCATGGTGCCTAAAGGAATTTTCTTAGGACATCTCATATCAAAAAAAGGCATCCAGGTTGATCGAGCCAAAGTGAATCTGATTTCCAAACTCTCTATGCCTAGCTCGATGAAGGACATCCAATCCTTTTTGGGGCACATCGATTTTTACCATCGATTCATTCCTGATTTCTCAAAGATTGCACTCCCTCTGACCACTCTACTATCTAAGGATGTTCCTTTCGAAATCTCCAAGGAATGCACTCAAGCATTTGAAATCCTATGTGATCAAATTACCCAAGCCTCGATCCTACAGTCCCCTAATTGGTCTCAACCCTTTGAGATCATGTGAGATGCTTCTGATTTCACTATAGGAGTGGTACCGGGGCAGAAAATTGACGAGAAACCCGTGGTCATCTACTATGCTAGCAAGACACTTGACGAGGCTCAGCGTAACTACACAGTTACTGAGAAAGAGGTGCTAGCCGTAGTATTTGCCCTGGAAAAGTTCAGATCATATCTGCTGGGTTCTCGTGTTATCATTTACTCTTATCACATAGCTGTGGGGCATCTCCTTATGAAGAAGAATGTGAAACCTCGACTAATCTACTGGATCTTGCTGTTGCAAGAATTTGACCTCGAGATTCGTGATAAGGCGGGAAAATAGAACATGGTAGCTGATCACTTGTCCCACCTTCATTCTGATATTATCGACCCTTTTAGATCCATTACGGAACATTTTCCTGATGAGAACCTTCTGACTATCAGTATAAGGCTTCCATGGTTTGCTAATCTAGTAAACTACCTGGCATCACATCAGATCCCGTTCGATTGGCCGAAGGCCAAGAAGGACAAATTACTTTCCGATGCCAAGTACTACTTTTGGGAAGACCTGTATCTATTCCGCATCGATGCTAATCAAATCATATGGCGATGTGTCTCGGAAGTGGAAATTCAAGACATCCTGTCCTTATGCCATGACCAAGCATGCGGTGGACACTTCTCTAGTCATAAAACCATAGCTAAAGTCCTTTAGTGCGGCTTTTATTAGCCAACGATTTTCAAAGATGCATGCAATCACTGTAGGGCATGCACTCATTGTCAGACCTTAGGCAACATGAGCCACTATGATATGATGCCCTTACAGCCGATTCTCGTATGCGAAATCTTCGATGTCTGGGGGATTGATTTTATGGGACCCTTTCTTCTTTCGGATAGCTTTGAGTACATTCTACTCACTGTTGACTACATGTCCAAATGGATCGAAGACATTCTGACCCAAACCAATGATCATAAAATGATTATCAAATTCATTAATCAGAACATCTTTTCTCAGTTCGGGATTCCACGTGCTATAATCTCTGATGGAGGGACCCATTTCACTAATGCTCAGTTTAGGTCACTAATGACCAAATACGAGGTGTCACACCGAATCTCTACTCCTTATCACTCCTAAACTAATGGTCTAGCTGAGCTATCAAAGTGGGAGATCAAGAAAATCTCCAAGTCACTATTCTACTTGACAGGAAAGACTATTCATCCAGACTTCTGGAACTTTGTGGGCTTATAGGACCACCCAAAAAACCCAATTAGGTATGTCTCCCTTTAGATTATTGTACGGGAAGGCATGTCACCTCCCTTTCGAATTCGAGCACAAAGCCTATTGGGCAGTACGGAATTGCAATCTTGATCTTTCTAAGGCAGGAACCCACAGAAAGCTTCAAATGAGCCTGATCGATGAATTACGCCACAATGCGTATGAGAACTCATGAATTTACAAAGAGTGGGTCAAGGCCTTTCACGACAAGCACATATCCAGAAAGATCTTTTACCCTGGTCAAAAAGTCCTACTCTTTGATGCCAAGCTCAAACTATTCCTAGGAAAACTAAGATCAAAATGGATCAGACCTTAACTTGTCCAACGAATCTTTGGAAATGGAGCCATCAAAATCAGTCAACTCAGCCATGATTTAGAACCCTTCGTCGTGAATGGTCAGAGACTTAAACCGTTCAATGGACTTATTGATACAAATTTGGTGAGACATCTTTTACCCTCCATTCTCCCTAAGCTCATTATGCCTAGTTGATGGCGTTAAACTCAGCACTTAACGGGAGGCAACCAGTCATTTTGAAAATCAGAAACCTTTCTTGACAGCCTATGCTAAACTCATATTGCACTTTAGGGTTCATCCATTAGAACAGTCGACCCCACCTCAGGTACCCATACCAGAGTTTGAAATCATTCGCAGCAGTCATCCCGACCCATTCACCCACTCAAAACCTGTTCTAATGAATGATCTGAGCTGAACTCTAACCCACCTAATTTACAATGGGGACATTGCAAATCGTAGGCATGGGATGGTATGAAAGTGAAAAACACCATGAAAATCATCTCACAAGAAAGGATTTCATCAAAAAAATCTCATATCCCAAAAATACCAAAAAAATGAAAAAGTTCTTGAAAAGGAACAAAAAAATGAGAGGAGAGAAAATTTTAAGGGCATATCAAGTTTGAGGAGAAAAACTGGAGGGGATAAAAATGTCAAAAAAAAAGGAGCACAAGTTGAAAATAAAAATAAAAGAGATAGTCAGTAATAAGAAATTAAGGAATTAACTTAATTCTAGACCATCTCGAGAAAGAGAAAATGAAAGACAAAAAGTGCTAATGAAACACAGAAGAGATTAGTAGGAACGCTGATCTTAGGCCTCTTGGGCTATAATCCTAGGCTTAAAAATTCAAGTACCCACTAAGATCTAGACAATCTTTAAGAGGTTGGGGAAAAATGCGAAGCTTAAGTATTAGGTCTAAGGCTTAGGGAGTATTCGACCTCGTTAACTGACTTCTGGTTTGCGAGACTCAGTAACCTAAGTACCCCAATCCACACACAGTTGGTTCAGTGTGCTTAAGTATCAAAATCATGCAAATGCATTTAAGTTCTAGAAAAAGTCACCTCGATTAGGAGCAGCTGATCAACACAAGTTGACTTGGACGAGTTCTCGGCTCAGAGAGGTGGGAAATTCCCCTCGAAGATGACCAATAACATATCATCTCCTCGGTGCTTGTCTCCTAGGATATCTACATATCCTATCAGGGGCATGAAAGCACCCTGTGCTGGTTCAAATGCCATGGGTGGCATTATCCCGAAATGTTGATTGCTAGGGTCTGGATTTAGCTATAGAATGCCATGGGCAGGATTATCTCAAAATCTTGAAAGCCAGGGTTCTGGGGTTTGCCATGGGCGATGCTATCCCGAAGCATCAATTTCCAGGGACCCTTTGAGGATTGATGATGGGGACTAGGAATCTGATATAGACCGTGTTGTGAAGCCAATCCGAAGCTAGAAATAAAAAAGAAAAGAGAGAGAAAACTCTCCAAACAAAGAAAATTCCTCTATCTCTCTCTTACAAAAATGCACTACAAATTGAACCGAGGCTAAAATATGTTACAAGCACAGGTGCTTTAACCGCAGAGTTCAACGAACCTTAGGATAGTTCCTATAGGCCTTAAAAACCTTCGCAGCAGATTGAGGCTGGAGCTGGTCAAGTCCAGATCTTGATTGGTACTTGAGTACCTCTAGGCCTACTATCAGCATTCTAACTTAATCGATAGAAGAAAGCACACATCACAATTTTCAGCATCAAAGGATTTCATGGTCTAGAGTCAAAGTTAAAACCTTAAAATTTTGCTAAGGGACTAGCAAAACCTAGGCATGGGGGTATGATGGGAATACCATCATGAGCCCTAACTAGCTAATTTTGACCCAATAAGAGAATAAATGCTCCTACATAACTGCCTAAAGGTCATAATTCATTGCATAACCTTTCTGAGAGGAAAAAAGAAACTAGGGTTAAAACTGTAATTTTACCAATGCAGTGTAACCACAGGTTTTCTCAAGGGATAAACAAAGGTCAAATGGTCTGAACAAGATAACAAGTGGGTTGGATTTGACAGAAAAGGGTTTGTGTATGTTTTGTGAATTAAATGACTTCTTAAAACCCCAAAATAGGCCCACTTGATTAACCAAGGTTCTGGTCAGAATAAAATTCACCTAAACCCTCTAAAAATCATATAAAAATATTTCCTAAGGTTTAGAACTTTTAATTTGGCCATTAGAACCCATCTTGACTTAGAATGGAGTCCTAGATAGATATTTACCTGAAATTAGGTTTTTGCATAAATTTCCCAATCAAACGTGATCAAACCAAAAATCCAACTTCACCATTTGATTCCTTAGGACCAAATTAGGTTTGTACCAAAATTTATACCCAAGATGAGTTTGCCTTGACCTAGTTTGCAAAAAGGTCTAGCTTAATTACATTTCTACCCCTAACTTTCAAAAACCCTTGCAACCAGCCCCCCAACTTTCTTGTCATCTTCACAAGTAGGTCCCTCTGCCATTATCGCAAAGGAGACCTACTTTGGTGGCCTTTGATAGAGAAGATCTCTTTGATTTCTCAGAGAATCTCCTTCAAAATTGTAAGGGAGATTCTCTGAGAAATTTCCTCCAATCTGAACCCATCTTTGATCCTTGATTCTTTCCCAATCTCTCATGCGAATGCATGAGAGATGTGGGTATCCTCACAAGCTTCCATTGCTAGTGACTTTCCAAGCATGGGAAGCTTGCTTCCCAAGCCCTGACCGACCTCCAGAGCTCTATTTTAAGGAGCCCAGACCTCTCCGACTCCACACTTGATTTCAGCCGTGAGTACCCCTAATTCCGCTCTTCCCCTCACGGTCGTAGGCTCCTCGACGTCCGGTGACCTTCCCAACATCTCCTCGTCGTCCGACCACCATACCAGTGGCGGATCCACCTTCCCTGACTTCGTCTGCGTCTCGCCATACGAGCAGGCGATTCCCTTTCTTCGTCCTCGCTAATCCCACCTCACCGAAGCCACCTTCATCTCCGGCATCGGCCACACCAGACCCGACGCCTCGCTCGTCCCCTTCATCCCTTGACCTTCCAGATAAGCTCCCTCTCCCCTCTATTTTCTTTGCTACTTTTTATTCTCCAAAATTGACCACTATTGATCTCCATCACCTGCATCCCTTCCATCTTCGACCACCAACTCCGGTGAGGTCATCCCACCTCCACAGGCCACCCCAACCCTTGCCGACAAGCCCACGACCTCCACCTCACCCCACTGACCACTTCCCCTTACACCACTCACTGCGCCACTCACTCAAACCACCTATCGAACACACCCACACATTCGCACACATTGTGCCCTAAGCATGCACGCACAGGCACCCCCGAGCCACGTCGACATCCCCATCACATCCACCATGGTCGGCGACCCTCTCTGAATGTTTTGACGTGGCCGCGAGGCCGATCTTGTGTTTTCAAGTTTGTCGCCCCTCCGCCATTGTTGCGAAGCTTGAAGCAAGCTTGAAGCCACGCCCAAGTCTTGCTGCTCCAGCTATTGTTGTCCCAGGTGCGCGGAAGCCCCTCGTGCACGCACTCAGGCCTTCAATTGGAGTCGAGAGACTCCACGCCTGCTGCTATTGTGAAGCTCACCCTACTACATGCACGCAAGGAAAGGGTGGGACATTTAGTCCCACCTTGGAAGTAAAGGAGTGTCTGCACCTACATAAAAGAAAAAAGTGACAGAGGCTGTTCACCTCATATCCACGAGGTGAGGTCCCACTCACCCGACCCGATCTCGTCCGCGAACACGCCCCACGAACCTGGCTTGACTTGACCCAACTGCACTGCTCTCTCACTATCGCACGCCGATGGGCCTGGTCCTGGGTATGCACCTGACCCAATTACTCGACTACTTGTGTGGCTCTGGGAGAGCGGATCCTAAGAGAGAAAGAGAGGAGAGTTGCGTGCAGGTAGGGGTATGTTTTGCTACAGGGTTCTCCGGCCAGCACTTAGTCGTAGGCTGAAGAAGAAGAGAAGGCCAAAGTTGATGGCCAAAGGTAGGAGCTGAAGAAGCAGAAGCCAAGGAAGAAGAAAGGTAAGGAAAAAGCAATCACAGGAGCTGAAGAAGGAAGAAGAAGAAGGAAGGAGAAGACAGTGAAAAGGCAAAGGAAAAAGAAGTGCAGAAGCCAAAGCACACAGAGAAAGAGAAGAGAAAGAGGAGAATCGTGAAGGCAAAGACAAAGGAAGTCAGAATAGAAGCCAAAAGAAGAAGAAGAAGGAGAAGATAGAGAAAAGAAAGAGATAGGAAATCAGATACTTTAAGTCGTCTAATTCACAAATCAGACGATAGATCATTACTTTCATTTCATAGTCATACACTGAATTATTTTGTGATATTGTAGTACTTGGTGATTTACATCACCATTTTACTCTCATATTTTTGCACTCTGACACTGCTACTATTGCAATTTCTTTTAGTTTAAATTGTGATCTTGATTTCTAAATGCCAATTTGCTCCCTGTGTTCGACCTCGGAAATCTTTTCGAGTAATAAAATTATATCTGTTTTGAACATTTTTTCGGCTGTACTACAATGTAATACTTTTAAAACCCGATTCAGTGATCCTAACAAGTACCAATACCACAACTTCAGTACTGGTACCAACTAGCCATTGTCCCTAATCAGAATGGCTATATGGCAATTAATGTTAATCTTACTCTTCCCATTTTGCCCCTAATAGCTAGTATTCATAGGGGAGATGCTTAGTGCCCTATATAAACACTTCTCGAGTGTCTTTTGTATAATAACATCAAGCCAAAAATACTCTCCTTGCCTAAACCTCCATTTCCCAACTTTCTAGCTGCAAAGCAGCTTGATTTGTTGCATTCTTATCAAAGCCACTCTTTGTTTGTAACAAACTTCAAAAGCGATTGGGTACTTCATTATTAAATCATTCTCTTTCAATTTAGTATTCTCGTTAGATTAATTCATACACTCTTTAAGCAATATACTTATTGGAGACTTAGGAAATTTAGTTGTGAGCTTTATTATATCTTGCTTACACCTGTACTTTTGTCCATTCCTTTATCTTGTAATTGGGTTGAGGTAACATGTTAATTACCTTAGGTTATTAGTAAATTGATTCCCTCCGGGTTGAGGGAATCGGGTTAAAAATCCTAAGTCGGGAGACTTAGGTAGTGGAGTACCTGAGTGAGGGGAACCACTATACATCTTGTGTGCTTTTTGTGGTCTGTTTATTTTTGCAATTTTTATTTATATACCACACTATTCATCCCCCTTCTAGTGTGCTTGTGCCCTACAGATCCTACACATGGGTCAATTAGCAACATTAAAAATGTTGCTAAAGCCATGCTACAAATGTCGCTGAAGGCCCAGCTCATGCTCGCTCACGCCCGCTTACACAGTTGCTGAGATATGGTTGAAGGAGAGCTGTCGGATCGAGATTGTGCCTCTTGATCACGTTGGATGGGGCATGGGATTTTGTGTGCCATCACCCGTACCGACTGAACGGATCTGACCACGCAACACGGAGAAGTCGGCACCATTCGATGAGGATCGTGCGACTCTAATTGGGTGCTCGGCGTACGCTGTGGATTTTGGGGGCACGCGAGGGCTCAAATGGGTGTCTTCGCCTTGTGAGCGCCTCTTTGGACCACTGTGCCATGCCTTGCTTTTAGTCTGAACGACATTCCTCATCCCAGTGCTCGATAGATGTTCTCAACCATTGGATTGAAATTCAATGGTCGAGATTACATGATGAAATGCTCTTAGAGATCAGGTGAAGTTTGAAAGTGCGACGTGGGATGATTTGGATTGTTGGATGAAGATCCAATGGCCCAGGTTGCTCCTCGTGTGTGCCTTTAAGGCTGAGCAAGGGATGCGGACCAACTTTGGGTGGCCCAGATGATGCCACATGGCATCATCTGGGTCGTCCATCTTTAGATGCTTGTAGGTGGCACCACGAACGTCGGATTGGATTGATGTATGTGCTGTTGGGCTGTGATCGTTGATTCAAATCCATTTGTGTGAGCAGATTTGCCATCTGAAGTTTGGATTGGCAACACCTTGCCCCTTGGCCTTTGATCTTCCTCGAACTACATAAGGTACTATGGGACTCCGTGGAAGGCGATTTCGGAGGTGTTGGACTTCGATCATCTTTCTAATCAGATCCGTACGGTTGGATCATCAATTCAAGGCCCCAGAATAAATCTCCTTCTCTCCTGGCTGTTAGTTCAACCTCTCATAAATAATATTTTTATGATTTTACAAAAATAAAGAAGAAGAAATAAAACATAGAAATAGCATATTTTTCTCTGTCATGATATAATTGTAGCTCTCGTTGATTTTTCAAGATAGATGATTAGGTGCGTGAAGACACATCATGTTATAGGTCTTAGGCTTTTTTACGTACGCATTCAAAAGGTTGTAATTTTCTTTTTTTGAGTCTAGAAATATTATAAAGAGTCCCCAAAAGATAACATACTCTTAGCTTACTTAGGCTCTCTACACTTAGAAAAATTAGGAACAAAAACCTAACACAAAACACATATCAAACGTCCAATACACCTGTCAGACGTTTGATATTCAACTTTAAACGTTTAATCATAGTTTCAGACATCTAATTACCTATAGCATTGTCTGAACATTTAGCTGATTGCACAGCAAAAATACACCAGTAATTATGCCATCTTGTGTTATTCCCTAGCACTACCACTGTATCTTAAGTAACTATAGTTGCATTTGTAAATTAACACATGCATGCACTTATTTGAGAGGGGAGGATAATGCGAATAATTGGCCATCTAATTAACATCTTCATTAAGGGGTGCATTACAAATTCACCATTCTCATTTTTTATTTTTGACTTTGAAATTCTTCTCCCACGCACAGCTCAGGGCATGGGGCATGCACCTCTTCGCACCAGTCCTCTACCAGCAGCATGGCTAGACTTCCTCTGCCAGCAGCATGGCGGTGGCATGCATCTCCTTCTTTAAAAAGCCTTGCCCTCTCCCTTGTGCAAGGGGAGCCTGAACAGACAACACCCACAGACACTTCCCTCCAGGCCAATCTCCTCCCCTCTCCCTCTCCATACGTAGTCTCTCTTCTCACTAAAGAGACACATTGCGGGAAGGAGCAAGCTCACAGTGGTCCCACGACCACCACTGTGAGTTCCACCATCACCCAGCTCCTTCGTGAGCAGGTGGGCTTGGTGGTTTCACCCTCTATTTTCACCACTGAACAACCTCGCCGCCATTGTCAGAGCTCCAAGGTCGGAAGCTCCAGTAACAGCAGCAACGGCCTCTAGCAGCAGCGCAGGCCACTGCGCGCACGCTAGCGACGTCCACAAGCTCTCCCCACACACGCAGGCGCTTCCCAGCGAGCCCGCGCATGCAGAACCGACGCCACCGGTCGCCCGCTCCCGTGCGGCACTGTAGCAACTGTTCACGCCTCTTAGTGCGACACTGTAGCCACCGACTTGTTTCTCACTTAGCGGGTGGCACAGCACTCTCTCTCTTCGCCTGCAACCCGCTCCAGCCGGTCACCCGCGTCTGCGCCTGCACCCGTTCCTGCCCACAGCGTAGTGCGCTACGTTGCCCCCTCTCTCACACTCCCGCACCCGCCTTCGTGCAACGACAGTGCACGCGTGCCCTCCAGCGCTCGTGCGCAGCCCTTGTGCGCATGCGTGTGCCCTGGCCACCAGACGACGCCCGCGTCTACCAGACGTCTTAATTCTCCCGCTCTCTCTCACACTCCTCCAGCGTGCACTCCCACACTCATACACACACACACACTAGTACACATACACACTCGTACACTCACACACTCACTTGTACACATCTATACATACTTATACATATATACATATATATATATACATATTCATACCTATACAACTATATATAAGTATATATACATACATACATATATATATATATATATATATTTATACATATATACATATATACATACATATATACATATATATCTATAGATATAAATACATATATATATATATATACACATATACACATACATATATTACCATATATATATATACATATACATATATACCTATATATATCTATATACATATATTACTATATATATATATCTATATAGTTAAATATATATACATATATATCTAGTTACAATTATATATATACATATATATACCTATATATATATATTTACATATCTATATATATATACATAACTACATATACACCTATATAGTTACAACCCTATCTATATATATACACATATATATATACATACATATATATATATATATTTACATACACATCACCTACCTGTATCCATATGCCCTTGCATTAGTCACACCACCACGCATTATATCGCGGGAATATCTGTACCAGTTGCTGATATTCCCCAATACCCGCGTAAAGCAAGCGCCGCCACACACACTCCCACACACCCATCCTACACTCTACGCAGCACTTCGTCTTGTTGGTTGAGTCTTGCTAGACGTGGACCAACTCGACACTATGCTACACACCATTTCCACTTCCTCCCCCACCCCTATATATATATAGACTGTATTTATTTCTCTACAAGCAACCTACCTTATTTTTATTTCTCTCTTGTTTCCTACTATTAAAAGATAAAAAAAAGTAAAAGAGAAAAGATAATCCTTGTCTTGCAGGTACTCGGTCTTGCGAATAGCATGACCAATTTTTTTTTGGAAACCCTAAGTTGGATCAAAGCCAAGAACAATTTAGCTCGAAGCCAAGGACCTGATTTTAAGAGTGTACCTCAAAGACAAAATTATCAACAAAAAATTCTTAAATAGAAAAAAACCAAAAACATAATAAACGCACGGAAGAGATACGTTTTAGGTAAGGCGTAGAAACTTATTCACCTTTAATTCTCGCCTCCCTGAGATCGACCCTGGGCCTAAAAGTGATCAAAATAAAATTAAGCCAGGTTAAAAAAAATTTTTGAAAGATGGTTAGACTCGATTTAGGTTAACCAACTATACTAACTTCAACGATAATTTCACCATATTAACACAACCTATTCGAGTTCCACCACCCTTTTTCTGGCGCCGTTGCCGGGGAGGTATGCATTGAGATAAGTTTCTACTCCATTCCTTTAATTCTCTCTTCTCACACCCTTCTCTTCATGGGTGTTTTTGTTTGCTGGTGTGCAGGTGAACCAGTTGCAAGGAGGAGGCAAGCAGAGGAAGTCGGAGACATGGGCAGATCCATGGTGGAAACAAGAGTGTGAAGTCGCCAGTGCCACACTGGAGCTTCTCCCACGTTGCTGGAAAGGTAGGTCTCTCTCTCTTAGCAACTTAGGTTAACTTGTCAAGTAAAAAAAAAAAAACCCTAAAAACACTTCTTGGGATTTCTTGGGGCAAGTGGATTAAAAATCACTTGTTTGATTGTCTGCTATCACCCCCACTACCCTGGGATTTCCCGCCAAACTTCGCATAGAAAAGATCCAAGAATCTTGATTCTTGAATCTTTCGTCATGGAAAGTATTCTTTGAGGCAAGATTAAATAGATTGATTGCCATCCCTCCTTGCCTCATTTATCCACAATTCGGGATCACATTTTGTTTTGGTGGGGAGACTTGGAATTAAGTTGATTCCAACCCCACCACGACCTTTCACGTGCCTTAGATTTGATCCTGAATATTTCAACCCCAAAATTTTAATTCTCTTTACAGTATCTTGTGGTTGAGTCTTGTGTGTGGAACATCATTTTGGTGATTGGGAGCACTTGAATTGAAGTGCTTTGGCTCCCTTTCACACTAACCTAAAATTGACTCGTGCATCCACACATAGAAATTTCCACCTAGGGAGGCCCATTGCATTTTTAGCATGCATTAACAAACTCACATTGAAGAAGGGTTTGTTGGGCATAGAAGAACTTGTATTTTCTCAAAACTTAGAGATTGGTTGAATTGGTAACTCAGCGAAATCTTAAAATCCATACTACTTAAAGGCTGAAATTCTAAAAACCATTCACCAACTAAAACTTCAATTCTGGGAGATTTTCCTGTTGCATGCTTGGTTTACACACTTTCTAAAAATCAACACACTTGGGCATTACCCGTATACAACAGCCTTCACATTCCTGAAGCACTTGATCCTAAGCCTCTAATTAAAACTGGTAGCAACTTGAACCTTATTAAGGATTGGAGGTCTAACTACCTGCATGTAGTGCCTACGTGCTGGTGCGGGTTCCCGCATGCTATCGAGTGTCTAAGACTGGGGCAAACGGCCTTTCAATCTGGCTCGGTGGTTCCACGGTGCTCACATTTAGTTCTGTAGGTTGTGATAGTAGGTAACTTAGATCTTTAGGTCTAAGGGCACATTATAGAGGTTAGGAATTTGATTGTCTTGATTTGTCATCAAGTGTATCTTTACAGCATCATTTCTCTCATCCCCTTTTCCCTTCTTATCTCCCCAATTCTTCCTGCGGTAGTGCATGTTTGGGAGGAGGTCACAAAACTCTGAATTGTTTGAATTGTCTGATAATTCTAGAAGGAAAGAAATCGAATCGTCATCCTCCTCCACAAACATGGCTACACGCCCACCCCCAAATCCTAAGGGAGGAAACCACCCTCAAAACCCACCAGGTGGTGGAGCCATGGACCCCATAACCCACCTCCAAGCCCAAATGGAAATGTATAATGAACAGATTGAAGCCATTAGGGAAACCTTGGAGGAAATACAGAACCCTCCCGAACAGGAGGAGCCTAGGTCTCTTAGCTCTTATCAAAATCCCGCTGCTACAGAGACCATAGGACAAATTCGAGTCCCCATGGGCAGGGAAGATTTTGAATTGAAACCCCATATAATTGGCCTGATTAACTTTCACTTCCATGGTCTTACAAGTGAATATCCATTTCTCCATTTGGAAGACCTAACCCGATTGGCTGAAACGGTTAAACCAAGAAGTATCGGGTTATCAATTGTCCTCATGAAAATGTTCCCATTTTCGTTGCGAGATAAAGCATCGCAATGGTTACGCACACTTGGGAGAACCATCCATTCTTGGGAAGAGATGCGAACAGCATTTCTCAAGAAATTCTTCCCAATCGAGCGAACCAATGCTCTTCGCCGTGCCATAACTTCCTTTACGCAACAAAATGGTGAACAGTTTCATGAGGCTTGGTAGAGGTATAATGACCTCCTCCGGAAGTGTCCGCACCACGGTCTGCCTAAGTGGCATATAGCCCAGATTTTCTATTATGGGCTAAATGAGATTTTCAAGCAGATTGCAGACGCTTCCTGCGGAGGGAATTTCATGAATAAAGACGAGAATGGAGCATTCGAATTATTTGAAAACATGAGCGAAAACTCAATGAACAATGCCTCCATTGTTGCCTTTAATCGTACCATCCTGCCTCGTAATGTGCACGAAGTTGACACGGGACCCTCCCATTCATCCACTGATCTTAGCCTTATCGCACAAAAATTGGATGAAGTCTCCGTCATGCACAAGAAGCTGGACGAGCTTCTGGCCAATCCCGCCCGTTCTATGGCAAACACCCCCACCTCACCACTTTGTCACAATCCCAATCCTTCCAACGCCAGGCTTATCCTCAAAAACCCCGTGAGATCTTCCTTACCGAGTGTCGCACCGAGCGATTCGGTAAGTCATGTGGATCTAGCCTCTGCAAGCTAGTATTTTGACACGGAGGACCAAGCCTCCGTGTGCTCAGATGAATATTTACATGCAGACTCATCTTCTGGCTTAGAAGATGCTGGCGCCCTGGGGAACAACCCGTTCTCTGCTACTTATAACCCAGGGTGGCAAAATCATCTGAACTTCGCATGGTCCAATAACCCGCAGTGCTAAAACCCTGCGAGTGGGCCAATGCGACCGTCCGCACCCGTCATCCCAAGGGCCCAATCTAATCTTATGGCAAATCTGCCATCTGGTCCTTGCATACCGCAAACAGAACACACATCGAGTCCTCTTGATAAACTGATGCAAATGATGACGGAAATGTCTAAGCGCCATGAAGAGAACATGACCTCTCTTCAGCACCAAATGGTGCAGTAGAATGCTGAGATCAGTCAACTACACATGGCGACTCGATCTCAGGGCACTCTTTCATCCCAACCTATTCCCAACCCATGAAATTTCGTACCCCATGGTCCTTAACCACAGGTGCGACCTTCTCAGGGGCAGGTTCATCAAATTCTGCAAGCACCGAGCATTCCACTGGGATTCCAGGCTAATCCCACTGCAGCACCTCACCCTTATGTCCCTATTGTGAACCCCTCCTCTGCCTTATGATCCCACTGGACCTGCGACATCCAATGCGATCACTACGAGGAGAGGTAAGCAAACCGTCGATCTGCCTTGACCTGATCTTAGCCCATCTTTTTCATCGTCCTCTCATTCGGGATGCGCACCACATTCGCAAGAGGACGATACACCCAAACTAGTGCCAGAATCGGTCCCATTCCATGAGGCTCTACTGAGGGAGCCAAAAGGCAAGAAAAAGGATATGCAGGCCTTTGATAACCTGCGTAATTTATTCAGGGATGTTGAAATCAAGGTACCCCTGTTAGAGGCTATCAACCACATACCTACTGTCGCCTGATTTTTCAAAGACTACATTACACCCAGGAGACAGTCAAAGAAAACAAAGAATCCGATGGTTCTCTCTCATGCGAGTTGTGCTATACTATCAAATCTACCATCGAAGCAGAAAGACCCAGGCACACCGCTTATTTCTTGTAGCATACAAGGCTGCAATTTTAACCATGCTCTGCTTGATCTAGGATCTTCCATCAATCTTATACCAACCATCATGCTCGAGAAATTTGCCTTAGGAAATCTAAAACCCGCCCCTGTCACGTACAGTTGGCAGATCGTTCTGTCAAAATACCAAAGGGTGTGGTGGAAGATGTGGTGGTTAGGGTCAATAGTCTCTGTTTTTTTGTTGACTTTCTTGTTTTGGATATGGAAGTTCCTAGCTCACTTTTTGATTGTCCGATCATCCTTGGTCGACCTTTCTTGGCCACAGCCTGCGCCCATATCGACTGCGAGTCGGGCTGTATTGAGATTGTCGTTGGATCTGAGAAGCTCAAGCTTAACATCTTCAAGGCAGCCAAGAACTTTGATTGCGATTACATCGAGGATGACACGTCTGACGAGGACATGGCTGTCAGCAAGTGTATTGGACTAATTGGGACCTATTCTGACTGTTGTGGATTGCCTTTAAACATGAACGATTGCCTGACCAACACATATTGTGACGTTCCCCCATCCCTCCCTTTTCCCGTACCTTCTCCTGACCAAACTTCTGACGAGGTTTTCTCCGCTTCCCATACCTCATGGTCTGAGTCATATCTAAGATACTCACGTTGATCCACACTCTTGAAGATCGGATTGCCCTTTCTTTCCTGCTAAATTAGGCGGATTTGCAACTCCACACTAGGACCTTGAGCCCACATACTTCTCACTGGGGTATTCCTTTTTGGATCCATCTATCCAAGAAGCCCCCCTTCTTGGCCAATCTGAGGGCCAACTTCTTCCTCCTGACTTGTTTCCTGATCCGCTTGGGACACTCGTCCCAAGAAATGCCAGATCTTTCACCATCCACTCTCAAGCTGAAAGAGCTATCTAGTACACTAAAGTATGTTTTCCTGGGACCAAATGAAATGCTCCTCGTAATCATCAGCTCAAAATTGACCAGGGAGAAAGAGTGCAAACTAACTGAGGTCCTTATGCAACACAAGGCAGCCATTGGATGGTCTTTATCAGACTTATCTGGCATTAACCCCGCCTACTGCACTCACCGTATATATACGGAGGAGGAGGCTCGACCTTCCCACGAGATGCAACGATGTCTCAACCCTAACATGCGGGAGGTCGTTAAAAAGGAAATTATTAAGTGGCTGGATGTGGGTATAATCTACCCGATCAGCGATAGCCCCTGGGTGAGTCCGATTCACGTTGTGCCAAAAAAGGTAGGACTCACCATCCGTGTCAATGACAGTGGAAAATCCATCTCTACACGCACTCCTACATCTTGGAGAGCGTGTGTAGATTATAGGAAACTCAATGCTACAACTAAGAAATATCACTTTCCGCTACCTTTCATTGACCAAATCCTGGAGCGGTTAGTGGGAAATAAATTTTTCTATTTCCTGGATGGATTCTCAGGATGTAACCAGGTGGCAATTGACCCCTGGGACCAAGAGAAAATCACTTTTACTTGCCCCTTCGGTACCTTTGCATTTAAAAGGATGCCGTTCCGACTTTGTAACGTGCCAGTAACTTTCCAGAAATGTATGCTAGCGATATTTCATGACATGGTGGGTGACTTTCTCAAGGTCTTCATGGATGACTTTTCGGTCTTTGGACCATCTTTCAATGAATGCCTTGCCAACCTGACCCGTATCCTTAGGAGATGTATTGATGTAAACCTCGTGCTTTCCTGGGAAAAAAGTCATTTTATGGTGCACGAGGGAATTGTTCTCGGACATATCATCTCCGATAGGGGTATCGAGGTTGACAGAGCTAAGCTTGATATAATTGCTAATTTACCTGTGCCTGGCTCTGTCAAACAAATCCGCTCCTTCCTGGGACATGTCGGTTTCTATAGGAGATTCATCAAAGATTTCTCCAAGATTTCCCGACCTTTAACTCATCTCCTATCAACCGACGTACCCTTCGATATGGGCCCCGACTGCATACGAGCATTCACGCAGCTGCGTAATGCTATCACCAAGGCCCCTGTTCTCCAGCCACCTGATTGGTCCCTCGACTTTGAACTCATGTGTGACACTTCCGACCTTGCAGTCGGAGCCATCCTGGGACAAAGATGCAATAGACACCCCTTCGTGGTGTACTACGCCAGTAAGAAGTTGGACGAGGCCCAGCGTAATTATACTACCACTGAGAAAAAACTACTGGCGGTTATCTTTGGGCTAGAGAAATTCCACTCTTACCTTCTGGGCTCACATGTTATTGTTTTCACCGATCACACGGCCATTCGCCAACTCATGCACAAGAAGGATGCCAAGCCTAGACTGATTCGTTGGATCCTTCTGCTCCAAGAATTTGACATTGAGATCCGCAATAAGGCCGAAGCCCAGAATGTTGTAGCTGATCATCTTTCCAGACTGGACCCTGACCATATTGGACTTACTCTGCCGATTAATGAGATTTTTCCTGATGAGCACCTATTGGCAATTAATGTGGCAAGTGGACCTTAGTATGCCGACATTGCCAATTACCTTGCTTCTGGATCCCCTCCACGTGGCTGGCCTAAAAACCATCACGAGCGCCTCATGGCAGAAGCAAAGTATTATTTCTAGGATAATCCACTTCTTTTTCGCATAGGTGCTGATCAAATTATCCGTTGCTGTATTCCTAACAGCGAATTCCCCAGCGTGCTATCCTTTTGCCACGATCAGGCCTACGGAGGCCATTTCTCTGGGAGGAAAACTGCAACCAAGGTGTTGTAGTGTGGTTTCTTTTGGCCCTCCCTTCACCAGGATGCACACAATTATGCCAAAGATTGCACTAGGTGCCAGTCGTTAGGGTCAATGTCATGTCGTGACATGATGCCCTTACAACCCATCCTAGCTGCGGAAATCTTCGACATTTGAGGAATTGATTTCATGGGTCCCTTTCCTCCTTCCAACGGCTTCGAATTCATTCTCATGGCTGTTGATTATGTTTCGAAATGAATCGAGGCTATTCCCACACGCCGTGCTGACCATGTTATATCCACTCGATTTGTCAAAGACCACATCTTTGCGTGCTTTGGGATCCCTCAAGCCATTATCTCGGATGGAGGAAGCCACTTTACCCATGCTTCTTTTCGGGCACTTCTGAGGAAATACTGAGTCTACCATCGTATCGCATCTCCGTATCATCCTCAGATGAACGGCTAGGCAGAAGTGTCGAACCGACAAATCAAGAAAATTCTCCAAAAAATGGTTCGGTCTGATCGTAAGGACTAGTCCGACAAGCTGATTGACGCACTTTGGGCGTATCGGATCGCCTTCAAGGCTCCCCTTGGTATGTCTCCTTATAGAATCATTTACGGGAAGCCTTGTCATTTGCCCGTGGAGCTAGAGCACCGTGCTTATTAGGCGGTTCGCCAATGTAACCTCGACCCAGACCTGTGTGGTCGAGAAAGGAAACTCCAACTCCAGGAGCTGGAAGAGCTTCGTCGTGAAGCCTATGATTCTGCTTTAACTTTCAAGCAGTGCACTAAGGCTTTTTAGGACAGCCGTATTCGGCAGAAGGAATTTGAGCCATCTCAGCAAGTTTGGCTCTACAATGGCCGGCTCAAATTCTTTCCTGGGAAACTAAAGTCCAAATGGACTGGTCCTTTTCTGGTCTTGAGACCATTTCCCAACGGGGCTGTTGAGATTGAAGATCCCAAATCTGGGAAGAAATTTACGGTCAATGGGCAGCGTTTGAAACCCTATCTTACTCATGAACTGCTCCTGTTGGAGAAACTGTTGCCCTACTGGAGGGTAACTAATGTTGTGCATCATTCTGAGTCCAGCTGGGGACATTAAATTCAGCAGTCGTTGGGAGGCACCCCAACAACACTCACCATCCACCATCACTTTTCACTTCATTGTCATGCTCACTTCACTCTTCACTCTTCACTTCACCACGCACCATCCACCCACCCTACCACCCTGCTGTATACCCTGCACCTCAGCTCTCGTTACCTGATCTTTCGTCCTTCCTCTACCCTTCCCTGCATGCATATGAGGACATAGCATCGTTTGGCATGGGGGGGGTGGATAGGCATCCATAGGATCTGGGTATTTTATGGTATCATGCAGTTTCCATCTATC
Source organism: Thalassia testudinum (assembly GCA_037157565.1). Taxonomy (NCBI): domain Eukaryota; kingdom Viridiplantae; phylum Streptophyta; class Magnoliopsida; order Alismatales; family Hydrocharitaceae; genus Thalassia; species Thalassia testudinum. The sequence continues at coordinate 151,228,222 of JAZHRO010000031.1, forward strand.
TCTATAAAAAAAAAATGGTGTTTAGTAATGATCTGAAGGCTGAAACAAAAATACAATAAGTGTTTATGGATATTCAACCACTGTTTTGAAAACTTTCCAGGCCACAAAAGCTTGATTCGCTCAGGCTCGGCTTAATTCACTTGAGCATTGACAAGATAGATCGGAATCTCTCCTAACTAAGGACGTATTCTTGTACCTGAGACACCAGTACAGGATCCATTGGTTTGTTTCTACTCAAGAGCCTAAGTAATCTTGGTTCACACTACACATATCAAGAAATACCAGGTGAACATAAGATCCAACCCTAGTGTTCATTAGGGAAGGTGGAGTCCTTACCTGTGTGCATAGGTAGACTTTTTATCCCAGGCTTTAGTCTTGTGTTTAGGAGAGAATCTTTCCACCAAAAAGGAACTCTCCCACCAAAAAGAAAAGTGTGCTCCTCCAAATAATGTTGTAAGAGATATACTGACACGTGTTTCAAAAACAAAAGAAAAAAAAATGCAAATAAGTCAGTATATCTCCCAAATATCTATAAAGTCTTCCTACAAAAGTTCTTCAGGGAAAAGTACAAATACCCTGTTTTCTTTGAGCCACAAATGTCATAAAATGGGAGTTGAGTTTCCATCATCTTTTTAAGGGTCAATCCAAAGACATGAGCTGAAACTGGGACCAACCTGCACTTAAAAATTAGTGAAATCCTGGGCTTGAGTCTTAATGTTCATCTGGTCAGTCTTGATCCTTCACTAAGCACAAGCCATAATCTCTTACGCTCTCTAGTACGGCAAAAACCTCCTAGGTCCTGGAAATCGTACTTAAGGTTTAAATATCAAGAGTCCTGGTTAGTTGAGAGATGATCTATGTCACATAGACTTAAAGTACTGGTAGTCTTCTCAGCAATTGTTTCTCACAATATCCAACAATAAACACACCTGTCGCCTCAGGAGAAAATCTTCAGTTGAAGATCATTTCTAAATGCAATACAAAAATGTTTTGCTAGGGACTAGCAAAAGATAGGCATGGGGATATGATTACACAGCAAAAATACACCAACAATTGTGCTGTCTTGTGCTATTTCCTAGCATTGCCAGTGCATATTAGGTAGCCATAGTCGCATTTATGAAAATAAATGCATGCATGCATTTATTTGAGAAGGGAGGAGAGTGAAATAAATGGCCTTGTAATTGATAAATTCTTCAAGTGCTACCTTGCAAAATTTCCATCTTTATTTTTTATTTCAATTTGACTTTGAATTTCCTCCGCGTGGCTACAAGGCATGGCAGCCTCTTCCTCGTGCCATGCTCTGCAGCAAGCTTGCCTTGCAGCCATGAAGAGCCATGCACAGCCAGGGCATGGTTGTGCATGCTTCTTCCTCTTTAAAAAAGGGCACGGCTGTCTTCTTATAGGAGAGCCTGGTCCACACAAAAAAGAACACCACAGCAGCTTCTTCTCTAGGCCGTCTCCTCCCTTCTCCCCTCCATACGCAGCCTCTCCTCCTTCTGAGGAGCCACGTTGTGGGCAGGAGCAACTCACAGTGGTGCACAACCACCACTGTGAGTCCCACCACTGCCTAGCTCATCAAAGAGCCAGTGGGCATGGTGGTTCTCTCTCTGTTTCATCGTTTAGCCATTTCCACCATTGCCACAGGAGCTTCAAGCTTTGAAGCTCAAGCTCCGCGACAGCAGCAGCAAGGCGACAGCAGCAACGCAGGCCTCCAACGCGTGCCTGTAGGCCGCCCTTGCCTCCCACTTCTTCGCGTACACCTACCTCTCCGTGCAAGCCAGCAGCCGGCGCAGCTTCTTCGCGCATGCGCCAGTTGCTCCACACCGACCACACTCATGGAACAGCTAGCACCCGGTCGCGTGAGCCGAGCGGCACTGTAACCACTGTTCATGCTAGTCAGCGGAACACTGTGGCTACAGTGCGGTGACCGGTAAGTTTCTCACTTATCCGGTCACCCGACACACCGTGACCCTCTGCAACCCGTCTGCGCGTGCCTACATCTCCTCCCGCGCTTGCTCCAGGGCCTGCGCCCGCGTCTGCCAGCGCCTGCACCCGCCCGCGTCATCGCCTGCTTCAGTGCATAGTGCCTTCGCTTGCACCTGCCTCTTCGCATAGCGTGGTGCGCTACGGCCTCTCTCCTAAGCCTGCTCCCTCCAACGTGCGTCTTCATGCACCTACGCGCCTGCCCGTGCTCGTGTGCGTGCGCCATCAGACGTCGCCTGCTGGATGCAAACGACTTAAACGCTGCACCTTCCTCAACAGACTCTCTCTCTCTCGCTCTGTCTCTCTCACAGCACTCTCTCACTCCCTCCTCTAAACACATCCACACACACACACACTCATACACACACACTCTCACTTGTACACACACTCTCACTTGTACACGCACATATACACACTTATATATATATATATATATATTAGTACCTATACAATTATATATAAGTATATATACATACATACATAAATATATATATATATATACCTATATACTTATATATATATATATACACATATATATTTACATATATACATCTATTTATATACATATATCTATACATATATTAGTACTTATATAACTAAGTATAAGTATATATACATATATATATATGCATATATATACACATATATTCATACATATATACAAATATACACATATACATACATATATACATATATATCTATAACTATATATACATATATCTATATACATATATTACTATATATATATACACCTATATAGTTATATATACATATATATAAAATTATATATATATATATACACATACATATACATACATCTATCTATACATATATTTACATATCTATATATATATGTATATACATATATATATATACACATATATAGCTACATATACACTTATATAATTATAATCATATATATATATACATATATACATACATATATATATATTTTTTCATATCACCTACCATACATTGTATCGCAGGTATATCTGCACCAGTTGCTGATATTCCCCGATACACGCATACAGAAAGCATTTTTGCACACATCTTCCACCATCCATCCTACACTCCACGCGGCACTCCGTCCTGTTGGTTGTGTCTTTCTAGACGACGATCGACTCGACACCATGCTACACGCCATTTCCACCTCCACCCCCACCCCTTTATATATATATAATATATAAATATATATATATATATCCTATATTTACTTTATTTCTGTTTCTCTTTCCTGCCAGTAAAAAGATAAAAAAAAATATACAAAAGAGAAAAGATAATCCTTGACTTGCAGGTTCTCCATCTTGCAAATAGCAAGACCAGTTTTGAGAATCCTAATTTAGCTCAAAGCCAAGAACCTGATTTTGAGGGTGTACCTCAAGGATAAAAATTATCAGAAAAAAATATTAAATAGAAAAACACCAAAAACATAATAAACAAATGAAAGAGATTCGTTATAGGAAAGGCATAGAAACTTATTCACTTCTAATCCCACTTCCCTGAGTTCGACCCTGGGCCTAAAAGTGACCAAGATAAAATCAAGTAGGCCAGGTTAAAAATTTTGTAAAGAGATGGTTAGGCTAGATTTAGGTTAATCACTATACTCATTTCAACGATAAAATCACCATATTAACACAACCTATCCAGGCCCGACTAGTGCAAGCGGGCAGCCTTGTCTAACCCCGTATTGTGGTTGTCTAACCGCAAGGTTGAAAATAATTAAACGTCCAATTTAGTACCAGATGTCTTATAATAGCATATTAGATGTCCACCTAGAACCCTATTTCAATCAAAATCAGACGTCTGACCCAAAAAGTAGATGTCTGATCTTGCTGTCAGAATCATAATTACCCTGATTTGAGTTGGATTTCATCCCAATCTCTTGGGACTTGCCTCCAACAGCTAGGAGCCCTCTCCTAAGCCTTCTTGAAGGTTCTAAACTTGCCTATAAATATACTATAACCCCTCTTAGGCAATACACACCTCTTGAGATATAATTCAGTTAGATTATCACTTGCTCATTGCTTCCTTTGCCCTTGTGCTATGCAATCATTCTATTTGGGGCAAGCCAACACTATCACTGTGCTACATTTTGTCATCTTTAGGGAGTTTCCTTCACCTTTAGTAGATAAGCAAATTATTCATATTTTGGGGTGCTCTATAGGGTGTATTTTACATTTCTTTTTACTTGATTGTTGTAGTTGAGTATCCAACTTGTTGGATCCTCGTCTCTCCATTTGGTTAGTGTATTGATCACTTTGTGATCGTAAATCCTAAGTCAAGGGATTGGCATAAGTGGTGGTTTTCACCCGATTTGGGTTTCCACCTAAAAAATCTTGTGCCTCCTTTTTGTGATTGTATTTCATCTTGCAGTTACTTTTTTAAATTCACTATTTACCCCCCATTTAATGCAATTTCATTTCATATCAGAGTAGGTTTTTGCTTTTTGGAGTAACATCCGTGAAAGATCCTATGGAGGGAAGAGTAGTATCCATCAGTAGATCGGAGGGTCAATCCACTACCCAATCACCTTGGTGCAGGAAATACGCGATTTGTTAAATGATGTAATTAGTGTTGTTGCAACGCGTAAATCCGCAATCAAACATTTACATTTATAATACTTAGATAGTAGAGTATCTAAGGTCGTCTAAGGAGGCCAATTTTTTAGTCACAAAGAATGGGTTCTCTCTCTCGCCTCTCAAATCAACGCATATCTTTCTGTATTTTTGATTTTGTTGTTTTTAGGATTTTCAAAGACAATCGGGTTTTGAGCGAAGATGAATTACGCTACAGCTAACCCTAAGTGACAATAATGAAGTCTTCTCCTCTAAGCTCATCCTAGGCACACTTGCCTAGGGTAATTAGAAGAGAAGGGGTGTGATGCACTAGTAAACTAATAGCAACATGAAAGACACATTAAGCTAGAAAGCATGAAATTGAAGGAAATAAGAAACTTTGCATTACTAGTAGAGTTGATGACAAGTAGTTACATGCTTTTTAAAAGTAAAAGAGAAACTACACTAGATAATATAAAGAAAATAGAGATGAATAAAAATCCTCCAGAGTTGGTGAAGAAGGAATTGTCCTTGCTCCAAGCACAGCAACTCTTGTGCTTGAAAAGAATGCTTCCTTTCTTCTGATATGATAATTCCTCCAAGCTTTCCTCTAAGGTGGGAGTCAACCACCTTGCTCCTCCTCTTTCCTGGTCGTCCCCTTAGTGTTTAAGATCTCCTCTTTTGGCGTGGCTAAGGGAGAAAAATAAGAGGAAGAAGGCACCAAAGGGGAAGGTGTGTACCCCCTTGATCTTCTTCTCTTCTTCCTCCTTGGAGTAAAGATGGAACCAAATCTAAATGAAGAAGATGGAACCTAACTAATGGAGAGGATATGATCTTTTGGTGGTAGTTAGGAGGGTATTTATAGAAGGGGAGAGTGGTGGTTGGGGTGGAGATTAGGTGTAGGGCTAGGATGGGTTTTAGGAGGTGGTTAAGAGTGGTTATGGGAATCCTAGGGTGTAGGATGGTTAGCTCCATTCTTAGGGATGCAAAGGGGGGTAGTTATGGGTGGAAGGGCACCTAAAAGGTGGTGCCAAAAATGAAGAGAAGCATCCATTTTGGCACCACCAAGGAGGGTTCTAGAAGGGGGGTTATGTGTAGGGTAGGGATTGCTTGTAGGGTTAGGTATATGGTGGTGATGAGGGGGATTTTTGGAGGGAAAAGTGGCGCCAACATGGAGGTGGTTGTGGAGGGTTTTGGTGCCACTTTTGTGGTGTCCCTTGGTGGTGGTGGTAGGGTGAAGGGGTGTATAGGAGTTGGTGCCAAAATGGGTTTAGGACTAGGAGCTTAGGTAGACTAGGTTTAGGGTTATTTGGTGGAGCTTGGCTAGGTAGGTTTTATGATTAGGTTGGGCTGCCAAGGAGGTGCCTAGCTAAGCTAGGCTAGCTTATCTAGCTTAGCTTGTAGGGAGTAGGGTTGGAGGCATAGGGAGCTAAGGTTTTGACTAGCTTATCTAGCTTAGCTTGTAGGGAGTTGGGTTGGAGGCATAGGGAGCTAAGGTTTTGAGGGAGAAGAGCTGGAAGTAGCTATCTTGAGTTGCACTGGAGCTAGTGGCTACTGAAGAGAGATTCAAGAAGTTACCTTAGCTGGCTTAGCTTGCTAGTTCTTTGCTAGCTGCTAAGCCAAGCTAAGATTAGCTAGCTTCTGCTGAAGTGAGCTAAGGTGAGGTAGGTCTGGTCTTCCTGGAGATTACTGAGCTAGCTAGAGTAGTTAGCTTAGGTCAAGTAGCTCAGTTCAACTAAGTTGAGCTGAGTTGAGCCTTCGGGAGTTGGACTTGAGCTGGCCTAAGTTGGTTAAGGTCATCTTCTGCTGACTAGGTCTAGCTAGTAGCTAGTCCTAGTCAGGTTGAACTTCCAGTGAACTCTTCTGAGTTGGAGGAGCTGGAATGGAGCTGGGATTAATTGACTTGAGCTAGTTTGAGCTGCCATCTAGCTAAGGTGAGATCAATGGAGCTAAGGTGAACTAGCTAGAGCTACCATTCAGCTAAGATAAGCTAAATGGAACTAGGGATGAGTTGATCCAGCTAGAATGAGTTGGGAACTAGCTGGGATGAGCTGGATCTAGTTGGAATCCAGCTGAAAGGAGCTTCTTCTTCATCTTCTACCTTCTTAAGTGCTAGGGTTTTAGCGATTTAACTATATATTTATCCCTAACACTCAAATAAACGTGTCAAAAACACAACAAAATATGCAATGCATGCCTAACCTAATTGATGCCTAAATGCAGCCCAAAAACCCATTTGTAGAGTTAAAATCCTAAGAGTTAGGATTGTTTTAGGGCATAGAAATGATGATAAATTAGTGTTTATCACACCTCTCTCTGAAGGAACCAACTACACGTATTGGAAGCTGAGAATGAAGCTATGGCTTTAAGCCAACAATTTCTCTATCTGGGAGAAATGTGAATCTGCATACGACATTCCCAACAAACTAGAGATGGGATACACGGTGGAGTAGATTCATCACCTTGGGCTGAATGCAAAGGTGATGAACTCACTCTACTGTGCACTTAGCTCAAAGGAGTTCAACCTCATTAGCCAATGCACAACCACCCATGAAATATGGAGAACCTTAAAGGTAACTCACGAAGGTACATCTCAAGTTAAATCCTCTAAGATTAATGTTTTATCGTAGGAATTTGAAGCCTTCACTATGAAGGAAAATGAGAGACTTGGGGACATGTACACTCGATTCACGTTAATCATGAATAACCACAAGTCTCTAGGGAAGACATTCATAGAGGGGGAGCTTCAAGCCAAGCCCCTTTGCACACTTGGACCCGAATTGGAGCAAAAGGTTGCAACGATAGAGGAAGCCAACCAAGTAGAGGATCTAGACATGGAGAATCTACTTGGAAATCTAATGGCTTATGAGACAAAGATGGACCAAAAGAAAAAGTTGATCACACCAGAGCCAAAGAAGAAGACCTTAGCTTTCAAGGCAACATCGGATGATGAGGTAAGTACCGATGACGAAGAATTTGTTTAATTAGCTAAAAAATTTAAAAAGTTTCATAGAAATAGAAAAGAGATTAAGGGAAAGAAAAGGGAAGAAGAACCTCTAGTTTGCTACAATTGCAAGAAGAGAGGTTACATAAGGAAGGAGTTCCCCTTGCTCAAAAGGGATGATGAGAAGAAGTGCAAGAAGTTCTCAAAGCCCAAGACTTTCAAGAAGAAAGCATTCCAAGAAACTTGGGATGACTCCACCTCCGAAGAAGAAGAAGAGGAAACAAATGAAGAAACAATGTGCTTAGGACTCATGGCAACCAACGACACATCCGGATCTGAGTTCGATGAACCTGAGGTAAATTCATATTCCTTAGATGAGTTGCAAGAAGCATTTGATTTATTGTATGTAGATCTAAAAGAAACAAAGACTAAAAATAAAGCATTAAAAGTAGAAAACTTTGAGTATAAGGAATTAATAAATGACCTTAAAGAAAAGAACTTAATTCTCACTAAAGAAACCACAACTGTAAATATGCAAATAGGAAATCTAATGATTGAAAAAGAATAATTAACAAAGGATTTATACATAGCCATGAGTGAACAAAAATCCCTAGATAGAGAACTTCTTGACAAGATTCATGTTCTTGAAAAATTAAACTCTTTTAAAAAGGATGAGAATGGCCTACTTAGATTAGAAATTAGAGGACTAGAAGATAAACTAGAGATAATGAAAATAGAGATAAATCACCTCAAAGAAAAATCACATCAATTGCTTGAGGACTTAGCCAAATTTACAAAAGGAAATGATAACTTGGACAAGCTTATTGCCCGTCAAAAACCTTCCTCAAGTAAATTTAGACTAGGCTATTATGAAACTAGTCAAAATGAACCAAAAAAAGATCCTCATCCAAAGAGAACCACTAACAAATACAGATCCACATTACAATGGATACCAAAAAGACAACTTTCACTTTGTTTTGTAGGTTTCAAAGGATGTTATAACATCAAAAATTGGATATACAAAATGAAGGATGGGAAACTCAAATTAGAAACACCTAAAACAACACCAAGTCACCAAAGGAGGTCTTTTGTAGGAATAAAGGGACCTACAAGAAAGAAGACAAGGAGACCACCACCATCAAGGAGGCCGATGGGTGATGGACTCCAGGTGTTCCAAACACATGACAGGAGACAAGCACCTGCTTTTGGACCTCCAACCTTCGGATGGAGGAATGGTTACATTTGGCAACAACCACAAGGGCCATATTATTGGTCTTGGTAAACTAGGTAACCCTCTTTCCCCTATCTCAAATGTTTCTTTAGTAAAAGGACTAAAGCACAACTTATTAATGCGATAAGGGATATAAGGTAGTTTTCACTTCAAAAATATTTGAAATTATGCATGCATCAACAAATGAAACCCTTCTGAAGGGAACTAGGTTTAAAGACATTTATATTGTAGAATGTGATAAAGGTAGCACTTCTGAATGTCTTGTAGCTAAAAATGAATTGAATGTATGACATAGAAGACTAGGACATGTTCATATGATATTAGTTCAAAAGCTAGTCAAACATGAATTAGTTCGAGGTCTTCCTAAAGGAAAATTTGTAGATGACCTTTTCTGTGATTCTTGTAAATTAGGCAAAATCATGAAATCTAGCTTTAAAATCAAAGAAGTTATATCTACCTCAAGACCACTAGAATTACTTCACCTAGATTTGTTTAGACCAACAAAATATGAGTCTTAGTAGATGGAAATATTGCCTTGTAATTGTAGATGATTTTTCAAGGTTTTCATGGGTCTCCTTCTTGAGATCCAAAGATGAAGTGTTTTCCGTCTTTTCTATTTTCTGTTGGAAAGTTCAAACTAAAAAAGGCTACCAAATCACTCGAATTCGTAGTGATCATGGGGGCGAGTTTGAAAACTCCTTGTTTGATGATTTTTGTCAAGAGCATGGTATTGCTCATGAGTTTTCTTTCCCTTGAACACCTCAACAAAATGGGGTAGTTGAGAGAAAGAATTGCACTCTTCAAGAGTGTGCTTGAACATTGCTCATAGGCTCTGGGTTACCGAAGTACTTTTGGGCCAAGGTAGTTAACAAGACTTGTTACATATTAAATGGCATCTTAATTCGATCCGAATTGCGAAAAACTTGCTTTGAACTATATTTTGGGAAAATACCCAAGATTAGTTATTTTAAAGCTTTTGGATGCCAAAGCTTTGTTTTGAATACCCGTTCTAATTTAGATAAATTTGATGCCAAAGGTGAAGAAGCCATCTTCATTAGTTATTCTTCATGTAGTAAGGCATATCGCGTTTTCAACAAGATCACATTAATAGTGGAGGAAACCCTTAATGTTTCCTTCGATGAATCACCTTACTCTTCCTCTATTGATCAAGTCAATATGGAAGATGAAGATGATTATCCTATTGATGTGTCTGACATCCTAAATTCCAATATCCATAATCTTCCAAAAGATGGGATATATCAAAGGGATCATCCCAAAAGTCAAGTCATTGGAAGTGTTTCTAATGGCGTTAAAACCCGATCTCATTTTAGTTGCTCTTTCAATCTCTCTGCCTTTGTATCTCAAGTTGAACTAACCAATTTCAAAGAACCTTGGATGATGCCATGCAAGAGGAACTCAACCAATTTCAAAGGAATGAAGTTTGGGATCTAGTACCTAAGCCTGAAGGGCAAATGGTAATAGGAACCAAATGGGTATTGTTAGTCACTCTGAAACGAGTTTTAAGAATCGTTGCATTGTAGTATAGATCGAATCAGTGCGAAAACATATAATATTTATTACTCGAATGAAAGTCCAAGGTTGAACACAGGGAGAAATATGACAATTTAAAACTCAAGATCACAATTTGAATCAAAGATATAAGAGATTGCAATCAGAATGATATAACAATAATGTCAAGTATTAATGTGCAAAAAGAATGGAGTAAAATGATGATTTGAATCACCAATTACTCCTCATAATAATAGCAACTAGATCAACAGTATCAATCGAGGAAATAAATCCTCAAATGTATGCAATCAGATGACAGAGGCTTGTGTTAGATGGCTTAAATAGCCGGTTGCTACAGTGCTTCCAAGGGACTCAAGGGTCTCTTCTTTCTTCTTTGCTTCTATCTCAGCTGCTCTCCTTCTCTTCTCTTCTTCTACAACTCCTCTGGGTTCTCTCTTCTTCTTCTCTTCTGGCTTTGCCTTCTTCCTTCTTCTTCCTTCTTCACGCGCAAGGGGGAGGTTCTTTAAATGACTAAGTGTTAGCCATTATTCCTGAGAGAAAAACCCCCTGCCCCTGCTCTCTCTTCTTCTCTCTAAGATCCACCCTCCCAGGGCCACAGTCAGGAGAGTCGGGTTATCGAGTACACGTGCACTCGGGACCAGGGCTGCCTGTAGTGGGTAACAGCCGAGGAGTGCTTGGCTAGGTGGGTAATCAGATGCACTGTAAAGACCCATCCCACCTTTAGCCTTTTAAGACGTCTGGAGTCTCAGTCAGACGTTTGTCCAAATGTTTGGACCCTTTCCCGGACATCTAAAAAAGAAATTTTTGTACGTGCTCTACGCTTTGCGTGTGAGCAACGCGTAGAACTTCTTTTCTCTCTCTCCTTTCTCCTCCTTCCTACCCGAACCCTAAACCCACAGCACCTATAAAGACACCCTCCCCTCCTCTCCTCTCCACCCCACACACCACCACCACACCCCACCTTCATTGCTGCAAGCGAGGAGGTGAGCAAGGGTGAGCGAGAGAGAGTGAGAAAGAGGAGAAGTGTGGGAGGAGGAGGAGGAGGCTGAGGTCAAGAGCTTCGGTGGAAGCTTGTCGGACCTTGCACGGCCACCGTAGGTAGGTACGGGAGGAGGGGGAGTCCGGAGCAACATCCTCGATGGCCTGCAGTAGCTGAAGCTGCGGTGGAGCAGGGAGAAGCGCGGTGGAGAGTGCTGGGAGCAAGTTCTGATACTGGAAATTTTCCAGTATCAGACATATGGAGCGAAGTTCAGATGACTCGCGGAGCATCTAGATGTCTAGAGTCAAGACCAGACGTCTGTAAGCTCCTTTATCGCGAAGGTACGTTCTTGTCGCGATTATGGCTATGCAAGCCGCACCACAGAGAGATGTGTCGGTCTGATTTTGAGTGGTTTCTCTATCGTATGCAGGAGCAGCCTTGGGAAGGAGTGTAGAATGCCCTCCTATGCACTTTCGGACATCTGATCAGCTCACCAGATGACTGGAGGTGCTTCCAGACGACCGGAGGAGTGGTTCGACGCCTAAAACCACCTTCAGACGATCACAGGGGAGTTCTGGATGTCTGAGGACACCACAGGGACTTAAGGTGAGGTTTTGTATCTTTTAAGACATCTGGACTAGTTTCCAGACATCTGACCCGTTTAGGTGACTTGAGGTGACCCGTTTAGGGTCCGATCGGGATCCGTTTTACACAAACGAAGTATCTGTAGTTCCTTTATGAGTTTCTCTACGTACTAGAAACCCTTATACAATGTTTTGAATCCTCCTTTGTGATGTATTCCCTGATTTAGGGTTTCGACCTGTTGCATGTTTGGGGCTCGCAGAGATGCCTAGGTCTGCGGTTCGAGCCCCCATTACTCCTGGATTGTCTGATAGAGTGGTCTACTCATGTTAATCTTATTAAATAAGAATGTGTCTGTGGAATTAGCCAACTAGAAACCTAGGATGTGGCATGAACTCTAGGACAGAGAAATGAATAAACCAATTGTACTGCGTGATTGTATTTGTATACATGATTAAGTTAAACTGCTAGCAATTGCCTGTAACATAGTTGTGAGCTGCCTGTTATAAATGAACAATTACCTGTGAAATCATCAATTGCATGTACTGAATTGTGGAAACACGAGCTGCCTATATATAAACGAGAACTGAATTGTGAATGGTGGAATCCGGATCGGAATAATGTGGTGAACGTGAGCATGAACCCTACGGGGAATTAGGAGTAGAGGTCCTGTGGTTAGATGGAAAATCTAGAATGTGGATGGGAAGTATGCTGGCACTTGAGTACATGGTACCAAGGACAACAACTATCCCCTTTTTGTGTAGAGCGAAGCTAGCCGCTCTTGGGTTGAGAACTGGGTTTAGGATTGACCACTCTACACCGACTTCTATTGGCTCTCGTGTACATGGTACCGAGGCGAGCTACTAGTGTAGGGAGGGAGCTAGCCACCCCATGGGGCCCGGGGTTCAGCTAGCCACCCTACACCGACTTGTTAGGCCCTCTGGGTAAACCGGGGTAGTCAGACGAGGGTGTGCGGACTATGGAGGGGCGAGACCCCTATTTCTGAGAGGGCTAGACCCTATACTGTTCCGTGCTGTACTTTGGGCGTACCCACTAGCAGAAATGACTAACTGCCTGTCAATGCGGGATAACTACCTGTGCATTTATCACGCATGCTGTAGTCACCGCTACATCTTGACAATGACCTCAAGGTGGTTGACTAGGTATAGGACTACCATGGGGGACTCTCCCGACCAGGAGAGCACCACATGTACCTTCTACTCTTCGAAAAAGACTGCAATCAAGATCGTTCCCATGAGGAACATGCAAGATCAAGAAAATCTGAAAGTTTGAGGAGAAAGGGGTGAAAAGGAAATGCATATAAAATAAAATAACTAGAAAAGAGAATTAAACCTGTTGCTTTTACTGCTTTAAATAGTATAGATCCACTCTACTCAACATTTGCTGACTCTATCTTTTTCATAACACTATTCAGGTCCAGGAGTTGAGTAGCTGAGCTTCCAGCTGTGGAGGGTGCTGGGCCTAGTCGAGCCCAGCCATAGTTTTTCTACACTTCTTTGTTGTACTCCCTTACTGTTGTAGTGAGTTTCAGAATTTTAGCTACTATTGTTGTTACTGTTACTTTCGTTTCCGTTGTATCTATTGTTGTGGTGGTATGTATTGGAACAATAGTTTTACATTCCTTTACTGTTTTGTATGTTTTTACTACTTAGTTATATTGCATATGTGAATGTGGTTTACTTTACTACTTTTTGGTTATTTCTTGTTGGACGACTGGGTCTTGGGATTAGTCAAGGCGAGCTGGTCTCGGGTCCTGTAGGGATCCGAGAATCGGGTTGTAACATGCACCAGACCTATGTGAGTAGTGTCACGGGCGAGGTGCGTGGGGGTGTATGGGACCTCACCCTGTGGCTAGGAGGCAAAGAGCCTATACAACAAAATTAATTTATGCGAGCACAAGCACTTGTCAACTTTCTAGGTAGGAATAATCCCACCTCCCTTCCTATGTGTGCGCTACACTGATGCTTCATGCGATTGTGGCCAAAGGTTCAATCAAAGAGCCAAATTGGCTCCTTGGTTGTGCTCTTGGATAGGTTCCGCTGAGCCTAGAGCAAACACCTGGGCTTCAACTGTAAGAACAAGGCCTGGAGCTCGGTTGAAGAAGCTTCGTTAATGGCGCGAAGACCTGGTACCTGAAATCCAGGAATAAGGTCTCTCAGCCATTTAAAGGACTCAGGAAGCATCATCGGATGATGACAAACATAACTGTGGTGGTGCGAAGGTGATTGGTGGAGTAAGGAGGTCTGATGATCGTGGACTGTTGGTGTAGAGGGCATGGTGTTCGGTGAGGTGTTAGAGAGGCTAATCCCCTCAATTACTTGAGAGGTTTTAGTCTCTACATCGAGGCGATGGTGAGGAGTGTGGAAGATGTGGCGTAGGTGGTCTGTGGTGGCAGTTAGCACTCGCCGATGGTATGCTGGCGAGATGGAAGAGGGAATCGTGGAGGTTGATGCGAAGGTCGAAGTGGAGTGTCGAAGGTGCTGCCATGAAGGGGATAAGTTGAGGAGTCGATAGAGATAGGTAGCGGATGACAGGGATTAGAGTTGGCGCCGGTTCGGTATGGCCAACATCAGAGACGAAGATGGCTTCGGTGGGGTGATGATGGTGAGGATGAAGGTGATAAGGACGTCGGCTGGCATTACACGACATGGAGGAAGATGAGGAAGGAATATCTTCCGCCAATATTGCAGTCAGATGACGAGGAGAGGCAGGGAGAGTCACCGAAGCTCGAGGAGCCTTTCGATCGGATTAGGACGGAAGAATTTTGGGTAGATCCGGTCGAAATCGAGCTTCCGAAGTTCAGTATGATTTGGAGGTGCTTATATAGGCTTAGGAGGTCGATTTTTGCTTGGAAGCCAAGCTTCCAAGCTAGGAATGCTCACCGAAATAGGAGTTTTCTAGGATACCCAAATCTCTCATGCGTTCGCATGAGAGATTGGGAAGGTTTTAGGGCGTGGGAATTGACTCAAATGGAAGGAAATTCCTTGATGAACTTCCCTTTCAAATCTGAGAGGGATTCGTCAAGGAATCAAGGAGAACTTGCCAATTTTAGGTCGTTGGAGTTTGTAGGAATAGGATTCATGGCGGTAGGGACCTATTTGTAAAAATGATGACAAAGTTAGGGCTATTTTTGTAATGATTTTGAAAGTTAAGGGCAAATGTGTGATATAAAAGAATAAAATAGGACCAAATTGCAAACTAGGTCAAGACAATCTCAGATTGGGCCCAAATTTTGGTACAAATCTAATTTGGGCCTAAGAAATCCAATGGTGAAGTTAGATTTTGGTTTTGACAAATTTTGACTGGGTAATTTATGCAAAAATCAAAATTAAGGCAAATGTTTGTCTAAGATTTTGTTTTGGGTCAGATGAGTTCTGATGGTCAAATTGAAAGTATCAAACCCTAGAGAATATTTTTATATAAATTTTAGAGAGTTTAGGTAAATTTTATCTTGAACATAACCTTAGTTACTTAAGCGGGTCTGTTTTTAGGATTTTAGAAGTCATTTAATTCTCAAAACACACGAAAATCCTTTTCTGTCTGTATGAATCCACTTGTTGGATATTTAAGACCATTTGACCCTTAATTACCTTCTAGGAAAACCCATGATTGTACTGCATTCATGATATGATGGTAAAATTATAGTATTGATCCTGGTTTCTTGTCTTTCTCTCAGAATGGATTTGTAGTGACTTAGGGCTCTCTAGCAGTTATGTAGGAGCATTTATTCCTTGATAATGACTGTTATCAACATTTTTGTGCGGATTTAAAGGCGTATTACGTTGCAGTAGCACCGACAAAACGTTTAAACAAATATAAATAATTTTATTACTCGAACAACTAGAGTATCCGAGGTCGAACACAGGGAGCAAACTCAGTACTTTGTAAAACCCAAGAATACAACTGTTAAATGCAAATATAATTGATTCCAAGAGTTTTTAAGAAAGATGTAAAAAAAATAGAATTAGACGTCTGATTTATGTATCAGACGTCTTAAATGTGATCTTTCTTTCTCTTTTCCTTCTTCTGCTTTGCCTTTCTGATCTCTTTGCAATCTTCCCTTGTCCTTCTTCTTCTTCTCTGCGAAGACTTCTTTCTTTCTTCTTCTTCTGTCTTGCTTCTCCTCTCTTCGTTGCCTTCTTCTTCTTTGGCTTGCTTTTCCTTCTTCTGCAGTGGCCAAGTCCTTCTCCTGCGATCAGCCTGCCTGCACAGGAACAAAACCTAACCCTTCTCCCTCTACCCGCGCGTGTCTCTCTCTCAAGCAATTCACTCTAACCGCTCTACCAGAGCCACAGTCTCAATCGGGTCGGATCGTACCCGGGACCAGGCGCACCTGCAGGTGTGTGATGCGCGAGGAGTGCGTAGGTCTAGGTCGGGTCGGATCCGCCAGGTCCCCATGGTCAGGCCGCGGATGAGGCGGGTGGGGTCAGTGAGGGACCTCACCCCTGTGCTTACTGAGGCGATAAGAGTAAAGCGCAAAAACAACTTATATGGTACCTGACGGTTGTAATCCCACGATGTGGGACTATCTAGTCTCGCCTTCACGCGTGCCTGCAGAAGCCTCGTTGTGCGATTGCCCCGCAGCTGCTGGCTCTGCTAGCGCTCCTTGGCTGGACTCGTTCACCTCGCGACACTTGCGCTAGTATGCAACACCTGTAGTTTGGAAGACCGGGTGCCTGGAGCTTCGTGGGAGCTTCATCAGAGGTCGTCCATGGCGGCAGCGGCTCGAATCCTGTCGTACACAAAACGCGCCTCTCGGCCAAATCAGAATAGATAGAGACCTTCGCCGTGGCACGGCGAAGGCGGTGGGCAGTGCTGCAGGCCGCAGGTCGGCCTAGGCGTGCGTGCCTAGGTCAACCTGTGGCCGGAGATGGTGGGTTGGTCGGGGGGTGGTTGTGGAGGGCTGGAGTGGCAGTGGTAGGGTGGAGTGTGTTCCTGGAGGTGAGGCGGAGCTTTCGAGGTGGTTGGCGAGCCGTGTGGAGGGCTGGAGTGTTGTGGGCGGCTCGCCGGAGTGCGGTCGGAGGCGAAGACGATGGAGGTGGTTAGCGTCTGTCGAGGGTCGATCAAGGGAGATAACAGGGGGAAAAGAGAGAGGAGAGGATGGAGAACGTATCTGGGGTTGTCTGGAGTGAAGGGAGGCAGCGGAGAGGACGGCTCGTGACTGCCGTCATCGGGGAAGAAAGACCCTGGGGGAGGAAGCGGCGACGAAGATGAGGTCAGGAGCTTGCGCGCAGGGTACAGCGCGCCGCGGGAGGAAGAGGCGGAGAGGACTCTGCTGCTGGTATGGCAGCAGAGTGACGAGAAGGAGGGAAGGCGGTCGCCGGAGCTTGTGGGTCGTTTGGCCGGAGATGGGAGAGAAGAAATTTGGAGGGGATCTCCGTCAAAATCAAGCTTAAGATGAGTGGCCGGGTCCGAGGGGTGTTTTATAGGTGCTGGCCGCTCCTATCAGTGCGTGAAAAACGCGCAATTGGGTCAGCCGGCTCGCCGGAGTTGGAAGCAAGAAAGATACCCAAATCTCTCGTGCGTTTGCACGAGAGATTGGGTTCACGCCAGCGAATTTGATTGGCTTTAGAAGGAAGGGAATTCCTCAGAGAATCTCCCTTCCATTTCTGGGAGAGAATCTCTGAGGAATTAGAGAGCAATCTCTCTCGAAACTTCGTCGGAGCTCGGTTCTGCCCTAGCAATGGCGGCAGGACCAGTTTGCAAAGAAGGCGAAGAACCTAGGGGGCTCTCTGCAAGGATATTCAAAAGATAGGGACCTCTTTGTGATTTGGGTGTACTAACTTGCAAAGTAGGTCAAGATGACCTCCCCTTAGGTCCAAATTTTGGTACAAACCTAATTTGGACCTAAATAATCCAATGGTGAAGTTGGATTTTAGGTTTGACCTCGTTTGACTGGACATTTTGCGTAAAAACCCAAATTAGGTTAATTGAAGAGCTAAGACCCTAATCTAGGTCAAACTAGGTTCCAAAGGCCAAATTAAGTGTTCTAAACCCTAGAGGATGTTTTTCTATGATTTTTAGAGGGTTTGCTTGATTTTTATTCTGAGCGGAACCTTGTTAATTTAAGCGGGTCTATTTTAGGGTTACCAAGTGTCATTTAATTCTTAGATTGCACATAAATCCATTTCTGATTAATTCAACTCACTTTTTATCTTATTTGGACCATTTGACCTATGTTTTTCTTCTGAGAAATTCTGTTTATGTACTGCAATGGTAAAATTACAGTTTTAACCTTTATTTCATGTTTTCTTCTCAGAGCACTTGTTCCTTCAGTTAAGCCTTCTTCTAGGTTATGTAGGAGCTTTTATCTTCTTTATTGGGTCAAAATGAGCTAGTTATGGCTCATGATGAGGCTCTCATCATACCCCCATGCCTAGCTTTTGCTAGTCCCTTAGCAAAATTTCAAAGTTTTAACTTCCATTCTAGACCCAAAGTGTCCTTAGTTATGATAAGTGCTTCTTTTGTGATTAGGTAGGAATGCCGACAATAGGCCTAAAGGTACTCAAGTACCAACCAAAATCTGGACCTGTTCTGCTTTAGCCTCAGTCCTTCGCAAAGATTTCTATGGCCCACAAAAACTATCCTAGGGTTTGTTGGACTCTGCGGTTAAACCACCCGTGCTTGAGACATTTTTAGCCTACGCTCAGTTTGCAGTGCGTTTTTTTTTTTATAAGAGAGAGATAGAGGATTTATTTGTTTGGAGAGCTTTTCTCTCTCTTTTCTTTTTATTTCGAGCTTCGGATTAGCTTCTCAACACGGTCTGTATCGGATTCCTCGTCCCCATCATCAATCCTCAAGGGTCCCTGGCTTTCGAGATTTCGAGATAATCCCGCCCATGGCAACCCCCGGAACCCTGGCTTTCGAGATTTCGAGATAATCCCGCCCATGGCGTTCCGTGGCCGAATTCAGACCCTGGCGATCGACATTTCGTGATAATGCCACCCATGGTATCTGAACCAGCAGAGTGCTTACATGCCCCCAGTAGGATATTTAAATATCCTAAGAGACAAGCACCGAGGAGACGATATGTTGTTACGCATCTTCGAGGGGAATTTCCCACCTCTCCGCGCTGGGAACTTGTCCAAATCAACTTGTGTTGATTGGCCGCTCCTAATCTAGGTGAATTTTTCAGAACATTAAACACTCTTGCGTGTTTTGAATATTTATGCGCACTGAACCAGACTGTGTGTGAATTTGGGTGCTTAGGTTACTGAATCCCGCAAACCGGAGGTCAGTTAACGAGGCCGAATACTTCCTAAGCCTTAGACCTAATACTTAAGCTTCGCATTTTCCTCAACCTCTTGAGGATTATCCAGATTTTAACGGATACGTGAATTTTTAAGCTAAAAATCTAGCCCAAGAGGCCTAAGACCAGCGTTCCCGCTAATCTCTTGTTATATCTCCGTAGCATTTTTCTTTTCTTGACTCGGTCTAGAACTTCAGTTAACCCCTTAATCTTTTACTAATGACTTTTTCTTTTTCTTTTCCTTTTGTGCTCCTTTCTTCATTTTTTTGCTCTTTTTCTCCTCCTTAACATTTCCTCCCTCCCCATTTTTTTTGTTCTTTTTGTCATTTTTCTTTCTTTTCCTCCTCTCATTTGTATGACCCTGAATTGTTCCTCCCCTCTATCAAGTCTTTTTTTTTTTTTTTTTGTACATGAAACCCTTTCTTGATATGAATTTTCTGACATTTTGCACTTTCATACCCCCCCATGCCTAAGATTTGCAATGTCCCCATTGTAAATTAGGTGGGTTCGAATTCAGCTTAGTTCATGTATTAGGACAGGTGTGTGGTGAGTGAATGGGTCGAAGCGACTTGTTGCGAACGATTTCAAATCTCGGGTAGGTATACCTGAGGTGAAGTCTGCTGTTCTAATGGATGAACCCTAAAGTGCAATATGAGTTCCGCATAGCAATGTCAGAAACGGTTTCAGGTTTTTCAAAGAATGACGGGTTGCCTCCCGTTAAGCGCTGAGTTTTACGCCATTGGCTGGGTGCAATGAGCTCAAGAGGAAAGGAGGGTAAAGGATGACTCAGTCAAATCTATATCGGTCATGTCAATGAACGGCTTGAGTCTCTGCCCGTTCACGACAAAGGGTTCAGAATCGTGGCTGAGTGGGCTGATTTCAATAGCTCCATTTCCGAAGATTTGGCGGACTAGGTAGGGTCCGACCCACTTGGATCTTAGCTTTCCTGGGAATAGTTTGAGTCGAGTATCAAAGAGTAAAACTTTTTGACCAGGATGAAAGACCTTTCTAGAAATGTGTTTGTCGTGAAAAGCTTTAACCCGTTCTTTGTAAATTCGCGAGTTCTCATATGCGTCGTGGCGTAATTCATCGATCTCGCTCATTTGAAATCTTCTGTGGGTTCCAGCCTTAGAAAGGTCGAGATTACAGGTCCGTACTGCCCAATAGGCTTTATGCTCCAATTCGACGGGGAGGTGACATGCCTTCCCGTACACTAGTCTGAAGGGAGACATTCCTAATTGGGTCTTGTGGGCGGTCCTATAGGCCCACAATGCTTCCGGAAGCCGAGAAGACCAATCTTTTCTATCAGGTCGAACAGTAACCTGAAGGATCTTCTTGATCTCTCGGTTAGATAGCTCAGCTAGACCATTAGTTTGGGGGTGGTAAGGAGTAGAGATTCGGTGTGACACCCCGTATTTGATCATCAGTGACCTGAACTGAGCGTTCGTAAAATGGGTCCCTCCGTCGGAAATTATAGCACGCGGAATCCCGAACCTTGAGAAAATGTTTTGATGAAGGAATTTTATAACGACTTTATGATTGTTGGTTCGGGTCGGAATGGCTTCTATCCACTTGGAAACATAATCAACTGCGAGTAAAATGTATTCGAAGCCATCCGAGGTAGGAAAGGGTCCCATGAAATCAATCCCCCAAATATCAAAAATTTCGCATACCAAGATTGGCTGTAGAGGCATCATGTCTCTATGGCTCATGTTGCCTAGAGTCTGGCAACGGGAACATGCCTTACAGTGATTGTATGCACCTTTGAAAATTGTGGTCCAGTAGAAACCACACTGGAGGACTTTCGATGCGGTTTTATGTCCCGAAAAATGTCCACCTCATGCCTGGTCATGGCAAAATGAGAGTATGTCTTTGATTTCCACTTCCGTGACGCATCGTCGGATTATCTGATCAGCACCAATGCGGAAGAGATACGGGTCTTCCCATAGGTAATACTTGGCATCGGAACGCAATTTGTCCTTTTTGGCCTTCGACCAATCGGGCGGAATCTGATGTGATGCCAGGTAATTAACAATATCGGCGAACCATGGAAGACTTGTACTGATAGTCAGGAGGTGCTCATCAGGGAAATGTTCTGTAATAGGTCCGGAAGGATCAATAATTTCAGAAGGAAGGCGGGATAAGTGATCAGCTACCACATTGTGCTTTCCCGCCTTGTCGCGAATCTCGAGGTCAAATTCTTGCAACAGCAAGATCCAGCGGATTAATCGAGGTTTCGCGTCCTTCTTGGCCAGGAGATGCCTCACAGCTGTGTGATCCGAGTATATGATAACACGGGAGCCCAGAAGGTATGATCTGAATTTTTCCAGGGCAAATACTACGGCCAACAGCTCTTTCTCAGTAACCGTATAGTTACGCTGAGCCTCATCCAGTGTTTTGCTGGCGTAGTAAATGACCACAGGTTTCCCGTCAATTTTCTGCCCCAAAACTGCTCCTACAGCGAAGTCAGATGCATCGCACATGATCTCAA
This sequence comes from Thalassia testudinum, assembly GCA_037157565.1. Taxonomy (NCBI): domain Eukaryota; kingdom Viridiplantae; phylum Streptophyta; class Magnoliopsida; order Alismatales; family Hydrocharitaceae; genus Thalassia; species Thalassia testudinum. Next base: position 151,249,787 of record JAZHRO010000031.1, read on the forward strand.
AGGGTTGAGACCAATCAGGGGACTGTAGGATTGGGGCTTGGGTGACTCGGTCACGTAGGATCTCAAATGCTTGAGTGCATTCCTGGGAAATTCCGAAAGGCACATCCTTGGAAAGCAGATTGGTCAGGGGGCGCACGATTTTGGAGAAATCAGGGATGAATCGACGGTAGAAACCGACGTGCCCCAAAAAAGATCGGATGTCCTTAATCGAGCTAGGCATAGGGAGCTTGGAAATCAGGTTAACCTTAGCTCGATCCACTTGGATGCCTTTCTCTGAGATTAAATGTCCCAGGACAATTCCCTCAGGCACCATGAAATGGCTCTTTTCCCAGGAAAGAACCAAATTCACCTCGATGCACCGCCTGAGTATATGGACTAAGTGTTGGAGGCAATCGTCAAATGATTGTCCAAAAACTGAAAAGTCATCCATGAAGACTTCCAGATAATCACCTACCATATCTGAGAATATGGCAAGCATGCACCGCTGAAAAGTTGCAGGTGCATTGCAGAGACCGAACGGCATCCTTCGAAACGCGTACGTCCCGAAGGGGCAGGTGAATGTGGTCTTTTCTTGGTCCTCTGGATGGATTGCCACCTGATTGTAACCGGAGTACCCGTCAAGAAAGCAGAAGAATCTATTTCCCGCTAGTTTCTCGAGGATCTGATCAATAAACGGTAGTGGGAAATGATCCTTCTTCGTGGAGGAATTTAGCCTTCTGTAATCAATGCAGACTCTCCACGAATTAGCTATTCGGGTAGGAATGACTTCCCCGGTTTCAGTCGTGATGATGGTAAGTCCTGCCTTCTTAGGTACCACTTGTGTTGGGCTTACCCAACGACTGTCGGAGATCGGATAGATGATCCCTGCATCTAACCACTTAATGATCTCCTTTTTCACGACCTCCTGTAGGTTAGGGTTTAGGCGCCTTTGCATTTCTCTTGAAGGTCGTGAGCCTTCTTCTGTGTAGATTCGATGCGTGCAGTATGAAGGGCTTATACCAGTCAAATCATCTAGAGTCCATCCAATGGCTCTACGATGTTGCTGGAGGACAGAAATCAAACGGAGTTCCTGGTCAGGTGTGAGTCGAGAATTGATAATCACAGGAAATGTTTGATTTGAATCCAAAAAGACATATTTTAAATGTTCGGGAAGGGGCTTGAGTTCCATGACAGGATTGCCAGCAGTAGCGGGTGGTTCAGGGTTTGTATCGGGAGCAATGGTAGGAGTCATAGGTGTGTCTAGATCGTGTTCGCACTCCTCTGTTAGCGGTTTTTGATTTTCTAGTGGTTGATCAGGAATAATCAGGTTGTCCTCTATATGCAGTTCATCAACCACGGCTTTGACATCACAAATTTCCTCTATAACCCCGCAATTAATCCCTTGTTGGGCTTTGAAAATGTCAATCTTCAGATTTTGATTCCCAAATTTTAATTCTATCTGGCCCTCTTCGCAGTTTATATTGGCCCTAGCAGTGGCCAAAAAGGGTCTCCCTAATATGATTAGTGTGTCCCTTGGGTTCTTAGGTGCATCCATGTCCAGTACTATGAAGTCCACTGGGAAATAAAAATCTCGTACCCTAACAATGACATCCTCGAGTATTCCTTTGGGTGACTTGATGGATCGATCGGCTAACTGCAATGTCACCTTAGTGGGTTTAAGTTCAGATTCTTCAAGGTGGTCAAGGAGGGATGTAGGTATTAAATTTATGGAGGCACCTAGGTCTAGTAGGGCTCTATCAAGTTGGGTTTCACCAATTTTACAAGAAATCAAGGGGGTTCCTGGGTCTTTAGCCTTGGGTGGGAGTTTGCTCAGGATGACAGAGCGGGCTTGCTCTGACAGTACGATCGGATTCCCATCCTTGGTTCGCGGCTTACGTTTAGGTGTACATATGTCTTTCAAGAATCTTGCGTAAGCCGGTATGTGGCGGATTGCATCCATCAACGGGATGTTTATCTGGACCTGTTCAAAGAGCTTGACCAGATCCTCCTCAGGAGCCACAGGTTTGGTTGTCCTTTTTCCTTTGGTCAAGGCCTCAGGAAATGGGATCCTAGCTGGTTCCTCTAGGATAGGTCCAGGTTCTTGATCTGGGACAGTAGTATCTTGGATGACTACCCTAGGGTCTTGGCGATTATCAGGCTTGGAGTGGTTCAGATAATGTGGGTCTTGTGTTGTTTTACCACTACGTGTTGTTACAGAGTTTAATCCAGCCTGACTTTGGTTTGGGTTAGGTAGGAGAGGTGGCTGCTGCTGAAATTCTGCATAAGATGTAGAAGCCTCCATTCCGTCTGGTGATGGAGTAGCAGGGGCCTGATAAATCAAATGTGCGTGGCCTGGATTTGGATTCATAATGCACCTCTGGGTCGGCACATTATTTGGGTTGGGCAGAGGTTGCGAAGGAAGGGTGCCAGGTTGGCGAGAATTTGCCATCTGGGCCAGTTGGTTGCGAACCTCTGTGATCTCGTCCTTGTGCTGTTTTTGCATTGCCGCATTCGTCTTTTGAATGTCAGCCAGCGTTTGAAGGATAAGAGTCAATTGATCCTGATTTTGCCCAGATTGGTAGGTGGGATTGGGCCGAGGCTGAGGCGGCTGATATGGACGAGGAGCTTGTGGGCAGGGTTGATATGGTGGTTTTTGAGAATTTCCCGCCCACTGAAAGTTAGGATGATTTCGCCATCCAGGGTTGTAGGTATTGGAGTATGGGTCATTCTGGATGGCGTTGAGGTCCTCGCAGTTCTGAGAAACCTCAGGAAAGTCAGAATACGAGGGTTCAGAGTTCCCCCAACTCGAGTAGACGGGATCGGAGGTTACTCCGGTCTGGGAGGTAGACGGGGGTGGATAGGGGCCCATCCCCTTGGCAGGTTGGTGATAGATGTTTTGCACTGTTTCCCTTGCCAGAGGAGGTCGTGCAAAAGAGTTTTGTGCAGAGGTGGCTTGCTGCAAATGTCGAGTTAGCTCGTCCACCTTCTTTTCTATGATAGAGACCTTGTCCAACCGACTGGCCATCAATTCCAGGTCAACAGAAGTGGACAGGTCCTGCATCTCATGTGTCCCTCTTAGATTCGTCGATGCGCGGGCATTCGTCCTGTCGAATAAGCCCAAGGAGTCATTGTTTATGGAGTTCTCGCACATGTTTTCGAGAATCTCCCACACCGTGTCCTCGTGTTGGCCCATGATGTTTCCTCCACATGTTGCATTGACGATTAGACGAATATCCTCACGGAGTCCCTGGTAAAAAGACTGGACTTGTTCCCACTTAGGAACTCCGTGATGGGGACACTTTCGCATGAGATCTAGGAATCGATCCCAAGCTTCGTGAAGAGGTTCTCCCTGTTGTTGAGTGAAATGAGTGATCTGGTGGCGCAAGGCATTCGTCCGGCCAACAGGGAAGAATTTTTTCAAAAATTCGGACTGTAATTCCTCCCAAGTGTTGATCGGGCGGGTTTGAGTCTGATACCAGTGCGCGGCCTTGTCCAAGAGGGAGAACGAAAACATTTTCATGAGTAGGATATCCCGGTTTTGTACATCTGACCCGAAAGTCTGGGCCAGATGCTTGAGTTGTTTAATGTGTTGGAATGGATCCTCAGAGTTAAGCCCATGGAACTTTGGTATGGCATGAATCATATTGGGCTTTAGATCAGAATCGGGTCCTCCAATTGGGATTCGTACTCAGGGTTCAATTGCCACCGCAGCGGGATTATAGTGATCTCGCATCATAGGTCACTGTGGTGGGTTTACAAAGTTCTGAAAGAGATCGTTCAAGCGTTGAAGTTGGTGTTCAAGGTTATTCTCCTCTTCAATGGGTTGTGCCATGATGGGAGAAGAAGGAGAATCAGGGTCTGAATCAGATGAAAGATTTATGTGGTGGGGTTGCTGCACAAACAAGGGCGTCGAGGCTTGGCCTCGGCGAGAATGAATTTCTAGAGGAGGTCTTAAAGGTGGTCTTAAGGACCTCCTACCAAACATGCACCGGAAGATGTGATGAGATTAGAAGGTGCTGGACCCAATCAAGACACCCAAGAATTGTTGGGTGACTATAGAGGTTCGGGGCAGATGGACCCCTGGATCAGAAGATCGTCCACCTGAGAAATACCTGGGCAGCCAGAGAGGGAGAGTCTCGTAAAGACCCCTACACGGTAGAGCGTCCCCACGGGCTACAGGGTTTCCCCCACTCGACCTCTCTTGTCACTGTGGTTCCAGGTAGACCAGAATGGGGATCTTGACCTCTTAAGTCTACCTTTTTTATTTTAAGATCAAGGTGCTTAATGTTCCACTTGAACTTTTAAGTATTCTGAGTGCAAAAAGTGACCTAATATTAAGGTTGGTTGACTCGAGGGATCAACTTCACCTCTTGTTCCTTTGAGAGCTTTTAGGTCCTTCCTTTTATGCTTCAAATGGATTATCAGCCTGATTTGCTTAGGGTTCCTCTTGTATAAATCTTTTCAAACACGGTTTAGGCACACTTCTTTTTGGAAAGTTTGTTTCTTTGTTTTAGAGAAGATGTGTCTCTAAAAACCCTAGCTTTGCAATCCTAACTTGGCTCTAATGGGTCCAATTTAGTTGCCTTAGAAATTAGCACCTAGGGCTCAATCAAGAAAGTTTTAGCCCTAGTTGCCTTAGTTGGATGACAGACAAAAATATGTTGAAATGAAAATCAGGCAACTTGATGAGTTACTAAATATAAGACAGGCAGCCCTAAGTTGATTTCTCCCCTTTTTTTTTCTTTTTTTTTTTTTAGATTGTGAGAGGGTTAAGGGAGAGGGCTTATGGAGATTACCTGCTCCAGTCTGTTGTGCAGTTGCTATTCTTTCCTTTTTGTTTTGCTTTCCCTGATTGAACACAACAAAAGAGAAGTTAAGTCAGATATTAAATAGAAAAGTTGTACTCAAAAGCTTTAAAAGTGCCCGTTGCTCCCCGGCAACGACGCCAAAATGTTATCAACATTTTTGTGCGGATTTAAAGGCGTATTACGTTGCAGTAGCACCGACAAAACGTTTAAACAAATATAAATAATTTTATTACTCGAACAACTAGAGTATCCGAGGTCGAACACAGGGAGCAAACTCAGTACTTTGTAAAACCCAAGAATACAACTGTTAAATGCAAATATAATTGATTCCAAGAGTTTTTAAGAAAGATGTAAAAAAAATAGAATTAGACGTCTGATTTATGTATCAGACGTCTTAAATGTGATCTTTCTTTCTCTTTTCCTTCTTCTGCTTTGCCTTTCTGATCTCTTTGCAATCTTCCCTTGTCCTTCTTCTTCTTCTCTGCGAAGACTTCTTTCTTTCTTCTTCTGTCTTGCTTCTCCTCTCTTCGTTGCCTTCTTCTTCTTCTTTGGCTTGCTTTTCCTTCTTCTGCAGCGGCCAAGTCCTTCTCCTGCGATCAGCCTGCCTGCACAGGAACAAAACCTAACCCTTCTCCCTCTACCCGCGCGTGTCTCTCTCTCAAGCAATTCACTCTAACCGCTCTACCAGAGCCACAGTCTCAATCGGGTCGGATCGTACCCGGGACCAGGCGCACCTGCAGGTGTGTGATGCGCGAGGAGTGCGTAGGTCTAGGTCGGGTCGGATCCGCCAGGTCCCCGTGGTCAGGCTGCGGACGAGGCGGGTGGGGTCAGTGAGGGACCTCACCCCTGTGCTTACTGAGGCGATAAGAGTAAAGCGCAAAAACAACTTATATGGTACCTGACGGTTGTAATCCCACGATGTGGGACTATCTGGTCTCGCCTTCACGCGCGCTTGCAGAAGCCTCGTTGTGCGATTGCCCCGCAGCTGCTGGCTCTGCTAGCGCTCCTTGGCTGGACTCGTTCACCTCGCGACACTTGCGCTAGTATGCAACACCTGTAGTTTGGGAGACCGGGTGCCTGGAGCTTCGTGGGAGCTTCATCAGAGGTCGTCCATGGCGGCAGCGGCTCGAATCCTGTCGTACACAAAACGCGCCTCTTGGCTAAATCAGAATAGATAGAGACCTTCGCCGTGGCACGGCGAAGGCGGTGGGCAGTGCTGCAGGCCGCAGGTCGGCCTAGGCGTGCGTGCCTAGGTCAACCTGTGGCCGAAGATGGTGGGTTGGTCGGGGGGTGGTTGTGGAGGGCTGGAGTGGCAGTGGTAGGGTGGAGTGTGTTCCTGGAGGTGAGGCGGAGCTTTCGAGGTGGTTGGCGAGCCGTGTGGAGGGCTGGAGTGGTGTGGGCGGCTCGCCGGAGTGTGGTCGGAGGCGAAGACGATGGAGGTGGTTAGCGTCTGTCGAGGGTCGATCAAGGGAGATAACAGGGGGAAAAGAGAGAGGAGAGGATGGAGAACGTATCTGGGGTTGTCTGGAGTGAAGGGAGGCAGCGGAGAGGACGGCTCGTGACTGCCGTCGTCGGGGAAGAAAGACCCTGGGGGAGGAAGCGGCGACGAAGATGAGGTCAGGAGCTTGCGCGCAGGGTACAGCGCGCCGCGGGAGGAAGAGGCGGAGAGGACTCTGCTGCTGGTATGGCAGCAGAGTGACGAGAAGGAGGGAAGGCGGTCGCCGGAGCTTGTGGGTCGTTTGGCCGGAGATGGGAGAGAAGAAATTTGGAGGGGATCTCCGTCAAAATCAAGCTTAAGATGAGTGGCCGGGTCCGAGGGGTGTTTTATAGGTGCTGGCCGCTCCTATCAGTGCGTGAAAAATGCGCAATTGGGTCAGCCGGCTCACCGGAGTTGGAAGGAAGAAAGATACCCAAATCTCTCGTGCGTTCGCACGAGAGATTGGGTTCACGCCAGCGAATTTGATTGGCTTTAGAAGGAAGGGAATTCCTCAGAGAATCTCCCTTCCATTTCTGGGAGAGAATCTCTGAGGAATTAGAGAGCAATCTCTCTCGAAACTTCGTCGGAGCTCGGTTCTGCCCTAGCAATGGCGGCAGGACCGGTTTGCAAAGAAGGCGAAGAACCTAGGGGGCTCTCTGCAAGGATATTCAAAAGATAGGGACCTCTTTGTGATTTGGGTGTACTAACTTGCAAAGTAGGTCAAGATGACCTCCCCTTAGGTCCAAATTTTGGTACAAACCTAATTTGGACCTAAAGAATCCAATGGTGAAGTTGGATTTTAGGTTTGACCTCGTTTAACTGGACATTTTGCGTAAAAACCCAAATTAGGTTAATTGAAGAGCTAAGACCCTAATCTAGGTCAAACTAGGTTCCAAAGGCCAAATTAAGTGTTCTAAACCCTAGAGGATGTTTTTCTATGATTTTTAGAGGGTTTTCTTGATTTTTATTCTGACCGGAACCTTGTTAATTTAAGCGGGTCTATTTTAGGGTTACCAAGTGTCATTTAATTCTTAGATTGCACATAAACCCATTTCTGATTAATTCAACCCACTTTTTATCTTATTTGGACCATTTGACCTATGTTTTGCTTCTGAGAAATCCCCTTTATGTACTGCAATGGTAAAATTGCAGTTTTAACCTTTATTTCATGTTTTCTTCTCAGAGCACTTGTTCCTTCAGTTAAGCCTTCTTCTAGATTATGTAGGAGCTTTTATCTTCTTTATTGGGTCAAAATGAGCTAGTTATGGCTCATGATGAGGCTCTCATCAATGACTAAATTGAGCTAGTTATGGCTCATGATGGTGTTCCCATAATGCCTCCATGCCTAGCTTCTGCTAGTCCCTTAGCAATATCTCATGGAATTAATTTAAATTCTAGACCATGCCTTTTTATGCTTAGATGTGTGCTTTCTTTTGTAGATTAAGTCAAAATGCCAATAGTAGGCCTAGAGGTACTCAAGTACCAACCAAGATCCGGACCTGACCAGCTCTAGCCTCAGTCTGCTACGAAGGTTTCTAAGGCCCACAGGAACCAACCTAAGGTTCGTTGAACTCCGCGGTTAAAGCACCCGTGCTTGTAACATGTTTTAGCCCAGGTTCAGTTTGCAGTGCATTTTTGTAAGAGGGAAATAGAAGAATTTTTTATTTTTGGAGAGTTTTCTCTCTCTTTTCTTTCTTTATTTCTAGCTTCGGATTGACTTTACAACACGATTTGTATCGGATTCCTAGCTTCCACCATCAATCCTTGCAGGGTCCTTGGCAATCGATGCTTCGAGATAGCACTGCCCATGGGAACCCTTAGAACTCTGGTTTTCGAGATTTTGGGATAATCCTACCCATGGTGTTCTGTAGCTAAATCCAAACCCTAGCAATCGACATTTCGTGATAATGCTGCCCATGGCATCTAAACCACAAGGTGCTTACATGCCTCCGGTAGGATATTTAGATATCCTAAGAGACAAGCACCGAGGAGATGGTATGTTATTGCGCATCTTCGAGGGGAATTTCCCGCCTCTCCACGTCAGGAACTCTTCTAAATCAACTTGTGTTGATTAGCCGCTCTTAATCTAAGTACCTTTTTCAGAACAGATTTAATGCATTTGCGTGATTTTGATAATTAAGCTCACTGAACCAGATTGTGTGTGGACTGGGGTGCTTAGGTTACCGAGTCCTGCAGACCAAAGGTCAGTTAATGAAGTCAAATAATCCCTAAGCCTTAGACCTAATACTTAAGCTTCGCATTTTCCCCAACCTCTTAAGGATTATCCAGATCTTAACGGATAATTGAATTTTTAAGCCTAAAATCACAACCCAAGAGGCCTAAGATCAACGTTCATATTAATCTCTTTTGTCTCTTATCACTTTTATTTCTTTTATTTCTTTATTTTGATTTAGTCTAGAACTAAATAGATTCCTTAATCTTTTACTAATGACTATCACTTTTTTCCTTTCAAATTATGCTCCTTTTTGACATTTATATCACCTCCCATTTTCCTCCTTAAAAATGATATGCAAATTGATCTTTCAAAATTTCCTCCCTTCTCCATTTTTTTCTTTTTCAATTTTTTATTTTTTTGATTTTTGGAATATGTAATTTTTTAATGAAACCCTTTCTTATGAAGTGATTCTCACAGCATTTTTCACTTTAATACCCCCCCATGCCAATGATTTGTAATATCCTCATTGTAAATTAGGTGGATTCGATTTTAGCCTAGATCGTACAATAGAATAGGTTTTGGGTGGGTGGACAGGTAGGGGTGACTGTTGCAGATAATTTCAAGCTCAGGTATGGGTATCAAAGGTGGAGTCGGTTGTTCTAATGAACGAACCCTAAAGTAAAATATGAGTTCAACATAAGATGTGTCAAGAAGGGTTTCAGGTTTTTCAAAAAGATGATGGGTTGCCTCCTGTTAAGCGCTGAGTTTAACACCATTAGCCGGGCACAATGAGCTCAGGGAGAATGGAGATCAAAAGATACCTCAGCCAAGTTTGTATTGGTGACTACAATGAATGGCTTGAGTCACTGGCCATTCATGATAAAGGTTTCAGAATCAAGGCTGGGTTGACTGATTTCAATGGCTCCATTTCCAAAAATTCGTCTGATAAGATATGGTCCAATCCATTTCGATCTGAGTTTTCCTGGGAACAGTTTGAGTTTGGCGTCAAAGAGTAGGACTTTTTGAATAGGGTGAAAGATCTTTCTGGATATGTGCTTGTCGTGAAAGACCTTAACCCACTCTTTGTAAATTCACGTATTCTCATACGTATCATTACATAGTTCATCGATCTCACTCATTTGAAGCTTTCTGTGGGTTCCTACCTTAGAAAGATCTAGATTACACTTCCGTACAGCCTAATAGGCTTTGCGCTCCAATTCGAAGGGGAGGTGACATGCCTTCCCATACACCAATCTGAAAGGAGACATGCCCAATTGGGTCTTGTGGGCGATCCTATAAGCCCACAAGGCTTCCGAAAGTCGGGACGACCAATCTTTCCTGTCAGGTCGGACAGTGACCTGAAGGATTTTCTTGATTTCCCAATTTGATAGCTTAGCTAGACCATTGGTTTAGGGGTGATAAGGAGTAGAGATTTGGTGTGACACCCCGTATTTGGTCATCAATGATCTGAACTGAGCATTCATGAAATGGGTCCCTCCATCAGAGATAATGGCACGTGGAATCTCAAACTGACAAAAGATGTTATGATGAATGAATTTGATTACCACCTTATGATCGTTGGTTCGGGTTGGAATGGCTTCAATCCATTTGGACATGTAGTCAACAGCGAGAAGAATGTATTTGAAGCCATCCAAGATAGGGAAGGGTCCCATGAAATCAATTCCCTAGATATCAAAGATTTCTCATAAGAAAATCGACTGTAAAGGCATCATATCGCGGTGGCTCATGTTGCCCAAAGTCTGGCAACAAGTGCATGCCTTACAGTGATCGTATGCGTCCTTGAAAATTGTGGGCTAACAAAGCTGCACTGGAGGACTTTGCTACAGTTTTATGTCCGGAGAAGTGTCCGTCGTAGGCCTGGTCATGGGAGGACAAAATGTCCTGAATTTTCTCTTCCGGAACGCATCGTCTAATGATTTGATCAGCACCAATGTGGAAGAGGAATGGGGCATCCTAGATGTAGTACTTGGCATCGGAAAGCAATTTGTCTTTCTTAGCCTTCGGCCAATCGGATGGAATCTGATGTGATGCCAAGTAGTTCACTAAATCAGTAAACCAAGGAAGTCCCATACTAATAGTCAGAAGGTGCTCATCGGGAAAGTGTTCTATGATGGTCTGGAAGGGTTGATAATGTTAGAAGGAAGGCAGGATAAGTGGTCAGCTGCCACATTCTGCTTTCCTACTTTATCATGAATCTCAAGATTAAATTCTTGCAACAGCAAGATCCAGCGGATTAGTCGAGGTTTCATGTCCTTCTTTGCGAGGAGGTGCCTCATTGCAGTGTGATCTGAGTATATAATAACACGGGAACCCAAAAGATATGATCTGAATTTGTCTAGGGCAAATACTACGGCTAGCAACTCCTTCTCAGTAACTGTGTAGATATGCTGAGCCTCGTCAAGTGTCTTGCAAGTGTAGTAGATGACCACGGGTTTCCCATCAATTTTCTGCCCCAGTACCGCACCTACAACATAATCAGATGCATCGCACATGATCTCAAAGGGTTGAGACCAATCAAGGGACTGCAGGGTCGGTGCTTGGGTAACTCGATCACGTAGGATCTCAAATGCCTGAGTGCACTCCTCGGTGATTTTGAAGGAGACATCCTTAGATAGAAGAGTAGTCAAGGGCACACAATTTTCGTGAAATTGGGAATGAATCGACGGTAAAAACCGATGTGCCCTAGAAAGGATCGGATGTCCTTGACAGAGCTAGGCATAGGGAGTTTGGAAATTAGATTCACCTTGGCTCGATCACCCTGGATGCCTTTTTTAGAGATGAGATGTCCCAGGATAATTCCCTCAGGTACCTGATAAACGCCAGTTTATCATCATTCTTATGCATTAAAACAAACCTAGCTCTTAGGATTTTACTCTGCAAATGGGTTTTTGGGCTGCATTTAGGCATTAACTAGGTTAGGCATGCATTGCATTTTCTTTTGTTCTTTTAATGCGTTTTTGTGAGTGTTAGGGATGAACAGACATACAGATCCCTAAAACCCTAGCACTCAAGAAGGCAATTGGTGAAGAAGGAGTTCAAACTAGCTGGAACTCAGCTTGATCTAGCTCACCATAGCTGGAACCTAGCTCACTTGAACTAGGGTTAGCTCATCTTAGCTCCATTCAGCTAATCTAAGCTGAATGGCAGCTCAAGAGAGTTCATCTTAGCTCACCCTAGCTCAAGTCAGCTCAGATCCAACTCAACTTAGCTAAGTCTAGCTCATCTCAGCTCCCACTAGTCCATAGGGAGCTCTAGCTAGCTCAGCTGAGTTGACAGGAGTTCACTCCAGCTCAGATCCAGCTACATCCAGCTCCACTCAACTCCAGCCAGCTGAAGAAGAACTCATCCTAGCTCAAGAAGCTCAAGTCTAGCTCCTGGGGACCCAGCTTAGCTCAAGCTAATTGAGCTAAGCTACCTTAGATGTCTCAACCAGCTCAATCCTCCCCGGGAGCACCAGACCCAGCTCACCTCAGCTCCATTCAACAGAAGCCAACTCACTTTAGCTTGGCTTAGTAGCTAGCAAAGAACTAGCAAGCTAAGGCAGCTAGAGTAGCCCTATGTTGACCTCTTCAGCAGCTGCTTGCTCCACTTCAGCTCCAGATTCTTCAGAACCAGCTCCTCCCTCCAAACCCTAGCTCCAACACCTCCTCCTCTACTCCTCCATTAGCTAAGCTAGCTTAGCTTAGCTTAGCTATGCTCCAACTTCCTTGGCTTATACCACCCCAAAAACCCACCTAACAACTCCACCCAACAAGCTCCACCTAAGCTCCACATAAGCTAACCTACTTGGTGCCAACCTAGCCTACCCACCACCTCCAAAAGACACCAAAAAGTGGTGCCAAAACCACCCTAACTACCCCCTTGTTGGAGCCACTTTTCCCTCCAAAAATCCCCTTCATCTCCACCACACATTTCCCCTTAAACCCATCTCCACCCTCCACATACCCCCTCCTTCTAGAACCTTTCTTGGACCCACCTAAGACCCCCTTCTAGAAGCTATTTTGGTGCCAACTTCAAGGGGTGTCACCACACATAACTACCCCCTAGGAGTCCCTTGGGTTGGCGCCAAATGCCCTTGGACATAGGATCACCAACCACCTCCATCCTTCCATCTTAGCCCTCCATTTCAAGGGGCACCTTTACCCCCCATCCTACCCTATAAAATGACCACTACCCACCACCATTCAAGGCATCCTTGGCTAGCAATTTCACTCTCATATTCTACCTAGAAGCCCACGCCCAAGAGAGAAGAAGAAGAAGAAGATTAAGGGGATGTTCTGTCTCCTTGGTGCCTTCCCCTCTTCCCTTCTCTCTTGTGCCCACGCCAGCCAAAGGAGAAGCCAGGCAAGGAAGATCTTTGGAGGAGATCTTGAAGGTGGTCCACGGCACCTTGGAGGAGCTTTAGAGGGTGGTGCACGCCCACCCCTTGGAGGAGAGCATTGAAGGTGGTAGCACCCACCTTGGAGGAGCTCTCAAGGAAGGAGAAAAAGGAGGCCCTCTTTTCAAGCCAAGGAGCAGCTAGGCTTGAAGCAAGAAGACTCCCTTCTTCACCAATTTTTGCAAGAGGATTTGGGTTTTTTTTATTGATTTTAATTTTTTTTTATTTCTAGTAGAAGCATTCCTCTACTTGTCTTGGAAAAAGAACACAAATTCGAGTTAATCAATTTGCCTTCTTTTTAATTTTCTATTGCAATTGTTACTGTAGTTCTAGCATTTATTCTACTTCCACTCCCTAATTACTCTAGGCCTCCACTTGCCTAGAGTGAGCTTAGGTAGTGGACTTTTTAATCTCTTAAGTTTCAGCTTAGCATTTTAGGTGTTAGGACTCTTTTGTCACAATTCGCACTTTGCCTGTATTATTTCAAAACACAAAAAAATTATATATATTTAAAATACCAAAACGAAAGTTGAGATGTGTTTTTTGCAAGAGAATTGAATTGCAATTTTTTTCTCCTTGGATGACCCTAGATACTCCCCTATCTAGGTTTATAAATTTAAGAGTTGATCGATTTTGCACGTTACAACGACGTATTTTACAAACCATGTAAAATCCGTATCACTTTTTTTCGCCGTTGCCGGGGTGGCACGGCTTTGCTATTCTTTCTCCTCTTGCTTGAAGTAGATCTGATCCCCTTCTCTTTCTTCTCTTTCGTGTGTGCAAGAACTATTTCTGGAAGAAAGCGGGAATCTGGAAGCGAGAGCTCAAAGTTCATTTTCTTCCCACGAAATTCAGGTAGGTTCCTCTTTCTGGTCACATAATTAATTAAAAACTACCAAAATACACTAAACTTGGCTTTCAGGACCCTAAACAACTTGATTAAGTGGAGTGGTGCATTCTAAAATCTATTGTTTGCTTGAATGCTTCTTTAACACCACTCCATTGCAAGTATTGGTATTCTATTTTTTGGGTCCAGATTTCTGTCCGGACTTGAAAAATCATTTGCTAACACCATAGGCCTCCTAAAATCATAAAATTTCATACAATGATTTCAAATTGAGTTAGAACATCTGTTCCAAATTTCAGATCAATTGGCTTTGTATTTAATTTTTAAAAATTCGTGGACTACAGAGGGGTCACACCATCTAATCTTCCTATTTTTCTACTATCTGTGAATTTTTAGAATTTGTATACTCATCCAATTTTTGTGAAATTTAGTTTTCTGGAATCCTTATGAAATTCTACACATCATATAAAATCATCAAAATTTTCTGAGGTCGATGATAATACTGAAAAGTCCAAAATACCCATGGATATCATTTCTGGACTTTGACACCAGTACAATTAAAAATTCAAAACAATTATCAAACAAATTCCTAAAATCTTACAAAAATCTTTTCTGGAATCCTTGTTTGATTTCACTCAAGGTAGTTGTGTTGGTTGCATTGTTTGGACCACTATCTATTCAGAAAGCCTAAAAATAACTCATTGGTAGTTAAATCTCTGTCTTAGGGACAATTGGCTTAGGGTTTTCTTCTTTCTTTTTAGAGACTCAATTTAAAGGAAATATACAATCACCCATACAACTTGTTTTTCCTTTGATTATGGAATTTCAAACTTGTTTGAAAATTTAACTAGAGAAACCCTAAAACACATTCAATTAAATTGAATCCTAAAAGACATAAATACAAAAGAATTGTGTAACTTGATTTTCATTGGAGCCACTCTCCAATTCCTGCACACATAGAAAAAAATTAAAATAACAGGAAAACAACCCAATTAACGCCCTCCACATTCCGTGTGCACTGTAGTATCCTAAACCTAATTAAAACTTGTAGCAACTTAACACCTAAGGCTTCATCAACTTAGGCTTGCTATCTAGGTCTTAAGTTTTCTCTAGTTAGTACCAATTCTGTCATCTATATCTGGTGTTCAGGCTGAGGGGCTGTGTCAAACGACCAGGCACAGGTTTGTACAAGAACCTGGGGTTTTCCCTGGGAAACGTTTGGGCCCAAACCTCCCCTTAAGCAACTTGGCTAGATTTGTTGACAGAACGGGTATTCACTATTGACTACTTATTTCCTACATAGACCAAGTCTTAGGTTTATTATTAGGGAGTCGCATTTAAGTTAGGTCTAGTTTTGTTTGTTTGAATTGCACACTTTCTCTCATCTCTTTCTCTTCTCCTCCCCTCCAACTCTTCCCAAGTAGTGCATGCACGGGCGACGGTCCCAAAAACCACACCTCGACGGACCATCTGATTTCGCCCCTCGCAGCAGAAAATCATTATTTTCTTCCCCCTCCTCTTCTAAAAAAATGGAAAACCCAAGAAGCCGTCAAAAAAATTCTGCTTCCACTTCTAACCCATCAGTTGACCCACAAGCTGACTTCACCCTCCCTCACCTCCCTAACTTGGAGCAACCAGAAGTACTAGCAGGGCCAGGTGGCCCTCCAATTATAACCCAAAATACAAATCCCTTTACATTAATGGTCGACCATTTGGTTCTACTACAACAAAATCAAGAAGATCTAGCTAGGACTGTCACGAACCTAGATAATCAAAGAAAAAATCCACCACCCTACCAACAGCCTATCATTCCTCTTAAGGATTTCTATGATCCTTCCGATTATAAGGAAAGACCAAGGGTGGTCATACCACAAGGGGATTTTGAGATCAAACCAGCCATTCTAAACCTTATCAAACATTTTCATGGTCTTCCAAGAGAGGACCCTTTTTATCATCTCGAGGAATTAACTGTCCTCGCTCAAACCACTCATTCCCGCAATGTGCAGGAAGACGTGTGGTTAATGAGACTTTTTCCTCTCTCTCTTAAAGACAAAGCATCTCATTGGTTTAGAACGGTTGGGCGCCCTATTACCACCTGGCCCCAATTAAAAAGTGTTTTTCTTAAAAAAAATTTTCCGATCGGTCGAACAAATGAGTTAAGAAGATCCATAACGACCTTTCAACAGAAAAATGGTGAACCCCTCCATGAAGCTTGGGAAAGATTTTAGGAACTTGTAAGAAGTTGTCCCCACCATGAAATTCCATAATAGCAGTTAGTGCAGATCTTCTATCACGGATTAGAAGATCAATTGAAATGATTTGTGGATGCCTCATATGGGGGAAATTTTCTTAACAAAGATGCCAAAAGTGCCTATCTTCCCTTTGAAGAAATGAGTGAAAACTCATTTAACATGACTTCAATGGACACTTTTGGCAGATCACAAAACCCCAGACACTGAGTCCATGAAATTGACTCCAAATCCACCTCTGTTCCAGTCACTCAAAATGATCTATGTATGTTAGCTCAACAACTAGACCAGATGCAAATTCACCAAAAGAAAATGGAAGAAAATATCATAAACAAACAAGCTCCACACATCCACTCTCCACACACTAACCCCCCACACATTCTCCAAAGAGAAAATCTACACAATATTGATGCCACATCTGCTAGCCAGCAATTTCCAGCTGATTTCCCGCAAGATTTGACCGAGAATTTTGATCAAAATATTTTTGATCTCACCTCGGAAAATATTTATGCTCTCCAGGAGCAATTTAGAAACCCCTCCAACACTTCCAATGAAAACTGGAGGACTAACCCGAATCACTCCTGGAAAAACCCAAATTCGATTCATTTTCCTAAACAAAAATATTTTGGGAATTATGGGCAACCTATGTATCAACCTGGACCATCCCAGGGTGATATTAATAATCAAGTCATGAAAACTCTGCAAGGAATGCAGACTCAAATGACAGAAGTAACCCGCATGATTACCAACTTGCAACACCAAGTTAAGGTTACTCCTGATCATTGACCTATTGGGAATTTACCTTCCCAACCCATGCCAAACCCAAATAATCAAAGGAATCAATTCCAAGGTGGATATCCCACTCAACCCATTCAGCCAACACCTCAGCATCCATCGAGTTTCAATAACAGCCAGGCCCCCCGTCCTCATCCTAGAAACAACCAGACTGCAAATGCAGTTACCTTGAGGAATGGGAAAACCACTCATAATCCCCTACCTATTAAAGAAACTCGCTTTAATGACACACAGATTAACTCTTCCCCTCCTATTGTTCAGGAACCAATTCATGCAAAACAGGGAAACCCTACCCCATTTCCACAAGCCCTCCACTCTTCAAATAAGAAAAAGAAGAAATCCGAGCCCACTGAGAAGGAATTAATGGATTTATTTGGGCAAGTAGAAATTAATATCCGTCTCCTAGATGCCATTAAATATATCCCTAGCTATGCAAAATTCTGAAAAGATTTATGTACTCTGAAAAGGTAGCCCAGAAACTTAGGAAAGGTGATTCTTCCAGAGACATTCAGCTCAGTTGTGCAGAGCCAACTGCCTCTTAAGAGAAAAGATCCTGTCGCCCCCCTAATTCAAGTTATCATTAATGATACCTCATTTGATCGTGTGTTGTTGGATCTTGGTGCCTCAATTAATCTTATCCCCACAGTTGTTTTTGAGGAATTCAAGATCGGTGAATTGAAACCTATTGAGGTTACTCTCCAATTAGCTGACCGATCTACAATTAAACCAAGGGGAATTGTTGAGGATGTTCTTGTCTAGGTCAAAAATTGTCTATTCACAGTAGACTTTTTAGTCCTGGACATAGAGGTACCAGAAGCAATAAAGTTTGCCCCCATTATTCTTGGAAGACCATTCTTAGCCACCGAACGCACCAATATTGATTGTGATTCTGGAAAGATGAAGATCATGTGCGGCGGTGAATCTATAACCCTAGACATTTTTCAAGCTTCTAGGCGGTTCCAAGAAGCAGATTTCTTTGATGATTCGAATTCAGAAATAGAAAACATTGTAGAGGAAACCTTGCAGATTTCCCATTTAGGTTCCTGGACAATCCTCTTTTTCTCACCCTTCCACCCCAACCACATGTCTAGCTACATTCCAGTTGACCCATTCACTCTCACCTCACCACTAACCCACAAAGCAGAAACTCTTTTGGAGCCAGGCCCACAATTGGAATTAAAACCTTTGCCCGACTCCCTTAAATATGTCTTCCTGGGTCCTAATCAGACCTTTTTCCTAATTATAAATTATGGACTTACTAGGGCACAAGAGCACAAACTCCTCTAGGTTTTGAGTAAATATCGGAAAGCTATTGGCTGGACCCTTTCTGATCTTAAGGGTATTCATTCGTCCTATTGTATGCATCGTATGTATTTAGAGGACAATTCTCGCCCCTCCTGCCAACCACAAAGGTGCTTGAATCCTATTATGTAGGAGGTGATAAAAAAGGAGATTATTAATTGGCTGGATGCTGATATCATCTACCCCATTTCTGATAGCTCCTGGGTTAGTCCAACACAAGTTGTACCCAAAAAGGCTGGACTAACAGTTGTCACTAATGATAATCGGGAAAATGTAGCCACTCGAACCGCTTCTTCTTGGCGTGTGCGTATCGATTACCGAAAATTAAACACCGCCACCAAGAAGGACCATTTCCCGCTACCCTTTATTAATCAAATCTTGGAGCGGTTAGCCGGACGAGATTTTTACTGTTTTCTGGATGGTTATTCTGGCTATAATCAGGCAGCGGTTCATCCTGAGGACCAGGACAAAACAACTTTCACCTGCCCCTTCGAAACCTTTACTTTCTGAAGGATGCCCTTCGATCTTTGCAATGCACCTGCGACTTTTCAAAGGTGCATGCTTGCAATTTTTTCAGACCTGGTAGGTGAATGTTTAGAAGTCTTTATGGATGACTTCTCTATTTTTGGAGATTCTTTTGACCATTGTCTCAAAAACCTTGAAAGAACTCTCCAAAAATGCATAGAAGTTAATCTAGTCCTCAGCTGGGACAAAAGTCATTTCATGGTCCAAGAAGGCAATGTCTTGGGCCATGCTATTTCAAAACAAGGAATCGCGATAGATAAAGAAAAAATAGATGCTATATCTAGGCTCCCACCGCCCACTACTGTCAAATAAATCAGATCCTTTTTGGTTTATGTGGGTTTCTACCGTTGATTCATACAAAATTTTTCCCAAATCTCCAAGCCCTTAAGTCAGCTTCTCACTAAAGACCAGCCATTTGATTTTATTGATAAGTGCCTAGAGAGTTTTTTGAGGTTGAAGAAAGAGGTTATTGAGGCACCAATATTACAGGGACCTGATTGGAATAATCCCTTTGAATTAATGACAGATGCCTCAGATTTTGCTGTGGGGGCCATTCTAAGGCAAAGAATTGGCAAGAAGCCCGTTGTGATCTATTATGCTAGCAAAACCCTTGATGATGCACAATGAAATTACACGGCTACCGAAAAGGAACTTCTTGCCATTGTATTTGCCTTAGAAAATTTTATATCTTATCTGTTGGGGTCACATGTTACTGCATATATCAACCACTCAGCAATTAAATATTTGCTGACAAAGAAAGATGCGAAACCTCGCCTTATCCATTGGATTCTGCTGCTCCAAGAATTTGACCTGGAAATCAAGGATAAGGCAGGATTGCACAATGTAGTAGCCGACCATCTATCTCGTCTTATGATGAATGACATAATGACCCCGCCAGATCAGTTCCTCGATGAAAGCATTTTAGCTGCTACAACCCTCCCTTGGTTTGCCCCCATCGCAAACTACTTAGCAATAGAATGAATCCCCGCTGATTGGCCAAAAACAAAATGAGATAAGTTCTTTGCTGATATTAAATATTATTTTTGGGAGGAGCCCGAACTTTTCCTCATTTGTGCTGATCAGGTCATTCGATGATGTGTCCCCGATTCTGAAATCCATGATATTTTGACACATTGTCACTCAATGGCCTGTGGCGGACATTTTTCGGGCAAGAAAACTGCAGCTAAAATCCTTAATGCAGGATTTTATTGGCCCAGCTTGCACAAAGATGCTCATGACTTTGTTCGGTCCTGTGTGCATTGCCAGAGCATCGGCAACATGACTCGGAAGGATATGATGCCCCTTAATCCTATTTTAGAGGTTGAAATTTTTGATGTTTGGGGCATCGACTTCATGGGACCGTTCATCAACTCTGGTGGGTATTTATATATATTAGTTGCAGTCGACTATGTTTCTAAATGGATAGAAGCAATACCCACCCGCACTAGTGATCACTATGTGGTTGTCGAATTTCTTAAGAAAAATATTTTCTCAAGATTCGGCATATCAAAAGCCATTATCAGTGACAGAGGCTCACATTTCACCCACTCACAATTCCGTCACCTTCTTTCTAAATAAGGGGTTAATCATAAAATTTCCACACCTTATCACCCCCAAACAAATGGCCAGGCTGAAGTTTCTAACCAGGAAATTAAAAATATTTTACAAAAGACGGTTAGGCCCGATGGTAAAGATTGGTCCACCAAATTGGACGACACCTTATGGGCCTACCGTACCACTTTTAAAACCCTGCTTGACATGTTTCCCTTCCATCTGACTTTTAGGAATGCATGCCATCTCCCGGTAGAATTAGAACATAGAGCTTTTTTGGTAATAAAACAACTCAATATGGATTTATCTGACGTCGGTAACCATAGAAAATTACAATTAACTGAATTGGAAGAATTACGTAATTTTTCCTATGAAAATGCGAGGATTTATAAAGACCAAACAAAGAAATTTCACGATAAATATATTGTTCGGAAACACTTTGACGTTAATCAACGCGTTTGGCTTTTTGATGCGAGATTACGTCTTTTTCCTGGCAAATTAAAATCTAAATGGACCAGCCCCTTTAGTGTCCATAAAACATATCCATACGGCGCTGTTGATCTTTTTGATCCGAAAACTAATTTGACCTTTCAAGTCAATGGCCAACGTTTAAAGCCCTATTTTGATTATACACCTAAAATTCCATCTGAATCTTTTAATTTTACTGAGCCAGCCACCCTTGATCACTAATGCAAATTATGTCCGGCTGAATGGCGTAAAAGATAGAACTGGATGGGAGGTAACCCATCATTTTTCCTGCTTTTCTTTTTTCTTCTTTTTCCAGGTTTTGATCATCCTAAACCCGACCGTTCTTCACTAAGGTGATCCCTTTTCCCTCCTAATGCATGAGAACATAGCATATCTTAAGCATGGGGGGGGGGGTGTTTCTAAAAATTTGACGATCGATTTAGGATTTTCAAAACCTAAAGACATGCATTTTTCTTTAATTTATTTCCTACTTGCATACTAAAAAAAAATTATTGAGGAAAAATTTTTGAAATCGGGACTAAGGTTGAAAAACTCACATTTGGTACAATGGGATTTAATCTTTAACAAACTAGGGATGAGGATGCGGATCTGATCATTAGAATTTTAGGGTCTATTTTAGACTAGATCAGATATCCTTCTCTAAAATTCCACCTGAACTCATGATAGTTCAGGTGACTTGATCCTATTTTGTAATATGGAAAGTATTTGCTTAGTTTCTGATTCAAAAACTTGCATGTCTTGAGGAACTTCTTGTGTCAATTTTCACACACAAGTCAATACTTAAAAATAACTAAAAACACCCTTGTTTGGACTTAGTAAAAGTCTGAAGCAGATCATTGGTTTGAGTTCCCACCGCTGAGAAGGAGGAAAATGCCTCCTTTGAGGATGCAATGTCAACATGTTACCACCTCGGCACTGCTCTATATCTATATTTCATATCTTTAGACAGAGCATTAAAGTGCATTTTAGCAACTCAAGTGTCTTGGACGGTGCTCTACCTATAGTGTCGGAGCAAGAGCTTGAGTTTGCTTGGAGCGCCCCTTTACACTGCATTGTGTTTTGGGGTTGTGAGCTCCTGGGTGGTGTCATGGATAGTGCTATCCTGAAGTACTGGTGCCAGAGCCCCCTCGAGGAATGGTAATGGGAATGATGATCCAGACACATCTGTTGTAAGACTAAGCTAAAAATAAGTATGGGGGAGAAAAAAAAGTAATAATAAATAAATTAACATGCCCTTATAAATGTTGGCTTTTCACAAGCACAGACAAAAGGTTTTAAAGGATTTTGCAAGTTGCGAATCAAATTCATGAGCCAGAAAAATCCTAAAAACAAAAATTTCAAGTCATCTGAATTAATAAGGGGGTAATTTGTGAATTTTTTGGAGGATATATTGATCTCGTTTTGTCTAATGATTGGATCCAAAAACAAATCCTGACGTTTATCTTTAACAAATCCTGTACCTCCTGTGTTTAGATCAACCAAGGTCCCTTAATCTTTTTTCCTCAAAATTCGAAAAAATTAGATTTCCCGAAAATTCTATTTTCCAAAAAATTTGAAGTTTTGCTAAGAGATTGGTAAAAGATAATTATGGGGGTGTGATAAATGCCAGTTTATCATCATTCTTATGCATTAAAACAAACCTAGCTCTTAGGATTTTACTCCGCAAATGGGTTTTTGGGCTGCATTTAGGCATTAATTAGGTTAGGCATGCATTGCATTTTCTTTTGTTCTTTTAATGCATTTTTGTGAGTGGTAGGGATGAAAAAATATACAGATCCTTAAAACCCAAGCACTCAAGAAGGCAATTGGTGAAGAAGGAGTTCAGACTAGCTGGAACTCAGCTTGATCCAGCTCACCACAGCTGGAACCTAGCTCACTTGAACTAGGGTTAGCTCATCTCAGCTCCATTCAGCTAATCTCAGCTGAATGGTAGCTCAAGAGAGTTCATCTTAGCTCACCCTAGCTCAAGTCAGCTCAAATCCAGCTCAACTTAGCTAAGTCTAGCTCATCTCAACTCCCACTAGTCCATAGGGAGCTCTAGCTAGCTCAGCTGAGTTGACAAGAGTTCACTCCAGCTCAGATCTAGCTACATCCAGCTCCACTCAACTCCAGCCAGCTGAAGAAGAACTCATCCTAGCTTAGGAAGCTCAAGTCTAGTTCTTGGGGACCCAGCTTAGCTCAAGCTAATTGAGCTAAGCTACCTTAGATGTCTCAACCAGCTCAATCCTCCTCGGGAGCACCAGACCTAGCTCACCTCAGCTCCATTCAACAGAAGCCAGCTCACTTGAGAAAATGATCAGGGGCTCCATTCTTCGCAATTAATATTGGCCCTAGCAGTGGCTAGAAAGGGTCTCCCTAATATGATTAGTGTATTCTTCAAGTTCTTAGGAGCATCCATGTTTAAGACAATGAAATCCACGGGAAAATAGAAATCGTGTATCCTAACTATGACATCCTTGAGAATTCCTTTTGGTGACTTAATCGATTGATCAGCTAATTGCGAGGTCATTTTTGTCAGTTTAAGCTTAGATTCCTCAAAGTAGTTTAGTAGGGATGTAGGTATCAAATTTATGGAAGCTCCTATGTTTAGTAAGGCTCGGTCGAACTACATATCACCTATAGTACAGGAGATCAGAGGGGTGCCTGGATCTTTTGCCTTAGGCAGGAGTTTGCTCAAAATGACAGAGCTTGCTTGCTTCGACAGTATGATCGGGTTCCCGCCTTTGGTTCACAGCTTACACTTAGGTGTACACATGTCTTTCAGGAATCATGCGTAAGCCGGTATGTGGCATATTGCATCCATCAAGGGGATGTTTATATAGACCTGCTCAAAGAGCTTGACCAGGTCCTCCTCAGGTGCCATGGGTTTGGCTATCCTCTTTCCCTTGGTCAAGGACTCGGGAAATGGAACCTTAGATGGTTCCTCTAGAATTAGCTCCGGCTCTTTATCAGGGATGGGTGTGTCATGGATGACCAATCTAGGATTAGGGTTTATGGTCTCACACGTGTTGTGGCTAGGAAAGGGTAGGTCTTGTGTTGCTTTTCCACTACGGGTGGTGACGGAATTTAATCCTACCTGATTTTGTTTTGGGTTGGGAAAAATAGGCGTTTGCTGCTGAAATCTTGAGTATGAAGTTGAAGCATCCATCCCGTCAGGTGATGGAGCAGAAGGGGCTTGATAAACAAAGTGAGCTTGGCCTTGATTTGGGTTCATAACAGGCCTTTGGTTCGACACGTTATTCAGATTTGGAAGAGGTTGAGAAGGAAGTGCACTAGGCTGGCAAGCACTTGCCAACTAGGCCAATTGATTTCATAACTCAGAAATCTCTTCTTTGTGTTGTTTTTGCATGTCAACCAAGGTCTGGAGAATCAAAGATGTATGATCTTCTTTAGGTGGTCCAGATTGGAAGTCTTGAGTGGACCTTGGTTCGATGGGTTGATATGGTCGCGGAGCCTGTGGTCAGGGTTGGAATTGAGGTCTTAGATTTGGGTTATTTCCCAACCACGAAAAGTTAGGATGATTACACCATCCAGAGTTGTAAGTGTTGGAGAAAGGATTATTCTGGAAGGTGTGAAGAACCTCACAGGTCTGAGGAGCTCCGAGATAATCAGGGTACGAGGTTTCAAAGTTCCCCCAACTGAGGTGGGCTGACCCGGAGTTGCCTCTGAAGCCAAAATCAGACGAGGGTGGATATGCATCCATCCCCGGGGAGTGGTAGATGTTGGGCGCAGCCTCCCTTCCCGTGGGCGGGTGCGCGTATGTGCTTTAAGGTGCAGAGGTGGATTTGTGTAGATGACGAGTGATGTCGTCCACCTTTTTCTCGATAATGGAGATCTTGTCCAATTGACTGGCTACCAACTCCTGATCAACGGATGCGAAAAGTCCTCAGGATTCGTGTACCCCTCGATTATTTGTCAATGCGTGGGTGGACGTTCGGTCATACGCACCCAATGACTCATTGTTCAAGGAGTTCTCACACATGTTCTCGAGATTTTCCTAGATTGTGTCCTCATGTTGACCCATGATGCTACCACCACAGTTGCATTGACAAAGAGCTTGATATCCTCATGGAGTCTATGGTAAAAGGATTGGACTTGTTCCCACTTTGGAACTCCGAGATGGGGGCATTTATGCATGAGATCAAGAAAGCGATCCCATGCCTCGTGTAGAGATTCTCCTGCTCCTTGGGAGAAGTGTGTGATTTGGTGTCGCATCGTGTTGGTACGACCAATGGGGTAGAATTTTTGCAGGAAGGCGATTTGAAGTTCTCCCCATGTGTTGATCGTGTGTGGTTGAGTCTGAAACTAGTGAGCGGCTTTGTCAGCCAGGGACAATGAGAAGAGTTTCAAGAGTAATCTGTTCCGATTCTATACATTTTCCCCAAAGGTGTGGGCCAGATGATTTAGGTTCTTGATGTGCTGGAAAGGATCCTCGAAGTTCAAGCCATGAAATCTTGGGGTCATATGAAGCATGCTAGGCTTGAGATCTACCTCAGGTCCTCCCACGGGAATGTTGATTCGGGGTTCGATCTCCACCGTTGAGAGATTATAGTGATCTCGTATTTGAGGATGCGGCGGTGGGTTGATGATGGCATTGATTCGATTTTGAAAATCATGGAATTGTTGCACAAGATTAGGTTGTTCTTCTTGGTAATCCATAGCTGATGAAATGGTAGTAGGTTCTGAATTAGAGGATATGTCAATGTGATCAGGTTGTTGAACAAACACAGAAGTCAAGGCTTTACCTCGACGAGAGTAAATATCTAATGGAGGCCTCAAGGATGGTCTTAAGGACCTCCTCCCATACATGCACCGATGGATTAGATGAGAGGTAGCAGGTGATGGACCCAATTAAGACACCCAAAAATTTTGGATGACTATAGAGGTTCGGGGCGGATGATACCCCTTAGTCAGAAAGCTATCCACCTGAGAATTACTTGGGCAGCCAGAGAGGGAGAGTCCCACGAAGACCTCTACACGGTAGAGCGTCCCCATGAGTTACAAGGTTTTCCCTACCCGACCTCTCTTGTCACTGATGATCCAGGTAGACCAGAATGGGGACTTGACCTCTTAAGTATACCAGTTTTAAGTTAAGAACAAGGGTGCTTATTATTTCTCTTGAACTTTTTAATTTGTTTTTGTGAAAAGTGACCTAATTTGATGATTGGTTAACCCAAAAAGGTGGGTCAACTTCACCTGTTTTGTCTTTTTTTTAAAAAAAAATTTAGGTCCCTCTTTTAGTGTTCAAATGAAATTAAAAGCCTGGTTTTAGGGTTTGCTTGAATAGATCAGTTCAACTAAGGCTTAGGCACACATTGTTTGGAAAGATAAATTCTTGATTAAGCAAGTGTATCTCTAAAACCTTAAACTGGAAACCCTAATTGTCTCTGATTGGTCCAATTCAATTTTATCCAAATGTGGTACCTAGGGCTCAAGCAGGAACGTGAAAGCCCTAGACACCTTAAGCTTTAAGTAGGTGCACAAATCAGGGTTTGGATGTTCTCTATAATGTATCAAATTAGGAAACTTAATGATTTGTCTAAAAATATAATAAAAGTAACCTAATTGATTTTTTTCCTTTTTTAGATTTTTAGAATCAGGGGCTTAGAAGAGGGTGGATGGAGTTTACCTACCCTTGGAGTGGCTAATGTGCAGCTGATCTTCTTCAGTGAATCCCCCCTAAAATAGATCAAAGTCAAAAGAGGTAAAGCAAGTTAGTACCAAATATGATATTGTAATCAAGAGATCTAAATTGCACGTTGCTTCCTGACAATGACACCAAAATGTTAGTTGCTCTGAAACAGGTTTTAAGAATCATTGCATTGCAATATAGATCAAATCAGTGCAAAAACACATAATATTTATTACTCGAATGAAAGTCCGAGGTCATACATAGGGAGTAATATGGCAATTTAAAACTCAAGATCACAGTTTGAATCAAAGATATAAGAGATTGCAATCAGAATGATATAGCAAAAAGAATAAAGTAAAATGGTAATTTGAATCATCAATTACTCCTCACAATAATAGCAACTAGATCAACAGTATCAATCAAGGAAATAAAGCCTCGAATGTATGCAATCAGACGACAGAGGCTTGTATCAAATGGCTTAAACAGTTGGTTGCTACAGTGCTTCCAAGGGACTCAAGGGTCTCTTCTTTCTTCTCTGCTTCTATCTCAACTGCTCTCCTTCTCTTCTCTTCTTCTGCAATTCCTTCTTCTCTGGGTTCTCTCTTCTTCTTCTCTTCTGGCTTTGCTTTCTTCCTTCTTCATGCACAAGGGGGAGGTTCTTTAAACGGATAAGTGTCGGCTGTTATTTCTGAGAGCAAAACCCCCATGCCCTCGTACTCTCTTATTCTCTCTAGGATCTGCCCTCCCAGGGCCACAGTCAGGATAGTCGAGTTATTCGGTACACGCGCACTCGAGATCAGGGCTACCTATAGTGGGTAGCAACCGAGGAGTGCTTGGCTAGGAGAGTAATCGGATGTACTAGACCCGTGTGAGCAGTGTCACGGGCGAGGTGCGTGGGGGTGTATGGGCCCTCACCCTATGGCTAGGAGAGCCTATACAACAAAATCAATTTATGCGGGCGCGGGCGCTTGTCAACTTCCAAGGTGGGACTAATCCTACCTCCCTTCCTTTACGTGCGCTGCATTGATGCTTCATGAGATTGTGGTCAAAGGCTTAGTCAAAGAGCTAAATTGGCTCCTTGGTTGCACTCCTGGATAGGTTCCGCTGAGCCTAGAGCAAACACCTGGGCTTCAACTGTAAGAACAGTGCCTGGAGCTCGGTTGAAGAAGCTTCATTAATGGCTCGAAGACCTGGTACCTAAAATCCAAGAATAAGGCCTCTCATTCGTTTAAAGCACTCAGGAAGCATCGCTGGATGACAACAAGCGTAACCGTGGTGGTGTAGAGGTGATTGACGGAGTGAGGAGGTCTAACGACCTCGAACTGTTGGTGTGGAGGGCATGGTGTTCGGTGAGGTGTTAGAGAGGCTAATCCCCTCAATTACTTAAGGGGTTTTAGTCTCTGAGTCGAGGCGATGGTGAGGAGTGTGGAAGTAGTGGCGTAGGTGGTCTTTGGTGGCCGCTAGCACTCACCGGTGGTATGTAGGCGAGATGGAAGACGGAGTTGTGGAGGTTGATGCGGAGGCTGAAGTGGAGTGTCGAAGGTGTTGCTGTGAAGGGGAGAAACTGAGGAGTCGATAGAGATAGGTAGCAGACGACGGGGATCAAAGTTGGCACCGGTTGCAGTATGGCCGAATGCTAGAGACGAAGATGGCTCCAGTGGGGTGATGACGGCAAGGATAAAGGAAATAGGGACATCGGCCGGTATTGCGCGATGCGGATGAAGGCGAGGAAGGAGTATTTGCCATTGATATTGCAGTCAAATGACGAGGAGAGATAGGGAGAGTCGTCAGAGCTTGCGGAGCCTTTCGGCTGGATTAAGAGGGAAGAATTTAGGGTAGATCCAGTCGAAATTGAGCTTCTGAAGTTCGGTATGATCTGGAGGTGCTTATATAGGGTTTAGGAGGCCGATTTGTGCTTGGAAGCCAAGCTTCCAAGCTAGGAATGCTTGCCGAAATAGGAGTTTTTTAGGATACCCAAATCTCTCATGTGCTCGCATGAGTGATTGGGAAGATTTTAGGGCGTGGGAATTGGCTCAAAAGGAAGGTAATTCCTTGACGAACTTCCCTTTCAAATCAAAGAGGGATTCGTCAAGGAATCATGGAGAACTTGCCAATTTTAGGTCGCTGGAGTTTGTAGGAATAGGATTCATGGAGGTAGGGACCTATTTGTGAAAATGATGACAAAGTTAGGAGTTTTTTTGTAAGGATTTTGAAAGTTAAGGGCATATGTGTGATATAAAAGAATTAGATAGGATCAAATTGCAAACTTGGTCAAGACAATCTCAAATTGGGCCCAAATTTTGGTACAAACCTAATTTAAACCTAAGGAATCCAATGGTGAAGTTGGATTTTGGTTTTGACCAAGTTTGACTAGGTAATTTATGAAAAAATGCAAATTAGGGCAAACATCTATCTAGGATTCTGTTTTGGGTCAAGATGGGTTCTGATGGTCAAATTGAAAGTACCAAACCCTAGAGGATATTTTTATATGAATTTTAGAGGGTTTAGGTGAATTTTATCCTAACTATAACCTCATTTACTTAAGCGGATCTATTTTTAGGGTTTCAGAAGTCATTTAATTCTCAAAACTCACGAAAAACCTTTTCTATCTGTATAAGCCCACTTGTTGGATATTTAAGACCATTTGACCCTTAATTACCCCGTGGAAAACCTGAGATTGTACTACATTCATGATATGATGGTAAAATTGCAATATTGACCTTGGTTTCTTATCTTTCTCTCAGAATGGATTTGCAGTGACTTAGGGGTCTCTGGTAGTTATGTAGGAGCATTTATTCCTTGATAATGACTAAATTAAGCTAGTTATGGCTCATGATGGTGTTCCCATCTAGTATTCCGAAATAAGTTGAATGAATCCGATGTAGTCATTCGGAATAAGGCTCATTTGGTAGCACAAGGGTACAACCAAGAGGAAGGAATTGATTTTGATGTGACCTACACTCCCATAGCTCGAATCGAATCAATTCGAATGCTTCTTGCATATGCCACCTTCCTTGACTTTAAACTCTTTCAAATGGACATTAAGAGTGCCTTTCTTAACAAATTCATTAAGGAGGAAGTTTTTGTAAAACAACCACCCAATTTTGAGTCTCATGATAAGCCTAACTTTGTTTATAAATTAAACAAGGCGTTATATGGTCTAAAGCAGTCTTTTATAGCTTGGTATGAGAGACTAAAAAACTATTTGTTGAGTGCAAACTTCTTTATAGGAGAAGCACATTTTTCATTAAAAGAAAAGGAAAAGACATTTTATTAGTTCAAATATATATAGATGATATTCTCTTCGGTGCTACTAATGAATCTATTTGTAGAAAGTTCTCCAAGATTATGCAAGAAGAATTCAAAATGAGTTTGATGGGTGAACTCAAGTTTTTCTTGGGTTTACAAATCACTCAACTCGAATTTGAGACGTTTGTGTGTCATTCAAAATACACAAAGGAGATGCTGAAAAGATTTGAGATGAAGAAAAGTAAAGGGAACAACATTTCTATGAGTGTCACAACCTCAGACTTGGACGAATTAAGTACGCCCATAGATCAAAAACTCTATTGTAGCATGATTGGCTCCTTGTTGTATTAACCTCTAGTAGACCTGACAATTTATTCAGTACTTGCTTATGTGCTAGGTTTCAATCAAACTCCAAACAATCAACTTAAATGCACTTAAACGGATATTTAGATACCTAGTTGACACATCTGAATATAGTTTATTTTACCCTAGGAGCCCACAATTCAACTTAGTCACATATAGCAATGCGGACTATGCATGCAGCCGCACTGATAGGAAGTACCAGTGGGACTTGCCAATTCTTGGGCGAATCACTAGTCTCTTGGTTCTCAAAGAAACAATCTAGTGTAGCTCTATCAACCACAGAGGCTGAGTATATAGTTGTCGCTCTAGCTTGTTCCCAAGTATTATGGATGAAAAATACTTTGAAAGATTTTAATTTGATATTTAATAAGATAAAAATATTATGTGGCTATCAACCTCTCTAAAAATCCCATACATCACTCCCGTACAAAACATATTGATGTTCGACATCATTTTTTGAGGGATAATGCACTTAAGGGAGAAATCGAAGTTGAATTTATTTGTACTGAATTGCAATTGGCTAATATTTTCACTAAACCTTTGAATTATGATTGTTTTAATTCCATACATAGGAAACTGGCATATGTAAGCTAAGTGAAATTTGAAGAATTTATTGACTTAGTGAAATTTTGTTTGTCATGAACACTGAAGAAATTTTGACCTCATCAAGTCAGAGAACATTCAAACAAGTTTAAAAATCAAAATGCACATTTTGTGCAATATCAGACATCTGATAAAACCACCAGACGTCTTATACTTAAAAATTTGACGTCTAATATGTTGAACAGACGTCGATTTCATTATGTCATATTCCATTAACATGTTTTGAAAAATGGTTTTCTAGATGTCCATGAACATCCATAGACGTCCGTCATGTCATTCAATATTTTTTGACAGATGTCTATTTAGCATCAGGGTCAAAAGTCAGGAGGCTCTAGATTCAGGTATCAAATGTCTGAATATTAATTCATACATTATATAAGTCATTTGGTTACAAAATCAGATGACAACCTGTAGCTTTGGCTGATATCCAAAGAGTACTGATTTTAGAGATCAGACATCTAATTTTATTTTTCGATGTCCAATTTGTTATCTGATACAGAAATCAGACAACAACCTATAGCATGAATCATTTTCTAGGGAAGTCTATCTATAGAAATTAGATGTCTAAGTATTTAATTAGACTCCTTGCAGTTCATCGGATCTGAGAATCAGACAATGAGATCAAAAGGGTTAAAATCTCAAATGATTAATCCCGACGACTAACAACATCACCAGACGTCTGATTTTAGTGAAAACTATCCTTTTTCATCTGATTTTAGGTGGTTTTTGAGATGTAATTCTCCCCAACTTCAGGGGGAGACATGCTCAACCCCTTCAGGCGGAGAGATGCTCAACCCGCATCTCCAAGGTCCCACTCGACCTAAAAACAAAAGCCCCATCTCTTCAAACCCTTCGTCGACCACGACTGCTATTGCTACTACTCTTGCCCCCAGATGTTCGCGCAGCCTCCCCGTTGACCGACGACCTAGCCACCCACCTCCATGTGTGTCCTCCTCCTCCTCACGTTGGGGGGAGCTCCACCATGGGTATAACCTCATTACCCCTTCTCCTCACACGATTTTGTGAGGCATTGATCTTTGTTTTTGAAATGCCCAACTTGTTTTGTTCAATGTACTACACCTCATGTGGTTTCAATTTTGAACCTGGTTTCTTTTGCCCTACGAGCTCAAACCTTAGGATCAAGTCCTAGGGCACGGGATGTTTTTTCAAAGGTATGGAACTATTAATATATGTTTGTATCTTGGTTGTAATGGCAAGAGTATTACCTCAAATGACTTAAGCCGTCATCTAAGTGGCTTGGGTCCAAAGGTATATTGCTACATGATTATGGCAGGTGCCTAAAGCATACTACCTCACAATGTTTTTTTTGGGATGTTGTGTGCATATGGCAAATATATTGCCCTTTGGAATGGACATTTTTTATGCAAATTGGTTGAATGGTTTGGCCTTTGTGTTTGAAGGTGTCCTATCTCAACAAAAACCAACCCACCCAACCTACCCACAATGCCTCCTCGTAGGGAGCAAGTTGAAGGGTCTTCCACTTCCTCTTCCACTTATTTGGCTGACCAATTGCGTAGCGACATCACTAGACAGTGGTTTCGTCGCTTCGCAAATGCCAAAGTCAATAGTGCTCGCTTTGTTGTATGGAACGATTTTGCACATCTAAACCTCTGGGAAAATTTTGAAACCCTTCATCTCTTCCACTATTTTGACCGAGAGTTCCACTCTAGCATTGGAACTGTTGGTGTGTTCCCTGACATGGTCTGCCTTTTCTATGCTATCATCATTGAAGACTACAACAACAATGAACTTGAGTTACATACTCGTCTGTTTGGTCATGCAATTCATATTACCTATGATTCTATTTCCACTCTTCTTGACATCCCTAACGAGGGAAACGATTTTAATGATATTTTGAGGTAGTATGACTCAAAAGTCATTAACCAAGAATTAATACTACCTGATAAATATGAAGAAAATCTTGGTACTCTACCATGTAAGAATCTCAAATCCCTTCCCCGATTACTTTCTCACATTTTTGGTTGGGACCTTCTAAATAAATTGGGTGGTTTTGGTTATATCTCGTGCCAACACAAGGTGCTTCTTTTTGCCATCGTGCATCACATACCCTTCAACTTTTGCTGCCTCATTGTTCGTGTCATGAATGAGGACCATGGGGCTTCTCTAACTTTTGGGTCCATACTATCCAAGATCTTTGTAAGCCATCGAATTCCCCAAGATAATCAGGCGATGGATAAAAAGGTCGACCCTACAATCGGGCCATAGCCGCCAAGATGCACATTCTTAGGGAGCATCTCGAGCTAGAAGAACAGGCAGCCGATGAGGAACCACTCCCACCTTTTCTAGATTTCCATGTTGAGCGTCCTCTTTAGATAGAAGCTCCTAGATCAAGCTTTGATGAGGCCTAATATCCTACCACGGATTCCATCACTATGGTCATCTCTCTTTTGATGTGGCAAACCAGAGATATGTACACTTTCATGGGTGACATGCACCAAGACATCAACAAACTTCGCGCTGACATCAACAATCTGCAGATGGGACAAGGATCCGCTCACTACCGCCGCCGCCACGATCAAGAAGACTAGACTACTCTTAGTTGAAGCTGATGTATTTCCCTTTATTTATTTCTTTCTTTCCAAGTTGGCATGTATTGAGGGGCTTTGATCCCATACTTATATTTTCTTTGGGAACAATAGCTAGTTTGTGCTTAGGGCACATACATTTTCCCTAGTTAGTTTTTCTTTCATGCTTTGTCAAAACACTTTGATTATATATTTAGCATGCATTCTTTCTATATTCATATTGTCCTCATGATCTCTGTTCTACTTTAACATATGTCTAGCTAAAACATGTTTACTTAATGTATGACAATTGTAGTTTAGTTCAACCCCTTTAGGAACCCTTCTTGATGACATTCAAAAAGGGGGAGAACTTAGGATCATGAAAATTAACTAAAAATTTGATCAAGTTCAGCATAGATCACTAAGTATAACATTCAGGGGGAGAAACTAAGATCCTAAAGATATAGTTTGAAAATCATCGAAAAGAGGGAGATTGTTAGTTCAACCTCTCATAAATAATATTTTGATGATTTTACAAAAATAAAGAAAAAAAAATAAAACATAGAAATAACATATTTTTCTCTATCATGATATAATTGTAGATCTCGTAGATTTTCCAAGATAGATGATTAGAAGCGTGAAGACACATCATGTTTTAGGTCTTGGGCTTTTTTATGTTCGCACTCAAAAGGTTATAATTTTCTTTTTTTAAGTCTAGAAATATTGTAAAGAGCCCCCAAAAGATAACCTATTCTTAGCTTACTTAGGCTCTCTACACTTAGGAAAAATTAGGAACAAAAACCTAACACAAAACACATAGTAGACGTCTAACACACTTGTCAAACGTTTGATATTCAACTTTAAGATGTCTGATCATAGTTTCAGATGTCTAATTACCTATAGCATTGTCTGAACATTTAGCTTCCAGTCGATGCAACCTCCAATCAGACATCCATAGGCTATCCAAAAGTCCAATAAATGCCTTAGACATCTTTAAACCAACCGTTCGACTCCACTTGCTATTTCCTTCATTATTCTATAGGATTAACGGTTAGATACACTTTTAGATGTCTAGACATATCTCTAGACATCTAATAATGGACCATTACCCATTTACTTTGTGGAGACTTGTCAAAAACCAAATCTCGCTTTTTTCATTACCTAAGCAAGTTATTAATCACTTTCCAGATGTCTAGGACATTGGGCAGACATCCACATGTCCACACTGACATCTGATCCTTAAAATCTTGAACCCTGTTTGGCTCTGATTAAAATAGGAACAAACCCACCTATAATTAGACGTCCAATTTTAGTATCAGATGTCTTATAATAGCATATCAGACGTCCACCTAGAACCCTATTTCGATCCAATGGAAACTGTAAGCTTGACTCATAAAATCAGATGTCTATAATTGTAGTCAGACGTCCAGCCCAAAAAGTAGACGTTTGATCCTACTGTCAGAATCATAATAACCTTAATTTGAGTTGGATTTCGTCCCAATATCTTGGGACTTGACTCCAACAGTTAGGAGCCCTCTCCTAAGCCTTCTTGAAGGTTCTAAACTTGCCTATAAGTGTACTATAACCCCTCTTAGGAAACACGCACCTCTTGAGATATAATTCACTTAGATAATCACTTGCTCATTGCTTCCTTTGCCCTTGTGTTGTGTAATCATTCTATTTGGGACCAGCCAACACTCCCATTGTGCTACATTTTGTCATCTTCAGGGAGTTCCTTCACCCTTAGTAGATAAGCAAATTATTCACATTTTGGGGTGCTCTATAGGGTGTATTTTACATTTCTTTTTACTTGATTGTTGTAGTTGGGTATCCGGACTATCAGATCCCCATCTCTTCACTGTGAAGGGAGAAACCTCCGTTTAGGGATCGAAGGTGGGATTTGTAATTGAGGTACACTACTCTCATTGAAGTAGTATGGTTAGTGGATTGATCACTTTGTTATCATAAATCCTAAGTCAAGGGATTGGCTTAGGTGGTGGTCTTCACCCAATTTGGGTTTCCACCTAAAAAATCTTGTGCCTCCTTTTTGTGATTATATTCCATCTTGCAATTACTTTTTTAAATTCACTATTCACCCCCCTCTAGTGTAATTTCACTGGCCACAAAAGGACGCAAATTAGCCTATAATTTATACAAACTATTCTAACTGTAGAATGATGCATGCTATGCAATATTTATAATATGGAATGCATCTATAAGGTTAAGAACATGCATACACAGGCATTTAAACTTATATGGATGTGTATACATCAAGAGCCATCAAAATAAGGGGCTACTTAAGGGATTTTTTAACTGCTTCTAAAGCCTCCTGATATTAAGGGGACCAATGGGCTGACGTATAGCCTTTCCCCATCTTAATACATTTGAAGAATGGGAGACATTTTCTAGAAGATTGAGATAAGAAGTGGCCCAAGGCTACAATCTTGCGACTAATGACTACACTCCCTTTAATGTAGATGAAGGTGGTAAGGTCATAATTGCTTGAATCTTGTCAAGGTTGGCCTCAATTCCTTAGTCTGAGACCAAGAAACCCAAAAACATTCCTGAAGAGATGCCAAAAGCGCACTTTTCAGTGTTGAGGCGCAACCGGGTCTCTTAAAACTTGAAACTGCTCAGCCAAGTTCGCCAAATGTTTCAAAAAACTCGATCCATTTACAAGCAGATCATCAATAAATGCTCCAATGATTTTCCTATTAAGTGAAAAAAAGTAATATTTATAAGACGCTAATAAGTTGCCTCCGTATTCTTCAAGCCAAAGGGCATAACTCTATATTGAAAAATACCTCTATCAGTTATAAATGAGATGTGAGGCCTATCTGTGGGAGCCAAACTTATCTGATGGTAGCCACTATAAGCATCCAAGAAATAAATATATATGAGATTGTCTGTTGCATAAATCTACATGGGCATCAATCTTGGGTAGGGGAAACTTATCTTCAGGGCAAGCTTCATTCAAGTTGGTGAAATTTGCCTTCTTGACCATGGCTATGTTGGACAACTAGGCAAGGTAAAGGGATTGCATGATGAAACCTGCTTTCACAAGTTTATCAACTTCAGAAGCAACCACCTGTCACTGTTGTTGCGTCGCTTTCATCATAGTTTAAGAATATGCATCATAGTATAGTCAATAAAAGCGATACAACATTTAAATTTGTAACTGTTCGAAAATAAGAATGAGCCCGAGGTTGTTCATAGGGAGTAATTTTTAAGCAAATCAATCACTAATCATAATATCAAGAATAATATGCAATTGAAATCAAAATGATAATCAATAGATATATCAGAAGTGTATCTCAAAATGTCAGGTATCAGAGTGCAAATAGATCAAGTTAAAATGATGGTTTGAACCACCAATAACCCTAAGTTCTAAGCTTTTTATCAACCCAAATATATGAACAGTAATCTCAATTGAATATCAGTATCAGAACCAAGCACCAACCAATCAGACGATGGGTTAAAGGCTTAGATGCCTTAACTCACACCTCAGTAGAAGGCTAAGGCACAACACCATAGAGAGAGACACAAGGGTCTTAAAGAATGGCTAAGTCTTAAGTATGGGGCTGGGTTGGCATGAATCCCAAGGGCACAGTGCAAAACCCTTCCCCTTCCTCAGATTTTCTTTCTCTTAGACC
Organism: Thalassia testudinum; assembly: GCA_037157565.1. Taxonomy (NCBI): domain Eukaryota; kingdom Viridiplantae; phylum Streptophyta; class Magnoliopsida; order Alismatales; family Hydrocharitaceae; genus Thalassia; species Thalassia testudinum. Next base: position 151,286,430 of record JAZHRO010000031.1, read on the forward strand.
AAGTCGGACCTAGGTAACAGAGTAAACGGATTCAGCCCAGACCTGTAGGGGTGTTCACGGGTGAGGGTGCGTGAGCGAGTGCGTGTGAAGTATGTGCAAGGGGACCTCACCCCGAGCATTTTGAGGAAAATAGCTATGGGCACAGATCCAATTTATCGGTTGTTGCGTCCTCCTAACTCCACGAGGTGGGACTAAACCCACTGCTTTCTTCTTGTCGCAGCTGCTGGTGGATTTTCGAGCAAATGCTACTGCTGCAGATGTTGCCTGGCCCAAATAACGGCTTGGTTGTCTTCAAGGTGTTTGTCCGCGGCTATAGAGGGTTGAAGCAGAGCCGGAGATGGTCAGAGTGCAACAGTCGGAGACGAAGAAGATAGCGGCGAAGACAGTGTTCCAGCTATACCTGACAAACACAAACATGGGCCTTGAGCCCCAATTAGAACATTTAATTGGATCACCGTGAGGTGAGGAGTTCAATGGCAGTGTTCTCGTGGTGGTTGGGGGGTGTGTGAAGGTTGGGAGAGGTTGAAGATGCAAGCAGTGTGGTGGGTTGATCGGGTAGGTGTTGGAGTAGTCAAAAGTCCCAATATTACTAGGGCTTTTGCTCAGCAGCCGGAGAGGGAGATTATGGTGGCTGTGGCGTCATGTTTTGTGGAATATGGCACAGGCGTGAGCTTGCCGGAGCTCGTGCCAGAGGTGGAGAAGATGATGGCGTAAGGGTGGTACTGTGGTCGTATTGAGCGGCTGAGGATGCGGAGTCGAAGTAGAGAGAGAGAGGAGTAAAGGGAGGTGCTTAGCTGGACGAGGGAGAGAGAATGGTGCTAGCTGTGATTGGCCGATGCCGAGGATGAAGGTATCTCTAGTGAGGGGAACGACAACGAAGAGAGGGTCGACGAGGACGACGCTTCGACCGACAACCGTCGGAAGAAGATGAGGACGATGAAGGCACGTCCAATTTGGCAGTTGGACACACGAAAGAGGAAGGGTGAGAAGGCTATTGGAGTCGATGGAGTTCGAGGTCAAAGAGGAGGGAAGAAGGGGTTTTCCAGCCTAGAATCGACTCAGCAGAAGTTTGGGACCCAGGGAAGTTCTTATAAAGCTTAGAATTGTGCTCTATTAGGAAATTCGTCATGAATTTTCTTGCAATTTGGTTTTTTCTTTCCTCATAGATTCTTCGAGCTCGCCTGAGCTCTTGTCTCCCAGTCAGAGCTTAAGATCTCGTTCAAACGAGAGGGGATCATCTGGCGATTAATCTCTCCAAATTTGGAGCGATTCCTCCTCAAATTGAAGGAGAAATCTCTTATTGAAGGTTGGTGGGATGTTGGCGACAGGGACCTAATTGAATAAAATGATGAAAAGTTAGGGACCCAAATGCAATAAACTTGAAACCTGAGGGGCTAAATGTAAGAAATAGAGTTTTAAAGGGCTAAAATGTTAACTAGGTCAAGATGGACTCTAATTGGGCCCAAATTTTGGCCTTAATCTAATTTAGAATCAAGTAATATAATGGTGAACTTGCATTTGAATTTTGATCATGTTTGACTGGGCAATTTGCACATAAGCTCAAATGAGGATAAATTTTCGTCTGAAACTCTATTCTAGGTCAAAATAGGTTCAGATGGTCAAACTAAGGATACTAAACCTCTTAGAATATTTTTATATGAATTTTAGGAGGTTTAGATTAATTTTATCCTAACCAAAACCTCTTCAATTTAAGTAGGTTGAAAATTAGGATTTCAGTGCTTGTTTTTGCCCTCGAAATGCATGAAACCCTGTTTCTGTTAGTGTTGACTCACTCTTTAGACTTTAGTGCTCATTTAACCTTCAATTAACCCTTGAGTGACCCTATGGTTAATCTGTGTTTGTGATGTGCTGTTAAAATTACAGATTTAAGCCTAATTCTCTGTTCTTTTCTCAAATCAGAATGATACAAAGTTGTGACCCTCAGATGATTAGGTAGGAGCTTTTATCGATCAAACTTTACTAAATATGGCTAGTTAGGACTCATCATGGTGTTACCACCAACTTTTCCACAGATTTATGCCAGTGAGCCTATTTTACCTGACGAGCGTCTGGTTGAATGTTGAGGTAGTACTCGATCAATAATGAGTCAACCCCTGGTAGGTCTCATTGGTTGACCAGGCGAAGATATCCACATTAGCTCTCAATAAGGGAAGAAAATCTTAGACCTCAGAGGGTTGAAGATCCACTCAGCGAAGATGAGATTGTAAGCAACATCAAGATGGAGTTGTATCGCCATGGTACAACAACCAGTCTGTTCCTCTAGAGCAGCCAACAGGATTGCTGGTTGTTCCTTATGGATCCCCTGGTCCTTGCTTCACTTCTTCCCTCATTTTTGTGGCTTGGGAGGTCTTCTCTCCATTGAGTGTTCCAACTCAATGCGTAAAAGTTCACGCCCGGTGGTTTGATCTCTGTAAACAATTCTGACCCCCCGTGGAGTTTGAAAAAGCACAAACTGCAAATAAGAGGAGGGAATCACCCAGAATTCATGAGTTGTCAAGTGTACAATGATTTCATCAAACACTACCGCCAAGCCGGCTACTATAAACATAGTCGTTCAATTGAGGTTCCTATCTCCGTGACAGATAGACACCGACAAGTCGATCTCCCCCTTTGGCATCATCTTGTGATTCCTAAACCCCACCATCGAGTTGTTGATGGGGAAAGATCTCCTTCCCTAAATCCCACTTGAATGAGAGTTTTAAGGAAGAAGACATCCACTGTACTTCCATCATCAACAAGAAGTTGTGGTTGAAGCTACCTTGCCAGCAAGAAAGTCACCAGGAGCAGATCTGTATGATCAGCTGGATTCGAAAGTGAAATGAAAAACTTTGAGGTTTCCTAGTGAATGACACCTTGATCAGTTGGAACAACCCACTGAAGAATGGGATATATTTCATGAGAAGGTTCGCCTTCGGATGAGGCGATCTATGGACAAGGAATGACATGAACTCCAAAAATGATGTCCACTAGCCCCTCGAATGATGATTCTTCTCGGGAAAGTATCGAGTGGGGTGAGGATAACTTCCCTACCCTGACAGCCTAGCACCTAGCCGCTAGCAATCTCAGGCTTGGTGGTGATACATGGGAGGCAGGAGTTCAAGCGATATCCCCTACTTGGCCATTACCATCGTAGGGTCCACCATAGGCTAGTCTTCTAGGAACATGATGTTCACCCTTCAAAGTTGTTGGAGCTTCTCCTTGTGATATTCCTCTAGGCCCTCCATGGGTCGCTTGCCTTTGTCTTGGCCGTCATTCTGCTCAAAGAATTGGGCCAGGTTACCATGCTAGATTTGAGACTCAATCGGTCTCACAAATCCAACAATCTTTCGTGGCATGTCCCCAGGCCTTATGGAATTTTTTACAATAAGGCTAGAGTCCACTTCTTCAAGGGTCTAGGAGGCAGAAAGAGGTGTTTATTCTTCTACTAGACCTTGACCATTATATCTACTTGATTTATAGCCAAGGGGGCATATTGCTCATAGTAATCCCGCCTAGGCTGCCATGGCCCATTAGCGCAACCCCGATTTTGCCGATCCCCCTTCTAGTCTTGGAAGTTTCCATTCCATTTATTAAAGTGGTTACTCCCACAAATTGAGAAGGGGGTGGTCTCCACTGTTGACTTTCTCTCCTCCAAGGAATAATGGTGATCATCCCCATAGCCTTCCGCCAGGTGATGAGGTGTGGCTCATCATAACTAAAATGTTAAGTTAAGCTAGAAACTAGGTTAAACACTATCCTATTAACATAATAAATGGGCTAAGTGTGGGAATTAATGAAAATGACCTAAAACATCAAAAATGTGTTAAAAATGCACAATTAGGTAAATTTGATGTATTAATTATGTAATTGGATGTATTAGATGCCAATTGGGCACAATTTGAACTTAAAAGTACAAATCAATTTTGGGATTATTTTCTAAAATGTTCAATTATCATGCCATAAAAACTTGGTTGCATTTGGATGTCACTAAGACTTTGTTCACATTTAAGTTGTAAGGACTTCTTTGAAAATCAGCAAGGATCTCTTTGCATGCATCCAAGGACTGCTCCATCATTGTTTTAGCCACTTATGGGTTTCTTGAGTAAAAGTGCTACGTTTCACTTTAAGCCCTTGCACGTAAATTCTCCAATACACCTGAATTGCTCTACAAGCATTGTTCACTTCGAAGAACAGGGCGTACAACTACCGTTAATCCTTTAATCCATCCATCTAACGATAGATCTCCATCCATAACGTGCCTTCGCGGGGTGCATCATGACCGATCTGATCCAGCAGTGGAGATTTAGTTTGAATCTTCCCGCACGTGTCTCTAATCATCTCTACCATTGAAGCCCTAAGTGCCTAATCTTACCTTAGCGGTGAGTTGATTCACTCAAACCTCTACTTAAGGACTCCTCAGTCATCGCGCGTGTAGCATTAGCCCCCTCCAACACCTCTCGAGCTGATCCTTCTTCCTCTCCAGCTTCTTCTTGTCATTTTACTCAGCTCCATTGGTAACAAAGGTGGAGTCCTTCCTCAATTCCTACACATCGCTAAGGATGACTTAAGCCTGAGGATGTCCCAGAAGCTTCACTAATAAGCTTTCCACTCACTGAGGATCTCCTCCATTTCATCCTCTTCATCCACCGGCTAATGATCCAGGAGAGTTCCATTCATCCACTGAGAGTAGGATTTACTGCTTTCTAGGATAGTTGCTAGTGTAGAGTAGATTAATTAGGAGTAGAACTAGCTAGCGAATTCATGGATTTGGTAGTTTAGTAGGAGTAGATTAGCGTAATGCCAATCCACTTCATTGATCAAAGGAGATGAATTCACCCCTTCATTGTGTTTATCTGATCTTCCTCCTTACTTCACACTCACTTCTACATGATTTCCTCGCATCTTAAATCGCCAATCACCCATGAATCAAGGAATTAAATCAGATCTGATGCTCTTGATCATCCATATCTGATTTGAGTGCCAAATCCACTTGAGGGTGAGTTAATGCATGCCATCTGATCACAATCACCCTCTCTTGAGCTAAATTAAGCTTGATTTGACCATTTGAATCTAATTTGATTTCATGGGCTGATTTATGAATTTAGTGAGAAATTTGAATTCTATTTGTTTTAAATGATCAAATTGAGTTTATATTAATATAATTGGTTTGATTGCGATGGGTATAAGCTATATTGATTGGAATTTGAGTGAGAACTATGTTTATACCCAATTTCAGATGTAAATACTATTTTTCTAGGTAGTTTAGGCCTATGAAAAATCAGTTGCACTGATTTGAGGTTTAAGCATGACCTAATTAGATCTGTAGCATCGCATAGAATACCTGAGCACCAATCAATGGTGTGCAGGCATCCTAGATGATCAAATCATCTTGGCAAGCTTAGATTAAAATGCTTAGGTAGGCGACATCTGAGCTAAATTTAAACATGTTTTATCTGTTGATCAGCGTTTTGATTGAAATCTGAAAGGTTTTAAATGAAGATTTGGAGTTGGTTTCGCAATGATTTAAAGTCCAAATTTGATTCTCATGTTCAAGCTATCTATAGCTTGGTATGAGAATCAAATTAGGGTTTTATGGATCTCCAACCTTTGAACATGGTTCTAGTGATTTTCAGATTAGTCGTAAAGGGATTGTGACAAGGGGAATTTGAGTTTTACTACTCTGATTCAAACTAATTATATCTTAACATTAGTCTAAATGGATTTCTTTTATGGGGTTTTTGACCCTTGATATGGTTTTGATGAAAATTCAAACCTTCTGGGGAATATTTGTGATGAATTAAAGTGAATTTTCATGGATTTAATGCATGAATTTGGATGGTTACAACAACAATAGCAGCAGTCTGAGAAGGGCTTGATCCAAGATTGTTTTGAGGATTATTTAGGTTGACAATGTGTTGTATTGTTAAAGTTTCATATCAAGCATTCATGTACTCTTGAAATTCATATTTGATCTATGAATGGCTTGTAATCTATGTTGCAATCACTCTCAGCAGTATGAACACTATTCAATCTGCCCAAGTCTAATTTAAATAAAAATTGAGGTCAAAAATCATATTTCAATGCTTGCTAATGTGCATATTGTTGTCTGAATGTTCCTGAGCATGTAGATCTTAATTTCAGACCTTAAAACTGATGAGAATGACTTGTAGTTCATGTTTTAAATCAGTTGATAGTAGCATGAAATGGACTTAACTGTCCAATCATTAGTGAAATGCACAGTGAAAATCATGTTTAAATGCTCCATCATTTTTCATGTGATGTGTTGAGTGTTTAAGTGCTTATACTATTGTTCCAACACCTAGAAATCACATTGAGGCCTTAGGTTCGTTGTCTTTACCCCCTTTCAAGCCTCATTTGTTCCAATATGTAAATACAGAAAAATATAAAAAATTGTAAATAAATAAATAAGCCTGTCTTAAGTAAGATTAGATATTTGTTTAAGTGTATGTGGAGTTTCAAAGTATTCCGAGCCCTCAAGTTGGTAGAACATACCAACCGACAGTTTGGTCTACTCTAAAACTTAATAAAAGAACCACATACAAAAATCACAAAAAGAATTTCTCTCTCTTTCATCTCACCTTTTCTCTATCTTCTCCTACCTCTATTAAATATATAAATATCATAAAAACTCAAAAATACCATATATATAGTATTTATACTTGTAAGTATGAACTATTTACATGTAAATATTGTACATAAACAAATTATAAATGTATTATATATATTTAAATAAGCATTTAGGATGAGTTATTGTATATATAACTTAATTATATAATTATATATTAACTTATAGTACATTATATGTACTTAAATTAGGATAATTATAAATATGTATTTGAACTTATGTAATAGTATCTATTATTGTACATATGTATTTAAGTAATTATTATAAACCTATTTATAACATAGTTATACTATATATTAATATTTATAACTAAATTATATGTATATCTATTAATAACATGTAATTAAATGTACATAAATTAAAATAAAAGTTCCAAAATAAATTAAAAATGTACAATAAATATGTTATTATGTAAATTAACTAATTATAAAGTTAATTGAATCATTAAACTATTAATTTGTACATTAATTAAGTAATTAAGCCATAAATTAACATGTACACAATACTAACTTTAAGTAATTTTTATATAATTAAATAAGTTATAATCCTAAGTTAATTATGAAATTATGTAGCCTTATATAAGGGCTTTCAAACCATATAAATTATTTGGAATTTGGACTTAAAATCGATACTCAATTCGAAGCCTCAAATTAGCCTCAGCACACACAGCACGCGCTAAATAGAGTGCTAAACAATGTCCCACATCATGGGATTAAGAGTGCCTACTACAGTATAAAATGAAATGCACCTACACCCCCTTCAGTCATCATGTGCTGGCGCACACAATAAACCATTAGCTACATTCCCTTGAGCATACATGATACTTTGAGCATGGGGTTGGGAGCCCGAGTCTGTGTTTGATCCAGTTGAGTCGGACATGAGTCGAAACTATACTCTAAACCACCTAACTAAGAGCTAGAGGGTGGTTCGTAGTAGCGAGTTGGTCCCACCTCAGTAAGTGTTGTCTATCCTGCGAATTGAACTCGTACCACCCATTATAAGACTAAATTTTTATTAAGTAAAGACTAAGTTGGGTGTAAAGTGAGCAAAATTTATTAGTGTTGAGAGATGAGCCTTCATGAGTTGTGTGTGAGACTAAGTGTGAAAAATGACTAAGTGTTGACAGTGTGTGTGAGTATATGTGTATAGTATATGCATGCATTAAGTAGAATATGTATGTATAGTGTATACGTATATGCATATGTATATATATCAGTATATAGTATATGTGTGTGTGCGTATATATATATCAATATATAGTATATGTGTATGTGTGTGTGTGTGTATATATATAGGTATGAGTATAGAGTACATATGTATTGTTTTAGTTTTAGGGGTTGTATATATTTTACTAAGGTTTTAGCAATGTATATATATGCTAGTAATTGTATATTAAACATTACTATAGATGTTTAACTTTTGTTAGTACAACTTAGTTTAGTATATATTTGTAATATTTTTGTACCTACACTTAGGTATTATTAGGATAGTTGTGTATAAGTAATGTAGAGCAATTTAAGTAGTTTTTCATGCCTGTTTAATTGTAAATATGTTTGAGGAATTGGTTAATATTAATTGATTCATTTTATACATAATTAACTCAATTAATTCTTTCTTTAATTCATTGATTCATTTTTAAATATAATTGACACTTTTGGAATAAAAGAGCATTTTTGGAACTTAGTGAGTGATGCATATCAATAAGTGCCTCCAAGTGAACGACCTAGAATAGACCAATAAAAATTATATAGATAAATAAAATGACATGACATCTGTTTGCACTGTGACTATACTACAACAATGACGACATTATTAAATCACACTATTTTTAGCAAGTAGATGGCTTTTCATGACTATATCACCAAGCACCCTTAAGAGCGGAAGGAATCATCCTGTTCTGCAAACCTTATGGCTCTATCTCATAGTTCCCCCATTTCCCTAGGTGGGAAATCATCAATATCATACCAAAATCTCTAAGTTAAGAGGCTTGACATGAAATATTGGATGGCGATAGCATCATGAGGCCTCTTGCACTTGAAGTACTAGATTTTAAAATGATCGAGGTAGGAGTGAAAGGATTATTGCCTTCACTTCCAAACCATTGACAACCTCTTGGGGTTATCCCTAACTCTGTTGCCCAGCAAAATACAGACAAAACTTGTCTACCAATTCTTGAAAATAACCAATTTGTCCTACTAGTAGCTCATTAAACCGCTCATGACACATACCGAAGAGATATGATGGGAATACTTAGCAGAGCGCTCCATTAGGACACCCATGAACCAGCATCATTTGCTGATAGCTTCTGACAAAGCTATTGAGGTTAGATGTGCCATCATATTGAGCTAGAACGAGGTGTTTAAACTTCTCCGATAGAGGGGTGGTCATCGCCTCCTCTGTGAAAGGGTAAGTAGTCACGTACTCCAAGGGGCATATGTCCCTCATCGCTCCAGTGACTTGGCAGATAATCTCGAGGATCGAGCCTCCCCCACTAGTCACCATGGGCATGGCTCCCAATTGCTCCTCTAACTCTCACAATGGTGGGGGAGGCTCCTTTAGCGGACCAGGGGGACTTCACCCTTCTAGCTGCTAAGTTCACATTTCAACTTTTTAAGCTATTCGCATAGGCAGGCATTATTCTTCTCCACAAGGCATCGCCACTTCAGCTGATCATTAGTGGGGTTGGAGTTCTGAGGCTTCTCCAACTAGAACTTTGCCATCTCCTTTAGTTGCCGGACTTCTTCAAGCTGGTTGCCACCACCTCATGTTTTGCCTTTAATACAATAAGCTTATCCTTGTACTCCTCACTCTCTTGGATCTCCAGGAGTGGATCCTCCCGAAGATTCTCTTGACGAAAAGGTTCAAGTTCTTGGCTAAGCTGCACCTCCTTTGCCTTGCTCGGCCCTACTACCTGGCAATGTTTCCTTGAAACAGAAATGCTAGATTCTGCTGGAGGTTGTTTGTTAGGATTAGCTTGGGAAGAATGACATGTAGAAGGAGCCATTGCAAGTACTTAGGATTGAGAAACATGAGGATATCAAACATTGTTAGTTCCTCTAGTTTAATGCACCAAAATTATGTTATCTATCAAGACTAATCTTTCTAGACTCTTTCATTGACTCTTGGAAAGGAGTGAAAGCTTGCCGTAGTCTTCCATTGAGACTCTTTTTTTTCTTTGAGTCTAGATTATTTGTATAGAAACTCAAATTGTTTTTTGTGCTAAATATAATTTCCTAAAATCAAGTTTTTAGGTATATTGATCGACCAATTAATAAAATGATCTACCAAACTGCTTTGATTGACCAATCAACTTAGTTGATTGATCAAATTTACTCAAATTAGGAAGTTCATTAAAATACCTTTAATTGATCATTAACTTAATTAATCGACCTATAGGTGATTGATCAAATAATTAGTTTGATCGACCAAATGCCATTGACTAAATGGATTCAAAAAATTTTCTTTCTAGGTCAATTTTCTAGTATAAATAGAGGACCTTGGTAGCCTTTTTCTACACACAATCAAGAAAGAAAAATCTCTAGAAAAAGATTTCTCATGCTTTCATCTCTGTAGTGCTTTTGGGCTTCTACTCTTACGCTTTCAAAAGCACTCCAATCAAAAGGCCTTCACTAAAATGTCGATCTAATTTTCCATTGAGGTTCCATAGAATTACATTGTCTTTATATTTATCTACTGCTTTGATTCGGGTCTGAAGTTGTTTTGGGATGACCTATTATTGTTGTGCTTCTCTTCAGGTTGTTAAGAGAAGGGAATTTGTAAGAGGTTGTGCCACCCTCATTTCAAGTGGTGCATTAGTGGATTGACTAGCTTAACTAGTCAAGAAAATCCTAAGTTGGGAGGCTTAGGCAGTGGTTTTTATCTAAGAGAATTTTCACTGCAAATTTAGGTGCAATCGTGTATGAATTCATGTGGCTTGAATTTATTTGCTTTGTAGTTATATATTTAAATTTTCAAGCTATACTATTCCTCCCTCCCCTCTAGTATACCGCTTCAAATGTGCAAGACCTTCATTTGGTATCAGAGCCATACTCATCCAAAAGATGCCAAAGTCCTCTACTGACATGTGTGCTAAGGGACAACCTGCAGTTCGTCCTTTGTTGTTCGACGGCACAAACTATGAATACTGGAAGACCAGAATGCAGATCTTCCTAGAATCCATGGATTTTGAAGTTTGGGACATCATTGCTTTGAAGTACACACGCCCCGAGATCAAGAATGGAGCATCTTGGAAGTCACCCATGAAGGTACCTCCAAGGTAAAAGAAACTCGAGTCAATTTATTAACCCGGAAATATAAGTTGTTTAGGATGAAGGGGGAATCTATCAAAGAGATGTATACAAGGTTTACCGACATTGTAAACTCTCAAAGAAATCTGGATCAAGAGATCAAGAATGAAGCCTTGGTGAGGAAGATTCTTCGATCTCTCACCAACGATTGGGAAATGAAGACTACTACTATCCAGGAGTCAATGGATCTGACAACCCTACAACTGGATAATCTGATTGGAAGCCTCATGGCATATGAAGTACAACTTCAACACATGAAGGAGAGTAAGAGTGAAGGAACATAGAAGAAGAACATAGCACTAGAAGCTAATGATCACTCAAAAGAAACCTCCAGTGAAGAAGACGATGGCATTGCCCTTCTTTCATGAAAGTTTAGAAAGTTCCTCAAGAATAAGAGGAATTGGAGAAAGAAGGAAGACTCCAAGGAAGAAGTCATCATCTGCTACAACTGCAAAAGGAAGGGACACATCCAAAATGATTATCCACTCCTTAAAAAGGAGATAGAAAGAAAGAAGATAAGGAAATTCTCCAAGAAAGATGGCAAGAAGAAGGCTTTTCAAACAACCTGGGATGAGTCTAACTCAAGCTCAGAAGAAGAAGAGACCTCCGGTGAAGCTCTTCTAGGACTTATGGCTGTAGAAGACGAGGTAACTTCTTTTACTCCTGATGAGTTATTAGAAGCATTTTATGAGATGCATGATCTAGATAAGTCTCTTAAAGTAGAAAATAGAAAATTAGTAAAAGCTCTATATGAGGAAAATGCACTAAAGAAGAAACTTGCATCACAAAATCAGGAACTATCCCTTAAGATCACATCACTTAGATCACAAATAGATGACTTAAAGCTAGCCATTAATAAACTTAAAGAAAAATTTGCTACTGTTATAAATGATTTAACAAAATTCACAAAAGGTAGTTATAATCTTCATAAATTACTAGAAACACAAACCTAAACCACCATAAGATTTGGGTTACCTAAAAATGATCATGAAGCATCTAGCTCAAACCAAAAGATCAAGAAAGGTAGTTTTCCTAAACAGGCAACACCAACTAACAATCGTGGACCTAAAAGAAAATGGGTTCCAAAAACACTTTTGGAATCCTATTTTGTAGGAAACTTCCAAAGCCTAATTAAGTACTCAAACTGGATCTATCAACAAAAAGATGGAAAGCTTGTAGCTGTAAGAAGAAACACCGGTCCTTACAGACATAAACAAATGACAGGACCAAGGAGAAAGAAGATGGATCATGGACAACAAGTGCTTAAAACACATGGCAGGAGAAGAAGGCCTATTCCTACAGCTCAACCACCAAGAAGGTTGTACAGTCACATTTGGGAACAACCACAAGGGTTGTATTATTGGTACTGGCCAAATTGGTAACTCTTCTGCCTCTTTTGATAATGTGCATTTAGTTGAAGGGTTAAAACATAACCTGCTTAGTGTAAGTCAAATATGTGATAAAGGTTATAAAATTAGTTTCACCTCAACTAGTTTTAAAATAAAAGACAAACAAACCAAGCAAACCCTACTTAAAGGTCACAAATAAAAAGATATTTATATTGTCAACTTCGATAAATGTGACAGCTTTGAATGTCTAGTCACATCTGACGATGAGGCAATACTATGGCACAAATTACTAGGATATGTTCACAGGAAAAGCATTAGTAAACTTGTGAAACATGAGCTAGTCAAAAGCTTGCCAAAATCAATTTCAAGAAAAGCAAAGTTTGCGATTCTTGTGAAATTGGTAAACAAACAAAGAACTCTTTTAAACCTTAAAGGATGGTTAGCACTTCTTGACCCTTGGAATTACTTCACTTAGACTTTTTCTGACTAACCAAATCCAAAGGCCTAAGTGGGTGTTCATACTGTCTTGTCATAAGTGATGACTTTTCAAGATTTACTTGGGTATCTTTCCTAAAACGTAAGGATTTGACTATTGATACCTTTACTAAACTTGTACGAAGATGGAAAAATGATAAAGGATTAGAAGTCATTAAGATAAAAAGTGATCATGGTGGAGAATTTGAAAATCAATCTTTTTCTGAATTTTGTGATCATTTTGGGATAAAACATGAATTTGGTTTTCCTAGAGCTGCACCGCAAAATGTTGTTGAGAGGAAAAATTGAACCCTGCAATAGTGTGCCCACACAATGTTGTGTGAGTCAAAGCTACTTCGATATTTTTGGGCTGAGGCTATAAACACTGTTTGCTATATCTAGAATAGATCCCTGATCAGACCAATCCTAAACAAAACACCTTTTGAGCTTTATCATGGGAGAACACCTAGAATTTCCTATTTCAAGGTATTCGGATGCAAATGCTTTATACTAAATACAAAATATAATCTTGATAATTTTGATGCTAAGAGTTCAGAAGGAATCTTTTTAGCATACTCAACTAGAAGTAAAGCCTGTGGGGTTTATAACAAAAAGAATTATGTTGTTGAGGAAACCCTGCATATATCTTTTGATGAAACCCTATCTCAGCCACAAACTTCTCACATTGATGATGATGAAGACCTAGGGGATCCTTCAAACATACATAAAGAAAACATCTGAGAAGATCTACCAAAAGATATATCATACATGAAGGATCACTCAAAGGAATTAATAATAGGAGAACTATCCAAAGGAATTCAAACCAGATCTTCAGCCAACACCTTAACATTTTCAGCCTTTGTCTCCCAACTGGAACGTAAAAATGTTAAGGATGTCTTTTCTGATGAATGATGGATTATTGCAATGGAAGAAGAATTGAATCAATTTGAGGGAAATCAAGTATGGGAACTTGTTCCAAAACCAATTGTTGGTTCATTTTCGTCGAAGTTTGAAAATGTGTCATAGTAGAGTGACTAAAGCAACAGAAACATTTAAATTTATATCTCGAATTGTGAGTCTGAGGTCATCTCAGGGAGTAATTAAGTCGCAATTAACCACTAATCAAATGAGTATGAAATGAGGCACAAGAGTTTGATGCAAAAAAGAAATAGATTATGCAATAAATACTATAATCAAACTCAATGTCAATGAATAGGTATAAGGAAAAAAAAATGTTGTTTTATAACCAAAGCCTTAGCCTCAAAATTAGCCCAAAATTCTGCTAAAAACCTCTAGCTAAAGCCTCTCTGAAACCCAGTTCAAAACTCAACCAAGATTGATCCAAAATCAGCCCAATACCAGGCCCACGCCCATGTGTGTGCGGGCATGTGTGCACATGAAGTGTGGGGATCGAACCCCCTGAGTATCCAAGTGATATGGTATTGTGCTGATTTCCTTTTATGTTCGATGTTGGAACTGTACTTGGAGGAGGTGGGACTAAAACTCCCTACCTTCTCCTTCATCTTCTTCATTGATGGAGCTATTGTTGATTGATGAAGGATTGGTTGTGGGATTGGCAATCCACAGCCCAGATGTTCTCCCTAAGTGATTCTATGCCTTATGGAGGTGGTGCCTTTGCCTGGTGAATCATCGAAGACGACGTTCGACACGGGAGAAGAAGAAGAACCTAATGAGTACCTAAAAGCAATAGCATGGCCTCTCAGGCCAAATCAAATACACCAAAAGCTTCGGCATGACACACTGGAGCAAAGCCCTAATCTAATTGGGTGCGTAGATGGGTGGACGGGAGTGGCGATGGAGCTTTGATGAAGCTCCGATGACGACAATGGTGGCTGCTGTAGGAGGTGATGTGAAGTTCAATTACCTTGGGAAAAATCTTTGTAAAGGTGAGGGGGAGCTTTTGCCTAAGGTGATTAGGTGAGGAAAAGGCGAAAGAGTTCAGACAATGGAGCGATGAAGGTGAAGGTCGTCGATGGTCGGAGAGGGATAAGGAGAGGTTAGATGGTGCTCTAAAGCTTTGAGGAACAAAGGAGAATGTCTCCGGTGGTGCACCGATGAGGAGGAAGAGGAGGAGGTCACCGGAGCCAAAGAAGGAGAATTAAATCAAAAAGCTTTGCGGGAAGCTTTGTAGGAAGATGAGGAAGCAGAGCCCTTTGCCTATTGTACGTGGCAGAGGTCGAGGAAGAGGGAAGAAGAAGCTCCGATGATGGGCATCTTCGCTGGTGAGGAGGAAGAAAATGAGGGAGAAATCGGTTCAATTTTGCATGAAGTGCTTGGGAAAGTCCAAGCACTTAAATAGAGAGGGTTGATGCACCAAATGAGCCAAGAATCGCAAGTTTAACTTCCAATTTTGGGTATCTTTGAGATACACAAATATTGGTCCGTTGGAGATGATTAGCTCTAAATTTGAGCTTGATGTTTGACGGGCGATGTTTTAAAATTAATGCGTCTAGTATAGTTGAAATCGCTCGAAAACAAATAAATTTTTTTACTCGAAGTTTTAAATCTGAGGTTGAACACAAGGAGCAAATTGGGGTTTAAAAATCAAGAGCACAACTTCTGAGAAATTGAATATGCAATGTAAATCAGACTTGTAATTTAAAAAGACAATGTATGTAAAGAGAGAACAAAAAATGGCCATCGGATTTTGTGAATCAGACGGCTTAAACTTAGGGCTGCTATAGTGCTTTATTTCTCTTCTTTCTCTCTTCTCTGATCTGCCTCTGTTCTTCTCTGGCTGCTTCCTTCCTTCTTCTTTCTTTCTTTCTTTCCTTCTATTCTCAGTATGTGCCTTTTCCTTTTGCCTTTAGCACTGGCTTCTTCTCTTTCTTCTTCTTCTTCTTCTTCTTCTTCTTCTTCTTTCTCTGGCGACGCCTCTTTCTTCTACCTTCAGGTCCTTCTTCTCTTTCTCTTTCAGCCCTTCAGCTTCTTCCTCTACAGTCCTTGCCTTCTCCTTCCTTAGCATTCGCTAGCTTCAATCCTCTTCTTCCTTGGCTTCTTCTTCTTCTCCTTCCCTGCGAGAGAGCAAAACCTACCCCTACCCACCCCAGTGATCTCTCTTCCTCTTTCTCTCTTTTGCTAGCTCTCCCAGAGCCGCTTCTCGAGTAATCGGGTCAAGTGCGCACCCGAGACCAAGCCCACCGACGTGCAGTGGTGGGCAAGGAGTGTAGGTCGAGTATACGGGTCAGGCCAGGTCCGCGGGGATCGAATCACGGATGAGGCGGTGAGGGTGAGTGAGACCTCACCCCGTGGTTAGGAGGCGATAAGGTATATTCACGTTTTCAATTTATCCCACTGCACCCGCTTGACAGCTTCCGAGGTAGGACTAAACGTCCCACCTTCCTGTTGCACGCATCCACAGCAGATGGTGGATCCAATTGCAGCTGCTACTGGGGCCTTCAGTGCCAATTGCTTGGCTAAGGCTGTGTGTGAGAGGATTCCACAAAACCTGGGGCACTTAGCCTGGAGTGAGAAGACCTGGGGGAAGCTCCCAAGCAAGCTCCTCACTTGAGTTAATGGCGGTGGGCCTCCAAACCTATCAACCACGAAAATGGCCTTTCGGCCTCATCAAAAGGCTTAGGAAGCTTCACTGAGACACAACAAACGTAGTGCGAGGGTCGGCGTTGTGTGGGGTGGCCAGAGTGTCCGTGCCTAGGGCACCCTGTGTGCGTGAAAGTGGGTGTGTTCAGGGGGTGTCCTGGGGGTATGGCGCGGTGAGTGGAGTGAGGGTTTAGGATTAATGAGGTGTGGAGATGCTTATGGGGTGGTTGGCGTGGCAGATGGAGGTGCGGAGCGGTGGGGATGCCTCACTGGAGTGTGGCCGGAGATGAGGAAGGTGAGGGTGGTTGCGTGCGTCGAGGGGCATTTGCAAGAAATAAAGAGGGGAAACAGGAAGAGGAGGGAGAGAGAAATTAATCAACCTAATCTAATGATGAAGGAGGTAGGAATAGTAGCTGGCTCGTGTTGCCATCGCCAGAGACGAAGCTCTCCGTTGATGAGGAGGCGGCGACGACAGGGGTAGAGGCAGCGTCTAGGCTGGTGCGGCCGACGCGGATGAATGAGATGAAGGTAACCCAACCACTGGTATTGTGGTTGGGTGACAAGAGAAAGAGGATGGAGCCGTCGAAGCTTGTGGAGAAGTTGTGTCCGGCGAGGAGAGAAGAAAGTGGGGTGGACCGACCCAATTCCAAGCTGAGGAGGTGCGGAATGAATTAGGGTTTCTTATATAGGCCCAGGAGGGGGGATTTATGCTTGGAAGTTAAGCTTCCAAGCACGACAATGTCACCGGAGATGGAAACTCAGAGAGACCCAAATCTCTCATGCATTCGCATGAGAGATTGGGTAGGAATTAGGGTTCATCAGTGGGTTCACATTGGAGGAAGTTTCTCAAGGAATCTCCCTTTCAATTTTGAAGGGGATTCTCTGAGAGATCAGAGAGTTCTTGACGTTGAAACCTCGCTGGAGTAGGATTCTCTCCACTATAATGGCAGAGGGAACTAATTGCAAAGAATGACATGGAAGCTAGGGGGTTTCTGCAGAGGTTTTCGAAAGATAAGGGTAGAAATGTAATTGGGCTGGACCTGTTTGCAAAGTAGGTCAAGATGAATTCCTCTTAGGTCCAAATTTTGGTACCAACCTAATTTGAACCTAAGGAATCCAATGGTGAAGTTGGATTTTAGGTTTGACCATGTTTGACTAGCCAATTTATGCAAAAACCTAATTTTGGGCAAACATTTGGCTGAGACCCCAATTTAGGTCAAAATAGGTTCTAAGGGCCAAATTGAAGGTTCTAAGTCCTATAGTATATTTTTTCCATGATTTTTAGAGGGTTTAGGTGAATTTTATCTTGACCAGAACCTTGTTAAATTGAGTGGATCTGTTTTCGGGCTACAAGAAATTTAATTCCCAAAATTGACATGAACCCTTTTCTGTTTTAACCAACCCACTTTTTATCTTGTTAAGACCATTTGACCTATGTTTAGCTCATGAGAAACCTGTTGTTGTACTGCAATGGTAAATTTGCAGTTTTACCCCTTGTTTCTTGCTTTTCTCTTAGAATGGTTATTCATTGAGTTAGGACCTCCAGTTGGTTATGTAGGAGCTTTTATTCTCTTTTATGCGTCAAAATGAGCTAGTTAGGGCTCATGATAGTGTTCCCATTGATGAGAACCTCATCATGAGCCATAACTAGCTCATTTTGACCTAATACAAAGGATAAAAGCTCCTACATATCTCAAGGAAAGGCTTAACTCAGAGAATTCTGAGTTTGAGAAGAAAACCAGTCATAAGGGGTAAAAGTGCAATTTTACCAGTATAATCTGCATACAGGGTAATTCAGGGCCCAAACACAGGTCAAAACAGCTTAATAAGAATAAAAGTGGGATGAGATGATCTAGCAAGGGCTACAGCACTTCCAAGGAACCAAATGATAACCTGTAACCCTAAAACAACCCGCTTCAATTCACAAGGTTCGGGGCAAAGTAAAAATAGAATAAACCCTCTAAAATTCATAGAAAAATAATCTCTAGGGTTTAGAACCTTCAATTTGGCCTTTAGAACCCATTTTGACCTACATTGAGAACCATGCCCAATTAATAACTTAATTTGGGTCTTTACGCAAATTGACTGGTCAAACAAGGTTTAATATGAAAATGAACTTCACCATCAGATTCCTTAGGTCCTAATTAGTCATGTATAAAAACTTGAGCCTAAGAAGAAACCTCCTTGACCGACTTTACACTTTGGTCCTCATATATTTACTCTTTGGCCCTCAACTTTTGAACCCTCGCATTTTGGCCCCTAACTCTCCTTCGTTCTTTGCAATCAGGTCCCTCCTGCAAAACCCTGCCAGCACCATGCTCCGGCGACCTTGCGCGGAGCATGGCGCCGCGCAGGGTGAGGTGGGGGACCTGGCAAGTATACCGGGGGTGCCCTGCGTCGTCAGCCGTCGCAGGGGCACCCCCCTGGTCATTGTAGCCCACCATACCGGCCGTGCGAACGCACGGACGGTATGGGTTCGTATTCCGACCATTCTCCGGCGAGGGAGACACGTCGTCTCCCTCCGCCTTCCTCCCTGTTTCATCCCTATAAATACCCCCCGCTGCTCCACCGACCAGGGCAGCCTGGATCTGACGGAGAAAACCCCCAGCTTTCTTCTCTTCTTCCTCCGGCAGACGCTCACCAGCTCTGGCGGCTTCCTCCCCCTCCACCTCTTCGCTCTGCCGCAATACCAGCAGCAGAGACTTCCTCCCCTGTTCTTCCCGCGCCACGCCGCACCCAGCTGGCGCCTCTCCAGCCCTCTGCTCGCCGCCGCCCCTCTCCCTGAGCATCGTCTTCTCCGGCGACAGTCGATACGACTGTCGCCCTATTCCTCCCCCTTCGTCCCTGCAAGTAAGCTAGAGTTACTCCCCTTCTCCTCCTCTTTCTTTCCCCGCTTTCAATTTAGTCAATTAAGCCCTCTACCGACCCTGTTCACCCTCACCCTCTTCGCCTCCGACCACCCTCCGGCGAGCCGCTCCCATCACCTCAGCGACCCACACGGCTCGCCGACCACCGCAGAACCTCCGCCTCCTCACCCTGATCCTCTTCCGCCCCTCCACTTCCCACCAAACACCCTCTGCAGATCCACCGAACACACCCACTTCTTCGCTCACAGTTTGACCTAGGACGACCTGTTGGCTCCATCACGCCCCCTGCAGCCCCCCTGACCACCTTCGCCGTGCCACGGCGAAGGTCCCCCGCCTGTCTGATTTGGCCGAGAGGCCGTTCTTCTGTGACCAGGTGACTCGCCCGCCGTCGCCATTACTGCGCAGGCAGAGCTGCTTCACCTGCAGGTGCAGGCACGCCTTCGCCCAGGTTTGACTCCCAGGTTGCGCAGGGACTCTCCGCGAAACGTCCCAGGTTCACAGATGGGGCGAAGGCCGCGCGGGAAGCCACGATCGCCCACTGCTCCGTCCGCGACACGCGCTCAATTGGGGTGGGACATTTAGTCCCACCTCGGAACCTCTCGGAGGCGCGCGGACGCATAAAGGCAAAAAGTGCCTTATGCTGTCTGCCTCCTGACCACGGGGTGAGGTCCCTCTCACCCGACCCGACCCGGCCTCGTCCGTGACCACGCTCCGCGGACCTGGCCCGACCCGATTAGACCGACCTGCACTCCTCGCCCACCACGCACGCCGGTGGGCCTGGACCCGGGCCTGACCCGAACCCGATTACCCGGTAGCGCTCTGGGAGAGCTTCCGAAGAGTGATTTCAGAGAGAAAGAGAAACGCGGGGGAGGGGGGTAGAGTAGGTTTTTGCCCTCTGATGCTGAACTCTTGAGCGTGCAGGCACAGGTGAAGGACTGCGGAAGAAGAAGAACTGAAGCGGCACTGTACGTCCTGAAGACAGGTAAAGACAAAGAAGAAGAAGAAATGAAGAGAAGCAAGAAGCAAGAAAAGAAGAAGAAGATCTGAAGAAAAAGAAAGAAAGAAAACAAGGAAGAACAGAAGACAGAAGAAGAAGAGCACGAGGGGAAGATCTGAACAAAGCAGAAGAAGAAGGAAGGAAGACTTAGTAGCTGAAGGCAGAAGCTCTGCAGCCATAAAAAAGAGAGGTCACCACGATTGCAGAAGAAGAAGAAGAGAGGTCAAGGCAGAAAACCAAAAAAGAAGAAGAAGAAGGAGATCTGAAGAAAGAGAAAGAAAAAAAAAGAACATCACAACAAATTCTTTCCCTCTCTCTTTATTTTGTAAAAGAAACATGTATATCTCTAGAATACGACTTGCTCCCTGAGTTCGACCTCGGGAACTCTTTCATTTTTCCGAGTAAAAAATTTTTATATGAAACGTTGGTAACAACCGGCTTTACTACAATGTTATAACAAATACAAAACCGACGTCCTTCATTTTGGCGCCGCTGCCGGGGAGCAACGGCTATTCTAGAGGTAAACATTCCTGTTTCTTTTAAGTTCTGATAATCTCCTCTCTTTTGTGCAGCTACAGGAACTCAAGAAGACAAGCAACCACAACCACTCCGAAGACAGGTAAAATCTTTTCTCTCACTATTAACCCCTACACTCTAAAGAGGAAGAAAAGAAAAGAACAAGCAATATAGGGCTAACCTGTCTTCCATACTTAGTAACCATAAAAAGTTGCATGTTTTCAACTCATCACTCCTGCACACTATTAAGGGTATTTAAGGGCTAACACATTCTTGCTTGAGCCCTAATTGCCCAACAAAGAGTTAAATGGACCAAGTAGAGCCAACATAAGGTTAAACAATAGGATTTCAGTTGAGACACACCCCTTAATCAAGAATTGAGGAAATCCAAAAGAGGTGTGCCCAAACCATTGATTGAAAATAATTAACAAGAAAAATCCTAAACAATTGGCTCTCTCTAAACACTTGAACCCTAAAAGAAAGGACCAAAAAAAAAAAAAAAAAAAAAAAAAAAAAAAGAAAACAAGAGGTAAAGTTGACCCCTTTGGGTTAACCAACCTTAAATTAGGTCACTCTTTGCACTTAAAAAGACTAAAGTTCAAGTGAAACCTTAAGCACCCTGATCTTAAAATTGGTAGACTTAAGAGGTCAAGATCCCCATTCTGGTCTACCTGGAACCGCAGTGACAAGAGAGGTCGGGTGGGGGAAACCCTGTAACCCGTGGGGACGCTCTACCGTGTAGGGGTCTTCGCGGGACTCTCCCTCTCTGGCTGCCCAGGTAATTCTCAGGTGGACGATCTTTCTGATCAAGGGGTCCATCTGCCCCGTACCTCTATAGTCACCCAACACATTTTTGGGTGTCTTGATTGGGTCCAGCACCTTTTAATCTCATCACATCCTTCAGTATATGCTTGGAAGGAGGTCCTTGAATCCTCCTTTAGGAATTCACTTGCCCTGAGGTTAGGCCTCAGTTCCCTTGTTTATGCAGGACCACCACATTAATCTTTCCTCTGATACTCCCTTCTTCCATCTTGGCACAACATGAGTCTACATCGAAGCCTTTGATTCCACATCTTGATTCCACCACCTAATCCAAATATGCAGCCAAACCACCTAAGACTACCATTCAAGAAACCTGAATATCGGAGATCTATGAAAGATAAAATGATCGAGGATGCCATAAAATTCTATGAAAAAGAAGAAAAAACCTCAACACCAATAGGAGATATTCAGGTTGATGTCCCAACAACCACAGCCTTCATCATAAACTGTGCCCAAATTCTATTGACTGAAATTTCAAAAGGATCAACCCGAGATATGCTCATGACAGGATACATTGAGATGGAAAAATTACACCAATCTGAATACCTTCAATGCTTGACAAATCCTGTACTTTGGGAACAACACCAAGATGCCCTTATAAAACGGGTAGAAATGATGAAATCTGTAAGACAAATTATCAACCAGAAATACCCGTATATACCAGAAACAGAGGATGAACCATCTTGGAACAGTATTAAGGAACAATTCAGTTTCCCAGATCTCGGGATTGAGGCACAAAGTGGTTGTAAAATCCCAACCCAGATAGAAGACAATGTTGAATTAGGTTGGGATATTGCAGGAGAACACAATGCTGAGCCAACCCTAGGCCATGAATCACCAAGCTTAGAACTCCAAGACTCCTGCAGTAACAAGATTAAAATTGAACCTCTGGAGGGTATAAATTCCACCCCTTGTTTTGATAAGGTGACCCTCGAAAGTTATTCGGAATTAGGTTCTAATAATTCTACCCACATCCTAAGCCTAGAACCTAGATCTAAAACTTATTGGGAAGATTATGAGGCCCTTTATGAGAAAGATCAAATTTTTACAGAATATGATTCCGGGCCTCTATTTAATGAATATCCCTCTCCAACATCCTCAGGAAATCTGATCGATTTTTCAGAAAACATGCCAATTTATGATACAGAAACTGAGGAGTTGGATGAGCAAGGTTTTAATGGGGTCTATCCTACCAACTTGGAGCTTGAACAGAACATCTTTTTGAGCCCAGAATTGACATATAGGCTAGAACCCAGTCAGGCTGCTGATTCCACATCTGATGATTTTTGTTGTGGTGGAATTCATGATCATGAATCTCATTTTCGCCAACTCTCCGACAATTTCAAATCTGACTATAATTGCGGAGAGATTCCCCTTCCTGAACACGCCAGGCCTATCTACGACCTCAGTTCTCATGACTCTAACTCCGACTCTGAGGTCCTGATTCCCGAGATCACTGATAACACAGAATCATTCCTTTTCGATCCTCAGGAACCAAAAACAGAAAATGCCAAGAGTGATTGCAACCAAGAATCCAAATTTTTTCTCGAATCCGATTCCTTTTATCCTACAAACACTCTTCCGGCATTTGATAGTTACCCAGAGGACTCTCTACAGAAAACCACCTATCATCTGTTTCTAGAAGAGCCCTCGTACACAATGGCCACCTCGTCCGCACACACAGAACGGATCAAAACCTCTCCCAAACCCCGACCCGCAACCGGACTCAATTTCTATTCAGATTCACCTCTCACCGAGCCGATTGCATTTTCACATCGGGTTTCGAACATTGATCAGACTACATACCATGCTCTATCATTCTCTGATCACCCCTGTAGGGTTTCCGTGTCATTCATTGATTATTCTACGGGTCCCTACTCTGACCAGGCTGATTCGACTCAGCCAAACCCTGCGTTTACACTTCCACATCCATCTGAGCTTCATAGTTTATGGTGGGCTCCACACCTTTTTATCCACATCTATCAAACCACCAGATTAATTGGGTTTGGGCTACATCATCAGCCTGTTGATCTAAACAAGCACCTGGTCGGACCAACCAGGCTCTTAATCAAGGTGCTTGTCTTACAAAACTCCGCTGATTTGACCATCCCCTCTCCATCGCATTTCCCGCTTGGCTGAAGGCATCAAATTTAGCGCTCAACGGGAGGCAGCCCGTCATTCTCTTTGAAAACCTGAAACTTGTTCTAACAGCTTTTTGCACTTGAAGTTCACACCTTAGGACAGCCGACTCCACCTCAGGTGCTTGCATCTGAGATTAGAAATCGTCCGCAACAGTCATCCCGACCCATTCACTCATCAAAACAGCTATCCTAATGTATGAACTTAGTTGAATAAAAAACCCCTAGGTTACAATGAGGACATTGCAAATCTTAGGCATGGGGGGGTATGAAAGTGCAAAAACTTGTAAGAAAAGGTTTCAAACAAAAAATTCACATATGCCAAAAATACCATAAAAATTAAAAAATTTTTTCGAAAAAGAATAAGAGGAAAAGAGGAGAAGGAAATTTTGTGAAGGAGAAGGAGAAAAGAAACAAAATGAAAAAGGAGCACAAAATTATGAGAAAAAGTGATAGTCATTAGTAAGGAACTAAGGAATTAACCTAAGTTCTAGACCTCATTCAAGAAAAGTGCACAAAAAGATTAGTAAAGAATGCAAACCTTAGGCATTCTTGAATAGACTCTTAGTACCCATTAAGATCTGGACACTCCTCAAGAGGTTGAGGAAAATGAAAAGCTGAAGTATTAGGTCTAAGGCTTAGGGAGTATTCGGCCTCGTTAACTAATTTTTGGTTTACGGGACTCAGTAACTTAAGCACCCTAATCTCACACACAGCCTGGTTCAGTAAGCGTAAAAATCAGAATCACGCAGAAGCGTCGCAAAAATCCGAAAAGAACACCTAGAATAGGAATGGCCGATCAACACAAGTTGATTTGGACGAGTTCCCAGCGCGGAGAGGCGGGAAATCCCCTCGAAGATGCGTAACAAAATATCATCTCCTCGGTGCTTGTCTCCTAGGATATTTACATATCCTACGGGGGGCATGTAAGCACTCTGCTGGTTCAGATTCCATGGATGGCATTATCTCGAAGTGTCAATTGCCAGGGTCTGGATTCGGCCACGGAATACCATGGATGGGATTATCTCGAAATCTCAATAGCCAGGGTTCCGGGGGATGCCATGGGCGGTGCTATCTCGAAGCATCGATCGCCAGGAACCCTTGAGGATTGATGATGGGAGCAAGGAATCTGATACAGACCGTGTTGAAAAGCCAATCCTAGGCTAGAACTAAAAAGAAAAAGAGAGAGAAAACTCTCCAAACAGAAAAACTTTCTATCTCTCTCTTACAAAACGCACTGCGAACTGAGCCAGGGCTAAAATCATTTCAAGCACGGGTGCTTTAACCACGAAGTCCAATAAACCTTAGGTTAGTTCTTGCGGGCCTTAAAAACCTTTGCTAAAAGACTGAGGCTAAGGCTAGACAGATTTGGATCTTGATTGGTACTAGAGTACCTTTTAGGCCTATGGTCAGCATTCTAACCTAATCTATGCTCAAATAAAAAAGGCACTTATCTAAAACCATTAAAAACTTCATGGTCTAGAACAAGGGTTGAAACCTTAAGTTTTTGCTAAGGGACTAGCAAAAGCTAGGCATGGGGGTATGATGAGAACCTCATCATGAGCCATAACTAGCTCATTTTGACCTAATACAAAGGATAAAAGCTCCTACATATCTCAAGGAAAGGCTTAACTCAGAGAATTCTGAGTTTGAGAAGAAAACCAGTCATAAGGGGTAAAAGTGCAATTTTACCAGTATAATCTGCATACAGGGTAATTCAAGGCCCAAACACAGGTCAAAACAGCTTAATAAGAATAAAAGTGGGATGAGATGATCTAGCAAGGGCTACAGCACTTCCAAGGAACCAAATGATAACCTGTAACCCTAAAACAACCCGCTTCAATTCACAAGGTTCGGGGCAAAGTAAAAATAGAATAAACCCTCTAAAATTCATAGAAAAATAATCTCTAGGGTTTAGAACCTTCAATTTGGCCTTTAGAACCCATTTTGACCTACATTGAGAACCATGCCCAATTAATAACTTAATTTGGGTCTTTACGCAAATTGACCGGTCAAACAAGGTTTAATATGAAAATGAACTTCACCATCAGATTCCTTAGGTCCTAATTAGTCATGTATAAAAACTTGAGCCTAAGAAGAAACCTCCTTGACCGACTTTACACTTTGGTCCTCATATATTTACTCTTTGGCCCTCAACTTTTGAACCCTCGCATTTTGGCCCCTAACTCTCCTTCGTTCTTTGCAATCAGGTCCCTCCTGCAAAACCCTGCCAGCACCATGCTCCGGCGACCTTGCGCGGAGCATGGCGCCGCGCAGGGTGAGGTGGGGGACCTGGCAAGTATACCGGGGGTGCCCTGCGTCGTCAGCCATCGCAGGGGCACCCCCCTGGTCATTGTAGCCCACCATACCGGCCGTGCGAACGCACGGACGGTATGGGTTCGTATTCCGACCATTCTCCGGCGAGGGAGACACGTCGTCTCCCTCCGCCTTCCTCCCTGTTTCATCCCTATAAATACCCCCCGCTGCTCCACCGACCAGGGCAGCCTGGATCTGACGGAGAAAACCCCCAGCTTTCTTCTCTTCTTCCTCCGGCAGACGCTCACCAGCTCCGGCGGCTTCCTCCCCCTCCACCTCTTCGCTCTGCCGCAATACCAGCAGCAGAGACTTCCTCCCCTGTTCTTCCCGCGCCACGCCGCACCCAGCTGGCGCCTCTCCAGCCCTCTGCTCGCCGCCGCCCCTCTCCCTGAGCATCGTCTTCTCCGGCGAGAGTCGATACGACTGTCGCCCTATTCCTCCCCCTTCGTCCCTGCAAGTAAGCTAGAGTTACTCCCCTTCTCCTCCTCTTTCTTTCCCCGCTTTCAATTTAGTCAATTAAGCCCTCTACCGACCCTGTTCACCCTCACCCTCTTCGCCTCCAACCACCCTCCGGCGAGCCGCTCCCATCACCTCAGCGACCCACACGGCTCGCCGACCACCGCAGAACCTCCGCCTCCTCACCCTGATCCTCTTCCGCCCCTCCACTTCCCACCAAACACCCTCTGCAGATCCACCGAACACACCCACTTCTTCGCTCACAGTTTGACCTAGGACGACCTGTTGGCTCCATCACGCCCCCTGCAGCCCCCCTGACCACCTTCGCCGTGCCACGGCGAAGGTCCCCCGCCTGTCTGATTTGGCCGAGAGGCCGTTCTTCTGTGACCAGGTGACTCGCCCGCCGTCGCCATTACTGCGCAGGCAGAGCTGCTTCACCTGCAGGTGCAGGCACGCCTTCGCCCAGGTTTGACTCCCAGGTTGCGCAGGGACTCTCCGCGAAACGTCCCAGGTTCACAGATGGGGCGAAGGCCGCGCGGGAAGCCACGATCGCCCACTACTCCGTCCGCGACGCGCGCTCAATTGGGGTGGGACATTTAGTCCCACCTCGGAACCTCTCGGAGGCGCGCGGACGCATAAAGGCAAAAAGTGCCTTATGCTGTCTGCCTCCTGACCACGAGGTGAGGTCCCTCTCACCCGACCCGACCCGGCCTCGTCCGTGACCACGCTCCGCGGACCTGGCCCGACCCGATTAGACCGACCTGCACTCCTCGCCCACCACGCACGCCGGTGGGCCTGGACCCAGGCCTGACCCGAACCCGATTACCCGGTAGCGCTCTGGGAGAGCTTCCGAAGAGTGATTTCAGAGAGAAAGAGAAACGCGGGGGAGGGGGGTAGAGTAGGTTTTTGCCCTCTGATGCTGAACTCTTGAGCGTGCAGGCACAGGTGAAGGACTGCGGAAGAAGAAGAACTGAAGCGGCACTGTACGTCCTGAAGACAGGTAATGACAAAGAAGAAGAAGAAATGAAGAGAAGCAAGAAGCAAGAAAAGAAGAAGAAGATCTGAAGAAAAAGAAAGAAAGAAAACAAGGAAGAACAGAAGACAGAAGAAGAAGAGCACGAGGGGAAGATCTGAACAAAGCAGAAGAAGAAGGAAGGAAGACTTAGTAGCTGAAGGCAGAAGCTCTGTAGCCATAAAAAAGAGAGGTCACCACGATTGCAGAAGAAGAAGAAGAGAGGTCAAGGCAGAAAACCAAAAAAGAAGAAGAAGAAGGAGATCTGAAGAAAGAGAAAGAAAAAAAAAGAACATCACAACAAATTCTTTCCCTCTCTCTTTATTTTGTAAAAGAAACATGTATATCTCTAGAATACGACTTGCTCCCTGAGTTCGACCTCGGGAACTCTTTCATTTTTCCGAGTAAAAAATTTTTATATGAAACGTTGGTAACAACCGGCTTTACTACCCATCATACCCCCATGCTTAGCTTTTGCTAGTCCCTTAGCAAAATTTCAAGGTTTTAACTTTTGTTCTAGACCATGAGTTCCTTGATGTTCACAAATTATGATGAGTGCTTTGTTTCCTTTTTATTAGGTTAGAATGCCGATAGTAGGCCTAGAGGTACTCAAGTATCAACCAAGATTCGGACTTGACCAGCTCTAGCCTCGATCCTCCGCGAAGGTCTTTAAGGCCCACAGGAACTATCCTAAGGTTCGTTGGACTCCATGGTTAAAGCACCTATGCTTGTTACATATTTTAACCTTGGTTCAGTTTGCAGTGCGTTTTTTGTAAGAGAGAGACAGATGATTTTTTGTTTGGAGAGTTTTCTCTCTCTTTTCTTTTTATTTCTAGCTTCGGATTGGCTTCTCAACATGGTCTGTATCAGATTCCTCGTCCCCATCATCAATCCTCGAAGGGTCCTTCGCAATCGATGCTCATGATAGCACCACCCATGGCAACCCCCAGAACCCTGGCTTTCGAGATTTCGAGATAATCCTACCCATGGCATTCTGTGGCTAAATCTAGACCCTAGCAATCGACATTTCGTGATAATGCTGCCCATGGCATCTGAACCAACACAGGGTGCTTATGCGCCCCCGGTAGGATATGGAAATATCCTAGGAGACAAGCACTAAGGAAGTGATATGTTGTTACGCATCTTCGAGGAGAATTTCCCACCTCTCCGCGTTGAGAACTTGTCCAAATCAATTTGCGTTGATCGGCCGCTCCTAATCTAGGCAGCTTTTTCGAAACGCTTAAATGCTTTTGCGTGATTTTGATAATTATGAGCACTGAACCGAACTGTGTGTGGATTGAAGTGCTTAGGTTACCGAGTCTTGCAAACCAAAGGTCAGTTAACGAGGCTGAATACTCCCTAAGCCTTAGACCTAATACTTAAGCTTTGCATTTTCCCCAACCTCTTGAGGACTATCCAGATCTTAGCAGATACTTGAATTTTTAAGCCTAAGAGTCTAGCCCAAGAGGCCTAAGATCAGAATTCCTACTAATCTTTTTTTTTTGTCTCATTATCACTTTTTTCCTTCATTTTTCTTTTTCTTGATATGGTTTAGAACTTCAGTTAATCCCTTAATTTCTTACTAATGACTATCTCTTTTTTTCTTTTTCTTTTCATTTTGTGCTCCTTTTTTGACATTTTTCACTTTTCCTCCTCAAGTTTTGTATGGCCTTAAAATTTTCTCTCCCCTCAGAATTTTTTTTGTTCCTTTTCACCATTTTCTATTTTTTTGGTATTTTTGGCATATGAGATTTTTTTCTGAGAACCCTCTGAATTTTGATTTCTGTATGTTTGCACTTTACCACCCCCCCATGCCTAAGTTTTGCAATGTCCTCATTGTAAACGGAGGGTGTAAAATAGGTTTGGGTACATAGATAGGATTTTTTGGGTGGGTCAATGGGTTGAAATGACTATTGCGGATGATTTCAGGCTCTGGCATGTGTACCAGAGGTGGGATTGACTGTTCTAAGACTGAACTCAAGGTGCAATAGATGTGAAGTACAGAAAGATAATCAGAAGGATCTCAGGTTTTTGGAATGACGGGTTGCCTCTCGTTAAGTGCTAAATTTAATGCCTTCAGCCGAGTGGGAAATGGTATGGAGAGGGAGTGGTCAAATCAACTGAGTTTTGTAGAACAAGCACCTTGATCAAGAGCCTGGTTGGTCCAACCAGGTGCTTGTTCAGATCAACATGCTGATGATGCAACCCAAACTAAATCAATCTGGTGGTTTGATAAGTGTAGATCAAGAGATGTGGAAACCACCATATACTATGGAGCTTAGAATGATGTGGAAGTGTGAATTTAGGGTTTGGCTGAGTTGGATCAGCCTAGTCAGGGTATGGACCTGTAAAGTAATCAATAGATAATGCGGAAACCCTACAGGGGTGATCAGGGAATGATGGAGCATGGTTTGTGATCTAATCAATGCCCGAAACCCGATAGAGATGTGGAGGCGAATCATCTGCAATCGGCTCAGTAAGAGAGGAATTAGAATAAAAATTGAGTCCGGTTGCAGGTCGAGGTTGAAAACGGGTTTAGATAGGTTCTGTATATGTGGAGGAGGTGGCTTCAATAAGAATTGTGTATGAGAGATCCTCTACAAAGGAATTACATGTGGGTTCATTCAGAGAGTCCTCATAGTAGCCATCAAATTCAAAAGTGAATGCCTGAATAGTATTTATAGGATGAGGAAAATCTGAGTCAAGAAAGGATTCGAACTTTAGGTTGCAGTCACTCTCAGCATTTTCTGGTTTTGATTCCTGAGGATCGAAAAGAAATGATTTCATCTCACTAGAACCTGAATTTAAATCAATGATCTCGGGATCCGAGACCTCAGAGTCAGAGTCGGAGAATGAATCATGTGAGCTGAGGTCGTAGATTGGCTTATCGTAGTCAGGAAACAAAGGCTCTCCGAAATCATGGCAAGATTTGAAATCCTCGGAGAAATTACGAAAATCAAGTTCTGAATGAGATTTGAGATCAGAGGTTCCACCACAGAATAAATCATACGATGTAGACTCAGCAGCCTGACTTGGGTCTAGCCTATATGTAGATTTTGGGCTTAAAAAGGTGTCCTTATCTGGTCTAGGCTCAAGTTCTAGGCTTGTAGGAAAGACCCAATCAGAACCCCACTGTTCCAACTCCTCGATTTCTGTATCGTAGATTGGTGTGACTTCCAAGAAATCGATCTATATCTCTGAGGATGTTGGAGAGGGATATTCATCAATAAAGGCCCACAATCATATTCTTCATGTAAACTTTGATCTTCGTCATACGGGGCCTTGTAATCTTCCCAATAAGTTTCAGATCCAGATTCTAGGCTGAGGATGTGAGTTGAATTACTAGAATTTAGGTCAGAGTTACCTTCAAGGGACACCTTATCAGAATAAGGGGTGGGAATTACACCCCTGAAAGGTTCTGTTTTAATCTCATCATTACAGGAGTTGGAATTCTATGCTTAGTGAACCAGGAGTTTGGTTTTCTAGGGCTGGATCAAAATCATGTACTCCTACAATTGGGACTTCCCAACCTAATTCAGTGTTAGGCATGTTATATTCCTTCTGGGTTGGTAATCCACAACAACTTTGTGCCTCAAACCTGAGATTTGGGAAATTAGATTGGTCCTCAATACTATTCCAAGATGGTTCATTATCTGTTTGGGGCATGTATGGGCATTTTTGATCAATAACTTGTTTCAATAATCTCATCATTTCTTCCTATTTTTCAATATCATCTTGGTGTTGTTCCCAAAGTACAGGATTTGTCATGCATTGGAGGTATTCAAAGTTATGTAATTTTTCTATCTCTATGTATCCTGTTATGAGAATGTCTTAGGTTGATCCTTTTGTAGCTTTTGTTAATAGCAATTGGGCACAGTTTATGATGAAGGTTGTTGTTGTTGGTACACTACCTGAATGTCTTCTACTGGTTTTGAGGTTTTGTATTCAATCTCATAAAATTCAAGGGCATCCTCAATCATTCTATCTCTCATGGATCTTTGTGATTTAGGTTTCTTTAATGGTATTCCTAAGTAACCAGGCTGCATGTTTGGATCAGATGGTGGAATCAAGATGTGGAATTAGAATTCAGATCTTAGAATGAAGTGATTTGATCTGAAAGAGAATCCCAACAGAAAAATCTATGTGCTTTAAAGAGAAGGGATGAGGGACTGGATGTTTGACCCAATCAAGGCACCCAAAGATGTTTGGATGACTATGGAGGTTCGGGGGGGATGATACCCCTGGATCAGAAAGTCGTCCACCTGGGTAGCCAGAGAGGGAGAGTCCCACAAAGACCCCTACACGGTAGAGCGTCCCCACGAGTTACAGGGTTTCCCCTACCGGACCTCTTTTGTCACTGAGATTCCAGGTAGACCAGAATGGGAACTTTGACATCTTAAGTCTACCACTTTTATTTAAGAGCAAAGGTTTTTAGGATTTCACTTAAACTTTAGATGTTTTGAGTGCAAAAGTGACCTAATTTCAAGGTTGGTTGATCCAACAAGAGGTCAACTTCACCTATTTGTCTTTTGAGAATCTTTAAGTCTTTTCTTTTAGGATTCAAGTGAAATTAAGAGCTTGAATTTTAGGGTTACTCTTGAATAAGTCTTTTCATTCAAGGTTTAGGCACACCTCTTTTTGGAATAGTTGATTCTTGCTTAGAAAGATGTGTTGCTAAAAACCCTAAATTGGAATCCTTAATTTGGCTCTAATTTTAGTCCAATTTAGTTGCCACAAATATAGTATCTAGGGTTCAATCAAGAAGGTGGTAGCCCTAGTTACCTTACTGGATGCAAAAACCAATATTTGTTGAAATCAAAATCAGGCAACTTTGGTGACTTAGCTAAATATGGAAATCAGGTAGCCCTAATTGATTTTTATCTTGTTTTTCCTTTTCAGAATGAGGGGATTAAGAGAAAGGGCTAATCAGAGATTACCTACCTCGGGTGTGCTTGCTGTGCAGCCATCTTCCTTTGAATCTTCTCCCCTGAAACAATTACAACAAAAGAGATATATCGAGTTAGTATCAAATCAAAAATTGTGATCAAGATTTCTAAATCGCCTATTCCTCCCTGGTAACAGTGCCAAAGTGTTTAACAGGCAAGATCAATGTTTTAAAATTAATGCGTCTAGTATAGTTGAAATCGCTCGAAAACAAATAAATTTTTTTACTCGAAGTTTTAAATTCGAGGTCGAACACAGGGAGCAAATTATGGTTTAAAAATTAATAGCACAACTTTTGAGAAATTGAATATGCAATGTAAATCAGACTTGTAATGCAAAAAGACAATGTATGTAAAGAGAGAACAAAAAATGGCCGTCTGATTTTGTAAATCAGATGTCTTAAACTTAGGGCTGCTACAGTGCTTCATTTCTCTTCTTTCTCTCTTCTCTGATCTATCTCTGTTCTTCTCTGGCTGCTTCCTTCCTTCTTCCTTCTTTCCTTCTGTTCTCAGTATGTGCCTTTTCCTTTTTCCTTTAGATTTGGCTTCTTCTCTTTCTTCTTCTTCTTCTTTCTCTGGAAGCACCTCTTTCTTCTACCTTCAACTCCTTCTCCTTCTCTTTCAGCCCTTCAGCTTCCTCTTCAGTCCTTGCCTTCTCCTTCCTTAGCATTCGCTGTCTTCAGCCCTCTTCTTCCTTGGCTTCTTCTTCTCCTTCCCTGCGAGAGAGCAAAACCTACCCCTACCTGCCCCCACGATCTCTTCCTTATTCTCTCTTAGGCTCGCTCTCCCAGAGCCTCTTCTCGAGTAATCAGGTCGGGTGCGCGCCCAGGACCAGGCCCACAGGCATGTAGTGGTGGGTGAGGAGTGCAAGTCGGGTATACGGGTCAAGCCAGGTCCGCGGGGATCAGGTCACGGACGAGGCGGTGAGGGTGAGTGGGACCTCACCCCTTGGTCAGGAGGCAATAAGGCATATTCACTTTTTCAATTTATCCCACTGCGCCCACTTGACAACTTCCAAGGTGGGACTAAACATCCCACCTTCCTGTTGCGTGCATCCGCAATAGATGGCGAATCCAATTACAACTACTACTGGGGGTCTTCAGTGACAGTTGCTTGGCTAGGGATGTGCGTGAGAGGATTCCAAGTTACCTGAGGCTCTTAGCCTGGAGCGAGAAGACCTGGGGGAAGCTCCCAAGCAAGCTCCTCGCTTGCGTTAATGGTGGTGGCCCTCCAAACTTGCCAACCATGAAAACAACCTTGCGGCCTCTTCAGAAGCTCAGGAAGCTTCACTGAGATACAGCGAACATAGTGCGAGGGTCGGCGTGGAGTGGGGTGGCCGGAGTGTGCGTGCCTAGGGCACCCTGTGTGCGTGAAAGTGGGTGTGTTCGGGGGGTGTCCTGGGGGTGTGGCGCGGTGAGTGGAGTAAGGGTTTAGGATCAATGAGGTGTGGCGATGCTTATGGGGTGGTTGGCAAGGCAGATGGAGGTGCGGAGCGACAGGGACACCTCATCGGAGTATGGCTGGAGATGTGGAAGGTGAGGGTGGTTGCATGCGTCGAGGGGTGTTTCTAAGAAATAAAGAGAGGAAACATGAAGAGGAGGGAGAGAGAAATTATCTGACCTAATCTAATGACGAAGGAGGCAGGGATGGCGACTGACTCGTGTTGTCGTCGCCGGAGACGAAGCTCTCCGTAGGTGAGGCGGTGGCGACGACATGGGCAGAGGCAGCATCTAGGCTGGTGCGGCCGATGCGGATGAATGAGATGAAGGTAACCCAACCACTGGTATTGTGGTTGGGCGACGAGAGAAAGAGGACAGAGCTGCCAGAGCTTGTGGAGAAGTTGTGGTTAGTGAGGAGAGAAGAGAGTGGGGTGGACCGTCCCAATTCCAAGCTAAGGAGGTGTGGAATGAATTAGGGTTTCTTATATAGGCCCTGGAGGGGGGATTTGTGCTTGGAAATCAAGCTTCCAAGCACGACAATGTCGCCAGAGATGGAAACTCAAAGAGACCCAAATCTCTCATGCGTTCGCATGAGAGATTGGGTAGGAATTAGGGTTCATCAGTGGGTTCACATTGGAAGAGATTTCTCAGAGAATCTCCCTTTCAATTTTGAAGGGGATTCTCTGAGAGATCAGAGAGTTCTTCCCTTTGAAACCTCACTAGAGTAGGATTCTCTTCGCTATAATGGCATAGGAACCTAATTGCAAAGAATGATGCGGAAGTTAGCGGGGTTTCCGCAGAGGTTTTCGAAATATAGGGGTAGAAATGTAATTGAGCTGAACCTGTTTGCAAAGTAGGTCAAGATGAATTTCTCTTAGGTCCAAATTTTGGTACCAAACTAATTCTGACCTAAGGAATTTAATGGTGAAGTTGGATTTTAGGTTTGACCACATTTGGCTGGGCAATTTACGTAAAAACGTAATTTAGGGCAAACATTTGACTGAGACCCCAATTTAGGTCAAAATAGGTTCTAAGGGCCAAATTGAAGGTTCTAAACTCTAGAGGATATTTTTATATGATTTTTAGAGGGTTTAGGTGAATTTTATCCAGACCAGAACCTTGTTAAATTGAGTGGGTTTGTTTTAGTGTTACAAGAAGTCATTTAATTCCCAGAATTCACATGGACCCTTTTCTGTTTGAACCAACCCACTTTTTATCTTGTTAAGATCATTTGACCTGTGTTTAGTTCATGAGAATACCAGTTGTTGTACTACAATGGTAAAATTACAGTTTTACCCCTTGTTTCTTGCTTTTCTCTCAGAATGGTTATTCATTGAGTTAGGACCTCTAGTTGGTTATGTAGGAGCTTTTGTTCTCTTTTTTGGGTCAAAATGAGCTAGTTATGGCTCATGATGGTATTCCCATCACTTGAGAAGATGCTCAATCTATCGGGCGCAATTTGAAGACCAATCTTACCAAGTTTAGTGAAATTTGGCGAAGATTTGATCAATCAAGTCTTTTATTAAAACTCAACGTGTAATGGGTGTTTTTGCTGCTAATGCTTCATTACTTGATGAAGATGACTTACTGACGTCATCATGATGTCAGCCAGGGGCTTGGATGCAAGGGATTTCAAAAGGCAAGGGGGTTTAGGCAATAAACAGAGACTTATGGGCTAAAATGCAAGCTGGGTCAAGATGGACTCTGATTGGGCTTCAAATTTAGGAATAACCTAATTTAGAGTCAAGGAATCTGATGGTGACCTCAAATTTGGGTTTTGACGAAGTTTGAATAGGTAATTTACACTTTATCCCAAGATGTAGCAATTGCCTGCCTTGGTCTATGTTTTTGGTCAAAATCGATTCCTTCTGTAAAAGTGAAAGCTCCAAACCTCATAAATATTTTTCAATGATTTTTAGGAGGTTTAGATTAATTTTATTTCTACCAGAACCCTTTTAATTGATGTGTGGCTATAATTAGGGGTTTTATTATTAAATTAATATTCAATTCTCAGAAAACCTTGATTTAGTCAGTTCAAGCCCACTTCTTGGAAATTTAAGTTTATTTAACCTTAGATTAGGCATTGATTCACCCCTTATTTAATCAACATTTGTAATTACTCATTAAAATAGGAGAATTAACCGAATTCCCCTTTTCCTTCTTAAATTCAAGTCAGAATTGAATTATGCCATTTTGATGATTATTAGGGAGCTTTTATCCTTGAAATTTAGCTAAATCAGGCCAATTATGGATGATGATGGTGTTACCATCACCAGTTTCTCAAACCATCATAGGAACCAAATTGGTTTTTAGAAATAAACTAAATGAATAAGGAGAAGTAGTTAGAAATAAAGCTAGACTTGTGGCCTAAGGGCATAATCAAAAAGAAGAAATTGATTTTGATGAGACTTATATATTCTAGTTTATCATCATTCTTATGCCCTAAAATAGATCTAGCTCTTAGGGTTTTTACTCCGTAAATGGGTTTTCAGGCTGCATTTAGGCATTCACCTAGGTTAGGCATGCATTGCATTTTATTTGCATTTTTGATGTGTTTATCTGAGTGTTAGGGATAGGTAGAAAGTTAGATCCCACATACCTTGGCACTCAGGAAATCAGAAGATGAAGGAGAAGCACTTATCAGCTGGATCCAACTCATCCCAGCTAGATCCCAACTCATTCTAACTGGATCAACTCATCCTTAGCTCCATTCATCTCATCTCAGCTGAATGGAAGCTCTAGCTAGTTCATCTTAGCTCCATTCAGCTCACCTCAGCTGAATGGTAGCTCAAACTAGCTAAAGACAGCTGATCCTAGCTCCATTAGAGCTCCTCCAGCTCAGAACAGTTCACTAGAAGCTCAAGCTGACTAGAACTAGCTACTGCCATCAACTAGCTAGACCTAGTCAGCTGAAGAAGTCATCAACCAGCTCAGGCTAGCTCAAGTCCAGCTCCCGGAGGATCAACTTAGCTCAACTTTGTTGAGCTAAGCTACCTGACCTAAGCTAGCTACTCTAGCTAGTTGGGCAATCTTCGAAAAGACCAGACTGAGCTCACCTCAACTCATATTAGAAGAAAGTTAGCTCAAATTAGCTTGGCATAGCTGCTAACAAAGAACTAGTAAGCTAAGCTAGCTACTGAGCTCCACTTTAGCTACCTTCAGTAAGCATCAACTCTAGTGTAGTCCTTTCCAACTCCCTCCAGCTCTTTTGCTCTAAAACCCTAGCTCTACCTCCATTCTCCACTACTCATCTACTAGCTAAGATAACTTATCTTAGCTTAGATTAGCTCAAACTAGCTCCAATTCATGGCCTACTACCCTACTACCTAAACTCCACCAAAAAGACCACCTACTGATTGCACAATAATCATAGATCCTAATTTACCTGAATTAAGTTAGTGATGCGCCACTCGTCAACAATCATAAGAAGGCATTATTGTTGGGTTTTTGTCCCCATCAACGGTTTAAAAATATGAGCATCGATGACCAGTTTGCATTAAAAATGGTGTTTTAAAATGTCGTTGTTGTAGTATATGTCACAAATACAAACTGATGTCACGTTAATTTTATTTATATACTTAATTTTTACTGGTTTATTCCAGGTCGTTCATTGGAAGGCAATTATTGATATGCATCACTCTGTAAATCCAAAAATATTCTTTAGTTCCAAACATGTTGGTTTTATTTGCAAAAATGAATGAATGAATCAATGAATGAAAGAATTTAGTTAATTATGTACAAAAGAATTAACTAAAACACATTACAATGCTTGAAAACATATGTATGCAAACAAGCATTAAAAACTATAAATAATTACTCTGTTAATTATTTACAACTAATATAGATAATACCTAAATATTGGTACAAAAATATTTAATAATATCTACTATACTAAATCATTATAACATACTAATATCTGTAGTAACATATATAATTGTTGCTAAAAGCTTAGTAAAATGATATACATAACATAAGGCAAAATACTATATATACTAACATGTAATCCTATGTACATGTGATTCCGTTGACAAGAAGATCTGGTTGTTAAAAATTCCTCTCAAGGTAAAAATTTTTCTCTGGCTTTGCAGGAGAGATGGTTTAATCACAAGTGATCTATGCCACAGAAGGTTGGGAACTGATCACCATGTTTGTTTTTTGAGTGAGATGGATACTGACAATGTAAATCACCTCCTTTCTTCTTGCCTTGTCAATGATGCCATCTGGAGAAAAATATGTCAGGAGCCATTACTAGGGTGGGATTCTATCTGGCACGGGTTTGATGTGAGAGGAAGCCTCATGTTCACATGGCTACTACTATTTGGTGTGTATGGAAGGCAAGGAATGAGAGACTTTTTCAGGAGAGGCCGGTATGTTCTGAACGTATTGTAAGAGAGTGCCGGTCCCTCATACACTCTTGGGGATCCTTTTTGTAATTTCCTTTATGTGGTCATATAATATATTGCTCCGGACTGCTATCGTAAGACGATATCTCTCCTTTCTGTTTCAAAAAAAAAAATCCTATGTACAGTGACATACATAAACGTCAGTGTAGCCTTAGTAACATATTTACACTACTTATGGCAAAAATTACTTATACTAACATATATATATATATTACCGTATACATAATTTATTTATTTACATATTTTATTTAATTACCTAATATGTATTTATACTATACATATATTATACACACATATATACACACGCACAGACACATACACATACGCACATAACACACACATATGTACACTAAGGCACAGGGGCACTCAGGTGTTCAACACTTAGCCACATTTTTCCTTCCTTTCTTCTCTTCCTTTCATAACACTTAAAGTTCACTTTCTCAAACAGGTTTGGTTCAACCCAACCCAAAAATTTAGTTTCATGGGTAGGTGGCCTTTTTGAGGAATACACAGCACCCATTTCTACGTGAGTTATACCTCTACTAGGGCCACCCTAGTTTTGTTGATTAGGTACATTATTTTCAGTTCAATGCTCATTATTGGGCCCACTCAGGCCCATGCACCCCACACAGTCAAATAGTATTTCATGCTCATGTCAGATCGAGAGAGAGGCATGAGTATGTGTATGAGGGTGCCCGACACCTGACGACTAAGAGAGCCATGTAAGAAAAATAATATATGTCGCTGCAACACTTCTTATGCCCACGATGTGGGACAATCTTAGCACCCTTTAGGCACTACAGCTACGTGCTATGCTATTCTGATTTTGCAACTTTGGCCCTCAATTTGAGGGCCATAAATTAATCTAAATTTAAATTAAATTATAGTGTTACAAATCCCTTACATAGGGCTACATAACTATGTAATTACTTTACAAAAATAAGTTATTTTATTATATAATAAAATTAGGTAAAATTTACTGTTTATACACATTAAGTTAAAGTTTAATTCATTAATTAAAGTATAAATTAGTTAATTAATCATACAATTGACTTTATACAGAGTTAATATACATAATAAATTATTTATTCGATATTTTTATGATATTTTATAAGATTTATTTTAATTTATTTATAATTAAATATTGGTTTAAGATAGTTTTACATATAAATAAACTATAAATACAATTTAAATTAGTTGAAAATACTTAATATAATATATTACAAATATACAATATAATTTACCTCAATTTTAACCTAAATTACTAATTTATTTGATTTTAACTTAATAAATTATCTAGTTAACTTAATAACATAATTATTTACTGTAAATATATAATTAAATGCAATTACTGGTGTTATGCAGTACATAATACATATATATATATATATATGCACAGTATTAAGTACAGATATGTATATTTAAATCGGTTTGTATAATTACTTTGTTATTATATATTTAAGTTATATAAATTAATATATAATTATTTAATAAGGTTATATATCCAATAAGTTATTCTAAATACTTAATTTAATATGTAGAATACATATATGAGTTATTTATATACATTATATACATATTATACAATATTTACATGTAGCTTAGGTTTAATTAATATATACAAGTATATCCATAGTATACACAGTATTTATGGGTATTTTTTAGGTTTTTCTTAATTTTATGGGTTATATATATATAGTAGATATAGGGAATGAGAGAGAAAGAAAGAGATTAGAGAGAGAGTTGTTTTTATTATTTTTCAAGTAAATTCTTTTATTAAGTTCCAAGGTATACTGAATCATCGGCTGGTATGTTGTACCAAGTTGGGGGTTTAGATTACCTTAAAACTTTGCATACACTTAGTAAAATACTTGATCTTACTCAAGACAAGTTTATTTCATTTTTCTAAAAATTTTTTTATGAATTTTATTTATGTACAAAGTTAACCAATTTTAGGCCTTCAAGGGTTTTGGAATTGGAAGCTAAAGCCTAAAGATGAGGTCTATGTGTTGGAAGTGGGGTAAAAACATTCAAGATCATCCAACACAATACAAGGTATTCAAACATTCAAAATTAATTTTCAATTTCATTTCATTCCCATTTTCATAGTGAACAGTTATAACATTGATATAGCTAACAAAAGAATATAAAACTTGAAATCAAAGCATTCAAATCAAATTTCTAAGTTATATCAGTACATGAATGCTTGATACATAGAATTCTAACACTACAAAACATGTCAACTCACTTTCAACTTCAAAACCCAGCCAGTCTCAGTCAATCAGTGGTTGTAGCGGCACATGATAATAGCTTGGAATTCAGCAGCAACAACTACAGATGCTACTGCCAAATTTACTGGAATAGAAGGTTGGATCAGACAGCTTAACTTGGACTTTATAAGCTCTAATCGGAGGTAAAATGCATTAACCCTAGATCTGAAAAATCTATTCAAGATGCTATTCAACCTAGAAAGACTCAATTCATCCTCAGAAAGTGCAATCAAAGGTCAAAATCCACAGAGAATCTCTCGGTCAGTAGATCAGAGCAGCTGCTACTGCTGTTGATCTAATCTGAATAAATCACCAAAACCCAACTTCCTTTTTCGCAAAAACTCTAAAACTAATATGAAAATTACTGAGCATCAGTTCATAGGCCAGCAAACCCTTTAATCCTAGTTTGATCCCTTCTCTTTGACAAAGAAAGCACAAAAGGTGGAATCCAACTAGCTATTTAATCCACTTGCAAAATCAACTCAAAACCTTCATTAGAATCTTGGAAAATTAAATCAATATGAACTGAAATCAAAGTGTAGCCGACCTAGGCACTTGATTTGGAATTGCATAAGTGATCTGATCACCTTGAATCCCTAAACACCAGTGATTAGTGTTTAGGGATTCTATACAATGCTCATGAAACCTTTGAATCATTGCAAAGGCCTTAAATCAATGCAACTGATTTTCATACGCCTTTGCTATCATTAAAAATCAGAAACTCAGTATCAATTATGGGAATTAGGCATAAACACTATTTAATCAAAATCCATCCACTATAGTTTACGCCCATCGCAAACATTTCAATTCAACAAATATAGCTCAATTTGGTCAATTAAAATAGATTGGAATTCAATTGCTCTGAAAATTTTCCAATCATTCATGAAAATTAAATCTAATTCAATCAACTAAATCAAATCAAATTCAAAGCACTGAGAGGGCCTTTGTGATCAAATGAAATGTATGAGCAAGCCCTCAAATGGATTTGAGCGTGAATCCAAATCTAAAAGCTAGAAAGCTTCCATATTTGAATTCGACTCTAATGAAGGGGTGAAATGCGATTAAAACATCGAGGAAAATCAAAAGGCGATTGTGAAATGGTGAGGAAGTTGTATAAGTAAAAATGGAGGTCGAAAAACACCTCTCTGATCTGAATTGATCAAAGAGGGCAGAGTGGATCGAAGCTAATCTACTCCTACTCTACACTAAATCATCAAACCAGTGAATTCTAACATCTAATCTACTCCTAAATTACTCTAGCTAACACTATAATTAATCTAGAAAATAAGAAATCTATCTAACAAAGCGGGAAATCTAACTAAGGGAAGAAGTTATCTAAGGTCACCAATTGGCGGCTGATGATGATGAAAGGGGAGAAGACCCTTCAGCTGATGAAGATGTCCAAGAGCCAACGGCCGGTTGGTAGGAGGCGATCGACGGAGGGAGGAAAATGGTCTCTGTCACAGACCATCGAGGAAGGAGGTAGGGAAGCTGAGGGAGTAGACGAAGGGAACCACTCAGGGGGAGGGAGTTGGTTAGTGTGCGCACAACTCAGGGGAGGTCCTTAAGTAGATGAATAGTGATTCCAATCACCGTAGAGGTGCGATTAAGCACCTAGGGCTTCGGCGGTGGGGATGAGCTTGCGAGGGCAAGTGAAGTTTCAATCTAAATCACGGCGGTTGGATGGGATCTGGCATAGGTGGTGAACACACATGCCAAAGTGCGCGAAGCTTAGATTGGAGCTGGGCCTTCAAATTAAGAGATCACGAGATGAATGGTCGCGATTGGCTGTGTTCTTCGCGGCCACATTGGAAGCTCCCGCAATAGGTGTATTAGCAAAGTTACGCTGAGGTCTTAAATGGCGAAGGAGTAGAACATTAGCACAAAAGCCCATAAGTGGTGAGAAAGTCTTGCAAAGTGGTCCCTAAATTTTTTAAAAAGGTCCCTGGAGATTTTGAAATGAATAAAATGTATATTAACTAAGGACCTAAATGTAATCTAATAAATACAGGGTCCTATTGATGTCCAAATGCAACCAAGTTTTTATTGAAGCTTGATTGAACATTTAGGAATTTGATTTCACTTTTGATTTGAAGTTCTGAACTCAATTATGTGTTCAATTTGCAATTGGATCATCAATTTACATTAATGAATAAAATATCTCATTTAGTGACCTAATTTCGCGATTTTAACAAAATTTTGATGTTTTAGGTCTTTTTCACTATTTCCCACACTTTTAACCCTTTACATGTGTTAATTCAGTAGTGTTTAACCTAGTTTCTAGCTTAACTTAGGCATTTTAGCTTATGATGAGCCACACCTCATCAGTTAGATCCTAGTTTAACTTAGGAATAATGCATGCATAAGCAGCATATTTTGCATCATAGTTGATTTGTTAGCTTTGTGAATAATAATGCTATATTATGTCCTAATTGAGAGGTAATAATAATTGCAAGTAATTCAAGGCTACGGATGATAAATCTAACTGTACGAATCTATTCAGGACGACGACGGGAGTCCAACTCTTTTGAGATCGTCTTGATTGAACTCTCGTAGCATCTTATGAAGTCTGTGGAAGAGAAAAGGCCAAGAAGCAAGGTGGCAAAAATCCGAACATCAAATGCCAAATCCGACTACATGGATGGATCCGAATCAACAATCGCAGTCCAACAATACAAAAATCAACTCGATCAGAGCTTTGTAGCACCATCTACAAAGCAAAGAAGATGGACGGTCATGATGGCGCCATGTGGTGCCATCATAATTGCCCAAGGCAGCTGCCTCATCCACTGAAGGAATTCCACGTGCTTTATGGGTCGTTGGATCGTCATTCAACGACCACAAGAATGCCACGTCACTAACCTCTCCGTGCCCAATCAAGGATGAATCAATCTCAGTCATTGGATCTCCATCCAACGGCTGATGGTAGTTGAGCGGGAAAAGAGAAATGCGAGCATCCCCACACATAGCACGGTGGTTAGCACACTTAAAGACGAGCGTGAGATGCATGGTCGAGACATGCAGAGGGGAAAATTGAAGAGGCAATATGCATGGGCAAAATTCGAGTGTTAGATCTTCAACCTACAGTGCAGGCACAAATACGTGGCGTATGGAGGATCGTTTGATCAAGCGATGGAGCATATGTGAAGAATCATGCACATGTCCATGCAACGTTGCACACAGGTCAGTAGAGGCAGTGTAGGCTCGCTTACGATCAGACGACTAAAATTGAAAGTGCACGTACGTGCGATGAAAGTCGCGATGTAATGGGTGGGCAGCTGAGCGACCTACACATGATGCAATCCGGGGTGTTGTGCGCATGTAAGGTAAGTGGAAGGCTATTTTGGGACGCGATCTGATCCGTTGATCTCCCAATCGACGAATCTGATTGCTTCAAAGTTGTTGCATGATTTGGGGGTCCAAATACCAGCTTTGCCCCTCATTTTGGCTATGAAAAGGACCCCAGAGCCCCCATATGGAGGCATCTCCTCCTCCATCTCTCCCTCTAGACTCCCTCTAAAGCATCCATCAAGACCACCTTGGTGTAGCACTACTGCTCTCCCTAACCTCTCCAAAGGCCACCAAGGACCACCCTTGGTGCCCTTGTTCTAGTAGCTTAAATAGTCAATTTTAATTCTAGTTCTAGTAATGCGTGTTCTAGTTCTAGTTCTATTTGCAACTCATGATAAAACAATTGCCTAAATTACTTTATATCTATTGTGATTAGTATTTAGTTATAGTTAGTTCTAAATCAGTGTTAAAATCCAATCTTTTTTTACCTCCCTGAGTTCGATTGGGACTCACAATCTTGTAATAATTTATTTGTTTCGACGTATTTTCGCACTATACTACAATGTATCTATCCTTAAAATGTGATT
Organism: Thalassia testudinum; assembly: GCA_037157565.1. Taxonomy (NCBI): domain Eukaryota; kingdom Viridiplantae; phylum Streptophyta; class Magnoliopsida; order Alismatales; family Hydrocharitaceae; genus Thalassia; species Thalassia testudinum. The sequence goes on from JAZHRO010000031.1 coordinate 151,330,824, forward strand.
TTATGCCCGAACAAATTGGTGCCGTTGCTAGGGAGGCATGACAATTCTTGATTTAATAACTGATTTAGTGTACTTCTCTTTGGTATGTAGTTAGGAAACGAGGATCCGCGCACGCATCAAGTGCGGGTGAAGACAATAAGGTGCACATGATTATCTTAGCAGGATTATCTTTCCAAGCATAGGAGCTACTATGCTTGGAGTAAGACCTACCACCTCCTTCATCATCTTTGGGGGAAACTTTTCTTCTCCATTATTTGCTTTGTATTAGCTAGTAGTATTTTTCAATTTGTTGTAATAAGCATTCAGCTACTTGTCATCAACTTTCTAGTAATACAATGATCTTTATTGCCTTCCAAATTTCTATTTTCTACTTAGTGTGTTTTCATGTTCTAGCAGTTTTAGTGCAGACACTCTTCTCTTTTAATTACCCTAGGTACACTTGCCTAGGGTGAGCTTAAAAGAGAGGATTTATTCTTGTCACTTAGGGTGTAGTTTCATAGTTGCATAGTTTGCTATCGCATTCTCCCATTTTTAGATTATTTTTGAAAACCCTAAAAACAACAAAATCAAAAATACAAAAATACAAAGTGCATATTTGAGAGGGGAGAGAGAGAATTAATTATTTGACTAACAATTTGCACTCCTTGGAAGACCCTAGATACTCTATTATCTAGGAATATAAAATTTAAAAGTGATCGATTTTATGCATTGCAAGGACATCTAAAACCTGCATTTTACAAACTGTGTAAAATCCATATCAGAGACCTATGCACCTATGGCTTGCTTGGAATCTATTAGGATGCTGTTAGCTTTTTCCGCTCACCTGGAGTTCAAACTCTTTAATATGGATGTCAAAGCACATTTCTAAATGGATTTATCAAGGAGGAAGTCTATGTTAAGCAACCTATAGGTTTTGAAAATGTCTACCATCCAGAATGTCTATAAATTACATAAAGCTTTATATGGTCTAAAAGAAGCTCCACGAGCTTGGTATGACAACCTAAAAATCTATCTAATTGAAAATGATTTTAAAATTGGGAAAATAGATCCAACTCTTTTTACAAAACAAAAAGAAAATGATCTTTTATTAATTCAAATTTATGTTGATGACATCATTTTTGGAGCTACTAATGAACTTTTTTGCCAAGAGTTCGCCAAGGCTATGTAGGATCAATTCAAGATGAGAATGATGGGAGAACTTCGGTTCTTTTTTGGTCTTCAAATAGACCAATTGCTTTCTAGGATATTCATATCCCAAACAAAGTATGCCTCAGAGATTTTAAAGAAATTCTCCATGGATAAGGTGAAAGGAAAAGAGATGCTTATGGCATCTTCAACACAACTCACGAGTGATGAAACAGGTAAGTTTGTAGATCAGAAGTTGTATAGAAGTATGATAGGATCTCTGCTTTATTTAACTGCTAGTCAACCTGACATTCTGTTTAGCACTTGCTCGTGTGCTCATTTTCAGTTTGACCCTAAAGAAACACACCTAAATGCCATAAAAGGAATACTTAGATATCTAAACAACACCTCAAATCTAGGACTATTCTATCCCAAGTCAGCCACATTGGATCTTTACTCCTTTTGTGATGCTAATTATGTGGGTAGTTTCACAAACTGAAAGAGTACTAGTGGAACATGTCAATATCTCAGAAATTCATTAGTCTGTTGGTTCTCTACAAAAAAAAAATATTGTTCCTTATCCACAATAAAAGCTGAATATATAATTGCATCTTTAGCTTATTCACACTATTGTCGATGAAACAAACCCTAGAAGATGTTGACCGATCTTATAAAAATAACAAAATATTTTGCGACAATACTAGTGCCATTAACCTATCTAGAAACCCTGTACAACACTCTAGAACAAAACACATTGATGTCAGGCATAACTTTCTAAGGGATTATGTGCTAAAAGATGAGATAAACTTGGAGTTTCTTCAAACTAAAAATCAGTTAGTAGATATCTTCACCAAACCCTTGCCAAAAGATAGATTTAACCTTATATGTTGTGCCCTAGGACTATCTAGATTAGAAGAATTAACTGAAAAATCTTGATTGATATGGTTTGTAGTGTCGATCGACCAAAATAGTTTGATTGATCAAACATCTCATTTTAATAGACCACTTTTTTGGCAAGAAATTTCCCTCCAAAAATTTGAAGTTTGGTTGACCAAAAATCTTATTTAATTGACCATTTCATTTGGGTGGGAATTTTCCTTCCAAAACTTTGAACCTTGATCGACCAAGATCCTTATCTGATCAATCAATTTCAATTTTGATCGACCACTTCTGGACGAAATCCACTTTCACTATTTCACTCCTAATCTGCTCTAATCTCGATTCTTTCCACCTAATCCATGCCCATTACCTTAATTACCTACCTTAAATGTTTTGGCCATACTTAATCTCTTCAAAAAATATAAAAACACCCATTTAACACCCATTTTTACCACTCATTTATCTTTTTACATCAACTCTACCCCACCAAACAAAAGCCTACCCGACCTAAATCTACCCCACACGACTAAACACACCACCAACACCACTTACCAAAGCTGTAAGCCCTCTCTTCACCGATGCCACCGACCAATGAATGAGCACCACCGACCAATGTCGATCCTCCTCACAAAATCGGCCTCTGATCTCCCCCCTCTAGCGACCTCCTCTTGTGTAGCCACCTCACATGGTCATCTCCGCCACGCACACCGCTGCAAGCCGATCAATGCAACGTTGCGACCTCGCGTGCCATCGCCTAGTGCTACTAGTGACCTCATCGTGGTCGGTCCCTCCTTCGCTTCCCTTTTGATCGATCATTCGGATCGATCTTAGTATAACCCCCAGGCCATATCCAAAGTCTTCATTTCTTTTGGGTTTCTTGTGCTTAGTTGGTTATTTACTGTGTTGGTGTAGATCTTGTGAGCTTGATTAACTCTACTATCGGTATATGTAAGCAAATTATTTCGTGGACACCTCTGATTATTCAGATTTTTGTCATTTTGATCGATCATTTAACCCTCCTGATTGACCAAAAATCACCATTTCCATAACCTTGTCCGTCCATCTCTTGATCAACCAAAGCATCTTGTTTGATTGACCAACATGCTTTTTCCTTGTTGTTATGGCCCCAAAACATGCACACCCTTCCTTCTCCGCCTCACGTGATGACATATTTGATTATTTTTTCATCGTCAAGGCTACCCGTGAGCATTTTTCCATACTAGCTAAGCTCTCTTCACATGTCGGTCGACCCATTGATTTTCGTTATTTTGAGACGATCTTTCTCGATCTTCAGGATAAATTTGCATATCACCAGATTCTACATCTTTTTTAGTGCAATTTTTATCCCAATTCCAAAAATAGCCGCATCCTTGGTGGTGACCCCATGGCATGTCACCTATTTTATGCGAATTTGGAAAATATAGGTGAGGGGTTCAACATTGAGCTTACCCCTAATGTCAATGGGATAGAGGTCATAGTGAATGCTGATGTCCTCACAGAGAAACTTGGTTGTCCTAGTGTTGGTTTCACTTTTCTTGAGCTCCACCAGCAAACCCAGAGCGACACTATTAGGAAGACTCTGCTTACTCCCTTTCATTATCATTTGGGTTGCCTAGCCAAATCCTTGTATTTCGGTCATCTCGCTCGATTTCTGGATCATGCCTTTTTGTGGAATTTTATGTCGAAGTCCACCTCCTTTGACAGTTGCCCCAAGATCATGCTTATCACACTCTGTGCCTTCTTAAAGAACAAGCAATTCAATTGGAACCACTTGATTCTTTATTTGATGCATAAGAAACTCACCAGCGCCTTCCAGTTTGGGACACTGCTATGTCACATTATCATGTCCCAATGGATATCAATCATAAACAATTTATTACGAGAGTCTCCATATTTGATAAGCTCACATATGCTAAAATGGAGCAAGCTCAAGGAGCTCATGTTGAGGATGCAGATCCCTAGTAGTAGCTGCCTCAAGAGCATGATTGCCCTCCTACTCAGGGAGCCTCTTCTGCTGTACCTTTAGCCTTCCCACCTTGCGATCATTTCACAGCTACCTGCCCTCCTCCAGTTCGACCCACTCCTTCCTTCTACGACCAGGAGTGGGGTCTTTTAGATAGGCCACTCTTAAGCAGGGACTACGTTAGTATTCAGGATGTTACTGAAGGGATATCATATTGATGCATAGGCAATGGGTGATAGACTCAATGATGATGAGGCATGAGCATCATGTATCCGAGTACCAAAATGGATAAGGATAGATTTTGGATAGACTTGGAGAGTCTATTCATAGCCTACAGCAGCAGTACCACAGGCCTCCTTATCCTCGTCGCTATACTACAGTTCCTCTGTCTGCAATACCTCCTCCTCTAGGAGCGGCAAATTAGTAGCTCACTCCTCGCCAGATAGTTAGGTAGCTGATGCCATCCTCATCTGCTTAGAGACTCTTCTGTCTTGGCCATCCATCCTCCTCTTCAAGCCCTTCAAACTCGATGAACCTTGAGCCTGATATAGAGCTCTAAAGTACTATGGATGCCTTCTTTGCATCCATAGAGTAGTTTTCATATTTGCTGTGGACTCTTTTTCATATCTAGCTATCTCTTTTCATTTCTGGTCTGTGTAACTTTATATTGTGGACTTCATTTATCTTTTAGTTGGATGCTTATATTAGAGTTGCTTATATAATTCCGTTGCATGCTTACATTTGAGATGTTTATATTATATCTATCAAATTACTTGAGATGATTACATTTCCTACTTCAATTACTTGTTTAAGGGGAAGAAATTGAGATTGAAATTCTCTGCCTTAATTATTTTTTGTTGAAACAAAAAGGGCAAGACATTATGCATGTCTAACTTCTAATACATTTTTATAGCTATCTCTCTATACATAATTATAATTTTGTTGTCATCAGAAAGGGGAAAAATGTTACTACCTTTATTTTGATGCACCAAAATGATGTTATCTGTCAAGACTAATCTTTCAAGACTCATAGACTCTTGGAAAGGAGCAAAAGCTCACGGCAGTCTTCTGTTGAGTCTTTTATATTTCTTTGAGTCTAGATTATTTATACGGAACCTCAAATTATTTTTTGCACTAAACATAATTTCCTAAAATCAAGTTTTTAGGTAAATTGATGAACCAATTAATAAAGTGATCGACTAAACTGCTTTGATCAACCAATCAACTTAGTTGATTGATAAAATTTATACAAATTAGGAATTCATTAAAATACCTTTAATCGATCAACTAGCTTAATTAATCGACCAATAAGTGATCAATCAAATAATTAGTTTGACCAACCAAAAGCAATTTTGATCGACCAAACTACCTTAATTGATTGACTAAATGGATTTGAAAAACTTTCTTTCTAGGTCGATTTTCTAGTACAAATAGATGACTTTGGTAGCCTTTTTCTATGCACAATCAAGAAAGAAAAATCTCTAGAAAAAGAGTTCTCCTGCTCATACACTTTCAAAAGCTCTTCGATCAAAAGGCCTCTATGAAAATACTGATTTGATTTTCCATTGAGGTTCCATATGATTACATTGTCTTTACATTTATTTACTACTTTAATTAGGGCCCCAAGTTGTTTTGAGAAGACCCGTTGTTATTGTGCTTCTCTACAGGTTGTTAAGAAAAGGGAATTTATAAGAGGTTGTGCCACCCTTGTTTCATGTGGTGTGTTAGTGGATTGACTAGCTTACCTAGTTGGGAAAATCCTAAGCTGGGAGGCTTAGGTAGTGGTTTCTACCCAAGAGGGCTTCCACTATAAATTCAGGTGCAATCATGTATGAATTTCTATGGCTTGAATTTATTTGCTTCATAGTTAAATTTTTAAATTATCAAACTATACTATTCACCCCTACCCTCTAATATATCACTTTAGATCTGCAGGACCTTCAAACGTTTCCCACAGATGGCACCAATTGATTGAGCCCCTTAGAGTAGAGTGCTCAATTCAAGAATAGTCACACAAAAACACCAGGAATTGTTGGCCCAGTTCCACCATGAAAGGTGTACATCTGTGGATAGGTGTTAGCTCTCAAGTTTCACTATTCGAATGCAGAATACAAAGGAAAACTCTTTATTCCTCTCTATCTATGATTATGTAACCCCTTTTCGTAGAGTGACGTAGGTATTTATAGCTAAATGATCCTCAATCATGGGTATGGTAGGTCCTCAACCTAATCAATAGGGAGGTCGTGCTCCATAATTGCCATGCTCATTTGCCTATTGAAAGTAGAATGGTTTAGCAGTTCATCTTTGAGCTACCGGATCCACTATCAGGTAGCTAGATTCACCCAAGTTGCCGGGTAGATGGGAATGGGTTTGATGGATCCGAATCCGTCTGACTACCAGTATCTAGATCTAGTTGTGTTATTGGGTAAGCTGACTTGAATCACGTAGTTTATTTTCTCAGTCGGAAGGATTTTTCTTCCCTCGTCGGTAAGCAATTATGATATTTGACTTGGCCATTAATTTAGGCCCATGTAACCTAATTTTCAAAAATCTGACCACAAAGGATGGGCTACAGGTGAATGTCTTGTTAGTTTCTTCATGCTTATTTGTTCAATATGTGTACAGAAGCATGTACATTTTTTGAGAAAAATTATTAGATTATATGGAAACTTTGCCAAACATTTTAGGAATTTTTTTTTTAAAGCATTCTTCTGTACAATATACAGACTTAAGAAAATTTTCCATATTAGTTATAAGTAGAAATCCACATTCGTACAATATTAAATACATATGAAACAAATAATAATCAAGATATAATCTTGTCAATTATCTTCCTTAAAATGACTAGCCTTAGCGGAATCCATAAGTACAAATGGATAGGTCGTGGTTAGATAAATGATATAGAGACTAGGTAAGATATAAGAAGGGCGTCATTGATTGGTTGGATTGGGCTTGTTGCAATATTGTAACTCATTTAGGCATGGAAGCTTATATGATAAGGTTCCCTATCCATGCAAGAACTGTATGAATGGCATTTCCTTGCATCATCATATTGTTGTTCACCACCTTATATGCAATGGTTGGTAGGCTTTTTATACATCTTGGAGCACTCATGGTGAAGTATTGGTGTAGATCATTGAAGCGCTAAAACAAGTAATTTTAACAATATTGATGAAACAAATATTTCTAGAATATTGTTGTATAATTCAATTAAACGTGAAATGATAAAATGTTTTAATGCATTGATAAATGTGATTATTTGTGTGTAAAAGATGCTATCCAAGCTTATAGGTATACAAATACAAATGTCCATAGCATTTGTGGTCAATTAATTAATGTGATGAATATTGGAGAATTATGTATATTATATGTTTAATTGAATATTATAAGTTAAAAGAAACAATTGGAGTGGATGATTGCAAGAGAGGAAAGTTCAATTTTACGTTTAAATTTTTATTTTGGTAGAATTATTAAAATTTAATTAATTATTCATGATATACGTGCCAAATAGGTTGATTTAATCAATTTGTTGAATGGAAGCATTTAGGAGTAAGCCAAACCTATGGAAAGCAAAATATCTATGTCAATTGAGATAGGGAGTGAATAAAGATTGAGTTAATTAGGAATTTTCTAATGACTTGATTTGAAATAGTTGTTGTAGACAAATAAGGCAATTCTAATCAACTAGTTGATTTCTACTTGTTTAGATAAGTTATTTTAGCCATTAGGAGAAGATATAGCAAAGCTTTGTTCCCCTTTCTATAGGCTTTCTAGTTCTTGCATTGAAATTCTGATTTTGAGTGGAGCGCTTGTGGTGATTCTAAAAGAAGATTATGAAGGTTATTCTAGAAGGAGATTTCAAAAGAAATTATGATGGATATTTTACAAAAGATTAAGACACAATAAGGAAATTACCCTACACCAACGGTATACTTACACTGACATCTAATATATGTCACTGCAGATTGTTTTATAAGTTGCTAATGTTTGATACTTCACCGGTAGTAAGTTCAGGGAAAAAACAATCATAAGGGCAAATGTGTCTTGTTCTTTCACTTACACTTTCGTTAACCCTAGAGCAATGCTGCTTCTCCCCGATGACGTCACTCCTATCCCCGACCATAGATCAATGCCACTCTCATCCTCAACACCGACCTCAGAGAGATGCCACTCAACCTCTGATCTTATCCTCGATGCCAACCTAGGAGTGATGCCACCTCAGATCTTATCCTCGATGCTGACCTTAGATCTTATCCTCAATGACGACCTCCAAGCAATGCCAGATCTTCGAGCAACGCCACTTGACAGAGTCAATGCTTCTTCCTCCTGATCGAGCTTAGAGGCTACACCATTGTCACATTCTTGGATCTTAGAGTCGCTGCCCCTGATCAAGCTTTGAATTCTCATCGACCTAGGCTAGTTAAAGCTCTCGACTCCTCATATTTTGATATGCCCACATCGAAGATCATCAAAGGTAGAGGTCTCTTTTAGGGTTTTGGATCGATCTCTCACTCAAATCTAATCTCATGCTCAGATTTTCCCTTTTCAAATCGATGCGTCTCTTCCTTGATCTTTCTCACTGTTCTATTGATCAGTTTCTACTCGATCAGATGATCTCTCCTATCTAAAGCAATTTCATGTTTACCAAATGATTAGATCAGTTTCTCATTCTTTCCGCTGCCTCTATCTCACCAACATCACCATGATCGGCACCAATCAAACTCTACCCACCATAGCGTCGGACATCTTCCCCTGGACTCACCGTTTATTCATCGCTTATTCATTGTTGTCGCCCAACTAATCAGTGGATTCCTTGGATTAAGCATGGTATTGTCATTGCATCTTTCTTAATTTTGATTTTGGCAAAGCAATAGGGGGTTAGGTACAACCTCAGATGAGTGTTAATCAGAGATGCCCATTGACTACTCCTCTGCTGATCTTGGTAGTTGATGGTTTGTCTTCCTGTACTTTTGCTATGTTTCCTGGTACTTATGGATTGGCTTTTCCTCAGAACTGCATGATGGTAAACCATTCTTGCTGCTTTAGAACATGGTTTACTATCTATTCTTCTTGGAGTGTTCTATACAAGAGGCATGGAAGTTGGGATGGCTTCTGGAGTTTCTTTTTTTTTTTGGTGTGGTCGCTTAATTGTCCATTTTCCTTACTAAATCTATTTTCTTTCTCTTTGAGATGTTTGCTATGGAGGTTGAAGATTCTGCTAAGCTTTGCAATGGACTTGGGCTTATTCCAAACCTAAAAAAGACTAAGAACAAAGTCAGCAAGTTGCATGACTAAATACTAAGTTCTAGCATGATTCTAAAGAAGCATTTCAAGCCTCCTCTAATCTAATTGCAATGATTTTTAAAGGGATAAAATTGGATTATAGTTCACAAAAATAGAGATTACTATAGGAAGATCTACCATAAAATATTGTAGGGACTGAGTGGAGGAGCAATCAAAGGGGAGAACAATGCAAGAAAGAAGAAACATGACATGACACCACCTGTGTAGAGAACAAAAGTCACACGCAAGTTAGAAGTGAAAGGAAATCCATCCATGATCTAGTGGGAAAGTAGGATCTAAGTACATGCTAGAAAAGGAAAAGAAACCTCAAAGGGATTCACTTTTTCAATCTCTAATATCATAAGTTGACCAAGATGGGAAGACATTGGGTGAATGTACCACATCTCAACATTTTTTTGCAATTTTTTTTAGCATTATAATTTCTTTGATAAGTTATTATGCAGCAATGTATTTCAAAGGGAACCATTGTCAGCTTGAATCATTCAAATATAGAAGGCTTTGAAGTTATCTTTTAGAGTAACTAAATTGACAAAAGGGTTGATGGTTTAGAAACAACTTACCAAATACCCATATATGGAAAGTGAGGCACCCCTAGACTCTTCCTAAATATATGGTGTCCCATGCAGAACTTTTTACATTTTGATTTCTTTTCCCTCTCATCCATAGAAGAATCCTAGATCTTCTAGTTGTCTAAAGTTTGTAGATGCATGCTATTTTGTTCATATAGTACCTGAGGACCTAAAAAAAATAAGTAGGGGCACTCCAGCACACTGCCAGAACAAAAATTGGAAAAAGGAATGAGAAGCAAGTACCTGCAATTCATTTACAACATTTCATATAAATTTCATGCCTGCAATTCTTATCCACCTCGAAATCAAATACTGTGCTAGGGAGCTAACTACATCCATGATCCCTAAAATAGAAATTCAAGCTACATCTGTCATTATAATTGATGGTATCTTCTATAAAAAAATGATGGTAGATTGAGTGGCATTATCATCAGAAGAACTAAATCTGTTTGTTTGACATAATCTGACATGAATTGATCGAAGAGGATAAGCTTTGGCAAGGTAAGGATGCGTAGGGAAACATTTTTAATAGCGACATGCATCACCTATATGCCCACAACAAAGGAATTAGGGCTGCATGGAAACAAAAAGCAAGTCTGCAGTCACCACGAGCACTAAAGCTCTCTTTGCTGACTGAGCATGGGAAAAGTGAAAAGCAATGGTTGGTTTGCAAGAAAGTCTAGTTAAAAGGATATAAGACCCTAGAAGCAATCCATTAGATGGTGGTCTTACATTCCACCATTGTAAACCTTCAAAAATTATTTCCCTAAAGCTCCAAGCAGATACTGCTACAACATAATATATTTCTTAGGTAGGTTTCTTATTACTTGTTGTAGGTAATCAAAGTAGAAGAGGCCATAGCTGCAGACAGATATCAGTCTGGTTATTGCATAATAATTGTTTGAAAGTTCTTTCAACCATTGCATCTATTGTGAATTGGCTTTCCTCCCACTACCCATTGTCACCATGCATGTTGTTGTTCAACCACCATTACTAGAGAAGCACAACGGTATTTGTTTTTCCATTTTATATTTTCTGTCAGGAGATGATAATTGTTGAGCTTTTGTTATCAAAAATAAAAGAAAAGAGAAAAGAAGGAACCTGCTTGCACATAATTGTAGTAAGTGCTCTACAATTTGAATAAATTTGTTTAATGGTGGCTTTAATTTGTTGTCATTAATTTCATTAGTATCTTTGGGTGCAATTTGTTCGTAGCTTTCGAAGGAATTTCTGCATCAATCATCATTTTTCTATCCAAATCTATTTCACATGGCTTTTAACTTGTTTAGCATTAATTTGTTCTTATGCATCCATGGAGCTAATTGAGTAATGAGTGAGACAAATGCACTCTTGCAACAAAACCTTGTAAGTCTCCAATAGAAATAATTTTGATACCTAGCACAAAACCAATTAAAGACTGGTTATATCAATGGTAAATTTTTTACTGCATCAATGTAAAAATTTTACCATTTACAAAAAATATCTCTGTTGCCCAAATGCAGCCTATTATTTTAGACTTAGAACTTGAGCATCAGTGTCTGCAATAGTTGCCTAATCTAATTATGTTTCATAAATCAAGTCCTAAGGCTAAATTATGCTTGAATTCCAATATCATATTGACTTTCTTTTGCAGGTTGCTGCTCCAAGTTCTTTGTCTAATCTAGATGATCTTGCGAGTACCTTTTCTAAGGTAATTTTTAAAGTTGAATCCAGGTAGTTTGCCTTATCACAGAAGTGCTTTTTAAAAGAAGTTTACCTTATCACAAAAGTTGACTCCCATAATTCAATAGGTCCTACAAATAAAATAGAATTGCACCTTTCAGTAGCACCATATCTTTTACCTAGAATGGCTTTATTAGAATCAATATTATTGTTGTTTAGGGTTGCTTCTTGTACATGTGTTTGTAGGCACAGTTTATAATACCACAAATTTCTATATTCATTCCCTTTTCCATTAGGAAGCATATTTATACCATACCTACTTAGGCATTATTCTTCTTCCTCCTTTTAGCGAAATGTTATGCCTAGTTGAGACCATATTTAGGAGTTGTTGAATTAACTTTGACATATAATGAAGTGCTCAGACATATGACTTGCATCAAAATCTTTCAATTAAATTCCACAGTAGCATAAAATATGTCACAATTGAGGCTGGTATTTAGGGATCGATCCTTGAGTTTAGGTGAACATGTAATCAATATTTTGACATGAATTTTTCAATAGGCTTTCAAGTACGTAATCTTAAAATACTTTGGAAAGGTTGTAAGGTACGAGTGTATAGAATCAAGTTTAATGGTATTGAACTGATCTTGCAGGAAATATGGTCATTTGCCAAGGAAGATTAATTACAAGAAGCAGGTTCCATGATTGTGATTAATTCTATATTTTGATCTCTTAAGTTGTTGTTTGTTGACATGCAACTGATAGAAATGGGATCATTAATTAGTTTGTGGTGGATGCGAGAGGTGAAAATTTCGACGAAATCATCACCAATCTCTGCTTCAATACTTCAGAGACCGATGACTTGGAGAATTTCTATGCAATTCTATGTGTAAGATTGTTTATTCCACCTTTACCATTTAGCTTAGATTATGGAAGATCAATGTATTTAAATGGAGGAGTAGATGGGGATAACTTATCCTGTTATCCAGTTTGAAAGAAATGGTTCCAATGCTATAGGTGCAATTTTATTATCAAAAAAAAAATTCTATAGGTGCAATTCTGGGATAAAGCCATCAAACCAAGATGATGAACAAGTTCCATTCATTTAATTCTCCCAGAGAAAAAAATTAAAAACTGTCTGAAATGATGTTTTAAAAATGATGCATGTGAGTCATAACAGGAATTTGATTAATGCAGATGATGGATGTGGTAATCGACCAAATGTACACGGAAGAGCCAATGGAGTACACAATGTCTATGTTCCTGGTAAACATTGACATGGGGGACACCTCCTGCTTCAGCTTCATTGCAAACCAGAGCCTCTGGAGATACGATATGCACATCATTGCCTTTAAATCTCTAGGTAAGTTTCATACACAATTCACCAAAAAAGTTGGATAAATTTCCAGAAACATTAATTATGGCATATAGTTCTAATTCGGTCCTTCAATCTTGTCTAATGGATTGCAATTTTTGAGTGAGGAATTTGGGAATATAAATGGCTGATGAAATACAATATCTCTAAGTAAGTGGTCTTCACTTCCTAGCTAGTCAAGCCATCAGTGGGTGAAATGCAAACCGATTGATAGGATTACCAGTAAAAAGCTATTAGGGGAAGCAACTCAGGAAGGAGGAATAACCTAATAGATAGCAATTTATCTTAGCTGGTTAATTACATTTTTGTTTAGATAGGGGTTGGTATCACACATCAAAGGGTAAATTCAAATAATTCTTTGGTTCAAAGAATGAAAAAATAATAGCTATCGTAGAGTGATCGAGCTCTTTAGAATAGAATGCTCGACTCAAATGTAATCATACAAGAACAAAGGTAACTGTTAACCCAGTTCCATCCTGAATGGTGTACATCTAGGGAGAATGCTTAGCTCTCAAGTTCCACTATTTCAGTTTGGTAGATATAGAGCACAAAGAAACTCTCTTCCTATCTTCTCTCAGATTGTGTAACCCTCTCTCTTAGGGTATCCTAGGTTTATATAGGCTACGTGGTCCTTGATCGTGAGGATCATGGGTCCCCCAGTTGGGGATCATGGGGATATGGGAATGAGCTGATGGGCCAATTGTTATGTAAAAATTAGTGCATTCAAATTAGTGGGTTCTACAAGCATGACATTTGTCTTTCTCGAAGATTAGAAGGCAGGAAAGTATTTCTACTAATGTCATGTAAGTTCCTGGTTATGTTTATCATTGTTGTTTTTTGTTCAGGGGATCATGAGATTAATGAGATAAAGTATTCTATTAGTTATGAAGATTAGTATGAATTAAATACTTTCATTCACGGCCGACTGAAATGCTAATGGAATGAAGGCTAACTTTTATATGACTTCCCAAATCACAAAATAAAACTTTCGTGTGAAAAAAAAAGGTAGTGTACACTAGTTCCACTAATGGTCTACTTATTTTTTTTAAGTGCGTTGTGAGACCTTGGAGTTTGATGATTTGTGTGTGTAGGATTGCATATGAGAGCATTTAATAGAACTTAATATTAATCAAGGCCTCCTGACAAAAGCAGAAGTAGTAGCTTCTCTAATGCAGATTTTTCCATGATCTGCTCAGATTGATTGGGTCCTTACTTGTCTTCAATTATCTTAGATGTTAAACATTATCCACCATATTAAAATTATTCTCTCTTGTCAGGAAGATGCAGATTTTGCATAGGAACAGGCAAAGTGACAACAGTTTTGGGTGAAGGGGAAACTGAAGTGTCTCAATGCATCAATTGTGAAGGAGCTGGTTCTTAAACATGCACAACATGTCAAGGCAGTGGGATTCAACCTTGGTATCTTGATCGCAAGTAATGGAATTCACATGATTATAATTTGATTTCTTGCTAGAGCTAGTAAGTGCAATAGCGTTAGACCACCATGACAAGGGTAGTTGTCTAAGTATTTCTATGCTTATGCCTGTCTAGTTGAAAGGTTCAAGTGTCGATTGGATGCTATTGGGATGGTTCGAAGCTGAAAACACAACATAGGGGTCCCAATAACAATTGAAAATTCATAAATATTTTTTCTTTGAAATAAAATATGATAGTAACATTGATTTTAGAAAGGTTACATAGTAAAAAAATGGAGTAGAACATGGGATGACTCATTCTCTCTGTATTCAATAATGTTGAACCTACAACAAGTAGCAGAAAAAGTGCCAGCAGCTGCACCTACAATTGACACAAAAAGAAACACATAATTGCACTTTTTTATGTAAACGGTAGGATAACTGCAAACCTAGCCACCCAAAGGTTTTTACACCAATTTCCATGACCCTGTTACATACATAGATGATAATAGAAAATTCCAATTAGCATGTATCAGCAGCCTCTTCTAGAATAACATTTACTCAGAGTTTTCCTCCATAAAAGTAACTGCCATGATGTAGATGTTTGTTTAAAAATGAAAAAAATATTACCCAACATCAAGCTAATTTAGAAAGGTAAGGCCATATCAAAAACAAAATCAATTATCTGATAGATTCTGTAATAGCTATAGGAAGAATCAATATAAAAAAGATTACCATGTAGAGAATGTTGTAAGCCTTCCAAGTACAGAAGAGGTCTGCTGGTAGAAAAATTTGCCAACAATCAGGGATCTAAACACCTACTTGGTTGAGATTAAAGAAAAAAAAAGGACACTTCAAGAACGCAGCCATTAACTTAGAAGAAAGTGTATATTACCCTTCTTTTAAATTGGATTTATGTTGAATATTATTTATTTTTTTACCACTCTAGTTTGTATTAATTGAGGTTCATGAAACATGAATAGCACCAATGGTTTAGTGGTAGAATAGTACCTTTGCACGGTACAAACCCGTGTTTGAATTCCAGTTGATGCATCTTTTCTTTTGTTTCAAGTTAAAACATCCATTTTTTAATCTTTATGTTTGATGAATTTTTTTATTGTAAACACAAAAATGGGAGGTTGTACAAGGATGCAGTCATGAAGTGCAACAAAATTATAAATAATTTATGTTTAAGGTCTGGTCTTTCATATAGTCCTTGTGGTCTTTCATATAATGTTATAAAGTTAATTTATGAATATAAATCTAGATGTCTATGATTTTGGTCTATGTATATACCAATTTAGTTTCGTGTTGATCAGGTGTTTGTTTCTTGCTTGGCTTTTATTTTATTTGGTAATCTTTTTTTATCCTTTTTTTGAGTACTTTCAATAATGATATTTAATTTTGATTTTTTTCTTAGGAGATGCAAGGACTAGTGGCATTCATGGAAGTTGGGGATTTGAAGATTGCTTCAAGTGAAGAATTATTTTTTCATATTTTTTTGAATATATCATTTCAGACAATAGTTTGTGTTTGAAAAAATTTTGCATAAATCGTTCTCATGAAACTTATGTATTTCAAGTTAAAGGAAACTTTTGTTGCATGAAACTTTTGTTGATGTTTAAAATTCTTTTTCTTTGTATTAATGCTTGATATTTCTAAAGTGTCTTATTTGGATTGAATGATTTGTGACTCTAATTATTTGTTTGTATACTTAGCGGATCTTATAAGAAGAGGAAGTTTCATTTATGCATAATCTATAACAAAAAATTAGATATTAAATACAGTGATGTCTCAATGATAATACATTAGGGATATATTTTTTTTATATCCATCAAGGACTTTCATTGACAGTAACATCAAAGAAATAAGCATTAATGTATGTATTATGTAGGGTAATAACTTGTTTATTTATAGTGAGTTTTACCAATGATTTTCCGTTGGAAAAGACTTTTGCACTGCATTGACAAAAGCTTTTATTAGCGCTATAGGTCTATACTGACGGTCATAAGCATCGTTGTTGGCATAATCATAAAATCCGAGGCTTATTAAAACATGACCGTCACTATTACTCTAGGTACAACATCGACAGTAAAAAACCGTTGGTGTTCCCTACAGCGACACCTCTTAAGAGAACACTTTCAATGACCGTCAGAATAGCTCTTTGGACCTACAGTGATGGTCATTTTTACCTATACCGACAGTTATTGACCGTCGATGTAGGTGCAGAATGTTGTGAGAGTTTGATATTTTGATTTCTTGAGTAAAAGTGATTCTAGATGAATCTTTCAAAAAATTGATTATGAGAGAATCTCTAGTGAAATTGATTCTAGAGGAATCTTTGGCAAGTATATTCTAGGTGAAAGCGATTTGAGGGAATCAAGTTTCTTATCTAGGAAAGAAGCTCTACCATTATCAGATTAAGGATCCGTCTATCAACTTTTCAAGCTACAATAATTTTAAACCTTTTAATTTAAGATTTTCATGGAATTGATAATCCTAATAGTTGTTACTTAATATTATGATGTACCCTAATTAATGCTAAAAGATTGAAATTTGATATTATTATAATATTATCATTCCTATTGTACCTTGAATTTGTTATATACTTGTAAACATGATAGTAATCTGCAGACACAGGTGTATTAGTTGATAAGTAGTTGGATATCACTTGATCAACTATTTCTGGGTTGAGCTGCTTGTAAACAAGCTTGTTGATTGGTTAGATGACCAATTATTGTAAAGGTTGAGATTACACCCTTAAGTAACCTGGTTTTTGTTATAGTGGATTTATGGCAGCAAGCCATAGAGAAATCTTGAGATGGAGAACCATAGCTAGTGGACTAATTTTGAATAGAGGAACCACTCTAACTATTGGTATCATTTGTCGTTTGCATATTTAAGATTGAAATTTGTAGATACTTGTGCTTGATATTTGGATTTATATCTAGATAAATATTAAAAGATACTTTAATATTATTATCTGGATAAGCTAACTCCTTAAGAATTTTATATCCAAGTCTTAGCTAAGGAGTACTGCTGATCTATTAGATTCTCAAGGAATATCAACCTCGTGATTTTATGGAGACTACGAGCTTGGAAATTGACAATGAATTTAAGCATGAGCTATACCTTAGTGAACCGATGTTTAGAAGGAATTTGAAGTCGAAAGTGGCAACCAATATTATTGCCAAGATGGAGAATGCCTTACATGGATGAAAAGCTAATATCCTATCTCAGGTAGGAAGAACAGTTCTCAGTAAATCAACTTTAGCGTATATTCCTATTTAGTTATTGCCATCTACTCTTCCAAGAAGGTTAGCAAAAGGATAGATCATGATGAGACAATTCTGGTGGAGGGAGTTAGGCTAAGGAAACAAGTTTCAATGACATAAGATGGGATAGCACAAACAAAACACTTAGGAGGCTAAGAACAGTGAAAGAGATGCCTTGACATATTGGTGACATGTTTCTGCTATGTTGATATCGCTAACAATACTTGTGTCGACATTGACAATGGGTGTCGAGTGAAATATCACCCATGTCGATGTGTGTCGACAATATATCACTGAAACTGAAGCACATATGTGCAAGTTTTCCCAAATATCATAGATATCCAACAACATCAGGAGATACCACTATAGTTTCTCTCTTTCTTTGATTTCTTCATGTCCTCTCCATTCTCTATTGCTGCCCACTACGACCATCCACTGGCCTACTCGTCTTGATTATTAGGTGATTTGGAATCCTTCTTCATCTCTTAACAAGGTAATCACCTTAATCTTGCTATTTTACAACCCAAGGTTCCCAACCATTTTCTTATCAGCCTTCCTGGTCTGTTGCACAACTTTGTACTCAACCACCATGGAGTTCATTGATGAGATAGCATAAACCTTCCCAATCTTCAGGCTCTACATTGAAATGAGGTGGTTCTACCAGGTCCATAGATTCAAAAAGACATCGAAATGAGTCTGGTCAAAGTTGATTTAAAGGCAAGAGCAACTCCTTTGATAGTCACAGTTGATATCCACATCTTGGAAACATCTATATTGCATTGATGAAACTACCAACAATACATTAATAAATACAATACTCGATACAACTTCATGATGCGAGAGTCCTATTGTGAGTATGTTAAAATATTACAAATAGAGGAAGAAAATCGGAAGAGAGGTGTCAAGCTAGGTTAAAGCTCGACATGGCATTGATTTGGTGGCATTAGGTTGTGCTTGGTGTGTTCCACTAGTACTATTTATATTTCATTTCTTCTAGAGAGTATTACTATGAACGTCTTCAATTATTATCATGTTATGTGTATTTTTTCTTCAATGCTATGATATGACTTTGTCGATATGCTAGTAGCATGTTTCTATTATGTTTTCATTCAAAATTTATGATTTTAGTCTTCTGATGTAGACACAATTATACATCCTAAATTTCCTATTTATGCATGTTCCTAGGCATATAGAAGCACTCAGCATTATAAATATTGCATAACATGCATCATCATGCATTGGGATTAAATTCTGTAAATTATGTATTAATTAGCCTATTTTGTGGTTAGGGGAGAAAGTGATTATTTTTTAAGCCTCGGATTAAAGATCCAACCGAACAGATCTAATCAAGGCAACATTGCCCTAATCGAACCTCTGTAGCACCATATGTAGTCCGAAGAAGATCAAAGGCCAAGGAGCTGGTGATGCAAATCTTGACCTCAGATGGCAAATCAAACTACACGAATGGGTTTGGGTTGACGATCGCAGCCTAACATCATGAAAATCACCCCGATTCGACATCCGTAGCGTACCCTATGAGCAAAAGAAGATGGATGGCTCAGATGGTGCCACGTGGCACCATCTGAGTGGCACCATCTACACTATCCAAGGCCACCTGCCCATTCTTTATAGTAATCCAACGACCTAGTAGAGACCACCTCTGTCTTCTCAAAGGCCTCCTTTAATCACAGCTATTGGATCTTCATCCAGTGACTGTGAGCACGTAAGCATCAACTCTTCGCCGCGAACATCCGTAGGTGTAGCTCAGCAGTCACACATGCAACTCTCATGGAAGAGGCATGGGTTTGAGACCCCATGCGCCTCTCAATTTCATCGCGTAGGGGTGTACCCTAAATTGGGCTGTTGGATGATGATCGAGCAGCAGCAGATGCAGCGACATGGTGCGCTCAGAGCCACACGATTTGAACATGCGCAATGACTCTCTAGTTGCCATGCAAGGGTGCGATATGAGGTGGGGCGAGGCATAATCTTAAGTCATTCGATCGCGATCTCAGCCATCTAATAGCGATTGGATGCACGCGATCTAAATGTCTATGTGTTTGATCCAGAGCAGTGAGATGGAGATCTGATGGTCCCCGTTCCTCTACGTGCCAACAGCCTCATCTACCTTTAGCAACGGTTGCATGCATCACTAAGTGCCTTATATTAATTTAAGGCCTTGAAATGACCCATTTGGCCCCATTTCTTCACCTGTAAATAGCCAATCCCCTTCCACTTCTTCATCCCTTCCTATTTCTTCTTCACCTCCTCCAAAACTCTAAACAACTGGTCCCAAGCCCAGGATACTCCATTAGAGTAGAAAATAAATATTTTTCCTTTCTCTCTCATCCCCTTTCATGGAGCATCCCATGGCTGTCTTCTCACCACATACAGGAAGTAGATCCTACTACGATGCCTCTCTGTCTCATCCTTGGTTCATCCACCTTCATCCCTCTTCTTCCAGCTCCTCACCACTCTCTTCCAAGCACTTCGTTAACGTGGCTCATCCTCCAAGCAGCCGTCGAGGAGGATTTCTCTCATTTCTTCTCTTTTTATTACATTCTAGAATAGTTTTATTTTTTGCAAGTAGTTGTAATGAACCTTGACTTATTTTAGATAATTGCTCTCTCTCTCTATTATTTTGTAAGAAGATTAGATAAAAAATATTTCAACATAACTTGTTATAAACATACCAAAAAAAATTACAAAACCCTGAAACACAAAAAACAAATAAAACAAATGCAGATGTCTTAAATCAAACGTTCACCATCCCATGTTTGACCTGAGACTCATCAAGTTTCAGTTAAAATTATTTGATTAGTGGATTTTTATACAATGCAACGACTTTAAATCATTTATCTCACATAAAATATTCACTTATCATTTTGGTGCCGTTGTCGGGGAGGCAACGCTCTTTGATTTTTCGCATTTCCCGCATTACTTAGCATTTACCTCACTTGTCTCCATTCTTATTGTGATTGCAGGTAATCTCTTAAGGCAAGTCAAAGTAGTAAGATTAGAGTAAAGTGCTAGTAGAGGTTTTGTATGTGTACCCCACTACCCCCCACTAGATTTCATTCTACCACACAAATAAATCAAACCAAAATAAAAAAATATTGATCTAATTGTGGGACATAACTGAAATTTACACAACTCACACACCCACAAATTTCTCAACTTAAGGCACACCTTTTCTGATTTAATCACCTAACTAGGATTCTGACCCTTGAACTGTTTAATGGGCAATTGAGGAGTTTTAAGTCGTTTCATTGTAGTATAGCCTCAATCGCTGGAAAACATTTAAATTTATTACTCAGAATTAAAGAAGAGTCTGAGGTCGAACACAGGGAGTAATTAATAGCAATTCAATCTCACTAATCACAAGAAATATAAGCAATTATGATCAAAACATTATTTATAACTACTCAAAATGATATATAGATGAATTCAAGTATTACAGTGCAAAAAGAATGGGTTAAAAGGGTGATTTGAATCTTCAAATTAGCCCTTTGAAATTAAGCTCAAGTATCTCAAATAAATGAATAGTAAATCTCAACCCAATATTTCACATCAACCAGATTAAATGAATCAACAGTATATAGCATTTAAAGCAACAGTAGATATCAGACGAAGGCACAAGGCATCAGACCCCTTAAGTGCTTAGGGCTCAGCTTCAACAGAAGAGGCAAAGGCTTCCCCTCTCCTTCCTTCATGCCTCAACAAAGAGGCAACCATAGCATAGAGGCAAAGGCCTCAGGATTGGCTAAGTATAGTGAGAGCAGAAGGGCAAAAGCCCCCCCTCTCTCTCTTTCTCTTCTTTCTCTCAGAGACCTGAGTTTAGCTGAGTAATCGGGCAGGTAACCAGACGTGAACAAGACCAAGTTTGTGGGCATAGGTCGCAAGCGAGAAGTGTACGGTCGGGTAAGCGAATGTGAGGGGTGATTAGCCCATAGTTATGGGCTATTTAAGTATTTAAGTGCCTACACATTAGGTTAATTCTAACATTTATTTAGTATAAATTAGGATGTAAATAGATTAATTCATAGTTTTAATCTAATTACATAATCCATATATTGCATTCATATCTTAAGTGCATTTAGAATTAGCTTAAAATAGCATTCATCTAATTAGATAACCAATTAGGTATATTATTTTTATTAACATAGAAGTTGAGGGTCTATACATAAATAACCCTAATATTTTAATAATATTTTCTTTATTCGTCTTCTTTCAAAACGGCTGGCTGCCGCTCCAACGCCCGGGTGATGCAGTGAAGGAGCCATTCAAGGGGGAGCGGATACGGTGGATCTGGTCGGCCGCTGATTTCAAATTTGTTCAGGCCACTACAAAAGGAGCACTGAGGCAGCCGAGCTCAGAAGGCCTCCGCCACCGACCCACCACTGTGCAGAGAGAACCTCTCTCTTCCACTCCACACTGCCGACCTCTACCGTGGCGGCGAGTCTCCACCACCGTGGGCATGTGGTGTGACAGGCCACACCGCCATCCGGAGCTCGTCCGCATTACCGTGAGCACCCTAGCGTGCATCTTCCTCGTCGTCGTCGCAGACCACCACCACCGAGCTACTGATCAGCCACCCTCTCAGTAACTTAAGATGTCTGGGAAATTTACCAGACGTCTGAAGTTACCCGCTCACCTCCACTTCCTCAGCCTGCACTCTCCAACCGGCCACCAGACCGCCTGCGCCCTCCACCGCTCACCGGCTGCAGACCTGCGCACGCCTGCAGATCAACCGCGCGCCCTCCGCAGACCCTCCACCCACGCCAGCTTCCACCGCACACGCCAACCGCCTGCAGACCACCGCGCAAGCGCCCTCCTGCAGACCACCGCCCACGCACAACCGCGCGCCCTCCTGCAGACCCTCCGCGCACCCACGCACAACCGCCTGCAGACCGCCCAACCGACCACCGCGCACGCCAGCCGCACACGCCAGCCGCAGCAGCCACCCCCGCAGCAGCAGCAGGCGGCGGACTTCATGCCAACAGGCTGCGCAAGCTGCCGGCTGCAGCACCTCCGCCGGAGCTCGTCCAGCCACCTCTGACCGCCGCGCGACTCGCCGCCACCACCGATTTGAAGCCCTTGATCCAAGGGACCTCCTCCGAGCTTCCCGCGCCCGACCATCGGCTCCTCGTCGCGCAAGACAACGGGGAAAAATTCCCCTGTTTTGCTACAGTAAAACGTTAATTAAAATTTACATTTTCTGCCATTGCCACATTTTAATCATATTCTATTCACTCTGCATTGCGGAAAATATCCTGTAGTTTCTCATAATTGCCATTTCAGCATTGTTTCTTGCTTAAACCTTAATCTAAAGGCAATCTTGGCTTGGTTCTTGTCCAAATTGACTCTGAACAAACATTTTTAAGTGGCGCGAATTTTAATACGTTATTGCCTCCCTGTGGATACGACCCGCTCCTCTGCGAGTGGTTATTTCTTATTAAAAATTGATTAGTCGATTTTTCCACCACATTAAACTACAAACGACTTAAAAGCGAAAGATCGAACGGTCAAATGGCGCCGTTGCCGGGGACGCAACAGACGCAATAATTTTGCCTAATTTTAGTTTGATTATTTGTCAATTGCACAGAGATTTGACCATCTATTATTTTCTTTTCTGTGCGAGAAATTTTGTGCAAGAATCAGCCACTGTGAGAGGCGACCCTTGACGTCGCCAGACGAGAAGTGGACAAGCAATTTTGAAAGGAGGAGAAGGACGAGGACGCGACGGACACCATTGTATTTAATCGCTAATTTAATTAGAATAGAATTAAGACTGAAGACTTAATTTTTCATTACAGTTAGTTTGAAACCCTTGTTCTGGGGCATATTTTGAGGGTTTGTTCCCTGATTTTGTTTTGGACCCGTGTTGGGTAATTTTTGGGAGCCTGTTCCCTTTTCTTTAGATTTATTATTATTTTTTATTATTACTTTTATTTGCTTGTGCATAAGTAGTTCTAAAAAAAATAGAAAAAGAAAAAAAAAAAATGAGCTGCCTGCTAGAAGTTGCCTGCCCTAGGACGAACCATTTAGGTCTATATGAGCAGCCTCTAGATTTGCTTTTCTGCATTGCGTGCATTTTTGCATCGAAGATCGCTGGAGGCAAGGTACGCATTCTCTTACTTTGCATCCTATTTTTGATCACGCATTGCATTTGGGATTTAATGCGAAGACCACCTAATCTGTACTGAATAAATCTAACAAGTGGTCACATTTTTTTTAGAAAAAGGACTAATTAAAGGAAGGGCATTTTAAAAACCAAGGATTTCATTTTCAAACTTGGCGTGCGATTCAAAGTTCAAAATCTTTTACTGTGTATGCACACTTATTTCACTTGCACCACGACACGCTTCTAGACACTCCTTAGGTTTGGAAATACTAGGACAAGAGCCCTCCTTTCGTTGGATTTTGAAGTGTTCGGAACTTGAGATCAAAGGTTTTGTAAATCCAAAGAGGGGGATACCCTATCACGGATTTTTGGGGGTAGTTGAGGAGCACCGCGAAAGCACAGCTTCAAAGGAAGGCTTAGGCCTACTTGCATCCCTCGATCTTCCGTCTTTGGATTTACTTGACCATTTGAGATTTAGGGAAGAACACCTAAGCTCCAACTAGGTCTTTTTAGGCGAGCCGTAGGTCGACAATAGGCGCGTAAATTGATTGAACAAATTGTATTGTCACCTGCAATCTGACTTAAAATCAAAAGCCTAAATCTGTAAAGACCAAATAAGTCCGTTTGAATTGTGTTTGTAGTGCATGCTTGGTAGGCGTTCTCTTAGGAGACAACTTGTATTTGATCCTGAACCGGAAAGAATCCTAAGAAAAGACCTCCCAAGGGTAGAAATGGCCGGTCAAAGGAGCCTTAAGGAATATTTCATCCCAACCAACCAAGCTGGCCCAGCACTACGTAGACCTGGAGGGGATAATCCATATGAGATCAAAAGTAGTACCATATCCTTGCTACCCTCCTTTTATGGTACTACTAGGGAAGACCCTTACAGGCATATTGAGGAATTCACCGAGGTCTATTCCACGGTGAAGCTGCAGGGCGTTACTGATGACGCTCAAATGCGGACCCTTTTTCCCTTCTCCCTAAAGGACAAAGCCAAGTATTGGTATCACACCCTTGATAATTTAAATACTTGGGATGCCCTGAAAAAGGAGTTTTTGAAGAAGTACTTCCCCATGAGCAAAATAAATCACTTTAGGAGGGAAATCATGAGTTTTGCTCAAAAGGATGGGGAAGCTTTCCATGATGCGTGGGAGAGCTTTAACGATTTGCTGAGACTTTGCCCACATCACCAGGTGCCTAAATGGCAACTGGTTGAAAGGTTCTACACCGGACTTAATGATTCTCATAGGCAAACTGTGGATGGTGCCTGTGCAGGAACCTTTCTATCTAAGACTGAGGATGAAGCTTGGAACTTATTTGATACTTTGAGTGAGAATTCTATTCACTTGAATTCTGCCTACATGGATAGAAAGCCCACTCTCATGCAAAGAAAGTTGGAGGCGAATGAAGCAAGGGAAACCCAGAATTTAGCTTATCAAATTCAATTACTGAATCAAAACATGGAAAGGCTTATGTCGAACCCGAGTTCATTCACACCTAACACCTCCACATCCCAAGCTTCCGAATGTGTAATTTGTCAAGGCAATACACACGCCACTGTGGATTGCCACTTAGCCTCCCAATTCCCTGAGCTTGTACAAGCAGATTTGAATGCCGCTCAAGGGTTCCGTCCAAGACCTCGTAATGATCCTTTCTCCAACACTTATAATGAGGGATGGAGGAACCACCCAAACTTTTCATGGAGACAAGGAAATGTCTCAAATTCAGGGAATTACAAACCGCAATCCTTTCAAAACCATCAAATGAACCAACCTCAGACCTTTGCCCAACCTAAAACCTCTGAGATGGATGAATTGAAGGCGATATTGAAAACTATGCAAGAAAGTCAAAGTGCCATCATCCAATCTCATGACAAGGCTATACATGAGATGAAATCACAAATTGGACACCTTGTTGAGGCCGTTAGACAGAGGGAGACTGGGAAGTTTCCAAGTGCTGCTGAGGAAAATCCTAAAGGAAAAGGGATTGTCTTTAGGGAGCATGCTCAGGCGGTGACTATTCTGAGGAGTGGGAAAGAAATTTCCAAACCCGATGCTCCTATAGTCTCACCCCCTAAAAAAACATCCACCCCGACTTTCACCCCCACCGAAGAAGATTTGCCCAAATCTTCTCCGCTTGAAATCACCTCACCGGAAGAAGTTGCGCCCGTTCCACCCCTTACTCGACATGACAACCCTTCCACCCAGAGATCGAGAGTGCCATTTCCAGAGTGCTTATCCACCTCTGGGCAGACTTCTGCTGGCTCATCTGGAGCCAAAGATAAGACGGATGAGATTATGGAAACTTTCAAGCAAGTGCAGATTAACCTGCCTTTGCTTGAAGCTATCAGGCAGATTCCGTCTTATGCCCGCTTCTTAAAGGACTTGTGCACGAAAAAGCGGCAATCTAGAAAACAGGTCCAGTCTAAAGTTGTCCTGCCTGATTCTGTTAGCTCAATTGTTCAACATGGCACACCTCTGAAACTTAAGGACCTAGGGGCCCCATATATCTCTGTAGTTATTGGTGACTTACAAATTGATGAGGCTCTGCTTGATCTGGGTGCGGGGGTGAACATCCTTCCGAGCTATGTATATGAACAACTTGGGGGAGGCAATCTGAAGCCTAGCCCTGTAGTCCTTCAAGTTGCTGATCGATCACTTAAGACACCACGGGGAATTTTGGAAGATGTCCTCGTAAGAGTGGAGGATTTCTTCTTTCCCGTTGACTTCTTAGTTTTGGACACTGACCCTACCAACAAGCCAACCAAACCCTCCATCATTTTGGGCCGCCCCTTCTTTGCAACTTCCCATGCTTCAATTAATTGCAATACTGGGGCATTGAAAATGGGCTTTGGGAATAGGAAAATCCGGCTTAATGTGTTTGATGCTTACAAACAAGCTGGACTTGAGGATTGTTCTCAAGTTGAGGTGATAGATGACCTGATTGAAGAGGCAACTCCTGCAATGTTATGTGATGACCCCCTTCAGCATGTCATGCTAAATGAGCATTCCCATCTCTTGGAGGAATGTGAAGGGGATATACTAGAACTAGAGGAATTGCTAGGAGTTTCTGCTGAGTCTCTTCCCCCATCATTTCCGCCGAAGGCAGATTTGCTACCTGAGATGGGGACATCTATTATGAAACCCTCAACCATACAAGCCCCCAACCTTGAGTTGAAACCCCTCCCTGACACTCTCAAGTATGTTTTCCTAGGTGCCAATGATACGCTCCCAGTTATCATTTCGGCTGTGCTGTCTGAGGCACAGGAGGGAGCCTTGATTGAATGCCTGTCTAGGCATAAGGAAGCTATTGCTTAGAGCATTGCTGACATTAACGGTATAGACTCTACACTCTGCATGCACCACATTTATACTGATGATTCCATCAAGCCTTTTAGGGACATGCAGAGACGTCTGAACCCTAATATGAGGGAGGTTGTAAAAAAGGAAATCCTGAAGTGGTTGGACGCTGGGATCATATATCCCATTGCTGATAGTAAATGGGTCAGTCCCATTCATGTGGTGCCAAAGAAGGCAGGCTTTACTGTGGAACTCAACGACCAAGGTGAACAAGTTGTCACTAGGCCCTCAACTGGATGGAGGGTCTGTATTGATTACCGCAAGCTGAACACCGCTACCCAGAAGGATCACTTTCCTTTGCCTTTTATTGATCAAATTCTCAAAAAATTGGCAGGGAATAAGTATTATTGCTTTCTCGATGGATATTCTGGGTACAATCAGGTGGCAGTCTTTCCTGATGACCAGGAAAAGACGACATTCACGAGTCCTTACGGTACTTTTGCATTCAGGCGTATGCCGTTTGGATTATGTAATGCCCCTGCAACTTTCCAGCGGTGTATGATGTCTATCTTTTCGGACATGATTGACGAGTGTGTCGAAGTATTTATGGATGACTTCTCTATTTATGGCTCGTCTTTCGACCAGTGTCTCCTGCACCTGGAGAATGTGTTGAAACGATGTAAGGAGACTGGTTTAGTCCTTAGCTGGGAGAAAAGTCACTTCATGGTACAGAAAGGAATTGTACTTGGGCATGTTGTATCTGAGCAAGGTTTGGAAGTAGATAAAGCCAAGATTGATTCTATTTCCAAACTTCCATTGCCTACGAATGTCAAACAGATTAGATCCTTTCTGGGCCATGCTGGCTTTTACAGGCGCTTTATTAAAAATTTTAGTAAGATTTCTAGGCCACTTTGTGACTTATTGGCGAAGGAATCTTCCTTCAGTTTTGATTCAAAGTGTGCCGAGGCCTTTCAAACTCTAAAGGAGGCCTTGATCTCTGCGCCTGTTCTCCAAGCTCCTGATTGGGCACTCCCCTTTGAGCTTATGTGTGATGCTTCGGATTATGCAGTGGGAGCAGTCCTTGGACAAAGGGTTGAGGGAAGACCTCATGTGCTGCATTATGCAAGCAAGACTTTAACTGAACCTCAGCAAAACTACACCGTCACTGAAAAAGAATTACTTGCTGTAGTTTTTGCTCTGGAGAAGTTTAGGTCTTATTTACTTGGGTCTAAGGTGGTTATTTTTACTGATCATGCAGCAGTGAAACATCTCATGGCTAAGAAAGATTCTAAGCCACGTCTGATTAGGTGGATCTTACTCCTTCAAGAATTTGACTTGGAAATACGTGAAAAGAAAGGAGTAGAAAATGTTGTGGCTGACCACCTATCTCGTCTTCCTCTTAACGACTCTATTTCTGAAGACATTCGTGAGACATTCCCCGATGAAACTCTGATGGCGGTAACACCAACTTTACCTTGGTATGCAGACATTGTAAATTACTTGGTCACTGGACAAACTCCTGGCTCTTGGGATAAGCAGAAAAGAAAGAGATTCATTTCTCAAGCGAGATATTTTCATTGGGAAGAGCCAAAATTATTTAGAATTGGACAAGACCAAGTTTTGAGACGTTGTGTGCCTGAAGAGGAACAACAAAGTGTGCTGACATTTTGCCATGAACTTCATTGTGGAGGACACTTTGGTGCTAAGAAAACTGCTTTTAAGGTTCTCCAGTCTGGTTTTTGGTGGCCTTCCTTATTTAAGGATTCTCATAATTTTGTTAAGGCCTGTATTAGATGTTAACGGACTGGAACGATTGGGAAGAAGAATGAAATGCCTCAACATCCTATTCAATCTGTTGAAATTTTTGATGTGTGGGGAATTGACTTTATGGGCCCCTTCCCGTCGTCCCATGGTTTTGAATATATCTTGGTGGCAGTTGATTATGTCTCTAAATGGATAGAGGCCATTCCGACGCGCACAAATGACCACTCTGTGGTTTTGAAATTTGTGAAGGCCAATATCATATCCCGTTTCGGCTGCCCCAAGACTATTATAAGTGATGGGGGACCTCATTTCCGAAACCACCACTTCAATTGGTTAATTAAGAGTTTGGGAGTGACTCACAAGGTTGCTACCCCTTACCACCCTCAGACAAGTGGTCAGGTTGAAGTATCAAATAGGGAGATAAAAAATATTTTGGAAAAGACCGTTAGACCTGATAGGAAAGATTGGTCCCAAAAGCTCGATGATGCTTTGTGGGCTTATCGAATGGCTTATAAGACCCCTTTGGGTACTTCTCCCTTTCGGATTGTGTATGGAAAAGCGTGCCATTTACCTGTTGAGTTGGAACATAAAGCACTTTGGGCTATTCGAAGTGTTAACATGGATTTAGAGAAGGCAGGTAAGGCACGATTTCTAGAATTAAGTGAGCTTGAGGAGCTGAGGAATGATGCTTATGACACCTCTCAAGCTTATAAAGAAAGAACTAAGGTCTTGCATGACAAGTTTATTCTTCGAAAGACCTTTGAACCCAACCAACAAGTCTGGCTTTTCAATTCCAGACTTAAGCTTTTTCCTGGGAAATTAAAATCTCGTTGGGATGGGCCTTACATAATCACCAAAGTATTCCCCCATGGAGCTGTGGAGATCAAAAATCCTTCCTCTTCAGCAACTCCCTTTATCGTCAATGGTCAACGGTTAAAACCGTACATAACTTTAGATGGCCATCTAGTTGACGAAGTCACTCTTGAGGAGCCTTAGCTCCTACTATTCTCCGCCTCAGGTAATATCTTCCTTTAGCTATTTTTGATTTTCAATGAGGACATTGTTTGAACCAGGCATGGGAGAGAGGACCTGAGGCATTTTGTTTATAGCATGCATTTATAAAAAAAAAAAAAGAGAGAAAAAAAGAGAGAAAAAAAAAAGAGAACAAAAAAAAAAAATAAAGTTTTGAGCTTAACTGGCTAGATCTTGCAGTCTTAAGCAAATCAGAACTCTAGGGTAGACTAAGTTAATTTTAGGGTCAAACTTTAGAAGCTAAATAAGCTACTAGCTTTAGACCTTTAGGGTCCTTTGTGGACTTAAAAACTTAAGTAGGAGTTAAGTTGCGGACCATTCTTCAAGAGGTTGAGGAAGGGAAGCTAGGGTTTGAGTTAAAAGGTGGGGTAGTACCTGCAGTCTTATTCTACCTTTTGGTTTACGGGTCCTTGTAACCCAAGCATCCAAATTGTTCACGCTTGGTCTGGTAATTAACTTAATTTCTGAAAAGAGATTTGGTTCTCTTAGTTTTGACTTAAGAAAGGCTTGAAAACACATTTTGATTGGAAGAGTTCCCGCCGCAAGAGAGGTGGAGTATATAATCGCCTTGAGGATGCGATGGTAACATATTACCTCCTCGGCGCTTGTCTCTTAGGATATCCATCCTACTGGGGGTATGTAAGCGCATTGCGCGGTTCAGGTACCATGGGCGGCCCTATCTCGAAGTGCCGATTGCCATAGGCCTGAATTCGCTTAAGAAATCCATGGGCGATACTATCTCGAAGTGTCGATTGCCAGGAGTTCTTGGGGTCGTTATGGGCGGTGCTATCTCGAAGCATCGAAAGCCAGGCACCCTTCGAGGTATGGTAATGGGGACAATGAATCCGACACAGACCGTGTTGATAGCTGATCTGAGGTTAGACTTAGAAGAATCAAACAAAAAAAAAAGTATATATATTAAAAAAAAAAAATTCCTTTAACTCAAATAACTCGGACCAATGCAAAAGCACGGATGCTTTAATCTCAGGGATCAATAAACTTTAGGGTAGAGTCAGAAATCAAGGAAACTTGTGCTTGCAACTCGTCTTTAGCCGACCTAGTCTGTAACTTAGTAACTACTTAGGGACCTTAGGTTTAGAACCTGAACTTAATATGCTTCTGAAGGAAGACTAAGTGAGTTGACTAGTCTACTTAGAGTGCTAGGTTTCGCTTAATTTTGCTAGGGACTAGCAAAAACTAGGCATGGGGGTATTTGATTAGCCCATAGTTGTGGGCTATTTAAGTATTTAAGTGCCTACACATTAGGTTAATTCTAACATTTATTTAGTATAAATTAGGATGTAAATAGATTAATTCATAGTTTTAATCTAATTACATAATCCATATATTGCATTCATATCTTAAGTGCATTTAGAATTAGCTTAAAATAGCATTCATCTAATTAGATAACCAATTAGGTATATTATTTTTATTAACATAGAAGTTGAGGGTCTATACATAAATAACCCTAATATTTTAATAATATTTTCTTTATTCGTCTTCTTTCAAAACGGCTGGCTGCCGCTCCAACGCCCGGGTGATGCAGTGAAGGAGCCATTCAAGGGGGAGTGGATACGGTGGATCTGGTCGGCCGCTGATTTCAAATTTGTTCAGGCCACTACAAAAGGAGCACTGAGGCAGCCGAGCTCAGAAGGCCTCCGCCACCGACCCACCACTGTGCAGAGAGAACCTCTCTCTTCCACTCCACACTGTCGGCCTCTACCGTGGCGGCGAGTCTCCACCACCGTGGGCGTGTGGTGTGACAGGCCACACCGCCATCCGGAGCTCGTCCGCATTACCGTGAGCACCCTAGCGTGCATCTTCCTCGCCGTCATCGCAGACCACCACCACCGAGCTACTGATCAGCCACCCTCTCAGTAACTTAAGACGTCTGGGAAATTTACCAGACGTCTGAAGTTACCCGCTCACCTCCACTTCCTCAGCCTGCACTCTCCAACCGGCCACCAGACCGCCTGCGCCCTCCACCGCTCACCGGCTGCAAACCTACGCACGCCTGCAGATCAACCGCGCACCCTCCGCAGACCCTCCGCCCACGCCAGCTTCCACCGCACATGCCAACCGCCTGCAGACCACCGCGCAAGCGCCCTCCTGCAGACCACCGCCCACGCACAACCGCGCGCCCTCCTGCAGACCCTCCGCGTACCCACGCACAACCGCCTGCAGATCGCCCAACTGACCACCGCGCACGCCAGCCGCACACGCCAGCCGCAGCAGCCACCCCCGCAGCAGCAGCAGGTGGCGGACTTCACGCCAACAGGCTGCGCAAGCTGCCGGCTGTAGCACCTCCGCCGGAGCTCGTCCGGCCACCTCCGACCGCCGCGCGACTCGCCGCCACCACCGATTCGAAGCCCTTGATCCAAGGGACCTCGTCGTCCATCGGCTCCTCGTCGTGCAAGACAACGGGGAAAAATTCCCCTGTTTTGCTACAGTAAAACGTTAATTAAAATTTACATTTTCTGCCATTGCCACATTTTAATCATATTCTATTCACTCTGCATTGCAGAAAATATCCTGTAGTTTCTCATAATTGCCATTTCAGCATTATTTCTTGCTTAAACCTTAATCTAAAGGCAATCTTGGCTTGGTTCTTGTCCAAATTGACTCCGAACAAACATTTTTAAGTGGCGTGAATTTTAATACGTTATTGCCTCCCTGTGGATACGACCCGCTCCTCTGCGAGTGGTTATTTCTTATTAAAAATTGATTAGTCGATTTTTCCACCACATTAAACTACAAACGACTTAAAAGCGAAAGATCGAACGGTCAAGGGGTTAATGGGGACTCAACCCCCGTGTCTTGGGCGAAGAACGAGGGTCACAAATCCCTTTTATTTTGCACAGGTGACTTTAGTTTCCATGATGTGGGACTATGCGTCCCACAGTCTTCCTTGCGTGTAGCTGGAGGATGAGGACTCCACTTGAGGTCGAAGACGAGGTTGCGAGGTGTGATTGAGTGCCTGAAGAAGGGCTTGGAGATAGTCCGCAGTGTCTGAGGGTGTTGCCAAGATGAATTGTGGCTGGAGAACTAAAGTCATGGTCGGCAAAGTTGAGGGCGGCAACGAAGGTCCAGTGATCACCTGAAAAGCAAAATACGACTTTGTGGCCACATCAAATTTGTTCAAGAAGATTTCCATGGAGTGGCGAGTGCTTTGGTGGGTGTGGTGTGGTGTACGTGTGCATGAGGAGGTCTGATGACCTTAAGATGAAGGTGCGATGGTGCTTGTGTTGAGTGGAGTAAGTGAGCGACCAATACCCTCAAATACTTGAGGGGTTTTGGTCAGTGGAGCATGGCAAAGGTCTCTGGACTGGTGGGGGGTGTTTTGATGCAATGTAGCAGGTTTGCAACGTTGCCAGAGGTACACTGGAGATGAGGGGGATGACGGTGGCACAGGCATGAGAGCATTCTGAAGTGGATGTGGAGTATGTGAAGCGGATCAGTGGGCAGTGTAGAGTCGAGTGAGGGCAGTTGCAGACGACGGAGATGCAAAGATGGCACCGACTATGCTTGGCCATTGTCGGAGATGAAGGTAGCTCTGGGAGGTAGGACGGCGACACTTGAAGGGAGAGAGAGCCCTTTGCAGGTATGGCGAGGTGCGAAAGAAGTTGGGGAAGATGGACCCGCTGCCTATAGTATATGGCAGCAGGCGAGGAGACCGAAGGGAGGAGGTGACCGGAGTGGAGTTGTAGTCGGTTGGAGGTAGAGAAGAAGAGGGTTTTGTGGGTCTAAAACTTGCTAAGGAGTTTGGCCTGGTGTAGGGAACCCTTTTATAGAGCTTCAGGTGAGCTTCCAAGCTTGGAAACAAGCTTGAGAAGATCAGATTTTCAGGAGGAAGATTCTTAAAATCCAAGGGTTTGCACAAGCAACATGGAAGGATTTGGAATCAAATTTTAGGTTTAGGTGATCAGGGATATGCTCAGGATCATCCCTTCCAATTTTGGAAGGGATTGACTAAGCAATCAGGGAGGAATCCTTGATTGGAAGGTCAGGTTCATGGGTTCACACCTGCCATGGTGGCAGGGACCCAACTGTGAAGAAGATGAATAACTTAGGGGGGTATTTGCAAGGATTTCAAAAGCTAGGGGCATGAATGAAAGAGAAAGAGTTAGATGAACTAAAATGCAAACTAGGTCAACATGGACTCTGATTGGGCCCAAGTTTTGGAACAAACCTAATTTGGACCCAAGGAATTTGATGGTGAAGTCAGATTTTTGTTTTGACCAAGTTTTACTAAGCAATTTGCGTAAAAACTCAAATTAGGACAAAACTGTGTCTATGACTCTTTTTAAGGCCAAAAAATGTTTCAGATGGTTAAATCAAGGTTACCAAACCATATGGAATATTTTTCTATAAATCTTATAAGGTTTAGATTAATTTTATCCTAACCAGAACCTCTGTTATTTAAGAGGATCTGAAATTAGGTTTTCTGTCTGCATGAACCCACTTATTTGTCATTAATGAACATTTGACCTTAGACTAACCTAATGGGAACACCATCATGAGCCATAACTAGCTCAATTTAGTTATTATCAAGGAATAAATGCTCTTACATAACTGCTAGAGAGTCCTAAGTCACTGCAAATCCATTCTAAGGGAAGGACAAGAAACCAGGGTTAAAACTATAATTTTACCATCATATCATGAATGTAGTACAATCACAGGTTTTCCCAAGGGGTAATTAAGGGTCAAATGGTCTCAAATATCCAACAAGTAGGTTAACACAGATAGAAAAGGATTTTTGCGTGTTTTGAGAATTAAATGACTTTTGAAACCCTAAAAACTGACCCTCTTCATTACCTGAGGTTATGGTCAGGTTAAAATTCACCTAAACCCTCTAAAATTCATATGAAAATATTCTATAGGGTTTGGTACCTTCAATTTGACCATCAGAACCCATCTTGACCCAAAACAGAGTCCTAAACAAACATTTGCCCTAATTTGGCTTTTTACATAAATTACAAAAATCTAACTAGGCCAAAACCAAAATCCAACTTCACCATTGGATTCCTTAGGTCAAAATTAGGTTTGTACCAAAATTTGGACCTAATCTGATACTGTCTTGACCTAGTTTGCAATTCGGTCCTGTCTGATTCTTTTATATCACATATATGCCCTTAACTTTCAAAATCCTTACAAAAAGGCCCATAACTTTGTCATATTTTTCACATACAGGTCCTCACACCATTTTTGGAAGGTTAAACATTCACCATCAAGTTTCGAGCAAGGATTTCTCGCTCAATTCTCAATCAATCTTTCCCAAAATTGATACGGGGATTCCTTTGGAAGTTGCCTTCCATTTGAGCCATTCCTTAGGCTCTAAGTCTTTCCCAAAAGGTCATGCAAACCTTCCAAATGTTCGGGTATCCGACATGTGCATGACCTTCCAAGCTTGGAAGGGCTTCCTATGGCCTATAAAAGAACCCTTGTTGCATTCCGCTTCTTTTCAGCAAAGGGCCCTAAAAGCCTATCTTCGACCACCGTAGACCCCTGCTCCGGCGACCTCTTCGACCCTCCTCCTCCGGCCATCCAACCAGTAAATTGGACGACTGACTAGCTTCCTCTCTTCCTCGCAACCCTCCCCAACCAAAAAGAGGGCGATTCTCCATTTAACTTGTCGTCGCCGCCTTTACCTCATTCTCCGGCTCTGGTCAACCAACACCAGAGCCCTCTGCCGCTCTACCTCGTACCTAAGTCCCTATATCTCTCCCTTTTCCTCTCTACATTATTCTCCCACTCTCACAACACACGTACGACCGCCAATTCTCCCTCAACGCCGTCACCTTCTTCCGCTCTGGCAAAGCGCCGACGACACCTACACACCACCACACCGCTCAAAACTCGCCACAATCACACCCATTAGTATCGCCACCTTCCAGAGAGAAAAATCCCTCTCGTTGTTTACTTGATTGGCCTCTTTATAGGCCTCCCGAACACCACACTCACCGCACCTCCACTCCAAGGTCGTACGGCCTTCACACACCCTCACACACAAAATCACCACCACCATCACACTCGATGGTCCTTAGTGATCCTGCAGAATGCTTTTGACAAGGCCAAAAGCCCATTCTGCTTGTTTTAGGTGTCAAGCTTCGGCCGGCATTAGCAAGTGAAGCCTTCTTCTGCACCTGAAGCTCCAGGAAACTCTCCCAGGCGTCATGGAACACCTCCAGGAGGGGTCTCAGGGTGCTAATTGAAGACATCGTCCTCAATAGTTGCTCCAATTGGAGAGCTCATCACAGTAGCTACACACGTGTAGAAGGGCACTGCCTTTAGTGCCACATCGGTAGCTGACGAAGCGGCACACGAAAATAAATTGAATTTCTACTATAGCCTTATTGCCTCAATAGCACGGGGCAAGGTCCGCTCGCTTGTGCCCATGCACGCCCTCGCCTACGGCCACACCATGCGGGTCTGGGCTTGGTCCGTTTACCCGAATACCCAGGTCTGGTCTAGTTTGCTGGTTCTAAGGAAGGAAGAAGAGAAAAAGGAGAGGAGAGAGGGGGGTTTTGCTCTATCACCCTCCTCTTGACTTTTGTGAGATCTGAGAGAGGCCTTTGCCTCTACTGGCATGCTAAGTCCTATGTTGTGCCTTCTCTGAAGCTAAAGGAAAAGAGAATAGAAGGAGGAGAAGAAAGAAGAGAAGAACTTGAAGAAGAAGAGGCCTTTGCCTTTGTTAAGGCATCTGAGTGACTATTCTGTCATCTGATATCTGCTGATACCTTGGTTCTATTGATTAAATTGAGATGTGCTTGGCTGATATGATATGTTACTTTGAGTACCTTCCAAAGTTTAACATTGTAGGGTAATTTGGTTATTCAAATCACCATTTTACCCTCTCATCTTTTTTCATTATTGACAACAAATTTCATATCATTTTTGTTTGAAATTCTTATATTGCATTTGAAATGCGATCATAAGAAGTATTTTGCCAATTGCTCCTTGATACGAATTTTACACAGTTTGTAAAATACGTCATTGTAACGTGCAAAACCAATCAACTATTAAATTTATAAACCTAGATAGTGGGATATCTAGGGTCATCCAAGGAGGCAAGTTTGCAAAAATTAAATCACTTGCTTGGAATATAAATCTCAACTTTCTTTTTGATCTTTTTTCAATATATCATTTTTATGTTTTTAAAATTAAGGCAACATGCGAAGTTGTTGGTAGGAAAAATTACTACACCTACGATGCTAATCTAAGTGACAAAAATTATCCTCTTTCTAAGCTCAACCTAGGGGCGTGGAGGCCTAGGTTAATTAGAAAGGAGGAGTGCGACTATACTAATGATAAAGCAAGGTAATGCAAAAAGAAAGAGTGCAACAAAAAATTAAGGCAACTTCTTTTTTATACTAAAGGAAATTGTCTACTAGTAGATGAATGCTTCTACAAAAAAAAAAACAACTTGAAAACAAAATAAAGACAAATCCTTTAGATGATGATGGTGATGAAGAGGATGAAGATCTTCTTGCTCCAATCCTGGTAGCTCCTAGGCTTGAAAAGATCTTCAGCTCCTTCCTTCTATAGCTCCGCCAAGGTGATGTCCTCCAAAGAAAGCCCTAAGGGGGCGTGCCCTAAGCTTTTCCCCAAGGGTGGACGTCCACCCTAGGTTCTTCTCCTTTACCTAGCCGTCCTCCTAGAAGTAGAAAAGCCCTCCTCCTTGGCGTGGCCCAAGTTGAAGAGAGTGGGGAGAAGAAGGCACCAAAGGGGCTGGTGATGTGCCCCTTTAATCTTCTTCTCTACTCCTTCTTCTTGGCCGTAGGTATAGGTGGATGTAGGTGGAAGTAGACACTAATGGAGGATGCTCTAAAATGGTGGTAGGTGGTGGGTTTATATAGAGTAGTAAGGGGGCTAAGGTGACTCTTGAAATGGAGGGCTAAGATGGGAAGATGGAGGTGGTTGGGGATCCTATGGCTAAGGGCAATTGGCTCCAACCCAAGGGACACCTAGGGGGTGGTTATGGGTGGTGGCACCCCTTGAAGTTGGCACCAAAATGGCTTCTAGAAGGGGGGCTTAGGTGGTGCCAAGTAGGGTTCTAGAAGGAGGGGTAGTTAGGGTTAGGTTTTGGTGCCAAAATTGGTGCCTTTTGGTGGTGATGATGGGGTGAAGAGGTGGCTAGGTGGTGGCACCAACTTGGAGTAGGATTGCTAGCTTAGGTAGGGCTTAAGTTGGTAGAGCTAGCTAGGGTTGAGTTGAAGGTGGTGGATGGCCAAGGAGCTGGTTGCTAGCTAAGCTAGCTTTGCTAGCTATGGAGTAGAGGAGGAGGTATTGGAGCTAGGGTTTGAAGAGAGGAGCTGAGGAGGAGAAGTCTGGAGCTAGAACTAGAGTTGGTAGCTACTGAAGAGGCTGGCATGGAGCTACTCAAGCTGGCTTAGCTTGCTAGTTCTTTGCTAGCTGCTAAGCCAAGCTAAAGTGAGCTGGCTTCTACCATAATGAGCTGAGGTGAGCTGGGTCTGGTGCTCCCGGGGAGGATCAAGCTGGTTGAGGCAACTAAGGTAGCTTAGCTCAATTGAGTTGAACTAAGCTGAGTCGTCGAGAGCTGGACTTGAGATTCCTAAGTTGGGATGAGTTCTTCAGCTGGTTGGAGTTGAGTGGAGTTGGATGTAGCTGGATCTGAGCTGAGGTGAACTCCAGTCAACTCAGCTGAGCTAGCTGGAGCTCCCTGTGGACTAATGGGAGCTGAGATGAGTTAGACTCAACTAGGTTGAGCTGGATCTGAGCTGACCTGAGCTAGGGTGAGCTAAGATGAGCTCTCTTGAGCTGCCATTCAGCTGAGATTACCTTAATGGAGTTGGGATGAGCTAACCCTAGTCCAAGTGAGCTAGGTTCCAGCTGTAGTGAGCTAGGTCAAGCTGAGTTCCAATTAGTTTGAGCTCCTCCTTCACCATTTGCCTTCTTAAGTGCTAGGGTTTTAGGGATCTGTATATCTGTTCATCCATAACA
This sequence comes from Thalassia testudinum, assembly GCA_037157565.1. Classification (NCBI taxonomy): domain Eukaryota; kingdom Viridiplantae; phylum Streptophyta; class Magnoliopsida; order Alismatales; family Hydrocharitaceae; genus Thalassia; species Thalassia testudinum. Next base: position 151,369,571 of record JAZHRO010000031.1, read on the forward strand.
CTCACAAAAACACATTAAAACAACAAAAGAAAATGCAATGCATGCCTAACCTAGTTAATGCCTAAATGCAGCCTAAAAATCCATTTGCGGAGCAAAACTCTAAGAGCTAGGTTTGTTTTTATGCATAAGAATGATGATAAACTGTCGTTTATCACACCCCCATGCTTATCTTTTACTAGTCTCTTAGCAAAACTTTAATTTTTTTTCGAAAACGGAATTTTTGGGAAATCTAATTTTTTCAACTTTTGAGGAGAAAAAGATTAGGGGGCCTTGGTTGATCTAAACACAGGAGGCACGGGATTTGTTTTGGATCTAACCATTAGACAAAATGGGATCAATATATCCTCCAGAAAATTCACAAATTAACCCCTTGTTAATTCAGATGACTTGAAATTTTTGTTTTTAGGATTTTCTGGCTCATGAATCTTATTCGCAACTTGCAAAATCCTTTAAAACCTTGTGTCCGTGCTTGTGAAAAGCCAACATTTATAAGAGCGTGCTATTATTTTTATTTTTTTTATTTTTTTATTTTATTTTTTTCCTCCCCCATGCTTATTTTTAGCTTAGTCTTACAACAGATGTGTCGGGATCATCATTCCCGTTACCAATCCTCGAGGGGGCTCTGGCGCCAGTACTTCAGGATAGCACTATCCATGACACCACCCAGGAGCTCACAACCCCAAAACACAATGCGGTGTAAAGGGGCGCTCCAAGAAAACTCAAGCTCTTACTCCGACACTATAGGTAGAGCACTGTCTAAGACACTTGAGCTGCTAAAATGCGCTTTAATGCTCCATTTGAAGATATGAAATATAGATATGGAGCAGCGCCAAGGGAGTAATATGTTGACATCGCGTCCTCAAAGGAGGCATTTTCCTCCTCGACAATGGGAACTCAAACCAATGATCTGCTTCAGACTTTTACTAAGTCCAAACAAGGGAGTTTTTCTAATTTTTAGTTGTTTTTTAAGTGTTGGCTTGTGTGTAAAAATTGACACAAGAAGTTCCTCAAGAAATGCAAGTTTTTGAATCAAAAACTAAGCCATATACTTTCCATATTACAAAATAGGATCAAGTCACCCGAACTATCATGAGTTCAGGTGGAATTTTAGAGAAGGATATTTGATCTAGTCTAAAAATAGACCTTGAAATTCTAATGATCAGATTCGCATCACCTTCCCTAGTTTGTTAAAGATTAAATCCCATTGTACCCAAAAGTGAATTTTTCAACTTTAGTCCCAATTTCAAAATTTTTCCTCAAAAAGTTTTTAACATTTTTATTTTTTTGGGTATGCAAGCAGGAAATAAACTAAAGAAAAATGCATGTTTTTAGGTTTTGAAAATCCTAAATCAATCATCAAATTTTAAAAACACCCCCCCATGCTTAAGATATGCAATATCCTCATGCATTAGGAGGGAAAAGGGATCACCTTAATGAAGAGCAGTTGGGTTTAGGATGGTCAAAACCTGGAAAAAGAAAGGAAAAAGGAAAGCAGGAAAAATGATGGGTTACCTCCCATCCAGTGCTATCTTTTATGCCAGTCAGCCGAGCGTGAAGGTATGCACGGAAAACGGACAATCATGTAAATAATTGGACACTTGAATGTCCTCAAGAAATGTGTTTTCCTCAAGATCCCTGAAAAGGTGAATGGTAAAGAAGTTGGGATCAAAATGAAATGGAAAAATGGAAGAATGACTCAGATCTGGCCATGGTTTAAGTGCTTGTAAAATGCTAGACTCTGGTGGGTCAAGTGATAGGTCCAATGGAAAGGGATGGGGAAAGGAGTCAATGAGATGTAGGGTGGGTGAAGTTAGTGTGGATGTTTTTAGTGAAAAATCAGGAAGATGAAAAGGGGGAAAGTCAAACCCTAGTTGATCTGGAAAGTCTTGGACCACATAATTATCCTTTGAATAAGAATCAATAAAATCTAAAACAATAGTGGTCAAAGCTGAATGAGATTGGATCAACATAGACTTCTCAAATACTGCTTCCATTTTATTATCAGTGTCCTCAAAAATTTTGTGATCAATGGACCTTGTGGAAGCTAGAAATAAATCTAATGAGAAGGTCTGGTTACTGCAACTTATATTCATTTTCCCAGAATGAGAATTGATATTAGCTGCTGCCATAATCAGAAAAGGTCTTCCAAGGATGGCATTAATGAGAGCCTTAGAAGCCTCTATGTCAAGGACCAGAAAATTTACCAGAAATAGACAATTCCGAACCTTGATAATACTATCCTCAACAACTCCCCGCTGTTGAATGGTAGATCAGTCTTCCAATTGAAATTGAACCTTAGTAGGTTTTAAATTACTGAATCGAAATTCCTCAAATAAGACTGGGGGGATGAGATTACTAGAGGTACCTAAGTCGAGAGGGGTGCGAAAAAAAATGGTGTCAGTTATGACAACTGAGATGAGTGATGTGCCCTGGTCCTTTTTTGTGAAAGGCAGCTTGCCTTGAAAAACTGAGCTGGCTATCTTTGGAAGGACCAACCTTTCGAGATTTTGATCATGCCCTTTTAAAGTAAATTTTTTAGAGGCATGGGGAGAATCTAGAAAGGGAATATTCCTCTCGACTTGCTCAAATAATTCCAAAGGATTGTGATAAGAGGGCTCTGATTTTAGATTGTTGGATTACAGTTTTTGAGAGTGGGAAATAGGGTTTGAATCAGGTGTTTTTGGGATTTTTTTTTTCTTCTTCCTTATTGAGGTTAGGGGAGTCAATCTGCATTGGTTGAGAATCAGTTTCATCATTTGAATGTGAAGGCCTTAAATCCATGGTGGTTTCCTCACTCCTCAAAGTCTCTACATATGCAGCTTGGTGATCACTGGGAGGAGGTGGAGGGGCCTGATGTTGATAGAAACTAGGTTGATGTTGCGATATTAGGTTAATAGGAGGCTGAATCGTGTGGTTCTGATGTTGGTATCCACCCGGGTGTTGGTTCCTGTAATTAATAAAGTTTGGTGTGGGTTGGGATGGTGAGTGTCCTGCAGGTCTTTGAGTCGGAATATCCCAAATTTGATCATTGAGATTGTTAATAAGATGGGTTGTTTCCTTTGTTTTTCTTTGTAACTCCTGCAAGGCTTTCATCATCTGGGCATTAATGTCTTCTTGAGATTTCCCAGATTGATAAGTCCGATTTGAACCATACCCTCCAAACGGGTTCTGTTGTTGGTGTGGAATCGGATTGGTCTAGGAGTGAGCTGGATAATTCCCCCATTAGAGGAATTTTTCAATTTCTCCTGGAAAGTAGGGACATTTTGGGTGGGGTGCTGATTGGGATAAACATAATACCCTATTGAACCATAGAAAGCCTCAGAATAACAATTATACTCAGCCCGAGATTTATGCATATTTTCTCTCTTACGGGTGTTAAAAGGGGTAAGATGTGGAATGTGTGGAGCTTAGGCAGGACTCCCTTGGTTGGCTAGGTTTGTTAAATCATTATGCAACTGTTGTTGCTTAACTTGTAGCTAAACCATGATAGAGTAGAGATTAGGTGGAGGGGCCTGATTAAGTAGTTCCTGGGTGGAAAGATTGGGGAAAGAATTATTAGCATGCAGGGTAGAGGACCAATTTTTATTTTCCATTTTTAAAGAAGAGGAAGAATGCAGGAAAAGTCTTTTTGGGGAGGCAAAAATCAAGTGGTCCCTCCAAGTGTGGAGTTTTGGACCGCCGCCCGTGCAAAATGGAAGAAACGGGAGGGGAGGAGAAGAGATGGAGAAGAGAGAAGTGTGCACACAAGCAATCAATTTCTAGACCTAACTTAATTGTGACTCCCTAGAAATTAACCTAAGACTTAGTCTACCTAAGAAATAAGTAATCAACAGTGAATATCCATTCTATCAACAAATCTAGCCAAGTTGCTTAAGGAGAGGTTTGAGCCCAAGCGTTTCCCAGGAAAATCCCCAGGTGCTTGTACAAACCAGCGCCTGGTCGTTTGACACGGCCCCTCGGTCTGAACACCAGATATAAATGACACAATTGGTATTAACTAGAGAAAACTTAAGACCTATATAGCAAGACTAAGTTGATGAAAACCTTAGGGGTCAAATTGCTACCAATTTTAATTAGGTCTAGGATACTAGTGTGCACACGAAATGTGGAGGGCTTTGAATGGGTTGTTGCCCTGTTATTTCAATTTTTTTTGTGTGTGCGCAAGAATTGGAAAGTGGTTCCAATGCAAAGCAAGTTGTCACACAATTATTGTATTTCTGTCTTTTAGGATTGGATTTAACTTTGTATTTTTAGGGTTTTCTTGTTAAGTTTTCAAACAAATTTGAAATTCCACAAACAAGAGGAAATCAAGTTGTATGGCAGAGGATATGTTTTCTTTTGGTTGTTTATCTCTAAAAATGAAAAAGAAACCCTAATCCAATTAATCCTAGGATAGAAATTTAACTACCAATGAGTTATTTTTAGGCTTTCTATATTAAGTAGTGGTTCAAACAATTCAAACAATACCGCTACTCTGAAGAGAATCAAATAAAGATTCCATAAAATATTTTTGTAAGATTTTATGAATTTGTTGGTAATTGTTTTGAATTTTTATTTGTGCTAGTGCCAAAGTCCAGAAATGATACCCGTGGGTATTTTGGACTTTTCAGTATTACCACTGACCTCATAAAATTTTGATGATTTTATATGATGTATAAAATTTCACAAGAATTCCAGAAAGCTAAATTCCACAAAAATTGGATGAGCATAAAAATTTTAAAAATTTGCGGACAGTAACAAAATAGGAAGATTAGAGGGTGTGACCCCTCTGCAGTCCACGAATTTTTAAAAATTAAATACAAAGCCAATTGATCTGAAATTTGGAACATATGTTCCTAGCTTAATTTGGAATCAATGTATGAAATTGTATGATTTTAGAAGGCATGTAATGTTGGGAATTGATTTTTCAATTCCGGATAGAAATCTAGACCCGAAAAATAGAACACCAATACTTGAAATGGAGTGCTGTTAATGAAACATGCAAGCAAACAATGAATTTTAATGAAAACAACTCCACTTAATTAAGATGTTTGGGATCTTGAAAGCCAAGTTTAATATGTTTTTGGTAGTTTTAATTAATTAGGTGACCAGAGAGGGGAACCAACCTGAATTTCGCAGGAAGGAAAGGAACTTTGAGCTCTCGCTTCCAGATTCCCGCTTTCTTCCTACAATAGTTCCTGCACGCACGAAAGAAAAGAAAGAGAAGGGGATGAGATCCACTTCAAGCAAGAGAAAAATGACTAATGCAAAGCCGTGCCTCCCTGGCAATGATGCCAAAAAGTGATACGGATTTTACACGGTTTGTAAAATACATCATTGTAACGTGCAAAATTGATCAACGCTTAAATTTATAAACCTAGATAGTGGGGTATCTAGGGTCATCCAAGGAGGCAAGTTTGCAAAAATTAAATCTCTTGCTTGGAATATAAATCTCAACTTTCTTTTTTGGCCTTTTTTCAATATATCATTTTTATGTTTTTGAAATTAAGGCAACATGCGAAGTTGTTGGCGGGAAAAATTACTACACCTACGATGCTAATCTAAGTGACAAAAATTATCCTCTTTCTAAGCTCAACCTAGGCGCATGGAGGCCTAGGTTAATTAGAAAGGAGGAGTGCAACTATACTAAAGATAAAGCAAGGTAATGCAAAAAGAAAGAGTGCAACAAAAAATTAAGGCAACTTCTTTTTTATACTAAAGGAAATTGTCTACTAGTAGATGAATGCTTCTAAAAAAAAAAAAAAGCAAATTGAAAACAAAATAAAGACAAATCCTTTAGATGATGATGGTGATGAATACGATGAAGCTCTTCTTGCTCCAAGCCTGGTAGCTCCTGGGCTTGAAAAGATGATCTTCAGCTCCTTCCTTCTATAGCTCCGCCAAAGTGATGTCCTCCAAAGCAAGCCCTAAGGGGGTCTGCCCTAAGCTTTTCTCCAAGGGTGTACGTCCTTCTCCTTTGCTTGGCCATCCTCCTTGAAGTAGGAGAGTCCTCCTCCTTGGCATGGCCCAAGTTGAAGAGAGTGGGGAGAAGAAGGCACCAAAGGGGTTGGTGATGTGCCCCTTTAATCTTCTTCTCTACTCCTTCTTCTTGGCCGTAGGTATAGGTGGATGTAAGTGGAAGTAGACACTAATGGAGGATGCTCTAAAATGGTGGTAGGTGGTGGGTTTATATAGAGTAGTAAGGGGGCTAAGGTGACTCTTGAAATGGAGGGCTAAGATGGGAAGATGGAGGTGGTTGGGGATCCTATGGCTAAGGGAAATTGGTGCCAACCCAAGGGACACCTAGGGGGTGGTTATGGGTGGTGGCACCCCTTGAAGTTGGTGCCAAAATGGCTTCTAGAAGGGGGGCTTAGGTGGTGCCAAGTAGGGTTCTAGAAGGAGGGGCAGTTAGGGTTAGGTTTTGGCGTCAAAATTGGTGCCTTTTGGTGGTGATGATGGGGTGAAGAGGTGGCTAGGTGGTGGCACCAACTTGGAGTAGGATAGCTAGCTTAGGTAGGGCTTAAGTTGGTAGAGCTAGCTAGGGTTGAGTTGAAGGTGGTGGATGGCCAAGGAGCTGGTTGCTATCTAAGCTAAGCTAAGCTAACCTAAGCTAGCTTAGCTAGCTATGGAGTAGAGGAGGAGGTATTGGAGCTAGGGTTTAAAGAGAGGAGCTGAGGAGGAGAAGTCTGGAGCAAGAACTGGAGTTGGCAGCTACTGAAGAGGTTGCCATGGAGCTACTCAAGCTGGCCTAGCTTGCTAGTTCTTTGCTAGCTACTAAGCCATGCTAAAGTGAGCTGGGTCTGGTACTCCCAGGAAGGATCAAGCTGGTTGGGGCAGCTAAGGTAGCTTAGCTCAACTGAGTTGAGCTAAGCTGAGTCCCCAGGAGCTGGACTTGAGCTTCCTGAGCTGGGATGAGTTCTTCTTTAGCTGGTTGGAGTTGAGTGGAGTTGGTTGTAGCTTGATCCGAGCTGAGGTGAACTCCAGTCAATTCAGCTGAGCTAGCTAGAGCTCCCTATGGACTAGTGGGAGCTGAGATGAGCTAGACTCAACTAGGTTGAGCTAGATCTGAGCTGACCTGAGCTAGGGTGAGCTAAGATGAGCTCTCTTGAGCTACCATTCAGCTAAGATTAGCTTAATGGAGCTGGGATGAGCTAACCCTAGTCCAAGTGAGCTAGGTTCCAGCTATGGTGAGCTGGATCAAACTAAGTTCCAGTTAGTCTGAGCTCCTCCTTTACCATTTGCTTTCTTGAATGCTAGGGTTTTAGGGATCTGTATATTTGTTCATCCCTAACACTCAAAAAAACACATTAAAACAACAAAAGAAAATGCAATGCATGCCTAACCTAGTTAATGCCTAAATGCAGCCCAAAAACCCGTTTGCGGAGCAAAACTCTAAGAGCTAGGTTTGTTTTTATGCATAAGAATGATGATAAACTGTCGTTTATCACTCCCTATATTCGACCTTGGACATTCATTTGAGTAATAAATTTTATCTGCTTTCAAGCGATTTTGACTATACTATAACGTAGCTTTTATAAAACATCGATCTTGCTCTATTAACATTTTGGCACCATTGCCGGGGAGCAACGCGCAATTAGATCTCTTGATTGCAATATTAGATTTGGTACTAACTTGCTACATCTCCTTTGATTGTGATCTGTTTTAGGGACTCATTGAAGAAAGATCAGCTGCACATCATCCACTTCAGGGGCAGGTAAAACACAAATCCAATCTCTTCTAAGCTCCTAAATTTGAAAAAGCTAAAAAAGGAAAAAATCAATTAAGGCTACTTGCATTTTATTCTTAGACAAATCATCAAGTTGCCTGATTTGATACATTCTAGAAAAACATCCAAACCCTAATTTGTGAACCTACTTAAAGCTTAAGATATCTTGGGCTATCACCTTCTTGCTTGACCCTAGGTACCTGGCGGGGCGACCTTCCTCTATAGTTTTATTATTTCGTCGTAGTATAGTATAGAGGGAGGTGATTACCAGTTTAATACAATTTGTTACTCGGAAATAAAGAGTTCCCGAGGTCGAACTCAGGGAGCAAGTTGTATTCTAGGGGTACAAGTTTCTTTTACAAAAATAAAGAAAGAGAGAGAGAGAGAATTTGTTGGCTTTTCTTCTTTTCTCTTTGCTTCTCCTCTTCTTACTTCTCAGATCTTCTGCTCTCTTCTTTTTGTTCTTCTGCAGAGCGGTCCTGTTCTTCTTCTTCTTTCTTTCCTTTCTTCTTCTTCTTCTTCCTTTCCTTTCTTTTCCTTTCTTCAGATCTTCTTCTCGTGCTCTTTTGCTTCTTTTAGTTCTTGTCTTGGCCTCTCTACGTTCTCCTCTGCCTCGCCTTCCTTCTCCTTCCTTGCCTTCAGGACGTCGTCTGATTTTCCAATCAGACAACTTAAACCGCCGCTGCTACAGTGCCGCTCGGTGATCCTCCTTCCTTCAGCCTTCGTCTTCTTCCACGGTTCTTCTTCACCTGTGCCTGCACACTTACACAGCTTGATCAGAGAGGGGCAAAACCTATCTCTACCCTCCCCCCGCGTCTCTCTCTCACAGAAGCCACTCTTGGGAAAGCTCTCCCAGAGCTGCCGGGTTGCCGGGTACGGGTCGCGCCCGGGTCCAGGCCCACCGGCGTGCGTGGTGGGCGAGGAGTGCAGGTCAGTCTAAGTCGGGTCGGGCCAGGTCCGCGGGGCATAAGCGGACGAGACCGGGTAACCGGGCGGGTGAAGGGGACCTCACCCCGTGTGCTGAGGCAATAAGCCTCCAGCACTTTTTCACTTTATACCGCTGCGCCTCTTCAGAGTTTTCCGAGGTGGGACTAAATGTCCCACCCCAAGTTGGCGCCTGCGCGGAGGAAACAGCTGGTAATCGCGGCGTTACGCGAGGCCTTCGCGCGAGGGCTTCACTTCAGCTGCAGCCTGACGCTTTGTCGAAATGCCTCGCACGGCCTGGGAGTCGAATCTGGGCGTGGCGTGCCTGCAGCTACAGGCGGAAGCAGCTCCTTCTGCACGGCAATGGCGGCGGAGGACGGGTGACCTGTTCACAGCAAAACGGCCTCCCGGCCTAATCAGAAGGTGCCGAGAGCTTCGCCAGAGTGCGGCGAAGCTCGTGTGGGTGGTGGCGAGGCGTGGGGCGGCGTGCAAGGGCTGCCCTAGGTCGGACTGTGGGTCGGAAGATGGGTTTGTTCGGTGGAGTTGCAGAGGGTGATGTGGGGGAAGTGGAAGGGCGGGGGTTGATCAGGGTGAGGAGGCGGAGGTTCTGCGGTGGTCGGCGAGCCGTGTGGGTTGCTGGAGTGATGGGAGCGGCTCGCCGGAGGATGGCCGGAGGCGGAGAAGGTGAGGGTGAGGGGTCGGAATCGAGGGCGACAGTAGATGTTTAAAGTGAGGAAAAGGAAGAGGGGAGGAAGAGGAGGAGTTCTACCTACTTAGCAAGAGGAGGAGGGGCCAGAGCGGGCGACAGTCGTATCGACTGTCGCCGGAGAAGAAGATGCCCGGGGGAAGGGGCGGCGGCGAGCAGAGGGCCGGAGAGGCGCCAGCTGGGTGCGGCGTGGTGCGGGAAGAGCAGGGGAAGAAGTCTCTGCTGCTTGTATTGCGGCAGAGCGAAGAGGAGGAGGAGGAAGAACCGCCGGAGCTGGTGGGCGTCTGCCAGAGTGAGAAGAGAGGAAAGTTGGGGGTTTTCTCCGTCAGATCCGAGCTGGGAAGAACGGTGGAGCGACGGGGGTATTTATAGGGACCGAATCAGGGAGGAAGGCGAAGGGAGACGACGTGTCTCCCTCGCCGGAGGACGCCGGAGATGGAAACCCATACCGTCCGTGCGTTCGCACGGCCGGTATGGTGGGTTACAGCGACCAGGGGGTGTCCCTGCGACGGCTGACGACGCAGGGCACCCCCGGTTTACTTGCTAGGCTCTCCCCCTCACCCTGCGCGGCGCCATGCTCCGCGCAAGGTCGCCGGAGCATGGTGCTGGCAGGTTTTGCAGGGGGGACCTGAACGCAAAGAACGAAGGAGAGTTAGGGGCCAAAATGCGAGGGTTCAAAAGTTGAGGGCCAAAAAGTAAATATATGAGGACCAAAGTGTAAAGTTGGTCAAGAAGGTTTCTTCTTAGGCTCAAGTTTTTATACATGACTAATTAGAACCTAAGGAATCTGATGGTGAATTTTATTTCTAGATTAAACCTTGTTTGACAGGTCAATTTATGCAAAAACCCAAATTAAGTTATTAATTGGGTATGGTTCTCAATGTAGGTCAAGATGGGTTCCTAATGTCAAATTGAAGGTTCTAAACCCTAGAGATTATTTTTCTATGAATTTTAGAGGGTTTATTCCATTTTTGATTTGCCTTGAACCTCGTGAATTGAAGTGGGTTTGTTTTAGGGTTACAGATTATCATTTAGTTCCTTGGAATTGCTGTAGCCCTTGCTAGATCATCTCATCCCACTTTTATTCCTATTAAGTTGCTTTGACCTATGTTTGGACCCTGAATTACCCTGTATGCATATTATACTGGTAAAATTTCATTTTTACCCCTTATGACTTATTTTCTCCTTAAACTCAGAATTCTCTGAGTTAAGCCTTTCCTTGAGTTATGTAGGAGCTTTTATCCTTTGTATTGGGTCAAAATGAGCTAGTTATGGCTCATGATGAGGTTCTCATCATACCCCCATGCCTAGCTTTTGCTAGTCCCTTAGCAAAAACTTAAGGTTTCAACCCTTGTTCTAGACCATGAAGTTTTTAATAGCTTTAGATAAGTGCTTTTTTATTTGAGCATAGATTAGGTTAGAATGCTGACCATAGGCCTAAAAGGTACTCTAGTACCAATCAAGATCCAAATCTGTCTAGCCTTAGCCTCAGTCTTTAGCAAAGGTTTTTAAGGCCCACAAGAACTAACCTAAGGTTTATTGGACTTTGTGGTTAAAGCACCTGTGCTTGAAATGATTTTAGCCCTGGCTCAGTTCGTAGTGCGTTTTGTAAGAGAGAGATAGAAAGTTATTCTGTTTGGAGAGTTTTCTCTCTCTTTTTCTTTTTAGTTCTAGCCTAGGATTGGCTTTTCAACACGGTCTGTATCAGATTCCTTGCTCCCATCATCAATCCTCAAGGGTTCCTGGCAATCGATGCTTCGAGATAGCACCACCCATGGCAACCCCCGGAACCCTGGCTATTGAGATTTCGAGATAATCCCATCCATGGTGTTCCGTGGCCGAATCCAGACCCTGGCAATTGACACTTCGAGATAATGCCATCCATGGAATCTGAATCAGCAGAGTGCTTACATGCCCCCAGTAGGATATGTAAATATCCTAAGAGACAGGCACCGAGGAGATGATATTTTGTTACGCATCTTCGAGGGGATTTCCTGCCTCTCCGCGCTGGGAACTCGTCCAAATCAACTTGTGTTGATCGGCCGCTCCTATTCTAGGTGTTCTTTTCAGAATTTTGCGACGCTTCTGCGTGATTTTGATTTTTACGCTTACTGAACCAGGCTGTGTGTGAGGTTAGGGTGCTTAGGTTACTGAGTCCCGTAAACCAAAAATTAGTTAACGAGGCCAAATACTCCCTAAGACTTAGACCTAATACTTCAGCTTTTCATTTTTCTCAACCTCTTGAGGAGTGTCCAGATCTTAATGGGTACTAAGAGTTTATTCAAGAATGCCTAAGGTTTGCGTTCTTACTAATCTCATTATGCACTTTTCAGTTATTTTCTTGAATGAGGTCTAGAACTTAGGTTAATTCCTTAGTTCCTTACTAATGACTATCACCTTTTCTCATAATTTTGTGCTCCTTTTTCATTTTGTTTCTTTTCTCCTTCTCCTTCACAAAATTTCCTTCTCCTCTTTTCCTCTTATTCTTTTTCGAAATTTTTTTTTAATTTTTATGGTGTTTTTGGCATATGTGAATTTTTTGTTTGAAACCTTTTCTTACAAGTTTTTGCACTTTCATACCCCCCGATGCCTAAGATTTGCAATGTCCTCATTGTAACCTAGGGGTTTTTATTCAACTAAGTTCATACATTAGGATAGCTGTTTTGATGAGTGAATGGGTCGGGGTGACTGTTGCGGACGATTTCTAATCTCAGATGCAAGCACCTGAGGTGGAGTCGGCTGTCCTAAAGTGTGAACTTCAAGTGCAAAAAGCTGTCAGAACAAGTTTCAGGTTTTCAAAGAGAATGACGGGCTGCCTCCCGTTGAGCGCTAAATTTGATGCCTTCAGCCAAGCGGGAAATGCGATGGAGAGGGGATGGTCAAATCAGCGGAGTTTTGTAAGACAAGCACCTTGATTAAGAGCCTGGTTGGTCCAACCAGGTGCTTGTTCAGATCAACAGGCTGATGATGCAGCCCAAACCCAATCAATCTGGTGGGTTGATAGATGTGGATAAAAAGGTGTGGAACCCACCATATACTATGAAGCTCAGATAAATGTGGAAGTGTAAACGGAGGGTTTGGCTGAGTCGAATCAGCCTGGTCAAAGTAGGGACTCGTAGAATAATCAGTGGTTGATGCAGGAACCCTACAGGGGTGATCAGAGAATGATAGGGCATGGTATGTAGTCTGATCAATGTCGAAACCCGATGTGGAAATGCAATCGGCTCGGTGAGAGGTGAATCTGAATAGAAATTGAGTCCGGTTGCGGGTCGGGGTTTGGGAGAGGTTTTGATCCGTTCTGTGTGTGCGGACGAGGTGGCCATTGTGTACGAGGGCTCTTCTAGAAACAGATGATAGGTGGTTTTCTGTAGAGAGTCCTCTGGGTAACTATCAAATGCCGGAAGAGTGTCTGTAGGATGAAAGGAATCAGATTCGAGAAAAAATTTGGACTCTTGGTTGTAATCACTCTTGGCATTTTCTGTTTTTGGTTCCTGAGGATCGAAAAGGAATGATTCTGTGTTATCAGTAATCTCGGGAATCAGGACCTCAGAGTCGGAGTCAGAGTCATGTGAACTGAGGTCGTAGATAGGCCTAGCGTGTTCAGGAAGGGGAATCTCTCCGCAATTATAGTCAGATCTGAAATTGTCGGAGAGTTGGCGAAAATGAGATTCATGATCATGAATTCCACCACAGCAAAAATCATCAGATGTGGAATCAGTAGCCTGACTGGGTTCTAGCCTATATGTCAATTCTGGGCTCAAAAAGATGTTCTGTTCAAGCTCTAAGCTGGTAGGATAGACCCCATTAAAACCTTGCTCATCCAACTCCTCAGTTTCTGTATCATAAATTGGCATGTTTTCTGAAAAATCGATCAGATTTCCTGAGGATGTTGGAGAGGGATATTCATCAAATAGAGGCCCGGAATCATATTCTGTAAAAATTTGATCTTTCTCATAAGGGGCCTCATAATCTTCCCAATAAGTTTCAGATCTAGGTTCTAGGCTTAGGATGTGGGTAGAATTATTAGAACCTAAGTCCGAATAACCTTCGAGGGTCACCTTATCAAAATAAGGGGCGGAATTTATACCCTCAGAAGGTTCAGTTCTGATTTCATTATTGCAGGAGTTTTGAAATTCTAGGCTTGACAATTCATGGTCTAAGTTTGGCTCATCATTGTGTTCTCCTGCAATATCCCAACCTAATTCAACATTGTCTTCTATCTGGGTTTGGATTTTACAACCACTTTGTGCCTCAATCCCGAGATCTGGGAAACTGGATTGTTCCTTAATACTGTTCCAAGATGGTTCATCCTCTGTTTCTGGTATATACGGGTATTTCTGGTTGATAATTTGTTCTACTGATTTCATCATTTCTACCTGTTTCATAAGGGCATCTTGGTGTTGTTCCCAAAGTACAGGATTTGTCAAGCATTGAAGGTATTCAGATTGGTGTAATTTTTCCATCTCAATGTATCCTGTCATGAGCATATCTCAGGTTGATCCTTTTGAAATTTCAGTCAATAGAATTTGGGCACAGTTTATGATGAAAGCTGTGGTTGTTGGAACATCAACCTGAATGTTTCCTATTGGTGTTGAGGGTTTATATTTGATTTCATAGATTTCAAGGGCATCCTCAATCATCTTATCTTTCATAGATCTTAGATATTCAGGTTTTTTACATTGTAGTCTTGCTAGGTAATTAGGCTGCATCTTCGAATCAGGTGGTGGAATCAAGATAGAATCAGAAGTTTGAATTAATGGAAGAAGGGGACTTTGTTCAGAATCAGAGGAAAGAGGGGCTATGTGAATGATTTCTGCAAAAACAAGGGAGCCGAGGCTTAGCCTCGGGGAGAGTGAATTTCTATAGGAAGTTTCAAGGACCTCCTGCAAAGTACTGAAGGGCTGGATGAGATAAGCAGGTGCTGGACCCAATCAAGACACCCAAAAAATGTTGGGTGACTATAGAGGTTCGGGGCAGATGGACCCCTTGATCAGAAAGATCATCCACCTGAGAATTACCTGGGCAGCCAGAGAGGGAGAGTCCCGCGAAGACCCCTACACGGTAGAGCGTCCCCACGGGTTACAGGGTTTCCCCCACCCGACCTCTCTTGTCACTGCGGTTCCAGGTAGACCAGAATGGGGATCTTGACCTCTTAAGTCTACCAATTTTAAGATCAGGGTGCTTAAGGTTTCACTTGAACTTTAGTCTTTTAAGTGCAAAGAGTGACCTAATTTAAGTTGGTTGACCCAAGGGGTCAACTTTACCTCTTGTTTTCTTTGAGAGCTTTTAGGTCTTGTCTTTTAGGGTTCAAGTGTTTAGAGAGCCAATTGTTTTAGGTTTTCTTTTGAATAGGTATTTTCAATCAATGGTTTAGGCACACTTCTTTTGGATTTTCTCCATTCTTGATTTAAGTAGTGTGTCTCTAAAACCCTAATGTTGAATCTTATGTTGGCTCTACTTGGTCCAGTTAGTTCTTTGTTGGGTAATTAGGGCTCAAGCAAGAATGTGTTAGCCCTTAAATACCCTTAATAGTGTGCAGGACTAATGAGTTGAAAACATGCAACTCTTTACGGTTACTAAGTATGGAAGACAGGTTAGCCCTATATTGCTTGTTCTTTTCTTTTCTTCCTCTTTAGAGTTTAGGGGTTAATAGCGAGAGGAAAAATTTACCTGTCCTCGGAGTGGTTGTCATGCGGTTGCTTGTCTTCTTGATTTCCTGTAGCTGCACAAAAGAGGGGAGATTATCAGAAATTAAAAAGAAACAGGAATGTTTACCTCTAGAATAGCCGTTGTTCCCCGGCAACGGCGCCAAAAACTGGCGGGGCGACCTTCCTCTATAGTTTTATTATTTCGTCGTAGTATAGTATAGAGGGAGGTGATTACCAGTTTAATACAATTTGTTACTCGGAAATAAAGAGTTCCCGAGGTCGAACTCAGGGAGCAAGTTGTATTCTAGGGGTACAAGTTTCTTTTACAAAAATAAAGAGAGAGAGAGAGAGAATTTGTTGGCTTTTCTTCTTTTCTCTTTGCTTCTCCTCTTCTTCCTTCTCAGATCTTTTGCTCTCTTCTTTTTGTTCTTCTGCAGAGCGGTCCTGTTCTTCTTCTTCTTTCTTTCCTTTCTTCTGCAGAGCGGTCCTGTTCTTCTTCTTCTTCTTCTTTCTTTCCTTTCTTTTCCTTTCTTCAGATCTTCTTCTCATGCTCTTTTTCTTCTTTCAGTTCTTGTCTTGGCCTCTCTACGTTCTCCTCTGCCTCGCCTTCCTTCTCCTTCCTTGCCTTCAGGACGTCGTCTGATTTTCCAATCAGACAAATTAAACCGCCGCTGCTACAGTGCCGCTCGGTGATCCTCCTTCCTTCAGCCTTCGTCTTCTTCCACGGTTCTTCTTCACCTGTGCCTGCACACTTACACAGCTTGATCAGAGAGGGGCAAAACCTATCTCTACCCTCCCCCCGCGTCTCTCTCTCACAGAAGCCACTCTTGGGAAAGCTCTCCCAGAGCTGCCGGGTTGCCGGGTACGGGTCGCGCCCGGGTCCAGGCCCACCGGCGTGCGTGGTGGGCGAGGAGTGCAGGTCAGTCTAAGTCGGGTCGGGCCAGGTCCGCGGGGCGTGAGCGCGGACGAGACCGGGTAACCGGGCGGGTGAAGGGGACCTCACCCCGTGTGCTGAGGCAATAAGCCTCCAGCACTTTTTCACTTTATACCGCTGCGCCTCTTCAGAGTTTTCCGAGGTGGCACTAAATGTCCCACCCCGAGTTGGCGCCTGCGCGGAGGAAACAGCTGGTAATCGCGGCGTTACGCGAGGCCTTCGCGCGAGGGCTTCGTTTCAACTGCAGCCTGACGCTTTGTCGAAATGCCTCGCACGGCCTGGGAGTCGAATCTGGGCGTGGCGCGCCTGCAGCTGCAGGCGGAAGCAGCTCCTTCTGCACGGCAATGGCGGCGGAGGACGGGTGACCTGTTCACAGCAAAACGGCCTCTCGACCTAATCAGAAGGTGCCGGGAGCTTCGACAGGGTGCGGCGAAGCTCGTGTGGGTGGTGGCAAGGCGTGGGGCGGCGTGCAAGGGCTGCCCTAGGTCGGACTGTGGGTCGGAAGATGGGTTTGTTCGGTGGAGTTGCAGAGGGTGATGTGGGGGAAGTGGAAGGGCGGGGGTTGATCAGAGTGAGGAGGCGGAGGTTCTGCGGTGGTCAGCGAGCCGTGTGGGTTGCTGGAGTGATGGGAGCGGCTCGCCGGAGGATGGCCGGAGGCGGAGAAGGTGAGGGTGAGGGGTCGGAATCGAGGGCGACAGTAGATGTTTAAAGTGAGGAAAAGGAAGAGGGGAGGAAGAGGAGGAGTTCTACCTACTTAGCAGGAGGAGGAGGGGCCGGAGCGGGCGACAGTCGTATCGACTGTCGCCGGAGAAGAAGATGCCCGGGGGAAGGGGCGGCGGCGAGCAGAGGGCCGGAGAGGCGCCAGCTGGGTGCAGCGTGGCGCGGGAAGAGCAGGGGAAGAAGTCTCTGCTGCTGGTATTGCGGCAGAGCGAAGAGGAGGAGGAGGAAGAACCGCCGGAGCTGGTGGGCGTCTGCCGGAGTGAGAAGAGAGGAAAGTTGGGGGTTTTCTCCGTCAGATCCGAGCTGGGAAGAACGGTGGAGCGACGGGGGTATTTATAGGGACCGAATCAGGGAGGAAGGCGGAGGGATACGAAGTGTCTCCCTCTCCGGAGGACGCCGGAGATGGAAACCCATACCGTCCGTACGTTCGCACGGCCGGTATGGTGGGTTACAGCGACCAGGGGGTGTCCCTGCGACGGCTGACGACGTAGGGCACCCCCGGTTTACTTGCCAGGCTCTCCCCCTCACCCTGCGCGGCGCCATGCTCCGCGCAAGGTCGCCGGAGCATGGTGCTGGCAGGTTTTGCAAGGGGACCTGAATGCAAAGAACGAAGGAGAGTTAGGGGCCAAAATGCGAGGGTTCAAAAGTTGAGGGCCAAAAAGTAAATATATGAGGACCAAAGTGTAAAGTTGGTCAAGAAGGTTTCTTCTTAGGCTCAAGTTTTTATACATGACTAATTAGGACCTAAGGAATCTGATGGTGAATTTTATTTCTAGATTAAACCTTGTTTGACTGGTCAATTTATGCAAAAACCCAAATTAAGTTATTAATTGGGTATGGTTCTCAATGTTGGTCAAGATGGGTTCTTAAGGTCAAATTGAAGGTTCTAAACCCTAGAGATTATTTTTCTATGAATTTTAGAGGGTTTATTCCATTTTTGCTTTGCCTTGAACCTCGTGAATTGAAGTGGGTTTGTTTTAGGGTTACAGATTATCATTTAGTTCCTTGGAATTGCTGTAGCCCTTGCTAGATCATCTCATCCCACTTTTATTCTTATTAAGTTGCTTTGACTTATGTTTGGACCCTGAATTACCCTGTATGCAGATTATACTGGTAAAATTGCATTTTTCCCCCTTATGACTTGTTTTCTCCTTAAACTCAGAATTCTCTGAGTTAAGCCTTTCCTTGAGTTATGTAGGAGCTTTTATCCTTTGTATTGGGTCAAAATGAGCTAGTTATGGCTCATGATGAGGTTCTCATCAGTACCACATTTGGACAAAATTGAATTGGACCAAATCAGAGCCAGTTAGGATTTCCAGTTTAGGATTTTAGAGACACACTTGCTTAATCAAGAATTGTTCTTTCCAAACAATTTGTGCCTAAGCCTTGATTTAATTGATCTATTCAAGCAAACCCTAAAATCAGGCTCTTAATTTCATTTGAACACTAATAGAGGGACCTAAAATTCTCAAAGGACAAAATAGGTGAAGTTGACTCACATTGTTGGGTTAATAAATCACCAAATTAGGACACTTTGCACAAAAACATCTTAAAAGTTCAAGAGAAATCATAAGCACCCTTTCTCTTAATTTAAAACTGGTAGACTTAAGAGGTCAAGTCCCCATTCTGGTCTACCTGGATCATCAGTGATAAGAGAGGTTGAGTGGGGGAAACCCTGTAACTCGTAGGAGCGCTCTACTGTGTAGGGGTCTTCGTAGAAGTCTCCCTCTCTGACTCCCTAGGTAATTCTCAGGTGAACGATTTTCCGACTAAGGGGTATCATCCACCCCCAACCTCTATAGTCATCCAAAATTTTTGGGTGTCTTGATTGGGTCCATCACATTCTACCTCTCATCTACTCCAGTGGTGCATGTTCGGGAGGAGGTCTCTAAGACCATCCTTGATGCCTCCATTAATTACTCATTCCCGTTGAGGCCAAGCCTCGAACTCCCTGTGTGTGCAACAACCTAACCCAATCGATATCACTTTTGATTCATCTAAGCCTAATTCTCCTTCATCCATTATCATGGAACAACCAACAGAAGAAAACAATCTTGAAAATCAGCTTCAACGCCTCAACGATCTATTTCAAGCCTTTGTGAACCCACCGCAGCGTCTTATGATGCGAGATCATTACAATCCTGCTGCGGTGGCAATCGAACCTCGAGTCCAAATTCCCATTGGAGGTCCTGATACTGAACTCAAGCCCAACATGATTCATGCTATTCCCAAATTCCATGGGCGTAATTCCAAGGATCCTTTCCAGTATATCAAGCAACTCAAGCATCTGGCCTAGACCTTCAGGTTAGAAGCTCAAAATTAGGATGTCTTACTCATGAAAATGTTATCCTCTCTCATGGACAAGGCTACTCACTAGTACCAAACCCAAACGTGTCCAATCAACACCTAGGTGGAACAACAATCTGAGTTTCTGAGAAAGTTCTTCCCTGTTGGTCGAACAAATGCTCACGGCACCAGATCACGTATTTCACGTAGCAGCAAGCAGGAGAATTGCTTCACAAGGCATGGGATCGTTTTCTAGATCTCATGTGAAAGTGCCCCCACCACGGAGTTCCTAAATGGGAACAAGTCCAGTCTTTTTACCAGGGACTCCGTGAGGATATTCAATTATTCATTAATGCGACTTGTGGAGGAAACATCATGGGTCAACACGAAGACACCGTATGGGAAATTCTCGAGAATATCTGTGAGAACTCCATCAATAATGAATCCATGGGCATGTTTGACTGGATGAATGCCCGTGCATTGATGAATTCAAAGGGAGCGCATGAGACGCAGGGCCTGTCCTCTTCCGTCGACTTGGAACTGATGGCCAGTCACCTGGACAAGGTCTCTATTATTGAGAAGAAGGTGGATGAGCTAACTCGATATTTGCAGCGAGCCACCTTTGCGCAAAACCCATTCACGCAACCGCCCTCTGGTAGGGAGGCAGTGCATAACATCTACCATCAATCTTCTCAAGGGATGGACATGTATCCACCCCTATCTGATTCAAGGTTTGGAGGAAACTCTGGACCCACCTATTCTAGTTAGGGGAACTTTGAACCTTCATATTCTGACTTTTCTGAGGCTCCTCAAACCTATGAGGACCTCAATGCCATTCAGAATGAGCCATTCTCAAACACCTACAACCCTGCATGGCATAATCATCCTAATTCACGTGGTCAGGGAACAACCAAAATCAGAGTCCTCAATATCAACCCCGACCACAAGCTTCTCATCCATGTCAGCTGCCTCAACCTCGGCCCAACCCAACTTATCAATCCGAGCCGACTCATGCAGATCAAATGACTCTTATCCTTCAGACTCTGGCTGACATTTAGAAAATGAATACGGCTATGCAGAAACAACACAAAGACAAGATCACAGGGGTTCGCAATCAACTCGCCCAGATGGAAAATCCCCGCCAACCTGGTGCACTTCCTTCTCAGCCTCTTCCAAATCCGAATAACGTGGCGAACCAGAGGCGCATTATGAACCTGACTCAAAGCCAAGCTCACTTTGTCTATCAGGCCCCTTCTGCTCCATCACCCAATAGGATGGAGGCTTCGACGTCATACATGGGTTATCAGCAGCAATCACCTCTTTTACCCACACCAACCCAGAACTAGGTTGGACTAAATTCTGTTATTACCCATAGTGGCAAAGCAACACAAGACCCACCTTATCCAAGCCACTTTCAGCCTGGTAATGCAACCCCAAACCCAAGGATAGTAATCCAGGATACCTCTATCCCAGATCAAGAACCTAGACCCATTCTAGAGGAACATGCAAAAGTTCCATTTCCAGAGGCCTTGACCAAAGGAAAAAGGAAACCCCAACCCGTGGCACCTGAGGAGGACCTGGTTAAGCTCTTTGAGCAGGTCCTTATAAACATCCTCTTGATGGATGCAATACGCCACGTACTAGCTTATGCACGATTCCTGAAATACGTGTGTACACCTAAGCGTAACTTGCGAACCAAAGGCAGGATCCCAATCGTGCTGTCGGAGCAAGCCAGCTTCGTCATTTTGAGCAAACTCCTGCCTAAGGCAAAAGACCCAGACACCCCTCTAATCTCCTATGCTATCGGTGATATACAATTCAACCGAGCCTTACTAGACCTATGAGCTTCCATAAATTTGATATCTACATCCCAACTAGACTACTTTGAGGAATCTGAGCTTAAATCAATAGAAATGACCTTGCAATTAGCTGATCGATCAATTAAGTCACCAAAAGGAATTCTCGAGGATGTCGTAGTTAGGGTCATGATTTCTATTTTTCAGTGGATTTCATTGTCTTAGACATGGATGCTCCCGAGGACTTGAAGAATACACTGATCATATTAGAGAGACCCTTTCTAGCCACTGCTAGGGCCAATATTAATTGTAAGGAGGGCCAAATTGAGTTAAAATTTGGGAGCAAGACGTTGAAGATCGACATCTTTAAAGCCCAACAAGGAATTAATTGCAGGGTTATAGAACAAATTTGTGATATTGAGGCTGTGGTTGACGACCTATGTATCGAGGAAAACCTGACTATTTCTGATCAACCACAAGAAGATCAAAACTCGCAATTTGAGGAGCTTGAACATAACCTAGACACACCCAGAGCTCCTTCCTTTACTCCAGACACCCACCTTGAACAACCTGCTGCTGCTGATAACCTAGTTATAGAATTAAAGCCTCTTCCCGATCATCTGAAATACATCTTTTTGGGTTCCAATCAGATGTTTCCTATGATTATCAACTCCCAACTCACATCTGATCAGGAAACATGCCCGATTTCGGTTCTCCAGCAGCATCGAAGAGCCATTGGATGGACTATCGATGATCTAACTGGTATCAGCCCTTCATACTGCACATATCACATCTATACCGAAGAAGGCCCACGACCATCCCATGAAATCCAGAGATGCCTAAATCCAAACCTGCAGGATGTCATGAGAAAGGAGATCATCAAGTGGTTAGATGCAGTGATTATCTACTCGATCTCCGACAGTCGTTGGGTGAGTCCAATTCAAGTTGTGCCTAAGAAGGCAGGGTTCACTGTCATCACAACTGAAATCAGAGAAACCATACCGACCCATATAGCAAACTCATGGAGAGTTTGCATTGACTACAGAAGACTCAATTCCTCCATGAAGGAGGATCATTTCCCACTACCATTCATTGATCAGATACTCGAGAAACTAGCGGGAAATAGAATCTTCTGCTTTTTGGACGGGTACTCCAATTATAATCAGGTCGCAATCCATCTTGAGGACCAAGAGAAGACTACCTTCACCTGCCCCTTTGGGACGTACGCATTCTGAAGGATACTGTTTGGTCTCTGCAATGCACGCACTGTTTTTCTGCGGTGCATGCTTGCCATATTCTCAGATATGGTGGGTGAATACCTTGAGGTCTTCATGGATGACTTCTCGGTATTTGGAGAATCTTTTGATGATTGCCTTCTGCACTTGGTCCAAATCCTCAAGCGGTGCATCGACGTGAATTTGGTTCTTTCTTGGGAAAAGAGCCACTTCATGGTACCTGAGGGAATTGTCCTGGGGCATCTCGTCTCTGAAAAAGGCATCCAGGTTGATCGAACTAAGGAGAATCTAATTTCCAAACTCCCTATGCTTAGCTCAATCAAAGACATCCGATCCTTTCTGGGGCACGTCAATTTTTACAGTCGATTCATTCCCAATTTTTTGAAAATTGTGCGCCCCCTGACTAATCTTCTATCTAAGGATGTCCCCTTTGAAATTACCGAGGAGTGCACTCAGGCATTTGAGATCCTACATGATCGAGTTACCCAAGCACCTATCCTACAGTCCCCTGATTGGTCTCAACCCTTATAGTGTTGGAACCTTGTTCCATGTCATGTTTTGGTGTTAACAAAATTCTTATGGATTAATGTTTGAAATTGAGTGCTTTTTAGATTTAGGTGAAGATCAAGGAAAACTGGAAGTGATGGAGGCATGATGATGAGAAAGAGAAGATGACGACAAGGAGGCAAGATGACAAGGATGAGTCGAGGAGAAGAATATTATCTTCGATCTTTAGTTTTTTAGTTTAGTTTTTTTTATTCATAGAATGTATGCCTCTTAGCAAAGGAATATAACTTAGATCGCAAAAATAATTAGAGATAAATTAGGATTAATATTGCGATCATTTTCAAAGAACGTAATTGATTAAATCACTTAAAAAAGGTACTTGTTAACCCACAAGTACCGATATTAAAGTTTAGTACTGGTACATGTGAGTTACAGGTTTGGGCTTTTTCATAAAAACAAACCTATACTTTGCGAGTACCGGTACTCATGATCAGTACCGGTACTCGAGGTAACGAGTACTGGTACAAGTAGGCTACATATTTGTGTTAAGAGTTTGAAACCCAAATCTCGAAGCAACGAGTACCAGTAACCATACTTTAGTACCGATACCAGCTAGCCATTGGCTCAAAATAGAATGACTAGAATATTTATTTTGTCAATGTGAACGTTGGGAATTAAATCCCAACTCTAGTAGACGAGTATCCTAGGTCCTAAACTCTATAAAATGATCCTAGGACCCTTTGTTTGCACAAAAGAGATACAAGAAAGATAAGATAAATTCTAGAGCTGTATTTTTAATATATTCACCAAATATTCAAGAGAAGAATAGAGTTTGCTGCTCTCAATCTTTCCACGCTTTTGCAAATGCGTCGACGTGATTTTCTTTCATGCATTTACATCTTCACTAGGTAACATTATATTTACATTTGTTGAGAGGCTTAGGAACTTAGTTGTAAGATCTTTCTTTCTTACACCTATTTTTCATTTGTTCTTGAGCATTTACTCGTTGGGTTGTAACAAACCCATTTTTGTACTTGGGTTGAGGTAACCTGTTAATTACCTCGGTGAGTATATTGATTTCCTCGGGGTTGAGGGAATCGGGTTAAAAACCCTAAGCTGGGAGACTTAGATAGTGGAGTACCCAAGTAAGGGGAACCACTATACATATTGTGCCTATTTCTATAGATTGATATTTGTGCAAATATTTTTTTGTATTACTAATATTTTGTTTAAGTATTTGTGCAAGTATCCATCTATTTAGATCCTATCAAGTGGTATTAGAGTGGGTCACGAATAGAAGTAATTATTCTCTCTCACAATGGCATCTTCAGTCAAGAACACCGAAGGACAGTCATCCACACGCCCTCCCTACTTTGATAGAACGGACTATTGATGAGAATCTCATCATGAACCCTAACTAGCTCACTTTTATCTAATAAAATGAACAAAAGCTCCTACATAACCTAAAGGAAGGCCTAATTCAAGGGATTACTGATCTGAAAAGAATACATAAAATAAAGGGTAAGACTGTAATTTTACCATTGCAGTGCATCAATGTGATTTCTCAGGGTCTAGACATAGGTCAATTGGGCTTAATAAGAGAAAAAGTGGGATGGTTCAGTCAGAAGAGGGTTATTGTGAAATTTAAGAATTAAATGACATTCTGTAACCCTAAAATAAACTCACTTTAATTCACAAGGTTCTAGGTAGGATAAAATTCAAATAAGACCTCTAAAATTCATGGAAAAATATCTCCTAGGGTTTAGAACCTTCAATTTGGCCTTTGGAACCTGTTTTGAACAACATTGGGGTCCATGCCTAATTTTTGACCTAATTTGGGTTTTTGTGCAAAATATCTAGTCAAACATGTCAAACCTAAAATCCAACTTTACCATTGAATTCCTTAAGTCCAAATTAGGTTTGTATCAAAATTTGGACCTAAGGGAAGGTCATCTTGACCTACTTTGTAAATTAGTCCACCAAATTACATTTTGACCCTTAACTTTTGGAAACCTTTGCAAATACCCCCTCAACTTTTTGTCACTTTATTCATTTTGGTCCCTCTACCATTACAGCAAGGACCCATACTACCAGCGACTTTGCGAGAAGGTTTTCTCCTCGTTTCCATGGGGAGTTGCTCCCAGATTTGAAAGGGGAGTCCTCTGCGACAGCCCCTACCGCCTGAGTAGCTCCCCATGCCTTGAATCGCCCCATACCTCTCGTGAAAATGCTCGAGAGGTATGGGTTTCCCTCTGGCCATGCCTCTGGCGATGACTTTTAGTTGCCTCCTTGTGAATAACCTCTTGCCCGTGCCTATTTAAGGAAGCCCAAATCATTCCACACCTCCCAAGCCTATTTTGGCTAGAGATAACCCCCCAATTTCGTCTCCTCCTCCTCCGACCATCTGCCCGTAGGCTCCGGTGACTCTCCCTCCCTCTTCTCATCACTCTGCCACCGTACCAGTGGCAGAGCCATCACCGCCTCACTCCTCCACATCGCGACGTACTCGCACGAGTCTCTCTGACCTCCTCGTCATCGTCGCCACCTCTCCATCTTAGGGTCTTCATCTCCGGCGATGGAAAACACGTGCTGCTCGCCCTCCACATCCCCCCTTCACTCCAAACACCTTAGATAAGCTCCTCCTCTCCCCCTCTTCATTTCCCTTCTTTTAATTCATACATTCGACCCCTCGACTGCCACTGACCACCACCATCGTTCCCACCTCCGACCAGATCACCGGAGAGGTGTTCCCGCCGCCCCACGCCTCCATCCAACTTGCCAAACCCCTCAGAACCTCCGCCACCTTTCACTGATCATTTTCCCCCTCTCCATCGACCACCACACATCCTACATTCTTCCCCCCAACACACCCATCACCACGGTCACAGAATGACCTAGGCACGCACGCCCAGGCCACCCCGCACCACGCCACCAACCTGGACACCTTCACCGTGTCACGGCAAAGCCTTCTGAGTGTTTTGACAAGACCGTAAGGCCGTATTTGTGTTGACACGTTCTGACCCGGCTGCCATTAGAGCGGGCTTGAAGCAAGCTTGCAACCTTCACCTACTACTCCAGGTCTCAGGAAGCAAGGTCCCAGGTGCGCGGGCTCCCTTCGCGAACCCTTCACGCAGCAATTGGAGTCCCAGGCACTACTACAGGTTGAAATCGAGCGTCACCTGCTACAGGCGCGCGCGAGAAGGTGGGACATTTAGTCCCACCTTGGAAGCTTTGAAGTGGGAGGCATGACATAAATTGAAAAAGTGTCAGAGGCTTATCACCTCCTGACATGGGGTGAGGTCCCACTCGCCTCCCCATGCCTCGTCCATGATTCACTACTCCGCAAACTTGGTAGCCTGACCTGATTACCTGTGCACTCCTCGTGCACCACCTACACCGGTGCCCCTGGTCCCGGGCATGCTGACCCGACCCGTTTACCCAAGATGACTCTGGGAGAGCGAGCTTAAGAGCGAACTAGAGAGAGTACGCGGGGGAGGGTAGGGGATAGGTTTTGCTACTGTGTGTGCATAGGGAAGAAGAAGAAGGAGCTGCGGAGGAAGAAGGAGGAGGAGGCGCAGTAGCTTAAGAAGAGAAGAAGAAGCCAAGGACAAAGCGAGGGCAAAAGAAAGGCGAAGCAGGAGTGAAATAAGGAAGAAGAAGAAGGAAGAGGTGCAGTAGAGAGGCAGCTGCAGAGAAAAGAAGAGAGAAAGCAAAGGCAGAGAGAAGCAGGAGCAGAAGAAAGAAGAAGAAGAAGAAGGAGTTGCAGCCAAACTCAAGGCACAGAAAGGGAGAGGAAGAAGGAGCTACAGTAGAGGAGAAAGAAGAAGGAAAAAGAAGGCTGAAGAAGCACAGCCGCAGAGAAGAAGAAGAAAGAAGAGAGAAAGAGAAGGCTAAAAAGCACTGTAGCAATCACTAGTTAAGCCGCCTAATTCATAGAATCAGACGTATGAGAAAGGAAAGACAGAGAAAGAAGAGAAGGAAGAGAGAAAGCAAAGAAAAAGAAAGAGAGGAGAAGAAGGAAGAAAAGAGAAAAATCTATTTCTTTTTATTCTTTAGCCTTTATATACATTGCATTATTATTGAACATTATCTTTCAAGTAAAATTTGAGATTGTGATTTTCTACTTCTAAGATACCAATTTGCTTCCTGAGTTCGACCTCGGAATATTTTTGAATTTTGAGTAAATAAAATTGATAGTCATTTTCGTGGTGATTTCAAATATACTACAGCGAATATCTTTTTAAAACACAATTTCATCGCGAAGAACAACTATTATTTTTAGCGCCGTTGCTGGGGAGCAACAGGCATTTTAGAAGCTTTGATCATAATTTCTGATTCATTACTAATTTAATTTCTCTCTTTATTGTGATTATTTCAGGAAAATACGAGGAGAGAAAAGCAGCCGCACAACAACCACACCAGGGAACAGGTAATCTTTTATTAACCCTCTCTCTTAATCCCCTCAAAATATGAAAATGAGAGACAAAGAGAAAAATCAATCTAGGGCTACCTATTTCCATATTTAGTAATCCACAAGAGTTGCCTGCTTTTACTTTCAACACATTTTAATTGTACATCCACTTAAGGTAACTAGGGCTAAGACCTTCTTGATTGAGCCCTAGATATAATTTCTGAGGCAACTAAATTGGACCAACTAAAGCCAACCTAAGGATTACAAGCTAGGGTTTAAGAGACACATCTCCGTCTAAGCAAAGAATCAAAAATTTCAAAAAGAGGTGTGCCTAAGCCTTGTTTGAAAAAACCTATCCAAGAGAAACCCTAAGCAAATCAGGCTCTTAATCTACTTAAACCCTAAAAGAAAGCACCTAAGAAGCTCTCAAAGGAACAAAGAGGTGAAGTTGATCCTTTGGGTCAACCAACCTTAAAATTAGGTCACTTTGCACTCAAAAGGCTTAAAGTTCAAGTGGAATCCTAAGCACCTTGATCTTAACTAAAAGAGGTAGGCTTAAGAGGTCAAGGTCCCCATTCTGGTCTACCTGGAATCTCAGTGACAAGAGAGGTCGGGTAGGGGAAACCCTGTAACCTGTGGGGACGCTCTACTGTGTAGGGGTCTTCGTGGGACTCTCCCTCTCTGGCTGCCTAGGTATTTCTCAGGTGGACGACCTTTCTGACTAAGGGGTATCATCCGCCCTGAACCTCTATAGTCACCCAGCATATTTTGGGTGTCTTGATTGGGTCCAGCACATTCTAATCTTATCCAATCCTTCGGTGTATGTTTGGTAGGAGGTCCTTGAAACCTCCTTTAGAAATCCACTCTCCCCAAGGCCAAGCCTCGGTACCCTTGTTTGTGCAGCAACCCCACCACATAGACCTTTCCTCTGATTCAGAACCAAGTTCTCCTTCTTCTTCCATCATGGCACAACCTGTTGAACAAGAAAATAATCTTGAGCACCAGCTTCAGTGCCTAAATGATCTCTTCCAAAACTTCATGAACCCACTGCAGCGTCCCATGATGCGAGATCACTATAATCCTACTGCGGTGGCAATCAAGCCTCAAGTTCGAATCCCGACTGGAGGTCCTGATTCTGAACTAAAGCCCAATATGATTCATGCCATACCAAAATTCTATCGCCTTAACTCCGAGGATCCATTCCAGCATATTAAACAGCTCAAGCATCTGGCTCAGACCTTTGGGTCAAATGCACAAAACTGGGATATTCTGCTCATGAAGATGTTCTCTTTCTCCCTCATGGATAAGGCTGCTCATTGGTATCAAACTCAGACTCGTTCGATCAACACATGGGATGAATTTCAGTTTGAGTTTTTGAAGAAGTTCTTTCCCATTGGTTGGACAAAAGCCTTGCACCATCAGATTACTCATTTCACCCAACAGATGGGAGAACCTCTTCATTAGGCATGGGACCAATTCTTGGATCTCATGCAAAAGTGCCCCCATCACGGAGTTCCTAAATGGGAACAAGTCCAGTCTTTTTACCAGGGACTCCATGAGGACATTCGATTATTCGTCAATGCAGCCTACAGGGAAACATCATGGGTCAGCATGAGGACACGATGTGGGAGATTCTCAAGAACATGTACGAGAACTCCAACAATGACTTCATGGGCTTATTTGACCGGACGAATGCCTGCGCATCGACAAATCTTAGGGGAGCACATGAGTCTTAGGGCCTGTCCGCATCCGTCAACTTGGAGCTAGTGGCTAGTCAGTTGGACAAGGTCTCTATCATAGAGAAGAAGGTGGACAAGCTGACTCAGAATTTGCAGCAAGCCACCTCTGCGCAAAACTCTTTCGCACAGCCACCTCCCAAGAAGGAAACTGTGCAAAACATCTTTCACCGATCTTCTCCGGGGATGGACCCGTATCCACCCCCATCTGACTCTAGGACTGGAGGGAGCTCCGATCCACTCTATTCTAATCGAGGGAACTCTGAATCCCCACACTCTGACTTTCCTGAGGCTCCTCAGACTTGCAAGGACCTCAACGCCATCCAGAATTACCCATTTTCCAACACCTACAACCTTGGATGGCAAAATCATCCTAACTTCTAGTGGGTAGGAAATTCTTAGACTCAAAGATTACCTTATCAACCCTGTCCACAAGTCCTACGTCCATATCAGCAGCCTTAGCCTCGACCCAACCCCACCTATCAATCTGGGCCAAACCAAGATCAAATGTCTCTTATCCTTCAAACACTGGCTGACATTCAGAGAACGAATGCGGCAATACAAAAACAACAGAAGGACAAGATCACAGAGGTCCGCAACCAACTCACCCAGATGGCGAATTCCCGGCAACCGGGCAAACTTCCTTCGCAACCTTTGCCAAACCCAAATAACGTGCCAACCCAAAGGCGTGTTATGAACCCAAATCCAGGCCACGCACACATGATTTATCAGGCCCCTTCTGTTCCATCACTTGACGGGATGGAAGCTTCAACATCTTACGCGGGATATCAATAGCAACCACCCATTTTACCAACCCCTAACCAGAAACCGGTAGGATTAAACTCTATAACAACCTGTAGTGGTAAAGCAACCCAAGACCCACCTTACCCAAACCACTCCAAGCCTGGTAGTGACCCAAGCCCTAGGATAGTTATCTAGGATGTCCCTATCCCAAATCAAGAACTTGGACCTATTCTAGAGGAACCAACCAAGGTTCCATTTCCCGAGGCCTTGACTAAGGGAAAAAGGATAACCAAACCTGTGGCTCCTAAGGATGACCTGATCAAGCTCTTTGAACAGGTCTAGATAAACATCCCCTTGATGGATGCAATCTGCCACATACTGGCTTACGCACGATTCTTGAAAGACATGTGTACACCCAAGCGTAAGCTGCGAACCAAAAGTGGGAGTCCAATCATACTGTCAGAGTAAGCCAGCTCTGTAATCTTGAGTAAACTCTCACCCAAGGCAAAAGACCCAGGCACTCCCCTGATTTCATGTAAAATTGGTGAAACCCAATTTGATAGAGCATTGTTAGAACTAGGTGCCTCCATAAACCTAATACCTACATCCCTCCTTAACCATCTTGAAGAGTCCGAGCTTAAACCAATAGAGGTGACATTGCAGTTAGCTGATCGATCCATCAAGTCACCTAAAGGAATACTCGAGGATGTCATTGTTAGGGTACGGGATTTCTACTTCCCAGTAGATTTCATAGTTCGAGATATGGATGCACCTGAGAACCCAAGGGATACACCGATTATACTAGGGAGACCTTTTCTGGCCACTGCTAGGGCCAACATAAGCTGTGAAGAGGTCCAAATAGAATTGAAATTTGGGAACCAAACTCTTAAGATTGTCATCTTTAAGGCCCAACAAGGGATTAATTGCAGTGTTATAGAGTAAATATGTGATATCAAAGCCGTGGTTGATGAACCACATATTGAGGACAACTTGATTATCCCCAATCAACCACAAGAAGATCAAAACCCGCAATTAGAGGAGTCTAAACTTGATCTAGATACACCCATAACTCCTACCCTTGTTCCTCACACACACTCTGAACCACCCACTGTTGCTGATAATCCCATCTTGGAACTCAAGGCCCTTCCCGATCATCTTAAATAGGTCTTTTTGGGTTCCAATCAGACGTTTCCTGTGATTATAAACTCCAGACTCACACCTGATTAGGAATTCTGTCTGATTAGTATTCTCCAGCAACATCGTAGAGCCATTGGATCGACTCTCGATGATTTGACTGACATAAGCCCCTCTTATTACACACACCACATCTATTCTGAAGAGGCCGCACGACCTTCGCGTGAGATGCAAAGACATTTGAACCCTAATCTGTAGGAGGTCGTGAAAAAGGAGATCATTAAGTGGTTAGATGTAGGGATCATCTATCCGATCTCCGACAGTCGATGGGTGAGTCCAATCCAGGTTGTGCCTAAGAAGGTAGGACTCACCACCATCACGACTGAAATCAGAGAGGTCATACCAACCCGTATAGCCAACTCGTGGAGGGTCTGCATAGATTACAGAAGACTTAATTCCTCCATGAAGAAGGATCATTTCCCACTACTGTTTATTGATCAGATCCTTGAAAAACTAGTGGGAAATAGGTTCTACTTTCTTGACGGGTACTCCAGTTATAACCAAGTGGCAATCTATCCAGAGGACCAAGAGAAGACCACGTTCACCTACCCCTTCGGGACATACGCTTTTGGAAGGATGCCTTTCGATCTCTGCAATACACCCGCGACTTTTTAGCAGTGCATGCTTGCCATATTCTCTGATATGGTGGGTGAGTATTTGGAAGTCTTCATGGATGACAACTCAATATTTGGGACATCATTTGATGATTGCCTCTAGCACTTGGTTCAAATACTCAGGTGATGTATTGATATGAATCTGGTTCTTTCCTGGGAAAAGAGCCACTTAATGGTGCCTGAGGGGATCGTCCTGGGACATATATTTCGGAGAGAGGCATCCAAGTCGATCAAGCCAAGGTTAACTTGATTTCTAAACTCCCTATGCCTTGCTCGATCAGAGACATCCAATCTTTCCTGGGGCACGTCGATTTTTATTGTCGATTCATCCCTGATTTTTCGAAAATCGCATGCCCCCTAACCATTCTTCTCTCCAAGGATGTACCTTTTGAAATCTCCAAGGAATGCACTCAAGCATTTGAGATCCTCCGTGACCGAGTTACCCAAGCCCCAATCCTACAGTCCCCTAATTGGTCTCAACCCTTTAAGATCATGTGTGATGCATCTGACTTCGCTGTAGGAGCGATTTTGGGGCAAAAAATTGACGGGAAACCTGTGGTCATTTATTACGCTAGTAAAACACTTAACGAGGCTCAGTGTAACTACACTGTTACTGAGAAAGAGATGTTGGCCATAGTATTTGCCCTTGAAAAATTCAGATCTTACCTCCTGGGTTCCCACGTTATTATTTACTCAGATTACACTGCTGTGAGGCATCTCCTTGCAAAGAAGGACACGAAACCTCGATTAATCTGATGGATCTTGCTGTTGCAAGAATTTGACCTTGAGATTCGCCACAAAGTGGGAAGACAGAATGTGGTAGCTGACCACTTGTCTCACCTTCCTTCTGAGATCATTGACCCTTCCAGACCCATCATAGAACACTTTCCTGATGAGTACCTCCTGACTATCAATATCGGGCTTCCATGGTTTGCTGACATAGTAAACTACCTGGCATCACATCAGATCCCATCTGATTGGCCGAAGGCCAAGAAGGACAAATTGTGTTTCGATGCCAAGTATTACAATTGTGAAGACCCGTATTTATTCCGCATTGGTGCTGATCAAATTATTCGACGATGTGTCACGGAAGTGGAAATTAAAGACATACTCTCTTTCTGCCATGACTAGGCATGCGGTGGCCATTTTTCTGGGCATAAAATCGCATCAAAAGTCCTCCAGTGTGGTTTTAATAGCCCACAATTTTCAAGGGTGCATACAATCACTGTAAGGCATGTAACCGTTGCCAGACCTTGGGCAACATGAGCCATCGTGACATGATGCCTTTACAGTCGATTCTGGTATGCGAGATTTTTGACATTTGGGGGATTGATTTTATGGGACCCTTCCCTATCTCAGACAGCTTTGAATACATTTTACTCACTGTTGATTACATGTCCAAATGGATCGAAGCCATTCCGACCCGAACCAATGATCACAAAGTCGTTATCAAATTCATTCACCAAAACATCTTCTCACAGTTCGGGATTCCTCGTGTGATCATTTCTGATGGAGGGACCCATTTCACAAATGCTCAATTCAAGTCACTGATGACCAAATACGGGGTGTCGCACCAAATCTCTACTCCTTACCACCCCAAACTAATGGTCTAACTAAGCTATCAAATCGGGAGATCAATAAAATCCTTTAGGTTACTGTTCAACCTGACAGGAAGGATTGGTCATCCCGACTTTCGGAAGCTTTGTGGGCTTATAGGACCGCCCACAAGATCCAATTAGGCATGTCTCCTTTCAGACTAGTGTACTGTTGTCGATCCCGGATAAGTTGTTAATATGATGATTTTATCATTGAAGTGTGTATAGTGGTTAACCTAAATCGGACCTAACCATCTCTTTACAAAATTTTTAACCTGGCCTACTTGATTTTATCTTGTCACTTTTAGGCCCAGGGTCGAACTCAGGGAAGTGGGGTTACAAGTCGAGTTTCTACGCCTTTCCTACAATGAGTCTCTTCCGTTCGTTTATTATGTTTTTTGGTATTTTTCTTTTTTAGATTTTTTTATGGTAATCTTTGTCCTTGAGACACACCCTCAAAATTGGGTTCTTGGCCTTGAGCCAAAACAGAGTTCCAAGATGGGTCTTGCTATTCGCAAGACGGAGTACCTGTAAGTCAAAGATTATCTTTTCTCTTTTATATATTTTTTTATCTTTTTACTATCAGGAAAGAGAAATAGAAATAAAGTAAATATAGTATATATATAGGTATATAATATGTATATAAAGGGGTAGGGGTGGAGGCGGAGATGGAGTGTAGCACGGTGTCGAGTCGGTTGCAGTCTAGAAAGATGCAACCAACAGGACGAAGTGCAGCGTGCAAGGTGTAGGATGGATGGTGGAAGATGAATGCGAACACGCTTTTTTTGTACGTGTGTATCGAGGAAATATCAGCAACTGGTGTAGATGTTCCTGCGATACAGCGTATGGTAAATAATGTGAAAATATATAAATATATATATGTATATGTAAATATATCTATATGTATATATATATGGTTATAAATATATAGGTTTACATATACGTAGATATATATGTACATATAAGTGTATATGTATATATATATATATATTTGTGTGTATGTATATATGTATGTATGTATAAGTATATAGTAATATATGTATATATAGATATATGTAGCTAAGCATATATATATATGTATGTATGTATATATAGTTATAGATATATATATGTGTATATATATATATATATATATATGTATGTATGTATGTATGTACATAATACTATATAGATGTATATATATATATATATATATATATAATAATAATATATGTATATAGGTATATGTATCTAGATATGTATATATCTGTATACATGTATATATAGTTATATAGATATATATATGTAAATATGTATGTATATATGTATATATATATATATATATATATATATATATGTATCTATACTCAGTTATATAGGTAATATATATATAGATATATGTATATTTATATATATGTATAGATATATGTATATATGTATGTATATTTATATAAGTATATGTATATATATATATATATATATATATATATATGTATGTATATATATATATATGTATATAAATATTTGTATATATATATGTATATATATATCAATATATAAGTATAAGTATATATATATGTTTATACTAGAGTATAGGTGTGTGTGTGTGTGTGAAAGTGTGAGTGTAGGTGTGTGTGAGTGTCGGTGTAGAGAGTGCTGTGAGTGTTGTGAGAGAGAGTGAGAGAGAGAGAGAGGGAGAGGAGAGAGCAGCCACTCTGCTGGAGGCGAGAAAGGGCATCTTAAGCCGTCTACGTGCAAAGGGCGTCGTCTAGTGGCTTCCGTGCGCGGACGTGTATGCGCGCAGAGGAGAGTGCGCTGGAGGGAGTGTTAGTAAGGAGAGGAACCCGCAGCACACAGCGCTGCACGGAGAGGAGTATGCGGGCGAGTGAAGCGGGTGACGCGGGCGCACGCGGGCGAGTGGGGCGGGCTGGCAGACACGTGGGCGAGTGCGGGTGACACGAGCGGAGACATGCGTGCGGGTTGCGACCGGTTGCAGTGGGCCGGGTGACCGAGAAAGTGAGAAGCTTTTCAGTCACCCCACTGTAGACATAGTGTTGCGAAGACTCACGCGAACAGTGGCTACAGTGGTCGTCTGCGCTGCACAACCAGGTGCTACAGGTGGTGTGAGTGTGGCTGGCACGCGCGGGCTAACGCGCGAGGGAGAAGGCCTGCGCCGGCCGGTTGCGAGCGTGGAGAGCTCACAACAGGGCGTGCGGAGAGGGAGGCGAGGGCGTCTGCAGCTTGCGCGGAAGCTTGCAGGTGCTGGAAGGGGGCGGGAAGCACTTGGACGACCGCTGCAGAGGGGCGCAGCAGCCGGTTGCGAGCAGAAGAGGGTGCGACAGGGCAGAGAAGCGGAAGGTGGAGAGGGCCTGCAGGCATGCGCAGAGGGGCTGGGGCACTTGCAGGCTTACGCAGAATGGCTGGGGCTGCTGCTGCTGCTGCTGCCAAGCTGCAAGCTTCAGACCTTGAAGCATGAGGCCATGGCTGAAGGTGCGGGAATGTAAAGGAAATGAGAATAGAGCCACCACGCCCACCGGCTCTTTGAAGAGCTGGGCGGTGGTGGTCTCACTGTGGTGGTGTGCACCACAATGAGGGCTCCTGCCCGCCGGGTGTCTCCTCGGAGGAGGGTCGGCGTATGGAGGGAGTGGGAGAAGAGGGCAGTGGCGGCCTAGAAGGAGAAGGTGTGCTGCTGCCTTTTTTTGGTTGGGACCAGGCCTGTCTGCAAAGGATGGAGCCGCGGTCTTTTATAAAGGAAGAAGGCAAGGCTTAATGCATGGAGTGGTAGGGAATGGCAGCTGCAGGGAAGGGCTGGCAAGGAGAGGCAGCCGCAGGGAAGCATGGCGTGAGGAGAAGATGCATGCAGCCACGGGAAAGATTAAAAATCAAGTGGAAATAAAAATAGAGATGGGAATTTTGCAAAGATGTACTTGAGGAAAAATGTAAAATGTAAGGCCACTTATTTCATTCTCCTCTCCTCTCAATTAAAAGCATGCATGCATGTATTTTTTACAAATGCGATTATAGAACCCTAATTTGCATTGGTAATGCTAGGAAATAGCAGAAGAAGGCACAATTGTAGGCATATTTTTGCGGTGCAATCATACCCCCTTGAGTATCTTTTGCTTGTCCCTAGCAAAACAGTATTTAGAAATGATCTTAAGCTGAAGATTTTCTTCTGAGGCGATATAGGTGTGTGTATTGTTGGATATTGTGAGAACCAATTGTAGAGAAGACTACCAGTACTTTAAGTCTCACATGACATAGATCATCTCTCAACTAGCCAGGACTCTTGATATTTAAACCTTAAGTATGATTTCCAGGACCCAGGAGGTTTTTGCCGTACTCGAGAGCTCAAGAGGTTATGGCTTGTGCATAGTGAAGGATCAAGACTGACCAGATGAACATTAAGACTCAAGCCCAGGATTTCACGAATTTTTAAGTATAGGTTGGTCCCAGTTTCAGCTCATGCCTTCAGATTGACCCTTAAGAGGATAACAGAAAACTCAACTCCCATTTTCTGACATTTGTGGCTCACAGGAAAACAAGGTATTTGTAACCTACCCTGACGGATTTCTTGTATGGCGAAGATTTTACAAACATTTGTGAGATATACTGACTTATTTGCATTTTTTTTTTGAAACACGTGTCAGTATATCTCTTACAACATTTTTTGAAGGAGCACACTTTTTTCTTTTTGGTGGGAGAGTTTCTTTTTGGTGGAAAGAGTCGCTCCTAAACACAAGACTAAAACCTGGGATAAAAAGTCTACTTGCACTTACAGGTAAGGACTCCACCTTCCCTAATGAACACTAAGGTTGGATTTTATGTTCACCTGGTCTTTCCTGATATGTGTAGTGTGAACCAAGTTTACTTAAGCTCTCAAGTAGAAGCAAACCAACGAATCATGTACTAGTGTCTCAGGTACAAGAATACGTCCTTAGTTAGGAGAGATTCCGATCTATCTTGTCAATGCTCAAGTGAATTAAGCCGAGCCTGAGCGAATCAAGCTTTTGTGTCTTGGAAAGTCTTCAAAATAGAGGTTGAATATTCATAAACACTTATTGTATTTTTGTTTCATCTTTCAGATTATTACTAAACACCATTTTTTATTATTATTATTATATATTATATATATATATTTATATATTTTTTTCTTTTTCATTTTCTTGCATATTTATAAATAGGTGGGAACTGCATGATACCATAAAATACCCAGATCTTATGGATGCCTATCCACCCCCCCATGCCAAACAGTGCTATGTCCTCATATGCGTGCAGGGAAAGGTAGAGAAACGATGAAAGATCGGGTAAAGAAAGCTAAGGGTCAGGGTATAAAGCAGGGTGGTAGGGTGGGTGGATGGTGGGTGGTGAAGAGATCATGATAGCGGCATGAAAAGTGATGGTGGATGGTGAAAGGTCAGGCATTTCATGGGACGAGAGTGTCCCAGGCAGATCGGAGAACAAGTCGGGAAGAAGAAGTTGGCTCTCAGATTGGCCAAGAAGAGGGGCTTTTTGGATAGATGGATCCAAAAAGGAACAGCCCCAGTGAGTAAGATGTGGGCTCAAGGTCCCAGTGTGGAATTGCAAATCCGCCTGATTTGGCGGGAAAGAAAGGGCAATCCGGTCTTCAAGAGTGTGGACCGGCGGTGAGCAGGCCGGATATGACTCAAACCACGAGGCATGGGAAGTGGAGAAAACCTCGTCAGAAGTCTGGTCAGGAGAAGGTACGGGATAAGGGAGGGATGGGGGAACGTCACAGTATGTGCTGATCAGGCAGTCGTCAATGTTTACAGGTAATCCACAGCAGTCTAAATAGGTCCCAATTAGTCCGATACACGCGCTGACGGTCATGTCTTCGTCAAATGTGTCATCCTTGATGCAATCGCAATCAAAGTTCTTGGCTGCCTTGAAGATGTTAAGCTTGATCTTTTCAGATCCAACAGCAATCTCAATACAGCCCGACTCGTAGTAGATAAGGGCATGGGCTATGGCCAAGAAAGGTCGACCAAGGATGATCGGACAATCAGAAAGTGAGCTAGGAACTTCCATATCTAAAATAAGAAAGTCAACAGGAAAACAGAGACTGTTGACCCTAACCATCACATCTTCCACCACACCCTTTGGGATTTTGACAGAACGATCTGCCCACTGTAACGTGACAGGGGTGGGTTTCAGATTTCATAAGGAAAATTTTTCGAGCATGATGGTCGGTATGAGATTGATGGAAGATCGTAGATCAAGCAGGGCATGGTTAAAATTGCAGCCTTGGATGCTACAGGAAATCAGTGGTGTGCCCGGATCTTTCTACTTCGGTGGTAGGTTTGATAGTATAGCACAACTCGCATGAGGCGAGAGAACCACCGGATTCTTAGTTTTCTTTGACTATTGCCTGGGTGTTGTGTAGTCTTTGAAAAATCGGACGACAATAGGTATGTGATCGTAAGCCTCGAGCAGGGGTACCTTGATTTCTACATCCCTGAACAAATTACGCAGGTTATCAGAGGCCTATGTATCTTTCTTTTTGCCTTTTGGCACCCTCAGTAGAGCCTCAGGGAATGGGACTGATTCTGGCACCAATTCGAGTGTATCATCCTCTAGCCAATGCGGTGCGCATCCCGAATGAGAGGACGATAAAGAAGAAGACGGGCCAAGATCAGGTCGAGGCGGATCAACGGTCTACTTACCGCTCCTCGTAGTGATAGCATTGGATGATGCGGGTCCAGTGGGATCATACGGCGGAGGAGTGTTCGCAATAGGGACATAAGAGTGTGGTGCTGCAGCAGGATTAGCCTGAAATCCTGGTGGAATGCTCGGAGCTTGCAGAATTTAATTAACCTATCCCTGAGAAGGTCGTACCTGTGGTTGAGGACCACGGGGTACGAAGTTTCACGGGTTTGGAACAGGTTGGGCAGGAAGAGTGCCCTGAGATCGAGTCACCATGCATAGTTGACTGATCTCAACATTCTGCTGCGCCAAATGGTGCTGAAGAGAGGTCATGTTCTCTTTATGGCGCTTTGACATTTCCGTCATCATTCTCATCAATTTATCAAGAGGACTTGATGAGTGTTTTGTTTGAAGTACGCAAGGGCCTAATGGCAGATTCACCATAGGATTAGATTGGGCCCTTGGGATGATGGGTGCAGACGATCGCATTGGTCCACTCGCAGGGTTTTGGCACTGCGGGTTGTTGGACCATGTGAAATTTTGATGATTTCTCCACCCTGGGTTATACGTGGCAGAGAATGGGTTGTTCCCCAGGGCGCAAGCGTCTTCTATGCCAGAAGACGTGTCCGCATGTAAATATGCATCCGAGCACACGGAGGCTTGGTCTCCGTGTCGAAATACTGGCTTACAGAAGCCAGTTCCACATGACTTACCGAGTCGCTTGGCGCGACACTCGGTAAGGAAGGTCTTACAGGGTTTCTCGGGGTAAGCCTGGTGTTGGAAGAATTGGAATTGTAACGAAGTGGTAAGGTGGGGGTGTTTGCCATGTTTGTGGAGGAGGAGGATGATTCGGCTTGTTTTCTAAATTTATCAGTCAATTCAAGCAGTTCATGGTTTTGTGACCTCCTCCCAAACATGCACTACTGCAAGAAGAGTTGGGGAGATGAGAAGGGAAAAGAGATGAGAGAAACGACGCCGCAAAGGTACACTTGATGACAAATCAACACAATCAAATTCCTAAATTCTACAGTGTGCCGTTAGACCTAAAGATCTAAGTTACCTACTATCACGAACTATGGAACCAAATGCGAGCACCGCGGAACCACAGGGCTAGAATGAAAGGCCGTTTGCCCCAGTCTTAGACACCCGATAGCACACGGGAACTCTCACCAACACATAGCCGCTACACGTAGGTAGTTAGACCTCCAATCCTTAGTAAGGGTCAAGTTACTGCCAGTTTTAGTTAGAGGCTTAGGGTCAAGTGCTTTTGGAATGTGAAGGGCGTTGTTTACGGGTAATGCCCAAGTGATTGATTTTTCAAGTGTGTAAAACAAGCATGCAACGGGGAAATCTTCCCGAATTGAAGTTTTTAATTGGTGAATGGTCTTTAGAGTTTAGCCTTAAGTAGTATGAATTTTAGGATTTCTCTTAATTACCAATTCAACCAATCTCCGAGTTTTTGTGAGAATAAAAGTTTTCTTTCTAAGCCCAACAAACCCTTCTTCAATATCAGTTAGTTAATGCATGCTAAAATGCAATGGGCTACCCTAAATGGAGATTTCTATGTGTGGATGCACAAATCAGTTTTATATTAATGTGAAAGGGAGCCAAGCACTTCAATTCAAGTGCTCCAAATCACCAAGAAAAATGTCCACACACAAGGCCCAACCAAAACATAAAGAAAATCAATTTGTTGGGGTTGAAATATTCGGGGTCAAATCTTAGGCAAGTTGAAAAGTCGTGGAGGGGTTGGAATCAACTCAATTCCAAGTCTCCCCTCCAAAAAGGTGATCCCGAATTATAGATAAGTGAGGCAAAAGAGGGGTGCAATCAATCTTGTTGTGTTTGCCTCAAAGAATACTTCACACGGTGAAAAATTCAAGAATCAAGATTCCTGAATTTTCACTATGTGAAGTAAGGCAGGAAAATCCCGGGGCAGTGGGAGTGAAGATAATCAATCAAACAAGTGAATTTTAATCCACTTGCCCAAAGAGATCCCAAGAAGTTTTTCTAGTTTTTTTTTTTAATTAAGGTGACAAGTTAACCCTAGTTGCTAAGAAAAGAGGACCTACTTGTTCGGCAACGTGTGCGAAGTTCCAATGCGGTGTCGACGTCTTCACGCTCTCGTTCCCGCCTTGGATCTGCTCACGTCTTCGACTTCGTCTCCCTGCCTTCTCCTTGCAACAGGTTCACCTACACACCAACAACAGAGACACCCATGAAGAGAGGAGAAAAATTGACAGGAATTGAATAGAAACTTACTTGAAGGTGCACTTCCCCAGCAACGACGCCAGAAAAGAGTATGTTGTCAAGCCTGGATAGGTTGTTAATATGATGATTTTATCGTTGAAGTGTGTATAGTGGTTAACCTAAATCGGACCTAACCATCTCTTTACAAAATTTTTAACCTGGCCTACTTGATTTTATCTTGTCACTTTTAGGCCCATGGTCGAACTCAGGAAAGTGGGGTTACAAGTCGAGTTTCTACACCTTGCCTACAACAAGTCTCTTCCGTTCGTTTATTGTGTTTTTTGGTGTTTTCCTTATTTAGATTTTTTATGGTAATCTTCGTCCTTGAGGCACACCCTCAAAATTGGGTTCTTGGCCTTGAGCCAAAATAGAGTTCCAAGACGGGTCTTGCTATTCGCAAGATGGAGTACCTGTAAGTCAAAGATTATCTTTTCTCTTTTATATATTTTTTTATCTTTTTACTATTAGGAAAGCGAAACAGAAATAAAGTAAATATAATATATATATATAGGTATATAATATGTATATAAAGGGGTGGGGGTGGAGGTGGAGATGGAGTGTAGCACGGTGTTGAGTCGGTCGTCATCTAGAAAGACGCAACCAATAGGACGAAGTGCCACGTGCAAGGTGTAGGATGGATGGTGGAAGATGAATGCGAACACGCTTTTTTTGTACGCGTGTATCGAGGAAATATTAGCAACTGGTGCAGATGTTCCCGCGATACAGCGTATGGTAAATAATGTGAAAATATATATATGTATATATGTAAATATATCTATATGTATATATATATATATATGGTTATAAATATATAGGTATATATATATGTAGATATATATGTACATATAAGTGTATATGTATATATATATATGTGTGTGTGTGTGTGTGTATGTATATATAACTATATAGAGGTATATATATATGTATGTATAAGTATATAGTAATATATGTATATATAGATATATGTAGCTAAGTATGTGTATATATATATATATATATGTATCTATATAATACTATATAGATGTATATATATATATATAATATATGTATATAGGTATATGTATCTAGATATGTATATATGTATGTATATATAACTAGGTGTGTATATATGTGTGTGTGTATATATATATATATGTATGTATGCATCTATACTCAGTTATATAGGTAATATATACATAGATATATGTATATATGTATGTATATTTATATAAGTATATGTATATATGTATATATATAAGTATATAGATATATATATATATATATGTATGTATGTATACTAATACATAAGTATATAGATACTACTATATGTATAAATATAAGTGTATATATATATATATATGTATATATATATATATGTATATAAATATATGTATCAATATATAAGTATACATATATATATATGTTTATAATAGAGTATAGGTGTGTGTGTGTGAAAGTGTGAGTGTAGGTGTGTGTGAGCGTCGGTGTAGAGAGTGTTGTGAGTGTTGTGAGAGAGAGTGAGAGAGAGAGAGAGCGGGAGAGGAGAGAGCAGCCGCTCTGCTGGAGGCAAGAAAGGGCGTCTTAAGCCGTCTGCGTGCAAAAGGCATTGTCTGGTGCAAAAGCCGTATGCACGCAGAGGAGAGTGCGCTGGAGGGAGTGTTGGCATAGAGAGGAACCCACAGCGCACAGCGCTGCACAGAGAGGAGTATGCGAGCGAGTGAAGCGGGTGACGCGGGCGCAGCGGGCGAGTGGGACGGGTTGGCAGACGTGTGGGCAAGTGTGGGCGACACGAGCGGAGACGTGCGTGCGGGTTACGGCCGGTTGCGGCGCGCCGGGTGATCGGGAAAGTGCGAAGCTTTCCAGTCACCCCACTGTAGCCACAGTGTCGCGAAGACTCACATTAACAGTGGCTACAGTGGTCGTCCGCGCCGCGCAACCGGGTGCTGCAGGTGGTGTGAGTGTGGCCGGCTCGCGGCTGGCGCGCACAGGCTGGCGCTCGAGGGAGAAGGCCTGCGCCGGCCTGTGGCGAGCACAGAGAGCTCGCGACAGAGCGTGCGGAGAGGGAGCGAGGGCGTCTGCAGCTTGTGCGGAAGCTTGCAAGTGTTGGCAAGGGGCGGGAAGCGCTTGGTCGGCCACTACAGAGGCGTGCAACAGCCGATTGCAGGCGAAAGAGGGCGTGACAGGGCGGAGAAGTGGAAGGTGGAGAGGGCTTGCAGGCACGCGCAAAGGGGCTGGGGTGCCTGCAGGCTTGCGCAGAA
This sequence comes from Thalassia testudinum, assembly GCA_037157565.1. NCBI lineage: Eukaryota > Viridiplantae > Streptophyta > Magnoliopsida > Alismatales > Hydrocharitaceae > Thalassia > Thalassia testudinum. Next base: position 151,412,456 of record JAZHRO010000031.1, read on the forward strand.
TGGCTGGGGCTGCTGTTGCTGCCAAGCTGCAAGCTTCAGACCTTGAAGCGTGAGGCCATGGCTGAAGGTGCGGGAACATAAAGGAAATGAGAACAGAGCCACCATGCCCACTGGCTCTTTGAAGAGCTGGGCAGTGGTGGTCTCACTGTGGTGGTGTGCACCACAGTGAGGGCTCCTGCCCGCCGGGTGTCTCCTCGGAGGAGGGCCGGCGTATGGAGGGAGAGGGAGAAGAGGACGGTGGTAGCCTGGAAGGACAAGGTGTGCTGCTGCCTTTTTTCGGTTGGGACCAGGACTGTCTGCAAAGGATGGAGCTGTGGTCTTTTATAAAGGAAGAAGGCAAGGCTTAATGCATGGCATGGCAGGGAATGGCAGCCGCAGGGAAGGGCTGGCAAGGAGAGGCAGCCACAGGGAAGCATGGCGCGAGGAGAAGATGCATGCAGCCGCGGGAAAGATTAAAAATCAAGTGGAAATAAAAATAGAGATGGGAATTTTGCAAAGATGTACTTGATGAAAAATGTAAAATGCAAGGCCACTTATTTCATTCTCCTCTCCTCTCAATTAAATGCATGCATGCATGTATTTTTTACAAATGTGCTTATAGAACCCTAATATGCATTGGTAATGCTAGGAAATAGCACAAGAAGGCACAATTGCAGGCGTATTTTTGCGGTGCAATCATGTATAGGAAGGCATGTCACCTCCCTGTCAAATTGGAGCATAAAGCCTATTGGGCAGTACAGAACTGCAACTTAAATCTTTTTAAGGCTGGAACCCACAGAAAGCTTCAGATAAGCGAGATTGATGAATTATGCCTCGATGCATATGAAAACTCGCGAAACTACAAAGAGTGGGTTAAAGCTTTTCACGACAAGCACATATCTAGAAAGATCTTTCACCTTGGTCAAAAGGTCCAACTCTTTGATGCCCAATTAGAACTGTTCCCAGGGAAGCTACGATCTAAGTGGATCAGACCTTATTTAGTCCGACGAATCTTTGGAAATGGAGCTGTTGAGATCAATCCACTCAGCCACGATTCCGAACCCTTTGTCGTGAACAGTCAGAGACTCAAACTGTTCATTAACATGACCAATACAGATTTGGCTGAGTCAACCTTTATCCTCCATTCTCCCTGAGCCCATTGTGCCTAACCGATGGCGTAAAACTTAGTGCTTAAAGGGAGGCAACCCGTCATTCTTTGAAAAACCTGAAACCTTCCCTAACATTTCTTTGCTGAATTCATATTGCACTTTAGGGTTCATCCATTAGGGTAGCTAACTCCACCTCAGGTACCCGTACCCGAGTTTAGAAATCGTCCACAACAATCACCTCGACCCGTTCACTCACCCAACACCTATCCTAACGAATGAACCAAGCTAATACAAGCCCACCTAATTTACAATGGGGACATTGCAAATCTTAGGCATGGGGGGGTATGAAAGTGAAAAATGTATGCCAAGAAATGCTTTCAACAAAAAAAATCACATATCATCTAAAAGAAACAAAAAACTAAGAGGAGAGAAAAATTTTGTAAGCCACATAATCATGAGGAGGAGAAAAAGAGCAAAAAGACAAAAAAGGAGCACAAAATGAAAAAGAAAGAGATAGTCATTAGTAAGAAATTAAGGGATTAACCAAAGTTCTAGACCACATTAAGAAAAGTAAAGAGAAAGTGCTAAAGAGACACAAAAAGATTAGTAAGAACTCTGACCTTAGGCCTTTTTGGCCAAACTCTTAGTACCCGCTAAGATCTGGATATCCTCAAGAGGTTGAGGAAAATGCAAAGCTTAAGTATTAGGTCTAAGGCTTAGGGAGTATTCGGCCTCGTTAACTAACCTTCGATTTACGGGACTCGGTAACCTAAGCACTCCAATCCACACACAGTCTAGTTCAGTGCGCATAATAATCAAAATCACGCAAAAAGCATTTTTATATTCTGAAAATGTTGTCTAGATTAGGAGCGGCCGATCAACACAAGTTGATTTGGACGAGTTCCTGGCGCGGAGAGGCGGGAAATTCCCCTTGACGATGCGTAACATATCGTCTCCTCGGTGCTTGTCTCTTAGGATATTTACATATCCTACTGGGGGCATGTAAGCACTCTGCTGGTTCAGATATCATGGGTGGCATTATCACGAAATGTCGATTGCCAGGGTTTGGATTCGACCACGGAACGCCACGGGCGAGATTATCTCAAAATCTCGAAAACCAGGGTTTTAGGGGTTACCATGGGCAGTGCTATCACAAAGCATCGATTGCCAGGGAGCTTTGAGGATTGATGATGGGGACGAGGAATCCGATACAGATCGTGTTGAGAAGCCAATCTGAAGCTAGAAATAAAAAGAAAAGAGAAAGAAAACTCTCCAAACAAATAAATCTTCTATCTCTCTCTTACAAAAATGCATTGCAAATTGAACCAAGGCTAAAATATGTCTCAAGCATGGGTGCTTTAACCACGAAGTCCAATGAACCTTAGGGTAGTTCCTATGGGCCTTAAAAACCTTCGTGGAGGACCGAGGCTAAAGCTGGTCAGGTCCGGATCTTGGTTGGTACTAGAGTACCCTTAGGCCCATTGTCGACATTCTGACCTAATCACAGAGGAAAAAGAAGAAAACGCACTTATCATAATTGGTGAAAGAAACTCATGGTCTAAAACAGAAGTTAAAACTTTGAAATTTTGCTAAGGGACTAGCAAAAGCTAGGCATGGGGGTTTGATGAGAACCTCATCATGAATTCTAACTAGCTTACTTTGATCTAATAAAATGAACAAAAGCTCCTACATAACCTAAAGGAAGGCCTAATTCAAGGGATTACCATTTTGAAAAGTACATAAAATAAAGGGTAAAACTGTAATTTTACCATTGCAGTGCATCAATGGGACTTCTCAGGGTCTAGACATAGGTCAATTGGGCTTAATAAGAGAAAAAGTGGGATGGTTCAGTCAGAAGAGGGTTATTGTGAAATTTAAGAATTAAATGACATTCTATAATCCTAAAACAAACCCACTTTAATTCACAAGGTTCCAGGTAGGATAAAAATCAACCAAAATCTCTAAAATTCATGGAAAAATATCCCCTAGGGTTTAAAACCTTCAATTTGGCCTTTGGAACTTGTTTTGAACAAAATTGGGGTCCATGCCCAATTTTTGACCTAATTTGGGTTTTTGTGCAAAATATCTAGTCAAACGTAGTCAAACATAAAATCCAACTTCACCATTGGATTCCTTAGATCTAAATTAGGTTTATACCAAAATTTGGACCCTAAGGGAAGGTCATCTTGACCTACTTTGCAAATTGGTCCACCAAATTACATTCTGACCCTTAACTTTTGGAAACCCTTGCAAATACCCACTCAACTTTTCGTCACTTTCTTCATTTTGGTCCCTTTACCATTGCAACAGGGACCCATACCGCCGACGACTTTGTGAGAAGGTTTTCTCCTCGTTTCCATGGGGAGCTGCTTCCAGATTTGAAAGGGGAGTCCTCTGTGACACCCCCTACTGCCTGAGCAGCTCCCCATACCCTAAATCGCCCCATACCTCTTGTGCGAATGCATGAGAGGTATGGGTTCCCCTCCGGCCATGCCTCCGGCGATGACTTTTTGGTCACCTCCTTGCAAATAACCTCCTGCCCGTGCCTATTTAAGGAAGCCCAAATCATTCTGCACCTCCCAAGCCTGTTTTCGCCAGAGATAACCCCCCAATTTCGTCTCCTCCTCCTTCGGCCATCTGCTCGCAGGCTCCAGTGACTCTTCCTCCCTCTTCTCATCACTCTGCCACCATACCAATGGTAGAGCCATCTCTGACTCACTCCTCCGCATCGCGCCGTACCCGTGCAAGCCTCTCTGACCTCCTCGTCGTCACCTCTCCATCTTAGGGTCTTCGTCTCCGGTGATGGCAAACACACCCCGCTCACCCTCCGCATCCTCCCTTCACTCCAAACACCCTAGATAAGTTCCTCCTCTCCCCCTCTTCATTTCCCCTCTTTTAATTCACACATTCGACCCCTCGACTGCCACTGACCACCACCATCGTTCCCACCTCCTACCAGATCTCCGACAAGGTGTTCCCGTCGCCCCACTCCTCTATCCATCTCACCAAACCCCTCAGAAGCTCTGCCACCTTCCACTGATCATTTTCCTCCTCTCCATTGACTACTACACGTCCCACATTCTTCCCCTGAACACACCCATCACCAGTTAAGGCTGAAGAAGCACAGCCGCAAAGAAGAAGAAAGAAGAGAGAAAGAGAAGGCTAAAAAGCATTGTAGCAATCACCAGTTAAGACATCTGATTCACAGAATCAGACGCCTGAGAAGGGAAAGATAGAGAAAGAAGAGAAGGAAGAGAGAAAGCAAAGAAAAAGAAAGAGAAGAGAAGGAAGAAAAGAGAAAAATCTATTTCTTTTTATTCTCTAGCCTTTATATACATTGCATTATTATTGAACATTATCTTTCAAGTAAAATTTGAGATTGTGATTTTTTGCTTCTAAGATACCAATTTGCTCCCTAAGTTCGACCTCGGAATATTTTTGAATTTCAAGTAAATAAAATTGATAGTCATTTTCGCGGTGATTTCAAATATACTACAGCGAATATCTTTTTAAACTGCGAAACATCGATTAACTATTGATACTGGAAGAGGAGGATACAAATCTTCCTCAAGGCCATGGATGAGGACTCATGGACTCTTATCCAAGAGAAGTGCATGGATCCGAAGCTGCAGGAAGGTGTTGTTTGGACTACAGAACAAAAGAAAAAGATCGCGGGAAATGCGAAAGCGATGAACGCACTCTATTATGCATTATCAAGGGAAGAGTTTAATCGTATCTCCACATGCGAGTCCACATACGAGATATGGAATAGTTGCAAGTCACCTATGAAGGTACAAGTAAGGTAAAAGAAACCCATATTTCTATTCTAACTGAAGAATATGAGTGTTTCAGGATGACGAAAGGAGAGTCAATCAAAGATATGTACACAAGGTTTGGAGAGATCATAAACCCCATGAAGAATCTAAGAGTCAAACTGAAGGAGGAGCAGCTTGTAAGAAAGATCTTGAGATCACTTACAAGTGATTGGTCTCTAAAGACCACAGCCATCCAAGAGGCAAAGGACCTCTTCACTCTCCCCTTGGATGATTCTTTTGGTAGCCTTATGGCTTATGAAGTCCAACTAGAAAACATGAAGAAGAATGAAGAGGAGAAGATGTCTAGCAAAAGGAAGAATATTGCTTTTAGAGAAATTGAGGACTCAGACTAGACAACCTCAGAGTCCAAAGATGAAGAGATGGAGATACTTACAAGGAAGTTTCAGAGATTTCTTCAAAATCAAGGTAAGCAAATCAATAAAGTTTCAACTAATGTTTTTTGTTATAAGTGCAAGAGAAAGGGGCACTTGAAGAAGGATTGACTTATGAACAAGAAGAAAGAAGACAAAAGGAAAGACACAAAAGAAGTCAAGAAGAAGAAGAGCAGAGCTTTAAAAGAAACATGGAATGATAGCAACTCCGACATGGACACTGACTCTAGCGAATTGGATGTCAACGAGGTCGCTCATCTATGTTTGGCAGCAACCACGAAAGATACAAACAATGGGGTAAACCCTAATTTCTCTTTTGAAGAATTATTAAAAGCTTATGAAGAACTATATCATAAAGCTAAGTCATTTAAAAAGGAAAATAAGGTTTTAAGGATTAATTATCAAAAATTAGAATTAGAAAAATCATGTTTAGAAATGAAATTAGAAATGTCAAAAGAGACTAATAATCAATTTCATGCAAAAATAATAGAGCTAGAAGATATTTATGAGCATTTTGAGGGAACTTTAAATAATCTTAAAACAACAACTAGGTTAAATACTGAATTTTATGATACACTAAAATCAAAATTTCAGATTAAAAAGAATACACAAAATAAATCACATGCACCTAGACATGCATGGATGTATCAAAAGGCCAAAATTCCCAAGAATTATAGATCTAACACAAGAAAGGTCTATAAATCTCAGGATTTGAAAGGTACTAACCCAAAAGGACCCACAAGAAAATGGGTACCTAGAAATGATATTTTACATTGTTTTGCAGGGTTAGATCACTGGGATCAACATGATCAATGGGTGTTCAAGGCAAAAAATGGAACACTCCGACCATTCTACAAACTACATGAAGATAAGGAAAGGTGGACTAGTAGAGCTTGGTATCCACAAGCACCATTCTACTACTGGTAATTTTTTTGGTATGATATATTTTTTTTACCCCTTCATTTTTTGATGATTGACAAAAAGGGGGAGAAGAATAAACAACAAATAGTAATATTTTTAGGGGAGCATATATTAAGGGAGAGGATTAAAGTAAAAGTTTTTCCATCATATAACATTGTTAAAAATTATTTTTTCTTATAATTGTCAATTTGCAAGATAGTTTTGTCAATACCAAAAAGGGAGAGATTGTTGGAACCTTGTTCCATGTCTTGTTTTGGTGTTAACAAAATTATTATGGATTAATATTTGCAATTGAGTGCTTTTCAGATTTAGGTGAAGATCAAGGCAAACAGGAAGTAATGGAGGCTTGATGATGAGAAAGAGAAGATGATGACAAGGAGGAGGCAAGATGACAATGATGAGTCAAGGAGAAGAAGATTATCTTCAATCTTTATTTTTTTAGTTTAATTTTTTTATTTATAGAATGTATGCCTCTTAACAAAAGAATATAACTTAGATCGTAAAAATAATTAGATATAAATTATGATTAATATTGTGATCATTTTCAAAGAACGTAATTGATTAAATCGCTTAAAAAAGATACTTGTTAACCCATAAGTATCGGTACTAAAGTTTAGTACAGGTACATGTGAGTTACAGGTTTAGGTTTTTTCATAGAAACAAACCTGTACCCTGCGAGTACCGGTACTCATGATCAGTACCAGTACTGCAGGTAACGAGTATTCGTACTAATGATCGGTACCGGTGCAAGTGGATTACAGATTTGTGTTAAGAGTTTGAAACCCAAATCTGGAAGCAACGAGTACCAATAACCATACTTTAGTACCGATACCAGCTAGCCGTTGGCTCAAAACAAAATGGCTGGAATATTTATTTTGTCAATGTGAACATTTGGAATTAAATCCCAATGTCTAGTAGACGAGTATCCTAGGACTCTTTGTTTGCACACAAGAGATACAAGAAAGATAAGATAAATTCTAGAGCTCTATTTTTCATATATTCACCACATATTCAAGAGAAGAATAGAGTTGACTGCTCTCAATCTTTCCATGCTTTTGCAAATGCGTCGATGTGATTTTCTTTCACGCATTCACGTCTTCACTAGGCTCTCAAATCGGTAACATTATATTTACATTTGTTGAGAGGCTTAGAACTTAGTTGTAAGATCTTTCTTTCTTACACCTGTTTTTCATTTGTTCTTGAGGTTTGCTCATTGGGTTATAATAAACCCATTTTTGTACTTGGGTTGAGGTAACCTGTTAACTACCTCGATGAGTGATAAGTCGATTTTCGCTTTCGAATAATGTATTAAGATGATTTGTCGTTGTAGGATCAAAGTGGTGGAAAATCGCTTAATAAAATAATTAAAATTAAAATTAAACCACTCACAGAAGAGCAAGTTGTGTCCATAAGGAGGCAATGATGCAATAAAATCACGAATACTTTTCCCGTATTCGTTCAATCAAGTGCGAAATCCATAGTCAAATCTAATATGAAATGCTACGAAAAGAAGATACACAATAACTTGAAAATGTAAGGTTATATGTGTAATTTTTCCTCACTGAAATATTCAATAAATATGTGATGAATCTATGTAATTTTCAATTGACATGCATTAGAGAGAATTTGTGAACATCTTAATCCAAAACCAATGTCAAAAGATGTGAATAACAAAAGCCACGCAATTATAAGAAAGCATGAGTTTGAATTTGCAATTTCACTCAATATATCACATATTAAAATAAAAAATGAGACTTTGGCAATGGCATTGAAATATAATAACTAATTGCAAGTTTCCTATAACAAAATAGGGGAGAACTCCCCTTGGCGTGCACTAGAAGAGGAAGGATCGGCTGGAGGCATGGTCACGCAAGAAGGTCATCAGTGGTGAGGGCTACGCATGGAGGACGTGGCGTGGTCGTTGGTGGTTGGTGGCGGCCGACCGGAGTAGATGAAGTGGTGGCGGTAGTGGCTGTTGCTGCTGCTCTTGCACGCTACGGCTAGAGGTGGACGCATGGGTGCTGTAGGCAGCAGGGGCAGAGGCGCGGATGCACGCAGGGAGGTGCATGCAGGTTGAAGTAGGCACAGTTGCTGCGGGTGGGAGGCGCTTAGGAATGCGTGCTATGCTCGAGCGAAGGTGGCGGAGGTGCAGGGGTGGAAAGATGGTGCGCTGCGGCTGGAAGTGGGCGTGCTGGAGGTGAGGGTGCGAGCGTGCAGGCTAGCAAAGACGCGAACGTGCAAGCTGGTGAAGGCGTGCGGGTGGGCAAGCATGCAGGCTCTGGTGGGTGCGATGGAGCTGCTAGTGAAGGCACGTAGTGGGCAGATGGCACGCGGTGGCGTGGGTGCTAGGAGTGAAGGCACTAGCGTGGGTGCTGGAGCACGGTTGGACGGAGATGAAGGTGCGAGCAGGGTCTGATGGCGTGAGGCAGGAGTTGCAGGGACTCTTGGCGGTGTGGGCCGTCACCCCACACGCCCACGGTGGTGGAGTCACACTGCCGCGGTGTGAGGTCGGTGGTATGAATGGATGAGAAGCAAGGTTCTCTGAGCACAGTGAGGAACAAAGGGGTGGAGACCACCCTTTGAACGGCAGCCCCTCCTCTTTTGTAGCCATGGCTAAGATTTGAAATTCAAAAACTACCATAGAATCAATGTGATGCGCAGGAGGAGGAGGCGAAGACGGAGGAGTTACCTGCAAAGGAGAAGAAGAAGAAAAAGAATAAAATAATCAGGGTTATTCATACATAACTCCTTAACTTCTATGTTAATTAAAATAGTGCACCTAATTAATTAACTAATTAAATGTATGCAACCCTAGGTTAATTCTAAATGCATGAATTATGCACTTAAGCTAAAAGTATGAGTTAATTTATTTACATCCTAATGTATGCTATCTAAATGTTAAAATTAACTTAATGTCTAGACACTTAAATACTTAAATAGCGCACAAATATGGGCTAATCAACGGCAAGGATGAAGGAGGTAGGGGTGCCGGCGAGTGCTGCCCGACCCGGAAGAGGCAAGGAAGAAGAATCTGCAGCTCGTTTTGTGGTCAGACAACGAGGGAAGGCAAGGAGGGTCATTGGAGCTTGAAGAGCAATTCGGCTGAAGGAGAATAGAAGAAAATTGAGGGTTACTCTGGTCAAATTCAAGCTTGAGAGGTTCGATATGAGCAAGAGGTGCTTTTATAGACCTCAGGAGGACGATTAGAGCTTGGGAAGCAAGCTTCCCAAGCTTGGAAAGCTCACCAGAGTTTGGGAATTCCTTGATAACCAAATCTCTCATGTGTTCACATGAGGGATTGGGTAGGTTTTAGGGCTTAGGATCCGGTTCAAAAGGAAGGGAATTTCTTGACAAACTTCCCTTTCAAATTTGAAAGGGATTCGTCAAGAAATCAAGGAGTTCTTTCCTTTTTAAGATCGTCGGAGCAAGTAGGAATAGGTTTAATGGTGGTAGGGACCTTTTTGTGAGAATGATGACATTAGGGACCTATTTGAAAATATTTTGAAAGTTAAGGGTAGAAATGTAATTAGATAGGACCAATTTGCAAACTAGGTCAAGACAAACTCATCTTGGGTCCAAATTTTGGTACAAACCTAATTTGGACCTAAGGAATCCAATGGTGAAGTTAGATTTTTGTTTTGACCATGTTTTCCTAGGTAATTTATGAAAAAACCCAAACTAGGGCGAATGTCTATCTGCGACTCTATTCTGGGTCAAAGTAGGTTTTGATGGTCAAATTGAAGGTTCAAAACCCTAGAGAATATTTTTCTATGAATTTCAGAGGGTTTAGGTGAGTTTTATTCTGATCAGAACCTCAGTTAATTAAGTGGGACTGTTTTTAGGGTTTCAAAAAGTCATTTAATTCTCAGAACACGTGCAAACCCTTTTCTGATTATTCTATCCCACTTGTTATCTTTTTAAGACCATTTGACCTTCATTCAACCCTTGAGAAAACCCATGGTTGTACTGCATTCATGATAAGCTGGTAAAATTATAATTTTAACCCTAGTTTCTTATTTTTCCCTCAGACTGATTATGCAATGACTTGTGACTCTCTGGCAATTGTGTAGGAGCATTACTGACTTCATTGGGTAAAAATGAGCTAGTTATGGCTCATGATGGTGTTCCTATCAATGGGCCTACAGGATATGATGCCCTTGAACCCAATTATTGTGTGCGAAATCTTTGACATATGGGGAATCGATTTCATGGGACCTTTTCCCAGATCTAACAGCTTCGAGTACATTCTACTCGCTATTGATTATGTCTCTAAATGGATCGAAGCTGTCCCCATGAGAACTAGTGATCATAAATTTGTCCTCTGATTTATCCAGGAGAACATCTTTACCAGGTTTGGGGTTCCTAAGGCCATCATTAGTGACGGCAGGTCTCATTTTAACAATGTGCACTTCCAGTCCCTAATGAAAAAGTACAGGGTGTCACATCATATCTCGACTCCTTACCACCCCTAGACTAATGGACTAACAGAGTTGTCAAAGCAAGAGATCAAGAAGATCCTTCAGGTCATTGTTTGGCCTGATAGGAAGGATTGGTCTACTCACCTTCTGGAAGCCTTGTGGGCCTATAGGTCTGCCTACAAGACCTAATTAAGCATGTCTCCCTTCAGATAAGTGTATCAAAAGGCATGTCACCTTCCCGTCGAGATGGAGCACAAGGCTTATTGGGCAGTACGGAAGTGCAATATGGATCTGATGAAGGCTGGAATACACCGTTGGTTGCAATTGAGCGAGATCGAGGAACTACGCAATGATGCGTTTGAGAACTCATGTATCTATAAAGGGCAGGTTAAGGCCTTCAATGACAAGCACATTGTACAAAAATCTTTCCACCCTGGTCAAAAAGTTCTACTCTTTGATGCCAAACTAAAACTGTTCCCAGGAAAACTCAGATCAAAATAGATTGGACCATTCTTGGTGAGAAGAACCTTTGGAAATGGAGCCATTGAAATTAGTGAACTCAGCCTTGATTCTGAACCTTTTGTCATGAACGGTTAGAGACTCAAACCGTTTGTCGAACTCACTAACTCAAACTTGGTTGAGGTATCTTTTGACCTCCATTCTCCTTGAGCTCATTGCACCCAGCTGATGGCGTTAAACTCAGTGCTTAATGGGAGGAAACCCGTCATCTTTTTGAAAAACCCAAAACCCTTCTGACACATCTTATGTTGAACTCATATTGCACTTTAGGATTTGTCCATTAGAACAGCCTACTCCACCTCTGGTACCCGTACCCAAACTTAAAATCATCCGCAACAGTCACCCCGACCCGTCCACTTGCCCAAAACCTGTTCTAATGTACATTCTAAGCTGAATTCGAACCCACCTAATTTACAATGAGGACATTGCAAATCATAGGCATGGGGGGTGTTGAAACATCGGAGGACTACACTATCAGATTTGGTTTTGAAAACCTGTCGTTGTAGTTTGAATAGCGAAGAACTTAGGTTCAACAAATAAAATTTATACCGAAATAGAAATCCCGGGTCAAACTCAAGGAGGCTACGTCGATCAAAATTCACAATTATATTTTTTTGTTTTTGTTTAAAGAGCGGAGTAATTACAATGCAATGGAATTAATATAAACAATCAAAGAAAGAGAGAGAGAGAGAGAGAGAGAGAAAACATCCACTTGAAGTTGCGAAATGTTTGTGCATCTAAGAAAGTGAGAAATTACACTAGAAAGTAGGAAAACTATTACAACTAGAAAGTAGTCAAATTCTACTCTAGAATGTTGGAAAAAGGAATAGGAGAGAGAAGTTATCCTCCTCGACGATCGCTTGGAGGATGAGTCGGACGAGACAATGCCTGAAAGATGAGGAACGGAGCAAGAAGAAGGAGGTCGAGGCAGGAGGAATGGGAACAAGGCAGCATGTCGTCGTCGTCGCGGGATCCGCTTCCAGAATGGGGGCGAAAAATTGATTTTATCTCTTGAGGAGCATCCTGGGTGTGGGACAAGCTTCTCTTGAGCTTTAGAGAGGGAGAGAAGTGATGGAAGGGATGAGAAATTCGTATGGAGGGGGTCTCCTTTTATAGTTGCAAGGAGTGAGGGCATTTTGGATAATTTAACTTGAAAATCATTAATATGGGACCTTTAGTGACGGATAAATCAGTCACTAAAGGCCTGAATGTGGCCTTCGTGTGCGCGCGTCGCATGCCTCCTCGCCTCCACGTCGCGCAACACACGTGCACGTCCACGCACTTACAGTCGTCCGATAAAGAGATCGGATGGCTTAAACCACCCCCGCTCGTGCAACGCACCCGCGTGCGATCACGCATCAGCACCACACGTTTGATCGCACATGGGCACTATCGCTTACACAGCGTTGTTCGATCACCATCGTGCGACTCCACTCGCTCGTGCGCCCACTCGCTCGCTCATCAATTTGAGGCGCCACGGCTCGAACGAGTGACCGCCTTATCTCGCGAGGATGCCCAACTGCTGCACTGCGGGCGACTTTACGTCGTGCGGAGGATTTATGCGCACAATTTTGCAACCGTTGGATGAGCATCCAACAGTTGAGATCGAGCGGGCAGGTGAAGAAGGAAAGGCAGTTGTGGTTCCTTGGGGCCAGTTGGGCGGTTGAGATGGCCCCATGTGGCGCCATCTTGGCCGTCCATCTTCTGAGTATTGTAGATGGTGTCACAGGTGTCGGATTGGATCGATTTTCTCACCGTTAGGCTACGATTGTCAATCCGAATCCATCCGTGCAGTTGAATTTATCGTCTAAGGTGTTGATTAACACCATCTTGGCCCTTGATCTTTATGATTCCCTGATCTCTATCTGGTGCTACGGATGTCCGATTAGGGCAATCTTGGAGTCATTGAACTCCAGTCGTCGCCCAGATAAGATCCGTATGGTTGAATCTTCAATCTGAGGTCCCGATAAAAAGTCTCCCTAACCCTGACCATAAAAAAGAGACAGTTACTGTACAATTTATACACTTTGATCTAAATGCATGATTATACATGTTATGCACTATTTACAATCTATGATGCTAATGTGACACTATGAATATGCATTAATAGACATTTTAGGTTAATCAGATGTATGCACATTACACCCCATGCCTATCTTTTACTAGTCCCTAGTAGAAACTACATGCTATTTATAAAAGAATTAGGTTGGATTACTTGGGCATAAGTTATTTCAACATTAAGAAATTTTTTTACTCAGGATTTGAACTTTTAAAGACACAACAGCGCCCGGGTATCTGCCAAAATGCAGACCGCCTCTAGCCTCACCTTATTCAAGGAAAGATTTCTATTTTTCTCTTTTTCTTCTTTTCTTTTTTTTTTTTTGAATTTTTGAGTTTAAGGTTAAAGAGTGGCTTTCTATGGCCATTCAACCCACCCAAGATTTGATGAGAACCCTAAGTTCTAAGCATCCTATTGTGAATGTGATAGACTCATTGATCGGTAATTAGAATGGACTTCGGGTTTCTACGCCTCTAAGTGACCTTAAAAAGAGAGTTCTGCTTAAAGGTGTATCTTTACGACCGGTAGCTTTCTCCCTACTTTTATTTTTATGGGGTCAACACAAGGGTGAATCCAGTGTATATCTTCCCGGCTTATTCTACTTCTCCGCTTCTTCCTAAGTGTTTTGGAAATTTTTAGTGCATTTCTTAAGCTGGGTTCTAGACAACCGGTCGATGAGCTGTTACCACCGACAACTTCCCAGCCATACTCTTACAGCGAAGTGTGACTTATTTCCTTTTTTTTCTTTATTTCTTTTCTCCTTTTCTTTTTCTTTTTTTTTGACTTTTTTTTTTTAAGTAGGTGGCTTCTCTGGTCTAAGATTTACCTAAAGGCAGTAAGAAGAGAATGGTCCAGTGATTAGGCTCTATACAACCTATCTATGGGTTGTTACCCACGATAACTTGCCAGCCATATCACCCTAGAAGGTTCATTAGCTACCCAATTTCTATTAAAATCACTGATCAACAAGTCAGTGAAAAGATAGTGTGTAGATGCTTTAGACTTAAAGTTCCCTCAAATTAGAGGGTGGGTTGATAGGTCGTGTACTTATCACCCTAACTTATTTAATCAAATTACAACAGAATTAAGATGGCGAGGACTCGAAAAATAAATCCACATTTTAGTGGAAGCACGGGCTGATTAAGCCCAAAGACCTGAAGGGTCTTTGTGTTCAGATCCTAATGTAATATTTCATAAGATTGAAAAGTCCTAATGTCCAAGTATTCCTTCCTAATTCAATTTTTTTTTGTATAAATAAGAAGAGAAATAGAATTTATAAGAATTTCATAGAGCTGACAAAATGATTCAAAAATAAATCCACCCCCCCATGCCTAGCTAATGCAATGTCCACATTGAGAAAATGAGACATGAAAGGAAGGGTATAGTACGGAAGATATCACTTGAATATGAAGCTCGGGTCAACTCTGAGTCATATGTACAATTGCTGAGTTTAATGCCGTCAGCTAGGCGAAGTCCAGCCAAAGAAGTCACAACATGGCTAGAGCAACCGTGTTTGAGATGGGTTCTAGAAGAGTACAGTCAATAACAGGCTTCAGATGTTGATCGTTGACTTTGAATGAATTACCCATCTTCGAGTCAGAGATCTGAATGACTCCATTTGGAAAAATCTGGTCAATAATGAATGGATAGTTCCATTTTGATCTAAGTTTGCCGGGAAAGAGCTTAAGTCGAGAATCGAATAACCAGACCTTATGATTCGACTTAAAGCTCTTGCGGGAAATCAATTGGTCATGTAGAGCTTTGGTTCGAGCCTTGTAGATCTTGGCATTCTCATATGCATCATTTCTAAGCTCCTCCAACTCAGATAGTTGGAGTTTCCTGGTCTTCCCAGCTAAACGTAGATCTAGATTGCATTGCTTGATTGCCCAAAAGGCCCTATGTTCAATCTCTACGGGTAAATGGCATGCCTTTCCATACACGAGACGAAATAGAGACATGCTGATGGGCGTTTTATATGTCGTACGATAGGCCTAAAGAGCGTCCTCAAGCTTTTGAGTCCAGTCTTTGCGATCAGGCCTAATCGTTTCCTGCAGAATATTCTTGATCATCCGATTGGAGATCTCAGCCTGTTCATTTGTCTGGGGATGGTAAGGTGTGGAGATTTGGTGATTAACCCCGTATTTAACTAGCAAATTATGGAACTGGGCATTAGTGAAATGAGTGCCACCATCACTGATGATGGCCCTCGAAATCCTAAACCTGCTAAAGATGTTCTTCTTGACAAAATCGATGACCACATTGTGGTTATTGTTTTGGGTGGGAATTTCCTCAATCCATTTGGACACGTAATCAACAGCGACGAGAATGCAATGATGTCCAAATGAAGGGAGAAAGGGTCCCATGAAATCAATGCCCCAATCGTCGAAGATTTTGACAAGAAGAATTGGGTTTAGGGGCATCATATCTCTCTTAGTTATGCTCCCAAGTGCCTGGCATCGAGAACATGACCTTGAGAAATCTTAGGCATCCTTGAATAAAGATGGCCAATAGGATCCAGATTGCAAAATTTTTGCAGCTGTCTTTTTCCCGGAGAAATGTCCACCACACGCAGATGCATGGTAGAACTCAAGTATACTGTTGAGTTCGTTCTCCGAAACACACCGGCGAATAATTTGATCAGAGCCGATGCGGTATAGTTCATGGTCCTCCCAGAGGTAATATTTGACCTCAGATTTGAGTCTATCCCATTGTTGCTTGGTCCAATCCTAGGGGATTTGATCAACAGCCAAATAATTAACAATGTCAGCAAACCACAGAGTTTGAACACCTAAAACTGTAAGGATGGTTTCGTCCGGAAGAGTATCAGCAATCGAGATGTTAGGATGAGAAGAATCACTCCAAAGTCTCGACAAATGATCTGGCACCACATTCTGTACCCCGGATTTATCCTTGATTTCAAAATCAAATTCTTGAAGCAGAAGAATCCAACAAATAAGCTGGGAATTGGCTTCCTTTTTAGCCAAGAGATGTCTCAAGGCCGAGTGGTCGGTATATATAATGACGTGAGACCCTAAGAGATAAACCCTGAATTTTTTCAAAGCAAATACTACGGCTAGTAATTCCTTCTCAGTAACAGTGTAATTCCTCTGGGCCTCATCCAAAGTTTTACTAGCGTAGTAGATGACAGAGGACTTATCAACTTTCTGACCCAAAACAGTCCCGATCGCATAATCAGAAGCGTCGGTCATGATCTCAAAAGGGGCTATCCAAACCGGTGGTTGCAGCACCGGAACACAAGTGATTGCCATTTTAAGAAAATCAAATGCCTTATGGCATGATTCATCGAAATCAAACGATGTTTCTTTGGTGAGAAGATTGCTTAAAGGATGAGTAACCTTCGAAAAATCCTTGATGAATCTTTTGTAGAATTCCACATGATCAAGAAATGATCGAATTTGTTTAACAGATGTGGGAGGAGGAAGTTTAGCGATAGCATCAACCTTAACTTTATCCACTTCAATTCCCCGTTCAAAGATTACATGACCTAAGAAGATGCCTTCTTGTGTCATGAAATGACTCTTTTCCCAACTAAGGATCAATTTTGTTTTGATGCATTGTTTAAGAATCATTTCTAGATTAGCTAGACAAGAGTCAAATGATTATCCAAAAATAGAGAAATCGTCCATGAAGACTTCCATAAACTCTCCCACCATATCAGAAAATATGGCTAACATACACCTTTGAAAAGTCATAGGTGCATTGCATATACCGAATGGCATCCTATGAAAAGCAAAGGTTCCGTAGGGACAGGTGAAAGTAGTTTTTTCCTGATCCTCGGGATGGATAGGAACTTGGTTGTATCCTGAGTAGCCATCAAGAAAACAAAAGTACTTCTACCTGGCTAATCTTTCCAAGATTTGATCAATGAAAGGTAGAGGGAAATGATCCTTTTTCGTGGCCATGTTCAGCTTCCTGTAATTGATACGAACCCTCCAAGAGGAAGTTGAACGAGTTGTGATAGATTCTCTATTCTCGTTAGTTACAATGCTATCACGACTTTCTTGGGAACAATCTACACAAGACTTACCCAGAGACTATCAGAGATCGGATAAATGATTCCTGCACCAAGCCACTTAATAATCCCCTTCTTGACCACTTCTCGCATATTTGGATTTAATCTCCTCTGCATCTTGCGAGAAGGGCAAGATCCATCTTCCAAAAATATTCTATGATTGTAGTAAGATGGCTCGATCCCCCAAAGGTCATGAATGGTCCAACCAATTGCCTCCTTGTGTTCCTTCAGGACCTTAATCGATTTAACCTCCTTCTCCTTTTTTAATTTAGCACAGATAATCACAGGGAGCATCTTGTGTGGTCCTAAACACTGATATTTCAAATTCTCAGGCAATGGTTTCAGTTCAAGCTGGGGCTGGTTGATGATGGAAGGCAAGGAAGATGCTGATGATTCATCAAGAGGAAGAGATTGAGAGTGAACAAAATCAATAACCTCTTCAGAAAATGGCGGATCTGCCATAGAGGGTTGCAGGTCCAATTCATCATCAGAGGAGGAACTTTCAATTGCAGAAACCATCATGCAAGTTTCAATATTCACATTATCATCCTCAAGTTCCTCGATAAATCCATAATCCTCAAATTTATTAATCAACTTAAAAATATCCAATTTCATTCGTTGATCCCCAAAGGTGATTTCCATGCTACCGCTTTCATAGTTAATGTAGGCCTTAGCGGTAGCCAGGAACGGACACTCCAGAATGATGGGCGTATTCCTCAGATTTTCAGGTAGATCCATGTTAAGGACAAGGAAATCTACAAGAAAATAGAAATCCATAACCTTACAATAACATCTTCAATAACGCCTCATGGATTAGTGACCGAACGGTCCACTAACTGCAGCGTTACTGAAGTCAACCAAAGTTCACCTAAACCAAACTTCTTATAAAGAGAAGTCGGAATTAGGTTGATGGATGCACTTACATCCAACAGTGCTCTATCAAAAGTGTAATCTCCGATGACACAAGAAATCAACAGAGCACCTGGATCTCTCTTTTTCTGAAGGAGGTGATGCAGGATAACAGAACTAGCCTACTCGGAGAGTACCACCTTCCTCGGGACAGATTCTCTCGACTTACGCTTCTGTGTACATAAATCCTTTAAAAATCTCACGTAATCTGGTATATGCCTGATAGCGTCGAGGAGCGGGATATTGATCTCGACATTCTTGAAAATATTCAGAAGCTCCTCATTACTATCAATAGACTTCTCCTTCCTTGATCTGATCAAGGCTTCAGGAAAAGGAACATGAGCTGGAACTTTGGAATCAAGTTCCCGAGCCTTGATTTCTTCTCCAGAGTTCTCCTTTCTCTCCTCAGGTTCCTCAGGATTCGGTAAATTAGAACAGTGTGGTTGTGGTTCTGAGTTTGTTTACCACTCCTAAAGGTAACAGAATTTGTGGATGCATACGAGTTTGGGTCTTAGGGAGGGTTAGGAAAGATTGGAGTGGCTTCATTAGCCAAGACTTGTTGATTTATAGAAGAAGAAGAGGAAGGACCCTACTCAACCACCTAAGCATTTGCGTGTGGGTTTCTCTGATTTCCGTACCCATGGGCTTGATTGCTTGGATTCAGGATATTTTGCGAGTTGGGTATAGGATGGGATGGTAGAGATCCGGGTTGATGAGAGTTAGCTGAGCCTAGATTGCAAGTTGTCCAGCGAGGTTTTCATTTGCTGCATGAGCTGGAGCATGGATCCTTGCATCTCTACCATTTGTCAGTTCAAATCAGCCTACCCTACGGGTTGACGGGCATTCCAAGCTGGATGATTGTTGAATGCACAAATCACTATGCTAACGTGTTTGGTTTTGGAAAACCTGTCGTTGTAGTTTGAAAGCGAAGAATTCGTGTTCAACAAATAAAATTTGTATCGAAATGAAAATTCCAGGTCGAACATAGGGAGGCGGACGTTTGATTTAAAAACTACGCATTTCTTTTTATTTGTCATGAAGTAATTCAATTTAAAACTATCTAATTATTTACAATAAATAGAAGAGAGAGAGGGTAAGAGAGAGAGAGAATATTACACATAGAAATAAAAAATGAGATGTAAAATAAACAGAGAATTTATCATTAAGGAACTTGTTCATTACAACTAGAAAGCATAAAACAATTGCACTAGAAAGCGATAAATTTACTCTAGAAAGTATTAAAAGAATGGAGGGAGAAATGTCCTCCTCGACGATCGCTTGGAGGATGAGCAAAACTACTCTAGAAAGCAGTAAATCTATACTAGAAAGTAGTAAAAAGAATAGGGAGAGAGAAATCCTCCTCGACGGTCGCTTGGAGGATGAGCCGGACAGGACGACGCCTGGACGAAGGAGGACGAAGCAGGATGAAGGAGAACGAAGCAAAAGAATGGGAACGGAGCAGCACGCCGTCGTCGTCGCGGGATCCACTTCCGAAGGGGGATGAAAATTTGGACTTTATCTCGCGAGAAGCATCCCGGATGTGGGACAAGCTTCTCTTGAGCTTTGGAGAGGTAGAGAAGAGAAGGAAGGGATGAGAATTTCGTATGGAGGGGGTCTCCTTTTATAGTTGCAAGGAGTGGGGGCAAAATGGTCATTACAACTTTAAAATAATAAATGAGGGGTCTTTAGTGACGGATAAATCCGTCACTGAAGTCACCAACGTGAGCGTAGCTCCCGCGCCCACGTGTGCCTCCTCAACTGCCCGCTTCTTCAACGCCTACACCCACGTACTTCAGATCTCAGCCATCCGATCGCGAGATCGGATGGCTTAAGATGCGTGATCGCCCGCTGCTACGCCCGCCTGGCGCGTACGATCGCGCATCCATGACGCGCGTTCAATCGCGCGTGATCTTGATTGAGCGTAGATGGCCATCCGATCAAGATCCAACACTCGCCTGCGCTCGCTCTCCTGCGCCTTCCTCCCCTTCGCTGCGGCTCGAACCTACGCCTGCAGCTCGCGTAAGCGCGCTCGACCGCTGCGCTACGAGGCAAAGATGGTTAAGCGAGCGCTTTTAGGTGCGGCTGACCACTGCCGTTGGATCGAGATCCAACAGCGGAGAGGGAGCGGGTGCGGGGCATTCAGAGATTGCATGCGGCCGTTTGGGCGGCCAGGATGGCACCACGTGGCACCATCTTGGCCATCCATCTTCTGGAAGTAGTAGATGGTGCCACGGATGTCGGATTGACTTGATTTTTGCGTCGTTGGGCTACAATCGTTTATCCGAATTCATCCATACGGTCGGATTTGTTATTTGAAGAGTGGATTTACACCATCCTGGCCCTTGATCTTCTAGGATTCCCTGGTCACTATTTGATGCTACGGATGCCTGATTAGGGTGATCTTGGAGTCGTTGAACTCCAATCGTCGCCCTGATCACATCCATACGGTTGGATCTTCGATCCGAGGCCCCGATAAAATGTTCTCCCTGTCCAAGCACATAAAAGGAGACAATTAACCTCCATTTTATTCAAACTACTCTAAATGTAAGATGATGCATGTTATGCAATATTTATATCATGAAATGCAATCCTATGCTTAAGAACATGCATAAATAGACATCTTAAGTAGTGTAAATGTGCTTACATCACTGATTGACTTGATTTAGGAGCAACTGAGTATAAACATGACCCTAACCCATTGGTCATTGTGAAGCATAGTTGCTAGGTCTAGATTGGGTCTGCTGCCTCGGGCTTTTCCAGGAGAAGTTAGGGTGGTTTCTCCAACCCAAATTATAAGCATTGGAGTAGGAGTTGGATCTAATGTTCTGTACAGCACAAGCATCCTCATAGGGTGAGGATGGAGAGAAAGAAAGGGAAGGATCAGAGAAACTAGGATCAAAGGCCTCAGTTTGGAACCCGTGGGGTTCCGAATAATGCTAGCTCATAGGTTGAGCCGCATCAAGTTGATTCACGAACTCTCATCTAGAAGGAGCTCGTGATGAATGGAATCCTGAATTCTGGGATTAAGTGGAGCGAGAGTTTTTCATTGAATTTCCAGCCATCCATTCTTCCATTCTCTTAGCAACCAAGTCCATCTTATCAAGTTTATTAAAAATCAATTCCATATCGAATGAATGAGAGTCGTGGACTTCATTAACATTTGATCTGGGCTGTTGGGACCGGTAAAAAGTATCCATGGAGGCATGATTAATCGAATTCTCACTCATTTCCTTAAATAAATCGTGCGCTCTATCTGCATCTTTGTTGAGGAAATTGCCTCCGCAAGAAGCGTCCATGTTATTTCTGAGTTGCTTAGTCAATCCGTGGTAAAAGATCTGTATGAGTTGCCATTTCAGTACCTCTTGGTGTGGACACCTCCGCAATAGGTCCTAGAATCGCTCCCAGGCCACATGAAACTACTCCCCCGGCAGCTGGGTAAAGGTAGTGATTGCCCATCTCAAAGCATTGGTACGTACAACAGGGAAGAATTTCTTCAGAAAGGCCGATTTCAATTCATTCCAAGTTGCGATTGGTCTTCCTATAGTCCTGTACCAATGAGCGACTTTATCCCTAAGAGAGTGGGAGAAGAGCCTCATGATCATTTGCTCTTCATCCATGTTTCGCGCCTTGGTGGTTTGGACCAAACTGGTCAAGTCCTCCAAGTGCTGAAACGAGTCTTTAGAGCCAAGGCCATGGCAATGTTTGATCAGGCTTAACACCTGGGCTTGATTTCTATGTCTCCGACAGGAATCTAGACACTGGGATATTCCCTGTAATTTGAAGGATCATAAAAATCCTTCAATGGCTGAGCGCTCTGCATTCTCTGGAACCATTCTTGCATTCTCTGCGTTTGTTCCAGCTGCCTTCGAAATTCCTCTTGTGGATCCTGGGGCAGAGGAGGCTGTTGATCGGCCATGGGATCAATTTAGCCAAAATCCAATCTACGCCTCCTAGAATACTCTAGTGGTCCTTCCAATCGGGGATTCAATGACCTTCCCAGCATAAACTAGGAAAAGGTCGGACGAACTGGGGATAAGGACCCTGTAGCACAACAAAATAAGCCTGTCCTTAAGTGAGGTAGACTAAGGATCTACAGACTCCTAGAACCCACCTTAAGATTATAAATGATTTACTCTACTTGTGTCTGCTCAATCCAACCAGTTAGAATGAGGGACTAGGGAGAAGGTTCTTCCTTCGGCTTGCACCTCCAGTTCCTAGTGTACCCCCCCAGCCGCGGTCGTTTGACACTACTCCTTTAGCTAGACATCAGATTAATCAGTACAAGTAGGCTAATCATAAACAATCTCAAACTAGGCCCCGAAGAGCGAATCAGTCCTTATAGGCCAACGTCTACTCGATTTTATTGAGGCCTAGGATTGTAGTGCTTATGGAATGTGATGGGCCCTTATAATGGGTTATGCCCTTAATGATTGATTATGTGTAAGTGCATGCACAACCAGGGTTTTCAAGTAAGATTATTTGTGATGCATAGATTTTAATGTTCAAATCTTGCTTAAGTAGCTTTTAGGGTTTAGAATTAAGTTGATTTCAATCAAGTTTGAGGCAAACCAAGTTTTCAAGCACAGGTGAAGATTGCTTTCCTTTAAAATCAGAAATAAAGTGGAGTGCCTGGAATGAACCTAGATTGAAAACCTTAGAAGGAAAGTACTTGGTGAGTTGATTTTAGATTGAGTGGTGCAGCCCAAACAACTCAAACAATTGGCCACAATTGCACCACTAGGTTAGGCACATAGAAATGGTTAACCTAGAATGATTTCTACACTTTTATGTGTTGATTTGTGTGTACCGGTTCCACAGATCAGAATCCGGTTGAGTAGAAGACAATCAAGTAGGTTATGTGCCTAGAATGTGGGTGTATGTTGAGTGTATGTTGAAAATTACCCCACAAAATTATCTTTTTATTTTTTTTATATAAGCAAGGGTGAAATGTGTGTGAGTGGAAATCCAAACAGCCAAACTAATCCTAGGATTTATGCAAACACCTAGGTTAATTAGAATTTGAATTTAATGTGACAAATGAAATTTATGGAGGGGGAAGAATGGGGAGAACTTACAGTTGTCTTCAACTGCACTTTACTCCGATCTACCGCTTGACAATTCCTTGATAGAGGAATCTGCAAAAGAATAGACATGAGAGAAAGCAAGTTCGAAGACAGTAAAGTGCGTGAAATGCGAAAAGAAGATCGGAAAATCGTTGCCTCCCCGGCAACGACGCCAAAATGTTGAATTGTCGGAGGACTACGCTATCGGATTTGGTTTTGAAAACCTGTCGTTGTAGTTTGAATAGCGAAGAACTCGGGTTAAACAAATAAAATTTATATCGGAATAAAAATTCAACTCGAACTCAGGAAGGCTACGTCAATCAAAATTCGTAATTATATTTTTTTATTTTTGTTTAAAGAGCGAAGTAATTACAATGCAATGGAATCAATATAAACAATCAAAGAAAGAGAGAGAGAGAGAGAGAACATCCACTTGAAGTTGCGAAATGTTTGTACCTCTAAGAAAGCGAGAAATTACACTAGAAAGCCGGAAAACTATTACAACTAGAAAGAAGGAAAATTCTACTCTAGAAAGTTGGAAAAAGGAATGGGAGAGAGAAGTTATCCTCCTCGACGATCGCTTGGAGGACGAGATGGACGAGACAATGCCTGGAAGATGAGGAACGAAAAATTGACTTTATCTCTTGAGGAGCATCCTGGGTGTGAGACAAGCTTCTCTTGAGCTTTGGAGAGGGAGAGAAGAGAATGAAGGGATGAGAAATTAGTATGGAGGGGGTCTCCTTTTATAGTTGCAAGGAGTGAGGGCATTTTGGACATTTTAATTTGAAAATCATTCATATGGGACCTTTAGTGATGGATAAATCCATCACTAAAGGCCTGAACGTGGCCTTCGTGTGCGCGCACCGCACGCCTCCTCGCCTCTGCATCGCGCAACGCACGCGCACTTCCGCATGCTTACAATAGTCCATTCAAGAGATCGGATGGCTTAAACCATCCCCACCCGTGCCGCACACCCGCGTGCGATCACGCGTCAGCATAGCACGTCTGATCGTGCGTGGGCACTATCGCTCTCACAATATTGTTCGATCACCATCGTGCAGCTCCACTCGCCCATGCACCCGCTCGCTCTCTCATCAATTTCAGGCACCGCAGCTCGAACGTGCGACCGCCTCATCTCGTGAAGACGCCCAACCGCTACGCTGCGGGCAACTTTGCGTCGCGCAGAGGATTTGTGCATGCGGTTTCGTGACCGTTGGATGTGCATCCGACGGTCGAGATCGAGCGGGCGGGTGAAGAAGGAAAGGTAGCTACGGTTCCTTGGGGCCATTTGGGCGGCTAAGATGGTGCCACGTGATGCCATCTTGGCCGTCCATCTTCTAAGTATTGTAGATGGTGCTACAGGTGTCGGATTGGACCTATTTTCACGTTGTTAGGTTGCGATCGTCGATCCAAATCCATCCGTGCGGTCGGATTTGTCGTATAAGGTGTGGATTAACACCATCTTGGCCCTTGATCTTTAGGGTTCCTCAGTCTCTATTTGGTGTTATGGATGTCTGATTAGAGCAATCTTACAGTCGTTGAACTCCAATCATCGCCCTGATCAGATCCATATGGTTGGATCTTCGATCCAAGGCCCCGATAAAAAATCTCTTTGCCCCTGACCATAAAAAGGAGATAATTACTGTACAATTTATACACTTTGATCTAAATGCATGATTATGCATGTTATGCACTATTTACAATGTATGATGCTAATGTGACACTAAGAACATGCATTAATAGACATTTTAGTTTAATCAGATGTATGCACATCAGGGGGGTATTAAAGTGCAAAACACAGTGAGAATCACTTCACAAGAAAGAGTTTCATAAAAAAAATTACATATTCCAAAAACCAAAAAAATAAAAAACTAAAAAAGAAAAAAATGGAGAAGGGTGGAAATTTTGAAATATCAATTTGCATATCATTTTTGAGGAGGAAAAGGGGAGGTGATATAAATGTCAAAAAGGAAAACAATTTGAAAAGAAAATAAAATAGATAGTCATTAGTAAAAGATTAAGGAATCAACTTGATCTAGACCAAATCAAAAGAAATAAATAAAAAGACAAAAGTGCTAAGAGACAAAAGAGATTAGTATGAACACTGATCTTAGGCCTCTTGGGTTATGATTTTAGGCTTAAAAATTCAAGTATCCGTTAAGATCTAGATAGTCCTCAAGAGGTTGGGGAAAATGCAAAGCTTAAGTATGAGGTCTAAGGCTTAAGGATTATTCAACCTTGTTAACTAACCTCGGGTTTGCAGGACTCGGTAACCTAAGCGCCCCAATCCACACACAGTCTGGTTCAGTGCACTTAATTATCAGAATCACGCAAATACGTTAAATCTATTATGAGAAAAAAGTTACCTATATTAGGAGCGGTGATCAACACAAGTTGATTTGGAAGAGTTCCCAATGTGGAGAGGTGGGAAATTTCCCTCGAAGATGCGCAATAACATACCATCTCTGCGGTGCTTGTCTCCTAGCATATCTAAATATCCTACCAGGGGCATGTAAGCACCTTGTACTGGCTCAGATGTCATGGGCAGCATTATCACGAAATGTCGATTGCTAGGGTCTGCATTTAGCTACAGAACACCATGGGAGGGATTATCCCGAAATCTAGAAATCCAAAGTTCTGGGGATTGCCATGGGCAGTGCTATCTCGAAGCATCGATTGCTAGGGACCCTGCGAGGATTGATGGTGGGAGCTAGGAATCTGATACAGACCTTGTTGTAAAGCCAATCCAAAGCTAGAAGTAAAGAAAGAAAAGAGAGAAAACTCTCCAAAAATAAAAAAAATTATTCTATCTCTCTCTTACAAAAATGCACTACAAACTAAACTTGGGGGTATGACCTAATCTACAAAAGAAAGCACACGATAGAAATCTGAGCATGAAATGGAATATGGTCTAGAATTTGAGTTAATTCCATGAGATTTGGGTAAGGGACTAGCAAAATCTAGGCATGTGGGTCTGATGGGAACACCATAATGAGCCATAACTAACTCAATTTAGTTATTATTAAGGAATAAATGCTCCTACATAACTACTAGAGAGCCCTAAGTCACTGCAAATCCATTCTGAGGGAAAGATAAGAAATCAAGGTTAAAACTGTAATTTTACCATGATATCATAAATGCAGTACAATCACAGGTTTTCCTAGGGTGTAATTAAGGGTCAAATGGTCTTAAATATCCAACAAGTAGGTTAAAAGAGACAGAAAAGGGTTTTCACGTGTTTTGAGAATTAAATGACTTCTGAAACACTAAAAATTGGCCCTCTTAATTAACTAAGGTTTTGGTTAGGATAAAATTCACCTAAATTCTCTAAAATTCATAGAAAAATATTCTCTAGGGTTTGGTACCTTCAATTTGACCATTAGAACCCATCTTGACCCAAAATAGAGTCCTAAACAGACATTTGCATAATTTGGATTTTTACATAAATTGCCTAGTCAAAACCAAAATCCAACTTTACCATTGGATTCCTTAGGTCAAAATTAAGTTTATACCAAAATTTGGGCCTAACTTGAGACTATCTTGACCTAGTTTGCAATTTGGTCATGTCTGATTCTTTTATATCACATGTATGCCCTTAACTTTCAAAATCCTTACAAAAAGGCTCCTTACTTTCTCATCATTTTCACAAACAGGTCGTCACACCATTTTTGGAAGGTTAAACCTTCACCGTCAAGTTTCAAGCGAGGATTTCTCGCTCGATTCTCAATCAATCTCTCCCAAAATAGATACGGGGATTCCTTGGGAAGTTACCTTTCATTTGAGCTATTCCTTGGGTTCTAAGACTTTCCCAAAAGGTCATGCGAACCTTTCAAAGGTTCGGGTATCCGACATGTGCGTGACCTTCCAAGCTTGGAAGCTTCTTTCCAAGCTTGGAAAGGCTTCCTTCGGCCTATAAAAGAACCCTTGTTGCATTCCTCTTCTTTTCAGCAAGTCCTGGCACGTCAAAGGGCCCTAAAAACCTATCTCTAACCACCGTAGACCCCTACTCCAGTGACCTCTTCGTCCCTCCTCCTTCGGCCGTCCAACCATCAAATTGGACAACTGACTAGCTTCCTCTCTTCCTTACAACCCTCCCCAGCCAAAGAGAGGGCATTTTCTGTCTGACTCGTCATCGCCGCGTCACCACCTCTACCTCCTTCTCTGGCTTCGGTCGACCAACACCGCAGCCCTCTGCCTCTCTACCTCGTACCTAAGTCCCTCTATCTCTCCCTTTTCCTCTCTACATTATTCTCCCACTCTCGCAACACACGTATGACCACCAATTCTCCCTCAATGCCGTCACCTTCTTCTGCTCCAGCGAAGCTCCAGCGACGCCTACACGTTGCCACACCACTCGAAACTAGCCGCTATCACACCCATTAGCATTACCACCTTCCTATAGTGATTAGTTTTGCTCATGGGGAAGTATTTTTTCAAAAACTCTCCTTTCAAGGCATCCCAAGTATCCACTCTACTATCTAGAGTGTGATACCAATGCTTCGCCTTATTATCCTTGAGGGAGAAAGGAAAGAGGGTTTGCATTTGGGCGTCATCAATAACACCCTGCAATCTTGTCATGGAACAGACCTCGGTGAATTCCTCCAAATGCCTGTAGGGGTCCTCCCTAGAAGTACCATAGAATGAGGGCAACAAAGATACGGTACTACTCTTGATTTCATATATATTATTCCCCCCAGGTATTCTCAGTGTATGGCCAGGTTGGTTGGTAGGGATAAAATAGTCTCTCAACGAATGTTGATTCTCCACTCTCTTCTTCAGCCATCTCTCTTCTCTCTTGGTTGGCTCTCCTAAGGATTCTTTCAGGTTCTAAATTAAACACAAGTTGTCTCCTCAAATACCGCCTACCAAGCATACACCACAAACACAATTCAAAAGGACTTTTATGTCTTTAATCAATTAAGGCCTTTGAGATTTTATTCCAGTTGTAGGTGACAATACAAATTGCCCAATCAATTACATGCTTATTGTCAACCTACAAAATGCCTTAATAAAGACCTAATTGGAACTTAGGTGCTCTGTCCTAAAGTTCAAATGGTAAAGTACTCCAAGGACGGAAGATCAAGGGATGCAAGTAGGCCTAAGCCTTCCTTTGAAGCTGTGCTTTCGCGGTGCTTCTTAACTACTCTCAAAAATCCATGACAGGGTATCCTTTTCCTTGGAGTTACAAAACTTTTGAACTTAAGTTTCAAGCACTTTGGTATCCAATGGTAGGAGAGTTCTTTCCTAGCAGCTCAAAAACCAAGGAGTGTCTAAATGCGTGCTTTAGTGCGCAGTCATGCACATGTGCATTCACCATAAAATTTTGAGTTTGAATTTTTGAATCGTAGCACAATGCCTTAAATCAACTCCTTCGTTTTTATTGTATTCCTTGTTTACTTAATCCTTTTCAAAAATTTGATGTAACCACTTGTTAAATCATTTCAAGACAAATTATGTGGTCTAGGAATTTAGTCCAAATGCAAATGCGTGATCAAGATATGGATGCAAAGTAAGAGGATGCGTACCTTGCTTCCAGTAATCAGCGATGCAAGAATGCACGCAATGCAGAAAATAAATCTAGAGGCTGCTCATACACACCTAAATGGTTCGTCTTAGGAGCAGGCAGCTCGTGTTTTTTTTTTTAACCTACTTATGCACAAATAAAATCAATCTAAGAAAGAGAAGAAAAACCTAAGTCTAAAGAAATGGGAACAGACTCCCAAAAAATTACCCAACACGGGCCTAAAACAAAATCGGGGAACAAACCCCTAAAAATGTACCCCAGAACAAGGGTCTCAAACTGAATGTGTGTGCATGAAAATAAAGGAAAGTAAAGTTCTAAAACCTAAATTCTATCTACTAAAGAAAAAAAAATCAACAAAGATGAAGATGAAGATGATCACCCCAGATGTCCTCCCTCGGTGGTGGAAACAAGGTCCACCACAGCACGTCAAGCTCCTACCTTTAGAAATGGAGCTCCCCATGTCCTCTAAGCAGTGGAAACAAGGTCCACCTCGGTGTAACTGAGGCTGGTGCAACAACTCGTCAAGCTGATATGCGTACCTCGCACCAAAAAGATCAAAGTTAAATATGCCTCAAAAATAACAAGTGAACCAATAAATAATGAATGCGAGTTTAACAAGCTCGTTGCCTCCTCGTCAATGGTGCCATTTTTGACCGCGTTATTTTAGTTTTCAAAAATGTAAATCAAGATCGTTGCAATTTAGAAATCGAGTGGCAAATAACGCAAATCAAAACTAATTAAATAAACCACTCTCGAAGGAGCGGGTCATATCCACAAGGAGGCAATGGCCTATTAAAACTTGCATCAGTCAAAAATCAATGTTCACTGTTGATTTCCCAAGAAAATTATGTCCAATACCGCATTAAATATGTGTTTAAATGAAAGCACAAGCTAGAATCGTATTTATGACAATCAAGAAGGAGTTTAATGCAATGTTCACAATAATAAAATATTAATATAAAGTGGCAATGGCATTGAATGTAATATCTAATGTGGTTATTACTGTAGCAAAATAAAGGAGATCCTTCCCCTTGCTCGTGCGTGGAGGAGAGGCAAAGGCCGGAGGGGAGGGCTCGTCGAGGTAGTTGCTGTCGGGCTGCTTCTTTTGGTGGTGGTGGCGAGGCATAGCGTGGCCGGAGGTGGCCGGTCGGAGGAGAGGAGCGGCAGCGGTGGCTATCGCTATTGCTATTGAAGCTTGCAAAGGTGAGAGGCGTGAGCACGCTGTGCTACATGCACACAGAGTGTGGCATGGGCATGCACAGAGGAGGCTGAGGAGGATGCACGCTCTGTAGCGCATGAGTGCAGTGCTTCTGAAGGGCTGCACACAGACGGGTGCCGCATGTGGAGGAGCAAGTGCGTAGGCTGGGCGGGCGTGCACAGGGAGGTTTGATCGTGCTGTGATCACGGAGATGGTCGCGTGTAGCAGTTGCGGACATTGCTGTTGGGTGTGCACAAGCGAGGAGAGGACGTGGCGTGGCAACAGGTGCAGTGGTGCTGATGGGTTCCTTGAGCAACAGTAGAAGGAGATGAAAAACAAGGAGAAGTGAAGGTGGTGCTAGTGGATCTTCAGACGTCCAAAAACTTTCTTGGATGTCTTAACCGCATGTGAATGGCACACGGGTGCTGATTTCTGGTGGTGGTTGCTGGTGATGGTGCTGAGGAACTCACGGTAAGCTACACAAGCCACTGGTCACACAGCGGTCTGTCACCCCACCTACCCACGGTGGTGTGGTCTTGTGTACACAGTCGAGGCCGGCAGAGGTGGAGTAGAGAAGAGCTTGCTCTCTGCGCAGTAGTGGAGTGGGTGGAGGCCTGCTAAGCTCTCGAGTGAAAGCTCCTTTTATGCTGTAGGAGGATGCGTGCAGAGGCTGAAGGCATTTGTTGAAGAAGTGAAGTGATGAAGATCATGGGGAACAGAGATCCATGATTGTCGCTTGTGCATCTCCTGCATTCATCCATTGGAGAAGAAATAAATAAAATAAAGAAAAGAAATGAGGGGTTATTTATGTGCAAACCCTTAACTTCTATGTTAAATCCTAAACACTATATATAATGCACCTAATTGGTTAACTAATCAAATGCATGCCATTCTAACTCAATTCTAAATGCATTTAATTATGAATGCAATGCATGAATCATGCAATCAAGTCAAAAATCTAAACTAACCAATTTACATCCTAATTCATGCTAAATAAATGTTAAAAATAACTTAATATCTAGGCATTGAAATACTTAAATATCCCACAAATATGGGCTCATCAAGAGTAACCAATGGAGGATGAATTGATTTCTTCACCCAAGATCCCTAAATCAGGGTACAAGGAAAAATATGTCTCCATGGACTAGGGAATAATAGATGATTTTGAGACATATATAAATGAGGATCAATATTTCTTTGATTCTGAGGGAGAAGGATCTCTAGGTGATGTCTCACTTGAGGTTAAGGCAGATGAATTTAGTGAGACGAATGGACCTGAGGAACACAATGAATTATTTGAGGGCCCTTTAGTTGAGGAATTTGATCCAATTGGGGCTAACTTTGGGGATCAAAATCTTTGATTTGATGGAAGATTCAATTAGTAGCCCCATTCCTCAACCACACTGTAAAGAGCTAAATGATGATGTTTTTGAAATCATTGTACCAAGTCAAACTTAATTCAGCCACAATTGCTAGACTTGGATATTTTAGATAGGGTGTATAACAATCTAGAGGTCTTGGAAATCCTAATTTTGGAGGGTAGAAATTTAGAAGTGAAAATTTAGGAGTGAAAATTTGGGAAGTTAACTCTAGGGAAGATAGAAGTATGGATCTAAGGGTTCCTTTTTGCCTCAAACCACCTACTTTCTACTAGGACCCTTATGATATTTTTGATTCTAAGGATGTGCAACCTAAGTATAAAATAATGGATTATCTTTTTAAGTCGAATACTAAATGGACAACCTCACCTATTGGTTCAAACCTACCGATTTTCTAGCACTTTAGACTTGGGTTACACGAGCACAAACCACAGGCCTGGCCCCGCAAGCACAATGATCTCCAATTTTTAGTAATTTTCATCCAAAGCCCTAGAACTACTCGAACCTGGGGCATAGGTCTACACCACAATCTGGTCCACATCTGTGGACACCTTCTTATGGGTTTCAAGGTCAATCACTTTATTCTGATATTTTCATGCACTTCTGAGTTCTTAATTTCTTCTTTGTTTGTATAGTGTGCCTAGCTGAAGGCACTAAACTTAGCACTTGTATAATTTGTTTCTATCTCAAAACTAACCGGATCTATCACAAAAATTCATGTGATTTCTTATCTACTCTACTTCTTTTCATGCTTTTATATTTACAATGAGGACATTGCATAAGCTTGGAATAGGGGGGTGGATTCATTTCTAAATTATTTTGTTAGCTCTGTAGATTTCTTTTATTTTCTCTTTATTTATAAAAAAGGAAAAAAATTGAATTAGGAAACGAGAACTTAGGCATTAGAATTTTTCAACCTTAGGGAAGGATATAATAGGACTTGAACACTTGACTCTTCAAGTCTTAGGGCATAATCAGCCTGTAGTGTCCACTAAAATATGAACCTGTTTCTCGAGTCCTCACCAACTCAAGTTTATTTTAATTTGGTTAATAAATTAGGATGATAAGTATGCGACTTATCAACATACCTTCTGACTTGAGGGGACTTATAGTCTAAGCATCTACACACTATTTGCACCAACCCACTTCTCGACGATTTTAATGGACATTAGGTAGCTAATAAACTTTCTAGGGTGGTATGGCTGGCACGTTGCTGTGAGTAACAGCTCATAACCAAGTGTCCGGAGCCTAGTCATGCAACCCAATCTCCTTGGCCATTGCCTTTAGATAAATCTTAAATCAGGGAAGCTACCTATTTAGAAAAAGAAAAAGAAAAAAAATATAGCAAAATATCCCAAAAGAAAATTAGAAAAATTGGAAAAAAAGGAAAAGGAGAAAAAAAAATCATACTTCACCGCACGGGTATGGCTGGCAAGTTGTCATGGGTAACCCCCTATTGCCGATTGTCCAGAACCCAGCCTAGAAAATTGTACAAATAATTCCTAACACCTAGGAAGAAGTAAGGAAGTAGAATAAACTAGGGAAATATGCATTGGGTTCACCCTTGTGTTGACTCCAATAAAATAAAAGTAGAGAGAAAGCTACCGGTCGAAAAGATAAACTTTTAGGCAGAATTTTTCATTAAGGGTCACCAAGGGTTTGTAGAAACCTAAAGTCCATTCTAATTATTGTTTATTCAGTCTATCACATTTTCACAGTAAGATGTTTAACACTTAGTGTTCTTTTCAAGTCTTGAGTGGGTTGGGTAGCTATAGAAAGCTACCCCGAAACTCTAAATTCAAAAATTCAAAAAAAAATTAGAAAACAAGAAAAAGAAAAAAAATGTATTTACTTTTGTACGGAATAAAGTGAGGACTTGGGCAGTTTGCATTTTGATAAGCACCCAAGTACTATTGAGTCATCATAGTTTAGGTCTTAAGTTGAAGTTTCCTAATGTTGTTAAATAACTTAGCACCTAAGTAATCGAATCTTAATTCCATTTTATAAATAGCATTTAATTTAGTTTTACTAGGGACTAGCAAAAGATAGGGATGGGGGTATCATGCAGACACATTTATACATTTTAAATTGCCTATGTATGTGTGTTCTTAGACTTATAGAAGCACCCTGCATTGTAAATATTTCATAACATGCATCATCATGTATTTAGAGTAAATTTTGTAAATTATGTATTAATAAGCCTATTTTGTGGTTAGGGGAGAAAGTGATTCATTTTTGGCCTCAGATTGAAAATCTAACCGTATGGATCTAATCAGAGCAATCATCAGAGTCCAACGCCTCAGAAATTGCCCTGATCGAACCTCTGTAACACCATATGCAATTCGAAGAAGATCAAAGGCCAAGGGGCAGGTGATGCAAATTTGGACCTCAGATGGCAAATCCGGCCGCATGGATGGGTTCGGGTCGATGATCACAACCTAACGGCATGAAAATCGTCCCAATCCGACATCCGTGGTATCCCCTACAAGTAGAAGAAGTTGAACGACTCAGATGGTGCCACGTGGTACCATCTAAGCCATCCAAGGCCACCCACCCATTCTCTATAGCATTTCCAACGTGCGCTGTGTGCCATTGGATCACCATCCAACCGCCTAGCAGTGGCCACAACACCTACCTCTCTCTTCTCAAAGGCCTCCTTCAATCATTGCCATTGGATCTTCATCCAGCGACTGTGAGAGCGTGAGCATCAACTTTTCCCCGTGACCATCCACAAGCATAGCTCAGCGGTCATGCACGCAACTTGTAAGGAAGAGAAGTGGGTTTGAGACCCCATGCTCCTCTTAATTTCTCTACGCAGGGGTGTGCCCTAAATTGAGCCATCGAATGATGATTGAGCTGCAGCAGATGCATCGACGTGGCACACTTAGGGCCATGCAATTTGAACAAGCATGATGATGTGCTAGTTGACATGCAAGGGATGATCCTAAGGTGGGGTGAGGTGTGATCCTAAGCTGTCCGATCGATCTCAGTCGTTCGATCGCGATCGAATGCACGCGATCTGCAACAACTACGCATGCAATCAAGAGTCGTGAGATGGAGACCTGATGGTCCTCCTTCCTCCGCATGCCAACGGCCACATATGCCTTCAACAATAGTTGCATGCATCACTAAAGGCCTTAGATTAATTGAAAGGCCTTCAAATGACCCTTTTGCCCCTATTTCTTCACCTATAAATAGCCTACCCCCTTCCACTTCTTCTTCATCCCTTCTTACTTCTTCCTCAGCCCCTCCAAAGTTATAAAGAGCTTGTCCCAAGCCCAGGATTCTCCATTGGAGTAGAAAATAAATATTTTTCCTCTCTCTCTCTCATCCTCGTTTGTGGAGCTTCTCGTGGCCATCTTTTCACCACATTTGGGAAGCAGATCTTGCCGCAACGCCAACCTGTCTCATCCCCGATTCGTCCAACTTTTTCCTCCTCCCTCCAGTTCCTCACCACTCTCTTTCAAGCACTTCATCAACATGGCTCATCCTCCAAGCAGCCGTTGAGGTACATTTCTCTCATTTCATCTCTTTTAATCACTTTCTGGAATAGTTTTATTTTCTGCAAGTAGTTGTAATGAACCCTGATTTGTTTTATGAAATAATTATTCTCTTTCTCTATTATTTTGCAAGTAGATTAGATAGAAAATATTTCGATCTAATCTCTTGTTATAAAAATACCAAAAAAAAAATACAAAACCCCAAAACACGAAAAATAAAAAAAACAAACATGGATTTCTTAAATCAAACATTCTCCTCCTCGTATTCGATCCAGGACTCGTTGAGTTTTGGTTAAAATTATTTGATTAGTAGATTTTTCTGCAATGCAATGACTTTAAATCATTTATTTTGCACGAAATATTCAATTATCATTTTCTAAGCATTTCTTCAAGTATGTGTAGCTATTAAAATATTAAATTTTTTTCAAATTTGTGATATTTTGGGCCATTTTGGACCTTTTTGAGCGATTTTCCCAAAATTCACTAGCATCAGTGATATATCCTAGAATATCCTCGATATATCCTCTTTTTGACTTGTCAATTTGTTGGTGTAAGGGAACTGCGATCGTTAATTTTGATGATAACAAAATACGTGTTATTTAACATTTGCATTGAATTTATGAGTTTCAGGAACATGCAAATGGATTCAAGTATGAAGGAGGAGCTCAAGCTCACATCCATGGTGAATTAGAGGAGCTTGATGGAGGAGGAGCTTCACTAGGAGCAAAAGCTTGAAGAAGGAAGGAGATGAAGAATAAGATAGAAACATTTATTCATGTATTCATTTGTTATTCTTTTTCTCTTTATTTTTGTCTAGATTATATGTTAAAGAGCCCAAAGTAACTAAACAGTAGTCCTAGAAGCACTTACTCTACCCTAGGATACTTAGGTTTTTTCATAGAGAACTTAGAAAGCCAAAATAGGTATCAGATAGCCTGATCAATCATCCAATCTGAAAATCAGACATCTGATCTTAAACTTTAAGACATCTGACTATTTGATCAGACATCCAAAACTCTTAGGCTGGAGAACCACTCTCTGTCTGCCAGTTTCAAACGTCCAACCCTTAGTCCAGATGTCATAAAAGACGTCTTATAACCTTGCCAGACGTCCAACTAGAAGACCATTGGCTTTATCAGACTAATCTTAGAGGATTAACTCTTTATTTGACCTACTTTCACTTTCAGATGTCCGTAGTGATCCCTAGACATTTGATAAATAGACGTTAGGCTCAATCCATCCCTAAATCACTTTTGTCAATGATTATAGCCATTTGAGCCTCGGAAAATCAATTCCTGCAATAAAACCTATTTCCAAACGTCCAGACTTTGTGCTAGATGACCGACCTATCATCTGACCAACAAGATCTAGAACCCTGTTTAGGTCTGAAAAAAAAAACAGGAAGAAAACT
Organism: Thalassia testudinum; assembly: GCA_037157565.1. Lineage (NCBI taxonomy): Eukaryota > Viridiplantae > Streptophyta > Magnoliopsida > Alismatales > Hydrocharitaceae > Thalassia > Thalassia testudinum. The sequence continues at coordinate 151,448,685 of JAZHRO010000031.1, forward strand.
CATCTAGAATTAAACGTTTGACCTTAAGTCCAGACATTTTAAAAGTAACCTTTAGACATCTATTCTAATCCAACACCGTCCAGTTGATCCACCCTTCTAGATCAGACGTCCAACCATAAAATCAGATGAAGACCCAGACGTCTAATATTAGATCTAGATGTCTGATAACTCATAAACACCAGTTTATCATTATTCTTATGCATTAAAACAAACCTAGCTCTTAGGATTATGCTCCGCAAATGGGTTTTTGGGTTGCATTTTGGCATAAATCAGGTTAGGCATGCATTGCATTTTTTATTGTGTTTTGATGTGTTTTTGTGAGTGTTAGGGATAAATAGATTGCCAGATCCCTAGAACCCTAGCACTCAGGAAGGCAACTGGTGAAGGAGAAGCTCTCACCAACTAGAACTCAACTTGATCCAACTAACCATCGCTAGAATTCAGCTCACCTGAATTAGGGTTAGCTCATCCTACCTCCATTCACCTCATCTCAACTGAATGGCAGCTCAAGAGAGCTCATCTTAGCTCACCCTAGCTCAGGTCAGCTCAAATCCAGCTCAACTTAGCTGAGTCTAGTTCATCTCAGCTCCTATTAGTCCATAGGGAGCTCTAGTTAGCTCAACTGAGTTGACTAGAGTTCACCCTAGCTAATGTTCAGGTACATCTAGCTCCACTCAACTCCAACTAACTGAGGATGACTTCATTCCAGCTCAGGAAGCTCAAGTCCAACTCCCGGGGACTCAGCTTAGCTGAACTCAGTTGAGCTAAGCTACCTTAGTTGCATCAACCAGCTTGATCTTCCCCAAGAGCACCAGACCCATCTCACCCCAGCTCATTACGATAGAAGCCAGCTCACTTTAGCTTGGCTTAGCAGCTAGCAAAGAACTAGCAAGCTAAGCCAGCTAGAGTAGCTCCATGCCACCCTCTTCAGCAGCTGCCAACTCCAATTCAAGCTCCAAGCTTCTCCTCCTCAGCTCCTCTCTTCAAACCCTAGCTCCAATACCTCCTCCTCTACTCCACTACTAGCTAAGCTAGCTTAGCTTAGCTTAGCTTAGCTATGCTCCAGTTCCCTTGTCTTTTACCACCTAAAAACCCTACCTAACAACTCCACCAACTAGCTCCACCTAAGCCTCACATAAGCTAACCCTACTTCTACCTCACCTTGGAGCCAACATAGCCTACCCACTACCTCCAAAAGACACCACTAAATGGTGCCAAAACCACCTATAACTACTCTTGTTTTGGCACCAAAAATTCCCTCCAAAAATCCCCCCATCCTAACACTACACCTACCCATATAACCCATCCTAGCCATCCACATACCCCCATTCTAGAACCCTAAGGTGGTGCCACCTAATAGCCTTCTAGAAGGCCCATTTTGGTACCAATTCTAAAGGGCACCAAAGCCAAAACTACCCCCCTTAGCACCCTTAGGTGGCACCATTTATCCTTAGCCCTAGAATCCCCAACTACCCCCCATATCCTATCCTAGCCATCCATTCCAAGAGCCACCTATGCCCCCCTTCCTACACTATATATACCCAATTAACTTCCCAGATTTTTTTCATCCCCATTAGTGTTTAATTCCACCTAAGCCCACCTACACCCTACGACCAAGAGAAGAAGGGAGGAAGAAGATTAAGGGGGCACATCACCCGCTCCTTTGGTGCCTTCTTCCTTCCCACTCTTTTCTTGTGTCATGCCAAGGAGGAGCACTCCACCACTAGGAGGATGGCCAGGCATTGGAGGAGAAAGGGTGGTGCACGCCCACCCTTGGAGGAAAGAATTGAGGTGGAGAGCATCCACCTTGGAGGAGCATTCAAGGAAGGAGAAGGAGACCTTCTTTTCAAGCCAAAGAGCAGCTAGGCTTGAAGCAAGAGGACTCCCTTCACTAGATTCTGCAAGAGGATTTGTGTTTTTTTTATTACTTTTATATTTTCCATTTTAAGTAGAAGCATTCCTCTACATGTTTTTGTAAAACACAAATTCTACTAAATCAATTTGCCTTCTTTTCATTTTCTATTGCAATTGCTTTATCTTTGTTCTAGCACTTTTTCACTTCCACTTCCTAATTACTCTAGGCCTCCATGTACCTAGAGTAAGCTTAGGGAGGGGTCATATTTGTCACTTAGGTTTTAGCTTAGTGATTGTAGGTGTTAGTTGCTTTTACGTCAACAATTCGCATTTTGCCTTCATTATTTCAAAATATAAAAATTATATTGTTAAAATACCAAAAAGAAAGATTGAGTTTCCTTTAAAAGCAAGATATTTGAATAGCAAACTTGCCTCCTTGGATGACCCTAGATACTCCCCTATCTAGGAATAGAAATTTAAAAGCGTATGCGATTTCGCGTGTTACAACGACTTTAAAAACCCTAATTACAAATCACGCCAAATTTCGCACCACTTTTTGGCGCCGTTGCTGGGGAGGCACGGCTTTGCTTAATCATTTTTTCTCTTTCTTGAAGTGGATCTCATCCCCTTCTCTTTCTTTTCTCTAGTGTGTGCAGAAACTACAGCAGGAAAGCAGGAATTTGGAACCGAAAGCTCAAAGTTCCTTGTCATCCCGCGAACATTCAGGTTGGTTCTTCTTACTTGTCACACCTAACCTAAAAAAAATATTAAAATACACTAAAATTGGCTTTCAGGACCCTAAACAACTTAATTAAGTGGAGTGGTGCATTATAAAACCCAGTGATTGCTTATTTGCACCATTAACACCACTCCATTTCTAGTATTGGTGTTCTACTTTTTCGGATCTAGACTTCTATCCGGATTTGAAAAATCAATTCTGATCACCATAGGCCTCCTAAAATCTTGGAATTTTACACAGAGATTCCAAATCAAGTTGGAAACATCTGTTTTAAATTTCAAAATAATTAGATTTGTATTTAATTTTTAAAAATTTATGGACTGCAGAGGGGTCACACCCTCTAATCTTCTTGTTTTACTACTTTCCGTGAATTTTTAGAATTTTTATACTCATTTAATTTTTGTGAAATTTAGCTTTCTGAAATTCTTGTGAAATTTTGCACATCATATAAAATCACCAAAATTTTTTGAGGTTGGTAATACTGAAAAGTCTAAAATACGCACGGGTATCATTTCTGAACTTTGACACTAGTACAAATAAAAATTCAAAACAATTATCAAACAAATTCCTAAAATCTTGAAAAATTCTTTTCTAGAATCCTTGTTTGATTTTCTTCAAAGTAGTGGTGTTGTTTGACTTGTTTGGACCACTACTTAATATAGAAAGCCTAAAAATAATTTATTAGTAGTAATTTTCTACCTTAGGGATAATTGACATAGGGTTTCTTTCTTTCTTTTTTAGAGACTCACATTAAAGGAAATTAACCATCACCAATACAACTTTTTTTTTCTTTAATTGTGGAGTTTCAAAACTTATTTGAAAATTTAAAAAGAGAAACCCTAAAACACATTAAATTAAATCAAATCCTAAAATACCAAAATACAAGAAATTGTGTGATAACTTGCTTTTAATTGAAACCACTTTCCAATTCTTGCACACATAAAAAAAAATTGAAATAACAGGGCAAAAACCCAATCAATGCCCTCCACATTCCATGTGCACTTTAGTATCCTACCTCTAACTAAAATTCGTAGCAATTTGACCCCTAAAGTTTCATCAATTTAGGCTTGCTATATAGGACTTAAGTTTTCTCTAGTTAATATTAATTATGTCATCTATATCTGGTGTTCAGGCTGAGGGGCTATGTTAAACGACCAGGCATGGGTTTGTACAAGCACCTGGGGATTTTCTTAGGAAACACTTGGGCCCAAACCTCCCCTTAAGCAACTTGGCTAGATTTGTTGATAGAATGGGTATTCACTGTTGATTACTTATTTCCTAGGTCGACCAAGTCTTAGGTTAATTTCTAGGGAGTCACATTTATGTTAGGTCTAAAATTTTGATTGATTGATTGCATACTTTCTCTCATCTCCATCTCTTCTCCTCCCCTACCATTTTTTCCATTTTGCACGAGCGGCGGTCCAAAACTCCACACTTGGAGGGACCACTTGATTTTGCCTCCACAAAAAGACTTTTCCTATATTCTTCCTCTTCTTTAAAAATGGAAAATAAAAATTGGTCCTCTAACTTACATGCTAATTATTCTTTCCCCAATCTTTCCACCAAAGAGCTTCTTAATCAGGCCCCCTCACCTAATTTCTACTCCATAATGGCTCAGCTACAAGCTAAGCAACAATAGTTGCATAAGGATTTAACTGACCTAGCCAACCAGGGGCAACCTGCTACACTTAACCAAGCTCTGCAAATCCCACGTTTCACCCCAGCTAACACCCGCAAGAGAGAAAATCTGCATAAATCCCGTGCTGAGTATAATTATTATTCTGAAGCTTTCTATGGTTCAATGGGGAATTATGTTTATCCCAATCATCGCCCCACCAAAAATGTCCCTACTTTCCAGGAGAAATTGAAAAATTCCTCCAATGGGGGGAATTATCTGAGTCACTCCTGGACCAATCTAGTTCCACACCAACAACAGACCCATGTGGAGGGTATGTTTCAAATCAGACTTATCAATCTGGGCAATCTCAAGAAGACATTAATGCCAGATGATGAAAACCTTGTAGGAGTTACAAAGAAAAACAAAGGAAACAACCCATCTTATTAACAATCTCAATGATCAAATTGGGGATATTCCAACTCAAAAACCTACAGAACACTCATCATCCCAACCCACACTAAACTTCATAAATCACAAGAATCAACACCCGGGTGGATACCAACATCAGAACCACATGGTTCAGCCTCCTATTAACCCAATATCACAACACCAACCCAGATTCTATCAACATCAGGCCCCCCACCTCCACCTAGTGATCACCAAACTACATATGTAGAGACTTTGAGGAGTGAGGAAACCACCATGGATTTAAGACCTTCACATTCAAATGAGGAAACTGATTCTCAACCAATGTAGATTGACTCCCCTAACCTCAATAAGGAAGAAGAAAAATAAATCCCAAAAGCACCTGATTCAAATCCTATTTCCCACTCTCAAAAACTGCAATCCAACAATCCAAAATCAGAGCCCTCTGACCACAATCCTTTGGACTTATTTGGGCAAGTCAAAAGGAATATTCCCCTCCTAGATTCTTCCCCTGCCTCTGAAAAATTTACTTCAAAAGGGCATGATCAGAATCTAGGAAGGTTGGTCCTTTCAAAGAAAGCTAGCTTAATTTTTCAGAGCAAGCTACCTTTCACAAAAAAAGACCTAGCCACATCACTCATCTCAGTTGTCATAACTGACACCATTTTTTTTCGCGTCCCTCTCAACTTAGGTACCTCTAGTAATCTCATCCCCCTGGTCTTATTTGAGGAATTTCGATTCGGTGATTTAAAACCTACTAAGGTTCAATTTCAATTGGAAGACCGATCTACCATTCAATTGCAGGGAATTGTTGAGGATAGTATTATCAAGGTCCAAAATTGTCTATTTCTGGTAAATTTTCTGGTCCTTAACATAGAGGTACCAGAGACTCTCATTAATGCCATCCTTGGAAGACCTTTTCTGATTATGCAACAGCTAATATCAATTCTCATTCTGGGAAAATGAATATAAGTTGTAGTAACCAGACCTTCTCATTAGATTTATTTCAAGCTTCCAAGAGGTCCATTGATCACAAAATTTTTTAGGACACTGATAATAAAATGGAAGCGGTATTTGAGAAGTCTATGTTGATCCAATCTCATTCAGCTTTGACCACTATTGATCTAGATTTTATTGATTCTTATTTTAAGAATAATTATGTGGTCCAAGACTTTCCAAATCAACTAGGGTTTGACTTTCCCCCTTTTCATCTTCCTAATTTTTCACCAAAAATATCCACACTAACTTCAACCTGCATCTCACTAACTCCTTTCCCCTTCCTTTTCTATTGGACCTACCACCTAATCCACCTGAGTTTGGCTTTCATCATCAATTCAAACCATGGCCAAACCGGGGTCCTTTTTCCATTTCTTTATTTTATTTTGATCCATTTATCTTTGCCACTCATCTTTTTAGGGATCTTGAGGAAAACACTTTTATTGAAGACATTCAAGTGTCTAATTATTTACATGATTTTTCTTCTTCTGTGCATACCTTTACGCCCAGCTGAATTGGCGTAAAAGATAGCACTGGATGGGAGGTAACTCATCAATTTTCCTGCTTCCCTTTTTCCTTTCTTTTTCTAGGTTTTGACCATCCTAAAAATGACCGCCCTTCATTAAGGTGATCCCTTTTTCCTCCTAATGCATGATGACATTGCATATCTTAAGCATGGGGGGGTGTTTTTAAAATTTTGACGATCGTCTTAGGATTTTCAAAACCTAAAAACATGCATTTTTCTTTTGTCATTTTGTTTTTCTGCTGGCATACCCAAAAAAAATAAAATAAAAATATTGAAAACTTTTTAAGGAAAATTTTGAAGTCGGGACTAAGGTTGAAAATTCATTTTTGGTACAATGGGATTTTATCTTTAACAAACTAGGGATGAGGGTACGGATCTGATCGTTTGAATCTTAGGGTCTACTTTTAGACTAGATTAGATACCCTACTCCAAAATTCCACCTGAACTCATGATACTTCAGGTGACTTGATCCTCTTTTGTAATATGGAAAGTATCTGACTTAGTTTCTGATTCAAAAACTTGCATTTCATGCAAAACTTCCTATGTCAAATTTTCACGCACAAGCCAACACTTAAAAACAACTAAAAATTAGGAAAGCCCCCTTGTTTGAACTTAGTAAAAGTCTGAAGAAGATCATTTGTTTGAGTTCCCACCGTCGAGGAGGAAAATGCCTCCTTTGAGGATGCAATGGCAACATGTTACTGCCTCAGCACTGCTCCATATCTATATTACATATCTTTAGACGGAACATTAAAGCGCATTTCTGCTGCTCAATTGTCTTGGACGGTGCTCTACCTATAGTGTCGGAGCAAGAGCTTGAGTTTGCTTGGAGCGCCCCTTTACACCGCATTGTGCTTTGGGGTTTTGAGCTCTTGGGTGGTGTCATGGATGGTGCTATCTTGAAGTACTGGCGCCCCTCGAGGATTGGTAATGGGAATTGTGATCCCGATACATCTGTTGTAAGACTAAGCTAGAAATAATCATGGGGGACAAAAAAAAAAAAGTAAAAGAAAAACACGCCCTCATAAATGTTGGCTTCTCACAAGCATGACACAAGGTTTTAAAGGCATTTGCAAGTGGCAAATCAGATCGAAGAGCCAGAAAAATCCTAAAAACAAAAATTTCAAGTCATCTGAATTAACAAGGGGTTAATCTGTGAATTTTTTGGAGGATATATTGATCCCATTTATGTCTAATTTTTGGATCCGAAAACAAATCCCGGTGTTTATCCTTAACAAATCCCGTACCTCCTGTGTTTGGATCAACCTATGTCCCATAATCTTTTTCTGCTCAAAAGTCAAAAAAATTAGATTTCCCAAAAATTCTGTTTTGTAAAAATTGAAGTTCTACTAAGAGACTAGCAAAATATTAGCATGGGGGTGTCATAAACGCCAGTTTATCATTATTCTTATGCATTAAAATAAACCTAGCTCTTAGGATTATGCTCCGCAAATGGATTTTTGGGTTGCACTCAGGCATAAATCAAGTTAGGCATGCATCGCATTTTTTATTGTGTTTTTGATGTATTTTTGGGAGTGTTAGGGATAAACAGATTGCCAGATCCCTAGAATCCTAGCACTCAGGAAGGCAACTAGTGAAGGAGAAGCTCTCACCAACTAGAACTCAGCTTGATCCAGCTCACCATAGTTGGAATTCAGCTCACCTGAATTAGGGTTAGCTCATCCTAGCTCCCACCTCATCTCAATTGAATGGCAGCTCAAGAGAGCTCATCTTAGCTCACCCTAGCCCAGGTCAGCTCAGATCCAGCTCAACCTAGCTGAGTCTAGTTCATCTCAGCTCCCATTAGTCCACAAGGAGCTCTAGCTAGTTTAACTGAGTTGACTGGAGTTCACCCTAACTCAGGTCCAGCTACATCTAGCTCCACTCAACTCTAGCCAACTGAAGATGACTTCACTCCAGCTTAGGAAGCTCAAGTCCAGCTCCCGGGGACTCAACTTAGCTGAACTCAGTTGAGCTAAGCTACCTTAGCTACCTCAACCAGCTTGATCCTTCCCAGGAGCACCAAACCCAGCTCACCCCAGCACATTATGGTAGTAGCCAGCTCACTTTAGCTTGTCTTAGCAGCTAGCAAAGAACCAGCAAGCTAAGCCAGCTAGAGCAGCTCCATGCCACCTTCTCAGCAGCTGCCAGCTCCGATTCAAGCTCCAGGCTTCTCCTCTTCAACTCCTCTCTTCAAACCCTAGCTCCAATACCTCCTCCTCTACTCCACTACTAGCTAAGCTAGCTTAGCTTAGCTTAGCTATGCTCCAGCTCCCTTGGCTTTTACCACCTAAAAATCCTGCCTAACAACTCCACCAACTAGCTCCACCTAAGCTCCACATAAGCTAACCCTACTTCCACCTCACCTTGGTGCCAACCTAGCCTACCCACTACCTAAAAAAGACACCACTAAATGGCACCAAAACCACCTATAACTACCTTTATTTTGGCACCAAAAATTCCCTCCAAAAATCCCCCCATCCAAACCCTACACCTACCCATATAACCCATCCTAGCCATCCACATACCCCCTTCTAGAACCCTAAGGTGGCGCCACCTAATAGCCTTCTAGAAGGCCCATTTTGGCGCCAATTCTAAAGGGCGCCAACACCATAACTACCCCCCTTAGCACCCCTTAGGTGGTGCCATTTATCCTTAGCCCTAGGATCCCCAACTACCCCCCATATCCTATCCTAGCCATCCATTCCAAGAGCCACCTATGCCCCCCTTCCTACACTATATATACCCACCTAACTTCCCACATTTTTTTCATCCTCCATTAGTGTTTAATTCCACCTAAACCCACCTACACCCTACGACTAAGAGAAGAAGAGAGGAAGAAGATTAAGGGGGCACATCACCCGCCCCTTTGGTGCCTTCTTCCTTCCCACTCTTTTCTTGTGTCACGCCAAGGAGGAGGAGCACTCCACCACTAGGAGGATGGCCAGGCATTGGAGGAGAAAGGGTGGTGCACGCCCACCCTTGGAGGAAAGAATTGAGGTGGAGAGCATCCACCTTGGAGGAGCATTCAAGGAAGGAGAAGAAGGAGACCTTATTTTCAAGCCAAGGAACAGCTAGGCTTAAAGCAAGAGGACTCCCTTCTTCACCAGATTCTGCAATAGGATTTGTGTTTTTTTTTATTACTTTTATATTTTCCATTTTAAGTAGAAGCATTCCTCTACATGTTTTTGTAAAACACAAATTCTACTAAATCAATTTGCCTTCTTTTCATTTTCTATTGCAATTGCTTTATCTTTGTTCTAGCATTTTTTCACTTCCACTTCCTAATTACTCTAGGCCTCCACGTGCCTAGAGTGAGCTTAGGGAGGGGTCATATTTGTCACTTAGGTTTTAGATTAGTGATTGTAGGTGTTAGTTGCTTTTCAGTCAACAATTCTCATTTTGCCTTCATTATTTCAAAATATAAAAATTATATATTTAAAATACCAAAAAGAATGATTGAGTTTCCTTTAAAAGCAAGAGATTTGAATAGCAAACTTGCCTCCTTGGACGACCCTAGATACTCCCCTATCTAAGAATAGAAATTTAAAAGCATATGTGATTTCGCGTGTTACAATGACTTTAAAAACCCTAATTACAAATCATGCCAAATTTTGCACCAATAATCCTGTTAGAATCATTAATAGCCCTGATTTCGACCTTATTTGACTTGGATTTATTTCCAACAGCTACCTAAGGCTCCCATAGCCTTTCTATGGATTCCTAAGACACCTATAAATAGAAGAGGACCCTTCCTTTGTTAGATACACCTTGAGAAACTACTTCCACATGTATTTGTGTCCAAAAGAAGAAGGAATCACTTAGAGAAGGCCATTGCTCTCCTGTCTACACAATCTTCATTTGAGAGTACCAATCCGCTGCACACTTCATTTCCATCTCAGGGAAGTATCTGTTGCCTATAGAAGCTAAGTTTAAGTCTAATACTTTGTGGCTCTATAGTTTCCTGCTGTTATTTTCATTTATTCTTGGTTGGGTATTCGCTTTGCAAATTCCAGTCTCCTTCGTAGGACAATATACTCCTTGTGAAGAGGAGTCTGAGGTATGCTACCCTCGTCTAAGTAGCGTGGTTGTAAGAGGTTAAGTCACCCTCGTTTAAGTGACTTGTTAGTGGATTTGATCGACTCGATCAATCAGGAAATCATAAACTGAGAGGTTTAGGTGGTGGTTTTTACCTAGGTTTACGTTTCCACCTAAAAATCATTGCGTATCTGTGATTGCATTCTTTTGTGAAATTATTATTATATTTTCCACATTATTTTTCATATCACGCAAATCTCACCCTCCCTCTGTTAGATCCTTGGCTAGAAAAAGTTGCATGCTTTAATCATGAAGTATGGGTGGAGATTAATTTAAGGAAAGAATCATCATACAAGGTAATTAAGTGGATCTATTTTCTTAAATGCAAGTTATGGGATAAAAAATATGCTTCAAACTGGTCTACATGGAAGAATATTATATCAGCAAGGGATTGCTTATTTCTTGATTTTGTTAGCTACGAGATGAGTATGTATAAATATATGGTGTGATAGATGGATACCTAAATTGGAAATTGTAATTATTTAAAAATTTCCCTCAATCCTGTTGGGCACATCTATAATACACACTTATAGATGAAGTTAGATAATGGAAAGGAGATGTTATTGATAAGATATTTCCTGACAGAGTGGTATGAGAAATCAACAAAGTTCACATTCCATTCTTATCATCCTCATTAGTTGGGTAAATTCTTTTCTAAATCAACACATCAAATGTTAATACAAGAGGTTAACAATGAATCTTTAGACTATCAACACATGCTAGCAATTATCAAAAGGGTGTGAAATTCCTAGCTTCATTCCAGGCAATTTTTTTATGCAAAAATTGGTGCATAATGCTTTGTCAGTTGATGAGTTGGGATTGAAGGCTTTCAAGTACTCTGCCAATATTATTTTAGTAATGCAGATACTGAAAATATCTTTCGTATTTTTACAACGGCCATTTTGCTTGCGTAATTTGGTTGCAAATTGGTTAGATGGTGGATATTAACTTTGAGGAATTCTTACATACTATTGTTACTAGCCTCATAGTTAATCATATGGCTTTGTTGTTGTTATATGTTATATAATGAATGTGAGAAATTAGATGCAAAGTCTTAGTTGAATATCTTGATGAATTTCATTCGTATAAAATCAAAATCGAATGATTTTCTGCCATCCCAAGACCAATCTATTCCTCATATCATCAACCAAAATAAAAATGGAAAGGAAAGAATGGATGGATACCTGAATCCATCACAGTAGAAGCGAAGTGGAGATCGCGGAAATCCTCTGGGACCGTGGGCTTGCTTCACCAATGAGAGGTGGTGGCTATGGTGCTTCCAGAGGGTTGAGAAGGCAAAAGGAACTTATGGGGGTGGTGGTAGACATGTTAAACATGATACCCCTTAGGCTCTATTTATAACTTTTTTGCAATGGGATGCAAAAAACCAAATGCCCATTTTACCCTCACCCCTCCAGAGATCATAACCGCTTAAATTAAAATGTCAATTCCACCCATCACGGAATTGCATTTTTCTCTTAAGGTTTCTCTACATTAAATCTCATATCCTAATGAGATACAAATGGTCAATTTACATAACTAGACTACTTTAATGACCATAAATGTGATGTCCAAATATATGTACATATTTAACGTATAATTCCTTATAATAATATATGTTGGTTCATATTATGATTGTAACAATCTCCTACTCGAACCACATATATCATCCTTATAATCATACGTTCATATATACCTGAATGAGCTCATTAATACAATATCACAATAAACCACATCTCCACCAATCTCGTCCATACTCTATTAACATACGACCAAAGTTGGTTTTCACCATTATGAAATCGACTAGACCAAATAATGGTCACATACATTAACACAAGTAATAACATAGATCTAATATAGGTACATAGCATGAAAATTGCATGTTAATGTGATCTATACATGCCTATTTTCAACTGGTCCAAAACTTTATCATACAAGAGATCACATGGCAAGGACTAATGAGTTCAAAGAATGGAAAACTTTATTATTATGCACATAATCTAAGACATGTCCATATGTGAAACATCAAAATAGAACAAACTCCCACTGAATTGTTGTATTATAAAATAGATACAACACCCATACAGACAACATGCTCATGAAATACTTTTGACGTTAGCCTTTTAGTGAGCTGGTCTACCACCATGGAGTTGATCCCAATGTGTTCAATGGACACCTATCCACTTTGAACTCTTTCCTTGACCGCTAAATACTTGATATCAATTTGCTTCAACCTCGAAGAGCTTTTGTTGCTGTTGGAGTACATCACTGTCGAATTATTGTCACAGTAAACCCGAAGTGGTCTTTCAACACCATCAATGATCCGTAGTGCTGTGACAAAATTCCAAAGCCATACTCCATGATTTGAGGCCTTGGATCACGCTATAAATTTTTCTTCCATAGTGGAGGAGGCTATCAAGGATTTTTTTGCACTCCTCCACGAGATAGCCCCTCCAGCTAGTAGAAAATGTATCTCGAAATAAATCTTTGGATATCCTGAAATCCCGCAAAGTCAGAGTTAGAATATCCGAGGACCTCCAAATGATCTTATCTCCTATATGTGAGAATGAAATCCTTTGTTCTTTGTAGGTAGCGCATGACCCATTTGGCTTCCTTCCAATGGTTGGGTCCAGGCTTGCTTAAATATCTGCCTAACATACCAACAATGTATACTAGGTCCAGCCACGTGCAGACTTGGGCATACATCAAACTTCTCACTACCGATGCATAGGGAACATTTTTCATCTCTTTAGCTTCAAACTCATTCTTGGGGCATTGGTTAAGAGAGAATTTATCTCCCTTAGCTACTAGAGTATCTCCTGGTTTGCAATTCTCCATGCGAAATTGCCTTAGAATGGTTTCAATGTATCTCCTTTGTGATAATCCAAGTGTTTTGTCGAAGGCGAAATCGGGTTTAAAATAAATGCGTCGTAGTATAGCCAAAATCACTTTGAAAACAAATGAAATTTTATTACTTAAAAAATATAAATCTGAGGTCGAACACAGGAAGCAAATTGGGATTTATAAACCAAGAACACAACTTTGACAAAATATGCAATGAAGAATTAAAGTTATAAAGCAAGAAAGATGATCTCAATGTATATAGAAGCTAAAAATGAAATATGGACGTCTGATGTAAAAATCAGACATCTTAAGTGCTCAGTGCTACAGTGCTTCTTTTGATTTTTTCTCTTCTATTCTCTATCTTCAGCTTCTTCTTTCTTCTTCTATCTTCTTCTTCTTTCTCTGATTCTTCTTATTCTTCTCTGATTTCCTCTCTCATCTCTGGCCTTTGCTTTTTCTTTCTCTTCTTTCTTCTTTCTCCTTCTTGCCTCTAACTTCAACCTTGCTCTTTCTCTTCATCCGGGCCTTCTCAGACTTTTGCCCTTCTCCTTCTTCCTTTGGCTTCTGTTGAGGCTCTCTTTCCTTAGCCTCCTCTTCAGCTTTCTTCTTCTCCTGTGACTTCACCCTTAGCTTCTACTGTGGCTTCCTCCTTCCTATTCTTTGGCTTCACCGTCTTTTTCCCTTGAGAGCAAAACCTACCCCCTACCCTCCCCACGAATTCTCTCTTCTTTCTTCTCTCTTAGGCTTTCTCTCCCAGAGCCTTCACCGGTTAACAGGTGGGGTCAATGTGCCTGGGACCAGGCCCACCGACGTGGGTGGTGGGCGAGGAGTGCGCGGGTAGTCGGGTCGAGAACCAGGTCCGCGGAGGTGTGGGTTGCGAACGAGGTGAGTGAGATGAGTGGGACCTAAACCCGTGTCAGGAGGCGATAAGCCCCTGGCACTTTTTCCACTCATAGCGCACCGCTTGCTTCAAAATTTCTGACGTGGGACTAAATGTCCCACCTTCTTTTCGTGTGCTTCCACAACAGGTGACGCACTCGATTGTAGCAGATGCGACGACTTGGCTTCCAATTGCTGGGCTGGAGTTGTTCGTGAACGAAGTTCGCATGTCTGGCACCTGAAAACCTGAAGCCTGGAACCTTAGATGAAGCTTGCAAGCTTCTTCGAGTCACTCCAATGGCGTCAAAGCACCTGTACCTGTCTACAAGCAAAAGGCCTCACGGCCTCGTCAAATCACACAGAAAGCTTCACCGTGACAGGGAGAAGGTGTCTCGGTGGTCGGCGTGGCGTGGGGCGGCCTGGGCGTGCGTGCCTAGGTCGTTCTGCGACTGTGGAGATGGGTGTGTTCGGGGGATGTGTGTGGAGTGTGTGGCTATCAATGGAAAGAGGGATGATGATCAGTGAGTCGAGGCGGAGCTTTTGAGTGTGGGTGGTTGCGTGGAGTGGCGGATGCACCTCGCCAATGGTCTGCCGGAGGTGGAGAAGATGGCGATGATGTGTAAGCGTCGGGGCATGATAATAGAAATAGATGAGGGGAAAATAAAGGGCAGAGGGAGAGAACTTATCTAAGAGGGAGTAGATGAAGGGGGAAGCGGAGAAGTCGGATGGCTCGTATGTGCCATCGCCAGAGACGAAGGCCCAGTGAGAAAGGGACAGTGACAACGAGAGGGAGGCAGGTGCGGGCGTAGGTGTGGCGCGACGCGGATGAAGGAGGCAGAGGCAACTCTGCCACTAGTATTGTGGCAGAGCGACGAGAAGAGGAAGTAGGAGTCGTTGGAGCTTGTTGGGATTTTTGGTTGGAGGGGAAGAGAGGAAGATTGGGGGTTTTCTCAGGCCAAATCAAGCTTGAGAGGAGTGGAAGGATCTGGGAGCCTTTTTATAGCTCCTGGCAGAGGGCCTTGTGCATGGAAGGCAAGCTTCCAAGCACGGCAACCTCGCCGGACTTGGAAGGTCGGGAAATACCCAAATCTCTCATGCGCTCTCATGAGAGATTGGGTGGAAATTGGAGCTCAAGATTGGGTTTACATGAACGGGAATTCCTCAGAGAATCTCCTTTTCAAATTTCAGAGGGATTCTCTAAGGAATCAGGGAGTTGTCTCCCTCGAATCCTCACCGAAGTAGGATTCCTCTGCTGTAATGGCAGAGGGACCTAATTGCAAAGAACGACAAGGAAGCTAGGGGGTGTCTACAAGAGTTTTCAAAAGCTAGGGGTATAAATGTAATTGGGTTGGACTGTTTTGCAAAGTAGGTCGACGTGAACTCCCCTTAAGTCCAAATTTTGGTATAAACCTAATTTGAACCTAAGAAATCCAATGGTGAAGTTGGATTTTAGGTTTGACCACGTTTGACTAGGTAATTTACATAAAAACCCAATTTAGGGCAAACATTTGACTGAGACACCTATTTAGGTCAAAATAGGTTCTAAAGGCCATATTGAAGGTTCTAAACCCTAGAGGATATTTTTCCATGAATTTTAGAGGATTTAGTTGAATTTTATCCTAACCGAAACCATGTTGAATTAAGTGGGTTTGTTTTATGGTTACCAGAAGTCATTTAATTCCCAGATTTCACATGAACCCTTTTCTGTTTGAACCATCCCACTTTTTATCTTGTTAAGAAAATTTGACCTATGTTTAGCCCCTAAGAAATCCCATTGTTGTACTGCAATGGTAAAATTACAATCTTACCCCTTGTTTCTTACTTTTCTTTTGGACTGGTTATTCCTTGAGTTTGGCCCTTCATTTGGTTATATAGGAGCTTTTGTTCTCTTTCCTAGGTCAAAATGAGATAGTTTAGGGCTCATGATGGTGTTCCCATCATACCCCCATGCCTAGCTTTTGCTAGTCCCTTAGCAAAATTTTAAGGTTTTAACTTCTGTTCTAGACCATGAGTTCCTTTCACACATTATGATGAATGCTTTTTTCTTTCTCTTTTTGATTAGGTTAGAATGCCGAAAGTAGGCCTAAAGGTACTCAAGTACCGACTAAAATCCAGACCTGACCAGCTCTAGCCTCGGTCCTCCACGAAGGTTTTTAAGGCCCAAAGGAACTATCCTAAGGTTCGTTGGACTCTACAGTTAAAGCACCCATTCTTGAGACATATTTTAGTCTTGGTTCAGTTTATAGTGTGTTTTTTGTAAGAGAAAGACAGAGGATTTATTTGTTTGGAGAGTTTTCTCTCTCTTTTCTTTTTATGTCTAGCTTTGAATTAGCTTCTCAACACGGTCTGTATCGGATTCCTCGTCCTCATCATCAATCTTCAAAGGTCCCTGGCAATTGATGCTTTATGCTAGCACCACCCATGGCAACCCCCAGAACCTTAGCTTTCGAGATTTCGAGATAATCCCACCCATGGCATTCTGTAGCTAAATCCAGACCCTGGCAATTGACATTTTGTGATAATGCTGCCCATGGCATCTGAACCAGCATGGTGCTTACGTGCCCTTAGTAGGATATGTAAATATCCTAGGAGACAAGCACCGACGAGACGATATATTATGCATCTTCGAGGGAAATTTTCAGCCTCTCCATGCCGGGAACTCGTCCAAGTCAACTTGTGTTGATCAGTAACTCCTAATCTAGGCAACTTTTTTCAGAACATTTAAATGCTTTTGCATGATTTTGATAGTTATGCGCACTAAACCAGACTGTGTGTGGATTGGGGTGCTTAGGTTACCGAGTCCCGCAAACCAAAGGTCAGTTAACGAGGTTGAATACTCACTAAGCCTTAGACCTAATACTTAAGCTTCGCATTTTCCCCAACCTCTTGAGGACTATCCAGATCTTAGCGGATACTTGAATTTTTAAGCCTAAGAGTCTAGCAGAAGAGGCCTAAGATCAGCGTTCCTACTAATCTCTTTTTGTGTCTCATTAGCACTTTTCCTTCATTTTTCTTTTCCTTGATGTGGTTTAGAACTTAGTTAATCCCTTAATCTCTTACTAATGACTACTTTTTCTTTTTCATTTTATGCTCCCTTTTTGACATTTTGCTCTTTTCCTCCTCATTTTCTCCTCATGATTTGTATGGCCTCAAAAATTTTCTCTTCCCTCGATTTTTTTGTTCCCTTTCAATATTTTTTTCATTTTTTTGTTGTTTTTTGTGATATGTGATTTTTTGTTGAAACCTTTTCTTGTGAGATGAATTTTCATGATGTTTTGCACTTTCATACCTCCCCATGCCTATGATTTGCAATGTCCCCATTGTAAATTAGGTGGGTTCGAATTCAGCTTAGTTCATTCATTATGACAGGTTTTGGGTGGGCGAACGAGTCAAGGTGACTGTTGCGAATGATTTCTAGACTCAGGTACAGGTACCTGAGGTGGGGTCGACTGTTCTAAAGGATGAACCCTAAAGTGCAATAGGAATTTAGCATAGGAATATCAAGAAAGGTTTCAGGTTTTTCAAGAATGACGGGTTGCCTGCTGTTAAGCACTGAGTTTTACGCCATCGGCTGGGTGCAATGAGCTCAGGGAGAATGGAGGGTAAAGGATATCTCAGACAAATTTGTATCGATCACGTCAATGAACGATTTGAGTCTCTGACCGTTCACAACGAAAGATTTGAAATCGTGGCTAAGTGGACTGATCTCAATGGCTCCATTTCCAAAGATTCGTCAGACTAGGTAGGGTGTGATCCATTTTGATCGTAGCTTTCCTGGGAACAGTTTGAGTTTGGCATCAAAGAGTAGGACCTTTTGACCAGGATGGAAGATCTTTCTAGATATGTGCTTATCATGAAAGGCTTTAACCCACTCTTTGTAAATTCGTGAGTTCTCATACGCGTCGTGGCATAATTCATCGATCTCGCTCATTTGAAGCTTTCTATGGGTTCCAACCTTAGAAAGATCTAGGTTGCAGTTCTGTACTGTCCAATAGGCTTTATGCTCCAATTCGACGGGGAGGTGACATGCCTTCCCGTACACTAATTTGAAGGGAGACATACCTAATTAGGTTTTGTGGGTGGTCCTGTAAGCCCACAAGGCTTCCGGAAGCTGGGATGAGCAGTCCTTCCTGCCAAGTCGAACAGTAACCTAGAGGATTTTCTTGATCTCCCAGTTTGATAGCTCAGCTAGACCATTAGTTTGGGGGTGGTAAGGGGTAGAGATTCGGTGTGACACCCCGTATTTGGTCATCAGTGACCTGAACTGAGCATTTGTGAAATGGGTCCCTCCATCGAAAATTAAAGCACGTGGAATCCCGAACCGTGAAAAGATGTTCTGATGAATGAATTTGATAACAACGTTATGATCATTGGTTTAGGTCAGAATGGCTTCGATCCATTTGGACACGTAGTCAACAACGAGTAAAATGTACTTGAAGCCGTCCGAGATAAGGACCCGAGACAGGGAAGGGTCCCATGAAATCAATCCCCCAAATGTCAAAAATTTCGCATACCAAAATCGACTGTAAAGTCATCATGTCATGATGGCTCATGTTGCCCAAGGTCTAGTAATGAGTACATGCCTTACAGTGATTGTACGCATCTTTGAAAATTGCGGGCTAATAGAAGCCACACTGGAGGACTTTTGCTGCGGTTTTATGACCTGAAAAATGTCCACCGCATGCTTGGTCATGGCAGAAAGATAGTATGTCTTGAATTTCCACTTCCGTGACACATCGTCAAATTATTTGATCAGCATCGATGCAGAAAAGATACAGGCTTTCCCAGAAGTAGTACTTGGCATCGGAAAGCAATTTGTCCTTCTTGGCCTTCGGCCAATCGGACAGAATCTAATGTGTTGCCAGGTAGTTTACTATATCAGCAAACCATGGAAGTCCTGTATTGATAGTCAGAAGGTGCTCATTAGGAAAATGTTCCGTGATGGGTATAGAAGGGTCGATGATCTCAGAAGGAAGGCAGGATTTTCGAGAAATCAAGAATAAATTGATGATAGAAATCGACGTGCCCTATAAAAAATCGGATGTCCTTGATCGAGCTAAGCATAGGGAGTTGGGAAATCAAGTTCACCTTGGCTCGATCGACTTGGATGCCTTTCTCTGAAATAAGATGTCCTAGGACAATTCCTTCAGGCACCATGAAATGGCTCTTTTCCCAGGAAAGAACCAGATTCACGTCAATGCACCGCCTAAGGATTTGGACCAAGTACAGGAGGCAATCATCAAATGATGATCCGAATACTGAAAAGTCATCCATGAAGACTTCCAGATAATCACCTACCATATCTGAGAATATTGCAAGCATGCACCACTGAAATGTCGTGGGTGCATTGCAAAGACCGAACGACATCCTTCAAAACGTGTACGTCCTGAAGGGGCAGGTGAAAGTGGTCTTTTCTTGGTCCTCAAGATGGATTGCCACTTGATTATATCAGAAGTACCCGTCCAGAAAGCAGAAGAATCTATTTCCCGCTAGTTCCTCGAGGATCTGATTAATAAAAGATAGTGGGAAATGATCCTTCTTCGTGGAAGAATTGAGTCTTCTGTAATCAATGAAGACTCTCCATGAGTTAGCCACATGGGTCGGTATGACTTCTTCAATCTTAGTCATGATGACGGTGAGTCCTGCCTTCTTAGGCACAACCTGGATTGGACTCACCCACTGATTGTCGGATATCGGGTAGATGATCCCTGCATCTAACCACTTAATGATCTCCTTTTCACGACCTCCTGCAGAATAGGATTCAAGCATCTCTGCATTTCCCACGAAGGTCATGTGCCCTTTTCGGTGTATATACAGTGTGTGCAATAAAACGGGCTGATACCAGTCAAATCATCGAGAGTCCATCCAATGGCTCTACGATGTTGCTGGAGAATAGTAATCAGACAAGATTCCTGGTCAGGTGTGAGTCTGGAGTTGATAATCACAGGAAACGTCTGATTGGAACCAAAAAGACGTATTTTAGATGGTCGGGAAGAGGCTTGAGTTCCAAAACGGGGTTATCAACAGCAGCGGGCTATTCAGTGTGTGTATCAAGAGCAAGAGGAGGAGTTATGGGTGTGTCTAAATCAGGGTCAGACTCCTTTGTTTGTGGGTTTTGAGCTTCTTGTGGTTGATTGGGAGAATCAGGTTGTCCTCGATGTACGATTCATCAACCATGGCCTTGATATCACATATTTGTTCTATAACACCACAATTAATTTCTTGTTGGGACTTAAAGATGCCAATTTTCAGTGTTCGGTTCCCGAATTTCAGTTCTATTTGGCCCTCCTCACAATTTATATTGGCCCTAGCAGTGGCCAAAAAGGGTCTCCCTAATATAATTGATGTATCCCTTGGGTTTTCCGGTGCATCCATATCCAAGACTATAAAATCCACCGAGAAATAGAAATCCCGTACCCTAACGATGACATCCTCAAGTACTCCTTTAGGTGGCTTAATGGATTGATCAGCTAACTGCAATGTCATCTCTATCGGTTTAAGCTCAGATTCTTCAAGGTGGTCAAGGAGGGATGTAGGTATTAGGTTTATGGAGGCACCTAAATCTAATAAGGCTCTATCGAATTGGGTATCACCGATAGTACATGAAATCAGGGGAGTACCTGGGTCTTTAGCCTTAGGTGGGAGTTTGCTCAATTTTACAGAGCTGGCTTGCTCTGACAGTACGATCAGACTCCTACTTTTGGTTCGCAGCTTACGCTTAGGTGTACACATGTCCTTCAGAAATCGTGCGTAAGCCGGTATGTGGCAAATTGCATCCATCAAGGGGATATTTATATGGACTTGTTCAAAGAGCTTGACCAGATCCTCCTCAAGAGCCACGGGTTTGGTTATCCTCTTTCCCTTGGTCAAGGCCTCGGGAAATGGAACCTTGGTTGGTTCCTCTAGAATAGGTCCAGGTTCTTGATCTGGGACAGGGGTGTCCTGGATAACTCTCCTAGGGCTTGGGTTACTACCAAGCTTAGAGTGGCTTGGATAAGGTGGGTGTTGAGTTGCTTTACCACTACAGGTTGTTATGGAGTTTAGTCCTGCCTAGTTTTGGTTTGGAGTTGGCAAAATAGATGGCTGCTGTTGAAATCCCACATAAGATGTCGAAGCTTCCATCCCGTCGAGTGATGGAACAGTAGGGGCCTAATAAATCATGTGGGCATGGCTCGGATTTGGGTTCATAACGTGCCTCTGGGTCTACACGTTATTTGGATTCGGCAGAGGTTGCGAAGGGAGTGTGCCAGGTTGGCGGGAATTCACCATTTGGGTGAGTTGATTGCAAATCTCTGTGATCTCGTCCTTGTGCTATTTTTGTATTGCCGCATTCGTCTTCTGAATGTCAGCCAGAGTCTAAAGGATGGGAGTCATTTGATCTGCTTAGTTTGGCCCTGATTGATAGGTGGGGTTGGGCCGAGGCTGAGGCGGCTAATATGGACAAGGAGCTTGTGGACGGGGTTGATTAGGTGGTCTTTGATTCTGAGTATTTCCCGTCCACAAGAAGTTGGGATGATTCCACCATCTAGGGTTATAGCTGTTGGAGAATGGGTCATTCTGGATGGCGTTGAGGTCCTCGCAAGTCGGAGAAACCTCAGGAAAATCAGAGTACAAGGGTTCAGAGTTCCCCCAACTAGAGTAAATCAGATCTGAGGTCCCTCCGGTCCTGGAGTCAGCCAGGGGTGGATACGGGTCCATTCTCTGAGAAGATCGATGATAGATGTTCTGCACAGTTTCCCTCCCAAGTGGTGGCTGTGCAAACAGGTTTTGCGTAGAGGTGGCTTGCTGCAAATGTCGAGTTAGCTCATCCACCTTCTTCTCTATGATAGAGACCTTGTCCAACTGACTAGCCATCAGTTCCAAGTCGATGGATGTGGACAGGCCCTGCATCTAATGTGCTCCCCTGCTCCCCTAGGATTTGTCGATGCGCAGGCATTTATCTGGTCGAATAAGCCCATGAAGTCATTATTGATGAAGTTCTCGCACATATTCTCGAGAATCTCCCACACCGTGTCTTCGTGTTGACCCATGATGTTTCCTCCGCAGGTTGCATTGACGAATAATTGAATGTCTTCATGAAGTCTCTGGTAAAAAGACTGGACTTGTTCCCATCTAGGGACTCTGTGGTGGGGGCACTTTCGCATGAGATCCAAGAATCAGTCCCATGCCTCATGAAGATGTTCTCCATATTGTTGAGTGAAGTAAATGATCTGGTGGTGCAAGGCATTTGTCCGACCAACAAGGAAGAACTTTTTCAAAAATTCAGACTGGAGTTCAACCCACGTGTTGATCGGATGCATCTGAGTCTGATACCAATGAGCTGCCTTGTCCATGAGAGAGAAGGAAAACATCTTCATAAGCAGAATATCCTGGTTTTATACATCTGACTCGAAGGTCTGGGCCAGATGTTTGAGTTATTTGATGTGCTGGAAGGGATCCTCAGAGTTAAGCCCATGGAATTTTGGAATAGCATGAATCATGTTGGGCTTGAGTTCAGAATTAGGACCTCCAGCCGGGATTTGGACTTGAGGCTCGATTGCCACAGCAACGGGATCACAGTGATCTCGCATCATAGGACACTGCGACGGGTTTACAAAGTTTTGGAATAGATCATTCAAGCACTGGAGTTGGTGTTCAAGGTTGTTCTCTTCTTCAATTGGTTGTGCTATGATGGAAGAAGGAGAGCTTGGTTCTGATGAATCAGAGGAGAGGTCTATGTGGTGGGGTTGCTGCACAAACACGGGCATCAAGGCTTAGCCTCGGCAGGAGTTGATTTCTAAAGGGGGTCTTAAGGATGGTCTCAAGGACCTCCTACCAAACATGCACTGATGGATTAGATGAGATTAGACTGTGCTGGACCCAATCGAGACACCCAAAAAATTTGGATGGCTATAGAGGTTCGAGGAAAATGATACCCCTTAGTCAGAAAAGGCCATCCACCTGAGAAATACCTAGGCAGCCAGAGAGGGAGAGTTCCGCAAAGACCCCTACATGGTAGAGCATCCCCATGAGTTACAGGGTTTCCCCCACCCGACCTCTCTTGTCACTGAGATTCCAAGTAGACCAGAATGGGGACCTTGACCTCTTAAGTCTACCACTTTTTAATTAAGATCAAAGGTGCTTAAGGTTCCACTTGAACTTTAGATATTTTGACTGCAAAAGTGACCTAATTTCAAGGTTGGTTGACCCAAGGGGTCAACTTCACCTATTTGTCCTTTGAGAGCATTTAGGTCCTTTCTTTTAGGGTTCAAGTGAACTTAAGAGCTTGAATTTTAGGGTTTCTCTGGGATAAGTCTTTTCAATCAAGGCTTAGGCACACCTCTTTTTTGGAGAATTGATTCTTGCTTAGAAAAGATGTGTCTCTAAAAACCCTAGATTGTAATCCTTAAGTTGGTTCTAATTGGTCTAATTTAGTTGCCACAAAGATGGTACCTAGGGCTCAATCAAGAAGGTGCTAGCCCTAGTTACTTTAAACAGATGCACAATTCAAAATGTGTTGAAATCAAAATCAGGCAACTTTGGTGGATTAACTAGATATGGAAAGTAGGTAGCCCTAAATTGATTTTTTCTTTCTTTTTCCTTTTCAGAATGAGGAGATTAAGAGAAAGAGCTAATGAGAATTTACCTGCCCCTGGTGTGGTTGTTGTGCAGCTATCTTCTTTTGAATCTTCCTCCCCTGAAACAATCACAACAAAAGAAATAGATCAAGTTAGTACTGAATCAAAAGTTGTGATCAAGGTTTCTAAATTTCCCGTTGCTCCCTGGCAACGGTGTCAAAATATTTTGTAGAAAGCCCAAACGGGTTTAAAATAAATGCGTCGTAATATAGCCAAAATCGCTTTGAAAACAAATGAAATTTTATTACTCGAAAAATATAAATCAGAGGTCAAAAATAGGGAGCAAATTGGGATTTATAAACCAAGAACACAACTTTGACAAAATATGCAATGAAGAATTAAAGTTATAAAGCAAGAAAGATGATCTCAATGCATATAGAAGCTAAAAATGACATATGGACGTCTGATGTAAAAATCAGATGTCTTAAGTGCTCAGTGCTATAGTGCTTCTTTTGCTTTTTTCTATTCTGTTCTCTGTCTTCAGCTTCTTCTTTCTTCTTCTATCTTCTTCTTTCTCTGATTCTTCTTCTTCTTCTATGATTCCCTCTCTCGTCTCTGGCCTTTGCTTTTTCTTTCTCTTCTTTCTTCTTTCTCCTTCTTGCCTCTGACTTCAGCCTTGCTCTTTCTCTTTAGCCGAGCCTTCTCAGACTTCTACCCTTCTCCTTCTTCCTTTGGCTTCTGCTGAGGCTCTCTTTCCTTAGCCTCCTCTTCAGCTTTCTTCTTCTTCTCCTGTGGCTTCACCCTTAGCTTCTGTTGTGGCTTCCTCCTTCCTTTTATTTGGCTTCACCCTCTTTTTCCCTTGAGAGCAAAACCTACCCCCTACCCTCCCCGCGAATTCTCTCTTCTTTCTTCTCTCTTAGGCTCGCTCTCCCAAAGCCTTCACAGGTCAACGGGTGGGGTCAATGTGCCCAGGACCAGGCCCATCGACGTGGGTGGTGGGCGAGGAGTGCGTGGGTAGTCGGGTCGAGAACCAGGTTCGCAGAGGTGTGGGTCGCGGATGAGATAAGTGGGACCTTACCCCATTTTAGGAGGCGATAAGCCCCTGGCACTTTTTCCACTTATAGTGCACCGCTTGCTTCAAAATTTTCGAGGTGGGACTTAATGTCCCACCTTCTTCTCACGTGCTTCCACAACAGGTGACGCACTTGATTGTAGTAGATGCGAGGACTTGGCTTCCAATTGCTGGGCTGGAGTTGTTCGCGAACGAAGTCCGCGTGTCTGGGACCTGAAAACCTGAAGCCTGGAGCCTTCGATGAAGCTTGCAAGCTTCTTCGAGTCGCTCCAATGGCGACGAAGCACCTATACCTGTTTACAAGCAAACGGCCTCATAGCCTCATCAAATCACACAGAAAGCTTTGTCGTGACACGGCAAAGGTGTCTCGACGATCGGCATGGCACGGGACGGCCTGGGCGTGCGTTCCTAGGTCATTCTATGGATGTGGAGATGGGTGTGTTTGGGGGATGTGTGTGGAGTGTCTGGCGGTCAATGGAAAGAGGGATGATGATCAGTGAGTCGAGGCGGAGCTTTTGAGGTGGCTGGCGAGGTGGGTGGTTGAGTGGAGTGGTGGATGCACCTCGTCGGTGGCCTGCCGAAGGTGGAGAAGATGGCGGTGATGTGTAAGTGTTGGGGTGTGATAATAGAAATAGATGAGGGGAAAATAAAGAGCAGAGGGAGAGAACTTATCTGAGAGGGAGTAGACGAAGGGGGAAGCGGAGAAGGCGAATGGCTTGTATGTGCCGTCGCCGAAGATGAAGACAAAATGAGAGAGGGACGGTGACGACGAGAGGGAGGCAGGTGCGGGCGCAGGTGTGGAGCGATGCGGACAAAGGAGGTAGAGGCAACTCTGCCAATGGTATTGTGGCAGAGTGACGAGAAAAAGAAGTAGGAGTCGCCGGAGCTTGCTAGGATTTTTGGCCTGAGGGGAAGAGACGAAGATTGGGGGTTTTCTCATGCCAAGTCAAGCTTGAGAGGAGTAGAAGGATCTGGCGGCCTTTTTATAGCTCCTGGCAGAGGGCCTTGTGCGTGGAAGGCACGCTTCCAAGTACAGCAACCTCGGCGAACTTGGAAGGTCAGGAAATGCCCAAATCTTTGATGCATTCGCATGAGAGTTTGGGTGGAAATTGGAGCTCAAGATTGGGTTCACATGAACGGGAATTCCTCAGAGAATCTCCCTTTCAAATTTGAGAGGGATTCTCTGAGGAATCAGGGAGTTGTCTCCCTCGAATCCTCGCCGGAGTAGGATTCCTCCGCTGTAATGGTAGAGGAACCTAATTGCAAAGAACGACGAGGAAGCTAGGGGTTGTCTGCAAGAGTTTTCAAAAGCTAGGGGTATAAATGTAATTGGGTTGGACTGTTTTGCAAAGTAGGTCAAGGTGAACTCCCCTTAGGTCCAAATTTTGGCATAAATCTAATTTGAACCTAAGGAATCCAATGGTGAAGTTGGATTTTAGGTTTGACCACGTTTGACTGTGAAATTTACATAAAATCCCAATTTAGGGCAAACATTTGACTAAGACCCCTATTTAGGTCAAAATAGGTTCTAAAGGCCAAATTGAAGGTTCTAAATCCTAGATGATATTTTACATGAATTGTAGAGGGTTTAGTTGAATTTTATCCTGACCAGAGCCTTGTTGAATTAAGTGGGTTTGTTTTAGGGTTACTAAAAGTCATTTAATTCCCAGATTTCACATGAACCCTTTTTTGTTTGAACCATCCCACTTTTTATCTTGTTAAGACCATTTAACCTATGTTTAGCCCCTGAGAAATTCCATTGTTGTACTGCAATGGTAAAATTGCAGTCTTACCCCTTATTTCTTGCTTTTCTTTCAGACTGGTTATTCCTTGAGTTAGGTCCTTCATTTGGTTATGTAGGAGCTTTTATTCTCTTTCCTAGGTCAAAATGAGCTAGTTTAGGGCTCATGATAGTGCTCCCATCACCAAGGATACCCCGAGAATGATCTCGTTGTATCTGAATTCCTAATAAAAAAGAAGCTTCACCAAGGTCCTTCATTTCAAAATTACTAGAGAGAAATGTCTTGATTTCCTAAAGTAAACTATTGTCATTCAGGCAAGAAGGATGTCTTCTACATACAAAATCAGGAAAATATATTTTCCCTTATAAAATTTGTGGTATACAAAATCATCAACCGGATTTGTCTCAAAGCCAAATGAGATAATTATTTGATGAAACTTATAATACCACTGTCTTGAAGGTTGCTTTAGTCCATAAATGACTTTCTTTAGTTTGCAAACCATTTTCTTTGCATCTCCTAATGCAAAGCTTTTTGGTTGGACCATGTAAATTGTTTCATTAATGTTTCCATTAAGAAACGCTATCTTTACATCCATCTGACATAGCTCCAAATCAAAATGAGCTACTAAAGCCATTATGATTCTAAATGAATCTTTAGATGAAACTGGCAAAAATGTCTCTTTATAGTCTATGCCTTTTGAGTGAATCCCTTAGCAATAAGACGAGCTTTATATTTGTCCACATTACCTTGTGAATCCCATTTGGTTTTAAATATCCATTTACAACCAATGGGGTTCACACCTTCAGGCAATGGGGTAACATCCCAAACCTCGTTGTCACTCATGGATTTTATCTCTTCATTCATGGCATTGATCCAGTCCTGATGATGGGAACTCCTCATGGCATGAGTGACCAAAATGGGATCTGTAATCATTTGGTCTGCCTCTAGTTTCTGGAGAAAGACTACATAATCACTAGATATTGCACTTCTCCTTTCTCTACTGGATCTACTAATGGGTGCAGGATCTTGAATATTTTAAGGTTGTTCGATTTGATTAATGGAAAGATTATCCACATTACTTTCTTCCCTCGATGTTGTTAGAACAACGTTTGGATTAAGAACTTGACCTTATTCAATGATTTCCTTATGAATAGGATCTGGTTCTTCAAATGTAATGTGGCAACTATCACCTCCCAAACCAACATCCTTAAAGAAGTGGGCATTTCTGGTTTCAGAAAATGAGCGAGTCATTGAGTCATAAAACTTATAACCCTTCGACCTCTCAGAGTACCCTACAAAATAGCAGGTGACCATCTTAGAGTCCAGTTTTCTTTCAGCAGGCCTATATGGCCAGGCCTCAGCTAAACACCCCCATATATGAAAATGTTTCAGACTAGGCACCTTATCAGTCCACATTTCATACGGGGTTTTGGGTACTGCTTTAGTTGGTACTCGATTGAGAACATATATAGTTGCTTTGAGTGCTTCTCCCCATAAAGACTTAGGTAAAGAAGTATGACTAATCATACTCCGTACTATATCCTTAAGAGTCCTGTTGCGCCGTTCAGCAACACCATTCATGCTTGGTGTCCCAGGCATGATGTACTGAGGCACTATGCTGCACTCATATAGAAAAGAAGCAAATGGTCCTAGACGTTGTTCTCCTAATCCATCATATCAGCCATGGTACTCCCCACCACAGTCAGATCTTACAGCCTTAATCCTCTTTACAAGTTGGTTTTCCACCACAGCCTTATAGGACTTGAATGCATCCAAAGACTGTGACTTTTCATGAAGAAGAAATAGATATCTGTATCTAGAGTAATTGTCTATGAACATCATAAAGTACTATTGCCCATTCCAGAAAGCCGTAGAGAATGGACCACAGATATTCATATGTATTAGTTCTAAGACATCTGTAGCTCTAATAGCACCTACACCTCTCTTATTTGTCTTTTCCCTTTTAAACAGTCTACAAAGACATCCAAATCACGTAATCAAGGGAATCAAGAATTCCATTTGAAATAAGCTTATCCATTCTTTGTTTAGAGATATGGCCTAAACGCTTATACCACAGTAAAGTGGAATTTTTTTGAATTATTTTATGCTTTGTACCACTCAAAGTTGCATTGAAGTTTTCCAAATTGGAGAAAAAAGTATGCAGCATATATAATTTATCACTAACATATAAAGAACCAGAACCAACCAAATTTGAATTAAAAAATAACTAAAATTGTCTATCTCCAAATGAACAAGAATAACCAAATTTGTCCAACAGAAAAATAGAAACTAAATTCCGTCTAAATGATGGTACAATGAATGTTTCTTTCAAATCTAACTAGTGACTGGTAGTCAGTGATAGGCTAAAATCCACAGTGACTTCTACCTCCACATTCTTGCCATTGCTCACATAGATGTATCTTTCACCATCACTTGGCATTCGGCAGCTTAAACAACCCTACACAGACACGCTAATGTGAATAGTAGTTTCTGAATCTATCCACCAAATGTCTGAGGGTACAAAAGCATAATTAACTTCTGAATAAACTAAAGAGAGTAATGTACCTTTCCTTTCATGCCAAGCGTGATATTTGGTACAATCCTTCTTCACGTGTCCTCCCTTGCAGAAGAAGCAGGATGCCTTAGGCTTCTTCTGACTCCTTTTGGAGGAGGATGAACTGGCAGCAGCTGTATCCTTAGCCCGCTTCCTTTTGGGCCCAGAAACTAGATGAGCACTTTCAGGTTTATCCTGTTTCAGCCTCTCTTCCTCTTGCACACAATGAGAAATGAGCTCGTTAAAAGTCCACTTCTCCCTTTGGCAGTTATAGCTGACCTTAAACTACTCATATTATGTAGGAAGGTAAATCAAAACTAAGTGCATGAGGAGGTCATCAGACAACTCCAACTTAAGTGCCTTTAGTTTCAAGGCTAAATCGGACATTTCCATAATACGCTCCCTTATATTTCCAGTGCCCCTGTACTTAAGTGAGACAAGTTTGTTAAGGAGATTGCTTGTCTCAGCTTTCTTACTCTTAGCAAATCTTTTCTCAATCTCATCAAAGAATTTCTTAACATTTAATTCCTCTAAGATAGCACCCTTAAAGTTTTCTGGAATAGCACGTTTCATGATCATTAGACACATGCGATTTGATTGCTCCCACCACTCAGAGTTCTTTATTTCCTCAGAGGAACTCTTATCTGTAAGAGGGGAGGGAGGATTAACCTGAACTATATAATCTAGATCCATGCATCCCAAAACAATAAGGACACTTTCCTTCCAAAATTTAAAATTAGATCCATTTAGTTCTGGAATAGAATTCAAGTTGGTAGTTATGGCAGATGCAGAGGAGTTAACTGGAAAAAACAAAGGAAATAAACCACATACATGCTCAGAATGAAGTAACTTCACAATACAATCATTAATATTTAGTCTTTGGACAATAAACATTAATATTATAAAGAGCAGTCTTAAGAATGATAAATAGCTATTGAAAACAATCATGTAAGTAATTAAGCCATCTTTGGATTAACTTAACTACCCACATGAAAACATAATAATTCAATAGGATATTTATCATTTAATGTGTACATATGCATTCAGTCATGAGGTGGCTCACCTTTGGGTTAAGTTCCCCACATAGGAATACAACGTACATAGTCGCTTTAATGTTTCAAATAAACAGACGTAAGAAGTAACCTACTTTAGCAATAATTACTAAATGTAACAGAGTACTTAATACATTAAAACCACCCACTAATGTTTGCACCAAGATTTTATGACAAATGTATCCCAAAATATCACTCTAGTACTGATACTCAAGATTGGTACCAGTACCAGAATGAGTAATACCAATACTAATCTTAGGTACCGGTACTTCATGAGTACTGGATAGATCTTAGGACCATGTCCAGTATCCTACATGTACTGGTACTCATGATGAGTACCTGTACTCCATCAATACTGGATCGGTCCTAGGTCACGGCTAGTATCCCTCATGTATCGGTACTCATCATGAGTACTGATACTCATATGATACTAGAAATGCCTCTGGACGCCACCAGTATTTCATATGTACCGATACTTATGAGTACCGATACTCCTTCGACACTGGTGGCACTTCCTTGTGCCCGACCAATATCCAACATGTACCAATACTCCATCGATACTGGTGGTGTCTGGGAAGCGTTCGATGGGTACCCGTGCCTTACCAGTACTGGTACTCATCATAAGTATTGGTACCGGACCGATCATGACCCAATTCCAGGGCGGCGACCTGAAATCAGGATTTGGAGAAAGCACCCTAAATCACGATTCCAATCCCAAAACTCAATTTGATTACTAAACGTGGGATACAAATGAACATGAAAGCCCAAAAACAAACATTAGTGGTCATTGATTCATCAAGATGGGATCGAATCAATCCAAAAACTTAAATGAAGAACAATTCCCCAAAAAACGAATGGAAATTATTTTTCTCAAAAACTCTGATTCATTTAGGCAATGATATAGCGAATAGAAAGAGGCTCTGATACCACTTAATGAATTTAATTCGTATAAAATCAAAGCCGAATGATTTTCTGCCATCCCAAGACCAATCTATTTCTCATATCATCAACCAAAATGAAAACAGAAAGGAAATGATGGAGGGATACCTGAATCCATTGCAGTGGAAGCGAAACGAAAATCGCGGAAATCCTCTGGGACCGTGGGCTTACTTCTCCAACGAGAGGCGATGGCTATGGTGCTTTCAGAGGGCTGAGAAGGCGAAAGGAACTTATGGGAGTGGTGGTAGACATGTTAGATATGATACCCATTAGGCTCTATTTATAACTTTTCTGAAATGGGATGCAAAAAATCAAATGGCCGTTTTGCCCTCACCCCTCCTGGGACCATAACTGCTTAAATTAAAATGTCAATTTCATCACGGAATTGCATTTTTTTCTTAAGATTTCTATACATTAAATCCCATATCCTAATAAGATGCAAATGATCAATTTACATAACTAAACCATTTTAATGACTATAAATGTGATGTCCAAATATATGTACATATTTAACGTATAATTCTTTATAATAATATATGTTGATTCGTATTATAATTCTAACATATCTTTATCTTGATTTACTTAAAACATTTAAACAAGCTCAAAATTTATTTAATTTTTATGAGACATGGTAGTCCACTACAAGGAACACATCTCACCGTCGTACTTTACCATCATGAACGGATGTGTTACGATATGTTATATGCAATGATTATACATTATAACTATCATATATACTTGTGTATGTATGATGATTAATTTAATTGTCGTATAAACCCTATATATAACAATTACATTTGCAACCGTCATTTAAAACTATAAACGTCAGTTATAAAATCATCATTTATGTTATTAGTTATAATGTTAGGTTTGCCACGTTGACATTACACAGAGGTTTGACAACTGTCGTATTTGTCATGTTACAACAGTTATTACGTAAATTGTCATGTATATAACCATTGGAGAACCTCACCTTACATTTTACATGCGGCTCCATTTACGTATTACGTGACGGTTACACGATTTTCAAAATAACTGTCATCTATTCACATTTACGACGGTTAGAAAACTGCCGCATATAGCCCAAATCGAGACCCGTTCAAAATGTGAAGGCCACTTTTTGCATTTACCTTTTTACCATGGTTTTTGTGATAACCGTGCTTATATGTTTAATATAACGGCTATAAAATCATTGTTTATACCCTAAAAATCCGTGGCATGTGACCACAACCAAGACCTGATTTAAAATGTAAATGCCACTTTTCACTTTTTTTTTTAGGATGATTTTTGTGAAAATTGTCGTTATCCATATAATACAATGGTTAAGTAACCGTCGTCGTTTATACGATAGAAACCAACCTATTTGTTAAAGATCGGTGGTCGAGCTTGGAGAGGACTACAGGAGACTTTTAAGTAAAATTGTCTCTTCTAAGGCTTCGTACCGACTTTTCTTGTAGTGGTCTTAAAGATCAACAAGCCTAGGAATAGAATAATTTTGAAGGGAGCATGGCGTACTTTATACAAAAAGAAGAGAACCTTATAAATAATTATAACTATGGCGTGTATGTGTGTGTGTGTGTGTGTGGATGCAGCAATGACTATCAATTTTGTTGGTGCAGTTAAACCTGTTGGGTGCAACGGTATAGTCTGTGGTTGTTGACACGCTCCTTGCCGACGGAGGGTGTTCACGAGGTAGAAGCTGAGCCAGGTGCATTTTTGTTATTTTTATTTGATTCGCTAACAGTGGCTAATGGTGTTAATGGCCTTTTTGATGTTATTCCATGGCATGTGAGGAGCATTATTAGGAACATTAAAGAATATCTTGATAAGTATCTAGACGATGATGCACTCATGTTAGCAGATCGTTTTACTCTGATGCTGATGGATGGCATAATTACGTAAACATCATAGATTATTAGGGCCCATTTATGTGGACGGATAATCCCTCAAAATAGGGGATTTCCTCTACTAATTAAGGTGGATATCTCAACCAGGGTTTGGTCCAAAATTTAGGTATGGCCAAACTTGAATTTGAAGATAGGATAACTATTCGAGGAGTTATGCAATATCTTCAAATATCCTAACGGCCTTGCTGAGTTGGTGATATTGTCAAAGGTTGGTTATTTGTGTTGCTGAGGTGTTATTCCATTTGGGCATTTTGTATAACCTGTGCGTTGTATGGTTATAAATAACACCTATTGTTGGATGACCTCTCTGCTCTAACACGACCACTTATCCATTTTGTGTCTTATTTTCAAGTTTTTAACTAAAAAGTAATATTACATAAACTTCAATCACATGCTTGACAAACTTATAGCCTCATTTACAACATTCTTAACCCAAGATTTCTCTCCCCTGAAACTGATTGCATTACACTAAAGTCAAATAGATCAAAGAATAGCTACAATTGTAACCCAACTATTGATGTTGGTCTGAATCCCACTTCTAAAAGTAGGGGTGTGCATGGGTTGGGTTGGGTTGTAATTTAGATTAGGTTGAGTTGGGTTGTGATTTGATTGGGTTGGGTTGAGTTGAGATTTTCTCAATCCGATAAAAAATGGGTTGAATTGGGTTTGAGATCTAATAAACTCAACCCAACCCACAACCTGATTCAACCCGATACACATACACACACACAAGAGTATCCATTAAAATTTTAAAGGAAGAAAAGCAATCTTATTTAAACTTGAAAGGTGACAAAAAAAATCCACGCAAATAACGTACGCCACTCCCTCAATTTCACTTTTCCCTCTCCCTATGTGCTCTCCATCGTGTGCTTCTTTTCAGTTCTCCCTGTCACAAGCCCTAAACCAAGCTTTGAATCTCGTCATCGCCACCAACCTCCCTTGCAGCTCCCTTCTTGTCGTCACCATTGTTCTCGTCATTGCCACTCAAGGTTAGCATCTTCCTCCCTCCTCTCTTCCTCCTCTACATTAGTGACAGCCACCACCTCCCTTAATTAGAGCCATTGCCACCACCACCACCACCATCACCACACATCCCACCACCCTTTCACAAGCCATCCATCGTCGTCACTGCCTTCCCTCTACTCAGCCTGAGCCTACCACCAAAGCCACTGGCCCACTACTACCGATCCACCACCACCACACAGCTCACCACCCCTCACCGGCCATTCACCATCCTCTCTACCTTCCCCTCCGCCTAGCCTATCACTAGAGTTGCTACTGGTTGCCGCTTTGTCTTTATAGTTATTATAGTCGTTGTGGTATATAACAAAAATGATTACTAGTCTAATACAATTTATTACTCGGAATGAAAAGTTTCCCAAGGTCAAACTCAGGGAGCAAACCAAAATTCTAGAAGCCTATAAATTCACAATATATATATAAGGTTTTACAAAAATTAAGAGAGAGAGAAAGAAAGAGAAAGAGGGTAATTGGCTTTTCCTTCTTCTCTTTCTTCAGCTACTCTTCTCTTCAACTTGTATTCTTCTTTTCTTCTTCTTCTGTTTCTTCTTTCTTTCTCTTCTGCAGCGGTTCCTCTTTCTTCTTCTTCTTCTTTCTCTTCTGCAATGGTTCCTCTTTCTTCTTCTTCTTCTTTCTTCTTCTTCTTCTTTCTTTCTCTTCTTCCTGTCTTCTTCTTCTCCTTTCTTTCTCTTCAGCCTGCGGTTCTTCTTTGCTTTGGCTACTGACTCTCCTTCTTTTTCACCGACATCTGATTCAGCACTCAGACGGCTTAACTACACGGTTGCTACAATGCAGCTCCTCTTCTTTTCCTTCAGCTTCTTTCATTCCTTTCTTCTTCCTTCGCCTGCTTCTTCCTCCTTCTTCCTTCTTTCCTGTGCACACACGCAAACATCAGCGCAAAACCTACCCTACCCCTTCCCCATGTCTCTCTCTCTCTCTCTGGATCTCTCTTTAGAAAGCTCTCCCAGAGCTGGGTAATCAGGTCGGGTCGCGTGCCCGGGTTGAGGCGCATCGGCGTGGGTAGTGCGTGAGGAGTGCACAGGAGTGGGAAGTCGGGCCAGGTCAGATCTGTGTGGGTGAGCCGCGGACAAGACCCAGTGATAGGTGAGGGACCTCACCCTAGTGCTATCGAAGGCAACCAACCGATAGCACTTTTTCAATTTATGTATGGGCTTGTGCCCATACACTTCCGAGGTGGGACTAAAGTCCCACCTCTGTTTCGCTCAGCCGCAGGCGAGAAGCAACTATCAATTGCGCAACAGCGAGGGCTTCGCGCTCCCAATTGAGAACCTGGGCGCCTTCGTGGACTTGCCCCACGCTGCCTGGAGCTCACGCCTGGAGTGGAGGAGACTTGGAGTTGCCTGCAAAGAAGCTCCAGCAGCTCGTCAATGGCGGCGAGGAGGGTGAACCCTGAAATCACGAAGACGGCCTCTCGGTCACGTCAGACAACACAGGGAGTTTCGCCGAAGTATGGCGAAGGTGGTGCGAGGGGCGGCGTGTGGTGAGAGTGCCTGTGGGCGTGCACCTAGGGCAGACTGCGTTCGCGGAAGTAGGTGTGTTCTGGGGGTGATCTGGAGGTGCTAGGTGGTGAATGGAGGGCGGATTCGGTATCAGTGAGATGGTACGGAGCTTAAGGAGTAGCTGGCGAGGCGGATGGAGGCGTGGAGTGGCGAGTGTGCCTCATCAGAGGGCAACCGGAGATGGAGAAGGTGATGATGGATAGTGGTGGTCGGTGGGTTGAAATAGTAAATTAGGAAGGGGGAAATAACGGGGAGAGAGAACAGAAAGTTTTTACCTGCCTAATTGACGAAGAGGGAAGGAGGTGGCACTCGATGCATACCTGCCTGCGCCATAGACGAAGGAGCCCTGTGGAGGAGTGACGGCGACGAGGAAGAGATCTGAGGACGCCAGCAGGTACGGCCTGGAGTGGGACGATGAGGCAGAGTGGCCTCTACTGCAGGTATGGAAGCAGAGCGATAAGGAGGAGGAGGAGAGTTCATTGGAAGCTAGGGCAATCTGACCAGAGAGAGGGGAGACGAAATAGAGGGGTTTTCTCCGCCAGAAGTAGCTTGCCTAGGGCGGTAGCCCCTGCCGCTCCTTATAAAGGCACTGGCGAGGAGAGTGGCCCGAGGGAACGACGTGCAGAACACGCCGGAGAAGGTGACCCATGCCTTTCGTGCATTCACACGAGAGGCATGGGCGGTTGCAGGACACCGGAGAGGGTCCCTGCGACAGAGGACGACATAGGGAACCTCCCGTTCGTTCCTGAGAACGGGCGCCATGCCCTGCGTGGCGCCATCCTCCACGCAAGGTCGCCAGAGATATGGCGCTGCTCAGAATGGCAGGGAGGACCATTCTGCAAAGAACGGCGAGAAAGATAGGGAGCAATGTGTAAGGGTTTCAAAAGATAAGGGTCAAAAAGTAATTCAAGAGGACCAATTTGTAAAGTCGGTCAAGATAGTCTTTTCTTAGGCCCAAATTTTTATACCAGCATAATTTGAACCTAAGGATTTTAATGGTGAAATTTGATTATAGGTTTGACCATGTTTGGATGGTCAATTTGCGTAAAAACCCAAATTAGGTCATAAATTGGGCATGGTTCTCATTTAGGTCAAAATAAGTTGCAAAGGCCAAATTGAAGGTTCTAAACCCTAGGGAATATTTTTCCATGAATTTTAGAGGGTTTAGTTGATTTTTATCTTTCCTCGAACCCCATGAATTAAAGTGGGTTTGTTTTAGGGTTATAGAATGTCATTTAATTCCTAGAAGTTGCTATAACCCTTTTCAGATCAGATCATCCCACTTCCTTCCTTATTAAGCTTATTTGACCTGTGTTTAGACGCTTAATTACCCTGTTTGTGTACTGCATTGGTAAAATTACAGTTTTACCCCTTTTGATTTATCATATTCTTTAATTCAGAATTTTCTGAGTTAAGCTTCTCTTTAGGTTTTGTAGGAGCTTCTTCACACTTATTTAAATTAAATTGTGCTAGTTAGGATTCATGATGAGGCTCTCATCATACCCCCATGCCTAGCTTTTGCTAGTCCCTTAGCAAAAAATTTTAAGGTTTCAACCCTTGTTCTAGACCATGAAGTTCTTATTGAGTTTAGATAAGTGCTTTTTCTTTTGTAACCTTGATTAGGTCAGAATGTCATCCATAGGCCTAAAAGGTACTCTAGTACCAACCAAGATCCAGATCTGTATAGCCTTAGCCTCAGTCCTTAGCAATGATTTTTAAGGCCTACAGGAGCTAACCTAAGGCTTATTAGACTTTGTGGTTAAAGCACCCGTGCTTGGGATAATTTTAGCCCTGGTTCAGTTCGCAGTGCATTTTCTAAGAAAGAGAGGTAGAAGATTTATATGTTTGGAGAGTTTTCTCTCTTTTCCTTTTTAATTCTAGCTTAGGATTGGCTTCTCAACACGGTCTGTATCAGATTCCTTGTCCCCATCATCAATCCTCAAGGGTTCCTGGCAGTCGATGCTTCAAGATAGCACCGCCTATGGTAACCCCCAGAACCCTGGCTTTCAAGATCTCAAGATAATCCCGTCCATGGTGTTCTGTGGCCGAATTCAGACCCTGGCAATTGACACTTCGTAATAATGCCATCCATGGAATTAAACCAGCAGAGTGCTTACATACCCCCAATAGGATATGTAAATATCATAAGAGACAAGCACCGAGGAGATGATATTTTGTTGCGCATCTTCGACGGGAATTTCCTACCTCTCCGCACTGGGAACTCGTTCAAATTAACTTGTGTTGATCAGACGCTCCTACTCTAGGTGTCATTTTCAGAATATTTGCAACGCTTCTGCGTGATTTTGATTTTTATGCTTACTGAACCAGGCTGTGTATGAAATTTGGGTGCTTAGGTTACTAAGTTCCGTAAACCAAAAATTAGTTAACGAGGCCAAATACTCCCTAAGCCTTGGACCTAATACTTAAGCTTTTCATTTTCCTCAACCTCTTGAGGAATATCTAGATCTTAATGGGTACTAAGAGTCTATCCAAGAATGCCTAAGGTTTGCGTTCTAACTAATCTCACTATGCACTTTCCATTTTTTTTTCTGAATGAGGTCTAGAACTTAGGTTAACTCCTTAATTTCTTATCAATGACTATCTCTTTTCTTTCATTTTGTGCTCCTTTTTATCATTTTATTCTTTTTCTCCTCCTCCTTTATAGAGTCCACAAAATTTCTTTCCTCCTCTCATTTTATTATTTTTTTGAAATCTTTTTTTAAATTTTTATGGTGTTTTTGGCATATGTGAATTTTTTTATTTAAAACCCTTTCTTGTGAGTTTTGCACTTTCATGCCCCCCATGCCTAAGATTTGCAATGTCCTCATTGTAACTTAGGAGGGTTTTTAGTTAACTTAATTCATACATTAGGACAGATGTTTTGATGAATGAATGGGTCGGGGTGACTGTTACGGACGATTTCTAATCTCAAATGCAAGAACCTAAGGTGGAGTCGACTGTCCTAAAGGGTGAACCTTAAGTGCGAAGAGGTGTCAGAAAAGGTTCTGATTTTTTTTTTCAAAAAGAATGACGGGCTGCCTCCCGTTGAGCGCTGAGTTTTACGCCATCGGCTAGGTGCAATATGCTCAGGGAAAATGGAGGATAAATGATGACTTAGCCAAATCTGTATAGGTTACATCGATGAACAGTTTGAGTCTCTAACCGTTCACGATGAAAGGTTCAGAATCATGGCTGAGTGGACTGATTTCGACGGCTCAATTTCCAAAAACTTGTTGGACAAGGTATGGTCCGACCCACTTGGATCTCAATTTCCCAGGGAAGAGTTTGAGTCGAGCATCGAAGAGTAGGACCTTCTGACCAGGATGAAAGATCTTTCTAGATATGTGCTTGTCATGGAAGGCTTTAACCTGCTCTTTGTAGATTCACGAGTTCTCGTACGCATCAAGGCGTAATTCCTCGATCTCGCTTATCTGAAGCTTTCTGTGGGTTCCAGCCTTAGAAAGATCTAAATTACAGCTCCGTACTGCCCAATAGGTTTTGTGCTCCAATTCGATGGGAAGGTGACACGCCTTCCCATACACCAGTCTAAAAGGCGACATACCTAGTTGGGTTTTGTGGGAGGTCCTATAAGCCCACAAAGCTACCAGAAGTCGGGACGACCAATCTTTCCTGTCAGGCCGAATAGTGACCTGCAGGATTTTCTTGATCTCCCAATTTGATAGCTTAGATAGACCATTAGTCTGGGGATGGTAAGGAGTAAAGATTCGGTGAGATACCCCGTATTTGGTCATCAGTGACCTGAACTGAGCATTCGTAAAATGGGTCCCCCCGTCAGAGATGATTGCACGAGGAATCCCGGACCGTGAGAAGATATTGTGATGAATGAATTTGATAACGATTTTATGATCACAGGTTCGGGTCGGTATGACTTCGATCCATTTGGACACGTAGTCCATAGCCAGTAGAATGTACTCGAAGCCGTCCGAAACAGGAAAGGAGCCCATAAAATCAATCCCCTAAATATCAAAGATTTCGCATACAAGAATTGGCTGCAAAGGCATCATGTCGCGATGGCTCATGTTGCCCAAAGTTTGGCAACGACTTCATGCCTTGCAGTGATTATATGCGTCCTCGAATAAAGTGGGCCAATAAAAGCCGCACTGGAGGATTTTTGATGCGGTTTTGTGCCTAGAGAAGTGGCCACCGCATGCCTGGTCATGGCAGAAGGAGAGAATATCATTGATTTCACCCTCCGGGACACATCACCGGATGATTTGATCAGCACCTATGCAGAAGAGGTACGGGTCTTCCCAGATGTAGTACTTAGCATCCAAGCGCAATTTGTCTTTCTTGGCCTTCGGCCAATCAAATGGGATCTGATGAGATGCCAAGTAGTTTACTATATTAGCAAACCATGGAAGCCTAGTACCAATAGTCAGTAGGTGCTCATCAGGAAATGCTCCGTGATGGGTCCAGAAGGGTTGATGATCTCAGAAGGAAGGCGAGACAAATGGTCAGCTACCACATTTTGTCTTCCCACCTTGTCATGAATCTCGAGGTTGAATTCTTACAACAGCAAGATCCATCAGATTAGTCGGGGCTTCACGTCCTTCTTGGGAAGGAGATGCCTCACAGCTGTGTGATCCGAGTAGATGATGACATGGGAACCTAAGAGATAGGATCAGAATTTTTCGAAGGCAAATACTACGGCTAGCAACTCTTTCTCCGTAACCGTGTAGTTACGCTAAGCCTCGTCAAGTGTCTTGCTGGCGCAGTAGATGACCACGGGTTTCCCGTCAACTTTCTACCCTAGAACCGCTCCTACAGCGAAATCAGATGCATCTCACATGATCTCAAAGGGTTGAGACCAATCAGGGGACTATAGGATCGGGGCCTGGGTGACTCGGTCACGAAGGTTCTCAAAGGCTTAAGTGCATTCCTTGGAGATCTCAAAGGGTACATCCTTAGAGAGAAGAGTAGTCAGGGGGCGTGAGATTTTTGAAAAATCAGGAATGAAACGACGGTAAAAACCGACATGCCCTAGAAACGAACAGATGTCCCTAATCGAGCTAGTCATAGGAAGCTGAGAAATTAGATCAACCTTGGCTCAATCCACTTGGATGCCTTTCTCAGAAATTAGATGTCCTAGGACGATCTCCTCAAGCACCATAAAGTGGCTCTTTTCCCAGGAAAGAACCAAATTTACATCGATGCAACGCCTGAGTATATGAACCAAGTGCTGGAGGCAATCATCAAACGATACAACGAAAACTAAGAAGTCTTCCATGAAGACTTCTAGATAATCACCTACCATATCAGAGAATATGGCAAGCATGCACCGCTAGAAAGTCGCAGGTGCATTGCAAAGACCGAAAGGCATCCTTCGGAATGCGTATGTCCCGAAGGGGTAGGTGAACGTGGTCTTCTCTTGGTCCTCAGGATGAATAGCCACTTGATTATAACCGGAGTACCCGTCAAGAAAGCAGAAGAATTGATTTCCCGCTAATTTCTCGAAAATCTGATCAATGAAAGGTAGTGGGAAATGATCCTTCTTCGTGGAGGAATTGAGTCTTCGGTAATCTATGCAGACTCTCCACGAGTTGGCTATTCGGGTAGGTATGATTTCTCCGATTTCAGTCGTACTGGTGGTGAGCCCTGCCTTTTTAGGCACAACCTAAATTGGGCTCACCCAACAACTGTCGGAGATCGAGTAGATGATCCCTGCATCTAACCACTTAATGATCTCCTTTTTCACGACCTCCTGCAGATTGGGATTCAAACGTCTCTGCATCTCATGGGAAGGTCGTGCGTCCTCTTCAGAATAGATACGGTGTGTGCAATAAGAGGGACTTATTCCAGTCAAGTCATCGAGAGTCCAACCAATGGCTCTGCGATGTTGCTGGAGAACAGCTATCAAACGGGATTCCTGATCAGGAGTGAGCTTAGAATTTATAATCATAGGAAAAATCTGATTAGAACCCAAAAAGATGTATTTCAAATGATCGGGAAGGGGTTTTAGTTCAAGAATGGGGTTATCAGCAGCAGCAGGTGGTTCAAGGTAAGTGTGAGGTTCAAAGATAGGAGTTATGGGTTTGTCTAGGTCAGGGTCTGACTCCTCTAATTGCGGTTCAAGATCTTCTTGTGGTTGATGGGGTATAATGAGGTTATTCTCAAATTGTGTTTCATCAACCAAAGCTCTAATATCACAGATTTGTTCAATGACACCGCAATTGATTCCTTGTTGGGCCTTAAAGATATCAATTTTGAGGGTTTGATTCCCAAATTTCAGTTCTATTTGGCCCTCCTCACAACTAATGTTGGCCCTAGTAGTGTCCAGGAAAGGTCTCCCTGGAATGATCGATGTATCCTTAGGGTTTTCAAGTGCGTCCATGTCTAAGACTATGAAGTCTACAGGGAAATAGAAATCCCGCACTCTTACAATAACATCCTCAAGAATCCCTTTAGGTGACTTTATAGATCGATCAGCTAACTGTAGTGTCACCTCAGTCGATTTTAGTTCAGATTCTTCTAGGTGGTTAAGTAAGGATGTGGGTATCAAATTTATGGAAGCACCCAAGTCTAGCAATGCTCTGTCGAACTGGGTTTCACCTATTTTGCATGAAATCAGGGGAGTACCTGGGTCTTTTGCCTTGGGTGGGAGTCTGCTCAGGATTACAGAGCTAGCTTGCTCTGACAGTACAATTAGACTCCCACTCTTGGTTCGCAACTTACGCTAAGGTGTACACACATTCTTCAAGAATTGTGCGTAAGCCAGTATGTGGCGAATCACATCCACCAAGGGGATGTTTATTTGGGCCTGCTCAAAGAGCTTGACCAGGTCCTCCTCAAGAGCCACAGATTTGGTTGTCTTCTTTTCCTTGGTCAAGGCCTCAGGAAATGGAACCTTGATTGGTTCTTCTAGGATAGGTCTAGGTCTTTAATCTGGGACAGGGATAGGAACATCCTGGATTACTGTCCTAGGTTTTGGGTCACTACAAGGCTTGGAGTGGTCTGGATAAGGTGGATCTTGGGTCTCCTTACCACTGCGGGTGGTCACAGAATTCAGTCCTGCCTGGTTTTGGTTAGGGTTTGATAGGATGGGTTGCTACTGATAACTCGCATAAGAAGTTGAGGCCTCTATCCCGTCAGGTGAAGAAACAGAGGGGGCCTGATAAACCATGTGTGCTTGGCCCAGGTTTGGGTTCATAACGCGCCGCTGGGTCGGCACATTATTAGGGTTAGGAAGAGGTTGAGAAGGAAGTGTGCCTGGTTGGCAAGAATTTGCCAACTGGGCCAGTTGGTTTTGAACCTCTGTGATTTCATCCTTGTGTTGCTTCTGAATAGCCACATTCGTTCTCTAAATGTTAGCCAGAGTCTGAAGGATGAAGGACATTTGGTCTTGGTTTGGCCCTGATGGATAAGTAGGGTTAGGCCGAGGCTGAGGCGGTTGGTAAGGATGAGGTGGTTGTGGATGGGGCTGAAAGGGTGGTCTTTGAGTTTGGGAATTTTCCACCCACTAGAAATTGGGATGGTTTCGCCATCCAGGATTGTAGGTATTGGAAAATGGGTCATTCTAGATGGCGTTGAGGTCCTCGTAGGTCTGAGGAGCCTCCGAAGAGTCAAAGAATGGGGGAGTGGAATTCCCCCAGCTAGTATAGAAAAGGTTGGAGGATCCTCTGATCCGAGAGTCAGATGGGGGTGGATATGGTTCCATCCCAGGAGAAGGTTGGTGGAAAATGTTTTGCACAATCTCCCGTGTGGAAGGAGGCTGTGCAAAGGAATTATGTGCAGAGGTGATGTTTTGCACAGTCTCTCATGTGGAAGGAGGTTGTGCAAAGGAATTATGCGCAAAGGTGGCTCGCTGCAAGTGCTGAGTCAGCTCATTCACCTTCTTCTCAATAATAGAGACCTTGTCCAATCGACTGGCCATCAATTCCAGATTGACTGATGCGGACAGGCCCTGCATCTCGTGTGCTCCCCTAAGGTTCGTCGATGCTCGGGTATTCGTCCTGTCGAATAATCCCATAGAGTCATTATTTATGGAGTTCTCGCACATATTTTCGAGAATCTCCCACACAGTGTCTTCATGCTGACCCATGATATTCCCTCCGCAAGTTGCATTGACGAAAAGCCTAATATCCTCATGAAGTCCCTGGTAAAAAGACTGGACTTGTTCCCATTTAGGAACTCCGTGATGGGGGCACTTCCTCATGAGATCCTGAAAGCGATCCCATGCCTCATGGAGAGGTTCTCCCGTCTATTGCATGAAGTGGGTAATCTGATGGCCCAAGGCATTGGTCCGACCAACGGGGAAGAACTTCTTCAAGAACTCAGACTGAAGTTCCTCCCAATTGTTGATCGACCGGGTCTATGCTTGGTACCAATGGGCAGCCTTGTCCATAAGGGAGAAGGAGAACATCTTCATGAGGAGAATATCCCAATTTTATGCATCTTACCCAAAAGTCTGGGCCAGATGC
Source organism: Thalassia testudinum (assembly GCA_037157565.1). Taxonomy (NCBI): domain Eukaryota; kingdom Viridiplantae; phylum Streptophyta; class Magnoliopsida; order Alismatales; family Hydrocharitaceae; genus Thalassia; species Thalassia testudinum. Next base: position 151,492,466 of record JAZHRO010000031.1, read on the forward strand.
TTTAGCTGTTTAATGTGCTGGAAGGGGTCTTCAGAATTAAGCCCATGGAATTTAGGTATGGCATTAATCATGTTGGGCTTTAGTTCAGAATCAGGTCCTCCAGTCGGGATTCTGACTTGAGGCTCAATAGCCACTGCAGCAGGATTATAGTGATCCCGCATCATGGGACGTTGCGGTGGGTGCATGAAGTTCTAGAAGAGGTCATTGAGTTGCTGGAGATGGTGCTCCAGATTGTTCTCTTCCTCAATTGGCTGAGCCATTATGGAAGAAGAAGGTGAGTTGGGTTCGGAATCGGAGGAGAGGTCTATGTGAAGCGTTGGTTGCACAAACAAGGGCACCGAGGCTCAGCCTCGAGGAGAGTGAATTTTTAAGGGAGGTTTCAAGGACCTCCTACCAAACACACACTGATGGAGAGGATGAGTTTAGCAGGTGCTGGACCCAATCAAGACACCCAGAATGTTGGGTGACTATAGAGGTTCAGGGCGAATGGACCCCTTGATCAAAAGATCATCCACCTGAGAATTACCTGGGCAGCCAAAGAGGGTGAGTCCCGTGAAGACCCCTACACAGTAGAGCACCCCCACGGGTTACAGGGTTTCCCCCACCCGACCTCTCTTGTCACTGAGATTCCAGGTAGACCAAAATGGGGACCTTGACCTCTTAAGTCTACCACTTTTAGTTAAGATCAAGGTGCTTAGGTTTTCACTTGAACTTTAGCCTTTTGAGTGCAAAGAGTGACCTAAGTTCAAGGTTGGTTGACCCAAGGGGTCAACTTCACCTACTAGTTCCTTTGAGAGCTTATTAGGTCATTGTCTTTTAGGGTTCAAGTGTTTTTAAGAGTCAAATTTCTTGCGGTTTCTCTAAATAGGTGCTTTCAAACAATGGCTTGGGCACACTTCTTTTGGGAATTCTCAATTCTTGCTTAGAAAGTGTGTCTCTAAAACCCTAATTTTGAATCTTATATTGGCTCTAATTGGTCCAGTTAGTTGCCTCTAGATTGGGTAATTAGGGCTCAAGCAAGAAGGTGTTAGCCCTAAATACCCTTAATGGATGTACAGATATATTGTGTTGAAATTGAAAACAGGCAGCTTTAGTGATTTACTAAGTATGGAAGACAGGTTATGCCTAAATTGCTTTTTCTTTCTTTTTCTTCCTCTTTAGGGGTTAAAATGAGAGGATAGAAAATTACCTGTCCTAGGTGTGGTTGTTGTGCGGCTGCTTGTTGTCCTCTTAATTTCCTGTGCCTGCACAACAAAAGAGAAGAGATTAATCAATAGAAACTCAAAAATTGTGAATTAATAGCTTCTAGAATAGTCGTTGCTCCCCGGCAACGATGCCAAAAACTGGTTGCCGCTTTGTCTTTATAGTTATTATAGTCATTGTGATATATAACAAAAACAGTTACCAATATAATACAATTTATTACTCGAAATTAAAAGTTTCCCGAGGTCGAACTCAGGGAGCAAACCAAAATTCTAGAAGCCTATAAATTCACAATATATATATAAGGTTTTACAAAAATTAAGAGAGAGAGAAAGAAAGAGAAAGAGGGTAATTGGCTTTTTCTTCTTCTCTTTCTTCAGCTACTCTTCTCTTCAACTTGTATTCTTCTTTTCTTCTTCTTATGTTTCTTCTTTCTCTTCTTCTTTCTTTCTCTTCTGCAGCGGTTCCTCTTTCTTCTTCTTCTTCCTTCTTTCTCTTCTTCCTATCTTCTTCTTCTCCTTTCTTTCTCTTCAGCCTGCGGTTCTTCCTTGCTCTGGCTGCTGACTCTCCTTCTTTTTCGCCGACGTCTGATTCAACACTCAGACGACTTAACTGCGCGGTTGCTACAGTGCAATTCCTCTTCTTTTCCTTCAGCTTCTTTCCTTCCTTTCTTCTTCCTTCGCCTGCTTCTTTCTCCTTCTTCCTTCTTTCCTATGCACACATGCAAACATCAATGCAAAACCTACCCTACCCCTTCCCCGTGTCTTTCTCTCTCTCTAGATCTCTCTTTATGAAGCTCTCCCAGAGTCGGGTAATCGGGTTGGGTCGCGTGCCCGGGTCCAGGCGCACCGGTGTGGGTGGTGCGCGAGGAGTGCACAGGAGTAGGAAGTCGGGTCGGGTTAGATCTACGTGGGTGAGCAGCGGACGAGACCCGGTGATAGGTGAGGGACCTCACCCCAGTGCTATCGGAGGCAACCAGCCGATAGCACCTTTTCAATTTATGTATGGGCTTGCACCCATACACTTCCGAGGTGGGACTAAAGTCCCACCTCCGCTCTGCTCACTCGCAGGCGAGAAGCAACTGTCAATTGCGCAGCAGCGAGGGCTTCGCGCTCCCAATTGAGAACTTGGGTGCCTTCGCGGACTTGCCCCACGCTGCCTGGAGCTCACGCCTGGAGTGGAGGAGACCTGGAGTTGCCTGCAACGAAGCTCCAGCAGCTCGTCAATGGCTGCGAGGAGGGTGAACCCTGAAATCACGAAGACGGCCTCCTGGCCACGTCAGACAACACAGGGAGCTTCGCAGGAGTGTGGCGAAGGCGGTGAGAGGGGCGGCGTGTGGTGAGAGTGCCTGTGGGTGTGCACCTAGGGCAAACTACGTGCGCGGAAGTGGGTGTGTTCGGGGGGTGATCTGGAGGTGCTAGGTGGTGAATGGAGGGAGAATTCAGTATCAGTGAGATGGTGCGGAGCTTAAGGGGTAGCTGGCGAGGCGGATGGAGGCGCGGAGTGGCGAGTGCGCCTCGCCGGAGGGCAGCCGGAGATGGAGAAGGTGATGATGGATAGTGGTGGTCGGTGGGTTGAAACAGTAAATTAGGAAGGGGAAATAACGGGATAGAGAAGGGAAAGTTTTTACCTGCCTAATTGACGAAGAGGGAAGGAGGTGGCGCTCAACGCGTACCTGCCGACACTGTACACGAAGGAGCCCAGGGGAGGAGTGACGGCGACGAGGAAGAGATCTGAGGATGCCAGCAGGTGCGGCCTGGCGTGGGACGATGCGGCAGAGTGGGCTCTGCTGCAGGTATGGCAGCAGAGCGACGAGGAGGAGGAGAGTTCACTGGAAGCTAGCGCAATCTAACCGGAGAGAGGGGAGACGAAATAGAAGGGTTTTCTCCGCAAAAAGTAGCTTGCCTAGGACGGTAGCCCCTACCGCTCCTTATAAAGGCGCTGGCGAGGAGAGTGGCCTGAAGGGAACTATGCGTAGAACACGCCGGAGATGGCCGGAGAAGGTGACCCATGCCTTTCGTGCGTTCGCACGAGAGGCATGGGCGATTGCAGGACACCGAGTAGGGTCCCTGCGACAGAGGATGACATAGGGAACCTCCCGTTTGTTCCTGAGAATGGGTACCATGCCCTACGTGGCGCCATCGTCCGCACAAGGTTGCCTAAGGTATGGAGCTGCTCAGAATGGTAGGGAGGACCGTTCTGCAAAGAACGACGAGAAAGATGGGGGGCAATGTGTAAGGGTTTCAAAAGATAAGGGTCAAAAAGTAATTCAAGAGGACCAATTTGTAAAGTCGGTCAAGATGGTCTTTTCTTAAGCCCAAATTTTTATACCAGCCTAATTTGAACCTAAGGATTTTAATGGTGAAATTTTATTTTAGGTTTGACCATGTTTGACTAGTCAATTTGCGTAAAAACCTAAATTAGGTCATAAATTGGACATGGTTCTCATTTTAGGTCAAAATAGGTTTCAAAGGCCAAATTGAAGGTTCTAAACCCTAGGGAATATTTTTCCATGAATTTTAGAGGGTTTAGTTTATTTTTATCCTACCTTGAACCCTGTGAATTAAAGTGGGTTTTTTTAGGGTTACAGAATGTCATTTAATTCCTAGAAGTTGTTATAACCCTTTTCAGATCAGATCATCCCACTTCCTTCCTTATTAAGCTTATTTGACCTGTGTTTAGACCCTTAATTACCCTGTTTGTGTACTGCATTGGTAAAATTGCAGTTTTACCCTTTTGATTTGTCATATTCTTTAATTCAGAATTTTCTGAGTTAAGCTTCTCTTTAGGTTTTGTAGGAGCTTCTTCACACTTATTTAGATTAAATTGTGCTAGTTAGGATTCATGATGAGGCTCTCATCAGCTACCACCACCACCACCACCACACAACCTACCACCCCCTCATTGGCCATTCTCTTGCATTTTAGCCAATAGCTACCACCCCTTCTTTCAGCCATCCTCCTCCCCCTTTACCTTCCCTTAATTTAGCCTAAATTATTTGAAACTTCTACTAGGCATTTAAACTTTGACACTTAAATTAGACATCATTATTTAGATTTTCATCTAATTCTTTGTTTATATAGAATTAAAAGACATCCACACGTACATCTTGATTTTTTTCTTACTAGTAAAAAATTATTTTGATCATCGTCTAATTCTTTATTTTGAATGCCTACATCTATGAAAAAGATTACATGGATAAGATAATCGTTTTGTAATATGTGTTTACTTTTCTATAAGAAAGAGGCAATTACTATTATACAACTATCAAGTTCTTTTTTTTACCTATTTTATTCGCTTGTTTAGAATATATAAGTTGTATACAAGTTTAAAATGTTTTATTATTAAGTATAAAAGACATAGAAAATATGCAGAAGATAAACATAAGTTTTGATTCCTTTAATTAGTCAACAACCCACTCAACCCCACCCAACTCGACCCGATTTTTATAGGTTGGGTTGGGTTGAAAAAATCCCAACCAGAAAACTATGGGTTGGGTTTGAGTTGAGTCCCAACCCAACTCGTGTACGCCCCTATCTAAAAGAGTTCCAGAAATCACCCTCAAAGGTCACTTGAAAGCCAACAATAGAGAAGTTACACATCCAAAAAAGATGAGAAATGTCTTCCTCTCTCTCACCACATAAGTTACAGGTACATTTCAATCCACCTCCTTTTTTCTATAACCAGCCCATTTCTCCCTAAAAGCCAAAGGCAAATATTGACCTTCAAAGGGATTTTAATATGCCAAAGCAAATGACAATCCACCACCAGATCATCAATAGTTATGACGCTTCCTTTTAGTAGTTTGTAGGCCTTAGCAACGGTACAACGTCCCTCATTCCAAACCAATTGATCAACTGTATCAAGATTTAGGTGAAATCATGTAGAATAGATAGTAGTAGCTATAAATTCTGAACCCTTGCCTTACAAAGTCCACCTCTCCTTCCACCTCATCTATCCAAGTCCACCCCTTCCACCCACTCCATGAAGACACAAAAGCAATGCCACATCATAATCACACCACCTCTACCCCTTCCTATCCTTAATCCTGCACCACCTATAGGAGCCCATCCTAGCCATCCACCATCCTAACCCTAGCCACATCCTAGCCTTACATCTCCTCAAATCGTGTGCCTTTCCCTTTGTCCAACTAGTGCATGCCACCTCATCTAACAAACTCTATCCCTTGGCCTCCACATCAACCCTATTTCGTTCTCTATAAACAACCCCAAGTCCCCTTTGTGCACATCATCTTCTTCTCCCCCATCTCTCCCTCACCCTCTCCACACCACCCCTTTCCCTCTCTCCACCATCATGGCCATCCCTTCTCCCTATACCCTAGCTGTAATTCCATTAGCCTCCACCTCTCTCCCATCTCCATTAGAAACCCTATGTTTCCACCATCATCTTCAAGGAAACTCTATCTTCTTCAAGATCTTTGGCTTCCTCATCATCTACTCCAAAGCTTCTTCCTGGTGGTCATCAGCGACACTCTCTACTTCTGCCACAAGTCCACCATATTCTCTGTACTACGAATTCTACTATTCATTCTCCTTGTTCCTTTTCTGTTCTTTTATGTTACTAGTAGTTAACATCAGTAATAGTTCTTAATGACATTTGTAGTGCATGTTTTCTATCAATAAAATAGTTTATTTTTAGTGCTATTCTTCTCTAGTCAATATTCCTTTCTCTTTAGTTAATCTTGCTTATTAGCATAGTTGTTCATTTTTCTTAAATCATGGTTCGGGGTGACTAATTTTTTCGCATTTATTTCTATTTGTCCAAAAATATCAACAAATTTATATTTCATTCCTACTTATTAGATTAAGTTATTGCTCAAATTTTGAACCAAAATTTATTCTACATAAAAATTAAAAAATCAATTACGTTAGGGTCCTAAAATTATCATGATTTAGACCTTGTAACTTATTTTCAATTTTATTATGTGTGTTTCAAGTGTTAAATTTGCTTGAAATTTTGTAGGAACTTTAGTTAGGTCGTAAATTAGGATTTGTAATTTTATTAGGATTTTTATATTTTTTTTAAATTAATTTTTTATGAATTACATTTAGCTCCTTCAAGTTGCAATCCAATCCCTATCTTGATGTCCCTCTATCTTCTTCCCTATTTAAAATACAAAAAAAAATCTGAAAGACCTAAAATACCAAAATTACAATAGTTAGGTTTAATTAGGAAGCAATTAGACCTTGTGGCCTATGAGAAGACTCGAACTCTCGTTCCAAACTTAAATTCTTTTGCGAGTTCAATTTACAAATTTAAAATGGTCGTGGATTTCATGCTACAGCAACATGTTTATCACATTGCAGATTTCAACGATAAATCTACTAATCTAAATGCAAGAAAGAAAGATACGCTAAACGAAAGTGACTAACCTAACTAGAAAAGGATTAATAATCATATAAATTTCTTAGGGTTTGGGGAGATAAGGTGGTAATTATAAAGAACACAAAGTAAATAATGTCAAGAGTCACTTCACCTACTCATGACCTATCCAATTCACTCCTATTAAGGGGACAACCTCACTCAAATGTTCATCCACAGCTTAGCCTATCCCTAGATAGGCAAACTATGGGTATAGGGCAACTCGACTTACTGACAACACCCTTGGTCATCTTTCTAATCTGTTATTAATCCATTTACCTACCCTATTCCCTAACCCTAAGCAAGAAAATCTAGCTTGTCATACTTAGAAGATTTATAATAATCATGCCAAACTCAAGAAATGTATTTATTGTATATCAATATTGGTTACACAAGATCCAAGAAGATAAATAATATGATAACAAGGAACCAAAAATCTTACCAATTGAGAAACTAGTTCTTTCTTTCGTTGCTGGATTGGCAAAGAGGTGTAGGTCCAAGAGGATGCAAACGTAAAGGAAGAGGCCATAGAGGAAGTGGGGGAGGAAGGCATGGACGTTCGGACAAGATCTCCTCGAAGGTGGCATGGAGATGGAGGTAGAAGTGGGGGCGATGGTGGAAAGGGAGAGACAAAAGGAGGATAGGCAGCAAGGAGGCTAAATCCATTCTTCTTTTAGGGTTTGTAAGGATGGGTATATATAGAGAAGGTAGCAACCTTTCAAAGTAGCCTCAATTCCTCCATTTTTTAGCCCCTTTATGATCCTAATTTGGCATTGCATATAATAAAAAATCATAGCCCTTCAAATTAGCTTTCCAACACATCTTGAATCACGTAAATTAGAGTTTGAGTAAGAAAATTATGGACAAAGTACTAAATATGTGTTAGGTTGTTGTGAATATCGAGATTAAGAGATAGAGGGAGGAGATAACACCAACTCTTGAGATTTTACCATGGCCATTGGGTCCTCAATAACATGAGATTTCAAATCAAGAATTATCTTCATGAATTCTTGAATATGATCTTAAAATCTTCGTTTCTTTTTATCCTCTTAAACTATCAAGAAGATAATTCTTGGTTTATCCTCTAGGTAGCACGCTTCCTCACCCTCGGATTTTCTTCTATAGATCTATCAAGAAGATAATTCTTGGTTTATCCTCTAGGTAGCACGCTTCCTCACCCTCGGATTTTCTTCTGTAAATCAATGACTCCCATTGCTTCCTATTGATACTTTACAAGATAACACTTACAAATTAAATTATTTATTTTCTGCACAAAAACAAATCAAGATTAGTAACTAAAATACATAACTTAACTATATGCAATTAATTTATAAAAAAGAATGCATTCCTAATAAAATGCAGTTATGCTCAAAATGCACTAAGTCTGCATATTTACTGACATAACAATATGAAATTATCATAAATTAAGCATAGATTATATATAAAATTATGTGTTCATCGATGTGCATACATCTAAATAGCCAAAAATATCTATTAATGCATGTTCTTAGTGTCATATTAGCATCATACATTGTAAATATTGCATAACATATATAATCATGCATTTAGGTCAAGTTATATAAATTGTCAGGGATAGTAATTATCTCCTTTTATGGTCAGGGATAGGGCAATTTTTAATCAGGGCCTCGGATCGAAGATCCAACCATATGGATCTGATCAGGGCAATGATTGGAGTTCAACGACTCCAAGATCGCCCTGATCGGACATCTGTAGCATCAGATTTAGATCGAGGAAGCCTAAAGATCAAGGGCCAAGATGGTGTTAATCCGTACCTCAGATAACAAATCCGACCACATGGATGGGTTCGGATTGACAATCAGAGCCTAACAGCGCAAAAATCGGTCCAATCAACACCCGTGGCACCGTCTACAACACATAGAAGATGGACGGCCAAGATGGCACCACGTGGCGCCATCTCAGCCGCCCGATCGACCCCAAGGAACTGCAGTTGCATCTCCAAAGACCCTCTATCGAGCGATCCTAGCCATTGGATCTTGATCCAACGACCATGATTAACTTTGAAGCACCGCTCTCCTCTTCAAAAGGCATTTGGGCGCAGCAAATGCGGACCGTTGGATCTTGATCCAACGGCCATGGATCCACGTGCTTTATTCATCTTTGTGACAAAGCTTCAACAACAGCGCATTGGTTATGCTGCTGTGGGCGAAGCGCGAGTTGCACGTTCGAACTCTGTTGAGTGCTCAAATCAGGCACGGGCGTGGAGTGAACGCAATTCGACCGTCAAATGAAGATTGTGAGCACGAGAAGCGAAGACGTGCACAAAGAGGAGTGTTGATCACGTACACGCATGATGACTCACGTCTACACGCCTCATCGCACACACGAGCGCACGGCAAGGGCATTTGAATGGGCGCTGTAAGGACGACTTTAAGCCGTCCGACCTTGAGATCAGACGGTTGATATCGCCCAAACATGGGTGTATGTTTTAGGCGCGGAAGAAGAGCATGCGTGCGGGTAGCACGCACACGTCGCCCACGACGGGCCTTTAGCAACGTTTAATTCTATCACTAATGGTCCCTTAATATTTTGAAGTTAAAATGTCAAAATTGCCCCCAATCCTTGCAATTATAAAAGGAGACCCCTACCCTATGAAATTCTCATCCCTTCCTTGTCCTCTCTTCCTCTCTAAAGCTTAAGAGAAGCTTGTCCTACACCTGGGATGCTCCTCAAGAGGTAAATCTAAGCTTTCGCCCCCGTTCCGAAAGTGGATCCCGCAACGATGACAACATGCTGCCTCGTTCCCATTCTTTCGACTTCATCCTCCTTCTTCCCACCTCATCCTCCATCTTCCAGGTGGCACATCCGTCCGACTCATCCTCTAAGCATTCGTTGAGGAGGATAACATCTCTCTCCCTTCTTTTATTGCTTTCTAGAGTAGAATTTCCCACTTTCTAGTTGTAACAGTTTCCCGCTTTCTAATATAATCATTTCCTGCTTTCTTAGTTGTAAAAGCATTATTCAAATACCAAGTGATTGTTCTCTCCCTCTCTTTCTCTCTCTTATTCTTTATATCGATTCCATTGTGATTATTTCATCTTTTAAAAAAATGTACAAAAAAATATAACTACGGATTTTGAGATTGACGTAGCCTCCCTGTGTTGGACTTGGAACTTCTTTACGAATTTTCGGTATAAATTTTATCTATTGAATAGATTTCTTCGCAACTCGAACTACGACGACAGGTTTTCGAATCCAACTCCGAACACGTAGTTTTCTACTTTCAACATTTTTGGCACCGTTGTCAGGGAGGCAACGATTTTTTATTTTCTTTCCGCATTTCGCGCACTTTATTGTTTTATAACTTGCTTTATCTCTTGTATATTATTTTGCAGATACCTCAATCAGGGAATCGTCAATCGGTAAATTGGAATAAAGTGCAATTGAAGACGACTGTAAGTGCTCTCCATTTTACCCCCTCCAAAGATTTCATTTCACAAAATTAAATCAAACTCCAATTAACCTAGGTGTTTGCATAAATCCTAGGATTAGTTTGGTTGGTTGGATTTCCACCCACATTCATTTCACCCTCGCATAAAAAAAAAATCAACAAAAAGATACTTTTGTGGGATAAATCAAACATACACACAACATACATTCACATTCAAGGCACTTAACCTAATTGATTTTCTTCTACTCAACCAGATTCTTATCTGTGGAACCACTACACACAAATCAACATATAAAAGAGTAAAAATCAGTCTAGGTTAATAATTTTGTGTGCCTAACTTAGTGGTGTAATTGTGGCCAATTGTTTAAGTTGTTTGGGTCGCACCACTCAACCTAAAATCAACTCACCAAGTAGCTTCCCCTTAGGGTTTTCAATTTAGGTCAATACCAGGCACTCCACTTTATTTTTGATTTCAAAAGGAAAGTGATCTTCATCCATGCTTGAAAACCTGGTTTGCCTCAAACTTGACTGAATTAAACCTAATTCTAACCCCTAAAAGCTACTTAAGCAAGATTTGAACCTTAAAATCTACTCATCACAAATAATCTTGCTTGAAAATCCTGGTTGTGCATGCACTCACACATACTCAATTGATCATTAAGGGCACTACCCACTTTAAGGGCCTACCACATTCCATAAGCACTACAATCTCAGGCCTAAATAAAATCAAGTAGACGTTGGCCTTAAAGACTGATTTGCTCTTCAGGGTCCAGTCTGAGATTGTCTACGATTAGCCTGCTTGTACTGATCAATCTGATGTCTAGCTAGGGGAGTAGCATCAAACGACCGCGGCTGGGGTGTATACTAGGAACCGGAGGCACAAGCCGAAGGAAGAACCTTCTCCCTAGTCCCTCCTTCTAACTGGTTGGATTGAGCAAACGTAAGTAGAGTAAATCGTTTATAATCCTATTGTGGATTCTAAGAGTCTGTAGATCCTTAGACTATCCCACTTAAGGACATGCTTATTTTGTTGTGCTGCAGGGTTCTTATCCCCAGTCCTTCAGACCTTTTCCTAGTTTATGCTGGGAAGGAGGTCATTGAATCCCCGATTGGAAGGACCACTAGAGTATTCTAGGAGGCATAGATTGGATTTTGGCTAAATTGATCCTATGGCCGATCAACAGTGTTGAATGGTGGAAGACTATGCTATCAGAGTTGGTTTTGAAAGCCTGTCGTTGTAGTTCGAGTAGCGAAGAAATCCGTTCAACAAATAAAATTTATACCAAAAAATCTGTAAAGAAATTTCAGGTCGAACACAGGGAGACTACATCGATCAAAATTCATAATTATACTTTTTTGTGTTTTTGTTTAAAGGGCGGAATAATCATAATGGAATTAATATAGACAATAAGAGAGAGAGAGAGAACATTCACTTGATATTGCAAAATATTTTTACAACTAAGCAAGCGAGAAATGATTACACCAGAATAAGAGAAATTATTACAACTAGAAAGCAGGAAATTATACTCTAGAAAGCAATAAAAAGAATGGGAGAGAGAAGTTATCCTCCTCAACAATCGCTTGGAGGATGAGCTGGACAGGACAACGCCTGGAAGACGAGGGACATAGTGGGAAGGAGGACAAAGCAGGAGGAACAAGAACAAGGCAACACGTCGTTGTCGTCACGGGATCCGCTTCTGGAACGAGGGCAAAAACTTGGTTTTAGCTCATGAGGACCATCCCGGGTGTGAGACAAGCTTCTCTTAAGCTTTGGAGAGGGAGAGAAGAGAAGGAAGGAATGAGAAATCCGTATGGTTGGGATCTCCTTTTATAGTTGCAAGGAGTGGGGGCATTTTGGACATTACAACATGAAAAACATTAATTCAGGACCTTTAGTAACGGATTTATCCATCTCTAAAGGCCTGAACGTGGCCGACGTGCACGTGCCACGTGCACCCACTCACCTTCAGCGCCCTTCAATGTCCATGCACGTTCGCGCGTGCTCAGCTGTCCGATCAAGAGATCAGACGGCTTAAACTGCCTTCATTTGCACCATGCCCCCACATGCGATCAGGCATTTGCGCCGTGTGTCTGATCGCGTGTCCGCTGGATGTGCATTACGCAGCTCCAATTGCGCACCCACTCACAGCAAATGCGAGCTCAAACGCATGCCATCCACCTCCGCAATGCCTTAACCGCTGCACTACGAGTGTAGTTGAGGCATGTTGAGGAATTTGCGCACGACCGATCTTGACCGTTGGATCTTCATCCGACGGTTGAGATCAAGCGTTGCTTGTGAATTCAGATAAGGAGAGCGCTAGATGAGTGGTGGCGTGGCACATTCTCGACCATTGGATGGGCATCCAACGGCGGAGATTTGTCAAGTGGGTGAAGAAGAGCTGCGACTGGTGTTGGGCGGCTATGATGGCGCCACATGACTCCATCTAGGCCGTCCATCTTTTGAGTGTTGTAGATGGTGCCATGGGTGTTAGATTGGACCGATTTTTGCGCCGTTAGGCTATGATCATCGATCTGAACCCATCCGTGTGGTCGGATTTGTTGTCTAAGGTGAGGATAAACACCATCTTGACCCTTGCTCTTTAGGATTCCTCAATCTCTATCTGGTGCTACGAATGTCCGATCAGGACGATCTTAGAGTCGTTAAACTTCAATCGTCGCCTTGATCAGATCCGTATGGTTGGATCTTCGATTCGAGGCCCCGATTAAAAAGTCACCATGTCCCTGACCATCAAAAGGAGACAATTACTATACAATTTATGCAACTTGATCTAAATGCCTGATTATGCATGTTATGCACTATTTACAATGTATAATGATAATGTCACACTAAGAACATGCATTAATAGACATTTTAAGTTAATCAAATTTATGCACATCACACCCCCATGCCTATCTTTTTCTAGTCCCTAGCAAAAACTACATGCTATTTATAAAAGAATTAGGTTGGATTACTCAGGCAAAAATCATTTTCAACATTAAGAAATTTTTACTTAGGATCTAAACTTTCAAAGACATAACAATGCCCGGGTATCTGCCAAATTGCAGACCGCCTCAAGCCCTCGCCTTATTCAAAGAAAAATCTCTTTTCCTCTTTTTCTTTTCTAATTTTTTTTTGGATTTTTGAGTTTAGGGTTAAAGAGTGTCTTTCTACGGCCACTCAACCCACCCAAGATTTGATTAGAATCCTAAGTTCTAAGCATCTTATTGTGAATGTGATAGACTCGTTGATTGGCAATTAGAATGGACTTCAGGTTTCTACGCCTCTAGGTAACCTTAAAAAGAGAGTTCTACCTAAAGGTGTATCTTTATGACTAGTAGCTTTCTCTCTACTTTTATTTTTATGGGGTCAACACAAGGGTGAGTCCAGTGTATATCTCCCTGGCTTATTCTACTTTTTCGCTTCTTTCTAAGTGTTTTGGGAATTTTTAGTGCATTTCTTGAGCTGGTTTATGGACAACCGGTCGATGAGCTGTTACCACCGACAACTTGCCAGCCATACTCGTGCGACGAAGTGTGGCTTATTTCTTTTATTTCTTTTTCTTTCTTTTCTCCTTTTTCTTTTTCGTTTTCTTTTCTTTTTGACTTTCTTTTTCTTTTTAAGTAGGTGGCTTCCCTGGTCTAAGATTTATCTAAAGGCAGCAAGAAGAGAGTGGTACACTGACTGGGCTCTAAACAACCTACCTATGGGCTGTTACCCATGATAACTTGCCTGCCAGATTACCCTAGAAGGTTCATTAGCTACCCAATTTTCGTTAAAATCATCGAACAACGAGTCAGTGATGAAATAGTGGGTAGATGCTTAGACTTAAAGTTCCCTCAAATCAGAGAGCGAGTTGATAAGTCGTGTACTTATCACCCTAACTTATTTAATCAAATTAAAATAGAATTCACGATGGTAAGGACATGAAAAATAAATCCACATTTTAGTGGATACCCGAGCTGATTAAGCCTAAAGATCTGAAGGGTCTTAGTGTTCAGATCCTATTGTAATATTTCTTAATATTGAAAGGTCCTAATGTCCAAGTATTCCTTCCTAATTCAATTTTTTTTTTTATGTAAGTATAAGAAGAGCAATAGAATTTACAAGAATTTCACAGAGCTGACAAAATGATTCTGAAATGAATCCACCCCCCCATGCCTAGTTGATGCAATGTCCACATTGAGAATAAAAGACATGAAAGGAAGGGTAGAGTGCGGAAGATATCACCTGAATAATTACTGAGTTTAATGTCGTTAGCTAGGCGAAGTCCAGCCAAAGAAGTCACAACATGGCTAGAGCAACCATGTCTGAGATGGGTTCTAGAAGAGTACAGTCAATAACAGGTTTCAGACGTTGACCGTTGACTTTGAATGAATTACCCATCTTCGGGTCAAAGATTTGAACAGCTCCATTTGGAAATATCTGGTTGATAATGAATGGGTTGTTCCATTTTGATCTAAGTTTACCGGGAAAGAGCTTAAGTCGAGAATCGAATAGCTAGATCTTCTAATTCGCTCAAAGCTCTTGCAGGAAATCAATTGGTCATGTAGAGCTTTGGTCCGAGCCTTGTAGGTCTTGGCATTCTCATATGCATCATTTCTAAGCTCCTCCAACTCAAATAGTTGGAGTTTCCTGGTCTTCCCAGCTAAACTCAAATCAAGATTGCACTGCTTGATTGCCTAGAATGCCCTATGTTCAATTTCTACGAGTAAATGGCACACCTTTCCATACACCAGACGAAACGGAGACATGCCAATGGGCATTTTATACACCGTACGGTAGGCCCAAAGAGCATCCTCAAGCTTTTGAGTCTAGTCTTTACGATCAGGCCTAACCGTTTTCTACAGAATATTCTTGATCTCCCGATTGGAGATCTCAGCCTGTCCATTCGTCTAGGGATGGTAAGGTGTGGATATTTTGTGATTAACTACGTATTTTTCCAGCAAATTACGGAACTTGGCATTAGTGAAATGAGTGCCACCATCACTGATGATGGCCCTTGGAATCCTGAACCTACTGAAGATGTTCTTCTTGACAAAATCGATGACCACCTTGTGATCATTGGTTCGGGTGGGAATTGCCTCAATCCATTTGGACACATAATCAACAGCGATGAGAATGTACTGATGTCCAAATGAAGGGAGGAAGGGTCCCATGAATTCGATGCCCTAAATGTCGAAGATTTCGACAGGAAGAATCAGGTTTAGGGGCATCATATCTCTCTTAGTTATGCTCCCAAGTGCTTGGCATCGGGAACACGACCTTGAGAATTCCTGGGCATCCTTGAATAAAGATGGCCAATAGAATCCAGATTGCAAAACTTTTACAGCCGTCTTTTTGCCAGAGAAGTGTCCACCACACGCAAATGCATGGCAGAACTTGAGTATACTCTTGAATTCATTCTTCGGAACACATCGGTGAATAATCTGATCAAAGTCGATACGATACAATTCAGGATCCTCCTAGAAGTAATATTTGGCCTCAGATTTGAGTCTATCCCGTTGTTGCTTGGTCCAATCCTGGGGGATTTGACCAACGGCCAAATAATTAACAATGTCAGCAAACCACAGGGTTTGGACACCTGAAACTGTAAGGATGGTTTCATCCGAAAAAGTATCAGCAATCGGAATGTCCAGACAAGAAGAATCACTCAGAAGTCTCGATAGATGATCCGCCACCACATTCTGTACCCTGAATTTATACTTGATTTCACGATCAAATTCTTGAAGCAGAAGAATCTAACGAATAAGCTGGGGTTTGGCACCCCTTTTGGCCAAGAGATGTCTCAAGGCCGAGTGATCAGTATATATGATGATGTGAGACCCTAAGAGATAAGCCTTGAATTTATCCAAAGCAAATACTATGGCTAGTAATTCCTTCTCAGTAACAGTGTAATTCCTCTGGGCCTCGTCCAGAGTTTTACTAGCGTAGTAGATAACAGAGGGCTTCCTATCAACTTTCTGACCCAAAACAGCTCCGACTGCGCAATCAGAAGCGTCGATCATGATCTCAAAAGGGGCTATCCAAACCGGTGGTTGCAACACCAAAGCACAAGTGACTGCCATTTTAAGAAAATCAAATGCCTTACGGCATGATTCGTTGAAATCAAATGGCGTTTCTTTGGCGAGAAGATTGCTCAAAGGATGAGCAACCTTCGAAAAGTCCTTGATGAATCTCCTGTAGAATCCCACATGACTACTGAAGCTACGAGTTACTATGCTATCATATTTAGTTTTGAAAAAAAACCTGTCATTGTAGTTTGAAAGTGAAGAGCTCATGTTCGACAAATAAAATTTGTACCGGAATAGAAATCCCGGGTCGAACTCAGGGAGGCGGACATTTGATTAAAAATACGCATTTGTTTTATTTGTCATGAAGCAAAATAACTTATTAGAAACTATCTATCTATTTACAATAAATAGAAGAGAGAGAGAGAATATTACAAACAAAAATAAAAAGAGATGTAGAATGAACATGGATTTCATTATCAAAGAGGTTGTTTGTTACACTACTCATTATGACTATAAAGTAGTAAATCTACTCTAGAAAGCATTAAAAAGAATGGAGAGAGAGATATCCTCCTCGACGGTCGCTTGGAGGACGAGCCGGACGAGACGATGCCTGGAAGACAGGGAACGGAGCAGGAAGAAGGAGGACGAAGCAGGAAGAATGGGAACGGAGCAGCACGTCATCGTCGTTGCAGGATCCACATCCAAAATGAGGGAAAAAATTTGACTTTATCTCTTGAGAAGCATCCCGAGTGTGGGACAAGCTTCTCTTGAGCTTTGGAGAGGGAGAGAAGAGAAGGGATGAGAATTTCATATGGAGGGGGTCTCCTTTTATAGTTGCAAGGAGTGAGGGAAATTTGGTCTTTTTAATTTGAAAAACATTAATTCAGGACCTTTAGTGACAAATAAATCCGTCACTAAAGGTCCAAACGTGGGTGTAGTGGCTGTGCGTGCGTGCTCGCTCAACTCCTCAAGCCACAACGCATGTTCACATTCTTCAAATCTCGGTCGTTCGATCGTGAAGTCAAATGGCTAAGAGAGATCCTCGCCGAGCCTCCTCATCACACACTCGCCCGCGTGCGATCCAACGTCTTCACCGCGAGTTTGATTGCACGTGAGCGCTATCGAGCGTGCGCAGCCGCTTAATCGCGATCATGCGCTCAATCGCGCTCGCTTGCCGCGCCTCAGCTCCCGCTCCTCGCGACTCGAACGCGCGTTCTCCCTTTGCGAAAGCGCATTCGACCAACACGCTATTAGCGCGTTTGTACCATGCTTAAGAATTGTGCATGCGCGCCCCACAGCCGTTGGAAGAGCATCCAACGGCTGAGAAGCAACGATCAGATGAAGAAGAGAAGGTGCGACGATTGGATCAACCAGTTGGGTGGCTGAGATGGTGCCACGTGGTGCCATCTTGGCCGTCCATCTTCTGGATGATGTAGATGGTGCCACGATTGTCAGATTGAGTCGATTTTCGCTCCATTAAGCTGCGATCATCGATCCAAATCCATCCGTAAGGTCAGATTTGTTGTCTGAAGTGCAGATTCACACCATCTTGGGCCTTGATTTTCTAAGGTTCCTCGGTCTCTATCTGATGCTACAGATGTCTACTTAGAGTGATCTTGGAGTCATTGAACTCCAATTGTTACCCTGATCAAATCTGTATGGTTGGATCTTTGATCTGAGGCCCTGATAAAATTTGCTCTATCCCTGAACATAAAAGGTGACAATTAACCTCCATTTTATTCAAACTAATCTAAATGCAAGATGATGCATGCTGTGCAATATTTATAGTATGTAATGCAATTCTATGCTTATGAACATGCATAAATAGACATCTTGTGTAATATAAACATGTTTACATCACACTCCCATGCCTATCTTTTGCTAGTCCCTAGCAAAAACTATATGCTATTTATAAAAGAATTAAGTTGGATTATTTGGACATGAGTTATTTTCAATCATTAAGAAAATGTTTACATAGGATTTGAACTTTCAAAGACACAATAGTGCTTAGGTATTTGCCAAAATGCAGACCGTCTCAAGCCCTCGCCTTATTCAAAGAAAATTTTCTTTTTCTCTTTTTCTTCTTTTCTAATTTTTTTTATTTTTGAGTTTAGGGTTTAAGAGTGGCTTTCTACGGCTATTTAACTCACCTAAAATTTGAAGAGAATCCTAAGTTCTAAGCAACTTATTGTGAATGTGATAGACTCGTTGCTCGGCAATTAGAACGGACTTCGGGTTTCTACGTCTCTAGGTGACCTTAAAAAAAAGTTCTGCCTAAAGGTGTATCTTTACAATTGGTAGCTTTCTCCCTACTTTTATTTTTATGGGGTCAACACAAGGGTGAATCCAGTGTATATCTCCCTTATTTATTCTACTTCTTCGCTTCTTCCTAAGTGTTTTGGGAATTTTAAGTGCATTTCTTGAGCTAGGTTCTAGACAACCGGTCGATGAGCTATTACCACCGACAACTTGCCAGTCATACTCATGCGGCGAAGTGTGGTTTATTTCTTTTGTTTTCCTTTTCTTTTTCTTTTCTTTTTGACTTTTTCTTTTTCTCTTTTTTTTTTAAGTAGGTGGCTTCCTAGGTCTAAGATTTACCTAAAGGCAGCAAGAAGAGAATGGTCCAGTGACTGAGCTCTGGACAACCTTCCTATAGGTTGTTACCCACGATAACTTGCCAGCCATATCACCTTAGAAGGTTCATTAGCTATCCAATTTCTGTTAGAACTGCCGATTAATGAGTCAGTGACAAGATAGTGTGTAGATGCTTTAGACTAAAGGTTCCCTCAAATCAGAGGGTGGGTTGATAAGTCATGTACTTATCACCCAAACTTATTTATTCAAATTAAAATATAATTCAGGTTGGTGAGGACTCGAAAAATAAATCCACATTTTAGTTGATACACAAGCTGATTAAGTCCAAAGACTTGAAGGGTCTTCGTGTTCAGATCTTAATGTAATATTTCCTAAGATTAAAAATTTTCCTAAGCCCAAGTTCTCTTTCCTAATTCCACACTTTTTTTTATATAAATAAAAGAAAATAAAATGAATCTACGGAGCTGACAAATAAATTCAAAAATGAATATCCACCCCCCATGCCTATCTAATGCAATGTCCTCATTGTATTAAAAAGACAAATCAAAGTGGAATATAGTAGAAAGCACCTGAATTGCGTGAATGTTGGGTCCGCTCCGAGATAAAACTAAAAAAAATTGTATATGTGCTGAATTTAGTGCCTTCAGCTAGGCACACTATACAAAGAAGAGAAATAAAGAATTCACATGAGTAGGTCAGAATCAAAATACAAAGAAGAAACCTCTGACCTACCAACAGATGTCCACAAATGTGGACCAGATTGTGGCGCAGACCCATACCCCATAATCGAGAATATCTAAAGTTTTGGATAAAAATTACCCAAAACCTAAAATCAATATGCAAGCGGGGTCGAGCCTGCGATTTATGAGGATGCAACCCAAGACCAAAGAGTCGAATTACAGAAAATTCGATATTAAAAGGATAATCAATGAATGTATGCTTGGGTTGAACATCCTCAGAACAAATGTCGTAAGGGTCTTGGTTTGATGGTTTCAGATGAATTGGAACCCTTAGACTCGATCTTCTACTTCCTTTGGAGTTTGCTTCCCAAATCAAAATTTCCCAGCTCCTATTCTCCTCATTTAGAATGTCAAGTTTCGGGACCTCTTGCATATTAATCACCCCTTCTGAAATTTCGAAGTCTAAAAGATGTGGCTGAATCAGAATTGACTTGAGTCTAGTTATCTCAAAAATAGAATCGTCGGTAAGCTCAATAGGATGTAACTGACAATTGGGGCATTGAATTGTTTCCTTCAGAAAATGTGATTCTAAATCCATCTTGTGAGCCCCAATAAGATCAATTTCTGCAATTATTGGGCTATCAAATGATCTATCAGATTCCTCAGGCCCAATCGTCTCACAAAAATCGTGTTCTGTAAACTCGTGTGAGACTTCGCAAATTGAATCTTCACCATCATAATCAAAGAAATCAAAATCCGTATTAATGTATGTTCCAAAATCATCCGTCACTTTCTAGTCCATGGAGACATACGTTTCCTCGTACCTCAGCTCAGGGATTTCAGGTGAAAAAATCGGATCATCCTTAATTGGTTACTTTAATTCAATCTGGTCTGCCTCGTAACACGTGTCCCCCCAACAAGTGCCTGAGCAGGTTCTGACATTGGCTCTCCTGAAGGGAGTTCATCCTAGGAATCATCCCAAGATTGAACCAAAGCAACTACAAATCTCATTCTCAATTTTGCTAACTTCCCATGTAGAAACTCACCCAGGTTCTTATCCTTAACATCCTTGAGCCAATCCAACAAGTACTTAGTCAAATCATCAATCATTGCAATTAGAGGCTCCAATCTCTCAATCAAGGTATTGGCTGAACTTCTAAAGATTGTATAATATTCCTCAAGTTAGCCAAAACCTTATCTTGAACCTGGTTACCCTGAACCAAATGACTTGTTTCAGGGTTGGGCGGGTTTGGGATCAGTGTAGAGGAGTTAATGAACTAAGATTCGTTATACCCTTCCTGATAATAGGTCATTTCGGATTGTTCAAAAGGTGGTGATGACCTAAAGGCAATGTAATCAGAGGATGGGTAAAGGTCAGTGTATCCTCCTTGATTGTAGATCGCATTAGGTTGTCCATCAAAGGGTAGCAATCTATAATGGATGTGGCTCTGAGGAGGATAGAAATCACAATAATAGTGTTCAGGGTTAGACCCTTGATAACACCATGCAAGGGGGTAGTAATTAGGTTGAATATGGCCCATCTTTAGAATAAAAGGCACAACATAAAGTAGAATAGGAGCATTGCATGCATCAAGTACCAAGATTGCTTATAAACTATATTAATGGCCATTTGTGTAAAGCATTTGTCAAAGCAGGCCTCAGATGAGCAATCGGACCACACGGATGGATTCAGGACGACGAACGGAGTCTAACGGACTCAAGATCGGCCAAATCCGACATCCGGAGCTCCCACAATGGGCCCAAGAAATCCTGACCGTTGATCTGGAGATCAACGGCCTAGAACGCGCCACGTCGCCCCGCCCCCGCCGCTCGCACGCCCCCAAGCCAGCCAAGGACGCATCTCAGCCGTTGATCTTCGATCGAACGGCCGAGATCCGCGCGCTCGCCCGCGGTCGCCGCGACAAAGCGCGGGCGTGGCGCAACGGTTAGCGCGCACGCCCGCGTCGCGGCGACGCGCGTCCGAATCGCGCGGAGCGGAAATCACTTGCGGGCGAAGGGCACGGCAAAATTGAGCCGCGCGATCAGAAGCGAGCGGCTAGGATTGCGCCACGCGGCGCGACAACAGCGCCCCACCTCCCACGCGCGCGCGCACGCCGGGCGGAAACGCGCGCGCGCACGCGCGCCCAAAGCGCGATCCTAGCGCAGGCGCGGGAGGATCTCAGCCGTCCGATCATCAATCGGACGGCTCTCGTTCGACATCCACGGATCGCGCCTGAAGAGAGAGAGGGGTGGGCAGCTGACCGGCGGCAGAAGGCCTTCACCGACGTATCTGGAAGCGGTTTTAGCGACGTTCTGGATGTCGCTAAAGCAATTCTTCTTTTAGGAAGCCCTTAACTCTATTTAAACCCCCTTCTACCACCATTCAAGGCATCCTCTCCCACTTGCAACTACTCCACTCCTCTCCTAGCTAGTCTTAGGCACTCTTGTAATCGCCGGAGACGACGAGCCACCGACGGAGCCTCCTCCACCGCCGTGGCTGCCTCGTCGCTCTCCACTCTCTCTCTACCTCTCTCTCTCTCTCTTTTAAGCTTTCATTTACTTTTGTTGAAGCATGTATTTAATATTGTAAACCATGAACTATGAATGCATGTTTAATGAAATTATTTTCCATTTAGTTGCCATTTTACTCTCTGTTTAAAGTGCATGATCAAAACCAATAGCTTTCTAACCCTAAACTCTTTCTCTATCTCTCGCTTTTCAAAACCGTCTCTTTCGCAAGCAAAACTCTGCCTTTTTCGTGACAACAAGTGGTAAACAAAATCCAATTTCCACGCCTCCCTGAGATCGACACTCGGACTCACCTCCGTTTACTTCTTTTAAAATCAACGTATCAAGTGCAACTATAACGACACCTCTTAACACACACGCACGAAGGCACGTCAACCCTAAACACGGAGGTCCGGAATTGTATCCCCAATCCAAGGTTTCCCGACTAACTGATGGTTGATTATAGTACGAGTCGAGATAATCGTCATGTTGAGGATAACTCATAACAGAAAGGAAAGAGCGGGAATGCATATAAAATGTGGAAGGATTCATGATAGACTGGAGGAAGAAAGGTGCCTTGCAATATAAGCAATCAAACTTGTCCTTAAGTGGGCTAGCCTAAAGAACTACAGACTTCCAGAACCTGTCTTGAGATAAAGAAACGATTTGATCTACTTCTATTTATTCAATCCAACCAGTTAGAAGGAGGGACTGGGGAGAAGGTTCTTCCTTCGGGTTGCGCCTCCGGTTCCTAGTGTACCCCCAACCGCGATCGTTTGATTCTACTCCCCTAGCTAGACATCAGATTGAACAGTAGAAACAGACTAATCGAAAATAATCTCATTCTGGGCTCCGAAGAGCGAGTCAAATCCTTAAGGCTAACATCTACTCTGTTTTATTTAGGGCTAGGTTTGAATGTGCTTTGGAATATGATAGGCCCTTTATCTGGGTTGTGCCCTTAATGATTGATTGAGATTGGGCTCCTTTATTTTTGATGCAGTGAATTTTAGGGTTCAAATCTTGCTTGGTAGCTTTTAGTATTCAACTTTAGGTATTTTCAAACAAGTTTGTTGACACACTAGGTTTTCAAGCACAGGTGAAGATGTTTTCCTTTGAAACTTAAAAGAATGTGGGGTGCCTGGTAAATCCCTAAGAGTTGAACCTATGTGGCAGCTACTTGATGAGTTGATTTTAATTAAAGTGGTGTGGCCCAATCAACTCAAACAATTGGCCTGTTGCACTACTTAATTAGGCACACAAGTGATTACCTAATCTGATTTCTACTCAATTATGTGTTTAGATGTGTGTACCGGCTCCAAAGATCGGTTTACCTTTTGAGTTTGAAAATCAGATGATGTTGTGTACCTCTGTGAGATTTCTTTTATTTTTCTTTTCAAATGTAGAGGTTGAGGCGGGTGTAGGCGTCAAACAAACAAACAAAACTAATCTTAGAGTTTATAAGAACACCTAGGTTGATTGATGTTTGTGTTATTACGTGGTGAAATGAAAACTAATGGGTGGGAGGTGGGGGAAAACTTACAGAACCTTCAACAGCACTTTGCTCCAATCTACCGCTTTTGCTCGTCTTAAAAGAGTACCTGCAATCACAATAAGAAACGAGAGAAGTGATGTAAATGATTTGTAAGTTGGAAAACGCGAAAAAAAATCAAAGAGCGTCGCCTCCCCGGCAACGGCGCCAAAATGTTGAAACTACGAGTTACTACGCTATCGTATTTGGTTTTGAAAAAAAATCTGTCATTGTAGTTTGAAAGCAAAGAACCCATGTTTGACAAATAAAATTTATACCGGAATAGAAATCCCGGGTCGAACTCAGGGAGGCGGATGTTTGATTAAAAATACGCGTTTGTTTTATTTGTCATGAAGCAAAATAACTGATTAGAAACTATCTATCTATTTACAATAAATAGAAGAGAGAGAGAGAGAATATTACAAACAAAAACAAAAAGATATGTAGAATGAACATGGATTTCATTATCCATGTTGCTCGTTACACTACTCATTACGACTTGAAAGCAGAAAATGATTACACTAGAAAGCATTAAAAAGAATGGAGAGAGAGAGATATCCTCCTCGATGGTCGCTTGGAGGACGAGCCAGATGGGACGACGCTTGGAAGATGGGGAACGGAGCAGGAAGAAGGAGGACGAAGCGGGAAGAATGGGAACAGAGCAACACGTCGTCATCATCACGGGATCCACTTTTGAAATGGGAATGAAAATTTGACTTTATCTCTTAAGAAGCATCTCGGGTGTGGGACAAGCTTCTCTTGAGCTTTAGGAAGGGAGAGAAGAGAAGAAAGGGATGAGAATTTCGTATGGAGAGGGTCTCCTTTTATATTTGCAAGGAGTGAGGGCAATTTGGTCTTTTTAATTTGAAAAACGTTAATTCAGGACCTTTAGTGATGGATAAATCCGTCACTAAAGGTACGAACGTGGCCGTAGTGGCGGTGCACGCGCGCCCGCTCAACTCCTCAAGCCACAATGCATGCTCACATTCTTCAAATCTCAGCCATTCGATCATGAGATCGAATGGCTGAGAGAGATACTCGCTGCGCCTCCTCATCTCACGCTCGCTCGCGTGCGATCCAACATCTTCACCATGCGTTTGATTACGCGTGAGAGCTATCAAGCGCGCGCAGCCACTCAATCGTTATCTTGCGCTCAATCTCACCCGCTCGCCGCGCCTCAGCTCCCGCTCCTAGAGACTCGAACGCACGTTCTCCCTTCGCGAAAGCACGTTTGACCAATGCACTTTCAGCGCATTTGTGCCACGCTTAAGAATTGTGCGTGCGCACCCCACAGCCATTGGATGAGCATCCAATGGCTGAGAAGCGATGATCAGATGAAGAAGAGAAGGTATGGCGGTTACATCGGCTAGTTGGGTGGCTGAGATGGTGCCACGTGGTGCCATCTTGGCCGTCCATCTTCTGGATGATTAGATGGTGCCATGGTTGTCAGATTGAGTTGATTTTCATACCGTTAGGCTATGATCGTCAATCTGAATCCATCTGTGCAGTCGGATTTGTTGTCTGAAGTGTGGATTCATACCATCTTGGCCCTTGATCTTCTAGGATTCCTCTATCTCTATCTGATGCTACAGATGTCTGATTAGAGTGATCATGGAGTCGTTGAACTCCAATCGTCGCCCTAATCAAATCTGTATAGTTGGATCTTCTATCCAAGACTTTGATAAAAATTTGCCTTGTCCCTAAACATAAAATGAGACAATTAACCTCCATTTTATTCAAACTAATCTAAATGCAAGATGATGCATGCTATGCAATATTTATAGTATGTAATGCAATTCTATGCTTAAGAACATGCATAAATAGACATCTTATGCAATATAAACATGTTTACATCAATGACCAAGAAGTGAGCAAATTTGTTTAACAGATGTGGGAGGAGGAAGTTTGGCGATAGCATCAACCGTAGCTTTATCCACTTCGATTCCTCGTTCAGAGATTACATGACCTAAGACGATGCCTTCTTGTGTCATGAAATGACTCTTTTCCCAGCTAAGGACTAGTCTTGTTTTGATGCATCGTTTAAGAATCATTTCATGATTACTTAGGCAAGAGTCAAACGATTCTCCAAAAATAGAGAAATCGCCTATGAAGACTTCCATAAACTCTCCCATCATGTCAGAGAATATGGCCAGCATACACCTTTGAAAAGTTGCAAGTGCATTGCATAAGCTGAATGACATTCTACGGAAAGCAAAGGTTTCGTAGGGACAGGTGAAAGTCATTTTTTCTTGATCCTTGAGATGGATAGGAACTTGGTTGTATCCCGAGTAATCATCAAGGAAACAGAAGTACTTCTGCCCAGCTAATCTTTCCAAGATTTGATCAATGAAAGGCAGAGGGAAATGATCCCTTTTCGTGGTCGTGTTCAGCTTCCTGTAATCAATACAAACCCTCCAAGAGGAAGCTGAATGAGTTGTGACAAATTCTCCTTTCTCATTAGTCACAACAGTGATCCCGGCTTTCTTGGGAACAATCTACACGGGACTTACCCAAGGACTATCAGAGATCGGATAAATGATTCCTGCATCAAGCCACTTAATAATCTCCTTTTTGACCACTTCTCACATATTTGGATTTAATCTCCTTTGCATCTAGCGAGAAAGGTGGGATCCATCTTCCAAAAATATTCTGTGATTACAATAAGATGGCTCGATCCCCCTAAGGTCATGAATGGTCTAACCAATTGCCTCCTTGTGTTCCTTTAGGACTTTAATCAGTTTAATTTCCTGCTCCTTTGTTAATTTAGCACTGATAATCACAGGGAATGTCTTATGTGGTCCTGAAAATTTATATTTCAGATTCTTAGGCAATGGCTTCAGTTCAAGCTGGGGCGGGTTGATGATTGAAGATAAGGAAGATGCTGATGAAGACTCATCAAGAGGAAGAGGTTGAGAGTGGACAAAATCAATAACCTCTTCATAAGATGGTGGGTCTGCCATAGAGGGTTGCGGGTCCAATTCATCATCAAAGGAGGAACTTTCAAATGTAGAAACCATCATACAAATCTCAATATTCATATTATCATCCTCAAGTTCCTCAATAAATCCACAATCCTCTAATTTAATAATCACCTTAAAAATATCCAATTTCATTCTTTGATCCCCAAAGGTGATTTCTATGCTACCGTTTTCACAGTTAATGTTGGCCTTGGCGGTAACTAGGAACGGACACCCCAGAATGATGGGCGTGTTCCTCAGATTTTCAGGTACATCCATGTCAAGGATAAGGAAATCTATAGGAAAATAGAAATCCTTAACCTTAACAATAACATCTTTAATAACGCCTCACGGATTTGTGACCAAACGGTCCGCTAACTGCAACGTTACTGAAGTTGGCCGAAGTTCACCTAATCCGAACTTCTCGTAAAGAGAAGTTGGAATTAGGTTGATGGATGCACCCAGATCCAACAATTCTCTATCAAAAGTGTAATCTCCGATGACACAAGAAATCAAAGGAGCACCTGGATCTCTCTTTTTCTGAGGGAGGTGGTGTAGGATAACAGAACTAGCTTGCTTGAAAAGTATCACCTTCCTCAAAATAGATTCTCTCGACTTACGCTTCTGTGTACATAAATTCTTTAAAAATTTCTTGTAAGTCGGTATATTCTTGATAGCGTTGAGGAGCAGGATATTGATCTCAACATTCTTGAAAATATTTAGAATCTTCTCATTACTATCAACAGACTTCTTCTTCCTTGATCTAATCAAGACCTCAGGAAAAGGAACATGAGTCAGATCTTCGGAATTAGGTTCCTGAGCCTTGATTTCTTCTCCAGAGTTTTCCTTTCCCTCCTCAGGTTCTTCAAGATTTGGTAAATCAAAACAATGTGGTCGTGGATCCTGAGTTTGTTTACCACTCCTCAAGGTAACAAAATTAGCATATGCATACAAGTTTGGGTCTTGGGGAGGGTTAGGAAAGATTGGAGGGGCTTCATTAGCCAAGAACCGTTGATTTGCGGAAGAAGAAGAGGAAGGACCCTGCTCAACCACCTGAGCATGTGCGTGTGGGTCCCTCTGATTCCCGTACCCATGGGCTTGATTGCGCAGATTCAGGATATTACGTGGGTTGGGTATGGGTTGAGATGGTAGAGAGCCGGGTTGATGAGAATTAGCTATGAGCCCGGTTTGCAAGTTGTTCAGTGTGGTTTTCATTTGCTACATGAGCTGGAGCATAAATCCTTGCATCTCTACCATTTGTCGGTTCAAATAAGCCTGCCCTACGGGTTGATAGGCGTTCCAAGCTGGCTGATTGACCTGATTCGGGGGTAACTGAGTATAAACATGACCCTGACCCATTGGTCGTTGTGGAGCATAGTTGCTGGGTCAGAATTGGGTCTGTTGCCACAAGTTTTTCCAAGAGAAGTTAGGGTGGTTTCTCCAACCTGGATTATAAGCATTGGAGTAGGGGTTGGATCTAACATTCTCTTGTACAGCATAAACATCCTCATAGGGTGAGGATGGAGAGAAATAAAGTGAAGGATAAGAGAAACTGGGATCAAAGGCCCCAGTTTGGAACCCGTCGGGTTCCGAATAATGCTGGCTCGCAGGTTGAGCCGCATCAAGTTGATTCACGAACTCCTGTCTAGAAGGAGTTCACAATGAATGGAATCCCGAATTCTGGGATTGAGTGGATCGAGAGTTGTTCGTTGAATTTCTAGCCATCCACTCCTCCATTCTCTTAGCAACCAAGTCCACCTTATCTAGTTTATTACAAATCAATTCCATATCGAATGAATGAGAGTCGTGGACTTCATTAACATTCGATCTGGGCTACTGGGACTCGTTAAAAGTATCCATGGAGGCATGATTGATCGAATTCTCGCTCATCTCCTCAAACAAATCATGTGCGCTATCTGCTTCTTTGTTGAGGAAATTGCCTCTGCAAGAAGCATCCACGTGATTTCTGAGTTGCTTAGTCAACCCGTGGTAGAAAATCTGCACAAGTTGCCATTTCGGCACCTCGTGGTGTGGACACCTCCGCAATAGGTCCTAGAATCTCTCCCAGGCAACATGAAACTGCTCCCCCGACCATTGGGTAAAGGTAGTAATTGCCCGTCTCAAAGCATTAGTATGTCCAACAGGGAAGAATTTCTTCAGAAAGGCCGATTTCAACTTATTCCAAGTTGCAATTGGTCTTCCTATAGTCCTGTACCAATGAGCAGCTTTATCCCTAAGAGAGTGGGGGAAGAGCCTCATAATCATTTGCTCCTCATTCACATTACGTGCCTTAGTAGTCTGGACCAAAGTGGACAAGTCCTCCAAGTGCTGAAACGAATCTTCAGAGCCAAGCCCATGGAAATGTTTGATCAGGCTTAACACCTAGGGCTTGATTTCTACATCTCTGGTAGGAATCTAGATGCTGGGACGTTCCTCGTAATTTGAAGGATCATAAAACTCTTTCAAGGGTTGAGCGCTCTGCACTCTCTGGAACCATTCTTGCATTCTCTACATTTGTTCCAGTTGCCTTCAAAATACCTCCTGTGGATCCTGGGGCAAAGGAGTCAATTGATCGGCTATGGGATCAATTTGGCCAAAATCCAATCTACGCCTCCTAGAATACTCTAGTGGTCCTTCCAATCGAGGATTCAATGACCTTCCTTTTAGCATAAGCTAGGAAAAGGTCGGAAGGACTGGGGATAAGAACCCTACAGCACAACAAAACAAGCTTGTCCTTAAGTGGGGTAGCCTAAGGATCTACAGACTCTCAGAACCCGCCTTAAGATTATAAATGATTTACTCTACTTGTGTCTGCTCAATCCAACCAGTTAGAAGGAGGGACTGGGAAGAAGGTTCTTCCTTCAGCTTGCGCCTCCGGTTCCTAGTGTACCCCCAGCCACGGTCGTTTGACGCTACTCCCCTAGCTAGACGTCAGATTGATCAATACAAGCAAGTTAATCGTAAACAATCTAAGACTGGACCCCGAAGAGCGAATCAGTCCTTAAGGCCAATGTCTACTCGATTTTATTTAGGCCTGGGATTGTAGTGCTTATGGAATATGGTGGGCCCTTAAAATGGGTTATGCCCTTAATGATCAATTGAGTATGTGTAAGTGCGTGCACAACCAAGATTTTCAAGCAAGATTATTTGTGATGAGTAGATTTTAATGTTCAAATCTTGCTTAAGTAGCTTTTAGGGTTTAGAATTAGGTTGAATTCAATCAAGTTTAAGGAAAATCAGGTTTTAAAGCACGTGTGAAGATTGCCTTCCTTTTGAAATCAGAAATAAAGTGGAGTGCCTGGAATGAACCTAGATTGAAAACCCTAAGAGGAAGCTACTTGGTGAGCTAATTTTATGTTGAGTGGTATAGCCCAAACAACTCAAACAATTGGCCACAAATGCACCACTGAGTTAGGCACACAAAAATGATTAACCTAAAATAATTTCCACTCTTTTATGTGTTGATTTGGGTGTACCGGTTCCACAGATCAGAATATGGTTGAGTAGAAGAAAATCAATTAGGTTAAGAGCCTTGAATGTGGGTGTATGTTGTGTGTATGTTGAATTACCCCACAAAATGTCTTTTTATTTTTTTATATGCGAGGGTGAAATGAATGTGAGTAAAAATCCAAACAACCAAACTAATTCTACGATTTATGCAAACACCTAGGTTAATTGGAATTTGAAATTAATGTGATGGAATGAAATCTATGGAGGAAGAAGAATGGGGAGCACTTACAGTCGTCTTCAACTGCACTTTACTCTGATCTACCACTTGACGATTCCCTAATAGAGGTATCTACAAAACAATAGACACGATAGAAGACAGTAAAGTGCGTGAAATGTGAAAAGAAGATCGGAAAATCGTTGCCTCCCCGGCAACGGTGCCAAAATATTGAATGGCGGAAGACTACGCTATCAGAGTTGGTTTTGAAAACCTATCGTTGTAATTAGAGTAGCGAAGAAATCCGTTCAACAAATAAAATTTATACCGAAAAATCTGTAAAGAAATTTCAGGTCGAACACAGGGAGGCTACGTCGATCAAAATTCACAATTATATTTTTTTTGTGTTTTTGTTTAAAGGACGGAATAATCATAATGGAATCAATATAGAAAATAAGAGAGAGAGAGAACATTCACTTGATATTGCAAAATATTTTTACAACTAAGAAAGCGAGAAATGATTACAACTAGAAAGCAAGAAAATTCTACTCTAGAAAGTAGTAAAAAGAATGGGAGAGAGAAGTTATCCTCCTCGATGATCGCTTGGAGGATGAGCCAGACAGGACAATGCCTGAAAGACGAGGGATGGAGCAGGAAGAAGGAGGACGAAGCAAAAGGAACAGGAATGAGGCAGCACGTCGTCGTCATCGTGGGATCCGCTCCCGAAATGGGGGCGAAAACTTGGTTTTAGCTCTTAAGGAGCATCCCGGGTGTGGGACAAGCTTCTCTTAAGCTTTGGAGAGGGAGAGAGGAGAAGGAAGAGATGAGAAATCTGTATGGTAGGGGTCTCCTTTTATAGTTGCAAGGAGTGGGGGCATTTTGGACATTACAACATGAAAAAATTAATACAGGACCTTTAGTGATGGATTTATCTATCACTAAACGCCTGAACATGGCTGACGTGCACGTGCCGCACGCACCCACTCACCTTCAGCACCCTTCAATGCCCGCGCACATTCGAGCACGCTCAGCGGTTCGATCAAGAGATCGAATGGCTTAAACTGCCTTCGCCCGCGACGCACGCCCGCATGCGATCGAGTGTTTGCGCCGCGCATCTGATCGCACGTGGGCGCTATCGGTCGATCTGCGCCGTTGGATGCGCATCGCGCGGCTCCAATCGCGTGCCCACTCACAACAGATGCAGGCTCGAACATGCGCCATCCACCTCCACAGCACCTTAACTGCTGCACTACATGTGCGGTTGAAGCGCGTTGAGGAATTTGCACACTGTCGATGTCAGTTGTTGGATCTTCATCCGATGGTCGAGATCAAGCGTTGCTTGTGCCTTCAGATGAGGAGAGCACTGGATGAGCGGTGGCATGGCACATTCTCGACCAATGCGGCTGAGATTTGTCAAGCAGGTGAAGAAGAAGAGCTGCGGCCGGTGATGGGCAGCTATGATGGCACCACGTGGCGCCATCTAGGCCGTCCATCTTTTGAGTGTTGTAGATGGTGCCATGGGTGTCAGATTGGACCGATTTTCACACTATTAGGCTACGATCATCGATCCGAACCCATTCATACGATCGGATTTGTCGTCTGAGCTGCGGATTAACACCATCTTGCTGCTTGGTCTTTAGGGTTCCTTAGTCTCTATCTGGTGCCACGGATGTTCGATTAGGGTGATCTTGGAGTCATTGAAATCCAATCATCGCCTTGATCAGATTCGTACGGTTGGATCTTCAATCCGAGACCCCGATTAAAAAGTCACCCTGTCCCTAACCATAAAAGGAGACAATTACTAGACAATTTATATAACTTGATCTAAATGCATGATTATGCATGTTATGCACTATTTACAATGTATAATGCTAATGTGACACTAAAAACATGAGTTAATAGACATTTTAGGTTAATCAAATGTATGCACATCAAATAGCCTCCTCTGCCTTAGGATCCATAGGAGGTATTTGAAAGGCACCTGGAACAAATGTAGAGAATGCAAGAATGGTTCCAGAGAATGTAGGGCGCTCAGCCCTTGAAGGATTTTTATGATCCTTCAAATTATGGGGAACATCCCAGTGTCCAGATTCCTGCCAAAGACGTAGAAATCAAGCCCCAGGTGTTAAGCCTGATCAAACATTTCCATGGGCTTAGCTCTGAAGACCCGTTTCAGCACTTGGAGGACTTGACCACTTTGGTCCAGACCACCAAGGCACGAAACGTGAATGAGCAGCAGATGATCAATGGGCTCTTCCCCCACT
Source organism: Thalassia testudinum (assembly GCA_037157565.1). Classification (NCBI taxonomy): domain Eukaryota; kingdom Viridiplantae; phylum Streptophyta; class Magnoliopsida; order Alismatales; family Hydrocharitaceae; genus Thalassia; species Thalassia testudinum. The sequence continues at coordinate 151,524,689 of JAZHRO010000031.1, forward strand.
CTCTTAGGGATAAAGCTGCTCATTAGTACAGGACTATAGGAAGGCCAATTGCAACTTGGAATGATTTGAAATCAGCCTTCCTGAAGAAATTCTTCCCTGTCGGACGTACCAATGCTTTGAGATAGGCAATTACTACCTTCACTCAGCGACCGGGGGAGCAGTTTCATGTTTCCTGGGAGCGATTCCAGGACTTATTGAAGAGGTGTCCATACCACAAGGTGTCAAAATGGCAACTCGTGCAGATCGTCTACCACGGGTTGATTAGGCAACTCAGAAATCACGTGGACGCTTCTTGCGGAGGCAATTTCCTCAACAAAGACGTAGATAGCGCACATGATTTGTTTGAGGAGATGAGCGAGAATTCAATTAATCATGCCTCCATGGATACTTTTAACCAGTCCCAACAACCCAAATCAAATGTTAATGAAGTCCATAACTCTCATTCATTCGATATGGAATTGATTTGCAATAAACTAGATAAGGTGGACTTGGTTACTAAAAGGATGGAGGAGTAGATGGCTGGAAATTCAATGAACAATTCTTGATCCACTCAATCCTAGAATTTGGGATTCCATTCGTTGCGAGCTCCTTCTGGACGGGAGTTCGTGAATCAACTTGATGCGGCTCAACCTATGAGTCAGCATTATTCGGAACCCCACGGGTTCCAAACTAGGGTCTTTGATCCTAGTTTCTCTCATCCCTCCCTTTCTTTCTCTCCATCCTCACCCTATGAGGATGTCTATGTTGTACAGGAGAATTTTAGGTCCAACCCTTACTCCAATGCTTATAATCCAGGTTGAAGGAACCAGCCTAACTTCTCCTGGAAAAACTCGAGGCAGCTGACCCAATTCCGACCTAGCAAATATGCTCCACAACGACCAATGGGTCAAGGTCATGTTTACACTCAACTGCCCTCGAATCAGGTCAATTAGGCAGCTTGGAATGCCCGTCAACCATAGGGTAGTCTAATTTGAACCGACAAATGGTAGAGATGCAAGGATCTATGCTCCAGCTCATGCAGCAAATGAAAACCTCGCTGGACAACTTGCAAATCGGATTCATTGCTAATTCTTGTCAACCTGAATCTCTACCATCTCAACCCGTACCCAACCCACGTAATATCCAAAATCTGGGCAACCAAGCCCATGGGTACGGGAATCAGAGGGACCCACACACACATGCTCAGGTGGTTGAGTAGGGTTCTTCTTCTTCTTCTTCCTCAAATCAAAGGTTTTTGGCAAATGAAGCCCCTCCAATCTTTCCTAACCCTCCCGAAGACCCAAACCCGTATGCATCTGCTAATTTAGTTACTTTGAGGAGTGGAAAACAAACTCAGGATCCACAACCGCATTGTTCTGATCTACCAAATCTTGGAAAGTCTGAGGAGAGAAAGGAGAACTCCAAAGAAGAAATCAAGGCTCAAGAACCTGATTCCGAAGATCCGACTCATGTTCCCTTTCCTGAGGCCTTGATTAGATCAAGGAAGAAAAAGTATGTTGATAGTAATGAGGAGTTTCTGAATATTTTCAAGAATGTTGAGATCAATATCCTGCTCCTCGACGCTATCAAACATATATCGTATTACACGAAATTTTTAAAGGATTTATGTACACAGAAGCGTAAGTCGAGAGAATCTGTTTCAAGGAAGGCGGTACTCTCCAAGCAGGCTAGTTCTGTTATCCTACACCACCTCCCTCAGAAAAAGAGCGATCCAGGTGCTCCTTTGATTTCTTGTGTCATCGAAGATTACACCTTTGATAGAGCACTACTGATCTGGGTGCATCCATTAACCTAATTCTAACTTCTCTTTACGAGAAGTTCAGATTAGGTGAACTTCGATCGACTTTAGTAACGCTGTAGTTAGCGGACCGTTCAATCACAAATCCATGAGGCATTATTGAAGATGTTATTATCAAGGTTAAGGATTTTTATTCTCTTCTAAATTTCCTTGTCCTTGATATGGATGTACCTAAGAATTTAAGGAACACAGCCATCATTCTGAGGCGTCCGTTCCTGGCTACCTCCAAGGCCAACATTAACTGTAAGAGCGGTAGCATGGAAATCACCTTTGGGGATCAAAGTATGAAATTAGATATTTTTAAGGTGATTAACAAATTTGAGGATTGTGGATTTATTGAGGAACTTGAGGGAGATAGTTTGAATATTGAAACTTGTATGGCAGTTTCTGCAATTGAAAGTTCCTCCTATTGTGAAAGATCTAAACTGCAACCCTCTATGGCAAACCTGCCATATTCTGAAGAAGTTATTGATTTTATTCACTTTCAACCTCTTCTGCTTGATGAATCTTCATCAGCATCATCCTTACCTTCATTCCAAAACCCGCCCCAGCTTGAACTGAAACCATTGCCTGAGAATTTGAAATATCAATTTTTGGGGCCTCAAAAGACGCTCCCTGTGATTATCAGTGCTAGATTAAGTAAGGAGTAGGAGATTAAATTAATCAAGGTCCTTAAGGAACACAAGGAGGCAATTGGTTGGACCATTCATAACCTTAGGGGGATCGAGACATCTTATTGCAATCATAGAATATTTTTGGAAGATAGATCCCGCCCTTCTCACCAAATGTAGAGGAGATTAAACCCAAATATGCAAGAAATGGTCAAGAAGGAAATTATCAAGTAGCTCGATGTAGGAATCATTTATCCGATCTCTGATAGTCTTTGGGTAAGTCCCATGCAAATTATTCCCAAGAAAGCTAGGATTACCATTGTGACTAACGAGAAAGGAGAATCTTTCACAACTCGTTCAGCTTCCTCTTCGAGAGTTTGTATTGATTACAAGAAGCTGAACACAGCCATGAAAAAGGATCATTTCCCTTTGCCCTTTATCGATCAAATCCTTGAAAGACTAGCTAGGTTGTTACGAACCAGTTCCCGAATCCCTACCGAACACGAGAATCGGACTGACTCGACTGATCCCAAGACCCAGTCGTCCAACGAGAAAGTAACCATAAAGTAGTAAATAAACCACATTCACCATGCAAGTAACTAACAGTAACAAAAGTACAGCAGTAAAGAAAAAAACTACTACAGTACATACCACCACAACCGTAGAGAATTAAAAATAGGTATAGAAACATGAAGATTACAATAAAAGAGTACAAGTGAAACAGAAATACTCACTACTACAGAAAAATGGTACAACAAAGTACAACTACTGGGCTCTACTAGGCCCAGCACCCTCTGCAACCGCAGGCTCTGGCTGCTCAACGCCTGGTCCTGAAAAAGGTGACAAATGTGATATGTCAGCGAAACGCTGAGTAGAGTGGCAAACAGCTAGCTAAGAAAACAGTAAAGGTGGACAAGTGGCTGTTGTTTTTAATTTCTTTCTTTATTTCTCTATTTACTCTTTCTTGAATTATTTCTCAGATCTTTCTCTTAATCTCGAATGTTCCTCGTGGGAATGATCTTGATTGCAGTCTTTTCCGAAAAGTAGAAGTAGCATGTGGTGCTCTCTTGGCCGGGAGAGTCCCCCGTGGTGGTTCTACCCTCAGTCAACCATCTCAAGGTCACTGACAAACGTAACGGTGACTACGGCACGTGCGATAAATGCACGGGTAGCTACCCTACACTAGCACGCGGTCAGTCGTTTCCGTTAACGGGTGCACCCAAAGCACAGCACGGAACCAGTATAGGGCAGAGCCCTCTTAGTAACAGGGGTCCAGCTCCTCCATAGTAACCAAACAGGGGTCTTGCCCCTCCACAGTCCGCGCACCCTCGCCTGACTACCCTGGTTTGCCCAGTGGGCCTAACAAGTCGGTGTAAGACGATTAGCTGAACCCCGGGGCCCGTGGGGTGGCTAGCTCTCTCCCTACACTAGTAGCTCTCCCCAGTACTATGTACGCGAGGGCCAAAAGTCGATACAAAGTAGCCATACCTAACCCCGGGTCCCTGGGGCGGTTAGCTCCGCTCTGCATTAAACAGGGGGGGCAATCGCTCTCCTTGGTACTCCGTACTCAAGGGCCAGCTCACTTTCCCATCCACTTTCCCAGTTCCATTCTATTTATTTTCCAGGAGTTCTACTCCTAATTCCCTGTAGGGTTCATGCTCATATTTCTCAGGCCAAGCTATACTAGGTTTCATCATTTCAGTTTCATTCACATTTAGCCCATGTTTCCAACATTTAATATCAATTTATATACGAGCAGCTCAAATTTAATTTCCAAACAACAGGAATTACATGTAGCAGTTACTAGCAGCAGTACTCTACATTTCACAGGCAGCTGTTATCCAATTATAGGCAATTATCATTATTCTGTCTACTTATCCAAGACTGCAATTCAGGCATTCACGACATTCGTTTCAGTGTTTCTGTTCCTAGGATTCATGCCACACCCTAGGATCTATCATTCAATCTAGTTTTCAAGTCCTAGGATTCATGCCATACCCTAGGATCTATCATTCAATCTAGTTTTCAGGTCCTAGGATTCATGCCATATCCTAGGATCTATTATTCATCTCAAAGATGCATTAATGTTAGTAAATAACTAAGGGCAGCCACTCTACTTGCAAAATCGGGAGTAATGGGGGCGTGATCGGCAGGTCCACGTGCCTCTACAACCCCCAAAGCTGCAACAGAACGAGGTCCTAACACAAGGATCAATCACAAGGAACCACTTAGAACAGGATACAAGTATTTTAAACAAGTAGAGGAACTAATTCTGAGAAAAATGGAATCTTAAAAATGGAAATCGAACCTCGAACAGATCCTAAACGGGTCAAAAATGATAATTCTGACTCAAATCAGACGTCTGGAACACCTTCCAGATGTCTTAAAAAGTGGTCCAGGTCATACCTCACTCTACGCTGCTCCTTAAACGTCCAGGGATCCTGTTGAATCGTCTGAATCCAGTTCCAGACGTCCGACCACCTCTCCAGACGTCTGGAGACGTTCTCCACCATCTGGTACTATGCCCAGACGTCCGATCTGCGTGGGAGGGCATGTCCTCTCGCCTTCCCGAAATGAAACCTGCACACGCGACGAAAGCCTCCTCATCACGACATGTCTCAGCACTTTGGCAGATCGGCCTGCATGGCCATATCCACAAAAAGGAGGAAGAGGAGAAATTTCGTACCTCTCAGTCGTCTGGAGCTCCCTCCAGATGTCGCCCGCGTCGTTTGGATGTAGGTCCAAACGTCTGATTCTAGGAAAAATTCCCAGAATCAGAACATCCTCGCCTTCTTCCCACAGCGCGCGAGCTCGCCATGCAGCCGCTCGCCCGCTACTCGAACTACAGTAGCACCAGGGGAGATCTCCCCTACACGACGCCCCTCCGAGCACACGCCGGGCGGCCTCGAGCTGCTTTGGAGGGCTCGTTCTCTCTTCCTTGCGTGCTCTCCCTCTTCTTCCCTCTCGCTGCACCTCTTCCACTCCGCACCGCACCCGGCAGTAGCTGCTGCCCTCGCTCTCTCTCTCTCTCACGATCATGCTGGAAGGAGGAGTCGGTGGGGTGGTGAATGAGGGAGGGGGGAGGGGTATTTGAAGGCGTGGGAGAGGTGTCTGCAGGTCTGCGAGGGAAGAGAGAGAAAGGAAAGGGCGGTGGGTTGCAGTCTGCGCGTGACACGTGCGCAGACTCGCGATCGTACGCATGCCAAAATTTATTTCCAAACGCCTAGGAAGGCATCCAGATGTCTAACCAGACGTCTGAACCAACTCCCAGATGTTTAAAAAAAAACTTTTGATGTCTCGGGTCTTAACACGGGCAGAAGTACTTCAGTTTCCTTGACGGTTACTCAGGATACAATCAAGTCCCTATCCATCTTAAGGATCAGGAAAAAATAACTTTCACCTATCCCTACAGAACCTTTGCTTTCCATAGGATGCCATTCGGCTTATGCAATGCACCTGCGACTTTTCAAAGGTGTATGCTGGCCATATTCTTTGACATGGTGGGAGAGTTTATGGAAGTTTTCATGGACGATTTCTCTATTTTTGGAGAATCATTTGATTCTTGTTTGGCTAATCTTGAAATGATTCTTAAAAGATGCATCAAAACAAGATTGGTCTTTAGCTAGGAAAAGAGTTATTTCATGACACAAGAAGGCATTGTCTTGGGTCATGTAATCTCTGAACAGGGTATCGAAGTTGACAAAGCTAAGGTTGATGCTATCTCTAAGCTTCCTCCTCCCACATCTGACAAACAAATTCGATCATCTCTTGGTCATGTAGGATTCTATAGGAGGTTCATCAAAGACTTTTCTAAGGTTGCTCGCCCTCTGAGCAACCTTCTCGCCAAAGATACGCCATTTCATTTCAATAAATCATGCCATAAGGCATTTGATTTTCTTAAAATGGCAGTCACTTATGCTCCGGTGTTGCAACCACCAGTTTAGACAACCCCATTTGAGATCATGACAAACACTTCTGATTACGTGGTTGGGGCTGTTTGGGGTCAGAAGATTGATAGGAAGCCCTCTGTCATCTACTATGCTAATAAAACTCTGGATGAGGCCCAGAGAAATTACACTGTCACTGAGAAGGAATTACTAGCTGTAGTATTTTCTTTGGAGAAATTTAGGACTTATCTCTTAGGGTCTCACGTCATCATATATACCAACCACTCGACCTTGAGACATCTCTTGGCCAAAAAGGATGCCAAACCCCAACTTATTCAATGGATTCTTCTGCTTCAAAAATTTGATCTTGAAATCAAGGATAAATCCAGGGCACAAAATGTGGTGGCGAATCATCTTTCGAGACTTATGAGTGATTCTTCTCATCTAGACATTCCGATTGCTGATGCTTTTCTAGATGAGACTATCCTTACAGTTTCAGGTGGCCAAACCCCATGGTTTGCTGACATTGTTAATTATTTGGCCGTTGGTCAAATCCCTCAGGATTGGACCAAGCAACAATGGAATATACTCAAATCTGATGCCAAATATTACTTCTAGGAGGACCTTGAACTGTACTGCATTAGCTCTGATCAAATTATTCGTCGATGCATTCCGGAGAATGAATTCAAGAGTATACTAGAGTTCTGCCATGCATCTGCGAGTGGTGAACACTTCTCTTAGAAAAAGACGGCTACAAAAATTTTGTAATCTGGATTCTATTGGCCATCTTTATTCAAGGATGCCCAGGAATTCTCGAGGTCGTGTTCCCGATGCCAAGCACTTGGGAGCTTAACCAAGAGAGACATGATGCCCCTAAACCTGATTCTTCCCGTCAAAATTTTTGACGTTTGGGGCATCAATTTCATGGGACCCTTCCTTCCTTCATTTGGACATCAGTACATTCTCGTCACTGTTGATTACGTGTCCAAGTGGATAGAGGCTATTCCCACCCAAATAATGACCACACGGTGGTCATCGATTTTGTCAAGAAGAACATCTTCAGCCAATTCAGGATTCCAAGGGCCATCATCAACGATGGTGGCACTCATTTCACTAATGCTCAGTTCCGTAATTTGCTGGCAAAATACGAGGTTAATCACAGAATCTCCACACCTTACCATCCCCAGATGAATGGACAGGCCGAGATCTCCAATCAAGAGATCAAGAATATTATACAGAAAATGGTTAGGCTTGATCGCAAAGACTGCACTCAAAAGCTTGAGGATGCTCTTTGGGCCTACCGTATGGCGTATAAAATGCCCATAGGCATGTCTCCATTTCGTCTAGTGTATGGAAATGCGTGCCATTTACCCGTAGAAATTGAACATAGGGCATTCTGGGCAATCAAGCAATGTAATCTAGATTTAAGTTTAGCCGAGAAGACCAGGAAACTCCAACTATCTGAGTTGGAGGAGCTTAGAAATGACGCATATGAGAATGCCAAGATTTATAAGGCTCGGACAATGCTCTTCATGACCAATTGATTTCCTGCAAGAGCTTTGAGCCAAACCAGAAAGTCTGGCTCTTTGATTCTCAACTTAAGCTCTTTCCCACTAAACTTAAGTGAAAATGGAATGGTCCATTCATCATCGATCAGATATTTCCAAATGGGGCTGTTCAGATTTCTGACCCAAAGACGGGTAATTCATTCAAAGTCAACAGTCAACGTTTGAAGCCTTTTATTGACCGCATTGTTCCAAAACCCGTCTCAGACATGGTTGCTCTCATCATGTTGTGATATCTTTGTCTAGACTTTGCTTAGCTGATGGCATTAAACTCGGTAGTTGTACAGTCTGACTCAGAGCTGACCCGAGCATCATATTCAGGTGATATCTTCTACATTCTACCTTCCTTTCATGTCTTTTATTCTCAATGCGGACATTGCATCAGCTAGGCATGGGGGGGAGGATTCATTTCTAAATCAATTTGTTAGCTCTGTGGAATTCTTGTAAATGCTACTTATTTTCTTATATATACATAAAAAAAAATTTGAATTGGGAAGGAATACTTGGACATTATGACCTTTTAATATTAGGAAATATTACAGTAGGATTTGAACACTAAGACACTTCAAGTCTTTGGGCTTAATCAGCTCGGGTATCCACTAAAATGTGGATTTTTTTATTGAGTCCTCGCCATCCTGAATTCTATTTTAATTTTATTAAATAAGTTTGGGTGATAAGTACAGACTTATCAACCCGCTATCTAATTTGAGGGAACTTTAAGTCTAAGCATCTACACACTATTCGTCACTGACTCGCTGTTCGACGATTTTAACAGAAATTGGGTAGCTAATGAACCTTCTATGGTGGTATGGCTGGCAAGTTATCGTGGGTAACAGTCCATAGGTAGATTGTCTAAAGCCCAACCACGGGACCATTCTTTTCTTGCTGCCTTTAGGTAAATCTTAGACCATGGAAGCCACCTACTTAAAAAGAAAAGAAAAAGAAAAGGAGAAAGGAGAAAAGAAAGAAAAAGAAACTAAAGAAATAAGTCACACTTCGCCGCACGAGTATGACTGACAAGTTGTCGATGGTAATAGCTCATTGACCGGTTATCCAGAACCCAGCTCAAGAAATACACTAAAAATTCCTAAAACACTTAGGAAGAAGCGGAGAAGTAGAATAAGCCGAGGAGATATATACTAGATTCACCCTTATGTTGACCCGATAAAAATAAAAGTAGGGAGAAAGCTATCAGTCGTATAGATACACCTTTAGGCAAAATTCTTTTTAAGGTCACCTAGGGGGGTAGAAACCCAAAGTCCGTTCTGATTGCCGATCAATGAGTCTATCACTTTCACAAAAAGATGCTTAGAACTTAGGGGTCTCATCAAGTCTTGGGTGGGTTGAGTGGCTGTAGAAAGTCGCTCTGTAACCCTAAACTCAAAAATCGAAAAAATTAGAAAAGAAGAAAAAGGTGAAAAAGAGATCTTTCTTTGAATAAGGCGAGGGCTTGAAATTTTGGCAGATACTTGGGCACTGTTCTGTCTTTGAAATTTCAAGTCCTAAGTAAAAATTTCTTAATGTTGACAATGACTTGTGCCTGAGTAATCCAACCCTAATTCTTTTATAAATAGCATATAGTTTTTGTTAGGGACTAGCAAAAGATAGGCATGGGGGTGTGATGTGCATACATCTAAATAGCCAAAAATGTCTATTTATGCATGTTTTTAGTGTCATATTAGCATCATACATTGTAAATATTGCATAACATGCATAATCATGTATTTAGGTCAAGTTTTATAAATTTTATAGTAATTGTCTCCTTTTATGGTCAAGGATAGGGTGATTTTTAATCAAGGCCTCAGATCGAAGATCCAAACCATATGGATTTGATGAAGGTGACAATTGCAGTTCAATGACTCCAAGATCGCCCTGATCGGACATCCGTAGCATCAGATATAGACCGAGGAAGCCTAAAGATAAAGGGCCAAGATGGCATTAATCCACACCTCAGATGACAAATCCGACTGCATGAATGGGTTTGGATCGATGATCGCAGCCTAACGACGCAAAAATCGATCCAATCTGACACCCGTGGCACCGTCTACAACACATAGAAGATGGACGGCCAAGATGGCGCCATGTGGCACCATCTCAGCCACCTGATCAGCCCCAAGGAATCGCAGCTGCATCTCCAAAGACCCTCCATCGAGCGATCCTAGCTGTTGGATCTTAATCCAACCACCAGGATTAACTATGAAGCACCGCTCTCCTCTTCAAAAGGCATTTGGGTGCAGTGAATCTGAACCGTCGAATCTTGATCTAACAGCCACGGATCCACGCGTTTAATTCATCTTTACGACAAAGCTTCAACGATAGCACATTGGTTATGCTGCTGCAGGCGAAGCGCGAGTCGCACGTTCGAACTCTACTAAGCGCTCAAATCAAGCGCGGGCGTAGAGTGATCACAATTCGGCCGTCAGATGAAGATCGTACGCACGAGAAGCGAAGACGTGGTGCAAAGAGGAGCATTGATCGCTTACACGTGCGATGACTCGCGTCTGCACGCCTCATCGCACGCACGGGCGTGTGGAAGGGGCATTTGAACGAGTGTTGTGAGGACAACTTTAAGTCGTCCGATCTTGAGATCTGATGGCTAATATCGCCTAAACGTGGGTATACCTTTTAGGCGTGGAAGAGGAGCAGGCGCGCACGTAGCGGGCATAAGTCACCCATGACGAGCCTTTAGCGACGTTTAATTCTGTCACTAAAGCTTAATTAATATTTTGAAGTTAAAATGTCCAAATTGCCCCCAATCCTTGCAATTATAAAAGGAGACTCCTACCCTATGAAATTTTCATCCGTTCCTTCTCCTCTCTTCCTCTCCAAAGCTTAAGAGAAAGTTGTCCCACACCTGGGATGCTCCTTAAAAGTTAAATCCAAGTTTTCACCTCCATTCCGGAAGTGGTTCCCGCAACGATGACGACGTGCTGCCTCATTCCTGTTCTTCTGACTTCGTCCTCCTTCCTGCCTCGTCCTCCATCTTCCAGGCGTCGCCTCTGTCTGGCTCGTCCTCCAAGCATTCGTTGAGGAGGATAACATCTCTCTCCCTTCTTTTATCACTTTCTGGAGTAGAATTTTCTGCTTTCTAGTTGTAATAGTTTTCCGCTTTCTAGTATAATCATTTCCTGCTTTCTTAGTTGTAAAACATTATTCAAATACCAAGTGATTGTTCTCTCCCTTTCTTTCTCTCTCTTATTGTTTATATCGATTCCATTGTGATTATTTCATTTTTAAAAAAAATATACAAAAAAAATATAACTACGGATTTTGAGATCGACGTAGCCTCCCTGTGTTTGACTCGGAACTTCTTTACGGATTTTCGGTATAAATTTTATCTGTTGAATGGATTTCTTCACGACTCGAACAACGACGATGGATTTCGAATCCAACTCTGAACATGCAGTTTTCCGCTTTCAACATTCATCAACTAGTATTTCTTCTATATGAACTTGTATGAGTAATGGTCTATAACCAAGTTGAATCGGTGTATCACCACATGAATTGATCCATATGATTTAGTAAGATTTTAAGCATCAAGAACCTAATAAAAGCATGCTTACCTAGTGCAGCCAACATAGGTGACATGTATCAATTGATATTAATGTGGACTCATGCATGTCTTGCTCCTAATAGTTGTGGGTTGATGCTATCAATAATTTATTTGTGTTATTTATGATGGTCTCTTGCTAAGTGTACCTTATGCTTTTACCTTTGTTCTCTTTAGATTGATTTTAGCTTAGAGTTTTTTTCTCAAAAGGAATCATACAAATTCCTAATGAAAACAAAAGTGTAAACCCTAAAACGAAGGAGAAGGTGATAGGAAAATTTTTAGTGTAAGAAAAGCAGTGACCAAGCAACTTTGACTCCTTGTTAGTCTTTATGATTAGGGACTATTTCATCATGACTACCATGATCATTATTGTTCTTAGAACTTTCTCATGCTTTAGCTAGAGTTTGAACTTGCTTAAGCTACCTTCATTTTGATTTTGAGCTTTAGTTTTTTTTATCTTGAGCTTGTTCTTGAGACTATCCTCTAACTTTAAGCATGATTATTCAAGTCCATCCTTAACTTAGTAATCCATAAAATAACCTAACTACCTTTGTTCTTAAGCTTGTGAGATCGCCTTTGACTTCAAGTTTGATTCCTTCCAATCCTTGAACTATACCATACTTGAGTAACTATCTTTGTTTGTGCATAAGCTACTTCGTCCAAAGATTAAAATAAGTAGATTTTATTAACACCAAATAGTCATGCAAAACTTGGTTATGATATTTTGGTCAGCTAATAGTTCTAGTAGATTATTAAATTCACCAAATTTTGTCATCTTCTTCTAAACATTTAATATTTTCTATTTTAAAGTTAACTTTTGGTGGCTATTGGTATACCCTTTGGTGCTTATTTAATCTAATTTCAAGCTATTGCAATGTGAATTCAACTCTTAAAGTAACTTTTGATGCCTATAAATGCTTTCACTCATCTTGTTGAGGCATGCAAGTTCATAAGCTATATAGATGTTCTAATTCTCTCATTTTTAATATTCTTCTAAGAATTCCAATAGATCTTTTCAACTCTTCTATTTTCTCACTCTTTGGAACTCAATTCTACCAAACTATTGTGCTTCAAACCACTCTTTGGGGAGATCTCTTAAGCGCTGCCTTTTTTACTGTGGTTAGTTCTAATATCTTGCAGATCTAATTTCTTACTTACGTATTGTATTGGGTGTCTAGCCTACACTTCTAAAAAGAGACAAATCACTTCATGTGTGGCTAAGAAGAGTGGGTATTTTGTGCTAACCTACTTGTTTTAAATCAATGCAATTAGTGTCTATTTTGACATGAAGTACCAACCATCAAAGTGCACAATTTGTCTCAGCATTTGCATGCTTTTTGGATGGATATCAAATTTTCTCATATTTCTTGTAGTGCCTCTCTCTAATTGCTGGTCATAGCATGAATTGCATGGTCCAACCTATCTACATGGATAAGAAATTATGTATATGTTACTCAATGTATATGAATACGATTACATACATAAACCTCAACCATCATCGCTGTAAAAACCTTCATAAGAATTAGTCTCGCTTTATTCATATAATTTATAGTTCATTAAACTTGCATACTTATAAGTTTATCTTCAAGTTTTTTCTCTTGAAAAAGGTAAAATTTGAATCTTTATCTTTTTATAATGAAGTCCATTTACCACAACCATCTAGCTACTTGTGCAAGTTATTTGCAATTTTTTCATGTTGGAACTATATATTTACTATTTTGGCACTAAATTAACGAATGATCCATATGGATCTAATTCATTACTCAAACTACTAATGTGGTTAAATATGCTTCAACTTTGGTCATTAGTAGTTAAAGACACATAAGCTAATCTCGAATCATTTGTCAATCTTTCATGGAGGCTTTTGGCACATCAATTCTCGCGGCTGACCACACGTTGTGGCGGTGGATTCAAATTGGCAATGGAGATGTCATGTAAACACATGGATGGAAATTACCAACACATGGTGAAAGGGTCTCCGACTGCAAATACGTCAAGTTCAATTGTGGAGAAGTGGTGGAACTTGAAGACCACCGTGTAGCTTTGACACGATAGCCAACCAATTGAAGGAGACATGCTGATCGCCACATATCCATTCCCTTTAATATATGGGCAATGATATATGTATGCAGACACATTTAATACACCTCACTCACATCTTACATCACACCATTCAATCACATAATATGTCATGGATCATGCATTCCTTCCTTGACAAAAAGAAATCGCATACAAAAATATATTCACTTTTACATACATCAAAGTATTTTGCTTAATATACCAAGTCACCTAGGACACAAGTCGTGGCTTGCGAATCCATTGGGCGTAGCCCATATTGGAGGAGACCAGTGTAGAGGAGTGGCTTTCTCTCAGCCACCAGAATTCCTCCATTGGATTTGGACGCCAACGAGCGAAGGCCTCGCGTTAGGCCACGTGGTGGTGAGAGATCAGCGTCGGCCACCTGTGGTCTGCGTTTTCGCCTCTCCTCCACTCCCTCTCCCTCGGATATTTTCGCGGGCGCCGCCTGTCGTGGTTGTGGTTCTAGTTGCTCGCAACACTGTTTCGTCAACGCGAGGGGACGTTATTCACAAAAAGGAAACATCGTCGGGGTTCCTACGCAAATAGCGGTGACGCATCCATCCAAAGGGTGCTTTCTAAAATGTGGTCGGGGTATATATTTCTTGCTGATCAGATCACGGTTATCAATTATACTTAATTTTTTTTATTTTTTAGGATGGGAAGGGAGAGTACTGTTAGCAAAGTGACGTATAATTTACCAAAGTACCTTGGAATGTCTAAGCAATTTGACATTTGCATATGGGAAGGATGCTCATGTAACAATGTGGTCATTTTTGTTTCGACCAAAATGAGTCGTATTGATACGGTCATGACATGCATTGAACAGAAGCAATAAAATCCCTACGTACCTTGTCTTTCAGTAGATTCTCTTCAAGTTTGGCAGGTAAATTTATACAGGGAACGTTGAATCAAAACACTCTTTGTTATCATGCAAATTAATTTGATGGGATTTGGTTAAAACACCATTATACATATAAATTAGGACATGGCCATGGATTGTTTCATCCGTGATATATAACAGAGGATTACGTGAATAGCATAATATAATATTCTTTCTTCCTCTCTCTAGATACTCCTAAAAGAGCTAGAGGAGGACATAGGTGCCAAATCAATACGTAGTGAAGTAAGCATGGCAATGTATCATTCTCCATGCCTGTCGATGAAAATTTAAGTGCTAATGTTCCTGAACCAAGGGAAAAGATACATTCGAGTCTGGGATGCAACGGTGAGGATTCGATCCTCGCGAATCTCCTATACATGCATGCCACGTCTTCAACGTCCCTCAACTCATATGCCTCATGCTGATCAGATTCAGTCAATCAATTTGTCGAGGTTTGGCACATGCAATCTTAGGAGCAACTTCAACGATACCACGCAAAACATTTGCAATTTCTGCAAAGAGTAACCCATGCGCGAAAACCCATAAACCCATGGGATTCTTTTTGGTACTTTCCCAAAGGGCCAAAAACGACGGGGACAAAAATGCAAAAAGAACCCCCCAATCGGAGTGCTTCGAGTGGAACGAGGTATGTGGAAGGAGAGAAGGCCCCGACTCCCCCTTCCCCCCCACACCACATGACTTGACGCACCCAAACAGTGAAACCTCCCGCCACCTCTTTCTAAATACATATATAAATAATACACAATCAAGCTCACCCCCACAACTCCCTCACGGAACCCACCACCCCTCTCGTCTCTCCTCTGCTCTCGTCTGAGAAAGAGGTCCAGCGAGATGAAGACGAAGAAGATGAGGACGACGATGAGAGCATGCGAGCTCTGCAAAGGAGAAGCCATACTTTACTGCGCCTCAGATAACGCCTTCCTCTGCTCCCATTGCGACACCCTCGTCCACGCCGCCAACTTCCTTGCCGCCCGCCACATCCGACGCCCCCTCTGCCCCTCCTGCAGAACCCATCTCTCCCCATGCCCCTCCTGCTTCCCCTATAACGACCACGACCATGAAGACGATGACGACGATCACGACGACGAATCCACCACCTCCTCCGCCGCCGCCTCCTCCACTTCCTGCATCTCCTCCTCCACCTCCAAGCGCCCGAGGCAGTCGATGAGGTCCCCCGGCGTCCCGTCAAGGGTGCTGAGGGCGGTGCTCGCCGCGAGGCTCCGTGGTGGGGGACCCGCGTGCCTTAGGCTAGCGGAGGAGCGGTACGGCGTCCCCGCGAGGGCGAACGCCGCGGCAGAGAGGAGGCTCGCCAACGCCTTCAGGGGACGGCGCGTGGAGGAAGAAGGATGGGCGGAGTCCTGGTTAGGCTGATCCGCAGATGTATCTTGTCATCGAACTCTCGATACTATGGTCCGGAAACTTGGGATTATATATATATATATATATATATATATATATATATACACACACACACACGTGGCGGAGGAAAGGGGGTTATCCGTTTGGTCACGCATGCGGTAGGTGCATTCTAATTCCTTGGTTTATATATATATACGTGTGTGTGTGTGTGTGTAATTCTTTTTAAGGGGATTCGTTGGTTTGCTTGGAAGAAAGAAATATGAGTGTTAGTTTGTTTAGCATTATCACCTTGTTATGATTTATTATTCGTTGTAGTGCGTGTTGTTGGCTCCGGTTTGGTGGGTAAGTTGATAGGAATAATTGCAAATTCTCGTCACCACCATCCCCCCACCACAAAAAAGTTAGAAGAAATCGTCGGAGTAGCAGGACGGATCCAGAGTCGGAATCCGACGCGGTCCAGAAGCTTTTGCAGAAAGAAGAGAGGCATTGTGGGGGCCATCGAACGGGTGTGCTTCAGCACAACAAGGCAATGTTTGGTACAGAAAATGAGTTCTCAAAACACATAAGAATCGGTGAAGGATGAAATAAAATGGAAGAATAAATGGATGCTGGTGTTTGAAATAATAGGTAAGTTAAATTTTAGTCAATAAAGAGAATGGAATAAATTTACATCAAATTAAGCATTGACATAAACTCACTTAAATAGAAATTAGGTAGATTTAATCAACTTACCAAATAACACTCAAGCACGTAATCCGATAATATTTTGGACTTCAATTTGTGAAAATTAGTTAGCGTAATATTCTATTATATGATCCTACAAGAGAGCTTTCCGACCAGCTAATTTCAACCATTAAATGTCAATTTAAAATGTAGAGTTCAGAGTAGTTAAGAGCACCCATGTGGATAGCTAAGTCTCAAAATCACTGCATTTTGAATATGTTGGATAACTCAGTTGGCCAACAAGTCTATACTACGTAAATGGGAATGGAAGATCTTCAATTTGAATCCTAATTAATTTAGGAGGATAGGTTTATGAGTTATTTATTCCTCTACTCACGATGAGCATTATCATAAAAGTCATTGCATTTTAGGTGACAAGATCAAAAGGGTCGCACAATGGATGAGGAGGGGTCTTTAATCACCACAAAACAAATCCAAAGAAATACAACAAATTTACAACAACATTATTGAGTCACATAGCTCTTCCACAGTGTAAGCATTTTCAATATAAATATGCCAATTACGTTCCTTCCATAGGTGTCATACAAAGGAACAAATGACCTTCCCATAGCAATGTTTGTTGTATCTAAGCAGTTAGGCTAATTCTAGAACATAAGGAAGCATCTTCGCTATGTGATGAGGGGTAAAAAGTACCTTCAAAATTAAAACTTCACACAAAGTCCAACGGATCTATTTCTCTGATGGCTCAGTGAATCCGACTACCCGACTATCCAAAATCCAGGTAGATCCAGGCGGACCCGACCTGCCAAAGGATCCGGTTCAATGGAGTTGAAGAGGCAATAACAACATCCACGTCAACATTAACGGTTACATTGTAAAGGCCATTTAGAGCCAAGTAACGGACGAGCCGGGGAATCCGTAAAGTCCGTTGTAGACTGGAAAGTTGTTGCGATATTTTTTGTATTATAAATAGAAAAGAGAGACCTTTAGGGAGTTTCTTCACACATTTTCTAAGAGAGAGAGAACAATGAGTGATTGTACTACCAACCACCATAGTAGAATCTTAGGAGCATCACCCTTCCCTTAGGCATACACCCCTTCAGGTGGAATTGAGTCACCAATTTCTTGTGCCTCTATCTTTATGATTGCTTATGATATTCATTGATTCAAGTCTCCTACCGATCAAGGCCTCGATCAATTGGCGTCGTCTATGGGAATGACTATCATTTAATATCGTTTCCTTACTCTGAATTGAAGCAATGACTCCCATAACTCGAAATTCCTCTCGTGCTAACATTAAGAAGGTTGCCTCGGTGGAATCTTGCATTCCGGTGTCCAAGGAATGCCATCTACACACCAGACCTAGCAAGGAGAAGCCCGCACAGCCTAGCTGGCAACCTGAGCCTTCTCATCCTAAGAATCCTCAACTGGACTCTCTCCTCGAGATGCAGGCGAAGGAAGAGGAGTATGAAGCCAGGTTGGTGGCTCTAAAGGCTGAACAACAGTTAATTGCGGATCAACTCCTTGAAATCAAGTTAATCAAGGAAAACCACAAGATTCAGCCAAACAAGCCCCAGAACTCTTGTCCTATCGACGACCAATTGAGGTGGCGCCACATGGTAGAAGAGGAGAATGCCCAACTATGCGAGCAGCTCGAGAAGCTAAAACGAGAGCTTGGTAGCTAGAAAGGGGAAGTTCCTCCTAGCTCTCTTAAAGCTCCCCATTCACCTTCGTCAAGGGAGCAGTCTGGGGCTCACCCCATGGTGACCAGCGAAGGGGGCTCACCACCCGAGATCATTCGTCAGGTCACCCAGGAAATGAGAGGCATACGGCCATGGGCATATGTCACTACCTATCCCTTCATGGAGGAGAAAATGATGGTACCTTCGCCAGAGAAATTGAAGCAACCCATTATGGCATAATATGATAGAATGGCGAACCCCAACAACTTTGTGGGGAGCTATTGCCAGATGATTCTAGTTCACGACTGTTCTGACGGGGTGCTTTGTTGATTATTCCCATCATATCTCTCCAGCATTAGTGACCGACTAGCTTGTTTACATTTATTATACTTTAAATTACATTCGTTGTAGTATGTAATAAGACAGCTACTAGATCACTACATAATTTTTTACTTGGAATAAATTTTCCCGAGGTCGAACTCAGGGAGCAACTAGAATTCGAGAAATATAAGAGTTCTCAATTAGGTTACAAAAATACGAGAGAAAAATAGAGAGAGAGAGGGAGCTAGAGTTTGTCTTGGCTTCTTCTTCTTCTCTCCTCCTTTTCTTTCTATCCTTCTTCTTTCAGCTGATCTCCTTCTCTTCTTGCAGAGTCTTCCTCTCTTCTTCTTTCTTTTCTTTTCTTCTTCTGCGGTTGCGGTAATCTTCTTCTTCTCTTTTCTTTTTTCTTCTCTGCTTCATTCTTTCTTTTCTTGCTTTACAGCTCCTCTTCTTTTCTCTTCTTTCTGTTCTGGCCGCTGCCCAACCGTCGTCTGGTGCAGTGGTCAGACGACTTAACTGTAGGTTTGCTACAGTGCCTTCCTTCTCTTCTTCTTCTGTTTCTCTCCTTTGCTTCTATTTCAGCCTTCCTCTTCTTCTTCTTTAGCTACCCTGAGCGGCTAAGGCTTCGGCCACCTCCCTTCTTCTTCTTTCCTTCCTTCCTTCTTCTCCTTCTGTTCCTGCACGCTTACACAAGAGTTAGAGCAAAACCTACCCCTACCCTTCCCCGTGTCTCTCTCTTTCTCCGATTTCTCTCTTAGGACTGCTCTCCCAGAGCCGGGTAATCGGGTGCGGGTATCGTGCCCGGGACCAGGCCCATCGGCTTGCGGTGGTGGGCGAGGAGTGCGCGGTTTGGGTAATCGGATCCTGCCTAGACCAGCGGGGTGTCAGCGCGGGCGAGGGTGAGCGAGCGCGTGGTGCGCAGCGTGCGTGAGAGGGACCTGACCCCTGTGTTCGAAGGCTATAAGCCTAATACACTTTTTCCATTTATTCGGCTGCAGTGCTTTCAGGACTTCTGAGGTGGGACTAAATGTCCCACCTAAATTTCACGGACGCTCGCAGCAGGAATCCTCGTGATTGCCGTGATACGCGAGGTCGCACCTTCGATTGGGGACCTGGGACCATGCGTAAGTTCTTTCCGCCCGGCCTAGGACTCCCACCTGGACTGGGGAGCGCCTGCAGCTGCAGGTGAAGGAGCTGCAGCAGCTCAGTAATGGCGGCGAAGGGGCTTCGACCTGAAAGCAGGAATACGGCCTCTCGGCCCAGTCAGAATATGCAGGGAGCTTCGCCAAAGTGTGGCGAAGGCAGTGCGGGTGGCGGCGAGGCGTGAGGGCACGTGTGGAGGTAGCCCTAAGTCGGACTGTGGCCGGAGAGGTGGGTTTGTTCGGGGGGTGGTCGGGTGGCGTTTGGCAGTGAATGGAGATGGGGAATTGATAGTGGAGTGTGAGGGAGCTTGTGCGGTGGTCGGCAAGGAGCGGGGGTGTCTGTGGTTGTGAGATGGTCTCGCCGGAGGAGGTGATCGGAGGTGGAGAGGATGGTTTGGATAGTGGTGGTCGGGTGGTCGTCATGGTAGTTTAAAAGAGGGGAAATGAGAGGGAAATAGCGAGGAACCTCTTTACCTAAGTATTGGACGAAGGGGGAGGGCGTGGCAGCTGACTCGTATCTGCCAGAGCTGGAGAAGAAGGGGCCCTGAAGGAAGAGTGTGGCGACGAGGAAGCAGGCGGAGGGCACCGGCGGGTACAGCCCAGCGTAGACGAGAGGGCAAGGCAAACCCTACTGCGGGTAGGGCAGCAGAGCGATGAGGAGGAAGAGGAGGAAGTCTCCAGAAGCTTCGGGCCTTCTGACGGAGGAGGAAGGGATGAAGTGGGGGGGGGTTTCTCCATCAAAGAAGAGCTTGCAGGAACCGACAGGGTCTGCCGGTCCTTATAAAGGGGTTGGCGCAGAAAGAGGGGCGGGCTGGCGTCGTGCCAACCTCATCGGAGCATGTCCAGAAGGGACACCCATACCTTCCGCGCGTTCGCACGGAAGGTATGGGGGTCGGCAGAGAGCATGGGAGGGTCCCTGCGACCGAGGACGTCGCAGGGAACCCCGCTTCTGCTTTGCAGGGCGGTAACCCTTCTCTGTGCGGCGCCATGCTCCGCACAAGGTCGCCGGAGCATGGTGCTGTGCAGAGTTTGCAGGGAGGATCATTCTGCAGAGAACGATGAAAAGTTGGGGGTCTAAATGCAAGGGTTTCAAAAGATAAGGGTCAAAAAGTAAATGAAGAGGACTAAATTATAAAGTCGGTCAAGGAGGTCTCTTCTTAGGCTCAAGTTTTTATACAAGACCAATTTGAACCTAAGGATTTTAACGGTGAATTTTAATTCTAAGTTGGACCATGTTTGACCAGCTAATTTACGTAGAAACCCAAATTAAGTTATTAATTGGGCATGGTTCTCTTTTTAGGTCAAAATAGGTTTCTAATGCCAAATTGAAGGTTCTAAACCCTAGAGAACATTTTTCTATGAATTTTAAAGGATTTAGTTGATTTTTATCCTACCTCGAATCTCATGAATTGAAGTGGATTTGTTTTATGGTTACAGAATGTCATTTAATTCCTGGAAGTTGCAATAACCCTTATTTATATCAGATCATCCCACTCTCTTTCTTGTTAAGCATGTTTGACCTGTGTTTGGACCCTTAATTACCCTATTTGCAAACTGCATTGGTGAAATTACAGTTTTACCCCTCATGATTTGTTTTATTTTTAAACTCAGAATTCTCTGAGTTAAGCCTTTCTTTGGGTCATGTAGGAGCTTTCTCTCACATATCAGGGTTAGATTGTGCTAGTTAGGATTTATGATGAGGTTCTCATCATACCCCCATGCCTAACTTTTGCTAGTCCCTTAGCAAAATATTAAGGTTTCAACCCTTGTTCTAGACCATGAAGTTCTTAATGATTTCAGATAAGTGCTTTCTCTTTTGCAAACTAGATTAGGTCAGAATGCCTATCATAGGCCTAAAAGGTACTCTAGTACCAACCAAGATCCAAATCTGTCTAGCCTCAGCCTCAGTCCTTAACAAAGATTTTTAAGGCCTACAAGAACTAACCTAAGGTTTATTGGACTTTGTGGTAAAAGCACCTGTGCTTGAGATAATTTTAGCCGTAGCTCAGTTCGTAGTGCGTTTTGCAAGAAAGAGAGATAGACGGTTTATCTGTTTGGAGAGTTTTCTCTCTCTTTTTCTTTTTAATTCTAGCTTAGGATTGGCTTTTCAACATGGTCTGTATCAGATTCCTTGTCCCCATCATCAATCCTTAAGGGTTCCTGGCAGTCGATGCTTCGAGATAGCACTACCCATGGTAACCCCCAGAACCCTGGCTATTGAGATTTCGAGATAATCCCATCCATGGTGTTCTGTGGCCGAATTCAGACCCTGGCAATTGACATTTCGTGATAATGCCATCCATGGAATCTGAACTAGCAGAGTGCTTACATGCCCCCGGTAAGATATGTAAATATCCTAAGAGACAAGCACCGAGGAGATGATATTTTGTTATGCATCTTCGAGGGGAATTTCCTGCCTCTCCACGCTGGGAACTCGTCCAAATCAACTTGTGTTGATCGGCCGCTCCTACTCTAGGTGTCATTTTCAGAATTTTTGCAACGCTTCTGCGTGATTTTGATTTTTATGCTTACTGAACCAGGCTGTGTGTGAGGTTAGGGTGCTTAGGTTACTGAGTCCCGTAAACCAGAAGTTAGTTAACAAGGCCAAATACTCCCTAAGTCTTGGGCCTAATACTTAAGCCTTTCATTTTCCTCAACCTCTTGAGAAGTGTCTAGATCTTAATGGGTACTAAGAGTCTATCCAAGAATGCCTAAAGTTTGCATTCTTTCCAATCTCACCATGCACTTTCCATTTCTTTTCCCTGAATGAGGTCTAGAACTTAGGTTAATTCCTTAATTTCTTACTAACGACTATTACTTTTTCTTTCATTTTGTGCTCCTTCTTTACATTTTGTTCCTTTCTCCTCCTCCTTTGTAGAGTCCTCAAAATTTTCTTTCCTCCTCTCATTTTATTATTCTTTTGTTTTCAAAAAAAAAAAAATTTAAGTTTTATGGGGTTTTTGGGATATGTGAATTTTTTTGTTTAAAACCTTTTCTTACAGGTTTTTGCACTTTCATACCCCCCCATGCCTAAGATTTGCAATGTCCTCATTGTAACTTAGGGGGTTTTTATTTAACTTAGTTCATTCCTTAGGACAGATGTTTTGATGAGTGAATGGGTCCGGGTGACTATTGCGGACGATTTCTAATCTCAAATGCAAGCACCTGAGGTAGAGTCGGCTGTCCTAAAGGGTGAACCTTAAGTGCACAAAGGTGTTAGAAAGGGTTTTAGGTTTTCAAAGAGAATGACGGGCTGCCTCCCGTTGAGCGCTGAGTTTTACGCCATCGGCTAGGCGTAATAAGCTCATGGGGAATGGAGGATAGAAGATGATTTAGCCAAATCAGTAGAAGTTACATCAATGAACGGTTTGAGTCTCTGACCGTTCACGATGAAAGGTTCGGAATCATGGCTGAGTGGACTGATCTCGACGGCTCCATTTCCAAAAACCTGTCAGACCAAGTATGGTCTGATCCACTTGGATCGCAGCTTCCCAGGGAAAAGTTTGAGTCGGGCATCGAAGAGTAGAACCTTCTGACCAGGATGAAAGATCTTTCTAGAGATGTGCTTATCATGGAAGGCTTTAACCCGCTCCTTGTAGATTCGCGAGTTCTCGTACGCATCAAGATGTAGTTCATCGATCTCGCTAATTTGAAGCTTTCTGTGGGTTCCAGCCTTAGAAAGATCTAGATTACAATTTCATACTGCCCAATAGGCTTTGTGCTCCAGTTCGACGGGAAGGTGACACGCCTTCCCGTACACCAATCTGAAGGGAGGCATGCCTAATTGGGTTTTGTGGGCAGTCCTATAGGCCCACAAGGCTTCCGGAAGTCGGGATGACCAGTCCTTCCTATCAGGCCGAACAGTGACCTGCAGGATTTTCTTGATCTCCCGATTTGACAGCTCAGCTAGACCATTAGTCTGGGGTGATAAGGAGTAGAGATTCGGTGAGACACCCCGTATTTAGTCATCAGTGACGTGAACTGAGCATTCGTAAAATGGGTCCCCCTGTCTGAGATGATAGCATGAGGAATCCTGAACTATGAGAAGATATTGTGAGGAATGAATTTGAGAACAATTTTGTGATCACAGGTTCGGGTCGATATGGCTTCGATCCATTTGGACACGTAGTCCACAGCCAGCAGAATGTATTCGAAACCATCCGAAATAGGAAAGGGGCCCATAAAATCAATCCCCCAAACATCAAAGATTTCGCATACGAGAATTGGCTGCAAAGGCATCATGTCGCGATGGCTCATGTTGCCCAAAGTTTGGCAACGATTGCATGCCTTGCAGTGATTGTATGCATCCTTGAATAGAGTGGGCCAATAAAAGCCACATTGGAGGATTTTCGATGTGATTTTATGCCCAGAGAAATGGCCGCTGATGAGTCTATTAAAATGGACTAATATTAAGCCTAAGTATATTTAATCGTATAATTTAGGTGTGTTAATAATGGTAATTAAGTTATAGAATATTTGTATGCCTTATAATTTGAGTTTATAACATTCTATAACTTAATTATTTTGTTATTTTTATATGCAGGTAATAAAACCCAGAAAGAACAAGGGTGGGGGGATAATTTCCCCAAACAGCCGCCGCAGCTATTTCCCCCCTCCCCCGCCGGACATTGGGGTAATCTTCTCCAACGATCACCGGCCAAAAATAGAAAGGGATTTGCAAATCCCTGGATTGACGCATGGAGGGAGAGAGAGGACTTAAAAAGAGAAGAGGCGGCGTGCACAGAGAAGGATCTTTCCCCCCTTACGGGGAACGGCTTCACTGTGGAAGAGGGTGGACACCGTGTAACTCGTGTGCACTGTGCCTACACCTACCCGCTCACGCACTTGCAAGCCAAGCACCATCAGCGCTCTCCTCCAACGCTGCAGGTGCTCATGCCCTGCAGTGCCTCTGCCTGCTCTACCCTCTCCAAAGCAAGTGCCCCCTCTGCTGCAGGCGCTTACGCCACCCTGCCAGCGCGCCTACTTCGCCCGCGCGCCTGCCTCAATCCATCTGCAGGCGCATCCCCCGACGTACCCACAGGCGTACTGCACCTCTGCCCGCAGATCCGCCTCCCTTCAGCGCCCCCATCGTCTCAGCAGGCGCCGCACGCCAAGTTCTTCAGAGCCACCTCAAGCCAGTGCCTGGCGCTCTCCTCGTCTCTAGCGCACCGCAGCGTGCGCACCGCTCATCTACCATCCTGCACGCCATCTCCAGCATCCCTCATCACCTTCCGCCCACGCCACAGCAGATGCTCACGTGCAAGGGAGGAGTTAAAGAGAGAAGGCGAGGAGAGAGGAGGATCCATCTTTCCCCCTCGCGGGGAACTGCTTCACCGTGGAAAAGGCGAACCCTGTGATCCAGAGAAAAAAGAAAAGCATGCACTGTGCCGCATTGCGTCCTCTTTCCCCTTGCAGGGAAAAAGTCTCTCCGCCCGCACACCGCCGCCGGCGCATCCTCCTTGCGCGCTGCAGGCAACCACGTGCCAGCCCCAACACCCTCTCCATCGCCTGCAGACCTGCAAAGCCACGCCGCCCACAGTGCCCTCACGGCCTCCTGGCTATGTCCCTGCAGCCTGCACGGCCATCTTCTAGCACCTGTAGCCGCGTGCCATCACTTGCCTACACTCAATACTGCGCCCGCGCATCCTGCAGCGCATCCTCCTTGTGCGCTACAGAGCAACCGCACGCCATCCCCCACACCTCAACTCTGCCCGCTCGCCATCTTCCAACCACTGTAGGCGCACACCAGTGCACGCACCTTCCTGCCTTCACCACCCCCACAGCACAGCGGGCGCTTGCACCCAAGCCCGCGCCTCTCCTCCAGTGCGCCCCATCGCCAGCTGCAGGTGCACTCCACCCTGTGCACCTCCATGCCACGTGCAGGCGCTCCCTACCCGCACACCAGCGCCCGCGCGTGCCCGCTCGAACAGCCGCAGCAACAGCTGCCCTCCAGCAAACCGTCGTTCTTCACCTCCGGCCACCTCCGGCCATCTCCGCCGCCGCCGCTACCACCATCGGAAAGCTCTCGAATTCGCCGTCCTCTTGAGCCCTGCATCGACCCCTGCGGTGCCCTCTCTCTCTCGCGAGGAAGAGAGAGAGAAAATGCTCTGTTTTCATCTTAATTAGAAATTACATTCAATGCCATTGCCACATTTTCTTATTATTATTATATTATGGCAGAATTGCGTTCAAGCACTCATAGTTCTTTCTAATTGTATGGTATTGGTATTGGCTAGTTTAAAGATTGATTTTGGACTTGATTTAAGTACTAATTGTCTTTAGTACACATCATGTGAAAACTGCATTAATTCATCCTAAATTTATTGAGGATTTCTGTGAGGGAAAACTGCACTTACACCCTTAACTTTTTAGGTTATTGCAAATGTACTTTCCTTCACATTTTAAGTCCAATTTGAAAATGGATTTCGCACTATCTGAAATAATATTAAATAATTAAAGTATTGATTGCATCATTGCCTCCCTGTGGACACAACCAGCTCTTCTGCAAGTGGTTATTTTTATTATTTTTTATTAGTCAATTTTTCCACCACTTAAATACTATAACGCTAAGTGAAAAGTCGACCGTTAAAATTAGTGCCGTTGTCGGGGAGGCAACAG
Organism: Thalassia testudinum; assembly: GCA_037157565.1. NCBI lineage: Eukaryota > Viridiplantae > Streptophyta > Magnoliopsida > Alismatales > Hydrocharitaceae > Thalassia > Thalassia testudinum. The sequence continues at coordinate 151,550,889 of JAZHRO010000031.1, forward strand.
ACGCAATAGATTTACTTTATTATTTTTGAATATTTTGAGTTGCGAAATTATCTAATCATTTTGATTATTTTGCAGGGAATCTGACACGGTGACGAGGCGCAGCAAAGCGACGACTTTGAATGTGAACAATGCGCATGGCGGAGACGATCTTTTTGGTGGACCTTGACGCCACCTGGAGGACGACAACAGGAACACGTGGGCCTTGATCTTGCACATTTAGGCTTACGGAGAAGCCTATTTCTGATTTAGTCAGTAGATCTTAGTTAGATTTAGTTAGATAGACATTTCAGTTAGATTTAGTCAGATAGACATTAGAAGTTAATTACTGTCTTTTAGACCCTTGTTGGGTATTTTTTTTTTGGAACGTGTTCCCAGGGCCATTTCATTTCTTACCGCTCTTGTATGCGGGAGCATATTTTTGGGAGCGTGTTCCCGTTTATTTAGATTCTAGGATTGTTTGAATTGCATGTTTGTTAGTTAGTTAGATTAGGTGTGTTTGTTATTATTATAAAAAAATAAAAATAAAAATTATCGAACTGCCTGCTAGAAGCTGCATATCTATAGGACGATCATCTAGGACTAAATGAGCAGCATCTAGTTTATTTTTATTGCACTGCATTCATTACTGCACGAAGAAAGCTGGAGTAAGGTACGTCTTCACTTGAGAATTAATTATTTGTCATGCATATGCATTGAACCTAAATCTAAGACCACTAAATTGCTTGAATCAAATTAATTCAGTGGTCACTTTAAAAAAAATTGGGACTGTTAAGAGGTTGGACTTTAAAATCTGTGACTAAAAATTGTGTGCAAAAGGATCCTGTTTGCGAAATTTCAAAAAAATCAAAACACGATCATATGCTTGCACACTTGAGACACTGCGCACCTCACATAAGGTCACTAGATAAATTTCTACCTCTCCTGTTTTGCACCACAAGGGAAGTTAGTCGGAAATCAACAAGCCTATCCACCAAGTTACTTCGGTTCCTCGTGTGTGGGCTAGATTCGAGACTTCCATCCCTTGCGAGTAGGTTATAGGCACCAGTGAAGGTTGGCCTAGGAAGCGTAATTTTTGCAAAACTTGTTTGGCCACCAAATAAACATATAACTCTAAGACCTACAATCTACTAAAAACAGATCCCGTTGAATTTGCATTTGCTTTGACATTAAAACTCTCTAGGAAGTTTTCTGCTGAATTTTGCTAAAGCCTAAGAGAGTTAAAATTGTTTTGCTTAAAGAAATGGATTATTCTTACTCCTATCATTCAGATTATCAGAGTCTATACTTCCCATCTTTTAATCAGGATCCCATGCTCCGAGCGTATCCATCCTTTGATGGGTACAATGATAATTCATGGGATCATTCTCATTCTTACCCTGGGAGTACTGGCTTGATAACTCCCACTTTTGAGCAGAGCCTAGGAGCGGGATTTTCCAATCCTGAAATCCCTACTTCCATGCAAACAACCAACCCTCCCACCCTTCATGATTTTCCATATCGAGGTTGGACCGATACCCCTAGGCAACTAGAGCCTGAAATTGACTATCCTCCCCAACCTGATAATAGTAGCCTGTCCTCTTTTATGATAGAAAAGCAAAAACAACAAAAGGAAATAATGGAATCAATGGGAGAGATGTTGAGGAATAGTCAACAATTAAATGAAGAAATAAGACAACTTAGATACACGGTTCCCAATAATCCTGATCCCTACCCATCCGATCATTTTCATGAAAATAATTCTGAGGTACTTAATGACAATAGGGATCCAATTTCATGTAGCGATCACTTAGACTCTCCCAATGAGACGCGGCCACTAGAGGACAACAATCATAGTGATTATCCCCCTGAACTATATTGGAGTCAAAAGCAAGAGAAGATTATTGTTCCTATCACTTCCTCTCTTGATTATTTGGTGGAATCCCATTCTACTCTTAGTGAGCCTACTCCTAACCCTCTACTTAGGGAATCAACACCTATCATTCAATATCCTGAGGATTTAAATGCACCTAATGAAGGTGACCCTAAGGGAATAAAGGATGATCAATTCTGGTCTCAGGGATATGAAGAGTCTAATTCAGAGGATGAGGATGCCCCAACAGAGGAACCTGGACTGAAAATCTGGAGTGAATCACAGGAGAATTATTTATCATTTGAGGATTTAGCTCTAGACGATAGAAATAATATGATTAAATCCAGATTCCTCCTTTCTTTTGAGAGTCATCCTCCATCAAAACAGGAGTTGATATTAGAGGAGGACAAACAAAATGAGAAGTCTATGGGAGACTCTCGGGGACAAAACACGTCATTTGAGGATTTATACCCCGAGAACAATAACGAATTCAGTGATATAGGATTCCTCCAAAATATTAAGACTGGTCCTCTTTTAGAAATAATTGAGGATACTGATCCAACTCCTAATGAATCGCATATACACTCCGATAAATATTTCAGTGAACCAAACGAATCTGGGGATGAGCTGAATGATAATGATTCTTACATTTTGACCCTGCCATTAGAAAGTTATAATTTGGAGTCTACCCTTGATTCAAATATGACTCCGATCATTAATGCTAGGCAGGATAACTTGAAGTTGTCTACTACTGTTAGGGAGTGTACACAATTTGAATCATTGTTGGAATTGGACCTAACACCTACTAAGCCCTCATTGGACTTAACCATTACCTTCCAACACTACAAACAACCCTTATACTCCCTAACCGATCCTTGGCTCAGATCTCTGCTCATGTACATTCTTTTTGGAGACTATATCAGGCCAGTACATCCTAGAGTAGAATGGCGAGTATGGATTGATGCTTGTACTTTTACTCTCGCCATTCAAGGGTTTGAACTAATAATGTGTATATCTTTTAAAACCCGTCCTGCTCTGGAGGATCCTTGTTATCCTCCACCTATTTCGTTTCGGGAGGTCCCTTTTCATATTCCATTTATTATCTCTAGACCTCCCAAGGTAGCCAACGAGGTTTTTCGCTTTCATATCTTCTGGCTAGCATTTGGAATTATATTGCATCATCAGCTCGCCAACATCCGTGGTTACCCATTTTCTAGGCCTGCACTATTACGCATATTCTTAGGGCCTAACCTTTTCTGTTTGGAACTTGACTTACAGGTTCCTTATAAGTCTGGCTGCCGACAGAAAATACAACGCTTGTTGGGAGGCAACCCAGCAAACTGTATCAGGTGATTTCTTTCCTTTCTCCTCCTGTTTTAATTTTACAATGGGGACATTGTAGGATTTAGGCATAGGGGAGTGCATTTGCATTTTAGGTGCATTCATGCATTTAGGTTAGCATATATATAAAAAAAAAATTCTCTTTTCTTGAGCTGATTGGGTTAGTCCCTAGCAGAATACCATTGTCATTAGAGGTTTTTCTTCTTGAATTATTTCTTAAGTTTAGCATCCAGTACATTTATTTCACATGCACGTAGACTTGGTAATGGATCCTTGAGGAAAACCAATGAGCATTTGTAGTCTACTGAACCCTTGGACAGTTCATAGAAAGTCAGGCATACTATCTTCTAGTAAATCCACCTTATATTTGTGAGAAGAAGTAGAGAGATTACTGGTGCGCTAAGTCTAGTGCAAGGACTCTTAAGTTCTGGATAATTAGATGATGATACTTCAGAGTTAGGCGTAGTTTTCACTCTCTGTTCCTGGGTGCGTACTTTGAGTGAATTCTTGAGAGTCACCAAATAAGGTAGATACACAGAGATTGAGTCTTAATAAAGCTATAACTATGGTGGATGGTTACGACCGTCCTTCATAGAGTCCTCAGCTGAAGGAGGGTAATAGTGTCAAAGGTCAGAAATACGCCTGTCCTATCCATTCTTTCCCGGTACCCAGAATAGGCACTTCCACCAAATAAGCCACACAACTTCCTCTTGACTGTCATTATCCCTAATAATGCCTCGTAAATAAAAGTCTGTATCGTGTTGTGTTGATTGACAAAGAAACAAAAACAAGAAGAAATGAAATTAAAAAAAAAAGAGAGAGAGAGAAAAGAAGAAGAAAAAGAAGAAAAAGAAAGAAGAAAAAGAAAAAAATAGTTATATTACAAAAAAATTGGTCCAAGTGTATGATGTAACACTGTTTCTGAGGCAGCAAACACCTATCGCGTTCCACCAAATATGACCCATACCTACCTTCTAGTATTTCTGATTGCCTGAATACTGGTTGAGAACTCTAACTTAGTTATAGAGTTATTAGGACTTTAATTGAAGTGTAGATACCATGTGAGGCCACCAAATAGTGAGTATAATTTCTAATTCTAGCGAGATTCGTGATCTCAGAAAGAAAGAAAAGAGAGAGTACCCAGGAACATTAAGAGAGCACAGTTATGTAGCCTCTCTCAGAGTTGACTTATCTAATAGTCTAGAGAGCTAGAGTCTACAGTACTAGACTATATGTAGCACTAGTTGAGTGTGTGCCACCAAATACAAATCCATTTGATATCACCTACCTAAGCCAAACGCCGGGGTCAAATTACAGATTATCATCTGCTTTATCCCCGAAGGAAGTGGTTGCCTATCTCGACAGAAATTTTTGCCAAGGGTGATGTATGAACTCCCAATGCGAATCGGCTCTTTCACTTGGATCTATTACCTAGGTTATCAGCACTTCACATTTGTCTGGATTTCTAAAGTTTTGAAATAAGAAAAGAAGTCATCTGATTACTTCTATTATTCATTTTTGCTAGGGACTAGCAAATCTTAGGCATGGGGGTATTTGATGAGTCCATTAAAATGGACTAATATTAAGCCTAAGTATATTTAATCGTATAGTTTAGGTGTGTTAATAATGGCAATTAAGTTATAGAATATTTGTATGCCTTATAAGTTGAGTTTATAACATTCTATAACTTAATTATTTTGTTATTTTTATATGCAGGTAATAAAACCCAGAAAGAACAAGGGTGGGGGGATAATTTCCCCAAACAGCCGCAGCAGCTATTTCCCCCTTCCCCCGCCGAACATTGGGGTAATTTTCTCCAACGATCACCAGCCAAAAACAGAAAGGGATTTGCAAATCCCTGGATTGACTCACGGAGGGAGAGAGAGGACTTAAAAAGAGAAGAGGCGGTGTGCACAGAGAAGGATCTTTCCCCCCTTGCAGGAAATGGCTTCACTGTGGAAGAGGGTGGACACCGTGTAACTCGTGTGCACTATGCCTGCACCTACCCGCTCACGCACCTGCAAGCCAAGCACCATCAGCGCTCTCCTCCAACGCTGTAGGCGCTCATGCCCTGCAGCGCCTCTGCCCGCTCCGCCCTCGCCAAAACAAGCGCCCCCTCTGCTGCAGGCACTCACGCCACCCCGCCAGCGCGCCTACTTCGCTCGCGCGCCTGCCTCCATCCATTTGCAGGCGCATCGCCCGACGCACCCACAGGCGCACTCCACCTCTGCCCGTAGATCCGCCTCCCTTCAGCGCCCCCATCGTCTCAGCAGGCGCCGCACGCCAAGTTCTTCAGAGCCGCCTCAAGCCAGCGCCTGGTGCTCTCCTCGTCTCTAGCGCACCGCAGCGTGCACACCGCTCATCTACCATCCCGCACGCCATCTGTAGGCCCGCACGCCATCTCCAGTGTCCCTCATCACCTTCCTCCCACGCCACAGCAGATGCTCACACGCAAGGGAGGAGTTAAAGAGAGGAGGCGAGGAGAGAGGAGGATCCATCTTTCCCCCTCACGGGGAACTGCTTCACCGTGGAAAAGGCGAACCCTGTGATCCAGAGAAAAAAGAAAAGCGTGCACTGTGCCGCACTGCGTCCTCTTTCCCCTTGCGGGGAAAAAGTCTCTCCACCTGCACACCGCCGCTGGTGCATCCTCCTTGCGCGCTGCAGGCAACCGCGCGCCAGCCCCAACACCCTCTCCATCGCCTGCAAACCTACAAAGCCACGCTGCCCACAGCACTTGCATGGCCTCCTGGCTGCGTCCCTGCAGCCTGCACGGCCATCTTCTAGCGCCTGTAGCCGCGCGCCATCACCTGCCTACGCCAAACACCGCGCCCGCACATCCTGCAACACATCCTCCTTGCGCGCTGCAGAGCAACCACACGCCATCCCCCACACCTCAACTCTGCCCGCTCGCCATCTTCCAACCACTGCAGGCGCACACCAGTGCGCACGCCTTCCTGCCTTCACCGCCCCCACGCCACAGTGGGCGCTTGCAACCAAGCCCGCGCCTCTCCTCCAGCGTGCCCCACCGCCAGTTGCAGGTGCACTCCACCCTGTGCGCCTCCACGCCACCTGCAGGCGCTCCCTGCTTGCAAACCAGCGTGCGCGCGTGCCCGCTCGAACAGCCGCAGCAGCAGCCGCCCTCCAACAGACCGGCGTTCTTCACCTCTGGCCACCTCCAGCCACCGCCTCCAGCCATCTCCGCTGCCGCCGCTGCCACCGTTGGAAAGCTCTCGACCTCGCCGTCCTCTTGAGCCCTGCATCGACCCCTGCGGTGCCCTCTCTCTCTCGCGAGGAAGAGAGAGAGCAAATGCTCTGTTTTTATTTTAATTAGAAATTACATTCAATGCCATTGTCACATTTTATTTATTATTATTATATTATGGCAGAATTGCATTCAAGCACTCATAGTTCTTTCTAATTGTATGGTATTGATATTGGTTAGTTTAAAGATTTATTTTGGACTTGATTTAAGTACTAATTTTCTTTAGTACACATCACGTGAAAACTGCATTAATTCATCCTAAATTTATTGAGGATTTCTGTGAGGGAAAACTACACTTACACCCTTAACTTTTTAGGTTATTGCAAATCTACTTTCCTTCACATTTTAAGTCCAATTTGAAAAGGGATTTAGCACTATCTGAAATAACATTAAATAATTAAAGTATTGATTGCATCATTGCCTCCCTGTGGACACGACCTACTCTTCTGCAAGTGGTTATTTTTATTGTTTTTGATTAGTCGATTTTTCCACCACTTAAATACTATAACGCTAAGCGAAAAGTCGACTGTCAGCCACCGCATGCCTGGTCATGACAGAAGGAAAGAATGTCATTGACTTCACCTTCCAGGACACATCTCTAGATGATTTGGTCAGCACCTATGCAGAAGAGGTACGGATCTTCCAAAATGTAATACTTGGCATCAGAGCGCAATTTGTCTTTCCTGGCCTTCGGCCAATCAGACAGGTTCTGATGAGATGCCAAGTAGTTTACTATATCAGCAAACCAAGGAAGTCTAATACCAATAGTCAGTAGGTGCTCATCAGGGAAATGCTTCGTGATGGGTCCGGAAGGGTTGATAATCTCAGAAGGAAGGCGGGACAAATGGTCAGCTACCACATTTTGTCTTCCTGCCTTGTCGTGAATCTCAAGATCGAATTCTTGCAACTGTAAGATCTATCAGATTAGTCGGGCTTTGCATCCTTCTTGGCAAGGAGATGCCTCACAGCTGTGTGATCCGAGTAGATGATGACGTGGGAACCCAGGAGATAAGATCGAAAATTTTCAAGGGCAAATACTATTGCTAGCAGCTCTTTCTCCGTAACTGTATAGTTACGCTGAGCCTCGTCAAGTGTCTTGCTAGCGCAGTAGATGACCATGAGTTTCCCGTCAACTTTCTGCCCCAGAACCACTCCTACAGCGAAATCAAACGCATCGCACATGGTCTCAAAGGGTTGAGACCAATCAGGGGATTGAAGGATAAGGGCCTGGGTGACTCGGTCACGAAGATTCTCAAAGGCTTGAGTGCATTCCTTAGAGATTTCAAAGGGTACATCCTTAGAGAGAAGAGTCATCAGGGGGCGCACGATTTTCCAGAAATCAGGAATAAAACAACGATAAAAATCGACGTGTCCCAAAAAAGAACGGATGTCCCTGATCGAGCTAGGCATAGGAAGACGAGAAATTAGATCAACCTTGGCTCGATCCACTTGGATGCCCTTCTCAGAATTCAGATGTCCTAGGACGATCCCTTCAGGCACCATAAAATGGCTCTTTTCCTAGGAAAGAACCAAATTAACGTCGATGCAGTGCCTGAGTATGTGAACCAAGTGCTAGAGGCAATCATCAAATGATGCCCCGAAAACTGAAAAGTCATCCATGAAGACTTCCAGATAATCACCTACCATATCAGAGAATATGGTAAGCATGCACCGCTGAAAAGTTGTGGGTGCATTGTAGAGACCGAACGGCATCCTTTGGAATGCATATGTTCCGAAGGGGTAGGTGAACGTGGTCTTCTCTTGGTCTTTAGGATGAATAGCTACCTAGTTATAACCGGAGTACCCATCAAGAAAGCAGAAGAATCGATTTCCCGCTAATTTCTCAAGAATCTGGTCAATGAAAGGTAGTGGGAAATGATCTTTCTTCGTGGAGGAATTGAGTCGCCGGTAATCTATGCAGACTCTCAACGAGTTGGCTAATCGAGTAGGTATGACTTCTCCGATTTCAGTCGTAATGGTGGTGAGCCCTGCCTTTTTAGGCACAACTTGAATGGGGCTCACCCAACGACTGTCGGAGATCGGGTAGATGATCCCTGCATCTAACCACTTGATGATCTCCTTTTTCACGACCTCCTGCAGATTGGGGTTTAAACGTCTCTGCATTTCACGGGAAGGTCGTGCGCCCTCTTCTGAATAAATATGATGTGTGCAATATGAGGGACTTATTCCAGTCAGATCATCGAGAGTCCATCCAATGGCTCTGCGATGTTGCTGAAGAACAGTAATCAGACGGGATTCCTGTTCGGGAGTAAGCTTGGAATTTATAATCACAGGAAGGGTCTGATTAGAACCTAGAAAGATGTATTTCAAATGATTGGGAAGGGGTTTCAGTTCAAGGACGGGGTTATCAGCAGCAGCGGGTGGTTCCGGGTAGATGTGAGGTTCAAGGGTAGGAGTTATGGGTCTGTCTAAATCTGGATTTGACTCCTTTAATTGCAGTTCAAGATCTTTCTGTGGTTGAGGAGGTATAATCAGGTCATTCTCAAAATGTGTTTCATCAACCAAAGCCCTGATATCACAAATCCATTCAATGACACCGCAATTGATTCCTTGTTGGGCCTTAAATATATCAATTTTTAGGGTCTGATTTCCAAATTTGAGCTCTATTTGGCCCTCCTCACAGCTGATGTTGGCTCTAGAAGTAGCCAAGAAAGGTCTCCCTAGAATGATCGGTGTATCTCTAGGGTTTTCAGGGGCGTCCATGTCCAAGACTATAAAGTCTACTGGGAAATAGAAATCCCACACTCTTACGATAACATCCTCGAGAATCCCTTTAGGTGACTTTATAGGTCAATCTGAAAATTGTAATGTCACCTTAGTTGGTTTTAGCTCAGATTCTTCTAGGTGGTTAAGTAAGGATGTGGGTATCAGATTTATGGAAGCACCCAAGTCTAGCAATGCTTTGTCGAATTGGGTATCACCTATTTTGCAGGAAATCAGGGGAGTACCAGGATCTTTAGCCTTGGGTGGGAGTCTGCTTAGGATTATAGAGCTGGCTTGCTTTGACAGTACAATTGGACTCCCACTCTTGGTTCGCGGCTTACGCTGAGGTGTACACACATTCTTTAAGAATCGTGCGTAAGTCGGTACGTGGCGAATTGCATCCATCAAGGGGATGTTTATTTGGACCTGCTCAAAGAGCTTGACCAGGTCCACCTCAGGTGTCATGGGCTTGGTTGTCTTCTTTCCCTTGGTCAATGATAGCGATTTCACGCGGTTTGTTAATTAGGTCGTTGTAACGCGTAAAACCGATCAACTCTTAAATTTATATTCCTAGATAGGGGAGTATCTAGGGTCGTCCAAGGAGGCCAAATGTTTGCAAAATTGATTCTCTTGCTTGGAATAAAAATCTCAACTTTCTTTTTTTGGTATTTTTCAATATGTCATTTTTTTGTTTTTGAATTAAGACAACATGCGAAATGGTGGCGGGAAGGTGATTTACACTTCAAATTTAAAATACTACTTCTAAGTGGCAAGTAGAACCTCTCCCTAAGCTCACTCTAGGCAAGTGGAGGCCTAGAATAATTAGGGAGAGGGAGTGAAGAATGCTAAAAACAAAGCAAGTAGAAATGCAAATAAGAAATTGCAAAGAAGGCAACTAGATTAATGAAAAGTGTCTTACAAAAATGTTTAGTAGAGGAATGCTTCTACTACTAGAAAAATTAAAATAAAGAAAAGCAAACACAAATCCTCTAGATAGATGGTGAAGAAGAGGGCTTCTTGCTCCAAGTTTGGTAGCTCCCAAACTTGAAAAGAATCCTCCAACTCCTTCCTTGCTGTGCTTTGCCAAGATGATGTCCTCCAAGGCAAGCCCTAAGGGGGCGTGCCCTAAGCTTCTCTCCAAGGGTGGACGTCCACCCTAAGTCCTTCTCCCTTGCTTGGCCATCCTCCTTGAAGTGGAAGAGTCCTCCTCCTTGGCGTGGCCCAAGTTGAAGAGAGTGGGGAGAAGAAGGCACCAAAAGGGCTGGTGATGTGCCCCTTTAATCTCCTTCTCTACTCCTTCTTCTTGGCCGTAGGTATAGGTGGTATAGGTAGAAAAATACACTAATGGAGGATGCCCCAAAATGGTGGCAGGTGGTGGGTTTTTATAGAATACGAAGGGGGCTAAGGTGACTCTTGGAATGGAGGGCTAAGATGAAGAGATGGAGGTGGTTAAGGATCCAATGGCTAAGGTGAATTGGAAGCACCTTAAGGGACACCTAGGGGGTGGTTATGGGTGTTGACATCCCTTGATATTGGTGCCAAAATGGCTTATAGAAGGGGGTCTAAGTTGGTGCCAAGAAGGGTTCTAGAAGGAGGGGTAGGTGGATGGCTACGATGGATTATGTGGGTAGGTGTAGGGTGGATTAAGGGCTGAAAGTTGGCGCCAATATAGAGGTGGTTAGGGGTAGTTTTTGGTGCCAAATTTTGGTGTCTTTTGGTGGTGATAATGGGGTGAAGGGATGGCTAGAAGTTGGCGCCAGCTTGAGTAGGGTAGCTAGCTTAGGTAGGCTTAAGTTGGCGGAGCTAGCTAGGGTTGAATTTGAAGGTGGTGGATGGCCAAGGAGCTGGTTGCTAGCTAAGCTAAGCTAAGATAAGCTATCTTAGCTAAAGGGGGAGTAGAGGAGAAGGTGTTGGAGCTAGGGTTTGGAGGGAGGAGCTGAGGAGGAGAAGTCTGGAGCTGAAATTGGAGCTGGCTACTGCTGAAGAGGCTGGCATGGAGCTACTCTAGCTGGCTTAGCTTGCTAGTTCTTTGCTAGCTGCTAAGACAAGCTAAAGTAAGCTAGCTTCTACCATAATGAGCTGAGGTGAGCTACGTTTGGTACTCCCGGGGAGAATCAAGCTGGTTGAGGCAGCTAAGGTAGCTTGGCTCAACTGAGTTGAGTAAGCTAAATCCCCGGGAGCTGGACTTAAGCTTCCTGAGCTGGGATGAGTTCTTCTTCGGCTGGCTGGAGTTGAGTGGAGCTGGATGTAGGTGGATCTGAGCTGGGGTGAACTCCTGTCAACTCAGCTGAGCTAGCTAGAGCTCCCTGTGGACTAGTGGGAGCTGAGATGAGCTAGACTCAGCTGAGTTGAGTTGGATCTGAGCTGACTTGAGCTAGGGTGAGCCAAGATGAACTCTCTTGAGCTGCCATTCAGCTAAGATTAGCTGAATGGAGCTGGGATGAGCTAACCCTAGTTCAAGTGAGCTAGGTTCCAGCTGTGGTGAGCTAGATCAAGCTGAATTCCAGCTAGTCTGAGCTTCTCCTTCACCATTTGCCTTCTTGAGTGCTAGGGTTTTAGGGATCTGTATATTTGTACATCCCTAACACTCACAAAAACATATTAAAAAGATAATAAAAAATGCAATGCACGCCTAACCTAATTTATGCCTAAATGTAACCCAAAAACCCGTTTGCGGAGTAAAATGCTAAGAGCTAGGTTTGTGTTAATGCATAAGAATGATGATAAAATGGCGTTTATCACACCCCAATGCTTATCTTTTGCTAGTCTCTTAGCAAAACTTTATGTTTTTTGGAAAACCGAATTTTTGGAAAATCTAATTTTTTTGACTTTTGAGGAGAAAAAGAGATTAAGGGACCTTGGTAGATTAAAACATAGGAGGTACGGGATTTGTTAAAAATAAACATCAGAATGTGTTTTTCAATCCAACCATTAGACAAATCGGGATCAATATATCCTCCAGAAAATTCACAAATTAACCCTTTGTTAATTCAGATGACTTGAAATTTTTGTTTTTAGGATTTTTCTGGCTTATGGATCTGATTTGCAACTTGTAAAATCCTTTAAAACCTTGTGTTTGTGCTTGTGAAAAGCCAACATTTATAAGGGTGTGTTAATTTATTTATTACATTTTTTTTCCCGTCCTTATTTTTAGCTTAGTCTTACAATAGATGTGTCAGGATCATCATTCCCATTACCATTCCTCGACGGGGCTCTGTCGCCAGTACTTTTGGATAGCACTATCCATGACACCACCCAGGAGCTCACAACCTCAAAACACGATGTGGTGTAAAGAGGCGCTTCAAGCAAACTCAAGCTCTTGCTCCGACACTATAGGTAGAGCACCGTCCAATACACTTGAGCTGCTAAAATGCGCTTTAATGCTCCGTCTAAAGATATGAAATATAGATATGGAGCAGCATCGAGGCGGTAACATGTTGACATCGCGTCCTCAAAGGAGGTATTTTTCTCCTCGGCGGTGGGAACTCAAACTAATGATCTGCTTCAAACTTTCACTAAGTCCAAGCAAGGGAGTTTTTCAAATTTTTAATTGTTTTTAGGTGTTGGCTTGTGTGTGAAAATTGACACAAGAAGTTTCTCAAGACACGCAAGTTTTTGAATCAGAAACTAAGTCAAATACTTTCCGTATTACAAAATAAGATCAAGTCACCTGAACTATCATGAGTTCAGGTGGAATTTTATAGAAGGATATCTGATCTAGTCTAAAATAGACCCTGGAATTCTAATGATCAGATCCATATCCTCATCCTTAGTTTGTTAAAGATTAAATCCCATTGTACCAAAAGTGAATTTTTTGACCTTAGTCCCGATTTCAAAATTTTTCCTCAAAAAGTTTTCAACACTTTTATTTTTTTCTGTATGCAAGCAGGAAATAAATTAAAGAAAATTGCATGTTTTTTTTTATTTTTTTATTTTTTTAGGTTTTGAAAATCCTAAATCGATCGTCAAATTTAAAAACACCCCCCCATGCTTAAGATATGCCATGTCCTCATGCATTATGAGGGAAAAGGGATCACCTTAGTGAAGAACGGTTGGGTTTAGGAGGAACAAAACATGGAAAAAGAAGAAAAAAAGGGAAAGCAAGAAAAAAATGATGGGTTACCTCCCATCCAGTGCTATCTTTTACGCCATTTAGCTGGGCGTGAAGGTATGCACCGAAGACGTAAAATCATGTAGATAATTGGATACTTGGATGCCCGCAAAAAAGGTGTCTTCTTCTAGATCCCTAGAAAATTGATTAGAAATAATATCGGGATCAAAGTTGGATGGAAAATGATAAGTGTAGCCCGAGTCTGGCCGTGGTTTTAAATCAAGTTGGATGCCAAACTCGGGCGAGGTTGGTGGTAGGTCCGTAAGAAAGGAGTTGGGGAAGGAATGGTGAGGATTGGGGGAAGTTAGTGTGGAAGAATTAGGTGCGTGAATAGTGGGTGGGTTAGGGGGGTATCAGGAATAAGTTTGGGGTCAAGACAAGTTTTTGGATCACAGATTTTGCCGACCACTGATTCTGAATCAGAGTCCTCAAAAAAATTGTGGTCGATAAGGGTATCTATTAACATTGTCTCCTCCACCATATTGGAAATTTCAGTATCTGAGTCCTCAAAGAAGTTATCATCATGGAATCTCTTGGAGGATTTGAAAATATCTAAAGTGAGAGTTTGGCCTGCACAAGTGATATCCATTTTTCCTGTGTGGCAATTGATATTTGCCTTTGCAGTGGCCAGAAAAGGGCGTCCAAGGATTATTGGGGAGTCTGGTAATGATTCAGGTGCCTCAATGTCAAGAACCAGAAAGTCTGCTGGGAAGACACAATTCTGGACCTTGACCAAAACATCCTCGATAATCCCACGAGGTTTGATTGTAGATCGGTCGGCTAATTGCAGGGTAACCTCGACGGGTTTTAATTTACCAATCTGAAATTCTTCAAATAAATTGGTGGGAATAATATTAACTGAGGCACCAAGATCAAGGAGGGTGCGATTAAATGTAGTGTCATCAATAATTATAGAAATTAAAGGCGCCCCAGATCTTTCATCTTAGGAGGCAGCTTACTCTGTATGACAGAGCTTACTGTCTCCGAAAGATGCACCTGTCCTAGATTTTTGGCCTGCCTTTTAGGAGTACAAATCTCCTTCAAAAATCTAGCATAGGCAGGTATATATTTGATGGCATCTAGGAGAGGAATATTGATATGAACTTGCCCAAAAAGATCCATGAGTTCTTCTGTAGTGGGCTCAGATTTCTTTTTTTTGTTGGTGGTGGGGAGGAGAGCTTGTGGAAAAGGGATAGGAATCTTGTCTTGAGATTTGGGTATTTCTTTTTCTTCTTGATGGGGAGGTGGGGAGTCAATTTGCACATGTATTTCACCAGGTTTGTGTGAGGGCCCAAGGTCAGTGGTGGTTTTCCCACTCCTCAAAGTAACTGCATATGCAGTCAGATTATTATTTGGAGGAGGTGGGGGGACCTGTGATTGCAGAAACCTGGGCAGCTGCTGAGGTGGTAGATTAGGAGGAGGCTGATTCGGATAGTGTGGAGTTCTGCCCGTATAATGGTTCCCTTGGTGATTAGGGTTGGGCATGGGTTGGGACGGAAGATGTCCTGCAGGTCTTTGCATGGGAGTAACCCCAATCTGATTGTTCAGATTTGTGATGGTGCGGGTTACTTCCGTCATTTTTGTTTGCATTTCCTGCAGGGTTCGCATCATCTAGGCATTGATGTCTTGTTGAGATGGCCCAGGATGGAAGTTTGGATTCGGACCATACCCATGATATGGTTGGGAGGAAACTTGATTATTCCAGGAGTAGTTCGGATAATTTTTCCAATTGGAAGAATTTTTAAAGGGCTCCTAGATGGCAGAAATATGTTGAGTGGGGTTAAGATCTGGATAGTCCTAATTCCCCAGTGAATCATGGGCAACCTCAGAATAATCAACAGGAGTAGTGTTGAGATTGTACAAATTTTCTCTTCGTGGAAAGTTAGGTTGGGTTAGATGTGGGTGTGGAGCTTGAGTTGATGTAGCCAGTCTTTCCACAATTTTCTTTTGATTAATATGCATCTGGTCGAGTTTTTGAGCGATCAATTGAAGATCGTCTTGGGTGACAGGGATAGATTGAGTGCCTATTTCATGAACACCAAACTGCGGGTTTTGGGTTCTGCAAAATGTGTTCATGGAAGCTTGATTAAATGAGTTTTCACTCATTTCTTCAAACAGGTCATAGGCACTTTCTGCATCTTTGTTTAAGAAGTTGCCGCCACACAAGGCGTCGACAAAATGTCGGATTTGATCTTCTAATCCATGATAGAATATTTACACGAGCTGCCATAAAGGAATCTCGTGGTGCGGACAACTTCTTAAAAGATCTTGAAATCTTTCCCAAGAATCATGGAAAGTCTCACCAGATTTTTGGTGAAAGGTCGTAATAGATCTTCGCAAGGAATTGGTACGACCTATAGGAAAGAATTTCTTGAGGAAGGTGCTCTTGAGCTGAGGCCAAGTTGTGATGGGTCAGCCAATGGTCCTGAACCAATAAGCGGCCTTATCTTTAAGAGATAATGGAAAAAGCCGCATCAACCATATGTCTTCTTGCACATTTCGGGAACGGGTTGTCTGTGCAAGAAGAGTTATCTCTTCAAGGTGGCTGAAAGGGTCTTCCCTAGGAAGGCCATGAAAGTGTTTAATTAGGTTCAGGATCGCAAGCTTGATCTCAAAGTCCCCCTCCGGTATGACCACCCCTGGTTGTTCCTCATAATAAGACGGATCATAGAAATCTTTTAGAGGAACAATAGGCTGCTGACGGGGTGGTGGGTTTGGCCTTGGATTGGCTAGGTTTTGGATGTTCCTAGTCAATGTTTGTTGATTGGAATTTAATTTATTAATCTGATCGGCCATCAATTTTAAAAGATCAGGTAGGGGGTCTTGATGTTGTGTGTGGGGCAACTCAAGATTAGGGAGCTCCAAGTGTGGGAAGTTAATGGTGGGTGGGTTTTGGGTGGAAGGGTTAGAATTAGGGTTAGTGGTGAGGTTAGAGGTGGAAGTGGAAGGGTCAGTGGACCTATTTTGTTGTGCTTCCATTTTTTCAGGAGAAGAAGACCGAAAAAGTGGTCTTTTTGCGTGGGGGGCGAAATCAAATGGTCCTTCCAAGTGAGGATTTTGAGACCGTTGCCCGTGCATAAAATGGAAGAACGGGAGGGGAGGAGAAGAGAAAGAGATGAGAGAAAGTGTGCAATTCAAACAAACAAAACTAGACCTAACTTAAATGTTACTCCCTAATAATAACCTAAGACTTGGTCTATATAGGAAATAAGTAGTCAATAGTGAATACCCGTTCTATCAACAAATCTAGCCAAGTTGCTTAAGGAGAGGTTTGGGCCCAAACGTTTCCCAGGGAAAACCCCAGGTGCTTATACAAACCTGCGCCTGGTCGTTTGACACGGCCTCTCAGTCTGAACACCAGATATAGATGACAGAATTGGTACTAACTAAAGAAAACTTAAGACCTAAATAGCAAGCCTAAGTTGATAAAGCCTTAGGGGTCAAGTTGCTACAAATTTTAATTAGGTCTAGGATGCTATAGTGCACACAGAATGTGGAAGGCATTTATTGTGATGTTGCCCTGTTATTTTGATTTTTTTGTGTGTGTGCAGGAATTGGAGAGTGGCTCCAATGATAATCAAGTTGTCACACAATTTTTTTTTTGTATTTTTGTCTTTTAGGATTTGATTTAATTAAATGTGTCTTAGGGTTTTTCTCTTTAAGTTTTCAAACAAGTTTGAAAGTTCACAATCAAAGGAAAGATAAGTTGTATGGGTGATTGTATATTTCCTTTAAATTGAGTCTCTAAAGAAAGAAACCTTAAGCCAATTGTCCTTAAGACAGAAATTTAACTACCAATGAGTTATTTTTAGGCTTTCTAAATAGATAGTGGTCCAATCAATGCAACCAACACCACTACCTTGATTGAAATCAAACAAGGATTCCAAAAAATATTTTTGTAAGATTTTAAAAATTTGTTTGGTAATTATTTTGAATTTTTAATTGTACTGGTGTTAAAGTCCAGAAATGATACCAATGGGTATTTTGGACTTTTTAGTATTACCACTGACCTCAGAAAATTTTTGTGATTTTATATGATGTGTAAAATATCACAAGGATTCTAGCAAGCTAAATTCCACAAAAATTGGATGAGTATAAAAATTCTAAAAATTCACGGATAGTAGCAAAATAGGAAGATGAGAGGGTGTGACCCCTTTGCAGTCCACAAATTTTAAAAAATTAAATACAAATCCAATTGATCTAAAATTTGGAACATATGTTCCTAACTTAATTGGAAATCAATGTATGAAATTTTATGATTTTAAGAGGCTTGTGGTGTTAGGAAACAATTTTTTAAGTCCGGATATAAATCTGGACCCGAAAAATAGAACACCAATACTTGAAATGGAGTGGTGTTAAAGAAGCATTCAAGGAAACAATGGATTTTATATGGGAACCACTCCACTTAATTAAATTTTTTATGGTCCTGAAAGCCAAGTTTAATATTTTTTTGGTAGTCTTTTAGCCTAAATGTGACAAGAAAGGGGAACCAACCTAAATTTCACAGGAAGAAAAGGATCTTTGAGCTCTCGCTTCCAGATTCCCGCCTTCCCACTGTAATTCCTACACACACAAAAGAAAGAAAGAGAAGGGGATGAGATCCACTTAAAGCAAGAGAAAATTAACTAATGCAAAGCTGTGCCTCCCCAACAACGGCGCCAAAAAGTGATAGCGATTTCACGCGGTTTGTTAATTAGGTCGTTGTAACGTGTAAAATCCGATCAACTCTTAAATTTATATTTCTAGATAGGGGAGTATCTAGGGTCGTCCAAGCAGGCCAAATGTTTGTAAAATTGATTCTCTTGCTTAGGATAAAAATCTCAACTTTCTTTTTTTGGTATTTTTCAATATGTCATTTTTTTGTTTTTGAATTAAGACAACATGCGAAATGGTGGCGGGAAGGTGATTTACACTTCAAATTTAAAATACTACTTCTAAGTGGCAAGTAGAACCTCTCCCTAAGCTCACTCTAGGCAAGTGGAGGCCTAGAATAATTAGGGAGAGGGAGTGAAGAATGCTAAAAACAAAGCAAGTAGAAATGCAAATAAGAAATTGCAAAAAAGGCAACTAGACTAATGAAAAGTGTCTTACAAAAATGCTTAGTAGAGGAATGCTTCTACTACTAGAAAAATTAAAATAAAGAAAAGCAAACACAAATCCTCTAGATAGATGGTGAAGAAGAGGACTTCTTGCTCCAAGTTTGGTAGCTCCCAAACTTGAAAGGAATCCCCTAACACCTTCCTTGCTGTGCTTCGCCAAGATGATGTCCTCCAAGGCAAGCCCTAAGGGGGCGTGCCCTAAGCTTCTCTCCAAGGGTGGACATCCACCCTAGGTCCTTCTCCCTTGCCTGGCCGCCCTCCTTGAAGTGGAAGAGTCCTCCTCCTTGGCGTGGCCCAAGTTGAAGAGAGTGGGGAGAAGAAGGCACCAAAAGGGCTGGTGATGTGCCCCTTTAATCTCCTTCTCTACTCCTTCTTCTTGGCCGTAGGTATAGGTGGTATAGGTAGCAAAATACACTAGTGGAGGATGCCTCAAAATGGTGGCAGGTGGTGGGTTTTTATAGAATAGGAAGGGGGCTAAGGTGACTCTTGGAATGGAGGGCTAAGATGAAGAGACAGAGGTGATTAAGGATCCAATGGCCAAGGTGAATTGGTGGCACCTTAAGGGACACCTAGGGGGTGGTTATGGGTGTTGACATCCCTTGATATTGGCGCCAAAATGGCTTCTAGAAGGGGGTCTAAGTTGGCACCAAGAAGGGTTCTAGAAGGAGGGGTAGGTGGATGGCTAGGATGGATTATGTGGGTAGGTGTAGGGTGGATTAAGGGCTGAAAGTTGGCACCAATATAGAGGTGGTTAGGGGTAGATTTTGGTGGAAAATTTTGGTGTCTTTTGGTGGTGATAATGGGGTGAAGGGATGGCTAGAAGTTGGCGCCAACTTGAGTAGGGTAGCTAGCTTAGGTAGGCTTAAGTTGGCGGAGCTAGCTAGGGTTGAATTTGAAGGTGGTGGATGGCCAAGGAGCTGGTTGCTAGCTAAGCTAAGCTAAGCTAAGCTAGCTTAGCTAAAGGGGGAGTAGAGGAGAAGGTGTTGGAGATAGGGTTTGGAGGGAGGAGCTGAGGAGGAGAAGTCTGGAGCTGAAATTGGAGCTGGCTGCTGCTGAAGAGGCTGGCATGGAGCTACTCTAGCTGGCTTAGCTTGCTAGTTCTTTGCTTGCTGCTAAGACAAACTAAAGTACGCTAGCTTCTACCATAATGAGCTGAGGTGAGCTAGGTCTGGTGCTCCCCGGGAGAATCAAGCTGGTTGAGGCAGCTAAGGTAGCTTGGCTCAACTGAGTTGAGCTAAGCTAAATCCCCAGGAGCTGGACTTAAGCTTCCTGAGCTTGGATGAGTTCTTCTTCAGCTTGTTGGAGTTGAGTGGAGCTGGATGTAGCTGGATCTGAGCTGGGGTGAACACCTGTCAACTCAGCTGAGCTAGCTGGAGCTCCCTGTAGACTAGTGGGAGTTGAGATGAGCTAGACTCAGCTGAGTTGAGCTGGATCTGAGCTGACTTGAGCTAGGGTGAGCTAAGATGAACTCTCTTGAGCTGCCATTCAGCTGAGATTAGCTGAATGGAGCTGGGATGAGCTAACCCTAGTTCAAGTGAGCTAGGTTCCAGCCGTGGTGAGCTGGATCAAGCTGAATTCCAGCTAGTCTGAGCTTCTCCTTCACCATTTGCCTTCTTGAGTGCTAGGGTTTTAGGGATCTGTATATCTGTATGTCCCTAACACTCACAAAAATATATTAAAAAGATAATAAAAAATGCAATGCATGCTTAACCTAATTTATGCCTAAATGCAGCCCAAAAACCCGTTTGCGGAGTAAAATCCTAAGAGCTATATTTGTTTTAGTGCATAAGAATGATGATAAACTGACGTTTATCAGTCAAGGCCTCGGGAAACGGAACCTTGGTTGGTTCTTCTAGGATAGGTCCAGATTTTTGATCTGGGACAGGGATAGGAATGTCCTGGATTACTGTCCTAGGGTTGGGATCACTACCAAGCTTAGAGTGATTTTGATAGGGTGGATCTTGGGTTTCCTTACCACTACGGGTTGTTATAGAATTTAGCCCTGCCTTATTTTGGTTAGGGTTGGATAAGATGGGTTGCTGCTGATAGCCCGCATAGGAAGTGGAAGCCTCCATCCCGTTGGGTGAAGGAACAGAGGGGGCCTGATAAATCATGTGTGCTTGGCCCGGGTTTGGGTTCATAACGCGCCGCTAGGTCGACACGTTATTGGGGTTAGGAAGAGGTTGGGAAGGAAGTGTGCCTGGTTGGCGAGAATTTGCCAACTGGGCCAGTTGATTTCGAACCTCTATAAGTTCGTCCTTGTGTTATTTCTGAATAGCCGCATTCGTTCTTTGAATGTCAGCCAGAGTCTGAAGGATGAGGGACATTTGGTCCTGGTTTGGCCCTGATGGATAAGGAGGGTTGGGCCGAGGCTGAGGCGGCTGGTAAGGATGAGATGGTTGTGGACGAGGCTGAAAGGGTGGTCTCTGAGTTTGGGAGTTTCCTGCCCACTGAAAGTTGGGATGGTTGCACCATCCAGGGTTGTAGGTGTTGGAGAATGGATCATTTGGGATGGCGTTGAGGTCCTCACAGGTCTGAGGAACCTCTAAAGAATCAGAGAATGGGGGAATGGAATTCCCATGGCTAGTATAGAAAGGATCGGATGACCCTCCGATCCGAGAATTAGATGGGGGTGGATATGGATCCATCCCAGGAGAAGAGTGGTGGAGAATGTTTTGCACAGTTTCCCGTGTGGAAGGAGGCTGTGCAAAGGAGCTATGCGCAGAGGTGGCTCGCTGCAAGTGCTGAGTCAGCTCGTCCACCTTCTTCTCGATGATGGAGACCTTGTCCAATCGACTGGCCATCAGTTCAAGGTCGATTGATGCGGACAGGCCCTGCATCTCGTGTGCTCCCCTAAGGTTCGTTGATGCGTGGGTATTCGTCCTGTCGAATAATCCCATGGAATCATTATTGATGGAGTTCTCGCACATGTTTTTGAGAATCTCCCACATGGTGTCCTCATGTTGATCCATGATATTCCCTCCGCAAGTTGCATTGATGAAAAGCCTGATATCCTCATGGAGTCCCTGGTAAAAAGACTGGACTTGTTCCCATTTAGGAACTCTGTGATGGGGGTACTTTCTCATGAGATCCTGAAAGCGATCCCATGCCTCATGGAGAGGTTCCCCCGTTTGCTGAGTGAAGTGGGTAATCTGATGGCGTAAGGCATTGGTCCGACCAGCGGGAAAGAACTTCTTCAAGAATTCGGACTGAAGTTCTTCCCAATTGTTGATCGGCCAGGTCTGTGTTTGATACCAATGAGCGGCCTTGTCAATAAGGGAGAAGGAGAACATCTTCATGAGGAGAATGTCCCGATTTTGTGCATCTGACCCAAAGGTCTGGGCCAGATGCTTTAGTTGTTTGATGTGCTGGAAGGGGTCTTCAGAATTAAGCCCATGAAATTTTGGTATGGCATGAATTATATTGGGCTTTAATTCAGAATCAGGTCCTCCAGTCGGGATTCTGACTCGAGGCTCAATAGCCACCGCAACAGGATTATAATGGTTCCGCATCATAGGACGCTGCGGTGGGTGCACAAAGTTCTGGAAGAGGTCATTGAGTCGCTGGAGCTAGTGCTCCAGATTGTTCTCTTCCTCAACTGGCTGAGCCATTGTGGAAGAAGAAGGTGAGTTGGGTTCGGAGTTGGAGGAGAGATCAATGTGAGGTGTTGTTTTCTCAAACAAGGGTACTGAGGCTCGGCCTCGAGGAGAGTGAAGTTCGAAAGGAGGTTTCAAGGACCTCCTACCAAACATACACTGTTGGAAGAGATGAGTTTAGCAGGTGCTGGACCCAATCGAGACACCCAAAATGTTGGGTGACTATAGAGCTGCGGGGTAGATGGACCCCTTGATCAAAATATCGACCACTTGAGAATTACCTAGGTAGCCAGAGAGGTGAGTCTCGTGAAGACTCCTACACGGTAGAGCATCCCCACGGGTTACAGGGTTTCCCCCACCCGACCTCTCTTGTCACTGAGATTCCAGGTAGACCAGAATGAGGATCTTGACCTCTTAAGTCTACCGATTTTAGTTTAAGATCAAGGTGCTTAAGTTTTCACTTGAACTTTTAGCTTTTTGAGTGCGAAGAGTGACCTAAGTTGAAGGTTGGTTGACCCTAAGGGGTCAACTTCACCTATTGATTCCTTTGAGAACTTATTAGGTCTTGTCTTTCAGGGTTCAAGTGTTTTTAGAGAGCCAATTCTTAGGGTTTTTCTGAATAGGTATTTTCAATTAATGGCTTAGGCACACTTCTTTTGGGATTTCTCAATTCTTGATTAAGGAGTGTATCTCTAAAACCCTAATGTTGAGTCTTATGTTGTCTCTACTTTGGTCCAATTAGCTCTTTGTTGGGTAATTAGGGCTCAGGCAAGAAGGTGTTAGCCCTTAAATACTCTTAATAGTGTGTGCAGGAATAGTGGTTTGGAATCGTGCAGCTGTTACTAGGTATGAAAGACAGGTTATAGCTATATTGCTTATTCTTTTCTTTTTCTTCCTCTTTAGAATTTAGGGGTTAATAGTGAGAGGATAGAAGTTACCTATCCTTGGAGTGGTTGTTTGTGCGGCTGCTTCTTGATTTTCCTGTACCTGCGCACAATAAGAGAGGAGATTATTAGAAACTTAATAGAGAATTTATGACTTCTAGAATAGCCGTTGCTCCCCGACAACGGCGCCAAGAATAGTGACCAGCTAGCTTGTTTACGTTTATTATACTTTAAATTACATTCGTTGTAGTATGTAATAAGATAGCTACTAGATCACTACACAATTTTTTACTCGAAACAAATTTTCCCGAGGGCGAACTCAGGGAGAAACTAGAATTCTAGAAATATAAGAGTTCTCAATTAGGTTACAAAAATATGAGAGAAAAATAGAGAGAGAGAGAGGGAGCTAGAGTTTGTCTTGGCTTCTTCTTCTTCTCTCCTTTTCTTTCTATCCTTCTCCTTCTTTCAGCTGATCTCCTTCTCTTCTTGCAGAGTCTTCCTCTCTTCTTCTTTCTTTTCTTTTCTTCTTCTGCGGCTGTGGTAATCTTCTTCTTCTTCTCTTTTCTTTTTTCTTGCTTTACAGCTCCTCTTGTTTTCTTTTCTTTCTATTTTGGCCGCTACCCAACCGTCGTCTGGTGCAGTGGTCAGACGACTTAACTGTAGGTTTGCTATAGTGCCTTCCTTCTCTTCTTCTGTTTCTCTCATTTGCTTCTGTTTCAGCTTTCCTCTTCTTCTTCTTCAGCTACCCTGAGCGGCTAAGGCTTCGGCCACCTCCCTTCTTCTTTCCTTCCTTCCTTCTCCGTCTGTTCCTGCACACTTACACAAGAGTTAGAGCAAAACCTACCCCTACCCTTCCCCGCGTCTCTCTCTTTCTCCAATTTCTCTCTTAGGACCACTCTCCCAGAGCCGGGTAATCGGGTGCGGGTATCGCGCCCGGGACCAGGCCCACCGGCGTGCAGTGGTGGGCGAGGAGTGCGCGGTTTGGGTAATCGGATCCTGACCAGACCCGCGGGGCGTGAGTGCGAGCGAGGGTGAGCGAGCTCGTGGCGCGCAGTGTGCGTGAGAGGGACCTGACCCCTGTGTTCGAAGGCGATAAGCCTAATACACTTTTTCCATTTATTCAGTTGCAGCGCTTTCAGGACTTCTGAGGTGGGACTAAATGTCCCACCTAAATTTCACGGACTCTCGCAGCAGGAATCCTCCCAATTGCCGTGATACGCGAGGTCGTGCCTTCGATTGGGGACCTGGGACCGTGCGCGAGTTCTTTCTGCACGGCCTGGGACTCCCACCTGGATTGGGGATCGCCTGCAGCTGCAGGTGAAGGAGCTGCAGCAACTCAGTAATGGCGGCGAAGGGGCTCCGAACTGAAAGCAGGAATACGACCTCTCGACCCAGTCAGAATACGCAGGGAGCTTTGCCAGAGTGTGGCGAAGGCAGTGCGGGTGGCGGCGAGGCGTGAGGGCACGTGTGGAGGTAGCCCTAAGTCGGACTGTGGCCGGAGAGGTGGGTTTGTTCGGGGGGTGGTCGGGTGGCGTTTGGCAGTGAATGGAGATGGGGAATTGATAGTGGAGTGTGAGGGAGCTTATGCGGTGGTCGGTGAGGAGCGGGGGTGTCTGTGGTTGTGAGATGGTCTCGTCGGAGGAGGTGATCGGAGGTGGAGAGGATGGTCTGGACAGTGGTGGTCGGGTGGTCGTCAGGGTAGTTTAAAAGAGGGGAAATGTGAGGGAAATAGCGAGGAACCTATTTACCTAAGTATTGGACGAAGGGGGAGGGCGTGGCAGCCGGCTCGTATCTGCCGGAGCTGGAGAAGAAGGGGCCCTGGAGGAGGAGTGCGGCGACGAGGAAGCAGGCGGAGAGTGCCGGCGGGTACAGCCCAATGCAGACGAGAGGGCAAGGCAAACCCTGCTGTAGGTAGGGCAGCAGAGCGATGAGGAGGAAGAGGAGGAAGTCGTCGGAAGCTTCGAGCCTTCTGACGGTGGAGGAAGGGATGAAGTGGGGGGGTTTTCTCCGTCAAAGAAGAGTTTGCAGGAACCGGCAGGGTTTGCCGGTCCTTATAAAGGGGTTGGCGTAGAAAGAGGGGCAGGCTGACGTCGTGCCAGCCTCACCGGAGCATGGCGGGAAGGGACACCCATACCTTCCGTGTGTTCGCACGGAAGGTATGGGGGTTAGCAGAGAGAATGGGAGGGTCCCTGCGACAGAGGACGTCGCAGGGAACCTCGCTTCTGCTTTGCAGGGCGGTAACCCTTCTCTGCGCGGCGCCATGCTCCGCGCAAGGTCGTCGGAGCATGGTGCTGTGGTGAGTTTGCAAGGAGGACCGTTCTGCAAAGAATGATAAAAAGATGGGGTCCTAAATGTAAGGATTTCAAAAGATAAGGGTCAAAAAGTAAATGAAGAGGACCAAATTGTAAAGTTGGTCAAGGAGGTCTCTTCTTAGGCCCAAGTTTTTATACAAGAACAATTTGAACCTAAGGATTTTAATGGTGAATTTTAATTCTAGGTTAGACCATGTTTGATCAGCCAATTTGCATAAAAACCCAAATTAAGTTATTAATTGGGCATGGTTCTCTTTTTAGGTCAAAATAGGTTTCTAAGGCCAAATTGAAGGTTCTAAACCCTAGAGAACATTTTGCTATGAATTTTAAAGGGTTTAGTTGATTTTTATCCTACATCGAACCTCGTGAATTGAAGTGGGTTTGTTTTAGGGTTACAGAATGTCATTTAATTCCTGGAAAGTGCAATAACCCTTATTTACATCAGATCATCCCACTCTCTTTCTTGTTAAGCTTGTTTGACCTGTGTTTGGACCCTTAATTACCCTATTTGCAAACTGCATTGGTGAAATTGTAGTTTTACCCCTCATGATTTATTTTATTCTTAAACTCAGAATTCTCTGAGTTAAGCCTTTCTTTGGGTCATGTAGGAGCTTTCTCTCACATATCAGGGTTAGATTGTGCTAGTTATGGCTTATGATGAGGTTCTCATCAATCATGAGTCACAAATGATTCAATGAACTACCGACAGAATAGATTACCTGCTTCCAAGAATTGGTAGATAAATTCTACCGGTATTTCGCAAGACAACAGCGGGGTAGGGAAAACCCAGAAAAGCTATCGGAGATTTGGCAGTGAAGAAATGAGTCTTTTCGGTCATATCTGGACTGGTTTAAGGTTCAGTACTTCAAGTGCAAAAGGCCCCATGATGCCATCACCATCCAGTACTTCAAATCAGGCCTCTTGACTCAAAGGTTCTCATACGATATTGATGATTTTTCTCCTAGAGATATAGCGAAATTATGGGACTGGGCTATGAGGTTTGCATAGTAGGATGACTTGTTTCGCTCCCGTAGCTGGCTAGTGGATGGATACAGAGACGACTTCAGTTCCACAACGGAAAAGAGAGTCTCGAGAGAACTAACCCTTATATCCATCCGTAGAGGCAGTCTCTTCAATAAACAGAAGGAAAACTTCTAAGATCAGAGGAGCGAAAGGCCCAGCAAAGGCTAAAACAATGGGCCCTACCAGCCCAGGTGAGAGTTCTTTGAAGAATACACTCCCCTGGTGACAGCGAAAATACGCGGTTTGTTAAAATACGTCGTTGTAACGCGTAAATCTGCTTTCGCTCTTAAATTTATAATCCTAGATAGGGAAGTATCTAGGGTCGTCCAAGGAGGCCAATTGTTTGCAATAGTGATTCTCTTGCTTGGAATATATCTCAACTTTCTTTTTGGTAATTTTCAATATACCATTTTTTTTATTTTTGAACTAAGGCAACATGAGAACTGATGGCGGGAAAAGTGTTTACACTTCGAATTAAATAAACTACTTCTAAAGTGGCAAGTAGAGCCTCTCCATAAGCTCACTCTAGGCAAGTGGAGGCCTAGAATAATTAGGGAGAGGGAGTGAAGAATGCTGAAGATAAGCAACTAGAAATGCAAACAAGAAATGCAAAGAAGGCAACTAGATAATTGAAAAAGTGTTTAACAAAAATGCCTAGTAGAGGAATGCTTCTACTACTAGATAATTGAAATAAAGAAAGAAAACACAAATCCTCTAAATAGATGGTGAAGAAGAGGGCTTCTTGCTCCAAGGTTGGTGGCTCCCAAGCTTGAAAAGAATCCTTCAACTCCTTCCTTGCAGAACTCCGCCAAGGTGATGACCTCCAAGGCAAGCCCTAAGGGGGCGTGCCCTAAGTTTCTCTCCAAGGGTGGACGTCCACCCTAAGCTTTTCTCCTTTGCCTGGCCGTCCTCCTTGAAGTGGGAGAGTCCTCCTCCTTGGCGTGGCTCAAGTTGAAGAGAGTGGGGAGAAGAAGGCACCAAAAGGGCTGGTGATGTGCCCCTTTAATCTCCTTCTCTACTCCTTCTTCTTGGCCGTAGGTATAGGTGGTTTAGGTAGAAAATATACTAAGGGAGGATGCCTCCAAAATGGTGGTAGGTGGTGGCCTTTTATAGAATAGGAGGGGGGCTATGGTGACCTTTGAAATGGATGGCTAGGATGGAAGGAGGGAGGTGGTTAAGGATCCAATGGCCAAGGGTGTTTGGCGCCACCTTAAGGGACACCTAAGGGGTGGTTATGTGTGTTGACACCCCTTGATATTGGCGCCAAAATGGCTTCTAGAAGAGGGTCTAAGTTGGCGCCAAGAAGGATTCTAGAAGGGGGGTTAGGTGGATGGCTAGGATGGCTTATGTGGGTAGGTGTAGGGTGGATAAAGGGGCTGAAAGTGGCGCCAATATAGAGGTGGTTAGGGGTGGTTTTTGGCGCCAACTTGAAGTGTCTTTTGGTGGAGATAATGGGGTGAAGGGATGGCTAGGAGGTGGTGCCAACTTGAGTAGGGTAGCTAGCTTAGGTAGGCTTGAGTTGGTGGAGCTAGCTAGGGTTGATTTTGGAGGTAATGAATGGCCAAGGAGCTGGTTGTTGGCTAAGCTAAGCTAAGCTAAGATAAGCTAAGCTAGCTTAGCTAAAGGTGGAGTAGAAGAGAAGGTGTTGGAGCTAGGGTTTGGAGGAAGGAGCTGAGGAGAAGAAGTCTGGAGCTGGAGCTGGAGCTGGCTGCTGCTGAAGAGGCTGGCATGGGGCTACTCTAGCTGGCTTAGCTTGCTAGTTCTTTGCTAGCTACTAAGCCAAGCTAAAGTGAGCTAGCTTCTACCAAAATGAGCTGAGGTGAGCTAGGTCTGGTGCTTCCGGGGAGAATCAAGCTGGTTGAGGCAGCTAAGGTAGCTTAGCTCAACTGAGTTGAGCTAAGCTGAATCCCCGGGAGCTGGACTTGAGCTTCCTGAGCTGAGATGAATTCTTCTTCAGCTGGCTGGAGTTGAGTGGAGCTGAATGTAGCTGGATCTGAGCTGGGGTGAACTCCTGTCAACTCAGCTGAGCTAGCTAGAGCTCCCTGTGAACTAGTGGGAGCTGAGATGAGCTAGACTCAGCTAAGTTGAGCTGGATCTGAGCTGACTTGAGCTAGGGTGAGCTAAGGTAAACTCTCTTGAGCTGCCATCCAGCTGAGATTAGCTGAATGGAGCTGGGATGAGCTAACCCTAGTTCAAGTAAGCTAGGTTCCAGCTATGGTGAGCTGGATCAAGCTGGGTTCCAACTAGTCTGGGCTTCTCCTTCACCAATTGCCTTCTTGAGTGCTAGGGTTTTAGGAATCTGTGAATCTGTACATCCCTAACACTCACAAAAACACATTAAAACAATAATAAAAAATGCAATGCATGCCTATCCTAATTTATGCCTAAATGCAGCCCAAAAACCCGTTTGCGGAGTAAAATCCTAAGAGCTAGGTTAGTTTTAAAGCATAAAAATGATGATAAACTGGCGTTTATCACACCCCCATGCTTATCTTTTGCTAGTCTCTTAGCAAAACATTAATTTTTTTGGAAAACGGAATTTTTGGGAAATCTAATTTTTTTTTATTTTTGAGGAGAAAAAGAGATTAAGGGACCTTGGTAGATTAAAACACAGGAGATACGGGATTTGTTGAAGATAAACATCAGGATTTATTTTTGGATCCAACCATTAGATAGAACGGGATCAATATATCCTCAGAAAATTCGCAAATTAACCCCTTGTTAATTCAGATGACTTGAAATGTTTGTTTTTAGGATTTTTCTGGCTCGTGAATCTGATTCGCAGCTTGCAAATTCCTTTAAAACCTTGTGTCTGTGCTTGTGAAAAGCCAACTTTTATAAGGACGTGTTATTATTATTATTATATATATATATTTTATTTTTTTTTTTTTTTTTCTCTCCCATGCTTATTTTTAGCTTAGTCTTACAACAGATGTGTCGGTATCATCATTCCCGTTACCATTCCTCGAGGGGGCTCTGGCGCCAGTACTTCGGGATAGCACTGTCCATGACACCACCCAGGAGCTCACAACCCCAAAACACGATGCGGTGAAAAGGGGCGCTCCAAGCAAACTCAAGCTCTTGCTCCGACGCTATAGGTAGAGCACCGTCCAAGACACTTGAGCTGCTGAAATGCGCTTTAATGCTCCGTCTAAAGATATGAAATATAGATATAGAGCAGCGCCGAGGCGGTAACATGTTGACATCGCGTCCTCAAAGAAGGTTTTTTTCTTCTTCTCGACGGTGGGAACTCAAACCAATGATCTGCTTCAGACTTTTACTAAATCCAAACAAGGGAGTTTTTTCAAATTTTTAGTTGTTGGCTTGTGTGTAAAAATTGACACAAGAAGTTTCTCAAGAATCGCAGGTTTTTGAATCAAAAACTAAGTCAAATACTTTCCATATTACAAAATAGGATCAAGTCACCTGAACTATCATGAGTTCAGGTGGAATTTTAGAGAAGGATATCTGATCTAGTCTAAAATAGACCCTGGAATTCTAATGATCAGATCCATATCCTTATCCTTAGTTTGTTAAGGATTAAATCCCCTTGTACCAGAAGTGAATTTTTCGACCTTAGTCCTGATTTCAAAATTTTTCCTCAAAAAGTTTTCAACAAATTTTTTTTTTTTTTTTTTTTTTTTTTTTTTTTTTTTTTTTTTTGGGTATGCAAGCAGGAAATAAATTAAAGAAAATTGCATGTTTTTAGGTTTTAAACATCCTAAATCGATCATAAAAATTTAAAAACACCCCCCCATGCTCAAGATATGCCATGTCCTCATGCATTAGGAGGGAAAAGGAATCACCTTAGTGAAGAACGGTCAGGTTTAGGATGAATAAAACCTGGAAAAAGAAGAAAAAAGGAAAGCAAGAAAATGATGGGTTACCTCCCATCCAGTGCTATCTTTTACGCCATTCAGCCGGGCGTGAAGGTATGCACAGAAGACGGAAAATCATGTAAATAATTGGACACTTGAATGCCCGCAAAAAAAGTGTCTTCGTCTAGATCCCTAGAAAATTGATTAGAAATAATATTGGGATCAAAGTGAGATGGAAATTGATAAGTGTGGCCCGAGTCTGGCCATGGTTTTAATTCAGGTTGGGTGCCAAACTCGGGCGAGGTTGGTGGCAGGTCCGTAAGAAAGGGGTCGGGGAAGGAGGAAAAATTAGGTGCGTTAATAGTGGGTGGGTCAGGGGGGGTATCAGGAACAAATTTGGAGTCAAGACAAGTTTCCGGATCACAGATCTCGCCGACCACTGAGTTTGAATCAGAGTCCTCAAAAAAACTGTGGTCGGTAAGGGTATCTATTAACATTGTCTCCTCCACCATATTAGAAATTTCAGTATCTGAGTCCTCAAAGAAGTTATTATCATGGAATCTCCTGGAGGATTTAAAAATATCTAAGGTGATAGTTTGGCCTGCACAGTTGATATCCATTTTGCCTGTGTGGCAATTGATATTTGCCTTTGCAGTAGCCAAAAAGGGGCGTCCAAGGATTATCGGGGAGTCCAGTAATGATTCGGGTGCCTCAATGTCAAGAACCAGAAAGTCTGCAGGGAAGACACAATTCTGGACCTTGACTAATACATCCTCAACAATCCCACGAGGTTTGATTGTAGATCGGTCGGCTAATTGCAGGGTAACCTCGACGGGTTTTAATTCACCGATCTGAAATTCTTCGAATAAACTTGTGGGAATAATATTTACAGAGGCACCAAGATCAAGGAGGGCGCGATTAAATGTAGTGTCATCAATAATTACAGAAATTAAAGGCGCCCCCGGATCTTTCATCTTAGGAGGCAGCTTACTCTGTATGACAGAGCTTACTGTCTCTGAAAGATGCACCTGTCCTAGATTTTTAGCCTGCCTTTTAGGAGTACAAATATCCTTCAAAAATTTAGCATAGGCAGGTATATATTTGATGGCATCTAGGAGAGGGATATTGATATGAACTTGCCCAAATAGCTCCATGAGTTCTTCTGTAGTGGGCTCAGATTTCTTTCTTTTGTTGGTGGTAGGGTAGAGAGCTTGTGGGAAAGGGATAGGAATCTTGTCTTGAGATTGTTGTTGTTCTTTTTCTTCCTGATGGGGAGGTGGGGAGTCAACTTGCACATGTATCTTACCAGGTTCGTGCGAAGGCTCGGGGTCAGTGGTGGTTTTCCCACTCCTCAAGGTAACTGCATGTGCAGTCGGATTATTATTTGGAGGAGGTGGGGGGGCCTGTGATTGCAGGAACCTGGGCGGCTGCTGAGGTGGATTAGGATGAGGCTGATTTGGATAATGTGGATTTCTACCCATATAATGGTTTCCTTGGTGATTAGGGTTGGGTATGGGTTGGGACGGAAGATGTCCTACAGGTCTTTGCGTGGGAGTAACCCCAATCTGATTGTTCAGATTTGTGATGTTGCGGGTTACTTCCGTCATTTTTGTTTGCATATCCTGCAGGGTTCGCAACATCTGGGCATTGATATCTTGTTGGGATGGCCCAGGATGGAAATTTGGATTCGACCCATACCCATTAAAATGATATGGTTGGGAGGAAACTTGATTATTCCAGGAGTAGTTCGGGTAATTTTTCCAATTGGAAGAATTTTTAAAGGGCTCCTGGATGGCAGAAATATTTTGAGTGGGGTTAAGATCTGGATAGTTGTAGTTCCCCAGTGAATCATGGGCAACCTCAGAATAATCAACAGGGGTAGTGTTGAGATTGTGCAAATTTTCTCTTTGTGGAAAGTTAGGTTGGGTTAGATGTGGGTGTGGAGCTTGAGTTGAAGTGGCTAGTCTTTCCTCAATTTTCTTTTGATTAATATGCATCTGGTCGAGTTTTTGAGCAATCAATTGAAGATCATCTTGGGTGACAGGGATAGATTGAGTGCCTATTTCATGAACACCGAACTGCGGGTTTTGGGTTCTGCAAAATGTGTTCATGGAAGCTTGATTAAATGAGTTTTCACTCATTTCTTCGAACAGGTCATAGGCACTTTCTGCATCTTTATTTAAAAAGTTGCCGCCACACGAGGCGTCGACAAACTGTCGGATTTGATCTTCTAATCCATGATAGAAGATTTGTACGAGCTGCCATAAAGGAATCTCGTGGTGCGGGCAACTTCTTAAAAGGTCTTGAAATCTTTCCCAAGAATCATGGAAAGTTTCACCAGATTTTTGGTGAAAGGTCGTAATAGATCTTCGTAAGGAATTGGTACGACCTATGGGAAAGAATTTCTTGAGGAAGGCACTCTTGAGTTGAGGCCATGTTGTAATGGGTCGGCCAATGGTCCTGAACCAATAAGCGGCCTTATCTTTAAGAGATAATGGAAAAAGCCGCATCAGCCATATGTCTTCTTGCACATTTCGGGAACGGGTTGTCTGTGCAAGAAGAGTTAGTTCTTCAAGGTGGCTGAAAGGGTCTTCCCTAGGAAGGCCATGAAAGTGTTTAATCAGGTTCAGGACGGCTGGCTTGATCTCAAAGTCCCCCTCAGGTATGACCACCCCTGGTCGTTCCTCATAATAAGACGGATCATAGAAATCTTTTAGAGGAACAACAGGCTGCTGACGGGGTGGTGGGTTTGGCCTTGGATTGGCTAGGTTTTGGATGTTCCTAGTCAATGTTTGTTGATTGGAATTTAATTTATTAATTTGATCGGCCATCAATTTTAAAAGATCAGGTAGGGGGTCTTGATGTTGTGTGTGGGGCAACTCAAGATTGGGGAGCTCCAAGTGTGGAAAGTTACTGGTGGTTGGGTTTTGGGTGGGAGGGTTAGAATTAGGGTTAGAGGTGGGGTTAGAGGTAGACGTGGAAGGGTCAGTGGACCTATTTTGTTGTGTTTCCATTTTTTCAGGAGAAGACAGAAAAAGTGGTCTTTTTACGTGGGGGGCGAAATCAAATGGTCCTTCCAAGTGCGGATTTTGAGACCGTCGCCCGTGCATAAAATGGAAGAACGGGGAGGGGAGGAGAAGAGAAAGAGATGAGAGAAAGTGTGCAATTCAAACAAACAAAAACTAGACCTAACTTGATTGTGACTCCCTAATAATAACCTAAGACTTGGTCTATATAGGAAATAAGTAGTCAATAGTGAATACCCGTTCTATCAACAAATCTAGCCAGGTTGCTTAAGGGGAGGTTTGGGCCCAAACGTTTCCCAGGGAAAATCCCAGGTGCTTGTACAAACCCGCGCCTGGTCGTTTGACACGGCCCCTCAGCCTGAACACCAGATACAGATGACAGAATTGGTACTAACTAAAGAAAACTTAAGACCTAAATAGCAAGCCTAAGTTGATAAAGCCTTGGGGGTCAAGTTGCTACAAATTTTAATTAGGTCTAGGATTCTACAGTGCACACGAAATGTGGAGGGCGTTTATTGGGTTGTTGCCCTGTTATTTGATTTTTTTGTGTGTGTGCAGGAATTGGAGAGTGGCTCCAATGAAAATCAAGTTGTCACACAATTTTTTTTTTATATTTTTGTCTTTTAGGATGTGATCTAATTAAATGAATTTTTAGGGTTTTTCTCTTTAAGTTTTCAAACAAGTTTGAAAGTTCACAATCAAAGGAAAGACAAGTTGTATGTGTGATTGTATATTTCCTTTTAACTGAGTCTCTAAAGAGAAAGAAGAAACCCTAAACCAATTATCCTTGAGACAGAAATTTAACTACCAATGAATTATTTTTAGCTTTCAGAATTAAGTAGTGGTCCAAACAAGTCAAACAACACCACTACTTTGAAGAAAATCAAACAAGGATTCCAGAAAAGATTTTTTTAAGATTTTAGGAATTTGTTTGATAATAGTTTTGAATTTTTAATTGTACTAGTGTCAAAGTCCAGAAATAATACCCGTGGGTATTATAGACTTTTCAGTATTACCACCGACCTCAGAAAATTTTTATGATTTTATATGATATGTAAAATTTCACAGGGATTCCAACAAGATAAATTTCACAACAATTGGATGAGTATAAAAATTCTGAAAATTCGCGGACAGTAGCAAAACAGGAAGATTAGAGGGTGTGACCCCTCTGTAATCCACGAATTTTTAAAAATTAAATACAAATCCAATTGATCTGAAATTTGGAACAGATCTTCCAAACTCAATTGGGAATCACTCTATGAAATTTTATGATTTTAGGAGGCCTGTGGTGTTAGGAATCGATTTTTCAAGTCTGGACAGAAATCTAGACCTGAAAAACAGAACACCAATACTTGCAATGGAATGGTGCTAAAGAAGCATACAAGCAAACTATGGTTTTAAAAATGCACCACTCCACTTAATTTAAGTGTTTAGGGTCCTGAAAGCCAAGTTTAATATATTTTTGGTAGTTTTAATTAATTATGTGACTAGAAAGAGGAACCAACCTGAATTTTCGCGGGAAGAAAAGGATCCTTAAGCTCTCGCTTCCAGATTCCCGCTTTCCCGCTGTAGTTCCTGCACACACAAAAGAAAGAAAGAGAAGGGGATGAGATCCACTTCAAGCAAGAGAAAATGAGTTAATGCAAAGCCGTGCCTCCCCGGCAACGGCGCCAAAAAGTGACAGCGAAAATACGCGGTTTGTTAAAATACGTCGTTGTAACGCGTAAATCTGCTTTCGCTCTTAAATTTATAATCCTAGATAGGGAAGTATCTAGGGTCGTCCAAGGAGGCCAATTGTTTGCAATAGTGATTCTCTTGCTTGGAATATATCTCAACTTTCTTTTTGGTAATTTTCAATATACCATTTTTTTTATTTTTGAACTAAGGCAACATGAGAACTGATGGCGGGAAAAGTGTTTACACTTCGAATTAAATAAACTACTTCTAAAGTGGCAAGTAGAGCCTCTCCATAAGCTCACTCTAGGCAAGTGGAGGCCTAGAATAATTAGGGAGAGGGAGTGAAGAATGCTGAAGATAAGCAACTAGAAATGCAAACAAGAAATGCAAAGAAGGCAACTAGATAATTGAAAAAGTGTTTAACAAAAATGCCTAGTAGAGGAATGCTTCTACTACTAGATAATTGAAATAAAGAAAGAAAACACAAATCCTCTAAATAGATGGTGAAGAAGAGGGCTTCTTGCTCCAAGGTTGGTGGCTCCCAAGCTTGAAAAGAATCCTTCAACTCCTTCCTTGCAGAACTCCGCCAAGGTGATGACCTCCAAGGCAAGCCCTAAGGGGGCGTGCCCTAAGTTTCTCTCCAAGGGTGGACGTCCACCCTAAGCTTTTCTCCTTTGCCTGGCCGTCCTCCTTGAAGTGGGAGAGTCCTCCTCCTTGGCGTGGCTCAAGTTGAAGAGAGTGGGGAGAAGAAGGCACCAAAAGGGCTGGTGATGTGCCCCTTTAATCTCCTTCTCTACTCCTTCTTCTTGGCCGTAGGTATAGGTGGTTTAGGTAGAAAATATACTAAGGGAGGATGCCTCCAAAATGGTGGTAGGTGGTGGCCTTTTATAGAATAGGAGGGGGGCTATGGTGACCTTTGAAATGGATGGCTAGGATGGAAGGAGGGAGGTGGTTAAGGATCCAATGGCCAAGGGTGTTTGGCGCCACCTTAAGGGACACCTAAGGGGTGGTTATGTGTGTTGACACCCCTTGATATTGGCGCCAAAATGGCTTCTAGAAGAGGGTCTAAGTTGGCGCCAAGAAGGATTCTAGAAGGGGGGTTAGGTGGATGGCTAGGATGGCTTATGTGGGTAGGTGTAGGGTGGATAAAGGGGCTGAAAGTGGCGCCAATATAGAGGTGGTTAGGGGTGGTTTTTGGCGCCAACTTGAAGTGTCTTTTGGTGGAGATAATGGGGTGAAGGGATGGCTAGGAGGTGGTGCCAACTTGAGTAGGGTAGCTAGCTTAGGTAGGCTTGAGTTGGTGGAGCTAGCTAGGGTTGATTTTGGAGGTAATGAATGGCCAAGGAGCTGGTTGTTGGCTAAGCTAAGCTAAGCTAAGATAAGCTAAGCTAGCTTAGCTAAAGGTGGAGTAGAAGAGAAGGTGTTGGAGCTAGGGTTTGGAGGAAGGAGCTGAGGAGAAGAAGTCTGGAGCTGGAGCTGGAGCTGGCTGCTGCTGAAGAGGCTGGCATGGGGCTACTCTAGCTGGCTTAGCTTGCTAGTTCTTTGCTAGCTACTAAGCCAAGCTAAAGTGAGCTAGCTTCTACCAAAATGAGCTGAGGTGAGCTAGGTCTGGTGCTTCCGGGGAGAATCAAGCTGGTTGAGGCAGCTAAGGTAGCTTAGCTCAACTGAGTTGAGCTAAGCTGAATCCCCGGGAGCTGGACTTGAGCTTCCTGAGCTGAGATGAATTCTTCTTCAGCTGGCTGGAGTTGAGTGGAGCTGAATGTAGCTGGATCTGAGCTGGGGTGAACTCCTGTCAACTCAGCTGAGCTAGCTAGAGCTCCCTGTGAACTAGTGGGAGCTGAGATGAGCTAGACTCAGCTAAGTTGAGCTGGATCTGAGCTGACTTGAGCTAGGGTGAGCTAAGGTAAACTCTCTTGAGCTGCCATCCAGCTGAGATTAGCTGAATGGAGCTGGGATGAGCTAACCCTAGTTCAAGTAAGCTAGGTTCCAGCTATGGTGAGCTGGATCAAGCTGGGTTCCAACTAGTCTGGGCTTCTCCTTCACCAATTGCCTTCTTGAGTGCTAGGGTTTTAGGAATCTGTGAATCTGTACATCCCTAACACTCACAAAAACACATTAAAACAATAATAAAAAATGCAATGCATGCCTATCCTAATTTATGCCTAAATGCAGCCCAAAAACCCGTTTGCGGAGTAAAATCCTAAGAGCTAGGTTAGTTTTAAAGCATAAAAATGATGATAAACTGGCGTTTATCACCTGGCCATGAATCAGGCAAATGTGTTGGCGGAGGTATGGTCCAACAACAAGGACCTTCTACCCCTACCAAAGCCTCTCAAGAAGAAGGCTGACATCGGGCCCTACTACAAGTATCATCAGGCTTGAGGACATGCTATGGAAGACTACCAGGATCTACATGACCAGATTGAGGCCCAAATCCAGCACGGAAACTTGGCCCATTTTGTCAAGTAGAATGAGGGGCCAAGATAAGGGCAAGAGACCTATGGAGGGTCTGGATGAGTACCGTAAGGAGAAGCTTCAACAACTTCAAGGGGTCAATATGGTCTTCATGGCAGACCAGGAGTCGGAGGAGTCTGAAGCACATCAAATTGAGCAAGTGGTGTCTCCAAGGCTCCCCCTGTAGAATATCATTGTTAGATCCTGGAGATGAAGGCAATGCTACCCCTGAATACTCACCTCTCGTTGCCTAAGTCAATGGGTACGGAGGCCGAGGTCAAAGCTGCCCTAAGCCAACAAACTGCTGCTCCTGAGTGGATGCCTCGCATTGCGTTCCTTACCCTTCAATGGAAGAGAGAGGTTCTATCAAGCAGACGGCCTTAAAGTTGTTCGCTGCACTGCTGAACTCGGCAAAGCACACGAATCCACTCCTGGTGACTCTCCTATTGGCGGGGCAATTCCAGCCTAGGCTCCAAGTGGATGAAGGCAGTGCAATGGACATTCTATTTTGGAAAACATTGCTAAGGTTGGGGTTCAAAGAAGAACACCTTTCCCCATCAACTCACCTGGTTGTGGGGTTTGGAAATCACAAGGTGATGCCGAAATGAGAGATAAGTTTACCCCTATCTATCTGTGATGGGGCAAGCACATGAACAGAATGGCTACATTCATCGTGGCCGGGTTGACGGCAGCGTTTGACAACATCATCGGTCGCCTAATGACCCATGCCTTTCGGGTGATCCCTTCCTCCTATTGCCAATTCGTGCTCTTCCAAACTCCTCAAGGAGTCATGATAGTGCATAGGGATCAGTTGTCCAGGCATGAACTCCTTCGGATCGAATTCGAGCGATCCATGGAACCAAGGCCTCCAAAGCCACAAAAATGGGGAAAGAAAAGAAACCAGGTCCAGGCGATTCAGCAAGAAATGAACCCGAATGATCCTCTAGCAACATCAAAGCTTTAGCCAAGCTCTTCAGCCATGGCTATTCAGTTATATCTTGACGACGCGACTAAGCTCGTCAAAGTTGGGGCAGACCTTGATCCCTCTGAAGTCCAGGAGCTACTACTTTTGCTTAGGGCCAACATGGATGTATTCACTTGGTTCGCCAATGACTTGCCGGAGGTGGACCCATCCCTAATACAACATCACCTCAATATCCAGACGGATGATCGGGTAGTGAAACAAGCCCATAGGCACAAGTCAGCCGAACTGTGGCAAGCAGCTGAAGTAGAAGTTAAAACTCCTGGGGGCTGGATTCATTGAGAAGTCCCTATACTCGGCATGGCTATCCAATGTAGTCATGGTGAAGAAGGAGAATAGCAAGTGGCAAATGTGCATTGACTTCACAACTTAAATGAAGCCTGCCCTAAAGATGAATTCCCCCTACCTAGGGTTGACATGCTGGTGGACTCATGTAGTGGCCAATCCCACATGTCCTTCCTGGACTCCTACAACGGATACCACTAGACAAGCCTTGCTCCAACAGATAGACCTTATACCTCCTTTGTAATAGATAGGGGTCAATTTCAGTAGAGTCATGCCTTTTGGCTTGAAAAATGCTGGAGCAACGTACTAGCGCCTTGTAAACATGATTTTTTCCATTTAATAGGAAAAGAATTTGAGGTGTATATTAATGATATGTTGGTGAAGGGATCAAATTTCCCTTGCAGAGGTGTTCATGTCTTAAGGGACACCCGTCTCCTCTTAAACCCCGACAAATGCATCTTTGGCGTTTCAACGGGAGAATTCTTAGGGTTTCTAGTTTCTAACCGGGGAATAGAAGCCAACCCTGACAAAATTTAGGCGATCATGGCTTTAGAGCCGCCAAACACTCTGAAAGGGACACAGTCACTAGTCAACAAGATCACCTCTTTAGGTTGATTCTTGTCTTGATCTTTCGACAAATGTCACCCCTTCATTAAGTGTATAAAAAAGGGCAAAGGCTATACCGCTGCCTATTGGACTCCTTACTGCCAGAAGGCTTTAGAGGAGGTAAAGGAAGCTTTTGAAAGCTCTCCCATTCTGATGGCTCCTAAGGTTGGGGAATCTTTCTTCCTTTACCTAGCGGTGTCCATGTCTGCCGTCAGTGTTGCTCTAGTGGGCGAACGAGGAGGGGAACGACCAGTATACTTTATTAGCAAGACCTATCAAGGTGTAGAAGCTAAGTATACTGTGATCAAGAAACTCAGGCTATCCTTGGTGATTGCCGCCAGAAAGCTACTCCTGTACTTCCTAGCCCATTCAATACTAATCTTATCTAACTGCCTTTTGCACCGAATGCTGCATAAACCCATAGGGTCGGCACAGCTGATAAAATGGGTTGTGGAGCTGGTGGAATTTGACATTCAGTACCAGCCAAGGAGATCAATCAAAGGTCAAGTTCTGGAAGATTTCATTGCAGAATTCACAGACTCGGATGCTTCTCTCTCTTTGCCTTGGAGGTTGTACGTAGATGGCTCTTCCATGGCAGCCGAGTCTAGGCCAGGCATAGCCTTAATTGCCCCAGATGGCACTACTCATAACTATGTTGTCAAGTTTATCTTTCCTGCATCCAACAATGTGGTAGAGTGTTGCGTCGAATTTCCATCCGTTGGTGCAGTACTGAGTTTTTATCCCTGACAGTAGTGTCAAGATGTTGGTTGTCGTAAATCATCATGTTTAGGAAAATATCTCATTGTCGTATAGTGACAAAAATCGCAACAACATTTAAATTTATAAGTGCTCAAAGATAAAATGAGTCTGAGGTCGTTCGCAGGGAGCAAATGTGAAATCCAATCACTAGTCGAAATATAAGGAATAAATGAGCCCAATGATTAATCACAATAAATAAATTCAATGAATAAAATCTACTCAGAATGATATTCAATAGTAGCAATTGTATCTTAAGAAACAATGGGATAAAAAGAAGAATAAAACTCTAAAAGTGGTGATTTAAATCACCACTTAAATCCACCATTAAGCATATATCTCAAAGTATTCAATTTCCCAACAGTGTTTAGAACCACTTACCATGTTAGATAATATGTCCATAGTATTAGAGTTATTAATAGCACCCAGAGCCAAGGGCTCCAAGCATAAGCCCCAGCCATCTTAGAAGTAAGCCTCTCGAAATGCCTAAGTATAGAGCATAGAGGCATGAATCTCGAGGCACATGTGCATGTATCCCAATCTAAAACCACCCCCACTCTCCTCGAATTTTCCTCTAATCGGATTGCTAATTGAGTAAACAAATTTGAATCGAGTTTAGGCTCACCGATAGTGGGTAGTGAGTGAGGAGTGTAAAGGGTAAGGTGAGAGGGACCTCACCTCTCAGTGTAGAGGTGAAGAGCCTTCTCACTGAAACCAATTTATACGCTTCTTCAATTTTGTAGCCCATGATGTGGGACAAAATGAGCTGTCCTTCTCCATGCGTATTGCAGTTCAAAGCTCCTTCGAATTGAGGCAGCTGCTAGTGTTGCTATGGTCAATTGAGGGCTGGGAGATCTTCACGGAGGTATTCCGCTGCTGCTCAAGGTGGAGGCAAAGCTGGAGAGTGGCTGACGGCGGTGGACGGTGGCAATGGAGGGTGAAGCTTCGACGAACACCTAAGAAGCACAAAGATGGACTTGCGGCCCATTCAAAATAGATCAGATGTTTCGCTAGACCACGGCGAGTTTGCTGGTGGTAATGCGGAGGAGTTTCGTGGTGTGTGGAGGTGGAACGGAGTTTGTGATGGCGAATGTGTATGGGTTTGGTCGACGAGCATGAGGAGTGGTTGGAAGCCCAAATTAGGTTTGGGCTTTTGAAGTTGGAGCAATGGCAGAAGTTTTTGTGGTGGTGGAGA
Organism: Thalassia testudinum; assembly: GCA_037157565.1. Taxonomy (NCBI): domain Eukaryota; kingdom Viridiplantae; phylum Streptophyta; class Magnoliopsida; order Alismatales; family Hydrocharitaceae; genus Thalassia; species Thalassia testudinum. The sequence goes on from JAZHRO010000031.1 coordinate 151,591,889, forward strand.
TGAGTTTGGTGGTTGGTAGCAGTTGCACGGCATTGTTGGAGGCACGATCGATGTTGGAGAAGGCGAAGGGGGAGGCTATGAAATGGTGGTCAAATCGAGGTGTTGAGGGCTAATTCATAATCTAGGGAGAGAGAGGGAGAGAGTGGGCTAGTTGTCTGGTTGAGAGGGGTAGGGAAACTATGCCGGTGTGATGGCTGAACACGAGGAAGGTGAACCCTCCAGTGAGAGGAATGGCGGCGAAGATGAGGGAGGATGGCCTGGCTTTAGCCCATCAGGCATGAATGAAGTTGAGGGAGAAGAAGGACTAGCCAATTTGGTCGTTGGTCGGCCTGAGGAAGGAGTTGAGGAAGCACGTTGAAGTAGCGGTTGGAGGTGGTCGATGGAAGAAGGAGAAGAGGTTGTATGGCCTAAACTGGGCTTACTCGAACATAGGGCCTTAGGGGAGCTCTTATAGAGCTCAAAATTGAGCTCTAATAGGAAATTAGGTGCCCAGGCTTCGAAATTGGAATCAAGAAACTCCTCACAATTTCCTTTGATTCGTTGGGGCTTTTCGCGTCTCAAGTTGTGTTCAGATGATTCCTCAGTGTGAACATTAATCCAACTAAATTTGATGGGATTTGATGTTGGTTTGATGTGGTTTCAAGTCGGTTAAAGGTCGGTGCAGCTTAGTTGACTCAACAATGGTGACAGGGACCATCTTGAAAGAATGAAGACAAAGTTAGGGGTTTTTGTAAATAACTTGAAAGTTAGGGGGTTGATTGTGGGAAAAAAAAATCTTAGGGACTGAATTGCAAACTAGTCAAGATAGACTCTGATTGAGCCCAATTTTTGGTGTTAGCCTAATTTGGACCCAAGGAATCTAATGGTGAACTTGGATTTGAGTTTTGATCATGTTTGACTGGGTAATTTGCATAGAAGCCCAAATTAGGGTAAAATTTCATCTGAAACTCTGTTTAGGTCAAAATGATTTCAGATGGTCAAACCAAAGGTACCAAACCTCTTAGAATATTTTTCTTTGAACTTTAGGAGATTTAGATTGATTTTATCCTGACCAGAACCTTTTCAATTTAAGTGGAGTTGATAACTAGGATTTTTGGTACTATTTTCACCTTCGAAATGCGTAAAATCCTGTTTCTGTCAGTGTGGACCCACTTTTTGGTCTTTTATGCTCAATTGACCTTTAATTAGCTTCTGATTAACCCTGTGGTTAATTTGCATTTATGATGTGATGTTAAAACAATAGAATCAACCCTATTTTATTGTCTTCTTCTCAAAACAGACCAGAGTGGAATTATGGTTCTCAAGAGATCATTTAGGAGCATTTATCTCTTGATTCCAACTAATTTAAGCTAGTTATGACAAATTATGGAGTTACCATCATAGAGTACGAGGCCATGTTAGCTAGCATTCAGGTGGCCAAGTCAAGAGGCATCTCATTGCTGGAGATTTATTTGAACTACCAGTTGGTTTCCAACTAAGTAAATGGTGAATACCAAGCTAAGGATCCGAATATGATTCTACATGTTGATAAGGTCAAGAAGGAGTTGTCAGATTTCAAGACCGTCTAGGTCAGTCGAGTATCCCAATCCGACAACCCCCTAGCGGATGCTCTAGCTTGCTTAGCATCAGCACTTCCGCTTGAATAGGAAGAAGACATATGCCTCCAAATAATAAAAGAGTCGATGGTACTTGCTTCCAGAACGTTCATGATAGAACAATCCACATCTTCGATGATGCCTATCATTAGATACTTGAACACTGGTGAGCGGCCCCAAAATGAACCGCGACCCAAGGCATTCCGCTTAAAGGCCTCTAGGTATACCTTGATAGATGTGCAACTATACAAGTGGGGATATTCCACCTCCTCATTGCGATGCCTTGCACAGGAGGAGGCATCACAAACCCTCCAGGAAGTCCATGGAGGTATATGTGGGAATCATGAAGGGTAAAAGGCACTCTTGGCCTGGTTGTTTTAGGCGGGGTACTTATGGCCCCAAATGAAACAACATTGTAAGGAGTTTATGCGCAAGTGTGATAAGTGCCAGCAGTTCGCTTTGCTACACCACTTGACGTGCGGAAAGTTAATGCCTATCATGTCAACCTTTCCTTTTACAAAATGGGGAATGGATTTCATTAGCCCTTTTCCACTAGTGCCAGCTCAAAAATGCTTCATCCTGGTGGCAGTGGATTACTTCTCCAAGTGGATAGAAGTCGAGGCCATGGCTAGCCCAACAGTCGATAGAGTCGAGTTGTTTATTAGGAAGAATATCATAGCCTGGTACATAATACCACAAACCATTGTCACAAACAATGGTACCCAGTTTGCTTGCAAGAAGTTTGAAGAATTTTGTGGAAGTTGGGACATCCGCCTATGCTTCATGTTTGTGGGACACTCCCAAGCAAATGGATAGGCGGAGGTAACCAACTGTACCATCATCTCAGCGTTAAAGAGATGGTTAGACTCTTCAAAGGGAAGATGGGCCGAAGGACTGCCGGTATTTGATCTAAGTACTCTTTTATAAGTTATTCTTAGTTGTTAATTAATTAGGAGTTATATGAAAATTCACCTTAGTCTGCATATAATTGTATGCATCAATTTTACATTTAATAACATGTGATATGGTAACATAATTGATTTGATGGATGCAAGCTAAGCGTAAGAGTTCAGACGTCCATTTCTACATCTATAAGATGTCTAGAAATAAGGTTGGACGTCTAGGAGCCGCCATCATGAACTTGCTGATTCCACACCTTTTAAGACATCTAGAGTGTTGCTCAGATGTCTGATGAAGATATCGCCAGCGGTGCACTTAACTGATCGGCTCAACGTATTGCCAACCCAAGGTGACCGTGCATTCGCAACCTCGCAATAGCAACCTCTTCAAATCGCCTCATCACCGAGACTATTGGAGAGCATCTTGGCGGAAGAAACAAACTGGAGAGGCGTTTAAAAGAAGAGGCACAACCATCATCTTGGCTCTCTCCATCTCCCCTCGGGCGAGGATCTTCATCGCCTCCACCACCAGCACTGTGGTCGGAGAGGACACTGTGGTCGGAGTGTGCACGGTGGCTAAAGTGTACTCCTTCTCCTTTCAATGCTGCGTACAAACGAGTACCATCACCATCTTCCTCTTCCACCTACACCGTCTCCACTAAAAATATCTCCCTTAACAACATAACCCACACCCATCACCGCATCCATCACCGTGACTACCACCTTTGCTCCTCTCTTCTCTGACAAGAACATCACCACCATTGCCATCCAGACCACTACCACCAACTTTTCCTCTCCGCTAGCAATAGGGAGAAGCCCTCAACACTCCTCTTCATTTTCTTCTTCACCTTCTCCACCACACCACCTGCAACCCCCCCCCGCCACAAAGAACCTGTTAAGACCCATGTTGTTTGAGCCTTTTAAGACTTCTGGACTGTGGGTCAGACATCTGGACACCTTCCTAGATGTCTAGTCAGATGTCTGAAAATCAAAAATTTTGAGTACGAGCTTGCGTCTGTGCGTGGGCTGCGCGCAGACAGTACTCTCATTTTCCTTCCCTTCTTCTTGTCTCTCTCCTTGCCTCCAGCAAATCCTAAACCCTCAACTTTATAAACCCCTCCCCCCTCTCTCATTCTCCCCACACCAGCCATCTTCCTCTTCTTCTCCACTCCAGTGAGAGAGCCGCCGTGAGCGACAGCACGAGAGTGGCGTTGAGGAGGAGCAGCGTGAGGAGAGGAGGAGGAGAGTGAGTTCGCGAGCTCCCATGGGAGCTCGCTGGGAGAGCATGGCCGGAGCGACGCACGCGAGAAGAGGAATGCGTTGGGGAGATCATCCCCGACCCTGCTGCAATCGGAGCTGCAGGCGAGGAGGTGAGGTGCGGCCACGCACGGCGAGAGTAAGCGGGAGCAGGTTCTAGTTCTGGGTTTTTCCCAAAATCAGATGTCTGGAGTAACGTCTAGACGATGGTGCGGATATCTGGAGGCGGTTCCAGACATCTGAGGAGAGGGCTTTGCGAAGGTACATCCTCTTTGCGGATATGGCCATGCAGGCCGCTCCGCTGCTATCCTGTTGCATGCCTTTTTGAGAAGATTGCATGGTGGCGTGCAGGATTTGCTTTGGGAAGGTGTGGGGCACGCCCGCCCACACATTTTAGACGTCTGGGCGACGTACTAGATGGCTGGAAGCACTTCCAAACATCCGGAGAGGTGGTCGGACGTTTGGAGCTGGGTCTAGATGGTCCAGAAGAGTTCCTGGACGTCTGAGGATTGATGCAGAACTTGAGGTACGTTATTGAACACTTTTAAGATGTCTGGAAGTTGTTCCAGACATCTGATTTGAGATAGAAACCCTATTTTAACCCGTTTATGATCCGTTTGAGGTCCTTTTTATGTAAATAAGATATCGTTGTGTTCCTTGTGAGTTCCTCTACTTGTTAGAAGGCTTTCTATATTGTTCTGATAGTTCCCTTGTGATTGTTCCTTGTGATAGGACTTCGTTCTGTTGAGGGTTCGGGACTTGCTGAGACACGTGAGCCTGCCGTTCAAGCTCCCAATACTCCTGGGTTTACTGGTAGAGTGGCTTCCCCTAATTTAATTACAAACCTGAATACATGTGTGAAATGAATGATTAGAACCTAGGATATGGCATGAATCCTAGGATGAGAAATACTAGAAATGTCTGTATTGGATGAATGAATTGGAGTCTTGAATGAGTAGATAAAAATGATAACAACTGCCTATAAATGAATAACAACTGCCTGTGAAGTATGAAGTACTTGTGCTAGTTAACTGTTGCATGTAACTTTCCTATTGTATACGTTAAATGACATAATACGAGCTGCATGTATATAAATTGAGAATGGTAATGTGAATGATGGAAATGCGAGCTACCTATGTTCAATATGAGTATGGAAATGTGAACGATAACTGATGCGAAAAGTTGTGTGATTTATAAAAGAGGGTTTTTAATGTCGTTGTAACATGAGAATTCGCATACGCTTTTAAATTTATATCCTAGATAGGGGAGTATCCAGGGTCGTCCAAGGAGGCCAAATGTTTGCAAAATTAATTCTCTTGCTTACAAAATAGATCTCAACTTTCTTTTTGGTATTTTAAATATGTAATTTTTTTTGTTTTGAAAAGACGAGGGCAAAGTGCGAATTGTGATGAAAAAGTGCTAACACCTAAAATGCTAAGCTAAAACTTAAGAAATTAAAATGTCCACTACCTAAGCTTACTCGAGGCAAGTGGAGGCCTAGAGTAATTAGGGAGTGGCAGTAGAATAAGCGCTAGAACAAAAGTAACAATTGTAATAGGAAAGTAAAAAGAAGGCAATTTGATTAACTCGAATTTGTGTTCTTTTCAAAGGCAAGTGGAGGAATGCTTCTACTAGAAATGAAAAAATTCTAAAAGCAATAAAAGAAACACAAATCCTCTTGCAAAATTTGGTGAAGAAGGGAGTCTTCTTGCTCCAAGCCTAGCTGCTCCTTGGCTTGAAAAGAGGGCCTCCTTCTTCTCCTTCCTTGAGAGCTCCTCCAAGGTGGATGCTAGTTGGTGGGGTTGTTAGGTAGGGTTTTTGGGTGGTACAAGACAAGGAAGCTGGAGCATAGCTAAGCTAAGCTAAGCTAGCTTAGCTAATGGTGGAGTAGAGAGGAGGTGTTAGAGCTAGGGTTTGGAGGAAGGAGCTGGTTCTAAAGAGTCCGGAGCTGAAGTGGAGCTGGCAGCTGCTGAAGAGGTCAACATGGGGCTACTCCAGCTGGCTTAGCTCGCTAGTTCTTTGCTAGCTACTAAGCCAAGATAAAGTGAGCTGGCTTCTGTTGAATGGAGCTGAGGTGAGCTGGGTCTGGTGCTCCCGGGGAGGATTGAGCTGGTTGAGACAACTAAGGCAGCTTAGTTCAATTAGCTTGAGCTAAGCTGGGTCCCCAGGAGCTGGACTTAAGCTTCCTGAGTTGGGATGAGTTCTTCTTCAGCTGGCTGGAGTTGAGTGGAGCTGGATGTAGCTGGATCTGAGTTGGGGTGAACTCCAGTCAACTCAGTTGAGCTAGCTAGAGCCCCCTGTGGACTAGTGGGAGCTAAAATGAGCTAGACTCAACTAGGTTGAGTTGGATCTGAGCTTACATGAGTTAGGGTGAGCTAAGATGAACTCTCTTGAGCTACCATTCAGCTGAGATTAGCTAAATGGAGCTGAGATGAGCTAACCCTAGTTCAAGTGAGCTAGGTTCCAGTTGTGGAGAGCTAGATCAAGCTGAGTTCCAGCTAGTCTGAGCTCCTCCACCATTTGCCTTCTTGAGTGCTAGGGTTTTAGGGATTTGTATATCTGTTCATCCCTAACACTCACAAAAACACATTAAAACAACAAAAGAAAATGCAATGCATGCCTAACCTAGTTAATGCCTAAATGCAGCCCAAAAACCTATTTGCGGAGTAAAATCCTAAGAGCTAGGTTTGTTTTAATGCATAAAAATGATGATAAACTGGCGTTATCACACCCCTATGCTTATCTTTTGCTAGTCTCTTAGCAAAACTTCAAATTTTTTGGAAAATGAAATTTTTGGGAAATCTAATTTTTTTCTACTTTTGAGGAGAAAGAGATTAATGGACCTTGGTTGAACTAAACACAGGAGGTACGGGATTTGTTAAAGATAAACATCGGGATTTGTTTCGGATCCAACCATTAGACAAAACAGGATCAATATATCCTCCAGAAAATTCACAAATTAACCCCTTGTTAATTCAGATGACTTGAAATTTTTATTTTTAGGATTTTTCTAGCTCATGAATCTAATTCGCAACTTGCAAAATCCTTTAAAATTTTGTGTCCGTGCCTGTGAAAAGCCAACATTTATAAGGGCGTGTTAATTTATTTATTATTACTATTTTTTTCCCCATGCTTATTTTTAGCTTAGTCTTACAACAGATGTGTCGGGATCATCATTCCCGTTACCAATCTTCGAGGGGGCTCTGGCACCAGTACTTCGGGATAGCATTGTCCATGACACCACCCAGGAGCTCACAACCCCAAAACACAATGTGGTGTAAAGGGGCGCTCCATGCAAACTCAAGCTCTTGCTCCGACACTATAAGTAGAGTACCATCCAAGACACTTGAGCTGCTAAAATGCGCTTTAATGCTTCGTCTAAAGATATGAAATATAGATATGGAGCAGCGTCGAGGAGGTAACATGTTGACATCGCGTCCTCAAAGGAGGCATTTTCTTCCTTCTCGGCGGTGGGAACTCAAACCAATGATTTGCTTCAGACTTTTACTAAGTCCAAACAAGGGAGTTTTTCTAATTTTTAGTTATTTTTTAAGTGTTGGCTTGTGTGTGAAAATTGACACAAGGAGTTCCTCAAGAAATGCAAGTTTTTGAATCAGAGACTAAGCCAAATACTTTCCATATTACAAAATAGGATCAAGTCACCTGAACTATCATGAGTTCAGGTGGAATTTTAGAGAAGGATATCTGATCTAGTCTAGAAATAGACCCTGAAATTCTAATAATCAGATTTGCATCCTCATCGCTAGTTTGTTAAAGATTAAATCCCATTGTACCTAAAAGTGATTTTTTTCAACCTTAGTCTTGATTTCAAAAATTTTTCCCCAAAAAGTTTTCAACATTTTTATTTATTTTTTTTAAGGTATGCAAGTAGGAAAATAAAATAACTAAAGAAAAATGCATGTTTTTAGGTTTTGAAAATCCTAAATCGATCGTCAAATTTTAAAAACACCCCCCATGCTTAAGATATGCCATGTCCTCATGCATTAGGAGGGAAAAGGGATTACCTTAGTGAAGAACGGTCGTGTTTAGGATGATCAAAACCTGGAAAAAGAAGAAGAAAGGAAAACAGGAAAAGAAATGATGGGTTACCTCCCATCTAGTGCTATCTTTTACGCCATTCAGCCGGACGTAGTGTGCATTAGTGATCAAGAGTGGCTGGCTCAATAAAATTAAAAGATTCAGATGGAATTTTAGGTGTATGATCAAAATAGGGCTTTAAACATTGGCTGTTGACTTGAAAGGTCGAATTAATTTTTGGATCAAAAAGATCAACAGCGCCGTATGGATATATTTTATGGACAATAAAGGAGCTGGTCCATTTAGATTTTAATTTGCCAGGAAAAAGACGTAATCTTGCATCGAAAATATTTTCCGAACAATATACTTATTGTGAAATTTCTTTGTTTGATCTTTATAAATCCTCGCATTTTCATAGGAAAAATTACATAATTCTTCCAATTCAGTTAATTGTAATTTTCTATGGATACTGGCGTCAGATAAATCCATGTTGAGTTATTTTATTGCCCAAAAAGCCCTATGTTCTAGCTCTACCGGGAGATGGCATGCCTTCCCAAAAATCAGATGGAAGGGAGACATGCCGAGCGGGGTTTTAAAAGCGATACGGTAGGCCCATAAAGCGTTGTCCAATTTGGTGGACCAATCTTTACGGTCGGGCCTAACCATCTTTTGTAAAATATTTTTAATTTCCCAGTTAGAAACTTCAGCCTGGCCATTTGTTTGGGGGTAATAAGTGTGGAAATTTTATGATTAACCCCATATTTAGAAAGAAGGTGATGGAATTGTGAGTGGGTGAAGTGTGAGCCTCCGTCACTGATAATGGCTTTTGGTATGCTGAATCTTGAGAAAATATTTTTCTTAAGAAATTCGACAACCACACGGTGATCACTAGTGCGGGTGGGTATTGCTTCTGTCCATTTTGAAACATAGTCGACTGAAACTAATATATATAAATACCCACCAGAGTTGATGAACGGTCCCATGAAGTCGATGCCCCAAACATCAAAAATTTTAACCTCTAAAATAGGATTAAGGGGCATCATATCCTTCCGAGTCATGTTGCCGATGCTCTGGCAATGCACACAGGACCGAACAAAGTCATGAGCATCTTTGTGCAAGCTAGGCCAATAAAATCCCGCATTAAGGATTTTAGCTACAGTTTTCTTGCCCGAAAAGTGTCTGCCACAGGCCATTGAGTGACAATGTGTCAAAATATCATGGATTTCAGAATTGGGTACACATCGTCGAATGACCTGATCGGCACAAATGCGGAAAAGGTCAGGCTCCTCCCAAAAATAATATTTAATTTCAGGAAAGAACTTATCCCATTTTGTTTTTGGCCAATCAGCGGGGATTCGTTCTATTGCTAAGTAGTTTGCAATGGGTGCAAACCAAGGGAGGGTTGTAGCAGCTAAAATGCTTTCATCAGGGAACTGATCTGGCTGGGTCATTATGTCATTCGTCATAAGACGAGAGAGATGGTTGGCCACTACATTGTGCGATCCCGCCTTATCCTTGATTTCCAGGTCAAATTCCTGGAGCAGCAGAATCCAATGGATAAGGTGGGGTTTCGCATCTTTCTTTGTCAGCAAATATTTAATTGCTGAGTGGTCGGTATATACAGTGACATGTGACCCCAACAGATAAGATCTAAATTTTTCTAAGGCAAATACAATGGTAAGAAGTTACTTTTCAGTAACTGTGTAATTCCGTTGTGCATCATCAAGAGTTTTGCTAGCATAATAGATCACAACGGGCTTCTTGCCAATTCTTTGCCCTAGAATGGCCTCTACAGCAAAATCTGAGGCATCTGTCATTAATTCAAAGGGACTATTCCAATCAAGTCCCTGTAATATTGGTGCCTCGGTAACCTCTTTCTTCAACCTCAAAAAACTCTCCAGGCACTTATCATTAAAATCAAATGGTTGGTCTTTAGTGAGAAGCTGACTTAAGGGCTTGGAGATTTGGGAAAAATTTTGTATAAATCGACGGTAGAAACCCACATGACCCAAAAAGGATCTAATCTATTTGACAGTAGTGGGCAGTGGGAGCTTAGATATAGCATCTATTTTTGTTTTATCTACCGCGATTCCTTGTTTTGAAATAACATGGCCCAAGACAATACCTTCTTGGACCATGAAATGACTTTTTTCCCAACTGAGGACTAGCTTAACTTTTATGCATTTTTGGAGAATTCTTTTAAGGTTTTTGAGACAATGGTCAAAAGAATCTCCAAAAATAGAGGAGTCATCCATAAAGACTTCTAAACATTCACCTACCAGGTCTGAAAAAATTGCAAGCATGCACCTTTGAAAAGTCGTAGGAGCGTTGCAAAGATCAAAGGGCATCCTTCGGAAAGCAAAGGTTCCGAAGGGGCAGGTGAAAGTTGTTTTGTCCTTGTCCTCAGGATGAACCGCTACCCGATTATAGCCGGAAATCTAATTTTTTTCTACTTTTGAGGAGAAAGAGATTAAGGGACCTTGGTTGAACTAAACACAGGAGGTACGGGATTTGTTAAAGATAAACATCGGGATTTATTCTAGATCCAACCATTAGACAAAACGGGATCAATATATCCTCCAGAAAATTCACAATTAACCCCTTGTTAATTCAGATGACTTGAAATTTTTATTTTTAGGATTTTTCTAGCTCATGAATCTGATTCGCAACTTGCAAAATCCTTTAAAATTTTGTGTCCGTGCCTGTGAAAAGCCAACATTTATAAGGGCGTGTTAATTTATTTATTATTACTATTTTTTTTCCCATGCTTATTTTTAGCTTAGTCTTACAACAGATGTGTCGGGATCATCATTCTCGTTACCAATCTTTGAGGGGGCTCTGGCGCCAGTACTTCGGGATAGCACTGTCCATGACACCACCCAGGAGCTCACAACCCCAAAATACAATAAAGGGGAGCAAAAAATGGTCCTTCTTGGTGGCGGTGTTTAATTTTTTGTAATCAATACACACGTGCCAAGAAGAGACGGTTCGAGTGGCTATATTCTCCCTATTGTCATTGGTGACAACTATTAGTCCAGCATTTTTGGGCACAACTTGTGTTGGACTAACCCAGGAGCTGTCAGAAATGGGGTAGATGATATTAGCATCAAGCCACTTAATAATCTCCCTTTTTACCACCTCCTGCATAATAGAGTTCAAGCGCCTTTGTGGTTGGCGGGAGGGGCGAGAATCGTCCTCTAAATATATACGATGCGTACACTAGGACGGATGAATACCCTTAAGATCAGAAAGGGTCCAGCAAATAGCTTTTCGATATTTACTCAAAACTTGGAGAAGTTTGTGCTCTTTTGCCCCGGTAAGTCCAGAATTTATAATCAGGGGAAGGGTCTGATTAGGACCTAGGAAGACATATTTAAGGGAGTCGGGCAAAGGTTTTAATTCCAATTGTGGGCCCGGCTCCAAAAGAGTTTCTACTTTGTGGGTTAGTGGTGAGGTGAGAGTGAAAGGGTCAGCTGGAAGGTTAGTTGGACGTGTGGTTAGGGTGGAAGGGTGAGAAGAAGTGGATTGTTCAAGAATCGTATTGATGGCAAAACAGGAACCTAAATGGGAAATCTGTAAAGTTTCCTCCACAATGTTTTCTATTTCTGAATCCGAATCATCATAGAAATTTGGTTCTTGGAACTGCCTAGAAGCTTGAAAAATGTCTAGGGTTACAAATTCACCGCCACACTTGATCTTCATCTTTCCAGAATCACAATCAATATTTGCGTGGGCGGTGGCTAAGAATGGTCTTCCAAGAATAATGGGGGCAAACTTTAGTGCTTCTGGTACCTCTATGTCCAGGACTAAAACGTCTACTGCGAATAGACAATTTTTGACCCAGACAAGAACATCCTCAACAATTCCCCTTGTTTAATTGTAGATCGGTCGGCTAATTGGAGAGTAACCTCAACAGGCTTTAATTCACTGATCTTAAATTCCTCAAAAATAACTGTGGGGATGAGATTAATTGAGGCACCAAGATCCAACAAAGCGCGATCATATGAAGTATCATTAATGATAACTTGAATTAGGGGGTCGTCGGGATCTTTTCTCTTAAGAGGCAGTCGACTCTGCACAACTGAGCTGACTGTCTCTGGAAGGATCACCTTTCCTAAATTTCTGGGCTGCCTTTTCAGAGTACATAAATCTTTTAGGAATTTTGCATAGGCAGGGATGTATTTAATGGCATCTAGGAGAGGGATATTAATTTCTACTTGCCCAAATAAATCCATTAATTCCTTCTCAGTGGGCTTGGATTTCTTCTTTTTCTTATTTGAAGAGTGGAGGGCTTGTGGAAATGGAGCAGGGTTTCCCTATTTTGCATTAATTTGTTCTTGAACAATAGGAGGGGGAGATGGGGAAGAGTTAATCCGTGTTTCATTAAAACGGGTTTCTTTAACAGGCAGGGGATTGTGAGTGATTTTCCCATTCCTCAAAGTAACTGCATTTGCAGTCTGGTTGTTTCTAGGATGAGGACGGGAAGCCTGACTGTTACTGATACCCGGTGGATGCTGAGGTGCTGGTTGAATGGGTTGACTGGGATATCCACCTTGGAACTGATTCCTTTGATTATTTGGGTTGGGCATGGGTTGGGAAGGTAAATTCCCACTAGGTCAATGATCAGGAGTAACCTTAACTTGGTGTTGCAAGTTAGTAATCATGCGGGTTACTTCTGTCATTTGAGTCTGCATTCCTTACAGAGTTTTCATGACCTGATTATTAATGTCGTCTTGGGATGGTCCAGGTTGATACATAGGTTGCCCATAATTCCCAAAATAGTTTTGTTTGGGAAAAGGAATCGGGTTCGGGTTTTTCCAAGAGTGATTCGGGTCAGTCCTCCAGTTTTGATTGGAAATGTTGGAGGGGTTTCTAAATTGCTCCTAGAGAGCATAAATATTTTTTGAGGTGGGATCAAAATTCCCAGTCAAATCTTGCGGGAAATCAGCTGGAAATTGCTGGCCAGCAGATGTGGCATCAATGTTGTGTAGATTTTCTCTTCGGAGAATGTGTGGGGGGTTAGTGTGTGGAGAGTGAACATGTGGAGCTTGTTTATTTATGAGCTTTTCTTCCATTTTCTTTTGGTGAATTTGCATCTGGTCCAGTCGTTGAGCTAACATATATAGATCATCTTGAGTGACTGGAATAGAGGTGGATTTAGAGTCAATTTCATGGACTCCGTGTCTGGGGTTTTGTGATCTGCCAAAAGTGTCCATTGAAGTCATGTTAAATGAGTTTTCACTCATTTCTTCAAAGAGGAGATAGGTACTTTCAGCGTCTTTGTTAAGAAAATTTCCCCCACATGAGGCATCCACAAATCGTTTCAATTAATCTTCTAATCCATGATAGAAGATCTGCACTAACTGCCATTGTGGAATTTCATGGTTGGGACAACTTCTTAGAAGTTCTTGAAATCTTTCCCAGGCTTCGTGGAGGGGTTCACCAATTTTCTGTTGAAAAGTCGTTATGGATCTTCTTAATGTATTCGTTCGACCGATGGAAATTTTTTTTTAAGAAAAACGCTTTTTAATTGGGGCCAGGTGGTAATAGGGCGCCAAACCATTCTAAACCAATGAGATGCTTTGTCTTTAAGAGAGAGAGGAAAAAGTCTCATTAACCACATGTCTTCCTGCACATTGCGGGAATGAGTGGTTTGAGCGAGGACAGTTAATTCCTCGAGATGACAAAAAGGGTCCTCTCTTGGAAGACCATGAAAATGTTTAATAAGGTTTAGAATGACTGGTTTGATCTCAAAATCCCCTGGTGGTATGACCACCCCTGGTCTTTCCTCATAGTTGGAAGGATCATAGAAATCCTTAAGAGGAACGACAGGCTGTTGGTGGGGTGGTGGATTTTGTCCTTGGTTAGCTAGGTTCGTGACAGTCCTAGCTAAATCTTCTTGATTTTGTTGTAGTTGAACCAAATGGTCGACCATTAATGCAAAGGGATTTGGATTTTGAGTTATAATTGGAGGGCCACCTGGCCCTGCAGGTATTTCTAGTTGCTCCAAGTTAGGGAGGTGAGGGAGGGTGAAGTCAGCTTGTGGGTTGACTGACGGGTTAGAAGTGGAAGCATAATTTTTTTGTCGGCTTCGTGGGTTTTCCATTTTATTAGAAGAGGAGGGGGAATAAAACAATGACTTTCTACTATGGGGGGTGAAATCAGATGGTCCCTCAAGGTGTGGTTTTTAGGACCGTCGCCCGTGCATGCACTGTTTGGGAAGAATTGGAGGGGAGGAGAAGAGAAAGAGATGAGAGAAAGTGTGCAATTCAAACAAACAAAGCTAGACCTAACTTAAGTGCGACTCCCTAACAATAAACCTAGACTTGGTCTACGTAGGAAATAAGTATTCAATAGTGAATACCCGTTCTGTCAACAAATCTAGCCAAGTTGCTTAAGGGGAGGTTTGGGCCCAAATGTTTCCTAGGGAAAACCCCAGGTGCTTGTACAAACCCGTGCCTGGTCGTTTGACACGGCCTCTCAGCCTGAACACCAGATATAGATGACAGAATTGGTATTAACTAAAGAAAACTTAAGACCTATATAGCAAGCCTAAGTTGATTAAGCCTTAGGGGTCAAGTTGCTATGAATTTTAGTTAGGTCTATGATACTAAAGTGCACACAGAATGTGGAGGGCGTTAATTGGGTTGTTGCCTTGTTATTTCAATTTTTTTTTTGTGTGTGCAAGAATTAGAAAGTGGTTCCAATGAAAAGCAAGTTGTCACACAATTTTTTGTATTTATGTTTTTTAGGATTCAATTTAATTGAGTGTGTTTTAGGGTTATTCTTTTTTAAATGTTTAAACAAGTTTGAAACTCCACAATCAAAGGAAAAACAAGTTCTATGGGTGATGGTATATTTCCTTTATATTGTGGGACTAAAAAGCAAAAAAGAAACCCTAATTGAATTTGAACCCTAATACATAAAATTACTACCAATGACTTCTTTTTAGGCTTTCTGAATAGGTAGTGGTCCAAACAATGCAACCAACACCACTACCTTATGTAAAATCAAACAAGGATTCCAAAAAAGATTTTTGTAAGATTTTAGGAATTGGTTTGATAATTGTTTTAAATTTTTATGTGTACTGGTGTCAAAGTCCAGAAATGATACCCGTGGGTATTTTAGACTTTTCAGTATTACCACTGACCTCAGAAAATTTTGGTGATTTTATATGATGTGTAAAATTTCACAAGGATTCCATTAAGCTAAATCTCATAAAAATTGGATGAGTATAAAAATTCTAAAAATTTGCGGACAATAGCAAAATAGGAAGATTAGAGGGTGTGATCTCTCTGCAATCCACAAATTTTTAAAAATTAAATACAAAGCTAATTGATCTAAAATTTAGAACAGATGTTTCTAACTCAATTTGAAATCACTTTATGAAATTTTATGATTTTAAGAGGTTTGTGGTGTTAGGAATTGATTTTTCAAGTCCGGATAGAAATCTGGACCCGAAAAATAGAACACCAATACTTGAAATGGAGTGGTGCTAATGAAACATTCAAGCAAACAATGAATTTTAGTGAAAACCACTCCACTTAATTAAGATGCTTGGGATCCTGAAAGCCAAGTTTAATATGTTTTTGGTAGTTTTAATTAATTATGTGACCACAAAGGGGAACCAACCTGAATTTCGTGGGAAGAAAAGGAACTTTGAGCTTTTGCTTTCAGATTCTCGTTTTCTTCCTGCAATAGTTCCTGCACACACGAAAGAAAAGAAAGAGAAGGGGATGAGATCCACTTCAAGCAAGAGAAAAATGACTAATGCAAAGCCGTGCCTCCCCGGCAACGGCGCCAAAAAGTGATGCGAATAGTCGCGTGATTTATAAAAGTGGGTTTTTAATGTCGTTGTAAAATGCGAATTCGCATACGCTTTTAAATTTATATCCTAGATAGGGGAGTATCTAGGGTCGTCCAAGGAGGCCAAATGTTTGAAAAATTAATTCTCTTGCTTACAAAATAGATCTTAACTTTCTTTTTGGTATTTTAAATATGTAATTTTTTTTATTTTGAAAAGATAAGGGCAAAGTGCGAATTGTGACGAAAAAGTGCTAACACCTAAAATGCTAAGCTAAAACTTAAGAAATTAAAATGTCCATTACCTAAGCTCACTCTAGGAAAGTGGAGGCCTAGAGTAATTAGGGAGTGGCAGTAGAATAAGCGCTAGAACAAAAGTAACAATTGAAATAGGAAAGTAAAAAGAAGGTAATCTGATTAACTCAAATTTGTGTTCTTTTCAAAGACAAGTAGAGGAATGCTTCTACTAGAAATGAAAAAAAATCTAAAAGCAATAAAATAAACATAAATCCTCTTGCAAAATTTGGTGAAGAAGGGAGCCTTCTTGCTCCAAGCTTAGCTGCTCCTTGGCTTGAAAAGAGGGCCTCCTTCTTCTCATTCCTTGAGAGCTCCTCCAAAGTGGATGCTGGTTGGTGGAGTTGTTAGGTAGGGTTTTTGGGTGGTACAAGCCAAGGAAGCTGGAGCATAGCTAAGCTAAGCTAGCTTAGCTAATGGTGGAGTAGAGGAGGAGTTGTTGGAGCTAAGGTTTGGAGGGAGGAGCTGGTTTTGAAGAGTCCTGAGCTGAAGTGGAGCTGGCAGCTGCTGAAGAGGTCAACATGGGGCTACTCCAGCTAGCTTAGCTTGCTAGTTCTTTGCTAGCTACTAAGCCAAGCTAAAGTGAGCTGGCCTCTGTTGAATGGAGCTGAGGTGAGCTGGGTCTGGTGCTCCTGGGGAGGATTGAGCTGGTTGAGACAGCTAAGGCAGCTTAGCTCAATTAGCTTGAGCTAAGCTGGGTCCCCAGGAGCTGGACTTGAGCTTCTTGAGCTGGGATGAGTTCTTCTTCAGCTGGCTGGAGTTGAGTGGAGCTGGATGTAGCTGGATCTGAGTTGGGGTGAACTCCAGTCAACTCAGCTGAGCAAGGTAGAGATCCCTGTGGTCTAGTGGGAGCTAAAATGAGCTAGACTCAACTAGGTTGAGCTGGATCTGAGCTTACTTGAGCTAGGGTGAGCTACGATGAACTCTCTTGAGCTGCCATTCAGCTGAGATTAGCTGAATGGAGCTGAGATGAGCTAACCCTAGTTCAAGTGAGCTAGGTTCTAGCTGTGGTGAGCTGGATTAAGCTGAGTTCTAGCTAGTCTGAGCACCTCCTTCACCATTTGCCTTCTTTAGTGCTAGGGTTTTATGGATCTGTATATCTGTTTATCCCTGACACTCACAAAAATACATTAAAACAACAAAAGAAAATGTAATGCATGCCTAACCTAGTTAATGCCTAAATGCAGCCCAAAAACCCATTTGCGGAGTAAAATCCTAAGAGCTAGGTTTGTTTTAATGCATAAGAATGATGATGAACTGGCATTTATCAATAACAATACAAGTTGCATATGTATAACTTGAGAATGGAAATAGAAATGATGAAACCTGGTATGGCATGGCATGAGGAATATGAGCATGAACCCTACGGGGAATTAGGAGTAGAACTCCTGAAAATGAATGGAATGGATCTGAAAATGTGAGTGGGGAAGTGAGTTGGCCCTTGAGTACGGAGTACCAAGGAGAGCGACTGTCCCCCTGTTTAGTGCAAAGCGGAGCTAGCCGCCCTTGGGTTGGGACCCAGGGTTGGATTGGCCACTTTGTACTTTCTTCTTGGCCCACGCGTACATGGTACCGGGGAGAGCTACTAGTGTAGGGAGAGAGCTAGCCACCCCACGGGGTCCGAGGTTCAGCTAGCCACCCTACACCGACTTATTGGGCCCACTGGGCAAACCAGGGTAGTCAGGCGAGGGTGTGTAGACTGTGGAGGGGCGAGACCCCTATTTGGTTCTTTGGGGCTAGACCCTTGTTACTGAGAGGGCTAGGCCCTATACTGTTCCATGCTATACTTTGGATGCACCCGTTAGCGGAAATGACTGACGCGTGCTAGTGCGGGGTAGCTATTCGTGCGTTTATCGTGCGTGTCGTAGTCACCGTTACGTCTGTCCGTGACCTTGTGGTGGTTGACTGGGTGTAGGATCACCACGGGGGACTCTCCTGGCCAGGAGAGCACCACGTGTGCCTTCTAGTCTTCGAAAAAGACTGCAATCAAGATCGTTCCCACGAGAAACATTCGAGATCAAGAAAGAGACCTGATAAATAAACCAAGTGATGAAAAGGAATAATTAGTTAAAGAAAGTAATTGAAAAATAATAACTACTTGTCCACCTTTACTACTTTAGTTAGTTGGTTGCCACTCTACTCAGCATTCGCTGACGTTATGTACTCATAACCCCTTTTCAGGTCTAGGTGTTGAGCAGCCAGAGCCTACGGCTGCAGAGTGTGCCGGACCCAGTAGAGCCCAGTAGTTGTAGCTCTTTTGTTGTACTCGTTAGTAGTAGTGAGTAGACTTTTGTACCTTTTTGTCCTGTACTTTTATGTTCTGTACTTTATGTTCCTGAACCTTGTTACTTTCTGCTGTTGTGGTGGTGATATGTACTATAGCAATTTTTACTTCTTTACTGCTGTACCTTTTTACTATTAGTTGCTTAGCATAGTGAATGTGGTTTACTTTCCTGCTTTTTGGTTGCTTTCACATTGGACGACTGGGTCTTGGGATCAGTCGAGTCGATCCGATCTTGTGTCCTGTAGGTGACGAGTCAATTCTTCGCTTTTAAAGTCGTTTGTCACATAAAATGACACGTCGTTTGTAGTTCTATGTGGTAGAAAAATAGACTAATCAATAATTAAAAATAACCACTCGTAGAAGAGCGGGTCGTGTCCACAGGGAGGCAATGACATATTTAAACTTGCACCGGTTAAAAACATATGTTCACAGTTAGTTTCGACGAGAATCGAGCCAAATCTGCCTTCAGATTAAGAAAGCATCAAGAGAACATGCTGAAATGGCAATTTTGAACAACTAAAGGATATATTTTGCAATGCAGCTTAATAAAATATTAATAAAAGTTGACAATGACATAGAATGTAAATATTAATAGAGGCTTTTACTGTAGCAAAATAGGGGAACTTCTTCCCCTTGTCCATGTGCTAGGAGGAAGGAATGGCCGGAGGTGTGAAGCTCGGAGGAGGATCTCTAGACCGAGGGCTCCGTGATGGCGGTCGCGGTGAAGTGCGAGGTGCCCTGAGGTGGCCGGATGGAGCTACGGTGGAGGTGGGTTCCGGTGACTGCTGGCCGTGCGTGGAGCGCGGGAAGGCTCCTGGTGAGGTGGCGCACGCGCTGGACTACACGCGCGCGGAGGGTGGCGCTGCTGGCGGACGCAGCTGCTTCTGCTGGATGCTGCTGGCCGCACACTGCAACCCACGCACTGCAGCTAGAGGGAGCGCGGCAGGTGCTGCAGGAGGTGCGGCTCTGCAGGCTGCAAGGAGGGCACGGGCGTGAGGGTTGGAGGAACTGCAGGGTGCTGGCGGGCTTGTGCAGCCAGAGGGGCACGCCGGCTGCTTACGTGGCTGGAGGCGAGGGTGGATCTGATGAGCTAGGAGAAGCTGCTGGTGATGGCATGGGCTAGAGGAGAGGAGTGCGTGCGGTGGAGCTGTGGACGGTGCTGCACGCTGGCGAGAAAGTGCGTGCATTGGATTGGAGATGAAGGTGTGGGCAGGGTATGTAGGCACGGATGCGCTGAGGAACACTCGAGGCTGATGAAGAAGAAACACGGTGATGGCCAAGCCCACTAGATTGGCGGGGCGAGCTGTCACCTTGCCGGCTCACGGTGTGGTGGAGCTTGGCCTTGGAGACCACAGTGAGGAGCGGGTGCACGGTGATGGGCGGGCGATGTCTCATCGTACAAGGCAGCCTCCCTCCTTTTGTAGCCACGGCCTTCGTTTCAAATTCAAAATGGTGTAGCATAAATGTGATGTGCAGGAGGAGGAGGTGGAGCCGAAGTCGGAGGAGTTACTATGCAAAGGAGAAAAAAATAAAAGAATAAAATATTACGGTTATTTATGCATAAGCCCTTAACTTCTATGTTAAATTAAAACAATGCATGCAATGCAGCTAATTGGTTAACTAATGCAATTCTAAGTTAATTCTAAATGCATTTAGTTATGAATGCAATGCATGAATTATGTAATTAAATTAGAAATATGAATTAATCTATTTACATTCTAATGCATGCTAAATAAATGTTAGAATTAACTTAATGTCTAGGCACTTAAATACTTAAATAGCCCACAAATATGGGCTAATCAAATACCCCCATGCCTAGTTTTTGCTAGTTCCTAACAAATTCAAGCAAGACTTACCACTCCAAGTAGACTAGTCAACCCAATCGGTCTTCCTTTAGAAACATATTAAGTTCAGACTCTAGACCTAAGGTTCCCAAGTAGTTGCTAAGTTACAGATTAGGTCAGCTAAAGACGAGTTGCAGGCACAAGTTTCCCTGATTTCTGACTCTACCCTAAGGTTTATTGATCCCTGAGATTAAAACATCCGTGCATGTGAGTTGGTCTGAGTTATTTGAGTTAAAGGAAAAAGGATTTTTTTTTATATTCCTCTAAGTCTAACCTCAGATCAGCTATCAACACGGTCTGTGTCGAATTCATTGTCTCCATTACCATACCTTGAAGGGTGCCTGGCTTTCGATGGTTCGAGATAGCACCACCCATAATGACCCCAAGAACTCCTGACAATCGACACTTTGAGATAGTATCACCCATGGATTTCTTAAGCGAATTCAGACCTATGGCAATCGACACTTCGAGATAGGGCTGCCCATGGTACCTGAACCGCACAATGCACTTACATAACCCTAGTAGGATGGATATCCTAAGAGACAAGCGTTGAGGAGGTAATATGTTATCATCGCATCCTTAAGGTGAGTATATACTCCACCTCTCCTATGGCAGGAACTCTTCCAATCAAATTGTGTTTTCAAGCCTCTCCTAAGTCAAAACTAAGAGAACCAAATCTCTTTTAAGAAAGGAATTAAGTTGATTACTTACTTACACCAGACCAAGTGTGTGAAATTTGGATGCTTGGTTACAAAGACCCGTAAACCAAAAGGTAGAATAAGATTCCAGGTACTACCCCACCTTTTAACTCAAACCCTAGCTTTCCTTCCTCAACCTCTTGAGGAATGGTCCTCAACTTAACTCCTACTTAAGTTTTTAAGTCCACAAAGGACCCTAAAGGTCTAAAGCTAGTAGCACATTTAGCTTCTATAGTTTGACCCTAGAATTAACTTAGTCTACCCTAGAGTTCTGATTTGCTTAAGAATGCAAGACCTAGTCAGTTAAGCTCAAAACTTTTTTTTTTTTTAATGCAAATGTATGCATTTTATAAACAAAATGCCTCAGGTCCTCTCCCCCATGCCTTGTTCAAACAATGTCCTCATTGAAAACAAAAATAGTTAAAGGAAGATATTACCTGAGGTGGAGAATGGTAGGAGCTAAGGCTCCTCAAGAGTGACTTCGTCAACCAGATGGCCATCAAAAGTAATGTATGGTTTTAACCATTTACCATTGACGATAAAGGGAGTTGCTGAAGAGGAAGGGTTTTTAATCTCCACAGCTCCATGTGGAAATACTTTAGTGATTATGTAAGGCCCATCCCAACGAGATTTTAACTTCCCAGGAAAAAGCTTAAGTCTGGAATTGAAAAGCCAGACTTGTTGGTTGGGCTCAAAGGTCTTTCGAAGTATAAAATTATCATGCAAGACCTTAGTTCTTTCTTTATAAGCTTGAGAGGTGTCATAAATATCATTCCTCAGCTCCTCAAGCTCACTTAATTCTAGAAGTCGTGCCTTACCTGCTTTCTCTAAATCCCTGTTAACACTTCGAATAGCCCAAAGTGCCTTATGTTCCAACTCAATAGGTAAATGCCACGCTTTCCCATACACAACCTGAAAGGGAGAAGTACCCAAAGGGGTCTTATAGGCCGTTCGATATGCCCACAAAGCATCATCGAGCTTTTAGGACCAGTCTTTCCTATCAAGTCTAACTGTCTTTTCCAAAATATTTTTCATCTCCCAATTCAACACTTCAACTTGGACACTTGTCTGAGGATGGTAAGGGGTAGCGACCTTGTGAGTCACTCCCAGACTCCTGATTAGCCGATTGAAGTGGTGGTTTCGGAAATGAGGTCCCCCATCACTTATAATGGTCTTGGGGCAGCCGAAATGGGATATGATATTGGCCTTCACAAATTTCAAAACCACAGAGTGGTTATTTGTGCGCGTAGGAATGGCCTCTATCCATTTAGAGACATAATCAACTGCCACCAAGATATATTCATAACCATCGGACGATGGGAAGGGGCCCAAAAAGTCAATTCCCCACACATCAAAAATTTCAACAGATTGAATAGGATGTTGAGGCATTTCATTCCTATTCCCAATTGTTCCAGTTCGTTGACATCTAATACAAGCCTTAACAAAATTATGAGAATCCTTAAATAAGGAAGGCCACCAAAAATCGGACTGGAGAACCTTAAAAGCAGTTTTCTTAGCACCAAAGTGTCCTCCACAATGAAGTTCATGGCAAAAACTCAGCACACTTTGTTGTTCCTCTTCAGGTACACAACGTCTTGATACTTGGTCTTGTCTAATTCTAAATAATTCTGGCTCTTCCCAATGAAAATATCTTGCTTGGGAAATGAATCTCTTTCTTTTCTGCTCATCCTAAGAGATGGGAGTTTGTCCAGTGACCAAGTAATTTACAGTATCTGCATACCAAGGTAAAGTTGGTGTTACTGCAATCAGAGTTTCATCGGAAAATGTCTCGCAAATGTCTCCAGAAAGAGAGTCATTAAGAGGAAGGCGAGACAGGTGGTCAGCCACAACATTTTCTACTCCTTTCTTTTCACATGTTTCCAAGTCAAATTCTTGAAGGAGTAGGATCCACCTAATCAGACATGGCTTAGAATTTTTCTTAGCAATGAGATGTTTCACTGCCGCATGATCAGTAAAAATAACCACCTTAGACCTAAGCAGATAAGACCTAAACTTCTCCAGAGCAAAAGCTACAACAAGTAATTCCTTTTCAGTGATGCTGTAGTTTTGCTGAGGTTCAGTTAAAGTCTTGCTTGCATAATGCAGCACATGAGGTCTTCCCTCAACCCTTTCTCCAAGGATTGTTCCCACTGCATAATCCGAAGCATCACACATTAGCTCAAATGGGAGTGTCCAATCAGGAGCTTGGAGAATAGGTGCAGAGATCAAGGCCTCCTTTATAGTTTGAAAGGCCTCGGCACACTTTGAATCAAAATTGAAGGAATATTCATTGGCCAATAAGTCACAAAGTGGCATAGAAATTTTACTAAAATTTTTAATAAAGCGCCTATAAAAGCCGGCATGGCCCAGAAAGGATCTAATCTGTTCGACGTTCGTAGGCAATGGGAGTTTGGAAATAGAATCAATCTTGGCTTTATCTACTTCCAAACCTTGCTCAGATACAACATGCCCAAGTATAATTCCTTT
The DNA here is from genome assembly GCA_037157565.1 of Thalassia testudinum. Lineage (NCBI taxonomy): Eukaryota > Viridiplantae > Streptophyta > Magnoliopsida > Alismatales > Hydrocharitaceae > Thalassia > Thalassia testudinum. The sequence continues at coordinate 151,615,088 of JAZHRO010000031.1, forward strand.
TTGTACCATGAAGTGACTTTTCTCCCAGCTAAGGACTAAGCCAGTCTCTTTACATCACTTCAACACATTCTTCAGGTGCAGGAGACACTGGTCGAAAGACGAGCCATAAATAGAGAAGTCATCCATAAATACTTCAACACACTCGTCAATCATGTCCGAAAAGATAGACATCATACACTGATGGAAAGTTGCAGGGGCATTGCATAATCCAAACGGCATACACCTGAATGCAAAAGTACCGTAAGGACTCGTGAATGTCATCTTCTCCTGGTCATCAGGAAAGACTGCCATCTGATTGTACCCAAAATATCCATCGAGAAAGCAATAGTACTTATTCCCTGCCAATTTCTCGAGAATTTGATCAATAAAAGGCAAGAGAAAGTGATCCTTCTGGGTAGCGGTGTTCAGCTTGCAGTAATCAATACAGACCCTCCATCCAGTTGAGGGTCTAGTGATAACTTGTTCACCTTGGCCGTTGAATTCCATAGTAAATCCTGCCTTCTTTGGCACCACATGAATCGAGCTTACCCATTTACTATCTGCAATGGGATATATGATCCTAGCATCCAACCACTTCAAGATTTCCTTTTTTACCACCTCCCTCATATTAGAGTTTAGACGTCTCTGCATGTCCCTAAATGGCTTGATGGAATCATCAGTATAAATGTGGTGCATGCAAAGTGTAGAGTCTATACCCTTAATGTCAGCAATGCTCCAAGCAATAGCTTCCTTGTGCCTAGACAAGCATTCAATCAGGGCTCTCTCCTGTGCCTCAGATAGCACAGCCGAAATGATAATAGGGAGCGTATCATTGGCACCTAGGAAAATGTACTTGAGAGTGTCAGGGAGGAGTTTCAACTCAAGGTCGGGGGCTTGTATGGTTGAGGGTTTCATAATAGTTGTCCCCATCTCAGGTAGCAGATCTACCTTCGACAGAAATGATGGGGGAAGAGACTCAGCAGAAACACCTAGCAATTCCTCAAGTTCTAGCATATCACCTTCACATTCCTCCAAGAGATGAGAATGCTCATTTAGCATGACATGCTGAAGGGGGTCATCACATAACATTGCAGGGGTTGCCTCTTCAATCAGGTCATCTATCACTTCAACTTGAGAACAATCCTCAAGTCCGGCTTGTTTGTAAGCATCAAACACATTAAGCCAGATTTTCCTGTTCCCAAAGCCCATTTTCAATGCCCCAATATTGCAATTGATTGAAGCATGTGAAGTTGCAAGGAAGGGGTGGCCCAAAATGATGGAGGGTTTGGTTGGCTTGTTGGTAGGGTCAGTGTCCAAAACTAAGAAGTCAACGGGAAAGAAGAAATCCTCCACTCTTATGAGGACATCTTCCGAAATTCCCTGTGGTGTCTTAAGTGATCGATCAGCAACTTGAAGGATTACAGGGCTAGGCTTCAGATTGCCTCCCCCAAGTTGTTCATACACGTAGCTTGGAAGGATGTTCACTCTCGCACCCAGATCAAGTAGAGCCTCATAAATTTGTAAGTCACCAATAACTACTGAGATGTATGGGGCTCCTAGGTCCTTAAGTTTCGGGGGTGTGCCATGTTGAACAATTAAGCTAACAGAATTAGGTAGGACAACTTTTGATTAAACCTACTTTCTAGAATGCCGCTTTTTCGTGCACAGGTCCTTTAAGAAGCGAGCATAAGACGGAATCTGCCTAATAGCTTCAAGCAAAGGCAGGTTAATATGCACTTGCTTGAAAGTTTCCATAATCTCATCCGTCTTATCTTTGGCTCCAGATGAGCTAGTAGAAGTCTGCCCAGAGGTGGATAAGTGCTCTGGAAAAGGCACTCTCGATCTCTGGGTGGAAGGGTTGTCATGTCGAGTAAGGGGTGGAATGGGGGAAACTTCTTCTGGTGAGGTGATTTCAAGCAGAGAAGATTTGGGCAAGTCTTCTCCGGTGGGGGTGAAAGTCGGGGTGGATGGTTTTCTAGGGGGTGAGACTATAGGAGCATCGGGTTTGGAAATTTCTTTCCCACTCCTCAGAATAGTCATCGCTTGAGCATGCTCCCTAAAGACAATCCCTTTTCCTTTAGGATTTTCCTCAGCAGCACTGGGGAGCTTCCCAGTTTCCCTCTGTCTAACAGCCTCAACGAGGTGTCCTATGTGTGATTTCATCTCATGTATAGCCTTGTCATGAGATTGGATGATGGCACTTTGACTTTCTTGCATAGTTTTCAACATCGCCTTCAATTCATCCATCTCAGAGGTCTTAGGTTGGTCAAAGGTCTGAGGTTGGTTCATTTGATGGTTTTGAAAGGATTGTGGTTTATAATTCCCTGAATTTGAGACATTTCCTTATCTCCATGAAAAGTTTGGGTGGTTCCTCCATCCCTCATTGTAAGTGTTGGAGAAAGGGTCATTACGAGGTTTAGGACGAAACCCTTGAGCGACATTCAGATCCGCTTGTACAAGCTCAGGGAATTGGGAGGCCAAGTGGCAATCCATAGTGGCGTGTGTATTGCCTTGGCAAATTAAGCATTTGGAAACTTGGGATGTGGAGGTGTTAGATAAGAATGAACTCGGGTTCGACATAAGCCTTTCCATGTTTTGATTCATTAATTGAATCTGATAGGCTAAATTCTGGGTGTCCCTTGCCTCATTCGCCTCCAACTTTCTTTGCATGAGAGTGGGCTTTCTATCCATATAGGCAGAATTCAAGTGAATAGAATTCTCACTCAAAGTATCAAAAAGGTTCTAAGCTTCATCCTCAGTCTTAGACAGAAAGATTCCTGCACAGGAACCATCCATAGTTTGCCTATGCGAATCATTAAGTCCGGTGTAGAACCTTTCAACCAGTTGCCATTTAGGAACCTGGTGATGTGGGCAAAGTCACAACAAGTTGTTAAAGTGCTCCCACGCATCATGGAACGCTTCCCCATCCTTTTGAACAAAACTCATAATTTCCCTCCTAAAGTGATTGGTTTTGCTCATGGGGAAGTACTTCTTCAAAAACTCCTTCTTCAGGGCATCCCAAGTGTTAATATTATCAAGGGTGTGATACCAATACTTGGCTTTATCCTTAAGGGAGAAGGGAAAGAGGGTCCGCATTTGAGCATCATCAGTAACGCCCTGCAGCTTCACCGTGGAACAGACCTCGATGAATTCCTCTATATGCCTGTAAGGGTCTTCTCTAGAAGTACCATAAAAGGAGGGCAGCAAGGATATGGTACTGCTTTTGATCTCATAAGGATTGTCCCCTCCAGGTCTACGTAGTGTAGGGCCAGCTTGATTGGTTGGAATGAAATATTCCTTAAGGCTCCTTTGACCGGCCATTTCTACCCTTGGAAGGTTTCTTCTTAAGATTCTTTCAGGTTCAGGATCAAACACAAGTTGTCTCCTAAGAGAACGCCTACCAAGCATGCACTATAAACACAATTCAGAAGGACTTGGTCGATCTTTACAAACTTAGGCTTTTAAATTAATTCAAATTGTTGGTGACAAAGCAAGTTGCCCAATCAATTATGCACCTATTGTTAACCTTCAAAATGCCTAAAAAGACCTCGTTGGAGCTTAGGTATTCTTCCCTAAATCTCAAATGGTAAAGCAAATCCAAAGATGGAAAATCGAGGGATGCAAGTAGGCCTAAGCCTTCCTTTGAAGCTGTGCTTTCGCGGTGCTTCTCAACTAACCCCAAAAATCCATGACAGGGTATCCCCCTCTTTGGATTTACAAAACCTTGATCTCAAGTTCCAAACACTTCAGAATCCAACGATAGGAGGGCTCTTGTCCTAGTCGTTCCAAGACTTAGGAGTGTCTAAATGCGTGCCGTGGTGCAAAAGATATAAGTGTGCATTCACCACAAAAAGATTTTGAATTTTGAATCGCACACCACGTTTGAAAATCAAGTTCTTGATTTTTGGATGTCCCTCCTTTAATTAGTCCTTTTTCAAGAATATATGTGACCACTTGTTAGATCACTTCAAGACAAATTATGTGGTCTTCGAATTAAGTCCAAATGCAATGCGTGATCAAGAATAGGATGCAAAGCAAGAGAATGCATACCTTGCTTCTAGCAATCAACGATGTGAGAATGCACGCAATGTAGAGAAGTGAATCTAGAGGTTGCTCATACAGACCTAAATGGTTCGTCCTAGGGGCAGGCATCTTCTAGCAGGTAGCTCATTTTTTTATTATTATTATTTTTTTTAACTACTTATGCACAAGCAAATAAAGGTAAATAATCCATAAAATAAACTAAAAACCTAAATCTAAAGAAAAGGGAACAGGCTCCCAAAAATTACCCAACACGGGCCTAAAACAAAATCAAGGAACAAACCCCTCAAAATATACCCCAGAACAAGGGTTTCAAACCAAATGTGCAATGAAAAATTAAGTCTAAAGTCTTAATCCTACTCTAATAAAATCAACGACTAAATGTACAGAGATGATCGTGGCGTCCTCGTCCTTCCCCGCCCTTGCAAGGTAGCTCGATCAATTTCTCCTCTGGCGATGTTAAGGGTCGCCTCTCACGATGGCTGGTGTGATTGCGAGTCGTAGAATATGTGTTGCAGATCATTGCACTCGCCTCTCTTTAATTCCTCGCACAAATTTCTCGCATAGAAATAATAAATGGTCAGATCACTGTGCAATGAGAAATAATCAAAAATAAAATCGGGTGAAATTATTACGTCTATTGCCTCCCCGGCAACGACGCCATTTGACGAGTCAATTCTTCGCTTTTAAAGTCGTTTGCCACATAAAATGACGTGTCCTTTGTAGTTCTATGTGGTGGAAAAATCAACTAATCAATAATTAAAAATAAACACTCGCAGAAGAGTGGGTCGAGTCCACATGGAGGCAATGACATATTTAAACTCGCACCGGTTAAAAGCATATGTTCACAGTTAGTTTCGACGAGAATCGAGCCAAATCTGCCTTCAGATTAAGAAAGCATCAAGAGAACATGCTGAAATAGCAATTTTGAACAACTAAAGGATATATTTTGCAATGCAGCTTAATAAAATAATAGTAAAAGTTGATAATGGCATAGAATGTAAATATTAATAGAGGCTTTTACTGTAGCAAAACAGGGGGACTTCTTCCCCTTGTCCGTGCGCGAGGAGGAAGGAATGGCTGGTGGTATGAAGCTCGGAGGAGGATCTCTAGACCGAGGGCTCCGTGATGGCAGTCCTGGTGAAGTGCGAGGTGTGTCGAGGTGGCCGGACGGAGATGTGGTGGAGGTGGGTTCCGATGACTGCTGGCCGTGCGTGGAGCGTGGGAAGGCTCCTAGTGAGGAGGCGCATGCGCTGAACTACACGCGCGCGGAGGGTGCTATAGGAGGTGTGGCTCTGCAGGCTACAAGGAGGGCGTGGGTGTGAAGGTTGGAGGCACTGTAGGGTGCTGGTGGGCTTGTGCAGCCGAAAAGGCGCACCGGCTACGTGCGTGGCTGGAGGCGAGGGTGGATTTGATGAGCGGGGAGAAGCTGCTGGTGATGGCGTTGGCTAAAGGAGAGGAGTGTGCGTGGTGGAGCTGTGGACGGTGCTGCACGCTAGCGGGTAAGTGCGTGCAGTGGATTGGAGATGAAGGTGCGGGCAGGGTATGTAGGCATGGATGCGCTAAGGAACACTCGAGGCTGATGAAGAAGAAACACAGTGATGGCCAAGCCCACTAGATTGGTGCGGCGAGCTGTCACCTCGCCGACCCACGGTGTGGTGGAGCTTGGCCTTGGAGACCACAGTGAGGAGCGAGTGCACGGTGATGGGCGAAATTTGTCTCATCGTACAAGGCAGCCTCCCTCCTTTTGTAGCCACGACCTTCGTTTCAAATTCAAAATGGCGTGGCGTAAATGTGATGCGCAAGAGGAGGAGGCGGAGCTGAAGCCGTAGAAGTTACTGTGCAAAGGAGAAAAAAAATAAAAGAATAAAATATTATGATTATTTATGCATAAGCCCTTAACTTCTATGTTAAATTAAAATAATGCATGCAATGCAGCTAATTGGTTAACTAATGCAATTCTAAGTTAATTTTAAATGCATTTAGTTATGAATGTAATGTATGAATTAATATATTTACATCCTAATGCATGCTAAGTAAATGTTAGAATTAACTTAATGTCTAGGCACTTAAATACTTAAATAGCCCACAAATATGGGCTAATCAGTAGGGTTTTGGGAACCGGGTCGAAAAAAGATGGTATCAGAGCAAGGTCATCCAGAGAAGTGAACTAACTAGCTTGAGAATAACCAATTCACGTGCTTGTAATTAGAGTAACCACCACAACGTACCTTTTGACATCTGTTCTGAGGTTCTTTTGCTAAATGTCCATTAGAATTGACATCTTATTCTGTTGTTCGCGTCTCCTTGCAGGAGATGCCTCGACGTCGAGTCATTGAGGCGGGCCACGGATGCGGCCGTGGACGAAGTCGGAGGGGCGGACGTGCTGAGCCTGACGTTTCTGTGGACCAGGCACTTCTTCCGGGCATGTAGGCTCAGGGCCTCTCCCAGCTAATACGCGAGATAGTACAAGAGGAGCTCCACCCGCCTCCACGGGCACCTCTTCTTGGGGACGTGGAAGGGGAGTCATCTGTGGGACCGCGAGACCGACGTAGCGCTGAACGTGGGGGAGGGGGTGGCCCTCCACCACCCCCACCGCACTTTGACACTTCCGAGCACGAGCCTTCCCTGCCTAGAGGCGAGCCCGTTTCCCTACTGTAGCGACATTACGAGCTTTTCGAGTAGTTTCGGAAGCTGAAGCCCCCCTCCTTCAAGAGGGATGAGGACTCGACTGAGGCGGAGGACTGGTTAGAGCATATCAAGAAGGTGTTCGACACCCTTCGCCCCCTGTGGAGTGCCGCGTGGCCTTTGCCACATACCAGCTGGAGAGTGTGGCACATAGGTGGTGGAGGGTGGTTAGAGGTTATGAGAGGGTAGAGCCGACGTGGGACCAGTTTGTCACCCTCTTCTGCGAGCAGTACTTCTCACAAACGTGGCAGGATTAGAGGAGGCGGGAGTTCCACACTCTCCGCTAGGGGACGATGATTGTGAGCGCGTACCGTACGCGTTTCCTGGAGCTGTCCCGTTTCGCTGTGACAGTTGTGGCTACTAAGGAGGAGCACCTATGGAGGTTCACCGAGGGGCTCTGGCATGCCATTCGGGGGTATGTCAAACCCCTAAAGCTGCCCACGTTCTTGAGAGTCGTGGAGGCAGCTATGACATATGAGGAGACCAACCTGGCCGCATGTGACACTGACAGCCGACGGAAGAGGCCCTACCAGCTAGACTACTCACAGGGCTGGCGAGAGAGGAGGCACACGAGCGCCCGTAGGAGAGCCATCATGCTTTGCGGGGCCATCAGTGGCCTTTGGGGGCCCTCGACAGGGGCCAGCTGCTAGCACTGGACCCCCGCCTAGCCGTCAGCAAGGACCTACCGAGGGTAGGAGTCGAGTTCCCCTCTACTACCAGTGTGGCCAGCTGGGCCACATCAGGAGGGATTGCCCGTCTAGGGCTAGAGGTCAGTAGATGCTCCCCGCACCGAGTGCTAGGGGCCGTGGTTCTCAGGCACGTGGGGGAGGACAGCAGTCGAGGGGAGGGTACCGGTCAGTGGTTACCCGTCCGACGCAGAGTGTGGCTACTTCTTCCGCACCGAGAGCTGAGGGGCATATCAACGCCCTGACACACAGAGACGCTAGAGCTTCAGGTTCAGTGGTGGTAGGTATGGTTACAGTTTTCGGCAAATTAGTTTACACACTTTTTGATTCCGGCATCACACACTCGTTTGTTGCTGCTAGTTTTGCTGTCGGTTTGGGATAGGACTGTGTGTTGTTAGAGGATCCTTTTGTGATCAGAGGTCCAGGTGGTTAGCTGTTTGTAGCTGAGGAGGTTTATACAGACTGTGAGGTCAGTGTTGGGGGACACAGCCTCCTTGCTGACCTGATTGTGATACCGATGGAGGACTTTGCCGTGATTTTGGGGATGAATTGGCTGTCCGCTTACCACGCTTTGGTGGACTAATTTGAGAGGACGATCGTCTTCTCCATACCGGAGATGCCTTCTTTTGAGTTTCACGGACAGCCGATGGACAGTGGCTTCAGGTGCATTTCTGCACTTCGGGCGGCGAGACTTTTGGGCCAGGGGTGTGAGGCCTTTCTGGCTTGTGTAGTGGTGGAGCCCAGCCCCATGGCAGACTTTCAGAGCATCCTGGTGGTTAAAGAGTACCCTGACGTGTTTGTAGAGGAGCTTCCAAGACTATCGCCCGAGCGTGAGATCAAGTTTGAGATCTCACTGGTACCGGGGACCAACCCCATTTCTACAGCACCTTACAGGATGACACCACTTGAGCTGCGAGAGCTCAAGTCCCAGTTGCAGAACCTATTGGAGAAGTGCTTTGTGAGGCCCAGTGCGTCTCCATGGGGAGCCCCAGTATTATTTGTGAAGAAGGATGGTACCCTACACCTTTGTGTGAACTACAAACAGTTGAATAAAGTCACCATCAAGAACAAGTATCTGCTGCCGAGGATCGGTGATTTATTTGACCAGTTGTGAGGTGCTACGGTGTTCTCCAAGATAGATTTGAGATCTGGCTACCACCAGTTGAGGATTAGGGAGACCGATGTCTCCAAGACAGCTTTCCGCACCCGGTACGGACACTACAAGTTTTTGGTCATGCCGTTTAGGCTAACCAACGCCCCTGCTGCCTTCATGGATTTGATGAACCGGGTGTTCAGACCGTATCTAGATCAATTTGTGGTGGTATTTATTGATGATGTGCACATTTACTCACGGGATCAGGTGCAACACGGACAGCACTTGCGGATGGTTTTGGACACACTGAGACGACGTAGGCTGTATGCCAAATACAGCAAGTGCGAGTTCTGGTTGAGGTAGGTGAGCTTCTTAGGTCATGTGATTTCAGGGGATGGCTTGGTTGTGGATCCAACCAAGGTAGAGGCAGTGCTCAGGTGGGAGAGACAACGTACAGTGACAGATATTCGTAGTTTCTTGGGGCTAATAGGCTACTACCGGCGGTTTATTAAGGGTTTCTCGCAGATTGCACGTCCTATGACACAGTTGACCTAGAAGGACGTGCCCTTTTCTTGGACAGATGCTTGTAAGGCATGTTTTCAGGAGTTGAAGGAGAGGCTAACTTCGGCTCCTGTGCTTACCATCTCAGACAGCAATGGCGGTTTCGTTGTTTACATAGACGCTTCTTTACAGGGGTTAGGGGGTGTGCTCATGCAGTGGGGTCACGTTGTCGCTTACGCTTCGCGGCAACTGAAGCCCCATAAGCATAGCTACTCTACCCACGACTTAGAGCTAGCAGCTGTCGTCTTCGCGCTAAGGACATGGAGGCTCTACTTGTACGGTGAGACTTTTGAGATATTCACAGATCATAAGAGCCTCAGGTATTTGTTTGATCAGAAGGAGCTTAACATGAGACAGAGACATTGGTTAGAGCTCCTGAAGGACTATGACTGCAGCATCTCCTACCATCCGGGGAAGGCCAACGTGGTGGCTAATGCTTTGAGCCAGAAGGCACCCACCCACTTGGCCAGTTTACAGGCACAGAGTTGAAGACTTATGGAGGAGTTGGGCAGTTGGCGACTCCTAGAGTTATAGGGGCACTGCGGGTCAGTGACGGTGACATGGCAGATGAGACCAGAGCTGATAGATCGCATCATTATAGGACTGATGACAAATCCATAACTGCAGTCATTGTGACATAGAGTACTGTCAGGGGACCCTAGAGACTTCTCCTTTACTGACGATGTATTGTGCATGAGGGGACGTTTGTGCGTTCCTAGGGACGAGGAGTTGTTGAGAGAGCTCCTGACTGAGGCACACAGGTCCAGGTTCACCATACATCCCGAGAACACGAAGATGTACCATGATCTGAGACGTGACTTTTGGTGGAGGGGGGTGAAGTGGGATGTAGGTGAGTTCGTGCAGTAGTGTTTGGTGTGCCAGCAGGTGAAGGTTGAGCATCAAAGGCCTGCAGGGCCGTTGCAACCACTTCCAGTGCCAGAGTGGAAGTGGGAGAGCATCACCATGGACTTGGTGGTGGGTTTGCCCGTTACCCAACGAGGACACAACGTAGTCTGGGTGATTGTAGACAGGTTGACGAAGACGGCATGCTTTTTGCCAATTCGAGTCACTTTGGGACCAACGCAGTTGGCAGAGAGATATATCCGTGACGTGGTACGTCTGGACGGAGTTCCGTGCAAGATTGTATTCAACTGGGATACCTGTTTTACATCCCAGTTTTGGGCTGAGTTTCAGCAGGCTTTGGGGACATGGTTGAGGTTCAGTACGGCATACCACCCCCAGATGGATGGACAGTCAGAGTGCACGATACAGACACTTGAGGACCTTTTACGTGCCTGTGTACTGAACTGGAGGGGTTCTTGGGAGGAGCACTTACCCCTGGCAGAGTTTGCATATAATAACAGTTATCACTCGAGTATCGGCATGGCACCCTACGAGGCTCTATATGGATGGAGGTGTACTGCACCCTTGAGTTGGGTTGAGGTAGGGACCAAGTGGGAGGTTGGCCCTCGGTTGATCTGGCAGAGTCAGGAGGTGATTGAATAGATTCACAGATGACTTCGCACTGTCGGAGTAGACAGAAGAGTTATGCCGATCGAAAACTCAGAGAGGTGCAGTTTGAGGTTGGGGATCACGTCTTTCTAAGTGTTTCGCCCATGATGGGCCTATAGTGTTTTGGGGTGAAAGGGAAGCTCGCGTCGAGGTTTATGCGGCCCTTTGAGGTCCTAGAGCGGGTAGGACCCGTTGCTTACAAGCTTGCCCTTCCTCCCTAGCTTTCTGGTGTGCACGACGTGTTCCACGTGTCCAACCTTAGGAAGTACGTCGCCAATCCCAGTCACGTTCTGAGCCACGAGAGTGTCGAGGTGGGTGACAACCTGACCTACCTTGAGCGACCAGTGCAGATACTAGACAAAGCCATCTAGAGTTTGAGACGAAAGCAGGTTCCCCTGGTGAAGGTCTTGTGGAGGAGCCAGAGGTATGAGGAGGCTACCTGGTAGCCTGAGGCGGCAATGCAAGAGCGGTGCTTGGAGCTTTTTGAGGCTACGTCCTTTCAGACCAGCTTCGATCCACTTTAAGTTTGTTATGCGAATGTTGTTCTTTTTCTGCACCCTAGCTAGCTCAAGTTTCAGGGACGAAACTTCCTTTAAGTTTGTTATGATGTTAAGACCCATGCTATTTAAGCCTTTTAAGATGTCTGGATTATGGGTTAGACGTCTGGACACCTTCCCAGCCATCTGGAAATCAAAAATTTTGAGTATGAGCTCGCATCTGTGCGTGGGCAGCATGCAGACAATACTCTCGTTTTCCTTCCCTTCTTCTTCTCTCTCTCCCTGCCTCTAGCAAACCCTAAACGCTCAACTTTATAAACCCCTCCCCCCTCTCTCATTCTCCCCACACCAGCCATCTTCCTCTTCTTCTCCACTCCAGTGAGAGAGCCGGCGCGAGCGAGAGCATGAGAGCGACGTCGAGGAGGAGCGACGTGAGGAGAGGAGGAGGAGAGTGAGTTCCCGAGCTCGCATGGGAGCTCGCGGGAGCGCACGGCTGGAGTGGCGCGCGCGCGAAGAGGAGTGCACTGAGGAGATCATCCCCGACCCTGCTACAGCCGGAGTTGCAGGCGAGGCGCAGCCACGCGCGGCAAGAGCGAGCGGGAGCAGGTTCTGGTTTTGGAATTTTCCCAAAATCAGACTTCTGGAGTAACATCCAGACGACGGTGTGGACGTCTGGAGGCGGTTCTAGATGTTTGAGGAGAGGGCTTCGTGAAGGTACGTCCTCTTTGCGGATACGGCCATGCAGGCCGCTCCGCTACTATCCTGTTGCATGCCTTTTTTAGAAGATTGCATGGTGGCATGCAGGATTTGCTTTGGGAAGGTGCGGGGCACGCCCGCCCACGCATTTCAGACGTCTAGGCAATGTACCAGACAGCTGGAAGCACTTCCAGACATCTGGAGAGGTGGTCGAACGTCTGGAGCTGGGTCCAGACGGTCCAGAAGAGTTCCTGGATGTCTGAGGATTGACGCAAAACTTGAGGTACGTTACTGAACACTTTTAAGATGTCTGGAAGTTGTTCCAGGCGTCTGATTTGAGACAGAAACCCTGTTTTGACCCGTTTAGTGTCCATTTGAGGTCCATTTTACGTAAATAAGATACCGTTGTGTTCCTTGTAAGTTCCTCTACTTGTTGGAAGGCTTTCTATACTGTTCTAATTGTTCCCTTGTGATTGTTCCTTGTGATAGGACTTCGTTCCGTTGAGGGTTTAGGGCATGCTGAGGCACGTGAGCCTGCCGTTCAAGACCCCAATACTCTTGGGTTTACTAGTAGAGTGGCTTCCCCTACTTTAATTACAAACCTGAATGCATGTGTGGAATGAATGATTAGAACCTAGGATATGGCATGAATCCTAGGATGAGAAATACTGGAAATGTCTGTATTGGATGAATGAATTGAAGTCTTGAATGGTAACAACTGCCTGTAAATGAATAACAGTTGCTTGTGAAGTATGAAGTACTTATGCTAGTTAACTGTTGCATGTAACTTTCCTGTTGTATACGTTAAATGACATAATACGAGCTGCATGTATATAAATTGAGAATGGTAATGTGAATGATGGAAATATGAGATACCTGTGTTCAACCTGAGTGTGGAAATGTGAACGATAACAATACAAGCTGCATATGTATAACCTGAGAATGGAAATAGAAATGATGAAACCAGGTATGGCATGGCATGAGGAATATGAGCATGAACCCTACGGGAAATTAGGAGTAGAACTCCTGAAAATAAATGGAATGGATCTGGAAATGTGAGTGGGGAAGTGAGTTGGCCCTTGAGTACGGAGTACCAAGGAGAGCGACTGTCCCCCTGTTTAGTGTAAAGCGGAGCTAGCCGCCCTTGGGTTGGGACCTGGGGTTAGGATTGGCCACTCTATACCGACTTCTTGGCCCTCATGTACACAGTACCGGGGAGAGCTACTAGTGTTGGGAGAGAGCTAGCCACCCTATGAGGCCCGAGGTTCAGCTAGCCGCCCTACATAGACTTGTTGGGCCCACTGAGCAAACCAAGGTAGTCAGGCGAGGGTGCACGGACTGTGGAGGTGCAAGACCCCTGTTTGGTTCTTAGGGGCTAGACCCCTGTTACTGAGAGGGCTAGGCCCTGTACTATTCCGTGTTGTACTTTGGGTGCACCCGTTAGTAGAAACGACTGACTGCGTGCTAGTGCGAGGTAGCTACCCATGTATTTATCACGTGTGACGTAGTCACCGTTACGTCTGTCCGGGACCTTGGGATGGTTGACTGGGTGTAGGATCACCACAGGGGACTCTCCCGGCCAGGAGAGCACCACGTGTGCCTTCTAGTCTTCGGAAAAGACTGCAATCAAGATCGTTCCCACGAGGAACATTCGAGATCAAGAAAGAGACCTGATAAATAAACCAAGTGATGAAAATGAATAATTAGTTAAAGAAAGTAATTGAAAAACAACAGCTACCTATCCACCTTTACTGCTTTAGTTAGTTGGTTGCCACTCTACTCAGCGTTCGCTGACGTTGTGTACTCATAACCCCTTTTCAGGTCCAGGTGTTTAGCAGCTAGAGCCGACGGCTGTAGAGGGTGCTGGGCCTAGTAGAGCCCAGTAGTTGTAGCTCTTTTGTTGTACTCGTTAGTAGTAGTGAGTAGACTCTTGTACCTTTTTGTCCTGTACTTTTACGTTCTGTACTTTATGTTCCTGTACCTTGTTACTTTCTACTATTGTGGTGGTGATAGGTACTGTAGTAGTTTTTACTTCTTTACTGCTGTACCTTTTTACTGTTAGTTGCTTAGCATAGTGAATGTGGTTTACTTTCTTTCTTTTTGGTTGCTTTCTCATTGGACGACTGGGTCTTGGGATCAGTCGAGTCAGTCCAATCTCGTGTCCTGTAGGGATTCCGGAACTGGGTCGTAACAGAACCCATCACCGTGACCATCACCTCCTCCATTACTCTCCACCGATCGACCTTCGGCCTCGCCAACACAGTCATTGGACCGTAGGAGTCCACGCAGCCAGCTCAGAAGGTCGACTGAGCTTCACCATCACCACCAGCGCTCGCCCCCAGCACCTACTGCCACCGGCCTTCCAACACTCCGGTGGTCTGCCCCGATCATCATCTCTGACACCAACACCACCTACGACCACCATCGCCACCAGCACACTCGCTGCATGCTTGCCGTCAAGGCTCTACCTCCATGTGTAACCCACAGTTGCCTGTGGCAACCCATCTCCAATCGGCCAACCTCCTCATCGTCCGGTCACTGGAGACCTCCTCTGGCTGTGCCTCCTACATCAACACGAAGCCCTCGTCTAGATGCATCTTCCCCCAGAGCAGCTCCTCGAACGAAGCTCCCCCATGCGTGCACAAAGGAGAGAGAAGGATTCCTCTGTTTCTCATCTCATTAATAATTACCATATATGCCATTGCAAAGTTCACTATTCACTTATTTATGAATTAATTTATTGATGTGAATTTGCATAGATATCCTTCTACTCAGTCGAAATTACTTATGGTTGAATGTCTCTCATGAATGAGATAGAGCATGTCATATTAATTATAGTAAACAAGATCTATTCTATTAGAGATTAATATTTATGATGATTGCCATTACCAAGATCACTAATTAACAGGATATTATTTTATGGTGAGTTTGCATATAAACACCTATATTCTTGATTAATTACATAGAATGATAACTTATGTTAAAAATGAATTGCACAAATTAGTATGCGCACCGGTTGAGTTTCCCGAATAAACAAGGCACCATTCACTAGTTTAATAGGCTATTTCCTTCCTATGGAGACAACCTAACTATTTTTGTTGTTAGATTTTGAATATTAAATGTTTTGAAAAGCGATTTTCTACTATGCGACTACATACAATGACACGACATTTTATGTTAAAATTTTTATCGAAAATGAAGATCGCTCTTTCACTAGATGTATTGTGGGGCTATAGGACTTGCTAGAGGACTTCCATAGGTCACACACTTTTTACCCTGGTGTATGTCATGGAAGGCCAGCTACCTATAGAAATAGTCCTTCCTGCATATCGCACGCAACTGTACGACCCTGACACTAACGACGATCAAGTCTACCTGGCCTTGGACTTGGTGGACGAGTGATGTGTACACCTCTAATTGGCCTAAAATGTCTATTTATGCATGTTCCAAGTGTCATGGAAGCATCATACATTATAGATATTGCATAACATGCATCATCATGCATTTAAGTTAATTTGTACAAATTGTATAGTAATTTGTATCTTTTTGTGATTAGGGGACAGGGTGATATTTATCTACGCCTCAGATTGAAGATCCAATCATATGGATCTGATCAGGGTAACGATCGTAGTCCAATGCCTCCAATATCACCCTAATCAGACTTTCGTAGCATCATATGCAGTCCGAGGAAGATAAGAGGTCAAGGGGACAAGGTGGTGCAAATCCAAACCTCAGATGAAGAATCCAAGTGCACGTATGGGTTAGAATTGATGATCGTAGCCCAATGGCATGAAAATCGATTTAATCCGACATCCGTGGCACTACCTATGAGCATTTGAAGATGGACGGCCCAGAGGATGCCACGTGGCATCATCCAGGCTTCCCAATGCTGCCAACCCTCTATTCTCTCAAGAAACCTTCAAATGTGGCCCTTGGATCTTCATCCAACGACCATGACGTGCGATCACAAGAAGCGATCTCCGTGACAATCCGAGGAGATAGCGCAACGATTAAAGCCTTTGCGGCACAATGCCGGACGTGCGTTCGAGCCCTGCCCCACCTCAATTCAACAGCACGAGCGATCACGACAAAATTCGACCATTAGATGTGGGGTGAGTGGCTGATGCAGTAGCAACGTGGCGACCTCTTTTGCGCCGGATGAACGATCGCGCCACATGCATGTGATGACACGCCATCGTACGCTGGTGTGCGCAATGGCTAAAGAGGAAGCGCTCACGACGTTTAAGCCATTCAATTATGCGATCAAACAGCCAAAATCGCTTGAGGCGCGCGCATGCGAACGACTGAATGAGAAGCTGCAGTGACGTAGTGCAACGAGAGGCATCGGATCGACGATGAGCGGCCGAGATTGCCTTCGCACCTTTACCGACTTGTGTCTATAGTGACACATGTATCTGTCACTAAAGACCTTGCATTTAATTCTAAAGACTTAAGAAAACACTTTTTCCCCCATGACTACACCTATAAATAGCCTACCCCTCTTACACATTTCTTCATCCCTTCTCTTCTTCTCACCCTCTCCAAAACTCTAAGAAATAGTCCCAAACCTAGGATGCTCTACTAGAGCTAGAGTAAAATATTTTTTTCCATCTTCTCACCCCCTTTGTGGAGCATCTTGTGGTTGTCTTCTCTCCATCATTCGAGAAGCTGATCCCACTGTGATGTCGCCCTGCTTCGTCCTCCGTCCTCCAACCTCGTTCTCTCTTGTCCAGCATCTCACCACCCTCTTCTGAGCGCTCCATCAACGTGGCTCATCCTCCAAGAAGCTGTCGAGGAGGATTTTCTCACCCCTATCTTTTTACTACTTTCTAGTGTTCGACGTAGCCCTCCCGTGTTCGATTGGGACTCAACAGAGTTTTGGTAAATTTATCTGATAGCGATTTTTTACGTAACTGCAACAATGAATTTTCAAACTCAATCTTTTTCGCGTATAAAATCTCGCTCATCATTTTGGCACCGTTGCTGGGGAGGCAACGATCTTTGATTTCCCATTTTTTTCGCCTTACCTAACTTTTATCTCACCTTTTCTCTGATCTTGTTGTGATTGCAAGTACTCTTCCGAGGCAGGCCAGAGCGGTTGATTGGAGAAAAGTGTGGACGAAGGTTCTATAGGTGTACCCCACCTCCTATTTATGTGAAATCGTTGACGTTTAGAAATATGCGTTATAGTATAGGACGAAAATTGCATGAAACACTTAAATTTGTAAATCTCAAAATCAATTTGGAGTCCAAGGTCATTCGTAGGGAGCAAATATGACATTTTCAATCCACTAATCACAATAGCAATAATAATATGCAATTAAACTAATAAAATGCTCAAAATAATATTTTAATAAAGATCAGTGTAGAAAGATTGGGTTAAAATGGTAATTTGAATCACAAAATCAACCCTTAAGTTTAAGCTCACAAATCAACTTAAATAAACCAACAGTAATCTCAATCAATTATCAGAATAATGTACTCAATCAAATGACAGATAAGATGACAATAGAAGGCCTCAACACCTCACAAGGCACAAGACCTTGCCTAAAGCCTCACAGAAGAGGCACAGCAGTAGCACACCAATAGAGGAACAACGGCCTCACACCAAGCCCTCAGAGGCTAAGTGTTGAGAGAGGGAGAGGGCATGAATCCCAAGGTAGAGCAAAACCCTCCCCCTTCTCCCTCTTCAGATTCTTCTTTCTCTTCAGAACAGGTCAGACCCAGGTATCCAGATCCATCGCCCAAACCTGTGAGGCATGAGCATGGGCGAGAGCGCGTGGACAAGCACGTGTGATGCACATGCAATGGGGGTGTCTGTGGGTGTTGGGGTCATAGATCGCATATTTGATAAAAAATGATAAGCAATACAATTGCAAAATACGATCAACAAAAGTAATTTCTAAGAAAATGAGACTTGAGTCCTAGTCGTTCGTCTCTGGGAGGCATTTATGGAAATGCAGATTTGAAATCAATCTCACTCACTCTACTTGCTCAGAATAGCATGTCGATTTATACTAAATATGTATTGATACACGACATGTTGTTGCCAGAACATCAGAAATTGAAAACATGCAACCTTATCACACCACAAGAAGATAATCAGGCACATGGTGATTTTTAACACACACACACACATATAAGTATATAAAGATGATGATAACAGAGTTGCAGAGCACCGGTAGCGGAATGCTTGTACAGGGAATGTAAAAACTAACAGCTATTAGAAAACGACCGCATACATGAATCTAAAGGGGGATTCTGCATGCATCATTAGGGGAGAATTTAGAGCTACACTATTAAGCAGTAAATAAAGTAGTAAAACTATGAAGAACTATAATCTAATCTATCAGAACTAAGGGAATTTAGAGGTGGGCTCTGATGGCCTTTGACTTGGTTGAGAGGAGGGGGGCGTTCAATGGTGCTCAAGCCTGCCCTTGGAGAGAGGTTGAGGAGGTGATCCAACATCTTGGCGTGGAGATGGTGGTGGCCATGGTGAAGCTACTCATGAAGGTGGAGTGGAGGTGGAATGAAGCTAACTAAAATGGAGCCAAGAGTGAATGGGTGCAAAGTGCCACCCCTTAAGTCTTTTTATAGACTTAAGGGAAGCTCTCTAGAGAATTATGGAATTCTCTAGAGAGGCCTATGGTGGGAGCTCGTGGGAGAGTGAGAGAGAGGATGGATGGTGATTTTTAGATTCACCAAATGTGGACCTAAAAATTGAATGGCTCTTGGTTTCTAATTTTAGCAACCAAGGGAACAACACATGGTAGAGAGTTTTAGAGAACTCTAGGCTAGGTACTTTCATGTGGATGGTGTGTGTGTGTGTGTGTGGGTCGAAACTTAGGTGGCTAGGTTGATTAGGTTAGGTTCTAGTGGGTTTAGGTCAAGGTAGGTCTCAAATTAGGGTTGTAAACCCTAATTCACTTAGGTAAAGTGCAATTAAACTTAATACAAGTTTAATTGGGTGAGTGGAAACCTAATTGAGAGTAAAATAACTCAATTAAGTAAGGTCTAGGTCAATTGGACTCTCACTGAGTCCAATTGGTCAGTGTGTGCTGAGGTCAGGGCTTAATTGAACTCAATGAGTCCAATTGAATAGACTGAAGAGATTGACCATGATCCAAGTCAATTAGGTTTAGTGAGGACCTAATTAGGTCCTTAGGGAGGTGTAGAGGTGATGTACTAGGGTTAGGGCACCTTAATTTAGGTTCCTAGGGGGTTAGAATTGGGTTTAGGGAGCTAGAGATCCAAGATCAAGGCTTGAATTCCAAAATAGGAACTGGAGGACAGTATCAGATGTCTAATAAAGTTGTCAGACATCTTTTAGTGAAAAATCAGAAGTCCAGACTAATTGTCTGGATGTCCAATCAGAGTCAGGAGGGATTCTAGGTTCTATCTTGGGTATTCTGCAGAAATTGGACGTCTGACCAAGTGTCTGGATGTCCAATAACACTGCAGAAGTAGGTTTAATGTGTGCGGGAGTTGGATAAGGGTTCTGGACGTCCTATAACTCATCTGGACGTCTAGATATAGGCTAGAAGTAGGGTTTTAGTGCTTCCTAGGGTACAGTGACCTAATCTAAAGGTGGCTAAGGCTTGGGGAAGCTTCTAGGATATCCTAAGGTTAGGATGGACCTAAGTTCTTCACAATTTATTGCTTTATTCCTACTTAATAGAATAGCATACCTTAACTCCCTTACATTATTATCTACTGCATCTAATCTAGGTCTTCCGCTCCAGCTCTACTGCAACACTAGTTATTCTTTATTCTTCAGATCTAGCTTTAGATCCAGCTTCAGATTCAGCTTTTGATCAGCTTATTACCTGCAATTGACATAATGCACATAATCAGTACATTATAGCATTATTTTATGCATAGCTAAAAGAAAGCAGTAAAGGTGCTATTAATACTTATGCATGCATGAATTACCCAAACTTATGCTATGTCCTAGCCTAATTTAGGTCAATTAAGACCTATGATTGCTGCGCAATCACACCCCCATGCCTAAATCTTGCTAGTTCCTAGCAAATGCGAGGCTAAATTATTCACAGAAGGGTCCCTAATGGATTGATTATTTTATCAAGTGTATGCCTAGAGATTTTTCTCCTTTTTGTTTTCATCCTATGCTCTAGAAATCCAGACAACCGTGATAGTGTAGCTATGTGGTTTTTGCAACTTATTCTAGTGAAAAACTAATTCACCTCTAAAGCCTGTACTTGACCCCTAGTAAAAATTGTAATGGGATAGGCGGACTTCTTCCCTCGGGGTATTCAAGATATTCTATGAATTCCACTCGACTTTAAGCTTTGGTAGAGAATGTATGAGGGATACGGGTGTTTATTTGGTAACTCACTCTCACTTGGTGCTACATAGAGATTAGTACTTCAGAATCTAGATTCCTAGATTATTAAGTAACTCAACTTAGAGAAAGACGAGAAAAACTATGCTCTCTTCTGGTTCCTTTGTATTCATTCTCTCTCTCACTCTTTTTTTTTCAGAGCTCACAATCTCACCAGATTCTCACGTATGATCTGTATTTGGTGGTCTCACTTGGCATTAACACTTTAATTGAGTTCTCATAACCTTAACACTAAGTTGGAATTCCTCAGCCAGTATTCGGGCGGTCAGAAACACAGAAAGATAAGTTAAGGCCATATTTGGTGGATCTCAAATTTATTTGGTGGTGTTTCCTCAATGCAAATGAAATAAACACTAAATATTCACAAACTCTTTTTCCGCTCTTTTCTTCTCTTTTTTTTTCTTTTCCTTTTTCCTTTTTTTTTCTTTTTTTTCCTTTTTCCCATTTTCTCATTTTTTTCTTTTTTTTTCTTTTCCTCATTTTCTCATTTTTTCATTCTTTTTTTTCTCATATATAATTTTTCTAACTCAACACAATCTAGCAACACATTCATGAATTTTATTGAAGAGGCATTATTAGGGATTGGTGGTACTCAAGAGACAATGGGTGGCTTATTTGGTGGAAGTGCCTACTCACAGCACTAGGAAAGACGGATAAGATGGCGCATTTCTGACCTTGACATTAATACCCTCCTTTAACAGAGGATTCCGTAAAGAATGGTCGTAACCATCCACCTTAGCCCTAGTTTTATGAAAACTCACTCGTCTCGTAATTGCCTTATTTGGTGGCTCTCAAAATTTTGCACAAAAATGTGTACACAGGAACCGAGAGTGGAAACTATGCGTAATCTCTGAGTATCATCACCTAATTATCTAGGATTCCAGATTCCTTGCACTAATCTTAGAGCACCAGTACACTCTACTCTCATCTCACACTATTTGGTGGATTTTTGGAGGAAAATATGCCTAGCTCCCAAAACATTGTCCAAGGGTTCAGGAAAAGAAGCACTGCTTCTTCTCGACAGACTAAAGACGTTTATCATACTTCACCATGAATCCATTGCAAATTCTACGTGTGTGTGAAAAATTGTACTGAATTCCAGATTACAGGAATCAACTAGAGGATAAAATTTGTAATGCATTCTCTTAATAAGATAATCTTATTCATGGATGCACTATGTATATATGCTATAAACAAGTAACCTCTTATATTCATACTTCATAAAATTCCCCTTATCGAGTTACATTTAGCTTGACCCTAAATTTTGAACAAAAGGTGAGCGAGTGAGTTGGGAGTGGCTATTGCAGATGATTTTTAGCTCCAATGCGAGCATTCGAGGTGGAGTCGATTTTTTTTTTTTTTTAGGCTCTTAAAGTACGTTTGACATGCAGCTCCAAGGTTTTCCTAAATGTTGGCATAAAAATTTTTAGTTTTGTCTTATCTACCCCCCCATGCCTAAGTTCTTGCATGTCCTCATGCATGAATATAAAAGAAAATAAATACAGCAGGGAGTAAATGGGTAAAAATCACCTGGAATTGCTCCTGAAGTTTAACGTTCAGCATCGGCCAACCTGACAGTATGCAATATGCAAGAGAAATATGCTTAAAAGAAAAATATGATATGTATAAAGCAAGTATGTATAGGGTGAAGGTAGAATGTGAGGTAGATGCTGAGTTTAATGCCTCCAGCTGGGCGAAAACTCAATCAGATGTATCAGTTCTAACATAAGAGTCGATCAAGATTAAGAGAAAGATGTGCTCGTATGCTCCCAGAATCAGTGGTCCGGAGATGTGAACCAGTTGATTGTGCATTCCTACTCCGAAAATTCTAGATATAAGAAGGTATAGAGTAGTGGTGGAGAATAGAGGATAATTAGAGGGGGGATCATGATGTTGATTCAACTGATTTATCATGTCCCACAATTCAGCAGGAAGTTGCAGAGGGAGTAGATCAACATCTATCTCAAAACCAAAATTTGAGTCATAGGGATCCTCATAACGATAATTGACATCAAAGATCATGCCCTCTCTAGGCTCTGGATCATATGGGGGTATCCGTGAAAGTAGAAGATCTGTGGGGAGGTCACTGAAATCCTCATCAGAAATTACTTCATCCTCATTAGTACTCATCTTTGATTCATCGAAGGCAGACTCTTCAGGCTTGGAGTCAAGCCATCCATTAGATTGACTAGGATGGTAGGTGCGTCCCCAGCTCATTCTGCTCAAAGCTTCACCCTCATATGAATTGGGTTCCTCAGTAATTCCTGCCTCAGGTAGCATATTTATTTCTTCGTTCAAGTCATCCATAGCTACTTCTGGCTTCGGATGTCAGGATCAGGGATAGAAAGTGTCATCTCAGAATCTCTAGCATCCGCATTAGGGATGTAGGTGAAAGAAGAAGAGTGCAGAGCAGAAGATGTTGGCTCTAGCACAGATTCACCTACAATGGGAAGTGGCTTATGCTGATCAGTACTGTCACATGAATGTTTGCCTCAAGATCCATATCCTCAAATGGATCTACTTCCCTTATCATGGTTGGGTTATCTAACCCAAGAGGTATCTCCCAGGATTCAGGATAATCCGATTGTGGCTCAGTCCTAGAGATATCAGTCCTTTCCTCCTCATTTTTCTAAATGGAGTTCTCAGACGAACCCATTCTGAATATTTCCTACTCCTGTCTCATATCCAAGCTAGATTCTTCTTCCCCTAAATCATCTTCTGGCATCTGCTCCCGAGAATCTCCTGTGTGTCCATCCAGTGTAGTCATTTCAGATTCTTCGAGGTCTTCAAGGCTATTTTCCACTTGATATCTCAAAAGCAGTAGTTCTTGAGTTTGTCGATTTTGTCCAATTAGCCTTGTTATCTCTGTTGTTCCCTGAAGGAGCTCCATCACAGCTTGTTGATATGGAATCCAGCTTTGTCTTTGGTTCGGCTCAGTGATAGCTTGGATTTCGTGTAGACAGAATGCGACCTTCTCCTTAGCGCTAGCTACAGCTCTCTATATTCTATAATGCGGTCGCATATGCACTAGTAATTCTTCAAGGGTTCCAAGGGGTGAATTAGGTCTACCCATATTCCATGGGTGAGAAGTAGGAGTATGAAATCCATATCCTGGGTTATAAGATGTGGTCCTTTGAGGGACCGGCTGGTATGGATCATAATATCCAAGGTTAGGATATGGGTTAACCATTTCGATAACTCGAGGAGAAGGATCAGGCGAAGCAAAAGCCATCTTCGCCACCTTGGGTTATGATCCCAAGGTTGAGCTAATTTAGTGACCCAAGCTCTCAGATAAGCTTGTGGGTCCAACTCTTCTAGATCTTGATTAGGTCCAGATCCAGGGTTAGCCATTGCGGCTAAGCAGATAGAAGAAGGGGGTGGGGGAGAAGATGGCCCAGAGAAGTGACTCACCTCCTTGGGAGTGGCTCCCAAGGTCCAACCAATCGAGGTTTGAGTGACCCCTTCCTCGCATGCACCAAACAACCCCTAGGTTAATCCGGCTAGCCAGACAAGGCTAAGGCCCTATCAATCAGATGGTCCTTATGATCGATGCCCAGATTTTTCATTTTAAGTTCAAATTCCTGAAGAAAAATTTTTCATACAACCGACTGAAAGTGATTCTCGCCTCTTAAGCTAACCCAGCCAGTCTGGTTACGAGGGGACTAAGGGGAAGGTTCTTCCTTCGGCTCACGCCTCCGGTTCTGTTACCCCTTAGCCGCAGTCGTTTGACATTGCCCCGCAGACTCACCAGGTTCGACAAGAGAGGTTGAAGCTGTAGGTTCCCTACTAGGAGGGGGTGACGTAATAATTGCGGAAATAAAATAAACAATCTTACAAATAAGCAATCACACAAAGTACACAAGAATTTTTAGGTGGAAACCCAAACCGGGTGAAAACCACCACCTAAACCTCTCGAGTTAGGATTTTCCGATCAACCAAATTGATCAAAATCCACTAAACCGAATCACTTTAAATGAGGGTGATTCAACCTCAATACAACCACGCTACTTAAACGAGGGTAGTGTACCTCAACCCCTTCTCTCCACGAGAAGGATTTTGTCTCGCGAAGGAGACGGGAATTCGCAAAGCGAATACCCAACCAAATAACAAAGATAAAATAAATAAGTAATCCTATAGAGCCAACAAAGTAATTATGAACCTAGCTTCTATAGGAATTAGGAAACTCCCCTTTGTAAGGAGTGCGTCGAGTTGATGATGCGGTGCGTGAGCCACGCGACGGCGCAACTTCGCTCTCGTGAACTACGGCGGGAGAGCGGGTGCGCAACAGCTTGATGCTCTCAAGATGTAGAACTTGAGCTTAGAGAGCAAGAGAGACACAAAATGGTTTGAAAGTGTATTGCAAGGTGTGTCTTGGTGTTTCTAGGTGTTTCTAGGTGTGTGTTTGTGTTGCAAAGGTTCCCCTCTATTTATAGAGGCCTTAGGAAGGCTTTGGAAGGCTTTGGAAGGGTTCTATAGCCGTTGGGAACAAAGCCCAAGAGAATCAGCCTGAAATCAGGAATAATCATTTCTCTGACAGGCTTATCTGACGTCTAATTATAGCATCAGACGTCTGGAAGTTCACTTTAATACGTCTGATTCCAAGGTCAGACGTCTGATTTTGGGCGGGTCTCTTCCTGACTTGGATCAGATCTAAACAGGGTTTTTGTGCAAGTCCATCAGACGACATATAGGACGTCTGGCACTATGTCTGGACGTCTGGAAATCTACTTTTTCTGTGGGAATGGATTTCCAAACGTTGCAATGGCTAGAAAATCTCTGAGAAGAGATTTTGGGTCAGCCGAGGCAAAACGGTCAATTATCAGACGTCTGGAAAGTCCTATGGACGTCTGATAAGGCTCTAACGGTCATATCCTTGTGTGTTTGCTAAGCCAGCCAACGGTCCACTAATTGGACGTATGGCAAATCCATCAGATGTCTCCTAAGACGTCTGGTCTAAGGTCTGGACGTCTGATTTCATCAGACAGAACTAACTATGTCCAGCCTAACAGTTATCAGACGTCTGAAACAACAGTCAGACGTCTTAAAATACTTTATCAGACGTTTGATTTGGGAATTAGACGTCTGGAAACTCTGTTTGAACCCTATATTGGTTTTCTAAGTGTTCTACAGAAAACCTAAGTATCCTAGGGTTGTGCCGGTGTTCCTAGGACTACTGTTAGCGTACTTTGAGGCTCTTTAACATGAATCTAAGGAAATAAAGAGCAACAAAAGAAACGAAAAATACAACAAGTACAAAAGAAGGAAATCTATCCTATTCTTCATTTCCTTCCATCTTTAATATATCGCTCCTCGCGAATCTCTTCTGTTCTCCATCAAGCTCCTCCAATCCATCCTGGATGTGAGCTCGAACTCCATCTAAACACGTCTACATTTGCAATTGACCTGAAATCTAAGACTCCAAGTGCAAATGTTAAATAACACGTGTTTTGTTATCATCAAAACAAATGATCATGGTGCTCTAGCACCAACAATCTCCCCCTTTTTGATGATGACAAAATCATAGATAATAATGCAAAAAATCCTCCCCCTTTTTGACATTATCAAAAAGGTTTAATTGATTTTACATTTCCTATAACTCCCCCTTAAGACATGCTCTTCTATAAATTTCTTTTGACAAAGGTAATGCCTCCCCCTATTTTTATAACAACAAGATAGCTATTATTTTTCTCCCCCTTTCTAAAGGAAATTTAGCTACCTTATATCTCCCCCTTAAAAATTGACAATTAGCTCATAAATTTTAACTCCCCCTATCTAAATGCTACTGATAAACAAAGATAGGGTCAAGAATTTTTACCTCACCTACCATGGCCAATAAAATGGCCCGAATGGTGGTGGTGGATGCCACATCGGATGGGGCTCCCATCCGTAGCTTGGAGGCCCGGGCATTGGAGCCGGTCTCCAATCTGGCGGTCGACGTGCGGCGGGTCCGTTGTTTGTTCGCCATCTCGTCGGTCTTCTTGTTCTCCTCCTTGGTCTACTCCTTGGTTCTCCCAACTCGAGTTGACCATCCTTGAGCTTGTAGGTCCAGTCCTTTGTGTTGTAGTTATCCCTGAACCCTACAAAACAAGATTCTAATTCTTTTTTCGGTATCCAAGTGGGCTTGGATCCGGATCTGTTAGCGGGTCTCCTTGATGAAGATCCTTTCTCAACCTTAGGGCTATAAAAATTATCTACTTTAGTGATTAATTCGTTGGAGTTTTCCCTAAGACATGCAATTTCATTTTCTATAATATTCATCTTAGTCTTTAAATCAGAAATTTCTATTTTTAGGCTAACATTTTCCTCAATTAATTTATTATTTTCATTGATGAGGTTATGATTTTCTAATAATAGGTTATCATCTTTAGGACTAGCTTCTAGATCCTTAAGTTTTATTTCTAACCTATCATTTTCAGATTTAAGAAAGCTAAGATTCTTTTTCATGCTTTTGTTTTCTATTTTTAGTGATTTACTAATCTCAAATAGTTCATTAAAAGCTTCTTGTAAATCAAAATTTACCTCGTTGTCGGAGTCGCTTCCACTTTCACTGTCGCTATTGCTTCCTCTGGCCATGAAACCAAAGCAAGCGGTTTCCTCCTTCTCGAGATCTTCTTCCGAGCTCGTCTCCTCATGAGTGCCTTCTAACCTCGTCCATATCTCGTGGGCGGTGGTGCACTCTTGGATTCGTTCGAATTCCTTTGGACTCAACGCGTAATACAAGGCATTCATTGCCTTTGCGTTGAGGTTGAGATTCCGAACCTGATCTTCTGAGTAACCTCTTGCTGGTTTCTTGGGAATCACAAATGCGGATTCGCTTTTTTCCCACACCCAGAAGTCGTAGGCCTGCAACCACATAGTCGTACGATTTTTCGAATAAACAAAATCTATACCTGCAAAGTATGGTGGTCGCGAGGTATCGTGTCCTTCGGTGCACGCGAACGCTTTCCCTCCATATCTGGATCCTCGGCGGTTTGTAATGCCGATAACGTGAGACCTGCTCTGATACCAACTGTAATTTCCCTACTAGGAGGGGGTGACGTAATAATTGCGGAAATAAAATAAACAATCTTACAAATAAGCAATCACACAAAGTACACAAGAATTTTTAGGTGGAAACCCAAACCAGGTGAAAACCACCACCTAACCCTCTCGAGTTAGGATTTTCCGATCAACCAAGTTGATCAAAATCCACCAAACCGAATCACTTTAAACGAGGGTGATTCAACCTCAATACAACCACGCTACTTAAACGAGGGTAGCGTACCTCAACCCCTTCTCTCCACGAGAAGGATTTTGTCTCGCGAAGGAGACGGGAATTCGCAAAGCGAATACCCAACCAAATAACAAAGATAAAATAAACAAGTAATCCTATAGAGCCAACAAAGTAATTATGAACCTAGCTTCTATAGGAATTAGGAAACTCCCCTTTGCAAGGAGTGCGTCGAGTTGATGATGCGGTGCGTGAGCCACGCGACGGCGCAACTTTGCTCTCGTGAACTACGGCGGGAGAGCGGGTGCGCAATAGCTTGATGCTCTCAAGATGTAGAACTTGAGCTTAGAGAGCAAGAGAGACACAAAATGGTTTGAAAGTGTATTGCAAGGTGTGTCTTGGTGTTTCTAGGTGTTTCTAGGTGTGTGTTTGTGTTGCAAAGGTTCCCCTCTATTTATAGAGGCCTTAGGAAGGCTTTGGAAGGCTTAGGAAGGGTTCTATAGCCGTTGGGAACAAAGCCCAAGAGAATCAACCCGAAATCAGGAATAATCATTGCTCTGACAGGCTTATCAGACGTCTAATTATAGCATCAGACGTCTGGAAGTTCACTTTGAGACGTCTGATTCCAAGGTCAGACGTCTGATTTTGGGCGGGTCTCTTCCTGACTTGGATCAGATCTAAACAGGGTTTTTGTGCAAGTCCATCAGACGACATATAGGACGTCTGGCACTATGTCTGGATGTCTGGAAACCTACTTTTTATGTGGGAATGGATTTCCAAACGTTGCAATGGCTAGAAAATCTCTGAGAAGAGATTTTGGGTCAGCCGAGGCAAAACGGTCAATTATCAGACGTCTGGAAAGTCCTATGGACGTCTGATAAGGCTCTAACGGTCATATCCTTGTGTGTTTGCTAAGTGATGAGAACCTCATCATGAGCCATAACTAGCTCATTTTGACCCAATACAAAGGATAAAAGCTCCTACATATCTCAAGGAAAGGCTTAACTCAGAGAATTCTGAGTTTGAGAAGAAAACCAGTCATAAGGGGTAAAAGTGCAATTTTACCAGTATAATCTGCATACAGGGTAATTCAGGGCCCAAACACAGGTCAGAACAGCTTAATAAGAATAAAAGTGGGACGAGATGATCTAGCAAGGGCTACAGCACTTTCAAGGAACCAAATGATAATCTGTAACCCTAAAACAACCCACTTCAATTCACAAGGTTCGAGGCAAAGTAAAAATAGAATAAACCCTCTAAAATTCATAGAAAAATAATCTCTAGGGTTTAGAACCTTCAATTTGGCCTTTAGAACCCATTTTGACCTACATTGAGAACCATGCCCAATTAATAACTTAATTTGGGTTTTTGCGCAAATTGACCGGTCAAACAAGGTTTAATATGAAAATAAAATTCACCATCAGATTCCTTAGGTCCTAATTAGTCATGTATAAAAACTTGAGCCTAAGAAGAAACCTCCTTGACCGACTTTACACTTTGGTCCTCATATATTTACTCTTTGGCCCTCAACTTTTGAACCCTCGCATTTAGGCCCCTAACTCTCCTTCGTTCTTTGCAAACAGGTCCCTCCTGCAAAACCCTGCCAGCACCATGCTCCGGCGACCTTGCGCGGAGCATGGCGCCGCGCAGGGTAAGGTGAAGGACCTGGCATGTGTACCGGAGGGTGCCCTGCGTCGTCAGCCGTCGCAGGAGCACCCCCATGGTCCTTGCAGCCCCCCATACCGGCCGTGCGAACGCGCGGACGGTATGGGTTCGAATTCCGACCATGCTCCGGCGAGGGAGACACGTCGTCTCCCTCCGCCTTCCTCCCTGCTTCAACCCTATAAATACCCCCCGCCGCTCCACCGACCAAGGTAGCCTGGATCTGACGGAGAAAACCCCCAGCTTTCGTCTCTTCTTTCTCCGGCAGACGCTCACCAGCTCCGGCGACTTCCTCTCCCTCCACCTCTTCGCTCTGCCGCACTACCAGCAGCAGAGACCTCCTCCCCTGCTCTTCCCGCGCCACGCCGCACCCAGCTGGCGCCTCTCCAGCCTTCTGCTCGCCGCCGCTCCTCTCCCTGAGCATCGTCTTCTCCGGCGACAGTCGATACGACTGTCGCCCTGTTCCTCCCCCTTCGTCCCTGCAGTTAAGTTAGACTTACTCCCCTTCTCCTCCTCTTTCTTTCCCCGTTTTCGATTTAGTCAATTAAGCCCTCTACCGACCCTGTTCACCCTCATCCTCTCCGCCTCCGACCACCATCCGGCGAGCCGCTCCCATCACCTCAGCGACCCACACGGCTCGCCGACCACCGCAGAACTTCCGCCTCCTCACCCTGATCCTCTTCCGCCCCTCCACTTCCCACCAAACACCCTCTGCAGACCCACCGAACACACCCACTCCCTCGCTCACAGTCTGACCTAGAACGACCTAACAGCTCCATCTCGCCCCCTGCAGACCCCCTGACCACCTTCGCCGTGCCACGGCGAAGGTCCTCCGCCTGTCTGATTTGGCCGAGAGGCCGTGCCATTGGTTTCAGGTTTCAGGCCTGGGCCGCCATTGGCGAGGAAGCTCGAAGCCTGCTCGAGGTTGCTCCAAGCCGAGATATCCCAGATTGAATAGCCACGGCCAGCGCGGAAGAGTCCCACGCACACACCCTGGCCCTCGATTGGAGCTGTACGCCTCAACAGCCGACGCAATTGGGAGCACCATCCCTGCTGCAGGCGTAAGAGAATCGGGGTGGGACATTTAGTCCCACCTCGGAATCTCTCAAAGGCGCGCGGACACATAAATTGAAAAACTGCCGTATGCTCGTTGCCTCAGTTACCACGGGGTGAGGTCCCTCTCACCCGACCCGACCCGACTCGGCCTCGTCCGTGACCACGCTCCGCGGACCTGGCCCGACCCGATTAGACTGACCTGCACTCCTCGCCCACCACGCACGCCGGTGGGCCTGGACCCGGGCCTGACCCGAACCCGATTACCCGATAGCGCTCTGGGAGAGCTTCCGAGGAGTGATTTCAGAGAGAGAGATACGCGGGGGAGGGGGGTAGAGTAGGTTTTTGTCTTGACGAATAAACTCTGAAGTGTGCAGGCCAAAGAAGAAGAAGCAGACCCGCTGAAGAAGAAGGAGCTGCTGCACTGTAGCGAAGGCATTGTTAAGTCGTCTCAGCACCGGGGCAGACGACGGAAGGTCAGCAGGCCAAAGAAGAAGAAGAAGAAGGAGGAGCAACGGCCATCGCGAAAGAAGAAAAAGAAAAGTCAAGGCAGGTGAAGACAAAGAAGAAGAAGGAATGAAGAGAAGCAAGAAGCAAGAAAAGAAGAAGATGATCTGACGAAAAAGAAAGAAAGGAAACAAGAAGAAGAGCACGAGGGGAAAATCTGAAGAAAGAAGAAGAAGAAGAAGAAGAAGAAGAAGAACAGGAAGAACCAAAGACAAAGAGGAAGAAAGAAGAAAAGAAGAAGCCAATTTTCCATCTCTCTCTCTCTCTCTTTATTTTTGTAATAGAACTTGTATATCTCTAGAATACAACTTGCTCCCTGAGTTCGACCTCGGGAACTCTTTCAGTTTTCCGAGTAATAAAAATTTTATATGAAACGTTGGTGACAACCGGCTTTACTACAACGATAATAACACGAACCGACGTTTCATTTTGGCGCCGTTGCCGGGGAGCAACGGCTATTCTAGAGGTAAACATTCCTGTATTCTTTTATTATTTCTGATAATCTCCTCTCTTTTGTGCAGCTACAGGAACTCACGAAGACAAGCAACCACACCAAAGACAGGTAAATTTTTCCTCTCACTATTAACCCCTAAGCTCTAAAGAGGAAGAAAAGAAAAGAACAAGCAATATAGGGCTAACCTGTCTTCCATATTTAGTAACCATAAAAGTTGCATGTTTTCAACTCATTATTTCTGCACACTATTAAGGGTATTTAAGGGCTAACACATTCTTGCTTGAGCCCTAATTACCCAACAAAGAATTAACTGGACCAAGTAGAGCCAACCTAGGATCCAACACTAGGGATTTAGAGACACACTCCTTAAGCAAGAATTAAGAAAACCAAATGAAGTGTGCCCAAGCCCTTGTCTGAAAATACCTATTCAAAGAAAATCTAAAACAATTGGCTCTCTCTAAACACTTGAACCCTAAAAGACAGGACCTAAAAGCTCTCAAAGAAAACAAGAGGTAAAGTTGACCCCTTGGGTCAACCAACCTTAAATTAGGTCACTCTTTGCACTTAAAAGACTAAAGTTCAAGTGAAAACCGTAAGCACCCTGATCTTAAAATTGGTAGACTTAAGAGGTCAAGATCCCCATTCTGGTCTACCTGGAACCGCAGTGACAAGAGAGGTCGGGTGGGGGAAACCCTGTAACCCGTGGGGACGCTCTACCGTGTAGGGGTCTTCGCGGGACTCTCCCTCTCTGGCTGCCCAGGTAATTCTCAGGTGGACGATCTTTCTGATCAAGGGGTCCATCTGCCCCGAACCTCTATAGTCACCCAACAATTTTTGGGTGTCTTGATTGGGTCCAGCACCTGCTTATCTCATCCAGCCCTTCAGTATTTTTCAGGAGGTCCTTGAAACCTCCAATAGAAGTTCACTCTTCCCGAGGCTAAGCCTCGGTTCCTTTGTTTTTGCAGAAATCATTCACATAGCCCCTCTTTCCTCTGATTCTGAACAAAATCCCCTTCTTCCATCTTAATTCAAACTTTGATTCCACCACCAGATCCAATTATGCAGCCTAATTACCTAGCAAGACTACCATTCAAGAAACCTGAATATCGGAGATCTATGAAAGATAAAATGATCGAGAATGCCATAAGATTCTATGAAAAAGAAGAAAAAACCTCAACACCAAGAGGAGATATTCAGGTTGATGTCCCAACAACCACATCCTTCATCATGAACTGTGCCCAAATTCTATTGACTGGAATTTCAAAAGGATCAACCCGAGATATGCTCATGACAGGATACATTGAGATGGAAAAATTACACCAATCTGAATACCTTCAATGCTTGACAAATCCTGTACTTTGGGAACAACACCAAGATGCCCTTATAAAACGGGTAGAAATGATGAAATCAGTAGAACAAATTATCAACCAGAAATACCCGTATAAACCAGAAACAGAGGATGAACCATCTTGGAACAGTATTAAGGAACCATTCAGTTTCCCAGATCCCGGGATTGAGGCACAAAGTGGTTGTAAAATCCCAACCCAGGTAGAAGATAGCATTAAAATAGGTTGGGAAGTTGCAGGAGAACACAATGCTGAGCCAACCCTAGGCCATAAATCACCAAGCTTAGAACTCCAAGACTCCTGCAATAACAAGATTAGAATTGAACCTCTGGAGGGTATAAATTCCACCCCTTGTTTTGATAAGGTGACCCTCGAAGGTTATTCGGACTTAGGTTCTAATAATTCTACCCACATCCTAAGCCTAGAACCTAGATCTGAAACTTATTGGGAAGATTATGAGGCCCTTTATGAGGAAGATCAAATTTTTACAGGATATGATTCCGGGCCTCTATTTAATGAGTATCCCTCTCCAACATCCTCAGGAAATCTGATCGATTTCTCAGAAAACATGCCAATTTATGATACAGAAACTGAGGAGTTGGATGAGCAAGGTTTTAATAGGGTCTATCCTACCAGCTTAGAGCTTGAACAGAACATCTTTTTGAGCCCAGAAGTGATATATAGGCTAGAACCCAATCAGGCTGCTGATTCCACATCTGATGATTTCTGCTGTGGTGGAATTCATGATCATTTTCGCCAACTCTCCGACAATTTCAGATCTGACTATAATTGCGGAGAGATTCCCCTTCCTGAACACGCCAGGCCTATCTACGACCTCAGTTCACATAATTCTGACTCTGACTCTGACTCTGAGGTCCTGATTCCCGAGATCACCGATAACACAGAATCATTCCTTTTCGATCCTCAGGAACCAAAAACAGAAAATGCCAAGAGTGATTGCAACCCAGAATCCAAATTTTTTCTCAAATCCGATTTCTTTCATCCTACAAACACTCTTCCGGCATTTGATAGTTACCCAGAGGACTCTCTGCAGAAAATCACCTATCATCTGTTTCTGGAAGAGCCCTCGTACACAATGGCCACCTCATCCGCACACACAGAACGGATCAAAACCTCTTCCAAACCCCGACCCGCAACCAGACTCAATTTCTATGCTGATTCACCTCTCACCGAGCCGATTGCATTTCCACATCGGGTTTCGAACATTGATCAGACTACATACCATGCTCTATCATTCTCTGATCACCCCTGTAGGGTTCCTGCATCAACCACTGATTATCCTACGGGTCCCTACTCTAACCAGGCTGATTCGGCACAGCCAAACCCTGCGTTTACACTTCCACATCCATCTGAGCTTCATAATTTCTGGTGGGCTCCACACCTTTTTATCCACATCTATCAACCCACCAGATTGATTGGGTTTGGGCTGCATCATCAGCCTGTTGATCTGAACAAGCACCTGGTTGGACCAACCAGGCTCTTAATCAAGGTGCTTGTCTTACAAAACTCTGCTGAGTTGACCATCCCCTCTCCATCGCATTTCCCGCTTGGCTGAAGGCATCAAATTTAGCGCTCAACGGGAGGCAGCCCGTCATTCTCTTTGAAAACCTGAAACTTGTTCTGACAGCTTTTTGCACTTGAAGTTCACACTTTAGGACAGCCGACTCCACCTCAGGTGCTTGCATCTGAGATTAGAAATCGTCCGCAACAGTCACCCCGACCCATTCACTCATCAAAACAGCTATCCTAATGTATGAACTTAGTCGAATAGAAACCCCTAGGTTACAATGAGGACATTGCAAATCTTAGGCATGGGGGGGTATGAAAGTGCAAAAACTCGTAAGAAAAGGTTTCAAACAAAAAAATTCACATATGCCAAAAATACCATAAAAATTAAAAAAATTTTTGAAAAAGAATAAGAGGAAAAGAGGAGAAGGAAAATTTTGTGAAGGAGAGAAGAAACAAAATGAAAAAGGAGCACAAAATTATAAGAAAAGTTGATAGTCATTAGTAAGGAACTAAGGAATTAACCTAAGTTCTAGACCTCATTCAAGAAAATAACTGAAAAGTGCACAATGAGATTAGTAAGAATGCAAACCTTAGGCATTCTTGAATAGACTCTTAGTACTCATTAAGATCTGGACACTCCTCAAGAGGTTGAGGAAAATGAAAAGCTGAAGTATTAGGTCTAAGGCTTAGGGAGTATTCGGCCTCGTTAACTAATTTTTGGTTTACGGGACTCAGTAACCTAAGCACCCTAATCTCACACACAGCCTGGTTCAGTAAGCGTAAAAATCAGAATCACGCAGAAGCGTCGCAAAAATCTGAAAAGAACACCTAGAATAGGAATGGCCGATCAACACAAGTTGATTTGGACGAGTTCCCAGCGCAGAGAGGCGGAAAATCCCCTCGAAGATGCGTAACAAAATATCATCTCCTCGGTGCTTGTCTCTTAGGATATTTACATATCCTACGGGGGGCATGTAAGCACTCTGCTGGTTCAGATTCCATGGATGGCATTATCTCGAAGTGTCAATTGCCAGGGTCTGGATTCGGCCACGGAATACCATGGATGGGATTATCTCGAAATCTCAATAGCCAGGGTTCCGGGGGTTGCCATGGGCGGTGCTATCTCGAAGCATCGATCGCCAGGAACCCTTGAGGATTGATGATGGGAGCAAGGAATCTGATACAGACCGTGTTGAAAAGCCAACCCTAGACTAGAACTAAAAAGAAAAAGAGAGAGAAAACTCTCCAAACAGAAAAAACTTTCTATCTCTCTCTTACAAAACGCACTGCGAACTGGGCCAGGGCTAAAATCATTTCAAGCACGGGTGCTTTAACCACGAAGTCCAATAAACCTTAGGTTAGTTCTTGCGGGCCTTAAAAACCTTTGCTAAAAGACTGAGGCTAAGGCTTGACAGATTTGGATCTTGATTGGTACTAGAGTATCTTTTAGGCCTATGGTCAGCATTCTAACCTAATTTATGCTCAAATAAAAAGGCACTTATCTAAAACCATTGAAAACTTCATGGTCTAGAACAAGGGTTGAAACCTTAAGTTTTTTTGCTAAGGGACTAGCAAAAGCTAGGCATGGGGGTATGATGAGAACCTCATCATGAGCCATAACTAGCTCATTTTGACCCAATACAAAGGATAAAAGCTCCTACATATCTCAAGGAAAGGCTTAACTCAGAGAATTCTGAGTTTGAGAAGAAAACCAGTCATAAGGGGTAAAAGTGCAATTTTACCAGTATAATCTGCATACAGGGTAATTCAGGGCCCAAACACAGGTCAGAACAGCTTAATAAGAATAAAAGTGGGACGAGATGATCTAGCAAGGGCTACAGCACTTTCAAGGAACCAAATGATAATCTGTAACCCTAAAACAACCCACTTCAATTCACAAGGTTCGAGGCAAAGTAAAAATAGAATAAACCCTCTAAAATTCATAGAAAAATAATCTCTAGGGTTTAGAACCTTCAATTTGGCCTTTAGAACCCATTTTGACCTACATTGAGAACCATGCCCAATTAATAACTTAATTTGGGTTTTTGCGCAAATTGACCGGTCAAACAAGGTTTAATATGAAAATAAAATTCACCATCAGATTCCTTAGGTCCTAATTAGTCATGTATAAAAACTTGAGCCTAAGAAGAAACCTCCTTGACCGACTTTACACTTTGGTCCTCATATATTTACTCTTTGGCCCTCAACTTTTGAACCCTCGCATTTAGGCCCCTAACTCTCCTTCGTTCTTTGCAAACAGGTCCCTCCTGCAAAACCCTGCCAGCACCATGCTCCGGCGACCTTGCGCGGAGCATGGCGCCGCGCAGGGTAAGGTGAAGGACCTGGCATGTGTACCGGAGGGTGCCCTGCGTCGTCAGCCGTCGCAGGAGCACCCCCATGGTCCTTGCAGCCCCCCCTACCGGCCGTGCGAACGCACGGACGGTATGGGTTCGAATTCCGACCATGCTCCGGCGAGGGAGACACGTCGTCTCCCTCCGCCTTCCTCCCTGCTTCAACCCTATAAATACCCCCCGCCGCTCCACCGACCAAGGCAGCCTGGATCTGACGGAGAAAACCCCCAGCTTTCGTCTCTTCTTTCTCCGGCAGACGCTCACCAGCTCCGGCGACTTCCTCTCCCTCCACCTCTTCGCTCTGCCGCACTACCAGCAGCAGAGACCTCCTCCCCTGCTCTTCCCGCGCCACGCCGCACCCAGCTGGCGCCTCTCCAGCCTTCTGCTCGCCGCCGCTCCTCTCCCTGAGCATCGTCTTCTCCGGCGACAGTCGATACGACTGTCGCCCTGTTCCTCCCCCTTCGTCCCTGCAGTTAAGTTAGACTTACTCCCCTTCTCCTCCTCTTTCTTTCCCCATTTTCGATTTAGTCAATTAAGCCCTCTACCGACCCTGTTCACCCTCATCCTCTCCGCCTCCGACCACCATCCGGCGAGCCGCTCCCATCACCTCAGCGACCCACACGGCTCGCCGACCACCGCAGAACTTCCGCCTCCTCACCCTGATCCTCTTCCGCCCCTCCACTTCCCACCAAACACCCTCTGCAGACCCACCGAACACACCCACTCCCTCGCTCACAGTCTGACCTAGAACGACCTAACAGCTCCATCTCGCCCCCTGCAGACCCCCTGACCACCTTCGCCGTGCCACGGCGAAGGTCCTCCGCCTGTCTGATTTGGCCGAGAGGCCGTGCCATTGGTTTCAGGTTTCAGGCCTGGGCCGCCATTGGCGAGGAAGCTCGAAGCCTGCTCGAGGTTGCTCCAAGCCGAGATATCCCAGATTGAATAGCCACGGCCAGCGCGGAAGAGTCCCACGCACACACCCTGGCCCTCGATTGGAGCTGTACGCCTCAACAGCCGACGCAATTGGGAGCACCATCCCTGCTGCAGGCGTAAGAGAATCGGGGTGGGACATTTAGTCCCACCTCGGAATCTCTCAAAGGCGCGCGGACACATAAATTGAAAAACTGCCGTATGCTCGTTGCCTCAGTTACCACGGGGTGAGGTCCCTCTCACCCGACCCGACCCGACTCGGCCTCGTCCGTGACCACGCTCCGCGGACCTGGCCCGACCCGATTAGACTGACCTGCACTCCTCGCCCACCACGCACGCCGGTGGGCCTGGACCCGGGCCTGACCCGAACCCGATTACCCGATAGCGCTCTGGGAGAGCTTCCGAGGAGTGATTTCAGAGAGAGAGATACGCGGGGGAGGGGGGTAGAGTAGGTTTTTGTCTTGACGAATAAACTCTGAAGTGTGCAGGCCAAAGAAGAAGAAGCAGACCCGCTGAAGAAGAAGGAGCTGCTGCACTGTAGCGAAGGCATTGTTAAGTCGTCTCAGCACCGGGGCAGACGACGGAAGGTCAGCAGGCCAAAGAAGAAGAAGAAGAAGGAGGAGCAACGGCCATCGCGAAAGAAGAAAAAGAAAAGTCAAGGCAGGTGAAGACAAAGAAGAAGAAGGAATGAAGAGAAGCAAGAAGCAAGAAAAGAAGAAGATGATCTGACGAAAAAGAAAGAAAGGAAACAAGAAGAAGAGCACGAGGGGAAAATCTGAAGAAAGAAGAAGAAGAAGAAGAAGAAGAAGAAGAACAGGAAGAACCAAAGACAAAGAGGAAGAAAGAAGAAAAGAAGAAGCCAATTTTCCATCTCTCTCTCTCTCTCTTTATTTTTGTAATAGAACTTGTATATCTCTAGAATACAACTTGCTCCCTGAGTTCGACCTCGGGAACTCTTTCAGTTTTCCGAGTAATAAAAATTTTATATGAAACGTTGGTGACAACCGGCTTTACTACAACGATAATAACACGAACCGACGTTTCACTAAGCTAGCCAACGGTCCACTAATTGGACGTCTGGCAAATCCATCAGATGTCTCCTAAGACGTCTGGTCTAAGGTCTGGACGTCTGATTTCATCAGACAGAACTAACTATGTCCAGCCTAACAGTTATCAGACGTCTGAAACAACAGTCAGACATCTTAAAATACTTTATCAGACGTCTGATTTGGGAATTAGACGTCTGGAAACTCTGTTTGAACCCTATATTGGTTTTCTAAGTGTTCTACAGAAAACCTAAGTATCGTAGGGTTGTGCCGGTGTTCTTAGGACTACTGTTAGGGTACTTTGAGGCTCTTTAACATGAATCTAAGGAAATAAAGAGCAACAAAAGAAACGAAAAATACAACAAGTACAAAAGAAGGAAATCTATCCTATTCTTCATTTCCTTCCATCTTTAATATATCGCTCCTCGCGAATCTCTTCTGTTCTCCATCAAGCTCCTCCAATCCGTCCTGGATGCGAGCTCGAACTCCATCTAAACACGTCTACATTTGCAATTGACCTGAAATCTAAGACTCCAAGTGCAAATGTTAAATAACACGTGTTTTGTTATCATCAAAACAAATGATCGTGGTGCTCTAGCACCAACAGAAGCCACCCAGTAGTACGACAACGAATTCGGGTTTGCTTACGTGTTTTAAAATTAATTTGAGCCCATTTTTCTTTAGTTGGGGTTTGTGGTGAGTGGCCCACAAGGTTACCAAGCTCACCAGCTAAACACTAGAATTTACTAAGTCTAGGTTAGCCCAAATGTGGTCTTTAGAATGTAACCCTAAAGGTGTAACCTAGGGTTCATGCAATTCTAGGGTCTTTTTTTTTTCTTTCTTTTCAGCAGACCACTAGAATAAAAATAGTTCTCTGACCAAAATTGGAATCCAAATAAGTTGAAATTTGGCAAGTAGATTCATTTTTTAATTATATTTTCAAATAATTTTTTTTTTGATTTTACTATTTTAACCAAATTTCTAGGGATTTTTGAATGTCAAGGGGTCAGAACTAGAATTTTGACCCTAGTCGGATTTTCAAATGGAAAAAGTATCAAATGATCTTAAAAAATTCAGGAAAAATATGGGAATTAAAGCCAATGAGATCAGATTTCAAACCGCACCATTTTTAGTCAAAATAGATTCACAGATTGCTCGAAATTGCTTTTTGAATTTTCAAAAATCTTAAATCTAGGTTAGTCTGACTCCCTTGCACTTTGTAAATTTTTAAAAATTTTGTACTTAGAATTTTTTCAAATGAATGGTGCCGTTTGAAAGATGGTTTGAAAATGATGGTATAGCTTGAATTTCATAATTTTTCGCTCATTAATTTTTCGGCAATTGAATTTTTAAGTTAGAATTTGAAATTTGGTCAAAAATTAGAGAATGGTGGGAAAGCTTTTGAAAGGAATTTGAATTCAAAATTCAAACTTTCCACCAAGATGATTTTTTTTTTCTTTTCAAAACTTTCAAACTTTGTTTTTCAAGGGAAAAGCTTTTTTTTTCCAAAAAAATTCTTTTCTTTTTTTTTTTTCAGGCAAACTAACCTAAGATTCAAATGGAAACCTAATCTAACTACCTAGACTTTTTTTTTTTCAAGAAGATAAATGGGCTTTCTTTTTTTCAAATGAAATTGCCAGAAGAAAATCTAACCTAAGGTTCAAATCAAGCCTAGACTAAGAAAGATATGATGTGCACCTGGTATTTTTTCTATGCTCATGTGTGTAAATCCCATTTTTCCCTATTTTCCTACACATCAAAAGACAAGCAGAGGAAGATTTATCAGTGATAATTCTAGAGATTGAAATCAAAAATGTCGTTGCCTCCTCGACAACGGTGCCATTTGTTGGGATCATAGATTGTGTATTTGATCAAAAATATGTCATAGTACAGTTGCGAAATACGATCAACAAAAATAATTTCAAAGATAACGAGACTTGAGTTTCGTTCGTTCGTCTCTGGGAGGCATTTATGGAAATACAAATTTGAAATCGATCTCACAGACTCTACTTGCTCAGAATAGCATGTCGATTTATACTAAATACATATTGATACACGACATGCTGTTGCCAGGCATCAGAAATTGAAAACATACAACTTTAATCACACCACAAGAAGATAATCAGGCACATGGTGATTTTTAACATATATATATATATATATATATATATATATGATGATAACAGAGTTGCAGAGCACCGGTAGCAGAATGCTTGTACAGGAAATGTAAAAACCAACAGCTATCAGAAAATGGCGGCATACATGAATCTAAGAGAGGATTATGCATGCATCATTGAGGGAGAATTTAGAGCTACACTACTAGGTAGTAAATAAAGTAGTAAAACTATGAAGAACTATAATCTAATCTATCAGAACTAAGGGAATTTAGAGGTGGGCTCCGATGGCCTTTGACTTGGTTGAGAGGAGGAGGGGCGGCCAATGGTGCTCAAGCCTACCCTTGGAGAGAGGTTGAGGAGGTGATCCAACATCTTGGCGTGGAGATGGTGGTGGCCATGGTGAAGCTACTCATGAAGGTGGAGTGGAGGTGGAATGAAGCTAACTAAAATGGAGCCAAGAGTGAATGGGTGCAAAGTGCCACCCCTTAAGTCTTTTTATAGACTTAAGGGAAGCTCTCTAGAGAATTATGGAATTCTCTAGAGAGGCCTATGGTGGGAGCTCGTGGGAGAGTGAGAGAGAGGATGGATGGTGATTTTTAGATTCACCAAATGTGGACCTAAAAATTGAATGGCTCTTGGTTTCTAATTTTAGCAACCAAGGGAACAACACATGGTAGAGAGTTTTAGAGAAATCTAGGCTAGGTACTTTAATGTGGATGGTGTGTGTGCGTGTGTGTGGGTCGAAACTTAGGTGGCTAGGTTGATTAGGTTAGGTTCTAGTGAGTTTAGGTCAAGGTAGGTCTCAAATTAGGGTTGTAAACCCTAATTCACTTAGGTAAAGTGCAATTAAACTTAATACAAGTTTAATTGGGTGAGTGGAAACCTAATTGAGAGTAAAATAACTCAATTAAGTAAGGTCTAGGTCAATTGGACTCTCACTGAGTCCAATTGGTCAGTGCGTGCTGAGGTCAGGGCTTAATTGAACTCAATGAGTCCAATTGAATAGACTAAAGAGATTGACCATGATCCAAGTCAATTAGGTTTAGTGAGGACCTAATTAGGTCCTTAGGGAGGTGTAGAGGTGATGTACTAGGGTTAGGGCACCTTAATTTAGGTTCCTAGGGGGTTAGAATTGGGTTTAGGGAGCTAGAGATACAAGATCAAGGCTTGAATTCCAAAACAGGAACTGGAGGACAGTATCAGAGGTCTAATAAAGTTGTCAGACGTCTTATAGTGAAAAATCAGAAGTCCAGACTTATTGTCTGGATGTCCAATCAGTGTCAGGAGGGATTCTAGGTTCTGTCTTGGGTATTCTGCAGAAATTGGACGTCTGACCAAGTGTTTGGATGTCCAATAACACTGCAGAAGTAGGTTTAAGGTGTGCGGGAGTTGGCTAAGGGTTCTGGACATCCTATTACTCATCTTGATGTCTAGATATAGGATGAAAGTAGGGTTTTAGGGCTTCCTAGGGTATAGTGACCTAATCTAAGTGTGACTAAGGCTTGGGGAAGCTTCTAGACTGTCCTAGGGTTAGGTTGGACCTAGGTTCTTTACAATTTATTGCTTTATTCCTGCTTAATAGAATAGCATACCTTAAATCCCTTACATTATTATCTACTGCATTTAATCTAGGTCTTTCGCTACAGCTCTACTGTAACACCAGTTATTCTTTATTCTTTAGATCTAGCTTTAGATCCAGCTTCAGATCAAGCTTCTGATCAGCTTATTACCTGCAGTTGACATAATGCACCTAATCAGTACATTATAGCATTATTTTTTGCATAGCTAAAAGAAGGCAATAAAGGTGATAGTAATGCTTATGCATGCATGAATTACTATAACTTATGCTAAGCACTAGCCTAATTTAGGTCAATTAAGACCTATGATTGCTGCACAATCAATGGGGGACCTCATCCTCTGTGTGTTCGAGGCGATAAGCTAAGGGAAGCTTTTCCTTTTATGTGATGATCTCGCCTCCTTCCTATATGATGTGTGACTATCTGCACGCTCTTCCTCCATGTGTTACTATAGCGAGCTTCTTTGCAAAATAGAGGCTTTGCTTTGCTGCCTCTTTCACAAGTGTTGGTGCAGATGCCTTTGAAACTGAAGTTGCATTGAGTGAGGGTAGCTGTAGGTCGAAACGAAGGTCGGAGAGAAGTGAACGTGGTCGGAGAAGATGAGGGCGGTGGCAGAGCTT
Organism: Thalassia testudinum; assembly: GCA_037157565.1. Taxonomy (NCBI): domain Eukaryota; kingdom Viridiplantae; phylum Streptophyta; class Magnoliopsida; order Alismatales; family Hydrocharitaceae; genus Thalassia; species Thalassia testudinum. Next base: position 151,657,606 of record JAZHRO010000031.1, read on the forward strand.
TAATGAAGACTTGCACACATGAAAATGGGATAATTTCCCCAATTAAATGGTTTAGAGGGTTCATTGGAGCACGGTGAGTGCGATGGTGGCAATTGCATGGTGTTTCAGGCAGTGTAGGGGTCCGTTGGTGATGGAGACGGAGCACGGCGGAGGTTTAGTTCGTCAGAGGGAGCAAGGGACCAATACGCCCAACTAGGTTGGGGCTTTTGGTCAGTGAAGAACGGCGAAGGTGTAAGCGGCCGTGGCATGCATTTTCGTGTGGGGTAGCGTTGGCACAGGCTCACCGAAGCCCTTGCTGGAGATAAAGATGACGAAGGGGCAGAGTAATCATTGTCGATCGAATTGAGGCTATAGTGGGTGTACCCTACTCAAGGGAGAGAGAGAGAGAGAGAGAGATTAGGGAACATAGAGAGAGGGAGAGTGGTTGAAGGCCCCCGACTGTGATGGGTTGGAGCCGGAGAAGGTGAAGGCAATGGTGACATGGTGACGAGGAAGGAGAGGGGGAGAGCGGCCACACTTTGGCTGGCAACGGTCGCGAGGAAGAGGGGAGGATGTTGGGTCGGTCAATTTGACTGTTGGTCGGCTGGAGGAAGATGTCAGGGAAGCTTGTTGGAGCTCGAGATGCAGATGACTGGAGAAGAGAGAAGAGATTTTATGGTATTTTTTGAGCTAGAAAAGATGACCATACGTAGGGAAGCTTTTATAGAGCTTCAAATCAAGCTCTAGATGCGGAAAAGAGCTTGATTGGGTCAAGAAATTTGGGAGAAGAATCCTTGATTTCACAAAGTTTGCACGAGCTTTACGATGCAAACCAGAGATCATGTGGTGGTTCAATCAAAAGAGGATCTCCTAAATATTGTTCATTCCAATTTTTGGAGGATTTGGTTGAAGAATCAAGGAGATTTCCTTGTTTGAAGGTCAGTTGCAGAGCTTTCACACCAAAAATGGAGGGGCCTTTTTGCAAGAAATATGAGAAGTTAGGGACTTGAACGCAAAAAAATTCAAAATTTAGGGGTCTGATTGATAAAAATAGAGATTTAATAGACTAAAATGCAAACTAGGTCAATCTCAACTCTGATTGGGCCCAAATTTTGATACAAATGTAATTTGGACCTAAGGAATCTAATGGTGAAGTCAGATTTTAGTTTTAACCTCGTTTGAATGGGTAATTTGCATAGAGATCCAAATTAGGGCAGAATTCTATCTGTGACTATTTAAGGTTAAAATGGGTTCAAATGGTTAAATCAAGGGTATCAAACCTCTTAGAATATTTTTCTATGAATTTTAGGAGGTTTAGATGAATTTTATCCTAACCATAACGTCTTTAATTTGAGTGGGTCTGAAATTAGGGTGTTGCTGATCATAATCCCTACCCTCCTAAGGATTATGCTGCGTATACGTCACCACCCCTCTTTGAACAACTCGAAATGACCTATTATCAGGGAGGGTACCAAGAACCTCAATTCGTTGACTCCCTTGGATTGAACCCAAACCCGCCCAACCTTTGGTGAACCAGGTCCAAAGATAGGGTGTTGGTGAACTTAGGGAATACCATATAATCTTGAGAAGCTCAACCAACACCCTACATTGAAGAATTGGGGCCTCTGATTCAAATGATTGATGATCTTAACAAGTATTTATTGGATTGGCTCCAAGATGTTAAGGATAAGGACCTGAGTGAGTTTTTACTTGGGAAGTTGTCAAATTGACGATGAAATTTATGGTTGCTTTAGTTCAATCTTGGGATGATTCCCAGGATGAACCCCCTTGAGGAGAGCCAATGTCAGAACTCGCTCAGACACCTGTACGGGGGGACACATTTTACAAGACTGAGGATGACTAGGTTGGTCTAGAGCAACCAATTGAGGATGAATTGATTTTTTCACTCGAGATCCTTGAGTCAGGGTACGAGGAAAAATATGTCTCTGTGGACCAAGGAACAACATATGATCTTGAGACATATTAATATGGATCCAGAATTCTTTGATTCTAAAGGTGAAGAATCTTTATGTGAAGTCTCATCTGAGTTTGAGGAAAATAATTTTAGTGAGACAAATGAGCTCGAGGAGTATGACGAATCATTTGATAGTCCGATAATTGAGGATTTTGATCTAACTGGGGCTAGCATGAAGGATTAAGATCCTGATTTCATCAAGGATTCAATTCATAGCCCCATTCTTCAATCACACCCCGTTGAGCATAATGATGATTATCTTCTTGAGAATATCAAACCCGAGTGAATTATGATTAAGCCACAAATTTTGGACTTGGATAGTTTAAATGGGGTTGATAACACTTTTGAGGTCTCGAAAACTTTGATTATGGAGGATAAGAGCTGGGAAATGAAAATTTGGGAAGCTAATTTTGGGGAATGTAGAAGTCTGAGTCTAAGGGTTCCTATTTGCCTGAAACCACCAACTTTTTATCAGGACCCTTATGATATTTTTTATTTTAAGGATGTGTAACCCAAGCATAAATTCATTGATTATCCTTTTTATCTTGATTTTTCTATTGACTGAGTTTTTGGACTTGGGTTGCATCCTCACAAACCATAGGATCGGCCTTGCTTTCATAATGATCTCTGGTTCGGGGTAATTTTCATCCAGAACCTTAGATACACTTGACCCTAGGGCATGAGTCTGCACCACAATCTAGTCCACATCTATGGACACATCCTTGCGAGTCTTGGGATCAATCTTTTTCTTCTAATCTTGACCTACATTTGCGAATTCTTTATTTCTTTTTTGTTTGTATGGTGTGCCTAGCTGAAAGCAATAAACTTAGCATGTATACAATGTGTTTTCATCTCAGAGCTGACCTGTTAATCATGAAATTCAGGTGCTTTCTTCTCTACTTTGCTCTTTTTCATGTCTTTTTAATACAATGAGAACATTGCATTAGATAGGCATGGGGGAGTGGATATCCTTATCTGAATTATTTTGTTAGGTCCTTAGATTCTTTTCATTTTCTCTTTATTTAAAAAAAAAAATTGAATTAGGAAAAGAGAATTTGGGCATTAGAAATTTGTCAACTTTAGGAAATGATACAATAGGAATGAACACTTAGATTCTTCAGGTCTTCAAGTTTAATCATCCCAAGCGTCCACTACAATGTAGACTTGTTTCTTGAGTCCTCACCATTCTAAATTTGTTTCTACTTGGTTAATAAGTTGGGGTGATAAATACACAACTTATCAACCCACCCTCTGCTTTGAGAGTACTTTAAGTTTAAAGCAATTACACACTATTTGTACTAACTCACTTTTTGACAGTTTTAACGAAAATTGGGTAGCTAATGAACCTTCTAGGGTGGTATGGCTGGCAAGTTGTCATGGGTTTGACGTCCCATTGGTTGGTTGTCTAGAGCCCAGCTACACGATCATTCTCTTTCTGCTGCCTTTAGGTAAATCTTAGATTAGGGAAGCCACCTACTTCGAAAAAAAAAAGATAAGTAGAAAAGAAGAAAATAATAAATAAGCCACACTTCACCGCATGAGCATGAGTGGCTAGTTGCCGTGGGATTGATGCACCAATGGTCGGTTGTCCAGAACCCATCTCACGAAATGCACATTTAATTCCAAACACCTAGGAAGAAGCGAGGAAGTAGAATAAGTTGGGGAGATATACACTAGGTTCGTCCTTGTGTTGACCCATTAAAATAAAAAGTAGGGAGAAAGCTACCCATCAGACAGATACACCTTTAGGCAGAATTTCTTTTCAAGGTCACCTAGGGGTGTAGAAATCTGAAGTTCGTTCTGATTGTCAATCAATGAGTCTTTCACAATCACAAAAAGATGCTTAGAACTTAAAGTTCTTTTCGAGTCTTGGGTGGATTGGGTAGCCATAGAAAGCTGCCTTGAAACTCCAAACTCAAAAATCCAAAAAAAAATTAGAAAAGAAGAAAAAGAAAGAAAAAAATGTATTTGCTTTTGAATAAGGCGAGGGCTTGGACGGTCTGTATTTTAGCAGGCACCCAGGCACCGCTGAGTCTCTGTAGTTCAGGTCATTAGTAGAAACTTCTTATTGTTGTGAAGTAATTATTACCCAAGTAATCTGATCCTAATTCTATTTATAAATAACATATAATTTTGCTAGGGATTAGTAAAAGATAGGCATGGGGGTATGATGTGTACACATATAATTGGCCTAAACTGTCTATTTATGCATGTTCATAGTGTCAAAGAAGCATCATACATTATAAATATTGCATAACATGCATCATCATGCATTTAGGTTAATTTGTACAAATTATATAGTAATTCGTCTCTTTTTGTGATCGGGGGACAAGGCGATATTTATCTGGGCCTCGAATTGAAGATCCAACAGTATGGATCCGATTAAGGTGATGATTAGAGTCTAATGCCTCTGAGATTGCCTTGATCTAACTTTCGTAGCATCAGATGCAGTCTGAGGAAAATTGGTGGACAAGGGGACAAGGTGGTGCAAATCCAAACCTCAGATGGAGAATCGAACTGCGCGGATGGATTTAGATTAATGATCGCATCCCAATGATGTGAAAATAGATTCAATTCGACAAATGTGGCACCACCTATGAGCATTTGAAGATGGACGGCCCAGAGGATGCCGTGTGGCATCATCCAGGCCACCCAACACCACCCACCCTCTCTTCTCTCAAGCAACCTTCAATCATGGTCGTTGGATCTTCATCCAACAACCATGTGGCATGATCACGAGAAGCGGTCTTTGCGATAATCCGCGGAGGCAGCACAGTGGTTAAAGCCTTCGTCACACAATGCCAAACATGCATTTGAGCCCCACCCCTCCTCAAATCAATAGTGTGAGTAGTCGCAGCAAAATTCGAACGTTGATGCTGGGCGAGTGGCTGATGTAGCAGTGGCATGGCACCCTTTCATGCTCGGATGAATGATTGTGCCGCATGCATGCGATGACGCGCCATCAAACATGCCATCGTATGCAGGCGTGCGCAACAGCTGAAGAGGAAGTGCTTGTGATGTTTAAGCATGATTAGACGGTCTAGATCACTCGAGGCATGCACGTGCGAACAGGTGAAGGAGAAGCGGTGGTGACATGGCATGACGAGAGGCATTAGATCAACGATGAGTGGCCGAGATTGCCTCCGCGCCTTTACTGACGTGTGTCTGCAGCGATGCATGTATATATCACTAAAGACCTTGCATTTAAATCTAAAGGCTTAAGAAGACTCTTTTACCCCTATGATTACACCTATAAATAGCCTACCCTTCGTACACATTTCTTTATCCCTTATCTTCTTCTCTCACTCTCTCCAAAGCTCTAAGAGCTGGTCCCATAGTCGAGATGCTTCACTAGAGCTAGAGTAAAATAATTTTGTCCAACTTCTCACCCCCTTCGTCGAGCATCCCGTGGTTGTCTTCTCGCCACCATTCGAAACCGACGGCAAAGCCAATTTAACCAACTCTATTAAGCGACGCTGTTATTAGTGTCGTTTCTTTTTCCCATCAGTTAGAGGGCACATCCAACGTCGAAATATTGCTTGACCAATGAACCGATTGGATATTTCAATGTCGTTTGCAACCACCGAAAATTGTATTTGTCGTCGCTTATAAAAGGAGCGACAGCATTTGCATGTCACTTTTTTGCCTCAATTGCATGCCTTTTCTTAAGTTTTGCCATCGTTTAAATAAATACACCATTGCTTATATAAGAAATGGTAAAAATATTTTTGTCGTCACTTTTCCTATTAAGCGACAACATATAATGTTCTAGGAGAACCACACCTCCTCTTTTTTGTCGATGTTTATTGAAATAAGTGATGACAAATGTACAATATTTGCGAGCAGCATTAAACTTTAATGTTGTCCCTTTTTTCTAAAATCGAAGGCAAATGTATGTTTTTTTTTTTTTTAATTTTAAAATGATGGGAATTACCTACTAAACCTACTTAAAAGGCCTACTTTTGTACAAAAATAAATAATGAAAATGAAGAGAAGTTTATATTTCATAAATATAAAGTCTAGTAAAAAAAAAGTTTGAAAATGAAATATTTACATAAAAAGGGTAACATGAAAAATAGAACAAAATAAAATGGATAAAAATCAAAATGCTGCTACCCCAATTCCACCAACTCCACCTGCATCGCCCATGTCGTCGTCATCTCGTCTGTAGAGGCTAGGTTCTGATGAAGACGGATGCTTTGACTGTCCCTTCTTCAGAAGAATGGATAGAAGCGTCTGAAGCTTATTATCCATGGCATTCATCTTATTCTTCATCTCTACCTCTCTCTTCTCCCTCTCTGCCTCTCTCTTCTCCCTCTCCTCCTCTTATCTCTGTAGTGTGTCGATCTTTTGATGTAGCTGATTGACAATGCTAGATGAGATGGAAACTTTCCTCCCATACCAGCTGGACAAGGTGTGTGCCCTCCCCGCACTATGAACAAAAGGACCGTGGTCGATGGTATTACTCTCCTAAATGCCTCCTCTAGATCTAGAGACTGCTGGATGCTGTCGGAGGTCACGTTAGTTAGGGGATGTACCAAGTGTACCATTTGCTCCTGAATGTATTAAAAAATATTATTATAATATATATATACAAAGTTATAAAGTTTTTGAGTTTAGGAAACTTACATGTCTCTCCTGGTATGTGTCATGAATCCACTTACGAGCACCCTCAGTTGCAGCCTTACTATGGGTGACCTCGTAGACATCCATCCTACTCATCTCGCTCCCATCATGTGTAGCAGACTAAAAATATGAAAATGGTGCAATTGTTGTTAGCGAGAATCGTCATTTAAAATATAGCTTCATAGTATAGTGATAACAATTGGGACAACATTTAAATTTATAAAACTCGGGAAACAGAAGCGAGTTCGAGGTATTCACAGGGAGCAAATATGAAATTCACAACACTAATCGTAATTACTAATAGATGAGCACAATAATGATTTGCAATCAAGATATTCAAAAAATAATGGAATTTTACTCAAAATAAAGTTCAGTAATATCAAATGTATCTTAAGAATTATTGGGATAAAAAGAATAAGAGAGAATAATAAAAATGGTGATTTGAATCACCAATTAATCCCCATAATCAAGCACATATCCCAATTTATCAACCAACTCAAATATTACTACAGCGGTCTCAACCACTTATTCTCAAATTCCACGTCAGCACAGAACCAATATCTCCATAGTAACCAAGATCAGACATCAGCCACAAAGGGCAGATGCCTTAAATACCCAAGTCCTCAGCATAAGTCACAAGCGCAAGACAAAGCCTTAGAGATGCTAAGTGTGGGCATGTATGGGCACGAATCCTGAGGCATGAACAGTGTAAAACTGCCCCCAACCCTTCCCACAATCTCTTCTCTTTCTAACTGAGTTATCGGGTCAGGAACAGTAATGGGTAAATGAATCAACCTAGACCTACATCCGTGTGAATTGCGGGTGAGGGCGTATGCGTGGGGCATGCCTGGGGGACCTTACCCCCTGTGCGTTCGAGGCAAGCAGCCACGTGCACTTTTGCCTTTTATACACTGCGCTGCTTCTGTTGAATACGGGGTGGGACTAAGTCCCTTTCTTCCTCCTTCTCGTGAAGTAGCATGGCTGCTACCTTAATTGCAGCTGCTACGGGTCTACCCTCCCTAAATTAAGGGTCCGAGCTTCGTTGTGGTGTCAGGCCGTGTTGATTGACAGTGGAGGCGAAGCAAGCGGGTGACGGATGGCGACTGACAACGTTGGAGAAGATGGACGAGGACGGCGACCTACAAGATAACATAGCCTAGGGCCCAATTAGATGGTTGGAAACCTTTGCCATGGTGTGGTGAAGGCAATGGTGGGTGTGATTTGGTGCAAGATGAAGTGGAGTGGTTGGAGGATGAAGGTGGGCGGAGCTCCGACAAACAAAGTTGGGGAAGGTGATGGAGGTAGTGAAGTGTTAAATTAGGTTGGAGAAAAGTGTGGTAGAGGTGTGTGTGAACTTTTGCCTAACCTAATTTAGGTGAAGCAGGGTGGAGGAAGTCCGACGATGAAGGTGGTCGTGGTGGTGGTTGCCGAAGTTGGAGAAGGAGAATGAATTGGGACCTAAAATATATCCTAAATCTAATTGGAGGGGGGATAGAGAGAATCCCTAACATTATTGGATGAATGGAGGCTCAAGAAAGCTTGCTGGAGGTATGCCAGAGCTGAGGATGAAGGAGGTGAGGATGGAGTTGACGAAGGGGTAATTGGGCCACCTTCTTTGTCCGGAAGCACGACGATGAGGTGTTAAGGAGAAGCCCTCTCCCTTTTGTCTGAGGGAGCGGCTGAAGAAGGAGGTTGGGGAAGCTCTAGGTTGTCGTCAATAGCGATGGTGGACAAAGAAAAAAGGGCTTGCGCACAAAAAATGAGATGAAGACAACTAGGGTAGATGCAACCTCTTTTATAGATGAGGCTTCCCTCCTTAGTTGATCTCTGTAGTGCCCATTTGATAGGTGCCCTCGTTGCCTAAAGAGCTCATTTTTTCTCAAGCTCACCGACGTAAATTTCGGCCATGATTGGCCTCAAGAAAGAGCTTGATTGACACAGATTGATCTGAGAATCAATCCTGTCAAGTTTTAGGATTTTTCATTGAGATTTCTAGAACCAAAGCCTCAATTGAATGTCAGCGGGAGAGATCTGAAGATCCTTTTCAGATTGTCATGGTGGCAGGGATCGTTCTGAGAAGAATGATGAGAAGTTAGGGATCAAATTGCAATAAATCCAAATGTTAGGGGCTTGGATGTAAGGAATAGAGATTTTATAGACTGAATTTCAAACTAGGTCAAGATGGACTCTAATTGAGCCCAAATTTTGGTGATAACCTAATTTGGACCCAAGAATATAATGGTGAACTTGGATTTGAATTTTAACTATGTTTGACTAGGAAATTTGCATAAAAGACCAAATCAAGGCAAAATTTTATGTGAAACTTTATTCTAGGTTAAAATAGATTCAGATGGTCAAATCAAAGATACCAAACCTCTTAAAATATTTTTATTTAAATTTTAGGAGGTTTAAATGAATTTTATCATGACTAGAACCCCTTCAATTTAAGTGGGGTGGTAATTAGGGTTTTATGTACTGTTTCGATCCTTAAAATGCTTGAAATCTTGTTTCTATTAGTATTGACACACTTTTTGATCTTTAATGCTCAATTGACCTCTAATTAACCCCTGGGTGACCCATGGTTACTCTGCATTCATGATGTGATGTTAAAGCTACATATTTAACCCTGTTTTATTATTTTCTTCTCAAAATAGATCTAAGTGGAATTACAGTCCTTGGACAATTATTTAGGGGCATTTATCTCTTGACTCCAACTAATTTAACCTAGTTATGGCGAATGATGGTGTTACCATCAAAAATTCTATTAAGATAACATACAAATTAAGTAATATTCAAGTGCGAAGTAGTTACGATACTTACATAACGACTTCTGACCGTCTTGATGCTCTTTTGACCCAAACAATGGGTCTGTGGTGGAGCTTTGGCCCTATTGTTCTTATTTTTCCTTGCTTGCTCATGTAATAAAGCATATATATATGTATAAATTAATATACACAATAATATTTTTTATGAAATTAAGATATATGAAATTAATAGAATCATTTTTTATAGATTACTAACATCCACCGTTGGATCCAGCCAATGCTCACATGCCTGCTTCCAATGTTTAGGCATGACATCAAGAGGACAATTCTCCACTACCCCCTCGGGTGAACTGCAATTCGAGAAAAACTAAATACCAAATATAAATTGTTAGAAATAATATATGAAATTATGTACATAATCAAAATGTAAATGTGTAAAAATTATTACCTTTCTCTTACTCTTCGTCCTCTAATCTCTGTGGATTTTTGCAGCATGCTTAAGGATATATCGGAAGGCATTGAGGTCAATCTTGCCAACATTTATTTTAAAAAAATATGTCAATCTTGCTTGATAATAATTTTAAGATAAAGTTATAAAAGAAATAATTAAGATAAATGAAATTACCTCAAACTATCTGAGGAGCTGCTTCAACTCTATGGGCACCTTCCTCCAGTTGAAGTAGCAAATGGGCACAATGGACTTAACTATTGTGCCCACTCGACTGATGAAGCCCAGGTGATTCTCTAACTCTCCTTTGGTTCTAATCCTGATCATTATTCTTAGGCCCTTAGGGATATATTGGAGGTCTAAATTCTTTGTCTTCCCCCATCCTCTTCTTACTTTACTTGGGTAAATATTAATCATATTCATTATATATTTCTGAAGTTATAATAAACTTTAAAATATATAAGTAATTTACTTCTTAAAGGTATGGGAGTTCTTACCAAAACTTGTGCCTGCCGCTAAGGGGTCCACATGAACTGGGGACGTACTCCCCACCATATCATCCTCCACTTCCTCCCCCTCCTCCTCTCCCTCCACATCATCGTTCACATCTTCCTCTTCCTCATCTGATGCTCCATAATCTGGATCATCCTCTACTCGCTCTGGTAAAGTAGGAGTAATTTGCTTCCCCTTTCCCTTCCCCCCCGCATGTAGTAAATGTGCTAGGTCCCTGAGTCATAGGAAATGTGACTGGGGGGGAGCCTGGTGTTAGGGGGGTGGCTGAGTCTGAGGAGATAGATTGGGTTGGGTGGAAGACTGTGTCTCAAAGGGACCCTTTCTTTTGGGTTTTTTCTTAAACAACTTCATCTATAACAAGAAAAAATGCAATAATTAATATAGTTGAAAATCATTAATATATAAATCATTAATGAAAAAAGTTTGGAAAACATTAAAAAAATATTTAAAAATTTCAGTGGAGTTTCCCCTTAAATTTGGAGGCTCCTCTATCAACCTGCATATTAAAATGAAAGTGGCCACACCCCACATTAAAAAAAATTACAAGGTCAAACCACAAGGACTTACATATTTACAACTCTATCTTGTAACACTGTTCATTGAAATAACAATAAGGAAACCAACAACAATTTGTATGGTTCATTAGCAAAAGCTCCACTAGCTTAGGCCGATTTATGAATATGCCTCCACTTGTGTTCCCAACTAAACCTAAACCCACGACCAACTACCACCCAAAACACATCTCCATGCAAACACCACATCCCAAAGCACATCTCCATGCAACCACCCCCTCCCAATTCCCCTTCGTAGAAAACCACCCAAACCCCATCCATGCAGGCCATCTCTTCTCCTCCTCCATCTTTACCTCTCCTTCCTCTTCATCTTTTTCTTCCACCTCCTCTTTTTCTTCTTCTTCCCATATGCCATCCCTTCTTCCTCCTCCTCCTTTCTCTCTATCCTCTTATTCCTCTTCTCCTCTCCTTTCCTATTAGGTTAGTCTCCCTCTCTAACTTCTTTTTCTTCTACACCTTCACCTTCTTCCTCTCCACCTTCACCTTCATCTTAGGTTGGGTTCCTAAATGGATAGGCTAGAGTGGTGGTTTCCTAGAGTGGGTGAGTCTAGGATTGAAGTTCAAAAAATTTTGGTAGAGTTTCCCCTAAAAATTTGAAGTTTTTCTATAAATCTACATAGCACATAAGTAGATACACCCTAAATCCATTCAAATAAATGAAATATAAAGCAAACAAGTAGGTACATCTCACATCTATTAAATGAAATAAAAAATAATATGTGGGCACACCCCACATTTAGTAGAAACCTATAATTTCAGTAAATTAGATTGAAAACATTGAAATTATACCTCTAAGTATAACAACCTCCAAGTATGCTCATCACAGATAACTTATAATTTGAAAAATAAAAGTAATTAAATAAAACATTATAAATGCCAGTGTATAGAAAATAAATAAATAAAAAGTGTAGTGAGTAATAGTAACATATTTTGAACATTTGTGCGTGATTAGTGTTGAATGGGCTTTCGAGGAGATAAAATGCATCTCGTTGTAGTAAAGTCTCTTAAATAGCTCTTCAACAAATACAATTTATAACTTGAATATCTATAAATAAAGTCTGAGGTCGAACACAGGAAGTAAATAGGAATTCACACGCTAATCTCAATTAAAAATATAAATGAGCACAAAAATAAGCCAAGAATAATGATATTCAATGAATGCTAATATGCAACATTAGATGTTCAATGAATAGCATAAGTATTTCAAGAGTTAATTATGGAAAAAAGATACCTAGAACAAAATAATGGTGATTTAGATCACCAATTATTAGTCTAAGCACATATATATCAACTATTCAAATGATGTTAAATAAATGAACAACACTCAGACGTTTGATTTGATAATCAAATGACATAACTATCGCTTGCTACAGTGTTGTTCCTCTTTCTCTTCTTTCTGTCTTAGCTTCTGCCTTTCCTCTTCAGCAAGCCTTCCTTAAGGCCTCTCTTTCCTTTTCTTCTCACGCACAGGCCTCCTTCTTCTTTGGCTTTCTGCCTTGCTTCAGCATCTCCCTCTTCTTCTTTTCTTCTTTCAAGCTCTCACGGCTAAGTGTTGGACTTGGGTACTTCAGAGAGCAAAACCCACCCTCCCTTGCTCTCTCTCTCTCTCTTTCTTTACTCCTCTCTTCTTTCTCAATATAGCTGGGTTAATCAAGTATTCAGATCGCATAACCAGGTCCAGGGTTGCGGGTGTAGGGTCGCAGATGAGGAGTGAGGCCATAGGTGGGTCGAGTATATGTGAGGGTGTGAGGGACATCACCCCATGTGTTTGATACGATAAGCCACAAAGACAAATATAATTTATGCCACTTCATTGCTCCCAAATCCCACGATGTGGGACTATATCCCACAGCTTTTTTGCACGTGCGCCTATAGGTGATGAAGCTTCCAATTGAGGGTGCACTTGAGGGTGTGGCCTTCAATCAAGGACCTGGAATCACTCCTGGAGTGAATTCACTACTCCTGGAGGCTACACCTGGGGGTTGCTTGGCCTCGAACATGAAGAACACTGTCGGCGATAATGGTGCAACGGTGGAGCATTGGCGAGATTTGAGAATCACAAATATGACCTCACCGTCACATTAAAATAGGTCATAAGCTTCGCCGTGGTGTAGTAAGTGTGGTGGCGATGGTTTCGTGGTGTATGGCGATGCATGGAGGTCAGTCGATGTCAAAGAAGGAAGCGTGAAGGTGTGGTGTTTGGTGGGTCGCGTAAGTGTGTGGATGGTGAAATAAGTATGGGGGTTTTGATGGGTGTGAGCTGGCGGAGCTCGTGGTGTGAAATGGGCCTCGTGGAAGTGGTGGCCAGAGATGAAAAAGATGACGGTGAACGTGGAGGTCGAGGGGTCTTTTTGGGTTTTGAATATGGGAAATGACCTAGAGACTAAAAGGGACCTAACTAACCCTAAACTAATGGATAAAAGGGGGGATTTGCCCATGTTGATGGTAAGCTGGACGTAGGGAAGACGAAACCTCCAATGAGGGAGAACGACAAGGAAGAGAGGGGAAGACGGCCCTTGCGGGTATTGCGAGTGGCGGAGGAGCTTGAGGAAGGTAGATTGGTTGGTTATGGTCTGTGATAGTCAGTAAAGAAAGTAGATAAGAAGCTCGCCTGAGCTTACAGAGATTTTGGCCGGAGAGAGGGGAAGGAGGGAAAAATCCAGTCTCAAACAAGCTAAGGAGGTGAATGCATTGGGGGCGCATTTATAGGCCATAAGAGGTCCTTTCAAGCTTGGAAACCAAGCTTGAAAGCTTGGGCCTTACGCACATGTAGGATATCCACATCTCCATGCATTTTCTTGGGAGATTGGGAAAGAATTAGGACCCAAGACTAGGTTTAGATCGTAGAGGATTCTCTTAGGAACCTCCCTTCCAAATTTAGAAGAGTTTAGCCGTGAAATCAGGGAGTAATCCTTGATTGAAGGTCGCTGGTGAAGTAGGTTTAGGAGTTGAAGGTGGCGGGGATGTGTTGGTGAAGAAGAAGATGAATTTAGGGGCATATTTGCAAGGATTTCAAAAGTTAGGGGCATATGTGTGAGAGAAAAGAGTCAGATAGGATTGAAATGTAAACTAGGTCAAGGTGATCTCTGATCGGGCCCAAATTTTGGTACAAATCTAATTTGGACCCAAGGAAGCTGATGGTGAAGTCATATTTAGGTTTTGACCAAGTTTGGTATGGTAATTTGCATAGAAATCCAAATTAAGGCAATTATCTATTGGAGACTCTATTTTATGTCAAATTAGGTTCCAATGGTCAAAGCAAGCATACCAAACCTTAGGGAATATTTTTCTATGATTTTTAGAAGGTTTAGGTGAATTTTAGCTTGAGCGAAACCTCAGTTAATTAAGCAGATCTATTTTTAGGGTTTCAAATGTCCATTAATTCTCAAAACACGTGAAAACCCATCTCTGTTTGCATGAACCTACTTATTAGGCATTTATGATCATTTGGCCTTTAATAAAACCCTGGGAAACCCCGTGATTACTCTGCATTTAGGATATTATGTTAAAATTATAGTTTTACCCCTCTTTTCATGTCTCTCTCAGAATGGATATGCAATGAATTGTGGCTCTTTGGCGGTTATGTAGGAGGATTTATCTATTGATTATGACTAGTTAAAGCTAGATATGGCAGATGATGATGTTATCATCATACCCCCATGCCTAACTTTTGCTAGTCCCTTAGCAAATCTTATGAAATTAACTCAGATTCTAGACCATACTTTGATGTTCAAAGTCCTGATTTTTTCTTCTTTTTAGAAATTAGGTCAAAATGCTAATAGTAGGCCTAGAGATACTCAAGTACCAACCAAGATATGGACCTGACCAGCTTTAGCCTTAATCTACCGTGAAGGTTTCTAAGGCCCACAGAAACTATCCTAAGGTTTGTTGAACCCAGCGGTTAAAGCACCCATGCTTGTAACATGGTTAATCTCGGTTCAGTTTGCAATGCATTTTTGTAAGAGAGAGAGATAGAAGATTTTTTTTCTTTATTTTTGGAGTGCTTTCTCTCTCTTTTTCTTTTCTTTATTTCTAGCTTCGAATTGGCTTAAAAACACGATCTGTATCAGATTCCTAGCTCCGACCATCAATCCTTGCAGGGTCCTTGGCAATCGATGCTTCGAGATACGACCACCCATGGCAACCCCCAGAACCCTGGCTTTCAACACTTCGAGATAGTGCCTTTAGTGGCATTCTCTAACTAAATTCAGGCCCTGGTAGCCAACGTTTCCGGATAATCTCGCCCATGGCACCTGAATTAGCATAAGGTGCTTACATGCCCTTGGTAAGATATTTAGATATTCTAGAAGACAAGTACCAAGGAGATGGTATGTTATTATGCATCTTCGAGAGAAGTTTCCTGCCTCTCCATGTTAGGAACTCGTCCAAATCAACTTGTATCTATAAGCCACTCCTAATCTAGGTAGCTTTTTCAGAATAAAATAAATGCTTTTGCGTGATTTTGATTATTAAGCGCACTGAACCAGACTGTGTGTGGATTATGGTGCTTAGGTTACTGAGTCCTGTAAACCAAAGGTCAGTTAACAAGGTTGAATAATCCCTAAGCCTTAGACCTAATACATAAGCTTCGCATTTTCCTCAACCTCTTGAGGACTATCTGGATCTTAATGGATATGTGAATGTTTAAGCCCTAAAACAAGCCCAAGAGGATTAAGATCAGCACTCATACTAATCTCCTTGTCTCTCTGCTATTCTAAGACATAATTTTTTTCTTTTGATTTAGTTTAGAACTTAAGTAGATTCCATAATCTTTTACCAATGACTATCATCTTTTTGTTTCAAGTTGTAGCTCCTTTTTAACATTTAAATCACCTCCTCTTTTCCTCCTCAAGAATGATATGCAATTAAGCTAAGAAAATTTCCTCCCCTTTCTCCATTATTTTATTCTTTTTCAAATTTCTTTTTTATTTTTTTGGTTTTTTGAATGAGTAATTTTTTTTTGAGAATCCTTCAAAAGATTTAATTTTTATGTGTTTACACTTTAACACCCCTCTATGCCTAAGTTTTGAAATGTCCTCATTGTAAACCAGAAGGTATGGAATTAGTAGGGTTCATGGGTTAGAACAGGATCAAAAGGGTGGGTGAATGGGTTGAGATGACTATTGCAGACGATTTCAAGCTCTGGTACGAGTACCAAAGGTGGAGTCGGCTGTTCTACCCTAAACTCAAGGTGTAGTAGATGTGAAGCTCAAAAGGATAATCAGAAGGGTCTCATATTTTTGGAATGATGGGTTACCTCCCATTAAGCACTAAATTTAATGCATTCGGCCGATAAAAAGGTGGTCATGGAGGAGTGGTCAAATTAGATGAATTTTGTAAAACAAGCATCTTGATCCATAGCCTGGTTGGTCCAACCAGATGCTTGTTTAGATCAACAGGTTGATGATGTAGCCCAAACTCAATCAATCAGTGCTTTAATGGATGTGGATCAGTATATGCGGAACCCACCAGATACTTTGAAGCTAAAATGGATGTGGAAATGAAAATCCAAGGTTTGGCTGATTCGATTCAGCCTGATTAGAGTAGGAATCCTCAAATGCAAAAGAGTCTGTGGAGGATGTAGGAACCCTACAAGAGTGATCAGAGAAGGATGGGATGTGATTAGTAGTCTGATCAAAGTTCAAAACCTAATCAAAATGTGAAGGAGAATCATGTATGACCGAATCATTGAGAATAGAATCAGAGTAGAAGTTGATTTCAGTTGCAGGTTGGGGTTGGGTTTGGATCTGAGAAGGTTCTCTATGTGGATTCGAAGAGGTGGTTTCTCTCAGAACTATGTAAGTTGAGGGCTCCTCTAGAAAGGATACAAAAGTAGGTTCATCAAGAGAGTCCTCATAATGCCCATCAAAATCAAAGGTAAATGCCTGAAGAGTGCTTATAGGATCATGACAATCTGATTCAAGAAAAGATTCGAACTCAGGATTGTAGACACTCTCAACACTTGTTTTTGATTCCTAAAGATCAAAAAGGAAAGATTCCATCTCAATGGAACCTGATTTTGAATCAATGATCTCGGGATCAGGGACTTGAAAGTCAAAGTCGAAGAACGGGTCATGGATGTTGAGGTCATAAACTGGCTCATAGTCGTCAGGAAACAAAGGTTCTTCGAAATCAAAGTAAGATTCGAAATCATCAGAGAACTTGCAAGAATTAGTTTTCGAATTGGATTCTGGATCAAAAGTTCAACCACAGAGAGAATCAAGATGTGTAGAATCAGTAACTTGACTTGGATCTAACCTAATTTTAGATTCCGATCTTAAAAAGGTGTCTTTATTAGGCATAGGCTCAGGTTCTTGGCTCTTAGGGTAGATCCACTCGATTCCCAACTCTTCCAACTCCTCGATTTCTGTATCATAGATTGGTGTGACTTCTGAGAAATCAATTAGTGTCTCTAAGGAGGTTGGAGAGGTGTATTCATCAAATACAGGCCCAGAATCGTATTCTAGATTTAAAATTTGATTTTCAACACATTAGGCCTTATAATTATCCCAAATAGGCTCGAATCCAGATTTTAGGTTAATGGTAAGGATTGGATTACTAGAATCTAGGTTGGGCTCTATTGGGATGTCAGAATCATTTTCGAGAATCACCTTAATAGGATAAGGCTCAAGATTTACATTCTCGAGAAGTTCTATTTTAAGCTCATCATTACAGGTGTCGGGGAAATCTAAACTCGATGGACCAGATTCTTGGTTTCCTAGGGTTGGTTTGGAACTGTGAACACCTACAATCGAATCCTCCCCACCCTCATCAAGATCAAGAATGTCAATTGCTATGAAATTTGAATCTGAATTCATTTGGGGTGGGGGTCTATAACAACTATGATCATCAAACCCAGGATTTGGGAAATTACGTGGATCACTGAATTACTCCAAGATGTTATATTAACTTTTGATGGGTATTTTTTATCAATGGATCTATATAACCTATTCAGCAATTCTTCCCATTTTTCCAAAAAATTCTCGAGTTCTTCCGGAACTGAAGGATTTGACCAATATTTTTTTTGGAAAAATAAGGAATGCTATCTAAGGAGATAGCCATCCGGGAATTTTATTAATAGAAAAAAAGAATATTACATCAATTGCTCCAATAATGTATGAGAGTCTGACACTCATGCACAATTTGTGTTGAGTTGATGAGTCTCCCCTGAAAAAGGCACTCATTACGCGCATGCCACATACACCACATAATGGCCGCCATAGAATAATGGGGCCTCCACTTTTAACAAAATATCCCCACATGTCCTCCCATATAGGTGTCCTACCACCACATACCCTATTCCACACACAATTAGTGATCACACATGAGGAAAAAATATGGTGCACGCTATCAGTATGAAAGCCACATAGATAACATGTATGAGCAACCACTCCCATCCTTCTGTGACTCAAGTCACTAGTGATAAGCCCATCCCTCTTGCAAAGCCACAGAAAAATTTGTATCTTCAATGGGATTTTCAACTTCCATAAACCTGCACAAATGATGTCAACATCACCACTTTGTCTCCTTGAAACCATATCTTCATAGGCCTTGGCAGTGGAAAAATTCCCCATCCATCTGTAAGTTTCATCACCCCTTGTTGGCTTGAAAGCTTGCAAGTCTTCCATCAGTCTTGTTCTTTCCCCCCAGGTGCGACTCCCCTCCCTGCATCCCATCTCCTATATTGTTGTTGTGTAATTTCACCAATTCAATGTGTTGTGCTAAGAGATCATCCTGGGTTGAACCGTGGTTTAGTTGTATCCATATCATCTCTATACGGTTTAAAATGTGGTCCATTATTTTCTTGAATTTATCCTAAATGTCTCTTTTACAATATTCTTCGTGGTGTCTATAAGCATTCTCAATTATCTTTTCTTTCATGCTCATTTGGGACTCAGGTTTCCTAAACAATCTTCCTAGATTGCCAGGTTACATTTTCAAATCAGGTGGTGGAATTAAGATGTAGAATAAAAACTTAGGTTAGATTGAAGTTGATCATATCAGATAGAGATTCCTAAGAAGATCTAATGAGGTCTCTTAGGTTAAAAACCTAATGACCTTCCTGTCTATGTGCTCTATAGAAAAGATGAGGGATTGGATATTATTTAGATCCAATCAAGGCACCCAAAGATTTTTGGATGACTAAGGTAGTTTCAAGGTGGATGAAACCTCTGAATCAGAAATCCATACACCTGAGAAATACCTAGGCAGCTAGGAAGTGAGAGCCCCGCAAAGACCCCTACACGGTAAAGCGTCCTCACATGTTACAGGGTTTCCCCCATCCAATCTTTCTTGTCACTACAGTTCCAAGTAGACTGGAATGTACGAACTTAAGACCTTATGTCCAATTTTAACCTAATTAGTGCCTTGAGTTTCACTTTATTAGGAGTTGATTTGACTTGTGACCTAATTTGGAGGTTGGTTGACCTACAATGTAGACCAACTTCACTTGACCTGCCCTAAATATAGCGAAATGAAATTTAGGTCAAGACCTAGAAATCACCCTGAATTGACTCTCAAGTTATTAGGTCCACAATTTTAGGGTCCAAGTGAATCTTAGAGCCTAATTTTTAGGGTTTTAATTGATTAGATCTTTTCAAACAGGAACTTGGGTAGCACACAAATGCGAGAGGATTTATTCTCTTTATGCAGGCCAATGTGAACTAGCACTTCAAAACCCTACTGTTGAATCCTAATTGGTTCTATTCGAAGTCCAATTAAATCTCAAGATGTACACCTTGGACTTCAAACAAGAAGGTGAGTAGTCCAAGATGCTTAGAACTTAAGCATAAACCCTGATAGGTATAGGAAATAGGGTATGGATCTCTAAAACATCGTCTCAAGCTTCAATCAGATATGAATTTTTTCACGAATCAGGAAACTTACCTTTTGAATGACAATTACTAATAAAATAAGGAAAGTAGTTCCTAATTGATTTGTTTCCTTTTCTCTCTTCCAAGGATTAAGAGATTAGGGAAGAGGAGAGATTACCTGCCCTGTGAGTGGCTATTTTGCACAGAAGATCACCTCATGATGTACCTCGCAAAATCACAAGAAACAAATAAGGGAAAGTTAGTGCTCAGATATAATCAGATAGAAACAAGAATAGCGATGGATTGCACGTTGCTCCCTGACAATGGCGCCAAAATGTTGATTGGGCTTTCGAGGAGATAAAATGCATCTCGTTGTAGAAAAGTTTCCTAAATAGCTCTTCAACAAATACAATTTATAACTCAAATATCTATAAATGAAGTCTGAGGTCGAATACAGGGAGCAAATAGTAATTCACACGCTAATCTCAATTAAAAATATAAATGAGCACAAGAATAAACCAAGAATAATGATATTCAATGAATGTTAATCTATCACATTAGATGTTCAATGAAAAACATAAGTATTTCAAGAGTTAATTATGACAAAAAGATACCTAGAATAAAATAATGGTGATTTAGATCACCAATTATTAGCCTAAGCACATATATATCAACTATTCAAATGATGTTAAATAAAGGAACAGTACTCAAACATCTGATTTGATAATTAGATGACATAACTATCCCTTGCTACAGTGTTGTTCCTCTTTCTCTTCTTTCTGTCTTAGCTTCTGCCTTCCCTCTTCAGCAAGCCTTCCTTAAGGCCTCTCTTCCCTTTTCTTCTTACGCATAGGCCTCCTTCCTCTTTAGCCTTTTGCCTTGCTTCAGCATCTCCTTCTTCTTTTCTTCTTTCAAGCTCTCATGGCTAAGTGTTGGACTTGGGTACCTCAGAGAGAAAAACCCACCCTCCCCCACTCTCTCTCTCTTTCTTTCCTCCTCTCTTCTTTCTCAATATAGCCAGGTTAATCAGGTATTCGGATTGCGTACCCAGGTCCAAGGTTGCGGGTGTGGGGTCACAGTCGAGGAGTGAGGCCATAGGCGAGTCGGGTATATGTGAGGGTGTGAGGGACCTCACCCCATGTGTTCGAGACGATAAGCCATAGAGACAAATACAATTTATGTCGCTTCACTGCTCCCAAATCCCACGATGTGGGACTATATCCCACGGCTTCTTTGTGTGTGCGCCTGCAGGTGATGAAGCTTCCAATTAAGGGTGCAGTTGAGGGCATGGCCTTCAATCAAGGACCTAGAATCATTCCTGGATCGAATCCGTCACTCCTGGAGGCTACACTTGGAGGTTGCTTGGCCTCGAACATGAAGAACATTGTTGGCAATAATGGCGCGGGGTGGAGCATCGACGAGATCTGAGAATCACAAATGCGGCCTTACGGTCACATTAAAATAGCTCATAAGCTTCACCGTGGTGTAGTGAGTGTGGTGGCGATGGTTTTGTGGCGTATGGAGGTGCGTGGAGGTCGGTCAGTGTTGGAGAAGGAACCATGGAGGTGAGGTGTTTGGTGGGTCACATGAGTGTGTGGATGGTGAAATAAGTATGGGGGTTTTAATGGGCGTGAGTTGGCAGAGGTTGTGGGGTCGTTGGCGAGGTGGTTGGCGGCTTGTGGTGTGAGATGGGCCTCGCCTAAAAGGTGGCCAGAGATGGAAGAGATGATGGTGAATGTGGAGGTTGAGGGGTCTTTTTGCGTTTTGAATATGGGAAATGACCTAGAGACTAGAAGGGACATAACTAACCCTAAACTAAAGGATGAAAGGGGGGATTTTCCCACACCTGTGGTACGCTGGACGTGGGGAAGTCGAAGCCTCCGATCAGGGAGAACGGCGAGGAAGAGAGGGGAAGATGGCCCTTGCTAGTATTACGAGCGGCGGAGGAGCTTGAGGAAGGTAGATCGGTTGACTATGGTCTGTGATGGCCAACGAAGAATGTAGACAAGAGGCTCACCGGAGCTTGCGGAGATTTTGGCCGAAGAGAGGGAAAGAAGGGAGGAATCTGATCCAAAACAAGCTAAGGAGTTAAGGCATGCATTGGGGGTCCTTTTATAGGCCATAGAAGGCCCTTTCAAGCTTGGAAACCAAGCTTGAAATCTTGGGTCTTACACACATGTAGGATACCCACATCTCCCATGTGTTCGCATGGGAGATTGGAAAAGAGTTAGGGCCCAAGACTAGGTTTAGATCGTAGAGGATTCTCTTAGGAACCTGCCTTCCAAATTTGGAAGAGTTTGGCCATGAAATCAGGGAGTAATCCTTAATTGAAGGTCACCAGTGAAGTAGGTTTAGGAGTTGAAGGAGGTGGGGATGTGTTGGTGAAGAAGATGATGAAGTTAGGGGCATATTTGCAAGGATTTCAAAAGTTAGGGGCATATGAGTGAAAGAAAAGAGTCAGACAGGATTGAAATGTAAACTAGGTCAAGGTGATCTTTGATTGGGTCCAAATTTTGGTAGAAACCTAATTTAGACCCAAGAAATTTGATGGTAAAGTCAAATTTAGGTTTTGACCAAGTTTGATAGGGTGATTTGCATAAAAGCCCAAATTAGGATAACTCTTTGTCTGAGACTCTATTTTAAGTCAAATTGGGTTCCAATGGTCAAAGAGAGCATACCGAACCTTAGGGAATATTTTTTTATGATTTTTAGAAGGGATAGATAAATTTTAGCCTGACTAGAAATTCAGTTAATCAAGTGCGCTTATTTTTAGGATTTCAGATGTCTGTTAATTCTCAAAATGTGCGAAAATACATTTCTGTCTGTATGAACCCACTTATTAGGCATTTATGACTATTTGAACTTTAATAAACCCTTGGGAAACCCCATGACTACTCTACATTTAGGATATTCTGTTAAAACTATAGTTTTACCCCTATTTTCACGTCTATCTCTCAGAATTGATATGCAATGAATTATGGCTCTTTGGCAGTTATGTAGGAGGATTTATCTATTGATTATGACTAATTAAAGCTAGATATGGAAGATGATGATGTTATCATCAGTTAAGTTTAAGTTTGGTATTTCTAGTGTATAGAAAATGCCAGTAGAAGTTTAAGTTTCATCAATTTGAATATGAATTTGAATTAAATAGAAATGAAACAAAGCAAAGAAATTGTTACTAACCTTAGATATACACATCTACTACATTTAAATCTATATGACCTTCCGTTAATTCTTGGTATGCTTCAAACAGTGTGTCAAAATGATTGTGCGATACTGTTCTTATTGGCATAACCCAACCGATTTGGCAATTATCGGGGATATAGAAAACTTGTGTCGCTTGACATGCCAATGTGAATAGTTCATCAGACTGAAGAATTTGACGGTTACGATTTAAACTTAAGAAATTATGTTTCTTGTCAATTTTGAAACTAGTGCCCTCTTTAAAAATATTAAACCAATGAAATTTAAATAGGACAACTCTACAATCATATCTGAAGCTGATCTCCATAATTTCTTTGATTTCACCATAGTATCCATCTGGACCAGTGAAAAGATTTGAATCAACAACTCCAGCCTGTTGTGTAACCTTTCTATCATCAATTTTTTTTATTCTGAATTTGAACCCATTTATTATATACTAAGAGTGGTAATGTGCATAATGTAATGGTGTATCGGCAATTACATCAAAGTATGGTATCCTCGTGAGTCCTTATCCTCTTTCAATTGATTAACTTGATCTTTAAACCAATCTAAGAAGCCAAATTCAGATGTCCTTGAATGAGGTAATCATTAGAATTCCTCATAGAATGGATCAATTTCAACAATTTGTTTGAAAATATATAGATGTGCCAAACGTCTGTCATTTTCTGAAATTGCTTTGTACTATGAAGTTTATTAAAGCGGTTGTCTACTTCATTCATATACATGGAGGTAAAATTTATACACTCCTCCATGAGATAACCTTCTGGCTCTGCGTTGTTCAAAATATAATATTTAAGCTTTTTCAAAAATCTCACAACAGGATACATCCATCTGAATTGTATAGATCCACCGATTCTCGCTTCATTTGCAAGATGCAACGTGAGATGAACCGTTACATCGAAGAAGGCTAGGGGAAGAATCTGTCCCATCTTACAGAGAGTAATAACTATTTGTTTATCTCATTGATCTAGTGTATCATTTTTGTAGCGTCTTCTAACAAACAACTTTGAAAACTTTGCTCATCTCTATGAATGTATCAACAACTGGCTTAGGTAGTATCTCCTGTATTGCCAGTGGAAATAATACTTTCATATAAACATGGGAGTCATGACTTTTCAAGCTAGATATCTTTTTTTTTGCTTAATTCACACAACGAGGAAGTTACGATGAAAAACCATCTGGCACCCGAACTTCCTTTAAGAAGGCGAACAATCTATGATGATAACATCATCATGAGCCATAACTAGCTTTAATTAGTCAGGATTAATTGACAAATGATCCTACATAATCGCCTGAGTGTCATAATTCCATGCATATCCCTTCTGAGAGAAAAACTTTAAAATAGGGTTAATTATGCAGTTTTAATGTTACATAATGAAAGTAGAGTAACCACAGGGTCAAAAAGGGGTTAATCTAAGGTCTAATGAGCATTAAAGTCTAAAAAGAGGGTCCACAGAGACAGAAACAGGGTTTCATGCATTTGTTTTTTTGAAACTGAGAGGAAAGCTATCGTGTTACAATAGCAATCCGGAGGGCATTTTATTTCATACTATTTAAATAGAAATATGGAGAACTACACATTGGATCCCCATCTATATATGAGGGACCAACACTCATTACAATTTGCACACAGCATACTGGTCTCTCCTGAAATAACTTCTCATTTCTCACCCTCCATGCACACCACATAATCACAGCCATGCACATATGTGGTCTTCCAAGTGTTGAAAACCTCTTCCATGGGGAGTCCCATGAGGGTAAAGGTTCCTGACACATTTTTCTCCATATCATATCCGTGACTAGGCATGCAAAGAATATGTGAGATAAGCTATCAATGTGCAACCCGCATAGATAGCATTCATTTAATGTTGCCCCCATTCTTTTGTGTTTAAGATCTCCCGTGATCAAACCTTCCCTCCTACACAACCATAAAAAAATTTGTACATTGAGTGGGATCTTCAATAGCCATAGCTTCTTGTCGACAAGGTCACTTTCCATACTCCTGCTGGATCTGATTATTTCTCCATATGCCCGCTGGGCAGTGTAAATGCCATTATAAACATATGTGTCCTCCACGCCAGGCCTTGGACTGAAGTTCTGCAGACCTAAAATCAAATTCTGCCTTTCCTCCCATAGATGGGTACCCTCTCTGCTAGTTTCAGTTTCATCCAGAGTCCAGCAATCACTAGTTTCAGACCAGAAGCTGCCGACTGAAGCATCTTTGTCTACTGTAGCCAAGTATGCTCTTGGATAGGAGTCTTTCAAAATGCCCAGCAGTGACCATTGTTCATTCCAGAAGCTAAACTCATGGCCATCTCCAAGCTTCGACTGCACCAAATGCCAATTGCTTTTGACAGCTTGAATAACCGATCTCCAAAATGGGGATGGTCTGATTGGGAATAGTCTCTTTAACATACTGTTAGAGTAGCCATAACAGTCCTTCACAAGTTTGGTCCATAGCTTTTCCTTGCCATCAAAAATCTTGATTGCCCATTTGATCAAAAGGGCCTCATTGAATTCTTTAGGAGCCTTGATCCCCAATCCACCCTCTTCCTTTGGCCGGCATATGTGTTCCCACTTCATAGGCTGCATGAATCTCCCCTCATGTCGAGCCCCTTTCTAAAAGAATTTCTTTCGCATTACATCTACATGTTTCTAAATAGACTTCAAGGCTTTGAAGAGGGTGAAATAGAACACCAGGATAGAAGTAATAACTGAGTTTAATAGGATCAGTCTTCCCCCTTTTGACAGAAATTTGCTGCTCCATCCTTCCAACTTAACAGAGATCTTGTCAAAAAGAATATTCCAGTCACTCTTCCTCAGTTTCGAGCACCGCAGTGGCAGTCCTAGGTATTTAATTGGCAGTTTTGAGTGAGGCAATCCCAACGTAGCTGATAGTGTTTCTTACTCCTGTTCATTCAGGCCAAAGAAGATCAAAGTAGATTTCTCCCTATCTAATTTCAAACCTGATTTGTCTCCGAAGATCTTCACCATGTGTCTTAGAGCATGAGCTACAACAGTTGTCCCCTCCACAAAGAAGATCGTGTCGTCTGCATATTGAGAACCAATATAGCACCCAAAACCCTAATTTCAAACCCGCTTAAATTACTGTGGTTCTGGTTAGGATAAAATTCATCTAAACCTTCTAAAATTCATATAAAAATATTCCATGAGGTTTGGTATCCTTGATTTGACCTTTGGAACCCATTTTGACCTCAAATAGAGTCTCAGATGGAATTCTGCCCTAATTTGGGTTACTGCACAAATTGTCTAGTCAAACTTGGTCAAAACTCAAATCTGACTTCACCATCAAATTCCTTGGATTCAAATTAGGTTGCTACCAAAATTTGGGCCCAATAAGAGTACCTCTTGACCTAGTTTGCAATTTTGTTCCCAAGATCTCTATTCTTCACATATAAGCCTCTAACTTTTGAAATTCTTTACAAATAGCCCCCTAGATTTGTTGTCTTCTTCGCGAAATGGCCCCTGCCACCATTAGAGGTCAACCAACTTCCAGGCTCTCTTTGTCTGAGCCTAAACCTACTCGAATCTTCATCTAATCCTACCAAATTGGGTGGGATTGATGTTCATACTATGAAGAATCCATTGGGATAGATCTTGGCACTTGAATCCCACGGATTAGGTTGTGCAAATCCACAAAAATCCATGGGTTTCTTTGACCTATTCCCCTAGCAATCATGGTTGCTTCCTTATCCAGAGCTTTCCCTAAGCTCTATAAAAGCATCCCCATTGCAAAGCCTTGATCCTTAGTCGTTTCTATGTCAGAAATCTTCTTCCTTTCTCTCTGGCCTTGAGCTCCACCAACTCCGGTGACCTCCTCAATCCCTCTCATCAAGGCCTCCAACAGTCAAATTGAAGGCACCTCCTTCCTTCGCTCTTCGCAATACCAACGAGAGCATCCTAGACTCCTTCATCGTCCCGGCTTCTTCCATCGAAGAGTTTGTCTCCTTTGATGCCGACCAATCAAAGCCAGTGTGGACCACCTTCCCCTTCGTCCATTAGTTAGCTCTCTTTCTTCCTATCCCTCTCCTGAATCTCCCTAACTTCTTATATTTCAACCACCGTTCGCCCTTCACCCCTCCATCTTCTCCACGTTCGACCACACCTCCCACGAGGTCTCGTTGACACCATAAGCCACCAAACATCATTGCAACACCTCCACAACCTCTGCCACACCTCCACAAACAAAACCCCATAAGAATTTGAGGGGATTGTCCATCCAAATCACCCGTCGATCACACCCTCCACCGCATCTCTTCTCCGAGGTCGTCAGGCCTCCATACGCAATCCTACACCATGCAAACACCACCAGCACACTCCTCATCTCCCTACGATACTTTTGAGCTTTTTTGATTGGGGCTATAAGCCCGTATTTTGATTTTCAGGTTTCACCGTTCTCTGTCATCATCACCATCTTCCCTAACCACGTCTGCCATGCTCCGAGCAGCTTTGACCCTGCTACCACCTCCAAATACCACGGCCTAGTCCTAGGAACCTATCCAGGGCTTCAATCAAGTGGATGAACCTCATCATTGACTTAATTTGACAAAGATCCCTTAGCTGCTTTGCGCGAAGGAAGCAAGGGACTTAGCCCCACATTGTATGCTGAAGGGCTCCCACAGATGTATAAGTCGATTTTGTGCTATCATCCAGCTGCCCAAGAACATCAGGGGTTGGGTCCCCTTACACATCTGCCCTCACACCTCGCCTGCGATCCACATGACTGCAAGCTTGGTCCCTGTTCAGGATCCGATAACCTAATATATGACTTGATTACACTTAGGTCTGAGAGAAGAGAAGAGGAGAGAGTTCTGTGAGAGCAGTAGGTTGGGTTTTGCTCTTTGAGGAAATTAGCCTTACGCTGAGGGATGGCTAAGTATTAGCCGTGTGCTTATGAGAGAAGCCTTGGTCTTTAAAGGCTTAAGAAAAGAAGGGAAAGCTTTGAAGAAGAAGTGCTCTTGAGAAAACCTTGCCCTTGTGTGTACCTTCTGTGAGGCACTGTTTTGTTGGTCTGTTAAGTCGTCTGAATTACATAGGCGATGTCTGAAAGGTTTATGCTAGCACTGTTGAATTATTTAAGAACCTAAGTTGAGTTGATTGACATACTGTCAAATTATTTGAATAATATGAGTATGAGATAAATACTTAATTAAAGATGAATAATTAGTGATTCAAATCACCATTATTTTGTATTTCTATTCTTTTTGTCTCAGGATCCTTTGAATTACATTTTAGAGCAATCCATTTATTGCATATCTTTGTATTATGCTCAATTTATTGTGCTCATCTATTTTAAATGAAGATTAATGTGTGAGTTCCACATTTGCTCCCTGCAAACGATCTTGGACTCCCTTTAGATTCTGAGTTTATAAATTTAAATGTTTTGTTGTGTGATTTAGGGGTGTACTACAATGAACGTATATTTAAATCTCCTATTTTGCCCTACAACAATCTACTCTTCTAGTCCTGATTTAAGCTGTAAATAGCATGTAGGAAATAGCCATCCTTCTCATGAATATGTAGCTACAGACGTATCACTAAACTCTTCATGTCTTTTCTTATTTTCACCCTGTCCTTTGGATCATTGATTAGATTTAATACATCTAAGATATTATCCATCACATTCTTTTCGATGTGCATAGATCTAAATTATGACGTATTATAAGGTTTTTCCAGTGGGAGTATGAAAGCACCGTAAAGAAATGCTTTTCTTTCGAAATCCAGAATTTCTCAAGGTCGTCTCATCTTGTTTGAATGGTTACCCAACCATATCTCACCCATTTCTTGAAATCTCTCCATTATAACCTAACTCGTCAACCTGATAGAATTTGTACTAAGTTTATTCTTTGAATTTTTCTTTGAATACCAACACGTTCTACCATCAAATTTACTCCTGAACTGTGATGTTCACCATATATGTTCAATGGATAGAAATCTGCAATGCCCTAAGTAATAGAATTTCTTACTTTCCAGTAGTAGTAGGTGATGAGTATCTTCCATATAGACTGGGTAAGCAAGTTTTCCTTTAGTACTCCAGCCTGATAAATTTGCATGTGCTAGCAAGTTGTTTATGATCTACAACAGTGTTGCATGTATATTGTAAAATTCTTTCTTTTCTGCATCATACGTCTTCACGCCGGTGTATCACAATTGTTTTAGTTCATCGATTAATGGTTGGAGATAAACATCTATTATATTTCTTGTTTGTTTTGGATCGAGCATTAATAGAGTTAGCATCATGAATGACGATCTCATACACAACTAGAGAGGTAAGTTATAAGTGACCATTACCACTAGCCATATAGAGTACGATAAGTACATACTCTTAAATGCATTAAATTCATTACTTGCAAGACTCAACCGCATGTTCCTTACTTCTAAAGCGAATTAATTATTTCTTTCGTCAAATCTCTTACACTTCTCTAAATTAGTAGGATGATGTATTCTTCCATCTTGAGATTTACAATCCTAGTGTCATGTCATCCACCAAGCAGTTTTAGTTGATATAAAAAGGTGTTGAAGCCTAGGTGTCAGTGGGAGGTAACGTACAACCTTCTGAGGTTGTTTCCTTTTACTTTCATTTTTACCTTCCTTAGATCTCTTATGTCTACATTCGGGATAGCTACTTAAGTTTGTGAATTCATTTATGAAAAGAATGCAGTCATTCGAATATACATCGATCTTCTGACAGTCCAAACAAAGCTTGCGAATCTATTTCCTTACCTCGTATCATAAATCCGGAAAACCATTAGGGTTATTCAACAACTTAGCAATAAACTGAAGTATTTTTGACATGAATTTAGCACTAGTTCTATTCATAACCTTCAGTTGAAACATCTTCAATAAAAATGACAACATTGACATTTTTGTAACACCAGGAGCAATAGGATCTTCAGCCGCCTTAACAACATTATAAAGTGGATCACAAGTACATGGATCTTCCTCATCCATATTTATATCGTCTCCTGCTTTCATCTCGTTCAACATTTCTTGTATTTCTTCACCTCTACTATCAGCAATTTCTTCGTCAATCTCTTCCTCAATAATACTCTCATTGTTTATGACTTTCTCAGTAAACTCCTCTCCATGAGCTATCCAAGTAGTGTAATGCTGCCACCACCTATTACAAATCAAGTGCTCGAGCACAATATCAAACATTATATGCATGAGCAGAAGATATTATCAAATTGATCTCCTCACCTAAATATCTTCCTATCATCATCAAAGGCCCAATTTAGGAATGAAATTACTTATATCTAGTGTAATCTAAACCCTACAATCTAATCCAAGATTTATTCATTATAACATAAAATTTAACGTTAACAAATCACTTATTAGGAAGGGAAATGGCTGAATGATGTGTATCTTGATTAAGATTTTCACTTTATAGCCCATCCTCAAAGATTTGATTACAACTAAGGTTTGCTCGTTACATGTAATCTTAGTGTGGTGAAATTTCGACAGTCCTTAAAGATTTAATCACAACTTAGTTTTGCTCATTATATGTAACCTTGTGCGGTGAAATTTCAATAGCATTTCCCAGCACTTCTCTAGTATACCCCTCAATACTAACCTTATTTAGATTTCCTTTAACACCCAGTTAATGGTACCGCAGGAAACTAGATAAAATTAGTTGGTATACCGGAGAAGAGCAGGAAGAAGCAATTGAAATTTCACCACACAAAGTTACATGTAATGAGCAAAACTAAGTTGTGATTAAATCTTTAAGGACCTTCTTTAGTTTGGTACTTCACCAAACTAAAGTCGATTGAGTCTTATGGAAAGCTACAAAGACAACACATCATGGATGTAAGTCAGGTATACATATACTTCCTACATTGTCCATATAATATGATCATAAGTCTCGACAGGCGAGTAATTTAGACACAATTTGACTCAGAGGACTTTTACCCTAAGGGTTAGAATATCTAATATTTGGCCTCGCATGCATATATCTTCTTTAGTAAGTGTATGAACATTAAAGAAATTCAACAAAAAACTAAACTATCATTCAATTAAATTAAAAAGATTATGTATATGTACCTCTAACTACTCAAGCCTCTGAGTGTACTTGACACTAATAACCTACAATTTCAAAAGCAAAATTAATTAAATAACATATTATGATCTTAAATGTTAATAACAAATATATTCTCATTCTAAGGACTTGGTAAAAATTTATAGTTGATCATATATATCCTCCCTAAATATGCATCCATTCTAGGTAAAATCAAATTACCAAACCCTATCCTATGTCATATATCTTCTAGGACGGGGCCCTGGCTGGGGAGCCGAAGAAGAAGGAGAGGCGGTGGGGCTTCAAGGTGGGGTGGGGGGTCGTCGCCACGGTCGCAATGGTTAGGTGGAAGGAGGGAAGGGGGGTGGAGGCTGACGACATGGTTAGGGTTTTGGAGGAAAAGGGTGGGAGTGGTGTTGGAGGTGAGGAGGGGGTGAAGAGATAAGGAGGCTTGGAGGTGAAGAATGGAGGGGAGGATGGAATGGAGATAAATAGCAGAACAAGGGGAAGTGGAGTGGGATGGGGGGGTTTTAACGGGAGGAGAGGTCATGAAGGGGCACTACAGTTGTAACACATGGCAGGTAGGGGGTTCTAGAAACATCCAAGGCTAGGGAAGGGTGTTTGGTATCCTCCATGGAAAATAGTACCATAAACTCCTCTCTTAACTTCCCTTGATATTTACACTATCTTCTCTTAGAATTTAGAAAGGCATCATTCACAAAATTGATTGAATCCATGGGAATTTTCTTTGGAATGACAACATGATGGAGAATAAGCTTCACCTCACCAAATCGAGGACAATTTGTAGACAAAAGACAAATAATGGTTGGGATATCCTTGATATTCCAAATTTTAATGCTGTAAGACTACTACGCACTCTTATCAAAATATTTCAGAGGTAAAATGATGCCTTTCCATCTACCATCTAACAAATCTACTTCACATGTATGGAAAGTTATCAGTTACACATCAACAAATTTCCATTCACTGATAAAATGTGAGATAGGGAATGGTTTTAATTGCTCCTTCTAACACAGCTTACTTAGACAAATTGCCTCTAAGTAAACTTTTTCCTAATCTCCTCTTTCTTTTGAACAACAAATGTGAGATTGTTGTTGGAGCATTTTGGCTTATCTCGAGCCACTAACAACTGGGTCACGCACCTTCTTAGCAAGGCATAATCCTTTTTCCTAGAGGAGAAACAAACCCTCCTTAACATCATTAATACAATCAACATTTTCAATTCCGACGATAACTACTCCTTTCTCGACCCCTCTAGCAAAACAACCTCACCAATAATATATATGATAAACGCCAGCTTATCATTATTCTTATGCATTAAAACAAACCTAGCTTTTAGGATTATGCTCCGCAAATGGGTTTTTGGGTTGCATTTAGGCATAAATTAGGTTAGGCATGCATTGCATTTTTTATTGTGTTTTTAATGTGTCTTTGTGAGTGTTAGGGATAAACAGATTGCCAGATCCCCAGTACCCTAGCACTTAGGAAGGCAACTAGTGAAGGAGAAGCTCTCACCAGCTAGAACTCAGCTTGATCCAGCTCACCATCATTGGAATTCAGCTCACTTGAATTAGGGTTAGCTCATCCTAGCTCCATTTAGCTCATCTCAGCTGAATGGCAGCTCAAGAGAGCTCATCTTAGCTCACCCTAGCTCAGGTCAGCTAAGATCAAGCTCAACTTAGCTGAGTCTAGCTCATCTCAGCTCCCATTAGTCCACAGGGAGCTCTAGCTAGTTCATCTGAGTTGACTGGAGTTCACCCCAGCTCAGGTGCAGCTACATCCTGCTCCACTCAACTCCAACCAACTGAAGATGACTTCATTTCAACTCAGGAAGCTCAAGTCCAACTCCCGGGGACTCAGCTTAGCTCAACTCAGTTGAGCTAAGCTACCTTAGCTGCCTCAACCAGCTTGACCCTCCCGGGGAGCACCAAATCCAGCTCACCTCAGCTCATTATGGCAGAAGCCAGCTCACTTTAGCTTGGCTTAGCAGCTAGCAAAGAACTACCAAGATAAGCCAGCTAGAGTAGCTCCATGCCAGCCTCTTCAGCAGCTACCAACTCCATTTCAAAATCCAGACTTCTCCTCCTCAGCTCCTCTCTTCAAACCTTAGTTCACATTACCTACTCCTCTACTCCATAGATAGCTAAGCTAGCTTAGCTTAGCTAGCATCCAGCTCCTTGGCCATCCACCACCTTCAACTCAACCCTAGCTATCTCCATCAACTAAGCTCACCTAAGCTAGCTATCCTACTCCAAGTTGGCGCCACCACCATCACACCCCTTCACCCCATCACCACTACCAAAAGACTCCTATTTTCCCTCCAAAATAACCTTCTAGAACCTTTCCCTTTTGGCACCAACTTTCCCTCCAAAACTCCCTTCATCTCCACCATACACCTCTCCTTAAAATCATCTCCACCATCCACCTCACCTACTTTCTAGAAGCCCCATAGTTGGCGCCAAATATATGTGCCCTTTCACCACCATAACCACTCCATGGCACCCCTTTAGTTGGCACCAACTAACCCTAGCCCTAGGATCATTCTAACCACCCATAACCACCACCAAACTCCATCCTAGCCCTCCACCAATTCATGCCAACTACCCCCCTCTCCACATCTATATAAACCTACCATATCACCACATAAAAATTATCCTCCATTAGTGTTTAATTCCACCTACATCCACCTACACCTACAGCCAAGAAGAAGGAGTAGAGAAGAAGATTAAAGGGGCACATCACCAGCCCCTTTGGTGCCTTCTCCCCACTTTCTTCAACTTGTACCACGCCAAGGAGGAGGAGCATTCTAGTTCAAGGGGGATGGCTAGGAAAAGGAGAAGGACCCAGGGTCGACGTCCACCCTTGGAGGAGGAAAATTAAAGGTGGTAGCTACCACCTTGGAGGACATCATTTGGAGGAGCATCTCACGCCAAGGAGAAGGAGTTGTCTTTTCAAGTCAAGGAGCTACTTGGCTTGGAGCAAGAAGCCCTCTTCTTCACCATCTATCTAGAGGATTTATGTTTTATTTTTGTTGTATTTCAAGTAGAGTAGAAGCATTCCTCTATAGGTTTTGTGTAAGCAATTTTGCTTTAATTCAAATTGCCTTCTTTCAATTTTTGTTGCATAACTTTTTACAATTTTTGCCTAGCATTTGTTTCACTCCCTCTCCCTAATTATTCTAGGCCTCCACGTGCCTAGGGTGAGCTTAGGGAGAGGCTCTACCTGTCACCTTAAGGTTAGCTTTATTGAATTAGGTACTAGTTGTTTTCCAGCTATCAACAAAAACTAGCATGTTGCCTTTATTTCAAAAATTTATAAAAAGTATATATTGAAAAGATCAAAAAGAAAGTTGAGTTTCACCTTTAAAGCGAGGTATTTTGATTTGCAAACTTGCCTCCTTGGATGACCCTAGTACTCCCCTATCTAGGAATAGAAACTTAAAGGCGTATGCGATTTCGGGTGTTACAACAACTTTAAAAACCCTAATTACAAATCATGCGATTTTTCACATCACTTTTTGGCACCGTTGTCGAGGATTCATGGCTTTGCATTTTAATTGATTCTCTTGCTTGAAGTGGATCTCATCCCCTTGTCTCTCTTTTCTCTCGTGTGTGCAGGAACTATAGGAAGAAAGCAGGAATTTGGAAGTAAGAGCTCAAAGTTCCTTTTCTTCCCACAATTTCAAGTTGGTCCCCCATTTCTTGCCACATTTAGGCAAAAAGACTACCAAAAAAATATTAAAATTGGCATTCAAGATCCTAAACATCGTAATTAAGTGGAGTGGTGCCCATAAAACTTCATTGTTTGCTTGTATGGTTCATTAAACACCACTCCAATCCTAGTGTTGGTGTTCTATTTTTCAGATCCAGATTTCTATCCGGATTTCAAAAATCAATTCCCAACACCACAAGTCTTCTAAAATCCTGAAATTTTACATAGTGATTTCAAATCAAGTTAGGAACGTCTGTTCCAAATTTCAAACTAATTGGGTCTGTATTTAATTTTTTAAAATTTATGGATTGCCAAGGGGTCACGCCCTTTATTCTTCCTATTTTGTTACTGTCCACGAATTTTTAGATTTTTTCTACTTAGTCAATTTTTTAAAAATTTAGCTTTATGGAATCCTTGTGAAATTATATACATCAAATAAATTCATAAAAAATTTTGGAGGCCAGTGGTGGTACGGAAAGTCCAAAATACCCATAGGTATCATTTATGGACTTTGACATCTACACAAAGAAAAAATCAAGATAAATATCAAACAAATTTATAAAATCTTAAAAAAATCTTTTCTAGAATCCTTGTTTGATTTTATTCAAGGTAGTGGTGTTGTTTGACTTGTTTGGATCATTACCTAATACAGAAAGCTTAAAAATAATTCATTGGTAGTAATTTTCTGTGTTAGGGACAATTAGCTAAGGGTTTCTTTCTTTCATTTTAGAGACTTACATTAAAGGAAATTAACCGTCACCAATACAACTTGTTTTTCCTTTGATTGTGGAGTTTCAAACTTGTTTGAAAATTTAAAAAGTGAAACCCTAAAACACATTGAATTAAATCAAATCCTAAAAGATAAAAATACAAGAAATTGTGTGACAACTTGCTTTTTAATCGGAACTACTTTCCAATTCCTGCACACACACAAAAATAGGGTAATAACCCAAATTAATGCCCTCCACATTCCATGTGCACTATAGTATCCTAGACCTAACTAAAATCTGTAGTAACTTGACCCCTAAGGGTTCATCAACTTAGGCTTGCTATATATGTCTTAAGTTTTCTCTAGTTAATACCACTTCTGTCATCTATATTTGGTGATCAAGATGAGGGGCCATGTCAAATGATCAAGCGCGAGTTTGTACAAGCACCTGGGGATTTTCCTAGGAAATGCTTGGGTCCAAACCTCCCCTTAAGCAACTTGGCTAGATTTGTTGACAGAACGTGCATTCACTGTTGATTACTTATTTCCTAGGTAGACCAAGTCTTAGGTTAAATTCTAGAGAGTCACAATTAAGTTAGGTCTAGAATTTGACTGCTTGTGTGCACACTTCTCTCATCTCCATCTCTTCTCCTCCCCTACCATTTCTTCCATTTTGCACGGGCGGCTGTCCAAAACTCCACACTTGGAGGGAGCACTTGATTTTGCCTCCCTAAAAAGACTTTTCCTGCATTCTTCCTCTTCTTTAAAAATGGAAAGTAAAAATTGGTCCTCTAACCTACATGCTAATTATTCTTTCCCCAATCTTTCCACCCAAGAGCATCTTAATCAGGCCCCCCCACCTAACTTCTACTACATTATGGCTCCGCTACAAGTTAAGCAACAATAGTTGCATAAGGATTTAATAAACCTAGCCAACCAAGGGAGTCCTGCCACACCTACCCAAGCTCCACACATTCCACATCTCACCCCTTCTCACATCCCAAAGAGACAAAATTTGCATACGACCCGTGTTGAGTATAATTGTTATTTTGAGGCTTTCTATGGTTCAACAAGGAATTATACTTATCCAAATCATTACCCCACTCAAAATGTCTCCACCTTCCAGGAGAAATTGCAAAATTCCTCTAATTGGAGGAATTATTCGACTCACTCTTGGACCAATCTAGTTCCTCACCAACAACAAAACCTTTTTGGAGGGTTTGGTTCAAATCAAACTTATCAATCTGGGCCATCTCAAGAAGACATCAATGCCCAGATGATGAAAACCCTGCAGGAGATGAAAAGGAAAACAACAGAAATAACCCATGCTATTAATAATCTCAATGATCAAATTGGGGTTATTCCGACTCAAGGACCTACAGAACATTCACCATCCCAGCCCACACCAAACTTTGTCAATCAAAGGAACCAACACCCAGGTGGACACCAACATCAGAACCACACTGTTCATCCTCCTATTAACCCAATATCTCAGCACCAACCTGGTTTCTATCAACATTAGGCTTCCCCACCTCCTCCCAGTGATAACCAAACTACATATGCAAATATGTTGAGTGGGAACACCACCACTGATTTAGGGCCTTCAAATCAAATTGATGAAACCCATTCTCAGCCTATGCAAATCAACTCTCCCAACCCCACTCGGGAAGAAGAAAAAGAAATCCCAAAAAGACTTGACTCAAATCCTACTTCTCACTCTGAAACACTGCAATCCAATCTTTTTGATAAAAAATCAAAGCCCTCTCACGAAGATTTTTTGGACTTATTTGGGCAAGTCGAGAGGAATATCCCCCTCCTTGATGCCACCCTTGCCTTTGATAAATTTTTGAAAGAAAAGTTTACTCCAACAAGGGAGGCTCAGAATCTAGGAAGGGTGGTCCTTTCTAAGACAGCAAGCTCAGTTATCCAGAGCAAGCTGCCCCTCACAAAAAAGGACCCGGTGCATCTCTCATCTCGGTTGTCATAAGTGATGTCACCTTTTTTCACGCCCCTCTCGACTTATGTACCTCCATTAATATCATTCCCCTGGCCATATTCGAGGAATCTCAATTCGGTGATTTTAAACCTACTAAGGTTCAATTTCAATTGGGAGATCGATCTACTATTCAACCGTAGGGAATCATTGAGGATCATATTGTCTAGGTCTGGAATTGTCTAAATCCGGTAAATTTTCTGGTCCTTGACATAGAGTTACCTGCAGCTCTCACTAACACCATTCTTGGAAGACCCCTTCTGATTACTGCAACAGCTAATATCAACTCTCACTCTGGGAAAATGAATATAAGTTGCGGTAACTAGATTTTCTCATTAGATTTATTTCAAGCTTCCAAGAGGTCTATTGATCATAAAATTTTCGAGGACACTGATAATACAATGGAAGCAATTTGTGAGAAATCTTTTTTGATCAAATCCTAGTAAGCTTTGACCACCATGGATCTAGATTTTATTGATTCCTATTCTAAGGATTATTTTGTGGTCCGAGACTTTTCAGATCAACTAGGGTTTAACTTTTACTCTTTCAATCTTCCTTATTTTTCACCAAAAACATCCACACTAACTTCACCCACCCTACATCTCATTGACTCCTTCCCCCCCCCCCCCTTTCCATTGGACCTATCACCTGACCCACTAGAGTCTGGCATTTTACATACACTTAAACCATGGCTAGATCTCTTCCATTTTTCCATTTCATTTTGATCCCAACTTCTTTATCATTCATCTTTTCAGGGATCTTGAGGAAAACACATTTCTTGAGGACATTCAAGTGTCCAATTATTTACATGATTGTCTGTTTTCCGTGCATACCTTCATGCCCGGCTGAATGGCGTAAAAGATAGTACTGGATGGGAGGTAACCCATCATTTTTCCTGCTTTTCTTTTTCCTTTCTTTTTCCAGGTTTTGACCATCCTAAACCCGACCGCTCTTCATTAAGGTGATCCCTTTTCCCTCCTAATGCATGAGGACATTGCATATCTTAAGCATGGGGAGTGTTTTTAAAATTCGACGATCGATTTAGGATTTTCAAAACCTAAAAACATGCATTTTTCTTTGATTATTTTATTTTCCTTCTTGCATACCCAAAAAAATAAAAATGTTGAAAACTTTTTGAGGAAAAATTTTGAAATTGGGACTAAGGTTGAAAAACTCACTTTTGGAATAATGGGATTTAATCTTTAGCAAACTAGGGATGAGGATGCGAATTTGATCATTAGAATCTCAGGGTCTATTTTTAGACTAGATTAGATATCCTTCTCTAAAATTTCACCTAAACTCGTGATAGTTCAGGTGACTTGATCCTCTTTTGTAATATGGAAAGTATTTGGCTTAGTTTCTGATTCAAAAACTTGCATTTCTCAAGGAACTTCCTGTGTCAAATTTCACACAGAAGCCCACAAATAAAAACTACTAAAAATCAGAAAAACCTCTTGTTTGAACTTAGTAAAAGTCTGAAGCAAATCATTGGTTTCCCACCACCGAGAAGGAGGAAAATGCCTCCTTTGAGGATGTGATGTCAACATGTTACAGCCTCGGCGCTGCTCCATGCCTATATTTCATATCTTTAGACAGAGCATTAAAGTGCATTTTAGCAGCTCAAGTGTCTTGGACGGTACTCTACCTATAGTGTCGAAGCAAGAGCTTGAGTTTTCTTGGAGCGCCCCTTTACACCACATTGTGTTTTGGGGTTGTGAGCTCATGGGTGGTGTCATGGATAGTGCTATCCTGAAGTACTGGCACCAGAGCCCCCTCGAGCATTGGTGACAGGAATGATAATCCCGACACATCTGTTGTAAGATAAAGCTAAAAATAAGCATGGGGGAGAAAAAAAAGTTTTAAACAAAAAACATGCCTTTATAAATGTTGACTTTTCACAAGCATAGACACAAGGTTTTAAAGGATATTGCAAGTTACAAATTAGATTCAAGAGCCAGAAAAATCCCAAAAATAGAAATTTCAAGTCATCTGAATTAACAAGGGTTTAATTTGTAAATTTTTTGGAGGATATATTGATCCCGTTTTATCTAATTTACGGATCCAAAAACAAATCCCAATGTTTATCCTTAACAAATCCTGTGTCTCTTGTGTTTAGATCAACCGAGGTCCATTAATCTTTTTCTCCTCAAAAGTCGAAAAAAAATTAGATTTCACAAAAATTCCATTTTCCAAAAAATTAAAGTTTTGCTAAGAGACTAGCAAAAGATAAGCATGGGGGTGTGATAAACGCCAGTTTATCAATATTCTTATTCATTAAAACAAACCTAGCTCTTAGGATTATTCTCTACAAACGGGTTTTTGGGTTGCATTTAGGCATAAATTAGGTTAGGCATGCATTGCATTTTTTATTGTGTTTTTATTGTGTTTTTGTGAGTGTTGGGGATAAACAGATTGCCAGATCCCTAGTATCCTAGCACTCAGGAAGGCAACTGGTGAAGGAGAACCTCTCACAAGCTGGAACTCAGCTTGATCCAGCTCACCATAGTTGGAATTCAGCTCACCTGAATTAGGGTTAGCTCATCCTAGCTCCATTCATCTCATCTTAGCTGCATGGCAGCTCAAGAGAGCTCATCTTAGCTCACCCTAGCTCAAGTCAGCTCAGATCCAGCTCAACTTAGCTGAGTCTAGCTCATCTCAGCTCCCATTAGTCCACAAGGAGCTCTAGCCAGCTCAGCTGAGTTGATTGGAGTTCACCCCAGCTCAGGTCCAGCTACATCCAGCTCTACTCAACTCCAACCAGCTGAAGATGACTTCATTCCAGCTCAAGAAGCTCAAGTCTAACACCTGAGGACTCGGCCTAGCTCAACTCAGTTGAGCTAAGCTACCTTAGCTGCCTCAACCATCTTGATCCTCCCCAGGAGTACCAGACCTAGCTCACCTCAGCTCATTATGGTAGAAGCCAGCTCACTTTAGCTTGGCCTAGTAGATAGCAAAGAACTAGCAAGTTAAGCTAACTAGAGTAGATCCATGCCATCCTCTTCAGCAGCTGCCAGCTCCATTTCAAGCTCCAGACTTCTCCTCCTCAGCTCCTCTCTTCAAACCTTAGTTCACACTACCTACTCCTCTACTCCATAGCTAGCTAAGCTAGCTTAGCTTAGCTTAGCTTAGCTAGCATCCAGCTCCTTGGCCATCCACCACCTTCAACTCAACCCTAGCTATCTACATCAACTAAGCTCACCTAAGCTAGCTATCCTACTCCAAGTTGGCGCCACCACCATCACAC
The DNA here is from genome assembly GCA_037157565.1 of Thalassia testudinum. Lineage (NCBI taxonomy): Eukaryota > Viridiplantae > Streptophyta > Magnoliopsida > Alismatales > Hydrocharitaceae > Thalassia > Thalassia testudinum. The sequence goes on from JAZHRO010000031.1 coordinate 151,698,220, forward strand.
CCCTTCACCCCATCACCACTACCTAAAGACACCTATTTTCCCTCCAAAATAACCTTCTAGAACATTTCCCTTTTGGCACCAACTTTCCCTCCAAAACTCCCTTCATCTCCACTATACACCTCTCCTTAAAATCATCTCCACCATCCACCTCACCTACTTTCTAGAAGCCCCATAGTTGGCGCCAAATATATGTGCCCTTTCACCACCATAACCACCCCATGGCACCCCTTTAGTTGGCACCAACTAACCCTAGCCCTAGGATCATTCTAACCACCCATAACCACCACCAAACTCCATCCTAGCCCTCCACCAATTCACACCAACTACCCCTCTCTCCACCTCTATATAAACCCACCATATCACCACATAAAAATTATCCTCCATTAGTGTTTAATTCCACCTAAATCCACCTACACCTAAGGCCAAGAAGAAGGAGTAGAGAAGAAGATTAAGGGGTCACATCACCAGCCCCTTTGGTGCCTTCTTCTCCCCACTTTCTTCAACTTGTGCCACGCCAAGGAGGAGGAGCATTCTAGTTCAACGGGGACGGCAGGCAAAGGAGAAGGACCCAAGGTCGACATCCACCCTTGGAGGAGGAAAATTAAAGGTGGTAGCTGCCACCTTTTAGGACATCATTTGGAGGAGCATCTCACGCCAAGGAGGAGTTGTCTTTTCAAGTCAAGGAGCTACTTGGCTTGGAGCAAGAAGCCCTCTTCTTCACCATCTATCTAGAGGATTTATGTTTTATTTTTCTTGTATTTCAAGTAGAGTAGAAACATTCCTCTATAGGTTTTGTGAAAGCAATTTTGCTTTAATTCAAATTGCCTTCTGTCAATTTTTGTTGCATAACTTTTTACAATTTTTGCCTAGCATTTGTTTCACTCCCTCTCCCTAATTATTCTAGGCCTCCACGTGCCTAGGGTGAGCTTGGGGAGAGGCTCTACATGTCACCTTAAGGTTAGCTTTATTGAATTAGGTACTAGTTGTTTTCCAGCTATCAACAAAAACTAGCATGTTGCCTTTATTTCAAAAATTTATAAAAAGTATATATTGAAAAGATCAAAAAGAAAGTTGAGTTCCACCTTTAAAGCAAGGGATTTTGATTTGCAAACTTGCCTCCTTGGACGACCCTAGATACTTCCCTATCTAGGAATAGAAATTTAAAAGCGTATGCGATTTCGCATGTTACGACTTTAAAAACCTTAATTACAAATCACATGATTTTTCGCATTAATATACAACTCCATCTCACATGGAGGAATTACGTCCCCATACTATAGATGTATTGCAAGAGTTTCCTACTTTCTTTGGTTTCTCCTAAATAACAAACTCCCTACTTAGTATTACCTGCAGAGATGTGGGAGGAGGCAAAGCAAGAGGTGGGGAGGAGGACGCAGAGTAGGAGGTAGGTTGGAAGGGAGGAGGGGGCAGAGGGGAGGAGGAGGGGGCAGCAGGAGGGGGTGGCAGGAGGGGTTAGGGAGGAGGAGGGCGATAGGAGGGGGAGAAGGAGGGAGGGTCTCGGTAGGATGAGGAGGAAGAGGAGGAGGAGGAGGGGGACGACAGGAGGAGGAGGAGGAGGAGGGGGACGACAGGAAGAGGAGGAGGAGGAGGAGAGGATGAGGGGGACAATAGGAGGGGTCGGGAAGGAGGAGGGTGTCAGCAGGAGCGAGAGAAAGAGGAGGAGGAGGAGGATGAGGATGGTGGGGAGGAGGAGAGGCAAAGGAGGGCGGGGAAGAAGAGGAGGGTAGGAATGAGGAGGAGGAGTGGGGCGGTGAGGAGTTACCTGAGGAGGAGGAGGAGGACCGCCGCCGACTACGAGGAGCAATGGTGTAGATGATGGAGGGCGATCGACGAGGATCTAGAGAGGAGCGATGAGAGGGTTTCTGTGAGGTGTGGGGTGTTGAGTGTGTGATATCGGTGTTTAAGATTGATACGTTGTAGTACAGACAAAAGTCGCTCGTCAACAAATACAATTTATTACTCGACTTGAAGTTCGAGGTCGAACACAGGGAACAAATATTCTCACGCTAATCTCAATAATGAGCACAATTAATGATAACAATTACTCAAAACTAATATTCAATTGTAGCACATGAGTATATCAAGAATCTAATGAGACAAAAAGACATCTAAGATAAAATAATAGTGATTTGAATCACCAATTATTAGCTTAGATACATATATAATAATTACTTAATGATCTAAATAAATGCATGGTGCCTCAAATAATGCCACAGTGTTATCATCAGATGACTTAAGCTCAATCCTGCTACAGTGCAAAAGCACTATACTTCTCTTTGGATGATTCCTCTTCTTCTTCTTCCCCTCTTTCTTTGGCTTTTCCTCTTCTTCTTCACTTTACGCATAGGGGGAACAACTTCTCAAATGGCTAAGTGTTAAGATCCTTATGAAGCAAAACCCTCCCCTACCCCGCACTCTCTCACTCTCTTTCTAAAGGAACAACCGAGTATTCGGGTATGAGCACACCCGGGACTAGGGTTGTGTGCGTGAGTGTCACAGCCGAGGTGTGCTTGGGTTAGGTGGGTAACCGATTCGAGTGAGGATAATGGGACCTCACCCCGTGTTCTGAGGTAATAAGCCCAGAACACAAACTCACTTTATTCAGCCTCTAGAGCTTGCTCACTTATGATGTGGGACTAAAGTCCCATGCCATCTTCCTCGTTCATGGCTTCCGTTTGATTCATGCAATGGGGGCGATCAATGCCTAAATTGACTGGCCAAAGGCAAAGCTGGGATGATTCTATGTTACCTAACGCAAACACCTGGAGCTACAGCTGCTGGAGAGAGCTTAAGCAAGCTCGAAACTTGTATGTTAATGGTAGCTGGAGGTCTTGAATCTGAAATCCAAAGAATGGTCTTTCGACCAAGTTAAACTAGCTTAGTAGTGTCGCTGGATGACGACAAATGTGATGGTGGCCATGCGGTGGCATTTGGCGGAGTGAGGAGGTCGTATGACCTCGGAAAGTGAGTACGGTGAGCATGGAGTTCAGTGGGCGATTTAAGTGAGCGAAGGGCGAAATTGGGAGAGGGGTTTGGTTTGTAGAGTCAAGGCGAAGGTTTTGGACTTGTCAGCAAGGGATTTGGAGTTGTGTAGCGAGTGGAAGCCCTCACCGGAGTGATCGTCGAAGGTGGAGGAGATGAAGGCGACTGGTGTCGTCAGTGGTTGAATTTGAAGAATAGAGAGAGGAGAATTAACCTAAGGGTCTAATGGAACTAAACTACTCCTAAACTAATGGAGGAAAGGGGGGAGATTGGCTCGCCGAGGGTACGTTGGCATCGGGGATGAAAGCAGTCTGGTGGGGATAGGACGGCGAGGACGACGGAGGGAGAGACATCGGTTGGTATGGCACGACGCAGAGGAAGACCAGGAAAAAGAATCCACCGGCGGTATTGCGGGCAGACAATGAGGGAGGTCAGAAGAAGTCATCGAATGTCGAGGAGCTATTCGGTCGGAGAGGAGGGAGGAATTTAGGGTGATTTCGGTCGAATTTGAGCGTAGGAGTTCGGGCAGGCCCTGGGGGTCTTTATAAAGGTATCAGGGGGTCGATTGGAGCTTGGATGCCAAGCTTTCAAGCTTGGAAGGTTCACTGGAGTTGGAAACCCAAGAGATACCCGAATCTCTCATGCATTCGCATGAGAGATTATGAAGGTTATGGAGATCAAAGTTGGGTGAGTTGGAAAGAGAACTTCTCAAGGAATCTCCCTTCCAATTTTGGAAGGGATTCGTTGATCAGAGAATGAATTCTCTTCAATCAAAGGTCATCAAAGAAGGATTCCTCCGTGATAATGGTAGAGGGACCTATTTTCAAAGAGTGAAGATAAAGATAGGGGCCTATTTGTAAGGATTTTGAAAGTTAAGGGCATGTGTGTGAGACAAAAGAGTCAAACAGTACCAAATTGCAAACTAGGTCAAGATGATTTCAGATTGGGTCCAAATTTTGGTACAAACCTAATTTGGACCTAAGGAATCCAATGGTAAAGTTGGATTTAGGTTATGACCAATTTTGACTGGGTAATCTATGCAAAAACCTAAATTAGGGCAACTATCTGTCTGTGACTCTATTTTAGGTCAAATTGGGTCCCAATGGTCGAATTGAAGGTACCAAATCCTTGAGAATATTTTTATATGATTTTTAGAGGGTTTAGGTGAATTTTACCTTGACCAAAACCTGAGTGAATAAAGTAAATCTATTTTTAGGGTTTCAGATGTCATTTAATTCTAGAAACGCATGAAAACCCATTTCTGTCTGCACGAACCCACTTGTTAGACATTTAAGAGCATTTGACCTTTTATAAACCCCTGAGAAATCCCATGATTATTCTGCAATTGAGATATGCTATTAAAATTACAGTTTTACCCCTGCTTTCTTGTATTTCTCTCAAAATGGATTTGCAATGAATTAAGGTTCTCTAGCGATTATGTAGGAGCATTTATTTCTTGATTATGACTAATTAAAGCTAGATATGGCTGATGATGATGTTATCATCATGGGGGGAGGAGAGGACTCTGCGTGTGGGTTGATGAACAGACATTTGTCGTCGATTATATCAGAAACTGATGGTAAAATGATAAATTAAATCCCTCCTCCCACCCAAATTTTGGCCGCTAAATTAGCCAACTTTTCACCATCACATGTTGCACTAACCAACGATAAAAATATATTTCCCACCACTTAATTAACTGATGATAAATATTAGTGACCACCACGCACCCATCGCTTTTTTTTCAATTGATGTTTGGGGGAGTACACGCATTCACTATCGCTTATTTAAATAAGCAATGGTAAAAATATTCTTATCATCGCTTTCTAAAATCAACGTTATATCCCATTTTTCCCATGATGTTTGCGGGAATCATGAAGGCTAAAAGTCACTCTTAGCTCGGTTCTTTCAGGCAAGATACTTCTGGCCCCAAATGGAACAACATTGTAAGGAGTTTGTGCGCAAGTGTGATAAGTGTTAGCAGTTTGCTTCGCTAAAATTGGCACCTATCATGTCACCCATCCCTTTTGCAAAATAGGGAATGGATTTCATTAGTCCTTTTCCGCTAGTGCCAGCTAAAAAATGCTTCATCCTGGTGGCAGTGGATTACTTTTCCAAGTGAATAGAAGCCGAGGCCATGGCTAGCCCAGTAGCAGACAGGGCCGTGTCATTTGTCAAGAAGAATATCATAGCCCGATACAGAATACCACAAACCATTGTCACAAACAATAATACCCAGTTTACTTGCAAGAAGTTTGAAGAATTTTGTGCAAGCTGGGACATCTGCCTATGCTTCACGTCTGTGGGACACCCAAGCAAATGGTTAGGTAGAGGTAACCAACCATACCATCATCTTAGCTTGAAAGCGATGGCTAGACTCTTCAAAGGGAAGATGGGCCAAAGGACTACTGGACGTATTGTAGGGCCAGAGGACTTCCACAGGTCACATACCTTTTAACCTAGAGTACGGCATGGAAGGCTAGCTACCTATAAAAACAGTCCTCTCCAAATATCGCACACAACTATACGACCCTAATACTAACGATGATGGAGTTCGCCTAGCCTTGGACTTGGTGGACGAGTAATGTGTACACCTGTAATTGGCCTAAAATGTCTATTTATGCATGTTCCTAGTGTCATGGAAGCATCATGCATTATAAATATTGCATAACATGCATCATCATGCATTTAGGTTAATTTGTACAAAAATAATATAGTAATTCATATCCTTTTGTGATCAGGGGGTAGGGCGATATTTATCTGGGCCTTGGATTGAAGATCCAATCATATGGATCTAATCAGAGCGAAGATCGGAGTCCAATGGCTCCGAGATCGCCTCGATCAAACTTTCATAGAATCAGTTGTAGTTCGAGGAAGATCATAGGTCAAGGGTACAAGGTGGTACAAATCCAAACCTCAGATGAAGAATCCAATAGCACGGATGGGTTCGGATCGATGATCGTAGCCTAACAGCACGAAAATTGATTCAATACGGAATTGTAGCACCACTTATGAGCATTTGAAGATGGATGTCCCAGAGGATGCCATGAGGCATCATCCAGGCCGCCCAATGCCTCTGACCCTCTCTTCTCTTAAGTAACCTTCAATCATGGCCGTTGGATCTGCTTCCAACGGCAACGAGGCACGATCATGAGAAGCGGTCTCTGCAATAATCCAAGGAGACAGTGCAACGATTAAAGCCTTCATCGCACAATGCCGGACGTGCGTTCGAGCCTCGTCCCACCTCAAATCAACAACACGAGCGGTCACGTTAAAATTCCACCATTGGATGTGGGGCGAGCAGCTGATGCAGCGGTAATGTGGTGCCCTCTCATGCACCGGATGAATGATCATGACGCACGTGTGCGATCATGCGCCATTAGACATGCCATCGTATGTGGGCACGCGCAATGGCTAAAGAGGAAGCGCTTACGACGTATAAGTTGTCCGATCGTGCGATCGGATGGTCGGGATCGCTTGAGGTGTGCTCGTGCGAACGACTCAAGGAGAAGTGGCGATGACGTGGCATGACGAGATTGCCTCCGTGCCTTTACCAACATGCGTCTACAGTGATGCATGTATCTGTCACTAAAGACCTTGTATCTAATTCCAAAGACTTAAGAAGATAGTTTTGCCCCCATGACTACACCTATAAGTAGCCTACCCCTCCTACACATTTCTTCATCCCTTCTCTTTTTCTCTCACCTGCTCCAAAGCTCTAAGAGCTGGTCTTATACCCAGGATGCTCCACTAGAGCTAGAGTAAAATAATTTTGTCCATCTTCTTCCCCCTTCGTGGAGCATCCTATGGTTGTCTTCTCTCCACTATTCAGGAAGCGAATCCCACTGCGATGATGCCCTGCTTTGTCCTCTATCCTCCAGCCCCATTCTCTCTTGTCCAACATCTGATCACCTGCTTTCGAGCACTCCGTCAATGCAGCTCATCCTTGAAGCAGCCACCGAAGAGGATTTTCTCACCCTTATCTTTTTAATGCTTTCTAATGTAGTTTTGTTTTCTTTAAATAGTTGCAATAGACTCTAGAATATTTAAAAGCCATATTTCTTCATCCACTCTCTATTTTTCTTTTTCTTTATATTATTCTCTCTTTCTTCAATTGTTTATTCTTTAAGTAGTTTAGCTTGCATAGATTAATTTCAACAAGCTATTCTACTTTATAACAATAATTCCAAACACAGTTTTAATTAAACATTCACCTCCCCGTGTTCGACTCGGGACTCACCAGAGCCTTGGTAAAAATTTATCTGATGCTAGATTTTTTACGCAACTGCAACAACAGGTTTCTAACTCAAACTTTTCGCATACAAAAATCTCGCTCATCAATGAGCTAAGGGAGAAGGCATCTAAGTCAGTGCTATGGTACAAGGAGGCGACCGTTGCCACCTATAACAAGAGGGAACATAAGCGATAGTTCTCTGAAGGAGAAATGGTCCTGCGGAAGAGTGAAGTTTCCATGCCAAGAAACTCGAGCAGAAAGCTGAATGCCCCATGGGAGGGGCCTTACAAAATTTGCAAGGATAGTCCAAGCAACTTCTACAAGTTACAAACTCTAGGTGGCAAGCTGATGACTCTACAATTACTAGTGTTAATTATATCAATTAGAGTCAATTTCGAGGGAACATGTGCATTACTATCATAATATAGTGGGTCTAGGAGCAATGCATGCATATCGCGTAAGATCTACATTTAGATTGCTTACAATTAATGTTTAATGACCATGTGTACAAGTGCATATTTAAATAGGTCTCAGATGAGAAATCAGACCATTTGGATGGATCCAGATCGGCGAACGGAATCTAACGGACTCAAATTGCCTCAATAGTTTTGTTGATCACAACTTCCAGACCACGTTTCATATTCAATAAAGTATATTTTGATATCATAATTATCTCATGCTCATTCTTAGCTAGATTTTATTATGATTCATCATGTCTATTTTTCATGCATAACTAGCTATTGCAGCTCCACTACATATCTCCAACCCTACCAAATACACACACTCTCTCACTTTTCGCAAGCAAATGAAACGAATATCTTGTGACATTAAAATGATAAAATGATCCAATTTCTTGCCTCCCTGAGATTGACATTCAGACTCACCGTTCAGTTTTCTTATTAAAATTGATGTCGTGAACAATTGCTACAACGAATGAATTATTTAAACACATTTTTCGACGTCAATTTTTGGTGTCGTTGCCGAGGAGGCAATGGATCTTTTTTCACTCTCATTTCCTTTGGCATTAGCGGTTCTTGCATTTTCTAACTCACCTTTCTTTCTTCCTACTTATTGGTTGCGGGAATCCAGTGCATCGGTGACGAGAGGAACGTGGACCAAGATAATAGATTTGAGTAAAGGAAGCACAAGAGAAGATCATCATCAACCTGAAGATTTGATATCTTGTCTTCCCACGATGCAAAGGTAATCCCTCATCCGTGGACCAAGGAAAACACTTAAAAAAAAAAAAAAAACTTGCTAGTGGTGGTGCTTAAAAAAAAACCTCTTGTGTTTGTCAAAGAAAGCACCACCACTTGGTTCTCAACCCATCAATTTTGCAACGCTGTTTTCTCGACTCGGGTTGAGCACATGACTATAGGACCCTTAATATAAAAATCTCAAAGGTGCTCCTTCTAGTGGACGAACTCCACTTAAATTTTCATAGTCAAACTCTTTATGGTTTGGATGTGAGAAATTCGCTACTGGGAGTACGCAAGGTTGTCTTGATTTCTAGAGACCTAAAGGCTATTGCTGTTGCTACAAACTCCACACAGCTTGGATTTGTGTGATATTTATATTTTTGGAAAGCTCTTGAAGTACTTTATACTTCTTCTAAAGACTATTTTTGCATTTGAAAAAGATTAGTGCTTGTTCTGACTCAATTCCTAAATTCACGCACTGATCTAAAGGTTCTACACAGATTGACCCCCTCTTGGAAAAACATGAATTTGGGTGGGTTATCATCCTTGAAAAATTCTAAAGTTGATTTTGTTGGAAAGCTCATTTGATTTTGGTCAGGATAAGTCATTGCTTGCTTTGTTTGGACCCTTCTTGATAAAGTATGAATTAAAAAGAAGATTCATTCAATAGAAGTTGCATGCCCTAGGATCTTCCACACTAGGGTGCTTTTTAACTTCATAGTCACACAAAAGACCCTAAAGAAAAATCAATATTCACCAATTGTGTGACTACATCTTTGTGCCTTGATTGAACTTGTAAGTAAGTGAAATCCTAAAATTCAATAAAGCAAGGTTCAAACTCTAAAAAAAATCCACTCATCATAATCTTTCTTGATAAGAAAAACACTTGTTTTGGCATTGGGTCCTTGCACCTGATTGTACACAGTTTAATAGGAATTTTTAAGGGCAGCAACCCCCCTAACGCCCTTCACATAATCCCTGAGCACAAGCACTGACCTAGCCCAAATTAAAATTGAGTTGACATTGGCCCTAGAATTCATCAAGTCTATTTCAGGATATTCTCCTGAACACATTTCGAATTAGTGACGTCTACTTGCTTCAAAAGGTGCTAAGTTGGGAGGCCTGATAGTTAAATGACTTAAGTAAGTAGGGGTTTGGCATAATTAGCGACCCACGAGACACGCTTCCCCTACTTCACCTGCCCAACTTTACCACCTTCGGGAGTAAGGACAACACCGAATTCATCGTGTGGTCAGAGTTTATTTCTGAAGCATAGATCCCTAGGTCTATACTATAGGGCCTAGATTTGTTTGCTTTGTTGTGCCACACTATTCTCACATCTATTTCCCTTCTCATCCCTCCCTGTTCTTCTCTAGTGTATGCACAGAAAATGATCACTTCATCCTGAATTGGTTGCTTTAGATAGAGAGATTAGGAGACTTGAATTTTCAAGGGTTAGGACTGAGGAAATGCTGACCCAAGAGTTGAGGAGGTTGAGACCAACCTCAACATGATGCTATGGCCATTATCCAGGCTCAAATCACCGCCAACCACCAACTCCAATAACAATAGATCCAAACCATCTTGCAGGCCATACACCGACTGCAAAACCCTCAAGGGAAACCCCTACCTAATCCACCACAACCCCCTTAGGGCCAACCAAGTCCTTACCATGATTACTACGATCTATTTTCCATTCGTGTTGAGCCATACCTTAGGGTCCCCAAAGGGGGAGATGATTTTGAGCTAAAATCCAATGTCCTTAGCTTGATTCAAAGCCATTTCCATGGGAGCTCAAATGAAGACCCTTTCCAACACCTAGAGGACCTAGATCGAATTGCTTGGACAGTGAAACCTAGGAACATCCATTTGGACGTTGTTTTAATTAAGATGTTCTCATTCTCCTTAAGAGACAAAGCTTCTCATTGGCTTAGGACCTTAGGGAGACCCATCTCCACTTGGGAAGAATTGAAGTATGCATTTCTTAAGAAGTTTTTCCCCATAGGAAAGACTAATGCCCTTAGAAGAACCATCACTACATTCACCTTACAAAGTGGAGAGCAATTCCATGAGGCATGGGAATGATTTAATGAATTATTGAAGAAAATGCCCACACCATGAGGTTCTGAGATGGCAACTAGCCCAGATTTTATACCATGGTCTGGGCAGCAACCTTAGGAATTTCGTTGATGCCTCATGTGGAGGCAATTCTCTGAACAAGGACGAGGAAAGCACATTCGAGCTCTTTGATTCAATGAGTGAGAACTCACTTAATAACGCCTCCATGACCCAATTTAATAAGTCTAGTCAATCCCATGGTGGGGTTTATGAGGTACAAACTAATTTGGGGATGCTTGACATGGACATCATAGCGAAGAAATTAGATCGGGTTGAGTTGGTGGATAAGAAAATTGATGAGCTTTTAAATCAACCCCAAGCCCCACTGCAAACCTTCTCTCTAGGAAAGGGAGCACACAATGTTCACTTGGTTCAATCTATGAACCAAGTGCACTTGGAACAACCCCTAACCATGTTCCAGGGAGGGACCTTTGCTCTCTCAAATCTTGATTATTCTTTCCCCTCGCCTTCGGCACCTTCTACCTTTGAAGATGCCTATGCCATCTAGGGATACTCTAAGCCCAATCCTTTCTCCAACACTTATAACCCTGGATGGTGCAACCACCCAAATTTTACCTGGTCAAACCAAAAACCTAACCAATTCTAGAACCAACCCAGGCCAAACCCTCCCTTCTATCAACAAGGTCCACCAGCTAGACCACCCTATAACTAGAATAGGGTGGCTCCTACACAATAAAATCAAATGGACACTCTAATCAAGATGATGGCTGATATGAATCAGAAACATCAGGAGGAGATAGCTTTAGTGAAGGGACAATTGAGCCAGCTGTTGGATAACAATCAATTGGAGTCCCTTCCATCTCTGCCACAACCAATGTAATGAACAGAGCCACAATCCTCAAGGGTTCCAACAAAATCAAGGGCATGCCCATATGATTTTACAAGCCCCATAGGCACCCCTTGGGTTTGCTACTTCTTCTTCTTCTCAAGGACCCAACCATGGTTCCAATGCCTCAGCCAATGCGGTTACCTTGAGAAGTGGCACTCAAACCCAGGACCCCAAATGGTCAACCCTTCTCATGACCACACTGCTTGAGATAATTGATTCTGAGGATGAGTCGGAGGAACCCAAGGATCAAGAACCCGACTTGGTTCAAACCCAAATTCTAGACCTTGAAGCCTTGGACAAGGTCAAGAAGAAGAGAAATGTGGCTAAGAACAAGGAGTTGTTAGAAATATTCAAATAAGTGCAGATCAATATACCTCTCCTCGAAGCAATTAAACATATCTCGGCTTACTCGAAGCTTTTGAAGGATGTTTGCACACCTAAACGTAAGCCAAAACCCAAGCACCTAGGAAGGTAGTGCTATTTGAGCAGGCTAATTCAGTGATATTGAGTAGCCTACCTCCTAAAAGGACTGATCTTGGAGCTCCTTTGATCTCGTGTAATATTGGTGACATGACTTTTGACAGAGTGCTCTTGGACTTAGGTGCTTCAATTAACTTAATCCCGACTACCCTTTATCACTAATTTGGATTTGGAGAATTAAAGCCTACACCTGTAATCATCCAATTGACCGATCAATTTGTGGAAACCCCAAAAGAGGTAGTCGAGGATGTAATTGTTTGGGTTAAGGACTTCTACTTCCCAGTTGACTTCTTAGCCCTTGACATGGAAGTCCCCAAACAATTACAAAACACACCCATCATCCTAGACAGATCCTTTTTGGCTATGGCTAAGGCTAACATTGACTGCAACATGAGATGTATGGAAATTGCCTTTGGAGATAAGAAGACGCAATTGGATATCTTAAAGGCAACTAACTCTTTTGATTACGGTTGGGTCGAGGAATGCGATCCCATGGAAACCCTAGTTGAAGAGTGCCTGATAGTAAGCTCTTTAGAGAACCATCTGACTCAACCAGCTTTAGACCACTACCCCTACCCATCCTAATCTCTAGAGGTTACAGAACTTTGCAGAACTGATTACCACCGGCAACCTTCATTTGAGGAGATTGTTGTCACTCAACTCCCTCCCTTCCCTTACTCGTCAAACATCGTACCACCTACTCCTGAACTAAAACCTCTGCCCAATAACCTCAAATATGTCTTCCTAGGACCTGATCATACTTTCCCTGTGATTATCAATGCAAACCTAACTAGGGACCAAGAACTTAGGTTGACTACGACTCTTTCTGAACATCGGGTAGCAATTGGGTGGACAATTTTTGACTTAAGATAAATTAGCCCTAGCTATTGTACACACAAGATCTATTTGGAAGATGTGGCTCGACCTTCTTGTCAGATGCAAAGGCGACTGAACCCGAACATGCGAGAGGCTGTTAAAAAAGAGATAATTAAATGGTTCAATGCGGAAATCATTTATCTGATTTCCGACAGCCCTTAGGTGAGCCCTACTCAAGTGGTACCAAAGAAGGCTAGCCTCACTATGGTTATGAATGACCAGGGCGAATCCATCCCCACCTGCACCACCACTGCGTGGCGGGTATGTATCATCTAGGAAGCTAAATGAAGCTGAATGAAATATTTTTGCTTCCTGGATGGATATTTAGGGTATAACCAGGTTGCTATTGCACCAAAAGATCAAGAGAACACGTTCACCTACCGATATGTCACGTTTGCATTCCGTCGTATGCCATTTGGGTTATGCAACGCACTTGCTGCCTTTCAGCATTGCATGTTAGCTATCTTTTCGGAGATGGTGGGTGAACATTTAGAGGTCTTTATGGATGATTTCTCCATTATTGGAGACTCATTAGACCATTGCCTTAGTAACTTGGAGAAAATCATGAAACGATGTATCGAGGTCAACCTGGTTTTAAGCTGGAAAAGAGCCATTTTATGGTTCAAAAAGGGATTGTCCTTGGTCACATCATCTCGCATAGGGGCATAGAAGTTGACTGAGCTATGGTTGACTTAATTTCCAAATTTCCATCTCCTAGCTCGGTCAAACAAATCATATCTTTCCTAGGACACGTTGGCTTCTATAGAAGGTTCGTAAAAGATTTTTCCAAGCTATCCAAGCCCTTGATTGACCTTCTAGCCAATGATGTGCATTTTAATATGACACTAGATTGCATCAAAGCCTACAACACTCTAAGGGATACAGTATCAACTGCACCTATTTTACAACCCCCAGACTAATCCCAGGACTTTGTAATAATGTGTGATGCATCAAATTTTGCTGTTGGAGCAATCCTAGGACAAAGACAAGAGAAGAAACCCATGGTGATCTACTACGTAAGAAAAACCTTAGATGAGGCTCAACGAAATTACACCGTCACAGAAAAGGAGCTGCTCACTGTAGTTTTTGGATTAGAAAAGTTCAGATCATATCTTCTAGGATCCCATGTCATCATTTACACTGACCACTTGGCTATCCGGTACTTGTTAGCCAAAAACGATGCTAAGCCCAGGCTGATCAGATGGATCCTGCTTCTGCAAGAATTTGGCCTAGAAATACCCGACAAGGTTGGATCCAAGAATGTTGTAGCCGACCACTTATCTAGACTTCACCCGGAGCATATTGGACCTTCACTACCCTTAACTGACACATTTCCTAATGAACAAATTATTGCTGTGTATGTAAAGAGTCTCCCCTGGTATGTAGACTTAATTATTTAGTGGTAGGGTAGATTCCGCTCGACTGGTCTAAACAACAGTAGGACAAGTTCTTGGCTGAGGCCAAACATTATTTCTGGGATGATCCTATGTTGTTTAGACTTTATGCTGATCAAATCATTAAAAGATGTATCCCTGAAGAGGAGGTTCAAAGTGTGCCATCCTTCTGTCATGACCAAGCCTGTGGTGGCCACTTCTCTGGGAAGCAAATGACTACAAAAGTTTTACAGTTTGATTTTTACTGACCATCACTATTTAAGGATGCACACAACTTTTCTAAAACCTGCACTAGATGCCAAACCCTAGTGACCATGACCAAGAAAGATATGATACCTCTACAACCCATTCTTATCATCGAAATATTTGATGTCTGGAGCATCGATTTCATGGATCCCTTCCCACCATCAAGCGGCTTCGAGTATATACTAGTCTTAGTGGACTACGTCTCGAAATGGATCGAAGCTGTGCCTACTCGAAAATGTGATCATAAGGCTGTCATGGACTTTGTTAAGAGGAATATCTTTTCCCGATTTGGGATACCTAAGGCTATGATCAGCGATGGTAGAAGTCACATCATCAATGCCCAATTTCGTGCTTTACTTAAGAAATACAGGGTCACTTACCGCATTGCCACCCCATATCGCCCGCAAACAAATGGGAAAATTGAGGTCTCAAATAGGCAGCTTAAGAATATTCTGCAAAAGACTGTGAGACCTGACCAGAAGGATTAGTTCACACGATTGGACGATGCCCTTTGGGCATATAGGATTACTTATAAGACCTCGATAGGCATGTCACCATATCAATTGGTCTTTGACAAAGCTTACCACCTTCCAGTCGAGCTCGAGCACTGGGCATACTGGGTCGTTAAGCAATGTAATATGGATTCCTATATGGTTGGAACTCAAAGGAAGCTCCAACTCTCCAAGCTCGAGGAGATTCGTCGAGACATTTATGAGAATAATCGACTTTATAAGGAGAAGATGAAAGTTATCCATGACAAGCACATTAATAGAAAAACCTTCGAGTCAAATCATCAAGTATGGCTTTTTGATGTGAGATTTAAAACTCTTTCCTGAGAAGTTGAGATCCAAGTGGACGGGACCTTATCGAGTGGTCAAACCTTTTTCCAATGGAGCAGTAGAAATTGTTGATCCTAAGACTGGGCAAACCTTTACAGTTAATGATCAACGTTTAAAACATTTTCTTGCCCAGGTTCCCCCAAAGGAAGTTGTAAGCCTCATTGAGGGTAAATCTGGAGCTTCGCCCAACTGGAGGTAATAAACTTAACACTTCTTAGGAGACAACCTAGAGGATTCAGGCTGATCGAATACACAGCTGAAACTCAGGTGATTTCTTTCCTTACTCCCTTGCATATATTTATCTTCCAATGAATACATTGTCCAACTTAGGCATGGGGGGGGGGGGGTGGTAATTTGTATGTTCTTAGTACATACTGTCAACTTGAATTATCTTCTTAAAAAAAAAAAGAAAAAAAGAGAGAATTGGGAAAAGATTACTTAGGCATTAGAAGCTTGTCAATTTTAAGAAATGATATGTTAAGGACCTGAATTCTTAGACTCTTCAGGTCTTCGGGCTTAATTAGTCCAGGTGTCCACTAAAATGTAGACTTGTTCTTGAGTTCTCACCACCATAATTTATATCAATCTAGTCAATAAAGTAGGGTGATAAGTATACGACTTACCAACCTACCCTCTAATTTGGGGGGACTTTTAATCTAAGCATCTACATACGTTGTGCACTGACTCACTCCTCGGTGGCTTTAATGGAAATTGGGTAGCTAATGAACCTTCTAAGGTGGTTTAGCTGGCAAGTTGTCGTGGGTAATAGCCCATTGACCGTTTGTCCAAAGCCTAGCCATAGGACCATTCTCTTTTATTACTACCTTTAGGTAAATCTTAGATCAAGAAAGCCACCTACTTAAAAAGAAATAAAAAAAATGAAATAAGCCACACTTCACCGCACGAGTATGGCTAGCAAGTTGTCGTGGGTAACAAACCATTGGCCATTTATCTAGATCACAGCTCATAAAATGCACAAAAATTCCAAAACAATTAAGAAAGAAGAGGAGAAGTAGCATAATCCAAGGAGATATACATTGGGTTTGCCCTTGTGTTGACCCCACAAAAATAAAAGTAAGGAGAAAGCTACCAGTCTAATAGATACACCTTTAGGTAGCGTTTTCTTTTCGAGTCACCTAGGGGCGTAGAAACCTGAAGTTCATTTTAATTGCCATTGAGTGAGTCTTCCATAATTTTCAAGGCAAGATGCTTAGCACTTAGAGTCATTTTCCAGTCTTGGAGGGGTTGGGTAGCCGTAAAAAGTTACCCCAAAGCTCTCAACTTCAAAATCCAAAAAAAAAAAGGAATTTGCTTCTATATAGAATATGACGAGGACTTGGGCAATCTGCATTTTGACAGGCATCCGAGCACTATTGAGTCTCTATGGGTTAGGTTCTTAATAAAAATTTCCTCCTATTGACAAGTAACTTACACTTGAGCGATCGATTCTTAATTCTAGTTGCAAATAGCATTTAGGTTCACCTTGCTAGGGACTAGCAAGGGGTGGGCATGGGGGTATGATGACTCTACAATTACTAGTGTTAATTATATCAATTAGAGTCAATTTCAAGGACACATGTGAGTTACTTTCATAATATAGTGGGTATAGGAGCAATGCATGCATATCATGTAAGATCTACATTTACATTGCTTATAATTAAAGTTTAATGACCATGTGTGTGTTTCAGATGAGCAATTAAACCATATGGATGGATCCGGATCAGCGAACGGAGTCTAACAGACTCAAAATTTCCTTAATCTGACCTCCATAGCTCCCACAATAAACCTGGGAAATTCTAATCATTGATTTAATGATCAACGGCCCAAAATGAGCCACGTGTCATCCGTAGGGGCCTCCTCGCATGCTCTCATCTCCTCTTCACCGCATGCGCATGCGATGGCCACTGTTGGATCGCCATCTGATGGATGGCTGCAATCTCATCCCACACCGCGTAGCACAGTAGCAACGCAGCGCTATTTGCAAGCGAGGGACGCGAGATCGAGGCACGATCTGTGCCCCTCTACTTGTGAATAGTACTCAAAATTCAGCCATCGATCAGATAGTGAGTGGCTGCGATGAAGGCTATGTCAGTGAGGCGCAATGTGCGGCGAAAATAGCACTTCATGGAGCAGCTGATGGAGCCCATCGTGATCACATGTGATCTCACGCCGGCGGAGGTACGAACCGAAGCATGATCCACACGAGATCTCGTGCGTAAGATGGAGATCCAATGGCAGCGACTCCTTGTGTGATCGACGCGTGCCAGGGTGTGCTAGTGAGTGTTTAGCAGTGCGTGCAGGTGTGGTGGTGCCAGTTTAGCATGACCGATCAGTCGAGCATGGTTCCAGGCACGATTCAAGGTGGTCCAAAGCTACATTTAGGTGTTTTTTTCACCTATAAAAGGCCCTTAAGACCACCATTTGCACATATCTTCTACAATGAAATTTTTTCCCCACCTCCATAGAGCTTCAAAGAGTGTTCCTGGAGACGCTGAGCCACCGACGAAAGCCCCTCCATCGCCATGGCTGCTTTGATGCCATCCACCTCCTTGCATTTAGTTTCTAGTCTTTTATAGCTTATAGTTTACTTTCCTTAATGCATTCATCTAGTTTTGTTGATCACAACTTCTAGACCATGTTTGATATTCAATGAAGTAGATTTTGATATCATAATTATTGTCTCATGCTCATTCCTAGCTAGATTTTATTATCATTCATCATGTCTATTTTTCGTGCATAATTAGCTATCACTGCTCTACTATGAACCTCTAACCCTACCACACACACTCTCTCTCTCTTGCTTTTCGTGAGCAAACAAAATGAATATCTTGTGACATTAAAGCAATAAACTGAATCGATTTCTTGCCTCCCTGAGATTGACATTCAGACTTACCATTCAGTTTCCTTATTAAAATTGATGTCGTAAATAATTGCTACAACAAATGAATTATTTAAATGCATTTTTTGACATCACAAGCCAATTCCTCTAACTTGGCATGCAAGCAACTTAAGATTGTACCATGTAGAAAAAAAAGAGAACATAAGAGAGAAGACAAAATGTTTTTCTTTCATTTCTTTTCATTGAGTGTCTTACATTCTCAAATGAAGGTCATTCCTGTCAAATGGATCATAAGAAAAGAAAAAAGGGGGAGAAAGGGGAAAAACGACACTACGGATGGTAGGGCGCTTCACTCGAAGTCCTCAAGGAGATCAACCCGAGTTGGAGGGGATCAAGAGGCTTCATAAGACGGGCTCACTAGATTGGAAGGCTACTCCAAGGCTCCTGACAGACCTCGCCTGTCAGCCTCTACAGGAGCTGGGCTTCTCGGTTGGTCTTCAGGGAGCATGATTGGAACCTTGTCCATGCTAAGACCTTTAGCTTTCTATCAATCGAACTTGGAAAAAAGTTGGTCCATAGACCAACCACACAACTCCTCCATGGTAGTGTGCTTGCCCTCTAAAAGAGCCTACACCACCACTAGTGTCTACATGCCAGCCTCCATCGAGATGAGGTCACGACTTTCCTCCACAGATGGGTCAGAGGTAAAGAACTCCATCACCATCTTTAGGTTCGTCTCCAGCACACTTTTGGCCTTGTCCTTCACAATCTGGTGGGTCTTGGCAAGGTCATCCCTTGGGCTTTTCATGACCACCTCTACCTTTTCATCACTTGCCTTTAGACTGGCAAGCTCATATATAGTCATGCCCAGGTGAAGGCGCTCCTCTTTCAGAGCTGCCTCGTACCATTCCACAGCTAAGGAATAGGCGATCTTCAATACTTACACCTCTTCCTTCAGCCAGAGTATGTTGTTACAGGAAGTGTGCAGTCGGTCGGTCAAGTCTTGCAACTTCACAAGAACTCTCTTGTGAATGTTGATAAGACGCTCGTCAAGCTTCCTAGTTAGGGACTTGACTCTCTTTAGTCTTAGGCAGGCCTCATACAACTGTTGTTGCAGGTGGGACACCTGATCGATCACCTACTGCTGCAACTAGAGCTTCTTGGTAGCCTACTCAACAGCCTCCTCCGCCTTCTTTCAGGCAGTAGTAGCTTCTTCGAGCAGGTGGGCAAAGTTCTATTGATCCGCCCTGGCGGTTATCGCCCATTTTGTGGCCATATCAGCTGCCTCGCAAGAGACATTGGGGTCAGTGATATCAGACAACACATCGCCAACAGGACCGAAGAAAGACCCAAGGGTCTCAACCTATCGAGTAGGAATGATTGGAATATTAAAATCTAGTATCTTGTAGAAGTAGGGACCAAAAACACAGTGAGGAAAATAACTTACCACATGAAGGCAGTAGAAGAAAACATGTTTGAAGTTCATCCCTCTTTGATGAGGGGTAGCCCAAAGTAGGGAATCCTGCTAATGTCGTAGCACCTACCTTTCTAGCTAAGGGGCACCGCTGGAGGAGCATGCTTGTGTCGGGGTCCCCTGACCAGGCACAAGGCCCTAATGGGTCCCCTCTAGAATGGATCCCCTCACAGACTTGACCGTCTAGCCTATGATCCCAAAACCCCCCCAACCATTGGAGTCCACCATCACTCGCGCTACTGTTGTGCGCCACTTGAAGTACGATTGGTTAAAAGTGCTATCACCCAAAAAACCTCCTGACGCCACTGCCTCTTGTGCCACCTTCGTAAAGGCTCTCGAAGGACTAGTCGGTGGGGTGGGCATACCAGAGCTTCCCCCCTCAGCCACCTCGCTAAGAGTCTAATGCGGGGAGTTGCCTAGAACAATAGGCTCAGGCAGGGCTGACGGGAGAGGTGAATCTGTGAGGATCCGCCTTTTAAACCCCACCAGGGCTTGAGGAAACGGGCGTCACTAACTTTTGTATCAAAGAAGTTGTGTCATTCTTCCTTGATGTGCATACATCTAAATAGCCAAAAATGTCTATTAATGCATGTTCTCAGTACCATATTACCATCATGCATTTAGGTCAAATTGTATAAATTGTATAGTAATTGTCTCCTTTTATGGCTAGGGACAGGGGGACTTTTAATCAGGGCCTCGAACCGAGGATCCAACCATATGGATCTGATTAAGGCGGCGACTAGAGTTCAACAACTCTAAGATTGCCCCGATCGGACATCTGCAGCACCAGATATAGTCTGAGGAAGCTCAAAAATCAAGGGCCAAGATGGTGTCAATCCACACTTTAGACTATAAATCCAACCGCACGAATGGATTTGGATCGACGATCGCAGCCTAACGGCATGAAAATCGATCCAATCCGACATCCGTGGGACCTTCTGGAAGTCACAGAAAATGGACGACCAAGATGGCAACACGTGGCACCATCCCAGCTGCCCAATCAGCTCAAGGAACCACCTCTACCCTTTCTCTCCTCAATGAATCATTAATCTCAGCCATTGTATCTTGATCCAATGGCTGAGATCAACACCCACTGCTTTCTCTATCCTCGCACACCCTCTCTTTCTCTCTTCGCACGCACAATCGAATCTGGGCCGTTCGATCTTGATCCAACGGCCGTGAGCATGTGTGCCTTGGTGAGAAACACGACAATCCAGCACGACAATGCAATGGTCATACATCTGTGGGTGAGACAGAGGTCGTGTGTTCGAACCTCTTCGAGCGCTTCAATTCAGCCGGGGAGCGAGGCACGTTGATTTCGGCCGTCGGATGTAGATCGTGCAGGCAAGGAGTGGGCGACGTGATGCAACGAATGCTTGCGGTTCACGCACACGTGATCTCACATAGATGCAAACACCCGATCAAACGCAGGGGGTGCAATGCATTCTGAGCCGTTGGATGCGAGATCCAACGGTTGAGGAGAGGCAAGCGTTGACTCTTAACAGCTGAAGAAGGGTTCGAGCGCTTTAAGCCGTCCGATCTCTTGATCGAATGGCTGAGAGTGCAAAGACGTGGGCATGCATTAGGCGCGCAGGAGAGGAGGAGGCGGCAGGCTCGCACGAAGCTGTGGCAACGTGGGGTCTTTAGTGATGCTTAATTCCATCACTAAAGACCCCTTCATTTAATGTTTTAACTATGCAATGACCAAATTGCCCCCAATCCTTGAAACTATAAGAGGAGACCCCTACCCTATGAAATTCTCATCCCTTCCTTCACCTCTCTCCCTCTCCAAAGCTCTAGAGAAGCTTGTCCCGCACCTGGGATGCTCCTTTAGAGCCAAATCCAAAGTTTACTCACCCCCGTTCCAAAAGTGGATCCCGCAACAATGACAACGTTTTGCCTTGTTCTCACTTCTTCCTATTTCGTCCTCCTTCTTCCCGCCTTGTCCTCTCTCTTCCAAGTATCGCTCCGTTAGGCTCGTCCTCTAAGTAATCGTCAAGGAGGATAACATCTCTCTCCCTTCTTTTTATCGCTTTCTAGAATAGAATTTTCCACTTTCTAGCTATAATCATTTCCCGCTTTCTAGTTGTAAAAATAGTATTATTATATCAAGTGATTGTTCTCTCTCTCTCTTTCTCAGTGCTAATATCAATTCCATTGTAATTATCTCGCTTTCAAATGAAAATTCCAAAAATATATATATAATCGTGGATTTTAGATCGATGTAGCCTCCCTGTGTTCGACTCGGAATTTCTTTATTAATTTTGATTAAATTTTATCTGTTGACGGATTGCTTCGTAAATTGAACTACAACGACAGGTTTTTCAAATCCAACTCTGATCGCGTTGTTTTCCGCTAACAATATTTTGGCGTCGTTGTCGAGGAGGCAACGATTCTCGATTTTCTTTCCGCATTTCGCACATTTTACTATTTTCTAACTTACTTTATTTCTCGTCTATTGTTTAGCAGGTACCTCAACAGGGAATCCTCAAGCGGTAGATTGGAGTAAAGTGCAGTTGAAGACAACTGTAAGTGCTCCCCATTCTTCCCCCTCCATAGATTTCATTTCACAACACTAATTCAAACCCCAATTAACCTAGTTGTTTGCATAAATGCTAGGGTTAGTTTGGTTGCTTGGATTTCCACCCACATTCATTTCACCCTCATATAAAAAAAAATAAACAAAAAGATACTTCTTGTGGCATAAATCAACATACACACTACATACACCCATATTCAAGGCACATAACCTAATTGATTTTTATCTACTCAATCGGATTCTGATCTATGGAATTGGTACAAGCAAATCAACATATGAAAGAGTAGAATCAGTCTAGGTCAATCATTTTGTGTGCCTAACTTAGTGGTGCAATTTTGACCAATTGTTTGAGTTGTTTTGGCTGCACCACTTAACCTAAAATCAACTCATCAATTAGCTTCCCTGTAGGTTTTTCAATTTAGGTCAATACCTGTCACTCCACTTTACCTTTTGATTTCAAAAGGAAAAAGATCTTCACCCGTGCTTGAAAATCTGGCTTGCCTCAAAACTTGATTGAATTAACCTAATTCCAAACCCTAAAAGCTACTTAAGCAAGATTTAAACCTTAAAATCCACTCATCAAAAATAATCTTGCTTGAAAACCCTGGTTGTGCACACACTCACACATACTCAATTAATCATTAAGGGCACAACCCATCTTAAGGACCCACCACATTCCATAAGCACTACAATCCCATGCCTAAATAAAATCAAGTAGACGTTGGCCTTAAGGACTGATTCACTCTTCAAGGCCTAGTCTGAGATTGATTTCGATTAACCTGCTTGTACCAATCAATCTAATGTCTAGCTAGGGGAGTAGCGTCAAACGACCGTGGCTGGGGGGTACACTAGGAACCAGAGGCGCAAGCAAAAGGAAGAACCTTCTCCGCAGTATCTCCTTCTAACTGGTTGGATTGATTGGACACAAGTAGAGTAAATCGTCTATAATCTTAAGATGGATTCTGAGAGTCTGTAGATCTTTAGGCTACCCCACTTAAGGATAGGCTTGTTTTGTTGTGTTGCAGGGTTCTTATCCCCAGTCCTTCCGACATCTTCATAGTGTATGCTTGGAAGGAGGTCATTGAATCCCTGATTGGAAGGACCACTAGAGTATTCTAGGAGGCGTAGATTGGATTTTGGCCAAATTGATCCCATGGTTGATCAACAACCTCCTCTGCCTCAGAATCCATAGGAGATGTTTCAAAGGCAGCTGGAACAAATGCAAAGAATGCAAGAATGGTTCTAGAGAATGCAGGGCGCTCAACCCTTGAAGGATTTTTATGATCCTTCAAATTACAAGGAACGTCCCGGCATCCAGATTCCTACTAGAGACGTAGAAATCAAGCCCCAAGTATTAAGACTAATCAAACACTTTCATGGGCTTGGCTCTGAAGACCCGTTTCAGCATTTGGAGGACATAACCACTTTGGTCCAGACCATTAAGGTGCGAAACATGAATGAAAAGTAGATGATCATGAGGCACTTTCCCCACTCTCTTAGGGATAAAGCCGCCATTGGTACAGGACCATAGGAAGGCCGATCACAACTTGGAACGATCTGAAATCAGCTTTCCTGAAGAAATTCTTCCCTGTCGGACGTACCAATGCTCTGAGACGAGCGATTACTACCTTCACCCAGTGGCTAGGGGAGCAGTTTCATGTTGCCTAGGAGCCATTCCAGGACCTATTGCGGAAGTGTCCACACCGCGAGGTGCAGAAATGGCAGCTTGTGCAGATCTTTTACCACGGGTTGACTGAGTAACTCAGAAATCACGTGGATGCTTCTTGTGGAGGCAATTTCCTCAATAAAGATGTAGATAGCACACACGATTTGTTTGAGGAGATGAGTGAAAATTCAATCAATCATGCCTCCATGGATACTTTTAACCAGTCCCAACAACCCAGATCGAATGTTAATGAAGTCCACGACTCTCATTCATTCGATATGGAACTGATTTGCAATAAACTAGATAAGGTGGACTTGGTTACTAAAAGGATGGAGTGGATAGCTGGAAACTCAATGAACAATTCTCGATCCACTCAATCATAGAATTCGGGATTCCATTTGTTGTGAGCTCCTTCTGGACGGGAGCTCATGAATCAACTGGATGCGGCTCAACCTATGAGGCAGCATTATTCGGAACCCCACTGGTTCCCAACTAGAACCTTTGATCTCAGTTTCTCTGATCCCTCCCTTTCTTTCTCTCCATCCTCACCTTATGAGGATGTCTATGCTGTACAGGAGAATGTTAGGTCCAACCCTTACTCTAATGCTTATAATCCAGGTTGGAGGAACCACCCTAACTTCTCCTGGAAAAACCCAGGGCAACAAACCCAATTCCGACCCACCAACTATGCTCTGCAAAAACCAATGGGTCAGGGTCATGTTTACACTCAACTGCCCCTAAATCAGGTCAATCAGCCAGCTTGGAATGCCCGTCAAACTGTAGGGCAGGCTTATTTAAACCGACAGATGGTAGAAATGCAAGGATCTATCCTCCAGCTCATGCAGCAAATGAAAACTTCGCTGGACAACTTGCAAATCGGGTTCATTGATAATTCTCGTCAACCCGGATCTCTGCCATCTCAACCCGTACCCAACCCGCGTAATATCCAGAATCCGGACAATCAAGCCCAAGGGTATGGGAATCAGAGGGACCCGCATGCACATACTCAAGTGCTTGAGCAGGGTCCTTCCTCTTCTACTTCTTCAAATCAAAGGTTTCTAGCTAATGAAGCCCCTCCAATCTTTCCTACCCTCCCCAAGACCCAAACCCGTATGCATCCTCTAATTCAATTACCTTGAGGAGTGGAAAACAAACTCAGGATCCACAACCACACTGTTATGATCTACCAAATCTTGGAGAGCTTGAGGAGAGAAAGGAGAACTCTGAAGAAGAAATCAAGGCTCAGGAACCTGATTCCGAAGATCTATCTCATGTTCCTTTTCTTGAAGCCTTGATTAAGCTTAGGAAGAAGAAGCTTGTTGATAGTAACAAGGAGCTCTTGAATATATTCAAGAATGTCGAGATCAATATCTCGCTCCTCGACGCTATCAAACACATACTAGCTTACGCTAAATTTTTAAAGGATTTATGCACATAGAAGCATAAGCCGAGGGAATCTATTCTGAGGAAGGTGGTACTCTTCGAGCAGGCTAGTTCTATTATCCTACATCACCTTCCTCAGAAAAAGAGAGATCTAGGTGCTCCTTTGATTTCTTATGTCATTGGAGATTACACCTTTGGTAGAGCACCCCTAGATCTAGGTGCATCCATTAACCTAATTCCGACTTCTCTTTACGAGAAGTTCGGATTAGGTGAACTACGGCCGACTTCAGTAACATTGTAGTTAGCGGACCGTTCGGTCACAAATCCGTAAGGTGTTATTGAAGATGTTATTGTCAAGGTTAAGGATTTCTATTTTTCTGTAGATTTCCTTGTCCTTGACATGGATGTACCTGAAAATTTAAGGAACATGCCCATCATTCTGGGGCATCCATTCTTGGATATCACTAAGGCCAATATCAATTGTAAGAGCGGTAGCATGGAAATCGCCATTGGGGATCAGAAATTGAAATTGGATATTTTTAAGGTGATTAACAAATTCGAGGATTGTGGATTTATAGAGGAACTTGAGGAAGACAACTAGAATATTGAAACATGTATGGCGATTTCTGCAATTGAAAGTTTCTCTTGTTGTGATGGATTTGACCTGCAACCCTTTATGGCAAACCCGCCACATTCTGAAGAGGTTATTGATTTTTTTCACTTTCAACCTCTTCTTCTTGATGAATCTTCATCAGCATCATCCTTACCTTCAATCCCAAACCTACCCCAGCTCGAACTGAAACCATTGCCTGAGAGTCTGAAATATCAATTTTTGGGACCACAAAAGATGCTCCCTGTGATTATCCGTGCTAGATTAACTAAGGAGCAGGAAATTAAATTGATCAAGGTCCTAAAGGAACACAAGGAGGCAATTGGTTGGACCATTCATGACCTTATGGGAATCGAGCCATCTTACTACAATCACAGAATATTCATGGAAGATGGATCCCTCCCTTCTTGCCAAATGCAGAGGAGATTAAACCCTAATATGCGAGAAGTGGACAAGAAGGAAATTATTAAGTGGCTCGATGCAGGAATCATTTATCCGATCTCTGATAAACCTGAGGTAAGTCCCGTACAAATTGTTCCCAAGAAAGTCGAGATTACCGTTGTGACTGATGAGAAAGGAGAATCTGTCATGACTTGTTCAACTTCCTCTTGGAGGGTTTGTATCGATTACAGGAAGTTGAACACAGCCACAAAAAAGGATCATTTCCCTTTGCCCTTTATCGATCAAATCTTGGAAATAACTAGCTGGGCAGAAGTACTTCTGCTTCCTAGACAGTTACTCGAGATACAATCAAGTCCCTATCCATCCCGAGGATCAAGAAAAAATGACTTTCACCTATCCCTACGGAACCTTTACTTTCCGCAGGATGCCATTCGGCATATGCAATGCACCTGCGACTTTTCAAAGGTGTATGCTAGCCATATTCTCTGACATGGAGGAGAGTTTATGGAAGTCTTCATGGATGATTTCTCTATTTTCAGAGAATCGTTTGATTCCTCCTGGCTAATCTTGAAACGATCCTTAAAAGATGCATCAAAACAAGACTGGTCCTTAGCTGGGAAAAGAGTCATTTCATGACACAAGGCATCGTCTTGGGTCATGTAATCTCTGAACGGGGAATCGAAGTTGACAAAGCTAAGGTTGATGCTATCTCTAAACATCCTCCTCCCACATCTGTCAAACAAATTCGATCATTTCTTGGTCATGTGGGATTCTATAGGAGGTTCATCAAGGACTTCTCTAAGGTTGCTCCCCCTCTGAGCAACCTTCTCTCCAAAGATACACCGTTTGATTTCAACGAATCATGCCATAAGGCATTTGATTTTCTTAAAACGGCAGTCACTTGTGCTCCGGTGTTGCAACCACCAGTTTGGACAGCCCCATTTGAGATCATGACCGACTCTTCTGATTATGCGGTCGGGGTTGTTTTGGGTCAGAAGATTGACAGGAAACCC
The DNA here is from genome assembly GCA_037157565.1 of Thalassia testudinum. Lineage (NCBI taxonomy): Eukaryota > Viridiplantae > Streptophyta > Magnoliopsida > Alismatales > Hydrocharitaceae > Thalassia > Thalassia testudinum. Next base: position 151,725,385 of record JAZHRO010000031.1, read on the forward strand.
TCTATCATCTACTATGCTAGGAAAACTCTAAATGAGGCCCAAAGAAATTACATTGTTACTAAGAAGGAATTACTAGTTGTAGTATTTGCTTTGGAGAAATTTAGGGCTTATCTTTTAGGGTCTTATATCATCATATATACCGACCACTCAGCCTTAAGACATCTCTTGGCCAAAAAGGATGCCAAACCCCAGCTTATTCGATGGATTCTTCTGCTTTAAGAATTTGATCTTGAAATCAGGGATAAATCCGGGGCACAAATGTGGTGGCAGATCATCTATCGAGACTTATGAGTGATTCTTCTCATCTGGATATTTCGATTGCTGATACTTTTCCGAACAAGACTATCCTTGAAGTTTCAAGTGTCCAAACCCCGTGGTTTGTTGACATTGTAAATTATTTGGCTGTTGGTCAAATCCCTCAAGATTGGACCAAGTAACAATGAGATAGACTCAAATCTGAGGCCAAATATTACTTTTGAGAGGACCCTGAACTGTACCACATCAACTCTAATCAGATTATTCGTCGATGTGTTCCAGAGAATGAATTCAAAAGTATGCTCGAGTTCTACCATAAATCTGCGTGTGGTGGACATTTCTTCGGGAAAAAGATGGCTGTAAAGATTTTGCAATCTAGATTCTATTGACCACCTTTATTCAAGGATGCGCAGGAATTCTCGAGGTCATGTTCCCGATGCCAGGCACTTGGGAGCATAACCAAGAGAGACATGATGCCTCTAAACCCGATTCTTCCCATCGAAATCTTCGACATTTGGGGCATCGATTTCATGGGACCCTTCCTCCCTTCATTTGGACACCAGTACATTCTCATCGTTGTTGATTACGTGTCCAAGTGGATCGAGGCTATTCCCACCTGCACCAATGACCATAAGGTGGTCATCGATTTCTTCAAGATCTTCAGTCGATTCGAAATTCTGAGGGCCATCATCAGCCATGGTGGTACTCACTTTACTAATGCCCAGTTTCATAATTTACTGGCAAAATACAGGGTAAATCATAGAATCTCCACACCTTACCATCCCTAGATGAATGGACAGGCTGAGATCTCCAATCAGGAGAACAAGAATATTCTTAAGGAAACGGTTAGGCCTAATCGTAAAGACTGGACTTAAAAGCTTGAGGATGATCTTTGGGCCTACTGTACGGCGTACAAAATGCCTGTCGGCATGTCACTGTTTCGTCTTGTGTATGGAAAGGCATGCCATTTACCCATAGAAATTGAACATAGGGCATTCTGGGCAATCAAGCATTGTAATGTAGATTTGAGTTTAGCCGGAAAGATTAGGAAACTCCAACTATCTGAGTTGGAGGAGCTTAGAAAAGATGCATACGAGAATGCCAAGATCTATAAGGCTCGGACCAAAGCTCTTCATGACCAATTGATATCCCGCAAGAGCTTTGAGCCGAACCAAAAGGTCTGGCTCTTTAGTTCTCGACTTACTTTTCCGGCAAACTTAGGTCAAAAGGGAACGACCTGTTCATCATCGATTAGATATCTCCAAATGGGGCCATTCAGATCTCTGACCCAAAGATGGGTAATTCATTTAAAGTCAACGATCAACGTCTGAAGCATTTTATTGACCGTATTGTTCTATAACCCGTCTCAGACATGGTTGCTCTAATCACATTGTGATTTCTTTGGCTGGACTTCTCCTAGTTGATGGCATTAAACTCAACAGTTGTACAGTTTGACTCAGAGCTGACCGAGCATCATATTCAGGTGATATCTTCTACATTCTACCCTTCCTTTCATGTCTTTGATTCTTAATGCAGACATTGCATCAGCTAGGCATGGGGGGTGGATTCATTTCTGAATCATTTTGTCATCTCTGTGGAATTCTTATAAATTCTACTTGTTTTCTCTCTCTAAAAAAAAAATTGAATTAGGAGAGAATACTTAGGCATTAGGACTTTTCAATCTTAGGAAATATTACAGTAGGATCTGAACACTAAGACCCTTCAGGTCTTTGGGCTTAATTAGCCCGAGTATCCACTAAAATGCAGATTTGTTTATCAAGTCCTCGCCATCCTGAATTCTATTTCAATTTGGTTAAATAAGTTGGGGTGATAAGTACACAACTTATCAACCCACCCTTTGATTTGAGGGAACTTTAAGCCTAAGCATCTACACACTATTCGCACTGACTCATTGTTCAGCGAGTTTAATGGAAATTGGGTAGCTAATGAACCTTCTAGGGTGGTATGGCTAGCAAGTTATCGTGGGTAATAGCCCATAGGTAGGTTGTCCAAAGCCCAGTCACTAGACCATTCTTTTCCTACTACCTTTAGATAAATCTTAGACTAGGGAAGCCACCTACTTTAAGAAAAAAAAAGTTCATAAAGAAAAGAAAAAGAAAAGGAGAAAAGAAAAAATAATAAGCTACACTTCACCGCACGAGTATGGCTGGCAAGTTATTGTGGTTAACAGCCCATTGGTAGGTTGTCTAGATCCTAGCTTAAGAAATGCACATTTAATTCCTAAAACACTTAGGAAGAAGCAGAGAAGTAGAATAAGCCAGGAAGATATACACTGGATTCACACTTGTGTTGACCCCATACAAAATAAAAGTAGGGAGAAAGCTACCGATCGTATAGATACACCTGTAGGCAGAATTCTTTTTAAGGTCACCTAGGGGCGTATAAACTCGAAGTCCATTCTGATTGCCTATCAACGAGTCTATCACATTCACAAAAAGATGCTTAGAACTTAGGGTTCTCACCAAGTCTTGGGTGGGTTGAGTGACCGTAGAAAACCGCTCTGAAACCCTAAACTCAAAAATCCAAAAAATTAGAAAAGAAGAAAAAGAGGAAAAGAGATCCTCCTTTAAATAAGGCAAAGGCCTGAGGCGGTCTGTATTTTGGCAGATATCTGAGCACTGTTGTGTCTTTGAAGTTCAGGTCCTAAGTAAAAATTTCTTAATGTTGAAAATGACTTTTGCCTGAGTAATCTAATCCTAATTCTTTTATAAATAGCATGTAGTTTTTGCTAGGGACTAGCAAAAGATAGGCATGGGGGTGTGATGTGCATACATCTAAATAGCCAAAAATGTCTATTAGTGCATGTTCTTAGTATCATATTAGCATCATGCATTGTAAATATTGCATAACATGCATAATCATGCATTTAGGTCAAATTGTACAAATTGTATAGTAATTGTCTCCTTTTCTGGCCAGGGATAGGGCAACTTTTAATCAGGGCCTCGAATCGAGGATCCAACTGTACAAATCTGATTAGGGTGACGACTGGAGTTCAACGACTCTAAGATCGCCCCGATCGGACATCCGTAGCATCAGATATAGTCTGAGGAAGCTCAGAAATCAAGGGACAAGATGGTGTCAATCTGCACTTCAGACAATAAATCTGACCACACTGATGGGTTTGGATTGACTATTGTAGCCTAACAATGCAAAAATCGATCCATTCCGACATCCATGGCACCTTTTGGAAGTCACAGAAGATGGACAGCTAAGATGGCACCACATGGCGCCATCCCAGCCGCCCAATTAGCCCAAGGTACTGCCGCTGCCCTTTCTCTCCTCAATGAATCATTAATCTCAGTCGTTGGATCTTGATCCAATGGTTGAGATCAACGCCCGCTGCTTTCTCTATCCTCTTACGCCCTCTCTTTCTCTCTTTGCACGCATGATCGGATCTGGGCCATTAGATCTTGATCCAACGGCCATGAGTGTGTGCACCTTGGTAAGAAACGTGACAATCCAGCACGACAGCGAAATGCTCATTCAACTGTGGATGAGATAGAGGTCACGCATTCGAACCTCTTCGAGCGCTTCAATTCAGCCGGGGAGTGGGGCGCGTTGATGTCGACCATCAGATGCAGATAGTGCGGGCGAGGAGTGGGTGACATGGCACAACAGATGTGTGCGGTTCACACACATGTGATCTCACACAGATGCAAATACCCGATCAGATGCAGGGGGTGTGATGCATTCTGAGCCGTTGGATGCGAGATCCAACGGCTGAGGAGAGGCAAGCATTGACTCTCAACGGCTGAAGAAGGGTTCGAGTGCTTTAAGACGTCGGATCTCTTGATCGGCTGAGAGCACATAGACATGGGCGTGCATTAGGTGCATAGGAGAGGAGGAGGCGGCAGGCACGCGTGAAGCTGTGGTGATGTGGGGTCTTTAGTGATGCTTAATTCCGTCACTAAAGACCCTTTCATTTAATGTTTTAACTATGTAATGACCAAATTGCCCCCAATCCTAGCAACTGTAAAAGAAGATCCCTACCCTACGAAATTCTCATCCCTTTCTTCACCACACACTCCCTCTAAAGCTCGAGAGAAGCTTGTCCCACACTTGGGATGCTCCTTTAAAGCCAAATCCAAAGTTTTCTCACCCCCATTTCAGAAGTGGATCCTATGACAATGACAACGTTCTGCCTCATTCCTGCTTCTTCCTACTTCATCCTCCTTCTTCCCTCCCCGTCCTCTGTCTTCCAGGCGTCTCTCCGTCCGGCTCATCCTCCAAGCAATCGTCAAGGAGGATAACATCTCTCTCCCTTTTATCGCTTTCTAAAATAGAATTTTTTGTTTTCTAGCTGTAATCATTTCTCACTTTCTAGCTGTAATCATTTTCCACTTTCTAGTTGTAAAAATAGTATTATTATATCAAGTGATTGTTCTCTCTCTCTCTCTCAGTGCTAATATCAATTCCATTGTAATTATCTCACTTTCAAACAAAAATTCCAAAAAAATATATATAATTGTTGATTTTAGATTGAGTAGCCTCCCTGTGTTCGACCTGAAATTTCTTTATGAATTTCTGTTAAATTTTATCTGTTGACGGATTGCTTCATAAATCAAACTACAACTATGGGTTTTTCAAATCCAACTCCGATCGCATAGTTTTCCGCTAACAACATTCCTCTTCATGCACTTAAGGGGGACCTCCTCCTCTTCGCCACCCGCCACTTCCTTTTTCCCTCTTTGGGATGAGAAGATCCTCCCCCCTCGCCCCGCTCTGAGGGCCTGTCCCCTGCCTCTCTTCGCCTGGACCCACCTTGAGAAGAACTGCTGGGTCGTCTCCTCAGAGTATCTAGATGGACAAACTGTCCAAAAGCTGGGAAAAGGAAAAATAAAAGTTATTCAAATGGTAGAGGAGATAAGCTATCTAAACCTACTACCCCCAACTTACATTGTGTGGGATAGGAATATGCAACCCATGTCAATGCCACCTAAACATTTCTCCACCTTAGCTTTGATCTGGCAATTGGCCTAAAGCTCATTATCCTGTCCGTTTTTGCCTGAGCAGACGATCAATTTCCTTGGAGCTAGTCGACAGGTCTCTTTCAGGTGAGCCTTGCCACTTATAGGGGACTACTAAAGTCTTGACATTGTGGAGGAAGAAAAGTGGTGATCTTGCCCCTTCAAGCTATCAGGAAGATCAACTATTCTGTATTTGGTGTGCCGACTGTACAAGGTGTATGTACAAGAGGGGGGCCTACCCCTTTTTACCTTAAGGGGCATGAGCCCAAAAATTAGGCAAAATATGCCCAATTGGGGAATGATTCCCAAGTGGAAAAAGATGACAGTAAAGGCGTTGAAAATGGGCCAACAGTCCAGGATAAGTTGAGAAGGGGCAAGATTGTAATGACAAAGAAATGAAACCAAAAAAGGGTTCAAGGGCACCCGTAGGCCATTCTCTATGGCAATTTACAAATAATAAACATGACCACCCCCCCATCAAAACACAGGTGGGTCATGGACCCGTAAGGGTTGAACTAGAATCCATGCACCACCAAGAATTCATTAATGGTGGACCGACTACGAAAGTCAGAAGTAAAACTGTACAACTCCTTCGTCTCGGACGCAATGGCCAAGGAAGAAGACCCGAACTTACCCTTGTCTACGAGTCCGGACATCATCAAGCTCCCACTACTCCTTCTGACGCAGTGTCTTTGGATGAACAGAACCTCTCATGGTTCTCCGAAGAAGGAGCAGAAGCAAGCTCTCAAGGTGGGTTCACAATAGTAAAAGTGAGTAAGTGGGGCCTTAACTCTGCCCCATCCATATTTATAACCCTCAGGGGGAGTTCTCCCTCTGCGGGATGTGGATTTCAAAAAGAAAATCTCGTGATACGAGGTGCAAATTTCAAAAGAGCCCACCAAATTGAAATGACCATGATCATCATTATGGACTTTAAATACCCCTGCGCATGTATCATTTCTCCGCAATCACAGCGATCGCATTGTTATCCATTGTGATATTTGAAGTAAATATGCCTCATGATTATGGCAATTAATGTCAGTTGATGGAAACACCATCATGAGCCATAACTAGCTCATTTTGACCCAATTAAGTCAGTAAATGCTCCTACATAACTGCCAGAGAGTCACAAGTCACTGCGTAATCATTTTAAGGGAAAAGTAAGAAACTAGGGTTAAAACTACAATTTTACCAGCTTATCATGAATGCAGTACAGCCACAGGTTTTCTAAGGGGTTGATTAAAGGTCGAATGGTCTTAAAAAGATAACAAGTGGGTTAAACAATTAGAAAGGGGTTTTCACATTTTTTAAGAATTAAATGACTTCTTGAAACCTTAAAAATAGACCTGCTTAATTAACTGAGGTTCTTATCAGGATAAAATTCACCTAAACCCTCTAAAATTCATAGAAAAATATTCTCTAGGGTTTGGAACCTTCAATTTGACTATCAGGACCCATTTTGACCCAGAACAGAGTCACAGACAGACATTTGCCCTAATTTGGATTTTTGCATAAATTACCTAGTTAAACATGGTCAAAACCAAAATCCAACTTACCATTGGATTCTTTAGGTCTAAATTATGTTTGTACCAAAATTTGGACCCAAGATAAGTTTGTCTTGACCTAGTTTGCAAATTAGTTCTGTATAATTACATTTCTACCCTTAACTTTCAAAATCTTTTCAAATAGACCCTTAACTTTGTCATCATTCTCACAAAAAGGTCCCTGTCGCCATTAAAACCTATTCCTACTTGCTCCAGCAACCTTAAATTGGTAAGAACTCCCTGATTTCTTGACGAATCCCTTTCAAATTTGAAAGGGAAGGTCATCACGAAATTCCCTTCCTTTTGAACTTGATCCTAAGCCCTAAAACCTACCAATCTCTCATGCAAACGCATGAGAGATTTGGATATCAAAGAATTCCCAAACTCTGACGAGCTTTCCAAGCTTGGGAAGCTTACTTCCTAAGCTGCAACCGCCCTCTAATGACCTATAAAAGAAAACCCAGGCCAGGCCGAACCCCTCAAGCTTGAATTCGACCAGAGTAACCCTCACATTCTTCTCTCCTCCTCTAGCTAAATTGCTCTTCAAGCTCCGATGACCCTCCTTGCCTCCCCTCGTCGTTTGACCACAATACCAGCGGTAGATTCTCCTTCCTTGCCTTCTTCCACGTCGAGCAGTACCCGCCGTCGTCCTTATCTCCTTCATCCTTGCCGTCCACCCCTTATCAGAGCAGCTTCATCTCCGGTGCTGGCCACACCTCAACCGGTGCCAACTCCGCTCCCTGTCATCTGCTACCTCTCCTAAACGACTCCTCAACTTCCAGTCTTCGTTTCCAGACATTCTCCACTTCGTTTCAACCATCGACTCGCCCTCCGTGACTTCATTTTCGAACTTGCTGACAAACCTCCGGTGAGCTCTAGCGGCTTCCACACTCGCCCAACCGCACCGCTTCCACTTGCCTCACCATCGCCTCAACCCACCGACCAAAACCCCTCGAGTAATTGAGGGGATTGGTCTCTCTATCGCCTCCCCTGACTCACACACTCTCACACACATTCCGCAAGGTTGACGACCTCCACACCCACTCACATGTGATGCCACCACCACAGTTACATTCCCTGACGTCCAGCGAAGCTCCTGAGCACTTCTGATGTGGCCATGAGGCCGTGTTTCTGTTTTCAGGTTACGGGTCTTGCCCGCCATTAATGGCAAGCTTCGAGAAAGCTTGAAGCTTGCTTCACGCTCGATAGCACCAGGCATCCTGCTCCAGGCATAGCGGAATCCCACCAGGAACACAACTCGAGGACCAATTTGGCCCTTTGACTGAGCCTTTGATAGGAATTAGATGCATCAGCTGCTGCAGCCAGTGCGTGGAAGAAGCAAGGGACCTTTAGTCACACATCGGAAGTGGCAAAGCAGTTGAAGGCACATAAATTGAAAAAGTGATACAACCTTATTACCTCAACACATAGGGAGGTGATGTCCCCCGTACGCTCCCCTCACATGCACATTGTCCGCGACACCTGACCCCGCAGACCTGGTGCTCCCGACCTGCCTAAGCCCTTCACTCCTCGGCTGCGACCATGCCCGTAGCCCTAGACCCGGGTTTGCGCCTACCCGATTACTCGGTTACCCACTGAGAGGCTCTGTGAGGGCAGAGCCTAAGAGAGAAAGAGAAGGAGAGATCGCGTGAGGTAGGGGGAGGGTTTTGCTACAGAGAGAATTGGCTGACACTTAGCCAATTGAAGAAGTTTCCCCCTCTGTGCGAAGTAGCTGAACAGAGAAAGAAGAAGAAGAAGGCTTGAGCAATAGAGGAAGAAGAAATAGAGAAGAATAAGAAGAAGAAGAGGTGAAAAAGAAGAATCAAAGAAGAAGAAGAAAGCAGATGCATAAGAAGGAGAAGGAAGAAGAAAAGGGAGAAACAAAGGAGAGGGCCATTTAAGGCGTCTAATATCTAAGGGAGACGTCTGATTACTACTTTAGCATTCAAGCTACTGTGAGAATATTCGGTCCTGATTACTGTGCCATTATTACTCTAGTTTACATATAACTATACTTAATAATTGGTAATCTAAATCACCATTAATTTGTTATAGATTTCTTTTTATCATGTTGAATTCTTGTTATACTCATGTTCTACACTGATTATCATTTTTGAGTAGTTTATTTGGTTTAAATTCTTGTGCTCATTTACATTATTGAGATTAGTGTGTGAATTCCTATTTACTCTCTGTGTTCGACCTCGGAACTTTTTTGAGTAATAAAATTTATTTGTTTGAGCGCTATTTTGGCTATACTACAACGCGACAATTTTAAAACACTGATTTAGCACACAGACATTTTGGCGCCGTTGCGGGGGAGCAACACGCAATTCACCACTATTCTCTGCATTATTTGATTATATTTGAACACTAACTTGCCCTGCTTGCTTTCTTATGATTTTGTGAGGTACTTCACAAGGAGATTTTCCACGCAAAACAGCCACACCAGGGCAGTTAACTTCTCCATTCTTCCCTAATCAACCTCCTTATCTTGGGAAGACAAAAGAAAAAAGGAAACAATTGATTAGGAATCACCTACCTTATTTCATAGTAATCATCATTTAAAAGGCAAAATTCTTGATTTGCGAAATTCTTTTCAAATCTCATTGAGTTGAAGCGATTATGTTTAGAGATCCTACCCTAAGTTGCTTGTGCCGATTAGAGACAACACTTAAAATTCTAAATCACTTTGGGCTAACACATTTCTTGCTTGAAGCCCAAGGTGAACATATCAAGACCAATTGGACTTAGAAATAAAGCCAATTAGAGTTTCTGCATTAAGGTTTTGGAGTGCTAGTTCACACTTGCCTGCATAAAAGGAAACAAACCCACCCACATTTGTGTGCTACCCAAGCCCTTGGTTGAGAAGATCTAATCAACAGAAACCCTAAAAATCATGCTCTAAATTTACTTGAACCCTAAAATCCTTGGACTTAATAACTTGGGAATCAAATCAGGGCGATTTCTAGGTCTTGACCTAGATCTCATTCTGCCATCTTTAGGACAGGTCAGGTGAAGTTCGTCTACATTGTAGGACAACCAACTTTCAAATTAGGTCACAAGTTGAATTAATTTCTAATCAAGTGAAACTCAAGGCACAAATTAGGACATAAAAGTGATAGACTTAAGGACTTAAGTTCATACATTCCGGTCTACCTGGACCCTCAGTGACAAGGAAGGTCGGGTAGGGGAAACCCTGTAACCCTTGGGGACGCTCTATCGTGTAGGGGTCTTTGTGGGGCTCTCCCTTCCTGGCTGCCAGGTACTTCTCAAGTGTGTGAATTTCTGATTAGGAGGTATCATCCACCTCGAAATTGCCTTAGTCATCCAAAAATCTTTGGGTGCCTTGATTGGGTCAATCTCACATCCAGTCCCTCATCCCCTCTATTTAGAGCACACACACAGATTTCCTTGGGAATCTCTTTTCAGATCTAATCACTTTCGATCTAATCTTGAATTTTGATTCTACATCTTGATTCCACCATCTGATTCAAAAATGCAACCTGGCACACCATTTAAGAAACCTAAATCTCAAATATCCATGAAAGATAGAATGGTTGAGGATGCCCTTAGATTTTATGAGATTGATGACAAAACCTCAAAACCAATTGAAGACATTTAGGTTAATGTATCGATAACAACAACCTTGATCATAAAATGCACCCAAATAATTATAACACAAGTAACAAATGAATCTACATGGGATGTTCTCATGACAGGATACATTGAGTTAGAGAAATTACATAACTTTGAATATCTCCAATGCATGACAAATCCTGTACTTTAGGAAAGACACCAAGATGATCTTGAAAAATGGGAGGAGATGATAAAATTATTAAAGCAGATTATCAATCAAAAATACCCGTACATTCCCTAAACATTTAGCGAAACATCTTGGAGCAATACTGAGGATCTATCCAAGTTTCCAAATCCATGGTTCCAGAATAAAGGTTGTTGTGGACCTCTAGCCTAAATGGAATATGATCAACCTAATATACAGATTGATACGCCTGACCGAAAGACGGGTTGGGAGGATCCAATTGCAAGAGAATACTATTTTGAGCCAGCCCTAGAAAGCTAAAACCCTGGTTCACCAAGCTTAGATTTCCTAGACTCCTGTGATAATGAGATTGAATTAGAATCTCTCGAGGGTGTAAATTCCGCTCCTTACTCTGATAAGGTGACCCCCGAGGGCAATTCTGACAACTCTGTAGAGCCCAACCTAGATTCTAATGATCCAACCCACACTCTTAACCTAGAATCTGGATCTGAGCCTTATTGGGATGATTACAAGGCCCCATATGATGAAAATCAGAATTTGAATTTGGATTATAATTTTAGGCCTGTATTTGATGAATGTGCCTCTCCAACACCCTCAAAAACACAAATTAATTTTTCAAAAGTCACGCTGATCTACGATACAGAAATCAAAGAGTCAGAGGAATTGGGTTTTTATTGGGTCATCCCTACAAGCCAAAAACCCAAGCCCAAACCCAATAGGGATACCTTTTTGAGCTCGGAATCTGAGAATAGGCTAGACCCAAGTCAGGTTCCTAAGTCTACATCTTGTGATTTATTCTGTGGTGGAACCTCTAATCTCGAATCAAATGCAAAACTTGATTCTCGCAAATTCTCTGACGATTTCGAATCCTACTATGATTCCGGAGAACCATTGTTTCCTGACGACTATGAGCCAATCTATGACCTCAGCATACATGATCCATTCTTCAACTTTGACTCTGAGGTCCCTGATCTTGAGATCAATGATTCAAAATCTGGTTCCATTAAGATGGAATCATTTCTTTTTATCCTCAGGAATCAAAAACAAAAACTGCCGAGAGTGACTACAACCCAGAGTTCGAATCTTTTCTTGACTCAAACTTTCTTCATCTTATAAACACTCTTCAAGCATTTACCTTTGAGTTTGATGGCTACTATGACTCTGTAAATGAACCCACCTTTGAATCCTCACTAGAAGAGCTCTCATACACAATTCTTATTAATGCCACCTCTTCAACATATGCAGAACCTACCCAAACCCGTTCGCAACCCCAACCCACAACCAGACTCAATTTCTACTATGATTCTCCTCTCAATCCGATTGCAGATGATTCTCCTCCACATTCAAATCAGGTTTCGAACTTCGATCAGACTACAAATCATGCCCCATCCTTCTCTGATCACTCTCGTAGGGATCTCACATCTTCCAGTGATTCCTTTGAGGATCCCTACTCTGACCAGGCTGATCCAACTCAGCCAAACCCTAGATTCACACTTCCGCATCATTCTGAGCTCCACAGCATATTGTGGGTTCCTCATCTCTTGATCTATATCTATCAATCTGCCAGATTAATTGGGTTTGGGCTGCATCATCAGCCTGCTGATCTAAACAAGCACCTGGTTAGACCAACCAGGCTATTAATCAAGGTTCTTGTTATGCAAAACTCATCTAATTTCAACACTCCTTCTCCATACCATTTTTCGCTCGGCTAAAGGCGTTGAATTTAGCGCTTAACAGGAGGTAACCCATCATTCTGAAAAACCCAAGATCCTTCTGATTCTCCTTCTGTACTTCACGTCTATTGCACCCTGAGTTCAATTTTAGAACAGTTGATCCCACCTTTGGTATGCATACCAGGGCTTGAAATCGTCTGTAATAGTCATTTCTGACTCGTTCGCCCACCCTATAATCATGTTCTAATTCCTGAACCCAAAACTGTTTCACACCCTCTGTTTACAATGAGGACATTGCAAAACTTAGGCATGGAGGGGTGATAAAGTGCAAACATACAAAAAATTCACAGTTTGGAAGGGTTCTCACAAAAAAAAACACATATTCCAAAAACTAAAAAAATAAAAAATTGAAAAAAAAGAACAAAAATGGGAGAAGGGAGGAAATTTTGATGGTATATCAGGTTTGAGAAGAAAAAGGAGAGGAGAGAAAAATGTCAAAAAGGAACATAATTTGAAAAGAAAAGAAAAAGAGATAGTCATTAATAAAAGATTAAGGAATTGACTTAGTTCTAGACCAAATCAAAAAAAAGAAAATGGAAGGCAAAAAGTGCTAAAGAAACAAAAAAGTGATTAGTAGGAATGCTGATTTTAGGCCTCTTGGGCTGCAATCCATCCTAGGCTTAAAAATTCAAGTACCCAGTAAGATCTGGATAGTCCTCAAGAGGTTGGAGAAAATGCGAAGCTTAAGTATTAGGTCTAAGGCTTAGGGATTATTCGGTCTCGTTAACTGATCTCTGGTTTGCGAGACTCGGTAACCTAAGCACCCCAACCCACACACAGTCTAGTTCAGTGCGCCTAAGTATCAAAATCTCGCAAAATGCGTTAAATATGTTCTAGAAAAAAGTTACCTAGATTAAGAGCGGCTGATCAACACAAGTTGGCTTGGACGAGTTCTCGATGCGGAGAGGCGGGAAATTCCCCTCGGAGATGTGCAATAACATATCATCTCCTCGGTGCTTATCTCCTAGGATATCTAAATATCCTACTGGGGGTATGTAAGCACCTTGTGCTGGTTCAGATGCCATGGGCGGCATTATCTCGAAATGTCGATTGCCAGGGTCTGGATTTAGCTACAGAATGCCATGGGCATGATTATCTCGAAATCTCAAAAGCTAGGGTTCTAGGGGTTGCCATGGGCGGTGCTATCTCGAAGCATCGATTGCTAGGGACCCTACGAGGATTGATGGTAGGGACTAGGAATCCGATACATACCGTGTTGTAAAGCTAATCCAAAGCTAGAAATAAAAAGAAAAGAGAGAGAAAACACTCCAAAAACAAGAAAAATTCCTCTATCTCTCTCTGACAAAAATGCACTGCAAACTAAACATGGACTAAAACATGTTACAAGCATGGGTGCTTTAACCGCGGAGTTCAACGAACCTTAGGTTAGTTCCTGTGGGCCTTAGAAACCTTTGTGGCAAACTGAAGTTAGAACTGGTCAGGTCCGGATCTTGGTTGGTACTTGAGTACCTCTAGGCCTATTATTAGCATTCTAACCTAATCTACAAAAGAAAGCACACATCAAAGTTTTAAGCATGAAATGTTTTATGGTCATGAATCAAAGTTAATACCTTGAAATTTTACTAAGGGACTAGTAAAATCTAGGCATGACGGTATGATGGGGACACCATCATGAACCATAACTAGCTTATTTTGACCCAATTAAGTCAGTAAATGCTCCTACATAACTGCCAGAGACTCACAAGTCACTACATAATCATTTTGAGGGAAAAATAAGAAATTAGGGTTAAAACTGTAATTTTACTAGCTTATCATGAATGCAGTACAACCATGGGTTTTCTCAGGGGTTGAATAAAGGTCAAATGGTCTTAAAAAGATAACAAGTGGGTTAAAACAATCAAAAAGGGGTTTTCACGTTTTCTGAGAATTAAATGACTTTTTGAAATCCTAAAAATAGATTTGCTTAATTAACTAAGGTTCTGATCAAGATAAAATTCACTTAAACCCTCTAAAACTCATAGAAAAATATTATCTATGGTTTGGAACCTTCAATTTGACTATCAGAACCTGTTTTGACCCAGAACAGAGTCATAGACAGATATTTGCCTAAATTTGAGCTTTTGCATAAATTACCCAATCAAACATGATCAAAACCAAAATCTAACTTCACCATTGGATTTCTTAGGTCTAAATTAGATATTTACCAAAATTTGGACCCAAGATGAGTTTGTCTTGACCTTATTTGCAAATTGGTCCTGTCTAATTACATTTCTACCCTTAACTTTCAAAATCTTTTCAAACAGACCCCTAACTTTACCGTTGTTCTAACGAAAAGGCCCCTACGGCCATTAAAACCTATTCCTACTTACTCCGGTGACCTTAAATTGGAAAGAACTCCTTAATTTCTTGACAAATCCCTTTAAAATTTGAAAGGGATGGTCAAGAAATTCCCTTCCTTTTGAACCTAATCCTAAGCCCTAAAACCTACCCAATCTCTCGTGCGAATGCATGAGAGATTTGGGTATCAAAGGATTCCCAAACTCCGGTGAGCTTTCCAAGCTTCCCAAGCTTTAACCTCCCTCTGATGACATATAAAAGAAAACCCAGGCCAGGCCGAACCCCTCGAGCTTGAATTCAACCAAAGTAACACTCAAATTCTTCTCTCCTCCTTCGACCAAATTGCTCTTCAAGATCCGGTGACCCTCTTTGCTTCCCCTCATCGTCTGACCGCAATACCAATGACAGATTCTCCTTCCTTGCCTTCTTCCGCGTCGAGCAGTACCCGTCGGCGTCCTATCTCCTTCATCCTAGCCGTCCACCCCTTATCAGAGCAGCTTCATCTCCAGCACCGGCCACACCTCAATCGGTGCCAACTCCGCTCCTCGTCGTCTACTACCTCTCCTAAACGACTCCTCATCTTCCACTCTTCGTTTCCAGACATTTCTCCACTTCGTTTCAACCGCCGACTTGCCCTCTGCGACTTCATCTTCCAACTCGCCAGCAGACCTCCGGTGAGCCCTAGCGGCTTCCACACTCGCCCAACCGCTCCGCTTCCACTCTCCTCACCATTGCCTCGACCCACCAGACAAAACCCCTCAAGTAATTGAGGGGATTGGCCTCTCTATCACCTGCCTCGACTCACGCACTCTCACACACATTCCGCAAGGTCGATAGACCTCCACACCCACTCGCACGCGACGGCACCACCACAATTACATTCCCTGACATCCGGCGAAGCTCTTGAGCACTTTTGATGTGGTCGTGAGGCCGTGTTTCTGTTTTCAAGTTACAGGTCTTGCCCACCATTAATGGCAAGCTTCAAGAAAGCTTGAAGCTTGCTTCACACTCGATAGCACAAGGCATCCTACTCCAGGCACAGCGGAATCCCACCAGGAACACAACTCGGGACCAATTTGGCCCTTTGATTGGGCCTTTGATTGGAATTAGATGCATCAACTGCTGCAGCCAGTGCGTGGAAGAAGAAAGGGACCTTTAGTCCCACATCGGAAGCAACAGAGCAATTGCAAGTGCATAAATTCAAAAAGTGATACGACCTTATCGTCTCGACACACAGGGGGGTGAGGTCCCCCGCACGCTCCCCTCACATGCACCTCATCTGCGACACTTGACCCCGCAGACCTAGTGCGCCCGACCCGCCTAAGCCCTTCACTCCTCGGCTGCGACCAAGCTCGCAGCCCTGGACTCGAGTTTGTGCCTACCCAATTACCTAGTTACCCATTGAGAGGCCCTGGGAGGGCGAAGCCTAAGAGCGAAAGAGAAGGAGAGATCGCGTGGGGTAGGGGGAGGGTTTTGATGTAGAGAGAATTGGCTGACACTTAATAATTCAAGAAGTTTCCCCCTCTATGCGAAGTAGCTAAATAGAGAAAGAAGAAGAAGAAGTTTTAAGCAGCAGAGGAACAAAGAAAGAGGAGGAAGAAATAGAGAAGAAGAAGAAGAGGAGAAAAAGAAGAATCGGAGAAGAAGAAGAAAGTAGAAGCATAAGAAGGAGAAGGAAGAAGAAAAAGGAGAAACAAAGGAGAGGGACATTTAAGGCATCTGATCTCTAATGGAGACATCTAATTACTACTGTAGCATTCAAGCTACAGTGCGAATATTTGGTCCTGATTACTATGGCATTATTACTCTAGTTTACATATAACTATACTTAATAATTAGTGTTACAACCTAGTTCCCGAATCCTTACAGGACACGAGACCGGACCGACTCAACTGATCCCAAGACCCAGTCATCCAACGAGAAAGTAACTAAAAAGTAGGAAAGTAAACCACATTCACTATGCTGAGCAACTAACAGTAACAAAAGTACAACAGTAAAGAAGTAAAAACTATTACAGTACACACCACCACAATAGTAGAAAAGTAACTAGGTACAAGAATATAAGTACAGAATGTAAGTGTACAAACGTAAAGGTGCAAAAGTCTACTTACTACTACAAAAGAGTACAGCAAGGGAAACTATAGCTACTGGGTCTACTAGGCCCAGCACCCTCTGCAGCCGTAGGCTCTGGCTGCTCAACACCTGGACCTGAAAAGGGTTATGAGTACACAAAGTCAGCGAATGCTGAGTAGAGTGCCAACCAACTAACTAAAGCAGTAAAAGTGGACAGGTACCTGTTATTTTTCCATTTACTTTCTTTACTAATTATTCTTTTCCATCACTTGGTTTATTTATCAGGTCTCTTTCTTGATCTCGAATGTTCCTTGTGGGAACGATCTTGATTACAGTCTTTTCCAAAGAGTAGAAGGCACATGTGGTGCTCTCCTGGCTGGGAGAGTCCCCCATGGTGATCCTACACCCAAACAACCACCCCAAGGTCACGGACAGACGTAACGGTGACTACGGCATGCCCAATAAGCGCACGGGTAACTACCCACACTGGCACACGGTCAGTCATTTCCGTTTGCGGGTGCGCCCAAAGTACTGCACGGAACCAGTATAGGGCCTAACCCTCTCAGTAACAGGGGTCTAGCCCCTCTCAGTAACCAAACAAGAGTCTCGCCCCTCCACAGTCCGTGCACCCTCACCTGACTACCCTGGTTTTCCCAGTGGGCCAAACAAGTCGGTGTAGGGCGGCTAGCGAAACCCTGGGCCCTGTGGGGTGGCTAGCTCTCTCCCTACACCAGTAGCTCTCCCCAGTACAGTGTACACGAGGGCCACAGAGTCGGTGCAAAGTGGCCAAACCCACCCCAGGTCTCAACCCGAAGGTGGCAAACACCCCTCTACACTAAGAGGTAACATGCGCTCCCCTTGGTACCACGTACTCAAGGGGTAGCACACTTCCCAACACATTTCCAGATCCATTCCATTTATTTCCAGGAGCTCAACTCCTAATTCCCCGTAGAGTCTCATATTCCTCAGGCCATGCCATACCAGGTTTCATCATTTCTATTTCCATTCTCATGTTATACATATGCAACTTGTATTTCTATCGTTCACATTTTCGTACCCAGGTTATACACAAGTAGCTCGTACTTCCATCATTCACTTTACCATTCTCAATTTATATACATGCAGCTTGTATTATGTCATTTAACGTATACAATAGGAAATGTTACAAACAACAGTTAACTAGCATAAGAATTTCATATGTTACAGGCAGCTGTTATTCATTTACAGGCAGTTGTCATCGTTTCTATCTACTCATTCAAGACTGCAATTCATTCATCCAATACAGACAATTTCAGTATTTCTCATCCTAGGATTCATGCCATATCTTAGATTCTATTCATTCATTCCACACATGCATTCAGGTTTGTAATTAGATTAAGGGAAGCCACTCTACCAGCAAACCCAGGAGTAGTGGGGGCTTGAACGGTAGGCTCACGTGCCTTAGCAAGCCCCGAACCCGCAACGGAACGAAGTCCTATCACAAGGATCAATCGCAAGAGAATATTCAGAATAGTATAGAAAGTCTTCTAACAAGTAGAGGAATTCATACGGGAAACATCGGTATCTTATTTGCGGAAAACAGACCTCAAACGGACCCTAAACGGGTCAAAAATAGCATTTCTGACCCAAATCAGACGTTTGGAACAACTTCCAGACATCTTAAAAGTGTCCAGTGTCATACCTCAAGCCCTGTGCCAATCCTCAGACATCCAAGAACTCTTCTGGACCATCTGGACCCAGCTCCAGACATCCGACCACCTCTCCGGACGTCTGGAAGTGCCTACAGTCGTCTGGTAAGCTCCCCAAACGTCTAAAAAGCGTGGGAGGGCATGTCCCACGCCTTCCCAAAGCGAATCCTGCACGCAGACACCCGATCTTCTCAAAACGGGCATGCAAAAAGGGATCGGCGGAGCAGCCTGCATGGTCATATTCGCAAAGAGAACGTACCTTCGTGAAGCCTTCTCCTTAGACGTCTGGAACCACCTCCAGACGTCCGCACCATCGTCTGGAGGTCACTCCAGATGTCTGATTCTGGGAAAAACCCAAAACCAGAACCTGCCTCCGCCCTCTGGCACCGCGCGTGGTCGTGCCATGCCCTCTCACCTACAACTTCGGCTGCAGCAGTGTCGAGGAGGACCTCCCCGACTCACTCCTCCACCTCGCACATGCACCACCCTGGCCATGCGCTCACTAGTGAGCTCCCATGCGAGCTTGAGAGTTTTCTCTTTTCCATCTCTCCTCACGCCGCTCCTCCTCGACGCCACCCGCGTGCTCTCTCTCTCACGTTGCCTCTCTCGCTGGAGGGAAGAAGAAGGAAGGTGGCTGGTGGCTAAGAAGTGGGGGAAACGAGAAAGGAAAAGGGGGTTATATAAGGTTGGTGTTTAGGGTTTTGCTGGGGATGGAAGAGAGAGAAGAAGAAGGGGAGGAAAAACAAGTCTGCGCGTAGCACACTCACAGATGCGAGCTCGTACTCAAATTTTTCGATTTTCAAACATCTAGGAATGCGTCCAGACGTCTGACCCACAGTCCAGAGGTCTTACCAGACATCTTAGAAGGCTCAAACAGCATGGGTCTTAACATCATAACAAACTTAAAGGAAGTTTCATCCCCGAAACTTGAGCTAGTTAGGGTGCGGAGAAAGAACAACATACGCATAACAAACTTAAGGAGGACCGAAGTCGGTCCAAAAAGACGTACCCTCAAAAAGCTCCAGGTACCACTCTCGCATCGCCGCCTCAGCCTCCCAGGTAGCCTCCTTGTACCTCTGGCTCCTCCACAAGACCTTCACAAGGGGTACCTGCTTCCGTCTCAAACTCTGGATGTCTTTGTCCAGTATCTACACTGGTCACTCGGGGTAGGTCAGGTCGTCACCCAACTCGACACTCTTGTGGCTCAGAACGTGACTGGGATCAGCAACGTACTTCCTGAGGTTGGACATGTGGAACACGTCGTGCACACCAGAAAGCTGGGGAGGAAGGGCAAGCCTGTAAGCAATGGGTCCTACCCGCTCCAGGACCTCAAAGGGCCCCACAAACCTCGGCGCGAGCTTCCCTTTCACCACAAAATGCTGCAGGCCCTTCATGGGCGAAACACATAGAAAGGCGTGATCCGCAACCTCGAACTGCACCTCTCTACGCTTCCGATCGGCATAACTCTTATGTCTACTCCTGACAGTGCGAAGCCATCTATGAATCTACTCAACCATCTCCTGACTCTACCGGATCAGCTTGGGGCCAACCTCCTACTTGGTCCCCACCTCAACCCAACTCAAGGGCACAGTACACCTCTGTCCATACAGAGCCTCGTACGGTGCCATGCCGATGCTTGAGTGATAGCTGTTATTATATGAAAACTCTGCCAGGGGCAAGTTCTTCTCCCAAGAGTCCCTCCAGTCCAGTACACAGGCACGCAAAAGGTCCTCAAGTGTCTGTATCGAGTGCTCGGACTGTCCGTCCGTCTGGGGGTGGTACGCCATGCTGAACCTCAACCGGTCCCCAAAGCCTGCTGAAACTCAGCCCAAAACTAGGACATAAAACAGGTATCTCGGTCGGATACAATCTCATGAAGAACTCCATGCAGACATACCACATCGCAAATATACCTCTCTGCCAATTGTGCTGGTCCCAAGGTCACTCGGATCGGCAAGAAACATGCCGTCTTCGTCAATCTGTCTACAATCACCTAGACTACGTCGTGTCCTCGCTGGGTAATGGTCAAGCCCACCACCAAGTCCATGGTGATGCTCTCCCACTTCCACTCTGGCACTGGAAGTGGCTACAACGGCCCTATAGGCCTCTGATGCTCAGCCTTCACCTACTGGCACACCAAACATTGCTACACGAATTCACCTACATCCCGCTTCATCCTCCTCCACCAAAAATCACGTCTCAGATCATGATACATCGTTGTGTTCCCAAGATGTATGGTGAACCTGGAACCGTGTGCCTCAGTCAGGAGCTCTCTCAACAACTCCTCGTCCCTGGGAACACACAAATGTCTCCTCATGCACAGTACCTCGTTAGTAAAGGAGGAGTCTCCAGGGTCCCCTAACAGTAGTTTGTCACGCAACGACTGCAGGTATGGGTCTACCATCTGTCCTGTGATGATGCGGTCTATCAGCTTTGGCCTCGTCTGTCATGTCACAGTCATTGCCCCACAGTGCCCCAGTAACTCTAGGGGTCTCCAACTGCCCATCTCCTCCATGAGTCTCCAACTCTGCGCCTGTAAACTGGCCAAGTAGGCGGGCGCCTTCTGGCTCAAGGCGTCAGCCACCACGTTGGCCTTCACCGGATGGTCGGAGATGCTGCAGTCATAGTCCTTCAGGAGCTCTAACCAACATCTTTATCTCATGTTAAGCTCCTTCTGATCAAACAAATACCTGAGGCTCTTATGATCTGTGAATATCTCAAAAGTCTCACCATACAGGTAGTGCCTCCATGTCTTCAACGCGAGGACGACAGCTGCCAACTCTAAGTCGTGGGTAGGGTAGCTATGCTCATGGGGCTTCAGTTGCCGCGAAGCGTAAGCGACAACGTGACCCCGCTGCATGAGCACACCCCCTAACCCTGCAAAGAGGCATCCGTGTACACAACAAAATTACCACTGCTGTCTGGAATGGTAAGCACAGGAGCCGAAGTCAGCCTCTCCTTCAACTCTTGAAAACACACCTCACAAGTGTCTGTCCAAGAAAAGGGCACGTCCTTCTGGGTCAACTGTGTCATAGGATGAGCAATCTGCGAGAAACCCCTAATAAACCGCTGGTAGTAACCTGCCAGTCCCAAGAAACTACGGATCTCTGCCACTGTATGTGGTCTCTCCCACCAGAGCACTGCCTCTACCTTGGATGGGTCCATAACCAAGACATCCCCTAAAATCACATGACCTAAGAAGGTCACCTGCCTCAACCAGAATTCGCACTTGCTATATTTGGCATACAGCCTACGTTGTCTCAATGTGTCCAAAACCATCCGCAAGTGTTGTCTGCGCTACGCCTGATCCTGCAAGTAGATGAGCACATCATCAATAAATACTACCACAAACTGATCCAGATACGGTCTAAACACCCGATTCATCAAATCCATGAAAGCAGTGAGCGCGTTGGTCAACCCAAACGGCATGACCAAAAACTCGTAGTGTCCGCACCGAGTGTGAAAAGCTGTCTTGGAGACGTCGGTCACCTTGATCCTCAACTGGTGGTAGCCAGACCTCAAGTCTATCTCGGAGAAAACCATGGTGATGAGAGCCTCATCATGAGCCCTAACTATCTCATTTTGACTTAAGAAAGAGAATAAAAGCTCCTACATAACCTAAAGAAGGGCTTAATTGAAGGAATAAGTGTTTTGAGAAGAAAACATGAAATAAAGGTTAAAACTGCAATTTTACCATTGCAGTACATAAATGGGATTTCTCAGAGGCAAAACATAGGTCAAATGGTCTGAATAAGATAAAAAGTGGGTCGGTTCAATCAGAAATGGGTTTATGTGCAAACTAAGAATTAAATGACATCTTGTAACCCTAAAACAGATCCGCTTAATTCAACAAAGTTATGGTCAGGATAAAAATCAATTAAATCCTCTAAAATTCATGGAAAAATATCCCCTAGGGTTTAGAACCTTCAGATTGGCCTTTAGAGCCTATTTTGACCTAGATTGGGGTCCTAACTCATCAATTAACCTAATTTTGGTTTTTATGCAAAATACCTAGTCAAACGTGGTCAAACCAAAAATACAACTTCACCATTAGATTCCTTAGGTCCAAAATAGGTTTGTACCAAAATTTGGACTTAAGGGAAGGTCATCTTGACCTACTTTGCAAATTAGTACACCCGATTACATTTTGGTCCCTATATTTTGATAACCATTACACAGACCCCCTAACTTCCTCATCACTCTTACAAGAAGGTCCCTCCACCATTAATGGGGAGAAATCCTACTCCGGCGAGAAATAGAGAGGGAATACTCCTTGATTCCTCAGAGTTCTCCTCCCAGATTTGGAAGGGAGATTCTCTGAGGAATCCCCTTCCATTTGAACTCGATCCTAATCCCTAATTTGCACCCAACCTCTCATGCGAACGCACGAGAGATTTGGGTCACTTACCTGATTCCATCTCCGGCGAGGATTCCCACGCTTGGAAGCTTGTCTTCCAAGCACAGGAGCCCCTACCAGTGCCTATAAAATGACCCTCAACTCCGGCCGCACCTCCTCAACTCGACTTGGCCGAAATTCCATCTCAATTTCTTCTTCTCCTCTGGCCAAGGGGTCCAGCGAGCTCCGGCGAGCCTCCCTCCTCTTTCTCTTCGCTCTTCCACAATTCCAGTGGAGAGTTGTCCTCCCCATCCTCCTCCGCGTCACGCAACACCTGCGCGAGCATCCCTAGCCCCGTCGTCGCCGTCGTCTTCCTCCACTGGATGCCTTCTTCTTCGGCGACAGCAGGTACTGCCAGCCGCCCTTTCTCCCCCTTCGTCCACTTAATTAGGTTAGAACCACTCGTCTCGTTCCCCTCTTCAATTCCCCTCAACCTATTTCACAAAATGCCCCTCGACAGCCATGGTCCATCACCATCTTCCCCATCTCTAGCCACCCTCTGGCAAGATGCATCCGTCACTCCACACCCCCACACGTCTCGCCACCCAACTCACAACCTCCGCCACACTCCATTGAACATCATCCACCCACTCACACACCGCCTACACCACCACAAACGCCCCCCGACCTAACCCATAAATCTGACCACAGAGTGACCTAGGCATGCACGCCTAGGCCGCCCTATGGCCTGCCACCTATCGCCTCACCTTCACCGTGACACGGTAAAGGTCCTCCTGTGGTCTGATAGAGCCGCAAGGCCCCTTTTGTGTCGTGCAGGGTCTGAGCACCAACCGCCATTAGCGACGGCTCGAGGAGGTCAAAAGCTTGCTCCAGGGTGAGGCACTTCAGGGTCCCAGGTCCAGCAGGTTCGGGGAAGTCTCGCGCAGTCAACTGTCCCAGCAATTGGCACTGCGAGGCTTGCAGCTGCTGCAATTGGAAGGAAGATCTCCTGTAGGCGTGTGAGCAACAACGGGTGGAACATTAGTCCCATCTCGTGAACCTATGAGTGACGTGCGCGCAATAAATTGATTTTGTGTTCTCAGCTCTTCACCTCGAGACACACATGGGGTGAGGTCCCTCACTTATATATGCCTCATCCGTGAATTCATCCCGCGGACCTGGTAACCTGACCCGACTATCCTCCTGAGCACTCCTCGCGCACCACACCCACGCCAGTGCGCCTAGACCCGGGCACGCGACCCGACCCGATTACCCAGCTCTAGGAGAGCGTACTGAAGAGTGATCTACAGAGAGAGAGACACGGGTGTGGGTAGAGGGGTAGGTTTTGCTCTCTTCGGTTTGTGCAGGGAAGGAGAAGAAGTGAAGCTGACACTTAGTCGCAGAGGAAAAAGAGAAAGAAAGACAAGGCAGAAGGAAGAAGCGAAGCCAAAAAGAGAAAGGAAGTCAGAGAGCTAAGAAGAAGAAAGAAAGAGAGGGAAAGACAAGTAGAAGTAGAAGAAGAAGAAAAGCTGAAGCCAAGGGAAGCAGAGCCAAGGAAAGAAGAAGAAGAAGACTCGCAAGGAAAAAGGAGAAAGACACTGTAGAAGAGAGGCAAGGCAAAAGACAGAGGAAAATAAGAAGGAAGAAGAAAGGCAAGAGAGCTGCAAAGAAGAAAGAAGAAGCATATGGCCAAAGAAGAACAGAAGAAAGAGAGGAAAATTAGAGAAAGTCAGAAGAAGAATAAGAAGCAGACAGGAGAAACATCTTTTTAAGACATCTAATCATGGGATCAGACATCTAATTTCTCTATTTTTGCCACAATTAACTTTTAAACTCATGCATATATTCTGAATTAAGTCTTCAGTAATTAAGTGTTCAGTTACATTATTGAGATTAGTGA
Organism: Thalassia testudinum; assembly: GCA_037157565.1. Classification (NCBI taxonomy): domain Eukaryota; kingdom Viridiplantae; phylum Streptophyta; class Magnoliopsida; order Alismatales; family Hydrocharitaceae; genus Thalassia; species Thalassia testudinum. The sequence continues at coordinate 151,749,981 of JAZHRO010000031.1, forward strand.
ATATATTCCATTTGCTCCCTGTGTTCGACCTCGGATACTTATGTTTTCGAGTAATAAATTCTTATTTGTTGACAACGTTTGGTCACCTATACTACGACGTAACTGACTGTTAAAACACGATCAAGCCACGTGAACATTTTGGGGCCGTTGCCAGGGAGCAATGCGCAATTTATCATTATTCTATACATTCTCTTTTTTATCATATTGAACACTAACTTGCCCTACTTTGCTTTGTTGTGATCTTGCAGGTATTTCACGAGAAGATCCCTCCCGCAAGTCAACTACTCCAGGGTAGGTAATCTCTTTTCTTCCTTAAACCATCCCCTAATCCTTGAAAGATAAAAGGAAGCAATTAATTCAGGAATCAATTGCTTCCTTTCTATAAGTAATCGCCATCTTTAAGGCAAATGTTTCCTGATTTTGTGAAAATTTTTCAAATCTTCTTGAAGTTGGAGTGATTTTTTTTAGATTCTATCCCACAAAATTCATGTGCCTAATAGAAATCATGCGTAATCTCCGCGGACAACACACTTCTTGCTTTTAAGTCCAAAGAGAATTTTTGTGAAAAAGAGGATTGGAAATAGAACCAAATTAGGGTTTCTACAGTAGGGTCTTGGAGTACTAGTCACACATGCCTGTATAAAAGGAAATGAACCCTCCCACATCAGTATGCGACCCAAGCCCTTGATTGAAGAGATCTAAATAAGACAAACCCTAAGAAAAATTGAGCTCTAAATTCACTTGAATCTTAAAATCTTGGACCTAATAAACTGGGAGTCAAATCAGGGTGATCTCTAGGTCCCAAGCCTAGAATCATTCTGCCATCTTTAGGATAGGTCAGGTGAAGTTGACCCCTTAGGTCAACCAACCTCCAAATTAGGTCACAACATCAAAACATCTAAAGTTCAAGTGAAAACCCTAAATCACCTTTGAAATAAAAGTGGTAGACTTAAGAGGTCAAGGTCCCCATTCTGGTTTACCTGGAATCTCAGTGACAACAGAGGTCGGGTGGGGAAACCCTGTAACCCGTGGTGTTGCTCTACCGTGTAGGGGTCTTTGCGGGACTCTCCCTCTCTGGCTACCTAGGTAATTCTCAGGTGGATGACCTTCTGATCCAGGAGTATCATCTGCCCCGAACCTCCATAGTCATCCAAATGTCTTTGGGTTCCTTGATTGGGTCAAAAACATCTCCAGTCCCTCATCTTTTCTCTTTAGAGCACACACATACATTTTCAGTGGGACTCGTTATTCAGATCTAATCTCTTCATAACTTGATTCTACACCTTGAGTTAAACTTTTAGTCTACATCTTGATTCCACCACCTGATCCAAATATGTAGCCAAACCACTTAGGATTACCATTCAAGAAACCTGAATATCGGAGATCCATGAAAGATAGGATGACTGATAATGCCCTGAAATTCTATGAAAAAGAAGAAACCTCAACACCAGTAGAAAACATTCAGGTTGATGTCCCAACAACCACAACCTTTATCATAATTTGTGCCCAAGTACTATTGGTAGAAGCCATAAAAGGATCAACCCGAGACTTGCTCATCACAGGATACATTGAGATAGAAAAATTGCACAATCTTGAATACCTTCAATTCATGACAAATCCTCGACTTTGGAAGCAACACCAAGATGATCTTGAAAAATGGGAAGAGATAATGAGATTATTGAAACAAATTATTGACCAGAAGTACCCGTACATACCACAAACAGAAGATGAACCATCTTGGGACAACATCGAGGATCAATCTGATCTCGAGTTTGAGGCACAAAATGGTTGTGGACTCCCAACCCAGATTGAGTACAATATGTTTGATATTGAAGAAGGTTGGGAAACTCCAATTGCAGGAAAACACCATGTTAAGCCCTCTCTAGACCATGAATCACCAGGCTTAGAATCCCAAAACTCCTGCGATCATGAGAGTATAACTGAACCTCTCGAGGGTGTAAATTTCATCCCTTATTCTGGTAAGGTGACCCTTGAAGGTTATTCAGACCAAGATTTTAGTGATTCAACTAACATCCTAAGCCTAGAATCTAGATCTGAGAACTATTGGGGAGATTTCGAGGCCCCATATGAGGAAGATCAATTTTTCAATGAAGAATAGGATTTTGGGCCTCTATTTGATGAATATCCCTCACCAACATCCTCAGAAGAATCAATCGATTTTTCGAAAATCATGCCAATTTACGATACAGAAACTGAGTTGGACGAGTGGGGTTTTAATTGGGTCTACCCGACCAGCTTAGAACCTGAGCTTCTACCAGATAAGGACACCATTTTAAGCTTAGAATTAACATCTAGGCTAGACCCCAATCAGGCTGCTGAATCTATGGCATAGGATTTATTCTATGGTGGAACTCATGATCTTGGATCTCATTCAAATTTTGATTTTCGCAAACTCTCCAACGATTTTGAATCTGACCATAACATCGGAGAAAATTTGCTTCCTGATTATAACAAGCCAATTGAAGCCACCTCCTCCACATATACAGAACCAATCAAAACCCGCTCTCTACCCCGACCCGCAATCGGACTCAATTTCTATTATGATTCACCTCTTACTGAGCTGTTTGCGGATGATTCAACTCCACATCTATATCGGGTATCGGATATCGATCAGACTGAAAAACAGGAGTTATGATGGTCGGCCCGGATAGGTTGTTAATATGATATTTTTACCGTTGAAATGTGTATAGTGGTTAACCTAATTCAGACCTAACCATCTCTTTACAAAATTTTTAACCTGGCCTAATTGATTTTATCTTGTCACTTTTAAGCCCAGGGTCGAACTCAGGGAAGTGGGGTTCAAGTCGAGTTTCTACGTTTTCCTTAAAACGCGTCTCTTCCGTTCGTTTATTCTGTTTTTGGTATTTTTCTTATTTAGGTTTTTTTTCTGGTAATCCTTGTTCTTGAGGCACACCTTCAAAATTGTGTCCTTGGCTTTTAGCCAAAACAGAGTTTCAAAACACGTCTTGCTACTTGCAAGACGGGGGTACCTGCAAATCAAAGATTATCTTTTCACTTTTATACCTTTTTTATCTTTTTACTAAGAAGGAAGCTATCAGATAGAAAGTAGATATAGTAGCTATAGATATATATTTATATGTAGTATATATATAAAGGGGTGGGGGTGGAGGTGACGATGGAGTGTAGCACTATGTCGAGTCAGCCGACGTCTAGAGAGACGCAACCAACACGACTAGGTGCCGCGTGGAGTGTGGATGGAGGATGGATGATGTATGGGACCACGCTTTTTTGTACGCGTGTATCAGGGAATATCAGCAACTGGTGCAGATATCCCCGCGATACAGCGTATAATAAATAACGTGAAAATATATGTACATATGTATGTATATAAATGTATAAGTATATATGTATAGATATATATAGATATATATATATATATAGGTGTATATATATATATATATATATATATATATATATGTATGTATATATGTATATAGCTATGTATATATGTATATAAGTATATATATATAATACTATATAGATATATATATATATATATATATATATGTATATAAGTATATATGTATCTAGATATATATGTATATATATATGTGTATATGTATAAGTATATAGATATGTATATATATATATATGTATATGAGTATGTGTATATATATATATATATATTATATTATATGTATGTATACATAACTATATAGATATACTATGTATATATAAGTATATATATATAGATATATGTATATGTATATATATATATATATATATATATATATATATATATATGTATGTATATAAGTTACTATTAGTGTGTGAGTGTGTGTGTCGGTGAATGGGTGTGTGTGTGTTGCTGTAAGTGAAAAAAAAGAGAGAGAGAGAGAGAGAGAGAGAGAGAGATAGAGAATACGTGAGAGAGAGAGAGCGGAAGACAGAGAGGGAGCGGGCGGGAGAGATCGCGGAGAGAGAGAGAGCGCCAGAGAGAGAAAGAGCGGGCGGGAGAGATCGCGAGCGCGGACGATGGCAGCGAGTTAAGACGTCTGCTCGCGGCGGCGGACGTCTGACGCCGCGTCGTCTGAAGGCGGAGGCGGACGTCTGAAGACGGCGGGTGCGGGCGCGCTTTCGCGCAGGGTTCTGCAGGCCTGTGCGAAGTCGACGAGCGGGCGATGGCGCGGAGGAGCGAGCGTGGAGGAGGTTTGCAGGTGGTCGCGGAGGGTCGCGGAGGGGGGCAGGGGTCGGCGTGAGGCCGTAGCCGGCCGCTGCAGTGCGCGCGGCGGCGGGCTACGGGTGCAACTGCGAGGCGGACAGAACGGAGACGGAGGCGGAGAACGGGCCTGCAGACGCGCGCGGAGGGTTGCGCGCCTGCGGGGAAGGTCGCGGAGGAGGCGGGGGGTGCTGCTGCTGCTGCTGTCGCCGCGGTTTAGCTGCTGCTGCTGCTGCTTCAAGCTTCGGAGCTTGAAGCGGCAGCAATGGCGTGGAGATGAAAACGAAGAGAAAAGAAAACACCACGCCCACCTGCTCGTTGAAGAGCTGGGCGGTGGTGTTCCCACTGTGGTGGTGAGCACCACAGTGGGTTCTCCTGCTCGTCGGGTACCTCCTCGACGGAGGGCCGGCGTATGGGAGGGGAGAACGGGCGAGGAAGGTGGCTGCGGGTTTTTTTTCAGTAGCTGCAACCGCCCCCTGGCGAGGATGAAGCTGCAGCTACTTATAGAGGAGGGGAGAGGGGCGTGTTGGCTGCAGCAGGGAGAGGGCGTGCGAGTTGCAGCTGTAGGGAGCGGCGTTGGCAGGGAGACGTGACGGGAAGAGGTGCTGCGTGGCTGCTGCATGCAGCTGCGGGAAGAGTGCAGCCGCGGGAAGGACGCAGCCGCGGGAAGAAGAGAAAAGCCGTGGGAAGAAGAAAGAAAGATGAAAATAAAATATGGAGAGGGGACTTTTTGCAAAGAGACACTTGAAGAAAAATGTAAAAATGCAAGCCATTTATTCCATTCTCTTCTCCTCTCAATTAAATGCATGCATGCAAGCGTTTTTACAAATGCAACTACAGGATTATAATATACATAGTTAATGCTAGAAAATAGCATAAGAAGGCGTTCTTATAGGCGTGTTTTGAGGTGCAAACATATACCCCCATGCCTATCTTTTGCTAGTCCCTAGCAAAACCGTATTTAGAAATGATCTTAAGCTGAAAATTTTCTTCTGAGGTGATATAGGTGTGTTTATTATCGAATATTGTGAGAACCAATTGTAAAGAAGACTACTAGTACTTTAAGTCTCACATGACATAGATCATCTCTCAACTAACCAGGACTCTTGATATTTAAACCTTAAGTACGATTTCCAGGACCCAGGAGGTTTTTGCCATACTCGAGAGCTCAAGAAATTATGGTTTGTGCATAGTGAAGGATCAAGACTGACCAGATGAAGATTAAGACTCAATCCCAGGGTTTCACGAATTTTTAAGTACAGGTTGGTCCCAGTTTCAGCTCATGTCCTCGAATTGACCCTTAAGATGATGACGGAAAACTCAACTCCCATTTTCTGATTTTTTTTTTTTTTTTTTTTGAAACACGTAAAAACAAAGTGTATAGACATTTATGAGATATACTGACTCTTTTAAAACATCTCTTTTCTGATTGATTTTTTTTTTTTTTTTTTGTGGGAGAGTTTCTTTTTGGTGGAAAGAGTCGCTCCTAAACACAAGACTAAAGCCTGGGATAAAAAGTCTACCTGCGCACACAGGTAAGGACTCCACCTTCCCTAATGAACACTAGGGTTGGATCTTATGTTCACCTGGTCTTTCCTGATATGTGTAGTGTGAACCAAGTTTACTTAAGCTCTCAAGAAAAAGCAAACCAACGGATCCTGTACTGGTGTCTCAGGTACAAGAATACATCCTTAGTTAGGAGAGATCTTGATCTATTTTGTCAATGCTTTAAGTGAATTAAGCCGAGCCTGAGCGAATCAAGCTTTTGTGGCCTGGAAAGTCTTCAAAACAGAGGTTGAATATCCATAAACACTTATTGCCTTTTTGTTTCAGCTTCAAGATCATTATTAAACACCATTTATTATATATATATATATATATTTTTTTTTTTTTTTTTTTTTTTTTTTGCATATTTATAAATAGGTGGGAACTGTATAATATCATAACATACCCGGATCCTATGGATGCCTATCCAGCCCCCCATGCTAAACAATGCTATGTCCTCATATGCATGCAGGGAAAGGCAGAGGAAGGATGGAAGATCGGGTAACAAGAGCTGAGGTTCAGGGTATAGATCAGGGTGGAAGGGGGGTGGATGGTGGGTGGTGAAGAGAAAAGTGAAGTGATTGCGATAGAGGTGTGAAAAGTGATGGTGGATGGTGAGTGCTGTTAGGGTGCCTCCCAACAAGCGCTGAATTTAATGTCCCCAGCTGGACTCAGAATGAGGCAAAGAATTAGTTACCCTCCAGCAGGGCAACGGTTTCTCCAACGGGGGCAGGTTCATGAGTCAGATAGGGTTTCAAACGCTTCCCGTTGACCGTAAATTTACGCCCAGATTTGGGATCTTCGATTTCGACGGCCCCATTGGGGAATGGTCTTGAGACCAGAAAAGGACCAGTCCATTTGGACTTTAATTTCCCAGGAAAGAATTTGAGTCGGGCATTATAGAGCCAAACTTGCTGAGATGGCTCAAATTCCTTCCGCCGAACATGGCTGTCGTGAAAAGCCTTAGTGCGTTGTTTAAAGGTTAGAGCATAATCATAGGCTTCACGACGGAGCTCTTCCAGCTCTTGGAGTTGGAGTTTCCTTTCTCGTTCACACAAGTCTGGGTCGAGGTTACATTGGCGAACCGCCCAATAAGCGCGGTGCTCCAACTCTACAGGTAAATCACAAGGCTTCCCGTAAACGATTCTATATGGAGACATACCAAGGGGGGCCTTGAAGGCGGTCCGATACGCCCAAAGTGCGTCGGTCAGCTTGTCGGACCAGTCCTTATGGTCAGGCCGAACCATTTTCTGGAGAATCTGCTTGATTTGCCGGTTCGACACTTCCGCCTGGCCGTTCGTCTGAGGATGATACGGGGATGCGATACGATGGTGGACTCCGTACCTCCTCAGAAGTGCCCGAAAAGAAGCATGGGTAAAGTGGCTTCCTCCATCCGAGATAATGGCCCGAGGGATCCCAAAACGCGCAAAGATATGGTCTTTGACGAATCGGGTGGAGATAACATGGTCAGCACGGCGCGCGGGAATAGCCTCGATCCATTTTGAAACATAGTCGACGGCCACGAGGATGAATTCGAAGCCGTTGGATGGAGGAAAGGGACCCATGAAGTCAATTCCCCAGATGTCGAAGATTTCCGCAGCTAGGATGTGTTGCAAGGGCATCATGTCACGACGTGCCATCGACCCTAATGACTGGCACCTAGTGCAATGTTTGGCATAAGTGTGCGCGTCCTGGTGAAGGGAGGGCCAAAAGAAACCGCACTGCAACACCTTGGCTGCAGTTTTCCTCCCAGAGAAATGGCCTCCACAGGCCTGATCGTGGCAGAAGGATAGCACACTGGGGAACTCACTGTCAGGAATACAGCGACGGATGATTTGATCAGCACCTATCCGAAAAAGAAGTGGATTATCCCAGAAATAATACTTTGCTTCTGCCATGAGACGCTCGCGTTGGTTTTTAGGCCAGCCACGTGGAAGAGATCCAGAAGCAAGGTAATTGGCAATGTCGGCATACCACGGTCCACTTGCCACATTTATTGCCAATAGGTGCTCATCAGGAAAAACTTCATTAATTGGCAGAGTAAGTCCAATATGGTCAGGGTCCAGTCTGGAAAGGTGATCAGCCACAACATTCTGGGCTCCGACCTTATCACGAATCTCAATGTCAAATTCCTGGAGCAGAAGGATCCAACGAATCAGTCTAGGCTTGGCATCCTTCTTGTGCATGAGATGGCGAATGGCCGCGTGATCAGTGAAAACAATAACGTGAGAGCCCAGAAGGTAAGAACGGAATTTTTCCAGCCCAAAGACGACTGCCAGTAGTTCCTTTTCAGTGGTAGTATAATTACGCTGGGCCTCGTCCAACGTCTTACTGGCGTAGTATACCACGAAGGGGTGTCTATCGCGTCTTTGTCCCAGGATGGCTCCGACTACAAGGTCTGAAGCGTCACACATAAGTTCAAAGTTGAGGGACCAATCAGGCGGCTGGAGAACAGGGGCCTTGGTGACAGCATTATGCAGCTACGTGAATGCTTGTATACAGTCAGGGCCCATGTCGAAGGGCACGTCGGTTGATAGGAGATGAGTTAAGGGTCGAGAAATTTTGGAGAAGTCTTTGATGAATCTCCTATAGAAACCGACGTGTCCCAAGAAGGAGCGGATTTGTTTGACAGAACCAGGCACAGGTAAATCAGCAATGATATCGAGCTTAGCTCTGTCAACCTCGATACCCCTATCGGAGATGATATGTCCAAGAACAATTCCCTCGTGCACCATAAAATGACTTTTTTCCCAGGAAAGCACGAGGTTTACATCAATACATCTCCTAAGGATGCGAGTCAGGTTGGCAAGACATTCGTCGAAAGATGGTCCAAAGACTGAAAAGTCATCCATGAAGACCTCGAGAAAGTCACCCACCATGTCATGAAATATCGCCAGCATGCATCTCTGGAAAGTTGCTGGTGCGTTACAAAGTCCGAACGGCATCCTTCTAAAGGTGAAGGTGCCGAAAGGGCAGGTAAAAGTGGTTTTCTCTTGGTCTCGGGGGTCTATTGCCACCTGGTTATATCCTGAGAATCCATCCAGGAAGCAGAAAAATTTATTTCCCGCTAACCGCTCTAGGATTTGGTCAATAAATGGTAGCGGGAAGTGATCTTTCTTGGTTGCAGCATTGAGTTTCCTATAATCTACACACACTCTCCAAGATGTAGGAGTGCGTGTAGGGATGGATTCGCCCCTGTCATTGACACGGATGGTGAGTCCTGCCTTTTTGGGCACAACGTGAATCGGACTCACCCAGGGGCTATCGCTGATCGGGTAGATTATACCCGCATCCAGCCACTTAATGATTTCATTCTTAACGACCTCCCGCATGTTAGGGTTGAGACGTCGCTGCATCTCGCGAGAAGGTCGAGCCTCCTCCTCCGTATATATACGATGAGTGCAGTAGGAGGGACTAATACCAGATAAGTCTGATAAGGACCACCCAATAGCTGCCTTGTGTTCTAGGAGGACCTTAGTTAGTTTGCACTCCTGCTCCATGGTTAATTTTGAACTGATGATTACAGGGAGCGTTTCATTTGGTCCCAGGAAAACATACTTGAGTGTATTAGGCAGCACTTTTAGCTCGGGAGTAGATGGGGAAGGATCTGGCATTTCTTGGGACGAGAGTGTCCCAGACGGGTAGGAGAACAAGTTAGGAGGAAGAAACTGGCCTTCAGATTGGCCAAGAAGAGGGGCTTCTTGGATAGATGGATCCAAAAATGAATAGCCCCAGTGAGAAGTATATGGGCTCAAGGTCCCAGTGTGGATTTGTAAATCCGCCTGATTTGGCGGGGAAGAAAGGGCAATTCGGTCTTCATGAGTATGGACCGACAGTGAGTAGCCCGGATATGACTCAGACCACGAGGTATGGGAAGCGGAGAAAACCTCGTCAGAAGTCTGGCCAGGAGAAGGTACTGGACAAGGGAGGGATTGGGGAACGTCACAGTATGCGTTGGTCAGGCAGTTATCAGTGTTTATAGGTAATCCGCAGCAGTCCGAATAGGTCCCAATTAGTCCGATACACGCGCTGACGGCCATATCCTCGTCAGACGTGTCATCCTCAATGCAATCGCAATCAAAGTTCTTGGCTGCCTTGAATATGTTAAGCTTGAGCTTCTCAGATCCAACGGCAATCTCAATACAGCCCGACTCGCAGTCGATGTGGGCGCGGGCTGTGGCCAAGAAAGGTCGACCGAGGATGATCGGACAATCAGAAAGTGAACTAGGAACTTCCATATCTAAAACAAGAAAGTCAACAGGAAAACAGAGACTGTTGACCCTAACCACCACGTCTTCCACCACACCCTTCGGGATTTTGACAGAACGATCTGCCAACTGTAACGTGACAGGGGTGGGTTTCAGATTTCCCAAGGAAAATTTTTTGAGCATGATGGTCGGTATGAGATTGATGGAAGATCCTAGATCAAGCAAGGCACGGTTAAAACTGCAGCCTTGGATGCTACAGGAAATCAGTGGTGTGCCCGGATCTTTCTGCTTCGGTGGTAAGTTTGACAGTATAGCACAACTCGCATGAGGCGAGAGAACCACCGGATTCTTAGTCCTCTTTGACTGTCGTCTGGGTGTTGTGTAGTCTTTGAAAAATCGAGCGACAGTAGGTATGTGGTCGATTGCCTCGAGCAGGGGTACCTTGATTTCTACATCCCTGAACAAATTACGTAGGTTGTCAAAGGCCTGCGTATTTTTCTTTTTGCCTTTTGGCTCCCTTAGTAGAGCCTCAGGGAATGGGACTGATTCTGGCACAAGTTTTGGTGCATCATCCTCTCGCGAATGCGGTATGCATCCCGAATGAGAGGGTGATGAAGAAGATGGGCCAGGATCAGGTCGAGGCGGATCGACGGTCTGCTTACCGCTCCTCGTAGTGATAGCATTGGACGATGCGGGTCCAGTGGGATCATACGGTGGAGGAGGGTTTGCAATGGGGATATAAGAGTGTGGTGCTGCAGCAGGATTAGCCTGAAATCCCGGTGGAATGCTCGGAGCTTGCAGAACTTGATTAACCTGTCCCTGAGAAGGTCGTACCTGTGGTTGAGAACCACGGGGCACGAAATTTCGCGGGTTTGGAACAGGTTGGGCGGGAAGAGTGCCCTGAGATCGAGTCGCCATGCGTAGTTGACTGATCTCGGCATTCTGCTGCGCCAATTGGTGCTGAAGAGAGGTCATGTTCTCTTCATGGCGCTTTGACATTTCCTTCATCATTCGCATCAATTTGTCAAGAGGGCTTGATGCGTGTTCAGTTTGTGGTAAGCAAGGGCCTGATGGCGGATTTGCCATAAGATTAAATTGGACCCTTGGGATGACGGGTGCGGACGGTCGCATTGGTCCACCCGCGGGGTTTTGGCGCTGCGGGTTGTTGGACCATGCAAAGTTCGGATGATTACGCCACCCCGGGTTATAAGTGGTAGAGAACGGGTTGTTCCCCAGGGCGCAAGCATCTTCTATGCCAGTAGACGCGTCCGCATGTAGATATGCGTCCGAGCCCACGGAGGCTTGGTCCTCCATGTCGAAATACTGGCTCGCAGAAGCCAGTTCCACATGACTTACCGAGTCGCTTGGCGCGACACTCGGTAAGGAAGGTCTAACGGGGTTTCTTGGGATAAGCCTGGTATTAGAAGAACTTGGATTGTGACGAAGTGGTGAAGAGGTGGTGTTTGCCATAGATCGAGCGGGGTTGGCCAGAAGCTCGTCCAGCTTCTTGTGCACGACGGAGACTTCATCCAGTTTTTGTGCAATAAGGCTTAGATCAGTGGATGAATGGGAGGGTCCCATGTCAACTTCGTGGACATTTCGGGGCTGGCTGGTACGATTAAAGGCGACAATGGAAGCATTGTTCATCGAGTTTTCACTCATATTTTCAAATAGCTCGAATGCTCCATTCTCGTCTTTATTCATAAAGTTCCCTCCGCAGGAAGCGTCTGCAATCTGCTTCAAAGTCTCATTTAGCCCATAGTAGAAAATCTGGGCTATATGCCACTTAGGCAGACCGTGGTGCGGACACTTCCTGAGGAGGTCGTTATACCTCTCCCATGCCTCATGAAATTGTTCGCCGTTTTGTTGCGTAAATGAAGTGATAGCACGGCGAAGCACATTGGTCCGCCCGATTGGGAAGAACTTCTTGAGAAACGCTGTTCGCATCTCTTCCCACGAGTGGATGGTTCTCCCAAGGGTGCGTAACCATTGCGACGCTTTATCCCGTAATGAAAACGGGAACATCTTCATGAGGACTATAGATAACCCGACATTTCTTGGTTTAACGGTTTCAGCAAGTCGGGTTAGGTCTTCCAAGTGGAGAAATGGGTCTTCACTTGCAAGACCATGAAAGTGAAAATTGATTAGGCCAATTATATTTGGTTTTAATTCAAAGTCGTCCCCGCCCATGGGAACCCGAATTTGTCCTATGGTCTCTGTAGCAGCGGGATTCTGATAAGAGCTAAGAGACCTAGGCTCCTCCCGTTCGGGAGGGTTCTGCATTTCCTCCAATGTTTCCCGAATGGCTTCGATTTGCTCATTATACATTTCCATTTGGGCTTGGAGGCGGGTTATGGGATCTAAGGCTCCACCACCTGGTGGGTTCTGAGGGCGGTTTCCTCCCTCGGGATTTGGGGGTGGGCGTGCAGCCATGTTTGTGGAGGAGGAGGACGATTCGACTTGTTTTCTAGATTTATCAGTCAATTCAAATAGTTCAGGGTTTTGTGACCTCCTCCCAAACATGCACTACCGCAGGAAGAATTGGGGAGATGAGAAGGGAATAGGGATGAGAGAAATGACGCCGCAAAGGTACACTTGATTACAAATCAATACAGTCAAGTTCATAACCTCTACAGTGTGCCCTTAGACCTAAAGATCTAAGTTACCTACTATCACGAATTACGGAACTGAATGCGAGCACCGCGGAACCACCGGGCCAGATTGAAAGGCCGTTTGCCCCAGTCTTAGACACCCGATAGCACGCGGGAACTCTCACCAGCACGTAGTCGCTACACACAGGTAGTTAGACCTCCAATCCTCAGTAAGGGTCAAGTTACTACCAGTTTTAATTAGAGGCTTAGGGTCAAGTGCTTTTGGAATGAAAGGGCGTTGTTTACGGGTAATGCCCAAGTGATTGATTTTAAGAGTGTGTAAGAACAAGCATGCAACGGGGAAATCTCCCCGAATTGAAGTTTTTATTGGCGAATGGTTTTTAGAGTTCAGCCTTAAGTAGTATGAATTTTAGGGTTTTGCTGAATTACCAATTCAACCAATCTCCGGGTTTTTGCAAAAATACAGGTTTTCCTTCTAAAACCCAAGAAACCCTTCTTCAATTATCAGTTAGTTAATGCATGCTAAAATGCAATGGGCTACCCTAAATGGAGATTTCTAAGTGTGGATGCACGAATCAGTTTTATATCAATGTGACAGAGAGCCAAAGCACTTCAATTCAAGTGCTCCCAATCACCAGAAATGATTTCCACACACAAGGCTTCAACCAAAAGATAAAGAAAATAAAATTGTTGGGGTTGAAGTATTCAGGATCGAATCACAGGCAAGTTTGAAAAGTCGTGGTGGGGTTGGAATCAACTCAATTCCAAGTCTCCCCACCAAAAATGTGATCCTGAATTAAAGATAAGTGAGGCAAAAGAGGGATACAAGCAATCTTTTTCTTTGCCTCAAAGAATACTTCCCACGGCGAAAAATCTAAGAATCAAGATTCTCGAATTTTTGCTATGCGAAGTAAGGCGGGAAATCCCGGGGCAGTGGGAGTGAAGACAACCAATCAATCAAGTTAATTTTAATCCACTTGCCCTCAAGAAATCCCAAGAAGTTTTTCTAGTTTTTAGTTTAAAAAAATTTTTTTTTTTTTTTATTGTGGTGGCAAGTTAACCCTAATTTGATGAGAAAAGAAAACCTACTTGTTCGGCAATGTGTGCGGAGCTCCAATGCGATGTCGGCGTCTTCACGCTCTCATTCCCGCCTTGGATCCGCTCTCGTTCCCGACTTCGTCTGCTTTCCTTCTCCTTCCACCAAGTTCACCTGCACACCAAACAACAACAATACCCGTGAAGAGAGAAGAGACAAATTTAAAGGAATTGGATAGAAACTTACTCGAAAGCGCACCTCCCCGGCAGCGGCGCCAGATAAGTTATGATGGTCGGCCCGGATAGGTTGTTAATATGATATTTTTACCGTTGAAATGTGTATAGTGGTTAACCTAATTCAGACCTAACCATCTCTTTACAAAATTTTTAACCTGGCCTAATTGATTTTATCTTGTCACTTTTAAGCCCAGGGTCGAACTCAGGGAAGTGGGGTTCAAGTCGAGTTTCTACGTTTTCCTTAAAACGCGTCTCTTCCGTTCGTTTATTCTGTTTTTGGTATTTTTCTTATTTAGGTTTTTTTTCTGGTAATCCTTGTTCTTGAGGCACACCCTCAAAATTGTGTCCTTGGCTTTTAGCCAAAACAGAGTTTCAAAACACGTCTTGCTACTTGCAAGACGGGGGTACCTGCAAATCAAAGATTATCTTTTCACTTTTATACCTTTTTTATCTTTTTACTAAGAAGGAAGCTATCAGATAGAAAGTAGATATAGTAGCTATAGATATATATTTATATGTAGTATATATATAAAGGGGTGGGGGTGGAGGTGACGATGGAGTGTAGCACTATGTCGAGTCAGCCGACGTCTAGAGAGACGCAACCAACACGACTAGGTGCCGCGTGGAGTGTGGATGGAGGATGGATGATGTATGGGACCACGCTTTTTTGTACGCGTGTATCAGGGAATATCAGCAACTGGTGCAGATATCCCCGCGATACAGCGTATAATAAATAACGTGAAAATATATGTACATATGTATGTATATAAATGTATAAGTATATATGTATAGATATATATAGATATATATATATATATAGGTATATATATATATATATATATATATATATGTATGTATATATGTATATAGCTATGTATATATGTATATAAGTATATATATATAATACTATATAGATATATATATATATATGTATATAAGTATATATGTATCTAGATATATATGTATATATATATGTGTATATGTATAAGTATATAGATATGTATATATATATATATGTATATGAGTATGTGTATATATATATATATATATATATTATATATGTATATGCATATATATATTATATTATATGTATGTATACATAACTATATAGATATACTATGTATATATAAGTATATATATATAGATATATGTATATGTATATATATATATATATATATATATATGTATGTATATAAGTTACTATTAGTGTGTGAGTGTGTGTGTCGGTGAATGGGTGTGTGTGTGTTGCTGTAAGTGAAAAAAGAGAGAGAGAGAGAGAGAGAGAGAGATAGAGAATACGTGAGAGAGAGAGATCGGAAGACAGAGAGGGAGCGGGCGGGAGAGATCGCGGAGAGAGAGAGAGAGCGCCAGAGAGAGAAAGAGCGGGCGGGAGCGATCGCGAGCGCGGACGATGGCAGCGAGTTAAGACGTCTGCTCGCGGCGGTGGACGTCTGACGCCGCGTCGTCTGAAGGCGGAGGCGGACGTCTGAAGACGGCGGGTGCGGGCGCGCTTTCGCGCAGGGTTCTGCAGGCCTGCGCGAAGTCGACGAGCGGGCGATGGCGCGGAGGAGCGAGTGTGGAGGAGGTTTGCAGGTGGTCGCGGAGGGTCGCAGAGGGGGGCAGGGGTCGGCGTGAGGCCGTAGCCGGCCGCTGCAGTGCGCGCGGCGGCGGGCTACGGGTGCAACTGCGAGGCGGACAGAACGGAGACGGAGGCGGAGAACGGGCCTGCAGACGCGCGCGGAGGGTTGCGCGCCTGCGGGGAAGGTCGCGGAGGAGGCGGGGGGTGCTGCTGCTGCTGCTGTCGCCGCGGTTTAGCTGCTGCTGCTGCTGCTTCAAGCTTCGGAGCTTGAAGCGGCAGCAATGGCGTGGAGATGAAAACGAAGAGAAAAGAAAACACCACGCCCACCTGCTCGTTGAAGAGCTGGGCGGTGGTGTTCCCACTGTGGTGGTGAGCACCACAGTGGGTTCTCCTGCTCGTCGGGTGCCTCCTCGACGGAGGGCCGGCGTATGGGAGGGGAGAACGGGCGAGGAAGGTGGCTGCGGGTTTTTTTTCAGTAGCTGCAACCGCCCCCTGGCGAGGATGAAGCTGCAGCTACTTATAGAGGAGGGGAGAGGGGCGTGTTGGCTGCAGCAGGGAGAGGGCGTGCGAGTTGCAGCTGTAGGGAGCGGCGTTGGCAGGGAGACGTGACGGGAAGAGGTGCTGCGTGGCTGCTGCATGCAGCTGCGGGAAGAGTGCAGCCGCGGGAAGGACGCAGCCGCGGGAAGAAGAGAAAAGCCGTGGGAAGAAGAAAGAAAGATGAAAATAAAATATGGAGAGGGGACTTTTTGCAAAGAGACACTTGAAGAAAAATGTAAAAATGCAAGCCATTTATTCCATTCTCTTCTCCTCTCAATTAAATGCATGCATGCAAGCGTTTTTACAAATGCAACTACAGGATTATAATATACATAGTTAATGCTAGAAAATAGCATAAGAAGGCATTCTTATAGGCGTGTTTTGAGGTGCAAACAAGCCATCATTCTCTAATCACCCCTGTAGGGTTTCCACACCATGCACTGATTATTTTTCAGAACCCTACTTTGACCAGGATGATTCGACTCAGCCTAAACCCGAGTTTTCACTTCTATATCCATCTGAGCCACTTTGCATATGGTGGGCTCCGCATCTGTTGATCTACATCTATCAACCCACCATACTGATTGGGTTTGGGCTGCATCATCAGCCCACTAATCTTAACAAGCACCTGGTTGGACCAACCAGGCTCTTAATCAAGGTGCTTGTTTTACAAAATTCCACTGATTTGACCACTCCCTCTCCACCCCATTTTCTGCTTGGCTGAAGGCGTTAAATTTAGTGCTTAACGGGAGGCAACCCGTCATTCCAAAAACAGAGACCCGTCTGAGTATCCATCTGTACTCCACGTCCATTGCACTTTGAGTTCAGCCCTAGACAGTTGATCCCACCTCTGGTACACATACCAGAGCTTGAAATCGTCCGCATTAGTCATTTCTGACCCATTCACCCACCCGATGTATCCTATTCTAAGTCCCTAACCTCAACACTATTTCACACCCTCCATTTACAATGAGGACATTGCAAGACTTAGGCATAGGGGGGTGATAAAGTGCATACATACAGAACCAAGAAAAAGTCAGAAGGATTCTCACAAAAAAATTCACATATGTCAAAAACACAAAAAAATTGAAAAATTATGAAAAAGAACAAAAAATTGGAGGGAGGAAATTTTGTGAGCCACATAATTATAAGAAGGAGAAAAAGAGCAAAAAAATGATAAAAAGGAGCACAAAATGAGAAAGAAAAAGAGATAGTCATTAGTAAGAAATTAAGGAATTAACCAAAGTTCTAGACCACATCAAGGAAAAAGAAAAATGAAAGAAATGTGCTAAGGAGGCATAAAAAGAGATTAGCAGGAACGCTGATCTTAGGCCTCTTGGGCTAGATTCTTAGGCTTAAAAATTCACGTACCCGCTAAGATCTGGATAATCCTCAAGAGGTTGGGGAAAATGTGAAGCTTAAGTATTAAGTCTAAGGCTTAGGAAGTATCCGGCCTCGATAACTGACCTTCGATTTGCGAGATTCGGTAACCTAAGCACTCCAATCCACACACAGTCTGGCTCAATGCGCATAAATATCGAAATCACACAAAGAGCGTTTCAATATTCTGAAAAAGTCACCTAGATTAGGAGCGGCCAATCAACACAAGTTGATTTAGACGAGTTCCTGGCGCGGAGAGGTGGGAAATTCCCCTCGAAGATGCGTAACAACATATAATCTCCTCAGTGCTTATCTCTTAGGATATTTAAATATCCTACCGGGTGCATGTAAGCACTCTGCTAATTCAGATATCATGGGCGGTATTATCACAAAATGTTGATCGCCAGGGTCTGAATTCGGCCACGGAACGCCATGGGCGGGATTATCTCAAAATCTCGAACGCCAGGGTTCTGGGGGTTGTCAAGGGCGATGCTATCTCAAAGCATCGATTGCCAGGGACCCTTGAGGATTGATGATGGGGACGAGGAATCCAATACAAACCGTGTTGAGAAGCTAATTCGAAGCTAGAAATAAAAAGAAAAGAGAGAGAAAACTCTCCAAACAAATAAATCTTCTTTCTCTCTCTTACAAAAAAATGCACTACAAACTGAACCTAGGCTAAAAATGTCTCAAGTACGGGTGCTTTAACCGCGGAGTCCAACAAACCCTAGGATAGTTTCTGTGGGCCTTAAAAACCTTTGCAGAAGACTAAGGCTAAAGCAGGTCAAGTCCATATTTTGGTTGGTACTTGAGTACCTCTAGGCCTATTGTTGGCATTCTAACCTAATCACAAAAGAAAAAGAAAAGCACTTATCGTAACTGATGAAAGACACTCAGGGTCTAGAACAAAAGTTAAAACCTTAAAATTTTGCTAAGGGACTAGCAAAAGCTAGGCATGGGGGTATGATGAGAGCCTCATCATGAGTCCTAACTAGCTCATTTTGACCTAAGAAAGAGAATAAAAGCTCCTACGTAACCTAGAGAAGGGCTTAATTGAAGGAATAAGTGTTCTGAGAAGAAAACATGAAATAAAGGTTAAAACTGTAATTTTACCATTGCAGTACATAAATGGGATTTATTAGAGGCAAAACATAGGTCAAATGGTCAGAATAAGATAAAAAGTGGGCTAGTTCAATCAGAAATGGGTTTATGTGCAAACCAGGAATTAAATGAGATCTTGTAACCCTAAAACAAACCCGCTTAATTCAACAAAGTTCTGGTCAGGATAAAAATCAAGTAAACCCTTTAAAATTCATGAAAAAATATCTCCTAGGGTTTAGAACCTTCAGATTGGCCTTTGGAACCAATTTTGACCTAGATTGGGGTCCTAGCTCATCAATTGACCTAATTTAGGTTTTTATGCAAAATGTCCAGTCAAACATGGTCAAACCTAAAATCAAACTTCACCAATGGATTCCTTAGGTCAAAATTAGGTTTGTACCAAAATTTGGACCTAAGGGGAGGTCATCTTGACCTACTTTGCAAATTAGTACACCCGATTACATTTTTGTCCCTATCTTTTGAAAACCATTGCACAGGCCCCCCTAACTTCCTCGCCACTCTTACAAGAAGGTCCCTCCACCATTAATGGGGAGAAATCCTACTTCGACGAGGAATAGAGAGGGAATACTCCCTGATTCCTCAGAGATCTCCTCCCAGATTTGGAAGGGAGATTCTCTGAGGAATCCCCTTCCATCTGAACTAGATCCTAATCCCTGATTTGCACTCAACCTCTCGTGCGAACGCAAGAGAGATTTGGGTCTCTTAACTGATTCCATCTCTGGTGAGGATTCCCGTGCTTGGAAGCTTGTCTTCCAAGCACAGGAGCCCCTGCCAGTGCCTATAAAATGACCCTCAACTCTGGTCGCACCTCCTCAGCTCGACTTGGCCGGAATTCCATCTCAATTTCTTCTTCTCCTCTGGCCAAGGGGTCCAGCGAGCTCCGGCGAGCCTCCCTCCTCTTTCTCGTCGCTCTTCCACAATTCCAGTGGAGAGTTGTCCTCCCCATCCTCCTCCACGTCATGCAACACCTGCGCGAGCATCCCTAGCCCCGTCGTCGCCGTCGTCTTCCTCCACTGGATGCCTTCTTCTTCGGCGATAGCAGGTACTGCCAGCCGCCCTTTCTCCCCCTTCATCCACTTAATTAGGTTAGAACCACTCGTATCTTTCCCCTCTTTAATTCCCCTCAACCTATTTCACAAAATAACCCTCGACAGCCACGGTCCACCGCCATCTTCCCCATCTCCGGCCACCTTTCGGCGAGACGCATCCGTCACTCCTCACCCCCACACATCTCGCCACCCAACTCACAACCTCCTCCACACTCCACTGAACATCATCCACCCACTCACACACCACCTACACCACCACAAACGCCCCCCGACCTAACCCATAAATCCGGCCACAGAGCGACCTAGGCATGCACGCCTAGGCCGCCCCGCGGCCTACCACCTACCGCCTCACCTTCGCCGTGACACGGCGAAGGTCCTCCTTTGGTCTGATAGAGCCGCAAGGCCCCTTTTGTGTCGTGCAGGGTCTGAGCACCAGCCGCCATTAGCGACGGCTCGAGGAGGTCGAAAGCTTGCTCCAGGCTGAAGCACTTCAGGGTCCCAGGTCCAGCAGGTTCGGGGAAGCCTCGCACAGTTAACTGTCCTAGCAATTGGTGCTACGAGGCCTACAGCTGCTGCAATTGGAAGGAAGAGTTCCTGCGGGCGTGCGAGCAGCAGCGGGTGGAACATTAGTCCCACCTCGTGAACCTGTGAGTGAGGTGCGTGCAATAAATTGATTTTGTGTTCTCAGCTCTTCACCTCGAGACACACATGGGGTAAGGTCCCTCACCTATACACGCCTCGTCCGTGAATTCATCTTCCGGACCTGGCAACCCGACCCGACTATCCTCCTGAGCACTCCTCGCACACCACACCCGTGCCAATGCGCGTGGACCCAGGCACACAACCCAACCCGATTACCCGGCTCTAGGAGTGCGTACTAAAGAGTGATTTACAGAGAGAGAGAGACACGGGTGTGGGTAGAGGGGTAGGTTTTGCTCTCTTTGGTTTGTGCAGGGAAGGAGAAGGAGAAGTGAAGCTGACACTTAGTCGCAGAGGAAAAAGAGAAGGAAAGACAAGGCAGAAGGAAGAAGCGAAGCCAAAAAGAGAAAGGAAGTCAGAGAGCTAAGAAGAAGAAAGAAAGAAAGGGAAAGACAAGTAGAAGTAGTAGAAGAAGAAAAGCTGAAGCCAAGGGAAGCAGAGCCAAGGAAAGAAGAAGAAGAAGACCCACAGGGAAAAAGGAGAAAGACACTGCAGAAGAGAGGCAAGGCAAAAGACAGAGGAAAATAAGAAGGAAGAAGAAAGGCAAGAGAGCTGTAGAGAAGAAAGAAGAAGCATACGGGCAAAGAAGAACAGAAGAAAGAGAGGAAAATCAGAGAAAGTCAGAAGAAGAACAAGAGCAGACAGGAGAAACATCTTTTTAAGACGTCTGATCATGGGATCAGATGTCCAATTTCTCTATTTTTGCCACAATTAACTTTTAAACTCATGCATATATTATGAATTAAGTCTTGAGTAATTAAGTATTCAATTACATTATTGAGATTAGTGAATATATTCCATTTGCTCCCTGTGTTCGACCTCGGATACCTATGTTTTCGAGTAATAAATTCTTATTTGTTGACAACGCTTGGTCACCTATACTACGACATAACTGACTGTTAAAACACGATCAAGCCGCGTGAACACGTGGCACCTCGCAACTGGTCAAACAAATCATCAATACTCGGCAGCGGATACCTGTTCTTGATGGTGACCCTATTCAGCTATCTGTAGTCCACACAAAGGCGTAGGGTACCATCCTTCTTCTTCACAAATAATACCGAGGCTCCCCACGGAGATGCACTAGGCCTCACAAAGCCCTTCTCCAGAAAGTCCTGCAACTGGGACTTGAGCTCTCACAGCTCAAGTGGTGCCATCCTGTAAGGTGTTGTGGAAATGGGGCTGGTCCCTGGTACTAGTGAGATCTCGAACTCGATCTCACGCTCAAGCGGTAGTCCTGGCAGCTCCTCTGGAAACACGTCGGGGTACTTTCTGACCATCAGGATGCTCTGAAAGTCTGCCACGGGGCTGGGCTCTGCCACTACACAAGCAAGAAAGCCCTCACACCCCTGGCTCAAAAGCCGTGCTGCCCGAAGTGCAGAAATGCACCTGAAGCCTCCATTCACCGGCTATCCGTGAAACTCAAAAGAAGGTATCTCCGATATGGAGAAGATGATCTTCCTCTCAAAATAGTCCACCAAAGCGTGGTAAGCAGACAACCAATCCATCCCTAGAATCAAGCCAAAGTCCTCCATCGGTATCACAATCAGGTCAGCGGGGAGGCTGTGTCCCCCAACACTGAACTCACTGCCTGTGTAAACCTCCTCAGCTACAAACAGCTGACCACCCAGACCTCTGATCACAAAAGGATACTCTAACAACACACAATCCTATCCCAAACTGACAGCAAAACTAGCAGCAACAAACGAGTGCATGGCACCGGAATCAAAAAGTTTGTAAACTAGTCTGTCCGAAACTGTAACCATACCTACCACCACTACACCTGAAGCTCTAGTGCCTCTGTGTGTTAGGGCGTTGATACGCCCCTCAGCACTCGGTGCGAAAGAAGCAGCCATACTCTGCATCGGAAGGGTAACCGCTGGCCGGTACCCTCCCCTCGATTACTGTCCTCCCCCACGTGCCTGGGAACTATGGCCTCCTACTCGTCCTCCAGTGCTCGGTGCAGGGAGCATCTGCTGACCTCCAGCCTTAGACGGGCAATCCCTCCTGATGTGGCCCAGCTGGCCACACTGGTAGCAAAGGGGAACTCGACTCCCGCCTTCGGTATGTCCCTGCTGACGACTGGGCGGGGGTCCAGTGCTGGCAGCTGGCCCCTGTCGAGGGCCCCCAGAGGCCACTGACGGCCCCGCAAAGCGTGACGGCTCTCCTATAGGCGCCGCATGCCTTCTCTCTCACCGGCCCTGTGAGTAGTCTGGCTGGTAGGGCCTCTTCCGTCCGTTGTCAGTGTCACGTGCGGTCGGGTCGGTCTCCTCATATGTCATAGCTGTCTCCACCACTCTCAAGAACGTGGGCAGCTTCAAGGGTTTGACATACCCCCGAATAGTAGGTCGGAGCCCCTCAGTGAACCTCCACAGGCACTCCTCCTCAGTAGCCACAACTGTCGCAGCAAAATGAGACAGTTCCAGAAAACGCGTACGATACGCGTTGACAGTCATCGTCCCCTGGGGGAGAGTGTGGAACTCCCGCCTCCTCTGATCCTGCCTCATCTGCGGGAAGTACTGCTCGCAGAAGAGGGTGACAAACTGGTCCCACGTCGGCTTTGCCCTCTCCTGACCTCTGATCGCCCTCCACCACCTGTGCCGTGCTCTCCAGCTGGTACGTGGCAAAGGCCACGCGGCACTACGCAGGGGGCGAAGGGTGTCAAACACCTTCTTGATCTGCTCGAGCCAGTCCTCCGCCCCGGTCAGGTCCTTATCCCCCTTGAAGGAGGGGGCTTCAGCTTTCGGAACTGTCCGAAAAGCTTGTAGTGTCGTTGTAGTGGGGGAACAGGCATGCCTCCAGGTAGGGAGGGCTCGTGCTCCGAAGTGTCAGAGGACGGTGGGGGCGGTGGAGGACCACCCCCTCCCACATGTCCAACGCTGCGTCCATCTCATGGTCCCACAGAGGACTCCACCTCCACGTCCCCAAAGAGAGGCACCCATGGAGGCAGGTGGAGCTCCTCTCGTATAATCTCCCGTATCAGTTGGGCGAGGTCCTGGGCTTGAACGCCCGGAAGAAGTGGCTGGTCCACTGAAACGTCAGGCTCAGCACGTCCGCCCCTCCGACCTCGTCCATGACCGCGTTCACGGCCCGCCTCAATGACTCCACGTCGAGGCATCTCTTGCAAGGAGACGCGAACAACAGAACAGGAAGACGTCAATTTCAATGGACATTCAACAAAAGAACCTCAGAACAGATGTCAAAAGGTATGTTATGGTGGTTACTCTAGTTACAAGCACGTGAATTGGTTATTCTCAAGCTAGTTGGTTCACTTCTCGGGACGACCTTGCTCTGATACCTCTTGTTATGACTCGGTTCCCGAATCCCTACAGGACACGAGACCGTACCGACTCAACTGATCCCAAGACCCAGTCGTCCAACGAGAAAGTAACCAAAAAGTAGGAAAGTAAACCACATTCACTATGCTAAGCAACTAACAGTAACAAAAGTACAATAGTAAAGAAGTAAAAACTACTACAGTACACACCACCACAACAGTAGAAAAGTAACCAGGTACAAGAATATAAGTACAGAATGTAAGAGTACAAACGTAAAGGTGCAAAAGTCTACTCACTACTACAAAAGAGTACAGCAAGGAAAACTACAGCTACTGGGCTCTACTAGGCCCAGCACCCTCTGCAGCCTTAGGCTCTGGTTGCTCAACACCTGGACCTGAAAAGGGTTATAAGTACAAAAAGTTAGCAAACGCTGAGTAAAGTGGCAACCAACCAACTAAAGTAGTAAAAGTGGACAGGTAGCTGTTGTTCCATTTACTTTCTTTACTAATTATTCTTTTCCATCACTTAGTTTATTTACAGGTCTCTTTTTTAATCTCGAATGTTCCTCGTGGGAACGATCTTGATTGCAACCTTTTCCGAAGAGTAGAAGGCACACGTGGTGCTCACCTAGCAGGGAGAGTCTCCCGTGGTGATCCTACACCCAGTCAACCACCCCAAGGTCACGGACAGACGTAACGGTGACTACAGCACGAGCGATAAGCACATGGGTAGCTACCCCACACTGGCACGCGGTTAGTCGTTTCCGTTAGCGGGTGCACCCAAAGTACAGTACGGAACCAGTATAGGGCCTAACCCTCTCAGTAACAGGGGTCTAGCCTTTCTCAGTAACCAAACAAGGGTCTCGCCCCTCCACAGTCCGCGCACCCTTGCCTGACTACCCTGGTTTGCCTAGTGGGCCTAACAAGTCGGTGTAGGGCGACTAGCGAAACCCCGGGCCCCGTGGGGTGGCTAGCTCTCTCCCTACACTAGTAGCTCTCCCCGATACAGTGTACACAAGGGCCACAGAGTCGGTGCAAAGTGGCCAAACCCACCCCAGGTCTCAACCCGAAGGCGGTAGCATCTCTCTACACTAAGAGGTAACATGCACTCCCCTTGGTACCACGTACTCAAGGGCCAGTACACTTCCCAACACATTTCCAGATCCATTCCATTTATTTCCAGGAGCTCAACTCCTAATTCCCCGTAGGGTTCATGCTCATATTCCTCAGGCCATGCCATACCAGGTTTCATCATTTCTACTTCCATTCTCATGTTATACATATGCAACTTGTATTTCTATCGTTCACATTTCCGTACCCAGGTTATAAACAAGTAGCTCGTATTTCCATCATTCACATTACCATTCTCAATTTATATACATGCAGCTCGTATTGTGTCATTTAACATATACAACAGGAAATGTTACATACAACAGTTAACTAGAACAAGAATTTCATATTTTACAACCAGCTGTTATTCATTTACAGGCAGTTGTCATCATTTCTATCTACTCATTCAAGACTGCAATTCATTCATCCAATACAGACAATTTCAATATTTCTCATCCTAGGATTCATGCCATATCCTAGATTCTATTCATTCATTCCACACATGCATTCAGGTTTGTAATTAGATTAAGGGAAGCCACTCTACCAGTAAACCCAAGAGTAGTGGGGGCTTGAACGGTAGGCTCACGTGCCTCAGCAAGCCCTGAACCCGCAATGGAACGAAGTCCTATCACAAGGATCAATCACAAGAGAATATTCAGAATAGTATAGAAAGTCTTCTAACAAGTAGAGGAATTCATACAGGAAGCATTGGTATCTTATTTACTGAAAATGGACCTCAAATGGATCCTAAACGGGTCAAAAATAGCGTTTCTGACTCAAATCAGACGTCTGGAACAACTTCCATATGTCTTAAAAGTGTCCAGTGTCTTCCCTCAAGCCCTGCGCCAATCCTCAAACGTCCAAGAACTCTTCTGGACCGTCTGGACCCAGCTCCAGATGTCCGACCACCTCTCCGAACATCTGGAAGTGCCTACAGTCGTTTGGTAAGCTCCCCAGACATCTAAAAAGCATAGGAGGGTGTGTCCCACGCCTTCCCAAAGCGAATCCTGCACACAGACCCCCGATCTTCTCAAAACGAGCATGCAGAAAGGGATCGGCGAAGTGGCCTGCATGGCCATATCCGAAAAGAGAACGTACCTTGGCGAAGCCTTCTCCTCAAACGTCTAGAACCACCTCCAGACGTCCGCACCATCATCTGGAGGTCACTCCAGATGTCTGATTCTAGGAAAAACCCAGAACCAGAACCTGCCTCCACCCTCTCGCGCCGTGTGTGGTTGCATCGCACCCTCTCGCCTGCAGCTCCGACTGCAGCAGTGTCGGGGAGGACCTCCCCGACGCACTCCTCCTCACGCACACGCCGTCCCAGCCGTGCGCTCACTGGTGAGCTCCCACGCGAGCTGACGAGTTTGCTCTCCTCCTCTCCTCACACCACTCCTCCTCGACGCCACCCGCACGCTCTCTCGCTCACGCTCTCTCTTGCTGGAGGGAAGAATAAGGAAGGTGGCTGGTGGCTGAGAAGTAGGGGAAACAAGAGAGGAGGAGGGGGTTATATAAGGTTGGTGTTTAGGGTTTTACTGGGGATGGAAGAGAGAGAAGAAGAAGGGGAGCAAAAATGAGAGTACTGTCTGCACGCAGCACGCGCTCAGACATGAGCTCGTACTCAAATTTTTTGATTTTCAGACATTTGGGAATGCGTCCAGACGTCTAACCCACAGTCCAAACGTCTTACCAGACATCTAACCTAAAGTCCAGATGTCTTAAAAGGCTGAAACAGCACGGGTCTTAACAATTGGTGATCTAAATCACCATTATTTTGTTATAGATTTCTTTTTTATCATGTTGAATTCTTGTTATACTCATGTTCTACACTGATTATCATTTTTGAGTAGTTTATTTGGTTTAAATTCTTGTGTTCATTTGCATTATTGAGATTAGTGTGTGAATTCCTATTTTCTTCTTGTGTTTGGCTTCAAAACTTTTTCAAGTAATAAAATTTATTTGTTTGAGCGTTATTTTGGCTATACTACAATGCGACAATTTTAAAACACCGATTTAGCGCACGAACACCAGTCCTGTCACACAAATGGACAAAACCAACTCTCGCAGTGATTGGCCACCACTCGTGGAAGGTGACGCTTACATCACATTTATACCCGAAATGTTGGCCTCTTAAGGCCAACAGGAACTTCGACAATGACATGCCTGTGTCCCCTTCAATAAAGATTGGCCTCTTAAGGCCGACTTGAACTCAGGCGGCAACATGCCTACGTTCCCTCCAATAAAGGTTGGTCTCTTAAGGCCGACAGGAAGTCAGGCGGTAACATGTCTACATTCCCTTCAAATTTCAGTGGTCATTTACCACATCAATAATGACACCTTGCCCGCATGAAATTAAAACATATGCCTCATGATAAATGATTACCCCGGTTAGAAAGCAGCCGATACATCATTTGGGGGCAGCATCCATATGCGAAGTTTTAATACCTTTACTACTCTATTAAAAGCATACACTAGCTAGAGAGTGG
Organism: Thalassia testudinum; assembly: GCA_037157565.1. NCBI lineage: Eukaryota > Viridiplantae > Streptophyta > Magnoliopsida > Alismatales > Hydrocharitaceae > Thalassia > Thalassia testudinum. Next base: position 151,777,058 of record JAZHRO010000031.1, read on the forward strand.
GGGCTTATGATGAGGGGCAAAAGGTACCCTCAGAATTAAAAGTTCGCACAAAGCCCAATGGATCCATTACTCCGATGGCTCAATGAATCCAGCTACCTGACTATCCAAAATCCAGGCGGATCCGAGCGGACATGACCTACCAAAGGATCCAATTGACCAGAGTTGAAGAGGCAGTAACAACATCCACATCAGTGCTAATGGTTTACGTTGTAAAGGCTATTTAGAGCTAAGTAACGGACGAGTCAGGGAATCCGCGAAGTCCATTGTGGAATGAAAAGTTATTGCGATATTTTTTGTATCATAAATAGAGAAGTGAGGCCTTTAGGGAGTTTCTTCACACATTTCCTAAGAGAGAGAACAAGGAGTGATTATACTACCAACTACCATAGTAGAATCTTAGGAGCATCACCCTCCCCCCAGATATACACCCATTCGGCTGGAACTAGGTCACCAATTTCTTGTGCCTCTATCTTTGTGATTGCTTGTGATATTCGTTGATTCAAGTCCCTCACCGATCAGGGCCTCGATCACCAAGCAATTCTTAAGGTGCAACCTATGTAACACCTTAGCCAATACTTGGGCATTGGAACTCGCAAAGGCTCTTATTTCACCTTTATTTGTGTATTATATAACCTATAATTATGATCGGGCATTGTCACAACCCGCCCTGCTAGTCGAGACGGGTGTGAAAAATCTTTCCAAACCATAACTATAAATCTATATTCATCACTACAAAAAAAAATTACAATATTTCTTTTAAAATTTTACAATTCCATCACAAATTCATCTCGAAAAATAAAAGATTTACCTGCAATCCTTGACTCCCTTCAAGTCACACCAATTTGAGGTCTAAATTGATAGAATATCCTACTATTCCATATTATGCGAGAAGGTAATATCTAGATGATCACTTACATATATTTATAAGATCTACTTATGCCTACGAGTTCAACCTTGATCCCTCGATGACAAAAGAAAGGAAATATTTACAAAAGTCTTATACACAACCAGGAGAAGAAAAATGATCCATACAACCACAACTATAATAGATTCTTATGATGACAAAAAGAAATCTAGATAGCCATTTGGATCAACCTCTACTATCGTGCTAGAGTGCTTGCTCATCACCTGCCTATGCTTTTCTTTTTGGATTGTCTGTAAAAGGGGTAACAAACAATTTTTTTTTATGAGTCGAAACTCAGCGAGTAAAATCTTAAACCCCTAATAAAGAGAAATGTCATGTTAACTTTATTATTCAAAGTCAATCACAATGTATAACATAAACATATTGGCAAGCAAAAGGCATGGCATACTAGATAACTAAAGTACTAGAAGAAATATGCAACTAACTAGGGCACTAAAAGCAAAATGAATCTTTTCTACCATAAACATACAGCGACAAGGAGACATGTCATACCACTTAACTAGAGCACTAAAAGAAGCACATGAATATTCTTTATTAAACTAATTTGTCTTCTAACCATGCATCTAGATTGTATTGCACCATTTCCCTATACATCATACTTAATGCATAAACAATATCTAAAATATGTCAGGGAGAGTGTAACTCAATCCATAACCGTATCATACTGACATACATGTAGACCGTCCTAAAGGTGAAAGACACCCCACATACAACCCAAAGCTTAGGTGTATGTGACATACGAGCCCAAAGCCCTCTTACCAAGCCATATCTAATGATCAGCCATATCTAATGGCTAAGTTCATGACTGTTCTAACCAATTGACATGGTACATCATTTTTAAAGTTCCATTGGTTAAAATCATAGAGACATACTATTAATCTTATAAGGTTTAATAATGAGAGGATGCATAGAAAAAAAAAAGATCCAATCACATATAATGTTAAAAGATGACACTTATAAAAAAATTATGGCTAGACAACTATTTAAAGAAAAAAAAAGAATTAATAAATAAAGATATAAGCTGGCATTAAGTAGTTCATAACCTTTAATCACCTATGATGATCAAATTCATATAAATATAAAACATATTTATTAAGATAAATGTAACACAACTTTACATGTCAATAGCACTCACCTACTTGTTATACCTAAATTAAAACTATGTGGCTCCATATACAATCTTCATCAAGATTAAAGTCACTAATGAGTCTCTAGACCTTCAAATATATCCATATGTGTATGCATGCTGATGGACTTATTCCTACATCATTCTACCAATAATATGATATTAGGCCTTGAAAATATAAGCACTAACAACCACTAAACATAACTTTGAGCAGCCATTTACCACATCTAATATCTAATTGGGAGTTCACCTAAAAAGTTAATTTTCGAAAATAAAGAAGGTTGCAGTGTAAGTTAAAAAAAAATGCACAATACACCGTCAAAAGAGACTAGTTAGAAAAGTGAAGATCCATTATGTATATAGTGCCTCTCTTCCATGGATTTAATCGAAAAATAGAAGGTAAAGAAATGAAAAAGGAAACGAAAAACCCCAACACACCGTGAAGATAATGGAAGAAAAAAAAGTTCGTAGATTCTCCCCTTCCAAGAAATATGGTGAGATCTTATCATTTAATATGCATGCAACAAAAAAAGATTAATTTAAAATAGGAAAACCACCCAAGTTACGTTTATGGCAAAAGAATTTAGGTGGGTGGTGACTTGGGGGACATAGCAAGGCCCCAAAAACCTCCACTAACACAACACCGCCCACACCAACCCCCCCACCCCCCCACCAATCCCCAACTAAATAATACTTTGTAAAAAATTGCAACTTGCCCCAAAAAGTTAAGGATTTTAACAACCCCAAAAATTACATATATTAAGTACAAAAACCTTAGGGTGAGCGGGTTTCTAAGCATTGTGTAGCTCTCTCTTTGGAATTAGATACGGAAAAACTATGTTTTGATTTAGCATTAAATTCAAAATCTCATGCAAACTCCACATGTTTTTCTTTTGTTTCTCCACAAAAGTTGAGGGCATGAATTCATCACACGGCAAAAAATTGTTTCAAATTTCATTTCAATGGAAAATTATCCTCTCCAAAAATTTGACACCGCTTATGAGGGGTATACGGTAGAGTGACAACTTATGCCAATAATTTGAGCAACTATTAGTCCTCTTAGGCAACCTCATTGATTCCAAAAGATGATGTTTATATACCCATATGTAAGCATTCAGGTAACTAATTGGTCACATTTGGCTCAAACATTTTGTTTGGAAGAAACCATCAATTGTTGGATGAAAAGAAGAGATTAGGCTTTCATTTTGAGACATTTTTCAGCCCTCAATTATCATGTCATATTGTAGTTATTGCCTCAATTGCCCGTGCTATACCTAATAGATAGAAGATGTGCTTTTTAATAATCTTGTGTTACATGTTACCTCTTGATCAGATCAATATTCCTCAAGGAAACACATTGACCACCATCTCAATCCTTCAAGTTTTACTTGAAAATTGAGAAACAAAACCATTTCTCAAATTAATCTATCTTGTCCCCATCTAAATAAAGTGAGTAGAATCTCAAAAATCTAGTCAACCCTCTTCTTCCCATTTAGGGTGACTCTTTTTCACTTCAGGGCAACAACCTACTTTATGTACTCTTTTAACCCATCCGTGGAGTTGTAATATACACTAATAATCTATAGCAAAGTAATTGTGCCATCAAAGAATTCTTTTTGGTGGCAATAGGACTCTAATGTTAAATCTTTGATATTCTATCAAATGGCTTTACCTAGGCAAAATGTCCAAAGGAATCTAAGCTCTAAATTGACTTTTTTAGACTTTTCCCATCCAGATAGCCCTTGTTATCATACACTAGTGAATGAACTTCATCACACTATCTCCCCTCAAACCCCACTCATCCTAAATGAGGCCTATTACTTATATTCCCAACCATTCTCAAGTCCTCAAGACACGTGGAGTGCTATTTAGATAGGATTTAACCTCTACTTGATTCTCTCATAGACATCTATCTCTAGTTTACTCAATGTTTGGCCTTATCCATCCTAGATGGTCATAGTCAAGCTAAGTGATTATGGCACAATGAGTTGACATTACCTCACCTCCACTAAACTTGATTTTTTTGACAATATAGGTTAAAACTCAACCTTCAACCTATGTTGACCAACCTCACCCTTACCTCTAAGGAGCTCACCTTTGCCTTAGTTGATCATGGCCAAGCATAATCTTATTTAATCTTTTTGCTTAGTGCTCCTTATTTATCAAAATAGGCTCACTCGAAAGCATAACTTTCTTCCTTTACACTCCCTGGGCAAAATTATGTTGCATCACTTTTTTATTATCACCATTAAGTATTTGATATTTAATGTCTAGCATGTTAAACCTCACCAAGTCAATTACTTTTGTAGTTTTATAGCTACTTGACTTGTCTAACCCATTCCCAAGAATTAGGGTCATAATATGTTTCCTTTAAATAATGTGCAATAAACCCTCAAATTAAAAGGTACGAATGCAACTTTCACTTCTTTCTGGAGAACATTAATGTGCCATTCCAATCTTGGCCAGCTGAGTAGGCCATTGGAGAGATCTTGGATGCTTTAGTGCCATGATGGGGTGTTGGCAATGCCCCTTAGTTTCAGTAATTACATTTAACAAGATTAGAGCTACTTCTAATAACTAATCCAAATGATTGTCTTTATGATCCCTTTTGAGTTTTAATAAACCTCCAAATGCTTCTAAATGATTAGTAAGCTTGGTTGTTGCCAATCAAGACAATGATGGACCCACATATGCAACTTTATCTACACAACATGCTCTCAGCTTCTTCTATGTTTTGGTGGAAGAACTTTTCTCTCTGATAACTTCAAAAATTGGATATGTGGTGAAACGTGTAGGTCTGAAGATTAATCTCCTATATTGACATGACAACTTGGAGAACAAGAACAAATAATAACGACTGGAGTACTCCTAATTGCATGTTACCTCTGGAGTATTTCCTTGCTTTATAGTGTCTAGGTTGCCACCATCGTACCTTGATTGCCATCCATTGTCCTGCCCTTAGCCCACTTTGCCTCTCCTACCTTATGCATCCTTGATCACCCTTGCCCTACCATGGTCAACCTTATCCTTGGCTCTAGCTAGTTTTAACAAATCTTATGTTGTATGTATATGATAGGTATATAATAAGCTTTTAGCAATCTACTACAAAGTGTCTACTCTAAATTAAGCTTCAAGAAAATACAAGAACCACCTTCTTAGTCTCTTATTATTTTCCTTGAAAGCTAAATAGAAATATGTTACGAACATGGGCATCAGACATGTTTAAGACGTCTAGGAAGTGGCCCAAACGTCTAGCCAGATGTCTGGAACCCTTCCCAGACGTCTGGTATTTAATTTTTTCAGCGTACGGGTTCGCGGCTGTGCACGTGCGCGCGCAAACTGAACCCGCCGCCTTCGTTCTGCTCTTTCTCTCCCTCCCTGCAGACGATGCCGCTTCTCTTCTCTCACTCCCTGCGCTGCCTTCAAATTGTGCTCCCCTCTCCCTCACCCTCACTCCATCGCCTTCATCTTCTCCTTCTCCCTGCGAGCGAGCGAGTGCGACAGCAGCGCCTGCAGCAGGCGTGTGGGAAGGAGTGTTGCGAGAGAAAGAAGAAAGCTCAATCGAGAAGGTGCGAGCTTGACGGGGCAGCTACAGTCGGCCGGCGGGGGAGCAACGGGTGTGGGGTGTCGCGGAGGAGCTGCTGCAGCTCGGGTAGCAGGCAGACGCAGCACGGCGCGGCCGTGCGTCGCGGGCGGAGAATGAACCGGGTCCTGATTTTGGGAAAATTTTCCAGAATCAGACGTCTGGACTTACGTCCAGACGACGTGTAAGATGTCTGGAGGAAGGTCCAGACGTTTGACAGGTACAATATTTTTCTACCTTCTTCTATTTACGCGTGTACGACCATGCAGCCGTCCGCCGCGTTCTCTGTGCCTCTTCGTGATGAGAGCGGTTGTGTGTGTGTGCAGGTGTTGTTAGGGAGGGTGCGAGGGCTTGCCATCCCATGCGGATCAGACGTCTGGCCACAGTACCAGACGACGGAGAGGACCTCCAGACGTCTGGAGTGACAATCAGACGTCTGGAAACTGACTTCAGACGATCCAGCGAGCTTCTGTAAGTCTGAAGGACTGCGCAGAACAAGGTATAGCATGATCAACCTTTTAAGACGTCTGGAAGAAGTTCCAGACGTCTGATTTTGGGCAGACTCATCGTCTTTTACCCGTTTAGGGTCTGTTTGGACTCCGTTTTCCGCATTTCAAGTTTCATTCTTCCCAGATTTACTTCCTCTACCTGTTTATAGTAATTGTATACTGTTTTGAGTAGATCCTTGTCTTTGATCCTTGTATTAGGATCCCGTTCAGTTGCGACTCTGGGGGTTGCGGAGGCGCGCAGGATTACCGACCACGCCCCCAGTACTCCCGATTTCGCGGGTAGAGTGGCCCTTTAAATTATTTAACAAAATTTGTACAATTATAAAACAATTGATAGAGTCTAAGGCATTGCATGAACCCTAGGACTGAGGAATTAGATTGAATGGTAGATCCTAGGGTATTGCATGAATCCTAGGACTGGAAAACTAGATTGAATGATAGATCCTAGGGTATGGCATGAATCCTAGGACTGGAAAACTAGTTGAATATATACATTGCAGTCTTGGAAAAGTGGAAAGGAAATGATAACTGCCTGTAAATTGATTAACAGCTTCCTGTTATGAATGAATAAATATGGTTGAGAACATGGATTGTATGGACATAAACCTGGAATGGTGAAACCTAAATTGGCTGAGTTAAAAGAGCCTGAACCCTACGGGGAATTAGGAGTAGAACTCCTGGAAAGTGAAAGAAATAGAATTGGGGAAGTGAGCTGGCCCTTGAGTACGAAGTACCAAGGAGAGCAACTGTCCCCCTGTTTAGTGCAGAGCAGAGCTAGCCGCCACAGGGACCCGAGGTTAGGACTGGCCACTTTGTACCGACTTTTGGCCCTCGTGTACACAATACCGAGGAGAGCTACTAGTGTAGGGAGATCACTAGCTACCCCACGGGCCCCGGGGTTCTGCTAGCTCTCCTACACTGACTTGTTAGGCTCGCTGGGCAAACCAGGGTAGTCAGGCGAGGGTGCCCAGACTGTGGAGGGGCAAGACCCCTGTTTGGTTACTGTGGAGGGGCTGGACCCCTGTTACTGAGAGGGCTCTGCCCTATACTGGTTCCGTGCTGTGCTTTGAGCGCACCCGTTAACGAAAACTATTGACCGCGTGCCAGTGCGGGGTAGCTACCCGTGCGTTTATCACGCGTGTCGTAGTCACCATTACGTCTGTCAGCGACCTTGGGGTGGTTGACTGAGGGTAGAACTACCACGGGAGACTCTCCCATCCAGGAGAGCACCACGTGTTACTCCTACTTTTTGGAAAAGACTGCAATTAAGATTGTTCCCACGAGGAACATTCAAGATCAAGAGAAGGATCTGAGGAATAAATCAATAGTGAATAAATGGAGAAATATAAAGAAAGAAAGTAAAAATAAAACAGCTACTGCCCACTCTACTGCTTCTTCTAGCTTTTAGTTGCCACTCTACTCAGGGTTTCGCTAACGTGTCACACTTGTTACCTTTTCAGGACCAGGTGTTGAGCAGCTAGAGTCAGCAGCTGCGAAGGGCGTTGGGCCTAGTAGAGTCCAGTAGTGTTACCTATAGTACCTTGTGTACTTTTCTTTCCATTGTAGTGAGTAGTTTTCTGTTACTCCCTGTACTCTCTTTATTGTAAGCTTCATGTTTATGTATATGTTTATTTCTCTACTGTTGTGGTGGTGTATCCTGTAGTATTTCTTTTCTCTACTGCTGTATTTTGTTACTGCTTGTTATATACATGTTGAATGTGGTTTATTTTACTGCTCTTTTAGTTACTTTCTCGTTGGACGACTGGGTCTTGGGATTAGTCGAGTCGATCCGATTCTCGTTTCTCATATGGATTCGGGAATCGGGTCGTTACAAGATGGTATCAGAGCAAGGTCGTCCCGAGAAGTGAATCAACTGACTGGAAAATAACCAATTCACGTGTCTGTAACTAGAGTAGCCACCACAACGTCCTTTTGACATGAGCTCTTAGACTTCTTCGTTAGATATCGTTCCATATTGACATGTTTCCGTTTTGTTTCGGGTCTCCTTGCAGGAGATGCCTCGTCGCGGGACTAGCGAGGCAGGCCGCGAGCGCGGCCGAGGACGAGGTCGGTGAGGTGGGCATGTTATGGCCGACGTCTCAGCGGACCAGCCACTGCTCCCGGCCATTCAGGTCTAGGACATCGCCCAGCTGATATGGGATATAGTGCGAGAGGAGCTCCACCCACCGCCTCGAGCGCCTCTCCCTGGGGCTGCGGAGGGGGAGTCCTCTGTGGGACCACGCGACGAACGCGGCGCTGAGCGTGGGGGAGGGGATGGGCCGCCACCTCCCCCACCTTCCTCCGACACTTTTGTGCACAAGGCTTCCTTACCTAGAGGTGCACCAGCATCTCCACTGCAGCGCCACTTCGAGCTTTTCAGGCAATTCCAGAAGCTGAAGCCCCCCTCCTTCAAGGGGGATGAGGACCCGATCGAGGCGGAGGACTGGCTCGAGCAGATCGAGAAGGTTTTCGACACCCTTCACCCCCCGATGGAGTGCAGCGTGGCCTTTGCCATGTACCAGCTGGAGAGTGCGGCACACAGGTGGTGGAGGGCGGTCAGCGGACAGGAGAGGGATGAGCCAACCTGGGACCGGTTCGTCACCCTCTTCTGCGAGCAGTACTTTCCCCAGACATGGCAGGACCAGAGGAGGCGGGAGTTCCACACTCTCCACCAGGGGATGATGACCATGAGCGCGTACCGCATGCATTTTCTGGAGCTGTCCCGCTTCGCAGCGACAGCAGTAGCTACTGAGGAGGAGCGCCTATGGAGGTTCACCGAGGGGCTCCGGCCTGCGATTCGGGGGTTTGTCAAACCCCTGAAGCTGCCTACGTTCTCGAGAGTAGTGGAGGCAGCTATGACCTACAAGGAGACCAAACCGTCCGCGCGAGATACTGACAGCGGGCGGAAGAGGCCCTACCAGCCAGACTTTTCACAGGGCCAACGAGAGAGGAGACACGTGGCATCCGCAGGAGAGCCGTCATGTTTCGCAGGGCCATTAGTGGCCTTTGGGGGCCCTCGACAGGGGCCAGTTGCTAGCATCAGACCCCCGCCCAGCCGACAGTAGGGACCCACTGAGGGCGGGAGTCGGGTTCCCCTCTGCTACCAGTGTGGCTAGCCGAGTCACATCAGGAGGGACTGCCCGTCTAGGGCAGGAGGTCAGCAGATACTTCCCACGCCGAGCACTGGAGGGCGAGCAGGAGGCCGCGGTTTCCAAGTGCGAGGAGGACAGTAGTCACGGGGAGGGTACCGGCCAGCAGCTACCCGTTCGACGCAGAGTGTGGCTGCTTCGTCTGCAACTAGGGCTAAGGGGCGTATCAACGCCCTGACACACAGGGATGCCAGAGCTTTGGGATCGGTGGTGGTAGGTATGGTTTCAGTTTCCAGCAGACTCGTTTACACACTTTTCGATTCCGGCGCTACGCACTCGTTTGTCGCAGCCAGTTTCACAGTTAGTTTGGGCCAGGATTATATGCTGTTAGAGGATCCGTTCGTGATCAGAGGTCCGAGTGGTCAGCTATTTGTAGCTGAGGAGGTGTACACGGGTTGCGAGGTCAGTATTGGGGGACATAGCCTTCCCGCTGACCTGATTATGATACAGATGGAGGACTTTGGTGTTATTCTGGGGATGGACTAGCTGTCCGCTTACCACACTTTGGTGGACTGTTTTAAGAGAAAGATTATCTTCTCCATACCGGAGTTGCCTTCTTTCGAGTTCCACGGTCAGCCAGTGGACGAAGGCTTTAGGTGCATTTCTGCACTTCGAGCTGCGAGACTTTTGAGCCAGGGGTGTGAGGGCTTCCTAGCTTGTGTGGTGGCAGAGCCCAGCCCTGTGGCAGACTTCCAGAGTATCCCGGTGGTCAGAGAATACCCCGACGTGTTCCCAGACGACTTGCCAGAACTACCGCCTGAGCGTGAGATCGAGTTTGAGATCTCACTAGTACCAGGGACCAGCCCCATCTCCACCGCACCATACAGGATGGCACCACTTGAGCTACGAGAGCTCAAGTCTCAGCTACAGGATCTTTTGGAGAAGGGCTTTGTGAGGCCCAGTGCGTCTCCCTGGGGAGCCCCGGTACTGTTTGTAAAGAAGAAGGATGGTACCCTACGCCTTTGTGTGGACTACCGACAGCTGAATAAGGTCACCATCAAGAACAGATATCCGCTGCTGAGGATCGACGACTTATTTGACCAACTACGAGGTGCCACGGTAATCTCCAAGATCGACTTGAGGTCTGGATACCACCAGTTGAGGATCAGGGAGGCAGACGTCTCCAAGACAGCTTTCCGCACCCGATACGGACACTACGAGTTTCTGGTCATGCCATTTGGGTTGACCAATGCCCCCGCTGCCTTCATGGACCTGATGAACCGGGTGTTTAGACCGTACTTGGACCAGTTTGTGGTGGTATTCATTGATGATGTGCTCATCTATTCTCGAGATCAGACGCAGCACGGACAGCACTTGCGGATGGTTCTGGACACACTGAGACAACGTATGTTGTACGCCAAATACAGCAAGTGCGAGTTCTGGTTGAGGGAGGTGACCTTCTTAGGTCATGTGATTTCTGGAGATGGCTTGGTGGTGGACCCAGCCAAGGTCGAGGCACTGCTCAGGTGGGAGAGACCGCGTACGGTTACTGAGATTCGCAGTTTCCTGGGACTGGCAGGCTACTACAAACAGTTCATCAGGGGTTTTTCACAAATTGCATGTCCTATGACACAGTTGACCTGGAAGGACGTGACCTTCACTTGGACAGACGCCTGTGAGGCGTGTTTTGAGGAGCTGAAGGAGAGGCTGACTTCGGCTCTCGTGCTCACCATCCCTGACAGTAGTGGCGGGTTCGTTGTGTACACGGATGCCTCCTTGCAGGGGTTAGGGGGTGTGCTCATACAGAGGGGTCACGTTGTCGCTTTCGCTTCCCGACAACTGAAGTCCCATGTGCATAGCTACCCTATCCATGACCTGGAGCTGGCAGTTGTTGTCTTTGCACTGAAGACCTGGAGGCACTACTTGTACGGTGAGACCTTTGAGATTTTTACAGATCAGAAGAGCCTCAGATACCTATTTGATCAGAAGGAGCTCAACATGAGACAGAGACGTTGGTTGGAGCTCCTGAAGGACTATGACTGCAGCATTTCCTACCACCCGGGAAAGGCCAACGTGGCGGCTGACGCCTTGAGCCGGAAGGCGCCCGCACACTTGGCCAGTTTACCAGTGCAGAGTTGGAGCCTTTTGGAGGAGATGGGCAGTTGGTGACCCCTAGGGTTACGGGGGCACTGTGGGGCAGTGACTGTGACACGACAGATGAGGCCAAAGCTGATAGATCGCATCATCACAAGACAGATGGCTGACCCGTACTTGCAGTCCTTGCACGACAGAGTACTGTCAGGAGACTCGAGGGACTTCTCTTTCACAGACCAGGTGCTGCGCCTGAGGGGACATTTGTGCGTTCCCAAAGATGAGGAGCTGTTGAGAGAGCTCCTGACTGAGGCACACGGTTCCAGATTCACCATACATCCCAGAAACACGAAGATGTACCATGACTTGAGACACGAGTTTTGGTGGAGGGGGATGAAGCGGGATGTAGGTGAATTCGTGCAGTAGTGTTTAGTGTGCCAGTAGGTGAAAGCCAAGCATTAGAGGCCTACAGGGCCACTACAGCCACTTCCAGTGCCAGAGTGGAAGTGGGAGAGCATCACCATGGACTTGGTGGTGGGCTTACTTGTTACCCAGCGAGGACACGACGCAGTCTGGGTAATCGTTGATAGATTGACGAAGATGACGCGGTTCTCGCCGATCCCAGTCACGTCCTGAGTCACGAAAGCGTCGAGGTGAGCGACGACCTGACCTACCCTGAGTGGCCAGTGCAGATTCTTGACAGAGCCGTCCGCAGTCTGAGACGAAAGCAAGTATCCCTGGTGAAGGTTTTGCGGAGGAGCCAGCGGTATGAGGAGGCTACCTGGGAGCCTGAGGCAGCAATGCGGGAGCGGTACCCGGAGCTTTTCGTGGGTACGTCTTTTCGAATCGGCTTCAGTCCTCTTTGAGTTTGTTATATATATATATATTTTGTTCTTTCCCGCACCCTTGTTAGCGCAAGTTTCGGGGACGAAACTTCCTTTGAGTTTGTTATATTGTTACGAACATGGGCATCAGACGTGTTTAAGACGTCTGGCCAGACGTCTAGAACCCTTCCCAGACATCTGGTATTTAATTTTTTCAACGTACGGGTTCGCGTCTGCGTGTGTGCGTGCGCAGACTGAACCCGCCACCTTCGTTCTGCTCTTTCTCTCCCTCCCTACAAACAATGTCGCTTCTCTTCTCTCTCCCCGCGCTGCCTTCAAATAGCGCTCCCCTCTCCCTCACCCTCACTCCACCGCCTTCATCTTCTCCTTCTCCCTGCGAGCGAGCTAGCGAGTGTGGCAGTAGCGGCTACAGCGGGAGTGTGGGAAGGAGGAGTGTTGCGAGGGGAAGAAGAAAGCTCAACTGAGAAGGTGAGAGCTTGCCGGGGCAGCTAGAGCCGGCGGTGGGGGAGCAGCGGGCGTGGGGTGTCGCGAAGGAGCTGCTGCAGCTCGGGCAGCAGGCAGACGCGACGCGGCACGGCTGTGCGTCGCGGACGGAGAACGAACCGGGTCCTGATTCTGGGAAAATTTCCCAGAATCAGACGTCTAGACTTACGTCCAGACGACGCATAAGACGTCTGGAGGAAGGTCCAGACGTCTGACAGGTACAATATTTTTCTACCTTCTTTTATTTACGTGTGTACGGCCATGTAGCCGTCCGCCGCGTTCTCTGTGCCTCTTCGTCATGAGAGCGGTTGCGTGTGTGCAAGTGTTGTTCGGGAGGGTGCAAGGACTCGCCATCCCACGCGGATCAGACGTCTGGCCACAGTACCAGACGATAGAGAGGACCTCCAGACGTCCAGAGTGACAATCGGACGTCTGGAAACTGACTTCAGATGATCCAGCGAGCTTCTGGACGTCTGAAGGACTACGCAGAACAAGGTATGGCATGATCGACCTTTTAAGATGTTTGGAAGAAGTTCCAGATGTCTGATTTTGGGCAGACTCGTCATCTTTGACCCGTTTAGGGTCCATTCGGAGTCTGTTTTCCGCGTTTCAAGTTTCATTCTTCCCAGATTTATTTCCTCTACCTGTTTACAGTAATTGTATACTGTTTTGAGTAGCTCCTTGTCTTTGATCCTTGTATTAGGACCCCGTTCCGTTGCGGCTCTGGGGGTTGCGGAGGCGCACGGGATTACCGACCACGCCCCCAGTACTCCCAATTTCGCGGGAAGAGTGGCCCTTTAAATTATTTAACAAAATTTGTACAATTATAAAACAATTGATAGAGTCTAAGGCATTACATGAACCCTAGGACTGAGGAATTAGATTGAATGGTAGATCCTAGGGTATTGCATGAATCCTAGGACTGAAAAACTAGATTGAATGATAGATCCTAGGGTATGGCATAAATCCTAGGACGGGAAAACTAGTTGAATATATACATTGCAGTCTTGGAAAAGTGGAAAGGAAATGATAACTGCCTGTAAATTGATTAACAGCTTCCTGTTATGAATGAATAAATACGGTTGAGAACATGGATTGTATGGACATAAACCTGGAACGGTGAAACCTAAATTGACTGAGTTAAAAGAGCCTAAACCCTACGGGGAATTAGGAGTAGAACTCCTGGAAAGTGAAAGAAATAGAATTGGGGAAGTGAGCTGGCCCTTGAGTACGAAGTACCAAGGAGAGCAACTGTCCCCCTGTTTAGTGCAGAGCGGAGCTAGCCGCCCCAGGGACCTGGGGTTAGGACTGGCCACTTTGTACCGACTTTTGGCCCTCGTGTACACAATACCGAGGAGAGCTACTAGTGTAGGGAGATCACTAGCTACCCCACGGGCCCCGGGGTTTTGCTAGCTCTCCTACACCGACTTGTTAGGCTCGCTGGGCAAACCAGGGTAGTCAGGCGAGGGTGCCCAGACTGTGGAGGGGCAAGACCCGTGTTTGGTTACTGTGGAGGGGCTGGACCCCTGTTACTGAGAGGGCTCTGCCCTATACTGGTTCCGTGCTGTGCTTTGAGCGCACCCGTTAACGAAAACGACTGACCGCGTGCCAGTGCGGGGTAGCTACCCATGCATTTATCACGCGTGTCGTAGTCACCGTTACGTCTGTCAGCGACCTTGGGGTGGTTGACTGAAGGTAGGACCACCACGGGGGACTCTCCCGGCCAGGAGAGCACCACGTGTTACTTCTACTTTTCAGAAAAGACTGCAATTAAGATCGTTCCCACGAGGAACATTCAAGATCAAGAGAATGATCTGAGGAATAAATCAATAGTGAATAAATGGAGAAATATAAAGAAAGAAAGTAAAAATATAACAGCTACTGCCCACTCTACTGCTTCTTCTAGCTTTTAGTTGCCACTCTACTCAGCGTTTCGCTGACGTGTCACCCTTGTTACCTTTTCAGGACCAGGTGTTGAGCAGCCAGAGTCAGTGGCTGCGGAGGGTGCTGGGCCTAGTAGAGTCAAGTAGTGTTACCTGTAGTACCTTCTGTACTTTTCTTTCCACTGTAGTGAGTAGTTTTCTGTTACTCCCTATACTCTCTTTATTGTAAGCTTCATGTTTATGTATATGTTTATTTCTCTACTGTTGTGGTGGTGTATGCTGTAGTATTTCTTTTCTCTACTGCTGTATTTTGTTACTACTTGTTATATACATGTTGAATGTGGTTTATTTTACTACTCTTTTGGTTACTTTCTCGTTGGACGACTGGGTCTTAGGATTAGTCGAGTCGGTCTGATTCTTGTGTCTCGTAAGGATTCGAGAATCAGGTCATTACAAAATACAATTCTTAGATTAATTAACTTGTACCCCTCTCCTCTCTACCTGTATAAGCAGAGAAGATCTAAAGAAATTAAATTTTATTTCCTCAACCTCCCTTTCTTCATTCTACAGGACTCACGTGGCTGATGTTGCCCTTTCCATGCACTCCTTCACCTCCCCTTTATATGGCAGTTTGGAGCACGGTTGGATATGTTGGTGCTAGAGCACCACGATCATTTGTTTTGATGATAACAAAACACGTGTCATTTAATATTTGCGCTTTGAGTCCTAGATTTCAGGTCAATCGCAAATGGATACGTGATTAGACGGAGTTCGAGCTCGCATCCAGGACAGATTGGAGGAGCTCGATGGAGAGCAGAAGAGATTCGCGAGGAGCGATAGATTGAAGATGGAAGGAAATGAAGAATAAGATAGATTTCCTTCTTTTGTACTTGTTGTATTTTTTGTTTCTTTTGTTGCTCTTTATTTCCTTAGAAAATTATGTTAAAGAGCCTCAAAGTACCCTAACAGTAGTCCTAGGAACACCCGCACAACCCCAGGATACTTACGTTTTCTGTAGAGAACTTAGAAAACCAATATAGGGTTCAAATAGAGTTTCCAGACGTCTAATTCCCAAATCAGACGTCTGATAAAGTATTTTAAGACGTCTGACTGTTGTTTCAGACATCTGATAACTGTTAGGCTGGACATAGCTAGTTCTGTCTGATGAAATCAGACGTCCAGACCTTAGACCAGACGTCTTAGGAGACGTCTGATGGATTTGCCAGATGTCCAATTAGTAGACCGTTGGCTGGCTTAGCAAACACTCAAGATTATGACCGTTAGAGCCTTATCAGACGTCCTAAGGCCTTTCCAGACATCTGATAAATGACCGTTTTACCTCGGCTGACCCAAAATCTCTTCTCAGAGATTTTCTAGCCGTTGCAACATTTGGAAAATCCATTCCCACAGTAAAAGTAGGTTTCCAGACGTCCAGACATAGTGCCAGACGTCCTATATGTCGTCTGATGGACTTGCACTAGAACCCTGTTTAGATCTGATCCAAGTCAGGAAGAGACCCGTCCAAAATCAGACGTCTGACCTTGGAATCAGACGTCTTAAAGTGAACTTCCAGACGTCTGATGCCAGAATTAGACGTCTGATAAGCCTGTCAGAATAATGATTGTTCCTGATTTCGGGCTGATTCTCTTGGGCTTTGTTCCCAACGGCTATAGAACCTTTCCTAAGCCTTCTAAAGCCTTCCTATGGCCTCTATAAATAGAGGGGAACCTTTGCAACACAAAGACACACTAAAAGAAACACAAGACACACTTAAGCAACATAGTTCCACTCTCTTGTATCCTAGATAACTCTTGCTCTCCAAGCTCAAGCTCCATTCTCTTGAGAGCATCAAGCTTCGCGCACCCGCTCTCCCGCCGTTGTTCACGAGAGCGAAGTTGCGCTGTCGCGTGACTCACGCACCGCGTCATCAACTCGAAGCACTCCTTGCAAAGGGGAGTTTCCTTATTCCTATAGAAGCTAGGTTCATAATTACTTTGTTGGCTCTATAGGACTTGTTGTTTATTTTATCTTTATTATTTGGTTGGGTATTCGCTTTGCGAATTCCCATCTCCTTCGTGAGATAAAATCCTTCACGTGGAGAGAAGGGGTTGAGGTACGCTACCCTCGTTTAAGTAGCGTGGTTGTATTGAGGTTGAATCACCCTCGTTTAAAGTGATTCGGTTTAATGGATTTTGATCAACTTGGTTGATCGGAAAATCCTAACTCGAGAGGGTTAGGTGGTGGTTTTCACGCGGTTTGGGTTTCCACCTAAAATTACTTGTGTACTTGTGAGATTGCTTATTTGTGAGATTATTTATATTTCATTTCCGCAATTATTACGTCATCCCTCCTGGTCGGGCCCGAACTTTCAGGATAGACTAGAGAGAACCCCTTCGCCCCCACCCTATTGAAATGGATCTCCTTGGTGGCATGGCATCCTCTCCGATCATTGGCCTCAACCATCTCCTCGAGTGTCAACATTCACTTTTTGATGTTTTTTGTTTTCTTTTTGGTTGAAAGTTAGTAATTTATTATAGGAAGAATCCGATATAAGAGACACATTCTAGAGGTAAAGTGAAAAGATAAAGAATCCTCACTTACAAAAGGAAAAATACGACTCGTAGAAATGGAGGAACTCAAAGATAAAAAAAAGAGACAAGAAACAAAAAAGAAAAAAAGAAATGCCTCGAAATCTGCAATTGGACGATCACCCGAATGGGATCAATCCCATACTCGTAAAATAGTAAAATACTAACGAGATAAAAATCTCGAAGATCACACCAATGAAATAACCGATTAAATTGATACAGTAATTCAAGTTAATAATCTCGATCGTGATAAAGACGAGATCACACATGATCCATCCTAAGTGAAGATAATTCTTTTAAGATCCATACCTTTTAATTGAAGGATTATGTACGATTGCTCCTTTTACTTTTCTTTTCGTGGTTGTATTATTATTTTTTTATTTTTTTGGCTCCTGAGATCTTGGATCACGAAAAAAAATTAATTTGATTGTATTGAAGTGAGTTTAGCTAACTCTACTAGAATTCTATAAAAATAATAGTAAATTACGTGGCACATATAATTGTACGTACGCCACTGAGTGAGAGAGGGGAGGAATGGTCATAAATCGGACTCCTCGCGGTGACAATGACGAGCCATGTTGTTCTTTCAGGAAAGGGATGCGAGGAAGTTGATGTGGTTCTTATTCATGGCATACGTTGGACGGAGGTCAAGTGAATGCTACCGCTCCGGTCACGTTAGGTCTACCAACAAACTATTACGGTAGAATTGGTTGCTGTGGAAAGGAGTGAACGACGAGGGTGCAGTGCAACGCAAACGTGTGGAGGAACGGCCTCGGATACTTTTCTTTTCCGGTGAACTTCAACGTGCATGGAAGCGCCAAACTCCGATACCGGACCAACAACTTAATTTCCTTAACAAAAAAAAAAGGTTGGACATGTCCGCGGGTCCACTTTCGTTGTCTGTGCCAATCAAAAGGCTCTCGTGTTGCCACCTAAATCATTTATATGGACCTATGTTATTATATGTTATATCACCTTCCTTCTTGATAAACATAGTGTAGTTAGCAACTCCAATCTTCATATCATAAGGAAATACCTTTGTCTATCATACTAGATCAATAGAGGTTGTTTAAGTTCATATAGCATCTTGTTGAGCTAATATATATAGATGCTTCGGGTATTCTAGGTTCTCTAAAAGAAGGTGTATGTTTGGAGTGGAGATGATACTTCCAAATTTTACTAGTGATTTGGTGATACAAGCTCTCATTTATTCCTTTTTCTCTCATAATATGTGAAAAAATAAAAGCTATTCCACCCCAAGTATTTATAAGGTGAATCTCCTCCAATCGCGAGCTTGGCTATCAATAGCATTTAATGAGGTAATTGCTAGGAGGCCGTTAGAACATATGTCGATGCCACGCTCGTATGTTTTCTCTTTGGTAACTGTGGTCAATCAGTCAGTAGGCTATTCCCCAGATCCAACAGGACCCGCCTAACATCCTAGTATATGGACCTGGGTAAATGGATCTCCCTTGAAGCACCAAATCTCTATACTCTATCGGGTAGCCGGATTTACCGTGTAGTCAGACCTATAAGGTAATTTTTCTCCCCTCATCAGACTCCAAGAAGGCAACATAAACAAATGTCTCATCAAAATCAATTCTCTCTTACTAGTTGTAGTTTTTAGTTACAAGTCTGGCTTTGTTCCTGATTACCATCCTAGATTCATCCAACTTGTTTCGGAACACTCACTTGGTTCTTCTAATGGGGTAACCCTTACCAATAAGCACCAAGTTCCAGGCATTGTTCCATTCAAATTGGAGTAGCGCTCCTCCTGCATGGCCATATTCCATGACTCATCACTTATGTTGAAACTTGTAGGAGCACAAGCTATGCTAAAGGGGGCTGTGTTGATTAGTGTAACATCTGTTGTATTTCAAAAATTTATGCGAGAATGAAGCTATAAGCCAATCACAAACTAAAGATCAATCAAACCATAAAAGAACACAAGAATTTATAGTTGAAATTCTTACAAGTAAAAATTACCACCTAAGTCTCCTAACTCAGGATTTTTACGATTAGTTCTATCTAATATCAATCTACTAAACCAAGCTACTTGAACCATGGGTAGCTTAACTGCAAATAACAACTCTAATCCCCAAACTAGAGTACTTTTATCTCTCCAAGAGAAAGAAAACTCAACACACCGAGCACCTTTACAATTAATGAAAGAAGGAAAAATACAAAATTGAAAGTACACAAATACCCCTATTGAACCTAAAGATGAATATGAAAATGAAAACGTAACAAGATTAGTCAAATCACTTTTGAAGTGCTAATAAAAGTGAAGATAATAAAGGTCTTGAAGCACAAGAGCAATGGGTCTCAAGAATGGTGAGTGTTGAAAGCATAAGGACCAAGAAGTTCTCCAAAAACCACTTTTTATCTTTTACTGTGTAGGAGAATGAAGTAGTGTTATTCTTTCTAAAAGAAATGATTCTTCATTTCTAGAGGAATCAATACTAATCAAGATTGAAATATAATTGGTGAGAATAATAGTTATAATGGAAAAATCTGAAATGGATTGATTGAACAAAAAGTTGGTTGATCGATCAATGGTTGATAGATCAAAACATTTGATGATCAATCAAAAAGGAAATTTGATCGATCAATAAATTGGGTTAGTCAATCAAGTGGTTATTGGACCAAAAGTTGAAGTTTACTCATACTAGTTGATAAAAAATGTAGTTGGTTGATCAAGATAAGAAATTGGTTGATCAATCATGTAGGTTGGTTGATCAAAAAGAGAAAAGAAGATGTTCAAATTTTCTACACAATCTGACCGATCAGAATAAGATATTGCTCGATCAAGGAAGGATTTTGATTGCTCAAAAGTATGTTCGATCAATCAAATGTTGTAAAATAGGATGGATTTGATTTTTTGTCGAAGTGTATCAAATCAATGATGAATTAAAAATAAATCAACAATCAATGAAAGATCAAAATAAAAGATTAGGCAAGGCTTCTATCTAAGATAAATAACTTAGCCATAAGGTATTTAGGTGATTTTAAGAGGTTCATTTACATTTTAAAAAGTTACAACTCTTTGACTTAAAGATTACAAAAAAACAATAACATAGATTTTCTATCTTCTTGTCACAACAATCAAACTCGAACAATCAATCTTCTTCTTTTGCCTTAAAAATCCATTGCTTTTGGTTTGTTGAACATCAAGATAGTTGTTGTAGATTTCTTACAAGAAGAGCATATTTCTTGCCTAAAATATTAGTATCCACATAACAAATATATGAATTTTGTTACCATCCAAACCAAGGGTAGCAACAACCTAATGCCTCTTCAACCTTCTTGGGTTCAACCTGCAAGGCAAAGGCATTAAGCACAAGTTCTTCCCTAAAACGAGATCGAGTTTGAACACTTTGCTCAATATCATCAATAATTTAGTCCTAAGGATGATCTTTAAGGTAACCCAATCACACTGAAGATCATGCACATTGCTAGAATCTTCCACATTTGACACGTCAATGAAGGGGGCTTCTTCATCATCATTTTCAACTGGAGATGATGGGGGATCTCCTAAATTTGTCTCATTAAAAGAGACATGTAGGGACTGTAAAGACTCGTTCTGTCCTGAGCTTTTTAAGACGTCTAGACTGTCGGTCAGACATCTGAACTGTCGGTCAGATGTCTGGTCAGATGTCTGGACCCCTTCCCAGATGTCTGGAAATTGAAATTTTTGGTACGAGCATTCACATCTGCATGTGGGCTACGCGCAGACAGTACCTCCCTTCTCTCACCTTCCCTCTTCTCTCCTCCACCGAACCCCAACACACCCCTTTATAAAGCCCCTCTCCCCTCTTCCTTTCTTCCCCACTTCACCCCAGCCACCTTCTTCCATTCCTCTCCACCACAGCGAGAGGAGCGAGCGCGAGAGAGAGCACAAGAGCAGCGATGAGGAGGAGAGGCGGCGTGAGGAGAGGAGGAAGAGCTTGAGCTCGCAAGCTCGTGGGGGCTCGTCGAAGCGACGTGTGTGGGAGAAGGAGTGCGTCGGGGGAGCCATCCTCGACACTTGCTACAGCCGGAGCTGCAGGCGAGGAGGTAAGGCCGCGGCTGCGTGCGGCAAGGGAGAACAGGAGGTGGTTCTGGTTCTGGGATTTTCCTAGAATCAGACGTCTGGAGTGACATCCAGACGACGGAGTGGACGTCTAGTGATGACACCAGACGTCTGAAAGTAGATCTCCTCGAAGGTACATTCCCTTTTGCGGATACGACCATGCAGGCCGCTCCGCAACTACGTTTTACATGGCTAATTTTAGGCGATTTTCCTGTCGCGTGCAGGGATTGCTTCGGGAAGGTGCGGGACACACCCTCCCACGCGTTTCGAATGTCTAGACAGCTTACTAGATGGCTGAAAGCACTCCCAGACATCCGGAGAGGAGGTCGGACGTCTAGAGTCGGGTCCAGACGGTCAGGAAGAGGTTCTGGATGTTTGAGGTCGACGCAAGACTTGAGGTGAGTTCTGGTTACTTTTAAGACGTTTGGACCTTGTGCCAGTCCAGACGTCTGATTTGGGTCTGTAGCCCTGTTTTTGACCTGTCTAGGGTCCGTTTGAGGTCCATTTTATGCAAACAAGATATTGGTGTTTTCCTTGTGAGTCCCTCTATTTGTTAGAAGGCCTTTTATACTGTTCTGAATGTTTCATCGTGGTATGTTCCTTGGTATAGGACTTCGATCAGTTGCGGGTTCGGAGCTTGCTGAGGCATGTGAGCCTACCGTTCAAGCCCCAAATACTCCCGGGTTGTCTGGTAGAGTGGTTTCCCCTTTATTTAATTATTAAACATGAATGCTTATGTGAAATTGGATAACTAGAAACCTAGGATGTGGCATGAATCCTAGGACGAGAAGTACTTGCATTGTTGTATACGTGTTTGAGGTTGCAGTCTTAAATGAATGAATAAAAATATGAATATCTACCCTTAATAAACAAGAGCTACCTGTGGAATATGAAATGCCTGTGCTAGTTAACCTGTTACCTATGACATTACTTGTTGTATCTGTTAAATTGTGGAAATACGAGCTATCTGTGGAATATGTAATGCCTATGCTAGTTAACCTGTTACCTATGACATCACTTGTTGTATTTGTTAAATTGTGGAAATACGAACTGCATGTGTATAATACAAGAATGAATTTGTGAATGATGAAACCTGGTATGGAATAGTATGTGAATATGAGCATGAACCCTACGGGGAGTTAGGAGTAGAGCTCCTGTGGATGAATGGAAAGGTCTGGAAATGTGAATGGGGAGTGTGCTGGCCCTTGAGTACGTGGTACCAAGGGAGGGCAACTGTCCCCTTTTTAGTGTAGAGCAGAGCTAGCCTCTCTTGGGTTGGGACCTAGGGTTAGGAATGGCCACTCTACACCAACTCCTGTTGGCCCTCGCGTACACAGTACCAAGGAGAGCTATTAGTGTAGGGAGGGAGCTAGCCACCCCACGAGGCCCGAGGTTAAGCTAGCCAACCTACACCGACTTTTTCTTTGGCCCTCTGGGCAAACCGAGGTAGTAAGACGAGGGTGCGCAGACTGTGAAGGAGCGAGACCCTTGTTTAGTTATGAGGGGCTAGACCCCTGTTACTGAGAGGGCTAGGCCATATACTGTTCTATACTGTACTTTGGGCATACCCGCTAGCGGAAATGACTGACCGCATACTAGTACGGGGTAGCTACCCGTGCGCTTATCACGCGTGCCGTAGTCACCGTTACATCTAGACAGTGACCCAGGGGCGGTTGATTGGGTGTAGGATTATCACGGGGGACTCTCCCGGCCAGGAGAGCACCACGTGTGCCTTTTACTCTTCGGAATAGACTACAATCAAGATCGTTCCCGCGAGGAACATTCAAGATCAAGAAAGAGATCTGAAAAATAAACCAATGGGTGAAAAGGAATAACTTGTGAAATAAAGTAAATGGAATAGATAGTTTACCTGTAGCTTTTACTGCTTTAGTTAGTTGGTTACCACTCTACTCAGTGTTCACTGACTTCGTTTACTTATAATCCTTTTTAGGTCCAGGTGTTGAGCAGCCCGAGTTACCAGCTGCAGAGGGTGCTGGGCCCAGTCGAGACCAACAGTAGTCTTCCTGTTGTAGTAATTTCTTTTGTTAGTGAGTTCAGACTCTTGTTACCATTTACGTTCTGTACTTTGTTCCATTTTACTGTTGTGGTGGTGATATGTACTGTTAGCAGTTTTTACTTTCCTTACTGCTTGTACTCTTTTACTGCTAGTTACTTAGCATAGTGAATGTGGTTTACTTTCCTGCTTTTTGGTTATTTCTTGTTGGACGACTGAGTCTTGGGATTAGTCAAGTCGAGCCGGTCTCGTGTCCTGTAGAGATTCGAGAATCGGGTCGTAACAGGGACTCTTCAATAGTGAGTGAGTTTTTGTTGAACACTCAATAAGCCTTACTACGGGTAGAATATTCAACCAAGATGCCTTCAACACCCTTGGCATCAAACTTATCGAGGCTGTCATGAGTGTTCAAAAGGTAACACCTACTATTGAACACCATAAAATATGACACCTTAGGGAACTTCTCATGATAGAGCTCAAATGGAGTTTTCTTAAGAATAGGCTTAATAAGGGTGCAATTCAAAACGTAATAGGTTGTGTTCACCACTTTAGTCTAGAAATACGTCTGAAGCCTAGCCTCCAAAAGCAATATACAAGCACATTCTTCCTTTTAAAGTCTTCGGGTGAGATTAAGGAAGGCATCAAATGAGTTGTCTTTATGGTTCACAAAGACAACCCATGTCAACCTTGAGAAGTCATCCAGAATTACTAGAAAAAATCTTGATCCATTCAAACTCTCATATCGGATATGTCCGAATAGATCAATATGTTGTAATTCTAATGGTCTAGAAGTAGAAACTAATTTCTTAGGTTCGAATGATGTTTTGTGTAATTTTTTGACTTCACATGATTTGCATAATCCATCTATTTTGAAGGATAGCTTAGGTAGGCCCCAAACTAACTCCTTATTGGCAATCTTCTTTAGTTGTCTAAGATTAAGGTGACCTAGCATACAATCCCAAAGGACCACCTCACTACTGGTAGCAAGTAGACATTCTACGAACAACTCTTTTAAGAAGTGAAGAGCATAGATATCTCCAAATCTAAAGCCCTCAAGTACCACAATATCAATTCCTTCTTTCATTATTTTAAAATCAACTTAACTAAAAAGAACGTCAAGGACCATTATCACAAATCTGGGAAACACTAAAACATTATGTCTAAAATTTTCTAGAAAAACAACATTACGTACCTTCTTATTGTTGTTTCCAATAATACCTCTACCGACAATTCGGCAATGCTTGTCATTACCCAACATAATGTACCCTCCATCCTCAATCAGTGCCCCAACATGTGACACAAACACCCATTGTCCACAATCCAGAGGTCCTTCTTGTCCTACAAAATAAGCCATTATATCCTTTTTAGGTATCCATTTACATGTAGATCCTTATGTGTTAGCACCTTCCAGATTCTTAGGCATATAGACCACTTAAGATGTGCCAGGTCAATGCCTACCATCCTTGACCTCTTCATAAAGCCATGCATATCCAGGTGTTTGTGTTCCTGATAGTGTGTTCTTTTTCTTCTCTTCTTATCTTTAGATTTTTTTCTAATCTCTTCACAAAACTCAATATTCCACCTAGAAGTGTATTTTAATCCATTTAGAGTTTCCTCAAAATGAGTATAGATTTTCTTCCAATCTTCTATTTTCTAATGATATTCTTTATTTATTCCTTTAGTTACTTCTAACTAATTTTTAATGCATCTAATTCATTTTCCAAACATGCTTTATTGACTTCTAAAGTAGAACATGTAATTGTTAATTCCTTGTTGTCTTTCTTCAATTTTTTAGTTAACCTATACAGTTCTTTATATGAATTTAAAAGATCATCTAATGAATAATCGAGAGTTACCTCATCATTTCCTGAATTTGTTGATGCCATAAGACATAAGTATGCCTCTTCCTAGTGCGACTCTTCACCACTTTCAGTTTTAGTGTCGCTATCATCCCACGTCACCTTAAACACCCATTTTCTATATTTCTTGTTCTTTCTTTTGCTTGACTTGTCTTTATGCTCCTTCATTTCCTTTTTCTTTTCTTACTTGAGGGTAGGATAGTCTTTGCAAACATTTCCCTTTTCTTGCACTCAAAACAAATCACGTCAATGGAAAATTTTGAATTTTTCTTACCTTTCTTCTTAATGTCTAAAGCATCTAGTGAGGAGTATCATCTCCTCATCATCTTCTGATTCACTTTCTTCATTTTTGGAGTCATCAAAGCCTGCCTTGAAGGCAAGGCTCTTCTTCTTTGGTTCCACTTTTGTCTCCGCTTCATATTTTCGCATGAATTCTAATTGCACCTCATAGGCCATGAGGCTATGATGTACAACTACCTTAGATAGTTAATTAGTCATTGTTAAGTTATAGTATGCAAGCAAGGTAATCCACACATTTTATAAATTTTTACTAGTTAAGTCAGAATCGTTTGCTAAGAGGCTAAATTAGCATAACATTCACCATTTATTCTTAATTTAATTCTTATACTTGATTAATAAATACTATAATTAACTAACTATTATATACTAAACCCATCTACATAATTACTTTATAACTTATTTACTAAATATATAATTAATAATTTCCTATACATAACTATTATTACTTACTTAATTAGCTTATAACTTCATGTTTACTCAAGTTAGATAATTACTAACTACTTACTTAATAGATACTAGGTTTACTTAATTAGGCTAAAGCTTAATACTAACTTAATTACTAAGTTAATTACATTATAATTACTAGTTACTTAAATTACTATTTCAACTATGCTACTACTTCAACACTTAATTAATATAGTATAGATTTAACTATAAGATAAGTTTTTATACTAATTAACTACATAATTAGTTTACTTAATTAACTACTTAATTAACTACAATATGTTAACCACATGAATAATTACATAATAATACACAATAAAGGCAAGGCAATCATTCCATAAACAAAAAGAAATGATAATGCATTGATTAGCAAAAAGAAATTACACAAAATGTTGTTTTAGAACAACAATGTAGCAAGCAACATTGATTAAAAACTTAGGCACATTCTGATTAACAACTTAGGCAGTGTGCCTATCTTATTTCAACATATCAGAGCCATCACAGAGTCAACACTTAGCTAAATTTCCACTGCGTACGAATGTACAAATCCTTCTCAGTACAAAAGGATAAGATGGCTTATGTGGTTGTTTATAGGATCAATGGCCTAGAGGGTCAGATTGGTATCATTACTAGGCCACGTGTCACCGTCTAAACCTTCCACCTGATGCTCGAAGGCCACTCTCTTAGAGCCAAATCATCACATGCATAGGCACACACACACACTCACACATGCGCCCAGCGCTCATGACGACTGGTCAGCATACTCACTAATTCTTTATATATAGTAATGAGTGCTCAGCAACTACCGAGGTCGGACAAAGAATATTCCTATTTTCTATGTGCACAGTGCCAGATTCAAACTTCGATTACTAACAAAATAGAGCTCCAAATCCTAAGACTAAAGGCTCAATCAAAAGTCCTAAGGATTGCCTTTTGATTGCATTGAGCAATTGGATCAAAGGATCTCATTTGATAGATCCTTTGATCCTTTGAATCAAGCTCTGAAAATGGCTTGATACCATGTACAAACTGTTGTAGACCAACAAAGGAGGATTTCTTCGATTAATGATGGTAACACCATCATGGGCCCTAACTAGCCCCATTTAGTCAGGTTTGGATGATAAAAGCTCTTACCTAATCATCTGAGAGTCACAACTCTGCATCATTCTGATTTAAGAAGAAAGTGGTGAATCAGGGTTAATTGTGTAATTTTAATAGCACATCACAAATACAGAATAACCACAAGGCCATTCAGGGATTAATTGAAGGTTAATTGAGTACAAAAGTCCAAAAAGTGGGTCAACACTGACTGAAACGGGGTTTCATGTATTTCGAGGGCGAAAACAATACACAAAAGCCTAATTATTAACCCACTTAAATTAAAGAGGTTTTGGTCAGGATAAAATCAATTTAAAGCTTCTAAAATTCATAGAAAAATATTCTAAGAGGTTTGGTACCTTTATTTTAACCATCTAAACCTATTTTGACCTATAATAGAGTTTCAGACGGAAATTTGCCTTAATTTGAGTTTCTATGCATATTGCCCAGCCAAACATGGTCAAAAGTTAAATCCAAGTTCATCATTAGATTCTTTGGGTCCAAATTAGGTTAACACTAAAATTTGGGCCCAATTAAAGTCCATCTTGACCTATTTTGTATTTTAGCCCTTAAAAACTATATTTCTTACATTTACCCCCTAACTTTCAAGATTCTAACAATCAGGTCCCTAACTTTGTCCTCATTCTTGCAAAAAAGGCCCTACCACCATTAGTGTGAACTGAGATCCTGCAACGAGATTCGAGGGAGGATTTCTCCCTCCAATCAAATCAAAATTCCTTCAAATTTGAAGGGATTGATTTAGAAACAATTCCTGATCAGTTAAGTCGACTTAGACTCCATGGAGAGCCCTAGAGTTCAGACGAGCTCGACATTTCAGGAGATATTTTTCCCTGAAATCACGAGCAACTCGAGTCTCTTGCCTTGCTTTTGAGTTTAGTTTTGAGCTCTATAAAGAGCCCTCAAGTCTACGCTATCCTCCTCAACTAAGTTTCAAGCCACCAACCTCCTTCCTCTCCTCCTTCGGCTATCTCCAACCTCAGCTCCAATGTCCCTCTCGTCCCTCCTCTTCCATTCATCCAACAGTCAAATTGGATGCACCATTGTCTTCCTCGTCTTCTTTTGACGGCAGCCAGCCAAATCTCCATCCGCTTCGACCCCTTCTTCGCCGCTGATCCTCTCGCCGGAGACTTCATCATCTCCATGACCGGCCATCCCAACAGCACGATCTTCCCTACTCCTCTCATCTAGATACTAGGCCACTCTCTCCCTCTCTCTCTCTAGACACCATTCAACCCCTTCTCATCCTATTTCCACCACTGTTCCACCGACTCCCCCATCATCTTCCCCACGGCTGGCGAAGCTCTGGTGAGCTCGCGAGCTCGCCACGCCACCACAGACCACCAAACCAACCACGACCACCGCCAAAAGCTTCGCCACATCCTCACCTTCAAAAGCCTTAACCTTCTCGAGAGGAGCAACCACCCAAACCCCCCACTAAACGAACCCATTAGCCACATCCGTCTCCAACACTGTCCAGCCGCCCAAGGCCACCATACACCTTGCCATCATTGCCATTGCACTCCATGCAACTTGGCGATCTTGCTAAGCTATCTGATTGGGGCGTTTAGCCTATGTTCTTTTATTTCAGGTCTTGCTTAAACCAGCTTCGACCTCGTTGCAACCTCTAGCCGCTGCGATTTCAAGCCACGAAGGGCTCCAGGCTTTTAATTAAAGCAATTTGCAGTCGCAACAGATCAAATTGAGAGAAGCTTCCAGCTGCAGCTACGCACGAAGGAAAGTGAACACTTTAGTCCCACATCATGTGGGGGGAAATCCACGAAGCACATATTGAATCCGTTCCAAGGGCTCGTTGCCTCAGCACGCACCAGGGGTGAGGTCCCCATCCATGCACATGCTAGTGCATGCCCTCACCTGTGATCACACCCGCGGGTCTAGGCCGGATCCGTTTTCCCGATTACTGTTCACCCAGGTCTGAGCTTAAGAAAGAAAGAGATCTAAGGAGGAGGGAGGGGGTTTTTGCACTGTAGCCTCGTGATTCATGCCTCCTCTCCTCACTCAGTACTTAACCAATTCTTGTTCTTGCAAGGTTCGTGCCTTGCGATTCTTCTGAGGCTATGTAGATAAGGCATCTAAGCCTTAATCATGACGTCTGACTTGGTGCTTTTCCTTGGTTTTGATATTTACTAAGATATTCAATTGTGGTTACTGTTGGATTATTTGAGACATTGATTAGAGCTTAATTTGTAGGGTTTATTTGGTGGTTCAAGCCATCATTTTTACTCATTCTTTTTGCACTTTGATACTTGATATCCAGAGATACATTCTTGACATATATTATCCTTTTGATTTACTTGCATCATTATTCTCAATAATTGTGATTAGTGAATTGATTTGCTATAATTGCTCCCTGTGAACAACCTCAGACTCACTTTTGTTTTCAATCTTACAAATTTAAATGTTGATTTGCTTTTGTTGACTGTACTACGACATGTATTTTAAACTCGACGAAAGCGTGTTAACATTTTGGCATTGTTGCCGAGGAGCAATGCGCATTTCATTCACTGATTACAATTCTGACTTGGTACTAACTTGCTCTATCTAACTTGTTGTGATTTTGCGAGGTGAATTTGAAGATCAACCAGGGGCAGGTTATTTCCTTCCCTTCTTCTTAAGCCCCTTATCTCGCAAAGGACTAAAAAGGAAATCCATTAGGATCAACTCGCTTTATTTCATAGTAATCAATCATTTGAGTTGCCTGATTTGATCTGATTTGATTAAAGAGATCCCCATCCTAATACTTGTAGCTGTTAGGGACTTAAGGTGCCCGGGGCTGTTCACCTTCTCGATTGAGCCCTAGGTGCTAACTTTGGAAGGAATTGGACCTAAAAAATAGAGCCAAATTAGGATTTCCATTTTAGGGTTTCAAGAAAACACACTTACCTAATTTAAAGAGAATAGATTTCCTGCATCATGTGTTACCTAAGCATTAGTTGAATAGATGTAAACAAGTGAACCCTAAAAGTAGGCTCTAACAATCACTTGAATTACTAAAACTTGGGACCCAATAACATGTTTGCAAACCACACAGGGTGATTTTGGGTTCTTTACCAAACTCATCCTCAATTTTAGGACAGGTTAGGTGAAGTTGACCTACTTTGTGGGTTAACCAACCTCTAAATTAGGTCATAAATCAAAAATCAACTCTAAAGTTCAAGTGAAATTCAAGGCACATACTCAGGATTAAAACTGGTAGACTTAGGAGTCAAACTTGCTCATTCTGATCTACTTGGATTCTCAGTGATAAGGAAAGTCAGTTGTGGGAAACCCTATAACCCATGGGGACGCTCTACCGTGTAGGGGTCTTTGTGGGACTCTCCCTTCCTAGCTTCCCAAGTAATTCTTGGGTGAGTGAGGTTTTGATTGAGAGGTATCATTCGCCTCGAACCTCCTTAGTCATCCAAAGATTTTTGGGTGCCTCGATTGGGTCCATTATATATTCTATCCCTCATCTAGTTCTTTAGTGCATGTTTGGGAGGAGGTCCTTAAGACCATAGTTGAGGCTTCCACTAGTAGTTCATTCTCATCATGGCCAAGCCTCGACCCATTTGTCTATGCTACCACTCGACCAGATTGACATCTCTTTCAACTCTTCCATACTTGAACCTAGATCTCCATCATCTGCATCCATGGAGAACTAAGAAGAAGAAACCATTATCTAGAATCAATTACAGTCCCTCAACGATCGATTCCACACATAAATGAATCCACTACAGCGTCCTTACATGAGAGATCACTACAATCCCACTGCAGTGGCGATCGAACCCAGGGTGCAAATCCCAGCTGAAGGACCTGAAATGGAGTTAAAACCCAATCTTATCAATGCAATCCCCAAATTCCGTGGAACAAATGTCGAAGATCCTTTCCAGCACATCAAACAACTGAAACGTCTGGCTCAGACCATTGACCACCTATTCAAAATTGGAACATCCTACTCATGAAAATGTTCTCCTTCTCTCTTGAGGATAAGGCTACCCATTGGTATCAATATCTGACTCGACTGATCAACACTTGGGAGGAACTGCAAACTGAGTTCCTGAGAAAATTCTTCTCGGTGGGTTGCACTAATTCTTTGAGGCACCATATCATGCATTTCACGCAGAATGCGGGAGAACTGCTTCATGAGGCATGGGACCGCTTATTGGATCTCATGCGAAGATGCCCCCATCACAGAGTTCCTAAATGAGAAAAAATCCAGTCTGTCTACCAGGGACTCCATGAGGACATTATCAGTGCAACCTGTGGTAGCAGCATCATGGGTCAAGATGAAGATATCGTTTGGGAGATTCTTGAGAACATGTACGAGAACTCCATAAACAATGAATCTATGGGTGTGTTCGACCGGGCGACCACCCACGCTTTGATAAACACACGAGGGGCACACAAGACTCAAGGCCTATCTGCATCCATCGATCTGGAGTTGGTGGCTAGTCGTTTGGATAAGGTCTCCATCATTGAAAAGAAGGTGGACGAGTTGACTCGACATTTGCAGAGAGCCACCTCCGCATAGCAGAACACATATGCGCAACCTCCCTCAGGTAAGGAGGCTGTGCATAACATTCACCACCACTCTTATCAGGGGATGGACCTGTATCCACCCCTGTCTGATCCCGCTTTTGGTGGAAACTCTAGACCTGCCTACTCTAGTTGGGGGAACTCTGAACCCTTGTACTCTAATTTCTCTGGAGTTCCTTGATGTGCACACATTTAATTGACCTAAAATGACTATTTATGCATGTTTCTAGTATCATATAAGCATTCATCATTATAAATATTGCATAACATGCATCAACATGAATTAGGTTAGATTGTATAAAGTTTAGGTTAATGTTCTCTTTTGTGGTCAGGAAACAGGGCAACATTTATCAGGGCCTCGGATTTAAGATCCAACCATACGGATCTGATCAGGGCGACGTTCAAAGCTCAACGACTCCACGATCTCCCCGATTGGACTTCTGTAGCATTAGAGGGAGTTTGAGAAAGATCTGAGATCAAGGGGCCAAGTGGTGTAAACTTTGAACTTTAGATGACAAATTCAACCACACGGATGGGTTCAAATCAACAATCGTAGCCCAACGATGTGAAAATCAATACAATCTGACATTCGTGGCACCACCTACAAGCATATGAAGATGGAAGGTCAGCATGGCGCCACGTGGCACCATCCCAACCATCCAAATCCTCTTAGTCGCTCCTGCCTAATTGTTGAAAGATCAATCAATGATGGATCTTGACCATTGGATGAGAATCCAACAGCCAAGAGCAATCCACGCCACCCGCCTATCAACTCTACAAAGGAGTAATCTCGACCATCCATCATCCATCTAGTGGACGAGAATTGATCATGTGTGACAAATCTCTGAAGAAAAGAATCCATGCAATCTCAGCCATTGGATCTTCATCCAACAGCGGGAGTGTATGGATCTTGATTTAAAAGCACAACACAAACTAGAGCGTAGTGCATTGGCTAACACCCTCGTTCGTAGAGAGAAGGCGCATGTTCGAAACACCAAGTGCCTCCAATCAACCACAAGCGCAGGCTTGGCTAAATTCAACTATGCGATGCACATCAAGCAATCGAGGGACTGAAGACGTGGCAGCATCAGGTGCAAAAGTCGCGCACATGCGATCGCATGCACATGCGTTAGGCGCGCTGAAGAAGAAGTGGGTGAGCGTTTTAAGCAGTCCGATCTTGTGATTGGATGGCTGAGAACCCTTGATCGTGGATGTGTGTTGAAGTAGCTGAAGGCGAGGAGGTGGGCGTTGACGAGTCGATTGTTCACTTTAAAGTCATTTGTAGTTTTATGTGGTGGAAAAATCTACTAATCAATATTTTAAAAAAATAACCACTCGCAGAAGAGCGGGTCGTATCCACAGGGAGGCAATGACGTATTTAAATTCGCACCGGTTAAAAACGTTTGTTCGTAGTTAGTTTAGACAAGAATCAAGCCAAATTTGCCTCCAGATTAAGGTTGAATCAAGAAAATATGCTGAAATAGCAATTTTAAATAACTAGAGAATATTTTTTGCAATGCAAATTCAATAAAATATCATTAAAAGATGACAATGGTATAAAATGTAATTATTAATGGGATGAGTACTGTAGCAAAACAGGGGATTTATTCCCCTTGGCCGTGCATGAAGAGGAGTGAACGGCCGGAGGTGGGAAGCTCGGAGGAAGTTCTTTGGACCGAGAGCTTCGCAGCGGTGGTGGCGGTGAGTCACGCGATGGCCGGAGTCGGCCGGATGGAGCTCCGGCGAAGGTGGCTACCAACGGTGGTTGCAGCTACTGAAGGGGCAGCTGTACGCGGAAGTTGAGCGCTGCAGCAGGTGGTGCGCGCGCACGCACTGGTGGCGGCACTGCAGGTAGCGGCGGGAGTTGAGCGTGTGGGTGTTGTTGGTGGGTGCACGCACTGGTGGAGGCACTGCAGGGAGAGGCGGGGGTTGCTGCAGGCGGAAGGCGCGGGCATGCTTCAGATGGCAGGGGGTGCTGCAGGCAGAAGGTGCGGAGAAGAACACGCGCCTGCTGCGTGCGTGAAGAGGCACTGCAGGGCTGCTGGCGGGCGCGCACTGCAAGGTGCTGGCGGGCACGTGCTGGAAGTTGGAGGTGATGCGCGTGCATGTGCTGGCGGTTAGTGCTGGAGGTGTGATGCGGGCGTGGAGTGAGCGGGTGGGTGGCGCTGGAATAGATGCTGCAGGAGATGGTTCAAGCGTGCAACCGAAGGGGTGTGGGCATGGAGTGAGTGGCCGGTTGCTGCTGAAGTGTGGGTCGAAGCTTCAGACGTCCGGGAAACTTCCCGAACGTCTTAAGTGACTGAGGAGTGAAATTTCAGTGGCTGCGGCGGTGGTTGTTGGTGACGACAGCGAGGGAGGTGCACTGCGAGGTGCTCACAGTAATGCGGACGATCTCCGGATGGTGGTGTGGCCTGTCACACCACACGCCCACGGTGGTGGAGGCTCGTCGCCGCGATTGAGGCCGACGGTGGTGAAATGGACGAGATGGACTCTCTTCATAGTGTGGATTATTGGGGTGGAGGCCTCCTCCACTCGGCAGCCTCTCTCCTCTTTTTGTAGCTGCCTGCACGAATTTGAATGGAGAGGCGGGAGCAAATCCACCTTCTCCGCTAATCCATGAATGTGGTCTTTAGTGCGGCAGGAGGCATTGCAGCGGTAGCCAAGCCGTTGCTGAAAAGAAGAATAAAAGATATTATTAAAATATTATGGTTATTTATATACAAACCCTCAACTTTTATGTTAACTTAAAATTAATGCATGCAATGTACTTAATTGGTTAACTAATTAAATGAATGCCATTCTAAGTTAATTCTAAATGTATTTAAAATATGAATGCAATGCATGAATTATGTAATTAAATTAGAAATATGAATTAATCTATTTACATCCTAATTTAAGCTAAATAAATGTTAGAATTAACCTAATGTCTAGGCACTTAAATACTTAAATAACCCACAAATATGGGCTAATCAAATACCCCCATGCCTAGTTTTTGCTAGTCCCTAGCAAAATAAAGCGAAACCTAGCACTCCAAGTAGACTAGTCAACCCAATTGGTCTTCCTTCAGAAGCATATTAAGTTCAGACTCTAGACCCAAGGATCCTAAGTAGTTGCTAAGTTACAGACTAGGTCGGCTAAAGATGAGTTGTAGGCACAAGTTTCCTGATTTCTGACTCTACCCTAAGGTTTATTGATCCTTGAGATTAAAGCATCCGTGCTTGTGAATTGGTCTGAGTTATTTGAGTTAAAGGAATTTGTTTTTTTTATTCTTCTAGGTCTAACCTCAGATCAGCTATCAACACGGTCTGTGTCGGATTCATTGTCCCCATTACCATACCTCGAAGGGTGCCTAGCTTTCGATGCTTCGAGATAGCACCGCCCATAACGACCCCAAGAACTCCTGGCAATCAACACTTTGAGATAGTATTGCCCATAGATTTCTTAAACGAATTCAGGCCTATGGCAATCGGCACTTCGAGATAGGGCCGCGCATGGTACCTGAACCGCACAATGCGCTTACATGCCCCCAGTAGGATGGATATCCTAAGAGACAAGCGTCGAGGAGGTAATATGTTATCATCGCATCCTCAAGGTGAGTATATACTCCACCTCTCCTGCGGTGGGAACTCTCCCAATCAAATTGTGTTTTCAAGCCTCTCCTAAGTCAAAACTAAGAGAACCAAATCTCTTTTAAGAAAGAAAGAAATTAAGTTGATTACCAGACCAAGTGTGTGAAATTTGGATCTTGGGTTACAAAGACCCGTAAACCAAAAGGTAGAACAAGACTCCAGGTACTACCCCACCTTTTAACTCAAACCCTAGCTTTCCTTCCTCAACCTCTTGAGGAATGGTCCGTAACTTAACTCCTACTTAGGTTTTTAAGTCCACAAAGGATCCTAAAGATCTAAAGCTAGTAGCTCATTTAACTTCTAAAGTTTGATCCTAGAATTAACTTAGTCTACCCTAGAGTTCTGATTTACTTAAAAATGCAGGACTTAGCCAGTTAAGCTCAAAACATTTTTTTTTTATGCAAATGTATGCAATGAATGCACTATGCTATGTATATTCCCAAGTACACCCCCCCATGCCTAAAATCTGCAATGTCCTCATTGCATAGAAGGATATTACCTGGGTCAGAGCTGGGCTGAATAGCAAAAGAACCTGCAAATCAGGTTCAAGAATTGCAGAAATAGGCCCTAAAAATGAGCAAAGCAATGTTGGCCTAGAAAATAGGTAACCTAGGATGTTGGCGAGCTGATGGTGAATCCTAATAGCAAATGCTCGCCCAACCAAGATGGGAATGAAATCTTCCCAGGTCACCAAAGGAGGTTCTAAAGGCTAAACAGGTATAACAACCTCCAAAGGGGTAGGGGGAGGATGACAAGGATTTTCCAAAAGGAATGGGGAAGGAATGGTGTAAAGATAAACCCCCAGGGCAATGGACTGACTAAAGAAATCATCAATCCATACTCAATACTCCATAACGGGAAATATTGGTCTGTTAAGCCCCCTAGTCAGAACAAAAGTGAGCAATTCGCTAAGGCAAGGATCGTCTAGGGTGTCCAAGTTACGAGGTTGCAGGATGGCCATAAGATCTAGGTTGGGTTTAATCAGCTCAGTGTCCATCCCTAACACTCTTTCTTTATCCTCAATTTCATCCCTAGCATTCCTTGCACTATCACATGTATCTTCCTGC
The DNA here is from genome assembly GCA_037157565.1 of Thalassia testudinum. Lineage (NCBI taxonomy): Eukaryota > Viridiplantae > Streptophyta > Magnoliopsida > Alismatales > Hydrocharitaceae > Thalassia > Thalassia testudinum. The sequence goes on from JAZHRO010000031.1 coordinate 151,813,217, forward strand.
TCTTCATCAGGAGTCACAATTTCGCTTTCAGATATAAGCGAATCAGAGGGTGACTTCAAAATGAATGAAGGCAGGTTGGAAGCAACAGATCTAGGGATTATCCTATCAATGTCATCCCTGGGTTTTTGTTCTTTACACAAATCTTCCCCGGAGTCTATATGTGAATCCACATAAGTCTTAGAAATTGCTTCCAAATTTTCCATCATTTCATCATGAGGAGAAATATCATCAATGGGTGTGCTAAGGAAACCTAATTTGGTCGAATTTGTGACATCCTTAGGGGCTAACTCTTCAAATAAGACATAATCACCCTTAGTGTCACTCCAAATCTTGAATGTAGGTTCCTCATATAATTCGTCTTTCTCCTCATCACACAATTCATCATATACCCGAGGCCTAGAATCAACTAATATCTCAGCAGATCCCCTAGGGTGCTTTATCTGAGGTAAATGGTTTACACTGGTAACATTAGACTCCTCAGATAGGTCAATTTCTTTAGGGTTAGGTTCCATAAGGGTGGGCTTAAGTTCCATCTCGTGATCAGAAGGGAGGGTAGGATTAACAACTTGACTTCGACCCACTTCATCAAATGTCACGAAAATACTATCATCTAGGTCTAGGTCTTCCAATGGTACCATCATTCCCTTCCTTTGACTCCAATATAATTCAGGTAAATACTCAACCTTATCATCATCTTCCTTGGGTTGCCACCTGTCTTCATCCAATGCATAACTACTTTCATGTGTATCTTCCTCCCACCTAAGGTGTGGATCTCTCAAGGAAGTGTCATCTAATGGGGAGGTTTCAAAGTCGATCATCGAAAAGTAGCTATTCTCCCCAGAATTTCCCTCCAACTTAAAGTGTAGCTCTCCCACGGGAGATGCATCTATTGTAGAGGGGTGAATGTCATCCTCAATGGGGTAGATTGGGTGGCTAATTTCATCTCTTTCTTGTCGGCCTGCTCTTAAAGATTCTCCAACAATTCAATCATTTCGTTTTGCATTTTCTGTATTTTCATCTTCAAAGAGGAGAGGTCATTTCTATCATGAGAGAAGTCAGGCTCAGGCTTATAGTACCAGGAGTGTCTATCCAACCAGAATAATTTTTCAGGGAGGGTAGGTTGGGTATTTCTATGATGTGTGGGATATTGGGCAAAGCAAATCCTGCTCCTAGGTTCTGCTCACTGATTTGGGGCTTAACCAAGCCAATACTCCTATAATAGGAGTAAAACGAATCCCAATGATTGTCATTATGTCCATCAAGGGATGGACCATCTCGGCATCTAGGATCGAAGGATGCCGAGTGGGGATGAGGGTGTGGGCAAAATGTGAAACGATGAAAATCAACGTGGTCCATTCTAATTCACACCTCAATCAGAATTCCCCAAGCAAAACACAATTCAAACAGGACTTTTTAGGTCATTCCCAATTTAGGCTTTTGATTTTAAGTCAGATTGCATGTGACAATACAATTTGTTCAATCAATTTACACGCTTATTGTCGACCTACGGCTCGCCTAAGAAGACCTAGTTGGTGTTGGTGCTAGAGCACCACGATCATTTGTTTTGATGATAAAAAAACACGTGTTATTTAACATTTGCAATTTGAGTCCTAAATTTCAGGTCAATTGCAAATGTCGACGTGTTTAGACGGAGTTCGAGCTCGCATCCAGGACGGATTGGAGGAGCTTGACGGAAAACAGAGGAGGTTCGCGTGGAGCGACAGATTGAAGATAGAAGACAAGAAGAATAGGATAGATTCTTTTTAATCCTTTCTTGTATCTCTTGTCTTTATTTTCTTGCTCTTTTTATTTTCCTTAGAAAATTATGTTAAAGAGCCTCAAAGAACCCTAACAGTAGTCCTAGGAACACCGGCACAACCCTAGGATACTTAGGTTTTCTGTAGAATACTTAGAAAACCAATATAGGGTTCAAACAGCACTTCCAGACATCTAATTCCCAAATCAGACGTCTGATAAAGTATTTTAAGACGTCTGACTGTTGTTTCAACGTCTGATATCTGTTAGGCTGGGATAGCTAGTTCTGTCTGATGAAATCAGACGTCCAGACATTATACCAGACGTCTTAGGAGACGTCTGATGGACTTGCCAGACGTCCAGATAGTGGACCGTTGGCTAGCTTAGCAGGCGCTCAAGATTATGACTGTTAGAGCCTTATCAGACATCCTTAGTCCTTTCCAGACGTCTGATAAATGACCATTTTGCCTCGGCTGACCCAAAATCTCTTCTCAGAGATTTTCTAGCCGTTGCAACGTTTGGAAATCAATTCACACAGTAGAAGTAGGTTTCCAGACGACCAGACATAGTTCCAGACGTCCTGTATGTCGTCTGATGGACTTGCGCAAAAATCCTATTTAGATCTGATCCAAGTCAGGGAGAGACCCGCCCAAAATCAGACGTTTGACCTTGGAATCAGACGTCTTAAAGTGGCCTTCCAGACGTCTGATGCCAGAGTTAGACGTCTGATAACCCTGTCAAACGTAATCATTGTCCTGATTTCGACCTGATTCTCTTGGACTTTATTCCCAACGGCTATAGAACCTTTCCTAAGCCTTCCAAAGCCTTCCTAAGGCCTCTATAAGTAGAGGGGAACCTTTGTAACACACATACACACTTGGATACACTTAGCTACAAACTTTCACACTCTTTTGTGTCCAGAAAAGATCTTGCTCTCCAAGCTTAAGCACCATTCCCTTGAGAGCATCAAACCTTCGTGCACCCGCTCTCCCGTCGTTGTTAACGAGAGCAACATTGCACCGTTGCGTGGCTCACGCACCGCGTCATCAACTCGACGCACTCCTTGCAAAGGGGAGTTTCCTATTTCCTATAGAAGCTAGGTTTAAATCATTTTGTTGGCTCTATAGGATTGTTGTTTTATTTTATCTTTGTCTTTTAGTTGGGTATTCGCTTTGCGAATTCCCGTCTCCTTCGTGGGACAAAATTCTTCTCGTGGAGAGAAGGGGTTGAGGAACGCTACCCTCGTACTTGTAGCGTGGTTGTACTGAGGTTGAATCACCCTCGTTTTAAAGTGATTCGGTTAGTGGATTTGATCAACTAGGTTGATCGGAAAATCCTAACTCGAGAGGGTTAGGTGGTGGTTTTCACCCGGTTTGGGTTTCCACCTAAAAATTACTTGTGTACTTGTGCGATTGTTTGTTTATTCTGTGATATTGTTTTGTTTCCGCATTTATTACGTCACCCCTCCTTCGAAGGGAAATTTCATTTGGTATCAGAGAAGGTCTTGCTGTTTCGGCGTAACAACCAGGCAAGAAGATCATGGAGGGAAGCATAGCCGCAATCAGAATCTCCGAAGGGCAGTCCACCGTCCGACCACCCTATTTCGACGGGAGGGACTTTGGATATTGGAAGTTGAGGATGAAGACGTGGCTCCAAGCCACTGAATTCGAGGTATGGGGATGTTGCGAAACCCCATACGAGATCCCGAAGCGACCCCAAGGAGGCTACTCACAGCTGCAGATTCAAGAGCTTTCACTCAACGCAAAGGCAATGAATGCCCTGTATTGCGCATTGAGTCTGAAGGAGTTCTAGAAAATCAAAGAGTGCACCACCGCCCACGAGATATGGAGGAGGTTGGAAGGCACTCATGAGGAGACGAGCTCAGAAGAAGATCTCGGGGAGAAGGAAACCGCGTGCCTTGGTTTCATGGCAATTGGAGAAAGTAACAGCGACAGCGAAAGTGGAAGTGGAAGCGACTCCGACAACGAGGTAAATCTCGATCTACAAGAAGCTTTTAATGAACTTTTTGAAGTTAGTAAATCACTAAAAAGAGAAAATAATAGCATTAAAAAGAATCTTAGTTTTCTTAGAAATGAAAATGATAGGTTAGAAAAATAACTCAAGGACATAGAAACTAGTCCTAAGGATAATAGCCTGTTATTAGAAAATCATAACCTCATCAATGAAAATAATAAATTGATTGAGGAAAATGTTAGTCTAAAAATAGAAATTTCTGATTTAAAGACTAAGATGGATATTATAGAAAAAGAAATCGCATGTCTTAGGGAAAACTCCAACAAATTAATCAATAAAGTAGATAATTTTTATAACCTTAAGGTTGAGAAAGGATCTCCATCAAGGAGACCCGCTAACAGATCCGGATCCAAGCCCACTTGGATACCGAAAAAAGAATTAGAATCTTGTTTTGTAGGGTTCAGGGATAATTACAACATAAAGGACTGGACCTACAAGCTCAAAGCTGGTCAACTCAAGTTGGGAGAACCAAGGAGTAGACCAAGGAGGAGAACAAGAAGACCGACGAGACGGCGAACAAGCAACGGACCCGCCGCACGTCGACCACCAGATTGGAGACCGGCGCCGATGCCCGGGCCTCCAAGCTACGAATGGGAGCCCCATCCGATGTGGCATCCACCACCACCATTCGGGCCATTTTATTGGCCATGGTAGGTGAGGTAAAACCATTTACCCTATCTTTTTATCATAATCATTTAGATAGGGGGAGTTAAAAAATGATGAGCTAATTGTCAATTTTTAAGGGGGAGATATAAGGTAGCTAATTTTCCTTTAGTAAGGGGGAGAAAAATAATAGCTATCTTGTTATTACAAAAAGGGGGAGAATATCACCTTTGTTAAAATAAATTCATAGAAGAGCATGTTTTAAGGGGGAGTTATAGGAAATGTAAAACCAATCAAACCTTTTTGATAATGTCAAAAAGGGGGAGGATTTTTATGCATTATTATTTACGATTTTGTCATCATCAAAAAGGGGGAGATTGTTGGTGCTAGAGCACCACGATCATTTATTTTGATGATAACAAAACACGTGTTATTTAACATTTGCAATTTGAGTCCTAGATTTCAGGTCAATTGCAAATGTGGACGTGTTTAGACGGAGTTCGAGCTCACATCCAGGACGGATTGGAGGAGCTTGACGGAAAACAGAGGAGGTTCGCGTGGAGCGACAGATTGAAGATAGAAGACAAGAAGAACAGGATAGATTCTTTTTAATCCTTTCTTGTATCTCTTGTCTTTATTTTCTTGCTCTTTTTATTTTCCTTAGAAAATTATGTTAAAGAGCCTCAAAGAACCCTAACAGTAGTCCTAGGAACACCGGCACAACCCTAGGATACTTAGGTTTTCTGTAGAATACTTAGAAAACCAATATAGGGTTCAAACAGCACTTCCAGACATCTAATTCCCAAATCAGACGTCTGATAAAGTATTTTAAGATGTCTGACTGTTGTTTTAGACGTCTGATATCTGTTAGGCTGGGATAGCTAGTTCTGTCTGATGAAATCAGACGTCCAGACATTATACCAGACGTCTTAGGAGACGTCTGATGGACTTGGCAGACGTCCAGATAGTGGACCGTTGGCTAGCTTAGCAGGCGCTCAAGATTATAACTGTTAGAGCCTTATCAGACGTCCTTAGTCCTTTCCAGACGTCAGATAAATGACCGTTTTGCCTCGGCTGACCTAAAATCTCTTCTCAGAGATTTTCTAGCCATTGCAACGTTTGGAAATCAATTCCCACAGTAGAAGTAGGTTTCCAGACGTCCAGACATAGTTCCAGACGTCCTTTATGTCGTCTGATAGACTTGCGCAAAAACCCTATTTAGATCTGATCCAAGTCAGGGAGAGACCCGCCCAAAATCAGACGTCTGACCTTGGAATCAGACATCTTAAAGTGGCCTTCCAGACGTCTGATGCCAGAGTTAGACGTCTGATAACCCTGTCAAACGTAATCATTGTCCTGATTTCGACCTGATTCTCTTGGACTTTGTTCCCAACGGCTATAGAACCTTTTCCTAAGCCTTCCAAAGCCTTCCTAAGGCCTCTATAAATAGAGGGGAACCTTTGTAACACACATACACACTTGGATACACTTAGCTACAAACTTTCACACTCTTTTGTGTCCAGAAAAGATCTTGCTCTCCAAGCTTAAGCTCCATTCCCTTGAGAGCATCAAACCTTCGCGCACCCGCTCTCCCGTCGTTGTTCACGAGAGCAACATTGCGCCGTTGTGTGGCTCACGCACCGCGTCATCAACTCGACGCACTCCTTGCAAAGGGGAGTTTCCTATTTCCTATAGAAGCTAGGTTTAAATCATTTTGTTGGCTCTATAGGATTGTTGTTTTATTTTATCTTTGTCTTTTAGTTGGGTATTCGCTTTGCGAATTCCCGTCTCCTTCGTGGGACAAAATCCTTCTCGTGGAGAGAAGGGGTTGAGGAACGCTATCCTCGTACTTGTAGCGTGGTTGTACTGAGGTTGAATCACCCTCGTTTTAAAGTGATTCGGTTAATGGATTTGATCAACTAGGTTGATCGGAAAATCCTAACTCGAGAGGGTTAGGTGGTGCTTTTCACCCGATTTGGGTTTCCACCTAAAAATTACTTGTGTACTTGTGCGATTGTTTGTTTATTCTGTGATATTGTTTTGTTTCCGCATTTATTACATCACCCCTCCTTCGAAGGGAAATTTCAGTTGGAGCTTAGGTGTTCTTCCCTAAATCTCAAATGGTAGAGCAACTCCAAAGACGGAAGATCGAGGGATGCAAGTAGGCTAAGCCTTCCTTTGAAGCTGTGCTTTCGCGATGCTTCTCAACTACCCCCAAAAATCCGTGACAGGGTATCCCCCTCTTTGGATTTACAAAACCTTTGATCTCAAGTTCTGAACACTTCAGAATCCAACGATAGGAGGGCTCTTGTCCTAGTATTTCCAAACCTAAGGAGTGTATAAAAGCGTGTCGTGGTGCAAGCGAAATAAGTGTGCATACACCGCAAAAGATTTTGAATTTTGAATTGCACGCCAAGTTTGAAAATCAAATCCTTGGTTTTTAAAATGTCCCTCCTTTAATTAGTCCTTTTTCTAGAAAATATGTGACCACTTGTTAGATTTATTCAGTACAGATTAGGTGATCTTTGCATTAAGTCTAAATGCAATGCATGATCAAGAGTAGGATGCAAAGTAAGAGAATGCGTACCTTACTTCCAGCAATCAACGATTCAAGAATGCACGCAATGTAGAGAAGTAAATCTAGAGGCTGCTCATACAGACCTAAATGGTTCGTCCTAAGGGTAGGCAGCTTCTAGCAGGCAGCTTATTTTTTTTATTATTTTTTTTAAACTACTTATGCACAAGCAAATAAAAGTAATCAATAAACTAAAAATCTAAATCTAAAGAAAAGGGAACAGGCTCCCAAAAATTACCCAACACGGGCCTAAAACAAAATCGGGGAACAAACCCCTCAAAATATACCCCAGAACAAGGGTTTCAAACCAAATGCAATGAAAAATTAAATCTAAAGTCTTAATTCTACTCTAATCAGATTAGTGACTAAATGTACAATGATGACCGTCGCGTCCTCGTCCTTCTCCTCCTTTTCAAAGTAGCTCGACCAATTCTCCTCTGGCGACATCAAGGGTCGCCTCTCACTATGGCTAATTCCTCGCACAAAATTTCTCACACAGGAAAAAAAAAAAAAAAATGGTCAAATCACTGTGTAATTAAGAAATAATCAAAATAAAATCAGGTGAAATTATTGCGTCTATTGCCTCCCCGGCAACAACGCCATTTTGACGAGTCGATTGTTCGGTTTAAAGTCGTTTGTAGTTTTATGTGGTGGAAAAATTGACTATTCAATAATTAAAAAAATAACCACTCGCAGAAGAGCGGGTCGTATCCACAGGGAGGCAATGGCATATTTAAATTCGCACCGGTTAAAAATGTTTGTTCGTAGTTAGTTTAGACGAAAATTAAGCCAAATTTGCCTTCAGATTAAGGTTGAATCAAGAAAACATGCTGAAATAGCAATTTTTAATAACTAGAGGAAGTTGAGCGTTGCAGCAGGTGGTGCGTGCGCATGCACTGGTGGCGGCACTGCAGGTAGCGGTGGGAGTTGAGCACGTGGGTGTTGCTGGCGTGCGCATGCACTGGTGGAGGAGCTACAAGTAGCGGCGGGGGTTGCTGTAGGCGGAAGGTGCGGGCGTGTTGCAGATGGCAGGGGGCGCTGCAGGAGGAAGGCGCGGAGAAGAATGCACACTTGCTGCATGCGTGAAGAGGCGCTACAGGGCTGCTGGCGGGCACGCACTGCAGGGTGCTAGCGGGCACGCGCTGGAAGCTGGAGGTGATGCGCGTGCATGGGCTGGCAGTTATCACTGGAGGTGTGATGCGGGCGTGGAGTGAGGGGGTGGGTGGCGCTGGAATAGATGCTGCAGGAGATGGTTCAAGCTTGCAACCGGAGGGGCGCGGGCATGGAGTGAATGGCCGGTTGCTGCTGAAGTGTAGGTCGAAGCTTCAGACGTCCGGGAAACTTCTCGGATGTCTTAAGTGACTGAGGAGTGAAATTTCAGTGGTTGCGGCGGTGGTTGTTGGTGACGATGGCGAGGGAGGTGCACTGTGAGGTGCTCACGGTAATGCGGACGATCTTCGGATGGCGGTGTGGCCTATCACACCACACGCCCACGGTGGTGGAGGCTCGTCGCCGCGGTTGAGGCTGGTGGTGGTGAAATGGACGAGATGGACTCTCTTCACAGTGTGGATTGTTGGGGTGGAGGCCTCCTCCACTCGGCAGCCTCTCTCCTCTTTTTGTAGCTGCCTGCACGAATTTGAATGGAGAGGCGGGAGCAGATCCACCTTCTCCGCTAATCCATGAATGTGGGCTTTAGTGCGGCAGGAGGCGTTGCAGTGGCAGCCAAGCCGTTGCTGAAAAGAAGAAGAATAAATGATATTGTTAAAATATTATGGTTATTTATATATAAACCCTCAACTTTTATGTTAACTTATAATTAATGCATGCAATGTACCTAATTGGTTAACTAATTAAATGAATGCCATTCTAAGTTAATTCTAAATGCATTTAAAATATGAATGCAATGCATGAATTATGTAATTAAATTAGAAATATGAATTAATCTATTTACATCCTAATTTATGCTAAATAAATGTTAGAATTAACCTAATGTCTAGGCACTTAAATACTTAAATAGCCCACAAATATGGGCTAATCACTAGCCGACGCACTTCCATCAAAGGGATGTTTCTTTTTCCTATAGTAGCTAGATTAACATTAGTACTTTGTAGCTCTACAGGACTATTGTAATTTTGTCTTTGTTGGGTATTCGCCTTGTGAATTCCTGTCTCCCTTGTGAGACAAAATTCTCCTCTTGAAGAGGAGGGGTTTGAGGTACACTACCCTCGTATAAAGTAGTGTCGGTTGTATTGAGGTTGAACTACCCTCGTTTTAAATAGGTCGGTTAGTAGATTTGATCAACTAGGTCGATTGAAAAATCCTAAGTCGAGAGACTTAGGTGGTGATTTTTACTCGGGTTTGGATTTTCACCTAAAAATCCTTGTGTGCTTGTTAGATTTCCATTTGTGTGATTGTTTACATATTATTTCCACATCTTTTTGTATCACGCACATCTCACCCCCTTAGGAAACCTACAATGGTATCAGAGCAGTTTCTCGCATTCACAGAGTCACACCCGGCGAGGATCCAATGGAGGGAAGCATCACGGCGACAAGTCATGTCGAGGGGTAGTCCACTATCGATCCTCCCTATTTTGATGGGATGAATTACGGGTACTGGAAATTGCGGATGAAGATGTGGCTTCAAGTCACTGAGTTTGCAATTTGGGAGAGATGCGAGACTCCCAATGACATCCCGAAGAATCCCGCAAAAGGATACTCCAAGAATCAAATCAAGAAGCTATCCCTCAATGTGAAAGCAATGAATGCGTTGTACTACGCATTGAACCCTGAGGAGTTCAACTGCATTTCGCAATGCGTCTCCGCATACGAGATATGTAACACGCTTGAGGTAACTAACAAAGATACCTCTAAGGTAAAATCCTCTAAGATTAACATTCTTTCCCAAGAATTTGAACCTTTTATATAAAAACTAATGAATCCTTGAGTGAGATGTTGTAACGAATGTGTGCCCCAGACGTATTTTAAGACGTCTGGGAGGTGGCTCAGACGTCGGACAAGACATCTGGTATCACAACCAGACGTCTGATAAGACGTCTGCGATAGCTTCAAGACGTCTGGAAATCCGTTATTTTCGACACACGCGAGTCGCCTGCGCGCCTGAGCGCGCAGACCGCATATTCCCTCTTTTCTCTGTGGCTGCAGGCGGCCTGTCGCCTTCTCTCTCTCCCTCCGCGCGGCGTTAAAAGGGGCGCGCCTCCCCTCCCGTCTCCACCGTCTCCTCCTTCTTCTCCTTCCTGTGCGCGAGAGCGAGCGGACGCGAGGGCGGCAGCGGCAGCCGCAGTGAGCGCGGAGGAGGTGCGGCGTGCGAGGGCGGGGCTCTGCCGTGAGGGCGAGCTCGCCGGAGCGGCTTGGCCGGCCGGCGGAGGGCGCAGGGAGCGCGGAGCGACGCGGAGAGGGACCTGCTGCGGGCTGAGCAGCAGACGCGCGAGGTGCGACGCGGGCGGCGTCGCGAGCGGAGGCCGAGCAGGGTTCTGATTCTGGAAAAATTTCCAGAATCAGATGTTTGGGTTGATAGCCAGACGGCAATGTCGACGTCTGTAAGATCATACAGACGTCTGAAAGGTGAGTTTCCGCTTTCTTCTTCCTTCTTGTCGACTGACCGTACTGAGGGAGGGGGGTTGGCTGTGCGCAGGTTCGCTGATTCGCCATCCTTTGCGAATCAGACGTCTGGAAGTTGTACCAGACGGCGGGAGTGATCTACAGACGTCCGTGTGGACCATCGGACGTCTGGGGTATAGGACAGACGTCCCCGCAGACTTCTGGACGTCCGGGGAACCAAGCTGAACAGGTAATTCTCTGATCCACCGTTTAAGACGTCTGGAAGGAGTTCCAGACGTCTGATTTTGCACAGTATTGTCTTTCTCGACCCTTTTAGGGCCCATTTGGGCTCGGTTTTCCGCGATTCGAGTTGCGTTCGTTTCATAATTAATTCCTCTACCCGCCTACAGTAGCTATACACTGTTCTGAGACACTCCTTGTGTTTGATCCTTGTGATAGGACCTCGTTCGGTTGCAGTCTTGAGAGTCGCGGAGGCACGCGGGATTCCCGATCACGCCCCCACTACTCCCGTTGTACCTGGTAGAGTGGCTTTAAGTATTAATAAAATCTGTTAAAGTATGGAACCATAATTAGAACCTAGGGCATTGCATGAATCCTAGGAATGAGAAATATATGGAATGATAGCTCCTAGGTGTTCCATGAATCCTAGGGCCGGAAAACTAGATTGTATGATAGATCCTAGGATATGGCATGAATCCTAGGGTGGAAAAACTAGTGGAATGTATATTACTGCAGTCTTGGAAAATTGGAAAGGAATATATAAAGCTGCCTGTAAATTTAATTAACAGCTGCCTGTTATGAATAAAGAAACATGTTTGAGATCATGGATTTTGAGAATGTGAATTTGGAAAGTGAAACATATGATGTTCTGAGATAAAGAGCTGGAACCCTACGGGGAATTAGGAGTGGAACTCCTGGAAAGAAAAAGGAATGGAACTGAGATGTAGTTTGTTGACAACGATGGATGCGAGAGATAACCGGGTTTGATTGTTATGTCGATGTAATATAGCCAGTTATTGCCATCATTTCAAATATATAAATTTTTTACTCGGAAAATAAAAGAGTTCCCGAGGTCGAACTCAGGGAGCAAGTTGTATTCTAGAGATATACATGTTTCTTTTACAAAAAATAAACAAAGAGAGAGAAAGAATTTGGTGTCTTTTTTTCTTTGTTTCTCCTCGTCTCAGATCTTCTTCTTCTTGTCTTTGTTTTTCTTCTTTCAGTCCTTCCCTTGTTCTTTTGTGTTCTTCTATGCCTCGCCTTCTTCTGTTGCTCTTCAGATCTTCTTCTTTCTTCTTTTCTTTTTCCAGTCCGGACGTCGCCCCTCCTTCTTTCTTCTTTTTCCCTTCAGGACGTCGTCTGATTTCCAAATCAGACGACTTAAACTGCCTGTTGCTACAGTGTCTCCCTCAGCTTCCTTCTTCTTCCGCGGTCCTTCTTCTTCACCTGTACCTGCACACTTCAGAGTTTTGCGTCAGAGGAAAAACCTACTCTACCCTCTCCCCCCGCGTCTCTCTCTCTCTGAAACCACTCTTGGGAAAGCTCTCCCAGAGTTGCCGGGTAATCGGGTACGGGTCGTGCCCGGGTCCAGGCCCACCGGCGTGCGTGGTGGGCGAGGAGTGCAGGTCAGTCTAAGTGGGGTCGGGTCAGGTCCGCGGGGCGTGAGCGCGGACGAGACCGAGTAACCGGGCGGGTGTAAGGGGACCTCACCCCGTGTGCTGAGGCAGTAAGGCTAGTGCACAAAATCAATTTAAACAGTGGAAAGTGTGTGAGGCTTACCGATGTGGGACTAAACGCAGACCTTTCCTCGCGTGCGCCTGCTGGGAGACCGCGGCCTGGCTTCTGCAGCTGCGGCTTTGATTTGCGTAGGTTGCTGGCTGGCTGCCTTCGCAAGACTCCCCGTAATCCGCAGCAGCTGGAGACCTGGAGTCCTCAAGCCTGGAGCGCGGGAGAAGCTGCTTCAATGTGCGTTAATGGCGGTCGAACCTCAAAACCTGTCGGACACGAATATGGCCTCTCGGCCTGATCAAACCACTGGGGAACCTTCGCCGTGGCACGGCGAAGGTGAGGAGCTGCGCGGCAGGCCGCAAGGTGGTGTCTGGCGGCAGCCCTAGGTTGGACTGCAACCGGAGGAATGGGTTTGTTCGGGGGAGTGTTACGGAGGTGTGGAGTGGCAGTGGAGGGGTGGGGGGTGCTCAGTGTGATGAGGCGGAGGTTCGGTGAGGGTCGGCGAGGTGTGTGAGGCTGTGGAGCGATGGGAACATCTCGCCGGAGGGTGGCCGGAGTCGAAGGGGGTGACGATGGTCAGGGTCGGTCGAGGGCGTAATTGAACAAATTGGAACTGGGGAAAGAAAGAGGAGAAGAAGGGAAATAGTTCTAACTTACTTGCAGGGACGAAGGGGGAGGAACAGGGCGACAGTCGTATCGACTGTCGCCGGAGAAGACGATGCTCAGGGAAAGGGGCGGCGGCGAGTGGAGAGCCGGAGAGGCGCCAGCTGGGTGCGGCGTGGCGCGGGAAGAGCAGGGGAGGAAGTCTCTGCTGCTGGTATTGCGGCAGAGCGAAGAGGAGAAGGGGGAGGAACCGCCGGAGCTGGTGAGCATCTGCCGGAGAGAGAAGAGAGGAAAGTTGGGGGTTTTCTCCGTCAGATCCGAGCTGCCCCGGTCGGTGGAGCAACAGGGGGTATTTATAGGGATCAAACAGGGAGGAAGGCGGAGGGAGACGACGTGTCTCCCTCGCCGGAGGATGGCCGGAAACAAGAACCCATACCGTCCGTGCGTTTGCACGGCCGGTATGGTGGGTTATAACGACCAGGGGGGTGTCCCTGCGACGGCTAACGACGCAGGGCACCCCCGGTTTACTTGCCAGGTCCCCCCCCTCACCCTGCGCGGCGCCATGCTCCGCGCAAGGTCGCCGGAGCATGGCGCTGGCAGGTTTTGCAGGGGGGACCTGATCGCAAAGAACGAAGGAGAGTTAGGGGCCAAAATGCGAGGGTTCAAAAGTTGAGGGCCAAAGAGTAAATATATGAGGACCAAAGTGTAAAGTCGGTCAAGGAGGTTTCTTCTTAGGCTCAAGTTTTTATACATGACTAATTAGGACCTAAGGAATCTGATGGTGAATTTCATTTCTATATTAAACCTTGTTTGACCGGTCAACTTACGCAAAAACCCAAATTAAGTTATTAATTGGGCATGGTTCTCAATGTAGGTCAAAATGGGTTCTGAAGGCCAAATTGAAGGTTCTAAACCCTAGAGATTATTTTTCTATAAATTTTAGAGGGTTTATTCTATTTTTACTTTGCCTCGAACCTTGTGAATTGAAGTGGGTTGTTTTAGGGTTACAGATTATCATTTAGTTTCTTGGAATTGCTGTAGCCCTTGCTAGATCATTTCATCCCACTTTTATTCTTATTAAGTTGCTTTGACCTGTGTTTGGGCCATGAATTACCCTGTATGCAGATTATACTGGTAAAATTGCATTTTTACCCCTTATGACTTGTTTTCTCCTTAAACTCAGAATTCTCTGAGTTAAGCCTTTCCTTGAGTTATGTAGGAGCTTTTATTCTTTGTATTGGGTCAAAATGAGCTAGTTATGGCTCATGATGAGGTTCTCATCATTTGTATTGTCTCTTGGGTACGCAGTACCAAGGGAAGTACCTGTACCTGTTTAGTGCAGAGTGGGGCCAGCCGCCCCAGGGACCCGGGGTTAGGATTGGCCGCTCTGTACCGACTTGTTGGCCCTCGTGTACGTAGTACCGAGGAGAGCTAGTAGTGTTAGGAGAGTACTAGCTACCCCACGGGCCCCGGGGTTCTGCTAGCCTCCTTCACCGACTTGTTAGGCCCACTAGGGCAAACCAGGGTAGTCAGGCGAGGGTGCGCGGACTGTGGAGGGGCAAGGCCCCGGTTTGGTTACTGTGGAGGGGTTGGACCCCTGTTACTGAGAGGGCTCTGCCCTGGTTCCGTGCTGTGCTTTGGGCGCACCCGTTAATGGAAACGACTGACCGCGTGCCAGTGCGGGCTAGCTACCTGTGCGTTTATCGCGCGTGCCGTAGTCACCGTTACGTCTGTCAGTGACCTTGGGGTGGTTGACTGAGGGTAGGATCACCACGGGGGACTCTCCCGGCCAAGAGAGCACCACGTGCTACTTCTACTTTTGGAAAAGATTGCAATCAAGATCGTTCCCACGAGGACATTCGAGATCAAGTAAAGGATCTGAGAAATAAATGAAATAGTGAGAAAAATTGAAAGATGTGAATAAAGGAAGTAATAGAACATAACAGCTACTGTACACTCTACTATTGCCTTTAGATAGTTTGCCACTCTACTCAGCGTTTTGCTGACGTGTTACACTCGTTACCTTTTTCAGGACCAGGTGTTGTGCAGCCAGAGTCGGCGGCTGCAGAGGACGCTGGGCCGAGTAGGGTCCAGTAGAGTTACCACAGCTTTTGTACCCCTTTTGTTTCTGTTCTAGTGAGTAGTTTTTGTTTCCGCTGTACCTTCTTTACCTGCAGTTCTTGTTATATGATAAATGCTGTTTTACTGTTGTGGTGGTACCTACTGTAGTAGTTTCTTTCCTTACTGCTGTACTTTCTTACTGTTAGTTATATTCATGCTGAATGTGGTTTATTTTACTGTCTTTTGGTTACTTCCTCGTTGGACGACTAGGTCTTGGGATTAGTCGAGTCGGTCCGGTTCTCGTGTCTCGTAGGGACTCGGGAACCGGGTCGTTACAAGATGGTATCAGAGCAAGGTCGTCCCGAGAAGTGAATCAACTGACCGAAAAATAACCAATTCACATGTTTATAGCTAGAGTAGCCACCACAACATATCTCTTGACATGAGCTCTTAGAATTTTTGTTAGGTACCGTCTGTTTTGACGTTTCCGTTTTGTTTCGCGTCTCCTTGCAGGAGATGCCTCGTCGCGGGACTGGCGAGACTGGCCGCGGGCGCGGCCGAGGTCGAGGTCGGCGAGGTGGACGTGCTGTCGTTGACGTCTCGGTGGACCAGCCACCACTCCCTGGCGTCCAAGCCCAGGACCTCGCCAGACTGATACGGGATATTGTACGAGAGGAGCTCCACCCACCGCCCCGAGCACCTCCTCCTGGGGTTGCAGAGGGGGAGTCCTCTGTGGGACCACGCGACAGACGCGGCGCTGGACACGAGGGAGGGGATGGGCCCCTGCCACCCCCACCTTCCTCCGAGGGACCTTCGCCTAGAGGTGCACCAGCACCTCCCCTACATCGCCACTTCGAGCTTTTCGGACAGTTCCGGAAGCTGAAGCCCCCCTCCTTCAAGGGGGATGAGGACCCGACCGAGGCAGAGGACTGGCTTGAGCAGCTGGAGAAGATCTTCGACACCCTTCGCCCCCCGGTGGAGTGCCGCGTGGCCTTTGCCACGTACCAGCTGGAGAGTGCGGCACACCGGTGGTGGAGGGCGGTCCGGGGTCAGGAGAGGGACGAGCCGACGTGGGACCAGTTCGTCACCCTCTTCTACGAGCAGTACTTTCCCCAGACGTGGCAGGACCAGAGGAGGCGAGAGTTCCACACTCTCCGCCAAGGGACGATGACCGTGAGCGCGTACCGCACGCGTTTCTTGGAGCTGTCCCGCTTTGCAGCGACAGCGGTAGCCACTGAGGAGGAGCGCCTTTGGAGGTTCACCGAGGGGCTTCGGCCTGCGATCCGGGGGTATGTCAAACCCCTGAAGCTGCCGACGTTTTCGAGGGTGGTAGAGGCAGCTATGACTTACGAGGAGACCAACCCGTCCGCGCGAGAGACCGACGGCGGGCGGAAGAGGCCCTTTCAGCCAGACTTCTCACAGGGCCAGCAAGAACGGAGACACGTGACGTCCGCAGGAGAGCCGTCACGTTGTGCAGTGCCATCAGCGGCCTTTGGGGGCCCTCGACAGGGGCCAGTCGCCAGCACCGGACCCCCGCCTAGTCGACAGCAGGGACTCACTGAGGGCGGGAGTCGGGTTCCCCTCTGCTACCAGTGTGGCCAGCCGGGCCACGTCAGGAGGGACTGCCCATCTAGGGCAGGAGGTCAGCAGATACTTCCCGTGCAGAGCACTGGAGGGCGTGCAGGAGGCCGCGGTTCCCAGGCACGAGGAGGAGGACAGCAGTCGCGAGGAGGGTACCGGCCAGCACCTACCCGTCCGACGCAGAGTGTGGCTGCTTCGTCCGCACCCAGATCTGAGGGGCGTATCAACGCCCTAACACACAGGGACGCCAGAGCATCGGGATCCGTGGTAGCAGGTATGGTTTCAGTTTCTGGCAGACTCGTTTACACGCTTTTCGATTCCGGCGCTACGCACTCGTTTGTCGCAGCCAGTTTCGCAGTTAGTTTGGACCAGGATTATACACTGTTAGAGAATCCGTTCGTAATCAGAGGTCCGAGTGGTCAGCTGTTTGTAGCTGAGGAGGTGTACACGGGTTGCGGGGTCAGCATCGGGGGACATAGCCTGCCAGCTGACCTGATTATGATACAGATGGAGGACTTTGGAGTGATTCTGGGGATGGATTGGTTGTCCGCTTACCACGCCTTGGTAGACTGTTTTGAGAGGAAGATTGTCTTCTCCATTCCAGAGTTGCCTTCTTTTGAGTTTCACGGGCAGCCAGTGGACGGAGGTTTCAGGTGCATTTCGTCACTTCGGGCGACGAGACTTTTGAGCCAGGGGTGTGAGGGCTTCCTAGCTTGTGTGGTGGCAGAGCACAGCCCCGTGGCAGACTTCCAGAGCATCCCGGTGGTCAGAGAGTACCCCGACGTGTTTCCAGACGAGTTACCAGGACTACCGCCCGAGCGTGAGATCGAGTTTGAGATCTCACTAGTACCAGGGACCAGCCCCATCTCCACCGCGCCATACAGAATGGCACCGCTTGAGCTGCGAGAGCTCAAGTCCCAGTTGCAGGACCTTTTGGAGAAAGGTTTAGTGAGGCCCAGTGCGTCTCCCTGGGAGCCCCGGTACTGTTTGTGAAGAAGAAGGATGGGACCCTACGCCTTTGTGTGGACTACCGACAGCTGAATAGGGTCACCATCAAGAACAGATATCCGCTGCCGAGGATCGACGATTTGTTTGACCAGTTGCGGGGTGCCACGGTGTTTTCCAAGATCGACTTGAGGTCTGGATACCACCAGTTGAGGATCAGGGAGACCGACGTCTCCAAGACAGCTTTCCGCACCCGGTACGGACACTACGAGTTTTTGGTCATGCCGTTTGGGCTGACCAATGCCCCCGCTGCTTTCATGGACCTGATGAACCAGGTGTTTAGACCGTACTTGGACCAGTTTGTGGTGGTTTTCATAGATGATGTACTCATCTATTCTAGAGATCGGACGCAGCACGGACAGCACTTGCGGATGGTTCTGGACACTCTGAGATGACGCAGGCTGTACGCCAAATACAGCAAGTGCGAGTTCTGGTTGAGGGAGGTGACCTTTTTGGGTCATGTGATCTCTGGAGACGGCCTGGCGGTGGACCCCGCCAAGGTCGAGGCAGTGCTCAGGTGGGAGAGACCGCGTTCAATCACTGAGATTCGCAGTTTCCTGGGACTGGCAGGTTACTACAAACGGTTCATCAGAGGGTTTTCGCAGATTGCACGTCCTATGACACAGTTGACCCGGAAGGACGTGCCTTTCGCTTGGACAGACGCCTGTGAGGCGTGTTTTCTGGTGCTGAAGGAGAGGTTGACCTCGGCTCCCGTGCTCACCATCCCTGACAGTAGTGGCGGGTTCGTTGTGTACACGGACGCTTCCTTGCAGGGGTTAGGAGGTGTGCTCATGCAGAGGGGTCACGTGGTCGCTTACGCTTCGCGGCAACTGAAGCCCCATGAGCATACCTACCCTACCCACGATCTAGAGTTGGCAGCTGTTGTCTTCGCGCTGAAGACATGGAGGCACTACTTGTACGGTGAGACCTTCGAGATTTTTACAGATCACAAGAGCCTCAGATATCTTTTTGACCAGAAGGAGCTCAACATGAGACAGAGACGTTGGTTGGAGCTCCTAAAGGACTACGACTGCAGCATCTCCTACCACCCGGGAAAGGCCAATGTGGTGGCTGACGCCTTGAGCCGTAAGGCGCTCACACGCTTGGCCAGTCTACAGTTACAGAGTTGGAGCCTTTTGGAGGAGGTGGGCAGTTGGCGACCTCTAGAGTTACGAGGGTACTGTGGGGCAGTGACGGTGACACGGCAGACCAAGCCAGAGTTGATAGACCGCATCATCACGGGACAGATGGCCGATCCGTACTTGCAGTCTTTGCGCGACAGAGTACTATCAGGGGACCCAGGGGACTTCTCTTTCACAGAACAGGTGTTACGCTTGAGGGGACGGTTGTGCGTCCCCAGAGACGAGGAGCTGTTGAGAGAGCTCCTGACTGAGGCACACGGTTCTAGATTCACCATACATCCCGGAAACACGAAAATGTACCATGACTTGAGACGCGAGTTTTGGTGGAGAGGGATGAAGCGGGATGTGGGTGAGTTCGTGCAGCAGTGCTTAGTGTGCCAGCAGGTGAAAGCCGAGCATCAGAGACCTGCAGGGCCGCTTCAGCCGCTTCCAGTACCAGAATGGAAGTGGGAGAGCATCACCATGGACTTGGTGGTGGGCTTACCTGTTACCCAGCGAGGACACGACGCAGTCTGGGTAATAGTGGATGGATTGACGAAGACGGCACGATTCTTGCCGATCCGAGTCACTTTGGGACCAGCACAGTTGGCAGAGAGGTATATCCGTGATGTGGTGCGACTACACGGAGTTCCGCGGGAGATCGTATCCGACCGGGATACCCGCTTTACGTCCCAGTTTTGGGCTGAGTTTCAGCAGGCTTTGGGGACGAGGTTGAGGTTTAGCACGGCTTACCACCCCCAGACGGACGGACAGTCGGAACGCACGATACAGACACTTGAGGACCTTTTGCGTGCCTGTATACTAGACTGGAGGGGCTCTTGAGAGGAGCACCTGCCCCTGGCGGAGTTTGCATACAACAACAGTTATCACTCGAGCATCGGCATGGCTCCCTACGAGGCTCTGTACGGACGAAAATGCACGGCACCCTTGAGTTGGGTTGAGGTGGGGACCAAGTGGGAGGTTGGCCCCAGGTTGATCCGGCAGAGTCAGGAGGTAGTTGAGCAGATCCACAGACGACTCCGCACTGTCAGGAGCAGACAGAAGAGCTACGCAGATCGCAGACGCAGAGAGGTGCAGTTCGAGGTTGGGGACCACGTCTTCCTTCGTGTTTCGCCCATGAAGGGCTTACAGCGGTTTGGGGTGAGAGGGAAGCTCGCGCCGAGGTTCGTGGGGCCCTTCGAGGTCCTGGAGCGGGTTGGACCTGTTGCTTACAGACTTGCCCTTCCCCCGCAGCTTTCTGGTGTGCACGACGTGTTCCACGTGTCCAACCTCAGGAAGTACGTAGCCGATCCCAGCCACGTACTGAGTCACGAGAGCGTCGAGGTGAGCGACGACCTGACCTACCCCGAGCGGCCAGTGCAGATCCTAGACCGAGCCGTCCGCAGGTTGAGATGAAAGCAAGTACCCCTGGTAAAGGTTTTGTGGAGGAGCCAGCGGTACGAGGAGGCTACCTGGGAGCCTGAGGCAGCAATGCGGGAGCGGTACCCAGAGCTTTTCGTGGGTACGTCTTTTCGGACCGGCTTCGGTCCTCTTTGAGTTTGTTATGGTTATTTGGACATCTTTTCCCCGCACCCTAGTTGGCGCAAGTTTCGGGGACAAAACTTCCTTTGAGTTTGTTATATTGTAACGAATGTGTGCCCCAGATGTATTTTAAGACGTCTGGGAGGTGGCTCAGATGTCGGACAAGACGTCTAGTATCACAACCAGACGTCTGATAAGACGTCTGGGATAGCTTCAAGACGTCTGGAAATCCGTTATTTTCGACACACGCGAGTCGCCTGCGCGCCTGAGCGCGCAGACCGCATATTCCCTCTTTTCTCTGCGGCTGCAGGCGGCCTGCCGCCTTCTCTCTCTCCCTCCGCGCGGCGTTAAAAGGGGCGCGCCTCCCCTCCCGTCTCCACCGTCTCCTCCTTCTTCTCCTTCCTGTGCGCGAGAGCGAGCGGACGCGAGGGCGGCAGCGGCAGCGGCAGCCGCAGTGAGCGCGGAGGAGGTGCGGCGTGCGAGGGCAGGGCTCTGCCGTGAGGGCGAGCTCGCCGGAGCGGTTTGGCCGGCCAGCGGAGGGCGCAGGGAGCGCGGAGCGACGCGGAGAGGGACCTGTTGCGGGCTGAGCAGCAGACGCGCGAGGTGCGACGCGGGCGGCGTCGCGAGCGGAGGCCGAGCAGGGTTCTGATTCTGGAAAAATTTCCAGAATCAGACGTCTGGGTTGATAGCCAGACGGCAAGGTCGACGTCTGTAAGATCATACAGACGTCTGAAAGGTGAGTTTCCGCTTTCTTCTTCCTTCTTGTCGACTGACCGTACTGAGGGAGGGGGGTTGGCTGTGCGCAGGTTCGCTGATTCGCCATCCTTTGCGAATCAGACGTCTGGAAGTTGTACCAGACGGCGGGAGTGATCTACAGACGTCCGTGTGGACCATCGGACGTCTGGGGTATAGGACAGACGTCCCCGCAGACTTCTGGACGTCCGGGGAACCAAGCTGAACAGGTAATTCTCTGATCCACCGTTTAAGACGTCTGGAAGGAGTTCCAGACGTCTGATTTTGCACAGTATTGTCTTTCTCAACCCGTTTAGGGCCCGTTTGGGCTCCGTTTTCCGCGATTCGAGTTGCGTTCGTTTCAGAATTAATTCCTCTACCCGCTTATAGTAGCTATACACTGTTCTGTTGCAGTCTTGAGGGTCGCGGAGGCACGCGGGATTCCCGATCACGCCCCCACTACTCCCGTTGTACCTGGTAGAGTGGCTTTAAGTATTAATAAAATCTGTTAAAGTATGGAACCATAACTAGAACCTAGGGCATTGCATGAATCCTAGGAATGAGAAATATATGGAATGATAGCTCCTAGGTGTTGCATGAATCCTAGGGCCGGAAAACTAGATTGTATGATAGATCCTAGGATATGGCATGAATCCTAGGGTGGAAAAACTAGTGGAATGTATATTACTGCAGTCTTGGAAAATTGGAAAGGAATATATAAAGCTGCCTGTAAATTTAATTAACAGCTGCCTGTTATGAATAAAGAAACATGTTTGAGATCATGGATTTTGAGAATGTGAATCTGGAAAGTGAAACATATGATGTTCTGAGATAAAGAGCTGGAACCCTACGGGGAATTAGGAGTGGAACTCCTGGAAAGAAAAAGGAATGGAACTGAGATGTAGTTTGTACTGTCTCTTGGGTACGCAGTACCAAGGGAAGTACCTGTACCTGTTTAGTGCAGAGTGGGGCCAGCCGCCCCAGGGACCCGGGGTTAGGATTGGCCGCTCTGTACCGACTTGTTGGCCCTCGTGTACGTAGTACCGAGGAGAGCTAGTAGTGTTAGGAGAGTACTAGCTACCCCACGGGCCCCGGGGTTCTGCTAGCCTCCTTCACCGACTTGTTAGGCCCACTAGGGCAAACCAGGGTTGTCAGGCGAGGGTGCGCGGACTGTGGAGGGGCAAGGCCCCGGTTTGGTTACTGTGGAGGGGTTGGACCCCTGTTACTGAGAGGGCTCTGCCCTGGTTCCGTGCTGTGCTTTGGGCGCACCCGTTAACGGAAACGACTGACCGCGTGCCAGTGCGGGCTAGCTACCTGTGCGTTTATCGCGCGTGCCGTAGTCACCGTTACGTCTATCAGTGACCTTGGGGTGGTTGACTGAGGGTAGGATCACCATGAGGGACTCTCCCGGCCAGGAGAGCACCACGTGCTACTTCTACTTTTGGAAAAGACTGCAATCAAGATCGTTCCCACGAGGACATTCGAGATCAAGTAAAGGATCTGAGAAATAAATGAAATAGTGAGAAAAATTGAAAGATGTGAATAAAGGAAGTAATAGAACATAACAGCTACTGTACACTCTACTGTTGCCTTTAGATAGTTTGCCACTCTACTCAGCGTTTTGCTGACGTGTTACACTCGTTACCTTTTTCAGGACCAGGTGTTGTGCAGCCAGGGTCGGCGGCTGCAGAGGACGCTGGGCCGAGTAGGGTCCAGTAGAGTTACCACAGCTTTTGTACCCCTTTTGTTTCTGTTCTAGTGAGTAGTTTTTGTTTCCGCTGTACCTTCTTTACCTGCAGTTCTTGTTATATGATAAATGCTGTTTTACTGTTGTGGTGGTACCTACTGTAGTAGTTTCTTTCCTTACTGCTGTACTTTCTTACTGTTAGTTATATTCATGCTGAATGTGGTTTATTTTACTGTCTTTTGGTTACTTCCTCGTTGGACGACTAGGTCTTGGGATTAGTCGAGTCGGTCCGGTTCTCGTGTCTCGTAGGGACTCGGGAACCGGGTCGTTACAGATGTATACTAGGTTCACTCTTATAGTGAACAATCTTAAATCTCTAGGGAAGACCTTTATCAAGGGAGTGCTTCAATCAAAGCTCTTGCGCTCCCTTAGACCAGAGTGGGAGCAAAAGGTCACTAGCATTAAGGAGGCCAACCAAATAGAGGAGCTCAACATGGAAGACCTCTTAAGCAACCTTATGGCCTATGAGACTAAGTTGAAGCAAAGGAAGAAGGGCACACCAGAGCTGAAGTCAAGGAAGACCCTCGCCTTCAAAGCAGCTTCGAACAACGAGGTAAGTTCTGTTGGTGCTAGAGCACCACGATCATTTGTTTTGATGATAACAAAACACGTGTTATTTAACATTTGCAATTTGAGTCCTAGATTTCAGGTCAATTGCAAATGTGGACGTGTTTAGACGGAGTTCGAGCTCGCATCCAGGACGGATTGGAGGAGCTTGACGGAAAACAGAGGAGGTTCGCGTGGAGCGACAGATTGAAGATAAAAGGAAATGAAGAATAGGATAGATTTCCTTCTTTTGTACTTGTTGTATTTTTCATTTCTTTTGTTGCTCTTTATTTCCTTAGATATTTCATGTTAAAGAGCCTCAAAGAACCCTAACAGTAGTCCTAGGAACACCGGCACAACCCTAGGATACTTAGGTTTTCTGTAGAATACTTAGAAAACCAATATAGGGTTCAAACAGACTCTCCAGACGTCTAATTCCCAAATCAGACGTCTGATAATGTATTTTAAGACGTCTGACTGTTTTTCAGACGTCTGATAACCTTTTAGGCTGGACTTAGTTTTCTGTCTGCTGAAATCAGACGTCCAGACCTTAGTCCAGACGTCTTAGAGGACGTCTGATGGACTTGCCTGACGTCCAGATAGTGGACCGTTGGCTAACTTAGCAAGCACGGCAGTATATGACCGTTAGAGCCTTATCAGACGTCCATAGGTCTTCCCAGACGTCTGATAATTGACCATTTTGCCTCGGCTGACCCAAAATCTCTTCTCAGAGATTTTCTAGCCGTTGCAACGTTTGGAAATCAATTCCCACAGTAAAAGTAGGTTTCCAGACGTCCAGACATAGTACCAGGCGTCCTGTATGTCGTCTGATGGACTTGCGCAAAAACCCTGTTTAGATCTGATTCAAGTCAGGGAGAAACCCGCATAGAATCAGACGTCTGACCTTGAAATCAGACGTCTTAAAGTGGCCTTCCAGACGTCTGATGCCAGAGTTAGACGTCTGATAACCCTGTCAAAAGCAATCATTGTCCTGATTTCGACCTGATTCTCTTGGGCTTTGCACCCAACGGCTATGGAAGCTTTTCCAAGCCTTCCAAAACCTTCCTAAGGCCTCTATAAATAGAGGGGAGCCTTTACACACCTAGACACACAAGAGATACACTTATACACACTAAGACACACACCTTGCAATACACTTTCAAACCTTTTGTGTCCAAAGAAAAGACTCTCTTGCTCTCCAAGCTCAAGCTCCATTTTCTTGAGAGCATTCAACCGTTGCGCACCCGCTCTCCCGGCGTTGTTAACGAGAGCGACGTAGCGCCATCGCGTGGCACACGCACCGCGTCATCGTCGACGCACTCCTTGCAAAGGGGAGTTTCCTATTTCCTATAGAAGCTAGGTTTAATTATCTTGTTGGCTCTATAGGACTATTGTTTCTTTTATCTTTGTCTTTTGGTTGGGTATTCGCTTTGCGAATTCCCGTCTCCTTCGTGGGACAAAATCCTTCTCGTGGAGAGAAGGGGTTGTGGAACGCTACCCTCGTACTTGTAGCGTGGTTGTACTGAGGTTGAATCACCCTCGTTTAAAGTGATTCGTTTAGTGGATTTTGATCAACTTGGTTGATCGGAAAATCCTAACTCGAGAGGGTTAGGTGGTGGTTTTCACCCGGTTTGGGTTTCCACCTAAAAATACCTGTGTACTTTTTGTGATTGCTAATTTCTTGTGAGATTGCTTTATATTTCAATTCCGCATATTATTACGTCACCCCTCCTAGTAGGGAACTTTCATTTGGTATCAGAGCAGGTCTTGTTGTTTCGGCGTAACAACCCGGCAAGAGATCAAATGGAGGGAAGCACATCAGCAATCAGGATCTCCGAGGGGCAGTCCACAACCCGTCCGCCGTTCTTCGACGGGAGCAACTACCCCTACTGGAAGTTGCGGATGAAGACCTGGCTTCAAGCCACCAACTTCACGGTCTGGGCCAGATGTGAGACGCCTTTCAACATCCCAGAAAAACCCGCGGGAGGCTACTCGCAGCTGCAGATTCAAGATCTTTCACTCAATGCAAAGGCAATGAATGCCCTGTATTGCGCATTGAGTCCGAAAGAATTCGAGAAAATCAAAGAGTGCACCACCGCCCACGAGATATGGAGGAGGTTGGATGGCACTCATGATGAGACAAGCTCGGAGGAAGAAGAAGAAGAAGAAGAAACCTCTTGCTTTGGTTTCATGGCCAGAGGAACCAACAGCGACAGCGAAAGTGGAAGCGACGACAGCGACAACGAGGTAAATCTCGATCTTCAAGAAGCATTTAATGAACTTTTTGAGATTAGTAAATCACTTAGGGTAGAAAATAAAAGCATTAAAAAGAACCTTAGTTTTCTTAGAAATGAAAATGATAGGTTAGAAAAACAACTCAAGGATATAGAAACTAGTCCTAAGGATAATAACCTGTTATTAGAAAATCATAACCTCATCAATGAAAATAATAAGTTGATTGAGGAAAATGATAGTCTAAAGTTAGAAATCTATGATTTAAAGACTAAGATGCAAACTATAGAAAAAGAAATTGCATGTCTTAGGGAAAATTCTAACAAATTAATCAACAAAGTTGATAATTTTTATAGCCCTAAGGTTGAGAAAGGATCTCCATCGAGGAGACCTTCTAACAAATCCGGATCCAAGCTCACTTGGATACCAAAAAAGAAATTAGAATCTTGTTTTGTAGGATTCAGGGATAACTACAATACAAAGGACTGGACCTACAAACTCAAGGCTGGTCAACTCGAGTTAGGAGAACCAAGGAGTAGATCAAGGAGGAGAACAAGAAGACCGACGAGACGGTAAACAAACGACGGACCCGCCGCACGTCGACCACCAGATTGGAGACCGGCGCCAATGCCCGGGCCTCCAAGCTACGGATGGGAGCCCCATCCTATGTGGCATCCACCACCACCATTCGGGCCATTTTATTGGCCATGGTAGGTGAGGTAAAACCCTTTACCCTATCTTTTTATCATAAGCATTTAGATAGGGGGAGTTAAAAAAGGATGAGCTAATTGTCAATTTTTAAGGGGGAGATATAAGGTAGCTAGATTTCCTTTAGAAAGGGGGAGAAAAATAATAGCTATCGCATTGTTACAAAAAGGGGGAGGACATTACCTCTGTCAAAAGAAACTCATAGAAGAGCATGTTTTAAGGGGGAGTTATAGGAAATATAAAATCAATTAAACCTTTTTGATAATGTCAAAAAGGGGGAGGATTTTTATGCATTATTATTTACGATTTTGTCATCATCAAAAAGGGGGAGATTGTTGGTGCTAGAGCACCACGATCATTTGTTTTGATGATAACAAAACACGTGTTATTTAACATTTGCAATTTGAGTCCTAGATTTCAGGTCAATTGCAAATGTGGACGTGTTTAGACGGAGTTCGAGCTCGCATCCAGGACGGATTGGAGGAGCTTGACGGAAAACAGAGGAGGTTCGCGTGGAGCGACAGATTGAAGATAGAAGGAAATGAAGAATAGGATAGATTTCCTTCTTTTGTACTTGTTGTATTTTTCATTTCTTTTGTTGCTCTTTATTTCCTTAGATATTTCATGTTAAAGAGCCTCAAAGAACCCTAACAGTAGTCCTAGGAACACCGGCACAACCTTAGGATACTTAGGTTTTCTGTAGAATACTTAGAAAACCAATATAGGGTTCAAACAGACTCTCCAGACGTCTAATTCCCAAATCAGACGTCTGATAATGTATTTTAAGACGTCTGACTGTTTTTCAGACGTCTGATAACCTTTTAGGCTGGACTTAGTTTTCTGTCTGCTGAAATCAGACGTCCAGACCTTAGTCCAGACGTCTTAGAGGACGTCTGATGGACTTGCCTGACGTCCAGATAGTGGACCGTTGGCTAACTTAGCAAGCACGGCAGTATATGACCGTTAGAGCCTTATCAGACGTCCATAGGTCTTCCTAGACGTCTGATAATTGACCGTTTTGCCTCGGCTGACCCAAAATCTCTTCTCAGAGATTTTCTAGCCGTTGCAACGTTTGGAAATCAATTCCCACAGTAAAAGTAGGTTTCCAGACGTCCAGACATAGTACCAGACGTCCTGTATGTCGTCTGATGGACTTGCGCAAAAACTCTGTTTAGATCTGATTCAAGTCAGGGAGAAACCCGCATAGAATCAGACGTCTGACCTTGAAATCAGACGTCTTAAAGTGGCCTTCCAGACGTCTGATGCCAGAGTTAGACGTCTGATAACCCTGTCAAAAGCAATCATTGTCCTGATTTCGGCCTGATTCTCTTGGGCTTTGCACCCAACGGCTATGGAAGCTTTTCCAAGCCTTCCAAAACCTTCCTAAGGCCTCTATAAATAGAGGGGAGCCTTTACACACCTAGACACACAAGAGATACACTTATACACACTAAGACACACACCTTCCAATGCACTTTCAAACCTTTTGTGTCCAAAGAAAAGACTCTCTTGCTCTCCAAGCTCAAGCTCCATTTTCTTGAGAGCATTCAACCGTTGCGCACCCGCTCTCCCGGCGTTGTTAACGAGAGCGACGTAGCGCCATCGCGTGGCACACGCACCGCGTCATCGTCGACGCACTCCTTGCAAAGGGGAGTTTCCTATTTCCTATAGAAGCTAGGTTTAATTATCTTGTTGGCTCTATAGGACTATTGTTTCTTTTATCTTTGTCTTTTGGTTGGGTATTCGCTTTGCGAATTCCCGTCTCCTTCGTGGGACAAAATCCTTCTCGTGAAGAGAAGGGGTTGAGGAACGCTACCCTCGTACTTGTAGCGTGGTTGTACTGAGGTTGAATCACCCTCGTTTAAAGTGATTCGTTTAGTGGATTTTGATCAACTTGGTTGATCGGAAAATCCTAACTCGAGAGGGTTAGGTGGTGGTTTTCACCCGGTTTGGGTTTCCACCTAAAAATACCTGTGTACTTTTTGTGATTGCTAATTTCTTGTGAGATTGCTTTATATTTCAATTTCGCATATTATTACGTCACCCCTCCTAGTAGGGAACTTTCAAGTTCCGATGACGAAGACCTTAAGATTTTACTTAAGAAATTCTCTAAGTTTTGTAGGAACTCAAAGAAAGAGAAGAAGGAGTGAGATAGGCTGGTACATTGCTATTATTGCAACGAAAAAGGGCATCTTTAACCCGAATGTTCTCTTCTCAAGAAGGAGAAGAAGAAAGGGAAGGAGAAATACAAGAAGGCTTTTCAAGCCATGTGGGATGATTCAACATTGGAGGAGGAAGAAGAAGAATATCCTGAAAAAAAGAATGAAACCACTTGCATGGGCTTCATGGCATTAGCAGATCTTAGCGAGGATGAAGATGACAACGAGGTAAGTTTTGTTGCGAATTGCAAGATGCATTTGATGAACCATATGAACTTAGTAAGTCATTGAAAATACAAAACAAGAGCATGAAAAAGAATCTTAGTTTTCTTAAGTCTAAAAATGAAAGGTGAGAAATTAAAATTAAGGATCTAGAAATTAGTCTTAACTCCTTTGAAAGGGATAACTTGTTGTTGTCCTCCCCTTGTGCTTTTGGATGTCCACCTCCTCCTTCTAGGACTTAAAACTAAGCACCAAGACACCTATACGGACGTCCACCCCCTCCCCTTGTGCTTATATAAACACCACATCACCTCCATTAGTTACAAACAGCTCTCCTCCTTTCTCCTTCTTCCTTCTTAGGTCATCTTCTACCTCCTTAGCTACTTCCACCTCCAGAGCTTCTTCCTACCTCCACCTCCTTCTTCTTCTTCCTAGGTCCTCCACCTTCCAACAACCTCCTCAGATCCCTTAGATTATTAGGCAATCCCTTAGCTACTTAGGTTCTCCATTATCTCCTTCCACCTCAAGTTCTTCTCTGGGATATTCTTTGACTTCTTCCTCGGCATCTCTTTGAGCTACTTGTCAAAGCTTTCCTCTACTTCCAGTGGCTTGAGGCAGCACTCTTCTTCAACTACCTCAGATTTCTTCATCTTCTACATCTCTATGGCTATTACTTCTTCTCTACTCTCTCTCTCTTTCTTCTCCTTCTTTCTTTAATTCTTCCTTCTTCTTAGTTGTACTTATGAACTCTTTGATTGGTAGAAATATATTTATGTTTATGTTTTGATTTCTCTCTACTCTATTTGCTTTCTAGTTAGTTGTTTAATTGCTTTTTTATCTCAAAAATCCAAAAAAATAGTGTGTGTTATGTTTTTAGCAATCCGTAATTTTCGCATTTTTGCAAATTTGAAATCTTACTTTTCGAAATTCACTCCAACTATTTCACACTTTCAATTAGGAAGTGCTGCGTCACTTTCGTCAAGTTTTAAGAAATGCACATTGTAGTATAGTCAACAAAAATGATACAACATTTAAAATTTATAAGTGCTCGAAAACATAAGTCCGAGATCATTCGCAGGGAGCAATTTGGAATTCACAACACTAATCACAATTAATCACAATGAGCACAATAATGAATCACAATCAAGATATTCAATGGATAATATACTCGAGAAATGTATTCACTAATGCAAATGTATCTCAAGAGTTGGTGGGGTAAAAAGAAATCAGGAACCCTAAAAAGAATGGTGATTTAAATCATTACTTAATCCCTCAAATTAAGCATATATTCCACAACTCAAATTACTCAATCTTGCTACAGTGGTTTCTCAACTACTTATTCAATATCCACGTTAGCATAGACTTCAAATAACTCCACAATACCTCAACCAATATCAAACGTCGGGCATAATCATCAAACGACTTAAGGTCGCCAGCCCTCAAACAGGCACAAGGGTGCCAATCATAGAGCAGAGACCTTAGAGGTGCTAAGTGTTAGGCGTGAATAGGCACGCATCTTGAGGCACATGGCATGGATCCCAATGCAAAACCTACCCTAACCCTCCTCTGAATTTCCTCTTTCTCTTTCCTTAAGTTTGAGTATAGGATAGTTGGGTAATCGAGTAAACGGGTTAGGTCCAGGCCCGCGTACGTGTGGCACATGTGAGGGTGAGAGAGCACGTGGGATAGCACATGGGCGAGGGGACCTCACCCTCTGTATGAGAGGTGATAAGCCCTCTACAATAAATCACTTAATTCAACGTTGGCAGCTCTCCCACATACGATGTGGGACTATTTGATCCTCTTCTTCTTCGAGTGCTGCAGCAAGAAGGATCCTTATTGATTGAAGCTGTTGTGGTCGCTGCGTTGCTCAATTGGAGGTGCAACTCGGTTCTTTGGACGAATCTGCAGCTCCTGGAGGTGGTATTGGTGGTGATTGACGTCTGGACAGTGGTGACGAGAGATGACAACAGATGATGGGTTAGGTCGTCGAGGTGAAGTAGTGGTCGAAAGCCCAAATTAAGTTGGGGTGTTTGAAGGTGAAGGTGAAGCAGAGCTTTTGGTGGCGGTGATGTGTGGTTTAGGTGCATGTGTTGGTCGGGCAAGCTCACCAGAGCTTCGCCAGCCATGGAGAAGACAAGGGGGGAGAGCAATGAGCAAGGGGTCAAATTGGATTTCTAAGGACCTAAACCTAATCTAGAGAGTAAGAGGGAGAGAGAGGACTAGCTATTTGAATGAAAAGGATGGAGTTTGGCACCAGTTGTGATTGGTGGTCGCCTAAGATGATGAATGCTTCAGTGAGTGAGAGGGCAACAAGGAGAGGGGTAGGGAGCCTCCGCGTTGGTCGGTGATAGGCGAAAGAAGGAGAGGAAGATCATAGCCTAACCAATTTGGCCGTTGGTTGGCCATAAGATGATGAGGGAGTGAGGTCGCCGAAGACGTAATGGAGCTGGTCGGAGGAGGGAAGAAATTAGGGGTTTAAGGTTGTGACCAGGCTCAAAAGCATGCTCAGATATCGAGGAGTTTAAATAGAAGTGTCTGGGCGTTTGAATTGCACGAAATTAGTGCAATTTCCTTGCAAAATTCACAAGGAATTTGCACTAAAAATCATGGATTTTCTAGGGTTTTAGGAGGCGAATTAAGGTTTGGGATTAAGTCCAACAAATTGGGCCACTCCTCTAGAGTAATCCCTCCAAATTTGGAGGGATTTGGATGAGGAATTAAAGAGAAATCTTTGATTGAAGGTCAGCGGGTTTGGGTTTACACCTCTAATGATGGCAGGGACCTATTTGAAGAAAGTGACGAGAAGTTAGGGACATGAACACAATAAATTTGAAAGTTAAGGGGTTGATGGTGAGAAATAGAGATTCTAGTGACTAAATTGCAAACTATGTTAGAATGAACTTTAATTGGCCCAAATTTTAGTGCTAACTTAATTTGGACCCAGGGAATCTAATAGTAAACTTAGATTTGAATTTTGACCACGTTTGACTGAGCAATTTGCATAGAAGCCCAAATTAGGGTAGAATCTCGTCTAAAACTCTATTTTAGGTCAAAATGGGTTCACATGGCCAAACCAAGGGTACCAAACCTCTTAGAATATTTTTCTATTAATTTTTAGGTGAATTTTATTTTGAACAGAACCTCTTCATTTTAAGTGGGGCTGATAATTAGGGTTTTATATATTATTTTGGTTCTCAAAATATGTAAAATCCTGTTTCTATAAGTGCTAGCCCACTTTTTCGTCTTTAATGCTCAATTGACCTATAATTAAACACTGGGTAACCCTGTGGTTACTCTACATTTATGAGGTGATGTTAAACCTGCACATTTAACCTTATTTATTATTTTCTTCTCAAAATGGATCAAAGTGGAATTATAGTTCTCAAGTGATCATTCAAGAGCACTTGTCTCTCGATTTCTACTAATTCCAATTAGTTA
The DNA here is from genome assembly GCA_037157565.1 of Thalassia testudinum. Lineage (NCBI taxonomy): Eukaryota > Viridiplantae > Streptophyta > Magnoliopsida > Alismatales > Hydrocharitaceae > Thalassia > Thalassia testudinum. The sequence goes on from JAZHRO010000031.1 coordinate 151,845,193, forward strand.
TGGCAAATGATGATGTTACCATCAAGAAGCAACCCGACCAAAAGCCTCCTAGAGATATGACCTGGACTCCCATATAGTACATTTTCAATCTGTTACGAGTTCAAATTTTTTATTTGAGCAATCTCGTATTCTCGTACTACAACGACATAATTAACCTATAATGGGTTTTACGAATCAATAAACTTATGTGAGTTTCTTTTACCTTAACAATTCGCTCATAAGTCACTTTGAGGGTATTTCAAATCTCGAAGGTAGTCTCACATGTCGAGACGTGATTGAAATTTTCCTTTGTTAGCACATAACACAAGGCATTCATTACCTTAGCATTGTTCACCGCTTTCTCCCTTATCCTTTTCATCAGTCGATAATTGTTGTCCTTCAACCTTGATTAGCCGTTGATACCTCATCTTGATCACTTCCTAAACCTCCAAGTCCATAACTTCAAGAAAGATTTGCATTCTCCTCTTCTAGTAGTCGTAGTCCATCATGTCGAAGAGAGTTCAGAGAAATGCCCCTCAGCATGCTTTGCAAGTGTGGCCATCGCAATTCACTGTGTTATGCCTTCTTACGACCCTACTTTGATACTACTTATTTAACTTGTAGTATCTCAAGCACACACTGGAAGGGGGGGTTGAATATTTGGTATAAAAATGATACCCAAAAAATAATAACAAGCCACAAATTTGACACAAGATTCATAGAAGAAAACCCCACCAAGTAAAAACCTCTAGCAAAGTTCTTATACATCCATTCAATCATGAGCAAAGGTTGATTGGGCATATTAATAGTACTGCTCCTATGCCAGCACAATAATTGCAAGGAAAAAGTAAATAAGAAAGCAATTCATCTCAAGAAGTTTGATAGCGGATCTACGCGGTATGTAAATAATGTTCGTTATAGTGTGCAAACTCGCTAACAATTTTAAAGATAACCAAATTGGCAGTCATGGTCGAACACGGGGAGATAAAAGTCAAAGTTCGCTTATGTATTTTTTTCGTTTTTATTTCTAATGCGAAAGCAAATATGGACTCAACTAACTAAGATAATAATAATATAGAGGGAGAGAGAGACAGTAAGGGATAAAAATTAGATTGTAAAAAGACATTTATTTCTACTGGAAGAACGATTACAACTAGACCTTTTCATAAATCTAATTATAACAAAAATAACAAGAAAGTAGAAGAAAAATTCAGAGTACAGTCACGGTGGTGGAGAGATTCGTCGATAGAGCCGGAGAGGATGCAGAAGAGGGCGACCAGTAGAAGAATGATTGGTGGAGGGAAGACCTAAGGGACGGCTAGGGTTTTCCTAATCTAAGGTAGGTGGTGGAAGAAGGTGGAGGAAGAATTTTTGGAGGAGGTATTTATGATATTCTAGGGGGGTGTGCCTAAGTGTTTTTATAGAAGTAGGGAAGGCTTCCTATTAGTCCAATTAGTGTGCCTAGGATCAATGATGTGTAGGGCTGGGATTAGTTTATAAGAAATCAAGGGTTATGATCTAAAGTTAAGTTAGAAAGATAGGTTGTTTTTGTTGGAATTCAATGGATGGCTATGTGTTTGAAGAGATGATACCTAAGGGGGGGCGACAAAGGATAAGGTGGTTTAGGGACTTTGGATGAGATTTTAAGGGCTAGGATTAGTAGGGAAGGGATATGCACTTTTGTGCATTTGGAAAGGATAAGATCTAGGTTTTTTCACTTAGGTTTTAAGGAAGGGATAAGGTTAGGATAAGGTTGGCATTTGGGATTTAAATAGGTCCCTATGACTGGCCATATATGGATCTCTAAATAGTGAGCCAAATAGTTTGGTAATTACTCTTGGTGGTCAAGTTTAGGATTAGGAAAAATTAGGTTCCTAATTAGGCTAGGTCTAAGGTTAAATAGGTTAGGGTTCAAATGTAGAAATTGACTTGACCTCTTCACAAATAAGCTCAATCTTGAATCTCCTATCTATAAGGCTCCAAATTGCCCCAAACATGATACCTGCACATATTATATAAGAGACATAAAGGTACCAGAAATAAGTTTGGGAAAAATTGTAGAAAAATCCAAATTTATGCAATATTTACAAAATGCATCGATATGACTAAATTGACCTAACTAAATGCATTCTACTGTAATCAACCCTCATATTAGCATTAGTTAAACATAATTAATGTAAACATATATAGTAATATTATACCTCCATGCCTATATTTTGTTAGTCCTCGAGCAAAATAGAGATCGAAAACTTGAGAAAGCAATTTTTACACAAGAAGCAGAATTGCGAGTTTTGAGCTTAATTCAAGTCAAAAATCCCCAATCTCAATTTTTCACTAAAGCAAAGGAATCATACATAAAATCTTAATGACAAAGACTCAACAATTCTAAAGTATTGACTTAAATCAGGATCGACCAAATCAAATTATGAATCTTATTACCTATCGGACTTAGGTTCCTAAAGTAACTCTTTAACTAAGTCAACCTACCCAAGGTTCGAATCAAATGTGAGAAATAAGCATTTTGTGTGTGATTTTTATGTGACTCGTTAAACGAGAAACTAAGTTGACTCCTAGTATTCAATAAGACTTAGAATATTTCTAGGCTTTCTCTAGGACAACCTGTCTTTGGCTAGGCCATCCTAGGTCTCTTGTTGGCTGCCTCACTTTGTTTGGGATGCACTCATGTAGGTAAGAGAAGAAAGGGATATATTTTTTCTTTGCTTCTCTATCTTTCTTCTATCTTTCCTTTTTTTCTTGAATATATATATATACTGTTGGTGTAAGGGCACCACGATTGTTTATTCTGATGATAACAAAACACTTGTTATTTTACATTTGCTTTTGAGTCTTAGATTTCAGGTCGATTGCAAATGTTACAAGTGTAAAGACAGAGTTCGAGCTCGCATCCATGGCGGATTGGAGGAGCTTGACGAAGGAGAAGGAGCTTTGCAAAGAGCGAAATCTTGAAGAAGGAAGAAGACAAAAGAACATGATAGATGTTCTTTTGTCTTGTAGTCTGTAATTTGTTTTCATTTGTTCTTTGCTCTTTATTTTCGTAGAATACTTGTTAAAGAGCTTCAAAGTATCAACACCATAGTCCTAGGAATACTTGCACAACCCTAGGATACTTAGGTTTTTCGTAGAGAACTTAGAAAGCCTAAATAGGCTTCAGACAACCTTTTCAAATGTTTAACACAAAAATCAGACGTCTGATAGTGAACTTTAAGACGTCTAAATGTTAAATCAGACATCCAAATTCACTTAGGTTGGACTCATTAGGTTCTGTGTGTTAAAATCAGACGACCAGCCCTTAGTCTAGACGTCTTAGTAGACGTCTAATGACTTGGCTAGACGTCCAATTAGTGGACCGTTAGCTTTCACAATATGATCGTTGAGAAATGACCTTTAGGCTTCTATCAGATGTCCGTAGAGGACCTTAGACATTTAATAAGTGATCGTTAGCCCTTGATTGAGCCAAAATCATTTCTCTTGAGGCTTATAACCATTTGTGCCTTGAGAAATCCATTCCCACAATAAATTAGGTTTTCAGATATCCAAACCTAGTGTTAAACGTTCGATATGTCGTCTGAATATATTACACTAGAACCCTGTTTAGGTCTGACTCAAGTTAGGAAGGAAACCCGTCTAGGATTAGACATCTGATTTAGTTTCCAGACGTCTTAAGAGTGTCTTCCAGACATCTGACACTTTGCCAAAATGTTTGATGACCCTATCAAAATCATTAATGATTCAGATTGTGGCTTATTTTACCTTAGGATGATACCCAACGACTACCTAAGGCTTCCAAAGCCTTCCTAAGCCTTCCTAAGCCATCTATAAATAGGAGAGGCCCCTTCCTTTGTTACATACATCAAGACACACCAAGCAATACTATTTCCACATACATTGTGTCACTTTGATCTTGAGAAGAAGCTTTAGCTCTCCAAGCTTTAGTTCCACACCTGAGAGCTTCATCTAGCTGTGCACCCTCTCTCACTCTACGATTACAAGAGCAAAGTAGTGTCTATGTGTGATTCATGCATCCGCATCAAGCTGACGTACTTCCAGGAAAGGGAAGTATTATTTACCTATAGTAGCTAGGTTTATTTTGTGGTTCTATAGGTTGCTTTGCATTTTACTTTATTAATTGGTTGGATATTCGCTTTACGAATTCTCATCTCCTTCGTGAGACAAAAACCTTCCCGTGAAGAGAAGGGATTTTGAGGTTACGCTACCCTCGTATTTGTAGCGTGGTTTTAAGAGGTTCAGTCACCCTCATTTTAAGTGACTAGGATAGTAGTTTTGATCGACTTAGTTAATCGGGAAATCTTAACTCGAGAGGGTTAGGTGATGGTTTTCACCGGATTTGGGTTTCCACCTAAAAATACCTTTGTATCTTGTGTGATTGTATATTTGTGAGATTGATTTATTTTAATTTCGCACTTTATCTATTTTTAGCGAATCTCACCCCCTCCCGTAGGAATCAACAGTTGGTATTAAAGCAGGTTCTTGCAATATCGACGTAACACCCGACAAGGATTAAATGTAGGGAAGCGTCACCACCATCAGACTCGTCGAGGGGTAGTTCACTACCCGGCCTCCCTACTTCGATGGGAGTAACTACAAGTATTGGAAGCTCAAGATGTAAACAATGTTTCAAGCCAACGACTTCACCATCTGGGCCAGATGCGAGACCCCTTTTGACATCCCGGAGAGACCCGCTGTAGGCTACTCGCAGCAGCAAATTCGGGAGCTATCACTCAACGTGAAGATAATGAATGCGTTGTATTACGTGCTCAGCCTAGAGGAGTTCAACCGAATCTCGCAGTCTGCCACCGCATACGAGATTTGGCACACACTTTAGGAAACTCATGAGGGTACCTCTAAGGTAAAAGCTTCTAAAATCAATATTCTTTCAGAAGAATTTGAATATTTTATTATGAAACCTAATGAATCTTTAAGTGAGATGTATATTAGGTTCACTCTTATAGTGAACAACCTTAAAGCTTTATAAAATACCTTCATCAAGGGAGAGCTTCAAGGAAAGCTTCTTCGTTCCCTTGCATCGGAGTGGAAACGGAAGGTCACCGCCATTGAGGAGGTGAACAATGTAAAGGAACTCAACATCGAAGATCTCCTAGGCAATCTCATGGCCTACAAGACGAAGTTGAAGTAGAATAAGAATGACACTCTAGAACCAAAGTTGAGGAAGTCTCTTGCCTTTAGAACCACATCGGATAGCGAGGTAAGTTCCAATGACGAAGACTTTAAATTTTTACTTAAAAAATTTTCCAAGTTTTGTAGGGATTCTAAGAAAGAAAAGAAAGAGAAGAAGGAAAAGAAGGAGGAAGGTAGCCCGAGATGTTGCTATCACTACAACGAAAAATGTCATCTTCGACCCGAGTGCCCTTTTCTCAAGAAGGAGAAGGAGAAGGAGAAGTAAAAGAAGAAGGCATTCCAAGCAACTTGGGATGACTCAAGCTCAGAGGAAGAAGAGGAGGATCCCGAGAAGAAGAATGAAATCGCTTACATGGGTTTCATGGCCATCGCAAGCGATAGTGGCTCCGACAATGATGAGGTAAATTCTAAACTTCAAGGTGTCTTTGGTGAACTCTATGAAATTAGTAAATCATTAAAGGTAGAAAATAAAAACATTAAAAAGAATCTTAGTTTTCTAAAAAAAAAATATGAAAGATTAGGGATTAAAATTAAGGATCTAGAAATTAGTTCTAATATTTATGAAAAAGATGACTTATTGTTAGAGAATAATAATCTAACAAATGAAAATAGTGAGTTGATTAAAGAGAATACAAGTTTAAAATTAGAAATTTCTGATTTAAAGATGGTAGTTTTCACTCGGTTTGGGTTTCCACCTAAAAATACCTGTGTATCTTATGCGATTGTCTATTTGTGAGATTGACTTATTTTAATTCCACACTTTATCTATTTTTTGTAAATCTCACCCCCTCCCATAGGAATCAAGATATATATATAAAACTTCCTTCGACTACTCATTTTCTAGGTTATCTTCTTTGTCACACTCATTTTTCTAGGTGAGTGGATCTCCCTCATTTGTTCTAAATGCATCCAATATAAATAGGAATAGTCCTAAGAGCTAGAAACATGACCAAGTCCTTTAGATCTTGTGTTTTAAGACTAAATCTTATTGACCACTAAGGACTCAACAAAATTATTCAGAAGATGAGTCAATACAATGTACAAATGAAGATACTTGAAACTCAAAAACCATTCAAACCTAATACAAGAAATATGATTTTTGTTACACTTATTTGTAATTATTATTGGGGATTGTTGCAAAAAAAATTTTGAAAGTGAAATAATTGCTTTTACTTTATTTTCACGTAAAAAATATATCACCCTCTCCATTCGATGAAACTTTCCTACCAAAAAAATTAATTACTCCTTTTTCTCCCTTATGGGAAAGCTGCGTTCCCTAACCCATCATAAAAAATAAAATCCCCTTCCAACCTTCCACCCAGAAACATTAAGCACTCCTCGATTTCCCTCCTCCCACCGAAAGCTTCATTCCCCAACCAATCATTAAAAAAAAAACAAAAATATTCCACCCCCTTCCGATCGGTGGAACTTTCGACCAACGTTAGCACTCCTTCGTCCACACGCGCGCGCGCGCGCGCACGCACACGCACCGAAAGCTTCATTCCCCAACCCGTCATAAAAAAAGAAGAAAAAAATCCACCCCTCCAACGGGTCAAGTATTCCTTCGTTTCTCCCCTCCTCCCATCGAAAGCTTCGTTTCCCAACACACGTCGATGTCAACCTCCTCCATTCCCCCCTCACCACCCAAAATCGCCGTCGATTCCACCCTCCCAGACCTCCATTTCCCGCTTCCCCTCCCAAAATCATCTCTGTTTCCCTCCTCCCACACCCCCACAATCACGACACCAAGATCCATTTCCCCTCCCCACCCACAATCACGATCCGTTTTCCCTCACCGTACACCAAAATCACGGCAAATGAGTTTGCAGTCTTCCCAAATCAAATGAAGACCTTCCAAAAATGATTCCCACCTTGTGTCGATCCCTCTTTTTAATCCCACCTCTTCCGATCTACTATACACACCTTGCCCTTGTGTCGATCATATGCTTCGTGCAGGTGCGTGGTGAGATCGAGTGGGTGTTGCAGGTGTTGCAAGTTGCAATCTCAAGGAATCGTGGTCGCAGGGCATCAGAGGGTACATGTCTCTTTCTAGGACCTTTTTTGCCCCTCTTCTTCTTTGGGTGGATAGCGAGTCCCCATCCCATTTCGTGGATTATATGTTTTGATTTATCCTTATTTCTTAGGGTTGACAACAAGATACTACGGTACATTATTTTTACCAGCCATCAGTACTCTCAAATGATTTCGTAAGGAAGAGTTGTTTTCAAATGATTTTAATAGCAGCAGCATAGTTGTGAAATTGGTTAAAGATTGGCGGTCTCCATCCTCTCCTCTCTTTGCCCGTTTTATTGACGTATTGCTTTTGTTTTCATTCGATCTGCTTTTCCTATTTTCTACTCACCCTTTATTTTACCCCCTTTTGCAAAATAGAAAACTTTGTCTAAAATCAAAAGCTTGGTATGTGAGCTTAGGAATCAGAAACTTTAAAGCCTCTGTGACGAGTTGGGTTTTTTCTTTTTTTGTTTTTTGCTATCTGCTGAAATTTCTTTCTCGATAAATGAGTCTCTGATATAAAAGTAATATCAACATTCGTGGCTCTCATGAGGGATTTCACATGACGAGTTGGGTTGATCTTGTAAATATGTGTCACTGTTTGGATGTTCATGTAAACCCACTTACATTTATCACCAAGTTCATGTCCCTACCGTAAGTTCATACTCAGTAGTTTACAAGGAATATGATTGTAAAAGTAAAATAATTGCGTGGAGAAGTTAGTTGTTACGTTCGATTATCATACAATATAACTAAAACAAGGAATCGTCCCAATATATGAAGTCTTCTACACGTATCAACTAATTTCCAAGGGGGAAGGCTGTATGCAAGGATCTTGAAGTATTACCTCCTGGAACACGTATTCCAATAGAATTTGACAAAAATTATGATGTAGTTGGAGATAATGCTAAGAAATTTTCTTGTTGGTTAGGGATGAATGTTCGATCCCATATCCCTTTGATGGTGCTTGATTGGAGGGTGGTGACAATAGAGCACAAAGCCAATCTTTTAAGGGAGGTTGTGGTAAAAAGCATTTTCATTGCAATATAAGTGCTTTATTGCATATTACAAGATCAAAACTAAACATGAGATGAATATATAATAGTCTGCATACACATGGGAGCGAAGTCACTTCACAGATGAAGGAATTTTGAGGCAAGCAGGCTAGTAAAATTGTAGGAATAGGGCAGAGATAAAGAAGCAGGTGTACACTTATTCTTATAGCTTACTTTATTTACATTTTTATACAAATTTTACAATTGATTTCTTTGTTAATTTATTATAGCATTCCACGAACAAGGATTTAGTATAGGTACATCAAAATGTACATCTAGAAATTTCACCTAAGGACTAACATTCCTAGTTGATTATTGGACTAGCCATGCAGCTTAGGTACATGCCAAACTATTACACTTTCTTTACAAACTAATATTCATGCTAAGGAATGCATAACTTGTTAAATAGGAAGAATCAAGAAAAAAATCTAAGAATTGCAAGAAATCAATTCAATCAACCCATTACATGGGTAGGAAAAGCTCAAGCCAATTGAAGTATCATTTTGTAAGTGTTCACTTAGCAATTTACCATTGTAATTTACTTGTTCTACATTGAATTGTCGTCAAAGTACTAAATTATGGTATTTGTCATGTAGGAAAAGAAGGAAGGACGCGAGACCACTCGTATGGAGGTATTCTTATTGTCGAAAAGTAAGCAAAAGAAGATGGTTGTATGTCATGGGCAGATCCAAAGCATCAAGAAGAATATGTAAGTTATTACTATGTTATATTAGTAGCTATCAAATTGCCAATCATTACATTAAGTATATGTAACATGTTTTGTTTGATAAATTACTTGTAGGATGCAATGGTTTAACTTGTGACTTCACCATGTGGACAAAATGAAGTAGATCTTACACCTGCACTCTCTCCAAAAGATGCATTTTGACAAGTCATGGAACCTGAGCATCCTGGACAGGTCTGTTGTACTGGACATGGTGCCACAATCACGAGTTGGTTTGGGAAAAATCGTGAAGCCTCTGTACAGTTGCAGCAAGAAAGGCAAGACGTCAAGAAGACAATAGCATCTCAAAAGCTGAAATCGATGAGCATCTCCAAAATAAAGAAATGTTGGAGAAGATGGAAAGTGTTGGTGCGCTTTAATTGAGGATTAAGAATGTATCGTAGTATAAAGTAAATCAACACTTAAAATTTATATCTCGAAATATGAGTTCAGAGGTTGTCTTAAGAAGCAATTAAGTCACAATTAACCACTAATCAATTGAATATAACATGACGCAAAAGAGTTTGATGCAAACAAGAATACAATTACTCAAATAATTATCATAATCAAACTCAAAATAAGATAGAGATTAAGGTAAAAGAAAATGTGTTTATCAACCAAGAATCAGCCCAACACTTGGTCAAAATTAGGACCAACTCAGCCTAAAGCTGGTCCTTGACAGCTAAAGCTTTAGCCAAAGGCCAGATAAACAGATCCAAAATTGGGTCAATACCTGGACCCAAGTGCACCTACGTGTGTGTGGTCGTGTGCGTGCACGTGAGGTATATATATGGGGACTCAACCCCCTGTATCTTGAGTTAATGGATAATGCGTTCGTTGCCTTTTCCACCCAAATGCAGCTTTGCATGTAGATGAGGTGGGACAAATGTCCCACCTTCGTTCTTCACCGCAAGGAGGTGTTGATGATTGATGCTCAATTCACCATCGGATCTCGAACCCAACGGCTCAGATGTGAAGCTGTTTTGAATTCGCACTGAATGAAGGTGGTGCCTTTGTTGTTAAGTTGTCGGATGCTGTTGCTCGACGTTGGGGAAGAAGCTCTTTTCGGTCGGTCATGTGCACTCAAAAGCACAGCCTCTCGACCCAAATTAAGAACCACTACAAGCTCCAGTGAGGCATGTCGGAGTAAAGCCCTATGAAAATTTGATGCGAGGGTGAATGGATGGGTGTAGCGGAGAAGTTTTGACGAAGCTTCTTCAGTGGTAATGGCAGGTGACAGTGGAGGTGTTGTAGGGAAAAATTGGTTTGGGCAAAAGCTTTGAGAGGGCGAGGAGATTTTGCCTAAATCAATTGGGTGAGGGGAAGGTGGAGGTTAGAGGATGACGGTGACGGAGGTGGAAGTCGGAGAAAGAGAAGGTGCTAGAGAGGATAGATGGAGCTCTAGAGCTCTAGAAAGCTATTTGGAGAGAAGAGGAAGAAAAGCCTTAAGGAAATTTTAAGAGAGGAAGAGGGGAGGTCACCGGTGATGCACCGGCGAGGAGGAAGAAGGTGGTGGTCGTCGGAGTCGAAGAAGAGGAATTGAGGCCTAAAGCTTCGCGTGAAGCTTCATGAGAGGAAGAGGAAGCAAAGCCCTCTACCTATTGTATGTGGCAAAGGGAGAGGAAGAGGGAAGAATAAACTTTGGTGGTGTGTTCTTCATCGGTGAGGAGGAAGATGAATAGGAGAATTCTGGCTAAATTCGGCACTAGTTCGGCTTGGAAATGTTGAGGCCTTTATATAGGAGAGAATTCCACAATAATTAAGCCAATAATTGCAAGTTTTGCTTGTGATTTTGGTTAGCTTTGAGCCTCACGAATATTAGCTCGTCGGCGATGATTGAGTCCAAATTGGAGCTCAAGATCACGCATGTCTAATCTCATCAAATTTGGTGGGATTTGATTGAGATTTGAGTGCTCAAATCATTGATTGAATCTCGACATTTTTGGGTGCTCTGCTGTTGCTATTGCCACTTTTGCGAAGAGGAAAAAGCTAACGTCATCGTGACATTAGCCAAGGGCTTGGGTGTAGGAAATTTTGAAATGTAGAGGGGTTTATGTAATAAATAGAGACAAATGGGGTTAACTGCAAACTTGGTGAAGATGGACTCTGATTGGGTTTAATATTTAGGGATAACCTAATTTAGATTCAAGGAATCTAATAGTGACCTCAAATTTGGACTTTGACAAAGTTTGATTAAGTAATTTACACTTTAGTCTAAAATGTAGCAATTTCCTGTCTTGGTCTCTGTTTTTGGTTAAAATGATTTTATTTGGTCAATGTAAATGTTCTAAATCTCATATAATATTCTTCAATGATTTTTAGAAGGTTTAGATTACATTTTTTTCTACTAGAATCCTTCCAATTGAAGTGAGGCTGTAATTAGGGCTTTTATTATTAAATTAATTTTCAATTCTCAGAAAATCCTGATTCAGTCAATTCGGACCTACTTCTTGAAAATTTAAGTTCATTTAACCTTTCATTAACCACTCATTCACCCCTTAGTTAATCTGCATTTGTGGATGTTAATTAAAACAGGAGAATTAACTAAAATTTCGTTTCCTTCCTAAATTCAAGTTAGAATTTAATTATACCCTTTTGATGATCAGTAAGGAGCTCTTATCCTTGGAATTTGACTAAATTAGGCTAATTATGATAGATGATGGTGTTACCATCAGAAAAGATGGCAAGTATGTTTCAAGCGTAGATGCCACAATCCTAGTTAGAAGATATTTGGAGTTTGGGAGAATATTAGCTTATGTTTATCTTTATTTCTTTTTATGCCAGATACGTAGGATTATGACATTATGCTCAATAAGTTTATTTTTGAATGCTCACTTTCGCTCTAGTTTTGACGGAATATTTCATTGTGAACCATAAGAATTGTGTCTTAACTTTTTATGATTAATAATGAATATTTCTTTTAATCATTCTCTTGTTGATGGTGCTGTATGGTGATGATAATGTATATTCTTTGTGGATTGTATGTGCTTGAATGATCAAGTTGAATGCAGGTTCATAGGTTTGAAGTTATGTTAGTATTGTAGAATCTATATATAGCCAAAAAATATATTTTAAAGATGTTTCACCTCTAGCGACAGTTGGCTTAAGATTATCATTAAAAAAGAAACCTTCAACTAAACTTTGAAACTCTTTAGTGACAGCTTAGAACTGTAGCTATAGTCCATTCTAACAATCATAAGAAAATTTTAGCTTGCCTTTAGCAACATTTGAAAATTGTACCAAATGACTTCCCTTTGCAATGGTCTAAAGAAACCATCATGATTGCTTATTTGGTTCGTCACATTTAGGGATGGTTACTTAACCATTGCTACATGTCAATAGCAACGGTTATTTACCTTTAGTGATGGTTCCGCAACCGTTACTAAAGTCCCTGTTTGTTGTAGTGATCATAAGGTGGAAAGATGAGTCATTCACTCATCACCCTTTTGACTTAATACTTTTAGCTGTTTCAAATCTTTTCAAAGACTTAAGAAAATAAATCCAGATTTAGATAAATACTCGACATAATTAAGTCAATCTATGACCTAAAGAGTCTAACCAAAAAGATTTTGTTTAGTACTTTTCCTAAGATTAGTAAGTCCTCAAAATCGAAGTAATTCAACTTTTTTCGTAGCTCAAACTCTAGAAACATCGATTTTTTTCTTTTTAACTTTTCTTTTTCAGAAAATAGGATATAAGAAACACAACTTAGTATGCTATGCATAAAATTCCAGAGAAAAATAAGTGATTCAAAAGATTATCTAACTCCCATGCCTATTTCATGTAATATCCTCAATGCATGCAATACACATAAGAAAAGAGATAGATATTACCTGATAACTCATGAGTTCTGACAAACATAGTTCAATTATCTCTAAACCTAATCAAACAAATCAAAATATAAGCTAACTTAGTTCATTGGGTTGCCTCCCAACAAACACTAAATTTTACGTCTACAGCTAGACACAATTCAGTTAGTTAACCTTATAAAGAAGATATCAACAAATCAATAGAAAGGGTTAGAATAAAATGAGATATTTGGTCATAAGGGTCCAAAATCAAAGGTCCATAGATCCAGACCAGATTGTGGCGTAGTCCCAACCCTAAGGGATAGAAATTGCACAAGTGGTAGATCACGCACGCATCCTTTCATCTCTTACTCTTCGAGCGCGTAGAGTTGATCTTTGTTTGGATGAGTGTAACCCAAATCTAAAGTGTCAACATTGGAGATAAAAGCCAAGTACTCAGCATATGTCCTTTTAAAGATCGAATCCACAAAATGTTTACAAATCAACTCATATTCGGGTTGCATAAATTCAATTTTAATAGGGCTTGTATAAAAATTCAGAATTCCACAATAGGCCTAAAAATCAATCATAAAATCTCTTTCAAAATAAAAATCAATTCCTCCCTTCAAAATAATTATTTCCATATGTGAATCCTCCTTATCCATGTTCCTCGAAAGAGCTTCTTTATCTTCAACTTGTTTCAGATCAGGCTTGGCTTCTAAGGTTAAAGTGGAGGTAGAGCTTATTTTGATTTCATCATTCGAATTAGACTCGGATTCTTTCTCTTGGCCCTCCTCTAAATTTGGGATGGGGTTTTCAAATAGTTCATAATCAAAGCATTCGCAACTCCACCTCCCCATCTTCAACTTTCAATGTCTCCAGAGAATCAGATTTGAGTTTAGAGACATCAACCCCAATTCCATTATCAATAGTTTCAAATAGGTTCATATTCACTTGGGAATTTTGGTTTCTTTCACCCACCTCGAAATAAGACCCATGGAATCCTTAACGACATTTTCAAAATTATTTTCCAACACTTAGGAGAAGGGAATATCAATGGGTGATTGAACTAGTTTAGGAGAATTAGATGTAGTCTAATCGATACTCGTGACGACTTGTCTTATAAATTCCACAAAATTATTATTTGAAATCATTTCCTGTTGGCCTTCGTGACCCAATTGCTAGAATATCTCCAGCATTTTAGCCTTCATTTTAATTAATGTTGGTTCTGTCTATTAATCTCCAATTGAAGGCGATATTGGGCATCATTGATTTTTCCTTGAGTTTGATTAAGAGAATGGGTTTTGGTGGGTGAAGTATTTACTGGATCCAAACTTGAGTTTGGGGTGGAGCCATGGTCAATGGACGTTGACTTATTTTCACTCTAAAGGAATTGCATCTTTACATTTTCTTCCACCAAATCAAGTGTCTATCAAGTGAATTAGGGTCATTTTATTTCGATTTCTCTAACAACCCTTCCAATCCATAGGTCAAGTAAGAAAGATCCTCAGATTTAGTTGATCTATCCTGGTTATCATCTTGGGAAGGGTAGGGGTCTTGATATCCTCCTAACTTGTAAATCCTATAAGATTGGTCATCAAGGGACGAGGATCTTGAATAAAGATCATTACAAGTAGGGTTAAAGTTGTCACTAGTAGACCTAGAGTTTGAATCATATCCTTGATTAGAGGGGGTGGCACTATCCCAATAAGAAGGTGGTGTGGGTTGGGTGAAATTGGGATAGGAATTGTATTCGTCTTGCTGGATAAGATAAATATCCTAAGTACCTAGGCTTTGAGGTGTACCCCTAACTTGGGATATTTATCCATGTTGACTATGGATAAGGTCTACTTGGGTCAGAGTATAAATCATGTTGGGGGTGGGTCTATAGGAAGGAAAAAAAACAAAGTGGGTTATTTATAAAAATAATATAAAATAATGCATGAAATGCATGTCACTATATTGCAATGTATGAAATATGCATGCAAATTCTTTTTATAAACTAATCTATTTCTATATTAAAGTATGCTATGTACATGCAAACATTAATCTAATAATTAGGCATTTAAGTATTTAATTAGTCCACAAATGTGGTCTCATCAAATGCCCCCATGCATAGTTTTTGCTAGTCCCGAGCAAAAGTGTGAAAAATTATGGAAGTGACTAAAAACTTCTTCTTTCCTTATTCCAAAAATTTAGAGATCTAGACAAATGTGAAGTGATAGTAGCCTAGGTAACGGATCCAAGTGAAAAGCCAACTTACATTTGAAGTTCGTACTTAACCCTTGATAAAATTCTACCGGGATAGACAACTACTTCCCTTGGGGATAAAGCAAAAAATAATCTAAGATTTGACCCCGACATTTTGGCTTAGGTAGGAGATACAGGGTCAAATGGATTTATTTTGATGGCTCACACTCATCTGGTCCAACATGTAGTCTAGTACTGCAGACTCTAGATCTCTAGACTATTGAACAAGTCAACCCAAAGACAGGCTAAAAACTATGCTCTCTTTGCATTCCTTTACGCTAACTCACTCTCTCTTTTCCTTCTCTTTTTTCTTTTCCTTTTCTGAGAGCACATATCTTGCTAGATTTTGTAAAACGTACTCAATGTTTGGTGGCCTCACATGGCATTTACACTTCAATTAAAGTCCTAATAACCTTACAACTAAGTTAGAAGTCCTCAGTCAGTATTCGGGCAATCAGAAATACTGAAAAGTAGGTATGAATCATATTTGGTGGATCGCAATGGGTGTTATTGTTGTTGCCTCAAAAACATCGACACCTAAAAAAAATGACATGAAGATAAAACTCCAAACTTGGACACATTTTTCTTTTTCTTTTCTTTTTTTTTAATTTTTCTAAATATAAATGTTTCTCTTTTTTTTCTTTTTTTCTTTACTTACTAACACAAAACGACGCATACTTTTATTCGCGAGGCATTATTAGGAATGATGATGATTAAGAGGATATTGTGTGACTTATTTTGTGGGAGTGCCTACTCAGCACCAGGAAGGAATGGATAGGACATGTATATTTCTGACCTTTGACACTATTACCCTCCTTTAGCTGAGGACTCTATGAAGAACGGTTGTAACCATCCACCATAGTCATAGTTTTATTAAGACTCAATCTCTATGTATCTGCCTTATTTAGTGACTCTCAAGAATTCATACAATGTTTGCACATAGGAACAGAGAGCGAAAACTATGCCTAACTTTGAGGTATCATCATCTAATTATCCAAAACTTAAGAGTCATTGCACTAAACTTAACGCACCAGTAATCTCTGTACTTTCTCCTCACAAACAATAGGTGGATCCAATAGAAGATAGTTTGCTTGACTCCCTTCAAATTATCCAAGGATTCAACCAACTAAAAATGCTTATTGGTTTTCTTCAAAGATCCATTACCCAATGTATGTGTAAGTAAATGTACTGGATTCTAAACTCAAAAATAATTTTAAGAAGAAACTCTTCAATGACACCTCCTTGATAAAGATATTTTGCTAGGGCTAACCAATTCAGTTCAAGAAAAGAGAGATTTTTTTTTATACTAATGCACCTAGCCTAAATGCATGAATACTACCTAAAAAGGCAAAATGCACCCCCCATGCCTAAATCCTACAATGTCTTCATTGTAAAATTAAAATAGGGGGAGAAAGGAAGGAAATCACCTAATGAGGCGTTATTATGGACGTTGGGTTGCCTCCCAACAAGCGCTGCATTTTCTGTCGGCAGCCAGACTTATAGGGAACATATAAGTCTAGTTCCAAATAGAAAGAGCTAGGCCCTAAAAATATGCGTAACAACGCAAGTCTAGAAAGCAGGTAGCCATAGATGTTTGCGAGCTGATGATGCAGCGTGATTCCAAATGCTCGCCAAAAAACACAAAAGCAGAGAACTTCGTAGGCTACCTAGGGAGGGCTAGGAATAACAAAAGGAACATGAGAAGGGACCTCCCGAAATGGAATAAGTGGAGGATAACAAAGATCCTCCAAAGCAAGAAGGGTTTTAAAAGATATAATCATAAGTACATCAAACCCTTAAATGGCGAGAGTAAAAGTACAAGCATCAATCCAAACTCGCCATTCTACCTGAGGATGTACTGGCCTGATATGCTCCTCAGAAAGAATGTATGTGAGCAGAGAACTGAGCCAAGGATCAGTTAGAGAGTGTAAGGGTTGCTTGTGGTGTTGGGCGATAATGGTTAAATCCAAGGAGGGCTTAGTTTGTGTCAAGTCCAACAACTCAGATTTTATATTATTCTCCCTAACAGTTGTAGAAAAATTCACGTCAGCCTGCTTATCATTAATGATCGGAGTCATATTTTCACCTTCCAGTATATGTGAATCAATGGTGGACTCCAAATCAAATTCCTTTGATGGTAGGGTCGAAGCAACATAATCTTTTCCATTAATTTCATCCTTGGATTCTTTTGGTTCACTTGAGTTTTTGTTGGGGTGTATATGTGATTCACCAATAAAGAGAGGAGTTCAATATCCTCAATTATTTCTGAAGGAGGATTAGTCTTGATGTTTTGGAGTAAGCCTATATCACTCAATTCTTTGTTCTCCTCAGGACATAAATCCTCAATTGATGTATATTGCCCCAAGAGTCTCTCCTAAGCTTCTCACTATTATGTTCGTCTTCCCCCAATATCAACTCCTGATTTTGCAAAGGAAGATTTTCAAAATCAAAAGTAGGAAGGAATCCAGATTTTACCAAATCATTAATATCCTCAGGGGGTAAGTCCTTAAATAACACATAATCCCCTCGAGATTCACTCCAAACTCTCATTTTGGATTCCTCCATTGGGTCATCCTCGTCCTCTAAAATAAACTCTTTATATCCCTAAGACCAAAATTGATCCAATTTATCCTCCATTCCCTTAGGGTTACCTTCATTGGTTGCATTTAAATCCTCAAAATGCTGAATGGTAGGTGTTGATTCCCTAAGTGGGGGGTCAAGATTAGGCTCACACTACAACAAATAAGGATTTTCGTCGTGGTTCAAAATCGTGACCAAATGGCTTATAACCGTCACCAATTAGCGATAACAAAGGTTGTGTTGCGAAAGGGTCTTTGGTGACGGTTTCACCCAAAATCGATACCAAAGGCTTTGGTGACGGTTCCACCAAAAATCGTCACCAAAGCCTTAGGGCTTGGGTGACGATTTTTGGATGGAACCGTTATCGAAGCCGTAGAGCTTTGGTGACGGTTCCACCCAAAACCGTCACTGAAGCCCCACCGTTAGCTACTTTCTACAGCTTTGGTCATGGTTATAAATTGTGACCAAAGACGTTTTAGTCACAGATGTAAAACTGTGACCGAGAGAGAGAAACAATCATCTATTCATGAAGAATTGTTTGTTACAACTATGAAAGCATAAAAAGGTAGAAAGAGGTGAGAGAAATCCCCCTCGACGATCACTCAGAGGACGACTTGCTTTGATGTTGCCTGGAG
This sequence comes from Thalassia testudinum, assembly GCA_037157565.1. Taxonomy (NCBI): domain Eukaryota; kingdom Viridiplantae; phylum Streptophyta; class Magnoliopsida; order Alismatales; family Hydrocharitaceae; genus Thalassia; species Thalassia testudinum. Next base: position 151,863,395 of record JAZHRO010000031.1, read on the forward strand.
GAAGGTGGTGAGGAGTAGGACGAAGGAGGATGGAGTTGGAGGACAGAGGATGGGGCAGGACGGCGTCGCGGTGAGGATCTTCTTCCCGAAGGGCGGTGAGAGGACGACCATGGGATGCTCCACAAATGAGGATGAGGGGAGGGAAAACTATTTGGTTTTACTCTAGAGGAGCATCCTAAGCTTGGGACAAGCTCTCTCTAGAGCATTGGAGGTGGCGAGGTGAAGAAAAGAAGAGATGATTTGGAATGGTGGTGGGTAGGTCCTTCTATAGTGGAGGAGGAAGAATAAATTCTCATATGGGTCATTACTGACATTCGTAAACGTCGCTGCAACTGTCGCTAAAGATCTACCCTTCAATTCCTCTTGCTAGCACATGTAGACCATTAGTGACAGCTGCAAGCATCACTAAAGGCCTGCATTGCTAAAGATCCGCACCTATCCTCCACTGGCACTCGCTTAGATGGTGCGCGCATCGCGCGCTGCGTGCTTCACGCGCTTGTTCTCCCCACGCCGTGTCGCGCACGAGCATGCTGGCATGCGCTGTATTGCTACTGCATGCGGCTGCGGCTGTGTGCGGTGCGTTGCTGCTGGCTGGCGTTGGGTGGCCTGGATGGTGCCATGTGGCACCATCTTTGCCATCCATTCTACTTTCTTTTGTAGAGGGTGCCACGGTGCTTAGATCGAGATGATTCCCATGCTGTTGAACTGCGATCGTCGCTTCAGATCCATCCGTACGGTCAGATTTTCCATCCGAAACCCATATGGATGTTGCATTGCCTCCTGGCTGTTGATCTTCCTTGAACTTCGTACAATGCTACGGTTCTACGATCTAGACGATTTCAGAGGCGTTAGACTCCGATCGTCGTCCTAATCAAATCCGTACAGTTCGATCATCCATCTGAGGCCCTGAAATAAGTCTTCTTCTCTCCTGACCATAAAAAGGACCTAATTAACCTAAAATATATACAACTACTCTAAATGCAAAATGATGCATGCTATGCAATATTTATAACATGAAATGCAAATCTAAGCCTAGGAACATGCATAAGTAGGCATTTTAACCTAAGTAGATGTGTCTATATCATACCCCCATGCCTATCTTGTGCTAGTCCCTAGCAAAATTAAACTACATGTTATGTATAAAATTAAAATTAGGACTAGATCGCTTAGGCCTAAGTCATTTATTAATAATAGAAAATTTCAACTAAGATCCTAAACAACGAAAACTCAATAGTACCCGGGTGCCTGCCAAAATATAGACCGCCCAAGTCCTCACCTTATTTGAAAAGGAAATATACATTTTTTTTATTTTTCTTCTTTTCTAATTTTTTTTGTATTTTTGGAGTTTGAGAGTTTTAGGATAACTTTTTACGGCTACCTGACCCGCCCAAGACTCGAAAAAGACTCTAAGTGCTAAGCATCTAGTGAAAAGAGTGAAAGACTCACTAGGCGGACATTAAAACAGACTTCAGATTTCTACGATCCTAGGTGACCTTGCCTAGAGGTTTATCTTTTCGAATGGTAGCTTTTTCCCTACTTCTTTTGTTTATGGGGTCAACACAAGGGCAAACCCAGTGTATATCTCCTCGGTTTATTCTACTTCCCTGCTTCTTCCCTAAGTGTTTTGAAAATTATTGTGCATTTTTGTGAGCTGGGCTTTGGACAATCGACCAATGGACTGTTACCCACGACAACTTGCCAGCCATACTCGTGCGGTGAAGTGTGGTTTTATTTTTTTTTCCTTTTTCTATATTTTTTTCTTGTTTCTTTTTTTTCTTCTTTTTTTCTTTTTAAGTAGGTGGCTTCCCTGATCTAAGATTTACCTAAAGGTAGTACAATGAAAATGGTCCTGTGACTAGGCTCTGGACAACCGACCGATAAACTGTTATCACCAACAACTTGCCAGCCATACAAACCTAGATAGTTCATTAGCTACCCAATTTCCGAAGAAACTGCTGAAAAGTGAGTCAGTGCAAAAAAAAAAGTGTGTAGATGCTTAGGCTTAAAGTCCCCCCAAATCAGAGGACGAGTTGATAAGTCACATATTTATCATCCTAATTTATTTACCAACTTAAAATGAATTTTAATTGGCAAGGACTCAAGACTAAGTCTACATTCAAGTGGACATCCAGGCTAATTAAGCCCGAAGACCTGAAGAGTCTAAGTGTTTAGGTCCTCTCGTATCATTTCCTAAAGTTAATAATTCCAAAAAGCCTAAGTTCTCTTCTTCTAATTCTATTTTCTATGTTTTTTTTTTGAATTTTTTTTATAAGAAACTAAAAGAAATTCTACAGAGTTAACAAAATGATTTCAGAATAAAGTATCCACCCCCCATGCCTAAATGATGCAATGTCCTCATTGTAAAAACAGAGACATGAAAAGGGCAGAGTAAATAGAATATCACCTGAATTTTGTGACAACCTGATTAGCTCCGCAGAGAGAAGAGAGTATACACATGTGCTAAGTTTAATGCTTTCAGCTAGGGATAATATACATACAAAGAAGAAATTGAGAATTCACAAGTGCAGGTCAAAATCAAAATAAAAATATTGATCTTAAAACCCGCCAGCAGAAGATGTCTACAGACGTGGACCAGATTATGGTACAGACCCATGCCCCATATTCGACTGGTTCTCAGGTTCTGGATGAAAATCACCCAAAATCGAAGGTTGTTGTGTTTGCGGGACCGGGCCTACGGTTTTGTAGTGTGCAACCCAAGACCAAAGTGTCGGACAATGGGTAAAGATGGTTCAATAAGTGCAGTTGTCCACTTAACATCTAGCTCAGAAAAATAATCAATTATTTCAAGCTTGGGTTGCACGTGAAAGATATCGTAAGGATCCTGGTAGAAAGTAGGTGGTTTCAGGTCAATAGGTACCCATAGATCCAAAATCAAAGTTTCCTCAGAATTAGCCTCCCAAATTTTTATTTCAACAATTCTATCTTTCAACATCAAGGGCTCAGGCTCTGGGACCTCTAGTATATCATTCACCCCATATGATTCTCCCAAGTCCAGAAATCGTGGCTGAATGAAGATTGACTTGGGCATAATGATCTCACAAGTCAGCTCTTCGGGGTGCAGATGAGGAATGGGGTCATTGATTGAATCATCAAGTAAATGAGGATTCGAATCCTCCATGTTAGCCCCAACCAAATCAAAATCTTCAATGAATGGGCTATCAAATGGTTCATCATGATCCTCAAGCCCATTTGTCTCACTAAAATCATCATCCTTAAGCTCAAGTGAGACTTCACTAAGAGATTCCTCACCCTCAGAATCAAAGAATCCATGATCCTCATTTATATATGTCTCAAAATAATGTCATTTCATGGTCTGTGGAGACATATTTTTTGTCATTCCCTGATTCTAGGATCTCGAGTGAGCAACTCGATTCATCCTCAAAGGGTTGCTCTAGCCAACCTGGTCATCTCTAATCTCAGAATATGTATCCCTCCTGACAGGCGCCTGAGTGGGTTCAGACATTGGCTCTCTTGAAGGGGGTTCATCTTGAGAATTATCCCAAGATTTGACTAGAGCAATTACAATTTTCATCCTCAACCTCAACAATTTCCCAAGAAGAAACTCACCCAGGTCCCTATCCCTAACACTTTGGAGCAAATCCAATAAAGAACTATTAAATTCATCAATCATTTTGATCATAGGCTCCAATGCTTCAGTGCATGGTATTGGCTGAGCTTCTAAAGATTGTATAGTGTTCCTCAAATTAGCCAACACCCTATCCTGGATCTGGTTCACATGAACCGATTGGCTCGATTCAGGTTTGGGTTAAATCTAGGGGAGTCAAGATGTCGAGGTTCTTGGGTCCCTCCTTGAAAGTAGGCCGTTCTAGGCTGTTCAAAGGATGGTGGCAACCTATATTCAGTGGAATACTGGGGAGGGTAGGTGTTATAATTATTATATCCTTCCTGATTGTAGATCAGGTTGGTTTGGTCATCAAAGGATGGAGATCCATAATCATTGTAGGTTTGGGAAGGATAGCAATCATAGTCTTATTGTCTAGGGTTAGGCCCTGGACATTGAGGTCTAGATTCGTATCCCCAATCAAAGTTATCCTGGCTAGTGGATGGGTAATTACAAGTCAAGTTGGGATAGTAATCAACTTGGGGATAAGTGGTGGTAGGAGGATAGGATTGGAAATGTATGTAAGATGTGGAAGGGTACATGGTGAAGTAAGGAGGGAAATTAGAAGAGAAAGAAGGAGCCCTACAATACAAGTAATCAACCCTGTCCTTAGGTGGGTTAGCCTAAAGACCTACAGATTCCCAAGACCTGTCTTGAGATTATAAACGATTTAGTCTACTTTTATCCGGTCAATCCAACTAGTTAGAAGGAGGGACTTGGGAGAAGGTTCTTCCTTTGGCTTGCACCTTTGGTTCCTAGTGTACCCCCCAGCGGCGGTTGTTTGACGCTACTCCCCTAGCTAGACATCAGATGGACCAGTAGAAGTAGATTAATCGAAAAAACTCTCAGTTTGAGCCCTGAATAGCGAATCAATCCATAAGGCCAACGTCTACTCAGTTTTAGTTTGGCTTGGGATGATCGTGCTCTTGAAATGTGATGGGCCCTTTAGATGGGTTGTGCCCTTAATGATTAATTCAAATGTGTGTGCGTGTACAACCAAGGTTTTCAAACAAGGTTATTTAATTATGTGCCTTTTAGGGTTCAACCTTATTTAGTAGCTTTTAGGGTTTAATCTTTAGGTGCATTCAATCAAGGTTCAGTAGAACACTCCAAGTTTTGCAAGCACTGGTGATGATATATTCCTTTAGAAATTAGAAAAAATGTGGAGTGCCTGGTTCAGCCCTAAAAATCAACCCTAAGTGGCAAGCTACTGATGAATCGCTTTTAATTTGAGTGGTGCGGCCCAAACAAATCAATCAATTGGCCTACTCGCACAACAGATTAAGCTACACAATGTCTTAGCCTAATCGTATTTCTACTCACTTATGTGTTTTGAGTTAAAGTGTACCGGGTCCACAAGTTAGATCCCAGTTAAGTGGTAAAATCAAAGTGGAGTGCTACGCCTTAAGTCGAGAGTTGTGGGTGTTAAGGTGTGTCTCTTTCAGAAAATCCCACAATCAGATAACACTTTTTTTTATTTTTATTTTTTATTTATGTGGATGGCGAGGTGAGTAGAGGTGGCAAACAAACAACCAAATCTATCCTAGGGTTTATAGAAAGCACCTAAGTTGATTTAGGTTTGAGTTATTAGGTTATGGAATGAAAACTAAGGTCGGGGTGGTGTAGGGGACACTTACAAAATCTTCATCTGCACTTTTCTCCGATCTAACCACTTTGGCCTACCTCAAAAGAGTACCTGCAATCACGGTAAGATAAGAGAAAAAGTTAGATAAAAGTTAGGTAACGCAAAAAAAACATGGAAAAAAAACAAAGAGCGTTGCCTCCCCAGCAACGGCACCAAAATGATGGTGGCGTGCTTCGTGGATTAAAATCGAGGTTCAGAGGACCCGTCACGTAGCTCGCAAAACACGTCTATCAGATAAAATTTATAACCGAAACTCGAAAAGTGAGTTCGAGTCGAACACAGGGAGGCGAACGTTTGGTTTTGAAAATCCGCGTTTCGCTTTTATTTGTTTTTGGTCGTTTTTATCTTTTCAAATTTTCTTGTATTTTTATCAGGCAAGAGATTAGGTCAATGAATTCTAGCTAATCTACTTGCAAAAATATATGAGAGAGAGGGAGAAAGAGAGAGAGAGAAGCAATCATCTATTCATGAAGAATTTTTTGTTACAACTACGAAAGCAGGAAAATCTACACTACGAAAGCATAAAAAGGTAGAAAGAGGTGAAAGAAATCCCCCTCGACGGTCGCTCGGAAGATGACTTGCTCTGACGTCACCTGGAGGAAGGTGGTGAGGAGTAGGATGAAGGAGGATGGAGCCGAAGGACGGAGGATGGGGCAAGATGGCATCGCGGTGAGGATCTTCTTCCCGAAGAGCGGTGAGAGGACGGCCACGGGATGCTCCACGAATGGGGATGAGGGGAGGGAAAACTATTTGGTTTTACTCTAGAGGAGCATCCCAGGCTTGGGACAAGCTCTCTCTAGAGCCTTAGAGGTGGTGAGGTGAAAAAAGGAAGAGATGGTTTGGAATGGTGGTGGGTAGGTCCTTTTATAGTGGAGGAAAAACAAATTTGCATCTGGGTCATTACTGACATCCGTAAATGTCGCTGAAGATCCGCCCTTCAATTCCTCTTGTTGGCATGCGCAGACCATTAGTGATAGCTGCAAGCATCACTAAAGGCCTACGTCGCTGAAGATCCGCTCTTATCCTCCGCTGGCACCCGCTCCATCGGCGCGTGTATTGCGTGCTGCGCGCTTTATGTGCTCGTGCTCCCTACACAGTGCCGCACGCACGTGCTGGCATGCGTTGCACGGCTACGGCTGTGTACGGTGTGTTGCTGCTGGCCAGTGTTGGGCAGCCTGGATGGCGCCACGTGGCACCATCTGGGCCGTCCACTCTTCTTTCTTTTGTAGAGGGTGCCACGATGCTCAGATCGAGATGATTCTTGCGCTACTGGACTGCGATCGTCGCTCCGGATCCATCCATACGGTTAGATTTTCCATCCGAAACCCATATGGATTTCGCATTGCCCCCTGGCCGTTGATCTTCCTCGGACTTCATATAATGCTACGGCTCTTCGATCTAGACGATTTCAGAGGCGTTAGACTCCGATCGTCATCCTAATCAGATCCGTACGGTCCGATCATCCATCTAAGGCCCTGAAATAAGTCTTCTCTCTTGACCATAAAAAGGACCTAATTAACCTAAAATATATACAACTACTCTAAATGCAAAATGTGCATGCTATGCAATATCTATAACATGAAATGCAAATCTAAGCCTAAGAACATGCATGAATAGGCGTTTTAACCTAAATAGATGTGTCTATATCACTATCCCACCTAATGGATGTATCCGAATATTAAACCCATTTTAAACAAAAATATGAAAGGTATCTAAATCCTTGTATATGGTTTAATAAGCTTCAGCAAAACCTGAGTTCTAATGTTCTTCAAGAGATCCTCAATGTAATTACGAATAAATGGGTCATCCATAATTGTTCTTCTATTACTCTGGAAACAAAACCAGGAAGGAAAAAGACATAGGACATCAACAAGGGTGATCCCTACAAATATCCAAGTTCCCTATTTTCCAAGTATATGGCACTGTTTTAACCACAAAACCCTGATTAGACAGTTTAAAGCTATAGTTGCCACTTAATCAAATTTTACATGTTAATTTTCACTTTCTAAAGTACATATGTCAACTATCAGAGACATTGAATATGCAAGAGAAAAAATAGAGATATTGAATAAATAAGAGTAAGAACTAACTACAATCGCTTCACTAAAATTGACAAGTAATGTCACTGCATTTTTTGGGAAAAGATAGCAGCAACATAATTGACAAATGAAAATTGCAACTTACCGATTTATGCATAAGTTGAAGAGTTACACGCCCAACTTGTAGAAGAGACCCAAATTTCTGTAGTCAAACATAAGAGGACCATGTAGATAAATGAATGCAAATCTAATCAACAACAATATCATTGAAACTCACCTGTATGACATGATTATCTGGAGGATACAATTTCCCATCCTCGATCAGTATGCCCCAGAGCTTCGCAATTTCTGCCATCATAGATAAATGATCCACAGTAGAAGAAGAATAGGAAGCAAAATTATCCACAACCTGTCAACAAATAGATCATTTAGATGTCTCTAAATTTGTAAACTATCACATATAAAGAATTACAGACCTCTTGATAAATCCTTTTGCAGTATAACATAGATAAACTATCACCACCACCACTTGAACAAAAGCCAACGCTCCTTTTGCACCATTTCAGCAGTTGCTTGAATGTATGGACAGAGGATTAATAATGACTGAATCCAACAATTACATTTCTCTAAAGAATTAATATGAAAAGATTAGTAGAGATGTTGGGTGGAGAATGTTGTGAGGGAGGATTTCTATTTTTCTGAATTTTGGCTCTAGAATTTGTAACTCCGTTCAATTTTTAATTTAATATATTTATAGGATGTTTACCATGCTCAGGTAATCTTCCACTTCTCTCTCAAAAAAAAAAAAAAGATCTAAGCACCTTAATGAAAATATACTTGCAACATCAGAGCATTCAATGCCTCCTTGCAATAGTCCAACACAAGCCAAAGAATTGCCTTTGCAAAATGTTTCTACAAAAAAAAATAATTTGAATGAAGAGAAATAAAATCCTACACATGGCATTCCAAAAAAATGCAAAGATGGTCAAACCTATAAGTTTCTCAATGCAAGGCTTCAAACACGGGTACCATACATTCACAATTTTGGACAAATCTTCATTACTTTGACTATGTATTGGCACTTTTCTCCATAGAACACTAATAGCTATGTTACCTGTAATCCAGTTGGGAATTCATTAATACAAATGAATAAAGTATACAAAGAGTTGCATCAATATAAAAACTCAGATTGGAATTTACATACAAAAGGTTAGACACATTCTAGTAGCTTTTTTCTTCGGAAGGACATTTTAGAATCTCATATAACACGGAACTTTCCATTTAAAAATCATATGATAGAGTTAAAAAATCACATATAGATTTACATTCAAAATGTAAATAACATTCTAGCATCTTATAGAACAACAACCTTCACATTTAAGCACCATATGCAGGCAAAACTGACAAGCAAATTAAATATAATTTCATCGCTTAAGAATCGTAAGATAGAGATAAAAACTCAGTCATAGATTTACATACAATGAAAATAACATTCTAGCATCGTATAGAACTAGGACCTTCACATTTAACCATCATATGTAGGCAAAAGTAACAAGCAAATTTAGTATAATTTTATAACATAGAAAGACAAACTCAGATATAGGTTTACATACAGAATAAAAATAACTTTCTAGGATCATATAGAATAAGGACCTTCACATTTAAGCATCATATGTTGGCAAAACTAATAAGAAAATTTAATATAACATTATCACTGGCCTTTCAAAAAAATATAATGTAATCACTATCTTGTGTAGTAGATAGGAATACAAATATAGAAAATTGAATATCTCACTTTAAATGCCAATATAATTCTTACTAAGTACATGGCAAAATATTAGTGGGTTTTGTGATGTTTTGCTTTTCAACTAGCCCAATGAATTAAGGAAATAGTTGAAGAAAATGAGAAGTCTTATTTCTCAAGAAAGCCCTACCCCTCCTTTTATACAGAGAGATGAAAGGAAAAGTTACAAGACTCCAAACAAATATAAAAATAACAAAAAAACCCCCTCATAACATAACGTAACAAAACTCAATAGCCCACATAAAACTATAAGATGATTATTACAATCCCAATGCAAAACATATGTGAGTCTTTAGTTTTTTTCTCTTTTAGGATTTCAAACAAACGCTATTGTCCAACTTTGGATATTACATAACATCCATCACCATCTTCATACCCACATAGATGCCATAGAGAAGTTGATACCTTGCAAAAATGCCACTCAAGCTAAGCCACATCAAGATAATCTGTTGCATTAACTAAATACATTGCAATTTAGTAAATTTTTGCCCCTACACTTTCCCAACTATCAGCCCTCCACTGCCAGCCCCTTCACTGCCAACCCCTTCAACTAGCACACTCTAACTCATTCAGTAGCCTCAAAGAAAACCCTTCACCACCTTCAAAATCCTCCATCCCCGTTTTCACCTTCTCAGTTAGTTAGGTATGCTCTAATCTCATGATCACTGAATACCATCTTGTATATGAAGGCATGTTCTTCATGAACGAAAAAATCATCATGCACTTTATTTCATATTAAACATTTCCTGTAGCATTTATGTAAAAACTCCCCTTTGGTTCATTTGAGGTGCACGTGGGTGCTAGGTGCTGTCATGAACCTTCTTAATATCCCCTGATACAGAAAAACATCCATTCAAAATTTCACCTAAAATACAGTGAGAAAGCTGAACTCATAATTTCAGCCATTCTAATTTCACAATAATTCAGCATCTATCTTGAAACAGGATATTTGGAACTTTCATAAAAGTTCAATGAAAATCCAGTATGCTGTTTGAAGTCATTTCATATTTGCTTTACCATAAAATAAACAAAATCTTGACTGAAACATCATAAAGCAATGTGCTCATCGCCATCTCCATGAAGATGACAAGAATATCAATATTAGGTGCCCATTTACTACACTACACCTTCATCACTATTCGTTGTCTTTGGAGTTCCCAAGCAGAGAATCAAACTTTCAATGAAGCCTTTTCTTTCTAAGGTGATAGATCCTCAGGGCTAGTTTGGATAAAAAGTAAAGAACTTACCTTTAGGCACATATCCATGATGGATATATTCCCCTTAAGTCTTCCAAACTCTATGTCTCACACACACACCACTCCACCTCCTCTCACAGCTCCCCATAACACACCTTCTGCACTGCACCACCCCTAAAAGCCATGGAGGAGAAGCAGAAGTAGCAACAGGTCCCTTCGCTTTCCCCTACTGCAACTCTGTGTCTCCCAAGTAGAAGCAGACAGAGGCATCAAAATAGAAATCCAACCTCTTTCCTTTATCAACTTACTAAGTGTTTAGATACCATGTAGACAACAGGTCATGATAAAAAAATAACTAAAAAAAATGACAAAGGTACTTTTTCTTGCATTCTAAAATTGAAAAAGAACCTGCATACACTAATCATCATAAGAAGTGCAGTTATTGCAAACTCAGTAGTTGGTGCCTCACTAATGGCTTGCGGTTCATGCCCTAGAGAAAATGTGGATATGCCATGGAAAAATGTGTCATGGGCACTTTTAAACTGTAGAATTTGACAGTGCAAATACACTAATTACCTCTTGTCTAATCCACTTTAAAAAAGGAAAAGAGTACATCTAGTTATGCAAATGTTTAGATTAACTTCTATAATGAGTGCATCCAGTTAACAATTTTTTCATGAAATGGGTCCTGATCCGGTAACAATCATGAATCTGCTATGATACACAGAAATTACATGAAGCATGAGAAGACAAGCGGGTGAACACATTCTTTTATACAACACCCACCCACTCTCAGATTCTCAAACAACTTGCAATATTGGCATTTCCACATGGAAGTGAAAGTGTAATGATCCTAACCATCTGCTTTCACGTTAGTTACAAATGCAAGAAGACATGCCCAAAATCAAATGACCCAGATAGGAAAAACTTACGAATCAAAGGTGCTCTTCAAATATTGAGATGACAAGCTCGAAGAACTAGCATTTTGAGTAGCAGACTGGTACTTTTGAGCCAGGGCCCCAAGTTGGCTAGCCTGCATATGCAGTGTTAATATAGCAGATCTAGAAAGTGATAAATCGAAAAAAGTAAAAACAACCAGGTGGGCATGCCTATTAAATGCAATGGCAAACCTGAGGCACTATTATTCTTCGAGGTATAAATTCCTCATGTCGTCTAGCACAAAACTCCCAGGAGTAAATCTAACAAGTCCAGGAAGAAGTCAAAATTACAAAGTGATATAAGAAAATATAATTTGCAGAATTGAAAGAGATGTTTAACCTTGGATTGCTCAAAAACACTTTCTTAGATTGCTTCTGCATAATCAAGAACAATCTGACCTGAAGCATTATGGTATTCACGAGGCAGTCTTTGTTGCTGCAGAAGATTCATCTGCAATGTAGCTTGAGACGTCTGTCAAGATAGCTGCAGGAGCTACTGTTGCTGTTGTAAAAACATCAACGAATCAGAATGCTGAGACTCTAACTTGACAGGACCCAAGCTCCTCACAAGCTGAAGCTGCTGAGGCTCCACTTTCACTGAACCAAGATTGCACAGGGACATGACCACAAGTCAGAGTTAAACAAAAAAGGGTAAATGAAGGAACAAAGGTTAGGTAGATCTGATACCTGAGCTCTTTATTGCCAATTTCAGAATAATAACCAAAGTCCACTACTGCTGTTGGTGCTAGTACCACTATGAAAGCTTTCAATACCGTCGCCTCCGTTGTTTTCAACAGTCCCACTGGTGGCTGTGTGGAATGATCGACCATTTCTCCTCATCATCTATTATCATATATGTTAACAGGTATACTTTACAAAGAAACATGTTAACCTGCCTCATACATTCACCACAAATACAAACATACTGATATCATTATTTCCCAAATTCATATACCACAAATGAAAACATACTCATCTCATTATTTTCCACATTCATATACCACAAGTGCAAATGTATATTCTACCATTCATATATATATTTCATCCTTCACCACATGCATGATACTCATTCATAAATAAAACACATTTATATATCACATGTTTTGAAATGTATACATAAAACTAGACATGTGAAAATAAAAAAAATCCAAGCAACTATGTAGTGGTTTCTATGCCGCCTGTTCCAAAACCTCTGCAGTCATCATTAGGCGGATGAGGTGGGAAGTGAAAAGAAGCATGATCTGCACCACCTCATCCCAATGTACTTAAGATTGCTTGAAACTGTGCCTGCATCTGTGCCTACATCTTCTCCCATTCTTGTTGTGCTTCATGTCTCTGTCATTCAAGTATATCATTTTGGCGAGCCCATATTTGTGAGCTAAGTATGCATTTTAATGCCTAGACATTAAGTTAACATGTACATCTATATAGAATACATTAAAGTGTAAATAGGATAACATAAAATCTCATGCATTTCATGCATTACATGCATTGATAATATCATTTAGAATTTATTTAGAATATCATGCATTGAAATAGATTGCAATACAATTAGTGTTTTGAATTTAACATAGAATTTAAGGTCTTACATATAAATAACCGAATAATCATTTTTCTTTATTTTTATTCTCTTCGCAACAATAGCTTCTTATGCTGAATGCACGCCTTAATTGTTGAGGAGAGAGGATACTGCACGTCGTTGATGATCCCTCTTCTCCAATGCTTCTTCCTCTCCATGATCCTACAACCATAAAAGAAGACCTCAACCGCACCATCAGGAGCAGGCCTCCACCCCATTCCCTGCTATGCAGAGAATATCTTCTCATCCGTTCCACCACCGTCGGCCTCGACTGCGGCAGTCTGCTCCACCATCGTAGGTGAGCATCGTGACAGGACGCTCCGCCAAATCGGAGCAGCTGCATTACTATGAGCACCTAAGTGTTCACTCCTCCATGTTGCAACAACAGCATGCAGGACCACCCTCACCACCATCACTAGCAACCACCTCCAGCTCCTCGCCCCCGCACCAGTTAAGATGTCCAGGAAATTTCTTGGACGTCCGACACCACCTCACTGCCCTCCTTCTCGCTCGCGTGCACCATCTTCTCCTCGTGCAGACCTCCTCGCCTCCAGAACGCATGACCCCTTGCGCCCCCTCCCCTCTCCGTGCGCACCTCTCCTTCGACGCCTCTGCAGCCCAAGCAGCCAGCCCACATGCACAGCTATTGTGCGCAGCAGCTTCCCCACGCATCCGCGTTCCCTACAGCACACGGCTTGCAGTGTGCGGCCAGCAGCAGCAGCTGCACTCTCCAAGTGTGTCATCCATCACCTCCACCTGCCCGCAACAGCAGTTGCGCCCTTCAGCTCCTCCACGCATGCAGCCTGCAGTGTGTAGCAGCAGTAGTTGTGGCCGAGCTCAGCAGTGCCCGCGCGCGCCTGCATGGCCTGTGCACGTCCTCGCCGACCCCTGCCCTCACCTCCTCGCGTGTGCACCTTGATGATGGGTCGACAGCAGGGTTTTATAGCGTCGTAGTATAGCCAGTTGTTGCCATCATTTCAAATATATAAATTTTTTACTCGGAAAAGAGTTCCCGAGGTCGAACTCAGGGAGCAAGTTGTATTCTAGAGATATACATGTTTCTTTTACAAAAATAAAGAAAGAGAGAGAAAGAATTTGTTGTCTTCTTTTCTCTTTGTTTCTCCTCGTCTCAGATCTTCTTCTTCTTTGTCTGCAGAGGTGATGTTCTTCTTCTGCAGTGGTGATGCTCTTCTTCTTCTTCCAGCTGTTCCTGCTCTTCTGTCTTTCTTCAGATCTTCTTCTTTCTTCTTTGTTTTCTTCTTTCAGTTCTTCCCTTGTTCTTTTGTGTTCTCCTCTGCCTCGCCTTCTTCTGTTGTTCTTCAGACCTCCTTCTTTCTTCTTTTCTTTTTCCAGTCAGGACGTCGCCCCTCCTTGTTTCTTCTTTTCCCTTCAGGACATCGTCTGATTTCCAAATCAGACGACTTAAACTGCCTGTTGCTACAGTGTCTCCCTCAGCTTCCTTCTTCTTCCGCGGTCCTTCTTCTCCACCTGTGCCTGCACACTTCAGAGCTTACGTCAGAGGACAAAACCTACTCTACCCTCTCCCCCCCCGCGTCTCTCTCTCTGAAACCACTCTTGGGAAAGCTCTCCCAGAGCTGCCGGGTAGTCGGGTACGGGTCAAGTCCGGGTCCAGGCCCACCGGCGTGCGTGGTGGACGAGGAGTGCAGGTCAGTCTAAGTCGGGTCGGGTCAGGTCCGCGGGGCGTGAGCGCGGACGAGATCGGGTAACCGGGCGGGTGAAGGGGACCTCACCCCGTGTGCTGAGGCAGTAAGGCTAATGCACAAAATCAACTTAAACGGTGCAGAGGTTGTGAGGCTTACCGATGTGGGACTAAACGGAGGCCTTTCCTCGCGTGCGCCTGCTGGGAGACCGCGGCCTAGCTTCTGCAGCTACGGCTTCGATTTGCGTCGGTTGCTGGCTGGCTGCCTTCGCAAGACTCCCCGCAATCCGCAGCAGCTGGAGACCTGGAGTCCTCAAGCCTGGAGCACGGGAGAAGCTGCTTCAATGTGCGTTAATGGTGGTCGAACCTCAAAACCTGTCAGACACGAATATGGCCTCTCGGCCTGATCAAACCACTGGGGAACCTTCGCCGTGGCACGGCGAAGGTGTGGAGCTGCGCGGGAAGCCGCAAGGTGGTGTCTGGCGGCAGCCCTAGGTTGGACTGCAACCGGAGGAATGGGTTTGTTCGGGGGAGCGTTACGGAGGTGTGGAGTGGCAGTGGAGGGGTGGGGGGTGCTCAGTGTGATGAGGCGGAGGTTCGGTGAGGGTCGGCGAGGTGTGTGAGGCTGTGGAGCGATGGGAGCATCTCGCCGGAGGGTGGCCAGAGACAAAGGGGGTGACGATGGTCAGGGTCGGTCGAGGGCTTAATTGAATAAATTGAAAGCGGGGAAAGAAAGAGGAGAAGAAGGGGAGTAGTTCTAGCTTACTTGCAGGGACGAAGGGGGAGCAGCAAGGCGACAGTCGTATCGACTGTCGCCGGAGAAGAAGATGCTCAGGGAAAGGGGCGGCGGCGAGCAGAGAGCCGGAGAGGCGCCAGCTGGGTGCGGCGTGGCGCGGGAAGAGCAGGGGAGGAAGTCTCTGCTGCTGGTATTGCGGCAGAGCGAAGAGGAGGAGGGGGAGGAACCGCCGGAGCTGGTGAGCGTCTGCCGGAGAGAGAAGAGAGGAAAGTTGGGGATTTTCTCCGTCAGATCCGAGCTCCCCCGGTCGGTGGAGCAACGGGGGGTATTTATAGGGATCAAAACAGGGAGGAAGGCGGAGGGAGACGACGTGTCTCCCTCGCCGGAGGATGGCCGGAAACGAAAACCCATACCGTCCGTGCGTTCGCACGGCCGGTATGGTGGGCTACAGCGACCAGGGGGGTGTCCCTGCGACGGCTGACGACGCAGGGCACCCCCGGTTTACTTGCTAGGCTTCCCCCCTCACCCTGCGCGGCGCCATGCTCCGCGCAAGGTCGCCGGAGCATGGTGCTGGCAGGTTTTGCAGGGGGACCTGAATGCGAAGAACGAAGGAGAGTTAGGGGCCAAAATGCGATGGTTCAAAAGTTGAGGGCCAAAAAGTAAATATATGAGGACCAAAGTGTAAAGTCGGTCAAGGAGGTTTCTTCTTAGGCTCAAGCTTTTATACATGATTAATTAGGACCTAAGGAATCTGATGATGAATTTCATTTCTATATTAAACCTTGTTTGATCGGTCAATTTACGCAAAAACCCAAATTAAGTTATTAATTGGGCATGGTTCTCAATGTAGGTCAAAATGGGTTCTGAAGGCCAAATTGAAGGTTCTAAACCCTAGAGATTATTTTTCTATGAATTTTAGAGGGTTTATTCTATTTTTAATTTGCCTCGAACCTCGTGAATTGAAGTGGGTTGTTTTAGGGTTACAGATTATCATTTATTTTCTTGGAAGTGCTGTAGCCCTTGCTAGATCATCTCATCCCACTTTTATTCTTATTAAGCTGCTTTGACCTATGTTTGGGCCCTGAATTACCCTGTATGCAGATTATACTGGTAAAATTACATTTTTACCCCTTATGACTTGTTTTCTTCTCAAACTCAGAATTCTCTGAGTTAAGCCTTTCCTTGAGATATGTAGGAGCTTTTATCCTTTGTATTAGGTCAAAATGAGCTAGTTATGGCTCATGATGAGGTTCTCATCATACCCCCATGCCTAGCTTTTGCTAGTCCCTTAGCAAAAACTTAAGGTTTCAACCCTTGTTCTAGACCATGAAGTTTTTAATAGTTTTAGATAAGTGCCTTTTTTTATTTGAGCATAGATTAGGTTAGAATGCTGACCATAGGCCTAAAAGGTACTCTAGTACCAATCAAGATCCAAATCTGTCTAGCCTTAGCCTCAGTCTTTTAGCAAAGGTTTTTAAGGTCCACAAGAACTAACCTAAGGTTTATTGGACTTCGTGGTTAAAGCACCCGTGCTTGAAATGATTTTAGCCCTGGCTCAGTTCGCAGTGCGTTTTGTAAGAGAGAGATAGAAAGTTTTTCTGTTTGGAGAGTTTTCTCTCTCTTTTTCTTTTTAGTTCTAGCCTAGGATTGGCTTTTCAACACGGTCTGTATCAGATTCCTTGTTCCCATCATCAATCCTCAAGGGTTCCTGGCGATCGATGCTTCGAGATAGCACCGTCCATGGCAACCCCCGGAACCCTGGCTATTGAGATTTCGAGATAATCCCATCCATGGTGTTCCGTGGCCGAATCCAGACCCTGGCAATTGACACTTCGAGATAATGCCATCCATGGAATCTGAACTAGCAGAGTGCTTACATGCCCCCAGTAGGATATGTAAATATCCTAAGAGACAAGCACCGAGGAGATGATATTTTGTTACGCATCTTCGAGGGGATTTCCCGCCTCTCCGCACTGGGAACTCATCCAAATCAACTTGTGTTGATCGGCCGCTCCTATTCTAGGTGTTCTTTTCAGAATTTTGCGACGCTTCTGCGTGATTCTGATTTTTACGCTTACTGAACCAGGCTGTGTGTGAGGTTAGGGTGCTTAGGTTACTGAGTCCCGTAAACCAAAAATTAGTTAACGAGGCCTAATACTCCCTAAGCCTTAGACCTAATACTTCAGCTTTTCATTTTCCTCAACCTCTTGAGGAGTGTCCAGATCTTAATGGGTACTAAGAGTCTATTCAAGAATGCCTAAGGTTTGCATTCTTTACTAATCTCTTTGTGCACTTTTCTTGAATGAGGTCTAGAACTTAGGTTAATTCCTTAGTTCCTTACTAATGACTATCACTTTTTCTCATAATTTTGTGCTCCTTTTTCATTTTGTTTCTTTTCTCCTTCACAAAATTTCCTTCTCCTCTTTTCCTCTTATTCTTTTTCGAAAAATTTTTTTAATTTTTATGGTGTTTTTGGCATATGTGAATTTTTTTTTTGTTTGAAACCTTTTCTTACAAGTTTTGCACTTTCATACCCCCCCATGCCTAAGATTTGCAATGTCCTCATTGTAACCTAGGGGGTCTTAGTTCATTCCTTAAGACAGAAATTTGGATGAGTGGATGGGTAGGGTTGAATTTTTGCGGACGATTTCAAATCCCAGATGCAAGCATCTGAGTTGGGGTCGGCTGTCTACAAGGGTGAACTTCGAGTGCTAAAAGGTGTCAGAACAAGTTTCAGGTTTTCAAAGAGAATGATGGGCTGCCTCCCGTTGAGCGCTGAGTTTTACGCCATCGGCTGGGCGCAATAAGCTCAAGGGGAAAGGAGGATATAAGATGTCTCAGCCAAATCAGTAGAAGTTACATCAATGAACGGCTTGAGTCTCTGACCGTTCACGATGAAAGGTTCAGAATCGTGGCTGAGTGGACTGATTTCGATTGCTCCATTTCCAAAAACCTATCGGACCAAATATGGTCCGACCCACTTAGATCTCAGTTTTCCTGGGAAGAGTTTGAGTCGGGCATCAAAGAGTAGGACCTTTTGACCAGGATGAAAGATCTTTCTCGAGATGTGTTTGTCGTGGAAGGCTTTAACCCGCTCCTTGTAGATTTTCGAGTTCTCGTACGCGTCTAGGCGTAATTCATCGATCTCGCTGATTTGGAGTTTTCTGTGGGTCCCAGCCTTGGAAAGATCTAGATTACAGTTCCGTACTGCCCAATAGGCTTTATGCTCTAGTTCTACGGGAAGGTGGCATGCCTTTCCGTACACCAGTCTAAAGGGAGACATGCCCAATTGGGTCTTGTGGGCGGTCCTATAGGCCCACAATGCTTCCGGAAGTCGGGACGACCAGTCCTTCCTGTCAGGTCGAACAGTGACTTGCAGGATTTTCTTGATCTCCCAATTAGACAGCTCAGCTAGACCATTAGTTTGGGGGTGGTAAGGAGTAGAGATTCGGTGAGACACCCCGTATTTGGTCATCAGTGACCTAAACTGAGCATTTGTGAAATGGGTCCCCCCGTCAGAGATTATTGCACGAGGAATCCCGAACCTTGAGAAAATGTGTTGATGAATGAATTTGAGAACGATTTTGTGATCACAGGTTCGGGTCGGTATGGCTTCGATCCATTTGGACACGTAGTCCACAGCCAACAGAATGTATTCGAAACCATCCGAAACAGGAAAGGGGCCCATAAAATCAATCCCCCAAACATCAAAGATTTCACATACTAGAATCGGTTGCATAGGCATCATGTCGCGATGGCTCATGTTGCCCAAAGTCTGGCAACGACTGCATGCCTTGCAGTGACTGTATGCGTCTTTGAACAGTGTGGGCCAGTAAAAGCTGCACTGGAGGACTTTTGATGCGGTTTTATGCCCGGCAAAATGGCCACCGCATGCCTGGTCATGGCAGAAAGAGAGGATATTGTTGAATTCCCCTTCCGGGACACATCTCCGGATGATCTGATCGGCCCCTATGCGGAAGAGGTACGGGTCTTCCCAAATGTAATACTTGGCATCGGAGCGTAATTTGTCTTTCTTGGCCTTCGGCCAATCGGACGGGATCTGATGAGATGCCAAGTAATTTACTATATTAGCAAACCATGGAAGGCTAGTACCAATAGTCAGCAGGTGCTCATCGGGAAAATGCTCAGTGATGGGTCCGGAAGGGTCAATTATTTCAGAAGGAAGACGGGACAAGTGATCAGCTACCACGTTTTGCTTTCCCGCTTTGTCGCGAATCTCAAGGTCAAATTCTTGCAACAGCAAGATCCATCGGATTAATCGAGGTTTCGCGTCCTTCTTTGCAAGGAGATGCCTTACAGCTGTGTGATCCGAGTATATGATGACACGGGAACCCAGAAGGTACGATCTGAACTTTTCTAGGGCAAATACTACAGCTAGCAGCTCTTTCTCAGTAACCGTATAGTTACGCTGAGCCTCATCGAGTGTTTTGCTGGCGTAGTAAATGACCACAGGTTTCTTGTCAGGTTTCTGTCCCAAAACCGCTCCTACAGCGAAGTCGGATGCATCACACATGATCTCAAAGGGTTGAGACCAATCAGGGGACTGTAGGATCGGGGCTTGGGTGACTTGGTCACGTAGGATTTCAAATGCTTGAGTGCATTCCTTGGAAATTTCGAAGGGAACATCCTTGGAGAGAAGTGTGGTCAGGGGGCGTGCGATTTTTGAAAAATCAGGGATAAATCCTCGATAAAAACCGACATGCCCTAAAAAGGATCGGATGTCCCTGATCGAGCTAGGCATAGGAAGGTGAGAGATCAGATTAACCTTAGCTCGATCCACTTGGATACCTTTCTCCGAAATTGAGTGTCCCAGGACAATTCCCTCAGGCACCATGAAATGGCTCTTTTCCCAGGAAAGAACCAAATTCACATCGATGCACCGCCTGAGTATCTGGACCAAGTGTTGGAGGCAATCGTCGAATGATGCTCCGAAAACTGAAAAGTCATCCATGAAGACTTCCAGATAATCACCTACCATATCTGAGAATATGGCAAGCATGCGTCGCTGAAAAGTAGCGGGTGCATTGCAAAGACCGAAAGGCATCCTTCGGAAAGCGTATGTTCCGACGGGGCAGGTGAACGTGGTCTTTTCTTGGTCCTCAGGATGGATTGCCACCTGGTTATAACCGGAGTACCCGTCAAGAAAGCAGAAGAACCTATTTCCCGCTAGTTTTTCGAGAATTTGATCAATGAAGGGTAGTGGGAAATGATCCTTCTTCGTGGAGGAATTGAGTCGACGGTAATCTATACAGACTCTCCACGAGTTGGCTAATCGGGTAGGAATGATTTCTCCGGTCTTAGTCGTTATAGTGGTGAGTCCTGCCTTCTTGGGCACGACCTGAATTGGGCTCACCCAACGACTATCGGAGATCGGGTAGATGATTCCGGCATCTAACCATTTGATGATCTCCTTTTTCACGACCTCCTGCAGATTGGGGTTTAAGCGTCTCTGCATTTCACGAGAAGGTCGTGTGCCCTCTTCTGAATAGATATGATGAGTACAATAAGAGGGACTTATTCCAGTCAAATCATCGAGAGTCCATCCGATGGCTCTGCGATGTTGCTGGAGGACAATAATCAGACGGGATTCCTGTTCAGGACTGAGGTTGGAATTGATAATCACAGGAAAGGTCTGATTAGAACCCAAAAATACGTATTTCAAGTGAGCAGGAAGGGGTTTCAGTTCGAGGATGGGGTTTTCAGCAGCAGCGGGTGGTTCAGTATAGATGTGAGGTTCAAGGGTGGGAGTTACTGGGTTGTTCATATCTGGATTCGACTCCTCTGTTTGCGGGTCAAGATCCTTCTGTGGTTGATGAGGCATAATCGAGTCATTCTGGAGGTGTGATTCATCAACCAAAGTCTTGATGTCACAAATTTGTTCGATGACGCCGCAATTAATTCCTTGTTAGGCCTTAAATATATCAATTTTTAGTGTTTGATCTCCAAACTTAAGCTCTATTTGGCCCTCCTCACAGCTGATGTTGGCTCTAGCAGTAGCCAAGAAAGGTCTCCCTAGAATGATTGGTGTATCCCTAGGGTTCTCAGGTGCATCCATATCTAAGACTATAAAGTCCACTGGAAAATAGAAATCCCGCACTCTCACGATAACATCCTCGAGAACCCCTTTTGGTGACTTTATAGATCGATCTGCTAATTGTAATGTCACCTCGGTTGGTTTCAGCTCAGATTCTTCTAGATGGTCAAGTAAGGATGTGGGTATCAGGTTTATGGATGCACCCAAGTCTAACAATGCTCTATCAAATTGGGTACCACCTATCTTACAGGAAATCAGGGGAGTCCCAGGATCTTTTGCCTTGGGTGGGAGTCTACTAAGGATTACAGAGCTGGCTTGCTCCGACAGAACAATTGGGCTCCCTCCCTTGGTTCGCGGCTTACGCTGGGGTGTACATATATTCTTAAGGAATCGTGCGTAAGCTGGTACGTGGCGGATTGCATCCATCAAGGGGATGTTTATGTGGACCTGCTCAAAGAGCTTGACCAGGTCCTCCTCAGGGGCCACGGGTTTGGTGGTCTTCTTTCCCTTGGTCAGGGCCTCGGGAAACGGGATCTTGGTTGGTTCTTCTAGGATAGGTCCAGGTTGTGGATCTGGAACAGCGGTACCTTGGATAACTATCCTAGGGTCATGGTTATCAGGCTTGGAGTGGTTTGGATAATGTGGGTCTTGAGTTGTTTTACCACTACGTGTTGTTACAGAATTTAATCCGGCCTGATTTTGGTTTGGGTTTGGTAGGAGGGGTGGCTGCTGTTGAAATCCTGCATAAGAAGTTGAGGCTTCCATCTCGTCTGGAGATGGAGCAGTAGGAGCCTGATAAATCCATTGGGCGTGGCCTAAATTTGGATTCATAATGCACTTCTGGGTTGGCACGTTATTTGGGTTAGGAAGAGGTTGGGAAGGGAGTGTGCCTGGTTGGCGAGAATTTGCCAACTGGGCCAGTTGAGTTTTAACTTCTGTAAGCTCGTCCTTGTGCTGTTTTTGAATAGCCGCATTCATTTTTTGAATGTCAGCCAGAGTCTGAAGGATTAGGGACATTTGATCCTGATTTGGCCCTGATGGATAAGTAGGGTTGGGCCGAGGCTGAGGTGGCTGGTAGTGACGAGAGGGCTGTGGGCGGGACTGAAAAGGTGGTCTTTGGGTTTGGGAATTTCCCGCCCACTGAAAATTGGGATGGTTTCGCCATCCAGGGTTGTAAGTGTTGGAGAATGGGTCGTTCTGGATGGCGTTGAGGTCCTCGCAGGTCTGAGGAACCTCCTGAGAATCAGGGAAAGGGGGAATGGAGTTCCCCCGGCTGGTGTAGAAAGGATCGGATGATCCTCCGATCCAAGAATCAGATGGGGATGGATATGGATCCATCCCAGGGGAAGATCGGTGGAGGATGTTTTGCACAGTCTCCTGTGTGGAAGGAGGTTGTGCAAAGGAGTTACGCGCGGAGGTGGCTCGCTGCAAGTGCTGAGTCAGCTCATCCACCTTCTTTTCAATGATTGAGACCTTGTCCAATCGACTGGCCATTAATTCCAGGTTGACTGATGCGGACAGGCCCTGCGTCTCATGTGCTCCCTTAAGATTTGTCGCTGCGGGGGTATTCGTCCTGTCGAATAATCCCATGGAGTCATTGTTGATGGAGTTCTCGCACATGTTTTCGAGAATCTCCCATACGGTGTCTTCATGTTGACCCATGATGTTTCCTCTGCAAGTTGCATTGACGAAAAGGCGGATGTCCTCACGGAGTCCCTGGTAAAAAGATTAGACTTGTTCCCATTTAGGAACTCCGTGATGGGGGCACTTCCTCATGAGATCCTGAAAACGATCCCATGCCTCATGAAGAGGTTCTCCTGATTGTTGAGTGAAGTGTGTAATCTGATGGCGCAAGGCGTTGGTCCGACCAATGGGAAAAAACTTTTTCAAAAACTCGGATTGAAGTTCTTCCCAAGTGTTGATCGGCCGGGTCTGAGTTTGATACCAATGGGCGGCCTTGTCCATAAGAGAAAAGGAGAACATCTTCATGAGAAGAATATCCCGATTTTGCGCATCTGATCCAAAAGTGTGGGCCAGATGCTTTAGCTGTTTGATGTGCTGGAAGGGATCTTCAGAATTAAGCCCATGGAATTTAGGTATAGCATGAATCATGTTGGGCTTTAATTCGAAATCAGGTCCTCCAGTCGGGATTCTGACTCGAGGCTCAATGGCCACCGCAGCAGGATTGTAGTGGTCCCGCATCATAGGACGCTGTGGTGGGTGCACGAAGTTTTGGAAGAGGTCATTGAGTCGCTGGAGCTGGTGTTCCAGATTATTTTCTTCCTTAACTGGCTGAGCCATGATGGGGGAAGAAGAAGAACTTGGTTCTGAATCAGAAGAGAGAATAATGTGAGGGTGTTTCTGCACAAACACGGGCGTCGAGGCTTGGCCTTGACGAGAGCGAATTTCTAAAGGAGGTCTTAAGGGTGGTCTTAGAGACCTCCTTCCGTACATGCACTGTTGGAAGAGGTAAGTTTAGAAGGTGCTGGACCCAATCAAGGCACCCAAAAATGTGTTGGGTGACTATAGAGGTGCGGGGCAAATGGACCCCTTGATCAGAAAGATCGTCCACCTGAGAATTACCTGGGCAGCCAGAGAGGGAGAGTCCCGCGAAGACCCCTACACGGTAGAGCGTCCCCACGGGTTACAGGGTTTCCCCCACCCGACCTCTCTTGTCACTGCGGTTCCAGGTAGACCAGAATGGGGATCTTGACCTCTTAAGTCTACTAATTTTAGCTTAAGATCAGGGTGCTTAAAGTTACACTTGAACTCTTAGGTATTTTGAGTGAGAAAGTGACCTAATTTTAAGGTTGGTTGACCCAAGGAGTCAACTTTACCTCTTGTTCCTTTGAGAGCTTTTTGGGTCCTTTCTTTTAGGGTTCAAGTGTTTAGAGAGCCAATTGTTTTAGGTTTTCTTTGAATAGGTATTTTCAGACAAGGGCTTGGGCACACTTCATTTGGTTTTCTCAATTCTTGCTTAAGGAGTGTGTCTCTAAATCCCTAGTGTTGGATCCTAGGTTGGCTCTACTTGGTCTAGTTAATTCTTTGTTGGGTAATTAGGGCTCAAGCAAGAATGTGTTAGCCCTTAAATACCCTTAATAGTGTGCAGGAATAATGAGTTGAAAACATGCAACTTTTATGGTTACTAAGTATGGAAGACAGGTTAGCCCTATATTGCTTGTTCTTTTCTTTCTTTTTTTTTTTTTTTTTTCTTTAGAGTATAGGGGTTAATAGCGAGAGGAAAAATTTGCCTGTCCTCGGAGTGGTTGTTGTGCGGTTGCTTGTCTTCTTGATTTCCTGTAGTTTTCTGCACAAAAGAGAGGAGATTATCAGAAATTAAAAAGAAACAGGAATGTTTACCTCTAGAATAGCCGTTGCTCCCCGGCAACGGCGCCAAAAATGATGATGGGTCGACAGCAGGGTTTTATAGCATCGTAGTATAGCCAGTTGTTGCCATCATTTCAAATATATAAATTTTTTACTCGGAAAAGAGTTCCCGAGGTCGAACTCAGGGAGCAAGTTGTATTCTAGAGATATACATGTTTCTTTTACAAAAATAAAGAAAGAGAGAGAAAGAATTTGTTGTCTTCTTTTCTCTTTGTTTCTCCTCGTCTCAGATCTTCTTCTTCTTTGTCTGCAGAGGTGATGTTCTTCTTCTGCAGTGGTGATGCTCTTCTTCTTCTTCCAGTTGTTCCTGCTCTTCTGTCTTTCTTCAGATCTTCTTCTTTCTTCTTTGTTTTCTTCTTTCAGTTCTTCCCTTGTTCTTTTGTGTTCTCCTCTGCCTCGCCTTCTTCTGTTGTTCTTCAGACCTCCTTCTTTCTTCTTTTCTTTTTCCAGTCAGGACGTCGCCCCTCCTTCTTTCTTCTTTTCCCTTCAGGACGTCGTCTGATTTCCAAATCAGACGACTTAAACTGCCTGTTGCTACAGTGTCTCCCTCAGCTTCCTTCTTCTTCCGCGGTCCTTCTTCTCCACCTGTGCTTGCACACTTCAGAGCTTACGTCAGAGGACAAAACCTACTCTACCCTCTCCCCCCCGCGTCTCTCTCTCTCTGAAACCACTCTTGGGAAAGCTCTCCCAGAGCTGCCGGGTAGTCGGGTACGGGTCAAGTCCGGGTCCAGGCCCACCGGTGTGCGTGGTGGACGAGGAGTGCAGGTCAGTCTAAGTCGGGTCGGGTCAGGTCCGCGGGGCGTGAGCGCAGACGAGACCGGGTAACCGGGCGGGTGAAGGGGACCTCACCCCGTGTGCTGAGGCAGTAAGGCTAATGCACAAAATCAACTTAAACGGTGCAGAGGTTGTGAGGCTTACCGATGTGGGACTAAACGGAGGCCTTTCCTCGCGTGCGCCTGCTGGGAGACTGCGGCCTAGCTTCTGCAGCTGCGGCTTCGATTTGCGTCGGTTGCTGGCTGGCTGCCTTCGCAAGACTCCCCGCAATCCGCAGCAGCTGGAGACCTGGAGTCCTCAACCCTGGAGCGCGGGAGAAGTTGCTTCAATGTGCGTTAATGGCGGTCGAACCTCAAAACCTGTCGGACACGAATATGGCCTCTCGGCCTGATCAAACCACTGGGGAACCTTCGCCGTGGCACGGCGAAGGTGTGGAGCTGTGCGGCAAGCCGCAAGGTGGTGTCTGGCGGCAGCCCTAGGTTGGACTGCAACCGGAGGAATGGGTTTGTTCGGGGGAGCGTTACGGAGGTGTGGAGTGGCAGTGGAGGGGTGGGGGGTGCTCAGTGTGATGAGGCGGAGGTTCGGTGAGGGTCGGCGAGGTGTGTGAGGCTGTGGAGCGATGGGAGCATCTCGCCGGAGGGTGGCCGGAGACGAAGGGGGTGACGATGGTCAGGGTCGGTCGAGGGCTTAATTGAATAAATTGAAAGCGGGGAAAGAAAGAGGAAAAGAAGGGGAGTAGTTCTAGCTTACTTGCAGGGACGAAGGGGGAGCAGCAGGGCGACAGTCGTATCGACTGTCGCCGGAGAAGAAGATGCTCAGGGAAAGGGGCGACGGCGAGCAGAGAGCCGGAGAGGCGCCAGCTGGGTGCGGCGTGGCGCGGGAAGAGCAGGGGAGGAAGTCTCTGCTGCTGGTATTGCGGCAGAGCGAAGAGGAGGAGGGGGAGGAACCGCCGGAGCTGGTGAGCGTCTGCCGGAGAGAGAAGAGAGGAAAGTTGGGGGTTTTCTTCGTCAGATCCGAGCTCCCCCGGTCGGTGGAGCAACGGGGGGTATTTATAGGGATCAAAACAGGGAGGAAGGCGGAGGGAGACGACTTGTCTCCCTCGCCGGAGGATGGCCGGAAACGAAAACCCATACCGTCCGTGCGTTCGCACGGCCGGTATGGTGGGCTACAGCGACCAGGGGGGTGTCCCTGCGACGGCTGACGACGTAGGGCACCCCTGGTTTACTTGCCAGGCTTCCCCCCTCACCCTGCGCGGCGCCATGCTCCGCGCAAGGTCGCTGGAGCATGGTGCTGGCAGGTTTTGCAGGGGGGACCTGAATGCGAAGAACGAAGGAGAGCTACGGGCCAAAATGCGATGGTTCAAAAGTTGAGGGCCAAAAAGTAAATATATGAGGACCAAAGTGTAAAGTCGGTCAAGGAGGTTTCTTCTTAGGCTCAAGTTTTTATACATGATTAATTAAGACCTAAGGAATCTGATGGTGAATTTCATTTCTATATTAAACCTTGTTTGACCGGTCAATTTACGCAAAAACCCAAATTAAGTTATTAATTGGGCATGGTTCTCAATGTAGGTCAAAATGGGTTCTGAAGGCCAAATTGAAGGTTCTAAACCCTAGAGATTATTTTTCTATGAATTTTAGAGGGTTTATTCTATTTTTACTTTGCCTCGAACCTCGTGAATTGAAGTGGATTGTTTTAGGGTTACAGATTATCATTTAGTTTCTTGGAAGTGCTGTAGCCCTTGCTAGATCATCTCATCCCACTTTTATTCTTATTAAGCTGCTTTGACCTATGTTTGGGCCCTGAATTACCCTGTATGCAGATTATACTGGTAAAATTGCATTTTTACCCCTTATGACTTGTTTTCTTCTCAAACTCAGAATTCTCTGAGTTAAGCCTTTCCTTGAGATATGTAGGAGCTTTTATCCTTTGTATTAAGTCAAAATGAGCTAGTTATGGCTCATGATGAGGTTCTCATCACACCTTCACAAGCACCAACCCGTAGCAGCAATAGAGTTGCAAGCACCGTCGACTGCCATCGCCGCCACCTCTGGCCACCGTTGGCCACAAGACCACCACCGCCAAATAGCCCTTGGCTCACTCAACCTCCGGTGAGCTTCTCGCCTTCAATCACAGCCTCCTCCTCATGCACAGACAAGGGGAAGAATTTCCCTTATTTTGCTACAGGAGAGTTCCTATTAAAATTTACATTTAGTGCCATTGTGAACTTTTATTATTATTTTATTGAGTTGCATTATAAAATATATCCTTTAGTTTTGCAAAATTGCTATTTCAGCATTAGCTCTTATTGTTTACCTAATCTGAAAGTGATTTTGATTCGATTTCTTGACGAAATTAATAGTGAACATCAGTTTTTGACCCTTGCGAGTTTAAATAGGCCATTGCCTCCCTGTGGACACAACCCACTCTCTCGAGTGGTTTATTTTCAATTTAATACTTTGATTAGTTGATTTTCCACCACTTTAAAATACAACGACAAATTATTTTAATCATCCCATTCGAAAGCAAAAATTGGCACGTCACATTTGTCTTGTCCAACTTTGACGTAACATCGTTTAGTTTCTCTTGAAAGGTCTCCACCTATGTCTGTAACTGTTTCAACCTCTCTGAACCCCCCCATCCCTTTCTTCCATACCAACTAGTAATAGTCTCACTAGCACTAGCACTACGAACAAAACCACCATGCTCAGGGGGCATAACTATCCTAAATGCTTTCTCTGCTGTCATAGGCTGTAATGGGCCAGTCACTGATTGCTCATCCATATCATCACCAGAAGGATGCATCAACTCCATCATGCAACCCTACACATAGTTGAGCTTATGGTAAGTTCTCCTAAATGTTTATCACTAAGTTATTCATTACTTATTTGAATGAGCTCACATGTCTCTCTTGATATAATTGATCAATCCAAACACGGGGGCCATCATCAGTATTAGACTTGCTATGACTCTTCTCATAGATCGAAACAAGATCAAGTTGTACACTGTTATGGGTATCTAACTGCATATTTGAGATGTGGTTATGAATTAAGTTATCATAAATTTAAGCTTCTCTTGTTTAAGTCTCGTAACTTGTAAGTTTTATAATAGATATTATAATCAAT
Organism: Thalassia testudinum; assembly: GCA_037157565.1. Taxonomy (NCBI): domain Eukaryota; kingdom Viridiplantae; phylum Streptophyta; class Magnoliopsida; order Alismatales; family Hydrocharitaceae; genus Thalassia; species Thalassia testudinum. The sequence goes on from JAZHRO010000031.1 coordinate 151,891,976, forward strand.
AATCTTTCTATCATCAATTAAGGTAGTGAAAATGTACTTACATAAGTATCTCTCAAGGTATCTATGCTCATCCGTCTCAAGCAGTGGATTGCAGTCGGAGCTTTTGCCCTATTAGCTTTATTTTTCTTAGCTTGCTCCTATAACAGCAAATTATGGAAATTGGTACTTAATCATTTTGCTATTATAATAGAAGTTATTAATATAAAATATTAATTACCTTCATGTTTTCCTAATCCCAATGTTCGTAGCACTCCACCCAATGACCAGCTTGTACTCTTGATGGCACGTCTCTCAGTGCATACTGATAATTCTTACCAATAAAGAACTATTTATATATACAGAAAAGTTAGCAACACCAAAAAGTAAATAGTTATGTTATTGTGTTATTATGAATTTTATATCTATGCTTATGTCTTACTTGGCTTTTAAGCTCTTCTCTCCAACTACGAAGTGCCCTCCCTGCTGCTTGGAGAATACATGTAGTCGTCATTGGATTTGTTCCCCAATCATACGTCACCTGCATTTTATATTATAATGAATAAATAAATAAAGGATTTTAAGTAAAATAATTGAATGACATAACAACAATGTCATATTAATACCCCTAGCTCACGAATGAACTCATCCTTATGTTGTTGAGGGACCTACCTCCAATCAAAATAGCATGGGGGTATCAACAGTCTCACAAGTGTAGGGATCCTGCTACTAAAGGGTGCGTAAGTTGAACATCTTCCGCTACAATTTACATCAACTGTTATTCGAGTCCCTTTAGTTAATTCTCTCAATTCCAAATTCCTTGTCTTACCCCTTGGCTTTGATTTTATACCTTCACTAAACAAATAGTCAAAATAAAATTATTAAAAAGAATTAATATCAAAGAAAATTAATGGGAGAATTTATATACCATTAGACCTTGCTTGACTCTACTCCTGAGATTGGCTCCGTGACTGACTCTGTGGCTGACTATTCTGCTGAGATTAGCCATATAACTGGATCTGAGGAGGGTCTACGAACTGAGATGGTGCCTGCTGTTGGGATCAACACTGGGGAGGGTGTAGGGGCTAAGATGGTGCCTACTGTTGGGATCAACTTTGGGGAGGGTGTAGGGGCTGAGCTAGTGTCCACTGTTGGGACTGGCTCTGGGGAGGGTGTAGGGGCTGAGATGGTGTTCGCTGTTAGGATTGGCTCCGGGGAGGGTGTAGGGGCTAAGCTGGTGTCCTCTGCTAGGACTGGCTCTGAGGAGGGTCTACAAACTAAGATGGTGCCTACTGCTGAGATCGACTCTGGGGAGGGTGTAGGGGCTGAGATGATGCATGCTGCTAGGCTCGACTCTGGGGAGGGTGTAGGGGCTGAGATGATGCATGCTGCTAGGCTCGACTCTGGGGAGGGTGTAGGGGCTGAGCTGGTGTCCACTGCTGGGACTGGCTCTGAGGAGGGTTTATGAACTAAGATGGTGCCTACTGCTGGGATCGACTTTGGGGAGGGTGTAGGGGTTGAGATGGTGCCTGCTACTGGGATTGATTCTGGGGAGGGTGTAGGGGCAGAGCTGGTGTCCACTGTTGGAACTGGCTTTGGGGAGGGTATAGGGGCTGAGCTGGTGCCTGCAACTGGGACTGGCTCTAGGGAGGGTGTAGGGACTGAGCTAGTGTCCGCTATTGGGACTGGCTCTGGGGAGGGTGTAGGGACTGAGCTGGTGTCTGCTGCTGGGACTGGCTCCGGGGAGGGTGTAGGAGTTGAGCTGGTGTCTACTGCTAGGACTAGCTCTGGGGAGGGTGTAGGGGCTGAGCTAGTATCTGTTGTTGGGTTTGGCTCTGGGAAAGGTGTAAGGGCTGAGCTGGTGTCTGTTGCTGGGATTGGCTTTAGGGTGGGTGTAGGGGCTAGGACTGGCTCAAGGGAGGGTCTAAGGGCTAAGGGTGTGTGTGCCTAGGTGGAAGCTAAGAGTGAGGTTGTGTATTTTGTTGAGGTCTATACTGATTCCTAGATTTTGTAAGAGTATGAGGTGGGATCATAGCGTGTCGAGTATGAGATCGAAGTCGAGTATGAGGTAGTGGCAAGTCTAAAGATTGGGCATGGGGGAAGGCAACTGGAGTTGATTGTCATGCTGTGAGTGGGGTTGAGGATCATGTTGGGGCTTAGGTTGGGTGTCGTTGCCACCCTTATGTCCTTCAACCTGGTCATCTGGCTCAAATGAAGAGTCATCAATACACATGTCAAGACGACGCTTTTTGTATGCCATCAACTTCTTAGGTGCCATCTACAGATGAAAAAAGAAATATTAATTAAAAAAAAATACAATAGAAGGATGATTACATCATCAAATATATTTACCATAAGATAAATTTTCATAAAGTAAATAAGCACATCTTCTAAATGGAAGGTACTATTAAATTCTCTAAATTTCAAGGCTACTGAATGTGACTAACTTATTTACTCCAACTTGATGTCACTTTGTAGAAAATTTCACTTTGATTATTCTAATAGAATAATTTCAGTTTGATTATACTTCATGCCACTATGTATAGAAAGCACAAACTTGAAAATAGAAAGCATACTCTTATATGATTCATTCAAAAAAAAAATCATAACTTTGGTTACATGAAATAAGAGAGGAGCTACAAATTATAAAATGATGATGTCATACTTTTTATATAGTCAACTGTAATGAAAGAAGTATGCCAAAGAAAGTAAAAGATCATCCCAGTACAATAAGAAAACCTGCAATGGAGAAAATATATGAAAATTTTTTTAAGAATGAAATAGTTAAACTCTACAAAATAGCTTAATTGAAAACGTTTACCTAAAATATCAATATCCATTGCACCATGACCTATTCCTCCATCTTGTAGCACATCTTGGTATGCTTCAGAATCAAAGCGGGATCCTTATCATGTTGTATATCATAATAATCACACGACATTATTCTTATTGGTACTATCCAACCATTTCTACTATTATCAGGCACATAAAAAACTTGTTCAACTTGACAAGCTAATGTAAATGGTTCAGATGCTTGAAGAATTGTACGATCCTTGTTCAAACTTATGAAACCAGTTTCTTTGTCAACTTTAACACCATATCTGCTATTAAAAATATCAAACCAAGTCACACTTAATTAAGACGACTTGACAATCATGACAATAGCTGACTTCCACAATCTCTTTGATTTTCCCATAGTAACCATCACAACCAGTTTGTATGTCATCACATTTCACAATAACGCCAGAATATTGTGTAGCCTTCACATCATCAACTGATTGCACATTAAATCTGAACCCATTTATTATATATCCAGAGTGATAATGTGCATGAATTAAAGGTATGTTCATCATTACATCAAAATCTTCTATCCATTGCGGATCATTATTTTGTTTCATTTCTTACACACGAGTTCTGAACCAGTCAATAAAGTCTTCTTCACGTCTAGAAATGTGTGAAGATTATCGAAATTCATCATAAAAATCCAGAATCTGCTTTAATATATATATATGAGCTAATCGTCGATAATGTTTAGACATTGGTTTAAATTCTGTTCGTATGATTGGCCTTCCTTAGATATCAAATAAAGAAAAATAATCTTCCACATTTTCACAATTTTGTCCATCATCATTCCTTTCCAATCGATTGAATCGATTATCTGGACCATCCATATACATCACACAAAAGTTGATGCATTCTTCTACAAGATACCCTTCAACAATTGAACTTTCTTGCTTAGCCTTATTGAGGACGTAGTCTTTCAATTTTTTTCAAGAAGCGCTCAACTGGATACATCCACCTATATTGAATTGGTCCAGCAATCCTTGCCTCATTCGCTAGGTGGAGTATAAGATGTACCACGACATCGAAAAATGCAGGAGGGAAAATCTTCTCCATCTTGCATAGTGTGATCACAATTTGCTTGTCCCAATAGTCTAATAGTTGAGAATCCAATGTCTTTGAACATATAACCTTGAAGAATCGGCTTATCTCCTTCATAGAGTCAACCACTGTTGAGAAAGCACTCCACGAATTGCTAATGGAAACAAGATCTGCATGTAAACATGGCAATCATGACTTTTTAACCCACTTACCTTCTTCAATGCTTCATTTACACATGTAGAAAGTTGTGATGAGAATCCATCTGGAACGTTGATATTTTTTAGAAAAGATAATATCTTCAGTCATTGCTCATCCGTCAAAGTATATATGCCTGAGGAAAGTCATAACTGCCATCATCTTTATGATTTACGTGCAACTCAGGATAAATGCCCAACATCTTCAAATCATTATGGGTCTTCAACTTATCTTTTGGACTATCTGTTAAGTTTAGTATAACTAAAATATTATCCATAACATTATTCTCTATATGCATCACATTAAGATTGTGACGAACTGTGAGATCATGCCAATAAGGGAGCTCCATGAAGAACATGCTTTTCTTTTTAAATTTAGAATTATGTAAGTCTTTAAGATCTTTCTGAAACAGACGACCCCATTGGATATTACCAATCTTTTCTAACTTCTCCATTATCTTGTATCCTGACAGCTTGATTGTATCTATTCTTAGAAAATTTTTTGGATTTTTGGATGAATAGCAGCATGGTTTACCATCAAATTTATCTTTAAACCTGGATTGTCGCCATCTATGTTCAATTGATAGGAATCTACGATGCCCTAAATAGCATAATTTATTAATTTTAGGCAAACGCAAGTAATCGGTATCATCCATACATATAGGACATACCAGCTTGCCTTTAGTACTCTAACCAGATAAATTTGCATAAGCTGGGAAATCATTAATAGTCTACAACAGTGCTACATGTATCTTAAAAAATTATTTTCTAGCTGCATCATATGTTTCAACCCCGTTATACCATAGCAATTTCAACTCGTCGATGAGCTGTTGCATGTAAACATCGATTGCATTTCTTGGTGCCTTCTTCCCAAGGATGAGAAGCGTCAGCATTATAAATGAATATCTCATACACATCCATGGCGGCAAATTATATGTAAATATCACCACTGGCCATATTGAATATGACAGATGCATATTTTTAAAAGGATTGAATCTATCACTTGCAAGACCAAGCCTAACATTACATGTTTCTTCTACAAATAGAGAATGTTTGTTATCAAATGCAGCCCACTCGTCAGAATCTGTCGGATGACTCATAAGTCCATCTCGTGATTTGTTATTATGATGCCATGTCATCCACTTTATAGTTTTACTTGACATGAAAAGACGTTGTAGCCTAGGAATCAAAGGAAAGTAACGCAATACCTTCCTTGATCATTTCTTCACTCGTGCATTTGAACTGGTATTTTCTTTATATCTTCCTTCTCCACATTGCAAGCAACTATTCAAGCATGCTTTTTTTTTTTTAGTGTACAGGATACAGTCATTCTTACAAGCATCAATCTTTTTACACTTCAAGCCAAGTACGCGAAACTATTTCTTCGCATCATACCATGACTGAGTGTAACGACCCGGTTCCCGAGTCCCTACGAGACACGAGAACCGGACCGACTCGACTAATCCCAAGACCCAGTCGTCCAACGAGGAAGTAACCAAAAGACTGTAAAATAAACCACATTCAGCATGAATATAACTAACAGTAAGAAAGTACAGCAGTAAGGAAAGAAACTACTATAGTAGGCACCACCACAACAGTAAAACAACATTTATCATATAACAAAAACTGCAGGTAAAGAAGGTACAACGGAAACAAAACTACTCACTAGAACAGAAACAAAAAAAGGGGTACAAAGCTGTGGTAACTCTACTGGACCCTACTCGGCCCAGCGTCCTCTGCAGCCGCCGACCCTGGCTGCTCAACACCTGGTCCTGAAAAAGGTAACGAGTGTAACACGTCAGCAAAACGCTGAGTAGAGTGGCAACTAACTAAAGGCAACAGTAGAGTGTACAGGAGCTGTTATGTTCTATTACTTCCTTTATTTACATCTTTCAATTTTTCTTACTATTTCATTTATTTCTCAGATCCTTTACTTGATCTCGAATGTCCTCGTGGGAACGATCTTGATTGCAGTCTTTTCCAAAAGTAGAAGTAGCACGTGGTGCTCTCCTGGCCGGGAGAGTCCCCCGTGGTGATCCTACCCTCAGTCAACCACCCCAAGGTCACTGACAGAGGTAACGGTGACTACGGCACGCGCGATAAACGCACAGGTAGCTAGCCCGCACTGGCACGCGGTCAGTCGTTTCCGTTAACGGGTGCGCCCAAAGCACAGCATGGAACCAGGGCAGAGCCCTCTCAGTAACAGGGGTCCAACCCCTCCACAGTAACCAAACCGGGGCCTTGCCCCTCCACAGTCCGCACACCCTCGCCTGACTACCCTGGTTTGCCCTAGTGGGCCTAACAAGTCGGTGAAGGAGGCTAGCAAAACCCCGGGGCCCGTGGGGTAGCTAGTACTCTCCTAACACTACTAGCTCTCCTCGGTACTACGTACACGAGGGCCAGCAAGTCGGTACAGAGCGGCCAATCCTAACCCCGGGTCCCTGGGGCGGCTGGCCCCACTCTGCACTAAACAGGTACAGGTACTTCCCTTGGTACTGCGTACCCAAGAGACAGTACGAACTACATCTCAGTTCCATTCCTTTTTCTTTCCAGGAGTTCCACTCCTAATTCCCCGTAGGGTTCCAGCTCTTTATCTCAGAACATCATATGTTTCACTTTCCAGATTCACATTCTCAAAATCCATGATCTCAAACATGTTTCTTTATTCGTAACAGGCAGCTGTTAATTAATTTTACAGGCAGCTTTATATATATTCCTTTCCAATTTTCCAAGACTGCAGTAATATACATTCCACTAGTTTTTCCACCCTAGGATTCATGCCATATCCTAGGATCTATCATACAATCTAGTTTTCCAGCCCTAGGATTCATGCAACACCTAGGAGCTATCATTCCATATATTTCTCATTCCTAGGATTCATGCAATGCCCTAGGTTCTAGTTATGGTTCCATACTTTAACAGATTTTATTAATACTTAAAGCCACTCTACCAGGTACAACGGGAGTAATGGGGGCGTGATCGGGAATCCCGCGCGCCTCCGCGACTCTCAAGACTGCAACTGAACGAGATCCTGTCACAAGGATCAAACACAAGGAGTGTCTCAAAACAGTGTATAGCTACTGTAGGCGGGCAGAAGAATAAATTCTGAAACGAACGCAACTCGAATCGCGGAAAACGGAGCCCAAACGGGCCCTAAACGGGTCGAGAAAGACGATACTGTGCAAAATCAGACGTCTGGAACTCCCTCCAGACGTCTGAAACGGTGGATCAGAGAATTACCTGCTCAGCGTGGTTTCCCAGATGTCCAGAAGTCTGCAGGGACGTCTTTCCTAGATCCCAGACGTCCGATGGTCACTCCGGACGTCTGGAGGTCACTCCCGCCGTCTGGTACAACTTCCAGACGTCTGATTCGCAAAGGATGACGAATCAGACAACCTGCGCACAGCCAACCCCCCTCCCTCAGTACGGTCAGTCGACAAAAAGGAAGAAGAAAGCGGAAACTCACCTTTCAGACGTCTGTATGATCTCACAGACGTCGACCTTGCCGTCTGGATATCAATCCAGACGTCTGATTCTGGAAATTTTTCCAGAATCAGAGCCCTGCTCGGCCTCCGCTCGCGACGCCGCCCGCGTCGCACCTCGCGCGTACGCTGCTCCGCCCGCAGCAGGTCCCTCTCCGCGACGCTCTGCGCCCCCTACGCCCTCCGCCGGCTGGCCAAGCCGCTCCTGGCGAGTTCGCCCTCACGGCAGAGCCCCGCCCTCGCACGCCGCAGCTCCTCCGCGCTCACTGCGGCTGCCGCTGCCGCTGCGCCCTCGCGTCCGCTCGCTCTCGCTCACAGGCAGGAGAAGAAGGAGGAAGATGGTGGAGACGGGAGGGGAGGAGCGCCCCCCCCTTTTAACGCCGCGCGGAGAGGAGAGAGAAGGCGGTCGCAGCCGCCTGCAGCCGCAGAGAAAGAGGGCAGAACGCAGGTCTGCGCGCACAGGCGCGCAGACGAATATCCCGTGCGAGCATAACCGTTCGCCAGACGTCTGTAAACTATCCCGGACGTCTGGTCAGACGTCTGGATGTGATCCCAAACGTCTGGTCCGACGTCTGGGCCACCTCCCAGACGTCTTAAAAGGCATCTGGGGCACGCGCTCGTTACAATATAACAAACTCAAAGGAAGTTTCGTCCCCGAAACTTGCGCCAACTAGGGTGCGGGAAGAAGGTGTCCAAATAACCATAACAAACTCAAAGGGGACCGAAGCCGGTCCGAAAAGACGTACCCACGAAAAGCTCCGGGTACCGCTCCCGCATTGCCGCCTCAGGCTCCCAGGTAGCCTCCTCGTACCGCTGGCTCCTCCACAAAACCTTTACCAGGGGTACTTGCTTTCGTCTCAACCTGCGGACGGCTCGGTCTAGGATCTGTACTAGCCGCTCGGGGTAGGTCAGGTCGTCGCTCACCTCGACGCTCTCGTGACTCAGTACGTGGCTGGGATCGGCTACGTACTTCCTGAGGTTGGACACGTGGAACACGTCGTGCACAGCAGAAAGCTGCGGGGGAAGGGCAAGTCTGTAAGCAACGGGTCCAACCCGCTCCAGGACCTCGAAGGGCCCCACGAACCTCGGCGCGAGCTTCCCTCTCACCCCAAACCGCTGTAAGCCCTTCACGGGCGAAACACGAAGGAAGACGTGGTCCCCAACCTCGAACTGCACCTCTCTGCGTCTGCAATCTGCGTAGCTCTTCTGTCTGCTCTTGACAGTACGGAGTCGTCTGTGGATCTGCTCAACTACCTCCTGACTCTGCCGGATCAACCTGGGGCCAACCTCCCACTTGGTCCCCACCTCAACCCAACTCAAGGGTGCCGTGCATTTCCGTCCGTACAGAGCCTCGTAGGGAGCCATGCCGATGCTCGAGTGATAACTGTTGTTGTATGTAAACTCTGCCAGGGGCAGGTGCTCCTCCCAAGAGCCCCTCCAGTCTAGTACACAGGCACGCAAAAGGTCCTCAAGTGTCTGTATCGTGCGTTCCGACTGTCCGTCCGTCTGGGGGTGGTAAGCCGTGCTAAACCTCAACCTCGTCCCCAAAGCCTGCTGAAACTCAGCCCAAAACTGGGACGTAAAGCGGGTATCCCGGTCGGATACGATCTCCCGCGGAACTCCGTGTAGTCGCACCACATCACGGATATACCTCTCTGCCAACTGTGCTGATCCCAAAGTGACTCGGATCGGCAAGAATCGTGCCGTCTTCGTCAATCTATCCACTATTACCCAGACTGCATCGTGTCCTCGCTGGGTAACAGGTAAGCCCACCACCAAGTCCATGGTGATGCTCTCCCACTTCCACTCTGGCACTGGAAGCGGCTGAAGCGGCCCTGCAGGCCTCTGATGCTCGACTTTCACCTGCTGGCACACTAAGCACTGCTGCACGAACTCACCCACATCCCGCTTCATCCCTCTCCACCAGAACTCGCGTCTCAAGTCATGGTACATTTTCGTGTTTCCGGGATGTATGGTGAATCTGGAACCGTGTGCCTCAGTCAGGAGCTCTCTCAACAGCTCCTCGTCTCTGGGGACGCACAGCCGTCCCCTCAAGCGTAACACCTGGTCTGTGAAAGAGAAGTCCCCTGGGTCCCCTGACAGTACTCTATCGCGCAAAGACTGCAAGTACGGATCGGCCATCTGTCCCGTGATGATGCGGTCTATCAACTCTGGCCTGGTCTGCCGTGTCACCGTCACTGCCCCACAGTACCCTCGTAACTCTAGAGGTCGCCAACTGCCCACCTCCTCCAAAAGGCTCCAACTCTGTAACTGTAGACTGGCCAAGCGTGCGGGCGCCTTACGGCTCAAGGCGTCAGCCACCACATTGGCCTTTCCCGGGTGGTAGGAGATGCTGCAGTCGTAGTCCTTCAGGAGCTCCAACCAACGTCTCTGTCTCATGTTGAGCTCCTTCTAGTCAAAAAGATATCTGAGGCTCTTGTGATCTGTAAAAATCTCGAAGGTCGCACCGTACAAGTAGTGCCTCCATGTCTTCAGCGCGAAGACAACAGCTGCCAACTCTAGATCGTGGGTAGGGTAGGTATGCTCATGGGGCTTCAGTTGCCGCGAGGCGTAAGCGACCACGTGACCCCTCTGCATGAGCACACCTCCTAACCCCTGCAAGGAAGCGTCCGTGTACACAACGAACCCGCCACTACTGTCAGGGATGGTGAGCACGGGAGCCGAGGTCAACCTCTCCTTCAGCTCCAGAAAACACGCCTCACAGGCGTCTGTCCAAGCGAAAGGCACATCCTTCCGAGTCAACTGTGTCATAGGACGTGCAATCTGCGAAAACCCTCTGATGAACCGTCTGTAGTAACCTGCCAGTCCCAGGAAACTGCGAATCTCAGTGACTGAACGCGGTCTCTCCCACCTGAGCACTGCCTCGACCTTGGCGGGATCCACCGCCAGGCCGTCTCCAGAGATCACATGACCCAAAAAGGTCACCTCCCTCAACCAGAACTCGCACTTGCTGTATTTGGCGTACAGCCTGCGTCGTCTCAGAGTGTCCAGAACCATCCGCAAGTGCTGTCCGTGCTGCGTCCGATCTCTAGAATAGATGAGTACATCATCTATGAAAACCACCACAAACTGGTCCAAGTACGGTCTGAACACCCGGTTCATCAGGTCCATGAAAGCAGCAGGGGCATTGGTCAGCCCAAACGGCATGACCAAAAACTCGTAGTGTCCGTAGCGGGTGCGGAAAGCTGTTTTGGAGACGTCGGTCTCCCTGATCCTCAACTGGTGGTATCCAGACCTCAAGTCGATCTTGGAAAACACCGTGGCACCCCGCAACTGGTCAAACAAATCGTCAATCCTCGGCAGCGGATATCTGTTCTTGATGGTGACCCTATTCAGCTGTCGGTAGTCCACACAAAGGCGTAGGGTCCCATCCTTCTTCTTCACAAACAGTACCGGGGCTCCCCAGGGAGACGCACTGGGCCTCACGAAACCTTTCTCCAAAAGGTCCTGCAACTGAGACTTGAGCTCTCGCAGCTCAAGCGGTGCCATCCTGTATGGCGCGGTGGAGATGGGGCTGGTCCCTGGTACTAGTGAGATCTCAAACTCGATCTCACGCTCGGGCGGTAGTCCTGGTAACTCGTCTGGAAACACGTCGGGGTACTCTCTGACCACCGGGATGCTCTGGAAGTCTGCCACGGGGCTGTGCTCTGCCACCACACAAGCTAAGAAGCCCTCACACCCCTGGCTCAAAAGTCTGGCCGCCCGAAGTGCCGAAATGCACCTGAAACCTCCGTCCACTGGCTGCCCGTGAAACTCGAAGGAAGGCAACTCCGGAATGGAGAAGACAATCTTCCTCTCAAAGCAGTCTACCAAGGCGTGGTAAGCGGACAGCCAATCCATCACCAGAATCACCCCAAAGTCCTCCATCTGTATCATAATCAGGTCAGCTGGCAGGCTGTGTCCCCCGATGCTGACCCCGCAACCCGTGTACACCTCCTCAGCTACAAACAGCTGACCACTCGGACCTCTGATTACGAACGGGTTCTCTAACAATGTATAATCCTGGTCCAAACTAACTGCGAAACTGTCTGCGACAAACGAGTGCGTAGCGCCGGAATCGAAAAGCATGTAAACGAGTCTGCCAGAAACTGAAACCATACCTGCTACCACGGATCCCGAAGCTCTGGCGTCCCTGTGTGTTAGGGCGTTGATACGCCCCTCAGCTCTAGGTGCGGACGAAGCAGCCACACTCTGCGTCGGACGGGTAGGTGCTGGCCGGTACCCTCCTCGCGACTGCGGTCCTCCTCCTCGCACCTGGAAACCGCGGCCTCCTGCGCGCCCTCCAGTGCTCTGCGCAGGAAGTATCTGCTGACCTCCTGCCCTAGATGGGCAGTCCCTCCTGACGTGGCCCGGCTGGCCACACTGGTAGCAGAGGGGAACCCGACTCCCGCCCTCAGTGAGTCCCTGTTGTCGGCTCGGCGGGGGTCCGGTGTTGGCGACTGGCCCCTGTCGAGGGCCCCCAAAGGCCACTGATGGCCCTGCACAACGTGACGGCTCTCCTGCGGACGCCACGTGTCTCCGTTCTCGCCGGCCCTGTGAGAAGTCTGGCTGAAAGGGCCTCTTCCGCCCGCCGTCGGTCTCTCGCACGGACGGGTTGGTCTCCTCGTAAGTCATGGCTGCCTCTACCACCCTCGAAAACGTCGGCAGCTTCAGGGGTTTGACATACCCTCGGATCGCAGGCCGGAGCCCCTCGGTGAACCTCCAAAGGCGCTCCTCCTCAGTGGCTACCGCAGTCGCTGCAAAGCGGGACAGCTCCAAGAAACGCGTGCGGTACGCGCTCACGGTCATCGTCCCTTGGCGGAGAGTGTGGAACTCCCGCCTCCTCTGGTCCTGCCACGTCTGGGGAAAGTACTGCTCGCAGAAGAGGGTGACGAACTGGTCCCACGTCGGCTCGTCCCTCTCCTGTCCCCGGACCGCCCTCCACCACCGGTGTGCCGCACTCTCCAGCTGGTACGTGGCAAACGCCACGCGGCACTCCACCGAGGGGCGAAGGGTGTCGAAGATCTTCTCCAGCTGCTCAAGCCAGTCCTCTGCCTCGGTCGGGTCCTCATCCCCCTTGAAGGAGGGGGGCTTCAGCTTCTGGAACTGTCCGAAAAGCTCGAAGTGGTGCTGTAGGGGAGGTGCTGGCGCACCTCCAGGCGAAGGTGCCTCGTGTACAGAAGTGTCGGAGGAAGGTGGGGGCGGCAGGGGCCCATCCCCTCCCTCGTGTCCAGCGCCACGTCCGTCGCGTGGTCCCACATTGGACTCCCCCTCTGCAATCCCAGGAGGAGGTGCTCGGGGCGGTGGGTGGAGCTCCTCTCGTACAATATCCCGTATCAGTCTGGCGAGGTCCTGGGCCTGGATGCCAGGGAGTGGTGGCTGGTCCACCGAGACGTCAACGACAGCACGTCCACCTCGCCGACCTCGCCCTCGGCCGCGCCCGCGGCCAGTCTCGCCAGTCCCACGACGAGGCATCTCCTGCAAGGAGATACGAAACAAAACGGAAACGTCAAAATAGACGGTACCTAACAACACTTCTAAGAGCTCATATCAAGAGATATGTTGTGGTGGCTACTCTAGCTATAAACATGTGAATTGGTTATTTTCCAGTTAGTTGATTCACTTCTCGGGACGACCTTGCTCTGATACCATGACTGAGTGTAACGACCCGGTTCCCGAGTCCCTACGAGACACGAGAACCGGACCGACTCGACTAATCCCAAGACCCAGTCGTCCAACGAGGAAGTAACCAAAAGACAGTAAAATAAACCACATTCAGCATGAATATAACTAACAGTAAGAAAGTACAGCAGTAAGGAAAGAAACTACTACAGTAGGCACCACCACAACAGTAAAACAACATTTATCATATAACAAAAACTGCAGGTAAAGAAGGTACAGCGGAAACAAAACTACTCACTAGAACAGAAACAAAAAAAGGGGTACAAAGCTGTGGTAACTCTACTGGACCCTACTCGGCCCAGCGTCCTCTGCAGCCGCCGACCCTGGCTGCTCAACACCTGGTCCTGAAAAAGGTAACGAGTGTAACACGTCAGCAAAACGCTGAGTAGAGTGGCAACTAACTAAAGGCAACAGTAGAGTGTACAGGAGCTGTTATGTTCTATTACTTCCTTTATTTACATCTTTCAATTTTTCTTACTATTTCATTTATTTCTCAGATCCTTTACTTGATCTCGAATGTCCTCGTGGGAACGATCTTGATTGCAGTCTTTTCCAAAAGTAGAAGTAGCACGTGGTGCTCTCCTGGCCGGGAGAGTCCCCCGTGGTGATCCTACCCTCAGTCAACCACCCCAAGGTCACTGACAGACGTAACGGTGACTACGGCATGCGCGATAAACGCACAGGTAGCTAGCCCGCACTGGCACGCGGTCAGTCGTTTCCGTTAACGGGTGCGCCCAAAGCACAGCACGGAACCAGGGCAGAGCCCTCTCAGTAACAGGGGTCCAACCCCTCCACAGTAACCAAACCGGGGCCTTGCCCCTCCACAGTCCGCGCACCCTCGCCTGACTACCCTGGTTTGCCCTAGTGGGCCTAACAAGTCGGTGAAGGAGGCTAGCAAAACCCCGGGGCCCGTGGGGTAGCTAGTACTCTCCTAACACTACTAGCTCTCCTCGGTACTACGTACACGAGGGCCAGCAAGTCGGTACAGAGCGGCCAATCCTAACCCCGGGTCCCTGGGGCGGCTGGCCCCACTCTGCACTAAACAGGTACAGGTACTTCCCTTGGTACTGCGTACCCAAGAGACAGTACGAACTACATCTCAGTTCCATTCCTTTTTCTTTCCAGGAGTTCCACTCCTAATTCCCCGTAGGGTTCCAGCTCTTTATCTCAGAACATCATATGTTTCACTTTCCAGATTCACATTCTCAAAATCCATGATCTCAAACATGTTTCTTTATTCGTAACAGGCAGCTGTTAATTAATTTTACAGGCAGCTTTATATATATTCCTTTCCAATTTTCCAAGACTGCAGTAATATACATTCCACTAGTTTTTCCACCCTAGGATTCATGCCATATCCTAGGATCTATCATACAATCTAGTTTTCCGGCCCTAGGATTCATGCAACACCTAGGAGCTATCATTCCATATATTTCTCATTCCTAGGATTCATGCAATGCCCTAGGTTCTAGTTATGGTTCCATACTTTAACAGATTTTATTAATACTTAAAGCCACTCTACCAGGTACAACGGGAGTAATGGGGGCGTGATCGAGAATCCCGCGCGCCTCCGCGACTCTCAAGACTGCAACTGAACGAGATCCTGTCACAAGGATCAAACACAAGGAGTGTCTCAAAACAGTGTATAGCTACTGTAGGCGGGTAGAGGAATAAATTCTGAAACGAACGCAACTCGAATCGCGGAAAACGGAGCCCAAACGGGCCCTAAACGGGTCGAGAAAGACGATACTGTGCAAAATCAGACGTCTGGAACTCCCTCCAGACGTCTTAAACGGTGGATCAGAGAGTTACCTGCTCAGCGTGGTTTCCCAGACGTCCAGAAGTCTGCAGGGACGTCTTTCCTAGATCCCAGACGTCCGATGGTCACTCCGGACGTCTGGAGGTCACTCCTGCCGTCTGGTACAACTTCCAGACGTCTGATTCGCAAAGGATGATGAATCAGACAACCTGCGCACAGCCAACCCCCCTCCCTCAGTACGGTCAGTCGACAAAAAGGAAGAAGAAAGTGGAAACTCACCTTTCAGACGTCTGTATGATCTCACAGACGTCGACCTTGCCGTCTGGATATCAATCCAGACATCTGATTCTGGAAATTTTTCCAGAATCAGAGCCCTGCTCGGCCTCCGCTCGCGACGCCGCCCGCGTCGCACCTCGCGCGTACGCTGCTCCGCCCGCAGCAGGTCCCTCTCCGCGACGCTCTGCGCCCCCTGCGCCCTCCGCCGGCCGGCCAAGCCGCTCCTGGCGAGTTCGCCCTCACGGCAGAGCCCCGCCCTCGCACGCCGCAGCTCCTCCGCGCTCACTGCGGCTGCCGCTGCCGCTGCGCCCTCGCGTCCGCTCGCTCTCTCGCACAGGCAGGAGAAGAAGGAGGAAGATGGTGGAGACGGGAGGGGAGGCGCGCCCCCCCTTTTAACGCCGCGCGGAGAGGAGAGAGAAGGCGGTCGCAGCCGCCTGCAGCCGCAGAGAAAGAGGGCAGAACGCAGGTCTGCGCGCACAGGCGCGCAGACGAATATCCCGTGTGAGCATAACCGTTCGCCAGACGTCTGTAAACTATCCCGGACGTCTGGTCAGACGTCTGGATGTGATCCCAGACGTCTGGTCCGACGTCTGGGCCACCTCCCAGACGTCTTAAAAGGCGTCTGGGGCACGTGCTCGTTACACTGAGGAAAATCTTTGGGATTATTTAACAACTCTTCTATGAACTTAAGGACATCTGACATTAACTTAGATGTTGCCTTATTCATCACTTTAATTTGAAACATTCTCAAAAGAAACGATAACCTTGACATGGAACTAATTCCAGGAGCAATGGGTTCCTCTGCTGCCTTCAGTGCATCATAAAAATGATTACAATCTCCAAACATATTATCATTATCATGACTATCAGCATTTGCAGCCCTCATCTCTTCTAACATCTCTACAACATTATCACCTCTAATATCTTAAATGAGATTCTCAACATCATTATCAATAGAAGGATAAGTGATTTCTTCTCCTTGCAAGGTCCAGACTGTGTAGTGAGGCCACCAACCGATACAAATTAGATGCTCAAATATTGTGTTACGATCATACATAAATCCATTCAAACAACTTTTGCATGGACAATAAATTCTTCGTAGAAGTCTCCTCTTCTATATTGCTTCCTATCTTCATGGAATGCCTAGTCTAACAATGAAATCACTCTACTCTTATAACAAAAATAATCAGAAATCCTCAAACCAATCCAAGACTTATCCATGAAAACCTATAATCAAATAAACCCACAAACAATCAAAGTAAGTTACATAAAGAAATATCAGATATTTAACACCTAAGTTGTGATCAAATTTAAGGTGCTTCTCCAGCATACCCCCAAGACTAACCTCAACTAGATTCCTTTAACACCCAATTTAAGGTGCTTAAGAAACCTAAGTTTAGTTAGTATACCAGAGAAGAGCATAAAGATGTCACCGAGATTTCTTCAAACATAGATTACATGTAACAAGTAACACCTAAGTTGTAATCAAATCTTCAAGAACCCTCCTCAGTTCAGAACTTTACCGAACTAAGGACAATCAAGACTTATGGAATATTATAAAGACAACACATCATGCATGTATGTGAGATATACATAAATTAACGCACTGTTTGCATGACATGATTATAAGTCTTGAATGACCAGGTATATTAATACAATTTTACCTACCCTTTCAACTTGTACCCTAAGGGTTATATTTCTTATTGTTTGTCATCGAGTGCATCTAAGGTTGTGCAACTGTGGATATCTACAAACTGCATAAATAAATACTAACAAAGAAAAGAACAGTAATAACATAAGTCAGATATTGTGTTATAAAAATATACAAAATCCACAATCATAACAACCACAATCCACAAAATCCTTCTCCCATAAAAAAAAAGAGTTTTTCAGAAATTCCCAGAAAAGTGTTAAGTTAGAATCATATTGCTAGGCAACAAACAAGATAGTTATGGTTCCTAATGCTTCACTAATCAAGGAATAATGTTGACTATCTTTAGAAATTTTTTCAAAGAATAGCGATGATTATTGGCTAGCTACTACCAAGAATGGAATAAAAATGCATGAATACACAAACATGTATGAATCCCACACCCTTATAGAGAAATGAACTGCTGGTTTACAAACTTGTAAAGATATTGAACACACTAACTACAACAACCTATTAGTCTTGGTGCATTCAAGTTGAGTTTTGTCACTCATGGGGTTAAAGGACTTGTAAATATGATATATTATCCCTAATACATTTCTCTGAAGAATAGGAATACTGTAATTGTCTTGTGATAGGCATATACATTTGAAGGTATATATGTCTTTCGTAATGTCCCCATATGCATATATGTAATTATCTTTGTTGAAGATATATTCATTTGAAGATATGCATATATCTCTTTGTTGAAGATGTATTATCTTTGTGGATGAAATAATACATTACAATATAAAAGTTAGGTGGTCATTTTTTAGTCAATTTTAAAAATCACTATAACCAAGTCTAGCATGTTTACAACTTAAATATATCAAAATTAGTAAAATATTTTAGTTCTCTTTGCCATTAATAATGACTAAATGACTCCTAGGTAGATATCACTCATCACTACTATTTCCATTGCTAAGGATGTACATTAATCAAGAAAGATCTTTGAGTCAATGACCCCATCCTATTTATGGCTATCTTGTGGGATTTGAATTATTTTTAGGGATTGAATTATATTGTCAAATGAACTCACTCATAAATATGCCATTGTTTATAACTTAGAACCTTGGGCCCACCACTACTTCGTGATGGTGAGAGCAAAGTAAGGGAAAAAATTACCATCTTGTCTCTCAAATGCACTAATCGAAACCCAAGTCCCTTTTACCAAAGTTAAGAATTCCCACTGGTTGACCTTTGATGTCAAGGGCAATTAATATCTTGTTAGTCAATTTGAAGTAGATTCGGTCAAGATCTACTTGTTAAAAGGATGATTATATGGATTCTTATTTAGAATAATATGGCAACTGGACCTAAATTAAAACATCAAAGATTACTTAACCCTCTAAAGCGTAACACCTCCCATGCCAGTTTGCCCATCCATGTTGAGCCACTAATTTGCCTAACTCAACCTATCCTACTCAGCTTGGATAATGATGCTCCTCTCTTCCCAACATTTACGATTCTATCGGGATAATATAAATGTAGTAATAACATTCATAAACTTTCAAAAGTTCATGATGTACATTAGGGAAAGAAAATAAAGGAAATCAGTTGTTTTGTTTTAATTGACCAGAAAAACCCAACCAAATCAAGAAGTATTTGAATTGTATCGAATGATAGGATAAGTTTTTTAGAATAGTGGACACTTGGATCATATTACATGAACTTCATGGAAAATTGTATTCAGACCTTATAGGAAAGACTATTTTTTCATTTGCATCCAATACATGATTGCAAGACAAATACCCTCTACCCATAGAATATTAGATGCGTGGTCCACCTAATGCATATCAAAAGATCCAAGTCAATTTGTTTCTTCTGCTGTCCAGACGCTCTTCCATAACCTTGTCAACGTGGCCAAAGGATGTTGCCTAGATCCAAGCTTGGAATTACATGAAGGGCCACACTTTAAAGGATCTAAGCTTGAAAGTAAATACAATCCTCCCCAATTGGGTCCCTCAAATCTAAAGTCAACTCTTACCGAATGCAACAGCGAAAAAACTTAAAGCCCCACTTAATAAAGGTTTAAAGTTCAAAACTAGACAAACTTTAGAAAGATGTAGGGTTTAAAAGTGATGAAGTATGTGATGGATTAGTAAACGATAGAAGTGATGATTAAATTCTTATATTATTATTTTTTTTTGTTTTCATTTGTATTACAAGTAGATTAACAAAAATAGATACAATATATAAGTGGATATGATGCAAGTAATTTTTGTTTTCATTTGTAATAGAAATTTGTCAAGGTAGATGTAAAGTATACTTTGAGATGATGAAAGTAAGAACCAAAAAAAATGATATGATGTTCCTTACTACAATATATTATTCATTTATGCAGTAACTACCCTTGAGGTGAAAGATAATGCCTCATTTTTAATTCTATGAAAAATGGACCCGTAGGAGCAGACCAGCAATGCTTGAATCTTCCTTCAGTCCCCAAGTAAATTATCCAAGCTTGCAATCATATTCCTTACATACACCTCCTTGCTGCCACCCAACTTAGCAGCCATTCATAGAGACATCACACCCTGACACCCATCTCTTGGAACGCAGTAACCATGCATATGATTATTAACTCACGAGAGATGGTCAAAAAGACCACTGACAATTTTAATTACTTCTTTGTAGAATGTTCCATTTCTCACGGCTAACACTTTTTTTTTGTAGGCTGTAAGCTTCTATTCTTGTCTCTCCATGGATCAATGGCATAACATTTTAAGTAGACCGCATGTTTGACTCTTCTATTAATAGCTTTGGAGGTACCATCCAGATTCCTTCCCTCTAGGATCAGCTCCAACCAATGGAGATCTCTCCTCCTCCCATCACAGTCTCCCTTAGCCTTTTGGCCCCCCTCGACCCTCCACCACTCGGGCATTGCAGTTGATCTGCTGGAACTTTATTCCCTTCTACATTACACCTTATTAATTACATGATACATCCATCCACAACGTCCACCAATCAACAACCCCCCTTGGAGATATTTAAATGCACACACACACACCACCAAACAACAGCAATAAAAGAATCAAACACATAGAGGCATGTAAAGACCTAAGATTGGAAACTCATCATGTGACCTAAAGGAAACAAGAAGAGAAAAAAAAAAAGAAGGCAACAAGAGGATTTCCTTTTGGTCATGATCAACAAACACCCTCTTCTCCTTCATCTCCACACTAACTAAACCCATTATGGGTAGAGGGTTTAACCATCTAATAATGGTCTGGACTGTGGCAAAACTACCATGATGTAGATAAGATTATCTAAGAAGCTTCCTAGATGCATGTTGTCTATGACCAAAAAAAGCTTCCTAGTTTCAAAGCTTGTTGTCATACCATCAAACACCTAGCGTGCGTGTAAACCCTTAAGCCAATCTAAGATCAGTAGATCTCCTTGAGCCACTCCACAACCAATAAATTCACCAAGTACTGCAACGACAATAATAATAGGAGATCAAGAAAAGTGGAGTTGGACGAGGAGGTATGAAATGAACGAATAAATAAAATGAAGGAAGAGTGGTGGATTAACCCTAGTTGTAGCAGCGACAGTGGTAATGGAGGTGCTGCTGGGGAAGATGAGGGAGGGAAAGAGGTAGCGGTCTTGAGGGGGAGGAGATGTACTACTGGGGAGGGGATGGTTAGGGGAGGCATCTTCATTAGGAGAGAGAAGGGGGTTGGGGATGGTCTAGGGAGGTGACATCATCGTGGATTTAGTCAGAGAGTCGAGGGAGGGGGAAGGTAATGGCAGCGAGAGTTGGTTTTCGGTGGTGATCTTGAGGGGTAGGCGTGGTGCTGCTGGAAATCTTGAGGGGGAGTCAGGGGAAGCACCGTCGTCAGGAGAGGGAAGGGGGCAGGCGATGGTCAAGGGAGCTGACGTCGTCGGGGAGGGTGTCGAGGAGTCAAGGGAGGGGGAAGGTGATGGGGGCAGGAGTGGGTTTTGGGGAAAGTCAGCGGTGAGGAAATTTGGAGGAGGGTGCGCGGGAGGGAGGGGAAATTTTGAAACTGTCACCAAAGGGAAATGCAGGAGAGGGTGAGTAGGCGAGGGAAGGCTATGGTGACGGTTCCACTTGAAACCATCACCAAAGGGAAATGTGGGAGAGGGGGCGCTGGCAAGCGAAGGCTATGGTGATGGTTTTACTTGAAACCGCCACCAAAGGGAAATGCGGGAGAGGACGTGCTAGCGAGGGAAGGCTATGGTGACGGTTCCACTTGAAACCATCACCAAAGGGAAGGCTATGGTCACGGTCCCACTTGGAACCATCTCCAAAGGGATTCTATGGTCACGGTCCCACTTGGAACTATGACCAAAGCCGAAAACAGATCTCACTCACCCACAATGGTCACGGTTTGGAGTGGAACCATCACCATAGGTTTCATTTGGTCACAGTCCCCAAAACCGTCACCAAATACCCATCACCAATTCTCACTTTCCTAGTAGTGTCACTAAAGGTAGAATGAGGTTCCACCACAAGATTAATAGGGGAAGTGTCATGAACAACATGACCTTGACCCAGGTTATTAGGGGTAAGAAAAATACTGACATCGGGGTCAAGGTCCTCAAGAGGTACCATCTTCCCTTTCTTTTGACTCCAATATATCTCGGGTGGATAATCACTAGGGTCGTTTTCCTCTAGTGGCCATGTCTCATGGGGAGAGTCTAAGTGATAGCTACTAAAAATGGGATCCCTATTGTCATTGGTTTCCTTAGAATTATTTTGATGATCACGATTGTAAGAGTAAGGATTAGAATCAATAGTAAAAGAGTAGCTAAGCTGTCTAATTTCTTTGTTTAATTGTTGACTATTCCTCAACATCTCTCACATAGACTCCATCATTTCTTTTTGTTGGTTTTGCATTTCTATCATAAAAGAGGAGAGACTAATGCTATCAGATTGGGGAGGATAGTCAATCTCAGGCTCTGGTTTCTTAGGGGTATCGGTCCAACCTTGATAAGGAAAATCATGAAGGGTGGGAGGGTTGGGTGTTTGCAAACTGGAAAATTTCACTCCTAGGCTTTACTCAAATGTGGGAGTTATTGGGCCAGTACTCCCAGGGTAGGAATATGATTGATCCCATGAATTGTCATTGCATCCATCCAAGGATGGATGTGCTCGGGGCATGGAATCCTGATTAAAAGATGGGAAGTATTGACTCTGATAATCTAAATGATAGGAATAAAGGTGATCCATTTCTTTAAGCCAAGCAAATTTAACTCTCTTAGGACTTAGAAGAAATCAGAAAGAAAGCAGAAACTTCCTAGAGAGTTCTACCCCTGTCAAAACAAACGCAAATATAGTGGGATCTATTTTTAGCAGATTCTAGGTCTTAGAATTAAGTGTTCAGTTGGTGGCCAAACAAGTTTTTTAAGAATTACGCTTCCTAGGCCGACCTTCGTTGGTGCCTACAACCTACTTGCAAGGGATGGAAGTCTCAAATCGAGCCCACGCACGAGGAACCGAAGTAACTTGGTGGATAGGCTTGTTGATTTCCGACTAACTTACCTTGTGGTGCAAAGAGGAGAGGTAGAATTTATCTAGTGACCTTATGTGTGATGTACATAGTGTCTCAGGGGTACAACACACATGCACGTTTTGTATTTAAAATCTCACAATCAAGTCTTTTACATGCAATTTCAAGTCACTGATTTTAATGTCCAACCTCTTAACAGTCCCAATTTCTTAAAGTGACCACTGACTTAATTAGATTCAAACACTTTAGTGGTCTTAGATTTAAGTTCAATGCGGATGCATGACAGGTAATTGATGCCAAAGAGAAGACGTACCTTACTCCAGCTTTCTTCATGCAAGATGTCTGCAATGCAGAAATATAAACTAGATGCTGCTCATTCAATCCTAAATGGTCGCCCTATTGATATGCAACTTCTAGCAGGCAATTTGAATTTTTTTTTTAATAATAAGCAAACAAACCTAATCTAACTAACTAACTAACATGCAGTTCAAATAATTCAAATAAACCTATAATCTAAATAAAATGGGAACACGCTCCCAAAAAGACACTCCTGCATACAAGAGCGATACGCAACAAAAAGTATTGGGGACATGTTCCCAAAAATGCCCAAAAAGGGTCCACAAGACAGAAATTGAATGCTAATGTTTATCTAGCCTAAGATCTAACAATGAAATCAGGGAAACAATCCTCCTAATTGTTCCTCCGTACACCTTCACGTGCGTGGGATCAAGGCCCACAGGCACCTGTTGTTGTCCTCTAGGTGGCGTCAAGGTCCACCAAAAGTATTGTCTCCACCGTGCGTGCCCGCCGCATTCGTTTGTTGTTTTTGCACAGAAAAAGATCCACAGTTAGTAATTCAGCAAAGCTTTAGAAATAGCATAAAAATGATATAAATTTCTCAAAAAATTTAATAGGCGTATTTCCTCCCCAGCAATGGCACCATTTGACGAGTCGATATTCACTTTCGTTAAAATTTTAAACATAAAATGATGTGTCGTTGTAAAGCTTTTGTAGTGGAAAATCGACTATCAAAATATTTAATATTCAAAATCTAACCACGAAAATAGTTAGGTTGTTTCCACAGGGAGGAATCAACCTATTGAAATTATTAATGATGACTTATCTACTTGGGAATATCAATGGATATGCATTCGAACTCTTGCAACATTATTTCAAATCTAATTCAACTTTCTATGCAATTACTTCACATCAGGAGGGTTCTCATGCAAATCCATCTGAATATAATAATTAGATAAATAAATGAACAGTGCATCTCCAATGGCATTATCGGTAAATTTTAATTGGGATGTTACTGTAACGAAATAGGGGAAACGAATCCCCTGCTCGCATGCACAAAGGAGAGCTTCGCCAGAGGAGATGCTCTGGGGGAAGGTTAGCCGGAGTGAGGCCTTCTCGATGGTGTAGGAGGCGTGGCCGGAGGTGGCTGGCGGTGGTCAACGACCAAAGACAGTGGCGAAGAACGCCGACTGTGTATGTGGGCTCTGCAGGCAGCGATGGCTGTGTGCGTTGGCCACGCGTGGCTGCATATGGCCTAGGTGCTCGGCGAGGGTGCTTTGATGCGCTTGGGGTCGAGGTTGAAGGCCGGTCGAGGTGGATGCATGCGTGGAGGTTTGGGTTACTTTGGGTGGAAGTTGCAGGTGGTGCAGTGAAATACGAAAGGAGAAGAAGGAAGAAGAAGAAGAAAAGAAGGAGGGGCGGTAGATGTTGGTGGCAGTGATGGTGTTGAAGGTGATGTTGTGGCTGCATGTTGTCACCGTGAGACTGGCAAGAGGGAGAATGAGTAGAGGTGTAGCATGCCTAAGCCACGGTGCTCGCAAGGTCCACGGTGCGCGCAGGGTCCATGGTGGAGGAGGAAGGAGATCCTTGCCAGGGGGAGAAGATAGATGATGGATCCCTCGTCCATCCTCCTCTTTTTAAACCCCCCCGAGATCATCTCCAACACTCGCAGTGCCACAGGTTGTTGTGTGAGACTCGACTCATTTGGGTGGTCGATCTGCTGAGGTTGGAGAGAAGGGGGCGGTCTATTGAGGCAATCGGTGGTTCTGCAAGAAGGAAAAAAAAAAACAAAGTGGGTTGTTTATAAAAATAATCTAAAATAATGCATGAAATGCATGTCACTATATTGCAATGTATGAAATATGCATGCAAATTCTTTTTATAAACTAATCTATTTCTATATTAAAGTATGCTATGTACATGCAAACATTAATCTAATAATTAGGCATTTAAGTATCTAATTAGCCCACAAATGTGGTCTCATCAATAACCTTTTGAATTTAAGTAAGGATGAAATTAGGGTTTTTAAATGTAAGTTAGCTTCAATTTCTCAGAGAAACCATAAGTTGATTCATGTAAGCTCACTTATTTGATTTTTTTATCTCAATTGACCTTCAATTATGCATAGGTTTACCCCTTAGTTACTCTATAGATGTATTTGTCTATTAAAACAGCAGAATTAGCCCAATTTACATTAATTCTTCTTAATTTAGCCAAGATTAAATTATACTCTTTCAATACATTAATTCAGTGAATTTAGCCTTGGAAATTAGTTAATTTGAGTTAGATAAAGAGGATGATGGTGTAACCATCATACCTTCATGCCTAACATTTGCTAGTCCCTTAGCAAATTCTTAGAGTTCAGAACAACTTTTAGCTCAAGGGTATTTCTAACATTCAGCTCAATTAAAGATAATTTGTTTTGTCAATCTTGGTCAAACAGACAATAGTACTCTTATGCCTAGGACTTTGGACAACCTGATTCCTCAAGACACTCCGATCTAATGGCTCCCTAATTTAATTTCACCTGACTCTTGATTTTTAAACACAGAGGCATACAGTTCAGGTTGGTCTCAATTTCACTCCTGATTTCATTGTTATCAGGGTTAGAACATGTGTAGCGGAAGTGAATTGAGTTAAAGGTCCTAAGTGTCGAACTAATAACCTATTGAACTCAATTGGCTGCTCCTACATGAATTTGATAGCTTTCTAGCCTCCCTCCAGGGTCAACCTCAGGGTATATCTCCCAGAAAAGAAACATAAAAAAATAGCACCATTTCTTTTTTTTGGTGGTGCAAGTGTGTGAGGCATTTCTAAGCCATTTAGGGTGGTAAGGATAGGCACATTGCCTACAAAGACGTACGCATGCAAGCCCCACCAAAATAAAAATTAAATGTGTGCACCTTATTAATGAAGTAGCTTTCTATCCTTCAAGAGTTGGCTACCATAAAAGAGTTATTTTCTAACACTACCTAAGTCCAATGCTTTATTAAACTTCAACTAACATCCTAAAACTCAATCCGTGCACGTGAAGTTGTGTTTCGATTCTTCAAACTCCTAGACCAAAGGTGATAAAGAGATCGATTTAAACACTCATGCCCCTTAGTCCAAGAAATTAGATTATCCAACTTCGCTCAGTAGGGTAATTTAAGTCGTGCTCAATCAAGCACATTTGGCTCGGAAAATCTAAGGTCGAGGATATGGTTGTTCTGATACTAGGCTAGAGCATAAAAAGCTTAATGACCAAGACTAACAAATCAATCATTTTAGCACAATCTTCTTCCTCTTTACCATTCTTAATGGATTTGCAATTTAGCTCAAAAAGGTTTTCTCCCTCTCATCTTTTTTTTATGAGAACCCTTCAAAGAAATTGTATTTTTAATCATTTGCACTTTAATACCCCCCTCTGCCTAATTTTTACAATGCCCTCAGTGCAAACAGGATGGGTTCGAATTCAAGTTGGTTTATATCGTAGAATAGGTTTATAAAGGGTGGGTGGGTTGGTCGGAAATGGTTGCGGATAATTTCAAGCTCCAATACGAAGATTGGAGGTGGAGTCTATCAGCCGTTCTGAAATATGAACCTTAAAGTGCAATAGGAGTGTTGTTAAGAAGGATATGAAAGGTCTCGAGCTTTTACAAAAAATGACGGGTTGTCACTCATTAAGCGCTAAGTTTACCACTATTGTTTGGGTGCAATAGTACTACTCAGGTGGAATAGAGGTCAAAAGATTCACTGATCAGACTCAAATCATTAAGTTCTAGAAAAGGATTGAGACGTTGACCATTCACAACAAAAGCTATAGAGTCATGATCGTGAGGGAAAATTTCCAAAGCTCCATTACCAAAGATCCTCCTTACAAGAAAAGGTCCTATCCATTTGGATCAGAGTTTGCCCGGAAAGAGTTTGAGATGGACATCAAATAGGAGTACTTTTTGAGCAAGGATGAAAGATTTTCGTGAAATGTGCTTTTCATGAAAGGTTTTTATCTATTGTTTATAGATGAGCGTATTCTCATAAGCATCATGACACAACTCATCTATTTCACTCAGCTGTAATTTCCGATGGATACCAGCCTTGCCGAGATCCAAATTACACTTCCGTACTGTCCAGTAGACCTTATGCTCCATTTCTACAGGAAGGTGACATACCTTCCCATAAATCAGTATAAATGGAAACATCCCTAGCTAAGTTTTATGGGTAGTCCTATCGGCCCATAATGCTTTCGAAAGTCGGCTTGCTCAATCCTTTCTGTCAGGTCGAACAATGACCTGAAGAATCTTCTTAATCTCCTAGTTGGAGAGCTCAGCCAGTTCGTTTGTATGAGGATGATATGTGGTAGATATGTGGTGAGATACCCCATACTTTCTAAGCACGGACTAAAAATGCACATTCACAAAATGGGTCTGCCCATCTGAGATAATAGCTTTTGGGACACAGAATCGAGAAAAGATGTGATCATGAATGAATTTGATAATCACTTTATGATCATTGGTTTAGGTCGGAACGACTTCTATCCATTTGAACACGTAGTCCACATCCAGAAGGATATACTCAAAGTAGTTCAAGTTTGGAAATGGACCCATGAAATCAATCTCCCATATATCAAAAATTTCACACACAATGATCAGGTTCAAGGGCATCATATCACAATGGCTCATATTGCCTAAGATCTAGCAATGAGAGCATGCCGTATAATAATTGTGTGTCTTTAAAGAGTGTCAGCCAATAAAAGTCGCATTGGAAGATTTTTGTTGCGATTTTGTGCCTAGAGAAATGGCCACCTCAAGCCTAGTCATGGCAAAAAGAAATTAATCGTTGACCTCGACATCAGGAATACACCTTCAGATGATTTGATCAGCTCCGATGCAGGAAAGAAGTGGGTCCTCCCAGAAATAATACTTGGCATTTAAATCAATTTTGTCCTTGTTGGGTTTTGGCCAATCGGACAGAATCTGGTTTGATGCCAAGTAATTCACAATATCAACATACAAGGGAAGTCCAACATCAATGCTCATCAGATATTCATTCGAAAATTGTTTAGTAATAGGCACTGACAGGTCAATCACAGAAGAGTGAAGGTGAAATAGATGATCTGCAACTACATTCTGTTTCATGACCTTTTTGCGAATGTCTAAATTGAATTCTTGCAAAAGTAGAATCCATCGAATCAGTCAGGGTTTCACGTCCCTCTTCCCGAGTAGGTGTCGAATAGTAGTATAATCTAAGCATATAATAATGCAGGAATAGAGAAGGTACGACTGAAATTTCTCCAAGGTGAAGATAACTTCAAGAAGTTCCTTCTCAGTGATCATATAGTTATGTTGAGCTTCGTCCAGTGTCTTGCTTGCATAGTAGATCACTATAGGTTTCCCATCAACTTTTTAACCAAGGACTACCCCCACAGCATAATCCGAAGTGTCACACATCATCTCAAAGAGTAAAGACTAGTTGGGGGGTTGCAGAACTAGTGTCTTAGTGACTCAATCCTTTAGAATTCTAAAGGTGTTGACACACATTAGAAAATTTAAAAGGAACATCCTTCGATAAAAGATGAGTCAAGGTAGCAATCTTAGAAAAACAAAAAAATGAAACGTCAGTAAAATCCCACGTGCCCCAAAAAAGATCTAATGTCCTTGATAGTCGAAGGAGGTGGAAGTTTTGATATTAAATCAATCTTCACACAATCAACCTAGATACCTTGCTCAGACACAAGATGCCCAAGAACGATGAAGTTTAAGACCATAAAATAGCTTTTCTCCTAGCTCAGGACAAGATTTAATTCTATACATCATTTGAGGATCTTCGTCAAGTGGCCTAAACATTCATCAAATGTCCTTCCAAAGACAGAAAATCATCCATGAAGACTTCCAAAAATTCACCTACCATATCAAAGAATATTGCCAACATGCATTGCTGGAAGGTAGCAAGTGCATTGCAAAGCCCGAATGGCATCTTATAGAACACAAATGTTCCGAAGGGGTAGGTGAATGTGGTCTTTTCCTGATCTTCAAGATCAATGGCAACCTAATTATAGCCAGAATATCCATCCAAAAATAGAAGTATTGATTTCCTACTAACTTCTCAAGAATCCGATCAATGAAGGGTAGCGAAAATTGGTCCTTTGTGGAGGTATTCAATTTCCTGTAGTCTATGCAGACTCTCCATGAATTAGCAACATGTGTAGGGATGGATTCTTGAAATAACGATCTTCATTTTCGTTGAAAACTTTAACATAAAATGACCTGCCGTTGTATTTAATCGCATGGTGGAAAATCACTTATCAAAACATTTTAATTCTCAGAATCTAACCACGAAAATAGTTAGGTCGTCTCCATAGGGAGGAATTAGCCTATTTAAACTAGTGATAGTATCTCATTTATTTGGGAAACTCAACATGTATGCATACTAACTAGTGCACGTGTTTTCAACATAAATTCTTGATTTAAATAATTAATCAATAATGTGAGGGTGCACATGCAAAATCACCACAATGGAAACACGTGAATCATGATCTTAGTACTAACAAGCATCATCAATCTTAATCAAAACTGAACTCATTTCCCATAACCAATGTTCCATACTCTATCATGCATGAGAAGAGTTCAGCTATGCGTAATTCTGATAGACAGGAGGGATATTCATGCAAATCATTCAGAATATGATAATTCAATAAATAAATGAATAGTATTTTTTTGCAATGGCATACCTCGTAAATACTAATTCGAAGAGAAACAGAGGAATTCCCTTCTCTCTTCTTCGCGCACGAGGAGGCGTGGTGGTTGGCCGACTGAAGCCCGGTGGCGGTGCGTGGGAGAGAGACGGTTGCGACGGCGGTGATGGGGCGACTGAAGGTGGTCGGACGTGGCCGGACGGCAGAGGAGAACGTCGACCACACTGATGGCAGGTGGCATTAGCAGGCGCCGTGGTGGGCAGCTGGTGGGCGCACGGGGGTTGGGGGCTTGAGACGAGGAGAACGGCGAGGTCGACGGTGAGTTTGGGTGATTGTAATGGCCGTATGAAGTGAGGAGGCGGCTGCAACTTTGGGTTCCTTCACTGAATGATTGATGCGAGGAAGAAGAAGATGAACAGTTGTCTGTGGGTGCACAAGGACGAGGGGCTGGTACATGGTGCATGAGGAGCTTGCGCACAGGTGGCACGTTGCTGGTGCGTGTGTGCAGCCACGTGCGAAGGTGGACGGGTGCGCACACGAGGGTGGTTGCTTTGGCGAGGATGTTGCACACACACAAGGGCGTGGCTGCACGTGAGCGTGGCCAACGAGATGGTGAATAGTGGAGAAATGTGGTGGAAGGTTGGTTTTGGCAGTGGCGAAGAACGTGATAGATGATAGCCGCGATTGTATTGGTGGCCGTGTGCTGTCACCACACGACCCACGCAGTGAAGCTTGCGGTGAAGGTGGAAGAAGGAGTCTGCTTCAGATCACGGTGCATGCCATGTTCACGGTGTACGCAGTTTCCATGGTAGTAGAGGTGGAGAAGAAGTCCCAGCCAGGGGGAGCGATCCCCTTTTTCCAGAAGCCCGAGCCTTTTCTTTTTAAAACCTCCCGCTATTGCGGCTTTCTCTCCCAATCTATTTCCTTTCCCCGAGGACACGGCTCTTCCAACGAATTGGCAGCAGTGGTGAAGTGGTGGCAGTGTCAATAGACTCAGAGGGAGTTGTTGCGAGGAGGAAGGCGGTGCTCTATTTAGGTTGGGCACATCAGATGTCTAGATTCAGTTCAGGACATCTTAAAAATGTAAATTGCAGCAAATCCACAATTGATGGTTATCATATGTCCAAACTGTTCTCAAGACATCTCATGTAATGACTTTGGACATCCGAATGATGCCTTCTAGTTTCTTGCATTCACCCTACATCAACCATATAGATTATCATAACCATATATTCTAAAATTGGTGCACAAAATTATACGCAGACTATGGTGAATTATCAATTAACTATTAATTAATTAGAAACTAAGGACAGATAATTAAAGAGTACTTAGGCTAAATAATGGTCCACTAAAGTGGACTTATCAATTCTCTCAACTCAGTTTTCATAATGGTAAGCCCAGCCTTCTTACGTACCACATGAATTGGGCTCACGCAATGGCTATTAGAGATGGGATAGATAATATTCGCATCAAGCCATTTGATAATCTCTTTCTTCACGACCACTTGTAGATTAGGGTTGAATCAGTGTTGTCCTTCACGCGTAGTGATCAGCGAAAATCATGTTACAATGAAAGTGATATTTTAAATGTCATTATTGTAATATAATTGTCACAATGCAAACGGATGTTGTGTCATTTTATTTATGTAGTTAATTTTTACTGGTTTATTCCAGGTCGTTCACTGAGAGGTAGTTATTAATATGCATCACTCTCTATGTTCCAAAAATGTTCTTTTACTCCAAAATGTGAATTTTATTTACAACATGAATCAATGAATCCATTGGTTAATTATGTACAAAAGAATCAATTAATAAGCATTACAAATGCCTTAAACAAATTTATAACTAAACATGCATTAAAACTATGTGTAACTATACTATGTTAGTTATATTCAACTACTCTAAATAATACCTAAGTACACGTAAAAAAATTGCTACTAATATATACTATATTAAGTTGTATTAACACATACTAATATCTTTAGTAACATATACTATATATACAGTAACATAAATATGTGTCGCTATAACCATGGTAAAATATGTATAAAACATCAAGCAAAAGAATATGTTTACTAACATATATCCATATCTACAGTGATAGATACAACTGTCACTAAAGCCTTCAGGTTTATTTATATATATATAAGGCTCAAACAGGCATATACTTATTCTAATTATATTTATATATATATTATACATATACGTATACATTATTTATATATATATCTATTTTTTATTTATTATATATTTACATATATATTATATACTTATATACATATACTATACACATATACGTATACTCACACGAACACTCAGACACTCAGCCTCTCCTCTCACCAACACTTAGATTACCGTTTACTTACACAAAAATTAGGTTTTTAATGGGCAGGCCTGCCTTTCGTGGCACAACACCCCATAGGGGTGGGACCAGACCACTATTAGGTCAGTCCTAGTTTATTTAATGTGCATTTCATTTTGATTTATTTCAGGCCCATAATAGACCCAATATCTAGCCCAGCACAGTGCACGCACTCGACCCATGCACTGTTCCAATATATGCTCATTTATTATGCTTAGAGAGAGGAGAGGATGTAATGGGTATAAGTGTGTCGAGCATTGACGACTGAAGCACTTCGACAGCAAATTCCTTTTATACTGTGTCACATGCTCTATGTCTATGACGTGGGACTAACATTGGTGGAAGAATTGAGCGCTGCAGCGTAGTGTTATGTTTTGATTATGTAACTTAAGGCCTTGATTTGAGAGCCTAAATAAATTTCATTTTTCAATTAAATTACATATTTAGAATGGGGTGTGTGCAGATCTTCAACGACAAATGGGCAGATCTTTAGCGACATTTATGGACATCACTAATTACCTATGTGTGACCAAGCCCTTCATCCTCCACTATAAAAGGACCCATACCCCTTCATCCACCAACATCCTTTCCTATGCTCTCCTCACCTACTCTAGAGCTTAAAACACACTTTGAGCTTGTGTCCCAAGCCTTTGGGATGCTCCACAAGAGAAAAGAAAAAGTATTTTCCACCCTCTCATCACTATTCATGGAGCTCTCATCGGTCGTCTTCTCAACCCCATTCTGGGAAGCAAATCACGCTATGATGCCACTCGTTCTCCCCTCATCTTTCGAGGTCGTTCTCCTTCCTCTGACTCCTCAACATCTTCGTTCGGGCCACGTCAATGCAGCTTCGTCCTCCAAGCAGTCGACAAAGAGGATTTCTCTCACCCCCTTTCCCTTTTACTGCTTTCATAGTGTAGAAGTATTTGTAAGAAACATTTGTCAAGCATTTATCTAAAAGTAGTTTTGATTCTCTCTCTTTCAACATACTTAGCAAGTGGAATAGTTGTTTCTTGCTTTCTAGAATAGCTTAATATAGATAATATTCCTGCTTATTCCCATACTATAATAAAACGCCAAAAAAATAGCGAATACAAAATACCAAAAAAAAACAAAGCGAAACGTAGATTTCAAAGAAACAAATGTCACCTCCCTGCATTCAACCCGGGACTCCCTTTCGAGTTTCGGTATAAATTTTATTTGATAGTGAGTTTTACAACTACGACAACGGGTTCTCCCGAAACCCTGATTTTCACTTGCGAAAACCCGCTTATCATTTTGAGCATCATCAAGACACATCTAATTAGGATAAACTACCTATTTATGCATGTTCCTAAGCTCAGATATGCATTCCATGTTATAAATATTGCATAAAATACATCATTCTGCATTTAGAGTAGTATGTATAAATTTTAGGTTAATTGCATCCTTTTAGGGCTAGGAGAGGAGATTTAATTTAGAGCCTCGGATTGACGATTCGACCATACGGATCTGATCAAGACGACGATCAGAGTCCAACAGCTCTGAAATCGTCTTGATCGGAGTCCCGTAGCACCTTATGCAACCCGAGGAAGATCAACAACCAAGGGACTAGGTGACATAATTCGGAGCTTCAAACAACAAATCCGACTGCACGAATGAATTACTTGATTGGCCAGAAGGGTGGGACCCCTTAGGACACCCCGCACGGCAGGACACCACTAAGGGTTAACGCAGTTACCGCACTGACATTTCTTGTCACCAATGGGTCCAAGTAGATAAGGCCTTGACCTTATCCAATCTAATTTCAAGTCCTCAAGACTATTAGTCCTGCTTAGGGCACGTCTACTTAGTTTTAGGTTTGGGTTTGATGTGCTTTTGGAATATGATGGGCATTAGGGGATGTTTTCCCCTAAAATTGATTTTGAAGTGTGTGAAGCGCTCATGCAAAAAGGGTTCACAAGCAATTTCTAATGATAAAGTGAATTTTAAGATTCGAATGCTTATGTTAATGCATTTTAGGGTTCACTTGATTTAATCTCTTCAATCAGGTTTTGATAAGGCACACAAGGGTTTTTGCAAATCCCAGTTTATTTGATAGATTTCCTTTAAGTATGGAGATGTAGGTGTGCTCTATCCTTAATGTGAAACCTTAAGCATAGATAGTTCTAGATGATTCTTTTAATTCCAAAAATCAGATGAGTGGTGCAACCCAATAAATGCAATCAATTGGTCCTATTAAACCACTAACTAGGCACTCAAAAAAATATTTTTCAAGAATTTTAATGCACATTTTCTATTTTTTTCGATTTAAAGTGCACTGGGGGTTTTGCAGCCTATTTTGACCCCTAGTTCATGATTTAATAATTCATACAACTAAACGTGCAAAAAATATTTTTTCAAATTTTTCACAAATTTTTGATTATATTCGAAAGTTAGTGCCACAAATTTCAAGTCAATCGAAGTTGTATAAAAATTCTTATGATATTTTGAACTCCAAAAAAATCAAGAACAATAATCTATTGATAATTGATCAGTGCACGAATTTTTAAAATTTTTGTATAATTTTGATTTGCGTAAAATTTGGATATGTCAGTCCTGACTTTAAAACTCACATCTACTAAAAATTTTGAGAATTTTTGGACATGCGGATCTTTGGGAATTGAATTTATAATTTAAGATTTTCTTTCAGCCCGAAAATCACTAACAAGAGAGATTTTTCTTTTCAATAAGCAAGAAAATTCTAATTAATCCTAAGGTTCAAACAAATCCTAAATCTAAATAATCTAACTATGGGTACTTACCTGAGGTTTGAACCTGCAATTCCTGTTGTCGTGCTTCGTTCTAATTTCCTTGCTTTCCTGTGAGCACGAAATCAACGAAAATGGCAAGTTAGAAATCTCAAATTCGCACCAAAAGGCTTCAAAAATTTTCGTTTCCTCCCCGGCAACGACGCCAACTTGTCCAGCACGTAAATCGCATTTTAAAAGATTATTTAGTTGTAGTATAGCGCGAAAACATGTCAATAAATAAATTTATAGAATTTGGTGAGTACCAAGTCGTTTGCAATGAGGCAATCTCGATTTTAACAGAAGCTCTTTAGGAAACTATTTCTAACAGGTATTTATATATGTGTATATGTATAAAGAGATATCAGGCATTCAAAAGATCAGAATTTTATTGCAATTAGATAGAGTTTTCACAATAGAGAATGCTAATAGAAACAGATAGATAGATAGATAGAGCTAGAGAGAGATATATATATAAGGAGGTAGAGAGATGATGCCACTTGTAAGATGCTTATGCGAGGTGTGGCAGCACCTCAGATCTAGAGCATTGGGACAAAGGGCGGACTAGAGTTATAGAAGGAGAGAGGTCTGGAAGGTGGAAGGGAGATGTCTAGAGTTGATAGCAGGAGTTGTTCTTCAACTTGGGGGCCTCGGGCCTTCTTTTATTGCTTTGATGAGGGGCAAGGAGGGTATTTTAGCCCTTAAAACCATGCAACAACCCCTGGGCAATCAGATCCGTCGATCGAGAGATCAACGGCTCTAATTTGGCCTCAAAATAACTTCATAAGCGCCCTTTACACTCTGGGCGCACAAGATGCTGACACGTGGCACACCTGTAGCCTTCATATCACCATCGGATGGCTCTGCTTCCTCCTCACGTGCACCCAACGCCCGCTTCTTTTCTTCTCACTCACCACTTGCTCAATTTGTGCACCCAATCCTCAGCCATCCCATCTTACGATCTGATGGCTTAAACGCACCCACGTTGCCTTTGCATTTGAAAAAAACACGTTTGTTCCAGCGTTCAGCCGCAGTGCACTCCGATCTTAGCACGTGGTCGTGCCTGCGTGCATCGATGTCCATCTGATGGGCAATAGCACTCGTGCCTCACCTCTTTCCTGATTTGAGCATCGCATAGCTCAAACCCACGTGCTTCACTTCTAGCGCAAGCGCGTAAGCCAACGTGCTACGCGTGAGTTTTGTTACAATTTCCTTTTTACGTCTATTTATCCTTAACTGTTGGATGGACGGCATGGATGCTTCGTGGACCATTGGATGGCCACCCAATAGTTGAGAGTGGGCGAGGGATGGTCTTCAGAGATGGGTCGGCAATGAGGGGCGGCTGTGATGGTGCCATGTGGTGCCATCACGGCCGTCCATCTTCTCTTCTTTGTATCTGGTGATGTAGACCTCCGATCGGGTTGATTTTCGTGCCGTTGGACTGCGATCATTGATCCGGATCCATCCATGTTGTTAGATTTTTCATTTAGGGCTTGGATCTTTATCCTCTAGCTCTGTGGCCTCTATTCTTCTTTGGACTGCACAAGATGCTCTGGTTGTCTAAATGAGACGATTTTGGAAGCATTGGACTCTCGCTGTCGTCTTGATCAGATTTGTACAGACTAATCTATCATC
Organism: Thalassia testudinum; assembly: GCA_037157565.1. NCBI lineage: Eukaryota > Viridiplantae > Streptophyta > Magnoliopsida > Alismatales > Hydrocharitaceae > Thalassia > Thalassia testudinum. The sequence goes on from JAZHRO010000031.1 coordinate 151,928,119, forward strand.
CGCGGCTTCAAAACATCTACGATTAATTTCATCTCTCATTTAATGCATAAAATGAAAATATTATATATACAGCTAATCAAACAACCATTGTGCAAATTACAATGCCTATGAATGCATTATTCCTAAGTTATGCTAGAATCTAGCTTAATTCAGGTGATTTAGGTTGCATGATTGCTATGCAATCAATAAGTACCCTTCCAAGGTAAACCAAAATGGATAGATTGGAGTAAAGTGCGGCTATAAGGTTCCGTAAGTATACCCCACCACCCCAACCCTAGATTTCATTTCGCCACACTAATAACTCAAACCCAAATCAACTTAGGTGCTTGCATAAACCCTAGGTTAGATCTTGGTTGTTTGATTGTCACTCCACTCACTTCACCCACCCACATAAAATAAAATACTCTTCTTCTGTGGGATTTAACTGAAAGCTACACACTTAACACCCACAAATTCTCATCCAAAGGTGCACAAGCACCCTGATTCTACCACTTAACCAGAATCTAACTTGTGGATCCAGTACACCTTAACTCAACACACAAATGAGTTGAAAATTTGAATAGGTTAAATATTGTGTGCCTTAACTAAGTGGTCCAACAGGCTAATTAACTGAGCTGTTTGGGCCGCACCACTAAAGATAAAAGTGATTCATCAGTAGCTTGCCCCATAGGGTTGATTTTTAGGGCTAAACTGGGCACTCCACTTTTTTTTTTATTTTTAAAGCAATATATCATCACTAATGCTTGCAAAACTTGGAATGTTCTACCAAACCTGATTGAATGAACCTAAAGATTAAACCCTAAAAAGCTACTAAACAAGGTTAAACCCTAAAAGACACATCATCAAATAACCTTGTTTGCAAACCATTGGTTGTGCACGCACACACATATTAACTATTTTTTAAGGGTACAACCCATCTAAAAGGCCCATCACATTCCAAGAGCACAATCATCCCAAGCCTTAATTAAAATTGAGTAGATGTTGGCCCTAAAATTCATTGAGTCTGTTTCAGGGTGTTCTCTTAAATGCATTTCGAATTAGTGACGTCTGCTTACTTCAAAAGGTGCTAAGTTGGGGGGCTCGATTGTCAAATGACTTAAGCAAGCAGGGGTTTGGCATAATTAGCGACCCTCGAGACACGCTCCCCCTGCTTCGCCGGCCCAACTTTACCACCTTCGGGAGTAAGGACAACACCAAATTCAGTGTGTGGTCAGAGTTTATTTTTGAAGAATAGGTCCTTAAGCTACCCAATCTAAGGATAGGTTTGGTTGATTGTATTGCAGGGCACCTTTCTTGATTTTGTTTTCCCTCCTACTTCACCATGTATGCTTCCACATCCTACACACATTTCCAATCCTACCCTCCTACCACTACTTATCCTAAAGATAATTACTATCCCGACTTGACTTATGATTACCCATCCACTAGCCGGGATAACTTTAATTGGGGATATGAATCTGCACCTCAGTGTCCAGGGCCTAACCTTGGACAACAAGACTATGATTATCATCCTTCTCACTCCTACAATGATTATAGATCTCCACCCTTTGATGATCAACTAAACCCGATCTACAATCAAGAAGGATATGATGACTATACTCTTACCCTCCCCAAGATTATCTGAACATAAGTCACCACCATTCTTTGAACAACCCAAAATGACCTATTATAGAGAGGACCTCAATTTCTTGACTCCCCTAGTTTTAGCTCAAACCCACCAAACCTTGAACTGAACCATTCGGTTTAGGTGAACCAGGCCCAAGATAGGGTGTTTGCTAACTTGAGAAACACTATACAATCTTCAGAAGCTCAGCCAACACCCTGTACTAAAGCATTGGAGCCCATGATTAAAATGATTAATGAGCTTAATAGTTCGTTATTGGATTGGCTCCAAGATTTTAACGATAGGGGCTCAGGTGAGTTTCTACTTGGGAATTATCGAGATTGAGGATGAAATTCGTGGTTGCCGTAGTCTAATCTTGGGATGATTCTCAAGATGAACCCCCTTCAGGAGAGCCAATGTCTGAATCCACTCAGGCACCCGTTGGGGGGAATACATTTTCTAAGACCAGAGATTACCAGGTTGGACTAGAGCAACCAATTGAGGATGAACCAATTGCCTCACCTGAGGCCTTTGAGCTAGGAAATGAGGAAAAATATGTCTCCATGGACCAGGAATTGATAGATGTTTGCAGCGCTTGATCGTGCTTATAATTCAGAGATGTTGTAGTATAGGTGACCAAGCGTTGACAACAAATAAAAATTTATTACTCGAAAACCTAAGTATTTGAGGTCGAACACAGGGAACAAATGGAATTTATTCACTAATCTCAATAATGTAATTGAACACTTAGAATTACTCAAAACTTAATTCAGAATATATATGCAAGAGTTTATGAATTAAATTTATAGCAAAAATAAAAGAGTTGGATGTCTAATCTTAGACGTCTTAAATAATGGCCTCTTATTTTCTTCTCATTGTAGCTTTCTCTTCTTCTTCTTCTTCTTCTTTTTCCTTCTCCTTCTATTTCTACTTCAGTTGCTTCTCCTCTGCCTTTTTAGCTTCTTCTTTCTTTCTTCCTTCTTCCTTTGCGGGTCTTCTTCTTTCTTTCTTTCTACTTCCATCTTCAGCCTTAGCTCTCCCTTGACTTCCTCTTCGCTTTTGCTCTGCATCTCCTTCTGCCTTGTCTTTCCTTCTTCTCTTCTGACTTCTCTTATTTGCAGCTAAGTGTGAGCTTCACCTTTCCTTAGCACCAGTTGTGCCTTCCTTCCTCCTTTTTCTTCCCTTGGTCTGTCTCTCCTCTGCTACAGTGCGTCTCTCTTCTTCTTCTCCTTTCTCCTTTCTTTGCTGCGGCTACCTTCTTTTCTTTCTAAGTCCTTCTTCCTTTCCTTCTCTTACTGCGCCTCTTCCTCCTTTAGCTTCTTCTTCCTGCACAATCACCACGCAGCAAAACCTATCCCCTACCCTCACCCGCATCTCTCTCTCTGTTTTAACTCTCTTCGATACACTCTCCCAGAGTTGGGTAATCGGGTCGGTCGCATGCCCGGGTCCAGGCGCACCGGCATGGGTGTGGTGCGCGAGGAGTGCATGGATAGGTTAGTCGAGTCTGAGTGCCAGGTCCGCGGGGGAAGTGTCGCGGACGAGGTGTGGTAAGGGCAAGGGACTTCACCCTTGTGTGTCTCGAGGCGAATAGAGCTAAACACAAAATCAATTTATGTTACCTGCCATGCTCATGCGTTCACAAGGTGGGACAAATGTCCCACCCACTTTTGCGCTTTCTTCTGCAGGAGCTCCTTCTTCAAATTGCTGCAACTGGAGGCCTCGTAGAGCTAATTGCTTGGACAGATGAATGTGCAAGACCAACCCGCGCCTTCTGGACCTGGGACCCTGAAGTGCTTAAGCCTGGAGCAAGCTTGCGAGCTCCTTCAAGCCGTCACTAATGGCGGCGGAGGGGTTAGATCTGTCACACATGAATACGGCCTAGTGGACCCATTAAAACATATGGGAAGCTTCGCCATGCGAAGGCGAAGTTGGGATGGTAGGTGGCAGGCCGCGGGGTGGCCTAAGCGTGCGTGCCTAGGTCGCTCTGTGGCTTGGCTTATGGGTTAGGTCGGGGGGTGTTTAGGGAGGTGTAGGCGGTCGATAGATGGGTGGAAGATGCTCAGTGGTTGATGGCGGAGGTGAAGAGGTTGGTGGTGAGACATGTGGAGGTGTGGAGTGATGGGTGCGTCTTGCCGGAGGTTGGCTGGAGATGGGGAAGATGGCGGTGGACAGTGGCTGTCGAAGGGTAATTTGTGAAATAGATTGAGTGGAATTGAAGAGGGGATAGAGAGGAGTAAGTCTAACTTAATTAAGTGGATGAAGGGGGAGAGATGGTGATTGGCAGTACCTGCTATCGTCGGAGAAGACGATGTCCAGTGGAGGGAGACGACGGCGACGACGGGGCTAGAGATGCTCACGCGGGTGTTGCACGATGCAGAAGAAGATGGTGAGGACAGCTCTGCCATTGGTATGGTGGCAGAGCGACGAGAAAGAGGAGGGAGGCTCATCAGAGCTCACTGGACTACTTGGCCGGAGGAGAAGAAGATGAAATTGGGGTGGATCTCTGGCCAAGTCAAGCTGAGGAAGTGCGGCCAAGGTTGAGGATCATTTTATAGGCACTGGTAAGGGCTCTTGTGCTTGGAAGACAAGCTTCCAAATGCAAGAGTCCTCGTCGAAGTAGGAATTCTGTGGGATACCCAAATCTCTCGTGCGTTCGCACGAGAGATTGGTTGTGAATCAGGGGTTAGGACCACGCTCAAATGGAAGGGAATTCCTCAGAGAATCTCCCTCCCAAATCTAGGAAGAGATCTCTGAGGAATCAGAGAGTACTCCCCCTCCATTCTCGCCGAAGTAGGATTTCTCCCCATTAATGGTGGAGGAACCTATTTGTAAGAGTGGTGAGGAAGTTAGGTGGGTCTGTGTAATGGTTTTCAAAAGATAGGGGTCAAAATGTAATTGGGTGTACTATTTTGCAAAGTAGGTCAAGATGACCTCCCCTTAGGTCCAAATTTTGGTACAAACCTAATTTGGACCTAAGGAATATAATGGTGAAGTTGGATTTTAGGTTTGACTACGTTTGACTGGGCATTTTGCATAAAAACCCAAATTAGGTCAATTAATGAGCTAGGACCCCAATCTAGGTCAAAATAGGTTCCAAAGGCCAATTTGAAGGTTCTAAACCCTTGGGGATATTTTTCCATGAATTTTAGAGGTTTTATTTGATTTTTATCCTGACCAAAACCTTGTTGAATTAAACGAGTCTATTTTAGGGTTACAAGATGTCATTTAATTCCTAGATTGCATATGAACCCATTTCTAATTGAACCAACCCACTTTTTATCTTATTTAGACCATTTGACCTATGTTTTGCCTCTGCGAAAACCCTTTTATGTATTATAATGGTAAAATTACAGTTTTAACCTTTATTTCATGTTTTCTTCAGTGAACACTTATTCCTTGAATTAGGTCCTTCTCCAGGTTATGTAGGAGCTCTTATTCTCTTTCTTAGGTCAAAATGAGTTAGTTAGGGCTCATGATGAGGCTCTCATCATACCCCCATGCCTAGCTTTTGCTAGTCCCTTAGCAAAATTTCAAGGCTTTAACTTCTATTCTAGACCCTTAATGTCTGTCATTAGTTGTGATAAGTGCTTTTCTTTTTCTTGTGATTAGTTTAGAATGCCGACAATAGGCCTAGAGGTACTCAAGTACCAACCAAAATTCAGACCTGACCCGCTTTAGCCTCAGTCCTCCGTGAAGGTTTTTAAGGCCCGCAGAAACTATCTTAGGGTTTGTTGGACTCTGCGGTTAAAGCACCCATGCTTGAGACATTTTTAGCCTAGGTTCAGTTTGCAGTGCATTTTTTGTAAGAGAGAGACAGAAAATTTATTTGTTTGAAGAGCTTTCTCTCTCTTTTCTTTTTATTTCTAGCTTCGGATTGGCTTCTCAACATGGTCTGTATCGGATTCCTCGTCCCCATCATCAATCCTTAAGGGTCCGTGGCAATCGATTCTTCGTGATAGCACCGCCCATGGCAACCCCCAGAACCTTGGCTTTCGAGATTTCGAGATAATCCCGCCCATGGCATTTCGTGGCCAAATCCAAACCCTGGCAATCGACATTTCGTGATAATACCGCCCATGGTATCTGAACCAACGGAGTGCTTACATGCCCCCGGTAGGATATTTAAATATCCTAAGAGACAAGCATCGAGGAGACGATATGTTGTTGCACATCTTCGAGGGGAATTTCCCGCTTCTCCATGCCGGGAACTCATCCAAATTAACTTGTGTTGATCGGTCGCTCCTAATCTAGGAGACTTTTCAGACCATAAAAACACTTTTTGCGTGATTTTGATATTTATGCGCATTGAACCAGACTGTGTGTGGATTACGGTGCTTAGGTTACCGAATCCCACAAATCTAAGGTCAGTTAACGAGGCTGAATACTTCCTAAGCCTTAGACCTAATACTTAAGCTTCGCATTTTCCCCAACCTCTTGAGGATTATCCAGATCTTAGCAGGTACGTGAATTTTTAAGCCTAGGAGTCTAGCCCAAAAGGCCTAAGATCAGTGTTCCTGCTAATCTCTTTTTGTGTCTCCTTAGCACTTTTCTTTCATTTTTCTCTTTTCTTGACGTGGTCTAGAACTTCGATTAATTCCTTAATCTCTTACTAATGACTATCTCTTTTTCTTTTTCATTTTGTGCTCCTTTTTGTCATTTTTGCTCTTTTTCACCTCCTTATAATTATGTGGCTTACAAAATTTCCTCCCTCCATTTTTTGTTCTTTTTTATAATTTTTCAGTTTTTTTGTGTTTTTGACATATGTGAATTTTTTTGTAAGAATCCTTCTGACTTTTTCTTGGTTCTGTATGTATGCACTTTATCACCCCCCATGCCTAAGTTTTGGAATGTCCTCATTGTAAACGGAGGGTGTGAAATAGTGTTGAGGTCAGGGACTTAGAACAGAATACATCGGGTGGGTGAATAGGTCGGAAATGCCTGATGTGGACAATTTCAAGCTTTGGTACGTGTACCAGAGGTGGGATCAACTGTCTAAGACTGAACTCAAGGTGCAATGGACGTGGAGTACAGACAGATAATCATACGGGTTCTGTTTTTGGAATGACGGGTTGCCACCCGTTAAGCACTAAATTCAACGCCTTCAGCCAAGCGGACATGGGGTGGAGAGGGAGTGGTCAAATCAGCGAAGTTTTGTAAAATAAGCACCTTGATTAAGAGCTTGGTTGGTCCAACCAGGTGCTTGTTAAGATCAACGGGTTGATGATGCAGCCCAAACCCAATTAGTCTGGTGGGTTGATAGATGTAGATCAACAGATGCGGAACCCACCATATGAAATGAAGTTCTGATGGATGTGGAAATGAAAACTTGGGTTTAGGCTGAGTCGAATCAGCCTGGTTAGAGTAGGGTTCCGAAAAATAATTAGTGCATGGTGTGGAAACCCTATAGGGGTGATCAGAGAATGGTGGATCATGTTTTTCAGTCTGATTGCTACCCGATACCCAGTATAGATGTGGAGTTAAATCATCTGCAAATGGCTCAGTGAGAGGTGAATCAGAATAGAAATTGAGTCCGGTTGCGAGTCGGGGTAGAGAACGGGTTTTGATCGATTCTGTATGTGTGGAAGAGGTGGCTTCAATGAGAATCGTGTATGAGGGCTCTTCTAGAAAGGAATGACAGGTGGTCTCATGTAGAGACTACTCATGGTAACTTTCAAAATCGGAGTTAGAGAATGAGTCATGTGAGTTGAGGTCGTAGATTGGCTTGTTATAATCAGGAAGCAGATTTTCTCCAATGTTATGGTCAGATTTGAACTCGTCGGAGAGTTTGCGAAAATCAAAATTTGAATGAGATTCAGGATCATGAGTTTCACCATAGAATAAATCATATGCTGTAGATTCAGCAGCCTGACTGAGGTCTAGTCTAGATGTCAATTCTTAGCTTAAAAGGTGTCCTTATCTGGTAGAGGCTCAAGTTCTAAGCTGGTAGGACAAACCCAATTCAAACCCCACTCGTCCAACTCCTTAGTTTCTGTATCGTAAATTGGCATGACTTTCAAAAAATCAATTGGTTTCTTTGAGGATGTTGGCAAGGGATATTCATCAAATAGAGACCCAAAATCATATTCATTGAAAAATTGATCTTCCTCATATGGGGCCTTGAAATCTTCCCAATAGGTTTCAGATCTAGATTCTGGGCTTAGGATGTGGGTTGAATCACTAGAATCTAGGTTCGAATAACCTTCGAGGGTCACCTTATCAGAATAAGGGACAGAATTTACACCCTCGAGAGGTTCAATTCTACTCTCATTATTGCAGGAGTTTTGGGATTCTAAGCCTGGTGATTCATTGTTTAGAGTTGGCTCAACATTGTGTTCTCCTGCCATTGGAGTTTCCCAGCCTTCTTCAATATCAGGCACATTGTACTCCATCTGGGTTGAGAATCCACAACCTTTTTGTGCCTCAAGCCCGAGATTAGATTGATCCTCCCAAGATGTTTCATCCTCAGTTTGTGGCATATACGGGTATTTCCGGTCGATGATTTGTTTTAATAATTTCATTATCTCTTCCTGTCTTTCAAGATCATCTTGGTGTTGCTCCCAAAGTCGAGGATTTGTCATGCATTGAAGATATTCAAGATTGTGCAATTTTTCTTTCTCTATGTATCCTGTGATGAGCATGTCTCGGGTTGATCCTTTTGTGGCTTCTGCCAATAGTACTTGGGCACAAGTTGTGATAAAGGTTGTGGTTGTTGGGACATCAACCTAAATGTTTTCTACTAGTGTTGAGGTTTTGTCTTCTTTTTCATAGAATTTCAAGGCATCTTCAATCATCCTATCTCTCATGGATCTCCGATATTCAGGTTTCTTGAATGGTAGTCCTAGGCGACTTGGCTGCATATTTGGATCAGGTGGTGGAACCAAGATGTAGAATCAAAGTTTGAATCAAGGTGTAGAATCAAGTTATGAAGTGATTAGATCTGAATAACGAGTCCTACTGAAAATGTATGTGTGTGCTCTAAAGAGAACAGATGAGGGACTGAAGATGTTTTTGACCCAATCGAGGCATCCAAAGACGTTTGGATGACTATGGAGGTTCAGGGCGGATGATACCCCTGGATCAGAAAGTAGTCCACCTGAGAATTACCTAGGCAACTAGAGAGGGAGAGTCCCACAAAGACCCTTACACGGTAGAGCGTCCCCATGGGTTACAGGGTTTCCCCCACCTAACCTCTCTTGTCACTGAGATTCCAGGTAGACCAGAATGGGGACCTTGACCTCTTAAGTCTACCACTTTTATTTCAAAGGTGCTTTAGGGTTCTCACTTGAACTTTAGATGTTTTGATGTTGTGACCTAATTTGGGGGTTGGTTGACCCAAGGGGTCAACTTCACCTGACCTGTCCTAAATATGATAGAATGATTCTAGGCTTGGGACCTAGAGATCACCCTGATTTGACTCCTAGTTTATTAGGTCCAGGATTTTAAGATTCAAGTGCTGTTAGAGCTCAATTTTTAGGGTTTTATCTTATTTAGATCTCTTCAATCAAGGGCTTGGGTAGCACACCGATGCGGGAGGGTTCATTTCCTTTTAAACAGGCATGTGTGACTAGCACTCCAAGACCCTACTGTAGAAACCTTAATTTGGTTCTATTTCCAATCCTCTTTTCTTCTTGAAAAGGGTTCTCTTTGGACTTAAAAGCAAGAAATGTGTTGTCCGTAGAGATTAAGCATGATTTCTATTAGGCATAGGAATTTGTGGGATAGGATCTAGAAAGAATCACTCCAACTTCAAGAAGATTTGAAAAATTTTCTCAAAATCAGGAAATGTTTGCCTTAAAGATGGTGATTACTATAGAAAGAAGGCATATGATTCCTAAATTAATTGCTTCCTTTTGTCTTTCAAGGATTAGGGGATGGTTTAAGGAAGAAAAGAGATTACCTGCCTTGGAGTAGTTGACTTGCGGGAGGGATCTTCTCGTGAAATACCTTGCAAGATCACAACAAAGCAAAGTAGGGCAAGTTAGTGTTCAATATGATTAAAAGAATGCGGAGATTAGTGATAGATTGCGCGCTTGATCGTGCTTATAATTCAGTCACGTTGTAGTATAGGTGACCAAGCATTGACAACAAATAAAAATTTATTACTCAAAAACCTAAGTATCCGAGGTCGAACACAGGGAACAAATGTAATTTATTTACTAATCTCAATAATGTAATTGAACACTTAGAATTACTCAAGACTTAATTCAGAATATATATGCAAGAGTTTATGAATTAAATTTATAGCGAAAATAAAAGAGTTGGACGTCTGATCATAGGATTAAACGTCTTAAATGATGGCCTCTTATTTTCTTCTCATTGTAGCTTTCTCTTCTTTTTCCTTCTCTTTCTATTTCTACTTCAGTTGCTTCTCCTCTGCCTTCTTAGCTTCTTCTTTCTTTCTTCCTTCTTCTTTCTTTCTTTCTTCTTCCTTCTTCAGCCTTAGCTCTCCCCTGACTTCCTCTTCCTTTTGGCTTTGCATCTCCTTCTGCCTTGCCTTTCCTTCTTCTCTTCTAACTTCTCTTATTTGCGGCTAAGTGTGAGCTTCACCTTTCCTTAGCTCCAGCTACGCCTTCCTTCTTTTTTCTTCCCTTGGTTTGCCGCTCCTCTGCTACAGTGCATCTATCTTCTTCTCCTTTCTCCTTCCTTTGCTGCAGCTACCTCCTTTTCTTTCTAAGTCCTTCTTCCTTTCCTACTCTTACTGCGCCTCTTCCTCCTTTAGCTTCTTCTTCCTGCACAATCACCACGTAGCAAAACTTATCCCCTACCCTCACCTACATCTCTCTCTATGTTTTAACTCTCTTCGGTACACTCTCCCAGAGCTAGGTAATCGGGTCGGTTGCGTGCCTGGGCCCAGGTGCACCGGTGTGGGTGTGGTGCACGAGGAGTGCACGGATAGATTAGCTAGGTCCGGGTGCCAGGTCCGCGGGGGAAGTGTCGCGAACGAGGCGTGGTAAGGGCGAGGGACCTCACCCCTATGTGTCTCAAGGTGAATAGAGCTAAACACAAAATCAATTTATGTTACCTGCCACGCTCATGCGTTCACGAGGTGGGACTAATGTCCCACCCGCTTTTGCACTTTCACCCGCATGAGCTCCTTCTTCAAATTACTGCAACTAGAGGCCTCGCAGAGCTAATTTCCTGGACATATGAATGCGCGAGACTAACCCGTGCATTCTGGACCTCGGACCCTGAGGTGCTTCAGCTTGGAGCAAGCTTGCGAGCTCCTTCAAGCCGTCGCTAATGGCAGCGGAGGGGTCAGATCTATCACACACGAATATGGCCTAGTGGCCCCATTAAAACATATGGGAAGCTTCATCGTGCAAAGGCGAAGGTGGGACGGTCGGTGGGAGACCTCGGGGCGGCCTAGGCGTGTGTGCCTAGGTCGCTCTGTGGCCAGGCTTATGGGTTAGGTCGGGGGGTGTTTAGGGAGGTGTAGGCGGTCGATAGATGGGTGGAAGATGCTCAGTGGTCGATGGCGGAGGTGAAGAGGTTGGTGGCGAGACGTGTGGAGGTGTGGAGTGATGGGTGCATCTAGCCGGAGGTTGGCCAGAGATGGGGAAGATGGCGATGGACAGTGGCTGTCGAGGGATAATTTGTGAAATAGATTGAGGGGAATTGAAGAGGGGATAGAGAGGAGTAAGTCTAACCTAATTAAGTGGATGAAGGGGGAGAGATGGTGACTGGTAGTACCTGCTGTCATCGGAGAAGATGGTGTCCAGTGGAGGGAGACAATGGCGACGACGGGGCTAGAGATGCTCGCACGGGTGTTGCATGATGTAGAGGAAGATGGTGAGGACAGCTCTGCCACTAGTATGGTGGCAGAGCGACGAGAAAGAGGAGGGAGGCTCACCGGAGCTCGATGGACTACTTGGCCGAAGGAGAAGAAGATGAAATTGGGGTGGATCTCTGGCCAAGTCGAGCTGAGGAGGTGAGGCTAGGGTTGAGGATCATTTTATAGGCACTGGCAGGGGCTCTTGTGCTTGGAAGACAAGCTTCCAAACACAAGAGTCCTCACCGGAGTAGGAATTCTGTGGGATACCCAAATCTCTTGTGCATTCGCACGAGAGATTGGGTGTGAATCAGGGGTTAGGACCACGCTCAGATGGAAGGGAATTCCTCAGAGAATCTCCCTTCCAAATCTAGGAAGAGATCTCTGAGGAATCAGAGAGTACTCCCCCTCCATTCCTATCTAGAGTAGGATTTCTCCCCATTAATGGTAGAGGGACCTGTTTGTAAGAGTGGAAAGGAAGTTAGGGGGGTCTGTGCAATGGTTTTCAAAAGATAAGGTCAAAATGTAATTGGGTGTACTATTTGCAAAGTAAGTCAAGATGACCTCCCCTTAGGTCCAAATTTTGGTACAAACCTAATTTGGACCTAAGGAATAAAATGGTGAAGTTGGATTTTAGGCTTGACCACGTTTGACTGGGCATTTTGCACAAAAACCCAAATTAGGTCAATTAATGAGCTAGGACCCCAATCTAGGTCAAAATAGGTTCCAAAGGTCAATTTGAAGGTTTTAAACCCTTGGGGATATTTTTTCATGAATTTTATAGGTTTTATTTGATTTTTATCCTGACCAGAACCTTGTTGAATTAAACGAGTCTATTTTAGGGTTACAAGATGTCATTTAATTCCTAGATTGCATATGAACCCATTTCTAATTGAACCAACCCACTTTTTATCTTATTTAGACCATTTGACCTATGTTTTTCCTCTGCGAAAACCCATTTATGTACTACAATGGTAAAATTATAGTTTTAACCTTTATTTCATGTTTTCTTTTGAGAACACTTATTCCTTGAATTAGGTCCTTCTCCAGGTTATGTAGGAGCTCTTATTCTCTTTCTTAGGTCAAAATGAGCTAGTTAGGGCTCATGATGAGGCTCTCATCAATAGATAACCTTGAGACATATATAAATGAGGATCATGAAATCTTTGATTCTGAGGGTGAGACATCTCTTAATGAAGTCTCACTTGAGCTTAAGGAAGATTATTTTAGTGAGACAAACGAGCCTAAGGAATTTGATGAACCATTTGATAACTTGACTATCAAAGATTGTGATCTGGTTGGGGCCAACTTGGATGGTCTAATTGCTGCTTTATTAGAAGATTCATTCAGTAGCCCCATTTCTCATTCGCACCCTAATGAATATAGTGATGATCTTGAAATTATCAAACCCAAGTCAATCTTGATTCAGCCACAATTATTTGACTTGGGTATTTTAGATGGGGTGTACAATGATTTGGAGCTCCCAGAAACATTGATTTTAGAGGATAGGAATTTGGAAGTTAAAATCTGGGAAGCTACTTCTGAGGGAAATACGATTTTGGATCTAAGGACTCCTGTTAACCTGAAACCATCTACCTTTTATGAGGACCCTATGATATCTTTGATGTGTAACCCAAGCCCAGAATAATTGATTATCTTTTTTAGCTGAATTCTAAGTGGACACCGGAATTTAGTGAATCAGATCTACCCATTGTCTGCCACTTTAGTCTTGGGTTGTACACCACAAAACCACAGGTCCGGCCTTGTAAACATAACAACCTTAGGTTTTGGGTGATTTTCATCCAGAACCTTAGAACCACTCGACCTTGGGAAATGAGTCTACACCACAACTTGGTCCACATCTGTGGACATCTTCTGCTAGCGGGCTTGAGGATCAATCTTTTAATTCTGATTTTGACCTGCACTTGTAAATTTTTAATTTCTTCTTTGTTTGTATATTATGCCTAGATAAAGGCAATAACTTTAGTACATGTGTATATTCCATGTTCTCTGCAGAATTGATCAGATTGTCATGAAATTCAGGTGCATTTTGTTATTCTACCCTTTTTATGTCTTTATTTCTACAATGAAGACATTACATCATTTAAGTATGGCGGGTGGATACTTAATTCTAAAATTATTTCGTTAGCTCCATAGAATTTCTTTTATTTTCTTTAAAAAAAATTAAATTCAAATAATAATAATAATAATAGAATTAGGAGAAGAGAACTTAGGCATTAGGAGTTGTTAACTTTAGGAAACGATACTTTAGGACCTGAACACTAAAATGTGGACTTGGTCTTGAGTCCTCGCCAAGTAATTTTATTCTAATTTGGCTAATAAATTACGGTGATAAGTACACGACTTATCAACCCACCCTCTGATTTGAGGGGCCTTTAAGTCTAAGCATCTACACACTATTTGCACTAACTCACTTTTTGGTGATTTTCATAGAAATTAGGAAACTAATGAACATTCTAGGGTAGCATTGCTGGTAAGTTGTCCTAGGTAACAACCCATTGGCCGGTTGTCTAGAGCCCTACTACATGATCATACTTATTCTACTGATTTTAAGTAAATCTTAGATCAAGGAAGCCACCTACCTAGAAAAAGTAAAAAAATGACACTAAAAATAAAAAACATATATAGAAAAATAAAAAAAGGAGAAAATAATAGAAAAATAAACCACACTCCACCGCACGAATATGGCTGACAAGTTGCTGTGGGTAAAATCCCATTGGCCAGTTGTCTAGAGCCCAGCTCACAAAAATGCACAAATAATTTCCAAAACACTTAGGAAAGAAGCGGGGAAGTAGAATAAACCAGGGAGATATACACTGGGTTCACCCTTGTGTAGACTCCATAAAAAAATAAAAAAAGTAGGGAGAAAGCTACCGATCGGAAAGATAAACCTTTAGGTAGAAACTCTAAGGTCACCTAGGGTCGTAGAAACTTAAGTCTGTTTTAATGGCCGCTCAGTGAGTCTATCACTCTTTCATAAGATGCTTAGCACTTAGAGTCCTTTTCGAGTCTTGGGCAAGTTGGGTAGTCGTAAAAAGTTATCTCGAAACTCTCAAACTCCAAAAGTCCAAAAAAATTATAAAAGAAGAAAAAGCAAAAAAATGTATCATCCCTTTTCAAATAAGGTGAGGACTTGGTCTATCTGCATTTTGGCAGGCATTTGAGCACTGTCCAGTCTTCGTAGGTTAGGCCCTTAGTTGAAATTTCCATTTGTTAATAAACAACTAATGCCTTAAGCGATCAAGTCCTAATTATGTTTTTATACATAGCATTTAGTTTGATTTTGCTAGGGACTAGCAAAAGATTGGCATGGGGGTATGATGAAGACACATGTAATTAGGATAAACTACCTATTTATGCATGTTCCTAAGCTTAGATATGCATTCCATGATATAAATATTGCATAGCATGCATCATTTTGCATTTAGAGTAGCCTGTACAAATTTTAGGTTAATTGCATCCTTTTATGGCCAGGAGAGAAGGAGATTTTATTCAAAGCCTCTGATTGATGATCTGATCATACGAATCTAATTAGCATGACGATCGAAGTCCAATGCCTCCAAAATCATCTTGATCGGAGTCCCGTAGCACCTTATGTAGTTCAAGTAAGACAACAGCCAAGAGACTAGGTGATGCAATTTGAAGCTTCAAACGACAAATCCGACCACATGGATGGATTTGGATCAACGATCGCAGCCCAACGACGTAAAAATCGACTCAATCCGACTTCTGTAGCAACCCCTACAAGGAAAAGAAGATAAATAGCCCAGATTGTGCCACGTGGCACTATCCAGGCCCCCCATGGACACATACGCACCATCACACATGCGGAGGAAGCAGGCACGCGCTGTAGTGAGCGCGTGGAAGCAGTGCAGCACGCGGAGGCAGTGCAACGCCAGTGAGCACGTGCGACATAGGGTGCGGAGCACACGTGTGTGGCACATGAGATGGAGCTTTAATGACGCTTGCGGTGGATATTCAGTGACATTTATGTTCATCACCAAATGTCCTATGTACGAAATGGGTCCTTTCCTCCACTATAAAAGGACCCCTACCCCTCCCATTCTTCTTCATCTCTTCCTTTCTTTCCCTCACCACCTCCAAGGCTCTAGAGAGAGCTTGTCCCAAGCTTGGGATGCTCCTCTAGAGTAGAAAATCAAATATTTTTCCCACCTCTCATCCCTATTTGTGGAGCATCCCATGGTTATCCTCTCATCACTTTGGGAAGTAGATCCTCGCCGCGACGCCGACCCATCCCACCCTCCATCCTCCGATGTCGTTCTCCTTAGTCCCATTCCTCACCACCTTCGTCCGAACACCGTCAAAGCAAGCCATCCTCCAAGAGACCGTCGAGGGGGATTCTTCTCACCACTCTATCTTTTTGCTTTCTAGTGTAGTTTTCCAATTTTCAATTTGTAGCAAACTCTTTAGATATATATATTGATTGTTTCTCTCTCTCTGACCCCTATTTTGCAAGTAGATTAGTTAGATAAATTTTTGTTGATTTGATCTCTTGCTTTATAAAAATACCAAAAACATCATAAAAGATAAAAATAACAAAAACAAATAAAATCGAAGCATGGATTTCATAAACTGAACGATTGCCTCCCCATGTTCAACCTAGGATTCCCTTTCGAGTTTTAGTAAATTTTATCTGGTTAGCAGATTTCTAGGCACTACAATGACGGATTTCCTACTCAAATCTTTTCACGCATGAAAACCCGCCTATCAATGTGTATACATCTAAGTAGCCTAAAATGTCTATTTATGCATGTTCTTAGTATCATAGAAGCATCACGCATTATAAATAGTGCATAACATGCATCATCATGCATTTAGATCAATTTATATAAATTGTATAGTAATTCGCCTCTTTTTGTGGCCAAGGACAGGGCAACATTTATCAGGGCCTCGAATTAAAGATCCAACCATACAGATCTAATCAGGACGACAATCGGAGTTCAATGACTCCAAGATCACCCCAATCGGATTTCCGTAGCATCAAATACAGTCCAAGAAAGATCAAAGTTTAGGGACCAAGGTGGTGAAAAATCTGACTTTGGATGATAAACCCAACCGCACGGATGGGCTCGGATCGATGATCGCAGCTCAACGACGTGAAAATCGATCCAATCCGACATCCGTTCACCACCTACGAGCATATGAAGATGGACAACTAGGATGATGCCATGTTGCACCATCCCAACCATCCAAACCCGCCCTCACCCCTCCACTCGACTTCTGAAGTCATTCGCACCAGCACCTCTCAACCGTTGGATTCTCATCCAACGGTCGCGAGCGATGGACCCTTGGATTGTCTTTGAGACAATCGCGGGCATAGCGCATTGGGCGAACGCCCTATGCAGAGCGTAAGGAATAGGTTCGAGCCCCGTCTCTCCTCAAATCAAGTGAGAAGCGGTGCGTGGAGAAATTGGAGTGTTCGATCGACATCTAGTGGCTCAGATACGACAACGTGGCGTGCTGGATGAAGGCGCGCGCTTCACACGTGATTTGATGTGCGAACACACGTGATCACATGCACATCTAAAGAGGAAGCGATCAAGAGGGCATTTAAGCCATCCGATCATTGACAATGCGTAAACGTGGTTGAGCACTTAACGCATGGAGCTGAAGAGGCGAGGGTGCGTGCATGTGTTCAGCGACTGATGGGAACACATCATGAGCCATAACTAGCTCAATTTAGTCATTATCAAGGAATAAATGCTCCTACATAACCGCCAGAGAACCCTTATTCATTACATAATCATTTTGAGAGAATGACAAGAAAATAGGGTTAAAACTATAATTTTGCTATCATATCAAGAATTCAATACAATCATGGGTTTTCCCAGGGGTAATTAAGGGTCAAATGGTCTTAAAATTCTAACAAGTGTGTTAGAACAGTCAAAAATAGGTTTTGCATGTTTTGAGAATTAAATGACTTTTGAAACCTAAAAACAGACCCGCTTAATTAACTGAGGTTCTGATCAGGATAAAATTCACCTAAATCCTATAAAATTCATATATAAATATTCTATAGGGTTTGGTATCTTAAATTTGACCATCAGAACTCATCTTGACCCAACACAGAGTCTTAGACAGACATTTGCCCTAATTTAGATTTTTGCATAAATTACCTAGTCAAACGAGCTCAAAACCTAAATATAACTACACCATTATATTTCTTAGATTTAAATTAGGTTTGAACCAAAATTTGGGCCCAATCTGAGATCATCTTGACCAAGTTTACATTTTGGTCCAGTCAGACTCTTCTTATATCATTCAGATCCTTAACTTTTTTAATTCCTTGCAAATGGCCACCTAACCTTGTCATAATTTCCACGCATAGGTCCCTACCACCATGAATCCTATTCATACAACTCCGACGACCTTTGATTGAAGAGAACTCCTTTGCTCAATCAATCCCTTCCAAAATTGGAAGGGAGATTCCTTGAGGAGTCCTCTTCCCAATGAATCCATCCATGTGCCCTAAAACTTTCCCACTCATGAGAACGCATGAGAGATTAGAGTACCTTAAAACTTCCATCTTTTATGACATTTCCTAAGCTTGGAATCTCGCCTTCCAAGCCCTAAAACCCCTATAAAAGGAGCCCCAAGGCAGGGCCATGTTCTTCAGCTAGGATTTGGCCACAAACCCCTCTTCCTAACCCTTACCTTCGGCCTCCTTTGACCTAGCTCTAGCGAGCTCCTCCCCCGTCATCCCACGACCTCCCAACAGCCAAATTGGGAGCATATTCTTCCTCCTCGACTTCCTACGCCTCTCGACGACCACATCAGAGGTGCCCTAGCCCCTTCTTCCTCGCTATCTTTCCCTTTGGAGGTTCGTCTTCCCCACGTCCGGCCATCACACCGGCGTGGGAATATCTTCCCCTTTCATCCCTAATTTTAGGTTCCAACGTTCCCTCCCCTTCCCTCCTTTTTCCCTATTTCTATCTCTCAAAACAACCGCCGACCACACGTCTCCCCCTCCGTCTTCTTCCACTCCGGTGAAGCTCCTGGGACACCCAACCGTCGCTCCACCGCACGAATCGTGTCACTATCACCTCCATAAGCTCTGCCACGTCACCCTCTACAAAATCTCTCTATCTATTCTCCTTCCCATCCACTCAAAACACCCACCGAATAACCCACCTTCTCACAACCATCCCTGTCATCGCTCAGCCACTACACCTACTCCCACGCCACAAAACCACTGCCACTGCATTCCTTGTCCACCGATGACCCTCTTGAGCTTTTTAATCGGGGTGAGAAGCCCGTGTTCTTATATTTCAGGTGCCAGCTTCAGCTGCCATTACCGAGAAGTCTCAAGCTTGCTCGAAGCTCGCACCAGGTCTCGATAGCTCTAGGTTCCCGCTTCAGAAGGTGCGGAACTCTTCCCAGAATAGGCGTGGACCAACAAATTAAGATGCTGACCGACCTTGTGGTCCAATTGGTGAAGAAGCTTCAGCCACTGCTGCAACCGAAGACAATGCGAGACTTTAGTCCCACCTCGTTTGCTAACGAGCACGTGAAGGCACATATATTGAATTTGTCTTTTAGGCTTATGGCCTTAAGTGACACAGGGGGTGAGGTCCCCGCACCCTCACATGCCTCTCCCATGACACTTCACCCACAGACCTGGTGCACACGACTACCCACCTAAGCCTATCCACTTCTTGGTCACTACACCACGCTTGTGAACCTGGACCCGGGTGCATGCCTACCCGATAACCCAACTACCCTGACTGACCCTGGGAGGGTGAAACCCAGAGAGAGAAAGAAAGAGAGTGTGTGGGGCAAGGGAGGGTTTTGGCCTGTGAGACACTTAGCCAATTCTGAGATTGCTTCCCTTGTGCGTAAGAAGAAAGGAAGAAAAAGGAAGGCACAGAAGGAGAAGAGGAAGATGATAGCAAAGAAGCTAAGGAAGAAGGCTCGTGTGTGAAAAGAAAGCAGAGGAGGAGAGAAGAGAAGAGAGCAGAAGAAAGAAGGCACAGCCACAGAAGAGAAAAGAAGAAGGAGCAATAGACAGAGAAGAGGAAGAAGAGAACAGTTGAAGAAGAAAAGAGAAAAGTAGAAGTAGAGAAGAGGAAAAGAGAAAGAAACACTTGTTGGATAGGTCGACTGATTTGAGGCTTTATCTAAGTACCTAAGTTTGATGGTTGATGGCATTGTTGCATTATTTGCATATATGCTTAGATTGAATAATTGGTGATCTGAATCACCATTGTTTTTATTTTTGAGATTCTTTTTGCGATATGTTAAACTCATGCTTTATATTTATTATCAATTCTGAGTTATCTCTTGTGCTCATTTACATATTTATTGAGATTAGTGTGTGAATTTTTATTTACTCCCTATGTTCGACCTCGGATTTCATTCGAGTAATAAATATTTTAATTGTTTTCACACTAATTCAATCTATACTGCAATGCGATGATTTTAAAACCCGTTTCAAAGAGACTAACATTTTGGCGTCGTTGCCAGGGAGCAATGCATAATTCACCACTATTCTATGCATTATTTGACTATATTTAAGCACTGACTTGCCCTATTTGCTTTCTTGTGACTTTGCGAGGTACTTCACGAGGAGATCTTCTATGCAAATCAATTACTTCAGGGCAGGTAACTTCTCTATTCTTCCCTAATCAACCTCCTAATCTTGGGAAGACAAAAAAGAGAACCAATCAATTAGGAATCACCTGCCTTCTTTTTCATAGTAATCATCATCTAAAAGGAAAGTTTTCTAATTTGCGAAATTATTTTTCAAATCTGATTGGAGTTTGAAGTGATTCTATTTAAAATTCCCTACCCAAAATTTCCTGTGCCTAGTAAGGACAACACTTAAATTCTAAATCACTTTAGGCTAACACATTTCTTGCTTGAAGCCGAGGGTGAACATATAAAGATCAATTGAACTTGGAAATAGAGCCAATTAGGGTTTCAATTCTTAGGGTCTTAGAGTACTAGTTCACACTTGCCTAAATTAGAAGGAAACAAATCCACCCACATTTGTGTGATACCAAGCCTTTGGTTGAAAAGAACTAATCAACAAAAACCCTAAAATCAGACTCTAATCTCACTTGAACCCTAAAATCCTCGGACCTAATAACCTAAGAGTCAAATCAGGGTGATTTCTAGGTCTTGACTTAGATCTCATTCTGCCATCTTTAGGGTAGGTCAGGTGAAGTTAGCCTACATTATAAGCTAACCAACCTCCAAATTAGGTCATAAGTTGAAATTAACTTCTAATCAAGTGCAACTCAAGGCACAAAATAGGACATAAAATTGGCAGACTTAAGGTCTTAAGTTCATACATACCGGTCTACCTGCACCCTCAATGACAAGGAAGGTTGGGTAGGGGAAATCCTGTAACCCGTGGGGACGCTCTACCATGTAGGGGTCTTTGTGACGCTCTCCCTTCCAGGCTGCCTAGGTATTTCCTGGGTGTATGAATTTTTTATTCAGAGGTATCATCCACCTCGAAATTGCCTTAGTCATCCAAAGAATCTTTGGGTGCCTTGATTGGGTCAAATCTTACATCCAGTCCCTCATCCCTTCTATTTAGAGCACATACACAGATTTTCTTTGGAATCACTTTCAGATCTGATCAACTTTAATCTAATCTGAGTTTTGATTCTACATCTTGATTCCACCATCTGATTCAAAAATGCAACCTATAGGAAGACTATTTAGGAAACCTGAGTCCCAAATGAGCTTGAAAGAAAAGATACTTGAAAATGCCTATAGAAACCGTGAAGAATATTATGCAAGGGACATTCAGGAAACATTTGCAAAAATAACAGAAATCATCATGAACTGTGTAGAGATAATATGGACACAAATGAAATATGGTTCAACCCGGGATCTCCTATTAGTAGAACACAGTGAATTGGTGAAATTACACAACAATGATTGTTTGCAATGTTGGTCAAACCCTTCACTTCTAGAAAAATTCAATGAATTTTTAGAAAAATAGGGAGAATTGCTGAATAAGTTATATATAACAATTGATCAAAAGTACCCGTTAGAAACTAACAAAACATCTTGAAGTGAGACTAGTGATCAACACAATTTCCCACATCCGGCTTTGATGATCAAGCTTGTTATGGACCCCCAACCCAAATGGAACCTGATTCAAATTACGAACAAATTATCATTCCTAATCTTGAGATGGGTTGAGAGAATCCAATTGCATGAGAACATGATTTCATGCCAGCCCTAGAGATACAAAACCCTGGTTCACCAATCTTAGATTTCCAGACTCCTGTGATAATGAGATTGACTTAGAACCTCTCGAGGGTGTAAATTCCGCTCCTTATTTTGATAAGGTGACCCTCGAGGACAATTCTGACATCCCTATAGAGCCCAACCTAGATTCTAGTGATCCAATCCACACCCTTAGCCTATAATCTGGATCTGAGCCTTCTTGGTAGGATTACAAGGCCCCATGTAATGGAAATCAGATTTTGAATCTAGATTATGATTCTGGGCCTTGATTTGATGAATGCACCTCTCCAACCTCCTCAGAAATACATATTGATTTTTCAGAAATCACGCCTATCTGTGATATAGAAACCAAGGAGTTGGAAGAGTTGGGTTTTGATTGGGTCTTCCCTACAAGCCAAGAACCCGAGCCAGACCTAATAGGGATACCTTTTTAAGATCGGAATCTGAGAATAGGCTAGACCAAAGTCAGGTTGCTGAGTCTACATCTTTTGATTTATTCTGTGGTGGAACCTATGATCCCGAATCAGATTTAGAACTTGATTCTCGCAAGTTCTCTGAAGATTTCGAATCTTACTATGATTTCGGAGAACCATTGTTTCTTGACGACTACAAGCCAATCTACGACCTCAGCATACATGATCTATTCTTCGACTCTGACTCTGAGGTCCCTGATCCCGAGATCACTGATTCAAAATTAGGTTCCATTGAGATGGAATCATTTCTTTTTGATACTCAAGAATCAGAAACAGAAATTGCCGAGAGTGTCTACAACCCAAAGTTCAAATCTTTTCTTGATTCAAATTTTCTTAATCCTATAAACACTCTTCAAGCATTTACCTTTGATTTTGATGGATACTATGAGGACTCTCTAAATGAACCCACCTTTGAATCCTTCCTAGAGGAGTCCTCACACACAATTATTCTTGAAGCCACCTCTTCTACACATGCAGAACCTTCCTAAACCCATTCTCAACCCCAACCTGCTACTGAACTCAATTACTACTCTGATTCTCCTCGCAATGAGCCAGTTGCAGATGATTCTCCTCCACATTCCAATCGGGTTTCGGACATCGATCAGACTACAAATCATGCCCCCATCCTTCTTTGATCATTTTCGTAGTGTTCCTACATCCTCCACTAATTCATTTTCATTTGAGGATCCCTACTCTGATCAGGATGATTCAACTCAGCCAAACCCTAGCTATACACTTCCATATCCTATTGAGCTCCATAGTATATGGTGGGTTCCACATCTTCTGATTCACATCTATCAACCTACCAGATTGATTGGGTTTGGGCTGCATCATCAACCTGCTGATCTGAACAAGCACCTGGTTGAACCAACCAGGCTATTGATCAAGGTGCTTATTCTGCAAAACCCATATGATTTAGCCATTCCTTCTCCATACCATTTTCCTCTTGACAGAAGGTGTTGAATTGAGCGCTTAACAGGAGGCAACCCGTCATTCCAAAAACCTAAGATCCTTCTGATTATCTTTCTGTACTTCACGTCTATTGCACTCTGAGTTTAGTTTTAAAGTAATTGATCCCACCTCTAGTACTCGTATCAGAGCTTGAAATCGTCCGCAATAGTCATCCCGACCCATTCACCCACCCAATAATCCTGTTCTAATTCTTGAAACCAGAACTATTTTCACCCCTCCGTTTACAATGACATTGCAAAACTTAGGCATGGGGAGGTGGTAAAGTGCAAACATACAAAAATCAAATTTTGGAAGGGTACTCACAAAAAAAAAATACATATTCCAAAAACCAAATAAATTGAAAATTGAAAAAGAACAAAAAAATGGAGAAGGGAGGAAATTTCAAAAGAATTAATTGCATATCATTTTTTAGGAGAAAAGGAGAGGTGATATAAATGTCAAAAAGGAGCACAATTTGAAAAGAAAAAAGAGATAGTCATTAGTAAAAGATTAAGGAATCTACTTAGTTCTATACCAAATCAAAAAGAAAGAAAATGAAAGACAAAAAGTGCTAAGAGATAAAACGAGATTAGCATGAACGTTGATCTTAGGCCTCTTGGCCTGTGAATTTAGGCTTAAAAATTCAAGTATCCGTTAAGATCTAGATAGTCTTCAAGAGGTTGGGTAAAATGCGAAGCTTAAGTATTAGGTCCAAGGATTAGGGATTATTCGACCTCGGTAACTGATGTTTGATTTGCGGGACTCGGTAACCTAAGCACCCCAATCCATACAAAGTTTGTTTCAGTGCGCTTAATTATCAAAATCACGCAAAATGTGTTAAATCTGTTCTGAGAAAGATACCTAGATTACGAGCGGCTGATCAACACAAGTTGATTTGGAAGAATTCCTGGCATGGATAGGTAGGAAATCCCCCATGAAGATGAGCAATAACATACCATCTCCTCGGTGCTTGTCTCCTAGGATATCTAAATATCCTACTAGGGGCATGTAAGCACCTTGTGCTGGTTCAGGTAACATGGGCGGCATTATCACGAAATGTCGATTGTCAAGGTCCGGATTTAGCTACAGAACGCCATGGGCAGGATTATCCCGAAATCTTGAAAGCCAGGGTTCTGGGGGTTGCCATGGGCGATGCCATCTCAAAGCATTGATTGCCAGGGACCTTGCGAGGATTGATGGTGGGAGCTAGGAATCCGATACATACCATGTTGTAAAGCCAATCCAAAGCTAGAAATAAAGAAAGAAAAGAGAAAACTTTCCAAAAGAAAAAAAAAAAATCCTATGTCTCTCTCTTACAAAAATGCACTGCAAACTGAACCTGGGCTAAAACATGTTACAAGCATGGGTGCTTTAACTGTGGAGTTCAACGAACCTTAGGTTAGTTCTTATGGGCTTTAGAAACCTTCGTGGTGGACTGAGGCTAGAGCTGGTCAGGTCCGGATCTTGGTTGATACATGAGTACCTCTAGGACTACTATCGGCATTCTAACCTAATCCACAAAAGAAAGCACACATCAGAGATCTAAACATGTGGTCTAGAATTTAAGTTAATTCCATGAGATTTTGCTAAGGGACTAGCAAAAGCTATGCATGGGGGTATGATGGGAACACCATTACGAGTCATAACTATCTTAATTTAGTCATTATCAAGGAATAAATGCTCCTACATAACCGCTAGAAAACCCTTATTCATTACATAATCATTCTAAGAGAAAGATAAGAGAATAGGGTTAAAACTATAATTTTACCATCATATCATGAATGCAGTACAATCACAAGTTTTCCCAATGAATAATTAAGGGTCAAATGGTCTTATAGTCTAACAAGTGGGTTAGAATAGCCAAAAATGGGTTTTCGTGTGTTTTGAGAATTAAATAACTTCTGAAACCCTAAAACAGACTCGCTTAATTAACTGAGGTTTTGGTCAGGATAAAATTCACCTAAACTCTCTAAAATTCATATAAAAATATCCTCTAGGGTTTGGTATCTTCAATTTTACCATTAGAACCTATCTTGACCCAAAATAGAGTCTTAGATAGACATTTGCCCTAATTTAGGTTTTTGCATAAATTACCCAATCAAACGAAGTCAAAACCTAAATCTAAATTCACCATTGGATTTCTTGGGTCTAAATTAGGTTTGAACCAAAATTTGGGCCCAATCTGAGATCATCTTGACCAAGTTTACATTTTGGTCTAGTCAAAGTCTTCTTATATCATTCAGATCCTAAACTTTTTGAATTCCTTGCAAATGGCCACCTAACTTTGTCATCATTTCCACACATAGGTCCCTACCACCATGAATCCTATTCCTACAACTCCAGCGACCTTTGATTGAAGAAAAGTCCTTCTTTGCTCAATCAATCCCTTCCAAAATTGGAAGGGAGATTCCTTGAGGAGTCCTCTTCCCATTGAATCCGTCCATGTACCCTAAAACTTTCATCTTTGGTGACATTTCCTAAGCTTGGAATCTTGGCTTCCAACCTCAAACCGACCTCTAGACCCCTATAAAAGGAGCCCCAAGGCACGACCGTGTTTTCAGCTAGGATTTGGCCACAAAACCCTCTTCCTAACCCTACCTCCTTCCTCCTCTGACCTAGCTCCGACGAGCTCCTCCCCCTTTGTCCCACGGCCTCCCAACGGCCAAATTGGGAGCGTCTTTTTCCTCCCCAACTTCCTCCGCCTCTCAACGACCACATCAGAGGTGACTTAGCCCCTTCTTCCTCCCCGTCTTTCCCTTCGGAGGTTCATCTTCCCCACATCCGGCCATCACACTGGCGTGGGAATATCTTCCCCTTTCATCCCTAAATTTAGGTTCCAACGTTCCCTCTCCTTCCCTCCTTTTTCCCTATTTCTATCTCTCAAAACAACCGCTGACCACATGTTTCCCCCTCCATCTTCTTCCGCTCCGACAAAGCTCTAGTGACGCCTAACCGCCGCTCCACCGCACAAATCATGCTGCTATCACCTCCATACTCTCCACCACGCCAACCTCTACAAAATCCCTCTATCTATTTGCCTTCCCTTCCACCCAAAACACCCACCGAATAACCCACCTTCTCACGACCATCCCCGTCACCGTCTGGCCACTACACCTACTCCCACACCACAAAACCACACCACTGCATTCCTCGTCCACCGATGACCCTCTTGAGATTTTTAACCGGGGCGAGAAGCCCGTGTTCTTATATTTCAAGTGCCAGCTTCAGCTGCCATTGCCGAGAAGTTTCAAGCTTGCTCGAAGCTCGCTCCAGGTCTCAATAGCTCCAGGTTCTCGCTTCAGGAGGTGCGGAACTCTTCCTAGAACGCACATGGACCAACAAATTAAGACGCTGACCGACCTTGTGCTCCAATTGGCGAAGAAGCTTCAACTGCTGGTGCAGCCGAAGACAGTGTGGGACTTTAGTCCCACCTTGTTTGCTAACGGGTGCACGAAGGCACATATATTGAATTTTTCTTTTAGGCTTATCGCCTCAAGTGTCACAAGGGGCGAGTTCCCTGCGCCTTCACGGGCCTCGCCCATGACACTTCACCCAAGGGCCTGGTTCACCCGATTACCCGCCTATGCCTATCCACTTCTCGGTCACTACACCACACTAGTGACCTTGGACCTGGGTGCGCGCCTACCCGATAACCCGACTACCCTGACTAGCCCTAGGAGGGTGAAACCCAAAGAGAGAAAGAAAGAGAGTGCATAGGGCAGGGGAGGGTTTTGCCCTATGCGACACTTAGCCAATTCTGAGATTACTTCCCTTGTGCGTAAGAAGAAAGGAAGAAAGGAGAAGGCACAGAAGGAGAAGAGGAAAAAGAGAGTAGAGAAGCTAAGGAAGAAGGCTCGTGCGTGAAGAGAAAGTAGAGGAGAGAAGAGAAGAGAGCAAAAGAAAGAAGTCACAGCCGCAGAAGAGAAAAGAAGGAGCAACAGACGGAGAAGAGGAAGAAGAGAATAGTTGAAGAAGAAAAGAGAAAAGTAGAAGTAGAGAAGAGGAAAAGAGAAAGAAACACTTGTTGGATAAGTCGACTGATTTGAGGCTTTATCTAAGTACCTAAGTTTGATGGTTGATGGCATTGTTGCATTATTTGCATAAATGCTTAAATTGAATAATTGGTGATCTAAATCACCATTGTTTTAGATATTCTTTTTAACATATGTTAAACTCATGCTTTATATTTATTATCAATTCTGAGTTATCTCTTGTGCTTATTTACATATTTATTAAGATTAGTGTGTGAATTCTTATTTGCTCCCTTAGTTCGACCTCGGATTTCATTCGAGTAACAAATATTATATGTTTTCGCACTAATTCAATCTATACTGCAACGCGACAATTTTAAAACCCATTTCAGAGTGAGGAACAGTGATGTGGGGCCTTTAGTGACGGTTATATCCGTCACTAAAGACCTTTACATTAATGTTTTAAGATTGAAATGACCTATTTGCCCCCTATTCTTCACCTATAAAAGGCCCTACGCCCTCCACATTTTCTTCATCCCTTCCATCATCTCTCTCCCTCTCTAAGATCTAAGAACTCAAGTTCTAAAGCTCACGCTAGTGCTCCCAAGCTATGGGAAGCTCTACTAGAGTTAAAAGCAAATTTTTCCACCTCTCATCCCCTTCGCGGAGCTCTCGCTGGCTGCCTTCTCATCCCCATTCTATAAGTGGATCCTGCGATGCCGACGCCCTGCCTCACCCCTAGTTCTTCCCGATCTGTCCTCTGTCATCCATCTTCGCTCTCCTTCTGGGTGACGTCTATCCGACTCGTCCTCCAAGTTGATGTCGAGGAGGATAACTTCTCTCCCCCTTCTCTTTATCTCTTTCTAGATTAGATTTCCTGCTTTCAAGTTGTAGTTGTAATAACATTATTTTGGGTATAAAAGTTATTTCTCTCTCTCTCTCTCTTTAGTTGTAGAGTTTATATTGCAAATAGAATAGTAATCATTGTGAATGTCTCATTTATAAAAAAGATATAACTGTGAATTTCAAATTGACGTAGCCTCCCCGTGTTCAACCTGGGACTTATTCTGAGTTTCGGTTAAAAATTTTTTGATTAATGAATTTTCTTGCGAATCGCACTACGACGAGCTTTCTAAACTCAAATCTTTTTGCAACAAAATCTCATACATCATTTTGGCACCATTGCTGGGGAGGCAACGGATCTCGATTTCTTTTTCGCATTTCGTGTACTTAATTGCATTCTAACTCTCTTTTATTTCTTCTCCATTGTTCTACAGGTACCTTGATCAAGAATCTTCAAGCTGTAGAAAGGAGTAAAGTACAATTGAAGACAACTATAAGTGCTCCCCGATTCTTTCCCCCTCCATAGACTTCATTCCATCACCCCAATTCAAACCCTAATCAACCTAGGTGCTCTCATAAACCCTAGGATTAGTTTGGTTGTTTTGATTTCCACCTCCACCCACCTCAACCCCATTTAAAAAAAAGAAAAATTTTTAAAACCATAGAGGTACACAACCTCTTCTGATTCTTCATACTCAACCGGTATCCTGATCTTTGGAACCAGTACACACAACCAAACACATAATTGAATAGAAATCAGATTAGGTAGTCACTTGTGTGCCTAACCCAAAGGTGCATTAAGGCCAATTG
Source organism: Thalassia testudinum (assembly GCA_037157565.1). Lineage (NCBI taxonomy): Eukaryota > Viridiplantae > Streptophyta > Magnoliopsida > Alismatales > Hydrocharitaceae > Thalassia > Thalassia testudinum. The sequence goes on from JAZHRO010000031.1 coordinate 151,956,787, forward strand.
CTTGAGTTGTTTGGGCTGCACCACTTAATATAGAAACAACTTATCAAGCAACTTGCTCATTAGGGTTAACAATTAAGGTCAATACCAAGCACTCCATTTTATCTTGATTTCAAAGGAAAATATCTTCACTCATGTTTGCAAATCTTGGTGTGCCTCTTGAATTTGAATGAAATCACCCTAATTCAAACCCTAAAAGCTACTTAAGCAAGATTTGAACTTTGAAAGCTACTCATCCAAATAATCTTTCTTGAAAACCCTCATTGTGCACTCACTCACACTTATTCAATCAATCATTAAGGGAACAACCCATTTTAAGAGCCCACAACATTCCAAAAGCACTACTATACTAGGCCTAATCTAAAATCAAGTAGACGTTGGCCCTAGGACTCATCAATCTATTTCAGAATATTTCTCATACTGTTGCGTAAATTTGTGATGTCTGCTTTCTCCAGAAGGTGCTAAGTTGGATGGCCTAATTGTCAAATGACTTAAGCAGGCAGGGGTTTTGCATAATTAGCAGCCTTCGGGACACACTCCCCCTATCTCGCCATCCCAACTTAACCAGCTTTTGGATTAAGGATAACACAAAATTCATGTTGTGGTTTGAGTTTATTTTGAAGCATAGGTCCTTAGGCTACCCGACTTAAGGACAGGCTTGTATTGTTGTGCTATAGGGTTCATATCCCCAGTCCTTCCGACCCCTTTCTAGTTTATGCTTGGAAGGAGGTCATTGAATCCCAGCTTGAAAGAACCATTAGACCAATCAAGGAGGCATAGGTTGAATTTTAATCCAATTGATCCCATGGCTGATCAACCACCTCCTTTGCCTCAAAATCCATAAGAGACGATCCAAAGGCAGCTGGAACAAATGCAGCAAATGCAAGAATGGTTCCAATGAATGCATGGTCAGGGCGCTCAGCCCTTGAAGGATTTTTATGATCCTTCTAATTACAGGGAACGTCCCGGTGTCCAAATTCCAGCCAATGACGTAGAAATCAAGCCCCAAGTGTTAAACCTGATCAAACATTTCCATGGGTTTGGCTCTGAAGACCTGTTTCATCATTTGGAGAACTTGATTACTTTGGTCCAAACCACCAAAGCTCAAAATGTGGACGAGGAGCAGATAATCATGAGGCTTTTCCCCTACTCTCTTAGGGATAAGGCTGCACATTGGTACCAAACTATTGGAAGGCTGATTGCAACTTGGAATGATCTTAAATCAACTTTCCTAAAGAAATTCTTCCTAGTCAGGCGTACCAATGCTTTGCAACGAGAAATTACTACTTTCGTCTAGCGGCCAAGGGAACTGCTTCATGGTGCCTGGGAGCGATTCTAAGATTTTTGCGGAAGTGTCCATGTCACGAGGTGCCGAAATGGCAACTCGTGCAAATCTTTATCACAAGTTGACTGAGCAATTCCGTAACCACATGGATGCTTCTTGCAGAGGCAATTTCCTCAACAAGGATGTAGATAGTGTGCATGAAATGTTTGAGGAAATGAGTGAAAATTCCATCAATCATGCCTCCATGGATCTCTTAACCGGTCCCAACAGCCCAGATCGAATGTTAATGAGGTCCATGATTCTCATTCATTCGATATGGAACTGATTTGTAATAAACTTGATAAGGTGGACCTGGTTACGAAAAGAATAGAAGAGTGGATGGCTGGAAACTCTACAAATACTTCTCAATCCACTCTATCCTAGAACTCAGGATTCCATTCTTCATGAGCTCCTACTAGACGAGAGTTCGTGAATCAACTGGAAGTGGCTCAACCTGCGAACCAACATTACTCGGAACCTCATGGGTTCCAAACTTGAGCCTTTGATCCCAGTGTCTTCGATTCCTCTCCTTCTTTCCCACCATCCTTGCCCTATGAGGATGTGTATGCTGTACAAGAGAATGTTAGGTCAAACCCATATTCTAACTCTTATAATCTGGGTTGGAGGAACCACCCTAACTTCTCCTGGAAAAATCTGGGGCAGCAGACCCAAATTCGACCTAGCAACTATGCACCGCAAAGACCAATGGGTCAGGGTCATGCATACACTCAGCTGCCCCTTAACCAAGTCAATCAGCCAACCTGGAATGCCCATCAACCTGTAAGGCAGGCTGATTTGAACCAACAGATGGTAGACATGCAAGGATCCATGCTCTAGCTCATGAAACAAATGAAGAAATTGCTGGATAACTTGCAATCCAAGCTCATTGCTAATTCTCGTTAGCCTGGATCTCTGCCATCTCAACCCGTACCCAACCCTCGCAACATACAGAATTAGGGCAATCAAGCCTAAGGGTACAGGAATCAAAGGGACTCACATGCACATGCTCTAGTGGTTGAGCAGGGTCCTTCTTCTGCTTCTTCATCCAATCCGAGTTATTTGGCGAATCAAGCCCCTCCAATCTTTCCTAACCCTCCCCAAGACCCAAACCCATATGCTTCTGCAAATTCCGTTGCCTTGAGGAGTAGACAGCAAACCCAGAACCCAAAATTACCCTCTTATAGTCAATCACACACTAGTGAGCCTGAGGAAGGAAAAGAGAACACTAAAGAAGAGATTAAGGCTCGGGAACTTGATTCCAAAGATCTAACTCATGTTCCATTCCCTGAAGCCTTGCTTAAACCTAGTAAGAAGTCTGTTGATAGTAACGAGGATCTCTTGAATATATTTAAGAATGTTGAAATCAATATTCCTCTCCTCGATGATATTAAACACATTCCAGCTTATGCTAAATTCTTAAAGGATTTATGCACTCAAAAGTGTAAGCCGAGGGAATCTACCCAGAGGAAGGTGATACTCTCCAAGCAGGCTAGTTTTGTTATCCTACATCACCTCCCTCAGAAAAAGAGAGATCCAGGTGTCCCATTGATTTCATGTGTTATCGGGGATTACACTTTTGACAGGGCACTTTTGGATCTAGGTGCATCCATTAACCTATATCCGACTTCTCTTTGCGAAAAGTTTGGATTAGGTGAACCTAGGCTGACCTCAGTAATGCTTCAGTTGGTGGACTATTCGGTCACAGACTCGAAAGGTGTTATTGAGGATGTTATCATCAAGGTTAAGGACTTCTACTTTCCTGTAGATTTCCTTGTCCTTGACATGGATGTACTTGAGGATTTAAGGTACACGGCCATCATTCTGGGGTGTCCATTCCTAGCTATCGCTAAGGCCAATATCAACTATGAAAGAGGTAGTATGGAAATCACCTTTGGGGATAGAAAAATGAAACTTGATATTTTCAAGGCGATTAACACTTTGAGAATTGTGGATATATTGAGGAACATGAGGATGATGATTTGAATGTTGAGACTTGTATGGCTTTTACCATTCTTGAGAATTCCTCCTACACCAATGAACCCAACCCACAACTCTCTGTGGTAGACCAGCCACACCCTAAAGAGGTTTTTGATTTTATTCATTTCCAACTTCTTCCATTAGATCGTCCTGATGAATCTTCATCAGCATCCTCCTTACCCTCCATCCTAAACCTATCCCAACTCAAACTGAAACCATTGCCTGAGAGTTTGAAATATGAATTTTTAGGACCTAAGAAAATGCCCCCTATGATTATAAGTGCAGAACTAACTAAGGAGCAAGAGATGAGATTGATCAAGGTCCTAAAATCACATAAGGAGGCAATTAGTTGGACTATCCATGACCTTAGGGGGATTGAGCCATCTTATCGTAATCATCTAATTTTTATGGAAGATGGATCCCGCCCTTCTACACCAATGAACCCAACCCACAACCCTCTATGGTAGACCCACCATACCGTGAAGAGGTTGCTACTTTTATTCATTTCCAACCTCTTCCATTAGATCGTCCTGATGAATCTTCATCAGTATCCTCCTTACCCTCCATCCTAAACCTATCCCAACTCAAACTGAAACGATTGCCTGAGAGTCTGAAATATGAATTTTTAGGACCTAAGAAAATGCCCCCTATGATTACAAATGCAAAACTGACTAAGGAGCAAGAGATGAGATTGATCAAGGTCCTCAAATCACATAAGGAGGCAATTAGTTGGACCATCCATGACCTTAGGGGGATTGAGCCATCTTATTGCAATCATCAAATTTTTATGGAAGATGGATCCCGCCCTTCTCGCCAGATACAGAGGAGATTGAATGCTAATATGCAAGAAGTGGTCAAGAAGGAAATCATTAAGTGGCTCGACGCAGGAATCATTTATCCAATCTCGGATAGTCCCTGGGTTAGTCCCGTGCAAATTGTTCCCAAGAAAATTGGGATTACCATTGTGACTAACGAGAAAGGAGACTCTGTCACGACTCGTTCAGCTTCTTCTTGGAAAGTCCATATCCATTACAGGAAGCTGAACACAGCCATGAAAAAGGATCATTTTCCTCTGCCTTTCATCAACCAAATCCATGAAAGGTTAGCTGGGCAAAAGTATTTTTTTCCTGGATGGTTACTTAGGATACAACCAAGTCCCTATCCATCCCAAGGACCAGGAAAAGATAACTTTCACCTGTCCCTATGGCACCTTTGCATTCTGTAGAATGCCATTTGGGCTTTGCAATGCACCTACGACTTTTCAAAGTTGTATGCTAGCCATTTTCTCAGACATGGTGGGAACATTTATGGAAGTATTCATGGACGATTTCTCCATTTTCAAAGAATTATTTGATTCTTTCCTGGCTAACCTTGAATTGATCCTTAAGAGATGCATCAAAACACGGTTGGTCCTTAGCTAGGAAAAGAGTCACTCAAGAAGGCATCATCTTGGGTCATGTAGTCTCTGAGTGGGGAATTGAAGTCAATAAAGCTAAGGTAGATGCTGATCAGGAGATTTCACTTGTAGAAATAGTCAGAAAAAGTAATGCGTCGTAGTAAGCAATGTGGTGGAAAACCCTCGATAAAAAATTACTAAAAATATACTTACATTGAACCATAAAATTAGGTCGTATCCACAAGGAGGAACAATCGTAATAAATCCACCAATATTTTCAATGTATTATTTGGACACTTTGTACGAGGCTAATATGATGCAAAATAAATTTTTCACTAAGTTGTAGCATCAAATGAGATGAAGAGTGTCTTGAATTGACATCAATGCAAAATAGAGAGATTCAAGAGGGCACACAAGCAAATTCACCTCAAGTAATTTATCAAATAAATGAGAAGTGGCAATAGCATTTTTTGTAAATATTAATAGAACCTAAACTGTAGCGAAACAGGGGAGTTTGTTCCCCTTGTGTGCACATGGAGAGGGAGGCACGGTTGGAGGCGCAGAGCTAGGAGGAGGTCACCGGTGATGAGGGGATCCCGATGGTGGTGGTGGCGTTGACGGCGACGGTCGGAGGTCACCGGACAACGAGGAAGAGCCCGTCGGCGGTGGGTCACTCCACGCGTGCATGCATGTCACGGTGGGTGCGTCTAAGGGCATGGTCGAGCTTGTGATGTCGAGGTGAGCTCAACAAAGGTGACTGCGTGGAGAACGGTGGTCCATGGTGGTGGCTGCACGTGGAGATGGACAACTGGCGTTGGGTTCTTCTTGGAGAAGAAGAATAGTGTTGAAGAAGAAGACGATGGCATTGGGGCTATGCGCAAGGGGCGAGACACCGGTGAGGGTGGCGCCTACAGTGGTGGTGCACAAAGGCATGGCCTTAGAAGGGTATGCACAAGAGCGCGCGAGGGAATGCTCTATTGTGCACGCGCATGGCAGATGGCAAGGCTGGGCGTGGTCGTGGGCAGCCGTGGTGGTGGCTGCACGGAGGGAGGTGGCTTCGGTGATGGGTTCCTCCTCCCTATTGACGGAAAAGAAGAAGAGGATGGGGAGGCTGGCTGCTGTTGTTACTGTGGGTAGAGTGCGTATATGTGCACACGAGGAGGGTGTGCGTAAGGGTACGTTGGACGCGCGAGGAGGAGGTGCGCTCAATGGTGACACCGGTGATGGTTAAGTGTGCGAAGGAGGTTGGCACTGTGCGTGGCTGCTGAAAGGTCCTGGTGAGAGTGCACAAAGGCGGTGGTGCGCGTGCATGGCTACTGGAGGTGAAATTCTGTTGAGGAGGCGTTGGTTGAGGCTACTCAGTTATCTAAAGGAAGGAGAGGTGCAGGGGCTTGGGACGTTCGGGAAGGTTCCTGGATGTCTTAAATGAGTGGGATGGCGCACAGTGGCAAAGATGAAGTGCAGTGGTGGTGTTGCAGTTGTTGTCGGAGGTGAGACACGGTGGTGATCGTCATCGTGGTCGTGGGCGAGATGCAGTGATGATGTCGTAGACTCGGTCGTGGACGCGATGTCGAGGAGCATGCAATCACCATGCTCGTCGTGGATGAAGTGAAGAATGGTGGTGGTTCATTGTTGTCGTCGTGGGGGAGATGCGGTGATGAACATCGAGGGCGATACGCTGTGGTGGTCGTGGTTGTGGTCGTGCAATCGCGGTGGTGGAGTTGAGAGGTCTCCTCCTCATGGAGGAAGATGATGGAGAGGAAGAACCTCTTGTGGAGGGATGATAGGTCCCCCCGATTTTGTTCATCCTATTATATAAGAAGAAAACTCGTCATTTTATGTGCCAAAAAAGGAAGAGATTGAGAGAGATTTTAGGGAGAGGGATTCGTGAGGGAGAGAGAGATATATGTCTATCAATTTGTTTCCCCTTTTATTGTTTTTCCTTTTCTTTGATTTTTTTTCCTTTTGCTTGAGACTTCCAAAAATAGGATTTCCATGGAAAATAATTCTAATGGAAAGTGGAGAATTTTTCCTTCCATGTGACATATCAAATGGCATTCCAAATTGAGTAGAATTCTACCCAAATTACCCTTTCATAACGATGTAATGCATGAAATGATGATTTTACCTCTTACATGATTTTGTTAATATAATGGATACACTAAATTCACTTCTTATCTCAATGACCATGTACTTAGGCTCTAATTTTGTCCCCTAAGGTGGACCTATCAAATACTCCCATGACTAAGTTTTGCTAGTCCCAAGCAAAATCATACAAAACAGACCAAGTCTCCAGGCCAAACTTTACCGTCAAAATGCCTCATTGTGCCACATCTCTAGAAATTAGATTGAAATACCAACTATAGGCTTAAAGGTACTCAAGTACCAGCCAAGATACGGACCTGACCAGCCTCAGCCTTGGGTCCGCTGTGAAGGTTTCTAAGGCCCGCAAAAACTACCCAGAGGTTCATTGACCCAAGCAGTTAAGGCACCCGTGCATATGTATAGCATGGCTAGGTTCAATTTGCCAGTGCATTTTTAGTAAGAGAGAAAGGGAGAAATATTATATCGAGAGTTTTCTCTCTTTCTTTTTAAATTCCCCTAGACTCAACATTTCGTTGGCCCTAAACACGATCTGTATCGGATTCCTTGTCCCCACCATCAATCCTCGTAGAGTCCCTAGCAATCGATGCTTCGGGATAGCACCGCCCATGGTAACCCCCAGAACCCTGGCTTTCAACACTTCGGGATAGTGCCATCCATGGCATTCTATAGCTAAATTCAAACCATGGCAATCGACATTTCGAGATAATGCCACCCACGATATCTGAACCAGCACAAGATGCTTCCGTGCCCCCGATAGGATATTTAGATATCCTAAGAGACAAGCATCAAGAAGATGATATGTTAAAATGCATCTTCAAGGGGATTATTTTTACATTCCTCCTCTCCACATCGGGAACTCATCCAATCAACTTATGTCTTCAAGTCACTCCTAAGTCAACTTTTTGAGAAAACATTTTTAGAATAGACACTTTTTGGCATTATTCTTCATTATGCGCACTGCACCACACTAGTGTGTGATTTTTGGGTGCCTAGGTTACCAAGTCCGACAAACCAAACGACAGGCAACAGGGCCAAATACTCCCTAAGTCTTAGACTTAATACATCAGCTTTGCAACTCCCTCAACCTCTTGAGGAATAGTCCAGATTTTAACAATCACGTAAATGTTTAAGCCCTAAAACTAACCCAGGAGGCCTAAAGTCGGTATCCCTCACTTATCTCCTTTGCTCTAGCACTTCAGGACTTAATTAATCACTCATTCTAGCCCAGAACTTAGGTAACTCTTCCATAATCAACTGCTAGGACCAGCACAACTTTGCACCTTCTTTCTATGTGTCTCTCTCTTCTTTTCTTTCTTTTTCAACATATTTGCAATTCATCTCTACAGAGATTTCATCTCCTTTTTTCTCTCTACTTTTTTTTCTTTTTCTTTTCTCTCTTTTTTTTATTTTTTGTGTTTTTTTAATATAAGATGGATGCGCTAATTGCATGTGGAATATGTTTAAATGCTATAAACAACCTCAGGTTATACCCCCCCATGCCTAAATCTGACAATGTCCTCATTGGAAAGCAAAAGCAAGGAAAGATATTACCTGAGGTGGAGTTGGGAAATCTCGTAGATCGGGCTCTAGAAGGGAAGCAGAAGGAGACCCAAAGAAGATACATAACAAACCTGTCCTGGCAAGTAAGTAACCCAAGATGTTGGCCAGCTAGTGATGAATAGTGATGCCAAATGCTCGCCAGATATAGGTGAAAAGAGGGTACTCCTAAGCTCTTGTGAGAGGTTTTACATGATACACGAGTAGTGACCTCTGGGAGTGTTTGGAGAGAAGGCAAAGGCTCCTCTAGCAGATTTGTGTGGGCAACAGAGGGTGCGAAGAAGCATACCCTATGACTGATGGGCTGACATGAAAAAGCATCGATCCAAACTCGCCACTCTACCACAAGGTGTATTGGTCTGGCTATCCCCTCGTTAATCAAGAATGTGAGCAGAGATTTTAGGAACCTATTTCTATAGAAGTGTAAGTCTCTTAGGTGAGGGATAAGGAAGAGGGTTAAAGAGGGTTTGAGCGGTTTGGCATTCTTCCTCGACAACCATTCCAGTTACTGAATGCCATCAGAAGCAGCCTTAGTTACTGATTGCCTTTCATGCTGCATATCATTGGTGTCCGCGTCTTGGAATGGGCCTAAATGTTCATCTTTCAAATTGAACTGCTCAAGAGTGTCGCCTATTTCATTATCATGTAGAAGTGGGTTGGAAGCAATAAGGTTGTGAGTGTCCTTAATAACGACATCCCCAAGTTCTCGTTCGATGCTATGATCCTGCCCTTAGGGTGTATAGATTCCTTCCTCAAGAGTAGTAATGGCTTCCAGTTCTTCCGAATGTTTGAGAGGATTTTGATAGTCAAAGGTATGTAGGAATCTGGATTTGGTTAATTCAGTTAGATCCTCAAGGGGTAGGTTCTCAAATAAAACATAATCTCTTCTAGAGTCACTCCATACTCTAAGTTCGAGCCCCTCAAAGTCATCATCATCCTCTTCTACGTTTCGTCCCTCTTGACTCTGAGACTCAAGAAAATCTTTCACATCAGGATCAAGTGTTCCTCAAAAATCAACTCTTCGTGTCCCTAAGACCAATATTGATCCAATTCTTCCAATTCAGTTTCAATTTTCTCATGGTCACTTGTGTTGGGTACCTATAAATCCTCAGAATGGTTAATAATAGGTGTTGGTCCCCTTTCTTCCAATATGGCTTCGTTCAGCATCCAAGACTCCTGGAATTTGTTAATTTCTGAATCATAATCTTCAAGGAGATCTAATTGAGGTGCAAGGTCCTATGAAGTGTAAGGTATATGTTCAGCATCCCTAGGATGGCGTACAAATTCCACCTCAACATTCGGATTGGGAGTTGGGTTGACTATTTGACTATGACCCATTTCATCAAAAGTAACAAAGATACTATCATTTGGGTCGAGTTCATCTAATGGGCCCATTTTCTCCATTCAATTAAGATCAGGTGGATAGTGACCAGGATTGCCTTCTGGTGGGCATATCTCATGAGGGACGTCTAAGTGATAGCTACTCCTCAAAATAGGATCTTTGTTGTCATTGTTTTCATTGAAATTATCTTGGTAATCGGGGATATAGGGGTGGGGATCAGAATTGACTGTAGGGGGATCAGAATTGACTGTAGGAGGATCGCTAAGCTGGCTAATCTCTTCTGTTAATCTTTGACTATTCCTCAAAATCTCTCCCATGAATCCATCATTTCCTTCTATTATTTTTGCATTTCTATCATAAAAGAGGAGAGGCTACTGTCAGATTGGGGAGGATAGTCAAGCTCAAGGTTATAATACCTAGGAGTTTATGTCCAACTAGGAGTGTAAGAATCATCATGGGCAGGTGGGTTGGGAATAGTCATGGATGGGTTAGGGATGGTGTATCCCTCTCCTAGGTTTTGCTCATGATCACAGGATTGGGGAATAATCAAACTAATGCTCCTATAGTAGGAGTAGACAGGATCCCGATGCTCATCAGATGATGGATAACTGTAGGTTATGGGATTGAGATTTGGTGTTCTAGGGTGAAAGTAAGAAGTGCAGTAGCTATTATAATCCATTTGAAAACACGACTTTGAAGAACACACCCCAATCAAACACAAGGCAATGGGACTCTCTTTTCTTTCTTAGAGCAGATTTGAGCTAAACCTCCAAGCTACTCCTTAAAGTTGTCAAATGGGGTTAAGTTTGCACCCGTCTGTTCCCACTTTAGTGGTATAAGAGGGAGCTATGACTTGAGATCCCTGACAAGCTCTTTGGAGAAGAACAAAGGTCATTTACGTTCTCTCTTGGTGGCAAAAGAAGTTTCACAATCAGTTACGTGCCCTAAGTCGACCTTCGTGTGGCCTAGGATTGCTTCAATGATACTCTCAAGTGATCAAGTGAGAAGTTACTTCAAGGACGAACAAAGAGATGTAAGTAGGGCAAACCCTTCCTTTGAGGCAATGCGTAAGCGATGCCTCTTAACTACCCTGTTGTCCATTTAAGGGGTGTCCCCCTCCTTGAAATATCAACACGCTGAGTCAAAAGATAGCACCATCACCACAAAGTGAAATAGGAGGGTCTGCACCAATAAAGAGATCGATGCCTATAGCCTTAAGGAACTGAGCCTTAGTGAGGTGCCTAGTGTGCATGCTCAGTGTCAAAAGTGTTCATCACACCGCAAATCAATTTAGATTTTGAGAAGAAACTCAGACAAGTACCTTTTGATCAGATCAAGTGTGATCTAGTTTTAATGTCAAATCTTATTAACAATCGCAATTTTGGTTAGGCGACCACTGAATTAAATGAATTCAATCAATTTTGGTGGTCTTGAGATTTAATCCACATGCAATGCGTGAATAGTAGTTGGATGCAAACATAGAACACTATACCTATTTCCAGCAATCTCCGTGTAGATATGTTTGCAATGCAAGGAAAGAGATCGAATATGCGGCTCAATCACCCGTAAATGCGTGCACCTAAGGGCATGCAACTCCTAAACAGGTAGCTCGATATTTTTTTTTTTTTTCCTTTTAGGGTAAGCAGGAAAAAAAATGAATCACACAAGCAGAAAAATATGGCCCCTAGCCACTAAAGAATGTGAGGATAGACCCCCGTAAATAAGCCCCAATTGCTACAAGGGCGAGAAGACAAAATTAAAATAAAATTCATGATGAAGGAGATCCCTTATGAAAGTGGGATCTAGGTCTCCATTTCGTGTCTTCTCCGCGTGTGTGGGCGTCGCTCAAGGTTGACGTCACCGCTCTGTTGCACCTATCGTCTCGTCAGATTCCTCACATAGATAGATAAGAAATGATCAGATAAATGCATAATTCAGAATAATCAGAAATAAAGGCAGGTGAACTATTGCATCTGTTGCCGCCCCGGCAACGGCACCATTTGATCGAGAGATTTCGCTTGTAGAAATAGTTAGAAAAAGTAATGCGTCGTAGTAGTAAGCAATGTGGTGGAAAACCCTCGATCAAAAATTACTAAAAATATACTGACATTGAACCACAAAATCAGGTCGTATCCATAGGGAGGAACAATCGCAATAAATCCACCAATATTTTCAGTGTATTATTTGGACACTTTGTACAAGGCTAATATGATGCAAAATAAATTTGTCACTAAGTTATAGCATCAAATGAGATGAAGAGTGCCTTGAATTGACATCAATGCGAAATATAGAGATTCAGGAGGGCACATAAGCAAATTAACCTCAAATAATTTATCAAATAAATGAGAAGTGGCAATGGCATTTTTTGTAAATATTAATAGAACCTAACTATAGCAAAACAGGGGAGTTTGTTCCCCTCATGCACACGCGGAGAGGGAGGCACGGTTGGAGGCGCAAAGCTCGGAGAAGGTCGCCGGTGAGGGGATCCCGATGATGGTGGGGGCGTCGAAAGCGATGGTCAGAGGTCGTCGGGCGGCGAGGAAGAGCCCGCTGACAATGGGTCACTCCACGCGTGCTTGCAGATCACGGTGGGTGCATCTGAGGGCATGGCCAAGCTCGTGAGGTCAAGGCAAGCTCAACAGAAGCAACGATGTGGAGAACAACGGTCCATGGCGGTGGCTGCACGTGGAGATGGATGGCCGACGTTGGGTTCTTCTCGGAGAAGTAGAACAGTGTTGAAGAAGAAGATGATGGCTTCGGGGCTGTGCACAAGGGATGGAATGCTGGCAAGGGTGGCACACACAATGGTGGTACGTAAAGGCATGGCTGCACGAGGGTACACACAAGAGCACGCAAGGGAATGCGTTGTTGTGCACACGCGTGGCCGATGGCAAGGCCAAGCGTGGTCGTGGGCAGCCATGGTGGTGGCGTCGGTGGTGGGTTCCTCCTCCCTGTTGACGAAGAAGAAGAAGAGGATGGGGAGGCTGGCTGTTGTTGTTGCTGTGGGTGGCGCGCGTATATGCGTCCACGAGGAGGGTGCACACAAGGGTGCGTCGGACACGTGAGGAGGTGCGCTCGATGGTGGCACCGGTGATGGCTAGGCACGTGGAGGAGGTTGGCGCTGTGCGTGGCTACTGGAGGGTGCTGGCAAGTGCACATAAAGATGGTGGTGCGCGTGCATGGCTGTTGGAGGTGTAGTTTTGTTAGGAGGCCTTGGTTGAGGCAGCTCAATTGTCTGAAGGAAAGAGAGGTGCAGGGGCTTGGGACATCCAGGAAGGCTCCCGGATGTCTTAAATGAGCGGGATGATGCACAGTGGAGAAGATGAAGCATGATGGCGGTGTTACTGTTGTTGTCGGAGGCGAGATGCGGCAGTGATCATCATCGTGGTCATGGGCAAGATGCGGTGATGATGTTGTAGACTCGGTCGCGAACGCGATGTAGAGGAGTGTGCTATCACCATGCTCATTGAGGATGAAGCGGAGCACGGAGGTGGTCGTGGAATCCTAGTGGTGGAGTTGAGAGGTGTCCACCTCGTGGAGGAAGATGATGGAGAGGAAGAACCTCTTATGGAGGGTTCATAGGTCCCCCCGGTTCTGTCCTATTATATAAGAAGAAAACTCGTCATTTTATGTGCCAAAAAAAGAAGAGATTGAGAGATATTTTAGGGAGAGGGATTTGCGAGGGGGAGAGAGATACGTCTATCAATTTGTTTCCCCTTTTATTGTTTTTCCTTTTCTTTGATTTTTTCCTTTTGCACGAGACTTCCAAAAATAGGATTTCCATGGAAAGTGGAGAATTTTTCCTTCCATGTGACAAATCAAATGGCATTCCAAATTGAGTAGAATTCCACCCAAATTACACTTTCTTAATGATGTAATGCATGAAATGACGATTTTACCTCTTACATAATTTTGTTAATATAATGGATACTCTAAATTCACTTCTTATCTCAATGACCATGTACTTAGGCTCTAATTTTGTCTCCTAAAGTGGTCCTATCAAATGCTATCTCCAAACTTCCTCCTCCCACATCTGTTAAACAAATCCGATCATTTCTTAGTCATGTAAGATTTTATAGGAGGTTCATCAAGGATTTTTCTAAGGTTGCTTGACCTTTGAGCAACCTTCTAGCCAAAGACACGTCATTCGATTTTGATGAATCATGCCACAAGACATTTGATTTTCTTAAAACGGCAGTCACTCGTACTCTGGTGTTGCAACCATCGATTTGGACAGCCCCATTTGAGATCATGACTGACGCTTCTGATTATGCGGTCAGGGCTGTTTTGGGTCTGAAAATTGATAGGAAGTCCTTTGTCATCTACTATGCTAGCAAAACTCTAGATGAGGCCCAGAGAAACTACACTGTTGCCGAAAAGGAATTGCTAGCTGTAGTATTTGCATTGGAAAAATTTAGGACTTATCTCTTAGGATCTCATGTCATTATTTATACCGATGACTCGGCCTTGAGACATCTCTTGGCTAAAAAAGATGTCGAACCCCGACTAATTCAATGGATTCTTTTACTTCAAGAATTCAATCTTGAAATTAAAGACAAATTCGGGGGGCAAAATGTAGTGGCGGATCATCTTTCGAAACTTCTAAGTGATTCTTCTTGTCTGGATATTCCAATTATTGATACTTTTTCGGATGAGACTATTCTTGCAGTTTCAGGTGTCCAAACCCCTTGGTTTACAGACATGGTAAATTATTTGGTCCTTGGTCAAATCTCCCAGGATTGGACCAAGCAACAATGAGATAGACTTATATCTGAGTCCAAATATTATTTCTTGGATGACCTTGAGCTGTATTGCATCGACGCTAACTAGATTATTCACTGTTTTGTTCCGGAGAATGAGTTCTAAAGTATACTTGAGTTCCACCATGCATCTACGTGTGGTGGATGATTAGCCCATATTTGTGGGCTATTTAAGTATTTAAGTGCCTAGACATTAGGTTAATTCTAACATTTATTTAGCATAGATTAGGATGTAAATAGATTAATTCATATTTCTAATTTAATTACATAATTCATGCATTGCATTCATATTTTAAATGTATTTAGAAGTAACTTAGAATGGCATTCATTTAATTAGTTAACCAATTAGGTACCTTGCATGCATTAATTTTAAGTTAACATAAAAGTTGAGGGTTTGTATATAAATAACCATAATATTTTAACAATATCTTTTATTCTTCTTTTCAGCAACGGCTCGGCTGCCGCTGCAACGCCTCCTGCCGCACTAAAGCCCACATTCATGGATTAGGGGAGAAGGTGGATCTGCTCCCGCCTCTCCATTCAAATTCATGCACGCAGCTACAAAAAGAGGAGAGAGGCTGCCAAGCGGAGTAGGCCTCCACCTTAACAATCCACACTGTGCAGAGAGTTCGTCTCTCTTCCATTCCAAACCGCAGGCCTCAACCGCGACGACGAGCCTCCACCACCGTGGGCGTGTGGTGTGACAGGCCACACCGCCATCCAGAGATTGTCCGCATTACCGTGAGCACCTCGTCGTGCACCTCCCTCACCGTCATCACCAACAACCACCGTCGCAGCCACTGAAATTTCACTCCTCAGTCAATTAAGACGTCCGGGAAGTTTCTCGGACGTCTGAAGCTTCGATCCCCCCACTCCAACAGCAACCACCCTTGCTGCACTTCACCTCCAGCGCCAACCGCCAGCCTTGCCCACTTCACCTCCAGTGCCAACCGCCTTGCAGTCTCGCGCGCATCCTGCTGCGCAAGACCGCCTTCAAGCCTGGCCCGCTCCTTGCAGTGCGCCCGCTTACTCCTCACCGCACGCTGCATCTACTCAAGCACGCCGCCTCCAGCAGGCGCATGTTCGCCAGCGCTTCCACGCGCTCACCTGCAGCACCAAGCCCGTGCGAGCTCACCTACAGCGCCAAGCCCGCATGCTCTCATCTGAAGTGACAAGCCCACGCTCACCAGCAACCTTCAGTGCGCACCTGCTCCAGCATGCCTGCGCCTACCATCTGCAGCGCCCCCCCGCCGGCGTCTGCAGCACCTCCACCAGAGCATGCACACCATCTGCAGCAGTGCTCAACTCCCGCCACTACCTGCAGTGTCGCCACCAGTGCGTGTGCGCGCACCACCTGCAGCAACGCTCAACTTCCACGCATAGCCGTCCCTTCAGTAGCTGCAGCCACCGTTGGCAGCCACCTTCGCCGAAGCTCCATCCGACCGGCTCCGGCCATCGCGCGACTCGCCGCCACCACCGCTGCGAAGCTCTCAGTCCAAAGAACTTCCTCTAAGCTTCCCGCCTCCGGCCGTCCACTCCTCTTCACGCACGGACAAGGGGAATAAATCCCCTATTTTGCTATAGTAGTCATCCCATTAATAATTACATTTTCTGCCATTGTCGTCTTTTAATGATATTTTATTGAATCTACATTGGAAAAAATATCCTCTAGTTATTAAAACTTGCTATTTCAGCATGTTTTCTTGATTCAACCTTAATCTGAGGCAAATTTGGCTTGATTTTCATCTAAACTAACTACGAACAAACATTTTTAACCGATGCGAATTTAAATACGTCATTGCCTCCCTGTGGATACAACCCACTCTTCTGCGAGTGGTTATTTTTTTAATTATTGATTAATCGATTTTTCCACCACATAAAACTACAAATGACTTTAAAGCGAACAATCGACTCGTCTCCCTGTGGATACGACCCGCTCTTCTGCAAGTGGTTATTTTTTTAATTATTGACTAGTCGATTTTTTCCACCACATAAAACTACAAATGACTTTAAAGTGAACAATCGACTCACCAAAATGGCGTCGTTGTTGGGGAGGCAACAGACGCAATAATTTCACCTGATTTTATTTTGATTATTTGTCAATTGCACAATGATTTGACCATTTATTATTTTTTCCTGTGCGAGAAATTTTGTGCGAGGAATCAGCCATAGTGAGAGGCGACCCTTGACGTCACCAGAGGAGAATTGGTCGAGCTACTTTGAAAAGGAGGAGAAGGATGAGGATGCGACGGTCATCATTGTACATTTAGTCACTAATCTGATTAGAATAGAATTAAGACTTTAGATTTAATTTTTCATTGCATTTGGTTTGAAACCCTTATTTTGGGGTATATTTTGAGGGGTTTGTTTCCCGATTTTGTTTTAGGCCCGTGTTGGGTAATTTTTGGGAGCCTGTTCCCTTTTCTTTAGATTTAGGTTTTTAGTTTATTGATTACTTTTATTTGCTTGTGCATAAGTAGTTTAAAAAAAAAAAATGAGCTGTCTGCCCTTAGGACGAACCATTTAGGTCTGTATGAGCAGCCTCTAGATTTACTTCTTTGCATTGCGTGCATTCTTACATCGTTGATTGCTGGAAGCAAGGTACGCAATCTCTTACTTTGCATCCTATTCTTAATCACGCATTGCATTTGGATTTAATTTGAAGACTACAAAATTTGTCTTGAAGCGATCTAACAAGTGGTCACATATTTTCTAGAAAAAGGACTAATTAAAGGAGGAACATCTTAAAAAACCAAGGATTTGATTTTCAAACGTGGTGTGCGATTCAAATTTAAAATCTTTTTGCAGTGAATGCACACTTATATCTTTTGCACCACAGCACTCATTTAGACACTCCTAAGTCTTGAAGCGACTAGGACAAGAGCCCTCCTACCGTTGGATTCTGAAGTGTTCGAAACTGGAGAACAAAGGTTTTGTAAATCCAAAGAGGGGGATACCCTGTCACGGATTTTTGGGGGTAGTTGAGAAGCACCGCGAAAGCACAGCTTCAAAGGAAGGCTTAGGCCTACTTGCATCCCTTAATCTTCCGTCTTTGGAGTTGCTCTACCATTTGAGATTTAGGGAAGAACACCTAAGTTCCAACTAGGTCTTCTTAGGTGAGCCGTAGGTCGACAATAGGCGCGTAAATTGATTGAATAAATTGTATTGTCACCTACAATCTGACTTAAAATTAAAAGCCTAAATTGGGAAAGACCTAAAAAGTCCTGTTTGAATTGCATTTTGCTTGGGGAATTCTGATTAAGGTGTGAATTAGAATGGACCACATTGGTTTTCATCCTTTCACATTTTGCCCACACCCTCATCCCCACTCGGCATCCTTCAATCCCAGACGTCGAGATGGTCCATCCCTTGATGGTCATAATGACAATCATTGGGATTCGTTTTACTCCTATTATAGGAGTATTGGCTTGGTTAAGCCCCAAATCAGTGAGCAGAACCTAGGAGCAGGATTTGCTTTGCCTAATATCCCACACACCATAGAAATACCCAACCCACCCTCCCTGAAAAATTATTCTGGTTGGACAGACACTCCTAGGTACTATAAGCCTAAGCCTGACTTCTCTCATGATAGAAATGACCTCTCCTCTTTGAAGATGAAAATACAGAAAATGCAAAATGAAATGATTGAATTGTTAGGAGAATCTTCGAGAGCAGGCCAACAAGAAAGAGATGAAATTAGCCACCCAATCTACCCCATTGAGGATGACATTCACCCCTCTACAATAGATGCATCTTCTGTGGGAGAGCTACACTTTAAGTTGGAGGGAAATTCTGGGGAGAATAGCTACTTTTCGAGGATCGATTTTGAAACCTCCCCATTAGATGACACTTCCTTGAGAGATCCACGCCTTAGGTGGGAGGAAGATACACATGAAAGTAGCTATGCATTGGATGAAGAAAGGTGGCAACCCAAGGAAGATGATGATAAGGTTGAGTATCCACCTGAATTATATTGGAGTCAAAAGAAGGGAATGATGGTACCGTTGGAAGACCTCGACCCAGATGATAGTATTTTCATGACATTTGATGAAGTAGGTCAAAGTCAAGTTGTTAATCCTACCCTCCCTTCTGATCACGAGATGGAACTCAAGCCCACCCTTAGGGAACCTAACCCTAAAGAAATTGACCTATCTGAGGAGTTTGATGTTACCAGTGTAAACCATTTACCTCAGATAAAGCACCCTAGGGGATCTACTGAGATATTAGATGATTCTAGGCCTCGGGTATATGATGAATTGTGTGATGAGGAGAAAGACGAATTATATGAGGAACCTACATTCAAGATTTGGAGTGACACTAAGGGTGATTATGTCTTATTTGAAGAGTTAGCCCCTGAGGATGTCACAAAATTTGACCAAATTAGGTTTCCTTAACACACCCATTGATGATATTTCTCCTCATGATGAAATGATGGAAAATTTGGAAGCAATTTCTAAGATTTATGTGGATTCACATATAGACTCCGGGGAAGATTTGTGTGAAGAACAAAAACTCGGGGATGACATTGATAGGATAATCCTTAGATCTGTTGCTTCCAACCTGCCTTCATTCATTTCGAAGTCACCCTCTGATTCGCTTATATCTGAAAGCGAAATTGTGACTCCTAATGAAGAGTAGGAAGATATATGTGATAGTGTAAGGAAAGCTAGGGATGAAATTGAGGATAAAGAAAGAGTGTTAGGGATGGACACCGAGCTGATTAAACCCAACCTAGATCTTATGGCCATCCCACAACCTCGTAACTTGGACACCCTAGACGATCCTTGCCTTAGTGAATTGCTCACTTTTGTTCTAACCAGGGGGCTTAACAGACCAATATTTCCCGTAATGGAGTATCGGGTATGGATTGATGATTTCTTTAGTCAGTCCATTGCCCTGGGGGTTTATCTCTGCACCATTCCTTCCCCATTCCTTTTGGAGGATCCTTGTCATCCTCCCCCTACCCCTTTGGAGGTTACTATACCTATTTATCCTTTAGAACCTCCTCTGGTGACCTGGGAAGATTTCATTCCCATCTTGGTTGGGCGAGCATTTGCTATCGGGATTCACCATCAGCTCGCCAACATCCTAGGTTACCTATTTTCTAGGCCAACATTGCTTTGCTCATTTTTAGGGCCTATTTATGCAATTCTTGAACCTGATTTGCAGGTTCTTTGGCTATTCAGTCAAGCTCTAACCCAGATAATATCCTTCTATGCAATGAGGACATTGCAGATTTTAGGCATGGGGGGGTGTACTTGGGAATATACATAGCATAGTGCATTCATTGCATACATTTGCATTAAAAAAAAAAGTTTTGAGCTTAACTGGCTAAGTCCTGCATTCTTAAGCAAATCAGAACTCTAGGGTAGACTAAGTTAATTCTAGGATCAAACTTTAGAAGTTAAATGAGCTACTAGCTTTAGATCTTTAGGGTCCTTTGTGGACTTAAAAACTTAAGTAGGAGTTAAGTTACGGACCATTCCTCACGAGGTTGAAGAAGGAAAGCTAGGGTTTGAGTTAAAAGGTGGGGTAGTACCTGGAGTCTTATTCTACCTTTTGGTTTACGGGTCCTTGTAAACCAAGCATCCAAATTTCAGACACTTGGTCTGGTAATTAACTTAATTTCTTTCTTTCTGAAAAGAGATTTAGTTCTCTTAGTTTGACTTAGGAGAGGCTTGAAAACAAATTTTGATTGGAAGAGTTCCCGCCACAGGAGAGGTGGAGTATATACTCACCTTGAGGATGCGATGATAACATATTACCTCTTCGGCGCTTGTCTCTTAGGATATCCACCTACTGGGGGCATGTAAGCGCATTGTGATGTTCAAATACCATGGGCGGCCCTATCTCGAAGCCGATTTCCATAGGCCTGAATTCGCTTAAGAAATCCATGGGCGATACTATCTCGAAGTGTCGATTGCCAGAAATTCCTGGGGTCGTTATGGGCGGTGCTATCTCAAAGCATCGAAACCCAGGCACCCTTCGAGGTATCGTAATGGGGACAATGAATCCGACACAGACCGTGTTGATAGCTGATCTGAGGTTAGACTAAGAAGAATCAAACAAAAAGATATATATATTATTAAAAAAAAAAACCTTTTCCTTTAACTCAAATAACTCAGACCAATGAACAAGCATGGATGCTTTAATCTCAGGGATCAATAAACCTTAGGGTAGAGTCAGAAATCAGGGAAACGTATGCCTACAACTCATCTTTAGCCAACCTAGTCTGTAACTTAGCAACTACTTAGGAACCTTGGGTCTAGAGTCTGAACTTAATATGCTTCTGAAGGAAGACCAATTGCGTTGACTAGTCTACTTGGAGTGCTAGGTTTCGCTTAATTTTGCTACGGACTAGCAAAAACTAGGCATGGGGGTATTTGATTAGCCCATATTTGTGGGCTATTTAAGTATTTAAGTGCCTAGACATTAGGTTTATTCTAACATTTATTTAGCATAAATTAGGATGTAAATAGATTAATTCATATTTCAAATTTAATTACATAATTCATGCATTGCATTCATATTTTAAATGCATTTAGAATTAACTTAGAGTGGCATTCATTTAATTAGTTAACTAATTAGGTACATTGCATGCATTAATTTTAAATTAACATAAAAGTTGAGGGTTTGTATATAAATAATCATAATATTTTAACAATATCTTTTATTCTTCTTCTTTTTAGCAACGGCTCGGCTGCCGCTGCAACGCCTCCTGCCGTACTAAAGCCCACATTCATGGATTAGCGGAGAAGGTGGATCTGCTCCTGCCTCTCCATTCAAATTCATGCAAGCAGCTACAAAAAGAGGAGAGAGGCTGCCGAGCGAAGTAGGCCTCCACCCCAACAATCCACACTATGCAGAGAGTTCGTCTCTCTTCCATTCCATACCGCCGGCCTCAACCACGGCGATGAGCCTCCACCATCGTGGGCGTGTGGTGTGACAGGCCACACCGCCATCCGGAGATCGTCCGCATTACCGTGAGCACCTCGCCGTGCACCTCCCTCGCTGTCGTCACCAACAACCACCGCCGCAGCCACTGAAATTTCACTCCTCAGTCAGTTAAGACGTCCAGGAAGTTTCCCGGACGTCTGAAGCTTCGATTCCCCCACTCCAGCAGCAACCCCCCTTGCTGCACTTCACCTCCAGCGCCAATTGCCTTGCAGTCTCGCGCGCATCCTACTGTGCAAGACCGCCTTCAAGCCCGCACCTGCTCCTTGCAGTGCGCCCGCTCACTCCTTTCCGCGCGCTGCATCTACTCAAGCACGCCGCCTGCAGCAGCATCCACCTCCAGCAGGCGCGCGTTCGCCAGTGCTTCCACACGCTCACCTACAGTACCAAGCCCACGCGCGCTCACCTGCAACGCCAAGCTCGCGTGCGCTCATCTGAAGCGCCAAGCCCACGCCCGCCAGCAACCTTCAGCGTGCACCCGCTCCAGCGTGCCTGCGCCTACCGTCTGCAGCGCCTCCACTAGAGCACGTACACCATCTGCAGCAGCGCTCAACTCTCGCTGCTACCTGTAGTGCCGCCACCAGTGCGCACGCACCACCTGCAGCAGCGCTCAACGTCCATGAACAGTCACCCCTTCAGTAACTGCAGCCACCGTTGGTAGCCACCTTCGCCAGAGCTCCATCCGGCCAGCTCTGGCCACCGTGCAACTCGCCGCCACCACCGCTGCGAAGCTCTCGGTCCAAAGAACTTCCTCCGAGCTTCCCGCCTCAGGCCGTCCACTCCTCTTCATGCACGGACAAGGGGAATAAATCCCCTGTTTTGCTACAGTACTCATCCCATTAATAATTACATTTTCTGCCATTGTCATCTTTTAATGATATTTTATTGAATCTGCATTGCAAAAAATATCCTCTAGTTATTAAAAATTGCTATTTTAGCATGTTTTCTTGATTCAACCTTAATCTGAAGGCAAATTTGGCTTGATTTTCGTCTAAACTAACTATGAACAAATGTTTTTAACCGGTGCAAATTTAAATACATCATTACCTCCCTGTGGATACGACCCACTCTTCTGCGAGTGATTATTTTTTTAATTATTGATTAGTCGATTTTTCCACCACATAAAACTACAAATGACTTTAAAGCGAACAATCGACTCGTCTCCCTATGGATACGACCCACTCTTCTGCGAGTGATTATTTTTCTAATTATTGATTAGTCGATTTTTTCCACCACATAAAACTACAAATGACTTTAAAGCGAACAATCGACTCGTCAGTGGACATTTCTCCGAGAAAAAGACGGCTGTAAAAATTTTGCAATCTGGATTTTATTGGCCATCTTTATTCAAGGATGCCTAGTAATTCTTAAGGTCGTGTTCCCAATGCCAGTCACTTGGGAGCATAGCCAAGAGAGACATGATGCCTATAAACCTGATTCTTCCTGTCGAAATCTTTGACGTTTAGGGCATCGATTTCATAGGACCCTTCCTCCCTTCATTTGGACACCAGTACATTCTCATAGCTGTTGACTATATGTTGAAAAGGATTGAGGCTATTCCCACTCGAACCAATGACCACAAGGTGGTCATCGATTTTGTCAAGAAGAATATCTTCAGTCAGTTCGAGATTTCGAGGGCCATCATCAACCATGGTGGTACTCACTTCACCAATGCCTAGTTCCATAATTTACTAGCGAAATACGGGGTGAATCACAAAATTTCAACACCTTACCACCCCCAGACGAATGGATAGGCCGAGATCTCCAATCGAGAGATCAATAACATCCTGCAAAAGATGGTTAGGCCTAATAGAAATGACTGGACTCAAAAGCTTGATGACGCTCTTTGGGCCTATTGTACGACGTACAAGACACCTATTGGCATGTCACCATTTCGTCTAGTGTATGGAAAGGCGTGCCATTTACCCATTGAGATTGAACATAGGGCATTCTAGGTAATCAACAAATGCAACTTTGATTTTAGTTTAGACAGAAAGAGCAGGAAACTCCAACTATCTAAGTTGGAGGAGCTTAGAAATGATGCATACGAGAATGCCAAGATCTCTAAGGCTAGGACCAAAGCTCTTCATGACCAACTGATTTCTCGAAAGATTTTTGAGCCAAACAAAAAGGTATGGCTCTTTGATTCTCAACTTAAGCTCTTTCTTGGCAAGCTTAGGTCAAAGTGGAATGGACCGTTCATCATTGATCGGATATTCCCAAATGGAGCTATTGAGATTTCTGACCCAAAGATAGGTAATTCTTTTAAGGTCAATGGATAGCATCTGAAACCTTATGTTGACCGTTGAAGGGTCAATTTTCCGCTATGCGTTGTAGTATTTAAGTGGTGGAAAAATCAACTAATCAACAATAAAAATAACCACTCACAGAAGAGCGAGCCGTGTCCACAGGGAGGCAATTATGCAATAAACTCTCAATTATTTCGTATTCTTTCAGTTAAGTGCAAAATCCCTAGTCAAATCCGACATGAAATGCGAAGGAAAGAAGATTCGCAATAATTCAAAAATATAAGGGTATATGTGCAATTTTCCCTCACTGAAATCTTCAATAAATATATGATGATTTTATGTAATTTTCAATTGACATATACTAGAGAAAATTGGTGCACATGTTAATCCCAAAACCAATCTTAAAACAGGTGAATAACAATAACGTGCAATTATCAGAAAGTATGAGTGTGCATGCGTAATTTTGCCATAATAAAATAATAATAGATCAAAAATTAATTTCTGGTGGAAATGGCATTAGATGTAATTTTTAATTAAATGAAAAATAGAGCATTTGCTCTCTCTCTTACTCGTGTGAGGGAAGGAGCGTCGGTGGAGTTGTTAACACACAAGGGAGGTTGGCGAAGATGAGGCCGATCTGATGGAGGTTGCGGCGTCGACGGAGATGGCTGGAGGTGGCTGGCCGACGGAGGAGAAGAACACCGGTCTGTTGGAGGAGGCTACCTCCGCTGTGGAGGCACTGCAGCGAGGGCGGTCTACAAAGGGGAGGACGCGCTACAGGGAGGAGGGCGTGGCAATGGTGAAGGCGCGCAGCGCCTGCGGGCGCAGCTGGAGGGAGCGCTGGATGGTGTGCACCTACAGGAGGGGGCGAGCGGAGGTGTGCGCGACCTGGAAGGGGCACGCAAGGTGGAGTGGCGCGGGTGCAGCTGGAGGGTGAAGGCGGACGGAGGCCTACAGGCACATGCAGGGGTGCGCACCTGTGTGCGCAGGTGGCCAAGGCGGAGCAGGGCGGTGCACCTGAAGGTGGGCGCTGGTGGCAGCGAGCGCCTGCGGGTGCTGGAGAAGGGCGCCTGCAGGGCACTTGGTGAGGGTGCAGGTGCTTGGTGCGGGCTGGTGGATGGCACTGGAAGGGGGCGCAGTGATGGTGTGGCTGGCTGGGGCAGATGTAGCGCTTGCGGGTGCTTGAAGGCGGGTGCAGGCGGTGTGTGCCTGCAGTGGCAGCTGGAGATGAGCGATGGAGAAGGAGCAGGCACCTGCAGGTGGCTAGGGCAGTCTGCAGAGATGAACGATGGAAGATCTGGTGATGGCGCTGGAAGGGAGGATGCGGCAGGGGCACTGGCTGGAGCGGCTGGTGAGGCGAGGTGGGTTTCCAAAGGGGTGCACAGTGCACGCGGTGGAGCAGTTCCCCGAAGGGGGGAGATGCATCTCCCCCTCTCCTTTCTCTGCCTCCTTTTTAACTCCTCTCTCCCCGCGTGCGCCAATTATGGGATTTTCAAATCCCTTTTCTAATTTTGGCAGGAGACTGTTGGGGAGGTGTTATTGAGGTCGGCGGTTGTTGAGGGTGTCCAGAGGATGGGGAACAATGCCGCCGGTTGTTTGTTGGGCAAATTTACTCCCCAACCCTTGTTCTTTCTAAATATCATTCCTGCACATAAAAATAACAAAATCATTACATATTAAGTTATAGAATGTTATAAACTTAAATCATGATGCATACAAATATTCTACAACTTAATGTAGTTATTAACACTCCTAAAAGGTAAGATTAAAGTTACTTAGGCGTAATACATTTCCATTAAAATGGATTCATCAACCGTGTTATTCCAGAACACGCCTCAGATAAGGTTGCTTTAACCTTAATCTGACTTTCTTTGGCTGGACCCCGACTAACTGATGGCACTAAACTCAGCACTTGTACAGTCTGACTTAGAGTTGACCAGAGCATAATGGAATATAGGTGATAGTTTTCCATTATGCCATTTTCTCATGCCTTTTATTTTCAATGAGGACATTGCATGAGTTAGGCATGGGGGGGTGGATTCATTTTTTAATCATATTGTCAGCTCTATGGATTTCTTGTAAAGTTTCCTTATTTTTCCTTTATATTAAAGAAAAAATAATAATAATGAATTAGGAAAAGAAAACTTGGGCTTTAGAAATTTTCAACCTTAGGAAATAATACAGTAGGACCTGAACACTTAGACCCTTCAGGTCTTCGAGCTTAATCAGCCCGGGTGTCCACTAAAATGTGGACTTGTTTCTCGAGCCCTCACCATTTGAAAATTTGTTTCAAATTGGTTAAATAAGTTGAGGCGATAAGTACACAACTTATCAACCCGCCCTCTAAGTTGAGGGGACTTTAAGTCTAAGCATCTACACACTATTTGCACTAACTCATTTTTTGACATTTTTAACGAAAATTGGGTAGCTAATGAACCTTCTAGGGTAGTATGGCCTGCAAGTTGTCGATGGTAACAGCTCGTCGGCCGATTGTCCAGAGCCTAGCCACACGACCATTCTCTTCTTGCTGGCTTTAGGTAAATCTTAGAACAAGGAATCCACCTACTTAAAAAAAAAAAGAGAAAAGAAAAAGAAAAATGTCCAAAAAGAAAAGAAAAAAACATAGAAAAGAAGAAAAAGAAATAAACCATACTTCACCGGCCGAGTATGGTTGGCAAGTTGTTAGTGGTAACAGTTCACTTGTCGGTTGTCCAGAACCTAGCTCACAAAAATGCATGTTTAATTCCAAACATTTAGGAAGAAACAGTGAAGTAGAATAAGCTAGGGAGATATACACTGGGTATGCCTTTGTGTTGACCCCATAAAAATAAAAAGTAGGGAGAAAGCTATCTGTCGTATAGATACACCTTTAGGCAAATTTCCTTTCAAGGTCACCTAGGGGAGTAGAAACCCGAAGTCCATTCTAATCGCCAATCAGTGAGTCTATCACATTTCACACATAAAGATGCTTAGTACTTAGAGTTCTCTTCAAGTCTTGGGTGGGTTGGGTAGCTGTAGAAAGCTACCTTGAAACCCTAAGCTTAAAAATCCAAAAAAATTAGAAAGGAAGAAAAAGAAAAAAAATGTTTCTGCTTTTAAATAAGGCGAGCGCTTAAGTGGTCTGTATTTTGGCAAACACCCGGGCATTGTTGTGTCTCTGTAGTTCAGGTCCTTAGTAATTTGATCCTAGTGTTGAAAAAATAACTTTTGCCCAAGGAATTTGATCCTAATTCTATTTATAAATAGCATATAATTTTTGCAAGGGACTAGCAAAAGATAGGCATGGGGGTATGATGTGTATACATCTAAGTAGCCTAAAATGTCTATTTATACATGTTCTTAGTTTCATAGAAGCATCATGCATTATAAATAGTGCTTAACATGCATCATCATGCATTTAGGTCAATTTATATAAATTGTATAGTAATTCACCTCTTTTTGTGGCCAAGGAATGGGCAACATTTATCGGGGCCTTCGATTGAAGATCCAACCATACGGATCTGATCAGGACGACAATCAAAGTTCAACGTCTCCGAGATTGCCCCATCAGATTTCCATAGCATCAAATACAGTTTGAGAAAGATTAGAGGTCAGGGGCCAAGGAGGTGTAAAATCCGACTTCAGATGACAAATCCAACCACACGGATGGGTTTGGATCAACGATCGCAGCCCAACGACATAAAAATTGATCCAATCTAACATCTGTGGCACCACCTATGAGCATATGAAGATAGACGACCACGATGGTGCCGCGTGGCAGCATCCCAACTATCCAAACCCGCCTGCACCCCTCCGCTCGACTTCTGAAGCCATCCGCACTAGTGCCTCTCAACCATTGGATTCTCATCCAACGGTCGTGAGTGATGGATCCTTGGATTGTCTTTGAGACAATCCACAGGCATAGCGCATTAAGCGAACGCCCTACGCAGAACGTGAGGCGCAGGTTCGAGCTTCGCCTCACCTCAAATTAAGTGAGAAGTGATACGTGGAGAAATTGGAGCATTCGATGTATGAAGGCGCACACTTCACCTCAAATTGCATCGAGCAGCTCAGATGCAATGACGTGGTGTGCTGTATGAAGGCGCACACTTCACGCGCGATCTAATGTGCGAACACACGCCTGATCGCACACGCAGCTGAAGAGGAAGCAATCAAGAAGGCATTTAAGCCTTCTAATCTCTCGATCGGATGGCTGAGGATGCGCGAACGTGGTTGAGCACTAACGAGTTGACTTTCCACTTTGCGTTGTAGTATTTAAGTGGTGGAAAAATCGACTAATCAAACAAATAAAAATAACCACTCACAGAAGAGCGGGTCATGTCCACAAGGAGGCAATTATGCAATAAACTCTTGATTATTTTATATTCTTTTTGATAAGTGCGAAATCCCTATTCAAATTTGACATAAAATGTGAAGGAAAGTAGATTCACAATGTTGAAACTGTGCGAATCGCTAGGCTTACGTGTTTGGTTTTGGAAAACCTATCATTATAGTTCGAAAGCGAAGAATTCGTGTTCAACAAATAAAATTTATACCGAAAAGAATTCCGGGTCGAACACAGGGAAGCTACGTTGATCTATATTCGCAATTATATTTTTTTAGGATTTTTCTTTTTGATAAGCAAGGCGATATAATTACAATGGAGCTATCAGACTAAAAGAAAGAGAGAAAGAGAGAGAGAGAGAGAGAAAGAGAACATGCATTCAATATTCCAATTGTTTATATAATCAAACTAAATAAAAGTTACACTAGAAAGTGGAAAATCAATTACACTATAAAGCAGGAAAATTCTACACTAGAAAAGCTGTAAATAAGAATGGGAGAGAGAAGTTATCCTCCTCTACGATTGCTTGGAGGACGAGCCGAATGGGACGACGCCTGGATGAAGGAGAACAAAGCAGGACGAAGGAGGATGAAGCAGAAGAACGGGAACGGAGCAGCATGCCGTCGTCGTTGCGGGATCCACTTCCGAAGGGGAATGAAAATTGGACTTTATCTCGCGAGAAGCATCCTGGGTGTGGGACAAGCTTCTTTTGAGCTTTGGAGGGGTAAAGAGGAGAAAGAAGGGATGAAAATTTCGTATGGAGGGGGTCTCCTTTTATAGTTGCAAGGAGTGGGGGCAAAATGGACATTACAACTTCAAAATAATAAAAGAGCGGTCTTTAGTGACGGATAAATCCGTCACTAAAGACCTCAACGTAGGCGTTTCATGGCGGCTCGCGCGTGCCTCCTCGCCTGCTCGCACACTCAACGGCTTGCGCACGTTCGTCGATTTTCAGCTGTCCGATCGCGAGATCGGATGGCTTAAGATGCGTCTCCTCCCGCTACGTTGCGCGCCCGCCCGCGTGCGATCGCTCATCCGTGCTGCGTGTTCAATTGCGTGTGGATGCTATCGAGAACGCGCAGCCGTCCGATCTCCATCTGACGTTCCACCCGCGCCCAATTGTCCGCGCCTTCCAGCCCCTCGCCGCGGCTCGATCCGTGCCTGCCGCCCGCGAAAGCGTGCTCGACCACTGCGCTATGGGGCGCGGATGGTCGAGCGGATGCTTTTAAGCGCGATCGACCACAGCCATTGGATTAAGATCCAACGGCGGAGAGCGATCGGGCGTGGGGCCTTCACAAGATGCAAGCGGCCGTTTGGGCGGCTGAGATGGCGCCACGTGGCGCTATCTTGGCCGTCCATCTTCTGGAAGTTGTAGATGTTGCCACGAATGTCGGATTGACTTGATTTTTGTGTCGTTGGGCTGCGATCGTCGATCCGAATTCATCCGTGCGGTCGAATTTATCATCTGAAGTGCGAATTTGCACCATCTTGGCCCTTGATCTTCTAGGGTTCCCAGGTCACTATCTGATGCTACGGATGCCTGATTAGGGCGATCTTGGAGTCGTTGAACTCCAATCGTTGCCCTGATCACATCCATACGGTTGGATCTTTGATCCGAGGCCCCGATAAAATGTTTGCCCTGTCCAAGCACATAAAAGGAGACAATTAACCTCCATTTTATTCAAACTACTCTAAATGCAAGATGATGCATGTAATGCAATATTTATATCATGAAATGCAATCCTATGCTTAAGAACATGCATAAATAGACATTTTAAGTAGTGTAAATGTGTTTACATCATACCCCCATGCCTATCTTTTGCTAGTCCCTAGCAAAAACTATATGCTATTTATAAAAGAATTAGGTTGGATTATTTGGACTTGAGTTATTTTTCAAACATTAAGAAATTGTCTACTTAGGAACTGAACTTTCAAAGACACAATAGTGCCCAGGTATTAGCTAAAATGCAGACCGCCTCAAGCCCTCGCCTTATTAAAAGAAAAATTTCTTTTTCTCTTTCCTAATTTTTTGGATTTTCAAATTTTTGGGTTTAAGAGTGGCTTTCTACGGCCATTCATCTCACCCAAAATTTGATGAGAACCCTAAGCTTTAAGAATCTTATTGTGATTGTGATAGACTCGTTGACCGGCAGTTAGAACGGACTTCGGATTTCTACACCTCTAGGTGACCTAACAAGAATTCTGCCTAAAGGTGTATCTTTACAACCGGTAGCTTTCTCCCTACTTTCTTTTTTTTTTTTTACGGGGTCAACACAAGGGTGAATCCAGTGTATATCTTCCCGGTTTATTCTACTTCTCCGCTTCTTCCTAAGTGTTTTGGGAATTTTTAGTGCATTTTCTGAGCTGGGTTCTGGACAACCGGTCGATGAGCTATTACCACCGACAACTTGCCAGCCATACTCGTGCGGCGAAGTGTGGCTTATTTCTTTTTGTTCTTTTCTCACTTTTTTTAAAAAAAAAAAAAAATAGGTGGCTTCCCTGGTCTAAGATTTACCTAAAGGCAACAAACAGAGAAAGGTCCAGTGACTGGGCTCTGGACAACCTACCTATGGGCTGTTACCCACGATAACTTGCCAGCCATATCACCCTAGAAGGTTCATTAGCTACCCAATTTCCGTTAGAATCGCCGAACAATGAGTCAGTGCAAAGAAAGTGTGTAGATGCTTAAAACTCAAAATTCCCTCAAATCAGATGGCGAGTTGATAAGTCGTGTACTTATCACCCAAACTTATTTATTCCAATAGAATTAAGATGGCGAGGACTCAAAGACAAATCCACATTTTAGTGGATACACAGGCTAATTAAGTCCAAATGCCTGAGGGGTCTTTGTGTTTAGATCCTAATGTAAAATTTCTTAGGATTGAAAAGTCCTAATGTCCAACTAATCCTTCCTAATTTTTTTTTTTTAAATAAGAAGAGAGACAATTTATATGGATTTCACAAAGCTGACCAAATAATTCAAGAATGAATCCACAACCCCATGCCTAGCTGATGCAATGTCCTCATTGAAAAAGAGACATGAAAGAAAGGGTAGAATATGAAAGATGTCACCTAGATATGAAGCTCATTTCAGCCTTGTGTCATATGTACAACTGCTGAGTTTAATGCCGTCAGCTAGGCGAAGTCCAGCCAAAGAAGTCACAAAATGGCTAGAGCAACAGAGTCTGAGACGGGTTCTGGAAGATTACGGTCAACAACAGGTTTCAAACGTTGACCATTGACTTTAAAGGTGTTACCCGTCTTTGGGTCAGAAATCTGAACGGCACCATTAGGAAAAATCTGATCAATTATGAATGGGCCATTCCATTTAGATCTAAGTTTACCAGGAAAGAGCTTAAGTGTAGAATCGAATAACCAGACCCTTTGGTTTGGCTCAAAGCTCTTGCGGGAAATCAATTGATCATGTAGAGCTTTGGTCCGAGCCTTGTAGATCTTGGCATTCTCATAAGCATCATTTCTAAGCTCCTCCAACTCAGATAGTTGGAGTTTCCTGGTCTTTCCAGCTAGATTCAGATCTAAATTGCATTGTTTGATTGCCAAGAATGCCCTGTGTTCAATCTCTACGGGTAGATGGCATGCCTTTCCATACACCAAACGGAATGGAGACATGCCGATGGACGTTTTATACGCCATACGGTAGGCCCAAAGAGCGTCCTCAAGCTTTTGAGTCCAATCCTTGCAATCGGGCCTAACCATTTTTTGCAGAATGTTCTTGATCTCTTGATTGGAGATCTCGGCTTGTCCATTCATTTGGGGATGGTAAGGTGTGGAAATTCGATGATTAACCCCATATTTGGCCAATAAATTTCGGAATTGGGCATTAGTAAAATGAGTGCCACCATCACTGATGATAGCCCTCGGAATCCCGAACCTACTGAAGATATTTTCCCTGACAAAATTTATGACCACCTTGTGGTCATTGGTTCGGGTGGAAATTGCCTCAATCCATTTGGACACATAATCAACAGCAACAAGAACGTACTGATGTCCAAATGAAGGGATAAAGGGTCCCATGAAATCGATGCCCCAAACATCGAAAATTTCTATAGAAAGAATAGGGTTTAGGGGCATCATGTCTCTCTTAGTTATGTTCCCGAGTGACTGACATCGAGAACATGACCTTGAGAAGTCCTGGGCATCCTTGAATAAAGACGGCCAATAGAAGCCAGATTGCAAGATTTTTGCAGCCGTCTTTCTCCCGGAGAAATGTCCACTACACCCAGATGCATGGCAGAACTCGAGTATATTGTTGAATTCATTCTCCGGTATGCATCGGCGAATAATCTGATCAGAGCCGATGTGATACAGTTCAGGGTCCTCCCAAAAGTAGTATTTGGCCTCAGATTTGAGTCTATCCCATTGTTGCTTGGTCCAATCCTGGGGGATTTGACCAACGGCCAAATAGTTAACATGCCAGCCAACCATGGGGTGTGGACACCTAAAATTGTAAGAATGGTTTCATCCGGAAAAGTGTCAGTAATCGGAATGTTCGGACAAGAAGAATCACCTAGGAGTCTCGACAAATGATCCGCTACCACATTTTGTACCTCGGCTTTATCCTTGATTTCAAGATCAAATTCTTGAAGAAGAAGAATCCAACGAATAAGCCAGGGTTTAGCATCCTTTTTAGCCAAGAGATGTCTCAAGGCCGAGTGGTCGTTATAAACAATAACATGAGACCCCAAGAGATAAGCCCTGAATTTTTCCAACGCAAATACTACAGCTAGTAATTCCTTTTCAGTAACAGTGTAATTCCTCTGGGCTTCATCCAGAGTTTTACTAGCATAGTAAATGACAGAGGGCTTTCGGTCAATTTTCTGACCTAGGATAGCCCCGACCGCGTAATCAGAAGCGTCGATCATGATCTCAAAAGGGGCTGTCCAAATTGGTGGTTGCAAAATTGGAGCACAGGTGACTGCCGTTTTCAGAAAATCAAATGCCTTTCGGCATGATTCATCAAAAACAAACGGCGTTTCTTTGGCAAGAAGATTGCTCAAAGGACGAGCAACCTTCGAGAAATCTTTGATGAATCTTCGATAAAATCCCACATGGCCAAGAAATCATCTGATTTGTTTAACAGATGTGGGAGGAGGAAGTTTAGTGATAGCATCAACCTTAGCTTTGTCTACTTCAATTCCCTATTCAGAGATTACATGACCCAAAATGATGCCTTCTTGGGTCATGAAATGACTCTTTTCCCAGCTAAGGACCAGTCATGTCTTGATACATCGCTTAAGAATCATTTCCAAATTAGCCAAACAAGAGTCAAATGATTCTCGTAAAATACAGAAATTATCCATGAAGACTTCCATAAACTCTCCTACCATGTCAGAAAATATGGCTAGCATACACCTTTGAAAAGTCGCAGGTGCATCGCATAACCCAAAAGGCATCCTACGAAAAGCAAAGGTTCCATAGGGATAGGGGAAATTAGTTTTTTCTTGATCCTCGGGATGGATAGGAACTTGGTTGTATCCCGAGTAGCCATCAAGAAAACAGAAGTACTTCTGCCCAGCTAATTTTTCCAAGAGTTGATCAATGAAGGGCAGGGGAAAATGATCCTTTTTAGTGGTTGTGTTCAGCTTTCTGTAATCAATACAAACTCTCCAAGAGGAAGCTGAACGAGTTGTGACAAATTCACCTCTCTCATTAGTCACAACAGTAATCCCGACTTTCTTTGGAACAATCTGAATGGGACTTACCCAGGGACTGTCAGAGATTGGATAAATAATTCCTGCATCGAGCCACTTGATGATTTCCTTTTTGACCACTTCTCGCATATTTGGATTCAATCTCCTCTGCATCTGGTGAGAAGGGCGGGATCCATCTTCCAAAAATATTCTATGATTACAGTAAGATGGCTCGATCCCCCTGAGGTCATGAATGGTCCAACCAATTGCCTCCTTATGTTC
Source organism: Thalassia testudinum (assembly GCA_037157565.1). NCBI lineage: Eukaryota > Viridiplantae > Streptophyta > Magnoliopsida > Alismatales > Hydrocharitaceae > Thalassia > Thalassia testudinum. Next base: position 151,990,706 of record JAZHRO010000031.1, read on the forward strand.
CTTTAGGACCTTAATCAATTTAATCTCTTACTCCTTTGTCAATTTAGCACTAATAATCACAGGGAGCGTATTTTGCGGTCCTAAAAATTGATATTTTAAATTCTTGGGCAATGGTTTCAATTCAAGCTGGGGTGGGGTAATGATTGATGCTAAGGTAGATGCTGAAGATTCAACAAGAGGAAGAGGTTTTGAGTGAACAAAATCAGTAACCACTTCCGAAGATGTCAGGTCAGAGGGTTGCGGGTCAAATTCATCAACCAAAGAGGAACTTTCAATTGAAGAAACTGTCAAACAAGTCTCAATATTAACATTATCCTCATCAAGTTTCTCAATAAATCCACAATCCTCAAATTTGTTGATCGCCTTAAAAATATCCAATTTCATTCGTTGATCCCCAAAGGCGATTTCCATGCTACCGCTTTCACAATTAATGTTGGCCTTTGCGGTAGCTAGGAACGGACGCCCCAGAATGATGGGCGTGTTCCTCATATTATCTGGTACATCCATGTCAAGGACAAGGAAATCTACAGGAAAATAGAAATCCTTGACCTTAACTATAACATCTTCAATAACGCCTCGCGGGTTTGTGACCGAACGGTCTGTTAACTGTAGCGTTACTGAAGTTGGCCGAAGTTCACCTAACCCAAACTTCTCATAAAGAGAAGTCAGAATTAGGTCGATGGATGCACCGAGATCCAAAAGTGCTCTATCAAATGTGTAATCTCCGATAACGCAAGAAATCAAAGGAGCACCAGGATCTCTCTTTTTCTGAGGGAGGTAGTGCAGGATAACAGAGCTAGCCTGCTCGGAGAGTACCACCTTCCTTGGAACAGATTCTCTCGACTTACGCTTTTGTGTACATAATTCCTTTAAAAATTTTGCGTAAGCCGATATGTGCTTGATAGCATCAAGGAGCGGAATATTGATCTCAACATTCTTAAATAAATCAGAAGCTCCTCATTGCTATCAATAGACTTCTTCTTTGATTTGGCTAAGGCTTCAAGAAAAGGAACATGAGTCAGATCTTTGGAATCAGGTTCCTGAGCCTTGATTTCTCCTCTAGAATTCTCCTCTCTCTCCTCAGATTCGTCAGGATTCAAAAGATCAGAGTAGTGTGGTTTTGGATCCTGAGTCTTCTTACCACTCCTTAAAGTTACAGAATTTGCAGAAGCGTAAGAATTTGAGTCTTGGGGAGGGTTAGGAAAGATTGGAGGGACTTGATTGACCATGAATTGTTGATTAGCAGAAGAAGAAGACGAGGAACCCTACTCAACCACTTGAGCATGTGCGTGCAGGTCCCTCTGATTTCCGTACCCTTGGGCTTGAATGCCCGAATTTATAATGTTTCGCGGGTTGGGTACGGGTTGGGATGGTAGAGATCCGGGTTGACGAGAGTTAGCAATGAGCCCGGATTGCAAGTTGTCCAGCGAGTTTTTCATTTGCTGCATGAGCTGGAGCATAGATCCTTGCATCTCTACCATTTGACGGTTCAAATCAGCCTGCCCTGCGGGTTGACGGGCATTCCAAGCTAGCTGATTGACCTGATTCGGAGGCAACTGAGTATATACTTGACCCTGACCCATTGGTCATTGCGGAGCATAGTTGCCGGGTCGGAATTGGGTCCGTTGCCCCAGATTTTTCCAAGAGAAGTTAGGGTGCTTTCTCCAATCTGGATTATAGGCATTCGAGTAGGGGTTGGATCTAATATTCTCTTGTACAACACAAACATCCTCATAGGGTGAGGATGGAGAGAAAGAAAGGGAAGGATCAGAAAAACTGGGGTCAAAGGCCCCAGTTGGGAACCCATGGGGTTCCGAAAAATGCTAACTCATAGGTTGAGTCGTATCGGGTTGATTCACGAACTCCCGTCCAAAAGGAGCTCGTGAGGAATGGAATCCCGAATTTTGGGATTGAGTGGATTGAGAGTTGTTCATAGAATTGCCAGCCATCCACTCTTCCATTCTTTTAAAAACCAAGTCCACTTTATCAAGTTTATTACAAATCAATTCCATATCAAATGAATGAGAGTCATGGACTTCATTGACATTTGATCTGGATTGCTGGGACTGGTTAAAAGTATCCATGGAGGCATGATTAATTGAATTCTCACTCATTTCCTCAAATAAATCATGTGCACTATCTACATCTTTATTGAGGAAATTGCCTCCGCAAGAAGCATCCACATGGTTTCTGAGTTGCTCATTCAACCCATGATAGAAGATCTGCACGAGTTGCCATTTCGGCACCTCGTGGTGTGGACACCTCCGCAATAAGTCCTGGAATCGCTCCCAAGCCACATGAAACTGCTCCCCCGGCCGCTGGGTAAAGGTAGTGATTGCCTGTCTCAAAGCATTGGTACGACCGACTGGGAAGAATTTCTTCAGAAAGGCCGATTTCAACTCATTCCAAGTTGTAATTGGTCTTCCTATTGTCCTATACCAATGCGCGGCTTTATCCCTAAGAGAGTGGGGGAAGAGCCTCATGATCATTTGCTCCTCGTTAACGTTTCGAGCCTTGGTGGTCTGGACCAAAGTGGTCAAATCTTCTAAGTGCTGAAACGGATCTTCGGAGCCAAGCCCATGATAATGTTTAATCAGTCTTAACACCTGGGGCTTGATTTCTACGTCACCGGCTGGAATCTGGACACCAGGACGTTCCCCAAAATTTGAAGGATCATAAAAATCCTTCAAGGGCTGAGCGCCCTGCATTCTCTGGAACCATTCCTGCATTCTCTGCATTTGTTCCAGCTGCCTTCAAAATTCTTCCTGTGGATTTTCAAGTAGAGGAGGCTGTTGTTCGGCCATGGGATCAAATTGACCAAAATCTAACTTGCGCCACCTAGAATGTTCTAACGGTCCTTCCAATCGGGGATTCAATGACCGTCTTCCCAGCATAAACTAGGAGAAGGTCGGAAAGATTGGGGATAGGGACCCTGCAGCACAACAAAACAAGGTTGTCCTTAAATGGGGTAGCCTAAGGATCTACTGACTCCCAAAACCAGCCTTAAGACTGTAAGTGATTTACTCTACTTGCTTCTGTTTAATCCAACCAGTTAGAAGGAGGGACTGGGGAGAAGGTTCTTCCTTTGGCTTTCGCCTCCGGTTCCTAGTGTACACCCCAGCCGCGGTCGTTTGACGCTACTCCCCTAGCTAGACATCAGATTAATCAGTATAAGTAGGTTAATCAAAAATAATCTCAGACTAGGCCCTGAAGAGCGAATCAAACCTTAAGGCCAACGTCTACTCAATTTTATCAAGGCCTGGGATTGTGGTGCTTATGGAATGTGATGGGCCCTTACAATGGGTTGTGCCCTTAATGATTGATTGAGATTTGTGTAAGTGCGTGCACAACTAGGGTTTTCAAGCAAGATTATTGATAATGCGTGAATTTTAATGTTCAAATCTTGCTTAAGTAGCTTTTAGGGTTTCAAATTAGGTGAATTGCAATCAAGTTTCTAGGCAAACCAAGTTGTAAAACACGGGTGAAGATTGTTTTCCTTTAAAATCAAAAAGAAAGTGGAGTGCCTGGAATATACCTAGATTGAAAACCCTAAGGAGGAGCTACTTGATGAGTTGGTTTTAAATAAAGTGGTGCAGCCCAAACAACTCAAACAATTGGCCACAATTGCACCACTAAGTTAAGCACTCAAAGATGGTTAACCTAGAATGATTTCAACTCTGTTATGTGTTGCTTTGTGTGTACCAGTTTCACAGATCAGAACCCGGTTGAGTAGAAAACAAATCAAGTTGATCAAGTGCCTTGAATATGGGTGTTTGTTGTGTGTTTGTTGGAAATTACCCCACAAGATTATCTTTTTGTTATTTTTTTATGAATGAGGGTGGAATGAATGTGAGTGAAAATCCAAACAACCAAACTATTCCTAGGATTTATGCAAACACCTAGGTTAATTGGGATTTAGATTTAATGTGGCGAATGGAATCTATGGAGGGGGAAAGAATGGGGGAGCACTTACAGTTGTCTTCAACTACACTTTACTCTAGTCTACCACTTGTTGATTCCTTGATGGAGGTCTCTGCAAAATAATAGACACAAGAGAAAGCTAGTTAGAAAACAAATAAAGTGCAAGAAATGCGAAGGAAAGATCGAAAATCGTTGGCTCCCCGGCAACGGCGCCAAAATGCTGAAACTACGCGAATCGCTACGCTTACGTGTTTGGTTTTGGAAAACCTGTCGTTGTAATTCGAAAGCGAAGAATTCGTGTTCAACAAATAAAATTTATACTAAAAAGAATTCCTGGTCGAACACAGGGAAACTACGTTGATCTATATTCACAATTATATTTTTTTAGGATTTTTTTTTTGATAAGCAAGGTGATATAATTACAATGGAGCTATCAGACTAAAAGAAAGAGAGAGAGAGAGAGAAAGAGAACATGCATTCAATATTCCAATTGTTTATATAATCAAACTAAATAAAAGTTACATTAGAAAGCGGAAAATCAATTACACTATAAAGCAGGAAAATTCTACACTAGAAAAGCTGTAAATAAGAATGGGAGAGAGAAGTTATCCTCCTCGACGATTGCTTGGAGGACGAGCCGAACGGGACGACGCCTGGATGAAGGAGAACAAAGCAGGACGAAGGAGGACGAAGCAGAAGAACGGGAACGGAGCAGCACGCCGTCGTCGTCGCGGGATCCACTTCCGAAGGGGAATGAAAATTGGACTTTATCTCGCGAGAAGCATCCTGGGTGTGGGACAAGCTTCTTTTGAGCTTTGGAGGGGTAAAGAGGAGAAAGAAGGGATGAAAATTTCGTATGGAGGGGGTCTCCTTTTATAGTTGCAAGGAGTGGGGGCAAAATGGACATTCCAACTTCAAAATAATAAAAGAGCGGACTTTAGTGACGGATAAATCCGTCACTAAAGACCTCAACGTAGGCGTTTCTTGGCGGCTCGCGCGTGCCTCCTTGCCTGCTCGCACGCTCAACGGCTTGCGCACGTTCGTCGATTTTTAGCTGTCCGATCGCGAGATCGGACGGCTTAAGATGCGTCTCCGCCCGCTGCGTTGCGCGCCCGCCCGCGTGCGATCGCGCGTCCACGCCGCGCATTCAATTGCGCGTGGACGCTATCGGGCGCGCGTGGTCGTCCGATCTCCATCTGATGCTTCACCCGCGCCCAATCGCTCGCGCCTTCCAGCCCCTCACCGCGGCTTGATCCCGCGCCTGCCGCTCGCGAAAGCGCACTCGACCACTGCGCTATGGGGTGCAGATGGTCGAGCGGATGCTTTTAAGCTCGATCGACCACAGCCGTTGGATTAAGATCCAATGGCGGAGAGCGATCGGGCGTGGAGCCTTCACAAGATGCAAGAGGCCGTTTGGGCGGTTGAGATGGCACCACGTGGCGCTATCTTGGCCGTCCATCTTCTGGAAGTTGTAGATGGTGCCACGGATGTCGGATTGGCTCGATTTTTGTGTCATTGGGCTGCGATCGTCGATCCGAATTCATCCGTGCGGTCGGATTTATCTTTTGAAGTGCGGATTTACACCATCCTGGCCCTTGATCTTCTAGGGTTCCCGGGTCACTATCTAATGCTACGGATGCCTAATTAGGGCGATCTTGGAGTCATTAAACTCCAATCGTCGCCCTGATCACATCCATATGGTTGGATCTTTGATCCGAGGCCCCGATAAAATGTTTACCCTGTCCAAGCACATAAAAGGAGATAATTAACCTCCATTTTATTCAAACTACTCTAAATGCAAGATGATGCATGTAATGCAATATTTATATCATGAAATACAATCCTATGCTTAAGAACATGCATAAATAGACATTTTAAGTAGTGTAAATGTGTTTACATCACACAATAACTTAAAAAGGTAGGGGTATATGTGCAGTTTTCCCTCACTGAAATCTTCAATAAATATATGATGATTTTGTATAATTTTCACGCGTCATATACTAGAGAGAATCGGTGCATGTGTTGATCCCAAAATCAATCTTAAAACAAGTGAATATCAATAACGTGCAATTATCAGAAAATATGAGTGTGCATGTGCAATTCTGCCACAATAAAATAAAAATAAATAAAAAATCAAATTCTGTGGCAATGACAGTGAATGTAAATTTTAATATCAGAGGAAACAGTGCATTTTCTCTCTCTCCTCCTCGCGAGAGAGAGAGAGCACCGGCAGGCTGTGGATGGGCTAAGGAGGTCAGCGAGGATGAGGGCTATCCAATGGAGGCTGCGACATCGACGGAGATGGCCGGAGGTGGCCGACTGGCGGAGGAGAAGACTCCGGAGGAGGCTGCTACTACCATGAAGGTGATGCTTGATGAGAGGCGCGTGGAGGTGTGCGGAGCAGCGTCTGCGGGTGTGGAGGCGAGAGGGAGCGCGCCTGCAGGATCTGCGGGCGGGAAAGAGGAAGCGCTGGAAGGGAGGTGGGCGTGTGCCTGCAGCTGAAAGTGGGTGGTGGAGATGTTGCGACGCGGTGCAGCGCCTGCGAGGGTGGAAGGCGCTAGTGGGGCAAGCGAAGTGGGTGCGCCTGTAGTGAAGGGGCGCGGGCTTGGCAGTGGTGAAGGTGGGCGCTGAGGGGCGAGGGAGGTGCCTGCAGGAGGGGGGGCGCTGTGGTGTGCACGGTGCTAGCGCCTACAGGAGGGCTGGAATATGGAGAGGTGAGGGCGCGAGCAGTGCTTGCACCTGCAGAAGGAGGGTTGTGGTGCGCTTGGTGCTGGAGATGGGCACCTGGTGGTGTGCCTGAAGGCGGTGGAGGCTGAGGCGCGCGGTTGAGGTGCAGGCTACGGAGATGCTTGCTAGGGCGCAGCTACAGGTGCACGGTGGTGATGAAGGTGCTGTGCCTGCAGGGGCAGGCTTGGTGGCGTGAGCGCCTGCAACGTTGAAGGGGATCCTGGTCCATAGTGCACGCTGGAGTTGTTTCCTCTCTCTCTCTGGATCCTCCCCCCTCTCCTTTCTCCACCTCTTCTTTTTAACTCCTCCTGGTTTACGCCTGCGAGAGTTAATGGATTTTCAAATCCCTTAACTATTTCTGGCCGGTGGCTGTTGAGGGTGCTCGGAGGATGGGGAAAAGAACAGTCGGCGGTTATTTGAAAGGGTAATTTACCCTTTCCTCATTCTTTTGCCAATTATTTTTCCTGCACATAAAAAGAACATATTAAGTTATAGAATAGATGTAAACCTAAATCATGATGCATGCAAACATTCTATAACTTAATATAGTTATTGACAAACCTAAAAGATACAATTAAAGTTACTTAGGCGTAATATTAGTCCATTAAAATGGACTCATCAAATACCCCCATGTCTAAGATTTGCTAGTCCCTAGCAAAAATAATAGAAGTAATCAGATGATTTCTTCTTTTATTTTACTTCAAAACTTTAGAAATCCAGACAAATGTGAAGTGCTGATAGCCTAGGTAACAGATCCAAGTGAAAAAGCCAATTCGCATTAGGAGTTCGTACTTCACCCTTGGTAAATATTTCTGCCGGGATAGGCAACTACTTCCCTCGGGGATAAAGTAGACGAAAATCTGTAATTTGACCCCGGCATTTGGCTTAGGTAGGAGATATCTAGTTGAATGGATTTGTATTTGGTGGAACACATCTGGTGCTACAAATAGTCTAGTATTGCAAACTCTAGATCTCTAGACTATTAGACAAGTCAACTCTGAGAGAGGCTACACAATTGTGCTCTCTTGATGTTCCTGGGCACTCCCTCTTTTCTTTCTTCCTGAGATCACGAATCTCGCCAAATTTAGAAATTGTACTCACTATTTGGTGGCCTCACATGGCATCCACATTTCAATTAAAGTCCTAATAACTCTACAACTAAGTTAGAGTCCTCAACCAGTATTCGGGCGTTCAGAAATACTAGAAGGTAGGTATGGGTCATATTTGGTGGAACGCGATAGGTGTTCTGTTGCCTCAGAAACAGTGTTACATTATAACTTGGACCCCTTTTTTTTTCTTTGTAATATAAATATTTTTTCTTTTTCTTTTTCTTCTTCTTTTCTTTTCTCTCTTTTTTTTATATAATATAAATCAACATAATACGACACAAACTTTTATGAGGCATTATTCGGGATGATGATGGTCAAGAGGACATTGTGTGGCTTATTTGGTGGAAGTGCCTATTCTCGGCACCGGAAAGAAATGGATAGGACAGGCATATTTCTGACTTTTGACACTATTACCCTCCTTCAGCTGAGGACTCTATGAAGGACGGTCGTAACCATCCACCATAGTTATAGCTTTATTAAGACTCAATCTCTGTGCATCTGCCTTATTTGGTGACTCTCGGGACTTCATACAAAGTACGCACACAGGAACAGAGAGCGAAAAACTATTCCTAACTCTGAAGTATCATCATCTAATTGTCCAAAACTTAAGAGTCTTTGCACTAGACTTAGCGCACCAGTAATCTCTCTACTTTCTTCGCACAAATATGCGGTGGATCTACTAGAAGATAGTATGCCTAACTCCCTATGAACTGTCCAAGGGTTTAGTAGACCACAAATGCTTATTGGTTTTCTTCAAGGATCTATTACCAAGTCTACGTGCATGTGAAATAAATGTCCTAGATTCTAAACTTAAGAAATAATTTTAAGAAGAAAAACCCCCAACGACAAAGGTATTCTGCTAGAGACTAACCCATTCAGCTCAAGAAAAGAGAACTTTATATATATATATATATATATATATATGAATGCAAATATTTATAAATGCTATAAACATTCTCAGGTTATCCCCCCCTATGCCTAAGACTAACAATGTCCTCATTGGCAAAATACAAACATAGAAGAATATCACCTGAGGAGGAGAGTGGGAGGAGCTAGGGCTCCTCAAGTCGAAGTGCGTCCAAAACTTGGCCATCTGAAAGAGTAATATACGATTTAAGTCGCTGGCCATTTACTTTAAAGCTCGCACCTGAAATAGGGTTCCTAATCTCTACAGCTCCATGAGGGAAAGTATTGATAACAACGTATGGCCCATCCCAGTGGGACTTGAGCTTTCCAGGAAATAATTTAAGTCTAGAATTGAAAAGCCAGACCCATTGGTTGGCTCAAAAGTCTTTCTAATGATGTGCTTGTCATGGAAGACTTTTGTACATTGCTTGTAAGCTTGAGAAGTTTCATAAGCTTCATTACGAAGCTCCTCAAGCTCACTTAATTCTAACATAAGTGCTTTTCCCACTTTATCCAGATTCAAGTTAACATTTTTAATAGCCCAATAAGCTTTATGTTAGATTTCAATGGGAAAGTGGCACGCTTTTTCGTAGACAAGATGGAAAGGAGACATGCCCAAGGGAGTCTTATACGCAGTTCTGTAGGCCCAAAGAGCATCATTTAGTTTTTTAGACCAATCCTTCCGATCAGGCCTGACAATTTTTTCTAAAATTCGCTTAATCTCCGTATTGGACACTTCAACTTGTCCACTTGTTTGGGGATGATAAGGTGTGGCTATCATGTGGTTGACTCCCAAATTTTGGAGTAGTCTTGTGAAGTGTACATTCTTAAAGTGAGGTCCTCCATCATTTATGATTGTCCTTGGGCACCCATACCGAGAAATGATATTAGCCTTAACAAAGTCCAAGACCACGGAATGTTCATTGGTTCACGTGGGTATGGCTTCTATCCATTTTGATACATAGTCAACAGCCACAAGGATGTATTCATATCCGAAGGACACAGGAAAGGGACCCATGAAGTCAATGCCCCAAATATCAAAGATTTCAACAGGGAGGATAGGTTGTTGGGGCATCTCATCCCTTTTTCCAATGGTTCCCGTCTGCTGGCAACGTAGACATGCACCCACATACATATGTGCATCTCGGAATAATGTGGGCCACCAAAAACCAGACTGAAGAACCTTATGGGCAGTCTTCTTCCCACTAAAATGTCCCCCACAGTGGAGGTCATGGCAGAAACTCAAAACACTTCTTTGTTCTTCATCAGGGATGCAACGGCGAAATAGCTGGTCAGGGCCTATTCTAAAAAGCTCGGGTTCCTCCCAGTGATAAAATTTAACGTTGGCTAGAAACCTGTCTCGCTTTTGCTTGTCTCACGTACTGGGGGTAATGCCCATGACCAGATAGTTCACTATGTCAGTGAACTAAGGAGTTTTAGCTTCCACGGCCATTAGAGACTCATCAGGGAAAGTCTCTTGAATATCGCCAGTAGGGTTTGATGCCTCAATAGGGATCCTAGACAAATGGTCTGCTACCACATTCTCAACTCCTTTCTTGCCTTTAATTTCCAGGTCAAATTCTTGGAGTAGCAGAATCCAACGAATTAGGCGAGGTTTGGTGTCCTTTTTAGCCAGTAGATGCTTAAGGGCTAAATGATCAGTGAACATCACAACCTTGGATCCCAAAAGATAAGACCAAAACTTTTCCAAAGTAAATACTACAGCAAGTAATTCCTTTTCAATGACCGTGTAGTTTTGCTGAGGATCCGTAAGGGTCTTGCTAGCATAATGCAGCACATGAGATTTGCCATCAACCCTTTGACCTAAGACCGCTCCCACTGCAAAATCAGAAGCATTGCACATAAGCTCAAACGGGAGGGTTCAATCTGGTGCTTGGAGAATCGACGCGGTAATGAGGGCTTTCTTCAAAACTTGGAAAGCCTCTCCACATCTATCATCAAAATCGAAGGAGACATCCTTCGCTAACAGGTCGCAGAGTGGCTTAGAGATTTTACTGAAATCTCTAATGAAGCGCCTATAAAATCCAGCATGGCCAAGGAAAGATCTAACCTGACAAACATTGGCGGGCAATGGAAGCTTATAGATGGAATCGATTTTTGCGGTGTCCACCTCTAATCCTCTCTCAGAAACTATATGCCCTAACATAATGCCCTGTTGGACCATAAAGTGGCTTTTCTCCCAGCTAAGCACCAGCTTTGCCTCTTCGCAACGGGTTAAGACTTTATCAAGGTGCGAAAGGCATAGGTCAAACAACGAGCCATAAATGGAGAAGTCATCCAAGAAAATTTCAACAAACTCGTCGATCATATCAGAAAAGATAGCCATCATACAATGTTGGAAAGTGGTAGGAGCGTTACATAACCCAAATGGCATTCGGCGGAACACAAAAGTGCCATAAGGACTCATGAAGGTGGTACACTCCTGATCATCAGGAAAAACAGCTATCTGATTGTACCCAGAGTACCCGTCAAGAAAACAAAAGTACTTTTTCCCCGCCAATTGTTCCAGAATTTGATCGATAAACAGTAAAGGGAAATGGTCTTTCTGGGTAGCCGTGTTTAAATGGCGATAATCAATGCAAACCCTCCAACCAGTTGAGGGCCTAGTGGTCACCAGTTCTCCTTGTTCATTCTCCTCCATAGTGATTCATGCCTTTTTCGGAACTACGTGAATAGGACTGACCCATTTACTATCTGAAATGGGATAGATAATCCCTGCATCCAACCATTTCAGAATCTCCTTTTTAACAACCTCCTGCATATTAGGATTGAGCCTTCTCTGCATATCTCGGAAAGGCTTCATGGACTCGTCCGTGTATATATGATGCATGCAAAGAGAGGGATCAGCACCCTTAATATCAGCAATTGTCCAGGAAATTGCTTCCTTGTGCCTTTGTAAACACTCAAGCAGAGCTCCCTCCTGCAATTCAGATAATGCAGACGAGATAATAACGGGGAGCGTGTTATTAGGGCCAAGGAAAGCATATTTCAATGTGCTCGGGAGGGGTTTCAACTCCAATTCAGGAGCCTTTTGGATTGAGGGTTTTAGTTGAGATGTCCCCGCCTCAGGCAGCGGATCTACCTTCACAATCCAGGGTGGGGATAGAGACTCAGTGTGTATCCCCAGCAACTCTTCTAGTTCGGGCATTTTCCTTTCAGTTTCTTTAATAATCGAGGGATGGTCCTGAGATATGACCTTCTGAAGGGGATCTCTACATAAGAGTGCTGGAGTAGTCTCTTCAATTATTTCATCAATGACCTCAATCTGAGAACAATCCTCAAATTCGGGTTGCTTGTAAGTATCAAAAACATTCAATCGGATCTTCTTGTTCCCAAAGCCTATTTTAAGTGCCCCAGATCTACAATTTATAGAGGCATTGGCTGTGGCCAAGAAGGGGCGTCCCAGCATAATGGATGGCTTTGTGGGCTTATTAGATGGGTCAATATCAAGTACCAGAAAGTCAATGGGGAAGAAGAAATCCTTCACTCTCACAAGGACATCTTCCAACAATCCCCGCAGTGTCTTAAGTGATCTGTCTGCAACCTGGAGGATTACTGGACTAGGCTTCAGCTTTCCTCCTCCCAAAAGGTCGTAGACAGAGCTCGGTAAAATGTTTACCCCTGCACCCAGATCAAGCAGAGCCTCGTCAATGTGTTGGTTACCTATAACCACTGAAATATACGGGGCCCCTGGGTCTTTCATTTTGGGGGGTGTTCCATGCTGGAGTACCGAGCTAACATGGTCAGGCAGGATGACCTTGGTTTGGACTTGTTTCGTAGATCGGCGCTTCTTGGTGCACAGGTCCTTCAGAAACTTGGCATAAGACGGAATCTATTTAATCGCTTCCAACAGAGGCAAGTTAATACGGACTTGCCTAAAAGTATCCATAATCTCTTCTGTCCTATCCTTGGCTCCAAATGAGCCAACAGAAGATTCCCCTGGAGTAGATAGGCACTCTGGATAGGGCACCCTCGGCTTCTGGGTAGAGGGGTCGTCATGGCGGGAAAGGGGTGGTGGAAGGATGACATCCTCATTGTGGGTGATTTTGTGTGAGGGAGGGTGGTGTGGCTCTTCCTCGAGTGAGCTGGAAGTCGGGTCAGGTGTGGAAGGGGAATTCTGAGATGTAACCATAGGAGTGTTATCAGGCTTGTCAATCTTTTTTCCACTCCTCAACACAGTCACTGCTTGGGCGTGCTCCCTGAATACAACCCCCTTGCCCTTAGGGTTCTCCTCAGAAGAGCTAGGTAGCTTCCCCAGATCACGTTGCCTAACTGCCTCAGTAAGATGACCAATTTGGGATTGCATATCAGTAATCATCTTATTCTGAGATTGGATAACCATATTTTGATGCTCTTGCATTGCTTTCATCATGGCCTTCAATTCATCCATCTCAGAGGGCTTATTCGGAGGAGGGTTTTCATAAGAAGGTTGGTATGTGGGCTGGAGAGGTAAGGGTCTTGTATTCCCTAAGTTAGAAGCATCACCTTGCTTCCAAGAGAAGTTTGGATGGTTCCGCCACCCTGGATTATAAGTGTTGGAGTAAGGGTTATTGTGAGGGGGGCGGAAACCTTGGGCCGCGTTCAAGTCGGCCTGAATCAACTCAGGGAATTGGTTTGCCTGATGGAACTCTGCAGTGGCGTGCGTTGTGCTTTGGCAAATGGAGCATTCTCTTGAAGCCTGAAAAATAGAGGCTGCTTGCAGGTTCATACCGGGGTTTGCTAAAAGCCTATCAAAGGCTTTATTCAATAGTTGAATCTAATAAGCCAAATCCTGAGAAGCCCCAGCTTCATGGGCCTCTATCTTCCTCTGCAAGATTGATGGTTTTCTTTCTTGATAGGCAAAGGACAGATGTATGGAGTTGTCGCTTAATGTTTCAAATAATGCCTAGGCTTCATCCTCAGTTCTGGTCATGAAGGTTCCTGCACAGGCTACATCAATGGTTTGCCTATGCCTTTCAGATAATCCATTGTAGAACCTTTCGACCAACTGCCATCTTGGCACTTGATGGTGGAGGCATAACCTAAGAAGGTCATTAAAGTGCTCCCAAGTCTCATGAAATTGCTCCCCTTCCTGTTGAGTAAAGCCCATAATCTCTCTTCTATAATGGTTGGTTTTACTCATAGGAAAATACTTTTTTAAAAATTCTCCCTTAAGGGTGGCCCAATCATTTACCCTTGCATTGAGGGTATGATACCAGTGCTTGGCCTTATCCTTTAGGGAGAAAGGAAATAGAGTCCTCATTAGGGCTTCATCAGTAAAGCCCTGGAGCTTCACCGTGGAACAGATCTCAGTGAATTCCTCCAAATGCCGATAGGGGTCCTCCCTAGTAGTACCATAAAAAGAGGGTAATAAAGATATGGTACTACTCTTGATCTCATACGGATTGTCCCCTGCCAGTCGTCTTAGTGCTTGTGCAGGTTGGTTAATAGGAATAAAATAGTCCCTTAGGGTTCTTTGTTGATTTGCACCTTGCTCAGCCATTCCTTCTTTTTCTTCTCCTAGGTGAGCTCTCCTAAGAATTCTCTCAGGCTCAGGATCAAACACTAGACTACCCTCAAGAGAGCATCTACCAAGCATACAAAACACAATTCAGGTTTTTTATTGAGTAAATTAAACCTCCACTCCAAAGATAAGTCAAAAGATCAAGACTTATCCCTCTGTTCCCACGTAAGTGGTATAAGAGGGGTGTGGACTTGAAATCTTAACCTTCTTTATTGCAGAGGTCGAATTAGTTAATATAAATGGCCAAACAAGTTTTTCACTGCAATTACGTGCCTTAATTCAACCTTCGACTGCCCTAAGACCTATACTTTGCTTGGATGATACTCCCAGGTGATCAAGTGAGAAGTTACTCCAAGGACGAACAAAGGGATGCAAGTAGAGCGAACCCTTCCTTTGAGGCGATGCGTATGCGGTGCCCCTTAACTACCCTTTTGTTCCTTTAAGGAGTGTCCCCCTCCGTGGAGTATCAAAACACTTGGTCAAAAGATAGTATCACCACCACCATAAAGCACAATAGGAGGGTCTGCACCGATAAAGAGATCAGTGCCTATAGCCTTAAGGGATTGAGCCTTAGTGCAGTGCCTAATGTGCGTGCTCAGTGTCAGAAGTGTGCAACACACCGCAAATCTTTGTAATTTCTTTTGAAATCGCAGACAAGTCCCTTAGAATCAGATCAAATGTGAATTGCTTTTAGGGTTGAATCTGATTATTAGTTCCACTTTTAGTTATATGACCACTAAATTAGTAAATTCAAACAACTTGGTGGTCTTGAATTTAAATTTGAATGCAAATGCGTGAACAGGAGCTGGATGCAAAAGTTAGAAAGATGTCCCTGTCTCCAACGATCTTCGTGCTAATATGCTTGCAATGCAATAATAAGATCTAATGTGCTGCTCAATCACCCCTAAATGCGTGCACCTAAGGGCATGCAACTTCTAAATAGGCAGCTCGATATTTTCTTTGTTGGTTTTAAAAGCAGGCAAGCAGAAAATAGAGTCACGCACGCACCAAAAATATTGTAAGCCCTAGTAGCTAAAGAATGAGAAGACAAACCCCAAAAAATTCAGCCCCAATTACTACAAGGGCGAAAAGACAGAAATAAATTTGTGACAACGAAGAATCCTCTACAAAAATAGGATCTTGGTCTCCTTTGTCTTTTCCTCATGTGGCTTAACTCGTGGTTGCTATCGCTACTTTATTGCGCCTCGTCGCCTCTTCAGATTCCTTGCACAGTAAAAAAAATTGATCAGATAATTATGCAACTCAGAAAAAACAATGAAGTAAATCTATTGCATCTGTTGCCTCTCCGGCAACAGCACCAATTTGACGAGTCGACTTTCCGCTTTGCGTTGTAGTATTTAAGTGGTGGAAAAATCGACTGATCAAAAAATAAAAATAACCACTCACTGAAGAGCAGGTCGTGTCCACAAGGAGGCAATTATGCAATAAACTCTTGATTATTTTATATTCTTTCGGATAAGTGCGAAATCCCTATTCAAATCTGACATAAAATACGAAGGAAAGTAGATTCACAATAACGTAAAAAGATAAGGGTATATGTGCAATTTTCCCTCATTGAAATCTTCAATAAATATATGATGATTTTATGTAATTTTCACGTGTCATATACTAGAGAGAATCGGTGCACGTGTTGATCCCAAAATCAATCTTAAAATAAGTGAATATCAATAACATGCAATTATCAGAAAATATGAGTGTGCATGTGCAATTCTACCACAATAAAATAATAATAAACAAATAATCAAATTCTGTGGCAATGGCGGTGAATGTAAATTTTAATATCAGAGGAAACAGAGCATTTGCTCTCTCTCCTCCTGATGAGTGGCTACTCATCATGGCTAAAAGGCCAAAATTAAGCTAGACACTAAGCAAAACAATATCAAATTAACATATAAAAAGGGTTAAGTGTGGGAATTAAAGAAAAGACCTAAAACTTTTAATGTGTGTTAAAACCTCCTAATTAGGTCACAAAAATGAGATATTCTGAAAACTAAAGAATAAATGATGATCCATGCATCAATTGAACACATAAACAAGTTTGAAAAGACAAATCAGAAGTAAAATCAATGTCTTAAATGTTCAATTAAGCACATGTAAAAATTTGAAAGCATTTGGACATCATTTAGGCTTAGAAATAAATAGATTACAATTAGGTCCTTCATGCATTACATTTCTACCCTTCAAAACTCCTTCTTGGACCTTTTTGCAAGCCGCAGGGACCCTTCTGTATGACTACAAGGCCCTTCCAGTTATAGTTCTTTTCACTTTTGGACCTGCACGCTATTCTTCTACCCCTTCGTTCAAGGGTCTTCCTGCAAGTTTTCCCTCATTTCAGAGAGAAGCCTGTGTTCTTCACGCGTACTGTAGCACGCGAAGAACACAGCCATTCTCGACCGTCCATCGCACTTTTGATCTCGATCTGCGGCTGGAATCAAATGGAACCTTCGCGTGATTCGGTGCGTGCGTTCACCTCTCTTCCCAAATCTCATCTAACGGTCAGATCTCTCTCCTGACTCACCGTGCGCTCTACCCATCTCATCCTCACCGCCGGCTTAATTTTGATTAACCTCACCCTTGCGGTGATTCCAATCACTGAACTGCTATTTAAGCACCTCAGTGGTGTCGTGCGTAAGGGATCGCTCCCTCCTACATCTCTTAGCGATCAGTTCGTCCACTCCAGTCTCTCTTCCTCATCTATCCCCTGATTTCACAGCCATCGGCTGTGGAATCATCGCCTGCTCTCGACCCTCCTCGTCGCTAAGGACCTCGTAGCACCTGAGGACGACCCTAGAGTCTCACTAGCAGACTCTTCCCTCCGCTGGAGTCACCCTCCTCCTTTCTTCCTCCTTAGCCGCCGGCTAAGGACCCATAGGTCCCATTCTTCCTTTTAGTTTAGGTTTTTAATTCTGCACAATTAGTGTTAGTTGTAGTTTACAGTAGTTTAGAATAGATTTAGCTTTAATTGTTAGTGTTTAATGTTAGCTGTAGTTTAGATTAGTCTTAGGAGTAGAATTAGCATTAGATCCCCTCCCTCACCTCCTCTAATCAGTCCAGATCAGAGGGGAAGAATCATCTGTTCATTGTTCAATTTATCTCCCTCTTCATGTTTTGTTTTTCCACCATCCAATTCTGATTTATGTTTCTTTTAACGACGAATTTTTCATCATTCACCCACACATCCGGACCCAATTTCAGATCTGATGGTGTGCTGCCTCAGATCTGAAATTGGCGTCACAAGCACCATTTGGGGCTTCTCACTCACCCCATTTGTGTTCACAAAAGCCCCTTTTATTTTAGATTGATTGCCTCAGTTTGTCAGATTCACTTTAACATGGATTTTAAAGAATTTTGCTCTCTGGATTGCCTTGACAGATCTGACAAATTGAAGGGATTTTGGTTTTTCCTTGTGGGCAAGGACTCTGAGAAGTTCTCTGGTGACAGAGAACAACTCAGAAGAGCCTTTCATGAATCTGTTTCTACCTTGATCTGAATGCATTCTCAAGCTTTTATAAATTCCTTTAATGCATTCTTAGTCTGTTTTGCCATTTCAGAACTGTCATACACCACCTGTTTTGATGATTATTTTTGTATGGTGATTTCCTAACCTAAGTAGTTCTCCATACTCCTTAAGGTTGCAAGAAACTGGGATTGTATGTTTTTTGGCTTTAATTGATTGAGTTAAGTTCTCCTTCATGCTGTCTATAGCATTAGGAAGAGCTAACTCAATGCCATTTGTTGTTTTGATCAGAAATGATGCTTTTGATAAGGGCTTTTCCTTGTTGGGTATTTGAACTGAATTCTTATGTGATTTTCGTGAGATTTAAACCCTTATCAGATTTGGATTTCAACTCTCAAAATTTTTAGTTTGTTTTGAATTTTCTCTTATTCCCAGTTATACAGTAACGTGCTGCAACTTGCAGCTACATTTCCCTCCATCTCTAAATTCTCCTATTCTCTACAATTCCCCTCTCATCTGTGAATACATCCCCCTCTTCAAATGGACTAACTGCAGCAGCAGTTAGCCCATTTGACAGTGGCTTAGGCCACTGTTGCTGCTAAACAAAACACCCTGAACAGCACATTCTCTTCTCTTCCCATCTTCTCTGACAGTAGCGTAGCTATTGTTTAAAATGAAATAAAAACTTAATTAACCCTTCTTCCTAACTTCCTACTAAAGCCTACTTATATATACTTAATTCTCACACTGTAAATATACATATCCATACTATTATAACTATAATATACAGCCTGATTATGTAAGTATACATACATAGATATACTGTAAATACTGCATGAACTTTTATATAAATCGATATACATCTGTAATCTATGTAAATATATGTATAAATACTAAACTATTATGTATGTATTTACTTAATTATGTATATATATACAGAGACAGAGATATATTTACTTAGCTAGTAGCTATATTATAGAATAAATTAGCTAAATTAATAATTTAGAGCTATAATTAAGTAAATAAATCTATAGACTTAGGTTAATATATATAGTAAGTAATTTAAGTTAGTTAAAGTGTATTTATACCTATTGTATTTACTGTTAACTTAGTTTTAACTTATAAACACCCAGAACTGCTATTTTAACCTAAATAAAATAGAAATAAATTCGTAAAAATACAATAAAAATATGTATAAAATACTTAAGTATGTAAATTAAATCTGTATAAGGTCAATTAGACCATTTACTAATTATTTTATAAGTAATTAACTATTTAATCACCTAAATCAACCTGTATAATCAGCCTAGTTTAACGAATTTATTTGTATAGTAAACATAATTAAAAGTCAAAATTAATTAATCAATTATGTAGTATTATGTAAATACTTTATTAACCATATTTTATTTTATTTTTTTTAATAATTTATGGCCCCCAAATCGAGGGCCAAAAGCGCGAACAGACGCAGCTGCGCCTGATTTCCAGCACACGATGTGGCGCTGGATAGCACCACATCGTGTGCTGCAAACCAAACGCAACGCTTTATATAGAATTTATGTTTTATGTGAAGCAGTCGTCACGGGCGACCGGCGCCCGAAACATAACGCCATGCTATTCGACCCGATTACCCAATACGCTCTGAACCGTCTGATATGCGATGATATTGTGAACATGTGATGTGTGTGCGCCGGGGGCCCGAGCGTGGGGGACTTGTTGTGGCGCCATGGCTGAGGCCCAGCGCTTAGTATGAAAACGTAATTAAGCCACCTAATCAAAGATTAGGGCGTGCCTAGTAGAGGTCAGGTCCCGCCCTCTGGGTGCAGCATATCCCTCGAAAAGCGCACCCGCAAATTAAACAAATTTTAAACTGAATAATAAAAAGCTAATGATGGTTGCTTAATCCCCTTCGCCGCAGCACTTAAAAACTCTGTTAAGGCCGAAACATAACGCAGAAACAAAAGAGAAGAAGAAACGTCGCTATAGCCCATTACATTTGTATAAATAAACCCATATAATTACTAACAGAATAAAATGACACTATAAATGTCGCTAAAGACCTCAGTTTGCTTCTTTAGGTTATATAAAGTGTTTTCTGAGATTTAGCGACGCTTATATCTGTCACTGAAACTGCTGTATATGTTACTATAAATAACAAACTGATAAGTTGTCTCTGCACCATTGCATCCTAAGGTATTATATACTATCATGTTAGTACTAATAGGATAACTTGTAAATACATAGTTTAGAGTATAATAATAGATTGTTTGATGCTTGTCCATAGTTAGTATTTTTGCAAGCATTTCTTAGTAATTAGGTAAATAAAACACACATTCATTCATTCTTTAATAAGATGTAAAGTTTCCTTTTGGAATTAGAGGATAATTTTGAGATCAAAGAGTGACCGAATTAAATTCAATAAATTGCCTCCCAGTGAACGACCTGGAACAAAACCAGTAAAAATTAGATAAATAAGCAAATGATAATAATGGTTATAATGATTGGTACTCACCCATACCACTATACGACATTCTTAATGTCATATTATACACCCTATACTGCAATGACATGATCATAACAATAATCATTCATCATCATACAACCATTGTTATATACACATTATTCACCTCCTTGCGAGAGAGAGAGAACACCGACAGGCTGTGGACGGGCTAGGGAGGTCGGCGAGGATGAGGGCTATCGGATGGAGGCCACGGCGTCGATGGAGATGGCCGAAGGTGGCTGACCGGTGGAGGAGAAGATGTCGAAGGAGGCTGCTGCTGCCGTGAAGGTGCTGCTTGATGAGAGGCGCGTGGAGGTGTGCCTAGCAGCATCTGCAGGCGTGCAGGCGAGAGGGTGCGCGCCTGCAGGATCTGCGGGTGGGAAAGAGGAGGCATTGGAAGGGAGGTGGGCGCACGCCTGCAGCTGAAAGCAGGCGGTGGAGACATTGCGGTGTGGTGCAGCGCCTGCGGGGGTGGAAGGCGCTGGCAGGGCAAGCGAAGAGGGGGCGCCTGCAGTGAAGGGGTGCGAGCCTGGCAGTGGTGAAGGCAAGCGCTGAGGGGCGAGGGCGGTGCCTGCAGGAGGGGGCGCTGTGGTGTGCGCGGTGCTAGCACCTACAGGAGGGCTGGAACAGGGAGAGGTGAGGGCGCAAGAGGTGCTTGCACCTGCAGGAGGAGGGTTGTGGTGTGCTTGGTGCTGGAGATGGGAGCCTGGTGGTGTGCCTGAAGGCGATGGAGGCTGAGGCACACGGTTGCGGTGTAGGCTGCGAAGATGCTTACTAGGGCGCGGCTGCAGGCGCGCGGTGGTGATGAAGGTGCGGTGCCTGCAGGGGAAGGCTTGGTGGCGTGAGCGCCTGCAACGTTGAAGGGGATCCTGGTCCACAGTGCACGCTGGAGTTGTTTCCTCTCTCTCTCTAGATCCTCCCCCCTCTCCTTTCTCCGCCTCTTCTTTTTAACTCCTCCTGGTTTGCACCTGCAAGAGTTAAGGGATTTTCAAATCCCTTAACTATTTCTGGCCAGCGGCTGTTGAG
Source organism: Thalassia testudinum (assembly GCA_037157565.1). Taxonomy (NCBI): domain Eukaryota; kingdom Viridiplantae; phylum Streptophyta; class Magnoliopsida; order Alismatales; family Hydrocharitaceae; genus Thalassia; species Thalassia testudinum. The sequence continues at coordinate 152,011,894 of JAZHRO010000031.1, forward strand.
GGTGCCCGGAGGAAGGGGAAAAGAGCAGCCGCCGGTTATTTGAAAGTGTAATTTACCCTTTCCTCCTCATTCTTTTGCCAATTATTTTTCTTGCACATAAAAAGAACATATTAAGTTATAGAATAGATGTAAACCTAAATCATGATGCATGCAAACATTCTATAACTTAATATAGTTATTAACAAACCTAAAAGATACAATTAAAGTTACTTAGGCGTAATATTAGTCCATTAAAATGGACTCATCAAGCACTTAACGCATGGAGCTGAAGAGGCAAGGGCACGCGTGCGTGTTCAGCTACGTGGGGGCTTTAGTAATAGTTATATCTGTACTAATGACCCTTACATTAATGTTTTAAGATTGAAATGACCTATTTACCCCCTCTATTCTTCACCTATAAAAGGCCCTACGCCCTCCACATTTTCTTCATCCCTTCCATCATCTCTCCCCCTCCCTAAGAGCTAAAAACTCAAGTTCTAAAGCTTGCTCTAGAGCTCCCAAGCTACGAGAAGCTCCGCTAGAGTTAAAAGAAACTATTCCACCTCTCATCCCCTTCGAAGAGCTCTTTCCAACTGTCTTCTTGTCCCCATTTTGGAAGTGGATCCCACAATGCCAACGCACTGCCCTACCCCCGGTTCTTGATCCGTCCCCCGTCATCCATCTTCACTTTCCTTCTTCCAGGCGACGTCCGTCCGACTCTTCCTCCAAGCAACCGTCGAGGAGGATAATTCTCTCCCCATTCTCTTTATCGCTTTCTATATTAGATTTCCCACTTTCTAGTTGTAGTTGTAATAACATTATTTTGAGTATAAAAGTTGTTTCTATATATATATATATATATATATATATATATATATATATATATATCTTTAGTTGTAGTGTTTATATTGCAAATCGAATAGTAATCATTGTGAATGTCTCGTTGATAAAAATATATATAACTACAGATTTCAAATTGACGTAGCCTCCCCGTGTTCGACTCGGGACTCATTCTGAGTTTCAGTTAAAAATTATTTGATTGACGGATTTTCTTACGAATCACACTACAACTAGTTTTCTAAACTTAAATCTTTTCGCAACGAAATCTCGTACATCACCTGTGGATCGTAAAGTATACTAGAGGGGAGGGGTGAATAGTATCGCTTAAAAAGAAAATATTATGAATAAAAAATATATCCACAAGAGAATCAAGCACAAATTACACCTGAATTTATAGTGGTAACCCAAACTGGATGAAAACCACTACCTAAGCCTCTTAGCTTAGGATTTTCCCTACTAGTCGAGGCTAGTAAATCCACTATCGTACCACCTGAACGAGGGTGGCACAACCTCTTTACCAACACTTCTCTTTATAACCTGAAGAGAAGCACAACAACAACTACAATGGATCTTCCCCAACAACTTGGGATCCGTTAATCAAAACAACAATGTAAAACAACAATGTAGAATTATGGAACCTTACTAAAAATCAAACCAGTATTTCAGCGGAGGTTTAAAACGACGTGCTTTGAAAGGTGTGAAAATCGAAGCATAGAAGCACTTATAGAAGTACAAGAAGCTTTATTCTTTTGAGAGGATTTTCTATTGAAAGTTCTATGAAAACGGCTGTGTACGAACTCTATTTATACTAAAAATTGACCTGAAAAGGAAATGAAATTGGTCGGTCAATTAAGGTAGATTGGTTGATCAAAATGAGATTTGGTCGATCAATCTAGTTATTTGATCAATCACGGATTGGTCGATTAAATAGCTTAATTGGTCGATAAAAAAGGGTATTAATCATCTTCCTAAAATGGGCTAGTTTGATCAATTAACTAAGTTGGTTGGTCGATCAATCAATTTGGTCGATCAATTAGTCTTATTGGTCAATCAAAAACCCTAGAAACTGATTTTTAAAGAAAAGCACAAAAATCCATTTGAGTTTTATTTTGAGGTTCCTTACAACAATATCCTGGACTCAATAAAAGTGAAAGACAAAGATCTACATCCTTCTGATCTTGATTCAAGAGAAATGCTCTAATCCGTGATAGTCTTGAAATATTAGTCATGCAATAAACATAATTTTGGTGCATCAAAATAAAGGTGCTTTCACAAGCAACAAGTCTAAGAGCACGTGTTGAGTGTTCAAAACCCTAATTTAAGGTGCTAAATAGAATCCTTGAGTTGAATTAGGACTGATGAGACCTTTAATTTGAATATGAAAGCTTAGGATTTGAAAGTCAACTCTCAACTTGATTTGGTCAAACCTGAGTACAACTTGAGAAATTTATGCTTGAATCTCTTATTTAATGAATTGGTTAAGTTCTTGATTTGATTTAGGATTGTTTAGAACTGATTCAAATAAGTTTTATGGAGTTTTGATTGAGTCTCCAACTTCTATCCAGTTTGGGTTTCAAAAGGAACCCAATATTGATCAGTGAACTCCTGTTGAGTTTTGATCCAAATCTTCACATAGAATAACTGATTTCTACCCTCTAAATCAATTTAGATGCATTCTAGACACTTTAATCAATCAGTTGGATGGATCGAACTCTGAAATCAGAGTTCTGTGTTCAAGATTGAACCTATGAGGCCTCTGAAGCTTCTAAAGCCTTCACAAATCTCAAACTCTCTTCCAAACCTGCGAAAGCATTACCTGAACACTTCTGGACTCTCAATTGAGAGTATTTTCAAGTCTTCAGGTCAATAGACCTGAATTTTCTCTTCTGAAGCTCACTACAACCATAGCAACAAAGCCATATTCCTCCATGAATCCGTGGATCAAGAGTGATCCAATCACCAAATTGGTGATAAAATTGGAAACTAGATGCCAATAGCTTTCCATCGAGCTATTATATGCTCTATTTGATCCACTGAGCTAACTAGAATCACCATATGAAGATCACCGGCCATAACATAATGCTGAAGGGGGATCAGCTGGAAATAGCACCACATCGGAAGATGATGGACACCCACATGAGTATAAAAGGTAAAAGGCAGTAAAACTGCTTGGTTGTCAGCGTAGGGCGCACTTATATGAGCATTATCTGAGCGTGTGCATGCGTGAGCGTGCGTGTGTGCTCACACCTATGTGTGTGTGGGCCTGGGTGGGAATGAGCGTGTGGGCCTAGAATGGGCCTGGTGATAAACACCAGTTTATTATCATTCTTATGCATTAAAACAAACCTAGCTCTTAGGATTTTGCTCTGCAAACAGGTTTTTGGGTTGCATTTAGGCATCAATTAGGTTAAGCATGCATTGCATTTTTTATTGTGTTTTTGATTTTTTATGCGAGTGTTAGGGATAAACAAATTATCAGATCCCTAGAACCCTAGCACTGAGGAAGGCAATTGGTGAAGGAGAAGCCCAAACCAGCTGGAACTCAGCTAGATCCAGCTCACTTGAACTAGGGTTAGCTCATCCTAGCTCCGTTCAACTCATCTCAACTGAATGGCAGTTAAAGAGAGCTCATCTTAGCTCACCTTAACTCAAGTCAGCTCAGATCCAACTCAACTTAGCTGAGTCTAACTCATCTCAGCTCCCATCAGTTCACTGGGAGCTCTAGCTAGCTCAGTTGAGTTGACTGGAGTTCACATCAGCTCAGGACCAGCTACATCCAACTCCACTCAACTCCAACTAGCTAAAGATGACTTCATCTTAGCTCAGGAAGCTCAAGTCCAACCCCCGAGGACTCATCTTAGCTCCACTTAGTTGAGCTAAGCTACCTTAGCTACCTCAACCAGCTAGGTCCTCCCTGGGAGCATCAGACCTAGCTCACCTCAGCTCCTTTTAGTAGAAGCCAGCTTACTTTAGCTTGGCTTAGCAGCTAGCAAAGAACTAGCAAGCTAAGCTAGCTAAAGTAGTTCCATGTCACCCTCTTCAGCAGCTGCCAACTCTAGTTCAGCTCTAGAATTCTTCTGTCCAGCTCCTCCCCTCAAACCATAGCTCCAATTGCCTCCTCCTCTACTCTATAACAAGCTAAACTAGCTTAGCTTATCTTAGCTTAGCTTAGCTAATCTCCAGCTCCCTTGGCAATCCACCACCCTAAAACCCTACCTATCTCCACCAAGTAACCTAACCTAAGTCCACCTAAGCTCTACCTAGTCCACCCCTAAGTTGGCGCCAACACAGCTACCTCTTCACCCCTCAACCACCACCAAAAGGCACCTCCATGCTGGTGCCAAAACCACCCTAACTACCCCCCTTTTTGGCGCCAACTTCACCTCCCATATCCACCCTACACTTGACCCTTCAAGCCATCACCACCTTACACCTACCCACCTTCTAGAAGCCTCCCATAGTTAGCGCCAAAACCATGGCACCTCTCTATGGTGGCACCAACCTATGGTGCCTCTCCACCACCATAACCACCACCACCACATCCTTTAAGGTGGCGCCAAACACCCTCCACCATAGGATCACCTAACCACCTCCTAGAACCCGTCCTAGCCCTACATCTAACCCATGCCAACTACCCCCTCTCCACCTCTATAAAAACCCTCCTAACCACCACTAAAAACTCATCCTCCCTTAGTTTAATTCCACCCTATACCCACCTATAATCCATAGCCAAGAAGAAGAAGGAAGGAAGAAGATTAAGGAGGCTATCCCTTGCCTCCTTGGTGCCTTCTTCCTCTCCATTCTTCTCCTTGTGCCACGCCAAGAGGAGGAGCAAATTCTTATCAAGGAGGACGGCCAGGAATTGGAGGAGATTCTAGAGTGGATGCCTACCCTTGGAGGAGCCAAGGCACGCTCCCCTCTAGGGCTTCCCTTGGAGGACACCATCTTGGAGGAGCATAGCAAGGAAGGAGACCTTTTCAAGCCAAGGAGCAACTACGCTTGGAGCAAGAAGACCTTCATCTTCTTCACCACCATCATTATCTAAAGGATTTGTTTTTATTTTTGTTGTCTTTCAAATTCTAGTAGAAGCATTCCTCTATTTATAGAAAACAATTTCCTTTAGTAAAAGAATTTTTGCCTTCTTTAAATTCTTGTAGCAATTCTAGTTTTATTGCTTTTTCTTTGTGCACTTACACTCCCTCCCTCTAATTACCCTAGGCCTCCACGTGCCTAGGGTGAGCTTAGAGAGAGGCCATTTTGTGTCACCTAGGCATTAGGTTCTTTAGTTTTTTTTTCCGCCAACAAATTCACGATTGCCCCTTCATTTCAAAACCATAAAAATTACATATTCAAAAATACCAAAAAGAAAGGTGATTTCCATTTCCAAGCAAGAGATGTATTTTTGCAAACATATTGCCTCCTTGGACTACCCTAGATACTTCCCTATCTAGGTTTATAAATTTTAAAAGTGAATCCATTTTTTTTCCATGCAGGGACTTAAAACAATACTTTTACAAATCGTGTAAAAACGCGATCACCTGGTATGTGCATATGCTTAAAAACACTAAAAATCCACCTAAATAAAACTAGGCCTGGGCTTAAGTAGGGTCTGGTCCCACCCTTAGTGGGTGATATGTATCCCCGAAAGAACCTGGGCCAAGTGTGGACACTTGTGCACAGTGATAACAAAGAATGAATAGAGGAAAAGAGAAAAGGAGAGAGTTAAAGAAAAGAGATGGAATTGAAGAGAAAGAAGCAAGAGAAGAAAAGAGATTTAAAGAAGTTGAGAAGAGAGGACTTAAGAGAAGAAAGAGAGCTGAAAGAGAGAAGGGAAAGAATGAAAAAAAAAAAGAATGAGAGAGACATTTGGTGAGAGTTCTAGAAGTCTGATTTTTACATTTAAGTTGTCTAATCATTTTAAGAGACGTCTGACAAAGGAAAGTTGAAGGTTAAGAGAGAGAAATGGAATGCTTGACCTTATTGCTAAAAGGAGTTTGTATTTAGTTGTAAACATTTTCTTTTATGCCTTATTTTTGTAAACACTTGTAAGAATCATTTCTTCTTGTTATTCAATGTAAAATCTTTCATGTACATTTCTTTTATTAATGGAATAATTGTCATACTTTAGAGCTTGAATTTTATGTGCAATTACTCATGTGCTTAACATATTACCAATTATAGATTTAATTAATTTATTTATTATTTAATTATGCATTAGAATAAAAATGGTGAATTAAAATTATATTTATACTTCCCAGTGAATGACCTAGACTCAAACAGTTAAAAGAAATAAAAATCTAAAATGTTAAGTTAGCTTGACCATATACTACAATCAACGATAATGATTAATTAAGTCTAATAACCTTAATTAACTATGCTAAGAAAAGACTGGTCAACTATCACCCCCCAAACCAACATCCTCAAAGAAATAGGCATTCCTGGTCTCAATGAATGAGTGAGTCGTTGGGTCAAAAAACTTATAATCCTTTGACCTCTCAGAGTACCCTACAAAATAGCAGGTGACTGTCTTAGAGTCCAGTTTCCTTTCGACAAGCTAGTATGGCCTAGACTCAACTAAGCACCCCTAGATATGAAAATGTTTCAAACTAGGTGATGGTGCCACATGGAGCCATCTGAGCCATCTATCTTCTTTTCTTTGTAGGTGGCACCTTGGACGTCGAATTGGGTCGATTTTCATGCCGTTGGGCTGCGATCGTCAATTCAGATCCATCCATGTGGTTAGATTTGGCATCTGAGGTTCTCATTGGCACCACCTTACCCCTTGGCCTTTAGTCTTCCTTGGACTGCATAATGTGCTACGGAACTCCAATCAAGACAATTTCGGAGGTGTTAGACTCCGATTGTCGTCTTGATCAGATCTATACAATCGAATCATCAATCTGAGGCCCCAAAATAATTCTCTTTCTCTCCTGACCACAAAAGGACACAAATTAACCTATAATTTATACAGACAGCTCTAAATGAAGCATAATGCATGCTATGCAATATTTATAATATGGAATGCATATCTAAGCCTAGAAACATGCATAAATAGGCATTTTATCCTAAATAAATGTGTCTACATCATACCCCCATGTCTATATTTTGCTAGTCCCTAGCAAAATCAAACTAAATGCTATGTATAAAACCAGAATTAGGACTCGATTACTTAGGTCTAAGTTGATTATTAATAATAGTAAATTTCAACTAAGGTCCTAAACTACAAAGACTCAACAGTGCCACCTTATTAGTCCACATTTCATATGGGGTTTTAGGCACTGCTTTAGTTGGTACTCGATTGAGAACATATACAGCTGTCTTTAGTGCTTCTCCCCATAAAGACTGAGGTAAAGAGGTATGACTAATCATACTCCATACCATATCCATAAGAGTCCTGTTGCGGTGCTCAGCAACACCATTCATGCTTGGTGTCCCAATCATGGTGTACTAAGGTACTATGCCGCACTCATCTAGAAAAGAAGCAAAGGGTCCTGGACCCTGTTCTCCTGATCCATCATATCTACCATAGTACTAACCACCACAGTCAGATCTAATAGCCTTAATCCTTTTCCCGAGTTGGTTTTCCACCTCGACATTATAGGACTTGAACACATCCAAGGACAGCAAATTTTCGTGAAGGAGAAATAGATACTTGTATCTAGAGTAGTCATCTATAAACATAATAAAGTATTGTTGTCCATTCCCTAGGAAGTCGTAGGGAATGGACCACAGATATCCATATGTATTAGTTCTAAGACATATGTAGCTCTAATGGCACCTACACCTCTTTTGTTTGTTCTTTTCCCTTTTAAACAGTCTACACAAACATCCAAATCCGTGTAATCAAGGGAATCAAGAATTCCATTAGAAATAAGCCTATCAATTCTCTGTTTAGAGATATGACCTAAATGCCTATGCCACAGTAATGTAGAATTCTCCTAAGTTATTTTATGCTTTGTACCACATAAAGTTGCATTGAAGGTTTCAAAATTGGAGGAAAATGTATGCAGCATATATAATTTATCACTAACACACAAATAACCAAAACCAACTAAATTTAAATTAAGAAACAACTGAAATTGTCTATCTCCAAATGAACAAGAATAACCAAATTTGTCCAATAGATAAACAGAAATCAAATTCCATTTAAACAACAGTAGAATGAAAGTTTCTTTCTGATATAATTGATAGTCAATAGTCAGTGACAGCCTAAAATCTGCAATGGCTTCTACCCCCACCTTTTTGTCATCGCCCACATAGATGTATCTTTCACCATCACTTGGCATTCGGCAACTTAGGCAACCCTACATAGACACACTAATGTGAATAGTAGTTTCTAAATCTATCTACCAAATGTCTTAGGATACAGAAGCATAATTAACTTCTGAATAAACTAAAGAAAGTGATGTACCTTTCTTTTCACGCCAAGCATGATATTTGGTACACTACTTCACGTGTCCTCCCTTGCAAAAGAGGCAAAATGCCTTAGGCTTCTTCTGACTCTCTTTAGAGGAGGATGAACTGGTAGCAGTTGTATCCTTAGCTCGCTTTCTTTTGAGTCCAGAAATCAAATGAGCACTCTTTGGTTTGTCCTGTTTGAGCCTCTCCTTCTCTTACACACAATGAGAAATGAGCTCATTAAGAGTTTGCTTCTCCCTTTGGCATTTATAGCTGAACTTAAATTGCCCATATTATGCAGGCAGGGAAATCAAAACCAAATGCACAAGGAGGTCATCCGACAGCTCCAACTTAAATGCCTTTAGTTTTGAGGCCAAATGGGACATTTCCATGATATGCTCCCTTATGTTTCCAATGCTCCTGTACTTAAGTGAGACAAGTTTGCTAAGGGATTGCTAGTCTTAGCTTTCTTATTCTTAGCAAATCTTTTCTCAATCTCATCAAGGAATTTGTTGACATTTAATTCCTCTAAGATAGTACCCCTAAAGTTTTCTGGGATAGCACGCTTTATGATCATCAGACACATACGATTTGATCACTCCCACCTCTTAGAGTTCTTTATTTCATCAAAAGAACTCTTATCCACAAGAGGGGAGGGAGGATCAATCCTAAGTGCAAGGTCCAAATCCATGCATCCTAGAATGATAAGGACACTTTCTTTCCAAAACTTAAAATTAGATCCATTTAGTTCCGGAATAGAGTTTAGGTTGCCAGTTATGGAAAATGCAGAGGAGTTAACTGGAAACAAAAGAATAAACAAAATACATGCTTAGAATAAAGAAACAAACAATACAATCATTAATATTTAGTCATTGGACAATAACATTAACATTGTAAAGGATAGTCTTAAGAATGATAAATAACTATTGAAAACAATCATGTAAGTCACTAAGCCATCTTTGGCTTAACTTAATTACTCACATGAATCCTAATAATTCAATAGTAAACTTTATCACAAATATATATACGTGCATTCAGTAATGAGGTAATTTTCCTTTGGGGCAATCATCCCACGCATGAATACAAATATATATAGTTGTTTCAAGGTTTTAAGTAAACTGGCACAAGAAGCAACCTGCTTTGGCAAGAATAACTAAATGTGATAGAATACTTAATACATTAAAACCAATCACTAATGTTCATACCAAAATATTCATGATGATGATATTATATCCCAAACAACACACCAGTACTGGTACTAATGATGGGTACCGGTACCAACAGCAATGACCCAGTATCGGTACTGGTCCTTATGTACCAATACCAAAATAATGTGTACCGGTACTGATCATATGTACCAGTACCACATCAGTACTGGATACTGTTCCTGGAACCTGACCTATATCCCATATGTACCGATACTCATCATGAGTACCGGTACTGAGTAACAGAACCGATACTCATGATGAGTATCGGTACTGAAACGATTACGGCTTGATTCCAAGGTAGCGATCAAGAGTCGGGATTTGGGGAAAAGACCCCAAATCATAATTTTGATTAGGAAAAATCGATTCCTTGATCATGCATGGGATACAAACAATCATGAAGATTGAAAACAAACATTAGCTTGCGTTGATTTATCGAGATGGGATTAAATCAATCTAAAAAAAACTGATCGAGGAACAATCCCCTAAAATTGAATAGAAAATTGTTCTTCCCAAAATCTGAATCGTTAAGGCAATGATATAATGAAAAGGAAATTTCAGATACCACTTGATGGAACTATCTAATCAACCATATGAAAATCTAAACACAATGATTTTCTATAATCCCAAAAATGATCTAATCATCATATCATCTACCAAAATGAAAATGGAAGAGGTAAACGATGGAGGGATTCCTGAATTCATCGCAGCGAAAGAGTTGAGGAGATCACGGTGCTCCTCTATGTCGTGGGGGTTTGCTTCTCCAATGAGAGGCAGTGGAGTTGGTGCTTCCAAAGGGTTCAAAGAGTGAGAGTAGAAGAGAACTGAATGGGAGGTGTACCCCTTGAGTTTTCCTCTTGGGCCTTATATTCTCTATGATGGGATACAGAGGAATCGAAAACCCACCCACTTCTCACACACCCCTCTAGGGACCATAATCGCTAAATTTGAAATGACAATTCTACCCATCACGGAATTACATTTCCCTTAAGATTTCTATGTATTAAATCTCATATCCTAATGAGATGTGAATGGCCAATTTACATGATTAGACCACATTAGTGACCGTAAATGTGATGTCTAATGTATGTATATATATAACATACAATTCCATAATAATAATATATGACGGTTCACATTATGATTCTAACCGTTCCTACACTGGTGTAATCTTGCATTTTCAAGTTCAATGCAATTGTTTGTGTTGTGATTAGTGAGGTGTTGTAATAAATCAATGAAGCTTCCACTTTGATTAGTTAGTTACATTTTCGTATTGCTTCCTTTCTCAATTAAGAAAAGACCAAGAAAAGATCAAAACGAAAAAGTGCAAAAAGAGTTCTTAGTGTAGTTCATTATCTTCGTGCTTTTGTTAATTAAGAAAAACACCACATAAATTACAAAGACAAAAACACAAAAAGAGAATAATCATTAAGCGGATTTCAAAGCGAAAGAGTGCCAACATACGCCTCCCTGTGGATTAGACATTAACTCACCAAACTAACTTCAAAAATCTGATTCGTGGTCTCATTATTACTTTATTTTGATTTGTGATTAAGCACAATAATCTCACTACAATGACTATTTAAATAGTTCTCTTTGCGTTTATATCGCACTAATCCCCAGCCTTGAATGATGGGCCCAATCTACATTCATTGCACACCATTAACCTATATGCCTTTATTTTGTTTAAGTGTTATAATAAGCTATGACCATGTATCCCAATAAAATTATCTTGTAATTCAACACAAGTACTAAATGATTGACAGTTAACATAAATTTAGATCTAAAACATTTAAACACAATGTTTCCAAGCAAAAGATTCTTTAATTAATAATCTAGCAAGTACATAGGAAGCTTTCGTCAAAAAAGTCAAAAATACATGTGGTACATCTATGTCTTTACCTAGGGAAGAAGGCATGTTTTCACTGACTTAGGCAAAAAGGATGGATTGGCTTTGTCACATGGTGGGTCTGCTACAATCTCCTTTGCCTCATATCTCCCCATTCAAGAATTTCTCCTTGCCTCCTACTTCTTCACTCAAATCCTCTTCTTTCTCTAACTCCACTAGGGCATAGCCCTCTATGAAGCCCTTCCTTAATTTGATGATTGTATGCTTGTTCAAACTATCACATCGACTAACTCAAAAGTTTCCTAGGGTAGACACCTCACCACTTATCATTATTTAGGTGTCAACGAGAGTGTACTTCTTTATATCAACCTTAGCGGCAAGTGTTGGGCTTTTAAAGGATTTGGTAACCAATTTTGGTCTACTATCATTAATTTCCAACCTTGCTCAAGCCCTCAAATCCGGTTAGAAAGCCCCTCTAGATAAGAGAAGTCAACCTCCAATGTATTGTCCTTTGTGACTAGCTCCCCTCTAGACAAGCTATACCTTTCTTAGCAAACTCCATTTTTATTAGAGCCTTAACCTTCACCACCACTTGGTAATAGATTGTCTCCTACTTATTGTTAAGGCCACTTCCCACTCCTCCCATGCCTTAGAGTGACCATCTAGGCAAGCATGGGAGCCCTTCAAGTTATCAAGGCTATAGTTGAGGTTCCATAGCCTATCCTAGAGGGCATCTATCTGACCCTGGAACATCTCTTAAGGTGGTCGAAGACTTTATGAAAGGAGTTGGTCACTTCTTCTTCCCACTGTGATCACTTGCATAGGGTGGTTGTCTCTTCCTTTTTCTTAGCCTGGATGTCCAACGCCTCCTCCAAGCAACAAGATATGCCTAATTGGCTACTCCAAAACTTCATTATTGATCATTATGGAGGTTCACTCGAAAGCATTAGTAGGCACCTCCATGCTCTTTTTTAAAAGGCATTGGCTAGAGCATGAGCCTACCCCAATAAGAGATCATGCATCTCCCTTTCCTTATCCAAGACCTTTGCTACTTTTGTGACTATTGAATCTTCCACATAGAGGAACTTCACCCATTCCCACTATTCTCTCAGAGTTACTCCCTTCAATGTCTAGCAGGCCGAGGATCGTTAATGGCAGAATTATTATCATGTTAATAGAAGGTAAAGTGACATTTGGAGAAAATTTTTGTGAAGTCTCCTATACTAGATGCTTTAGAATTGACCATAAAAAAAGTAGTGGTCTTGGCCCTTGAGGGTGTCCAACAAAGTTATAAATGAGACATGAGGATTTCTCAACCATATATGTGTCCCTGTTTAAAAATATTCTTCAGTTGTAGTATAGCGTGAAAACACGTCAACAAATAATATTTATAAATTCCGGTGAGTACCACATCATTCGCATGGAGGCAATCTCAATTTTATTAGAAGCCTTTCAATAAAACTAGTTCTAACAGGTATTTATATATGCATATATGTATAAAGAGGCATCAGATATTCATGAGATCAAATTTCATTGCATTGATAAAGAGTTTTCACAGTAGAAATTACTATGCTAAATAGAAACAGATAGATAGAAAGAGAGAAAGAGAGAGAGAGATAGAGATAGAGATATAGAAGGAAGCAAAGAGAGACGCCACTTGTAGGATGCTTGTGCAAGATGCGGTAGCACCTCAAATCCAGAGTGCCGGGATGAAGGTTAGAGAGGAGTTGCAGAGGGAGAGCTTTGGTCTGGAGGAAGGTGGAAGAGTTGTATCTAGAGAGGCCTTCAACTGGGGGGCCCTAGGCCTTCTTTTATAGTTGTGTTGAGGGGAAAATAAGGCATTAGAGCCCTTAATCTCATGTAACAACTCCTGGGCAATCAGATCCGTCAATCGGGAGATCAACGGATCTGATTTGGCCTCAAAATAGCCTCCAACGTACCTTCATCGCGCAGAATGCTCCTTTGATCAACACGTGGCGGCCACTGGACCCTTGGATCGTGCCTACTCACTTTTTTCTCTCTACATGCGTGCTCGCGAGTTCAACTCTACGTGCTCAAGCCTCAAGATCGGACAGCTTAAATCACACGGCCGCACCACCTTCGCAACTAAGAAAACGTGTGGGATCACACGTGAGCATCGGGTGCTCCTCGTCGTGCCACGTGGTTGCGCCTGTGTGCGTCAATGCAAATCCAACGGGCAATAGCACCAGTGCGCTACTCTTTCCTGATTTGAGTGTCGCACAGCTCGAACCTGCACTCTTCGCTTCCAGCGCAAGCACGTGAGCCAACGCGCTACACGCAAGTTTTGTTATAATTTCCTCTTTGTGTCTATTTATTCTTAACCGTTGGATGGTCGGCTTGGATGCATCGTGGACTATTGGATGGCCATCCAATGGTTGAGAGGCGGTGAGGGGCGGCTGTGATGGCACCACGTGGTGCCATCATGGCTGTCCATCTTCTTTTCTTTGTATCTGGTGAGGTAGACCTCCGATCGGGTTGATTTTTTGCATCGTTGGACTAAGATCATTGATCTTGATCCATCCGTGCGGTTGGATTTTTCATTTGGGCCTTGGATCTTTGACCCCTAGCTCTGTGGCCTCTATTCTTCTCTAGACTGCACAAGATGCTCTGATTGTCTGATCGAGACGATTCCCGATGTCATCCTGATCAGATCTATACAATCTGATATGACATCCACAGCTTCAAAACATCTATGATTAAAATCATCTCTCATTAGTACATAAAATGACGATATTATCTATATGACTAATAAACTAGCTATTGTGCAAATTACGATGCCTATGAATGCATTATTCCTATGTTATACTAGAATCTAGCTTAATTCAGGTGATTTACATTGCATGATTGCTATGCAATCACATCCCCATGCCTAAATCTTGCTAGTCCCTAGCAAATGCAAGACTAAATGTAAAATGGTCTTATATGACTAAGTCTTATCAAGAGTTTAACTAGAGATTTATGTCTTTTGTTTTCATTCGAAGCTTTAGTAATCCATATAATCGTGATTGTGTTTTGTTGTAGCCTAAGCAACAAATCCAAGTGAAAGCCAATCCTCATCTAAAGCTCATACTTGACCCTTAGTAAAAACCTATTGGGATAGGAAAACTTCTTCCCTCGGGGTTATAAAGTAACCTATATATTCAGCCCCGGCTTTTGGCTTAGGTAGAAGATTTCTGAGTCAAGTAGATTTGTATTTGGTGACTCACACTCATCTCGTGCTACATATAGACTAGTACTTTAGAACCTAGATCTCCAGATTATGAAATAATTCCACTCAGAGAGAGGCGAGAAACCGTGCTCTCTTTAATTCCTTTGTATGCATTCTCTCTCTTTCTTTCTCTTTCTTTTTCTTTTTCTTATCTTTTCTTTTCTTTCCTTTCTTTTTGAGCTCACAATCTCACTAGATTTATCAATATATTTGGTGGTTTCTCCTGGCATTAAAACTTTGATTAGGTTCTGATAACTCTACGACTAAGTCAGAATTCCTCAGCCAGTATTCATGCGGCTAGAAATACAGAAAAATATGTTAAGGCTATATTTGGTGGATCGTGAGGGTAGTGGGTGTTGTTGCCTAAATAAATTCTAACTCATAAACTAATTTTCTTTTTACTTTTTCTATGTATATATATTCTTTTCTTTTCTTTTCCTTTTCCTCTCTTTTTTTTCTATATATATCTCTTTTTTTTTTCAAATATCTACTAATGTAACGTAGTATAGCTTATGAACTTTTATTTACGATGCATTATTCGGGATTAGGGGTGTTCAAGAGGATATCGAGTGGCTTATTTAGTGGAAGTGCCTATTCTCGGCACCGGGAAGAGAATGGATAGGACAGTGTGTTTCTGACCTTGACATTAATACCCTCCTTCAGCAGAGGATTCCGTAAAAGATGGTCGTGACCATCCACCTTAGTCCTAATTTTATCAGAACCCACTCTCTGCGTATTTGCCTTATTTGGTGGCTCTCAAAAATATTCGCACTAAGAACTTGTACGCAGAAACCAAGAGAGAAAACTATGCCTAATCAGAGTATCATTATCTAATTATCCAGAAGTTAAGATTCCTCATACTAGCCTTAGAGCACCAGTAGCCTTTCTACTCTCACCTCACACTTGTTTGGTGGATCTGTTAGAAGATAATTTGCCTAACTCCCTAATTACTATCCAAGGGTTTAGGAGAAGAAGCATTGCTTCTTCTCGACAAACTAAAGATGTTTATCAATCTTCATAGAGGATCCATTGCAAATTCTACGTGTAAGTGTGAAATTATACTGGATTCTAAACTCAAGAATTGACTTAAGAATAAATCCCTAATAAAACCTTAATAAAAATTCTTTATGCCTAAATTAATTTTTTTTTTGACATAAAAATTAGACATGCAATTCCACCCCCCCATGCCTATTCGTTACAATGTCTTCATTGAAATATATGCATGAAAATCAAAATATAATAAGCAAGAGGAGGGGATATCACCTAACTATTCTTGTTAATCCAGGTCAGCATGAATACAGAGGATGCAGAGCTACCTGTACAGAGTACTGGGTTGCCTCCTAGCCAGCGCTAAGTTTAAAGTTTAACGTCACTTGCCGGACTCAGTTCAGCTTTAAGAAGATTCCAGAAGGTTGATGTGACCATCGGGAATGGGATCACAGTTTTTCTTGATATAAGGCTTCAATCTCTAACCATTCACCTTTGTCTCATGGCTGGTCTTGGGATCTAGGATAAGCACAGCTCCATGAGGGTAGACTTTTCTTACAATGAAGGGACCTGTCCACGTTGATCTTAATTTTCCTAGAAAGAACTTCAAGCATGCATCAAATAACCAAACCTTTTGATTAGGGCCAAAGCTTTTTCTGGAGATGTACTTATCATGTAAAGATTTTGTTCTATTCTTATAGGTTCTTGCGCTCTCATAAGCATTATTCTGGATTTCATCCAATTCAGTCAAATGGAGTTTTCTTTGTCGTCCAGATCGATCAAGATCCAAGTTAAATGTTCTATTTGCCCAATAAGCTTTATGTTCAAGCTCAACAAGCAGATGGCAAGATTTTTCGTAGACCAGATGGAATGGAGACATTCCAATCAGAGTTTTATACGTAGTCCGATAGGCCTAGAGAGCGTCATCCAATTTGGTAGACCAATCCTTCCGATCCAGGCGGACTGTCTTTTGAAGGATCTTTTTAATTTCTCGATTGGAGATTTAAGCTTGTCCGTTGGTCTATGGATGGTATGGAGTAGAGATTCTGTGAGTGACTCCATACTTAGCTAGTAAGGTCCTGAATTGGTTGTGAGTGAAATGGGACCCACCATCACTAATCAGAGCTTTGGGCACACTGAACCGACTAAAGATGTTCTTCTTTACAAAATCCATGACCACTTTATGATCATTGGTTCATGTTGGGATGGCTTCAATCCATTTGGATACATAATCAACTGCCACCAGGATGTATAGGTATCCAAATGAATTGGTAAAAGGTCTCATAAAATCAATACCCCAAACATCAAAGATTTTGACTTCAAGGACTGGATTTAGGGGCATCATGTCCTTCTTGGTTATATTTCCTAGAGTTTGGCAATTAATACATGACTTACAAAAGTTGTACGAGTCACGGAATAAACACAACCAATACAATCCACTCTGCAATACCTTGGCTGCCGCCTTTTTTCCTGAGAAATGACCTCCACAAGCAAAAGTGTGGCAGAATTCTAGTACACTTGTGATCTCCTCGTCCGGAATACAACAGCGAATAACCTGATCCACGTAAACTTTGAATAGCTCTAGGTCTTCCCAAAAGTAGTATTTGGCATCGGAAATCAACTTATCCCACTTATGCTTAGCCCAATCCATGGGTAATTTTCCGATGGCCAAATAGTTGACAATATCTACAAAACAAGGTAGTTTGCAAATGGTCAAGAGAGTCTCATCAGGGAAAGAATCACAGAGTTAAGGAGTTGTAGAGTCTGCAAGGATTCTGGAGAGATGATCAGCTACTACATTTTGGGCTCCAGATTTGACTTTGATTTCTAAATCAAATTCTTGCAATAGAAGGATCCATCTGATTAATCTGGGTTTTGCATCCTTTTTAGACATCAGGTGCCTTAATGCAGTGTTATCTGTGAAGATTATGACACGAGATCCCGTAGGTAAGGTCTAAACTTCTCCAGAGCAAACACTATGGCTGGCAACACTTTTTCTGTAGTGGTGTAGTTTCATTGAGCCTCATCCAGAGTTTTACTAGCTTAGTAAATCACAGATGGTTTCTTGTCTACCTTTTGTCCCAAGACTGCCTCGATGGCATAGTCAGAGGCATCGGTCATCATTTCGAAAGGATGATCCCAATTAGGAGGTTGTAAGATGGGTGATTGTGTAATAGCCTCCTTCAGCTAATTAAAAGCCTTTAAACAATTTGAATCAAAATCAAAGGATTGATATTTTACCAGCAAGTTGCTTAAGGGTCTCTCCACCTTAGAAAAGTCCTTAATAAATCGACGATAAAATCCCACATGTCCAAGAAACAATCTTACTTACTTAACCGTCGAAGGTGGCAGAAGTTTGATTATAGTGTCCACCTTGGCTTTATCTACTTAGATTCCTTTTTCAGACACAACATGGCCAAGGACTATGCCCTCCTTGACTATGAAGTGACTCCTTTCCCAAGATAGAACAAGGTTCACCTCAATGCACTTTTGTAAAGTCTTTTCAAGATTGATCAGACATGATTCAAAAGAGTCCCTGAACACAGAAAAATCGTCCATGAAGATTTCCATGAAATCACCTACCATGTATGAAAAGATTTCAAGCATGCACCTTTGAAAGGTTGTTGGTGCATTGCATAATCCAAAAGGCATTCTACAGAAGGCAAATGTTCTGTAGGGAAATGTGAAGGTGGTTTTCTCTTGATCCTCGGGGTGGATAGCTACTTGATTGTAGCTGGAATAGCCATCCAAGAAACAGAAGAATTGTTGGCTGACTAGTCTTTCCAAGATTTAATCAATGAAGGGAAGTGGACTTTCTTGGTTGCACTATTCAGCTTCCTGTAGTCTATATAGACTCACCAAGAGGAAGTTATGCTGGTTGGAATCAATTCCCCATTATCATTAGTAATCACAGTCAGCCCAGCTTTCTTAGGAACTACTTATATAGGATTGATCCACGAGTTGTCAGAGATTGGGTAGATTATTCCCACGTCTAACCACTTGATTATTTCCTTTTTCACTACCTCCCGCATGTTAGGATTCAACTGTCTCTGCATTTATCGGGAGGGTCTCAATCCGTCCTTAGTATAGATTCTGTGAGTGCAGTAAGTGGGACTGATTCCCTTTAGATCATCTAATGTCCAACCAATTGCTCTATTGTTTCTTCCCAACACTTGAATGAATTGCTTTTCTTGAGTTTGGGTTAGATGAGAGCTGATGATTAATGGGTAAGTCTAATCAGATCCCAAGAAAACATATTTTAGATGATCTAGAAGAGGTTTAAGTTCAGGTTTGGGTCCTTGGGATAAAGGGTCCAGTGGTGGATCATAGTTACCCTCAAGAGATCTTGGAATCAAGTCAGTGATTGGTGGGCTGACCTCTTGATTGGTTTGGGTGTCAAGGCCTGTAGGATCAGATTGGGTTATTCCTAATTCCATACAATATTCAATGGTATGGTCCTCAGAATCTTCTATCATTCCACAATCGTCAAATTGTTTGATGGCCTTAAAGATGTTAATTTTTGTCTTCTTATCCCCGAATTTGATTTCCATACTGCCAGATTCACAGTCAATATTTGCCTTGGCAGTTGCTAAAAATGGTCTTCCTAGAATTATCGAGGTGTTCTGCAAGTTCTCTGGTACCTCCATGTCAAGAACCAGGAAATCCACAAGAAAATAAAAATCATGGACCTTGACAATTATATCCTCAACAATCCCTCGTGGTATAGTCACAGATCGATCAGCCAGTTGTAATGTGACCTTAGTAGGTTTTAGCTCTCTAAAGTTAAATTTTTCATATAACTGTTGAACGTTTATGAACCTACGCTAACGTGTTCGGTTTTGGAAAACCTGTCGTTGTAGTTCGAAAGCGAAGAATTCGTGTTCAACAAATAAAATTTATACCGAAATTAAAATTCCAGGTCAAACACAGGGAGGCAGACGTTTGATTTAAAAACTACGCGTTTCTTTTTATTTGTTACAGAATAATTCAATCTAGAACCATCTAATTATTTACAATAAATAGAAGAGAGAGAGAGTAAGAGAGAAAGAGAATATTATATAGAGAAATCAAAATGAGATGTAGAATAAACAAGGAATTTTTGTATTGAAGAGATTGTTCATTACAACTAGAAAGCGATAAAATTTACTCTAGAAAGCATTAAAAGAATGGAGAGAGAAATGTCCTCCTCGACGATTGCTTGGAGGACGAGTAGATTAATCTAGAAAGCAGTAAATCTATACTAGAAAGCGGTAAAAAGAATAGGGAGAGAGAAATCCTCCTCGACGGTTGCTTTGAGGACGAGCCGGACGGGACAACGCCTGGACGAAGGAGAACGAAGTGGGACGAAGGAGGACAAAGCAGAAGAACGGGAACGAAGCAGTACGACGTCGTCGTCACGGGATCCACTTCCGAAGGGGAACAAAAATTGGACTTTATCTCGCGAGAAGCATCCCGGGTGTGGGACAAGCTTCTCTTGAGCTTTGGAGGGGTAGAGAAGAGAAAGAAGGGATGAGAATTTCGTATGGAGGGGGTCTCCTTTTATAGTTGCAAGGAGTGGGGGCAAAATAGACATTACATCTTCAAAATAATAAATAAGGGGTCTTTAGTGACGGATAAATCCGTCACTAAAGCCCCGACGTGGCCGTCGCCGCCGCGCCCACGCGCGCCCGCTCGGCTGCTCGCGTGCATAATGCCTACACACGTCCACGAAGTCTCAGCCGTCCGATCGCGAGATCGGACGACTTAAAATCATGCCTTCACCGCTGCCGCCCGCCCGCCTGTGCGTACGATCGCGCGTTCACGCGCGCGTCCAATCTCGCGTCGGCGCTATCGGGCACGCGCGGTCGTTGGATCGCGATCGTGCGGTCGATTGGACGCGCGCCACCGCTATAATTTCTGCGGGGCGCAGCTCGAACGCGCGTCCCTGCTTCGCGTTCGAGCACTCGACCGCTGCGCTGCGGTCGCGTTTGTGTCGAGCGCTTGACTTCAGCGCGGGCACGTCGCAGCCGTTGGATCGAGATCCAACGGCGGAGAGGAGATGGGTGCGCGGTCTTCACAAGATGCAAGCGGCCGTTTGGGCGGCTGAGATGGCGCCACATGACGTCATCTTGGCCGTCCATCTTCTGGAAGTTATAGATGGTGCCACAGATGTCGGATTGACTCGATTTTTGTGTCGTTGGGTTGAGATCGTCGATTCGAATTCATTCGTGCAGTCGGATTTGTCATCTGAAGTGCGGATTTACACCATCCTGGCCCTTGATCTTCTAAGGTTCCCCGGTCTCTATCTGATGCTACGGGTGCCTGATTAGGGCGATCTTGGAGTCGTTGAACTCCAATCGTCGCCCTGATCACATCCATATGGTTGGATCTTTGATCCGAGGCCCCGATAAAATGTTTACCCTGTCCAAGCACATAAAAGGAGACAATTAACCTCCATTTTATTCAAACTACTCTAAATGCAAGATGATGCATGTTATGCAATATTTATATCATGAAATGCAATCCTATGCTTAAGAACATGCATAAATAGACATTTTAAGTAGTGTAAATGTGTTTACATCATACCCCCATGCCTATCTTTTGCTAGTCCCTAGCAAAAACTATATGCTATTTATAAAAGAATTAAGTTAGATTATTTGGACCTGAGTTATTTTCAATCATTAAAAAAATTATCTACTTATGAACTGAACTCTCAAAGACACAACAGCGCCCGAGTATCAACCAAAATGCAGACCGCCTCAAGCCCTCGCCTTATTCAAAGAAAATTTCCTTTTTCTCTTTTTACTCTTTTCTAATTTTTTTGGATTTTCAAATTTTAGGGTTTAAGAGTGGCTTTCTACGGCCATTCAACTCACCCAAAGATTTGATAAGAACCCTAAGCTTTAAGCATCTTATTGTGATTGTGATAGACTCGTTGACCGGCAATTAAAACGGACTTCGGATTTCTACGCCTCTAGGTGACCTCAAAAAGAATTCTGCCTAAAGGTGTATCTTTACAACCGGTAGCTTTCTCCCTACTTTTATTTTTTTAACGGGGTCAACACAAGGGTGAATCCAGTGTATATCTCCCCGGTTTATTCTACTTCTCCTCTTCTTCCTAAGTGTTTTGGGAATTTTTAGTGCATTTTCTGAGCTGGGTTCTGGACAACCGGTCGATGAGCTGTTACCACCGACAACTTGCCAGCCATACTCGTGCGGTGAAGTGTGGCTTATTTCTTTTTGTTCTTTTCTCCTTTTTGATTTTTTTTTTCTCTTTTTTTTTTTTTAAGTAGGTGGCTTTCCTGGTCTAAGATTTACCTAAAGGCAGCAAAAAGAAAAAGGTCTAGTGACTGGGCTCTAGACAACCTACCTATAGGCTGTTACCCACGATAACTTGCCAGCCATATCACCCTAGAAGGTTCATTGGCTACCCAATTTTCGTTAAAATCGCCGAACAACGAGTCAGTGCAAAGAAAGTGTGTAGATGCTTAAGACTCAAAATTCCCTCACATCAGAGGGTGGGTTGATAAGTCGTGTACTTATCACCCAAACTTATTTACTCCTATTAAAATAAAATTCAAGTTGGCGAGAACTCGAAAAATAAATCCACATTTTAGTGGATACACGGGCTGATTAAGTTCAAAGACCTGAAGGGTCTTTATGTTCAGATCTTAATGTAGTATTTCTTAAGATTGAAAATTTTCTTAAACCCAAATTCTCTTTCCTAATTCTGATTTTTTTTTTATATAAAACAAATCTACGGAGCTGACAAATGAATTTAGAGATGAATATCCACCCCCCCATGCCTATCTAATGCAATGTCCTCATTGTATTTAAAAGACATAAAACAGAGTGGAAAAGCGTAGAAAGCACCTAAATTGCGTGAATATCGAGTCCGCTCCAAGATGAAAACGAAAAAGAACTGTATAAGTGCTAAGTTTAGTGCCTTCAGCTAGGCACACTATACAAAGAAAAGAAATGAAGAATTCACATGTGCAGGTCAGAATTAGAATGAACAAAAGAATCCTCTGACCTGTCAGCAGAGGTCCACAGATGTGGACCAGATTGTGGTGCAGACCCACACCCCATAATCGAGAATATCTTAGGTTCTGGATAAAAATTACCCAAAACCTAAAATCAGAATGTAAGCGGGATCGAGCCTGCGATTTCTGAGGATGCAACCCAAGACCAAAAAGTCGGGTTACAGAAAATTGAAGCTCAAAAGGATAATCGTTGAATGTGTGCTTGGGTTGAACATCCTCGAAACAAATGTTGTAAGGGTTCTGATTTGATGGTTTCAACTTAAAAGGAACCCTTCAACTCAATCTTCCATTTCCTCCTGAATTAACTTCCCAAATCAAAACTTCCCAGCTCCTATCCTCCTCATTTAGCATATCAAATTCCAGGACCTCTTGTATATTCATCACCCCATCTGAAATCTCCAAGTCTAAATGATGTGGCAGAATCAAAATTGACTCGGGTCTAATTATCTCAGAATTAGAATCATCAATAAGCTCAATAGGGTGTAACTGATAATCAGGGCATTGAATTGATTCCTCCAGAAAATGTGATTCTGGATCCGTAATGTGTGCCCTAATAAGATCAGTGTTCTCAGTTATTGGGCTATCAATTGATCTATCAGATTCCTCAGGCCCAATCGTCTCACAGAAATCATGTTCAGAAAACTCGCGTGAGACTTTGCAACTTGAATCTTCACCATCAGCATCCGTATCAATGTATGTCCCAAAATCATTTGTCACTTTGTGTTCCAAGGAGACATACATTTCCTCGTAACTTGGCTTAGGGATCTCAGGCGAAGAAGTCAGATCATCCTTAATTGGTTGTTTTAATTCAATCTGGTCAGCCTCATAACACGTGTCCCCCCCAACAGGTGCCTGAGCGGGTTCTGTCATTGGCTTTCTTGAAGAGAGTTCATCCTGGGAATTATTCCAAGATTGAATCAAAGCAACCACGAATCTCATCCTCAATTTCGCTAATTTCCCAAGTAGAAACTCACCCGGGTTCTTATCCTTAACATCCTGGAGCCAATCCAACAAAGACTTATTTAAATCATCAATCATTTCAATCAGGGGCTCCAATCTCTCTATGCAAGGTATTGGCTGAACTTCTAAAGATTGAATGATATTCCTCAAGTTAGCTAGAACCTTATCTTGAACCTGATTAACCTGAACCAAATGAGTTGGTTCAGGGTTGGGCGGGTTTGACATCAATGTAGAGGAATTAACGAATTGAGATTCGTTATACCCTTCCTGATGATAGGTCAGTTCAGATTGTTGAAAAGATGGTGATGACCTAAAGGCAGTGAAATCAGAGGATGGGTAAGGATCAGTGTATCCTTCTTGGTTGTAGATCGTATTAGGTTGTTCATGAAAGGAGGACGATCTATAATCGATGTAGCTCTGAGAAGGATAGAAATCAGAATCAAAGTGTTCAGGGTTAGACCCTAAACACGGGGGTCCGGAATTGTATCCCCAATCCGAATTATCCCAACTAACTGATGGTCGATTACAATACGAGTTGGGATAATCGTCATGTTGAGGATAATTTACAACAGGAGGGAAAGAGCGGGAATGCGTGAAATATGTGGAAGGATTCATGATCCACGAGAGGAAGAAAGGTGCCCTGCAATACAAACAATCAAACCTATCCTTAAATAGGTTAGCCTAAAGACCTACAGACTCTGAAAACCCGTCTTGAGATAAAGGAACGATTTGATCTACTTCCGTCTGTTCAATCCAACCAGTTAGAAGGAGGGACTGGGGAGAAGGTTCTTCCTTCGGCTTGCGCCTCCGATTCCTAGTGTACCCCCCAGCCACGATCATTTGACTCTACTCCCCTAGCTAGACATCAGATTGAACAGTAGAAACAGACTAATCGAAAATAATCTCGTTCTGGGTTCTGAAGAGCGAGTCCAACCTTAAGGCCAATGTCTACTCTGTTTTATTTAGGGCTAGGTTTGAATGTGCTTTGGAATGTGATGGGCCCTTTAAATGGGTTGTGCCCTTAATGATTGATTGATTTGTGTGTGAGTGCACAACCAGTGGTTTTCAAGCAAGATTGTTTTTGATGTGGTGAATTTTAAGGTTCAAATCTTGCTTAGTAGCTTTTAGGATTCAACTTTAGGTGTTTTCAATCAAGTTTCATTAGCACACCAGGTTTGGCAAGCACAGGTGAAGATGTTTTCCTTTAAAGTTTAAAAAGAATGTGGAGTGCCTGGTAAATCCCTAAGAGTTGAACCTAATTGGCAGCTACTTAATGAGTTTATTTTATTTGAAGTGGTGAGGCCCAATCAACTCAAACAATTGACCACAAATGCACCACTTAATTAGGCACACAAATGATTACCTAATCTGATTTCTACTCGATTATGTGTTTGGATGTGTGTACCGGCTCCTAAGATCGGTTTACCGGTTGAGTTAGAAAATCAGATGAGGTTGTGTACCTCTGTGAGATTTTTTTATTTTTTTCTTTTTTTTAATGTGGGGGTTAGAGTGAGTATGGATGTCAAACAACAAACAATCTGACCTTAGAGTTTATAAGAACACCTAGGTTGATTGATGTTTGAATTATTATGTTATGAAATGAAATCTAATGGGTGGGAGGTGGGGGATAACTTACAAAACCTTCCACAACACTTTACTCCGATCTACCGCTTTTGCCTGTCTCGAAAGAGTACCTGCAATTACAATAAGAAAGGAGAAAAGTGAGGTAAATGATTTATAAGTTACAAAACGCGAAGAGAAATCAAAGAGCGTTGCCTCCCCAGCAACGGTGCCAAAATGTTGAACGTTTACGAACCTACGCTAATGTGTTCGGTTTTGGAAAACATGTCGCTGTAGTTCGAAAGCGAAGAATTCGTGTTCAACAAATAAAATTTATACCGAAATTAAAATTCTCGGTCGAACACAGGGAGGCAGACGTTTGATTTAAAAACTACGCGTTTCTTTTTATTTGTTACAGAATAATTCAATTTAGAACCATCTAATTATTTATAATAAATAGAAGAGAGAGAGAGAGTAAGAGAGAAAGAGAATATTACACAGAGAAATCAAAATGAGATGTAGAATAAACAAGGAATTTTTGTATTGAAGAGATTAATCATTACAACTAGAAAGCATAAAACAATTACTCTAGAAAGCGATAAAATTTACTCTAGAAAGCATTAAAAGAATGGAGAGAGAAATGTCCTCCTCGACGATTTCTTGGAGGATGAGTAGATTAATCTAGAAAGCAGTAAATCTATACTAGAAAGCGGTAAAAAGAATAGGGAGAGAGAAATCCTCCTCGACGGTTGCTTGGAGGACGAGCCGGACGGGACGACTCCTAGACGAAGGAGAACGAAGCGGGACGAAGGAGGACGAAGCAGAAGAATGGGAACGAAGCAGCACGCCGTCGTCGTCGCGGGATCCACTTCCGAAGGGGAACGAAAATTGGACTTTATCTCGCGAGAAGCATCCCGGGTGCGGGACAAGCTTCTCTTGAGCTTTGGAGGGGTAGAGAGGAGAAAGAAGGGATGAGAATTTCGTATGGAGGGGTTCTCCTTTTATAGTTGCAAGGAGTGGGGGCAAAATAGACATTACATCTTCAAAATAATAAATAAGGGGTCTTTAGTGACGGATAAATCCGTCACTAAAGCCCCGACGTGGCCGTCGCCGCCGCGCCCACGTGCGCCCTCTAGGCTGCCTGCGTGCGTAACGCCTACGCACGTCCACGAAGTCTCAGCCGTCCGATCGCGAGATCGGACGGCTTAAAATCACACCTTCACCGCTGCCGCCCGCCTGCCTGTGCGTGCGATCGCGCGTTCACGCACGCGTCCAATCGCGCGTCGGTGCTATCGGGCGCGCGCGGCCGTTGGATCGCGATCGTGCGGTCGATTGGAGGCGCGCCACCGCTATAATTTCTACGGGGCGCGGCTCGAACGCGCGTCCCTGCTTCGCGTTCGAGCGCTCGACCGCTGCGCTGAGGTCGCGTTTGTGTCGAGCGCTTGACTTCAGCGCGGGCGCATCGCAGCCGTTGGATCGAGATCCACCGGCGGAGAGGAGACGGGTGCGCGGTCTTCACAAGATGCAAGCGGCCGTTTGGGCGGCTGAGATGGCACCACGTGGCGTCATCTTGGTCGTCCATCTTCTGGAAGTTGTAGATGGTGCCACAGATGTCGGATTGACTTGATTTTTGTGTCGTTGGGCTGAGATCGTCGATTCGAATTCATCCGTGCGATCGGATTTGTCATCTGAAGTGTAGATTTACACCATCCTGGCCCTTGATCTTCTAGGGTTCCTCGATCTCTATCTGATGCTACGGATGCCTGATTAGGGCGATCTTGGAGTCGTTGAACTCCAATCGTCACCCTGATCACATCCATACGGTTGGATCTTTGATCCGAGGCCCCGATAAAATGTTTGCCCTGTCCAAGCACATAAAAGGAGACAATTAACCTCCATTTTATTCAAACTACTCTAAATGCGAGATGATGCATGTTATGCAATATTTATATCATGAAATGCAATCCTATGCTTAAGAACATGCATAAATAGACATTTTAAGTAGTGTAAATGTGTTTACATCAATAACGTAGGGATTAAATTTATGGAGGCACCTAAATCTAACAGAACCCTATCAAAAGCAGTATCTCCAATAACACACGAGATCAAAGGGGCTCCTAGATCTTTCTGTTTTCGGGGTAGATTTCTAAGGATAACTGCACTAGCTTGTTTAGATAACACTACCCTTTTAGATGATTTGGCCTGGCATTTAGAGGTGCATGTTTCTTTTAAAAATTTCACATAGGTTGGGATATTCTCAATAGCCTCAAGGAGTGGTATGTTCACCTGGACTTGTTTAAAAATATCAAGCCACTCCTCAAATGGATTGGTTTTCTTTTTCCTAGGTTTATTCAAGGCTTCAAGAAAGGGAGCTTGAGAGAAATCATGAGTGTTTGGGTCCTAATCCTTGTCTTCTTGATCTCCTAGGTCAGATTCGGGCTCCTCAAGATCTTGTTTAGGTTTAGATTTAGAGGGGTAAGGATCTTGGATCTATCTCCCACTTCTCAAGGTTATCGCACCAACAAAAGCATTAGGGTTAAAAGGTTGAGGTGGGTTCTGCAAAATAGGTGGAGCCAGATTAGGGTTAGCAAAACCAGCTGGGTGCTGGGGAGCAGGTTGAACTATATGTGCCTGTTGCTCCCTTGTGTTATGCTGGTTAACCCTATTGAAAATTCTTGGATTTGGGACGGGTTGGGATGGCAACATCCCGTGTTGTCGAGCATCTACTAGCTGGTCTAGTCGTCCCGTCAATTCTGTCCTTGATTGATTCATTTCTTCCTTATGCCTCAGATTCATTTCTCTCATTTCTTTGAGGACGAGACTTAGATCAGAGGGCTGGTTTTCCTATGTAGGTTGTCGGTGATATGTGTGTGGTTGTGTGTACCTACTAGGTTGCCCATAAGTGTTTGGCTTAGTCAAGTTAGGACCCTGGGCGGGTTTCTGACTTGACCAAGCAAAATTAGGATGGTTACACCTTCCAGGGTTGTAAGTGTTTGAATAAGGCTCATTTCTAGTGTAACCCTAGAGTACATTCACATCCTCAAGATAACTAGGCATAAAGCTACCTAGTTCGGAATTTGAGGGCATCAAGGTCCCTCCTTGGTACCCAGAAAGAGATGGGTCCAAGTACAATTGGCTCATAGGTGGAGCCATGGTTAGGTCATTAATGTTGTGCACTGATTCCTGACCTAGTGGGTTGGGGAATTGGTTGTGGGTTACCATAGGCACTCCTTGGGTAGGCATAGGATTTAATCTAGATTATGTACCTAAGGAATTCCCACCCTTTAGAAGGTTATCCAGCTTCTTATCCAAATTCTCCACATTCTTTCCTACGAGTTCCACCTTGTCTAATTGTTGTGCAATTAGCTCTAACCAAGTTTGAGTTGTTGTTAACTTCATAAACTCCGCTCCTTGGTTGATTAGCTCTTTTAAAGGTGGACATTGAGGCATTGTTGAGGGAATTTTCACTCATATTTTCAAACAATTGAAAGGCTCAGCATCTCTGCTTAAGAAATTGCCCCCACATGCTGCATCAACAAAATTCTTCAGATTATCACTCAACCCATAATAGAAAATATGGGCCAAGTGCCACTTTGAAATCCCATGATGGGGGCATTGCCTAGCTAAATCATTGAACCTCTCCCAAGCCTCATGTAGTTGTTCCCCGGGGTTCTACTTAAAGGTTGTTATGGCACATCTAAGGGCATTAGTTTTTCCTATGAGAAAGAATTTCTTTAGGAATGTGCTTCTCAAGTCTTCCCAAGTTAGGATTGTCTACCAATTATTCTCAACCAATGTGCAACTCTATCTTTCAAGGAGAATAAGAACATCTTCATCGACAGGGTACCTTCATTCATGCTCCTAGGGCCAAAAGTTCTTCCTATGTGTAGGAGCTCTTCAAGGTGGCGGAAGGGGTCATCTGACTCATGGCCATAGAAGTGGGGAATCAAACTAATGATCTGAGGTTTGACTTCAAAATCTTCCCCATCCTGAGGTACCCTGACAAAGGGTTCAAGCTGGGCATTAGGAGGGTTATAAAAGTCACGGAGGGGCCGATCTGCCCTTCCATTTTGGAGTCGAGTGATGGCCTGCACCATGACTTCCATCTGTCGGTCATGATGCTGGCCCTGCTTAGTGATCTGCCTTTGTAAGAGAGTCATAGGATCCAAATTTTGTTCATCAATCTCTTCTTCCTCGTGATGACTAGCCATTGGTTTAGATTCAAATCTTGGATAAATAGGTTTTCTCCTAGGATTTCTTTCTAATGGTGGTAGCAAATCAGGATTTTGATATCTTCTACCTTGCATACACCAGAAGAATGTCTATAGATGAGAAGGAGAAGACAGATGAGAGAAAACCTTGCCCGCTCAATGCAAGCAATCAAACTGGTCCTTAGAGTGTTATCCCTAAATAGACTTGATCTTGGCTTCCCAAAACACAACTGGGCTAGATCAACCCTTGAATTACTTGACTGGCCAAAAGGGTGGGATCCCCTAGGACACCCCTCACGGCAGGAAACCACTAAGGGTTAACATGGTTATCGCACCGACCTTTCTTGTCACCAGTGGGTCCATGTAGACAAGGCCTTAACCTTAGCTCAATCTATTTTCAAGTCCCCAAGTTTATTAGTCCTACCTAGGACACGTCTACTCAGTTTTAGGCATGGGTTTGATGTGCTTTTAGAATATGATGGGCTTTATGGGGGTGTTTTCCCTTAAGATTGATTTCAGATTTGTGAAGTGCGTAGGCAAAAAGGGTTAACAAGCAATTTTTCTTGATGAAGTAAATTTAAGATTCAATTGCTTACGCTAATGCATTTTAGGGTTCACTTGAGTTAATATTTTCAATCAAGATTCTAATAAGGTACACAAGAGTTTTTGCAAATCCCAGTTTATTTGATAGATTTCCTTTAAGTATAGAAATGCAGGTGTGCCCTATCCTTAATGTGAACCCTATGCACAGATATTTCTAGATGAATTTTTAAGAATAAATTCAGGGAAGTGGTGCGAGCCAAGCAATGCAATCAATTGGTCCTATTGCACCACTAACTAGGCACTCAGAAAATATTTTTCAAGAATTTTTAATGCATTATTTTTTCTGATTTAAAGTTTACTGAGGGTTTTGTAATCTATTTTGACCCCCAGTTCGTGATTAGATAATTTGTGTAATCAAACATGCAAGCAATATTTTTTTCATATTTTTCCTAAATTCTTGATTATCTCTGAAATTTAGTGCTTCAAATTTCAAGTCAATCGGAGTTGTATAAAAAGTCCTATAATATTTTAAACACCAAAAAATTAGGAACTATAACTGAATTGATGATAGATTAGTATGCAAATTTTTAAAATTTTTTTGTAACCTAGATTTATGTAAAGTTTGGATATGTTGTTCTTGACTTTGAAACCCATGTCCAATAAAAATTTGAGAATTTTTGGACGTACAGATCTCTGAGAATTGAATTTTTAAGATAAAACTTTATTTCAACCCGAAAATCAGGAGAGAATTTTTTTTTTCAATAAGCAAAAAAATTCTAACTAATCCTAAGGCTCAACAAAATCCTAAATCTAACTAATATAAACTATGGGTACTTATCTGAGGTTAGAACCTGCAATTCCCATTGTCATGTTTCGTTCTGATTTCCTTACTTTCCTGCACACACGAAATCAACGAAAATAGTAAATTAGAAATCTCAAATTCTCATCAAAGAAAGCTTCAAAAATTTTCGTTGGCTCCCCCGCAATGGCACCAACTTGTTCAGTGCATAAATCATATTTAAAAAGATTATTCAGTTGTAGTATCGCACAAAAACACGTCGACAAATAATATTTATAAATTTTGGTGAGTACCAGGTCGTTCGCAGGGAAGCAATCTCAAGTTTAACATAAGGTTTTCATTAAAACTAGTTCTAACAGGTATATATATATGTGTGTAAAGAGGCATCAGATATTAATGAGATCAAATTTCATTACATTGATAAAGAGCTTTTCAGTAGAAATTGCTATGCTAAATAGAAACAGATAGATAGAAAGAGAGAAAGAGAGAGATAAGATAGAGATATAGGAGGCAGAGAGACGACGCCGCTTGTAAGATGCTTGTGCGAGATGCAACAGCACCTCATTCCAAAGCTGGGATGAAGGTCGGAGCGGAGTTGCAGAGGGAGAGCTTTGGTCTGGAGGAAGGTGGAAGAGTTGTATCTAGAGATGCCTTCAACTAGGGGTCCCTAGGCCTTCTTTTATAGTTGTGTTCAGGGGCAAATAGGGCATTTGAGCCCTTAATAGCATGTAACAACTCTTGGGAAATCAGATTCGTCGATCGAGAGATCCACGGATCTGATTTGGCCTTAAAATAGCCTCTAATGTGTCTTCATCGTGCGGAACGCTCCTCTGCTCGACATGTGGCAGCCACTGGGCCCTTGGATTGCACCTGCTCACTTTTTTCTCTCCGGGTGCACACCCACACCACCTTCACGACTAAGAAAATGTGTGGGATCACCGTGGGATCCCACGTTAGCATCGGGCACTCCTTGTCGCGCCATGTGGTCGTGCCTGCGTGCGTTGATGCAAATCCAACCAGCAATAGTGCCCGTGCGCTACTCTTTCCTTATTTGAGTGTCACGCGGCTCGAACCCACGTGCTTCGCTTCCAGCGCAAGCACGTGAGCCAATGCACTACGCGCAAGTTTTGTTATAGTTTCCTCTTTGTGTCTATTTATTCTTAGCCGTTGGATGGCCAGCGTGGATGCATCGTGGACCATTTGATGGCCATCCAACAGTTGAGAGCAGGTGAGGGATGGTCTTCAGAGATGGGTCGGCAGTGAGGGGCGATTGTGATGGTGCCACGTGGCACCATCATAACTATCCATCTTCTGTTCTTTGTATCTGGAGATGTAGACCTTCGATTCGGTTGATTTTTGCATCGTTGGACTGCGATCGCTGATCCGGATCCATCTATGTTGTTGGATTTTTCATCTGGGGCTTGGATCTTTGTCCTCTAGCTCTGTGGCCTCTATTCTTCTCTGGACTGCGCAAGATGCTCTGATTGTCTGATAGAGACGATTTCGAAAGCGTTAGACTCCCGTTGTTGTCCTGATCAGATCTGTATGGTCTGATATGTCATCTGTGGCTTCGAAACATCTGTGATTAAAATCATCTCTCATTAGTACATAAAATGATGATATTATCTATATAACTAATAAACTAGATATTGTGCAAATTACTATGCCTATGAATGCATTATTCCTAAGTTATGCTAGAATCTAGCTTAATTCAGGTGATTTAGGTTGATTGCTGTGCAATCAGTCCCTATTGGCAGATGGCAATTTTTCACCTTTATAGAAAGGAGGCACAAAGTTTGCAGAAAACATTTAATTAGAAAATGATCCCGAGATGAAGCAAATAATAAGAAAAGTGCTAAACATTGTTGAACGATTATGACTCAATAGAGATGGTGCCAAATTGCCAAACAATAAAAATGAAACTATAAAGAATTGAGCAGGATCCTTCACCCCTTCCATATCACATACTTGCAAATAATAAAGTTGTATTTATGATCAAGCGAGAAAAGCCTCAACCGATCACAAACAAAGTGAAGCAAACATGTGACATGTTGTAATCCACTAACAACCTATTGATCTCCACCTCCCTTTAAAGGGAAGGTGTAAAAGTATAAAGGGAAAGGGTCTTTCTAGGTAGCTATCCAAAGATGGAAGCTTCCTCATTTCTACTGGAGAGTCCCTACATTCTTATAGAAAATTGCCTTACGCAAACACCATCAAACAACTAAGAAGACACCTCTAAGCCTTAACCAACTAAAAGTGAGCTTGTGTAACAAATATATGAGCTCTAATGGATTGGACTCAATCTCTTTCCATCATGCAATAAAAATATAGTGTTTATTACCTCTACCAACCCCTATTTATACACGGGTTCGGGAGGGTAGGTGAAGAAGCACTATTTTCTTTGCCAAAAAGGGTTAGGTCAACATTTAATATAGACATCAAACTTATCTTCTCACAACAAATTCTAGCTTCATATAGAAACTGCTATATGCACAAGCATGGTAACTTGTCCGAACATCCAAAGCAATGGCTTACTCTACTTAAATAGCAATCATGACTAACTATCAACTTTGGCTAAGGCCTTAAATCTCAAAGGAGATAATAAGGTGTTTCCATTGCTCCACCATGTTAAATGGCCACCCACCAAAAAAAATTTAAGGAAAATCCATTAAGGTAAGAAGGGTAGCACTAAAAGAGAAACCCCTAAAAGATTTCCTCAAAACCAAATACTCTCCTAGTTAGGAAACCCAAACTAAAAGAGTGAGAGCAACTGATAAGGAAGAAAATAACCCTCACACATATCTCATTTGCATGGCACATGGCATATGGACTCAAAGGCTGCAAACCTCTTAAATCCAATCAAGCAGCAAGACCTACTAAGTCCTAGTGGGACTACTAAGTGCAAGCCACCAAGAGACCTTCTAACCCAAGTGATTAACTAGAGACCTTGGTAAATACCCACCAAGGCATAAGCACTAGAAAGTATCGCCCAAATCTATTGATAAAGGCTCACCCACTAAGACAAGAGCCACCAAGATCACACCTTAAACAAACTAAGATAATTTAACTTGAACCATCTAACCAACTACTTGGTCCTTAGCAAGAATGGCAAAAGAAGATCTAACAAAAGAAGTTGTCTGCTCATATGTAATATTCAAAAAAATGGGACAACTTGACCATCCCTACCTAAGGATGCCACATTAGCCACATTTGGTATGATCTAACAAATGCTATGAAGAATTGTAACTCAAAGTTATAGGGTTAATGTGGCGCAATCAAGTTTCTCAACTCTTGTAACCATCAGCTAAATGTGCCACATTTACATTTTTACATGTTGTCAGCTACTAAAATGGACAATTGGTCCTTTCATTACATAAGGAGGCTAACATGCTGGCTTAAGGCACGTGATCTTTTATCTTTGAGCCAAAACTCTATCACTACTTATAATGAACTAGAAACTTTAGCTTCCCCAAGGCATTCACTCTTTAGAGATGGAACCTAACAAAAATTTGCATGTTCTTTGTGTGTTGATCTACTCAGATGATTAAGTCTTGATAAATCACCCAAATAAGTTGAGATCCAGCTTTAGACTTAGTTTAGAGGTTTGAGGCCATTAAATCATACCAACCTTAAAGGCACTTTCATTGTCCAAACTTAAGAGGAATACTCCACCTCAGTGAATGGAAGTGTTGAGGATTGCTCCATTTTTGAATAATTAGGGACATTGATAAAATACTTTGCCTCAGTGAATGGCGAGTGTTGATTGCTCCACCATTAAATAATCAAGGATATTGAGAGAATGTGTTGCCTTCAAAAATGGTAAGTATTGAGGAATTGAACAATGCATAGTTGATGGGATAGTATAGATTATCACTATTGAAGAACCTCACAAATGTCAAGATACCATGGATCTCAGAGTACCTTGCACAAGGTTAAGAAGGCATATATAGATCTCAAAGAACCTTGATCAATGGAGATAATAGTCCAAAAAAGGAAGCTTTCCCGATCTTTCATATGCATAGGTGTAGAAAAGGAACCTTGCCCATTAAGATGTGATGAGTATTCAACAAGCTCTAAAGTGTTTATTATTAAGTGAAACCATTTTTTGAAGCAAAAAAAGTTCATCCTTGAGATCTTTTGGGTTGTTATAGTTTGTAATCGGGGTAACAAGGATCATTTCCCCAAGGAGTTGTGGCTTGGGTACATAGAGTATGGGTTTAGCTAGTGAGTTTTATTAGCAAAGAAAATCAAGTATTGATAAATGTTTAAAATAGAAGAAAGTATACAACTTTAAGCCAATGATTGTTATGAGGGTGAGAAACATGATAGAATAGCACTACACTCACACTTTTTACCATGATATTGTACACCCACTCATTCCTATTTTTCTACCCCCTTTTATGTCAAGATACTAGATAAGAAAGTTTGTGTCAAGAGTCTAGCTTAATAAAGATGATCAATGCCTCTTATGTAGTAGAGCCTCACTTTTCTTGTATGTTATTTTAGATAATAAATTTTCTCGTCCAAACAACTAGCACAATAAATTTTCTTGATGTAGGCACTTTTATGGCCTACACAAACATATAAGGATTTTTACATAGATGCTACTAGAAATACTCATAATTAATTTCTTGTCATCCATGAACAAATATTGCTTTTTACACCATCAGAACAGTGACGTTACTTTTGCAATTGTCATTCCGTTAGTTGGCTCTCTTAAACTTAACGGTGGTGCTATGGTAGACTTAAAAGTAAGGAAATTTTATATTTTTTACCCAAAAAACTTTTCTTTTCTCTTTTTTATTCATTCCCTCTTCCTCCTCACCCTCCTGATGGTAACACCATCTTCTATATCTAGCTCAATTTGATTAATTTCCAAAGCTAAATTCACCTAATTGATATATAAAAGGGTATAATTCAATCCTAGCTGAATTAAGAGGAATGACATCCAAATTGGTTAATTCTGTTGTTTTAATAGCAAACTACAAATGCATATTAAGTAAAGGGTAAGCTTACACTCAATTAAAGGTTAAATAAGCTTAAAGTTCAAACAAGTGGGCTTGTATGGAGTGATTTAGGATTTTTCTGAAAATTGAAAGTTAATTCACATTTAAAAACCTTAATTTTAGCCTCACTGAAATTAAAAGGATTCTGATGGAAATAAATGGAATCTAAACCTTGTAAAGATCATTGAAAAATATTCTATAACATTTAGAATAATCTATTTAACAAAATGAAACTATTTTGACCTAAAACAGAGACCTAGGCAAATATTCAATTCATTTTAGGTTAAATTATAAATTGATCATGCAAACTTCATTAAAATCTAAAATTAAGTAACCATTAGATTCCTTGGGTCTAAATTACGTTATTATAAAAATTTAGGACCTTTTTGACATCTTAACCTACTTTACAGTTTAGCCCTTAACTTTTAAATTCCTCACATTTTGGTCCAATTTTCTTGCTTCTTAGTCCTTGCCTGATGTCAGCATGATGTCAACCGTCTTCCCTATGTAGACCGAGTAAAGAAGCTTGACCTTCTCTTCATGAATAGCTGGCAGCAGCTACAGAGCATGATTTGCTCTATCAAATCCCACCAAATTTGGTGGAATTGATCCTCAAATCAAGCCTAATCCATCAAGCAAGATTTGAGCTCTCCTTTGGCAAGAAGATCCTCCAATTTGGCCACAAATTTGGGTCTTAAACCCATCAATTTCACCCCTCAATTATCACATTTTGATTCCATTTATCACACTAAACGCATCTATTTAAGCTCACGCATAATGCCAAGAAGAATTCATACGAAAATAGGCATGAATTCCCCCTCCTCTTCATCATCACGCCATTAATGTAGCATTGGAGCTTTCCCACCACCTTCATCCACCGCTCTTCTGCTGAAATTTGAAGAGGGCTTCGCTTCCCTTCATCTTCATCACGCGAAGCTCCACACGAAGCTTCAGCCTTCAATGACCCTTCCTCCGCTCCAATATCTCCCTTGTCTGCTTCGTCGTCGGCTGTGTTCAATAGGTAACTACACACATCCTTTCATCCAATTAGGTTAGGGCTTAGTTTCTTCTCAAGCCCAATTAGGTTTACGAAGCTTCATAGCTCCATTCATTGTGTCTTTCACCCTTGCCACTTGCCACCATTAACGTCCTTGAGGAGCTTCTTCACAAGCCCCCATCGGCCACTGGCACCATCCATAGTCATTGGGTTTTACTCTGGAATGCCATGCTGGACCTTTTAGGTGTTTAACTGGGGTCACACGACCCATATTTTTCTAGCTAGGTCACACCGGAACCTCGTCGGAGTTCCACCATCCTCCCCAACTCCGGCATTGTCATCTGCCTCCACCACTACCACCAATCAACCATCTAACATGCCATCATGTCGGTAAGCCACAAGGGTCTTCCCTAAGCCCTTCACCAACCCTATCAAATGGCCAGATCTAAACTCCAGCGACCCCATCGGCAACAAAGAAGAGGAGGAAGTGGTGGCAGGGACCTGTTTGCAAATAAAGACCTATTCACAAATATTTATAGGGACCCGATCGTAAATCTGAGGGACTGCTTTGAATATGTGTTGGAGGAATTGATTATTAGTCCTGATTATTGGTTGTTGGGAGTGTTTATTGAAATATTAAGCCCAAACATTAGTAACTTGATATTTTAGTGCTTAATCAACTTATTTCTTGATTATTTTCAATTAAGCATTAATAAATTTCCTTGAGTATAGTAATATGTATATTATTGAACTAGATTTCACATAGAAAAAATCAAACTAATTGTATCTAGTTCCTTAGCTCAAAAATTTGAACAGTGGTAATTACGCAATAATTTGCTCCCTACGAATGGCCTCAGAATACTTTTATTTCGAGAATTATAAATTTTAAAAGTTATTTTTGTGCATTCGATTATATTACAATGCGTATTTTTATTAAATATCAATTCGTGCATAACACTTTTTGGCATCGTTGCCACGGAGCAATGCACGCTTACCACTATCAATTTTTGTATATGTTATTCTATATATATTTTTCATTTATTCTTGTTCGACGTGAAATCGTGTTTAAGATAATACGTCATAGTATAGTACGAAAATACATCAAAATAAATAAATATAACGAGACAGTGAGTCCTGGTCGAACTCAGAGAGCAGAAAATGACTTGATTATAATATTAATTTAGAACTAACTATAACTAAATATTAATCACAATAGATACAAAGCGAATCAGGCAATTGTTTTATCATTTGTTGCAACTAGAACTAAACAACTAGAACATGCATTACTAAAACTAGAATTAAAAATAACTATCTAAGCTACTAGAACAAGGGCACCAAGGGTGGTCCTTGGTGGCCTTTGGAGAGGCTGGGGAGAACAGTAGTGGTGCACCGAGGTGGTTTTAATGGATGCTTCAGAGGAAGATGGAGCTTGGAGGTGTTTGGAGATGTCTAGAAGGAGAGATGGAGGAGGAGATACCTTCATATGGGGCCTCTAGGTCCTTTTTATAGCCAAAATGAGGGGCAAGGCTGGTATTTGACCCTCCAATTCATGCAATGGCCTTGGATTAATCAGATCCATTGATCAGGAGATCAACAACTGATTTCGCCTCAAAATAGCCTCCATAATACCTTCAACACGTGTACTGCCTCAGATTACTCCACGTGGCATGCTCTAGTCCGTCCGATCTTGATTGCACAGCTGTGGCCCCATACGCTCCACCACCTTCGCCACTTTCAACCACACGCACATGTTTATATCCAATCGTCCAATCTTACGATTGGACGGCTTAAAAGTGCGCCCACATCACCTTTTCGGTCGTGCGTGCAACAGTGCATGGACACGCACATGCATTTGTTCATACACCGCACTGCCACATCCAGCGCTCATCTGTGTGCCACATGGTTTGTGCTTCACTGCTAGATCGTGATCGTACGGCGCAATTTCGCTCACGCTCAGGACCGCCTCGGATTTGTGCTAATTGCGCCTCAAATGCTCACCGCCAGCTCTATTTCAAGCATGCTAACCAACATGTTAAACGCACAGATTGTCATCAATCTAATTCCATGTGCCACTACTCTTAGTCATTGGATGATGATCCAACGGCTGTGAATGATTCTTCCTTGATGAGGCGCTGGTGAAGTGGCGACGTGGTGCTCTTGTGGCCAATGGATCATCCACAAAGCACGTGGAGTTCCTTCGGTGGATGGGGCGATGGCCCTAGGCGGTTATGATGGTGCCACATGGCACCATCATTGCCGCCCATCTTCTTTTCTTTGTAGATGGTGTTGCAGAGGTCCGATCGAGTTGATTTTTTAGCCATTGGACTGTGATCGTTGATCCAGATCCATCCGTGCAATTGGATTTGGCATCTGAGGTTTGGATTTTCATCACCTTTCTTCTTGGCCTTTGCCCTTCCATGATCTGCATAGGATGCTACGGAAGTCTGATCAAAATGATCTCAGAAGCATTGGACCCCCATCGTCGTTTTGAATAGATCCATACGGTCGGATTCATCATCCGCAACCCTGAATTACCTGTAATTATTATTACCTCTCAATTAGAACATAATGTAGAATTATTATTTACAAAGCTAACAAATCGATTATGATGCAAAATAAGATGCTTATGCATGCATTATTCGTAGGTTAAGCTAGGATCTAACTTAATTCAGGTAGATTAGGGCCTATGATTATTGTGCAATCAATTCTCTTTTCTTTCTCTGACTCGCTTGTCTCTAATTTAATTGCACATTATCTTCTGGACCAAATCTGATTGTTGCGGTTCAACCACTCCAAGGACAGGTAAATTTTCTTTCTTATTCCTATCTTATCTTTTCCTTGTATATATATATATATATATATAATAATAAAAATCTTAGGACTCTAACCTTGCCTTATTTACCTAGATAACGTCATTTGAGGCAAGACATTCTTGATTTTTCTTTGAGAATTAATTGTGATTAAGGAGATTGTGAGTAGATTAGAACACATAGCCCATTGATTCCTATGCCTATTAAGGACTTATACTAAAATTGATCAGTGCACTTGGACTAACACCTTATTATTTGAGTCCAGGTGCATCTTAATTTGAATTGGACTCCATTTAGAGCCAATTATGGTTAAAACATTAGGGTTTCTGAAGTGTAGAAACACATTGCAAGCCTTAAAGGAACTTGATTTCCCATAATGTGTAACCTAAGCCCTTATTTAAATTGATTTAACAATTTTAACCCTAAAATCTGTAATTCGATCACTTAAACCATAAAATCAAGACTAATAACCTATTTGTCAACCGAAACAGGGTGGTCTGGGTGAGTTAACCCGAATTACATCCTCAAATCTTTAGGATAGGTAAGGTGAAGTTGATTCACATTATGAATCAACCAATGTATAAATTAGGTCACAATTGAAATTAATTTCTAAATTAAGTGATAACTCAAGGCACACAAGCATATATGGTCTAAAATTGGACTTACGGCCTAACTCACATGTTTCTGGTGTACTTGGACCTGCAGTGACAAGGAAAGTCAAGTGGGGGAAACCCTGTAACCCATAGGGATGCTCTACTATGTAGGGGTCTTCACGGGATTCTCCTTTCTTGACTGCCCAAGTATTTCTCAATGCGGACAAGTTTTTGATCTAGAGGTCCATTTTCCTCTAACTTACCAAAGTCATCCAATTACTTTGGATGCCTTGATTGGGTCCAAGACATATCAAGTCCCTCATCTAATTCTCTAGTGTATGCACAGGAAGAGGTCCTTAAGACTAGTCTTAAGGCCTCCGTTGGTGCTTTATTCTTGTCAGGGTCAACCCCCGACCAACTTGTTTGGGTCTTCTTCTGATCCAGTTATCATCTCTTCTGATCCATCTTTATTTGAACCAGATTCTCCATCCTCTGATTCAAATTCCATGGAGAACCCAGGTCAAGAAGTGGAGGTGATATCCAACATCTTCAGAACCAATTGCAGACTCTTATTAACTTGATTAATGCACTGGCTAACCCCCGACAGCGTCCACAATTGCAGGATCACTATAATCCTGTAGTTGTTCCTATTGAGCCCAAGGTGCATATTCTAGCTAGGGGACCTAATACTAAATTGAAGCCAAGTATTATTGGCTTAATTGACTACTTCTAAGGATTGGATTCTAAATACCCATTCTAGCATATTCAAGAGCCAAAGCATCTAGCCCAAACCCACGAGCCAAATATTCAGAGCCGAACAACCCTACTCATGAAGATGTTTCCCTTCTCCCTAAAGGATAAGGCTACCCACTGGTATCGGTACCTAACTAGGCCGATCAATACATGGGATGAATTACAGACTGAATTTCTCAAGAAATTCTTCCCAATGAGACGTACTAATGCCTTGAGGCACCAAATCACCCATTTCGTGCAAAATGCAGGGGGCCTCTTCATAAGACATGGGATCAACTTTCGAATCTCATGCGGAAGTGCCCTCATCACGTAGTTCCTAAATGGGAAAAGTTTAGTCTATTTACTGAGGACTCCGTGAAGATATCCAACTCTTCATCAATGTAGCCTGTGGAGGTAACTTCATGGGTAAGAATGAGGATACTGTTTGGGAGATTCTCGAGAATATGTGAGAGCACTCCATAAACAATGACTCCTTGGATATGTTCAATCGGACGACTACCTACACAGTGACAAACACATGAGGAGCACACAAGACTCAAGACCTATCCTCTTCAATCAATCTGAAATTGATGGCCAGTCGATTGGATAAGGTCTCTATTATCGAGAAGAAGTTGGACGAATTGACTCGCCAACTCTAGAAAGCCACTTCTTCTCAACAAAGCATGTATGCACGTCCACCCATAGGGAAGGAGGCTGCACATAACATTCGCCACCACTCTGGGATGGATACTTATCCATCCACCTCTGATCTAGGTTTTAGAGGAAACTCTAACCCCTCATATTCCAGTTTGGGGATCTTGGAACCCCAGTTTTCTGATTTCTCTAGGGTTGCTCAACCTTGTAAGGAACTCCATGCCATCCAGAATAATCCTTACTCCAATTCTTATAACCCTCGATGGAGTAATCATCCTAACTTCTCGTGGTTAGGGAATTCCAACCCTCAAAATTCTAGACCTCAATATCAACCCTGACCACAAAATCCACACTCGTTTCAGCCTACTCAACCTAGGCCCAACCCAAATTTTCAATCTGGGCCTAGCAAGGATTATAAAATAGTTTGATTTTATAGACCCTAGCTGATATGTAGAAGACCAATGTTGCTATGCAGAGGTAGCAAGATGCGGATATGGCAAACGTGAGCAACCAAATTGTGTAAATGGCTGGGACTTACCAACCAGGTGCATTACCCTCTCAACCTCTGCCAAATCCAAACAATGTATCGAACCAGAGCTACGTTGCAAACCCAAATCCAGGCCAAATCCACTATGTTCAACCAGGTCCACCTGCACCTATGTACCAGAATGTGTCAGAAGCATCAACTTCTAACCCTGATTTGACACAACAACAGCAGCAGCCACCAATCCTACACACTCCTTACCCTACAGGATTGCATTTAGTAACAACCTACAGTGGTAAGAATACTAAGGACCCAGAACCTAAGGC
Organism: Thalassia testudinum; assembly: GCA_037157565.1. Lineage (NCBI taxonomy): Eukaryota > Viridiplantae > Streptophyta > Magnoliopsida > Alismatales > Hydrocharitaceae > Thalassia > Thalassia testudinum. Next base: position 152,054,081 of record JAZHRO010000031.1, read on the forward strand.
AAAACATAAGTCTAGTCCTAGTACTTCCCAACTTGGGGTGGATATCAAGGATAACTAGGAATCACCCAAAATCATCCCGTAAGCACCCAAAACTGCACTAATTCATGAGGCCTTAACCAAAGGAAATAAAGTTAGGAAGCAACCACAGATGGAAGAGGACTTGGTTAGGCTCTTTGAGTAAGTCCAAATTAGCATTCCCTTAATGGATGCTATTCATCATGTCTTGGCTTACGCTAGATTTTTGAAGAATTTATGTACACCAAAGTATAAGCCGAGAAATTCTGAAGGAAGTCCTATTTTGCTATCGGAGCAGGTTAGCTCCATCATTTTGAGCAAGCTTCCTTAGAAATTGAAGGATCTTGGCACCCCTCTAATCTCCTGCAAGATTGGAGACTAAGAATTTGACCAACCTCTTTTAGATTTAGGTGCATCCATTAACCTCATTCCTACCACCCTCCTTGATTATTTTGAGGATTCTGAACTTAAGCCCACAGAGGTGACTTTCAGTTAGCAAATTGATCTATTAAGTCACCTCATGGAGTTCTGGAGGATGTAGTTGTTAGAGTTCAGGATTTCTATTTTCTGGTTGATTTTATTATCTTAGATATGGATACACCAGAGAATCTAAAAGAGACACCTATTATCTTGGGGAGACCATTTCTAACGACGACTAAGGAAAATATTAACTGTGAGAAGGGCCAGATGGAAATCAAATTCAGGGATAAGACAATGAAGATTGATATCTTTAAGGCCCATCGAGGAATTAATTATGGTGTTATTGAGGAAGTACATGGAATTAATACACTTCTTGAGGACCCAATTCTTGATAAATTAGACTTGATTAGCCCTGAATTAAATCCTCAAGAGACTCAATCCCAATTACACCCTGAGGAACTTAATACTTGATCAGATTTCACCTATGGTTCCTTCCCAGGCCAACCCCAAACTTCCTGGTGCTGCTGAAAATCAAGTACTTGAGTTGAAATCACATCCTAACAATCTCAAGTACATCTTTTTGGGTTCAAATAACACATTTCCTATTATTATTAATTCCTCTCTTACCACTGATTAGGAAATGCGTCTGATTTCTATCCTCCAAGAGCATCTCAAGGCCATTGGCTGGACCTTAGATGATCTTACCAAGATAAGTCCTTACTGTACTTACAGAATCTTTACAAAAGAAGGCTCACAACCTACACGCAAAGGATAGTGTCTACTCAACCCTAATCTACAAGAGATCGTGAAGAAAGAGATTATCAAATGGCTGGATGCGGATATTATCTATCACATCTCTGATAACCATTGGGTGAGCCCAATTCATGTTATGCCTAAGAAGGTTGGGCTCACCATTTTGAAAATTGAGTCCGGAGAACCTATCCCCACATGTGTTGCAAATTCGTGGAGAGTCCGCATAAACTACAAGAAATTAAATATCTCCATGAAGAAGGACCATTTTTTGCTATCCTTCATTAATCATATTCTTGAAAAGTTAGTGGGAAATCAGTACTTCTATTTTTTGGATGGATATTCTGGCTATAATCAAGTAGCCATTCATCCTAAAGACTAGGAAAAGACCACATTCACCTGCCCTTACGGAACATTCGCGTTCCACAGGATGCCATTCGAACTTTGCAATGCACCTACCACCTTCCAACTGTGCATGTTGGCAATATTCTCAGATATGGTAGGTGAATTTTTTGACGTCTTCATGGATGATATTTCTGTCTTCGAAAGGACTTTCAATGAGTGCTTAGGCCACCTGACGAAGATCCTCAAACGATGCATAGAAGTAAATCTTGTTCTGAACTTGGAGAAAAGCCATTTTATGGTCCTAGACGGCATTGTTCTTAGGCACCTTATGTCTAAGCAAGGTATCCAAGTTGACCATGTAAAGATTGATTTAATATCAAAACTTCTACCCCCTTTGACGATCAAGGACATTAGATCTTTTTTAGGGCACATCAGATTTTATTGACGTTTTATTTCTAATTTCTCTAAGATTACTAGGCCCCTGACTAACCTTTTATCGAAGGATGTTCCCTTCAATTTTTCTAATGAGTGTGTCTGATGAGCCATCTAGAGTGCTTATTAATTAGGGTTAATTATTGCGTTGTAGTATAGTGTCGCAATCTAGACTGATGTCATTTTATTTATATACAATTTTTACTAATTTTATTTCAGGTCATTCACTAGTAGGCAGTTATTGATATACATCTCTCTATTATCCAAAAATCTTTTACTCCAAAAATGTTAAGTTTATTTACAAATGAATGAATAATAAATAAAAGAATCAATGAACTAATCTAAGTCAATTATTTACAACAATGAATGAATTATGTTAATGATAATGCCTCAAGAATATATACAAGTATAAAGGCATTAAAAACTAATCTACACTTATCTAGGTTAATTATGTACAATACTATCTAAGTAATGCCTTAACATAGGCACAAAAAGACTATCTATACTAACATATACTATATACTATACTAACATATATAAACTATATACACTAACGCATATAAATGTCACTAAAAAGACTTAAAAACAATTATCTACATAGTAAGGCAAAAATAATATATATAGTATATAATACATATACTCTATATACGTATATACTTTATATATACATGTTTACTAAACTACTATGTATACTAACTAAATAAGTATACTAACTACTTAACATGACACACACATACACACTCTACAACACATTATACACTCTAAACTTAGCTAAATTCTAACACTAATAACACACACACTATACACACGCATATGCGCACAACACTTAGCCAATTTTTAACCTTAACTTAACTCACTAACTTAACTTCTAATCCAAAAATTAGTTTAATTGGCGGGCCCAACCCTTCGTAGATCAACTGCTCACTAAGAACTGGATCAACCACTACTGACCTTGGACCCTAGTTATTAGTTAGTGCATTTGTGTAAAGTTTTGGGCCCATATAGGCCCACACAAACTGCTCGGCCAAGCCGAACTGAGCTCCCAGCCCACTCTCTCTCTCTCTTTCATAATGGTTGTAGATTTATATAGGCAATGGGATCCGACCCCTTAACTTGGATAGTAAGCCTATTGACGTGATTCCTTATATGGCACTATGAACACTTAGCAATTTTCGATGTGGCACTATTGCCAGTGCCAATTTAACACACAACAGCATGGATTAAGGCCAATTTTAGGCCCTACTTTAGGTAAGAATTAATTAATTATTTTAGAAATAAATTATATGTAGATGTAACCTATACGTATGGCTACTTATTGGTATAGTTATTTTAACTTAATTAAATATATAAATATATTTAAAAATTCCTTAAAGTTAGTGAAAAATACATATTGATTTTAAGTTTAATTTATTAATTAAAGTATAAATTAATAAATTAATGATACAATTGACTTATAAATTAGTTGATTTACTTTATTAACTTATTATTACAAATTTTTAATTTATTTTTATTGATTTATTTCTAATCATATACATTTAAATACACGTTTATACATATATATACATATATACATAGTATGAATACAATACTACAGTATAAATAAGTTATAAATATAGAGAAAATACTTAAAACTATAATATACAAGCCTACAACATAATTTATTTCATTAGTTTATTAGATTACTAATTTAAATAATATTAACTTATCAATATACCTAATTAACTTATGAATATAATTATGTACAATATATAGGTAAATAAATAAATATAGGGCTACATTACTGTACATTATAATTACTTTAAGTTATATCTACAGTTATAATTACAATTCTATGTATATACATGGCTATTTATAAATACTTATGGATTATGTAAATATAATATAAATAAATAAATACAAATTATATTATTATAATACATACTGTATAACACAATATAAATACCTACCTAAGTAAATAAAATAAATATATAAGTTATTTACATATGTTATATACATATAAGTTATTATTTGCACTTAACTTGGTATTATTTACAAGTATAAATACTATGTAAAAGGGTATTTTTATGGATTTTTGAAGCTTTTCATAATTTAATTGTGTTTTTATGATTTATAGAGATAAGGGAAGAGGAGGGAAAAGTGAGAAGAGAAGAAGATACACTCTGTGGTATTTTTATGTTATTTTTCTTATTTCTAAACCAGAGAAGACCTATGCTTCTACTGGTACATTCTCCTAACTCTAAAGCTCAAAACCTAAATCTAAACTCACACACACCTAAAACTAAACCTAAGCTAACTCAAGACACATTTCTTTTATTTATTTACAATTATTTTTTAATTTGTCATGCTATTTACAATTTAGGCAAAAATGAGGCTTTAAAAAGAGTTGAACATGAAACCCAAGCCTCAAAACTCATATAAACTAGCTGGAAAATAAGATATGACTTAAAATACTTCCAGACAATAGCGTATATTAGATTCAACCTTAAAAGCATGATTTAAACATTGAATTCCATATAATTACTTAGATGGATAGTTTACAATAATCTGAGTTGTTGACAACATGGCTATGATATGATCAAAATTTGATTTCAAAGCCATAAGAGTCATTCAAAATTGCTTGAAATAACCTAAATAACCTTAAAAAACATCCCAGCATCATTTAGAAAGCCAATTCAAACTCAGATTGGAACTTAGACAATGGATTACCATGTAGACTACTATCTATATAGATTCTTAGATACAAACTAACTGACAGAAGATTCTACATTGAATTTCATTCAATCCAAAACAACTCAAGAGTACATGAATTCTTTATAAACATTGTTGTACAAAGTTAAACCAATACTCTTTTGAACATGCATTTTCATCTCAAGTAAAATCAACATTTAAATGCATTTTTAAACTAAACAGCTTGGTAGATCTGGCAGTAAGTAAGATGGCTGCTACTGTCCAACCGTCACTTGTGTCCCATAATTCATACTAATAAGTCTAGGATATATATATCTATAGACAAATTTCCCCAGAAAAATTTATGGAAATTTAAGAACAGCAAAACTCAATTCAAATCCACTATTGAAGTACCATTCAGTTCATCCAAAATTATTGAGTAGCAATGCTATGTTACTGACAGCACATCTCAAACTAAATTCAAACTCAAAATGTTCCTTAATTCACTCAAATAGATTGCAAAAATATTAAACAGAATCTAACAACATCACCCAAGGAGTTAAACTCATTCTAAAATGTTAGGACACAATCAATCTTAGATCTGGGCAATGGAGAACTACATCCTAGATCTCACTCAAGCCATTAAAACAATGGCCTATATTGTCACAAACATTCATTTGAAGATCTAGAACTCTATGAAAACCAGGTTAATGCCCAAGGAATCTAGAAACCCTAAATTGATCCATTCCTTACGCTATAAGCAGCATGAAGGACAAAAATCAAATCAAGCTTCTAAATTACTCTAAAACTAAGCTTAGACCTTCATGGTTATCCTTCCAATATCAAGCAATCTCTAATCAATAGAATAAAATAATTTATAATCAAAATAAGTTTTCGCCTGGTAGGCAATTGATCTAAGCTCGCCAAGATGACTTGGTCATCTAGAATGCCTACACACCATTGATTAGTGTGCAATAGTTCTGGGCGATGCTCTAAATGTAATTAGGCCATGGCAAAGGCCTTGAATCCGTGCATCCATTTCATCAGCCCTTGCTACCCAGTGAACAACAAAAATCAGGAACCGAGCTAGAATTTAGAAATGAACTGAACAATCAACAAAAATTGAATCCAAATAGCTCAATCCCATCACATTAACTCCAATTACACAAATATAAGCCAAATTTGATTAATTAAAACCTATTTGCTTCAGAAATTCTTCAATCAATCACGGGAATCAAATCATAATCAATCAATCAAATCGGCTCAATTCAAATCGAAGGGAGGGTCCTTGTGAACCTCTGGAATGAATAGATGAACCCTCCAGTGGAATTAAGCTCACTTGAGATCTAGAAGATAGAAAGCTTTAGGTCTCAAGTAGCTCTGGCAGATGGGGTGATCAGTGACTTAAAATAATGAATAAAGTGGAAGAACATGATCATGAGACGGTATGGGAGATTAATGGATCAAAGAGAATAGGTGAATTCATCCCCACTAATCTGAATTGATCAGAGGAGGTGGATCAACAAAGAAGGAAATTACTCTAATCTACTCCTAATTCAAAGCAATCAAATAGTGAATCACGATCTATACTACCTAAACTACACTAGAAAGCAATTAAACTAATCTAGAAAGCTGTAAGTCAACACTATGAAAGCAATTAAAGATCCTAAACTATAAGCAAGAAAGGGGACCTGGGCTATATCAAGTCACTGCAGTGACAAAAGGAGAGGAAGACCTCCAATGGAGTGAACGGGATTCCTGGATCCATAGTGGATTGCTGTGGCGATGAAGTGAGGTAGGAGGTGTGGCCGCTATCACCGGACACAGAGGAAGGGGAGACTAGAGCTAGAGGGTGGAAGACGACCAGCTCAAGGCAGAGCGAGCCGATATGGGTTGCAAGAGCTCAGGCATGATCCTTTATATTGGCTTTGAGAGCTCGATTCATCGGCAATCAAAGGTGGCCAACCATTGTGGATGACGGGCTGAGATGGAGCTTGAGGAGTGCGAGGATGGATTAGGTTAAATGTGGATTATTGGATGTGGTCTACGATTAGGGGGGAACATTTAGGTACAGGCTCCAATAGGTTGGTGATAGATCAGTCGTTGGATCAATGGTGAAGGGAATGGATGGCTCTGGTGCGTCGAGTTCGTCAAGATGAACAGTAAAGAGGTGTGCGGCTCCAGGTCTAAAGAGATAATTTATAAAAGAAGCCCACTAGGGGCAACTCGATATGAAATTTGTAGGGGGAACCCATTAGTGGCTAGTTTCATTACAAATGGTCCTTGAAAGCTCACAGAATAGTCCTTGGTAAGTTTTGGCTTTATAAAATGTGAAGGGGATGTATATGCATGAAGGACCTAAATGCAAATCACTAAGTCCAAGGTCCTAATGATGTCCAAATGCATTGTAATTTTTGTGGTATAATAATTGAACATATCATAATATAATTCAACCATTGATTTGTCTATTCAAGCTCAAATTAGTGTTCAATTAGCATTCAGGTCATCCATCTACATATTTAAATATAAAATCCTTCAAAATTGACCTAATTATGTGTTTTTAACATAAATTAAGTGTTTTAGGACTTTTCCCATAATACCCATTTCTTATGTTAATTTGATAGTATTTAACCTAATTTCTAGCATAACTTGAACATTTTAGCTATGATAAGCCACACCTCATCAGCGTCGATGCCTTTAGAGTTCTAAAGGACCAAGTCACCAAGACACCAGTTTTACAACCCCCCAACTAGTCTCTACCCTTTGAGATCATGTGTGACACTTCAGATTATGCTGTAGAGGCAGTCCTTGGTCAGAAAATTGACGGGAAACCCGCAGTGATTTATTATGCAAGCAAGATGTTGGACAAAGCTCAACATAATTATACAATCACTGAGAAGGAACTTTTGGCTATTGTCTTCACCTTGGAGAAATTCTAGTAGTATCTTCTCGGGTCCTGCATTATCATATACTCAGACCACACTGCTATTCGACACCTACTCGCCAAGGGGGGCGTGAAACCCCAACTGATTCGATGGATTCTACCTCTATAAGAATTCGATTTAGAAATTCGCGACAAGGCTAGGAAACAAAATATAGTTGCAGATCATCTATCCCACCTTCCCTTTATTTGTGATTGACCCATCAGCTCCTATTATTAAACATTTTCCGAATGAACATTTAACGAGCATTGATGCTAGACTTCCCTGGTATGCCGATATTGTTAATTGCTTGGCATCGAACCAGATTCCATCCAATTGGCCCAAAGCCAACAAGGACAAGTTGATTGCAACTGCTAAGTATTATTTCTGGGCAGATCCATATCTTTTCCGCATCGGAGCTAATCAAATCATCCAGAAATGTATTCCTGATGCCGAGGTCAATGATATCATTTCATTCTGCCATAACTAAGCCTGCAGTGGCCATTTTTCTGATTACAAAATCGTAGCGAAAATCCTCCAATGTGGCTTTTATTGGTCGACACTTTTTAAAAATGCACACAATTATTATAAGGCATGTGCTCGTTGCCAAACCTTAGGAAACATAAGCCATCACAATATGATGCCCTTGAATCTGATTATCGTGTACGAAATTTTTGATATATGAGGGATTGACTTCATAAGCCCATTCCCAAACTCGAACGACTTTGAGTATATCCTTCTTGCTGTGGACTATGTCTCCAAATGGATAGAATTTGTTCCAACTCGAACCAATGATCATAAAGTGGTTATCAAATTCATTCACAATAACATATTTTCTTAGTTCGGTGTCCCGAAAGCTATCATCTCTGATGGGGGGACCCATTTTGTGAATGTACATTTTCAATCCATACCTAGAAAGTATAGGGTATCCCACCACATATCTACCCCATATCATCCTCAGACAAACGGACTCGTTGAGCTCCCCAACTGGGAGATTAAGAAGATTCTTCAGGTCATTGTCTGACTTAACAAAATGGATTGGTCAACACAGCTTCTAGAAGCATTATGGGCCTATAAGACCACCCGTAAAATCCAACTAGGGATGTCTCCGTTCAAACTGGTTTACGGGAAGGCATGTCACCTTCCCATAGAGATGCAACATAAGGCCTACTAAGCAATATGGAAGTGTAATTTGGATCTCGACAAGGCTAGCATCCATTGAAAACTACAACTTAGTGAAATAGATGAGTTGTGTAATGATGTTTATGAGAATACGCTCATCTATAAGCTATGAATAAAATCCTTTCACGACAAGCACATTCATTGGAAATCATTCAGTTCTAATCAGAAAGTACTCTTGTTTGATGCCTGTCTTAAACTCTTTCCAGACTAACTCAGATAGAAATGGACAGGACCTTTTCTTGTAAGGAGGATCATTAGTAATGGAGTTGTGGAAATTTCCCCTTCTGATCATGACTGTGCACCTTTTGCTGTGAATGGTTAGCATCTCAAACCTTTTATAGAACTTAATGATTTGAGTCTGATCGACGAATCTTTTGACCTCCATTCCACTTGAGTTACATTGCGCTCAACTGATGGTGATAACTTAGCCCTTAACGGGAGGCAACCTGTCATTTTCTGAAAGAACCTGAGACCTTTCTTACTCTTCTTGAACAACACTCCCATTGCACTTTCAGGTTCATAATTTAGAACAGCCGACTCCACTTCCAATTCTCACAATTTAGAGCTTGAAATCATCTACATTTGACCACTTCCAACCCACTCCACCCACCCTTTATAAGCCTGTTCTAAAATATGAACTAAGCTAAATTCGAGCCCATCATTTTTGCAATCAGGGCATTGCAAAACTTAGGCATGAGGGGGGGGAGGTTTTAAAGTGCAAATAATTAAAAATATAATTTTTTTGAAGGGTTCTCATTAAGAATAAAAGACGAAAAGAAGGAGAAAACCTTTTTGAGCTAATTGCAAGTCCATTAAGATTGGTAGCTAGAGAGGAAGAAGATTGTGCTAAAATGATTGATTTGTTAGTCTTGGTCATTTTCTAAGTTGTTTGTGCTCCAGTCTAGTATTAGGACACCCATATCCTCGACCTTAAATTTTTTGGGCCAAATGTGCTTGAGTAAGCTTGGCTTAAATTACCCTACTGGGTGAAGTTGAATAATCTGGTTTCTTAGACTAAGGGGCACGAGTGTTTAAACCAATCTCTTTATCACTTTTGGTCTAAGAGTTTGAAAATTTGGAACATAACCTCACGTGTACGGATTGAGTTTTAGGACCAGAGTAGAAGATTAATAAGACATTAGACTTAGGTAGAGTTAGAAAATAACTCTTTATAGCAGCCAGCCCTTGAAGGATGGAGAGTCACTTCCCTAATAAGGTGCATGCATTTAATTTTTATTTTGGTGGGGCTTGTATTCATAAGTCTTAATAAGTAGTGTATCTATTCTCGCCACCCCAAAAGGCTCACAAATGCCTCACACACTTGCACTACGCATAAAAAAAAAAGAAAGAGTAAAGACAAAAGAAAAAAAAATGGTGCTAGATTTTTATTTTCCTTTTCCAGGGAAATATACCCTAATGTTGACCCTGGTGAGAGGCTAGAAAGCTACCAAATTCATGTGGAAGCAGCCGACTGAGTTTAATCAGCTATTAATTTGGCACTTAGGACCTTTAACTCAATTCACTTCAACTACACCTGTTCCAACCCTGATAACGATAAAATCAGGAGTGAAACTCCAACAAACCTGAACTGTGTGTCCCTATGTTTAAAAATCAAGAATCATGTGAAATTAAATTAGGGAGCCATTAAATCTTAGTGTCTTGAGGAATCGGGTTGTCCAAAGTCCTAGGCATAAGAGCACTTGTGTTTGTATTGAAATTTTGACTAGGATTAACAAAACAAAATTCAATTTGTTTTTAAGTTGAATGTCAAAAATACCCTTGAGCTAAAAATATGTGCTGAACTCAAAGACTTTGCAAAAGGGCTAGCAAATGGTAGGCATGAGGGTATGATGGTAACACCATCATCTTATATATCTAGCTCAATTTGACTAATTTCCAAAGTTAAATTCACCTAATTGATATATAAAAGAGTATAATTTAATCCTAGCTGAATTAAGAGGAATGGCATAAATTGGTTAATTCTATTATTTTAATAGCAAACTGCAAATGCAAATTAAATAAAGGGTAAACCTACACTCAATTGAAGGTAAAATAAGCTTAACGTTCAAGCAAGTGGACTTGCATGGACTGATTTAGGGTTTTTCTGAAATTGAAAGTTAATTCATATTTAAAAACCCTAATTTTAGCCTTACTAAAATTAAAAGGGTTTTGATGGAAATAAATATAATTTAAACCTTCTAAAAATAATTTAAAAATATTCCATAAGGTTTAGAATACTCAATTTGAGAAAATGAACCTATTATGACCTAAAATAGAGACCCAAGCGAATATTCAATACATTTTGGGTTAAATTATAAATTGACCAAGCAATCTTCATTAAAATCCAAAATTAAGTTACCACTAGATTTCTTGGATCTAAATTAGGTCTCCATAAAAATTTGAGACTTTTTGGACTACATCTTAACCTACTTTGCAATTTGGCCCTTAACTTTTAAATTCCTCACATTTTGGTCTAATTTTCTTGCTTCTTAGTCCTTGGCTGACGTTAGCCGTCTTTCCCAAGAAGATTGAGTAGAGAAGCTCTACCTTCTCTTCGTTTCCACTAGCAATAGCTATAAAGCATGATTTTCTCGATCAAATGCCACCAAATTTGGTGAGATTGATCCTTTGATCAAGCCTAATCCATCAGGCAATATTTCGAGCTCTCTTTTCGGCAAAAAGATCCTCCAATTTGGTTGTGAATTCAGGTCTTAAACCCATCAATTTTCACCCATCAATTCTCGCATTTTGATTCCGTTTGTCATGCTAAACGCATCTATTTAAGCTCGCACGCAATGCCAAGAATTCGTGCGGAAACAGGCATGAATTCCCCCTCCAATTCTTCTTACTTGTCACGCGATTAATGCACCATTGGAGCTCTCCCACCACCTTCATCCGCCGCTCTTCTGCTGAAATTGAAAAAGGTCTTCCCTTCCTCTTCATCACACGAAGCTTCGACCTTTGACAACCCTTCCTCCGCACCAATCCATTGTCCTCCTCATCGATGGCCATGTTCGGTAGGTAACTACACACCTCCTTTCATCCAATTAGGTTAGGGCTTAGTTTCTTCTCAACCCCAATTAGGTTTCTAGAGCTTCGTAGCTCCATTCATTGTGCCGTTCACCCTCACCACTCGCTGCTATTAACAGCCTTGAGGAGTTTCTTTGCAAGTCCCCATCGGCCACTGCCACTGTCCATAGTCATCGAGTTTTGTTTTGGCATGCCACGCTAGAGCTTTTGGGTTTTTAACCGGGGTCTCATGACCCATATTTTGCTCACCAGAAACCTTGCCAGAGTTCCACCATCCTCCCCAACTCCAGCATCGTCATCCGCCTTCGCCGCTGCCGCTGATCAACCATCTGACCACACCATCACGGGGGCAAGCCACAGAGGTCTTCCCTAAGCCCTTCACCAGCCCTATCAAATGGCCAGATCTAATCTCCGGCGACCCCACCGACAACGAAGAAGAGGAACTGATGGCAAGGACCTGTTCACAAATAAAGGATCTATTCACAAATATATATAGGGACCCAATCGTAAATCTCAAGGAATGATTTGAGTATGTGTTGGAGGAATTGATTATTAGTCCTGATTATTGGTTGTTGCGAGTGTTTATTGAAATATTAAACCCAAACATTAGTGACTTGATATTTTAGTGCTTAATCAATTTATTTCTTGATTATTTTCAATTAAGCACTAATAAATTTCCTTGAGTACAGTAATCTGTATATTATTGAACTAGATTTTGCACATAAAAAATCAAACTAACTGTATCTAGTTCCTAAGCTCAAAAACTCGATGATAATTACGTAATAATTTGCTTCCTACGAACGACCTTAGAATACTTTTATTTCTAGAATTACAAATTTTAAAAGTTGCTTTCGAGCATTCAACATATTACAATGCATATTTTTATTAAATATTGATTCATGCGTAACACCTCCTTCCCCTTTCTCCTTCCTCACCCCTCCTCCACCCTCCTCCATGGTGGTCAACACACTCAGCGACCTTGGAGAGGCAATTGCTAACAGTAGGTGATGGGAACACCATCATGAGCCATAACTAGCTCATTTTGACCCAATTGAGAGAATAAATGCTCCTACATAACCAACTAAAGGTCATAATTCACTGCATAACCTTTCTGAGAGTGAAACAATAAACTAGGGGTAAAATTATAATTTTACCAATGCAGTATAACAACGGATTTTCTCAAGGGCTAAACAAAGTTCAAGGGGTCTTAATAAGATAATAAGTGGGTTGGATCAGATAGAAAAGGATTTGCGTGTATCCTATGAATTAAATGACTTCTTGAAACCCTAAAACAGACCCACTTGATTAACCAAGGCTCTGGTCAGAATAAAACTCACTTAAACCGTCTAAAAATCATATAAAATATTCTCTAGGATTTATAACCTTTAATTTGGCCATTAGAACACATCTTGACCTAGAATGGGGTCTCAGACAGATATTGGCCCTAAATTAGGTTTTTGCATAAATTTTCCAATCAAACGTGGTCAAACCCAAAATCCAACTTCACCATTGGATTCCTTAGGTCCAAAGTAGGTTTGTACCAAAATTTGGACCCAAGTTGAGTTTTCCTTGACCTAGTTTGCAAAAAGGTCCTGCCTAATTACATTTATATCCCTATCTTTCAAAACCCTTACGAATAGCCCCCTATATTCTTCATCATTTTTGCAATTACATCCCTCCACCATTATAGTGGAGGAATCCTATTCCGGCAAGCTTTGGAAGGTGAGTTCTCCCTGATTGCTCAGAGAATCTATCTCTTCCAAAATTGGAAGGGAGATTCTCTGAGAAAATCCCTTCAATCTGAACCCATCTTTGATCCCAGATTCTTTCCCAATCTCTCATGCGAATGCATGAGAGACATGGGTATCCTAACGGCTTCCAACTCCGGTGAGCTTTCCTTGCTTGGGAAGCTTGCTTCCCAAGCCTTAACAAACCTTCAAAGACCTATTTAAAGGAGCCCAGACCCCTCCGATCACTCTACTCTCAAATTCGACTGCGAACACCCCTGATTCCTCTCTTCTCCTCATGGTCGTAGGTTCCTCGACATTCGGCAACCTCCCTCGCTCCTCCTCCTCGTCCGACCGCCATACCTGCAGCGGATTCCTCCTCCTTAACTTCGTCCGCACCTCGCCGTACCTGCAGGTGTCTCCCTCTCTTCGTCCTTGCTGATCTCCACTCACCGGAGCCACTATTCGTCTCCGGCGTCGGCCACACCAGACCCGACGCCTCCGCTCGCCCCCGTCGTCTCTTCACCTCCCAGATAAGCTCCCTCTTCCTTCTACATTCTTCTCCACCCTTTATTCTTCAAAATCGACCATTGCCGACCTCCATCACCTCCATCCTTGCCATCTCTGACCACCAACTCCGGCGAGGCCGCTCCACCTCCACAGGCCATCCCAACCCTCTCCGACAAGCCCATAAGCTTCCCCTCACTCCACTGAACACTTCCCCTCACTCCACGTACTGCGCCACTCACTCACGCACCCTACCAAACACACTCACACATTCGCACACAGTGTGCCCTAGGCACACACGCACAGGTACTGCCACAGCACGCCAACCACCCCAACATCTTCGCCATGCTCCGGCGACCCTCTCTAAACATTTTGACGTGACCGTAAGGCCAATCTTGTGATTTCAAGTTTCGTCGCCCCTCCGCCATTGACGGGCGAGCTTGAAGCAAGCTTACTAAAGCTCTAAGTCGACCCAGCCTAGGTCCAGCAATCCCAGGTGCGCGGAATACCCTCGCGCATGCACTCAGGCCCTCAATTAGAGTCAAAGACCTCGACTACTGCTGCAATCGCGAAGGCCATCTCTGCAAGCGCACGCGAGGAAAGGGTGGGACATTTAGTCCCACCTCAGAAGTGAAGGCACACCTGCACCTACATAAGAGGAAAAAGTGAAGAAAGTTATTCGCCTCAGATCCACAGGGTGAGGTCCCACTCACCTGACCCAATCTCGTCCGTGCTCACGCCCCGCAGACCTAGCTTGACCTGACCCGACTGCACACATCTCCCACTACCGCACGTAGGTGGGCCTGGTCCTGGGTACGCACTTGACCCAATTACCCGACTGACTGAGGCTCTGGGAGAGAGTATCTTAAGAGAGAAAAGAGAGGAGAGTTGCACACGGGTAGGGGTAGGTTTTGCTACAGGTTCTACAAGCCAACACTTAACAGCAGCCAGAAGGAAGAAGAGGGAAGAAGGTTGAAGAAGGACAAGCCAAGGCAGATGAAAGGCAAAGGAAGAAAGCTGAAGAAGAGGAGGCCAGAAGAAGGAAGAAGAAGGAGAAGCTATGGCAGAAGAAAGGCAGAGAGAGACAGAGAAGAGAAAGAGAAGGATCGGAAGTCAAACAGAAGACAAAGAAGAAGAAAGGCAGAGAGAGACAGAGAAGAGAAAGAGAAAAAGAACTCAGACATTTAAGTCGTCTGATTAAGGAATCAGACGACAGATTTTAGCCTCATTGCATATTTTTACATTGAATCATTTGGTGATATTGTAAGAGTACTTGGTGATGTACATCACCATTTTACTCCCATATTTTTGCACTCCGATACTTCTATTATTGCAATTTCTTTCGGTATAAATTGTGATCTTGATTTCTAAATACCAATTTGCTCCCTGTGTTTGACCTCGAAAATCTTTTCAAGTAATAAAATTATATCTGTTTTGAAAGCTTTTTCGGCTATACTATAACGCAATACTTTTAAAACCTGATTTAGTGCGACAAATAGTAGGGACAAAGTAGGGGTGTTATAACAAGATAAATCAGTATTTTAAAAGTCGTTGCGTTGTAGTATAGCCAATAAATCTCAAAAACAACAAATACAATTTATTACTCAAATTCAAAAGAGTATCCGAGGTCGAACACAGGGAGAAATATGGAATTCACATGCTAATCTCAATAAATAATATAAATGAGCATAATTAATTACGCAAAAAGTAATATTCAATGTAGCACATGAGTATATGAAGGATCTAATGAGGCAAAAAGACATCTAAGGAAAAATAATGGTGATTTGAATCACCAATTATTAGCTTAGATACACATATAATAATTACTTAATGATCTAAATAGATGAACAGTATCAACCACTTTAAATCTACGCAAGCATTAGTGCACAGTGCACTCCATCAGACGACAGAGCTCTCAATTAGATGACTTAAGTATCCATTGCTACAGTTCCAAGAGGGCACTATACTTCTTCTTCCTCTCCTCTGCTCTGTTCTTCTTCTCAGTCTTTCTCTTCTTCTGCCTTTCTTCTTCCCTTCTCCAAGCACAGGGGCAAGGGCTTGAATTTTGGCTAAGTGTTAGCCAATGCACAGAAGAACAAAACCCCCTTCCCCCACTCTCTCTGTCTTTCTTCCCCTTCTCTTTCTCAATGTTGGATCATATGCTCGAGTAATCGGGTGTTAGGGATCCGCGTACCCGGGACTAGGGCTATCAATGTGGGTAGTAGCTGAGGTGTGGAGATGGGTTAGGCGGGTAGGGAAGTGCGGGTAAGGAGGACCTCACCCTCGTCTTAGGAGGCGATAAGGCACAAAGAGAATCAGTTTAAGGCACTCCAGCAATTTCTATGCTTCCGAGGTGGGACTAAATCCCATTGCCTTCATGTGTCTAGCAGTCAAGTGCTTCTGTTCAATTGATTTGGGGGAGCGATCAACACCCCCAATTGATGGTCCAAGGATGTTCCTAGATGAGTTCCACTGCACCTAGAGATCTTGCCTGGGGCTATTGGCTGGGAAGCAAGCTTCAAAGCTCACTTGAAGGTCTTCAGTAATGGAGGCAATGGTCGGCAACTTGAAACACAAAGTATGGCCTTGCGGCCTTGTCAGAGAAGCTCAGTAGGATCGTGAAGATGCGGCAAAGGCGTTGGTGGCGGTGGCGTGCTGCGAGGGGTCGTGGGTTGAGCGTGGCGAAGGCAGATTAGGTCAGAGAATAGTGGGTTGTTCGGTGGGTGGTTCAGATGAGTAATAGGAGGGGAGATGTTAGGGCTTTTGTGTAGGTGGATGTGGCGGAGGTGTAGGGCTTATTGGGGAGGTGGATGGAGGTGCATAGTGGTGGAAACACCTCACCGGAGTGGTCGCCAGAGATAGAGGAGATGAGGGTGAACAGCGTAGTCGGTGGTCGAAAGAGATAGAAATGAAGTAGAGAGGGAGAGGCACCTAAATAACCCTAGAATTATGGACAAAAGGGACGGGAGGATGCCGACTTTGATTGGCAGACACCGTGGAAGAGAACTTCTTCGTTGAGGTGGACGACGAGGAAAAGAGAGGAGGACGGCCCTGGCTTTGGCACACCAGGTGTGGATGAAGGAGACAAAGATGATGGTACTCCCAATTTGACCGTTGGGAGGCCAGAGAGAGACGGAGGGAGGAGCTCGCCGGTGCTAAGTCGGAGATGGCCGAGGAAGGAGTTTGAAGAGGGTATTTTTGGCCAAAACTTCACTGAAGGACTCAGCCTTGCGACCTGGGTCCTTTTATAGGCCATGGGAAAGGGTTTAAGGCTTGGAGACCAAGCTTCCAAGCTTGGAAGGCTTGTCGGAGAATGATACCCATATCTCTCATGCGTTCGAATGAGAGATTAGGAAAGAATTGGAGCTCACAAATAAGTTTGATCTGTAGAGAAAACTCTTAGGAATCTCCCTTCCAAATTTGGAAGAGATTGAGCGTGAAATCAGGGAGAAAACTCTGATTGAAGGTCACTAGAGTTGTAAGAGAAGGACATGGAGGTGGCATGGACCTTTTTGCAAAGATGATGACAAAGATAGGGGGATTTTTGTAATAAATTCAAAAGCTGAGGGGTTATTTGCGAGATTAAGAGTCAGACTTGGACTAAAATGCAAACTAGGTTGAAATGATCTCAGATTGGGTCCAAATTTTGGTACAAATATAAGTTGGACCCAAGGAATCCAGTGGTGAAGTTAGATTTATGTTTTGACCAAGTTTAAGTGAATAATTTATGTAAAAACCTCAATTAGGGTAATAGTCTATCTGAGACTCTATTTTAGGTCAAATTAGGTTCCAATGGTCAAATTGAAGGTACCAAACCCTAAAGAATATTTTTATATGATTTTTAGAGGGATTATGTGTATTTTATCCTGACCAGAACCTCAGTTAATCAAGCGAGTCTGTTTTTAGGGTTTCAGATGCCATTTAATTCTTGAAACTTGCGAAAACCCATTTCTGTCTGCATGAACCCACTTATTAGACATTTAAGACCATTTGACCTTTAATTAACCCCTGAGAAATCCTGTGATTATTCTGCAATTGAGATGTGCTGTTTAAAACTGCAGTTTTACCCCTGTTTTATTGTATTTCTCTCAGAATAATTATGCAATGAATTATACTCCTCTGGCGATTATGTAGGAGTATTTAATAATGTAATATGACTAATTAAAGGTAGATATGGCTAATGATGACATTATCATCAAGGGGGCGAAGGTGTTGGCAATGTAGGAGGCGAGGGGATCGGTGATGGCAAGACGTGGTGGGAGGTCAGGGTGAAGGTGGTGGTGGTCATAGTGGAAGTGGTAAGAGGAGTGAACAGGGGGAGTGAACAGGAGGTAGAGGGGAGAGCAGAGAAGGCATGAAGGGAAGGTCAGGGTCGAGGTGGTGGTGGTCATGGTGGAGGTAGTAGGAAGAGCAAGAGGTAGAGGGGAGGGTAGAGAGTGCATGGAGGGGAGGTTAGGGTGGAGGTGGTGGTGTTTATAGTGGAGGTGGCAAGGTGGGCAAGAGGCGAAGGGGAGGGCAAAGCGGGTGTGAAGGGGAGGTCGAGGGGAGTCACAGATGACTAAGAATGTTGAAAACCATCCATACATGAAACAAGTTAATTGTAAAACAAATATCAAATAATTATTATATTCATCTATTTCATTTATCACAGAAATAATATGTGATTCCAACATAATTGCATAGATAAGAAATATTAAGCCAAACAAATGAATATGGATAAGCATTGAATGGTAAGATCCAAAATAAAATATAAAACAAATTGCATGCCACAACACATAAAAACAAAATGAAATAAGGTTAAAGATTACCACAATTGAGGCATCCATATAGGGATTTCCTTAGAGCATGTATTGCACCTCATAGTACCGGTGTAACGAGGTTTGGAGAGGTCCTCCCAAAATAACTCGACCTAAGATCAATCAAACTTCATATTGATTTTAACATGAATTCCCATGTTACCATCCACCAATTGCATCCCAATTGATGCAATAAACCTCCAAAAGAAACAAAGAGGACACTAATTTGCGTTAGAGATGTCGCCTTGGTGGTGGAGGGAGGAAAGGGTGGTGGCGCCGACACCATCAATGTTGCTGGTGGCTATATGGCAATCGCAACATCAAGGAGGAGCTTCTTAGAACAGGAAGAGGACAAGATGGAAGAGGAGGAGGGGCTGGTGGTGGTGGTGGTGGAGGAATGAGGGGGAACGGAGGAAAGGGAGATGGACATGAGGTCGTGCATGGAGGAAGGGGAGATGGAGATGGAGCTTGTTGTTAATGTTGCTGCTACTGTAGGAGGAGCTGCTGCTTGAGGAAGGAGTGGTTGAAGGGGTTGGTAATGGTGGTGAAGGTGGTGGTGGTGGTTGTCGTGGTGGAGGAGTTGAGGAGATCAAAGGGGGAGATGAGGGAAGGGCGGAGGTTAGGGTGGATCATTGGGTCAAGCGTAACCCAGGCCCGAGAAAGCCTATGTTTTTTTTTGGGCCGTGGGCCGAGCCCAAGGCCCAAAATTTTTATAA
The DNA here is from genome assembly GCA_037157565.1 of Thalassia testudinum. Taxonomy (NCBI): domain Eukaryota; kingdom Viridiplantae; phylum Streptophyta; class Magnoliopsida; order Alismatales; family Hydrocharitaceae; genus Thalassia; species Thalassia testudinum. The sequence continues at coordinate 152,073,589 of JAZHRO010000031.1, forward strand.
AATCAAGGCCATGGGCCCGGCCCAAGGCCATGTTTATGGACCTAGGGCCAAGTCGGACCAGTCCTGATTTCAATTTTCGGGCGAAGTTTTCAGGTTGGGCCCAGAAAAGGCCTCCGTTAAGGCCCATAAATTTTATTAGGGTCTTTTTTTTTGTAACTTTGTACTGATGGATAGGTAACTGATGTTTCTAGCTATTAGAAGACATGAGACTTGACATAGTCTAATTTCTTTATTTTTCCACACTTGATGGAATCTTCCTGATGACATATTTACGGTGGGAGTACTATTGCAAGCTACCATAATATTTTACGCAATATGCTCAATAGGTGTTACTTCAACTCAGAGAAAAAATACAAATGGTTAGTTTAGCACTACAATCAACTAGAATTGATATCTTTGATCCCTAAGGATCCAACTTATTCTATGACTTCAGCTTAAGATTACCAGGTGCCACCTTATATATTTGCCCCATCTACTAATTGATAAAAACCAGTAAACCAGTAAAATCCAGCTATGAGCTGGTTATTCACATAGCCAACACATAATCGGCTTCAAGGTAAAATTTGTGATCTCTAACCAAGTGGAAAAGGATCTACATTGCTAGTTATAAGTTCATTCAGGCTTAACAAGCAATTGCACCATTATCTAACTAAACCACATCAAATAAGAGAATCCTACAAAAAAAAATTCGTCACACTAATTAATAAAATGCATAGTTATCGTAGATATAAGTGTAAAATAACACTCTTTCGTATTGCATTCTTTCAATAAGATAAAATGAACAAGCTAAGACTGGAGAGCAATCCATTTCATTGCCACTTAAAGTTCCATCACTCATTAAAAAATCATGGTCATCAAAACTGGAGAGCAAAATTGAAGTAATCCCATTGTGTTGTTACCTCCGAGCTCTGCAAGTTTTCCTACATGACATAGCACAAAAATGAAGTGACATCTGAAGTTAAAGTCAAGGAAAAAAAAATTGTCAATGCAAGCAAAAAAAAAAGACATGTAAAGGACCTGAACACAAGTTTAAAATTTCCAAGTTCTGTTCTACTTTCACAATAGTTTAGTCTATAGTATATTGGCACAAGGTATTAGAATTCTGTATCAGAATCATTTCAAAAAATAATAATATAGCTTCATCAATAAAATTCCCTGACCACCTCCCTAGTCATTAAAAGTTGATAAAATAATGACAGAATAAATATAACAAATGGATGTTAGTTTCTAGGACATATCTATGGTTTCAAGTCCATAATTAAAAGAAAAATATAAAGTAAAAATTGCATAAAAGAAGTCAAAGTAAAAATATTACCTTCTAATATCTACCTCAAGCATTCTAACTCGTAGTTTCTTCTCCTTCATTAGTATGAAGACATGAAAATAAGAAATCAAATTAGCCATTAAGTTATCAATTATTATTATTATTAAAAATAGAAAAATAAAAAGTAAATAGCGACCTAAGAAAAGTTTTTTCGACCTCATTTATCTCTAAACTTGAACTCTTAGGGTCACGCAACCAGTCTTGAGTACAAATCAATGCTTCAATTGTGGAGGGATCCAACCTACTATGGTATTGATCAAGAACTCATCCACCAATACTGAATGGAAACTTTGAAGCAACCGTGGAGACTGGAATGGCCAAAATATCTTGCGCCATTTTTAATAGGATGCGATATTTACTTGAGTTTATTTTCCACCAACCCAATATGTCAAACTCATCATTCACATCATCATCATTCCCACCAAACTCAGCTGAGCTATATGCTAAATACATCTCAATCTCTGATCTTCCAGCCTCTCTGCCAACCATCTCTTTTTTCCTTTTTCGAAATTCACTTTTAAAATTTCCTCTTCTTTTTCCTTTGGATGTTCCCCACTTTTCAACTATTTGTGTAGCATTTTGAGAGCTTTCACTAATGACAATAGATTGATACCGTGCAGCATACTCATCAAAAAGGCGAAACAAAGCCAATTCACCATCTTGCATGATGTCATCAACCTCAAAATTATAATAAACCTTAGACAAACAAAATCAAAGAAATTCAATTTTGTATTTAAAATCTAATACAATATCAATAAATAATGGTAGATTACAAGTCCTTTCACTCTAGTACTTTTCAAATTTTGAATTCATCTTTATTGCCATATTCCTTATGGATTTATTAACATTATCCATAAGAATTTGTAGCTCTCTTTTGATCTCACAAATCTGATTAAAGAACAAATTTGAAGTTGAATAACAAGTTCCTGAAAATATTTTGGTTGCATTATAAAACAGCTCTCTGTGCAGGGTGCACGGGATCGAATCCCTGCGGCTGGCCCAGACGTGCATAGCACTCTTGCAGGTGGATGTGCCATGAGTGTGTGTCCAGCCACTCTAACTCGACGCCAGGAGAGTGGCCGTGGCTTTGATCACGGAGGAGCTCCTAAGGCTAGCGAGAAATTCGGAGCCCCTTTTGGTTTCAAAAAAAAAAATTATAAAACAGCTCTAAAACTCCACAAAGATTTTTCGCCTTTCTCCACTCACCAAAGGAAGGAGAATCAAATAAATTTGGATCAAGTGTTTTTAGGCGAGTAAAAACTTTCTGATAATGCAATGCACTGCACAACATTAGATAAGTGGAGTTCCATCTTGTAGACACGTCAAGTGCCAAGCCTTTCTATGTGCTCACCTTTTCCAATGTAGCAATTTCCTCAAATTCTTGAATTCGACGTTGAGAACATTTAACATATTTGACAAGAATTCTAATCTTCACAATAATTTCTTTAATTTCACTGAGACCATCTTAAACAACCAAATTCAAAATATGTGCCCAACAATAGACATGAAAGATTTTTCTATTAAGCAACAAGCCGGATTTCAAAGAGAAATGATCAATGAGGTTTTTTACAACCACATCATTTGATGTTACATTATCTACTGTGATTATGCACAACTTCTCTATGTTTCAAGTTTCCAAACTATTGACTAACATGTTGGCAATATTATATCCAATGTGTGGAGATGGGAGAACACAGAAATTAAGAATTCTTTTCTGAAGAGTCCACTTCTCATCAATGAAATGTGCAATTATATACATATATCCGATAGTCTAAATAAATGTCCATAAGTCAGTTGTGATGCATATTCGCTGCGCATTTTATAGAACTTCCTTTAATTTTTCTCTATCATGCTGATACATCTTCAAACAATCTCTCTTAAGTGTGAAGCGAGAGAAAACCTTAAATTTAGGTTGTAAATTTACAACCCAAGTTTGAAATGAAGCTTTATCAATTAGTCAAAATGGCAATTCTTCCAAGATAAAAAATTTAATCAAGTCCTCTCTACTTTTTCTTGATCAAATTTCCAACATGTAACTTGATTATTGGCATGATCAGATAAGGCCATTGTTAAAAGTTGTTGCCCTTTTCCACTTGCCTTAAATTTCTCGCACCAAAAATTTGTGTCTTTTTAAATGACTAGTTCCAACAGTACTTGCACATGTGAAACATTTATCACAATGTTTGCAATCATATTGTTCAATCCCATCCTCTCCAACATCCAAAATAACATATTCATTCCAAATATTGGATTTGCATCACCTTTGTCATTTTCGCTTGTTTTCATTGTCTACATTAGGAACATCTTCAACAACTTCATCACAAGTTTCTTGTTGTGATATCAAGTGCGACAATAAACAACATTATTTTAGAAAACAACACAGATAAACATAAATTTACATGTAAGCTTATAAGCATATTCATAAAATTCAGATACATGATCTAAACATTCCAAGGACAATCACTTTTCCAGAAACACATGTCACATAAACACACATTCAGATAAAAAACATATAAACACACATTGAGATAAAAAAACACAAACACACATCACATTGTCACATAAACACACATTATCATTTCTCATCTCCTACCTCTGGTTTCTCATTTCTGCTCTCCCCATCAATTCCTACCCTCCCCACCTCTCATTTCTCATGTCCTACATATGGAAGTTCATTCCCACCACTACTGGACACTAGAATGTGTGATATATGTGTAGGTGCATCTAGAGTTGGATTAACTACTCGGTGGAACCGTGGAGGGAGGGCAAGGGGAGGAGGGGAGCAGTGGAGATGAGGGCAGGCTGCAGCTGCAGGGGAAGGAGGGGAGTGGTGGAGGTAAGGAGGAGGAGGGGTGAGGTGGAGGAGAGGGCCTACCAAGTTGAGATGGGAGGAGGGGGGCGGCGGAGGGGAAGGCAGGCCACAGTCACAGGGGAAGGAGGGGGGCAGTGGAGATGAGGAGGAGGGGTGCAGTGGAGGGGAGGGTAGGGTCGTAGCTTGTAGGGTAGGGGGACGAGGGGCTGTCAAGTCAGTGGAGGGGAGGAGGAAGAGGGGGGTGGTCGAGGGGAGGGCAGGGGGAGGATGAGGGGACTAACCTCAGTCAGAGATGACACCGGTGAGAGATCGATTAGACCATTGGAGAGGAGAGGAGAGGTGCTACAGCACTCATCATCATCGTCAATGTTGGAGAGGAGAGGAGACGCCAATCTTGATGTTGAGAGGGAGGACATGGTCACATAACTCACACCGCAGGGGGATGTTGGAGAGGAGAGGACACAGTGACTCACATGATCTTGAATCTTGATGATGAGGGGAGGGAGGGAGGGAGTGTTGGTTATGTGTGTGCATTACATTAGAAATGAAATATTTGTTAAAAATTAAAAAAAGCAACTTGTGTGCACTCCAAAGGATTGGGGGAGTGGGGGGGGATTGGGGAGGTGGCGATTCGAATTTCTTTTTTTAATTTTAAGTTAAAAAGGAAAAAAAAAGTTAGGAATTTGGGTGTCGAGGGTCAAGCTCAATGGGCCTTTTTCGGCTTGCTCGGGTTCGGATAGGGTCAGACTTAAACTCAAATTTTTTAAAAAGTTAAGTCATAGGCCTAACTCATGTAATATTCAAGTTCAAGCTGGATCAAACTTTTTTGGATTAAATTTGAGTCGAGATCAAGCCACCCAAACCCAATGCTCCACCCTAATGGAGGTAGTGATGGTTGTGGGTTAATGTTAGAATTCAATTAGTAGGCAACCAATTTCTTTATATATATATATATATGAAAGGTCATTTTAGGAAAAATAACTCTTTATTTTATCTCTTATATTTAGATATTTTTTAATTTCAAATCTTTATTGTCAAGATTTTTTTTATTATTTAATAAACTTAGCGCAAATGTCGTCGCAATATCACGAGAAATTTATTTCATTGGCATTTTCTACTGAAAGTAATTTCTTTGACAATAAAAGCATGTTATTTGTGTCCCCTCTATTCTAAAATCCTGATGCCGTTATCTTAAACATGATACATCTCAATAATTATCCTAAGGGGCGTGTATAACAACATTAGGAGCGTTATCGATTTATTCACCAGATAATTTTTTAAAAAAATCATGTGATTTTCCAATGAGGTTTGCTTGTCCGAGACGTATACCTGCAGCAGCCTCTTCGTTAGTACGGTGCAACGTCGGATAGAACATGGATTGAGAGACCAATTGCTTGTTCTGTTCAAATTCCCGTCTCCACTGAAGCCATTTCGTTCCATGTCAAGATCTTACTAACGAATAAAATTGAGCGAGGTATTTATTGCGGGAAGCGGAATAAATGGAGTCGGTGTGCTTACCAAATATACAGTTGTCTTGGAGGACAGAGGAGGAGCAGTCCGACCTCCAATTGGGTCCTCTCCTCTCTCGCCTTTTATAGAAACTGCGATGTGGCCACGGGAGAATCTCACCCCTGGAGGTATTATTTGTTAAGAAGGATTATTCTTAAGGGATATATTTTGTCGAGGGGTAGATTGTGTGATAAATTTGACGTAGAGAATAAATGTTGCTTGATTGGTCAGTGGGTCAAATCAAGAAAATAAGAAGCGTGAATATATTTGTTAAGAGGGATTGTTCTTAAATTTTGGTGAGGGTAGTCGGTTAAAACTTTGGGATTGAGACAATTCCCCCCACCCACCCCCCTCCTCTAGAATTGGGCCAATACCTGGATGGCCTAATCTTAGAATTAAAAGATCCAAATGAGAAATATGAAGGACCATCACAGGAAACAAACAATGCCCCTAAATCTGTGGATAGCCCCATGCTTCCTTGTTAAGGTACCATTTACTTACATGGATTGAACCGTTTATGTTACGTTCAGATCTTTTAGGTCTACTTTATTTGGAGGGTTAATCTCTTAAAAGAGGGGTTAATTCTCGTTTACTTGACTACTTAACATTTTATTTGCTAATCCGGGTTCAACAACTTTAACACAAGTTTGTCTAACACCAGTTTCAACTGGTGTTAGTCAAACCCGTGTTAAAATTCTACACCACTTATGTCACTGACATCTCTCATGTTTATATACCTAACACCACTACTAAGTAAACATCATAAGAATTAACACCACAATTTAATACCAATTCAAGTAAACACAAACTTGTGTTAATGTCACACTGCAAGTAAACACAATTACGAGTTTAAACTAATTTCACATTTCTTAACACTATTTTCCTAATCCCTCAAATAAACTAACCCTTAGTCTTAGGTTAAAACAATCCCAGGATAACTCTCAATCTTAGGATTATTCAATTTCATGGGAGAGGGTGGGATGAACTTATCCTAGGACTGTATAGAAGAACACTAACATCTATCCCTCAAATGCTCCATGATTTGACCCATATTTCCTCCAAAAAAAAAATAAAAATTTTACAATCTCAAATTTATCCCACAATCTCACTACTTACAAAATTAATCCCTTAAAATAAACCATCCGTAAGTGAGTGTGGACCAAAGTTTCCGAGGGCTTCTCTTTTGTCTAATTCCAGTCCATTGAAAGGAAAGAAACCATTAATATGGAAGGTGACAATGGAAAAGACAAGGAAATGACAATACACAAAACCCCTCTAGATGGGGGAGCTTGATACTCTCTAGAGAGGGGAACACAATATCAAAATAACAAAACCAAAAAAAAGTAAAAAACAAAGAACAAAACAAAACAAAAAAGCTAAGTACAAATAAAGTGGCCAATCAAGATAGACTTCTTAGCAACGCTCCACACATTAGAAAATAAGCAAGCCTTCAAATAGCGACATCAATTTAAGGCTGTATCTCATAGCATGGGATAGCTTCCTCACTGCAAATATAGGATCAAAAACCACCAACATAACCTTCCAATTGAATTGTATCAGAGACAATGAAAAATTTTGCTCTAAAATTACTTAAGGCATAAAACTAAATGGTAATGGCACCGGTCACAACCCTTCCCCTGTGGGCTCCATCCTTGAATAGGACAACCAAGGGTGGTTCACCCACCCAAGATCTAAGTCACCCCCTATTGAAGACCAAATATAACATGAGACGCACCAATAAGATATAACAGGAGGAAGCTCAAAGTTTAAGGTCACCCAAGATCCAGAGGATGGCCAATTGCAAAGGAAGCATATTCACCGCATTGTGGATGCAAATCCTACCTACCCACTTCTAGCAAGAACAAACCTTCATCACAAAGGCACCATATACCATGGGACACGCCAAAAAAGACCTAGAAGCTCAAGTCCTTGGCTAGTCATGGAAACAAGCCAATCAAGGAAGAGGGAACCAAGGGAAGCCAGCAATTGGAGCTCAAAGAATCCGCACAGCAGACAATGGCTTTGAGGTTTAGGGTGGAGACACAAATGGTCACAACCATGGCAAAAGAGCAAGAGGAGTCTCACTAAAGTAGGAGTAAGGGGGAGCAAAGAGTAGGCTGAGGGCAAAGAAAGGGGACCCTAGCTGAAGCACAAGTCTGGCCAAGAATCTAGCATCTGCAAGGATTATAGGGGCTTGGGTTGGAGAGGTACGACTCTCATAGCATCTTTGCATTCCCAGCAACTAAACAAACAATAACCCCCTTTCCCTCTGTCAAAATCGTTGGGAGAAATACCTACGGTCAAGAAAAGTTGAAGCCAAGGGAATGGTGGAGATAGGGTAACAGGATGATAGCACGACGAGGATTCTTCTACTTAGCATATGCATATTAAGTACTCAGGTTAACAAAGGTTTAGACGGTAGTAAGAATTTCATGCCTGAAGTCGTAATTACCCTTGGAATGGCGCAACACAACAATCATTGATTTATAACTATATTTCCTTTAATTTCAAAAGAAGAAAAAAAACTATATTTCCTTCGTCAAAGTTGTTTCCTGATGAATTCTGATAACTTTTATCATAAGCTTTCTGAGAATGAAAACGTCACTTCATCAAATATATCACAAACTCAGCCAAAAAAAGTGAATAGTAAAGAAAGTGATTGCATTTGGACTATGCTTCCATGTTAAATTTCAATTAGTCAATGCCACCTTTTAAGAACCTGAAAAAAAAAAAAAAAAAATCAATAGCTTAACTCCTCATAGCAGCAATGTAGAGAAGGCTTGCCTTCGGAACAATCTATAAGACCAAATTACTGAAGTAACTCAAGCAAGTAAATTTAGTAAAAACCCCAATCTCACTCCTTAGCGCACAACCCAAGGCTACCCCCACAAAATGTACCGGGCAAGCCACTCTTTTGTTACGGAAGCTTTCAATCCTAGAAAGCCGTGGAAGGCAGATAGAGACAAACAAAATTAAACAGCGAAAAGGGAATTGGCCCAAAAGCTATACAACCCAAGTTGAAGGCAGGGAGATTAAAACACCCAATTTAACATCAGCAATAGGTTGTTGGAACTAGAACATCTAAAAATACTATCTAGGTGGAGGTGTCTACACTGGTATGACATCCATATTCGAGGTGTCTTCGCATCTCAAGACTATTCCTTCGAGGCTGGCAGGGAGGATGCACTTGGCCCACTGGCATCCGGTGGAGAATGGCTCGGGTGGGGGGACGATCATCAGCACATTGTCATTTCTCTGGACAACGCCCATTACACTAACAGTGCTACCTTCTTTTATATACCTGTTGTTCAACGAGGGGATAACAAGGGAAGCCACGAACATCAGCATAAACGTAATACTTGGGCCCAGAAATACTGCAAGATATGTTGGTGATTAGCATGAAAAGCCAGAGTAACAGTTATGATATCCAATGCTATGAGCACGGTGTGCTGGTTAAGGCAATTGTATGGAAACATTGGAAAATCATATCAAAGGCTTGTACTTTTTCTTTAACTGGCAATTTTGAGTCTCAAAACAAAATAATGGGAATTGTATCCAGCCAGTTGTATACCGTTCAAAAACTTGGGAGTGGCTAAAGCCAGATGGAGCTACACAAAAAGAAATGACTATCTGCTCTAAACGTGTAAATATAATGTCTAGATGCAGGCGAATGAAGAACCTTGTCTTTAAGCAAGTCCATAGGGGCAAAACGAAAAAAAAAAAACAAAGGAAGAAAAGAAAGCAAAAGTTTACCCTTCTTTCAAGCGCATAATCCGATCATCGCTCGACAGATTTCTCTCACCCAACCACCTAAGGAATTGGGGAGACAAGTCCTTGTTTTTGGGATTGATATCAACAACTGATTCATCCACGTAGGGTGTCACCCTCGCACCATAGCCTGTCTTAACTAAGGCTCTTAAGCCAGATTGGAAATCAGATATGTAAAAGTCCACCACATGTCTCTGGTAATTTTAAGAGAATTTGGAATTAGATGCTAAAAATGCTAGCATGAAACAAAATACCAGTAACCGAAATCTATTTGCGTGGAAGATGCAACATAATATTTTCTATGTACCTCAACAGTAAATGAGTTAGAAAAGGAAAAGGCACTGGTTGCAGAACACAAAAACCGAAGATGTTTTCCAGACATCGTCAAGTCACTCTATAAAAAGTAGCATAAAAGTAACTTTCGAAATCACCAAGATTGGAGAAAAACCCCATTATGTAAATATCATGTGGTTATTTGAATGACAAATTCAAAGTCCAAAAGCAAAAGACCTCTGTGAGGTTAAACAGAGACTTCATAAATGTTGTGCCCTTTATCAGATCCAATGTGAATAGACATCGTTTAACATCTTAATTGCACAAGAAAACAAGTTTTGAAATTGTTGTCATAAAAGCAATTTAATTGCAATATCATGAGTAAAAAAAGAAACTGGCAGAAGACTAAAATTGTCTAGACAAAACAAATTTTCCTAAAAAGCATTATTTCTAAACTAAGGTCAAAGGCCAAAATAATTAAAATGAGAAAACACCTCCATGTAACAGCTTAGTCTACCTCTAACGATCTTAGTCCCCAGGTGAAACGGCGATGTGTGGCATTGGCAGAAGTTGATTCCCAGCCCCGGTATTCATACAAGCCAGTTGATGTGTATACACACCGAGGGATCTTCTGGAAAGACGATTCAAGAGGAACATTTCCACAGGTAACCACCTAACAAGATCAGAAAAATGACCCGCATGGTTAACATCTGTGCTTCCGAAAGGGAAAATAGCAATTAATAGAAGTAGACAACAATGTTAAACATGAGAATCTTGATCGAGATATAATTCCCACCTGTGAAAGGGAAAAAGATACATTACTATTGAAAGAAAATCCTAATATCTCTTCTATAACAGAGGTTTGAGAAAATTACATAATCATCCAAGATCAATGTAAAATAGCAAATATATCCTGAGAGTCAATACTCCCCCTGAAGTTGGGGAGTAGAAGTCAACGAGACCCAACTTGTTGCATAGAAAATCAAAAGGTTTCTTCTTAATAGTCTTGGTGAATATATCCACTAGCTGAAGCTCAGAGGAGACAGAGAGAGTGCTGATCTTCCATGCAAGAACTACATCATGAATAAAGTGACATTCTACCTCAATATGTTTGATCATTTCATGAAAGATTAAATTCGAAGCAATATATGTTGTCGACCTGTTGTCACAAAGAAGTGGAATTAGCACAGTGACATGAATGCTCAAGTCCTGCAGAACAGAGACAACCTATATAATCTCGCAAGCAGCATGAGCCATCACTCTGTATCAACCTCTGCACTAGAATAAGCAACACTTTGCTTCTTACTCCTCCAGGACTAGGTTTCCTCCAAGATAGACTGCAAAGCCTAAAGTTGAGCATCAATCATCTACATACCAAACATAATCTACATCAGAATAAGCTAGAATGTCCAGACTGCCACTATCTCTATAGTAGAGTCCTCTACCTGGTGTCCCCTTGAGGTACCTAAGAATAAGGCAAACGTCACGCCAATGACTATATCGTGGAGACTGCATGTGCTGGCTAACCCTACTCACAGCAAAACTGATATCAAGCCTCGTAATAGTAAGGTATACCAAATATCCCACTATACTATGGTATCGAGTAACATCCTCATACAATGGATCGTCTTCCTCAAAAGAATATGCAAGTAGCAACTCCACTGGTATATCAGAGGGCTTGGTCCCAAGCAAGCTAGCCTCCTCAAAAATATGCAATTTATACTGCCTTTGTAACAAGAAAAGACAGAATCCTTGTTGAACTGCTTCGATCCCCAAAAAATATCTAATATCACCCAAGTCCTTAGGAGCAAAAGTGAATTGTAAAAGGGACTTGATCTGGATAATTATATCATAATCATCTCCACTAAGAATCATGTCATCTACATAAACAGCAAGAATGAAAACTCACTCATGATTACCATATCTAGTCTTCTTGACAAATATAAAATGATTTGAGCTAGAGCATTGGAACCCAATCCTCTCAACCTCTAAGCTAAGCCTTTCAAATCAGGTACGGGGACTCTGCTTTAACCCATATATAGCCTTCCTCAGACAACACACAAGCTCCCCCTAAGTACTGTACCCTGGTGGGTGTCTCATGCATGTCTCCTCAAATAAGTCACCATATAAGAATACATTTTTAATGTCAAGTTGATACAAAGGCCAACTCCTAATAACAATTGAGATGATGATCTTGACAAATGTAATACGAGCCACAGGATAAAAGGTATCAAGATAGTCTATCCCATAGGTCTAAGTAAAATCCTTGGCAACAAGCCTGTATTTATGCAACGAGATGTATGAGCACACGACGTCTGGTGAATAATGACCCTAGATGAGAAAAGCTCATATACATCTCATTGCATAAACTCTAGTGCATTATTACTGTGGAAAACCTGACATTGGTAGCATACTGGGTCTAAACCTCTAAAAGAAACTATTGTATAATATGAGGAATCTCTAACCAAGCCTTCATCAGGAAGACCCAAGTAAGACGATTATGATCATCCACAAAGACCACATAATACCAATGTCCCCCTGGAGAAGGTATTCTAGATGACTCCCAAACATCATTATGCACAAGAGAAAAGGGATCAGTACTCACCCCAGCATCTCTCTGTGGATATATACTACTGTGATGCTTTCCAAGCTAGCAATCCTCGCACTCCAGAGTCAAGGAGCCTGGCAAATCAGGATACATCTGGTACATCTTCTTAAGAGACGAGTGTCCATATCTCCTGTGCCATAGCCAAGGATCAGTGGCTCTGGAAACGACTCCAACAAACACAGTGGGGCGTGTCGAGGGTATAGAGCCTATCTCGCTCTATACCCTCATAATCTCTCCCGTCTAATGATCTTGGAAGTAGCAGTGCGCCTCATCAAACACTACACGACACCCAAGGCCTTTGCAGATGCAACTCACAGACGATAGGTTCATTGGATTCCCTGAAAAAAGAAAAAGAGGTTCATTGAAAACTTAAGAGTATAATGAACCTCTTTGATCATCATCTTCGAGGATGCATGTGCACTTCCAATCGCTGTGATTGGTAACATGGCCCCATTGGCCATTCTTAATATCTCTGATCCCACGTGGATTTGTAGGATTCACCAACCACTCAACATTGCCTATGAGATGCATAGAGGCGCCAGGATCAACTATCCACATGCTTGTAGCCCCCATCTTCTTCAATTCTCCTTGGGCTGCACACACATGCCCTTGCAGGTCTGAAACGAGCCTTTCAAGCAATCCCATCACATCCTCCTTGTATGAAAAAAGACTCATCACGCTTAATAAAGGAAGATTCATCAACCAAGATGAGAGAAGACTCATCACCACATGCACTAAGCGTGAGAGAAGGCTCATCACGTAGATCATGGCATCCAGGATGAGAACCACCGACCACCTACCGACCTGCAGAGCTACCAGCAGGCCTCCAGCAACGGCATCGACGGCATTGTGTCCACCAGCAGCACCGACAAGCCTTGTAGTAGCGATGTCGGCATTGGGAGATGTTTCTCCCATGCTGCTGTTGTTGCTGCGATCTCGGCCCTGTACCTATCACCTTTCTATTGGTAATTCGATCATCTTTTGGGTGGATATTTGATGGGATATCGAAGCACCGACCTAAAACCGCTACTCTAATATCAAGTGAAAGGGAAAAAGATGAATTACTATTAAAAGAAAACCCTAACCTCTCTTTTATAATAGGGAGGTTTGGAAAATTACCTAGTCATCCAAAAATAATGTAAAATAGTAAATACATTCCTAAGCTCAACATAATCTTTTCTTTCTTTTTCTTTTTTTTTTTTTTGACATCAAGGAAGCTTGAATCTAGGATCTCTACAGCCAAGGATCAATTATTCACTACCATACCATGCCCTGCAGGGCTTCCTATTAATCTTAAGAGTTAGACAGTAATATTTGTTGAATAGGAAATCATTAGCCATATCAATAATGGCAAAAATGCTACCATTACATAAAGGGAATTTCAAAAAATAAAATAGACTTCTTAGCATTATTATTTGGACTCGCAGTTTAAACAAAATCAACCAATTGATTGGTTAGCCATATGTCTGACTCTGTGTATCTCAACTTATTTATATTTCTTTGAGAGAAGATATTTAATAATCTTACTACTTCCTCTAAATAACTTAAGAGTACATATTAAGTCCAGATAAGTAAAAGAAATATAAATTGTTTAAACTTTCATTCATTCTTACATTTATATCAGCAATTGGATTTTGAACTGAAAATGGCCTAGCTAAAGATGTCTAGCATGTATTTCAACACATTGGGTGAAACAGTATGATATCCTTAAAATATTGATATACTGATATATCATGCTGTCTTCTGAGTGTTTAATCTTCAAAAATATTCCAGAAATATTTTTATGTATTACTCTCATAGCCTAAACACACCCAATAAAGAAAGCTTCCAATATAGCATCAATTCTGTGTGCCATGTCTCTAGACGTGATGTTTTATTGTCAAGAGGATGTTTAATTGCAATTTATATTTATGGAGGTTTCCATTGATTTGATTTACATTCTAGCAAGCAATATTATGCACTTGGTGATAAAAAAGCATCTGAAATCTGCTAGGCTGTTATCAAATTAATTAAGTACCATATGTTAAATATATGTGCCATGGCTTAATGCACCTGTCACTTGTCATGCGCACTTTTTTTAGCAAATTAGAGAGGTCATTAGAACTGCATAGGGCTCGGTCTGTCAGCACCACATGATTGCATGGAGTTTAATAGAAGTTTTGCAAGCTGTCATGTTTGTCAACATATCCTACCTCATCAGGGAAACCAGGCAGGAACAAAAAATGGATCGGATATGGATTCTGATATCCAAACACAAAATGCTCATATTTGGATATTTATTAGATATGCATACAGATTCAAATGATGAATTCAGAATCTTGACAAATACAAATTTGGATACGGAATAGCAAAGGTCACATTGAACTCAAATGCAAATGCAGATATCCGCCAACAGACTACGAACATATATTTATGTATACTAATCTTTGAGATATTACAAGATTCAAAGTGCTTATATTTGTGAAGAATGACTTCCAATAGATTTTGTTAAAGTTCATATACTGGTCTTATTTTCTATTTTGTTTTAAGTTTGTTTATAACTTTCCCATCTCACATTAGGATTCTATTTTGAGGTTATGCCATTGATTTTCAGTTTCATATAGTATGTGAGGCTGTGAGCGGCAATCCTAGATCAGCAATATGATAACAGACCAAATACTCCGTCCTTTTTTTCCCCCTGCATGCACGCAACATCTTGAACTTGAAGTATCCCACCAACAATCATCGTGAGTGTTGGCTGCTGTGCAGCCAACATGTTATCAACCCAGACCGAGCAGGATTCCATGCACAGGTCAAGGAGGATCACACACACTGCTGCTGTGCGCTGAGAACAGATTGATGTTGTGCACTGATTGGTGTTGTGCGTTGCCGATGATGATCATCGCCCTGACTGGTGCTGTCTGTTGCTACCGTGTGCTGAGAACCTGATTGCGCTAAGAACCTGATTGTGCACTGAGAACCTATGATGATTGTTCCCTGCTGCTGTGCACTACTGTTGTGCGCTGAGAACTTGATTACGCGATGGTGAAGTTCTGCTGAGGCTGTTGCTGCTGCTACAGTTATTGCTGTCGATCCGTGCTTGAAAATCAGATTTTTTTTTCAATAGGAATTGCTGTTGTTACCACAAATCGTGTGGCTAATACTATCATGCTTGGGATTGTTTTCCCATATTTACCAATATATGTTTTGACCATCATTATGTCAGATTGTGGATGATGTACATATATGTGGCTACATACAAAATCGTCATGCAGTGGCATAGCCTTTGTTGTTGACAAGTCTAAAGCACAAGGTCAAGCAATAACAGTTAGTCATGGATAGTGGATGATACACTTGGGAGTATCTATCCATCTTACAAGAGATATACCAGTGCATTACAAATATCACAACGGGCCAAACATGTAATGTTGGTAAAGATGGCAAATGGTTCTAACTCTCCAGTTACCACTATTGGTTGCATGCATTTTTCATCTCGATTGCAATTGCCAAGGATACATGGTGCTCCTGAATTCCCTAGGAGTCTTTCATCCGTCAATAAACTCTCCAAAGATCTGAACTGTCCACTTATTTTTTTAACGAGGACCACTACTATTTCCAAGACAAAAAGATAAATGATGTTATTAGTGGAGGAATTGAGAAAATTGGTTTATATTATCTTGATATCCGATCACAGTCTGCAGGAGCAATTTCCATCTCTGCCAATCCGCTTCCTTGGCATCATTGTCCGGGCCATCCATTTAAGGGAAGATGTGAAAAATGCTACTAGATTTACCTGTCAGTGCCAATTTTGATTGCAAGGTGCGTCAATGGGGAAAGCATCATTATTCTAGCTTACCACATCACACTAAGGAGATAAGTTCATCCCCCTTTCATCATATACACTGTGACATTTGGGGACCAGCACGTGTTAGTAGTACTGGAGGGTATATATATTTTATTATCTTTATTGATGACTACAATCAAACTATTTGGGTTTTTCTTATGAAGAATCAGTCAGAAATTCTTCAAATTGTGAAGCTTTCCTTTGCTAAGGCATAAAAAGCCTATTTGTCCTCCATCCAGATATTCCAGAGTGACAATGCCCAGAAATTTATGCAAACAGAGCTACAATCATTCTTTACAAAGAAGGGTATTACACATCAGACCTCATATGCACACACCTTTTAATAGAATGAGGTGACAGAAAGGAAGCTTAGCCATATACCAGACATTTCTTGGACCCTTCTTATCTTTATGAAGGTGCTCAAGTAATTTTGGGGAATATCTCATAAATCGAGTTACTTCTTTCATGTTATTTGACAAGATTCCCTAGCAACTTTTGCATCCAAAGTCACATCAACCCTTTGCCCTACCATTACAGGTATTTTGGTGTACCTGTTTTGTCCATGCCTTTAGCTCACAGGAAAAATTCTCCTAACATGTAGTGAAGTATGTTTTTCTAGGATACTCTCAAATTCAAAAGGGATATATGCGCTATGATCCAATAAACAACAAGAACATTATCACTGTTGAAGCTACATTCTTCGAGAAAGTCCCCTACTTCTCAGATGAAGGGTCTAGCATTGATCTTATCCCTAAAGAAGCACAAGTCTATAATGGATGAGAGACATCATCTTCACAAACCCCTCTACCCAGAGGTCATGTTTCATCTTTGAGGATCATAGTACTCAAACATCACAGCCAATTTGCCAGGAAGAACCAAATGAGAGACCTATTGCTTTTAGAAAGTCCAGTTAGGTTTGTATGATGCACCTGATGTCTCATTACACCTCCACTTTACATTTGAATCATAAGCTACAATAGTTTACCAGTGCTTTTGCTAATACAGTTGTTCCACATGACTATGCTGAGGCCTCTTAGGACCTATGCTGGAAGGTAGCTATGAATAAAGAAATGAGAGTGTTATATCTCATGGTACATGAGATCTAGTGTTGTGTCCTCCCAATGCCACCTTAGTGGATTGTAAGTGGGTATATATAGCAAAATAGTTGATTGCACAGTTTATAGATTCAAGGCAAGATTGGTTGCCAAATGCTTCACTTAGATGTGAAGTGTTGACTATTTTGAGACATTTTCACTTGTGACCCGAGTATCATCCATCCGACTCATCTTATCTATTGCAGTAAATAAAGAATGACCTCTATATTAGTTAAACATCAAGAATGCTTTTTTATATGACGATTTCATAAAGTATATATGCGATAGCCCCTAAAGATATGAGACTAGGTGGAGTATGTTTACTGATTAAGAAAGTCTATCTATGACCTTAACCAAAGTCCTAGAGCTTGATTTAAGAAATTAACTTTTGAGATGATGAAAGTTGGCTTTAGGCAGTCTTCTTCAGACCATGCTATTTTCATGAGATGGAATGCAAGTGGTATTGTTGTCTTGGTTGTCCATGTTGACGATATAATCCTGACTGGGGATGATATTGATGACATCCAGGAATCTTGCATAAGACCTTTGTCAGTAAGAATCTTAGGCAATTAAGATATTTTCTGGGGATAGAAGCTAAAACAACGGCAGGGTCGTCTTGCCTTGTCTCAACAAAAATATGCTCTTTAGATTCTAAAGGAAGCTGGGCTATTAGACACTAAGCCATCTGTTACGCCTATTGAGTAAAAGAAGAGGTACACATTGCTTGATGATGATCCACATTTGAAGGTATTAGTCTTTAGAGGAGTGATGTAGGGAAACTTTTATACTTAACAGTTAGTCAGATATAAGTTTTGCAATGAGCAGAGCTAGCCAGTTCATGGATAAACCATGTTATAGTCACCGGTACGATATCTACCTAATACAAAAATATCTAAAAGAAACTCCTAACAAAGTTTATACTATAGAAACAACTCCATAGACATAGACAGATTATGCAGGAAATCCACCACAAGTTAGGTTGTAACTAACTCCAATGTTGAGGCTAAGTATAGAACCATGGCCCATACAACATGTGAAATCATATGGATCATCTCATTCCTGGGCGACCTTGGACTCAACGTGCAAACTCCTATCCTCATGTACTATGATAATAAGTTAACCATATACATTGCATCTAACCAAGTACTTCTTGAGAGAACAAAGCACGTTGAAGTAGACTACCACTTCAGCAAAAATGCAATTCTAGACAGCAAGATCACTACTTCCCACATCACTTCCGAACTCCAAGTTGCTAACATACTCACCAAGCATTGAACAAGAAGAGACATTTTTATGACAAGTTGGGCCTAGTTGATATCTATGCTCCAACTTAATGGAGACTGTTAGAATTCATGTACTAATGTCTTATTTTCTAGTTTGTTTTTTTTAAAGGGAATTTTTTATTTTGTTTTGGGTTTGTCTATAACATTTTCATCTCTCAATATACGAGAGATTAGTATTCTATTTTAAGGCTATGCCATATGTGGAGAAATCCTGAAACTATATTCACACCACCATTAATACAATGGAAAGGGTCCATCTCTTTTATAGAGAACATGGACTCTAAAAATAGAAAAAGATAAAAATAGGAAATCCTAAAAATAGGAAACCAATCCTAATTCAAAATCCTAATTAATTCCTAAAATCTCTTTTACTAAAAATAGATAAGTACCATATTGGTGCACCAACTTTGATCTTTTGGACAACCAAAACCGACAACCCATATGAACCCTGAGATGTTGCCACGTGGCACTTGCCACATGACAGTGTCACGTAACTGGTTTTATTCCCAACACTTCTGGAAATCCCAACACCACCCCCCCCCCCCCCCGCAAGGCAAGTCCGAGTAGGTTGCAGACTTGGATGAGAAGACGACGGCGACAACGCCTGCCTCATGTCACGGAGAAGATGACGACGGCGGCCACACCCACCTCGCGTCACAAAAGACGACGGTAGTGTCCTCTCACCTCGCGTCAGGAGTAGATGACGATGGCGACATCCTCCCGCCTCGCGTCACAGAAGACGACGGCGGCATCCTCCAGCCTCTCACCAAGAGTAGATGACGACGGCGATGTCCTCCCGCCTCGCGTCAAGAGTAGATGACGACGTGGTCTTTCTTCAAACAAACCTAGCCGATCATCCAAGGGGTTGCCTGCCCCCCTGACCGAACCTGCAGCAGCCATTCCAAGCTTGGACCGACCACCCACAGCCTACAGCAGCCCCTAGCACCGGTTTAACACCTCAACAGGACCGATCTAGGAGCCAGACCAACCACGTGGCTAACCAACCGCCGAAGGGCCACCTCCCCCTCTAAAGTTTCTTCTCTTAGCCCCGAAGAAACAATAGCTCTGATACTATGTGGAGAAATCCTAAAACTATATTCACACCGCCATTAATATAATGGAAGGGGTCCATCTCTTTTATAAAGAGCATGGACTCTAAAAATAGAAAAAGCTAAAAATAAGAAACCAATCCTAATTCAAAATCTTAATTAAAAATCCTAATCAATTCCTAAAAACTCTTTTACTAAAAATAGATAAACACCATATTGGTGCACCAAATTTGGTCTTTTGGACCACTAAAACCGACAACCCATATGGGCCCTAAGATGTTGTCACGTGGCACTCGCCACGTGACCTACTGGCTGCTCCGTGGCTGATTTTATTTCCAACACTTCTGGAAATCCCAACACCATATATTTTTAATTTTACATATTTAGCATAGCTTAATGCCCCTGATTGGAATCCTATAATGTTCATATTTGTACCCAATTTTTATTCATTTTGATCTTATCCAATCTGAACTCCTACATATTCAATTTCTTTAGAATATGGCAAAGAAAAATTGCACCCAATCTATACTTGAATCTGAATCCGTAGTCAACGTTGTAAAAGCAAATATGGATACAAAGATACCTATATCCAAACCATATCCAAATTTCATCCCCACACCCAAGTATGTAAGAGAAATAATTTATAGGCATGAAATAAACAAAAGATGAGGACCGAGCAAAAGAAGGGAGGGCAAAACAGGTTCAAAGGATAAAACTATGCATAGAGTTTTCAATGGCAGCTAAGGAAAGGCAATTAATTTAGTGCAAGAAAAGGAAACATACCCCAGAGACTTTAACATACTGTCCATTCTTGGCAGTCCGCAGTTCAGCATCTGGGTAACGAGCAATAAAGCCAGTTATGGCTCTACTACCCCAACAGCTGTTCCACATAAACAGGGTAGCAACAGCACCAAACATGACTACAACAACAATGAGAAGTATTGCATTGCGAACAGCTCCAAGAATAAAGCCCCCAGCAATGAAACCCATCACGAACAACAGTATCACAGACCAGAGAATCAACTTTGGGAAGCTTCGATTGAACGAATAGTCATCTTCTTTACTGAGATTAGTGACAGCCTGATTGTGAACAATGGATAAGCTATGCAGCTTGAGTGATCCTGTAGAATCCAAAGGACCAGAAACTTTGCGTGGGCCACCAGATGAGTTCAAGGGTCCAGAAGTTATAGGCCCGGACGTGATAAGGCCTGTAGCAGGGAGAACTGGTGCCAAGGGTCCAGAATTCTGTCGTGCCATTGGGGTAACAACCCCTGACTGAGGACCAGAAGACTTCTTAATTGGTTCACCATGTTTGCTCAAGGGACCAGAATTAGATTTCTGCCTATTTGATCCACCACCTCCAGAGCCAGGGACAGGTCCCGACGAATAACTAGCCCGACTAGCACCACCACCATGGATGGGTCCAGAGTGCGAAGGAGCACCTGCAAACGATCCGCTCCTTGAAGGAGCATTGGCAAGAGGACCAGATTTTCTTGCCTTGGAGTTTTCCACATGAAGATCAAACATCTTCCCCAGTTCTCCAGACTTCTTGATGTCCCCCCCAGTGTATGGCATTGCCACAGAGCTTAGAACTACGGGCTTCTCCTTCGGCTGCTCTGGATGGCCCGAAACATACAGGCCATTGCTGAGCTGGTGAGAAGGGTACTTGGAACCCATCTGACACTTATGAAGTAACCCACCGACACAATTGGACTACAATTCCAATGGTTGATTCCAACACTTTGCTTCAAAGTTTAATTTGATCGGCACAGCAGACCTTCAATATCAGGACATGAACCTGATCAGAGTAGAATTAAGTGAGAAAACACGCAGCAAGTTTCAGAATGATGATTAAAACATGAAAACTTTACCCATCAAAAGTTGGGAAACAACAGAGCACGTCAGGAAGTAGAATCAGGAAAGTAGCATATCTAAGGCAGCAAAGTTGAATTAACACATCTGAAAAATTAACAAGTTGGTCATGCAATTTTCATCACTTGGGAGAGAAGGGTGCAAGAAAATTTCCCTTGGACAAAAGAAAAGGTCTTTACACCAGAAGAGAAAACCAAATTGCAACAGTTTAGAGGATTACTAATTGAAGAAGATATACACATACATAATCACCTAGTAGATAGTTAGTATGAAGGGAACATTGCATCTGCAACAAAAGAAACACCAAAAATAGACCACATAAATTCTCAGAGAAACGGTTAACATCTATTATGAACAAACATACATACATGCAGAAACACCGATTCCACTCAGTCCATCACCAAGCACTCTCCTTTCAGTAACTGATTCCACTTTTCCAACAAGGACTGGTCTGGAGAACCAAAAGTGGCAAACATATCCCGATAAAGAAAGCTCCGTGACTCCAACTCCCAAATCCCTAGTAATTAGATAAAACCCACCCACTCCCAAAATGACATTGCCACCCAACCACCCTCTCAGCAAAACCAAAAAGCGGAAAAAAGAAGTTCTATCTGTGACTTTTGCCAAACTAACCCCAACGGGTCGACACCGCCAGCAATCACTTCCCTTTCCAAACCCCCAACACTCGAATCCCAAATCAACACTCTCCAGTAGAAGAAACCCACATTCCTCATACTGAAGAAGACGTCGCCCTCGTACGTATATACACCACCACCCAAAACTCACCCAAGGCATCAAATCAGGGGCAAAGGCGCAGCTTTCTCTACGCATAAGCAAAACCCACATCCCAAATCACCCAAAGTCACGAGCTTTCTCCCCCATTCCCACTCACGCACTGCAGATCTAAGCCCAAACAAAGTAGCCCTGCTGCATACACGTACCTCGAGGAACCCAAATGCAACCCGACCTCGCCCTTTCCCCCCACATCGTAAAGGCCACTGGAGATCACCGCGGCAATGACTACGAAGGAACCAGAGAGAGTTGAAAAGATCTCCCTCCTTTTATCTCCCTCTCCTTACCAAGCCGAGAGCGTATAAAAGAGAGCAGAGATTTTAAAAGGGGATGAAAAGAGGAATAAACGCGACATCACGCCTCTCCATTTCCTGCTGTCCATCCGCTGAAATGACTATACTACCCTTAGGGTTTGGGAAAATTGCACATGCAGCCTGTACCCCCTTGCGCGAGGCATGCAGGAACCGAACTCACTTTAGCAGCATGGTAGAGGAAGATGCTCCCCGCCCTTTTAGATCACCGCTTTATGACGAAAATACCCTCTGTTGCTATGATGTAGTCCCCATTCAGGGGCAGTTGGCACAAGGGCCCTCAAGCACTTGCCCGAAGTTGCCAGGCTTTCCGCATGAAGTCAATTGGTTACCTCTACCTAATTGTTTCCTAATGGGAGAGGAGGATGGGATTCACATTCAATGGACAACAAGGATTCCACGCTCAACGTGAGAGGGTCATAAATTCATCAACCGTTTTGTAAAGCTTTGTTGCTTCTCTACTCACATTCTTCAAATAGAAAGAGAAGGTGCTTCTTGCACCGTCAAACACGCAAGAAGGTGAGTGAGTAGGTCATTATCTCGTTTCATTTGAAAGAACCTAGAAAATAACCTGATGTTGCAAGCAACAAGGGCAAGGGTAATTACTTCAATTTTTCTTTTGAAAGGTTAACTTTGTATCATACCTTCATAAGAAGGGAAACTCATATACTCAAAACCCCTAAAAAGGGAACACAAAAGGGACAATTGATACAATTATTAATGATTAATTTGCTCTCTCTCCCCTCTTGATTGTGTTCTCCTCCACTGTAGAGCGTTTTGTGGACTTCACAATGGACAATAAAAGATGTTGCCTCTTCGGAGGAATATTTTCCACTGCATGATTATGGAAAGTTTTTCTAACCTCTGGTGGAATATTTTCCATTGCATGATTTTGGAAGGTTTCCACCGGAGAGAGATGAGTAAATTAATTTACATTTGGGTACCTCACATCGAAGGTTGCGGACTTCGTTGGTATTTTGAGAAAAGAGTGGTGGCGTTGTAGTCAATCCAGGATGCCGACAGGGGCGTGGGACGGTTGGGATAGTGCATGTAGGGGGCGAGCACGTGGTCGGGGAAGTGGGGCAAGTGGAGGGTACGTTTGCAATATGAGCAAATTATGGTGGGCAAACCCGTCCCTGAGAGAAAAGAGCCTGTCCATTCTCCCGCCTCCACATGGTGTGGGCCCATCAAAGGTACGATATTGGGAAAAGAAACAAGAAAATAAATAACTTTAGAAAAACAACAACACAAACGCAGTCATCATCTACGTCTGTGTGAATTATATTAGGTGACAATTGGGATTTATTTGCCAAATAAAAAAAGACAATTGGGATTTGCTCCTCCACTTCAGCTTACTTAGAATCGTAATATTTGATATTTGAAATGCCCACGGGGAGTGAAGCTCGTTAAAGTACCATAGTCGACGCTGCTTTCGTATATGGATGGCACGTAAAAATACATGCTGGGGACACTATTCTCGCAACTATATGATTGGCACTTCCTTTAAATTTTAGAAACTACTGATTAGATTTATCCATTCAAGAGTGGAACACCAAGTATATAACTTGGATGGAGATATAACTATGGTAGACAAGAGAAAGAAAATGCTAATTATAAATTCAAAATAAAAGAAAATATATTAGGTCAAGTAGGAGATTGAGGACAATGAATTGCTAATTATTATGTGAGGAATATACAATTTTGTTGATGCATCAATTAGTTGCCCTTGTGTGAGAACATGTTAACAATTATGTAATTAATTAAGAATAATAGTGTAATTAACCCTCTTAATTATAACTAGGGCTCTAAACATCTAATCATAGGATTTAAAAACCTAGAAAATCGAAGTCTTGGATTTAATTTATGGTGATGTCCAAAAATTTGGAATGAATGTGGATGAGCTCATGAGAGGGGCATTAGAGAAGTGGACTTTAAGTTTTGGTAAGTGAA
Source organism: Thalassia testudinum (assembly GCA_037157565.1). NCBI lineage: Eukaryota > Viridiplantae > Streptophyta > Magnoliopsida > Alismatales > Hydrocharitaceae > Thalassia > Thalassia testudinum. The sequence goes on from JAZHRO010000031.1 coordinate 152,098,057, forward strand.
AATTAAAGACCTAAAAGGTAGGGAAACACTTGAAAATAACCTAAGCCATAAATAATGATACACGAACATCACTTTGTATATAACTTACAACGTAGAACATGACATGGCATAAAATATATTATATCATGTTGGTAATGTACTTACTCATAGCTAAGTACCTCATTTCTATAAGAGGAGGACATAACACATGACACATGATATATGACATGTCACATGATGTAGTAGACGCATCATGTAAATGTAGCATGACACGTCATGTCAATGTGGTATGACACATAAGCTGTGTACAAAATTGTGTATAAAACTATGTTCGTGAAGTGTTTTCCTAAAAAGAATAAGCAAGGTCCTTTCAAAAGCCCCCATCATGCACATTCCCCTCTCTTGTTCTCTTCTTCCCCTTCCTCCATCGTGTGAGAGTTGTGGCAACGATAAAGGTAGGAGAGGAAAAGCCTATGCAAATTCTCGTCACCACTATTGATAGCCAATTGGCACATCTCACATCTCACATCTCACCACCGGTGTGCTGTTGCTATGGCCTGTGAAGAAGGGGTGGAACCTTAGAGGAGGGGAAGGGATCAAGGGATGAGATGGGGTAGGAGGGGATTACGAGATCAGGATGGCTGGATTGATTAACTAATAGGTACCCATGGGTGCCCCAATGTGATGCTCAATGAGGTCGTTGTTGGAGAAGAGGCATGCAACCAAAGGAGAGGTGGCATGGTCGTTACTGGAGAAGAGGGTGCACAATTGAAGGACAGCAGTGATTGCTTATGTTCGTTGATGAGGTTGAGGTCGACGAAGAAGATGAAGGTAGTGCAATAGAGTTTAATGAAGATGTGGTGGGCAAGGAGAGGGGTTGGAGGCAAGAGGAAGGAGCAATAGAGGGAGGAGCGAAGGTGGTAGGTGGCGAAAATTGGAGTGATGGTTTTGTGTGTGTGGGAGTTGCGAGAAAGCTTTTTTTTTTTTTTGGAGGAAGCAGTCACAACAAGGGAATTTTAATTTTGTGCAATCACCAAGAGAATGCCCAACCCTTTTTAGGTGACCTATTGTGACTTTTATTCTCATCCCAAAAGATTATTATGATTAGTTTTCAAAGATTATATTAGTGTTGTCACAAAAAATAAATCCTTTCGTGGTGGTAAATTTTACTATCATATAGAATAGCCTCAAAAGCATCATTTTCTTGTAATGTCAATCAATTTAATGGTCTTTGAATTTAAGTTCTCAAGTGCAAATACATGACAGGTAACAGATGATCACGATAGAAGGCATACCTCACTCTAGCTTTCAGCTTGCTTGTGCAATGCAATGTGAGGAAATTAAAACTAGAGGTAGCTTATTCAAATCTAAGATGCTCATTCTAAAATATGTTGCTCCTAGAAAATCTTCTCGCAATTTTGTTTTAAATTTTGTTTTATCTTTTCTTTTATGTCACACGAGCAAACAACCTATTTTACTTATCTAAGCTATCTACTAGATCCACAAAATAAAATGGAAATCCACTACTGAAGAAATTGGGGACATGCCCTTGAAAGTTTGCATGGACATACAAGGACTTGATTAAAGTCTCAAAAAATAGGGACATGCCCTAAAACCGTGGAACAAGGGTCCAACAAAACATGAATTAAATTTAAAATGTCTCTAAATGTAAATAACCTAACTAATCCTAAATGCAACCTAGCTCCATCTTTAATGTTCCTCCTCCTACTTGGCTCCACAAGGCACCTTGCAAAAGAGAAGAAGATAAATCAGAAACTAGATTGAAGTGCAATATTCACAAATGCTATAAACATATGATGGAATAAAATGTGAATGAGATGATGTTTCGCTGGCAATGGCGCCATCTATTCGGATTTGCTACGATGGAAAATAATTATGAAATCGTCGTATGTGGCTCATAGTGAAACAAATAGAAAAATAAAAGAATGAAATCAAACCATGTATAGGGAAGAACAAGTCATCCATAGAAAGGCTAAAAATCACATCTAAAATATAATTCAATCATTAATTAAGTACATAATCTTGAAAGGTGAAACAAAACCTGAAAACATGAAATCAATAAGCATAAAATGATGCCTCCCTGGTCCTGGTGTGAGATGTAGGTCCATGCCCAACCTTGTGTTGTCACCACAAGGTTGGCAGGAGTGGTCCTCCTAGCATGGATATGGAGCCCACGCCTAACCCCTTTATGTTATTACCAGAAGGAGTTGGGGTGAGGGCTAAATCCTCCTAATGTGACGACAACTGTGGGCGGCGGCACACCCCTCCTGGATCTCTACGCTTGGAGAGTCAAGGAAGAGCTGTGTTGAACGTACGAGTTGCTACACTAACGTGTTTGGCTTTGAAAAACCTGTCGTCGTAGTATGAAAGCGAAGAACTCGTGTTCAACAAATAAAATTTATACCGAAATAGAAATTCCAGGTTGAACACAAGGAGGCGGACGTTTGATTTAAAAAAAAATTTGTGTTTGCTTTATTTGTCACGAAGTAATTCAATTAATTAAAACTATCTAACTATTTACAATAAATAGAAGAGAGAGAGAGAGAATATTACAAACAGAAATCAAAACAAGATGTAGAATGAATAGGGAATTCATCATTAAAGAGATTGTTTGTTTCACTAAACATTACAACTAGAAAGCAAAAAATAATTACACTAGAAAGTAGTAAATCTACTCTAGAAAGCATTAAAAGAATGGAGAGAGAAATATCCTCCTCAACGATCGCTTGGAGGACGAGCCGGACGAAACGACGCCTAGACGAAGGAGGATGAAGCAGGACGAAGGAGGATGAAGCAGAAGAACAGGAACGGGGCAGCACATCGTCGTCGTCGTCGCAGGATCCACTTCCGAAAGGGGGACGAAAAATTGACTTTATCTCTCGAGAAGCATCCCTGGTGTGGGACAAGCTTCTCTTGAGCTTTGGAGAGGTAGAGAAGAGAAGGAAGGGATGAGAATTTCGTGTGGAGGGGGTCTCCTTTTATAGTTGCAAGGAGTGGGGGCAATTTGGTCATTACAACTCTAAAAGCATTAATTCAGGACCTTTAGTGACGGATAAAACTGTCGCTAAAGGTCTGAACGTGGGCGTAGTGGGCAGCGTGCGCGCGCCCGCTCGCTTGCCCGCGCGCTCAACGCACGTGCACGTCCAGCCAATCTCCACCGTCCGATCGCGAGATCGAACGGCTTAGATCGCACTACGCCTACCTCCTCAACGCGCGCCCCATCGCGTGCGATGCTGCGTTACGTGCGGGCGTGAGTGGGCGCGTCATCTTGATTGTGCGCGCACGGTCGTTGGATTGCGATCGTGCGATCAATCGAAGGAGTGCCTCAGCTCCAATTTCAGCGTGGCGAGGCTTGAACGCGCGCCTGCGCTTCGCGTTAGAGCGCTCGACCAACGCGTTGGGGGCGCATTTGTGTTGAGCGCCTAACTTCAGCGCAGGCGCGTCGCAGCCGTTGGATCTTGATCCAACGGCGGGGAAGGACGAATGCGGAAGCCTTCAGTAGGTGCGTGCGAACGATTGGGCGGCTGAGATGGTGCCACGTGGTGCCATCTTGGCCGTCCATCTTATGGATGATGTAGATGGTGCCACGGGTGTCGGATTGACTCGATTTTTGTGTCGTTAGGCTTCAATCGTCGATCCGAATCCATCCGTGCGGTCGGATTTGTCGTTTAAAGTGTGGATTCACACCATCTTAGCCTTTGATCTTCTAGGGTTCCCTGGTCACTATCTGATGCTATAGATGTCTGATTAGGGCGATCTTAGAGTCGTTGAACTCCAATCGTCACCCTGATCACATCTGTACGGTTGGATCTTCGATCCGAGGTCCCGATAAAAAGTTTGCCCTGTCCAAGAACATAAAAGGAGATAATTAACCTCTATTTTATTTAAAATACTCTAAATGCAAGATGATGCATGTTATGCAATATTTATAGCATGTAATGCAATCCTATGCTTAAGAACATACATAAATAGACATCTTAAGTAGTGTAAACGTGTTTACATCATACCCCCATGCCTATCTTTTGCTAGTCCCTAGCAAAAACTATATGCTATTTATAAGAGAATTAGGTTGGATTATTTGGGCATGAGTTATTTTCAATCATTAAGAAATTGTCTACTTAGGATCTGAACTTTCAAAGACACAACAGTGCCCGAGTATCTGCCAAAATGCAGACCATCTCAAGCCCTCACCTTATTCAAAGAATTTTTTTTTTCTCTTTTTCTTTTTTTCTAATTTTTTTGGATTTCCAAGTTTTAGGGTTTAAAAGTGGCTTTGTACGGCCATTCAACTCACCCAAGATTTGATGAGAACCCTAAGTTTTAAGCATCTTATTGTGAATGTGATAGACTCGTTGACCAGTAGTTAAAACGGACTTCGGATTTCTATACCTCTAGGTGACCTAAAAAAAAAAAAATTCTGCCTAAACGTGTATCTTTACAACCGGTAGCTTTCTCCCTACTTTTATTTTTTTACGGGATCAACACAAGGGTGAATCCAGTGCATATCTCCCCGGTTTATTCTACTTCTCCACTTCTTCCTAAGTGTTTTGGGAATTTTTAGTGCATTTATTGAGCTGGGTTCTGGACAACTGGTTGATGAGCTGTTACCACCGACGACTTGCCAGCTATACTCGTGCGGCGAAGTGTGGCTTATTTCTTTTCTTTCTTTTCTTTTCTCCTTTTCTTTTTGATTTTTTTTTTTTTAAGTAGGTGGCTTCCTTAGTCTAAGATTTACCTAAAGGCAGCAAAAGAGAAAGGTCCAGTGACTGGGCTCTAGACAACCTACTTATGGGCAGTTACCCACGATAACTTGCCAGTCATATCACCCTAGAAAGTTCATTAGCTACCCAATTTCCATTAGAATTGCCGAACAACGAGTTAGTGACAAGATAGTGTGTAGATGCTTAAGACTTACAATTTCCTCAAATCAGAGGACGGGTTGATAAGTCGTGTACTTATCACCCAAACTTATTTACTCCAATTAAAATAGAATTTAGGTTGACGAGGACTCGAAAAATAAATCCACATTTTAGTGGATACACGGGCTGATTAAGTCCAAAGACCTGAAGGGTCTTTGTGTTCAAATCATAATGTAGTATTTCCTAAGATTGAAAATTTTCTTAAACCCAAGTTCTCTTTCCTAATTCCACAATTTTTTTTTTAATAAAATAAAACAAATCTACGGAGCTGATGAATAAATTCAGAGATGAATATCCACCCCCCTATGCCTATCTAATGCAATGTCCTCATTATATTAAAAAGACATAAAATAGAGTAGAATAGCGTAGAAATCACCTGAATTGCGTGAATGTCAGGTCCACTCTGAGATGAAAACTAAAAAAAAAAAAACTGTATTCATGTTGAATTTAGTGCCTTCAGCTAGGCACACTATACAACGAAGAGAAATAAAGAATTCACAAGTATAAGTCAGAAGCAGAATAAACAGAAGAAACTTCTGACCTGTCAGCAGAGGTCCACAGATGTGGACTAAATTGTGATGTGGACCCATACCCCATAATCGAGAATATCTCAGGTTCTGGATAAAAATTACCCAAAACCTAAAATCAGTATGCAAGCAGGGTCGGGCCTACGATTTATGAGGATGCAACCTAAGACCAAAAAGTTGGGTTACAGAGTTCAAGCTCCAAAGGATAATCAATGAATGTGTGCTTGGGTTGGACATCCTTAGAACAGATGTCGTAAGGGTTCTGGTTTGATGGTTTCAGCTTAATAGAAACCCTTCGACTCAATCTTCTATTTCCTCCAAAGTTAGCTTCCCAAATCAAAACTTCCCAACTCCTATCCTCCTCAATCAGAATGTTAAATTCTGAGACCTCTTGCATGTTAATCACCCCGTCTGAAATCTCCAAGTCTAAATGATTTAACTGAATCAAAATTGACTTGGGTCTAATTATCTCAGAAATAAAATCATCAATAAGCTCAACGAGGTGTAATTGACATCAGGGCATTGAATTGAATCCTCCAGAAAATGCGATTCTGGATCCGTAATGTGTGCCCTAATAAGATCAGTTTCCTCAGTTCTTGGGCTATCAAATGATCTTTCAGATTCCTCAGGCCCAATCGTCTCACAAAAATCGTGCTCTGTAAACTCGTGTGAGACTTTGCAAATCAAATCTTCACCATCAGAATCAAGATTCGTATTAATGTATGTCTCAAAATCATCTGTCACTTTTTGATTCATGGAGACATACGTTTCCTCGTACCCCAGCTCAGGGATCTCAGGTGAAGGAATCATATCATCCTTAATTGGTTGCTCTAATTCAATCTGGTCAGCCTCGTAACACGTGTCCCCCCCAACAGGTGCTTGAGTGGGTTCTGAAATTGGCTCTCCTAAAGAGGGTTCATCCTGGGAATCATCCCATGATTGAATCAAAGCGACCACAAATCTCATCCTCAATTTCACTAATTTCCCAAGTAAAAACTCAACCGGGTTCTTATCCTTAACATCCTGGAGCCAATCCAACAACGACTTGTTCAAATCATCAATCATTTCAATTAGGGGCTCCGATCTCTCAATGCAATGTATTGGCTAAACTTCTAAAGATTGTATAATATTCCTCAAGTTAGCCAGAACCTTATCTTGAATCTGGTTACCCTGAACCAAATGAGTTGGTTCAGGGTTCGGCAGGTTTGGGATCAATGCAAGGGAATTAACGAATTGAGATTCGTTATACCCTTCCTGATAATAGGTCATTTCAGATTGTTCAAAAGGTGGTGATGACCTAAAGGCATTGTAATCAGAGGATGGGTAAGAATCAGTGTATCCTTCTTGATTATAGATCGTATTAGGTTGTTCATGAAAGGATGACGATCTATAATCGATGTGGCTCTGAGAAGGATAGAAATCACAATCATAGTGTTCAGGGTTAGACCCTAAACACGGAAGTCCGGAACTGTATCCCCAATCCGAGTTATCCCAACTAACTAATGATTAATTACAGTATGAGTCGGGATAATCGTCATGTTGAGGATGATTCAAAATAGGAGGGAAAGAACAAGAATGCGTGTAATATGTAGAAGGATTCATGATAAGCGGAAGGAAGAAAGGCGCCCTGCAATACAAACAATCAAACCTGTCCTTAAGTGAGCTAGCCTAAAGACCTACAGACTCCCAAAACCCGTCTTGAGATAGAGAAACGATTTGATCTACTTCTGTCTGTTCAATCCAACTAGTTAGAAGGAGGGACTGGGGAGAAGGTTCTTCCTTCAGCTTGCGTCTCCGATTCCTAGTGTACTGAAGGAAAGCCGTTTTCGTGCATTTGAAAGTAGTCGAAAGTCGTAGTATAGTCGCGCAAAACGTTCGTCAAAAATATTGTTTTGTAAAATAACGAGACTTGAGTCCCGATCGTTCGTCTCTGGGAGGCGTGTTTCTATTTTTGAAATCGACCTTAAAGCCGCTCTACTTAGTATTCTTGTGCACAATATATAGGCGGTTAAAGAATAGGCACTTAAATCACGTAAATAAAATAATCATTCAGCTCTTGGTGATTTCAAACACATAAAGAGATATATATATAAATGCATTTTTCATTCATTCATTGGGGGAGAGTTGTTTGTACAGGAAATCTAGAGGAAAGCTTATACAGGAATGCTTGAAATTAAACCTAGCTACCAGAAAACGATTGCATACAAGAATCGACGGGGGGATTTCGCATGCATCATTGGGGGAGAAGAGAAACTACTCTACTAAGTAGTAAATGAAAGCAATAAAAATTATGGAGAGCATGATCTAGAGCTAGAAGAAAAGAAGGCATTCAGGGGTGGTCCCCGATGGCCTTGGAGTGGTCGAGAGAAGGAGGGGCGGCCAATGTAGCTTAGGCCGACCCTTGGAGAGAGGTAGGGTTGATCCAGCATCCCGGCATGGTGTCCTCCATGGTGGTGGTAGTGAGCTCGTGGAGGTGGATTGAGTGGCTAAGTGGAGGTGGCGTGAATGGCTCCAATGGAGAGCAATTGCCAAGGGAGTGAATGGGTGCCAATGGCCACCAAAGGGGTCTTTTTATAGACCTAAGGGAAGCTCTCTAGAGAATTATGAAATTCTATAGAGAGGCCTATGGTGGGAGCTCGTGGGAGAGTGAGAGAGAGAGGGTGGATGGTGATTTTTAGATCCACCAAATGTGGATCTAAAAATTGAATGGCTCTTGGTTGCTATTTTTGGCAACCAAGGCAACCACACATGGTAGAGAGTTCTAGAGAACTCTAGGCTAGATATTTTCGTGTGGATGGTGTGTGTGGGTGTGTGTGGGTCGAAACTTAGGTGGCTAGGTTGATTAGGTTGGGTTCTAGTGGGTTTAGGTCAAGGTAGGTCTCAAATTAGGGTTATAAACCCTAATTCACTAAGGTAAAGTGCAATTAAACTTAATACAAGTTTAATTGGGTGTGTGGAAACTTAATTGAGAGTAAAACAACTCAATTAAGTTAGGTCTAGGACAATTGGACTCTCACTGAGTCCAATTGGACAGTGTATGCTGAGATCAGGGCTCAATTGGACTCAATGAGTCCAATTGAATAGGCTGATGGAATTGACTAAGATCCAAGTCAATTAAGCTTAGTGAGGACCTAATTAGGTCCTTAGGGAGGTCTAGTGGTGATGTACTAGGGTTAGGGCACCTTAATTTAGGTTCCTATGGGGTTGGAATTGGGTTTAGGGACCTAGAGATCCAAGATCAAGGCTTAAATCTCAAAACAGGAATTGGAGAGCAGTATCAGACGTCTAATTATAGAATCAGACGTCTTATACTCAAAAATCAGAAGTCCATACTTGTTGTCTGGACGTCTAATCAGAGTCAGGAAGGATTTCAGGTTCTGTTTTGGGTATTCTGCAGAAATTGGACGTTTGACAAAGTGTCTGGACGTCCAATAACACTGCAGAAGTGGGTTTGAAGTGTGCGGGAGTTGGCTAAGGGTCCTGGACGTCTTAAAACTTCTTTGGACGTCCAGAGAAGGGTTGGAACTAGGGTTTTAGGACTTCCTAGGGTGTTGTGACCTAATCTAAGGGTGGCTAAGGCTTGGGGAAGTCTCTAGGCTATCCTAGGGCTAGGATGGACCTAAGCTCTTCACATTTTACTGCTTTATTTCTACTTAATAGAATAGAAAACCTTTAACCCCCTTACATTATTATTCCTACATCTAAACTAGGCCTTCTGCTCCAGCTCTGCCACAACTCCTGTTATTCCTGATCCAGCTTCAGATCCAGCTCCTGAACAGCTTATTCCCTGCAATCGACATAATGCACTTAATCAGCACATTATAACATTATTTTATGCATAGCTAAAGAAAAGCAGTAAAGATGCAGATAATGCGTATGCATGCATGGATAACCCTAACTTATGCTAAGTCCTAGCCTAATTTAGGTCAATTAAGACCTATGATTGCTGCGCAATCATGTACCCCCCAGCCGCGATTGTTTGATTTTGCTCCCCTAGCTAGACATCAGATTGAACTGTAGAAACAGACTAATCGAAAATAATCTCATTCTGGGCTCTGAAGAGCGAGTCGAATCCTTAAGGCCAACGTCTACTCTATTTTATTTAGGGTTAGGTTTGAATGTGCTTTGGAATGTGATGGGCCCTTTATATGGGTTGTGCCCTTAATGATTGATTGATTTGTGTGAGTGCACAACCAGTGATTTTCAAGCAAAATTATTTTTTATGCGGTGAATTTTAGGCTTCAAATCTTACTTAGTAGCTTTTAGGATTCAACTTTAGGTGTTTTCAAACAAGTTTTATTGGCACACCAGGTTTTTGAAAGCACAGGTGAAGATATTTTCCTTTGAAGCTTAAAAAGAATGTGGAGTGCCTGATAATTCCCTAAGAGTTGAACCTAAGTGGCAGCTACTTGATGAGTTGATTTTAATTGAAGTGGTGCGACCTAATCAACTCAAACAATTGACTTGTTACACCACTTGATTAGGCACACAAGTGATTACCTAATCTGATTTCTACTCAATTATGTGTTTGGATGTGTGCACCAGCTCCAAAGATCGTTTTCCGGTTGAGTTTGAAAATCAGATGAGGTTGTGTTCCTCTGTGAGATTTTTTTTTTAATTTTTCTTTTTTTTAATGTGGGGGTTGGGGTAGGTGTGGGTGTCAAACAACAAACAATCTAACCTTAGAGTTTATAAGAACACCTAAGTTGATTGATGTTTGTGTTATTATGTTGTGGAATGAAATCTAATAGATAGGAGGTGAGGGATAACTTACAAAACCTTCCACAGCACTTTACTCCAATCTATCGCTTTTACTCGTCCCAAAAGAGTACCTGCAATCACAATAAGAAAGGAGAGAAGTGAGGTAAATGATTTGTAAGTTAGAAAACGCGAAGAAAAATCAAAGAGCGTCACCTCCCCGGCAACGGCGCCAAAATGTTGAACGTACGAGTTGCTACGCTAACGTGTTTGGTTTTGAAAAATCTGTCGTCGTAGCATGAAAGCAAAGAACTCATGTTCAACAAATAAAATTTATACCGAAATAGAAATTCTGGGTCGAACACAGGGAGGCGGACGTTTGATTTAAAAAAAAAATTGCATTTGCTTTATTTGTCACGAAGTAATTCAATTGATTAAAACTATCTAACTATTTACAATAAATAGAAGAGAGAGAGAGTAAGAGAGAGAATATTACAAACAGAAATCAAAACGAGATGTAGAATGAACAGGGAATTCATCATTAAAGAGATTGTTTGTTTTACTAAACATTACAACTAGAAAGTAGAAAATAATTACACTAGAAAGCAGTAAATCTACTCTAGAAAGCATTAAAAGAATAGAGAGAGAAATATCCTCCTCGATGGTCACTTGGAGGACGAGCCGGACGAGACGACACGAAGGAGGATGAAGCAGGATGAAGGAGGATGAAGCAGAAGAACAGGAGCAGGGCAACACGTCGTCGTCGTCGTCGCAGGATCCGCTTCCGAAAGGGGGACGAAAAATTGACTTTATCTCTCGAGAAGCATCCCGGGTGTGGGATAAGCTTCTCTTGAGCTTTGGAGAGGTAGAGAAGAGAAGGAAGGGATGAGAATTTCGTGTGGAGGGGGTCTCCTTTTATAGTTGCAAGGAGTGGGGGCAATTTGGTCATTACAACTCTTAAAGCATTAATTCAGGACCTTTAGCGACGGATAAAACCGTCGCTAAAGGTCTGAACGCGGGCATAGTGGGTGGCGTGAGCGCGCCCGCTCGCTTGCCCGCATGCTCAACGCACGAGCACGTCCAGCCAATCTTAGTCGTCCGATCGCGAGATCGGACGGCTTAGATCGCGCTACGCCCGCCTCCTCAGTGTGCGCCCCATCACGTGCGATGCCGCATTACGTGCAGGCGTGCATGGGTGCGTCATCTTGATTGAGCGTTCGTGGCAATTGGATCGCGATCGTGCGATCGATCGAAGGCGCGCCTCCGCTCCAATTTCAGCGTGGTGAGGCTCAAACGCGCGCCTGCGCTTCACGTTAAAGCGCTCGACCAATGCGCTGGGGGCGCATTTGTGTCGAGCGCCTAACTTCAGTGCGGGCGCATCACAGCCGTTGGATCTTGATCCAAAGCAGGGAAGGGCAGATGCGGAAGCCTTCAACGGGTGCGTGCGGACGATTGGGCGGCCGAGATGGTGCCACGTGATGCCATCTTGGTCGTCCATCTTCTGGATGATGTAGATGGTACCACGAGTGTCGAATTGACTCGATTTTTGCGTCGTTAGGCTGCAATCGTCGATCCGAATCCATCTGTGTGGTTGGATTTGTCATTTGAAGTGTGGATTCACACCATCTTGGCCCTTCTGATCACATCTGTATGGTTGGATCTTCGATCCGAGGCCCCGATAAAAAGTTTGCCCTGTCCAAGAACATAAAAGGAGACAATTAACCTCCATTTTATTCAAACTACTCTAAATGCAAGATGATGCATGCTATGCAATATTTATAGCATGCAATGCAATCCTATGCTTAAGAACATGTATAAATAGACATCTTAAGTAGTGTAAACGTGTTTACATCAAGCGGCGATGAGATGCCCTCTCCTCAAGGTAGGATGGAGCCTTCACACCATGGAGGGTGGAGAGGTGGCCTCACTACAAAGAGAAAAGGAGAGAGCTTTTAGGATGGTGGTCACCAGCCCCCACAAGGGAGGAGGAGGGTGGTCGATGGTGCTCCTCTCTCAAGGGGGGTTATGGATGGTGGATGAGGATGGGAGGAGAGGTTGCGATAGAATGAGGAAGGGGGGCCAATGTGCCTTCTCTTGAGAGGAAGAGATAGGGGATCGAAAGGGGGAGGGCCCTTAAGGCCTGCACGTTGTCATTGGGAATGGGGAATGTTGCCTACACAAGCATGGGAAATGGGAATGGGTAGCAATAGGGAGTGAGTGAGGGAGAGTGTTAAGATTGTTGGGATCGCAAGTGGAGAGAGAGCAAGGCACACGGTTGGAAAAATTGTTGGGATTGGTGTCGCATGGATTGGTTTGGGGAGAGAGAGAGAGATGGAGTGGTCCCACCCCCATTGGCATTTTTACAATGAAGTCCACCTCTCCTGGCAATTAAATTAGGATTTATGCACTACTAAGATAATTAAGGTGGAACTTAGGTTGGGGGGAAAATATTGTGTATTTGGTCCATCATCTCCATGAGTAGGTCTCTTTTTGCACTCCTCTCCTTGTGGAAAGACGTGAATGACACAATGCTCCATCCTCCATATTTATTCCTGAAAACAAAGAAATGCACAAAGTTATTTATGTAATATAACAAGTGTATAATACAAGAGAATGCTTACAATCCTAAATTTTGATGTGTGCAACTAATCTACCATTAAATGTGAATATTAATGCATCCTAAAATGCAAGGATTAACAAACTTAGGCCTAGAAATAATCCACTGAAGTGAACTTATCAATTGTCACTCCCAGAACTCTAACCCTCATTGGAGGCCTAGGTTTTCAAGGCATAATGGTGGATACTGATCCTAACCATGGATCCTATCATGTAGAAAGTCCTTGAGTTACCATGATGAAGCTAGTCATGGAGTTACCATGACGGGGCCTATAAGTGAGTGTCTGGAAGGGTGATCCAGTGGGAATGCCTAATAAGGTGTGGCTCATCATAGCTAAAATGCCTAAGTTAAGCAAGAAACTAAGTTAAATACTATTTAATTAACATAAGAAATGGGTTAAGTATGAAAATTAAGGAAAATGACCCAAAACATCAAAAATGTGTTAAAAATGCATTATTAGGTCATATTTGAGAGATTTTCTATTAATTATGTATATGGATGATCCAAATGCCAATTGAGCACCAATTGAGCTTAAAATTACAAATCAATTGATGAAATAATTTCTAATATGTTCAATTAATATGCCACAAAAATTTCATTGCATTCTTTTCAAAAAAAAAAACTTCATTGCATTCTGACATTGGTTAGGACCTTGAATTGAGAGTTTTACACTTAGGTCCTTCCTACATAATTAGCCCTTCACATTCTCTTAAGTCAAAATATGCTAGGGACCTTATTGTAAGCCATAAGGACCTCTTGGTTAGAATTTCTTATCACTTATGGGTCTATCTGTAAAAGTTATATCATTTCACTTGTTGGGCCAAAGGTGCAAAAGCACCAAAAGGCCTGGGACTCCTCTTCTCCTTCTGTTCTCATGCATGAAGAACTCGAGGCCTTTGGGTCATCCATCTTCCCTCTATAGATCCAACAGTGGATCTTCCTCCTCTTGTCTAGTGCCGCTGCCATTCCCTTCCTACTAGTCCTAGATCTGATCCAACGGTGCTAATTTATCCAAAACTATTCCCACGCTCTCCAGAACCTATCCCCACCGTTGATGCACAACGGCTTTCATTCACTGATCCGGTCACCTAAGCCCTTGAGTGCCTATTTAAAGAGCTCCTTATTACCCATAGCTCCTTTATCGACTCCCTCCCCTTGAGCCATTCCTTTCTTCCAACCCTCCAGCTCCAATTCCCTTTCCTCGACCACTGGTGATAGCAATGGTGTCTTCTTCCCCAATTCGTTGCCTTTAGCCGACGATTATTGGCCTAGGACACCTCCTTCTTCTGCTAGAGGCCCCTTCCCTTTGGTCACCACTGGCCGACGGCTGGTAGACCTTGGACATTACCTTCATCTGAGTAGATAGGACTTTACTACCTTCATAGATAGATTTACAACTTTCCTAAAATAGACTTAATGCTTTCCTATCTTAATTAGGTAGTTTAGATTAGAATTCACTGTTTGATCATTTTAGATTAGGAGTAGATTAGTGTAGTTTTAGTACACTGCCAATCCACCCTCTTTGATCAATTCCGATTAGAGAGGAAGATCCACTATCCCACTTCGATTCACTAATCTTCCTCCTCACTCCATGATCACCTTCTCCTTACTTCTTCACTATTTTAATCACCAATCATCACATCCAATTAAGCATCCATTAGAACTAAAGCTCAATAGCTCTCAAATCCAATGGAGTGCTAAATCCATTTAAGGGTCTCCCCATACATTCCATCTGACCACAAGGACCCTCTTTTGGTTTTGGATTGAGCTGATTTGATGATTTGATTTAGATTTGATTTGTAATGCTGATTGAATGATTTTTGGAGTAACTACTTTCGATTTTGATTTAATCGTTGGAATTGAGTTAATTTGGGTGTAATTGAATGTAATGTGATTGCTCTGGAATCATTTGATTAGATTTTTACCAATGAAATGATTCATGACCAATTCAGACCGTTGGTAGTGGTTTTTCTTCTTCACTGGTGGTAAGATCAATGAATTCGAAGTACTAAATAGAGGCCCTTGCAATGATCCAATGGGTACATAAGGATCGCAATGGATCCTTGAACACTAACTAATAGTTTGCAGGATCTCTAGATGATCATATCAGCTCGGCCATCTCACATGAAATGACCACCTGGGCAATATCCGTATGTGGATTTTAAACATTTTATTTGCTAATTGCGGCTTTGATTAAGATTTGTTTGATGTTCATGAAGGTCTACGTTTAGTTTTCAGGTAATTTCATTGCCTAATTTGATATTGAACCTTCATGTTGTCTGTAGCGTAAGGTAAAAATCAAGTTAGGGTTTCTGGGGTTCAATATAGCTCGATTTGATTTGTGTAGAACTCCAGATCACTTACGGAGTTTTTGCAATACATTTGTATGAAGTTTACTGAATTTAAATGAGATTTGAAGTGCTCGTCAGCACAACCTAGGTCTAAGGTAGTTTTTGGAATTTAAGCATTCAACTAATATTCTGAAACTTTGTGCAAGGATTTAAAGTGATTTCATATGGTTATGCACTTGTTAAAGTGATTGATTCAAGGTTTTGAGCTTTTGATGTTGATTTGAAGTGTTTTGTCAGTATACTAAACTGAGCTGAGAATGGATTTGATCAAGAAATGAAAATGGTTTTTGAGTGATTTATGCTTGAGTCATTTTTTCTGAAATAAAACGAGCTTAGATATATTTTCCAGATTCATTTGAGTCAAAGATGGAGCACAAACTAGATTGAGAATGGCTTGATTTTAGTCTGACAACAATAGCAACATCTCTTACTGTCATGACTATTGGATGTTTGATCCAGCAGCTCCTAAACTCTATTTGAGTTTGTAATTAGTTTTTAGAATAGCTAATGTTAGATCTAGTGTCCAAAGCATTCGTGTACTGTCAATTGATTATAATTTGAGCTTTGAAATTTTGTAAATCAATTTAGAAAACCTCTGTCAACAATTGTGCATAATGAAAACTGTCATAATATCTATTTGATGAGTAATTCAATGTTCAATCATGTTTTCAGGTTTGATTTTGGTATAATTCAATGTCTGGAAGTTCATACCTTCTTAATCTTCATTTCCATAATTTTCTGTGATATTTTTAGGGCTTGTATTAATTTTTTGTTCATTATTAAGCCTTTCCCATAATTTTTCTTGTAAATAACATGAACAATACAAAAATAATGCAAATAAATAAAAGAAATGTGTCTTGAGTGAGTTTTTATTGTGTTGTAGGTGTTACAGTCCTTAGGTTTAAGTTTTGAGTTCATTTGTATATAGGATATTCCTGCAGAAGTTTTATACTTCTTTAGATTTAGAAATAAAAGAATTAAAACAAAAAGATAAAAGGAGCTCACTCCCTCTTTGCTAGCTATCTCCCCTTTTTCTCTCTTCTCATAAAACTTAAAAACATAACAAAAAGCAGGAAAAGTGCAAAAGTCCTAAAAATACCTTATGTACATAGTGTGTGTGTATTCTTAAATAATAAGTTATATGTATGTAAATTATGCCTATATTGTATATATATACTATTTATATTTGGTTAAGTTATAATATATATACATATATATATATATATATATATAGAATAAGTTATATTATATTGTATTGTATATGCGTATATTTTATAAATTATATATGTATATAACCATTGTATATAACCTATATATTTATATAACTTAAGCATGTATATTAGTTTATGTACATAAATATATCTTAATATAGTATTTATAGTATGTATTATATAAATTAATACATTTATAATCTATTTATTTAATTAAGTATGTAGTGTATATATATAATATATTAAGTTAGTAATGTATATTAGTAAGTTAATATCACTTAAATTAATAATTTAACTAATTAATATACTAATTTATATTGTACTCTTCTAATTTATATTTTAACTTAATTTAATCTTATTTATAACTGTATATTTATATGGTATAATAGTATGTACATAATGTATAAATGACTTGTACATGTAAGGATAACATGTATAATAGGTAATAAATCAAATTAAATTATTTAAATTCCTTAATTAAACATGTAAAAGTATAAATTAACTTAATTGGACCATAATTAAGTAATATATATAGTTATTTATAGTGTACATTAGTGTATATAAGTTTAATTTAAACAAAACTTGTACATATGTACAACTAATGTAAATACGTAATTAAATATGTAATTAACCTAATCTAACTTATGTAATTAATAGCCTTATCTATTAACTTAATGATTATGTAATTTATTTCTAAATTAAGCCCCTAATTAATCCTTAATTAACCTCCCAATTAGTTAATAAAGCACACACGCACAGAGCACAGCGCTAGCGTAGCACTAATAAGGCACGCTCCTTTTGTCCCACATGGTGGGATGAGGAGTCGCTTTTGCGATATTTAAAGATTTTGCTCCCATAGTCGTTTGCCCGAGAACAAGGGTGGGCTCCCTAGTGGGTGCGTGCACAACGCGTGTGCTCGTTCAATTTACTGTGCTTGTGACCTGTGAAACTAATAAACTAGAGCCCATTAGGTTAAGGCCCAATTAGGGTAGCTCACTGGGTGCATGGCCATGCGAAGTGGCCTCCAAGTGCTAGGTGGTGAATTATTGTGCCTTTGGCCCTCCCCCGTAGGAGCTGCCTTAATAATGGTATTGATTCGACCCTTAGGTCGTTGATCCTATGAAAAGGTAGGCCAAAACCTTTTTTTTTGGGCTAAGTTTTAATTGGAATAAGGCTTAAAGTACTTAGGTTAATATTTAAGTGTATAAGTTAGGTATGTATATAATATAAGTATTGTAGATAATGTATGTTATACATGAGTTAAGTGCGTGAGTGTTGTATATATATATTAGTTATATATGCATTGTGTTATAAATGTTAGCATGTGTGTGTAAAGGATAGAGAACAATAATGTAATTATACATTAAGTATATAATTTTTGCCTTAGTATGTACATATTTTCTAAAGGTTAAAACTAAGTATTTTATACATATGTACACTATGTATGAGTAATATTTATGTAAATATAAGTATATAACTAAGTTATGTTAGTGGTACTGTATATACATATATTAAGTAGTTAATTAAATATTGTGTGCATCCTTAGGATTAGTAGTAGTATTAATGTTTAATTATCATTGTTTTTATCTTTGTCTTTGTTTTTATCCTTGAAGACAAGATTTATATATACATAATTTTTCTCTTTTCGTTGATTCATTTATATATAATTTAGTCTAGATGATGGTGCGGAATTTCGTAGTGAAAAGATTTGAGTTTAGAAAATCTTGTCGTCGTAGTGCACTTCACGAGAAAATCCGTCAATCCGATAATTTTTTTTACCAAAACTTAGAATGAGTTCTAGGTCAAACACGGGGAGGCTACGTCGATTCTAAATCCACATTTATATTTTTTTGTAATTTTTGTTTATAAAAGAGACATTCACAATGACGCTATCCTACTTACAATATAAACAATAAAACTAGAGAGAGAGAGAAATAACTTTTATAATAAAAGTAATATCATTACAGCTATAACTAAAAAATGGGAAATTTAATTTAGAAAGCGATAGAGACAAGGGGGTGAGAAGTTATCCTTCTCGACGGCTGCTTGGAGGACGAGATGGATGGATGACACCTGGAAGAAGAAGAGCGAAGACGGAGGATGGAGGGCAGATTGGGAAGAATCGGGGAGGAGGTAAGGCGTCGGCGTCACAGGATCCACTTTCGGAATTGGGGCAAGAAGACAACTGATGAGAGCTCCGCGAAAGGGGTCAGAGGTGGAAAATTTTGTTTTTAACTCTAGCGGAGCTTCCCGTAGCTTGGAAGCACTAGAGCGAGCTTTAGAACTTGAGTTCTTAGCTCTTAGATAGGGAGAGAGATGATGGAAGGGATGAAGAAAAAGTAGAGGGCGCAGGGGCTTTATATAGGTTGGTTTTGAGGGTAAAAATGTCACTTAACATCTTTAAATCTTTAATACAAGTCTTTAGTGACAGATACATGCATCACTGTAGGCAGACATCGCTGAAGGCACGCGCTTCATCTCCATCGTGCATCGCTGATCGGATGGACCTCAGCGTGCCACGTCACACGGATGCTGCTCTTTAGCCGTTGCACCTCATTGCACCTAATTGATCTCGATCGGACGGTTTAGATCGCGCGAGCGCTTCAACTTCAAACGTTATGCACGCTCGCGTGTGATGGCACATCATCTCGCACATGCGCGCTGCGCTTCCATCCAGTGCTCCTAGCCACACCACATGGCCGCACTTTGCTCACCATCGCCAATCGAACGGCCGAATTTCGCTGCGCTTGCTCGCTCGCTTGCTTGATTTGAGGCACGATGAGATTCGATCACTCAACCTCCATGCTGTGATAAGCCGCTCAACCACCGCACTACAGGTGCGGATGGTTGAGATCTTGAATTTGCGCGCAGACGCTCTCCACCGTTGGATGATGATCTGATGGTGGAGATTGAGCTGATGTTGATGAAGGAGGAGGCTGTGGTGACTGTGGGCGGCTTGGATGGCGCCATCTGGGTCATCCATTTTCTTTTGCGCATAGGAGGTGCCACAGATGTCTGGTTTGGTATATTTTCATGTTGTTGGGTTGCGATCGTTGATCCGAACCCATCCGTGTGGTTTAATTTATCATCTGAGGTATGAATTTTACACCACCTTGACCCTTGTCCTCCGATCTTTCTCGGACTACATCTGATGCTATGGAGGTTCGATTGGGGTGATCTTGGAGGCGTTAGACTCTGATCGTCGCCCTGATCAGATTCGTACGATTGGATCTTCAATCCGAGACCCTAAAATGATATCGCTCTACTCCTTAGCTAGAAAAAGAGCAAATTTCTATACAATTTATACAAATTAATATAAATGCATGAAGATGCATGTTATGCAATATTTATAATGCATGATACTTCTATGACACTAAGAACATGTATAAATAAACATTTTAGATTAATTAGATGTGTGCTCATCACACCCCCATGCCTATCTTTATAAATAGAATTAGGACCAAACTACTTGGGCAATAGTTACTTTCCACCACTGAGAAATTTTTACTAAGACCTGAATTATAGAGACACAGTAGCGCCCAGGTGTCTGCCAAAATGTAGATCGCCCAAGCCCTCACCTTATTCAAAATCAAAAACATCTTTTTTCTTTTTCTTCTTTTCTATATATATATATATATTGAGTTTAGAGTTTCGGGACAGCTTTCTACGGCTACCCAACCCACCTAAGACTCGAAGAGAACTCTAAGTACTAAGCATCTTTTTATATGAATGTGATAGACTCACTGATCGGTAATAGGAACGGACTTTGGGTTTCTACCCTCATAGGTGACCTTGAAAAGGAATTCTACCTAAAAGTGCATCTATACGATCGGTAGCTTTCTCCCTACTTTTTATTTTTATGAGGTCAACATAAGGGCGAATGTTACGACTCGGTTCCCGAATCCCTACAGGACACGAGACCAGACCGACTCGAATGATCCCAAGACCCAGTCGTCTAATGAGAAAGTAACCAAAAAGCAGGAAAGTAAACCACATTCACCATGCTAAGTAACTAACAGTAGAAAGGTACAGCAATAAAGAAGTAAAAACTGCTACAGTACATATCACCACCACAACAGTAGAAAGTAACAAGTACAGGAACATAAAGAATAGAATATAAAGGTACAAGAGTCTACTCACTACAGCAGAAAGAAGTACAACAAGAAGTTATAACTACTGGGCTCTACTGGGCCCAGCACCCTCTGCAGCCATGGGCTCTGGCTGCTCAACACCTGGACCTGAAAAGGGTTATGAGTACACAAAGTTAGCGAACGCTGAGTAGAGTGGCAACCAACTAATTAAAGCAGTAAAAGTGGACAGATAGCTGTTGTTTTTCAATTACTTTCTTTAACTAATTATTCTTTTTCACCACTTGGTTTATTTATCAGGTCTCTTTCTTGATCTCGAATGTTCTTCGTGGGAACGATCTTGATTGCAGTCTTTTCCGAGGAGTAGAAGGCACACGTAGTACTCTCCTGGCCGGGAGAGTCCCTCATGGTGATCCTACACCCAGTCAACCATCCTAAGGTCATGGACAAACGTAATGGTGACTACGGCACGCGCGATAAGCGCACGGGTAGCTACCCCGCACTGGCACGCAGTCAGTCGTTTCCGTTAGCGGGTGCACCCAAAGTACAGCACTGAACCAGTCTCGGGCCTGGCCCTCTCAGTAACAGGGGTCTAGCCCCTAAGAACCAAGCAGGGGTCTCGCCCCTTCACAGTCCGTGCACCCTCGCCTGACTACCCTGGTTTGCCCAGTGGGCCTAACAAGTCGGTGTAGGGTGGCTAGCTGAACCCCAGGCCCCGTGGGGTGGCTAGCTCTCTCCCTACACTAGTAGCTCTCCCTGGTACTATGTACGCGAGGGCCAAGAAGTCAGCACAGAGTGACCAATCCTAACTCCGGGTCCCAACCCAAGGGTGGCTAACTTCACTCTGCACTAAACAGGGGGACAGTCGCTCTCCTTGGTACTCCATACTCAAGGGCTAGCTCACTTCCCCACTCACATTTCCAGATTCCTTCCATTTATTTCCAGGAGCTCTACTCCTAATTCCCCGTAGGGTTCATGCTCATATTCCTCATGCCAAGTCATACCAGGTTTCATCATTTCTATTTCCATTCTCAGGTTATACATATGCAGCTCGTATTGCTATCGTTCACATTTCCATATACAGGTTATACACAGGCAGTTCGCATTTCCATCTTTCACATTTCCATTCTCAATTTATATATATGCAGCTCGTATTATGTCATTTAACGTAGACAACAGGAAATTTACATGCAATAGTTAGCTAGCACAAGTACTTCATATTTCACAGGTAGCTGTTATTTATTTACAGGCAATTTTTATCATTCTATCTACTCATTCAAGACTACAATTCAATCATCCATTATAGACATTTCAAGTGTTTCACGTCCTAGGATTCATGCCATATCCTAGGTTCTAATCATTCATTCCACACATGCATTTAGGTTATAATTAAATTAGGGGGAAGCCACTCTACCAGTAGACCCAAGAGTATTGCGGGCTTGAACCACAGGCTCACGTGCCTCAGCAAGCCTCGAACTTGCAACGGAATGAAGTCCTATCACAAGGAACAATCACAAGGGAACTATCAGAATAGTATGGAAACCTTCTAACAAGTAGAGCAACTCACAAGGAACACATTGGTATCTTATTTGCGTAAAACGATACTCAAACGGACCCTAAACAGGTCAAAAATAGGGTTTCTATCTCAAATCAAACACCTGGAACAACTTCCAGACGTCTTAAAAGTGCCCAGTAGCATACCTAAGTCTTTGCGCCAATCCTCAAACGTCTAAGAACTCTTTTGGACCGTCTGGATCCAGCTCTAGACATCCGATCACCTCTCCGAACATCTGGAAGCGCTTCCCATCGTCTGGTACGTCACCCAGACATCTGAAATGCATGGGCGGGCATGTCTCGTGCCTTCTCGAAGCGAATCCTGCATGAAACCATGCAATCTTCTAAAAAGGGCATGCAACAAGGTATTGACGGAGCGGCTTGCATGGCCATATCTGCAAAGAGGACATACCTTCGCGAAGCCCTCTCCTTAGACGTCTGGAACCACCTCCAGACGTCCGCATCGTCGTCTGGAGGTCACTCCAGACATCTGATTCTGGGAAAAATCTAGAACCAGAACTTGCTTCCACTACTCTCGTGCTGTGCGTGGTCGCACTGCGCCCCCTCACCTACAGCTCCGATTGCAGCATTGTCGGGGAGGACCTCCCCGACGCACTCCTCCACCTCGCGCACGCGCTGCTCCGGCCGTGCGCTCACTGGTGAGCTCCCACACGAGCTCGCGAGCTCACTCTCCTCTTCTCCTCACGCCGCTTCTCCTCGACGCCGCCCGCGCGCTCTCTCGCTCGTGCTGCCTCTCTCGCTAGAGTGGAGAAGAAGAGGGGAAGGGGTTGGTGGCTGAGAAGTGAGGAGAAACAAGAGAGGAGGAGGGGGTTTTAAAGATCGGTGGGTTAGGGTTTTGCTGGAGGCAGGGAGAGAGAGAAGAAGGGGAGGAAAAACGAGAGTACTGTCTGCGCGCAGCACGCGCGCAGACATGACCTTGTACTCAAATTTTTTGATTTCTAGACATCTGGGAAGGTGTCCAGACGTCTGACCAGACGTTTGACCCACAGTCCAGATGTCTGACCAGGTGTCTGACCCATAATCCAGACATCTTAAAAGGCTCAAACAGCATGGGTCTTAACAACGAACCTAGTGTATATCTCTCCGGCTTATTCTACTTCCTTGCTTCTTCTTAAGTGTTTGGAATTATACGTGTATTTCGTGAGCTAGGTTCTGGACAGCTGGCGATATTTATTTTTTCTCTTCTTTTTTATTTCTTTTCCTTTTGGGGTTTTTTTTAAGTAGGTGGCTTCCTGACGTTGAGAAACGTGTTAGGTTAATTCATTCATTGTAGTGTGCATTTACGATATCAATTTTAATTAGAATAATTGAATGTGAGTCCGAGTGTCAAACACGGGGAGGCGAGAAATTAGCTCTAATATTCTCTTTAATGTCACAAGATATGCCGTTCAATTTGTTTGCGAGAAAGAGAGAAAGAAAGAGAGAGAATATGGTTAGAAATCTGAGGTAAAATGGAGGTCGTTAACTATGCAATATAGTAAGAACATGGATATGCAGAAGTAGAGCTAAGTACCAACACACCAATTATGATAATGAGAACTACTATATTGTGCACGCAAAATATCTTGAAACTATGAGCAAGTACATTAGAGGAATGCTTGAAAACATGCAACACTATGCTAAAGCAACAAAATAAATGAAAGAAACAAGAGGGCATCGAGGCAGCCACGACGGTAGGGGAAGCTTCCGTCGGCGGCTCGGCGACTCCAATGATGTGCTCTTAGCTCTAGAAGGTGGTGGGGACTCCTAGGTAAAAGATGATTAAAAGTGGAGGGGGATAGGTCCTTATATAGTGGTGTAGGAAGGGGTGTTTGCGTGCATGAGTCAACAACGACATTTAAAATGTCGCTGAAGAACGGCTGCAAGCGTCGCTAATGGACCCAGCTTATGTGCCCGCTAGCGCTCGCAGCTATCGCGCGCGGTCGAAGGTGAGTCGTCTGATGCTTAATTAACGGTCAAGATGAGCCGTTGAGATCTCACGATACTTTAAGATGTCTGGGCGCGCGCTCAGCTGTCGAATCTACATCAAAGGGCTGAGATTGGGTGCAAGATTGCGCTTCAGATCGCGCCTTAGGTGCACGTATGATCGGGTGTCGGCGCGGGCGTTAAGGTGTGCATGGATGCATCGAGCGCTTTTGATTGTGCCATGTATCCTCTATCAGAGTTGTTTGCTTGCGATCGAACGACTTTAATTGATTGAAGTGTACTCTTGCGAGGATTTGGAAGCATAGCGGGTTTTGAACGCTCGCTGCTCGCTTGCAAGCGCGGCTCTCACCCACTGTGCTATCCTTGTGGATTGTCGCGAATATGCGCATGACATCGACCATTGGATGCAATCGCACGGTTGAGGCTGAGGCGAGGCGTGGTGCAACCCTCGCCGTTGGATCTTCATTTAACGGTGGAGAGGAGTCGCTGGAAGGCCTTCATCGGATGTGAGGTGCATGGGTGCGGTGCGGATGAGTGCCACGTGGCGCAACGAGGACTGTTAATCATCAGATCAACGATCAGGACTTCTTGGACTTATTGTGGGAGCTACAGAGGTTGGATTGGGGTGATTTTTAGTTCGTTGGACTTCGTTTGTCGATCCAGATCCATCCATATGGTTGGATTGCTCATCTGAGACCTGTTTCAATACGCACTTATGCACATGGTCATTAAGCATTAATTATAAGCAATCTTAATGCAGGAATAACACAACATGCATGCAATGCTCCCATGCCCACTATAATATGACATTAATTCACATGTACCCTCAAAATTGATTGTAATTGATAATATAAACACTAATAATTGTAGAGTCATCACTTCCCTAACCTAAGATTTATCTAAAGGTAGCAGAAAGAGAATGGTCGTGTGGCTGAACTCTGGACAACCAGCTGATGAGCTATTACTACCGACAACTTACCAGCCATACCACCTTAGAAGGTTCATTAGCTACCCAATTTTCATTAAAATTGTTGAATAGTGAGCTAGTGCGAAGAGTGTGTAGATGCTTAGACTATAAGTTCCCTCAAATTAGAGGGTGGGCTGATAAGTTATGTACTTATCACCCTAACTTATCAACCAATTAGAAATGAATTTTCAAATGGTGAGGACTCGAGAATCAAGTCCATAATTTAGTGGACATCTGGGCTTAACTAAGCCTGAAGACCTAAAGGGTCTAAGTGTTCAGGTCCTACTGTATTATTTTCTAAGGTTGAAAATTTCTAGAGCCCAAGTTTTCTTTTCCTAATTTAATTTTTTTTAAATAAAAAGGAAAAATAAGGAAAATTTACAAGGAATCCACTGAATTGACAATATGATTAAAAAGTGAATCCACCCCCCATGACTAGCTTATACAATGTTCTCATTGAAAATAAAGGCATGAGAAAAGGGTAAAATGGAAAAATATCACCTGTATTCCATGATGCTTTGGTGAGCTCTGAGTTAGACTATACAAATGCTGAGTTTAATGCCATCAGCTAAGCAGGGTCTGGCCAAAGAAGTCAGATCAAGGTTAATGCAACCTTGTCTGAGACGGGTTTTGGAATAATGTGGTCAACATAAGGTTTCAGACATTGTTTGTTGACCTTGAAAGAATTATCCATCTTTGGTCAAAAATCTCAATGGCCCCGTTTGGGAATATTCAAACAATGATGAGCGGGCCGTTCCACTTTGACCTAAGCTTGCTGGGAAAGAGCTTAGGTTGAGAATCAAAGAGCCAGACCTTCTGGTTCAGCTCAAAGCACTTAAGTGAAATTAGCTGGTCATGGAGAGCTTTGGTCCTATCCTTATAAATCTTAGCATTCTCATATGCATCATTTCTAAGCTCCTCCAACTTAAATAATTGGAGTTTCCTGATCTTCCCAGCTAAACTTAAATCAAAGTTGCATTTCTTGATTGCCCAGAATGCTAGATGTCCAATCTCTACGGTTAGATGGCACGCCTTACATACACCAGACGAAACAGTGACATGCCGATAGGTGTTTTGTACGCCGTACAGTAGGCCCAAAGAGTGTCATCAAGCTTTTGAGTCCAGTCTTTCTTATCAGGCCTAACCATTTTTTGTAGGATGTTCTTGATCTCTCGATTGGAGATTTCGTCCTGTCCATTCGTCTGGGGGTGGTAAAGTGTGGAAATTCTATGATTCACCCCTTATTTGCCAGTAAATTGCGGAACTAGGCATTGGTGAAGTGAGTACCACCATTGTTGATAATGGCCCTCGGAATCCTAAATCGATTAAAGATATTCTTCTTGACAAAATCAATGACCACCTTATTGATGGGAACACCATCATGAGCCATAACTAGCTCAATTTGATCTGATAAAGTCAATAAAAGCTCCTACATATCAGTCAAAAGGTCTCTTGGGCAGATTGAGTTATTTTGAGAAGAAAAGAAGAATAAAAGGTTATTTCTGCAATTTTACCAGTAATCCACAAATACAGAATAACCACAGGGATTTGCAGGGGTTACTAAAGTTCAAATATGCATTTAAGTCTAATAAGGGGGTCCATGTAGACAGAAATGAGTTTTCACGCATTTCAAGAATTAATGGACATCTAAAACCCTAAAAAAAGACCCACTTAATCTACTAAGGTCTTAGTCAGGATAAAATTCACATAAACTCTCTAAAATTCATAGAAAAATATTCTCTATGGTTTAGCATCTTTGAATTGATCATCAGAACCCGTTTTGACCTAAAATAGAGTTACAGATAGACTATTGCCCTAATTTGGGCTTCGACGTAATTTACTCAGTCAAACTTGGTCAAAACCTAAATCCAACTTCACCATTGGATTTCTTGGGTCCAAATTAGGTTTGTATCAAAATTTGGGCCCAATATGAGATTATTTCAACTTAGTTTGCATTTTAGTCTAAGTTTGACTCTTATCTCAAATAACCCCTCAGTTTTTGAAATTATTACAAAAACCCCCCTAACTTTTTCATCTTCTTCACAAAAATGTCCCTGCCGCCATTATCACGTGAACCCATGAACCGCCAACCTTCAATCAAGAGATTCTCCTTGATTTCACGGTGAAACCCTTCCAAATTTAGAAGGAAGATTCTTGAGGAGTAGCTCTTCAATCTGGGACAGGTCTTGCCTTCCAAATCTCATCCAAGAGTTCATGCGAACTCTTAGAAATCCTAAGCCTATTCCATGATTTCTGAGCTTTCAAAGCTTGGTTTCCAAGCTTGAAAGCTCGCCCTCAAGCCCTATAAAAGGACCCCATGGCATTCCCTTCCTCTTTAGCAAGAAATTGAACCAAATCTAGCCCTATTTTCTCTCCTCCTCGATTCACTCCACCTCGCTCTAGCGACCCCTTCATCTGAGCTTCTTTACAGGCCATCACAGACTATAACCAGCCGGTCTTGACACCCTAGCTTCTTCCGCACCTCGACATACCCCCAAGGTGCTTCCTCCCCCTTCGTCGTCACCGTTCTCTCCTACCGGAGCTCCCTTCGTTTCCGGCGCCAGCCATACCAGACCTGGCATCGCTCCTCCTTCTCGTCGTTTGCTACCTACTCAAATCAACTCCCTAGCTCCGCTACTTCAAAACTTCATCTTCGCCACTCCGACTCGACCACCGCATCGCCTCCTGCGACTTCATCTTCCACCTCGCCGACATACCTCCGGCGAGCCCTAGTAGCTTCCACATGCACTCAAACATGCCACTCCCATGCTCCACACCTCTGCCTCATCATGACGATCAAAAGCCCTCACTCACCGAGGGCTATTGATCCCCTTATAGCACCACCGAACACACACGCCCTTCGTCTGAAGGTTCTTGACCACACCACCGCACCTAAACACCTGCACTACACTCGTCGTCACTCGGTGACGCTTTTGAAATCCTCTGACATGGCCGTGAGGCCCTTTTTGTGATTTTCAGGTGCCGGTCCCCATCGCTATTAAAGAACCTTCTTCGAAGAAAGCTTCAAAGCTCATTCTTCATCTGCAGCTCCAGGTCTCGGCATTAGGAGACGCGGAATCACTCCAGTAGCTCATGTGGATCGAAGATTGAGGGTGTTGACTGCCCTTGTGCCCGAATTGAACGAAGGAGTAGCTTCGTGACTACCTGAAGAACGGTGTGGGATTTTAGGCCCATATTTTAGTTGACGAGCTTCCACAGTGGTGTAAAAGGAAAAAGTGACCCGGACCCCTCGCCCAGTACATGAGGGGTCGGGTCCCTCCATTCACTACCTTCACTCCTCGGCTATGCAGACGCCATGCAGCCCTGGTCCCGGGTATCCGTGTTCCCGATTGCCCGAATACCTACCTGATTGAAAGAGAAGAGGAGGAATGGAGAGAGAGAGTGTGGGGAAAAGGGGGTTTTGCTCTTGAAAGCCCCCAACACTTAGCCAAAATTCATGAGTTTCCTCCCTTGTGCGTGAAGAGAAAAGAGAGAAGAAAGGAGCCTAAGGCAGGAGATAGAAAAGAAGAAGAAGCCAAGGAGAGAAAGGAAAGGAAGAAGAGGAGCAGTTGAAGAAGAAGAAGCCAAGAAGAAGAGTGCCCTCTTGGCATTGTAGCATCTGGACGGTTAAGTCGTCTGACTGAAGTTCCAGCCGTCTGATCTCTGATAGGGAGTGCACTGTGCACTCAATTTACATGGCATTTGGTTGATTAGTACTATTGCATTATTTAGTATAATTGTAATATGGTAATTTGGTGATTCAAATCACCATTTTACCCTAATCTTTTTTACTACATTGACTCTTGCTTTTATATTTATATCCTTTGTGCTTGAAATTTTCATTATATTGCTATATTGTGCTTGAAATTGCAATCTTGAGTATTAAATTGCTAATTGCTCACTGCGTTTGACCTCAGATTTCTTTCGAGCTATAAATTTTAAGTGCTCTTCGCAATTTATCGGCTATACTGCAGTGCATTACTTTTAAAACCCCGATTTAGAGAGAGCAACACTTGTGGTCGTTGGTTCAAGTGGGAATACCTCAATCCACTTGGACATGTAGTCAACAGCTACGAGAATGCACTGGTGTTCAAATGAAGGGAGGAAGGGTCCGATGAAATAGATGCTCCAAACGTCAAAGATTTCGATGGGAAGAATCAGGTTTAAAGGCATCATGTCCCTCTTAGCTATGCTCCTGAGTGCCTGGCATCAGGAACACGATCTTGAGAACTCCTGGGTAGTCTTGAATAAAGACAGCCAATAAAATCCAAATTACAAAATTTTTGTAGCCATCTTTTTCCTGGAGAAATGTCCACCACACGCAGATGCATGGCAGAACTCAAGTATACTTTGGAACTCAGTCTTTGGAACACATCAACGAATAATCTGATCAGAACTGATGTGGTATAGTTCAGGGTCATCCCAAAAGTAATATTTGGCTTCAAATATAAGTCTATCCCATTGTTGCTTGGTCAAATCCTAGGGGATTTGACCAAATGCCAAATAATTTACCATGTCCGCAAACTAAGGGGTTTGGACACCTGAAATTGTAAGAATAGTCTCATCCAGAAAAGTATCAATAATCAGAATATCTGGATGAGAAGAATCAATTAAGAGTCTCGAAAGATAATCCACCACCACATTTTGTGCCCCGGATTTATCTTTAATTTCAAGATTGAATTCTTGAAGTAAAAGAATCCATTGGATGAGCTAGGGTTTGACATCCTTTTTGGCCAAGAGATGCTTCAAGGCCGAGTGGTCAGTATAGATAATGACATGAGATCCTAAGAGATAAACCCTAAATTTTTCCGATGCAAATACTACAGTTAGCAATTCCTTTTCTGTAACAGTGTAGTCTCTCTAGGCCTCGTCCAGAGTTTTGTTAGCATAGTAGATGACAGAGGACTTCCTATCTATTGACCCAAAATAGCCCCGACCGTGTAATCAGAAGCGTCGGTCATGATCTCAAATGGGGCTATTTAGACCGGTGGTTGCAACACCAGAGCACAAGTGACTGTTGTTTTAAGAAAATCAAATGCCTTGTGGCACGATTCATCAGAATCAAATGGCGTGTCTTTGGCCAGAAGGTTGCTCAAAGGTCGAGCAACCTTAGAAAAGTCCTTGATGAACCTCCTATAAAATCCCACATGACCAAGGAATAATCGGATTTGTTTAACAGATGTGGGAGGAGAAAGTTTTGAGAGAGCATCCACCTTAGCTCGATCCACTTCAATTCCCCACTCAAAGACTACATGACCCAAGGTGATGCCTTCTTGTGTCATGAAGTGACTCTTTTCCCAGCTCAGGACCAACTGTGTTTTGATGCATCTCTTAAGGATCAATTCTAGGTTGGTCAGGCACGAATCAAACGAATCTCCGAAAATGGAGAAATTGTCCATGAATACTTCCATAAATTCTCCCACCATGTCTGTGAAGATGGCTAGTATGCACCTTTGAAAGTCACAGGTGCATTGCAAAGCCCAAATGGCATTCTACAGAATGCAAAGGTTCCATAGGGATAGGTGAAAGTCGTCTTTTCTTGATCCTCAAGATGGATAGGGACTTGGTTGTATCCCGAGTAATCGTCCAGTAAATAGAAATACTTTTTCTCGACTAACCTTTTAAGGATTTGGTCGATGAAGGGCAAAGGGAAATGATCCATTTTCGTGGCTGTATTCAGCTTCTTGTAATTGATACAGACTCTCCAAGAGGAAGCTGAATGGGTTGTGACAGATTCACCTTTCTCGTTGGTCACAATGGTAATCCCAACTTTCTTGGGAACAATTTGCACGGGACTAACCTAGGGACGATCCAATTGGATAAATGATTCCTACGTCGAGCCACTTGATGATTTCTTTCTTGACCACTTCTCGTATATTGGGATTCAATCTCCTCTGTATCTAGCGAAAAGGGCGGGATCCATCTTCCATAAAAATTCAATGATTACAATAAGATGGCTCAATCCCCCTAAGGTCATGGATGGTCCAACCAATTGCCTCTTTATGTGCTTTTAGGACCTTAATCAATTTTATCTCCTACTCCTTAGTCAGTTTTGCACTTATAATCACAGGGAGCATTTTCTTAGGTCCTAAAAATTCATATTTTAGACTCTCGGGCAATGGTTTCAGTTAAGCTGGGGCAGGTTCAGAATGGAGGGTAAGGAGGATGCTGATGAAGATCCATTAGGATGGTTCAATGGAAGAGGTTGGGAGTGAAGGAAATTTGCAACCTCTTCAAAGTGTAGTGGGTCTGCCATGGAGGGTTGTGGGTTGGGCTTATCGGTGAAGGAGGAATTCTCAAGAACAGTAACAGCCATACAAGTCTCTAGATTCAGATTATCATCCTAGAGTTCCTCAATATATCCACAATCCTCAAATTTGTTAATTGCCTTGAAAATATCAAGTTTCACTTTTCCATCCCCAGAGGCAATCTCTATACTATCGCTTTCACAGTTGATATTGGCTTTAGCGGTAGCCAAGAATGGACGCCCCAGAATGATGGGCGTGTTCCTTAAATCATCAGGTACATCCAAGTCAAGGACAAGGAAATCTACAGGAAAGTAGAAGTCCTTAAGCTTGACAATAACATCCTTAATAATGCCTTTCGAGTTTGTGACCGAACGGTCCGCTAACTACAGCGTTATTGAGGTCGGTGTTCGTGCTATTTTGGTTTACAAAAATAGATATAAGACTCATTGTAATTCAAATGTGGAGTGGCAAAACGTGCGATCAAAATAAGACTCTGCAGCAGCTGTTATTCCTATGTGATTCTAGTAGGAGAGAAGAAATAAGTAAATAATTAATTATTGGATTATTTATATACAACACTCTAAAAGAAATCCTATTTTTAATGCATGCTATCATATTTACTTGAACTATGCATATTAGTCGGTAAACCACTTAGTGCTTCCTATGTATATGATGGAATGTGTTAATCAATCAATTGTATGAATTAATTATTTACTTCTTAACACATGCTATATAAGTGCTAGAATTAACTTAATGTTTAGGCATTAAAATACAGAAATAGCCCACAAATATGGGCTCATCAAATGCCCCCATGCCTAGTTTTTGCTAATCCCTAGCAAACTCAAGCAATAACCTAGCTCTCCAAGTAGACTAGTCAACCCAATCGATCTTCCCTTAGAAACATGTTATGTTATAGACTTTATACCTAAGGTTCCCAAGTAGTTGCTAAGTTACGGACTAGGTCCGCTAAGGACAAGTTGCAGGCATAGGTTTCCTTGATTTCTAGCTCTACCCTAGGGTTTATTAGTCCAAGAGTTTAAAACATTCGTGCATGTGAGTTGGTCTTATTTATTTGAGGTTGGTATGATTGCTAACCTAGAAAGAGAGTAAGAAGGATTTTTTTTTTGTAATATATATCTTTTTTTTTTGTTTGATTCCTCAAAGTCTAACCTTGGATCAGCTATTAACATGGTCTGTGTCAAATTCATTATCCCCGTCACCGAACCTTGAAGGGTGCTTGGCTTTCAATGCTTCGAGATAGCATCGCCCATGGCGACCCCACGAACTCCTGCAAATCGACACTTCGAGATAGTATCGCCCATGGATTTCTTAAGCGAATTCAGGCCTGTGGCAATCAACACTTTGAGATAAGACCGCCCATGGTACCAGAACCACACAATGCACTTACATGCCCCCCGTAGGATGGATATCCTAAGAGACAAGCATCGAGGAGGTGACATGTTATCATCGCGTCATCAAGGTGAGTATATACTCCTCCTCTCGTGAGGTAGGCACTCGTCCAATCAAGTTGTACTTTCAAGCTTCTCCTAAGTCAAAACCAAGAGAACCAAATTTTCTTCAAGGAAGGAATTAAGGTGATCATTATTTACATA
The DNA here is from genome assembly GCA_037157565.1 of Thalassia testudinum. Lineage (NCBI taxonomy): Eukaryota > Viridiplantae > Streptophyta > Magnoliopsida > Alismatales > Hydrocharitaceae > Thalassia > Thalassia testudinum. The sequence continues at coordinate 152,130,797 of JAZHRO010000031.1, forward strand.
AGACCAAGTGTGTGTGAAATGTAGATGCTTAGATTATGAGGACCCGTAAATCAAAAGGTAGAAAAAGACACCAAGTACTACTCAACCTTTAACTCAATCCCTAGCTTTGCTTCCTCAACCTTTTGAGGAATGGTCCGCAACTTAACTCCTACTTAAGTTTTTTTTTTTGAAACAAAAAGGAAAGCTATCGTCTTACGATAGCGATCCAGGAAGGTATATCATATAATCGAGAAAGAGGAATTACAAACAAGATTCCCACGTATGTATGAAGGACTAGCACTCTCTTACAATTTTTTCACAACACATCGATCTCTCCTGAAAAAGCCTCGCATTTCTCGCCTTCCACATACACCAGAGAGTGACAGCCATATGCACATGTGGCTTCTCTCTCACACCAAACCCATGCCAGATGGAAACCCAAGTTGGTAGTGGCTCCTGGCAAGTCCTCCTCCAAACAGCATCGGTGACCAGGCAAGAGGAGAAAATGTGGTTAACATTGTCAGTGTGCATCCCACATAAGTAACATTCATGACAAGCAGCTCCATCCTTCAGTGTCACAGATCACCTGTAATCAAACCCTCTCTCCTACACAGCCAAAGAAATATTTGTACCTTGAGGGGGATCTTCAGAAGCCAAATTTTCTTGTCAATGAAGTCATAGCTCCACCCACTTCCATTTTCCAAGATTCTGTTGTAACCACACTGCATAGTGTAAAGCCCATCCTAGGTGTATTTATCCTCCACTCTAAGTCTTGGCCTAAAGCTTTCAAGGTCTGATAGCAAATTCCTCCTTTCATCCCACAGTCGGGTGCCCCTTCTGGTGGAGTCTTCTTCATTCAGTTTTCAGCTGTAGCTACTGCTAGACCAGAATATGCTAACAATCCCCTCCTTATCAGATGCTGCTGCAAAGGCCCTTGGATAAGCCTCCTTCAGAACACCCAGCCAGGACCAACCTTCACTCCAGAAGCTGAAGGACCTGCCATCTCCAAGAGCTGGCTTCAACAGATGCATATTATCAGCCAATGCTCTGATCGCTGAATTCCAAAAGGGTGAGGGTCTGCTAGGGTACAACCTAGATAGCATACTGTTTGAAGCTCCATAACTGTCCCTAATCAAGGCAATCCAAGGCCTCATCTCTCCTTACAAGAATTTAATTGCCCACTTAAGCAATAAAGCATCATTGAACTGTTTCAGGGATTTAATCCCAAGTCCACCCCTGTCCTTGGCTGGCAGATCTGCTCCCACTTTAGTGGCTGCATAAATCTGCCCTCATGCTTGGACCCCCTCCAAAAGAAACTTTTTCTCAATACATCCAACCGTTTCCATATGGATTTAGGAGCTTTAAAGATGGAAAGGTAGAAAACAGGGATAGAGGTGATCACTGAATTGAGCAAAACGAGTCTTCCACCCTTGGAAAGAAAGCTGCTATGCCACCCATCCAGTTTCACTGAAATTTTATCAAAAAGACAATTCCAATCTCTTTCCTTCATTCTAGAGCACCTCAGTGGTAGTCCCAAGTATTTGATAGGAAGGCTAATGCAGGGGGTCCCCAAAACAACAAAACTATCACCTTGCTCAGCCTCAGGTAATCCAAAACAGACCAAACTTGACTTCTCTCTGTTCAGCCCAAGACCTAAAAGTCCTCCAAAAATGTTGACCATAGGACACAAAGCTTGGGCTTCCTCCATAGATCCTTCCACAAAAAAAATCGTATCATCTGCATACTAAAGTATAGGAGCCAAGGTACTCCTGCAAGATAAGGAATATCCTCTAATAAGACCTGCTTCAGCAAGTTTGCAAGAATACCAGGCCAAGTTGTCCACAGCCAGGTTGAAAACCAAAGGTGCCAGAGGACATCCTTGTCTGATCCCACATTGGGGCTGAATCCAAGCACCACAAGGTTTCCCATTTATCAAAGGAGTGAAAGAGGTAGCTGTGATACACTTTTTCACCCATTGAATCCAAACAGGGGGAAAACCTCTTCTTTTAAACACTTCCCAAAGATAAGGCCAACTGATGGAATCATAAGCTTTGCGGAAATCAACCTTCCACAAAAAAGCTTTACACTTCCTCTTGTGCCACCCACAAACCATCTCCTAGGCCATGATAAAAGACTCTTGTAAAGATCTGTCAGGAAGGAAGGCAGATTGAACAGGGTGGATCAGCTCTTGCAGAACATATCTCAACCTATTGGCCAAGACCTTTCTAATCACCAAATAAATAGAATTAGAAAGGGCAATGGGTCTGAATTCCTGAAAAGATTCAGCTCCCGGAGTCTTTGGCAAAAGAAATAAGAAGGATCTATTGATTTTCTTAAGGCCAAAGTTGCCAATCTCAAATTCTCTAATCACCTCCATCACCTCAGTTCCCACAACATCCCACATCTCTTTATAAAAAAAAACTTGAATTCCATCAGGACCAGGTGAGCCTTCACAATTGAGATCCTTGATGGCATTTAAAATTTCTGCTTTAGATACAGTAGCAGTCAGGCTAGACCCATGATTATCAGTGATTTTGAGAATGTCACTTGCTGCCATCCTCCAACAGCCCCTTCCAGCAGATCTTGAGGATTCCTTGAAGTATCTGACAACCTCAGTTCTGATATCAGAAATGGAGGTAATTCTCTGCCTATCTTTAACAATAGAGGAAATCAGATTGATTCTTCTCCGAGAGCCGTCAGCCAAGTGGAAGAACTTAGTGTTTGCATCCCCCTCTTTTAACCACAACTGTCTTGATCATTCCCTCCAATCCATTTCCAGCTTTAGGTCTTCTTCAACCACCACCTGCTACCATCTTTTTCTATCAAGGATATCCTGCTCAGACAACAGGTCATTGGCTTCTCTAGAATCCAATTCCTGAACCTTCATCAATGCTTCTCTGTGTCTTTGATGCCTCAAGACAGAAACAACATCACCATATTCCTTTAGCATCACTCTCATAGCCGATATTTTGGAAGCCAGCTGGAAGGTAGCCGTGGCCTCAACCTGCTGAGCCCTCCACCAACCTGCAAGCATTTCTCTGAAGCCCGGTTCCCTCAACCATGACTTCCTGAATTTGAAATAGGATCCAGCCAACACCTGTTCCCCATTGTCCTAGACCAGGGGAGTGTGATCAGAGAAGGGACGTTCAAGGCCACTGACAAAAGATAACTGAAAAAGGTCTAGCAGCCCAGCATTGCCAAAGAACCTATCAATTTTGGACATGCGACCATTACCATTCCTCCAAGTGAATTCAGGGCCCGATAAGGGGAATTCACTCAAGCCTAAAGTTTGGACCATCAATTGGAAGCCAGTGGTTGCACTATCAACCACACCACTGGGTCTGTCACTTCCCACCAACACACAATTGAAATCCCCTCCAACAAGCCAGGCAGCCCCATTCACACAATCCGCAGCCAAATTCCAATCCTCCCAGAGCTCATGTCTTCTGCTAGGATCACAAGGCCCATACACACCTGTCACAAAAAAATCACTGCCCCCTGGTCTCTTTTGAACCTGCAAGTCAATAAGTGTCTAGCCGAAGAGGCCTCCACCAACCGCAATACATGCTTCTTCCACCAGATGTTAACACCCCCAGATCTACCACGTGAGTTGATCATCACAATGTCATTAGTAAAACCTGCTTTCATCTCTACCCAAGCCCTGTCAGACTCACTATCAATATGTGTTTCTTGGAGGATGGCACAATCAATCTCCCATTCTTGTAGATATCTAAGCAACGAAGCCCTTCGACTTCTATCGCGCAGCCCACACACATTCCAAGTAAGAATCCTCATTTGGCCATCTGATCAGTCCCTTCTTCATAGCAGATACTTTGCTAACCTTCATCACAGCTGCAATGGAACACTCATCAACTTTTTGTATTGAACTATGTCTTCTCAACCTTAGCTTGTAGGGAGGTCTCCCTAGACCAGAAGTGGAAGGTGTCTTGGAATCCAATTTCAGACCATCAACCACAGGAGGACTACATTGTAGATCTAAGGAATGCACCGGGGAAACTTCTAGATCAGATACAGCAGGAGCATTGGCTAGGGGAGTCCCACCCTTTAAATCCTCAGCCACAGCCTCATTCATCAGTGTTATCTCCTCTCCTCCTCTCCTTCTTTCACCATCACATCCGGGTAAGCTTGGAGAAGAGGTGCACCACCCCCATCCTCCAAAGTTTCACTCATCCCCTCCTCTGCCCTCAAGTCCACCACCCCATCTTCCAGTTCCACAATTTTATTAGGCTTGGCCAACTTCTCTTGATTTTCACACTTCCTCAGTATTGAGCCAGCTTTGGCTTGCAGCACCTCAGCATAAGAGGGGGGGTGATGGCTTGATTCCACATCCCTGTTAGCCATGTGAAAATTCAAAAGTAGCATCCATGAGCTCCCCTCGCACCAGAGAATCAGCTTAACTGGAACAGATCCAGCCCTGAAGACATCCACCCTTACCTTCAAAACACTAGAATCACCTTCAGTCAGGCCAATTTTAGCATCCTTTGCCACAGAAGCAAACCCAGCAATCATAGCTTCCATCATCACCCTAGACCTCAGGTGCAAAGGTAGACCTTTGATTACAAGAAACCCTGATCTAGGGGTAGCTCTTTGAGGTAGTCTCTCAAACAAAGATCCATCAAAAGGGGATACCAGACGCCACAACACTGTCAACCCACACAGATTACTGGACCGAAAGGACAGATGTTCAACGTCCATCACCCCCAAATCAAAGAGCACAAATCGTGAGGGGGAGAGAATTGCAATTTTCCAAACATCAGTCAAGAGGGAGAGGGAGCTTACCAGTTGACAAGCTCTCTCCAGAGACAGAGTGCCCATCATCACTTCCCTAATCAAGGCCCCTTGCAAAACCAGTTTCGCCACCTTGATGTCCTCACTCATAGGGATCTCCACGTCCAGGATGTGCCCCCCAAACACTGGTGGGGGAGGTGGAAGAGGCAGCTGCACCTCGCCCTTTAGTGTCCAAAGTTCAGAGCGCATCTTACCCCCAGATTCACCATGAGCTGCCAAGAAGGAGTCATGCTTGTGGCCATAGTCCCTGCAGGCCAAGCAAAGCACTGGCCGTCAGCACACCGTCGCCAAGTGTCCATGACACCGACATCAAAAGCAGACCACCTCCCTACGGTTCCGTGACCACCCATCGTGAGACCACCTCCTGTCCACAGCCCTGACTCCATCAGTCGCCCGGGCACCACGCTCCTTTCTTCTCCAACCGCGCGATCTCCATACCGACCATCCATCAATGTCGGTGGCGTGCCCGCCAGACCACTTCAGGTGGCCAGCCATCATCATCGGAGCTTCCCGCCCAAAGAGAAATTCAAATTTCCTCAGCATAGACTAGAGGTCCTACTCACCTTCTTGTTTTTACTCCTTACTTAAGTTTTTAAGTCCACAAAGGACCCTAAGGGTCTAAAGCTAGTTGCTCAGCTTAGCTTCTAAAGTCAGACACCTAGAGTCAACTTAATCTAACCTAAAGCCTTGGTCTTATGCCTAAGAATGTAGGGCCTAGCCAGTTAAGCTCAATGCATTTTTTTTTTTTTTGATGAAATGCATGCTATGCAACATTATGCATTCAAATGTATGCAATTATATATATATATGCTATATATATCCCCTAAGTACACCCCCATGACTAAAATTTGCAATGCCCCATTGCACAGAAAGGTATTACCTGGGTCAAAGTTGGGTTGCCGTTATTTTTTTTGGCAACCGAGTAGCCAAAGAATCTACAAGTCTGGTTCCAAAACCAAAGAAATAGGCCCTAAAAATGAGCATAACAATACAGGCCTAGAAAATAGGTAACCTAGGATGTTGGTGAGCTGATGATGGATATCAATGGCAAATGCTCGGCCAATGAGGATGGGAATGAAATCTTCCTAGGCCACCAGAGGAGGTTCTAAATGATAGTCAAGAACTCCCAAGGGGTAGAAGTGGATGACAAGGATCCTCCAAACAAAATGGAAAAGGAATAGTACAAAGATATACCCCCAGGGTGATGGACTGACCATAGAAAGCATCAATCCATACCCTGTACCCCATTACAAGAGATATTGGTTCGTTATGCCCCCCGGTCAAAACAAAAGTGAGCAATTTCTTAATCCAAGGATTGTCTAGGGTGTCCAAGTTTCGAGGCTATGGGATGGCCATAAGATCTAAGGTGGGTCCAATCGGCTTGGTGTCCATTCCTGACAAGCTTTCTAGTTCTTCAACCACTTCCTTAGCATATCTGGTAATATCACAAGTGTCTACCTGCTCTTCATTAGTGATCGGTGCAAGGTATGGAGTCAAAATTTTGCCTTCAAACATAGGTGAATCAAAGGGTGACTCCCAGTTAAATGAAGGCAGGTTGGAAGCAATAGATTTAGGGATTACCCTATCAATCTCATCCCCGGGTTCTTGCTCTTTACTCAAATCCTCCCCGAAGTCTATATGTGAATCCACATAAACCTTAAAAGTTGTTTCCATGTTTTCCATTATTTCATCATGAGGAGGGATATCATCAATGGGTGTGCTAAGGAAACCTGATTTGATCAATTTGTGACATCCTCGGGTCCTAATTCTTCAAACAAGACATAATCACCCTTAGTGTCACTCCAAATCCTAAGTGCAGGTTCCTCAAATAATTCATCATTCTCCTCATCATAGAATTCATCATTACCCAAGGTCTAGAATAATCTAAAATCTCTATAGATCCCCTATGGCACTCTATCTGGAGTAAAAGGTTCTCACTAGTAACACCAAACTCCTCAAATAGGTAAATCTCTTCAGGGTCAGGTTCCCTAAGGGTAGGTTGGAGTTCCATCTCATGATTATCATTTAAAGGGAGGTTGAGATTAATAACTTGGCTTCAACCAAATTCATTAAATGTCAGAAAAATGCTATCATCTAGGTCAAGGTCTTCTAAAGGTACCATTTGTCCCTTCTTTTGACTCCAATATAATTCAGGTGGATACTCAACCAGATCATTGTTGACGTGTCTCAATCATGTTTTAACAGTTAATTACGTCATAGTATAGGTGATCAAGTATTGTCAACAAATAAAAGTTTTATTACTCAAAAACCTAAGTATCCGAGGTCGAACACAGGGAGCAATTGGAATTTATTACTAATCTCAAGAATGTAATTGAACACTTAATTACTCAAAACATAATTCAAATATAAATGCATGAGTTTGAAAAGTAATTGTGGCAAAAAGAAAGAATTTGGACGTCTGATCCCATGATCAGACGTCTTAAAAGGATGTCTTCTCCTCTTTTGTTCTTCTTCTTCTGATTTTCTTCCTTGATTCTTCTTTCTTCTATGCAGTTGCCTTGCTTCTTTTCTTCTTATTTTCTTCTGCCTTGCTTCTTTCTTCTCCTGTAGTATCTTTCTCCTTACGAGCCTTCTTCTTCTTCTTGGCCCTACTTCCTTGGTCCTGTTTTCCTTTGCCTTCACCTCTTCTTCTGTTGCTTGTCTTTACCTTCCTCTATTTCTTCTTTCTTCTTCAGTTCTTCTTCTCTTTTTCCTTCGCCTCTTCCTTTCCTTCTCTTTTTCCTCTGCGAAGGCTTCCTTCCTTCTGCTTCTTCTCCTTAGCGGCTAAGTGTTGGCTTCACTTCTTCCTTCTTCCTTCCTTCCCTGCACAAACCACAGCAAAGCAAAACCTATCCCTCTACCCACACCCGCGCGTCTCTCTCTCTCTGTGTAAACCACTCTTTAGCACACTCTCCCAGAGCCGGGTAAACAGGTCGGATCTTGCACCCAGGTCCAGGCGCACCGGCATGAGGGTAGTGTGCAAGGAGTGCTTAGGGTAGTGTCGGGTCAGGTCGCCAGATCCGTGTGGTGAAATCACGGACGAGGCGGTGAGAGTAGGTGAGGGACCTCACCCTATGTGCGTTCGGAAGCAATGAAGCTATAACACAAAATCATTATAAATCACTCCAACGCTTTGTAAGTTAACGATGTGGGACTAATGCTCACTGCCTTCTCTCACGCGCTCGCAGCAGACCATGCCTTCAATTCCCACAACTGTAGGCTCTGCAGTGTCACTTGCTGGGTCAATTGTCTTTGCGATGCCTCCCCGAGCTAGCTGGACCTGGAGCCCTGAAGAATCGTAGCCTGGAGCAAGCGTGGAGCTTCTTCGAGTCACCGCTAATGGCGGTCGGGGCGTGAAATCTGTCAGACACGAAAAGAGCCTCACAGCTTAATCAGATCACCAGGGGACCTTCGCCATGTCACGGCGAAGGTGAAGTGCTAGGTGGCAGGTCGCAGGGCAACCTAGGCGTGCGTGCCTAGGTCGCCCTGTGGCCGGGTGGATGGGTGTGTTCGGGGGATTGTTGTGGAGGCGTAGAGGGACTGTGGACGGGTGGAGGTTATTCAGTGAGGTGACGTAGAGGTTATGCGATGGTCGGCAAGGTGTGTGGGGTTGCGGAGCGATGGGAGCATCTCGTCAGAGGGTGGCCGGAGATGAGGAAGGTGGTGGTGAACAGCGTTGGTCGAGGGATGTTTGATGAAATAAAATGAGGGAGATGAAAGAGGGGATAGAGAAGAATAGTTTTAACCTAACTAAAGGGATGAAGGGGATGAGAAGGCGGCCGGCAGTACCTGCTGTCGCCGGAGAAGACGTCCGATGGGGGAAGACGGCGGCGACGACGGGGCTAGGGCAGCTCGCGCGGGTGTTGTGCGACGCGGAGGAGGATGAGGACGGCTTTGCCACTGGTTTTGTGGCGGAGAGACGAGGAAGAGGAGGGGGGCTCGTCGGAGCTCGCTGGACCCCTTGGTCGGAGAAGAAGATGAATTTGAGGTGGAATCCCAGCCAAGTCGAGCTGAGGAAGTGCGGCTGGAGTTGGGGTTTAATTTATAGGTGATAGCCGTGCTTCTGGTGCGTGGAGGGCACGTCTTCTGCCACCGACGTCTCACCGAAGATGGAAGGTAGTTAGATACCCAAATCTCTCGTGCGTTCGTACGAGAGATTGGGTGCAAATCAGGGGTTGTGATCGGGCTTAGATGGAAGGGGATTCCTCAGAGAATCTCCCTTCCAATTCTGGGAGGGGATCTCTGAGGAATCAGAGAGTATTCCCTCTCTAATCCTCGCCGGAGTAGGATCTCTCCCCAATAATGACGGAGGGACCTGATTGTAAGATTGGCGAGAAAGTAGGGGGGTTTATGTGATGGTTTTCAAAAGATAGGGACCAAAATGTGATTGGGTGTACTAAATTGCAAAGTAGGTCAAGATGACCTCCCCTTAGGTTCAAATTTTGGTACAAACCTAATTTAGACCTAAGGAATCCAATGGTGAAGTTGGATTTTAGGTTTGACCACGTTTGACTAGACATTTTTCTTAAAAACCCAAATTAGGTCAATTGATGAGCTAGGACCTTAATCTAGGTCAAACTAGGTTCCAAAGGCCAAATTGAATGTTCTAAACCCTAGAGGATATTTTTCCATGAATTTTTGAGGGTTTACTTGATTTTTATCCTGACCAAAACCTTATTGAATTAAGTGGGTCTGTTTTAGGGTTACCAGATGTCATTTAATTCCTGGATTGCATGTGAACTCATTTCTGATTGAATTAACCCACTTTTTATCACATTTGGACCATTTGACCTATGTTTTGTCTATGAGAAATCCCGTTTATGTACTGCAATGGTAAAATTACAGTTTTAACCTTTATTTCATGTTTTCTTCTCAAAACACTTATTCCTCCAATTAAGCCCTCTTCCAAGTTATGCAAGAGCTTTTATTCTCTTTATTAGGTCAAAATGAGCTAGTTATGGCTCATGATGAGGCTCTCATCATATCCCCATGCCTAGCTTTTGCTAGTCCTTTAGCAAAATTTCAAGGTTTTAACCTCTGTTCTGGACCCTGTCTGTCATCAATTATGATAAGTGCTTTTCTTTTTTCTTTTGTGATTAGGTTAGAATGCCGACAATAGGCCTAGAGGTACTCAAGTATCAACCAAAATCCGGACCTGACCTACTTTAGCCTCAGTCCTCCACAAAGGTTTTTAAGGCCTACAGAAACTAACCTATGGTTTATTGAACTCCGCGGTTAAAGTACCCGTGCTTGAGACATTTTTATCCTAGGTTCAGTTTGCAGTGCGTTTTTGTAAGAGAGAGACAGAAGATTTATTTGTTTGGAGAGTTTCTCTCTCTTTTCTTTTTATTTCTAGCTTTGGATTAGCTTCTCAGCACAGCCTGTATCGGATTCCTCATCCCCATCATCAATCCTCAAGGGTCCCTGGCTATCGAGATTTTGAGATAATCCCGCCCATGGCGTTTTCTGGCCAAATTCAGACCCTAGCGATCGACATGTAGTGATAATGCCGTCCATGGTATCTGAACCAGTAGAGTGCTTACATGCCCCCAGTAGGATATTTAAATATCCTAAGAGACAAGCACCGAGGAGATGATATGTTGTTACGCATCTTCGAGGGGAATTTCCCGCCTCTCCGCGCCAGGAACTCGTCCAAATCAACTTGTGTTGATTGGCCGCTCCTAATCTAGGTGACTTTTTTAAAACATTGAACACTTTTATGTGGTTTGGATATTTATGCGCATTGAACCAGACTGTGTGAATTGGGGTGCTTAAGTTACCGAATCCCGCAAACCGAAGGTCAGTCAACGAGGTCGAATACTTCCTAAGCCTTAGACCTAATACTTAAGCTTAGCATTTTCCCCAACCTCTTGAGGATTATCCAAATCTTAGCGGATACGTGAATTTTTAAGCTAAAGAATCTAGCCCAAGAGGCCTAAAACCAGCGTTCCTACTAATATCTTGTTATGTCACCTTAGCACTTTTATTTTCATTTTTCCTTTTTTTTCTTGATCTGGTCTAGAACTTCAGTTAATCCCTTAATCTCTTACTAATGATTACCTCTTTTTCTTTTTCATTTTGTGCTCCTTTTTGTCATTTTTTGCTCTTTTTCTCCTCCTTATAATTATGTGGCTCATAAAATTTCCTCCCTCCTCCAATGTTTTTGTTCTTTTTCATAATTTTTCAATTTTTTGTGTTTTTGACATATGTGATTTTTTTTTTGTGAGATTCCTTCTGACTTTTTCTTGGTTCTATATGTATGCACTTTATCACCCCCCCATGCCTAAGTTTTGCAATGTCCTTATTGTAAACAGAGGGTGTGAAATAGTGTTGAGGTTAGGGACTTAGAACAGGATACATCGGGTGGGTGAACGAGTCGGAAATGACTGATGCGGACGATTTCAGGCTCTGGTACGTGTACCAGAGGTGGGATCAACTGTCTAATGCTGAACTCAAGGTGCACTGGACGTGGAGTACAGATAGATAATCAGACGGGTCTCTATTTTTGGGATGACGGGTTGCCTCCCGTTAAGCGCTAAATTTGATGCCTTCAGTCGAGCGGAAAATGGGGTGGAGAGGGAGTGGTCAAATCAACGAAATTTTGTAAAATAAGCACCTTGATTAAGAGCCTGGTTGGTCCAACCAGGTGCTTGTTAAGATCAGTAGGCTGATGATGCAGCCCAAACCCAATAAGTCTGGTGGGTTGATAGATGTAGATCAACAGATGCGGAACCCACCATATGCAATGTGGCTCAGATGGATATGGAAGTGAAAACTCGGGTTTAGGCTGAGTTGAATTAGCCTGGTCAGAGTAGGGTTCCGAAAAATAGTCAATGTATGGTGTGGAAACCATACAGGGGTGATCACAGAATGATGGCTCCTATTTTTTGGTCTGGTCAATACCCGATACCTGGTATAGATATGGAGTTGAATCACCTGCAAACGGCTCAGTGAGAGGTGAATCAGAATAGAAATTGAGTCCGGTTGCGAGTCGGGGTAGAGAACGGGTTTTGATTGACTCTGTATATGTGGAGTAGGTGGCTTCAAAGAGAATTGGCTTGTTGTAATCAGGAAGCAGATTTTCTCCGATGTTATGGTTAGATTCAAAATCGTTGGAGAGTTTGCGAAAATCAAAATCTGAATGAGATTCAAGATCATGAGTTCCACCATAGAATAAATCATATGTTGTAGATTCAGTAGCCTGACTGGGGTCTAGCTTAGATATTAATTCTGAGCTTAAAAAGGTGTCCCTATCTGGTAGAGGCTCAGGTTCTAAGCTAGTAGGGCAGACCCAATTGAAACCCCACTCGTCCAACTTTTCGATTTCTGTATCGTAGATTGACATGACTTCTGAAAAATCGATTAGTTCCTCCGAGGATGTTAGCGAGGGATATTCATCAATTAGAGGCCCAAAATCATATTCTTCATTGAAAGATTGATCTTCCTCATATGGGGCCTTGAAATTTTCCCAATAGGTTTCAGATATAGATTCTGGGCTTAGGATGTGGGTTGAATTATTAGAATCTAGGTCCGAATAACCTTCGAGGGTCACCTTATCAGAATAAGGGACAGACTTTACACCCTCGAGAGGTTCAGTTCTACTCTCATTATTGTAGGAGTTTTGTGATTCTAAGCCTGGTGATTCATTGTCTAGAGTGGGCTCAACAGTGTGTTTTCCTGCATCTGGAGCTTCCTAACCTTCTTCAATATCAGGCACATTATACTCCACCTGGGTTGGGAATCCACAACCATTTTGTGCCTCAAACCCGAGATCAGATTGATCCTCGATGTTGTCCCAAGATGGTTCGTCTTTCGTTTGTGGTATATACGGGTACTTCTGGTCGATAATTTGTTTTACTAATCTCATTATTTCTTCCCATTTTTCAAGACTATCTTGGTGTTGCTTCCAAAGTCGAGGATTTGTCATACATTGAAGGTATTCAAGATTTTGTAGTTTTCTATCTCAATGTATCCAGTGATGAGCAAGTCACGGGTTGATCCTTTTGTGGCTTCTGCCAATAGTACATGGGCACAGGTTGTGATAAAGGTTGTGGTTGTTGGGACATCAACCTGAATGTTTCCTACTGGTGTTGAGGTTTCTTCTTTTTCATAGAATTTCATGGCATCCTCAATCATTTTATCTCTCATGGATCTCCGATATTCAGGTTTCTTGAATGGTAGTCCTAAGTGGTTTGGCTGCATATTTGGATCAGGTGGTGGAATCATGATGTAGAATCAGAGTTTGAATCAAGATGTAGAATCAAGTTATGAAGCGATTAGATCTGAATAGTGAGTCATACTGAAAATGTGTGTGTGTGCTCTAAAGAGAAAAGATGAGGGACTAGAGATGTTTTTGACCCAATCAAGACACCCAAAGATGTTTGGATGACTATGGAGGTTCGGGGCGGATGGTACCCTTGGATTAGAAGATCGTCCACCTGAGAATTACCTGGGCAGCCAGAGAGGGAGAGTCCCGCAAAGACCCCTACACGGTAGAGCATCCCCACGGGTTATAGGGTTTCCCCTACCCGACCTCTCTTGTCATTGAGATTCCAGGTAGACCAAAATGGGGACCTTGACCTCTTAAGTCTACCACTTTTATTTCAAAGGTGCTTTAGGGTTCTCACTTGAACTTTAGATAGTTTTGATGTTGTGACCTAATTTAGAGGTTGGTTGACCCAAGGGGTCAACTTCACCTGACCTGTCCTATAGATAGCAGAATGATTCTGGGCTTGGGGCCAAGTGATCACCCTGATTTGACTCCCAGTTTATTAGGTCCAAGATTTTAAGATTCAAGTGATTTTAGAGCTCAATTTTTCTTAGGGTTTGTCTTATTTAGATCTCTTCAATCAAGGGCTTGGGTAGCACATTGATGTGGGAGGGTTTATTTCCTTTTATGTAGGCATGTGTGACTAGCACTCCAATACCCTACTGTAGAAACCCTAATTTGGTTCTATTTCCAATCCTCTTTTTCTTTTTGAAAAGGTTCTCTTTGGACTTAAAAACAAGAAGTGTGTTGTCCGTGGAGATTAAGCGTGATTTCTATTAGGCACATGAATTTGTGGGATAGAATCCAAAAAAATCGCTCCAATCTTCAAGAAGATTTGAAAAATTTTCGCAAATTCAGGAGACGTTTTGCCTTAAAGGTGGTGATTACTATAGAAAGAAGGCAATTGATTCCTAAATTAATTTCTTCCTTTTGTCTTTTAAAGCTTAGGGGATAGTTTAAGGAAGAAAAGAAATTACCTACCATGGAGTGGTTGACTTGTGGGAGGGATTTTCTCGTGAAATACCCTGCCCTGGAGTGGTTGACTTGCGGGAGGGATTTTCTCGTGAAATACCCTGCAAGATCACAACAAAGCAAAGTAGGGCAAGTTAGTGTTCAATATGATAAAAACAATGTAGAGACTAGTGATAAATTGCCCGTTGCTCCCCAACAACAGCGCCAAAATGTTGACGTGCCTCGATCATGTTTTAATAGTTAATTACGTCGTAGTATAGGTGATCAAGTGTTGTCAACAAATAAAAGTTTTATTACTCAAAAACCTAAGTATCCGAGGTCGAACACAGGGAGCAATTGGAATTTATTACTAATCTCAAGAATGTAATTGAACACTTAATTACTCAAAATGTAATTCAAATATAAATGCATGAGTTTGAAAAGTAATTGTGGCAAAAAGAAAGAATTTGGACGTCTGATCCCATGATCAGACGTCTTAAAAGGATGTCTTCTCCTCTTTTGTTCTTCTTCTTCTGATTTTCTTCCTTGCTTCTTCTTTCTTCTATGCAGTTGCCTTGCTTCTTTTCTTCCTATTTTCTTCTACCTTGCTTCTTTCTTCTCCTGCAGTATCTTTCTCCTTACGAGCCTTCTTCTTCTTCTTCCTTGGCTCTGCTTCCTTGGTCCTGTTTTCCTTTGCCTTCACCTCTTCTTCTGTTGCTTGTCTTTACCTTCCTCTATTTCTTCTTTCTTCTTCAGTTCTTCTTCTCTTTTTCCTTCGCCACTTCCTTTCCTTCTCTTTTTCCTTTGCGAAGGCTTCCTTCCTTCTGCTTCTTCTCCTTAGCGGCTAAGTGTTGGCTTCACTTCTTCCTTCTTCCTTCCTTCCCTGCACAAACCACAGCAAAGCAAAACCTATCCCTCTACCCACACCCGCCTGTCTCTCTCTCTCTTTGTGTAAACCACTCTTCAGCACGCTCTCCCAGAGCCGGGTAAATGGGTCAGATCTCACGCCCGTGTCCAGGCGCACCGGCATGAGGGTAGTGCGCGAGGAGTGCTCAGGGTAGTGTCGGGTCAGGTCGCCAGATCTGTGTGGTGAAATCACGGACGAGGCAGTGAGAGTAGGTGAGGGACCTCACCCCATTTGCGTTCGGAGGCAACGAGGCTATAACACAAAAACATTATAAATCACTCCAGTGCTTTGTAAGTTAACAATGTGGGACTAATGCTCACTGCCTTCTCTCGCGCGCTTGCAGCAGACCATGCCTTCAATTCCCACAACTGCAGGCTTTGTAGTGTCACTTGCTGGGTCGACTGTCTTCGTGATGCCTCCCCGAGCTAGCTGGACCTGGAGCCCTGAAGAATCGCAGCCTGGAGCAAGCGTGGAGCTTCTTCGAGTCACCGCTAATGGCGGCCGGGGCGTGAAATCTGTCAGACACGAAAAGAGCCTCGCGGCTTAATCAGATCACCGGGGACCTTCGCCGTGTCACGGTGAAGGTGAAGCGCTAGGTGGCAGGCCACGGGGCAGCCTAGGCATGTGTGCCTAGGTCGCCCTGTGGCCAGGTGGATGGGTGTGTTCGGGGGACTGTTGTGGAGGCATAGAGGGACTGTGGACGGGCGGAGGTTATTTAGTGAGGTGAGGCGGACGTTATGCGACGGTCGATAAGGCGTGTGGGGCTGCGGAGCGATGGGAGCGTCTCACCGGAGGGTGGCCGGAGATGAGGAAGGTGGTGGTGAACAGCGTTGGTTGAGGGATGTTTGATGAAATAAAATGAGGGAGATGAAAGAGGGGATAGAGAAGAATAGTTTTAACCTAACTAAAGGGACGATAAGGCGGCCGGCAGTACCTGCTGTTGCCGGAGAAGAAGATGTCCAGTGGGGGAAGACGGCGGTGACGACGGGGCTAGGGTAGCTCGCGCGGGTGTTGCGTGACGTGGAGGAGGATGAGGAGGACGGCTCTGCCACTAGTTTTGTGGCAGAGCGACGAGGAAGAGGAGGGGGGCTCGCCGGAGCTCATTGGACCCCTTGGCCGGAGAAGAAGAAGATGAATTTGAGGTGGAATCTCGACCAAGTCAAGCTGAGGAGGTGCAACCGGAGTTGGGGTTTAATTTATAGGTGCTGGCCGTGCTTCTGGTGCGTGGAGGGCACGTCTTCTGCCACCGACGTCTCACCAAAGATGGAAGGTAGTTAGATACCCAAATCTCTCGTGCGTTCGTATGAGAGATTGGGTGCAAATCAGGGGTTGTGATCGGGCTCAGATGGAAGGGGATTCCTCAGAGAATCTCCCTTCCAATTCTGGGAGGGGATCTCTGAGGGATCAGAGAGTATTCCCTCTCTAATCCTCGCCGAAGTAGGATCTCTCCCAAATAATGACGGAGGGACCTGATTGTAAGATTAGCGAGAAAGTTAGGGGGGTTTATGTGATGGTTTTCAAAAGATAGGGACCAAAATGTGATTGGGTGTACTAAATTGCAAAGTAGGTCAAGATGACCTCCCCTTAGGTTCAAATTTTGGTACAAACCTAATTTGGACCTAAGGAATACAATGGTGAAGTTGGATTTTAGGTTTGATTACGTTTGACTGGACATTTTGCTTAAAAACCCAAATTAGGTCAATTGATGGGCTAGGACCTTAATCTAGGTCAAACTAGGTTCCAAAGGCCAAATTGAATGTTCTAAACCCTAGGGGATATTTTTCCATGAATTTTTGAGGGTTTACTTGATTTTTATCCTTACCGGAACCTTATTGAATTAAGTGGGTCTGTTTTAGGGTTACCAGATGTCATTTAATTCCTTGATTGAATGTGAACTCATTTCTGATTGAATCAACCCACTTTTTATCTCATTTGGACCATTTGACCTATGTTTTGTCTCTGAGAAATCCCATTTATGTATTGCAATGGTAAAATTACAGTTTTAACCTTTATTTCATGTTTTCTTCTCAGAACACTTATTCCTCCAATTAAGCCCTCTTCCAAGTTATGCAGGAGCTTTTATTCTCTTTATTAGGTCAAAATGAGCTATTTATGGCTCATGATGAGGCTCTCATCAATCATCATCTTCCTCGGGTTTCCACCTTTCTAAATCCAAATGGTAGCTAGACGATCCTTGGATTAAGAAACTGCTCAAGGAAGGATCATCTAGTGGGGAGGGTTCGAAATCAATCCTAGAAAAGTTGCTATTCTTCCTTACAGAATCCCCAACATTTCCCTCCAACTTAGGGCGTGGCTCTCCTACGGGAGATGCATCTAGCATAGAGGGGTGCAAGTCATCCTCAATGGTGTAAGTTAGGTGGCTAATGTCTTCATTTCCTTGTTGGTCTGCTCTCGAAGATTCTCTTGATAATTCAATATTTTGTCTTGCATTTTCTGTATTTCCAGTTTCAAGGTGGAGAAGTCATTACTATTTTCAGGAGAGAAGTCAGGCTTAAGGGTATAATACCTAGGAGTTTCTGTCCAACCATTACAATCATTCAGGGAGGGTGGGTTGGGTATTTTTATGGTATGTGGGATAGTAGGCAAGATGTTTCCCACTCCTAGATTTTACTCATAGTGATGGGGCTTAATCAAACCAATACTCCTATAGTAGGAGTAAAAAGGATCCCAATGATTGTCATTTTATCCATCAAAGGATGGACCATCTCGGCGTATGGGATCAAAGATCGCAAAATGGGGGTAAGGGTGTGGGTAAGAAGTAAAAGGATGAAAGTTAACGTGATCCATTCTAACTCATACCATAGTCAAATTCCCCAAGCAAACACAAATCAAAGGGTTTTTTAGGTCTTTAATCAGTTAAGGCCTTTGAGATTTAAGTCCAGTTGTAGAATCAATTTATCTAAACAGTAACGTGCCTACTTGTTGACCTACGATTGATATGCCTAAGAAGACTTAACTGAGACTTAGGTGATCCTCCCTAGAGCCCAAAAAGTTTAGTCACCACCAAACACGACAAAGAGGGATGCAAGTAGGGTCAAGCCCTTCCTTTGAAGTGTTGTTTTCGTGGTGCTTCTTAACTACCCTCAATCCGCAAGGTTTGGAGGCAACTTCACCTCTGAACTAGCGCTTGGGTCACTTTAAACCCCAGTAATAGGAGGCTCTAGTCCTAGTGGTTCCAAACCTAAGGAATGTCTAAATGCATGTCGTGGTGTAAGAGATACAAGTGTGCATACACCACAAAAGATTTTGAATTTTGAATCGCATACCAAGTTTGAAAATCAAGTCCTTGGTTTTTAAATGTTCCTCCTTTAATTAGTTATTTTTCAGAAAATTAAATTTGACCACTTTATTAAATTGCTTCAAGACAGATTATGTGATCTAGGAATAAAGTCCAAATGCAAATGCATGAACAAATATAGATGTAAAGAAAGAGGATGTACCCTCCCTCTAGCGATCAACAATGTAAGAATGCACGCAATGTAAAAAAAATAAAGTCTACATGCCGCCCATACAATCCTAAATGGTCGTCCCTAAGGGTAAGAAACTTCTAGCAGGTAGCTTGTGTGTTGTTTTTTTTCATTTTACCCACTTATGCATAATCAAGAAAAAGGATAAACTAACCAAAAAATAAAATAAAAACCTAAAGCTAAAGAAATGGGAACAACCTCTCAAAAAATTACCCACGCAGGGGCCTAAAACAATGGCGGGGAATAATCTCCTAAAAATATGACACCAGAACAAGGGTCCCAAATAATGAATACAAGAAATCCTAAAGTCTAAGTCTGTCTAAATGCAAAAGTAGAAGAGAATAAATATGAAGCTCCTGTCCTCAAGAATTTCTCCTCTGGATTGGTGGCAACAAGGTCCACCAAGATGCCAAGCTCCTCCTCGCAGGTGTGGTAAGATGTCTCCTTGTCAAGAGTGTGGCCCAAGGTCCATGATGCAAAGATGATGAGGTAGGTGCATTGATTCTTTCAGAGGTATCTCGCATAAACTAGATAGAACAAATTAAATATGCCTCAAATTTAAATCCGCATGAACAAATGAATGACTGCGAGTTTATCAGGCCCATTGGCTCCCCAGCAACGGTGCCATTTTTGACCGCACTATTTTGGTTTACAAAAATAGATGTAAGACTCATTGTAATTCAAACGTGGAGTGGCAAAATGTGAGATCAAAACAAGAGTAAATAAACCACTCACAAATGGAGCGGGTTGTGTCCAGGGGGGGCACTGACTTGTTAAAACCCACAAATTCGAAAACTATTATTCACAAATGATTTCCCAAAGAAATGAAACCAAAACTCCCATTGGAATAAAGATACAATGATGACTCAAGCTGAAATCGCATTATGCCAAAAGAGGGAGAGGTTCATGCAAATGAGCCACATAAAATATTAGTTTAATTAAAATCATCCCACGGCAATGGCATTAGATGTAAAAACTAATCCACCCCAAAATAGGGGAATACTTTTCCTTGCCGTGATCGCACACGAGGGGTGATGGCTAGAGGCGAGAAGCTCACAGGAGGTCGAGGGGAGCTAGAGCTCCGCAGTAGTGGTGGCGGCGAGTCATGATGTGGCCGAAGCCAACCAGGTGGAGGTGCGACACCGATGGTCGTGGAGGTGGCCGGTGGGTGGGTGATGGCCTACTACTACTGTGAAGTAGTTCCACGCACACAGGAGGGCTGAGGTTGACTGCCGGTTTAGGGTCGCGCAGGAAGAGGAGGGCGGAGGTCATCCCATGCGAGCGAGGGGCTCGCTACACGGCAAGGATGTTGGGTTCTTCTTCGGGTGCAGCTGGTGGAGATGAAGAAGACGGTGTTGGTGGAGGATAGGAATGGACGAGGGGTGCGTCCCTATTGCTGTTACATGTCTGAAGCGTAGGGCACGCACGAGGGGGTGCGACGCAGCAAATGGTGGCCATTGGCGGTGAGGTTGGTGTTGATGGTGATGGGTTCTTCGGGTGTGTTGTTGTAGAGTAGAAACAAGGGAAGAAGAAGAAAAAGTAGAAAATGAAGAGGAAGGGAAGGTGGATGTGCGTGGAGCTTGAGGTCTGTGTTAAGTTGTGGAGTGGGTGTTGTTGTTGTTGAATAAAGAAGAAATAGAGGAAGGTGGCAGCAGTTGGGTGTTGTTGCGGTCGTGCACCAGTAGGTACACTCACGTTAATGTGAGCAAGTTCCAGATGGCGGTGCGGCCTCTCACACCAGACACCCATGGTGGTGGAGACTTGCCGCTACGGTTGAGGCCAATGGTGGTGGAGGTGAAGCATAGTATGGTAGAGGTGGAGGCCTCTCGAGCTTGGTGGACTTCTCCTTTATAGTAGCCGAGATGAATTTGAATAGGGCAAGAGGAGAGTCGAGGCCATTAAGGTCAGATCCTCTCCTTTCTCAGGAGTGATGGTGCTTGGCTGGCTGGCTAATCTCACGAAAGAGTGAATGTCCACAACAACTATTATTCCTATGTGATTCTAGTAGGAGAGAAGAAATAAGTAAATAATTAATTATTGGATTATTTATATACAGCACTCTAAAAGAAATCCTATTTCTAATGCTTGCTATCATATTTACTTGAACTATGCATATTAGTGAGTAAACCACTTAGTGCTTCCTATGTATATGATGGAATGTGTTAATCAATCAGTTGTATGAATTAATTATTTACATCTTAATGCATGCTATATAAGTGTTAGAATTAACTTAATGTCTAAGCATTAAAATGCAGAAATAGCCCACAAATATGGGCTTATCAATCAGCTTGATTTCACCTAATCTGAACTTTTCATAAAGAGAAGTCGAAATTAGGTTGATGGATGCACCTAGATCCAAAAGTGCCCGGTCAAAGGTGTAATCCCTGATAACACATGAAATCAAAGGGGCACTTGGATCTCTCCTTTTTTGAGGAAGGTGATGTAGGATAACAGAACTAGCCTGCTCGAGAGTATCACCTTCCTCAGGGTAGATTCTCTCAGCTTATGCTTCTGAGTACATAAATCCTTCAAGAATTTAGCATAAACCAGAATGTGCTTAATAGCATCGAGGAGTGGGATATTGATTTCAACATTCTTGAATATATTCAAGAGATCCTCATTACTATCAACAGACTTCTTCCTGGGTTTAAGCAAGGCTTCAGGAAATGGAACATGAGTAAGATCATTGAATTCAGGTTCCTGAGCCTTGATTTCTTCTTCAATATTCTCCTTTCTTTCCTCAGGTTCACCAGGGTTTGATTGACTAGAAGATGGTAATTTTTGGTCCTAGGTTTGCCTTCCACTCCTCAAGGTAACGGAGTTTGCAGAAGCATACAGGTTTAGTCTTGGGGAGGGTTAGGAAAGATTGGAGGGGCTTGATTAGACAGATATTCAGGATTGGAAGAAGAAGCAGAAGGACCCTATTCAACCACCTGAGCATGTGCGTGTGGGTCCCTTTGATTCTCATACCCTTAGTCTCGATTGCCCTGATTTTGTATATTGCGAAGGTTGGGTACGAGTTGAGATGGTAGAGATCTGGGCTGCCGGGTATTAGCAATGAGCCCGGATTGCAAGTTGTCCAGTGAGGTTTTCATTTGTTGCATGAGCTGGAGCATGGATCCTTTAATTTCTACCATCTGTCGGTTCAAATCAGCCTGCCCTGCGGGTTGACGAGCATTCCATGTTGGCTGATTGACCTGATTAGGGGGCAGCTGTGTGTATACGTGACCCTGACCCATTGCTCTTTGTGGTGCATAATTGCTAGGTTGGATTTGGGTTTGCTGCCCTGGATTTTTCCAGGAGAAGTTAGGGTGGTTTCTCCAACTCGAATTAGAGGAGTTAGAATATAGGTTGGACCTAACATTCTCCTGTACAGTATACACATCCTCATAGGGCGAGAATGGTGAGAAAGAAGGAGAGGGATCAGAGAAACTAGGATCAAAGGCCCCAGTTGGAACTCGTGGGGTTCCGAGTAATGCTGGCTCACAGATTGAGTTGCTTCCAATTGATTTATGAACTCCCGTCCAGCAGAAGCTTGTGAAGAATGGAATCCCGAGTTCTGGGATTGAGAAGTATTTACAGATTTTCCAGCCATCCACTCTTCCAGTCTTTTTGTAACTAGGTCCATTTTATCAAGTTTATTACAAATCAGTTCCATATAGAATAAATGAGAGTCATGGACCTTATTAACATTCAATCTAGATTGTTGGGACCGGTTAAAAGTATCCATGGAGACATGATTGATAGAATTTTCACTCATTTCCTTAAATAATTCATGTGCACTATCTGCATCCTTGTTGGGGAAATTGCCTCCGCAAGAAGCATCCACATGGTTACGAAGTTGCTCAGTCAACCCGTGATAAAAGGTCTGCATGAGTTGCCATTTCGGCACCTCGTGGTGTGGACACTTCTACAACAGATCCTGGAATCGCTCACAGGCACCATGAAGCAGTTCCCCCGACCACTAAACGAAAGTAGTAATCGCCCGTCGCATGGCATTGGTATGCCCGATTGGGAAGAATTTCTTTAGGAAAGCTGATTTAAGATCATTCTAAGTTGCTATCAGCTTTCCAATAGTCTGGTACCAATGTGCGGCCTTATCCCTAATATAGTAGGGGAAAAGCCTCATGATCATTTGCTCCTTGTCCACATTTCGCGCTTTGGTGGTCTGTACCAAAGTGGTCAAGTCCTCCAAATGCTGAAACGGGTCTTCAAAGCCAAGCTCGTGAAAATGTTTGATTAGGCTTAACACCTGGGGCTTGATTTCTATGTCATCAGCTGGAATCTGGACACCAGGATGTTTCCCGTAATTTGAAGGATCACAAAAATCCTTCAAGGACTGAGTGCCCTGACCATGCATTTGTTGGAACCATTCCTGCATTTGCTACATTTATTCTAGCTACCTTTGCAGCATCTCTTGCAGATTCTGAGGCAAAGGAGGTGGTTGATCATCCATGGGATCATTGGATTAAAATTCAACCTACACCTCCTTGAATGGTCTAATGGTCCTTCCAAGCGGGGATTCAATGGCCTCCTTCCAAGCATAAACTAGGAAGGGGTCGGAAGGACTGAGGACAAGAACCCTGTAGCACAACAATACAAGCCTATCCTTAAGTTGGGTAGGCTAAGGACCTATGCTCTAAGATAAACTCAAACCACAACAAGAATTTTATGCTGACCTTAATCTAGAAGCTGGTTAAGTTGGGCTGGTGAAGTAGGGGGAGCGTGTCTCGAAGGCTGCTAATTATGCCAAACCCCTACCTGCTTAAGTCGTTTGACAATCAGGCCACCCAACCTAGCACCTTCTAGAGAAAGCAGACGTCACAAATTCACACCATAGTATAAGAAATACCTTGAAAAAAACTGATGAGTCCTAAGGCCAACGTCTACTTGATTTTAGATTAGTCTTGGGATAATAGTGCTTTTGGAATGTGATGGGCTCTTAAAATGGGTTGTGTGCCCTTAATGATTGATTGAGATGTGTGAGTGAGTGCACAACCAAGGTTTTCAAGCAAGATTATTTGGATGAGTGGATTTTAGAGTTTAAATCTTGCTTAAGTAGCCTTTAGGGTTTGAATTAAGGTGAATTCAATCAAGTTCAAAAGGCACACCAGGATTTGCAAACATGAGTGATGATGTTTTTTCTTTGAAATCAAAATAAAGTGAAGTGTCTGGTACTGATATTAAATTTTAACCCTAATGAGCAAGATACTTGATGAGTTGTTTTTATATGAAGTGGTGTGGCCCAAACAACTCAATCAGTTGGCCTTAATGCATCACTGAGTTAGGCACCCAAGTGGTTACCTAGTCTGATTTCTACTCAATTATGTGTTTGTTTGTGTATACCGATTCCAAAGATCGGATTACCGGTTGAGTATGAAGAATCAGAAGAGATTGTGTACCTCTATGAGTTTTTTTTAGATTTTTTTCTTATAAGCGGGGGTGAGGTGAGTGGAGGTGGCAATCAAAACAGCCAAACTAATCCTAAGATTTCTGAGTACCTAGGTTAATTAAGGTTTGAATTAGGGTGATGGAATGAAATCTATGGAGGTGGAAAGAATGGGGGAACACTTATAGTTGTCTTCAATTGTACTTTACTCCTTTTTACCACTTGAAGATTCCTAGTTGAAGTACCTGCAAGACAATAGAGAAGGAATACAAGAGAGTTAGAAAGCAAATAAGTCTGAGGAATGTGGAAAAATAATCGAGATCCGTTACCTCCCTGGCAGCAACGCTAAAATGATAGTGCGAAATTTCGTAGTGAAAGGATTTGAGTTTAGAAAACCTTGTTGTCGTAGTGCACTTCGTGAGAAAATTCGTCAATCAGATAATTTTTTTTACAGAAACTCAGAATGAGTCCCGGATAGAACATGGGGAGGCTACGTCTATTCCAAATCCACAGTTATATTTTTTTTATAATTTTGTTTATAAAAGAGGCATTCACAATGATGCTATCCTACTTGCAATATAAACATGAAAACTAGAGAGAGAGAGAGAGAGAGAGAGAGAGAGAGAACTTTTATAATAAAAGTACTGTCATTACAGTTACAACTAGAAAGAGGGAAATCTAATCTAGAAAGTGATAAAGACAAGGGGGTGAGAAGTTATCCTCCTCGACGGCTACTTGGAATACGAGTTGGACAGATGACGCTTGGAAGAAGAAGAGCGAAGATGGAGGACGAAGGGTGGATTGGGAAGAACTGGGGATGAGGCAGGCCGTCGACGTCGTGGGATCTACTTTCAGAACTGGGGTGAGAAGACGGCTGATGAGAGCTCCACGGAGGGGGTGAGAGGTGGAAAAATTTGTTTTTAACTCTAGTGGAGCTTCCCGTAGCTTGGGAGCACTAGAGCGAGCTTTAGAACTTGAGTTCTTAGCTCTTAGAGAGGGAGAGAGACGATGGAAGGAATGAAGAAAAAGTGGAGGGTGTAGGGGCTTTATATAGGTGGGTTTTGAGGGTAAAAATGTCACTTAACATCTTTAAATCTTTAATACATGTCTTTAGATCGCGTGAGCTCTTCTGCTTCAAACGTAACGCGTGCCCACGTGTGATGGCGTGTCAACTCGCGTGTACGCGCTACGCTTCCATCCAGTGCTCCTAGCCGCACCACGTGGTCGCATCGTACTTGCTCATCGCCGATCGAACAACCGAATTTCACTGTGCCCTCTCGCTCGCTCTATTTAAGGCATGGTGAGATTCGATCGCTCGACCTCTACGCTGTGATAAGGCACTGGACCACTGCGTTGCGAGCGTGGATGGTCGAGATCTTGAATTTACGTGCAGACGCTCTCCACCGTTGGATGATGATCCGACGGTGGAGATTGAGCTGATGTTGATGAAGGAGGAGGCTGTGGTGACCGTGGGTGGCTTGGATGGCGCCACGTGGCACCATCTAGGCCATCCATTTTCTTTTGCTCACAGGAGGTGCCACAGATGTCGGATTGGGTCAATTTTCATGTCATTCGGCTGCGATCGTCGATCTAAACTTATCTGTGTGGTTAAATTTGTCATATGAGATATAGATTTTAAACCACCTTGACCCTTGGCCTCTGATCTTTCTCGGACTACATCTGATGCTACGGAGGTTCGATCGGGGTGATCTCAAAGGCATTGGACTCTGATCGTCACCCTAATTAGATCCGTACGATCAGATCTTCAATCTGAGGCCCTGAAATGATATCGCTCTGCTCCCTAGCCACAAAAAGAGCAAATTACTATACAATTTATACAAATTAACCTAAATGCATGAAGATGCATGTTATGCAATATTTATAATGCATGATGCTTCTATGACACTAGGAACATGCATAAATAGACATTTTAGGTTAATTAGATATATGCACATCACTAGACTAGTTTTAGATGCCTTTATATTGTGTATATTCTTGAGGCATTGATGTACTAACATCCATTCTTTTGTAAATAATTAACTTAGATTAGTTCATTCCTTGATTGTATAGTTTCTAATTAATTTCATTTGTAAATAAAACTAATGTTTTTGAAATAAAAGATGATTTTTGGATAATAGAGAGTGATGTATATCAATAACTGCCTCTCAGTGAACGACTTGGAATAAACTAGTTAAAATTGTATATGAATAAAATGACATCTGTTTGGATTGCAACACTATACCACTACAACCATTAATAAACCCTAATTAATTAGCGATCTAGATTGGTACATCAAAGCCCGTTGATGTCTCCATATGGGGAATCATTCGATTAATGAACGAGATCCATGACCCAATGAATTCCCTCGTGAAGGGAAATACTGAAACTACTCATGAGATCAACATAGGTCAGTTGATGAGAGGTAAGTTGAGTACCAAGACATGGTGACCTATGAGTTATGTAGTCATAGGCTAACTTGTAGGAGGTGGTAGATAGGTGGCTCAGTGGAGCGTTGGTTGGGCACCCCTATAGTGGTACCTAGTGATGCTCCCCATAAGGGGGGAGGTCACCAAGGGTAAAAGTTTGGCGATTTTCGTTGAGTATGAATTGTGACTAACCATGGCTATCTCAGGTGACTTTTGGGCCAAGTCTAAGGGCATAAGCTACCGAAGACCAAGGTAGCCCAAACCTCAAACCTTGGAGAAGGAAGCGCACAAGCGAAACCTACCTCGAATCCTTATAAGGAAGACTTGATTCATGTTGACCAACGGATCAACATGCTAATAAATTAGTGAGTCAGTTGTCAGGAATAGAGTCGAGGGGGGATATATTTATAAATAGGTATATGAGTTATATATATATGTATGCATGTATGTATGTATGTATAGAAGTGCATGCGAGCACACTTAAGGAGTAAGTATATCCTTAGTAGAAAATAGGAGCCTACCATACATATACGCATGTAGTTAGGTAAAGCACTACTGAGTGATTGCGAAGTAATCATAGGACTTAATCAACTTGAATTGAGTTAGATCCTAGCTTAACTTAGGAATAATACATGCATAAGTTGCATATGTTGCATCTTAACTGCTTTACTTAGCTATTCAGAGAATAATGCTATTTTACCTTACTAATTAGAGAATAATTGTATTTACAGATAATAAGAAACTCAAGAGATGGCCTGAAGCTGAACAAAAAGCTGAATAGAAGTTGGAGCTATAGCAGAGCTAGAGTGGGAGCTTGGAATAAAGCTAGGAATAAAGAAGAAAGGAAGACAGAGAGTAAGAAGGAGGTATACTAGGTTGTAAGAATAATTGTAAAAATTAAAGTAAAGAACTTAGGATGACCCTACCCCCATCCATAGGCCTTAAAATAACTTTATCCAAGTTCCTATCCCTAATCCATCCCCCTATTAGGTTAGTAGAGCTTAAGAAACCCCAAATGCACTTTCCAGCACATTTCTGGATGTCCAGGAAGTGTGTCTAGACATCCAATCTCTGTAGAAACCCCAGGCAGAACCTAACGCCAATACTGATATAGAATTGGAATCCAACCTATTCTTCAGACGTCCAACTTTGAAGTATAAGTCGTCTGACCACACTTCTAGTAGTCTGACCACACTTCTAGACGTCTGGAGGTCCTCTCTGGTTCCTATTTTTGGAATTAGAAGCCCAAGTTTGCATCTTTTGACCTAGAGACTCTACCCTACACCTTAGCAAACCTATTTAGAGACCTCCTAAGCCTATCCCACTACCCTTAACCCCAACCTAAGTAGGTTAGACCTTAATCCTAATCCAAGAACCTAATGAGGTTCACACTAAACCTGATTGACTCAATGTGAGTCAAGTAGGCTAACCCTTTGATTAATTAGGCTCATGGAACCCAATTGGAAGTATACCTATGTCAATTAGACTACAATAAGTCTAATTAGAGTCAAGTAAACCCATCCTAATCAAGGTGCATACCTAGTTGAGTGGTTGTACCCAAATACAATCAAGTTCACATAGGACTTGATTGATTACATTTCCACCTATGCAAGTCTAATTGGATTCAATTAGAATCCAATTAACTCACCCACAACCCAATTAGGTTGATGAAGAATCTAATTAGGTAATTCCTAACCCAATTACACACACATACACCTAATTAGACCAGGACACTACTAACTAGACACAACCCACTAGACCATAGGCTAACCTATCCCACCTAGGACCAAACCCAACGCAACCCATCCTCTCTTCCACCACTTGAATGACTACTCTAGAATACTCTAGAGTGCCTCCAACCAAGTCCACGCCCTCCCCAACCTCTCCCACCAAAAGTGGATCTAAGAAGACCACTTCATAACCTAAAAGTGGCACCTAAGGACACTCTTCTAGAGCCTTCCAATGCCAACAATAATCCTCCTCCCATCTCTATAAAAAGCCACTTCTTTTGGTTGCCCATCCATTATGCACCTCCACCTCCCATAGCCATCCCTCCTCCTCCCACTCAAGCACACCTCCACCACCTCCAAGAGGCTGAGTACCTTACCTTGTGGCCATCCTCCTCCCTTACTCCACCTCCAAGCCAAATGGCTACCAAGGCTCACCCTTGGTGCCTCCTGATTCTGATAGCTGTAGTGTTCTTGTAATGCTTTATTTCTTGCATTTTATTGCTTACTAGTAGCTAGTTAATCTCTATTCTACTGGCACACCTAGGTTCTCCTTGGGACATAGGTGTGCTCCTCTCTGTGTGGTCTAGACGAGTCCCCATGCCCATGGTCTAGCCACCATCATCCTCCAGTGACGACAACTCCCTGAGCATTCCTAACGGGATGATTTTCTATTAGCTGTAGTTGATTTTACTCTCCTTGTACAAGCATTCCTCTACCATTGTTTTGTGAATAGTAATGATGATTCAATGAAATAGAATTCATTTTATCCCCTTGTGGATCATCTTTGCTTTGTTCAAAAAAGGAAAAAATTAAGTAATAAATCATGGAAGTTCTGGACCACATCAATGAAATGGCACTTGATATAAATGCGATTGGTAGTCATTGTTTTATTGAGGTTGTGCATATCGACACACACTTTCATGTTTATTATCTACCTTACGCACACTCATGTTGTTTGCATGCATAATATTACCGGCAAAGTGCTTATTCGTAATATTAAAATCAGACTGTGATTTTAGGTGGATTTGCAAGCTATAAAAATCAGAATCAATTTGACATTATCACCTCCTAGAGATCAACTAGGACTCACCTTGAGTTTCGATATAGTTATTTTTTGTTTAGGTTATTACGTGACTATATCACGACGTAACTTATCTATTTCGCTTAATTTAAACCTAACACTAAGCCACTTAGTTCATACCTACATCGTGTTCTATTTTCATGTCAGAATGCTCGGAGCATGAGTTTCGTGCTGCCTTTGCATCAGAGTTGTGTAGAGGCATGCCCAGCTCTTGCAAAAGCAACTGTAGCTGGTTAGGATCCTCCTTCCAATGCCCTGGGAGGAGGAGGCCATCTTCATAGGTAGGGGACAGGAGGAGCTACTACGTATGTGTATAAAGGAGCTTATCAGAGTGATGATGAACTTAGTGGACCTCCTTGAGCAACAAGGTATAGCCTGATGATGGATGGAAGCAACAACCAACAAGTTTTTGTCATTGGTAGTTAGTGAGGAAAAAATCTTTCTTTCCCTTTTGTTCATTGTTGTAGTAGGCCACCTTTTGTTTATATGTATTGTGGTCTCAAAGGGTATGTAATTATTAAACTTATGTTATGATGTGAACTATTGCGAACCATCTTATACATATCTATATATAACTTTGATGTGGGAATGAGATGATGGTGATGAGTGTTATTATGGCCTGATGTTGGTATGAATGGTTCAAATTCTAGTTTCTTTTCATCCTAATTTCACTTCTACATGTTTTGGTTTTGAGGATGTATCATGTGTGTATGTGTATGTATAGGTACATGTATATTAGAGGTGCAAGTAACCTATAGGTTAATTTGGGTGCCACGGGTCATCAGATTTGGGGTGCCACACCTTGACTACATGGACATGTGAAAAAGAACTCAAATAAAGACAATCTTTAGAGGAAACACATAATAGTATGGAGAAATCAAAGTTCCGTGATGTCAATCGAAGGAAATGGTGTAGGAGCATCATGAAGAACATATATGCGCACATTATCTCCATCATAATATGAAAGGATGCCATTGTGCCTGATGGCTCTAAAACAAGAACATACCAGGTATGACAAGAGAGCATTGGTTGAGGGAAAAAAGCAGTCACACAATTATATATGAAAGAGGAGAAGCTCTCTTTACAAGAGTGTGGATATGATGAAGATAAAGAGTGTATTAAGGAGAAGACCCTTGTCACGCAATGCAAGTGAGGGGATTCCTACTATGGGTTACTATCGAAGAGATCTAGTGGGAACAAGGTGCCAAAGCCCCCCTCCTTTCTCCTAGGAAGAACATGTGGAGAGGGGCGAGAGCTCATTCCTTTAGGGCTAGTTTAGGGTGTGTGTTAGCAAAGTTGCAATAGGGGTTAACCCCCGTTTCTGTTTACTTGCAAACAAGGGTTAACTTATATTTCTATTTACTAAATGGGGGTTAGGAATGGTGGTATCCTGTGATGTGATAGGGGGTGTTTACTTGAGAATGGGGTTAAGGTAGCAAAAAACATATTTACCCTTAGGATGGTAGGTAAGTTAGTTGAGGTAGTTTATTTGTTTAAATAATTTACACAAGTGTGTATAATAGTAGAAAAATGCTTAATTAAATTATGAGTTACCTGTAATCATAATTTGGTCAATGTCCATAAATCAAGCAAGGAAATGAAATGACAAAAATCAGAATGGTACTTCCTCTATTGTTCTTTCTTCCCTGTTTTCATAAGCAAGAAAGATATTCTACCTATCATGGTCACAAGAATACCCATGAAATTAAATAGAGCTGCATTGTTAAGACTTTGGCATGTAGGAAGGTACCTACGAAGGTTAAAAAATATACAAAAAAAAACTTCTCGGTAGTTATGAAGGTATAGGATTTGACTTTATCTTTACATATAACAAATTCATACAAAGAAAACTTCGATGAAATTCTTTCAAGCGTTCACATGCTATGTTGTGTTTGGAGTTTTCCCATTCGATGGCACCCATTATGTGCTCCATCATTATCTCCCCAAGATATTATGCTAGGAAGATGCTTGAACTACCTACAACAATAGAAAAAAAAGGCAGCAGCAAGGTTGGAAAAATATTATATTACAGCAATCATATAAGGGCAAGAAATAAATAGGAATCTAAATTAACAAGAAAAAGAAATATGGGATTAGATATGAAGGGCAAGCATACAAAGATTATAACCAACATATCAAGGAAAAGTTTACCCGTTTGCACAGATTTTTTAAGAGTGATGATTGTTCATAATTAATAAGGAAATCGAACCTGTCCAAATAAGTGAAATGTATTATGTGACAATCAACGGGAACCTTAATTCATGGATAAGTACAAGATATTTTAAGTGTAAAATTACTAACCTGTAATGACAACTGAATGTAGGCCAGATAAATGGACTGTTAATTTTGTAGTAGGCTCAGATTGCTCCATTTTAAAACTTCTTAATGCAAGTCATTGGGCAAAGTCTATCAACTATGGATGATTTTAATTATTTAACCTCGAATTTTGTATTGCATGGGGTTACTATGTTGCAACCGTCCATGGCATGCAAATACATTTAGCCCTCAATTTTTGTGTTGCATAGGGTTGCTACGTTGCAGTCGTCCTAGCTATGCGAACACATTTGCTGGGGTTCCCTAATTTTTTCACCAGATAGCCAAACCAGCACTATCCAAATGTTTAATAGCTTTTTCCCTCAAGCATTGGAAGCTTTCATCATTGCTTATATAAGCCTCGTAAATTTTTTTACAATGTATCCTGCAAGCATATTAGAAATCTTAGGCTAATAATATATAATGAATCTATATGAGAACAAAAAAAAATAAAAATGAGAATTTAAAGAAAAGTACATAACTTGCGAGATATTAAACGAAAAGATAAAAAAATTTAAAACCATTTAATAAGAAAGAAAACAACAACAAAACAATATTCAAAGATGGTGATTAGAAAGTTTCAATCACCGTGATTATTACATAATGCCCACTGTATAAAGATAGATTTCTATCATTGACCTCTAGACACAATTGATTCCACCAACGATCCTCCAGACATGGAACCTAATTGACCAGCGCATCCAAAATTTCTAAGAATGGAAATTTAAGTTCTTATAACCTTATGTACTTAACATTAACCTACAAAGCAAAACTAATTAAAACCTACTTTTGCATGAAGGTAAATGAAGAGAAGAATGCTTAACGGAAGGAATCTTATATGTTCCCACTGGTTTGGATCATCTAGGATGATAACATGTTCTTCGATATCCCATGTCCATGTTTCGTTAGCTAACAATTCTATCACCAACTGATAGCTCTTCTTCAAGAACTTCCAGCTGTTCTAAATTTTACTTAGTGGGATCTCCTTATTGAAGTGATATTCTATGTAATCTCTCAAAAGGTGTCAGGTACTTCTTGTGAAAGAAACATTAATGTAGTCTCCATCCTATTTCAAATTTCATAATGCTATGACAAGGCATGTATCCTTCTGAAGAATCCAACCCTGAAAGATGCCATTCCTACGGTGACAAGTTTTGAAAATGACATAAAACTTAGAAAATAATCGAGAATTACTCATGAAGAAAATGTTTCAATAACATTATTGGCTACTTTTGAATTAGGTAGTGGCATTTTTATGAACATGATAATTAATTCTTGTACAATTAACTATCTTCACTAATGCTTCAATTTTTTGTTCATAAACTTGTGATTGCTGCTCCAATTCCAACCTCTTCCTCCCTCTCTTCTCGGTGTTCACAGCAAACATCATAATACGTGGACACCATGAATGTTAACTCAACCTTTTGTGATTTGGGCGTTGGCTTGAACACAAGAGGGGATTTACAATATGCACAACCCTAAAATGAAAATGTCAACACGTGTGATTGATGATAACTTTAACCAAATGACACTAGTATGGCAGCTACATCTTACAATTTTCTGTAAGGACACTTGTAAAACAGCTTGTGCAAGATAGCATTTGCACATGTTATTTCTTGCTCGAAGACAAGTTCCATCAAATGTCCACAACTGCATGTCCTTTCATGCTATGTTAATCTTCTTGTCGTGGACATTCCTGTGATCTGACCTACGAAAACTAGCTTCAACATTCTAAATGAAGAAAACATTGCAAAAATGTAATTTCTATAGGAAAAGAACTTCTAATATTGGGACATGTCTTCATGAAGAGGTACATCATAGGCCCAAGTACCACATAGAAAATGCTAAATGAAGTAGATAGAGTAGGAGTCTATGGAAGATGAGGTTTAGGTAGAATAGATGCAAACAATGCATATATTAATTGCATTTAATGCGATCGATGGAAGACACCAATTTATTGACTATGGTGTCAGTCTTTGCTCTCAACTCCTTCAACTCGAACTTCAAACTTTGCACCTTTGCATATGCTCTCTGTAGCTTGGCATGATGGGTATGATTAGTTTTTGCCTCCAACTTTTCATATAAACGGGCCATGAAGTTATACTCCACCTTAATTGTATGGAAAGTTGAGAAGTTCGCTCACGTAAGTTGCTTGTAATTACAACCCTAGATTAAAATGAAATACAATCCATAAGGTTAATTCAACCCGCTTTATTAGAATGAAAGGATTGGTTGATTGACTTACCCCATCCACCTGAGGACAGGCATAAAACAAAATGATTTAGGGGATCCGTACTACGAACGTTGTCCAATTCGAAAAGAAGCTTGCATGGTTCAAAACATAAGCATTGATGTCCATGATACCAGTCCCCTCTCTCATAGTAAGGAGCTATCTCCATCCCTGAAATTTTATCCATGAACAGGGAGTAATCGAAGTTTAGTAATCACAACAATTTATTTTAAATGTAAATCAGGAAGGGCACCCATTGAAGTCTAAGGAACACTTAAATGGACTCTAGGTCATTCATCATCAATTACATTGACAACATCATATATCAACAAGCATGAAATGAAAACATCAAATGAATACATAATGTGTGAAACAATGACTGATGCACGAACTTCATGATCATGCATTTCTCTTTTGTCATTCCTCCCACATCGAATCTAAAATTGACTCCCTAATCTGACTGCCCCTCCAAATATTTGCTTGACTTAAAGTCACTGATGGCTTAGGGATAGTGTCACTAGGGTTATCTATCCTAGGAGGTGGTTGTATCTCTCCGATCGGATCTTCAGACTGTGATGCTTGAAAGTTCTTGTTGTAAAATTCATCCCACCCCCCATCTCTCAATAAGAAGTTGTGAATCACGCAACAAACAACAGCCACATCTCGATGGACTTCAATGGAGTAGGAGGGGTAGTTCAAGCAAAGGAACCTCCTTTTCAAGACACCAAAATACCTTTCAACGCAATTTCGAATCTTAACGTGACAGTGGTTGAATAGCTCCTTCTTATTGTGATACTTGTTGCATGTTGCCCTACATTGTACTCAATGATATGATAACTTGCATTTTTGTATGGAGCGAGGAATTGATGGGTATTAGCATACCCACAATCCACAAGATAAACTCAACCCCATGATATTGGAATATTGTCATCTTGCATAGCCCAATGAAGTTTAGTTATATTAGCAGTGAATCCTTCCCATCCACTAGCAACGTATTGAATGGAGAGATCGATTAATGCAACACATTACATTTAGTGAACACCAACTTTGTCTGTTTTGATACCTCCCAACTTTCGTAGGGTTCACGCACAGTTCAATGTGTGTTCCATGTTGAATGATAATCGTCGAAGTTTAGAGAACACGTCGTAGTATAGCGACGAAAGCTGAATCAACATTTAAATTTCAAAAAATATGAGTTTCGAGGTTATTCACGGGGAGTAAATAATTGCAATTCAATCACCAATCCAATATTAAAAAATAAAACTCAATATATATGAAAAATATGCTGAATGTATTTCAAAATGTATGTTAGAATCAATGGACAAAATATAGTGTAGAAAGAGATATATAAAGCCAAAAAAGATGGTGGTTGAGACCACCAATTAGATTCTTAACACTTAGCCTATTCTTAATTCAAAGCTCAAGTCAGGTTGCTGTTCTTAAAGGGTCAGACGTCTCCTTAAGGCCTCAGACGGTTTAAGTGCTCAACCCAATTTCCTTTACATCTTTGCTTAAGTCCTTAGGCACATTTCCTGAGAGCAAAAACCCCCCCTTTCTCTCTCAGAATAGACCCAGAACTTTATCTCTCTTCTAGACCAGATCGGACTGGTCCAAACCAAACCTGATTTAGCTCAAACCCACGTAGCGTGAGCACGGGCAAGGGCACGTGCTTAATGTGTGCGTGGGGACCCAACTCTCGTGTTCTGAGTGAAGGGGTACCGAGTGTAGAACATTATGAATGCGTTTCAGATTTGTCTTCCCACGATGTGGGACTATCCTCAACCCACTTCTTCACGTTGCTACTGCGAGTGAGCTCTCGATCAATTGCAGCTGCTGCTTCTTCTCGAAATCAAGGGTGCAGCCCTAATCCTGGTGCAAGTCTGCTTTGATTGATGGTGGTGATGAGGCGGATGCTTGCTGGTCGGATAGCAAACGGACTCAGAGAAGATGACAGCGGCGGTGAAGACCTTGTAACAAGAAAATGGCCTCACAGCCAAAATCAGATAGATGGGGATCTTTGCCATGGTGTGGCGAAAGTGGTAGTGGGCATGAATTACTGAGCGAGTGTGGTGGTCGGACGATGAAGGTGAAGGTGGTTTCAATGACTGTGTTCGGAGAAGGTGAAGGAGACAATGTCGTGTTCAACAACCTTAGGCGAAATGCTTGTTATAGTGCGGGGGAGCTTTCACCTAGGGTTATTAGGTGAGTGGAGGGCGAAGGCATGCTGACGGTGAAGGTGGTCGGCGAAGGTGTTGCCGGTATCGGGGAAGACCAAGGAAAGGGAATTGGGAGCTAAGACACTCCAGAAATGAAATTGGAGTGGAGATAATGAGAAGCTCATATTTCCATATTTATTTATGCTAATTAATGCCTAATTAATGTTAATCTAAGAGTATTTAGGTTAGATTACATTTAGTTAGGTTAGATTAGTCATTTTAGATTATTCTGTAAATAATGCATACTTGTAGGCTTTTGTACAATTATTCCTACAATTGTATCTGGTATCTTGATGTATCTTTTTTTATATGTGTAGCTATAAAATTTTAGATTAATCGAAATAAGGCTAAATGAACTTCCTAACTCGAGCTTATTTGAATATGACTAACCTAGTTAAGTGAACCTATTTGCTAACCCAATTAGCCATTGTACCTAACCCAAACCTAAGCGTAATATCCTCCACGTAAACCCCACGTTAAATCCCTCTACATCCACGAAACATGCAATACGCATGTCACCCAATCCCAAACTAATTCCCACGTTACCACCACAATCCCTATGCAACTCAACTTACCTACCCCCCCTTTCCCACGTCAACTCCCAACAAAATCCCAAAATCCCCGCCCACCGAAAGCACCAACGTGATCCCATGCAATGCCCTCCCACCACCCAACCCTCCAATCCCCACCCAAATACTTCCTACGTAACCCTTATCCCATGCAACAAAAACAAATCCCATGGAAACAACCCAACCGAACCCTCGTCCAGCCCACAATTCCCCCTCCATTTATTTGATATAATCCCATCTCCCTCCAACATTATCCCTTCCACGTAAAATGCAACAAAATCCACCGAGCACCACACCATACATTATCTTTTATTAAAAAAATCCTATTTCCTATTTAAGTCTCAACATCCAACCATTAGTTTATGATATCCTCCAATTATCCAACAAACCCTCCCACTTAGTTATTTAAATCCTATCACTTATCCTTTGATTCTGTCCATTATTTCTTAACCTATTAATCTTAGTCCTACAAATTGGTGATCCAAGGCAACTTAGATCAACCAATTATAGACCTCCACCATTCCTATATACACCCCTAGCCATCCCTTCATTAGGAACCATCTCCTACTTAAAATTTCCTACCTTCACATAATCTCTACTACTAGTACTAGTCCACACCACCTACGTCAATGCTTCGGACTTTGCTTTCGAAGCCCATAATTTCTGCATTTCTTTTGTCTAGTTCTAGTTGTAGTAATCTAGTTCTAGTTATAATTTTTTAAGTATTCCTCTAGTTGCAATACTTCTATCTGTGCTAAACTCTCGTCTTATTCAATAAAGTTCTAGTTATTTTTCAACTTGCCTTCAAGTTGTATGCTTTCTAGTAGTAGTATATTATAATTCTAGTAGTTGTATGCCATTAGATTTAATATTAGTTCTAATGATCATCCTACTTGATATTTAATTCTAATTTTAATTAGGAAAGCGATTGTGATCTATTTGTCTCCTTGCGAACGACTCGAATCCCATATTTTTATTTGAAAATCCTTACGAGTTCGATTTCACTTACAGATTCAAGAGTTTTGTGCATGCCTTTGACTTGCTTCGGCTTTGGTCTTTATATAGAGGAGTACTCACATTGAAATCAACTTACATATGCCCATTTGTCATGTGTTTTAACCAACCTTGGAGCTTGGTTTTCTCGAGGTCGTAGACGTGAATTCCAGCCATGTGAAGACTCAAAGAGGAGCTCAAATGATTGGGATTGATCTTCAAAGCAATCACACCAAATCTGGTGAGATTTGGTGAAGAATTGCTCCTTTAACTCCATGTTTGAAAGTTGACAAGCATGGGTTTGACTCCATGTTCAGACCACGAAGAAGGCAGAGAAGAAAGAGAAGGTGGTAGGGCCTTTCTGTGAAGGAGATGAGGAAGTTAGGGGCATAAATATAATAAAACGTGAAACATAGGGGTTTAGATGTGAAAAATAGGGATTTTAAGGGAAGAAATGCAAACTAAGTTAAGATGGACTATAATTAGACTCAAATTATGGTGTTAACTTAATTTGGACCCAATGAATCTAATGGTGAACTTAGATTTGGGTTTTGACCACGTTTGACTGAGTAAATTGCATAAGAGCCAAAATTAGGGTAAATTCTCATCTGAATCTCTATTTTTAGTCAACATGGGTTTAGATGGTCACAGTGAAGGTACTAAATCTCTTAGAATATTTTTCAATGAATTTTAGGAGATTTATATTAAATTTCTCTATGAGAACCCTTTCAATTTGAGTGGGGCTAATACTTAGGGTTTTCAGTATTATTTTAATCCTCGAAATGCGTAAAACCCTGATTCATTTATTTTAAACCTACTTCTTGATCTTTTAAGTTCATTTGACCTTGAATTAACCCTTGATTAACCCCATACTTAATTTGCATTAATGATGAGCTGGTAAAATAATATAATTAATCTTGTTTTCTTGTCTTCTTAAATCAATTCAATACGGATTTATGATCCTCAGACTAACATTTAGGAGCATTTAACACTTGATTTTGAATAATTTCAGTTAGTTATGATGAATGATGGTGTTACCATCATACCCCATGCCTAACTTTTCGAGTCCTTGGCAAAATCTTACGGACCAAACCAAATCTCTAAGCTGGATTTTAACCATCAAGATGCCTTACTGAGCTGCATATCTAAAAATTAGATCAAAATACCAACAATAGGCCTAGAGGTACTGTTCGTTCAATTCTCAACATAGTTAATTAAGGTTATTAGACTTAATTAATTGCATAAAGAAAAGACTTGGGTTAACTTGACTGGTTAAATTGTCATCTTTAATCGTAGTATAGGGTTAAGCTAACCTATATTTTAGCTTCTAATTCATTTAACTGGTTGAGTCTAGGTTGTTCACTGAGAGGCATATAAACTTAATCAATTTCCCATTTTTATTATAAGCTATCAAATAGCTAATTACTATATTAATTACAAAATATGTTAAGCATATGAACAATAACATATAAAATTAGACTTAAAAACTTGGCAGTTATTCCATTAATAAGAGGAATATACATAGATGATTTTACATTGAATAATAGAAAAGAAATGTTTACAACAAGTGTTATTACAAAAGATAAAGGCATAAAAGGATACTATATTACAAAACAAATGATTCTATTACAACATAGTTCAAACACTTAACTTTTATTTAACTCAACTCTCAGCCTTCACTTCACATTTCTCTCTCATTAGATGTCTATCTTATTTCTCAGACTTCTCAAACACTTAGCCATTTTTTTATACCTCTCTTCTCTTTTAAACCAAAAATTGGTTTAGTGGGAGGGTCCAGTTCATTCGCAAGATCAACGGTCCATCACTGGATTGGATCTACCACGACTAACGACTACACCCTAGTTTATTTAGTGTGGATTTTAGTACATTTGGGTATAGTTTTGGGCCATATTCGACCCACCAAATCATGCTCACACCTACTCGGGCCCACATGCACTTGTGTACACTCGCACGAGCATATACACACATGCTCATGTACTATGCTCAAGAAATGCACCCTATGCTGACGACCTGCAAGGCATGTGGTGCAAATCATTAAATAGGTGTGAGCGGCTCCTTCAATCCAAGAGGTGGGACAATGTCCACCGATTCCCCTTCAGTGCAGCATCTCTAGCCGATGAACTTCGGACAAGGTTTGCAACCGTCACATATCACCATTTGAAATAATTCAAAGCTCAATCAAGAGCTTATGATTTTAACTATCCAATTTTGACAATAATTGG
Source organism: Thalassia testudinum (assembly GCA_037157565.1). Taxonomy (NCBI): domain Eukaryota; kingdom Viridiplantae; phylum Streptophyta; class Magnoliopsida; order Alismatales; family Hydrocharitaceae; genus Thalassia; species Thalassia testudinum. Next base: position 152,170,390 of record JAZHRO010000031.1, read on the forward strand.
GACTTTGGATCATGAATGATCCGTTGATTCAGAACATGAACATAGCACTGTTCACGTGTCTTTTTACGTGCTTCAGATAGAGTATATAGGTTAAAGAACTTGCAAGATAAGGAAAGACCCTCGATTGAGGGTCCAATTAGCTATAGGAGAGCATTCCGTACTCAAAAGAGTAGAAGAAGAGTATTTAAAAAACTTGGGAAGCTCAAGGAGCTTCTCAACTCTCAACTTGGTGCTTAGAGTTCTGATTCCAGTGTGGAGTAATCCAACAGATAGATTAGGTCATATAGATTAGATCTAGATTGATTCAGAGGATCATAAATGAATGTTTTGGATGAAAATTGGAGCTAAAACTCATCAAGAAGGCTCTAAATAGTATTGGGTTTTAGTTTGAACCCATACTGAACAAGAGATAAAGTTCACCTTAAATCTCAATAAAAATCACCCTAATTATTTCCAAATGATTCACATAACTTGTAGGAACTCAAACAACCCAACTAATAAGGGATTCAATCTTTAAATCACCATAATCAACCTAAGTTTGACCTATAAAGGTCGAGAGTTGACTTTTAAGATTTAAGAATCTCACATCAAATTGGCTATTCCAATAGACTCAGTTTAGTCTCAGAAACTTGTTCTGCATCCAAAATCAGAATTTTGATCACTCTAGAAAGGTATATGAACTGATCATCGCCAGAGAACTGAGGGTGAGTTGTTCGGTGGAACAAATCAAAGCATTTTAGACCTAAATAAAGCTTACAATAGGTTGTAGAAGGTCTACTCTTGCTTATGGAACTGTTATAATGCTTTCAACCACAACAAACTCATCCTTCCAACTCCACTGGAGTTGGAGAAGAAGATGATCAATACTAAGATATGAACATTAAAACACTAGTATAATCATCAGAAATTTATCCTAGCAACACGAAGAGAAGATCTGGAACTTCTTGTGAAGTTCCAAACTATAAAGCTCATGCTAGAGGTTGTCATAGCTCCGGTGAAGGCTATTATAAGTCATCCGAGTTAAACACTCCATGAAACTCAACAAGAACAATATCAAAAGCTTCCTGAGGTTATAAGGAAACTTAGGAACACATTTATTAGGTCAATTGATAATTAGATACAAGGATTTGTCAAGAAATGCACAAAGAATTAAATATGAGTTTGAATGAACTCACGGATGGTGATTTCACTCAATTGAGTGGGGGAAAATGATTAGGAAGGTGTGGTGATATTGTTTGTATGTGGACTTAGGTGGAACAACTCCTCTGAGTTTGCCATTAAATTTGAGCTCAGAGGTTGAATGGAGATTGGGCATTTTTCATATAAGCATTTATAGATCTAATTAAAGGGTGAAACGGGGCCCTAGTGTGGTGAATAGGTGATGAAGGGCCTTGATTAAGCATGAAATAGATTTGAGACCTCTGCCATAGACAACAGAGGTCTTCAGTTGTGTGTGAGGTGATTTAAGTGGTATAGGTGATTAATTGAATGTGTGAGAAGGTGGAGTGAAGTCATGATGAGATAGAGAAGATGTATATATGGATGAATAGATGAATGAATGTCCAGTGAGCTGGAATTGGCTCACCGGAGGCAAGGAAGATGAGCTTGAATCTAAGCATTACACTAAACTATCTACCTATCTAACTAGCTAGTACTAAACTAAACTAAATTCTAAGCTAATCTACGATTACTTGGACGAAATGGGGTTGGAAATCTCTGTTGATGGCACATAATGGAGGAAGAAATCAAAGGTTGAGAAATCAGAACTCCGACGAGGATCAAAGAGGATTTGAGAGAGCAATGGAGCACTCAGAAGCCTTGTCACGACTCCTGAGAGGAAGAATAGGTGAGAGGCGACGGGCTTCTCCAGTGGAAGTGCTCCAAGGAAGGGGAAATAGGTCGTCGGACGGAGAGAATAGCCTGTCGTCGATTTGGTTTGAAGAAGAGGGTTAGGGAATCGACCACGGAGATTGGAGGTGATGGGTAGTATTTATAAGTGGTGGCGAAGGTAGAGGGGTGTTGATAAACTTCTATCGTGTTTTAGTAAAGTATAGCGTTGTCGTACAATTGATAAAAGCGATACAACACTTAAATTTATAATGCTCAAAAAATCGTGAATTTTGAGGTCATTTGACAGGAGCAATTATAGTAAATCAATCAACTAATCACAATATTAAGAGAAAATAATGCAAGTGAATGTTTAAGCGAATTCGTCATTTGTTAAGTAAATGCGTCGTAGTATAGGACAAATGCACTCAAATCATTTAAATTTGTAACTCAGATTCAGAAAGAGTCCAAGGTTGAACACAGGGAGCAAGTAATAGCAATTTAATCTCACCAATCATAATTTAATCAGAAATGTAAGCAATTATAAAAAAACTTCATTCAGAACAACTCAAAATGATATATAGATGAAATCAAGTATCTCAGTGCAAAAAGAATAAGTTAAAATGGTGATTTAAATCACCAATTAACCCTTTTAATGTTAAGCTTCAAATATCTCAAATATATCAACAGTAATTATCAATCAATATTCCACGTTAACCAGCTCAAATGAATCAACAATATCCTGAACCAAGCTTATTAGACCAGAGGTAGAGGCTTCTTCTCTTCTTCCTTCCTTCGTGCCTTAAGGGAGAGAGGCAACAGCAACCACAACACAACAACACAGAGGCGAAGGCCTCTCAGAATATGCTAAGTGTAGAGAGAGCACAACAGAGGGCAAAAAACCCCCCTCTCTCTTTCGTTCTCTTCTTTCTCTCAGAAACCTGGGGCTAGTCTAGTTATCGGGCGAATAATCAGATCTAGAATAGGGTGTAGGCCTACGGGCGTGGTCGCAGGTGAGCAGTGGGGTAAGCGAGTAAGTAGATGTGCAAGCTTAATGCAAACCTGACCCCCATGACTTTGGCGAGGGGTCGGGGGAAGGAATTCCCTTTATGTGTAACCATGAGCTCTGTGTCCCACGATGTTGGACTATCTAGTCCCTCCTCTGCGTAGCATAGCAGCAGCTGAAGGAAGTTCCAATTGAGGTCAAGGAAGATGCTACTGGATCTAATTGAGCACTGGAGAGGAGTCTAGAGGTCAACCACAGCGCCTGGGAATTTAGCCTGGAGTAGTTGTGGTCGGAGGACTGAAGGCGTAGTCGAAGGAGTTGAGGCGACGACGGAGGTTTGACAAAGTTCCTGAAAGCACGAACACGGCCTTGCAGCCAAGTCAAACAGGCTCAGAAGGATCGTCGTGAGGCGATGAGTGCAGTGGTGGGTGCAGCGTGCGGTGCAAGTGAAGGTGGCGGCTTGATGACCTCGAGACAGTGAAGCAGAGGTGCTCGAGTTCGGGGAGGTGTTTTGGTGGGTGAAAGCCCAAATTATGAGAGGGCTTTTGATGGGGGTGGCACGACAGAGCTTGTGGAGGTGGTGCGGGGCTGTTTAGAGGTGTGTGGTGTCAAGGAAGCTTCGTCGGAGTGTTGCCAGAGGTGTAGAAGATGATGGTGTGGCAGGTGGTGCAGTGGTCGTGTTTGTGTTGTGAGTGTGGGAAAAGGGAATAGAGGGAGAGAGGAAGGTGTAGAGGGACTTAGGAGCGAAGGGGGTGAACGGGAAGTGCCGGCATTGGCAAGCCAGAGCCGAAGAAGATGAGGAGGTCTGGTGAGGTGGTGCGGCGACGATGAGGGGAAGAACGCCCCTGCTGTGACTGGTGAGGAGCGGGGTCGATGGAGGAAGGTAGAGGGCCGTCCAATTTGATGGTTGGACGGCCAGAAGAGGAGGACAGAGAGGGGTTGCCGGAGCAAGCTGCAGAGGTGGCCAAAGAGGGAAGAGAGAAGGTTTTCTTTGACCAAAACTTGCTAAGGAGAAGCGGTTGTGCATGGCCTGGCTTTATAGAGTTCTAGGCATGCTTCCAAGCTTGGAAATAAGATTGGAGAGCTTGCAAAAATAGGGAAGAGAATCTATGGAATCCAAGAGTTTGCATGAGCTCTACTGTTCAAATTCGAGTCAAAAATATGATTCTGGTGATTGGAGATGTTCTCAAGATCATCCCTTCTAATTTTGGAAGGGATTGGTCAAGAAATAAGAGAGGTATCCCTGATTGAAGCTCATCACCTTTGGGTTCACACGTGCCATGGCGACAAGAACCCAATTGAAGAAAACAAAGAGAAATTAGGGGGCTGTTTGTAAAGATTTCGAAAGTTAGGGCATGGATGAGAGAGAAAAGTTAGATTGAACCAAAATGCAAATTAGGTCAAGATGGACTCTGATTGAGCCCAAATTTTGGTAAAAATTTAATTTGGACCCAAGGAATCTAATGGTGAAGTTGGATTTTGGCTTTAACCAAGTTTAACTGGGCAATTTACGTAGAACCTCAAATTATGGCAACTTTCTGTTTGAGACTGTTTTAAGTCAAAATGGGTTCAAAAGGTTAAATCAAGGGTACCAAACCTTATAGAATATTTTTCTATGATTTTTAGAAGGTTTAGATGAAATTTATCCTGACTAGAACCTTTGTTATTTAAGAGGATCTGAAATTAAGGTTTTGGGTTACTATTAATTCTCGAAATGCGTGAAAACTCATTTTTATCTGCATGGACCCACTTTTTGACTTTAATGCTCTTTTGACCTTTAATTTACCCTTAGTCAACCCCTTGATTATTCTATGTCCATGATATGCTATTAAAATTACAGAATTAACCATTGTTTCTTGTCCTCTTCTCAAAACACAATATGGTAAAGATATAACCCTCAGATGAATATGTAGGAGCTTTTATCTTTTATTCCAGACTAAAGTGGGCTAGCTAGGGCCTATGATAGTGTTCCCATCAGTGAATTAGATAAAAAATGATATTCAATAGAGAGTAAGAATGTATCTCAAATGTTAGGGACAAAAATATAAATGATAGGACTAAAAATTGTGGTTGAAACCACCAATTAAGCGTAAACCCCAACAGTACTCAAGATCTCAAATAACTCAACGGTAACGCTTAATCACTTATCCACGTCAGCACAAGCTCAAATAAATCCACAATGCCTTAAATCAGACGTCGGGCCTTAAGGTCAAATGACTTATCCTTCAAAGCCTTAGAACCTCAGAAGTGCCTAAGTGTTGGCACGTACCCCGAGGAGTAAAACTTCCCCCCTCCCTCCTCAGATCTCTTCCTTTCTCTCTTTCTTTTCCAGACCCAGGTGAATAGTAACTGAGTAATCAAGCATTCGGGTAAGCGGACCAGGGACTAGACCCGAGGTAGTGATCATGGGTGAGGTGTGCACATCGCTTGAGGGAGAGACTCGACCCCTCATGACTTGGACGATGGGGTAGCAGGTGTTTCTCAATAAGTATCAACTTCTTTTGTAGCTGTTAACGATGTGGGACTTTTTTGTCCTTTCGTGTGCGACCGTGGTTGCTATCTTCATCGAATTGGGGCTTCTTTTTGGTGATGTTGCTCGATTGAAGGTGCAGGCGTCTTCGTGAGAAGAAGCCACAGCTATAGGGTGAGGTCTTGGGTCTATTGGTGGTCAGAGTGCGTCAACGGATGTCGAGGAAGATGGAGGTGGCGGCGAACGTCCGACGAGTACTTGCGATCATGAAAATGGTTTTGCGGCCTAATTAAAGCGACTATGAATGGTCGCCGAACGACGGCGAGTGTGGTGGTGAAGAGGATTTGGTGTGTGCATGTGTGTTGCGAGTGCCCGGTGTCGGAGGAGGTAGCCGAGGGCGTGTGTGTTTGGTGGAGGTGTAGAGGGTTTGCTTCGCTCAATAGGTTTAGGGGTTTTGATGGGGGAGGTGAGGCGAAGCTCGTGGAGGTGGTGGTGAGTGGTTTGGTGTGGTGTAGCACCAGCGCGAGCTCGTAGGAGCTTATGTCGGAGGCGAGGCCGAAGGTGGTGAAATAATGGTTTTAGTGGGTGAATATAGAATCTAAGGGTGTGAAAAGATGCTAGAGAAGGGGAGAGAGAGAGAGAGAGAGAGTGAGACCACGTCCGATGTTGACCGATTGGACGTGGGGAAGACAATATCGACGGTGAAGGATTCAGCGAGGAAGACGAGGTTAGGGATGACCAGGCTTTGGTTGGCCATAGTCGCGAAGAGGAGAGGAAGAAGATGGTGTGTCTTGTTGGTGGAGAGTATATACGAAAGGAGGCAGGAGGGCTTGCCAGAGCCGAGGGTAAAGGGGGCCAGAGTTGATGAAGAAGAGAGGAATTTCAGCCAATCTCGACTGAGATGCACAGGGAAAGTGCAAGGGGTTTCAATAGAACCTCTTCAACCCCTCAAAGAACCAATTCAAGGAAGTTCAACTTGCTTCAAGGTTGATTTTCAAGCTTGGAAATTCCAAGCTTCACCGGTGAGATTCTAACGTTGAATGATCTTGAGACATGGCCCAATCTATAGGGAATCATCTTACGAACAATCTCTCCAAGTTTGGAGAGATTTGAGTGAGGATTGAGCGAGAAATCCTCGCTCAAAGTCGGCGGTGGAGGTTTTGTTCACACTGGTGGCAACAGGGACGTGTTTGTGAGAATGATGAAAAGGTTAGGGGCATGGATGTAATAAACTTGAAACTTAGGGGTACAAATGTGAGAACCAAGGTAAATTCCCGTTTGAAATTCTATTCTAGGTCAAAATGGGTTCAAATGGTCAAACCAAAGGTACCAAACCTCTTAGAATATTTTTATATGAATTTTAGAAGTTTTAGATTAATTTTATCCTGGGCAGGACCTTTTCAATTTAAGTAGGGTTGATAACTAGGGTTTTTAGTACTATTTTTGCCCTCGAAATGCGTGAAACCCTAATTCAGTCAGTGTAACCCACTTTGTAGTCTTTTATGCTCAATTAACCTTTAATTAACCCCTGAGTGACCTGTGGTTAATCTGCATTTGTGATGTGCTCTTAAAATAACAGAATTAACCCTATTTCTTTATCTTTCCCTCAAATCAGATTATTACAGAGTTGTGATTTTCAGATGATTAAGTAGGGGCATTTACCATTCGAACCTGACTAATTGTGGCTAGTTAAGGCCTAAGATGGTGTTAACATCATACCCCCATGCCTAGCTTTTACTAGTCCCTAGCAAAATCCTATGGACCAAACTAGTTCTCTAAGTTGGATTTTAACCGTTAGGATTCCTTACTAAGCTGTATCTCTAGAAATCAAATCAAAATACCAACAATAGGCCTAGAGGTACTCAAGTACCAGCCAAGATCTAGACTTGACCAGCCTCAGCCTTTGGTCTACCGTGAAGGTTTCTAAGGCTCGTTAAAACTGCTCAGAGGTTTGTTGACCCCAGTAGTTAAAGCACCTATGCATATTTGTAGCAAGTCCAGGTTTAGTTTGCCAATGCATTTTTGATAAGAGAGATAGAGAGGGATTTTTTTATTTTGAAAGTTTTCTCTTTTCTTTTATATTTCCCTAAATCCAACATTGGATTGGCCCTAAACATGGTCTGTATTCGATTCCTTATCCCCACCATCAATCCTCGAAGGGTTCTTGGCTTTTGATGCTTCGGGATAGCACTGCCCATGGCAACCCCCAGAACCTTGGCTTTCAACACTTTGGGATAGTGTTGCCCATGGCATTCTGTAGCTAAATTAAGGCCTTGGCAAACGACATTTCGGGATAATCCCACCTATGGCACCTGAACCAGCACAAGATACATGCATGCCCTCAGTAGGATATTTAGATATCCAAGGAGACAAGCACTGAGGAGATATATTATTACGCATCTTTGGGCATCGGGAACTCATCCAATTAACTTGTGTCTTTGAGCCACTCCTAAGCCAGATCTTCGGGAAAACCTTTTTTACAATAGAACCCTTTTGGTATTTTTCTTCATTAAGCACACTGAACCAGACTAGTGTGTGATTTTTGGATGCTTAGGTTACCAAGTCCCGCAAACCAAAGGGTAGGAAACAAGGTCAAATAATCCTTAAGCCTTAAACTTAATACATTAGCCTCGTGACTGTTGCGAAACACATTTGTGTAAATCGCTCGTTGTAGCATGTTTTACGATGTCAATTTTAATAGAAGAATCGAATGTGAGTTTGAGTGTCAAACACAGGGAGAAAAAGTATTGAATCTGCTAATCGCTTTCGTGTCACAAAAATATGTCAATTTGTTCACTTGCAAAATGAATAGAGAAAGAGAGAGAGATAGGGAGAGAGAGAGAGAAAGAGAAAGAGATGGAGATAGGGTTAGAAATCCATGCTCTAGAGATGATAAAAACAAGATATCAAAGATATATTCTAGTAATTATTCGAATGTTGTCATCAACAAAAATGTATATGAATGCTTGAATGAAAGAAATAAACTATAACTATCAAAGAAATTAAAACTAAGAACAAGGAAGAAGATAGCGTCGAGGTAGCCACAGCGGTGGTGGAGCTTCCGTCGGTGGCTCAGTGGCTTCAAGACCTTACTTCGAGCTATATGGGGTGGTGGATACTCTTGGGTATATGATCTGTGAAAATGAGGGGGTAGGTCCCTTTTTATAGTGGTGAAAAGGGCTAAAATTCATCCTCGGGTCAACAGCGACATTCAAAGCATCCCTGAAGACTTGCCGCAAGCGTCACCAAAGCCGCCGCTACCACTCCTACTGGCCCACGTGCTCCACGTCATGTCTCACGCGTCGTGCCACGGGCATGCTCTTGCGCTGCACTGCACGCACACACATTCTCCATGCGTTGCTGCCTCGTGCGTTGATGCTTCGCGCATGCGTGCTGCCGCTGTTGCTGCTGCGCCATGCCTCAATTGCAAAATTGAGGGGGTTGCGGGTTTTGAGCCCGCACCCTCTCTTTGAGAGTGCTCTTGTCGACCACCATGCTACACCTATGAAGATGTCACGAGGAGGAATTTCTAAGGCAAGGCGTGAATGGCTTCTCAGTAGTTGGATCAAGATCCAACAACTGAGAATCGATGATGCACATGAAGAAGCACTGGCATTAGGTAGATGCTGGCCGGTGTTGGGTGGCCCAGATGGCACCACGTGGCGCCATCTGGGCCATCCATTTTCTTTCTGTTGTAGAGGATGCCATAGTGCTTATTGCATAACGATACTATTGAAAAAGCTCTAAAAATGGCGGATACGAGGGAGCGGAGGGCAAGCGATCTTAGGGCGAATGGAGGGAGAAATTGTGATGGTGAAGGCTGAACGACCTAGAGGTCCAGGGCTTGGAGATGGATGGAAAGAAGAGGAGCCAGGGATGCTGGGAGGTGGGGAGCCAGCATGGGGAGCACAAACAAGGGGAGGCATTGGGGTGACAAAGAGGTTTTGTGCTTCAGATGTCGATGCCGAGGGCACATGGCGACGATATGCCGTCACCCACTCGTATGCCTTGTGTGTGGAGGACTTGGCCACAAGCGGGATTCCTGTATGACCAATAGAGGGTAGGAGAGGGATGGGTCCAACTTGCATCCAGGGGTAGCAAACATTAGGATGCCACCACCACTGCCTCGCCCTACCTATGGGGGTCATATGGTGGATGTTGAGGTACCCATGACAGAAGAAATCAAAACCGCTGAATTGGTGCTACGAGGGGCTCTGGTAGGAGAGGTGATGACCGACACTTCCTCCTTGGACAATATTCGTCAGTTGGTAAGGTCTCTATCTCTGTCGACCAATGGTTCGAAGGCTGTGTTTCTCTCCCCCACGCGAATTATGCTTTTTTATTTGGGGATGATGGATGTTGAATGTCTGCATTTTCGATCAAGTACTTCTGATGGATTGATGGTGATTTGGAGATTGGTCTCTCCTTTTGGTGGATCCTTGCTCGAACGATCGCCCCAGAGGATAGGTTCTAGATCGGGGAGGCAGGGGATCAGGGGTCTGCCTCTACATCTGAGATCGAAAGAGGTGGTGGCGACCATGATTGCAGGCTTTGCTACTCTGGCCGAAGATGCGGAGGTTGGTTTAATAGAAGGAGATGGTTGGGTTATGAATGTCTTGGTGGATGTCTTCAAAGTAGGTTTTGTCCCTGAAAGGATAATTCTTCGATGTGGGGGGAGCTCTTGGCTTTTGGCATTAAGCTTCACAATGGGCGATATTGATGGGGAGAGTTGTCAAGATAAGCCGTCTTATGTGGAGGTGACTGGTGTGGAGGATGTCGTGCATCAGATGGGTAGGATGACCCCTGATGAGGCACCTATGCCCAAGAAGTGTAAGGATCATCACCATCTTGGGGAGAAGGAGGAAGTGATGGAGTTGGCGCCAATGGAACCTGCTATGGTGGAGGATGTGGCAGCAACTCAACCTTTATCAGATTTAGCGGAAGAGAGGATCTTGCAAGAGATTTCAAATACCCCTAGGCAACCCCAATCCAAGTTAAATGCAATGGAAGGTATGAAATTTGGAGCTGGGACAAATACCAAAGGAGGTGTGGGCAGATCTCCTTATAAACTTAGACAGAGAAGATTGACTACAGTTGTGAAAATTGATGAAAACTTGATGGGTACTATTATGAAGGTGGGAAGGGCCTAGGATGCAAATAGGGGGGACTCCCTTGGAGGACAATGAGAGTCCTCACATGGAACGTGCGTGGGTTGCGCGACAAGAGCAGGAGGGCTTCCCTCTCAAGGTATCTAAGAAAGTGGGAGATTGATTGTGCCATAATTCAAGAAACACACATTGAGAACGAAGAGGATAGGGTCTGGACTGACTTGAAGAATGTGGGGATGGCTGAATGTGTGTCTCTCAATGCTCAAGGCAGATCAGGTGGGATCGCTCCATGGTGGAGAAAGGCTTTTCTCCTATTGCTAGAGGTGCATAAAGCCCGGCATTTGGTGACATGTAAGTTCAAAAGGTGTTCGGGGGAAGATGTGTATTTCATCACTGGTGTATATGGGCCATGTCTTGAATCGATGAGGCAGGAATTTTGGGATGATTGGGCTGCAACTGCAGAACTTATACAAGGGGCAGCTTGGTTGGTGGGGGGGATTTTAACTGTGTGCTGACAGAGAGAGACAGACCAAATGGTGTGGTGGATAGTGCATCCCTTGGTTTCCAGTTGGTCCAAAATCTGGGTTTAAGTGAATATCCATCTTCTAGTGCTGAGTTTACTTGGAGAAATGGTAGTGGCCTTATGTCAAATATTGATAGATTTTTTGGAAATGCCAATCTCCTCGAAATGTACCATCTATCAACAGTTTCTGGGCTGGAATGCCCTTTCTTAGACCACACCCCCATGGTTTGGGACAATGGGGAACAAATTCAGGCTGACTCCTATTTCAAATTTAAAAGGTCTTGGATGTGTGAACCAGTTTTTCGTGAGATGATTGAGGTATGGTGGAGGGCCAAATGAGTGGAAGGATCAGCTACTGTCAAGTTTGCTTCCAAACTGGCTGATTTACGCAAAATGCTTAAAGAATATGGGGGCTGTGATATCTAGTTGAGACAACAAAGATGTCTAGAAGCTTTGACGAAGATCCATGGCTTAGACATAAAAGAGGTAGCAGGACCTATGTCTGACCAAAAACTTGATGATAGAAGAATGTGGCAAGGAGGGGTGGCAGAGGAAGATTTGAAACAGGAGATGGATTGGAGGGAGAGATCAAGACAACTTTGGCTGAAGGAGGGCGATGCCAACACCAAATTTTTTCATCTCGCAGCTAGTTCTTGCAGAAGGGCAAACATAATGTCTTCCATAGTCAAGAATAGTCAAAGAATCTCCTCTATGCAAGAGATTAGATTAGAAGCCATCAAATATTACAGGGATGCTTCACGAGCTGCAGCTAGAGGTATGTGGAGGATGACGGTGAGTGAAGCACCTAAAGTCTCTAAGGAACAGGCTTCCAAGTTGACGGATACCATAATTGAGAAAGAAAATGTGGACGCCTTAAAAGAGCTAAACAGTGAGGGCTACCCTTGGCCTGATGGCATCCAAGTTTTCTTTTACAAGAAACTATGGAGCTTGGTCGGCAGTGAGGTGATGGAGGTCATCAAGGAGTTTGAGAGAGGGAATTTGGGCTTTGATAAGATCAATTGGTCCTTTCTTTTTTTGCTACCGAAGGTCCAAGGAGCAGAAAGTTTCTCTGATTTCTGGCCTATTGCGCTCTCAAACTCAATTTATTTGGTGGTGAGCAAGATACTAGCAAATAGGTTGAGGTCGGTCTTGCAGAATCTGATTCATCCTATCCAATCAGCATTCCTCCCTAATAGATCCTTGCAGTAATCATTTATTATGGCTCAGGAGATGGTGTGTGGGTGGCACAGAAGGAAATGTAAAGCCTTTATGTGGAAAGTTGATTTTCGGAAGGCCTATGGTTCTATTTCATGGCCGTATCTCTAGGAGGTGTTTAAGAGAAGAGGGTTCCCATCCTTATGGATCCAATGGATGAAGCACTATATCACAACCTCTTCTTTCTCTTCTTTGATCAATGGCAAACCATGTGGGGCGTGGATTCAGCCACAATGCGGTGTTAGGCAAGGATGCCTGTTAGCCCCGTTGGTCTTCAACCTTGTTGTGGATGGGCTGGCTAGGTATGCCTGTAAACTAGCTGAGGTTGATGTCATCAAAGGATACTCACTGTCCAACAGAAGAGCTATGGCCTTGTACTCCAATATGCAGATGACACAGTATTTTTTGTTGAGGGGACAACTGTTCATCCCAAGCATCAGGACATATGGTGAACATCTTTGGGGATCTGTTTGGTCTGAGATTAAACAAGGAAAAATCCACCTTGATATGTTTTGGCATGAATGAGCAGGAGCAATATGCACTGTCAGCCATGTTGGGAACTCCTCTATCAAATCTGCCAATCAGATATTTGGGGCTACCACTGTGGTATTCAAAGTTGCGGAAGAGTGATTGGAATGCCCTCTTTGACAAGATTTCTGTTAAGCTGGAAGGATGGAACAATAAGTTCCTATCTAAGGGTAGAAGGCTAATCTTGTTAAATTCTATTATCACTTCCATTTCGATTTTCTACTTTTCCCTTTTCAAAGCTCCAAAATCCATTTGGAAACGGTTGGATTTGATGCGAAAGAAATTCTTTTGGAAAGGTGCGTGACATGAGGGTACGTTCATGCAGCCACTAAAATGGGAACATCTGTGTCAGCCCAAGGAAGAAGGTGAACTGAGGATTAAAGCACTTAAAGAGTTGAGGCCTTACTGATTAAATGGGCTATCAAAATTCAAAATGGGGAGGAAAGGTTATAGACTGAACTTATTAATGATGGTTATGGCTGCTCCAACAGTGCTCTGAACAGATTATACCCCTCCAAACCCTCCCCATTTTGGCGTTATGTCACTCAAGCTATCAGAGATAATTGGCACTTATTGCAGCCGATTCTTGGAGATGGTAGGCATTTCAGTTTTTGGAAAGAGCAGTGGACGTCACTGGGCGCCCTGCAGGAGGCTTACCCGAGGGTCTACTCGGCTTCTACTGAAAAGGATGGGGTGGTTCATAACTACTGGTCTGAATTTGGCAGATGTTGGCGGTTGAATGAATCTGAGGTAGTTAGGGAGGGGACTAGATTATGGGAAGAAAAGCAGTGTCTGGTTGCAGACTTGTAAACCATCTGACCAAGACCCGGTGTGGAGGATACTTATGCATGGGATGGCATTTATACGACTTAACGTGCCTATGGAAAAATTAGGAGTTTTAACAATGGTATGGGAGACGATTACATTGATAAGAAACTTTGGCTGTTGAAGGTCCCTCTCAAGGTACAAATCTTTCTCTGGTTATGTAGAAGGGATAGTCTAATAACAAGAGACCTTAGGCACAGGAGGATGGGGACAGCATTGCATGAATGCCATCTTTGTGGGATGCACACTGACAGTTTGAATCATTTGTTTTCCTCTTGTTTGGTCACTGACACGATTTGGAGAAAAACGTGTAACGAGCCCCTACCATCCTGGGAGTCTTTATGGCATGATTTTGGGATAACTGGGAAGCCACATTTATGCATGGTGGTGACCTTTTGGTGCGTATGGAGGGCAAGGAATGAGAGATTATTTCAGGAGAGACTAGTTTGTTGTGTACAAATTGTAAATGAGTGCTGGTCCCTCATACATAGATGGGGATCTAATTTGTAGGTCTCTTTGTATTTCTTTATATTATTAATAAATTGCCCTCCCAGATTGCTATCGTAGTACGATAGCTTTCCTTTCAGTTTAAAAAAAAAAAATTACATAACATTCATCATACTGCATTTAGTGTAATGTGTATAAATTGTACAATAATTCTTGCATTGTTATGGCTAGGAGATAGGGTGCGACATTTTGAAGCTTTAAATACAAAATCCGATTGACCGATGAATCCGGAGTGACAATCACAGTTCGACAATGTGGAAATCATCTCGATTCGAGCACTGTAGCATCTTGTTCAAGCAAAGAAAGGTGGACGGTCCAGATGGTGCCACGTGGCACCATCTAGAGCGCCCAAAGTCACTCGGCATTCCTCCAAAGGCCTCCCAACACGTGATCTCAACCGTTTGATGAAAATCCACAACACGTGATCTCAACCGTTTGATGAAAATCCAACTACTGTGAATCCTCCTCCACCGCACGTCTGTAGTCGCTCTTCTTGACTCAACCGATTGCATGGCGCATCAGTTGTGGAGTCAACTCCCAAAGGAGGGGCATGGGTTCGAAACTCACCAAGCCCCCCCCCCAATTGTTCAATTAAGGTGATGCATGCATGGCTAGTGCACGCACCACGCTAGCGCATGTGCCCGTGAAGCGCACGCTAGCAGTGCACAGCACAGCCATGCGCACATGCACGACAAGGCAGCACGTAGCACGCGCCAGCAGCGCCACGCAGATCTTCAGCGGTAGCTTGGGCAGATCTTTAGCGATGATTGCGGATGTCACTAATTGTATATGTGCAGAAAGCTTCTTCTCGACCACCTATATAAACCCCCCTACACCTCCCATTTTTCCCCATTTCTACCTATGCTACTCCCACCTACCCTAGAACTTCAAGAAGCCTCCTAAGCTCCCAAGAGCTCTTTCCCAAGCTCCACGACCTCCTATTAGTGTAGCACTCCCTTACTCCACCAAGCATTCTACCATACCCTCACCTCCTTCAAGGAGACCGCAGAGCCGTCCCCTCACCTCCATTCAGGTAGACAATCGCCTCCACCTCCTCATCACCATTCCCTCAGCTTGGTTAAGTTGCCCTCTACCTGGGTTCCTCCTGCACCTCATCCCCGACGTCTAGCAGCTCATCTCCTCCATCCAAGCCACCACCAGGCGTCATCGTCTCCCTAGACATCCGCTTTGGGAGATTCCTTCTCATCCTCATTCTCTTGTTATTTTGTTTAGCATATTTTTGATTAGTGTAATAAACAACATTTTGGATATATCAGATTTGCTTCATTTCTCGACTCCCTATCTTTTTATTTATCCTTGCCCGAATATATATCTTGGCTATTTCTTCATTACAAAAATACTAAAAAAAATCACAAAACCCCAAAAACACCAAAAAGAAATAAAGCGAAACACAGATTTCAAAGAAACAGACGTCACCTCCCCGTTTTCGACCCGGGATTCCCTTGGAGTTTCGGTAAAATTTTATTTGATAACGAGGTTTGCGATCGCAACGACGGGTTTCTCAAAACCTTAACTTTTCCCTCATGAAAACCTGCTTATCTTTTTGGCATAGTTACCGAAGAGGCAACGGAATTTGCTTTCTCTTTCCATTTTCTTTACATTTACTTATTGATTAACCCCTCTTGCCTCTGATTTGCTATCTTGCAGGTATCCTAGCAAGGAGATCCAAGTGTGGTAGAGCGGAGTAAAGTGCAGGTGAAGCGGTTTGTAAGTGTTTCCCCTACTTCCCCACCTACTAGATCATTTCGCAACCCTAATAATCAAGACCTAATCTACTTAGGTGTTTTCACGAACCCTAGGATAGAGATTGTTTGTCTTGTTTGCCACCTCCGCTCATCTCACCCTCATATAAAATGAACATTAAAAATATATACTTTCTGATTGTGGGACAAAATCAACATACACACTACACACACCCACATTTGAGGCACATAACCTCTTTTGATTATATCTACTCAACCGGGATTCTGACCTATGGAATCGGTACACGCATCAACACACATAAAAGGGTAGAAATCAGATTAGGTTAATCACCTTTTGTGTGCCTTAATTGGTGGTGATCTGGGCCAATTGGTTGAATTGTTTGGGCTGCACCACCTAATTTAAAACTGATTCATCCTATAGCTACCCTATAGGAATCAAATAGTTAGGTCAAGTCAGGCACTCCATATTTTCTTGATTCATAAAGGAAAATACTTGAACCCGTGCTTTCAAATTTGGTTTGCCTCTCAAAAACTTGGTTGAATACACTTAATATTGTAGGTTTGGCCCTACGAGGAGGGGTGATGTAATAAAATGCGGAAATAAAATATAAAGCAATCTCACCAAAGAAAATCAATCACACAAAAAGACAATCACACAAAGAACACAAGAAATTTTAGGTGGAAACCCAAACCGGGTGAAAACCACCACCTAACCCTCTCGAGTTAGGATTTTCCGATCAACCTAGTTGATCAAATCCACTAACCGAATCACTTTAAAACAAGGGTGATTCAACCTCAGTACAACCACGCTACAAGTACGAGGGTAGTGTTCCTCAACCCCTTCTCTCCACGAGAAGGATTTTATTCCACGAAGGAGACGGGAATTCGCAAAACGAATACCCAACCAAAAGACAAAGATAAAATAAACAACAAACCTATAGAGCTAACAAAGTAATAAACCTAAGCTTCTATAGGAAATAGGAAACTCCCCTTTGCAAGGAGTGCGTCGAGTTGATGACGCGGTGCGTGTGCCACGCGATGGCTCAATGTCACTCTCGTAGACAACGGCGGGAGAGCGGGTGCACGAATGGAATTTAGCTCTCTAGGTGATGGAACTTAAGCTTGGATAGTAAGATCTTTTCTTGGACATAAAAGGGTAGAAAGTATGTTGCTTAGGTGTATCCAAGTGTGTGTTGTGTATTTCTTTGTGTTGCAAAGGTTTCCCTCTATTTATAGAGGCCTTAGGAAGGCTTTGGAAGGCTTAGGAAAGGTTCTATGGCCGTTGGGAATAAAGCCCAAGAGAATCAGGCCGAAATCAGGACAATGATTACATTTGATAGGGTAATCAGACGTCTAACTCTTGCATCAGACGTCTGGAAGGCCACTTTAAGACGTCTGATTTCAATGTCAGACGTCTGATTTTGGGCGGGTCTCTCCCTGACTTGAAACAGATCTAAATAGGGTTTTTGCGCAAGTCCATCAGACGACATACAGGACGTCTGTCACTATGTCTGGACGTCTGGAAACCTACTTTTACTATGGGAATTGATTTCCAAACGTTGCAATGGCTAGAAAATCTCTGAGAAGAGATTTTGGGTCAGCCGAGGCAAAACGGTCAATTATCAGACGTCTGGAAAGGCCTAAGGACGTCTGATAAGGCTCTAACGGTCATATTCTTGAGTGCCTGCTAAGCTAGCCAACGATCCACTATCTGGACGTCTGGCAAGTCCATCAGACATCTTCTAAGACGTCTGGACTAAGGTCTGGACGTCTGATTTCATCAGACAGAACTAGCTATGTCCAGCCTAACAGTTATCAGACGTCTGAAACAACAGTCAGACGTCTTAAAATATATTATCAGACGTCTGATTTTGGAATTAGACGTCTGGAAATGCTGTTTGAGCCCTATATTGGTTTTCTAAGTATTCTACAGAAAACCTAAGTATCCTAGGGTTGTGCCGATGTTCCTAGGACTACTGTTAGGGTACTTTGAGGCTCTTTAACAAAATATTCTAAGGAAAATAAGAGCAAGAAAATAAAGACAAGAGATACAAGAAAGGATTAAAAAGAATCTATCCTATTCTTCTTGTCTTCTATCTTCAATCTGTCGCTCCACGCGAACCTCCTTTGTTTTCCGTCAAGCTCCTCCAATCCGTCTTGGATGCGAGCTCGAACTCCGTCTAAACACGTCCACATTTGCAATTGACCTGAAATCTAGGACTCAAATTGCAAATGTTAAATAACACGTGTTTTGTTATCATCAAAACAAATGATCGTGGTGCTCTAGCACCAACAAATATTTGAACCCTAAAAGCTACTAAGCAAGATTTGAATCCAAAAACTCACTTCATCCTCAATAATCTTGCTTGAAAACTCTTGGTTGTGCACATTCACACATTTTCAAATGAACTATTAAGGGCACAGCCCGTTAACAGGGCCCATCACATTTCGAAAGCGCTACTATCCCAAGCCTAACTAAAATTGAGTAGACGTTGGCCCTAGGATTCACAGAGTCCATTTCAGGCTACTCTCTTGAATGCACTTCGAATTAGTGATGCTTGCTTGCTTCAAAAGGTGCTAAGTTGGGGGGCCCGATTGTCAAACGACTTAAGTAGGGGTTTGGCATACTTAGAGGCCTTCGGGACACTCTCCCCCTACTTCGTCGGCCCAACTTTACCATCTTCAAGAGCAAGGACAACACCAAATTCGTGGTGTGGTTGGAGTTTATTTCTGAGGCATAGGTCCTTAGGCTACCCAATTTAAGGACAGGCTTGTATTTTTATATTGTAGGGTTCCATTTTCTTTTCCTCGTCCTTTCAACTTCCTTCCAGTGCATGCTTGAAAGGAGGTCATTGAACCTTTGCTTGGAAGGACCTTTAGACCATTCCCGGAGGTGAAGGTTGAGTTATAGCCAAGCAGATCCCATGGCTGATCAACAACCACCTCCCCCGCCTCTGAACCAGCAGGAGCTGATTCAGAGGTAGTTGGAAGAATTGTAGCAGATGCAACAATGGTTCCAACGAATGAATGGTCCGAGCACTCGACCTTTGAAGGATTTTTATGATTCTTCAAATTCAGGGAACGTCCCAGCATCATGATTCCTGTCGAAGACGTAGAAATCATGCCCCAGGTCTTAATTTTGATTAAACATTTCGATGGCTTGGCTCGGAGGACCTATTCCAGCACTTGGAGGATCTGACCACTCTGGTTTAGACCACCAAAGCCAGGAATGTGAATGAAGAGCAAATGATCATGAGGCTTTTCCCCCATTCTCTCAGGGATAAGGCTGCACATTGGTACCAGACCATTGGAAGGCCAATAGAAACATGGGCTGCTCTTAAGTCGGCTTTCCTGAAGAAATTCCTCCCAATTGGATGGACCAATGCTTTGCAACGGGCGATTACCACTTTCGCCTAGCGGCTAGGGGAACCCTTTCATGGTGCCTGGGAGCGATTGTAGGATCTTTTGAGGAAGTGTCCACACCACGAGGTGTTGAAATGGCAACTCATGTAGATATTTTATCACGGGTTGGTCGAACAACTCTGTAATCATGTGGACACCTCTTGCGGAGGTAATTTCCTTAACAGGGATGCAGATAGCACATATGACCTGTTTGATGAAATGAGCGAGAATTTGATAAATCGTGCCTCCATGGATATTTTCAACTAGTCCCAACAACCCAAGTCAAATGCTAATGAGATTCAGAACTCTCATTCATTTGACATGGAATTGATTAGCAACAAATTGGATAAGGTGGACCTGGTTGCCGAAAGGATGGAAGAGTGGATGGTTGGAAACTTAGGAAACACTTCTACACCCACTCAATCCTAGAATTCAAATTTCCATCCCTCATGAGCTTCCACGGGGCAAGAGTTCGTGAACCAACTAGAGTTGGCTCAACCTATGAGCCAGAATTTCTCGAAACCTTATGGGTTCCAAACTGGGGCCTTTGATCCCAGTTTTTCTAATCCTTCCTTCCCTCCATCCTTGCCCTATGAGGATGCATGTGCGATACATGAGAATGTTAGGTCCAACTCGTCTTCCAACACTTATAACCCGGGTTGGAGGAACCATCCTAACTTCTCCTGAAAAATCAGGGGCAACAGACCCAAACACGACCCAGAAACTATGCATCTCAAAGACTTATGGATCAGGGTCAAGTATACATTTAGTTGCCCCTGAGACCGGTCACTCAGCCATCTTGGAATGCCCAACAACCCACAGGGCAGGCTGATTTAAACCGACAGATGGTAGAAATACAAGGATTCATGCTCCAACTTATGCAGCAAATGAAGACATCATTGGACAACTTGCAATCCAGACTTATTGCCAACACTCAATAGCCCGGATCTCTACCATCCCAACCTATACCCAACCCTCGCAATGTACAAAATCAAGGCAATAGAACCCAAGGGTATGGGAATCAAAGGGACCCACATGCATAGGCTCAGGTGGTTGAGTGGAGTCCTTCATCTTCTTCTAACCTTGGTTATCTGGTTAATCAATCCCTTCATATCTTTCCTAACCCTCCCTAAGGCTTGAATCCATATGCATCTGCAAATTCTGTCACCTTAAGGAGTGGGAAACAAACCCAGGATCCCGAACTACCTTTTAGCGACCAAAACCTGGGGGAGCTCGAGGGAGAAAAGGAGGTGGTTGAAGAAGAAAACAAGGCCCAGGGACCTGAAATTGAGGACACCACCCACATCTCGTTCCCTGAGGCCTCATTGAAAACTAGGAAGAAGAAAACCCTAGATAGCAACGAGGATCTCCTGAATTTATTCAAGAGTGTAGAGATCCTATTAAGCACATCCCAGCTTATGCTAAATTCCTGAAAGGTCTACGTACCAAAAAGCGTAAGCCAAAAGAACCCACCCTGAGGAAGGTGATTCTCTCTGAGCAGGCGAGTTCTATCATCTTGCATCGCCTTCCTCAGAAGAACAGAGATCCGGGTGCCCCCTTGATTTCATGTGTCATTGGGAATTACACTTTTGATAGGGAACTATTGGATCTAGGTGCATCCACCAACCTAATCCCAACCTCTCTTTATGTAAGGTTTGGGTTAGGTAAACTTAGGTCAACCTCAATGATAAACGTCAGTTTATCATCATTCTTATGCATTAAAACAAACCCATTTCTTAGGATTTTGCTTCGCAAATGGGTTTTCGGGGTTGCATTTAGGCATTAATTACGTTAGGCATGCATTGCATTTTTTATTATGTTTTTGATGTATTTTTGTGAGTGTTAGGGATAAACAAATTGTCAGATCCCTAGAACCATAGCACTCAGGAAGGTAATTGGTGAAGGAGAAGCTTAAACCAGTTGGAACTCAGCTTGATCCAGCTCACCATAGCTGGAATCTAGCTCACTTGAACTAGGGTTAGCTCATCCTTGTTCCATTCAGCTCATCTCAGCTGAATGGTAGCTCAAGAGAGCTCATCTTAGCTCACCTTAGCTCAAGCCAGCTCAGATCCAGCTCAACTTAGCTAGGTCTAGCTCATCTAAGCTCCCATTAGTTCACTGGGAACTCTAGCTAGCTTAGTTGAGTTGACTGGAGTTCACCTCAGCTCAAGACTAGGTACATCCAGCTCCACTCAACTCCAGCTAGCTGAAGATGACTTCATCTTAGCTAAGGAAGCTCAAGTCCAACTCCTGGGGACTTAGCTTAGCTCAACTTAGTTGAGCTAAGCTACCTTAGCTATGTCAACTAGCTAGGTCCTCCTCGGGAGAATCAGACCCAACTCACCTCAGTTCCTTTCAGCAGAAGCTAGCTTGCTTTAGCTTGTCTTAGCAGCTAGCAAAGAACTAGCAAGCTAAGCCAGCTAAGGTAACTCCTTCTGCAGCCACCAACTCTAGTGCAGCTCAAGATGACTACCTCCAACTCTTCTCCCTCAAAACCCTAGCTCCAAATGCCTCCAACCCTACTCCCTATTAGCTTAGCTTAGCTAGTCCACCCTCCATTTTTTCCCTCCAAAATCAATGCCTTCTAGAAGGTATTTTTGGAGGGAAGGCCAAGGCACCTCTTCATTTCCCTCTCATTTTTCCTTCCAAAAATATCCAAGCACCCTTTAATTTCCCTCCAAGAAAAAACACCATAACCATCCCCCTTCCCATCCTATAAATACCCTACCCTACCACCACATAATTCCCATCCTCCATTAGTGTATATTCCACCTTAGTCCCACCTACAACTTACGGCCAAGAAGAAGGAGAAGAGAAGAAGATTAAGGGGTTATCCTACTCGCCCCCTTGGTGCCTTCTTTCCCTTCCCTCTTCTTCTTGTGCCATGCCAAGAAGGAGGAGCATTTCTTCATCAAGGAGGATGGCCAGGAAAGGGAGAAGTACTTAGGGTGGATGTCCACCCTTGAGGAGAGGCTTAGGGCACGCCCCCTTTAGGCTTGCCTTGGAGGACACCATTTTGGTGGAGCTATAGAAGGAAGGAGTTGGAGATCTTTTCAAGCTCGGGAGCTACCAAGCTTGGAGTAAGAAGCCTCCATCTCTTCTTCACCAACATCATCAGGACTAGTGTTTTATTTATTTTTAGTTTTTTTGCTAGTAGTAGAAGCATTCCTCTACTAGGCTTTTATGTAAAATACTTTTGCATCAATTAAGTTGCCTTCAATTCTATTCCATTTTGTTGCAATTTTTATAATCTAGTTTTTAGCGCTTTTCACTCCCTCTCCCTAATTACTCTAGGCCTCCATGTGCCTAGAGTGAGATTAGGGAGAGGCTCTAGTTGTCACTTTAGTAGTAGTGTGGTGAGTTAGGTGTTAGTCATTTTCTGTTGCCAACAAAACTTGTGTTGTCATTATTTCAAAACCCCAAAATATATATATATACATTGAAAAACACCAAAAAAGAAAGTTGAGTTCGATTTTCAAGCAGGAGACATATTTTTGCAAACATTTGGCCTCCTTGGATGACTCTAGATACTTCACTATCTAGGTCTTATAAATTTAAGAGTTGATCGATTTTACACATTACAATAACTTATTTTACAAACTACGTAAAATTTGCTATCACTTTTTGGTGCCGTTACCGGGGAGGCACGGCTTTGCTTAATCAATTTTTCTCTTGTTTCAAGTGGATCTCATCCCCTTCTTTTTCGTTTCTTTCGTGTGTAGGTATTGCAGGAAGGAAGCGTGAATTTGGAAGCAAGAGCTCAAAGTTCCTTTTCTTCTCACGATTCTAGGTTGGTTTCTTCTTTCTTGTCACACTTAGCCTAAAAGACTACCAAAATGCACTAAACTTGGCTTTCAGAATTTTAAACATCAAATTTTGGTAGAGTTGTACCTTTAAAACCCATTGTTTGATTGATTGCCCCATTAAACACCACTCTATCTTAAGTGCGGGTGTTCTATTTTTTGGATCCAGACTCCTGCCCGGATTTAAAAAATCAATTCCGAACAACACAAGTCTCATAAAATCTTGAAATTTCACCCAGAGATTCCAAATCAAGTTGGAAATATCTGTTAAAAATTTTCAGCTAATTGGGTTTGTATTTAATTTTTAAAAGTTTGTGACTGCAGAGGGGTCACACCCTCTAATCTTCTTACTTTGCTACTGTCTATGAATTTTTATAATTTTTATACTCATCCAATTTTTATGAAATTTAGCTTTCTGAAATCCTTGTGAAATTATACACATCACATAAAATCATCAAAATTTTCTGAGGCCGATGGTGGTACTAAAATGTCCAAAATACCCATGGGTATCAATTCTGGATTTTTACACCAGTACAAATAAAAATTCAAAACAAATAGTAAATAAATTTATAAAATCTTAAAAAAATCTTTTTTGGAATCCTTGTTTGATTTTCAATAAGGTAGTGGTGTTGTTTGATCTGTTTAGACCACTACTTAATACCGAAAGCCTTAAAAGATCTATTGGTAGTTAAATTTCTATACTAGGGCCAATTGGATTAGGGTTTTTTTTTCATTTTTAGAGACAAACTAGTAAAAGGAAATTGATTTTAACCCATACAACTTAATTTCCTCTTGTTTGTAGAATCTCAAAACTTGTTTGAAGTCTTAAGAAAATAAACCCTAAAATGCATTAATTTAAAGCAAATCCTAAAAGACAGAAATACTTAAATTGTGTGACAACTTGTTTGAAATTGGAACCACTTTTCAATTCCTACACACACACAAAAAAATTGAAATAACAGAGCAATACCCCCATCAATGCCCTCCATATTCCGTGTGCACAATCCTAGGCCTAACTAAAAATTATAGTAACTTGGCCCCTAAGGTTTCATCAACTTAGGCTTACTATCTAGGTCTTAAGTTTTCTCTAGTTAGTACAAATTCTGTCATCTATATCTAGTGTCAGGCTGAGGGGTCATGTCAAACGACCAGGTGTAGGTTTGTACAAGCCTTTGGGGATTTTCCTGGGAAGTGCTTGGGCCCAAACCTCCCCTTATGAAACTTGGCCAGATTTGTTGATAGAACGGTTATTCAATATTGATTTCTTATTTCCTAGGTAGATCAAGTCTTAGGTTAAATTTTAGGGAGTCACATTTAAGTTAGGTCTAGAATTTTGATTGCTTGTGTGCACACTCTTTCATCTCCATCTCTTCTCCTTCCCTACCATTTCTTCCATTTTGCATGAGTGGCAGTCCAAAACTCCACACTTGGAGGGACCACTTGATTTTGCCTCCCCAAAAAGACTTTTCCTATATTTTTCCTCTTTTTTAAAAATGGAAAATCAAAATTGGTCCTCTAACCTACATGCTAATTATTCTTTCCCTAATCTTTTCACCCAGGAGCTTCTTAATCAGGCCCCCCACCTAATTTCTACTCCATAATGGCTCAGCTACAAGTTAAGTAACAACAATTGCATAAGGATTTAACAAACCTAGCCAACCAAGAGAGTCCTGCCACACCTACCCAAACTCCACACATTCCACATTTCACTCCTTCTAACACCCCAAAGAGAGAAGATCTGCATAATTCCTGTGCCAAGTGTAATTATTATTCCGAGGCTTTCTATGGTTCAACGGGGAATTATACTTATCCAAATCATTACCCCACTCAAAATGTCTCCACCTTCCAGGAGCAATTGCAAAATTCCTCTAATTGAAGGAATTATCCGACTCACTCCTAGACCAATCTGGTTCCTCACCAACAATAAAACCCTTTTGAGGGTATGGTTCAAATCAAACTTATCAATCTGGGCCATCTCAAGAAGACATCAACGCTCAGGTGATGAAAACCCTGCAAGAGATGCAAATAAAAACTACGGAAATCACCCATGTTATTAACAATCTCAATGATCAAATTGGGGTTATTCTGACTCGAAGACCAGCAGAACATTTACCATCCCAGCCCACACCAAACATTGTCAATCAAAGGACCCAACACCCGGGTGGACACCAACATCAGAACCACACTAATCAGCCTCCTATTAACCCAATACCTCAGCACCAACTCGGTTTCCATCAACATCAGGCCCCCCCACCTCCTCCCAGTGACAACCAAACTGCATATGCAGATATATTGAGGAGTGGGAACACCACCACTAATTTAGGGCCTTCAAATCAAATTGATGAAACCCACTCTCAACCTCTGTAAATCAACCCTCCTAACCCCACTCAGGAAGAAGAAAAAGAAACACCAAAAACACTTGATTCAAATCCTACTTCTCACTCTCAAACACTACAATCCAATCTTTCTAGTCAGAAATTAGAGCCCTCTCACCAAGATTTTTCAGACTTATTTGGGCAAGTCGAGAAGAATATCCCCCTCGTAGATGCCACCCCTGCCTTTGCTAAATGTTTGAAAGAAATGTTTATTCCAAAAGGGTAGGCTCAGAATCTAGGATGGATGGTCCTTTCAAAGACAGCTGGCTCAGTTTTTCAGAGCAAGCTACCTTTTATAAAAAAGGACTCGAGCGCATCACCCATCTCTGTTGTCATCAATCACACCACTTTTTTTTGTGCCCCTCTCAACTTAGGTACCTCCATTAATATCATTCCCCCAATCTTATTCAAGGAATCTCAATTCGGTGATTTTAAACCTATTAAGGTTCAATTTCAATTGGAAGACCGATTTATCATTCAACCATGGGGAATTTTTTGAGGATAGTATGGTTAAGGTCCAGAATTATCTATTTTCGGTGAATTTTCTGGTTCTTGACATAAAGGTACCTGATTCTCTCATTAATTCCATCCTTGGAAGACCCTTTTTGATTACCACAATAGCTAATATCAACTCTCATTCTGGGAAAATGAATATAAGTTGTGGTAATCAGATTTTCTCATTAGATTTATTTCAAGCTTCCAAGAGGTCCATTGATCATGACATTTTTGAGAACACTAATAATACAATGGAAGCAGTATTTGAGAAGTCGATGTTGATCAAATCGTACTCATCTCTGACCACCATGGATTTAGATTTTCTTAATGATTATGTGATCCAAAACTTTTCAGATCAACTAGGGTTTGACTTTTACTCTTTCAATCTTCTTGATTTTTCACCAAAAACATCCACACTAACTTCACCCACCCTACATCTCATTGACTACCTTCTCCCTCCCTTTCCACTGGACCTACCACTCGACCCACCCGACTCTGGCATTTTACATGAACTTCAACCATGGCCAGATCCGGGTCATTCTTCCACCATTCCATTTTATTTTGACCCCTATTTCTTTATCAATCATCTTTTTAGGGATATTGAGGAAAACACATTTCTTAAGGACATTCAGGTGTCCAATTATTTACATGATTGACCGTCGTTTGTGCATACCTTCACGCCCCACTGAATGGCGTAAAAGATAGCATTGGATGGGAGGTAATCCAACATTTTTCCTGATTTCTTTTTCCTTTCTTTTTCCAGGTTTTGACCATCCTAAACTCGATCACCTTTCACTAAGGTGATCCCTTCTCCCTCCAAATGCATGAGGACAATGCATATCTTAGGCATGGGGGGGTGTTGAAGCTATGAGTTACTATGCTAACGTATTTGGTTTTGAAAAACCTGTCGTCGTAGTTTGAAAGCGAAGAACTCATGTTCAACAAATAAAATTTGTACTGGAATAGAAATCCCGGGTCAAACTCAGGGAGGCTACGTCGATTTATATTCGTAATTATATTTTTTTTGAGTTTTTTGTTGAAAAGCGAAGCAATGTAATTACAATGAAGTAATATTAACAATCAGAATAAATGAGAAAGAGAGAGAGAGAAAACATGCACTCAATATTTCAGAATATTTATACAATAAAACCAAAGAAGAATTACATTAGAAAATGGGAAATCAATTACACTAGAAAGCAGAAAAATTCTACTTTAGAAAGTTGAAAAGAAGAATGGGAGAGAGAAGTTATCCTCCTCGACGATCGCTTGGAGGATGAGCTAGATGAGACGTCACCTGGAAGAAGGAGGACAGAGCGGGAAGGAGGTCGAGGTAGGAGGAATGAGAACGGGGCAGCACGTCGTTGTCGTCGCGGGATCCGCTTCCGAAATGAGGACAAAAATGACTTTATCTCTTGAGGAGCATCCCGGGTGTGGGACAAGCTTCTCTTGAGCTTTGGAGAGGGAGAGAAGAGAAGGAAGGGATGCCCATTTTGTATGGAGGGGGTCTCCTTTTATAGTTGCAAGGAGTGAGGGCAATTTGGTCTTTACCATTTCAAAATATTAAATAAGGGGTCTTTAGTGACGGATAAAACCGTCGCTAAAGCCCCAGTCGTGGGAGACGTGTGCCACCTGCTCACCTCCTGCACCGCCCACGTCCATCAAGTCTCGGCCGTTCGTTCTGCTGAGATGCGCCATTGTCGCGCCTCTTCAAGCCGCAATGCCCGCGTCTGATTCCGCGTCATGCATGAGCGTGCGATAGTGCATGGGTGCTATCAGGCACTCGCAGCAGCTCGATTGCGATCAAGCGGTCACTAGGCCTGCTCGCCTGCACCCTAGCAGCCGCTCCTTGCGAATCGAACGTGCACCTCCTAATCTCGTGAGTGCTCTCACCCGCTGCGCTATAGAGGCGTTTGTGTCGCGGAAATATTTTGTATGCGCGCATCCACAGCCGTTGGATGCACATCCAATGGCGGAGAAGTAGCGCTCAAAATGAAGAAGAGATGGAGCAGCGGGTGCAGCGATTGGTTAGGTAGCTGAGATGGTGCCACGTGGTGCCATCTTGGCCATCCATCTTCTGAATGATGTAGATGGTGACACGATTGCCGGATTGAGTCGATTTTCACGCCGTTAGACTGCGATCGTGGATCCGAATCCATCCATGCAGTCGGATTTGTCGTATAAAGTGTGGATTCACATCATCTTGGCCCTTGATCTTCTAGGGTTCCTCAGTCTCTATCTGATGCTACAGATGTCTGATTAGGACGATCTTGGAGTCGTTGAACTCCAATCGTCACCCTGATCAAATCTGTACGATTGGATCTTCGATCCGAGGCCCCGATAAAATTTGCCCTGCCCCTAAACATAAAAGGAGACAATTAACCTCCATTTTTTTCAAACTAATCTAAATGCAAGATGATGCATGCTTTGCAATATTTATAGTATGTAATGTAATTCTATGCTTAAGAACATGAAAAAGTAGATATCTTATGTAGTATAAACATGTTTACATCACACCCACATGCCTATCTTTTATTAGTCCCTAGCAAAAACTATATGCTATTTATAAAAGAATTAGGTTGGATTATTTGAGCATGAGTTATTTTCAATCATCAAGAAAATGTTTACTTAGGATTTGAACTTTCAAAGACATAATAGTGCTCGGGTATCTGCCAAAATGCAGACCGCCTCAAGCCCTCGCCTTATTTAAAGAAAAATTTCTTTTTCTCTTTTTCTTCTTTTCTAATTTTTTTGGATTTTTGAGTTTTAGGGTTTAAGAGTAACTTTCTACAGCCATTCAACTCACCCAAGATTTGATGAGAACCCTAAGTTTTAAGCATCTTATTGTGAATGTGATAGATTCGTTGATAGACAGTTAAAACAGACTTCGGATTTCTACACCTTTAGGTGACCTTAAAAAAAGAATTCTTCCTAAAGGTATATCTTTACATTCGGTAGCTTTCTCCCTACTTTTATTTTTATGGGGTCAACACAAGGGTGAATCCAGTGTATATCTCCCCGGTTTATTCTACTTCTCTGCTTCTTCTTAAGTGTTTTGGGAATTTTCAGTGCATTTATTGAGCTGGGTTCTAGACAACCGGTCGATGAGCTGTTACTACCAACAACTTGCCAGCCATACTTATGTGGCGAAGCGTGGCTTATTTCTTTTGTTTTCTTTTTTTCTTTTCTCCTTTTCTTTTTTTTTTCTTTTCTTTTTGACTTTCTTTTTCTCTTTTTATAAATAGGTGGCTTCCCTGGTCTAAGATTTACCTAAAGGCAGCAAGAAGAGAATGGTCCAGTGACTTGATTTTGGACAACCTACCTATGATTGTTACCCTCGATAACTTGCTAACCATATCACCCTAGAAGGTTCATTAGCTATCCAATTTCCATTAAAATCGCCGAACAACGAGTCAGTGAAAAGAAAGTGTGTAGATGCTTAAAACTCAAAGTTCCCTCAAATCAGAGGGTGGATTGATAAGTCGTGTACTTATCACCCAAACTTATTTACTCAAATTACAATAGAATTAAGATGGTAATGACTCGAAAAATAAATCCACACTTTAGTGGATACACAGGCCGATTAAGTCCAAAGACCTGAAGGGTCTTTGTATTCAGATTCTAATGTAATATTTCCTAAGATTGAAAAGTTCTAATGTCCAACTATTCCTTCCTAATTCATTTTTTTTTAATGTATAAATAAGAAGAGAAAAATAATTTACATGAATTTCACAAAGTTGACAAAATGATTAAAAAATGAATCCACTCCCCCATGCCTAGTTGATGCAATGTCCACATTGAGAAAGAGACATGAAAGAAAGGGTAGAGCATGAAAGATGTCACCTGAATATGAAGCTCGTGTTAGCTTTATGTCATATGTACAACTGCTGAGTTTAATGCCGTAAGCTAGGTGAAGTCCAGCCAAAGAAGACACAGAATGGTTAGAGCAACCATGTCTGAGATGGGTTCTGGAAGAGTATGGTCAATAACAAGCTCCAGATGTTGACCGTTGACTTTAAATGTGTTACCAGTCTTTGGGTCAGAAATTTGAACAGCTCTATTTGGAAAAATCTGGTCAATAATGAATGGGCCATTCCATTTAGATCTAAGTTTGCTAGGAAAGAGCTTAAGTCTAGAATCGAATAACCAGACCTTCTGGTTCGACTCAAAGCTCTTGCGAGAAATCAATTGATCATGTAGAGCTTTGGTCCGAGCCTTGTAGATCTTGGCATTCTCGTATGCATCATTTCTAAGCTCTTCCAACTCAAATAGTTTGAGTTTCCTGGTCTTGCCAGCTAAATTCAGATCTAAATTGCATTATTTGATCGCCCAGAATGCCCTGTGTTCAATCTCTATGGGTAGACGGCACACCTTTCCAGACACCAAACAAAATGGAGACATACCAATGGGCATTTTATACGTCGTGCGGTAGGCCCAAAGAGCGTCCTCAAGCTTTTGAGTCCAGTCCTTGCGATCAGGCCTAACCATTTTTTGCATAATGTTCTTGATGTCCCGATTGGAGATCTCAACTTGTCCATTCGTCTGGGGATGGTAAGGTGTGGAAATTCGGTGATTCACCCCATATTTGGCCAACAAATTCTGGAATTGGACATTAGTAAAATGAGTGCCACCATCACTGATGATGGCCCTCGGAATCCCAAACCTACTAAAGATATTTTTCTTGACAAAATCGATGACCACCTTGTGGTCATTGGTTCGGGTGGGAATCGCCTCAATCCATTTGGACACATAATCAACAGCAACCAGAATGTACTGATGTCCAAATGAAGGGAGAAAGGGTCCCATAAAATCGATGCCCCAAACATCAAAAATTTCGATAGGAAGAATTGGATTTAGGGGCATCATATCTCTCTTAGTTCTACTCCTGAGTGCCTGACATCGAGAACATGACCTTGAGAAATCCTGGGCATCCTTAAATAAAGACGGCCAATAGAAGCTAGAATGCAAGATTTTTGCAGCCGTCTTTTTCCCGGAGAAATGTCCACCACATGCAGATGCATGACAGAACTCGAGTATACTGTTGAATTCATTCTTTGGTACACATCGGTGAATAATCTGATCAGAGCCGATGTGGTACAGTTCAGGGTCCTCCCAGAAGTAGTATTTGGCCTCAGATTTGAGTCTATCCCGTTGTTGCTTGGTTCAATCCTGGGGATTTGACCAACGGCCAATGTCAGCAAACCATGGGGTTTGGACACCTGAAATTATAAGGATAGCTTCGTCCGAAAAAGTGTCAATAATTGGGATGTCCGGATGAGAAGAATCACTTAGGAGTCTCGACAAATGATCTGGCACCACATTTTGTACCCCGATTTTATCCTTGATTTCAAGATCAAATTCTTGAAGCAGAAGAATCCAACGAATAAGCCGGGGTTTGGCTTCCTTTTTGGCCAAGAGATGTCTCAAGGCCGAGTGGTCGGTATAGATGATAACATGACCCTAAGAGATAAGCACTGAATTTTTCCAAAGAGAACACTACAGCTAGTAATTCCTCTTCAGTAACCGTGTAATTCCTCTGGTCCTCATCCAGAGTTTTACTAGCATAGTAGATGACAGAGGGCTTTCTAGCAATTTTTTGACCCAAGACAGTCCCGACTGCGTAATCAGAAGCGTTGGTCATGATCTCAAAAGGGGCTGTCCAAATTGGTGGTTGCAACACTGGAGCACAGGTGACTGCCATTTTCAGGAAATCAAATGCCTTTCGGCACGATTCGTCGAAAACAAACGATGTTTCTTTGGCAAGAAGATTACTCAGGGGACGAGAATCCTTCGAGAAATCCTTGATGAATCTTCGATAGAATCCCACATGACCAAGAAATGATCGGATTTGTTTAACAGATG
Organism: Thalassia testudinum; assembly: GCA_037157565.1. NCBI lineage: Eukaryota > Viridiplantae > Streptophyta > Magnoliopsida > Alismatales > Hydrocharitaceae > Thalassia > Thalassia testudinum. The sequence goes on from JAZHRO010000031.1 coordinate 152,202,057, forward strand.
TGGGAGGAGGAAGTTTAGCGATAGCATCAACCTTAGCTTTATCCACTTTGATTCCCTGTTCAAAGATTACATGACCCAAGACGATGCCTTCTTGGGTCATGAAATGACTTTTTCCAGCTAAGGACCAATCGTGTTTTGATACATCTCTTAAGAATCATTTCCAGATTCGCCAAACAAGAGTCAAACGATTCTCCGTAAATAGAGAAATCATTCATGAAGACTTCCATAAACTCTCCCACCATGTTAGACATACACCTTTGAAAAGTCGCAGGTGCATTGCATAAATCGAAAGGCATCCTATGGAAAGCAAAGGTTCCGTAAGGACAGGTGAAAGTAGTTTTTTCTTGATCCTCAGGATGGATAGGAACTTGGTTGTATCCCGAGTAGCCATCAAGAAAACAGAAGTACTGCCCGATTAGTCTTTTCGAGATTTGATCGATGAAAAGCAGGGGAAAATGATCCTTTTTATTGGCTGTGTTCAGCTTCCTGTAATCAATACAAACCCTCCAAGAGGCAGTTGAACAAGTTGTGACAGATTCTCCTCTCTCGTTAGTCACAACGGGAATCCCGGCTTTCTTTGGAACAATCTGCACGAGACTTACCCAGGGACTATCAGAGATTGGATAAATAATTCCTGCATCGAGCCACTTAATGATTTCCTTTTTGACCATTTCTCGCATATTTGGATTAATCTCCTCTGCATCTGGTGAGAAGGGCGGGATCCATCTTCCAAGAATATTATATGATTGCAGTAAGATGGCTCGATCTCCCTGAGGTCATGAATGGTCCAACCAATTGCCTCCTTGTGTTCCTTCAGGACCCTGATCAATTTAATCTCTTGCTCTTTTGTTAATTTAGCACTGATAATCACATGGAGCGTCTTCTGAGGTCCTAAAAATTGATATTTCAAATTCTCAGGCAATGGTTTCAGTTCAAGTTGGGGCAGGTTGATGATTAATGGTAAGGAAGATGCTGAAGAGTCAACAAGAGGAAGAGGTTGTGAGTGAACAAAATCAATAACCTCTTCAGAGGATGACAGGTCTGCCATAGAGGGTTGCGGGTCCAATTCATCATCAAAGGAGGAACTTTCAATTGAAGAAACCATCAAATAAGTTTTAATGTTTTCATTATCCTCTTCAAGTTCCCCAATAAATCCACAATCCTCAAATTTATTAATCGCCTTAAAAATATCCAATCTCATTCGTTGATCCCCAAAGGTGATTTCCATGCTACCGCTTTCACAATTAACGTTGGCCTTAGCTATAGCCAGGAACGAACGCCCCAGAATGATGGGCGTGTTCCTCAGATTTTCAGGTACATCCATGTCAAGGCAAGAAAATCTCCAGGAAAATAGAAATCCTTGACCTTAACTATAACATCTTCAATAACGCCTTGCGGATTTGTGATCGAGCGGTCCGCTAACTGTAGCGTTACTGAAGTTGGCCGAAGTTCACCTAATCCAAACTTCTCGTAAAGAGAAGTCGGAATTAGATTGATGGATGCATCCAGATCCAGAAGTGCTATATCAAACGTGTAATCTCCGATGACATAAGAAATCAACGGAGCACCTGGATCTCTCTTTTTCTGAGGGAGGTGGTGCAGGATAATAGTACTAGCCTGCTCGGAGAGTACCACCTTCCTCGGAACAGATTCTCTCGACTTATGCTTTTGTGTATATAAATCCTTTAAAAATCTTACGTAAGCCGGTATATGCTTGATAGCATCGAGGAGTGGGATATTGATCTCAACATTCTTAAATATATTCAGAAGCTCCTCATTGTTATCAACAGATTTCTTCTTCTTTGATTTGATCAAGGCTTTAGGAAAAGGAACATGAGTCAGATCTTTGGAATTAGGTTCCTAAGCCTTGATTTCTTCTCCAGAATTCTCCTCTCTAATCAGGTTCTTCAAGATTCAGCAGATCAGAACAGTGTGGTTGTGGATCTTGAGTCTGCTTACCACTCCTCAAGCTGATAGAATTTGCAGATGCATAAGAGTTTGGATCTTGGGGAGGGTTAGGAAAGATTGGATGGGCTTGATTAGCTAGGAATTATTGTTTTGTAGAAGAAGAAGAAGAAGAGGAGGAACTCTGCTCAACCACCTGAGCATGTACGTGTGGGTCCCTCTGATTTCCGTACCCATGGGCTTGGTTGCCCAGATTCAGAATATTTCGTGGGTTGCGTATGGGTTGGGATGGTAGAGATCTAGGTTGATGAGAGTTAGTAATGAGCCCGGACTGCAAGTTGTCCAGCGAGGTTTTCATTTGCTGCATGAGCTGGAGCATGGATCCTTGCATCTCTACCATTTGTTGGTTCAAATCAGCCTGCCCTACGGGTTGATGGCCATTCCAAGCTGGCTGATTAACCTGATTTGGAGGAAACTGAGTATATACATGACCCTGACCCATTGGTCGTTACGGAGCATAGTTGCCGGGTCGGAATTGGGTCTGTTGCCCTAGGTTTCTCCAAGAAAAGTTAGGGTAGTTTCTCCAACCCGGATTATAAGCATTAGAGTAGGGGTTGGATCTAACATTCTCTTGTATAGCACAAACATCCTCATAAGGTGAGGATGGAGAGAAAGAAAGGGAAGGATCGGAAAAACTAGGATTAAAGGCCCCAGTTTGGAACCCGTGAGGTTCCGAAAAAAGCTGACTCACAGGTTGAGCCGCATCGAGTTGATTCACGAACTCCCATCCAGAAGGAGCTCGTGAAGAATGGAATCCTAAATTTTGGGATTGAGTGGATCGAGAGTTGTTCATAGAATTTCCAGCCATCTACTCTTCCATTCTCTTAGCAACCAAGTCCACCTTGTCAAGTTTGTTACAAATCAATTCCATATCAAATGAATGAGAGTCGTGGACTTCATTGACATTTGTTTGGGCTACTGGGACTGGTTAAATGTATCAATGGAGGCATGATTGATTGAATTCTCACTCATTCCTCAAATAAATCGTGTGCACCATCTGCATCTTTATTGAGAAAATTGCCTCCGCAAGAAGCATCCACATGATTTCTGAGTTGCTCAGTCAACCCATGATAAAAGATCTGCATGAGTTGCCATTCCGGCATCTCGTGGTGTGGACACCTCCGCAATAGGTCCTGGAATCGCTCCCAGGCCACATGAAACTGCTCCCCAGACCGCTGGGTAAAGGTAGTGATTGCCCATCTCAAGGCATTGGTACGTTCGACTGGGAAGAATTTCTTCAGAAAGGCCGATTTCAACTCATTCCAAGTTGCATTTGGTCTTCCTATTGTCCTGTACCAATGTGCAGCCTTATCCCTAAGAGAATGGGGGAAGAGCCTCATGATCATTTGCTCCTTGTTCACGTTTCGTGCCTTGGTGGTCTGGACCAAAGTGGTCAAGTCCTCCAAGTGCTGAAACAGATCTTCGGAGCCAAGCCCATGATAATGTTTGATTAGGCTTAACACCTGGGGCTTGATTTCTACGTCGCCAACTGGAATCTGGATGCCGGGACGTTCCCTGTAATTTGAAGGATCATAAAAATCCTTCAAGGGCTGAGCGCCTTGCATTCTTTGGAACCATTCTTGCATTCTCTACATTTGTTCCAACTGCCTTCAGAATTCCTCCTGTGGATTACCAGGCAGAGGAGGCTGTTGGTCGGCCATGGGATTAATTTGACCAAAATCCAATTTGCACCTCCTAGAATACTCTAGTGGTCCTTCCAATTGGGAATTCAATGACCGTCTTCCCAGCATAAACTAGGAGAAGGTCGGAAGGATTGGGGACAGGGACCCTGCAGCACAACAAAATAAGACTGTCCTTAAGTGGGGTAGCCTAAGGATCTACAGACTCCCAAAACCCACCTTAAGATTGTAAATGATTTACTCTACTTGCGTCTGCTCAATCCAACCAGTTAGAAGGAGGGATTGGGGAGAAGGTTCTTCCTTCGGCTTTCGCCTCCGGTTCCTAGTGTAACCCCCAGTCGCGGTCGTTTGACACTACTCCCCTAGCTCGACATCAGATTAATCAGTACAAGTAGGTTAATCAAAGACAATCTCAGACTAGGCTCTGAAGAGAGAATCAGTCCTTAAGGCCAACGTCTACTCAATTTTATTAAGGCCTGAGATTGTGGTGCTTATGGAATGTGATGGGCCCTTAAAATGGGCTGTGCCCTTAATGATTGATTGAGAATTATGTAAGTGCATGCACAACCAAGGTTTTCAAGCAAGATTATTTATGATGCATGGATTTTAATGTTCAAATCTTGCTTAAGTAGCTTTTAGGGTTTAAAATTAGGTTGATTGCAATCAAGTTTCAAGGCAAACCAAGTTGTCAAGCACAGGTGAAGATTGCCTTCCTCTAAAACTAGAAATAAAGTGGAGTGCCTGGAATAGACCTAGAATGAAAACCCTAAGGAGGAGCTACTTGATGAGTTGATTTTAAGTAGAGTGGTGCGGCCCAAACAATTCAAATAACTGGCCACAAATGCACCACTAAGTTAGGCATACAAAGATGGTTAACCTAGAATGATTTCTACTCTTTTGTGTGTTGCTTTGTGTGTACCGGTTCCACAGATCAGAACTCGGTTGAGTAGAAACAAATCAATTAGGTTAAGTGCCTTGAATGTGGGTGTATGTTGTGTGTCTGTTGAAACCCCACAAGATTATCTTTTTGTTGTTTTTTTTATAAACGAGGGTGGAATGAATGTGAGTGAGAATCCAAACAACCAAACTATTCCTAGGATTTATGCAAACACCTAGGTTAATTGGAATTTGGATTTAATGTGACAAATGAAATCTATGGAGGGGGGAAGAATGGGGAGGACTTACAGTTGTTTTTAACTGCACTTTACTCCGGTCTACCGCTTGATGATTCCCTGATAGAGGTCTCTGCAAAACAATAGACACAAGAGAAAGAAAGTTAGAAGATAATAAAGTGTGTGAAATGCGAAAAGAAGATCGGAAATCATTACCTCCCTGGCAACGACGCTGAAATATTGAAGCTACGAGTTACTATGCTAATGCATTTGGTTTTGAAAAACCTGTTGTCGTAGTTTGAAAGTGAAGAACTCATGTTCAACAAATAAAATTTGTACTGGAATAGAAATCCTGGGTCCAACTTAGGGAGGCTACATCGATCTATATTTGGAATTATATTTTTTTCAAGTTTTTGTTGAAAAGCGAAGCAATGTAATTACAATGAAGCAATATTAACAATCAGAATAAACGAGAAAGAGAGAGAGAGAGAAAACATACACTCAATATTTCAAAATGTTTATATAGTAAAACCAAAGAAGAATTACATTAGAAAGTAGGAAATCAACTACACTAGAAAGCAGGAAAATTCTACTCTAGAAAGCTGAAAAGAAGAATGGAAGAGAGAAGTTATCCTCCTCGATGATCGTTTGGAGGACGAGCCGGACGAGACGTCACCTGGAAGAAGGAGGACAGAGCAGGAAGAAGGAGGTCAAGGCAGGAGGAAAGAGAACAGGGCAGCACATCGTCATCGTGGCGGGATCCGCTTTTGAAATGAGGGCGAAAATTTAACTTTCTCTCAAGGAGCATCCCGTGTGTGGGACAAGCTTCTCTTGAGCTTTGGAGAGGGAGAGAAGAGAAGGAAGGGATGCCCATTTCGTATGGAGGGGGTCTCCTTTCATAGTTGCAAGGAGTGAGGGCAATTTGGTCTTTACAATTTCAAAAAATTAAATAAGGGATCTTTAATGACGGATAAAATCGTCGCTAAAGCCCTAGTCGTGGGAGATGTGTGCCGCTCGCTCACCTCCCACATTGTCCACGTCCATCAAGTCTTGGCCATTCGATTGTGAGATCGAACGGCTGAGATGCGCCCTCGCCGCGCCTCTTCAAGCCGTAATGCCTACATCCAATTCCGCGTCACGCATGAGCATGCGATAGCACGTGGGCACTATCGGGCGCTTGCAGCCGCTCGATTGTGATCAAGTGGTCGCTACGCATGCTCGCCTGTGCCCCAGCAGCCGCTCCTTGTGAATCGAACGTGCGCCTCCTGATCACGTGAGCACTCTCACCCGTTGTGCTACGAGGCGTTTGTGTCGCGAAAATATTTTATGCACGCGCATCCACAGCCATTGGATGCGCATCCAACGGCGGAGAAGCAACGCTCAAAATGAAGCAGAGATGGAGTAGCGGGTGCAGCGGCCGGTTGGGCGACTGAGATGGCGCCACGTGGCGCCATTTTGGTTGTCCATCTTCTAGATGGTGTAGATGGTGCCAGGTGAAGTGCTTGGTTCGGGACAACCGGGTTTTATTCTTATAACGTTGTAGTATAGCCAGTTATTACCAACATTTCAAATATATAAATTTTTTTTACTCGGAAAATAAAAGAGTTCCCGAGGTCGAACTCAGGGAGCAAGTTGTATTCTAGAGATATACATGTTTCTTTTACAAAATAAAGAAAGAGAGAGGGAAAGAATTTGTTGTTCTCTTTGTTTTCTCCTCGTGATGTTCTTCTTTCTTTCTTCAGATCTCCTTCTTCTTCTTCCTTGGTTTCTGTCTTGGCCTCTCTTCTTCTTTTTTCTGCAGTCTCTTCTGTGAAGGTTTCTTCTTCCTTGGTTTCTGTCTTGGCCTCTCTTCTTCTTTTTTCTGCAGTCTCTTCTGTGAAGGTTTCTTCTTCCTTGGCTCTGCTGTACTTCTTCTCTGCAACCTTTCTTCTTCTTCGCCTGTGCCTGCACACTTCAAAGTTTTTCGTCAGAGGCAAAACCTACTCTACCCTCCCCCCCCGCGTCTCTCTCTCTCTCTGAAACCACTCTTGGGAAAGCTCTCCCAGAGCTACCGGGTAACCGGGTTCGGGTCAGGCCCGGGTCCAGGCCCACCGGCGTGCGTGGTGGGCGAGGAGTGCAGGTCAGTCTTAAGTCGGGTCGGGTCGGGTCAGGTCCGCGGGGCGTGAGCGCGGACGAGACCGGGTAACCGGGCGGGTGAAGGGGACCTCACCCCGTGTGCTGAGGCAGTAAGCCTCCAGCACTTTTGCGTCTTATGTCGCTGCGACTCTTCAGGTTTTTCCGAGGTGGGACTAAATGTCCCACCTCAATTGCGCGCCCGCAGCGGGGAAATCAGCGGGAGATTGCGGCGTCACGCGAAGCTTTCTGCCTTAGCTGCGAGCCTGGTGTTTTGCCAAAACGCCTCGCAAGGCCTGGGAGTTGAATCTGGGCATGGCGCTGAGCGTGGCGCGCCTGTAGCTGCAGGTGGAAGCAGTTCCTCCCGCGCGGCAATGGCGGCGGAGGTCGGGTGGTCTGTTCACAAGAAAACGGCCTCTCGGCCTAATCAGAAAGTGCCAGGAGCTTCGCCAGGGTGCGGCGAAGCTCGTGTGGGTGGTGGCGAGGCGCGGGGCGACGTGCGAGGGCTGCCCTAGGTCGGACTGTGGGTCGGAGGATGGGTCTGTTCGGAGGGGTTGCAGAGGGTGATGTGGGGGAAGTGGCAGGGCGGAGGTTGATCAGGGTGAGGAGGCGGAGGTCCTGCGGTGGTCGGCGAGCCGTGTGGGTCGCTGAGGTGATGGGAGCGGCTCGCCGGAGGGTGGTCGGAGACGAAGGGGGTGACGATGGTCAGGGTCGGTCGAGGGCTTAATTGAATAAATGGAAAGCGGGGAAAGAAAGAGGAGAAGAAGGGGAGTAGCTCTAGCTTACTTGCAGGGACGAAGGGGGAGGAACAGGGCGACAGTCGTATCGACTGTCGCCGGAGAAGACGATGCTCAGGGAAAGGGGCGGCGGCGAGCAGAGAGCCGGAGAGGCGCCAGCTGGGTGCGGCGTGGCGCGGGAAGAGCAGGGGAGGAAGTCTCTGCTGCTGGTATTGCGGCAGAGCGAAGAGGTGGAGGGGGAGGAAACCGCCGGAGCTGGTGAGCGTCTGCCGGAGGAAGAAGAGAGGAAAGTTGGGGATTTTCTCCGTCAGATCCAGGCTGCCCTGGTCGGTGGAGCAACGGGGGGTATTTATAGGGATCAAACAGGGAGGAAGGCGGAGGGAGACGACGTGTCTCCCTCGTCGGAGGATGGCCGGAAACAAGAACCCATACCGTCCGTGCGTTCGCACGGCCGGTATGGTGGGTTACAACGACCAGGGGGGTGTCCCTGCGACGGCTGACGACGCAGGGCACCCCCGGTTTACTTGCCAGGTCCCCCACCTCACCCTGCGCGGCGCCATGCTCCGCGCAAGGTCGCCGGAGCATGGTGCTGGCAGGTTTTGCAGGGGGGACCTGATCGCAAAGAACGAAGGAGAGTTAGGGGCCAAAATGCGAGGGTTCAAAAGTTGAGGGCCAAAGTGTAAATATATGAGGACCAAAGTGTAAAGTCGGTCAAGGAGGTTTCTTCTTAGGCTCAAGTTTTTGTACATGACTAATTAGGACCTAAGGAATCTGATGGTGAATTTCATTTCTATATCAAACCTTGTTTGACCGGTCAATTTACGCAAAAACCCAAATTAAGTTATTAATTGGGCATGGTTATCAATGTAGGTCAAAATGGGTTCTAAAGGCCAAATTGAAGGTTCTAAACCCTAGAGATTATTTTTCTATGAATTTTAGAGGGTTTATTCTATTTTTACTTTGCCTCGAACCTTGTGAATTGAAGTGGGTTGTTTTAGGGTTACAGATTATCATTTAGTTTCTTGGAATTGCTGTAGCCCTCGCTAGATCATTTCATCCCACTTTTATTCTTATTAAGCTGCTTTGACCTATGTTTGGGCCCTGAATTACCCTGTATGCAGATTATACTGGTAAAATTGCATTTTTACCCCTTATGACTTGTTTTCTTCTTAAACTCAGAATTCTCTGAGTTAAGCCTTTCCTTGAGATATGTAGGAGCTTTTATCCTTTGTATTAGGTCAAAATGAGCTAGTTATGGCTCATGATGAGGTTCTCATCACCAGGGTTGTTGAATTGAGTTGATTTTTGCGTCGTTAGACTACGATCATCGATCCGAATCCATCCATGCGATCGGATTTGTCGTCTAAAGTGTGGATTCACATCATCTTAGCCCTTGATCTTCTAGGGTTCCTCAGTCTCTATCTGATGCTACAGATGTCTGATTAGGGCGATCTTCGAGTCGTTGAACTCTAATCGTCGCCCTGATCAAATCTGTATGGTTGGATCTTCGATTTGAGGCTTCGATAAAATTTGCCCTTTCCGTGAACATAAAAGGTGACAATTAACCTTCATTTTATTCAAACTAATCTAAATGTAAGATGATGCATGCTATGCAATATTTATAGTATGTAATGCAATTCTATGCTTAAGAACATGCAAAAATAGACATCTTATGTAGTATAAACATGTTTACATTAGGGGTGTTTTTAAATTTTGGCGATTGATTTAGGATTTTGAAAACCTAAAAATATGAAATTTTTTCTTTTGTCATTTTCTTGTTTTCTACTTGCATACCCAAAAAAATAAAAATATTGAAAACTTTTTCAGGAAAATTTTGAAATCGAGATTAAGGTTGAAAACTCACTTTTGGTACAATGGGATTTAATCTTTAACAAACTATGGATAAGGATACGGATCTGATTATTAGAATTTCAAGATCTATCTTTTGGATTAGATCAGATATTCTTCTCTAAAATTCCACCAGAATTATCAAACTCATGATAGTTCAGGTGACTTGATCCTCTTTTGTAGTATGGAAAGTATCTAACTTAGTTTCTGATTCAAAAACTTACATTTCATGCAAAACTTCTTGTGTCAAATTTCACACATAAGCCAACACCTAAAAACAACTAAAAATTAGAAAAACCCCCTTGTTTGGCCTTGGTAAAAGTCTGAAGTAAATCATTGGTTTGAGTTCCTACCACCGAGAAGGAGGAAAATGCCTTCTTTTGAGGATGCGATGTCAACATGTTACCACCTCGGTACTGCTCCATATCTATATTTCATACCTTTAGATGGAGCATTAAAGTGCATTTTTGCAGCTCAAATGTCTTGGACAGTGCTCTACCAATAGTGTCGGAGTAAGAGCTTGAGTTTGCTTGGAGCGCCCCTTTACACTGCATTGTGTTTTGGGGTTGAGAGCTCCTGGGTGATGTCATGGACAGTGCTATCTCGAAGTACTAGCACCAGAGCTCCCTCGAGGTTTGGTAACGGGAATGATGATTCCGACACATCTGTTGTAAGACTAAGCTAAAAATAAGCATGGGGGAAGAAAAAAAAAGTTTTAAACCTAAAACATGCCCTTATAAATGTTGGCTTTTCACAAGCATGGATATGAAGTTTTAAAGGTTATTGCAAGTTGCGTATTAGATTGAAGAGCCAGAAAAATCCTAAAAATAAAAATTTCAAGTCATCTAAACTAACAAGGGGTTAATCAGTGATTTTTTTGGAGGATATATTGATCTCGTTTTTGTCTAATTTTTGGATCCGAAAATAAATCCAAATGTTTATCCTTAACAAATCATGTACCTCCTCAAAAGTCGAAAAAAATAGATTTATCAAAAATTTCATTTTGTAAAAATTAAAGTTTTGCTAAGAGACTAGCAAAAGATAAGCATGGGGGTGTGATAAACACCAGTTATCATCATTCTTATGCATTAAAACAAACCTAGCTCTTAGGATTTTACTCCGCAAATGGGTTTTTGGGTTGCATTTAGGCATGCATTGCATTTTTTATTTTATTTTTGATGTGTTTTTGTGAGTGTTAGAGATAAACAGATTGTCAGATTCCTAGAACCCTAGCACTCAGGAAGGCAATTGGTGAAGGAGAAGCTTAAACTAGTTGGAACTCAGCTTGATCCAGCTTACCATAGCTAGAATCCAACTTAGTTGAACTAGGGTTAGCTCATCCTAGCTCCATTCAGCTCATCTTAGCTGAATGGCAGCTCAAGAGAGCTCATCTTAGCTCACCTTAGCTCAAGTCAGCTCAGATCCAACTCAACTTAGTTAGGTCTAGTTCATCTCAGCTCCCATCAGTTCACTGGGAGCTCTAGCTAGCTCAGTTGAGTTGATTGGAGTTCACCTCAGCTCAGGACTAGCTACATCCAACTCCACTCAACTCCAACCAGCTGAAGATGACTTCATCTTAGCTCAGGAAGCTCAAGTCCAGTTCCCGGGGACTTAGCTTAGCTCAACTTAGTTCAGCTAAGCTACCTTAGCTAGGTCCTTCCCAGGAGCATCAGACCCAGCTCACCTCAGCTCTTTTCAGCAGAAGCCAACTTGCTTTAGCTTGTCTTAGCAGCTAGCAAAGAACTAGCAAGCTAAGCCAGCTAAGGTAGCTCCTTGTAGCTCTATTCAGCAGCCACTATCTCCAGTGCAGCTCAAGATGACTACCTCCAGCTCTTCTCCCTCAAAATCGTAGCTCCAAATGCCTCCAACCCTACTCCCTACTAGCTAAGCTAGCTTAGCTTAGCTAGTCCACCCTCCATTTTTTCCCTCCAAAATTAATGCCTTCTAGAAGGTATTTTTGGAGGGAAAACCAAGGCACCTCTTCATTTCCCTCTCATTTTTCTCTCCAAAAATATCAAAGCACCCCTTCATTTCCCTCCAAAAAGAAACACCATAACCACCCCCCTTCCCATCCTATAAATACCCTACCCTACCACCACATAATTCCCATCCTCCATTAGTGTATATTCCACCTTAGTCCCACCTATAGCTCATGGCCAAGAAGAAGAAGAGAAGAAGATTAAGAGGGCATCCTCCCTGCCCCCTTGGTGCCTGCTTTCCCTTCCCTCTTCTTCTTGTGCCACGCTAAGAAGGAGGAGCATTTCTTCATCAAGGAGGACGGCCAGGCAAGGGAGAAGTACTTAGGGTGGACGTCCACCCTTGATGAGAGGCTTAGGGCACACCCCCTTTGAGCTTGCCTTGGAGGACACCATTTTGGCGAAGCTATAGAATGAAGGAGTTGGAGGTCTTTTCAAGCCTGGGAGCTACCAAGCTTGGAGTAGGAAGCCTCCATCTCTTCTTCACCAACATCATCAGGATTAGTGTTTTATTTATTTTTTATTTTTTTGGCTAGTAGTAGAAGCATTCCTCTACTAGGCTTTTATGTAAAACACTTTTGCATCAATTAAGTTGCCTTCAATTCTATTCCATTTTGTTGCAATTTTTATAATATAGTTTCTAGCGCTTTTCGTTCCCTCTCCCTAATTACTCTAGGCCTCCATGTGCCTAGAGTGAGCTTAGGGAGAGGCTCTACTTGTCACTTTAGTAGTAGTGTGGTGAGTTAGGTGTTAGTCGTTTTCCATTTCCAACAATACTCGTGTTGGCGTTATTTCAAAACCTATATATATATATATATATATATATTGAAAAACACCAAAAAGAAAGTTGAGTTCGATTTCCAAGCAAGAGATGCATTTTTGCAAGCATTTGGCCTCCTTGGATGACCCTAGATACTCTACTATCTAGGTCTTATAAATTTAAGAGTTGATCGATTTTACACGTTACAACGATGTATTTTACAAACTGCGTAAAATTCGCTATCACTCAGTAACGCTACAGTTAGCGGACCGTTCGGTCACTACACCGAAAGGTGTTATTGAGGATGTTATTGTTAAGGTCAAGGACTTCTATTTTCCCATAGATTTCCTAGTCCTTGACATGGATGTACCTGAAGATTTGAGGAACACACCCATCATTCTCAGGTGCCCATTCCTAGCTACCGCCAAGGCCAACATCAATTGTGAGAGAGTAGTATGGAGATTGCCTTTGGAGGCAGGAAATTGACACTTGATATTTTCAAGGCAATAATGGATTTAAGGATTGTGGTTTTATTGAGGAGCTTGAGGATCATGATTTCAATGTTGAGATGTATATGTCAATCAATGTACTCGAGGACTCAACTAGCACTAGCGAACCTAACCCACAACCCTCTGTGGTAGACTCATCACACCCTAAAGAGGTTGTTGATTTTGTTCACTCCCAACCTCTTCCACTGGACCGTCCTGATTAATCCTCATCAGCATCCTTCTTACCCTCTATACTAAACCCACCTCAGCTAGAATTGAAATCATTGCCTGAGAATTTAAAATACAAGTTCTTAGGACCTAAGAATACGCTCCCTGTGATTATTGGTGATGATTTGACTAAGGAGCAAGAATTGAGATTGATTAAGGTCCTTAAGAAGAATAAAGAGGCAATTGGTTGGACCATCCATGACTTTAGGGGAATCGAGCCATCTTACTGTAATCATCTTATTTTCATGGAAGATGGATCCTGCCCTTCTCGCGAGATGCAAAGGAGACTAAACCCTAGCATGAGAGAAGTGGTCAAGAAGGAAATAATCAAGTGGCTCGATGCAGGCATTATCTACCCGATCTCAGATAGCTCGTGGGTTAGCCCTATTCAAATTGCACCCAAAAAGGCGGGGATAACCGTCATGACTAATGAGAAAGGGGAATCTTTCACAACCCGTTCAGCTTCCGCTTAGAGAGTTTGTATTGATTATAGAAAGCTGAACACAACTACCAAAAAGGACCATTTCCCTTTGCCATTCATTGATCAAATCCTAGAAAGGTTAGATGGGCAAAAGTACTTTTGTTTCTTTGATGGTTATTTGGGATATAACCAAGTCCCTATCCATCCCGAAGACCAGGAAAAGACAACTTTCACATGTCCCTACGGAACCTTCGCATTCCGTAGGATGCCTTTTGGGCTTTGCAATGCACTTGCGACTTTCCAAAGGTGCATGCTGGCCATCTTTTTTGGCATGGTGGGAGATTGACTTGAGGTGTTCATGGATGATTTCTCCATTTTCAGAGATTCCTTCAAGTCATGCCTAGCTAACTTGGAATTGATCCTCAAGATATGCATCAAGACATGATTGGTCCTTAGTTGGGAAAAGAGCCACTTTATGACTCAAGAAGGCATTGTCTTGGGTCATGTGATCTCTAATTGGGGAATTGAGGTTGATAAGGCTAAGGTGGAAGCCATCTCTAAACTTCCTCCACCCACATCTGTGAAACAAATTCTATCATTCCTAGGTCATGTGGGTTTTTATCGAAGATTCATCAAGGACTTCTCGAAGGCTGCTCGACCCTTGAGTAACCTTCTGGCCAGAGACACGCCATCGAGTTTGATAAATCATGCCGTAAGGCATTTGATTTATTGAAACGGCAGTCACCTGTGCCTCGGTGTTGCAACCACCGGTCTGGACAGCCACATTTGAGATTATGGCTGACGCATCTGATTATGCAGTCAGGGTTGTCTTGGGTTAGAAAATAGATAAGAAGCCCTCTGCTATCTACTACGCTAGCAAGACTCTAGATGAGGCCCAGAGGAACTACACCATTACTAAAAAAGAGTTGCTAGCTGTAGTTTTTGCTTTGGAAAAATTTAGGGCTTATCTTTTAAGTTCTCGTGTTATCATCTACACCGACCACTCGACCTTGAAACATCTCTTGGCCAAAAAGGATGCCAAGCCCTGGCTTATTCACTGGATTCTTTTACTTCAAGAATTTGATCTTGAAATCAAAGATAAATTTGTGGCACAAAACGTAGTGGCGGATCACCTTCGAGAATCCTGATTGATTCTCCTCATCTGAATATCCCTATCTTTGACACCTTTCCAGATAAGGCTATCCTTACAATCTCGGGTATCCGAACGCCATGGTTTATGGATATCGTTAATTATTTGGCCGTTGGTCGGATCCCCTAGGATTGGACCAAGCAGCTGCAGGATAGACTTATGTTTGAGGACAAATATTATTTTTGGGATGATCCCGAGCTGTATCGCATCGGTGCCGACCGAATTATTTGCCGATGCATCCCTGAAAATGAGTTCCTTAATATGCTTGAGTTCTGCCATGCATCTACGTGTGGTGGACACTTTTTTGGGAAAAAGACGGCGGTAAAAATTTTGCAATCCAGATTCCGTTGGCTGTTGTTATTTAAGGATGCCTAGGAATTCTCAAGGTCGTGCGCTTGATGCCAGACGCTCGAGAACATGGCCAAGAGAGACATGATGCCCCTCAACTCGATACTTCTCGTCGAAATTTTTGACATTTGGGGCATTGATTTCATTTGTCTCTTTCCTCCTTCATTTGGACACCAGTATATTCTGGTTGCTGTGGATTACGTGTCCAAATGGATTGAGGCAATTCCTACCTGGACCAATGATCACAAGGTGGTCATCGATTTTATGAAGAAAAATACCTTCAGTCGGTTTGGGATTCCTCGAGCCGTTATCAGTGATTGTGGCACGCATTTCACTCATGCCTAGTTCAACAATTTACTGGCAAAATACAGGGTGAATCATCAAATTTCCACACCCTACCACCCCCAGATGAACAGACAGGCTGAGGTCTCCTATTGGGAGATCAAGAACATTCTGCAAAAAATGGTTAGGCCTGATAGGAAGGATTGGACCCAAAAGCTAGATGATGCTCTTTGGGCTGATAGTATGGCATACAAAATGCTTATCGGTATGTCTTCGTTCCGTTTGGTGTTTGGTAAGGCATGTCACTTACCCGTAGAATTAGAACACCGTGCATTTTGGGTCACCAAGAAATGCCATATTGACCTAGAGTTAGCTGGGAAGATCAGGAAGCTCCAACTATTCGAGTTGGAGGAGATTAGAAATGATGCCTACGAGAATGCTAGAATCTATAAGGCAAGGACCGAAGCTCTTCATGACTAGATGACTTCCCGTAAGAGCTTTGAGCCAAACCAGAGGGTCTGGCTTTTTGATTTTCGACTTAAGCTCTTCCCCGACAAGCTTAGGTCTAAGTGGAACGACCTGTTTATTATTGAGTGGATTTTCTCTAATGGGACCATCGAAATTTCTGACCCAAAGACGGGTAATTCCTTCAAGGTCAATGGGAAACATCTCAAACCCTATGCTGACCATGTGCTCCCTAAACCCATCTCGGACAAGGTTGCTCACACCTTGCCTTAATCTTTGTTGGTCAAACTTTGACTAGTTGAAGGAAGTAAACTCAGCACGTGTATAGACTGTTTGGAGCTGACTGGAGTCTCATGGAATTCAGGTGATATTCTTTCTATTTTTGCCCTCCTGTACGCTTTTATTTTACAATGAGGTCATTGTTTTAGCTAGGCATGGCGGGGTGGATATTTTGTGATTTAATCATGTTGTTATCCCATAACACTAATCTCCTGTTACTTAAAAAAAAAATTAGAATTAGGAGAAGAGAACTTAGGGATTAGGAGTTGTGAACTTTAGGAAATGATACTTTAGAACCTGAACACTTAGACTCTTCAGGCCTTCGGGCTTAATCAGCCCAGGTGTCCACTTGAATGTGGTCTTGGTCTCAAGTCCTCACTAAGTAATTCTATTCTAATTTGGGCAATAAATTAGGGTGATAAGTATACGACTTATCAACCCGCTCTCTGATTTGAGGGGACTTTAAGTCTAAGCAACTACACACTATTTGCATTGACTCACTTTTCAGCGATTTTTATGAAAATTAGGTAGCTAATGAACTTTCTAGGATAGTATGGCTGGCAAGTTGTCATGGGTAACAACCCATTGACTGGTTTTCCATAGCCCAACTACATGACCATATTCATTCTACTACTTTTAGGTAAATCTTAGATCAGGGAAGCCACCTACATAGAAAAAAGCAAAAAAAAAAAATGATACCCAAAAATAAAAAGAAAAGAAAGGAGAAAAAAATAGAAAAATAAATCACACTTCACCGCATGAGTATGGCTGGCAAGTTACCGTGGGTAACAGCCCATTGGCCGGTTGTCCAGAGCCCAACTCACAAAATGCATAAATAATTCCTAAAATACTTAAGGAAGAAGTGGGAAAGTAGAATAAATCGGGGAGATATACACCGGGTTTGCCCTTGTGTTGTCCCCATAAAAAATAAAAAAAAGTAGGGAGAAAGTTATCGTTCGGAAAGATAAATCTTTAGGCAGAAACTCTTAAGGTCACTTAGGGTTGTAGAAACCTGAAGTCCATTTTAATGGCCGCATAGTGAGTCTTCACTCTTTCATAAGATACTTAGCACTTAGAATCTTTTTTGAGTCTTGGGCGGGTCGAGTAGCCGTAAAAAGTTATCCTGAAACTCTCAAACTCCAAAAGTCCAAAAGAAATTAGAAAAGAAGAAAAATCAAAAAAATGTATCTTCCTTTTTCAAATAAGGCGAGAACTTGGGTGGTCTGCATTTTGCAGGCACTCGGGCATTGTTGAGTTTTTGTAATTAGGTCCCTAGTGAAAATTTCTAATGCAATCAACGAATCTTGCCTAAGTAATCAAATCTTGATTCTATTTTTATACATAGCATTTAGGTTAATTTTGCTAGGGACTAGCAAAAGATAAGCCTGGGAGTATGATGAACATGCATGTATTCATGATTAACTGCTTACTTATGATAGTTCCTAAGCCGAGTTTTACATTTCATAGTATAAATATTGCATAACATTCATCATACTGTATTTAGTGTAATGTGTATAAATTGTACAATAATTCTTGCAAAAATACAAAATCCGACCGTATGGATGAATTCGAAGCGACGATCATAGTTCAGCAATGCAGAAATCATCTCAATCCGAGTACCATAACATCTTCTGCAAGCAAAGAAAGGTGGACGGTCCAGATGGTGCAACGTGGCACCATCCAGAGCACCTAAAGTCACCTGGCATCCCTCCAAAGGCCTCCCAACACGTGATTTCAGCGATTGGATGAAAATCCAACTGCTGAGAATCCTCCTCCATTGTGTGCCCGCTGTCGCTCTTCTTGACTCAACTGATAGCATGGTGCATCAGTCGTGGAGTCAACTCCCAAAGGTGGGGCACGGGTTTGAAACCTGCTAAGCACCTGCACTTGCTCAATTGAGGTGACGCACACATTGTCAGTGCATGCGCCCATGAAGCATGTGCCAGCGCAACGCAACGCAGCACACAGCACCATGAGCGCACATGACAAGGCAACGCATAGCGTGCGCCAGTGGTGCAGCACGGATCTTTAGTGACAGCTTGGGCGGATCTTTAGCGACAATTACGGATGTCACTTATTGTATATGCATGAAAAGCTTCTTCCCCACCACCTATATAAACCCCCCTACTCCTCCCACTTTTCCCCATCTCCACTTATACTACTCCCACCTACTCTAGACCTTGAAGAGGCCTCCCAAACTCCCAAGAGCTCTTTCTCAAGCTCCACAGCCTCCTATTAGTGTAGCACTCCCTTACACCACCAAGCATTCTACCATACCCTCACCTCCTTCATAGGAGACAGTAGAGCCGTCCCCTCACTTCCATTCAGGTAAACGATCGCCTCCACCTCCTCATCACCATTCCCTCAGCTTGGTCAAGTGGCCCTCTACTCGAGTTCCTCTTACACCTCATCCCCGACATCCAGCAACTCATCTCCTCCATCCAAGCTGCCACCAAGCGCCATTGTCTCACCAGACATCCTCTTTAGGAGATTCCTTCTCATCTTCATTCTCTTGTTATTTTGTTTAGCATATTTCTGATTAGTGTAATAAACAACACTTTGTATATATCAGATTTGCTTCATTTCTCGACTCTCTATCTTTTTATTTATCCTTTCCTGAATATTTATCTTGGCTATTTCTTAATTACGAAAATACTAAAAAAAATCACAAAACCCCAAAAACACCAAAAAGAAACAAAGTGAAACACAGATTTCAAAGAGACGTCGCCTCCCCGTGTTTGACCTGGGACTTCCTTGGAGTTTCGGTAAAATTTTATTTGATAACGAGTTTTACAACTACAACAATGGGTTTCTCAAAACCCTAACTTTTCCCTTGCGAAAACCTGCTTATCAGCTCATGACCATCCCGAGAGATGTAGAGAAGACTCAATTCGAATCTGCAGGAGGTCATGAAGAAAGAGATTATCAAGTGGTTAGATGCTGGTATCATCTACTCGATATCTGACAGCCGTTGGGTGAGCTCGATCCAAGTTGTACTTAAGAAGGCAGGGCTTACCGTGATTACGACTAAATCTGGAGAGACCATCTCGACATGTATTGCAAATTCGTGGAGAGTCTGCATAGACTATCGGAAATTGAATGCCTCTACGAAGTAAGATCATTTCCTGCTTTTGTTCATTGACCAGATTCTCAAGAAACTGGCGGGAAATTGATTTTTCTATTTCCTGGATAGGTACTCCGAATATAATCAGGTGTCAATTCATCATGAGGATCAGGAAAAGACCACCTTTACCTGCCCCTATGGTATGTACGTGTTTTGCAGGATTTCATTTGGGCTATGCAACGCACCTGCCACCTTTCAGTGGTGAATGCTAGCCATATTCTTAGATATGGTAGGTAATTACCTTGAGGTCTTCATGGATGACTTCTCGGTATTCGATGAATCTTTTGATGAATGTCTCTTGCATTTGGTCCAAATCCTTAAGAGATGCACCAAAGTGAACTTGGTTCTCTCTTGGGTAAAGAGCCACTTCATGGTTCCTAAGGGCATCATTCTTGGACATCTTGTCTCTGAGAGAGGTATCCAGGTCGATTGAGCTAAGGTGAATCTCATTTCCAAATTACCTGTGCCTAACTCGATCAAAGATAGATCATCCTTGGGTCACATTGGCTTTTACCGCTGATTCATATCTGATTTTTCCAAGATCGTGCGCCCCTTGACGAATATCCTCTTAAAGGACACGACTTTCAAGATGATGAGTGAGTGCATTCACGCATTTGAGATCCTACATGACCGAGTCACCTAAGCACCAATCCTACAATCTCCTGACTGGTCTCAACCCTTCGAGATCATGTGTGATGCATATGACCACGTAGTAGGAGTGGTGTTGGGTCAGAAAATCGACAGGAAACCGGTGGTCATATATTACGCCAACAAGACATTGGATGAGGCTTAATGCAATTACACAATTACAGAGAAAGAGCTGCTGGCCGTAGTATTTGGTTTGGAGAAATTTAGATCAAACCTCCTAGGTTCCCATGTCATCATATACTTGGATCACATTGTAGTGAGGCACCTACTCACAAAGAAGGACGCGAAGCCTGGATTAATTTGCTGGATCTTGCTGTTGCAAGAATTCGATCTTGAAATTTGCGACAAGGTGGGAAAGCAGAATGTGGTAATTGACCATTTGTCTTGCCTTCCTTCTTCGTTCATTGACTCGTCTGAACCTATTACCAAACACTTTCCGGATGAGCATCTCTTGGCCATTAACGGACTTCCCTGGTTTGCCGACATCATGAACTACTTGGTTATGAGGAAAGTCTTGCTAGATTAGGCAACTTCCAGGTGGGACAAGTTGATTTCCAATGCCAAGTATTTTATCTAGGAAGATCCGTATCTGTTCCACATCGGTAATGACCAAGTGATCTAGAGATGCATTCCCGACGACGAGGTCAACGACGTCATCTCATTCTTTCATGACCAGGCCTGCAGTGGCATTACTCCGGGCGTAAAACCGTAGTGAAGATCCTCCAGTGTGGGTTCTTTTGGCCCACCATGTTCAAAGATGCACAATCATATTGTAGGGCATGCGCTCGTTGTCAGACCCTCGGCATCATGGGCCCGTGTGATATGATGCCCTTAAATCCGATCATCGTGTGTGAAATCTTTGACATTTGGGGAATTGATTTCATGGGACCCTTTCCAGGATCTAACAGCTTCGAGTACATCTTACTCACTGTTGATTACGAATCAAAGTGGATCGAAGTCGTCCCCACTAGAGCAAACGAACATAAAGTTGTTCTTCGGTTCATTCAGGAGAACATCTTTTCTAAATTTGGGGTTCCAAAAGCCATCATCAGGGATGGTAGGTCTCATTTCGCAAATGTGTAGTTCCAGTCCTTGATGAAAAAGTATGGGCTGCCACATCATATCTCTACTCCTTATCATCCCTAGAGTAATGGATTGGCTGAACTATCAAATCAAGAGATCAAGAAGATCCTTCAGGTCACTATTTGGCCTAACAGGAAGGATTAGTTTGCCTGCCTTCCAGAAGCCTTGTGGGCCTATAGGACCGCTCATAAGACCCAGTTAGGAATGTCTCCCTTCAGACTCGTCTACGGGAAGGCATGCTGCCTCCCCATCGAAATGGAGCATAAAGCCTACTGGGCAATATAGAAGTGCAATCTAGATCTTATGAAGGCTAGAATCCACCATCGGTTGCAAATAAGCGAGATTGAGGAACTACGCAATGACGCATATGAGAACTCTCAAATCTATAAAGAGCGGGTCAAAGCCTTCCATGACAGACACATTTCACAAAAATCTTTCCATCTTGGTCAGAAAATGTTACTTTTCGATGCCAAACTCAAGCTCTTCCCAGGAAAACTCGGATCAAAATGGATTGGACCATTCCTCGTGAGATGAGTGTTTGCAAATGGAGCTATCAAAATTAGTGGACTCAGCCACGAATCAAAACCATTTGTGGTAAACGGTCAAAGAATCAAACCGTTCTTTGAACTTACTCACTCAAATCTAGCTGCAGTATCTTTTGATCTCCATTCTCCCCGAGCTTCATTGCGCCTAGCTGATGGCGTTAAACTTAGCTCTTAACGGGAGGCAACCTATCATTTTTGAAAAACCCAAGGCCCTTCTGATAAATGATAGTTTATCATCATTCTTATACCCTAAAACAAACCTAGCTCTTAGGATTTTAACTTCGCAAACAGGTTTCTAGGATGCATTTAGGCATCACTTAGGTTAGGCATGCATTGTATTTTTTTTTTTTTGTTTTTGACACGTGTACTTGAGTGTTAGGGTTGATTAGATAGCCAGACCTATAAAACCCTAACATTCAGGAAGGTGACAGGTGAAGAAGAGGTTCAATCCAGCTAGGACTCAACTAAATCCAGCTTACCATAGCTGGATACCAGCTCACTTGGGTTAGGGTTAGCTTTCTTAAGCTCCATTTAGCTCATCTTAGCTAAATGACAGTTTAGGGTAGCTAAACTTAGCTCAACCTAGCTTAAGTTAGCTCAGATCCAACTCAACTTAGTTGAGTCTAGCTCCTCTTAAGCTCCAATCAGTTCACTGGGAGCTCTAGCTAGCTCAACTAAGTTGATAGGAGTCCACCTTAGCTCAGGTCCGGGTACTTCCTGCTCCGCTCAACTTAAGACCATTGAAGATGACTTCAATTAGCTCAGGCCAGCTCAAGTCTAGCTCCCGGGGACTCCACTTAGCTCAACCTAGTTGAGCTAAGATATTTTAGCTACTCCAGCTAGCTAGGTCGTCCCCAGGAAGATCAGACCCAGTTCACCTCAGCATAATTCAGCAGAAGCCAGCTCACTTTATCGTAGCTTAACAGCTAGCAAAAAACTAGCAAGCTAAGCTAACTAAAGTAGTTCCCTGCAATTCTCTTCAGTAGCTACCAGCTCTAGTTCAACTCTAGACAACTCTTCCTCAGGCCCTCTCCCTAAACCCTAGCTCCAACCTACCTCCTCCTCTACTTACCTACTAGTTAAGCTAGCTTAGCTAGCTTAGTTAAGCTCTCCACTCCATGGCCATCCACCATCCACCATGGCCAACCCTAAACTCCGCCTACATAAGCCTCCACTTCAACCCTACTTAAGTTCACCTAGCTCCACCTACTCCTACCCACATTGGCGCCAACCAACATGCACCTCTTTACCCCATCACCACCTTCAAAAGCCACCAAAAAGGTGGCACCAAAATTTCCATAACCACCCTTGTTTTGACGCCACCAATTCCCTCCAAAAATCCCTCCATCTCACCCCTGCACCTACCCTTAAAGGCACATCCAACTATCCATTTTTTCCCTCCATTTTCTCCCTTTTAGAAGCCACCCCCCTTTGCGCCAAAATGGTGGCAACCTTCCATCATGGATGGTCACCAGGGGGTGCCCTAAACCCTTAACTACCTCCCATGCACACCTCCTTGTTGGCGCCAATTAGTCTCCACCTTAGGATCAACTAGCCACCTCCATCATGCCATCCTAGCCATCCAACCAAAGGCCACCAAACCCCCTTCATATCCCTTGGTTTGGCGCCACCTATCCATGGCCCTTAGATCATCTAACCACCACCAAAAACATATCCTAGCTATCCATGCCATGCACGCCTACCTACCCCCTTAACCCCTCTATAAAAAGGCCCATAACCACCACCATGGGGGACACCTTTAGCTTCATTAATTCCACCATGTTCCACCTACCATAGTCGACCAAGAGAAGAAGGAGAAGAAGAAGATTAATGGGACACTTTGTCCCCTTGGTGCCTTCCCCTCTTCCCTTCTCACTTGTGCCCCCACCAGCCAGAGGACTAGCCAGGCAAGGAGGACGTCCAGGAGGAGGTTCTTGAGGGTGGTGCACGCCCACCCTAGGAGGAATTCTTGTGGGTGGAAATCTTCCACCCTTGGAGGAGCAAGGGCATGCCCATCTAGGGCTTGCCAGGAAGAGGATCTCACCAACTTGACGGAGCTTTTCAAGGAAGGAGAAGGAGAACTTTTCAAGCCCAGAAGCAGCTAAGCTTGGAGCAAGAAGCTTCTCTTCTTCACCAACATCACTAGGAGAATTTGTGTTTTACTTTTTGTATTTTCATTTTTTTTTAGTAGAAGTATTCCTCTACTTGTCTTTTTGTAAAACGAATTTCTCCTTAATCAAGGTTGCTTTTTTTTTCAATTCTGGTTACTTTTTCTTGCATCTTATTACTTTTACCATAGTGCACTCACACTCTCTCTTTAATTACCCTAGGTCTTCATGTACCTAGGGTGAGCTTAGAGAGAAGAATTGCTTATCACTTAGGCTTTAGTTTTAGCAAGTTAGGTGTAGTCTTTTTCCTGCTTTCAAATTCATAATTTCCTGTTACTCGAAAATCCAAAAAAATCTTATATTCAAAAATAAAAAAGAAAGTTGATTTCCCTATTGTCAAGCGAGAGTATTTAAAGTACATTCTTACCTCCTTGGACGACCTTAGATATCATTGCTTTCATTTCGTGTGTGTAGGAGCATTACAGGAGGGAAGCGGGGATTTGGAAGTAAGAGCTTAAAGTCACTTTTCTTCCAATGGATTTCAGGTTAGTTCCTTGCTACTTGTTACATTTTCTCTAAAAAATTACCAAAAAAATATTAAATCAGGCTTTCAGGATCATAAACATAAAAATTAGGTATAGTGGTGACCTTTAAATGCAATTGTTTGGTTTTTTGAATCATTTAACACCACTTTACCTTAAGTGTTGGTGTTCTGATTTTCGGGTCTAGACTTTTGTCCGGACTTCTAAAATCAATTCCTGACACCACATGCCTCTTAAAATCTTGAAATTTCACCCAAAGATTCAAAATCAAGTCAAGACAATTTTTTCAAAATTTTAGAGCAATTGGAGTTGTATAGAAGTTTTAAAAATTCATGGACCATAGGACGTCATCTCCTCTGATTTTACTATTTCGTTACTGTCCACAAATTTTAAGAAATTTTCTACTTATCCAATTTTTGTGAAATTTAGCTTTATAGAATTTTTGTGAAATTCTACACAACATATAAAATCAAAAAAATTTTTTGTGGCCTGTGGTGGTACTGAAAAGTCTAAAATACCCACGAATATCATTTTTGAACTTTAACACCAGCACAAAGGAAAATCTTAAAAAAATATCAAACAAATTTTGAAAATTACAAAAAAATATTTTCTAGAATCCTTGTTTGATTTGCTTTCTAGTAGTGGTGTTGTTTGCTTTGTTTGGACTACTACTTAACAAGAAAAGCCTAAAATAATTTACCAGGAGTAACATTTCTGTTTAAGGATCAAATCAATTAGGGTTTCTTTTCATTTTTAGAGACCTACTTTTTAAAAGGAAATCAACATTCACCTATATAACTTGATTTCTTTTTTATTATGGATCTTAAACTTGTTTGAAAGCTTAAAAAGAGAACCCTAAAAGATACTATGCTAAATCAAATCCTAAAAGCACAAAAACAACAAAAAAATTGTGTGACAACTTGAAATTAGCATTGGAATCACTCCTTCCAATTTGCACACACTTTAAAAAATTGACATAATAGGGCAATACCCCAATTAATGCCCTCCACATTCTCATGCACAATTAGACACCCAAGCCTAAATTAAAATAAGTAGTCATTTGACTATTTGACTTCACCAAAACTTAGGCTTGATATCCAATATCTAAGAATTACTAAGCATTCCTAATTCCTTTTGAACATGCGACGACAGACTAAGAGGGAAGTCAAACGATGGGTGCAGGTTTACACAAGCCCCTGGTGATTTTCCAAGGACATGCTTGGGCCCAATCCACCTCTTTTAGGCTAGTTGAGTAATCTTAAGGAACTATATTCTCTTATCAATTTCTTCTTTATTAGGTTCCCAAGTCTTAGGTTGCATTAAGGAGTCAACCTTAGGACAGATTAGGCTTGGTTGTTTGATTTGTACACTTTCCCTCATCTCTCTCTCTCTCCTCAACTCCCATTCTTCTATTAAGTGTATGCACGGGCGAAGGTCCCAAAATCCACATCTCCAGGGACCATTTGATTTTGCCCCTCGCACCAAAAGATCTTTATTTTCTTCTTCTTCCTTTGTTTTTAACATGGAAAATCATTCAAAAAATTCTGCTTCCACATCCCAACCCGAACCTAACCCATCAGTTGACCCACAAGCTGACTTCACCATCCCGAACCTCCTGCATTTGGATCTACCACAAAACCCTGAATGGTTAGGCAGACCTTTAAATCAAAATACAAACCCCTTTTCTCTTATGGTTGACCAATTGGTTTGATTTCAACAAAACAAGCAGCAGCTGGCTAGGATAGTCACAAACCTAGACGACCAAAGATCGGGTCAACCACTTGGGGAACCTCTTGTACCTCTTAAGGATTTCTATGATCCTTCTAACTATGAAGAGAGACCCAAAGTAGTTATACCCCTAGGGGATTTTGAAATTAAACCCGCCATTCTAAACCTAATTAATTAAACATTTTCATGGTCTTCTGAGAGAGGACCCCTTTTGCCACCTCGAGGAGCTAACTGTCCTCGCTCAAATCACTCATTCCTGCAAAGTGCAGGAAGAGGTGTGGTTCATGAGACTTTTTCCTCTCTCACTAAAAGACAAAGCTTCACATTGGCTTAGAATAGTTGGGCGTCCTATCACCACCTGGCCCCAATTAAAAAGTACTTTTCTCAAAAAATTCTTTCTGATAGATCGTCCAAATGCTTTACGTTGATCAATAATGACCTTTCAACAAAAATCTGGTGAACCTCTCCATGAGTCTTAGGAGAGATTTCAAGAACTACTTAGAAGTTGCCCCCACCATGAAATTCCACGATGGCAGCTAGTGCAGATCTTCTATCATGGATTAGAAGATCAATTAAAAAGATTCGTGGATACTTCATGTGGGGGCAATTTCCTTAATAAAGATGTTGAAAGTGCCTACCTCCCTTTTGAAGAAATGAGTGAAAAATCATTTAATATCGCTTCAATGGACACTTTTGGTAGAACCAACAGCCCAAGACATAGAGTCAAAGAAATTGACTCCAAATCGACATATGTTCTAGTCACTCAAGATGATCTACACATGTTAACTCAATGACTGGATCAGATGCAAATCAACCAGAAAAAAATGGAAGAAAAGCTCACCCAAAAACAAGCTCCTTACCCTAACTTTCACCTTCTCAGAAGAGAAAATTTGCACAATATTGATACTATCCTTGCTGGGCAACAATTTGTATCTGAATTCTCACAAGATTTGATTGGGACCTTTGATCTTATGAATCAAAATCTTTTTGACCCTACCACTGAAAACATTTTGACTCTCTAGGAGAAATTTAGAAATTCCTCCAAGTTTTATAACCAAAATTGGAGGACAAACCCGAATCCCTCCTAGAAAGCCCCAAATCAAGTTCTATTTCCCAAACAAAATTAATTTGGGAATTATGGGCAAAACTTATATCAACCTAGGCCATCCCAGGAAGATATCAACACCCAGGTGATCCGGATTTTACGCGGTTTGTAAAATACATTGTTGTAACGCGTAAAATTGATCAACTCTTAAATTTGTAAACCTAGATAGGGAAGTATCTAGGGTCGTCCAAGGAGGCCAAATTGTTTGCAAATCAAATCCCTTGCTTGGAAAATGGAAATTAACTTTCTTTTTGGTCTTTTAATATATATAATTTTTTTGATTTTGAAATAACGAGAACACCTGAATTTTGTTGGTGGAAAAGACTAACACCTATAATTACTAAGCTAACACCTAGGTGACAATTAATTCCTCTCCCTAAGCTTACTCTAGGCACGTGGAGGCCTAGAGTAATTAGGGCGAGGGAGTGAGAGTGCTAGAAAATAAATCAATTAAATGCAACAAAGAAGGCAACTTTAAATTAGGATTCAAAAAAAATGTTCTACAGAAAACCCTAATAGGGGAAAGCTTTTCCTATTACTATCAAGGTACAAAAGTAAAAGAAAACTAATGGTCCTGATGATGATGATGGTGAAGAAGAGGTGGAGGCTTCTTGTTCCAAGCTCGGTAGCTCCCAGACTTGAAAAGATCTCCAACTCCTTCCTTCTATAGCTCCGCCAGAATGATGTCCTCCAAGGCAATCCCTAGGGGGCGTGCCCTAAACTTCTCCTCAAGGGTGGACGTCCATCCTAAGTGCTTCTCCCTTGCCTGGCCGTCCTCCTGGATGAAGAATTTCTCCTCCTTAACGTGGCAAAAGGTGAAGGAATGAGAAGAAGGCACCAAGGGGGCAGGTGATGTGCCCCCTTAATCTTCTCCTTTCTTCCTTCTCCTTGGCCATGGGCTATGGTGGATGTAAGGTGGAATTAGACTAAATGGAGGATGGGAATTATGTAGTGGTAGTAGTAGGGTAGGGTATTTGTAGGGTTTAGGAGGGAAGGGGTTGGCGTGGACGCATGTAGGGTTAGGATGGACTTATAAGGTGGTTAGGGGTGGTTACAATGATCCAATGGAGGGGGCTATTTGGTGCCACCTAAAGGGCATGATGGGTGACGGTTATGGTGGCCAAAGGGCACCTAAAAGTGGCACCAACCATGGAAGGGTGCCATGGGTTGGCGCCAACTTGAAGGCTTCTAGAAGGAAGGTGAGGTGTAGGGTGGATAGGGCTTGGAAGGGGTAGGTGTAGGGATGAGATCAAAGGAGAGCTGGCACCACTTTTATGGATGGTTAAGGGTGGTTTTGGTGCCAACTTGGAGGTTCCTTTTGGTGGTTGTTGAGGGGTGAAGAGATGGCTAAGGTTGGCACCAACTTAGGGTGGACTAGGTGGAGCTTAGGTGTAACTTAGGTGGGCTTGAGGTAGAGGTAGTTAGGTTGGACTTTAGGGTGATGGATGGCCCAAGGAGCTTGAGCTTAACTAAGCTAAGCTAAGCTAGCTTAGCTAGTAATGGAGTAGAGGAGGAGGCAATGGGAGCTAGGGTTTGAGGAGAGGAGCTGGACAAAGGAAGTCTAGAGCTGAACTGGAGCTGATAGCTGCTGAAGAGGGTGGCATGGAGCTACTTTAGCTGGCTTAGCTTGCTAGTTCTTTGCTAGCTGCTAAGCCAAGCTAAAGTAAGCTAGCTTCTACCACAAGGATCTGAGGTGGGCTGGGTTTGGTGCTCCTCGGGAGGATCAAGCTGATTGAGATAGCTAAGGTAGCTTAGCTTGACTGAGTTGAGCTAAGCTGAGTCCCCAGGAGCTAGACTTGAGCTTCCTGAGCTAAGATGAAGTCATCTTTAGCTGGCTGGAGTTGAGTGGAGCTGGATGTAGCTGGACTTGAGCTGGGGTGAACTCCAGTCAACTTAGTTGAGTTAGCTAGAGCTTCTAGTGAATTGATGGGAGCTGAGATGAGCTAGACTCAGCTAAGTTGAGCTGGATCTCAGTTGACTTGATCTAAGGTGAGCTAAGATGAGCTCTCTTAAGTTGCCATTCAGATGAGATGAGCTAAATAGAGCTGGGATGAGCTAACCCTAGTTCAAGTGAGATGGATTCCAGCTATGGTGAGCTAGATCAAGCTGAGTTCCAGCTAGTTTGAGCTTCTCCACCAATTGCCTTCACAAGTGCTAGGGTTCTAGGGATCTGACAATCTGTTTATCCCTAACACTCATAAAAACATGTCCAAAAGGAAATAAAAAGTAAAATGCATGCCTAACCTAATTTATGCCTAAATGTAACCCAAAAACCCATTTGCGGAGCAAAAACCTAAGAGCTAGGTTTGTTTTAATGCAAAAGAATGATGATAAACTAGGGTTTATCACCAGGTCATGAAGACTTTGCATGGAATGCAGACTCAAATGACTGAAGTAACCGGTATGATTACCAATTTACAACATCAAGTCAAGGTTACTCCTGATCATAGACCTACTGGCAACCTGCCATCCCAACCCATGCCTAACCCTAACAATCAACGGAATCAATATCATGGTGGATATCCCAGTCAACTTATCTACTCAGCACCCCAGCATCCGCCGGGTTTTAATCCGAATCAGGCTTCTCGTCCTCCTCCTAGAAACAACCATACTGCAAATGCAATGACTCTGAGGAACGGGAAAACCACTCATGATCCCTTTCCTGCTCAAGAAACCCGCCTAAAAGAAAAGCAAATCAACTCTTCTCCCTCTTCCTCTAACCCCATTTAGGAACCCAAAAAAGCAAAATAGGAACACCTAGCACCTTTTCCACAAGACCTTCACTCTTCGCAAGCTAAGAAAAAGAAATCCGAGACCACTGATAAGGAATTGATAGATCTTTTTGGGCAAATAGAAATAAATATCCCTCTCTTAGATGCCATAAAATACATCCTTGCCTATGCCAAATTCTTAAAAGATTTGTGTACCCCTAAAAGGCAGCCAAGAAACCTAGGAAATGTGATCCTTCCAGAGACAGTAAGCTCAATTGTGTAGAGCAAACTACCTCTAAAAAGAAAAGATCTAGGTGCCCCCTTTATTCAAGTAGTCATTGATGACACTTATTTTGATCACACCTTATTGGATCTCGGTGTCTCAATTAATCTCATCCCCACTGTCATTTTCGAAGAATTCAAGATCGGTGAATTAAAGCCAGTCAAGGTAACACTTCAACTAGCAGACCGATCTACAATTAAACCCAAGGGGATTGTTGAGGATGTAATAGTCTAGGTCAAAAACTGCCTATTTGCCGTAGATTTTTTGTTCCTAGATATAAAGGTACTGGAAGCTTTAAAGAATGCCCCCATAATT
The DNA here is from genome assembly GCA_037157565.1 of Thalassia testudinum. Taxonomy (NCBI): domain Eukaryota; kingdom Viridiplantae; phylum Streptophyta; class Magnoliopsida; order Alismatales; family Hydrocharitaceae; genus Thalassia; species Thalassia testudinum. The sequence goes on from JAZHRO010000031.1 coordinate 152,232,060, forward strand.
CTTGGAAGACCATTCTTAGCCACTGCCAAACCCAATATCGATTGTGATTTTGGAAAGATGAAAATCATGTGCGGCGGTGAATCTATTACCCTAGATATTTTGCAAGCTTTTAGGCATTTCCTTGAACCAGATTTCTTTGATGAGTCGGATTCTGAGATTGAAAATTTAGTGGAGGAAACAATGCAAATTTCACAAATGGGTTCCTGCTTTGTAGTTCACATGGTTTTTGAACAATCTAATTTAACCCACCCTCCCACCCTAACCACACCTTCCCCATCTGACTCTTCATCTAACCCCCTCCCTCTCACTTCACCCCTAAAAGCAGAAAACATTTTGGAGCCAAGCCCTCAACTGGAGTTAAAACCCTTGCTCGACTCCCTTAAATATGTTTTCTTGGGTCCAAACCAGACCATGCCCCTGATTATCAATTCTCAACTTACTGGGGCACAAGAGGAAAATTTTCTCTAGGTATTGAGCAAAAGCAGAAAAGCTATTGGCTGGATCCTTTATGATCTTAAGGGTATTAATCCGTCCTACTGCAGCCATCGAATTTATCTTGAGGACAACTCTCGCCTCTCCTGCCAACCACAAAGGCGCATGAACCTTAATATGTAAGAGGTGGTAAAAAAGGAGATTATAAAGTGGCTTGATGTTGATATCATCTACCCTATTTCTGACAGCTCCTGGGTTAGTCCCAGACAAGTAGTTCCAAAAAAGGCTAGACTAATAGTTGTCACAAATGAACATGGGGAAAATATAGCCACTAGGACCACATCTTCTTGTCGCGTGTGCATTAATTACAGAAAATTGACCACCGCCACCAAGAAAGACCATTTTTCGCTCCCTTTTATTGATCAAAGTTTGGAGCGACTAGCCAGACATGATTACTACTACTTTCTAGATGGTTATTCTGACTATAATCAAGTTGTGGTCTATCCTGAGGATCAAGACAAAACGACATTCACCTGCCCCTTCGAAACCTTTGCTTTTCGAAGGATGCCTTTCGATCTTTGCAATGCACCTACGACTTTTCAATGATGTATGCTTGCAAATTTTTCGGACCTGGTAGGTGAATTATAAGCACCTCTGTTTTGATGTACCAAAATTATATTTATTACTAAGACTGACATTTCATGACTATCTTGGATTGAAGCCTCTGTTCAAGACACAAGCTTAGATAGTTGCTGATGTGCATCTTTTTCATTTATTTGAGTCTAGGACTTTATTATAAGGAACCTCAAATAAAACTCAAAATGATTTTTTTGTGTATCTTTTCAAATCCAAATTTTAGGATTATTGATCGACCAAAACACTTTGATCGAATAACCTACTTACTTGACCGATCAAATCAGTCCAGTTTAGGAAGTTGAGAAAAATCCTCTTGATCGATCAACCAAGCTAATTGATCGACCAACAAGTGATCGACCAACATTCTTAATTGATCGACCAAAGTACTTTTTGATTGACCAATTAACCTTAATTGATCGACCAATTTTGTTTCCTATTCAAGCAATACTTTTTGTATAAATAGAGGTCGTACGCAGCCCATTCCTACACAACGTTTAAATAGAAACATCATTAAGAAACAAAGCTTCTCGTGCTTATTGCAAAAGGCTTCACGTTCCATTCTTCACGCTCTTCGAAAGCACGACCCGTCGAACCTCTATGAAAAATCGGTTTGATCATTTATTGAGGTTCCATAGAATTCATTTTCTTGTTATTCTATTTTGTTGTTTTGATTTACGGATCCCAAACCTGTTTGGAAGATCCATGGTCGTTTTTGCTTCTCTTTGCGATAAAAGAGAAGGCTTTGTAAGAAGTTGTGCCACCCTTGTTCAAGTGGTGCGAATAGTGGATTGACTAGCTTGTACTAGTCGGAAAAATCCTAAGCTGGGAAGCTTAGGTAGTGGTTTTCTCCCGGATTGGATTTCCACTATAAATCAGGTGTACTATGTGCTTGAATCTCTGTTGTCTTATTTTTTAATCTGACTCATATTTTTAAAGTAATACTATTCACTCCTCCCCTCGAGTATTTAGTTGCGATCCACAGGATATTCTCCAACTCTCATTTGGTATCAGAGCTTAGTTGTCCAGAAGATGTCAAAATCGTCAGTCAACACATTCGCTAAGGGGCAATCTGCTGTTCATCCTCCTCTCTTTGACGGGACGAACTATGAATATTGGAAGACAAGAATGCAAATCTTCCTGGAGTCCATGGATTTCAAGGTGTGGGACGTCATACCCTCCAAGTATACTCGTCCTGAGATCAAGGAGTGGCTATGACACCAGATCAAAAGAAGATGGCAACCCATAATGCAAAAGCCATGAATGCAATCTTCTGTGGGCCTTCGAGAACAGAATTCAATCGTGTTTCTGCTTACAAGACAACCAACGAGATCTCGAACATCCTTGAAGTGACCCATGAAGGCACAACAAAGGTAAAGGAAACTAGAGTGAATTTACTAACGCAAAATTATGAGCTTTTCAAGATGAAGAAAGGCGAGTCAATCAAGGAAATTTTCACGAGGTTTATGAACATTATAAACTCTCTAAGGAACCTAGATCAGGAGATCAAGAATGAAACACTGGTGAGAAAAATATCCGATCTCTCACTAGCGATTGGGAAACCAAGACCACAACTATACAGGAGTCGAAAGATCTGTCTACCCTCAAATTAGACGATCTTATCGGAAGTTTGATGGCCTATGAAGTTCAACTTCAACACATGAAGGAGAATGAAGGCGAAGGAGTAAAGAAGAAAGCCATAGCCCTTGAAACCACTCAAGAATCTGAAGAAACTTCAAGTGGAGAAGAAGAGGAAGACATAGCACTCCTATCCAGAAAATTCAGAAAGTTTCTTAAGGACAAGAAGAACCGAAGGAAGAAGAAAGAAGGAAGAAACAACGACGTAGTTGTTTGTTACAATTTCAAGAGAAAGGGACACATTAAGAAGGATTGTCTACTTCTCAGGAAGGAATCTGAAAAGAAGCACTTTAGTAAAGATGGAAAGAAGAAAGCCTTTACTGCAACTTGGGATGAGTCAGACTCAAGTTCAGAAGAAGATGAAACATCAGAAGAAGAAGCTCTTCACGGTTTGATGGCGCTAGAAGATGATGTAACCTCCTTTACTCAAGATGAACTATTAGAAGCATTCCTTGAATTGCATGATATAGCTACATCATTAAAATTAGAAAACAAAAACCTAATAAAGATACTAGACAAAGAGAAAGCACAAATAGAAGCACTTGACAATCAACACAAAGAAATATCTGTTGAAATTACAACACTAAAATCTCAAATAAACCATTTAGAAATAGACATAGATAAGTTGAAAGGAAACTCTGCTGTTCTATTAAATGACCTAACCAAATTCACAAATGGAAGTAGAAATCTACACAAATTGTTAGGAACACAAACCCAAAGCACCACAAAGTTTGGGTTAGGCTATTTACCAAAGAATAGTCATGAAGCATCTAGTTCCAGTAAAAACAAAGAGAAAGGTAGCTTGCCAAAACAGGCAATGAAAACTAACCACTGTGGACCCAAGTAAAAATGGGTACCAAAAAGCATTTTGCAATCTTATTTTGTAGGCTCAGTAGATTATAAGAAGTGGACTTTCTAACAAATCAATAGAACATTGAAGCCACTGTACCAAACGAAGCCTCACAATCACAAATCAATGATAGGAAAGAGAAGAAAGAAGATGGATTATGGACAGCGATTGTTCCAAGCACATGACCGGCGAGGAAAACCTATTCCTACAACTCAACCTTCAGGAAGGTGGTACGGTCATGTTCGGGAACAACCACAAGGGCCGTATTATTGGTACTGGCCAAATTGGTAATTCTTCTACCTCTATTGAAATTGTGCACTTAGTTAAAGATTTAAAACACAATCTTTTAAGTGTAAGCCAAATATGTGATAAGGGGAACAGAATCGCATTTACATCAAAAGGTTTTAAAATTCATGATGAAGAAACAAATCAAGTCATTCTTAAAGGAAGATATTTACACCATAAGCTTCGATAAATATGACAGTCTTGAATGTCTAGTCGTATCTGACGAAGAAGCAACTCTTTGGCATAAAAGACTAGGTCATGTTCACATGGGAAACATTAGTAAACTAGTGAAACATGAACTTGTCAAAGGTTCGCCAAGGATCGACTTCAAGAAAAGCAAAATCTGCGATTCTTGTTAAGTAGGCAAACAAACCAAAAACCCTTCTAAACCAAAAAGGATGGTTAACACTTCTCAACTCCTGGAGCTACTTCACTTAGACTTATTCGGACCAACCAAATCCGAAAGCCTAAGCGGGTGCAAATATTATTTAGTCATAATTGACGACTTCTCTAGATTTACCTGGGTATCTTTCTTAAAGAGCAAGGACTTAACCTTAGATGACTTTGGCAAACTAGTTAGAAGATTACATAATGAAAAAGGATCTGAAGTAATCAAAATCAGAAGTGATCATGGTGGAGAATTTGAAAATTAATCTTTCTCGAATTTTTGTGATCAATATGGAATTAAACATGAGTTTGCCTTCCCTAGAGTTGCACCGCAGAATGGTGTAGTTGAGAGGAAAAATAGGACCTTACAAGAGTGTGCCCGCGCAATGCTGTGCGAGTCAAAGATGCCTTGATATTTTTGGGCTGAGGCTGTAAACACTGCTTGTTATATCCAAAATAGAACCCTGATCAGACTAATTCTAAAGAATACTCCCTTTGAACTCTATCATGGAAGAACACCTAGAATTTCTTACTTCAAGATTTTTGGATGTCGATGTTTTATACTTAACACTAAAGATAATCTTGATAAGTTTGATACAAAAAGCTCAAAAGGGATTTTCCTAGGTTATTCAACCAGAAGTAAAGCCTATGGGGTCTTTAATGGGAAGAATTCTGTTATTGAAGAAACTATGCATGTATCATTTGATGAAAAATTAGTTCAACTTAAATCTTCCATGATTGATGATGATGATATAATAGATGATCCTTCAAACATTCCAGAAGATATTATTTCTAATGAACTACCCAAAGAGATCTCTTTTGTAAAATATCATCCTAAAGAACTAGTAATAGGAGATTTATCTAAAGGAGTTCAGACCAGATCTTCCCTTAACACATTAGCATTTACAGCTTTTGTATCTCAATTAAAACCTAAAAATATTAAGGAAGCCTTCTTAGATAATTATTGAATTATTACTATGGAATATGAGCTAAACCAATTCAGGAAAAATCAAGTGTGGGAACTTGTTCCAAAACTCGAGCAACAAACTATTATTGGAACCAAGTGGATTTTTAGGATCAAACTTGATGAATTAGGACAAGTAGTTAGAAATAAAGCGAGACTTATGGCTCAAGAATATAATCAAGAGGAAGGAATAGATTTTCATGAAACATATGCACCTGTTGCCCGACTTGAATCTATTAGAATGTTGCTAGCTTTTGCAGTCCATATGGAATTCAAGCTTTTCCAAATGGGTGTTAAAAGTGCCTTTTTAAATTGATTCATTAAGGAGGAAGTCTTTGTTAAACAACCTCCAGGATTTGAAGATGCAAATCATCCAAAACACATATACAAATTAAATAAAGCATTGTATGGATTAAAACAAGCTCCACGAGCCTGGTATGAAAGATTAAAAACATACTTAATTGACAATGAGTTTAAAATTGGTCAAATCGATCCAACTTTATTTACAAAAAGAAAACAAAATGACCTCCTAATAATTCAAATATATGTAGATGATATTATTTTCGGTGCTACTAATGATCTACTTTGCCAAGAATTTGCAAAGGTTATGCAAGATTAATTTGAGATGAGTATGGAGGGAGAACTTAAGTTCTTCCTAGGTCTTCAGATTGATTAACTATCCTCTGGAATCTTCATATTTCAAACAAAGTACACAACAGAGATATTAAAGAAATTCTCAATGGACAAAGTCAAAGGTAAAGAAATATCGATGGCAGCTTCTACTCAACTAAAAACTGATGACATAGGTAAGTCAGTAGACCAAAAATGTTATAGGAGCATGATGGGATCTCTGTTATACTTAATTGTAAGTAGACCTGACATTCTATTTTGCACTTGTTTATGTGCTCGTTTTCAAGTAAACCCAAAGAAATCACATCTAAATGCTATTAAAAGAATCCTTAGATATCTAAACAACACACAAGACTTAGGACTCTTCTATCCGAAGTCAGATACATTGGAATTATATTCCTTTTGTGATGCTGATTATGTGGGTAGCTTCACACATCGAAAGAGTACTAGTGGAATGACACTCTCATTTTTGCGCGTTTTGAAATCGTCGGAAATCGTAGTATAGTCGCGCTAAAATGTTCATCAAAAATGATTTGTAAAGATAACGAGACTTGAGTCCTGGTCGTTTGTCTCTGGGAGGCATTTATGCAAATTTGAAATTGATCTTTTTCACTCTACTTGTTTAAAATCGCACACTGGTTTCTAATCGTCGGATCAATGTTTTACCACCTTCATTATGAACCCTGATTACGTGCACATGTATTAGATAAATGACAAATGTGAAAGTGTGAGTTTCAGTATGCACGATTCTAGTTATATGGTGGCTGTTTATGGAAAATGCACTAATAGTTAAATCCTCAATATTTTCTGGTACCGACATGCTAGTTGCAATAGATAATAATTAAAAGTAGGAAACTTTAATCACACAAAATATATTGCAATCAATAAGCTCATAGTGATTCTCAACATAGAGATATATATATAAAAAAAATTTCTTTCATTCATTCAGGAGGGTGTTTGCAACATAGAACTAGAGGAATGCTTATAGAGGAAAGCTTGAAAGCATAAATCTAACTAACAGAAAATGATCGCATACATGAATCTATGGGAGGATTTTGCATGCATCATTGGGGGAGAATATAGTGCTACACTACTAAGCAGTAATAAAAGCATGTAACTATGAAGAACTAAGCTACTGATCTAGCAGAAATAAGGGCATTCGGAGGTGGTCTCCGATGGCCTTTGAGTGGTTGAGAGGAGGGGCGGCCAATGGTGCTTAGGCCGGCCCTTGGAAAGAGGTTGGAGAGGTGATCTAGCATCCTGGCATGGAGATGGTGGTGGCCATGGTGAGGCAACTCGTGGAGGTGGAATGTAGCTAACCTAAATGGAAGTGAATAAAGCCAAGAGATGGATGGGTGCAAATGGCCACCCCTTAGGTCTTTTTATAGACCTAAGGGAAGCTCTCTAGAGAATTATGGAATTCTCTAGAGAGGCCTATGGTGGGAGCTCGTGGGAGAGTGAGAGAGAGAGGGTGGATGGTGGTTTTTAGATCCACCAAATGTGGATCTAAAAATTGAATGGCTCTTGATTGCTAATTTTAGCAACCAAGGCAACAACACATGGTAGAGAGTTCTAGAGAACTCTAGAGTAGGTATTTTCGTATAGATGGTGTGTGTGGGTCGAAACTTAAGTGGCTAGGTTGATTAGGCTAGGTTCTAGTGGGTCTAGGTCAAGGTAGGTCTCAAATTAGGGTTGTAAACCCTAATTTACTAAGGTAAAGTATAATTAAACTTAACACAAGTTTAATTGGGTGTGTGAAAACTTAATTGAGAGTAAAATAACTCAATTAAGTTAGGTCTAGGTCAATTGGACTCTCATTGAGTCCAATTGGATAGTGTGTGCTGAGATCAGGGCTCAATTGGACAATGAGTCCAATTGAATAGGCTGATGGAATTGACTAAGATCCAAGTCACTTAGGTTTAGTGAGGACCTAATTAGGTCCTTAAGGAGGTCTAGAGGTGATGTACTAGGGTTAGGGCACCTTAATTTAGGTTCCTATGGGGTTAGAATTGGGTTTAGGGGGCTAGAGATCCAAGATCAAGGCTTGAATTCCAAAACAGGAACTGGAGGATAGTATCAGGCATCTAATAAAGTTGTTAGACGTCTTATAGTGAAAAATCAAAAGTCCAGACTTGATGTCTGGACGTTCAATCAGAGTCAGAAGGGATTTTGGGTTCTGTTTTGGGTATTCTGCAGAAAATGGACATCTGACCAAGTGTCTGGACATCCAATAACACTGCAGAAGTGGGTTTAAGGTGTGCGGGAGTTGGCTAAGGGTTCTAGACGTCCTATAACTCATCTGGACATCTAGATAGAGGCTAGAATTAGGGTTTTAAGGTTTCCTAGGGTGCGGTGACCTAATCTAAGGGTGGCTAAGGCTTAGGGAGGCTTCTAGGCTATCCTAGGGCTAGGATGGACTTAAGTTCTTCACAATTTATTGCATTATTCATACTTAATAGAATAACATACCTTAACTCCCTTACATTATTATCTACTGTATCTAATCTAAGTCTTCCGCTCCAACTCTGTTGCAACACCAGTTATCCTTTATTCTTCTAATCCAGCTTCAGATCTACCTTCTGATCAGCTTATTACCTGTAATTGGCATAATGCACCTAATCAACATATTATAGCATTATTTTATGCATAACTAAAAGAAAGCAGTAAAGATGAAAATAATGCTTATGGATGCATGAATTATCCTAACTTATGCTAAGTCCTAGCCTAATTTAGGTCAATTAAGACTTATGATTGCTGCACAATCATGGAACTTGTAAATTTCTCAGAAATTTCCTAGTCTCTTGGTTCTCTAGAAAATGAAATACTGTATCTCTATCCACAACTGAAGTAGAATATTTAACAGCATCCTTAGCATGTTCACAACTATTGTGGATGAAGCAGACTTAAAAAGATTTTAGATTATCTTTTAAAAAGAACAAAATCTTGTGTGACAACACTAGTCCAATCAATTTATCCAAGAATCCAGTACAACACTCTAGGACTAAGCATATTGATATTAGACATCACTTTCTTAGAGATTATGTCTTAAAAGGGGATATCAACTTAGAATTTATTAACACAGAAAAACAGCTAGCCGATATATTTACAAAACCTTTATCGAAAGATAAGTTTAGTCAAATTTGCCATTCACTAGGTTTATATAGATTAAAAGAGCTTATTTAAGTGGCATAAAAAAATGGCTCTTTTACTATTTTGATCGATCAATTTTCAAAAAACTGATCGACCAACCTTTGATCGGTCAAAACTATTGTTTTGATAGACCAAAACTTGAATTTGCCTGGTGGGAATTTTCCCTCTACTGTTTTCTCTTTTTGATCGACAACTAAAATCTCTGATTGACCAAACTATTTTGGTCTGAATTTTCCTTGCAAACTTTCAAATTCTGATCGACCAATACTTATTTTGATCGACCAAAATCAAATTTTGATTGACCAAAATTGGGCGGATTCACCTTTACGATTGCGATCTAGTTTCCTTGTTTTCCATTCACAATCTTCGTTTACCGTTTCTAACCTATGTGATTAGTTGCCTTAAGTGCATTTACCTATTTTACTAATCACATTCTCTTTAAAAACTCCTCATTTTTACCCCCAAACCTATTTTTTAACCATCATAAATGGTCCCCACTTCTTACAAACACTACCCCACAACTTCTCTCCTCTGATCGACCAACGCTGCCGGCTTTGACCACCTTGCACATGGCCTCCTCCGTGCGTGGATCCCTCCTGCACTGGACCTTGCAAGTGCGTGCCCGATCGTCGCATCCTCGCACCTTCATGCTCGCATCACTTCAACCTCCTCGCACACCCTCCATCCAGCCTCCATTTTTATCAACCAACTTTGGTTCAATCTCGGTACATTCTATACCTTGAATACATCCATCCCATTGGATTTTTCTTGTGTTTAAAATGTGATTTGACTTACTCTCACTTGTTTGATCTTATTTTCATTTTTTTCTTGCAAAATCTTGTAGCATACATGAGTTATTTTCATTTTGGTCTGAGGTCTTTTGGTCGACCAAACCCTTTGGTTGATCAACCAATCGTCTGGTTCTTTTTTGGTCGACCAACCAACATTTTTGATCGACCAACCATGTTTTTTCAGTACCTTATGATGGCACCCAAATGTCCTCGAGGCTCTTCTAGTCATCGTGATGATACTTTTGATCGCTTTTTTATTACCAAGGTTGCTGGTGATCAATTTTCTTTGTTTGCTAAGTTCTCTCCGCATGCCCGATGACCTGTTGATTTCACCTATTTTGAGTCTATCTTCCTTGGGATCTGTGAAAAAAATTGCATACCATCAGATTTTACGTTTATTTGAGCGGAACTTCTATGCAGGTTCCAAGCATAACTGCATTCCCGTTGTTGATCCCATGGCTTGCCACCTATTTTATGCCAATATCAAAGATATAGGTGAAGGCTACAACATCGAGTTGACCTCGAACATCTACGGGATAGAAGTTTTGGTCAATGCAGATGTTTTGACGAAGATTCTTGGTTGTCCTTCTATTGGACCTACTTTTCTTGAGTTGCATCAGCAGACTCAGTCCGATACTATCAGGGAGACCCTGATCACTCCCTCTCATTTTGACTTGGGTCATCCTGCCAAGTCACCCTTTTTCCATCGTTTACCTCGCTTTCTGAATCGTGTCTTTTTGTGGAACTTTATGTCAAAGTCCACATCTTTTGAAAACTGCCTTGGTAAAATGCTAATCACCCTCTATGCCTTTATGAAGAACAAACGGTTCAATTGGAACCATTTGATTCTTTATCTCATGAGTAAACCACCCAGCAGCTCCTTCCAATTTGGGACACTTCTATCTCATATCTTTCTCCATTTTAGTGTACTCATGGACATCAATCATAAACAGTTTATCACTCGTGTCTCCATTTTTTATAAACTCACTTATGCGAAGATGGAGCAAGCACAGGGAGCTCGTGATGAGGGTGCACCACAGGAGCAGTAGCAGCAGGAGCAGACCACAGTACCTCCTCCGTTCCCTCCTTATGAGCACTTCACTGTGACATGTCCACCTCCAATGAGACCATCACCATCTTTCTACGATCAGGATTGGAGCCTCTTGGATAGACAGATTTCAGGCATGGACTTTGTCACTATTTAGGATGTGACTGCTGGTATTTCTTTGATGATGCATAGGTAGAGAGAGATAGATATGGTTATGATGAGGCATGGGCATCAGGTATTAGATTACCTGAATGCTCAAAGTCAATTTTTGGACAGACTTGGAGAGTCTGTTCATAGCATTCAACAGCAGCTTCACTGACTTCCTCGACCTCATCGTTCGACTACCATGCCTTCTACAGCACCTCCTCCTCCTCCTACTTCATCAGCTTCACCAGCAGCATCACCAGCTGACCAGCAGATTACTCCTCCTAGCAGGACATCCAGGCATTCGACACCACGATCCTCAGCTTAGCGATGCCTTTGCCTTGGTCAGCCTGCATCTTCTGAGAGATCAAACTCACAGGATCTCGAGCTAGATACCGATCTTCAGAGCACCATGGATGCATTTATGGCATCTTTAGATGATTAGTTGTTATATTTGCTTTCATTTTGGCATGTGTTAGTTTATTCTAGACTCTTTTATATGTTATCTTTTCTAGACATTTTGTTATGATGTTGCATGAATATTATCTCCTTTAGTTTTATTTTACTAGCTCTCTCAATGCATGATCTTATATTAATGCTTATATTACTTGTTTAAGGGGGAGTTAATTGTGAAATAACCAGCAACACGTTTACTTTTTGCTGAAACAGAAAGGGGGAGATATTATGTAAAGTTATTTTCAAATTCATAATTATAATTTTGTTGCCATAAAAAATGGAGAGAATGTAAGTACCTCTGTTTTGATGCACCAAAATTATATTTATTTCTAAGACTGACACTTTAGGACTATCTTAGATTGAAGCCTCTGTTCAAGACACAAGTTCCGATAGTTGCTGATGTGTGTCTTTTTCATTTATTTGATTCTAAGATTTTATTGTAAGGAACCTCAAATAAAACTCAAAATGATTTTTTCGCGTATCTTTTCAAATCCAAATTTTAGGGTTATTGATCGACCAAACCTTTTAATTGATTGACCAAAACACTTTGATCGAACAACCTACTTACTTGATCGATCAAATCAGTTCAGTTTAGGAAGTTGAGAAAAATCCTCTTGATCGATCAACCAAGCTAATTGATCGACCAAGAAGTGATCGACCAACATTCTTAATTGATCGACCAAAGTACTTTTTGATCGACCAATTAACCTTAATTGATCGACCAATTTTGTTTCCTATTCAAGCAATACTTTTTGTATAAATAGAGGTCGTACACAGCCCATTCCTACACAACGTTTAAATAGAAACATCATTAAAAAACAAAGCTTCTCGTGCTTATTGCAAAAGGCTTCACGTCACATTCTTCACGCTCTTCGAAAGCACGACGCGTCGAACCTCTATGAAAAATCGGTTTGATCATTTTTTGAGGTTCCATAGAATTCATTTTCTTGTTATTCTATTTTGTTGTTTTGATTTACGGATCCCAAGCCTATTTGGAAGATCCACGGTCGTTTTTGCTTCTCTTCAGGATAAAAGAGAAGGCTTTGTAAGAAGTTGTGCCACCCTCATTCAAGTGGGGCGAATAGTGGATTGACTAGCTCGTACTAGTCGGAAAAATCCTAAGCTGGGAAGCTTAGGTAGCGATTTTTTCCTGATTTGGGTTTCCACTATAAATCAGGTGTACTATGTGCTTGAATTTCTGTTGTCTTATTTTTTAATCTGACTCATATTTTTAAAGTAATACTATTCACCCCTCCCCTCTAGTATTTAGTTGCGATCCACAGGATATTCTCCAACCCTCATGAACGTATGGAAGTCTTTATCGATGACTTCTTTGTATTTGGAGATTCTTTCGATCTTTATCTTAGAAATTTGGAAAGAACTCTCCAAAAATGTATAGAAGTTAACCTGGTCCTCAGTTGGGAAAAAAGTCATTTCATGGTCCAAGAAGGAATTGTCTGGGTCCATGTTATTTCCAAAAAGGGAATTGCGGTAGATTGAGATAAAATTGATGCTATCTCCAAGCTCCCACCGCCTACTACTGTGAAACAGATTTGATCTTTTTTGGGGCACTTGAGCTTCTTCTGCTGTTTCATCAAGAATTTTTCCCAAATCTCTAAGCCCTTAAGTCAACTACTTACTAAAGACCAACCTTTCGACTTTAATCATCAATGCCTGGAGAGTTTTAATTAGTTGAAGAAGGATGTCACAGAGGCACCAATTTTACAGTGACCTAATTGGAATTGTCCCTTTGAATTATTGACAGATGCCTCTGATTTTGCTGTGGGGGCCTTTCTCAGGTAGATAATTGATAAGAAGCCCATTGTGATTTATTATGCCAGTAAAACTCTTGATGATGCACAACGGAATTACATTGTTACTGAAAAAGAACTTCTTGCCATTATCTTCGCCCTAGAAAAATTCTGCTCTTATCTGTTGAGGTCACATGTCACTGTATATACTGACCACTCAATACTTAAATATCTAATAAAAAAAAAGATGCGAAACCTCGCCTTATCTGTTGGATCTTGTTGCTCCAGGAATTTGACCTGGAAATCAAGGATAAGGCAGGGTCGCAAAATGTAGTGGCCGATCATCTCTCTTGTCTCATGACAAATGATATGTTGACCCCCTGATATATTCCCTAATGAGACTATCTTAGCTGCCAATAACTTCCCCTGGTTTGCACCTATTGCAAACTATTTAGCAACAGAATGAATCCCCTCTGATTGGCCTAAAACCAAAAGGGATAAGTTCTTTGCTGACATTAAATATTACTTTTGGGAGGAGCTCAACCTTTTCCGCATCTATGCTCATTAGGTCATTAGACGGTGTGCCCCCGACTCAAAAATTCATGACATTTTGACACACTGTCATTCAATGGCTTATGATGGACATTTCTCGGGCAAGAAAACTGCAACTAAGGTCATCACTTTTGGATTCTTTTGGCCCATCCTACACAAAGATGATCATTCTTTTGTTCGGTCCTGTGTGCATTGCCAGAGCATCGACAAGATGACTCGAAAGGATATGATGCCCCTAAATCCAATTTTAGAAGTTGAAATTTTTGATGTATGGGGCATCGACTTCATGGGACCATTCATCAACTATTGTGGGTATTTATATATACTAGTCATAGTTGACTATGTATCAAAATGGATTGAAACAATACCTACTCGCACCAATGATCACAAAGTGGCAGTCGAGTTTATCAAGAAAAACATTTTCTTGAGATTCGTTATTCCCAAGGCCATCATCAGTGACGGAGGATCACATTTCACTCACTCTCAATTCCGTTACCTTCTTTCCAAATATGGGGTTAATCATAAAATTTTCGCTCCTTGCCACCCCCAAACAAATGACCAAGCAGAAGTTTCTAACTGGGAGATAAAATAAAATATTTTACAAAAGATGGTTAGGCCTGATCGTAAGGATTGGTCCAATAAATTGGACGATGCTTTATGGGCCTACCGTACGACTTTTAAAACTCTTCTCACCATGTCTCCTTTTTGTCTGACTTTTGGAAAGGCATGCCATCTTTCGGTAGAACTTGAACACAGAGCTTTTTAGGCAATAAAATAATTAATTATGGATTTATCTGAAGCCGGTACCCACATGAAACTGCAATTAACAGAATTGGAAGAATTGCATAATTTTCTTACGAAAACGTGAGGGTTTATAAAGACCGAACAAAGAAGTTTCATGATAAATATATTATTCAGAAAAATTTTTATGTCAATTAACGTGTTTGGCTTTTCGATGCCAAATTACGAATTTTTCCAGGAAAACTAAAATCCAAATGGACTGGCCTATTTATTGTCCTTAAAACTTATCCATATGGCACTGTTGATCTTTTCAATCCTAAGATGAATAATTCTTTTCAAGTCAATGGCCAACGTTTAAAGCCCTATCTAGATAATACTCTAAATCACCCATCCGACATGATTGATTTAATCGACCTACCAGCTAATGATCCTTGTTGCAATTCACGCCTGGCTGAATGGCGTAAATGATAGTACTAGATGGGAGGTAACCCATCATTTTTCCCGCTTTTCATTTTCCTATTTTTTCAGCGATTTTGGCTATCCTGATTTTGACCGTCTTCACTAAGGTAATCTCTTTCCCCTTCCTATTACATGCGGACATGCCATATCTTTAGCATGGGGGGGGTGTTTTTAAATTTTGACGATCAAATTAGGATTTTGAAAACCCTAAAACATTCAATTTTGTTGTTTCATTTTCTACATGCATACCCAAAAAAATAAAAATGTAGAAAACTTTTTGAGGAAATTTTGGAATCGGGACCAAGGTTGAAGGATTCATTTTTAGTTACAATGAGATTTAACCTTTGACAAACTAGGGATACAAATATGATTGTTAGAGTCTCTAGGTTTATTTTTTTAGACTAGATCAAGTATCCTTCTTTAAATTCCACCTGAACTCATGATGGTTCAAGTGACTTGATTTCCTTTTGTGACCTGGAAATTACTTGGCTTAGTTTTCGATCCAAAAACTTGCATCTCTTGCAAAATTCTTGTGTCAAATTTCACACACAAGCCAACATCTAAAAAACATTTAGAAATTAGAAAAACCCCTTCTTTGGCCTTAGTGAAATCCGAAGCAGATCATTGGCTTGAGTTCCTACCGCCGAGAAGGAGGAAAATGCCTCCTTTGAGGATGGGATGCCAACATGTTACCCCCTTGGTGCTGCTCTATATCTATATTTCATATCTTTAGATAGAGCATTAAGGAGCATTTTGCGGCTCAAGTTTCTTGGATGATACTCTACTCATAGCGTCGGAGCAAGAGCTTGAGTTTGCTTGGAGCACCCCTTTACACCGCATTGTGTTTTGGGGTTGTCAGCTCCTGGGTGGTCTTGAACAGTACTATCTCAAAATGCTGGCACCAGAATCCCCTCGAGGATTGGTAACGGGAATGATGATCCTGATATATCTGTTATAGGGTTAAGCTAAGAATAAGCATAGGGAACTAAAAAAAAGAAACGAAGTTTTTTTAAACAAGTACACGACCTTATAAATGTTGGCATTTGATGGGAACACTATCATGAGTCCTAACTAGCCTAATTTGGTCTGATAAAGTTGATAAAAGCTCCTACATAACCATCAGAGGGTCATATATGCATAATGTTCTATTTTGAGAAGATAGGAAATCAGGGTTATTTCTGCAATTTTAACTGCATTTCATAAGTACAGAATAACCACGGGGAATTCCAAAGGTTAATTAAGGGTCAAATGGTCATTAATGTCTAATAAGAGGGTCCATGTAGACAGAAATGAGTTTTTACGCATTTCAAGAACTGCAACAACACACAAAATCCTAATTTCAAACCTGTTCAAATTAAAGAGGTTATGATTAGGATAAAATTCATCTAAACTTCCTAAAATTTATATAAAAATATTTTGAGAGGTTTGGTACCTATAGTTTGACCATTTGAACCTATTTTGACTTTAAACAGAGTTGTAGACGAAATTCTACCCTAATTTGGGTCTCTATGCAAATTACCCAGTTAAACGTGGTCAAAACTAAAATCCAACTTCATCATTAAATTCCTTGGGTTTAAATTAGATTTGTACCAAAATTTGGACCCAATCAGAGTCTAACTTGACCTAGTTTGTATTTTAGTCCATTAAATCTCTATTTTTCTAAATCAGATCCCTAAGTTTCAAAATTCCTTGCTTTCGGGTCCCTAGCTTCTCATATTTCTTGCAAAAAGGCCCCTACCACCATTGTTGGTGTGAAAGCTCTGCGTCTGACCTTCCAACAAGGAAATCTCCTTGACTCTTCAACCAAATCCTCTAAAAATTGGAAAGAACAATCTTCAGGAGATCCTCTTTTGATTAAACCACCTCAAAATCTCTGGTTTGCACCATAGAGCTCATGCGAACTCCGTGAAATCAACGATTCTTCACCCTGATTTCTCAACTCAATCAAGCTCTTTTCCTCATCTAGAGCTTGATTTGAAGCTTTATAAAAGCTTCCTTACGCACGACAGTCCTTTGTAGCTTGATTGCGTTTTTGCGTGGTTTGTTAAATTAGGATTTTAAGTCATTGCAACGTACAAAAATGGATTCACTTTTAAAATTTATAAGACCTAGATAGTGGGGTATCTAGGGTCGTCTAAGGAGGCAATATGCTTGTAATAAATTCTCTTACTTAGAAAATAAATCTCAACTTTCCTTTTAATTTTTTTTTCAATATATCATTTTTTTTCTATTTTGTAATTGAAATAACAAGGATTTCAAAGTAATGATAACTACTCCTAATAGTAACCCTAGGTGACAAGAGCTACCTTCCTTCTAAGCTCACCCTAGGCACGTGAAGGCCTAGGGTAATTAGAGAGGGAGGGAAGTGAGTGCACAAAAAAAAATGAAATTCAAATTGCAATCAAGACAAACAAATCTAATGAAGGCAACTTGTATAAAATTGAGGAATTATTTAACAATAATCTAGTAGAACAATGCTTAAATTACTAGAATTGAAAATGCATATAATGAAAATACAAAAATCCTCTGAAATGATGGTGAAGATGGTGAGGCTCTTGCTCCAATTGCGGCTGCTCCCGCAATCAAGAAGAGCTCCTCCTCCTTGCAAAACTCTTCAAGGTGTAGTTTCCTTGGCAAACCTTGAAGTAGGGGGGCGTGCCAAGGC
Organism: Thalassia testudinum; assembly: GCA_037157565.1. Lineage (NCBI taxonomy): Eukaryota > Viridiplantae > Streptophyta > Magnoliopsida > Alismatales > Hydrocharitaceae > Thalassia > Thalassia testudinum. Next base: position 152,249,636 of record JAZHRO010000031.1, read on the forward strand.
TTTCCTCCAAGGTGGCGTGGACCACCTCTTAGCTCTCCTCCAAGGTGGCGTGGACCACCTTCAAGACCTCCAAAGGTCTTCCTTGCCTGGCTTCTCCTTTGGTTGGCGTGGGCACAAAAGAGAAGGGAAGAGGGGAAGGCACCAAGGGGGCAGAGTGTCCCCTTAATCTTCTTCTTCTTCTTCTCTCTTGGGCATGAGCTTTAGGTAGAATATGAGAGGTATTTTGCTAGCCAAGGATGGGTTGTAAGGTGGTGGGTGTTGATCTTTTTATAGGGTAGGATGAGAGGGTTGAGGTGACTCTTGAGATGGATGGCTAAGATGGGAAGATGGGGGTGGTTAGGTGATCTTAGGGCTAAGGAGAGTTGGCGCCACCTAAGGGATGTAAGGGGGGTAGTTATGGGTGGCCAAGGGACACCAAAAAGTGGTGCCAACCATAGAGAGGTGCCATGGGTTGGTGCCAACTTCTCGACTTCTAGAAGGGGGTTGAGGTGGATGGTGGATGTGGCTTGGAGGGGTTATGTGTAGGGTGGATATGGGGGTTGAAGTTGGAGCCAAAAAGGGAGGTGGTTAGGGTTAGTTTTGGTGCCAACTTTTGGTGTCTTTTGGTGGTTAGTTGAGGGGTGAAAGGTGGTGAAGTGGTAGCGCCAAAATGAGTAGGGTGGAGCTAGCTTAAGTAGGCTTAGGTGGACTTGGAGTGGGAGGTTATGTAGGTGGAGTTAGGGTTAGGTTTTTGGTGCCAGGGAGGTGGATGTTAGCTAGGCTAAGCTTAAGCTAAGCTAGCTTAGCTAGCTATGGAGTAGAGGAGTATGCATGTGGAGCTTAGGGTTTGAGGAGAGGAGCTGGATATGAAGAGTCTGGAGTTGAATTAGAGCTGGTAGCTACTGAAAAGGTCAACATGGGACTACTCTAGCTGGCTTAGCTTGCTAGTTCTTTGCTAGCTGCTAAGCTAAGCTAAAGTGAGCTGGCTTCTGTTGAATGGAGCTGAGGTGAGCTGGGTCTGGTGCTCCCGGGGAGGATTGAGCTGGGTGAGATAGCTAAGGTAGCTTAGCTCAACTAGCTTGAGCTAAGCTGAGTCCTCGGGAGCTGGACTTGAGCTTTTTGAGCTGGAATGAATTCATCTTTAGCTGGTTGGAGTTGAGTGGAGTTGGATGTAGCTAGACCTGAGCTGAGGTGAACTCCAGTCAACTCAGCTGAGCTAGCTAGAGCTCCCTATGGACTAGTGGGAGCTAAGATGAGCTAGACTCAGCTAAGTTGGGCTGGATCTGAGTTAACTTGAGCTAGGGTGAGCTAAGATGAGCTCTCTTGAGCTACCATTCAGCTGAGATGAGCTGAATGGAGTTAGGATGAGATAACCCTAATCCAAGTGAGCTGGATTCCAGCTGTGGTGAGCTGGATCAAGCTGAGTTCCAGCTAGTCTGAGCTTCTTCTTCACCAGTTGCCTTCCTGAGTGCTAGGGTTTTAGGGATCTGTATATCAGTTCATCCCTAACACTCACAAAAACACATTAAAAGGATAAGAAAAATGCAATGCATGCCTATCCTAATTTATAACTAAATGCAACCCCAAAAAACCCATTTGCGAAGCAAAATCCTAAGAGCTAGGATTGTTTTAATGCAAAAGAATGATGATAAACTGGCGTTTATCACACCCCCATGTTTAACTTTTGCTAGTCTCTTAGCAAAAATTTTAATTTATAAAATGAAATTTTTGGGAAATCTAATTTTTTTTACTTTTAAGGAGAAAATGATTAAGGGACCTTGGTTGATCTAAACACAGGAGGCACGGGATTTGTTAAGGGTAAACATCGGGATTTATTTTTGGATCAAAAAATTAGACAAAATAGGATCAATATATCCTCCAGAAAATTCACAAATTAACCCCTTATTAATTCAGATGACTTGAATTTTCTATTTTTATGATTTTTTTGGCTTATGAATCTGATTTGTAGCTTGCAATATCCTTTAAAACCTTGTGTCTATGCTTGTGAAAAGCTAACATTTATAGGGGCGTGTTTTTGGTTTAGAACCTTTTTTTTTCTCCCCCATACTTATTTTTAGCTTAGTCTTACAACAGATGTGTCAGGATCATCATTCCCGTTACCAATCCTCAAGGGGGCTCTGGCGCCAGTACTTCGGGATAGCACTGTCCATGACACCACCCAGGAGCTCACAACCCCAAAACACAATATGGTGTAAAAGGGTACTCCAAGCAAACTCAAGCTCTTACTCCGACACTATAGGTAGAGCACCGTCCAAGACACTTGAGCTTTTAAAATACGCTTTAATGCTCCATCTAAAGATATGAAATATAGATATGGAGCAGAGCCGAGGCGGTAACATGTTGACATCGCGTCCTCAAAAGAGGCATTTTCCTCCTTCTCAGCAGTGGGAACTCAAAACAATGATCTGCTTAAACTTTTACTAAGTCCAAACAAGGGAGTTTTTCTAATTTTTAGTTGTTTTTAAGTGTTGGCTTATGTGTGAACATTGACACCGGAAGTTCCGCAAGAAATGCAAGTTTTTGAATCAGAAATGAAGCCAGATACTTTCCATATTACAAAAGATGATCAAGTCACCTGAACTATCATGAGTTCAGGTGGAATTTTAGAGAAGGATATATGATATAGTCTAAAAATAGATCCTGAAATTCTAATGATCAGATCCACATCATCATCCCTAGTTTGTTAAAGATTAAATCTCATTGTACCAAAAGTGAGTTTTTCAACCTTAGTCCCAATTTCAAAATTTTTCCTCAAAAAAGTTTTCAACATTTTTATTTTTTTTTGGGGTATGCAAGAAAATAAAATAACTAAAGAAAAATACATGTTTTTAGGTTTTGAAAATCCTAAATCGATTGTCAAATTTTAAAAACACCCCCCATGTTTAAGATATGCAATGTCCTCATGCATTAGGAGGGAAAAGGGATCACCTTAATGAGGAGTGGTCGGGTTTAGGATGGTCAAAACCTGGAAAAAGAAGGGAAAAGGAAAGCAGGAAAAATGATGGGTTACCTCCCATCCAGTGCTATCTTTTATGCCATTCAACCGGGCGTAGTTTGCATTAGTGATCAAAGGTGGTTGGCTCAGTGAAATTGAAGGATTCAAATGGAAGATTCGGGGTATGATTAAAATAGGGCTTTAAACGTTGCCCGTTGACTTGAAATGTCGTATTAGTTTTAGGATCAAAAAGATCAACAGCGTCGTACGGATAAGTTTGATGGACAATAAAGGGGCCGGTCCATTTGGATTTTAATTTGCCAGGAAAAAGACGTAATCTAGCATCAAAAAGCTAAACGAGTTGATTAACGTCAAAGTGTTTCCAAACAATGTACTTTTCATGAAATTTCTTTGTTCGGTCTTTATAAATCCTTGCGTTTTCATAAGAAAAATTACGTAATTCTTCCAATTCAGTTAATTGTACTTTTCTATGGATACCAGTGTCAGATAAATCCATGTTTAATTGTTTTATTGCCCAAAAGGTCCTATGTTCTAGTTCTACCGGGAGATGACATACCTTCCCAAAAATCAGACGGAAGGGAGACATGCCGAGCAGGGTTTTAAAAGCGATACGGTAAGCCCATGAAGCATCATCCAATTTGGTAGTCCAATCTTTATGGTCAAGCCTAACCATCTTTTGTAAAATATTTTTAATTTCTCGATTAGAAACTTCTACCTAGCCATTTGTTTGGGGGTGATAAGTTGTGGACATTTTGTGATTAACCCCATATTTAGAAAGAAGGTGATGGAATTGTGAATGAGTGAAATGTGAGCCTCCGTCACTAATAATGGCTTTTGGAATGCCGAATCTTGAGAAAATATATTTCTTAAGAAATTCGACAACCACATGGTGATCACTAGTGCTGGTGGGTATTGCTTCTATCTACTTTAAAACATAGTCGACTACGACTAGTATATATAAATACCCACCAGAGTTGATGAACGGTCCCATGAAGTCGATGCCCCAAACATCAAAAATTTCAACCTCTAAAATAAGATTAAGGGGCATCATATCCTTCTGAGTCATGTTGTCGATGCTCTAGCAATGCACATAGGATTGAACAAAATTATGAGCATCTTTGTGCAAGCTAGGCCAAAAGAATCCCGCATTAAGGATTTTAGCTGCAGTTTTCTTTCCCGAAAAATGTCCACCACAGGCCAGTGAATGACAATGTGTCAGAATATCATGGATTTTAGAATCAAAGACACATCATCGAATGACCTGATCGGCACAAATGCAGAAAAGGTCGGGCTCCTCCCAAAAATAGTATTTAATATCAACAAAGAACTTATCTCATTTTGCTTTTAGCCAATCAGCGGGGATTCATTCTGTTGCTAAATAGTTTGCGATGGGTGCAAACCAAGGGAGGGTAGTAGCAGCTAAAATGCTTTCATCGGGGAATTGATCATGTGGGGTCATTATGTCATTCGTTATAGGACGAGAGAGATGGTTGGCCACTACATTATGCAATCCCGCCTTATCCTTGATTTCCAGGTCAAATTTCTGGAGCAGCAGGATCCAACGGATAAGGCGGGGTTTCGCATCCTTTTTTGTAAGCAAATATTTAAGTGCTGAGTGGTCGGTATATACAGTGACATGTGACCTTAGAAGATAAGATCTAGATTTTTCTAAGGCAAATACAGTGGCAAGAAGTTCCTTTTCAGTAACTGTGTAATTCCATTGTGCATCATCAAGAGTTTTGCTAGCATAATAGATCACAACGGGCTTCTTGCCAATTCTTTGCCCTAGAACAGCCCCCATAGCAAAATAAGAGGCATCTGTCATTAATTCAAAGGGACTATTCCAATTAGGTCCCTACAAAATTGGTTCCTTAGTAACCTCCTTCTTCAACCTCAAAAAACTCTCCAGGCACTTATCATTAAAATTGAATGGCTGGTCTTTAGTAAGCAGCTAACTTAAGGGCTTGGAGATTTGGGAAAAACTTTATATGAATCTACGGTAGAAACCCACATGACCCAAAAAGGATATGATCTATTTGACAGTAGTGGGCGGTGGGAGCTTAGATATAGCATCTATTTTTGCTTTATCTACCACGATTCCTTGTTTTGAAATAACGTGGCCCAAGACAATAACTTCCTGGACCATGAAATGACTTTTTTCGCAATTGAGGACCAAATTGACTTCTACGCATTTTTGGAGAGTTCTTTCAAGGTTCTTGAGACAATGGTCAAAAGAATCTCCAAAAATAGAGATGTCATCCATAAAGACTTTTAAGCATTCACCTACCAGGTCCAAAAATATTGCAAGCATACACCTTTGAAAAGTTGCAGGTGCATTGCAAAAATCGAAGGACATTCTTCAGAAAGCAAAGGTTCCGAAGGGGCAGGTGAAAGTTGTTTTGTTCTGGTCCTCAGGATGAACCGCTACCTGATTATAGCCGGAATAACTGTCTAGAAAATAGTAAAAATCCAGTTCAGCTAATTGCTCCAAGATTTGATCAATAAAGGGGAGTGGAAAATGGTCCTTCTTGGTGGCGGTGTTTAATTTTCTATAATCAATACACACGCGCCAAGAAAAGGCGGTTCGAATGGCTATATTCTCCCCATTGTCATTGGTGACAACTGTTAGTCCAACCTTTTTGGGCACAACTTGTGTTGAACTAACCCAGGAGCTGTTAGAAATGGGGTAGATGATATTAGCATCAAGCCACTTAATAATCTCCTTTTTTACCACCTCCTGCATAATAGGGTTCAAGCGCCTTTGTGATTGGCAGGAGGGACGAGAATCGTTCTCTAAATATATACGATGTGTACAATAGGATGAATGAATACCTTTAAGATCAGAAAGGGTCCAGCCAATAGATTTTCTATATTTACTCAAAACCTGGAGAAGTTTGTGTTCTTGTGCCCTAGTAAGTGCAGAATTTATAATCAGGGGCAAGGTTTGATTTGGACCAAGGAAGACATATGTAAGGGAGTCAGGCAAAGGTTTTAATTCCAATTGTGGGCTCGGCTCCGAAAGAATTTCTGCTTTTTATGTTAGTGGTGTGGTGAGAGTGAAAGGATCAGTAGGAGGGTTAGCTGAATGTGTGGTTAGGGTGGAAGGGTGAGAAGTGGATTGTTCAGGAACCGTGTTAATGGCAAAACAGGAACCTAAATGTGAAATCTGCAAAGTTTCCTCCACAATATTTTCTATTTCTGATTCTGAATCATCAAAGAAATCAGGTTCTTGGAACCTCCTAGAAGCTTGGAAAATATCTAGGGTTACAGATTCATCGCCACACATGATCTTCATTTTTCCAGAATCACAATCAATATTTGCGCGGGCAGTGGCTAAAAATGGTCTTCCAAGAATTATAAGGGCAAATTTTAATGCTTCCGGTACCTCTATGTCCAGGACTAAAAAGTCTGAAAGTTTCCCTACTTGGAGGGGGTGAGATCAGTGTGATGTAAAAAATGCGTAAATGAAATATAAAGCAATCTCAAAAAGACAATCAATTACACAATGTACACAAAAAGTTTTTAGGTGGAAACCCAAACCGGGTGAAAACCACCACCTAACCCTCTCGAGTTAGGATTTTCCGATCAACCTAGTTGATCAAATCCACTAAACGAATCACTTTAAAATGAGGGTGATTCAACCTCAGTACAACCATGCTACAAGTACGAGGGTAGCGTTCCTCAACCCCTTCTCTCCACGAGAAGGATTTTGTCCCACGAAGGAGACGGGAATTCGCAAAGCGAATACCCAACCAAAAGACAAAGGTAAAATAAACAACAAACCTATAGAGCCAACAAAGTAATAAACCTAAGCTTCTATAGGATTTAGGAAACTCCCCTTTGCAAGGAGTGCGTCGACGATGATGCGGTGCGTGAGCCACGCGACGACGCAACTTCGCTCTCGTGAACTATGGCGGGAGAGCGGGTGCGCAACAGCTTGATGCTCTCAAGAGAATGGTGCTTGAGCTTGGAGAGCAAGAGCTAGCTAAGACACAAGAGAGTGGAAAGTGTAGTACAAATTGTTTCTTGTGTATCTTGGTCTCTTTAGGTATGTGTTGGTGTGTAAAGGCTCCCCTCTATTTATAGAGGCCTTAGGAAGGCTTTGGAAGGCTTAGAAAAGCTTCCATAGCCGTTGGGAACAAAGTCCAAGAGAATCAGGCCGAAATCAGGACAATGATTACATTTGACAGGGTTACCAGACGTCTAACTCTGGCATCAGACGTCTGGAAGGCCACTTTAAGACGTCTGATTCCATGGTCAGACGTCTGATTCTATGCGGGTTTCTCCCTGACTTGAATTAGATCTAAACAGGGTTTTTACGCAAGTCCATCAGATGACATACATGACGTCTGGCACTATGTCTGGATGTCTGGAAACCTACTTTTACTGTTGGAATTGATTTCCAAACGTTGCAACGGCTAGAAAATCTCTGAGAAAAGATTTTGGGTCAGCCGAGGCAAAACGGTCATTTATCAGACATCTGGACAGTCCTATGGACATCAGATAAGGCTCTAACGGTCATATCTTGAGTGTTTGCGAAGCCAGTCAACGGTCCACTAATTGGACGTCTGGCAAAGTCATCAGACGTCTCCTAAGACGTCTGGTCTAAGGTCTGGACGTCTGATTTCATCAGACAGAACTAACTATGTTCAGCCTAACAGTTATCAGACGTCTGAAACAACAGTCAGACGTCTTAAAATACATTATCAGAAGTCTGATTTGGGAATTAGACGTCTGGAAAGTTTGTTTGAACCCTATATTGGTTTTCTAAGTATTCTACAGAAAATCTAAGTATCCTAGGGTTGTGCCGGTGTTCCTAGGACTACTGTTAGGGTTCTTTGAGGCTCTTTAACATGAAATATCTAAGGAAATAAAGAGCAACAAAAGAAACGAAAAGTACAACAAGTACAAAAGAAGGAAATCTATCCTATTCTTCATTTCCTTCCATCTTCAATCTTTCGCTCCACGCGAACCTCCTCTGTTTTCCGTCAAGCTCCTCCAATCCGTCCTGGATGCGAGCTCGAACTCCATCTAAACACGTCCACATTTGCAATTGACCTGAAATCTAGGACTCAAATTGCAAATGTTAAATAACACGTGTTTTGTTATCATCAAAACAAATGATCGTGGTGCTCTAGCACCAACAATCTCCCCCTTTTTGATGATGACAAAATCGTAAATAATAATACATAAAAATCCTCCCCCTTTTTGACATTATCAAAAAGGTTTGATTGGTTTAAAATTCCTATAACTCCCCCTTAAAACATGCTCTTCTATGAGTTTCTTTTGACAAAGGTAATGTCCTCCCCCTTTTTGTAACAATGAGATAGCTATTATTTTTCTCCCCCTTTCTAAAGGAAATTTAGCTACCTTATATCTCCCCCTTAAAAATTGACAATTAGCTCATTAATTTCTAACTCCCCCTATCTAAATGCTTATAAAAAGATAGGGTTAAAAATTTTACCTCACCTACCATGGCCAATAAAATGGCCCGAATGGTGGTGGTGGATGCCACATCGGATGGGGCTCCCATCTGTAGCTTGGAGGCCCGGGCATTGGCGCCGGTCTCCAATCTGGTGGTCGACGTGCGGCGGGTCCGTCGTTTGTTCGCCGTCTCGTCGGTCTTCTTGTTCTCCTCCTTGGTCTACTCCTTGGTTCCCCTAACTTGAGTTGACCAGCCTTGAGCTTGTAGGTCCAGTCCCTTATGTTGTAATTATCCCTGAACCCTACAAAACAAGATTCTAATTCTTTTTTCGGTATCCAAGTGGGCTTGGATCCGGATTTGTTAGAAGGTCTCCTTGATGGAGATCCTTTCTCAACCTTAGGGCTATAAAAATTATCAACTTTGTTGATTAATTTGTTAGAATTTTCCCTAAGACATGCAATTTCTTTTTCTATAGTTTGCATCTTAGTCTTTAAATCATAGATTTCTAACTTTAGACTATCATTTTCCTCAATCAACTTATTATTTTCATTGATGAGGTTATGATTTTCTAATAATAGGTTATCATTTTTAGGACAAGTTTCTAGATCCTTAAGTTTTATTTCTAACCTATCATTTTCATTTTTAAAAAAACTAAGGTTCTTTTTAATGCTTTTATTTTCTATCCTAAGTGATTTAATAATCTCAAAAAGTTCATTAAAAGCTTCTTGAAGATCAAAATTTACCTCATTGTCGCTGTCGCTTCCGCTTTCGTTGTCGCTGTTGGTTCCTCTGGCCATGAAACCAAAGCAAGCGGTTTCTTCTTCTTCTTCTTCTTCCTCCGAGCTTGTCTCCTCATGAGTGCCTTCCAACCTCCTCCATATCTCGTGGGCGGTGGTGCACTCTTTGATTTTCTCGAACTCTTTCGGACTCAATGCGCAATACAGGGCATTCATTGCCTTTGCGTTGAGTGAAAGATCTTGAATCTGCAGCTGCGAGTAGCCTCCTTGGGGTCGCTTCGGGATCTCGTATAGGGTTTCGCAACATCCCCATACCTCGAATTCAGTGGCTTGGAGCCACGTCTTCATCCTCAGCTTTCAGTAGCTGTAGTTGTTCCCGTCAAAGTAGGGCGGACGGGTTGTGGACTGCCCCTCAGAAATCCTACACGCGGAACTGCTTCCCTCCATCGATCTTCTTGCTTGGTTGTTACGCCGAAACAGCAAGACCTGCTCTGATACCAAATGTAGGTTCGGCCCTACTTGGAGGGGGTGAGATCAGTGTGACGTAAAAAATGCGTAAATGAAATATAAAGCAATCTCAAAAAGACAATCAATCACACAATGTACACAAAAAGCTTTTAGGTGGAAACCCAAACCGGGTGAAAACCACCACCTAACCCTCTCGAGTTAGGATTTTCCGATCAACCTAGTTGATCAAATCCACTAAACGAATCACTTTAAAACGAGGGTGATTCAACTTCAGTACAACCATGCTACAAGTACGAGGGTAGCGTTCCTCAACCCCTTCTCTCCACGAGAAGGATTTTGTCCCACGAAGGAGACAGGAATTCGCAAAGCGAATACCCAACCAAAAGACAAAGGTAAAATAAACAACAAACCTATAGAGCCAACAAAGTAATAAACCTAAGCTTCTATAGGATTTAGGAAACTCCCCTTTGCAAGGAGTGCGTCGACCATGACGCGGTGCGTGAGCCATGCGACGGCGCAACTTCGCTCTCGTGAACTACGGCGGGAGAGCGGGTGCGCAACAGCTTGATGCTCTCAAGAGAATGGTGCTTGAGCTTGGAGAGCAAGAGCTAGCTAGGACACAAGAGAGTGGAAAGTGTAGTACAAATTGTTTCTTGTGTATCTTCGTCTCTCTAGGTATATGTTGGTGTGTAAAGGCTCCCCTCTATTTATAGAGGCCTTAGGAAGGCTTAGAAAAGCTTCCATAGCCGTTGGGAACAAAGTCCAAGAGAATCAGGCCAAAATCAGGACAATGATTACATTTGACAGGGTTATCAGACGTCTAACTCTGGCATCAGACGTCTGGAAGGCCACTTTAAGACGTCTGATTCCAAGGTCAGACATCTGATTCTATGCGGGTTTCTCCCTGACTTGAATCAGATCTAAACAGGGTTTTTACGCAAGTCCATCAAATGACATACAGGACGTCTGGCACTATGTCTGGACGTCTGGAAACCTACTTTTACTGTGGGAATTGATTTCCAAACGTTGCAACGGCTAGAAAACCTCTGAGAAGAGATTTTGGGTCAGCCGAGGTAAAACGGTCATTTATCAGACGTCTGGACAGTCCTATGGACGTCTGATAAGGCTCTAACGGTCATATCTTGAGTGTTTGCGAAGCCAGCCAACGGTCCACTAATTGGACGTCTGGCAAAGTCATCAGACGTCTCCTAAGACGTCTGGTCTAAGGTCTGGACGTCTGATTTCATCAGACAGAACTAACTATGTTCAGCCTAACAGTTATCAGACGTCTGAAACAACAGTTAGACGTCTTAAAATACATTATCAGACGTCTGATTTGGGAATTAGACGTCTGGAAAGTCTGTTTGAACCCTATATTGGTTTTCTAAGTATTCTACAGAAAACCTAAGTATCCTAGGGTTGTGCCGGTGTTCCTAGGACTACTGTTAGGGTTCTTTGAGGCTCTTTAACATGAAATATCTAAGGAAATAAAGAGCAACAAAAGAAACGAAAAATACAACAAGTACAAAAGAAGGAAATCTATCATATTCTTCATTTCCTTCCATCTTCAATCTTTCGCTCCACGCGAACCTCCTCTGTTTTCCGTCAAGCTCCTCCAATCCGTCCTGGATGCGAGCTCGAACTCCGTCTAAACACGTCCACATTTGCAATTGACCTGAAATCTAGGACTCAAATTGCAAATGTTAAATAACACGTGTTTTGTTATCATCAAAACAAATGATCGTGGTGCTCTAGCACCAACAAAGTCTACTGCAAATAGATAATTTTTAACCTGGACAAGGACATCCTCAACAATTCCCCTTGGTTTAATTGTAGATCGGTCGGCTAATTGAAGAGTAACCTCAACAGGCTTTAATTCACCGATCTTAATTCCTCAAAAACAATTGTGGTGATAAGATTAATTGAGGCACCGAGATCCAAGAAAGCACGATCAGAAGAAGTATCATTAATAATAACTTAAATCAATGGGGCGCCAGGATCTTTTCTCTTAAGAGGCAATCGACTCTGCACAACTGAGCTGACTGTCTAAGGAAGGATCACCTTTCCTAAATTTCAGGGCTGCCTTTTTGGGGTACACAAATCTTTCAGGAATTTTGCACAGGCAAGGATGTATTTTATGGCATCTAAGAGAGGGATGTTAATTTCAACTTGCCCAAATAAATACATTAATTCCTTATCAGTGGGCTCGGATTTCTTCTTTTTCTTATTTGTTGAAGAATGGAGGGCTTGTGGAAATGGTGCAGGGTTTCCCTGTTTTGCATTAATAAGTTCCTGAACAATGTGAGAGGAAGAATGGGAAGAGTTGATCTATTTTTCATTAAAATGAGTTTCTTTAACAGGTAGGGGGCCTTGAGTGGTTTTCCCATTCCTCAAGATAACTGCATTTGTAGTATGGTTGTTTTTAGGATGAGGACGGGAAGCCTGACTGTTACTGAAACCCGGGGGATGCTAAGGTACTTGTTGAATGGGTTGATTGGGATATCCACCTTGGAATTGATTCCTTTGATTATTTGAGTTGGGCATGGATTGGGAAGGTAAATTCCTAACAGGTCGATGATCAAGAGTAACCTTAACTTGGTGTTGCAAGTTGGTAATCATGCAGGTTACTTTTGTCATTTGATTCTGCATACCTTACAGAGTTTTCATGACCTGAGTGTTAATATCTTCCTGGGATGGTCCAGGTTGATACACAGGTTGCTCATAATTCTCAAAATGATTTTGTTTGGGAAAAGGAATCGGGTTCGAGTTTTTCCAGGAGTGATTCGAGTTAGTCCTCCAATTTTGGTTGAAAGCGTTGGAGGGGTTTCTAAATTGCTCTTGAAGAGCATAAATATTTTCTGTGGTGGGATCAAAAATATTTTGATCAAAATTCCTAGTCAATTCCTGTGGGAAATCAATTGGAAACTGCTAACCAGCAGGTGTGGCATCAATATTGTGTAGATTTTCTCTTCGGAGAAGTTGTGGAGTGTTAGTGTGTAGAGAGTTAAAGTGTGGAGCTTGTTTATTTGTGAGCTTTTCTTCCATTTTTTTTGGGTAAATTTGCATCTTGTCCAGTTGTTAACATATATAGATCATCATAAGTGATTGGAACAGAGGTGAATTTGGAGTCAATTTCATGGAGTCCATGTCTTGGGTTTTGTGTTCTACCAAAAGTGTCCATTGAAGTCATATTAAATGAGTTTTCACTCATTTCTTCAAAGAAGAGATAGGCACTTTCAGCATCTTTATTAAGGAAATTGCCTCCACATGAGGCATCCACAAATCGCTTCAATTAATCTTCTAATCCATGATAGAAGATTTGCACTAACTGCCATTGAAGAATTTCATGGTGGGGACAACTTCTTAAAAGTTCTTGAAATCTTTCCCAGGCTTCATGGAGGGGTTCACCAAGATTTTGTTGAAAGGTCATTATGGATCTTCTTAAAACATTAGTTCGACTGATCGAAAAAATTTTCTTTAGAAAAGTGCTCTTTAATTGGGGCCAGGTGGTAATCAGGCACCCAACCATTCTAAACCAATGAGAAGCTTTGTCTTTAAGAGAGAGGAAAAAGTCATTAACCACATGTCTTCCTACACATTACGGGAACGAGTGGTTTGAGCGAGGACAATTAATTCCTCAAGATGATAAAAAGGGTCCTCTCTTGGAAGACCATGAAAATGCTTGATAAGATTTAGAATGGCTAGTTTGATCTCAAAATTCCCTTGTGGTATGACCACCCCGGGTCTTTCCTCGTAATTGGATCATAGAAATCCTTAAGAGGAACGACAGGTTGTTGGCGGGGTGGTGGGTTTTGCCCTTGGTTAGCTAGGTTCGTTACAGTCCTAGCCAAATCTTCTTGATTTTGTTGCAGCCGAACCAAATGGTCGACCATCAAGGCAAAGGGGTTTGTATTTTGAGTTGAAATTGGAGGGCCACCTGTCCCTGTAGGAATTTCTGGTTGCTCCATATGAGGGAGGTGAGGGAGGGGGAAGTCAATTTGTGGGTCGGCTGACGGGTTAGAAGTGGAAGAATTTTTTTGTCAGCTTCCTGGGTTTTCTATCTTTTTAGAAGAGGAGGGAGAAGAAAACAAAGATTTTCTAGTACGGGGGGCAAAATCAGATGGTCCCTCAAGATGTGAGTTTTGGGACCTTCGCCGTGCATGCACTGTTTTGGAAGAATTGGAGGGGAGGAGAAGAGAAAGAGATGAGAGAAAGTGTGTAATTCAAACAACAAATTCTAGACCTAACTTAAGTGTGACTCCTTAAAAATAAACCTAAGACTTGGTCTACTTAGGAAATAAGTAATCAACGGTGAATATCTGTTCTGTTAACAAATCTAGCCAAGTTGCTTAAGGGGAGGTTTTGGCCCAAACGTTTCCTAGAAAAATCCCCAGGTGTTTATACAAACCTATGCCTGGTCGTTTGACACAGCCCCTCAGCCTGAACACCAGATATAAATGACAGAATTGGTATTAACTATAGAAAATTTAAGACCTATATAGCAAGCCTAAGTTAATGAAAACATTAGGGGTGAAATTGCTACCAATTTTAATTAGGTCTAGGATACTAGTATGCACATGGAATGTGGAGGACGTTGATTGGGTTGTTGCCCTGTTATTTCAATTTTTAGTGTGTGCATAAGAATTGGAAATTGGTTCCAATTAAAAATAAGTTGTCACACAATTTTTGTATTTTTGTCTTTTAGGATTTAATTTAATTGAATGTATTTTAGGGCTTCTCTTTTCAAATGTTCAAACAAGTTTGAAACTTCCACCATCAAAAGAAAACAAGTTGTACTGGTGATGATGTATTTCCTTTATGTTATGGGACTAAAAAGTAAGAAAGAAACCCTAATTGGATTTGAACCCTAATACAGAAAATTACTACCAATGAATTATTTTTATACTTTTTGAAAAAGTAGTGGTCCAAACAATGCAACCAACACCACTACCTTAAAGAGAATCAAACAAGGATTTCAGAAAATATTTTTTTAAGATTTTAGGAATTTATATGATAATTGTTTTGAATTTTTATTTGTACTGATGTCAAAGTCTAGAAATGATACCTGTAGGTATTTTGAACTTTTCAGTATTACCACCGACCTCAGAAAATTTTGGTGATTTTATATGATGTGTAGAATTTCACAAGGATTCCAAAAAGCTAAATTTCATAAAAATTAGATGAGTATAAAAATTCTAAAAATTTGCAGACAGTAGCAAAATATGAAGATTAAAGGGTGTGACCCCTTGGTAGTCCACAAATTTTTAAAATTTAACACAAATCTAATTAGTCTGAAATTTGGAACAGATGTTCGCTACTTGATTTAGAATCCTTAAGTGAAATTGCAAGATTTTAGGAGGTCTGTGGTGATCGGAATTGATTTTTCAAATCTGGACAGGAGTGTGGATCTGAAAAAGTAGAACACCAATACTTGAAATGGAGTAGTGTTAATAGTGCAAACAAGAAATCAATGAGTTTTAAAATACACCACTCCACTTAATTAAGTTGTTTAAGGTCCTAAAAGCCATGTTTAGTGTATTTTGGTAGTCTTTTAATTTAGGTGTGACAAGAGAGAAGAAACCAACCTGAAAATCCGCAGGAAGAAAAGGAACTTTGAGCTTTTACTTCCAAATTCCCACTTTCTTTCTGCAATACCTGCATACACAAGAGAAAAGAAAGAGTACTATCACGATCAGAGCTGATAGGCCACATCATCGCAGGATAGATGGCAGACCCGTACTTACAGACGTTAAGAGACAGAGTACTGTCGGGGGACCCAGGAGACTTCTCTTTTACAGACGAGGTGCTGCGCATGAGGGGACGCTTGTGCATTCCCAGCGACGAGGAGTTGTTGAGAGAGCTCCTGATGGAGGCGTATGGGTCCAGATTCACCATACATCCCGGGAACACAAAGATGTATCACGATCTGAGGCGCAACTTTTGGTGGAGGGGGATGAAGCGGGATGTGAGTGAGTTCGTGCAGTAGTGTTTGGTGTGCCAGCAAGTGAAGGTCGAGCACCAGAGGCTTGTTGGGCCGTTGCAGCCATTCCCTGTGCTAGAGTGGAAGTGGGAGAGCATCACCATGGACTTGGTGGTGGGTCTACTCATTACCCAGCGGGGACACGACATAGTGTGGGTGATAGTGGACAGGTTGACGAAGATGACACGTTTCCTACTGATCCGAGTCACTTTGGGACCAACACAGTTGGCAAAGAGGTACATTCGTGATGTGGTATGCCTGCACGGTGTTCCGCGTGAGATTGTATTCGACCGGGATACCGTTTTACTTCCCAGTTTTGGGCTGAGTTTCAGCAGGCTTTGGGGACATGGTTGAGGTTCAATATCGCGTACCACCCCCAGACGGACGGACAGTCAGAGCGTACTATACAGACACTTGAGGGCCTTTTGCGCGCCTGTGTGCTAGACTAGAGAGGCTCTTGAGAGGAGCACTTACCCCTGGCAGAGTTTGTATATAATAATAGTTATCACTCGAGCATCGGTATAGCACCTTACGAGACTCTTGGGAGGAGCACTTACCCCAGGCAGAGTTTACATATAATAACAGTTATCACTCAAGTATCGGCATGGTACCTTACGAGGCTCTGTACGAATGGAGGTGTACTGTGCCCTTGAGTTAGGTTGAGGTGGGGACCAAGTAGGATGTTGGCCCCAGGCTGATCCGGTAGAGTCAGGAGGTGATAAAGTAGATCCATAGACAACTCCACACTATCAGGAGTAGGCAGAAGAGTTATGCTGACCGGAAATGCAGAGAGGTGCAGTTCGAGGTTGGGGATCACGTCTTTCTTCGCATTTCGCCCATGAAGGGCCTGCAATGTTTTTGGGTGAAAGGGAAGCTTGCGCTGAGGTTTGTGGGGCCCTTTGAGGTCCTGGAGCGGGTGGGACCCATTACTTATCGGCTTGCCCTTCCTCTCCAGCTTTCTGGTGTGCACGACTTGTTCCACGTGTCTAACCTTAGGAAGTACGTCGCTGATCCCAGTCACGTTCTGAGCTACGAGAGTGTCGAGGTGGGTGACGACCTGACCTATCCCGAGAGACCAGTGCAGATACTAGACAGAGCCGTCAGGAGTCTGAGACAAAAGCAGGTACCCCTGGTGAAGGTTTTGTGGAGGAGCCAGCGGTACGAGGAGGCTACCTGGGAGCCTGAGGCGGCGATGCGAGAGCGGTACCCGGAGCTTTTTGAGGATACGTCTTTTCGGACCGACTTCGGTTCTCTTTAAGTTTGTTATGCGTTTTATTCCTTTTTTCATACCTTAGCTAGCTCAAGTTTCAGGGATGAAACTTCCTTTAAGTTTGTTATGATGTAAAGACCCATTCTGATTTGAGCCTTTTAAGACATCTGGAGTGTCAATCAGACTTCTAGACCCCTTCTCGGACGTCTGGAAATTGAAAAATCTGTACGCACCCTGCGGTCTGCGTGCAGGCGACGCACAAACTCTTCTCCTCTCTCTCCTTCCTTCTTCTTTTTCCCCCCACAGAACCCTAACCCTTGCTAAAAGAGACCCCCCTTCCTCTCCTCTCCACTCCACTACCACAATACTCCCTACTCCACTGCCGTGAGCTGAGGTGCATGAGAGAGAGAGCAAGGGCGAGGAGGAGGAGAGGGTCGAGGTTGCGAGCTTCTTGGAGGCTCGTCGAAGGTTCGCATAGCCACTGCGGCACGTGTGGGAGGAGGAGGACGTTGGGGCGTCGTCCCCAACCTTCTGCAGCAGTTTGAGTTGCACGGAGCAGGAGCCGCGGCGAGAAGCGCAGGAGCGTGGTTTGGTACTGGAGTTTTTCCAGAATCAGACGTCTGGAGTGTCTTCCGGATGACTAACTAGACATCTAGCGTCCACACCAGATGTCTGAAAGCAGGGGTATTGTGAAGGTACATCTTCCTCGCGGTTATGCCTATGCAGGCCACACCGCAGGTGTGATCTATTTGGCTAAAAGAAGGTGCTACTCTATCATGCATAGGAGCAGCTTTGGGAAGGTGCACGGCACGCCCTTCCACACTCTTTCGAACATCTGGACAGCTTATCAGATGATCGGAGACGGTCCCAGACAACTGGAGGACTGGTTAGACGTCTGAAACTATGTCCAGACGGTTGTGGAGGAGTCCTGGACGTCTGAGATCACCATAGGAGCTTGAGGTGAGTCTCTATGACTTTTAAGATGTCCGGACTTGTTTCCAGACATCTGATTTGGGTCTACAGACACGTTTCTGACCCGTTTAGGGTCCGATCGGGATCCGTTTTACGCAAACAAAGTATCTGTGGTTTCCTTGTGAATTCCTCTACATATTAGAAACCTTTATACACTATTCTAAATCTTCTATTGTGGTGTGCTCCTTGGTATAGGACTTTGACTTGTTGCGTGTCTAGGGCTTGCAGAGGCACGTGGGCCTACAGTTCGAGCCCCCAATGCTTCCGGATTGTTTGGTAGAGTGGTCCACCCCTGTTCTACTTATAAAATATGAATGCATCTATGAAAATTAGATAACTAGAAACCTAGGATGTGGCATGAACCCTAAGACGAGATATGGTTGAACTGCTT
Organism: Thalassia testudinum; assembly: GCA_037157565.1. NCBI lineage: Eukaryota > Viridiplantae > Streptophyta > Magnoliopsida > Alismatales > Hydrocharitaceae > Thalassia > Thalassia testudinum. The sequence continues at coordinate 152,267,775 of JAZHRO010000031.1, forward strand.
GTTTGGGTGATTGAAATTGTATCCATAAATGAATGAGCTAAATTGTTTGCAACTACCTGTTAGTGAATACGAACTGCCTGATAGAATATGAGCTGCCTGAGATAACTAAACAGTTACCTGTGATATCACTTATTGCATGTGTTAAATTATGGAAATACGAGTTGCATGTGTATAAACGAAAACCAAATTGTGAATGATGAGACCTGGATTGGAATAATGTGATAAACATGAGCATGAACCCTACGAGGAGTTAGGAGTAGAGCTCCTGTGGATAGGTGGAAAAGCTTGGAATGTAGACAGGAAGTATGCTGGCCGTTGAGTATGTGGTACCAAGGAGAGCGACTGTCCCTTTTTAGTGTAGAGCGGAGCTAGCTGCCCTTGGGTTGGGACCTAGGGTTAGGATTGGCCACTTTACACCGACTTCTGTTGGCTCTCGCGTACACGGTACCGAGGTGAGCTACTAGTGTAGGGAGGGAGCTAGCCACCCCACGGGGCCCAGGGTTCAGCTAGCCACCCTACACCGACTTGTTAGGCCCTCTGGGCAAATCGGGGTAGTGAGATGAGGGTGCGTGGACTGTGGAGGGGTGAGACCCCTGTTTGGTTCTAAGGGACTAAACCCTTATTTCTTAGAAGGCTAGCCCTATACTGTTTCGTGCTATACTTTGGGCGTACCCGCTAGCAGAAACGAATTACCGCGTGCCAGTGCAAGGTGGCTACCCGTGCGCTTATCGCGTGCCGTAGTCTCCGCTACATCTGTCAGTGACCTCGGGGTGGTTGACTGAGTGTAAGACTACCATAGGGGACTCTCCCGACCAGGAGAGCACCACATGTATCTTCTACTCTTTGGAAAAGATTGCAATCGAGATCGTTCCCATGAGGAACATGCAAGATCAGGAAAGAAATCTGGAAGTAAACCAATGGGGTGAAAAGAAATTACCTGTAAAATAAATAACTGGAAAAGGATAAATTTACCTGCTAGTTTTACTATTTTAGATAGTTTGGTTACCACTCTACTCAACGTTCACTGACTCCATTTTCTCATAACATTGTTCAGGTCCAGGAGTTGAGCAGCTCGAGCTACCGGCTGCAAAAGGTGCTGGGCCCAGTCGAGCCTAGCCATAGTTTCCATACTGTTGTTGTACTCTCTTTTTTGCTATAGTAAGTTTCAGACTTTTGTTTACTGTTCCTGTGACTGTACTTTTGTTCTATTTTCCTGTTGTGGTGGTATGTACTGACTAGTAGCTTTTACTGCTTATACGCTTTCACTGTTAGTTACATTGCATAGTGAATGTGGTTTATTTTCCTGATTTTCGATTATTTCTTGTTAGACGACTGGGTCTTGGGATTAGTCGAGGTGAGCCAATCTCGGGTCCTATAGGGATTCGGGAACCGAGTCGTAACACCAGGTAATACTACTTTCCACCACATTTGTGTCAAAGAAGAGATTATCAAGTAGAGAAGTGTTGTTGCTCTCCAAGATCTTTTAGCCTACCCTAGAGAGCACCATCTTCGCTACACACAGCTCTCTCGTATACGAGAGCGTCGTCTGATAAATGCCAATTTAGCATCATTCCTATGCCCTAAAATAGGTATAGCTCTTAGGTTTTTAACTCGGCAATGGGTTTCTGGGCTGTATTTAGGCATCATTTTTGGTTAGGCATGCATTGCATGATTTTTTGTATTTTTGACACATTTATTTGAGTGTTAGGGATCAATAGATAGCCGATCCCTAAAACCTTAACATTCAAGAAGGCAACAGGTGAAAAGGAAGCTCAATTCAGCTGGGACTTAGTGATAAACACTAGTTTATTATCATTCTTATGCTTTAAAATAAACCTAGCTCTTAGGATTTTAACTTCGCAAATAGATTTTTGGACTGCATTTAGGCATTCATTAGGTTAGGCATGCATTGCGTATTTTGTTGTGTTTTTGATACGTTTATTTGAGTGTTAGGGATAAACAGATAGTTAGATCCCTAAAACCCTAGCAGTTAAGAAGGCAGAAGATGAAGAAAAAGCTCCTTTTAGTTGGATTCCAACTAGATCCAGCACATCCTAACTGGCTCCCAGCTCATTCTAGCTGGATCAACCATCCCTAGCTTCATTCAGTTCTTCTCAGCTGAATGGTAGCTCTAGCTAGTTCACATGAGCTCCATTCAACTCACTTTAGCTGGATGGCAGCTCAAACTAGCTCAAGTCAATTGATCCCAGGTACATTCCAGCTCCTCCAACTCAGAAGAGTTCACTGGAAGTTCAACCTGATGAGGTCTAGCTACTAGCCAGACCTGGTCAGCTGAAGATGACCTTAACCATCTTAGGCTAGCTCAAGTCCAACTCCTGGAGGCTCAACTCAGCTCAACATAGTTGAGCTAAGCTACTTGACCTAAGCTATCTATTCTAGCTAGCTCAGTAATCTTCAGGAAGACCAGACCCAGCTCACCTTAGCTCACTTCAATAGAAGCTAGCTTATCTTAGCTTGGCTTAGTAGCTAGCAAAGAACTAGCAAGCTAAGCCAGCTAAGGTGGCTCCTTGCAGCTCTCTTCAATAGCTACCAGCTCCAGTGTAGCTCAAGACAGCTTCCTCCAGCCCATCACCTCCAAAACCCTAGATCCCTCAACCTCTCTACCCTACTCTCTACTAGCTAAGCTAGCTTAGCTAGTCCACCTCCATTAGCAACCCAACCTAACCCTAAAACCTACCTAGCCAAGCTCCACCAAATAGCCCTAAATCTAGTCCACCTAAGCTCCTAGTCCTAAACTCATTTTGGCACTTGATGGGAATACCATCATGAGCCATAACTAGCTTAATTTGGTTTGATAAGGTTGATAAAAGCTCCTACATATCCATCAAAAGGTCCTAAGGGCACATTATCCTATTTTAAAAAGAAGAGAAGAATACAAGGTCATTTATGCAAAATTAACAGCATTCCATAAATACAGAATAACCACAAGATATTCCAGGGGTTGATTAAAGGTCAAATGGTCATTAATGTCCAATAAGAGGGTCCATGCAGAACGAAATGGGTTTTCATGCATTTCAAGGATTAATGGACATCTGAAACCCTAAAAGCAGATCTGCTTAATTAACTGAGATTTTGGTCAAGATAAAATTCATCTAAATCTTCTAAAAATCATATAAAAATATTCCATATGGTATGGTGTCCTTTTTTTGACCATCTGAACCCATTTTGACCTAAAACAGAGTGTTAGACCTAGTTTGGCTTTCTACGAAAATTATCTAGTCAAACTTGGTCAAAACCAAAATTTGACATCACCATTAGATTCCTTGGGTAAAAATTAGGTTTTCACCAAAATTTGGGCCCAATTTGAGAACATCTTGACCTAGTTTGCATTTTAATCTTGTTTTGACTCTTTTTCTTACAAAAAGCCCCTCAACTTTTGAAATCTTGCAAATAGCCCCCAAACTTCTTCTTCTTCTTCACAAAAAGGTCACTGTCACCATTGGAACCTTTCGTCCTTAGATGGAAGGTTTCAATCAGGGTTTTCTCCCTGAATCTGCAGTGAATCTCTCCCAAAAATGGAAGGACTCCTAACAAGATCCTCTTCCATCAGGTTTTCTTCAGGACTTGCCAAAACCGCCCAAGAGTTCATGCGAACTCTTGGAAGTTCCTAAACACCCTCCGTCTTCCAGCTCGTCGACATACCTCCAGCGAGCCCTTCCCGCCGCTCCACCACATGACACTGTCGCCACCTCCTTTAGCTCTGCCTTAACTCATCTGACAAAAGTCTTCAATCAATTTAGCTTTTTGTCGACTCCCGACGTCCACCGAGCAACCCACATTCACAACACCTTCTCTGACCTCACCCTATGTACATTCACCTCCAAACAGGACGACACCACCACCATCGCATTCGCTAACCTCCGACGAACCTTCTGAGCGTTTTAGTTGGGGCATTTAGCCCATATTCTTGTTTCATGTGTCCTCACCGGAGCAGCTGTAAATGTCGTCACCTCCACCTTCACTTGCAATCCTCCAACCGACATCAGCCTCGCTACTACCTCCAGAACTTGCGCAATACATCCACGAAGAGGCCCAGGTCTTCAATCGAGCAAAAACCATGAAGCAGCAGCTAAATTCCTTGAAGCTTTCACCTGAAGTTGCGTGCAAAGGAAGAGGGACATTTAGTCCCACATTGGTGCCTAACGAAGCAGTTGCACGAGATAAATTGAATTCGGTGCCTTACCTAGTTGCCCAAGTCACCGGGGGTTGGGTCCTCGCTCACGAACATATGCACGCCTCGCTTGTCATTCACGCAGGCAGGTCTAGCGCAGGTCTGGATCTGGTTACCCGATTAGTTGGGTCTGAGAAGAGAAAGAAGAAGAGAGAAGGGCTGGGGGTTTTTGCCCTCTGCTGTGCTCTCTCAACACTTAGTCAAAAAGAGGCCGTTGCCTTTGTGCGTGACTTGAGAAGAAGAGAAGACGCCCTTGAGCTTCTTAAGGGCACTGCAGTTGGGTGCTGGTTAAGGTTTCTGACCACCTATTCTGTCGTGTAATACATTGGTTCCGTGGTTCTTAATTTGAGATGTGCTTGATTCTGATATTTGAATAACTTGTGAGCTTAACATTGTAGGGTAATTTAGTAATTTAAATCACCAATTTACCCTCTTCTTTTTACATATTATTACATGATTCTATTGTACACTAAACTTTCATTACTTTTCTGATTATAAATGCTTATATTTTGCCTGAAATTGTGATCTGTGAGATTAATTTGCAATAGATTGCTCCCTGTGTTCGACCTTAGATACTCTTTTGAATTTAAGTTATAAATTGTATTTGTTCGCATGCTATTTTGGCTATATTGCAACGAAGTGATTTTAAAACCCCATTTTCGCACGTTAACATTTGGCGCCATTACCGAGGAGCAACGCATAATTTGATTTCTTTGATTACAATTTCTGACTTGATACTGACTTGTTCTATCTGTTTGGCTGTGATATATGCAAGGATTCATTCAAGGAAGATTAGCCGCACATCAAACACTCCAGAGGCAGGTAATCTCATCTCCTTTTTTGTTAGCCCCTGATTATGAGAAAAGCTGAAAAGGAAAAAAATCAGTTAGGATGAACTTGCATCTTAGAACTAATCATCTCAAGTTGGGTGATTTGATTCATTTTTGAAAAATCCCGATCCTGATTTCTGCACCTATTAGGGATTTAAGGTATCTAGGGCTACTCACCTTCTTGATTGAGCTCTAGGTACCAGAGTTGGACAAAATTGATTGGACCAAATAGAGCCAAATTGGGTTTCCATTCCAAGGTTGAGGAACACATTTGCCTAAAAAAGAATCTACCTTCCCTCATTGTGTTGCCTAAACCCCTAATTGAACTTACCTAATCAAGGAAACCCTAAAATCAAGATTTTATTATCCACTTGAATCCTAAAATTGGGACCTAATAATCTCAGGACAAATCAAGTGAAGTTGACCCACCTTGTGGGGTCAACCAATCTTCAAATTAGGTCACCACTCACAAATTTATTCTAAAGTTCAAGTGGAATCTAAAGCACCTCATCCTGGCTGCCCAGGTATTTCTCAAGTGGATGACTTTGTGATCTAGAGGTATCATTCGCCTCGAACCTCTATAGTCATCCAAAGATATTTGGGTGTTTTGATTGGGTCCATCACGCCTTCTGTCCCTCATCTATTCCATCGGTGTATGTTCGGAAGGAGGTACTTAAGACCGCCCTTGAGGCCTCCACTAGCTTTCCACTCTCGTCGAGGCCAAGCCTCGACTTCTTTGTTTGTGCAACTACCCGATCGCATTAATATCTCTTCCAACTCTTCCACCTTTGAACTTGAATCTCCAGCCACAGCCATGGATTATCAAGAAGAACAACCTAACATTGAACCACAAGAATTCTATGACCTCAGAGGTCAATTCAATGCCTACATAAACCCACTGCCGTGTCCTCAAATGAGAGATCACTACAATCCCGCTGCGGTGGAGATTGAACCCCAAATCCACATTCTTACGGGAGGACCTGAGGTGGAGCTCAAGTCAAGTATGCTTCACATGACCCTGAAAATTCATGGCTTGAACTCTGAGGATCCTTTCCAACACATCAAAAATTTGAAACATCTGGCCGACACTTTCGAGGCAGATATGTAGAATCGAGATGGGCTATTCTTGAAAATCTTCTCCTTCTCTCTAGTTGACAAAGTTGCTTATTGGTTTCAGACATACCCTCACCTGATCAACACATGGGAGAAACTTTAGACCACTTTCTTGCAAAAATTCTATCCCATTAGTCGGACGAATGCTATGCAGCTTCAAATCACGCACTTCTCGCAAGGAGTATGAGAATCTCTACACGAGTCATGGGATCCTTTTCTAGATCTCATGCGCAAATGCCCCCATCACAGAGACCCAAAGTGGGAACAAGTCCAATCCTTTTATCATGGGCTTCGTGACGACATCAAGCTATTTGCCAATGCAACCTGTGGTGGCAACATCATATGTCAACATGAAGACACGATTTAGGAGATTCTCAAGAATATGTGCGAGAACTCCCTGAACAATGAGTCATTAGCTGTGTATGACTGGACGACCACTCGTGCATTGACAAACAACAGGGGGTACACGAAACCCGAGGCCTTTCCACATTTGTTGACCTGGAGTTGGTAGCCAGTCAATTGGATAAGGTTTCCATTATTAAGAAGGAGGTGGACGACATCAATCTACACAAAACCACCACTGCACCACAGAATCCATACGTACACCCATCCTCAGGTAGGAAGGCTGCACACAACATCTACCACTCTCAGGGGATGGATGCCTATCCACCCCCATCTGATTATGAGCCTACCATAGTTGGGGGAACTTTGAACTCTTATGCTCTGATTTTTATGGAGTTCCTCAGACTTGCGAGGATCTCCACGCTGTCTAGAATAATCCTTTCTCTAACACCTATAACCCTAGATGGCAAAATCATCCCAATTTCGCATGGTCAGGAAATAACTCAAATCCAAGACCACAATTCCAACCCCGACCGCAAAACCCGCGACCCTATCAGCCCACTCAACCAACGGCCAATCAAAATTTCCAATCTGGGCCACCTAAGGAGGACTAGACATCTTTGATTCTCCAAACCTTGGTTGACATGCAGAAATAACACAAGGAAGAAATCACTGAGCTTCGCAATCAATTTTCCCAGCTGGTAAATGCTCTCTAGCCTGGTGCACTTTCTTCTCAGCCTCTTCCTAACCCAAATAACGTACCGAACTAGAGGCGCATTATGAACCCAAATCAGGGCCAAGCACATTATGTTTACTAGGCTCCTTTTGCTCCATCGCCTGATGGGATGGAAGCTTCAACTTCATATTTCGCGTTTCAACAGTAGACACCTTTTTTGCCTAACCTAAAGAAAAGTCAGGTAGGTAATCCACCATTTCCTAGCCATTTATTTTGCCTAAACACAGGACCCACCATTTTCTAGCCATGGCTAGCTTGATACCGCGAATCCCAACCCTAGATTGGTAATCCAGGACACCCTTATCCGAGATAAAGAGCCTGAGCCAATCCTAGAGGAACCAACTGAGGTTTCATTTCCTGAGGCCTTGACCAAGGGAACGAGGAAACCCAAGACCGTGGCACTAAAGGAAGACTTGGTCAAGCTCTTTGAGTAGGTCCAAATAAGCATCCCCTTGATGAATGGAATTCACCATGTATCGGCTTACGTGAGATTTCTGAAAGACGTATGTACACTTAAGCGTAAGCTGCAAATCAAGGGTGAGAATCTGATCGTACTGTTGGAGCAAGCCAACTCCATCATTTTGAGCAAACTCTTGCCTAAGGCAAAAGACCCTGGTACCCCTCTGATCTCTTGTAGAATCGGTGATATACAGTTTGATTGAGCTTTACTAGATCTACGAGCTTCCATAAACTTGATACCTACATCTCTACTAGACCACCTTGAGGAATCTTTGTTCAAACCGACTGAGGTGACTTTACAATTAGCAGATCGATCCATCAAGTCACCTAAAGGAATTCTCGAGGATTTTATAGTTCAGATATGTGACTTCTATTTTCCCATGGATTTTATCGTATTAGACATGGATGCTCTTGAGAATTTGAAAAACACACCGATCATATTAGGAGACCATTCCTGGTCACAGCTAGGGCTAACATCATTTGTGAAGAGGGCCAGATTGAGTTGAAATTTAGGGACAAAACTTTAAAGATTGATATCTTTAAGGCCCAAAAAGGAATCAACTATGGGGTTATTGAGTAGATCTACGATATCGAGTTTGTGGTTGAGGATCAGTTCTTAGAGGAAAACCCAATTATTTCTAACATTCAACCACAAAAAGATCACAACCCACAGTTAGAGGAGCCTAGACTTAACCTAGATACATGTACAACTCCTGCCTTTTCTCCTGAACCACCTGCTGCTGCTGACAACCCTGTTATGGAGTTGAAGCCCCTCCCTGATCATTTAAAATACATCTTTTTGGGGTTTAAATCGCACGTTTCCTGTGATCATCAATTTCCGACTTACCTTGGATTAGGAAACGAAACTAATTTCCGTCCTCCAGCAGCATCGAAGAGCCATTGGATGGATTCACGATGACTTGACTGGTATCAGTCCTTCGTATTGCACACACCACATCTACACTAAAGAGGGCTTACGACCATCTCATGAAATGCAGAGATGTCTGAATCTGGACTTGCAGGATGTCGTGAAGAAAGAGATCATTAAGTGATTAGATGCTGGAATCATCTACTCGATCTCTGACAGTCGTTGGGTGAGTCCAATCCAGGTTGTGCCAAAAAAGGCAAGGCTCACTGTGATCATGACTGAAATCGGAGAAACCATCTCGACTCGCATTGCGAACTCATGAAAAGTCTGCATTGACTACAGAAAATTGGATGTCAACACAAAGAAGGACCATTTCTCATTACCTTTTATTAACTAAATTCTAGAGAAACTGGCGGGAAATCGATTTTTCTATTTTCTAGATGGGTAATTCGGGTATAATCAGGTGGCAATTCATCTAGAGGACCAGGAAAAGATCACCTTCACCTGCCCCTACGGGACATACGTGTTCCGTAGGATGCCTTTTGGGCTATTGATTGCGCAGCAATCATAGGTCTTAATTGACCTAAATTAGGCTAGGACTTAGCATAAGTTAGGGTAGCTCATGCATGCATAAGAATTATTTGCATCTTTACCATTTCTTTGTAGCTATGCATAAAATAATGCTATAATGTATTGATTAAATGCATTATATAATTTGCAGGTAATTTGAAGCTGGATCTGAAGCTAAATTAGAAGCTGGACCTAAAGATATTGTTGCATCAGAGCTGGGGCAGAAGATTAGAATAAAATGTTGTAGAGAAATAATGTAAAGGGTTGAGGTATGCTATTCTATTAAGTGGAAGTAAAGCAGCTAAATTATGAAGAACTTAGGTTCAATCCTAGCCTAAGGATAGCCCTAGAAGCCTTCCCAAGCCTTAACCACCCTTAGATTAGGTCACCATAGCCTAGGAAGCCTCAAAACCCTAATTCCAGCCCTTATCAGGACGTCCAGATAAGTTATTGGATGTCCACGACCCTTAGCCACAACCCACACACCTTAAACCCATGTCTGCAGTATTGTTGGATGTCCAAACACTTGGTCAGATATCCAATTTCTGCAGAATACTAAAGACAGAACCTTGAATCCCTTCTGACTCTGATTGGACGTCCAGACAACAAGTCTGGACTACTGATTTTTCATTATAAGATGTCTAATAACTTTATTGGACATCCAGAACTATTCTCCAGTTCCTGTTTTGGAATTCAAGCCTTGATTTTGAGTTCTTAGGTCCCTAAACTCAATTCTAACCCCCTAGGAACCTAAATTAAGGTGCCCTAATCCTAGTACATCACCTTTAGACCTCTCCAAGGAACTAATTAGGTCTTTGCGAAACCTAATTGACTTGGATCATAGTCAAATTTATCAGCCTACTCAATTGGACTCAATGAGTTCAATTGAACCCTAATCTCAGCACACAGCCCAATTGGACTTAGCGAGAGTCCAATTGACCTAAACCTGACTTAATTGAATTGTTTTACTCTCAATTAGGTTTTCACACACACAATTACACTTGTATAAAGTTTAATTGCATTTTACCGTAGTGAATTAGGGTTTGCAACCCTAATTTCAGACCTACATTTACTTAAATCCACTAGAACCTATCCTAATCAACCTAGCCACCTAGGTTTCAACGCACACACACCCACGCACACCATCTACATGAAATTATCCTAGATAGAGTTCTCTAGAACTCTCTACCATTTGTTATTGCCTTGGTTGCTAAAAATAGCAACCAATATGCATTCAATTTTTAGATCCACCAAATGTAGATTTAAAAACCACCCATCCACCCTCTCTCTCCCTCTTCCACGAGCTCCCACCATATGCCTCTCTAGAGAATTCCATAATTCTCTAGAGAGCATCCCTTAGGCCTATAAAAAAACCTACGGGGTAGCCATGTTGTCAATCTTTGCTCTTTGGCTCCATTCCACTCATTCCGACTACACCTCCAGCTCCATCTCCACGAGTACACCATGGCCGTTACCACCTCCATGCTAAGAGCCTAGATCACCTTCCCCAACCTCTCTCCAAGGGCTAGCCTAAGCACCATTGGCTACCCCTTTTTCTCCTCTCACTCACTCAAAGGCCATCGGAGCCCACCTCCGAATGCCCTTCATTCTGTTAGCTAGATAAGTAGCATAATTCTTCATAGATTTATTACTTTATTTACTACTTAGTAGTGTAGCTATCTCTTCCTCCTACATGGTGTACGAGCAATCTCTTGTAGATCCGCACGTACACACATTTTCTGTTAGGTAGATTTGAATTTCCCTATACAAGCATTCCACCAACTGTGCTGTAACCACCATCATGTCTCAATGAAAATATTTATATATATATGTTGAAAATCATCATGTGCCTAATTATCATCTTTTGGTACGATTAAAGTTGCATGCTCTCAATTTCTGATATTCTGGCAACAGCATGTCGTATATCAATACCTATTTAGTATAAATCGACCTGCGATCTTAAGCAAGTAGAGTGAGCGAGATCGAAATTATTTTGCATTTACATAATGCCTCCTGGAGACGAACAGGGCTCCAAGTCTCGTTATTTTACAAATATTTTTGATGAGCGGATTTCGAGACTATACTACGATGTTTTCCTTAAACTCACGATTTCCATGCCATGTCCAATGGCGCCGTTGCTGGAAAGGCAATGCAATTGATTTTTGATCTAAAGATTTTAGTGACAAATCTTCCTCTACTTGTTTTTGGATGTGCAGGAAATCGAGAAAAACGGGATCAGCGCACACATCAAGTGCGGAGAAAAAAAATGCAGGTGCACATCCCTCCCTTAGATTAGGATTTTTGTTTGAACTCTTGGTTAGATTATTTTCTTAGCTAGAAATTTCTTTTTGAAAAAAAAATAAAAATATTTTTTTCCTTTAGGTTAGATTAGGTTTCGTTTGAATCTTAGGTTAGTTTTCTTGAAAAGAAATGAAAGAAAAAATTTGAAATAGTTTTTTCCCCAAAAAAAAAATTCAAAAATTTTTGAAAAAAAACATTTGGAAAAAGAAGAAAAAAATATCTTTTTGGTGGAATTTGAATTTGAAGTTCAAATACCTTTTAAAGCTTTTCCATCACTTGTTGAAATTCGGCCAGACTTCAATTTATGACTTAAACATTCATTTGCCAAAAAATTAATAAGCAAAAAATCTTGAAATTCATGCAAGTACTTCATTTTTAAACCATTTTTCAAATGGCACCATTTATTTGAAAAAATTCCAAGTACGAAATTTTAAAAATTTTGTGAAGTGCAAGGGGTCAAACTGACTCAGCTTTGAAAATTTTCAAAATTCAAAAATCAATTTCGAGCAATTCGCGAATATATTTTTACTAAAAATGGTGGGGTTTGAAAGTTGATCTCATTAACTTTAATTCCATACTCAAATTTTTTTAAATCATTTGATGCTGTTTCAAAGCAAAATAATCAACCAAGGTTCAAAATTTCAGATATGATCCTCTGACAATTAAAAATTCTTATATATTAGGTCGAAATAGTAAAAATTATAAAAAAATATTATTTGAAAATATAATTAAAAAAGAAATCTACTTGCCAAATTTCAATTTATTTGGATTCCAATTTTATTAAGAGAACTATTTTTATTCTTGTGGTCTACTGAAAAGAAGGAAGAAAAAAACCTTAAAACTGCATGAACCCTAGGTTACACCTTTAGAGTTACACTTTAGAGACCACACTTGAGCTAACCTAGACTTAGCTATGTCTAGTGGTTAGCTGGTGAGCCTAGTCACCTTGCGGGCCACTCACCCCAAATCCTAGTGAAGAAAAAAGGGTTAAAATAAATTCTAAAATAAAATTAACCTGAATTCGTTGTCATACTACTAGATGTTTTCAACCTCTCTGGCCAAACCTACTGACTAAGTCTGTGGGGTAGTGTCAAACAACCACGGCTCGGGGGTCAACGGAACAAAAGGCGCAAGCCGAAGGAAGAACCTTTCCCTTAGTCCTCTCATAACCAGACTGGCTGGGTTAGCTTGAGAGGCGAGAATCACTTTCAGTTGATTCCCAACGAATTTTTCTTCAAGAATTTGAACCCAAAATGAAAAATTCGATCTTCTGATCATAAGGACCATCTGATTGACAGGGCCTTAGCCTTGTTTGGCTGGTTGCACCAACCCAGGGGTTGGTTGATGTATGCTAGGAAGGAGGTCACTAAGACCTCAACTGGTTAGACCTTGGGAGCCATTCCCAAGGAGGCGAGTCACCTCGTCGGGACCATCTTCTTCCCTACCCTCCTCTTCTTCTACTCTCAGCCGAGATGGCTAACCCTGGACCCCGACCTGATCAGGATCTAGCAAATCTCGACCCGATGGCTCATCTGGAAGCCCAGGTCATTGAATTTGAGGAACGGTAGAAACAGAACATAGACTGCATCCTGAACACTTTGGACAGAATGCAGCATCCACTGTGAGGAGAATAGCTTCGAGATTTCTACAATCCGGCAGTGTCGATTGTCGCACCTCTAGTCCAAATTCCCGTAAACGGAGATGCGTTCGATCTCAAGCCCAATCTAATTAGGCTGATCCAAAATTAATTTTATGGAAACTCGAACGAGGATCCATTCCAACATTTAGATGACCTGAGTCGAATTGCGAAAATGGCTCAACCTAGGGATGTAGATCTTGGAATTATTCTGATGAAGCTTTTTCCATCTTCTCTCAAAGATAAAGCTTCATACTGATTCAAGACCATCGGGAAGCCAATTGGAATATAGCCAGAATTACGACGTGAATTCCTGCAGAAGTTCTTCCCGATCGGTCGGATGAATGCGATGAGGCATGCGATCACAAATTTCTCTTAGGGACTTGAGGAGAAGTTGCATGACACCTGGGACCGATTTCATGATCTTCAGAGAAAATGCCTGCACCATGGTGTGCCCAAATGGCACCTAGCTTAGATTTTTTACCATGGGCTAGATGACACACATCGGTATCTGGCCAATGCATCAAGTGGCGGGAATTTCCTCACGAAAGACGAAAACAACACATTTGAGTTGTTCGAGTTTCTAGCGGAGAATTCAATGAATGCCGCATCAATGAACTAGTTCCAGCGGCTTGGACAACAACGAGTTAGTGTCCATGAGGCCCAAGCAGAGTATGTTCGAGCTGATATGGAAATTATCGCCAAGTAGCTGCGAAAGATGGATTTCCTGGGAAAGAAACTCGATGACATAGCTCCAGGTCAACAGGATCTGGTTTGAAATTCTGCTCCCCTGAGACCCTCTTATTCATCCTGAGCCCCTCCTGCTCAAGTTAATCTGCTCACTCGGGATGCACCTCCTCCATATTCATGGGATCCTGCGTATCAGGATCCCGCAAACAATCTTGATCTGGCACCATATGATCAGGGTTACGCACCACATGATAATTAATTCGTATTCCCTTGATGAATATATGCCTCAGACGTCGTCAGCCTATGAAGACATCAATGCTATTCAGGGACACGGGCGTAATAGCCTGTACTCAAAGATGTATAACCCTAGTTGGCGCCAGCATCCGAACTTCTCCTGGTCAGGTAACTCATAGAGACAACATCAAAATCCACACTACTAGACTAGGCAGTACAGGAATGCACATAACACATACCATAGGCAGCAGCCATTCCCGTCTTAGTAGCATCAATCACGCTCTGTCTACCAGTTGTTGCATCAACTTGCCAGTTACCCTCCAAAGCGAGTCGATTTGGAGGCACTAAAAGATGAGCTACAGGAATCAATGCGAAAGTCTACACAGGATAGCGTGCAGATCATGAAGGCAATGGCCGATCAGATACAGAACATACAAAACATGAAAAACCAGTTGCTCCAGGAGTATAGGACCTAGGGAGCCATGCCTTTCCAACCTATCCCAAACCCACGATATGTACAAAACCAGGGCACCCAGCCCAGGTTTCAGGCACCACAAGGACAGGCATGCAACATATTACAGGTGCCTCCTATACCATCTGGTTATGTTCAAGGCTAGCCACCTCTGATATAGAACACCGCATACTCCGCCCCTTTCGCTCCTCCACCACCTCATGGACAACAAGCTGATGCAAACCTTGATTCATTGAGGAGCGGGAAGAAGACACATGACCCACCATTTAGGCAAGTGGGTCCTGATTTTTTGCGCCCTTCATCGTAGAGTGGTTTGACTCCATCTCAGGAGCCACCTACAGTAGATAAGGGCAAGAGGCCACTTGACCTTGAGATTCCCATTCCTTTTCCTGAGGCTTTGACACGAAATGTAGTACAGAAAAAGGACACGCAAAATTTTGAGGACCTGAAGACAATGTTCAAGGAAGTGCATATTCAGGTTCCTCTCCTCAAGGCCATTGATCACATTCTTGTTGTCATGAGGTTCTTCAAGAACTATTGTACCCCAAAGCGATAGCCGAGAATAGGACAGACGGTACTTTCAAAGGAGGCTAGCACCGTGATTCTAGCTGACTTACCGTCAAAAAAGAATGACCCTGGTACCCCACTCATTTCCAGCTTCTTGTAGGATTCTCCATTTGATTGGGCCATTCTAGATCTGAGTTCATCCATCAACCTGACTCCCACCGCTGTATATGATTGATTTTGATTTGAGAAGTTAAAAACCCACCTTGGTTACGATTCACTAGCTGATAGATTAGTGAAAACACCGAGGGGGTGGTTGAGAACGTGATCGTGAAAGTCCACGGATTCTGCTTTCCTACAGACTTTTTCATTCTCGATATGGAGGTTCCTCCTAATCTTCGTGATGTACCAATTATTTTGGGTCACCCATTTCTGGCGACAGCACGAGCAAACATTGATTGTGCTTCCAGGCGTACGAAGATAGCCCTATGTAATAGTGACTTAGACTTGACATATTCAGGGCATCAAGGAACTTCGACTATGATCATATAGAGGAAGATGGTGAAGATGAAGAATTGAAACACTATGGTAACATTGGGCTCCTTTGTGACGACCCAATGTCTCATTCGCCTGCACTGTCAAGGTTCTTGGACCTCAATCCACATGGGACTGAGACTTCTGCAATGCACATATCTCTCCGAGGATCCGATTGTCTTGGGTGTATATCTGACCACAACACCCCTAACTCTAGCTATCCTGATCCACATAATACTGAATTGCCCCTGCTGATGCAAGAAGACGTGACGACAGCAAATGGGTTTTCCGTTAACACAATCACAGTCGACCACTTTACAAGTGGTGAATCAGCAAGAATTCACATGTATCCGGATCATCAAACTTCCACCTCTGATTCTCCTCCTCCCATTCCAACTCCCACCCCCACTTCTGAGTCTGACCCACCCCTGATTGAATTGAAGCCCTTACCTGACTCACTCAAATATGTGTTCCTAGGCAAAAGTGAGACATACCCAATCATTATCAATGCTCACTTGACCCAGGAACAGGAACACCAGCTAATTTTTGTGCTACAAGACCATAGGGCTGCCCTAGGGTGGAGTATTGTTGATCTCCGCAATATTCGCCCCTCTGTTGAACGTCGGAGGACTACGCTATCGGAGTTGGTTTTAAAAACCTGTCGTTGTAGTTTGAATAGCGAAGAACTCGGGTTCAACAAATAAAATTTATACCAGAATAGAAATCCCAGGTCGAACTCAGGGAGGCTACGTCGATCAAAATTCACAATTATATTTTTTTGTGTTTTAGTTTAAAGAGTGGAATAATCACAATGAAATGAAATAACTATATACAATAAGAGAGAGAGAAAACATCTACTTGTAGTTGCAAAATGTTTGTACAACTAAGAAAGTAAGAAAAGATTACACTAGAAAGAAGGAAAAATTCTACTTAGAAAGTAGGAAAAAGGAATGGGAGAGAGAAGTTATCCTCCTTAACGATCGCTTGGAGGACAAGCTGGACGAGACAACGCCTAGAAGACGAGGAACGGAGCGGGAAGAAGGAGGTTGAAGCAGGAGGAACGGGAACGAGGTAGCACGTCGTCATCGTCGCGGGATCCGCTTCTAGAATGGGGGCGAAAATTGATTTTATCTCTTGAGGAGCATCCCGGGTGTGGGACAAGCTTCTCTTGAGCTTTGGAGAGGGAGAGAAGAGAAGGGATGAGAAATTCGTATGGAGGGGGTCTCCTTTTATAGTTGCAAGGAATGGGGTCATTTTGGACATTTTAATTTGAAAAACATTAATATGGAACCTTTAGGGACAGACTTAAACGTCACTGAAGGTCCGTCATGGCCGACGTGTGCGCATGCTGCACGCGCCTGCTCCTCTTCTCCGCTCAAAACACCCGCGCACGTACGTGCAATATCAATCGTCCGATCAAGAGATCAGACGGCTTAAAATCGCCTCGCTCGTGCCGCGCGCCCGCGTACGATCACGCGTCAGCACCGCACATCTGATTACGGGTGGGTGCTATCTCTTGCTCAACGCCACACGATCTTCATCGCACGACTCCGCTCACTCCATAATCCACGTGCCCGCTCTTCAATTTGAGGTGCAACGGCTTGGACACGTGACCTCTTCTCACGAAGGTGCTTGACCAACGCACTGTGGGCGACTTTGTGTCGCAAAGAGGATTTTAGTGTGTGGATTCGTGGCTGTTGGATCGAGATCCAACAATCCAGATCCGTTGTGCTCTTTCACTTGATGGAGATGAAGCGACCGATCAGATTCAATCCTGGCCATTGGATCAAGATCCAACGGCTAGGATCGTGTGATAGACATCCCTTGGAGATGCAGCAACGATTCCTTGGGGTCGATTGTGTGGCTGGGATGGCACCACGTGGCGCCATCCTGGCCGTCCATCTTCTGAGTGATGTAGATGGTGCCACGGGTATTGAATTGGATCGATTTTCGCGCCGTTAGGCTACGATTGTCGATTCGAATTCATTCGTGCGGTCGAATTTGTCGTCTAAGGTGTGAATTAACACCATCTTGGCCCATGATCTTTAGGGCTCCTCGGTCTCTATCTAGTGCTACAGATGTTCGATTAGGGCGATCTTGGAGTTGTTGAACTCCAATCGTCGCCCTAATCAGATCCGTACGGTTGGATCTTCGATTCGAGGCCCCTATAAAAAGTCGCCCTCTCCCTGACCATAAAATGGAGACAATTACTATACAATTTATACAACTTGATCTAAATGCATGATTATGCATGTAATGCACTATTTACAATGTATGATGCTAATGTGACACTAAGAACATGCATTAATAGACATTTTACGTTAATCAAAACTATGCACATCACACCTCCGTGCCTATCTTTTGCTAGTCCTTAACAAAAACTACATGCTATTTATAAAAGAGTTAGGTTGGATTACTTAGGCATAAGTTATTTTCAACATTAAGAAATTTTTTTACTCAGGATCTGAACTTTCAAAGACACAACAGCACCCGGGTACCTGCTAAAATGTAGACCGCCTCAAGCCCCCGCCTTATTCAAAGAAAAATTTCTTTTCTCTTTTTCTTCTTTTCTAATTTTTTGGATTTTTTGAGTTTAGGGTTAAAGAGTGACTTTCTACAGCCATTCAACCCATCCAAGATTTGATGAGAATCCTAAGTTCTAAGCATCTTATTATGAATGTGATAGACTCATTAATCGACAATTAGAACGAACTTCGGGTTTCTACACCTCTAGGTGACCTTAAAAAGAGAGTTCTGCCTAAAGGTGTATCTTTACGACCAGTAGCTTTCTCCCTACTTTTATTTTTATGGGGTTAACACAAGGGTGAATCCAGTGTATATCTCCCCAACTTATTCTACTTCTCCACTTCTTCCTAAGTGTTTTCGAAATTTTTAGTGTATTTCTTGAGCTGGGTTCTGGACAACTGGTCGATTAACTGTTACCACTAACTTGCCAACCATACTCGTGCGGCGAAGTGTGGCTTATTTCTTTTGTTTTCTTTTTTTCTTTCTTTTCTCCTTTTCTTTTTCTTTTCTTTTTGACTTTCTTTTTTTCTTTTTTTTTAAGTAGGTGGCTTCCCTGGTCTAACATTTACCTAATGGCAATAAGAAGAGAATGGTCCAGTGATTAGGCTCTAAACAACCTACCTATAGGCTATTACCCACGATAACTTACCAACCATATCACCCTAGAAGGTTCATTAGCTAACCAATTTCCGTTAAAACCGCCAATCAATAAGTCAGTGAAAAGATAGTGTGTAGATGCTTTAGACTTAAAGTTCCCTCAAATCAGAAGGCGGGTTGATAAGTCGTGTACTTATCACCCAAACTTATTTAATCACATTACAGTAGAATTCAAGATGGCGAGGTCTCAAAAAATAAATTCACATTTTAGTGGATACCCAGGCTGATTAAGCCCAAAGACCTGAAGGGTCTTTGTGTTCAGATCCTAATGTAATATTTCCTATGATTGAAAAGTCCTAATGTCCAAGTATTCCTTCCTAATTTATTTATTTTTTTTATGTATATATAAGAAGAGAAATAGAATTTGCAAGAATTTCACAAAGCTGACAAAATGATTCAAAAATGAATCCACTCCCCCTATGCCTAGCTGATGCAATGTCCACATTGAAAAAAAGAGACATGAAAAAAAGGGCAGAGTACGGAAGATATCACCTGAATATGAAGCTCGAGTCAGCCCTAAGTCAAATGTACAACTGCTGAGTTTAATGCCGTCAGCTAGGCGAAGTCCAGTAAAAAAAGTCACAACATGGCTAGAGCAACCATGTCTGAGACGGATTTTGGAAGAGTACAGTCAATAACAGGCTTTAGATGTTGACGTTGACTTTGAATGAATTACCCATCTTCAGGTTAGAGATCTTAACAGCTCCGTTTGGAAAAATCTGGTCGATAATGAACGAGCCGTTCCATTTCGACCTAAGTTTGCTAGGAAAGAGCTTAAGTCGAGAATCGAATAACCAAACCTTCTGGTTCGGCTCAAAGCTCTTGCGGGAAATCAATTGGTCATGTAGAGCTTTGGTCCGAGCCTTGTAGATCTTGGCATTCTCACAAGCATCATTTCTAAGCTCCTCCAACTCAGATAGTTGGAGTTTCCTGGTCTTCCTGACTAAACTTAGATCTGGATTGCATTACTTGATTACCCAGATGCCCTATGTTCAATCTCTATGGCTAAATGGCATGCCTTTCCATACACCAGACGAAATGGAGACATGCCGATGGGCATTTTATATGCCGTATGGTAGGCCCAAAGAGCGTCCTCAAGCTTTTGAGTCCAGTCTTTATAATCAGGCCTAACCGCTTTCTACAGAATATTCTTGATGTCCCGATTGGAGATCTCAGCCTATTCATTTGTCTGGGGATAATAAGGTGTGGAGATTCGATGGTTAACCCCATATTTAGCCAACAAATTATGGAACTGGGCATTAGTGAAATGAGTGCCACCATCACTGATGATGGCCCTTGGAATCCCGAGCCTGCTGAAGATGTTCTTCTTGACAAAATCGATGACCACCTTGTGGTCATTGGTTCGGGTGGAAATTGCCTCAACGCATTTGGACACATAATCAATAGCAACAAGAATGTACTAATGTTCAAATAAAGGGAGGCATGGTCCCATGAAATCGATGCCCTAAATGTCGAAGATTTTGATAGGAAGAATTAGGTTTAGGGGAATCATATCTCTCTTAGTTATGTTCCCAAGTGCTTGACATCGGGAAAACAACCTTGAGAATTCTTGGGCATCCTTGAAAAAATGGTCAATAGAATCCAGATTGCAAAATTTTTGTAGCTGTCTTTTTCCCGGAGAAGTGTGCACATGCAGATGCATGGAAGAACTAGAGTATACTGTTGAATTTGTTCTTCGGAACACATCGGCGAATAATCTGATCAGAGCTGATGCGGTATAGTTCAGGGTCCTCCCAAAAGTAATGTTTGGCCTTAGATTTGAGTCTATCCCGTTGTTGCTTGGTCTAATCCTTAAGGATTTAACCAACGGCCAAATAATTAACAATGTTAGCAAACCATGGGGTTTGTACGCCTGAAACTGTAAGGATTGTTTTGTCTGGAAAAGTATCAGCAATCGGGATGTTCGGATGAAAAGAATCACTCAGAAGTCTCGACAAATGATCCACCACCACATTCTGTACCCCAGATTTATCCTTGGTTTCAAGAGCAAATTCTTGAAGCAAAAGAATCCAACGAATAAGCCAGGGTTTGGCATCCTTTTTGGTCAAGAGATGTTTCAAGGCTGAGTGGTCGGTATATATAATAACGTGAGACCCTAAGAGATAAGTCCTGAATTTCTCCAAAGCAAATACTACAGCTAGTAATTCCTTCTCAGTAATAGTGTAATTCCTCTGGGCCTCGTCCAGAGCTTTACTAGCGTAGTAGATTACAGAGGGCTTCCTATCAACTTTCTGACCCAAAATAGCTCCGACAGCGTAATCAAAAGCATCGGTCATGATCTCAAAAGGGGCTGTCCAAACCGATGTTGCAGCACCGGAGCACAAGTGACTGTTGTTTTAAGAAAATCAAATGCCTTACGGCATGATTCGTCAAAATCAAACAGCATTTCTTTGGCAAGAAGATTACTCAGAGGACGAGCAACCTTCGAAAAGTCCTTGATGAATCTGCCGTAGAATCCCACATGACCAAGAAATGATCGAATTTGTTTAACAGATGTGGGAGGAGGAAGTTTAGCGATAGCATCAACCTTAGCTTTATCCACTTCAATTCCCCGTTCAGAGATTACATGACCCAAGACGATGCCTTCTTGTGTCATGAAATGACACTTTTCCCAACTAAGGACTAATCTTATTTTGATGCATCATTTAAGAATCATTTCAAGATTAGCTAGACAAGAGTCAAACGATTCTCCAAAAATAGAGAAATCGTCCATGAAGACTTCCATAAACTCTCCCACCATGTCAAAGAATATGACCAGCATACACCTTTGAAAAGTCGCAGGTGCATTGCATAAACCGAATGGCATCCTACGGAAAGCAAAGGTTCTGTAGGGATAGGTGAAAGTAGTTTTTTCCTGATCCTCGGGATGGATAGGAACTTGGTTGCATCTCGAGTAGCCATCAAGAAAACAGAAGTACTTCTGCCCGGCTAATCTTTCTAAGATTTGATCAATAAAAGGCAGAGGGAAATGATCATTTTTCATGGCCGTGTTCAGCTTCCAATAATCGATACAAACCCTCCAAGGGAAAGCTGAATGAGTTGTGACAGATTCTCCTTTCTCATTAATCACAATGGTCATCCCGGCTTTCTTGGGAACAATCCGCATGAGACTTACCCAAGGACTATCAGAGATCGGATAAATGATTCCTGCATCGAGCCACTTAATAATCTCCTTCTTGACCACTTCTCGCATATTTGGATTTAATCTCCTCTGAATCTGGCGAGAAGGGAAGGATCCATCTTCCAAAAATATTCTATGATTGCAATAAGATGGCTTGATCCCCCTAAGGTCATGAATGGTCCAACCAATTGCCTCTTTATGTTCCTTCGGGACCTTAATCAGTTTAATCTCATGCTCCTTTGTTAATTTATCATTGATAATCACAAGAAACGTCATATGTGGTCCTAAAAATTGATATTTCATATTCTCAGGCAATGGTTTCAGTTCAAGCTGGGGCGGAATGATGATTGAAGGTAAGGAAGATGCTGATGACTCATCAAGAGGAAGAGGTTGAGGGTGAACAAAATCAATAACCCCTTCAGAAGATGGCGAGTCTGCCATAGAGGGTTGCAGGACCAATTCATCATCAAAGGATGAACTTTCAAATGCAGAAACCATCATACAAGTTTCAATATTCACATTATCTTCCTCGAGTTCCTCGATAAATCCACAATTTTCAAATTTATTAATCGCCTTAAAAATATCCAATTTTATTCTTTGATCCCTAAAGGTGATTTCCATACTACTGCTTTCACAGTTAATGTTGTACTTAGCGGTAGTCAGGAACGGACGTCCCAGAATGATGGGCGTGTTCCTCAGATTTTCAGGCACATCCATGTCAAGGACAAGAAAATTTACAGGAAAATAGAAATCCTTAACCTTAACAATAACATCTTCAATAACGCCTCGCGGATTTGTGACCGAATGGTCCGCTAACTACAGCATTACTGAAGTTGGCCGAAGCTCACCTAATCCAAACTTCTCATAAAGAGAAGTTGGAATTAGGTTGATGGATGCACCCAGATCCAGCAGTGCTCTATCAAAAGTATAATCTCCGATGACATAAGAAATCAATGGAGTACCTGGATCTCTCTTTTTCTGAGAGGTGGTGCAGGATAATAGAATTATCCTGCTCGGAGAGTACCACCTTCCTTGGAACAGATTCTCTCGACTTACGCTTCTGTGTACATAAATCCTTTAAAAATCTCGCGTAAGCCGGTATATGCTTGATAGCGTCGAGGAGTAGGATATTGATCTCGACATTCTTGAAAATATTTAGAAGCTCCTCATTACTATCAACAGACTTCTTCCATGATTTGATCAAGGCTTCAGGAAAAGGAACATGAGTCGGATCTTTGAAATCAGGTTCCTGAGCCTTGATTTCTTCTCCAAAGCTCACCTTTCTCTCCTCAGGTTCTTCAGGATTCGGTAAATCAGAACAGTGTGGTTGTGGATCCTGAGTTTGTTTACCACTCCTCAAGATAACAGAATTTGCGGATGCATACGAGTTTGGGTCTTGGGGAGGGTTAGGAAAGATTGGAGGGGCTTCATTAACCAAGAATCATTGATTTGTAGAAGAAGAAGAAGAACCCTGCTCAACCACCTGAGCATGTGCGTGTGGATCCCTCTGATTTCCGTACCCATGGGCTTGATTGCTCGGATTTAGGATATTTCGCGGGATGGGTACGGGTTGAGATGGTAGAGATCCGGGTTGACGAGAATTCGCTATGAGCCTGGTTTGCAAGTTGTTCAGCGAAGTTTTCATTTGCTGCATGAGCTGGAGCATGGATTCTTGCATCTCTACCATTTGTCGGTTCAAATCAGCCTACCCTACGGGTTGACAGGCATTCCAAGCTGGCTGATTGACTTGATTTGGGGGCAACTGAGTATAAACATGACCCTGACCCATTGGTCGTTGCGGAGCATAGTTGCTAGGTCGGAATTGGGTCTGCTACCCTAGGTTTTTCCAGGAGAAGTTAGGGTGGTTTCTCCAACCCAGATTATAAGCATTGGAGTAGGGGTTGGATCTAACATTCTCCTGTACAGTACAAGCATCCTCATAGGGTCAGGATGGAGAGAAAGAAAGGGAAGGATAAGAGAAACTGGGATCAAAGGCCCCAGTGTGGAATTCGTGGGGTTTCGAATAATGTTAGCTCACAGGTTGAGTCGCATCAAGTTGATTCACAAACTCCCGTCCAAAAGGAGCTCACAACGAATGGAATCCCGAATTCTGGGATTGAGTGGATCGAGAGTTGTTCATTGAATTTTCAACCATCCACTCCTCCATTCTCTTAGCAACCAAGTCCACATTATCAAGTTTATTACAAATCAATTTCATATCGAATGAATGAGAGTCGTTGACTTCATTAACATTCGATCTGGATTGCTGGGACCGTTTAAAAGTATCCATGGAGGCATGATTGATTGAATTCTCGCTCATCTCCTCAAACAAATCGTGCACGCTATCTGCATCTTTGTTGAGCAAATTGCCTCCGTAAGAAGCATCCACTTGATTTCTGAGTTGCTCAGTCAACCCGTGGTAGAAAATCTGCATGAGTTGCAATTTCGACACCTCGTGATGTGAACACCTCCGCAATAGGTCCTGGAATTGCTCCCAAGTCACATGAAACTGCTCCCCCGGCCGCTGGGTAAAGGTAGTGATTGCTCGTCTGAAAGCATTGGTACGTCTGATAGGGAGGAATTTCTCCAGAAAGGCTGATTTCAACTCATTCCAAGTTGCAATTAGTCTTCCTATAGTCCTGTACCAATGAGCAGCTTTATCCCTAAGAGAGTGGGGGAAGAGCCTCATGATCGTTTGCTCCTCATTCATGTTTCGTGCCTTGGTGTTCTGGACCAAAGTGGTCAAGTCCTCCAAGTGCTAAAACGGGTCTTCAGAGCCAAGCCCATGGAAATGTTTGATCAGGCTTAACACCTGGGGCTTGATTTCTACATCTTCGGCAGGAATCTGGACACCGGGACATTCCCCATAATTTGAAGGATCATAAAAATCCTTGAAGGGCTGAGCGCCCTGCATTCTCTAGAACTATTCTTGCATTCTCTACATTTTTTCTAGCTGCCTTCAAAATTCCTCCTGTGGATCCCAAGGCAGAGGAGGCTGTTGATCGACCATGGGATCGATTTAGCCAAAATCCAATCTACGCCTCCTAGAATACTCTAGTGGTCCTTCCAATCGTGGATTCAATGACCTTCCCAACATAAAATAGGAAAAGGTTGGAAGGACTGGGGATAAGAACCCTGCAACACAACAAAACAAGCCTGTCCTTAAGTGGGGTAGCTTAAGGATCTACAGATCCCCAGAACCCACCTTAAGATTATAAACGATTTGCTCTACTTGTGTCTGCTCAATCCAACCAGTTAGAATGAGGGATTGGGGAGAAGGTTCTTCCTTTGACTTGCGCCTCTGGTTCCTAGTGTACCCCCAGCTACGGTCGTTTGATGCTACTCCCCTAGCTAGACATCAGATTGATCAGTACAAGTAGGTTGATCGTAAACAATCTCAGAGTAGGCCTCGAAGAGCGAATCAGTCCTTAAGGCCAACGTCTACTCGATTTTATTGAGGCTTTGGATTGTAGTACTTATGGAATGTGGTGGGCCCTTAAAATGGGCTGTGCCCTTAATAATCAATTGAGTATGTGTAAGTGTGTGCACAACTAGGGTTTTCAAGCAAGATTATTCGTGATGAATAGATTTTAATGTTCAAATCTTGCTTAACTAGCTTTTAGGATTTAGAATTAGGTTGATTTCAATCAAGTTTGAGGCAAACCAGGTTTTCAAGCATGGGTGAAGATTGCTTTCCTTTTAAAATCAGAAATAAAGTGGAGTGCCTGGCATGAACCTAAATTGAAAACCCTAAGAGGAAGCTACTTGGTGAGTTGGTTTTAGATTAAGTGATGCGGCCCAAACAACTCAAACAATTGGACACAATTGCACCACTGGGTTAGGCACACAGAAATGATTAGCCTAGAATGATTTCTACTCTTTTATGTGTTGATTTGTGTGTATCGGTTTCACAGATCAGAATCCGGTTGAGTAGAAGAAAATCAAGTAGGTTAAGTGCCTTGAATGTGGTTGTATGTTGTGCGTATGTTGAATTACCCCACAAAATTATCTTTTTATTTTTTTAAATATGCGAGGGTGAAATGCGAGTGTGAGTGGAAATCCAAACAACCAAACTAATCGTAGGATTTATGCAAACACCTAGGTTAAATAGAATTTGAATTTAATGTGATGAAATGAAATCTATGGAAGGGGAAGAATGGGGAGCACTTACAGTCATCCTCAACTGCACTTTACTCTGATCTATCGCTTGATGATTCCCTGATAGAGGTCTCTGCAAAACAATAGACATGAAAGAAAACAAGTTAGAAGACAGTAAAGTGTGTGAAATGCGAAAAGATCGAAAAATCGTTGCCTCCTCGGCAACGGCACCAAAATGTTGAACGTCGGAGGACTACGCTATCGGAGTTGGTTTTAAAAATCTGTCGTAATTTGAATAGCGAAGAACTCGGGTTCAACAAATAAAATTTATATCGAAATAGAAATCCTTGGTCATTCTCAGGGAGGCTATGTTGATCAAAATTCGCAATTATATTTTTTTATATTTTTATTTAAAGAGCGGAATAATCACAATGAAATGAAATAACTATACACAATAAGAGAGAGAGAGAAAACATCCACTTGAAGTTGCAAAATGTTTGTACAACTAAGAAAGAGAGAAAAGATTACACTAGAAAGCAAGAAATTATTACACTAGAAAGTAGGAAAAAGGAATGGGAGAGAGAAGTTATCCTCTTTGACGATCGCTTGGAGGATGAGCCGGACGAGACAACGCCTGGAAGACGAGGAACGAAGCTGAAAGGAGGTCAAAGTTGGAGGAACGGGAATGAGGCAGCATGTCGTCGTCGTTGCGGGATCAGCTTCTGGAATAGGGGCGAAAAATTGATTTTATCTCTTGAGCATTTCTGGTGTGGGACAAGCTTCCCTTGAGCTTTGGAGAGGGAGAGAAGAGAAGGGATGAGGAATTTGTATTGAGGGAGTTTCCTTTTATAGTTGCAAGGAGTGGGGTCATTTTGGACATTTTAATTTGAAAAACATTAATATGGGACCTTTAGTGACGGACTTAAACATCACTAAGGGTCCGTCGTGGCCGACGTGTGTGCGCACCGCATGCGCCTGCTCCTCTTCCCTGTTCAAAATGCCTATTCATGTACGCGTGATATCAGTTGTCCGATCAAGAGATCGGACGGCTTAAAACTGCCTCGCTCACGCTACGTGCTCGCATGCGATCACACGTCAACGTCGTGCATCTGATCGCGCGTGGGCGCTATCACTTGCTAAGTGCCGCACGATCTTCATTGCACGGCTCCGCTCGCTCCACGCGCTCGCTGTTCAATTTGAGGCACAGCGGCTCAAACGCGACCTCTTCTTGCGAAGGCGCTCGATCAATGCGCTGTGAGCAATTTTGTGTCGCAAAGAGGATTTTAGCACGCGGATTCATGGCTGTTGGATCGAGATCCAATGATCTAGATCTGCTGTGCTCTTTCACTTGATGAAGATGAAGCGGCCGATTAGATTAAATCCTGGCCATTGGATCAAGATCCAACGGCTAGGATCATGAGATAGAAATCCCTTGGAGATGCTGCAGCGATTCCTCGGGGCTGATTGGGCAGCTGGGATGGCGCCACGTGGTGCCATCCTGGCCATCCATCTTTTGAGTGATGTAGATAGTGCCACAGGTATCGGATTGGACCGATTTAAGCACCGTTAGGCTGTGATCGTTGATTTGAATCCATCCGTGCGGTTGGATTTGTTGTCTGAGGTGTAGATTAACACCATCTTGGCCCATGATCTTTAGGGTTCCTCAGTCTCTATCTGGTGCTACGGATATCCGATTAGGGTGATCTTGGAGTCATTGAACTCCAATCATCGCCCTGATCAGATCCGTACGGTTGGATCTTCGATCTGAGGCCCCTTTAAAAAGTCGCCCTCTCCCTGACCATAAAAAGGAGACAATTACTATACAATTTATACAACTTGATCTAAATGCATGATTATGCATGTTATGCACTATTTGCAATGTATGATGCTAATGTGACACTAAGAACATGCATTAATAGATATTTTAGGTTAATTAGATGTATGCACATCACCCTCGTATTGCACTCATCACATTTACACAGATGAGGGGGTGAAACCTTCGAGACAACCTCAACGACGACTGAACCTGAACATGCTAGAGGTTGTTAAGAAGGAGATTATCAAATGGCTGGATGTGAGTATTATATACCCAATCTCTGATAGCCAATGGGCGAGTCTGATCTAGATAGTGCCCAAGAAAGCAGGACTCATCGTTGTAAAAGATGATAAGGGCGAATCCATCCGAACCCGTACTGCAACATCATGGCGAGTTTGCATAGGTTATAAAAAACTGAACATGGCTACCCAGAAGGATCACTTTCCTTTACCATTCATTGATAAGATCTTGGAGCGGTTGGCCGGATGCAGTTTCTTTTGCTTCTTGGATGGATACTCCGGGTATAATCAAGTAGCGTTGGCCCAGATGATCAAGACAAGACCACTTTCACATGTCCCTTTGGAACATTCGCCTTCAAGCGGATGCCCTTCGGTGTTTGCAACGCACCAACAACATTTCAGCGTTGTATGATGGCCATCTTCTCCGACATGATGAGGGACTATGTGCAAGTATTCATGGACTTCTCTGTCTTTGGAGATGACTTCACATCTTGTCTTGAAAACCTCACCAAGATCCTGAAACAATGTATTGAGGTAAACCTAGTCCTATCCTAGGAGAAGATCCATTTCATGGTGAGGGTTGGCATTGTACTAGGCACAGGATCTCTGCCAATGGACTTGAGGTTGATTGAGCTAAACCTGAAGTCATATCCTGACTACCCCCACCTAGCTTGGTCAGGCAGATAAGATCATTCTTGTGTCACGTCAGATTTTACCAGAGATTTATACGTAATTTCTCAAAAATCGTACGACTTTGACAAATCTCCTGGTAGCTGATACCCCATTTGAATTTAACACCTTGTGTCTCAGCGCCTTCGAGACTTTATGAAGCGCTATCTCTGATTCCCCGATTCTCCAACCACCCAACTAGTTTCTTGATTTTGAGATGATGTGCGACGCTTCTGATTTCATCGTCAGAGTTGTTTTAGGCCAGTGTCGGGAGAAACAACCCTTCGTCATATACTATGCAAGCAAGATGCTAAATGAAGCTCAGTGTAATTATACTGTCACTGAAAAGGAACATATAGCAATAGTATTCGGGTAAGAGAAGTTCCGATCATATTTCTTAGGGTCTAAGGTCATCATCTTCACAGACCACTCTACCCTCTAGCATTTGTTGGCAAAGAAGGACGCCAAACCCTGTCTTATCAGATGGACCCTTCTATTGCAAGAGTTTGATATTGAAATATGCGACAAAACTGGAAAACAAAATGTTGTGGCGGATCACTTATCCAAACTAGACTCAGCCCACATCCCTTACTCCCTTCCTGTTTCAGACCAATTTTCGGATGAATCTCTTTTGGCAATTTACTCTGTCGAGTTCCCCTGGTACACGAATATCACAAACTATCTTGTCGCAAACAAGATTCCTGCAAACTTATCTAAGGACTAGAAACTCAAATTCACAGCAAAGGTCAAATTCTACCTCTGGGACGATCCACTACTCTTCCACATTGAAGCTGATCAGATCATCAGAAGATGCGACCTAGATTTTGAGACTCCTAGTGTGTTATCTTTTTTGCCACAACGATGCTTGCAGTGGTCATTTCTCAGGATGGAAAACCGCTGCAAAAATTTTGCAGTCGGGATTTTTCTAGCCAACTATCTTTAGAGATACACACGAGTACACCCAGTGCGGTAAACGATGCCAGTCGGTCAGTTCTATGACCAAGAGAGACATATGCCTCTCCAACCCATCTTGGTTGTAAAAGTGTTCGATGTTTGGGGCATCGATTTTATGGGCCCTCTTCCGAATTCGCATGGCTTCGAGTACATATTGCTTGCTGTTGACTATGTCTCAAAGTGGGTTGAAGCCATCCTGGCGAGATGGGCTGATCATAAAACTATCATTGCTTTCGTACGAGAATACATCTTTGTGAGATTCGGAACACCCCATGCACTGATTAGCGATGGGGGAAGCTACTTCATCCATGCCCACTTTTGGTCATTACTAAAGAAATACAGGGTACATCACCGTATAGCCACCCTGTATCATCCGCACACTAATGGGCAGGTTGAAGTGTCTAATCGTCAAATCAAGATAATTCTCTAGAAGATGGTTAGACCGGACAGGAAGGATTGGTCCAATAAATTAGCTGATGCACTTTGGGCATATCGGACTGCCTACAAGGCCTCACCTGTAATGTCCCCATATCGCATGGTATATGGTAAGGCCTGTCACCTTCCTATCGAGCTAGAACACCACATCTTTTGGGCAGTGCAAAAATGTAACCTTGACCTCGATGCAGGTGGCCATGAACGAAAGCTCCAGCTCAGCGAATTAGAAGAAATCCGGCGGGCGACTTATGAGAACGTAGCGATATACAAGGATAAGATGAAGGCCTTTCACGACCGCCACATCTAGAGGAAAGCATTCACGCCCAACCAACAGGTTTGGTTGTTTGATTCACGACTGAAACTCTTTGCAGGGAAACTCAAGTCCAAGTGGACTGGTCCATTCGTTGTGATTCACCCCTATCTTAATGGGGCAGTCCAAATCATGGACCCAAAATCTATGCATGTTTCTAGAGTAAATGGCCAGTGCCTTAAGTCATTAATGGCCCAGGAACCTCCTCCAGCTGACGAAGTCATTCATCTTATCGAGGACGTGTGATTAAGTTTTCGCTCAGCTGGAGGCGTTAAACTCAGCATCTACCCACATTCTTCATCATCATATACATACTCGCTTTATATATATCATATTTTTCTTTTAGCATATTTCCTTTTCACATATTGCATACTGTCAGGTTCGCCAGTGCTGAACATTAAAATTCAGGAGCAATTCCAGGTGATCTCTACCCACTTATTCCCTGTTGTATTTATTTTCTTTTATATCCATGCATGAGGACATGCAAGAACTTAGGCATGGGGGGGTAGATATATAGCAAAATTGAAAAATTTTTATGCCAACACTTAATAAACCTCAAAGTAGCATGTCAAACGTACTTTAGGATCTTAAATATAAGAACAGCTGACTCCACCTCCAATGCTCGGATTAGAGCTAGAAATCGTCTGCAACAAGCATTTTCGACTCACTCGCTCACCCTTTTGTTCTAAATTTAGGACTAAGTTGAATGTAACCCGATAAGGAAATTTATGGAGTACAAACGAAAGAGGTTACTTGTTTATAGCATATATACATAGTGCATTCATGAATAAGATTATTTTTATTAAGAGAATGCATTAGGGATTTTATCCACTAGTTGATTCCTGTAATCTGGAATCCAGTACAATTTTCGCACCCACACGTAGAATTTGCAATGGATTCATGGTGAAGACTAATATATGTCTTTAGTCTGTCGAGAAGAAGCAGTGCTTTTTTTCTAAACCCTTGGACAGTATTTTGAGAGTCAGGCATATTTTCTGCTAAAAATCCACCAAATAGTGTGAGAAGAGAGTAAAGAGTACTGGTGCTCTAAGATTAGTGCAAGGAATCTGGAATCCTAGATAATTAGTTAATGATACTCAGAGAATAGGCATAGTTCCCGCTCTCGGATCTGGCGTATACATTTTGTGTCAGACATTGAGAGCCACCAATCAAGGCAAATACGTGGGGAGCGAGTTCTGATAAAGCTAGGGATAAGGTGGATGGTTACGACATTCTTTATGGAATCCTCGGCTGAAAGAGGGTATTGATATCAAGGTCAGGAATACACCGTCCTGTCCATCTTTCCTGGTGCTGTGTGTAGGCACTTTAACTAAATAAGCCACCCAATGTCTCTTGAGTACCACCAATCCTTAATAATGCCTCCTCAATCAAATTCATGAAAGTGTTGCTAGATTATGTTGAGTTAGAAAAATTATATATGAAAATAAAATGATAAATGAAAAAAAGAAAAAAAAGAAAAAAAAGAGAAAACAAAACAGAAAAATAGTTGTGAGTATCTAGTGTTATTTAATTTGCATTGAGGCAATGCCACCATATAAAATTGAAACTCACTAAATATGGTCTTAACCAACTTTTTCTGTGTTTCTGGCCACCCAAATATTGGCTGAGGAATTCCGACTTAGTGTTAGGATTACTGGAACTCTATTAAAGTGTTAACGCCATGTGAGACCACCAAATATGGAATATATGGGTGTATCTGGTGAGACTGTGTGCTCAAGAAAAGAAAAAGAAAAGAAAAGAAAAGAGGATGAGAAAATGAATACAAAGGAACCAAAAGAGAGCATAGTTTTTCTCATCTTTCTCTGAGTTGAGCTACCTAATAATTTGGGAATCTAGATTCTGTAGTACTAATCTCTATGTAGCACCAAATGAGAGTGAGCCACCAAATAAATAATCAATTCCCTCAGACATTCTCTACGCAAGCTTAAAGCAGGGTGGAATTCATAAAGTATCTTGAATACCCTAAGGGAACAAGGTTGCCTATCCCACTAGGATTTTACTAGAGGTCAAGTGCAGACTTTAGAGGTAAATCAGGTTTTTCACTCAAATCCGTTGCAAAATCTACAAAGCTGCACTTTCACGACTGTCTGGATTTCTAGATTTTAGGATGAACACAAAAAGGAAAAGAATCTCCATGCATATACTTGATAAAAATAATCAATCCCTTAGGGACCCTTTTGTAAAATACTTAGTCTTGCATTTGCTAGGGACTAGCAAGATTTAGGCACGGGGGTATGATTGCGCAGCAATCATAGGTCTTAATTGACCTAAATTAGGCTAGGACTTAGCATAAGTTAGGGTAGCTCATGCATGCATAAGCATTATTTGCATCTTTACTATTTTTCTGTAGCTATGCATAAAATAATGCTATAATGTACTGATTAAATGCATTATATAATTTGCAGGTAATCTGAAGTTGGATCTGAAGCTGGACCTGAAGCTAATGCTGCATCAGATCTGGAGTGGAAGATTAGAATAAAATGTAGTAGAGAAATAATGTAAAGGGTTAAGGTATGCTATTCTATTAAGTGGAACTAAAGCAGCTAAATTATGAAGAACTTAGGTTTAATCCTAGCCTTAGGATAGCCCTAAAAGCCTTCCCAAGCCCTAACCACCCTTAGATTAAGTCACCATAGCCTAGGAAGCCTCAAAACCCTAATTCCAATCCTTATCTGGACATCCAGATAAGTTATTCAATGTCCAGCACCCTTAGCCATAACCCGCACACCTTAAACCCATGTCTGCAGTATTGTTGGACGTCCAGACACTTGGTCAGACGTCCAATTTCTACAGGATACTCAAGATAGAACCTTGAATCCCTCCTGACTCTGATTAGACATCCAAACAATAAGTTTGAACTTCTGATTTTCCATTATAAGATGTCTAATAACTTTATTGGATGTCCAGAACTGTTATCCAGTTCCTGTTTTGGAATTCAAGCCTTGATCTTGAGTTCTTAGGTCCTTAAACCCAATTCTAACCCCCTAGGAACCTAAATTAAGGTGCCTTAACCCTAGTACATCACCTTTAGACCTCCTTAAGGACCTAATTAGGTTCTCACTAAACCTAATTGACTTGTATCATAGTCAATTTCATCAGCCTACTCAATTGGACTCAGTGAGTTCAATTGAACCCTAATTTCAACACATACAGTCCAATTGGACTTAACAAGAGTCCAATTGACGTAAACTTGACTTAATTGAGTTATTTTACTCTCAATTAGGTTTTCACACACCCAATTAAACTTGTATAAAGTTTAATTGCATTTTACCTTAGTGAATTAAGATTTGCAACCCTAATTTGAGACTTATATTTACCTAAACCCACTAGAACCTAACATAATCAACCTAGCCACCTAGGTTTCGACCCACACACACCCACACACACCACCTACATGAAATTAGCCTAGCTAGAGTTCTCTATAACTCTTTACCATATGTTGTTGCCTTGGCTGCTAAAAATAGCAACCAAGATGCATTCAATTTTTAGATCCACCAAATGTGGATCTAAAAACCACCCACCCATCCACCCTCTCTCTCCCTCTTCCACGAGCTCCCACCATAGGCCTTTCTAGAGAATTCCATAATTCTCTAGAGAGCATCCCTTAGGCATATAAAAAGACCTAAGGGGTGGCCATTTGGTCAATCTTTGCTCTTTGGCTCCATTCCACTCATTCCACCTACACCTCCACCTCTATCTCCACGAGTATACCATGGCCATCACCACCTCCATGGCAAGAGCCTAGATCACCTTCTCGAACCTCTCTCCAAGGGCTGACCTAAGCACCATTGGCCGCCCCTCCTTCTCCTCTCACCCACTCAAAGGCCATCAGAGCCTACCTCTGAATGCCCTTCGTTCTATTAGCTAGATAAGTAGCATAGTTCTTCATAGATTTATTGATTTATTTGCTGCTTAGTAGTATAGTTATCTCTTCCTCCTACATGGTGTACGAGCAGTCTCTTGTAGATCCACACGTGCACACAGTTTCTGTTAGCTAAATTTAAATTTTCCTATACAAACATTTCACTACCTGTGCTGTAACCACCATCATGCCTCAATGAAAATATTTATATATATGTTGAAAATCACCATGTGCCTGATTATCATCTTTTGGTGTGATTAAAGTTGCATGCTTTCAATTTCTGATATTCTGGCAGCAACATGTCGTATATCAATACGTATTTAGTATAAACCGACATGCAATCTTAAGTAGAGCGAGCGAGTTCGAAATTCTTTTGCATTTCCATAATGCCTCCTAGAGACGAACGACCGGAACCCCAAGTCTCGTTATTTTAAAAATATTTTTGACGAGTGGATTTCGCAACTATACTACGATGTTTTCCTTAAACTTGCGATTTCCACATCGTGTCAGCTATGCAATGCACCCGCCACCTTTCAGCAGTGCATGCTAGCCATATTTTCTAATATGGTAGGTGAGTACCTTTAAGTCTTCATGGACGACTTCTCAATTTTTGGGGAATCTTTTGATGATTGCCTCCTGCATTTGGTCCAAATCCTAAGGCATTGCATTGACGTGAATTTGGCTCTTTCTTGTGAAAAGAGCCGCTTCGTGGTTCTTGAGGGTATTGGCCTGGGACATCTTATCTCTGAGAAAGGCATCCAAGTCGATTGGGCTAAAGTAAATTTGATTTCCAAACTACCTGTGCCTGACTCGGTCAAGGACATCAAATCTTTTCTGGGGCACGTCGATTTTTACTATCGATTCATTCTTGATTTCTCGAGAATCATGCGTCCCCTAACTAATCTTCTATCAAAAGATGTCCCTTTTGAGATAATCGATGAGTGCACTTGTGCATTTGAGAGCCTACGTGACCAAGTTACCCAAGCACCTATCTTGCAATCCCCTGACTGGTCTCATCCTTTTGAGATCATGTGCGATGCATCTAACTACGTAGTAGGTATAGTGCTTGGGCAGAAAATCGACGGGAAACCCGTGGTCATCTACTATGCTAGTAAGACACTTGACAAGGCTCAGTGTAACTATACAGTTACTGAGAAAGAGCTGTTAGCAGTAGTATTTGGCCCAGAAAAATTTCAATCTTATCTCTTGGGTTCTCGCGTTATCATCTACTTGGATCACACTGCAGTGAGGCACTTACTAGCGAAGAAGGACGAGAAACCTCGACTAATCCACTGGATCTTGCTGTTACAAGAATTTGATCTCAAGATTCGCGACAAGGCGAGAAAGTAGAATGTGATAGCTAATCACTTATCCTGCCTTTCTTCTTCTATTATCAACCCTTCGAGACAAATCACGGAACATTTTCTGGATGAGCACCTCTTGACTATTAGTGTGGAACTTCCCTGGTATGCAGATATGGTGAATTACTTGGCATCTCATCATATCCCATCTTATTGGTCGAAGGCCAAGAAAAACAAATTTCTTTCCGATGCCAGGTACTACATCTGGGAAGACCCGTAAGTTTTCCACATTGGTACTGATCAAATTATCAGATGTGTGTCGGAAGCGGAAATACAGGACATTTTGTCCTTCTGCCATGACCAGGCTTGTGGCGGACACTTCTCCGGGCATAAAACCACAACTAAAGTCCTCCAATGCGGCTTCTATTGGCCTACAATCTTCAAGGACGCACATGATTACTGTAAGGCATGTAGTCGTTGTCAGACCTTGGGCAACATGAGCCATGTGATATGATGCCACTACAACCGATTCTTGTGTGCAAAATCTTCGATATCTGGGGGATTGATTTCATAGGATCCTTCCCCAAATCGAACGACTTCGAATACATTCTTGCTGTGGACTACGTGTCTAAATGGATTGAAGCCATCTCGACCCAAACCAACAATCATAAGGTGGTGATCAAAATCATTCATCAACACATCTTCTCACGATTCAATGTCCCATGTGCGATTATCTTTGATGGAGGGACCCATTTCACGAATGCACAGTTCAGATCCCTGATGACAAAGTATGGGGTGTCACACCGAATCTCGACTCCTTATCACCCCCAAACCAATGGATTGGCTGAACTGTCAAACAAGAAGATCAAGAAAATCCTTTAGGTCACTGTTCAGCCTGATAGGAAGGATTTGTCTGCCCGCCTTTTGGAAGGTTTGTGGGCTTATAGGATCGCCCACAAAACCCAATTAGGTATGTCTCCGTTCAGACTCGTGTATGGGAAGGCATGTTACCTACCTGTCAAAATGGAGAACAAAGCCTATTGGGTAGTACGAAAGTGCAACCTAGATCTTTTGAAGGCTAGAACCCACCGCCAATTACAGATGAGTGAGATCGAGGAACTACGCAATGATGTGTACGAGAACTTGCAAATTTACTAAGAGCGGGTTAAAGCCTTTCACGACAAGCACATATCATGGACTTTCCATCTTTGTCAAAAGGTCCTACTCTTTGATGCCAAACTCAAATTGTTCTCAGGAAAACTCAGATCAAAATGGATTGGACCATTTCTTGTCTGATGCGTTTTTGGAAATGGAGCCATTGAAATCAGTGAACTCAGCCTTGATTTTGAACCATTTATCATGAACGGTTAGAGACTCAAGCCATTCATCGAACTCATTGACACAAACTTGGCTGCCTTATCTTTTGATCTTCATTCTCCCTGAGCTCATTGTGCCCAGCTGATGGCGTTAAACTTAGCGCTTAACAGGAGGCAACCCGTCATCTTTTGAAAATAACCCAAAGCCCTTTTGACATATCTCTTTGCTGAATTCATATTGCACTTTAGGGTTCGTCTATTAGAACAGCTGACTCCACCTTTGGTACTTGTATCAAAGCTTGAAATCGTCCGCAACAAGTCATCTAGACCCATCTACCCACCCTTTGACCCAGTTCTAATGTACGATCTAAGCTGAACTCAAACCCACCTAATTTACAATGATGACATAACAAATCGTAAGCATAGGAGGGTATTAAAGTGTAAAACGCTATGAAAATTAAATGACAAAAGGGTTTCATAAAAAAAAAATAAGAGAGAGAGGAGGAAGACCTATTTGAGATAAATGCAGAAAAAGGAGTGAAGAAAAAGAAAAAGAAAAGAAAGAAGCAAAAAGAAAAGAAAAAATTGAGTCTTTTCAAAATAATATGGAACTTACTTACCTTCTAGGTTGGATCGAATGATGAATTAAGACATGGAAGATTAAAACTTAAGGGATTAGTGGCGAATACCGACCTTAGGCCTCTTAGATCTGGTTTGAGATTTAAACACTCAAGTACTTGTCAAGATCTGGATTAATCCTCAAGAGGTTGAGGAAAATGTAAAGCTTATGTATTAGGTCTAAGGCTTAGGGATTATTCGGCCCTGTTAACTTACCTCTGGTTTGTGGGACTCAGTAACTTAAGCACCTTAAATCACACACAGTCTGGTTTAATGCGCTTAAATATGAAATCACATCGAAAAGCATTTATGTTATTCTGAAAATGGTCTTAAGATCTAGATTAGGAGTGACTCGAAAACACAAGTTGATTTGGATGAGTTCCCAATGCGGAGGGCAGGAAATTCCCCTTGAAGATGCGTAATAACATATCGTCTCCTCAGTGCTTGTCTCCTAGGATATCTAAATATCCTACCGGGGGCATGCAAGCACCTTGTGCTAGTTCAGATGCCATGGGTGGCATTATCACGAAATGTCGACTATCAGGGTCTAGATTTAGCTACAGAATGCCATGGGTGGCACTATCCCGAAGTGTCGAAAGTTAGGGTTCTGAGGTTTGCCATGTGCAGCACTATCCCGAAGTGTCGATTGCTAGGGACCCTGCAAGGATTGATGGTGGGAGCAACTAATCCAATACAGAACGTGTTTAGGGCCAATCCGAGGTTTGATCTAAGGAAAAATATAACAAAAGGAAAATGAGAGAGAAAGCTCTCCACAAATGAAAATCTCTTCCTATTCCTCTCTCTCTTACAAAAAAATTCATTGGCAAACTGAACCTGGACTAACCATGTTACAAGCATAGCTACTTTAAACGTTGGGTCCAACGAACCTTAGGATAGTTCCTGCGGGCCTTAGAAATATTCACAGCAGACTGAGGCGAAAGCGAGCTAGGTCTGGATCTGGGCTGGTACTTGAGTACCTTTAGGCCTACTGTTGGTATTAAGAACTGATTCCTAGAGATGCAGCTTAGTAGGGCATCCTGATGGTTACATCCGACCTAGATAACCGATTTGATCCATCAAATTTTGCTAAGCGACTAGCAAAAGCTAGGCATGGGGGTATGATGGGAACACCATCATGAGTTATAACTAGCTTAATTTGGTCTGATAAGGTTGATAAAAGCTCCTACATATCCATTAGAAGGTCCTAAGGGCACATTATCCTATTTTGAAAAGAAGAGAAGAATACAAGGTTATTTCTGCAAAATTAACAGCATTCCACAAATACAAAATAACCACGAGATATTCCAGGGGTTAATTAAAGGACAAATGGTCATTAGTATCCAATAAGTGGGTCCATATAGAATGAAACGGATTTTCACGCATTTCAAGGATTAATAAATATCTAAAACCCTAAACCAGACACACTTAATTAACTGAGATTTTGGTTAGGATAAAATTCATCTAAACCTTTTAAAAATCATAGAAAATGTTTGGTATCCTTTGACCATCTGAACCCATTTTGACCTAAAACAGTGTGTTAGACAGAAAGTTACCCTAATTTAGGTTTCTGCATACATTACCCAGTCAAACTTGGTCAAAACCAAAATCTAACTTTGCCGTTAGATTCCTTGGGACCAAACTAGGTTTGTACCAAAATTTGGGTCAAATTTAAGAGCATCTTGACCTAGTTTGCATTTTAATCATACTCTAACTCTTTTTCTTACAAAAAGCCCTCAACTTTTAAAAATCTTGCAAGTAGCCCCCAAACTTCTTCATGAAAAGGTCCCTGCTGCCATTGGAACCTTTCGTCCTTAGATGGAAGGTCTCAATCAGGGTTTTCTCCCTGAATCTACGGTGAATCTTTCCGAAAAATGGAAGGACTCCTAATGAGATCCTCTTCCATCTGGGCTTCTTCATGACTTGCCAAACTGCCCAAGAGTTCATGTGAACTCTTGGAAGTTCCTAAACCTAAACCATGAAATCTAAGCTCTTCAAGCTTGTTTCCAAGCTTGGAGACTCGCCCAAATGCATATAAAAGCTTCCCATGGCCTTCCTCACTTCCTTAGCCAACTTTTGGGCCAAAAATATCCTCTCTTCCCTACCTCCAGCGACCTCCTTGCCCCGGCTTCTTCACCGGTTGTCACATACCATAGGTGGTGAGTTCCAACTTCCCTACTATTTTTTAACCTCACAATACCAACAAAGTGCCTCCTAACCCTCCGTCATTGTCGTTCTACCCCACCGGAGCTTTCATCCCCTCCAACGTTGACCATACCAGATCCAGTGCCAACTTCTTTCCTCATCGTCCATCAGCTAGCCTCATCGACTGTACTCTGACTACTCATCATCATCGTGCAGCTACAACTCTACTTCGACCACGCACTTGCCCAAACACCCTCCGTCTTCCACCTTGTCGGCATACCTCCTGCAAGCCCTTCCCGCTGCTCCACTGAATGACACTCACTGCCGCCACCTCCATTAACTCCACCTCAGCTCATATGACAAAAACCCTCAATCAATTTACCTTTTTGTCCACTCCCGACCTTCACCGAGCAACCCACATTCACAACACCTTCTCCGACCTCACCCTACGCACAATCACCTCCAAACAGCATGACACCACCAACATCGCATTTGCCAACCTTCGGCAAACCTTCTGAGCATTTTGATTGGGGCATTTAGCCCATATTCTTGTTTTTTGGTGTCCTCGCTGGAGTAACTGTAAACCCTATCACCTCCGCCTTCACCTGTAGTCCTTCGACCAACATCAGCCTCGCTGCCACCCCCAAGACCAGTGCAATGCATCCACGAAGAGGCCAAGGTCTTCAATCGAGAGAAAACCATGAAGCAGCGGCTGAATCCCTTGAAGCTTTCACCTAAAGCTACATGCGAAGAGGGATATTTAGTCCCACATCAGTGCCTGACGAAGCAGCTGCGCGAGATAAATTGAATTCAGTGCCTTACCTGGTTGCCTAAGTCACTGGGGGTCGAGTCCCCGCTCACGAACATACGCACGCCTCGCTCGCCATTCATGCAGGCAGGTCTGGCCCTGGTCCGGATCCGGTTACCCAATTAGTCAGGTTTGAGAAAAGAAAGAAGTAGAGAGAGGGGGGTTTGCCCTCTGCTGTGCTCTCTCAACACTTAGTTGGAAAGAGGCCTTTGCCTCTGTGCGTAACTTAAGAAGAAGAGAAGACACCGTTGAGCTTCTTAAGGGCACTATAGGTAGGTGCTGGTTAAGGTGTCTAACTGCCTATTTTATCATCTGATACATT
Organism: Thalassia testudinum; assembly: GCA_037157565.1. Taxonomy (NCBI): domain Eukaryota; kingdom Viridiplantae; phylum Streptophyta; class Magnoliopsida; order Alismatales; family Hydrocharitaceae; genus Thalassia; species Thalassia testudinum. Next base: position 152,308,492 of record JAZHRO010000031.1, read on the forward strand.
GGTTCTGTGGTTCTTAATTTGAGATGTGCATGATTATGATATTTGAATAACTTGTGAGCTTAATATTATAGGGTAATTTGGTGATTTAAATCACCATTTTACCCTCTTCTTTTTACATATTATTACTTGATTCTGCTATACACCAAACTTTGATTACTTTTCTAATTATAAATGCTTATATTTTGCCTGGAATTGTCATCTATGAGATTAATTTGCAATAGATTGCTCCCTGTATTCGACCTCGGATACTCTTTTGAATTCGAGTTATAAATTATATTTGTTCGCGTGCTATTTCAGCTATATTGCAATGAAGTGATTTTAAAACCCTGTTTTCTCCCGTTAACAATGCCAACTCCTTCACCACCCTTCAACCCACAACCCCCACAAAGAGACACCACAAAAGTGGCACCAAAACCACCTACAACTGCCCTAAAAAGCCATACACCTAGCCACATCCTAGCCACCCCACATCCTAGCCATACACCTACCCTACAAAGCCATCCCTACCCTACACATAACCCCCCTTCTAGAACCCTCCTTGGAGGTGACAAAATAGAGGCTTCTCTTCATTTTGGTGCCACCTTTAGGTGCCCTTCCACCACATAACCACCACCTATGCACCCTTCCACTTGGCGCCAAAAATCCTCCACTATAGGATCACCTAACCACCTCCTAAAGCCCATCCTAGCCCTACACCTAATCTCCACGCCAACCACCACTCTCCACTTTTATAAATGACCTCCTAACTACCACCAAAAAAATGATCTCTTCCATTAGTTAGGTTCCACACATACCACCTTCATCCAAGCCAAGGAAGGAGAGAAGAAGATCAAGGGGGCAACCTAGCCACCCCCTTGGTGCCTTCTTCCTCTCTCTCTTCTCCCTTAGCCATGCCAAGGAGGAGATCTTCTTCACAAAGGGGAGACGGCTAGGCATTGAGGAGGAGCAAGGTAGTTGATGCCCACCTTGGAGGAGAAAGCTTGGAGGACTACTTGAAGAAGCCAAGGAGAAGCCTTTTTAAGTGAGGGAGCAACCACACTTGGAGCAAGCTCTACCAGAGGATCCCCTCTCTTCTTTATCTTTATATGTTTCTTGTAATAGCTAGTGTGTTTTTATTTTCATGTAACAAGCATTCCGCTACATTCCGTCTAGTTGCTAGTAGTATAAGTTGTAAATTACCTTCCAAGTTCATGTCTTTATCTGTGTGTTTCTCATGTTATTCTAGTGTAGTGCACAGCACACTCTCCTCTTCTAATTACGCTAGATGCACTTGCCTAGTGTGAGCTTAGAAGAGAGGTTTCATTATTTTCACCTAGGTGTAGTTTTAGCATAGTTAATCTTTACATAAAAAACATAATTGTTTCTGAAAAACCCTAAAAGCAGTAGAAATCAAAATCACAAAAACATAAGTGAGGATTTGAGAGGCAAGAGAGAGAACCACTCATGTGATTAACAAGTTGGCCTCCTTGGATGACCATAGATACTCCACTATCTAGGTATTATAAACTGTAAAAGTTGATTGCAACGATACGCGTTACAACGACATTTAAAAATCCATATTTATCAAACCATATATTTTCCACATCACTTTTTGACGCCGTTGCTGGGAAAGCATAACTTAGTCACACATTTAATCTCTCTTGCTTGCTTAATCTTCATGAAATTTTGTTTGTTTTGATTTTAAGTGTGAATCAGGAGTGGGAGAGAGATTTGGAGCACTTGGAGCGGAAGCTTCAAGTTTCTTTTCTTCCCGCGTATTTCAGGTTAGAACCCCAGGCTTTTTCTTATCAAAAGCAAAAGAAAAATCTCTTAAAAAATATTTAAATTATCAAAAAATCAAGAATAAGAAAAATTAAGGGTGATGGAACCCTAAAATTCATTTTGTTGCCTGTTTGCTTCATTTTTCCACCACCTTTGCCTTATTAGTGTCTGATTTTTGAAAATCCAAAATTCTATCTTTATTTTTAAAAATCAGGTTTGGGCACTTAGGAGCTTCATAAAATCATCAACTTTCATCCAGGGAAACCCTTTTGAGCTAAGAACCTTGAGTCCAATTTTCAAATAGTTTTAATAAATAAAAAATATTAAAAAATTCATGGACTGAACAGAGTTTAGACCTTATTTTGTTACTATTTTCTTACTGTCCGAGAATTTTATAAAATTTACTACTAATCAGATTTAGGTAAACTTTATTTTGTTGAAACCTTGAGAAATTATCTACATTATATAAAATTCTCAAAATGTTTTGAGATCATTTGAGGTTTCTGCAGAATCAATTCTCTGAATTTATCATTCTGACTCTTGACACCAGTAAGAAGAAAAATTTCAAACAAATATCAAATAAATTTTTAAAATCACAAAAAAATATTTTTTGGATTTCTGCCTTGATTTTACATTAGGAGGTGGTGTTGTTTGTCTTGTTTAGACCACCACCTAAAAAGATTTTAAAAAGAGATTTATTGTTAGAACTTACATAACTAGAATTCCAACTTTAGGATTTTTAATTCTCTCTTAGTTAGATCAAAATTCAAAGGAATTGATCTTCACCAACAACAACTTTTTTGCCATTATTTGTGGGACATCAAAACCTTGTTTGAACATTTAATAAGAGAGATCTTAAAAGACATTAAATCTTTATTAAAACCATAAAATCTTTCAACCAAAAATCCTTATTTGCAAACCTCTTTTGATTTAGCTTGGGTACCACTTCCCGCGTAATTCGCACAAAAAAAAAAAAATAATCAGGCATTACCCCAACTAACGTCCATCACAATCCTTGTGCACTTTAAAGCTCCTAAACTTAATTAAAATTTTATAACAATTTGACCCGTAAGGTTTCATCAAACTTAGGCTTGCTACCTAGGTTGGTATCAATTCTTTCATCTATATTGGTGCCAAGCCGAGGGGCCATGTCAAACGACTAGGCGCGGGTTTACACAAGCCCCCAGTGATTTTTTTGGGACATGCTTGGGCCCAACCCTCCCCTTATTCAGCCTAACCAGATTTGTTGACAGAACGGATATCCACTACTAATTTCTTATTTCCTAGATAGACCATGTCATAGGTTAACTTTTAGGGAGTCACATTTAAGTTGAGTCTAGAATTTTGTTGCTTGACTACACTCTTTCTCTCATCTCTCCCTCCTCTCCTCCTCGTTTCTTCCATTTCTTTTTATAGGCGACAGTCCCAAACTCCGCACTTGGAGGAACCACTTGATTTTGCCCCCTGCACCAAAGACCTCTTTTCCCGCATTCTTCCTCTTCTTTGCATTTAAAAAAAAATGGAAAAACAAAATAGGTCCTCTAACCCACATGCTGATTTTTCTATCCCCTATCTATCCACCCTGTAGCTACCTAATCAAGCCCCCCACCTCCTTTCTACTCCATCATGATGGCTCAATTACAAGCTAATCGACAATAGTTGATTAGGGATATAACAAACCTAACCAACCAAGGGAGACCTACCAAACATACTCGAGCTCCACGAGTTCCACATCTAACCCCATCTAACATCCCAAAGAGAGAAAATTTGCATAATCTAAATACTGCCTGTGCTAAGCATAATCAATATTCGAGTCTTTTTATGGTTCAACGGGGAATTACACTTATCCAAATCATCACCCCACTCAAAATCTCTCCACCTTCCAAGAGCAATTTAAAAATTCCTCTAATTGGAGGAATTATTCTACTCACTCCTAGACCAATCTGGTTCCTCACCAACAACAAAATCTGTTTGGAGAGTATAGTTCAAATCAGACTTGTTATCAATCTGGGCCATCTCAAGAAGACATCAATGCACAGATGATGAAAACCTTGCAGGATATGCAAAGCAAAACAATGGAAATAACCCGTGTTATTAACAATCTCCATGGTCGAGTTGTGGTTTCTTCGACCCAAAGACCTGCAGAACATTCACCATCCCAGCCAACACCAAACCCTGTCAATCAAAGGAACCAATACCCAGGTGGAAACCGACATCAGAACCACACTAATCAGCCTCCTATTAACCTGATACCTTAGCACCAACCTGGTTTCTATCAACAACAAGCCCCCTGCCTCCTCCTAAGCATAACCAAACTACCTATGCAGATACATTGAGTGGGAAAACCACCACTGATTCAGGGCCTTCACATCAAACTGAGGAAACCCACTCTCAACCTATGTAAATTGACTCTCCTAACCCCAATCAAGAAGAAAAAGAGCCACCAACAACATAAGATTCAAATCCTACTCCTTACCCTCACACACTGCAATCTAATCATTCTAAGAGAAAGAAATCAAAGCCCTCTCACCAAGATCTTTTGTACTTGTTTGGGCAAGTCGAGACTAACATCCCTCTCCTAGATGCCATCTCTGCTTATGCTCATTTTTCGAAAGAAATTTGTACTCCAAAGTGGCAGGACCAGAATCTAGGATAGGTGATCCTTTCCAAGATAGTAAGCTCAATTGTACAGAGCAAGCCGCTTCTCATGAAAAAGGACTCGAGTGCACCACTCATTTCTGTTGTCATAAATGATACCACCTTTTATCGCACCCCTCTTAACTTAGGTGCCTCTATTAATCTCACTCCCCCCATTTTATTCAAGAAATTTCGATTCAATGATTTAAAACCTATTAAGGTTCAATTTCAATTGACAGACCGATCCATCATTCAACCACAGGGAGTTGTCAAGGATAGTATTGTCAAGGTCCGGAATTGTCTATTTTTGGTTGATTTTCTAGTCCTTGACATAGAGGTACCAGTCATCCTTGGATGACCTTTTCTGATTACCGCACAAGCTAATATCAATTATCCTTCCAGAAAAATGGATATAAGTTGCGATGACCAGACTATCTCATTAGATATTTTCCAAGCCTCCAAGAAGTCCATTGATCATGAATTTTTTGAGGACCCTGATATTGAAATGGAAGCAGTAATTGAGAAATCTATGTTAATCAATTCCTACTTTGCTTTGACCACTGTTGATCCAAATTCTATTGATTCATATTCCAAATATGATTTTGTGATCCAAGACATTTCAGATCAACTAGGGTTTGACTTTTACTCTTTTAATCTTCCTAATTTATCACCAAAACCATCCACACTAACTTCACCCACCCTCCATCACATTGACTTCTCTCCCCCTCCCTTTCCATTGGACCTACCACCCGACCCATCCAAGTTTGGCTTTCATCATAAATTCAAACCATGGCCAAACTTGGGTCATTCTTCCAATTTTTCATTTCATTTTGATCCCTATATCTTTACCAACCATCTTTTCATGGATCCTGAGCAAGACGCCTTTCTTGGGGACATTCAAGTGTCAAATTATTTACACGATTGTCCATCTTCCATGCATTGCAATTCACGCCTGGCTGAATGGCATAAAAGATAACACTGGATAAGTAGTAACCCATCATTTTTTTTATACTTTTTCATTTTTCTGGGTGGCTCCAAAAAAAACCTTAACTTCCATCCATTTTGACACCATCATATGGCCTTCATCCCCACCTTCCATCTTCCCTTCAACCCATCTACACCATGCACCTAACCCTATTCTAGAAACCCCCTAATGATAACGTCATCATCAGCTATATCTAGCTTTAATTAGTCATATTCCATTAATAAATGCTCTTACATAATTGCCAAAGGATCATAATTCACCGCACATCCTTTTTGAGAGTTTAACATAAAATCAGGGTTAAAACTAAAATTTTACCATCATATCATGAATGCAGAACAACTGCTGATTTTCCCAGAGATTTATTAAAGGTCAAATATGCATTAAAGTCTAACAAGAGGGTGCGTGCAGATAGAAATAGGTTTTCACGTATTTTAAGAATTAAATGATGTCTAATACCCTAAAAATAGACTCTCTTAATTCACTGAGGTTCTAGTCAGAATAAAATTCACATAAACCCTCTAAAAATCATAGAAAATTATTCTCTAGGGTTTGACATCTTTGATTTGACTGTTGGAACCCAATTTGACCTAAAATAGTCTTCGACATACAGTTGCCCTAATTTAGGTTTCTAGAAAATTTACCCAGTCAAACTTGGTCAAAATCGAAATTCAACTACACCATCAGATTCCTTGGGTCCAAATTAGGTTTGTACCAAAATGATGTAGATACATTCATTTAGGTTAAAATACCTATTTTATGTATGTTCTTAGGCTTAGATTTACATTCCATATTATAAATATTACATAGCATGCATTATTCTGCATTTAGATTAGCTGTATATATTTAGGTTAATTGCATCCTTTTTATGGTCAGGAGAGAAAGAGATTTATTTCGGAGCCTCGGATTGACGATTCGACCATATGGATCTGATCAGGGCAACGATCGGAGTCCAACACCTATGAAATCACCTTGATTGGAGTCCTGTAGCACCATATACAGACCGAGGAAGGTCAACGGCCAAGGGACTAGGTGACATAATTCAGAGCTTCAAACGACAAATCCGACTGCACGGATGGATTCGAGCCAACGATCGCAACCCAACGATGTGAAAATCTACTAAGCCCGACCTCTGTAGCAGCCCCTACAACGAAAAGATGGATGGTCCAGATTGCACCACGTGGCGCAACCCAAGCCGCCCATGCACACGCATGTGCCGCTGCATGCGTACAGCGACGCGAGTGCATGTGCACGAGCGGAGGCACGCACGTGCAATAGCATAGCACGCGTGTGAAGGCAGCGGCAGTAGCGACGCGTATCACGTGTGCGCGCGCGACAAGGGCGTGTGCAGTGCGCGCCAACGATGTGGCAGCAAGGGTGCGTGAACATGATCATCAGCGACGTTTGATGCGGATCTTTAGTTACATTTATGACCATCACTAAATGTCCTATATATGAATTTGATTCTTTCCTCCACTATAAAATGACCCCTACCCCTCCCATTTTTCTTCATCTCTTCTTTTCTTCCTCTCACCACCTCCAAGGCTCTAAAGAGAGCTTGTCCCAAGCTCGGGATGCTCCTCTAGAGTAGAAACCAAATAGTTTTCCCTCCCTTCATCCCCATTCGTGAAGCATCCTATGGTCGTCTTCTCACCTCCCTTTAGGAAGATCTTCACCACGACACCGTCCTGCCCCACCCTCCGTTCTCCAGCTCCATCCTCATTCGTCCCGCTCCTTACCACCTTCCTCCAAGCAACGTTAGAGCGAGTCGTCCTCCAAGTGACCATTGAGGGGGATTGCTCTCACCTATCTCTATCTTTATTACTTTCGTAGTATAGTTTTCCCACTTTCGTAGTTGTAATAAACATTCATTATAAAAATACATGATTATTTCTCTCTCTCTATCTCTTTCCTTTATATTTAGTAAGTAGATTAGCTAGATTTCATCGACCTGATCACTTGCCCTATTAAAAATACCAAAGAAATTAGAAAAGGCAAAAACAATAAAAACAACTAAAAAGCGAAATGTGGATTTCCTAAAAGCAAACGTTCGCCTCCCCGTGTTCGACCCGGGACTCACTTGGAGTTTCGGTTATAAATTTTATCTGATTGACGGATTTTCTCGCGAATCGAACTAGGATGACGGGTTTTCCAAAATCCGAACCTTTCCGTGTGCGAATCCACCTCATCATTTTGGCACCGTTGCCAGGGAGGCAATGCTTTTTGATTTTTTTTCCGTGTTTTTCCTCCTTACCTAACTTTTATCTTAGTTTTTCTCTGATCTTACTGTGATTCAGGTACTCATCCGAGGTAGGCCAGAGCAGTTAGATCAGAGAAAAGTGCAGATGAAGTTTTGTAAGTGTACCCCCACCACCCCCACCCCAGTTTTCATTCCATAACTCCCAAATCAACTTAAGCGCTTGCATAAACCTTAGGGTAGACTTTGGTTGTTTGATTGTCACTCCACCCACCTCACCCTCCCGCATATATAAAAAAATAAAAAAATATACTTCTCTTGTGGGATTTAACTAAAAGCTATACACTTAACACCCACAACTTATCCTAAGGCGCACAATCACTTCGATTCTATCACTTAATTGGGATCTGACTTGTGGACCCAGTACACTTCAAATCAATACACATAAGTGAGTAGAAATCTAATAGGTTAAATATTCTTGTGTGCCTTAACTAAGTGGTGCAACAGGCCAATTGATTAAGCTGTTTGGGCCGCACCACTTAAGATTGAAATTGATTCATCAAGTAACTTGCCACTTAGGGTTGATTTTTAGGACTGAACCAGGCACTCCACATTTTATTTCTGATTTTTAAAGGAATATATCTACACCAGTGCCTTCAAAACATGGAGTGTTCTACTAAACCTGATTGACCGAACCTAAAGATTAAACCCTAAAAGCTACTAAACGATGTTAAACCCTAAAAGACACATCATCAAATAACCTTGTTTACAAACCCTGGTTGTCCACACACGCACACATACATTTGAATTGATCATTAAGGACACAACCCATTTAAAGGGCTCATCACATTCCAAGAGCACAATCATCCCAAGCCTAATTAAAACTGAGTAGACATTGGCCTTAAGGATTGATTCTCTCTTCAAGGCTCAGAATGAGATTTTTTCTTGATTAATCTGCTTCTGCTGGTCCATCTGATCTAGCTAGGGGAGTGGCGTCAAATGACCGCGGTTGGGGGGTACACTAAGAACTGGAGGCGTAAACCAAAGGAAGAACCTTCTCCCCAGCTCCTCCCTCTAACTAGTTGGATTGACTAAATACAAGTAGACCAAATCGTTTATAATCTCAAGATGGATCCTGGGAGTCTATAGGTCTTTAGGCTAACCCACCTAAGGACATGGCTGATTGCTTGTATTGCAAGGCTCTTTTCTTTCTTCTGAATTCCCCTCTTATTCTACCATGTATCCTTCCACATCCTACACGCATTTTCCATCCTACCCTCCTACCACCACTTATACCCAAGATGATTACTATCCCGACTCGACTTATAATTACCCATCCACTGGCTGGGATAACTTTGATTGGGGATACGATACCAGACTCAATGTCCAGGGGCTAACCCTAGACAGCAAGACTATGATTACTATCCTTTCCAGAGCTACAATGATTATAGATCTCCATCCTTTGATGTTCAAACCAACCTGATCTACAATCAGGAAGGATATGATGATTATAACATCTACCCTCCCCAGTATTCCACTGAATATAGGTCACCTCCATTCTTTGAACAACCTGAGACAACCTACTATCAAGGAGGGATCCGAGAACCTCGATATCTTGACTCCCCAAGATTTAACCCAAACCCACCCAAACATGAATCGTACCATTCGGTTGAGGTGAATCAAGTCCAAGACAGGGTGTTGGCTAACTTGAGGAACACCATCCAATCTTTAGAAGCTCAGCCAATACCATGCACTGAAGCATTGGAGCCTATGATAAAAATGATTGATGAGCTAAATAGCTATTTATTGGATTTGCTCCAACATGTTAGGGATAGGGGCCTAGGTGAGTTTCTACTTGGGAAATTGTCGAGGTTGAGGATGAAATTTATGGTTACCCTAGTCCAATCTTGGAATGATTCTCAAGACGAACCCCCTTCAGGAGAGCCAATGTTTGAACCTGCTCAGGTGCCTGTCGGGGGGGTTGCATTTTTTGAGACTAGAGATGACCAGGTTGGTCTAAAGCAACCGATTGAGGATGAAGCAATTGCTTCACCCGAGACCTTAGAGCCAGGGAATGATGAAAAATATCTCTCCGAGGACCTTGAAATGGCATATGATTTTAAGACATATATAAATGAGGATCAAGAATTGTTTAATTCTGAGGGTGAGGAATCTCTGAGTTACGTCTCACTTGAAGTTAAGGAAAATGATTTTAGTGAAGCAACCGAGCTCGAGGAGTATGACAAACCATTTGATAGCCCAATTATTGAAGATTTGGATTCGGTTGGGGCTAACTTGGAGGATTCAAATCCTCATTTACTAGAAGTTTCAATCAGCATCCCCATTCCTCAACCACACCCCAAAGGGATTGATTTTGATTTGGAAATCATTGTACCCAAGTCAACCATGATTCAGCCACAAGTGTTGGACTTGGGTACTTTAGATGGGGTGTACAACGATTTGGAGGTCTCGAAAATATTGATTTTAGAGGATAGGAATTTGGCAATGAAAATTTGTAAGGCTAACTCAAAGGGAAACACAATTTTGGATCTAAGGGTTTCTATTGATCTAAAACCATCAACTTTTTACCAGGACCCTTATGATATCTTTTAGATGCAACCCAAGCTCAGAATCATTGAGTACCTTTTCGAGTTGAAATCTAAAAGGACATCCAAACTTATTGAACCAACTCTACCCATTGTCCGACACTTTAGTCTTAGGTTGCACACAACCAAACCGCAGGCCTGGCCTCGTAGGCACAATATTCTTCGATTTTGGGTGATTTTCATCCAGAACCTTAGAACCACTCGACCCTGGGGCATGGGTCTACACCACAACTTGGTCCACATTTGTGGACATCTTCTGTTAACGGGTTTGAGGATCAATATTTTTATTTTGATTCCAACCCGCGCTTGTAAATTCTCAAATTCTTCTTTGTATGTATATTAAGCCTAGCTGAAGGCATTAAAATTTAGCACGTGTGTATATTCCACGTTCTCTGCGGAGCTGATCGGATTGCCTCAAAATTCAAGTGATACTATGTTATTCCACCCTTTCCATGTCTTTGTTTTTACAATGAGGACATTGCATCATTTAGGCATGGGGGGTGGATACTTAATCCTGAAATTATTTCATACACTCTGTAGAATTTCTTTTATTTTCTTTAAAAAAAATTGACAATTCAAAAAGATAACAAAAAAAAAAAGAAAAAAATACAATTAGGAGAAGAGAACTTAGGCTTTTGGAAGTTATTAACTTTAGGAAATGATACGATAGGACCTGAACACTTAGACTCTTCAGGTCTTCGGGTTTAATTAGCTCAAGTGTCCACTTGAATGTGGACTTAATCTCGAGTCTTCGCCAAGTAATTCTATTTTAAATTGGTCAATAAATTAGGGTGATAAGTACAAGACTTATCAACCCGCCCTCTGATTTGAGGGGACTTTAAGACTAAGCATCTACACATTGTTTGCACTGACTCACTTTTTGACAGTTTCTTCGAAAATTGGGTAGCTAATGAACTGTCTAGGGTGGTATGGCTGGCAAGTTTTTGGTGGTAACAGCTCATCGGCCGGTTGTCCAAAGCCCACCCACATGACCATTGACACGTGCGGAATGCGTTGGTTTAATTATGTCATTGTAGCATGCATTCACGACGTCGGTTTTAACTTAAGATGTGGATTTGGTGAGTCCAAGTGTCAAACACGAGGAGGCGTGAAATCGAATTAATTTGTTGCTTTAGTTGTCACAAGAATGCTTGGTTTTCTTGCGAGAAAACGAGAGAGAGAGAGATTAGGGTTAAAGCTTGTGTTTAAATCTTGACATTCATTCTAAGAAAATGTGAGCTATGATATAAGAAACAACATTGACATATAGCATGCAATTAATGTTTGTTTACAACTACAATAATAGATAAAAGCTTAAACAAGTGCGACATAAAACTAAAGTAAAAAGAGTGCAACGAAAAGGCGACGCGGCCATGGCGGTGGAGGGGGACTCTGTTGGCGGCTTGACAACTCCAAGGCGGATATGGGATGCTTGGTGGAGCTAGGGGAGGGCTAGTATTGCATGGACAGTGTGTGAATTAAATGCCTTTGAATGGGATGGTTGAGGAGGTTTAGTGACGTCCGGGATGTCGCTAAACCCATTCCATAAGTGTCGGTGAAGCCCCTCACCCGCCGGTCCAAGCGTGCACGCGTGCTTCTTCCTCCGCGCGATCTATGCGCGCGTAATATGGGCCATTTGATCAAAGATCGGATGGCTGAGATCGCACCCTGAGTGTTGGTTCAGATTGCGCCACGTGCTTGGGGCACGTGCCTCGCACGTGATCGTGCACATTCAAATCGGGCACGTGAGAGCCTGCTACGTAGCTTCTATCTACACTGTTCGCTCCCGCATCGATAGCTGTAATCGATCGCGCTCTCGACTGAGCGCGATTTGGCAGCGTGCAAAGCTTCGAACGCTCGCCGCTTGCTTACGAGGCTGAGGCGCTACCCACTGTGCTTCATTCACACTTTGTTGCGGAGGCGAGGTCAAGCTATAGGTGTGGTCGACTGTTGGATGGAAATCCAACGGTTGGGATTTCACGTTGTGGGTGCGTTGGCATGTGATGGAGGTAGGTGCGGGTGCCACGTGGCCGATTGTGGGTCATTAATCATCAGATCATTGGCAAGAGCTTCTTGGGCTTGTTAGGGAAGCTCTAGATGTTGGATTTAAACGATTTCGAGTCAGTTGGACTCCGTTCGTTAATCTGGATCCATCTGCGCAGTCCGATTGCTCATCTAAGGCAGGTTTCAAGATGCAATTGTACACATAGCCATTAAACCCTGATTATAAGCAATCTTAATTCCTCATGCATGCAATGCTCCCAAGCCCATTATGGTATGTCATTAACACACATATATCCTCAAAACTAACTCTAGTTGATGGAATTATCATCATTGGATATAGAGTTATCATAACCCCATGCTCATCCCTTGCCAATCCCTAGTAGGGTTTATCCTAGCTGTTATTTTCAGTTGGAATTAGGAATTGATTACTTAGACATTTCTTACTTGTCAATGGGAGGAAATTTACTAAGAGCCTAATCCACAGAAACTAAACAACGCTCGTGTGTCTACCAAAATGCAAACCGCCCAATTTTTCATTTTAAAGCACATATACAGAGACATATCTTTTTCGTTTTCATCTTTTCTAATTTTTTTTTTATTTTTGGAGTTGAGTGTGTAGGTAGCTTTTTACGGCTACCAAACCAATCCATAACTCGAAAAAGACTCTAAGTGCTAAGTATCTTGGTATGAAGATTGTGATCGACTCACTCAATGGAAATTAAAATAGATTTCGGGTTTCTACTCCCCTAAGCGACCGAAAAAGAAAATGCTTGCCTAAAGGTGTATTTGTCCAATCGGTAGTTTTCTCCCTACTTTTATTTTGTGTGGGGTCAACATAAGGGTATTTTCAGTGTATATCTCCCCAGATTGCTCTACTTCCCCACTTCTTCCTTAAGTGTTTTGAGCTTTTTCGTGCATTTAGTGAGCTGAGTTCTAGACAACCAACTAATGGGCTGTTACCCACGACCACTTGCCAGCCATACTCGTGTGGTGAAGTGTGGCTTTTTTTTTCTTTTTCTTCATTTTCTATTTTTTCTATTTCTCCCTTTTTTTCTTTTTCTTTTGTTGTTTCAATAGGTGGCCTCCCTAATCTAAGATTTACCTAGAGGCAATAAAAGAGAATGGTCCTGTGGCTGGCCTCTGGACAATCAGCCAATAGACTGTTACCCATGACAACTTGCCAGTCATACCGCCATAGAAGGTTCATTAGCTACCTAATTTCTTTTAGAATCTCCGAGGAGTGAGTCAGTGCAAAAATATGTGCAGATGCTTAGACTAAAAGTCCCTCCGAGTCAGAGGGCGGGTTGATACGTCGTATACTTATCACCCTACTTTATTGATTATATTAATGTAAATTAAGGTTGCGAGGATTCGGGGCTAAATCCACACTTTAGTGGACACCAGGGCTGATTAATCTTGAAGGCCTGAAAAGTCTAAGCGTTCAGGTTCTTCTCGTTTTATTTTCCACAGTTGACAAGCTCCTAATGCTTAAGTTTTCCTTCCTAATTTTTTATATATATAGAATTCAAGATGATAATATAAACTCAGAGAATGCGAATTACCACTCTCCCATCCTTAAGTCAGACAATGTCCTCATTGACAAATAAATGTATGCAAAGGGGTACATAAAGAAATCACTTGAGTGCCACAGTGTACTTGATTAGTCTGAATCTTTTGATCTGCCTCCTAGGAAGCGCTGAGTTTATTGCCTCCAGTTGGGCGAAGCTCCATGTCAACCCTCAATGAGGGTGACTACTTCCTTTGGGAGAACTTGGGCAAGATAATGTTTTAATCTCTAGTTGTTTATTATGAAGGTTTGCCCAGTGTTAGGATCTGCAATTTCAAGTGCCCCATTAAGATAAGGTTTGACCACCTGATATGATCCTATCCACTTTGATCTCAGCTTCCCAGGGAAAAGTTTAAGTCTTACATCAAAAAGCCAAACTTGCTGATTGGGCTCGAAGGTTTTCCTCTGAATGTGTCTGTCGTGGATGGCTTTCATCTTTTCTTTGTAAAGTTGACTATTCTCATAGGCGTCTCGACGGATTTCCTTGAGCTCAGAGAGTTAGAGTGTCCTTTGTGCTCCGACCAATTGGGAATCCATATTGCACTGCTTAACAGCCCAGTATGCCCGATGTTTCAACTCACCTGGAAGGTGGCAAGCTTTGCCAAAGACCAGTCGATAAGGCAACATGCCTATTGGGGTCTTAAAAGTAGTCCTGTATGCCCAAAGGGCATCATCCAATCATATGGACCAATCCTTCTGGTTAGGTCTCACGGTCTTTTGTAGAATATTCTTAATTTGTCTATTAGAGACCTCAGTTGCCCATTTGTTTGCAGGTGATACGGGGTGGCAATGCGGTGAGTAACCCCATATTTTCTAAGTAAGGCACGGAATTGGGCATGAATAAAGTGACTCCCACCATCATTGATCATGGCTTTCAGTATCCCAAACCGAGAGATGTTTTGCTTAACAAGGTCCATGATAGCCTTATGGTCACATCTTTGGGTGGCTACGGCTTTGATCTATTTTAAGACATAGCCCACTGAGACTAATATGTACTTATAGCCGTTGGATGGTGGGAAGGGACCCATAAAATCGATGCCCCAAACATCAAAAATTTCGACAAACAAAATGGAATGGAGGGGCATCACATCATTTCTAGTCATAGTCCCTAATGTTTGACACCAAGAGCAAGTCTTAGAGAAGCTGTGTGCATCCTTGAATAAGGATGGCCAGCAAAATCCGGATTGCAAAACTTTTGTAGCCATTTGGTTCCCAGAGAAGTGGCCACCACAGGCTTGGTCGTGACAAAAGGATAGCACACTTTGGACTTCCTCTTCAGGAATACAACTCCTAATGATCTGGTCAGCACAAAGTCTAAACAACATAGGATCATCCTAGAAATAGTGCTTAGCTTCAGCCAAAAACTTATCCCGTTGCTGTTTGGACCAGCCGTGCGGAGTTTGTCCTACCACCAGATAGTTGACTAAGTCTGCATATCAGGGAAGCTTTCTTCCTTGCATGGCTAGAAGTTGTTCATCAGGGAAGGTGTCAGTCAAGGGTAATGAGGGTCCGATGTGGTCCAGGTGAAGTCTGGATAGGTGATCGACTACGACATTCTTGGACCCGACTTTGTCACGTATTTCCAGGTCAAATTCCTACAAGACTAGGATCCATAGGATGAGCCTAGGTTTAGCGTCCTTTTTGGCCAACAAATGCCGGATAGCCGAGTGGTCGGTGTAAACCATCACATGAGATTCCAGAAGGTATGATCAGAACTTTTCTAACCCAAAGACTACGGCGAGTAGTTCTTTTTCTGTGACGGTGTAATTCCGTTGAGCCTCATCCAATGTTTTGCTCACGTAGTAGATCACCACGGGTTTCTTCTCTCTTCTTTGTCCTAGGGCTGCACCGATGGCAAAATCTAATGCATCGCACATTATCTCAAAGTCCTGGGACCAATCTGGGGATTGTAAAACAAGTGCAGTGGAGACTATTTCCCTAAGAGTGTTGTAAGCCTTGATGCAATCAGGTGTCATGTGAAAAAGGGCGTCGTTGGCTAGGTCAGTCAAGGGCTTAGAAAGTTTGGAAAAATCCTTAGTGAACCTACTATAGAAGCTGATGTAAACAAGCTTACATTACATAAAATGTCTATTTATGCATGTTCTTAAGCATAAAATTGCATTACATACTATAAATATTGCATAGCATGCATCATTTTGCATTTAGATTAGTCTGAATAAAATGGAGGTTAATTATCTCCTTTTATGGTCAGTGATAGGACGACTATTTATCGAGGCCTCGGATCGAAGATCCAACCGTATGGATCTGATCAGGACGACGATTGGAGATCAACGACTCCAAGATCGCCCTAATCGGATATCCTAGCATCCGATAGAGACCGAGGAACCCTAAAAGATCAAGGGAAAAGATGGTGTTAATCTACACTTCAGACGACAAATCCGACCACACGGATGGATTCGGATTGACAATCGCAGCCTAACGACGCAAAAATCGACTCAATCCGATGCCCGTGGCACCATCTACATCACCCAGAAGATGGACGGCCAAGATGGCGCCATGTGGCACCATCTCGACCGCCTAACTGACCGCACGCAACCGCTGAAGCCCTTAGCATCAACGCCTCTCCGCCGTTGGATCAAGCAAAGGTTGATGCTATCACTAAACTTCCTCCTCCCACATCTGTTAAACAAATTCGATCATTTCTTGGTCATGTGGGATTCTATAGAAGATTCATCAAGAATTTCTCGAAGGTTGCTCGTCCTCTGAGCAATCTTCTAACCAAAAAAACGCCGTTTGTTTTCAATGAATCATGTCGTAAGGCATTTGATATCCTGAAAACGACAGTCAATTGTGCTCTGGTGCTGCAACCACCGGTTTGGATAGCCCCTTTTGAATCATGACCGATGCTTCTGATCACGCGGTCGGGGCTGTTTTGGGTCAGAAAGTTGATAGGAAGCCCTCTGTCATCTACTACGCTAGTAAAACTCTGGATGAAGCCTAGAGAAATTACATGCTCCTATCAGGGTTGAAAAGGAATTACTAGCCGTAGTATTTATTTTGGAAAAATTCAGGGCTTATCTCTTAGGGTATCATGTCATCATTGATACCGACCACTCGGCCTTGAGACATCTCTTGGCCAAAAAGGATGCCAAACCATGGATTATTCGTTGGATTCTTCTGCTTCAAGAATTTGATCTTGAAATAAAACCGGGGTACAAAATGTGGTGGCAGATCATTTGTCGAGACTTCTAAGTGATTCTTCTCGTCCGCACGTCCCGATTGCTAATACCTTTCCAGACGAAACTATCCTTACAGTTTCAGGTGAACAAATCCCGTGGTTTGCTGACATTATTAATTATTTGGTCGTTGGTCAAATCCCCCTGGATTGGACCAAGCAACAACGGGATAGACTCAAATCTGAGGCCAAATACTACTTCTAGGAGGATCCTGAACTGTACCGCATTGGCTATGATCAGATTACTCGCCGATGTGTTCTGGAGAATGAATTCAACAGTATACTCGAGTTCTGCCATGCATCTGCGTGTGGTCGACATTTCTCCGGGAAAAAGACGGCTGTAAAGATTTTACAATCTGGCCTCTATTAGCCGTCCTTATTCAAGGATGCCTAGGATTTCTCAAGATCGTGTTCCCGATGTCAGGCACGTGGGAGCATAATTAAGAGAGATGATGCCCCTAAACTCAATTTTTCCTGTCGAAATCTTCGATTTTGGGCATCGATTTCATAGGACCCTTTCTCCCGTCATTTGGACATCAGTACATTTTTGTCACTGTTGATTATGCATCCAAATGGATTGAGGTGATTCCCACCCGAACCAATGACCGCAAGGTGGTCATTGATTTTGTCAAGAAACACATCTTCAGTAGGTTCGAGATTCCGAGGGCCATCATCAGTGATGGTGGCACTTATTTTACTAATGCCCGATTTCGTAATTTGCTAGCTAAATACGGGGTTAATCACCGAAACTCCACACCTTACCATCCCCAGACGAATGGACAGGCTGAGATCTCCAATCGAGAGATCAAGAATATCTGCAGAAAATGGTTAGGCCTGATCACAAGGACTAGACTCAAAAGCTTGAGGACACTCTTTGGGCCAACCGTACGGCATATAAAACACCCATCGGCATGTCTCCGTTTCGTTTGGTGTATGGAAAGGCGTGTCATTTACCATTAGAGATTGAACATAGGGCATTCTAGGCAATCAAGCAATGAAATTTAGATCTGAGTTTAGCTGGGAAGACCAGGAAATTCCAATTATCTGAGTTGGAAGAGCTTAGAAATGATGCATATGAAAATGCCAAGATCTACAAGGATCGGACCAAAGCTCTACATGATCAATTGATTTCCCAAAAGAGCTTTGAGCTGAACTAGAAAGTCTGGTTATTCGATTATCAACTTAAGCTCTTTCCTAGCAAACTTAGATCAAAATGGAACAACACATTCATTATCGATCAAATTTTTCCAAATGGAGCTGTTCAGATCTCTGACTCAAAGACGGATAACACATTTAAAGTCAATGGTCAACGTCTGAAGCCTGTTATTGACCATACTCTTCCAGAACCCGTCTCAGACACGGTTGCGCTAGCCATATTGTGACTTCTTTGGCTGGACTTCGCCTAGCTGACAGCATTAAACTCAGCAGTTGTACATATGACACAAAGCTGACCCAAGCTTCATATTCAGGTGATATCTTTCATACTCTACCCTTTCTTTCATGTCTCTTTTACTCAATGTGGACATTGCATCAGCTAGGCATGGGGGGTAGATTCATCTTTTAATCATTTTGTCAGCTTTGTGAAATTCTTGTAAATTGTATTTCTCTTCTTATATATAAATAAAAAAAATTAAATTAGGAAGGAATACTTGGACATTATGACTTTTCAATCTTAGGAAATATTATATTAGGATCTGAACACAAAAACCCTTCAGGTCTTTAGACTTAATCAGCCCGTGTATCCACTAAAATGTGGACTTATTTTTCGAGTCATCACCATCTTAATTCTATTGTAATTTGATTAAATAAGTTTGGGTAATAAGTACACGACTTATCAACCCACACTCTGATTTGAGGGAACTTTGAGTCTAAAGCATCTACACACTTTCTTTTCACTGACTTGTTGATCGGAGATTTTAACGAAAATTAGGTAGCTAATGAACCTTCTAGGGTATATGGCTGGCAAGTTATCATGGGTAACAACCCATAGATAGGTTGTCTAGAGCCCAATCACTGGGTCATTCTCTTCTTGCTGTCTTTAGGTAAATCTTAAACCTGAGAAGCCACCTACTTAAAAAAAAGAAAAAAAGTCAAAAAGAAAAGAAAAAGGAAAGGAGAAAAAAAAAAGAAAACAAAAGAAATAAGCCACTTCGCTGCACGAGTATGGCTGGCAAGTTGTCGATGGTAACAGCTCTTCGACCGGTTGTCCAGAACTCAGCTCAAGAAATGCACCGAAAGTTCCCAAAACATAAGAAGCGAAGTAGAATAAATCGAGGAGATATATACTGGATTTACCCTTGTGTTGACCCCATAAAAAATAAAAGTAGGGAGAAAGCTACCAGTCGTAAAGATACACCTTTAGGCAGAACTCTCTTTTTAAGGTCACCTAGAGGCGTAGAAACCCGAAGTACATTCTAATTGTCGATCAACAAGTCTATCACATTCACAATAAGATGCTTAAAGCTTAGGATTTTCATCAAGTCATGGGTGAGTTGAATGGCCGTAGAAAGCCACTCGTTAACCATAAACTCAAAAAAAATCCAAAAAAAAAAATTAGAAAAGAAGAAAAAGAGAAAGAAATTTTTTCTTTGAAAAAGGCAATGGCTTGAGGCGATCAGCATTTTGGTAGATACCCAGGCGTTGTGTCTTTGAAAGTTCAAATCCTAAGTAAATATTTTCCTAATGTTGAAAATAACTTATGCCCAAATAATCTAACTTAATTCTTTTATAGATAGCATGTAGGTTTTACTAGGGACTAGCAAAAGATAGGTATGGGGGTGTAATGTAAATATGTTTATATTATATAAAATGTCTGTTTATGCATGTTTTTAAGCATAGAATTGCATTACATACTATAAATATTGCAAAGCATGCATCATCTTTGATTTAGATTAGTCTGAATAAAATGAAGGTTAACTGTCTCCTTTTATGGTCAGGGATAGAGCGACTGTTTATCAGGTCCAAGGATCGAAGATCAAACCATACGGATCTGATCAGGGCGACGATTGGAGTTCAACGACTCCAAGATCGCCCTAATCGGATATCTGTAGCATCAGATAGAGATCGAGGAACCCTAGAAGATCAAAAGCCAAGATGGTGTTAATCTGCACTTAAGATGACAAATCTAACCGCACGAATGGATTCGGATTGACGATCGCAGCCTAACAACGCAAAAATCGACTCAATCCGATGCCCGTGGCACCATCTACATCACCCAAAAGATGGATAGCTAAGATGGCGCCATGTGGTGCCATCTCGGCCGCCCAACCAACCGCACGCAACCGCTTAAGCCCTTAGCACTGATGCCTCTCCACCGTTGGATCAAGAGCCAATGGCTATGAATCGCCCGTGCTTATCAACGCAAACGCACCCACAGTGCGATGGTCGAGCGCCTTAACTCAGCATTAAGGCACGAGTTTGAGCCGCGGGGCGCATCTCCTGGAGCGGGCGAGCAGGCACATTCGACTGTGTGATGGAGATCGGGCAGCTGTGCACACCCAATTGGATCCACGCGCCATCTGACGCAGCGAGGCAACATGGCATCGCACGTGATGAGGCGCGTGGATGAGGTGAGCGATGGAGCGCTCTTAGCCATTTGATCTCACGATTGAACAGCCGAGATTTGAAAATCGTGGAAGCGCATTGAGGCACGGGGAGGTGAGCGGGCATGTGCAAGCCGCCCACTACGGCCACGTTCAGGACTTTAGTGACGGATTTATCCATCACTAAAGGTCCTGAAGTAATATTGTCAACATGTAATGACCAAATTGCCCTCACTCCTTGCAACTATAAAAGGAGACCCCCTCTATACGAAATTCCCATCCCTTCCTTCTCTTCTGTCCCTCTCCAAAGCTCAAGAGAAGCTTGTCCCACACTCGGGATGCTCCTCAAGAGATAAAGTCAATTTTTCGCCCCCATTTCGGAAGTAGATCCCGCGACGACGACGACATGCTGCCTCATTCCCGTTCTTCATGCCTCGACCTCCTTCCCGCTCCGCTCTTCGTCTTCCAGGCATCGTCCCGTCTAGCTCATCCTCCAAGCGATCGTCGAGGAAGATAACTTCTCTCTCCCATTCCTTTTTCCCGCTTTCTAGAGTAGAATTTTCCTACTTTCTAGTATAATGGTTTTTCTACTTTCTAGTGTAATTTCTCACTTAATTGTATAAACATTCGAAGAATCAAGTGCACGTTTTTTCTCTCTTTCTCTCTTATACTAATTGTTTATAGTGCTTCATTGTAATTACTCCGTTTTTAACAAAAACCCTAAAAAAATATAATTGCGAATTTAGATCGACGTAACCTCCCTGAGTTCGGCCCAGGATTTCTATTCCGGTATAAATTTTATTTGTTGAACACGAGTTCTTCGCTTTCAAACTATGACATGTTTTAAAAATCAAATTCGATAACGTAGTAACTTGTAGCTTCAACATAACATGTCCTAGGAAAGACCAGATTTGCTTGTCCGAGCTAGGGGGTGGAGATTTTGAAACTAAATCAACCTTACCTCGATCCACTTTGATGGCCCTATGCGAGACGATGTGACCGAGGACAATCCCTTCCTGAACCATGAAATGGCTCTTTTCCCACTTAAAACCAGGTTGACCTCGATACATAGCTTCCGGATCTTCTCCAAGTTGCTAAGACAATGGTCGAATGAGTTCCAAAATACGGAGAAATCATCCATAAAGACCTCCAGGTATTCACCTACCATCTCTAAAAAAAGGCTAGCATGTAACGTTGAAAGGTTGCGGGTGTGTTGCATAACACGAATGCCATACGACGGAATGCGAACATGCCATACGGGTAAGTGAATGTGGTTTTCTCTTAATCCTCTAGTGCAATAGCAACTTGGTTGTATCCTGAATATCCATCCAGGAGGCAAAAATATTTCTGCCCTACCAATCGCTCGAGAATCTGTTTAATGAATGGCAGAGGTAAACGATCTTTCTTGGTGGCCTCATTAAGCTTCCTATAGTCGATGCACACCCACCATGCGGTAGTGGTATGGGTGGGGATGGATTCGCCCTGGTCATTGGTGACCAAAATGAGCCCGGCTTTTTTAGGTACCACTTGAGTGGGGCTCACCAAGGGGCTATCAAAAATTGGGTAAATGATGTCTGCGTCAAGCCATTTGATTATTTCTTTTTTAACGACCTCTCGCATATTCGAGTTCAATCGCCTCTGCATCTGGCAAGAAGGTCGAGCCCCATCTTCCAAATAGATCTTGTGAGTGCAATAGGTAGGGCTAATTCCCCTTATCAGAAATTATCCACCCAATGGCTGCCCGAAGTTCAGAGAGGGTTGCAGTCAACCTAAGTTCTTGATCTCTAGTTAAATGGGCATTGATAATCACAAGGAAGGTCTGATCAGGTCCTAGGAAGACATACTTGAGATTATCGAGCAAAGGCTTTAGTTCGGGAATAGGTGGCACATGTGATGGGTAGAGGAAAGGTGGGAGTTGATCAACATCAATTTCCTCGAATGGAGGTTGCTGAAGGTAATTAACTATACACAGGTCAACCTCCATAGGCTGGGGTAGGTCAGGGTAGTCATCAACAGGTTGCGTTAGATGGTCTGCTGAAGAGCTAAGAGTGAGGCATTCTTCAACCAGAGGTTCCACGGGATCGTGCTCCTCAACCTAGCCACAATCAAAAGACTTAGCCACCCTAAAATATCCAATTGCATCTTCTTGTCTCCAAAGGCAATTTCCATGCATCCCGTGTCGCAATCAATGTTCGTCTTAGCCATAGCTAAGAAGGGTCTACCCAGGATGATGGGTGTGTTTTGTAGTCGTTCGGGGACCTCCATGTCGAGGACCAAAAAGTCGACCGGGAAGTAGAAATCCTTGACCCGAACAATTGCGTCCTCGACTACCCTCTTCGAGGTCTTCACAGATCTATCAGCCAGTTGGATAGTCATAGGTGTGGGTTTTAACTCCCCAAATCCGAACTGGTAATACAGGGTAGTCGGGATTAGGTTGAATGAGGCACCTAAGTCCAAGAGCTCTCTATCAAACGTCATGTCCCCGATATTACAAGATATCAGGGGTGCTCTTGGGTCAGCTCGTTTAGGTGGTAGGCTACTCAATATCACTGAACTAGCTTGTTCTAAGAGCACTACCGTCCTAGGTGCTTGGGTTCTTGGCCTACTCTTCGGCATACAGACATCCTTCAAGAACTTAACGTAAGCCAGGATATACTTGATTGCTTCAAGCAGCGGAATATTCATCTGGACTTGTTTAAAATCTCCAACAACTCATCATTCTCAACTACAGCTATCTTTTTCTTCATATTCTTCAAGGCCTCAGGGTATGGTGTTCGGGTTTGAATTGGGTCAGTCTCCAGGTCCTTGGGTTCCTACCGCTCATCCTCAGAATCGGGTATCTCAGGAAGTGAGGTTACGGGAGGGGTCGACCATTTGGGGTCCTGGGTTTTAGTGCCACTTCTCAAGGTAACCGCGTTGGCTGAGGTGTTAGGACGATGGGTAGATCCTTGAGAAGAGGAAGAAGAAGCACCAAACCCCGAGGGTGTTTGTGGGGCTTGCTAAACCATGCGGGTATGCCCAGGATTGGCTTGAAATCTTTGAGAATTGGGGCCTTTGTTGATCACATTTCACGGGTTTGGTTGTGGCTGAAAAGGAAGGGATCCCTATTGTTTGCAATCCAATAGGTGGCTCAGTTGTCCCTTCACTAATTCCATTTCCTCCTGATGTTTCTGATTCATATCAGCCAACATTTTTGTCAGCGTGTCCATTTGGTTTTGTTGGGGAGGGGCCACCCTATTCTAATTATAGGGTGGTCTCACCAGTGGACCTTGCTGATAGGAGGGGGTTTGGCCTAGGTTGGTTCTGAAATTGGTTCGATTTTTTGTTCGTCCAAGAGAAATTCGGGTGATTACGCCATCCGGCATTGTAGGCGTTCGAGAAGGGGTCAGATTTGGAGTAACCTTGGATGACCTGGACATTTTCAAAGATAGAAGGTGCCGAGGGGGAGGGGAGAGAGTAATCAAGGTTTGAGGGAGAAAAGATCCCTCCCTGGAACATGGTCAGGGGTTGTTTCAGGTGTACTTGGTTCATTGGTTGTACTAAATATACATTGTGACCTCCCTTTGCTAAGGGGAGGGTCTGTAGTGGGATTCGGGTTTGATTCAACAGCTCATCAATCTTTTTGTCCACCAACTCAACTCGATCCAACTTTTTTTCTCTAATGTCCATGTCAACCATTCCAGAATTGGCTTGCACTTCACATATCTCACCACGGGATTGACTAGATCAATTAAACTGGGTCATAGAAGCATTGTTGAGTGAATTCTTACTCATGGACTCAAAGAGTTCGAACGCGCTCTCCTGATCTTTATTCAAAAAGTTGCCTCTACATGAGGCATCAACAAAGTTCCTCAGGTTGCTGTCCAAACCATGGTAGAAGATCTAGGCCAATTGCCACCTTGGAACCTCATGGTGTGGGCATTTCCTCAACAATTCGTTAAATCTTTCCCACTCATCATGGAAATTGTTCCCCACCTTGTAGTGTGAATGTGGTAATGGCTCTTCTGAGGGCATTAGTTTTACCTATGGGGAAAAATTGTTTCAAGAATGCATGCCTCAGTTCCTCTTAGGTGGAGATGGGTCTCCCTAAGGTTCGAAACCAGTGAGATGATTTGCCTTTTGGGGAGAAAGGGAACATCTTAATCAAAACAATGTCCAAGCTGATGTTCTTGGGTTTCACAGTTCGGGCGATTCGGTTTAGGTCCTCAAGGTGTTGGAAGGGGTCCTCATTTGAGCTCCTATGAAAGTGGCACTGAATTAAGCTCAGGACATTAGGTTTCAGCTCAAAATCATCTCCTTCTTTGGGGACCCTAAGATGTGGCTCGATCCAGATAGTAAATGGATCGTAAAAATCACGGAGAGGCCTTGGTTGGCCCTTAGGAGGTTGTGGTGGGTTAGGTGGGTTCTGTGGGGGTTGCTCTTGAGGGTTTTTAATCGGTGTATGGCTTGCATGATGGTTTGGATTTGTTGCTGTTGAAGTTGGTGGTTGGCAGAGATCTGAGCCTGAATGATGGCCATAGCATTAGGTTGAGGTTGGTCCTCAACCTCATCAATTCTTGGGTCAGCCATCTCCCTTGAAAAATCAAGTCTCCTGATTTCCCTTTCTAAAAAAAATAGCTTAGGATGAAGTGATATTCTCCTATGCATACACTAGAGAAGAACAGGGAGAGATGCGGAGAGAGACAGGTGTGAGAAGTGTGTGCATAAATAAGCAAGCAAGTCTAGTCCTTATAGTGTATACCTTAGGTGACCTAGAAGCCTCAAAGGGAATGATCAAATCTACAAGCACTTAACCTCCCTTCTCAATGTTAATATGGCTAAGTTGATTACGAGGGGATTGAGGGGAAGGTTCTTCCTTTTCCTTTCACCACCGATTTCGTAGACCCCACAACCGCGGTCGTTTGACACTTCCCCGCAACCTAGACACCAGATTCTACAAAGGGAATGAAGGCCAAGTACCTAGCAAACTTAATCACACCTTCAAGACTTAAACTAGTCCTACCTAGGGCACGTCTACTCCATTTTAATAAGGGACTAGGCTAGTGCTTGTGCTCAGGATATGTGATAAGGTGTTGTTTGGGGTTGTGCCTCTTAGTTAACCGATTTGAGCGTGTGTGTGCACTTAATAAAACATTATTCTCAAGCAAGGATTTTAGGATGTCTTGTAATGATTTTTCCTTGCTTTAATGCTTTTTAGGGTTACAGTTCCTTAATGTTTTCAAACAAGGTTTAAGTGGACACACAAGGTTTTGCACACAACGGGCGAAAGTCGATTTCCTTTAAAATGATATGGCCCTAAAAAAATAACCCTAGTGTTCAGCAATTCTACCAAATGAGAGTGATGCGGCCCAAGTCAAGTCATGGTGGCTTCACAAACATCACTCAAAAGAAAGAAGAACACTCCAAAAAGATTATCTCAAGAACGTTAGAGTATATTTTTTTGGTTCAGCGATGAATTTGGAATGTGGATCAAGTAGCCATTCACCATGCCAATTTTGATTGTTATATTTTTTTTGTATTTTTTTTAGGGAAGTAAATAATCAATGGTGGAGTGGTACTCACAAAAGGCCTTCGCAGCACTTTACTCCGTATCTACCGTCTCAAATCGCGCTCCTCTACTGCCCAAGCATCGAGTTCCTACAACCAAACAAGTAAAGGGAGAAAATGAGTTATATGAATATGAATGCGGGATGAAAGCAACAAAAGAAATCCATTGCCTCCCCGGCAATGGTACCAAAAACTGACGCACGCGAAACGCGTTGGTTTAATTCTGTCCTTGTAGCATGCATTCGCGACGTCGGCTTTAATTTAAGATGTGGATTTAGTGATTCCAAGTGTCGAACACGAGAGGTGTGAAATCGGATTAATTTGTTGCTTTAGTTGTCACAGGAATGTTTGGTTTGCTTGCAAGAAAACGAGAAAGAGAGAGAGAGAGATTATGGTTAGAGCTTGTGTTTAAATCATGACATTCATTTTAAGAAGATGTGAGCTATGATATAAGAAACAACATTAACATATAACATGCAATTAGAATTTGTTTACAACTACAACGATAGATAAAAGCTTAAACAAGTGCGACATAAAACTAAAGTAAAAAGGGTGCGAGGAGGCGAGGCAGCCACGGCGGTGAAGGGGGGCTCCGTCGGTGGCTCGACAACTCCAAGGTGGATATGGGATGCTTGGTGGAGCTAAGAGAGGGCTAGTATTGAATGGAGAGTGTGTGTGAATTGAATGCCTTTGAATGGAGAGGTTGAGGAGGTTTACATAGATAAGAAGGGGTTTCCAAACTAAGAGTTTTAGCGATGTCTGCAATGTCGCTAAACCCATTCCATAAGTGTCGGTGAAGCCCCTTGCCCGCCGATCCAAGCATGTCCGTGTGCTTCTTCCTCCGCGTGATCCATGTGCGCGCAACATGGGCCGTCCGATCAAAGATCGGACCGCTGAGATCGCGCCTTGAGCGCTGGTTCAGATTGCGTCGTGTGCTTCGGGTGTGCGCCTCCTGCGTGATCGCACGAGTTCACATCAGGCGCGTGAGAGCACGCTACGTAGCTTCCATCTGCACCATTCATGATTGCATTGACGGTTGTAATCGACCGTGCTCTCGGCAGAGCACGATTTGGCTGCGCGCGGAGCTTCAAACGCTCGCCACTTGCTTGTGAGGCCGAGGCGCTACCCACTGTGCTGCGTCCGCACTTTGTTGCGGAGGTGAGGTCAGGCTACGAGATCAATCGACCGTTGGATGGAAATCAACGGTCGGGATTTCACGTTGCGGGTGTGTTGGCGCGTGATGGAGGTAGGTGCAAGCGCCACGTGGTCAATTTTGGGTCGTTGATCTGATAACTTCTTGGGCTTGTTGGGGAAGCTCTGGATGTCAGATTTAAGCGATTTCGAGTCTGTTGGACTCTGTTCATCGAGATGGATCCATCCGTGCAATCCGATTGCTCATCTGAGGCTTGTTTCAACATTCACTTGTACACATAGCTATTAAACCCTGATTAGAAGCAATCTTAATTCTCCATGCATGCAATGCTCCCAGCCCATTATGGTATGCCATTAACATACATATATCCTCAAAACTAACTCTAGTTGAATGAATTATCATCATTGGATATAGACTTGTCAACCATTCTCTTCCGGATGCCTTTAGGAAAATCTTAGATAAGGGAAGCCACCTACTTAGAAAAATAGAAAACAAAAAAAGAGAAAAAAAGAAATACCTAGAATAAAAAGAAAAAATATAGAAAAAGAAGAAAATAAAAAAAATAAAATCGCACTTCACCGCACGAGTATGGCTAGAAAGTTGCTGTGGGTAAAAGCCCATTAACCAGTTGTCCAGAGCCCAGCTCACAAAAATGCACAAATAATTCCCAAAACACTTAGGAAAGAAGCGATGAAGTAGAATAAACTGGGGTGATATACACTGGGTTCGCCCTTGTGTTAACCTATAAAAAATTTAACATTCGGGAGAAAGCTACCATTTGGAAAGATAAACCTCTAGGCAGAAATCCTTAAGGTCACCTAGGGTCGTAGAAACCCGATGTCCATTTTAATGGCAGCCTAGTGAGTCTATCACCCCTTCACAAGATGCTTATCACTTAGAGTCCTTTTCAAGTCTTGGGTGGGTCGGGTAGCCGTAAAAAGTTATCCCGAAACTCTCAAATTCAAAAAGTCCCAAAAAAAATTAGAAAAGAAAAATATAAAAAAATGTATCTTCCCTTTTCAAATAAGGTAAGGACTTAGGCGGTCTGCATTTTGGCAAACACCTGGGTACTATTGAGTTTTCGTAGTTTAGGATCTTAGTTGAAATTTTCTGTTGTTAATAAACGGCATAGGCCTAAGCGATTGAATCCTAATTCTATTTTTATACATAGCATGCAGTTTAATTTTGCTAGAGACTAGCAAAAGATAGGCATGGGGGTATGATGTAGACACATCCATTTAGGTTAAAATGCCTATTTTATGCATGTTCCAAGGCTTAGATTTACATTCCATATTATAAATATTATATAGCATGAATCATTCTGCATTTAGAGTAGTATATATTTTAGGTTAATTGCATCCTTTTTGTAGTCAGGAGAGAAGGAGATTTATTTCGGAGCCTCGGAATGACGATCAGACTATACGGACCTGATCAGGATAACGATCGGAGTCCAATGCCTCCGAAATAACCTTAATCGGAGTCCCATAGCACCATATGCAGTTCGAGGAAAATCAATGGCCTAGGGACTAGGTGACGTAATTCAGAGCTTTAAATGACAAATCCAACCACGCAGATGGATTTGGGTCAACGATCGCAGCCCAACAACGTGAAAATCAACTCAATCAGACCACTATAGCAGCCCCTACAATGAAAAGAAGATAGATGGTCTATATTGCGCCACGTGGCACAACCTAGGTTGCCCATGCGCACGCACCACAGCACGCGCAAGCGCAGCGATGCGGGCAACAGCGCAGTGCATGCACGGAGCCAGCGGCAGCAGCGGTATGTATTGCGCGTGCATGCGCAACAAGGGCACGTGCAGCACGTGCCAGCGGTGCGGCAGCAGAGGTGCATGAAAGGGATCTTCAACGACGTTTACGGCAGATCTTCAGTGACGTTTATGACCGTCACTAAATGTCCTTTATACGAATTTGATTCTTTCCTCTATAAAAGGACCCCTACCCCTCCCATTTTTCTTCATCTCTTCCTTTCTTCCTCTCACCACCTCCAAGGCTCTAGAGAGAGCTTGTCTCAAGCTCGAGATGCTCCGCTAGAGTAGAAAACCAAATAGTTTTCCCTCCCCTCATGTTGCTCGCTCTAAAATGAGTTTTAAAATCGTCGCATTACGGTTTAGTTTGAATCAGTGTGAAAAACAAATAAAATTTATATTCGAAAGAAATTCGATGTCGTTCGCTGGGTGTAAGTGGCAAAATAATTCTCAAGAATGCAATTCAAATGCAATATAAGAATTTCAAACAAGAATGATATATAAATAAAATCTGATGTCAATAATACAAAAAAAAGAAGAGAGGGTAAATAGTGATTTGAATCACCAAATTACGCTACAATGTTAAGCTTTGCAAGTTACTCAAAGTAACAAAATCATATAAGCTTAACAAATCTCAATTTAACCAACAGAATCAAGGTATCAACAGATATCAGACGACAGAATAGGTGCTCAGATTCCTTAATAAAGGCAAAGGCCCCTTCCTCTCTTCTCTTCAAGCCTCTTCTACCATCTTAAGCTCCAGAGAAGGCATAGCACAAAGCTCAGCACGCCAGTAGAGGCAAAGGCCTCTCTCAGATCTCACAAGTTTTGAAAGGAGGGCGACAGAGCAAACCCTCCCCTCTCCTCTCTTTTTCTCTTCTTCATCCCTCAGACCTAGTAAACCAGACCAGACCCGGGTATCAAGGAAACGGACCAAGCCCAGACCGGCGAGGCATGAGCGCAGGCGAAGGCATGCATATGCGCTTGCGTGCGAGGAACTCACCCCCTGTGCGTGTTGAGGCAACAAGGCAGAGGTACTTTTTCCTCTAATGCGTTGTGCAGGCTTCAGGAATTGCCGATGTGGGACTAAAGACGCCTGCTGATTAGCCCATAGTTGTGGCTATTTAAGTATTTAAGTACCTACACATTATGTTAATTCTAACATTTATTTAGTACAAATTAGGATGTAAATGGATTAATTCATAGTTTTAATTTAATTACATAATCCATGCATTGCATTCATATTTTAAGTGCATTTAGAATTAGCTTAGAATTACATTTATCCAATTAAGTACATTATTTTTATTAACATAAAAGTTGAGGGTCTGTATATAAATGACCCTAATATTTTAAAATTATTTTCTTTATTCTTCTTCTTGCAGGAACGGATGGCTGCCGCTCCAACGTCGAACGGCCGCAGTGAAGAACCCATTCAAGGGAGAGCGGATGTGGCGGATCTGGTCGGGCGGATGATTTCAAATGTGTACAGGCCACTACAAAAGGAGGAGGGAGGCAGCTGAGCTCGGGAGGCCTCCACCACCGACCCACCACTGTGCAGAGAGACCTTCTCTCTTCCACTCCATACTGCCGGCCTCTACTGTGGCGGCGAGTCTCCACCACCATGGGCGTGTGCTGTGACAGGCTACACCGCCATCCGGAGCTCGTCCGCATCACCGTGAGCACCTTAGCGTGCATTTCCCTCGCCGTCGTCGCCAACCACCACCACCGCAGCTACTGATTCAACCACCCTTTAGTAACTTAAGACGTCCGAGAAATTTCCCAGACGTCTGAAGCAACCCGCTCACCTCTACCCACTCGAATGCGTACCCATCTGAAGTCCACCCGCAACCACTCTCCACGCAGCGCCCTCTTCCCGCGCCTACAGAGCCACCCGCTCACCTCCAACAGCCCACGCCCTCCTCAGCTTGCAGCACTCTCCAACTGCACCCACTCTCCACGTGCCTGCAGCCCACACCATCCTCCCGCACCTGTAGACCAGCGCACACCTTCACCCGCGTGCCCGCCACCAGCAGCAGCCACCCGCGCACAGCTGCAGAACTCCAACCGCCCTTCCCCGCGCCTGCAGACCAGCGCAAACCTCCTTCCCCGCGCCTGCAGACAAGCGCCATTCACCCGCGCCTGCAGAGCCCTTCGCCCGCGCGCCCCCCACCAGCAGCAGCCACCCCCGCACCTGCAGACCCGCTCTCCACGCGCATCAGCCCGCACCCGCCACCAGCAGCAGCCACCCCCGCAGCAGCAACGCGCGGCAGTCTTCACGCCAACAGGCCGCGCACGCTCACCGGCTGCTGCACCTCCGCCGGAGCTCGTCCGGCCACCTCCGGCCGCCGCGCGACTCGCCGCCACGACCGATTCGAAGCCCTTAGTCCAAGGGACCTCCTCTGAGCTTCCCGCGCCCGGCCATCCGCTCCTCGTCGCGCAAGACAAAGGGGAAAAATTCCCCTATTTTGCTAGGGTAAACCGTCAATTAGAAATTACATTTTCTGCCATTATCACTTTTTATTCATATTTTATTGATTCTGCATTACGGAAAATATCCTCTAGTTTCTCAGAATTGCTATTTCAGCATTATTTCTTGCTTAAACCTTAATCTGAAGGCAATTTTGGCTTGATTCTTGTCCAAACTAACTACGAACAAACATTTTTAACTGGTGCGAATTTTAATACGTCATTGCCTCCCTGTGGATTCGACCCGCTCCTCTGCAAGTGGTCATTTTTTCTTAAATATTGATTAGTCGATTTTTCCACCACATTAAACTGCAAATGACTTTAAAGCGAACGATCGACGAGTCAAATGGCGCCGTTGCCGGGGAGGCAACAGATGCAATAATTTCCCTTGATTTTATTTTGATTATTTATCAATTGCACAGTGATTTGACCATTTATTATTTTCTTTTCTGTGCGAGAAAATTTGTGCAAGAATCAGCAACTGTGAGAGGCGATCCTGGACGTCACTAGAGGAGAATTGGACGAGCAATTTTGAAAGGAGGAGAAGGACGAGGACGCGAAGGACACCATTATATTTAGTCTCTAGTTTAATTCGACTAGAATTAAGACTGTAGACTTAATTTTTCATTGCAGATAGTTTGAAACCCTTATTTTGGGGCATATTTTGAGGGGTCTGTGCCCCGATTTTGTTTTGGGCCCGTGTTAGGTAATTTTTGGGAGGTTGTTCCCTTTTCTTTAGATTTAGGTTTTTTTTTATTACTTTTATTTGCTTGAGCATAAGTAGTTCCAAAATAAAAATAAAAAAAATGAGCTGCTTGCTAGAAGCTACCTGCCCTAGGACGAACCATTTAGGTCTGTATGAGTAGCCTCTAGATTTACTTCTCTGCATTGCGTACATTCTTGCATCGTAGATCACTGGAGGCAAGGTACGCATTCTCCTACTTTGCATCCGATTTTTGATCACGCATTGCATTTGGGATTTAATGCGAAGAACACCTAATCTGTACTGAATAAATCTAACAAGTGGTCACATTTTTTTTTTAGAAAAAGGACTAATTAAAGGAAGGACATTTTAAAAACCAAGGATTTGATTTTCAAACTTGGCGTGCGATTCAAAGTTCAAAATCTTTTACAGTGTATGCACACTTATTTCACTTGCACCACGACACGCTTCTAGACACTCCTTAGGTTTGGAAATACTAGGACAAGAGCCCTCCTATCGTTGGATTCTGAAGTGTTCGGAACTTGAGGTCAAAGGCTTTGTAAATCCAAAGAGGGGGATACCCTGTCACGGATTTTTGGGGGTAGTTGAGAAGCATCGCGAAAGCACAACTTCAAAGGAAGGCTTAGGCCTACTTGCATCCCTCGATCTTCCGTCTTTGGATTTACTTGACCATTTGAGATTTAGGGAAGAACACCTAAGCTCCAACTAGGTCTTCTTAGGTGAGCCGTAGGTCGATAATAGGCGCGTAAATTGATTGAACAAATTGTATTGTCACCTGCAATCTGACTTAAAATCAAAAGCCTAAATTGGGAAAGACCTAAAAGGTCCTTTTTGAATTGTGTTTTCCTTGGGGAATTCTATTTGAAGTGTGAGTTAGAATGGACCACATTGCTTTTCATCTTTTCACATCTTGCCCACACCCTCACCCCCACTCTGCATCCTTCGATCCCAAACACCGAGATGGTCCATTCCTTGATGGACATAATGACAATCATTGGGATCCATTTTACTCCTATTATAGGAGTATTGGCCTGGCTAAGCCCCAAATCAGTGAGCATAGCCTAGGAGCGGGATTTGCTTTGCCCAATATCCCACATACCAAAGAAATACCCAACCCACCCTCCCTGAAAAAGTATAATGGTTGGACAAACACTCCTGGGCACTATAAGCCTGAGCCTGACTTATCTCATGATAGAAATGATCTCTCCTCTTTGAAGATGGAAATACAGAAAATGCAAAACGAAATGAGTGAATTGTTAGGAGAATCTTTGAGAGCAGGACAACAAGAAGGAGATGAAATTAGCCACCCAATCTACCCCATTGAGGATGACATACACCCCTCTACAATAGATGCATCTCCCGTGGGAGAGCTACACTTTAAGTTGGAGGGAAATTCTAGGGAGAATAGCTACTTTTCGAGGATCGATTTTGAAACCTCCCCATTAGATGACACTTCCTTGAGAGATCTACACTTTAGGTGGGAGGAAAATACACATGAAAGTAGCTATGCATTGGATGAAGAAAGGTGGCAACCCGAGGAAGATGATAATAAGGTTGAGTATCCACCAGATTTATATTGGAGTCAAAAGAACGGAATGATGGTACCATTGGAAGACCTCAACCCAGATGATAGTATTTTCGTGACATTTGATGAAGTGGGTCAAAGTCAAGTTGTTAATCCTACCCTCCCTTCTGATCACGATATGGAACTCAAACCCACCCTTAGGGAACCTAATCCTAAAGAAATTGACCTATCTGAGGAGTCTGATGTAACCAGTGTAAACCATTTACCTCAGATAGAGCACCCTAGGGGATCTGCTGAGATATTAAATGATTCTAAACATCGGGTACATGATGGATTGTGTGATGAGGAGGAAGACGAATTATATGAGGAACCTACATTTAAGATTTAGAGTGACACTAAGGGTGATTATGTCTTATTTGAAGAGTTAGCCCTTGAGGATGTCACAAATTTAACCAAATTAGGTTTCCTTAGCACACCCATTGATGATATTTCTCCTCGTGATAAAATGATAGAAAATTTGGAAGCAATTTCTAAGATTTATGTGGATTCACATATAGACTCCGGGGAAGATTTGAGTAAAGAACAAAAACCCGGGGATGACATTGATAGGATAATCCCTAGATCTGTTGCTTCCAACCTGCCTTCATTCACTTCGAAGTCACCCTCTGATTCGCTTATATCTGAAAGCGAAATTGTGACTCCTGATGAAGAGCAGGAAGATACATGTGATGGTGCAAGGAATGCTAGGGATGAAATTGAGGATTTAGAAAGAGTGTTTAGGATGGACACCGAGCTGATTAAACCTAACCTAAATCTTATGGCCACCCCACAACCTCATAACTTGGACATCCTAGACGATCCTTGCCTTAGAGAATTGCTCACTTTTGTTCTGACTAGGGGGCTTAACAGACCAATATTTCCTGTAATGGAGTATCGGGTATGGATTGATGATTTCTTTAGTCAGTCCATTACCCTGGGGGTTTATCCATGTACCATTCCTTCCCCATACCTTTTGGAGGATCCATCTTATCCTCACCCTACCCCTTTGGAGGTTGTTTTACCTGTTTATCCTTTAGAACCTCTTCTGGTGACCTGGGAAGATTTCATTCCCATTTTAGTTGGGCGAGCATTTGCTATCGGGATTCATCATCAGCTCGCCAACATCCTAGGTTACCTATTTTCTAGGCCAACATTGCTTTGCTCATTTTTAGGGCCTATTTCTGCAATTCTTGAACCTGATTTGCAGGTTCTTTGGCTATTCAGCCTAGCTCTAACCCAGGTAATATCCTTCTATGCAATGAGGACATTGCAGATTTTAGGCATGGGGGGTGTACTTGGGGATATACATAGCATAATTGCATACATTTGTACATATAAAAAAAAAAAGGTTTTGAGTTTAACTGGCTAGATCTTGCATTCTTAAGCAAATCAGAACTCTAGGGTAGACTAAATAAATTCTAGGGTCAAACTTTAGAAGCTAAATGAGTTGCTAGCGTTAGACCTTTAGGGTCCTTTGTGGACTTAAAAACTTAAGTAGGAGTTAAGTTGCGGACCATTCCTCAAGAGGTTGAGGAAGAGAAGCTAGGGTTTGAGTTAAAAGGTGGGGTAGTACCTAGAGTCTTATTCTACCTTTTGGTTTACGGGTCCTTGTAACCCAAGCATCCAAATTTCACACACTTGATCTGGTAATCAACTTAATTTCTGCCTTTCTGAAAAGAGATTTGGTTCTCTTAGTTTTGACTTAAGAGAGGCTTGAAAACACATTTTGATTGGAAGAGTTCCTGCCGCAGGAGAGGTGGAGTATATACTCACCTTGAGGATGCGACAATAACATATTACCTCCTCGGCACTTGTCTCTTAGGATATCCATCCTACTAGTGGCATGTAAGTGCATTGCGCAGTTTAGGTACCATGGGCGGCCCTATCTCGAAGTGTCGATTGCCATACGCCTGAATTCGCTTAAGAAATCCATGGGTGATACTACCTCGAAGTGTCGATTGCCAGGAGTTCTTGGGGTCGTTATGGGCGGTGCTATCTCGAAGCATCGAAAGCCAGGCACCCTTCGAGGGATGGTAATGGGGACAATGAATCTGACACAGACCGTGTTGATAGCTGATCTGAGGTTAGACTTAGAAGAATCAAACAAAGAAAACAAAAAGTATATATATATAAAAAAAAAGAAAAAAATCCTTTAACTCAAATAACTCAGACCAATACACAGGCACGGATGCTTTAATCTCAGGGATCAATAAACTTTAGGGTATAGTCAGAAATCAGGGAAAATTGTGTCTGCAACTCGTCTTTAGCCTACCTAGTCTATAACTTAGCAACTACTTAGGAACTTTGGGTCTAGAGCCTGTGAACTTAATATGCTTCTGAAGGAAGACTAAGTGAGTTGACTAGTCTACTTGAAGTACTAGGTTTCGCTTAATTTTGCTAGGGACTAGCAAAAACTAGGCATGGGGGTATTTGATTAGCCCATAGTTGTGGGCTATTTAAGTATTTAAGTGCCTACACATTAGGTTAATTCTAACATTTATTTAGTATAAATTAGGATGTAAATAGATTAATTCATAGTTTTAATTTAATTACATAATCCATGCATTGCATTCATATTTTAAATGCATTTAGAATTAGCTTAGAATAAGATTTATCTAATTAGATAACCAATTAGGTACAATGTTTTTATTAACATAAAAGTTGAGGGTCTGTATATAAATGGCCCTAATATTTTAACATTATTTTCTTTATTCTTCTTCCTGCAGGAACGGATGGCTGCCGCTCCAATGCCGAACGGCCGCAGTGAAGAACCCATTCAAGGGAGAGCGAATGTGGTGGATCTGGTCGGGCGGATGATTTCAAATGTGTGCAGGCCACTACAAAAGGAGGGAGGCAGCTGAGCTCGGGAGGCCTCCACCACCGACCCACCACTGTGCAGAGAGACCTCTCTTCCACTCCATAATGCTGGCCTCTACTGTGGCGGCGAGTCTCCACCATCGTGGGCGTGTGCTGTGACAGGCCACACCGCCATCCGGAGCTCGTCCGCATCACCGTGAGCACCTTAACATGTATCTCCCTCGCCGTCGTCGTCAACCACCACCACCGCAGCTACTGATTCAACCACCCTTTAGTAACTTAAGACGTCCGGGAAATTTCCCGGACGTTTGAAGCTACCCGCTCACCTCCACCCACTCGCCTGCGTACCCATCTGAGGTCCACCCGCAACCGCTCTCCATGCAGCGCCTTCTTCCCGCGCCTATAGAGCCACCCACTCACCTCCAACAGCCCACGCCCTCCTCAGCCTGCAGCACTCTCCAACCGCACCCGCTCTCCACGCGCCTGCAGCCCACGCCATCCTCCCGCGCCTGCAAACCAGCGCACACCTTCGCCCGCACGCCCGCCACCAGCAGCAGCCACCCGCGCACAGCTGCAGAACTCCAACCGCCCTTCCCCGCGCCTGCAGACCAGCACAAACCTCCTTCCTCGCACCTGCAGACAAGCGCCATTCACCCGCGCCTGCAGATCCCTTCGCCCGCACACCCGCCACCAGCAGCAGCCACCCCCGCACCTGCAGACCTGCTCTCCACGCGCATTAGCCCGCGCCCGCCACCAACAGCAGCCACCCCCGCAGCAGCAGCGTGCAGCAGTCTTCACGCCAACAGGCCGTGCACGCTCACCGGCTGCAGCACCTCCGCCGGAGCTCGTCCGGCCACCTCCGGCCGCCGCATGACTCGCCGCCACCACCGATTCGAAGCCCTTGGTCCAAGGGACCTCCTCCGAGCTTCCCGCACCCGGCCAACCGCTCCTCGTCGCGCAAGACAAAGGGGAAAAATTCCCTTGTTTTGCTACAATAAACCGTCAATTAGAAATTACATTTTCTGCCATTGTCACTTGTTAATCATATTTTATTGATTATGCATTGCGGAAAATATCCTCTACTTTCTCAGAATTGCTATTTCAGCATTATTTCTTGCTTAAACCTTAATCTGAAGGCAATTTTGGCTTGATTCTTGTCCAAACTACAAACAAACATTTTTAACTGGTGCGAATTTTAATACGTCATTGCCTCCCTGTGGATTCGACCCGCTCCTCTGCGAGTGGTTATTTTTTCTTAAATATTGATTAGTCGATTTTTCCACCACATTAAACTGCAAACGACTTTAAAGCGAACGATCGACGAGTCACCTTCTTCTTCTGCGTGCACTCTTTAGCAGCTGGAACTTGCAATTAGCATCAAAGGGAAGGCTGATGGCTCTAATTGGCCAGCTGAAGATGAATCTGGAGTGTCCCCACATGACCTGGGCATAGTGCCTGGGCCAGAAAGCATAAGAACACGACGAACAGGGCGGCGAAGGAGGTGGTGGCGACAGAGTTCTGATGAGAGACCTAAAACTAGGAATACGGGCTATAAACCCTAGTTAAGGTGCTCAGGAGGATTGCCGAGGACCGGCGAGTGCGATGGTGGTATCGGTTTGGCATGCATGTGTGTGAATGTGCGTGGCGAGGTCGAAGAAGGTGCGGGGGGGTGGGTGTGCTCGGGGTGGTGCTTGACAAACCAATCCCCTCAATTACTTGAGGGGTTTTGGTCGTGAGGACACGGCGGAGGTTTTGGACCGATTGGAGAAGTGGATGGAGTTGTGGAGCGACGAAGACGCTTCGTGGGAGATGTGGTCGGAGGCGAAGAAGATGAAGTGTAGGGGAAGTGGTTGGCGATCGTGTGTGTGTAAGTTTGAGAGAGAAATAGAGTGAGAGAGAGAGCAAGAGAGGGACTTGGCTAGGTGGGAGAGAGGCGGAGGCAGCCGGTTTTGATCGACTGGTGTCAAAGGAGGGAACAGCGAGGCAGCGACGTCGAATCAGATGGAGAAATACCCTCCCTTTGGCTGGGGAGGGTCCTGATGAAGAGAGAAGTCGGGTAAGCCGACCAATTTGGTCGTTGGACGGCCGGAGGAGGATCGAAGATGGTCGCTGGAGCAGGGATTTTGGAGGCCGGAGAAGGAGAATCTAAGGGAGTTGGCGCACCAAAACTTGAGGAAGAGCACGGTCACGCATTGGGTGTGCTTAAATAAGGCTTAGAATGGGGTTCCAAGCTTAGAAAAAAGCTTGGGAACCTTGAAGCTTATGCAAAAGTAGGATACCCATTCCTTCAAGGTGTTCGCACGAGCTTTTGGGAAGGAGTTACGATCTAAGGTTGGTCCCAATGGAAAGAGGATTTCCTAAAGAATCTCTAATTTGAATTTGGGAAGGTTTCATCAATCAATCAGGGAGATTTCTCCAAATGAAGCTCGTCGGAGTAGGATTCTTGAGCGATAATGGCGGAGGAACCTTTTTGTGAAGACAACGAGAAAGTTAGGGGCAGATGTGTGAAATAAAAGAGTCAGACATGACTAGATTGCAAACTAGGTTAAGATGATGTCAGATTAGGCCCAAATTTTGGTACAAACCTAATTTAGACCTAAGGAATTCAATGGTGAAGTTAGATTCTGATTTTGACCTAGTTTGATTGGGTAATTTATGCAAAAATTCAAATTAGGGCAAAAGTCCGCCTGTGGCTCTGTTTAGGTCAAGACGGGTTCTAATGGTCAAATCAAGCATACCAAACCCTAGAGAATAATTTTCTATGAATTTTAGAGGGTTTAGGTGAATTTTATCCTGACTAGAACCTTGGTATATTAAGAAGGTCTATTTTTAGGGTTTTAGATGTCCATTAATTCTTATAACGCATGAAAACCCTTTTTCTGTCTGTTCTAACCCACTTATTAGACTCTTAAGACCATTTAACCTTTGTTCAATGCTTGAGAAAACCCATGATTGTACTACAATTGAGATATGATGGTAAAATTATGATTTTAACCCTATTTTCTTATCTTTCTCTCAGAATGATTATGCATGCATTAGGGTTCTCTGGCTGTTATGTAGGAGCATTTATTGATATAATTAGATCAAATTGAACTAGTTATGGCTCATGATGGTGTTCCTATCACCTCATCCCCATTCGTGGAGCATCACTTGGCCATCTTCTCACCTCCCTTTAGGAAGAAGATCCTCACCGCAACGCCGTCTTACCCTACCCCCCGTCCTCCAGCTCCATCCTCGTTTGTCCCGCCCCTCACCACCTTCCTCCAAGCGACGTCAGAGCAAGTTGTCCTCCAAGCGACCATCGAGGGGGATTTCTCTCACCTATCTATATCTTTATTGCTTTCGTAGTATAGTTTTCCCGCTTTTGTAGTTGTAATAAACATTTCATTATAAAAATAAATAATTATTTCTCTCTCTATCTCTTTCCTTTATATTTTGCAAGTAGATTAGCTAAATTTCATGGACATGATCCCTTACCCTATTAAAAATACCAAAAAAAATTAGAAAAGCCAAAAATGACAAAAACATATAAAAAGCGAAATGCGAAATT
Source organism: Thalassia testudinum (assembly GCA_037157565.1). Classification (NCBI taxonomy): domain Eukaryota; kingdom Viridiplantae; phylum Streptophyta; class Magnoliopsida; order Alismatales; family Hydrocharitaceae; genus Thalassia; species Thalassia testudinum. The sequence goes on from JAZHRO010000031.1 coordinate 152,348,573, forward strand.
CATAGAGCCAAACGTTCGCCTCCCCGTGTTTGACCCGGGACTCACTTGGTGTTTCGGTTATAAATTTTATCCAATTGACGAATTTTCTCACGAATCGAACTACGACGATAGGTTTCCAAAATCTGAACCTTTCTGCGTGCAAATCCGCCTCATCAGGGCCTAATCAGAGATCACCTTGACCTAATTTACATTTTTGTCCCATCTAACTCTTTTCTCTCACACATATGCCCCTAACTTTCGAATTAATTATAATCAGGTCCCTAACTTTATAGTCATTCTTTGCAAAAAGGTCCTCGTGCCATTTTTAGAAGGTCAGACCTTCACCATCATGTTTTTAGTGAGGATTTCTCGCTCGATTCTCAACCAAACCTTAACAAATTTGAACCGAAGATTCCTTGTGAAATTGCCTTCAACCTGAGCCCTAAATCGCCCCCAAATCCTCATGCGAACCTTTTGAAGGTTCACATGTCGTACTCGCATGAAAAACATGGAGTTACAAGCTTGGTTTCCAAGCTTGAAACCCCTCCCCATGGCCTATAAATGGACCTACGATGCAAACCTCATCTCCTTAACTAAGTTTGGCCTAAAAAATCTTCCCTTTTTCCCTATCTCCAGCCAACTCTGCCCTAGCTCTGGCGAGCATCCTCCTCCATCATCCTACGGCCTCCCAACAGCCAAATTGGGAGTGTCTCCTTCCTCCCCAACTTCCTCCACCTCTTCCTCGTTGTCCCCCTCGTCCTTCCTCGTCCTCCTCGACGAAGAATTCGCCCCCTCTGGCGTCGGCCAATCAAAGCCAGCACGGATCTCCTTCCTCTTTGTCCCTTAATTAGGTCCCATCGATCCCTCTTCCCTTCTACTTCCTTTTTCACTCTTTAAATTCCAATTTTGACCACTATTCACACTCTCCCCCTCCGTCTTCTCCAAGTTCGGCAAGGGCTCCAGCAAGCCCGTGACACCACCACACACCACCAAACATCACACCACCACCGCCAAAACCTCCGCCGCGAACCCGTAGACTAAAGCCCTAACCTATTCCACTCTATTGACCACTCCATCTCCCCCGAACTCACCCACTACTGCACACCTATTCCGACCTCGTCCGACCACTTCACGCCCTCTCACGACATGCTACCACCACCGTCACTTTCACCAAAACCAGGAGAAGCTTCTGAGATGTTCTAATGCAGCCACAAGGCCTTATTTCATGTTCTCAGGTTCTACGCCGAAGCTCCGCTGCTGCATCATCTCTCCGGCCCCATTCTTCACCCCCCTTGGAGCCAACTTTAACCCACCTTTTCACCACCTTAACCACCTTATAACCACCACCTACGATGGTGCCAAAAATGCCCATACACCTCTTCACCCTTGGCACCAACTTATAACCACATCTCCACTTTACACCTATCCATAAAACCTATCTCCACCCTTCATCAATTGGCGCCAACAAGCCTACCTCTTAACTCCACCACAAACCCACGCCAACCCTCTTCAACTAAGTCTCTCCACACTCCTTCAATTGGCGCCAAGTCTCCTTTAATCCCAGCCCTCCATTCCACTACTAATCCCATCTAAACTCTCCACATATAACCACTTCTAGAAGCACAAAAGTTGGCACCAACATGGTGATCTCCAACCACCATGGACGGCCACCAAAAGGGTGCTTCCAACCCTTAACTACCCCCCTTCATACCCCTTAAGTTGGTACCAATTTACCTCAGCCCTAAGATCATCTAACCAACCCCATAACAACATCCTAGCCATCCACCTATACACGCCTACCTACCCCCCCTACCCACTCTATAAGGCCATTAACTATCACCATGAAAGACACCCTTGGCTACATTATTCAAGTGTTCTTTTACCATAATCACCCAGTCATAATTGGCCAAGAGAAGAAGGAGAAGAAGAAGATTCAGAAGACACTCTGTCTCTTTGGTGCCTTCCCCTCTTCCCTTCTCTCTTTTACCCAAGCCAAGGAGTCCTATTCCAAGGAAAGCCAGGCAGGAGGATGGCCAAAGAGGTCTTTAGGGTGGTTCACGTCCACCCTTGGAGGATGTTCTAGGGTGGAATCCTTCCACCTTTGGAGGAGCTAGGGCACACCCTATCCAGGGTTTGCCAAGGAAGAGAATCTTCATCTATTGGAAGAGTACTTCAAGAAAGGAGCTGAAGGTTCTTCATAGGCCCAGGAGCAGCTGAACTTGGAGTAAGAACCCTTTCCTCTTTACCATCATCTTCGGGAGAAATTTTGTTTTACTTGCATTTTTTTAATTTTTCTAGTAGAAGCATTCCTCTACCATTCTTGTAAAATAAATTTTCTTCCTTTATAAAAGTTGCATTTCTATTTTGTTGCACATGTTTACTAGCTTCCTTATTAGTCAGTGCACTCACCCTCTCTCTGATTACCCTAGGTCCCCACGTACCTAGGGTGAGCTTGGAGAGAGGCTCTTCCTGTCACTTAGATTTCAATAGGCGTAATCTCTTTAGCATTTCCTTTGCCCTTTTATTTCAAAAATAAAAAAAATCTCATATTCAAAAATCAACAAAAGAGAGTTGATTTCCAATTTTCAAGTGAGAGTGTTTAAAAGTACAAACTTGCCTTCGTGGATGACCCTAGATACCCTATCTAGGTTTATAAATTCAAAAGTGACTGTGAACTTACGTGTTACAATGATTCAAAATCCTAATTTATCAAATCATGCATTTTTCAACGTCATCGTCATGCCATTGCATGGATCACGCTTACCCCACGTTACTAGCCAACACACTTCCATCAAAGGGAAGTTTCCTTTGCATATAGTAGCTAGATTATATACATACTTTGTGGCCCTATATGATATATTTGTAATTGTCTTTAGTTGGATATTCACATTGCGAATTATCATCTCCTTTGCGAGACAAAATACTCCTTGTGAAGAGGAGGGGTTTTGAGGTACGCTACCCTTGGGTTCAAAGTAGCATGGTTGTAAGAGGTTAAGTCACCCTCGTTTAAGTGACTTAGGTAGTAGATTTGATCGACTAGGTCGATCGGAAAATCCGAAGTCGAGAGGCTTAGGTGGTGATTTTTACCCAGGTTTGGGTTTCCACCTAAAAATACTTGTGTGCTTTGTGAAATTGTTTATTTCGTGTGATTGTTATTTTATTCTGCATTATTTCGGATTACACTCGATCTCACCCCCCTCCTTAGGGAATCTACACCCCTAAGATGAAAGGCCCAGGAGCCCCGTATATTTCAGTGGTTATAGGTAACCAACAATTGACGAGGCTCTACTCGATCTGGAAGCGGGGGTGAACATTCTACTAAGCTCTATCTACGACCTTTTGGAAGGAGGTGATTTGAAGCCTAATCCTATCATCCTCCAAGTCATAGACAGATTGCTTAAGACACCACTGGGATTGTTGGAAGATGTCTTGGTAAGAGTGGACTTCTTCCCCATTGACTTTCTTATACTTGACACTCACCCATCTAATAAACCCACCAAGTCGTCGATCATTCTGGGATGCCCCTTATTGGCCATAGCCAATGCCTCTATCAATTGTAGATCAGGGGCACTTAAAATGGGCTTTGGGAACAAGAAAATCTGATTGAATGTTTTTGATACCTATAAGTAACCTGGATTGAAAGATTGTTTACAGATTGAGGTGGTTGATGAAATTATTGAAGAGATTACCCCAGCACTCTTATGTAGTGATCCCCTTCAAATGGTCATATCTAAGGACCATCCTCTAATTGTTGAAGAAAATGAAGGGGTTATGCCCAAATTAGAAGAGTTGTTGTGAGTACACACAGAGTCTCTATCCCCTCCCTGGACTTTGAAGGTAGACTTGCTACCTAAGATAGGGACATCTCAACTTATACCCTCAATCCAAATGGATCCTGAGTTGGAGCTTAAACCCCTCCCTAGCACATTGAAATATGCTTTCCTTGACCCTAATGACATGCTCCCAGTCATCATCTCATCTGTGTTATCTGAATCGCAGGAGGAAGCACTGCTCGAGTGTTTACAAAGGCATAAGGAAGCTATTGCTTGGTCAATAGCTTATATTAAGAGTGTTGATCCCTCCCTCTGCATGCATCATATATACACGGACAAGTTCATTAAGCCCTTTCAAGACATGTAGAGAAGGCTTAATCCCAATATGCAGGAGGTTGTTAAGGAGATTCTGAAATGGCTGGATGCGGGTGTTATCTATCTCATTTTAGATAGTAAATGGGTCAGTTCGATACATGTGGTGCCTAAGAAGGCAGGAATCACTATGGAAGAAAATGACCAAGGAGAGTTGGTGACCATTAGACCCTCAACTAGCTAGAGGGTCAGCATTGATTACTACTGCTTGAATACGACTACCCAGAAAGACCATTTCCCTTTACCTTTTATTTATCAAATTTTGGAAAATTTGGCGAGGTACAATTACCTCTATTTCCTTGACAGGTACTATAGGTATAATCAGATAGCTGTCTTCCCTAATGATCAGGCACGTACCACCTTCACAAGTCCATATGGCACATTTGCGTTCCAACGAATGCCATTCGGGTTATGTAACGCTCTTGCCACTTTCCAACGATGTATGATGGCTATCTTCTTTAAGATGATCGATGAGTTTGTAGAGATCTTCATGGATGATTTTTCCATTTATAGTTTGTCATTGACCTATGTCTCGTGCACCTTGATAAAGTCTTAACCAGCTGTGAAAAGGAAAAACTGGTGCTTAGCTAAAAGAAGATCCATTTTATAATCCACCAGGGCATTATTTTGGGGCATGTAGTTTCTGAGAAAGGATTAAAGGTGGATAAAGCCAAAATCGAATCCATCTCTAAACTTCCATTGCCCACCAATGTTCGTCAAGTTAGATCTTTTCTTGGCTATGCTGGATTCTATATGTGCTTCATTAGAGATTTCAGTAAGATCTCTAAGCCACTCTGTGACGTGTTATTGAAGGATGTTTCCTTCGATTTTGATGACAGATCTGGTGAGGCTTTCCAAGTGTTAAAGAAAGCCCTTATTACTATGCCGACTCTCCAAGCACCTGATTGGGCCCTCCTATTTGAGCTTATGTGCAATGCTTCTGATTTCGCCGTGGGAGCGATCTTAAATCAAAGGGTTGATGGTAAACCTCATGTTTTGCATTATGCCAGCAAAACCCTTATGGATCCTCAGCAAAACTACACTATCACTGAAAAGGAACTTCTTGCAGTAGTATTTGCTTTGGAAAAGTTTCAATTTTATTTATTGGGGTCCAAGGTTGTGATGTTCACTAACCATTCTGCTTTAAAGCACTTTCTTACTAAGAAGGACACCAAACCTCATTTGATTCGTTGGATCCTGCTACTCCATAAGTTCTACCTGGAAATTAAAGATAAGGGAGTTGAGAATGTGGTAGCAGATCATCTGTCTAGGATCCCTATTGAGACATCAACCCCAGCTAGCAGTATCCAAGAGACTTTTCCCGATGAGTCTCTGATGGCCATGGAGGCCAAAACTTCCTGGTTTACTGATACAGTGAATTATCTAGTCACGAGAGTTACCCCCAATACTTGGGACAAGTAGAAGCGTGACAGGTTCCTTGCCGAAGCTAAATTTTATCACTGGGAGGAACCCGAGCTATTTAGAATAGGCCCTGACCAGTTATTCCATCGTTACGTCCTTGACGAAGAACAAAGGAGTGTTTTGAGTTTCTACCATGACCTCTACTGTGGAGGGCATTTTAGTGCGAAAAAGACTGCCCATAAGGTTCTTCAGTCTAGCTTTTGGTGGCCTACATTATTCAGAGATGCAAATACATATGTGGGTGCATGTCTACATTGCCAGTAGATAGGAACCATTGGAAAAAGGGATGAGATGCCCCAGCATCCTATTCTCCTCATTAAGATCTTTGGTATTTGAGGCATCGACTTCATGGGTCCCATTCTTGTGTCCTTGTGATATGAGTACATCCTTGTGGCCGTGAACTATGTATCGAAAAGGGTAGAAGCCATACCCACATGGACTAATGACCATTTCGTGGTCTTAGATTTTGTTAGGGCTAATATCATTGCTCGATATAGGTGCCCAAGGACTATCATAGGTGATGGAGGACGTTACTTTAAGAATGTGCACTTCACAAGACTACTCCAAAATTTGGGAGTCAGTCACATGATAACCACACCTTACCATCCCCAAACGAGTGGTCAAGTTGAAGTGTCTAATAAGGAGATTAAGTGGATTCTGGAGAAGACTGTTAGACTCGACATAAAAGATTGATCGAAAAAATTGAATGACGTTCTTTGGGCCTATAGGACAACGTATAAGACTCCCTTGGGCATTTCTCCTTTCCATTTTGTCTACAGGAAAGAGTGTTAACTTCCCATTGAAATCCAACACAAAGCTTATTGGGCTATTAAAAATGTCAACTTAAATCTAGATAAAGAGAGTAAGGCATGCATGCTGGAGTTAAGTAAGCTTGAGGAGCTTCGCAATAAAGCATACAAAACCTCCCAAGCTTACAAGCAACGTATAAAGGTCTTCCATGATAAACACATCATTAGAAAGACCTTTGAGCCCAACCAGTAGATCTGACTTTTCAATTCCAAACTTAAATTATTTCCTAGAAAGCTCAAGTCTTGCTAAAATGGGTTGTATGTTGTTATTAATGCCTTCCCTCATGGAGTAGTTGAAATTCAGAATCCAAATTCTGGTGAGAGCTTTAAGGTAAGTGGTCAATGACTTAAGCATTATGTTACTCTTTTACATGGTCAAGTTTTGGATGCACTTCGACTTGAGGAGCCTTAACTCCTCTCACTCTTCTCCTCAGGTGATATTCTTCTATGTCTTTAATTTTCCAATGAGGACATTGTCAATCTTAGGCATGGAGTGGTATAGCCTGAGGTTGTTTATAGCATTTACATGCATTTAGGTTAGGTGTGCTAGTTTGTGAAAAAAAAAAAAATCTCTTTTGTTTTCTTAAGTTGAATTGGTTAATCCCTAGAAAAAAAAGTTTTATCAAGGAGGTTTCATTGAAGATTTTCTTCTCAAATTATTTCTTAGTTTAAAATTCAGTACATTTAATTCACTTGCACATAGACAGGGTAATGGATCTTTTAAGAAAACCAATAGACATTTTTAATTTGTCGAAGACAAGCTTTGCTTCTTTTCCTGAACCCTTGGACAGTTAGTAGGGAGTTAGGTAAACTATCTTCTATTAGATCCACCTAACATTTGTGAGGTGAAAATAGTGTGTCTACTAGTGCGCTATATCTAATGCAAGGACTCTTAAGTTCTAGATAATTAGATAATGATACCTCAAAGTTAGGCATAGTTTTCGCTCTCTGTTCCTACTTATGAGCATTGTGTGAATTCATGAGAGTCACCAAGTAAGGTAGATATGCAAAGATTGAATTCTAATAAAACTGACTATGGTGGATGGTTACTGATGCGGAAATATGCGTGATTTGTAATTAGGGTTTTCAAATCATTGTAATACGGGAATTCGTAAATGCTTTTAAATTTGTAATCCTAGATAATGGAGTATCTAGGGTCGTCCAAGGAGGAAAATTCTTGTAAATTCAAATCTCCTACTTGAAAAATGGGAATCACCTTTCCTTTTGTATTTTTGAATATATACTTTTTAGGTTTTGAAATAATAGGCTATTGCACTTTTAAAAATGGAAAGAGACTAATACCTAAAAGCTAACCCTAAGGTGACAAGAATAGCCTCTCCCTAAGCTCACCCTAGGCACGTGGAGGCCTAGAGTAATTAGGAAGAGGGAGTGAAAAAGTGCTAGAAACAAAGATTATAAAAGAAAATGCAACAAAAATTGAAAAGAAGGCAACTTTGATTTAATGGCAATGTGTTTTACAAAACCATGTAGAGGAATGCTTCTACTTGAAATTGAAAATACAGAAGTACTAAAAACACAAATCCTCTTGCAAAATCTAGTGAAGAAGAGAGTCTTCTTGCTCCAAGCCTAGCTACTCCTTGGCTTGAAAAGAAGTCCTCCTTCCTTGAATAGCTCCTCCAAGTTGGGTGCTTCCTCTTTAGCAAGCCCTAGGGGGGGCATGAATTGGCTCCTCCAAGGGTGGCCTCCTCCTAGGGTAAGCATGTACCCTTGGTCTTCTTCCTTGCCTGGCGATCCTCCTTGTTGCCCTTGGCTTGGACCAAGGAAGAAGGGAAGAAGAAGAAGAAGGCACCAAGGAAGCAAGATAGCCTCCTTAATCTTCTCTCCTCTCCTTCCTGTGGTCGACTAGAAGGTGTGTATAGGTAGAAAATTATGTAGCCAAAGGTGAGTGTTAATGGTGGTAGGTAGGGGTATATATAGGAGTGGTATGGGGGTAGGTGTAGTTAATGGATGGAGGGCTAGGATGGGTTGTAGAGGGTGGTTATAGGATCCTAGGGTTGAGAGGGGTGGTACCAAAATGGAAGGGTGTTTGATGGTTGGCGCCAACCCTAGGTGAGAGCTTGGGTTAGGTTTAGGTTAGTGTGTTGTAGCGTTGAGATGGAGTTGTAGGTGGTGGTTGTTGGGATCTATGGTGGCTATTATTTGGCACCAAAGGAGGGGGTGTTTAGGTGGTGGTTAGGTTGAGTTGGCACCAACATAGGTGTGGTTTACGGTTGGTTAGGTGGCGCCAACTTGTGGGTGGTGGTGATGGGGTATGGTGGTGAATGAATGGTAAGGATTTAAGGTGGAGTTGGTGTCAACAAAGGGGTGTGTGTGGGTGGTGTTTTGGTGCCAACTAGGAAAGGTTTAGGGCTAGTTAAGGTGGTGTTAGGTGTAGGGTAGGTTTAGGTTGGGTTGGCGCCAATTTAGGCATGGTTAAAGGGATGATTCTTGGTGCCAACATGTGGATGGATGGGATGGGTCATTGTGGTGATGAATGGTGGAGATGAAAGCCATGTGGTGGCACCACATGTAGGTGGTGGTTATGATAGTTTGGCGGCATCATAAGGTGGCTTTTGGAGGTTGTGGTGGGGTGAAGAGGCATGTACTTTTGGCACCAAAGTGAAGGGTTGTAGGTGCTCATGTGTTAGCGCCAAAAGAGATGGGTTAGGGTTAAGGGAGAAAGTGGATGGCCATGAGTTGGAGTAGGTTGGAAGCTTAGCTAAGCTAGCTAGAGTAGAGGTAAGGGAGCTTAGAGTTTGAAGAAGAAGGAGCTAGGAAAAATTTCTGGAGCTAGACTGATGTTGCACTGGAGCTAAGGAAGCTGAGGGAGTCTTCATGAAGGCTCAACTACTAGCTTAGCTAGCTACTTCTTAGGTTAGTAGCTAAGCTAGGATAGTTGATCTGATGTGAGCTGACTTCAACCTAATTGGAGCTAGGTTGAGCTAGATCTGCCTCTGATGGAAACTCTTGAGCTAGATTGGCTACTAGTTGACAAGTAGTAGCTAAGCTAGGAAGAGTTGAGCTGCAATGAGCTAAGTAGAGTTGAAGAGAGCTGGCCCTGAGTTGATGTCAGTAATCATAGGTCTTAATTGACCTAAATTAGGCTAAAACTTAACATAAGCTAACGTAATTCATGCATGCATAATCATTATTTTCATCCTTACTGCTTTCCTTTAGCTATACATGAAATAATGATTTGATGTACCAATTAAGTGCATTATATAAATTGCAGGTAATAAGAAGCTCAGGAGCTGGATCTAAAGCTAGACTTGAAGCTAGTGCTGCATTAGAGCTGGAGCAGAAGATTAGAATTAAATGTAGTACAAAAATAATGCAAAGGGTTGAGGTATTCTATTCTATTAAGTAGAAGTAAAGTAGTTAAATTATGAAGAACTTAGATTCAATCCTAGCACTAGGATTGCCCTGGAAGCCTTCCCAAGCTGTAGCCACCCTTAAATTAGGTCACCATAGCCTAGGAAGCCTCAAAACCCTAGTTCCAGTCCTTATCTGGACGTCTAAATAAGTTATTGGACATCCAAGACCCTTAGCCACAACCCGCACACCTCAAACCCAAGTGTATAGTATTAATGGACGCCAAACACTTGGTCAGACGTCCAATTTTTGCAGAATACCTAAGACAGAACTTTGAATCCCTCTTGACTCTGATTGAACGCCCAGGAAACAAGTCTGGACTTCTGATTTTTGAGTATAAGTCGTCTGATACCTTTATAGCATGTCCGGAACTGTTCTCTAATTCCTGTTTTGGAATTCAAGCCTTGATCTTAAGTTCCTAGGTCCCTAAACCCAAGTCCAACCTCTTAAGAACCTAAATTAAGGTACCCTAACCCTAGTACACCACCTCTAGACCTTCTTAAGAACCTAATTAGGTTCTCATAAAGTCTAATTGACTTGGATCATAATCAATTACAATTGCCTAGTCAATTGGACTCATAAAGTCTAATTGAGCTCAGATCTCAACCCACACAAGTCGAATTGGACTCAGTGAGAGTCCTATTGACCTAAGCCCAACCTAATTGAGTTATTGCACTCTCAATTAGGTTCACACTCATTCAATTAAACTTGTGTTATGTTTAATTGCATTATCTCCTTAGCAAATTAGGGTTTGCAACCCTAATTTGAGACCTACCCTAACCTAAACCTATTAGGACCTAACCTAGCTCACTTAGCCACCTAGGGCATGACCACACACACACACAACCATCCATGCACACACACCCACTTAGGGTTCTCTAGAACTCTCTTCAATGTGACGCCAATCTTGGTTGCCAAAATTAGCAACCAAGAGCCATTCAATTTTTAGATCTCAAATTGTGGATCTAAAAACCACCTCTAAGGCCCTTGGATGGCCACACTTGGAGCTCTCTCTAGAGAGCTCAACACTTCTCTAGAGAGGCTCCCTTGGGTCTACTTAAAGGACCCTTGGGTGGCCATTTGCACCTATCTAACCTTCCATCTAGTTTTAGCATATCTCCACCCTCATTCCACCTCCACTCCACGGGCTCCCACCATGGTTCCACCACCTCCACGCCAAGGCTAGAGCACTCTTCCTCCACCTCTCCAAGGGCCAACCTAACCCCCATTAGCCACCCCTCTTTCTCTTTTTATCCACTCAAAGGCTATCGAAGCCCACCTCCGAATGCCCTTATTTCTATTAGCTAAGTAAATATTAGTTCTTCATAGATTTACTTCTTTATTACTGGTTGATAGTGTAGCTCCATATTCTCTCCCAATGATGCATGCATAATCCCCCTATAGATTCATGTATGCACTCGTTTTCTTGTAGCCAGTAGTTATTTCAAGCATTCCTCTAGCTGTGCTCTGTAACTCTAATGCAATCAATGAAATCTTCTATATATATGTGTGTGTGTGTGTGTGTGCGTGTGTGTGAAAATCACCATGTGCTTGATTGCCATATCTTTCATGTGATAATCAGTTGCCTGCGTTCATTTTATATTTCTATTGCAACAACATGTCATACATGAATACGTACTTATTATAAATCGACATGCAATCTTAAGAAAGTAGAATGAGCAATATCGAAATTCATTTTGCATTTCCATGACGCCTCCCAAAGACGAATGACTGGAACTCCAAGTCTCGTTATTTTAGAAATTATTTTTGACTAGTGGATTTTGCAACTATACTACAAAGAGCGACATTCGTATTTTCAAACCTGTGATTTCCAACACCCATCAAATGGCACTGTTGTCGGGGAGGCAACGCAATTGATTTTTGATCTAAAGTTTTTTGTGATAAATCTTCCTCTGATAGTTTTTGGATGTCCAAGAAATTAGGAAAAACAGGATCTACACACACACCGAACGTGGAGGAAAAAAACTGCCAGGTGCACATCTCTCTTTTAACTTGGTATTTTTGTTTGAACCTTAGGTTAGATTTCCTTTTTTGCTGGAAATTTCTTTCTGAAAAAAAAATCTACATATTTCGAAAGAAAAAAGAAATTTTTTTTAGGTAATTGACTAGGTTTCCTTTTAAATCTTAGGTTAGTTTCAAAAAAAAAAATCAAAAATTTTTGAAAAAAAAAGTTTTTGAAAAAGAAAATTCATTTTTGGTGGAAAGTGATTTGAATTTCAAACCACTCTTAAAAGCTTTTCCACCACTTGCTAAAATTCAGCCAGACTTCAATTTCTGATTTAAAAATTAATTTTCCAAATAATTAGTGGGCAAAAAATTATGAAATTCGAGCAAGTACTTCATTTTCAAACCATCTTTCAAACGACACCATTTATTTGAAAAAATTACAAGTACAAAATTTTTGAAAATTCGTGAAGTGCAATGGGTCAAACTGACCGAGATTTGAAAATTTTCAAAATTCAAAAATCAATTTTAAACAATTTACGAATCTATTTTGACTAAAAATGGTGGGGTTTGGAAGTTGATCTCATTATCTTTAATTTCCATATTTTGTCCAAATTTTTGAAAATCATTTGGTACTGTTTCAAAGCAAAAAATCAATCAGGAGTCAAATTTCCAAATCCGACCCCTAACATTTAAAAATCTCTATAAATTCAGTTGAAATAGTTAAAATAATAAAAAATTATTCTCTAAAAATATAATTGAGAAATGAATCTACTTGCCAAATTTCACTTTATTTGGATTCCATTTGTGTTCAGAGAACTAGTTTATTTCTTTTGGTCTGCTGAAACACCTAGAATTTGCATGAGCCCTAGGCTCAACCCTTAGGGAAAAATTTCTAGAGACCATACTTGAACTAACCTTGACTTAACTATGTCTAGTGTTTATCCAGTGAGCTTGGTCACCATCTGGACCACCCAACCCAAACCCCAGTGAAGAGAAAAATGGGTTAAGATAAATTAAAAAAAAAAACAAAATCAGCTTGAATTCATTGTCATACTATTAGGTGTTTTCAACCTCTCTAGTCAAACCAACAATCTGATCATCCGATGCCTCTGGTTCTCAACGAATTTTTCTTCAAGAATTTGAACCCAAAACAAAAAAATTTGGTCATCTGATCATAAGGACCATCTGATTGACAGGGCCTTAGCCTTGTCTGACTGGCTGCACCAACCTAAGTGTTGGTGTATGCGAGGAAGAAGGTCACTGAGACCTCACCTGATTAGACCTTGGGAGCCACTCCCAAGGAGGCGAATCACTTCGCTCGGACCATCTTCTCCCCCACCTTCTTCTATCTTCTTAGCCGAGATGGCTAACCCTGGACCCCGACCTGGTCAGGATCCAGTAAATTTGGACCCGATGGCTCATCTGGAAGCTCGGGTCGCTGAAGCTGAAGAACGGCAGAAACATAATATCGACTGTATTCTAAATACTTTGGACAGAATGAAGCATCCACCGTGAGGAGAACAGCTTTGGGATTTCTACGATCCAGTAGTGCTAATTGTCGCACCTCTAGTTCGGATTCCCGCAGGCGAAGACACGTTTGAGGTCAAGCCCGATCTAATTGGGATGATCCTGAATTACTTTTATGGAAACTCAAACAAGGATCCATTCCAGCATCTAGAGGGCCTGAGTTGAATCATGGAAACAACTCGACCCAGGGACGTAGATCTTGGAATTATTCTGATGAAGCTTTTTCCATTTTCTCTCAGGGATAAAGCTTCATACTGGTTCAAGACCATCGAAAAGCCAATTGGAACATGGCCAGAATTACGACGTGAATTCCTCTAGAAGTTCTTCTTGATCGGTCGGACGAATGTGATGAGGCAAGCGATTACAACTTTCTCCTAGGGACCTGAGGAGAAGTTGCATGACGCCTGAGATCGATTTCATGATCTCCAGAGAAAATGCCCGCACCATGGTGTACCCATGTGGCACTTAGCTCAGATTTTTTATCATGGGTTAGATGACACACATCGGTATCTGACCGACGCATCTAGTGGTGGGAATTTCCTCACGAAAGAAGAAAATAGTGCATTTGAGCTATTCAAGTCTTTAGTAGAGAATTCAATGAACACGGCATCAATGAACCAATTCCAGTGGCCTGGACAACAGCGAGTTAGTGTCCATGAGGCTCAAGCAGAGTCTGTTCGAGTTGATATGGAAATCATCGCCAAGCAACTAGGAAAGGTGGATTTGCTGGGAAAGAAGTTTGATGACATAGCTCAAGGTCAACAGGATCTGGTCGGAAATTCTGCTGGCACGAGACCCTCTTACGCACCCCGAGCCCCTCCTACTCGAGTTAATCTGCTCACTCGGGATGCACCTCCTCCATATTCACAGGACCCCGCATACCAGCATCTCGTGAACAATCTCGATATAGCACCATATGATCAGGGTTACGCACCACACAATGATTATGTGTATTCCCTTGATGAATATACACCTCAAACGTTGTCGACCTATGATGTCAACGCTATTTAGGGACACGGGCGTAATAACCTGTACTTAGAGATGCACAACCTCGGTTAGTGCCAGCATCCGAACTTCTCCCAATCAGGTAACTCACAGAGACAACATCAAGATCCACACTACTAGACTAGATAGTACAGAAATGCACAGAACATGTACCCAAGGCAGCAGCCATTCCTGTCTCAGTAGCAGCAATCACGCTCTGTTTATCAGCCGCTGCATCAAGCTGCCAGTCACCCTTCAAAGCAGGCCAATTTGGAGGCACTGAAAGTGGAGCTGTAAGAATCGATGCGAAAGTCTACACAGGATAGCTTACAGATCATGAAGGCAATGCCCGACTAGATACAAACTATACAGAACACGCAGAACCAACTGTTGTAGGAGCATAGGACCTAGGAAGCCTTGCCCTCCCAATTTATCCCGAACCTGTGATATGTACAGAACCAGGGCACCCCACGTAGGTTTCAGGCACCACAGGGAGAGGCCTATGCCATATTACAAGTGGCTCCTACACCACCTGGTTATGCTCAAGGCCAACCGCCTTTGATGCAGAACACCACATACTCTGCCCCTTCCGCTCCACCACCGCATGGATAGCAAGCTGATGCAAACGTTGTTTCATTGAGGAGCGGAAAAAGGACACATGACCCACCATTTAGATAGGCGGGTCCTGATTTTTCACGCCCTTCACCTCAGGATGGTTTGACTCCATCTCAGGAGCCACCTACGGTAGATAAGGGCAAGAGGCCACTTGACCCTGAGATTCTCGTTCCTTTTCCCAAGGCTCTGACATGAAATGTAGTGAGGAAAAAGGATACGCGAAATTTTGAGGACCTGAAATCGATGCTCAAGGAAGTGCATATTTAGGTCCCCCTCCTCGAGGATTACTGTACCCTGAAGCGACAGTCGAGAATAGGGCGGTAGGAGGTACTGTCGAAGGAGGCTAGCACCATGATTCTAGCCAACTTATTGCCTAAAAGAAAAACCCTGGTACCCCACTCATTTCCTACTTGTTGCATGATTCTCCATTTGATCGGGCCCTTCTAGATCTGGGTTTGTCCATCAACCTGACTCCCACCGTCGTATATGATCGATTTCGATTCGGGGAGTTAAAACCCACCTTGGTAAAGATTCAGTTAGTTGATAGATTAATGAAAACACTGAGGGGTGTGGTTGAGAACATGATCGTGAAAGTCCGCGGATTCTGCTTTCTCGCAGACTTTTTCGTTCTAGATATGGAAGTCCCTCTTAATCTCCGTGATGCACCAATTATTTTGGGTCGCCCTTTTCTGACAACAGCCCGAGCAAACATTGATTATGCATCCAGGTGTATGGAGATAGCCCTAAGTAATGAGCGACTTAGGCTTGACATATCCAAGGCATCAAGGAACTTCAACTATGATCGTATCGAGGAGGATGGTGAAGATGAAGAATCGACGCATTGTGGTAACATTGGGCTCCTTTGCGACAACCCAATGTCTCATTCGTCTACACTGTTAGGGTTCTTGGACCCCAATCCACATGGGATTGTGGCCATTGCACTACACATATCATCCCGAGGATCTGATTGTCCGGGGTGTATATCTGACCACAGCACCTTTGACTCTAACTATCCTGATCCACACAATACTGAATCGCCCATGTTGATGCAGGAAGACGTGACTACAGTAGATGGGTTTTCTGTTAACACAGTCACAACCGACCACTTTACAGGTGGTGAATTAGCAGGAATTCACATGTATCCGGATCATCAGACTTCCATCTTTGATTCTACTCCTCCCATTCCAACTCCCACCCTCACTTATGAGTATGATCCACCCCTGATTAAATTGAAGCTCTTACCTGACTCACTTAAATATGTGTTCTTAGGCGAAAGTGAGACATACCCAGTCATTATCAATGCTCACTTGACCCAAGAACAGGAACACCAGCTGATTTATGTGCTATAAGGCCATAGGGCTGCCATAGGGTGGAGTATTGTTGATCTCAGCGGTATTTGCCCTTCGTATTGCACTCATTACATTTACACAGATGAGGGGGTAAAACCTTTGAGACAACCTCAAAGACGGTTGAACCCGAACATGCTAAAGGTTGTTAAAAAGGAGATCATCAAATGGCTGGATGCAGGTATTATATACCCAATCTTTGACAGCCAATGGCTGAGTCCGATCAAAATAGTGCCCAAGAAAGTAGGACTCACCGTAGTAAAAAATGATAAGGGTGAATCCATCCCAACCTGCGCCACGACATCATGGCGGGTTTGCATAGATTACAGAAAACTGAACACAACTACCTAGAAGGATCACTTTCCTTTACCATTCATTGATCAGATCTTGGAACAATTAACTAGACGCAGTTTCTTTTGCTTCTTGGATGGATACTCCAGGCACAATCAAGTAGCGATTTACCCGGAAGATCAAGACAAGACCACTTTCACATGTCCCTTCAAAACATTCACTTTCAAGTAGATGCCATTCGGCCTTTGCAATGCACCAGCGACATTTCAACGTTGTATGATGGTCATCTTCTCTGACATGATTGGGGACTGTGTGGAAGTATTCATGGACGACTTCTCTGTATTTGGAGATGAGCTCGCATCTTGTCTTGATAACCTCACCAAGATCTTGAAGCAATGTATTGAGGTAAACCTGGTACTCTCGTGGGAGAAGAGCCATTTCATGGTGAGGGATGGCATTGTACTAGGGCACAGGATCTCTTCCAATGGACTTGAGGTCAATCGAGCTAAACCTGAAGTCATATCACGATTACCCCTGCCTAGCTCGGTCAAGCAGATCAGATCATTCTTGGGTCACGTCGGATTTTACAGATTTATACGTGATTTCTAAAAACTCGTGTGACCTTTAACGAATCTCCTAGTAGCCAATACCCCATTCGAGTTTAACACCTTGTGTCTCAGTGCCTTCGAGACTCTATGAAGTGCTATATCTGATTCCTTGATTCTCCAACCACCTGACTGGTCTCTTGATTTTGAGATGATCAGCGATGCCTTTGATTTCACCGTCAAAGCTGTTTTAGGCCAGCATATGGAGAAACAACCCTTCTTCATATACTATGCTAGCAAGACGTTGAATGAAGCTCAGCGTAATTATACTATCACTGAAAAAGAACTATTAGCATTAGTATTTGGGTTGGAGAAGTTTCAATCAAACCTGTTAGGGTCCAAGGTCATCATCTTCACAGACCACTCCACCCTCTGGCATTTGTTGGGAAAAAAGGACGCTAAACCCCATCTTATCAGTGAGGGTTGGAGAATATCCTGTGGATTGCAACTAAATACTATAGGGGAGGGGTGAATAGTATTACTTTTTTTAAAAAAATAAGAGTCAGATTAAAAAATAAGACAAGAGAGATTCATACACAGAGTACACCTAATTTATAGTGGAAACCCAATCCGGGTAAAAACCACTACCTAAGCCTCTTAGCTTAGGATTTTTCCAACTAGTACAAGCTAGTCAAACCACTATTCGCACCACTTGAATGAGGGCGGCACAACCTCTTACAAACCCGTCTCTTTTATCTTGAAGAGAAGTAAAAACAACCACGGATCTTCCAAACAAGCATGGGATCCTTAAATCAAAACAACAAAATAAAATAACAATAAAATGAATTCTATGGAACCTCAATAAATGATCAAACCGATTTTTCACAGAGGTTCGAGGCGTCGTGCTTTCAAAGAGTGTGAAGAACGAGACGTGAAAGCCTTTTGCAATAAGCACGAGAAGCTCTATTTTTGAATGGTGTTTCTCTTTAAACGTTGTATGGGAATGAGCTATATACGACCTCTATTTATACAAAATATTTTGTTTGAATAGGAAACAAAATTAGTCGATCAATTAAGGTTAATTGGTCAATCAAAAACTACTTTGGTCGATCAATTAAGGATGTTGATCGATCACTTGTTGGTCGATCAATGTGTTTTGGTTGATCAATTAGTAAGTCTGGTCGGTTAATAACCCTAAAATTTGGTTTTGGAAAGATACGCGAAAAAATCATTTTTTAGCTTTATTTGAGGTTCCTTACAATAAAGTCCTAGACTCAAATAAATGAAAAAATTACACATTAGCATCTATCTCAATTTGTGTCTTGAATAGAGGCTTCAATCCAAAATAGTCCTGAAATATCAGTCTTAGCAATAGACATAATTTTGGTGCATCAAAATAGAGGTGCTTACATTCTCTCCCTTTTTGATGACAGCAAAATTAAAATTATGAATATCTTTGCATAATATCTCCCCTATTTTGTTTCAGCAAAAAGTAAACGTGCTAGTAGTTATTTCACAATGAACTCCCCCTTAAGCAAGTAATATAAGCATCCATATAAGATCATGCATTGAGAGAGATGATAATATAAAATTGAAGGAGATAATATTCATGCAACATCATAACAAAATGTCTAGAAAAGATAACATATAGAAGAGTCTAGAATAAATAGATACATGCCAAAATGAAAGCAAATAGAACTAATCATCTAACAATGCCATAAATGCATCCATGGTGCTCTGAAGATCAGTATCTAGCTCAAGATCCATTGAGTCTGATTTCTCATAAGATGCAGGTTGACCAAGGCAAAGGCGTCGCTGAGCTAACGAACGTGGTGTCGAATGCTTGGATGTCCTG
Source organism: Thalassia testudinum (assembly GCA_037157565.1). Lineage (NCBI taxonomy): Eukaryota > Viridiplantae > Streptophyta > Magnoliopsida > Alismatales > Hydrocharitaceae > Thalassia > Thalassia testudinum. The sequence goes on from JAZHRO010000031.1 coordinate 152,367,431, forward strand.
CGAGGAGGAGTGATCTACTGGTTAGCTGGTGGTGCTGCTGGTGAAGCGGATGAAGTAGGAGGAGATGTTGCAGAAGGCATGGTAGTCGAACGACGAGGTCGAGGAGGTTGGTGAAGCTGCTGCTGAATGCTTTGAACAAACTCTCCAAGTCTGTCCAAAAACTGATGCTAAGCATTCAGGTATTCTGATACCTGATGTCTGTGCCACATGATAACGATGTTTGTCTCTCTCTACCTATGCATCATCAAAGAAATATCAGCTGTCACATCCTGAATAGTGACAAAGTCCCTACCTGAAATCTGTCTATCCAAGAGACTCCAGTCCTGGTCGTAGAAAGATGGTGGTGGTCTCACTGGAGGTGAACATGTCGCAGCGAAGTGCTCATAAGGCGGGAACGGAGGAGGTACAGTGGTCTACTCCTGCTGCTGCTGCTCCTGTGGTGCACCCTCATCATGAGCTCCTTGTGCTTGCTCCATCTTCACATAAGTGAGTTTATCAAAAATGGCGACACGAGTGATAAACTATTTATGATTAATGTCCATGGGTACACTGAAATGGAGAAAGATATGAGATAGAAGTGTCCCAAACTGGAAGAAGCTAATAGGTGGTTTACTCATGAGATAAAGAATTAAATGGTTCCAGTTGAACCGTTTGTTCTTCATAAAGGCATAGAAGGTGATCAGCATTATACAAGGGCAGTTTTCAAAAGATGTGGACTTGGACATAAAGTTCCACAAGAAAACACGGTTCAAAAAGCGAGGCAAATGACAGAAAAAGAGTTACTTGGCAGGACGGCCCAAGTCAAAACGAGATGGAGTGAGCAGGTTCTCCCTGATAGTATCAGACTGAGTTTGCTGATGCAACTCAAGAAAAGTTGGCCCAATAGAAGGACAGCTAAGAATCTTCGTCAAAACATCCGCATTAACCAGAACTTCTATCCCGTAGACGTTCGAGGTCAACTCGATGTTGGAGCCTTCACCAATATCTTTGAGATTGGCATAAAATAGGTGACAGGCCATGGAATCAACATCGGGAATGCAGCTATGTTTGGAACCTGCATAAAAGTTCCGCTCAAACAAACGTAAAATCTGATGGTATGCAAATTTCTCGCGGATCCTAGGGAAAATAGACTCAAAATAAGTGAAATCAACGGGTATGCTAACATGTGGAGAGAATTTTGTAAACAGCGAGAAACAATCACGAGTGCCCTCGGTAATGAAAAAGCGATTCAAAGTATCATCACGATGACTAGAACAGCCGTGTGGACATTTTGGTGCCATGATAAGGTGCTAAAAAACATGGTTGGTCAATCAAAAATTTTGACTGGTCAACCAAAAAAGATCGAACGTTTGGTCGATCAACCAAGGGGTTTGGCCAACCAAAAGACCTCAAACTAGGAAAAAAGGTGTTTGACCAGATCATAAACTCACATATGCTACAAGATTTTGCAAGAAATAAATACAAAAACAAGATCAAACAAGTGACAGTAAGTCAAAGCACATTTTAAACACAAGAAAAATCCAAAGGGATGGATGTATTCAAGGCTTAGAATGTACCGAGATCGAACCAAAGTTGGTGGATCAAAATGGAGGCCGGATGGAGGACATGCGAGAAGGTCGAAGTCATGCGATGGACGACACGACAATCGGGCACGCTCTTGCGAGGTCCAGTGCACAAGGGACCCACGCAGAGAGGAGGCCGTGTGCAAGGAGGTCGAAGCTGGCGGCGTTGGTCGATCAGAGGAGAGTAGTTGTGGGGTAGTGTTTGAGAGAAGTGGGGACCATATATGATGGTTAAAAAATGGGTTTAGGGATAAAAATGAGGAGTTTTTAAAGAGAATGTGATTAGCAAAATAGGTAAATGCACTTAAGGCAACTAATCACATAGGCTAGAAATGGTAAACGAAGATTGCGAACGGAAAACGATGAAACAAGATCGCAATCACAAAGGTAAATACACCCAGTTTTGGTCGATCAAAATTTGATTTTGGTCTATCAAAACAAGAAATGATCAACCAAAATAAGCATTTGGTCGATCAGAGTTTGAAAGCTTGGAGGTAAACTTCCCGCCCAAACAGTTTGGTCAATCAAGGATTTTAGTTGATCAATCAAAAAGAGAAAACAAAGAAGGGAAAATTCCTGCCAGGTAAATTCAAGTTTTGATCGATCAAATAATAGTTTTGATCGATCAAAGGTTGGTCGATCAATTTTTGAAAATTGATCGATCAAAATAATAAAAGAGTCATTTATTTTAGCCTACTTAATTAAGCTCTTTTAATCTAGATAAACCTAGTGAATGACAAATTTGATTAAACCGATCTTTTGATAAAGGTTTTGTGAATATGTTGGCTAGTTTTTCTGTGTTAATAAATTCTAAGTTGATATCCCCATTTAAGACATCATATCTAAGAAAGTGATGTCTAATATCAATATGTTTAGTCCTAGAATGTTGTACTAGATTCTTGGATAAGTTGATTGCACTAGTGTTGTCACACAAGATTTTGTTGTTTTTAAAAGTTCATCCAAAATCTTTTAAAGTCCCTTTCATGCACAATAGTTGTGAACATGCTAAGGATGCTGCCTGATGAGAGCCACATCAGGAGCCATAACTAGCTCATTTTGACCAAATAAAGAGAATAAAAGCTCCTACATGACTTTAAAAAGGGCTTAATTGGAGGAATAAGTATTTTAAGAAGAAAACATGAAATAAAGGCTAAAACAACAATTTCACCATTGCAGTACATAAACGGGATTTCTCAGAGACAAAACAGAGGTCAAATGGCATAAATGAGATAAAAAGTGGGTTGATGCAATCAGAAATGGGTTCATGCGCAATCCAAGAATTAAATGACATCTGGTAATCCGAAAATAAATCCGCTTAATTCAACAAGGTTCCGGTCAGGATAAAAATCAAGTAAATCCTCTAAAATTCATGGAAAAATATCCCCTATGGTTTAGAATATTCAAATGGCCTTTGGAACCTAGTTTGACCTAGATTACGATCCTAGCTCATCAATTGACCTAATTTGGATTTTTATGCAAAATATCCAGTCAAACATGGTCAAACCTAAAATCCAACTTCACCATCGTATTCCTCAGGTCCAAATTAGATTTGTACCAAAATTTGGACCTAAGGGGAGGTCATCTTGACCAACTTTGCAATTTAGTACACCCAATCACATTTTGGTCCCTATCTTTTGAAAACCAACACATAAACCCCCTAGCTTTCTCGCCATTCTTACAATCAAGTCCTTCTGCCATTATTGGGGCAGAATCCTTCTCCGGCAAGGATGACAGGGGGGATACTCTCAGATCCCTCAAAGATCTCCCAGAATTGGAAGGGAGATTCTCTGAGGAATCCCCTTCCATCTGAGCCCAATCATGATCTCTGATTCCTGTCCAATCTCTCGTGCGAACGCACGAAATATTTTGATCCCAACCACCTTCCTTCTCCGGCAAGACGACGATAGCTAAAAGCTTGCCCTCCACGCACCAGAAGCTCGGCCAGCACCTATAAAAAGACCTCCGACCCTTTGCAAAATCTCTCAGACTTGTCTTGGCCGTAGAATCCTCCAAATTTCATCTCTCCTCTCTCCGGCCAAGAAACCCGCAAGCTCCGGCGATTACCTCTCCTTCTCGTTGCTCTGCTACCATACCAGCAGCAGAGTCTACTCCGCCTTATCTTCCCACGTCACGCCGCACCAAGCGCACGCTTCCCTGACCTCCTTGTCGCCGTTATCTCCCTCAGGGTTGTCTTATCCGACAACGGCACAAACGAGCCGTCTGACTCCGCTGCCCCCTTTCTCTCCCAACAGTCCAGATAAGTTCCCCATCTTCCACTCTTTCATTTCCCTCACTTTATTTCACATAATCGACCGTCCCTGTCCACCGCCACCATCCTCATCTCCTGCCACACTCCGACGAGACGCTCCCATCGCTCCGAAGCCCCACACGTCTCGCCGACCATCGCATAACCTCCGCCTCACCTCACTGAGCACCCTCCACTCATCCACAGTCCCACTACACCACCACAACAACCCCCCGAACACACCCACCCGTCCGGCCACAGAGCGACCTAGGCACTCACACCTAGGCCGCCCCGCGGCTTGCCGCATAGCTCCTCACCTTCGCCATGACACGGCGAAGGTCCCCTGGTGATCTGATTAGGCCGCGAGGCTAATTTTGTGTCAGACAGATTTCAAGCTCTTGCCGCCATTGACGGCAACTCGAGGAAGCTCCAGCTTGCTCCAAGCCTCAGGACTGCAAGTTTCTAGGTGCTGCGAACTTGGGTAGGTCTTGCGAAGATAGTTGACCCAGCAAGTGACGGCAACAGAGCCTACATTTAAGGGAATTGAAGGCACGGTCTACTGCGGGCGCGTGAGGGAAAGCGGTGGGCATTAGTCCCACATCGATAAGTCACGACGCGCATGTATCCTTTATATTGTTTTTGTCATATAAGCCGGTTGCCTCCAATCACACTTGGGGTGAGGTCCCTCACCTTACCACTGCGCCTCATCCGCGAGTTCACCACGCGGATCTGGTGCGACCCGACCCTGTCCTGAGCACTCCTCGTACACCACACCCATGCTGGTGCGCCTAGACCCAGGCGCGCGATCCGACCCGTTTACCCGGCTCTGGGAGAGCGTGCTGAGAGTGGTTTACACAGAGAGAGAGAGACACGCGGGTAGAGGGTTAGGTTTTGCTGTGTGTAGTTGTGTGCAGGACGTAGGGACTTAGCTGCTGCCAGCGGAGGAAGAAAGAAGGAAGGAGGCTCTACTGAGGAAGAAGAAAGGCAAGGCAGAAAAGAAGAGAGGCCAAAGGGAAACAGAACTAAGGAAGGAAGAAGAAGAAAGGAGGCTCTGCCAAGGAGAAAGAACAGGAAAAGAAGAAGCAAGGCCAAGGAAAACAGAACTGAAGAAGAAAAAGACAAGGAGCAGACAAAGAAGAAGCGAAGCAAAGGAAAAGAAGAGGAAGAAGAAAGAGAGAGGAAAGCCAGACCTTGGTCGCAAGAAGAAAAGAAATAGAGAAGAGGAACAGAAGCAGCAAGGGAAGAGAAGAAAAGGAGCTCTACTTTAAGACGTCTGATATTGCATCAGACGTCCATATTTTTTCCCTTTGAGCAATTTCTTTCTATACCCCTCTCATTGAACTAGTCATTTATTCTCATTTAAAAAGTTGTGTTCTCAAGTTTTGGAGGTACTTAGATTGCTACCTGTGTTCGACCTCGGATACTCTGATTTTCGAGTTATAAATCTTTATTTGTTTTCGCGGAAAGTTCGTCTATATTACAACGCAATATTTGTTAAAACACGATCTAGCAGCGTCAACACTGCCACATATTCTGCTTCAGTTGTAGATAGAGATATAGTGTTTTGTTTCCTAGAGAACTAAGAGACTAGGGAATTTCCAAGAAATTAACAAGTTCCACTAGAAATCTTTCGGTCTGTGAAGCTACCCACATAGTCAGCAACACAAAAGGAATATAATTCCAAACTATCTGACTTTGGATAGAAGAGTCGAAGTCTTGTGTGTTGTTTAGATATATAAGAATTCTTTTAACAGCATTTAGATGTGATTCCTTAGAGTTTACTTGTAAACATGCACATAAACAAGTGCAAAATAGAATGTCAGGTCTACTTGCAGTTAAGTATAATAGAGAACCTATCATGCTCCTATAAAGTTTTTGATCTACTGACTTACTTGTGCCGTCAGTTTTTAATTGGATAGAAGTTGCCATCAGTGTTTCTTTGCCTTTTAACTTTGTCCATTGATAATTTCTTCAATATCTCTGCTGTGTATTTTGTTTGAGATATGAAGATTCCGGAGGATAGTTGATCAATCTGAAGACCTAGGAAGAACTTAAGTTCTCCCACCATACTCATTTCAAATTGATCCTGCATAACCTTTGCAAATTCTCGGCAAAGTAGATCATTAGTAGCACCGAAAATAATATCTACATATATTTGAATTATTAGGAGGTCATTTTGTTTTCTTTTTGTAAATAAAGTTGGATCAATTTGACCAATTTTAAACTCATTGTAAATTAAGTATGTTTTTAATCTTTCATACCAAGCTCGTGGAGCTGGTTTTAATCCACACAATGCTTTGTTTAATTTGTATATGTGTTCTGGATGATCTGAATCTTCAAATCCCGGAGGTTGTTTAACAAAGACTTCCTACTTAATGAATCCATTTGAAAAGGCACTTTTGACATCCATTTGGAAAAGTTTGAATTTCATATGGGCTGCAAAAGCTAGCAACATTCTAATATATTCAAGTCGTGCAACAGGTGCATATGTTTCATCAAAATCTATTCCTTTCTCTTGATTATATTCTTGAACCACAAGTCCAGCTTTATTTCTAACTACATGTTCTGATTTATCAAGTTTATTCCTAAAAATCCACTTGGTTCCAATAATAGTTTGTTGCTCAGGTTTTGGAACAAGTTTCTATACTTGATTTTTCCAAAATTGGTTTAGCTCATCTTCCATAGCAATAATCCAATAATTATCTAAGAAGGCTTCCTTAATACTTTTAGGTTCTAATTGAGATACAAAAGTTTTAAATGCTAATGTGTTAAGGGAAGATCCGGCCTAAACACCTTTTGATAATTGTTTATCGTACTTGATCAGGTTTTAAAGAATAACATGTTATAATATAGCCGAAAAAGCGTTCAAAACAAATAAAGAATTTTATTACTCGAAAATCGGAGTATCCGAGGTCGAACATAGGGAGCAATCTCAGTACTTTTAAAAACTAGAGAATACAACTTTTAAATGAAAGATAATTGATTCAAAGATTTATAAAAAGTTGCTAAAAAATAACAGGATTGGACGTCTAATTTCTATATCAGACGTCTTAAATGTAGCTATTCTTCTTCCTGTTTTGATTCTGTTTTGGCCTTCTCTGTAGTCTTCCTCCTTACTTCTCTCTTCTGCCTTCTTCTTTTGCGTAGGCTCTTCTTTTCTTTTGATCTTACAAGTCTTCTTCTTCCTGGCTTTGCTTCTTTTGTCTTCTGTCTTCTTCTTCTTTGGATTCTCTTCTATTTTCTTCTGCGAAGGCTTTTTCTTCATTGGTCTTTCTACCTTGCCTTTTTTTCTTCTTTCTTCCTTCTACCTTGCTCAGCCTTTTCTTCAGAGCTTCTTCTTCTCTTCTCCTTCCTGCGGCTGAGCTTCTTCTCTTCAGTGCTCGGCCTACCTGCACACAACACAGCAAAACCTACCCCCTTCCCTCTACCCGTACGTCTCTCTCTCTGCAAATCACTCACAGGATGCTCTCCCAGAGCCGCGGGTAATCGGGTCGGGTTTCGTATCCAGGACCAAGCGCACCGGCGTGAGGGTGATGCGCGAGGTGTGCTCAGATAAGGGTCCGGTCGGATCCCGCCAAATCCGCGAGGTGAAACCGCGGACGAGGCGAGCGTTAGGTGAGGGACCTCACCCCTGTGCGTTCGAAGGCGATAAGAGTACAACACAAATTCAATTTAAACTGTACCTGTGCCTCGTAGATTACCGATGTGGGACTATTAGTCCCACCCTGCTCTCGCGCGCGCCCGCAGGACAATTCTTCGCGCTCTGCTCAGCCGCAGCCTCAACTCTCTTCACTGGCTAACTGGCTGCCTGCACGCAACTTACTCCAATCTGCAGCAGCTGAAATCCTGAAGCCACGGAGCCTGGAGCGTGCTTGGAAGCTGCTTCCACCGTCGTCAATGGCGGCTGGGGCTTGAAAACTGTCAGATAGAAAACAAGCCTCTCGGCTTAATCAAATCACCGGAGGACCTTCGCCGGGGCACGGCGAAGGTGGTGCAAGGTGCAGCAGGTTGTGGGACGGCCTAGGCGTGCGTGCCTAGGTCGTCCTGTGACCGGAGATGTGGGTGTGTTCAGGGGAGCGTTGTGTGGGTGTAGAGCAGCAGTGGGTGGGCGAAGGATGTTCCTTGTGGTGAGGCGGAGCCTCTGAGTTGGTCGACGAGTCGTGCGGAAGTGTGGAGCGACGGGAGCGATTCGCCGGAGGTTGGCCGAAGGGATGGAAGATGGCAGTGGTCAGGCATGGTCGAGGGGTGATTAAATGAAATGCAAGAGGGAAAAGAGAGACGGGAAGATGGGGAATGTATCTGGACTGTTCTGGAAGAGGAGGCAGTGGAGTGGACGACTCGTAGCTGCCGTCGTCGGAGAAGAAGCACCCTGAGGGAGGGAGCGACGACGAGCAAGAGGTCGAGGGAACGTGCGCTTGGTACGGCGCGATGCGGGAGGAAGAGGCGAAGTGGACCCTGCTGCTGGTATGGAGCAGAGCGACGAGAAGGAGGGGAGGAGGTCGCCGGAGCTTGCGGGTTCCTTGGCCGGAGATAGAAGAGAAGAAAATTTGGGAGAATCTCCGCCAAGACAAGTCTGAAATTGAGTAGCCGGGTTTGGGGATTCTTTTATAGGTGCTGGCCAAACTTTCTTGTGCGTGGAGGGCGCGCAATCATCTCCAACAGCCGCCGGAGAAGGAAAGTGGGTGGATACCCAAATCCCTCGTGCGTTCGCACGAGAGATTGGGATCAAATCAGAGATCGTGATAGGCCTTAGATGGAAGGGAATTCCTCAGAGAATCTCCCTTCCATTTCTGGGAGGGGATCTCTGAGGAATCAGAGAGTATTCCCTCTCTAATCCTCGCCGAAGAAGGATCCTGCCCCAATAATGGCGGAAGGACCTGATTGTAAGGTTGGCGAGGAAGTTAGGGGGCTCTCTACGATGATTTTCAAAAGATAGGGACCAAATTATGATTTGGGTGTACTAAATTGCATAGTAGGTCAAGATGACCTCCCCTTAGGTCCAAATTTTGGTATAAACCTAATTTTGACCTAAGGAATCTAATGGTGAAGTTGGATTTTATGTTTGACCACGTTTGACTGGATATTTTACGTAAAAACCCAAATTAGGTTAATTGATGAGCTAGAACCCTAATCTAGGTCAAACTGGGTTCAAAAGGCCAAATTAAGTGTTCTAAAATCTAGGGGATATTTTTCCATGATTTTTAGAGGGTTTATTTGATTTTTATCCTGACCGTAACCTTGTTGATTTAAGAGGATCTGTTTTAGGGTTATCAAATGTCATTTAATTCCTGGATTACACATAAATCCATTTCTGATTGACTCAACCCACTTTTTATCTTATTTAGACCATTTGACCTATGTTTTGCCTCTGAGAAATCCCGTTTATGTACTGCAATGGTAAAATTGCAGTTTTAACCTTTATTTCATGTTTTCTTCTCAGAACACTTATTTCTCCAATTAAGCCCTCTTCTAGGTTATGTAGGAGCTTTTATTCTCTTTATTATATCAAAATGAGCTAGTTATAGCTCATGATGAGGCTCTCATCAATAATTCCCCTATTACTAGTTCTTTAGGATGATCTTTTACAAAAGAGATACCTTTGGGTAGTTCATTAGGAATAATATCTTCTGGAATGTTTGAAGGACCAATTATTGTATCATCATCATCAATCGTGGAAGACTTAGGCTAAACTAATGTTTCATCAAATGATACATGCATGGTTTCCTCAACAACAGAATTCTTCTTATTAAAGACCCTATAGGCTTTACTTCTGGTTGAATAACCTAGGAAAATCCCTTCTGAGCTTTTTGCATCAAACTTATCAAGATTATCTTTAGTGTTAAATATAAAACATCGGCATCCGAAAATCTTGAAGCAGGAAATTCTAGGTGTTCTTCCATGATAGAGTTCAAAGGGTGTCTTCTTTAGAATTGGTCAGATCAGAGTTCTTTTTTGAATATAATAAGCAGTGTTTACAGCCTTAGTCCAAAAATATCGAGGCAGCTTTGACTCGCACAGCATTGTGCAGGCACACTCTTGTAAGGTCCTATTTTTCCTCTCAACTACACCATTCTACGGTGCAGCTCTAGGGAAGGCAAACTCATGTTTAATTCCATATTGATCACAAAAATTCGAGAAAGATTCATTTTTAAATTCTCCACCATGATCACTTCTGATTCTAATTACTTCTGATCTTTTTTCATTCTGTAATCTTCTAACTAGTTTGCTAAAGGCATCTAAGGTTAAGTCCTTACTCTTTAAGAAAGATACCCAAGTAAATCTAGAGAAGTCATCAATTATGACTAAATAATATCTGCACCCGCTTAGGCTTTCGGATTTGGTTGGTCCAAGTAAGTCTAAGTAAAGTAGCTCTAGGGGTTGAGAAGTGCTAACCATCCTTTTTGGTTTAGAAGGGTTTTTGGTTTGTTTGCCGACTTGATAAGAATCGCAGACTTGGATTTTCTTGAAGTTGATCCTTGGCAAACCTTAGACAAGTTCATGTTTCACAAGTTTACTAATGTTTCCCATGTAAACATGACCTAGTCTTTTATGCCAAAGAGTTGCTTCTTCGTCACATATGACTAGACATTCAAGACTGTCGTATTTGTCGAAGCTTATGGTGTAAATATCTGTGTCTATTTCCTTTAAGAATAACTTGATTTGTTTCTTCATCAAGAATTTTAAAACCTTTTGATGTAAACGTAATTTTGTTCCCCTATCACATATTTGACTTACACTTAATAGATTGTGTTTTAAACCTTTAACTAGGTGCACATTTTCAATAGAGGTAGAAGAATTACCAATTTGGCTAGTACCAATAATACGACCCTTGTGATTGTTCCCAAACATGACCATACTACCTTCCTGAAGGTTGAGTTGTAGGAATAGGTCTTCCTCACCGGTCATGTGCTTGGAACAGCCGTTGTCCATAATCCATCTTTCTTCTCTTTCCTGTCATTGATTTGCGATTGTGAGGCTTCGTTTGGTATAGTGGCTTCAATGTTCCACTGATTTGTTGGAAAGTTCACTTATAATCTACTGAGCCTACAAAACAAGATTGCAAAATGCTTTTTGGTACCCATTTTTGCTTGGGTCCACGGTGGTTAGTTTTCATTGTCTGTTTTGGCAAATTACCTTTCTCTTTGTTTTGACTGGAACTGGATGCTTCATAGCTATTCTTTGATATATAGCCTAACCCAAACTTTGTGGTGCTTTGGGTTTGTGTTCCTAACAATTTGTGCAGATTTCTACTTTTGTTTGTGAATTTCATCAGGTCATTTAGCAGAACAGTAGAGTTTTCTTTCAATTTATCGATGTCTATTTCAAAGTAGTTTATTTGAGATTTTAGTGTAGTAATTTCAACATATAGCTCTTTGTTTTGATTGTCAAGTGCTTCTTTTTGTGCTTTCTCTTTGTCTAGTATCTTTACTAGGTTTTTGTTTTCTAATTTTAATGATGTAGCTATATCATGCAATTCAAAGAATGCTTCTAATAGTTCATCTTGAGTAAAGGAGGTTACATCATCTTCTTTTCAGATTCCTTCCTAAGAAGTAGATAATCCTTCTTGATGTATCCCTTTCTCTTACAGTTATAACAGACGACTGCGTCGTTGTTTCTTCCTTCTTTCTTCTTCCTCCAGTTCTTCTTGTCCTTAAGAAACTTTCTGAATTTTCTAGATAAGAGAGCTATGTCTTCCTCTTCTTCTCCACTTGAAGTTTCTTCAGATTCTTGGGTGGCTTCAAGGGCTATGGCTTTCTTCTTTACTCCGACTTCATGTTCCTTCATGTGTTGAAGTTGAACTTCAAAGGCCATCAAACTTCCGATAAGATCATCTAATTTGAGGGTAGACAGATCTTTCGACTCCTGTATCACTGTAGTCTTGGTTTCCCAATCTCTGGTGAGAGATCAGAGTATCTTTCTCACCAGTGCTTCATTCTTGATCTCCCGATCTAAGTTTCTTAGAGAGTTTATGATGTCCATAAACCTCGTGAACATTTCCTTGATTGAATCACCTTTCTTCATCCTGAAAAACTCATAATTTTGCATTAGTAAATTCACTCTAGCTTCCTTTTCCATTGTCGTGACTTCATGGGTCACTTCGAGGATGTTCCAAATTTCGTAGGTTGTCTTACAAGCAAAAACATGGTTGAATTCTGCTCTCGAAAGCTTGCAGAAAATTACATTCATGGCTTTTGCATTGAGTTGCCATCTTCTTTCGATCTGTTGTCACAACCACTCTTTCCTTAATCTCAGAACGAGTATACTTCGAGGCGATGACGTCCCACACTTCGAAATTCATGGACTCTAGGAAGATTTTGATTCTTGTCTTTCAATATCCATAGTTCGTCCCGTTAAAGAGAAGACGAACAGCAGACTACCCCTCAGTGTATGTGTCGACAAACGATTTTGACATCTTCTGGACAGCCTTGCTCTGATACCAAATGAGGGTTGGAGAATATCTTATGGATCGTAACTAAATACTAGAGGGGAGGAGTGAATAGTATTGCTTTTTTAAAAAAAATAAGAGTCAGATTAAAAAATAAGACAACAGAGATTCATGCATAAGGACACCTGATTTATAGTGAAAACCCAATTCAGGTAAAAACCACTACCTAAGCCTCCCAACTTATGATTTTTCTAACTAGTATAAGCTAGTCAATCCACTATTTGCACCACTTGAACAAGGGTGCCACAACCTCTTACAAACCCTTCTCTTTTATCCTGAAGAGAAGTAAAAACAACCACTGATCTTCCAAACAAGCTTGGGATCCGTAAATCAAAACAACAAAATAGAATAACAAAAAAATGAATTCTATGAAACCTCAATAAATGATCAAACAGATTTTTCGCAGAGGTTCGAGGCGTTGTGCTTTCAAAGAGCATGAAGAACAAGACGTGAAAGCCTTTTGCAATAAGCACGAGAAGCTTTGTTTTTTAATGGTGTTTCACTTTAAACGTTGTATGGGAATGGGCTGCGTATGACCTCTATTTATACAAAATGTTTTGCTTGAATAAGAAACAAAGTTGGTCAATCAATTAGGGTTAATTGGTCGATAAAAACTACTTTGATCGAACAATTAAGAATGTTGGTCAATCACTTGTTGGTCGATCAATGTGTTTTGGTCGATCAATTAGTAAGTCTGGTCAATCAATAGCCCTAAAATTTGATTTTGGAAAGATGCGCAAAAATATCATTTTTGAGTTTTATTTGATGTTCCTTACAATAAAGTTCTAGATTCAAATAAATGAAAAAGACGCACATCAACAACTATCTAAACTTGTGTCATGAACAAAGGCTTCAATCAAAGATAGTCCTGAAATGTCAGCCTTAGCAATAAACATAATTTTGGTGCATCAAAACAGAGGTGCTTACAATCAGATGGATCCTTCTATTGCAAGAGTTCGATATTGAAATACGCAAAAAGCCGAAAACAAAATGTTGTGGCAGATCACTTATCCAGACTAGACCCAGCCCACATCCCTTACTCTCTTCCTATTTCAGATCAATTTTCAAATGAATCTCTTTTGGTAATTCACTCTGTTGAGTTTCCCTGGTACATAGATATTGCGAACTATCTTGCCGTAGGCAAGATTCCCGCAAATTTATCTAAGGACCAGAAACTCAAATTCACAGCAGAGGCCAAACTCTATCTCTGGTACGATCAGATCATCAGAAGATGCATCCTAGATTCTGAGATTCCTAGTGTGTTATCTTTTTGCCACAGCGATGCTTATGGTGATCATTTCTCGAGAAGGAAAATCATTGCAAAAATTTTGCAGTCGAGATTTTTCTGGCTAACTATTTTTAGAGATACACATGAGTACGCCCAGTGCTGTAAACGATGCCAATCAGTCGGTTCTATGACTAGGAGAGACATGATGCCTCTCCAACCCATCTTGGTTGTAGAAGTGTTGGATGTTTGGGGCATCGATTTTATGGGCCCTTTTCCAAATTCGCATGGCGTCGAGTACATACTACTAACTGTTGACTATGTCTCGAAGTGGGTTGAAGCCATCCCAACGAGACGAGCTGATCATAAAACCATCATTGCTTTCGTACGGGAATACATCTTTGTGAGATTTGGAACACCTCACGCTCTGATTAGCGATGGGGGTAGCCACTTCATCTATGCCCACTTTAGGTCACTACTAAAGAAATACGGGGTACATCACAGTATAGCCACCTCGTATCATCCACAAACTAATGGGCAGGCTGAAATTTCTAACCATCAAATCAAGTTGATTCTCCAGAAGATGGTTAGGCCGAATAGGAAGGACTGGCCCATTAAATTAGTTGATCCACTTTGGGCATATCGAACAGCCTACAAGGCCCCACTCGGAATGTCGCCATATCACATGGTATATGGTAAGGCCTATCACCTTCATGTTGAGCAATGCAAAAATGCAACCTTAACCTCGATTCAGGAGGTCATGAAAGGAAGCTCAAGCTCAGCAAATTAAAAGAAATCTGGCGAGAGGCTTATGAGAACACAGCGATATACAAAGATAAGACCAAGGCCTTTCACAACAACCACATCCGAAGGAAAGCATTCATGCCCAACCAGCAAGTCTAGTCGTTTGATTCACGACTGAAACTCTTTGCAGGGAAACTCAAGTCCAAGTGGATTGGCCCATTCGTTGTAATTCACCCCTATTCTAATGGGGCGGTCCAAATCATGGATCAAAAATCTGAGCATGTTTCTACAGTAAATGGTCAGCGCCTCAAGCCATTAATAGCCCAGGAACCTCCTCCAGCTGACGAAGTCATTCATCTTATCAAGGACGTGTGATTGAGTTTTCGTCCAGCTAGATGCGTTAAACTCAGCATCTACCCACATTCTTCATCACCTTATACATACTCGCTTTATACATAGCATATTTTTCTTTTAGCATATTTCTTTTTCGCATATTACATACTATCAAGTTGGCCAGTGCTAAAAATTAAAATTCAGGAGTAATTCCATGTGATCTCTACCTACTTACTCGCTGCTATATTTATTTTCTTTTATATTCATGCATGAAGACATGCAAGAACTTAAACATTGGGGGGTAGATATACAGCAAAACTGAAAAATTTTTATGCCAACATTTAGGAAAACCTCGAAGCAGGATGTCAAACGTACTTTTGAATCCTAAATATAAGACCAACTGACTATACCTCCAATGCTCGCATTGGAGCTAGAAATCATCCGCAACAGCTACTTCCGACTCACCCGCTAACCTTTTTGTTCTAAATTTAGGGTAAACCAGAATGTAACTCGATAAGGGAATTTATGAAGTATAAATGGAAGAGATTACTTATTTATAACATATATACATAGTACATTCATGAATAAGATTATTTTTATCAAGAGAATGCATTAGGGATTTTATCCTCTAGTTGATTCCTGTAATCTGGAATCCAGTACAATTTTCACACTCGCGTAGAATTTGCAATGGATTCACGGTGAAGACCGATAAATGTCTTTAGTCTGTCGAGAAGAAGCAGTGCTTCTTTTCCTGAACCCCTGGATAGTGTTTCGAGAGTCAGATAGATTTTCTTCCAAAAATCCACCAAATAGTGTGAGATGAGAGTAGAGAGTACTGGTGCTCTAAGATTAGTAGAAGGAATCTAGAATCTTAGATAATTAGGTAACAATACTCAGAGATTAGGCATAGTTTTCGCTCTCGGATCCTACGTATACATTTTATGTGAAATATTGAGAGCCACCAATCAAGACAAATACACGAAGAGAAAGTTCTCATAAAACTAGGTCTAAGGTGGATGATTACGACCATTCCTTACGGAATCCTTGGCTGAAGGAAGGTACTGATGTTAAGGTCAGGAATACACTGTCCTATCCATCTTTCCCAGTGCCGTAAGTAGGCACTTCTACCAAATAAGCCACCTAATGTCTCTTGAGTACCACCAGTCCCTAATAGTATCTCCTCAATAAAATTCATGAATGTGTTGCTAGATTGCGTTAAAAAAAAATTATATATGAAAAAAAATGAGAAAATAAAAATAGAAAAAAATGAGAAAAAAGAAAAGAAAAAGAGAAAAAAAAGAAAAAAATAGAAAAAGAAAAAGCAGAAAAAAAGTTGAGTATCTAGTGTTTATTTCATTTGCATTGAGGTAATACCACCAAATAAAATTGAAATAAACTCAATATGACCTTAACCCACTTTTTCTGTGTTTCTGACTGCCCAAATATTGGCTAAGGAATTCTGACTTAGTGTTAGGGTTATTGAAACTCTATTAAAGTGTTAATGTTATGTGAGACCACCAAATATGGAATATATGTGTAAATCTGGTGTGATTGTAAGCTAAAGAAAAGAAAAAGGAAAGAAAAGAAAAGAGAGAGAGAATGAATACAAAGGAACCAAAGAGTATAGTTTTTCTTGTCATTCTCTGAGTTGAGTTAATAATTTGGGAATCTCGATTCTATAGTACTAATATCTATGTAGTACCAAATGAGAGTGAGCCACCAAATAAATAACCATTTCCCTCAGATATTCTCTACCTAAGGTTAAAGTCGGGGTGGAATTCATAAAATATCATAAATATCCCAAGGGAAGAAGTTTTCCTATCCACTAGAATTTTACTAGGGGTCAAGTATAGCTTTTAGAGGTAAATCAGGTTTTTCACTCGAATCCGTTGCAAAAGTTACATGGCTACACTTTCACGATTGTCTAAATTTCTAGATTTTAGGATGAACACAAAAGGGAAAAGAATCTATAGTCATACATTTGATAAAAATAATCAGTTCCCTAGGGACCCTTCTGTAAATAACTTAATTTTGCATTTACTCGGGACTAGTAAGATTTAGGAATAGGGATATGATTGCGTAACAATCATAGGTCTTAATTGACCTAAATTAAGCTAGAACTTAGCATAAGCTAGTATAATTCATGCATGCATAAGCATTATTTGCATCCTTATTGCTTTCCTTTAGCTATACATGAAATAATGATATGATGTACTAATTAAGTGCATTACATAAATTGCAGGTAATAAGAAGCTCAAGAGCTCGATCTGATGTTGGACCTAAAGCTAGTGCTGCATCAAAGATATAACGGAAGATTAGAATAAAATGTAGTAAAGAAATAATATAAGGGGTTGAGATATGCTATTCTATTAAGTAGAAGTAAAACAGTTAAATTATGAACTTAGGTTCAATCTTAGCCCTAGAAGCCTTCCCAAGCCTTAGCCACCCTTAGATTAGGTCACCATAGCCTAGGAAGCCTCAAAACCTTAGTTTTAGCCCTTATTTGGACGTCCAGATAAGTTATTAGATGTCCAGGACCCTTAACTACAACCTGTACACCTCAAACCCAAGTCTGCAGTATTATTGGACGTCCGAACACTTGGTCAGATGTCTAATTTCTGCAGAATATCCAAGACAGAATCTTGAATCCTTCCTGACTCTGATTGGACATCCAAACAACAAGTCTGGACTTCTGATTTTTGAGTATAAGTTGTCTGATACCTTTATTGGATGTCTGTAACTATTCTCTAGTTTATGTTTTGGAATTCAAACCTTGATCTTCAGTTCCTAGGTCCTTAAACCCAAGTCCAACCCCTTGAGAACCTAAATTAAGGTACCCTAACCCTAGTACACCACTTTTAGAGCTTCCTAAGAACCAAATTAGGTTCTTATTAAGCCCAATTAACTTGGATCATAGTCAATTACAATTGCCTAGTCAATTCGACTCATAGAGTCCAATTGAGCTTAGATCTCAACCCACACAAGTCCAATTGAACTCAGTGAGAGTCCAATTGACCTAAACCCAACCTAATTAAGTTATTTCACTCTCAATTAGGTTACACTCATTCAATTAAACTTGTGTTAAGTTTAATTGCATTCTCTCCTTAGCAAATTAGGATTTGCAACCCTAATTTGAGACCTACCCTAACCTAAACCTATTAGGACCTAACCTAGCTCACTTAGCCACCTAGGGCATGACCACACACACACACACCCACCTAGAGTTCTCTAGAACTCTCTTCAATGTGACGCCACTCTTGGTTGCCAAAATTAGTAACCAAGAGCCATTCAACTTTTAGATCCTCAAATTGTGGATCTAAAAACCACTGCTAAGGCCCTTCGATGGCCACACTTGCAGCTCTCTCTAGAGAGTTCAACACTTCTCTAGAGAGGCTCCCTTGGGTCTACTTAAAGAACCCTTGGGTAGCATTTGCACCTATCTAGCCTTCCATCTAGTTTTAGTATATCTCCACCCTCATTCCACCTCCACTCCACAGGCTACCACCATGGTTCCACCACCTCCACGCCAAGGCTAGAGCAGTCTTCCTCCACCTCTCAAGGACTGGCCTAACCCCCATTGGCTGCCCCTCTTTCCCTTCTCATCCACTCAAAGGCCATCAGAGCCCACCTCTGAATGTCCTTATTTCTACTAGCTAAGTAGATAGTAGTTCTTCATAGATTTACTACTTTATTACTGCTTAGTAATATGCCTCCATATTCTCTCCCAATGATGCATGAATAATCCCCCAATAGATTCATGTATGCAGTCATTTTCTTGTAGCCAATAGTTATTTCAAGCATTCCTCTACAAGCCTTCTTCTAGCAGTACTCTGTAACTCTGATGTAATCAATGAAATCATCTTGCTATATATGTGTGTGTGTGTGTGAAAATCACCATGTGCTTGACTGCCATATCTTTCACGTGATAATCAGTTGCCTGCGCTCATTTTATATTTCTATTGCAATAGCATGTCGTGCATAAATACGTAATTATAAATCAACATGCGATCTTAAGCAAGTAGAGAGAGAGAGATCGAAATTCATTTTACATTTCCATAACGCCTCCCAGAGACGAACAACCAAGACTCTACGTCTCGTTATTTTAGAAATTATTTTTGACGAGTAGATTTCGCGACTATACTACAGAGAACGATAGTCATATTTTCAAACCTGCAATTTCCACCTATCATTGAGCTAGCTAGAGCTCCCAGTGAACTGAATGGAGCTGGGATAAACTAGACTCAACTAAGTTAAGTTGGATTTGAGCTGACTTGAACTAGGTTTAGCTAGGATGAGCTACCATCCAGCTAAGATGAGCTTAATGGAGCAAGATGGAGCTAACCATAACCCAAGTAAGCTGGCATCCAGCTATGAGGAGTTGGATCTAGCTGAGTTCCAACTGAATTGAACTTCTTCACCATTTGCCTTCATGAGTGTCAGGGTTTTAGAGCTCTGCTTATCTGTTTTAACCCTAACACTCAAAGCTATCTTGTGTTATTATATTGGTAATGCATTTAAGGAAAGGAGGGAAGTTATCTTCACAAAATAGCTAGCATTATAATATCCATTAAATGAGAAAAATAAACATTAGCAATGGCATATCATGTAAAAAGAATTAGAAAGCGAAACAGTGGATTCCCTTGGACTGGCTCACGCATGGAGAGGAGGTGATGGCCAGCAGCGAGGTCTTCACCGGAGGTGGGCGAGGATAGTGCGCATCCGATGGTGGTGGCAGCATGACGGATGGTGGCTAGAGACGGTGGATGGAGGGGAGAGGGGCGGCGGCGGTGACCATGCTACTGTTGTTGCAAAGCAACTCAATGTGCAATCCGGAGGCGAGGGGACGTAGAGGCGCAGGGGTACGCACGCGCTAGAGGTGGCTGCTGCTGCTATGTTGAGAGGCGTGCACATGCAGGGTGGTCAAGCAGGCGGTGAGTGTGGTGCTGTGCGCTGCCTTTGCTGCATGCGGGCGAAGGCGCAGCAGGAGGAAGGAGGGGCAGTCAGTGCACACATAAGTGTGTCATCGAGGGCGGTGGTGTGTGAGGGCTGCAGCTGTTGGCCGCTTGGCATAATGTTGGTGGTGCTACAGCCGGTGGAGGTGGTGATGATGTTAGGTTTGTTTCACTGTAGTAGGAGAGGAAGAAGAAATGAAGAAAATGAAGATGATGGTGGTGGTGAGGATAATCGTGGACAGGGCGATGTGGTATTCCTGGTCAGATAGTGGAGGTGAGGTTGTAGTAGGAGGCTTTGCGATTGGCGATGCGGGTTGTCACCCCGCACGCCCACGGTGGTGAGGCTTCGATGCAATTGAGGCTGGTGGTGGTGGAGCATAGGAGAATCTGGGTTCTCTACACAGTAGGGAATGGGGTGAAGGCCTCCTTTGCTCCGTAACCTCCTTCCTCTTATAGCAGCTCGCCTATTTTGAATCGAGTCACGAGGGAGCCAGATCCACTTTTTCCATTCTTTCCTTCTAGAATGAGTGGATTGCTCCTGATTGTCGAGGCTGCAGCTGTTGTACAGCAACTTTGTTCCTTCCTTGCACAGAGTCCTACGGAAGAAGAATAGATAAATAAATAAAATTGACTTATTTAAATACAAAGCCTTATAAAATATCTAATTTTATGCAATACATGCATTATGTATAATGCTCACTAAATTAAAATGCAAACTAAATTAAAAACTAAGCTAATGCATGCTTACATAAAAATGCAATGCATTAAACAAATTTATAATTAATGTATTTATATCCTAATGCATGCTAAATGCATGTTAAAATTAACTTAATATCTAGGCATTTAAATACCTAAATAACCCAAAAATATGAGCTAATCAAATACTCCCATGCATACTTTTTGCTAATCCCTGGCAAATTCAAGCATGACTTAACACTCCCAGTTATCCGAGCTAACTCAATTGTCCTTTGCATGGAAATTAGGTTGAACCATCTAACTCTAGATCATAAGGTACCCAAGTAGTTGCTAAGTTGCAGGCTAGGTCAGCTAAGGGCGAGTTGTAAGCACAGGTTTCCTTGATTTCTAGCTCTACCCTAGGGTTTATTAGTCTCAGAAATTAAAGCATCCGTGCATGTGCATTAGTCTGAGTTATTTGAGGTTGGTATGATTGTCAACCTAGAAAGAGTGTCAGAAAGACTTTTTTTTTTGTAATATATATTTTTTTTGTTTGATTCCTCTAAGTTTAACCATAAATCAACTATCAACATGGTCTGTGTTGGATTTATTGTCATTATCACCGAACATCGAAGGGTGCCTGGCTTTCGATGCTTCGAGATAGCATCACCCATAGCGACGCTAAGAACTCCTAGCAATCGACACTTCAAGATAGTATCACCCATGGATTTCTTAAATGAATTCAAGCCTGTGGCAATCGACACTTCGAGATAAAGCCACCCATGGTACCTGAATCACACAATGCACTTACATGCCCCCAGTAGGATGGATATCCTAAGAGACAAGCGCCGAAGAGGTGACATGTTATCATCGCATCATCAAGGTAAGTATATACTCCACCTCTCCTGCAGTAGGAACTCGTCCAATCAAGTTGTGATTTCAAACTTCTCCTAAATTAAAACTAAGATAACCAAATTTTTTTCAAGAAATGAATTAAGGTGATCACTATTTTCACAAGACCAAGTGTGTGTGAACTGTGGATGCTTAGGTTACGAGGACCCATAAACCAAAAGGTAGAAAAAGACACCAGGAACTACCCAGCCTTTAACTCAATCCCTAGCTTTCCTTCCTAAACCTCTTGAAGAATAGTCCGTAACTTAACTCCTACTTAAGTTTTTAAGTCCAAACGGACCCTAAAGTTCTAAAGTCAATAGTTCAACCCTAGCTCCTATAATTAGATACCTAGAGTCAGCTAAGCAAACTTAAAGGCTTGGTCTCATGCCTAAAGATGCAGAGCCTAACCAGTTAAGCATAACAACATGGATTTTTTTTTTTTTGAATGCAATACCCATGCATGAATGCAAAATGTAGACATGTTATAAACAAATGCCTCAGGTCCTATCCCCTCTATGCCTGGTTCAAACAATGTCCTCATTGAAAGCAAAACAGCTAAGGGAAGATGTTACTTGAGGCAGATAATGACAGGAGCTAAGGCTCCTCGAGAGTGACTTCGCCAACCAGATGGCCATCCAAAGTAATGTACGATTTCAACTGTTGGTCGTTGATGGTAAAGGGAATTGTTGAAGAGGAGGGGCTCTTGATCTCCATAGCCCCATGTGGAAACACTTTTGTGATTATGCATAAACCATCCCAACAAGATTTTAATTTCCCAGGAAAAAGCTTAAGTCTAGAATTGAAAAGCCAAACTTGTTCGTTGGGCTCAAAGGTCTATTTAAGGATATACTTATCATGCAAGACCTTAGTTTTCCGTTTATAAGCTTGAGAGGTGTCATAAGCATCATTCTCAACTCCTCAAGCTCACTTAATTCTAGAAGTCGTGTCTTACCTGCCTTTTCTAAATCCATGTTGACACTTTGGATAACCCAAAGTGCTTATGTTCTAGCTCAATGGGTAAATGACATGCTTTCCCGTACACTAATCTGGAAAGGAGATGTACCCAGAGGTTTTGTAGGCCATTCAATATACCCATAAAGCATCTTTGAGCTTTTGGGACATGTCCTTCCTATCAGGCCTAACGGTCTTTTCTAAAAAGTTCTTTATCTCCCTATTCGATACTTCAACCTGACCACTCGTCTGGGAGTGGTACAGGATAGCAATCTTGTGAGTAACCCTTACACTCTTAAGTAATGACGTTAAAAAACTTGACGCATTTAGGTAAGAAACATTCACTGTAGTGTGTTTACAATGTCAATTTTAAATAAAGAATCGGATGTGAGTCCAAGTGTCGAACACAAGGAGTCAATAATAGAAATCACTTAGTCATTTTCGTGTCACAAAAATATGTCATTTGTTCACTTGAAAATCGATTTGAAAAAGAGAGAAAGGGAGAGAGATAAAGGGGGAGAGAGAGAGAGAGAGAGAGAGTTAGAAATCCATGATCAAGATAAGAATAATGTATCAAAAATATCATCAAATGTTGTAATCAATACGATATAGATGAATGCTTAACAAAATAAAAGACATGAACTACACTATAAAATAAAATAAAACAACGAACAATGATGAAGACAGCATCGAGGCAGCCACGACAGTGGAGGAGCTTCCGCCGGCGGCTTCAAGACCTTGCATGGAGCTCTAAAAGGTGGTGGTATCTCTTGGGTGTAAGCGTTTTGCAAATGGGAGGGATAGGACCCTTATTATAGTTGAAGGGCTCAAATTCATCATTGGGCCTTAGTGACAGCTGCAAGTGTCACTAAAGACCCCCTGCAACTGTCATTGAAGATGTGCCCCCACCGCTCACGCTCCTGCTGGCATGCACCTCAGGCGCCCATGCTCCCCGCCCCTTGCCTCGCGCACGTGAGCTGGCGCACGCTATGCTGGGCTGTGCTACACTCCGCGCATGCACGCACTATTGCGCTCCGCTTCGCTCCGTGCACGCACATACATGCGCACCTTGCTGCATTACCGCTACTTCACTTGAGCCTGAGGGGGGGTTCGTGGGGCTTTGAACCCATGCCCTCTCCCTGAGATCTCTCAGGACCACCATGCCATGCCCTTGAAATGGTCACGAGGAGGATCCAAAGGCCTGCGGTGGAGGTGGCTTCTCGACCGTTGGATCTTGATCCAACGGTCGAGATTTGATGATGAGGATGAAGAGGAGCCGATGCTGGGCGTTCATGGCCGACATTGGGTAGCCTAGATGGCGCCACGTGATGCCATTTGGGCAGTCCATCTACTTTCTGTTGTAGGAGATGCAACGATGCTGGGATTGCAGTGATTGCCGTACTGCCAGACTGCGATCGCCACTCCAAAACCGTCCATATGGTTGGATTTTTCATCCAAAGCCCGTAAGGATGTTGCGTTGGCCCCTGGCCATTGATCTTTCTCAGGCTTGTTGTAGGAGCTACGAAGGTCGGATCAAAGTGATTTTGACTCCATTGGACTCCATTCATCGATCCCGATCCATTCGTACAGTCCGATCACTCATCTAAGACTTATTTCAATATGGACTTGTGCACATGGTCATTAAACATTGATTCTAAGCAATCTTTAACATGAAATAATGCAGAAAGCATGCAATGCTCCCGAACCCACTATAATCCGACATTATCGCACAAGTACCCTCGAAATTAACTCTAATTGATAATATTAACACTGAACATTATAGAGTCATCAAGTAACCAGTTGAAATGGTGATTCCGGAAATGAGGTCCCCCATCACAAGTAATAGTCTTAGGGCAGCCGAATCGGGATATGATATTGGCCTTCACAAATTTCAATACCACCGAGTGGTTATTTGTTCGTGTAGGAATGGCCTCTATCCATTTAGAGACAGTTAACTGCCACTAAGATATACTCATAACCTTTGGACGAAGGGAAAGGTCCCATAAAGTCTATTCCCTAAACTTCAAAAATTTCAACAGGTTGAATCGGGCGTTGAGGCATCTCATTCTTCTTTCCAATCGTTCTAGTCCGTTGACAATTAATACAGGCCTTAACAAAGTTATGAGAATCCTTAAATAACGTAAGCTACCAAAAACATGACTGAAGAATCTTAAAAGATGTTTTATTAGCACCAAAGTGTCCTCCACAATGAAGTTCATGGCAAAAACTCAGCACACTTTGTTGCTCCTCTTCAGGCACGCATCGTGTCCAATTCTAAATAATTCAGGCTCTTCCTAATGAAAGTATCTAGCTTAGGAAATGAATCTCTTCTTTTTCTGCTCATCCCAAGAGCCAGGAGTCTCTCCAATGACCAAGTAATTGATAGTATTAGCTTACCAAGGTGAAGTTGGTGTTACTGCCATAAGGGTTTCATCAAGAAATGTCTCATAGATGCCTCCAGATGAAGAGTCATCAAGTAGGAGGCGAGACAGGTGGTCAGCCACTACACTTTCTACTCCTTTCTTTTCATGTATCTCCAAGTCAAATTCTTATAGTAGGGTCCACCAATCAAACATGGCTTAAAATCCTTCTTGGCAATGAGATGCTTCACTGTCACATGATCAGTGAAAATAACCACCTTGGATCTAAGAAGATAAGACTTAAACTTCTCCAGAGAAAAAACTACAGTAAGTGATTCCTTTTCAATGACGGTGTAGTTTTGTTGTGGTTTAGTTAAAGTCTTGCTGGCATAGTGCAACACATGTGGTCTTCCCTCAACCTTTTGTCCAAGGACTACTCCCACTGTGTAATCTGAAGCATCACACATCAGCTCAAATGGGAGTGTCCAATCTGGAGCTCGGAGAATAGCCGTAGAGATCAAGGCCTCCTTCAGAGTATGAAAGGCCTTGGCACACTTTGAATTAAA
Source organism: Thalassia testudinum (assembly GCA_037157565.1). Taxonomy (NCBI): domain Eukaryota; kingdom Viridiplantae; phylum Streptophyta; class Magnoliopsida; order Alismatales; family Hydrocharitaceae; genus Thalassia; species Thalassia testudinum. The sequence goes on from JAZHRO010000031.1 coordinate 152,392,384, forward strand.
ATTGAAGGAAGATTCCTTCACCAACAGGTTGCAAAGTGGCCTAGAAATTTTATTGAAATTCTTAATAAAGCACCTATAAAAGCCAACATAGCCAAGAAATGATCTAATCTATTTGACATTCGTAGGCAATGGAAGTTTGGAAATAGAATAAACCTTGACTTTATCTACTGCCAAGCCCCTTTCAGAAATAACATGCCCAAGTACAATGCCTTCCTATACCATGAAGTGGCTTTTCTCCCAGCTAAGGACTAAAACAGTCTCCTTACATCACTTCAGCACATTCTCTAGATGCAGGAGACACTATCGAAGGATGAGACGTAAATAGAGAAATCATCCATAAACACTTCGACACACTCGTCAATCATGTCCAAGAAAATGTACATCACACAACGTCGAAAGGTTGCCAGTGCATTACATAGTCCAAACGACATATGCCTAAATGCAAAGGTACCGTAAGGACTCGTGAAAGTCTTCTCCTGGTCATCAGGGAAGATTACAACCTTGTACCCAGAATATCCATCGAGAAAATAATAGTACTTATTCCCTACTAATTTTTCAAGAATTTGATCAATAAAAGGCAAGGGAAAGTGATCTTTCTGGATAGCAATGTTCAACTTATGGTAATCAATGCAGACCCTCCATCCTGTTGAGAGTCAAGTCACAACTTATTCACCTTGATCATTAAACTCCACAGTAAAGCCAACCTTTTTTGGCACCACATTGGATAGGAGTTACCCATTTATTATCAATAATGGGATATATGATCCCAGCATCCAACTACATAATTTCCTTTTTAACCACCTCCCTCATATTGGGATTAAGACATCTCTGCATATCCCTAAATGGCTTAATGGAATCATGAGTATAAATGTGGTACATGTAGAGTGTAGAGCCTATACCCTCAATATTAGCATGCTCCAAGCAATAGCTTCCTTATGCCTAGACAATCATTCAATCAGGGCTCCCTCTTGTGCCTCAGATAGCACAACCAAAATGATAACGGGGAGCGTATCATTGACACCCATGAAGACGTACCTAAGAGTGCCTAGGAGGGGTTTCAACTCAAGGTCAAGGACTTGTATGGTTGAGGGTTTCATAGATGTCCCCATCTCAAGTAGTAGATCTACCTTAAGCAGAGATGATGGGGAAAGAAACTCAACAAAACAACCAATTAACTCCTCAAGTTCTAGTATACCCCCTTCACATTCCATCAAGAGAAGGGAATTTTCATTTAGCATGAAATGTTGAAGGGGGTCAACACATAAAATTGCAAGGGTTGTCTCTTCAATTAGGTCATCTACCACATAAACTTGGGAACAATCCTCAAGCTCGCTTGTTTATAAGCATCAAACACATTAAGGCAGATTTTCCCGTTCCCAAGGTCCATTTTTAATGCCCCAGTATTGCAATTGATCGAAGCATATGAAGTTGCAAAGAAGGGGCAGCCCAAAATGATGGAGGGCTTCGTTTGATTGTTGGTAGGGTCTGTGTCCAAAACTAAAAAGTCAACGGGAAGAAGAAATCCTCCACTCTCATAAGGATATCTTCCAGAATTCCCTAAGGTGTCTTAAGTGATCGATCTGCAACTTGGAGGATTACCGAGCTAGGCTTCAGATTGCCTTCTTCAAGTTGTTCATACACGTAGCTCGAAAGGATGTTCCCCCCTACACCTAGATCAAGCAGAGCCTCATCTATCTGTAAGTCACTAATGACCACCGAGATGTACGAGGTTCCTGGGTCCTTAAGTTACAAGGGTGTGCTATGTTGAACTATTAAGCTAACAGAATCAGGTAGGACAACTTTTGATTGGACATGTTTCCTAGATTACCGCTTTTTTGTGCATAGGTCCTTTAGAAAGCTGGCAGAAGACGAAATCTTCCTGATAGCCTCAAGCAAAGGTAGGTTAATCTGCACTTGCTTGAAAGTCTTCATTATTTCATCTATCTTATCTTTGGCTCCAGATGAGCCAGCAGAAGTCTTTCCAGAGGTGGATAAGCTCTCTGGAAAGGGCACTCTCGGTCTCTAGGTAGAAGGATTGTCATGTTGGATAAGGGGTGGAACGGGGGCAACCTCTTCCGGTGAGGTGATTTCAAGCGGAGGAGAGTTGGACAATTCTTCTCCAGTGGGGGCGAATGTCGAGGTGGATGGGTTTTCAAAAGGTGGGACTATAGGAACACCAGGTTTGAAAATTTCTTTCCTACTCCTCATAATAGTCACCGCCTAGGCATGCTCCCTAAAGACAATCTCTTTTCCTTTAGGATTCTCCTCAACAGCACTAGAAAGCTTCCCAATTTCCCTCTATTTAACGGTCTCAACATGGTGTCCTATCTACGATTTCATTTCATGTATAGCCTTGTCATGAGATTGGATGATAGCCCTTTGACTTTCCTACATAGTTTTCAACATTGCCTTCAATTCATCCATCTCAGAGGTCTTTGGTTTGGCAAAGGTCTGAGGTTGGTTCATTTGCTGGTTTTGAAAGGGTTGTGGTTTGTAATACCCTGAATTTGAGACATTCCCTTGTCTCCATGAAAAGTTTAGATATTCCTCCATCACTCATTATAAGTGTTGGAAAAAGGGTCATTACGAGATCTAAGACGAAACCCTTGAGCGGCATTCATGTCCGCCTATACAAGCTCAGGGAATTCGGAGGCCAAATGGCAATCCACAGTGGCATGCGTATTGCCTTGGTAAATGAAGCATTTTGAAGCTTAGGATGTGGAGGTACTAGGCGTGAATTGGCCCAAGCTCGACATAAGCCTTTCCATATTTTGATTCAGCAATTGAATCTGGTAGGCTAAATTCTTGGTGTCCTAGCCTCATTTGCCTCCAACTTTCTTTGCATGAGAGTGGATTTTCTATCCAAGTAGGCAAGATTTAAGTGAATAGAATTCTCACTCAAAGTGTCAAATAGGTTCCAAGCTTCATCCTCAGTCTTAGATAGAAAGGTTCCTGTACAAGCACCATCCACAATCTGCCTGTGCAAATCACTAAGTCTGGTGTAGAACCTTTTAACCAGTTGCCACTTGGGCACCTAGTGATGCAGGCAAAGTCTCAAAAGGTCATTAAAGTGCTCCCATGCATCATGGAAAACTTCCCTATTCTTTTGATCAAAACTCATAATTTCACTCCAAAAGTAATTAGTTTTGCTCATGGGAAAGTACTTCTTCAGAAACTCCTTCAAGGCATCCTAAGTGTTAATACCATCTAGAGTATGATACCAATACTTAACCTTGTCCTTGAGGGAGAAAGGAAAGAGGATCCACATTTGGGCATCATCAGTAACGCCCTACAACTTCACCATGGAACAGAGCTTGGTGAATTCCTTTATATGCCTATAGGGGTCTTCCTTAGCAGTACCGTAAAAGGAGGGCAGCAAGGATATGGTACTACTTTTCATCTCATAGGGATTGTCCCCTCCAGGTCTACATAGTGCAGAGCCAAGGTGATTGGTCGGAATGAAATATTCCTTGAAGTTCCTTTAACCAGCCATTTCTTCCCTTAGGTGGTTCCTTCTTAGGATTCTTTCATGTTCAAGATCAAACACAAGTTGTCTCCTAAGATATCACCTACCAAGTATGCACTGAAAACACAATTCAAAAGGGCATGTTAGGTCTTTACATGTTTAGGCTCTTCACTTTGGTTCAGATTATATGTGACAAAATAAGTTACCCAATCAATTACGGTCCTATTTGTCGACCTACGAAATGCCTAAAAGACCTACTTGGAGCTTAGGTACTCTTCCCTAAAGCAACTCCAAAGATGGAAGATTGAGGGATGCAAGTAGGCCTAACCTTTCCTTTAAAGCTGTGCTTTCGTGGTGCTTCTTAACTACCCTCAAAAATCCGTGACAGGGTATCCCTCTCTTTGGATTTACAAAACCATTGATCTTGAATTTTAAACACTTCAGAATCCAACAATAAAAGGGTTCTTTCCTAGCAGCTTAAAACCTAAGAGTGTCTAAATGCGTGCCTTAGTGCAAAGATCAAACAACTATGCATACACCGTAAATGTTTTGAGTTTGAAACCGCAACACAATGTCGCAAATCAACTCCTTGGATTTTACTATGTTCCTCCTTTACTTAGTCCTTTTCGGAAAATTTACGGTAACCACTTATTAAATCAATTCAAATCAAACTTGGTGGTCTTGGAATTAAGTCCAAATATAAATGCATGCTCAAGATATAGATGCAAAGTAAGAAGATGCGTATCCTGCTTCTAGTAATCAGTGATGCGAAAATGCACGCAATGCAGAAAATAAACTCTAGATGCTGCTCATTCACACCTAAATGGTCGTCCTAGGGCATGCACCTTCGATCAGGCAATTCGTGTTTTTATTTTTTTTTACTACACTACTTATGCACAAACAAAAAAAAGATAAACTCCACAAAAGAAAATGGAAAACCTATTGCCTAAATAAATGGGAATAAGCTCCCAAAAAGATTACCCAACATGGACCTAAAATAAAATAAGGGAACAAACCCCTAAAAATATGACCCCAAAACAAGGGTCCCAAATAATGAATGCAAGAAATCCTAAAGTCTAAATCTATCTAAATGCAAAAGTAGAGAAAAATAAATATGGAGCTCCTATCCTCAAGAATTTCTCCTCCAGAGTGGTGGCGACAAGATCCACCAAGATGTCAAGGTCCTCCTCGCAGGTGTGGTATGATGCAAAGATGCTAAGCTAGGTGCGATGATTCTCTCAGATGTACCTCGTACAAGCCAGATAGAACAAATTAAATATGCCTAAAAAATTTAAACCCACATAAACAAATGGACTTCGAGTTTATCAGGTGCGTTGCGTCATTTGAAAGAGAGGATTTTGCTTAAACAAGGCGATCACAATAAAACGATAATGTCGTTATATATTGTGTGGTGAAAAACTCTCAATCAAGACAAAGTAAAATTAACCACTCAAAAAAGAGCAAGTTGTCTCCACAGGAAGAAATATGCCTATCAAAACTTGCACAAGCTAAAAATAAATGTTCACCAAAGTCTTTGCACAAAAACAATGCTAAAACTCCTTTCAAATGAGGCCCATAGTGTTCATATATATTGGTAATGCATTTAAAGAGAGGGAGGTTATCTTCACAAAATAGCCAGCATTATAATATCCATTAAATGAGAAAAATAAACTTTGGCAATGGCATATCATGTAAAAAGAATTAGAAAGCAAAACAGAGGATTCCCTTGGAATGGCTCACGCATGGAGAGGAGGTGATGGCTGATGACGAGGTCTTCATTGGACATGGGCGAGGACAGTACGCATTCGACGGTGGTGGCAACACGATGGATGGTGGCTAGAGCCGGTGGGATGTAGGGAAGACAAGCGGCGATGGTGATCGTGCTACTGCTGTTGTGAAGCAGCTCAGCACGCGATCTGGAGGCAAGGGGGTGCAGGGGCACGCGCGCGCGTTGGAGGTGGCTACTACTGCTACTGTGCGGAGAGGCATGCGCATGCAGGGTGGTCGGGCAGGTGGTGAGCGCGATGCTACGCGTTGCCTTTGCTGCACGAGGGCGAAGGCGCAATAGGGGGAAGGAGGGGCAGTTAGTGCGCACGTAAGCGCGTGGCCAAGGGCGATGGTGCGTGAGGGTTACAGCCGTTGGCTGCTTGGAGTAATGTTGATGATGCTACAGTCGGTGGAGGTGATGATGATATTGGGTTTATTTCACCGTAGCAGGAGAGGAAGAAGAAATGAAGGAAATGAAGATGATGGTGGTGGTGAGGTTGATCATGGACAAGGGCATGTGGTGTTGGTGGTCAGATGGTGGAGGTGAGGTTGTAGTGGGAAGCTTTGCGATTGGCGGTGAGGGTTGTCACCCCGCACCCTCTCGATGGTGAAGCTTCGTCGCAGTTGAGGTCGGTGGTGGTGGAGCGTAGGAGAATCTGGGTTCTCTTCAGAGTAGGGAAAGGGTGAAGGCGTAGCCTCCTCCTTCCTCTTATAGCAACTCGCCTATTTTGAATTGAGTCGTGGGGGAGCCAAATCCACCTTTTCCGTTCGTTCCTTCTGTGATGAGTGGATTGCTCAAATTGTCAAGGCTGCAGCTGTTGCACGATGGCTTCGTTCTTTCCTTGCACAGAGTCCTACGGAAGAAGAATAGATAAATAAATAAAAATTGGCTTATTTAAATACAAAGCCTTATAAAATATCTAATTTTATGTAATGCATGTATTATGTATAATGCTTACTAAATTAAAATGCAAACTAAATTAAAAACAAAGCTAATGCATGCTAAAACTTAATTTACATAAAAAATGCGATGCATTAAACAAACCTATAATTAATGTATTTATATCCTAATGCATGCTAAATACATGTTAAAATTAACTTGATGTCTAGGCATTCAAACACCTAAATAGCCCACAAATATGGGCTAATCAGTTTTCAGATCCAAAAATTAGATGAATTGGGATCAATGTATCCTTCAAAAGTTCTCAAATTAACTCTATGTTAATTCAGATGATCCGAAATTTTTGTAGTTAAGATTTATCCAGCACTTGAATCCGAATTGCAACTTGCATAAACCTTTAAAACCTTGTGTCCATGCTTGTGAATGACAACATTTATGAGGTCATGTTTTTGGTTTAAAACCTTTTTTTTTAATCTCCCCCAAGCTTATTTTTAGCTTAATCCTATAACAGATGTATGTCAGGATCATCATTCCTGTCTCAAATCCTCAAGGGAGCTCCGGCACTGGCACTTCGGGATGGTACCATCCAAGACATCACCCAAGAGCTCACAACCCCAAAACACAATGCGCTGTAAAGGAGCACTCCTAACGAACTCAAGCTCTTGCTTCGACGCTATAGGTAGAGCACCGGTCAAGACACTTGAGCTACAAAATTATGCCTTAATGCTCTATCTAAGGATATGGAATATAAATATGGAGTAGCGCTGAGGCGATAACATGTTATCATGTCCTCAAAGGTGGCATTTTCCTCCTCAGCGGTGGGAACTCAAACCAATGATCTGTTTCGGATTTTACTAAGGCAAAATAGGGAGTTTTTCTAATTTCTAAATATTTTTTAAGTGTTGGCTCGTGTGTGAATTGTGACACGAGTTTTATTAGAATTGCAAGTTTTTTTAATCGGAAGCTAAGCCAAATAATTTCTAGGTTACAAAGGAAGATTAAGTCACCTGAAGTATGACGAGTTCAGGTGGAATTTAAAGAATACTTGATCTATTCTACAAGTAGACCCAGAATTTTCTAATAGTCAAATCCGTATCCTTATCCCTAATTTGTTAAAGATTAAATCCCATTGTATTGCAAGGTAATTTTTTAACCTTAATCCTGATTTTCAAAATTTTCTTCAAAAGTTTTCAATATTTTTCTTTTTTTGGGCATGCATGCAAGAAAATAACAAAAGAAAAATGCATATTTTTAGGTTTTGAAAATCTTAAATCGATCGTCAAAATTTAAGAACACCCCCTCATGCTTATGATATGCAATGTTTGCATGCATTAGGAGGGAAAATGGATCACCTTAGTGAAAGGTGGTCGGGTTTAAGATGGTCAAAACCTGGAAAAGGAAAGAGAAAAGGAAAGCAGGAAAAAATGATGGGTTGCTTCCCATCCAATGTTATCTTCTACGCCATTCAGTCGGGCGTGAATGTTAGCACGAAAGATAAATTATCATGTAAGTAGTTGGACACTTGGATGCCCGCATAAAAAGGGTCTTCATTTGGATCCCTGGAAAGTTGAGTGGTATAAAGATGGGGATTAAAAAGTTGATGGAAAATTGTAAGTGTGACCCGAGTCTGGCCATGGTTTTAATTCAGGATGTATTCTAAACTTGGGCAGGTCTAGTGGCTGGTCCATTGGAAAGGGGTTGGGGGAGGAATGGTGAAGGTTAGGTGAAGTTAGTGTGCAAGGGTGGGGTAAGAGAAAAGTGGGTGGGTTAGGGGAATAATCAGGAATAGATTCTAGTGGATGACATGTCTCCAAGTCATAGATTTCGCTGACCACTGATTCTGAATCAGAATTCTTGAAAAAATTGTGGTCGGGAAAGGTATCTATCAACATTGACTCTTCCACCAAATTTTATATTTCAGTATCTAAGTCCTCGAAAAAGTGATCATCATGAAATCTCTTGGAGGATTTGAAAATATCAAGGGTGATAGTTTGGCCAGCGTAGGGGATATCCATTTTTCCTGTATGGCAATTTATATTTGCCTTTGTGGTGGCCAAAAAGGGTCGTCCAAGAATTATTAGGGCATTTATTAAAGATTCAGGTACCTCAATGTCAAGGACCAGAAAGACTACGGAGAAGACACAATTTTGGACCTTGATCAAGACATCCTTGACAATCCCACAAGGTTTGATTATAGATCGATCTGCTAATTGAAGGGTAAGCTCAACAGGTTTTAGTTCACCGATCTGAAATTCTTCAAATAAAATCGTAGGAATGATATTAACTGAGGCACAGAGATCAAGAAGGGCACGATCGAAAGTAGTGTCATCAATAATCACTGAAATTAAAGGTGTGCCTGGATCTTTCATCTTAGGAGGCAACTTACTCTATACGACAGAGCTTACTGTCTCCGAAAGATGCACTTGTCCTAGATTTTTAGCCTGCCTTTTTGAAGTACAGTTCTTCAAATCTTTGGCATAGGTAAGTATATATTTGATTGCATTTAGGAGAGGGATATTAATTTGAACTTGCCCAAATAACTCCATGAGTTCTTCAGTTGTGGGTTCAGATTTCTTTTTCCGATTAGTGGTGGGGTGAAGAGCATGTGGAAAAAGGATAGGAGTTGTGTCCTGAGATTTTTGTATTTCTTTTTCTTCCTAATGTGGGAGCTGATAGTCAATTTGCACAAGAATGAGGATTTCACTAGGTTGTTGTGAAGGCCCAAGATCAGTTGTCATTTTCCCACTCCTCAATGTAACTGCATGTGTAGTCGGATTATTATTTGGAGGTGGGGGGTCGGTTGTTGTGAAAACCTGGGAGGCTGCTGAGGTGAAGGATTAATAAGAGGTTGATTATGGTACTTTTGATTTCTGCCCGGATACTAGTTCCTCTGATGGTTAGGGTTGGACATGGGTTGAGAGGGTAGATGTCCTACAGGTATTTGAGTTAGAGTAACCCTAATCTGATTATTCAGATTTGTAACCGATGGGTTCACTTTAGTAAACTAATTATAGGCCTAAGTATATTTCAATTATACTTTCTTGGTACTTAATTCTTAATATCTTAGGTGATAATTGATATAACCTACGTAAATCACTAATTTATATTTATATGCTCAATTCACCTTCGATTACACCATCTTTATAGAATTTATTTTATACACCCAGAGGAGACTAAATCAGGTGGACATAGGAATCAATTAAATTATCAAGAGGATTACATTTGTAATTTAACCATACAAGACCCCACACATCATCAAATCTCCTTCCAACTGACCTTCCAACGACAGCCATGCTAATTTTAATAAGGGATTTAAAATCCCTTAATTTGCGCCGGTGAAGAAGAATCGAATGGAGGAGAATAAATCGCACGGGAATCGTCATCTAGGTGGAGGCTCTCTCATTTTTCCCCAGGGCAGGGATCTTCTCCCTCGCCACCACCGTGAACCCTGCGTACATTGTGAACCTCAACATGCACCATGGCTTAGGCATGCTCCACCTTTGCTCCTCCCTTTCGCTAGCCGCGCGGTGACAGCGTGCAACCACTGCAACCACCAAGCACCTTAATCCATCACCATCCCCGATCCCTCTTCTCCTCCATCCCTTCTTCATCTTCCTCAATCTCCAAAAGAACCCAACAGCCAGCACTCACCGCCGTCTCCACCACGCGTAGGCATGCCTTATGCCCACGCCTCTTGCCAGCCTCACACGCCCACAAACAATTTCCTCATGCCTCTGCCAGCTCCACAGTCGTGCAACCAACTGCCCGTGCAACTACTGTTCCAGTCGATCCACACCGCTGACCTTCTATCTGGTCGGTCACCACCAACCATCTCCTGCCTCATCGCCACCGTCAATGAGATCCTCTCCGCAGCCACACCTTCCTCACCTACGTGCATGCCAGCACGCGGCCATGTGTGGCAACTGCTGCAACCAATAGACCGCACCACCCACCATCAGCCTCCTCTCCAACCGGCCACCTCCAGTAACCTCAGCTTACGCCATCTACGCCATCGTGAAGCTCTCACCACTGCTGATCTCCACCGAGCCTCGCACGACCAACGACGTTCCTTCTCGTGCGCAAGGAAGAGAGGGAGAATCATCTGTTTTTATTAGAATTACTATTTACATTGCTATGCCATTGTTAGAATTCTTATTTTGAATATTATATTGGATTTATTAGATGAATTTATGCCAAATCCCTTTAGTTTGCTCTGATTAATTGGCTTATCAAATTACATGACTATCTTCCCCATCTATTAGCCTCACATAAGTTACATGCTAATTATAATTGTGGACAAATATTTGACCATCATGTTTCGACATATTTAAAAATTAATCTGGCTTGTTCCTCCCCATGGAAACGACCTAATCATTGTGGTTAAAGATAATTAATGATTTGATAGTTGATCTTCCACCACAAAAGCTTTACAACAACACATTATTTTATGTTTAAAAATTTCAACGTAAGTGAAGATCGATTTGTCAAATGGTATCGTTACCGGCAAGAAAACACATCTATTAAGTTTTTCAGGGAATTTATACTATTTTTATGCTATTTATGAAGCTTTTCTGAATTACTGACATTAGATCTTGTGTATAAAAACAAACGAACGCGACGCACGTGCACGACGGAAGCGATATTTTGTGGACCTTGACACCACCTGGGGGACAGCAACAGGTGCCTGTGGGCTTAATCCTACGCACATGAAGGCGTATGGAGGAACAATCAGGAGGACTGCTTCTCTGATTTCGTTGTTAGATCTTAGTTTATATAGACATTAGCACTTAATTTCTGTCTTGTGGACTCATGTTGGACATTTTTGGGAACGTGTCCCCAGTGCTTTTATTGTTTATCGCTCTTATATGCAGGGGCATCCTTTTGGGAGCATGTTCCCATTTTATTTACATTATAAGTTTATTTGGATTGTTTGAACAGCATGTTAGATAGTTAGCTAGCTAAATTAGATTAGGTCTGTTTGCTTATTATCACAAAAAAAAAAATCGAACTGTCTGCTAGAAGCTGCAAATTTATAGGGTAACTATCTAGGATTGAATGAACAGCATCTAGTTTATCTTAATTGCATCATATACATCCTGCATTGAAGAAAGTTGGAGTAAGGTACGTCTTTTCTTGAGCATCAATTACCTATCATGCATCCACATTGGACTTAAATCTAAGACCACTAAAGTGTTTGAATCTAATTAATCCAGTGATCACTTTAAGAAATTAGGACTGCTAAAAGGTTGGACCTTAAAATCAGTGACTTGAAATTGTGTGCAAAAGGACTTGTTTGCGAGATTTCAAAATTCAAAACACGTACATGTGTTGCACACCTAAGACACTGTGCACATCGCATATAAGGTCACTAGATAAATTTCTACCACTCCTCTTTTGCAGCACAAGGGAAGCTAGTCAAAAATCAACAAGCCTCTCAACAAAGTTACTTCGGTTCCTCATGCGTGGACTCGATTAGAAACTTCCATCCCTTGCGAGTAGGTTGTAGGCACCAACGAAGGTCGGCCTAAGAAGCGTAACTCTTGCAAAACTTATTTGGCCACCAACTGAACACTTAATTCTAAGACCTAGAATCTACCAAAAGTAGATCCCACTGTATTTGCATTTGTTTTGGCAGTGGTAGAGCACTCTAAAAAGTTCCTATTTTTTCTGATTTCTTCTGAGTCCTAGGAGAGTTAAAGCTGCTTGGCTTAAAAGGAATGGATCACCCTTACTCATATCATTTAGATTATCAGAACCATTGCTTCCCATCTTTTAACCAGGATCCCATGCCCCGAGCACATCCCTCCTTAGAGGGATACAATGACAATTCATGGGATCAAACCTACTCCTATTTGGGAGTACTAGCCTGATAACTCCCACTTTTGAGCAGAACCTTGGAGCGGGATTTTCCATCCCATGAGTCCCTACTACTTTGCCAATGCCCAACCCTCCCACCCTTCATGATTTTTCTTATCAAGGTTGGACTAACACTCCTAGGCAACCTTAGCCTGAGATTGACTATCCTTCCCCATCTGGCAGTAGTCTCTCCTCTTTTATGATAGAAATGCAAAAACAAAAAGAAATGACAGAATCTATGAAAGAGATGTTGAGGAATAGTCAACGATTGAGCGAGAAAATTCGTCAGCTTAGCTACTCTCTTACTATTGATTATAATCTCTACCCGTACAACCATGATCATTAAAAAGATTCTAAGGAAACAACGGATAATAGGGATCCCGTTTTGAGTAGCTATCACCTAGACTCTCCCCATGAGACACTGGCACTAGAGAACGATCCTAGTGATTATCCACCCGAGCTATATTGTTGTCAAAAGAAAGGGAAGATGGTACCACTTGAGCCTTGACCCCGTGTTGACGCGGAAAGATCGTCGCAAAAAGAGTTTGAGTTTTGAAAACTCGTCGTAGCACGATTTGTGAGAAAAACCGTCAACAGATAATTTAACTGAAACTCAAAAGGAATTCTAGATCGAACACAAGGAGACGGATGTTTGACTAAAAATCACATTTGTTTTGTTGTCACGAAGTAGATTAGCTAGTTGAATTAAATCTATACTAGCTATCTACTTAAAAGAATAATTAATAGAAGAGGAGAGGATAATATAAATAAAGTCAAAATAGAGAGAGAATGAACAAGAATTTCATAACTACAATATCATGTCTATTACAACTAACCACTACAGTAGAAAGCAAGAAATCTTACAACTAGAAAACAGTAAATCTACTCTAGAAAGTAGTAAAGAGAAGGTGGAGAGAAGTTATCCTCCTCGATGGCTGCTTGGAGGATGAGCTGCGTTGACGGAGTGCCCAGATGAAGGTTGTGAGATGCAGGATGAAGGAGAACGACTGACGATGGAGAATGTGGCAGGGCGACATTGCATCGAGATCTGCTTCCCAAATGGCGGTGAGAGGACAACCACGGGATGCTCCATGAAGGAGGTGAGAAGGTGGAAAATTTGTATTTTTAACTCTAATGGAGCATTCCGGGATTAAAACAAGCTCGTAGAGCCTTTGAGAGGGTGAGAGAAGAGTTGAAAGGATGAGAAATATGTGAGGGTTGTAGGGCTATTTATAGATAAAGAATAGGGGGCAAATAGGTCATTTCAACATTAAAACATTATTGTAGGGGTTTTCAGTGATGGATAAAACCGTCACTAAAGCCCCCACGTCCCTAAACGTGCACGCGTGCCCGCACTTCCTCTTCCTGTGCTGAACGCTCTTCCCACGTATGCGCATCCTCTCAATCAGATGGCTTAAAACGCACGCACACCGCTTCTTCATGCATACTGCACGCTTGCGTCTCCTCAGTCATTCGATCACTGATGGAGGGCAGAGATCATGCACTGATCGAGCGGAGAGCACATGCTGAAGTGTGTACGATCGCGTCACGCGTCCTGCCATGCGCGACGTGGCTTGCCTCTCCGCTGTTCGCTCGAGATCGAATGGCTTAATTGAGCCCTTACGTGTGAGGAGGAAGCGCGACGGGAGGGGCTCGATCACACGACCTGCGTAAATACAAAGTTCTTAACCACTGCACTATCAATAGTTCTTTGTTACGCTTTTGATTTAACACTCAAGTGCTCACGACCGTTGGATAAACATCCAACAATTGAGATCACTCGAGCGTTTAATCTTTTTATCTCTATGAAGTGCAACTGAGATTGAATCTCAGCTGTTGGATCTTTGATCGACGATTGGGATTTTCTTGAGTGGGTGGAGAGGAAGTCTTGCAGGTGACCTTAGGTGGCTTGGGCTGCTGAGATAGTGCCACGTGATGCCATCTTAGCTGTCCATCTTCTCTGACTTGTAGATGGTGCCATGGATGTTGGATTGAACCAATTTTAGCACCGTTGGGGTGCACTCATCGATCCGAACCAATCCGTGTGGTCAGATTTGTCATTTGAAGAACGGATGTACACCTCCTTGCCCCTTGACCTCTAATCTTTCTCGAACTGCATCTGATACTATGGAAATCCAATCGGGTCAATCTTGAAGTCGTTGAACTTCGATCGTCACCCTGATCAGATCCATATGGTTGGATCTTCAATCCTAGGCCCTGATAAGATATTACCCTATTTCTTGATCACAAAAAGAAAAAATTAACGTAAAATTTATACAACATAATCTAAATGCATAATGATGCATGTTATGCAATATTTATAATGTATGATGCAACTATACACCTAAGAACACGCATAAATAGACGATTTATGTGATATAAATGTGTTTACATCACACCCCTATGGCTATCTTTTGCTAATCCCTAGTAAAATTACATGCTATTTATAAGAGAATTAAGATCAGATTTCTTAGGCAATAGTTGTTTTTCAACACTTAGAGATTTCTACTAAGACCTGAACTACAAAAAGCCAACTCCCGGGTGTCTGCTAAAATGCAGACCTTCTCAAGCCCTTACCTTATTCAAAGAAGGATCTTTTTTTTCTTTTTCTTCTTTTCTAATTTTTTTTAGATTTTTGAGTTTAGGGTTTCGGTGTATCTTTCTACGGCCACTCAACCTACCTAAGACTCGAAGAGAACCCTAAATTCTAAACATCTTTATGTGTGAAATGTGATAGACTCATTGATCAGCAATTAGAATGGACTTCGAGTTTCTACGCCCCTAGGTGACGTTGAAATGAAATTCTGCCTATAGGTGTATCTATTCGACTAGCAGTTTTTCCCTACTTTTATTTTTACGAGGTAAACACAAGGGCGAACCCAGTGTATATCTCCACAGCTTATTCTACTTCTCCGCATCTTCCTAAGTGTTTAGAAATTATATGTGCATTTCTTGAAATGGGTTTTGGACAACCTACTAATGGGCTGTTGCCACCATAATTTGTCAGCCATACTTGTGCGGTGAAGTATGGCTTATTTTTTTTCTTTTCTTTTCTCCTTTTCTATTTCTTTTTCTTTTCTTTTTAGATATTTTTCTATGTTTTCTTTTTTTCTAAGGAGGTGGCTTCCCTAATCTAAAATTTACCTAAAGGCAGCAGACAAAGAATAGTCGTGTGACTGGACTTTGGACAACCTACCAATGGGCTGTTACCCACGATAACTTGCTAGCCATATCACCCTAGAAGGTTCATTAGCTACCCAATTTCCGTTAAAACCGTCGAAAAGCAAGTCAGTGTAAATAGTGTGTAGATACTTAGACTTAAAATCCCCTCAAGTCAGAGGGAGGGTTGATAAGTCGTGTACTTATCACCTCAACTTATTTAATCGAATTAGAAATTGAATTCAGAATGGCAAAGACTCGATAAACAAATTTACATTTTACTGGACACAAGGGTTGATTAAGCCCGAAAACCTGAAGAGTCTTAGTGTTCAAGTCATATAGTTTTATTCTCTAAGATTGAAAATTTTCTAAAGCCCAAGTTCTCCTTCCTAATTCCATAATTTTTTTTTTAATAAATAAAAAGAATCTACGCAGCTAATGAAATAATTTAGGGATGAATATCCACCCCCCATACCTATCTAATGTAATGACCTCATTGTATTAAAAAGACATAACAAAGAGTGTAGTAAAGAAGAAAGCACCTGAATTGCGTGACTATCCGGTCAACTCTGAAATAAAACAAACTATATACGTGCTGAATTTAGTATCTTCAGCTAAGCACACTATACAAACGAAAAAGAAACAAAAATTTCACAGGTGCAGGTCAAAATCAAGATAAAAAGATTCACCTCATGACCTACCAACAGATGTCCATAGATGTGGACTAGATTGTGGTGCAGACCTATACCCCATGGTCGAGTATATCTAAGGTTCTGGATAAAAATTATCCAAAGCCTGAGACCAACATGCAAGCAAGGTCGGGCCTGCGATTTGCTAGGATGCGACCCAAGAATAAAAAGTCAGATTACAAAGAAATTAAGCTCAAAAGGATAATCAATAAATATGCACTTGGGTTGGACATCCTCTGAATCAAATATGTCATAAGGATGCTGGTAGAAGGTAGTTTCAGACAAATTGGAACCCTTATACTCAGTCTTTTGCTTCCTCCAGAATTGGCTTCCCAAAGCTTCATTTCCAAATTCCTATCCTCCACAGTCAAGATTTCAAATTTCGGAACCTCTTACATATTAATTACCCCATCTAAAATGTCTAAGTTTAAGATTTGTTGCTGAATCGAAATTGACTTGATCTAGTGATCTCAAAATCAAAATCATCATTATGCTCAAAGGGGTGTAATTGAGGATTGGGATTATGAGTTGAATCCTCCATCAAATGAGGATCTGAATCCACCATGAGAGCCCCAACAGGATCAAGTTCCTCAATTCTAGGGCCATCAAATGATTGATCGAATTCCTCAGGCCCAGTCATCTCACTAAAATTGGTTACTGTAAACTCAGGTGAGACTTTGCATAATGCTTCTTCACCATCAAAATCAAAGAATTCTAAATCCGCATTAATGTATGTCTCAAAATCATCAATCACTTTTTGTTCCATGGAGACATACATTTCCTCGTACCCTGGCTCAGAGATCTCAAGTGAAGAAATCAGTTCATCCTTATTTGATTGCTCTAGAACAACTTGGTCAACCCTGGTCTCGTAAAACGTATCCCCCTACAAGTGCCTAAGCAAATTCTGACATCGGCTCTCCTATCAAGGGTTCATCCTAGGAATCCTCCCAAGATTGGACGAAAGCGATCACAAATCTCATCCTCAATTTCGATAACTTCCCAAGTAAAAACTCACCCGAATCCTTATCCTTAACATCCTGGAGCCAATCCAATAAATACTTGTTAAGATCGTTAATCATTTCAATCAGATGCTCCAATTCTTTAGGGCAAGGTGTTGGTTGAACTTCTAGAGATTGAATAGTATTCCCTAAGTTAGCTAACACCTAATCTTAGACCTGGTTAACCTGAACCAAATGGTTTGGTTCAGGGTTGGGAGGGATTGGATTCAATGTAGGGGAGTCAACGAATTGAGGTTCTTGATACATTCCCTGATAATAGGTCATTTTGGGTTGTCCATATGGAGGTGGTGACCTATATGCAATGTAATCTAGGAAACGGTAAGGATCAACATATCCTTCTTGATTGTAGATCATATTAGGTTGTCCAAATGATGACGGTGATCTATAATCGATGTAGCTCAGAGAAGGATAAGAATCAAGAACATGGTGTCTATGGTTAAACCCTGAACACGGAGGTCCAGAACTGTATTCCCAATAAAGATTATCTCAACTAGAAGATAGATGAGAATAAGTCTGGTTAGAATAATAATCATTTTGGGAATAAATAGTGGTAGGAAGGTAGGAGTGGAAGTGAGAATAGGATGTGGAAAGATCCATGACAGAATGGGAGGAAGAAAGGCGCCTTGCAATACAAACAATCAAACATGTCCTTAAGTGAGCTAGCCTAAAGACCTACAGACTCCCAGAACCCGTCTTGAGATGAAGAAACGATTTGAACTACTTCTTTCCAGTCAATCTAACCAGTTAAAAGGAGGGGCTGATGAGAAGCTTCTTCCTTTAACTTGCGCCTCCGATTCCTAGTATACCCCCAACCACACTGTTTGATTTTGCTCCCCTAGCTAGACATCGGATCGAACGGTAGAAATAAACTAATCGAAAATAATCTCAATCTTGGCTCCAAAGAGCGAGTCCAATCCTTAAACCCAACGTCTACTCCGTTTTAATTAAGGTTAGGTTTGAATGTGCTTTGGAATGTGATCGACCCTTTATCTGGGTCGTGCCCTTAATGATTGATTAATATGTGTGTGCGTGCACAACTAATGATTTTCAAACAAGATTATTTTTCGATGTGGTGAATTTTAGGATTTAAATCTTGCCTTAGCAGCTTTTAGGATTCAACTTTAAGTGTATTCAATTAAGTTCAGTCGGTATACCAGGTTTTGAAAGCACATGTGAAGATATCTTCCTTTAAAGCTTAAAACAATGTGGAGTGCTTGATAAATCCCTAAAAGTTGAATCTATTTGGCAGCTACTTGATGAGTTGATTTTAATTGAGGTGGTGCGACCCAAACAACTCAAACAATTGGCCTGATGCATCACTTAATTAGGCACACAAGTGATTACCTAATCTGATTTCTATTCAATTATGTGCTGATAAGTGTACCGGTCCCAAAGATCGGGTTATCAGTTGGGTATGAAGAATCAGAAGAGGTTGTATACCTCTATAAGATTTTTTTTTAATTTTTCTTTATATGCGGAGGGTAAGGTGGGTGGAGGTGACAAACAAATAATCAAAACTAACCTTACAGCTTATGAAAACTCCTAAGTTAATTAAGGTTTGTGTTATTAGGTGGTGGAATAAAATCTAGTGGGTGGGGAGGTGGGGATAAACTTACAGACCCTTCAATAGCACTTTACTCCAATCTACTACTTTTGCCCATCTCGAAAGAGTACCTGCAATCACAATAAGAAATGAGAGAAGTGAGATAAAAATAAGATGGGAAAACACGAAAAATCAAAGAGCGTCGCCTCCTCAGCAACAGCATCAAAATGTTGACACAGAAAGATCGTCGCAAAAAGAGTTGGAGTTTGAAAACCCGTCATTGTAGCGCAATTTGTGAGAAAAACCATCAACAGATAATTTAACCAAAACTCAAAAGGAATTCCAGGTCGAACATAATGAGGCAGACGTTTGATTAAAAATCGCATTTGTTTTGTTGTCACGAAGCAAATTAGCTAATTGAATTAAATCTACGCTAGCTATTTACTTAAAGAATAATTAATAGAAGAGAACTAGAGAATAATACAAATAAAGACAAAATAGAGAGAGAATGAACAAGAATTTCATAACCACAATATCATGTCTATTACAACTAACCATTACAGTAGAAAGTGGGAAATCTTACAACTAGAAAGAGGTAAATCTACTCTAAAAAGTAGTAAAGAGAAGGTGGAGAGAAGCTATCCTCCTCGACAACTACTTGGAGGACGAGTCGCGTTGATGGAGCGCCCGAACGAAGGTGGTGAGATGCGAGATGACGGACAATGGAGAATTGGGCAGGACGACGTCGCAGCGAGATCCCCTTCCCAAATGGTGGTGAGATGACAACCGCGAGAAGCTCTATGGAGGTGAAAAGGTAGAAAAATTGTATTTTTAACTCTAATGGAGCATCCTGGGTTTGGAACAAGCTCGCAGAGCCTTTAAGGAGGAGAGAGAAGAGAGGAAGGGATGAGAAATATGTGGGGGTCGTAGGATTATTTATAGATGAAGAATAGGGGGCAAATAGGTCATTTCAACATTAAAACATAAATATAGGGGTCTTTAGTGACAGATAAAACCGTCACTAAAGCCCCCACATTACTGAACAAGCACACGTGCCCGCACCTCTTCCTTTGCTGAATGCTCTTCCCACGTATGCGCATTCTCGATCGGACGACTTAAAACACACGCACACCGCTTCTTCATGCATACCGTACGCCTACGTCTCCTCAGTCATTTGCTCACTGATGCAGGGCTAAGATCACATGCTAATCGAGCGGAGAGCGCATGCTAAAGCACGTACGATCTTATGTGATCCTCGTGCGTCAAATCACACATCCGCGCTATGCGCCACGTGGCTTGCCTCTCCGTTGTTCGCTCGAGATCAAACAACTTAATCGAGCCCTTATGCGTGAGGAGGAAGTGCGGCAGGGGGGCTCGATCGCACAACCTGCGTGCATACGAAGTTCTTAACCACTGCACTATC
This sequence comes from Thalassia testudinum, assembly GCA_037157565.1. Lineage (NCBI taxonomy): Eukaryota > Viridiplantae > Streptophyta > Magnoliopsida > Alismatales > Hydrocharitaceae > Thalassia > Thalassia testudinum. Next base: position 152,412,207 of record JAZHRO010000031.1, read on the forward strand.
AGCCATTCTTTGTCACGCTTTTGATTTAACACTCAAGTGCTCGCAACCGTTGGATAAACATCCAACAATAGAGATCACTCATGCATTTAATCTCTTTATCTCTATGAAGCATAGCTGAGATTGAATCTCAACCGTTGGATCTTTGATCGACGGTTGGGATTTGCTTGAGCGGGTGGAGAGGAAGTCTTGTGGGTGACCTTGGGAGGCTTGGATGGCTGAGATGGCACCACGTGGTGCCATCTTGACCGTCCATCTTCTCTGACTTGTAGATAGTGCCACGAATGTCGGATTGGATCGATTTTTACGCTGTTGGGCTACCATCATCGATCTGAACCCATCCGTGCAATCGGATTTGTAGTTTGAAGAATAAATTTACACCACCTAACCCCTTGACCTCTAATCTTTCTCAGACTACATCTAATACTATGGAAATCCGATCAGGGCGATCTTGGAGTCGTTAAACTCCGATTGTTGCCTTGATCAGCTCCGTACGGTTAGATCTTCAATCCTAGACCCCGATAAGATATATCCTATTTCATGACCACAAAAAGAGAAAATTAACCTAAAATTTATACAACCTAATCTAAATGTATGATGATGCATGTTTAACAATATTTATAATGTATGATGCAACTATACACCTAAGAACACGCATAAATAGACGATTTATGTGATATAAATGTGTTTACATCACCCTGCTGACAATATTTTTCTTACCCCTGATAACTTGGGTCAAGGTCATATTGGTCACACCACTTCCCCTATTAATCATGTGGTGGAACCCGATTCTAACCTTAGTGAGCCTAATCCCGACCCTCCACTTAGGAAATCAACTCCTACCATTCAACATTCTGAGGATTTACATGTGTCCAATGAAGGTCACCCTAAGGGAATGGAGGATGAATTGGATCAATTTTGATCTCAGGGATACAAAGACTCTATTCTAGAGGACAAGGATGACCCAATGGAGGAACCTAAACTAAGAGTTTGGAGTGAGTCTCGAGGTAATTATGTGTTATTTGAGGACTTACCCCCCGAGGATATGAACGATTTGGTAAAATCCGAATTCCTCCCTTTTGATTTTGAAAATCATTCTCAAAATCAGGAAGATATGGAGTTGATTTTGGAGGAGGACGAACACAATAGTAAGAAGCCTAGGAGAGACTCTCAGGGAAATACATATCAATTAAGGATTTATGCTCCGAGGAGAACAAAGAATTGAGCGATAAAGGCTTACTCCAAAACATTAAGACTAATCCTCCTTCAGAAATAATTGAGGATACTGAAGCAACTCCTCGCTTTACTGGTGAATCACATATACACCCTGACAAAAAATTAAGTGAATCAAAAGAATTTGGGGATGAAATTAATGATAATGATTCAGTTGGTTCAACCCTACCAACAAATAAATGTGATTTGGAGTCCACTGATTCACGTATACTGGAAGGTGAAAATATGACTCCCATTCTTAAGGAAATCATTAATGTTAGGTAGGGTGACTTGAATTTTTCTACAACACCGATTAAGGAGAATAATATAAAATCTGAACTATTGTTGGAGCTGGACTTGACACAGACTAAGCCCTCATTGGACTTAATCATTATCGTCCAACACCACAAACAACCCTTACACTCCTTGACCGATCCTTGGCTCAGGTTTCTGCTCACATACATTCTTTTTGGGGAGAATATCAGGCCAGTACATCCTCGAGTGGAATGGTGGGTTTGACTTGATGCTTGTACTTTTTGTCTCGCCATTTAAGGGTTTGAAATAATTATGCATGCATCTTTTAAAACCCTTCCTGCTTTGGAGGATCCTTGTTATCCTCAACTCCTGTTTCAAGAGGTCCCTTTTATTATTTTTTTCCCTAGACCTCTTCAGGTAGCCTGTGAGATTGTCTGTTATCATGTCTTCTGGCAAGCATTTGGAATCACACTACATCATCAGCTCGCCTGCATCCACGGCTACCTATTTTCTAGCCCCGTTCTTTTACACATTTTTAGGGCCTACCTCTTTCTACTTGAAACCAGACTTACAGGTTCCCTATAAGTTTAGCTGCCGACAGAAAATGCAACGCCTGTTGGGAGGCAACCCAACATCCAGAATAATGCCTTATCAAGTGATTTCCTTCCTTTCTCCCCCTGTTTTAATGTTACAATGAGGACATTATAGGATTTAGGCATGAGGGGTGCACTTTGCATTTAGGTTAGGTACATTAGCAAAGAAAAAAAATCACTCTTTTGTTTTCTCAAGCTGAATTGGTTAAGCTCTAACAAAATATCTTAATCAAGGAGGTGTCATTGAAAATTTTCTTCTTAAATTATTTCTAAATTTAGAATCTAGTACAATTACTTCACTTTCATGTAGACTGGAAAACAAATATGACCTATATCTACTTTTTTAGTATTTTTGATCACTCAAATACTAGCTGAAGACTTCTAACTTAGTTATAGGGTTATTAAAACTCTAATTAAAGTGTGAATGCTATGTGAGGCCACCAAACATTGAGTATTGATAAGCACCAACTTATCATTATTCTTATGCCCTAAAATAGACCTAGCTCTTAGGATTTTAACTTCGCAAACGGGTTTCTGAGCTACATTTAGGCATCACTTAGGTTAAGCATACATTGCATTATTTTTTGTGTTTTTGACACGCGTACTTGAGTGCTATGGATGATCAAATAGCAAGACTTCTAAAACCCTAACATTCAGGAAGGCAACAGGTGAAGAGAAAGCTCAATCCAGCTGGAACTCAACCAAATCCAACTCACCATAGCTGGAAACCAGCTCACTTGAGTTAGGATTAACTCCCTTAAACTCCATTCAGCTCATCTCAACTTAATGGTAGCTCAAGGCTGAACTTAGCTCAACCTAACTCAAGTCAACTCAGATCCAGCTCAACTTAGTGAGTCTAGCTCATCTTAGCTCCAATCAATTCATTGGGAGCTCTAGCTAACTCAACTAAGTTGACAGAAGTTCACCTCAGCTTAGATCCAGCTCTCCCCAACTCCACTCAATTCATGGTAGCTAAACTCCCTCTAGCTTAGCTACTACTTGTCAACTTAGTAACTAAGCTAGCTCGAGAGTTCTCATCAAAACCAGGTCCAGCTCAACCCAACTTCAAACAAGTTGAGACCAGCTCAACTCAGCTCAACTACTCAAGCTTAGCTGCTAGCAAAAGAACTAGCTAGCTAAGCTAAGTAGCTGAGTCCTCATGAAGACCTCTTCAATAGATGCAACTCAAATGCAGCTCCAGCTCAGGTCTAGACAGTTTTTCCTCAGCTCCTTTTCCCTAAACCCCAGCTCCATCCTACCTCATCTACTCACCAACTAGCTAAGCTAGCGTAGCTAAACTCTCTACTTCATGGCTGTCCACCATCCACCATAACGCCAACCTAAACCCTAAGATAACCTCACCTTAACCCTACCTAAACCTAACCCTAAGCCACCATGGTTGGTGCCAAAAACACACCATAAGCATCCCTTCAAAGTGGCACCAACCATGGCACCCTTCCACCCATAACCACCAACCTAACCACCCATAACCACCACCTTAAACCCCTTTGAGTTGGCGCCAAAAACACCCCCACACCTCTTCAAAGTTGAAGCCAACTTTAAACCCTATCACCACCATACACCTATCTCCAAAAAGCCATCTACACCCTACACCTAATCCTCTTCTAGAAACCTAAACTTGGCGCCAAATCAACACCACCCTATAACCACCACATAAGTGGTGCCAAAACACCACCAACACCCCTTCACCTTAGCGCCATTTAACATCTACCCTTAATCTCACAACCACCAACACATGGAACCATCCTAAGTTGATTCCAGCAAACACCCCTCCATCTCAACTCTACAACACAACACATCCAATTCCTTAACCCTAGTCACCTCTAAGGATGGCACCAACCACCAAGCACCCTTCCATTTTGGCGCCACCTATCTCAACCCTAGGATCCCATAACCACCCTCTACAATCCATCTTAGCCTTCCATCACTTAACCACACCTACCCCCCTTACCACTTCTATAAGAAAACCTAACCTACCACCCAAAAATGGGACCTTTGGCTTCATTAATTCCACCATATTCCACCCATCATAGCCAGCCAAGAGAAGAACAAGAAGATTAAGGGGATACTCTGTCCCCTTGGTGCCTTCCCCTCTTCCCTTCTCTCTTCTGCCCACGCCAACCAAAGGACAAGCCATGCAGGAGGACGTCCAAGAGGTCTTGAGGGTGGTGCACGCCCACCCTAGGAGGAGTTCTTGTGGGTGGAATTGTTTCACCCTTGGAGGAGCAAGGGCACGCCCTATCTAGGGTTTGCCAAGAGAAAGATCTCACCAACTTGGAGGAGCACTTCAAGGAAGGAGGAGAAACCCTTTTCAACTACAGGAGTAGCCACAGTTAGAGCAAGGATCTTCTCCTTTTCACCATCATCATAGGAGGATTGGTGTTTCTTTTTCAATTTTCGTATTCTGAATTCTAGTAGTAGAAGTATTCCTCTACTGGCAATTTTGTAAACACTTTTCTCCATATATAAAGTTTCCTCTTCTAAAATTCTTATTTTCATTTAAATTGTTGCTTCTTACTTTAGTGCACTCACACTCTCTCTAATTACCCTAGGTCTTTACGTACCTAGGGTGAGCTTAAAAAGAGAATTATTTTCACTTAGGTTTTAAGCTTTAGCAAGTTAGGTGGTCTTTTCCCACTTTCTATTTCATTGTCTCGTTATTTCAAAACCTAAAAAAATCTTATATTAAAAAAAAATTAAAAAAAGAAAGTTGATTTCCAAATGTCAAGCGATAATTTTTAAAAGTGCATTCTTACCTCCTTGGATGACCCTAGATACCACCACTATTTAGGTTTATAAATTGTAGAAGCGATTGCGAATTGGCATACTACAACAACTTAAAAACCCTAATTTCAAATCACGTTTTTCTTCTCATCACTTTTTGCCATCGTTGTCGGAGAGGCACGACTTTGCATTCATTTTTCTCTCGCTTGATATGCTGATCTCATCCGTTTTTTTTCACTCTCTCGTGCGTGCAGGCACTACAGGAAAAAGGCAGGAATTTTGAAGCAAGTGCTTAAAGTCCCTTTCTTCCAACGGATTCAAGGTTAGTGTCATCTTTCTTGTCACATAATCTCTTAAAAACTATCTAAATACATTAAATCAGGCTTTCAGGATCAAAACCAGTAAAATTAGGTAGAGTGGTGACCTTTAAAAGAATTTGTTTGGTTATTTGATTAATTAAACACCACTCTACCTTAAGTGTTGGTGTTCTGATTTTCGGGTCTAGACTTCTGTCTGGATTTCTAAAATCAATTCCTGATACTACATGCCTCCTAAAATCTTCAAATGTCACTCACAGATTCAAAAGCGAGTCAGGAACATCTATTCCAAATTACAGAGCGTTTGGACTTGTAGAGAATTTTTAAAAATTCGTGGACCACAAGGGAGTCATCTCTTCTGATTTCATCATTTTGTTATTGTCTGCGAATTTTAAGAATTTTTCTACTTATCCAATTTCTTTGAAATTTAGCTTGCTGGAATCCTTTTAAAATTCTACACAACATATAAAATTACAAAAAAAATTTGTGACTGGCGGTGGTACTGAAAAGTCCAAATACCCACTAGTATCATTTTTGAACTTTGACACCAACATAAAGAAAAATCTTAAAAGAAATCAAACAAATTCCTAAAATCACAAAAAAATATTTTCTAGAATCCTAGTTTGATTTTCCTTCCAGTAGTGGTGTTGTTTGCTTTGTTTGGTCCACTACTTAACAAGAAAAGCCTGAAACAATTCATTGGTAGTTAAAATTTCTGCTTAGGATTCAATTCAATTAGGGTTTCTCTTCATTTAATCTAATTCCACATTATAAAGAAAATATACCTTCACCAATACAACTTGATTTCTTTGTATTTATAGATCTCAAACTTTTTTGAAATCTAAAAAAGAGAATCCTAAAAGACATTAATCTAAATCAAATCCTAAAAGTAGGAAAACAACAAAAAAAACTGTGTGACAACTTGAATTGGCATTGGAATCACTCCTTCCAATTTGCACACACTTAAAAAAATTGAAATAACAGGGCATTACCCCAATTAACGCCCTTCACATTCCCGTGCACAATTAGACACCCAAGCCTAAATTAAAACATTCCATTCAGTGCATGCACGGGTGGAGGTCCCAAAACTCACATCTCTAGGGACCATTTGATTTCACCCCACACACCAAAAGATCCTTATTTTCTCCTTTCTCTAATTCCAACATGGAAAACAGGTCAAAAAATTCTACTTTCACATCCCAACCCAAGCCTAACCCGTCAGCTGACTTCACCATCCTAACCTCTCGCATTTGGAGTTACCACAAAACCCTGAACGACCAGGTGGTCCTCTAAATCAAAATACAAACTCCTTTTCTCTTATGGTCGATCAGTTGGCTACATAATTTAACATGTATAATTAAATAAGTAATTACCATAAATTAACTCTAAAATTTATTTAGAGAAAAGACTTTAAATAGACACATTTCAAGGTCTAAGTTGGCCTCGCCACACGGTTTTGTGCTGGAATTGCACACTAATTAGATGCAGAACATAGTCCCATCTTGGTGCTTTTGGAATGCTGTAAACCACATATTAGCACTAGCGTTGATGACCCATTTGATTGTCAATGCTGGGCGCAAAACAAATGAGCATACTACTCTTCCTCAATATGCGTGCACACCCACAGGCATGTGCTTGCATGCGTGCACACGTGCTTGCAGGTGCATGTGTGCATGTGTGTGAGTGCGTGTAGGCACATGGGTGTGGGCCTATTGGGCCTATAATTGGAAAAAAATATGCCTAATATAAACGAGGGCCCGGTTTACAGTAGTGGTACCAATCTGACTCGAGCAGGACATTGATCCTGCTAACCGAACCGGGTTCGCCCACTAAATAGTTTTTGTTAGGTGAAGGATTATATAAGCTTAAGTGTAAAAGAAACGACTAAGTGTTGAACGAGCACAAGAACATTCTGTACTTACACCAACAGTTAGTAACCGTTAGTATAGGTCAAAATGACCGTCACTGCAGGTCCAAAGAGCTATTTCGACAGTCATTAAAGGTATTCTCTTAAGAAGCATCGCTGTAGGCTACACCGACGATTTTTTACCATCGATATTGCACTTAGAGCTACAGCGACGGTCATGTTTTAATAAGTATGATTATGCCAACAGCAACGCTTATGACCGTCGGTATAGACCTATAATGCTAATAAAAGCTTTTGTCAATGTAGTGCATAAGTCTTTTTCAATGGAAAAATCATTGGTAAAACTGTCACTATAAATAAATAAGTTATTACCCTACACAAAACATACGTTAACGCTTATTTCCGTTGATGTTACCATCAGTGAAAAGTCCTTGATGAATGTAAAAAAAATATCCCTAATGTATCATCATAGACATCCCTGTATTTTAAAAATAGTAAATACTAATCAAATAATATAATTGATTTATTTCATAAAAGGAAGTGTAGCTAACAAAATGTGTTGGAGAACCTTTACCAAAAAAGAAGCAACCAATGTATCTATACTCCTAGGAAATTGGCTTATTATCCTATTTTAAACTTGAAGTAAGATCAAAGTGAAGTATAAAAGTACAAACCTTCGTTGAGATTCTTGGCTGAAAGAAAGTTTCAACTAGTATAAAAGTTGATCACTATCTTTATATAATGATGCCATTACCAAAGATTTAGGCTCAACAAACTTGAACATAGTTGAGACAACCCTGCTAAAGATCCTAAGTATCTAATACCAACTCCAACTTACAATCTTTGTTTATTCTAAAGATTACAACTAATCCTTTCCTGGGATTATCCTTACATAGCCTATGGATTTGCCAGAGACATGAGCGCCTTTCTATATTGAGCTCTTCCTTAAGCCCAAAACCCTTGGCTCTCTTCAGTTCCTCTAAATCGCATAAGTTTACACCTAGATTAACTTGGAACCCTGAGGGATAATCCAAACACTGGAAAGGATGGGTTAATCCCCATCTTCCAAAACCCAAGTCTCAGGTAGCACCTATCTTAACCTCTCTTTCAATAAACAAAAGTGTGGGTTACCTGCACAGGTTAGCAAAACCCTATCTTTGTGTGAAACACATGCTATCACACCCTTCAACCCTTCGACAAAGAAAACTCAAACAAAGGACAATCCAAGTTACGCAAATGCTATTCTAGATCTATCAGAAACCCAAAGATAATCATGATAATTCAAAGTGATTCTATTTAGAAGACCACAAGGACTATATGAAAGAGTAGACCTTAAACATAATTTTTTTTTTTTGAATAGGCAAGGAGTGCTATCGTTTACGATGAACATTTTATTTATGAATCTTATAAAAAGAATTACAAGGAATCGCTCCACGCTTTTACAAAACCCCACCACTCACTAAAGATGTTCCCTACATTTATTGAGCCCCCTCTAAACAATCGTTCATTACGAGCATGCCATACACTCCACATAACACCAACCATCTTCACATGAGGCTTTCCATTCGTCAAGAGATTCCTCCATAAGTCATCCCATGTGGGTATAGATTCCCCACAAACTCCCCTCCAAATCTGATCAGTCACTAGGCACGATGAGAATAAATGCACCCTACTATCCGTAGGAAAGTCACACAAGGGGCAATTTTGAGCAGGAGTATCCAATCTTCTACTTCTCATATCACTATTAATAAGTCCATCATGTCAGCACAGCCACAGGAAGATCTTAATTTTTAGTGGAATCTTCAAAAACCAAATTTTAGCACAATCCCTGTCATCCCTTAAGGGGTCTACGTTCATGGAACCCATCACCTCGCCCCTCGACTGGAAAGCTTCCAGGTCTACCATCAGCCGCTCCTGCTCAACCTGCGTTCTACCACCCTCACGCACACTAGCACCAGCAATGTCCCATCTACAGCTCACGCTATCCCAACAATCACTGACAAAAGCTCTACTGTCCAGAGCCACTGCAAAAGCCCTTGTATATACCTTGTTTAGGTTGCCCAAGGTCGACCACTTATCTGTCCAAAAAGAAAAATGTCTCCCATCACCCAGAACAGGAACGAAGTCATCCCAATTGTCATGTATTTCTTGCCACACTAACTTCCAAAACGGTGAGGGGCGTTGAGGAGGGGATTTCCACAGCTGTACCTGCGAGGAGCCGTGAGCCTCCTTGACTAACTGTGACCAAACCTTCCCATCATCCATTGACAACTTCACTACCCATTTCAATAGCATGGCATCATTGAATTCCTTCAAAGAATGGATCCCCATTCCTCCCTGTGAACGAGGCCTACACAGCTGTTGCCACTTCACCAGATGCAAGAATCTACCTTCAGCCTTCTCACCCTTACAAAAGAAACACTTCCTCATCACGTCCAATCTTTTCCACACTGCCTTTAGAGATTTGAACACAGAGAAGAAAACTGGTATCGAGGTGATGACCGAGTTGAGAACAATCAATCTTCCTCCCTTGGATAAAAATCTACTGCTCCAGCACTCCAATTTGGCAGTCACTTTTTCAAATAGAATGGCTCAATCACTCTTCAGTTTATTACCTCTTAGGGGCAGACCCAAGTACCTTATCGGCAGTGTGGCAGTGGGAGTATGTAAGGTGGCTGAGATTGTTTCACTCTATTGACCTGACATACCAAAGCAAATCAAAGATGATTTCGCACCATTCAACCTAAGGCCCGAAATCTCACCAAATATATTGATCATTGTGAAAAGGGTCTCCACCTCACTTCCCCCTCCTACAAAAAATACTGTATCGTCGACATACTGCAGAATTGGTGCCAGTGCCCTGGAATTGGACATAGAATAACCCCTCACCATGCTTGCACTGGCCAGCTTACAAGTAAATTGGACCAAGGTGTCCACAACTAGATTGAAAATTAAAGGAGCCAAGGGGCACCCTTGTCTCACTCCACATTGCGGTTGTATCCAATCCCTGCACGACCTCTCGTTAATCAGAGGTGAAAAGGATGAAGTAACAATACATCTTTTCATCCACTATATCCAAAGTAATGGGAATCCTCTCCTAAAAATCTCCCATGGGTAAGACCATGCAACTGAGTCATATGCTCTACGAAAGTCAACCTTCCATATGTAAGCTTTACTTCTTCTATGCCACCCAACCATCATCTCTTACGCCACTATGAAGGACTCCTGTAGCGATCTATTGGGAAGGAAGGCTTATTGCACTAGGCTAATTAAGTCAGACAAGACTCTTTTCAAATGATTTGCCAACACTTTGCTAATTATTAAGTACATCGAATTTGAAAGTGCGATAGGTCTAAAATCCAACAATCTTTCTGCCCCATTATTCTTCGGTAATAAGAACAAGTATGATTTATTTATTCTCTCCATGCCTACATTGCCACATTGGAACTCTTTGATAACATCCATCACATCCCCTTTGACCACATGCCAAAATTCCTTGTAGAAGAGGACCTGAAACCCGTCCAAGCCTGGAGATCCTTCAACATACAAATCGGCCATAGCCTCCATCGCTTCCTGATCTGTGATGGTTTCCGTCAACTGACCAACTGCCAAATCACTTACCTAAGGAAAACTTGATGCTACCAAACTCCACCCTCCCCTCCCTAATGATCTAGTGACTTCCCTAAAATATCTGACTGCCTCCCTTCGAATTTCATTAGAGGAAGTTAGCACTTGATCATCTGTCTTCAAAGAGGATATGAAGTTCACCCTCCTTCTAGAACTCGCTGCCATATGAAAATACTTCACGTTGGCATCTCCCTCCTTCAACCACAACTGCCTTGATTTTTCTCTCCAGTCAACTTCTCTCACCAAGTCCTTAGTCTGGACCACCCCTTGCTAGAATTTTCTCTACCCCATTTCTTCATTAGTCAACTGTCCATCATTCTCTTTCATCTAGCAAACGCAGCTTAGATAGAGCCTCAGTCCTCCTTTGATTTCTCAATATCTCAACCGTCTTACAGTACTCCTTCAACATATACGTCAGGTCCCTCAATTTCCTTGCCAACCGTTAAGTTGCAGAGCCTTCAACCTGCTTGTGCTCCCACCAGCAGCTCACCATTTCTTTAAAACCGTCCTCCCTAAACCACGACTTCCTGAATCTGAAGTGCCAATGGGTGACCCCTCCCCACTGTCCCATAGCAAAGGGGTATGGTCTGAAAAAGGTCGATCCATTCCTATCGCAGAAGAAAGTTGGAATCTCTCCAGTAGCTCCATACTTCCAAAGAACCTATCCAGCTTTGAGACCAGCCCATTACCACTTCTCCAAGTGAATTCCACCCCAGCTGATGGGTATTCGTTTAGACCTAGTTCAAACACAACCAACTGAAAACCAAGGGAGGCTTGATCCACCCTCCTATTCCCTCGGTCATTCTCAGACAAAACTCTATTAAAGTCTCCACCTACAAGCCACGGCACCCCTTCTTTCTTGCTTGACATCTGACACATCTCCTGCCACAGATTGTTTCTCAAGCTATCAACACACGAGCCATAAACACAAGACATGATCAAGTCTTGATCATCCTCCATCGATTTGAACCTGCAAGAGATCTAATATTGACCCTTCCAGACCTCTTTCATATTCAGTCTGGAAGTCTTCCACCACACGGCCAGACATCTAGACCTTCCTTGCACATCCACCGCTCTAACCTCCGCCTAACCACCTTGGAGAAGCGACTGCCACATCGAATCACCTCCTCCTTCAATGTGCATTTCCTGCAATAATGCACAATCCACTTCCCATTCACGAAGGTATCGAGGCAAGCAGGCTCTCTGCACCCCGTTGCGCAACCCACGCACATTCCATGTGATAACTGTCATCACCTAAATCACTTACCCCCTGCAACCCCTTGCCCTCTTCTTAACTTTCAAGACAGCTACCATCTTCTCCTTATTGGATTTCTGACCACCATCAGTTGTCCTTTCCCTCACTTTGTATGGAGAGCACGCCATTTTTCCTTTAGAGGACGATCCCACACCATAGCATAGGCCCTCTGAAGCCTCAAAGGATAAAGGGCTTGAATTCTGTGTTGAAATCTGATGACGGTGGATTCGCATGTGGAAAGGGTTCGAATTTGGAAAACCCGTCGTCGTAATTCAATTTGCGAGAAAATCCGTCGACCAAATAATATTTATAACTGAAACTCGAGATGAGTCCCAGGTCAAACATAGGGAGGCGAATGTTTGGTTTGAAAAATCTATGTTTCGCATTTATTTGTCTTTTTTCATTTTTTATCTTTTATAATTTTTTTATCTTTTTAATAAAGCAAGAGATCTAGTCGATGCAATTTTATCTAACTAATCTACTGTAAAATATAAAAGAATGAGAGAGAGAGAAACAGTCATATTTCTAGGAAAATGTTTGTTACAACTAGGAAAGTCGAAAAACTACACTAGAAAGCAATAAAGATAGATAGAGATGAGAAGAATCCCCTTCGACGATCGCTTGGAAGATGACTCGCTCTGACATCGCCTGGAAGAAGGTGATGAGTGGGACGAACAAGGACAAAGCCGGAGGACGGAGGGTGGGGCAAGACGGCATCGCGACAATGATTTACTTCCTGAAGTAGGTGAGAAGACGATCACGAGATGCTCCACGTATGGGGATGAGGGGAAGGAAAAATATTTGATTCTACACTAGAAGAGCATCCCGAGCCTGGGACAAGCTCTCTCTACAGCCTTGAAAGTGATGAGAAGAAGAAAGGAAGAGATGAAGAATAAGAGCGGTAGGGGTCCTTTTATAGTAGAGGAAAGGATCAATTTCATATACAAAACATTTAGTGACAGTCACAAACATCGCTGAAGACAACCCACGTGCCCACCAACCGCTGCACTGATGCGCACGCCTATGCTGCTGTGTGCGTGCAGTGGCACGTGCATGCGCATGGGTGGCCTGTGTTGCGCGACGTGGCACGATTTGGACCATCCATCTTCTTTCTATTGCAAAGGGTGCCACGGTGCTCGGATCGAAATGATTCCCGCATTGTTGAACTACGATCGTCGCTATGGATTCATCTGTATGGTCGGATTTTTCATCAAAAGCCCGTACAGATGTTGCATTGCCCCCTAACCGTTGATCTTCCTCGGACTTCATATGATGCTACAGGATTCTGATCTAAATTATTTCAGAGACGTTAGACTCCGATTGTCATTCTGATCAGATCCGTACAGTCAGATTTTCCATCCAAGGCCCTGAAATAAATCTCCTTCCCTCCTGGTCATAAAAAGGACGTAATTAACATAAAATATACAGTACTCTAAATGCATTATAATGCATGCTATGCAATATTTATAACATGAGATGTAAATCTAAGCCTAGAAACATGCATGAACAGGTATTTTATCCTCAATAATTGTGTATACATCATATCCCCATGCTTATCTTTTGATAATCCCTAACAAAATTAAACTACATGCGATGTATAAAAACAGAATTAGAACTCAATCGCTTAGGCCTATGTTGTTTATTAACAATAGAAAATTAAGATCCTAAACTTTGAAAACTCAACAGTGCCCAGGTGTCTACCAGAATGCAAATCACCCAAGTCATCACCTTATTTGAAAAGGGAAGATAGTTTTTTTTTATTTTTCTTCATTTCTAATTTTTTTGGACTTTTGAAGTTTGAGAGTTTCAGGATAACCTTTTACAGCTACCCGACCCACCTAATACTCGAAAAGAACTTTAAGTACTAAGCATCTTGTGAAAGGGTGATAAAATCATTAAACAGCCATTAAAATGGACTTCAGGTTTCTATAACCCTATGTGACCTTAAAAATTTCTGCCTAGAGGTTTATCTTTTCGATCGGTAGCTTTCTCCCTACTTTTTTTTATTTTTTATGGGGTCAACACAAGGGCGAACCCAGTATATATCTCCATGGATTATTTTACTTCCCCGCTTCCTTCCTAAGTATTTTGGGAATTATTTGTACATTTTTATGAGCTGGGCTTTGGACAACCGGCCAATGGGCTATTACCTACGGTAACTTGCCAACCATACTCGTGCAATGAAGTGTGATTTTATTTTTATTGTTATTTTTATTTTCTCTTTTTTCTATTTTCTTCTTTTTATTCTAAGTATTTCTTTTTTTCTCTTTTTTTTTAAATAGGTGACTTCCCTAATCTAAGATTTACCTAAAGGCAACAGGAAGAGAATAGTCGTGTAGCTAGGCTCTAGACAACCGACCGATTAGCTGTTACAACTGACAACTTGCCAGCCATACCACCCTAGACAGTTCATTAGCTACCCAATTTCTGAAGAAACCGTCGAAAAGTGAGTCAGTGAAGTGTGTAGATGCTTAGGCTTAAAGTCTCCTTAAATCAGAGGACAGGTTGATAAGTCGAATACTTATCACCCCAATTTATTGAGCAAATTAAAATAAAATTACTTGGCAAGGACTCGAGACTAAGTCCACATTTGAGTGGACATCCAGGCTAATTAAACCCGAAGACCTAAAGAGTCTAAGTGTTCAGGTCCTAAAGTATCATTTCCTAAAGTTATTAACTACCAAAAGCCTAAGTTCTCTTCTAATTCTTTTTTTGTCTTTTTGAATATTCAATTTTTTAAAGAAATTAAAAATAAAAGAATTTTAAAGAAGTTAATAAAATGATTTCAGGAATTAGTTATCCACCCCCCATGACTAAATGATACAATGTCCTCATTGTAAAAAAAAAGACATGAAAAAGGTCGAGTAAACAAAATGTCACCTGAATTTCATGAAAATTCGGTCAGCTCTGCAAAGAGAAGTATACACGTGCTAAGTTTAATGCCTTTAACTAGGCATAAAATACATATAAGGAAGAAATGGAGAATTCAGAAGTGCAGGTCAGAATCAAAATCAAAAGATTAATCTTTAAACCCACCAACAAAAGATGTCTACAGATGTGAATCAAGTTGTGGTGCAGACCCATGCCCTAAGGTCAAGTAGTTCTAAGGTTCTGAATGAAAATCACCCAGAACCTAAGATTGTTGTATTTGCAGGGTTGGGCCTGCGATTTTGTGGTGTGCAACCCAAAACTAAAGTGTCGGACAAAAGGTAGATTTGATTCACTAGGTTCAAATGTCCACTTAATGTTCAGCTCAGAAAAATAATCAATTGTTTCGAGCTTGGGTTACACGTGAAAGATATCATAAGGGTCCTAGTAGAAAGTAGGTGATTTTAAGTTAACAGCAACCCTTAAATCCAAACATGTTTTTCCCTCAAAATTAACCTCCCAAATTTTCATTTCCACATTTTTATCCTCTAACATCAATGTTCTTGGGACGTCCAAATCATTGTACAACGCATCTAAAGTACCCAAATCCAACAATTGTGACTCAATCAGGATTGACTTAAGTCTGGTGATCTCAAAAATATCATATTTCAGCTCTTCAGGGTGTGGTTGAGCAGTAGGGCTACTAATTGAATCATCAAGATTCGGATTGTTCAAGTTAGCCCCAACATGATCATAATTTTCAATAATCAGGCCATCAAAAGGTTCGTCATGCTCCTCAAGCTCGTTTGTCTCACTAAAATCCTCTTCCTAAAGCTCAAGTGAGACTTCACCTAAAGATTCTTCACCCTCAGAGTCAAAGAACTCTTGATCCTCATTTATATATGTCTCAAAATCATGTCATTTCATGATCCATGGAGACATTTTTCGTCATTCCCTAGCTCAGGGATCTCGGGTGAAGTAATCGGTTCATCCTCAATGAGTTACTCTAGCCCAGCCTAGTCATCCCCGGTCTCAGAACATGTATCCCCACCAACAGGTGCCTGAGTAGGTTCAGACATTGGCTCTCTTGAAGGGGGTTCATATTGCGAATCATCCCAAAATTGGACTAGGGCAACCACAAATTTCATCCTCAGCCTCGACAATTTCCCAAGTAGAAACTCACCCAGGCCCCTATCCCTAACATTTTGGAGCAAATCCAATAAAGAGCTATTCAGCTCATCAATCATTTTTATCATAGCCTCCAATGCTTCAGTGCATAGTGTTGGCTGGGCTTCTAAAGATTGGATGGTGTTCCTTAAGTTAGCCAACACCATGTCTTGGACCTGGTTCACCTGAACCGAATGGTTCAGTTCAAGGTTAGGTGGGTTTGGGTTTATTTTAGGGGAATCAAGATATTCAGGTTCTCAGGATCCTCCTTTGATAGTAGGTCGTCTCGGGTTGTTCAAAGAATGGTGGTGACCTATATTCAGTGGAATACTGGGAAGGGTAAGTGTTATAGTCAACATATCCTTCTTGATTGTAGATCTGGTTAGGTTGATCATCAAAGGATGGAGATCTATAATCATTGTAGCTCTGAGAAGGATAGTAATCATAGTCTTGTCTAGGGTTAGGCCCTGGACACTGAGGTCCGAATTCATATCCCCAATCAAAATTATCCTGACTAGTGGATGGGTAATTATAAGTCGAGTCTGGATAGTAAACATCTTGAGGATAAGTGTTGGTAGGACGGTAGGATGGGAAATGTGTGTAAGATATGGAAGGATACATGGTAGAATAGGAGGGAAATCAGAAGAGAGAAAGGAGCCCTGCAATACAAGCAATCAACCATGTCCTTAGGTGGGTTAGCCTAAAGACCTATAGACTCACAGGACCCATCTTGAAATTATAAACGATTTGAACTACTTCTATCCAGTCAATCCAACCAGTTAGAGGGAGAGGCTAGAGAGAAGGTTATTCCTTTAGCTTATGCATCCAATTCCTCATGTACCCCCCAACCAAGGTCGTTTAACGCTACTCCCCTAACTAGACATCAGATGGACCAATAGAAGAAGATTAATCAAAAAAAATCTCAATCCAAGTCCTGAAAAGTGAGTCAATCCTTAAGGCCAACGTTTACTCAGTTTTAATTAGACTTGGGATGATTGTGCTCTTCAAATGTGATGGTCCCTTTAGATGGGTTGTGCCCTTAATGATTAATTCAAATGTGTGTGCATGCATAACCAGGGTTTGTAAATAAGGTTATTTGATGATGTATCTTTTAGGATTTAACCTTGTTTAGTAGCTTTTAGGATTTAATCTTTAGATTTGTTCAATCAGGTTCAGGAGAACACTCCAAGTTTTGAAGACACGGGTGTAGATATATTCCTTTTAAAAATTAGAAATAAAATGTGGAGTGCCTGATTCAATCCTAAAAATCAACCCTAAGTGGCAAGCTATCTGATGAATCAATTTTAATTTGAGTGGTGCAGCCTAAACAGCTCAATCAGTTGGCCTGTTGCACCACTTAATTAAGGCACACAAAAAGTTTTAACTTAATCAAATTTTCTACTCACTTATTAGTGTGTTGAGTTAGGGTGTACCAGATCTACAGGTCAGATTCTGGTTAAGTGGTAGAATCGATGTGAAGCGATGTTTCTTAAGTCGAGTGTTGTAGGTGTTAATGTGTCTCTTTCAGAAAATTCCACACTTCGATAACTTCTTTTTAATTTTTTTTATTTATGTGGATGGCGAGGTGAGTGCAGTGACAAACAAGACAAATAATTTATGTCCTAGGGTTTATGAAAACACCTAAGTAGATTAGGTCTTGATTATTAAGGTGGCGAAACGATCTAGCAGGTGGGGAAATGGGGGAAAACCTAAAAATGTCACTACTTGCACTTTACTCCAATCTATTGCCTTCGGCTCCTCGACCAGGTTCCTGCAAGACAATAAATCAAAGAAGAAAGATAGGTTAGAAAAATATGTAAGTAATGTGGGAAAACGCAAAAGAACCAAAGAGCGTTGCCACCTCGGCAACGGTGCCAAAATGATGATGGCGGATTCGCACGCGAAAAGGGTTCGAGTTTGGAAAACCTGTCATCATAGTTCCATTTGCAAGAAAATCTGTCAATCAGATAATATTTATAACCAAAACTCGAGATGAGTCCCGGATCGAACACGGAGAGAAAAACATTCGGTTTGAAAAATTCGTGTTTCTCTTTTATTTATTTTTTATCATTTTTTATCTTTTATAATTTTTTAATTTGTATTTTTAATAGGCAAGAGATCATGTCGATGAAATTTTATCTAGTTAATCTACTTGCAAAACATGAGAGAGAGAAACAGTCATGTATTTCGAAGCAAATGTTTGTTACAACTACGAAAGTAGGAAAACTCACTAGAAAGCGGTAAAGATAGATAGAGATGAAAAGAATCCCCCTCGATGGTCGCTTGGAGGACGACTCGCTCTGACGTCGCCTGGAAGAAGGTGGTGAGGAGTGAGACGAACAAGGACGAAGCCGGAGGACAGAGGGCAGGGCAGGATGGCATTATGGCGAGGATTTACTTCCCAAGGAAGGTGAGAAAATGGTTGCAGAATGCTCCACGAATGGGGATGAGGGGAGGGAAAAATATTTGATTCTACTCTAGAGGAGCATCCCAGGCTTGAGACAAGTTCTCTCTAGAGCCTTGGAGGTGGTGAGAGGAAGAAAAGAAGAGATGAAGAAGAATGAGAGGGGTAGAGGACCGTTTATAGCAGAGGAAATGATCAATTTCGTATTACATGACATTTGGTGACGGTCATAAACATCGCTGAAGAGTCGCCGCAAACGTCACTGAAGACAGCCCACATGCCCACCAACAGCTGCACTGGCGCGCACTCTAAGCGCGTGCCCGCACTGCTATGCGCATGCGATGGCACATGCATGCACATGGGAGACCTGGGTTGCACCACGTGATGCGATATGAGCCATCCATCTTTTTTCTGTTGTAGAGGGAGTCACGGTGCTCAGATCGAGATGATTTTTGCATTGCTGGACTGTGATCGTTGCTTCGGATTCATCCGTATGATCGGATTTTTCATCTAAAGCCCGTATGGATGTCGCATGCCCCTGGTCGTTGATCTTCCTCAGACTTCATATGATGCTACGGGACTCCGATTTAGACGATTTCGAAGGCATTAAACTCCAATCATCATTCTGATCAGATCCATATGGTTAGATCATCCATCCGAGACCTTGAAAAAAATCCCCTTCCCTCTTGGCCATAAAAAGGACGTAATTAACCTAAAATATACACAACTACTCTAAATATAGGATGATGCATGCTATGCAATATTTATAACATGAAATGTAAATCTAAGCCTAGGAACATGCATAAATAGGCATTTTATCCTCAATAATTGTGTCTACATCAAAATCCTACCATCAGCCTCCTGCCCCTGCAAACTCGTATTCACTACCATACGTTCCTCCCCTCAACCGCATCTTGCACCATCTCTTCCTCATGTGTTGGGTGATCCATCCCCTTCATCACTTCATCCGGCATCTTAGAAAAATGAAGCTCCTTTCTCCTCTTAACCTCCAGATGGTCAAACTTGAGGGATCTGCTATCATTGCCATCATTTTGAACAACAGCTGCCTCTATAGACAATCTCTACGTTCCCTGTTGCTGCTTCTCATCACAATATAGGGATAACGTGAGCGTGAGGGCTGTAGTTGCTGGAGTCTTCGCGTGAGGGCTTGAACGTGAGCGCGAGAGGATTCCACACAACCTGGGGTGATCTCCTAGAGTAGAGCGAGGCCTGGAGCGACTCGAAGCTTGCTTCAAGCTCAGTAACAATGGCAGAAGGCATCCTGAACGTGAAATCAATAGCACGACCTCGCGGCCACGTCAAAATGTTCAGAAGGGGTCACCGGAGCACGGCGAAGATGCTGGGGTGGTTGGCATGGCATAGGGGTGCTTGTGCAAGCGTGCCTAGGGCACACTGTGTGCGAAGGTGTGGGTGTGTTCAAGGGAGTGTTTGGGTGATTGATGGAGTGATTGGAGTGAGGGGATATAATCAGGGAGTCGAGGCGAAGGTTGTAGGGTGGTCGGCGAGGTGTATGGAGGTGCGGAGTGATGGGAGCACCTCGCCGAAGGTATCGCCGGAGGTGGAGAAGGTGACGGTGGTCAGTGGTGTCGGTAAGTGGTTTTGAGAAATAGAGGGAAAGAAAGTGAGAGAGAGAGAGAGTCGAAAAACCTACTTTTAAGGGACGAAAGGGACAGGGGACCCACGTCGATACGGTCGCCGGCTGTGAGGAAGACAAAGCTCCGTAGATGAGGCAGCGACGAAGACGGGGCAGAGGCAA
This sequence comes from Thalassia testudinum, assembly GCA_037157565.1. NCBI lineage: Eukaryota > Viridiplantae > Streptophyta > Magnoliopsida > Alismatales > Hydrocharitaceae > Thalassia > Thalassia testudinum. The sequence goes on from JAZHRO010000031.1 coordinate 152,432,291, forward strand.
TGTCGGCTGGTGTTGCACGACATGGAGGAATGTGGCAGAGTTAACCCGACCACTGGTATTGTGGTTAGGCAATGAGTGAGTGAGCAAAGAGCCACCAGAGCTTGCGGAGATTGTGGCCGACGAGGGAGAGAGGAATATAGGGTGAACCGACCCAAATTCAAGCTTGGAGAATGCGATTGGATCTAGGGCTCCTTTTATAGGTCATTTGGAGAGGGATTTTTGCTTGGAAGGTAGAGGGATTTGTGCAAGGTAGTCGGAGTTTGAAGCCATTGAGACACCCATGTCTCTCATGCATTCGCATGAGAGATTGGGAAAGAATCTGGGATCAAAGATGGGTTCAGACGATAGAGAATTTCTCAGAGAATCTCCCTTCTAATTTTGGAGGAGATCCTCTGAGCAGTCAGGGAGAACTCTCCTTCCAAAGGTTGCCGGAGTAGGATTCCTTCGGTATAATGACGAAGGGACCTAATTGCTAAAATAATGAAGAAGCAAGGGGGCTGTTTGTAAGGATTTCTGAAAGATAGGGATACAAATGTAATCAGGCTGGACCTTTTTTCAAACTAGGTCAAGGCAAACTCAACTTGAGTCCAAATTTTGGTACAAACCTAATTTGGACCTAAGAAACCCAATGGTGAAGTTGGATTTTGGGTTTGACCATGTTTAACTAGGAAATTTATGCAAAAATCCAATTTATGGCAAATATCTGTCTGAGACCCTTTTCTAGGTCAAGATAGGTTTCAATGGCCAAATTGAATGTTCTAAACCTTAGAAAATATTTTTCTATGATTTTTAAAGGATTTAAGTGAATTTTATCCTGACCAGAACCTTGGTTAATCAAGTGGGTCTGTTTTAGGATTTCAAGAAATCATTTAATTCACAGAACTCACACAAACCTTTTTCTGTCTGATCCAACCCATTTATTATCTTGTTAAGACCAATTGACCTGTGTTTAGCCCTTGAGAAAACCCGTGGTTGTACTACAATGATAAAATTACAATTTTAACCTTAGTTTCTTGTTTTACTTTCAGAATGGTTGTGCAGTGAATTAGGACCTTCAGTAGGTTATATAGGAGTTTTTATTATCTTCATTGGGTCACAATGAGCTAGTTAGGCCTCATGATGGTGTTCCCATCACACCCCAGCCACCACCTCGTTGGTCCGAAGGTGTAAAGGGAGTCCCCAGATCTCCATGATTCCCTTTCTATTCTCTGCCCTTTGAGGAGGACGATCCTGTAGTGCCCCATCGAACAGCGACACCAGCCTCCACATAACAGTCACACCTTCAAACACACGTGCGAAAATGAAGACCTTCCACATCCAACATGCCCAGGTCGAACAACACAAACCGAGACCCACCCAAGTGCGCTACTTTCCACCCCTGAGAGGACAATGATAAGGACATTACCAGGATTTGGAACCGCTCGTATGAGTATGTTCCCATCATAATCTCACTTATTAGGGCACCCTGTATCGTGATAGCCGCTGCCATAACGTCCTTAGTTTGAAGGACTTCCACATCGTAAACCTGCCCCAAACCCACCGGAGGAGGCTGCGGCGATGCCCCTCTCAGTCCTTGGCCCCACTACTATCCGCCTCCATTCCAATCCTTCATCCCCATCCTTGTGCACGCATCCTTCTTATGACCCCACCCGCAACATGCCAGACAATGTCAGGGATCTGCACACAGCTGCCATGTGACCCCTTCTACACCGATAGCAAACAACCTCTGCATTCCCACCTCTCCGCCTCCTCCAAGTGTTGCCTACCCCATGAGTCACACAAGGGGTTGCCCTAGCTTCCTCAGTCCTCTCTCTGGCGCCATCTCCTGGACCTCCACACCCTCCAACAGTCGTCTTCCTTCCTAACCCTAGCTCCCCCTCCTCTTTCCATCCCTCTCCCCTCAAAGTTTGATTTGAAACCTTTCTCTCATGTTGTCTATAGCATGAGAGGATAATACACTGTTTGATGGGGCACTACAGGATCGCCTTCCTCAAAGGGCGGAGAATGAGCAATTGTAAAGGTGGAATAAGCAATCTTACACATAGAATTGCGTGGAAATTCTCCAAGTCATCGATCTCTAAAGTATTGAAGCTAAGATTGGTGATGATTTCGTCCAAATTCTCGCCTCCCGCATCCACCACAAACTAATTAATGATCCCAATTCTGCCAGTTGCATGTCAACAAACAACTTAAGAGATTAAAATATAGAATTAATCACAATCATGGAACCTGCTTCTTGTAATCTTCCTTGGCAAATGACCATATTCCATGCAAGATTAGTTCAACACCATTAAACTTGATTCTATACACTTGTACCTTACAACCTTTCCAAAGTATTTTAAGCTTGTGCACTTGAAAGCCTACCAATGAGGTGAAACTCCGGTGTGATTTGCAGTGGGGCCCCTTCCTCGTCCTCGATATTGATTTGTGTGAAGATCAGGTTGGAGATTGGCTTTGAGAAGGAGAGGCAAAACTCCGGTGTCTCCATCTTTGGTTGGATTTGCATATGAAGTAATCTATGAGTGATCACCGAAATTTGTTGCTGATTTCTTTCAATCTGAGATATTCATTTGTTTCTTACCCCTCATATCGGTTTGATCCAAAATTTACTTACTACACGAAAAAATGGAGCGAAAATTTACACGTACCTCGGTAGCAATGTTGCATGATGACAACATCATCATCAGCCATATCTAGCTTTAATTAATCATAATCCATTGATAAATGCTCCTACATAACTGCCAGAAGACCGTAGTTCACTGTATATCCATTTTGAGAGAAATGCATTAAAACAGGGGAAAACTACAGTTTTAACAGTATATCCTAAATGCAGAGTAACCATGGTGTTTCCCAGGGACTTATTAAAGGTCAAATGGTTATAAATGTCTAATAAGTGGGTTCATGCAGACAGAAATGAGTTTTCACGTGTTTTGAGAATTAATGGAATATCTGAAACCTTAAAAACAAACCTGTTTAATTAACTGAGATTATGGTTAGGATAAAATTCACCTAAACCTTCTAAAAATCATATAAAAATATTCCCTAAGGTCTGGTACATTTGATTTGACCATTGTAAACCAATTTGACCTAAAATAGTCTAAGACAGACAATTGCCCTAATGTGGGTTTCTACATAAATTATCCAGTCAAACTTAACCAAAACCTAAAACCAACTTCACCATTAGATTCCTTGGGTCCAAATTAGGTTTATACAAAAATTTAAGCCCAATCTAAGATCTTCACCTAGTTTGCAATCTAGTCCTGTTGTGACTCTTTTCCTTACACATATGCCCCTAACTTTTGAAATCTTTGCAAGGAACCCCCCTAATTTCATCATCTTCTTCACCAAACGGTCCCCACCACCTCCATACCTACAGAACTCCTAAACCCACCTTGCGCCGACCTTCAATTAAGAATAGCTCCCTGATTTCACGGCCAATCCCTTCCAAAATTGGAATGGAGGATCTTGAGACCTTCCTCTTCCATCTAATTGCAATCTCAAGCTCAAATTTGAGCCGAGATGCCCATACGAACTCCTTTAATTTGTGGGTCCTATTCCATGATTTTCGAGCTTTCAAGCTTGGTATCCAAGCTTGAAGCTCAACCCAATGGCCTATAAAAGATCCTCGTGCACAACCTTACTTCCTTAGCTTAGTTTAGACCGGTTCCCCACCTTTTTCCCCTCTCCAGCCAATCCCTCTGCAAGCTCCAGCAAGCATCTTGTCTTACCTTCTTCGCTGACCGTCACAGACCATAGTCGGTCGGTTTCTCCTCCTCAAGCTCCTTCGCCGCTCGCAATACCAGCAAGGGCCGTCTTCCCCTCTCTTCCTTATCGTTCTCCCTCATCAGAGACCCTTCCTTCCACAGCGCCAGCCACACCATACCCGACGTCCTTCCTATCCCTTTCGTCCCTTAAAGTAGGTAGTTAGGACCCTTCCTCTATTATCATTCCCTTTATCTAAAATTCAAAAACAACCCCCGACACCGCCAATCACCGTCATCCTCTCCACCTCTGGCCATACCTCCGACGAGGTCCATCTCACACCACAAGCAGCCAACCACCTTGTCGATGCTCCCACAACTTCCGCCATTCCACCACGACCAAAACCTCGCTCTTATCTCACCATTCCATCCACCCAAACTCCCCGTTGAACAACCCACCTTCACATGACCTACTCCGACTCCGTCCGGCGACCATACGCCACCATCCTCCATGAGACCACCCCCATCACATTCGCCAACGCCTGGCGAAGCTCCTAAGGTGATTTAATGTGGCCGTAAGGTCATTTGTGTGATTTTCAGGTCCCATCGGTCTCCGCCATCACCACCAACCCCGATCTTCGTGTCCTAGTCATGCGAGTCCTAGGTGACACATCCAAGCGCTGTCGACAAGGCCCAAGAAGGCCTCCAAATCTTCAATTGAGTACTCCAACTGCAGCCATGCCAATTGAATGAAGATCCTCACAGCAGCATGCACACGATGGGAGAGGGATGTTTAGTCCCATATCGAGCGTGGATAAGCGACCGTGCATGCACATATTGAGTTTCTACTATCCATTTATCGCCTCAAGACACATGAGGTGAGGTCTCTCCTCACTTCTACCATGCACTCCTCACCCGTGCACATAGCACGTGGGCCTGGTCCAAACCCGATTACCCGTTAACCCGCATATGGATCCGACCATGCTATGGGTTTGAGAGAAGAGAAGAGGTGAGAAAGGAAAGGGAAAGAGAGAGCGGAGGAGGGGAGGGTTTTGCTCCTCTATGCAGATGTGCGACACTTAGTCGTTGAGAAGAAAAAGACCCTCAGAAGAAGCCTTAAGGAAAGCTTGAGACAGAGAAGAAGGCTTTGGTTTCCCTTGTGCATAAAGAGGAAAGGCTAAGACAAAAGAAGAGGAAAGGAAGGAGGAAGAAGCTAAGGCGAAAAGAAGATGAACAAAAGAAAGCTCTTGAAAAGCACTGTAGCAGGCGACATTTAAGTCGTCTAATTACCAAGCTAGACATCTGACCACTATTCATTTATTTCATATTCATTGAGTAGTTGATATATATGTACTTAGACTAATAATTGGTGATGAAAATCACCATTATTTTGCGTTAAGCTTTCTTTTTGTCATATTCAACTTTTACAACACTCATGTTTTACATTGAATATCAATTTTGAGTAGTTATTCATTGAATATCATTATTCTTAGCTTATTTCTATGCTCATTTATATGCAATTAAAGATTAGCACCTGAATTCCATATTTACTCCATGTGTTCGACCTCGGACTTGTTTTAGATATTCGAGTTATAAATTTTATTTGTTGAGAGATCTATTTAGGAGACTTTACTACAACGAGACACTTAAAACTCCTATCCAAATCCCCTACAACATTTTGACGTCGTTGTCGGGGAGCAATGCGCAATTCACCGCTATTCTTGTTTTATTTGATTATATCTAAGTACTAACTTACCCTGTTTGATTTCTTATGATTTTGCAAGGTACATCAGGAGGCGATCTTCTACGCAATTCAACCACTCCAGGGCAGATAACTTTTCTGTTCTTCCCTAATCAACCTCTTAATATTCGAAAGATAAAAAGGAAATAATCAATTAGGAACTACCTACCTTATTTGCTTAGTAAATCATCTTAAAAGGCAAGTTTCCTGATTTGCGAAAAAAATCAATATCTGATTGAAGCCTGAGATGAATCTGATAAGAAAATCCCTACCTTGATTGCCTGTACCTATTAGGGACTACGCTTAATTCCTAAATCACTTTGGGCTAACACGCTTCTTAATTGAAGCCCAAGGTGTACATCTTGAGATTAATTAGACTTGAAATAGAGCCAACTAGGGTTTATACTTCAGGGATTGAAGTGCTAGTTCACATTTGTCTGCATTAAAAAGAACAAACCCTCCCACATTTGTATGCTACCCAAGCCCCTGTTTGAAAAGATCTAAGCAAGAAAAACCCCAAAAATCAAGCTCTAATTTCACATGAACCTTAAAAATCTTGTACCTAATAACTCGAGAGTCAATTTAGGGTGATTTCTAAGTCTTGACCTAGATTTCATTTTGCTTCCTTTAGGATAGGTCTACATTCTGGGCCAATCAACCTCCAAATTAGGTCACAAGTCAAATCAACTTCTAATCAAGTGAAACTCAAGGCACTTATTAGAAATAAAATCGGTAAACTTAAGGTCTTAAGTTCGTACATTCTAGTCTACTTGGAACTGCAGTGACAAGGTTGGGTGGGAAAAATCCTAACCCGTGGGGATGCCCTACCATGTAGGGGTCTTTGCGGGGCTCATCCTTCCTGGCCACCCAGGTATTTCTCGGGTGTACTGATTTTTGATTCAAAGGTATCATCCACCTCGAAACAACCTTAACCACCCAAAAATCTTTGGGTGTCTTGATTGGGTCCAATAATATCCAGTCCCTCATCTTTTCTATAGAGCACATACACAGGAATGTCATTAGGTTTCTAACCTAAGAGATCTCATTAGATCTTTTTGGGAATCCTTTTCAGATCTGATCAACTTCAATCTAACCTGAGTTTGATTCAACACCACTTGATTCAAAAATGCAATCTGACATGTTAGGAAAAGTGATTAAGAAACCTATGTCTCAAATGACTATCAAGGATAAGATGATTGAGGCTGCCTATAGACACCATGAAGAATATTATGAAGCCTTAAATAGGGACATTCGAGATAAATTTATAAAAATAACAGACCACATTCTGAACCATTTCAAAATAGCATGGACACAAATAATACATGGTTCGACCTGGGATGATCTCTTAACAGAATACAATGAATTAATGACATTACATAGCAACGAGTATCTGCAATGTTGGTCAAATCTCACTTTTGGAAAAAAACTAAGATGGAAAAATGGGGAGAATTGCTAAATGAGTTATATAGAACCATTGAACAAAAATACCCATCAAATAATAAGACATCTTGAAGTAATTCTGATGATCAACATGATTCCACAAATCCCGGGTTTGATAATCAAGGTTGTTGTGGACCACCAACCTAAATGAATTCAGATTCAAATTTCATAACAATTGACATACCTAATCTTGATGAAGGTTGGGAGGATCAAATTGCAGGTATTCACAATTCCGAACCAGCCCTAGAAAACCAGGAAGTAGGTCCATTGAGCTTAGATTTCCTCAACACCTATGATGATGAGCTTAAAACAGAACCTCTTAAGAATGTAAATCCTGCCCCTTATTCTGATAAGGTGACTCTCAAGAGCAATTTTGACATCCCTGTAGAGCCAAACCTAGATCCTAGTGACCCAATGCCTACCTTTGACCTAGAATCTAGATCTGAGCCTAATTGGGATGATCATGAGACCCCATGTGATGAAATACAGATTTTGAATTTGAAATATGATTTAGGGTCTGTATTTGATGAATATACCACTCCAACCTCATCAAAGACAGTAATTGATCTTTCGAAAGTCACGCTGATCTATGATACAGAAACCGAGGAGTTGGAAGAGTTCGAAATCGATTGGTTCTACCTTAAGAGCCAAGAACCCAAGGCTATGCCTAATAAGGATACCTTTTTAAGCTTGAAATCTGAAAATAGGTTAAATCCAAGTTAGGTTTCAGATTCTACACTTCTTGATTCTCTGGATGGTGGAACTCCCGATCCAAAATCAGATTCGAAAATTTATCTTTGCAAGTTCTCCGATGATTTTGAATTCTACTCTGATTTCGGAGAACCTTTGTTTCCTGACGACTTTGAACCAGTTTACGACCTCAGCATCCATGATCCGTTCTTCAACTCTAAAACTCTGAGGTTCCTGATCCCGAGATCATTAATTCAAAATCAGTTTCCATTGAGATGAAATCATTCCTTTTCGATCTTCAGGAATCAGAAACAAGTGCCGAGAGTGTCTGCAATCCCGAGTTCGAATCTTTTCTTGACTTAGATTTCCATGATCTTATAAGCACTCTTCAGGCATTTACCTTTGATTTTGATGGCCATTATGAGGATTCTCTAGATGAACCTACTTTTGAATCCTTTCTAGAGGAGCCCTCAGCACACAGTTCTCAAGGAAGCCACCTCTTCAAATCCAAATACAGAACCTTCTCGAATCCGATCCCAACCCCGACCCGCAACCGGAATCAATTTCTACTCTGATTCTCCTCTCGATGATCTGGTTGTATATGACTCTTCCCCATCTTTTAATTAGGATTCGAACAGCAATTAGAATGCACATCACGTCCTACCCTTCTCTGATCACTCTCGTAGGGATCTCACATCCTCTATAGATCCATTTTCTTTTGAAGATCCCTACTCTGACCAAGCTGATTGAAATCAACCAAACCCGCGATTCTCACTTCCACATCTTCTTGAGCCTCACAGCATCTGGTGGGCTCCGTATCTCTTGATGCACATCCATTGACCCACCAGATTGATTGGGTTTGGGCTGCATCATCATCATGTTGAACTGAACAAGCACCTGGTTGGACCAACCAGGCTATTGATTAAGGTGCTTGCTCTACAAAATTCATCTAATTTGACTACTCCTCCATGACCACTTTCATCTCGGCTAAAGGAATTGAATTTAGTGCTTAACGGAAGGCAACCCGTCATTCTAAAAACCTGAGACCCTTTTGATTGTCCTTTTGAGCTTCATGTCTACTGCACTTAGAGTTCAATTTTAGAACAGTCAACTCCACCTTTGGTACACATACCTAAGATTGAAATCGTTCGCAACAATCATCTCGACATATTCAACCACCCTTTTGATCCTGTTCTAACCCTTGAACCAATATGATTTCATACCCTCTGATTTACAATGAGGACATTGTAAAACTTAAGCATGGGGGGTGTTAAAGTGCAAACATATAAAAATTAAAGTTTCTGAGGGGTTCTCACAAAAAAATACATATTAAAAAAACCAAAAAATTGAAAAATAAATAAAAATAAATAAATAAATAGAAAGGGGAGGAAAATTTTGAGAGTTAATGGCATATCATTTTGAAGAAATGAGGAGGTGATTAAAATGTTAAAAGAAGCTACACTTTGAAACAAAAAGGATAGTCATTAGTAAATGGTTATGGAAATTACTTGAAGTTCTAGATCAAATCAAAAGAAAAAAAAACTAAGTCCTGAAATGACAGAGAGACATGGAGATTAATATTAGTGTTGATCTTAGGCCTCTTGGGTTTGCTTTTAGGCTTAAAAATTCACGTATCCGTTAAGATTCGGATAATCCTCAAGAGGCTGAAGAAAATGTGAAGCTTATGTATTAAGCCTAAGGCTTAGGGATTATTTGTCCTCGTTAACTGACCTTTGGTTTACAGGACTCGGTAACCTAAGCACCCTAATCCACACACAAGTCTGATTCAGTGCGCTTAATAATCAAAATCATGCAAAAGCGTTTATTATGTTATGAAAAATCTATCTAGATTAGGAGCGGTTTATCTACACAAGTTGATTTGGACGAGTCCCTGATGCGGAGAGGTAGGAAATTCCCCTCGAAGATGCGCAATAATATACCATCTCCTCAGTGCTTGTCTCCTAAGATATCTAAATATCCTACTAGGGACATGTAAGTATCTTGAGCTGATTCAGGTGCCATAGGCGAGATTATCCTAAAATGTCGACCCCCAGGGCCTGAATTTACCTACAGAACACCATGTGTGGCACTATCTCGAAATGTCGAAAGCTAAGATTCTAAGGGTTGCCATGGGCGATGCTATCCCGAAGCATCGATTGCCAAGGATCCTGTGATGATTTATGGTGAGAGCTAGGAATCCAATACAAACCATGTTTTTGAGTCAATCCGAAGCAAGAAATAAAGAAAAGAAAAAGAGAAAGAAAACTCTCTAAAAATGCAAAAATTCTTTTATCCCTCTCTCTTACAAAAACGCATTGTAAACTAAACCTAGACTAAACAAGTTACAAGCATGGGTGCTTTAACTGCGAGGTTCAACGAACTTTAGGATAGTTTATGTGAGCCTTAGAAACCTTCGCAGCAGATTGAGGCCAAAGCTGGTCAGGTGTGGATCTTGATTGGTACTTGAGTACCTCTAGGCCTACTATTAGCATTCTGACCTAATTTCTAAAAAGAAGAATAAATAAGAGATCTGAGCATCAAAGGCATGGTCTAGAACTCGAATTCTTTTCATAAGATTTTGCTAAGAGACTATCAAAAGTTAAACATGGGGGTATGATGATAACGTCATCATCAGCCATATCTAACTTCAATTAGTCATATTCCATTGATAAATGCTCCTACAAAATAGCCAGAAGATCGTAATTCACTGCATATCCATTCTTAGATAAATGCATTAAAACAGGGTTAAAACTATAGTTTTAACAGTATATTCTAAATATAGAGTAACCACGGGATTTTCCAGGGGTTTATTAAAGGTCAAATAGTTATAAATGTCTAATAAGTGGGTTCATGCAGACAAAAATGGGTTTTCACGTGTTTTGAGAATTAATGGACATCTCAAACCCTAAAAATAGACCCGCTTAATTAACTGATATTCTAGTCAAGATAAAATTCACCTAGACCTTTTAAAAATCATAGAAAAATATTTTCTAAGGTTTGGTACCTTTGATTTGACCATTGGAACCCAAGTTGACCTAAAACAGAATCTTAGACAGACAGTTACCCCAATTTGGATTTCTACGCAAATTACCTAATCAACCTTGGTCAAAACCTAAATCCAACTTCACCATTAGATTTCTTGGGTCTAAATTAGGTTTGTACCAAAATGTAGGCCCAATCTGAGATCATCTTCACTTAATTTCCAATTTAGTCCAGTTCTGACTCTTTTCCTTACACATATGCCCCTAACTTTTGAAATCTTTGCAAGTACCCCCCTAATTTCATAACTTCTTCACCAAACGGTCCCCACTGCCTCCATACCTACAAAACTCCTAAACCCACCTTACACCGACCTTCAATCAGGAAGAGCTTACTGATTTCACGGCCAATCCCTTCCAAAATTGAAAGGGAGGATCTTAAGACCTTCCTCCTCCATCTGATTGCAATCTCGAGCTCAGATTTGAGCCAAAATGCCCATGAGAACTCCTTGAATTTGCAGGTCCTATTCCATGATTTTCAAGCTTTCAAGTTTAGTTTCCAAGCTTGAAGCTCGACCCAATGGCCTATAAAAGACCCCCGTGCACAACCATACCTCCTTAACTTGGTTTGGACCGGTTCCCTACCTTCTTCCCCTCTCTTCGACCAATCCCTCCGCAAGCTCCAGTGAGATTCTTGTCTTACCTTCTTCACCGGCCGTTACAAACCATAGCCGACTGGTTTCTCCTCCTTAAGCTCCTCAGTGGCTTGCAATACCAGCGAAGGTCGTCTTCCCCTTTCCTCCTCATCGGAGGCCCTTCCTTCCACGGCGTTGACCACACCATACCCAGCATCTTTCCTATCCCTTTCGTCCCTTAATGTAGGTATTTAGGACCCTTTCTTCCTCTCTTATCATTCCCTTTATCTAAAATCCAAAAACAGCCCCCAACGCAGCCAATCACCGTCATCCCCTCCACCTCCGGCCATATCTCTGGCGAGGTCCATCTCACACTACAAGCTGCCAACTACCTCACAGACACTCCCACAACTTCTGCCGTTCCACCACAACCAAAACACCTCTCTTATCTCTCCATTCCATCCACCCAAACTCCCTGTCGAACAATCCACCTTCACGTACCTACTCCGACTCCGTCCAGCCACCATACGCTGCCATTTTCCATGAGACCACCCCATCACATTCACCAACGCCTGGTGAAGCTCCTGAGGTGATTTAATGTGGCCGTAAGGTTGTTTGTGTGATTTTCAGGCCTCGCCGATCTCCACCATTGCCGCCATCACCTCCGACCCCGTTCTTCATGTTTTAGTCACACGAGTCCCAGGTGACACATCAGCCGTTGCGGACAAGGCCTAGAAAGGCCTCCAGGTCTTCAATTAAGGACTCCATCAACTGCAGCCATGCCAATTGAACGAAGATCCTCACAGCAGCACGCACACGAAGGGAGAGGGATGTTTAGTCCCATATCGGGCATGGATAAGCGACCGTGCACGCATATATTGAATTTCTGCTATCCGCTTATTGCCTCAAGACACATGGGGTGAGATCCCTCCTCACTTCTACCGTGCACTCCTCGCCCATGCACACGACATGCGGGCCTGGTCCAAACCCGATTACCCGCTAACCTGCATATCGATCTAACCATGTTATGGGTTTGAGAGAAGAGAAGAGGAGAGAAAGGCGAGAGAGAGCGCGCAGGGGAGGGGAGGCTTTTGGTCCTTTATGCAGATGTGCGACACTTAGTCGCTGAGAAGGAGAAGACCCTGAGAAGAAGCCTTAAGGAAAGCTTGAGATAGTGAAGAAGGCTTTGGTTTCCCTTATGTGTAAAGAGGAAAGGCTAAGACAAAAGAAGAAAAGGAAAGGAACGAAGAAGCTAAGGCGAAAAGAACAAGAACAAAAGAAAGCTCTCTTGAAAAGTACTGTATCAGGCGACATTTAAGTAGTCTGATTACCAAGCCAAATGTTTGACCACTGTTCATTTATTTCATATTTATTGAGTAGTTGATAGGTATGTGCTTAGACTAATAATTGGTGATCAAAATCACCATTATTGTGCCTTAAGCTTTCTTCTTGTCATATTCAACTTTTGCAGCACTCATGTTTTACATTGAATATCAATTTTGCGTATTTATTCATTGAATATCATTATTCTTGACTTATTTCTGTGTTCATTTATATGCAATTAAAGATTAACACGTGAATTCAATATTTACTCCTTATGTTCGACCTCAGACTTATTTTAGATATTCAAGTTATAAATTTTATTTGTTGAGAGATCTATTTAGGACACTTTACTACAACAAGACACACTTAAAACTTCTATCGAGTTCCCCTTCAACATTGCACCATTTATTTTATTCTCCACTTCCTCACGTACCTGCCCAATGCTATTGGAAATTAGTGATATGCACACCCTCAATCAAATTTAACATCCTATGAATATTAAGAGATGGCATTAAATTAATTATACGCACATTCGAGATTGAAAACCACACATTGCGAGATTAAGACTGCACTTTTATCGCAATTATTCATTTTCAGGGATGAATAGGAAAACTTTCATAAAGGAAATGTCTAGGATGTATTAATGAATGAACGAACTTGATCATGCAATTGCGCAACTATCTATGTTTTTCGATCTGCAATTAGGCTCACCTCACGGTAGATCATTCGCTCAAGCTCGCTAAAGAGGTGACTCAGCAGGTGGTTCCCCAAGCCTCTTCCCTGCAACTTCCATTGGGCTTTGCATGATGGCTCGAAGATATAGTAGGTTTTAGAGAGAGATAAAGATAGAGAGGAAGTATTTAAAGTTGGAGATAGAGATATATATAAAGAGAAAGGAAGACCAAGGGAAGCTCGCACGGCTCATCGCACTCCAATTTGGGTGACCTTAGATATACAGGTAAAAGATGGAGAACACACTAATGATAACGTCATCATCAGTCATATCTATCTTTAATTAGTCATAATCAAGGAATAAATACTCCTACATAACCACCAAAAGACCGTAATTCATTGCATAATCATTTTAAGAGAAATACAGTAAAATAGGGATAAAAATGTAATTTTAACAGCACATCTCAATTGCAGAACAATCATAAAATTTCTCAAGAGTTAATTAAAGGTCAAATGGTCTTAAATATCTAACAAGTGGATCTGTACATATAGAAACGGATTTTCACGTGTTTTGAGAATTAAATAACATTTGAAACCCTAAAAATAGATCCGCTTAATTAACTGAGGTTCTAGTCATAATAAAATTCATATAAATCATCTAAAAATCATATAAAAATATTCTCAAGGGTTTGATATGCTTGATTTGCAGACAGACAGTTGCCCTAATCTCGGTTTCTATGCAATTTATCTAGTCAAACTTGGTAAAAACCTAAATCCGACTTTACCATCAGATTCCTTGAGTCTAAATTAGGTTTGTACCAAAATTTGAGCCCAATCAAAGATCATCTTAACCGCCCTCCTAAAGCTTCAACCGCCCTCTTAAAGCCTTTAAAAGGATCCCCAATGCACATCGATCCTTCCACACTCGCTTTTGGCCAGAAATCCCCCTCCTTCCTCCCTCCTCTCCTGCTGAAAGACTCCACGACATCTGGCGATCTTCTCCGACTTCCCTCGTCATCTGCACACAATACCAACGACGGATTTACCTTTCTCCCCCTTGTCCGCGTCGCGCCATACCAGCGGGTGCCATAATTCCCCTCGTAGTCGCCGCTTCTACCCCACCGGAGAGTTCTTCTCCGACGCTGACGTACCCTCGGCAAGATCTCCCCCCTTTCGTCTGTTAGTTTAGAAGTAGTTTAGTTCCCTTAGACTCATAGATTAATTCTCCCCCTCTTAACTCTTGTTTCAACCCCTCGACTACACCACCCACCACCCTCGTCTCCACCTCCGGCAACCACTCCAATGAAGCGTTTCCACCACTACACCTCTCTCATCCGCCTCGCCGAAACTACCTACACCTCCGCCTCGACCCGCCAACCAAAACTCTCAAGAAATTGAGGGGATTGGTATCTCACACCCTCTATCGAACTCAACCCTCACCGCACACACTCACCAACCTCATCAGAGGTCTTCCGACCATGAAACACCTCCACACCACTCGCATTGCACTCGTCGCCATCTAAAAACTCTTCTGAAGCTCTTTAACGCGACCGAAAGGCCTTATTCTTGATTTGCAGGTCTAGGTCCTCCACGTCATTGGCAGACCTGCTTCGAAGAGAGCTTCAAAGCTCATTCGTCACCTCCAGCTCCAGGTCGTAGCGTCGGGTGATGCAGAATTGCTCCAGCAACATACGTGGACCAACGAATTAGGATGTTGACCGCCCTTGTGCTCGAATTTGGCAGAGTTCCTTGCTGCTGCAGTAGAAGAATGGTGTGGGAGCTTAGTCCCACATCATAAACGTGCAAAGCTCCACAGCGGTATAATACGCAAAAGTGTTTGGGGCATATCACCTCCAAACACCGAGGTGAGGTCCCACGCCCTCACTCACTGACCTACCTATGCGTTCTCGCACCTCAGCTGCAATCCACGCCCGCAGCCCTAGTCCCAGGTACACGGGTTCCCGAATACCCGAGCATTTGACTGGACATTGAGAAAGAGAAAAGGGGAAGGAAGAGAGAGAGAGCACGGGGTCAAGGGGGTTTTTGCTATGAAGAATAACGACTAACACTTAGCCATTTAAGAAATTGTGCCCTGTGTGTGAAGAGAAGAGAAAAGAGAGAAGAAAATAAAGAAGTAGAAGATCTGAAGAAGGCTAAGGCAGGAGCGTATAGAAGAAAATCTAAGAGAAAGGAGCCATACAGAAGAAAGCCAACAAAGAAGAACAGCAAAAGAAAATCAATGAAGCACTGTAGCAACACACTTTAAGTCATTTGATTTCACAATCACACATCTGATTCACTGTTTGTTTATTTGATTCTATTTAAGCAATTGCTATATATGTGTTAGGCTCATAATTGGTGATCCAAATCACCATTATTTTGTCTAGAGTTATTTTTATCTCATATACTCATATTATATATTGCATATTAGTTTTTGAATAATTAACTGTGCTCAATTATATTATCTATTGAGATTAGCACGTGAATGCAATACTTACTCCCTATGTTCGACCTCGAACTTCATTTCTGACATTCTGAACTTATAAATTTTATTTGTTATTCTATTTATTGCGGATTTCAAACTACAACAACAATACTTTGATTTAAATCCCTGATAGATCGCCTTCAACACACGGTGAGGGATAGAAATTACATGGTTACAATTTAATTATTTAGAATTTAATTTGGCAGTGAGGCATAGAAAATACACAAAAGGTTGGTGCGAATGATCATGGCAAGTTTTTTTTTAGCACCATCGAAGAAATGTGGATGAAAGGACCTACCGATTAAGATCATGGCAAGATTATGTATCGAAGGTGTAATTTGCTGCGACCCTGCTAAGGCAGATGTAGTTCTCTTTTATCTGCATAAAACAAAGATGAGACTAATTAGTTTGTTATGTTCTTGCGCAAATGCAATTGTGCAATTCCTAGTTTGAATAGAGGTGTGCGAAGAGGGAGGAGATGCATGTACAACCAACTACCTGGGTCGTAAACCGTGTTTACTTGAGCTTCCAAGTTTGCAAAGGCTCCCAATCAATTGTACTCTCCTTTCAAGATAAATGGGAGAACCTTGATGAAACCCAATCAATTGTACTCTCCTTTCTTAATTGTTGAACCGATCATGATACAAAATATTATTTTGACGTATAATTACAAAGTTACTGAAATTTGCACTTGAAGTAGGTAAAGTGTAGATTATAATTACCTGCAAAGGGGTGACCTCTTCCAAAGAGCATGCGAATAATTGATAGCAATTGAGTATTTACTGAAATTTGCATGTGAACTTGAGGATAGCAAATGGCAGCAAAAGGGAATTGATAGCATCAGCTTGATTCTCAGGTTTGTGGAGGGTAGCAAGAGCATGTGAATAATTGTAGACAGTAAATTGGCAGTAAAAACAATATGCTCAAAGACAAGCAAGTTTTGAACATAAGCACTTGCAATAGCACAAGAAAGTTGTGAAGTAGCAGCTAATTGGGCAGCAAACCAATGGGTTTCTTATGCAGCAGCAGAGGATTCAAGAGTACTTTTTTGAACAGACCAAGAGAAGTGAAGAGCAGCAACCCAGTTACTCTTATTTGCAAAAGAATGTGGATGTAGAATAGAAGCAAAAAGATAAAATTAATGAAGAGAACCATCACTTAAATATTGATAAAATTGATGGGTCTAAATTGTGAAACAAGATAAGGAGCAAGATGAAGAATGGCTTGATGCTATTGAGAGTCATACCATACAACAGCAGCAACAACTGCTGAAGAAGCAGTGATGTAGCAGCAATAGAGGTGGCAAAGATGTAGCAACAACGAAGGTTGTGGGCTGGTCGGAGGAAGGAGATGTAGAGGTAGTAGAGAAGGGTGAGGAGGTTAGCGAGGGTAATAAATTAAAAAGGGTAACAACGACAGAGTCTACGGGTCATGTAGTTGGTTCTAAGAATCAGGTGGTTCAGTGCAAGCCACCAGAGCTCTTGCCATAGCTTCTAACCCATATGCCAGAATCTACTGATGTTACTGATGATCATGGTGGGTCTCTTTTGGTAGAGAAGAAGGTGGTGGACTCCAAGGGCAATGTCGTTGGCTCTGAGGAGAAGGATGTTCAATTCAAATAGGTGGAGCTCACGCCAATGCTAGAGCTGCCCGTTGATAGTCCAGTAGTAGCAGATGCCAGTAAGAATAATGGTGTGATCCTTGCATTGGCGATGAAACCTATAGTGTCTATGGGGAAAGATGACGGGGCCACGAAATGGAAGGCTCAATGGAAGCCACCAGAGCATAGGCTTGAGCCTCCGAAGCACAGGACAAGACCCCCTAAACACTGAAATCTTTGCAATTAACCTGGAATGAAGCACTGTAGAGGTGACTGCAATTGTTGATTTTCATATATTATCTCAGACTTCTTTGTCTTTTTCCTCTTACCACCTTCAACTAAGATAGAAATCGGATCTTGCTTTAGTTTGAAAGACCATAACTAATGGTGAATCTTTTGTCTGTGATGCTATCTTACTTAAATTTAGATATGAGTACATCTATATCAAAAAGAAAAACTAGGGGAAGATGGTGTTGGGTAGGAGTCTATGTCCTTGTAACTCCACAATCTTTGAAAACCAACATAATGACACATATATATAACATGTAAAGGAAGATATACTAGGGGAAGAGGGGGTGTTTTGGTGTTGGGTCGCAGTAGCATTGTGGCCCTTATGGGTCAAAAATGTCTTGACACAAATCAAAAATATTTCATAACTGTCAGCATAGGATAATGGGATTACTAATATTTAAAGCGAACTATAGTAATATCTAATCAGCATCATTATAACTTTGCTGTCAGAGCAAGTAAGTGTTTTTTGTAGTGAACGTACCTTGTCACCAACAACCAAAAACTTGTTTATTCCAATAAATTTGAGTTAACATTTTAAAATAAAAAGTGTTCTTCACCTCATTTACTATGTTGAGTCATTAAACAAAAAGTAGCAGCTAAGATAAAACTGAGAATGAGAAAATAAATGGAGGAAACTACAAAAATTTAGTCATAATAAATGACCATTTGAGACAAGGATAAACACTAACAATAAGAAATAAGTACTAGAGATTTTGAATAAGCAAACAAATACAGGTGATGGTGTTACAGTAATGTATATGGGACATGAAAATGGGAAATTGCTTTACTTACCACAGTTGTGCCAACACCAGTTAGTATCTCTACACCAATGCAAGAACAATAAAGCACATTGTAAATGAACTTATAATTGAAATGATTGTGGGACCAATTTCTTATTGTTAGTGGCTTCAAAATACTCAATTTATCAACAGTCAATTACTCATGCATAACTCTATAATTCAGATAGGAAACTAAGCACCCAGATTTAACAAAAATGACCATAAGTACATATAGCTCAGTAAGACATCTAAACTGAATATTATTACATGGCAACCTCCGTATGCATGTTGGCCTAATAGCTTCATGAGCTTCCTGGGCATTTTTCACCTTCTTAAAGTACTTCCTGACATCTTCAGGTGCAAAATTCTCACCATGCCTGCATGTAATTTTTCAAAACTGTCAAGGTAATGAGATAGCCTGGCGAAGAATTGAATTATCAATAGCATAGGTAACAAAAAAAAAAGAAACCATTTATAAGTTATTGAAATAAAATGAAATCAAATGCTGCCAATAAAACCAAAAAATTTAAGTGCTTCTATGTGCCACTAATGCAAAGTAATGTTATTGTCTCTCACAGTGCAGAGTTATAAGACTTGACAGCCAAATAGAACTAATTTGCTCGACTTTGGACACACCTGACCACAATCAAGTGAACCTTGAGAAAACTAGAGTGATAGAGCAGTGGAGAAAGAAGTCAAGGCAATGAAACAAGAGTGCGGAGAAAATTTTGTTTTGGCTCCAATTATCCATTGTAATATCTAATTATTCCAGTTGTACCAATGTGTCACGTAGGCCAGTAACAACAACTAACTCTTGTTCATTCGTGCTCAAATAGATTGATTGATGGAGTCACCTAACTAGTTAATAGTGTTGGCGTTAATTCCTTAAACCCTTAGGGGCCTAACTTAAATTATCCAACCTCTGACTTAGGATGGACCAGTATCTGATCTTGATTGGACTTTATGTTGACTGAGTACCAGTACTCATGACATACAATCGTAGGTTCCATATTGCATGGGTACCGGTACTGATGCCAAGTACCAGTACTCATGTGTTACTGTTTGGAACACAAGTCTAAATGAGTACTCGTCCAATACTTATCATGTACCGGTACTCAATGAGTACTGGTAACACTCCAGGATCCGACTGGTCTCAACAAGTACCGGTACTCGTGAAGAGTACCTGTACTTGTTGAGTACTGGTAAATTACCTGTAGCGAACAAGAATCGATACTGGTGACAGGTACCGATATTTGTGAGCCACAAGTCCTGAAGACCTAAAGCCCATCACCTTAACTGGGATTCACTTGTACCGGTATTAAACTTTAGTACCGATACTTGTTGACGGTTACATAATAGTTTCGTGCATTTTCTGGAATATGAAAGGGATTCTTTAACCAACATCAATTTATGATCTAATCTACAAAGATATATGCACATATATATATATACTAAATCAAAACAATTTAGAGGTCTATCTTCTCTTGTATACACAAGTTTGCAATATTTAGTTACCAGTTATCATAAAACATGCAATCAAACCTAGTCTTATCTATGGGAAAGACACATACCTGTGCTCGTGATAGATTCCAAGTAGCAGGCCTATAGTTAGAGGTCTTCCAAGAGATCCCACCTCAAATCCTGATGGACTGCACAAGAAGATGAAGATCTTCTCCAACCACCCTCCTTCCTCTCAAGAGGTCTCTATCACTCCAGATTCTCTTGAAAATGATGGGGGTTCTCGGAGATTAGGGTTGGTGGTTCTCTTGGGGACCATAACCCCTTAGAGAAATGCAATTAGTCTCACTAATTGCATGGATGATTTACACTTCCGCCCATCGAGGAAGTGTTAATCATAAAACAGGTCACTGCACATATGTTTTAAACACCACACTATTCTCTTTGCATTTTATGCACATGCCCTCAATAAAACTTGAATTGATCACTTTAGTTATGGGCATTACATGACAATCCATTAACTTATTGTTATATGATTATATCTACATGTATGTTTACACACACATGTCCATACGTTGGATTTTAATCCAACAAACAATACTTGCAACTTTGACTATAGCTCAATAACTAACCACCACTTTCATTACACACTGGTTCAAATTCATCCACTATAGTTCAAACATCGCTCCCTAAAGCCCCTGACAGAGAAACCATATATAGGCAGTGGCTAACAGACACCAACAACAACAAAGCCTTTTCCCACCCATTCCATTGACAAGGGAAAATGCGACCCCAGAACCAAAAGCCGCTACCATGCTGCAAATATTATTGTAGAGTACAACAGACATCATTAGCAAAAACAAAAGTGTATATAAAGGAGTGCTTAGTCATTTTCCTGTTGCTACTAACCACAAAGCTATAGCCAGCATTTTTCCCAAATATGCATACACATAAACTCACATGCCCCAACACACAGAGAACACACATGTGAAAGGCATAGTATAATCCCTTAGGTTTATGTTTTGCCATCATATAGCCTTTCCTATGAGTTCTTCCATGGGAATTATAGTGCATGTTCCAAAGAGGAATAGGGTCAATCTAATTAAGTCAAGGATAGAACAAAGAATAGAGAACATCTACACTAGGAGCAATAATTTATTTTTGAATATTTTTAACTGGGGAATCTTCAATAAATCCTGATAGTAAGAAACTAAACAACAAAGAGAATGCATATTTACATGTACACACATACATGACACACACACATACGCATGATTGTTTGTATTTGTATAAATATACCTATATATTTCTGTGTATAGATAAATATATGTATATTTATAAATATTTGCACGAAGATGTACATACCTACTGATAAAATCAAAGGATTATGGGTATTGCTATCAGTTACTTTGCAAAAAGGTAAGATAGATGATAACAAAAACACAAAACAAACCGATGTATTCATGCTTTCATGGGTGTTTAAAGCATCCTTTGGAAGGTCCTCCAGTGGAAACCTCCTACATCCCCTCATAGTCCCCTTTAGGAGAAATATTATGAAAGTCCCTGGAAGGTCCTCAGTATTTGCATTCTCTGCAATAGAACAAAGGGTCAAGAGGTTGGAAAGGTACTGGAAGCACTTTTTTCTGAATGCTGCTCGCCTAAGGAAACATTAAAAGTCCCAACAAAGAAGACTAAAGGTATAATTAGAGAGCTTGGTTACAAAGGAAATGGGTAGAAATTATAAAAAGGTTGTCAGAGGAATATTTAAAAGAGTGGAGTTATGTGGCAGAATTACCTGGAATTAGAAAGTATGCTGCCGATGCACATGCTATATTTTGTTCTGGTCGTTAGCAGGAAGTAATGCCCACTAATCAAAAGTTGGAACTTTATTGGAAGCTCTTGAATAAAGGAGGTGGACAAAAACAATGAATTGTAGGGGCTATATAGGTGGGGGGAGATAGAGAGAGAGAGCAAGGTATGGATGCTATCCATTTTGCATGATGGTCCAACTTCTGAAAAAATGATGCTAACACTGATTGGCACCATAGCAAGGGATTCTTCATTTTGCTTCACCTTCTGTTCTTATAACTTGTTTTTTGGGGTACATCCCTGAGTATTGCTTTGGGAACTTTCAGTCGTGCCTGCTATGTGGTCTGCTCACTGATAGCTCCACTCATATTTTCTCCTCGTGCGTGGTTACTAATGCGGTATGGAGAAGAGTATGCAGACAACCGCTCCCTATTTGGGATGATTTGTGGAAAAATTTTTTGATGCGTGACAAGCTACCCTGTCATATGGTAGCAGTTATGTGGTGTGTTTGGAGAGTGAGAAACGATTTTTTTGTTTCAAGAGAGGCCGGTATGTGTGCAGTAAATTGTAAATGTATGCTAGTCTCTCATACATTTGTAGGGGTCTATTTTGTAATCTTGCTTTATTCTTGATCAATAAAATGCTCTCCCAGATTACTACCGTAGTACGATAGCTTTCCTTATTGTTTCAAAAAAAAAAAAAAATTGCTTTGGGAATGACATTTAAATGGATGGTGAATTCGACTAAAAAAAATATGTGATGATACTTATCAAAGTTAAGTTGTAAAGGCTATCAAATTCAGCAAATTTCACTTATATCCATATGTAATTGTATGCCCTACCCTATATTGCAAATTATGCTCCCACCAAATAGATAAAGGGTAGTCGTTTGGATTCTTGGTGAAATAAGCTGGAGTGTACAATCCAAACACATTGGTTGTTTTCACATTACTCAAGAAAAAGACAACAGATCTCACACCTTAGTTGATAGCTATGATCGTCTACTACAAAGTTGCATAGGAAAACAAAAGATTTATGAGAATCTTGGTTCTCAGTAAAATAATTCCATAGACAAGTCCTGGTACCGGTCCTACAGCTTCACCAGTGGGTTCTGCTGTTGCTGCAGGGGAGGCGGTGGAGCCATCACCACGCCCTGGTGCTATTGCTATTGACGCTTCCTTTCCATCACCACCAGCTAAGTGTTGGGGGCAGAGAGAGGGAGAGAGGAATTCAAAAGATTCATTTACTGCAGAATAACGTAATCAAAACCCTCACAAGCCATCACCTCTGACATAATTGAAATAAGGAGGTAAATGTGCTTCATTAATTCATCATAAATGTGCTTCATTAATTCATCAACAATCAAAATAAGGAGGTAAGAGCTTAAAGCTGATTCATAGAACAAATTGATGGTGATATCAAAATAGTCTTTCAACCCAACCTGAATCCTCACACAAGCTACAACTCTATCAAACATATCCCACATGCTCATTGTTTACTGGTCCTCGTCCATGTGTGATGCATGTGTATGCACAAAAATCCTTTTGAATTTGATTAATCTAAGATAGATGGCACATGAGTTTTATTTTTCACCCCATCCTTGCAGGTATGGTTACATATCTATGTCTAGTGACTCTACAATCCCAAATGAATATCATATGGATGGCAAGAAACTGAAAGATCCATCTTCCAGCTAAACTATGCTGCAGCCATATTCTCGCCCTCCAAGATCATAGCCTAACCCTTATAAACTTTTGTGTCTGCATGTATTGGACCCATTTTTTAGCAAATCCTCATTTGGATCATATTAATGCCATGTCCATCTTTATCCTCATCTTCCTGCCAAATGCTTTATTTGTGTGTCTCTGTGCACATATATTAAATCCACAACTTCAACAGAACTATAAAATCAGGTAACTACATAAAAGGTAATTTTCAGTTAAAGCATTCTTAAAGAAACTTTTTACTTTTGTACAGCTTCTCTTAGTGTAGCCACCTTTAGCAGAGTCCACCTCTTGATTGCTCTCCACCTTGTGAACTGATTACTTTTAGGTAAGTCCAACAGATCAGTTTTCCTTCCCTTCCGACTTTGCGTATGAATCTTCCTTGATCCATTTTCTGATGCAAACTCACAATGATCTCCATTAGACTGCACAACCCAAAAAAATTCCAATAACTATAATAAATTTTAACCATGGCTGCACCTGAACAAATTAACATCCAGAGTGTTAACCAACTTTAAGTTTAATTATCAGTAAGTGTAAGCTTCAGCTCAAAACTGTACTCAAAAGTTTAATTAGCTGTGTCCAATTAGAGAGAAATAGTGGTCTGGAGAACTTTTTTGCCATTCATAAACCAAATAATGGGTGGAAAATCTCATCGTCCTCCTTCATAGCTACTGGCACGTTAATAAGTTGTGTGTCTGATTGGAAAGAAATATTGGGACAGTTCTGGAATGTGAAAACATGAATAAACAAAGTGATATACATGGTTATTTTCTTGGTAATATTAGTTGGTGAGAATGTAAGACTTTCAGTTGATCTCTTCATGATTTCATGCATTGCAGAATAACAAATAGATTGCTTTTTTAAACCCCTTCTTCTTCTGATTTTATTTTCCAAAATGTGATCTCTCAGTGGCATCACATTAGATGGCTCTTGCTATTTTTACTTTTTTCTCTGATTATCCTCTGGATGCTACAGCTTTTTCTCTAAAGAGTTTGTGAAGGATTGCCACAGTTTTGCCAAAATGTGATTACTTTTTCCTTCTCAAATAGTTTTCTCTTCATGCTCAGCTTTTTTCTCTGATTAGCTCCTCCTATTCAACACTATGGACCCTTGCCGCCTACATTACATCCTAAGCAAGTTTCAAAGCAATAGGGCATCATTCTTCGTAAGTAAGTGGGAATCCCACACCTTGCTCCTAACATAACTAGACAAGCCCCAACCCTTCTAGCAGACCACATTCACACCTCATCCGAAATTCCAACACTTGCCCTACACCGCGAACCTCGTCGCCGTCACTCCGGACACTCCACCTCACACCTCAGACCAAACCCGACCTAATCCAACTTGACGCAGCCACCAGCACCACATCAGCACTCTAAACGCGAGTTCGAACACACAAGCACGATCGCGAGGAGAACTTTGCCAGGAAGCAAGGGAAAGCGAGTTAGAAGAAGCTCACACTGTGGGTTTAAGATGTGTCAACGACCTCAGGAGGACTACGGATCCTCACTCCCCTATGCCGCCTTCAGGGGATCCGCATCGCCTCGTAATCCACGAACCCTAGAAGCTTCTCCAGATCTCGACTCGCCACTCCTCCGCTCCCCCTCCACCAAGTGTGAGAGAATATATAGAGAGGGAAGGGATCGCCGGAGCTCTCTCGAAGAAGATTCGAGGGTGAGCAGGAGATTAGGGCATCAGGGGCGAAGTTGGAGGAGCTCGAGCGGCGTCGAAGTTGGCATGTTTGAGGTCGGGGAGGAAAGAGTTGAGCAGTAGGGTTAGCACAAAGACATTTTTCCTCCATGGTTCTTTTTTACCTGAAGGTGCCTGCCAGTGTACCATATATTACTAGTAACGTATAATAGGAAGATATATATTGATGTTAGTGTAGATGTATCATTTATGTAGGGTAATTTTCTTGTAGTGGAGTATTGTGAGTGTGCTATGTATACATATGTGTGTGTATATATATATATATATATGTGTATGTATGTATGTATTTATATATGTACTTAATATATAAGTATAGAGTATGCATATGTAATATAAATCTATAAATGTATGTAAATAAGTAGTATATGTGGGATAGGTTTCTTTTTTTGCCTTTTATGTATATAAGGTTTTCAGTGACGTTTTTGAAGGCTTTAGTGACACTTAAGTCTGTCATTGTTGATATGTATAGTGGTTAAGTTTAGTTTATGGATAGTTTGTATATCAGTAAATATATATATATAGTTAGTGAGTATATAGAGTAGAGTTAGATTATTTTTACCTTAGGTTGTATATAGTTTTACCTAAGGTTTAATATTAGTTTGTATATATGTAGATATGTTAATATATATGTTAGTAAAGCATAGGTTTGTATATTTAGTTAGTATTTTTGTACCTTCACTTAGATATTGATTAGTTTAATTATATATAACTACCATAGAGTAGTTTAATTAGTTTTCCATGCCTATTTAGTTGTAAATATTTTTGTGGCATGATAGTTAGTATTAACTAATTCATTTTGTAAATAATTAACTGATTTATTCATTCTTTGATTCACTTGTAATTAAACTTAACATTTATAGAATAAAAGAGCATTTTTGGATAATAGAGAGTAATGTAAATCAATAATTGCCTCTTAATGAATGACCAGGAATAAACTAGTAAAAATTATGTAAATAAATAATGATTGAACATCCGTCTAGATTGTGACTTTACTACAATAGCGACACATAATTAATAAGCGATTCAGATGGGCGATCATAATACATCCCTTTATCTATCTTTGTTTTGTAAGGGTGACTGCCCCAATTTATAAGGAGACTAACATGATTAATGAAATTTTATTTTCCTTTTTTTTTTTTCCTATAGTGTATGGGTCTTGTCTAATTCAAATGACACATCCCTCCTAGTTGTGTGCAATCATTCTCAATGAAGTACTCTAACTCTTAACTATCAGGTTTTAATGAGAATTTGTTGTACTCAAGTGTTGCAGTCAGTCTTAGCAACGTGGTCTTCCCAAGCCCTCTTGGCAGGGTGAGCTTGCTTAGGAAAATCAGGCCTTAGGTTGACGATGTACTATAAGCGAGGTATATGTTGTTCATCTAACGCTTTTAACTCGTATGCCCGACTGAGTTTGACGTGACCACTCTATAAGGGCCCTTGTAATTGGGTGGTAGCTTCCCTTCTGGTTTAGTCAGTTGGATGCCTTTACACGTCGATTGCCTTCTTGTAGGCAGCTTCCTTACTTCCTACTTCTTCTCTTGCTACCTCAAGAAGATCTAGGGTAGCCCACATATATTCGTCATTTTTATTGGGATCACAAAATTTGACCTAGTAAGATGGTAAGCCGACTTCGAGCGAAATTTAAGCCTCTGCTCTGTATACCATGCTAAAGGGTGCTTAACCTGTGGTAGTTTTTTGGCTCATTCTATATCCCTAAAGTACGTAGGGTGGCTCTTCCACCCACTTCCCTTTGGCATTCGTCGAGTTTTCTTTTTAGAGTTGTTATGATGGTCCAGTTTGTTACTTCCTCTAGGTCGTTAGTGGGATGGGCCACTAATGTGAATTTTAGCCAAATACCTAGTCAACACAAAAGTATTCAAATTGCTTGAATGTGAATTGTGTCCCATTGCCTGCCACAATTATTTGAGGAACTTCGCAATGACATTATTTCTTTTCGAACAAAACTGACCACTCACTCTACGTTAAGGGTTGCCATAGCATTAGTATCCACCCACTTAGAGAAGTAGTCGATTGCCATGATCGCAAACTTCTAGGTGGGGCCTATAAGGAAAGGCCCTCTGAATTGCATGATCCGCTATGAGAATGGCATAAGCGATGTTATAGGTACCATTTCTTCAGGCAGGGGTTTAGGTATGTTAACGAACCTCTAGCACTTAACGTATTTTTGGACAAACTCCTCGACATCATTGGTCATCCAAGTCTAGAAGTAGCTATATTGTGGGAGTTTAGCGACCAGGGATTTTGGTCCTCCATGGTTTCCATAGAGTCCTGCGTGGATGTTCATTAGGGCTTGGCACACTTCTTTGGGACTCAAGCATCTTAATAGGGGGGTTGGATGTCGTTTCTTGTATAGGATGCCATCCAAAATTATGCAGCAAGCCACCTTCAGGTGGAATGCCCTTGCATTCATGATCCAGTAGGGATTTGTCCATCTTGAAGAGAGCTAGGGGTGGGGTCCAACCTCGTTCCTCTCAGATTTATCGCTATGACTAGCTTTGTTGAATGGTGAGGTTGTGATCTCTTCCAAGTAGACATCATTGTCTCCATCCGATTGGATTACAAAAGCGATCTTGGATAAAGCATCTGCAAGGAGGTTCTCCACTCAAGGGACCCATTTGATGTTGACATGCTATAAGTCCACCATTGTTGCCCTATCTTCCTCTGTGTATTGAGCCATTATCTGATCCTTCCTTTGGAACTTGCCTTGGATTTGATTTTCCACTAGTTGCGAGTCCATAAACACATCATGGGCTCCCTTCCCCATCATCTGGGAGAGCTGGAGTCTCGTTAGGAGGGCCTCGTATTTCATGTCACTATTTATGACGGGAAAGCCAAGTGCATGGCATATTTGCCTAAGAACTCGTTGGGTGATGCTAGAACAACTACGACACCTATTTTGCTCGAGTTTGATGACCCATCCATATGGAGTCGCTAAGTTCCTTCACTAACATGCAAAGTCGAGGTAAAATCTTCCAAGAAGTTTGCCACACTACTAGAAAAATGAGATCTACCGTCGGTTAAACAAACGATGGCAAAAACATATTTGTTGTTGCTTTTGTTACAAAGCGACGGCAAAGGGGCGGTGTAAATTTCCCTACTCTGTCGCTACTAAAAAGAGCGATATTTGTCGTTGTTTGGTTAAACAAGCGACGGCGAATGTGTTTTGTTAACAAGGCAGGGCATTTGGGTGAGCGGCGAAAATTTTTGAAGTGACATTTGCCATCACTTGATTAAAGCGACGACGAATGTGTTTCGTTAAGGAGGCAAGGCATTTAAGTGCATGGAGGGGCATTTAGGCCCGACCTCCCATCATTATTTATCTTCCATGAAACAAACCCAAACCCTCCTGAGCCCCTCATCCACGCCAATCCTTCTCGTCCTCTTTGATCGAGGAAAGCCCCCTCATCGTCAAGTTGTCCACGCCACCCCTCCTCATCGTTCTCCTCCACCTCGAGTGATTCCCTCTTCCTCTAATCCTCCTCCTTGCCCCCCTACTCCTCCTCGTCTTCCTCCTCCTTGCCCCTCTCCTCTTCCTCGCCGCCCCCCCACCTATCCTCCTCCTCTTGTGCTGCCCTACCTCTCCTCCTCCTCCTCCACTACCCTCCTCATCCTCCTCCTCCTCCCCACCACCCTCCACCTCTCCTCCCCCCTGCTCCCTCCTCATCCTCCTACTATTGCTACTGCCCCGTCCTCGTCCCCCTCCTCCTCCTCCTCCTCCTCACCCCCTCCTCCTCCTCCTCCTCCCCTCCCCGAACTCCTCCTCCTCCTCTCTTCCTGCAACCCCCCTCCCCCACTTCCTCTTATCCTCCTCCAAATAAATCCATATTTCTCGTAATAAAGTTCTTTTCAATTACTCAATACATACTTAAGCTCTTTCTGATTAAGTCGATGTTTTATTTACTTCAACAGGTTGGGCTTAGAAAACTGATAGGACTAGCTAGGGAAACAAACATTCAGGTAAGTTTGTTACTTATGTGACTTTGTCATTGGTTAGATGGTTTGGTACCTAGAATTCATTGAGCTAGTAATATTCAATTTTTTTCTCGTTATCCAATTACAACTTGGAACGCGTATTCCTCTTGTTCCTGATTTAGGTTGAGGAACAAAAGAAACTAGATGTTCTGTTAAATGGGGCTTTCATTAAGGCTCTTGTTTGCAGTGGGCGCACGGTGGGCTATTATGAAATTTAGTTTATCATACATTTAAAAGATAGAATTCAATTTGTTTTGACACTCAAAAAACTTTTTGAACTGTGATAATGAGAAAGACTGAAATTTTTTCCATCAGTGCATTCTTGTTTCAAAAGAAGATGAGTGACTTTCATGGTCCCATCCCTGTGTGGAAGGTTTCTACTAGTAGTACTTTTCATTTACACAATTTTGACTGCATTTATACTGATCCTTTTAATGTTTTTTTGCTAATTTAAATTTGATGGTGTAGATATTGTGTTGTTTTTGATCCTCTGGATGGATCCTCAAACATTGACTATGGTGTTTCCATAGGAATAGTAAGATTAAGATCCTTTTTTTCTTTTTGCCGTCACTTGACCATCTTCTTCTGAATGAAATCTTACTATTGGTTTGCATATGAAGATTTTGAAAGCAGAAGAAATTATCTCCTTAACGATCTTCTCATATGGTGACTTTTGTAGGGAGTTGTCGTGACATCGTTTGGTGTCATGAAGCTAGCAACCTCAGATTTCAAGATTTTGTATGGAGTGACTTGTTATCCTCCATTATCTTCAAACACAAACAGGTGAAGTGAAATAATTGTTATTTATATAAATAGATATTTGGGATTTTCTTGGAGACCACACAGGGCAATTTCCCTTTCCTTTAATCCAACATCAAAGATGAGTTTTTAAACAACTTGCTTGTTACTATGTTTGCAACTTTTTTTTCCCGAAGACCCGCCTCGAATTTCATCAACATGTTGAATGTTGCTTGTTTTGGAGGACCTCATTTTTGTTGATTTGTTGTTAAGCCTTGTGAGAAAATCTCTTGATATTTTTCGCTTAAAAAACTTCAGCATGATGATTTCCTGCCTCCTCTTATGTTTCACTTAATTGGGTTTACACTTTGATAATTGTGATCTCCAAAGTTATTAAATATGACTCAGATCTTTGGAATCTACATGATACAAGATCCTCAAAATATATCTTTGAATGATGTGCTCCAACCTAGAAAGGATTTGGTAGCGATTGGTTATTGCATGATAATTCACACAACATCCCTTTCTGTCCATTTTCCTTGTCATGCTCACTATAGATGGAATCTGCATCTTCCAATGTGATGTGTTCTAATTTTTTTAAAATTATTCATCGCAGCTAGTGCTAAGTACTGGGAATGGTGTCAATGGATTTACACTGGATCCATCTTTAGGGGAGTTCATACTTACACAACCAAATATCAAGGTAAGACTATTCTTGTTAGGTCATCTTCAGTACATTAGGTGCTTGTCAAGGATATGTAAAACCCATAAATCTCTTATTTCTTTGAAGCATAATTTCCTTTTGCATTTGATTTGCTCCCTCCAAATATCAATGCAGGCAATTTTCATAATATTTTATCCTTATTTTAGTTTTGCATATCATAGCGGTTCATTCTATTGAACCATTTCCAATAAACATAAAATATTACTTCAACTGACCACTAAAGCAATTGTGAATGCTTATTAATTTAATTTGTTTGATCATAGAAGTGGATATTTGATGTAGATCCCCAAGAAAGGAAAAAATTATTCATGAAATGAAGGGAATGCTAAAAATTGAGACAGGTCGAGGACAAAGTAGGTGCCATTTGAGTCCCTCCCATGGTTAAAATGCCAAATTTTATTCAAGCTCCCTTACACTATGATTTGTATGTTTGTGGAGAAATGCAAGTTTCTCCAGGACGGTTCATCTCCCAAATCCTTGAGATACATTGGAAGGTATGAGTTACTTTGACTGCTTGACACAATCTTTCTCAGTTAGAGATATTAACGAGTGAGCATAGAAACAATTGAAATGTGGGATCCCTATAATGATTTTCTCCATTTCTAAAAGCTAATCCATCTTTAATTACCAATTGATAACCCAAGGGAATCAGCATTTGGGACATGTTAGAAAGTTTTCATATACAAGGATGTCACTCAAATTCACCTAAGCTATCATTTTAATTAATGCAATTTATACCTGCATTTATGCATCTTTTTTTATTTCCTTTAAAGATGGCATGAAATCTTATGATCCTACTATAATTTTCATGTTTAATAATGGGATTCAAAACATAGGCTTAGACTAAATGCTTACAGCAATGAAGCAGGAAAGCAAATTTTCTTTCAATCAAGAGGAACTCCCTTATTCTCTCTACAAGTTGTGTTGATTTGGGTCTGAACTACTTGACATGCTACTTTTGGAATGCTTTTATTTCTTCTAGATTACTTCTAATTATAGACCCTTATATGAACACGAGCACAGGATGGATATCGACTTATTATGTAGCCATATCAAGTTTGATAGTTGCTGCATTTGTGCAATTGTTATGGGGAACAATTATATGTAAAGAACCTCAAGAAGGTGTGTGCGAATCTGGTGTGGGGAACCAAAGACAAGAGGCTCATGGGGAAGGGCCCTGTCAAGATGCCTACTAAGGTGGATCCTGCCATGGTGAAGGTCTCTATTTTCTATTTTTTGTTTTTTTTATACATAATATATCCTGTCGTCAGGATAGATAGATGCAGCATATGTCTTCTTACTTCATTATTTAGAGTTGGCTTATCACCACATTATGTGAGGGTTCAAATTTTTAATATTCATGAATGGCTTAACAATTATTTAGATTGAGGGGCTTCTTAGAGAGGAAATGGGTTTTGTTGGACCACTTTTTAATGGTGGCTGGGGTGGGAGGTCCCCTTTCATAAATGACCCAACAAGTTAAAAAAAAAAATCCCATTCATTTTTTCCCTTGTCCATTCTTTTTCTTTCCCTCAATTCCTTCTTCCCTACTCTCCTTTTTCTTTCTCCCTCGCCGGCTGCTGCTACTTCAACCACCGTTGCCCCTACCATCGTGGCCGTTGCTGCTACTATTTGCTTTGCTGCTATTGCTACCATTGTTGCAATTGTTGCTATTGCAGTTGTTGCCGCTGTTATGGTCGATGTTGCTATTGTTGTCGTGGTTGCACTACGACGACTGTGGGTGGAGGTAGTGGCGCAAGTGCTGGAGTAGGAGCTGAGGTCGACAAGACCTCAATTGAGGGTAAACTGATCTCTATTCCTAGATTTTATGTTGCCCTAATCCTTAGGTTTTGGGGCTTTTTGGTTTAGGAGGTTGCTATGATGATGATGGTCATTTTGATCTTGTTTTCGTTGCTAGGGAAGCTTTTGGGGTGTCGTTAGAGCGAGGAGGGAGGTGAACACGTAACGGGAGGTCATTTGAGGTGCTCATCTCAACCCTAAGGCAAGGACCTTCTCCCCCCTACCTTGAAAACCATCTCTTGACGCCAAAAACATGAATGGATCAGTGATATTTAGACCAAGCTAAAAATTTGATTTTTATTTGAACTACATTCCTAATGAAAACACTGAATGGGGGGTTAGCTTAATGTATGTGTTTGGACAAAATCAGGGTGGTAGGAACTCGCCTTCTCTCGATGAAAATCATCCTTTGTATTCAGATTTCATGGTTTGGTAGAGTGGCAACATTAAAACTTCATATTATATTGCAATTATCATGAGCCTTGGAGATGGTGGGTATAGGACCCAAATGCATATGTTAAGGTGGGTTAAGAGCATTTATTTTTTTTTCCTTACGTAGTGGTTTATAGCAAGATCATGCTAAAAAGAAATTTTGATTTGAAGTAGACATATGCCTAGCGTGACGAGGTATGTAGCGAGTCGTTATAAGCCAAGTTTTATAGTTGCGGGGTGTGCCCACTTATTTTGTATTCGTGTGTTTGGAATGTGGGGTGCACCCACTAATTGTTGTGGCATGAATGTATAGGTCTTCATTTCAGGTACAGGATTTTGTAAAATATTGAGAAAACAGGGGAAACTCTACCAGATTTTTAGCAGGTTTCAGCCCCTTAGTTTTATGTGTTTTCCCTCTTATACCCTTTTTCATAGACTTTTATTGCCCTAACTAACTCAATAATTGGGACCAAGCATCATTACACCCATTAATCTTCTCCTTAATCGTCGAAGCATTAGGGCACGTGACACTATGAGTTGCATTATTATGAGTTGCATTATTATGCCGCATAAGCACAACATTGATACTTGTTTCAAGAACTTTAGGATAGTGGGCATCTCTAACATGGATAGAATCTGGTTTTAGGCTTTGAAATTATCTACTTCACTTGCCACGTAAGCTTTGATTGTATCTTTCATTAGTGTCATGGTTTCTTGTTCTGCTTCTGCACATTAGCAATCTATCCAAGAAAGTCAATTTCCCTGCACATATATTTGCACCACCTGATGGGAGGAAATTCTTTGCAACATGGGAAATGCATATCTCTACGTTAGTTTCATGTTTACAAGAGATCTTGAATTTTATTGTTGGCTTGATTTGACATTTTCTAGGATAACTTATATACACAAACATGTCTAAGGATCCTAATTTTCACAATTTAAAAAAAATATTCCATACTGTCGGTTTTTCAAATAATTGATGACATTGCACGACTTTTTTTTAAACAATGGTGGCGGTAAATACGAATAAACGATGGCATTTAAGTTTTTAGTTTTTTAAAAAAATTATATAAGAAGCGACGGCATAAAACTCAAAAAGCGGCTCGTTAACACGGGAAAATGTGATATACAATCTCCATCGTTTATTTTGTAAGTGACAGGAAATAAAAATATCGTCGGTTATAAAACGACAGCAAAAGGTCCAATCTGTCTGCAGGGTGAATGATAATTGGACGTCGAATTTTCTTTATAACCAATGGGAAAACGAAACAACAATGCTACTTATGTTGTCGCTTCATAGCGTCGGTTGAAAGGCTTTTACCGTTGATTTCCAATCGATGGCAAAGGTCGATATCATTGTAGTGCCAAGATCTACCTTTTAATTGTTAGGTGGGATTGATACTTAATATTGAGTTCTACCAATTCTAGGGCCCATCGCATTTGACGGGGGGAGCTTAAGGGCCTGTGTAGTATCTTCCTTAGTAGTTGGTCAGTTAGGGCTATAATGGTATGTTCTTGGACGTAGGGTCTAAATTTTCTAGTGGCATTGACTAAGGTCAGGCCAGGTTTCTTGATTGAGGGTACTTTGCTTCTGCTCCCAGGTATGTTTTACTTACAAAGTAGACTGCCTTTTATATTCCTTCTTCTTCTTTGATGAGGGCGGTGCTAATGGTTGGATTTGAGGTGGCTTAGTATAAGTATAGGAGCTCTCTCAATGTTGGGGCTACTAAAATGTAACAACCCGATTCCCGAGTCCCCACGAGACACGAGAACCGGACCAACTCGACTAATCCCAAGACCTAGTCGTCCAACGAGGAAGTAACCAAAAGAGCAGCAAAATAAACCACATTCAGCATGAATATAACTAACAGTAAGGAAATACGGCAGTAAAGAAAGAAGCCACTACAGTATATACCACCACAACAGTAGAACAACATTCATAACATAATATGAACTGCGGGTAAAGAAAAGTATAGCGGAAACAAGAACTACTCACTATAGTGGAACAAAAAAAAAAGTGGTACAAGAGAACAGTGGTAACTCTACTGGACCCTACTCGGCCCAGCGTCCTCTACAGCCGCTGACCCTGGCTGCTCGACACCTGGTCCTGAAAAGTAACGAGTGTAACACATCAGCAAAACGCTGAGTAGAGTGGCAGCTAAACTAAAGAAACAGTAAAGTGTACAGTAGCTGTTTTAATTTTCTTTCTTCCTTTATTTACGTCTTTCTATTGTCTCAAAATTTATCTATTTCTCTGATCCTTCACTTGATCTCGAATGTTCCTCGTGGGAACGATCTTGATTGCAGTCTTTTCCGAACAATAGAAGTAGCACGTGGGAGAGCACCACGTGGTGATCTCCTGGCCGGGAGAGTCCCCTGTGGTGATCCTACTCTCAGTCAACCACCCCAAGGTCACGGACAGGCGTAACGGTGACTACGGCACGCGCGATAAACGCACAGGTAGCTAACCCGCACTGGCACGCGGTCAGTCGTTTCCGTTAACCGGTGCGCCCAAAGCACAGCACGGAACCAGTACAGGGCAGAGCCCTCTCAGTAACAGGGGTCCAACCCCTCCACAATAACCAAACAGGGGCCTTGCCCCTCCACAGTCCGTGCACCCTCGCCTGACTACCCTGGTTTGCCCAGTGGGCCTAACAAGTCGGTGTAGGAGGCTAGTAGAACCCCGGGGCCTGTGGGGTAGCTAGTACCTCCCTACACTAGTAGCTCTCCTCGGTACTACGTACACGAGGGCCAACAAGTCGGTACAAAGTGGCCAGTCCTAACCCCGGGTCCTTGGGGCGGCTGGCTCCGCTCTGCACTAAACAGGGGGACAGTCGCTTTCCTTGGTACTACGTACTCAAGGGCCAGCTCACTTCCCCAATTCTATTCCATTCACCTTCCAGAAGTTCTACTCCTAATTCCCCGTAGGGTTCCAGCTCTTTTAACTCGGCACATTCAGGTTTCAGCCTTTCCAGTTTCACATTTATACAATCCATGTTCTCAATCACGTTTATTTATTCATAGCAGGCAGCTGTTAATTCAATTCACAGGCAGCTATTATTTCCTTTCCACATTTTCCAAGACTGCAGTATTCATACATTCCACTGGTTTTCCCATCCTAGGATTCATGCCATATCCTAGGATCTATCATACAATCTAGTTTTCCAGCCCTATGATTCATGCAACACCCTAGGATCTACCATTCAATCTATTTCTCATTTCTAGGATTCATGCAATGTCCTAGGTTCTATTTATGGTTCCATAATTTAACAGATTATACCAGTAAACTTAAAAGCCACTCTACCGGTTACAACAGGAGTACTGGGGGCGTGGTCAGGAATCTCGCGTGCCTCCGCAACCCCCGAGACAGCAATGGAATGGGGTCCTATCACAAGGATCAAACATAAGGAGTTTCTCAAACAGTATATAGCTACTATAGACGGGTAGAGGATTTAATTCCGAAAAGAACGCAACTCGAAACGCGGAAAACGGAACCCGAATGGGTCCTAAACAGGTCGAAAACGACGAAACAGTGCAAAATTAGACGTCTGGAACTTATTCCAGACATCTTAAAAAGTGGATCAGGGGTTACCTTGCTCTGCGTGGTCTCTCAGACATCCAGAAGCCTGTGGGGGCATCTGGCCTAGTTCCTAGACGTCCGATGGTCACCCCGGACGTCTGGAAGTCGCTCCAGTCGTCTAGCACTGCA
This sequence comes from Thalassia testudinum, assembly GCA_037157565.1. Taxonomy (NCBI): domain Eukaryota; kingdom Viridiplantae; phylum Streptophyta; class Magnoliopsida; order Alismatales; family Hydrocharitaceae; genus Thalassia; species Thalassia testudinum. Next base: position 152,468,725 of record JAZHRO010000031.1, read on the forward strand.
GCCAGACGTCTGATTTGTGTTGGGTGGCGAATCAGAACCTGTGCGTACCCATTTCCTCTCTCTCTCAGTACGGTCAGTCAAAGAAAAGGAAGGAAGACAGAAATAACTCACCTTTCAGAGGTCTGTATAGTCCTCCAGACGTCGTCCCCGTTGTCTGGCTGGAAGCCCAGATGTCTGATTCTGGAAAAATTTCCAGAATCAGAGCGCGACTCGCCCTCCGCCCGCGACGCACGGCCGCGCCGCGCCTCGTCCGCCTGCTGCTCGAGCTGCAGCAGGCCTCCTGCATCACCCCACGTCTGCTGCTTCCCCCGCCGGCCGGCCCTAGTAGCCCCGGCGAGCTCGCCCTCACGGCCGAGCGCCTCTTCCCACGCGCAGCACCTCCTCCCACGCTCACCGCGGCTATCGCTGCCGCCGCTCACTCGTGCTCGCTCTCATGCACCGGTTGGAAGGAGAAGAGGAAAGGGGGCGGAGGTGACAGGAGTAAGGGGGAGGGCGTGGCCTTTTAAGGCCGCGCGAGGAGGAGAGAGAGAGTGGGACAGAGGGCACAGGAGGGAGAGGGAAAAAGAAAGAGAGAGACTCTCGCAGGTCTGCACGCTCAGGCGCGCAGACGAAACACGCGTGCCGAAAATAATCGAATCCCAGACGTCTGGAAGGGGTTCCAGTCCCAGACGTCTGGAAGGGGTTCCAGACGTCTTAAAAACGTCTGAAGCCGCGTGTTCGTAACAATATAACAAACTCAAAGTAAGTTTCGTCCCCGAAACTTACGTTAACTAGAGTGCGGGAAAGACGTCGAAATAACCATAACAAACTCAAAGAGGATCGAAGCCGATCCGAAAAGACGTACCCGAGAAGAGCTCCGAGTACCGCTCCCGCATTGCCGCCTCAGGCTCCCAGGTAGCCTCCTCGTACCGCGGCTCCTCCACAAAACCTTTACCAGGGGTACTTGCTTTCGTCTCAAACTGCGGACGGCTCGGTCTAGAATCTGCACTGGCCACTCGGGGTAGGTCAGGTTGTCGTCCACCTCGATGCTCTCGTGACTTAGTACGTGACTGGGATCGGCTATGTACTTCCTGAGGTTGGACACGTGGAACACGTCGTGCACACCAGAAAGCTGCGGGGGGAGGGAAAGCCTGTAAGCAACAGGTCCAACCCGCTCCAGGACCTCAAAGGGCACCACAAACCTCGGCGCGAGCTTCCCTCTCACCCCAAACCACTGCAGGCCCTTCATGGGCGAAACACGAAGAAAGATGTGATCCCCAACCTCGAACTGCACCTCTCTGCGTCTCCGATCCGCGTAGCTCTTCTGTCTGCTCCTGACAGTGCGGAGTCGCCTGTGGATCTGCTCGACTACCTCTTGACTCTGCCGGATCAACCTGGGGCCAACCTCCCACTTGGTCCCCACCTCAACCCAACTCAAGGGTGCCGTACACCTCCGTCCGTACAGAGCCATGCCGATGCTCGAGTGATAACTGTTATTGTATGCAAACTCCGCTAGGGGCAGGTGCTCCTCCCAAGAGCCCCTCCAGTCTAGTACACAGGCACGCAAAAGGTCCTCAAGTGTCTGTATCGTGCGCTCAGACTGTCCATCCGTCTGGGGATGGTAAGCTGTACTAAACCTCAACCGCGTCCCCAGGGCCTGCTGAAACTCAGCCCAAAACTGGGACGTAAAGCGGGTATCCCGGTCGGATACGATCTCCCGCGGAACTCTGTGTAGTCGAACCACATCGCGGATATACCTCTCCGCCAACTGTGTTAGTCCCAAAGTGACTCGGATCGGCAAGAATTGCGCCGTCTTCGTCAGTCTATCCATAATTACCCAGACTGCGTCGTGTCCTCTCTGGGTAACAGGTAAGCCCACCACCAAGTCCATGGTGATGCTCTCCCACTTCCACTCTGGCACTGGAAGCGGCTGCAGCGGCCCTGCAGGCCTCTGATTCTCGGCTTTCACCTGTTGGCACACTAAGCACTGCTGCACGAATTCACCCACATCTCGCTTCATCCCCCTCCACCAAAACTCGTGTCTCAAGTCGTGGTACATCTTCGTGTTTCCGGGATGTATGGTGAATCTGGAACCGTGTGCCTCAGTCAGGAGCTCTCTCAACAGCTCCTCGTCCCTGGGAACGCACAACCGTCCCCTTAGGCGCAACACCTGGTCTGCGAAAGAGAAGTCCCCTGGGTCTCCTAACAGTACTCTGTCGCGCAAGGACTGCAAGTACAGATCGGCCATCTGTCCTGTGATGATGCGGTCTATCAGCTCTGGCCTAGTTTGTCGCGTCACGGTCACTGCCCCACAGTGCCCCCGTAACTCCAGGGGTCGCCAACTGCCCACCTCCTCCAAAAGGCCCCAACTCTGTAACTGTAAACTGGCCCAGTGTGTAGGCGCCTTACAGCTCAAGGCGTCAGCCACCACATTGGCCTTTCCCGGGTGGTAGGAGATGCTGCAGTCGTAGTCCTTCAAGAGCTCCAACCAACGTCTCTGTCTCATGTTGAGCTCCTTCTGATAAAAAAGGTATCTGAGGCTCTTGTGATCTGTGAAATCTCGAAGGTCTCACCGTACAAGTAGTGCCTCCAGGTCTTCAGCGTGAAGACAACCGCCGCCAACTCGAGGTCGTGGGTAGGTTAGGTATGCTCATGGGGCTTCAGTTGCCGCGAAGCGTAAGCGACAACGTGACCCCTCTGCATGAGCACACCTCCTAACCCCTGCAAGGAGGCGTCCGTGTACACAACGAACCCGCCACTACTGTCAGGGATGGTGAGCACGGGAGCCGAGGTCAACCTCTCCTTCAGCTCCAGAAAACATGCCTCACAGGCGTCTGTCCAAGCGAAGGGCACGTCCTTCCTGGTCAACTGTGTCATAGGACGCGCGATCTATGAAAAACCTCTGATGAAACGTCTGTAGTAGCTTGCCAGTCCCAGGAAATTGCGAATCTCAGTGACTAAACGCGGTCTCTCCCACCTGAGTACTGCCTCGACCTTGGCTGGGTCCACCGCCAAGCCGTCTCCAGAGATCACATGACCTAAGAAGGTCACCTCCCTCAACCAGAACTCGCACTTGCTGTATTTGGCGTACAGCCTACGTCGTCTCAGTGTGTCCAGAACCATCCTCAAGTGCTGTCCGTGCTGCGTCCGATCTCAAGAATAGATGAGTACATCATCTATGAATACCACCACGAATTGGTTCAAGTACGGTCTAAACACCCAGTTCATCAGGTCCATGAAAGCAGCGGGGGCATTGGTCAGCCCAAACGGCATGACCAAAAACTCGTAGTGTCCGTACCGGGTGCGGAAAGCTGTCTTGGAGACGTCGGTCTCCCTGATCCTCAACTGGTGGTATCCCGACCTCAAGTCAATCTTGGAGAACACCGTGGCACCCCACAATTGATCAAACAAGTCGTCGATTCTCGGCAGCGGATATCTGTTCTTGATGGTGACCCTATTCAGCTGTCGGTAGTCCACACAAAGGCGTAAGGTCCCATCCTTCTTCTTCACAAACAATACCGGGGCTCTCCAGGGAGACGCACTGGGCCTCACGAAACCTTTCTCCAAAAGGTCCTGCAACTGGGACTTGAGCTCTTGCAGCTCAAGCGGTGCCATCCTGTATGGCGCGGTGGAGATGGGGCTGGTCCCTGGTACTAGTGAGATCTCAAACTCGATCTCACGCTCGGGCGGTAGTCCTGGTAACTCGTCTGGAAACACGTCAGGGTACTCTCTGACTACCGGGATGCTCTGGAAGTCTGCCACAGGGCTGGGCTCTGCCACCACACAAGCTAGGAAGCCCTCGCACCCCTGGCTCAAAAGTCTCGCGGCCCGAAGTGCCGAAATGCACCTGAACCCTCCGTCCACTGGCTGTCCGTGAAACTCGAAAGAAGGCAACTTCGGAATGGAGAAGGCGATCTTCCTCTCAAAACAGTCCACCAAGGCGTGGTAAGCGGACAGCCAATCCATCCCCAGAATCACTCTAAAGTCCTCCATCTGTATCATAATCAGGTCAGCTGGCAGGCTATGTCCCTCGATGCTGACCTTGCAATCTGTGTACACCTCCTCAGCTACAAACAGCTGACCACTCGGGCCTCTGATTACTAACGGATTCTCTAACAGTGTATAATCCTGGTCCAAACTAACTGCGAAACTGGCTGCGACAAACGAGTGCGTAGCGCCGGAATCGAAAAGTGTGTAAACGAGTCTGCCGGAAACTGAAACCATACCTGCCACAACTGAGCCCGAAGCTCTGGCATCCCTATGTGTCAGGGCGTTGATAGGCCCCTCAGCTCTAGGAGCGGACGAAGTAACCACACTCTGCGTCGGACGGGTAGGTGCTGAAGGTTCCCTTCTAGGAGGGGTGACGTAAAAATATGCGGAAATGAAAATATAAAGCAATCTCACAAAAATCAATCACAAAATGTACACAGGTGTTTTTAGGTGGAAACCCAAACCGGGTGAAAACCACCACCTAACCCTCTCGAGTTAGGATTTTCCGATCAACCTAGTTGATCAAATCCACTAACCGAATCACTTTGAACGAGGGTGATTCAACCTCAATACAACCACGCTACAAGTACGAGGGTAGCGTTCCTCAACCCCTTCTCTCCACGAGAAGGATTTTGTCCCACGAAGGAGACGGGAATTCGCAAAGCGAATACCCAACCAAAATACAAAGATAAAATAAAACAACAGTCCTATAGAGCCAACAAAATTAAACCTAGCTTCTATAGGAAATAGGAAACTCCCCTTTGCAAGGAGTGCGTCGACGATGACGCGGTGCGTGTGCCACGCTATGGCGCAACTTCGCTCTCATGGACAACGGCGGGAGAGCGGGTGCGCAACGGTTGGATGCTCTCAAGATTTAGAACTTGAGCTTAGAGAGCAAGAGCTTCTTGGACACAAGAGTGTGAGAGTGTATAGCTAAGTGTGTCTTGTGTCTTTCTTGGTGTATGTGTGTTACAAAGGTTCCCCTCTATTTATAGAGGCCTTAGGAAGGCTTTCGAAGGCTTGGAAAAGCTTCCATAGCCGTTGGGTGCAAAGCCCAAGAGAATCAGGCCGAAATCAGGACAATGATTACATTTGACAGGGTTATCAGACGTCTAACTATGGCATCAGACGTCTGGAAGGCCACTTTAAGACGTCCGATTCCAAGGTCAGACGTCTGATTCTGTGCGGGTTTCTCCCTGACTTGAATCAGATCTAAACAGGGTTTTTGTGCAAGTCCATCAGACAACATACAGGACGTCTGGTACTATGTCTGGACGTCTGGAAACCTACTTTTACTGTGGGAATTGATTTCCAAACGTTGCAACGGCTAGAAAATCTCTGAGAAGAGATTTTGGGTCAGCCGAGGCAAAACAGTCATTTATCAGACGTCTGGAAAGTCCTATGGACGTCTGATAAGGCTCTAACGGTCATAATCTTGAGTGTTTTCTAAGCCAGCCAACGGTCCACTAACTGCACGTCTGGCAAAGTCATCAGACGTCTTCTAAGACGTCTGGTCTAAGGTCTGGACGTCTGATTTCATCAGACAGAACTAACTATGTCCAGCCTAACAGTTATCAGACGTCTGAAACAACAGTCAGACGTCTTAAAATTCTTTATCAGACGTCTGATTCGTGAATTAGACGTCTGGAAATTCTGTTTTAACCCTATATTGGTTTTCTAAGTGTCCTACAGAAAACCTAAGTATCCTAGGGTTGTGCAGGTGTTCCTAGGACTACTGTTAGGGTTCTTTGAGGCTCTTTAACATAATGTCTAAGGAAAATAAAGAGCAAGAAAATAAATACAAGAGATACATGAAAGGATAAAAAAGAATCTATCCTATTCTTCTTGTCTTCCATCTCCAATCTTTCGCTCCACGCGAACCTCCTTTGTTTTCCGTCAAGCTCCTCCAATCCGTCCTGGATGCGAGCTCGAACTCCGTCTAAACACGTCCTCATTTGCAATTGACCTGAAATCTAGGACTCAAATTGCAAATGTTAAATAACACGTGTTTTGTTATCATCAAAACAAATGATCGTGGTGCTCTAGCACCAACAATCTCCCCCTTTTTGATGATGACAAAACCGTAAATAATGCATAAAAATCCTCCCCCTTTTTGACATTATCAAAAAGGTTTAATTGATTTTACATTTCCTATAACTCCCCCTTAAAACATGCTCTTCTATGAGTTTCTTTTAACAAAGGTAATATTCTCCCCTTTTTGTAACAACAAGATAGCTATTATTTTTCTCCCCCTTACTAAAGGAAATTTAGCTACTTTATTTCTCCCCCTTAAAAATTGACAATTAGCTCATAAGATTTTTAACTCCCCCTATCTAAATGCTACTGATAAAAAGATAGGGTAAAGGGTTTTACCTCACCTACTATGGCCAATAAAATGGCCCGAATGGTGGTGGTGGATGCCACATCAGATGGGGCTCCCATCCGTAGCTTGGAGGCCCGGGCATCGGTGCCGGTCTCCAATCCGGTGGTCGACGTGCGGCGGGTCCGTTGTTTGCTCGCCGTCTCGTCGGTCGTCTTGTTCTCCTCCTTGGTTCTCCCAATTCGAGTTGACCAGCCTTGAGCTTGTAGGTCCAGTCCTTTATGTTGTAATTATCCCTGAACCCTACAAAACAAGATTGTAATTATTTTTTCGGTATCCAAGTGGGCTTGGATCCGGATCTGTTAGCGGGTCTCCTTGATGGAGATCCTTTCTCAATCTTAGGGCTATATAAATCATCTACTTTGTTGATTAGTTTGTTGGAGTTTTCCCTAAGACATGCGATTTCTTTTTCTATAATATCCATCTTAGTCTTTAAATCAGAAATTTCTATTTTTAGACTAACATTTTCCTCAATCAATTTATTATTTTCATTGATGAGGTTATGATTTTCTAATAACAGGTTATTATCCTTAGGACTAGTTTCTATATCCTTGAGTTGTTTTTCTAACCTATCATTTTCATTTCTAAGAAAACTAAGGTTCTTTTTAATGCTTTTATTTTCTACCCTAAGTGATTTACTAATCTCAAAAAGTTCATTAAATGCTTCTTGAAGATCGAGATTTACCTCGTTGTCGCTGTCGTCGCTTCCACTTTCGCTGTCGCTGTTGGTTCCTCTGGCCATGAAACCAAAGCAAGCGGTTTCTTCTTCTTCTTCTTCTTCCTCCGAGCTTGTCTCCTCATGAGTGCCTTCCAACCTCCTCCATATCTCATGGGCGGTGGTGCACTCTTTGATTTTCTCGAACTCTTTCGGACTCAATGCGCAATACAGGGCATTCATTGCCTTTGCGTTGAGTGAAAGATCTTGAATCTGCAGCTGCGAGTAGCCTCCCGCGGGTTTTTCTGGGATGTCGAAAGGCGTCTCGCATCTGGCCCAGACTGTGAAATCGGTGGCTTGAAGCCACGTCTTCATCCGCAACTTCCAGTAGGGGTAGTTGCTCCCGTCGAAGAACGGCGGACGGGTTGTGGACTGCCCCTCGGAAATCCTGCTTGTGGAACAGCTTCCCTCCATTTGATCTCTTGCCGGGTTGTTATGCCGAAACAGCAAGACCTGCTCTGATACCAATTGAAGGTTCCCTTCTAGGAGGGGTGACGTAAAAATATGCGGAAATGAAAATATAAAGCAATCTCACAAAAATCAATCACAAAATGTACACAGGTATTTTTAGGTGGAAACCCAAACCGGGTGAAAACCACCACCTAACCCTCTCGAGTTAGGATTTTCCGGTCAACCTAGTTGATCAAATCCACTAACCGAATCACTTTGAACGAGGGTGATTCAACCTCAATACAACCACGCTACAAGTACGAGGGTAGCGTTCCTCAACCCCTTCTCTCCACGAGAAGGATTTTGTCCCACGAAGGAGACGGGAATTCGCAAAGCGAATACCCAACCAAAATACAAAGATAAAATAAAACAACAGTCCTATAGAGCCAACAAAATTAAACCTAGCTTCTATAGGAAATAGGAAACTCCCCTTTGCAAGGAGTGCGTCGACGATGACGAGGTGCGTGTGCCACGCGATGGCGCAACTTCGCTCTCGTGGACAACGGCGGGAGAGCGGGTGCGCAACGGTTGGATGCTCTCAAGATTTAGAACTTGAGCTTAGAGAGCAAGAGCTTCTTGGACACAAGAGTGTGAGAGTGTATAGCTAAGTGTGTCTTGTGTCTTTCTTGGTGTATGTATGTTACAAAGGTTCCCCTCTATTTATAGAGGCCTTAGGAAGGCTTTCGAAGGCTTGGAAAAGCTTCCATAGCCGTTGGGTGCAAAGCCCAGAGAATCAGGCCGAAATCAGGACAATGATTACATTTGACAGGGTTATCAGACGTCTAACTATGGCATCAGACGTCTGGAAGGCCACTTTAAGACGTCCGATTCCAAGGTCAGACGTCTGATTCTGTGCGGGTTTCTCCCTGACTTGAATCAGATCTAAACAGGGTTTTTGTGCAAGTCCATCAGACGACATACAGGACGTCTGGTACTATGTCTGGACGTCTGGAAACCTACTTTTACTGTGGGAATTGATTTCCAAACATTGCAACGGCTAGAAAATCTCTGAGAAGAGATTTTGGGTCAGCCGAGGCAAAACGGTCATTTATCAGACGTTTGGAAAGTCCTATGGACGTCTGATAAGGCTCTAACGGTCATAATCTTGAGTGTTTTCTAAGCCAGCCAACGGTCCACTAACTGCACGTCTGGCAAAGTCATCAGACGTCTTCTAAGACGTCTGGTCTAAGGTCTGGACGTCTGATTTCATCAGACAGAACTAACTATGTCCAGCCTAACAGTTATCAGACGTCTGAAACAACAGTCAGACGTCTTAAAATTCTTTATCAGACGTCTGATTCGTGAATTAGACGTCTGGAAATTCTGTTTTAACCCTATATTGGTTTTCTAAGTGTCCTACAGAAAACCTAAGTATCCTAGGGTTGTGCAGGTGTTCCTAGGACTACTGTTAGGGTTCTTTGAGGCTCTTTAACATAATGTCTAAGGAAAATAAAGAGAAAGAAAATAAATACAAGAGATACATGAAAGGATAAAAAAGAATCTATCCTATTCTTCTTGTCTTCCATCTCCAATCTTTCGCTCCACGCGAACCTCCTTTGTTTTCCGTCAAGCTCCTCCAATCCGTCCTGGATGCGAGCTCGAACTCCGTCTAAACACGTCCTCATTTGCAATTGACCTGAAATCTAGGACTCAAATTGCAAATGTTAAATAACACGTGTTTTGTTATCATCAAAACAAATGATCATGGTGCTCTAGCACCAACAGGTGCTGGCCGGTACCCTCCCCGTGACTGTTGTCCTCCTCCTCGCGCCTGGGAACCGTGGCCTTCTGCGCGCCCTCCAGTGCTCTGCGCGGGGAGTATCTGCTGACCTCCTGCCCTAGACGGGCAGTCCCTCCTGATGTGGCCCAGCTGGCCACACTGGTAATAGAGGGGAACTCGACTCCCGCCCTCAGTGGGTCCCTGCTGTCGGCTGAGCGGGGGTCTGGTGCTGGGGACTGACCCCTGTCGAGGGCCCCCAAAGGCCACTGATGGCCCTGTAAAACGTGACGGCTCTCCTGCGGATGCCATGTGTCTCCTCTCTTGCCGGCCCTGTGAAAAGTCTGGCTAGAAGGGCCTCTTCCGTCCGCCGTCAGTGTCTCGCGCGGACGGGTTAGTCTCCTCATAAGTCATGGCTGCCTCCACCACCCTCGAAAACGTAGGCAACTTCAGGGGTTTGACATACCCCCGAATCACAGGCCGGAGCCCCTCGGTGAACCTCCAAAGGCGCTCCTCCTCAGTGGCTACCGCTGTCGCTACAAAGCGGGACAGCTCCAAGAAACGCGTGCGGTACGCGCTAACAGTCATCGTCCCTTGGCGGAGAGTGTGGAACTCCCGCCTCCTCTGGTCCTGCCACCTCTGGGGAAAGTACTGCTCGTAGAAGAGGGTGACGAACCGATCCCAGGTCGGCTCGTCCCTCTCCTGTCCTCGGACTGCCCTCCACCACCTGTGTGCCGCACTCTCCAGCTGGTACGCGGCAAAGGCCATGTGGCACTCCACCGGGGGGCGAAGGGTGTTGAAGATCTTCTCCAGCTGCTCGAGCCAGTCCTCTGCCTTGGTCGGGTCCTCATCCCCCTTGAAAGAGGGGGGCTTCAACTTCCGGAACTGCCCGAAGAACTCGGAGTGGCACTGCAGTGGGGATGCTGGTGCACCTCCAGGCAACGGTGCCTCGTGCACAAAAGTATCGGAGGAAGGTGGGGGCTGCGGCGGCCCATCCCCTCCCCCGTGTCCAGCGCCGCGTCCGTCGGGTGGTCCCACAGAGGACTCCCCCTCTACAGCCCCAGGGGGAGGTGCTCGGGGCGGTGGGTGGAGCTCCTCTCGCACAATATCCTGTATTAGCCGGGCGAGGTCCTGGGCCTGGACGCCCGAGAGCAGTGGCTGGTCCACTGAGGCGTCGGCAACGGCATGCCCACCTCGCCGACCTCGTCCTCGGCCGCGCCCGCGGCCAGTCTCTCCAGTCCCGCGACGAGGCATCTCTTACAAGGAGACGCGAAACAAAACGAAATACGTCAGTACGGAATAGTACCTAACGAAAACGTCTAAGAGTTCATGTCAAAAGATATGTTGTGGTGGCTACTCTAGTTATAGACATGTGAATTGGTTATTTTCCAGTCAGTTGATTCACTTCTCGGGACGACCCGATTCCCGAGTCCCCATGAGACATGAGAACCGGACCGACTCGACTAATCCCAAGACCTAGTCGTCCAACGAGGAAGTAACCAAAAGAGTAGCAAAATAAATCACATTCAGCATGAATATAACTAACAGTAAGGAAATACGGTAATAAAGAAAGAAGCCACTACAGTATATACCACCACAACAGTAGAACAACATTCATAACATAATATGAACTGCGGGTAAAGAAAAGTACAGTGGAAACAAGAATTACTCACTACAGTGGAACCAAAAAAAAAAGTGGTACAAGAGAACAGTGGTAACTCTACTGAACCCTACTCGGCCCAGCATCCTCTGCAGCCGCTGACCCTGGCTGCTCGACACCTGGTCCTGAAAAGTAACGAGTGTAACACGTCAGCAAAATGTTGAATAGAGTGGCAGCTAAACTAAAGAAACAGTAAAGTGTACAGTAGCTGTTTTAATTTTCTTTCTTCCTTTATTTACATCTTTCTATTGTCTCAAAATTTATCTATTTCTCAGATCCTTCACTTGATCTCGAATGTTCCTCGTGGGAACGATCTTGATTGCAGTCTTTTCCGAACAGTAGAAGTAGCACGTGGGAGAGCACCACGTGGTGATCTCCTGGCCGGGAGAGTCCCTGTGGTGATCCTACTCTCAGTCAACCACCCCAAGGTCACGGACAGGCGTAACGGTGATTACGGCACGCGCGATAAACGCACAGGTAGCTAACCCGCACTGGCACGCGGTCAGTCTTTTCCGTTAACAGGTGCGCCCAAAACACAGCACGGAACCAGTACAGGGCAGAGCCCTCTCAGTAACAGGGGTCCAACCCCTCCACAGTAACCAAAGAGGGGCCTTGCCCCTCCACAGTCCGTGCACCCTCGCCTGACTACCTTGGTTTGCCCAGTGGGCCTAACAAGTCGGTGTAGGAGGCTAGAAGAACCCCGGGGCCCGTGGGGTAGCTAGTACCTCCCTACACTAGTAGCTCTCCTTAGTACTATGTACACGAGGGCCAACAAGTCAGTACAAAGTGACCAGTCCTAACCCCGGGTCCCTGGGGCGGCTGGCTCCGCTCTGCACTAAACAGGGGGACAGTCGCTCTCCTTGGTACTCCGTAGTCAAGGGTCAGCTCACTTCCCCAATTCTATTCCATTCACCTTCCAGGAGTTCTACTCCTAATTCCCCGTAGGGTTCCAGCTCTTTTAACTCGGCACATTCAGGTTTCAGCCTTTCCAGTTTCACGTTCATACAATCCATGTTCTCAATCACGTTTATTTATTCATAGCAGGCAGCTGTTAATTCAATTCACAGGCAGCTATTATTTCCTTTCCACATTTTCTAAGACCGCAGTATTCATACATTCCACTGGTTTTCCCGTCCTAGGATTCATGCCATATCGTAGGATCTATCATATAATCTAGTTTTCCAGCCCTAGGATTCATGCAACACCCTAGGATCTACCATTCAATCTATTTCTCATTTCTAGGATTCATGCAATGTCCTAGGTTCTATTTATGGTTCCATAATTTAACAGATTATACTAGTAAACTTAAAAGCCACTCTACCGGTTACAACAGGTGTACTGGGGGCGTGGTCGGGAATCCCGCGTGCCTCCGCAACCCCCGAGACTGCAACGGAACGGGGTCCTATCACAAGGATCAAACACAAGGAGTTTCTCAAACAGTATATAGCTACTGTAGATGGGTAGAGGATTTAATTTCGAAAAGAACGCAACTCAAAACGCGGAAAACGGAACCCGAACGGGCCCCAAACGGGTCGAAAACGATGAAATAGTGCAAAATCAGACGTTTGGAACTTATTCCAGACGTCTTAAAAAGTGGATCAAGGGTTACCTTGCTCTGCGTGGTCTCTTAGATGTCCAGAAGCCTATGGGGGCGTCTGGCCTAGTTCCCAGACGTCCGATGGTCACCCCGGACGTCTGGAAGTCGCTCAAGTCGTCTAGCACTGCAGCCAGACGTCTGATTCGTATTGGGTGGCGAATCAGAACCTGCGCGTACCCATTTCCTCTCTCTCTCAGTACGGTCAGTCGAAGAAAAGGAAGGAAGACGGAAATAACTCACCTTTCAGACGTCTGTACAGTCCTCCAGACGTCGTCCCCGTCGTCTGGTTGGAAGCCCAGACGTCTGATTCTGGAAAAATTTCCAGAATCAGAGCGCGACTCGCCCTCCGCCTGCGATGCACGGCCGCGCCGCGCCTTGTCCGCCTGCTGCTCGAGTTGCAGCAGGCCTCCCGCATCACCCCATGTCTGCTACTTCCCCCGCCGGCCGGCCCTAGTAGCCCCGACGAGCTCGCCCTCACGGTCGAGCGCCTCTTCCCACGCGCAGCACCTCCTCCCACGCTCACCGCGGCTGTCGCTGCCGCCGCTCACTCGCGCTCGCTCTCGCGCACCGGCTGGAAGGAGAAGAGGAAAGGGGCTGCGTGCTCAGGCGCGCAGATGGAACACGCGTGCCGAAAATAACCGAATCCCAGACGTCTTGAAGGGGTTCCAGACGTCTGGTCAGACGTCTGGGACACCTCCCAGACGTCTTAAAAACGTCTGAAGCGACGCGTTCCTAACACAAAATCAACAGGGTTTGCAGATATTACTTGATTTTATCTAGGGCCTCCTAGCATTATGGTGTCCAGTGCCCAACCATGTAGCCTTTGACCATTTTTAAACATTCAAAGAAGGGGAGGCATCTATCTGATGCCTTGGATAGGAAGTAGCCTAAGGAAATAATTCACCAAACTAATGATTGAATTGCTTGGAAGTTTCCAGGTGAGCGGAGGTCCATGACTACTCAGATTTTGTCGAGGTTGCCTTTGATCCCTCGATTAGACACTATGAAACCTAGAAACTTCCTAGAGAAAACCTCAAAAGATTAGTCTAAGTAAAACTTGTACCCTTAACTAGCATATTATCAATGTAGACATCAAAAGATTTTCCAACTAACATTGTGAAAATAAAGTTTAAAAGGCATTCGGAGATGGCCCCAACATTTTTCAAGCCAAAAGGTATTGCACTATATTGGAATAGTTCTCTATCAATTACAAAAGCGGTATAAGGTCTATCTACCCAAGCCAAGTTGATCTGGTGGTAGTTGTTGTAAGTGTTGGGGAAAGACATATGGATCTGGCCAGAGCAAGAGTCCACTAGTGTGTCAATCTTAGCATCCTTTAGGCAGATGGGCTTGAGGTTGGTAAGTCAATGTACATTTGCCACTTGTCGTTTACCTTCTTCACCATGACAATGTTTTTTTGACGGAGAGAAAGGACCACTACCGTTCACAGTAGTCGTCCTGCTTTATTAATAATGATATAAAGTTACAAGTTTGCTAGCCACAACCTAGCATTCAAAGCTACATCCCCACAAATATTTTCCACCCACACGTTCCCCCATTGAAGGTTACATCATTTCTAGCTCTCCATATAGCCCACAAAATGATAGCCATATAAACACATGGCTTATCAATAGACACGAAACAGGACCACAAGACATCCCGTGTGGGAAGAGAAAAAGAGCAAAATATGCTCCACACTTCATTAGTCACCAAACATGCCTACCACGATGTTCAACAAATAATCAGGGTAAAGGCCCTTCTCGATGAACATTGCCTCGAGAAGCTTTGTTGTGCGCGCGAAATCAGTGTTTAAGATTGATACGTTGTAGTATATACCAAAATCGCTCGTCAACAAATATAATTTATTACTCGAATTGAAGTTCGAGGTTAAACATAGGGAGCAAATATGGAATTCATACACTAATCTCAATAAATAATGTAATGAGCATAAATAATTACTCAAAACTAATATTCAATGTATAACATGAGTATATGAAGAATCTAATGAGGCAAAAAGACATCTAAGGCAAAATAATGGTGATTTAAATCACCAATTATTAGCTTAGATACACATATAATAATTACTTAATGATCTAAATAAATGAACAGTACAACCACTTTAAACCCACGCAAGCTTTAGTGCAGAGTGCACTCCCTGTCAAACAGATCAAACGACAGAGCTCTCAATCAAACGGCTTAACCGTCCACTGCTACAGTGCTAAGTGGGCACTCTTCTTCTGTTCTCTTCTTTCGTCTTAAGGCCTTCTTCTTCAACCTCCTCCTCTTCTTCACTTCACGCATAGGGGGAACAACTCGTCAAACGGCTAAGTGCTACCCAATGCACAGAAGAACAAAACCCACCCCTTTTCCTGTGCTCTCTTTCTCTCTTTCCCTCCGTATCTCTTTCAAACCAGGCTTAATCAGGTAATCGGGTGAAAGCATACCTGGGACCAGCACTGCTCGCCATGAATGGCAGTTGAGGTGTGAGTATACTTAGGCGGGTAACTGGGTATGAGCCAGGCCTGCATGGAGGAGTCACGAGCGAGGCGTGAGGGGTGCGCGGGGGACCTCACCCCCTGTGTTACTTGAGGCGAATAACTGGCACAATAAATACAATTTATGTGCTGCAAGAGGCGCTGTGCTCCACGAGGTGGGACTAAATCCCACTCTTCCTCTTCGCGCAACTGCGGATGAAGCCTCATCCAATTAAGGCAGCTATGAAGGTTGAAGCCTACAATCAAAGACCTAGGAAGATGTCTAGAACGACTCCGCGCAACCTGGAGGTGGAGCCTGGGGCTTGCGTGGCCTAGAGCAAGCTTCTAGCAAGCTTGAACTCGCTCCGTAATGGTGGCTGAAGTTGGCACCTAAAATATAAGAATATGAGCTTCTCATCCCGGTTAAAAAGCTCAAGAGGTTCATCGGTGGACGAGGAATGTAGTGGTGGTGGTTTTGTGGAGTGGGAGTAGGTGTAGTGGTTGGACGGTGACGGGGATGGAAGCCGGTGATGGGTGTGTTCGGGGCAGTCGTGAGAGCGTGAACGGTGAAATAAAGAGAGAGCTTTGGTTCGAGTGGATGTGGCGAGGGTGTAGAGGGATTTGGCAAGGCGGATGGAGGGGTGTAGCGGTGGGGACACCTCGCTGGAGGAGTGGTCGGAGATGGAGAAGACGAGGGTGATTCACAGTGTCGAGGGGTCGAAACAAGAGTTAAGAGGGGGAGAATTAATTTAAGAGTCTAATGGAACTAAACTACTCCTAAACTAACAGACGAAAGGGGGGAGAACAACATGTCGGGGGTACGTCGGCGTCGGGGACGAAAGTGCTCTGGTAGGGATAAGACAGCAAGGACGACGGAGGGAGAGACGTCGGCTGGTAGGCACGATGCAGAAGAGAGAGGGAAGGATAAATCCGTCGTCGGTATTGCAAACGGATGAAGAATGGAGTTGGGGGAGATTGCCAGATGTCAGGGAGCTATTCGGCCAGAGAGGAGGGAGGAATTGAGGGTGGTTCTGGTCGAATTCGAGCGTAGGGAAAGCAATTTGTCATGGGGACCCTTTTATAGGCCTCAGGGAGTCAGTTGGAGTTTGGAAGCCAAGCTTTCAAGCTTGGAAAGTTTGCCTAAGTTGGAAACTTAAGAGATACCTGAATCTCTCATGTATTCGCATGAGAGATTGGGAAGGTTATGGAGATATTAGCTTGATGCATTGTTAAGTGAACTTCTCAAGGAATCACCCTTCCAATTTTAGAAGGGATTCATTGATCAGAGGAGTTCTCTTCAATCAAAGGTCACTAGAGAAGGATTCCTCCGTGATAATGTCGAAGAGACCTATTTGCAAAGAGTGACGACAAAGATAGGGGCCTATTTGTAAGAAATTTGAAAGTTAGGGGCTTGTGTGTGAGAGAAAAAATTTAGACTAGACCAAATTGCAAACTAGGTTAAGATAATCTCTGATTGGGCCCAAATTTTGGTATAAGTCTAATTTGAATTCAAGGAATTCAATGGTGAAGTTGGATTTAGGTTTTGACCAAGTTTGACTGTGTAATTTATGTAAAAACCCAAATTAGGGTAACTATCTGTCTAAGACTATTTTAAGTTAAATTGGGTTCCAATGGTCAAATCATGCATACTAAACCCTAGAGAATATTTTTATATGATTTTTAGAGTGTTTATATGAATTTTATCCTGACCAGAACCTCAGTGAATCAAGCGGGTCTGTTTTTAGGGTTTCAAATGTCATTTAATTCTCGAAACGTGCAAGAACCCATTCCTATCTGCATAGACCTACTTGTTAGACAATTAAGACCATTTGACCTTTGATTAACCCCTGAGAAATCCCATGATTGTTCTGTAATTGAGATATGGTGTTAAAACTACATTTTTACCCCTGGTTTCTTATTATTCTCTTAGAATGATTATGCAATGAATTATGGTCCTCTAGAAGTTATGTAGGAGCATTTAATGATGGAATCTGACTAAATAAAGCTAGATATGGCTGATGATGACATTATCATCAAGCTTGTTTACTTCCTCAGCTACAGCCTACCACTGCTTGGTGGAGTTATGCCCGTGCACCTGTTTAATCGAGTGGGACCTCAGAAGGATATTGAGGCAATGCTCAATCACTTAGGGACAGATTCTTGGAAAGTCTAAAGCAGACTAAGTGAGGATGTCTGTGTTTTACTGGAGTAAGTACTTACCTTCTCTTCTTCCAAATCTGAGCTAATTTGGATGGTTTTTCCTAGATCATCCAAGTAGATCTACACAACCATGGTGGTTGACCTCAAGAGGAGAAATTTTGGCAGTTTGCTTCCAGGTCCTTCAAGTAGGAAGATGGTGTTGACGACCACCCTCTTCTTGATCCATTTCTAAGGTTTTAGTAGGATTTGTTGGAGTGTTTACTCTATTTCTAGGTTGAGGAGTTCTTTCCCAACTGACTGATCCCCACACATAATCCTGATGCAAACTGGGGACTTGAATAAGACCATCTAGAACTTGGAGGGTAGGAAAGTGGTGAATGTGTGCATAATTGAGCAACCTACTTTGTTGTTGAAGGTGGTGGAAATATTTGCCATTAATTATGAAGGTGGTCATTCAGTTAAGGTAGCAGTTGCTATCTCAAATGGTGATTGGGAGGTTGATCTCCCCTTTAGGCATCATCTTGTGATTGTCAAAGCCAACTATAGGGTAGGGAGATGGGGTAAGGTCCTTCTCCTCAAAGCTAAGTTCGGTTAGGGTCTGTAGAAAAGGACGTCAACTACACTACCTTCATCAATGAGGGGTCAAGGCTGGTTTAAGCTCACCAAGAGTAGAGTTGCTAGAAGGGGATCATTATGGTGCCTCGAGTTAGGGAGGCATTGGAAGATTTCTACCACAGGTCTTTCCACCTTCTGTTGGGAGATGCTAATGCCCCACCTTGAAATGCCAAGAGTCACCCAGATTGGGTTCGCTTGGGTTTCCCAGGTCTGGCTATTGCTAATGTTCACTTTAAATATTAGCTCCATGGTTGCTTGCCTGGCTCTGGCCAGCAACGACGGCTTAAGTGAGAGGGACTCCCTTTGATGCCTATTTTCCATCATTTGTAAGGTGATACATGTCATGTAGCGTGAATATAAGTGTTAAAATCTTGCCGTTGTAGTGTGCTTAAGCCACTTGATCATCAAATTTTATTCTTTTTTAAGAAAATGAAAGACTGTTATCATTCACAGTAGCAATCTAGATTTTATTAAAGTAACGGTAGATTATAAGCTATCCAGCCATTGCCTGATTAGAGCAAAGACCTTGTTACAGATGACCTCCACCCACCCATAGCCATCACTAAAAATTACATCATTTCCTACACACCAAACACACCACAAAATTGCCCCAACTTTTACATTAGACGTATTAGTGCTAAGTTGTTTAGAGACCCTCCCACATAGGAAGTGTCAAGGAGTGATTGAGGGGATTTTCACTTTTGCAAACAAGAATAATAAAAGTCAACAATAATGATGTGTCGTCGTAGTACAAAACGTGGTGGAAAATTCCCAAATCAACAAGCATAGTCAAATAAGAACACACCAAATATGTAATCAACTCAAATATGTGTCTCATCATCCATATAAAAATCAAATCAAAATGAACCACGGAAAAATATATTGTCTCCATAGGGAGGCAAGTATGCATAAATAGGTTTTGTATATGAGTATAAAAGTGGCAAGTAGTGATTCCAATAATCAAAGGAAATAAATGAACTAAAGAAAATAAAAGCAAAACGTGGTAAGTCACAGTGGGAATACATAGTCGTGGGTGCGGTGCAATGACAGGAACGTCAAGGGCAAACACGAAAAGCACATGATCAAAGTCTCAATGAAAGTAAGCAGTTGCAGATGCGGTGATGGGAATGTCAAGGACGAGTTGCAGTTGCGGAGAGATGAACCACGTGCTATCACCACGTGGATTGGAGGAAGTGGACAAAAAATACGATCACAGTTGGAAGAGGTCACGGTGGCCTAGTCAGTGGCAGATTCGCAGTAGCGGGGAGGCAAAGGTACACGGTTGTCGTGGTTGAGGTAGTATGGTCATGAACACGGTCGATGAAGAGTCACGGTCGCAAACATGGTGTTAATGGTGGAGTGTGGTGGTGGGTCGTGGTTGAGGCTGTCGACGGCACGATCGTGGTAGTTGGAGAGGAGGCCAAGGACATCAAGATCGAGCGGGTGTCACGGAGAGCAGGAGGCCGAGGGCTCAGTGCTGTTGGGGGCGAAGTCGCAGTGGAGTTGAGGGTGTAGGTGGAGGTCCTAGTGGTGGCTGTTGTCGCGATGATTGGAGAGGGACTGGACCTCTGAGATGAGGAAGTGGAGAGGAGCGAAGGAGGTGGCTCTGTTGGGTGCATCCGAGATGAGTTTTTTGCATAGGGGGCCTTCGTGCATGCAGCGGATGTAAGGAAAATTATGAGGACGGGGTGCTGGTCTTTGCGTGGACGTAGGTGGATGTGAATGCATGCAGAGGGAGAAGAGGGTTGTGAGTGGAATTGGAGAGGAAAAAATGAGGTATGGATTCATGTAGATGAGAGGGAGCGAGGTGCATGCAAGGGGCTCTATGTGGAAATTGGAGAATAGAAATGGTAGGTGGTGGATTTAGATGGAAAAATAAAAAAGATAATTGGGGCCTTTGGTGGTTGAAATCTTGGAAGGTCTGATCATACCAAATGAGGGATATGAAAGCGTCTAAAAAAAAAGTTGATTCTCAAAATCTTTCCTTTGGGGGTCAATTAAAATGCCAAGATTCTAATTATCCCCTAATTTGCTTGATGCTGATTTTAGATTGCCAAGACAGCCTTCCATAATAGAGTTTGATGTCTCAAAAATGATCCTGCATCCAAAAATAAAATATAAGTAGTTAATCAAATTACGTAATGATGAGCTTGAAAAATCACGAATAAAAGAATAACCAATTTTTTTTAGAAAAACTTGCATCGTAGTATGTGTGATGATTCAGCTATCAAATAAATTTACGGAGGTGAGTCTCGAATCGAACACAGGGAGGCTACGCTCGATTTAGGAAAATCCACATTTCATTTTTATTTGTTTTGTGTTTTTATCTTTTATGATTTGTTTTTGGTATTTTAGATAAGTAGGGAGGTAGGTGAAAAATTATCTCTAAACTAATCTAACCAATCTAGAAAGCAGGGAAAGTAAATGGGAAATATTACTTTAGTTGCAAATAATTGAAGAGGGAGAGAGAGAAAATTAGTTCTACATATATGCTTGAAAATATAATGTTTAATACAATAAAATCTACACTAGGAAAGCTGTAAAAAGATAGAGATGGGAGAAATCCTCCTTTTCAGCTGCTTGGAGGATGAGCAACGTTGATGGAGCTCGGGCGAAGATGGTGAGAAGCTGGAGGAAGGAGAACAGCATCAAAAGATGATGAAGTGAGGAAGGGCAGCATCGCAACATGTTCCACTTCCTAGAATGGGCATGAGGAGATGGTCGATGGGAGCTCCACCTACGGGGGGTGAGAAGGTGGAAAAAATTATTTGACTTTTCTAGTGGATCATCCCAAGGGCTTGGGAACACTAGAAGTGAGCTTTAGAACATGTTCTCGAGCTTTAGGAAGGTGCGAAATGGAGTAGGAAGGGATGAGGAGGAATGGGAGGGGTGGTAGGGCTTTATGTAGATTTGGGAGGAAGGTGGAATCCAGCCTTGTGCGTAGGGACCTTAAATCTCGGGCATGTGACATGCACTGCATGTTCCCCATGCTTTCATTGGTAATGAATGAAGGCATTGTAGTTGTTGCATGTTGGGAAAATCTTGGTCGTCAGATTTTGATCTAGTGACTCGGAGGGTTGCTTGA
Organism: Thalassia testudinum; assembly: GCA_037157565.1. Lineage (NCBI taxonomy): Eukaryota > Viridiplantae > Streptophyta > Magnoliopsida > Alismatales > Hydrocharitaceae > Thalassia > Thalassia testudinum. The sequence goes on from JAZHRO010000031.1 coordinate 152,489,547, forward strand.
TTGCATGCGTGCGTTGGATGAATCGCGCTTAGCACGCTCTGGAATCGTGTGAGCAGATGACATCCGTCTGATTCAAACCGCATGGCTGAGGGGAGAGCATGGATCGCGTGCCCAAGATCTCTCGTGTTTACTATTACAGATGAGAAATCATTATCAACCATTGGATTGCGATTGTGGGGATGAGATTCGCCCTCACCATGCCTTCAGATTGCGTTGGGTGCACGTTATCATGTGCATTTCAATCACGCAGCTCCGAGTGTGCCACGTAGCTACTTCAATGTTGTTTGATCGCTTATCGATAGACCAACTAAGCACACACCTCCGCACGGAGAATTTGAGAGGTGCATGAGGTTTCAAACCCGTGGCCCTCCTTTAAGAGTGCCCTGCTCCACCACTGCATTGAGAGCGTGGATGGTCGAGCTGATGGCTGTGATGGTGAGCGATTTCAATCCTTAGATGGGGATCCAACGATCGATATCTGATGACGTTGAGGTCTGAAGACGTGGTGTGGCTTCCTCTTAGCCATTGGATGATGATCCAACGGTTAGGAATTAATGTGGCATGCCCCTTTGGAGTTCGAAGGTGGAGCTTCTTCAGCCGTGGAGAGAGGATATTAGCCGTTGGATCTTGATCCAACGGTTGGGATGCAAGGGCACCGATGAGGAGGGAAAGCAGCGGTTAGCCTTGGGCATCTTAGATGATACCACGTGGCATCATCTATGTTGTCCATCTTCGAATGCTCATAGAGGATGCTACGGATATTTGATTGGATCAATTTTCATGCCGTTAGGTTGCGATTGTCGATCCAGATCCATCTGTATGGTTGGATTCTTCATCTGAAGCCCTGAGGTATGTTGTCCTATCCCTTAGCCATAGAAATAAGTGAATTAATATAGAATTTATACAAGTCAACCTAAATGCAATATGATGGATGCTATGCATTATTCACAATGTTAAATGTAATTATACACCTAGGAACCCACAAAAATAGGCCTTTTATCATGAATAAATGTAGATTTATCACACCCCTATGCCTACCTTTTTCTAGTTCCTAGCAAAATTAAACTAAATGCTACATATAAAGGCAGAATTAGGATTTGATTACTTAGGCATAAGTTGCTTATCAACAAAAGGAACTTTCAACTAAGGATCTAAACTACAAAGACTCAACAGCATCCGGGTGTCTGCCAAATTTAAACTGCTGAAATCCTTGCCTTATTCCGTACAAAATTAAATACATTTTTTTTCCTTTTCTTCTTTTCTAATTTTTTTTTGAAATTTTTGAGTTTAGACTCTACAAGACTTTAAGTTCTAAGCAACTTATTTGTGAAAAAGTGATAGACTCACTAAGGGGCAGATAGAACGGACTTCAGGTTTCTACAACCCTAGGTGACTCTTAATGAGAAAAATTCTACCTAAAGGTGTATCTATTCGACTGGTAGCTTTCTCCCTACTTTTATTTTTATGGGGTTAATATAAGAGTTAACCCAGTGTATATCTCCCCGACCAATGGGACATCAAACCCACAGCAACTTGCCAACCATACTTATGTGGTGAAGTGTAGCTCATTTTTTTCCTCTTTTCTACCTTTTTTTTTGAGTAGGTGGCTTCCCTGATCTAAGATTTACCTAAAGGCAGCAGTTTAAGAGAATGGGTTGTGTGGCTGGGTTCTAGACAACCAGTCAATGGGACGTCAAACCCACGACAACTTGCCAACCATACCACCATAGAAAGTTCATTAGCTACCTAATTTTCATAAAAATCGTCAAGAACTGAGTCAGTGCAAATAGTGTGCAGATGCTTAAACTATAAGTCCCCTCAAATTAGAGAGTGGGTTGATAAGTCGCATACTTATCACCCCAACTTATTAACCAAATTAAAATAAACTTAAAGTGGCGGGGACTCGAGAAACATGTCCAAATTTTAGTGAACACTCGAGCTAATTAAGCTTGAAGACCTAAAGAGTCTTAAGTGTTCAGGTCTTATCGTATCATTTCTTAAAGTTGAAAAACTTCTAATGCTTAAGTTTTCTTTTCCTAATTCAATTTTTTTTTTAGAGAAAATAAATAATAGTCTATAGAGCTGACAAAATAATTTAGAAATGAATCCACCCCCCCATGCCTAGCTTATGCAATATCCTCACTGAAAATAAAAGGCATGAAAAAGGGTAGAAATAAAGAAGATAGTACCTGAATTCAATAAAGACCTGGTCAGCTCAGAGTATATATAGAGTTTTTACAAAGTTGCTGAATTTAGTGTCATCAGCTAGGTGAGGTTCTACCAAAGACGTCAGACCAAGGTTAAAACAACTTTGTCTAAAATAGGTTCAGGAAGAGTATGGTCAACATAAGGTTTGAGACATTGTTCGTTGTCCTTCAAAGAGTTACCTGTCTTTGGGTCATAAATCTCAGCAGCTCCATTTGGAAATATCCGATCAATAATGAACGGGCCATTCCACTTGGACCTAAGCTTGTCGGGAAAGAGCTTAAGTCTAGAATCAAAGAGCCAGACCCTCTCGTTCGACTCAAAGCTCTTGCGTGAAATCATCTAGTCATGAAGAGCTTTGGTCCTTGCCTTATTGATCTTAGCATTCTCGTAAGCATAATTTCTAAGTTCCTCCAACTCAGATAGTTGGAGTTTCCTGGTCTTCCCAGCTAACTCTAGGTCAAGATTACATTTCTTGATGGCCCAGAATGCCCAGTGTTTAATTTCTATGGGTAAATGACACGCCTTACCAAACACCAGATGGAATGAAGACATGTTAATAGGCATTTTGTACGTCGTATGGTAGGCCTGAAGAACATCATCAAGCTTTTGGGTCTAGTCTTTCCTATCAGGCCTAATCATTTTCTGAAGGATATTCTTGATCCCCCGATTGGAGACCTCGGCATGTTCGTTCTTCTAGGGGTGGTAAGGTGTAGAAATTCAATGATTCACCTCGTATGTTGCCAATAAATTCCTAAACTGGGCATTGGTGAAGTGAATGCCACCATCACTAATGATGGCCCTCGGGATCCTGAACCAACTAAAGATATTCTTCTTAACAAATTCAATGACCACCTTGTGGTCATTGGTTTGGGTGGGAATAGCCTCGATCCATTTGGGCACGTAATCAACAACTACCAAAATATACTGGTGTCCAAATGAAGGGAGGAAGGGTTCCATGAAGTTGATGCCCCAAACGTCAAAAATTTCGATGGGAAGGATCGAGTTCAGGGGCATCATGTCTCCCTTGGCTATGCTCCCAAGTGTCTGGCATTGGGAACACGACCTTGAGAATTCCTGGGCATCTTTGAATAAAGACGGCCGGTAAAACCCAGATTGAAGAATTTTTGCAGCCATCTTCTTCTCAGAAAAATGTCCACCACACGCAGATGTATGGTAGAACTCAAGTATACTGTGGAACTCATTTTTTGGGACACATCGATGAATAATCTGGTCAGCGTCGATGCGATACAGCTCAGGATCATCCTAAAAATAGTATTTGGTCTCAGATATATGTCTATCCCATTATTGTTTGGTCCACTCCGGGGGGGCTTGGCCAACGACCAAATAATTGATGAGGTCCGCAAACTAAGAGGTTGAGACACCCGAGACTATAACGATAGTCTCATCCGAAAATGTGTTAGTAATTGGGATATCCAGATGAAGAGAATCAATTAGGATTCTCAAAAGATGATCTACAAGTACATTTTGTGCCCTGGATTTGTCCTTAATTTCAAGATCAAATTCTTGAAGTAAAAGAATCCATTGAATGAGCCGGGGCTTGGCATCTTTTTTGGCCAAGAGATGTTACAAGGCTAAGTGGTCAGTATAGGTAATGACACAATAACCTAATAGATAAGCCCTAAACTTTTCCACAGCAAAAACTCCGGCCAGAAATTCCTTTTCAATAATAGTATAATTCCTTTGGGCCTCGTCCAGAGTTTTGCTGCATAGTAGAAGACAGAGGGCTTTCTATCAATTTTCTGACCCAAGACAACCCTGACCGCATAATCAAAAACATTGGTCATAATCTTAAATGGGGCAGTCCAGACCGATGGTTGCAACATTGAGGCACAGGTGACTACCATTTTTAATAAATCGAATGCCTTGTGACATGATTCATCGAACTCAAATGGCTTATCTTTGGCCAGAAGATTGCTAAGGGGCTGAGCAACCTTCAAGAAGAACTTAATGAACCTCTGATAGAAACCCACATGACCTAGAAATGATCAGATTTGCTTAACAAATGTGTTGGGGGAAGTTTAGAGATAGCATCAACCTTAGCTTTATCAACTTCAATGCCCTAGTTAGACACTACATGACCTAAGATGATGCCTTATTGTGTCATGAAGTGACTCTTTTCTTAGCTAAGGACTAATCGTGTTTTAATGCATCTCTTGAGGATTAATTCCAAGTTAGCTAGGAAAGACTTGAAAGAATCTCCAAAAATAGAGAAATCATTCATGAATACCTCAAGGAAATCTCCCACCATGTCAGAGAAGATGGCTAGCATGTACTTTTGAAAAGTCACAGGTGCATTGCAAAGCTCAAAAGGCAACCTATGGAATGCAAAGGTTCAATAAGGATAGGTGAAAGTTGTCTTTTCCTGGTCTTTAGGATAGATAGAAACTTGGTTATATCCTAAATAACCATCCAGGAAACAGAAATACTTTTGGCAAGCTAACTTCTCAAGGATTTGATCGATGAAGGGTAATGGGAAATGATCCTTTTTCGTGGCTGTGTTCATCTTCCTGTAATCAATACAGGCTCTCAAAGATGAAGCTAAATGGATTGTGATAGATTCCCTTTTCTCGTTAGTTACTACGGTTATCCCTGCCTCCTTCCTCCCTAGGAAGAATCTGCACGGGGCTAACCTAGGGACTATCCGAGATCAAGTATATAATTCCTACATTGATCCACTTGATGATTTCCTTTTTTACCACTTCTCGCATATTGGGGTTTAATCTCCTCTGCATCTCGTGAGAAGGGCGGGGTCCATCTTCCATATAAATGTGTTGATTACAATAAGATGGCTCGATCCTTCTAAGGTCGTGGATGGTCCAACCAATTGCCTCTTTATTTATTTTAAGGACCCTAATCAATTCCATCTCTTGTCCTTTAGTCAATTTATCACTAATAATCACAAGGAGCATCCTTTTGGGTCCCAAAAATTCATACGTTAAGTTCTCAGGCAATGGTTTCAATTCAAGCTGGGCCAAGTTCAGCATGGAGGGTAAGGAGGATGCCGATGAAGATTCATCAGGACAGTCCAGAGGATGAGGTTGGGAGTGAATAAAACCAATAGCCTCTTCAGGGTGTGGCGGGTCTGCCATGGAGGGTTGTGGGTAGGCTCATTTGTGCTAGTAAAATCCTTGAGTACATTGATTGCCATACAAGTTTCAATGTTGTAATCAGGATCCTCAAGTTTCTCAATAAATCCAAAGTCCTCAAATTTTTTTCTCCTTAAAAGTATCAAGTGTTAGTTTGCTATCTCCAAAGGTATCTCCATGCTACCTCTTTCACAATTTATGTTGGCCTTGGCGGTAGCGAGAAACAAGCACCCCAGAATGATGGGCGTGTTCCTCAAGTCTTCAGGTACATCCATGTCAAGAACTAGGAAATCTAGAAGAAAATAGAAATCCTTGACCTTGACAATAACATCCTCAATAATGCCTTTCAGGGTGGTGACCAAACGGTCTGCTAACTGCAGAGTTACTGAGGTCGATTTGATTTCACCTAACCTAAACTTTTCATATAGGGAAGTCAGAATTAGGTGGATTGATGCACCTAGATCCAATAGTGCCCGATCAAAAGTGTAAGCCCCGATGACACATGAAATCAAGGGGACACCTAGATCTCTCTTTTTCTAAGGAAGGTGATGCAGGATAACAGAACTACCCTGCTCAGAGAGTATCACCTTCCTCGGGATAGGTTCTTTTGGCTTATGCTTTTGAGTACATAAATCTTTCAAGAACTTAGCGTAAGCCAGGATGTGCCTAATAGCATTGAGAAGCGAGATATTAATCTCTATGCTCTTGAATATATTCAAGAGCTCCTCGTTGCTATCTATGGGTTTCTTCTTCTTGGATTTTAGTAAGACATCAGGGAATGGCATGTGGGTAGTTTCATCAGTTTTAGGTTCCTGAGCCTTATTCTATTCTTTAGCTTGCTCCATTTCTTCCTCAGGCTTACCAGGGTTTTGACTACTAGAAGAAGGTAGTTTAGGGTCCTAGGTTTGCTTTCTGCTCCTTAAGGTGACAAAATTTGCAGATGCATACAGGTTCGGGTCATGGGGAGGGTTAGCAAAGATATGAGGGGCTTGGTTATCCAGATAACCAGGATTGGAAGAAGAAGGACCCTGCTCAACCACCTAAGCATGTGCATGTGGGTCCCTCTACCCTTGGGCTCTATTACCCTGATTTTATACATTTTGTGGGTTCGCTATGGGTTGAAATGGTAAAGATCCAAGCTGTCGGGTATTAGCAATGAGCCTAGGTTGCAAGTTGTGTAGTGATGTTTTCATTTGTTGCATAAGCTGGAGCATAGATCCTTGCATCTCTACCATTTGTCGGTTTAAATTAGCCTGCCATGTAGGTTGTTAAGCATTCCAAGATGGCTGATTAACTTGTCTCAGATGCAACTAGGTGTATACTTGACCCTAACCCATAGATCTCTGAGGTGCATGGTTGCTGGGTTGTATCTAGGTCTGTTGCCCCTGATTTTTCCAGGAGAAGTTAGGGTGGTTCCTACAACCCGAGTTATAAGTGTTGGAATATGGGTTGGACCTAGCATTCTCCTGTACAGCATGCACATCCTCATAGGGCGAGGATGGCGAGAGGGAAGGATTAGAAAACTGGGATCAAAGGCCCCAGTTTGGAACCCATAAGGTTCTGAGAAATGCTGGCTCATAGGTTGAGCCAACTCCAATTGATTCACAAACTCCTATCCCGTGGGAGCTTGTGAAGGATGGAATCTCAAGCTTTGGGATTGAGTGGGTCTAAAACTGCTAGAGTTTCCGACCATCCACTGTTCCATCCTTTTAGCATCCAGATCAACCTTATCTAACTTATTACAAATCAATTCCATGTCAAATGAATGAGAATTCTGAACCACATTAGCATTTGACTTGGGCTGTTGGGAGTGGTCGAAAGTCTCCATGGAGGCGTGGTTTATAGAGTTCTCGCTCATTTCCTCAAACAAGTCATGTGTGTTATCTGCATCCTTGTTGAGGACATTGCCTCCACAGGAAGCATCCACATGATTACGGAGTTGATCCGTTAACATGTGATAGAAAATTTGCACGAGCTACCATTTTGGCACCTCGTGCTGTGGACACTTTCGCAATAGGTCCTGGAATCGCTCCCAAGCACAATGAAGTGGTTCCCCCAGCCGTTGGGCAAAAGTGGAATCATTCATTGCAGAGCATTAGTACGTCTGACTGGGAAGAATTTCTTTAGGATGGTTGATTTAACATCATTCTATGTAGCTATTAGCCTTTCAATAGTTCGGTACCATTGTGCGGCCTTATCCCTGAGAGAGTGGGGGAAAAGCCTCATGATCATTTACTCCTTGTTCACATTCTGAGCCTAGCTTGGTGGCTTGAACCAAAGTGGTTAAATCCTCCAAATGCTAGAATGGGTCCTTGGAGCCAAGCCCATGAAAGTGTTTGATCAGTCTTAATATCTAGGGCTTTATTTCAACATCACCTACGGGGATCACAACACCGAGACAATCCCTATAGTTTGAAGGATCATAGAAATCCTTCAAGTGCTGAACACCCTCACCATTCATGTGTTGGAACCATTCTTGCATCTGCTGCAGTTGTTCCAGTTGCCTCTGAATCAGTTCCTACTGGTTCGGAGGCTGGGGAAGTGGTTGTGGGTCATCCATGGGATTTGCTTTACTATAGCTCAATCTACACCTCCGCGAATGGTCTAGAGGTGCTTCCAAACGAGGATTCAGTGACCTCCCAAGTATACACTGGAAGGAAGTCGAATGGACAAGAAAAAAGAGCCCTACAACATAAAAAATATAGGTCTGTCCTTAAGTTGGTTAGCCTAAGGACCTATGCTCCAAGGTAAACTCTAGCTACAACACAAATTTCTGTGTTTTTCTTAATCTAGAAGCTAGTTAAGTTGGGTCGGCGAAGTAGGGGGAGCATTTTCCGAAGGTTGCTAATTATGCCAAACCCCTACCTGCTTAAGTCGTTTGACAATCAGTCCTCCTATTGGAGCATTCTCGTTTGGTTTTAAAACTGCATCGTAGCATAGCAACGAAAATGAATCGATATTTAAATTTATAATGCTCGAAAAGATGCAAGTTCCGAGGTCATTCACAGGGAGCAAATAATTGTAATTCAAACCACTAATCAAATAATCCTCAAGAGATAGATATGAATAAATGAAATGAAGAGCAAAATATATTATCAAAAACCAATGTACCAAGTGCCAAAAAAAATGGGGTTACAACTATAAGGCCTATTCAACACTTAGGCAAATTTCCAAATTAATATTAGACGTTTCTATAGCCATTTAGACGGCTTAAATATCCACTTCAGACCCAAGTTCAGATGTCTTAAGCCTAGTTCAGAGCAAAACCCCCCTCTTTAGCCCATATCCTCTTTTCTCCCTATTTCTCTCAAATTGGGTAATTAGATTAGGGGCCTAGACCCGTGTGCATGTGGGCATGGGTGAAGGGTGCATATGAGCATGCGTATGGAGGACCTGATCCCCCTATGTACTAGGCGAGAGGGTACTGCACGCAAATCCTTATGTAGCCAATTTTATTTTAGCTTCCCACAATATGGGACTAAATCTGCCTCCTTCTTCTTTGAATTCTTCTTCTCCGCGTTGCATGCTTCACTATCTGCTTCGCATGGAGAGGCTTCTCCCAATTGAAGCTCAGCTATCCTTGGATGGCCAAAGCTATCACCCAGGAGTGGTCCTCAAAGTAGTCTACATGCAAGGAAGGTGGAAGCAAGGTGGATGGAGGTGGAACAGTGGTGAACGGCAAGGAAGAAGATGACGGCAACGTAGATTGACCTGTGAAGAAAACACCGCCCTAGGGCCTAATTAAATACATGTGAAGCTCTGCCATGGTGAGGCGAAGCTAGTGATGGTGGTAATTTGGTGAACGAGTGTGTGAGGTGGTCAGTTGTGAAGCTCTCAAGGAGCTTGGTCAACAATCATGGGGTTAGTGCGTGGAGATGAGGTGGCTTTAAATTAGGTTGGGAAAAAGATTTGGGGAGGTGTGGGAGACCTTTTTCCCAACTTAATTTGGTCGAAGGAACACGGGAGGGTGAGATGATAAGGTGGTCGGCGGTGGTCGTCGATGGAGAAGAAGGGGAGTAGTTGATAGATGAGGTCAAGAATTAGCCTAAACCTAATTTGGAGAGAGAAACAAAAGCCCTATGGTAATTTACCTATTAGATGAACGGGGATAGGTCATCGGAGCTTGCCGATGTTGAGGAGGAAGAAGGTGGTCAATCGAAGTCAAGGAAGGAGGAGAGCTTAAGCTTCGCATGAAGCTTCGTGGACATATGAGGAAGCAAAGCCCTTTACCTATTATATGTGGGAGAGGGCGAGGAAGGTGGAAGAAGCTTTGAGGTGCGGTGGAGCTTAGTCAGAGAAGAAGAAGATGAGTGGAAATTCGGGCAACTCACGCATGAATTTGACTTCTAGACATGGACCCCTTTACATAGATGTGTTTCCCTCTTCAAAACAACCAAGAATCACAAGTTTTGACTTGCAATTTTTGGTGGGTTCAGACCTCACAACCTCAGGCTTCGCCATGGTGATTCCAACCATGATGGAGCTTGTGAAGATGCTCATTAGATTGGGAACGACTTGATTGATAATATCGCCAAATTTAGCGAGATTTGGTCTTGATTTGATCCTCCAAATTGAGGATCAAATTTCGACATGATTGGGTTCATGGCCTGCTACACATTCCTCTTTTGAAAGCGAGGAAGAGGATGACTCAACTGCAAGAAAAATCAAAAGGTGGGGGGCTATTCGTAAGGAAACATGAGACTTGGGGTTTTTATGTGATAAGTAGAAGCAAATTGAGCTAAACTACGAACTAAGTCAAGATGAATTCCGATTGAACTCAAATTTTGGGGTTAACTTAATTTGGATCCAAGGAATCTAGTGGTGACCTTAGATTTGGGTTTTGACATAGTTTGACTGGATAAATTACACAGAAGCCCAAAACACGATAAATTCCCACCTAGGTCTCTGTTTTTCGTCAGATGGGTACCAAACCTCTTAAAATATTTTTAATGATTTTTAAGAGGTTTATATTGCATTTATTTCTACCATAACCCATTTAATTAAAGTAAGGCTATTAATCAGGGTTTTCAAGTAATAAAAGTCTTCAGAATGTAGAAAACCCTGATTCAATTAGCTCAAGCCCACTTCTTGGGAATGTAAGCTTATGTGACCTTGAATCAAGCCCTGATTAACCCCTTAGTTAATCTACATTTGTGATTGGATGTTAGAATGGTAGGATTAATTTGTTTTCTTGTCTTCTTCTCAAATTCAATTTAGAATGGAATTACGACCCTCAGTTGATCATTAAGGAGCATTTATCACTTGATTGGATAATTTAAGCTAGTTATGAAGGATGATGGTATTACCATCACCCCCCAACTTAGCACCTTTTGGAAAAAGCAGATGTCACTAATTCGTGTCATGATTCGAAGAGTACCTTGAAACAGACTTGATGAATCCTAGGGCCAACATCTGCTCAATTTTAAGTTAGTCAATTTTGGGATAGTAGTGATTTTGGAATGTGATGGGCCCTTAAACAGGTTGTGCCCTTAGTGATCAATTTATAGTGTGTGCGTGCACAACTAGTGGTTTTCAAGCAAATTTTTTTGGATGATGTGAATTTTAGGGTTTAAATCTTGCTTAATAGCTTTTAAGGTTTAAATTTGGGCTGATTCAGTCCAATTCAAAAGGCACACCAAGTTTTGAAAGCATTGGTGATGATATATTCCTTTAAGATTCAAAAATAATGTGGAGTGCCTATTTTTGACCTAAAAATTTAACCTTAAGGGGCAAGCTACTGGATGAGTTGATTTTAGATGAAGTGGTGCAACCCAAACAATTCAATCAATTGGCTTGATGCACCATTGATTAAGGCACACAAAATGGTTAGAATAATTACATTTCTACTCAATTATATGTGTAGTTTCGCGTGTACCAGTTCCACAGGTCATAATATCGATTGAGTAATGAAATTAGAGAGGTTGTGCACCTCAAGTTTATAAGTGTGTAGTATGTGTATTTTAGATCTGGTCTTACAATCAAGAAAGATTTTTTTTTATTTATTTTTTAAGTAGAGGATGAGGTAGCAACCAACCAAACTCTAACCTAGAGTTTATGCGAGCTCTTAGGTTAATTTGGTTTTGAATTATTTTAGTAGTGGATGAAAATCTAATTAGGGGAGAGGGGATACACTTACAATACCTTCAACTGTGCTTCTTTCCACTCTACGCTGCTTCGGGTCGCCTCGAGCAGGTACCTACTAAAAGAGAGGTTTTCATTTAAATAAGATGATGTCAATAAAATGATAATGCCGTTATATATTGCGTAGTGTAAAACTCTCAATCAGCACAAAGTAAAATTAACCACTCAAAAGAGCGGATCGTGTCCACAAGGAGGTAATTGCCTATTAAAAGTCGCACAGGTTAAAAACAGATGTCCACGATTAATTTCGTCAAGAAATTGAATCAAAACTGCTCTCAAATTAAGTAAACAACAAGAGCTTGAGGATGGACAACCCTAAGGCGATAGGAGAGAGGATCCATGGTGATGGATGATGGACAACTTGGAGATCTAGGGCTTGGAGGAGGAAGGAGAGAAGAGGTTCGATGCCTGATGGAAGTAGGGTTGCAGGCAAAAGTTGAGTTAACAATGGCAGGCCATGGGGCAGCAAGGAAATTGTGTACTTTCAGTGTCGGCGTCGAGGGCATATGGCGGCGGTGTGCCACTTCCCTTTGGTCTGCCTGGCATGTCGGGGACATGGCCACAAATGAGACTCTTGCATGGCTAATCGTGGACAACCAAGGGGAAGGACGAGCTTGCAGAATAGGGCAACGAAGGCTGGAACACAGCCGCTTCCGCCTTTATCTCCACCTACCTATGGGGGACACACGGTGGACATGGAAATCCCTATGAATGATGACATCAGGACGACGGAGATTGTGTTATGAGGGGCTTTAGTCGGAGAGGTGATGACGGGCAATCCTTCCCTAGAAAGGATTCATCAGTTGGTAAGTTCTCTATCTTTGTTGACTAATGGTTGGAAGATTACGTCTCTCTCCCCTACGCGATTTGTGCTCTTTGGTTTGGGGATGATTTATGTAGAACGTTTGCGCTTCCACTCGAGTGCTTTGGATGGATTGATGGTGATTTGGAGGCTGGTATCCCCTTTTGATGGATCATTGCCTGAACGGTCACCCCAGAAAGCAGCCTCTAGATCGGGGAAGCTAGGAATCAGGGGCTTACTGCTGCATCTAAGATCAAAAGAGGTGGTGGCAGCTATGATAGCAGGGTTTGCTACTTTGGCTGATGATGCTAAGATTGGATTGATGGAAGGTGATGGCCGTGTACTGAATGTTTGGGTTGATGTATTCAAAGCTGGTTCTGTACCAGAGAAGATTATCCTCCGTTGTAGGGGGAGTTCATGGTTGTTGATTTTGAATTTCTTAGTGGACAGTATGCATGGGGGACTTAATCAAAACAATGCATCTTATGCGAAGGTGGTGAAGCCTGAGGCAGCCTCACAACAGCCAAAACGTGAGATCCCTGATGAGGTGCCTGAGCCTAAAAAATGCAAGGGCCATCACTGCACAGAGGAGATGGAGGAAGGGATGGAAGTGACATTGGTAGAAGATGGTATGGCAGAGAAAATGATTGTTGTTATACCAAGGGCAGATACACCTAATCGGTGTGTTTTGCAAGAGATTCCTGCAAATTCCTTGAGTCTGCAAACCAGTTTACCAGCAATAGAAGGATTGAAATTTGGTTCAGGGATAGTATCCAGGGTAGATCCCCTTATAAACTCTGACAGAGGAGACAAAATACAATGCAGAAACTTGATGAAAATGCCATTGCAGCTGTGATGAGGGTTAGTAGAGCCCCGAATTCTAAAAAGGGGGCACCCAAGAAACTTAATGAGGATTCTCTCTTGGAATGTGCGTGGGCTGCGTGACAGAAGTAGGAGGGCTTCTCTTCTGAGATATATGAGAGAATGGGAGATAGATTGTGCCATTATTCAAGAGACACACATAGAAAGTGAAGAAGATAGGGCTTGGGCTGATATCAAGGTTGGTGATGTGAATGACTGTGTGATGCTTAATTCATATGGTAGGTCTGGGGGTATTGTTATGTGGTGGAAGAAAAACATTTTGCAAATGGTTGAGGTCTCTATAGTTAGACATATGCTAACTTGTAAATTTGAAAGGACTCAGGGGGGGAGTGACCTATACATTACAGGAGTCTATGGCCCTTGTGATGCCTATATAAGGCAGGAGTTGTGGGAAGATTGGAGTGAAGCTACTGGCTTTGTGAATGGGGCTGCATGGGTCGTGGGAGGAGATTTTAATTGTGTTCTGATGGAGAGGGACAGACCAAATGGCATGGTGGACAGTGCATCTACTGGATTCCAATTGATGGTTTAGACACTAGGCTTGAGTGAATATCCCTCTTCTGGAACTAAATTCACCTGGAGAAATGGTAGTGGCCTCATGTCAAAAATTGATAGATTCTTTGGTAATGCTGGGCTATTGGATATGTTCCAGTTATCCTCTGTGTGTGGATTGGAATGCCTTTTTTCTGATCACATGCCCTTGGTTTGGGCTAGTGGGGAACAAGTGCTTATTGGCTCTTATTTCAAATTTAAAAAATTCTGGTTGAGAGAACCGGGATTCCGTGAGATGCTTGAAGGCTGGTGGAGGGCCAAACATGTAGATGGAACGGGCACTATCAAGCTTGCATCCAAGCTGACTGCTATGCGAACAATGCTAAAGGAATATGGGGCTGCAGCGTCTGTTGTGAGACATCAGAGGCGCAATGAGGCACTGCTGGAAATCCAAGGCCTTGATTCAAAAGAAGCTACTATTCCTCTAACTGACCAGGAGCTCAAAACCAGAAGAATGTGGTAGGATGTGGTGGCTAAAGAAGACTTAAAATTGGAGATGGATTGGAGGGAACGTTGCAGACAACTTTGGCTTAAAGAGGGGGACGCCAATACTAAATTTTTTCACTTGCCTGCTAGCTCTCATAGAAGGATCAACTTAATTTCATCCATACTCAAGGACGGTCAGAGAATCTCATCTATGCCAGATATTAGAGCTGAGGCCATCAAGTACTTTAGAGACTCGTCATGGGCTGCAGGGAGACGTCAATGGAGAATGGCAGCGAGTGACTCACCTAAAGTCTCTGGGGAACAAGTATCTAGGTTGATAGCAACCATCACTGAGAAAGAAACATTGGTTGTCATTAAAGACTTAAATAATGAAGGTTCTCCTGGTCCTGATGCTATCCAAGTTTTTTTCTACAAAGAGATGTGGGGTGTGGTTGGTAAAGAAGTGATGGATGTTATTAAGGAGTTTGAGGAGGGCAACTCTGGCTTTGATAAGATCAATAGATCCTTTCCTTTCTTGCTGCCAAAGGCACAAGGTGTAGAGAAATTTCAGGACTTCAGACCTATAGCTCTCTCAAACTCTATTTATCTGGTGATTAGCAAAGTCTTGGCAAATAGGCTATGGCCCGTTCTGTAGGATGTGATTCATCCAGTCCAATCTGCATTCCTTCCTTACAGATCCTTACAAGAGTCTTTCATCATGGCTCAGGAGATGGTGTGTGGTTGGCAAAAAATGGAAGTGTAAAGCCTTTATGTGGAAAGTTGATTTCCGTAAGGCATATGATTCTATTTCGTGGCCCAATTTGTGGGAGGTTTTCAAGAGAAGAGGATTTCCCCCTCTATGGATTCAATGGATGAAAAGGTGCATTACTACTACTTCTTTCACTCCTTTGATCAATGGGAAGCCTTGTGGGGCTTGGATTCAACCACAGTACGGGGTGAGGTAATGTAACGACCTGATTCTCGAGTCCCTACGAGACACGAGAACCGGACCGACTCGACTAATCCCAAGACCTAGTCGTCCAACGAGGAAGTAACCAAAAGAGCAGTAAAATAAACCACATTCAGCATGAATATAACTAATAGTAAGAAAATACAGCAGTAAGAAAAGAAATCACTACAGTATATACCACCACAACAGTAGAACAACATTCGTAACATAATATGAACTGCAGGTAAAGAAAGGTACAGCGGAAACAAGAACTACTCACTACAGTGGAACAAAAAGAGGTACAAGAGAACAGTGGTAACTCTACTGGACCCTACTCGGCCCAGTGTCCTCTACAGCCGCTGACCCTGGCTGCTCCACACCTGGTCCTGAAAGGTAACGAGTGTAACATGTCAGCAAAACGCTGAGTAGAGTGGCAACTAAAACTAAAGAAAACAGTAGGGTGTACAGTAGCTGTTATGTTCTGTTACTTTCTTTATTTACGTCTTTCAATTTTCTCATGATTTCATTTATTTCTCAGATCCTTTACTTGATCTCGAATGTTCCTCGTGGGAACGATCTTGATTGCAGTCTTTTCCAAGAAGTAGAAGTAGCACGTGGTGCTCTCCTGGCCGGGAGAGTCCCCCGCGGTGATCCTACTCTCAGTCAACCACCCCAAGGTCATGGACAGATGTAACGGTGACTACAGCACGCGCGATAAACGCATAGGTAACTAACCCGCACTGGCACGCGGTCAGTTGTTTCCGTTAACGGGTGCACCCAAAGCACAGCACGGAACCAGTCCAGGGTATAGCCCTCTCAGTAACAGGGGTCCGACCCCTCCACAGTAACCAAACAGGGGCCTTGCCCCTCCACAGTCCGCGCACCCTCGCCTGACTACCCTGGTTTGCCCAGTGGGCCTAACAAGTCAGTGTAGGAGGCTAGCAGAACCCCGGGGCCCGTGGGGTAGCTAGTGCCCTCCCTACACTAGTAGCTGTCCTCGGTACTACGTACACGAGGGCCAGCAAGTCGGCACAGAGTGGCCAGTCCCTACCCCGGGTCCCTGGGGCGGCTAGCTCCGCTCTGCACTAAACAGGGGGACAGTCGCTCTCCTTGGTACTCTGTACTCAAGGGCCAGCTCACTTCCCCAATTCTATTCCATTCACTTTCCAGGAGTTCTACTCCTAATTCCCCGTAGGGTTCCAGCTCTTTAACTCAGCGCATTCCGGTTTCACCTTTCCAGTTTCACATTCATACATCCCATATTCTTACTCATGTTCATTTATTCATAACAGGCAGCTGTTTAAACGAATTTAAAGGCAGCTATTATTTCCTTTCCATATTTTCCAAGACTGCAGTATTCATACATTCCACTAGTTTTCCCGTCCTAGGATTCATGCCATATCCTAGGATCTATCATAAAATCTAGTTTTCCAGCCCTAGGATTCATGCAACACCCTAGGATCTACCATTCAATCTATTTCTCATTCCTAAGATTCATGCAATGTCCTAGGTTCTATTTATGGTTTCATAATTTAACAGATTATACTTAAAGCCACTCTACCGATTACAACAGGCGAACTGGGGGTGTGGTCGGGAATCCTGCGTGCCTCCGCAACCCCCGGGACTACAACGGAACGGGGTCCTATCACAAGAATCAAACACAAGGAGTGTCTCAAAACAGTGTATAGCTACTGTAGATGGGTAGAGGATTTAATTCCGAGAAGGACGCAACTCGAAATGCGGAAAACGGAACCAGAACGGGCCCTAAACAAGTCGAAAATGACGAAACAGTGCAAAATTAGACGTCTGGAACTTCTTCCAGACGTCTTAAAAAGTGGATCAGGAATTACCTTGCTCTGCATGGGCTCTCAGATGTCCAGAAGCCTGCGGGGGCGTCTGGCCTAGTTCCCAGACGTCCGATGGTCACCCTGGACGTCTGGATGTCGCTCCCGTCATCTGGTACTACAGCCAGACGTCTGATTCGCGTTGGATGGCGAATCACCGAACCTGCGCGTACCCATCTCTCTCTCTCTCAATACGGTCAGTCGAAAGGAAGGAAGAAAGACGGAAAAACTCACCTTTCAGATGTCAGGACAGTCTTCCAGACGTCTCTCCCGCCGTCTGGCTATAAGCCCAGACGTCTGATTCTGGAAAAGTTTCCAGAACCAGGGCGCGACTCGCCCTCCGCTCGCGACACCCAGCCGCGCCGCGCCTCGTGCACCTGCTGCTCGAGCCACAGCAGTCCCCCCCCGCGTTGCTCCGCGCCAGCCGCGCCCCCCGCCGGCCGGCCCTAGCAGTCCGACGAGCTCGCCCTCACGGCCGAGCGCCTCTCCCACACGCAGCACCTCCTCCCATGCTCGCCGCAGCTGTCGCTTTCGCTGCACCCTCGCGCTCGCTCTCGCGCACTGGCTGGAATGAGAAGAGGAAGGAGACGGAGGTGACGGGAGTGAGGGAGAGGGCGTGGCCTTTTAAGGCCGCGCGAGGAGGAGAGAGAGCGTGATAGAGGGCGCAGGAGGGAGAGGGAAAAAGAGAGAGAGGGAATTTTCGCAGGTCTGCGTGCTCAGGCACGCAGACGAAACAATCGTGCCAGAAAAACCGATTTCCAGTCTGCGTGCTCAGGCACGCAGACGAAACAATCGTGCCAGAAAAACCGATTTCCAGACGTCTGGAAATGATCCCAGACATCTGGTCCGACGTCTGGAGCGCGCGTTCATAACAGGCAAGGATGTCCTTTGGCCCCTTTGGTTTTTAACCTTGCTGTTGATGGTCTGGCGAGATATGCTTGCAAACTTTTTGAGGCAGGTATTATCGGAGGATACTCCCTTTCTAACCAGAGAGCCATAGCTCCTATTCTCCAGTATGCGGATGATACGGTCTTTTTTGTGGAAGGGTCAGAGGGTGAAGCCCGTGCACTTGGTCATATGGTTAATATCTTTGGTGACATTTCAGGTCTGAATTTAAATAGGGAGAAGTCCAATTTGGTATGCTTTGGCCTAAATGAGATAGAACAAGAAGCTATTTCGGATATTTTAGGGACCCCTCGCATTAATCTTCCCATCAGATATTTGGGGCTGCCCCTAAGATCCTCAAGAATGAAAAAAGCGATTGGAATAATCTTTTTGATAAAATTTCAGTCAAGTTGGCAGGATGGAATAGCAGGTTCTTATCTAAGGGTGGTAGACTCATCTTGTTGAACTCTATTATTACCTCGATCCCCATCTTCTACTTCTCCCTCTTCAAAGCTCCGAAATCTGTATGGAAGCACATGGATTTAATGAGAAGGAGGTTCTTCTGGAAAGGTGCCAAGCATGAAGGTAGATTTATGTAGCCCTTAAAATGGGAGCAAATATGTCGGCCCAAGGAAAGTGGGGGATTGGGAATCAAATCTTTGAAAGAATTTAATAAGGCTTTATTAATCAAATGGGCTATAAAAGTTCTGAAGGGGGAAGAGAAACCTTGGACCGAGCTGATTAGAGATAGCTATGGTCAGTCCAACAGTGCGCTAAAGAGGTTATTTCCTATCAGACCATCACCTTTCTGGCAGTTTGTGATTCAAGCTTTGAAAAGTAATTGGCATTTGCTGCAGCTGGTATTAGGAGATGGCAAAACATTTGACTTCTGGTGTGAACATTGGTCCTTGCTGAGCCCTTTGAAGGAATCCTACCCGAGGGTTTTTGCTGCAGCAAAGGACAAAACAAGTACTGTGAGTTGCTATTGGTCTGAGACAGGGGTCTGCTGGCAACTGAATGAAGCTGAATCCATTAGGGTAGGCACCCGGCTGTGGGAAGAAAGAAGGAACATGATTTCAGACCTGGAGTGGAGGATAGCTATATTTGGGATGGAATTTATACAGTTCAGTGTGCCTATGGAAAGATTATGGAAGATGGCAGAGGTTGGGGTTATGATCACATTGACAAAAAAATATGGCTCTTGAAGATCCCCCTCAAGGTGCAAATTTTTCTTTGGCTTTGCAGAAGGGAGGGCCCGATAACAGGGGATCTAAGACACAAAAGAATGGGGGTGGCTCTTCATGAATGCCACCTATGTGGAATGCACACTGATAGTCTTAAACACATTTTTTCTTCTTGCTTGATTACTGATGTAATATGGAGGAGGACTTGCCAGGAACCACTCCCCCCATGGGATTCTAATTTTTTACTTTTGGAGAGACCGCACCTGCACATGGCCACAAATCTCTGGTGCGTGTAGAGGGCAAGAAATGAGAGGTTATTTTAGGAGAGACCAGTATGCTGTGAGCAAATTGTAAATGAGTGCTGGTCCCTCATACATAGATGGGGATCTGATTTGTAATTTTTTATTTACCTGTTTATCAATAAAATGTCCTCCCAGATTGCTATCGTAATATGACAGCTTTCCTTTTAGTTTCAAAAAAAACACAAGAGCTAATGCTGGAATGGTAATTATGCACTTCTAGAGGAAATATTTTGCAATGTGGGACAATATAATAGTAATAAAATCTCATAATGGCAATAAATGTAATTATTAATGGGAAAAAAAATAGGGGAATCCTTTGTGCTTGGCGTGCGTGCACGATAGGTGGTGGTTAGCTGTGAGGAGTTCACCAGAGGTGGGCTACTTTGGGCTACATCCGATGTGGTCGTGACGAATAGTGGGATGGTCAGAGTCGGCTAAAAGGAGTGGAGAGGTGCGGCGGCGGTGGCAAGCCGTTCCCCCTGCTGCTACAAGAGCAACCACGCATGATTGCGTGGGGGAGCTACTATGCGTGGGCATAGGCGTGGTGATGTGCTAGAGGGTAGCGTGTGGGGGCTGTTACGCATGGAGATGGCATGGTGCATTGTAGCTGCGCGTATAGGAGAGGGCGACGCTATTGCTGGAGGTGCATGCAGAGGGGCACACACGACCTGCTGGAGGTACATGCGGCGAGGGGAGGGGAGAGAGGCAGCTGGCAACGCGTGCGAGTGGCATTTATCCGAGGGTGATGGTGCACTAGGGTAGCGCTGGGGTGATGTGGCACACTGGTGGTGGAACGGTGGTGGTTGTTGCTGTATGGGTTTGTTGGTGGAGTTGCAGAAGAAGAACGAAGAAGAAGAAGAAAAGGATGAGGTGGGGCCGGCAGTGGTGGTTGCATTGGGTTTGTTTTGGTTGCAAAGGAAAGAGGAGAAGAAGATGATGAATAGTGGAAGGTAGTGGTGGATGTTTGTGAGAAAATGGGAAATAATGGAAAAGAAGGTATTCACGCGACCGGTGTAGCCATGCTCATGGTGAGGTGGAGCCATGAAGGTTCATGCACAGTGTTGGCACAAGTTCACCTGCTTGGCGCGGTGAGCTGTCACCTTGCTGGCCCACGGTGTGGTGGAACTTAGCCGTGGAGGCCCACGATGATGAACGATGCACGATGGTGGTATGGGTGGTGGCCTCCCTCAGCATGGTCGACTCCTGCTCCCTTCATAGCTGTAGGTGGTGGATTTGAAATGTAAGAGGCAGGAGTAGATCCACTTCACGGCAGATAAATGTTGGCAGCTGTGAGTGAATGGGTGCAGGAGGAGGAGGCACAGCCATTACCTGTAGAAGGAGAAGAATAAAATAATAATAAAATATTATGGTTAGTTATGCACAACCCTTAACTTCTATGTTAAATTAAAATAATGCATGTAATGCACCTAATTGGTTAACTAATTAAGTGCATGCAATTCTAAGTTAATTCTAAATGCATTTAGATATGAATGCAATGCATGAAATATGCAAATAAGTGAATAATTAGACTAATCTATTTACATCTTATTTTATGCCATTTATATGTCAATATTAATCTGATGACTAGGCATTTAAGTAACTAATTAGCCCACAAATATGGGCTCATCACCTGCAAACACAGATAGGATGGAAAAAAATGAGCTAAAAATATTAAATGCGAGCGAATGCAGAAAAAAATGGAAGACCGTTGTCTCCCCGGTAATGGCGCCAAAATGATGAGCTTGAAAATTCGCGAATAAAACAATGATTGGTTTTTTTGGAAAAACTCACGTCATGGTATGTGTGAAGATTCAACTATCCAATAAATTTACCAAGACTTAAGTGAGTCCCAGGTCGAACATAGAGAGGCTACGTTTGATTTAAAAAAATTCATGTTTTGTCTTTATTTGCTTTTGCGTTTTTATCTTTTATGATTTCTTTTGGTATTTTAGATAAGTAGGAAGGTAGGCAAAAAATTATCCCTAAACTAATCTAACCAATCTAGAAAGCCGGGAAAGTAAAACAAGAAATATTACTCTAGTTGCAAATAATTGAAGAGAGGGAGAGAGAGAAAATTATTTCTACATATATGCTTGAAAATATAATGTTTAATACAATAAAATCTGCACTAGGAAAGCTGTAAAAAGATAGAGATGGGAGAAATCATCCTCATTGTCTACTTGGAGGATAAGCCGCGTTAATGAAGCTTGGATGAAGATGGTGATTGGATTGCACGCTCAAGATCTCCCGCATGCACTCTTACGGATGAGAAATCATCATCAACTATTGGATCGTGATCGTGGAGCTGAGATTCACCCTCACTGCGCCTTCAGATTACGATGAGTGAAAGAGAGGTTTTCGCTTAAACAGGATGATCACAATAAAATGATAATAACGTTATATGTTGCGTGGTGGAAAACTCTCAATCAACACAAAGTAAAATAAACCACTAAAGAGAACGGGTCGTGTCCTCAAGGAGGTAATGGCATATTAAAACTCACTACTATTGAATTCCAATGTTCACTATTTATTTCCCCCAAAAAGTGTTTCAAAAACCACGTTAGATGTGTGTTTAAGTGAAAGAGTAAGCTGAAATCTCATTTATGACAAACAGGAGGGAGTTCAATGCAATGTTCACAATAATAAAATATAAATAAAAAGTGGTAACGACACAAAATGTAAATATTAATTGGATGCGAAATAGAGCATTTCTTCATGGCATTGCTGCATGCGAAGGAGGCGATGATCAGTGGTGAGGTGCTCAGAGGAGGATTTCTGAACTGAGGGCTTCGCATAGACGGTAGCGATGCGTCTCGAGGTGGCCGGTGACGGCGGGCCAGATGGAAGGTGGCTGACGGTGTTGGTGGTCGACGGTGGTGAAGGTGTCGGCTGATGATGTCTAGACGAAGGTGGTCGAATGAGGTGGTGATGGGTTCTTCACGAAGAAGAAGATGAATAGTAGGAGGACTTGGTGATGGTGGCAATGTTGTCCCTTCTGTTAGCTGCTGTAGGAGCACGAAGTGGTACATGCGCGGGCGCACGAAAGGTGCATCACGCGGGGAAGGACCTGTTGGTGCGTGTGTGAGGGAGGCACGGGGAGAGCAATGCGTGCGGCGAGTTGCTATTGCATTGCTGGGAGTGTGGAGACACATGCGTGCATAGGAAGTGGTGTGATGAGGCAGGGTCGCACGGCTGGCCTACTGGAGGTGCACGCGGGTGCGCTGCTGGCCACACGTGGGAGAGAAGAAGGCATGGCGTGGAGTGCTGTAGGTGGTTTACTAGAGGTGGCGGTTGTGAGCGAGAATGGTGATGGAGGTTATGGGTTCTTTGGTGGTAATAGAGAAAGAAGATGGGGGAGATGAACAATGGCGTTGGAGGTGTGGTGACTTGGGTTCACGGTAATGGATTGAGATTTGGAGGAGGGTGATGGGTGTGTACGGTAGTGTTGTTGGAGATGAAGTGGAGGGGATGAAGATGAAGGTGGGGTGGAGATGGTGTTGTTGCAGTGGACAATGGATCATAGTGGAGTGCACACCTGTGTGTGCTCATAGTAGCGTAGCTGCTCAGATTTGGCGGTGCGTCCTGTCACGATGCACCCCCATGGTAGTGGAGCAAACTGCCATGGTCGAGATCGATGGTGGTGGAGTGGAGGAGAGCTTGAACTCTCTACACAATAGTGGAGTAGGGTGGAGGCCTCCCTCAGCATGGTCGACTCTCGCCCCCTTTGTAGCTGCAGGTGGTGGATTTGAAATGCAAGAGGCGGGAGCAGATCCACTTCACGGCGGATGAATGCTTGCAGCTGTGAGTAAATGGGCACAGGAGGAGGAAGAGCAGCCGTTACCTATAGAAGAAGAATAAAATAATAATAAAATATTATGATTATTTATGCACAAACCCTTAACTTCTATGTTAAATTAAAACAATGCATGTAATGCACCTAATTGGTTAACTAATTAAATGCATGCAATTCTAAGTTGATTTTAAATGCATTTAGATATGAATGCAATGCATGAAATAAGAAAATAAGTGGATAATTAGACTAATCTATTTACATCTTATTGTATGCTATTTATATGTCAATATTAATCTGATGTCTAGGCATTTAACTAATTAGCCCTCAAATATGGGCTCATCAATGAGCATGCATTATCACGCACGTTCCAATGGCGTGGCTCTTAGTGCGTCGCGTAGCTGCTTCAATGCTATTTGATCGCTCAATGATGGACTAATTAATCTCACACCTCCACGTGGAGAATTTGAGAAGCATGCAAGGTTTCGAACCCGTGACCCTCCTTTGAGAATGCCTTGCTCCACCACTGCACTGAGAACGTGTATGGTTGAATTGATGGTTGTGATGGCATGTGATTTGGATCATTTGATGGGGATCCAACTGTCAAGATTTGATGATGTTGAGCTTTGAAGACATGGCGTGGCTTCCTCCTAGCCATTGGATGATATGATTCACCGACTAGGAATTAACATGGCAAGCCCCTTTGGAATTTAAAGGTGGAGATGCTTCAGCCGTGGAGAGAGGTTCTCAGCCATTGGATCTTGATCCAAAGACTGGGATGCAAGGGCGCGGATTAGGAGGGAAAGCAGTGGCTGGCCTTGGGGTGGCTTAGGTGATTCCAGGTGGCATCATCCTGGTCATCCACCTTTGAATGCTCACAGAGGATGCTATAGATATCTGATTGGATCGATTTTCACGCAATTGGGTTGCGATCGTCGATTTGGATCCATTCGTTCGGTTGGATTCATCTGAAGTCTCAAGATATGTCACCCTGTCCCCTAGCCACAAAAATAAGTGAATTAGTATAGAATTTATACAAGTCAACCTAAATGTAGTATGATGGTTTCTTTGGATTATTCATAATGTTAAATGTAATTATAAACCTAGGAACCGGCATAAATAGGCATTTTATCATGAATAAATGTAGATTTATCACGTAACAAGGTACATACAAATTAATGAAATGCATGGAATGAAAATTCTATAGCTTAATTAATTCTATGAATGTATTGCATGCCTTTAAATTACATTCTCATCTCAATAGTCAAGTACTTAGGCTTTAACGTGGTCTACTAACATGGACCTATCAAATACCCTTATGCCTAAGTTTTGCTAGCCCTGAGCAAAACCATGTGGAAAAGAACTAGATCTCTAGATCAGAATTTTCTGTCAGGATATTTTATAGTGCCTCACCTCTAGAGATTTGTTTGAAATACCAACCTTAGACCTTAAGGTACTCAAGTACCAGCCAAGATACAAACTTGATCGGCTTTAACCTTGGGTCTTCGAAAAAGGTTTCCGAGGCCCCAATACCTGCCCAAGGGTTTGTTGACCCCAGAGATTGAAGCACTCATGAGTTCGTGCAAAAGGTCTAGGTTCAACTTGCCAGATATTTTTCTGAATAGAGATAGAGATATTTTTAAGATTTTTCTCTTTTTCTAATTTTTGTGAATCCTTTAAATCTAATCGCAGATTATCCCTCAACATGATTTGTGTCAGATTCCTTGTTCCGATCATCGATCCTCGAAGGGTCCTTAACATTCGATGCTTTGGGATAGCACCGCCCATGGCAACCCCCAGAACCTTGGCAATCAATACTTTGTGATAGTGCTGCCCATGTCATTCTTTAACGAATCCAAGCCCTGGCAATCAACATTTTGAGATAATGCCACCCATGGTACCTGAACAACACAATGCGTTTACGTGCCCCCAGTAGAATATTTAAACATCCTAAGAGACAAGCGCTGAGGAGATGACATGTTATAATGTGTCCTCAAGGAGAGTATTTACTCCTCTCATGCAGTGGGAACTCTTCTAATCAACTTGTGTTTTGGAGCCTTTCCTAAGTCTAATGTTTTAGAAACCATTTTTTCAGACAAAGGAATTTTTGACGTTATTCTTCATTAAACTCACTGAACCAAACCAGTGAGTGAGATGTAGATGCTCAAGTTACCAAGACCCACAAACCAAGGGTAGAGAAAGAGGTTAGATACTTCCTAAGCTTAGATTTAATATGTCAGCTTCTCAACTTCCTCAACCACTTAAAGAATAATCCATATCATAACAAATACTCGAATTTTTGAGCCAAAACTGTCCTTAAAGGCCTAAAGTCAGTATATCTCACTTATCTTCTAAGCTTTGGCACTTTAGGTCTTAATTAATCAATCGTTCTAGCCGAAAACTTAGGAAAACTCTTTCATAATAAAATGCTGGGACTAACACAATTTTTCTCTTTCTCCCTCTCTGTGATGATTTTCTTTTATATATGGAAATATATATCATTGCATTCTTCATATCCCTAAGTATTACCCTAACCCCCCCTCTCCCCATGCCTGAATTGTGCAATGTCCTTATTGCATGCAAAAGGGTAGATAGTACCTAAAGAAGAGTTGGGCTTCCTCCCAATGAGGCAGATGGGTAATTCTTGCCAATTGAGGTTTAGAATAGGATACATAATAAACCTGGCCTAGCGAATAGGTAAGCCATGATTTTGGCAAGCTGGTGGTGAAGAGTGATGCCAAATGTTCGCCAGACACAGGTGAGAACAGGATATTCTTGAGCCACCTTTAGAGGTCTCACATAATATACCTAGGGCATGACCTTAGCGAGTGCAGTGAGAGGAGGCGAAGGCATCTCAAGCATCAATCCATACTCGGCACTCCACTATAGTGAGTAGGAAAGAGAGGGTGCTAAGAGGAACACCCTAAGGATGATGGACTGACCTAGACAAGCATCAATCCATACTCGCCACTCCACTATAGGATGTATCGATCTGGTTATCTCCTTGTAAAGTAGAAATGCAAGGAGAGACTTGAAGAAGCTGGTTTCAACAGAGTTTAAATCTCTAAGTTGCGGGGTAGTGAAAAGAGTCAAAAGGGACTTGAGAGGTTCAACATTCATCCCCGGTAAACATTCCAGTTCCTGAATGTCATGAGTAGCAACCTCAGTAAATGATTGAATTTCATCCCACCTATCATTGGGGTGCTCATCCTGGAATGGGGTCAAGTGTTCATCTTCCAGATTGGATAGATCAAGGGTGGCACCCATTTTACTATCATGTGAAGGTGGGTTGGAAGTAATAGGAGTGTGATTGTCCTCAACAACGACATCCCCAAGTTCTTCTTCGATGCTAAGATCCTATCCCTGGGGTCTATAGATTCCCTCATCAAGAGTATCAATTACTTCCATTTCTTCCCAATGTTTGAGAGGATGATCTTCGTAATCAAAAGTAGGTAGGAATTCTAATTTGGCTAAATCAGTAAGATCCTCATGGGGTAAGTCCTCAAACAAAACATATTCTCCCATGGAGTCACTCCATACTCTGAGTTTGGGACCCTCAAACCCATCATCATCCTCCTTTATGTTTCTTCCCTCTTTCCTCTAAGACTTAGGAAAATCCTCAATGCTAGAATCAAGTACTTCGTTTCCTTCTCCTTCTAAAAAATCAAATCTTCATGTCCCTAAGACCAAAATTGATCCAAGTCATCCAATTCAGCATCAATTTCATTAGGGGCACTTGTGTTGGGCACATGTAAATTCTCAGATTGTTGTATGGTAGGTGTTGGCTCCCTAAGCGAAGGGTCAACGTTTTGATTATTGACTCCCAATATGATACTCTTGGACATCCAAGAGTCATGAGATTTATTAACTTCAAAATCACAATCCTTAGGGAAATCTAACTAAGGTGCAAGGTCCTCAGAGGGGTACGGTGTACGCTTAGAATCCTTGGGATGGGGTGTAGATTCCACCTCAAAATCAAGAATGGGGGTTGGGTTGACTATTTGACTACAACTCTTTTCATCAAATGTAATAAAGATACTATCATTTGCGTCGAGTTCATCTAATGGGACCATCTTCCCCTTTGATTGGCTCCAATAAAACTCAGGTGGAAAGTCTAAGGGATCCTCCTCTTCTGGTTGCCACCATTCTACATCACAATTCATTGAGTGGCTACTCCTTTCAATTTCCAATGTATCCATGTATCTTCCATCCCCCTTAATGCAAAGGCTTCTCAAAGAAGGATTATCGAGTATGGAGGGGTCTACATTATACTCAAGAGGGTAGCTACACTCCATGATTGAGTTCCTAATGTCCCCTTCCATCTTATGGCATGGCTCTCTGATGAGAACCTCATCATGAGCCATAACTAGCTCATTTTGACCAAATACAAAGGATAAAAGCTCCTACATAACTCAAGGAAAGGCTTAACTCAGAGAATTCTGAGTTTAAGGAGAAAACAAGTCATAAGGGGTAAAAAATGCAATTTTACCAGTATAATCTGCATACAGGTCCAAACATAGGTCAAAAAAACCGAATAAGAAGGAAAGTGGGATGATCTGATAAGGGCTACAGCAATTCCAAGGAACTAAATGATAATCTGTAACCTTAAAACAAACCCACTTCAATTCACGAGGTTCGAGGCAAAGTAAAAATAGAATAAACCCTCTAAAATTCATAGAAAAATAATCTCTAGGGTTTAGAACCTTCAATTTGGCCTTCGGAACCCATTTTGACCTACATTGAGAACCATGCCCAATTAATAACTTAATTTGGGTTTTTACGTAAATTGACCGGTCAAACAAGGTTTTATCTAGAAATAAAATTCACCATCAGAATCCTTAGGTCCTAATTAGTCATGTATAAAAACTTGAGCCTAAGAAGAAACCTTCTTGACCAACTTTACTTTTTGGCCCTCAACTTTTGAACCCTCGCATTTTGGCCCCTAACTCTTCTTTGTTCTTTACATTCAGGTCCTCCCTGCAAAACCTGCCAGCACCATGCTCCGGCGACCCTGCGCGGAGCATGGCGCCGCGCAGGGTAAGGGGGAGGGCCTGCCAGGTCAAATGGGGGTGCCCTGCGTCGTCAGTCGTCGCAGGAACACCCCCTGGTTGCTGCAACCCACCATACCGGCCGTGCGAACGCACGGACGGTATGGGTCTCCTTCCTCCGGTGTCCTCCGGCGAGGGAGACACGTCGTCTCCCTCCGCCCTCCTCTCTGGTTCGACCCCTATAAATACCCCCGTCGCTCCACCGTTCTTCCCAGCTCGGTCCTGACGGAGAAACACCCTCTTTTCACTCTCTTCCACTCCGACAGGAAGCCCTCCAGCTCCGGCGGTTTTTCCCTCCTCCTCCTCGTCGTTCTGTCGCACTACCAGCAGCAGGGCTGCCTTCCCCTGCTCTTCCCGCGCCGCGCCGCACCCAGCGCATGCCTCTCCAGCCCTCTCCTCGCCGTCGCTCCTTCCTCTGGGCAGCTTCTTCTCCGGCGACAGTCGATACGACTGTCGCCTGTTCCGGCCCCTCCTTGTCCTGTTAAGTAGGTATAACTTCTCACCTTTCTCCCCTCTTCCTTTTCCTCACTTTAAACCCTTACTGTCGCCCTCGATTCCGGCCAATCGCCCTCACCTTCTCCACCTCCGGCCACACTTCGGCGACCCGCTCCCATCACTCCAGCACCCCACACGGCTCGCCGACCTGCACATAATCTCCGCCTCCTCACCCTGATCCATTTTCGCCCTTCCAATTCCCGCCACCCGACCTCTGCAAATCCACCGAACACACCCACTTCCCGACCCACAGTCTGACCTAGGGCAGCCCTTGCACGCCGCCCCACGCCTCGCCACCACCCGCACGAGCTTCGCCGCACTCTGGCGAAGCTCCCGGTACCCTATGATTAGGCCGAGAGGCCGTTTTGTTGTGAACAGGTCACCCGTCCTCCGCCGCCATTGCTGTGCAGAAGGAGCTGCCTCCGCCTGCAGCTGCATCCTCGCTACGCCCAGATCAGGCTCCCAGGTCGCGTGGGGTGTCTTCGCGAAGAGCCCCAGGTTCGCAGCAGGGGCGAGGGCCTTGCGTAAAGCCGCAGTTACCAGCTGGTTCCTCCGCGCAGGCACCAAATTGGGGTGGGACATTTAGTCCCACCTCGGAAGGCTCTGGAGCGGCGCAGCGATACAAATTGAAAACGTGCTGGAGGCTTATCGCCTCAGCACACGGGGTGAGGTCCCTCTCACACCGTCTCACCGAGCCCATCCGCAAGCTCATCACGCGGATCCGGCCGACCCGACCTGACTTGTCTGGCACTCCTCACCCACCACGCACGCCGGTGGGACTGGACCCAGGCGTGACCCGTACCCGACTACCTGGCAGCTCTGGGAGAGCTTTCCTAAGAGCGGCTTCTGTGAGAGAGAAACGCGGGGGGGGGAGGGTAGAGTAGGTTTTGCCATCTCTGATTGGAACTTTGAGTGTGCAGGCACAGGTGAAGGGACTGCGGAAGGGCTGAAGAGAAGAAGAAGAAGACTGAAGGAAGAAGAGCAGCCAGGTCGAAGCAAAGAGGAAGGAGAAAGCAAAGAAGAAGAAGACAAGCGAGGCAGAGAAGAAGGCTGACGAAGACTGAAGGAAGGAGCACCGAGCGGCACTGTAGCAGCGGCGACTTAAGTCGTCTGAGTGGAAAATCAGACGACGCTCTGAAGGCAGAAAAGAAAGAAGAAGAACATCACCACTGCTGCAGATAAAGAAGACAGAAAGAAAAAGAAGAAAGAAGGAGAGACGACGTCCTGACAGCAAAAGCAGAAGAAGAGCACGAGAAGGAGATCAGAAGAAAGAAGTAAAAAGAAGATCTGAAGAACAGAAGGCAGAAGAAGAAGACCACAAGGAGATAAACAAAGAAGAAGAAACCAAAAGCCAAAGAGAAGAGAAAACAAAGAGGAAGAAAGAAGAGAAGAAGAAGCCAAATTTTCATCTCCCTCCCTCTCTCCCTCTCTTTATTTTTGTAATAAGAATTTGTACCCCTAGAATACAACTTGCTCCCTGAGTTCGACCTCGGGAACTCTTTATTTTCCGAGTAAAAAAAATTATATATTTGAAATGATGGCAATAACTGGCTATACTACAACGCTATAATAAAACCTAGTTATCTCTAGCCACCCATTTTCATTGGCGCCGTTGCCGGGGAGCAACGGCTATTCTAGAGGTAAACATTCCTGTTTCTTTTTAGTTTCTGATAATCTCCTCTCTTTTGTGCAGCTACAGGAAATCAAGAAGACAAGCAACCGCACGACAACCACTCCGAGGACAGGTAATTTTTTCCTCTCGCTATTAACCCCTAAACTCTAAAGAGGAAGAAAAGAAAAGAACAAGCAATATAGGGCTAACCTGTCTTCCATGCTTAGTAACCATAAAAAGTTGCATGTTTTCAACCCATTATTCCTGCACACTATTAAGGGTATTTAAGGGCTAACACATTCTTGCTTGAGCCCTAATTACCCAACAAAGAGCTAACTGGACCAAGTAGAGCCAACCTAGGATCCAACACTAGGGATTTAGAGACACACTCCTTAAGCAAGAATTGAAAAAACCAAATGAAGTGTGCCCAAGCCCTTGCCTGAAAATACCTATTCAAAGAAAACCTAAAACAATTGGCTCTCTAAACACTTGAACCCTAAAAGACCAGACCCAAAAACTCTCAAAGGAAACAAGAGGTAAAGTTGCCCCCTTGGGTCAACCAACCTTAAATTAGGTCACTCTTTGCACTCAAAGAACTAAAAGTTCAAGTGAAACCTTAAGCACCCTGATCTTAAAGTAAAAATTGGTAGACTTAAGAGGTCAAGATCCCCATTCTGGTCTACCTGGAACCACAGTGACAAGAGAGGTCGGGTGGGGGAAACCCTGTAACCCGTGGGGACGCTCTACCGTGTAGGGGTCTTTGCGGGACTCTCCTTCTCTGGCTGCCCAGGTAATTCTCAGGTGGACGATCTTTCTAATCAAGGGGTCCATCTGACCCGCACCTCTATAGTCACCCGACACATTTTTGGGTGTCTTGATTGGGTCCAGCACCTTCTAAACTCATCTCTTCCAATAGTGCATGTACGGTAGGAGGTCCTTAAGACCACCCTTAAGACCTCCTTTAGAAATTCACTCTCGTCAAGGCCAAGCCTCGACGCCCGTGTTTGTGCAGCAACCCCCTCACATTATTCTCTCTTCTGATTCAGAACCAAGTTCTTCTTCTTCCCCCATCATGGCTCAGCCAGTTGAGGAAGAAAACAATTTGGAGCACCAGCTCCAGCGACTCAATGACCTCTTCCAAAACTTCGTGCACCCACCACAGCGTCCTATGATGCGGGACCACTACAATCCTGCTGCGGTGGCTATTGAGCCTCGAGTCAGAATCCCGACTGGAGGACCTGATTCCGAATTGAAGCCCAATATGATTCATGCTATACCTAAATTCCATGGGCTTAATTCCGAAGATCCCTTCCAGCACATCAAACAGCTAAAGCATCTGGCCCAAACTTTTGGGTTAGATGCGCAAAATCGGGATATTCTTCTCATGAAGATGTTCTCCTTTTCTCTTATGGACAAGGCCACCCATTGGTATCAAACTCAGACCCGGCCGATCAACACTTGGGAAGAACTTCAATCCGAGTTTTTGAAAAAGTTTTTTCCCGTTGGTCGGACCAACGCCTTGCGCCATCAGATTACACACTTCACTCAACAATCAGGAGAACCTCTCCACGAGGCATGGGATCGTTTTCAGGATCTCATGAGAAAGTGCCCCCATCACAGAGTTCCTAAATGGGAACAGGTCCAATCTTTTTACCAGGGACTCCGTGAGGACATCCGCCTTTTCGTCAATGCAACTTGCGGAGGAAATATCATGGGTCAACATGAAGACACCGTATGGGAGATTCTCGAAAACATGTGCGAGAACTCCATCAACAATGACTCCATGGGATTATTCGACAGGACGAATACCCGCGCAACGACGAATCTTAGGGGAGCACATGAGACGCAGGGCCTGTCCGCATCAGTCGACCTAGAATTAATGGCCAGTCGATTGGACAAGGTTTCAATCATTGAGAAGAAGGTGGATGAGCTGACTCAGCACTTGCAGCGAGCCACCTCTGCGCGTAACTCCTTTGCACAACCTCCTTCCACACAGGAGACTGTGCAAAACATTCTCCATCGATCTTCCCCTAGGATGGATCCATATCCATCCCCATCTGATTCTCGGATCGGAGGATCATCCGATCCTATCTACACCAGCCCGGGGAATTCCATTCCCCCTTTCCCTGATTCTCTAGAGGTTCCTCAGACCTGCGAGGACCTCAACGCCATCCAGAACGACCCATTCTCCAACACCTACAACCCTGGATGGTGAAACCATCCCAATTTTCAGTGGGCGGGAAATTCCCAAATCCAAAGACCACCTTTTCAGTCCTGCCCACAGCCCTCTCGTCATTACCAGCCGCCTCAGCCTCGGCCAACCCTACTTAACCATCAGGGCCAAATCAGGATCAAATGTCCCTAATCCTTCAGACTCTGGCTGACATTCAAAGAACGAATGCGGCTATTCAAAAACAACACAAGGACGAACTTACAGAGGTTAGAACTCAATTGGCCCAGTTGGCAAATTCTCGCCAGCCAGGCACACTCCCTTCCCAACCTCTTCCTAACCCGAATAACGTGTCGACCCAGAAGCGCGTTATGAATCCAAATTTAGGCCACGCACAATGGATTTATCAGGCCCCTACTACTCCATCTCCAGATGAGATGGATGCTTCAACTTCTTATGCGGGATTTCAGCAGCAACCACCCCTCTTACCAAACCCAAACCAAAATCAGGCCGGATTAAATTCTGTAACAACACGTAGTGGTAAAACAACTCAAGACCCGCATTATCCGAACCACTCCAAGCCTGATAACCATGACCCTAGGATAGTTATCCAAGATACCACTGTCCCAGATCAAGAACCCGGACCTATCCTAGAAGAACCAACCAAGGTCCCATTCCCTGAAGCCTTAACCCAAGGGAAGAGATGAACCAAGCCCGTGGCACCTGAGGAGGACCTGGTCAAGCTCTTTGAGCAGGTCCACATAAACATCCCCTTGATGGATGCAATCCACCACGTACCGGCTTATGCACGATTTTTAAAGAATGTGTGTACACCCCAGCGTAAGCCGCGAACCAAGAGTGGGAGTCCAATTGTTCTGTCAGAGCAAGCCAGCTCTGTAATCCTAAGCAGACTCCCACCCAAGGCTAAAGATCCTGGTTCTCCCCTGATTTCCTGCAAGATAGGTGATACACAATTTGATAGAGCATTGCTAGACTTGGGTGCTTCCATAAATCTGATACCCACATCCTTACTTAACCATCTAGAAGAATCTGAGATGAAACCAACTGAGGTAACATTACAATTAGCAGATCGATCTATAAAGTCACCAAAAGGGATTCTCGAGGATGTTATTGTGAGAGTGCGGGATTTCTACTTTCCTGTAGACTTCATAGTCTTAGATATGGACGCACCTGAGAACCCTAGGGATACACCAATCATTTTAGGGAGACCTTTCTTGGCTACTGCTAGAGCCAACATTAGCTGTGAGGAGGGCCAAATAGAGCTCAAATTTGGGAATCAAACACTGAAAATTGATATATTCAAGGCCCAACAAGGAATCAATTGCGGTGTCATCAAACAGATTTGTGACATTAGGACTTTGGTTGATGAAACACACTTCCAGAATGATCTAATTATACCTCATCAACTGCAGAAAGATCTTGATCCGCAAACTGAGGAGTCGAATCCAGATATGAACAACCCAGTAACTCCCACCCTTGAACCTCACATCTATACTGAACCACCTGCTGCTGCTGATAACCCCATCCTCGAACTGAAACCCCTTCCTGCTCACTTGAAATACATCTTTTTGGGTTCTAATCAGACCCTTCCTGTGATTATCAATTCCAACCTCAGTCCTGAACAGGAATCCCATCTGATTGTTGTCCTCCAGCAACATCGCAGAGCCATCGGGTGGACTCTCGATGATTTGACTGGAATAAGTCCCTCTTATTGTACTCATCATATCTATTCAGAAGAGGGCACACGACCTTCTCGTGAAATGCAGAGACGCTTAAACCCCAATCTACAAGAGGTCATGAAAAAGGAGATCATCAAGTGGTTAGATGCCGGAATCATCTACCCGATCTCTGATAGTCGTTGGGTGAGCCCAATTCAGGTCGTGCCCAAGAAGGCAGGACTCACCACTATAACGACTGAGACCGGAGAAATCATTCCTACCCGATTAGCCAACTCGTGGAGAGTCTGTATAGATTACCGCCGACTCAATTCCTTCACGAAGAAGGATCATTTCCCACTACCCTTCATTGATCAAATTCTCGAAAAACTTGCGGGAAATAGGTTCTTCTGCTTTCTTGACGGGTACTCCGGTTATAACCAGGTGGCAATCCATCCTGAGGACCAAGAAAAGACCACGTTCACTTGCCCCTTCGGAACATACGCTTTCCGAAGGATGCCTTTCGGTCTTTGCAATGCACCCGCTACTTTTCAGCGATGCATGCTTGCCATATTCTCAGATATGGTAAGTGATTATCTGGAAGTCTTCATGGATGACTTTTCAGTTTTCGGAGCATCATTCGACGATTGCCTCCAACACTTGGTCCAGATACTCAGGCGATGCATCGATGTGAATTTGGTTCTTTCCTGGGAAAAGAGCCATTTCATGGTGCTTGAGGGAATTGTCCTGGGGCACTCAATTTCGGAAAAAGGCATCCAAGTGGACTGAGCTAAGGTTGATCTGATTTCTCACCTTCCTATGCCTAGCTCGATCAAGGACATCCGATCTTTTTTGGGGCATGTCGGTTTTTATCGACGATTTATCCCTGATTTTTCAAAAATCGTGCGCCCCCTGACCACTCTTCTCTCCAAGGATGTACCTTTCGAAATTTCCCAGGAATGCACTCAAGCATTTGAGATCCTGCGTGACCGAGTAACCCAGGCCCCGATCCTACAGTCCCCTGATTGGTCTCAACCCTTTGAGATCATGTGCGATGCATCCGACTTCGCTGTAGGAGCGGTTTTGGGGCAGAAAATTGACGGGAAACCTGTGGTCATTTACTACGCCAGCAAAACACTCGATGAGGCTCAGCGTAACTATACGGTTACTGAGAAAGAGCTGCTAGCTGTAGTATTTGCCCTAGAAAAATTCAGATCATATCTTCTGGGTTCCCATGTCATCGTCTACTCGGATCACACAGCTGTGAGGCTTCTCCTTGCAAAGAAGGACGCGAAACCTCGATTAATCCGATGGATCTTGCTGTTGCAAGAATTCGATCTTCAGATTCGCGACAAGGCGGGAAGGCAGAATGTGGTAGCCGACCATCTGTCCCGTCTTCCTTCTGAAATCATTAACCCTTCTGGACCCATCACTGAGCATTTTCCCGATGAGCACCTGCTGACTATCGGTACTAGCCTTCCATGGTTTGCTAATGTAGTAAATTACTTGGCATCTCATCAGATCCCGTCCGATTGGCCGAAGGCCAAGAAGGACAAATTACGCTCCGATGCCAAGTATTACATTTGGGAAGACCCGTACCTCTTCCGCATAGGTGCTGATCAGATCATCCGGAGATGTGTCCTGGAAGAGGAAATCAGCAATGTCCTATCTTTCTGCCATGACCAGGCATGCGGTGGCCATTTCGCCGGGCATAAAACCGCATCAAAAGTCCTCCAGTGCGGCTTTTACTGGCCCACACTGTTCAAAGACGCGTACAGTCACTGCAAGGCATGCAGTCGTTGCCAGACTTTGGGCAACATGAGCCATCGCGACATGATGCCTATGCAACCGATTCTAGTATGCGAAATCTTTGATGTTTGGGGGATTGATTTTATGGGCCCCTTTCCTGTTTCGGATGGTTTCGAATACATTCTGTTGGCTGTGGACTACGTGTCCAAATGGATCGAAGCCATACCGACCCGAACCTGTGATCACAAAATCGTTTTCAAATTCATTCATCAAAACATTTTCTCAAGGTTCGGGATTCCTCGTGCAATAATCTCTGATGGGGGGACCCATTTCACAAATGCTCAGTTTAGGTCACTGATGACCAAATACGGGGTGTCTCACCGAATCTCTACTCCTTATCACCCCCAAACTAATGGTCTAGCTGAGCTGTCTAATCGGGAGATCAAGAAAATCCTGCAAGTCACTGTTCAGCCTGACAGGAAGGACTGGTCGTCTCGACTTCCGGAAGCATTGTGGGCCTATAGGACCGCCCACAAAACCCAATTAGGCATGTCTCCCTTTATACTGGTGTACCGAAAGGCGTGTCACCTTCCCGTAGAACTGGAGCATAAAGCCTATTGGGCAGTACGGAACTGTAATCTAGATTTTTCAAAGGCTGAAACCCACAGAAAACTTCAAATCAGCGAGATCGATGAATTACGCCTAGACGCGTATGAGAGCTCGCGAATCTACAAGGAGCGGGTTAAAGCCTTCCACGATAAGCATATCTCGAGAAAAATCTTTCATCCTGGTCAGAAGGTCCTACTCTTTGATGCCCAACTCAAACTTTTCCCAGGAAAGCTGCGATCCAAGTGGGTCGGACCATATTTAGTCCGGCAAGTTTTTAGAAATGGAGCTATCGAAATCAGTCCACTTAGCCACAATTCCGAACCTTTCATCGTGAACGGTCAGAGACTCAAGCCGTTCATTGATGTGACTTCCACTGATTTGGCTGAAACATCTTATATCCTCCATTCCCCTTGAGCTTATTGCGCCCAGCCGATGGCGTAAAACTCAGCGCTTAACGGGAGGCAACCCGTCATTTTCCAAAAAATCCAAAACTTTTCTGACACCTTTTTGCACTTAAGGTTCACCCTTGTAGACAGCCGACCCCACCTCAGATGCTTGCATCTGGGATTAGAAATCGTCCGCAAACTTCAACCCGACCCATTCACTCATCCAAATTTCTGTCTTAAGGAATGAACTAAGTTGAATAAAAACCCCCTAGGTTACAATGAGGACATTGCAAATATTAGGCATGGGGGGTATGAAAGTGCAAAACTTGTAAGAAAAGGTTTCAAACAAAAAATTCACATATGCCAAAAACACCATAAAAATTAAAAAATTTTTCGAAAAAGAATAAGAGGAAAAGAGAAGGAAATTTTGTGAAGGAGAAGAGAAAGGAAACAAAATGAAAAAGGAGCACAAAATTATGAGAAAAAAGTGATAGTCATTAGTAAGGAACTAAGGAATTAACCTAAGTTCTAGACCTCATTCAAGAAAATAACTGAAAAGTGCATAATGAGATTAGTAAGAACGCAAACCTTAGGCATTCTTGAATAGACTCTTAGTACCCATTAAGATCTGGACACTCCTCAAGAGGTTGAGGAAAATGAAAAGCTGAAGTATTAGGTCTAAGGCTTAGGGAGTATTTGGCCTCGTTAACTAATTTTTGGTTTACGGGACTTAGTAACCTAAGCACCCTAACCTCACACACAGCCTGGTTCAGTAAGCGTAAAAATCAAAATCACGCAGAAGCATCGCAAAATTCTGAAAAGAACACCTAGAGTAGGAGCGGCTGATCAACACAAGTTGATTTGGATGAGTTCCCAGCGCGGAGAGGCGGGAAATCCCCTCGAAGATGCGTAACAAAATATCATCTCCTCGGTGCTTGTCTCTTAGGATATTTACATATCCTACTGGGGGCATGTAAGCACTCTGCTGGTTCAGATTCCATGGATGGCATTATCTCGAAGTGTCAATTGCCAGGGTCTGGATTCGGCCACGGAACACCATGGATGGGATTATCTCGAAATCTCAATAGCCAGGGTTCCGGGGGTTGCCATGGGCGGTGCTATCTCGAAGCATCGATTGCCAGGAACCCTTGAGGATTGATGATGGGAGCAAGGAATCTGATACAGACCGTGTTGAAAAGCCAATCCTAGGCTAGAACTAAAAAGAAAAAGAGATAGAAAACTCTCCAAACAGAAAAATTTTCTATCTCTCTCTCTTACAAAACGCACTGCGAACTGAGCCAGGGCTAAAATCATTTCAAGCATGGGTGCTTCAACCACAAAGTCCAATAAACCTTAGGTTAGTTCTTGTGGGCCTTAAAAACCTTTGCTAAGGACTAAGGATGAGGCTAGACAGATTTGGATCTTGATTGGTACTAGAGTACCTTTTAGGCCTATGGTCAGCATTCTAACCTAATCTAAGCTCAAATGAAAAAGCACTTATCTGAAGCTATTAAGAACTTCATGGTCTAGAACAAGGGTTGAAACCTTAAGTTTTTGCTAAGGGACTAGCAAAAGCTAGGCATGGGGGTATGATGAGAACCTTATCATGAGCCATAACTAGCTCATTTTGACCAAATACAAAGGATAAAAGCTCCTACATAACTCAAGGAAAGGCTTAACTCAGAGAATTCTGAGTTTAAGGAGAAAACAAGTCATAAAGGGGTAAAAAATGCAATTTTACCAGTATAATTTGCATACAGGTCCAAACATAGGTCAAACAAACCGAATAAGAAGGAAAGTGGGATGATCTGATAAGGGCTACAGCAATTCCAAGGAACTAAATGATAATCTGTAACCTTAAAACAAACCCACTTCAATTCACGAGGTTCGAGGCAAAGTAAAAATAGAATAAACCCTCTAAAATTCATAGAAAAATAATCTCTAGGGTTTAGAACCTTCAATTTGGCCTTCGGAACCCATTTTGACCTACATTGAGAACCATGCCTAATTAATAACTTAATTTAGGTTTTTACGTAAATTGACCGGTCAAACAAGGTTTTATCTAGAAATAAAATTCACCATCAGAATCCTTAGCTCCTAATTAGTCACGTATAAAAACTTGAGCCTAAGAAGAAACCTTCTTGACCAACTTTACTTTTTGGCCCTCAACTTTTGAACCCTCGCATTTTGGCCCCTAACTCTTCTTCGTTCTTTACATTCAGGTCCTCCCTGCAAAACCTGCCAGCACCATGCTCCGGCGACCCTGCGTGGAGCATGGCGCCGCGCAGGGTAAGGGGGAGGGCCTGCCAGGTCAAATGGGGGTGCCCTGCGTCGTCAGCCGTCGCAGGAACACCCCCTGGTTGCTGCAACCCACCATACCGGCCGTGCGAACGCACGGACGGTATGGGTCTCCTTCCTCCGGTGTCCTCCGGCGAGGGAGACACGTCGTCTCCCTCCGCCCTCCTCTCTGGTTCGACCCCTATAAATACCCCCGTCGCTCCACCGTTCTTCCCAGCTCGGTCCTGACGGAGAAACACCCTCTTTTCACTCTCTTCCCACTCCGACAGGAAGCCCTCCAGCTCCGGCGGTTTTTCCCTCCTCCTCCTCATCGTTCTGCCGCACTACCAGCAGCAGGGCTGCCTTCCACTGCTCTTCCCGCGCCGCGCCGCACCCAGCGCGTGCCTCTCCAGCCCTCTCCTCGCCGTCGCTCCTTCCTCTGGGCAGCTTCTTCTCCGGCGACAGTCGATACGACTGTCGCCTGTTCCGGCCCCTCCTTGTCCTGTTAAGTAGGTATAACTTCTCACCTTTCTCCCCTCTTCCTTTTCCTCACTTTAAACCCTTACTGTCGCCCTCGATTCCGGCCAATCGCCCTCACCTTCTCCACCTCCGGCCACACTTCGGCGACCCGCTCCCATCACTCCAGCACCCCACACGGCTCGCCGACCTGCACATAATCTCCGCCTCCTCACCCTGATCCATTTTCGCCCTTCCAATTCCCGCCACCCGACCTCTGCAAATCCACCGAACACACCCACTTCCCGACCCACAGTCTGACCTAGGGCAGCCCTTGCACGCCGCCCCACGCCTCGCCACCACCCGCACGAGCTTCGCCTCACTCTGGCGAAGCTCCCGGTACCCTCTGATTAGGCCGAGAGGCCGTTTTGTTGTGAACAGGTCACCCGTCCTCCGCCGCCATTGCTGTGCAGAAGGAGCTGCCTCCGCCTGCAGCTGCATCCTCGCTACGCCCAGATCAGGCTCCCAGGTCGCGTGGGGTGTCTTCGCGAAGAGCCCCAGGTTCGCAGCAGGGGCGAGGGCCTCGCGTAAAGCCGCAGTTACCAGCTGGTTCCTCCGCGCAGGCGCCAAATTGGGGTGGGACATTTAGTCCCACCTCGGAAGGCTCTGGAGTGGCGCAGCGATACAAATTGAAAACGTGCTGGAGGCTTATCGCCTCAGCACACGGGGTGAGGTCCCTCTCACACCGTCTCACCGAGCCCATCCGCGAGCTCATCACGCGGATCCGGCCGACCCGACCCGACTTGTCTGGCACTCCTCACCCACCACGCACGCCGGTGGGCCTGGACCCGGGCGCGACCCATACCCGACTACCCGGCAGCTCTGGGAGAGCTTTCCTAAGAGCGGCTTCTGTGAGAGAGAAACGCGGGGGGGGGGGGGGAGGGTAGAGTAGGTTTTGCCGTCTCTGATTGGAACTTTGAGTGTGCAGGCACAGGTGAAGGGACTGCGGAAGGGCTGAAGAGAAGAAGAAGAAGACTGAAGGAAGAAGAGCAGCCAGGTCGAAGCAAAGAGGAAGGAGAAAGCAAAGAAGAAGAAGACAAGCGAGGCAGAGAACAAGGCTGATGAAGACTGAAGGAAGGAGCACCGAGCGGCACTGTAGGTGCGGCGAATTAAGTCGTCTGAGTGGAAAATCAGACGACGCTCTGAAGGCAGAAAAGAAAGAAGAAGAACATCACCACTGCTGCAGATAAAGAAGACAGAAAGAAAAAGAAGAAAGGAGAGACGACGTCCTGACAGCAAAAGCAGAAGAAGAGCACGAGAAGGAGATCAGAAGAAAGAAGTAAAAAGAAGATCTGAAGAACAGAAGGCAGAAGAAGAAGACCACAAGGAGATAAACAAAGAAGAAGAAACCAAAAGCCAAAGAGAAGAGAAAACAAAGAGGAAGAAAGAAGAGAAGAAGAAGCCAAATTTTCATCTCTCTCCCTCTCTCTCTCTCTTTATTTTTGTAATAAGAATTTGTACCCCTAGAATACAACTTGCTCCTTGAGTTCGACCTCGGGAACTCTTTATTTTCCGAGTAAAAATAATTATATATTTGAAATGATGGCAATAACTGGCTATACTACAACGCTATAATAAAACCTAGTTATCTCTAGCCACCCATTTTCACTCTCTCAAGGGAGATGCATCTAGTGTGGAGGGGTTAGAATCAACCTCAAGGGAGTAAATCAGGTGATTAATTTCTTCCTTTAATTGGTGACTTGTCCTTAAAAACTCTCCTAAAGATTCCATCATTTCCATATGTTGTTTTTGCATTTCGAACTTGAATGTGGAGAGGTTATCATTCTTTTCAGGAGGAAAGTCAAGCGTAGGGTTATAATATCTAGGAGTTTCTATTCAACCATTGGAATTAAAGTCAACTAGGGAGGGTGGGTTGGGTTTGTCTAAAGTGTGTACCATATCAGAGAAGGTGTATTCCACTCCTAGGTTCTGCTCATAATCATAGGATTGGGGATTAATCATACCAATGCTCCTATAGTAGGAGTAGAAAGGATCCCATTGTTCATCAAGATATCCATTAGAGGATGGATAAGTGTTGTCATGGGACTGGAATGAGGTGTTTCGGGGTGAGGGTAAGAAGTGACGCAATTGTAATCCATTTGAAAAGCACACCCATAATCAAGCACAAAGCAATGTGACTCTCCTTTTGTTTAAAGATCAATTAGGTCTTTAAGCCAACCTCCAAATTACTCCTTAGAGTTGTCAAATAGAGTCAAGTTCATGCCCATCCATCCGTTCCCACTTTAGTGGTATAAGAGGGCGAATGTGACTTGAGATTCCTGATAGGTTCTTTGGAGAAGAAAAGAAGTCAATTACATTATCTCTTGCTGGCTAAACAAGTCACACAATCAATTACGTGTCCTAGGCCTACCTTCATTAGTTTCCTAAGACCTACTTGCAAAGAGATTTAGCCTCAAATCAAGTATGCTCACTGCGAACTCCCCGTGGTTGCGTGATGAGACAGACTTGTTGATCATTGTCTAACTCTCTTCGTGGTGCAACGAGATGAGATAGAAAGAAGTATCTAGTGTCCCTTAGTGAAGTGCTCACGTGGTGCTTGTGTGCATCACATCCAAAATCAATTTGCTTTGAAAAAAATCACACACAAGTCCTTTAATCAAATCAAGTGTGGTTTTGCTTTTTAAGGTCCAATCTGATTAGCAATCCTAATTTCTTAAAAGGTGACCACTTAGTTAATAGCATCAATCAATTTAGTGATCTTGGAATTAAGCCCAGATGCAATGCATGAACAGGAGCTTGATGTAAAGATAGAGAAAAGGTAGCTGACTCCAGCAATCTTCATGCAAGATGCTGGGCAATGCAATAAAATAGATCTAAATGCTACTCCTTCACCCCTAGCATGCACGCTCCTATGGATATGCAACTCCTAAACAAATAATTTGAGTTTTTTCTTATTTTGATAATGCAAGCAAATTAAGAACTAAGTTAAGCTAGCAACTTTCATTGTCCCACACAAAGTAATAGAGTCCTAGTCACTAAAGAATGGGAACATGCTCCCCCAAAACGCCCCGCAACAAGGGCCCAAACAATCACAACAAAAATTGGGGAACAAACCCCAAAGACTAGTCCTAAGATACAAGGGCAAGAAACCAATGAAGTAAGTTAGTCTAAGCTCTCAGATCTCCTAATCCAATCACTGTCAAAGGAGAATCCCTTTGCTTGGGGATTCAGGTCTCCTTCCTTCTCCTCGTGTCTTCTCGTGGGCATGGCTCAAGATCCACGTCGTGGCTCTACTATGCTTGTCGTCTCAACCCGTCAATTCCTTACACAGAAAAATAAATGAGTCAAGACAACTGCACCTAAAAATATATCAGAAATATAACCAAGTAAACCTATTGCATATGTTACCTCCTCGACAACGACGTCATTTGATTAAGGGAATTTTCGCTTTTACAAACAATAATAATAAAAGTCAACAATAATGATGTGTTGTTGCAATACAAAACGTGGTGAAAAAATCCTAAATCAACAAGTATAGTCAAATAAAAATGCACCAAATATGTAAGCAACTCAAATATGCTCTCATCGTCCATATAAAAATCAAATCATCAATGAACCATGAAAAAATATGTCATCTTCACAAGATGGCAAGTACACACAAATAGGTTTCGTATACGAGTACAAAAGTGAGAAGAAGTGATTCGAATAATCAGATGAAATAAATGAACTAAAGAAAATAAAAGCAAAATGCGGCAAGTCACGGTCGAAGTCATGGTGAAATTACGTGGTGATGGGAATGTTGAGGATGAGTTGCAATTGCAGAGAGATGAACCACGTGGATTGGAGGAAGTTGAGAAAAAACATGGGCGCAGTCGGAAGAGGTTGCGGTAGCAGATTCGATGGCAGATTCGTAGTAGCGAGGAGGCAAAGGTACATGGTTGTCGCGATTGAGGTAGCACGGTTGTGAACATGATCAATGAAGAGTCGTAATTGTGGAGATAGTGTTGAGGGTGGAGCGCGGTGGTGGCTCATGGTTGAGGCTGTTGATGGCACGATCGTGGTAGTTGGAGAGGAGGCCAAGGACGTTGCGATTGAGCGGAAGTCTTGGAGAACAGGAGGTCGAGGGTGTGGTTCTGTCGGGGGCAAAGTTGCAGTGGAGTTGAGGGTGCAGGTGGAGGTCCTGGTGGTGGCTGTTGTCGCGGTGATCAAAGAGGGACCGAACCTCTGAGATGAGGAAGTGAAGAGGAGTGTAGCAGAGGAGGTGGCTCCGTTGGGTGCGTCCAAGGTGAGTTGATGAGTGTAGGGGGCCTCTGTGCGAAAATTATGAGGAGGGGCGTTGGTCTTTGCGTGGACGTAGGTGGATGTGAACGCATGCATAGGGAGAAGAGGGTCGTGAGTGGAATTAGAGAGGAAAAAATAAGGTGGGGATTCACGTAGATGAGTGGGAGCGGGAGAGATGACAACGTTGCATGCAGGGGGATTTACATGGAAATTGGAGAATAGAAATGGTAGGTGATGGATTTAGATGGAAAAATAAGAGAGAAAATTAGGGACTTTGGTGGTTGAAGTCTTGGCGGATCCGATCATGCCAAAATGAGGGATACGAGAGCCTCTCCAAAAAATAGTTGATTCTCAAAATCTTTTCTTTGGTGCTCAATTAAAATGCTAAGATTTCAATTATCCCCTGATCTACTTGATAATGGTTTTAGATTACGAAGATAACATTCCATAATAAAGTTTGATGTCTCAAAAATGATCCTACATCCAAAAATAAAATATAAGTAGTTAATTAAATTACATAACAAGGTATGTAAAAATTAATGGAGTATATGGAATGATAATTCTATAGCTTAATTAATTCTATTAATGTAATACATGCTTTTAAATTAATTCTCATCTCAATAATCAAATACTTAGGCTTTAATTTGATCCACTAACATGGGCCTATCAAGGAGCAACACCTCTACCAAATTTTTACCATCACCAAACATGAACTAAAGAGATGCTTGATGTCATCATGAGCATACTTGCATAATAGGCACATGATAGGAGGGATCCCCATCATGCACATTCTAAAGGACCCAGTGGCAAGTCCATCCCTCCTGGCAAGCCAAACAAAGATTTGGCACTTGAGAGGAACTTTCAACTTCCAAAGAGAGGCACAAACAGATGAAAGATTATCTTCAACAGATGCCAATATGAGATGTTTATAAGCATTATT
Organism: Thalassia testudinum; assembly: GCA_037157565.1. Taxonomy (NCBI): domain Eukaryota; kingdom Viridiplantae; phylum Streptophyta; class Magnoliopsida; order Alismatales; family Hydrocharitaceae; genus Thalassia; species Thalassia testudinum. The sequence goes on from JAZHRO010000031.1 coordinate 152,534,339, forward strand.
GGGTGAGTAAATTCCTTCTTTCCAATTGAACCCATCAATCCCCTCAGATGGTCTAAACGCCTGGAGTGATTCTTCCAATCTACACAAATCTTCATTCATACGGCTGTGGTAGTGGCCATTGGGTCGTGCGAGCTGCAAATACCATCTTGTGGGTTCCAATAATCAGCAACTTTTGCCTGTTTATCGTGGGTTGCTTGGTAAGGCCGTGGATAGAGGCTATCCAAGCTACTTAAACCACTCCAATTATCCTTCCAAAAACTAAAATTTTTTCCATCACCAAAATTCAGAGAAAAGAGACTCCAATGTTCTTCCACTACCTTAGAAATGAAGACCAGAAAGGGGAGGCTTAGTTATAGACAATATCTTAGATGGGGAGTCATTGGACCCATAAGAGTCTTTGATGAGGTCTTGCCATAGCCCTAAATCCCCCCTCAAAATAATAATGGCCCACTTTAATAGAAGTCACTAAACTCCTTGAGTGAACGAATGCCTAAATGACCCTTCTTAGGCTTATAGAGAAGTGCCCACTTAACCGGATGTAAGAAACAACCATCATACTCTAGTCCCTTCCAAAAGAACCTCCACTGAATGCCATCCATCTTCTTAATGATAGATCCTGGTAGATGAAACTTAGAAAGAAAGAAAATAGGAATGGCAAATATAACAAAGTTGAGTAAAACAAGTTTGCCCCCCTTGGATAAAAATCTTCCCCACCAACCAGCAAGACGAACAAAAATTTTCTCAAATAAAGCATCCCAATCTGCACTAGTCAATTTTCTTTCCACTAAAGGTGGCCCCAAATAGCATACAGGGAGACAACCAACAGGCATTTGAAGAAAACCCCCACTGAAGAAAACCAATATTTGGGAGTGTGTCTTTGATCTGGTTCGTTGTACGAAAATAAATTAAAGACTTGGAGCATTAACCATGAGGCTAGAAATCTCACCAAAAATATCAACAATATATTTAAGACATTCTGCTTCATTGCTGCCCCCCTCCACAAAAAAAATAGTATCATCTGCATACTAGAGTATTAGAGTCAGAGCACAGTGTAAAGTAAATGTGTATCCATGAATCAAACCCCCGCTGCATGCTTTAAAAGCGAAGTGTGCCAAAGTGTCCACTACAAGTAAAAAGATGACCGATGCTAAAGGACATCCTTGTTAGACCCCTTTTTGTGGTTGAATCCACTTGCCAGTTGGCTCCCATTAATAAGAGGAGAAAAGGTGATGTGGTAATGCATCTTTTCATCCATTGAACCCACGTTTCTAGAAAGCCACATCTGCGAAAAAGCTCTCATAGATAAGGTCAAGACACATAATCATTGGCCTTAAAGAAATCCACCTTCCACATGAACACCTTTGTCTTTCTCCTCTTCCACCCAGACATCATTTCTTGTGCTAAATGAAGGACTCTTGCAAAGAGTGTCCCTTAAAGCCGATTGGACCAGGCTAATCAACCTCCCAATCACCTCTCTTAGCCTATTTGCAAGTATCTCCCCAACTAACAAATATATTGAATTAGATAGTGCAATAGGTCTAAAATCATGTAAAGTATCAACCTCTTGCTTCTTAGGAATAAGGAAAAGCAAGGATCTATTTAACTTCTCAAAGCCATAGTTGCCCAACTGAAATTCCTCCATGACCTGCAAAATATCATCTTTTACCACAAGCCAAAACTCTTTGTATAATAGAACCTGGAACCTATCAGGACCTACGGACCCCTCCACCTCCAAATCTCTCAATGCTGAAATTATCTCCTCTTGAGTAGGCCGAACAAAAAGTGTAGCTTCATCATCAGTAACTTTAAGCATATCATATGTGGAGAGATGCCAGCCCCCTCTCATATTAGCCTTGGTGACATTGAAAAATGACTATTGACTTCTTTTTGGATCTTCTGAGAAGTGGTGAGCTCAATCTCGCCTATCCTTAAGGAAGAGATGGTATTGAATCTTCTTCTGGAATTCACAGTTGCATGGAAAAACTTAGTATTTGAATCCCCTTCCTTCAGCCATAACTACCTTTATTTTTCTCGCCAATCTATCTTTCTCTGTAAATCCTCTTTAGCTATAGTTGCTTCAAGATTTTTACATTGATTAATCTCATCATCATTCAAGGGCCCAATTTCCTCTCACACCCAGAGATTTCAAACTCTCAATAGCATCTAATCGGGTTTGAGACTTTAGGTATGTAAGATTCTTTTAATAATCAATAAGTATAGTTCGCAGCCCCTTCAATTTGGCAGCCAATCTCCATGTGGCCAAACCCTCCCCTTCATTGGCCCTCCACAAAGGTGCCTCCAAATCACAAAAACCAAGTTCATTTAGCCAGGACTTCTAGAAATGAAAATAGGAACCACACAATCCGCCATCACCACTGTCCCACACTATTGGCGTATGATCAGAAAAAGGATGGTGTTAAGAGCGCTTGATCGAGTTTTAAAAAGTCACATTGTAGTATAGTCGAAAAAGCGTTCAAAACAAATACTACTCGAATTTGAAAGTCCGAGGTCGAACACATGGAGGAAATTAGGGTTTAGAAATCAAGATCACAAAAAGAAATGCAATAATATCAAATATCACAATGCAACAATAATTGACAATGTAGATAAAAAATACTCAAGAATTCAATGCATATGAAAAAATAGAATGTCTATGCTATTTCTTCTCTCTCTCTGATTTTCTTCTCCTTCTGATTTTGCCTTGGCGAGTTCTTTCTCTATCTTCTCCTTTCTTCTTCTTCTTCTTCTTCTTCTTCCTTTGGCTTCTCTCTTCTTCAGCTTCGCTGCCTTAACTTTTCCTTAAGCTTTCTTTGCCTGCTTCTTCTTCTTTGGCTTTCTTGTTTCTCTCTCTCTCTGTCGACTGCCTTCAGCTTCTTCTTCCTTCAGTTTCTTCTTCTCTTTGCTGCAACCCTTCTCCTTCCTTAGCTTCTAACTTTGCCTTCCTCCTTCTTCTTTGGCTTCAGACTTTAACTTCCTCATCAACCTGGTCTTCTCCTTCCTCTGCAGAGCAAAACCTACCCCCTACCCATGCGAGCTCTCTTATCTCCTTTCTCTCTTAGGTTCGCTCTCCCAGAGCCACTTCTCGGGTAATCGAGTTGGGTACGCACCTGGGACCAAGCCCACCGACGTGCGGTGGTGGGCGAGGTGTGCTGGGTCAGGTCGGATCACCAGGTCCGTGGGGGGTGGTCGCGGACGAGGCGTCGGGTTGGGTGAGAGGGGACCTCACCCCGTGAGTTGGAGGCGATAAGCCATTGGCAGAGAAACAATTTATGCAGGTGCAACGCTTCTTCTTGTTTCGAGGTGGGACTATCTTCCCACCTTCCTCACGCGCGTCCGCAGCAGAGATGCTTCTTTCGATTGTAGCTGCAGCTTCATCCTTCGACACCAATTGGATTCCTGGAATTGTTCGTGAGAGTGCCCCGCGCAACCTGGGAGACGAGCCTGGAGCGGGCGAAGCCTAGAGTAGCTGTAAGCTTGCTTCAAGCTTCGCTTCAATGGTGGATGAACGTCTGCACCTGAAATCACGCAAACAGCCTTGCTGCCACGTTAAAAAGCTCAGGGAGCTTTGCCAAGGTGCGTCGAATGTGCAGAGATGGTCGGCGTGGTGTGGGACCATCTGAGGTAGCGTGCTTAGGGCACACTACGGTCGTGCATATGGGTGTGTTTGGGGGCTCTTGTGGGTGAGTGGTGGAGTGTTGTGAGTGAAGGGTTATGATTAGTGAGTCAAGACGGTGCTTATGGATCGGTCGGCGAGGAGGGAGGTGGTCTGTGGAGGTGGAGCGAACTCGTCGGAGTGGTGGCCGAAGGTGAAGGGGATGATGGTGGTGGATTGCGACAGTGGTTGTTCGAGGGAATAAAGAAGGGGAAATAAAGTAGAGGGTAAGAGGACTTATTTGGGAGTGAAGGGACGAAGAGGGAGGTAGTGATGGCATCTGGCTCGTATCGCTGACGCCGGAGACGAAGATTCTCAGTGAGGGAGGTCAGCGAGGACGAAGGGGAGGTAGAAGCGTCGGTGGGTGCGATGCGACGCGAACAAGCGAGAGGAAGAGGAACCTGCCACCGGTATTGTGGCTAGGCGATGAGGGAGAGTGGGAGAAGTTTCCGGAGCTTGATGGGCAGATCGGCCGGAGGAGGAGAGATGAAATTGAGGGGTTTCTCCAGCTGAATTCAAGCTTAGGAGATGCTGGGCGATTTTGGGGTCTCTTAAATAGGCTTTTGAGGATGGATTTGTGCTTGGAAGCCAAGTTTCCAAGCAAGGTATGTTCGCCGGCGATGGTAACTCGAAAGAGACCCGAATCTCTGATGCGTTCTCATGAGAGATTTGGTACCAAGTAGGGCCTCAAATTAGGTTCACATTGGAGGAGATTTCTTAGAGAATCTCCCTTTCAATTTTGAAGGGGATTCTCTGAGAGATCAAGGAGAAATCGCCCTTTCAATCTTGCCAGAGTAGGATTCCCTCTGCTATAATGGCGGAGGAACCTAATTGCAAAGAATGAAGAAGAAGATAGGGGGTCAATTGTAAGGGTTTTTGAAATCTAGGGGTAGAAATGTAATTGGGCTAGACCTATTTGCAAAGTGGGTTAAGATGAATTCCTCTTAGGTTCAGAATTTGGTACAAACCTAATTTGGACCTAAGGAATCTAATGGTGAGGTTGGATTTTGGGTTTGACCACGTTTGACTAGGCAATTTACGTAAAAATCTAATTTAAGGCAAATATTTATCTGAGACCCCATTTTAGGTCAAAATAGGTTCCAATGGATAAATTGAAGGTTCTAAACCCTAGAGAATATTTTTATATGATTTTTAGAGGATTTAGGTGAATTTTATCATGACCAAAACCTTGTTTAACCAAGCAGGTCTATTTTAGGGTTACAAGAAGTCATTTAATTCCCAGAATTCACATGAACCATTTTTTGTTTGAACCAACCTACTTTTTATCTTGTTAAGACCATTTGACCTATGTTTAGCCCTTGAGAAAATCCATTGTTATACTGCAATGGTAAAATTACAGTTTTACCCCTTGTTTCTTGCTTTTCTCTCAAAATGGTTATTCATTGAATTAGTTCTTCCAGTTGGTTATGTAGGAGCTTTTGTTCTCTTTTATGGGTCAAAATGAGATAGTTAGGGCTCATGATGGTGTTCCCATCAGATGGCCAAGTGCCAAAACAAGAGCCAATTGAAAGAACTCAAATAGTTAATATTGCACATGAATCTGTCGAGACGTGACATCTGGCCATTCCCATTCCTCCTAGCATAAGCAACCCCCAATGCTACTAATTCAAGTTCTGACACCACTGATTGAAAACCAAAAGAAGAGGAATCCAACCTCCCATTTGGTCTGTCATCTACTATCAAGGTAGCATTGATGTTGCCACACAATATCTGCATGCCATCACTAACAAAAGAAGCATCTTGCCGCAATTCCTCCCATAAATCCTATCTTCTGGAGCCAAACATGACCCATAGACAAAAAAAAATAAAAATAGAAGCCTCATTTGAAATTCTCTGAACTTTAGAAGTAATCACATAGGTACCAATTTGCACATCTAAAAGCCTCAAAATTTGGACCTTCCACCATAAGCTATGCCCACTGGCCCTACCTGTAGCAGGTATGCATGTGACATCAGACATCCCCTCCTGTTTCAATGATTACCACAAACTATCTCTTTCTTGATCAATATGGGTCTCTTATAAAAGTGCACAATCAATTCGCCATTTCCCTAAGTATTGGGCTAATGACACATGTCGCACCTTGTTGCGCAACCCATGCGTGTTCCATGAGAGGATTCTCATGGCATTGACATAGTAGGACCCTTTTTCATAGAAGTGGTTCACTCCACCTTCAGAAGCTTTGCCAGGGCATCAACTTCTCAAATTATATCCCCCGTTTGAAGTCGTCGCCCTCTTTGCATCAAAGGTGGCCCCTTCGTTATACTGTAAACCATCCACCATACTAGAAGACATGGAGAACACAAAATCAGCTTCTTTCTCCACACAATTCAGCCATGAGGTATCAACCATGGCTTCAATATCTTTCCTACACTCAACTGCAGGACTCACCACCATTTCATGAGTCTTGTCAATAGCAGGAGAAGACTTCTCTTGCATATAATTTTCAACCACCTCCATAGAGTCTTCGACGATCTCAGGAGGCATCTCCTCAACCTATTTTCTTTTTTTATTACCCTTTTTGTGATGGACAACTTTCCATTGCATATCTTCTTCCTACGCAGCCCCTACCTCATTCTCCTTCTCGTTCGACACCAAAGGTTGCATCACATTGACATGTACTCGAAGTAGCCATGAACTTCCACCACAATAAAGAATCATCTTTTCTAGAAACGACCCCCCATGATGAAGATCAACAAGCACCCACACCTTGCTCACATCCCCTTCATGGAGACCGACCACTGTGCCATCTTTGAAGGAAGAAAAACAGCCACTAACTGCTAAACCACTGTTGATTGCGTAGCAATTCACGCCAATAATTTGTCGATCTTATGCTGTTTTCTAGGATTACACATTTAGGATTAATTAACAAATCATGCATTTTGTAAATACCTGCATTCATGAATAATTCATTGGAAGAAAGAGAGAGGAAAATTCTTCATGCATTAATTCCTATGTGTGTGCCACCATCTATTACTATCCACCTATCACCTACATTAATTACCAAAAAATCCCAAGTGCATACCCCACAATTTCCCAAATATCCTTAACGATAGTGACCCCACTCCTCACCCTGACCCTCACCTATAAAGCTACCCCCCACCTCCACTCTCCAGCGGTCGGCGCCCACACTCTCTTACAGTACACACATCTCACAGCACACACCTTCTCACCACCAATGTCGACCACTGCCTCTCTTCTCTCCCTCTCTTCCTCTCCTATTGCCAGTGGCCTCTCACCAGTTGAGAGCCCCCGTTGGTAACTGGAAGAAGCTTCCCATGGTCGCAACCACCACGGTGAGGCTCCACCATCATCTAGCTCCTTCACGAGCAGGTAGACATAGTGGTTCTCTAGTTTTTGTTGTTTTGTTTTGATCGCCATTAGAGCTTTGGAGCTCCTGCTTCCTTCTCTATTTTGGAATAGTGTCTCAATGGCAGTTCATTTTCCTTATTTTGCCACTGGCTCACTTCTCACTTAGCCGGTGGCACAACACAACAATAATGCACACACCACCCACTCTACCCACAACACTCACTCTCTCTCTCTCCTCACGCACTAGCTAAGCTTCTCACTTAGCCGGTTGCATGCTGCTCGCGTGACTCCACACGACCGGCTAAGGTGCTGATTGACTAGCTAAGTTTCTCACTTAGCTGGTTACCTTCTTCTCCCCATCCACCAGTTGCACCACCCTCACTCACCCGTGCACCTACTCGCCTCACTTTACACTCCATAGCACACCCGCACATAGCACACACACTCACCTCACTACGCACTCGTGTGCTTCACACACATAGTGCATCGCATGCTGCACCACACACCTCTTCACACCTATATATGCACACACACATTATATCACATCTCACTCCACTCGTGCACACAGACTCACATTTATGCACACACACATTATCTCACAGCGCTCTTCACTCACACTCATACACACACTCACCTTCCCTCATTCACCACACATACACATGCACATACAGACATTCACACATTACGTGCACAATTTCCATTTTCCGCGCGTTATTTCGCGTGTGTGTGCACATGAGTTGCATACGCATACGTGATAATCCATTCACATTAAGCATTCACACACACACACACACATGCATATGCATCCATTCGACACCTCGCACGCATCGCATCATTATCATCGATCATCTCTCTAGACGTCGGTCAGGCTAACCCATGCTATATCCAAATCACATCACCGATTCATTTCCCCATTACTATATTATATAGATATATCTATATAAATAAGCTAAGTATTTCAATTCATTTTAGTTCCAGTAATTTCTCTTTTGTGCTATTATTTCTTTTATTTGATAATTAATAAAATAAAAATAATTCATAAAAGTGAGAAGATAATTTGTGACTTGCAGGTACCTAATTTTGCGTGTAGCAAGATTATTTGAACTCAAGTTGGCATGTTGCCAAGGACTTATTTTTTAGGGAGTACCTCAAGGACAAAGTTACCACAAAAAAATATAAAAATAAAGAAAAATCAAAAAATATAATAAGCGAATGGAGGTGACACGGTTTTAGAATTCTCGTAGAAATCAAGTACCCCAAGCCGCCTCCCTAAGGTCGACCCTGGGAATAAAATTGACAACCTTAAATTGTACTTTAGCCTAGGTTAGTACATTAAAAAAAAATGTGTAGGATCGCTTGTAGTAATCCACCTCCACTATACTAATTACAATGCTAATTTCACCTAATTAAATAACACTACTCTCGATTTAACATAAGTTCTCTAGTGCCGTTGTCACGAAGGTGCTATTTAGGTTTGATTTCTACTCTTTTCCTTTAGCTTTATTCTTCTTTCCACCCATCTCTTTACGGGTATTTGTTGTTGTGCAAGTGAACTTGTTGCGAGGAAGGAGACACATAAAGGAGGCCAGAGATGTGGACAAGTCTAAGGTAGGAGCGAAAGCATGAAGTCGTTGATGCCATTTGGAGCTTTGTACACGCTGCTAAGGAGGTAGGTGTCGATAACTCTTAGCAACCTAGGTTCTCTCTTGTCACCAAAAATCTTAATAAGAAGATTAAAAAAAAATAAAAAACCCTAAAAGAGAGAGAGAGACTCTTCTTTGGATTTCTCAAGGCAAGTGGACTAAAATCCATTTGAGTGCTTGTTTTCGTCACCCCACCACTCCCGATTTCCAACACGCTCGTGCGTGTAAAATCCAAGAATCTCAATTCTTTTATTTTTAACAATGTGAAATTTCATTGTGGCAAATTAGAATCAAGTGCTTGTTACATCTTTTCGCCTCATTTTTCGTATTCAAAATTGCATTATTTTTGGTTGGGGATTCTTGGAATCTAGTTGACTCTAACCCATCATGACCTCACATTTTGCCTCTGATTTGATCCTGAATTTCCACACCAAAAAGTTTCATTTCTCTTATTTCGGTGGTTGAGTTTTTGTGTGGATTATACATTCTAGTGATTGGGAGTAATTATGTTACATTGTTTGGTTCCCATTTACATAATATTAAAAGAGACACATACATGCATCCACACTTAGAAATATCCATTTATGGGCCCATTACATTGTAGCATGACTTAACTAATCAATTTAAAAGAGGATTGCTTGGGCATTACAACTTATTTTTCCAAAAACCTGAAGATTGGTTGAAGAAGTAACTCACTTGTCCTAAAATCCATACTACTAAAGAGCAAAATTCTAAAAGCCATTCACCAATCTAAACTTCAATTTAGGGAGATTTCCTCATTGCATTCTTGTTTTATACACATCTTAATCAACACACTTGGGCATTACCCCTTAAACAACGCCCTTTGGTAATTCCAGAGCACTTGTATCCTAAGCCTCTTAATTAAAACTGGTAGTAACATGACCCCATTATGGTTTGGAGGTCTAACTACCTACGTGTAGTGCCTACGTGCTTATATGAGTTCTCGAGTGCTATTGGGTGTCTCAGACTAAGGCAAACGACCTTTCAATCTGGCCTGGTAGTTCCACGGTGCTCGTATATGGTTCCATAGGTGGCGATAGTAAGTAAATTGGATCTTTAGGTCTACAATCACCTTTAGAGGTTAGGATCTTAATTGTTTGATTGTCATCAAGTGCACCTATTTAACATCCATTCTCTCATCTCCTTCTCTCTTCTCATCTCCCCAATTCTTCTTTTGGTCATGTTTGGGAGGAGGTCACAAAATCCTGAAATGGTTGAACTGCTTGAAAACTTTAGGAAAGTAGAAACTGGTGAATCCTCATCCTCCTCCGTAAACATGGCCGCTTGCCCACCCTAAAATCCCGAGGGGGGAATCCTCCCCCTTCCCCTCCACCAGGTGACCCCATAGCCTGCCTCCAAACCTAAATGGCCTTGTATAATGAACAAATGAAAGCCATGATGAATACCTTGGAGGAGATGCAAACTTCTCCCCCTCTGGAGGTGCCTAAGTCTCTAAGCTCTTATCTCAATCTCACTGCAATAGAGACCCATAGGTAGGTTTGTGTCCCCGAGGGTGAGGATGCTTTTGAGTTAAAATCAAATGTCATTGGTTTAATCAACTTCCACTATAATGGCCACACTTGTGAAGATCTTTCTCTTCACTTAGAGGATCTTACCTAACCTAATGAAACAATTAAACTTGGAAATGTCAGGTTAGATGTGGTCCTCATGAAAATGTTCTTGGTTTTGTTGTAGGACAAAGCCACGCAATGGCTGCATACGATCGGCAGACCCATCACTTCTTGGGAAGAGATGTGTACATCTTTTCTCAAGAAACTCTTTCCAATCGTGCACACCATTGCACTTCACAGAGTGAATGCGCAGCAATCATAGGACCTAATATACTTGAATTAAGTTAGATCTTAGCTTAACTTTGGAATAATCCATGCATGAGCAGCATATTTTGCATCATAGTTGATTTGTTAGCTTTGTAAATAATAATGTTATTTTATGTTCTAATTGAGAGACGATATTAATTATAGATGAGTCGGGGACGTGATATGGATTTTATACGGTTTATTAAAAATACGTCGTTGTAACGCGTAAAATCGATCAACTCTTAAATTTATAGCCTATATAGGGGAGTATCTAGGGTTGTCTAAGGAGGCAACTTTTGCAAAATTAAATCTCTTGCTTGGAAAGCAAATTCAACTTTCTTTTTGGTTTTATATATATATGATTTTTATGGGTTTTGAAATAACGGGTACTTGCAAATCTTAGCGGGAAAGGAACTAACACCTAAAATGCTAAAATCTAAGTGAAAAAAGATAACCTTTTTCTAAGCTCAACCCATGCGCATGGAGGCCTAGATTAATTAGAAAAAGGGAGTGAAATTACACTAGAGATAAAGCAAGTAATGCAATAAAAAGTGCAACAAAAATTTAAGGCAACTTTAAAATTAGGACCAAAAATGTTTTACATAAAACCCTAATAGACGAAAGCTTGTCCTACAACTATCAAGGTACAAAAATAAAATAAGAACTAAAGGTCCTGATGATGAAGATGGTGAAGAGGGGAAGCTCCTTGCTCCAAGCTTAGTGGCTCCTAGGCTTGAAAAGGGCTCCTCCTTCTCCTTCCTTGCTATACTCCTCCAAGATGGTGTCCTCCAAGCTGGAAGCTACCACCTTCAATGATCTCCTTCAAGGGTGGGCGTGCACCACCCTTACTCTTCCTTGCCTGGTCATCCTCCTAGTAGGGGAGTGCTCCTCCTCCTTGGCGTGGCATAAGGGAGAAGAAAAAGGGGAAGAAGTCACCAAAGGGGCAGGTAGGATGCCCCCTTAATCTTCTTCTCTTCTTCTTCCTTGGCCGTGGATATGGTGGTTGTAGGGTGGAATTATACTAAAGGGAGGATGATTTTTTTGGTGGAATATGATAAGTATTTATAGAGGTGGAGAGGGGGGTAGTAGGTGACAGAGAGAGTTTCGCTTAATGATGATAGCAATAGAATGATGTGCCATTGTGTTTAATGTGGTGGAAAATCTCTCAATCAAAACTAAATATCAATTTTAACCACAGTAAAGATGTCGTATCCACAGGGAGGAATAGAACGATAAATTCACGAGAAGATGAATATAATGTTCGCAGATACTTTCGCGACTTTAATGCGAGGAATATGCTATTTTAAATGGAGCTTGCAATATCTTTAAAAGTTCAAGGTTAGTTATGAAATTTTCACGTCAGGAATTAAGCTCCAAAAATATGCATATGATGCATGTGTAATGGCATATCATATAAATTCAACTTGCATGCAAATTTGATTTGAAATTCAATGTAGAATCTTGCACATAACATCAGTGAAATAATTTCAGGAAAGTATGAGTGCATCAATGCAATGTGGCCTGAATAAAATATGAATATATAATTGGCAATGGCATTGAATGTAATTATTAATTGAGAAGAAAACATAGGATTTCTCCTTTCTCTTCCTAACGTGTGCGGCCGTGCACGGTTGGCGGCGAGAGTCTACGGGGAGGTGTACCTCGACAAGGGCTACGCAACGGCGGTGACGCGATAGCCGGAGGTGGCCGGCGGCAGTCGAGTGGAGGAGAATGGCCTCCGGCCTGTTGGCTGTTGGAAGAAGACAGCCGCACGTGGAGAGGATGGCGTCGCTGCTGTAGCTCGCACGGCTGCACGCTAGGCGCGTGCGAGCGCAAGGCGTGCAGGGCGAGCGCTACTAGAGTGGCCTGCGGGCGTGGCTCCTGCAGGTGCCTGCGGGCGCTTGGCATGTAGCGTAAGGTGGGGTGGAGCGCTTGCAGAGGGCGGTGAGCGCCTGTGCTTACAGAGGGCGGTGAAGGACGCATGGCTCCTGTGGGTAGCTGCTGGCTTGGGCGCCTGCAAGCAGTTGCGGAGAAGGGTGGTGAGTGCCTGTGGGCACTTGGGAGGGCAGGTGCAGCGGTGGAAGGTGGCGCTTGGTGCAGGCGAGGTGAGAGTGCAGGTCTGGAGCGGTGAGAGTATAGGTATCGGCGAGGGCGCGCTGCGGTGGCAGAGCTGGTGGGGGCACACGAGAATGCTAGAGAGGGCGCTTGGTGCAGCGTGAGGTGGGGCAGAAGGGCGATGGCTGGCTGCCTGCGGGTGTTGGTTGGAGGTGTGAGCGCCTGCGGGCAGTGGCTTGCAGGGCACGGTGACAAGTGCTTACGGTGGGAGCGCTGGAGAGGGTGCTTGGTGCGGCTTGGCGTGGTTGTAAGGGTGCGCGCTTGGAGGTGGGTGCAGTGCGCGGTGGGGCAGACGGTGGAAGTTGCAGGCGTGGTGAGGGCAGGCTGGATCCACCGTGCACACCTTCTCCACAGTGCATGCTCCTTCCATGGTGGGGAAGGTGGAGATAAGTCCCCGCTAGGGGGAAGAAGAAGATGGCGATCTCTCCTTTGCTCCCTTCCTCTTAACTCCTCTCCTCCGCACCAATTAAGGGATTTTCAAATCCCTTACTAATTTTGGTCAACAGCTATTGGGGGTGTTGAGGTCATAGGTGGAGATATTTGTGGGGGAAAATATCTTTCCACCCCCTATTCTTTTTCACAATTGATCCTTCTCCCTCTTCTTCCCGATTATTAGCCTGATAGAGTAGATTAATTGGAGAAGATGAGTGCACTGTTGCAGGACCCTGCATGAAATATAATTACATAAGAAGCAATAGAAGAAATGTAAACTTAAATAATGACACATGCAATCATTTAATAAACAAATGTGATTATTAACAAATATACAATGTTAGAATTGAATTACTTAGGCATAATAATAGTCCATTAAAATGGACTCATCAAATACCCCCATGCTTAAGATTTGCTAGTAGCAAAAATGAAAAATAATAGAAGTAATCAGAAGATTTCTTATTTTCTTATTTCAAAACTTTAGACATCCAGACAAATGTAACGTGATAATAGCCTAAGTAACAGATCCAAGTGAAAAAGCCAATTCTCATTTTGGAGTTCGTACTTCACCCTTGGTAAATATTGCTGTCAGGATAGGCAATTACTTCCCTCGGGGATAAAGTAGAAGATAATATATAATTTGACCCCGACGTTTGGCTTAGGTAGGAGATATTAAGTTGAATGGATTTGTATTTGGTGGCACACACTCATCTGGTGCTACATGTAATCTAGTACTACAGACTCTAGATCTCTAGATTATTAGACAAGTCAACTCGGAGAGAGGCTAAACAACTGTGCTCTCTTGATGTTCTTAGGCACTCACTCTTTTCTTTCTTTTCTTTCTGAGATCACAAATCTCACTAGATTTAGTAATTGTACTCATTGTTTGTTGGCCTCACATGGTATCCACACTTCAATTAAAGTCCCAATAACTCTACAACTAAGTTAGAGTCCTCAACCAGTATTCGGGCGATCAGAAATACTGAAAGGTAGGTATGGGTCATATTTGGTGGAATGCGATAGGTGTTTTGTTGCCTCAGAAACAATGTTACAGTGATAACCTTGAACTCTTTTCTTTTTCTTTTCTCTCTCTTTTCTTCTTTTTTTTCTTTTCTTTCTTTTTTTTATTATTATTGTTTGTTCTTCTTCTTCTCTTTTTTTTTATTTCTTTTTGTTTTTATTTCTTTTTCAATCAACACAACACGATACAAACTTTTATTTATGAGGCCTTATTAGGGATGATGATGGTCAAGAGGAAATTGTGCGGCTTATTTGGTGGAAGTGCCTATTCTCGGCACCGGGAAGGAATGGATAGGATAGGCGTATTTCTAACCTTTGACACTATTACTCTCCTTCAGTCGAAGACTCTATGAAGAACGGTCGTAACCATCCATCATAGTCATACTTTATTAAGACTCAATCTCTGTGTATCTGCCTTATCTGGTGACTCTCAGGAATTCACACAAAGTACTCACATAGGAACAGAGAGCGAAAACTATGCCTAAATTTGAAGTATCATCATCTAATTATCTAAAACATAAGAGTCCTTGCACTAGACTTAGCACACCAGTAATCTCTCTACTTTCTTCTCATAAATATGAGGCGGATCTACTAGAAGATAGTATGCCTGACTCCCTATGAACTGTCCAAGGGTTCAGTAGACTACAAATGCTTATTGGTTTTCTTCAAGGATCCATTACCCAGTCTACGTGTACGTGAAATAAATATACTGGATTCTAAACTTAAGAAATAATTCAGGAAGAAAAACCTCCAATGACAAAGGTATTCTACTAGGGACTAACCCGTTCAGCTCAAGAAAAGAGAATTTTTTTTTGTATATGCTAACCTAAATGCATGAATACTTGCAAAATGCACCCCCCATGCCTAAATCCTACAATGTCTCCATTGTAAAATTAAAACAGGGGGAGAAAGGAAAGAAATCATCTGACAATGGTGTTATTCAGAACTCTGGGTTGCCTCCCAACAAGCGCTGCATTTTTTGTCAGCAGCCAGACTTATAAGGAACCTGTAAGTTTGGTTCTAGACAGAAAAGGTTAGGCCCTAAAAATATGCGTAACAGCGCGGGCCTAGAAAATAGGTAGCCACGGATGTTGGCAAGCTGATGATGCAATGTAATCCCAAATGCTCGCCAAAAGATATGAAAGCGGAGAACCTCGTTGGCTACCTTGGGAGGTCTAGGAATAACAAAAGGAATATGAAAAGGGACCTCCCGAAACGGAATAAGTGGAGGATAACAAGGATCCTCCAAAGCAGGACGAGTTTTAAAAGATATAAACATTAATATTTGAAACCCTTGAATGGCAAGACTAAAAGTACAAGCATCAATCCACACTCGCCATTCTACCCAAGGATGTATTGGCCTGCTATGTTCCCCAGAAAGAATGTACATGAGCAAAGATCTGAGCCAAGGATCGGTTAGGGAGTATAAGGGTTGTTTGTAGTGTTGGAAGGTAATGGTTAAGTTCAATGAGGGCTTAGTCGATGTCAGGTCCAATTCCAACAATGATTCAGATTGTGTATACTCCCTAATAGTTGTAGACTTCACGTTACCCTGCCTAGCATTAATGATCGGAGTCATATTTGAATCAAGGGTAGACTCCAAACTACAACTCTTTGATGGCAGGGTCAAAATATCAGAATCATTATCATTAAGCTCATCCCCGGATTCGTTTGGTTCACTCAAATTTTTGTCGGGGTGTATATGTGGTTCATTAGTGAAGACAGGATTTGGATCAGTATCCTTAATTATTCCTAAAGGAGGATCAGTCTTAATATTTTGGAGCAAGCCTATATCTTTGAATTCGTTATTCTTCTCGGGGTATAAATCCTCAGTTGACTTGTTTTGTCCCCGAGAGTCTCCCATAAGCTTCTCACTATTTTGTTTATCCTCCTCTAATATCAACTCCTGTTTTGATGGAGGATGACTCTCAAAAGAAGGGAGGAATTTGGATTTCACCATATTGTTTAAATCCTCTGGAGTTAACTCCTCAAATAATAAATAATTCCCTTGTGATTCACTCCAGATTTTCAGTCCAGGTTCCTTTATTGGGGCATCCTCATCCTCTGAAATAGACTCTTCATATCCTTGAGACCAAAATTGATCTAATTTATCCTCCATTCCCTTAGGGTCACCTTCATTGGGTGCATTTAAATCCTCAGGATGTTGAATGGTAGATGTTGATTCCCTAAGTGGAGGGTCAGGAGTAGGCTCAGTAAGGGTAGAATGGGATTCCACCAAATAATCAATAGGGGAAGTGATAGGAACAATACAACCTTGACCCAGGTTGGTAGGGGTAAGGAGAATACTGTCATTGGGGTCAAGGTCCTCAAGAGGTACCATCTTCCCTTACTTTTGACTCCAATATAGCTCAGGTGGATAATCACTATGATCGTTCTCCTCTAGTGGCTGTGTCTCATTGGGAGAGTCTAAGTGATAGCTACATAAAACTGGATCCCTATTGTCATTGGTTTCCTCAGAATTATTTGCATGATCATGGTCGTATGGGTAGGGGTCAGGATTATTGTGAAGCGTGTAGCTAAGCTGTCTTATTTCTTCATTTAACTATTAACTATTCCTCAACATCTCTCCCATTGATTCCATCATTTCCTTTTGCTACTTTTGCATTTCTATCATAAAAGAGGAGAAGCTACTATTATCAGGTTGGGGAGGATAGTTAATTTCAGGCTCTGTTTGCCTAGGGGTATCGGTCCAACCTCGATACGGAAAATCATGAAGGGTGGGAGGGTTGAGTGTTTGCATGGAAGTAGGGATTTCAGGGTTGGAAAATCCCGCTCCTAGGCTCTGCTCAAAAGTGGGAGTTATCGGGCCAATACTCCCAGGATAAGAATAAGAATGATCCCATGAATTGTCAATGTACCCATCAAAGGATGGATACGCTTGGGGCATGGCATCTTGGTTAAAAGATAGGAAGTATTGACTCTGATAATCAAAATGATAAGAGTAAGGGTGCTCCATTTCTTTAAGCAAAATAGTTTTTTAACTCTCTTAGGGTTTAGAAGAATTCGAAACATGAGTAGAAATTTCCTAGAGAGTTCTACTGTCAAAGCAAATGCAAATTCAGTGGGATCGATTTTTAGTAGATTGTAGGTCTTAGAATTAAATGTTCAATTGGTGGCTAAACAAGGTTTTGCGCAAATTACGCTTCCTAGGCCAACCTTCGCTGGTGCCTATAACCTACTCGCAAGGGATGGAAGTCTCGAATCGAGCCCACACATGAGGAACCGAAGTAACTTGGTGGATAGGTTTGTTGATTTCCGACTAACTTCCCTTGTGGTGCAAAAGAGGAGAGGTAGAAATTTATCTAGTGACCTTATGTGTGAGGTGCACAGTGTCTCAGGTGTGCAAACATACGATTGTGTTTTGAGTTTTGAAATTTCACAAACAAGGTTTTTGCACATAATTTTAAGTCACAGATTTTAAAGTCCAATCTCTTAGCAGTCCAAATTTTTAAAGTGACCATTTAATTAATTCGATTCAAGCACTTTAATTCGATTCAAGCACTTTAGTGGTCTTAGACTTAGGTTAAATGCAGATGCATGACAGGTAATTGATGCTCAAGAGAAGATGTACCTTACTCTAGCTTTCTTCGTGCAGGAATGTATGCAATACAATAAAAATAAACTAGATGCTGTTCATTCAGTTCTAGATGGTCATCCTATAGATATGCAGCTTCTAGCAGGCAGTTCAAATATATATATATTTTTTCCAATAATAATAATAAGCAAACTGACCTAATCTAACTAACTAACTGAAATGTAGTTCAAATAATTCGAATAGTCCTATAATCTATATAAATAAGAACATGCTCCCGAAAATACGCTCCCGCATACAAGAGCAATAAGAAATAAAGAAGCATTGGGAACACGTTCCCAAAAATACCCGACAAGGGTCCAAAAGATAGTAATTAAATTCTAATGTCTATCTAAACTAAATCTAAACTAAGATCTACTGACTAAATCATAAACATGCTCCTCCGTAAGCCTATGTGCATGGGATCAAGGCCCACGTGTTCCTGTTACTGGCCTCCAGGTGGCTTCAAGGTCCACCAAAAAGATCATCTCTGCCATGCGTGTCGTTGAAGTTCAATGTCATCGCTCTGTTGTGCCTGTCGCCGTGTCAGATTTCTCGCATAATAAAAAAAATGATTAAATGATTGCGCAACTCAGAATATTCAAAAATAATGAAGTGAATCTATTGCATCTGTTGCCTCCCCGGCAACAGCGCCAATTTGATGGAGAGAGTTTCGCTTAATGATGATAGCAATAGAATGATGTGTCGTGTTTAATGTGGTGGAAAATCTCTCAATCAAAACTAAATATCAATTTTAACCACAGTAAAGATGTCGTATCTACAGGGAGGAATAGACCAATAAATTCACGAGAAGAGGAATATAATGTTCGCAGACACTTTCACGACTTTAATGCGAGGAATATGCTATTTTAAATGGAGCTTGCAATATCTTTAAAAGTTCAGGGTTAGTTATGCAATTTTCACGTCAGGAATTAAGCTCCAAAAATATGCATATGATGCATGTGTAATGGCATATCATATAAATTCATCTTGCATGCAAATTTGATTTGAAATTCAATGTAGAATCATGCATATAACACAAGTGAAATAATTTCAGGAAAGTATGAGTGCATAAATGCAATGTGGCCTGAATAAAATATGAATATATAATTGGCAATGGCATTGAATGTAATTATTAATTAAGAAGAAAATAGAGGATTTCTCCTTTCTCTTCCTAATGTGGGCGGCCGTGCACGATTGGCGGCGAGAGTCTATGGGGAGGTGTGCCTCGACGAGGGCTACGCAACGGCGGTGACGCGGCGGCCGGAGGTGGCTAGCGGCAGCCGGGCGGAGGAGAATGGCCACCGACCTATTGGCTGTTGGAAAATGACAGCCGCGCATGGAGAGGATGGCGTTGCTACTGCAGCCCGCACTGCTGGGCGCTGGGCACGTGCGCAAGGCGTGCAGGGCAAGCGCTGCTGGAGTGGCCTGCGGGTGGCTGCGATGGGGTGCTTGCTGGCACTTGGTGTGCACCGCAAGGTGGGGTGGAGTGCTTGCAAAGGGCAGTGAGCACCTGTGCTTGCAGAGGGCGGTGAAGGGCGCGCGGCTCCTGCGGCTAGCTGCTAGCTTGGGCACCTGTGGGCGGTTGCAGAGAAGGGCGGTGAGCGCCTGCGGGTGCTTGGAGTGCATCGCAAGGTGGGGTGGAGCGCCTGTAGTGGGCGGTGAGCGCCTGCAGGCACTTGGGAGGGCAGGTGCAGTGGTGGAAGGTGGCGCTTGGTGCAGGCGCGGTTAGAGCGTAGGTCTGGTGGGTGAGAGTGCAGGTATCGACATGGGCGCGCTGCAGTGGCAGCACTGGTGGGGGCATGCGAGAACGCTGGAGAGGGCACTTGGTGTAGCGCGTGGTGGGGTAGAAGGGTGATGGTTGGCTGCCTGCGGGTGTTGGTTGGAGGTGTGAGCGCCTATGGGCGGTGGCTTGCAGGGCGTGGTGACAAGTGCTTGCAGTGGGAGCACTGGAAAGGGCGCTTGGTGCGGCCTGGCGTGGTTGCAAGGGTGAGCGCTTGGAGGCGGGTGCAGCGCGCGGTGGGGCAGATGGTGGAAGTTGCAGGCGTGGTGAGGGCAAGCTAGATTCACCATGCACACCTTCTCCACAGTGCATGCTCTTTCCACGGTGGGGAAGGTGGAGATAATTCCCTGCCAGGGGGAAGAAGAAGATGGCGATCTCTCCTTTGCTCCCTTCCTCTTAACTCCTCTCCCTCGCTCCAATTAAGGGATTTTCAAATCCCTTACTAATTTTGGTCAACATCTATTGGGGGTGTTGAGGTTGTAGGTGGAGATATTTGTGGGGGAAAATATCTTTCCACCCCCTGTTCTTTTTCACAAGTGATCCTCCCTCTTCTTCCCGATTATTAGCCTGATAGAGTAGATTAATTGGAGAAGATGAGTGCACTGTTGCGGGACCTTGCATGAAATATAATTACATAAGAAGCAATAGAAGAAATATAAACTTAAATAATGATACATGCAATCATTTGATGAACAAATGTGATTATTAACAAACATACAATGTTAGAATTGAATTACTTAGGCGTAATAATAGTCCATTAAAATGGACTCATCAGCAGGCATGGGTTAGGTGGATGGCTAGGATGTGTTTAGGTTGTGGTTATGGGTAGTTAATTTGATCCTATGGCTAGGGTAAGTTGCCGCCAACCAAGGGGGTGCCATGGGAGGTAGTTATGGTGGCGGTGTCCCTTGAAGTTGGCGCCAAAATAGGTCTTCTAGATGGGGGTTAGGTGACGCCATGTAAGGAAGGGTTGGGATGTATTTGGTGGATGGATGGATTGTAACGAGCGTGTGGCCCAGACGTCTTTTAAGACGTCTAGAAGGTTGTCCAGACGTCTGACTAGACGTCTGGAAATCCGTTATTTTCGACACACGCGAGTCGTCTGCGCGCCTGAGCGCGCAGACCGCATATTCGCCCTTCCTCCCTCCTGCGGCTGCAGATTCCCCTGCCGCGAATCCCTCTCTCTCCTCCTCGCGTGGCCTTAAAAGGCCACGCCTCCCCTCCCGTCTCCACCGTCTCCTCCTTCTTCTCCTTCAGCCAGTGAGCATGAGCGTGAGCGCGAGGGCGGCAGCGGCGGCCGCAGTGAGCGCGGAGGAGGTGCGGCGTGCGAGAGCGGAGCTCTGCTGTGAGGGCGAGCTCGCCGGAGCGGCTTGGTCGGCCGGCGGAGGGCGCAGGGGGCGCGGAGCGACGCGGAGAGGGACCTGCTGTGGTCTGAGCAGCAGACGCGCGAGGTACGACGCGGGCGACGTCGCGAGCGGAGGACGGGTCGCGCCCTGATTCTGGAAAAATTTCCAGAATCAGACGTCTGGGTTGATAGCCAGACTGCGAGGGAGACGTCTGGAAGCTCATACAGACGTCTGAAAGGTGAGTATTCCGCCTTCTTCTTCCTTCCTGTCGACTGACCGTATTGAGGGAGGCAGTTGGCTGTGCGCAGGTTCGCTGATTCGCCATCCTTTGCGAATCAGACGTCTGAAAGTTGTACCAGACGGCGGGAGTGACATCCAGACGTCCGGGGTGACCATCGGACGTTTGGGAGATAGGACAGACGTCCTCGCAGACTTCTGGACGTCTGGGAAACCACGCTGAACAGGTAATTCTCTGATCCACTTTTTAAGACGTCTGGAAGAAGTTCCAGACGTCTAATCTTGCACAGTATCGTCTTTTTCGACCCATTTAGGGCCCGTTCGGGCTCCGTTTTCCGCGATTCGAGTTGCGTTCTTTTCAGAATTAATTCCTCTACCCGTCTATAGCAGCTATACACTGTTTTGAGACACTCCTTGTGTTTGATCCTTGTGATAGGACCTCGTTCAGTTGCAGTCTTGGGAGTCGCGGAGGCACGCGGGATTCCCGATCACGCCCCCATTACTCCCGTTGTACCTGGTAGAGTGGCTTAAGTTATTAAAATCTGTTAAAGTATGGAACCTTAACTAGAATCTAGGACATTGCATGAATCCTAGGAATGAGAAATGTATGGAATGATAGCTCCTAGGTGTTGCATGAATCCTAGGGCAGGAAAATTAGATTGTATGATAGATCCTAGGATATGGCATGAATCCTAGGATGGAAAACTGGCGGAATGTATAATACTGCAGTCTTGGAAAAATTGAAAGGAAAATAAAGTTGCCTGTAAATTGAATTAACAGCTGCCTGTTATGAATAAAGAAACGTGGGTGAGAACATGGATTGTAAGAATGTGAAACTGGAAAGTGAAACCTGGATGTTTGAGTTAAAAGGATGGAACCCTACGGGGAATTAGGAGAGGAACTCCTGGAAAGAGAAAGGAATGGAACTAAGATGTTGTTCGTACTGTCTCTTGGGTACGCAGTACCAAGGGAAGTACCTGTACCTGTTTAGTGCAGAGTGGGGCCAGCCACCCCAGGGACCCAGGGTTAGGATTGGCCGCTCTGTACCGACTTGCTGGCCCTCGTGTACGTAGTACCGAGGAGAGCTACTAGTGTTAGGAGAGTACTAGCTACCCCACGGGCCCTGGGGTTCTGCTAGCCTCCACCGACTTGTTAGGCCCACTGGGGCAAACCAGGGTAGTCAGGCGAGGGTGCGCGGACTGTGGAGGGGCAAGGCCCCGGTTTGGTTACTGTGGAGGGGTTGGACCCCTGTTACTGAGAGGGCTCTGCCCTGGTTCCGTCCTGTGCTTTGGGCGCACCCGTTAACGGAAACGACTGACCGCGTGCCAGTGCGGGCTAGCTACCTGTGCATTTATCGCGTGTGCCGTAGTCACCGTTACGTCTGTCAGTGACCTTGGGGTGGTTGACTGAGGGTAGGATCACCACGGGGGACTCTCCCGGCCAGGAGAGCACCACGTGCTACTTCTACTTTTGGAAAAGACTGCAATCAAGATCGTTCCCACGAGGACATTCGAGATCAAGTAAAGGATCTGAGAAATAAATGAAATAGTGAGAAAATTGAAAGATGTAAATAAAGAAAGTAATAAAACATAACAGCTATTGTACACTACTGTTGTCTTTAGTTTAGTTTGCCACTCTACTCAGCGTTTTGCTGACGTGTTACACTCGTTACCTTTTTCAGGACCAGGTGTTGAGCAGCCAGGGTCAGTGGCTGCAGAGGACGCTGGGCCGAGTAGGGTCCAGTAGAGTTTACCACAGTCTTTTGTACCTCTTTTGATTCTGTTATAGTGAGTAGTTTTGTTTCCGCTGTACTTTCTTTACCTGTAGTTCGTGTTATATGTTAAATGTTGTTCTACTGTTGTGGTGGTATCTACTGTAGTAGTTTCTTCCTTACTGCTGTACTTTCTTACTGTTAGTTATATTCATGCTGAATGGGGTTTATTTTACTGCTCTTTTGGTTACTTCCTCGTTGGACGACTAGGTCTTGGGATTAGTCGAGTCGGTCCGGTTCTCGTGTCTCGTAGGGACTCGGGAACCGGGTCGTTACATGGATGGCCATGATGGGGTCTTAAGTTGGCGCCAAAAGTGAGGCTTCTAGAAGGGAGGTTTTGGTGCCAACTTTAGGTGTCTTTTGGAGGAGGTTGAGGGGTGAAGGGATGGCTTGGGTTGGCACCAAAACAAGGGTGGACTAGGTAGAGCTTAGGTGGACTAGGTGGGCTTAGTTGGTGGAACTAGTTAGGGTTAAGTTGTAGGTGGTGGATGGTAAGGGAGCTGGGGCCTAGCTAAGCTAAGCTAGCTTAGCTAGTAATGGAGTAGAGGAGGAGGCAATGGGAGCTAGGGTTTGTGGAGAGGAGCTGGACAGAAGAAGTCTGGAGCTAAAATGGAGCTACCAACTACTGAAGAGGATGGCATGGAGCTCCTTTAGCTGGCTTAGCTTGCTAGTTCTTTGCTAGCTGCTAAGCCAAGCTAAGGTAAGCTAGCTTCTACCATAATGAGCTGAGGTGAGCTGGGTCTGGTGCTCCTGGGGAGGATCAAACTAGTTGAGGCAGCTAAGGTAGCTGGACTTGAGCTTCCTGAGCTGAAATGAAGTCACCTGCAGCTGGATGGAGTTGAGTGGAGCTGGATGTAGTTGGACCTGAGCTGGGGTGAACTCCAATCAACTCAATTGAGCTAGCTAGAGCTCCCTGTGAACTAATGGGAGTTGAGATGAGCTAGACTCAGCTAAGTTGAGTTGGATCTGAGTTGACTTGAGCTAGGGTGAGCTAAGATGAGCTCTCTTGAGCTACCATTCAGTTGAGATGAGCTGAATGGAGCTAGGATGAGCTAACCCTAGTCCAAGTGAGCTGAAATCTAGCTATGGTGAGCTGGATTTGGCTGAGTTTCAGCTGGTTTGGACTTCTCCTTCACCAGTTGCCTTCCTGAGTGCTAGGGTTCTAAGGATCTGGCAATCTACTTATCCCTAACACTCACAAAAACATATCAAAAAGGCAATAAAAGGTAAGATGCATGCCTATCCTAATTTATGCCTAAATGCATCTCAAAAACTTGTTTGCAGAGCAAAATCCTAAGAGCTAGGTTTATTTTAATGCATAAGAATGATGATAAACTGGCATTTATCAGGACGTGGATGATAAATCCAACTGTACGAATCTAATCAGGATAACAATTGGAGTCCAACGCTTCTAAAATCATCTTGATCAGACTTCCATAGCATCACATGTAGTCCGCGGAAGATCAAGGCCAAGGGGCAAGGTGGTGCAAATCAAAACCTCAAATGCCAAATCTAACCGCACGAATGGATCCAGATCAATGATCACAGTCCAGTGGCACAAAGATCAATTCAATCAGAGCTATGTAGCACCAACTACAAAGGCGAAAGATGGATGGTCAGGATGGCGCCACATGGCACCATCCCAACAGCTCCCTACCATGCCCTCAGCCACTAAAGAGTGAACCAGGGCCGTTGGATTGTCATCCAACGGCCACAGTTGAGCCACGTAGCTTGCCTCTCCGCTCTTCATCAAGGGAGAACCAATCTCAACCGTTGGATTGTCATCCAACGATTGAGAGTGGCTGCGTGAGAAAACAAAATCGCGAAAATCCACGGTCGTGGCACATTGGTCACCGCCTTTGAAACACGAAGCATGGGCGACCATTTGAGACGCAAAATGTAGAAATTAGAGGTAGTGGAGCACGGGTGTGAAATTACACAGTGCAATTGTGATTCAGCGTCGAGCCGCGTGGCGTGCGGTGGAGCACTGGATCAGGCAGTACAGCGAATGCGCGAGATGATGAGCTATAGCAAGTGCTGTTACATGTGGTAGGGTGAGGTGGTAGCACGCGTGTTTTAAGCCCTCCCCTTTTGTGGCCAAGACTTCGGCTCCTTCCTTACGTCACAAACCTAATTCTTCCTAAGTTAGGCTTCTTAACAAGAATCCCTCACGATCAGCCCCGTCTTTACTAAGTATCGTGCCAAGCGACTTGGTAAGCAATGTGGACCTAGCTTCTGTTAGCCACTGCTTTGACATGGGGGAACAAGCCTCCATGTGCTTGGATGTATTATCTCATGTTGAACTGTCTTTTTAATTCGAAGACATGTGCACCCTGGGAAACTACAACCCGTATTCTACTAGATATAACCCAGGGTGACGCAACCATCTGAACTTTGCATGGTCTAGCAATCCTCAACACCAAAACCCCACTTGTGGACCAATGTGACCGTCTACACTCGTAATCCCAAGGGCCCAGTATGGTCCTCTGGCAAATCCGTTGCCGGGCCCTTGTGCACCTCAATCTAATCGCACATCAAACCCACTCAACAAGTTGATACGCATGATGATGGAAATGTCTAAGCACCATGAAGAAAACATGACTTCTCTTCAGCACCAATTGGCGAAGCAGAATGCTAAGATTAGCCAACTACGTATGGCAGCTCAATCTCAGGGCACCCTTCCCACCCAACCTGTCCCAAACCCGTAAAATTTTATACCCCGTGGTCAACAACCACGGGTACGACCTTCTCAAGAGCAGGTTCACCAGATCCTGCAAGCTTCGAGCATTCCCTCGGGATTTTAGGTGAATTTTGCAGCAGCACAGCAACCCTACATCCCTGTTGTGAACCCTCCCCCACTTTACAATCCCCCTGGACCTGCGACGTCCAATCTATTACCACGAGGAGCGATAAACAAACCATCGATTTGCCTCAATCTGATGCTGGCTTATCTTCTTCATCATCCCCCCATTCGGATTATGCACCGCAATCACGAATGGACAATAGGCCCAAACTGGTGCCAGAATCAATCCCATTTCCTAAGGCTCTATTGAGGAAGCCAAAAGGCAAGAAAAAGAACACACAGACCTTTGATAATCTGCATGATTTATTCAAGGATGTTGAAATCAAGATTCCCTTGCTAGAGGCGATTGACCACATCCCTACCATTGCCCGTTTCTTTAAGGATTACACTACACCAAGGCGACAACAAAAGAAAACGAAAACTATGGTGCTTCTCTTGCCTCATTTGAGTTGTGCTATTCTCTCAAAACTACCACCAAAACAGAAAGATCCAGGCACCCCTCTCATTTCATGTAGCATCAAAGGTTGCAATTTTGATAGTGCCTTGCTTGATTTAAGATCTTTCATTAACCTCGTTCTCAGCATCATGTTTCAAAAATTTGCATCGGGAAAATCTGAAACCCACCCCTATTACATTACAACTGGCATATCGCTTTGTCAAAATCCTGAGAGGTGTGGTGGAAGACGTGGTTGTTAGGGTCAACAATCTTTATTTTCCTATTGATTTTCTTATATTAGACATGGAAGTTCCTGAGTCACTTTCTGATTACTCGATCTTCCTTGAGGGACCATTCTTGGCCACAACTCGCACAAATATTTTTTTTTTTGAAAATGAAAGGAAAGCTATCATATTACAATAGCGATCCAGAGGGCTTTTTATTCAAAATTATGAAGTAAGAAACAAGTATTTATCGTGAAACTGGTTGCATTGACATAGGCATGGCCTCTAAGAAGCTTAAACTCAATATTTTTAAGGCCACTAAGAATTTTGACTGCAATCTTATAAAGGATGACACGTCTAACGATGACATGGCCATCAATGCATGTACTGGGTTGGTAGGGACTTATTTTGACTGTTGCGGCGTACCCTTGGATAATCACCAAAGCTTGACTAATTTACATTGTGGCATTTCCCCACCCCTTCTCTTATCAAATTTGAGTTCGGTCCAAGTCGTGATAGTTCGTGCAATAGTTCGATACCAATAGGTAGTCTTATCCTTAAGGCTAAAGGAGAACATTTTCATGAGTAGGATTTTTGGACTCTGATTCCGTGGACCCAAAGTCTGAGACAGATTCTGAAGATCCTCAATATGCTGGAATAGATCCTCGGGACTGTTTCCATGAAAGTAGGAAATAAGACTAATGACGTTAGGTTTAATCTTAGGGTCATTTTCCTTACGAGAATCCTAACATTTGGCTCTACTTGGGCATTGGATGGATTGTAATAATCTCTAAGCACCCTAGGTGGAGGATGTGGTCAGAAACTAGGACCCACCTCAGGTCGACAAGCCTGGAGATTCTGGAGAGCAGCCATCAGCAGATTAATCTAACAGTTCTGCTCGAGCATCTGCAGATTTTGGTTCAGGAGTGCCTTGTGGATATCAAAAGGCCGCACATCCTCTTGACCAAGGGGTTCTCAAGATTCTACGGTTGATCCATGTGATCAAACGTAGAAGCAGAAGTAGAAGTATAGGGGATAGAGTGCTGCACAAGAGCAATGAGTCTGGGAAAACCTATCAATGGAGGGATGAGGGGTTGTCTTAGTGATTGGCTCCCATGCATAAACCAAAATAACTTGCAAAGTCACACTTACGCCACTGCAAGAAAAACAGTGGCAAGCAAACCACGAATACAATGAAACAAAAGTAGGTTTTCTTCTTTTCCAGAGAAAAGAAGACCTAGAATATGCGTAAAATATGTGGATGCAAACAGATACAGTATATGTACAAACACACATCCTATGTTTCTACGTCAAGTGTATCTTTAAGGCTTGAAGGTTTAAGGTATAGGATCGAGACTGCTTACTACTGGTTTCCCAAGGCTTTAGTAGCGAGAAAGACTTGTTGATCTTTGACTAAAGCCCTAGGAGGTGAAAAGAGGAGAGGTAAAAGGACAAACTTGTGTGACACTAGTGATTGCGCTGTGTGTGCAATAGCATGTAACTGATAGTAATGAAAACCTATACACAGGTTTGCAAATCAGATAAGTCACAGGTTTTATAAAATTCCTCTTTTTATAAAGTGTCTACTAATGAAAAGAAGATGACAAAAATGTGTTTTGCTTCTTAGTATTTTCAATCAAAATATGGTCTTGCCTAGGTCCAAGACAGGGATCTACACGATAAAATCTACTTTATCTCCACAAGAGAATATCTCGAATAAAAAATCTAGCAGAAAATATGCACTCCTAAGAGTGTATGCCTAATAGATCTAGCTTCTAGTTAGAAAAATGTCTTTTTGGTTTTCTTTTTTTAATATATAACTAAACACAACAAACAAACTATCTAGAGACTAAGGAAAGAAATATCTCACAATGTATATACGAGAGAAAAGTAGGAAATGCAAAATGAGAAACCCGTCTCCTTTCTGCCCAAGTACCTATCAGACAGATACCTGAAAGAAGACAAGGAAAACATAATAAGTTAGAGATGAGTAATACAAAAAAGAAATGTTAATGATGAATATAATTTACGCGAGTCGCCTCCCTAGCAACGGTACCAAAAAAATGATGTACAACTACCTTAGTTAATTAGTTGTTGATGAGTTATAGTATAGTGAGCAAGGTAATCAACACATTTTATAAATTTATACTGGTTAAGTCTAGGTTGTTCGTTGGGAGGCTAAATTAAGCATATCATTCACCATTTATTCTTAATTTAATTCTCATTCTTATTACAATAATTAATTAATATATACTTAGCCTATGTTCATAACTATTATATAACTTACTTAATGTACTTGATAACTTACTATAGTAACTATTATTACTTAAGTTTGGTTATAAGTTATATACATACTTAGGTCATATAATTACCAACTATTTACTTTAATTACTTAATGTACATGATAACTTACTATAATAACTATTATTACTTACTTAAGTTACATGTTGAACGGAAGATCTACGCAAAAAGGATTGGATTATGAAAAACCTGTCATCGTAGTATGATTTGCGAAGAAATCCATCAACAAATAAATTTTACCGAAATTCGTAAAGAAATTTTAGGTCGAACACAGGGAGGCTACGTCGATCTAAAATCCATGATTATATTTTTTTTTGGTATTTTTGTTTTAAAAGTGAGATAATCACAATGAATTTGATATTAACACTAAGAGAAAGAGAGAGATAGAGAGAGAGAATAATCACTTTGCAACTGAATATTATTTTTACAACTAGAAAGCAGGAAATGATTACAGCTAGAAAGCGGGAAATTCTATTCTAGAAAGCAATAAAGAAGGGAGAGAGATGTTATCCTCCTCAACGGTTACTTGGAGGATGAGCCGGATGGGGTGACGCCTGGACGACGGAGGACGAAGATGGAAGATGAAAAATGGAGCATGAAGAACCAGGGGCAAGGCAGAGCATCGTCATCGTCGCGGGATCCACTTCTGCAACGGGGGAGAGAAAATTTTGATTTTGACTTTAGAGGATCATCTCGGGTTTGGGACAAGCTTCTTTAGAGCTTTGGAGAATGAGAGACGTGAAGGGATGATTGAAATGTGGGGGGCGTAGGCCTTTTTATAAGTGTAGAGGTTGGGAGCAAAAAGGTCATTGTATGTTAAAAACATTAATGCAAGGGCCTTTAGTGACGGATAAAATCGTCACTAAAGCCTAGATCATGGGCGTAGCTGCTGCTCACGCCTGCCTCTTCCTCTCCGTTGCTCTCAATGCACGATCACGATATTGAAATCGTAGCCGTCCAATCTTGAGATTGGACGGCCTAGAATCAATGAGTGCCACTTCTTCTTCAGCGTAACCGTGCGTGCGTGTGTGATTGCGCGTGTGATTGCATGTGATCACGCACGTGCGTGATGCGAAAAATCGCGTGATTTGTAATTAAGGTTTTTAATGTCGCTGTAACACGCGAATTCGCATACGCTTTTAAATTTATATTCCTAGATAGGGGAGTATCTAGGGTTGTCCAAGGAGGCAAATTTGCAACTCAAATCTCTTGCTTTAAAAGGAAACTCAATCTTTCTTTTTGGTATTTTAAATATATAATTTTTTTCAGTTTTGAAATAATGAGGGCAAAATGCGAATTGTGACGAAAAAGTACTAACACCTATAATTACTAAGCTAAAACTTAAGAGATAAATATGTCCCCTCCCTAAGCTCACTCTAGGCAAGTGGAGGCCTAGAGTAATTAGGAAGTGGAAGTGAAACAAGTGCTAAAACAAAGACAAACAATCGCAATAGAAATAAAAAAGAAGGCAAATTAATTTAGCAGAATTTGTGTTCTTTTACAAAAACATGTAGAGGAATGCTTTTACTAGAAATGGAGAATATAAAAGCAATAAAAGAAACACAAATCCTCTTGCAGAATCTGGTGAAGAAGGGAGTCTTCTTTCTCCAAGCGTAGCTACTGCTTGGCTTGAAAAGTGGGTCTCCTTCTCCTTCCTTGAAAGCTCCTCCAAGGTGGATGCTCTCCACCTCAAGTCTTTCCTCCAAGGGTGGGTGTGCACCACCCTCAAGTTCTCCTCCAAGGTGGAGTGGACCACCTTCAAGACCTCCTCCAAAGGTCTTCCTTGCCTGGCTCCTCCTTTGGCTGGTGTGGGCACAAGAGAGAAGGGAAGAGGGGAAGGCACCAAGGGGACAGAATATCCCCTTAATCTTCTTCCTCTTCTTCTTATCTCTTGGGTGTGGGCTTTAGGTAGAGTATGAGAGGAATTTTGCTACCCAAGGATGGGTTGTAAGGTGATGGGTGGTGGTCTTTTTATAGGGTAGGATGAGGGGTTAAGGTGACTCTTGAAATGGATGGCTAAGATGGGAAGATGGAGGTGGTTAGGTGATCCTAGGGATAAGGAAAGTTGGCACCACCTAAGGGATGTAAGGGGGGTAGTTATGGGTGTCCAAGAGTCACTTAAAAGTGACACCAACCATGGGGAGGTGCCATGGGTTGGCACCAACTTCTAGGCTTCTAGAAGAGGGTTGAGGTGGATGGTGGAGATGGCTAGGAGGGGTTATGTGTAGGGTGGATATGGGGGTTTAAGTTGGCGCCAAAAAGGGAGGTGGTTAGGGTGGTTTTGGCGCCAACATCTAGGTGTCTTTTGGTGGTGATTGAGGGGTGAAGGGTGGTGAAGAAGTTGGCACCAACTTGAGTAGAGGTGGAGCTAGCTTAAGTAGGCTTAGGTGGACTTGGAGCGGTAGGTTATGTAGGTGGAGTTAGGGTTAAGCTTTTGGTTCCAGGGAGGTGGATGCTAGCTAAGCTAAGCTAAGTTAAGCTAGCTTAGCTAGCTATAAAGTAGAGGAATATGCATGTGGAGCTTAGGGTTTGAGGAGAGGAGCTGGATATGCAGAGTCTGGAGTTGAATTGGAGCTGACAGCTACTGAAGAGGTCAACATGGGGCTACTCTAGCTGGCTTAGCTTTCTAGTTCTTTGCTAGCTGCTAAGCCAAGCTAAAGTGAGCTGGCTTCTGTTGAATGGAGCTGAGGTGAGCTGGGTCTGGTTCTCCCAGGGAGGATTGAGCTGGTTGAGACAGCTAACGTAGCTTAGCTTAATTAGCATGAGCTAAGCTGGGTCCCCGGGAGCTGGACTTGTGCTTCTTGAGCTGGAATGAATTCATCTTCAACTGGCTGGAGTTGAGTGGAACTGGATGTAGCTGGACCTGAGCTGGGGTGAACTCCAGTCAACTCAGCTGAGCTAGGTAGAGCTCCTTGTGGACTAGTGGGAGTTGAGATGAGCTAGACTCAGCTAAGTTGAGCTGGATCTGAGCTGACTTGAGCTAGGTTGAGCTAAGATGAGCTCTCTTGAGCTGCCATTCAACTGAGATTAGCTGAATGGAGTTAGGATGAGCTAACCCCAGTCCAAGTGAGCCAGATTCCAGTTGTGGTGAGCTGGATCAAGCTGAGTTCCAGCTAGTCTGAGCTCCTCCTTCACCAGTTGCCTTCTTTAGTGCTAGGGTTTTAGGGATCTGTATATCTGTTCATCCCTAACACTCACAAAAACACATTAAAACGACAAGAAAAAATGCAATGCATGCCTAACCTAGTCAATGCCTAAATGCAGCCCAAAAACCCGTTTGCGGAGAAAAACCCTAAGAGCTAGGTTTGTTTTAATGCCTAAGAATGATGATAAACTAGCGTTTATCAATGCGCGATCCACGCACCCAATGCTTCCATGTCGTTGCTTGATCGGCCGTTCGCGTTCCATCTGACGATCGAATTTGGCCCTCGCACATCGCTTGCTCGATTTGAGGAGGGCAGGCTCAAACTTGTGCCCTCTTCATTGTGGATGACGTCAAGACAAACTGCCAAGCCACCCTTTGAGGCGCACTTTGGATTTAGGCGTTCGCTTTCGTGGCTGTTGGATCAAGATCCAACGGCCCAAATCAATCATATGGTTGAGAGAAGAGAGAGGGAGCGGGCACCTTTGGCCATTGTGGGTGGTTGAGATGGCACCACGTAGCGCCATCTTAGCCGTCCATCTTCATTGAGTTGCATACAGTGCCATCAATGTCGGATTTGACCAATTTTTGTGTCGTTAGGCTACGATCATTGATCCGAACCCATCTGTGCAGTTGAATTTATCATCTGAAGTACGGATTCACACCTTCTTGGCCCTTGACCCATGATCTTTCTCGAACTGCATCTGATGCTATGGAGATCCGATTAGGGTGATCTTGGAGTCATTGAACTCTAATTGTCGCTCTGAGCAGATCTGTATGGTTGGATCTTCAATCCAAGGCCCCGATTAAAAGTCACCCCATCCCTGGCCACCGAAAAGAAGAAATTACTATACAATTTGTAAAATTTGACCTAAATGCATGATAATGCATGTTATACAATATTTACAATGCATGATTCTAATCTGATACTAACAACATGCATTAATAGACATTTTTGGCTATTTAGATGTATGTGCATCATACCCCCGTGCCTATCTTTTGCTAGTCCATAACAAAAAATATATGCTATTTATAAAAGAATTAGGTCGGATTTCTTGGGTAAAAGTTATTCTTCAACACTAGGAGATTTTTTACTAGGAACCTGAACTACAAAGACACAACAGCACCCAGGTGTCTGCCAAAATGCAGACCGCCTCAAGCCTTCGCCTTATTCAAAGGAAGATCTTTTTCTTCTTTTCTTCTTTTCTAATTTTTTTGGATTTTTGAGTTTAGGGTTTTGGAGCAGCTTTCTACGGCCACTCAACCCACCCAAGACTCGAAGAAAATCCTAAGTTCTAAGCATCTTTGTGTGAAATGTGATAGACTCACTGATCGACGATTAGAACGGACTTCGAGTTTCTACACCCCTAGGTGACCTTGAAAAGAAATTCGGCCTAAAGGTGTATCTATTCGACCGGTAGCTTTCTCCCTACTTTTATTTTTATGGGGTCAATACAAGGGCAAACCCAATGTATATCTTCCCGGGTTATTCTACTTCTCACTTCTTCCTAAATGTTTTAGAATTTTACATGCATTTCTTGAGCTGAGTTCTAGATAACCTACCAATGAGCTGTTACCCATGATAACTTGCCAGCCATACTCGTGAGGTGAAGTGTGACTTATTTCTTTTTCTTTTTTCTTTTCTCCTTTTCTATTTTTTTCTTTTCTTTTTGGATTTTTTTTAAGTGGCTTTCCTAATTTAAGATTTACCTAAAGGCAGCAGGAAAAGAATGGTCATGTGACTGGGCTCTGGACACCTACCTATGGGCCATTACCCATGATAACTTGCCAGCCATACCACACTAGAAGGTTTATTAGCTACCTAATTTCTGTAAAAATCGCTGAAAAGTGAGTCAGTGCAAATAGTATGTAGATGCTTAAACTTAAAATACCATCAAATCAGAGGGTGGGTTGATAAGTCGTGTACCTATCAACCCAACTTATTTACTTAAAATCCCCTCAAATCAGAGGATGGGTTGATAAGTTGTGTACTTGTCACCCCAACTTATTTAACCAAATTGAAGTAAATTCAAAATGGCGAGGACTCGATAAACAAATCCACATTTTAGTGGACACCTAGGCTAATTAAGCTCAAAGACCTGAAGGATCTAAGTGTTCAAATCATACAGTTCTATTTCCTAAGATTGAAAATTTTCTAAAGCCCAAGTTCTCTTTCCTAATTCAATTTTTTTTAATAAAGAAAACAAAAAGAATCTACGGAGCTGACGAAATAATTCATAGCTGAATATCCACCCCCCATGCCTATCTAATGCAATGTCCTCGTTGTATTAAAAAGACATGAAACAGAGTGGAGTAGAGTAGAAAGCACCTGATTTGCGTGAATAATGGGTTTGCTTCGAGATGAAAAGAAACTGTATACGTGTTGAATTTAGTGCCTTCAACTAGGCACACTATACAAAGAAGAAGAAATAAAGAATTCACAAGTGCAGGTCAGAATCAAAATAAAAAGATTCACCTCAGGACCTGCCAGCAGATGTCCACAGATGTGGACCAGATTGTGATGTAGACCCATACCTCTTGGTCGAGTATATCTAAGGTTTTGGATAAAAATTATCCTAAGATCAGTATGCAAGTAGGGTCGGGCCTGTGATTTGCGAGGATCCAACCCAAGATCAAAAACTTGGGTTACAAAGAAATCAAGCTCAAAAGGATAATCAATGAATTTGTGCTTGGGTTGGACATCCTCTGAGTCATAAGGGTCCTGGTAGAAGTTGAATGGCGCCAAAATGTTGAACGGAAGATCTAAGCAAAAAGGATTGGATTATGAAAAACCCATCATCATAGTATGATTTGCGAAGAAAGCCGTCAACAAATAAATTTTTACCAAAATTCGTAAAGAAATTCTGGGTCAAACACAGGGAGGTTAAGTCAATCTAAAATTCGTGATTATATTTTTTTTGGTATTTTTGTTTTAAAAGAGAGATAATCACAATAAATTTGATATTAACACTAAGAGAGAGAGAGATAGACAGAGAGAGAACAATCACTTTGCAACTGAATATTATTTTTACAACTAGAAAGTAGGAAATGATTACCGCTAGAAAGTGGGAAATTCTATTCTAGAAAGCAATAAAGAAGGGAGAGAGATGTTTTTTTTTTTTGAAACATTGAGGATTGCTATCATGAGCCGATAGCAATCCGAAGGGTAGTATATTTCATATCAAAAAACAATTACAAGTAAGAAGCCCAACTATGTATGAGAGATCAGCACTCCCTTACAATATTCTCACATCTCACCGATCTCTCCTGAAAAAGCTTATCATTATGCGCCATCCACACACACCACAACACAGCTGCCATAGCCCCTAAGGGTTGACCAGGAGTGATGAACCTCTGCCATACTGAATCCCAGGAGGGAAGGGGCTCCAAGCAAACCAACCTCCAAATCTTATCTGTGATCAAACAGGAGGAGAAAATGTGTGCTGCATTATCAAAATGTAACCCACACAGAGGGCAGGCATTTAGAACAGTCCTCAGCCTTCTGTGTCTCATGTCACCACTGATTAGCCCTTCTCGTTTGCATAGCCATAGGAATATCTGAACCTTTAGAGGAACTTTCAGGAGCCAAATCTTTCTATCAATAGGGTCCCATTCCACCTCACTATTGGCTCTAATAATTTTCTCATACGCTTGCTTCACTGAAAAATTGCCCTGCCAGCAGTAAGTATTCGTCACATTACTCACAAGTTGCATCTGTTGCAGACTCGCCATCATTTTCTGCCTCTCCTCCCATAGATGAGTGCCCGACCTGCACTGCTGCAGCCCATCTAGCCGCCAGCACCCCTCTTCCTGAGACCACAAACTGCTAACTGTGGCTGCCTTATTTGCAGTAGTGTCATACACCCTCGGATAGACCTCTTTCAGCAAGCCCAAGTCAGACCATCGCTCATTCCATAAGCTGAAGCTTCTACCATCTCCGAGCTTAGGTTGCAGCAGGTGTCAACAGCTGGTGACTGCAGAAATCACTGATCGCCAAAATGGAGAAGGTTTCTTTGGCTGAAGTCTTTGCAAACTGCTGTTGGATCCACCATAGCTATCCCTGATTAGATCATCCATCAGTCCCTCCTTGCATTCCAGAATTCTGATGGCCCATTTCAGCAACAAGGCTTCATTGAATTCTTTTAGAGCTTTAATTCCCAACCCCCCAATCTCCTTAGGTCTGTAGATACAGCTCCATTTGATGGGCTGCATGAATCCACCCTCATGACCTGCACCCTTCCAGAAGAATTGCTTCCTCATAATATCCAACCTCTTCCAAATACATTTAAGGGTCTTAAAAATGCTGAAATAGAAGACCGGTATGGCTGTAATGACTAAATTGTGTTGGATTAATCTTCCACCTTTGGATAGGAATTCACTACTCCAACCCTTCAGCTTTCCAGACACCCTCTCAAAAAGAACATTCCAATCTGATTTTTTCAATTTTGTGGCCCTCAGAGGTAGTCCAAGGTATCTCAACGGCAATTTAGCACGGGGTGACCCCAATACACCCTCCAACTCCCTCTGCTCCTGTTCACTCATGCCAAAGCAAATCAAAATCGACTTATCCTTTTTCAAACATAAGCCTGAAATGTCACCAAAAATCTTTACCAATAACCCCAGAGCATGTGCCTCGGATTTGGACCCTTCCACAAAGAACATCATGTCGTCTGCATACTGTAAAATGGGGCCAGGTTTCCCCTATTAGACAATGAATACCCTTTAATAATACCCACCTCAGCCAATTTGCAAGCATACCTTGCAAGCCCATCCATCGCAAGGTTGAAAATCAGTGGGGCTAGGGGGCATCCTTGTCTAACCCCACGTTGAGGTTGGATCCATGCACCACAAAGCTTACCATTGACCAAAGGAGAAAAAGAAGCCGTAGTGATACAGCATTTCATCCGCTGGACCTAGAGGGGGGGAAATCCTCTTCTCCTAAACATCTCCCAAAGGTACGACCAAGAGATCGAATCATAGGATTTCTGGAAATCCACTTTCCACATGAAGGCCTTACACTTCCTTCGATGCCATCCATTAACCATTTCCTGAGCCAGTATGAAGGATTCTTGAAGAGATTTGTTGGGCAAGAAAGCAGCCTGTACTGGATGAATCAGGTCTTGTAGAACAACTCTCAACCTATTAGCCAAGGTCTTTCTGATGATAAGGTAGATGGAGTTTGAGAGGGAAATCGACCTGAAATCTGAAAGTGCTCTGCTCCCATTGATTTAGGTAAAAGAAATAGGTAGGACTTGTTAATCCTCTTAAAACTCTCATTTCCCACCTCAAATTCTCTGATAACATCCATCAGCTCCTTACCCACCACACTCCACATCTCCTTATAAAAGAAAACCTGTACTCCATTAGGGCCCGGAGAGCCTTCCACATTTAATTCACTGATTGCCTGCAGGGTCTCCTGTTCAGTAATAGGTGCTGTCAAGCACTCAACCTGTTCATTCATCACCCTAGGACCCTTACTTCCTCCCATTCTCCAAGTCCCCCTCTTATATGCCCAAGATGCCTCTCTAAAGTATTTGATGGCTTCAGATTTAATCTCCTAAATGGAAGAGACCCTATGTCCACCACATAGAATAGAGGAAATAAAATTATCACGTCTCCAAGAACTAGCTGCGAGATGAAAAAACCTTGTATTGGCATCCCCCTCCTTAAGCCATAGCTGCCTGGATCTCTCCCTCCAATCGATTTCTTGTTTCAGGTCTTCATCAAGAACCACACCTTGCCACATTTTTCTTTCAACCAACTCATCTTCAGACAAATGGTCGGCTTCTTCCTTGGAATCCAGCTCCTGAATTTTACTCAGAGCTTCCCTTCTCCTCTGCCCCCTTAGCAAGCCAACGGTAGATCCATACTCTTTCAAGACCATGCGCAATCTGGCCAACTTGGCTGACAACCTGACAGTAGCAGACCCCTGGACCTCTTTAATTCTCCACCAAGAGCTGATCATCTGGTAAAAGCCCGGTTCATACAGCCATGAACATTTCATTTTGAAGTAGGATCCAACCTGGTTTTCCTCCCCACTGTCCTATACCAATGGGGTATGATCTGAAAAGGGTCGGCTCAGCCCACTCACATTCGACAATTGAAATCTAAGAAGGATGCCCACATTCCCAAAAAATCTGTCAAGCCTGGAAGCCAGCCCATTTCCATTGCGCCAAGTGAATTCCATACCCGAGGAAGGATATTCATTCAACTACAGAGATGGAACCATCATCTGAAATCCGATACCCGAACTGTCCGTGCTGCCATTTGGTCTATCAGCCCCTGTTAACACGCAATTGAAGTCGCCACCCGTCAGCCACATTCCCCCCTGCACCAACCCAGCCACCGCAGACCACTCCTCCCACAGCTCCTGCCTGGCAGATGCATTACAAGGACCATAAACTCCAGTAATCCAAATATATTCCAGCCCATGTTTAATCTAAAATTTGTATGTCAGCATATGTTTGGCTTTGTGAACCTCCAAACACTGGGCCTACCTCTTCCTCCACCAAATAGCAATGCCACCTGACCTCCCATGTGCATCAGTCTATACACAATCATTCATCCCTGAAGCTATCAAGTCGAACCACAGCCTATCAAAATTACCTTCAATGTGTGTCTCTTGAATAAGCGCACAATCGATACCCCATTCTCTCAAATATCTCATCAAGGATGCCCTCCGACTTTTATTGCGCAGCCCACGCACGTTCCAAATGAGGATTCTCATCAATCCTCACTGGATCCCTCTCTCCCGAGGGAATGACATTTGTACACTTGCATGACCTTCGCAACCTCATCTTCATCCATTAGTATAATAGCCTTTGATTTTCTCTACCGTAGGCTATATGGTGATCTCCCCTTACCATTCTTTTCCCGAGATCCCCCTGCTCCTGCCGATTTATGGTCTTCCTTCTCCTGCAGGTCCTGTTGATCCTTACCAGACCCAGGCTACGCGTCCAGATCCCCCTGCTACTCATTCTCCACACTAACTGCCAATGCATCCCCTGCAATTGTGGATGACGGTTCTGCTGCTTCCCCTCCGCCTAGTTCCTCCTTTTCTTCCATCTGAAGCCCCCTTATCTCCCCATCACAGTATTCCTTACCAGCCTCGGCAACTAGAGGTTCAACGCCATGAGCCGTGCACAGCTCTTGAGCAATCGCCTCCTCACCAGCTATAGATCCAGATGACTTAAATCTCTCTGCTACAGTATCACCCACCAAAAATGTCAGCCTCAACATCCAGGAACTTTCGTTGCACCTCAAGATCAGATTGTCAGGTATAGAACCAGCGATGAAGACATTGACCTTCACACTCAGCAGGCATCCGTTCCCCTCCATCAATCCGACGACCGCGCCCTCTGCCACTATTGCAAAGCCAGAAATCATCGTCGACACAACCTCCTTTGTCCTCAAATGCAGAGGCAGACCCTCGATTTTGAGTTTTCCTGACCTGTTCCCCACTCTCTGGGGTGGTCTCTCCGGCAAAGCTCCGTCAAAAGGAGAAACCAATCTCCAGATCACCGTGCAGCCATCGTTGCAAGATGTTCGAAATCGTAGCTTCTTGACATCTCCCATACCCAACCCAAAGAGAACAAAGCGTGTATTTGAAAGAAAATAAATCTACCATGAGTTGGTCGATAGGGATAAAGAGGATACTAGGGTGCAAACACTCTCTGCGGATGGTCTTTCAGACATAACCTCCCCCACCAGAGCTCCACGCAAGGCCATCTCCGTAGCTTTGATGTTCTCCGTCATCGGCACCTCCACATCAGCCACGAGCCCCCCCGGTTCACGTAGAGATGGGGGCAGAGGCGGAATTTGCGCAACCCTAAAATTCAAATTTCTTGAGCGCAAGAAAGGGCGATTACTCCTCTGTCCCCCCCACCTTCTACAAGAATCCCTTTTGTGACCGACTCCCCCACATCCCAGACATACCACGGGGAATCGACAGGTGGTAGCCATGTGCCCTCGTCGCCGGCAGCGGAAACACATAACCTTGCCGAGCAGCTTTGTTCCCCTTCTATCGGACCACCTCTCCTTCAACCCAGAAGGGAGAGAGATGTTATCCTCCTCGACGGTTGCTTGGAGGATGAGCCAGATGGGGTGACACCTAGAAGACAGAGGACGAAGATGAAAGACGAAGAATGGAGCAGGAAGAACCGCAAGAGAGGTAGGGCGTCGTCGTCATCGCGGGATCCACTTCCGGAGCGGGGGAGGGAAAATTTTGATTTTGACTCTAGAGGAGCATCCCGAGTTTGGGACAAGCTTCTTAAGAGCTTTGGAGATGGAGAGAGATGAAAGAAGAGATGATTGAAATGTGGGGGGCGTAGGCCTTTTTATAGGTGTAGAGGTTGGGGGCCAAAAGGTCATTTGATGTTAAAAACATTAATGCAAGGGCCTTTAGTGACGGATAAAACCGTCACTAAAGCCTAGATCATGGGCGTAGCTACCGTGCACACCCGCCTCTTCCTCTCCGCTGCTCTCAACGCACAATCACGATCTTGAAATCGCAAAGATTGGATGGCATAGAATCAATGAGCGTCTCTTCTTCAGCGTAACCGTGCGCGTGTGTGATTGCGTATGTGATTACGCGTGTGATTGCATGTCATCACGCGCTTGCGTGATCCATGCACCCAGTGCTACAACGTCGTCACTTGATTGGCCGTTTGCATTCCATCTAATGGCCGAATTAGGCCCACGCACGTTGCCCGCTCGATTTGAGGAGGGCGGGGCTCGAACCCACGCCCTTTTCGTTGTGGATGGCGTCAAGACCAATGCGCCAAGCCGCCATTTGAGGCACGCTTTGGATTTTGGCATCAAGATCCAACGGTCTAGATCAATCATATGGTTGAGAGAAGAGAGCGGGAGCGGGCGCTTTTGGCCACTGTGGGCGGCTGAGATGGCACCACGTGGCGCCATCTTGGTCGTCCATCTTCATTGAGTTGCAGATGGTGCCATAGATGTTGGATTGGACCAATTTTCATTCCATTAGGCTGTGATTGTTGATCTGAACCCATCTGTGTAGTTAGATTTGTCATCGAAAGTGCAGATTCACACCATATTGGCCCTTGAACCATGATCTTTCTCGGACTGCATCTGATGCTACGGAGATCCGATCGGGGCGATTTTGGAGTCGTTGAACTCCAATTGTCGCTCTTATCAGATCCGTATGGTTGGATCTTCGATCCGAGGTCCCAATTAAAGGTCACCTTGTCCCTGGCCACCAAAAAGAAGAAATTTCTATATAATTTGTATAATTTGACATAAATGCATGATGATTTATGTTATGCAATATTTATAATGCATTATGCTAATATGATACAAAGAACATGGATTAATAAACATTTTTCGCTATTCAGATGTATGCGCATCATTAGGTTATAAGTTATATACATACCTAGGTCATATAATTACCAACTATTTACTTTAATTACTTAATCTAATAAATATCAAATTTACTTAATTAAGTTATAAAATTTTTTTTGAGAGAAAGGTAGGACCACTACCGATGCAGTAGTCATCCAAAATTTATTAATAAAAGGAGATTACAAAGATGAAATCCACAAACTAGTAGAGGAATTCACATCCATACAAATATTCTCAACCCATCCCCCCCACCATCAAAAACAATATCATCCCTAGCTCTCCAAATTCCCCACATCACAGCAGCCATAAGAACACGTGGCTTGGAGGATCACATGAAATGTAACCATAGCTCATCTTACATTGGCTTGGAAGAAGAGAGAGTTTTGTGCCAAACTTCATTAGTCATAAGACATGAGCCAAACAGATGCTTAGCATCATCTTCACCAAAATGACATAATGGGCAAGCACCCAAAGGTGTACCCATGAGTCGGTGTCTAAGACCACCTATAACTAGGCCCTCTCTTCTAGTCAGCCAAAGAAAAATTTGCACCTTCAATGGATTTCGAAGCTTCCAAATTGAAGAGCAAACTTGCATATGGTCATCATCGCCACCCTACGCCACCATGCTTCCATATGCCTTGGAAGGGTTATATACAGCATCCTTCCAAACAAATCCATCCCCACCTTCACATGCCTGGAAGGCCTCGAGCATATCCAACAACCTCCCATCTTCCTCAAAAGATCTACTCCCATAATGCCCCACATGTAATGATGGTCGCTAGGTGTTGGCCCCCCAAAAATCCGCAATGTTTGAATCCTTCTTAGAAGACCTTCCAAAAGAATGTGGAAAGAGCTCCTCTAAGCATCCTCTACTAGACCAATTATCCTTCTAGAAGAAAAAGCGATTTCTATCACCAAGCTGGAGGGAGAATAAGGACCAATGTTCCTGCACTAACGAAGAGACAGATCGCCAGAAGGGGGACGATTTTGTGGAGTGTAAAATACCTTTAGGCGTGACCATATCCTCTTAGGAATCCTTAATTGCCTCTTGCCACATGCCATTTCTCATTTGAGAATGATAACCCCCTACTTCAACAAGAGTGAATCAACAAACTCCTTGAGAGATTGCATGATGCGGTGGAAATTCATCGCGAAAAAGCTTTGAGTTTCGAAACCCGTCGTCGTAGTTTGATTCACAAGAAAATCCATCAATCAAATAACATTTATAGCTAAAACACAAGGTGAGTCTCGGGTCGAACACAGGGAGGTGAATGTTTGGTTTTATGAAATTCGCATTTCACTTTTATTTCTTTGTTTTGTTTTTATGTTTTATATATTTTTTTGGTGTTTTTATCAAGCAAGAGATCAGGTCGAAATAGTTTCTATCTAATCTACTTGCAAAAATAAGACAATGAGAGAAAGAGAGAGACAATCATATATTTCTCATCAAATGTTTACTACAACTATGAAAGGGAGAAAACTACACTACAAAAGAAAAAAAGATAGAGATAGGTGAGAAGAATCCGCCTCGACAGTCGCTTGGAGGACGGCTTGATCTGATGATGCCCTGAAAAAGGTGGTGAGGAGCGAGACGAGGGAGAACGACGGTGGAGGAAGGAGGACGTCATCACGACGAGGATCTTCTTTCCAAAGGAGGTGAGAGGACGATCGCAAGATGCTCCATGAATGGGGATGAGAGGTGTGAAAATATTTGATTCTACTCTAGTGGAGCATCCTATTGCTTGGGACAAGTTCTCTCTAGGGCCTTGGAGGTGGTGAGGAGAAGGAAGAGATGGTGGAGAATGGAGGGGTGTATGTCCTTTTATAGTGGAAGGGGAGAAGACAATTCATGTATAGGGCATTAATGACAGCTGCAATCGTTGCTGAAGATTCGCCCAACTATCACTGAAGATCCACGCCAACTTACGCCTGCTGCTGCTGTGCTTGCATTTCCATCACGCACCATGTTGCACGCACACGCGCGCTAGCGTTGCGCTATGCGTGCGACCGGTGCTGTGCGTGCTTGTGTGCGCGGCTGGTGCTGTGCACACATCCAAATGCCAAATTGGGGGGGCGCAGGGATTCGAACCTGCACCCCTCCCGTAGAAAACAAGCGCTACCAATGTACCAAGTCTGCCTTCATGTCGCAAGGAGGGCATGGGAGCTGCGGTCGCAAAGGAACCTCAATCGTTGGATCTTGATCCAACGGCTGTGGTGCAAGATCTCTAATGATGAGGGGGCGTCTGTGGTTGCTGATGGTTGGTGTTGGGTGGCCTAGATGGTGCAACGTGACGACATCTGGGCCATCCATCTTCTTTCTGTTGCAGAGGGTGCCATGATGCTCAGATTTAGGTGATTTCCACGTTGTCGGACTGCGATCGTCACTTTGGATCCATCCGTATGGTCGGATTTTTCATCTGAAGTCCATAAGGATGTCGCATTGCCCCCTAGCCATTGATCCTCCTCAGATCCCATAAGGTGATACAGGATTCCGATCAAGATAATCTCGGAGGCGTTGGACTCCGATCCATTTGAGGCCCTAAAATAAATCTCCTTCCCTCCTAGATATAAAAAGAATGCAATTAACCTAAAATATACACAACTATTCTAAATGTAGAATGACGCATGCTATGCAATATTTATAATATAAAATGGAAATCTAAGCATAGGAACATGCATGAATAGGCATTTTAACATAATTAAATGTGTCTACATCATACCCCCATGCCTATCTTTTGCTAGACCATAGTAAAATTAAACTATATGCTATGTATAAAAACAGAATTAGGGCTCGATTGCTTAAGGCATTAGTTGTTTATTAACGAAATGAAATTTCAACTAAGTGCCTAAACTACGAAGACTCGACAGTGCCCGGGCGTCTGCCCAAGTGCAGACCGCTCAAGTCCTCATCTTATTTGAAAAGGGAAGATACATTTTTTTGCTTTTTCTTCTTTTCTAATTTTTTTGGACTTTTGGAGTTTGAGAATTTCGGGATAACTTTTTACATCTACTCGACTCGCCCAAGACT
Source organism: Thalassia testudinum (assembly GCA_037157565.1). Taxonomy (NCBI): domain Eukaryota; kingdom Viridiplantae; phylum Streptophyta; class Magnoliopsida; order Alismatales; family Hydrocharitaceae; genus Thalassia; species Thalassia testudinum. The sequence continues at coordinate 152,578,398 of JAZHRO010000031.1, forward strand.
CAAAAAGGACTCTAAGTGCTAAGCATCTTGTGAAAGAGTGATAGACTCATTGAGTGGCCGTTAAAATGAACTTCAGGTTTCTACGACCCTAGGTGACCTAAAAAAAATTCTTCCTAAAGGTTTATCTTTCTGATTGGTAGCTTTCTCCCTACTTTTTTTATTTTTCATGGGGTCAACACAAGCACAAACCCAGTGTATATCTTCCTGGTTTATTCTACTTCCCCGCTTCTTCCTTAAGTGTTTTGGGAATTATTTGTGCATTTTTGTGAATTGAGCTGGGCTCTGGACAACTGGCCAATGGGCTATTACCCACGTCAACTTGCCAGCCATACTCGTGAGGTGAAGCGTGGTTTTATTTATTTTCTCCTTTTTATATTTTTTTCCTTTTCTTTTTGGGTGTTTCTTTTCCTCTTTTTTTCTAAGTAGGTGGCTTCCCTGATCTAAGATTTACCTAAAGGCAACAGGAAAAGAATGGTCGTGTGGCTGGGCTCTAGACAACAGGCCGATGAGCTATTAGCACCAACAACTTGCCAACCATACCACCCTAGACGGTTCAATAGCTACCCAATTTCCGTAAAATCCACCAGAAAGTGAGTCAGCACGAATACTGTGTAGATGCTTAGACTTTCAGTCCCCTCAAATCAGAGAGTGGGTTGATAAGTCGTATACTTATCACCAAGATTTATTTGCCAAATTAAAATAAAATTACTTGGCGAAGACTCGAGACTAAGTCCACATTTGAGTGGACACCTGATGAGTCTAATTTATTGGATTCATTTTTAGCCTAACTTGGTAGTCCCTACCTTTTAGATCATATTAATATTTGCATTTGGTTATAAAATAAATGCATATCATAGGATTACATAATTTATTATGTTATATAAATAATTGTGTGAATTTCTTTCGATTATAGGAATAAATAGAGAAGATGGCTCGTGGTGCCATTCACGTCTCTCCTACTTACCCTAAACCCAATTTTCTTCAAAATCCCAATTAGACTAGGACCTATTCCTACAACTTAAGCCTACACAATTCAAATCCAATGCCACCTTATCGTCCTACCTAATCTATCATTTAAGATGTCTGGAACAGAATTTGGACGTCTCACGCATTCACAACAGATCTCCTACGCTGGTGGTAGCAACAACCACCCGAACCCATTCCTAATCCTAACATACCGCCCACTCCATGCCGCTTCTTTCTCCAACTGCGGAACCACCCAAACTTTCTATGTCCTCTCTTTATATATCTTCTCCATACACCTGCCGCCAACCGAACGCTCCTGTGGGGATCTCCACCCTCCATTGGCACCATGGCCAGAGCGTACACCGCGATTAGAGGCTTGCACTGTGACTCAGGCGATCTTCAACTTTCATCGACTCCAGGTGAGCATGGTGATAGCGTCCATGTTGCACTCACCCGCTCACTACCAACACCTTCACCATCAACCATCATAGCTACCCTTCCCTTCTCTTCTTCCGTCTCCTTCTTCCCCACCAAAAATCTCACTTGCCAACAAAACCCACATCCATCACCTTCATCAACACCACCCGTACCCATCACCCTCCAACTTCAACAAACCTTCTCCCCCTTGCCGACTACGACCAGCATCACCGCCAACCCCCCCCCCCCCTCAGGCTACCAACACCCGCTACCAAAAAACACCACTACACCACCACAACAGCCAACACCACATCACCGCCTAACCCTTCCCCTTTGTCCTTCTTCTTCTTCACCGTCGTCCTCTGTCCATGCCAACGAAGGAACCCAAAGCCGTCAGCTAGCAACTCCTCCATCAGGTCACCCTTTGGCCTCCAAACATTAAACCAAACACTCTCGTCGACTTCAAGCGTGACCCCAAGTCCTTGCCGACTTCAAGCACCGTGCACGAATGGCCACGACTGCCGCTCAAGCTCCCCGCTGCCGGCGAGCTTCTCCTCGACCGGCCAGCCACCTCCGGCCGTCTCCGTTGACGTCGCGACCTCCATCGGATCGGCCTCGTCTTAATCAACCTCCCTCGCACGTCAACAGGCCCCCAATGCCCGATCCTTCACGATAGGAGGAGAGAGGCAAAATGCTCTATTTTGAACTTCATTAATAATTATGAATCTTGCCATTGCCACTTTACTATTACTTTATTTAATGAATTAATATATTGAAAAGAAATTGCATGAATATCCCTCTATTTTTTATTAATTACTTATGACTAAATTCTCCTCATGAATGATATTAAATATGGGATATTAGATATAGTGAATATGCTCGGTCTTGTAGGAAATTAATATTTACGAGATTACCTATATCAAGATCACTATTTTACCTGGTATTATATTGTGGTGATTTTGCATGTGCACACTTACATTATTGATTAATTGTTTAGATTGAGTACTTATGTTGAAAATAAGCTGCATAAGTTAGTATGCGCACCCATTGATATTCCCAAATAAACGAGGCACCACTCACAAATTTAATAGACTAATTCCTCCATGTGGAGATGACCTAACTATTTTTTTTGGTTAGATTTTGAATAATTAAATGTTCTGAAAAGAGATTTTCTACCACTCACGAACTATAACGACATGTCATTTTATGTTAAAATTTTTATTGAAAACGAAGATCACTCTTTCAAATGACGCCGTTGCCAGTTAGGAAATACACCTATTAAAATTTTCAAGGAATTTCTGCCATTTTTATGCTATTTCTGAAGCTTTTCTGAATTACCGACTGTGGATCTTTTTCTGTGCAAAAATAATAAATGAACGCGACGGGCACACACGGTGGAGATGATATTTTTGGTGGACCTTGATGCCACCTAGAGGGTAGCAATAGGAGCACGTTGGCCTTGATTCCACATGTGTGGAAGGAAGATTGGCGGCTGAATGCCTAATTGCCTCTTTTAGATTTAGATTAGGCTAAATAGACATTAGACATTTAATTTCTATCTTTTGGACCCGTGTTGGGCATTCTTGGGAACTTGTTCTCAGTGCTTTTATTACTTATCGCTCTTGTATACAGGAGCATATTTTTGGGAGTTTGTTCCCATTTTATTTAGATTATAGATTTATTTGAATTATTTAAACTGCACGTTAGTTAGTTAGATTCGGTTTATTTGCTTATTATTAAAAAAATTAAAAAATAATAAATAAATAAATATTCGAAATGCCTGCTAGAAGTTGCATATCAATAGGGCAACCATCTAGGATTGAATGAGCAGCATCTAGTTTATATTTTTGCATTGCATACATCCCTACATTGAAGAAAGCTGGAGTAAGGTGCATCTTCTCTTAAGCATCAATTACTTGTCATCCATCTACATTAGACTTAAATCTAAGACCACTAAAGTCTTCGAATCGAATTAATTTAGTGGTCACTTTAAAAATTGGGACTGCTAAGAGGCTGGACTTTAAAATCAGTGACTTTAAATTACGTGCAAAAGGATTTGATTGCAAGATTTTAAAAAAACAAAACACGAACGTGTGTTGCACACGTGAGACACTGTGCACATCACACATAAGGTCACTAGATAAATTTCTACCTCTCCTCTTTTGCACCACAAGGGAAGTTAGTCGGAAATCAACAAGCCTATCCACCAAGCTACTTCGGTTCCTCGTGTGTAGGCTCAATTCGAGACTTCCATCCCTTACGAGTAGGTTGTAGGCATTGATAAATGCCAATCTATCATCATTCTTATGTATTAAAACAAACCTAGCTCTTAGGATTTTGCTCCGCAAATGGGTTTTTGGGTTACATTTAGGCATTAATTAGGTTAGGCATGCATTGCATTCTTTATTGTGTTTTTGATACGTTTTTGTGAGTGTTAGCGATAAGTAGATTGCAAGATCCCTAGAACCCTAGCATTTAGGAAGGCAACTGGTGAAGGAGAAGCTCAAACTAGCTGGAACTAAACTTGATCGAAGTCACCATAGCTGGAATCTTACTCACCTGAATTAGGGTTAGCTTAACCTAGCTCCATTTAGCTCATCTCAACTAAATGGCTGCTCAAGAGAGCTCATCTTAGTCACCCTAGCTCAGGTCAGTTCAGATCCAGCTCAACTTAGCTGAGTCTAGCTCATCTCAGTTCCTATTAGTTCATAAGGAGCTTTAGCTAGCTCAGTCGAGTTGACTAGAGTTCACCTTAGCTCAGGACCAGCTTGATCCAGCTCCACTCAACTCCAGCCAGCTGAAGATGACTTCATTTCAGCTCATGAAGCTCAAGTCCAGCTCTTGGGGACTCAGCTTAGCTCAACTCAGTTGAGCTAAGCTACCTTAGCTGCCTCAACCAGCTTGACCCTCGTGGGGAGAACTAGACCCAGCTCACCTCAGCTCCTTGTGGTAGAAGCCAACTTACTTTAGCTTGGCTTAGTTGCTAGCAAAGAACTAGCAAGCTAAGCCAGCTAAAAGTAGCTCCATGCCATCCTCTTCAGCAGCTGCCAGCTCCAGTTTAGCTCCAAACTTCTTCTGTCTAGCTCCTCTCCACAAATCCTAGCTCCCATTGCCTACTCTTCTACTCCATTACTAGCTAAGCTAGCTTAGCTTAGCTTACTTAGCTAGGTTCTAGCTCCCTTGGCATTTACCACCCTAAAACTCTACCTAACTAGCTTCACCAACTAAGCCCTACTTAAACTCACCTAAGCTAGCTCCATCCACTCCAAGTTGGCGCCACCACCATCACCACCTTTCACCCCTCAACCTCCACCAAAGGGCACCAAGAAGTTGGCACCAAAACCACCCTAACTACCCCCTTTTTGGAGCCAACTTTTCCCTCCAAAAATGCCCTAATCTCCACCCTACACCTAAGCCTAAAGCACATCTCCACCTTCCACTTTCGCTCCAAAATTCCCCCCTTCTAGAACACCATTTTGGCACCAAAATGTTGGCACCCTCTCCACCATGGACGTCCACCATAGGGTGCCTCCATGTCCTTAACTACCCCCCTCCACATCTCTTTGAATGGCGCCAAAAATCCATGACCATAGATCCCATAACCACCACTCCAAACTCCATCTTAGCCATCCATTCCAAGAGCCACCTATACCCCCCATCCTACTCTATAAAAAGACCTTTAACCACCACCATTTTCCCCATCCTCCATTTAGTCTAATTCCACCTTACATCCACCATAGCCCACGACTAAGAGAAGGAAGAAAGGAGAAGATTAAGGGGGCACATCACTCGCCCCTTTGGTGCCTTCTCTCATTCCTTCACCTTGTGCCATGACAAGGAGGAGGAGAAATTCTTCATCGAGGAGGATGGCCAGGAAAGGGAGAAGCACTTAGGGTGGACGTCCACCCTTGAGGAGAGGTTTAGGGCATGCCCCCCCCCAGGGCTTGCCTTGGAGGATACCATTTTGGCGGAGCTGTAGAAGGAAGGAGTTGGAGGATTTCTTTTCAAGCCCAGTAGCTACTAGGCTTGGAGCAAGAAGCCTCTATCTCGTCTTCACCATCATCATCACCAGGAGGACTAGTGTTTTTACTTTTTATGTTTTTTGATTTCTAGTAGTAGAAGCATTTCTCTACTAGGGCTTTTGTAAAACACTTTTGCATTAATCAAGTTGTCTTCTTTTGAATTTTTGTTGCAATTGCTTTTTTTGTCTCTAGCACCCTTCACTCCCTCACCCTAATTACTCTAGGCCTCCACATGCCTAGGGTGAGCTTAGGGAGAGGAATTATTTGTCACTTAGGTTTTAACTTAGTCATTGTAGGTGTTAGTTGCTTTTCCGTCAACAATTCGCAGTTCGCCTTCGTTATTTCAAAGCATAAAAATTATATATTGAAAAAGATCAAAAAGAAAGTTGATTTCCATTTCCAAGCAAGAGATTTGATTTGCAGACAATTTGACCTCCTTGGATGACCCTAGATACCCCACTATCTAGGTTATAAATTTAAGAGTTGATCAGTTTTATGTGTTACAACGATGTATTTTTAACAAATCGCGTAAATTTCACATCAGGCACCAATGAAAGTCGGCCTAGGAAGCGTAATTCTTGCAAAACTTGTTTGGCCACCAGCTGAACACTTAATTCTAAGACCTAGAATTTACTAAAAATAGATCCCATTGTATTTGCGTTTGTTTTGACAGTGGTAGAACTCTCTAGGAAGTTTCTGCTTTTATTCTGATTTCTTCTAAATCCTAAGAGAGTTAAACTTGTTTGGCTTAAAGAAATGGATCACCCTTACTCCTATCATTTTGATTATCAGAGTCAATACTTCCCATCTTTTAATCAGGATCCCATGCCCCGAGCATATCCATGCTTTGATGGGTACAATGAAAATTCATGGGATCAATCATATTCCTATTCTGGGAGTATTTGCCCGATAACTCCCACTTTTGAGAAGAGCCTAGGAATGGAATTTTCCAGTTTTCAAACACCCAACCCTCCCACCCTTCATGATTTTCCTTATCGAGGTTGGACCGATACCCATAGTCAATCAGAGCCTGAGATTGACTATCCTCCCCAATCTAATAGTAGTAATCTCTCCTCTTTTATGATAGAAATGCAAAAACAACAAAAAGAAATGATGGAGTCTATGAGAGAGATGTTGAGGGATAGTCAATAATTGAACAAGGAAATTAGATAGCTTAGCTACACTCTTACTATTGATTTTGATCCCTACGCATACAACCGTGATCATGAAAATAATTCTGAGGAAACCAATGGCAATAAGGATCCCATTTTAAGTAGCTATCACTTAGACTCTCCCCATGAGACATGGCCACTAGAAGAGAATGACCCTAGCAATTATCTACCCAAGCTTTATGGGAGTCAAAAGAAAGGGAAGATGGTACCTCTTGAGGACCTTGACCTCGATAACAGTATTCTTCTTACCCCTAATAAATCGGGTCAAGGTCGTGTTGTTCATGCCACTTCCTCGATTAATCATGTGGTGGAACCTCATTCTACCCTTAGTGAGACTAATCCTGACCCTCCACTTATGGAATCAACACCTACTATTCAGCATTCTGAGGATTTAAATGCACCCAATGAAGGTGACCCTAAGGGAATGGAGGATGAATTGGATCAATTTTGATCTCAGGGATATAAAGAGTCTATTTTAGAGGATGAGGATGACCCAATGGAGGAATCCAGACTGAAAGTTTGGAGTGAATCTCGAGGGGATTATGTGTTATTGAGGACTTACCCCCTAAGGATATAAATAATCTAGTGAAATTTGGATTCCTCCCTTCTTTTGATTTTGAGAGTCATCCTCCGCAAAATCAGGAGTTGATATTGGAGGAGGACGAACGCAATAGTGAGAAGCCTAGGGGAGACTCTCAGGGACAATACACATCAATTGAGGATTTATGTCCCATGAGGAACAAAGAATTGAGTGAAATAAGCTTACTCCAAAACATTAAGACTGATCCTCCTTCAGAAATAATTAAGGATACTGAAGCAACTCCTCTCTTTACTGGTGAATCACATATACACCTTGACAAAAACTTAAGTGAACCAAAAGAATTCAGAGATGAAATTAATGATAATGATTCTGTTGCTTTGACTCTGCCATCAAAGGAATTTAATTTGGAGTCCACCATTGATTCACATATACTTGAAGGTGAAAATATTACTCTAATTCTTGAGGAAATCATTAATGATAGGCAGGGTGACGTGAATTTTTATACAACTGTTAGGGAGAATAATACAGAATCTGAATTGTTGGACTTAACACAAACTAAGCCCACCTTGGACTTAACCATTACCGCCTGACAGCACAAGCAACCCTTACACTCCCTAATCGATCCTTGGCTCAGGTCTTTGCTCACTTACATTCTTTCTGGGGAGCATATCAGGCCAGTACATCCTCGGGTAGAATGGCGAGTTTGAATTGATGCTTGTACTTTTACTCCCACCATTCAAGGGTTTGATGTACTTATGATTATATCTTTTAAAACCCTTCCTACTTTAGAGGATCTTTGTTATCCTCCACTTATTCTATTTCGGGAGGTCACTTTTCATGTTCCTTTTGTTATTCCTAGACCTCCCCAAGTAGCCTACGAGGTTCTCTGTTTTCTTATCCTCTGGCAAGCATTTGGAATCATGCTGTATCATCAGCTCGCCAACATCCGTGCCTACCTATTTTCTAGTCCCGCGCTGTTACGCATATTCTTAAGGCCTAGCTCTTTCTGTCTAGAACCAGACTTACAAGTTCCCTATAAGTCTGGCTGCCGACAAAAAATGCAGCGCTTGTTGCGAGGCAACCCAACGTCCTGAAACATTGGCTTCGAGAGATAACCGGGTTTTATTGTTATGTCGTTGTAGTATAGCCAGTTATTGCCATCATTTCAAATATATAATTTTTTTTACTCGGAAAATAAAAGAGTTCCCGAGGTCGAACTCAGGGAGCAAGTTGTATTCTAGAGATATACATGTTCTATTACAAAAAATAAAGAGAGAGAGAGAGGGAGAGAGATGAAAGTTTGAGTTCTTCTTCTTTTCTTCTTTCTTTCTCTTTGTCTCTCTCTCTCTTTAGCTTTTGTTCTTCCTGTTCTTCTTCTGTGTTTATCTCCTTGTGGTCCTCTTCTTCTTCTGTTGTTCTTCCTTGTTCTTTCCTCTTCTTCTTCTGCTGTTCTTCCTTGTTCTTTTGTTCTTCAGATCTTCTTCTTTCTTCTTTTCTTTTTCCTGTCAGGACGTCGTCTCTCCTTCTTTCTTCTTTTCCCTTCAGGACGTCGTCTGATTTTCCAATTGGACGACTTAAACCGCTTGTTGCTACAGTGTCTCCCTTAGCTTTCTTCTTCTTCCGCGGTCCTTCTTCTTCACCTGTGCCTGCACACTTCAGAGTTTACGTCAGAGGGCAAAACCTACTCTACCCTCCCCCACCCCCGCGTCTCTCTTTCTCTGAATTCGCTCTTAGGAAGGCTCTCCCAGAGCATCCGGGTAATCGGGTACGCGGGTCGCGCCCGGGTCCAGGCCCATCGGCGTGCGGTGGTGGGCGAGGAGTGCAGGTCGGGCTAATCGGGTCGAGCCAGGTCCGCGAGGCGTGAGCGCGGACGAGGCCGGGTAACTGGGCGGGTGAAGGGGACCTCACCCCGTGAACTGAGGCGAACAGCTTAAGGCACTTTTTGCCTTTAAGTGCCCGTTCGCCTCAGTGGCTTTCCGAGGTGGGACTAAATGTCCCACCCTAATTGAGCGCCCGCAGTGGAGAAAGCAGCGGGCAATCGCGGCTTCACGCGAGGCCTTCGCCCCAGCTGCGAGCCTGGGACTCTTCGCGGAGGCGCCCCGCGCAGCCTGGGAGTCAGGACTGGGCGAAGCGCACCTGGAGCTGCAGGTTGAAGGTGCTCCTTCCACGCAGCAATGGCGACGGCGGTCGAGACACCTGTACACAGAGGAACGGCCTCTCGGCCTAATCAGATACGCGGAGAACCTTCGCCGTGGCACGGCGAAGGTGGTGGGGGGTCTGGCAGGCGGCGGGGCGGAGCGTGAGGGTCGCCCTAGGTCAAACTGCGGGTGGAGAAGTGGGTTTGTTCGGGGGGTCTGCAGAGGGCGAGTGGCGGGACGTGGAAGGGCGGAGGTTGATCAGGGTGAGGAGGCGGAGATTCTGTGAGGGTCGGAGAGGCGTGTGGGGCTGTGGAGTGATGGGGGTGTCTCGCCGGAGTTTGGCCGGAGATGAAGGGGGTGACGGTGGACAGGAGCGGTCGAGGGTTTAATCAAATAAAAGACAGTGAGGAAAAGAAAGAGGGGGAGATGGGGAGAAGTTCTGACCTAGCTACGGAGACGAAAGGGGCCGGAGCAGGGCGACAGTCGTATCGACTGTCGCCGGAGAAGAAGATGCCCATGGGAAGGGGCGACGGCGAGGAAAGGGCTGGAGAGGCGCCAGCTAGGTGCGGCGTGGCGCGGGAAGAGCGAGGGAGGGCAACCCTGCAGCTGGTAGTGCGGCAGGGCGACGAGGAGGAGGAGGAGAGGCCGCCGGAGCAAGGAGGGCGTCTGTCGGAGTGGGAAGAGAGGAATTGAGGGGGTATCTCCGTCAGATCCAAGCTGGGAAGAACGGTGGAGCGACGGGGGTATTTATAGGGGTCGAATCAGAGAGGAAGGCGGAGGGAGACGACGTGTCTCCCTCGCCGGAGGACGCCGGAGATGGAGACCCATACCGTCCGTGCGTTCGCACGGCCGGTATGGTGGGTTGCAGCTACCAGGGGGGTGTTCCTGCGACGGCTGACGACGCAGGGCACCCCTGGTTGTCTCGCCAGACCCTCCCCCTTACCCTGCGCGGCACCATTCTCCGCGCAAGGTCACCGGAGCATGGTGCTGGTCAGGTTTTGGCAGGAGGGACCTGGATGCAAAGAACGAAGGAGAGTTAGGGGCAGAAATGTGAGGGTTCAAAAGTTGAGGGCCAAAAAGTAAATGAATGAGGACCAAAGTGTAAAGTTGGTCAAGAAGGTTTCCTCTTAGGCTCAAGTTTTTATACATGACTAATTGGGACCTAAGGATTACGATGGTGAATTTTATTTCCAGATTAAACCTTGTTTGACTGGTCAATTTATGCAAAAACCCAAATTAAGTTATTAATTGGGCGTGGTTCTCAATGTAGGTCAAAATGGGTTCTGAAGGCCAAATTGAAGGTTCTAAACCCTAGAGATTATTTTTCTATGAATTTTAGAGGCTTTATTCTATTTTTACTTTGCCTAGAACCTCGTGAATTGAAGTGGATTTGTTTTAAGGTTACAGATTATCATTTAGTTCCTTGGAATTGCTGTAGCCCTTGTCAGATCATCCCACTTTCCTTCTTATTTGATTTGTTTGACCTATGTTTGGACCCTGAATTACCCTGTATGCAGATTATACTGGTAAAATTGCATTTTTACCCCTTATGACTTGTTTTCTCCTTAAACTCAGAATTCTCTGAGTTAAGCCTTTCCTTGAGTTATGTAGGAGCTTTTATCCTTTGTATTAGGTCAAAATGAGCTAGTTATGGCTCATGATGAGGTTCTCATCATACCCCCATGCCTAGCTTTTGCTAGTCCCTTAGCAAAAACTTAAGGTTTCAACCCTTGTTCTAGACCATGAAGTTCTTAATAGCTTTAGATAAGTGCTTTTTCATTTGAGCTCAGATTAGGTTAGAATGCTGACCATAGGCCTAAAGGGTACTCTAGTACCAATCAAGATCCAAATCTGTCTAGCCTTAGCCTCAGTCCTTAGCAAAGGTTTTTAAGGCCCACAAGAACTAACCTAAGGTTTATTGGACTTTGTGGTTAAAGCACCCGTGCTTGAAATGATTTTAGCCCTGGCTCAGTTCGCAGTGCGCTTTGTAATAGAGAGAAAGTTTTTCTGTTTGGAGAGTTTTCTCTCTCTTTTTTCTTTTTAGTTCTAGCCTAGGATTGGCTTTTCAACATGGTCTGTATCAGATTCATTGCTCCCATCATCAATCCTCAAGGGTTCCTGGCGATCGATGCTTCGGGATAGCACTGCCCATGGCAACCCCCGGAACCCTGGCTATTGAGATTTCGAGATAATCCCATCCATGGTGTTCCGTGGCTGAATTCAGACCCTGGCAATTGACACTTCGAGATAATGCCATCCATGGAATCTGAATCAGCAGAGTGCTTACATGCCCCCAGTAGGATATGTAAATATCCTAAGAGATAAGCACCGAGGAGATGATATTTTGTTACGCATCTTCGAGGGGATTTCCCGTCTCTCCGCGCTGGGAACTCGTCCAAATCAACTTGTGTTGATCGGCCGCTCCTATTCTAGGTGTTCTTTTCAGAATTTTGCGACGCTTCTGCGTGATTCTGATTTTTACGCTTACTGAACCAGGCTGTGTGTGAGGTTAGGGTGCTTAGGTTACTGAGTCCCGTAAACCAAAAATTAGTTAACGAGGCCAAATACTCCCTAAGCCTTAGACCTAATACTTCAGATTTTCATTTTCCTCAACCTCTTGAGGATTGTCTAGATCTTAATGGGTACTAAGAGTCTATCAAGAATGACTAAGGTTTGCGTTCTTACTAATCTTACCATGCACTTTTCATTTATTTTCTTGAATGAGGTCTAGAACTTAGGTTAATTCCTTAGTTCCTTACTAATGACTATCACCTTTTCTCATAATTTTGTGCTCCTTTTTCATTTTGTTTCTTTTCTCCGTCTCCTTCACAAAATTTCCTTCTCCTCTTTCCCTCTTATTCTTTTTCAAAAATTTTTAATTTTTATGGTGTTTTTGGCATATGTGAATTTTTTTGTTTGAAACCTTTCCTTACAAGTTTTGCACTTTCATACCCCCCCATGCCTAAGATTTGCAATGTCCTCATTGTAACCTAGGGGGTTTTTATTCAACTTAGTTCATACATTAGGACAGATGTTTTGATGAGTGAATGGGTCGGGGTGACTGTTGCGGACGATTTCTAATCTCAGACGCAAGCACCTGAGGTGGAGTCGGCTGTCCTAAAGTGTGAACTTCAAGTGCAAAAAGGTGTCAGAACAAGTTTCAGGTTTTCAAAGAGAATGACGGGCTGCCTCCCGTTGAGCGCTAAATTTGATGCCTTCAGCCAAGCGGGAAATGCGATGGAGAGGGGATGGTCAAATCAGCGGAGTTTTGTAAGACAAGCACCTTGATTAAGAGCCTGGTTGGTCCGACCAGGTGCTTGTTCAGATCAACAGGCTGATGATGCAGCCCAAACCCAATCAATCTGGTGGGTTGATAGATGTGGATAAAAAAGTGTGGAGCCCACCATAAACTATGAAGCTCAGATGGATGTGGAAGTGTAAACGCAGGGTTTGGCTGAGTCGAATCAGCCTGGTCAGAGTAGGGACCCGTAGAATAATCAATGAATGACGCGGAAACCCTACAGGGGTGATCAGAGAATGATAGAGCATGGTATGTAGTCTGATCAATGTTCGAAACCCGATGTGGAAATGCAATCGGCTCGGTGAGAGGTGAATCTGAATAGAAATTGAGTCCGGTTGCGGGTCGGGGTTGGGAAGAGGTTTTGATTAGTTCTGTGTGTGCAGACGAGGTGGCAACTGTGTGTGAGGGCTCTTCTAGAAAGGAATGACAAGTGATTTTCTGTAAAGAGTCCTCTAGGTAACTATCTGATAAACGTCAGTTTATCATCATTCTTATGCATTAAAACAAACCTAGCTCTTAGGATTTTACTCCGCAAACGGGTTTTTGGGCTGCATTTAGGCATTAAATAGGTTAAGCATGCATTGCATTTTTTATTGTCTTTTTAATATGTTTTTGTGAGTGTTAGGGATGTACAGATATATAGATCCCTAAAACCCTAGCACTCAAGAAGGCAAATGGTGAAGAAGAAGCCCAGACTAGCTGGAACTCAGCCTAATCCAGCTCACCGCAGCTGGAACCTAGCTTACTTGAACTAGGGTTAGCTCATCCTAGCTCCATTCAGCTAATCTCAGCTGGATGCCAGCTCAAGAGAGTTCACCTTAGCTCACCCTAGCTCAAGTCAGCTCAGATCCAGCTCAACTTAGCTGAGTCTAGCTCATCTCAGCTCCCACTAGTCCACAGGGAGCTCTAGCTAGCTCAGCTAAGTTGACAGGAGTTCACCCCAGCTCAGATCCAGCTACATCCAGCTCCACTCAGCTCCAACCAGCTGAAGAAGAATTCATCCCAGCTCAGGAAGCTCAAGTCCAGCTCCCGGGGACTCAGCTTAGCTCAACTCAGTTGAGCTAAGCTACCTTAGCTGCCTCAACCAGCTTGATTCTCCCTGGGAGCACCAGACCTAGCTCACCTCAGCTCATTTTGGTAGAAGCTAGCTCACTTTAGCTTGGCTTAGCAACTAGCAAAGAACTAGCAAGCTAAGCCAGCTAAAGTAGCCCCATGCCAGCCTCTTCAGCAGCAGCCAGCTCCAGCTCCAACTCCAGACTTCTTCTCCGCAGCTCCTCCCTGAAAACCCTAGCTCCAAATGCCTCCAACTCTACTCCCTACTAGCTAAGCTAGCTAAGCTGCTTAACTTAGCTAGTCCACCTCCATGGCACCAAAACCTATTACCCTACTACCTAAGCTCTAGCAAAAAGATCACCTACTCCTACTTTATTTTGGTGCCAACTATCCCTTCCATCACCACCCTACATCCACCATCAAAGCCCATCTCCACCCTCCATTTTTTCCCTCCAAAATTGCCTTCTAGAAGGTATTTTTGGAGGGAAAACCAAGGCACCTCTTCATTTCCCTCCCATTTTTCCCTCCAAAAATAACCAAGCACCCCTTCATTTCCCTCCAAGAAAACACCATAACCACCCCCCTTCCCATCCTATAAATACCCTACCCTACCACCACATAATTCCCATCCTCCCTTAGTGTATTTTCTACCTACATCCACCTATACCTACGCCCAAGGAGAAGGAGTAGAGAAGGAGATTAAAGGGGCACACCACCAGCCCTTTTGGTGCCTTCTTCTCCCCACTCTCTTCAACTTGGGCCATGCCAAGGAGGAGGACTCTCCCACTTCAAGGAGGACGGCCAGGAAAAGGAGAAAAGCTTAGGGTGGACATCCACCCTTGGAGAGAAACTTAGGGCACGCCCCCTTAGGGCTTGCCTTGGAGGTCATCACTTTGGCGGAGTACTGCAAGGAAGGAGTTGAAGGATTCTTTTCAAGCTTGGGAGCCACCAACCTTGGAGCAAGAAGCCCTCTTCTTCACCATCTATTTAGAGGATTTGTGTTTTCTTTCTTTATTTCAATTATCTAGTAGTAGAAGCATTCCTCTACTAGGCATTTTTGTTAAACACTTTATCAATTATCTAGTTGCCTTCTTCGCATATCTTGTTTGCATTTCTATTTGCTTATTTTCAGCATTCTTCACTTCCTCTCCCTAATTATTCTAGGCCTCCACTTGCTTAGAGTGAGCTTAGGGAGAGGCTCTACTTGCCACTTTAGAGTAGTTTACTTAATTGGAAGTGTAAACACTTTTCCCGCCATAATTTCGCATGTTGCCTTAGTTCAAAAACAAAAAAAAATGGTATATTGAAAATTACCAAAAGAAAGTTGAGATATATTCCAAGCAAGAGAATCAATTTTGCAACCATATTGCCTCCTTGGACGACCCTAGATACTTCCCTATCTAGGATTATAAATTTAAGAGTTGATCGATTTTATGCGTTACAACGACGTATTTTAACAAACCGCGTGAAATCGCTATCACTATCAAATGCCTGAAGAGTGTCTGTAGGATGAAAGAAATCTAATTTGAGCAAAGATTTGAATTCTGGGTTGCAATCACTCTTGGCATTTTCTATTTTTGGTTCCTGAGGATCGAAAAGGAATGATTCTGTGTTATCAGTGATCTCGGGAATCAAGACCTCAGAGTCGGAGTCAGAGTCATGTGAATTGAGGTCGTAGATGGGCCTGGCGTGTTCAGGAAGGAAAGTTTCTCCGCAATTATAGTCAGATCTGAAATTGTCGGAGAGTTGGCGAAATTGAGATTCATGATCATGAATTCCACCACAGCAAAAATCATCAGCAGCAGCCTGACTGGGTTCTAGCCTATATGTCAATTTTGGGTTTAAAAAAATGTTCTGGCTAGGCTCAAATTCCAAACTGGTAGGAGAGACCCAATTGAAACCCCACTCTGTATCGTAAATTGGTATATCTTCTGAAAATCAATCAGATTTCCTGAGGATGTTGGAGAAGGACATTCATCAAATAGAGGCCCAGAATCATGTTCTTCTTTAGAAATTTTATCTTTCTCATATGGGGCCTCATAATCTTCCCAATAAGTTTCAGATCTAGATTCTAGGTTTAGGATGTGGGTAGGATTACTAGAATCGAAGTCCGAATGACCTTCGAGGGTTACCTTATCAAAACAAGGGGCGGAATTTATACCCTCCAGAGGTTCAGTTCGAATCTTGTTATTGCAGGAGTCTTGGAGTTCTAAGCTTGGTGATTTATGGCCTAGGGTTGGCTCAGCATTGTGTTCTCCTGCAACTTCCCAACCTATTTTAATGCTATCTTCTATTTGGGTTGGGAGTCGACAACCACCTTGTGCCTCAGTCCCGAGGTCTGGGAAACTGGATTGATTCTTAGTACTGTTCCAAGATGACTCATCCTCTGTTTCTGGTGTATACGGGTATTTTTGGTTGATAGTTTTTTCTAAAAGTCTCATCATAACTACCCGTTTTTCAAGAGCATCTTGGTTTTGTTCCCAAAGTACAGGATTTGTCAAGCATTGAAGGTATTCAGATTTGTGTAATTTGTCTATCTCAATGTATCCTGTTAGGAGAACTTCTCGGGTTGATCCTTTTATGGCTCTTGTCAATAGAGTTTGGGCACAGTTTATGATGAAGGCTGTGGTTGTTGGGACATCAACCTGAATATCTCCTATTGGTGTTGAGGTTTTTTCTTCTTTTTCATAGAATTTTATGGCATCCTCGATCATTTTATCTTTCATAGATCTCCGATATTCAGGTTTCTTGAATGGTAGTCTTAGGTGGTTTGGCTGCATATTTGGATTAGGTGGTGGAATCAAGATGTGGAATCAAAGGCTTTGATGTAGACTCATGTTGTGCCAAGATGGAAGAAGGGAGTATCAGAGGAAAGATTAATGTGGTGGTGCTGCATAAACAAGGGAACTGAGGCCTAACCTCAGGGCAAGTGAATTCCTAAAGGAGGTTTCAAGGACCTCCTTCCAAGCATATGCTGAAGGATGTGATGAGATTAAAAGGTGCTGGACCCAATCAAGGCACCCAAAATGTTGGGTGACTATAGAGGTGCGGGGCAGATGGACCCCTTGATAAAAAAAAAAGATCGTCCACCTGAGAATTACCTGGGCAGCCAGAGAGGGTGAGTCCCGCGAAGACCCCTACACGGTAGAGCGTCCTCACGGGTTACAGGGTTTCCCCCACCCGACCTCTCATGTCATTGCGGTTCCAGGTAGACTAGAATGGGGATCTTGACCTCTTAGGTCTACCTTTTTTTATGTTAAGATCAAGGTGCTTAGGTTTTCACTTAAACTTTAGGTGTTTTTGTGAACAAAGTGGCCTAGTTTGAAGGTTGGTTGACCCCAGGGGTCAACTTCACCTAGTGGTTTCCTTGAGAAGTTAGGCCTTGTTTTAGGGTTCAAGTGTTTAGAGAGAGCCAATTGTTTAGGATTTTTCTTATTAATTATTTTCAATCAATGGCTTGGGCACACCTCTTTTGGATTTCCTCAATTCTTGATTAAGGGGTGTGTCTCTACTGAAATCCTAATGTTTGACCTTATGTTGGCTCTACTTGGTCCATTTAACTCTTTGTTGGGTAATTAGGGCTCAAGCAAGAATGTGTTAGCCCTTCAATACCCTTAATAGTGTGTAGGAGTGATGAGTTGAAAACATGAAACTCTTTATGGTTACTAAGTATGGAAGACAGGTTAGCCCTATATTGCTTGTTCTTTTCTTTTCTTCCTCTTTAGAGTTTAGGGGTTAATAACGAGAGGAAAAAAAAAAAAAAAACAAATACCTGTCCTTGGAGTGGTTGTCGTGCGATTGCTTGTCTTCTTGATTTCCTGTAGCTGCACAAAAGAGAGGAGATTATCAGAAATTAAAAAGAAACAGGAATGTTTACCTCTAGAATAGCCGTTGCTCCCCGGCAACGGCGCCAAATGAAACGTTGGCTTCGAGAGATAACCGGGTTTTATTGTTATGTCGTTGTAGTATAGCCAGTTATTGCCATCATTTCAAATATATAATTTTTTTTACTCAGAAAATAAAAGAGTTCCCGAGGTCGAACTCAGGGAGCAAGTTGTATTCTAGAGATATACATGTTCTATTACAAAAAATAAAGAGAGAGAGAGAGAGGGAGAGAGATGAAAGTTTGAGTTCTTCTTCTTTTCTTCTTTCTTTCTCTTTGTCTCTCTCTCTCTTTAGCTCTTGTTCTTCCTGTTCTTCTTTTGTGTTTATCTCCTTGTGGTCCTCTTCTTCTTCTGCTGTTCTTCCTTGTTCTTTCCTCTTCTTCTTCTGCTGTTCTTCCTTGTTCTTTTGTTCTTCAGATCTTCTTCTTTCTTCTTTTCTTTTTCCTGTCAGGACGTCGTCTCTCCTTCTTTCTTCTTTTCCCTTCAGGACGTCGTCTGATTTTCCAATCAGACGACTTAAACCGCTTGTTGCTACAGTGTCTCCCTTAGCTTTCTTCTTCTTCCGCGGTCCTTCTTCTTCACCTGTGCCTGCACACTTCAGAGTTTACGTCAGAGGGAAAAACCTACTCTACCCTCCCCCACCCCCGCGTCTCTCTTTCTCTGAATTCGCTCTTAGGAAGGCTCTCCCAGAGCATCCGGGTAATCGGGTACGCGGGTCGCGCCCGGGTCCAGGCCCACCGGCGTGCGGTGGTGGGCGAGGAGTGCAGGTCGGGCTAATCGAGTCGAGCCAGGTCCGCGAGGCGTGAGTGCGGACGAGGCCGGGTAACCGGGCGGGTGAAGGGGACCTCACCCCGTGAACTGAGGCGAACAGCTTAAGGCACTTTTTGCCTTTAAGCGCCCGTTCGCCTCAGTGGCTTTCCGAGGTGGGACTAAATGTCCCACCCTAATTGAGCGCCCGCAGTGGAGAAAGCAGCGGGCAATCGCGGCTTCACGTGAGGCCTTCGCCCCAACTGCGAGCCTGGGACTCTTCGCAGAGGCGCCCCGCGCAGCCTGGGAGTCAGGCCTGGGCGAAGCGCACCTGGAGCTGCAGGTTGAAGGTGCTCCTTCCACGCAGCAATGGCGACGGCGATCGAGACACCTGTACACAGAGGAACGGCCTC
Source organism: Thalassia testudinum (assembly GCA_037157565.1). NCBI lineage: Eukaryota > Viridiplantae > Streptophyta > Magnoliopsida > Alismatales > Hydrocharitaceae > Thalassia > Thalassia testudinum. The sequence continues at coordinate 152,597,052 of JAZHRO010000031.1, forward strand.
TCGGCCTAATCAGATACGCGGAGAACCTTCGCCGTGGCACGGCGAAGGTGGTGGGGGGTCTGGCAGGCGGCGGGGCGGAGCGTGAGGGTCGCCCTAGGTCAAACTGCGGGTGGAGAAGTGGGTTTGTTCGGGGGGTCTGCAGAGGGCGAGTGGCGGGACGTGGAAGGGTGGAGGTTGATCAGGGTGAGGAGGCGGAGATTCTGTGAGGGTCGGCGAGGCGTGTGGGGCTGTGGAGTGATGGGGGTGTCTCGCCGGAGTTTGGCCGGAGACGAAGGGGGTGACGGTGGACAGGAGCGGTCGAGGGTTTAATCAAATAAAAGACAGTGAGGAAAAGAAAGAGGGGGAGATGGGGAGAAGTTCTGACCTAGCTACGGAGACGAAAGGGGCCGAAGCAGGGCGACAGTCGTATCGACTGTCGCCGGAGAAGAAGATGCCCAGGGGAAGGGGCGACGGCGAGGAAAGGGCTGGAGAGGCGCCAGCTGGGTGCGGCGTGGCGTGGGAAGAGCGAGGGAGGGCAACCCTGCAGCTGGTAGTGCGGCAGGGCGTCGAGGAGGAGGAGGAGAGGCCGCCGGAGCAAGGAGGGCGTCTGTCGGAGTGGGAAGAGAGAAATTGAGGGGGTATCTCCGTCAGATCCAAGCTGGGAAGAACGGTGGAGCGACGGGGGTATTTATAGGGGCCGAATCAGAGAGGAAGGCGGAGGGAGACGACGTGTCTCCCTCGCCGGAGGACGCCGGAGATGGAGACCCATACCGTCCGTGCGTTCGCACGGCCGGTATGGTGGGTTGCAGTGACCAGGGGGTGTTCCTGCGACGGCTGACGACGCAGGGCACCCCCGGTTGTCTCGCCAGACCCTCCCCCTTACCCTGCGCGGCGCCATTCTCCGCGCAAGGTCGCCGGAGCATGGTGCTGGTCAGGTTTTGGCAGGAGGGACCTGGATGCAAAGAACGAAGGAGAGTTAGGGGCAGAAATGTGAGGGTTCAAAAGTTGAGGGCCAAAAAGTAAATGAATGAGGACCAAAGTGTAAAGTTGGTCAAGAAGGTTTCCTCTTAGGCTCAAGTTTTTATACATGACTAATTGGGACCTAAGGATTACGATGGTGAATTTTATTTCCAGATTAAACCTTGTTTGACCGGTCAATTTATGCAAAAACCCAAATTAAGTTATTAATTGGGCATGGTTCTCAATGTAGGTCAAAATGGGTTCTGAAGGCCAAATTGAAGGTTCTAAACCCTAGAGATTATTTTTCTATGAATTTTAGAGGGTTTATTCTATTTTTAATTTGCCTCGAACCTCATGAATTGAAGTGGGTTTGTTTTAAGGTTACAGATTATCATTTTTTTCCTTGGAATTGCTGTAGCCCTTGTCAGATCATCCCACTTTCCTTCTTATTTGGTTTGTTTGACCTATGTTTGGACCCTGAATTACCCTGTATGCAGATTATACTGGTAAAATTACATTTTTACCCCTTATGACTTGTTTTCTCCTTAAACTCAGAATTCTCTGAGTTAAGCCTTTCCTTGAGTTATGTAGGAGCTTTTATCCTTTGTATTAGGTCAAAATGAGCTAGTTATGGGTCATGATGAGGTTCTCATCACGTCTTCATCTGGTGATTTCCTTCCTTTCTCCCACTGTTTTAGTTTTACAACAAGGACATTGTAGGATTTAGGCATGGGGTACATTTTTCATTTTTAGGCAGTATTCATGCATTTAGGTTAGGAGCATTTGCAAAAAAAAAGGAAAAAATCTTGAGCTAAATTGGTTAGCCTTAGCAAAACTTTTTTTTATCAAGGAGGTGTCATTAAAGTTTTTCTTCTTAAATTGCTTCTTAAGTTTAGAATCCAATACATTTATTTCACTTGCATGTAGGCTAAGTAATGAATCTTTGAAGAAAACCAATAAGCATTTTTAGTCTGCTGAACCCTTGGGCAATTAATAGGGAGTCAGGCAAACTATCTTCTATTAGATCCACCTAATATTTGTGAGAAGTAGGGAGACTACTGGTGAGCTAAGTCTAGTGCAAGGACTCTTAATTTCTAGATAAGTAGATGATGATACCTCAAAGTTAGGCATAGTTTTCGCTCTCTGTTCTTGTGTGCAAATAGTGTGTGAATTCCTGAGAATCGCCAAATGTGGCAGATACATAAAGAGTGAGACCTAATAAAACTATGACTATGGTGGATGGTTACGACCATCATTCATAGAGCCCTCGACTGAAAAAGGGTAATCGTGTCAAAGGTCAGAGATACGATTGTCCTATCCATTCTTTCCGATGCCGAGAGTAGGTACTTCCATCAAATAAGTCACACAATATCCTCTTGACTATCATCATCTCTAATAATGCCTCATGAATAAAAGTCTGAGTTGTGTTGTGATATCAAAAAAAAAAAAAGACAGAGAAGAAGAAGAAAAGAAGTATAGAGTTATATATATTAAAAAAAAAAAGAAAATAAGAGAGAGAAAAAGAAAGAGAAAAGAGTTCAAGTTATAGTTTTATTTTCATGTCATTTTATGTGTCAACAATGTTTTTGAGGCAACAACAAAAACAACCATTGCAATCTACCAAATATAACCCATACATATTTTTCAGTATTTCTGATCGCTTGAATACTGGCTGAGGACCTCTAACTTAGTTATAGGGTTATTATGACTTTAATTGAAGTGTGAAAGCCATGTGAGGCTACCAAACATTGAGTACATTTACAAAATCCGGTAAGATATGTGATCTCAGAAAAGAAAAAAAAAGGAGGAAAAAAGAGAAAAAGAAAAGAGAGAGTGAGTGAACATAAAGGAATGCATAGATAGCACAGTTACAGTTTTTAGTCTTTCTCAGGGTTGACTTGTTTGATAATCTAAAGATCTAGAGTCTGTAGTACTAGACTATATGTATCACCAGATGAGTGTGAGCCACCAAATATAGATCCATTCAACTCAGTATCTCCTACCTAAGCCAAAAAGCCGGGGTCAAATTATAGGTCATTTTTTGCTTTATCCCTAAGGAAAGTAGTTGCCTATCCTAATAGAAGTTTTACCAAGGGTTAGGTATGAACTATAAATGTAAGTTGGCTTTTCACTTGGATCCATTACCTAGGCTACTATCACTTCACATTTATCTGGATCTCTAAATTTTTGGAATAAGGAAGAAAAAATCTCTTGGTCACTTCCATCATTTTTCACTTTTGCTAAGGACCAGCAAAACTTAGGCATGGGGGTATTTGATGAGTCCAATTTATTGGATTCATATTTAGCCTAAGTTGGTAGTCCCTACATTTTAGAACATATTAATATTTGCATTTGGTTACAAAATAAATGCATATCATAGGATTACATAATTTGTTATGTTATATAAATAATTGTGTGAATTTCTTTCGATTGCAGGAATAAATAGAGAAGATGGCTCGTGGTGCCATTCACGTCTCTCCCACTTACCCTAAACCCAATTTTCTTCAAAATCCCAATTAGACTAGGACCTATACCTACAACTTAAGCCTACACAATCCAAATCCAATGCCACCTTATCTTCCTACCTAATCTATCATTTAAGATGTCTGGAACACAATCTGGACTTCTAATGCATTCACAACCGATCTCCTACGTTGGTGGCGGCAACAACCACCCGGATCCATTCGTTATCCTAACATACCGCCCACTCCACACCGCTTCTTTCTCTAACTGCAGAACCACCCATACTTTGTATCTCATCTCTTTATATATCTTCTCCATACACCTGTCGCCAACCGAACGCCCTTGCGGGGATCTCCACCCTCCATCGGCACTGTGGCTGGAGCGTACACCGTGGTTAGAGGCTTGCACTGTGGCTCAGGCAATCTTCACATTTCATCGACTCTAGGTGTGCATGGTGACTGATGTAAACACATTTATTGAGGGTAAAATGCCTATTCATGCATGTTCCTAGGCTTAGATTTGCATTTCATGTTATAAATATTGCATAGCATGCATCATTCTGCATTTAGAGTAGTTGTATATAATTTAGGTTAATTGCAACCTTTTTGTGGTTAGGAGAGAAGGATATTTATTTCGGAGCCTCGGATTGACGATCAAACCATACCTATATGATCAAGATGACGATCGAAGTCCAACGCCTCTAAAATTGCCTCAATTGGAGTCTCGTAGCACCATATGCAGTCCGAGGAAGATCAATGGCCAAGGGACTAGGTGACATAATTTGGAGCTTCAAATGACAAATCCGACTACACGGACGGATTTGTAGCAGCACATACAACAAGAAGAAGATAGATGGCCTAGACTGCGCCACGTGGCACAGCCCAGGATGCTCATGCACACGCACATGCCATCGCACTCGCGCAGGGGTGCATGCGCATAGCACAGTGCAAGCACGTGGGTGCGCACGCACGTGGCAATGGCGAGGAAGCGCAGCACCAGCTATGCATGGGTTGGACCTACAGTGATGCATGGGTTGGACCTACAGCGATGCATGAGCTGGACTTACAGCGACGCATGAGCTGGACTTACAGCGATGCTTACAGCCGTCGCTAATTCATCGCATGACAGCAAAGCCAACAGTGAGCGCCAGCGAGCATGAGTTGCCTACAGCGACGTTTCCAACGACGGCTTGAATGTCACTAATGGTCTCATACCTATTTTTTGCCTCTTCTCCTCCACTGTAAAAGGTCCTACACCCCCTCCCTTCTAAGCCATCTCTACCTACTCTACTCCCACCTACTTCCAAGCTCTAGCGAGCCTACCAATGCTCCATTAGAGCTTGTTCTCAAGCTCCCAAGGCGCCTATTAATGTAGCGAACCTCTGCCCCACCAAATATTCCTCCAACTTCTCATCCCCTTTCATAGGTCGCCTTTGAGCCATCCTCCCACCTCCATTTCGGTAGTAGATCACCTCCACCTTCTCACCTCCATTCTGGAGCCACGCCGAAGCTTTCCTCAACTTGACGTCCTCCTGCATCTCACCTCCGTTGTCCCACTCACCTCCTTCGTTCAAGCTTCCGTCAGATGCCGTCCTCTCGCTGAATAGCCAATTCGGGAGATTTCCTCTCACTCCCCTCTTTTTTTATGCTTTCATAGTTTATTGTAATTGACATTGGAAGTAATATATATCAGATTTGTTCCACATCTTTATCTTGTGATTCGTTTGCTTTTTTTCTTCTTACAAAAATACAAAAAGATAACAAAACCCTAAAATACCAAAAAGAAACAAAATGAAGCACGGTTTTCAGTTAAAGTAAACATCGCCTCCCTGTGTTCGACTCATGACTCCTTTGGAGTTTTGTATAAATTTTATTTGATCAACGTGTTTTGCAACTACGACGACGAGTTACTTGTAATCCCGATTTCTAACTCGCGAAACATGCCCGACCATTTTGGCGCCGTTGCCGGGGAGGCAACGGAATTTACTTTATTATTTTCTGCGCTTCTTTGCATTTACATAACACTAACCCCGCTTGTCTCTGATCTATTGTCTTGTAGGTACCCTAGCATGGAGATCCAAGTGTGGTAGATTGGAGTAAAGTGCGGGTAGAGTGTTTTGTAAGTGTCCCCCACACCACCCCCACCTTAGTTTTCATTCCATAACCTAATAACTCAAACCCAAATCAACTTAGGTGCTTTTTATAAATCCTAAGATAGATTTGGTTGTTTATTTGCCACCTCCACTCACCTCTCCATCCACATAAATAAAAAAAATAAAAAAAAGTGTTATCAGATTGTGTGATTTTCTGAAAGCTACACACTTAACACCCATTACTTCTTATCCTAAGGCGCATAATCACTTTGATTCTACCACCTAACAGGGATCTGACCTGTGGACCTGGTACACTTCAACTAAATACACATAAGTGAGTAGAAATATGAATAGGTTAAGCATTCTTATGTGCCTTAACTAAGTGGTGCAATAGGCCAATTGATTAAGCTGTTTGGGCTATACCACTCAATCTAAAATTGATCCATCAAGTAGCTTGCCACTTAGGGTTGATTCTTAGGGCTGAACCAGGCACTCCACATTATTTTTTATTTTTAAAGGAACATATCATCACATGTGCTTTCAAAACTTGGAGTGTTCTACTAAACCTTGATTGAACCAACCTAAGAATTAAACCCTAAAAGCTACTAAACAAGGTTAAATCCTAAAAGACACATCATCAAATAACCTTATTTGAGAACCTTGGTTGTGCACGCACACAAATTTTCACTGATCATTAAGGGCACAACCCATCTAAAGGGCCCATCACATTCTAAGAGCACGATTGTCCCAAGCCTAACTAAAATTGATTAGATGTTGGGCCTAAGGACTGGTTCGCTCGTCGGGATCCAGATTGAGATTATTCATGATTAACCTGCTTATACTAGTCAATCTGATTCTAGCTAGGGGAGTAGCGTCAAACGACCGCGGCTAGGGGGTACACTAGGAACTGGAGGCGCAAGCCAAAGGAAGAACCTTCTCCCCAGTCCCTCCTTCTAATTAGTTGGATTGCCTGGACATAAGTAGAGTAAATCGTCCATAATATTAGGATGGATTCTGAGAGTCTGTAGACCTTTAGGGTACCCAACCTAAGGATAGGCTTGTATTTTTGTATTGCAGGGCTCCTTTCTCTTCTGATTTCCCTCCTTACTTCACCATGTACCCTTCCACATCCTACACACATTTCACATCCTATCCTCTTACCACCACTTACCCCCAAGATGATTACTATCTCGACTTAACTTGTAATTACCCATCCACTAGCCGGGATGACTTTGATTGGGGATATGAATCCGGACCTCAGTGTCCAGGGCCTAACCCTGGACAACAAGACTATGATTACTATCCTTCCCAGAGCTACAATGATTATAGTTCCCGATCCTTTGATGATCAAACCAACCCGATCTACAATCAGGAAGGATATGATGATTATAACGCCTACCCTCCCCAGTACTCCACTGAATATAGGTCACCACCTTTTTTTGAACAACCCGAGATGACCTACTATCAGGGAGGAACCCAAGAACCACGACATCTTGACTCCCCTAGATTTAACCCAAACCCACCCAAACCTGAATCGAACCAGTTGGTTCAGGTGAACCAGATCCAGGATAGGGTGTTGGCTAACTTGAGGAACACCATCCAATATTTAGAAGCTCAGCCAACACCATGCACTGAAACACTGGAGCCTATGATCAAAATGATTGATGAACTTAATAGTTCTCTATTGGATTTGCTCCAAAGTGTTAGGGATAGGGACCTGGGTGAGTTTCTTCTTGGGAAATTGTCGAGGTTGAGGATTAAATTTGTGGTTGCACTAGTCAAATCTTGGGATGATTCTCAAGATGAACCCCTTTCAGGAGAGCCAATGTCTAAACCCGCTTAGGCGCCTATCGGGGGGGATACATTTTCTGAGATCAAGGATGACCAGGTTGGGCTAGAGCAACCCTTTGAGGATGAATCAAGTTTCTCACCCGAGATCCTAGAGCCAGGGAATGACGAAAATATCTCCATGGATTATGAAATGACATATGATTTTGAGACATATAAATGAGGATCATGGATTCTTTGATTCTGAGGGTGAGGAATCTCTTAGTGAAGTCTCACTTGAGCTTAAGGTAGATGATTTTAGTGAGACAAATGGGCTCAAGGAGCATGACGAACCATTTGATAGCCCAGTCATTGAAGATTTTGATTTGGTTGGGGCTAACGTAGAGGATTCGAATCCTCATTTACTTGACGATTCAATCAGTGACCCCATTCCTCATCTGCACCTCGAAGAGCTGACTTCTGAGATCTTTGTGCCCAAGTCAATCTTGATTCAGCCACGATTTCTAGACTTGGGAGAATCATATGGGGTGAATGATATGCTAGAGGTCCCGAAGCCTGAGCCCTTGATGTTGGAAGATAGAATTGTTGAAATAAAAATTTGGGAGGCTAGTTCTGAGGGAACTACAATTTTGGATATAAGGGTACCTATTGACTTGAAACCACCTATCTTCTTCATGTACCCTTATGATATCTTTCACGTGTGACCTAAGCCTGGAATAACTGATTATTTTTCTGAGCTGAATGTTAAGTGGACATCTGAAACTAGTGAACCAGATCTACCTATTGTCCACCATTTTGGTCTTGGGTTGCACACCCCAAAACCGCAGGCCTAGCCTCGCAATCTTAACAACTTTCGATTTTGGATGATTTTCATCTAGAACCTGAGAACCACTCGACCTTAGGGCATAGGTTTGCATCATAATCTGGTCTACGTCTGTGGACATATTCTATTGGCGGGTTTAAGGATCAATATTTTTATTTTGATTCTGACCTGCACTTGTGAATTCTCAATTTCTTCTTTGTATGTATGTTATGCCCAGCTGAGGGCATTAAACTTAGCATGTGTGTATACACTTTTCTCTCTGCGGAGTTGACTGGATTTTCACGACACTCAGGTGATGTTTTGTTTACTCCGCCCTTTTCATGTCCTTATTTTTACAATGAGGACATTGCATCATTTAGGCATGGGGGGGTGGATAATCAATTCCTGAAATCATTATGTTAACTCCATAGAATTTCTTTTAGTTTCTTATAAAATTAAAAAAATAGAAAATTTGAAAAAAGATAAAAAAAGAAATTATTAAAAGAGAACTTAGGCATTTGAAACTTATTAACTTTAGGAAATGATACGAGAGGACCTAAACACTTAGACTCTTCTGGTCTTAAGGCTTAATTAACCTGGGTGTCCACTCGAATGTAGACATAGTCATTATGTTAACTCCATAGAATTTCTTTTAGTTTCTTATAAAATTAAAAAAAAATAGAAAATTTGAAAAAAGATAAAAAAGAAATTATTAAAAGAGAACTTAGGCATTTGGAACTTATTAACTTTAGGAAATGATACGAGAGGACCTAAACACTTAGACTCTTTTGGTCTTAGGGCTTAATTAACCCGGGTGTCCACTCGAATGTAGACATAGTCTTGAGTCCTCGCCAATCCAAATTCATTTTAATTTGGTAAATAAATTAGGATGATAAGTATACGACTTATCAACCCTCCCTTTGATTTGCGGGGATTTTAAGGCTAAGCACCTACACACTATTCGCACTGACTCACTTTCCGGTGGTTTTTATGGAAATTGGGTAGCTAATGAACTATCTAGGGTGGTATGGGTGGCAAGTGTCGGTGGTAACACCTCATCGGCTGGTTGTTTAGAACCCAGCTCACAAAAAAAAATGCACAATAATTCCCAAAGCACTTAGGGAAGAAGCGGGGGAGTAGAATAAATCGGGGAGATATACACTGGGTTCGCCCTTTTTTTGACCTCATAAATAAAAGTAGGGAGAAAGCTACCGTTCGAAAAGATAAACCTCTAGGCAAGGTCACCTAGGGTTGTAGAAACTCGAAGTCCATTTTAACGGTCGCCTAGTGAGTCTCTCACTATTTTCACAAGATGCTTAGCACTTAGAATCCTTTTCAAGTCTTGGGCGGGTCGGGTAGCCGTAAAAAGTTATCCTGGAACTCTCAAACTCTAAAAGTACAAAAAAATTAGAAAAGAAGAAAAATAATAAAAGAATGTATCTTCCCTTTTCAAATAAGGTGAGGACTTGGACGATCTGCATTCTGGCAGGCACCCGGGTACTGTTGAGTTTTCGTAGTCTAGGACCTTAGTTGAAATTTTCTATTGTTAATAAACGACTTAGGCCTAAGCGATCTAATCCTAATTTAGCTTTTATACATATCATATAGTTTAATTTTGCTAGGGACTAGCAAAAGATAGGCATGGGGATATGATGTAGACACATTTATTGATGGTAAAATACCTATTCATGCATGTTCCTAGGCTTAGATTTGTATTTCATGTTATAAATATTGTATAGCATGCATCATTCTGCATTTAGAGTAGTATATAACTTAGGTTAATTGCGATCTTTTTGTCGTTAGGAGAGAAGGATATTTATTTTGGAGCCTCGGATTGACGATCCGACTGTACAGATTTGATCAAGACGACGATCAAAGTCCAATGCCTCTGAAATTGCCTCGATTGGAGTCCCGTAGCACCATATGCAGTTCGAGGAAGATCAACGGCCAAGGAACTAGGTGACTGATAAATGCCAGTTTATCATCATTCTTATGCATTAAAACAAACCTAGCTCTTAGGATTTTACTTCGCAAACGGGTTTTTGGGCAGCATTTAGGCATTAATTAGGTTAGGCAAGAATTGCATTTTTTATTATGTTTTTAATGTGTTTTGGATGAACATATTGCCAGATCCCTAGTACCCTAGCACTCAAGCAGGCAACTGGTGAAGGAGAAGCTCTCACCAGTTGGAACTCAGCTTGATCCAGCTCACCATAGCTGGAATTCAGCTCACTTGGACTAGGGTTAGCTCATCCTAACTTCATTCAGCTCATCCTAGCAGAATGGCAGCTCAAAAGAGCTCATCTTAGCTCACCCTAGCTCAAGTCAGCTCACATCCAGCCCAACTTAGCTGAGTCTAGCTCATCTCAGCTCCCACTAGTCCACAGGGAGCTCTAGCTAGCTCAGCTGAGTTGACTGGAGTTCACCCCAGCTCAGGTCCAGCTACATCCAGCTCCACTCAACTCCAGCCAGCTAAAGATGAATTCATTCCATCTCAGGAAGCTTAAATCCGGCTCCCGGGGACCTAGCTTAGCTCAAGCTAATTGAGCTAAGCTACCTTAGCTGTCTCAACTAGCTCAATCCTCCCTGGGAGCACCAGACCCAGCTCACCTCAGCTCCATTCAATAGAAGCCAACTCACTTTAGCCTGGCTTAGCAGCTAGCAAAGAACTAGCAAGCTAAGCCAGCTAGAGTAGCCCAATGTTGACCTCTTCAATAGCTGCCAGCTCCAATTCAGCTCCAGACTCTTCATATCCAGCTCCTCTCCTAAAACCCTAATCTCCACATGCATACTCCTCTACTCCATAGCTAGCTAAGCAAGCTTAGCTTAGCATAGCCTAGCTAACATCCACCTCCCTGGCACCAAAAGCCTAACCTTAACTCCACCTACATAACCTTCCACTCCAAGTCCACCAAAGCCTACTTAAGCTAGCTCCACCCTACTCATTTTGGCGCCACCACTTCGCCACCTTTCACCCCTCAACTAACCACCAAAAGACACCAAAAGTTGGCACCAAAACTAACCCTAACCACCTCCCTTTTGGCGCCAACTTCAACCCCCATATCCACCCTACACATAACCCCTCCAAGCCACATCCACCATCCACCTCAACCCCCTTCTAGAAGCCTAGAAGATGGTGCCAACCCATGGCACCTCTCCATGGTTGGTGCCACTTTTAGGTGTCCCTTGGCCACCCATAACTACCCCCCTTGCATACCTTAGGTGGCATCAACTCTCCTTAGCCCAAGGATCACCTAACCACCCCCATCTTCCCATCTTAGCCATTCATCTCAAGAGTCACCTCAACCCCCTCATCCTACCCTATAAAAAGACCAACACCCCCTACCTTACAACCCATCCTTGGCTAGCAAAATACCTCTCATATTCTACCTAAAGCTCACGCCCAAGAGAGAAGAAGAAGAAGAAGAAGAAGAAGAAGAAGATTAAGGGGATATTCTGTCCCCTTGGTGCCTTCCCCTCTTCCCTTCTCTCTTATGCCCACGCCAGCCAAAGGAGAAGCCAAGCAAGGAAGACCTTTGGAGGAGGTCTTGAAGATGGTCCACGCCACCTTGGAGGAGAGCTTGAGGGTGGTGCACGCCCACCGTTGGAGGAAAGAATTAAGGTGGAGAGCATCCACCTTGGAGGAAAATTCAAGGAAGGTGAAGAAGACCTTCTTTTAAAGCCAAGGAGCAGCTAGGCTTAGAGCAAGAGGACTCCCTTCTTCACCAGATTCTATAAGAGGATTTGTGCTTCTTTTTATTGCTTTTATATTTTACATTTTTAGTAGAAGCATTCCTCTACATGTTTTTGTAAAAAAAGAACACAAATTCTACTAAATTAATTTGCCTTCTTTTCAATTTCTATTGCAATTGCTTTGTCTTTGTTCTAGCACTTTTTCACTTCCACTTCCTAATTACTCTAGGCCTCCACTTGCCTAGAGTGAGCTTAGGGAGGGGTCATATTTGTCTCTTAGGTTTTAGCTTAGTGATTACAGGTGTCAGTTACTTTTCCATCAACAATTCGCATTTTGCCCTCATTATTTCAAAACATAAAAATTATATATTTAAAATACCAAAAAGAAAGATTGAGTTTCCCTTAAAAGTAAGAGATTTGAATTGCAAACTTGCCTCCTTGGACAACCCTAGAGACTCCCCTATCTAGGAATAGAAATTTAAAAGCGTATGCGATTTCGCGTGTTACAGAGACTTTAAAAACCCTAATTACAAATCACACCAAATTGCACATCACTTTTTGGCGCCGTTGATGGGGAGGCATGGCTTTGCATTAATCATTTTTCTCTTGCTTGAAGTGGGTCTCATCCCCTTCTCTTTCTTTTCTCTTGTGTGTGCAGCTATTGCAGGAAGAAAGCAGAAATTTGGAAGCGTGAGCTCAAAGTTCCTTTTCTTCCCACGAAATTTAGGTTGGTTCTCTTTTCTGGTCACATAGTCAATTAAAACTATGGAAAAAAAATATTAAACTTGGCTTTCAGGATCCCCAACATATTAATTAAGTGGAGTGGTGCCCATTAAAATTCCTTGTTTGCTTGTACGCTTCATTAAACACCACTCTAATCCAAGTGTTGGTGTTCTATTTTCCGGGTCTAGATTTCTATCCGGACTTCAAAAATCAATTCCTAACACCACTGATCTTCTAAAATCCTGAACTTTCACATAGTGATTCCAAATCAAGTTAGAAATGTCTATTCCAAATTTCAGATCAGTTGGCTTTATATTTAATTTTTAAAAATTCATGGACTGCCGAGGGGTCACACCCTCTGAGCTTCCTGTTTTGCTATTGTCTGTGAATTTTAGACTTTTTATACTCATCTAATTTTTATGAAATTTAGCTTTCTAGAATCCTTGTGAAATTCTACATCTCACATAAAATCACCAAAATTTTCTGAGGCCAGTGATGGTACAAAAAGTCCAGAATACCTACAGGTACTATTTCTGAACTCTGACACCAGCACAAATAAAAATTCAAAACAAATATCGAACAAATTTCTAAAATCTTAAAAAAATATTTTCTAGAATCCTTGTTTGATTTTGCATAAGGTAGTGGTGTTGGTTGCATTGCTTGGACCACTACTTATTCTGAAAGCCTAAAAATAATTCATTGGTAGTAATTTTCTATATTAGGGTTCAAATTCAATTAGGGTTTCTTCTTTGCTTTTTAGTCCCATAACATAAAGGAATCATATCATCACCAATAACACTTGTTTTCTTCTGATTATGGAAGTTTCAAACTTGTTTGAACATTTAAAAAGAGAAACCCTAAAACACATTCAATTAAATTGAATCCTAAAAGACAAAAATACAAAAATTGTGTGACAACTTGTTTTAATTGGAACCACTTTCCAATTCCTACATACACACTAAAAATTGAAATAACAGAGCAACAACCCAATTAGCATCCTCCACATTCCTTGTGCACACTAGTATCCTAGACTTAATTAAAATTGGTAGCAATTTGACCCTTAAGGTTTTCATCAACTTAGGCTTGCTATGTAGGTCTTAAGTTTTCTATAGTTAAAACCAATTCTGTCATCTATATCTAGTGTTCAGGCTGAGGGGCTGTGTCAAACGACCAGGCGTGGGTTTGTACAAGCACCTAGGGTTTTTCCTGGGAAACGTTTGGGCCTAAACCTCCCCTTAAGCAACTTGGCTAGATTTATTGACAGAACGTGTATTCATTGTTGATTACTTATTTCCTACGTTGGCCAAGTCTTAGGTTTATTTTTAGGGAGTCACACTTAAGTTAGGTATAGAATTTGTTGTTTGAATTGCACATTTTCTCTCATTTCTTTCTCTTCTCCTCCCCTCCAATTCTTCCAAAATAGTGCATTCACGGGCGAAGGTCCCAAAAACCACATCTTGAGGGACTATTTGATTTCGCCCCCCGCACCAGAAAATCATTGTTTTCTTCTCCCTCCTCTTCTAAGAAAATGGAAAACCCAAGAAACCGACAAAAAAATTCTACTTCCACTTCTAACCCGTTAGCCGACCTACAAGCTAACTTCCCCCTCCCTCACCTCCCTCATCCGGAGCAACCGAAAATTCTTGCAGGGCCAGGTGGTCCTCCAATTCTAACTCAAAATCCAAACCCCTTTGCCTTGATGGTTGACCATTTGGTTCGACTGCAACAAAATCAAGAAGATTTGGCTAGGACTGTAATGAACCTAGCTAACAAAGGGCAAAACCCACCACCCTGCCAACAGCCTGTCGTTCCTCTTAAGGATTTCTATGATCCTTTCAATTACGAGGAAAGACCTGGGGTGGTCATACCACAAGGGGATTTTGAGATCAAACCAGCCATTCTAAATCTTATCAAGCATTTTCATGGTCTTCCAAGAGAGGACCCTTTTTGTCATCTCGAGGAATTAACTGTCTTCGCTCAAACCACTCGTTCCTGCAATGTGTAGGAAGACATGTGGTTAATGAGACTTTTTCCTCTCTCTCTTAAAGACAAAGCTTCCCATTGGTTTAGAATGGTTGGGTGCCTGATTACCACCTAGCCTCAATTAAAGAGCGCTTTTCTAAAAAAATTTTTTCCGATCGATCGAACTAATGCTTTAAGAAGATCCATAACGACCTTTCAACAAAAAAATGGCGAACCCCTCCACGAAGCCTGGGAAAGATTTCAAGAACTTTTAACTTGTCCCCACCATGAAATTCCACAATGGTAGTTAGTGCAGATCTTCTATCATGGATTAGAAGATCAATTGAAGCGATTTGTGGATACCTCATGTGGGGGCAATTTCCTTAATAAAGATGCCGAAAGTGCCTATCTCCTCTTTGAAAAAATGAGTGAAAACTCATTTAATATGACTTCAATGGACACTTTTGGTAGAACACAAAACTCCAGACACGGAGTTCATGAAAATGACTCCAAATCTACCTCTGTTCCAGTCACTCAGGATGATCTATATATGTTAGCTCAACGACTGGACCAGATGCAAATTCACTAGAAAAAAATGGAAGAAAAGCTCACAAATAAACAAGTTCCACACTTTAACTCTCCACACACTAACACTCCACAACTTCTCCGAAGAGAAAATTTGCACAACATTGATGCCACACCTGCTAGTCAGCAGTTTCCAACTGATTTCCCACAGGAATTGACTGGAAATTTTGATCAAAATATTTTTGATCCCACCACGAAAAATATTTATGCTCTCCAGGAGCAATTTAGAAACCCCTTCAACACTTTCAACCAAAATTGGAGGACTAACTCGAATCACTCCTGGAAAAACCCGAACTCGATTCCTTTTCCCAAAATCATTTTGGGAATTATGGGCCACCTGTATATCAACCTGGATCATCCCAGGAAGATATTAATACTCAGGTCATGAAAACTCTGCAAGGTATGTAGAATCAAATGACAGAAGTAACTCGCATGATTACCAACTTGCAACACCAAGTTAAGGTTACTCCTGATCATCGACCTGTTGGGAATTTACCTTCCCAACCCATGCCCAACCCAAATAATCAAAGGAATCAATTCCAAGGTGGATGCCCATCCCCACAATTGTTTTTGAGGAATTTAAGATCGGTGAATTAAAACTTGTTGAGGTTACTCTTCAATTAGCCGACCGATCTACAATTAAACCAAGGGGAATTATTGAGGATGTCCTTGTTCGAGTAAAAAATTATCTATTTACAGTAGACTTTTTAGTCCTAGACATAGAGGTACCGGAAGCACTAAAGTTTGCCCCCATAATTCTTGGAAGACCATTCTTAGCCACCGCCCGTGCAAATATTGATTGTGATTCTGGAAAAATGAAGATCATGTGTGGCGGTGAATCTGTAACCCTAGATATTTTCCAAGCTTCTAGGAGGTTCCAAGAACCTGATTTCTTTGATGATTCAGATTCAGAAATAGAAAATATTGAGGAAACTTTGTAGATTTCCAATTTAGGATCCTGTTTTGCCATTAACATGGTTCCTGAATAATTCACTTCTTCTCACCCTTCCACCTTAACCACACATTTAGCTAACCGTTCAGTTGACCCTTTCACTCTCACCTCACCACTAACCCAAAAAGCAGAAATTCTTTCGGAGCTGGGCCCACAATTGGAATTAAAACCTTTGCCCGACTCCCTTAAATATGTCTTCCTGGGTCTAAATCTGACCCTGCCCCTAATTATAAATTCTGGACTTACTAGGGCACAAGAACACAAACTTCTCCAGGTTTTAAGTAAATACAGAAAAGCTATTGGCTGGACCCTTTCTGATCTTAAGGGTATTCATTTGTCCTATTGTACACATCGTATATATTTAGAGGATGATTCTCGCCCCTCCTACCAACCACAAAGGCACTTAAACCCTATTATGCAGGAGGTGGTAAAAAAGGAGATTATTAAGTGGCTTGATGCTAATATCATCTACCCCATTTTTGACAGCTCCTGGGTTAGTCCAACACAAGTTCTGCCCAAAAATGCTGGACTAACAGTTGTCACCAATGACAATAGGGAGAATATAGCCACTCGAACCGTCTCTTCTTGGCAGGTGTGTATTGATTACAGAAAATTAAACACCACCACCAAGAAGGACCATTGTCCACTCCCCTTTATTGATAAAATCTTGGAGCGATTAGCCAGAAGGGATTTTTACTATTTTCTGGATGGTTATTTTGACTATAATCAGGTAGCGGTTCATCTTGAGGACCAGGGCAAAACAACTTTCACCTACCCCTTCGAAACCTTTGCTTTCCGAAGGATGCCTTTCGGTCTTTGCAACGCACCTGTGACTTTTCAAAGGTGTATGCTTGCAATATTTTCAGACTTGGTAGGTGAATGCTTAGAAGTCTTTATGGATGACTTCTCTATTTTTGGAGATTCTTTTGACCATTGTCTCAAGAACCTTGAAAGAACTCTCCAAAAATGCATAGAAGTCAATCTGGTCCTCAGTTGGGAAAAAAGTCATTTCATGGTCTAGGAAGGTATTGTCTTGGGTCATGTTATTTCAAAACAAGGAATCGCAGTAGATAAAGCAAAAATAGATGCTATATCTAAGCTCCCACTGCCCACTACTATCAAACAGATCAGATCCTTTTTGGGTCATGTGGGTTTCTACTGTAGATTCATACAAAATTTTTCCCAAATCTCCAAGCCCTTAAGTCAACTGCTTACTAAAGACCAGCCATTTGATTTTAATGATAAATGCTTGGAGAGTTTTTTGAGGTTGAAGAAGGAGGTTATTGAGGCACCAATTTTGCAGGGACCTGATTGGAATAGTCCCTTTGAATTAATGACAGATGTCTCAGATTTTGCTGTGGGGGCCATTCTAGGGCAAAGAATTGGCAAGAAGCCCGTTGTGATCTATTATGCTAGCAAAACTCTTGATGATGCACAACGGAATTACACGGTTACTGAAAAGGAACTTCTTGCCATTGTACTTGCCTTAGAAAAATTTAGATCTTATCTTTTGGGGTCACATGTCACTGTATATACCGACCACTCAACACTTAAATATTTGCTGACAAAAAAAGATGCAAAACCCCGCCTTATCTGTTGGATCCTGCTGCTCCAGGAATTTGACCTAGAAATCAAGGATAAGGCGGGATCGCATAATGTAGTGGCCGACCATCTCTCTCGTCTTATGACGAATGACATAATGACCCCACCTGATCAATTCCCTGATGAAAGCATTTTAGCTGCTACTACCCTCCCTTGGTTTGCGCCCATCGCAAACTATTTAGCAATAGAACGAATCCCCACTGATTGGCCAAAAACAAAATAGGATAAGTTCTTTGCTGATATTAAATACTATTTTTGGGAGGAGCCGGACCTTTTCTGCATTTGTGCCGATCAGGTCATTCGACGATGTTTCCCTGATTCTAAAATCCATGATATTCTGACACATTGTCATTCATGGCCTGTGGTGTGCATTTTTCGGGCAAGAAAATTGCAGCTAAAATCCTTAATGCGGGATTCTTTTGGCCCAGCTTGCACAAAGATGCTCATGATTTTGTTCGATCTTGTGTGTGTTGCAAGAGCATTGGCAACATGACTTGGAAGGATATGATGCCCCTTAATCCTATTTTAGAGGTTGAAATTTTTGATGTTTGGGGCATTGACTTGATGGGACCATTCATCAACTCTGGTGGGTATTTATATATACTAGTTGCATAGACTATGTTTCAAAGTGGATAGAAGCAATACCCACCCGCACTAGTGATCATCGCGTGGTTGTTGAATTTCTTAAGAAAAATATTTTCTCAAGATTTGGCATTCCAAAAGCCATTATCAGTGACGGAGGCTCACATTTCACTCATTCACAATTCTGTTACCTTCTTTCTAAATATAGGGTTAATCACAAAATCACCACACCATATTACCCCCAAATAAATGGCCAGGCAGAAGTTTCTAACTGGGAAATTAAAAATATTTTACAAAAGACGGTTAGGCCCGACCGTAAAGATTGGTCCATCAAATTGGATGACGCTTTATGGGCTTACCGTACCGCTTTTAAAACCCCGCTCGGCATGTCTCCCTTCCGTCTGATTTTTGGGAAGGCATGCCATCTTCCGGTAGAGCTAGAACATAGGACTTTTTGGGTAATAAAATAATTAAACATGGATTTATCTGACGTCGGTATCCATAGAAAACTACAATTAATTGAATTGGAATAATTATGTAATTTTTTCTATGAAAACACGAGGATTTATAAAGACAGCACAAAGAAATTTCATGATAAATACATTGTTAGGAAACACTTTGAAGTTAATCAACGCGTTTGGCCTTTTGATGCTAGATTGTCTTTTTCCTGGCAAATTAAAATCCAAATGGACCGGCCCCTTTATTGTCCATAAAACATATCGGTACAATGTTGTTGATCTTTTTGATCCTAAAACTAATACGACATTTCAAGTCAACGGCTAACGTTTAAAATCCTATTTTGATCATACCCCGAATCTTCCATTGAAATCGTTTGATTTCATTGAGCCAACCACCTTTGATCACTAATGCAAACTACGCCCGGCTGAATGATGTAAAAGATAGCACTGGATGGGAGGTAACCCATCATTTTTCCTGCTTTCCTTTTTCCCTTCTTTTTCCAAGTTTTGACCATCCTAAACCCGACCACTCTTCATCAAGGTGATCCCTTTTCCCTCCTAATGCATGAGGACATTGCATATCTTAAGCATGGGGGGGTGTTTTTAAAAATTTGAAAATCGAGTTAAGATTTTCAAAACCTAAAAACATGCATTTTTCTTTAGTTATTTTATTTTCTTGCTTGCATACCCAAAAAAATAAAAATGTTGGAAACTTTTTGAGGAAAAACTTTGAAATCGGGACTAAGGTTGAAAAACTCACTTTTGGTACAATGTGATTTAATCTTTAACAAACTAGGGATGAGGATGCGGATCTGATCATTAGAATTTCAGGATCTATTTTTAGACTAGATCAGATATCCTTCTCTAAAATTCCACCTGAACTCATGATAGTTCAGGTGACTTGATCCTCTTTTGTAATATGGAAAGTATCTGGCTTAGTTTTTGATTCAAAAACTTGCATTTCTTGTAGAACTTCTTGTGTCAAGTTTCACACACAAGCCAACACTTAAAAACAACTAAAAATTAGAAAAACTCCCTTGTTTGGACTTAGTAAAAGTTTGAAGCAGATCATTGGTTTGAGTTCCCACCGTCGAGAAGGAGGAAAATGCCTCCTTTGAGGATGCGATGTCAACATGTTACCGCCACGACACTACCCCATATCTATATTTCATATCTTTAGATGGAGCATTAAAGCGCATTTTAGCAGCTTAAGTGTCTTGGACGGTGCTCTACCTATAGTGTCGGAGCAAGAGCTTGAGTTTGCTTGGAGCACTCGTTTACACCACATTGTGTTTTGGGGTTGTGAGCTCCTGGGTGGTGTCATGGACAGTGCTAGCCCGAAGTACTGGCACCAGAGCCCCCTCGAGGATTGGTAACGGGAATGATGATCCCAACACATCTGTTGTAAGACTAAGCTAAAAATAAGCATGAGGAAAAAAAAAAGGTTTTAAACCAAAAACACGCCCCTATAAATGTTGGCTTTTCACAAGTACAGACACAAGGTTTTAAAGGATATTGCAAGTTGCAAATCAGATTCATGAGCTAGAAAAATCCTAAAAACAGAAATTTCAAGTCATCTGAATTAACAAAGGGTTAATTTGTGAATTTTCTGGAGGATATATTAATCCCGCTTTGTCTAATTTTTGGATCCAAAAGCAAGTCCCGATGTTTATCCATAACAAATCTCGTGCCTCCTGTGATTAGATCAACCAAGGTCCCTTAATCTTTTTCTCCTCAAGAGTCGAAAAAATTAGATTTCTCAAAAATTCCATTTTCCAAAAAATTAAAGTTTTGCTAAGAGACTAGCAAAAGATAAGCATGTGGGTGTGATAAACACCAGTTTATCATCATTCTTATGCATTAAAATAAAGCTATCTGTTAGGATTTTACTCCGCAAACGGGTTTCTGGGCTACATTTAGGCATTAATTAGGTTAGGCATGCATTGGATTTTTTATTATGTTTTTAATGTGCTTTGGATAAACATATTGCCAGATCCCTAGTACCTTAGCACTCAGGAAGGCAACTGGTGAAGGAGAAGCTCTCACCAGCTGGAACTTAGCTTGATCCAACTCACCATAGTTGGAATTCAGCTCACTTGGACTAGGGTTAGCTCATCCTAACTCCATTCAGCTCATCTCAGCTGAATGATAGCTCAAGAGAGCTCATCTTGGCTCACCCTAGCTCAAGTCAGCTTACATCTAGCCCAACTTAGCTGAGTCTAGCTCATCTCAGCTCCCACTTGTCCATAGGGAGCTCTAACTATCTCAACTGAGTTGACTGGAGTTCACCCCAGCTCAGGTCTAGCTACATCCAGCTCCCCTCAACTCTAGCCAGTTGAAGATGAATTCATTCCAGCTCAGGAAGCTCAAGTCCAGCTCCCGGGGACCTAGCTTAGCTCAAGCTAATTGAGCTAAGCTACCTTAGCTGTCTCAACCAGCTCAATCCTCCCCGGGAGCACCAGACCTAGATCACCTTAGCTCCATTCAACAGAAGCCAACTCACTTTACCCTGGCTTAGCAACTAGCAAAGAACTAACCCTCACTCCACCCACACAACCTTCCACTCCAAGTCCACTTAATCCTACTTAAGTTAGCACCACCCAACTCATTTTGGCACCACCACTTCACCACCTTTCACCCTTCAACTAACCACCGATAGACACCAAAAGTTGGCGCCAAAACTAACCCTAACCACCTCCCTTTTGGTGCCAACTTCAACCCCCATATCCACCCTCCACATAACCCCTCCAAGCCACATCCACCATCCACCTCAACCCCCTTCTAGAAGCCTAGAAGTTGGTGCCAATCCATGGCACCTCTCCATGGTTGGTGCCACTTTTAGGTGTCCCTTGGGCACCCATAACTACCCCCCTTACATTCCTTAGGTGGAGCCAACTCTCCTTAGCCCTAGGATCACCTAACCACCCCCATCTTCCCATCTTAGCCATTCATCTCAAGAGTCACCTCAACCCTCTCATCCTACCCTATAAAAATACCAACACCCCTCAACTTACAACCCATCCTTGGCTAGCAAAATACCTCTCATATTCTACCTAAAGCTCATGCCCAAGAGAGAAGAAGAAGAAGAAGATTAAGGGGATATTTTGTCCCCTTGGTGCCTTCCCCTCTTCCCTTCTCTCTTGTGCCCACGCCAACCAAAGGAGAAGCCAAGCAAGGAAGACCTTTTAAGGAGGTCTTGAAGGTGGTCCACGCCACCTTGGAAGAGAGCTTGAGGGTGGTGCATGCCCACATTTGGAAAAAAGAATTAAGGTGGAGAGCGTCCACCTTGGAGGAGCATTCAAGGAAGGAGAAGGAGACCTTCTTTTCAAGCCAAGGCGCAGCTAGGCTTGGAGTAAGAGGACTCCCTTCACCAAATTCTGTAAGAGGATTTGTGCTTCTTTTTATTGCTTTCATATTTTACATTTTTAGTAGAAGCATTCCTCTACATGTTTTTGTAAAAAAAGAACACAAATTCTACTAAATTAATTTGCCTTCTTTTCAATTTCTATTGCAATTGCTTTGTCTTTGTTCTAGCACTTTTTCACTTCCACTTCCTAATTACTCTAGGCCTCCACTTGCCTAGAGTGAGCTTAGGGAGGGGTCATATTTGTCTCTTAGGTTTTAGCTTAGTGATTACAGGTGTCAGTTACTTTTCCATCAACAATTCGCATTTTGCCCTCATTATTTCAAAACATAAAAATTATATATTTAAAATACCAAAAAGAAAGATTGAGTTTCCCTTAAAAGTAAGAGATTTGAATTGCAAACTTGCCTCCTTAGACAACCCTAGATACTCCCCTATCTAGGAATAGAAATTTAAAAGCGTATGCGATTTCGCATGTTACAGTGACTTTAAAAACCCTAATTACAAATCACGCCAAATTTTGCATCAGTGACATAACTTGGAGCTTCAAATGACAAATCCAAGCACGGGAATGGATTCGGGTCGACGATCATAGCCTAACGGCGAGAAAATCGACTCAATCTAACCTCTGTAGTAGCCCCTACAACAAGAAGAAGATGGATGGCCCAGACTGCGCCACGTGGCACAACCTAGGTTGCCCATGCGCACACACGTGCGCGCGCGTGTGGCAAAGGCGGGGGAGCGCAATGCCAGCTATGCATGGGCTGGACCTACAACGACGCATGAGCTGGACTTACAACGATGCTTACAGCCGTCACTAATTCATCGCATGCCAGCAAAGCCAGCTGTGGGTGCTAATGAGCATGAGCTGCCTACAGCAACGTTTCCTGCGATGGCCTGGATGCCACTAATGGTCTCACACCTATTTTTTGCATCCTCTCCTCCACTATAAAAGGACCTAGACCCCCTTCCTTCCAAGCCATCTCTATCTACTCTACTCCCACCTAGTCTCAAGCTTTAGCAAGCCTACCAATGCTAAATTAGAGCATGTTCTCAAGCTCCCAAGGCACCTATTAGTATAGCGAACCCTTGCCCCACCAAATATTCCTCGAACTACCCATCCCCTTTTATAGGTCACCTTGGAGCCGTCCTTCCACCTCCATTTCGATAGCAAATCCCCTCCGTCTTCTCACCTCCATTCCAGAGCCATGCCGAAGCTTTCCTCAACCCGATGTCCTCCTGCATCTCACCTCTGTTGTCCTGCTCCTCACCTCCTTCATTCGAGCTTCCGTCAGGCACCGTCGTCTCGCCGAACAGCCAATTCGGGAGATTTCCTCTCACCCCCCTCTCTTTTTATGCTTTCATAGTTTATTGTAATTGACATTGGAAGTAATATATATCAGATTTGCTCCACATCTCTATCTTGTGATTCGTTTGCTTGTTTTCTTCTTAGAAAAATGCAAAAAATAACAAAACCCTAAAATACCAAAAAGAAACAAAATGAAGCGCGATTTTCAGTTAAAGTAAACATTGCCTCCCTATGTTCGACCTGGGACTCTCTTGGAGTTTTGGTATAAATTTTATGTGATCGGCGTGTTTTGCAACTACGACGACAGGTTACTTGTAACCCTGATTTCTAACTCGTGAAACACGCCTGACCAGTGACAGCGTGCACGTAGCCCTCTGATAACACTGCATCTTGGGGTGATAAATTTGTCAATTGGGGTTTATCTTAAGGGCAAAACGCGCAGATAACACATCATAAATAGGAATAGGAGCATCGCATGCATTGCACATCAAGATTGCTTATAATGTATTATTAATGGCCATGTGTACAATGACATATCAAAATAGGCCTTAGATGAGCAATCGGACTGCACGGATGGATTCAGAGCAACGAACGGAGTCCAACGGACTCGAAATTGGCCAAATTCAACATCCGAAGCTCCTGTAATAGGCCCAAGAATTTTTGACCGTGAATCTGATGATCAACGACCCATAGCGCGCCACGTGGCACCCGCTCACCTCATCGACATCGCGCCCGCTTCTGCCTTCACCCGGAGGATGAATCTTAGCCGTCGATCTTCAATCGAATGGCTGAGAGCCGCCTGCGTGCCTACCCTCGCCTCAACAAAGCAGCGGGCGCAGCGCAGCGGTCGAACGCCTCACACCTGCGCAGCCGGCGCGGGTTTGAATCGTGCCTCGCGGAATTCAGAAGGTGAAGGCGCGCACTGAGGAAATTCCACCGCTCGATCAGCAATGAACGACGTAGATGAAGTGACGCGACGCGATCTTGCACGTCCAAGGCTGACGCCCGCGATGATGCGGGGAGCGTGGGCGCGATCTAGGCGCGCGCCCCACGAGTGACATCAACTGTCCGATCCGCGATCGGATGGCTCTCAAGCCGCGCACATGGATTGTGCATGAGGAAGCACGCGTGTGCGCGAGCAACCGCCGGGCAGGGGGCTTCACTGACATTTTGGGAAGTGTTTTAGCGACGTCCCGGATGTCGCTAAAACCCCTTCTTCATTTGGAAAGACCTTCTCCCTATTTAAACCCCTTCCAACCACCGATGGAAGGCATTCATTCCACTTGCAAGTGCTCTACCCCACTCTTAGCTACCATTAGCTCTCTCTGTAATCGCTGGAGCTGACGAGCCGTCGACGGAGCCCCTCTCCACCACCGTGGTTGCCTCGCCGTCTTCTCTCTCTCTCTTTCCCTCTTTATCTTAAGCTTTACTTTACATGTGTTTAAGCATTTATCTAGTGTTGTAATTGTAAAACCAAAGTTGCATGTTAAATGAAGTTGTTTCTTATCTAGTTACTTGCCCTCTTTTATGTTTAAAGTTGCATGTATGAATGAAGAAATTCTAACCCTGCTCTCTCTCTCTCTCTTTCTCTCTCACTCACTTTTCACCCACGACTTTTCGCAAGCAAAAACCCGTTATTTTCGTGACATTAAGTGATAAGAAAAATCCGATTTTCACGCCTCCCTGAGATCAACACTTGGACTCACGTCCATTTCATCATTTAAAATCGACGTTGTGAGAGCAAGTTATAACAACTCTTTTAAAACATACGCGTCCCTCACACGTCAGTTTTTGGCACCGTTGTCGGGGAGGCAACGGAATTATTTTGTCACTTCCATTTTACATCCATGCTCACATCGTCTAACGCCTTGTCTCCTTCTACTTGTGGTTGCAGGAATTTGATGCTTGGATAGCGAAGCAGTGCAACTTGTGACGGTAACGAGGGAGTAAGCGCAACAAGGACCGGTCGTGAGTATTTCTTCACCCATGGTTGTTTGCTTGCATAAAAATCTAAAAAAATTGTAAAACTGAAAAAAAATTGGCGTGGTGCATGATTGCCTGATCCACATCCTTAACACATCACCCAACAAAAAAAAAATACACTCTAACATTCTGAATAATCTAAGATTCTTGGAGTGTTCTTTTTTTCTTTTTGAGTGGTGTTTGCGAAGCCACCTTGAATTGACTTGGGCTGCACCACTCAACCCTAAAATCGACCCATCTAATAGAAGCTGCATGATCACTAGGATGAGTACATTAGGGTTGTAGAGCCTCTACACAACAAAAGGAAATCTACTTTCACCGAATTGTGTGCAAAACTTGACGTGCCCACTGAAACTTGTCTGAAAATATTAAGACACGTCAATCCTAAAAGACACAAAAGTAAGGATGAAACATTAAAAGACACCACATCTTTAAAAACTCCTTGCTTGAAAACCATGTTTTGATAGAAGAACACACACTAAAATCGAAAAATTAAGAGGCACTACCCCAATCAACACCTCATCACATAACCCTAACACAAGCACTATCCTAGCCCTTTTAAAATAGAGTAGACGTGCCCTAGGCAAGACTGGGTTAAGTCTCGAGAGGCAGGATTTTGTTCGTTGGGCACTTGGCTTTCATTCCCTTAGTAGAATCTGGTGACTAGGCTGCGGGGCAGCGTCAAACGACTGTGGTTGTGGGGTCTATGGAGCCGGTGACGCAAGCCAAAGGAAGAACCTTCCCTGCAATCCCCTCATAATCAACCTGGCCAAATTTTATTTGGGAAGGGGAGTCCAGTGCTTACAGACTTGATCACCCTTTTGGAGATTTCTAGGTCCCCTAAGGAATACACAATAAGGACTAGGCTTGTTTGCTTGGTTGTACACACATTTCACGCATTTGTCGCTCTCCGCATCCCCTATGTTCTTCTCTAGTGTATCACGGGAGACACTCACTGCATCCTGAGTTGTTTGTTTTGGTATGGGAATCCAAGCGACTTGATTCTGCTAGAAACATGGCTGAACCTAGGGTAGATGAGGTTGAGGACCAACCCCCACCAGACACAATGGCCATCATCCAAGCCTAGATTAACATAAATCACCGGCTTCAGCAACAATAAATCCACACTATCATGCAAGCCATACACCAGTTGCAGAACCCATAAGGGCAACCACCACCACCTTTCCAAGGCCCACAAGGGCAACCACCACCTGATCTACCACCATTCCAGGACCAACCTAGGCCCCTCCATGACTTCTACAATCCTTCTGCAATTCGAGTCGAGTCGCACCTTAGGATTCCCGAAGGGGGAGATGATTTTGAGCTAAAACCAAATGTCTTAAGTTTGATTCAGAGCTACTTCCATGGAAGCTCAAATGAAGATCCCTTCCAGCACCTAGAGGATCTTAACCAGATAGCCCGAACTGTGAAACCTAGGAACATTAGCCTTGACATTGTTTTGATTAAGATGTTCCCCTTCTCACTAAGAGACAAGGCATCTCACTAGCTTAGAACCCTAGGTAGACCCATCACCACCTGGGAAGAACTGAGGCATGCATTCTTAAAGAAATTCTTCCCCATAGGAAAGACCAATGCCCTCAGAAGAGCCATTACTACCTTTACACTCTAGGGCGAGGAACAGTTCCATGAGGCATGGGAAAGATTTAATGAACTATTGAGGAAATGCCCACACCACGAAGTACCAAGGTGGAAATTGGCCCAGATCTTCTACCACGGTCTTGACAGGAACCTACGGAACTTTGTCGATGCCTCATGTGGGGGGAACTTCCTGAACAAAGATGAGGAGAGCGCGTTTGAGCTCTTTGAGTCTATGAGCGAAAATTTGCTCAACAATGCCTCCATGACCCAGTTTAACCGATCCAGTCAACCCCGTGGTGGGATTTATGAGGTATAAGCAAATTCTAGAATGGTTGACATGGAGATCATTGCCAAGAAATTAGATTGAGTGGAATTGGTGGATCAAAAGATAGATGAGCTACTGAATTAGACCAGGAACCCGTTACAGATCTTCTCCCTAGCAAAGGGAGCTCACAATGTTGACCTGGTCTTGCTGTTAAGCCAACTGAACCTGGAACAACCCTTGACCACGTTCCAGGGAGGGGCCTTTGCTCCCTCAACCCTTGATTACTCTCTTCCCTCCCCATCGACATCTACTATCCTTGAAGATGTACAGGTTGTCCAAGGTTATGCTAAACCTGACCCTTTCTCCAACACTTACAACACTGGCTGGCGTAATCACCCCAACTTTGGTTGGACAAACCAAAAACCACCTCAATTCCAGAACCATCCCAGGCCAAACCAATAGCCAAACTTGCCCTCTATTTGCAAGGACCACCAACTAGACCCCCATATAATTCGAATAGGGCGGTCCCTCCCCTGCAAAATCAAATGGACACCCTGATAAAGATGATGGCTAAAATGAACCAGAAACATCAGGCAGAAATGGCTTTAGTAAAGGGACAGTTAAGCCAACTATTGGACTGTAAATAACAAGGATCCCTACCTTCCCAGCCACAACCGAACCCACGAAACGTGATTAACAGAGGCCCCAATTCGCAAGGGTTCAGGGCAGGCTCACATGGTCTAGCCCACCCCACAAACACCCCCTGGTTGTGGTGCTTCTTCATCCTCGTCTTCTCAAGGATCAACCCATGGTCCCAATGCCTCTGCAAATGTGGTAACCTTGAGAAGTGGCACCAAAACCCAGGATCCCAAATGGTCGAGACTTCAACAGCTGAAACACCCGACTCAGAAGAGGCACTGGAAAAACCCAAGGACCCAAAAATAGATCC
This sequence comes from Thalassia testudinum, assembly GCA_037157565.1. NCBI lineage: Eukaryota > Viridiplantae > Streptophyta > Magnoliopsida > Alismatales > Hydrocharitaceae > Thalassia > Thalassia testudinum. The sequence goes on from JAZHRO010000031.1 coordinate 152,625,162, forward strand.
TATCCATGTTCAGACACACTACCCCGAGGCCTTGGAAACAATCAAGAAGAAGAAAAGTGTTGTAGAAACTGCGGAGCTTTTGGAGATCTTTAAGCAGGCTCAGATTAATATTCCGCTCCTTGAAGCCGTTAAGCACATCCCGACTTACGGCAAGTTTTTAAAGGATGCCTGTACACCCAAACGTAAGCCAAGACCTCAAGCACCTAGGAAGGTTGTGCTCTTCGAGCAAGCAAGTTCCGTAATATCAAGCAACCTTCTGCTCAAGCTAACTGACCCAGGAGCACCCCGGATATCCTGTAATATCGAGGACATGACATTTGATAGAGCGCTCCTGGACTTAGGCACTTCCATCAATCTGATTCCAACAACCCTGTACCACCAATTTGGTTTCGGAGAGTTGACGCCCACACCTGTCACCATCCAGCTGGCTGATATATCTGTGAAGACCCTGAAGGGGGTTGTTGAGGACGTGATTGTGCGGGTCAAGAACTTCTATTTTCCGGTCGACTTCTTGGTGTTCGACATGGAAGTCCCTGAAAAACTACAGAACACACCCATAATCTTAGGCAGACCTTTCTTAGCTACCGCTAAGGCGAACATCGATTGTGACACGGGATGTATGGAAATCGCCTTTGGAGACAAGAAAATGCAGTTGGATATCTTTCAGGCGACCAAGTCTTTTGATTACGATTGTGTTGAGGAACATGATCTCGTGGAACCTTTGGTCGAGGAATGCCTCACCCTTAGTTCCTTCTCAGACCACCAATCCTGTAATGACTGTTCTGACCCGTCACCATCACTGCCCATGGACCTCTATAGGGATGATTACCATCAAACAACACCATTTGAGGAAATTGATGTTGATCAACTCCCACCTTTCCCTTTTCCTTCGACTGTTGTTCCACCCGCACCCGAACTAAAACCACTACCTGAGAATCTCAAGTATGTCTTCTTGGGACTTGACCAGACCTTCCCTGTTATTATTAACTTCATCTAACCAAGGATTAGGAACTCAGGTTGACCGCGACCCTTTCAGAACATCGGGCCGCCATTGGATGGACCATTTCAAACTTAAGAGGAATTAGCCCCGCCTATTGCACTCATAAGATTTACCTGGAAGATGGGGCACGACCCTCCCGCTAGTTGCAGAGATGGTTAAACCCAAATATACGGGAGGTCGTTAAGAAAGAAATTATCAAGTGGCTTGACGCCGACATCATCTATCCCATCTCTGATAGCCCCTCGGTGAGCCCCACTCAAGTGGTTCCAAAGAAAGCCAGGCTCACCGTTATTACCAATGAGCATGGTGAATCCATCCCCACCCGCACCACCACATCATGGCGGGTGTGTATGATTATAGGAAACTCAATGAAGCAACCAAGAAAGATCATTTCCCCTTGCCATTCATTGACCAGATCCTTGAAAGATTGGCAGGGCAAAAGTATTTTTGCTTCCTGGATGGATATTCAGGATATAACCAAGTCGCAATTGCTCCTGAAGATCAAGAGAAGACCACATTCACTTGCTCGTATGACACATTTGCATTCTGTCGTATGCTGTTCGGCCTATGCAATGCACCCGCTACCTTTTAGCGTTGCATGCTAGCCATTTTTTCAGAAATGGTGGGTGAATACTTGGAGGTATTTATGGATGATTTCTCTGTATTTGGGAATTCATTCGACCATTGTTTGAGCAACTTGGAAAAAATCTTGAAACGATGTATCGAGGTTAATTTGGTGTTAAGTTGGGAAAAGAGCCATTTTATGATTCAAGAAGGAATCGTCCTCGATCACATTATATCGCATAGGGGCATTGAGGTTGATCGGGCCAAAGTTGATTTGATTTCCAAACTTCCTCCGCTTAGCTCGGTCCGGCAGATCCGTTCATTCCTAAGACATGTTAGCTTCTACCGAAGGTTCATTAAAGACTTCTCCAAGCTTTCCAAACCCTTAAATGACCTTCTAGCCAACGATGCTATATTTCACATGACCTCTGATTGCATCCAGGCTTACCACACCCTCCGAGACTTAGTTTCCACAGCACCTGTACTTCAACCCCCGGATTGGTCCCAGGACTTTGAGATTATGTGTGATCCATCAGATTTTGCCATAGGTGCTGTCCTGGGACAAAGACAAGACAAGAAACCCGTGGTGATCTACTATGCGAGCAAGACGTTGGACGAGGCCCAACGAAATTATACGGTCACAGAGAAAGAATTGGTCGCTGTAGTTGTCGGACTTGAGAAGTTCCGACCTTACCTGCTGGGATCCTACGTGACCATCTATTACTGACCATTCAGCCATTCGGCACCTATTGGCTAAAAAGGATGCGAAGCCCAGCTCATCAGATGGATCCTACTTTTGTAGGAATTTGACTTGGAAATCCACGACAAAGCCGGATCAAAGAATGTGGTGGTTGACCACTGATAAACGCCAGTTTATCATCATTCTTATGCATTAAAACACACCTAGCTCTTCGGATTTTACTCCGCAAATGGGTTTTTGGGCTGCATTTAGGCATAAAATAGGTTAAGCATGCATTGCATTTTTTATTATCTTTTTAATATGTTTTTGTGAGTGTCAGGGATGTACAGATATATAGATCCCTAAAACCCTAGCACTCAAGAAGGCAAATGGTGAAGGAGAAGCCCAGACTAGCTGGAACTCAGCCTAATCCAGCTCACCTCAGCTTGATCCAGCTCACCTCAGCTTGATCTAGCTCATCGCAGCTGGAACCTAGCTTACTTGAACTAGGGTTAGCTCATCCCAGCTCCATTCAGCTAATCTCAGCTGGATGGCAGCTCAAGAGAGTTCACCTTAGCTCACCCTAGCTCAAGTCAGCTCAGATCCAGCTCAACTTAGCTGAGTCTAGCTCATCTCAGCTCCCACTAGTCCACAGGGAGCTCTAGCTAGCTCAGCTAAGTTGACAGGAGTTCACCCCAGCTTAGATCCAGCTACATCCAGCTCCAGCCATCTGAAGAAGAATTCATCCCAGCTCAGGAAGCTCAAGTCCAGCTCCTGGGGACTCAACTTAGCTCAACTCAGTTGAGCTAAGCTACCTCAGCTGCCTCAACCAGCTTTATTCTCCCCGGGAGCACCATACCTAGCTCACCTTAGCTTATTTTGGTAGAAGCTAGCTCACTTTAGCTTGGCTTAGCAACTAGCAAAGAACTAGCAAGCTAAGCCAGCTAGAGTAGCCCCATGCCAGCCTCTTCAGCAGCAGCCAGCTCCAGCTCCAGCTCCAGACTTCTCCTCCTCGGCTCCTCCCTCCAAACCCTAGCTCCAACACCTTCTCCTCTACTCCTCCATTAGCTAAGCTTATCTAACAACCAGCTCCTTGGCCATCCACCACCTTCAAAGTCAACCCTAGCTAGCTTCACCAACTTAAGCCTACTTAAGCTAGCTACTCTACTCAAGTTGGCGCCACCTCCTAGCCATCCCTTCACCCCATTATCTCCACCAAAAGACACCTTAAGTTGGCGCCAAAAATTACCCCTAACCACCTCTATATTGGCACCAACTTTCAGCCCTTAATCCACCCTACACCTACCCACATAAGCCATCCTAGCCATCCACCTAACCCCCCTTCTAGAATCCTTCTTGGCGCCAACTTAGACCCTCTTCTAGAAGCCATTTTGGCGCCAATATCAAGGGGTGTCAACCCCCATAACTACCCCCTTGGTGCCTCTTAAGGTGGCGCCAAACACCCTTGGCCATTGGATCCTCAACCACCTCCATCATTCCATCTTGGCCCTCCATTTCAAGGGACACCTTAGCCCCCTTCCTATTCTATAAAAACCCACCACCTACCACCATTTGGGGGCATCCTCCATTAGTGTATTTTTCTACCTACATCCACCTATACCTATGCCCAAGGAGAAGGAGTAGAGAAGGAGATTAAAGGGGCACATCACCAGCCCTTTTGGTGCCTTCTTCTCCCCACTCTCTTCAACTTGGGCCATGCCAAGGAGGAGGACTCTTCCACTTCAAGAAGGACCGCCAGGCAAGGGAGAAGGACCTAGGGTGGACGTCCACCCTTGGAGAGAAGCTTAGGGCACGCCCCCTTAGGGCTTGCCTTGGAGGACATCACTTTGGCGGAGCACTACAAGGAAGGAGTTGAAGGACTCTTTTCAAGATTGGGAGCCACCAACCTTGGAGCAAGTAGCCCTCTTCTTCACCATCTATCTAGAGGATTTGTGTTTTCCTTTCTTTATGTCAACTTTCTAGTAGTAGAAGCATTCCTCTACTAGGCATTTTTGTTAAACACTTTTTTTTAATTATCTAGTTGCCTTCTTTGCAATTTCTTGTTTGCATTTCTATTTGCTTGTTTTTAGCATTCCTCACTCCCTCTCCCTAATTATTCTAGGCCTCCACTTGCCTAGAGTGAGCTTAGGGAGAGGCTCTACTTGCCACTTAGAAGTAGTATTTTAAATTGAAGTGTAAATCACCTTCCCGTCACCATTCCGCATGTTGTCTTAATTTAAAACAAAAAAATGATATATTGAAAAATACCAAAAAGAAAGTTGAGATTGCATTCCAAGCAAGAGAATCACTATTGCAAACATTTGGCCTCCTTGGAAGACCCTAGATACTCCCCTATCTAGGAATATAAATTTAAGAGTTGATCGGTTTTACGCGTTACAACGATGTATTTTAACAAACCGCGTGAAATTGCTATCAACCACTTATCCAGACTTCACCCAGACCACATTGGACCCTCCCTGCCTTTATCCGACACCTTCTCCGATGAACACATTTTTGCTGTGCAAGACAAGAAACTGCCTTGGTATGCTGACTATGTCAACTACCTGGTTGTAGGACAGACCCCGCACAGCTGGTCCAAACAGCAACGGGACAAGTTCTTGGCCGAGGCCAAGCATTATTTCTGGGGTGATCCCATGCTGTTTTGCCTCTGTGCCGACCAGATCATCAGGGGGTGTATCCTTGAGGAAGAAGTTCAGAGTGTGCTATCTTTTTGTCATGACCAAGCTTGTGGTGGCCACTTCTCAGGAAAGAAAACGGCTGCGAAGGTTCTGCAGTTCGGATTTTACTGGCCTTCCCTGTTTAAGGATGCACACAACTTTGCCAAGACTTGCTCTCGCTGCCAAACACTGGGGACCATGACTAGAAAAGATATGATGCCCCTACAGCCCATTTTGATTGTCGAGATCTTCGACGTTTGGGGTATTGATTTTATGGGCCCCTTCCCACCATCCAACGTCTTCGAGTACATCCTAGTCTCGGTAGACTATGTCTCTAAATGGATTGAAGCCATCGCCACCCATCATGCGATCATAAGACTGTCATGGACTTTGTTAAGCAGAACATCTTTTCCCAGTTTGGAATACCAAAGGCCATGATCAGTGATGGTGGAAATCATTTTATTCACTCCCAATTCCGTTCCCTACTTAGAAAATATGGGGTTAACCACCGCATCGCTACCCCGTATCATCAGCAAACAAATGGGCAGACCGAGGTCTCAAATAGACAAATCAAGAACATTCTACAAAAGACTGTGAGACCGGACAGGAAGGATTTTCGCACGATTGGATGATGCCCTGTGGGTGATGAGAACCTCATCATGAGCCATAACTAGCTCATTTTGACCTAATACAAAGGATAAAAGCTCCTACATAACTCAAGGAAAGGCTTAACTCAGAGAATTCTGAGTTTAAGGAGAAAATAAGTCATAAGGGGTAAAAATGCAATTTTACCAGTATAATTTGCATACAGGGTAATTCAGGGTCCAAACATAGGTCAAACAAACCAAATAAGAAGGAAAGTTGGATGATCTGACAAGGGCTACAGCAATTCCAAGGAACTAAATGATAATCTGTAACCTTAAAACAAATCCACTTCAATTCACGAGGTTCGAGGCAAAGTAAAAATAGAATAAATCCTCTAAAATTCATAGAAAAATAATCTCTAGGGTTTAGAACCTTCAATTTAGCCTTCAGAACCCATTTTGACCTACATTGAGAACCATGCCCAATTAATAACTTAATTTGGGTTTTTACATAAATTAATCGGTCAAACAAGGTTTAATCTGGAAAAAAAATTCACCATCGTAATCCTTAGGTCCCAATTAGTCATGTATAAAAACTTGAGCCTAAGAGGAAACCTTCTTGACCAACTTTACACTTTGGTCCTCATTCATTTACTTTTTGGCCCTCAACTTTTGAACCCTCACATTTCTGCCCCTAACTCTCCTTCGTTCTTTGCATCCAGGTCCCTCCTGCCAAAACCTGACCAGCACCATGCTCCGGCGACCTTGCGCGGAGCATGGCGCCGCGTAGGGTAAGGGGGAGGGTCTGGCGAGACAACCGGGGGTGCCCTGCGTCGTCAGCCGTCGCAGGAACACCCCCTGGTAGCTGCAACCCACCATACCAGCCGTGCGAACGCACGGACGGTATGGGTCTCCATCTCCGGCATCCTCCGGCGAGGGAGACACGTCGTCTCCCTCCGCCTTCCTCTCTGATTCGGCCCCTATAAATACCCCCGTCGCTCCACCGTTCTTCCCAGCTTGGATCTGACGGAGATACCCCCTCAATTCCTCTCTTCCCACTCCGACAGACGCCCTCCTTGCTCCGGCGGCCTCTCCTCCTCCTCCTCGTCGCCCTGCTGCACTACCAACTGCAGGGTTGCCCTCCCTCGCTCTTCCCGCGCCACGCCGAACCCAGCTGGCTCCTCTCCAGCCCTTTCCTCACCGTCGCCCCTTCCCCTGGGCATCTTCTTCTCCGGCGACAGTCGATACGACTGTCGCCCTGCTCCGGCCCCTTTCGTCTCCGTAGCTAGGTCAGAACTTCTCCCCATCTCCCCCTCTTTCTTTTCCTCACTGTCTTTTATTTGATTAAACCCTCGACCGCTCCTGTCCACCGTCACCCCCTTCGTCTCCAGCCAAACTCCGGCGAGACACCCCCATCACTCCACAGCCCCACACGCCTCGCCGACCCTCACAGAATCTCCGCCTCCTCACCCTGATCAACCTCTGCCCTTCCACGTCCCGCCACTCGCCCTCTGCAGACCCCCCGAACAAACCCACTTCTCCACCCGCAGTTTGACCTAGGGCGACCCTCACGCTCCGCCCCGCCGCCTGCCAGACCCCCCACCACCTTCGCCGTGCCACGGCGAAGGTTCTCCGCGTATCTGATTAGGCCGATAGGCCGTTCCTCTGTGTACAGGTGTCTCGACCGCCGTCACCATTGCTGCATGGAAGGAGCACCTTCAACCTGCAGCTCCAGGTGCGCTTCGCCCAGGCCTGACTCCCAGGCTGCGCGGGGCGCCTCCGCGAAGAGTCCCAGGCTCGCAGCTGGGGCGAAGGCCTCGCGTGAAGCCGCGATTGCCCGCTGCTTTCTCCGCTGCGGGCGCTCAATTAGGGTGGGACATTTAGTCCCACCTCGGAAAGCCACTGAGGCGAACGGGCGCTTAAAGGCAAAAAGTGCCTTAAGCTGTTCGCCTCAGTTCACGGGGTGAGGTCCCCTTCACCCGCCCGGTTACCCGACCTCGTCCGCGCTCACGCCTCGCGGACCTGGCTCGACCCGATTAGCCCGACCTACACTCCTCGCCCACCACCACACGCCGGTGGGCCTGGACCCGGGCGCGACCCGCGTACCCGATTACCCGGATGCTCTGGGAGAGCCTTCCTAAGAGCGAATTCAGAGAAAGAGAGACGCGGGGGTGGGGGAGGGTAGAGTAGGTTTTGCCCTCTGACGTAAACTCTGAAGTGTGCAGGCACAGGTGAAGAAGAAGGACCGCGGAAGAAGAATAAAGCTAAGGGAGACACTGTAGCAACAAGCGGTTTAAGTCATCTGATTGGAAAATCAGACGACGTCCTGAAGGGAAAAGAAGAAAGAAGGAGAGACGACGTCCTGACAGGAAAAAGAAAAGAAGAAAGAAGAAGATCTGAAGAACAAAAGAACAAGGAAGAACAGCAGAAGAAGAAGAGGAAAGAACAAGGAAGAACAACAGAAGAAGAAGAGGACCACAAGGAGATAAACACAGAAGAAGAACAGGAAGAACAAAAGCTAAAGAGAGAGAGACAAAGAGAAAGAAAGAAGAAAAGAAGAAGAACTCAAACTTTCATCTGGCGCCGTTGCCGGGGAGCAACGGCTATTCTAGAGGTAAACATTCCTGTTTCTTTTTAATTTCTGATAATCTCCTCTCTTTTGTGCAGCTACAGGAAATCAAGAAGACAAGCAACCGCACGACAACCACTCCAAGGACAAGTATTTGTTTTTTTTTTTTTTTTTTTCCTCTCGTTATTAACCCCTAAACTCTAAAGAGGAAGAAAAGAAAAGAACAAGCAATATAGGGCTAACCTGTCTTCCATACTTAGTAACCATAAAGAGTTGCATGTTTTCAACTCATCACTCCTGCACACTATTAAGGGTATTTAAGGGCTAACACATTCTTGCTTGAGCCCTAATTACCCAACAAAGAGTTAAATGGACCAAGTAGAGCCAACATAAGGTCAAACATTAGGATTTCAGTAGAGACACACCCCTTAATCAAGAATTGAGGAAATCCAAAAGAGGTGTGCCCAAGCCATTGATTGAAAATAATTAATAAGAAAAATCCTAAACAATTGGCTCTCTCTAAACACTTGAACCCTAAAACAAGGCCTAACTTCTCAAGGAAACCACTAGGTGAAGTTGACCCCTGGGGTCAACCAACCTTCAAACTAGGCCACTTTGTTCACAAAAACACTTAAAGTTCAAGTGAAAACCTAAGCACCTTGATCTTAACATAAAAAAAGGTAGACTTAAGAGGTCAAGATCCCCATTCTGGTCTACCTGGAACCGCAGTGACAAGAGAGGTTGGGTGGGGGAAACCCTGTAACCTGTGAGGACGCTCTACCGTGTAGGGGTCTTCGCGGGACTCACCCTCTCTGGCTACCCAGGTAATTCTCAGGTGGACGATCTTTTTTTTTGATCAAGGGGTCCATCTGCCCCGCACCTCTATAGTCACCCAACATTTTGGGTGCCTTGATTGGGTCTAGCACCTTTTAATCTCATCACATCCTTCAGTATATGCTTGGAAGGAGGTCCTTGAAACCTCCTTTAGGAATTCACTTGCCCTAAGGTTAGGCCTCAGTTCCCTTGTTTATGCAGCACCACCACATTAATCTTTCCTCTGATACTCCCTTCTTCCATCTTGGCACAACATGAGTCTACATCGAAGCCTTTGATTCCACATCTTGATTCCACCACCTAATCCAAATATGCAGCCAAACCACCTAAGACTACCATTCAAGAAACCTGAATATCGGAGATCTATGAAAGATAAAATGATCGAGGATGCCATAAAATTCTATGAAAAAGAAGAAAAAACCTCAACACCAATAGGAGATATTCAGGTTGATGTCCCAACAACCACAGCCTTCATCATAAACTGTGCCCAAACTCTATTGACAGGAGCCATAAAAGGATCAACCCGAGAAGTTCTCCTAACAGGATACATTGAGATAGACAAATTACACAAATCTGAATACCTTCAATGCTTGACAAATCCTGTACTTTGGGAACAAAACCAAGATGCTCTTGAAAAACGGGTAGAGATGATGAGACTTTTAGAAAAAACTATCAACCAAAAATACCCGTATACACCAGAAACAGAGGATGAGTCATCTTGGAACAGTACTAAGAATCAATCCAGTTTCCCAGACCTCGGGACTGAGGCACAAGGTGGTTGTCGACTCCCAACCCAAATAGAAGATAGCATTAAAATAGGTTGGGAAGTTGCAGGAGAACACAATGCTGAGCCAACCCTAGGCCATAAATCACCAAGCTTAGAACTCCAAGACTCCTGCAATAACAAGATTAGAACTGAACCTCTGGAGGGTATAAATTCCGCCCCTTGTTTTGATAAGGTAACCCTCGAAGGTCATTCGGACTTCGATTCTAGTAATCCTACCCACATCCTAAACCTAGAATCTAGATCTGAAACTTATTGGGAAGATTATGAGGCCCCATATGAGAAAGATAAAATTTCTAAAGAAGAACATGATTCTGGGCCTCTATTTGATGAATGTCCTTCTCCAACATCCTCAGGAAATCTGATTGATTTTTCAGAAGATATACCAATTTACGATACAGAAACCGAGGAGTTGGATGAGTGGGGTTTCAATTGGGTCTCTCCTACCAGTTTGGAATTTGAGCCTAGCCAGAACATTTTTTTAAACCCAGAATTGACATATAGGCTAGAACCCAGTCAGGCTGTTGCTGATGATTTTTGCTGTGGTGGAATTCATGATCATGAATCTCAATTTCGCCAACTCTCCGACAATTTCAGATCTGACTATAATTGTGGAGAGACTTTCCTTCCTGAACACGCCAGGCCCATCTACGACCTCAGTTCACATGACTCTGACTCCAACTCTGAGGTCCTGATTCCCGAGATCACTGATAACACAGAATCATTCCTTTTCGATCCTCAGGAACCAAAAATAGAAAATGCCAAGAGTGATTGCAACCCAGAATTCAAATCTTTGCTCAAATTAGATTTCTTTCATCCTACAGACACTCTTCAGGCATTTGATAGTTACCTAGAGGACTCTTTACAGAAAATCACTTGTCATTCCTTTCTAGAAGAGCCCTCACACACAGTTGCCACCTCGTCTGCACACGCAGAACTAATCAAAACCTCTTCCCAACCCCGACCCGCAACCGGACTCAATTTCTATTCAGATTCACCTCTCACCGAGCCGATTGCATTTCCACATCGGGTTTCGAACATTGATCAGACTACATACCATGCTCTATCATTCTCTGATCACCCCCGTAGGGTTTCCGCGTCATTCATTGATTATTCTACGGGTCCCTACTCTGACCAGGCTGATTCGACTCAGCCAAACCCTGCGTTTACACTTCCACATCCATCTGAGCTTCATAGTTTATGGTGGGCTCCACACCTTTTTATCCACATCTATCAACCCACCAGATTGATTGGGTTTGGGCTGCATCATCAGCCTGTTGATCTGAACAAGCACCTGGTCGGACCAACCAGGCTCTTAATCAAGGTGCTTGTCTTACAAAACTCCGCTGATTTGACCATCCCCTCTCCATCGCATTTCCCGCTTGGCTGAAGGCATCAAATTTAGCGCTCAACGGGAGGCAGCCCGTCATTCTCTTTGAAAACCTGAAACTTGTTCTGACACCTTTTTGCACTTGAAGTTCACACTTTAGGACAGCCGACTCCACCTCAGGTGCTTGCGTCTGAGATTAGAAATCGTCCGCAACAGTCACCCCGACCCATTCACTCATCAAAACATCTGTCCTAATGTATGAACTAAGTTGAATAAAAACCCCCTAGGTTACAATGAGGACATTGCAAATCTTAGGCATGGGGGGGTATGAAAGTGCAAAACTTGTAAGGAAAGGTTTCAAACAAAAAAATTCACATATGCCAAAAACACCATAAAAATTAAAAATTTTTGAAAAAGAATAAGAGGGAAAGAGGAGAAGGAAATTTTGTGAAGGAGACGGAGAAAAGAAACAAAATGAAAAAGGAGCACAAAATTATGAGAAAAGGTGATAGTCATTAGTAAGGAACTAAGGAATTAACCTAAGTTCTAGACCTCATTCAAGAAAATAAATGAAAAGTGCATGGTAAGATTAGTAAGAACGCAAACCTTAGGCATTCTTGATAGACTCTTAGTACCCATTAAGATCTAGACAATCCTCAAGAGGTTGAGGAAAATGAAAAGCTGAAGTATTAGGTCTAAGGCTTAGGGAGTATTTGGCCTCGTTAACTAATTTTTGGTTTACGGGACTCAGTAACCTAAGCACCCTAACCTCACACACAGCCTGGTTCAGTAAGCGTAAAAATCAGAATCACGCAGAAGCGTCGCAAAATTCTGAAAAGAACACCTAGAATAGGAGCGGCCGATCAACACAAGTTGATTTGGACGAGTTCCCAGCGCGGAGAGACGGGAAATCCCCTCGAAGATGCGTAACAAAATATCATCTCCTCGGTGCTTATCTCTTAGGATATTTACATATCCTACTGGGGGCATGTAAGCACTCTGCTGATTCAGATTCCATGGATGGCATTATCTCGAAGTGTCAATTGCCAGGGTCTGAATTCAGCCACGGAACACCATGGATGGGATTATCTCGAAATCTCAATAGCCAGGGTTCCGGGGGTTGCCATGGGCAGTGCTATCCCGAAGCATCGATCGCCAGGAACCCTTGAGGATTGATGATGGGAGCAATGAATCTGATACAGACCATGTTGAAAAGCCAATCCTAGGCTAGAACTAAAAAGAAAAAAGAGAGAGAAAACTCTCCAAACAGAAAAACTTTCTCTCTCTTACAAAGCGCACTGCGAACTGAGCCAGGGCTAAAATCATTTCAAGCACGGGTGCTTTAACCACAAAGTCCAATAAACCTTAGGTTAGTTCTTGTGAGCCTTAAAAACCTTTGCTAAGGACTGAGGCTAAGGCTATACAGATTTGGATCTTGATTGGTACTAGAGTACCTTTTAGGCCTATGGTCAGCATTCTAACCTAATCTGAGCTCAAATGAAAAAGCACTTATCTAAAGCTATTAAGAACTTCATGGTCTAGAACAAGGGTTGAAACCTTAAGTTTTTGCTAAGGGACTAGCAAAAGCTAGGCATGGGGGTATGATGAGAACCTCATCATGAGCCATAACTAGCTCATTTTGACCTAATACAAAGGATAAAAGCTCCTACATAACTCAAGGAAAGGCTTAACTCAGAGAATTCTGAGTTTAAGGAGAAAACAAGTCATAAGGGGTAAAAATGCAATTTTACCAGTATAATCTGCATACAGGGTAATTCAGGGTCCAAACATAGGTCAAACAAACCAAATAAGAAGGAAAGTTGGATGATCTGACAAGGGCTACAGCAATTCCAAGGAACTAAATGATAATCTGTAACCTTAAAACAAATCCACTTCAATTCACGAGGTTCGAGGCAAAGTAAAAATAGAATAAAGCCTCTAAAATTCATAGAAAAATAATCTCTAGGGTTTAGAACCTTCAATTTGGCCTTCAGAACCCATTTTGACCTACATTGAGAACCATGCCCAATTAATAACTTAATTTGAGTTTTTGAATAAATTGACCGGTCAAACAAGGTTTAATCTGGAAATAAAATTCACCATCGTAATCCTTAGGTCTCAATTAGTCATGTATAAAAACTTGAGCCTAAGAGGAAACCTTCTTGACCAACTTTACACTTTGGTCCTCATTCATTTACTTTTTGGCCCTCAACTTTTGAACCCTCACATTTCTGCCCCTAACTCTCCTTCGTTCTTTGCATCCAGGTCCCTCCTGCCAAAACCTAACCAGCACCATGCTCCGACGACCTTGCGCGGAGCATGGCGCCACGCAGGGTAAGGGGGAGGGTCTGGCGAGACAACCGGGGGTGCCCTGCGTCGTCAGCCGTCGCAGGAACACCCCCTGGTCGCTGCAACCCACCATACCGGCCGTGCGAACGCACGGACGGTATGGGTCTCCATCTCCGGCGTCCTCCGGCGAGGGAGACACGTCGTCTCCCTCCGCCTTCCTCTCTGATTCGACCCCTATAAATACCCCCGTCGCTCCACCGTTCTTCCCAGCTTGGATCTGACGGAGATACCCCCTCAATTCCTCTCTTCCCACTCCGACAGACGCCCTCCTTGCTCCAGCGGCCTCTCCTCCTCCTCCTCGTCGCCCTGCCGCACTACCAGCTGCAGGGTTGCCCTCCCTCGCTCTTCCCGCGCCACGCCGCACCCAGCTGGCGCCTCTCCAGCCCTTTCCTCGCCGTCGCCCCTTCCCCTGGGCATCTTCTTCTCCGGCGACAATCGATACGACTATCGCCCTGCTCTGGCCCCTTTCGTCTCCGTAGCTAGGTCAGAACTTCTCCCCATCTCCCTCTCTTTCTTTTCCTCACTGTCTTTTATTTGATTAAACCCTCGACCGCTCCTGTCCACCGTCACCCCCTTCGTCTCCGGCCAAACTCCGGCGAGACACCCCCATCACTCCACAGCCCCACACGCCTCGCCGACCCTCACAGAATCTCCGCCTCCTCACCCTGAACAACCTCCGCCCTTCCACGTCCCGCCACTCGCCCTCTGCAGACCCCACGAACAAACCCACTTCTCCACCCGCAGTTTGACCTAGGGCGACCCTCACGCTCCGCCTCGCCGCATGCCAGACCCCCCACCACCTTCGCCGTGCCACGGCGAAGGTTCTCCGCGTATCTGATTAGGCCGAGAGGTCGTTCCTCTGTGTACAGGTGTCTCGACCGCCGTCCCCATTGCTGCGTGGAAGGAGCACCTTCAACCTGCAACTCCAGGTGCGCTTCGCCCAGGCCTGACTCCCAGGCTGCGCGGGGCGCCTCCGTGAAGAGTCCCTTGCTCGCAGCTGGGGCGAAGGCCTCGCGTGAAGCCGCGATTGCCCGCTGCTTTCTCCGCTGCGGGCGCTCAATTAGGGTGGGACATTTAGTCCCACCTCGGAAAGCCACTGAGGCGAACGGGCGCTTAAAGGCAAAAAGTGCCTTAAGCTGTTCGCCTCAGTTCACGGGGTGAGGTCCCCTTCACCCGCCCGGTTACCCGGCCTCGTCCGCGCTCACGCCTCGCGGACCTGGGTCGACCCGATTAGCCCGACCTGCACTCCTCGCCCACCACCGCACGCCGGTGGGCCTGGACCCGGGCGCGACCCGCGTACCCGATTACCCGGATGCTCTGGGAGAGCCTTCCTAAGAGCGAATTCAGAGAAAGAGAGACGCGGGGGTGGGGGAGGGTAGAGTAGGTTTTGCCCTCTGACGTAAACTCTGAAGTGTGCAGGCACGGGTGAAGAAGAAGGACTGCGGAAGAAGAAGAAAGCTAAGGGAAACACTGTAGCAACAAGCGGTTTAAGTCATCTGATTGGAAAATCAGACGACGTCTTGAAGGGAAAAGAAGAAAGAAGGAGAGACGACGTCCTGACAGAAAAAAGAAAAGAAGAAAGAAGAAGATCTGAAGAACAAAAGAACAAGGAAGAACAGCAGAAGAAGAAGAGGAAAGAACAAGGAAGAACAACAGAAGAAGAAGAGGACCACAAGGAGATAAACACAGAAGAAGAACAGGAAGAACAAAAGCTAAAGAGAGAGAGAGACAAAGAGAAAGAAAGAAGAAAAGAAGAAGAACTCAAACTTTCATCTCTCTCCCTCTCTCTCTCTCTTTATTTTTTGTAATAGAACATGTATATCTCTAGAATACAACTTGCTCCCTGAGTTCGACCTCGGGAACTCTTTTATTTTCCGAGTAAAAAAAATTATATATTTGAAATGATGGCAATAACTGGCTATACTACAACGACATAACAATAAAACCCGGTTATCTCTCGAAGCCAACGTTTCAGTGGGCATATAGGACCGCTTTCAAGACCCCGATAGGCATGTTGCCTTATCGCCTGATCTTTGGCAAAGCCTACCACCTTCCTGTCGAATTGGAACACCAGACTTATTGGGCTGTCAAGCAGTGTAACATGGATTCCCAGTTAGCTGGTGCGTAGAGGATGCCCCAACTCTCAGAGCTCGAAGAAATTTGTCAGGACGCAATTGAGAACAGTCGACTGTATAAGGAGAAAATGAAAGCCGTCCACGACCAACTCATCCATAGAAAGACCTTTGAGCCTAATCAGCAAGTCTGGCTTTTTGATGCCCGCCTAAACTCTTTCCAGGGAAGCTCAGGTCCAAGTGGACAGGACCATTTAGGGTGGTCAAGCCCCACTCCAATGGGGCGGCTGAAATTGCTGATCCAAACACTGAGCATACTTTTACAGTCAATGGCCAAAGATTGAAACACTTCCTAGCCCAGGTTCCCCCAAAGGAGAGTGTCACCCTCATTGAGGGATGACACGAAGCACCGCTCAGCTGGAGGCGTTAACCTCAGCGCTTCCTAGGATGAAACCCAGAAGATTCAGACTGATCAGGTATTCTACTTCATTCAGGTAATATCTTTTCAAACCCCTGTTGCATCCATGCATTTGTCAATGAGGACATTGTCCAACTTAAGCATGGGGGTGGTAAATTGCATGATCCTGAGATCATTTAATCAGTCTGAATAGAATAAAATTAAAATTTAAATTAAAAAAAAAGAATTTAGGAAGAAAAATTTAGGCATTAGAAATTTGTCAATAGTGGGAAATAATACAGAAAGAACTTGAACACTTAGACTTTTCAGGCCTTCAGGCTTAATCTGCCCTGGTGTCCGTTAAAATATGAATTTAGCTTCAAATCCTTGCAACCTTAATCTACTCTAATCCACTAACTAAATAAGGTGATAAGTATACGACTTATCAACTCACCCTCTAACTCAGAAGGGCTTTTAGTCTAAGCATCTGTACACATTTTTGCACAGACAAACTCCTCAGAGATTCTGACAGAAATTGGGTAGCTAATGAACCCTCTAGGGTGGTATGGCTGGCAAGTTGTTGTGGGTAACAACCCATTGGCAGGTTGTCCAGAGCCCAACCACGGGACCACCTCGTCTTTATTGTCTTTAGGTAAATTTGAGATCAGGGAAGCCACCTACTAAATAAAAAAGAAGAAGAAGAAGAAAAGAGAACAAAATAAACCACACTTCACCGCACGAGTATGGCTGGAAAGTGATCGTGGGTAACAGCCCATTGGTCGGTTGTCCAGAGCCCAGCTCAATAAATGCATAAAAAAGAACCAAAACACTTAAGGAAGAAGCAGGGAAGTAGAGCAAGCTGGGGAGATATACACTGGAAAAATCCTTGTGTTGATCCCAATTAAAACAAACGTAGGGAGAAAGCTATCGATTGAACAAATACACCTTCAGGAAAAACACTTCCTCTTCCAGTCACCTAGGGGCGTAGAAACCCGAAGTCTATCTAAATTACCGTTGAGTGAGTCTATCACAATCTTCACACCAAGATGCTTAGCACTTAGAGTTTTGTCTGAATTTTAGGTGGGTTGGGTAGCCGTAAAAAGTTACCAACACACTTTTAACTCCAAAAAATCTAAAAGTAAGAAAAAATATATATATATACATACATTAAAGCAAGGATTCAGGTGATTTATATTTTGGCAGACACCCGGGCGCTGCTTAGTCTTTATAGATTAAGATAGTCTTTATAGATTAAGATCTTAATATATTTCCTCCTATTGACAAGTGACGAAGTGTCCAAGTAATTACTTCTTAAATTCTGACTAGAAATAAAGGTTAGAATAAACCTTGCTAGGGACTAGCAAGGAGTAAGTATGGGGGTATGATAACACTTCATCTTGGGGTGATAAATCTATCAATTGGGGTTTATCTTAAGAGCAAAACGCACAGATAACACATCATAAGTAGGAATAGGAGCATTGCATGCATTGTGCATCAAGATTGCTTATAATGTATTATTAACGACCATGTGTACAAGGACATATCAAAATAGGCCTCAGATGAGCGATCGGACTGCACGGATGGATTCAGAGCGACGAACGGAGTCCAACGGACTCAAAATTGATCTGATGATCCGGAGCTCCTGTAATAGGCCTAAGAAGTTCTGACCATTGATCTGATGATCAACGACCCACAGCGCACCACGTGGCGCCCGCTCACCGCATCTCCATCGCCGCTCGCTTCTGCCTTCACCCGGAGGATGAATCTCAGCCGTCGATCTTCGATCGAACGGTTGAGAGCCACCCGCGCGCCCGCCCTCGCCGCGACAAAGCAGCGGGCACAACGCAGCGGTTGAATGCCTCACGCCTGCGTAGCCGGTGCGGGTTCGAATCAAGCCTCACGGAAATCAGAAGGCGAAGGCGCACACCAAGGAAATTCCACCGCCTGATCAGCAGCGGACGGCGCGGATGAAGCGACGCGGCGCGATCTCGCACGTCCAAGGTCGACGCTTGCGATGACGAGGGGAGCGTGGGCGCGATCCAGGCACGCGCCCCACGAGCGACATTAACCGTCCGATCCGCGATCAGACGGCTCTGAAGCCGTGCACACGGATTGTGCGTGAGGAAGCACGCACATGCACGAGCAACCGCCGGGCAGGGGGCTTTTACTGATGTTTTGGGAAGGGTTTTAGCGACGTCCCGGACGTCGCTAAAACCCCTTCTTCATTTGGAAAGACCTTCTCCCTATTTAAACCCCTTCCAACCACCCATGGACGACATTCATTCCACTTGCAAGTGCTCTACCCCACTCTTGGCTACCATTAGCCCTCTTTGTAATCATCAGAGTTGATGAGCCGCCGATGGAGCCCCTCTCCACTGCCGTGGCTGCCTCGCCGTCTTCTCTCTCTCTATTGCCCTCTTTATCTTAATCTTTACTTTACTTGTGTTTAAGCATTTATCTAGTGTTGTAATTGTAAAACCAAAGTTGCATGTTAAATGAAGTTTTTTCTTATCTAGTTACTTGCCCTCTTTTATGTTTAAAGTTGCATGTGTGAATGAAGAAATTCTAACCCTATTCTCTCTCTCTCTCTTTCTCTATCTCTCACTTGCTTTTCACCCACGACTTTTCGCAAGCAAAAATCCCTTATTTCCGTGACATTAAGTGATAAGAAAAATATGATTTTCACACCTCTCTGAGATCAACACTCGGACTCACATCCATTTCATCATTTAAAACCGACGTTGCGAGCGCAAGCTATAATGACTCTTTTAAAACATACGCGTCCCGCACACGTCACCCTCACCTGCTCGCTACCAACACCTTCACCATTAGCCATCACAACCACCCTTCCCTTTCCTTCTCTTCTTCCATCTCCTTCCCCACCAAAAATCTCCCTTGCCAACATAACCCACACCCATCACCTTCATCAACACCACCCTTACCCATCACCCTCCAACTCCAAAAAACCTTCTCCTTCTTGCCGACCACAACCACCATCACCGCCAACCCCTCTCTTATGGCTACCAACACCCGCTACTGAAAAACACCACTACACCACCACAACAGCCAACACCACATCACCGCCTAACCCTTCCCCTTCGTCCTTCTTCTTCACCCCCATCCTCTGTCCATGGCAATGAAGGAACCCAAAGTTGCCAGCGAGCAACTCCTCCATCAGGTCCCCCTTTGGCCTCCAAACTTTAAACCAAGCACTCTCGTCAACTTCAAGCATGACCCCAAGTCCTCACCGACTTCAAGCACCGCGCACGAACAGCCACGGCTGCTGCTCAAGCTCCCCACCGTCGACGAGCTTCTCCTCAGTCTGTTGGCCACCTTCGGCCATCTCCGTCGACATCGCGACCTCCATCAGATCGGCCTCGTCTTCATCAACCTCCCTCGCATGTCAGCAAGCCCCCAGTGCCCGATCCTTCACGCGAGGAGAGAGGCAAAATGTTCTGTTTTGAACTTCATTAATAATTATGAATCTTGCCATTGCCACTTTACTATTACTTTAATTAATGAATTAATATATTGAAAGGAAATTGCATGAATATCCCTCTATTTTTGATTAATTACTTATGGCTGAATTCTCCTCATGAATGATATTAAATATGGGATATTAGATATAGTGAACATGCTCTATCTTGTAGGAAATTAATATTTACGGGGTTACCTATATCTAGATCACTATTTTACTTGGTATTATATTGTGGTAATTTTGCACGTGCACAGTTACATTATTGATTAATTGTTTAGATTGAGTACTTATGTTGAAAATAAGTTGCATAAGTTATTATGTGCACCCATTGATATTCCCAAATAAACGAGGCACCACTCACAAATTTAATAGGCTAATTTCTCCCTGTGGTGGCGACCTAACTATTTTTGTGGTTAGAATTTGAATAATTAAATGCTTTGAAAAGTAATTTTCTATCACGCATGAACTATAACGACATGTCATTTTATGTTAAAATTTTTATCGAAAACGAAGATCGCTCTTTCAACATCTAAGCTGATTAAGCCCGAAGACCTGAAAAGTCTAAGTGTTTAGGTCCTAAAGTATCATTTTCTAAAGTGAATAACTTCTAAATGCCTAAGTTCTCTTCTCCTAATTCTATTTTTTTCTTTTTTTTTGTCTTTTTGAATTTTGAATTTTTTATTTTTTTAAAGAAAAGAAATTCTACAGGGCTAATGAAATAATTTCAGGATTAAGTATCCACCCCCCCGTGCCTAATAATGTAATGTCCTCATTGTAGAAATAAAGACATGAAACGGGCAGAATAACAGAATATCACCTGAGTTTCATGACAATCTGGTCAGCTCCGCAGAGAGAAGAGAGTTTAATGCCTTTAGCTAGGCATAAAATACTAACAAAGAAGAGGTTAGGAATTCACAGGTATGGGTTAGAATCAGAATTAAAAGATTGATCCTTAAACCTGTCAGCAGAAGATGTCCATAGTTGTGGACCAAGTTGTAGTGTAGATCCATGCACCAAGTGTAAATCCCTACGGGAGGGGGTGAGATTTGCGGAATATGAAAAAGATGTGGAAATAAAATATCAATCTCACACAAAAAGAAATTACACAAATGCACAATGATTTTTAGGTGAAAACCCAAATCGGATGAAAACTACCACCTAAATCTCTCGACTTAGGATTTCCCAATCGACCAAGTCAATCAAATCCACTAACCCAGTCACTTAAACGAGGGTGACTGAACCTCTTACAATCACGCTACTATGTATGAGGGTAGCATTCCTCAAACCCCTCCTCCTCACAAGAAGAATTTTGCCTCAGGAGGGAGATGAAAATTCACAAGGTGAATACCCAACCAAAGACAATAAGATACAACATCCTATAGAGCCACAAAGATTAATGTAAACTTTGCTACTATAGGAAAATAGGAAACTTTCCTTTGATGGAAGTGCGTCGGCTTGGTGCGGATGCGTGAACCACGCGATGGCACAACGTTGCTCTCGTAATCGTAGGTGGGAGAGCGGGTGCATAGCTAGGATGGTGCTCTCTAGTTGTAGAACTAAAGCTTGGAGAGTAAGATCACCTCTAATGATCAATTGGACACAATATGATGTGGAAACATTGTTTAAGGTGTGTCTTAGTGTCTCTTAGGTGTATCTAATAAAGGAGGGCTCCGGCTTTATTTATAAATCGCCTAGGAAAGCTTAGAAAGGCTTTAGAAGCCTTAGGTAGTCGTTGGGAATTATCCCAAGGCAAACCAAGCCACAATCAGAATCATTAATGATTCTAACAGGGTCATCAAACGTCTGGGAAAAGTATTAGACGTCAGGAAATCACTTATAAGACGTCTGGGCCTAATATCAGATGTTTAATTCTAGGCGGGTTTCCTTCCTGACTTGAGTCAGACCTAAACAAGGTTCTTGTGAAAGGTGGCAGATGATAGGTTGGACATCTGTCACTAGCTCTAGACATCTGGAAACCTAATTAACTGCAGGAATGGATTTCCCAAGGCATAAGTAGCTATATCCCTCAAGAGAAGTGATTTTGGCCTTGATCGAGGCTAACATTCACTTATCAAACATCTGATAAAAGAGTAAAGGTCATTTCTCAATGATCAGATTTGATAAGCCAATGCTCCACTAATTATGTCTGGTAATGTCATCAGACATCTTCTAAGACGTCTGGACTAAGGGTTGGCCATCTGAAATCAATAGACAGAAGGCACTAAGTCTAGCCCTAAATGTTTGGACGTCTTAAAGTCCAAGATTAGACGTTTGATTTTAGGATTGGACATCTGATCAGGCTGTCTGAAGCCTATCTTGGATTTCTAAGTTCTCTTTGGACTGCACATGATACTCTGGTTGTCTGATCAGGACGATTTCGAAAGCATTGGACTTCCGTTGTTGTTCTGATCATATCTGTCTAGTCTACTCTAACATCCTCGACTTCGAATCATCTGCGATTAAAATCATCTCTCTTTTAGGTCATAAAATGATGATATTATCTATATGACTAATAAACTAACTAGTATGCGAATTACGATGCTTATGCATGCATTGACTCAAAGTTATGCTAGAATCTAGCTCAATTAAGGTGTTTTAGGTTGCATGATTGCTGTGCAATCACACCCCCATGCCCAAATCTTGCTAGTTCCTAGCAAATTCAAGACTAAATGCAAAGTGGTCCTACATGACAGATTTCTATCAAGAGTTTGGCTAGAGATTTATGTCTTTTGTTTTCATCCAATACTTTAGTAATTCAAATAATCGTGAATGTATTTTGTTGTAGTCTATGCAATGGATCTAAGTGAAAAGTCAATCCACATCTAAAGCTCGTACTTGACCTTTAGTAAAAATCTATTGGGATAGGCAAACTTCTCCCCTCGGGGTTATAAGGTAACCTGTATATTCAGCCCCGGCTTTTGGGTTAGGTAGAAGATTTTTTCTTTGAGTCAAGTGGATTTATTTTTGGTGGCTCACACTCATCAGGTGCTACATATAGACTAGTACTTTAGAACCTAGATTTCTAGATTATTAAATAATTCAACTCAGAGGAAGGAGAGAAACTATGCTCTCTTTAATTCCTTTGTACTCATTCTCTCTCTTTCTTTCTCTTCCTTTTTCTTTTTCTTTTATTTCTTTTTAAGCTCACAATCTCACCAGATTTATCAGTATATTTGGTGGTCTCTCTTGACACTAACACTTTGATTAGGTTCTGATAACTCTACGACTAAGTCAGCATTCCTCAACCTGTATGCAGGTAGCCAGAAATATAGAAAAGTACGTCAAGGTTGTATTTGGTGGATCATGAGGGTGATGGGTGTTGTTGCCTCAATACACTTGAAATAGACTCTAAAAACACTTATGAACTCTTTTTTTTTTTTTGCTTTTTCTTTCTTTCTTTTCTACTCCTCTCTTTTTTTTGTATATGTATAGTTTTTTTTCTATATGCATAGACATATATACCTTTTTCTTTTCTAGACATCTACTAATGCAATATAGTAACACATACGACTTTTATTCACGAGGCATTATTCAGAATTGTGGGTGTTCAAGAGGATATCGGGTGGCTTATTTGGTGGAAGTGCCTATTCTCGGTATCGGGAAAGGAATGGATAGGACAATGTATTTCTGACCTTGTCATTAATACCCTTCTTTAGCCGAGGTTTCCGTAAAGGATGGTCGTGACCATCCACCTTAGTCATAGTTTTATCAGAACCTTCTCTCCGCGTATTTTGCCTTATTTGGTGGCTCTCAAAAGATGTTCGCACTAAGAACTTGTACGCAGAAATCGAGAGCAAGAACTATGCCTAACTCCGAGTATCATTATCTCATTATCCGGAAGTTAAGATTCCTCATACTAACCTTAGAGCACCAATAAACTTTCTACTCTCATCTCACATGTGTTTGGTGGATCTATTAGAAGATAGTTTGCCTGACTACCTAATTATTGTCCAAGGGCTTAGGAGAAGAAGCACTGCTTCTTCTTCGACAAACTAAAGATGTTTATCAGACTTCACAGAGGATCCATTGCCAATTCTACGTGTAAGTGTGAAATTATACTGGATTTTAAACTCAGGAATCAACTTAAGAATAAATCCCTAATAAAACCTTAATAAAAATTCTTTATGCCTAAATGCATTTTTTTTTTCACATGCAATGTCCACCCTCCCATACCTATTCATTACAATGTCCTCATTGAAATGTATGCATGAAAATCAAAATATAATAAGCAAGAGGAGGGGATATCACCTGACTATGCTTGTTAATTCAGGTTAGTATTGATGCAGAGGATGCAGAGCTACCTATAATGAATATTGAGTTGACCCCCAGCCAGCGCTAAGTTTAACGTCATTTGCCGAACTTAGTTTAGCTTAAATAACATTCCAGAAGGTTGATGTGACCATCTAGAATGGGATCACAATTCTGAGTGACATAAGGTTTCAACCTCTGACCATTTACTTGTGTTTCAAGACCAGACTTGGGATCTAGGATAAGCACAACTCCATGAGGGTAGACTTTTCTTATAATGAAGGGACTTGTCCACTTTGATCTTAATTTTCTCGGAAAGAGCTTTAAGTGTACATCAAATAACCAAACCTTTTGATTAGGGACAAAGCTCTTTTTAGGGATTGACAGGAAGCGTTCTCGCGCGTTTTGAAAGTCGTCGGAGTCGTAGTATAGTCGCACAAAAATGTTCGTCAAAAAGATTAAGTTTGTAAAAATAACGACACTTGAGTCCCGGTCATTCGTCTCTGGGAGGCATTGCTTTTACTTTTGAAATCGATCTTACTCTACTTTGTTTAGAATCGCATGCCGGTTCGTGATTATTACGTATTTAGGTATGACATGCTTAGTTGCAAGAATATTAGGAATTGGAAACAGGCAACTTGAATCACACAAAAAGAATGACAATTATTAAGCTCATGGTGATTTCAAACATATAGAGACAAATATATATATATATATATATATATATATATATATATATATATATATATATATATATATATATATATAAAATGCAATTTCATTCTTCATTGGAGAGTTGTTGCACAAAGAAATCTAGAGGAAAGCTTATACATGAATGCTTAAAAATTAAACCTAACTACCAGAAAATGATTGCATATAAGAATCGATAGGGGGATTTCGCATGCATCATTGGGGGAGAAGTAAGACTATACTACTAAGCATTAAATAAAAGCAGTAAATATACGAAAAGCTAAGCTACTAATCTAGTAGAAGGAAGGGCATTCGGAGGTGGTCTCCGATGGCCTTTGAGTGGCTGAGAGAAGAAGGAGGGGCGACCAACGGAGCTTAGGCCAGCCCTTGGAGAGAGGTTGGGGAGCTGATCCAGCTTCCTGGCGTGGAGATGGTGGCCTCCATGGTGGTGCTCTACTCGTGGAGGTGGAGTGGAGATGGAAGTGGCTAGCCTAAGTGGAATGGATGCCAAGGAAGTGAATGGGTGCAAATGGCCACCAATTGGGTCTTTTTATAGACCTAAGTGAAGCTCTCTAGAGAATTATGGAATTCTCTAGAGAGGCCTATGGTGGGAGCTCGTGGGAGAGTGAGAGAGAGAGGGTGGATGGTGGTTTTTAGATCCACCAAATGTGGATCTAAAAATTGAATGGCTCCTGGTTGCTATTTTTGGCAACCAAGGCAACCACACATGGTAGAGAGTTCTAGAGAACTCTAGGCTAGGTATTTTCATGTGGATGGTGTGTGTGGGTCAAAACTTAGGTGGCTGGGTTGATTAGGTTAGGTTCTAGTGGGTTTAGGTCAAGGTATGTCTCAAATTAGGGTTATAAACCCTAATTCACTAAGGTAAAGTTCAATTAAACTTAATACAAGTTTAATTGGGTGTGTGAAAGCTTAATTGAGAGTAAAAAAACTCAATTAATTTAGGTCTAGGTCAATTGGACTCTCACTAAGTCCAATTGGACAGTGTGTGCTGAGATTAGGGCTCAATTGGACTTATGAGTCCAATTGAATAGGCTGATGGAAATGACTAAGATCAAAGTCAATTAGGTTTAGTGAGGACCTAATTAGGTCCTTAGGGAGGTCTAGAGATGATGTACTAGGGTTAGGGCACCTTAATTTAGGTTCCTATGGGGTTGGAATTGGGTTTAGGGACCTAGAGATCCAAGATCAAGGCTTAAATCTCAAAACAGGAATTGGAGAGCAGTATCAGACATCTAATAATAGTGTCAGACATCTTATACTCAAAAATCAGAAGTCCAGACTTGTTGTCTGGACGTCCAATCAGAGTCAGGAAGGATTTCGGGTTCTGTTTTGGGTATTCTGCAGAAATTGGATGTCTAACAAAGTGTTTGGACATCCAATAACACTGCAGAAGTGGGTTTGAAGTGTGCGGGAGATGGCTAAGGGTCCTGGACATCCTATAACTTATCTGGACGTCCAGATAAGGGTTGGAACTAGGGTTTTAAAGCTTCCTAGGGTGTTGTGACCTAATCTAAGGCTGGCTAAGGCTTGGGGAAGTCTCTAGGCTATCCTAGGACTAGGATGGACCTAAGCTCTTCACATTTTACTGCTTTATTTCTACTTAATAGAATAGAAAACCTTTAACTCCCTTACATTATTATTCCTACATCTAATCTAAGCCTTCTGCTCCAGCTCTGCTACAACTTCCGTTATTCCTGATCCAGCTTCAGATCCAGCTCCTGATCAGCTTATTCCTTGCAATCGACATAATATACTTAATCAGCACATTATAACATTATTTTATGCATAGCTAAAGTAAAGTAGTAAAGATGCAGATAATGCGTATGCATGCATGAATTTCCCTAACTTATGCTAAGTACTAACTTAATCTAGGTCAATTAAGACCTATGATTGTTGCATAATCAGGGATGTATTTGTCATGTAAAGCCTTTGTCCTATTCTTATAGATTCTTGCACTTTCATAAGAATCATTTCGGATTTCATCCAATTTAATCAATTGGAGTTTTCTTTATCATCTAGATTGATCAAGATCAAGATTAAATGTTTTGATTGCCTAATAAGCTTTATGTTCAAGTTCAACGGGCAGATGGCAAGATTTTCTGTAGACCAGACGGAATGGGGACATTCCAATCGGAGCTTTATGCGCAGTCCGGTAGGCCTAGAGAGCGTCATCCAATTTGGTAGACCAATCTTTCCGATCTGGGTAGACCGTCTTTTGAAGGATCTTTTTAATTTCTCAATTGGAGATTTCAGCTTGTTCGTTGGTCTGCGGATGGTATGGAGTAGAGATTTAGTGAGTGACTCCATACTTGGCTAGTAAGGTCCTGAATTGATTGTGAGTGAAATGGGACCCGCCATCACTAATCAGAGCTTTGGGCACATTGAACTGACTAAAGATGTTCTTCTTTACAAAGTCCATGACCACTTTATGGTCATTGGTTCGGGTCGGGATGGCCTCAATCCATTTGGATACGTAGTCGACTACCACCAAAATGTACAGGTACCCAAATGAATTCCTAAAAGGTCCCATGAAATCAATGCCCCACACATCAAAGATCTCAACTTCAAGGATTGGGTTTAGGGGCATCATATCCTTCCTGGTCATGTTTTCTAAGGTTTGGCAATTGATACATGACCTACAGAAGTTGTACGAGTCGTGAAATAGTGAAGTCCAATACAATCCACGCTGCAGTACCTTGGCTGCCGTCTTCCTTCCTGAGAAGTGACCTCCACAAGCATAAGTATGGCAGAATTCTAGTACACTTGTGATCTCCTCATCTGGAATACAATGGCGGATAACCTGATCCGCTCAAACCTTGAATAGCTCTGGGCCTTCCCAAAAGTAGTATTTGGCATCGGAAATCAACTTATCCCGCTTATGCTTAGGCCAATCCATGGGCTGTTTTCTAATGGCCAAGTAGTTGACAATATCTGCAAACAAAGGTAGTTTGCAAATAGTCAAGAGAGTCTCATCGGGGAAAGAATCCCAGAGTTGAGGAGTTGTCGAGTCTACCAGGATTCTGGAGAGATGATCAGCTACTACGTTTTGGGTACCATTTTTGTCTTTGATTTCTAAGTCAAATTCTCATAACAGAAGGATCCATCTGATTAATCTCAGTTTTGCATCTCTTTTTGACATCAGGTGCCTTAATGCAGTGTGATCTGTGAAGATTGTGACATGAGATCCCAGTAGGTAAGATCTAAACTTCTCCAGAGCAAACACTACGCTTAGCAAATCCTTTTATGTAGTGGTGTAGTTTCCTTGAGCTTCATCTAGGGTTTTACTAGCATAGTAAATCACGGATGGTTTCTTGTCTACCTTTTGTCCCAAGATTGCCCCAATGGCAAAAATAGAGGCGTCGGTCATGATTTTGAAAGGATGATCCCAATTAGGAGGTTGTAAGATGAGAGATTGTGTAATAGCCTCCTTCAGCTGATTGAAAGCCCTTGAGCAATTGGAGTTAAAATCAAAGGGTTGATCTTTTGCTAGCAAGTTGCTTAAGGGCCTCGCCACCTTAGAAAAGTCTTTAATAAATCGATGGTAAAATCCTACATGTCCAAGGAATGATCTCACTTGCTTAACCGTCAAAGGTGGCGGGAGTTTAGTTATAGTGTCCATCTTGGCCTTATCCACTTCGATCCCCTTTTCAGACACAACATGGCCAAGAACTATGACATCCTTAACCATGAAGTGACTCTTTTCCCAAGATAGAACAAGATTCACCTCAAAGCATTTCTGTAGAGTCTTCTCTAGATTGATCAGAAATGAGTCAAAAGAGTCTCCGAACATAGAAAAATCATCCATGAAGATTTCCATGAAATCATCCACCATGTCTGAAAAGATTGCAAGCATGCACCTTTGAAAGGTTGCTGGTGCATTGCATAATCCAAAAGGCATTCTACGGAAAGCAAATGTTCCGTAGGGACATGTGAAGGTGGTTTTTTCTTGATCATTAGGGTGGATGGCTACTTGATTATAGCCAGAATAGCCATCCAAGAAACAGAAGAATTTTTGGCCGGCTAGTTTTTCCAAGATTTGATCAATGAAAGGTAATGGAAAGTGGTCTTTCTTTGTTGTACTATTCAGTTTCTTGTAGTCGATGTAGACTCTCCACGAGGAAGCTGTGTGGGTTGGAATCAATTCCCCATTGTTATTAGTAATCACAGTTAGCCCGGATTTCTTAGGAACCACTTGTACAGGACTGATCCATGGGCTATTAGAGATTGGGTAGATTATTCCTACATCTAACCACTTGATTATTTCCTTTTTCACTACCTCCTACATGTTGGGATTCAATCGTCTCTGAATTTCCTGGGAGGGTCTTGATCCATCCTCAATGTAGATTTTATGGGTGCAATAAGTAGGACTGATTCCCCTTAGATCATCCAATGTCCAACCAATTGCTCTACTATTTCTTCCCAAAACTTGAATTAATTGATTTTCCTGAATCTAGGTTTAGTAAGAGATAATGATTACTGGATAAGTCTGATCATTTCCTAAGAAAACATACTTTAGATGATCAACAAGAGGTTTAACTGCAGGTTTGGGTCCTTGGGATAAAGGGTCCAATGGTGGATCATAGTTACCCTCAAGAGGTCTAAGAATCAAGTTAGTTATTGGTGGGCTGACCTCTTGATTGGTTTGGGTGTCAAGGCATGTAGGATCGGATTGGGATATTCCTAATTCCATACAATATTCAATAGTATGATCCTCATAATCTTCTATCATTCCACAATCCTCAAATTGTTTAATGGCCTTAAAGATGTTAATCTTAGTTTTCTTATCCCTGAATTTGATTTCCATATTGCCAGATTTACAATCAATGTTCACCTTGGCAGTGGCTAAAAAGGGTCTTCCTAGGATTATTGGGGTATTCTTCAAGTTTTCTGGTACCTCCATGTCAAGGATCAAGAAATCTACTAGGAAATAAAATTCATGGACCTTGACAATTATATCCTTAATAATCCCCCTTGGCATGGTCACAGATCGATCAGCTAATTGTAATGTGACCTCAGTAGGTTTAGCTCTCCAAAGTTGAATTTTTCATATAACATAGTGGGATCAGATTTATGGAGCCACCTAAATCTAATAGAGCCCTTTCAAAAGTGGTATCTCCAATAACGCATGAGATTAGAGGGGCTCCAGGGTCTTTTTGTTTTCGGGGTAGGTTATTAAGGATAACAGCACTAGCTTGTTCGGATAACGCTACCCTTTTTGCTGTTTTGGCCTGTCGTTTAGGTGTGCACATTTCCTTTAAAAATTTCTCATAGGCCGAGATATTCTCAATGGCTTCGAGGAGTGGTATGTTCACCTGGACTTATTTAAAAATATCAAGCCACTCCTCAGATGGATTGGGTTTCTTTTTCCTAGGTTTGTTCAAGGCTTCAGGAAAGGGTGCTTGAGAGAAATCATGAATGTTTGAGTCCTGATCCTTGTCTTCTTGATCTCCTAGGTCAGATTCGGGCTCCTCAAGATCTTGTCTAGGTCTAGATTTAGAAAGGTAAGGATCTTGGGTCTATCTCCCACTTCTCAAGGTTTCTGCACTAGCAAAGGCATTATGGTTGAAAGGTTGAGGTGGGTTCTGCAAAATAAGTGGAGCTTGACTAGGGTTGGGAAAACCAGGTGGGTGTTGGGGAGCAAGTTGAACTACATGTGCCTGTTGCTCCTGTGTGTTGCTTTGGTTAACCTTATTAAAACTTCTTGGGTTGGGGACGGTTTGGGATGGTAGCATCCTGTGTTGTCTAGCATCAACTAGCTGGTCTAGTCGTCCCGTTAGTTCTATCCTCAATTGATTCATCTCTTCCTTATGTCTTAGATTCATCTTTTGCATTTCTTTGAGGACCTGACTCAAATCAGAGGGTTGGTCTTTATGAGTAGGTTGTGGTTGACATGTGCGTGGTTGTGTATACCTACTAGGTTGCCCATAAGTGTTTTTCTTAGTCAAGTTAGGACCCTGGGCGGGTTTCTGACTTGACCAAGCAAAGTTAGGATGGTTGCGCCATCCAGGGCTGTAAGTGTTTTAGTAATGCTCATTTCTAGTGTAACCATGGAGTGCATTCACATCCTCAGGATAACTAGGCATCGAGCTGCCTAGTTTAGAATTCGAGGGCATCACGATCCCTCCTTGGCACCCAGAAAGAGATGGGTCCAAGTACAGTTGGCTCATAGGTGGAGTCATTGTTAGGTCATTGATGTTGTGCATTGATTCTTGACCTAGTGGATTGGGGAGTTGGTTGTGGGTTAACATATTCATTCCTTGGGTAGGCATAGGGTTTAATCTAGATTGTATACCTAAGGACTCCTACCTTTTAGAAGATTATCCATTTTCTTATCAAAATTCTCCACATTCTTTCCCACGAGTTCCACTTTGTCTAAACGCTGTGCAATTAGCTCTAAATCAACCAAGTTTGAATTGTTGTTAACTTCATAAACCCCGCTTCTTGGTTGATTAGCTCTGTTAAAGGAGGATAATGAGGCATTGTTGGGGGAATTTTCACTCATATTCTCAAACAAATGAAAGGCTCCCTCAGCATCTCGACTCAGAAAATTGCTCCCACATGCCGCATCAACAAAATTCTTTAGATTATCACTCAACCCATAATAGAAAATATGGGCCAAGTGCCACTTTGGAATCCCATGATGTGGGCATTTCCTAGCTAAATCATTAAACCTCTCCAAAGCCTCATATAGTTGTTCCCTAGGATTCTACTTAAAGGTTCTTATGGCATATCTAAGGACATTAGTTTTTCCTACAGGGAAGAATTTCTTTAGGAATGTGCTTCTCAGGTCTTCCCAAGTTAGGATTGGTCTACCAATTGTCCTCAACCAATGTGAAGCTCTATCTTTCAAGGAGAATGGGAACATTTTCATCAATAGGGTGCCTTCATTCATGTTCCTAGGGCCAAAAGTTCTTCCTATGTGTAGGAGCTCTTCAAAGTGGTGGAAGGGGTCATCTGACTCACGGCCATGGAAGTGGGGAATCAAGTTAATGATCTAAGGTTTGAGTTCAAAATCTTCCCCATCCTGAAGTACCCTAACAAAGGGTTCAGGTTGGGCATTAGGAGGGTTATAAAAGTCACGGAGGAGCCGGTCTGCCCTTCTATTTTGGAGTCGAGTGATGGCCTGCACTATGACTTCCATCTGTCGGTCATGATGTTGGCCCTACTTAGTGATCTGCCTTTGTAAGAGAGTCATAGGATCCAAATTTTGTTCATCGATCTCTTCTTCCTCGTGATGACTAGCCATTGCAGAGGGTTTAGATTCAGATCCTGGATAAATATGTCTTCTCCTAGGATTTCTTTCAAATGGTGGTAGCAAGTAAGGATTTTGAGATCTTCTACCTTGCATGCACTAGAAGAATGTCTGTAGATGAGAGAGAAGACAGATGAGAGAAATCCTGCCGACTTAATGGAAGCAATCAAACTGGTCCTTAGAGTGTCAACCCTAATTAAACCTGATCCTAGCTCCCCAAAAAAGGACTAGGTTAGATCAACCCTTGAATTACTTGGCTGGCCAGAAGAGTAGGACCCCTTAGGACACCCTTCACGGTGGGACACTGATGAGCGACTACTCATCATGGCTAAAAAGTGAAGTTAAGCTAGACACTAAGTAAAACAACATCAAATTAACAGATAAAAAGGGTTAAGTGTGGGAATTAAAGAAAAAGACCTAAAACCTTTACTCTGTGTTAAAACTTCATAATTAGGTCACAAAATGAGATATTCAGAAAGTAAAGTACAAATGATGATCCATGCATCAATTGAACACATAAATAAGTTTGAAAGGCCAAATCAGAAGTATAATTAATGTCTTAAATGTTCAATTAAGCACATATAAAAATTTGAAGGCAATTGGACATCATTTAGGTTATGAAATAGGTAGTTTACACTTAGGTCCTTCATGCATTACACTCTTGCCCTTAAAAACTCCCCTTTGGACCTACTTGTAAGTCACAGGGACCCTTTTGAAAGGCTGCAGGGCCCTTCCAGTTATTATTTTTTTTACTTATGGGCCTGCACGCTATTCTTCTACCCCTTCGTTCAAGGGTCTGTCTGCAAAATTTCCTTCATTTCAGAGAGAAGCCTGCTGTTCTTTGCATGCACTGTAGCACGTGAAGAACACGGCCAATCTCAGCCGTCCGTCGCTCTTCAAGATCTCGATCTGCGGTCAGATTCGAATGGAAGTTTCACGCGATTCGGCGCATGCGTTCACCCCTCTCCCCAGATCTCATCTGACGGTCAGATTTTGTGCTTAGCTCACCGCGCGCTCTGCCCCTCTCATCCTCGCCGTCGGTTGCATCTTGTTTATCCTCACCTGCACGGTGATCTCAGCCACTGAGCATGCTACTTAAGCACCTCAGTGGTGTCGCGCGCAAGGGATCGCTCCCTCCTACACCTCTTAGCGATCATTCGTCCACTCAAGTTCCCTCCTCCCCATCAAGCCTTTGATTTCACAGCCACCGGCTGTGAAATCATCACCTTCTCTCGACCTCCTCGTCGCTAAGGACTTCGTAGCACCTGAGGATGACCCTGGAGCCTCACTAGTAGACTCTTCCCTCCACTGGAGTCATCTTCCTCCTTTCTTCCTCCTTAGCCACCGGCTAAGGACCCATAGGTCCCATTCTTCCTGTTAGATTAGGTTTTTAATTCTGCATAGTAGTTTTAGCTGTAGTTAAGTAGTTTAGAGTAGAATTAGTATAATTTTTAATGTTTAACTTTCGCTGTAGGATAGAGTAGCTGTAGTAGTAGAATTAGGCTTAAATTCCCCACCCCTCACCTCCTCTGATCAGTCCAGCTCAGAGGGGAAGATTTCATAAAACCATGTTTCAAATTATCTCCCTCTCCACACTTTCACAATCCAATTCTGATTTTTTTTTTACGACAGGTTTTCTCATCTTCCACCCACAACTCTGACCCAATTTCAGATCCGGTTGGTTTTCAACCTCAGATTTGAAATTGGCATCACAAGCACTTAAGGGGCTTCTCACTCACCTCACCTTTGGTCACAAAAGCCCCTGGTTTTGGGTTAGAATTTTCAGTTCGTCAGATTTCTCCTCAGTTTGGATTTTAAGGATTTTTCTTTTTGGATTTACTGCCTGATCTGACAAATTGAAGTTGATTTGAATTCCCTGTTGGCAAGGATTCTGAGAGGATTTCTGGTGACAGAAATCATCTTAGAAGAGCCATACTTAAATCTGTTTTGATAATGTCTTGAATGCATTGAATGCAAGTCAGATCTAAGGATAATTACTGTGGTAATTTGAATCTGATCTTGCATTCATAAGTTTTTTTTATGGCTGTCTGGTTTGTTTGGTGATTTCCTAACCTAAGGAGTTCTCAATACTCAAGGCTTCAAGAAACTGGGATTTGATCTTATGGCTGCATTTCATTGAATTAATTCTTCCTTCATGCTGTCTATAGCATTAGGAAGAGTTGATTAAGTGATATTTGTGGATTTCTTCTGAAATGAAGTTTTTGATGAGGGTTTTTGGCATCTAAATTGAGATACTTAGTGATTTTCGTGAGAAATTGAACCCTTGTCAGATTTGGGATTTACTTATTTGCTTTTCAGTTGGTTTTGATTGACTCTGATCCCAGTAACAAAGCAAAGTGCTGCATCTTGCAGCTACATATTTCTTTCTCTCCAAACTCACCTTTCTTCTCAAATGGACTAACTGCAGCATTAGTTAGCCCATTTGGACAGTGGCTTAGGCTGCTGTTAAAAGACAAAAAAATCTGAACTGAGGACTCTCTCCTCAGTTAGCTCTTCCTGTCTCATCTCCTACTGCTGTAGGATTTTTAGAACCAATCAAAGTGAGAAAAACCCCTAAACTTAACACCATACATTTAAAACTCTGTTAGCCCATTTGGACAATGGCTTAAGCTGCTGATTAAAAGAGAAATCTGAAAACCATGCATATAAAACTCTGTTAGCCCATTTTAACTCTTCCCTTCTCACCTTTTGGGTAGTAAATTAAACTGCTGCAGAGTCTGGAAGCTGACAGTAGATTGTTTATCTCATTTAGCTCTTCCTTTCTCATCTCCTATTGCTGCCAAAAATACATACAAATTCTGATAGACAGTATATATAGAAAATTACTTATTTATATTACTCTGTATACTCCTATATACATAAGTTCTTTGTAAATATTAAATTGTATATATTACTATATATATATATGTAAATAGGCATTATATACATATAACTGTACAACTAACTATGTAAGCATATTGTATACTGTAATCTGATTTAAAATAATATATGTATATTATTCTATATATAGGCAGCATGTAAATAGTATATTACTCTGTAAGTATATATGTGTAGTATATTGTATATTCTAT
Source organism: Thalassia testudinum (assembly GCA_037157565.1). NCBI lineage: Eukaryota > Viridiplantae > Streptophyta > Magnoliopsida > Alismatales > Hydrocharitaceae > Thalassia > Thalassia testudinum. Next base: position 152,659,783 of record JAZHRO010000031.1, read on the forward strand.
AAAACTGTATATATATCTATGTATATGTAGATTATAAGTAAATAAAATCTTTTATCTTAATTTAATCCTTTATAAATAATAAATAATGAATTTATTAAGTTTTTAGCTAAGTTGTTAAATTAAATTAGTTAAATTAGTAATTTAGAATTATAATTAAGTTAAATTGAATATGTATACTAAGACTAAAATACTTTAGTAATTTAAGCTAGTTGAAGTATATTTATACCTTTTCTATATTACTTTAACTTAATTTATAAGTAAAACTGTCAAAAATTGCTATTTAAATGTAAATAAAATAGAAATTAATTCATAAAAATATAATAAAAATGTGTATAAAATACTTATGTATGTAATCTAACTCTGTATAAGGTCAATTAGACCATTCACTAATTAATTTATAAGTAATTAACCAAGAAAACACCTAAAACAGTGTGTAAAAATAGCCCACTTTAGTGAATTTATTTATATAGTAAATCTAATTAAAATTTAAAATTAATTAAACAATTATATAGTATTATGTAAATACTTTATTTTTCATAATTTATTTTTATTTTTAAATAAATTATGGCCCTCGAATTGAGGGCCAAAATCGCTTCCAGCCGCAACTGCGTGCGATTTCCAACGCAGATGTGGTGCTTGAATAGCGCCACATCGTGCGCTGCAAACTGCACGCAGCGGTATATATGTAAAATGTGCATATTCTCTTCAGTCGTCACAGGCGTCGGGCGCCCGAAACAACCATATACCGAGCATACTTATGAGCATTCTGAACATGATGTGTGGGACCGGGGGCCCGAGAAGCGCGTGTGCGTGGGGCTGAGAAGGCTCTGTGCTGAGTTAAGCAAAACATAATTAAGCGGCCTAATGAGAATTAGGGTGCGCTTAGCAGAGGTTTGGTCCCACCCTCTCGGTGTTGTGTATCCCTCGAAAAGCACGCCCGCAAATTAAACACATTTTTAACTGCTTAAAGAGAACTAATGACGGCTGATTAATCACCTTTACGTCGCTGTATCTGAAATTTTGTTAAGGCAGAAACAAAGGAGAAGAAGAACAGAAGAAGCTTAGTGAGGAGTGAGAGAGAGAAGACGTACATACAAGAGAGATGATGTACATACGTAAGTAAATACATATACAATAAAAATAAAAATATATATATATGTATACGTAGTATAGCCAATTATTTGTATAAATGAACCCATATATTTACTAACAGAATAAAATGTCACATAAGTGTCGCTACAGACCCCAGTTTCCTTCCTTAGGTTTGTGTATAGTGTTTTCTGGGATCTAGCGACGCTTATGTCTGTCACTGAAACTGTTGTATGTGTTACTGTAGATATCAGACTAGTAAGTTAAGTTAATAAACTATGTAATCTTAGTCTATTGTGTACTTTCATGTAAGTATTAATATTATAACCTGTAAAGACATAGTTTATAGTATAGTAATAAATTGTTTGGTGCTTGTTTATAGCTAGTTTTTGCAAGCATTACAATTGATTCTTATTAAGTAGATAAACAATGTCCACATTCATTCATTCTTTAAAAAGAAGCCACTAAAGGTTAATGCGATTACTGCACCGACCTTTCTTGTCACCAGTGGGTCCAAGTAGATAAGGCGTTGACCTTAGCCCAATATAGTTTTAAGTCCCCAAGTCTATTAGTCCTGCCTAGGGCATGTCTACTCAATTTTAGGCTTGGGTTTGATATGCTTTTGGAATATGATGGGCGTTAGGGGGTGTTTGCCCTTAAAACTGATTTTAAAGATGTGAAGTGCGCAAGCAAAGGGTTCACAAGCAAATTTTTATGATGAAGTATCTTTTAAGATTCAAATGTTTGTGTTAGCGTGTTTTAGGGTTCACTTGATTAAATATTTTCAACCAAGGTTCTGATGAGGCACACAAAAGTTTTGCAAATCCCAATTTGTTTGATAGATTTCCTTTAAGTATGGAAATGCAAGTGTGCTCTATCCTTAGCGTGAAACCCTAAGCACAGATTGTTCTAAATGATTCTTTTAGGTCCAAAACGATGAGTGGTGCGACCCAAGCAATAAAATCAATTGGTCCTTATTGCACCACTAACTAGGCACTCATAAAATATTTTTTCAAGAATTTTAAAGCACGTTTTCTATTTTTTTCACATTTAAACTATATTGGGGGTTTTGTAGTTTGTTTTGACCCCCAGTTCGTGATCAGATAATTCGTGCAAACAAACGAGCAAAAAATATTTTTCTCTAATTTTTCTAAAATTATTGACTTTCTCAGAATTTCAATGTCATAAATTTCACTTCAATCGGGCTTATATAAAAATTCCTATGATATTTTGAACTCTGAAAAATCAGGAACAAAATCTGTATTGATAACAGATCAGTGCGTGAATTTTTAAAATCTTTCTGTAACTCTGATTGCCACAAAATTTGGATATGTTGTTTTTGACTTTGAGAATTTTTGGACATGTGGATCTTCGGGAATTGAATTTTTAAGATAAAGTTTTATTTCAGCCCGAAATCAAGAGAAATATTTTTTTTTATTTTTAATAAGCAAACAAATTCTAACTAATCCTAAGGTTCAAGCAAATCCTAAATCTAATTGATCTAAACTATGAGTACTTGCCTGAGGTTCAAATCCGTACTTTCTCCATTGTCATGTTTAGTTCAGATTTCTTCGTTTCCTACACACACGAAATCAACAAAAAAAGTAGCAAGTTAGAAATCTCAAATACACTCCAAAAAGCTTCAAAAATCTTTGTTGCTTCCTTGGCAACGTTGCCAACTTGTTCGGCGCATAATTCACATTTTAATAGTTGTTTAGTTATAGTATAGTGTGAAAACACATCGACAAATAAGTTTATAAAACTTCAGTGAGTACCGGGTCATTTGCAGGGAGACAATCTTAATTTTTGCAGAAGTATTTCAATAAAATGAATTCTAACTAGATATATATATATGTATATATGTATAAAGCAAATATTCAGAGAATCAGAATTTTATTGTAATTAGATAAAGTTTTTCACAGTAGAAAATGCTAGAAGAGACAGATAGATAGATAGATAGATAGATAGATAGAAAGAGAGAGAGAGAAGAAAGTGGTAGAGAAATGACGTCTCTTGTGGGATGCTTGTGCAAGATGCAGCAGCACCTCAGATCCAAAGCATTGGGACGAAGAATTGCAGAGAAGACGGTAGCAGAGATCTGGAGTTGATGGGAGAGAGAGATTCTAAGTTGATGCCTTCAACTGGGGGGCCCTGGTACTTCTTTTATAGTTTTGATGGAGGGCAAAAAGGGTATTTTAACCCTTAATCTCGTTCAACAACCCTTTGGCTAATCAGATCTGTTGATTGAGAGATCAACGACTCTAATTTGGCCTCAAAATAGCCTTCAAAAAGCCTTCTATGCTCGAATTTGCTCTGGTGGTGACACATGGCACGCCATGCATTGTTGATCCTCCATTGCATGTCTCTGGATCCTCCTCGCTTGCACTTTCGTCTTTTCCTTCTCGCCGCTCAAGCCTTAATCCCACCTTAATGTCAGCCGTCCGATCATAACAAGCGTTGTTGCCTTACCGTCGAAGCAACTACATGAGATCACGCGTACCCGCTATGCGCTCTGATCGCGCTACGTCAGCGTGCCTACGCCTTACAATCGCATGCAATTGTGCTCGCGCGCGCTTGCTTCAATTTCATGCAGCGCAAGGCTCGAACTCGCACCCCGCGCATGCATGTGCATGCGCAAGCCAATGCGCTACGCAAACCTTTTATTATATATACTTGTCTATTTGTATTTATGCTTGTCCAGTCTGGGCAGGCGACGTGGCATGCTCGTGGCCATTGGATGAAGATCCAACGGCGCACAGCGTGTGGTGCGGCCTCCCTAGATGAAGCGGTGGTGAGGGAGCAGCTGTGATGGTGCCACGTGGTGCCATCATGGTCGTCCATCTTCTTTTCTTTGTATCTGGTGCTATAGACCTCTGATCGAGTTGATTTTTGCACCGTTGAACTGCAATTGTCAATCTAGATTCATTTGTGTGATTGGATTCTTCATTTGAGGCTTGGATCTTTGTACTTTGGCTCCATCATCTCTGTTCTTCTATGGACTGCACACGATGCTCTGGTTGTCTAATCAGGATGATTTCGGAAGTGTTGGACTTCCGTCGTCGTTCTAATCAGATATGTCTGATCTGATCTGACATCCACAGCTTTAAATCATCTACGATTAAAATCATCTCTCTTTTAGGTCATAAAATGATGATATTATCTATATGACTAATAGACTAACTAGTATGCGAATTACGATGCTTATGCATGCATTGACTCGAAGATATGCTAGAATCTAGCTCAATTCAGGTGTTTTAGGTTGCATGATTGCTGTGCAATCAACCGCCGCTGCCACCCACATATGTGGGTCATACAGTTGATGTAGAAGTCCCCATGACTGAGGATATTAGGGTTGCTGAACTGGTGCTCAGAGGAGCTTTGATCAAAGAGGTGATGACCGGCAACCCCTCCTTGGAAAAGCTTCATCGGCTGGTATGTTCTCTGTCTCTATCGATCGAATTTTGGAAGATTGCCATACTATCCCCTACGCAGTTCTTGATTTTTGGTTTGGGAATGATCGACGTTGAACGCCTGTAGTTTTGATCGAGCGGCTTTGAGAGTTTGACAGTGTTATGGAGATTGGTGTTGCCCTTTGATGCGTCATTACCAGAACAACCGCCTCAAAGGGCAGGTTCTAGGTCAAGGAGGCTGGAAATCAAGGGCCTACCACTCCACTTGAGATCGAGGGAGCTGGCTGCTTCCATGATAGCAGGTTTTGCGGTGCTGGCAGAAGATGCGGAGATTGGCCTGAAGGAAGGGGATGTCGTGTTATGGATGTGATGGTGGGCATATTTAAGGGGGGATCTGCTCCTGAGAGAATTATCCTGTGGTGCAGAGGTAGTTCATGGCTCTTGCAACTGAATTTTGTGTGTGGAGATACAATCATGTAGGACCACCAAGGTAAGACAACCTATGCTGAAGTTGTGGGAGAAGATGCAAATCTGAAGCAGATGGGTCGTGATACACCGGATGAGGCACCTGAGTCAAAGAAGTGCAAGGATCATCATCACTTGGGGGTAGATGAGGATGTGATGGAAGATTTACAAAATGAACAACCTGTTGTTGAGGAGAAATTAGCTTTGGGGTTGCTTCAAGAAAATCCTACAAATTCCATGAAGTTCCAGTCTAATTTTCAGGCTGCTGAAGGGCTGACATTTGGAGTAGGTTCATCATCCAAGTCTGGGATAGGAAGATCCCCTTACAAGCTTAGGTAGAGGAGGCATGTAAACTCTGTGAAGGTGGATGAAAATGCTATTGCAGCTATTCTTAAAGTTGGAAGAATTCAGAAGTCTAATAATGGGGGAACTCAAGAAGGGAGATGAGAATTCTCTCTTGGAATGTGTGTGGGCTATGCGATAGAGTTCGAAGGGCCTCCCTTTTTAGATATCTGAGGGAGTGGGAGATTGACTGTGCACTCATTCAAGAAACTTATATTGAGGAGGAAGATAGTAAGGTGTGGAATGAGTTGAGGATGTCAGGAAGAGCTGAGTTGCGGTGCTCAATTCTCAAGGGAGATCTGGTGGTATTGCTTTCTGGTGGAAAAAGGTGTGTCTACAAGTGATGGAGATCCATAAATCCAAGCATATGATAACATGTAAATGCAAGAGGGTATAGGGGAGGTAGAATGCTTCATTACAGGAGCTTATGGTCCTTGTGTTGCTTCTGTTCGGCATGAGATGTGGGAGGCCTATCCAAGCACAAGGGACTCCATGGCTAGTGGGTGGAGATTTTAATTATGTTCTAACAAGGATGGACAGACCAAGTGGTGTGGTGGACAACGCAACTCTTGGTTTCCAATTGATGATACAAAATTTGGGCTTGAATGAGTTTCCCTCCTCAGGAGCAGAGTACACCTAGGGAAAGGGAAATAGTCTGATGTCTAAGTTAGATAGATTCTTTGGGAATGCAGACCTCTTGGACAAATTTCAGTTGTCATCTGTATCTGGTTTAGAACACCCCATCTCAGATCATACGCCTTTGGTCTAGGACAGTGGTGAGCATACACATACAGGGTCATACTTCAAGTTTAGAAGATCATGGCTGAGAGAACCAAGCTTTCGTGAAATGTTTGAAGCATGGTGGAGGGCCAAAGTGGTGGAAGGTATTGCTACAACCAAACTGGCATCAAAGTTGACTTTTATGCGCACCATGCTTAAGAAATATGGGACAGTGATAACTGCACTAAGAGAGCAGAGGTGCCATGAAGCGTTATTGGAAATTCAAAGGTTAGATGCAAAGGAGTCAATATCTCCTTTGTCTAACCAAGAACTGGAAATAAGGAAAGGTTGGCAAGAGGTGGTAGCGGAGGAGGATCTAAAGCATGAGATGGATTGGTGTGAATGTTCAAGGCAACTCTGGCATAAAGAGAGGGATGCCAACACAAAGTATTTCCACCTTGCAGCCACCTCATGTAGAAGACAGAACTTGATATCTTCTATTGTTAAAGGAGATCAGAGAATCTTTTCCTTGCAGGAGATCCGATCTGAAGCCATCAAATATTTCAAGGAGTCTTCACGGGCAGCAGACATGGGACAATGGAGAATCGTAGCAGGTGCTTTTCCTTGAATTTCAGAAGATTAGGCCAATAGATTGATTGAAACCATCTCTAAAAAAGTTGTGGATGCTATTAGTGAATTGAATAATGAAGGATCACCAGGCCTAGATGGTGTTCAAATTTTTTTCTACAAAGAATTATGGAATTTGCTAGGCGAGGAAGTGATGGAGGTTTTTAAGGAATTCAAGGCAACTATGCGTTTGATAAGATAAATCGATCATATCTTTTTCTTCTACCAAAGAAATAAGGTGCGGATAGATTTTCAGAGTTTAGACCTATTTCTCTTTCGAGCTCCATCTATTTGGTGGTGAGCAAAGTTTTGGCGAATAGACTTTGGACTATCTTGCAAGATCAAATTCTTCTTGTTTAGTCAGATTTTCTTCCTAATAGATCTCTACAAGAATTTTTCATCATGGACCAGGAGATGGTGAGTGGGTGGCATAGGAGAAAATGCAAGGCCTTTCTATGGAAAGTGGATTTCCAAAAGGCTTATGACTCTATTTCATGGCCTTACTTGTGGGAGATATTCAAAAGAAGAGACTTTCCATCTTTATCGATTCAGTGGATGAAGTTGTGCATCACCACGACCTCCTTCACCCCCTTGGTTAATGGTAAGCCCTGCGGGGCATGGATACAACCACAATGTAGAGTTAGACAAAGATGCCCACTTGCTTCATTGGTGTTTAACCTTGCGATTGACACTCTAGCTAGATATGCTTGCAGGTTATCAGAGGTTGGTATAATTAGAGGCTATTCCATCTCTAATAGGAGGGCCATGGCTCCAGTACTCCAGTATGTTGACGATACTATTTTTTTCGTAGAAGGGACAGAACATGAATCCCAGGCTCTGTGGCACATGGTTAAGATTTTTGGGGATATATCAAGTCTGAAATTGAACAGGGAAAAATCATCCCTGGTATGTTTTGGACTTAATGATTAGGAGAAAGCAGCATTATCTTCTATATTGGGCACACCACAAATTGCACTTCCAATTAAATACTTGGGGCTGCCTCTGAGATGCTCCAAATTGAAGAAGAGTGATTGGAATGTACTGTTTGAAAAAATTTCTATTAAATTAGAAAGTTGCAACAGTTGTTATCTCTTGGGAGGAAGGCTCATTCTATTGAATTCTGTTATTACATTCATCTCGATCTTCTACTTTTCCATTTTCAAAGCTCTTAAGTCCATCTGGAAGCGCATTGATGTGATGTGAAAGTGATTTTTTTGGAAGGGTGCGCGTCATGAAGGAAGATTTATGCAACCTTTGAAGTGGGAACAGCTATGTTGTCCCAAGGAATATGGTGGATTGGGAATAAAATCCCTTAAGGAGTTCAATGAGGCATTGCTAATCAAGTAGGCAATCAAACTCATTAATGGTGAAGAGAAGTTATGGACTGATCTCATTAAGGGTAGCTATGGCAGCTCTCACAGTGTTTTGAATAGGCTATGCCTATCAAAGCCATCTCCTTTTTGGCTATCTATGATACAAGCTATAAAAACTAATTAGGAGGGAGTGCAGCCAATTCTAGGGGACGACAGCTCCTTCAGCTTCTGGCAGGAGGGCTGGTCTTCACTGGGTATACTGAAGGAGGCTTACCCGAGAGTGTATGCGGTTGCTACAAATAAAGATGCTCTGGTCTACAGCTACTGATCTGAAGAAGAATACTGCTAGCAGATTAATGGGGCTAAAATGAGCAGGGAAGGCACCTAGTTATGGGAGGAGAAGATGCGGCTGATATCAAACCTACAATCTTTCAGACCAATGGCTGGATTGGAGGACAATTACATGTGGGACGGTATTTACACAACAATTCGTGCATATGAGAAAATAATGGTCATGTCCAGAGCTGAGGAGATTGATCAAGTTGGCAAGAAGCTATGTCTATTGAAAATTCCACTCAAAGTCCAAATTTTCCCTTGGTTGTGTAGGAGGGAGGGCTTGGTTACAGGGGACTTAAGGCATAGGAGGATGGGTATTGCTCAGCAGGTATGCCCCCTGTGTCACACACCGACAGCTTGGGTCACACAACGACAACTTGGGTCACATACTCTCATCATGCCTGGTGACAGATGTAGCTTGGAGAAGATTATGTCAAGAACCACTTCCTATGTGGGATTCATTGTGGCAAAATTTCTTACTATGAGATAAGTCACACATGCACATGGCAACGATTTTGTGGTGTGTGTGGAGGGGAAGGAATGAGCGTTTGTTTCAGGAGAGACCAATGTGGGTTGAGCAAATCATAAATGAGTGCTGGTCCCTTATACATATGTGGGGATCTATATTGTAGTGATCCTATCTTTTTAATATGATAAATAAAAGCCCTCCCGGATTGCTATCATAGTACGATAGCTTTCCTCTCAGTTTCAAAAAATATATATATGCTATTTGCAAGACTAATCTTTTAGGACTCTCATAGATTAAAGCTAGAAAATTTCTAACTTCGTCTCGATGTCCTTTTATCTTTATTGAGTCTAGATTATTTTGTAACGAACCTCAAAATAAGTTTCAAACAAATTTTCACACTTCACATAGAAAACAAGTTTTTAGGGTTATTGATCGACCAAATAATAAAATTGATCGACCAGCCAACTTAGTTAATAGATCAAAATGGCTCATTTTAGGAAGTTGGTAAATACACCTTTGATCTACCATTTAGGTTAATTAATCGACTAATCAATGATCGATCAAATAACTAATTTGACTGACCAAAGCTCATTTTGATCAACAAAGCTACCTTAATTGATTAACCAAGTTGATTTCCTTTTCTAGTCGATTTGCTAGTATAAATAGAGGTTGTATGTAACCTTTTTAAAACACACTCTCGAGAAGAAATCCATCTAGAAAAAATAGCATTTCGTGCTTTCCCTCTAAGTGCTTCTACGCTTCTGCTTTCACGACTTTCAAAGCACGTCGATTCAAACCTCCGTTAAAATCTTGTTTGACTTTCCTTGAGGTTCCATAGGTTTATACTATTTTTATATTACTTGTTGCTTTTGACTATGGATCCCAAGCTGTTGGGAGAAATTCGTTGTTGTTGCCGTGCTTCTCTTTAAGTTGTAAAGAGAAGAGACTGCTGTAAAAGGTTACGCCACCTTCGTTTCAAGTGGTGTGTTAGTGGATTTAGTAGCCTTGACTAATTGGGAAAATCCTAAGATGAGAGGCCTAGGTAATGGTTTTCACCCAGGAAGGGTTTCCACTATAACTTCAGGTGTCTTCTATGCTTGAATTTTTGTGGTTTGATTTGTCATTGCTACTACTATATTTAAGTTTATAAAAGGTGATACTATTCACCCCTCCCCTCTAGTATCCATTAAGATCCGCAGGAAACCTCGCTACTTACCTGACGAAGGGGATGGGGGATTTCGCCATTGGCAAGGAACAAATAGGAGGAAAGAGTTTGGGGAGAATAGCAGCTCTGGGCGACTCGAAGTGGAAGAGGGAGGACTACGACACGCTCCTTCGCGAAATATACTATAAATAATATATTTATAAATAATATATTATTTATAGTATTTATAAATATACTATAAATAATATATTTATGACATGAAATTGCATTTTTACCCATTTTAGCTATATTTAATTAAGTACCTAACATTATTAAGTTAATTAACAAATTAGGTAATATAAATATAATAAATTAGATATAATACTTATATATAGCTAAATGATTGGATTGAAGTCCCAATTATTAATTAAAAATTAATAAATGTTTATTAACCCTTAATTTAGGTATTTTAACATATAAATAAGTTCCTTACTATTATTTCCCTAAATATATAATTAACCCTAATGTAATTTTATTCACTAGTAATTTAACTAGGAAAACTAATTAATAATGATGAATTAGGAGCCATGATGAGTCTCTCATCACTTCCCATGAGATGCAGCGATGTCTCAATCCTAATATGCAAGAGGTCGTTAAGAATGAAATCATTAAATGGCTTGATGCGAGCATTATTTACTCGATCAGTGACAACCCCTAGGTGAGTCCAATTCATGTCGTGCCCAAAATGGCAAGCCTCACTATCCATGTTAATGACAAGGGCAAATCCATCCTTACACGCATTCCTACATCTTGGAAAGTGTGTGTAGATTATAGGAAACTAAATGCTGCTACTAAAAAAGACCATTTGCCGCTACCTTTAATTGACCAAATCGTGGAGCGGTTAATCGTAAATCAGTTCTTTTATTTCTTAGATGGGTTCTCAGGCTATAATCAGGTAGCAATCAACCCCTATGATCAAGAGAAGACCACTTTCACCTACCCAATTGGCACCTTTGCCTTCCGAAGGATGCCATTCGAACTCTATACGCACCAGCTACCTTCCAGTGTTGCATGCTAGCGATATTCCATGACATGGTAGGTGATTTTCTTGAAGTCTTTATGGATGACTATTTGTTCTTAAAATCAACCTTTGATGACTGTCTAACCAACCTGATCCGCATCCTTCGGATATGTATTAATGTGAACCTCATGTTTTCTTGGGAGAAAAGCCACTTTATGGTGCACAAGGGTATTATTTTGGGACATATCATCTCCGAAAGAGGTATTGAGGTGGATAGAGCTAAGGTGGATGTGATAGTTAATTTACCTATACGTTGCTCTGTTAGGTAAATCCACTCCTTTCTGGGTCATGTTGGGTTCTATAGGAGATTATCAAGAATTTCTCCAAAATTTTCAGACCTTTGACACATCTCCTATCGACTGATGTGTCCTTCAACATGGGCCCCAATTGTATTCGAGCATTCACACAGTTGCATGATGCTGTCACCAAGGCCCCTATTCTCCAGCTGCCTAATTGCTCCCTTGACTTTGAGGTGATGCGTGATGCTTCTGACTTAGCTGTTAGAGACATCTTAGGATAAAGATCCAATAAACACCCCTTCGTGGTGAACTACACCAGCAAGACGCTAGATGAGGCCCAACCTAATTATACGACCACTGAAAAGGAGTTGCTGGCAATCGTCTTTGGGCTAGAGAAATTTAGATCTTATCTTCTAAGCTCCCATGTTACCATCTTCATTGACCACGCAGCCATCCGTCATCTCTTGCATAAGGACACTAAACCCCGATTGATTCAATGGATAAGGCCAAAGCCCAGAATGTGATCACAAACCATCTCTCTAGACTTGACCTTGATCATATTGGACACTCCCTGCCGATGATTGAATATTTCCCTGATGAGCACCTTCTAGCAATAAATGTGGCAAGTGACCTTGGTATGCCGATATCACTAATTACCTTGCCTCTGGTTCTCTTCCCCGAGGCTAGCCTAAAAACCAATGCGAGCATCTTATTGCAGAGGCAAAGTATTATTTCTAGGATAATCCACTTCCTTTTAGATTAGGTGTTGACTAGATTATCCGTCGCTATGTTCCTAATAGCAAGATCCCTGGTGTGCTATCCTTTGGCCACGATTAGGCCTACGGAGGCCATTTTTCTTGGAGGAAGACAGCAGCCAAGGTGTTGCAATGCGGATTCTTTTGGCCTTCCCTTCATCATAGTGCACACAATTATGCTAAGTGCTACACTAGGTGCTAGTCGCTTGGGTCAATGTTATGTCGTGACATGATGGCCTTGTAACCCATCTTAGTGTTCGTGGCATAAATCGCGTAAAGAAGATGAATACGACGTAGTATAGCACGAAATACGTCTCGACAAATAAATTTCAACGGAATAGGTGAGTCCTGGTCGAACTTAAGAAGGTAGAAAACATTTTCGATCTCAAACTGATTTGGATCTAAATACCAAATAGATAATAATGACAATATATATAAAGAGAATGTAGCCATTAGTTTGATCAAATAATTCTAGAATTATAGCTTTGTAATGCTAAAATAAGAGTAATTGAATTACAGAAAGAAACTAGAATATCACTATCTAATTTGGCAAAATAAGGGCACCACGGGTGGTCCATGGGGGCCTTCTAGAAAGGTTGGGGAGAGCAACGATGGTTCCTCAAGGTGTCTTGGTAGGCACTTCAGAAGGATAGTCGGAGACGGAGAGAGAAGACGAAGAAGCTCTGAAGAGTTGGAGAGGGTTTGGAGGAGTTGTTAGGAGTCAGGAAGAGTTTCCTTCAACTGGGGGGCTTTGGGCCTTCTTTTATAGCTTCATTGAGGGGCAAAGAGGGCATTTGTGCCCCCAAAACTGTGCAACAAACCTATGGTGATCGATCCGTCGATCGGGAGATCAACGGATCAAATCGCACCTCAATAGACCTTCATTTGCACTTTCTATGCCCGAATTTACTCTCAGGCCGACACGTGACGGCCTCTCGTCACTTAGATCTTCATCGCACGGCTCGCGCGCTCTTGCTTCAATGCTGCTCTGACTTTCTCTCTCCTTGCACGCCCGCTCGCCCTTTTATTGCGCCTAATGCTCTTCAGCAGATCATAGCTATCCGATCGTGCCACAGCACCGCCTTTGAATTCCCACTTCGCGCACACCACCTTTGAATTCCCACTTCACGCACACATGCGTTTACTCACACGTTCAACCAATGCCTGCCAGCGCACCACGCAATCGTGCCTTAGCCGCTTGATGTTGATCGGATGCTTGAGATTCACCCGCACGCACTACCGCCTTGATCTCCTGTGGATTGCACCTCAAACGTTCACCCATGGCTTGAGTTTGACCGTGCTGTCTAACGTGCTGGAGGCGTGTATTGTTTCAGCTGCCATTTCCTGCTCGCATGCCCTCAGCCGTTGGATGGAGATCCAACGGTTGAGCATCTTCCTTCATTGATGAGGCATGCTTGGAGCAGCAACATGGCCATTTTTTGAAAAGATGCCTTCAGGAGTTGGGGCGATGATGTTGGACGGCTGCGGTGTCACGTGGTGCCATTGTGGCCATCCATCTTCTCTTCTTTGTAGACAGTGTTATAGGCTTCCAATCGAGATGATTTTTGTGCCGTTGGCCTGTGATCGTAGATTCGGATCCATCTATGCGGTTGGATTGAACATCTGAGGTTCAGATTTTCATCTATTTGCCTCTTGGCTCTTTCTCTTCTACGGACTCCATAGGGTGCTACAGGACTCTGATCGATGTGATCTCGGAAGCATTAGACTCCCATCATCGTTTTGAGGAGATCCATAAGGTTGGATTGGTCATCCGCAGTGCCAAATTTCTTACGATTATTAATATCTCTAAATTAGAACATACTACAACATTATTATTTACAAAACAAATAAATAAGCTACGATGTAAAGTATGATGCTTATGTATGTAGAATACCTAACTTAGGCTAGGTTCTAACTTAATTCAAGTGGATTAGGAACTAAGATTGTTGTGCAATCATACCCCCATGCCTAAGTCTTGCTAGTCCCTAGCAAGTGCAAGACTAAATGCATTTTATTAAGAGTTTGTCCAGAGATTTATTTCTTTTTGTTTCATCCAAAAATTTAGAATCCAGATAACCGTGAACATGTAGTGTTGTAGCTTCTGCAACAGATCCAAGAGAAAAGTCAACATACATCTAAAGCTCATACTTGACCTCTTCTCTCAGGGACATAGAATATTCTCTGGTTTTAGCCCTGGCTTTTTAGCTTAGGTAAAAGATGTGTGAGTTAACTAGTTTTGTATTTGGTGGCTCACTTTCTTCTGGTGCTACATAGAGACTACTATTTCAGAATCTATATTTCCAGATTATTAAATAAATCAACTTAGAGAGAGGCTGGAAAACTGTGCTCTCTTAAGTCTTTTGTACTTTTTCTTCTCTCTCCCTTTTTCCTTTTTCTTTTGTTCTTTTTTCTTTCCTTCTCTTTTTTTTTTCTCTTTTTCTTCTTGAGCTCACATCTCACCAGATTTGCAAATAGATTTGGTGATCTCTCATGGCATTACACTTCAATTAGGTTTTGATAACCCTATGACTAAGTCAGAAGCCCTAAGCCTGTATTCAGGCAATCAGAAATACAGAAAACATAGGTCAAAGCTATATTTAATGGTTCGTGGGGGTGGTAGGTGTTGTTACTTCAATGTACTTGACTCAACTTAAATAAAACTCATACTTCTTAACATGCCATTCTTTTTTTTTTTCCTTCTTTTTTTCTTTCTCTTTTTTCTAAAAATTGTTCTATATACTTTTCCTTTTTTTCACATCCATATCTACTAACATAATACCATATTTACCAACACAACGCAATGTAGCATATGTACTTTTATTCATGAGGCATTATTTGGAATTGGAGTGTTTAAGAGGATATCGGGTGGCTTATTTGGTGGATGTGCCTATTCTCGGCACCGGGAGGGGAATGAATAGGATAGCGTATTTCTGACCTTGACATTAGTACCCTCTTTTAGCCAAGGATTCCATAAAGGACAGTTATGACTATCCACCTCAATCTTAGTTTTATCAGAACCCGCTCTCTGTGTATTTGCCTTATTTGGTGGCTCTCGCAAGGATTCTCTCAAAGAATTTGTACGCAAGAACTGAGAGTGAAAATTATGCCTAACTCTGAGTATCATTATCTAATTATCCAGAATTTAAGATTCCTTACACTAATCATAGAGCACCAGTAGACTCTTTACTCTCACCTCACACATGTTTGGTGGATCTACTAGAAGATGGTTCACCTGACTCCCTGATTACTATTCTACATGCAAGTGTGAAATTATAGTGGATTCTAAGTTCAGGAATCTACTAAAGAATAAATCCCTAATAAAACCTCTTGATAAAATGATCTATTCCCCCCAGGTGTTGGCAGAAAATTTTCAGTTTATATGTACTACCCCCACCCCCATGCCTAAGTTCTCGCATGTCCTCATGCATAAATAAAAGAAATTGAAATAAGGCAAGGTGCAAGTGGATAGAAATCACCTGAAACTACTCTTGACTTATGAAAGAGCAATCTTTGTTTTCGATAAAAATTTTAACATAAAATGATGTGTCGTTATAGTTCATTATGTGGTAGAAAATCACTTTTCAAAACATTTAATATTCAAAATCTAACCACGAAAATAGTTAGGTCATCTCCACAGGGAGGAATTAGCCTATTAAACTAGTGAATGGTGTCTCGTTTATTAGGAAAACTCAGCGCGTGCGCATACTAATTGGTGCACTTATTCTCAACATAAATTCTTGATTTAAATAATTAATCAAGAATATTTGTGTTCATATGCAAACATCACCACTATAGGAATAGAAGAATCTTAATATTGGTACAGGTAAAAATGTGTTAATATTTATCTCTTCCAGAGCAGAGTCCGATCATATAATCAATAACTCATATTCTATATTCTTTATGAGAAGCAAGCAACTCAAAGTAATTTAGATAACCAAGAGGGTTGTTCATGCAATTCTGCCTTAATGTATTAAATCAGAAAAATAAATGAATAGTGTATCTGCAATGGCATAAGTTGTAATTTTTAATATGGCATGCACTATAGAGAAATAGGGAAAGGTTTCCCCCGCTCACATGCGCGGAGGAGGGGTTCGCCAGCCGCGAGTCTGGGTGGAGGAGACGTGTGAGAGGAGAGTCTCACAAGAGTGGTAGCGGCACGACCGGAGGTGGCCGGACGGTGTAGGAAAACGCCGGCAACGGCTATGTCAGGTGGTGCTTGTGGGTCTCGTGGAGGTCGGATGGAGGTGTGGACAGCCTTGTGAGGGTGAGGCGAGCTCGATGGCGTTGACAGAGCGAAGTTTTGTCGTCAAGAGTGGTGGCTACGTGGAAGGGGGCAGTGCTGGTGATGAGTTCTTTTTGGGGAAGTCGTAGTGGGTGCATGGAAAGGAAGAAGAGGAGGAAGATGAAGAAGACGAAGAAGAAGCAGGGGCAGGGGTGGGTTTGGCCTACGTGGTGGCGTGCGCGCGGCTATGGCTTAATGGTGGCTGTGGTGGTATTGCGCGCACGCAAGGATGCATAAGGGAACGATGGTGCATGGTGGGTGTAGCGGCGCGCTGGAGGTGCTTTGCGGCAGGGGAGTTTTTTTTGTTTGGAGAAGATGAAGGTGGTGACAGTGGACGAAGCGGCTGATGTTGGTGGAGCATTTGTCGGGGAAGAGCGGGAAAGGGTGTGGTGCGTGCTGTCACTACACACCACTTCGTCGGAGATGAGCGATGATGTTGGAGCAAGCTGGGGCCATGGTGAGCGCTTGGTTCACAAGGTAGGTTTGTTCCATGGTGATGGAGGAAGGAGGAGATCCCCACCAGGGGGAAGGGTTCTCTGCGGATGGCCAGCCGTGCCTTTTTTTAAAGGCTTCTTCATCTGTTGTTTTCTTCAGCCGTAAGCCTCTCCAACCACTCGCAAGTATCGCAAGTGGTTGGAACAAAAGGATAAGTCTGGCGGTGACACATCAGACGTTTGATCTGAGCTTCAGACATCTTAAAAAAAATCTAAAGCTAGTGTGTTTGTGAAAGTGGTTCCTAACGTCCAATCTAAGCTCAGGACGTCTTATATAAGCAAAAATGGACGTTGGACTTTTGCACCTAGCCTACATTCATGAAATAAATAATGTTATCATGTCATATGTTGTTAAATTTAAAATTAGCGCATAAATTTACAAGCAGGCTAAGGTGAATTGTCTTTTAACTCCTACTCAATTAACAATTAAGGATAACTAATTAAAGAGTACTTAAGCCAAATAATGGTCCACAAAAGTGGACTTATCAACTTGTCATTCAACTCATGTCAACACTACAATGGTAACCACAATATGCAGATATGCCAAAATGAAATATGCTATGTATAAGGGATTTGTATATATGTATAAGTGCTGAGTTTAACGCCTCCAGCTGAGCGAAATGTTAGTCACACATCCTCGAGAAGATGTATCATTTTGTTAGAAGGAGGAAGTTCCTGGGCTAAAAATGGCTTCAGTCACTGGACATTTACCGTAAACACCTGCCCAGATTTCGGGTCCATAATTTGGATCGCCCGTTAGGATACGGGTGGATCACCAGATATGGCCCAGTCCACTTGAACTTGAGCTTTCCCACAAAGAATTTGAGTAGGGAATCAAATAACCAGACCTGCTAGCTAGGAGTGAACTCCTTCCTTGGGATCTGTCGGTCATGGAAAGCCTTAGTCTTATCTTTGTATATCTTTGCATTCTCGTAGGCTTCTTGCCGAATCTCTTCTAACTTGCTGAACTTGAGCTTTCTTTCATAACCTCCTGTTTCGAGGTTAAAATTACACTTCTGCACCACCCAAAAGGCATGGTGCTCCAGCTCTACTGGAAGGTGCCAGGCCTTTCCATACACCATGCGGTATGGTGACATTCTGAGTGGGGCCTTGTACGCGGTCCGGTATGCCCAAAGTGCATCAATCAATCGATCAGACCAATCCTTCCTATCAGGTCTAATCGACTTTTGAAGAATGAGCTTGATTTGATGGTTAGACACTTCAGCCTACCCATTAGTTTGCGGGTGATATGGGGTAGCAATATGGTGATGTGCCCCGCATTTCATCAAAAGAGATCTGAAATGGGCATGGATGAAGTGACTGCCCCCGTCGCTAATCAGAGCGTGGGGGACAACGGATCTCGCAAAAATAGATTCCCGTATGATGTGAATACATCTGAATAGCCAAAAATGTCTATTAATGCATGTTCTTAGTATCATATAAGCATCATGCATTGTAAATATTACATAACATGCATCATTATGCATTTAGGTCAAATTATACAAATTGTATAGCAATTTCTTCTTCTTGGTGGCCAGGGATTAGGCGACATTTAATCGGGCCTCGGATTGAAGATCCAACCATACGGATTTGATTAGGGCGACGATCGGAGTTCAACGACTCCAAAATCACCCTGATCAAACTTCCATAGCATCAGATATAATTCGAAGAAGATCAGAGATCAAGGGGCCAAGATGGTGTAAATCTGTACATCAGATGACAAATCCGACCACACAGATGGATTTGGATCAACGATCACAATCGAACAACGTGAAAATTGATCCAATCCGACATTTGTGGCACCATCTACAAGATATAAAAGATGGACGGCCAAGATGGCACCACGTGGTGCCATCTCAGTCTCCCACACCGGCCAAAGGTGCCCACTCCCTCTCTCCTCAACCATGCGATCAGATCTGGGTCATTGGATCTTGATCCAATGGCCATGGACGTTCGTGCCTTAATTTGAAACCGCGACCAAATGGTAGCCGTAGTGCAGCGGTCTCGAAGCCACGGGCGACGCGGAGGTCACACGTTCGAAACCCCGCAAGCACCTCAAATCAGCTGAACGCGGGGCGCGGTTGATTTTAACCGTGCAATGCACATCGGGCGGCGGTAGGAGCGCCACATGGCGCGCCCAGATGCAAGGAGCGCCACATGCATGATCAGACGTGCCTCTGCACGCGCAATCGCATGCAGGCGAGGCATTATGAAGGTGCGGTGCAATGCAATCTCAGCAGTCGATCGCAAGATCGGACGATTGAGGTTGTCTGGACATGCACGAGCATTGTTGAGCACGGGAGAAGAAGAGGCGGCGTGTGCACGCGAGCTAAGGTCACGTTCAGGGCCATTAGTGACGCTCAAATCCGTCCCTAAAGGCCCCTACATTAATGTTTTTAACTTGAAAAGACCTTTTTGCCCCCAACATCTACACCTATAAAAAGTCCTACGCCCCCCACATTTCATTCATCCCTTCCTTCACCTCTCTCCCTCTCCAAAGCTCTAAAGAAGCTTGTCCCAAACCTAGGATGCTCCTCTAGATTTAAAATCAAAGTTTTCTTGCCCCCATTCCAAAAGTGGATCCCGCAACAACGATGCCCTGCCTCGCCCCCAGTTCTTCCCACTTTGTTCTCCGTCTTCCGTCTTCCAGGCGTCGTCCCGTCCGGCTCGTCCTCCAAGTAGCCGTCGAGGAGTATAACTTCTCACCTCCTTTCTCTTTATTACTTTCTAGAGTATATTTCACTGCTTTCTAGTTGTAATATTTTCCACATTCTAGCTATAATATTTCCTGCTTCTAGTTGTAAAAACATTATCCATACTATTATGTTTTTATTCTCTCTCTCTCTCTCTCTCTCTTATTATTAATATCGAATTCATTGTGATTATCTCTCTTTCTAAGCAAAAACAACAAAAAAAAATATAATCGTCGATTTCAAATCGACATAGCCTCCCTATGTTCGACTTGGAATTCTTTTCAAGTTTCGGTAAAATTTATTTGTTGACGGATTTCTCGCAAATCACACTACAACGATGAGTTTTCACAACTCAACTTCCATTTGCGACGATTTTCCAATTCAACATTTTGTCGCCGTTGTCGGGGAGGCAACGAATCTTGATTTTCTTTCTGCATTTCACGCACTTAATTATTTTCTAACTTGCTTTTATTTCTCTTCTATTTTTTTGCAGGTACCTCAACAGGGAATCTTCAAGCGGTAGAAAGGAGTAAAGTGCAATTGAAGACAACTATAAGTGCTCCCCATTCTTTACCCTCAATAGATTTCATTCCACAACCCTAATTCAAACCCTAATTAACTTAGGTGTTCGCATAAACTTTAGGATTAGTTTGGATGCTTTGATTTCCACCCCCACTCATCTTACCCTTGTAAAAAAAAATAAACAAACAAAAAGATACTTCTTGTGGGACAAATTAACATACACACTACATACACCAACATTCGAGGCACATAACCTAACTTGATTTTTATCTACTCAACCGGGATTCCAACCTTTGGAACTAGTACACACACCCAAACACATAATTGAGTAGAAATCAGATTAGGTAACCACTTGTGTGCCAAACTTAGTGGTGCATTAAGGCCAATTGTTTGAGTTGTTTGGACTGCACCACTCCATCTAAAATCAACTCATCAAGTAGCTTCCCATAGGATTAACAATTTAGGTCAATACCAGGCACTCCACTTTACTTTTGATTTTAAAAGGAAAATATCTTCGCCCGTGTTTTGAAAATCTGGTTTGCCTCTTGAACTTGATTGAATTTACCTAATTCTAAACCCTAAAAGCTACTTAAGTAAGCTTTGAACCTTAAAATCCATTCATCTAAATAATCTTGCTTGAAAACCCTGGTTGAGCACGCACTCACACATATTCATTCAATCATTAAGGGCACAACCCATTTTAAGAGCCCACTACATTCCATAAGCACTACAATCCTAAACCTAAGTTAAAATTGATTAGACATTGGCCTTAAGGACTGATTCACTCTTCGGGGCCCAGATTGAGATTGTTCACGATTAACCTCCTTGTACTGATCAATCTAATGTCTAGCTAGGGGAGTAGCGTCAAACGGCCATGGTTGGGAGGTACACTAGGAATCAAAGGCGCAAGTCGAAGGAAGAACGATCTCCCCAGCCCCTCCTTCTAACTGGTTGGATTGACTGGATACAAGTAGAGTAAATCATCTATAATTTTAAGACGGATTATGAGAGTCTATAGATCCTTAGGCTGTCCAACATAAGGACAGGCTTGTTTTGTTCTGCTGCAAGATTCTTATCCCTAGTCCTTCTGACCTCTTCCTAGTTTATCTTGAAAGGAGGTCATTTAATCCCCGATTGGAAGGACCATTAGATCATTCTGGAGGTGTAGATTGAATTTTGGCCAAATTGATCCCATGGCCAATCAACAACCTCCTCTGCCTCAAAATCAACAAGAGATGTTTCAAAGGCAGCTGGAACAAATGCAGAGAATGTAAGAATGGTTCCAAAGAATGCAGGGCACTTAGCCCTTGAAAGATTTTTATGATCCTTCAAATTATGGGGAACGTCCCGGTGTCCAGATTCCAGTCGGAGACGTTGAAATCAAGTCCCAAGTGTTAAGCCTGATCAAACATTTTCATGGGCTTGGCTCTGAAGATCCGTTTCAGCATTTGGAGGACTTGACAACTTTGGTCCAGACCACCAAAGCACGAAACGTGAATGAAGAGCAAATGATCGTGAGGCTCTTTCCCTAGTCTCTTAGGGATAAGGCTGCTCATTGGTACAGGACCATAGGAAGGCCGATAGCAACTTAGAATGATCTTAAATCAGCTTTCTTAAAGAAATTCTTTCCAGTTGGGCGTACTTATGCACTGAGGTGGGCGATTACTACTTTCACCCAGCAGCCAGGGGAGCAGTTTCATGTTGCCTGGGAGTGATTTCAGGACTTATTGCAGAAGTGTCCACACCACAAGGTGATGAAATGGCAATTCATGCAGATCTTTTACCACGAGTTGACTAAGCAACCTAGAAATCATGTGGATGCCTCCTGCAGAGGCAATTTCCTCAACAAAGACACAGATAGTGCACATGATTTGTTTGAAGAAATGAGTGAAAATTCAATCAATCATGCTTCCATGGATACGATTAACCAATCCCAACAACCCAAATCGAATGTTAATAAGGTCCATGACTCTCATTCATTTGATATGGAGCTAATTTGTAATAAATTAGATAAGGTGGACCTGGTTACCACAAGGATGGAGGAGTGGATGGCTGGAAACTCTGTGAACAATTCTCGATCCACTCAATCCTAGAATTCGACATTCCATTCTTTGCGAGCTCCTTTTGGATAGGAGTTCGTGAATCAACTGGATGCGGCTCAACCTGTGAGCCAGCATTGCTCAGAACCCCACAGGTTCAAAGCTGGGGCCTTGGATCCCAGTTTCTCTTATCCCTCTCTTTCTTTCTCTCCATCCTCGCCCTATGAGGATGTTTATGCTGTACAAGAGAACGTTAGGTCCAACCCATATTCCAATGCTTATAATCCGGGTTGGAGGAACCACCCTAACTTCTCCTGGAAAAATCCAAGGTAGTAGACCCAATTCAGACCCAGCAACTATGCTCCACAAAGACTAATGGGTCAGGGTCATGTTTATACTCAACTGCTCCCGAATTAGGTCAATCAGCCAGTTTGGAATGCTCATCAACTCGTAGGGTAGGCTGATTTGAACCGTCAGATGGTAGAATGCAAGGATCTATGCTCTAGCTCATGCAACAAATGTAAACCTCACTAGGCAACTTGTAAATTGGGCTCATTGCTAATACCCATTAGCTCGGATCTTTGCCATCTCAACCCGTACCCAACCCGCACAACATACAGAATCCGAGCAATCAAACCTAATGGCATGGGAATCAGAGGGACCCACACACACATGCTTAGGTGGTTGGGTAGGGTCCTTCCTCTTCTGCTTCTTCATCAAATCCGAGGTTTTTGGCTAATCAAGCCCCTCTGATCTTTCCTAACCCTCTCCAAGACCCAAACCCATATGCATCTGCCAACTTTGTTACTTAAGGAGTGGAAGGCAAACCTAGGACCCACACCAACCCTACTAATGTAGACAGATCAATTTAGGTTAAAATACCTATTTATGCATGTTCCTAGGCTTAGATTTACATTCCATATTATAAATATTTCATAGCATGCATCATTCTGCATTTAGAGTAGTTATGTATATTTTAGGTTAATTACATGCTTTTTTGTGGTCAGGAGAGTAGGAGATTTATTTCAGAGCCTCAGATTGACGATCCGACCATACGGATGTAATCAGGACGACGATCGAAGTCCAACGCCACCGAAATTGCCTTGATCGGACTATCGTAGCACCATATGCAATCTGAGGAAGGTCAACGGCAAAGGAACTATGTGACATAATTCAGGGCTTCAAACGACCAATCCAACCACACGGACGGATTCGAGTCGACGATCGCAGCCCAACGACACTAAAATCGACTCAATCTAACCTCTGTAGCAGCCCCTACAACAGAAAGAAGATGGACGACCCAGGTCACGCCACGTGGTGCAACCCAAGTTGCCAATGCGCACTCATGCACCACCGCACGTGCACAACAGCGCAAGTGCACATGCGCTCGCAGAGGCATGCATGCACGCAAGAGCAGCAGCGCGGGTGCACGCACGCACGGAGGCATGCGTGCAAGGCAACACAGCATGTAAGGGCATAAGGCGCGTAGGCGTGTAGCACGCGTGCGTGCGCGACAAGGGCGCGTGGAACGTGCGCCAGTGGTGTGGCAGCAGAGGCGCGGAGCGCACGCCAACGCAGCGATAGTATGGGCGCAAGGTTGTCTTCAGCAACATTGCGGCCAATCTTCAGCGACGTTTATGACCATCACTAAATGTCCTGTATACGAATTTGTTTCTTTCCTCCACTATAAAAGGACCCCTAGCCCTCCCATTCTTCTTCATCTCTTCCTTTCTTCCTCTCACCACCTCCAAGGCTCCAGAGAGAGCTTCTCCTAAGCCCGGGATGCTCCTCTAGAGTAGAAAACAAATATTTGTTCCTGCCTCTCATCCCCCTTGGTGGAGCATCCCATGGTCGTCTTCTCACCTCCCTTCAGTCAGAAGATCCTCGCCACGACGCTGTCTTTCCCCGCCCTCCATCCTCAGGCTTTGTCCTCGTTCGTCCCGCTCCTCACTACCTTCCTCCAGGCAACGTCAGAGCGAGTCATCCTCCAAGCGACCGTCGAGGGGGATTTCTCTCACCTATCTCTATCTTTATTACTTTCGTAGTGTAGATTTCCCTCTTTCCTAGTTGTAACAAACATTTGTTTTGAAATATATGACTATTTCTCTCTCTCTCACACATTTTACAAGTAGATTAGTTAGATAAAATTTCATCTACCTAATCTCTTGCTTGCTAAAATTACCAAAAAGAAATTAGAAAAGATAAAAATGACAAAAATAAATAAAAAAAGAAATGTGGATTTTCAAAACCAAACATTCGCCTCCCCGTGTTCGACCCAGGACTTACTTTCTGAGTTTCAATTATAAATTTTATCTGATCAACGGATTTTCTCGTGAATCGAACTACGATGACGGGTTTTCCAAAATCTAATCCTTTCCGCATGCGAATCCGCCACTATAGTTTTGGCGCCGTTGCTGAGGAGGCAATGCTCTTTGGTTTTTGTTGCGTTTTCCCGCATTACTTACATATTTTTCTAACCTATCTTTCTTCTTCGATTTATTGTCTTGCAGGAACCCGATTGAAGAGCCGAAGGCGGTAGATTGGAGTAAAGTGCGAGTAGAGATATTTGTAAGTTCATCCCCCCACCACCCCTACCCTAGTTTCCATTTCGTCACACTAATAACTCAAACTCAAATCAACCTAGGTGCTTTTATAAAGCCTAGGATAGATTTGACTATTTGATTATCACTTCGCCTCACCTCACCCACCCGCATATATTAAAATATATATATATATATATATATATACTCTTCTATTATGGGATTTTCTAAAAGAGACACACATTAACACTCACAACTCCCGACTTATGATGCATCATTCCACTTTGATTCTACCACTTAATCAGGATTTGACCTGTGGACCCGGTACACTTCAACTCAATACACATAAGTGAGTAGAAATATGACTAGGTTAAGACTTTTTGTGTGCCTTAACTAAGTGGTACAATAGGCCAATTGATTGAGCTGTTTGGGCTGTACCACTCAAATTAAAATTGATTCATCAAGTAGCTTGCCACTTAAGGTTGATTTTTAGAACTGAACCAGGCACTCCACATTTTATTTCTAATTATTAAAGGAATATATCTACACCCATGTTTTCAAAACTTGGAGTGTTCTCCTAAACTTGATTGAATACACCTAATATTAAACCCTAAAAGCTACTAAACAAGGCTAAACCCTAAAAGACACATCATCAAATAACCTTGTTTGCAAACCCTGGTTGTGCACACACACACATTTGAATTGATCATTAAGGGCACAACCCATCTAAAGGGCCCATCACATTCCAAGAGCACAATCATTCCAAGCCTAATTAAAACTAAGTAGACGTTGGCCTTAAGGATTGATTCGCTCTTCGGGGCTCAGACTAAGATTTTTTTCGATTAATCTGCTTCTACTGGTCCATCTGATGTCAAGCTAGGGGAGTAGCGTCAAACGACCGCGGCTAGGGGGTATACTAGGAACTAGAGGTGCAAGCCAAAGGAAGAACCTTCTCCCTAGCCCCTCCCTCTAACTGGATGGATTGACTGGATAGAAGTAGACCAAATCATTTATAATCTCAAGATAGGTCCTGGGAGTCGTAGGTCTTTAGGCTAACCCACCTAAGGACAAGGTTGATTGCTTGTATTGCAGGGCTTCTTTCTCTCTTCTGATTTTCCTTCTATTCTACCATGTATCCTTCCACATCCTACACTCATTTCCCATCCTACCCTCCTACCACCACTTATACCCAAGATGATTACTATCCCGACTTGACTTATAATTACCCATCCACTAGCTGGGATAGCTTTGATTGGGGATACGATATCAGAACTCAATGTCCAGGGCCTAACTCTGGACAACAAAACTATGACTGTTATCCTTCCCACACCTACAATGATTATAGATCTCCACCCTTTGATGATCAAACCAACCCGATCTACAATTAGGAAGGATACGATGATTATAAGATCTACCCTCCCCAGTATTCCACTGAATATAGGTCACCTCTATTCTAAACAACTCGAGATGACCAACTATCAGGGAGGGACCCGAGAACCTCAATATCTTGACTCCCTTAGAATGAACCCAAACCTACCCAACCCTGAACTGAACCATTCGATTCAGGTGAACTACGTCCAAGACAGGATGTTGGCTAACTTGAGAAATACCATACAATCTTTAAAAGCTCAGCCAATACCATGCACCGAAGCATTGGAGCCTACGATAAAAATGATTGATGTGCTGAATAGGTCTTTATTGGATTTGCTCCAAAATGTTAGGGATAAGGGCGTGGGTAAGTTTCTACTTGGGAAATTGTCGAGATTAAGTATGAAATTCGTGGTTGCCTTAGTACAATCTTGGGATGATTCCCAGGATGAACCCCCTTCAGGAAAGCCAATGTCTGAACCTGTTCAAGAGCCTGTCGGGGGAGATACATATGTTGAGACTAGGGATGACCAGGTTGGGCTAGAGCAACCCATTGAGGATGTACTGAGTTTCTCACCCGAGAACCTAGAGCCAGGGAATAACCAAAATATGTCTCCATGGACCATGAAATGACATATGATTTTGAGACATATATAAATAAGGATCATGAATTCCTTGACTCTGAGGGTGAAAAATCTCTTAGTAAAGTCTCACTTGAGCGTAAGGAAGATGATTTTAGTGAGACAAACAGGCTTGAGGAATCTGATTAACCATTTGATAGCCCAATCATTGAAGAGTATGATCATGTTGGAGCTAACTTGGATGATTCGAATACTGAAAATTCAATCAGTAGCCCCATTCCTCAACCACACCCTAAAGAATTGAGTGATGATATTTTTGAGATCACCAAGCCCAAGTCAATCCCGATTCAGTCACAATTATTGGACTTGGATGCCTTAGATGGGGTGTACAACGATTTGGAGGTCCCGGGAACATTGATTTTAGAGGGTAGAAATGTGGAAATGAAAATCTGGGAAGCTACTTCTAAGGGAAATACGATTTTGGATATAAGAGTTCCGGTTGACCTAAAATCACCTATCTTCTATCAGGACCCTTACGATATCTTTCACGTGTGACCCAAGCTTGGAATAATTGACTATCTTCCGGAGTTGAACTATAAGTGGACACCCAATTTTAATGAATCAAATCAATCCGTTGTCCAACACTTTAGTCTTGGGTTGCACACCACCAAACCGCAGACCCGACCCAACAAGCACAATAAGCTCAGGTTCTGGATGATTTTCATCCAGAACCTTAGAACCACTCGACAATGGGGCATGGGTCTGCACTACAACTTAGTCCACGTCTATGGACATCTTCTACTGATGGGTTTGAGGATTAATCTTTTGATTTTGATTTTGACCTGCACCAGTTAATTCTCAATTTCTTCCTTGTATGTATATTATGCTTAGCTGAAGGCATTAAACTTAGCACGTGTGTATACTCTCTTCTCTCTGCGGAGATGACTGGGTTGTCACAAAATTCAGGTAATATTCTGTTTACTCTACCCTTTTCATGTCTTTATTTTCACAGTGAAGACATTGTATCATTTAAGCATAGGGGGTGGATAATTAATTCCTGAAATCATTTTGTTAACTCCGTAGAATTTCTTTTAGTTTCTTTAAAAAGATGAAAATTCAAAAAGACAAAAAAAAAATAGAATTAAGAGAAGGGAACTTAGGCATTAGGTGTTATTAACTTTAGGAAATGATACGAGAGGACCTAAATACTTAGACTCTTCAAGCTTTCAGGCTTAATTAGCCCAGGTGTCCACTCAAATGTGGACTTAGTCTCGAGTTCTCACCAAGTAATTATCCTTTAAATTGGTCAATAAATTGGGGTGATAAGTATACGACTTATCAACCTGCCCTCTGATTTAAGGGGACTTTAAGCCTAAGCATCTACACATTGTTTGCACTGACTCACTTTTTTGGCGGTTTCTTCAAAAATTTGGTAGCTAATGAATCGTCTAGGGTGGTATGACCGGCAAGTTGTCGGTAGTAATAGCTCATCAAATGGTTGTCTAGAGCCTAGCCACACGACCATTCTCTTCCTGATACCTTTAGGTAAATCTTAGATCAGGGAAGCCACCTACTTAGAAAGAAAAAAGAGAAAAAAAGAAATACTTAGAATAAAAAGAAAAAAATAGAAAAAGGAGAAAAAAATAATAAAACCACACTTCACCGCACGAGTATGGCAGGCAAGTTGCTGTGGGTAACAACCCATTATCCGGTTGTCCAGAGCCCAACTCACAAAAATGCACAATAATTCCCAAAACACTTAGGGAAGAAGAGGGAAAGTAGAATAAACTAGAGAGATATACACTGGATTCGCCCTGTGTTGACCCCATAAAAAAATTTAAAAGTAGAGAGAAAGTTATCGTTCGGAAAGATAAACCTCAAGGTAGAAATCTTTAAGGTCACCTAGGGTCGTAGAAACCCGAAGTCCGTTTTAACGGCCGCCTAATGAGTCTATCACCCTTTCACAAGATGCTTAGCACTTAGAGTCCTTTTTGAGTCTTGGGTAAGTCGGGTAGCCATAAAAAGTTATCCCGAAACCCTCAAACTTCAAAAGTCCAAAAAAA
The DNA here is from genome assembly GCA_037157565.1 of Thalassia testudinum. Taxonomy (NCBI): domain Eukaryota; kingdom Viridiplantae; phylum Streptophyta; class Magnoliopsida; order Alismatales; family Hydrocharitaceae; genus Thalassia; species Thalassia testudinum. Next base: position 152,688,355 of record JAZHRO010000031.1, read on the forward strand.
ATTAGAAAAGGAGAAAAATAAAAAAATGTATCTTCCCTTTTCAAATAAGGCAAGGACTTGGGCAGTCTGCATTCTGGCAGAAACCCAGGTAGTGTTGAGTTTTCGTAGTTTATGACCTTAGTTGAAATTTTCTATTGTTAATAAATGACTTAGGCTTAAGCGATTGAGTCCTAATTCTATTTTTATACATAGCATGTAGTTTAATTTTGTTAAGGACTAGCAAAAGATAAGCATGGGGGAATGATGTAGACACATCCATTTAGGTTAAAATGCCTATTTATGCATGTTCCTAGGCTTAGAGTTGCATTCCATATTATAAATATTTCATAGCATGCATCACTCTGTATTTAGAATAGTTGTGTATATTTTAGGTTAATTGCTCCCTTTGTGGTCAGGAGAGAAGGAGATTTATTTCGGAGCCTCAGATTGACGATCCAACCATACGGATTTGATTAGGACGACGATCGGAGTCCAACGCCTTCGAAATCACCTTGATCGAAGTCCTATAGCACCATATGCAGCTCGAGGAAGATCAACGGCCAAGGCACTAGGTGACGTAATTCGGAGCTTCAAATGACAAATCTGATTGTGCAGATGGATTCGAGTCGACGATCTCAGCCCAATGGCGCGAAAATCGACTCAGTTTGACCTCTATAGCAACCCCTACAATAGAAAGAAGGATGGCTCAGGTCACGCCACGTGGCACAACCCATGCCACCCATGCACACGCACCCGCCACCATACGCGCACAGCAGTGGGGGTGCACGTGCACACGCAGAGGTATGCACGCACGTAGGCGCAGCAGCGAGGGTGCACGCGCACGCACAGAGGCATGCGTGCAAGGCAGTGCAGCGCGCAAGGGCGTGAGGTGCGTAGGCACGTAGTGCACGTGACAAGAGCACGTGGAGCGTGTGCCAGCGGTGCGGCAACAGAGGTGCGGAGCGCATTGTAGTATAGTGCGAAATACGTCTTGACAAATTGGCATCATTGCCAGGGAGGCACAGCGACTTTTGATTTCATCTCTAACATAGTATTTTTCTATGCAGGTACAATGACACGAACCGGTGAACGAGGCAGATCGGGCGTTGCGAAAATCAAGTGCACACAATCTTATTAGAAACTCAGCCAGAAATTAAGTGTCATCTTTAAAATTCAATATCCATGTTTTTGATGCTCCAAAAATCCTAAAATTTGGCCTGGAATTAGATCTTCAAATTATCTTTCCAACGCCAGCTTTCCGAAAGAAATTCCTTCTCTGGAATTTTTAAAAATTGGTGGAGTACATGCTGGTCAGATTGCTTGAAAATAGAACTTTTATGAACTTTAAAAATCAATTTTGACCATCATACAAATCAGATTTACTGACGATTTATGGGTTTTGAAAGATAATCAAATTAGCTTTCATTATCATATTTTTACAAAATTTTTGGAGCAAATTTGATATTGTTTCCAATAAAAAAATGAACATGAGGTCTAAATCCCAAATTTAACCCCTGGTTTGTTAAAAATTCAGTTCTTGTTGGAAATAGTAAAAATTTTGAAAAAAAATACTCTTTGAAAAGCTAATTGAAAACGGAATCTTCTTGCCAAGTTTCAAATCATTTGGATTCCATCTTATTTGATAGTATACATTTGAATTGTGCTCTTCAATTTGAAAAAAAAAGCTTAGAAGTACATGAGCCAATAGGACCACATAGACTAACTTGGACTCCGACGAGCCGAAGAGTTAGTCGGTGAGGAGAGTCACCTTGTGGACTGCCCACCATCTGCTAAATTGAAGAAACAGGTTAAAATTCAAGAAAATATATCAAATAACCTGCATTTGGCTTGAAACTACTGGGTAGTTCCAACCACTCCTGCAAAACTTGGTGTCTAAGGCTGCAGGGTAGTGTCAAACGACCATAGCTATGGGGTAACGAAATTGGAGGTGAAAGCCGAAGGAAGAACTTTCCTCGTAGTCCCCTCGTAACCAGCCTAGCAGGGTTAGCCTGAGAGGCGGGAATTCCTTGCAGTCGGTCTCTCGCCGAATTTTTTTAATAACTTAAACGAAAAATCCGATCATCCAATCTAAAGGACTACTCTAATTAACAAGGCCTTAGCCTTGTTCTGTTTGACTACACCAACCCTTTGAGTTGGTGTATGCAAGTAAGAAGGTCATTAGGACCTAAACTTGTGGGACCTTAGGAGCCGAACCTAAGGCGACAAAGGTGATTCTCGCCCGACCTCTCTTCTCAACCTTCTTCCACTCGATTAGCTGAGATGCTAATCATGGTCCTTGAGTTGTTAGGATCCTCAGAATCAGGACCCAATGGCTCATCTGGAAGCCAGGGTCGAGGAAACATAACAGAAATACGAGCAGAGCATCGACAGGATTCTCACATAACTTGACAGGATGCAGCATCCACCACGTGGAGAACAACTGTGAGACTTCTATGATTAGACGGCAACAATTATAGCACCTCAGGTCCAGATTGCCGTAGGAGGAGATGCATTCGAGTTGAATCCAAATATCATAAGTCTGATTCAGACTCATTTCCATGGAATCTCGAATGAGGATCCCTTCCAGCACATCGAAGATCTGAGTCGGATTGCAGAGTCAGTTTGACCCAGGAATGTAGATATCAGAATTGTTCTCATGAAGCTTTTTCCTTTTTCTCTCAAGGATAAAGCTGCTTATTGGTTCAAGACTATCGGGAGGGCAATTGGAGCCTGGAAGGAATTACGTCGTGAATTCCTCCAAAAGTTCTTCCCAATCGGTCGAACAAATGCTATGAGGCACGCAATCACAACCATTACCCAATGCCATAGAGAGAAGTTGCATGACGCCTGAGATAGATTCCACGATCTTCTCAGGAAGTGCCTAACAAGTCGATTCTTCGCTTTTAAAGTAGTTTGTCACATAAAATGACGCGTTGTTTGTAGTTCTATGTGGTGGAAAAATTGACTAATCAACAATTAAAATAACCACTCGATTAGGAGCGGGTCGTGTCCACAGGGAGGCAATGATGTAATAAAATCTTGATTATTTCATATTCTTTCAATCAAGTGCGAAATCCCTAATCAAATCCGACATGAAATGTGATGGAAAGAAGATGCACAATAACTCAAAAATATAAGGGTATATGTGTACTTTTTCCTAACTAAAATATTCAACAAATATGTGATGATTTTATGTAATTTTCAATTGACATGTATTAGAGAAAATTTGTGCACATTTTAATCCCAAAACCAATGTTAAAACATGTGAATATCAATAACCGCGCAATTATCAGAAAGCATGAGTATGCAGTCACAATTTTGCTATAATAAAATAATCATAAATTAAAATTGAATTTGGTGGCAATGGAATTAAATGTAATTTTTAATTAACACAAAAACAAGGGATTTTACCTCTCTCCTACTTGCGTATGGGAGAGAGGTTCAATCGAGGAGAGACTCCTACAGGAGGTTGGCTGAAGCGAGGCCGTCGAGGTGGTGGCAGTGGTTCGTCGCGAGATGGCCGGAGCCGGCCTGCTGGAGGAGAGGAGTGGCGGCAGTGGAGGAGCTGCTGCTGTCGCACGTGCAACAGGTGCAAGGAGACGCGGAGGCGTTCTGCAAAGTGCGCAGACATGGGTGTGGCTGTGGCTGTAGGTGCTGCATGGGGTTGCAGGTGGTGGCGCGGCAAAGTGTAGGCACATGCACGAAGGTGCATGCGGGCTAGAAGTGCGTGGTGCGGCGTTGCAGGCCTGCAGGGAGGGCGCGGGTGTGAAGGCTGGAGCACACGGAGGTGGGTGCGCGGAAGTGGACGCTGGCGTGGGCTCTGCAGTGGCAATGGAGGTGGGCGCGCTGGAGAAGTTGATGAGGCGCAGGTTCTGCTATTGAAGGGGTATGCGAGCATGGTCTGATGGAGCGAGGGGCACTACTGGTGATGGCGCGGGCTAGAGGAGAGGCTGGCTGGGGCCGATGGTGAGGCGCTGCAGGGAGGCACTGGACGTGGGCACATGGACTATGGGTTTGTTGGAGCGAGGATAGGCGCTGCTAGCATGTGCGCTAAGGGTGAAGTGAGTGCACTTGCGGTGGTTTGATGGCGCTACTGGAGGTTCTGGTGGAGATGAGGAGGCGTGCGGTGTGCAGTGGCTGGTGGCTGGAAAAACAGAGGACGGGGGAAGAAGATGAAGGTGGTGCTATAGGAGTTTCAGATGTCTGGGAACATTCCCAGATGCCTTAACGGACAGGGGCGTGAAGTTGTGGCGGCTACAGTGGTGGTTGTTGGTGATGACGGTGAGGGTGGTGCACGCTGAGGTGCTTACAGTAATGCAAACGAGCTCCAGATGGTGGTGTGGCCTGTCACGCCACACGCCCACGGTGGTGGAGGCTCGTTGCCACGGTTGAGGCTGGTGGTGGTGGAGTGGACGAGAGATCAACTCTCTGCACAGTGGTGGGTCAGGGATGGTGGCCTCCTCCGCATGGCAGCTCTGCCTCCTTTTGTAGCCATGGCCATCATTTCAAATTCAAAATGCCGTAGCGTAAATGTGATGCGTAGGAGGAGGAGGCGGAGCCAAAGTCGGAGGAGTTACCTGTACAAAAGGGACAAAAATAAAAGAATAAAATATTATGGTTATTTATGCATAAGCCCTTAACTTTTATGTTAAATTAAAATAATGCATGCAATGCACCTAATTGGTTAACTAATTAAATGAATGCAATTCTAAATTAATTCTAAATGAATTTAGTTATGAATGCAATGCATGAATTATGCAATTAAATAAGAAATATAAATTAATCTATTTACATCCTAATGCATGCTAAATAAATGTTAGAATTAACTTAATGTCTAGGCACTTAAATACTTAAATAGCCCACAAATATGGGCTAATCAAATACCCCCATGCCTAGTTTTTGCTAGTCCCTAGCAAATCCAAGCAAAACCTAGCACTCCAAGTAGACTAGCCAACCCAATCGGTCTTCCTTTAGAAACATATTAAGTTTAGACTTTAGACCTAAGGTTCCCAAGTAGTTGTTAAGTTACAGACTAGGTCGGCTAAAGACGAGTTGCAGGCACAAGTTTCCCTGATTTCTGACTCTACCCTAAGGTTTATTGATGCCTGGGATTAAAGCATCCATGCATGTGCATTGGTCTGATTTATTTGAGTTAAAGGAAAAAGGTTTTTTTTTTTATTCCTCTAAGTCTAACCTCAGATCAGCTATCAACACGGTCTGTGTCGGATCATTGTCCCCATCACCGTACCTCGAAGGGTGCCTGGCTTTCGATGCTTTGAGATAGCACCACCCATAATGACCCCAAGAACTCCTGGCAATCGACACTTCGAGATAGTATCGCCCATGGATTTCTTAAGCGAATTCAGGCCTATGGCAATAGGCACTTTGAGATAGGGCCGCCCATGGTACCTGAATCGCACAATACGCTTACATGCCCCCAGTAGGATGGATATCCTAAGAGAAAAGCGTCGAGGAGGTAATATGTTATCATCACATCCTCAAGGTGAGTATATACTCCACCTCTCCTGCGGCGGGAACTCTTCCAATCAAATTGTGTTTTCAAGCCTCTTCTAAGTCAAAACTAAGAGAACCAAATTTCTTCTAAGAAAGGAATTAAGTTGATTACTTACTTACACCAGACCAAGTGTGTGAAATTTGGATGCTTGGGTTACACGGACCCGTAAACCAAAAGGTAGAACAAGACTCCAGGTACTACCCCACCTTTTAACTCAAACCCTAGCTTTCTTTCCTCAACCTCTTGAGGAATGGTCCACAACTTAACTCCTGCTTAAGTTTTTAAGTCCACAAAGGACCCTAAAGGTCTAAAGCTAGTAGCTCATTTAGCTTCTAAAGTTTGACCCTAGAACCAACTTAGTCTAACTTAGAGTTCTGATTTGCTTAAGAATGCGGGACCTAGCAAGTTAAGCTCAAAACTTTTTATTATTATTATTATTTTAGTTATGAATGCAAAATGTAGACATGCTATAAACAAAATGCCTCAGGTCCTCTCCCCCAAGCCTGGTTCAAACAATGTCCTCATTGAAAACAAAAATAGTTAAAGGAAGATATTACCTGAGGTGGAGAATGGTAGGAGCTAAGGCTCCTCAAGAGTGACCTCATCAACCAGATGACCTTCCAAAGTAACGTATGCCGTTGACCGTTGATGATAAAGGGAGTTGCTGAAGAGGAAGGGCTTTTAATCTCCACAGCTCCATGCGGAAACACTTTAGTGATTATGTAAGGCCCATCCCAACGAGATTTTAACTTCCCAGGAAAAAGCTTAAGTCTGGAATTGAAAAGCCAGATTGTTGGTTGGGCTCAAAGGTCTTTCGAAGTATATACTTATCATGCAAGACCTTAGTTCTTTCTTTATAAGCTTAAGAGGTGTCATAAACATCATTCCTTAGCTCCTCAAGCTCACTTAATTCAGGAAGTCGTGCCTTACCTGCCTTCTCTAAATCCACGTTAACACTTCGAATAGCCCAAAGTGCCTTATGTTCCAACTCAATAGGTAAATGGCACGCTTTCCCATACACAATCCGAAAGGGAGAAGTACCCAAAGGGGTCTTATAGGCTGTTCGATATGCCCACAAATCATCATCGAGCTTTTGGGACCAGTCTTTTCTGTCAGGTCTAACGGTCTTTTCCAAAATATTTTTTATCTTCCTATTCGACACTTCAACCTAACCACTCGTCTGAGGATGGTAAGGAGTAGCGACCTTGTGTGTCACTCCCAGACTCCTGATTAGCCTATTGAAGTGGTGGTTTCGGAAATGAGGTCCCCCATCACTTATAATGGTCTTGGGGCAGCCGAAACGAGATATGATATTAGCCTTCACAAATTTCAAAATCACAGAGTGGTCATTTGTGTGCGTAGGAATGGCCTCTATCCATTTAGAGACATAATCAACTGCCACTAAGATATATTCATAACCATGGGACGACGGGAAGGGGCCCATAAAGTCAATTCCCCACACATCAAAAATTTCAACAAATTGAATAGGATGTTGAGGCATTTCATTTCTCTTCCCAATCGTTCCAGTCCATTGACATCTATTACAGGCCTTAACAAAATTATGAGAATCCTTAAATAAGGAAGGCCACCAAAAACCAGACTGGAGAACCTTAAAAGTAATTTTCTTAGCACCAAAGTGTCCTCCACAATGAAGTTCATGGCAAAAACTCAGCACACTTTGTTGTTCCTCTTCAGGTACACAACGTCTCAATACTTGGTCTTGTCCAATTCTAAATAATTCTGGCTCTTCCCAATGAAAATATCTTGCTTGGGAAATGAATCTCTTTCTTTTCTTCTCATCCCAAGAGCCAGGAGTTTGTCTAGTGACCAAGTAATTTATGGTATCTGCATACCAAGGTAAAGTTGGTGTTACCACCATCAGAGTTTCATCGGGAAATGTCTCGCGAATTTCTCCAGAAAGAGAGTCATTAAGAGGAAGGCGAGACAGGTGATCAGCCACAACATTTTCTACTCCTTTCTTTTCACGTATCTCCAAGTCAAATTCTTGATGGAGTAGGATCCACCTAATCAAACGTGGCTTAGAATCTTTCTTAGCAATGAGATGTTTCACTACGACATGATCAGTAAAAATAACCACCTTAGATCCAAATAGATAAAACCTAAACTTCTCTAGAGCAAAAACTACAGCAAGTAATTCTTTTTTAGTGACGGTGTAGTTTTGCTGAGGTTCGGTTAAAGTCTTGCTTGCATAATGCAGCACATGAGGTCTTCCCTCAACCCTTTGTCCAAGGACTGCTCCCACTGCATAATCCGAAGCATCACACATCAGCTCAAATGGGAGTGTCCAATCAGGAGCTTGCAGAATAGGCACAGAGATCAAGGCCTCCTTCAGAGTTTGAAAGGCCTCGGCACACTTTGAATCAAAATTGAAGGAAGATTCCATCGCCAACAAGTCACAAAGTGGCCTAGAAATTTTACTAAAATTTTTAATAAAGCGCCTATAAAAGCCAGCATGGCCCAGAAAGGATCTAATCTATTTGACGTTCGTGGGCAATGGGAGTTTGGAAATAGAATCAATCTTAGCTTTATCTACTTCCAAACCTTGCTCAGATACAACATGTCCAAGTACAATTCCTTTCTGTACCATGAAATGACTTTTCTCCCAGCTAAAAACTAAACCAGTCTCCTTACATCGCTTCAACACATTCTCCAGGTGCAAGAGACACTAGTCGAAAGACGAGCCATAAATGGAGAAGTCATCCATAAACACTTCAACACACTCGTCAATCATGTCCAAAAAAATAGACATCATACACCGCTGGAAGGTTGCAGGGCCATTACATAATCCAAATGGCATATGCCTGAATGCAAAAGTATCGTAAGGACTCATGAATGTCGTCTTCTCCTGGTCATCAGGAAAGACTGCCACCTGGTTGTACCCAGAATATCCATCGAGAAAGCAATAGTACTTATTCCCTGCCAATTTCTCGAGAATTTGATCAATAAAAGGCAAGGAAAGTGATCCTTCTGGGTAGCGGTGTTTAGCTTGCGGTAATCAATACAGACCCTCCATCCAATTGAGGGTCTAGTGACAACTTGTTCACCTTGGTCATTGAGTTCCATAGTAAAGCCTGCCTTCTTTGGCACCACATGAATAAGACTTACCCATTTACTATTTGCAATGGGATATATGATCCCAGCGTCCAACCACTTCAGGATTTCTTTTTTTACCACCTCCCTCATATTAGGGTTCAGACGTCTCTGCATGTCCCTAAATGGCTTGATGGAATCATCAGTATAAATGTGGTGCATGCAGAGTGTAGAGTCTATACCCTTAATGTCAGCAATGCTCCAACCAATAGCTTTCTTGTGCCTAGAGAAGCATTCAATCAGGGTTCCCTCCTGTGCCTTAGATAGCACAGTCGAAATGATAACGGGGAGCGTATCATTGGCACCTAAGAAAATGTACTTGAGAGTGTCAGGGAGGGGTTTCAACTCAAGGTTGGGGGCTTGTATGGTTGAGGGTTTCATAATAGATGTCCCCATCTCAGGTAGCAAATCTACCTTAGGCAGAAATGATGGGGGAAGAGACTCAACAGAAACACCAAGCAATTCCTCAAGTTCTAGTATATCCCCTTCACATTCCTCCAAGAGATGGGAATGAGCATTTAGCATGACATGCTGAAGGGGGTCATCACATAACATTGCAGGGGTTGCCTCTTCAATCAGGTCATCTATTACCTCAACTTGAGAACAATCCTCAAGTCTGGCTTGTTTGTAAGCATCAAACACATTAAGCTGGATTTTCCTGTTCCCAAAGTCAATTTTCAATGCCCCAGTATTGCAATTGATTGAAGCATGCGAAGTTGCAAGGAAAGGGTGGCCCAAAATGATGGATGGTTTGGTTGGCTTGTTGGTAGGGTCAGTGTCCAAAACTAAGAAGTCAACGGGAAAGAAGAAATCCTCCACTCTTATGAGGACATCTTCCAAAATTCCCCATGGTGTCTTAAGTGATTGATCAGCAACTTGAAGGATTACAGGGCTAGGCTTCATATTGCCTCCCCCAAGTTGTTCATACACGTAGCTTGGAAGGATGTTCACCCCTGCACCCAGATCAAGTAGAGCCTCATCAATTTGTAAGTCACCAATAACTACTGAGATGTATGGGGCTCTTGGGTCCTTAAGTTTCGGGGGTGTGCCATGTTGAACAATTGAGCTAACAGAATCAGGCAAGACAACTTTTGATTGGACCTATTTTCTAGATTGCCGCTTTTTCGTGCACAGGTCTTTTAAGAAGCAGGCATAAGACGAAATCTACCTGATAGCTTCAAGCAAAGGCAAGTTAATCTGCACTTGCTTGAAAGTTTCCATGATCTCATCCGTCTTATCTTTGGCTCCAGATGAGCCAGCAGAAGTCTGCCCAGAGGTGGATAAGCGCTTTGGAAAGGGCACTCTCGATCTCTAGGTGGAAGGGTTGTCATGTCGAGTAAGGGGTGGAACGGGGGCAACTTCTTCCGATGAGGTGATTTCAAGCGGAGAAGATTTGGGCAAGTCTTCTCTGGTAGGGGTGAAAGTCGAGGTGGATGGTTTTTTAGGGGGTGAGATTATAGGAGCATCAGGTTTGGAAATTTCTTTCCCACTCCTCAGAATAGTCACCGCCTGAGCATGCTCCCTAAAGACAATCCCTTTTCCTTTAGGATTCTCCTCAGCAGCACTGGGGAGCTTCCCAGTTTCCCTCTGTCTAACGGCCTCAACAAGGTGTCCTATTTGTGATTTCATCTCATGTATAGCCTTGTCATGAGATTGGATGATGGCACTTTGACTTTCTTGCATAGTTTTCAACATCGCCTTCAATTCATCCATCTCAGAGGTCTTAGGTTGGGCAAAGGTCTGAGGTTGGTTCATTTGATGGTTTTGAAAGGATTGTGGTTTATAATTCCTTGAATTTGAGACATTTCCTTGTCTCCATGAAAAGTTTGGGTGGTTCCTCCATCCCTCATTATAAGTTTGGGTTGGTTCCTCCATGAACACACAGCACTATGCAGTTCCTCTCCAAGGGCGTGCTGTGTGCGGGCGGCGAAGTGCAGGCTCATGCACGGAGGTGGGCGTGAAGGCTGGAGCGCATGGTGAGGCACTGCAGGCCCACAGGGAGGGCACGGGCGTGAAGGTTGGAGCGCACAGAGGTGGGCGCGCGGAAGTGGGCGCTGGCGTGGGGCTTTGCAGTGGCGCTGGAGGTGGGCGCACTGGAGAAGTTGATGAGGCACGGGTTCTGCTGTTGAAGGCACGCGTGGGTGTGGTTTGATGGAGCGGGGGCGCTACTGGTGATGGCGCAGGCTAGAGGAGAGGCCGGTTGGGGGCGATGGTGAGGCGCTGCAGGGAGGCGCTGGAGGTAGGCGTGCAGACTGTGGGTTTGTTGGAGGAAGGACAAGCGCTACTGGCCCGTGCGCTGAGGGTGAAGTGAGCGCACGTGCGGTGGTTTGATGGCACTACTGGAGGTTCTGGTGGAGATGAGGAGGCGTGCGGTGTGCAGTGGCTGGTGACTGGAAAAACAGAGGACGGGGGAAGAAGATGAAGGTGGTGCTGTAGGAGTTTCAGGTGTCTGGGAACATTCCCAGATGTCTTAACGAACGGGGGCGTGAAGTTGCGGCGGCTGCAGTGGTGGTTGTTGGTGATGACGGTGAGGGTGGTGCATGTTAAGGTGCTCACAATAATGCAAACGAGCTCCAGATGGTGGTGTGGCCTGTCACGCCACATGCCCACCATGGCAGGCTCATCACCACGGTTGAGGCCGGTGGTGGTGGAGTGGACGAGAGATTAACTCTCTGCACAGTGGTGGGTCAGGGATGGTGGCCTCCTCCCCATGGCAGCTCTCCCTCCTTTTGTAGCCACAGCCATCATTTTAAATTCAAAATGGCGTAGCGTAAATGTGATGCGCAAGAGGAGGAGGCGGAGCCAAAGCTGGAGTTACCTATGCAAAAGAGAAAAAAATAAAAGAATAAAATATTATGGTTATTTATGCATAAGCCCTTAACTTCTATGTTAAATTAAAATAATGCATGCAATGCACCTAATTGGTTAACTAATTAAATGAATGTAATTCTAAATTAATTCTAAATGAATTTAGTTATGAATGCAATGCATGAATTATGCAATTAAATCAAAAATATAAATTAATCTATTTACATCCTAATGCATGCTAAATAAATGTTAGAACTAACTTAATGTCTAGGCACTTAAATACTTAAATAGCCCACAAATATGGGCTAATCAGTGCCCACACCATGGTGTACCCAAATGGCACCTCGCTCAAGTCTTTTACCATGGGCTGGATGAGACACATCGGTACCTTAATGATGCATCTAGAGGTGGGAATTTCCTCACGAAGGATGAGAATAGCGCATTTGAATTGTTCGAGTCCTTAGCAGAGAACTTGATGAATGCCGCCTCAATGAACCAGTTCTAGCGACTTGGACAGCAACGAGTCAGCGTCCACAAAGCTCAAGCCGAGTTTGCCTGAGCCGACATGGACATTATCACAAAAAAGTTGGATAAGGTGGATCTACTCGATAAGAAGCTCGATGAATTAATGAGAGCGAGATTTGGATCTTCTGGCAGCACTGCTCCATCTTACTCCTCTCAAGCATCCCAAGCCCCCTCTGCTCATACATATCCATTCACTTGGGATGTTTTCTCTCCATCTCTGTAGGATCCTATGTACCAGGAACTCGTGAATAATGTGGATCTAGCACCGTACAATCAGGATTACACACCACATGACGATGCAAGTGCGTATTCTTTTGATGAATTTACATCTGAGACGTCTTCGGCCTACGAAGATGTCAATGCTATTCAAGGTTATGGGTGTAACAACCCGTATTCTGAAACATGTAACCCCGGTTGATGCCAGCATTCCAATTTCTCCTGGTCTGGTATCCCACAAAGACCAAGTGAAGCTCTACACTACCAGACCAGATAATATGAGAATGCGCAGAACACGTATCCTAGGCAGCAGCATTCCCGTCTCAACAACAACAAATCCGTTCTATTTATCAACTACTGCACCAAGCTACTAACTATCCTCCAAAGCAGGCCAACCCTTTGGAGTCTCTGAAGGAAGAATTGTAGGCATCAATTCGGAAATCCACTCATGACAACCTACAAATAATGAAGGGAATGGCTGACCAAATTCAGAGCATACAAAACACACAAAACTAGATGATGTAGGAGCATAGATCACAGGGAGCTTTGCCTTCCCAACCTGTCCCAAACCAAAGATATGTGTAGAATCAGGGCACCCCACTTAGATTCCAAGCACCACAGGGGAAGGCACATGCTGTTCTGCAAGCACCTCCTGCACCACTTGGTTATGGGCTCGATCATCCACCCCTGTTGCCAAACCCTGTGTATTCAAGCCAACTTGCTCCTCTGCCCCTTCATGGACAAGACGTCGATGCAAAAGCTGTCACCTTAAGGAGCGGAAAGACTACACAGGACTCGCTACCTAGGCAAGCGGGTAATGATTTTTCTGGCACTATACCGCAAGATGGCTCACAACCCTCTTCCTCTCACAAGCCATCTTCATTAGATAAAGGAAAGAAGCCCCTAGACCTTGAGATTCCCATCTCTTTTCCCATGGCTCTAACGTGAGATTCAGCACCGAAAAAGGATACACGGAATTTTGAGGAGTTGAAATCTATGTTCAAGGAAGTTCACATTTAGGTCCCTCTCCTCAAAGCAATAGATCACATCCTTGCTATTGCTAGGTTCTTCAAGGACTACTGTACTCCGAAGCAACAGTAGAGAATCGGATGACAGGCAGTATTATCTGAGGATGCTAGCACTGTTATCTTAGCCGACTTACTGCCCAAAAAGGACCCGGGCACACCATTGATTTCCTACTTTTTGCAGGATTCCCCTTTTGATAGGGCCCTTCTTGACTTGGGGTCGTCCATCAACCTAACTCCCACCGTAGTATTTCATCGATTTCAATTCGGGGAGTTAATGCCCACCTCAGTTACCATAAAATTGGTTGATCGATCAATGAAAACGTCGAGGGGGGTGGTTGAAAATGTGATCATGAAAGTCCACAGATTCTGCTTTCCAACGAACTTTTTTGTTCTTGATATGAAGGTTCCTCCTAATCTCCGTGACGCACCAATTATTCTAGGTCACCTGTTCTTAGCAACTGCCTACGCAAACATCGACTGTGCATCAGGGTGCATGGAGATTGCTCTAGGGAACGAAAAGCTTAGACTGGACATTTTTAGGGCATCAAAGAACTTTAATTGCGATTTAATCGAGGAGGATGGTGAAGATGAAGATTCAGCTTTCTGTGGGAACATTGGGCTCCTCTACAGTGACCCAATGACACATTCATCGTCATTATCAGGGGTCATAGATCCCGATCCACACTGGACTGAGACTAATGACATACACATTCATCCCATGGATCTAGTTGTCATGGGCATTCATCTACTTCCAACTCCCCTGATCCTGACTATCCTGTCCTATCTAACACTGATATCTTAAGACAGGAATACATGACCACTGCGGACAGATTCTCCATTAGTCAGGATCAGTAGATTTCCATTGTTGTTTCCTCTCCTCCCCTGCATAAACCCTCTCTCCACCCTCTGCTACTAGAGTTACAGCCCTTACTTGATTCACTCACATACGTGTTTCTGGGAGAAAATGAGATGTATCCCATGATTATCAATGCTCACTTGACTTCAGACTAGGAAGACCAGTTGATCTCCGTTCTGCAAGCACATAGGGTTACTATTGGGTGGGGCATCACTGATCTCCACAGGATTCACCCCTCATATTGCACTCACCATATCTACACTGATGAAGGGATGAGACCATCGAGACAACCTCGGAGATGCCTAAATCCAAATATGTTGGAGGTTGTCAAGAAGGAGATCATTAAATGGCTGGACACAGGCATTATCTATCCAATTTCCAACAGCCAGTGGGTGAGTCCCATTCAGATTGTGCCCAAAAAGGTGAGACTCACCATGATAAAAAGTGAATTGGGTGAATCCATCCCGACCCGCACCACAACTTCTTGGCGGGTCTGCATTGATTACAGGAAGCTAAACTTGGCTACCAACAAGGATCATTTTCCTTTACCCTTTATTGATCATATTTTACAACGGCTGGCCAGGTGTAGTTTCTTCTCCATTTTGGATGGATACTCCAGGTACAATCAAGTAGCGATCAACCTAAAAGATCAAGACAAGATGACTTTTACATGTCCCTTCGGAACATTCGCTTTTAAGCAGATGCCGTTCGACCTCTGCAATGCACCAGCTACCTTTCAGTAATGCATGATGGCCATATTTTCAGACATAATCAGGGACCGGGTAGAAGTGTTCATGGACGAGTTCTCCATGTTTGGAGATGATTTTTCGCCTTGTCTTGATAACCTCACAAAGATCCTGAGGAGATGTATAGAAGTTAACCTAGTACTTTCATGGGAGAAAAGCCATTTTATGGTGAGGATGGCATCGTACTAGGCCATAGGATCTCTAATGGACTCGAGGTCAACCGAGCTAAGTCTAAAATCATTTCGCAATTACCTCCGCATAGCTCAGTTAGGCAAATTAGATCATTCTTAGGGCATATCGGATTTTATCAAAGATTCATTCGAGATTTCTTAAAAATTGCTCATCCATTAACGAATCTTCTGGTAACCGACACTCCCTTTGATTTCAACTTCTTTTGTCTCAGCACTTTTGAGACCTTACGAAGTGCTATTTCAAATGCACCTATTCCCCAACCTCCCGATTGGTCTCTTCACTTCGAGATGATGTGTGACACCTCCGACTTTGCTGTCAGAGCCGTTCTTGGCCAGCGTCGGGAGCACCATTCATTCGTAATATACTACGCTAGCAAAATGCTGAACGAGGCTCAGCGTAACTATACAGTCACTAAGAAAGAATTTCTAGTTTTGTATTCGGGTTGGACAAATCCAGGTCATACTTACTCGGGTCCAAAGTTATCATCTACACTGACCATTCCGCCCTCCAACATTTGTTGGCAACAAAGGACACCAAACCCCGCCTTATCAGATGATCCTTCTTTTGCAAGATTTTAATGTCAAAATTAGCGACAAAGTCGGAGCCCATAATGTTGTGGCAGATCACTTGTCTTGGCTAGACCCAGACTATATTCCATACTCCCCACTGATATTAGACCGATTTCCGAATGAGTCTCTACTGTCTATTAACTCTATTCAGTTTCCTTGGTATGCTGATATAGCAAACTATCTCGTCGAAGGCAGGCTACCTGCAAGATTATCCAAGGATCAAAAACTCAAATTTGTATCAGTGGTTAAATTCTATTTCTAGGATGACCCACTACTCTTTCACATTAGGGCTGATCAGATCATCCGTAGATGCATCCCTAATTCAAAAATCTCTAGTGTCCTATCCTTCTGCCACAACGATGCTTGTGGGGGTCATTTCTCAGGCCGAAAGACCTCTGCAAAGATTTTGCAGTCGGGATTTTTCTAGCCAACCATTTATAGAGATAGACACGAGTTTGCCAAGTGCTGTAAGAGATGCCAGGCGATCAATTTTATGACCCGAAGAGACATGATGCCTCTCGAATCCATTCTTGTCGTAGAAGTGTTCAACGTCTGTGGCATCGACTTTCTGGGCCCCTTCTGATGATAACGTCATCATCAGCTATATCTAGCTTTATTTAGTCATATTCCATCATTAAATGCTCCTACATAACCGCCAGAGAGACGTAATTCACTACAAATCCATTTTGAGGGAAATACAATAAAACAAGGGTAAAACTGCAATTTTAATGGTATATCTCAATTGCAGTACAATCATAAGTTTTCTTAGGGGTTAATTAATGGTCAAATGGTCTTAAGAGTCTAATAAGTGAGTTCGTGCAGACAGAAATGGATTTTCGCTCATTTCAGGAATTAAATGACTTCTGAAATCCTAAAAACAGACCCGCTTAATTAACTGAGGTTTTTTTCAGGATAAAATTCACCTAAACCCTCTAAAATTCATATAAAAATATTCTCTAGGATTTTTTACCTTCAATTTGACCATCAGAACCCATCTTAACACAAAATAGAGCCACAGACAGACTCTTGCCCTAATTTGGGTTTATTCATAAATTGCCCTACTAAACTAATTCAAAACCAAAATATAACTTCACCATTTGATTCCTTGAGTCCAAAATAGGTTTGTGCTAAATTTTAGGCTTAATCTAAGATCATCTTGACCTAGTTTGCAATTTGGTCTTGACTCACTCTTTTCTCTCACACACATGCCCTTAACTTTTGAATTTCTTACAAAGAGCCCCCCAAATTTATCATCTTATTCATAAATAGGTCCCTACCACCATGAAATCCTATTCCTACAACTCCAATGACCTTAATTTGGCAAGATTTCCATGATTTCTTGACGAATCCCTCTCAAAATTGAAAGGGAAACTCATCAAGTAATTGTCTTTCTTTTCAACTAGATCCAAAGCTCCAGATCTCGCCCAAATCCTCATGCAAATCCTTCAAAGGAGTGAGTCTCCTATTCCGATGACCTTCTAGCTTCCCAAGCTCTAATCACCCTCTCACTGCCTATATAAGACTCCTCAGGGCAGACCATGCCTGGGGACTCGTTTTTGGCCAGAATTACCTTAATTTCTTCCCTCCTCTCCGGTCGAAAAGCTCCACGAGCTCCAACAACATCCCCCATCTCCATTCCTCATCAATTCGCAATACCGACGACGGATTTATCTCCCTCAACTTCCTCCATGTCATGCAATACCAACCGCCGTCGCTCTTTCTCCATTGTCGTCGCCGTCCCCCTCTACCAGAGTATTTTCTTCCCCGACGTTGGCCTACCAATGCCGGTGCCATCCTCCCCCTGTCATCTATTATATTAGGGTTGATTTAGTTAGTGTAGATCCTTAGGTTAGTTTTACATCCCAAAACTACCAAAAATATCCCTTCGACTCACACAACCACCCTCATCTTCTCCACGTTCGGCGACCACTCCGACGAAGCACCTCCATCGCTACACCGCTCCATCCACTTTGCCAACACTCCCTACACCTCCGCCTTGATCCCAGGAGCAAAAGCCCTAACCTATTTAGGTCTATTGCCCCTTCAAACCCTCCACCAAACACCACACCCTCCTCACCAACAATCTGAGGTCGTCAAACCTCCTCACTCCGCCAATCACCTCCGCACCACCATGGCTACGTTTGTCATTGTCCGACGATGCTTCCTAAAGTGCTTTAACATGACTGAGAGGCCTTATTCTTGGTTTTCAGGTTACAAATCCTGCTCGCCATTAACGGCAAGCTTCGAGCAAGCTTGAAGGTTGCTTTACGCTTGATAGCACCAGGCATCACTCCTAGGTGACGCGGAACCACTCTAAGTCCCCTTTTTGATTGGTAATTGGACCCTTTGACCCGCAAAGAACGTGAATTTGGCGAAGGAGCCGCTGCTGCCTGCTGCTCGAAGAAGCCGCAGAACATAGTCCCACATCGTCCACAGTAGAAGTGGTGTAGTGAATTTAATTGATTTTGTGTTTGGGGCTTATCACCTCCAAACACGAGGTGAGGTCCCATTACACCCCATGGTCACCTGACCCATCCTAAACCTGTACACTCCTCACCACACCACGCTAGTGACCCTAGACCTGGGTATGCGGATCCTCCGATTTCGCGATAATCGACTACCATGCATGGCCTTGGGAGGGAGTGAAAGAGGTTGACCCAGAGAGGAAAAAGAAAGAGAGAGAGCATGGGGTTGGGGGAATTTTGCTCTGAAGATCAACAGCTGACACTTAGCCGTTTGAAGAAGAAACCCCCCTCTGTGTGTGTAAAGAAGAGAAGAGAAGGAGAGCGACAGAAGAGGCACGAAGAAGAAGAGAAAAGAAGAGCTAAGGCCTGAAGAGAACAGTAGAAAGAAGAGCATAAGAAGAAAGAAGGCAAAAAAGAATTGAAGAAGAGGAACAGTGCCTTTGCACTATAGCTTTGGCCTGATTGAGCATTATCTATATTACTATTCAATAATTTAAGTACTATGGTTAACAAACTCTTCATATATTCATATTATATATTGATGATCAATTTTGAGTAATTAGTGCTCATTGCAAATCATTATTGGATTAATTATTATGCTCATATATATTTTGATTGAGATTAGCGCTTGAATTCCTATTTGCTCCCAATGAACGACCTCGGACTTTCATTTGAGTATAAATTTTATCTGATTTTTGCACTGATTCGACCTATACTGCAACGTTACGATTTTAAAACGCGTTTCAAAGTGACTAACATTTTAAAACTCATTTCAAAGTGACCTATGCAAAAGCGTTAATTCTGTTTTGAAAAAGCTACCTAGATTAGGAGCGGCTAATCAATACAAGTTGATTTGGATGAGTTCCCAGTGTGGAGAGGCGGGAAATTCCCCTCGAAGATGTGCAATAACATACCATCTCCTCGGTGCTTATCTCCTAGGATATCTAAATATCCTACTGGGGCAATGTAAGCACCTTGTGCTGTCGACTGACAGGGCCTAAATTTAGCTACAGAATGCCATGGGCGGCACTCTCTCAAAGTGTCAAAAGCTAGGGTTCTAGGGGTTGCCATGGGTGGTGCTATCTCAAAGCATCGAAAGCCAGGGACCCTACGAGGATTGATGGTAGGAACGAGGAATCCGATACAAACAGTGTTGTAAAGCCAATCCTAAGCTACAAGTAAAAGAAGGAAAAAAAGAGAGAGAAAAGTCTCCAAAAATACAAAAAAAAAATCTTCTATCACTCTCTTACAAAAAATGCACTGTAAACTGAACCGAGACTAAACATGTTTTAAGCATGGGTGCTTTAATCGCGGAGTTCAACGAACCTTAGGTTAGTTCTTGTGGGCCTTAGAAACCTTCTCGGCAAACTGTGGCTAAAGCTTGTCAAGTCCAGATTTTGGTTGGTACTTGAGTATCTCTAGGCCTACTATTGGCATTCTAACCTAATCTATAAAAGAAAATGCACACATAAGAGATCTAAACATATAGTCTAGAATTTGACTTAATTCTATAAGATTTTGCAAAGTGACAAGCAAAATTTAGGCATAGGGGTATGATTATAACGTCATCATCAGCCATATCAAGCTTTATTTAGTCATATTTCATCATTAAATGCTCCTATATAACTGCCAAAGAGACGTAATTCACTACAAATCCATTTTGAGGGAAATATAGTAAAATAGGGGTAGAATTACAGTTTTAATAGTATATCTCAATTGCAGTATAATCACGAGTTTTCATAGGGGTTAATTAGGGGTCAAATGGTCTTAAGAGTCTAACAAGTGAGTCCGTGTAGACAGAAATGGGTTTTCGCGCATTTCAAGAATTAAATGAATTTTGAAATCCTAAAAACAGACCCGCTTAATTAACTGAAGTTCTGGTCAGGATAAAATTCACCTAAACCCTCTAAAATTCATATAAAAATATTCTCTAGGATTTGGTACCTTCAATTTGACCATCAAAACCCGTTTTGACCCAAAATAGAGCCATAGACAGACTCTTACCCTAATTTGGGTTTCTTCATAAATTACCCAATTAAACTAATTCAAAACCAAAATCTAACTTTACTATTAGATTCCTTGGGTCCAAATTAGGTTTGTGACAAAATTTGGGTCCAATATGAGATCATCTTGACCTAGTTTGCAATTTGGTCTTGTCTCACTCTTTTCTCTCACACATGCCCCTAACTTTTGAATTTCTTACAAATAACCCCCCAATTTTGTCGTATTATTAACAAATAGGTCCTTATCGCCATGAAATCCTATTCCTACAACTTCGGCAACCTTAATTTGGCAAGATCTCCATGATTTCTTGACGAATCCCTCTCAAAATTGAAAGGAAAATTCGTCAAGTAATTGTCTTCCTTTTCAGCTAGATCCAAAGCTCCAAATCTCACCCAAATCCTCATGCAAATCCTTCAAAGGAGTGGGTCTCCTATTCCAACAACCTTCCAAGCTTAGGAAGCTTGCTTTCCAAGCTCTAATCACCCTCTCACGGCCTATATAAGACTCCTCAGGGCAGACCGTGCCTGGTAGACTCATTTTTGGCCGGAATTACCTCAATTTCTTCCCTCCTCTCCGGTCGAAAAGCACAACGAGCCCCGACGACATCCCCCGTCTCCATTCCTCATTCATTCACAATACAGGCGATGGATTTATCTCCCTCAGCTTCCTCCGCATCGTGAAATACTAGCTGTCGTCGCTCTTTCTCCATCGTCGTCGCCATCCCCCTCTACCAGAGTATTTTCTTCCCCGGCACCGGCCTACCATCACCGATGTCGTCCTCCCCCTTTCATCTATTAGATTAGAGTTAGTTTATTTAGTGTAGATCCATAAGTTAGTTTTACATCCCAAAATGCCCAAAAATATCCCTTCGACTTACATGACCACCCTCGTCTTCTCCGCATTTAGCGACCACTCCGACGAAGCGCCTCCATCGCTACACTGCTCCATCTTCTTTTCCAACACTCCCTACACCTCCGCCTTGATCCCAGGAGCAAAAGCCCTAACCAACTTAGGTCTATTGCCCCTTCAAACCCTCTGTCGAACACCACACCCTCCGCACCAACAGTCTAAGGTCGTCAAACCTCTTCATTCCACCAATAAACTCCGTACCACCACGGTTATGTTTGTCATCATCTGATGATGCTTCTTAAACTGCTTTAACATGGTCGAGAGGCCTTATTCTTGGTTTTCAGGTTACAGGTCTTGCCCGCCATTAATGGAAAGCTTCAAGCAAGCTTAAAGCTTGCTTCATGCTCGATAGAACCAGGCATCATGCCCAGGCGACATGGAATCACTCCAGGTCCCCTTTCTGACTGTCAATTGGACCCTTTGACTCACAGAGAATGTGAATTCGGTAAAGGAGCTGCTGCTACCTGCTGTGCGAAGAAGCCGCGAAACATAGTCCCACATCGTCCATAGCAGTAGCGGTGCAGTGAAATAAATTGATTTTGTGTTTGGGGATTATCGCCTCCAAACATGAGGTGAGGTCCCATTACACCCCATGCATACCCGACCCGTCCTAAACCTGTACACTCTTCGGTCACTACACCACGTCGGTGACCCTGGACCCGAGTATGCGAATCCTCTGATTACCCAATAACCGGCTACCATGCATTGCCCTGGGAAGGCGTGAAAGAGATTGACCCAGATAGGAAAAAGAAAGAGAGAGAGCACAGGGTTGGGGGGTTTTGCTCTGACGATCAATGGCTGACACTTAGCCGTTTGAAGAAGAAACCCCCCTCTGTGTGTGTAAAGAAGAGAAGAAGAGAAGGAGAGAGGCAGAAGAGGCAACAAGAAGAAGAGAAAAGAAGAGCTAAGGCCTGAAGAAGACAGTAGAAAGAAGAGCTTGAGAAGAAAGAAGCCAGAGAAGAATTGACGAAGAGGAACAGTGCCTTTGCACCGTAGCTCTGGTTTGATTAAGCATTATCTATATTACTATTCAATAATTTAAGTACTATGGTTAAGATGCATGCTTAAATGTGGATCTAAAAGGTGATTTAAATCACCACTTTTTGAGATATTTCCATTCTTTTTGCCATGACAAACTCTTCATATATTCATATTCTATATTGATGATCAATTTTCAGTAATTAGTGCTCATTACAAATCATTATTGGCTTAATTATTGTGCTTATATATAGTTTGATTGAGATTAGCACTTGAATTCTTATTTGCTCCCAGCAAACGACCTCAGACTTTCATTCGAGTATAAATTTTAACTGTTTTTCACACTAATTCGACCTATACTGCAACGTTACGATTTTAAAACCCGTTTCAGAGCGACTAACAGCTTCCCAAACTCGCATGGCTTTGAGTACATACTCCTCGCAGTAGACTATGTCTCAAAGTGGGTAGAAGTTATCCCAGCAAGACGAGCTGATCATAAGACTGTTATATCATTCATCCAGGAATTCATTTTTTAAGAGATTCAGAGTTGCCCGTGCCTTAATAAGAGATGGGGGTAGTCACTTCATCCATGCCCATTTCAGGTCATTATTGAAGAAATACGAAACACCGCATTGCTACCCCATATCACCCACAGACCAATGGGCAGGCTGAAGTATCAAACCATCAAATCAAGCTTATCCTTCAAAGATGGTTAGACCCGATAGGAAGGATTGGTCCAATCAGTTGATTGATGCACTATGGGCATATCGGACCGCGAACAAGGCCCCGCTCGGAATGTCGCCATATCACATGGAGTTTGGAAAGGCCTGTCACCTTCCTGTGGAGCTGGAGCATCGTGCCTTTTGGGTAGTGCAGAAGTGTAATTTTAACCTCGAGACCGGAGGTTATGAAAGGAAGCTCCAGCTCAGTGAGTTAGAGGAGATTAGGTGGGAAGCTTACGAAAATGCAAAAATATACAAAGACAAGATGAAGTCTTTCCATGATTGACACATCCGGAGGAAGGAGTTCGCACCTAACCAGCAGGTCTGGTTGTTTGACTCCAGACTCATATTCTTTGTGGGAAAGCTTAAGTCTAAGTGGACTGGGCCATTTCTAGTGGTCCACCTGTAACGGGGCAATCCAAATTAGAGACCCCAAAATCTGGGCATGTTTTTACGGTTAATGGTCAGCACCACAAAGTATTTTTTGCCCATGAACCTCCTACTGATGAAACGATACATCTTCTCGAGGACGTGTGACTAATGAGTTGCTCAGCTAGAGGCGTTAAATTCAGCACGTATACATATATACATACCATATATACATAGCATATTTCATTTTCACATATTGATGGGAACACCATCATGAGCCTTAACTAGCTCATTTTGACCTAGAAAAGAGAACAAAAACTCTTGCATAACCAAATGAAGATCCTGACTCAATGAATAATCAGTCTGAGAGAAAAGTAAGAAATAAGAAGGGGTAAAACTGTAATTTTATCATTGCAGTGCAACAACAGAATTTCTCATGGGCTAAACATAGATCAAATTATCCTAACAAGATAAAAAGTGAGTTGGTTCAAACAGAAAAGGGTTCATGTGAAATCTGGGAATTAAATGATTTTTTGTAACCCTAAAATAGACCCACTTAATTTAACAAGGTTCTGGTCAAGATAAAATTTACCTAAACTCCCTAAAATTCATTAAAAAATATCCTCTAGGGCTTAGAACCTTCAATTTAGCCCATAGAACCTATTTTGACCTAAATAGTGGTCTCGGTCAAATGTTTGCCCTAAATTGGATTTTTGTGTAAATTACCCAGTCAAACGTGGTCAAACCTAAAATCCAACTTCATCATTGGATTCCTTAGGTCCAAATTAGGTTTATACCAAAATTTGGATCTAAGGGGAATTCACCTTGACCTACTTTGCAAATAGGTCCAACCCAGTTACATTTCTACCCCTAACTTTTGAAAACTCCTGCAAACACCCCCCTACCTTCCTCTTCGTTCTTTGCAATTAGGTCTCTCCACCATTACAGCGAAGGGAATCCTACTCCGACGAGGATTCAAGGGAAAGAACTCCCTGATTCCTCAGATAATCCCTTTCAAATTTGAAAGGGAGATTCTCTGAGAAATCTCCTCTCATGTGAACCTAATTTGGAGCCCTAATTTGTACCCAATCTCTCATGCGAATGCATGAGAGATTTGGGTCTTTTTGACCTTCCATCTCCGGTGAGGTTGCCGTGCTTGGAAGCTTGGCTTCCAAGCACAAAACCCTCTGCTAGGGGCTATAAAAGGGTTCCCAAATCATTCTGCTCCTCCCAAGCTTGATTTGGCCTGAGATACCCCCCAATTTCCTATCTTCCCCTCCGGTCAACCACCCAGCAAGCTCCGGCGACCTTTATCTCTTCTCATCGCTCTACCACAACACCAGTGGTAAAGTTACCTTTATCTCCTTCGTCATCGTCGCGCCACACCGGCCGACGCTCCTGCACCCTCTCATCATCGCCGTCCTCCTCCCACTGGGACTTTCGTCTTCGGCAACTACGAGCTGGCCGCCTCCTCCGCATCCCCCTTCATCTATTCCCTCTCAGATAAGTTCTCTCTCCCTTCTCATCTATTTTCTTGCATTTATTTCTTAATATCCACCTCGATGTTCGCAAACCACCACCATCTTCTCCACCTCCGGTCAGACCACCGACGAGGTGTTTCCACCGCTCCACGCCTCCACCCACCTCGCCAACTACCTCATGAGATCTGCCATGTCTCACTGACCATAAACCCTCATTCCATTCTTTACGCCAACCCCCAGAATGCCCCCGGAACACACCCACATTCGCACGCACAGGGTGACCTAGGCACACACGCTCAGGCCACCCCACGCCACGTCGACCACCGTCCCACCTCGCCGTGTTTAGGCGAAGCTTCCTGCATGTTTTGATGAGGCCGCAAGGTCGTTTGCTTGTCGACAGGGTTCAGGTCGTCGCCGCCATTAACGGAGGACGAAGCAAGCTCGATAGCTTGTTCCAGGACTCCAGGCCCCAGGCTGCAGGTCCCAGGCTGTGCGAGTTTCCTTTGCTCCCATCTCTAGCTCAGCAATTGGAGTCAAAGTCCCATGCAGCTGCTGCGATTCGTGAAGACATCTGCTGTGCTGGCACCTGCGTGGAAGGTGGGACATTTAGTCCCACCTCGGAAGATCAGGAGCGGATGCGGTGATATAAAGTGAAAAAGTGTTAGGAGCTTATCGCCTCCTGACCACGGGGTGAGGTCCCACTCGCCCACCGCCTTGTCCGCGACCCCACGCCACGCGGACTTGGTTATGACCCGTTAACTCGACTATCCTGTGCACTCCTCGCCTACCACCCACACCGATGGGCCTGGTCCTGGGCGGCGCGCATACCCGACCCGTTAACCAGAGAAGGCTCTGGGAGAGCGAGCCTAAGAAAGAAGGAAGAAGAGAGATCACGGGGAGGGTAGGGATAGGTTTTGCTCTCAAGAGAAAAGGAGGAAGAAGAAGCCAAGGGTGAAGCCAAGGAAGAAGAAGGAGGAAGCCAAAGAGGAAGCTAAGGGAAGGAAGCTAAGGTAGAGGAGCTGAACTCGAAGAAAGAAGGAAGAAGAAGAAGGAAGGAGAAGAGCCAAAGAAGAAGGTAGAGGTTGAGGATCGCAAAGAAGAAAGAAGAAGCTACAGAAGGAAGAAGAAGAAGCCAAGAAGACAAGGGCCGAGAGCAGAAGAAAGAAAAGAAGGAAGAAGAAGGAAATCAGAGACAAAAAACAAAGAAGTGCATTGTAGCAATTTCACATTTAAGATGTCTGATTTTCAAATCAGACGTCCATATTTTTGTGCCACTCCATTTATACATTGACATTATATTTCTTGCATTATAACTTTGATTCTTCATTGCATATTATATCAAATTTGAAAGTTGCGTTCTTGATTTTTGAACCCCAATTTGCTCCCTGTGTTTGACCTCGGATTTACATTTTCGAGTAATAAAATTCATTTATTTTCAAATCGATTTTGGCTATACTACGACGCATTTATTTTAAAACCCGATTTCGCCTCGATAAATATTTTGGCACCGTTGCCGAGGTGCAACGGGCGATTTAGAAATCTTGATCACAACTTCTGATTCAATACTAACTTGATCTATCTCTTTTATTATGATTGTTTCAGGGGAAAAGATTCAAAAGGAAACGGCCGCACAACAACCACACCTGGGGTAGGTAATCTTTAATTAGCCCTTTCTCTTAATCCCCTCATTCTAAAAAGGAAAAACAAAGAAAAAATCAATTTAGGGCTACCTGCTTTCCATATTTAGCTAATTCACCAAAGTTGCCTGATTTTGATTTCAACAAATTTTGAATTGTGCATCCATTTAAGATAACTAGGGCTACCACCTTCTTGATTGAGCCCTAGATACCATATTTGTGGTAACTAAATTAGACCAAAATTAGAGCAAAATTAAGGATTCCAATTTAGGATTTTAGAGACACATCTTTTCTAAGCAAGAATCAATTTTCCCAAAAAGAGGTGCCTAAGCCTTGATTGAAAAGACTTATTCAAGAGAAACTCTAAAAATCAAGCTCTTAATTTCACTTGCACCCTAAAAGAAAGGACCTAAAGCTCTCGAAGGACAAATAGGTGAAGTTGACCTCTTGTTGGGTCAACCAACCTTGAAATTAGGTCACTTTTGCACTCAAAACATCTAAAGTTCAAGTGGAACTCTAAGCACCTTTGATCTTAAATAAAAGTGGTAGACTTAAGAGGTCAAGGTCCCCATTCTGGTCTACCTAGAATCTCGGTGACAAGAGAGGTCGGGTGGGGAAAACCCTGTAACTCATGGGGACACTCTACCTTGTAGGGGTCTTTGCGGGACTCTCCCTCTTTGGCTGCTCAGGTATTTCTCAGGTGGACGGCTTTTCTGACTAAGGGGTATCATCCGCCCCGAACCTCTATAGTCATCCAAATTTTTTGGGTGTCTCGATTGGGTCCAGCACATTCTAATCTCATCTAATCCATCAGTGCATGTTTGGTAGGAGGTCCTTGAGACTATCCTTAAGACCTCCTTTAGAAATCCACTCCCGCCGAGGCCAAGTCTCAACGTCCGTCTTTGTGCAACAACCCCACCACATAGACCTCTCCTCTGATTCATTAGAACCAAATTCTCCTCCTTCCATCATCATGGCACAACCAATTGAAGAAGAGAACAATCTTGAACACCAACTCCAGTGCTTGAATGATCTATTCCAGAACTTTGTAAACCCGCCACAGCATCCTATGATGCGAGATCACTATAATCCCGCTACGGTGGTGATCGAACCTCGAGTCCAAATCCTGGCTAGAGGTCCTGATTCTGAACTCAAGCCCAACATGATTCATGTTATCCCAAAGTTTCATGGGCTTAACTCCGAGGATCCCTTCCAGCACCTCAAACAACTCAAACATCTGGCCCAAACCTTCGGGTCAAATGTACAAAATCAGGATATTCTTCTTATGAAGATGTTTTCCTTCTCTCTCATGGACAAGGCAGCTCATTAGTATCAGACTCAGATGCATCTAATCAACACGTGGGTTGAACTGCAATCCAAATTTTTGAAAAAGTTCTTCCCCGTTGGTCGGACGAATGCCTTGTGCCACCAGATCACACACTTCACTCAACAATCTAGAGAACCTCTTCATGAGGCATGGGATAGATTCTTAGATCTCATGCGGAAGTGCCCCCATCACGGAGTTCCTAAATGGGAACAAGTCCAGTCTTTTTACCAGGGACTCTGTGAAGACATTTGCTTATTCGTCAATGCAACCTGCAGAGGAAATATCATGGGTCAACACGAAGACACTTAGTGGGAGATTCTCGAAAATATGTGCGAGAACTCCATCAATAATGACTCCATGGGCTTATTCGACCGGACGAATGCACGTGCATCGACGAATCCAAGGGGAGCACATGAAACACAGGGCTTGTTCGCATCCGTCGAATTGGAACTGATGGCCAGTCGGTTGGACAAGGTCTCTATCATCAAGAAGGTGGATGAGCTGACTCGACATCTGCAGCGAGCCACCTCTATGCAAAACCCATTTGCACAGCCACCTCTTGGGAAGGAAACTGTGCAGAACATTTATCATCGATCTTCTCAGGGGATGGACCCGTATCCACTCCCGTCTGACTCTAGGACCGGAGGAAACTCCAATCCGACCTACTCTAGTTGGGGGAACTCTGAACCCTCGTACTCTGATTTTCTTGAGGTTCCTTAGACCTGCGAGGACCTTAATGCCATCTAGAATGACCCATTCTCCAATAGCTATAACCCTGGATGGCGGAATCATCCCAACTTCCTGTGGGCAAGAAATACTCAAAATCAAAGACCACCTTATCAACCTCGTCCACAAGCTCCTCGTTCATATTAGCCACCTCAGCCTTGGCCCAACCCCACTTATCAATCTAGGCCAAACCAAGTAGATCAAATGACTCTTATCCTTCAGACCCTGGTTGACAATCAGAAGATGAATGCAGCTATGCAAAAACAGCACAAGGACGAGATCACAGAGGTTCGCAATCAGCTCACCCAGATGGAGAATTCCCGCCAACCTAGTACACTCACTTCTCAACCTCTGCCGAATCCAAATAACGTGCCGACCTAGAGGCACGTTATGAACCCAAATCTGGGCCAAGCCCACATGATTTATCAAGCCCCTTCTGTTCCATCACCTGACGGGGTGGAAGCTTCAACATCTTATGTGGGATTTCAGCAGCAGCCACCTATTTTACCAACTCCAAACCAAAACCAGGCAAGACTAAACTCTGTAACAACCCGTAGTGGTAAAGCAACTCAAGACCCACCTTATCCAAGCCACTCTAAGCTTGGTAGTAACCCAAGCCTTAAGATAGTTATCCAGGACACCCCTGTCCCAGATCAAGAACCTGGACCTATTCTAGAGGAACCAACCAAGGTTCCATTTCCCGAGGCCTTGACCAAGGGAAAGAGGATAACCAAACCCGTAGCTCCTGAGGAGGATCTGGTTAAGCTCTTTGAATAGGTCCATATAAACATCCCTGTCCCATGATGGATGCAATCTGCCACGTACCTGCTTACGCACGATTTCTAAAGGACGTGTGTACACCCAAGCCTAAGCCGCGAACCAAGAGTGGGAGTCCGATCATACTGTCAAAGCAAGCCAGCTCTGTAATTTTGAGCAAACTCCCACCTAAGGCAAAAGACCCAGGTACTCCGCTGATTTCATGTACCATTGGTGATATCCAATTTGACAGAGCCTTATTAGATTTAGGTGCCTCCATAAACCTAATACCTTTATCCCTCCTTGACCACCTTGAAGAATCTGAGCTTAAACCAATAGAGGTGACATTACAGTTAGCTGATCAATCCATTAAGTCACTTAAAGGAGTACTCGAGGATGTCACCGTTAGGGTACGGGATTTCTATTTCCCGGTGGATTTTATAGTCTTGGACATGGATGCACCTGACAACCCAAGGGATATACCAATTATACTAGGGAGACCCTTTCTGGCCACTGCTAGGGCCAATATAAACTGTGAGGAGGGCCAAATTGAACTGAAATTCGAGAACTAAACATTGAAAATTGACATCTTTAAGGCCCAACAAGGGATTAATTGCGGTGTTATAGAACAAATATGTGATATCAAGGCCGTGGTTGATGAACCATATATCGAGGACAATCTGATTACTCCCGATCAACTACAAGAAGATCAAAACCCGCAAACAGAGGAGTCTGACCCTAATCTAGATACACCCATAACTCCTTCCCTTGCTCCTGACACACATCCTAAACCGCCTGCTGCTATTTATAACCTCATTCTAGAACTCAAGCCTCTTCCCAACCATCTAAAGTACGTCCTTTTGGGCCTATGATTATCAACTCCAGACTCACACCTGACCAGAAATCCCGTCTAATTACTGTTCTCCAGCAACATCATAGAGTCATTGGATGGACACTCAATGATTTGACTGGTATCAGCCCTTCTTATTGCACAGACCATATCTACACCGAAGAGGGCACATGACCTTCCCGTGAAATGCAGAGATGTTTAAATCCTAATCTACAGGAGGTCGTTAAAAAGGAGATCATTAAGTGGTTAGATGCAGGGATCATCTACTCGATCTCCGACAGTCGGTGGGTGAGTCCAATCCAGGTTGTGCCTAAGAAGGCAGGACTCACCATTATCACGACTGAAATTGGAGAAGTCATACCGACCCGTGTGGCTAACTCATGGAGAGTCTGCATTGATTACAGAAGACTCAATTCCTCTACGGAGAAGGATCATTTCCCACTACCGTTTATTGATCAGATCCTTAAGAAACTAGTGGGAAATAGGTTCTTCTGCTTTTTGGACGGGTACTCCGGTTATAACCAGGTGAAAATCCATTCTGAGGACCAAGAGAAGACCACTTTCACTTGCCCCTTCGGGACATACGCATTCCGAAGGATGCCTTTCGGTCTCTACAATGCACTGGCTACTTTTCAGCGGTGCATGCTTGCCATATTTTCAGATATGGTAGGTGATTATCTGGAAGTCTTCATGGATGACTTTTTAGTATTCGGAGAATCATTTGACGATATTCTCCTGCACTTGGTCCAAATCGTCAGGCGGTGCATTGACGTGAATCTGGTTTTTTCTGGGAAAAAAGCCATTTCATGGTGCCTGAAGGAATTGTCCTGGGACATCTTATTTCAGAAAAAGGCATCCAAGTCGATTGAGCCAAGGTGAACTTGATTTCCAAACTCCCTATGCCTAGCTCGAACAAGGACATCCGATCTTTTCTGGGGCATGTTGGTTTTTACTGTTGATTTATTCCTGATTTCTCGAAAATCGCATGTCCCTTGACCTCTCTACTCTCTAAGGATGTACCTTTCGAAATCTCCAAGGAATGCACTCAAGCATTTGAAATCCTCCGTGACCGAGTTACCCAAGTTTGAAAGTTCACAGTCAAAGGAAAGACAAGTTGTATTGGTGATGGTTAATTTCCTTTAATGTGAGTCTCTAAAAAGAAAGATAGAAACCCTAAGCCAATTATCCCTAAGACAGAAAGTTACTACCAATGAATTAATTTTTGACTTTCTGAATTAAGTAGTGGTCCAAACAAGTCAAACAACACCACTACTTTGAATAAAATCAAACAAGGATTCCAAAAAAGATTTTTGTAAGATTTTAGGAATTTGTTTGATAATTGTTTTGAATTTTAATTGTACTGGTGTGAAAGTCCAGAAATGATACCTAGGGGTATTTTAGACTTTTCAGTATTACTACCGACCTCAGAAAATTTTTGTAATTTTATATGATGTGTAACATTTCACAAGGATTCCAGCAAGCTAAATTTCACAAAAATTGGATGAGTAGAAAAATTCTGAAAATTCATGGACTGTAGCAAAACAGGAAGATGAGAGGGTGTGACCCCTCTGCAGTCCACTAATTTTAAAAACTTAAATACAAATTCAATTGATCTGAAATTTGGAAAAAATGTTCCTAACTTAATTAGGAATCACTGTATGAAATTTTATGATTTTAGGAGGCCTGTGGTGTTAGGAACGGATTTTTCAAGTCCGGACAGAAATCTGGACCTGAAAAACAGAACACCAATACTTGCAATGGAGTGGTGATAAAGAAGCATTCAAGCAAACAATGGATTTTATATGGTCACCACTCCACCTAATTAAAGTGTTTAGGGTCCTGAAAGCCAAGTTTAGTGTATTTTGGTAGTTTTTTAGCCTAAATGTGACAAGAAAGGGGAACCAACTTGAATTTCACGGGAAGAAAAGGATCTTTGAGCTCTTGCTTCCAGATTCCCGCCTTCCCGCTGTAATTCCTGCACACACAAAAGAAAGAAAGAGAAGGGGATGAGATCCACTTCAAGCAAGAGAAGATTAATTAATGCAAAGCCGTGCCTCCCCGGCAACGGTGCCAAAAAGTGAGCGGTTTTTACGCGGTTTGTTAATTAGGTCGTTGTAACGTGCAAAACTGATCAACTCTTAAATTTATATTCCTTGATAGTGGAGTATCTAGGGTCGTCCAAGGAGGCTAGATGTTTGCAAAATTGATTCTCTTGCTTGGAATACAAATCTCAACTTTCTTTTTGGAATTTTTCAATAATCATTTTTTTTTCATTTTTGAATTAAGACAACATGCGAAATGGTGGCGGGAAGGTGATTTACACTTCAAATTTAAAATACTACTTCTAGGTGGCAAGTAGAACCTCTCCCTAAACTCACTCTAGGCAAGTGGAGGCCTAGAATAATTAGGGAGAGGGAGTGAAGAATGCTAAAAACAAAGCAAGTAGAAATGCAAATAAGAAATTGCAAAGAAGGCAACTAGATTAATGAAAAGTGTTTTACAAAAAGGCCTAGTAGAGGAATGCTTCTACTACTAGAGAAATTAAAATAAAGAAAAGCAAACACAAATCCTTTAGATAGATGGTGAAGAAGAGGGCTTCTTGCTCCAAGGTTGGTGGCTCCCAAGCTTGAAAAGAATCCTTCAACTCCTTCCTTGCTGTGCTCCGCCAAGGTGATGTCCTCCAAGGCAAGCCCTAAGGGGGCGTGCCCTAAGCTTCTCTCCAAGGGTGGACATCCACCCTAGGTCCTTCTCCTTTGCCTGGCTGTCCTCCTTGAAGTGGAAGAGTCCTCCTCCTTGGTGTGGCCCAAGTTGAAGAGAGTGGGGAGAAGAAGGCACCAAAAGGGCTGGTGATGTGCCCTTTTAATCTCCTTCTCTACTCCTTCTTCTTGGCCGTAGGTATAGGTGGTTTAGGTAGCAAAATATACTAAGGGAGGATGCCCCAAAATGGTGGTAGGTGGTGGGTTTTTATAGAATAGGAAGGGGGCTAGGGTGACCCTTGAAATGGAGGGCTAGGATGGAGAGATGGAGGTGGTTAAGGATCCAATGGCCAAGGGTGTTTGGCGCCACCTTAAGGGGCACCTAAGGGGTGATTATGGGTGTTGACACCCCTTGATGTTGGCGCCAAAGAGGATTCTAGAAGGTGGTCTAAGTTGGCTCCAAGAAGGGTTCTAGAAGGAGGGGTAGGTGGATGGCTAGGATGGATTATGTGGGTAGGTGTAGGGTGGATTAAGGGCTGAAAGTTGGCGCCAATATAGAGGTGGTTAGGGGTAGTTTTTGGCACCAACTTATCGTGTCTTTTGGTGGTGATAATGGGGTGAAGGGATGGCTAGTTGGTGGCGCCAACTTGAGTAGGGTAGCTAGCTTAAGTAGGCTTAGGTTGGTGGAGCTAGCTAGGGTTGAATTTGAAGGTGGTGGATGGCCAAGGAGATGGTTGCTAGCTAAGCTAAGCTAAGCTAGCTTAGCTAAAGGTGGAGTAGAGGAGAAGGTGTTGGAGCTAGGGTTTGGAGGGAGGAGCTAAGGAGGAGAAGTCTGGAGCTGGAGCTGGCTGCTGCTGAAGAGGCTAGCATGGGGCTACTCTAGTTGGCTTAGCTTGCTAGTTCTTTGCTAGTTGCTAAGCCAAGCTAAAGTAAGATAGCTTCTACCATAATGAGTTGAGGTGAGCTAGTTCTGGTGCTCCCAAGGAGAATCAAGCTGGTTGAGGCAGCTAAGGTAGCTTAGCTCAACTGAGTTGAGCTAAGCTAAGTCCCCGAGAGCTGGACTTGAGCTTCCTGAGCTGGGATGAGTTCTTCTTCAGCTGGCTGGAGTTGAGTGGAGCTAGATATAGCTGGATCTAAGCTAGGGTGAACTCCTGTCAACTCAGCTGAGCTAGCTAGAGCTCCCTATGGACTAGTGGGAGCTGAGATGAGCTAGACTCAGCTAAGTTGAGCTGGATCTGAGCTGACTTGAGCTAGGGTGAGCTAAGATGAACTCTCTTGAGCTGCCATTCAGCTGAGATTAGCTGAATGGAGCTGGCATGAGCTAACCCTAGTTCAAGTAAGCTAGGTTCCAACTGTGGTGAGCTAGATCAAGCTGAGTTCCAGCTAGTCTGGGCTTCTCCTTCACCATTTGCCTTCTTGAGTGCTAGGGTTTTAGGGATCTGTATATCTGTACATCCCTAACACTCACAAAAACATATTAAAAAGACAATAAAAGACGCAATGCATGCCTAACCTAATTTATGCCTAAATGCAGCCCAAAAACCCATTTGCGGAGTAAAATTCTAAGAGCTAGGTTTGTTTTAATGCATAAGAATGATGATAAACTGGCGTTTATCACACCCCCATGATTATCTTTTGCTAGTCTCTTAGCAAAACTTTAATTTTTTTTTGGAAAACGAAATATTTGGGAAATCTAATTTTGTTGACTTTTGAGGAGAAAAAGAGATTAAGGGACCTTGGTAGATTAGAACACAAGAGGTATGGGATTTGTTAAAGATAAACATCAGGATTTATTTTTGGATTCAATCATTAGACAAAATGGGATCAATATATCCTCCAAAAAATTCACAAATTAACCCCTTGTTAATTCAGATGACTTGAAATGTTTGTTTTTAGGATTTTTCTGGCTCATGAATCTGATTCGTAACTTGCAAAATCCTTTAAAACCTTGTGTCTGTGCTTGTGAAAAGTCAACATTTATAAGGGCATGTTAATTTATTTATTACTTTTTTTTTCTCCCCCATGCTTATTTTTAGCTTAGTCTTACAACAAATGTGTCGGGATCATCATTCCCGTTACCATTCCTCGAGGGGGCTCTGGCGCCAATACTTCAGGATAGCACTGTCCATGACACCACTCAGGAGCTCATAACCTCAAAACACGATGCGGTGTAAAGAGGCGCTCCAAGCAAACTCAAGCTCTTGCTCCAACACTATAGGTAGAGCACCGTCCAAGACACTTGAGCTGCTAAAATGCACTTTAATGCTTCATCTAAAGATATGAAATATAGATATGGAGCAGCGCCGAGGCGGTAACATGTTGACCTATTGTCCTCAAAGGAGGCATTTTCCTCCTTCTCGGCGGTGGGAACTCAAACCAATGATCTGCTTCAGACTTTTACTAAGTCCAAACAAGGGAGTTTTTCAAATTTTTAATTGTTTTTAAGTGTTGGCTTGTGTGTGAAAATAGACACAAGAAGTTTCTCAAGACATGCAAGTTTTTGAATCAGAAGCTAAGTCAAATACTTTCCACATTATAAAATAGGATCAAGTCACCTGAACTACCATGAGTTCAGGTGGAATTTTAAAGAAGGATATCTGATCTAGTCTAAAATAGACCTTGGAATTCTAATGATCATATCCATGTCCTCATCCTTAGTTTTTTAAAGATTAAATCCCATTTTACCAAAAGTGAATTTTTCGACCTTAGTCCCGATTTCAAATTTTTTTCTCAACAAGTTTTCAACATTTTTTTTTTATAGGTTTTGAAAATCCTAAATCGATCGTCAAATTTAAAAACACCCCCCCATGCTTAAGATATGCCATGTCCTCATGCATTTAGGAGGGAAAAGGGATCACCTTAGTGAAGAACGGTCGGGTTTAGGATGAACAAAACCTGGAAAAAGAAGAAAAAAGGAAAGCAAGAAAAAAAATGATGGGTTACCTCCCATCCAGTGCTATCTTTTACACCATTCAGCCAGGCGTGAAAGTATGCATGGAAGATGTAAAATCATGTAAATAATTGGACACTTGGATGCCCGTAAAAAAGGTGTCTTCTTCTAGATCCCTAGAAAATTGATTAGGAGTAATATTGGATGGAAAATGATAAGTGTAGCCCGAGTCTGGCTATGGTTTTAAATTAGGTTGGATGCCAAACTCGGGCGGGGTTGGTGGCAGGTCCGCAAGAAAGGAGTCGGGGAAGGAATGGTGAGGATTGGGTGAAGTTAGTGTGGAAAAATTCGGTGCATGAATAGTGGGTGGGTTAGGGTGCTCAGGAGGTGTATCAGGAATAAATTTGGGGTCAAGACAAGTTTCCAGATCACAAATTTCGCCGACCACTGATTCTGAATCAGAGTCCTCAAAAAAATTATGGTCGGTAAGGGTATCTATTAACATTGTCTCTTCCACCATATTGGAAATTTCGGTATCTAAGTCCTCAAAAAAGTTATCATCATGGAATCTCCTGGAGGATTTGAAAATATCTAAAGTGAGAGTTTGGCCTGCACAAGTGATATCAATTTTTCCTGTGTGGCAATTGATATTTGCCTTTGCAGTGGCCAAAAAAGGGCGTCCAAGGATTATTGGGGAGTCCATTAATGATTCAGGTGCCTCAATGTCAAGAACCAGAAAGTCCGCGGGGAAGACACAACTCTGGACCTTGACCAAAACATCTTCGACAATCCCACGAGGTTTGATTGTAGATCGGTCGGCTAATTGCAGGGTAACCTCGATGGGTTTTAATTCACTGATCTGAAATTCTTCAAATAAACTTGTGGGAATAATATTAACTGAGGCACCAAGATCAAGGAGGGCGCGATTAAATGAAGTGTCATCAATTATTACAGAAATTAAAGGCGCCCCCAGATCTTTCATCTTTGGAGGCAGCTTACTCTGTATGACAGAGCTTACTGTCTCCGAAAGATGCACCTGTCCTAGATTTTTGACTTGCCTTTTAGGAGTACAAATCTCCTTCAAATATCATGCTAATGAGACACAAGAGAGATTAGTAGGAACGCTGATCTTAGGCCTCTTGGGATAGACATTTAGGCTTAAAAATTCAAATATCCGCTAAGATTTGGATAGTCCTCAAGAGGTTGGGGAAAATGCAAAGCTTAAGTATTAGGTCTAAGGCTTAGGGAGTATCCGGCCTCGTTAACTAACCTTTGGTTTGCGAGACTCGGTAACCTAAGCACCACAATCCACACACAGTTTGGTTTAGTGCGCATAATTATCAAAATCATGCAAAAGCGTTTAAATGTTCAGAAAAAAGTCGCCTAGATTAGGAGCGGCCGATCAACACAAGTTGATTTGGACGAGTTCCCGATGCGGAGAGGTGAAAAATTCCCCTTGAAGATGCGTAATAACATATCATCTCCACGGTGCTTGTCTCCTAAGATATTTACATATCCTACCGAGGGCACGTAAGCACCCTGTGCTGGTTTAGATGCCATGGGCGGCATTATCACGAAATGCCGATTGCTAGGGTCTGGATTTAGCTACATAACTCCATGGGAGAGATTATCTCGAAATCTCAAAAGCCAGGGTTCTGGGGATTGTCATGGGCGGTGCTATCACAAAGCATCGATTGTTAGGGACCTTTCGAGGATTGATGATGGGGACAAGGAACCTAATACAGACCGTGTTGAGAAGCCAATCTGAAGCTAGAAATAAAAAGAAAAGAGAGAGAAAACTCTCCAAACAAATAAATCCTCTGTCTCTCTCTTAAAAAAAACAAACACACTGCAAACTAAACTGAGGCTAAAATATGTCTCAAGCACGGGTACTTTAACCACGGAGTCCAACGAACCTTAGGATAGTTCCTATGGGCCTTAAAAACCTTCGCGGAGGACCGAGGCTAGAGCTGGTCTGGTCTGGATCTTGGTTGATACTTGAGTACCTCTAAGCCTACTGTCGACATTCTAACCGAATTAAAAAGAAAAAAAGCACTCATCATAATCACTGAACATCAAGGAATCCATGGTCTAGAACAGAAGTTAAAACCTTAAAATTTTGCTAAGGGACTAGCAAAAGCTAGGCATGGGGGCATGATGGGAACACCATTATGAGCCCTAACTAGCTCATTATGACCTAGAAAAGAGAGCAAAAGCTCCTGCATAACCAAATGAAGATCCTAACTCAATGAATAATCAGTCTGAGAGAAAAGCAAGAAATAAGGGGTAAAACTGTAATTTTACCATTGTAGTGCAACAACGGGATTTCTCATGGGCTAAACATAGGTCAAATGGTCCTAACAAGATAAAAAGTAAGTTGGTTCAAACAAAAAAGGGTTCATGTGAAATCTAGGAATTAAATGACTTTTTGTAACCTTAAAATAGACCTACTTAATTTAACAAGATTTTGGTCAAGATAAAATTTACCTAAACCCTCTAAAATTCATCGAAAAATATCCTCAAGGGCTTAGAACCTTCAATTTGGCCCTTAGAACCAATTTTGACCTAAATAGGGTTCCTAGTCAAATGTTTGCCCTAAATTGGGTTTTTATGTAAGTTGCCCAGTCAAACATGGTCAAACCTAAAATCCAAATTCACCATTGGATTCCATAGGTCATAATTAGGTTTGTACCAAAATTTGGACCTAAGGGGAATTCACCTTGACCTACTTTGCAAATAGGTCCAGCCTAATTAGATTTCCACCCCTAACTTTTGAAAACTCCTGCAGACACCCCTTAGCTTCCTCGTCGTTCATTGCAATTAGGTCATGGCGGAGGGAATCCTACTCCAGCGAGGATTCAAAGGAAAGAACTCCCTCATTCCTCAGAGAATCCCATTCAAATTTGAAAGGGAGATTCTCTAAAAAATCTCCTCTCATGTGAACCTAATTTGGAGCCCTAATTTGTACCCAATCTCTTATGCGAATGTATGAGAGATTTGGGTCTTTTTGACCTTCCATCTCTGGCGAGGTTTCCGTGCTTGGAAGCTTGGCTTCCAAGCACAAAACCCCCTGCCAGGGGCTATAAAAGGGTCCCCAGGTCATTCAACTCCTCCCAAGCTTAATTTGGCCTGAGTTACCCCCCAATTTCCTATCTTCCCCTCCGGTCACACACCTAGCAAGCTCTAGCGACCCTTATCTCCTCTTGTCGCTTTTCCACAATACCAGTGGCAGAGTTACCTTTATCTCCTTTTTCCGCATCGCGCCACACCAGCCGACGCTCCTGCCACCGTCTCGTCGTCGCCGTCCTCCTCCCATTGGAACTTTCGTCTCCGGCGATAGCAAATACGAGTCGGCTGCCTCCTCCACATCCCCATTCGAATATTCCCTCTCAGATAAGTTCTCTCTCCCAACTCATTTCTTTTCTCGCATTTATTTCTTAATATCCGCCTAGACGTTCGCAGCATCTTCTCCACCTCTGGTCAGACCACCGACGAGGTGTTTCCACCACTCCACGCCTCCACCCACCTCGCCAACTACCTCATGAGCTCTACCATGTCTCACTGACCATAAACCCCCATTCCATTCATTATGCCAACCCCCCAGAATGCCCCCGGAACACACCCATATTCTCATGCACAGGATGACCTAGGCACGCACGCTCAGGCCACCCCGTGCCACGCCAACCACAGTCCCACCTTCACCGTGTTCAGGTAAAGCTTCTTGCGTGTTTTGACGAGGCTGCAAGACCGTTTTCCTATCGACAGGGTTCAAGTCATCGCCGCCATTGATGGATTAGGAAGCAAGCTCGAGAGCTTGTTCCAGGACTCCAGGCCCCAGGCTGCAGGTCCCAGGCTGTGCAGGTTTCCTTCGCGCACATCTCCAACTCAGCAATTGGAGTCAAAGTCCCATGCAGCTACTACAATTCGTGAAGACATTTGCTGTGCGGGTGCCTGCGAGAAAGGTCGGACATTTAGTCCCTCCTCGGAAGATTAGGAGCGGAAGCGGTGATATAAAGTGAAAGTGTCAGGGGCTTATCACCTCCTGACCACGGGGTGAGGTCCCACTCGCCCACCGCCACGTCCGCGACCCTACGCCACGCGAACCTGGTTCTGACCCGTTAACCCGACTATCCTATGCACTCCTCGCCCACCACCCACACCGTTGGGCCTAGTCCTAGGTGTGCATACCCAACCAGTTAACCAGAGAAGGCTCTGGGAGAGCGAGCCTAAGAGAGAAGGAAGAAGAGAGATCGCAGGGAGCATAGGGGTAGGTTTTGCTCTTAGGAGAAAAAGAGGAAGAAGAAGCCAAGGGTGAAGCAAGGAAGAAGAAGGAGGAAGCAGAAGAGGAAGTTAAGAAAAGGAAGCTAAGGCAGAGGAGCTGAACTCGAAGAAGAAGGAAGGAGAAGAGCCAGAGAAGAAAGTAGAGGCTGAGGATCGCAAAGACGAAAGAAGAAGCTACAGAAGGAAGAAGAAGAAGCCAAGAAGATAAGGGCCGAGAGCAGAGGAAAGAAAAGAAGGAAGAAGAAGGAAATCAGAGACAGAAAACAAAGAAGAGCATTGTAGCAATTTCACATTTAAGATGTCTGATTTTCAAATCAGACGTCCATATTTTTGTGCCACTCCATTATACATTGACATTATATTTCTTGCATTATAACTTTGATTCTTCATTGCATATTATATCAAATTTGAAAGTTGTGTTCTTGATTTTTGAACCCCAATTTGCTCCCTGTGTTCGACCTCAGATTTACATTTTCGAGTAATAAAATTCATTTGTTTCAAAGCGATTTTGGCTATACTACGACGCATTTATTTTAAAACACGATTTCGCCTCGATAAACACATATTGTTTTGCATATTTTGTATGACATTGCAATGATGGCATGAGCTGAACGACAACTCAGAAGCAGTTTCTGGTGATTTCTATCCACATACACCCTGCCTTATTTCTTTTATTCATGCATGAGGACACGCAAACACTTAGGCAAGGGGGGGTAGTCCATAAAAACTAAAAATTTTCTGCCAACAAGTAGGGGATTAGATCATTTTATCAAGAGGTTTTATGAAAGATTTATTCTTTAGTAGATTGCTAAGCTTAGAATCCAGTATAACCTCACATCTGCATGTAGAATTTGCAATGGATCCACTGTGAAAATCGATAAACATCTCTAGATTGTCAAGAAGAAGCATTGCTTCTTCTCCGAAACCCTTGGACAGCAATCAGGGAGTCAGGTGAACCATCACCTAGTAGATCCACAAAAATATGTGTGAGATGAGAGTAGAGAGTCTACTGGTGCCCTAAGGCTAGTGTAAGGAATCCTTAAGTCTGGATAATTGAATAATACACGGAATTGGGCATAGTTTTCACTCTCAGTTCTTGTGTACTAATTCTGTAAGAAATTCCATACGAGAGCCACCAAATAAGGCAAATACACAGAGAGTGGGTTCTGATAAAACTAGGACTGAGGTGGATGGTAATGACCATCCCTTGCGGAATCCTCGACTAAAGGAGGATACTGATGTCAAGGTCAAAAATACGTTGTCCTATATGTTCCCTACCCGATGCTGAGAATAGACACTTCCACCAAATAAGCCACTCAAGATCCTCTTGGTCATTACCAAAAATTCCAAATAATGCCTCATGAATAAAAGTACGTATGTTGTGTGCATTTTTATGTTATGTCATGTTGGTAACGGCATTGTGCCAGTAGATATGAAAATAATAATAATAATGTGTTCAGGGCATAGATCTCGTAAAAGATGAGAGCATTGTAGTATAGTGCAAAATATGTCTCGACAAATAAATTCATGAAACTGGTGAGTCCCAGTCAATCACAGGGAGGCAGAAAACGCTTTTGATTTCATGCTCGTGTTCTAAATCTAATTACCAAATAGCATAGACAATGAATTGCAATATATATATATATATCAATAAGAGAGTTTGAACATGAGTTGCATACATATAACAAAACAAATTCTAACATAAACATAAACTATTTATGTAGCGGAACAAGGGCACCATGGGTGGTTCGTGGTGGCCTGCTGGAGAGGTTGGGAAGAGCAGCAACAATCCGTCGGGGTGGCCCAACGGACGCTTCAGACGGAGATGCAGAGACGGAGGTAGAGAAGATGGGAAGAAGAAGGGAAAGGAGTTGTAGAAGGAGAAAGAAGAAAAAAAATTTGAATGGCCTTCAAAGGGGACCATTAGGTCACTTTTTATAGCTTTTGTGAAGGTCATTTAGGGCATTGGAGCTCTTAATTCCATGCAAAAGCCTCAGATTAATCAGATCCGTTGATCAGGAGATCAACGATCCTGATTAAGCCTTCCAAATCCTTCTTCCATTCACGGTTTAATCCAGTGCTGACACGTGGCGCAACGTGCACCCTTGGATCTACATCTGACAGCCTCTACTTGCCCACCGCACCACACTTCGTCTGCACACTCGCTGCACGGCCTCAATTCGCACCTCAACTCCTAATCCTTCTCAGCCATCCGATCTCTTGATTGGACGACTTAAAAAGCATGCACCGCACCCGGTCGACTCCTAAGGCACGCGTCATCACGCGCATCTTCATTTGACGCTCCTGTGCCCACCATGCATCCGTGCCTGATCCTCCCAATGAAGATCCTGCGGTTGAATTTCATCCACCCATGGTCGACTCCCACACCGCGACTCGAACCCGCATCGAGCGTTGATTGTTAAGCGCACTCTCGGTTGTGCTACGAGCGCGGTTTGTTGCGGTTTCCAAATCTCCGCACGGTCGTTCAACCGTTGGATGGATATCCAACGGTCGGGGTCGCATCCTCATCTGATGAAGCGGCTGAAGGCAGGCAGCATGGATGCATCGTAGCTGTTGGATGATGATCCAATGGCCCACGGCTTTCCTTCCAAGATTGGGGCACGGTGAGGGTTGATATGTCCACATTCGTGGACCATTATTTGGCCAAAGTACTCTTTAATTAGTCATTCTTAGTTAATATTTGATTAGGAATTAAGTGGGAATTCAACATAGTCTGCATATCATCTTATGCACCAATGTTATGTTTAATAATATATGATATGTTATGATAATTATTTGGTGGATGTAGACTAAGCACAAGACACCTGAAGGTACCATTCAGACGGTCAAAATCACTCTACAAGATGTCTGGAGCTCAATTCGGACATCTGAAAATTACCATCATAGATCCCCTAAGGTCTGCACATTTTAAGACGTCTGAAGAATCACTCAGACATCTGATGAAGGCCGCCAGCATTTATCCTTCTGTTCCAACCACTCACAATTCTCGTCGAGTAATCAGAGAAGATGGCGACCGTAGAGAAATAGATGGGGGATTTTTAAAAAAAGGCTGCTCCAACGCA
Organism: Thalassia testudinum; assembly: GCA_037157565.1. Lineage (NCBI taxonomy): Eukaryota > Viridiplantae > Streptophyta > Magnoliopsida > Alismatales > Hydrocharitaceae > Thalassia > Thalassia testudinum. The sequence continues at coordinate 152,731,074 of JAZHRO010000031.1, forward strand.
CCGAGGGATCTGCATGCTCACTCTCCATCTTCTTCCTTCCACTCCATCGTAAAGTAGATCCTACACCATGGACCCAGCGCACACCATGGCCTGAGGCATACTCCATCCCCGCTCCTTCCTCTCGTTGATCGCACGGTGATAGGGTGCAGCCATCATAGCACCACTGTTATAACGTCGAAGGACTACACTATCGAATTTGGTTTTGAAAACTTGTCGTTGTAGTTTGAATAGCGAAGAACTCGGGTTCGACAAATAAAATTTATACCGAAAAGAAATCCCAGGTCAAACTTAGGGAGGCTACATCGATCAAAATTCACAATTATATTCTTTTTATGTTTTTGTTAAAAAATGGAGTAATTACAATGAAATGAAATACTATAGACAATAAGATAGAGAGAGAGAACATCCACTTGATATTGCAAAATGTTTGTACAACTAAGAAAGCGAGAAATTACACTAGAAAACAGGAAAACTATTACAACTAGAAAGCAGGAAAATTCTATTCTAGAAAGCAGGAAAAAGGAATGGGAGAGAGAAGTTATCCTCCTCAACGATCGCTTGGAGGATGAGCTGGGTGAGACGACTCCTGGAAGATGAGGAATGGAGTGGGAAGAAGGAGGTCGAGGCAGGAAGAATGGGAACGAGGCAGCACGTCGTTGTCGTCGCGGGATCCGCTTCCGGAATGGGGGCGAAAAATTGATTTTATCTCTTGAGGAGCATCCCAGGTGTGGGACAAGCTTCTCTTGAGCTTTGGAGAGGGAGAGAAGAGAAGGAAGGGATGAGAAATTTGTATGGAGGGGGTCTCCTTTTATAGTTGCAAGAAGTGGGGGCATTTTGGTCATTACAATTTGAAAAAATTAATTCAAGACCTTTAGTGATGGATAAATCCGTCACTAAAGGCTTGAATGTGGCCTTCGTGGGTGGCACTCGTGCACCCGCTCACCTTCCGTGCCTAAAACGCACGCTCACGTTATTCAAATCTTAGTCGTCCAATCGTGAGATCGGACGGCTTAGATCTCTCCTCATCGCACCTCAGCTGCACGCGCCTATGCGTGCATCTCGCGTCAAGCGAGGGCATCTGATAACGCGTTGGTGCTATCAGCTACGCGGCGCCATTGGATCACAATCATGCGGCTCCTCGTGCCTACTCTAAATTGAGGTGCCCACAGCTCTAACGGGCGTCTCCTCTTCTTGATAGAGCGCTCTACCAATGCGCTGCTGGCACATTTGTGTCGAGCGCTCGTTTCGTGCGTGCACGCCCAGCATCCGTTGGATGCGCATCCAACAGCAGAGAAGCATTGGTCAAATGAGCTGAGGCGGGTGCTTGCGGTCAATTGGGCGGCTGAGATGGCACCACATGGCACCATCTTAGCCGTCCATCTTCTGAGTATTGTAAATGGTGCCACAAGTGTCGGATTGGACCGATTTTCGTGTCATTAGGCTACGATCATCATCCCAAACCCATCCATGCGGTCAGATTTGCTATCTGATGTGTGGATTAACACCATCTTGGCCCTTGATCTTCTAGGGTTCCTCGATCTCTATCTGATACTACAGATATTCGATTAGGGTGATCTTGGAGTCATTGAACTCCAATCGTCGCCCTGATAAGATCCGTACGGTTGGATCCTCGATCCGAGGCCCCAGTAAAATGTTGCTCTGTCCCTGACCATAAAAAGGAGATAATTACTGTATAATTTATACAACTTAATCTAAATGAATGATTATGCATGTTATGCACTATTTACAATGTATGATGCTAATGTGACACTAAGAACATGCATTAATAGACATTTTAGGTTAATCAGATGTATGCACATCACACCCCCATGCCTATCTTTTGCTAGTCCCTAGAAAAAATTACATGCTATTTATAAAAGAATTAGGCTGGATTACTTGGGCATAAGATATTTTCAACATTAAGAAATTCTTTTACCCAGGATCTGAACTTTCAAAGATACAATAGCGCTTGGGTATCTGCCAAAATGCAAACCGCCTCAAGCCCTCGCCTTATTTAAAGAAAAAATTCTTTTTCTCCTTTTCTTCTTTTCTAATTTTTTTGGATTTTTGAGTTTTGGGTTAAAGAGTGGCTTTCTACGGCCATTCAACCCACCCAAGATTTGATGAAAACCCTAAGTTCTAAGCATCTTATTGTGAATGTGATAGACTCGATTGGCAATTAGAATGGACTTCGTGTTTCTACACCTCTAGGTGACCTTAAAAAAGAAGTCCTGCCTAAAGGTGTATCTTTACGACCGGTAGCTTTCTCCCTACTTTTATTTTTATGGGGTCAACACAAGGGTGAATCCAATGTATATCTTCCCAGTTTATTCTACTTCTCCACTTCTTCCTAAGTGTTTTAGGAATTTTCAGTGCATTTCATGAGCTGGGTTCTGGACAACCGGTCGATGAGCTATTACCACCGACAACTTGCCAGCCATACCTGTGCGGCGAAGTGCGATCTATTTCTTTTATTTTCTTTTTCTTTTCTCCTTTACTTTTTCTTTTTGACTTCCTTTTTCTTTTTTCTCTTTTGTTTTTCTTTTTTTTTTAAGTAGGTGGCTTCTCTGGTCTAAGATTTACCTAAAAGAAGCAAGAAGAGAATGGTCCAGTGACTAGGCTCTGGACAACCTACCTATGGGCTGTTACCCACGATAACTTGCCAGCCATATCACCCTAGAAGGTTCATTAGCTACCTAATTTCCATTAAAACCGCCGATCAACAAGTCAATGAAAAGATAGTGTGTAGATGCTTTAGACTTAAAGTTCCATCAAATCAGAGGGTGGGTTGATAAGTCGTGTACTTATCACCCAAAATTATTTAATCAAATTACAATAAAATTAAGATGGCGATGACTCGAAAAATAAATCCACATTTTAGTGGATACACGGGATGATTAATTCCAAAAACCTGAAGGGTCTTTATGTTCAGATCCTAATGCAATATTTCCTAAGATTGAAAAGTCATAATGTCCAAGTATTCCTTCCTAATTCAATTTTTTTTATGTATATATAATAAGAGAAATAAAATTTACAAGAATTTCACAGAGCTGACAAAATGATTAAAAAATGTATCCACCCCTCCATGCCTAGCTGATGCAATGTCCACAATGAGAAAAAGAGACATGAAAGAAAGGGTAGAGTACAGAAGATATCACCTGAATATGAAGCTCGGGTCAGCTTTGTGTCATATGTACAACTACCGAGTTTAATGCCGTCAGCTGGCAAAGTCCAGCCAAAGAGGTCACAACATGGCTAAAGTAACCGTGTCTGAGACGGGTTCTGGAAGAGTACGGTCAATAACAGGCTTCAGACGTTGATCGTTAACTTTGAATGAATTACCCGTCTTCGAGTCAGAGATCTAAACAGCTCCGTTTAGAAAAATCTGGTCGATAAAGAACGGGTCATTCCATTTTGACCTAAGTTTGCCGGGAAAGAGCTTAAGTCGAGAATCGAATAACCAGATCTTCTGGTTCGGCTCAAAGCTCTTGCGGGAAATCAATTGATCATGTAGAGCTTTGGTCCGAGCCTTGTAGATCTTGGCATTCTCATATGCATCATTTCTAAGCTCTTCCAACTCAGATAGTTGGAGTTTCCTGGTCTTCCCAGCTAAACTCAGATCTAAATTGCACTACTTCATTGCCTAAAATGCCCCATGTTCAATCTCTATGGGTAAATGGCATGCCTTTCCATAAACCAAACGAAATGGAGACATGCCGATGGGCATTTTATACACCGTAACGGTAGGCCCAAAGAGCATCCTCAAGCTTTTTCGTCCAGTCTTTGCGATCAGGCCTAACCGTTTTCTGTAGAATATTCTTGATCTCCCGATTGGAGATCTCGACCTGTCCATTTGTCTAGGGATGATAAGGTGTGGAGATTTGGTGATTAACCCCATATTTAGCTAGCAAATTATGGAACTGGGCATTAGTGAAATGAGTACCACCATCACTGATGATGGCCCTCGGAATACCGAACCTACTGAAGATGTTTTTCTTGACAAAATCGATGACCACCTTGTGGTCATTAGTTCGAGTGGGAATTGCCTCAATCCATTTAGACACGTAATCAACAGCGATAAGAATGTACTGATGTCCAAATGAAGGGAGAAAGGTCCCATGAAATCGATGCGCCAAACGTCGAAGATTTCGACAGTAAGAATTGGGTTTAGGGGCATCATATCTCTCTTAATTATGCTCCCGAGTGCCTGGCATCGAGAACACGACCTTGAGAAATCCTACACATCTTTGAATAAAGACGGCCAATAGAATCTAGATTGCAAAATTTTTGCAGCCGTCTTTTTCCCGGCGAAATGTCCACCACACGCAGTTGCATGGTAGAACTCGAGTATATTGTTGAATTCGTTCTCCGAAACACATCGGCGAATCAGATCAGAGCCGATGTGGTACAGTTCAGGGTCCTCCCAGAAGTAGTATTTGGCCTCAGATTTGAGTCCATCCCGTTGTTGCTTGGTCCAATCCTGGGGTATTTGACCAATGGACAAATAATTAACAATGTCAGCAAACCACGAGGTTTGGACACCTAAAACTGTAAGGATGGTTTCATTTGGAGAAGTATCAGCAATCGGGACGTCCGGACGAGAAGAATCACTTAGAAGTCTCGACAAATGATCCGCCACCACATTTTGTACCCCAGATTTATCCTTCATTTCAAGATCAAATTCTTGAAGCAAAAGAATCCAACAAATAAACTAGGATTTGGCATCCTTTTTGTCCAAGAGATGTCTCAAGGCCGAGTGTTCGGTATAAATGATGACATGAGACCCTAAGAGATAAGCCTTGAATTATTCCAAAGCAAATACTACGGCTAGTAATTCCTTTTCAGTAATAGTGTAATTCCTTTAGGCTTCATCCTGAGTTTTACTAGCATAGTAGATGATAGAGGGCTTCCTGTCAACTTTCTGAGCCAAAACAGCCCCAACCGCGTAATCAAAATCGTCGGTCATGATCTCAAAAGGGGCTATCCAAACCGGTGGTTGCAACATCGGAGCACAAGTGACTACCATTTTCAGAAAATCAAATGCCTTACAACATGATTCGTCAAAAGCAAACGGTGTTTCTTTGGTGAGAAGATTGCTCAGAGGACGAGCAACCTTCGAGAAGTCCTTGATGAATCTTCTGTAGAATCCCACATGATTAAGAAATGATCGAATTTGTTTAATAGATGTGGGAGGAGGAAGTTTAGCGATAGCATCAACCTTAGCTTTATCCACTTCAATTCCTCATTCAGAGATTACATGACCCAAGACGATGCCTTCTTGTGTCATGAAATGACTCTTTTACCAGCTAAGGACCAATCTTGTTTTGATGCATCGTTTAAGAATCATTTCTAGATTAGCTAGACAAGAGTCAAACGATTCTCCAAAAACAGAGAAATCCTCCATGAAGACTTCCATAAACTCTCCCACCATGTCAGAAAATATGGCTAACATATACCTTTGAAAAGTCGCAGTTGCATTGCATAAACCGAATGGCATCCTACGGAAAGCAAAGGTTCCATAGGGACAAGTGAAAGTAGCTTTTTCTTGATCCTTGGGATGGATAGGAACTTGGTTGTATCCCTAGTAGCCATCAAGAAAATAGAAGTACTTCCATCCGACTAATCTTTCTAAGATTTGATCAATTAAAGGCAGAGAGAAATGATCCTTTTTCGTGGCCATGTTCAGCTTCCTGTAATCGATACAAACCCTCCAGGATCATTTCTCTCCTCAGGTTCTTGAAGATGCGGTAAATCAGAACAGTGTGGTTGTGGATCCTGAGTTTGTTTACCACTCCTCAAAGTAACAAATTTGCAGATGCATACGAGTTTGGGTCTTAGGGAGGGTTAGGAAAGATTGGAGGGGCTTGATTAGCCAATAATTATTAATTTACAGAAGAAGAAGAGGAAGGACCTTGCTCAACCACCTGAGCATGTGCGTGTGGGTCCCTCTGATTGGCCAGATTCAAGATATTTCGCAGGTTGGGTACGGGTTGGGATGGTAGAGATCCAGGTTGACGAGAGTTAGCTATGAGCCTCGTTTGCAAGTTGTCCAGTGAGGTTTTCATTTGCTGCATGAGCTAGAGCATGGATCCTTGCATCTCTACCATTTGTCAGTTCAAATCAGCCTGCCCTACAGGTTGACGGGCATTCCAAGCTGGATGATTGACCTGATTTGGGGGCAACTGAGTATAAACGTGACCCTGACCCATTGGTCGTTGCGAAGCATAATTGCTGGGTTGGAATTGGGTCTACTGCCCCGGGTTTTTCCAGGAGAAGTTAGGGTGGTTTCTCCAACTCGGATTATAAGAATTGGAGTAAGGGTTGGATCTAACATTCTCCTGTACAGCTCAAACATCCTCATAGGGTAAGGATGGAGAGAAAGAAAGGGAAGGATCAGAGAAACTGGGATCAAAGGCCCCAATTTGGAACCCGTGGAGTTCCGAATAATGCTGACTCACAGGTTGAGCCATATCAAGTTGATTCACGAACTCCCATCCAGATTGAGCTCGCGACGAATGGAATCCCGAATTCTGGGATTAAGTGGATCGAGAGTTGTTCATTGAATTTCCAGCCATCCACTCTTCCATTCTCTTAGCAACCAAGTCCACTTTATCAAGTTTGTTACAAATCAATTCCATATCGAATGAATGAGAGTCATGGACTTCATTAACATTCGATCTGGGTTGCTGGGACTAATTAAAAGTATCCATGGAGGCATGATTGATTGAATTCCCGCTCATTTCCTCAAACAAATCGTGCACACTATCTGCATCTTTGTTGAGGAAATTGCCTTCGCAAGAAGTGTCCATGTGATTTCTGAGTTGCTCAGTAAATCCGTGGTAGAAGATCTACACGAGTTGCCATTTCAGCACCTCGTGGTGTGGACACCTTTGCAATAGGTCCTGGAATCACTCCCAGGCCACATGAAACTGCTCCCCCGGCCACTGGGTAAAGGTAGTGATTGCCCGTCTCAAAGCAATAGTATGTCCGACAGGGAAGAATTTCTTCAGAAAGACTGATTTCAACTCATTCCATGTTGCAATTGGTCTTCCTATAGTCCTGTACCAATGAGAGGCTTTATCCCTAAGAGAGTGGGGGAAGAGCCTCATGATCATCTGCTCCTCATTCACGTTTCGTGCCTTGGTGGTCTGGACCAAAGTGGTCGAGTCCTCCAAGTGCTAAAACGGGTCTTCAGAGACAAGCCCATGGTAATGTTTAATCAGGATTAACACCTAGGGCTTGATTTCTACATCTCCGGCCGGAATCTAGATGCTGGGACATTCCCTGTAATTTGAAGGATCATAAAAATCCTTCAAGGGCTGAGCGCCCTACATTCTCTGCATTTGTTCTAGCTGCCTTCAAAATTCCTCTTGTGGATCCCAGGGCAAAGGAGGCTGTTGATCAGCTATGGGATCAATTTGACCAAAATCCAATTTACACCTCCTAGAATACTCTAGTGGTCCTTCCAATCGGGGATTCAATGACCGTCTTCCCAGCATAAACTAGGAAAAGGTTGGAAGGACTAGGGATAAAGATCCTGCAGCACAACAAAACAAGCCCGTCCTTAAGTGGGGTAACCTAAGGATCTACAGACTCCCATAACCTACCTTAAGATTATAAACAATTTACTCTACTTGTGTCTGCTCAATCCAACCAGTTAGAAGGAGGGACTGGGGATAAGGTTCTTCCTTCGGCTTGCGCCTCCGGTTCCTAGTGTACCCCCTAGCCGCGGTCGTTTGACACTACTCCCCTAGTTAGACATCAGATTAATCAATACAAGTAGGTTAATCATAAACAATCTCAGACTAGGCCCCGAAGAGCGAATCAGTCCTTAAGGCCAACGTCTACTCGATTTTATTGAGGCCTAGGATTGTAGTGCTTATGGAATGTGATGGGCCCTTAAAATGGGTTATTGAGCAAGGTGGTTCCTCTTCAAAATGTTGAAATGCCGGAGTACTATGCTATCGGATTCGGTATTGAAAACCTGTCCTTGTAGTTTGAATAACGAAGAACTCAGGTTCAATAAATAAAATTTATACTGGAATAGAAATCCTAGGTCCAACTCAGGGAGGCTACATCGATCAAAATTCGCAATTATATTCTTTTTGTGTTTTTGTTAAAAAATGGAGTAATTACAATTAAATGAAATACTATAGACAATAAGAGAGAGAGAGAACATCCACTAGGTATTCCAAAATGTTTGTACAACTAAGAAAGCGAGAAATTACACTAGAAAGCAGGACAGTTATTACAACTAGAAAGCAGGAAAATTCTATTCTAGAATGCAGGAAAAAGAAATGGGAGAGAGAAGTTATCCTCCTCAACGATCGCTTGGAGGACAAGCTGGACGAGACGATGCCTGGAAGATGAGGAACAGAGCAGGAAGGAGGTCGAGGCAGGAAGAACGGGAATGAGGCAGCATGTCGTCATCGTCGCGAGATCCGCATCCATAATGGGGGCGAAAAATTATTTTTATCTCTTGAGGAGCATCCCGAGTGTGGGACAAGCTTCTCTTGAGCTTTGGAGAGGGAGAGAAGAGAAGGAAGGGATGATAAATTCTTATGGAGGGAGTTTCCTTTTATAGTTGCAAGGAGTGGGGGCATTTTGGTCAATACAATTTGAAAAACATTAATTCATGACCTTTAGTGACGGATAAATCCATCACTAAAGGCCAGAACGACCTTCGTGGGCGGTGCTCGCACGCCCGCTCGCCTTTCGCACCTAAAACGCGCACTCACGTTATTCAAATCTTAGCCATCTGATCTCTGCTTGCCGCGCCTCAACTGCATGTGCCTACGTGTGCGATCTCGTGTCAAGTGGGGGCGTCTGAAAGTGCGTGGGTGATATCGGCTGTGTGGCGCCGGTGGATCACGATCATGTGGCTCCTCGCGCCCACTCCAAATTGAGGTGCCCGCAACTCAAATGGGCGTCTCCTCTTCTCGATAGAGCGCTCGACACAAATGCGCCCGCAACACGTTTGTGTTGAGCGCTCGTTTCGTGAGTGCGTGCCCCGCAGCTGTTGGATGTGCATCCAACGGTGGAGAAGCGTTGGTCAGATGAGCTTAGGAGGGTGCTTGTGATCGGTTGGGCGGCTAAGATGGTGCCACGTGGCGCTATCTTGGCCATCCATCTTCTGAGTATTGTAGATGGTGCCACAAGGGTCGGATTGGATCGATTTTCGCGTCGTTAGGCTGCGATCGTCGATCCGAATCCATCCGTATAGTTAGATTTGTCGTCTAAGGTGAAGATTAACACCATCTTGGCTCTTGATTTTCTAGGGTTCCTCTATCTCTATCTGATGCTACGGATATCCAATTAGGGTGATCTTGGAGTCGTTGAACTCCAATCGTTGCCCTGATCAGATCTGTATGGTTGGATCTTCGATCTGAGGTCCCGATAAAAAGTCGCTCTGTCCCTAACCATAAAAAGGAGACAATAACTGTAGAATTTATACAACTTAATTTAAATGCATAATTATGCATGTTATGCACTATTTACAATGTATGATGCTAATGTGACACTAAGAACATGCATTAATAGACATTTTAGGTTAATCAGATGTATGCACATCACACCCCATGCTTATCTTTTGCTAGTCCCTAGCAAAAATTACATGCTATTTATAAAAGAATTAAGTTCGATTACTTAAGCATAAGTTATTTTCAACATTAAGAAATTTTTTACTTAGGATCTGAGCTTTCAAAGACACAACAGTGCTTAAGTATCTGCCAAAATGCAAACCGCCTCAAGACCTCGCCTTATTCAAATAAAATTTTCTTTTTCTCTTTTTCTTCTTTTTTGATTTTTTTGGATTTTTGTGTTTTGGGTTAAAGAGTGGCTTTCTATGGCCATTCAACCCACCCAAGATTTGATGAGAACTTTAACTTCTAAGCATCTTATTGTGAATGTGATAGACTCGTTGATTGGTAATTAGAATGGACTTCGGGCTTCTACACCTCTAGGTGACCTCACAGAGTGTTCTGCCTAAAGGTGTATCTTTACGACCGGTAGCTTTCTCCCTACTTTTATTTTTATGGGGTCAACACAAGGGTGAATCCAGTGTATATCTCCCCGGTTTATTCTACTTCTCCACTTCTTCCTAAGTGTTTTGGGAATTTTTAGTGCATTTCATGAGGTGGGTTTTGGACAACCGGTCGATGAGCTGTTACCACCGACAACTTGCCAGCCATACTCGTGCGGCGAAGTATAATTTATTTCTTTTGTTCTCTTTTTCTTTTCTCCTTTACCTTTTCTTTTTGACTTTCTTTTTCTTTTTCCTCTTTTATTTATTTTTTTAAGTAGGTGGCTTCCCTGATCTAACATTTACCTAAAGACAGCAAGAAGAGAATTGTCCAGTGACTGAGCTCTGGACAACCACCTATGGGCTGTTACCCTCGATAACTTGCCAACCATATCACCCTAGAAGGTTCATTAGCTACCTAATTTCCATTAAAACCACCGATCAACAAGTCAGTGAAAAGATAGTGTGTAGATGCTTTAGACTTAAAGTTCCTTCAAATCAGAGGGTGGGTTGATAAGTCGTGTACTTATCACCCAAACTTATTTAATCAAATTACAATAAAATTAAGATGGCGAGGACTCGAAAAACAAATCCACATTTTAGTGGATACACGGGTTGATTAAGCCCAAAGACCTTAAGGGTCTTTCTGTTCAGATCGTAATGCAATATTTCCTAAGATTGAAATGTCCTAAAGTTCAAATATTCCTTCCTAATTCAAAATTTTTTTATATATATAAATAAAAGAAAATAAAACGAATCTACAGAGCTAACGAAATAATTCAGAGATGAGTATCCACCCCCCCATGCCTATCAATGCAATGTCCACATTGTATTAAAAAGACATGAAACAGAGTGGAGTAGAATAGAAAGCACATGAATTGCGTGAATAACGGGTCTGCTCCGAGATAAACAAAAACTGTATAAGTGCTGAATTGAGTGCCTCCATCTAGGCACACTATACAAAGAAGAGAAATAAAGAATTCATAGGTGCAGGTCAGAATCAGAATAAAAAGATGAAACCTCTGACCTACCAGCAGATGTCCACAAATATGGACCAGATTGTGGTGCAATCCCATACCCCATGATCGAAATATCTAAGGTTCTGGATAAAAATTATCCATAACCTAAAATCAGTATGCAAGCGGGGTTGGGCCTGTGATTTATGAGGATACAACCCAAGACCAAAATGTCGGGTTACAGAGAAATCGAAATCAAAAGGGTAATCAATGAATGTGTGCTTGGGTTGGACATCCTCAGAACAAATGTCGTAAGGGTCCTGGTTTGATGATTTCAGACTAATTGGAACCCTTAGACGTGGTCTTCTACTTCCTCCAAAGTTTGCTTCCCAAATCAAAATTTCCCAGCTCCTATCCTCCTTCAAAATGTCAAATTCTGAGACCTCCTGCATATTAATCACCCCATCTGAAATTTCCAAGTCTAAAAGATGTGGCTGAATCACAATTGACTTGGGTCTAATTATCTCAAAAATAGAATTGTCCGTAATCTCAATGGGGTATAACTGACAATCGGGGAATTGGATTGAATCCTCCAGAAAATGCGATTCTGGATCCGTCATGTAAGCCCCAATAAGATCAGTTTCCTCAGTTATTGGGCCATCAAATGATCTATCGGATTCCTCAGACCCAATCGTCTCATAGAAATCATGTACTGTAAACTCATGTGAGACTTCGCAAATTGAATCTTCACCATCAGAATCAAAGAAATCAAAATCCGTATAAATGTACGTCCCAAACTTATCCGTCACTTTCTGATCCATGAAGACACACATTTCCTCATACCCCGGCTCAAGGATTTCAAGTGAAGAAATCGGACCATCCTTAATTGGTTGCTCTAATTCAATCTGATCAACCTCGTAACACGTGTCTCCCCCAATAGGTACCTGAGTGGGTTCTGACATTGGCTCTCTTGAAGGAGGCTCATCCTGAGAATTATCCCACGATTGAACTAAAGCAACCACAAATCTCATTCTCAATTTCGCTGACTTCCCAATTAGAAACTCACCTGGGTTCTTATCCTTAACATCTTGGAGCCAATCCAACAAATACTTGTTCAGATCATCAATCATTTCAATCAGGGGCTCCAATTCTTCAATGCAAGGTATTGGCTGAACTTCTAAAGATTGTATGGTATTCCTCAAGTTGGCCAAAACCTTATCTTGAACCTGGTTACCCTGAATCAAATGCTTGCTTCAGGGTTGGGTGGGTTTGGGATCAGTGTAGAGGAGTTAACGAATTGAGATTCGTGATACCCTTCCTGATAATAGGTCATTTCGAATTGTTCAAAAGGTGGTGATGACCTAAAGGTAGTGTATTCAGGGAATGGGTAAGGATCAGTGTATCCTCTTTGATTGTAGATCGTATTACGTTGTCCATGAAAGGGTGGCGTCCTATAATCGATGTGGGTCTGATAAGGATAGAAATCACAATCATAGTGTTCATGGTTAGACCCTAAACACAAAGGTCCGGAACTATATCCCCAATCCAAGTTGTCCCGATTAACCAATGGTTGGTTACAGTACGAGTCGGGATAATCGTCATGTTGAGGATAACTTATAATATGAGGGAAAGAGCGGGAATGCTTATAAAATGTGGAAGGATTCATGTTAGACGGGAGGAAGAAAGGCACCGTACAATGCAAACAATCAAACCTATCCTTAAGTGGGCTAGCCTAAAGACCTACAAACTCCCAGAACCTATCTTGAGATAAAGAGACGATTTGATCTACTTCTGTCTGTTCAATCCAACCAATTAGAGGGAGGGACTGGGGAGAAGGTTCTTCCTTCGACTTGCGCCTTCAGTTCTTAGTGTACCCCCCAGCCGCGATCGTTTGATTATGCTCCCCTAGATAGACATCAGATTGAACAGTAGAAACAAATTAATCAAAAATAATCTCGTTCTGGGCTCCAAAGAGCAAGTCGAATCCTAAGGCCAATGTCTACTCTGTTTTATTTAGAGCTAGGCTTGAATGTGCTTTGGAATGTGATGGGCCCTTTAACTGGGTTGTGCCCTTAATAATTGATTGATGTGTGTGCATGCACAACCATTGATTTTCAAACAAGATTATTTTTTATGCAGTGAATTTTAGGATTCAAATCTTGCTTAGTAGCTTTTAGGATTCAACTTTAGGTATTTTCAAAAAAGTTTTATTGAATCCAAACAATTAGAGGGAGGGACTAGGGAGAAGGTTCTCCCTTCGGCTTGCGCCTCCGGTTCCTAGTGTACCCCCCAGCCGTGATCGTTTGATTTTGCTCCCCTAGCTAGACATCAGATTGAATAGTAGAAACAGACTAATCGAAAATAATCTTATTCTGGGCTCCAAAGAACGAGTCGAATCTTAAGGCCAACGTCTACTCTGTTTTATTTAAGGCTAGGTTTGAATGTGCTTTGGAATGTGATGGGCCCTTTAACTGGGTTGTGCCCTTAATAATTGATTGATGTGTGTGCATACGCAACCAGTGATTTTCAAAGAAGATTATTTTTGATGCGGTGAATTTTAGGATTCAAATCTTGCTTAGTAGCTTTTAGGATTCAACTTTAGGTATTTTCAAACAAGTTTTATTGACACACCAGGTTTTGAAAGTACAGGTGAAGATGTTTTCCTTTGAAGCTTAAAAGAATGTGGAGTGCCTAGTAAATCCCTAAGAGTTGAACCTATGTGGTAGCTACTTAATGGGTTGATTTTATGTTTAGTGGTGCGGCCCAAACAACTCAAACAATTGGCTACAGTTGCACCACTAAGTTAGGCGCACAAAAATGGTTAACCTAGAATAATTTCTACACTTTTACGTGTTGATTTGTGTAGATCAGAATCCGGTTGACTAGAACAAAATCAATTAGATTAAGTGCCTTGAATGTGGGTGTATGTTGTGTATATGTTGAAAATTACCCCACAAAATTATCTTTTTATTTTTTTATATAAGCGAGGGTGAAATGAGTGTGAGTGAAAATCCAAATAACCAAACTAATCATAGGATTTATGCAAACACCTAGGTTAATTGGAATTTGAATTTAATGTGACAAATGATATCTATGGAGGGGGAAGAATGGGGAACACTTACAGTCGTCCTCAACTGCACTTTACTCCGATCTACCGCTTGATGATTCCTACTTGAGGTCTCTGCAAAACAATAGACACAAGAGAAAGCAAGTTAGAAGATAGTAAAGTGCGTGAAATGCAACAAGAAGATCGGAAAATTGTTGCCTCCCCAGCAACGGCGCCAAAATGTTGTAATGTCGAAGGACTACGCTATTAGATTTAGTTTTGAAAACCTGTCCTTGTAGTTTGAATACTGAAGAACTTGGGTTCAACAAATAAAATTTATACTGGAATAGAAATCCCAAGGCGAACTCAGGAAGGCTACGTCATTCAAAATTCACAATTATATTCTTTTTGTGTTTTCGTTAAAAAGCGGAGTAATTACAATGAAATGATGTACTATAGACAATAAGAGAAAGAGAGAGAGAAAGAGACAAGACATCCACTTGATATTTCAAAATGTTTATACAACTAAGTAAGCGAGAAATTATACTAGAAAGTAGGAAAACTGGTACAACTTGAAAGCAGGAAAATTCTACTCTAGAAAGCAGGAAAAAGGAATGGGAGAGAGAAGTTATCCTCCTCGACGATCGCTTGGAGGACGAGCCGGACGAGATGACTCCTGGAAGACAAAGAATGAAGTGGGAAGAAGGAGGTTGAGGCAGGAAGAACGGGAACGAGGTAGCACGTCGTCATCATCGTGGTATTCGCTTTCGGAATGGGGGCGAAAAATTGATTTTATCTCTTGAGGAGCATCCTAGGAGTGGGACAAGCTTCTCTTGAGCTTTGGAGAGGGAGAGAAGAGAAGGAAGGGATGAGAAATTTGTATGTAGGGGGTCTCATTTTATAGTTACAAGGAGTGGGGGCATTTTGGTTATTACAATTTGAAAAACATTAATTCAGGACCTTTAGTGACGGATAAATCCGTCACTAAAGGTCTAAACATGGCCTTTGTGGGTGACACTCGCGCACCCGCTCACCTTTCGCGCCTAAAATGCGTTCTCATGTTCTCCAAATCTTACCCATCTGATCCTAAGATCGGACGGCTTAGATCTCTCCTCGCTGCGCCTCAACTGCATGCGCCTACGCATGTGATCTCGCATCAAGCGGGGGAATTTGATAACACGCGGGCGCTATCGGCTGCATGGCACCGTTGGATCACAATTGTGCGGCTCCTCGCACCCGCGCGCCCGCAGCTCGAATGGGCATCTCCTCTTCTCGATAGAGCGCTCAACCAATGCACTGCGAGCACATTTGTGTTGAGAGCTCGTTTCGTGCATGCGCGCCCCGCAACCATTAGATGCGCATCCAACAGCGGAGAAGCGTCGGTCAGATGAGATGAGGCGGGTGCTTGCAGCTGGTTGGGCGGCTGAGATGGCGCCACGTGGCGCCATCTTGGCCGTCCATCTTCTGAGTATTGTAGATGGTGCCACAAGTGTCGGATTGGACTGATTTTCGCACCGTTAGGCTGCAATCGTCGATCTGAACTCATCCGTGCGGTTGGATTTGTCGTCTGAGGTGCAGATTAACACCATCTTGCCCTTGATCTTCTAGGGTTCCTCAGTCTCTATCTGATGCTACGGATATCCAATTAGGGCAATCTTGGAATCGTTGAACTCCAATCGTTGCCCTGATCAGATTCGTATGGTTGGATCTTCGATTCGAGGCCCCGATAAAAAGTCACTCCATCCCTAACCATAAAAAGGAGACAATTACCGTACAATTTATACAACTTAATTTAAATGCATGATTATGCATGTTATGCACTATTTACAATGTATGATGCTAATGTGACACTAAGAACATGCATTAATAGACATTTTAGGTTAATCAAATGTATGCACATCAACCACCGTCCTACCCCACGACCACCACCAAACCCCCCAAAGAGCAGCCACGCCCGAATTCGCCTGCAGCCCGCACGCGTTCACAGCACCTTCCACATGCTACCTGCGTGCAAGCTGCGCGTCCTCGCCTCCGTGTGTGGGTGCGCCAACAATAACCGCGCACCTGCGCTCCAGTCCTCTCACGCACACAAGCACCTGCGCTCCAACCCGTGTGCGCACAGCTGGCCCTCTTCTCCGTTTTCTTCCTCTCTACCAACCGAAGGAACCCAAACCCCCCAAAACGCAATCACGTCCACGGGCATCCAAACTCCACACCGTTGACGCCAACTCGCTCCTCTCACCTTCACGAGTGCATCCACGCCATCCGCGTCATCAACCGACGACCTGCACACCAGTAAGCCCCCGCCGCCACCGCCGTCGCCGATCTTCCACATCGTCGACGCCAACTCCAGCCACGGTTGACTGTGCCACCACCGCCATCGAATGCCCTCCTCGCGGCCATCCTTCCCTAGGCTTCTCTCCTCCAGTCATGCCTTCTCCTCCGTGTGCGAGCAAGGGGAGTTCTTCCCTTGTTTTGCTACAGGGAAAGGTCCAAATAATATTTATGACGAATGCCATTGCCAAAACTTATTTTTTTGATTTTTGATTATTAAATTGAGGTGAAATTTCAGCATCATACTCATTCTTTTCCATAATTGTTTAGCTATTGTAATTCATCTCATTTTGGATTCAAATTGGATCAAGAATGGCATGCAATTAAAAATTACATACCCTGCCGCTACACGTGCATCATCCACGTAATTTTAGGGGCTTAATTCCTAATGTGAAATTTACATAAATAGCCCTGAACATCTCATGAAATTAAAAGTGACATTCAAAGTGGAAATTTCATTAAATTAATTTTGTGAATGTTGCTTCAAACATGATAGCTCGATACTCATGAATTTATTGTAATCATTCCTTTCTGTGGATACGACCTAACTCTTCGTGGTTAGTTTTATTGAAATATCTTTGTTCAGGATTTTCCACCACGTGAATTTACTGCGACAACGTATTTCTCTAATCCATTATTTCTACAAGAGAAAATCCACCGATGAAATGGCGTCGTTGCCAGGGATGCAATCGACGCAATAAATTCACCTAACTTTATTTTTTATTATTTTGAATTGAGCATTTATCTGATCATTCTTTATCTTTTCTGTGCAATGAATCTAACAAAGCGACAGGCGTAGCTGAGAGACGACGTCGACCTTGAGCGACGTCCACATGCGGAGATAATCACAGGATCCTGTGGGCGGAGATAACCACATGTGGAGACGCGCAGAGGACCATCTAGGAGGATTCCTCCTCTTAAACTTTTGATTCAGCATTTTAGAGTAGATTCTTTAGGTTTAGTTTAATTATTTGTTTTCTCGCCCTTATACTCTAGGGCCAATTTTTGGGGGAGTGTCCCCAATTCTTTAGACTCTAGGTTTATTTTTAGTTATTTCTTTTGATTGCGCATTTTTTATTAAAAAAAGAAAGAGAAAATAAATCCGAACTGCCTGCTAGAAGCTGCATACCTTTAGGATGACCATCTAGGATTACTTGAGTAGCATCTAGATTTTCTTATTGCATTGCATGCATTTCTGCATCAAAGAGTGCTGAAGCAAGGTCATACTTCCTATCTTTTGCATCAGTTATCTGCACACGCATTGCATTTAGGTATAATTAAAGAAGACCACTTAAGCTAACTTGAAAAGATTAATCAAGTGGTCACATTGTCTGTCGAAAAGAAAGTAAAATATACAGGAACTGTTTGAATAACTTGTTGCGATTTTCAAAAGAAAAATCACTTTTCGCGGTGTCATACACACTACCTGCACTGAGCACGCACTATAGGCACTACACTAGAACTTGGACCCTTAAGGCTATAGGCATCGATCTCTTTATCAGTGCGAAGCATCCTATCTCGCTTTGAAACAGTGGTATTAATGTTTGCCCGAGTGATTTGATACTCTAAGGAGGGAGACACCCCTTAAAGGAATTCAAGGGTAGTTAAGAGGCACCGCTAATGCAACACCTTAAAGGAAGGGCTCACCCTACTTGCATCCCTTGGTTCCATCCTTGGAGTACCTTTTTACTTGAGCATTAGAGAATATAATTGCAACAAAGTGTATGTCTTTAGGGCACTTGAAGGTCAATTTAGGATACGTAATTGCTTGACAACTTGATTGATCACCCAAAAATGATTAAAAGTAACCTCAACCTCGTTAATAGTCTTTGACCAGGAATCTCAAGTGCCTCACTTCTCTTATACCACTTACGTGGGAACGAAGAAATACTACCTTGACCCCATTTGGCCAAACTAGAAAGGTTGGAAGAGGGCTTGAAGTGCTTCAACTCAACAAAAGACCTCTTACATTGTGTTTGCTTGGTGTATGCTTGGTAGGCGCTCTCTTAGAAATAGTCTTTTTTTCAACCCTGAGCCTGAGAGAATTATTAGGAAAGCGAATCAAGAAAGAAGAAAATTGGCTAAAGAAACACCTGAAGAAGAGATTAGGGTTGGTGAAAATCAGAAAAGCTTGAGAGACTATTTCCTCCCTACAACCCACCAAGCCCTACCTATCCGAAGACCTGGAGTGGGTAATCCATACAAAATCAAGAGTAGTACCATATCTTTTCTTCCCTCTTTCTATAGTACTTCTAGGGAGGATCCCTACAGGCATCTTGAGGAATTCACCGAGGTCTATTCCACGGTGAAGCTCCAGGACTTTACTGATGAAGCCCTGATGAGGACTCTATTTCCATTCTCCCTTAAGGATAAGGCCAAGCACTGGTATCATACCCTTGATGCAAGGGTAAATGATTGGGCCAACCTTAAGGAAGAATTCTTGAAAAGGTATTTTCCTATGAGTAAGACCAACCATTACAGAAGAGAGATTATGGGTTTTACTCAATAGGAAGGGGAGCAATTTCACGAGACTTGGGAGCGCTTTAATGACCTTCTTAGGTTACGCCCCCACCATCAGGTGCCAAGTTGGCAGTTGGTCGAAAGGTTCTATAACGGATTATCTGAAAGCCACAGGCAAACCATCGATGCAGCCTGTGCAGGAACCTTCATGACCAAAACAAAGGATGAAGCCTGGGCATTATTTGAAACATTAAGTGAAAATTCCATACACATGTCCTCTACCTATCAAGAAAGAAAACCATCAATCTTGCAGAGGAAGATAAAGGCCCATGAAGCTGAGGCTACTCAGGATTTGGCTTATCTGATTCAATTGTTGAACAAAAACCTTGATAGGCTTTTAGGAAACCCTGGCATGAACCTGCAAGCTGCCTCTATCTTTCAGGCTTCAAGTGAATGTTCCATTTGCCAAAGCACAATGCACGCCACTGCGGAGTGCCATCAAGCAAAGCAATTCCTTGAATTGATTCAAGCCGACCTGAATGCGACCTAAGGTTTCCGCCCACCTCCTCGCAATAACCTTTATTCCAATACCTATAATCCGGGGTGGCGAAACCATCCAAACTTCTCATGGAAGCAAGGTGATGCTTCCAACTCAAGGAATGCAAGACCCCTACCCATATACCAGCCATCCTATGCAAACCCTCCTCAAAATAAGCCTTCTGAGATGGATGAACATAAACCCATGATGAAAGCGATGCAAGAGCATTAGAATATGGTCATCCAATCTCAGAATAAGATGATTACTGATATGCAATCCCAAATTGGTCATCTTACTGAGGCAGTTAGGCAGCGAGATTCGAGGAAGTTGCCTAGCTCTTCTGAGGAGAACCCAAAGGGCAAGGGGCCATATTCAGGGAGCACACTCAAGCTGTGACCATGCTGAGGAGTGGAAAGAAAATCGATAAGCCTGATAGCACTCCTACAGTCACCCCTCAGGATTCCCCTCCTACATCAAACCCGACTTCCATCTCCACTAAGGAAGAGCCACACTGCTCTCCCTCGCTAGAAATCACCCAACCTGTGGATGTCGTCATTCCACCACCCCTTTCCTGCCATGACAACCCCTCTACCCAAAGGCCGAGGGTGCCCTATCCAGAGCGCCTATCTGCTCCTAGGGAATTTTCTGTTGGCTCATCTGGAGCCAAGGATAGGAGATGAAATTATGGACACTTTAGGCAAGTCCTTATCAACTTGCCTTTGTTGGAAGCTATCAAATAGATCCCATGCTATGCCAAGTTTCTAAAGGACTTGTCCACCTAGAAGCGCTGATCTAGGAGATAGGTCCAAGCTAAGGTCATCCTGCCTAACCATGTTAGCTCGGTTCTTTAACATGGAACACCCCCCAAAATAAAAGACCTAGGGGCCTCGTATATTTTAGTGGTTATAGGTAATCAACACATTGACGAGGCTCTGCTCGATCTAGGTGCGGGCGTGAACATTTTACCAAGCTCTGTTTACGACCTTTTAGGAGAAGGTGGGAGGAGGTGATTTAAAGCCTAATCCAATCATTCTCCAAGTCGCAGACAGATCACTTAAGACACCACGGGGATTATTGGAAGATGTCCTAGTGAGAGTGGAGGACTTCTTCCCTGTTGACTTTCTTGTGCTAGATACTGACCCATCGAATAAGCCCACCAAGCCGTCCATTTTCTTGGGACAACCCTTCTTGGCCACAGCCAATGCCTCTATCAATTGTAGATCATTGGCACTTAAAATGAGCTTTGGAAACAAGAACATCCAATTAAATGTTTTTTATACCTACAAGCTATCCGGATTGGAAGATTGTTCCCAGATTGAGGTAGTTGATAAAATCATTAAAGAGACTACTCCAGTACTCTTATGTAGAGATCCCCTTCAAAAGGTCATATCTAAGGACCATCCTCCAATTATTGAAGAAACTGAAAGGGATATACCGGAATTAGAAGAGTTGCTGGGGGTACACACAGAGTCTCTGTCCCCACCTTGGACCGTGAAGGTAGATCCACTACCTAAGGTAAGGACATCCCAACTTAAACCCTCAATCCAAAAGGCTTCTGAGTTGGAGCTAAAACCCCTCCCGAGCACATTGAAGTATGCTTTCCTTGGCCCTAATGACACGCTACCCGTTATTATCTCATCTGCATTATTTGAATCGCAGGAGGGAGTTCTGCTTAAGTGTTTACAAAGGCACAAGAAAGCAATTGCTTGGTCAATTGCTGATATTAAGAGTGTTGATCCCTCTCTTTGCATGCATCATATATACACAGACAAGTCCGTGAAACCCTTCCGAGACATGCAGAGAAAGCTCAACCCTAATATGCGGGAGGTTGTTAAAAAGGAGATTTTGAAATAGCTGAATGCAGGAATTATCTATCCCATTTCAAATAGTAAATGGGTCAGTCCTATTCATGTGGTGCCCAAAAATGCAGGAATCACCATGGAAGAGAATGACCAAGGAGAGTTGGTAACCACTAGACCCTCAACTAGTTGGAGGGTCTACATTGATTACCACCGTTTGAACACAGCTACCCAGAAAGACCATTTCCCCTTACCGTTTATCGATCATATTTTGGAATGACTAGCGGGGAAC
Organism: Thalassia testudinum; assembly: GCA_037157565.1. Classification (NCBI taxonomy): domain Eukaryota; kingdom Viridiplantae; phylum Streptophyta; class Magnoliopsida; order Alismatales; family Hydrocharitaceae; genus Thalassia; species Thalassia testudinum. The sequence continues at coordinate 152,752,520 of JAZHRO010000031.1, forward strand.
AAGTACTTTTATTTCCTTGATGGGTACTCTGCGTATAATCAGATAGCCATCTTTCCTGACGATCAGGAGCGTACCACCTTCACGAGTTTGTATGGTACATTTGCGTTCCGCCGAATGCCATTCAGGTTATGCAATGCTCCTGCCACTTTCCAACAATGTATGATAGTTATCTTTTCTGATTTGATCGACGAGTTTGTTGAGATTTTCATGGATGATTTCTCCATTTACGGCTCGTCGTTTGACCTATACCTTTCACACCTTGATAAAGTCTTAACCCGTTGCGAAGAGGCAAAGCTGGTTCTTAGCTGAGAGAAAAGCCACTTTATGGTCCAGCTGGGCATTGTGTTGGGGCATGTAGTTTCCGAGAGAGGATTAGAGGTGGATCCCGCCAAAATTGATTCCATCTCTAAGCTTCCATCGCTCACTAAGGTTCGTCAAGTTAGATCTTTTCTTGGTCATGTTGAATTCTATAGGCGCTTCATTAGAGATTTCATAAAATCTGTAAGCTACTCTGCTACCTATCTGCTACTATGGTCCAGATGTGGCGAGGCTTTCCAAGTCTTGAAGAAAACCCTTATTACCGCATTGATTCTCCAAGCACCAGATTGGACCCTCCCGTTTAAGCTAATGTGTGATGCTTCTGATTTCACAGTGGGAGTGGTCTTAGGTCAAACGGTTGATGGCAAACCTCATGTGCTGCATTATGTCAGCAAGACCCTTACGGATCCTCAGTAAAACTACAGGGTCACTGAAAGAAGCTTCTTCCTGTAGTGTTTGCTTTGGAAAAGTTTTGGTCTTATCTTTTGGGATCCAAGGCTATGGTGTTTACTGATCATTCTGCTTTAAAGCATCTTCTTGCTAAAAAGGACACCAAAGCTCACCTAATTTGTTGGATTCTGCTACTCCAGGAGTTTGACCTGGAAATTAAAGATAAGAAAGGAGTTGAGAATGTGGTAGTAGATCATTTGTCTAGGATCCCTATTGAGGCATCAACCCCTGCTGGTGGTATCCAAGAGACTTTCCCTGATGAGACTCTGATGGCCGTGGAGGCCAAAACTCCTTGGTTCGCTGACATAGTGAACTATCTGGTCACGGGCATTACCCCCAGTACTTGGGACAAGTAGAAGCGAGACAAGTTTCTTGCTGGCACTAAATTTTATCACTGGGAAAAACCTGAGCTATTTAGAATAGGCCCTGACCAGCTTTTCCACCATTGCATCCCTGATGAAGAACAGAGTGTTCTGAGTTTCTGCCATAACCTCCATTGTGGAAGACATTTTAGTGGAAAAAAGGCTGCCCAAAAGGTTCTTTATTCTGGCTTTTGGTGGCCCACATTATTCCGAGATGCACATACATAAGCATGTCTACGTTGCCAGCAGATAAGAACCATTGGATAAAGGGATGAGATGCCCCAGCAACCTATTCTCCCCGTTGAGATCTTTGATATTTGGGACATCGACTTCATGGGTCCCTTTCCTATGTCCTTCGGATATGAATACATCCTTGTGGCAGTGGACTATGTATCGAAATGGATAGAAGTCATACCCAGCAGACCAATGACCATTCCGTGGTCTTGGATTTTGTTAAGGCTAATATCATTTCCCGGTACGGGTGCCCAAGGACAATCATAAATGATGGAGGGCCTCACTTCAAGAACGTGTACTTCACAAGACTATTCCAAAATTTGGGAGTCAACCACATGATAGCCACACTTTACCATCCCCAAATGAGTGGACAAGTCGAAATGTCTAATTGGGAGATTAAACGAGTTTTAGAAAAAATTGTCAGACCCGACTGTAAGGATTGGTCTAAAAAACTAAATGATGCTCTTTGGGCCTACAGAATAGCGTATATGACTCCATTGGGCATGTCTCCTTTCTGGCTTATCTACGGAAATGCGTGCCATCTTCCCGTTGAAATCCAACACAAAGCCTATTGGGCTATTAAAAATGTTAACTTAAATCAGGATAAAGTGGAAAAGGCACGTATGCTGGAGTTAAGTGAGCTTAAAGAGCTTCGTAATGAAGCATATGAAACTTCTCAAGCTTACAAGCAACGTATAAAGGTCTTCCATGATAAGCACATCATTAGAAAGACCTTTAAGCCCAACCAATGGATTTGGATTTTCAATTCCAGACTTAAATTATTTCTAGGAAAGCTCAAGTCCCGCTGGGATGGGCCATACATTGTTATTAATGCCTTCCCTCATGGAACTGTAGAGATTCAAAACCCTACTTCTGGTGTGAGCTTTAAAGTAAATAACCAATGACTTAAACCTTATGTTACTCTTTTAGATGGCCAGGCTTTGGACGCACTTCAGCTTGAGGAGCCTTAGCTCCTCCCACTCGCCTCCTCAGGTGATATTCTTCTATGTCTTTATTTTTCCAATGAGGGCATTGTCAGTCTTAGGCATGGGAGGATATAACCAGAGGATGTTTATAGCATTTATAAATATTTGCCTGCATTTAAGATAGTGAATAAAAAAAAATCTTTTATTTTCTTGAGCTGAATTGGTTAAGTCCCTAACAGAAAAATTTTATCAAGGAGATGTCATTAAAGATTTTCTTCTTAAATTGTTTCTTAAGTTTAGAATTTAGTACATTTACTTCATTTGCATGTAAACTGGGTAATGGATCTTTGTAGAAAATCAATAAGCATTTTTAGTCTACTAAACCCTTGGACAATTAATAGGGAGTCAGGCATACTATTTTCTATTAGATCCACCTCATATTTGTGAGAAGAAAGTAGAGAAACTACTAGTGCACTAACTCTAGTGCAAAGACTCTTAAGTTCTAGATAATTAGATGATACCTCAAAGTTAGGCATAGTTTTCACTCTCTGTTCCTATGTACGTACATTGTGTGAAATCCTAAGTCACCAAATAAGACAGATACACAGAGATGGAGTCTTGATAAAATTGACTTTGGTGGATGGTTACAACCGTCCTTCATAGATCCTCGGCTGAAGGAGGGTAATAGTGTGAAAGGTCAGAAATACGCTTTTCTTATTTATCATTTCCCGGTGTCGAGAGTAGGTACTTCCACCAAATAAGCCACACAATATCCTCTTGACCATCATCATCCCTAATAATGCCTTATGAATAAAAGTCTGCATCATGTTGTGTTGATTTATGAAAAAAAAGAAAAAAAAAGAAAAATATAGATATTTATAAAAGAAAAAAAGAAAAAAAAGAAAAAGAAAAAAAGAGTCTAAGTTTAGAGTTTTATCTTCATGTCATTTTTTGTGTTAATGTTTCTAAGGCAACAACAAAAACACCCATTGCGATCCACCAAATATGACCCATACCTACTTTTCAATATTTCTGATCTCCTGAATACTGGCTGAGAACTCTAACTTAGTTGTAAGGTTATTAGGACTTAAATTAAAGTGTGAATGCCATGTGAGGCCACCAAATATTGAGTACATTTACAAAATCTGGCAAGATATGTGATCTCGGAAAAGAAAGGAAAGAAAAAGAAATGAGAAAGTGAGTGAGCACCAGGGAACACAAAGAGAGCACAGTTTTTTAGTCTCTCTCTGGGTTGACTCGTTTGATAGTCTAGAGATTTAGAATCTACAACAATAGATTACATGTAGCACCAGATGAGTGTGAGCCACCAAATATAAATCAATTTGACTCTGTATCTCCTACCTAAGCCAAAAAGTCGAGGTCAAATTATAGGTCATTTGCTACTTTACCCCCGAGGGAAGAAGTTGCCTATCCCAATAAAATTTCATCAAGGGTGAAGTACGAACTTCCAATGTGAGTTGGCTTTTTACTTGGATCTGTTGCCTAGGCTACTATCACTTCACATTTCTCTGGATCTCTAAATTTTTGAAATAAGAAAAGAAGAAACCTTTTGGTTACTTCAATTGTTTTTCACTTTTGCTTGGGACTAACAAAACTTAGGCATGAGGGCATTTGATATGTCCACCTTCGTGGATCATTATTTGGCCTAAGTACTCTTTAATTAGTCGTTCTTAGTTGATATTTGATTAGGAATTAAGTGGGAATTCAACACAGTCTGCGTATCATCTTATGCACCAATGTTATGTTTAATAACATATGATATGTTATGATAATCATTTGGTGGATGCAGGCTAAGCACAAGACACTTGAAGGTACCGTTCAGACGATCAAAATTACTCTACAAGACATCTGGAGCTCAATTTGGAAGTCTGAGAATTACCATCATGGATCCGTTAAGGTCTGCATGTTGAATGCGGAAAACTACGCGTTCGCAATTGGATTTGAAAACCCGTCATTGTAGTTCGAGTCGTGAAGAAATCCGTTCAACAAATAAAATTTATACCGAAAAATATGTAAAGAAATTCTAGGTAAAGCACAGGAAGGCTACGTTGATCTCAAAATCCACAGTTATATTTCTTTGCATTTTTTATTTAAAGGGCGAAATAATCACAATGAAAGCAATCTAAACAATAAGAGAAAGAAAGAACAATCACTTGATATTGAATAATATTTTCACAACTAAGAAAGCGAGAAATGATTACACTAGAAAGTAGAAAATTATTACAAGTAAAAAGCAGGAAATTCTACTCTAGAAAGCAAAAAAAGAAGGGAGAGAGAAGTTATCCTCCTCGACGATCGCTTGGAGGATGAGCCGGATGGGACAATGCCTGGAAGACAGGGAACAGAGCGGGAAGGAGGATGAGGCAGGAGGAATGGGAACAAAGCAACACGTCATCATCGTTGTGGGATTCGCTTCCGAAACGGGGGAGAAAACTTGGTTTTAACTCTTGAGGAGCATCCCATGTGTGGGACAAGCTTCTCTTAAGCTTTGGAGAGGGAGAGAGGAGAAGGAAGGGATGAGAAATTCATAGGGTAGGGGTCTCCTTTTATAGTTTCAAGGAGTGGGGGCATTTTAGTCATTACAAAATTAAAAACATTAATTTAGGACCTTTAGTGATGGATTTATCTGTCACTAAAGGCCTGAACGTGGTCAACGTGCGCGCGCCCACTCGCCTCCACGCTCTTAAATGCATGCGCACTTTCGCGCATGCTTAGCCGTCCGATCTCAAGATCGGATGGCTTAAAATGCTCCTTGCCAACGCCGTGCACCCGCGTGCGATCAGGAGTGCCGCTATGTGTCTGATCATGCATGGGCGCTATTGGCTGTTCTACGTCACTCGCTACCGATCGAGCGATTGTGATCGCGTGCCCGCATGCGAGGAGGGGACGCCACTCTTGCGATTCGAACCCTCGTCTCAAACCTTTGCAGTGCCTTAACCGCTGCGCTACGCGTGCGGTTGAGGAGCGTTAATGATTTTGTGCACGGTCGATCTTGGTTGTTGGATCTTCACCCGACGATCGAGATCAAGCGTTGCTTATGCTTTCAGATGACGGGAAGCACTGGATGAGCGGCGACGTAGCACATTCTCGGCCATTGGATGGGCATCCAACGGCAGAGATTTGTCGAGTGGGTGAAGAAGAAGAGCTACGGCCGGTGTTGGGCGGCTATGATGGGGTCACGTTGCGCCATCATGGCCGTTCATTTTCATTGAATTGTAGATGGTGCTACAGATGTTGGATTGGACCGATTTTTGCGCCGTTAGGATGCGATCGTCGATTCGAACCCATCCATGCAGTCGGATTTGTCGTCTGAGGTGCGGATTAACACCATCTTAGCCCTTGATCTTTAGGGTTCCTCAATCTCTATCTGGTGTTACGGATGTACGATCAGGGCGATCTTGGAGTCGTTCAACTCCAATCATTTCCTTGATCAGATCCGTACTGTTGGATCTTCGATCTGAGGCCCTGATTAACAAGTTGCCCTGTCCCTGGCCATAAAAAGGAGACAATTATTATACAATTTATACAACTTGACATAAATGCATGATTATGCATGTTATGCAATATTTACAATGTATGATGCTAATATAGTACTAAGAACATACATTAATAGACAGTTTAGGTTAATCAGATGTACGCACATCACACCCCCATGCCTATCTTTTGCTAGTCACTAGCAAAAACTACATGCTATTTATAAAAGAATTAGGTTGGATTACTCGGGCACAAATCATTTTCAACATTAAGAAATTTTTACTTAGGACCTGAACTTTCAAAGACACAACAGCATCCAGGTATCTGCCAAAATGCAGATCGCCTCAAGCGCTCGCCTTATTCAAAGAAAGATCTCTTTTTCTCTTTTTCTTCTTTTCTATTTTTTCTTTATTTTTGAGTTTAGGGTGATAGAGTGGCTTTCTACAGCCACTCAAAATGAGAACCCTAAGTTCTAAGCAACTTTTTGTGATAGTGATAGACTCGTTGATTGGCAATCAGAACGAACTTCAGGTTTTTACACCCCTAGGTCACCTTAGAAAGAAATCTGCCTAAAGGCATATTTATACGACCGGTAACTTTCTCCCTACTTTTATTTTTTATGGGGTCAACACAAGGGTGAGTCCAGTGTATATCTCCTCGGGATATTCTAATTCTCTGCTTCTTCCTAAGTGTTTTAGGAATTTTTATGTGCATTTCTTGAGTTGGGTTCTGGACAACCGGTCCATAAGCTGTTACCACCGACAACTTGCCAACCATACTCGTGCGGCGAAGTGTGTCTTATTTCTTTTTGTTTCTTTTTGTTTCTTTTCTCCTTTTCTTTTTCTCTTTCTTTTCTTTTTGAACTTTCTTTTTTTTTTTTAAGTAGGTGACTTACCTGATCTAAGATTTACCTAAAGGCAACGAGAAGAGAGTGGTCCAGTAACTGGGCTCTGAATAACCTACCTATGGGCTGTTACCCACGATAACTTGCCATCCATATCACCCTAGAAGGTTCATTAGCTACCCAATTTCCGTTAAGACCGCCGAACAACGAGTCAGTGACGAATAGTGTGTAGATACTTAGACTTAAAGTTCCCTCAAATCAAAGGACATGTTGATAAGTCGTGTATTTATCACCCAAACTTATTTAATAAAATTAAAATAGAATTCAGGATGGCGAGGACTCGATAAACAAATCCACATTTTAGTGGATTATCGGGCTAATTAAGCCAAAGACCTGAAGGGTCATAGTGTTCAAATGCTACTGTAATATTTCCTAAGGTTGAAAGTTCCTAATGTCCAAGTATTCCTTCTTAATTCAATTTTTTTATGTATATATAAGAAAATAAGTAGAATTTACAAGAATTCCACAGAGCTAACAACATGATTCTGAAATTAATCCACCCCCCCATGCCTAGCTAATGCAATGTTCGCACTGAGAATAAAAGACATGAAAGGAAGGGTAGAATGCAGAAGATATCACCTGAATATGAAGCTCGGGTCAGCTCTGAGTCAGACTGTATAACTGCTGAGTTTAATGCCGTTAGCTAGGCGTAGTCTAGCTAAAGAAGTCACAACATGGCTGAGCAACCGTGTCTAGAATGGGTTCTGGAATAGTACGGTCAATAATAGGTTTCAGATGTTGACCGTTGACTTTGAATGAATTACCCATCTTCGGGTCAGAGATCTGAACAACCCCATTTGGAAATATTTGATTGTTAAATGAATAGGTCATTCCATTTCGACCTGAGTTTGCCGGGAAAGAGCTTAAGTCGAGAATTGAATAGCCAAACCATCTAGTTCGGCTCAAAGCTCTTGCGGGATATCAATTGGTCATGAAGAGCTTTGGTTTTAGCCTTGTAAATCTTGGCATTCTCATACACATCATTTCTAAGCTCCTCTAACTCAGATAGTTGGAGTTTCCTGGTCTTCTTGGCTAAACTCAGATCTAGATTGCACTGCTTGATTGCCCAGAGTGCCCTAGGTTCAATTTCGACGGGTAAATGGCACGCCTTTCCATACACCAAATGAAACAGAGACATGCTGATGGGCGTTTTATACGTCGTACGGTAAGCCCAAAGAGCGTCCTCAAGCTTTTGAGTCCGATCTTTGAAATCAGGCTTAACTGTTTTCTGCAGAATATTCTTGATCTCCCGATTGGAGATCTCGGCCTATCCATTCATCTGGGGATGGTAAAGTGTGGAGATTCTGTGATTAACCCCATACTTTTCCAGCAAATTACGGAACTAGGCATTAGTGAAATGAGTGCCACCATCACTGATGATGGCCCTCGGAATCCCGAACCGACTGAAAATGTTCTTCTTGATGAAATCAATGACCACCTTGTGGTCATTGGTTTGGGTGGGAATAGCCTCGATCCCCTTGGACACGTAATCAACAGGGATGAGAATGTACTGATGTCCAAATGAAGGGAGGAATGGTCCCATGAAATTGATGCCGCAAACGTCGAAGATTTCGATGGGAAGAATCGGGTTTAGAGGCATCATCTCTCTTAGTTATGCTCCCAAGTGCTTGGCATCGGGAACACGACCTCGAGAATTTCTGGGCATCCTTGAATAAAGACGGCCAATAGAATCCAGATTGAAAAATTTTTGCAGCCATCTTTTTCCCAGAGAAGTGTCCACCACATGCAGATGCATGGCAGAACTCGAGCATACTCTTGAATTCGTTCTCTGGAACGCATCAATGAATAATCTGATCACAGCCGATGCAGTACAGTTCAGGTTCCTCCCAGAAGTAATATTTGGCCTCAGATTTGAGTCTATCTCGTTGTTGCTTGGTCCAATCTTGAGGGATTTGACCAACGACCAAGTAATTAACGATGTCAGCAAACCATGGGGTTTAGACACCTGAAACTGTAAGGATGGTCTCTTTCAGAAAAGTGTCAGCAATCGGAATGTTCGGATGAGAACAATCACTCAGAAGTCTCGACAGATGGTCCGCCACCACATTTTGTACCCCGGATTTATCCTTGATTTCAAGATCAAATTCTTGAAGCAGAAGAATCCAACGAATAAGCCAGGGTTTGGCATCCTTTTTGGCCAAGAGATGTCTCAAGGCCGAGTGGTCGGTATATATGATGACGTCAGACCCTAAGAGATAAGCCCTAAATTTCTCCAAAGCAAACACTACAGCTAGTAATTCCTTCTCAGTAACAGTGTAGTTCCTCTGGGCCTTGTCCAGAGTTTTACTAGCGTAGTAGATGACGGAGGGCTTCCTATCAATCTTCTAACCCAAAATAGCCTCGACCACGTAATCAGAAGCGTCGATCATGATCTCAAAAGGGGCTGTCCAAACCGGTGGTTGCAACACCGGAGCACAAGTGGCTGCCGTTTTAAGAAAATCAAATGCCTTACAGCATGATTCGTCGAAATCAAACGGCGTTTCTTTGGCGAGAAGATTGCTTAAAGGACGAGCAACCTTTGAAAAGTCCTTGATGAATCTTTTGTAGAATCCTACATGACCAAGAAATGATTGAATTTGTTTGACAGATGTGGGAGGAGGAAGTTTAGCGATAGCATCAACCTTAGCTTTGTCCACTTCAATTCCCCGTTCAGAGTTTACATGACCCAAGACGATGACTTCTTGTGTCATGAAATGACTCTTCTCCCAGCTAAGGACCAGTCTGGTTTTGATGCATCGTTTAAGAATCATTTCAAGATTAGCTAGACAAGAGTCAAACAATTCTCCAAAAATAGAGAAATTATCCATGAAGACTTCCATAAACTCTCCCACCATGTCAGAGAATATGGCCAGAATACACCTTTGAAAAGTCGCAGGTGATTGCATAGCTTGAATGGCATCCTACGAAAAGCAAAGGTTCCATAGGGACAGGTGAAAGTAGTTTTTTCCTGATCCTCGGGATGAATAGGGACTTGGTTGTACCTCGAGTAGCCATCAAGGAAACAGAAGTACTTCTGCCCGGCTAGTCTTTCAAAGATTTGATCAATAAAAGGTAAAGGGAAATGATCATTTTTCGTGGCTGTGTTCAGCTTCGTGTAATCAATACAAACTCTCCAAGAGGAGGCTGAACGAGTTGTGACAAATTCTCCTTTCTCGTTAGTCACAACTGTAATCCCGACTTTCCTGGGAACAATCTACACAGGACTTACCCAAGGACTATCAGAGATAAGATAAATGATTCCTGCATCGAGCTACTTGATAATCTCCTTCTTGACAACTTCTCGCATATTTGGATTTAATCTCCTCTACATCTAGCGAGAAGAGCGGGATCCATCTTCCAAAAATATTCTGTGATTGCAATAAGACGGCTCGATCCCCCTAAGGTCATGAATGGTCCAACCAATTGCCTCGTGTTCCTTTAGGACCTTAATCAATTTAATCTCCTTCTCCTTTGTTAATTTAGCACTGATAATCACAGGGAGCATCTTATGTGGTCCTAAAAATTGATATTTCAAATTCTCAGGCAATGGTTTCAGTTCAAGCTGGGGCGGGTTGATGATTGAAGGTAAGGAAGATGCTGATGATGACTCATCAAGAGGAAGAGGTTGAGAGTGAAAAAAATCAATAATCTCTTCAGAAGATGGCGAGTTTGCCATAGAGGGTTGTGGGTCCAAATCATCATCAGAGGAGGAACTTTCAAATGTAGAAACCATCATACAAGCCTCAATATTCACATTATCATCCTCAAGTTCCTCAATAAATCCACAATCCTCGAATTTATTAATCACCTTTAAAATATCAAATTTCATTCTTTGATCCCTAAAGGCGATTTCCATGCTACCGCTTTCACAGTTAATGTTGGCCTTAGCGGTAGCCACGAACAGACGTCCCAGAATGATGGGCGTGTTCCCCAGATTTTCAGGTACATCCAAGTCAAAGACAAGGAAATCTACAGGAAAATAGAAATCCTTAACCTTAACAATAACATCTTCAATAACACCTCATGGATTTGTGATCGAACAGTCCGCTAACTGTAGCATTACTGAAGTCGACCGAAGTTCACCTAATCCAAACTTCTCGTAAAGAGAAGTCGGGATTAGGTTGATGGATGCACCCAGATCCAGAAGTGCTCCATCAAAAGTGTAATCTTCGATGACACAAGAAATCAACGGAGCACCTGGATCTCTCTTTTTCTAAGGGAGGTGGTGCAGGATAACAGAACTAGCCTACTCAGAGAGTACGACCTTCCTCGGAAGAGATTCTCTCGACTTACACTTTTGTGTACAAAAATCCTTTAAAAATCTCGCATAAGCCGGTATATGCTTGATAGCGTCGAGGAGTGGGATATTGATCTCAACATTCTTGAAAATATTCAGAAGCTCCTCATTACTATCAACAAAATTCTTCTATGATCTGATTAAGGCTTTAGGAAAAGGAACATGAGTTAGATCTTTGGAATCAGGTTCCTGAGCCTTGATTTCTTCTCCAGAATTCTCCTTTCTCTCCTCAGGTTCTTCAAGATGCGGTAAATCAGAACAGTGTGGTTGTGGATCCTGAGTTTGTTTACCACTCCTCAAAGTAACAGATTTGCAGATGCATACAAGTTTGGGTCTTAGGGAGGGTTAAGAAAGATTGGAGGGGCTTGATTAGCCAAGAATTGTTAATTTGCAGAAGAAGAGGAAGGACCTTGCTCAACCACCTGAGCATGTGCATGTGGGTCCCTCTGATTCCCATACCCATGGGCTTGATTGCCCAGATTCTGGATATTACGTGGGTTGGGTACGGGCTGAGATGGTAGAGATCCAGGTTGACGAGAATTAGCAATGAACCCGTTTTGCAAGTTATCCAGCGAGGTTTTCATTTGCTGCATGAGCTGGAGCATAGATTCTTGCATCTCTACCATCTGTCGGTTCAAATCAGCTTGCCCTACGGGTTGACGGGCATTCTAAGTTGGCTGATTGACCTAATATGGGGGAAACTAAATGTAAACATGACCCTGACCCATTGGTCATTGCAGAGCATAGTTGCTGGGTCGGAATTGGATCTGCTGCCTCGGGTTTCTCTAGGAGAAGTTAGGGTGGTTCCTTCAACCCGGATTATAAGCATTGGAGTAAGGGTTGGACCTAACATTCTCCTGTACAGCATAAACATCCTCATAGGGTGAGGATGGAGAGAAAGAAAGGGAGGGATCAGAGAAACTGGGATCAAAGGCCCCAGTTTGGAACCCGTGGGGTTCCAAATAATGCTGCTCGTAGGTTGAGCCGCATCAAGTTGATTCACGAACTCTCGTCCAGAAGGAGCTCGCGATGAATGGAATCCCAAATTCTAGGATTGAGTGGATAGAGAGTTGTTCATCGAGTTTCCAACCATACATTCCATTCTCTTAGCAATCAAGTCCACCTTATCAAGTTTATTACAAATCAATTCCATATCGAATGAATGAGAGTCGTGGACTTCATTAACATTCGATATGGGTTGCTGGGACCAGTAAAAGTATCCATTGAGGCATGATTGATTGAATTCTCGCTCATCTCCTCGAACAAATCGTGCGCGCTATCTGCGTCTTTGTTGAGGAAATTGCCTCCGCAAGAAACATCAACGTGATTTCTGAGTTGCTCAGTCAACCCGTGGTAGAAGATCAGCACGAGTTGCCATTTCAGCACCTTGTGGTGTGGACACCTCCGCAATAGGGCTTGGAATCTGATAATACTGCATCTCGACATGATAACTCTGTTAAACGGGGTTTATCTTAAGAACAAAATGCATAGATAACACATCATAAATAGGAATGGGAGCATTGCATGCATCACACATTAAGATTGCTTATAGAACAGTATTAATGGCCATTTGTATGAGCACTTATCAAAACAGGCCTCAAATGAGCAATCGGACTGCACGAATGGATTTAGAGCGACGAACGGAGTCTAATGGACTCGAAATCAGCTAAATCTGACATCCGGAGCTCCCGCAATAGGCCCAAGAACTTCTGACCGTTGATCTGACAATCAATGGCTCACAAGATGCCACGTGGCACTCAATCAGCGCCTGCACACCTCGCCCAGCCCCCTCCATCAACCACAGAACGATCTGAGCAGTCCGATCTTCGATCGGACGGCTGAGATCACCGCACCATCGCCCGCACCATCACTACAATCCTTGACCGAGCAGATCACGGCCGTCGAATCTCCATCCAACAGTCGGTAGCAGCCAAGCACTGACGTGCAACTGCGACCATCCACGCAGGGCAGCGCAGCGGTCAAAGCGCTCACCCACGCTTATGCGACGCGGGTTCGAATCGCGCTGCACTGAAATGCGGAGGCGAAGGCCTGCACGGGCGAAATTGGACCACCCTATCAGCAGCAGACCGGTGCAATTACGAGACGTGGCGCTCGCAGATGCGCCCTAACCAGACACACGCGATGACGTGGGGGCGAGAGCACGATCCAGGCACGCATCCAGCGCGAGATCTTAGCCGTCCGATCTTTGATCGGATGGCTTACGACGCACTCACACGGATTAGGCACGAAGAAGCACAGCACGGGAGAGCGACCAGCAGGCAGGGGCCTTCGCCAACATTTTGGGAAGGGTTTTAGTGACATTCCAGACGTTGCTAGACATTGCTAAAACCCCTTCTTCATTTGGAAAGCCCTTCTCCCTATTTAAACCCCTTCCAACCACCCATTCAAGGCATTCACTCCACTTGCAAGTGTTCTACCCCCCTCCTAGCTACCTTTAAGCCCTTTTGTAATCGCAGGAGACGACGAGCCGCCGACGGAGCCCTCTCCACCACCGTGGCTGCCTCACCGTCCCCTCTCTCTCTCTCCTTCCTTCTTTTAAGCTTTACTTTACTTATGTTCTAGCATTTATCTAGTGTTGTAATTATGAACTAAAGTTGCATATTAAATGAAGATTGTTTTCTATTCAATTGCTTACTCTATTTTCTATTCAAGTTGAATGTTGCGAATGAAACAATTCTAACCCTAATCTCTCTCCCTCTCTCTCTCTCTCTCTCGCTTTTCACCTATGCCTTTTCGCAAGCAAAACCCCACGATTTTCGTGACAATAAGTGACAAGAAGAATCCGATTTTCACGCCTCCCTGAGACCGACACTCGGACTCACATCAGTTTCTTTACTTTAAAACCGACATCGCAAGCGCAAGCTATAACGACACTTCCAAACACATGTGCACACCCACGTCAGAATCGCTCCTAGACAACATGAAACTGCTCCCTCGGCCACTAGGTAAAGGTAGTAATTGCTCGTCTCAAAGCATTGGTACGTCCGACAGGGAAGAATTTCTTCAGGAATGCCGATTTCAACTCATTCCAAGTTGCAATTGATCTTCCTATAGTCCTGTACCAACGAGTAGCTTTATCCCTAAGAGAATGGGGGAAGAGCCTCATGATCATTTGCTCCTCATTCACGTTTCATGCCTTGGTGGTCTAGACCAAAGTGGTCAAGTCCTCCAAGTGCTGAAACGGGTCTTCAGAGCCATGGCCATGGCAATATTTGACCAGACTTAACACCTGGGGCTTGTTTTCTATGTCTCCGGCAGGAATCTGGACGTCAGGACGTTCCCCGTAATTTGAAGGATCATAAAAATCCTTCAAGGGCTGAGCGCCCTACATTCTCTAGAACCATTCTTGCATTCTCTGCATTTGTTCCAGCTGCCTTTGAAATACCTCCTGTGGATCCTAAAGCAGAAGAGGCTGTTGATCGGCCATGGGATCAATTTGGCCAAAATCCAATCTACGCCTCCTAGAATACTCTAGTGGTCCTTCCAATCGGGGATTCAATGACCTTCTTCTCAGCATAAACTAAGGAAAGGTCAGAAGGACTGGGGATAAGAACCCTATAGCACAACAAAACAAGCCTGTCCTTAAGTAGGGTAGTCGAAGGATCTACAAACTCTCGGAACCCACCTTAAAATTATAGACGATTTACTTTACTTGCGTCTGCTCAATCCAACCAATTAGGAGGGACTAGGGAAAAGGTTCTTCTTTCGGCTTGCACCTCTGGTTCCTAATGTACCCCCCAGCAGCGGTCGTTTGACGCTACACCCCTAGCTAGACATCAGATTGATCAGTATAAGCAGGTTAATCGTAAATAATCTCAAATTGGACCTTGAAGAGCGAATCAGTCCTTAAGGCCAACGTCTACTTGATTTTATTTAGGCCTGGGATTGTAGTGCCTATGGAATGTGGTGGGCCCATAAAATGGGTTGTGCCCTTAATGATCAATTGAGTATGTGTGAGTGCATGCACAACCAGGGTTTTCAAGCAAGATTATTTGTGGTGAGTAGATTTTAGGGTTCAAATCTTGCTTAAGTAGCTTTTAGGGTTTAGAATTAGGTTTAATTCAATCAAGTTTAAGGCAAACTAGGTTTTCAAAATGGGTGAAGATCACTTTCCATTTGAAATCAAAAATAAAGTGAAGTGCCTGGTATGAACCTAGATTGAAAACCCTAAGAGGAAGCTACTTAGTGAGTTGATTTTATGTTGAGTGGTGCAACCCAAACAACTCAAACAATTGGCCACAATTGCACCACTAAGTTAGGCACACAAAAATGATTAACCTAGACTGATTTTTACTCTTTTATATATTGATTTGTGTGTATCGATTCCACAGATCAGAATCCGATTGAGTAGAAGAAAATCAATTAGGTTAAGTGCCTTGAATGTGGGTGTATGTTGTGTGTATGTTGAATTACCCCACAAAAATATCTTTTTATTTTTCTTTTATTTATGCGAGGGTGAAATGAATGTGGGTGGAAATCCAAACAACCAAACTAATCCTATGATTTATGCAAACACCTAGGTTAATTGGAGTTTGAATTATGTGGTGGAATGAAATCTATGAAGGGGGAAGAATGGGGAGCACTTACAGTCATCTTCAACTGCACTTTACTCTAATCTACCGCTTGGCGATTCCTTGATAGAGGTATCTGCAAAGCAATAGACACGAGATAAAGCAAGTTAGAAAATAATAAAGTGTGCAAAATGTGAAAAATCGTTGCCTTCCTGACAACGGGGCCAAAATGTTAAATGCAAAAAACTATGCATTCGCAATTGGATTTGAAAACTCGTCGTTGTAGTTTGAGTCGCGAAGAAATCTGTTCAACAAATAAAATTTATACCGAAAAATCTGTAAAGAAATTCTGGGTCAAACACATGAAGACTACGTCAGTCTCAAAATCCATAGTTATATTTTTTATATTTTTTGTTTAAAGGGCGAAATAATCATAATGGAAGCAATATAAACAATAAGAGAGAGAGAGAAAGAACAATCACTTGATATTGAATAATGTTTTTACAACTAAGAAAGCGAGAAATGATTACACTAGAAAACGGGAAATTGTTACAACTAGAAAGTAGGAATTTCTACTCTAGGAACAGAAAAAGAAGGGAGAGAGAAGTTATCCTCCTCGATGATCGCTTGGAGGACGAGCTGGATGGGACAATGCCTGGAAGACGGGGAACGGAGCAGGAAGGAGGATGAGCCAAGAGGAACGGGAACGAAGCAGCATGTCGTCATCGTTGCGGGATCCGCTTCTGGAATAGGGGCGAAAACTTGGTTTTACCTCTTGAGGAGCATCTCGGGTGTGGGATAAGCTTCACTTAAGCTTTGGAGAGGGAGAGAGGAGAAGGAAGGGATGAGAAATTTGTAGGGTAGGGGTCTCCTTTCATAGTTGCAAAGAGCGAGGGCATTTTGGTCATTACAACATTAAAACATTAATTCAGGACCTTTACTGACGAATTTATCCGTCACTAAAGGCCTGAACGTGGCCGACGTGCCCGCGCCGCGCGTGCCCCCTCACCTCCGCGCCCTTAAGCGCATGCGCACGTTCGCACATGCTCAGCCGTCCAATCTCAAGATCGGATGGCTTAAAACGCTCCTTGCCAGTGCCGTGCGCCCGCGTGTGATCGGGAGTGCGCGCTATGTGTCTGATCGCACATGGGTGCTATTGGCTGATCTGCGTCACTCGCTGCCGATCGAGCTATTGTGATCACGTGCCCGCACGCAAGGAGGGGATGCTACTCTTGTGATTCAAACCCTTATCTCCTGCCTTCGTAGTGCCTTAACCACTGCGCTATGCGTGCGGTTGAGGAGCGTTGATGATTTTGTGCATGGTCAATCTTGACCGTGGGATCTTCATCCGACAGTTGAGATCAAGCGTTGCTTATGCTTTCAGATGAGGAGAGGCGCTGGATGAGATGCGATGTGGCACATTCTCGGCCATTGGATGGGCATCCAACGGCAGAGATTTGACAAGCGAGTGAAGAAGAAGAGCTACGGCCGGTGCTGGGCGGCTATGATGGCACCATGTGGCGCCTTCATGGCCGTTTATTTTCATTGAATTGTAAATGGTGCTACGGATGTTCGATTGGACCAGTTTTCCTGCCATTAGGCTGTGATCGTCAATCTGAACCCATCCGTGCGGTCGGATTTGTCATCTGAGGTGCAGATTAACACCATCTTATCCCTTGATCTTTAGGGTTCCTCGGTCTCTATCTAGTGCTACGGATGCCCGATCAAGGCAACCTTGGAGTCGTTGAACTCCAATCGTCACCCTGATCAGATCCGTACGATTGGATCTTTGATCCGAGGCACCGATCAACAAGTTTCCCTATCCCTGGCCATAAAAAGGAGACATTTACTATACAATTTATACAACTTTACCTAAATTCATGATTATGCATGTTATGCAATATTTACAATGTATGATGCTAATATGGTACTAAGAACATATGCATTAATAGACATTTTAGGTTAGTAAGATGTATGCACATCACTGCACATTTTAAGACATCTGAAGAATCACTCAGACATCTAATGAAGGCCGCCGGCGTTTATCCTTCCGTTCCAACCACTCGCAATTCTCATCGAGTGGTTGGAGAAGATGGCGGCCGCAAAGAAACAACCGGGGGAATTTTAAAAAGAGGTCGCTCCAACGCACCGGGGAATCTGCACGCTCGCTCTCCATCTTCTTCCTTCCTCTCCACCGTGAAGCAGAGCCTACACCGTGGACCTAGCACGCACCACGGCCTGAGGCGTACTCCATCCCCGCTCCTTCCGCTCAACGGCCGCACGGTAATAGGGTGCAGCCATCACAGCACCACAGTCGTACCCCACAGATCACCACCAAACCCCCCAAAGCGCAACCACGCCCAACCTCGCCTGCAGCCCGCGTGCATTCACAGCACCTTCCACACGCAAGCTGCGCGTCCTCGCCCCTGCGTGTGGGCACACCAGCTGCAACTGCACACCTGCGCTCCAGCCCACGCGTGCGCACAGGCACATGCACTCCAGCTCGCGCACGCACAACCGGCCCTCTTCTCCATCTCCTTCTCCTTCTTCTTCCCCTCTACCAACCGAAGGAACCCAAACCCACCAAAATGTAGCCACGTCCACAGGCATCGAAACTCCACACCGTCGATGCCAACTCGCTCCCCTCGCCTTCTTGAGTGCATCCATGCCATCCGTGCCATCAACCGACGACCTGCACGCCAGCAAGCCACCGCCGACGCCAACTCCGGCCGCGATTGGTCGTGCCACCACCGCCATCGGAATGCCCTCCTCATGGCCATCCTCCCCTGGGCTTCTCTCCTCCGGCCGTGCCTTCTCCTCCGCGTGCGAGCAAGGGGAGTTCTTCCCCTGTTTTGCTACATGGAAAGGTCCAATTAATATTTATGACGAATGCCATTGCCAATACTTATTTTTCTAATTTTTTATTATTAAATTGAGATGTAATTTCGGCATTATACTTATTCTTTTCCATAATTGTTTAGCTATTGTAATTCATCTCATTTTGCATTCATATTGGATCAAGAATGGCATGCAATTAAAAATTACATACCCTGCCGCTATACGTGCATCATCCACGTATTTTTAGGAGTTTAATTCCTGACATGAAATTTACATAAATAGCCCTGAACTTCTTATGAAATTAAAAGTGACATTCAGAGCAGCAAATTTATTAAATTAATTTCGCGAATATTTCTGCAAACATGATGGCTCGATATCCATGAATTTATTAATATCATTCCTCCCTGTGGATATGACGTAACTCTTCGTGGTTAGTTTTATTGAAATATCTTTGTTCGGGATTTTCCATCACGTGATTTTACTGCGACGACATATTTCTTTGATCCATTATTTCTACAAGAGAAAATCCACCAATCAAGGTGCGGCTGCGATGGTGCCACGTGGCACTATCATGGCTATCCATCTTCTTCTCCTTGTATCTGATGATGTAGGCCTCCGATTAGTTGATTTCAGCGCCGTTCGACTACGAACATCGATCTGGATCCATCGTGCTGTTGGATTTGTCATCTGAGGTTTGGATATTCTTCAACTTGACCCTTGGCTTTTGCTTCTTCTATGGACTCCCTAGGGTGCTACAGGAGCCTGATTGATGCGCTCTTGAAAGTGTTGGACTCTCGTCGTCATTCCAAACAGACCCATAAGGTTGGATCGGTCATCTGCAGTCCAGGATTACCTGCAATTCTTAATACCTCTCAAAAAGACATTATTATGTAGAAAACATATAAATCATCTAGGATGCAAAGTACAATGTGTATGCATGCAGAATGCCCATGTTAAGCTAGATTCTACCTTAATTCAGGCGAATTAAGACCTACGATTGCTACGCAATTAAGCGGCAGCGTGGATGCAAGGCTGTCTTCAACGACATTTGCGGCGGATCTTCAGCGACGTTTATGACTGTCATTAAATGTCCTGTACATGAATTTGATTCTTTCCTCCACTATAAAAGGACCGCTACCCCTCCCATTCTTCCGCATCTCTTCCTTTCTTCCTCTCACCACATCTAAGACTCTAGAGAGAGCTTGTCCCAAGCCTGGGATGCTCCTCTAGAGTAGAAAAAAAATATTTGTTCCCGCCTCTCATCCCCCTTCGTGGAGCATCCCGTAACCGTCTTCTGACCTCCCTTCAGGAAGAAGATCCTCATCACAACGATGTCCTGCCCCGCCCTCCATCCTTCAGCTTCGTCCTCGTTCATCCCTCTCCTCACTACCTTCCTCCAGGCGATGTCAGAGCGAGTCGTCCTCCAAGCGATCGTCAAGGGGGATTTCTCTAACCTATCTCTATCTTTATTGCTTTCATAGTATAGATTTCCCACTTTCCTAGTTGTAACAAACATTTGCTTTGAAATATATGACAGTTTCTCTCTCTCTCATATTTTGCAAGTAGATTAGCTAGGTAAAATTTCATCAACCTGATCTCTTACTTGATAAAAATACCAAAAAAAAATTAGAAAAGATAAAAATGAGAAAAACAAATAAAGAGTGAAATGTGAATTTTCAAAACCAAACGTTCGCCTTCTTGTGTTCGACCCGGGACTTACTTTTCGAGTTTCGGTTATAAATTTTATCTGATCAACGGATTTTCTCATGAATCAAACTACGACAACGGGTTTTCCAAAATCCAATCCTTTCCACGTGCGAATCCACCGCTATCACCTAGTCTAATCAAGAAAATCCTAGTGAGCCTGAGGAAAAAAAGGAGAATTCTAAAGAAGAAATCAAGGCTCAGGAACCTGATTCCAAAGATCTGACTCATGTTCCTTTTCCTAAGGCCTTGATTAAACCTAGGAAGAAGATGCCTATTGATAGTAACGAGGAGCTTTTGAATATATTCAAAAATGTTGAAATCAATATCCTCCTCTTCGATGCTATCAAACACATACCAGCTTATGCTAAATTCTTAAACAATTTATGCACCCATAAGCGTAAGCCGAGGGAATCTGTTCCAAGGAAGGTGATACTCTCTGAACAGGCTAATTCTGTTATCCTACATCACCTTTCTCCGAAAAAGAGAGATCCAGGTGCCCCTTTGATTTCATGTCTTATCGAAGATTACACTTTTGACAGGGCACTCTTGGATCTAGGTACATCCATCAACTTAATTCCGACTTCTCTTTATGAGAAGTTCGGATTAGGTGAACTTTGGCCGACCTCAGTAACGTTGCAGTTAGTGGACCGTTCGGTCACAAATCTGAGAGGTGTTATTGCGGATGTTATTGCCAAGGTTAAGGACTTCTATTTTCCTGTATATTTCCTTGTCTTAGACATGGATATACCTGAGAATTTGAGGAATGTGCCCATCATTCTGGGGCGTCTGTTCCTGGCTACTGCTAAGGCCAATATCAACTGTGAGAGTGGTAGCATGGAAATAACCTTTGGGGATCAAAAACTAAAATTGGATATTTTCAAGGCAATTAATAAATTTGAGGATTATGGATTTATAGAGGAACTCGAGGAAGGTAACTTGAATATTGAGACATGTATGGTTGTTTCTGCAATTGAAAGTTCTCCTATCTCAATGAATCTAACCCGCAACCCTCTATGGCAAACCCATCACATTCTGAAGAGGTTATTGATTTTGTTCACTTTCAACCTCGTCCTCTTGATGAATCTTCATCAACATCATTCTTACCTTCCATCTTAGACCCACCCCAGCGTGAATTGAAACCATTGCTTGAGGGTTTGAAATATTAGTTTTTAGGACCTAAAAAGATGCTCCATGTGATTATCAGTGCTAGATTGACTAAGGAGCAAGAGACTAAACTGATCAAGGTCCTAAAAGAATACAAAGAGGCAATTAGTTGGACCATCCATGACCTTAGGGGGATTGAGCCATCTTACTACAATCACAAAATTTTAATGGAAGATGGATCCTGTCCTTCTCGCCAGATGCAAAGGAGACTAAACCCTAATATGTGAGAAGTGTTCAAGAAAGAAATAATTAAGTGGCTCAACACAGGAATCATTTATCTGATTTCAGATAGGCCTTGGGTAAGTCCCGTGCAAATTGTTCCTAAGAAAGCCGGGATTACCGTTGTGACTAGCAAGAAAGGAGAATCTGTTACAACTCATTCAACTTCCGCTTGGAGGGTCTGTATCGATTATAGGAAGCTAAACACAGCAACGAAAAATCATCATTTCCCTTTACCCTTCAACGATCAAATTCTTGAAAGACTAGCCTGGCAAAAGTACTTCTGTTTCCTAGACAGTTACTCGGGATACAATTAAGTCCCTATCCATCCTGAGGATCAGGAAAAAACAACTTTCACTTGTCCCTACAAAACCTTTGCTTTCCGTAGAATGCTATTCAGCTAATGCAATGCACCTGCAACTTTTCAAAGGTGTATGCTAGCCATATTCTCTGACATGGTGGGAGAGTTTATGAAAGTCTTCATGGATGATTTCTTTACTTTTGGAGAACCATTCGATTCTTGTCTGGCTAATCTCGAATTGATCCTTAAAAGATGCATCAAAACAAAATTGGTCCTTAACTAGGAAAAGAGTCATTTCACGACACAAGAAGGTATCATCTTGGGTCATGTAATCTCTGAAAGGGGAATTGAAGTTGACAAAGCTAAAGTTGATACTATTTCCAAACTTCCTCCTCCCACATCTGTCAAACAAATTCGATCATTTCTTGGTCATGTGGAATTCTATCGGAGGCTCTTCAAGGATTTCTCCAAGGTTGCTCGCCCTCTAAGCAATCTTCTTGCCAAAGATAAGCTGTTTGAATTCGACAAATCGTGCTGCAAGGCATTCGATTTTCTTAAAACGGCAATCACTTGTGCTCCGGTGCTACAACCACCGATCTGGACAACCCCATTTGAGATCATGACCGACGCTTCTGATTATGCGATCGGGGCTGTTTTAGGACAAAAGATCAACAGAAAGCCCTCTATCATCTACTATGCTAGCAAAACTTTGGATGAGGTCCAGAGGAATTATACTGTTACTGAGGAGTTGCTAGCTGTAGTATTTACTTTGGAGAAATTCAGGACTTATCTCTTAGGGTCTCACATCATAATTTACATCGACCACTCGACCTTGAGACATCTCTTGGCCAAAAAGGATGCCAAACCCTGGCTCATTCGATGGATTTTTCAGCTTCAAGAATTTGATCTTGAAATCAAAGATAAATCCGGGGCACAGAATGTGCTAGCGAATCATATTTCGAGGCTTCTAAGTGATTATCCTTGTCCGGATATTCCGATTGCTGATCCGAGGTTTGCAGTGTCAGGTGTCTAAACCCCGTGGTTTGCAGACATTGTAAACTATTTGGCCGTTGGTCAAATCCCTCAAGATTAGACAAGAAACAACAAGATAGGCTCAAATCTGAGGCCAAATATTACTTCTGGGAGGACCCTGAACTGTACCGCATCAGCTCTGATCAGATTATTTGCCGATGTGTTTCAGAGAATGAATTCCAAAGTATACTTGAGTTCTGCCATGCATCTACGTGTGGTAGACATTTCTCCGGGAAAAAGACGGCTACAAAAATATTGCAATCTAGATTCTATTGGCCGTCTTTATTCAAGGATGCCCAGGAATTCTGGAGGTCGTGTTCCCGATGCCAAGCACTTAGGAGCATAACCAAGAGAGATATGATGCCTCTAAACCCAATCCTTCCCGTTGAAATCTTCGACGTTTGGGACATCGATTTCATGGGACCCTTCCTCCCTTATTTGGACACCAGTACATTCTTGTTGCCATTGATTACATATGACCACAAGTGGTCATCAATTTCGTCAAAAAGAACATCTTCAGTCGGTTCGGGATTCCGAGGGCTATCATCAGCGATGGTGGTACTTACTTCAAAAATGCCCAGTTCCGTAGTTTACTAGTAAAATACGGGGTAAATCACAAAATCTCCACACCTTACCACCCTCAGACGAACGAACAGGCAGAGATCTCCAATCGGGAGATCAAGAACATCCTGTAGAAGATGGTTAGGCCTGATCAAAAAGATTGGACTCAAAAGCTTGAGGACACTCTTTGGGCCTACTGTACGATGTATAAAATGCCTGTCAGCATGTCACCGTTTCGTCTGGTGTATGGAAAGGCATGTCATTTACTCGTAGAGATTGAACATCAGGCATTTTGGGCAATCAAGCAATGCAACTTGGATTTGAGTTTAGCCGAAAAGACCAGGAAGCTCCAACTATCTGAGTTGGAGGAGCTTAGAAATGATGCGTATGAGAATTCCAAAATCTATAAGGCTTGGACCTAAGCTCTTCATGACCAACTGATTTCCCGCAAGAGCTTTGAGCCGAACCAGAAGGTCTGGCTCTTTGATTCTCGAATTAAGCCCTTTCCCAGCAAGCTTAGGTCAAAGTGGGACGGCCCATTCGTCATTGATCGAATATTTCCCAACAGAGACGTTGAGATCTCTGACCCAAAGACGGGTAATTCTTTTAAGGTCAATGGACAACTTCTGAAACCTTATGTTGACCATGTTATTCCAGAACCCGTCCCTGATAAGGTTGCTTTAATCTTAAAGTGACTTCTTTAGCTGGACTTTGCCTAGCTGATGGCATTAAACTTAGCACTTGTACAGTCTGACTCAGAGCTGACCTGAACATCATGGTATATAGGTGATATTTTCTTTATTCTACCATGCTTCTCATACATTTTATTTTCAATGAGGACATTGCATCAGCTAGGCATGGGGGGGTGGATTCATTTCTGAATCATTGTGTTAGCTCTGTGGAATTCTTGTAAATTCTACTTATTGTTCTCTCTCTAAAAAAAATTGAATTAGGAAAGAATAATTAGGCATTAGGATTTTTCAACCTCAGGAAATAATACAACAAGATTTGAACACTTAGACCCTTCAGGTCTTCGGGCTTAATCAACCTGGGTGTCCACTAAAATGTGGATTTGTTTATCGAGTCCTCACCATTCTGAATTTACTTCAATTTAGTTAAATAAGTTAGGGTGATAAGTACACGACTTATCAACCCGCCCTATGATTTGAGGGGATTTTAAGTCTAAGCATCTACACACTATTTGCACTGACTCGCTTTTCGATGGTTTTAAAGGAAATTGGGTAGCTAATGAACCAACTAGGGTGGTATGGCTGGCAAGTTATCGTGGGTAACAACCCATTGGTAGGTTGTCCAGAGCTCAGTCACACGACCATTCTTTTCCTGCTGCCTTTAAATAAATCTTAGATCATGGAAGCTACCTACTTACAAAAAAAAGAAACAAATAGAAAAATATCCAAAAAAATAGAAAAGGAGAAAAAAAAGAAAAAAGAAATAAGCCACACTTCACCACATGAGTATAGCTAGTAAGTTATCGTGGGTAACAGCCCATTGGTAGGTTGTCCAGATCCCAGCTTAAGAAAAACAAGTATAATTCCAAAACACTTGGGAAGAAGCAGAGATGTAGAATAAGCTAGGGAAATATACACTAGGTTTGCCCTTTCGTTGACCCCATAAAAATAAAAGTAAGGAGAAAGCTACCGATCGAATAAATACACCTTTAGGCAGAATTTCTTTTCAAGGTCACCTAGGGGTGTAGAAACCCGAAGTCCATTCTAATTGTCGATCGGTGACTCTATCACATTTCACACATAAAGATTCTTAGAACTTAGGGTTTTCTTCGAGTCTTGGGTAGGTTGAGTGGCTGTAGAAAGCTGCTCCGAAACGCTAAACTCAAAAATCCAAAAAAAAATTAGAAAAGAAGAAAAGAATAAAAAGATCCTTCTTTGAATAAGGCGAGGGCTCAAGGCGGTCTGCATTTTGGCAGACACCCGAGCGGTGTTGTCTTTATAGTTTAGGTCCGTAGTAAAAATCTCCTAGTGTTGAAGAATAACTTTTGCCCAAGAAATCTGACCTAATTCTTTTATAAATAACATATAGTTTTTGCTAGGGACTAGCAAAAGATAAGCATGAGGGTGTGATATGCATATATTTGAATAGCCAAAAATGTCTATTAATGCATATTTTTAGTATCATATAAGCATCATGCATTGTATATATCGCATAACATGCATCATCATGCATTTAGGTCAAATTGTACAAATTGTATAGTAATTTCTTCTTTGTGGCAAGGGATAGGGCAACATTTAATCGAGGCCTCGGATTGAAGATCCAACCGTACGATTTGATTAGGGTGATGATCGAAGTTCAACCACTCTAAGATTGCCTTAATCGAACTTCCGTAACATCAGATATAATCCGAGGAAGATCAGAGATCAAGGGGTCAAGATAGTGTAAATCCATACATCAGATGATAAATCTGACCGCACGGATGAGTTCAGATCAACGATTGCAGCCCAACGACGTGAAAATCGATCCAATCCGACACCCGTGGCACCAACTACAAGACACAAAAGATGGACGGCTAAGATGACGTCACGTAACGCCATCTCAATCACCCACACTGGCCAAAGGAACCCACTCCCTCTCCTCAACCGTGCGATCAAATCTAGGCCATTGGATCTTGATCCAATAGCCATGAATGCTCATGCCTTAATTCGTAACCGCGACCAAATGGCAGTCGTAGAAAGCAGTCTCGAAGCCACGGGCAACGTGGAGGTCGCACAGTCGAGCCCTCGCAAGCACCTCAAATCAGCTGAACTCGGGGCACGGTTGATTTTAGTCATGCAATGCACATCGGGTGACAGCAGGAGCGCCACGTGGCATGCCTAGATGCAAGCAGCGCCGCACGTGCGATCAGACGCGCCTCAGCATGCGCCATCACATGCGAGCGAGGCGTTATGAAGGCGCGACACGATGCAATCTCAACTATCGATCGCAAGATCAGATGGCTGAGGTTGCTTGGACATGCACGAGAGTTGTTGAGCACAGGAGAGGAAGAGGCAACACGTGCACGCGAGCTAAGGCCACGTTCAGGGCCTTTAGTGACGCTTAAATCCATCACTAAAGGCCCTTACATTAATGTTTTTAACTTGAAATGACCTTTTTGCCCCCAACCTCTACACCTATAAAAAGTCTTACACCCTTCACATTTCATTCATCCCTTCCTTCACTTCTCTCTCTCTCCAAAGCTCTAAAGAAGCTTGTCCCAAAACTGGGTTGCTCCTCTAAAGTTAAAATCAAAGTTTTCTCACCCCCATTTCGGAAGTGGATCTCGCGACGATGACACCCTGCCTTGCCCCCGATTCTTCCCGCTTCATTCTCCGTCTTTCGTCTTCGCCCTCCATCTTCCAAGCGTCGCCTCGTCTGGCTCATCCTCCAAGTAGCCGTCGAAGAGGATAACTTCTCACCTCCTTTCTCTTTACTACTTTCTAGAGTAGATTTTATTACTTTCTAGTTGTAATATTTCCCACTTTCTAACTGTAATATTTCTCGCTTTCTAGTTGTAAAAATATTATCCATATTATTAAATTTTTGTTCTCTCTCTCTTTCTCTCTCTCTCTTATTATTAATATCGAATTCATTGTGATTATCTCGCTTTCTAAACAAAAATAAAACTAAAAAATATAACCGCAGATTTCAAATCGACGTAGCCTCCCTGTGTTCGACCTGGAATTCTTTTTGAGTTTCAGTAAAATTTATTTGTTGACGGATTTCTTCGCAAATCACGCTACAACGACGGATTTTCAAAACTCAACTTCTGTTTGCGACGATTTTCCGATTCAACACCGTACGAAGGATATAACGGTTTTATGATCAACCCGTCTTGCCGAGATAGCTTCAACACACTTTGAGATAGTTAACTGTAAGAAGTAAGTACTCAAAGATGTGCAAGTTCGAGAAAGGACCCATAAAGTTGATGCCCCAAACGTCGAACACTTCTACGACTAGAATAGGCTGGAGAGGCATCATGTCTCTCTGGGTCATAGAACCGATCGATTGACATCACTTACAACATTTGGCAAACTTGTGTGTGTCTCTGAAAATGGTTGGCCAGAAGAATCCAGACTGCAAAATCTTTGCATCAGTTTTTCAGCACGAGAATTGACCCCACAAGCATCGCTGTGGCAAAAGGATAACACGCTCGAGATTTCAGAGTCGGGGACGCACCATCTAATGATTTGATCAGCCCCAATGTGAAAGAGCAGTGGGTCATCCCAGAAATAAAACTTAGCCTCTTAAATAAATCTGAGTTTTTGATCATTGGATAATCCTGCAGGCAGGTTTCCTGCGACGAGATAGTTTGCAATATTGGCATACTAAGAAAACTCAACAGAGTTTACAGCCAACAGAGACTCATCTGGAAATCGATCTGAGATAGGCGGGGAGTATGGGATGTGTTCAGGGTTTATCTAGGACAGGTGATCCGCAATGACATTATGAGCTCCGACTTTGTCGCGAATCTTGACATCAAATTCCTGTAAAAGAAGTATCCATTTCATAAGTCTGGGTTTGGCATCCTTCTTTGCCAACAAAACCTGGAGGGCAGAATGGTCAGTGAAGATGATTACTTTTGACCCGAGTAGGTACGACCTCAACTTCAACCCGAATACTATGGCTAGCAGCTCTTTCTCAGTAATCGTTACGACCCAGTTCTCGGATCCCTACAGGACCGAGATCGATTCGCCTCGACTACTCCCAAGACCCAGTCGTTCAACAAGAAATAACCAAAAAGCAGGAAAGTAAACTACATTCACATATGCAATATAACTAAGCAGTAAAAACGTACAAAGCAATGAAGGAAAGTAAAACTGTTGTTCCAATATATACCACCATAACAACAGAAATAATGGAAACGAAAGCAACAGTAACAACAACAGTAACTAGAAGTATGAAACTCACTACAATAGAAAAAGGGGGTACAACAAGAGTGCAGAAAACTACAACTGGGCTCGACTGGACCCAGCACCCTCCTTAGCCGCAAGCTCGGGCTGCTTAACTCCTGGACCTGAACAGTGTTATGAAAAGATAGAGTCAACGAAAGCTGAGTAGAGTTGTAACTATACTATCAAAAGCAGTAAAAGTAACATGTTTAATTCTCTTTTCTATTTATTTTATTTTTATGCATTTCCTTTTTCACCCTTTTTCCTCAAACTTTTAGATTTTCTTGATCTTGCATGTTCTTCGTGGGAACGATCTTGATTGCAGTCTTTTCCGTAGAGTAGAAGGTACACGTGGTGCTCTCTTGGCCTGGAGAGTCTCCCGTGGTAATCATACACCCAGTCAACCACCCCGAGGTCACTGTCAAAACGTAGCGGTGACTACGGCACACGTGATAAACGCACGGGTAGCTATCCCACACTGACACGCGGTCAGTCGTTCCCGCTAGCAGGTACGCCAAAAGTACAACACGGAATAGTATAGGGCCTAGCCCTCTCAGAAACAGGGGTCTAGCCCCTCAGAATCAAACAGGGGTCTCGCCCCTCCATAGTCCGCGCACCCTCATCTGACTACCCCGGTTTGTCCAGAGAGCCTAACAAGTCGATGTAGGGTGGCTAGCCGAACCCCAAGCCCCGTGGGGTGGTTAGCTCCCTCCCTACACTAGTAGCTCACCTCAGTACCGTATACACGAGGGCCAACAGAAGTCAATGTAGAGTGGCAAATCCTAACCCCGGGTCCCAACCCAAGGGCGACTAGCTCCGCTCTACACAAAAAGGGAATAGTCGCTCTTCTTGGTACCACGTACTTAAGGGCTAACACACTTCCCGCCTACATTCCAAATTTCCATCTAACCACAGGAGCTCTACTCCTAATTCCTCGTAGGGTTCATGCTCAGGTTCACCACATTATTCCAATCCGGATTCCATTATTCACAATTCAGTTCTCATTTATATGCAGGTAGCTCGTGTTTCCATAATTCAATAAATGCAACTGATGGTTTCACAGGTAATTGTTCATTTATCTCAGGTAACTCATGCTCTAATAGGCAGCTCACAACTATATCACAGGCAATTGCTAGCAGTTTAACTTAATCATGTATACAAACAAAATCATGCAGTACAACAGATTCATTCATTTCTCTGTCCTAGAGTTCATGCCACATCCTAGGGGTCCCAGTTGACTAATTTCACAAGCACATTCTTATTTAATATAGTTGACAGAAGTAGACCACTCTACCAGACAATCTGGGAGTAGTGGGAGCTTGAACCGCAGACCCAGGCATCTCTGCGAGCTCCAAACACGCAACAGGTCGAAACCCTATACCAAAGAATACATCACAAAGGAAGATTCAGAACAGTGTATAAAGGTTTCTAGTATGTAGAGAAACTCGCAAGGAAACTACAAATACTTCGTTTGCGTAAAACGGATCCCGATCGAATCCCAAACGGGTCAAAAATATGTCTACTGACCAAAATCAGACGCCTTAAAAGTTACAGAATGTCACCTCAAGTTCCTGCGGTGACCTCAGAAGTTTAGGACTCCTCTGCGACTGTCTGAAAGCAGTTCTAGACGTTGGACCAGTCCTCCGGTCGTCTGGAAGCACCTCCAATCGACTGGTGAGTTGATCAGACGTCCGAAAGTACATGGGAGGGCATTCTGTGCACCTTCCCAAGGCTGCTCCTGCGTACGACAGAGCAGCCACCCCAAAATCAAACCGACAAATCTTCTGCAGTGCGGCCTGCATGGCCGTAACCGTGGAAAGAACGTACCTTCGTGATAAAGGTGCTTTCAGATGTCTGCTCTTGACTCCAGACGTCCAGATGCTCAGCCAGTCGTCCGGACTTCACTCTAGACATCTGATACTGAAAGATTTCCAGTATCAGAATGCGCTTCTAGCGCTCCTCGCCGTGCTCCGCCGCACTTCTCCTCGCTCCGCTACAGCTCCAGCTGTTGTAGGTGGTCGAGGACGTCGCTCCGGACTTCCTCCTCCTCCCACACGCATTGCAGTGGCCGTGCGAGCTCCGACGAGCTTCCATCGAAGCTCCCGACCTCAGCCTCCTCCTCCTTCTCCTGCACTCCCCTCCTCCTCGCTCTCATGCACTCCCTTGCTCGTCTCTTCTCGCCGCTTCGCTGCGCTCTGAAGGTGGAGATGGTGGTGTGTGGAGTGGAGAGGAGAAGAGGGGAGGGTGGCCTTTTATAGAGGCCATGGGTTTAGGGTTTGGGTAGGTAGGAGGAGAAAGGAGAGAGAGAGACGAAGTTCTGCACGCCGCTTGCGCTCAGAGCGTAGAGTGCGTACAAAAATTTCATTTCCAGACGCCCGGGAAAGGGTCCAGACGTTTGGACAGACGTCGGACTGACACTCTAGAAGTCTTAAAAGGATAAAAGTGGGACGGGTCTTTACAGTAACCATATAGTTACGCTGAGCCTCATTCAGCATTTTGCTAGCATAGTATATTATGAATGGATGACACTCCTAGCATTGGCCTAGAACAGCTCTGACAGCGAAGTCGGAGGCGTCACACATCATCTCAAAGTTGAGAGACCAGTCGAGAGGTTGGAGAATAGGAGCATTCAAAACAGCACTTCGTAAAGTCTCGAAAGCACTGAGACATGAGGAATCAAAGTTAAAGGAGGCGTCGGCTACCAAAAGATTTGTCAATGGACAAGCAATTTTCGAGAAGTCTCGAATGAATCTTCGATAGAATCCGACATGCCCTAAGAATGATCTGATTTGTTTTACTGAGCAAGGTGGAGGTAATCGAGAAATGATTTTGAACTTAGTTCGGTCGACCTTAAGTCTATTAGAAGAGATCCTGTGACCTAGTACAATGCCATCCCTCACCAATAAATGGCTTTTCTCCCATGAAAGTACTAGGTTAACATCCATGCACCTCCTCAAGATCTTCGTGAGGTTATCAAGACAAGATGAGAAATTATCTCTGAAAATGGAGAAGTCGTCCATAAACACTTTTACGTAGTCCCTAATCATGTCAGAGAAGATGGCCATCATGCAACGCTGAAATGTTGCTAGTGCGTTACAGAGGCCGAAGGGCATCTGCTTGAAAGCGAATGTTTCAAAGGGACAAGTAAGAGTTATCTTGTCTTGATCTTCTGGGTTAGTCGCAACTTGGTTGTTTATGAAACTACATTTGCATGTGATAATTAGTTAATTTTAACGTAGTTTCATAGCTTAATACAAATAATTAATATAATAATAAGGTTAAAAGCTTAATTAACACATCTACATACAGCAAATGTAAATAATGTTAAATTGTGTATGTTTGTATATTCTTACAAGATTATTCTATATATGCAGTTAATGTACATTTAAAAGAATCCTATTATTATAATAGTGTGATTAACTCATTTTCATTTTAACTCCATTCTAAATATATTTTTATATTTTTAATTTAACACCTTATCCCACCTAATTTTAATTCACGTAATCCTTTTATCCATTTCCCATATATTTTTTATTCCCGTCATTCCCCTTCACCGACCCGCCCACTCCTTCCCCCACCCTCTCGAAACCGCTCCCTCCACCCTCAACGCACACCCCTTTTTCCCTCATCTTCCGCATATTTCTCTCCACCGAAAAATCCAACTCCGCTGCTCTCACAACCTCCCCCCTTCCTTCTTCACGAAGGACCTCTTCCCCATTTTTTGATTTTCTTTAACCACTGAACCCATCTCCCTCTCCCTCGTAAACTCCCCCTTCTCCTTTTTCCCTCCACTACGAAAACCTTCCCCCCCCCCCCCCCCCCCACCATCAACCCACAGCCATCGCACCTTCCCTCATCTCCCCAGCGCCATCTCCTCTCCGTCTCTCACGGTCACTCATCTCCCTCTCCATCAAAGCTCCTTCCTCCTTTTCTTTTTTCCCTATTTTTCCTCTTCTCCTTTCCCTCCGGTGAACCTCCACGGCCACCCAACTTCCCCCCTGCGCCCAACCTCCCCTCCTCGCCATAGCACCTCTAACGTCGGTGTCATCACCTCGATCTCCTCCTCCTCCGCCTCGTCAACGCCCACACCAAGCTGCGCCACTCCGCACGCAATCACCGCCAACACCACAGCCAGCACCTCCATCGGCGCCGACGCCGATCTCCTCCTCTTCTACCTCATCGGCGCTGCGCCATTCCCTCCTCTTCGGCCTCGTCGACGCCCTTCAGCGCTAACCACTAACAGCCATCCGCCGACTCCACCACCAACGGCCATCATCACCACCAACAATTGTTGCCACCTTTCTTTTTCCTCCTCTCCTCTCCACGCCATCAACAGCCACGGCCAAGCAAGTCCCCTACGTCAACGACGATCGCTGCTGCCACCATTCTCTCCGTCTCCTCCGCAAAGCTCTTCCCGACTTCTTCATCTACGTTGGCTACATGAGCTCATCTCTCTTTCTCTTCAATGGTTTACATTTGATGTTTTTAATTACCTAAATGATTTTGTTTAGTTAATGAGAATGTCTCGTAAGTGTAGCAAGTTGTTCTATGCATGAATTTATGTTAATCTATATCAGATGCCTTACTATCTTATTTAGTGATATTAAATTTATTTTAAAAAAACTACCTGATTTTCTAAGTTTTAAATCTCGCTTAATTTGTTGTTAGCATTTTCTTAATTTATGGGTAGAGGTATGTTTGCTTTCATTGAATAGAAGTCTAAAGTCAAGTATTTATAAACACGTAATTTAGTCTATGTTGAAATAGTTATTAGTTCACGTTAATGTTTTAATGTTTGTATACTTTTAACTTGCGCTCCTTTTAATTAGTCGTTAGGTTTATTTTGATAAACATTAATAATCTTTGATATCTCATAGGGAATAGTTAAGACAACGTTAGATTTCAATTAAGTTTCAAGTTAACTATTATTTTCCCGTAAATTGCATAACCAAGCTTATCAACCTAATTAGAAATTATTTAGAAGCCTCCTGGCGAAACGTTTCGAACTAACCAAATTATTAATAGTTTGATATAAATTTTAAAGCTGATGTTCTTATCATGCTACAACAATATGTTTTTACTAAAGAGATTTGAGTGCGTCAGTTGTACCCGTAGTATCCATCCAGAAAGCAGAAGAAACTATGTCTGGCTAATCCTTCTAAGATCTAATCAATAAAAGGTAAAGGAAAATGATCGTTTTTGGTAGCCGTGTTCAGTTTCCTATAATCAATGCAAATCCGCCATGAAGTAGTGTTGCGGGTCGAGATGGATTCACCCGTTTCGTTCTTAATTAAGGTGATGATGGGAACACCATCATGAGCCATAACTAGTTCAATTTGGTCTGATAAAATCAATAAAAGCTCCTACATAACCTTCAGAGGATTTTAAGTGCTTAATATTCTATTTTGAGAAGAAAAGATGAAAATAGGGATATTTCTACAATTTTACCATCTTATCACAAGTACAAAATAACAACAGGATATGTAAGGGGTTTATTAAAGGTTATATTGTCATTAATGTCTAATAAGTGGGTCCATGATGACAGAAACTGATTTTCGTGTATTTCAAGAATTAATGGACATCTTAAACCCTAAAAAGAGATCCGCCTAATTAACTGGGGTTCTGGTAAGGGTAAAATTTACTTAAACCCTCTAAAAATCATATAAAAATATTCTCCAGAGTTTGGCATCCTTGATTTGATCATTTAAATCAGTTTTGACCTAAAACAGAGTCTCAGGCATACAGTTGCCCTAATTTGGGTTTCTACGTAATTTACCCAATCAAACTTGGTCAAAACCTAAATCCAACTTCACCATCAGATTTCCTAAGTGTAAATTAGGTTTGTACCAAAATTTAGGTCCAATCAGAGATCACCTTGACCTAGTTTACATTTTAGTCCTATCTAACTCTTTTCTCTCACATTTATGTCCCTAGCTTTTGAAATAATTACAAATTGCCCCCAAATTTTTCTTCGTTCTTTACAAATTGGTCCCTCCGCCATTATTGCGGAGGAACCCTACTCTGGTGACCTTCAATCAGAGGTTTCTCTCTGATTTCTTAACGAATCTCTCCCAAATTAGAAAGAGAGATCCCTGATGAAATCATCTTCCATTTGAGCCGCACATTGGGTCTGAATCCTACTCAAAACCTAATGCGAAACTTTCAGAGAATCGGGTCTCCTTGTTGCGCAAGCACCACGTGCTTCCAAGCTTGGCTTCCAAGATTGGAATGCCCTTCTAAGCCATATTTAAGGACCTAGGTCGCAAGGCCGATCTCCTTAGCAAATATTGGTGAGCCAAAACACCCTAATCTACCATCTCCGACCACCAAATATTCTTGCTCCAGCGACACCCTCCATCCTGCTCCTCCACACCTCCAACCATCAAATTGGAGGTGCCACTATCTTCCTCGTGCACCTCTCCGGTCAAAGGGAGGGCGTTTCTCTGCCTCATTCGTCGTTGCTGCCTCACCGTCTCCATCTCCTTCTCCGGCTCTGATCAAGCCACGACTAGAGCTCTCCAGTGTTCTTCCTCATTCCCAAGTCCCTCTACCTTCTCCTCTACTCCCCGACATCATTTCCCCTTCACATACACCCCTAATCGACCATGCAACACACCTTGAAGCCCTCGCCTTCCTTCGCTCCAGCAAAGCTCTGACAATGCCTATCCATCGCTCCACTGCAAGAAACTCACCGCTACCACCCTCATAAGCTTCGTTGTGCCACCCTCTACAAAAGCCCTCAACCTATTTCGCGATTCACCCACCAAAACACCTCCCCGAACTCAAGTACTTCCGCTTCACTGTCTCAAGGTCGTTAGGCCTCCACCATCAGTCGCATCACACACTGCACCCACCACCACACTCGCCGCTTCACGGTGAAACTTTTGAGCACCTTTAACTTGGCCATAAGGTTGTGTTCATGCCTTCAGGTACTTCACCGGACCTTCGCCACCGTTGCTCATCTCTGGCCCCATTCTTCATGTTCTAGCGCGAACATCCCAGGTGCACCCTCCAGGACCTGTAGACTTGCTCCAGGATCATGCCCAGGTAGTCAATTGGGCACCACACCAACCGTTGCTGCTTCAATTCGTCGAGACCTTCATCTGCAGCCGCATGCGACAAAGGTGGGTGGGATAGTCCCACATCGTGGAACACAGACGCGCCTGCAGCACGTAAATTGAATTTGTGCCTATGGCTCGTTGCCTCAGCATGCATAGGGGGTGAGGTCCTCGCTCACGCACATGCATATGCATGCCCTTGCCTGCGCTCACGCCATGCGGGTCTGGGCCTTGATTCGATTACCCGGCTACCCGAGTCCAGTTTAGTTCACCTGATTCTGAGAGAGAGAAGAGAAAGAAAGAGAGAGGAGGGGCGGTTTTTGCCCTCTGCTGCTCTCTACACTTAGCAAATTTGAGAGGCCTTCACCTCTATTAGTGTTGTGCTGTGTTTGTGCCTCTCCCTGAGGCCTGAAAGAAAAGAGAGGCCTTTGCCTCTGTTGCTGGTTCTAGGCTACTGTTGCATTATTGAAATACTTAGTTGACGTGGAATATTTGGTTAGATTCACTGTTGATTTATTGAGATACTTGAGCTTAATTAAAAAGGGTTAATTGGTGACGGGAACACCATTATGAGCCATAACTAACTCAATTTGGTCTGATTAAGCCATTAAATGCTCTTACGTAATCATCAGAAGGCCGTAATTCACTGCAAATCCATTTTGAGGGAAATACAGTAAAATAAGGGTAAAACTGTAGTTTTAACAGTATATCTCAATTGCAGTACAATCATGGGTTTTCCCAGGGGTTGATTAAGGGTTAAACAATCTTAAAAGTATAATAAGTGGGTTAAAACAGTTAGAAATGGGTTTTCGTGCATTTTAGGAATTAAATGACTTCTGAAACCTTAAAAACAGACCCACTTAATTAATTGAGGTTCTGGTCTAGATAAAATTAACCTAAACCCTCTAAAAATCATAGAAAAATATTATCTAGGGTTTGGTACCTTCAATTTGACCATCAAAACCCGTCTTGACCCAAAATAGAACCACAAACAGACTTTTGCCCTAATTTAGGTTTTTGCATAAATTACCTATTCAAATTAGGTCAAAACCAAAATCCAACTTCACCATTGAATTCCTTAGGTTCAAATTAGGTTTGTACCAAAATTTGGGCCCAATCTAAGATTGTCTTCACCTTGTTTGCAATTTGGTCCTGTCTGATTCTTTTATCTCACACTCATGCCCCTACTTTTGAATTTCTTACAAATGGCCCCCCAGCTTTATTGTCTTCTTTACACAAAGGTCCCTACCACCATGAAATCCTACTCCTACAACTCCATCAACCTTTGATTGAAGAGAACTCCTCTGATCAATCAATCCCTTCCAAAATTGGAAGGGAGATTCCTTGAGGAATCCTCTTTCTATTGAATCCATCCATGAGCCACAAAACCTTCCCAATTTCTCATGCGAACTCATGAGAGATTAGGGTATCATAGAGCTTCCAACTCCGGTGACATTCCAAGCTTGGGAAGCTTGCTTCCCAAGCTCAAAACACCCTCCAGAGGCCTATAAAAGAACCCTCAGATCAAATCGAATTCCCCAAACTCGATTTCAGCCGGAAAATCCCCAATTTCCTCTCTCCTATTTCGGTCGAATAGCTCCTCGAGATATGGTGACTCCCTCTGACTCCTCTCATCGTCTAACCGTAAAACCAGCAGCAGATTCTTCTTCCTCACCTTCCTCTGCGTCGTGCAATACCAGTTGTCGTCGCCCTCTCCCCTTTGTCATCGTCATCCCCCTCTACTAGAGTTCTTTCTTCCCTAGCGCCGGCCTACCAACATCGGCGTTGTTCTCCCTCTTTCGTCCATTAGATTAGGGCTAGTTTAGCATCTCTAGGTCCCTAGTTTAGTTTCCTATTCGAAAATCCCAAAAACAACCCTTAACACCATCGCAAACTGCCTTCGTCTCCACCTCCGACGACATCACCGGTGAGGGTTCCCGCCCACTACACACAACCATCCCCCTCGCCAACTAGTCCACAAGCTCCGCCAGCTCACGCCCTACAAAACCCCTATCCTATTCCATCCTATTGCCCATCCAAACACCCCAACGACCAAACCCACCTTCACACATTGTCCCTGACTCCAACCGGCCACCACACACCCCAATTCGCCACAAAACCATCGCCGCTACCTTCGTCGTGCTTCGGCAAAGCTTACGAGCTATTCTAATGTGGCTGTGAGGCTGTATTTGTGATTATCAGGTTTCGCCGTCCTCCGCCATCGCCGCTTCCATCTCCGGCGTCATTCAAGCTCCTCCAACTATGTTCTTGGCCAATTCCACGCCCACGCAATGCGACTTACGCCTAGGAGAGCTTCCAGGTCCTCAATCCAAGACCACAGGAGCAACAACCACTCCAATTGAAGGTGGCACCACCTACTGCTACACGAAGGAAGGAGGGGGACAATAGTCCCACCTCGGAAGTGCACGAAGCGACGCACATGCATAACTTGTTTTTGTGATTGGGGCTTATCGCCTCCAACCACAGGGTGGGGTCTCATTACACCCTTACCTGTGCCTTGCCTATGACCTATCCCCCGCGGGTCTGGCATTAATCCGATTACCCGCCTAAGCTAAGCACTCCTCGCTTACTACCCATTGCCGGTGAGCCTGGTCACAGGTGCACGTGTGCCCGTTAACCCGATAACTTGATACTGTGAAGGGCCTTGAGAAGGCGAGGAAGAGGGTCCCAGAG
This sequence comes from Thalassia testudinum, assembly GCA_037157565.1. Lineage (NCBI taxonomy): Eukaryota > Viridiplantae > Streptophyta > Magnoliopsida > Alismatales > Hydrocharitaceae > Thalassia > Thalassia testudinum. The sequence goes on from JAZHRO010000031.1 coordinate 152,790,513, forward strand.
AGAAAGGAAAGAGAGCGCGGGGAAGGGGGGTTTTGCTCTCTGTGATACTTAGCTGCTGGAGGAATTGCCTCCCTCTGTGCGTGAAGAAGAAAGAACCCTTCCCCTTGTGCGTGAAGAGAAGGAAGAAGAAGAGCAGCCACAGAAGAAGAAGGGTTGAAGTAAACAAAAGAAGAAGACACAACAGAAGTGCACTGTGCACTTATCCTACGTGGAATTAAATTGATTGTTACTGTTGAAACATTTGATATTATTGTGAGAAGGGTAATCGGTGATTCAAATCACCATTTTACCTCATTCTTTTTGCATTATTTGACATACGCTTTCATTCATATATCATTACTACTTGGAATTTTGTTATAAATTGCTCATATATTTGCTTGAATTGCAATCTTGAGAATTATTTTACTAATTGCTTCCTGTGTTCGACCTCGAACTTCCACTTAAATAATAAATTTTATTTGTTTTTCGCACCAATTCAAACTATACTACAACACATTGATTTTAAAACCCGATTCAGAGCGACTAACAATTGGTGATTCAAATCACCATTTTTACCCATCATTTTTTGCACATTGATATTTGAAATCTTGATATATCATTTTTAAATCAATTCTGATTGTAATTGCTTATATTTTTTACTTAGAATTGTGATCTTGAGATTGATTGGCTGATTGCTCCCTACGTTCGACCTCGGATTTTCATTTGAATATAAATTTTATTTATTTGAGCACATTTGTCCTATACTACAACGCATAACTTTAACAATGACAAATTCGTTTTAACATTTTAGCGTCATTTCCGTGGAGCAACGTGCAACTTGATCTCTTGGTTACAATTCCTGACTTGATACCAACTTGATTTATCTCTTTTGATTGTGATTGTGCAAGAATTTAGCCAAGTAGTAAGATCAACTGCACAACAGCCACTCCAGGGGCAGGTAATCTCATTTTCCATCCCCATTAAGCCCCTGATTCTGAAAAGCTAAAAAAAGGAAAGAAATCAATTAGGACCAACTTGCATTTTATATTTAGATCAATCATAACAAGTTGCCTGATTTAATTCATTTTTAGAAATTTCCCAAACCTGATTCTTGCACCTATTTAGAGATTTAAGACACCTAAGGCTACCACTTTCTTGATTGAGCCCTAGGTGCCAGATTTAGAATTAATTGATTGACCAATTAGAGCCAATTAGGGTTTCCATTCTAGGGTTTTAGAAACACACTTGCTTAAAAAAAATTCAATCTTCCCAAACATTGTGTGTCCTAAGCCTTAATTGAACTTACCTAAACAAGCAAACCCTAAAAATCAAGCTCTAAATCTCACTTGAATCCTAAAAGCGAGACCTAATAATCAAGGACAAATCAGGTGAAGTTGACCCACCTTGCGGGGTAAACCAATCTTCAAATTAGGTCACCACTAACAAAAACATCTTAAAGCTTAAGTGAAATCCTAAGCACCCACGCTCTAAACTTAAAATTGGTAGACTTAAGAGGTCAAGTTATCCATTCTGGTCTACCCGGACCCTCAGTGACAAGGAAGGTCAAGTGGGGGAAACCCTGTAACCCATGGGGACATGCTACCGTGTAGGAGTCTTCGTGGGACTCTCCCTTCTTGGCTGCCTAGGTAATTCTCAGGTGGACGACTTTCTGATCTAGGGGTATCATCCACCTCGAACCTCTATAGTCATCCAAAGATATTTGGGTGTCTTGATTGGGTCCATCGTACCTTCTATTCCTCGTCTTCTCCATCGATGCATGTTTGGGAGGAGGTCCCTAATGAGGGTTCGTCCCTACCAGGAGGGGTGACGTAATAATATGCGGAAATAAAAATATAGACAATCTCAAAAATAAGCAATCACAATGTACACAGGTATTTTTAGGTGGAAACCCAAACCGGGTGAAAACCACCACCTAACCCTCTCGAGTTAGGATTTTCCGATCAACCAAGTTGATCAAAATCCACTAAACGAATCACTTTAAACGAGGGTGATTCAACCTCAATACAACCACGCTACAAGTACGAGGGTAGCGTTCCTCAACCCCTTCTCTCCACGAGAAGGATTTTGTCCCACTAAGGAGACGGGAATTCGCAAAGCGAATACCCAACCAAAATACAAAGATAAACTAAACAACAGTCCTATAGAGCCAACAAAATTAAACCTAGCTTCTATAGGAAATAGGAAACTCCCCTTTGCAAGGAGTGCGTCGACGATGACGCGGTGCGTGTGCCACGCGATGGCGCTACGTCGCTCTCGTTATCAACAGCGGGAGAGCGGGCGCGCAAACTGTTTGATGCTCTCAAGATGTAGAGCTTGAGCTTGGAGAGCAAGAACTTCTTGGACACAAGAGTGTGAAAATGTGTAGCTAAGTGTATCCAAGTGTCTTTCTAAGTGTCTCTTATGTTGTGTTTTTGTTACAAAGGTTCCCCTCTATTTATAGAGGCCTTAGGAAGGCTTTGGAAGGCTTGGAAAAGCTTCCATAGCCGTTGGGTGCAAAGCCCAAGAGAATCAGGCCGAAATCAGGACAATGATTACACTTCACAGGGTTATCAGACGTCTAACTCTGGCATCAGACGTCTGGAAGGCCACTTTAAGACGTCTGATTCCAAGGTCAGACGTCTGATTCTATGCGGGTTTCTCCCTGACTTGAATCAGATCTAAACAGGGTTTTTGTACAAGTCCATCAGACGACATAGAGGACGTCTGGCACTAAGTCTGGACGTCTGGAAACCTACTTTTACCGTGGGAATTGATTTCCAAACGTTGCAACGGCTAGAAAATCTCTGAGAAGAGATTTTGGGTCAGCCGAGGCAAAACGGTCATTTATCAGACGTCTGTGAAGTCCTATGGACGTCTGATAAGGCTCTAACGGTCATATTCTTGAGTGTCTTCTAAGCCAGCCAACGGTCCACTAACTGGACGTCTGGCAAAGTCATCAGACGTCTCCTAAGACGTCTGGTATAAGGTCTGGGCGTCTGAATTCATCAGACAGAACTAACTATGTCCAGACTAACAGTTATCAGACGTCTGAAACAACAGTCAGACGTCTTAAAATCCTTTATCAGACGTCTGATTAGTGAATTAGACGTCTGGAAAGTCAGTTTTAACCCTATGTTGGTTTTCTAAGTGTTCTACAGAAAACCTACGTATCCTAGGGTTGTGCAGGTGTTCCTAGGACTACTGTTAGGGTTCTTTGAGGCTCTTTAACATAATGTCTAAGGAAAATAAAGAGCAAGAAAATAAATACAAGAGATACATGAAAGGATAAAAAAGAATCTATCCTATTCTTCTTGTCTTCCATCTCCAATCTTTCGCTCCACGCGAACCTCCTCTATTTTCCGTCAAGCTCCTCCAATCCGTACTGGATGCGAGCTCGAGTTCCGTCTAAACACGTCTTCATTTGCAATTGACCTGAAATCTAGGACTCAAATTGCAAATGTTAAATAACACGTGTTTTGTTATCATCAAAACAAATGATCGTGGTGCTCTAGCACCAACAATCTCCCCCTTTTTGATGATGACAAAACCGTAAATAATAATGCATAAAAATCCTCCCCCTTTTTGACATTATCAAAAAGGTTTAATTGATTTTACATTTCCTATAACTCCCCCTTAAAGCATGCTCTTCTATTTATTTTTAACAAAGGTAATGTCCTCCCCCCTTTTTATAACAAGATAGCTATTATTTTTCTCCCCCTTACTAAAGGAAATTTAGCTAACTTGTATCTCCCCCTTAAAAATTGACAATAAGCTCATCATTTTTAACTCCCCCTATCTAAATGCTTATAAAAAGGATAGGGTTAAGAATTTTACCTCACCTACCATGGCCATTAAAATGGCCCGAATGGTGGTGGTGGATGCCACATCGGATGGGGCTCCCATCTGTAGCTTAGAGGCCCGGGCATTCGCGCCGGTCTCCAATCTGGTGGTCGACGTGCGGCGGGTCCGTCGTTTGTTCGCCATCTCGTCGGTCTTCTTGTTCTCCTCCTTGGTCTACTCCTTGGTTCTCCCAACTTGAGTTGACCAGCCTTTAGTTTGTAGGTCCAGTCCTTTATGTTGTAGTCATCCCTGAACCCTACAAAACAAGATTCTAATTTTTTCTTCGGTATCCAAGTGAGCTTGGATCCGGATTTGTTAGAAGGTCTCCTTGATGGAGATCCTTTCTCAACCTTAGGGCTATAAAAATTATCAACTTTGTTGATTAATTTGTTAGAACTTTCCCTAAGACATGCGATTTCTTTTTCTATAATATCCATCTTAGTCTTTAAATCAGAAATTTCTAACTTTAGACTATTATTTTCCTCAATCAATTTATTATTTTCATTGATTAAATTTTTATTTTCTAAAAGCAGGTTATTAGGACTAGAGCTACTTTCTAGGTCCCTAAGCTTTATTTCTAACCTATCATTTTCATTTCTAAGAAAACTAAGGTTCTTTTTAATGCCTTTATTTTCTACCCTAAGTGATTTACTAATCTCAAAAAGTTCATTAAAAGCTTCTTGAAGATCATAACTTACCTCATTGTCGCTGTCGCTTCCGCTTTCGCTGTCGCTATTGCTTCCTCTGGCCATGAAACCAAAGCAAGCGGTTTCTTCTTCTTCTTCTTCCTCCGAGCTGGAATCGTCCCAAGTGGCTTGGAACGCCTTCTTCTTAGATTTTTCCTTTTCCTTTTTCTTCTCCTTTTTGAGAAGAGGGCACTCTGGTCGTAGGTGCCCTTTCTCGTTGCAATGGTAGCAACGTCTCGGGCTTTCCTTCTCCTTTTTCTCTTTATTTAATTCCCTACAAAACTTGGAAAAATTTTTAAGTAAAATTCTAAAGTCTTCGTCGTCGGAACTTACCTCGCTATCCGACGCGACTCTGAAGGTGAGAGTCTTCTTTAGTTTAGGCTCCGGTGTATCCTTCTTCTTCTGCTTCAACTTAGTCTCGTAGGCCATCAGATTGCCTAGGAGATCTTCCATGTTGAGCTCCTCCATTTCGTTCACTTCCTCGATGGCGGTGACTTTCTGTTCCCACTCCGGTCCAAGGGAACGAAGAAGCTTCCCTTGAAGCTCCCCCTTGATGAAAGTCTTTCCTAAAGCTTTCAAGTTATTTACAATGAGAGTGAACCTAGTGTTCATCTCACTTAAAGACTCGTTAGATTTCATTGAAAAAGATTCAAATTCTTGAGAAAGTAAATTAATTTTTGAGGTTTTTACCTTAGAGGTACCTTCATGAGTTACCTCGAGTGTGTGCCAAATCTCGTATGCGGTGGCGCACTGCGAGATTCTGTTGAATTCTTCCGAGCTGAGCGCGCAATACAACGCGTTCATTGTTTTCGCGTTGAGAGAGAGCTCCCGGATCTGCTGCTGCGAGTATCCTCTGGCGGGTTTCTCTGGGATGTCGAAGGGGGTCTCGCACCTGGCCCAGACTGTGAAGTCGGTGGCTTGAAGCCACGTCTTCATCCGCAACTTCCAGTAGGGGTAGTTGCTCCCGTCGAAGAACGGCGGACGGGTTGTGGACTGCCCCTCGGAAATCCTGCTTGTGGAACAGCTTCCCTCCATGTTTAGATCCTCGCCGGTTTGTAACGCCGAAAATGCGAGACCTGCTCTGATACCAATTGAGGGTTCGTCCCTACCAGGAGGGGTGACGTAATAATATGCGGAAATAAAAATATAGACAATCTCAAAAATAAGCAATCACAATGTACACAGGTATTTTTAGGTGGAAACCCAAACCGGGTGAAAACCACCACCTAACCCTCTCGAGTTAGGATTTTCCGATCAACCAAGTTGATCAAAATCCACTAAACGAATCACTTTAAACGAGGGTGATTCAACCTCAATACAACCACGCTACAAGTACGAGGGTAGCGTTCCTCAACCCCTTCTCTCCACGAGAAGGATTTTGTCCCACTAAGGAGACGGGAATTCGCAAAGCGAATACCCAACCAAAATACAAAGATAAACTAAACAACAGTCCTATAGAGCCAACAAAATTAAACCTAGCTTCTATAGGAAATAGGAAACTCCCCTTTGCAAGGAGTGCGTCGACGATGACGCGGTGCGTGTGCCACGCGATGGCGCTACGTCGCTCTCGTTATCAACAGCGGGAGAGCGGGCGCGCAAACTGTTTGATGCTCTCAAGATGTAGAGCTTGAGCTTGGAGAGCAAGAACTTCTTGGACACAAGAGTGTGAAAATGTGTAGCTAAGTGTATCCAAGTGTCTTTCTAAGTGTCTCTTATGTTGTGTTTTTGTTACAAAGGTTCCCCTCTATTTATAGAGGCCTTAGGAAGGCTTTGGAAGGCTTGGAAAAGCTTCCATAGCCGTTGGGTGCAAAGCCCAAGAGAATCAGGCCGAAATCAGGACAATGATTACACTTCACAGGGTTATCAGACGTCTAACTCTGGCATCAGACGTCTGGAAGGCCACTTTAAGACGTCTGATTCCAAGGTCAGACGTCTGATTCTATGCGGGTTTCTCCCTGACTTGAATCAGATCTAAACAGGGTTTTTGTACAAGTCCATCAGACGACATAGAGGACGTCTGGCACTAAGTCTGGACGTCTGGAAACCTACTTTTACCGTGGGAATTGATTTCCAAACGTTGCAACGGCTAGAAAATCTCTGAGAAGAGATTTTGGGTCAGCCGAGGCAAAACGGTCATTTATCAGACGTCTGTGAAGTCCTATGGACGTCTGATAAGGCTCTAACGGTCATATTCTTGAGTGTCTTCTAAGCCAGCCAACGGTCCACTAACTGGACGTCTGGCAAAGTCATCAGACGTCTCCTAAGACGTCTGGTATAAGGTCTGGGCGTCTGAATTCATCAGACAGAACTAACTATGTCCAGACTAACAGTTATCAGACGTCTGAAACAACAGTCAGACGTCTTAAAATCCTTTATCAGACGTCTGATTAGTGAATTAGACGTCTGGAAAGTCAGTTTTAACCCTATGTTGGTTTTCTAAGTGTTCTACAGAAAACCTACGTATCCTAGGGTTGTGCAGGTGTTCCTAGGACTACTGTTAGGGTTCTTTGAGGCTCTTTAACATAATGTCTAAGGAAAATAAAGAGCAAGAAAATAAATACAAGAGATACATGAAAGGATAAAAAAGAATCTATCCTATTCTTCTTGTCTTCCATCTCCAATCTTTCGCTCCACGCGAACCTCCTCTATTTTCCGTCAAGCTCCTCCAATCCGTACTGGATGCGAGCTCGAGTTCCGTCTAAACACGTCTTCATTTGCAATTGACCTGAAATCTAGGACTCAAATTGCAAATGTTAAATAACACGTGTTTTGTTATCATCAAAACAAATGATCGTGGTGCTCTAGCACCAACACCTAAGACCATCCTTGAGGCCTCCATTAGCTATTCATTCTCGTCGAGGCCAAGCCTCAACTTCCCTATTTGTGCAACTGCCCGACCAGATCGATTATCTCTTCTGATTTATTTAAGCTTAGATCTCCTTCATCCATAATCATGGAACACCCAGCAGAAGAAAACAATCTCTAGAATTAGCTTCAGCGCCTCAACGATTTATTCCAAGCCTTTATGAATCCACCGCAATGTCCTATGATGCGAGATCATTACAATCCCGCTGCGGTGGCAATTGAACCTCGAGTCTAAATCCCGATTGGAGGTCTTGATAATGAACTTTTAAGCCCAACATGATTCATGATATTCCTAAATTTCAAGGACTTAATTCCGAAGTTCCCTTCCAGCATATCAAGCAACTCAATCATCTAGCCCAAACCTTCAAGTTAGAAGCTCAAAATAGGGATATCTTGCTCATGAAAATGTTCTCCTTCTCTTTTATGGACAAAGCTGCTCACTGGTACCAAATCCTAACTCGTCCAATCAACACATGACCTGAACTGCAATTCGAGTTTCTAAAAAAGTTCTTCCATATTGGTCGGACAAATGCTCTGTGGCACCAGATCACACATTTCACGCAACAGGCAGAAGAACTGCTTCATGAGGCATGTGATCGCTTTCTGGATCTCATGCGAAAGTGCCCCCACCATAGAGTTCCTAAATGGGAGCAAGTCCAATCTTTTTACCAAGGACTCCATGAGGATATTCGATTGTTCGTCAATGCGGCCTATGAAGGAAACATCATGGGTCAACATGAAGACACTGTGTGGAAGATTCTTGAGAACATGTGTGAGAACTCCATTAATAATGAATCCATGGGCATGTTCGACCGGACGAATGCCTGTGCATTGACAGATCCGCGGGGAGCACATGAGACGTAGGGCATGTCCTCTTCCATCGACTTGGAGTTAATGGCCAGTCACCTAGACAAGGTCTTGATCATTAAGTAGAAGGTGGATGAGCTGACTCGTCATCTGCAGCGAGCCACCTCTATGTAAAACCCATTTGCACAACCACCCTCTGGGAGGGAGGCTATGCATAACATCTACCACCGATCTTCTCAGGGGATGGATCCATACGCACCCCCATCTGATCTAGGGTTCGGAGGAAACTCCAGATCCGCTTACTCTAGTTGGGGGAACTCTGAACCCTTGTCTTCTGATTTCTCCAAGGTTCCTCCAACCTACGAGGACCTCAATGCCATCCAGAACGATCCCTTCTCAAACACCTACAACCCTGGATGGCGTAATCATCCTAATTTCATGTGGTCAGGGAATAATCAAAATCAAAGACCTCAATATCAGCCCCGACCATAAGTTTCTTGTCCATATCAGCCGCCTCAGCTTCGGCCCAACCCGACTTACAAAACAGGTCCAACGCGGGAAGATCAAATGACTCTTATCCTTCAGACTTTGGCTGACATTCAGAAAACGAATGTGGCTATGCAAAAACAGCATAAAGAAGAGATCATAGAGGTTTGCAATCAACTCGTCCAGATGGCAAATCCCCGCCAACCTAGTGCACTCCCTTAGCAACCTCTACCCAATCAGAGGCGCGTTATGAACCCGACTCAATGTCAAGCTCACTACATTTACCAGGCTCCTTCTGCTCCATCACCGAATGAGATGGAAGCTTCAGTATCATACGCGGATTATTAGTAGCAACCACCTCTTTTGCCTATCCCAACCTAGAACCAGGCAGGATTGAACTCTGTTACCACCTGTAGTGGCAAAACAACTCAAGACCCACCTTACCCGAGCTACTCTCAACCTGGTAGTTCAAACCCAAACCCTAGGTTGGTCATCCAGGATACCCCTGTCCCAGATCAAGAATCTGGACCAATTCTAAAGGAACCTGCAGAGGCTCCATTTTCGGAGGCCTTGTCCAAAGGAAAGAGGAAACCCAAACTGTGGCTCTTGAGGAGGACCTGGTCAAGCTCTTTGAGCAGGTCCAAATAAACATCCCGTTGATGGATACAATTCACCACGTACCGGCTTATGCGAGATTTCTGGAGGACGTATGTACACCTAAGCGTAAGCTGCAAACCAAAGGTGGGAATCCAATTGTACTATCAGAGCAAGCCAGCTCCAACCATTTGAGTAGACTCCTGCCTAAGGCAAAAGACCCTGGTACCCCTCTAATTTCATGCAAAATCGGTGACTTAGAGTTCGACAGAACTCTTTTAGACTTAGGAGCTTCCATCAATTTGATCCTTACATCCCTACTAGATCATTTCGAGGAAACTAAGCTAAAATCGATTGAAGTGACTTTACAATTAGCTGACCGATCAATCAAAGTCACCTAAAGGAGTTCTCAAGGATGTTCTGGTTCGGATCCACGATTTCTACTTTCCTGTGGACTTCATTGTATTGGATATAAAGACTCCTGAGAATCTGAGGAATACACCGATTACATTAGGTAACCATTCTTAGCAACAGCTAGAGCGAACATTAATTGCGAAGAGAGCCAAATTGAATTGAAATTCGAGAACAAGATGCTAAAAATTGGTATATTTAAGGCCCAAAAAGGAATTAACTGTGGGGCAGTGGAACAAGTATGCGACATCAATTCTGTGGTTGAGGACACATTTCCCGAGGATGAACTTATTATTCTTGATCCTCAGCCCCAAGCAGATCATACCCCGCAGATAGAGGAGCCTAGCACCGATATAGACCCACCCGCAGCTCCCACCTTTTCTTCTGAGGCCCATCCTGACCCACCTGCTGCTGCTGATAATCCCGTTATGGAACTAAAGCATCTTCCCAATCATCTGAAATATGTCTTTTTGGGTTCTGATCAGACATTTCCTGTAATTATCAATTCCCAGCTTACCTCTGATTAGGAAACACATCTGATTTCTGTCCTCTAGCAGCATCAGAGAGCCATTGGTTGGACTCTCGATCTGACCGGCATTAGCCCTTCGTATTGCTCACACCACATTTATACCAAAGAGGGCACACAACCATCTCGTGAAATGCAGAGATGTCTGAATCCTAATCTGCAGGAGGTTGTGAAGAAGGGTATCAAGTGGTTAAATGTAAGGATCATCTACCCGATCTCCGACAGTCGATGGGTGAGTCCAATCCAGGTTGTGCCTAAGAAGGCAGAGATCTCCGTGATCACGACTGAAACTGGAGAACTCATATCAACCCGTATAACGAACTCGTAAAGAGTTTACATTGATTATAGAAGACTGAATACTTCCACGAAGAATGATCATTTCCCACTATCGTTCATTGATCAGATCCTCGAGAAACTAGTGGGAAATCGATTCTTCTGCTTTTTGGACGGGTACTCCGATTATAATCAGGTGGCAATCCATCCTGAGGATCAAGAGAAGACCACCTTCACCTGCCCCTACGGGACATACGCATTCCGTAGGATGCCTTTCGGTCTCTGCAATGCACCTGCTACGTTTCAACGATGCATGCTTGCCATATTCTCAGATATGGTAGGTGAATACCTGGAAGTCTTCATGGATGACTTCTCAATATTTGGGGAATCTTTTGATGATTGCCTCCTGCACCTAGCCCAAATCCTTATGCGTTGCATCAACATGAATTTGGTTCTTTCCTGGGAAACGAGCCATTACATGGTTCCTAAGGGCATTGTCCTAGGTCACCTTATTTCTGAGAACAACATCCAAGTTGATCGAGCCAAGGTTAATTTTTTATTTTTTTGAGAAAGAAAGGAATGCTATCGATTCACCGATAGCAAACCAGGAGAGTTTTATTAATAAAAATGAAACAATTACATAATCGAACCCTAATGCTGTATAAGACTCCAGCAACAATTTACAATCTTATCCACATACCCTAGGGTCTCCTGAAAAACACATTCATTCCTAGCCCTCCATATAGACCATAACACAGCCACCATATGTAAACATGGCTTATTCCCATCCACAAGATAACGCCATAGATTCTCCCATGTGGGAAGAGAATCATTACAGACTCTCCTCTAGACATAGTCAGTGATCACACACGAAAAAAAAATATGAATGCTAGAATCATTATGCATCCCACATAAGTGGCAAAACTGAGTGGGAGTACCCATTCTCCTGTGTCTCAGATCTCCAGTAATCAGACCATCCCTTCTGCAGAGCCACAAAAAAAATTGTATCTTCAATGGTATTTTTAAATTCCATAACTTCTTCCCCACCTCATCAAATTCCGCCATCCTAGAAGAATTAATCATCTTGTCATAAGCAGCCGCAGCAGAAAACTTACCCTCCCATTTGTATGTGTCATATTCATGAGGCATGGGTTTGAAGGCAGCAAGTTCTTGCATGAGGCGTTCATTCTCTGCTCGTGTTCTTGTTTCATGAGTATTCTACATAGCATTATTAAAAGACCACTGCTCAAATTCCACATCCCAATAATCAGACACCACAACATTTTTATCCAAAGTCGCTGCATAAGCGAGGGGGAACCTATCTTTAAACGCCCCCCCAGGTACCCAATTCTTTAACCAGAATTTGAAGCTTTTCCCATCACCTAATACAGATTTGAAAAAATTCCAATTGTCCCTCAGGGCACGCACCACTGAAGACCAAAAGGGAGATGGTTTATGGGGGTTTAGACGATTCTTCTCATCATTGGCAGTCCCATAACTGTCCTAAACTATTTCTGTCCACATTTTTTTTCCCTCTGCAGCAACCGAACAGCCCACTTCAACAACAAAGCATCATTAAATTCCTTGAGGGATCTAACACCCATGCCACCAATCTTTTTTGGCTTGCAGATTGAATCCCACTTCAAACGTTGAAGAAAAGCCCCTTGGTGAGAGGCCCCTTTCTAGAAGAATCTTTTGCGCATCACATCAAGTTTTTTCCAGATTGACTTCGGGGCTTTGAGAACAGAGAAAAAGAAAACTGGAATCGATGTGATGACAGAATTCAGTAATATTTACCTCATCCCTTTTGATAGGTATCTACTGCTCCAGCCCTCCAATTTCGTAGCCACCTTTTCATATGGGAAAGACCAATCTGCTTTCCTCATTTTAGTGCATTTCAAAGGCAAACCCAGATATTTGATAGGCAGTGAGACCACAGGTGTACCCAGAGTGGTAGAGATGTCATTCTGTATCATTCCATTCATCCCAAAACAGACCTGGGAGGATTTGTTTCCATTAAGTCTGAGACCAGAAATCTCCCCAAAAATCTTTACCATATGAAAAAGCGCTTACGCTTCCCTCTTCCCCCCTTCCACAAAAAAAATAGCGTCGCCTGCATATTGGAGCATGGGAGCTAAAGCCTTATTATTAGACATTGAGTACCCCCTTATGAATCCATCCACTGCCAGTTTGCAGGCGTATCTTGCCAAAGTATCCACTGCGAGATTGAAAATTAGAGGGACAAGTGGGCATCCTTGCCTAACTCCACACTGGAGCTGAATCCAAGAACGACATGGTTTTCCATTTATCAATGGGGAAAAGGAGGCTGATGTGATGCATCTTTTCACCCACTGTATCAACAGAGGTGGAAATTTCCTCCTTTTAAGGATTTCCCACAGATACGACCAAGAGACTGAATCATAAGTCTTGGAGAAATCTACTTTCCATAAAAAGGCCTTGGTCTTTCTCCTGTGCCAACCCATTACCATCTCCTGCGCTATAATGAAAGACCCCTGTAGTGATCTCCCAGGAAGAAAAGTAGACTGGACTGGCATTATCAAGTCCTTCAAAACCTCCCGCAATCTGTTGGTTATAATCTTACTGATAATAAGGTAAATGGAATTAGACAGTGCAATAGGTCTATAGTCAGAAAACCTCTCCGCACCTAATTTTTTAGGAAGCAAAAACATATAGGATTTATTCAACCTCTCAAAACCAGAGTTGCCCAGTTCAAATTCATGAATAACCTTCAATACATCTACCTTGACAACACTCCACAGTTCTCTGTAAAAGAAAACCTGAATCCCATTTGGACCAGGGGCCCCTTCATTGTTTAAATCTTTAATTGCTTTTAGTACTTCTTGTTCAGATATAGGAGTAACTAACATGCCTCTCTGATCACAACTGACACAAGGGAAATCCACCGATGCCATCCTCCAAGAGCCTCTTGGTGCAACCTTGGATAGTTCTTTAAAATATTTACCTGCTTCAGTTTTGATTTCACTAACAGAATAACAGTTCTCTCCTCTACTTTAACTGATGAGATAAGACTGAATCTCCTCCTAGCACTGGCCGCAAGATGAAAAAACTTCATGTTCGCATCACCCTCTTTGAGCCATAGTTGTCTAGATCTTTCACACCAGTCCATTTCTATTTTCAGGTCCTCCTCCCCCACTACAGACTGCATCTGCTACCTTTGTTGCTGCTCCTGGAGGTTCAAAGACTGCCTGCATTCCTTCAGATCCAATTCTCTGATCACTGCCAGAGCCTCCCTCCTCTTCTGTTCTCTGATCAAAGCCACTGCCTGTCCATATTCTTTTAGCATGTCACGTATGCCTGACAGCTTTGCAGCCAGCTGCTGTGTAGCAAACCCTTGCATAGCCTTGTTCTGCCACCACTGAGACACCATTTACACAAAACCTTCCTCCCTAAACCAAGATCTCTTGAGTTTGAAATAGGATCCAATGTTTGAATTCATCCCACTGTCTCATACAAGAGGAGTATGATCAGAGAAAGGCCTATCAAGGGCCATAACTGCTGATAACTGATGCCTCTCCAACAAGCTAGGACTGCCAAAAAACCTGTCCAACTTAGAAGTCTGTCTACTACCATTTCTCCAAGTAAATTCCACTCCACTAATAGGGTATTCTGTCAATCCCATATTCTGCATGACCATTTGAAAGCCTACCATTGAGCTGTCCAACCTCCCACCAGGACTGTCATCACTTGAGAGATGATAATTAAAGTCATCCCCTAAAAGCCAAGGGGCCTCCTGCACTCTTTGGTGGACTGTAGAGAGATCCTCCCAAAGACCAGCCCTGTCTGCAGCCACACAAGGGCCATAAATGCATGACACAAACCATTCCATATCTCCTTGGGGAGATTGGCATCTGCAAGTAAGCATGTGCCTGTCACGAATGACTTCAGTTACCAAAAGGCAAGACTTTCTCCACCAAAAGGCCATTCCACCAAACCTTCCAGATTCACCCTTTACCACATCACTGCGTCCAGATTGCTTAAAGCAATCCCATTCCTGACCATTTTCCATCTCCAAATGTGTCTCTTGAATGAGAGCACAATCAATCTCCCACTCAGAGAGATATCTACACAAGGAAGTCCTTCTCATCTTATTGTGCAACCCACGCACATTCCAAGTCATCACTCTCATTCCTTGCCAGATTGATCCCCTTGAGCCACATAGCCCACAAACTCAACCATAATTGAGTTTGCAATAGTCTACTCCTCAATAGGGGGCAAGTTCTCCTTCCTTCTCCTTCTAAGCATATAAGGAGGTCTACCCACACCTCTTTTCTTATTGGATCCACTACCATATTTCAGATCAGTAGGAATTAAGAACTGCTCTTGGTTCACCTCTTTGAGAGCTTTGCTGCCATTTCTGAGTACCAGCTCCCTTCCTGTCCTGCCCTCCTCTTTGCTGCTAAGAGCCTCTAATTCTATCATAGAATTATCAGCAACCTCCATATAACCATCCTCTTTGACTACTAGGGCTCGGCTGCAATCTCCTACTGCATCAACCTCTTCCATCAGGTCCTCCTCAGCATAGTCTTGGTGGCAATCCTTCCTCTTTTTGGACTCAGGAGCTTCATCAGGTGAAGTGCGGCCGACCCTTTCATCCTGTTTCCTCACTTCAGTGCTGGCTCCAGACGTCTTAACCTGCCCTTATTCAAACTGCCTAGGCACTTGTCCAATCACTGTTAAACGAATAAGCCATGAGGAGCCCCCACATCTAATTGTAACCATGTCAGGAATCGAGCCAGCATTGAAGACATCAGCCTCAATTCTAAGAGATCGGATGTCCCCTTCTCCAATCAAGACTTCAGACCCTTCACTGATGAATGCAAAGCTTGCTACCAACTTAGTAACAACCCCCTTAGATCTCAGATGCAATGGCAATCCATTAATCTCGAGAAGAATCCTCCTAGAACCCACTCTTTGAGGAGACCGATTAGGGAAAGCCCTATCAAAGGGGGACAACATTCTCCAAATCACAATAAACTCTTCAAATGAGCTCGAACGAAATCTCAGTCGCACAACATCCATCATGCCCAAACCATATACCAGAAAGCGAGATTGGGATAGCATAGCTACCTTCCAGCCTGCAGACAAAAGATTTAGGGAACATACCAGATCTTGAAGCCTTTCTATCGATGGTTTGCCTGCCATAATCTCGCCAATCAGAGCGCCCCTCAGCATGATCATTGCAGAAGAGATCTCTTCAGAAATCGGGATCTCCACTTCAATTGAATGCCTACCAAACATCGGCAGCGGTGGCAATCGGTCCTCTTTCTTCACCATCCAGACAGGGCGCGAGAATGCCATCTTTGTCTGCAGCGGCTTCCTCCTAGGGCAGGAATCGCGTTTGTGCCCTTCGCCCCTGCACGTCAAGCAAATCAAAGGGTTTCTCAATATCGCCGCCAAATGCCCCCTTTGTCGACATCTGAAACAAAGCACGTCGCCATTCAATCTCCTCTAGGGCCTTCTTGGAAAGTTTTCAGACGTCCTACCAGCCCTCTCCTGCTAGACCCACTCCCTTCTCCTCCAGTTCCTCGACCTCCACGTCCTCCACTCACCTCCATCTCCAGCCCTAGATGCCTTCGCAACACCACCGCCCGCCACCCGATGCCGATCACTCTCTCTTCCTCTCTCTCTCATGGTTTCTCCAAAATCTCAACATAATCCGAGCCAAGGTTAATTTGATTTCTAAACTACCCATGCCTAGCTCGGCCAAGGACATCTGCTCCTTTCTGGGGCATGTTGATTTTTACCGTCATTTCATTCCTGATTTCTCGAAATCGCATGCCCCCTGACTAATCTTGTCTCAAAGGATGTCCCTTTCGAGATCACCGATGAGTGCACTCACACATTTGAGAGCCTACGTGATTGAGTTACTCAAGCACCAATCCTACAATCCCCTTACTGGTCTCTACCCTTTGAGATCATGTGTGATGCATCTGACTTCGCAGTAGGGGTTGTGCTTGGGCAGAAAGTTGACGGGAAACCTGTGGTCATCTACTACGCCAAACGATACTGGACGAGGCTCAGTGTAACTACATAGTTACTGAGAAAGAGCTATTGGCAGTAATATTTGGCCTGTAGAAATTCAGATCTTATCTTCTGGGTTCCCGTGTCATCATTTATTCAGATCACACCGTTGTGAGGCACTTACTCGCAAAGAAGGATGAGAAACCTTGATTAATCCGTTGGATCTTGCTGTTGCAAGAATTTGATCTTGAAATTCGCGACAAGGTGGGAAAACAGAACGTGGTAGCTGACCATTTGTCCCGTCTTCCTTCTTCAGTCATCCATCCGTCTAGTCCGATCACCGAGCATCTAGTAGCCATTCACGGTCTCCCCTAGTTTGCTAATATAGTAAACTACTTGGTTATGAGGAAAGTCCCGCCAGATTGGGCAACTTCCAGGCGGGACAAGCTGATTTCCGAGGCCAAGTACTATATTTGGGAGGAACCATATCTCTTCCACATTGACAATGATCAGGTAATTCGAAGATGCATTCCTGACGACGAGGTCAATGACGTGATCTCATTCTGTCACGACCAGGCTTGCAGTAGCCATTTCTCTGGGTGTAGAACTGCAGCGAAAATTCTCCAGTGTGAGTTCTTCTGGCCCACGATGTTCAAAGATGCACAAACATATTATAAGGCATGTGCTCGTTGTCAAACCCTCGGCAGCATGGGCCCGCGGGATATGATGCCCTTGAACCCGATAGTTGTATGCAAAATCTTTGACATATGGGGAATTGATTTCATGGGACCCTTTCCCTGATCTAACAGCTTCGAATACATCTTGCTCGTTGTTGATTGTCTCTAAATGGATCAAAGTTATCCCCACGAGAACTTGCGATCATAAAGTTGTTCTCCGATTCATCCAGGAGAACATTTTTCTAGATTTTGGGTTCTTAAAGCCATCATCAGCGATAGAGGGTCTCATTTCAACAATGTGCACTTCCAATCCCTGATGAAAAAGTACGGGGTGTTGCATCGTATCTCGACTCCTTACCACCCCCAGACTAATAGACTGGCAGAATTGTCAAATCGAGAGATCAAGAAGATCCTTCAGGTCACTGTTCGACCTGATAGGAAGGACCAGTCTACTCACCTTTTGGAAGCTTTGTGGGCCTATAGGACCGCCCACAAGACCTAATTAAGCATGTCTCCCTTCAGATTAGTATACGGAAAGGTATGTCACCTTCCCGTAGAGATGGAGCATAAAGCCTATTGGGTAGTACGGGAATGCAATCTAGATCTAATGAAGGATGGAACACACCGCCAGTTGCAAATGAGCGAGATCGAGGAACTACGTAATGACACGTACGAGAACTCGCATATCTACAAAGAGTAGGTCAAAGCCTTCCATGACAAGCACATTGTACAAAAATCTTTCCACCCTGATCAAAAAGTCCTGCTCTTTGATGCCAAGCTCAAATCTTCCCAAGCAAACTCAGATCTAAGTGGATCGGACCTTTCTTGGTAAGAAAAATCTTTGGAATGGAGCCATTGAAATTAGTGAACTCAGCCATGATTTTGGAGGGACCTAAATATGTACTTCCTTAAACATTGACTTTAGGTCCTCGAAATTTCGAGTATCCTTTTTCCATGCTATATTCCGTGTCAAAGCCTCAGGAAAAGGGATGGGAATCTCAGATTCAAGTGGCCTCTTGTCCTTATCAACCGTAGATGACTTCTGAGATGAAGATGGAGTCAGCGATGAAGGGCGTGAAAAATCATGACCCACTTGCCTAGGTAGTGGATCCTATGTAGTCTTTCCGCTCCTCAAAGTGATAGCCTTTGCATCGACATGCTGTCCATGAGGTGGCAAAGGAGCGGCTGGGCCAGAATACGGGGGATTTGGCAATAAAGGTGGCTGACCTTGCCCATAACCAGGTGAAGCAGGAGGTGATTGTAGAATAGCATGTGCATGTCCTTGTGGTGCTTGGAATCTAGGTGGGGTGCCCTGATTCTGCACATACCTTGGGTTTCAAATAAGTTGGGAGGGCAAGGCTCCCTGTGATCTATGCTCCTACATCATCTGATTTTGTGTATTTTGTATATTCTGTATTTGGTCAACCATAGCTTTCATAATTTGCAAGTTGTCATGAGTCGATTTTCAGATTAACTCCTGCAATTCCTCCTTCAGTGACTCCAAAGGGTCGGCCTGCTTTAGAGGGTAGTTGGCAGCTTGGTGCAGTGGTTGATAAATAGAACGTATTTGTTGCTGCGACGGGAATGGCTGCTGCCTAGGGTATGTCTTTTGCACATTCCCGTATTGTCTAGTTTGGTAGTGGGGGTCTTGATTTAGTCTCTATAAGTTACCAAACCAGGAGAAGTTAGGATGCTAGTGCCAACCTAGATTATACGTCTAAGAATATGGGTTACTACGCCTGTAACCATGGATAGCACTGACATCTTCATAGGTCAAGGATGTCTCAGACACAAATTCATCAAAAGAATACACACTTAAATTGTCATGTGGTGTGTAACCCTAATTATACTATGCCAGATCCAGTTTATTCACAAGTTCCTAATATGCAGGATCCCACGGAGATGGAGAAGAAACATTCCGAGTGAGTAGATGTGCTCGAGCAGAAGGAGCTCGGGATGTGATGGATGAGTGGGATGCAGCAGTGCTGCTAGGAAACGTGGATCTTGCTCGAATTAATTCATCAAGCTTTCTGTCGAGCAAATCCACCTTGTCCAGCCTCTTGGTGATAATGCCCACGTCGGCTTGGGCAGATTCGATGTGAACTTCGTGGACACTAACTCGTTGATGTCCAAGTCACTGGAACTGGTTCATTGAGGCGGCATTCATCGAGTTCTCCGCTAAGGACTCAAACAGTTCGAATGCATTGTTCTCGTCCTTTGCAAGGAAATTCCCACCGCTAGATGCATCGGCCAAGTACTAATGTGTGTCATCCAATCCATAGTAAAAGACTTGTGCGAGGTGCCATCTGGATACACCATGGTGCGGGCACTTCCTGACAAGATCATGGAATCTGTCCTAGGAGTCATGCAGTTTCTCTCCAAGGCCTTGGGCAAAGGTTGTGATTGCGCGCCTCATAGCATTTGTTCTACCAATCGGGAAGAACTTTTGGAGAAATTCACGACGTAAATCCTCCCAAGCTCCAATTGGCCTCCCGATAGTCTTGAACCAATAAGAAGCTTTATCCTTGAGAGAAAAAGGAAAAAGCTTCATGAGAACAATTCCGATATCTACATTTCTGGGTCGAACTAACTCTACAATTCGACTCAGACCTTCAATGTGCTAGAAGGGATCTTCATTCAAGTTTCCATTGAAATGAGTCTAAATTAGACTTATGATGTTTGGCTTCAACTAGAATGCATCTTCGCCTGCGGGAATCCAGACCTGAGGTGCTATAATCGTTGCCACCGGATCATAGAAGTTCCACAATTGTTCTCCACGTGGTGGATGCTGCATCCTATCAAGTGTTGTGAGGATCCTGTCGATGCTCTACTCGTATTTCTACTCAGTTTCCTCGACCCTGGCATCCAGACAAGCCATTGGGTCTTGATTCTTAGGGTCCTGACTAACTTGAGGACCCGGATTAGCCATCTCAGCTAATCGAGAGGAAGAAGGTTGGGAAGAAGGGTCTGGTAATAATCGCCTTTGCCACCTTGGGTTTGGCTCCCAAGGTCCCACAAATTTAGGTCCTAACGACCTTCTTCCTTGCATACACCAACTCAAAGGGTTGGTGTAGTCAAGCAAAACAAGGCTACAGCCTTGTTAATCAGATTGGTCCTTAAGATCAAATGACCAGGTTTTTCATTTAGGTTCGAATTTCTAAAGAAATTTGTCGAAAAATCGACTGAAGATAATCCCTGCCTCTCAAACAAACCTAGCCAGTCTGTGTACAAGGGGACTAAGAGGAAGGTTCTTCCTTCGGCTTTCACCTCTGGCTCCTTTGTACCCCTTGGCCGCAGTCATTTAACACTACCTCGTAGACTTAGTCACTAGGTTTGGTAAGAGAGTTTGAAATCACCCAATAGTTTCAAGACAAATTCAAGTTATTTGATTTGTTTTCGTGAATTTTTTAATCTTTTTCTTCAATTCAGTATATTGTGAGCGGTACACAAGGTGGCTTACCTTACCGACTAACTACTAGCCTCAATTGAGTCCAGGTTAATTAAATGTGGTCTTAAGGGCTCATGCACTTCTATGTTGTTTCAGTTTGTAGACTACTAATAAAAAATAAACTCTCAAGTAAATTTGGAATCCAAATGATTTGAAAATTGTCAGGAAGATTCCTTTTTCAAAAAGCTTTTCAAAGAGTATTTTTTTCAGAATTTTTACTATTTGCAATAAATATTTATGAATTTTTTAACTAACAGGGGGTCAAATTTGAGATTTGGACCCTGTGTTAGTTTTTCTATTGGAAACTGTATCAAATATGTTCCAAAAATTTGGTAAAAATATTAGAATGAAAGCTAATTTGATTATATTTCAAAGCCCACTGATCTTGAGTCAATCAGATTTGTATGTTGGTCAGAATTGATTTTTTTACATTCATAAAATTTCAATTTTCAGTCTGTCTGACTCATGTGTATCCACGAATTTTCAAAAATTCCACAGATTGAATTTCTTTTTTAGAACAATGGCATTAGAAAGATAGTTTGAAAATCTAGTTTCTCTCTGAATTTCAAGATTTTTGGAGCACTAGAAACACAACTATTGAATTTTAAAAATCACAATTAGATTCTAGCCGAATTTCTAAAGATAGCAAAGTTTTTTTTTCTTTTTTTTTAATATATATATATAAAAAGAAAATCCTACCTACCTAGGAAATCCTAACTCTAATCTAATCTAAAATTCTAATCTAATCTAAAATGAACATGTGCACCTTGATAATTTAGCGCCCAATGCGTGTGCCAATCCCTGGTTCATCCTGCACAAAAAAAAAAGTAAATCAACTATGAAATCAAAAATCGCCATGCCTCCCCGGCAACAACGCCAATTTGTTCGTGGCGTAAATCATGTAAAGAAGATGAATACATCGTAGTATAGCATAAAATACATCTTGACAAATAAATTTTAATTGAACAGGTGAGTCCCGGTCGTACTCAGGGAGGCAGAAAATGTTTTCGATCTCAAACTGATTTGGATCTAAATACCAACTAGATAATAACCACAATATATATAATGAGAATGTAGCCATGAGTTTGATCAAATAATTCTAGAATTATAGCTTTGTAGTGCTAGAACAAGAATAATTGAATTGCAGAAAGAAACTTGAATATCACTATCTAATTTGGTAGAATAAGGGCACCGCGGGTGGTCCATGGTGGTCTTCTAGAGAGGCTGAGGAGAGCAATGGCGGTCCGCCAAGGTGTCTTGGTAGGCGCTTCAGAAGGATAATTGGAGACAGAGAGAGACGACGAAGAAACTCTGAAGAGTTGGAGAGGGTTTAGAGGAGTTGTCAGGAGTCAGGAAGAGTTGCCTTCAACTGGGAGGCCCTGGGCATTCTTTTATACCTTCATTGAGGGGCAAAGAGGGCATTTGTGCCCCCAAAATCGTGCAACAACCCTCTGGTGATCAGATCTGTCGATCGGGAGATCAACAGATCAAATCGCACCTCAATAGGCCTTCATTTACACTTTTTACATTCGGATTTGCTCTCAAGCCGACACGTGGTGGCCTCTCATCGCTTGAATCTTCATCACATGGCTCGCGCACTCCCACTTCAACACCGGTCTGGCTTTCTCTCTCCTCACGCACCCGCTCGTCCTTTTATCGCACCAAACGCACCTCAACAGATCACAGTCGTCCTCTCTCACGATCGGATGGCTTAAAACAAGCCGCAGCACTGCCCTTGAATTCCCACTTTGCACGCACGCATGATTACTCTCGCATTATCACATGCGTTTTCATCCAACGCCTGCTAATGCTCCATGCGATCGCGCCTTAGCCGCTCGATGTTGATCGGATACTTGAGATTCACCCACGCGTGTTGCCGCCTTGATCTCCTACAGATTGCGCCTCAAACGCTCGCCCTTGGCTTGCATTTGAGAGTGTTGTCCAATGCGCTGGAGGAGCGTATTGTTTTAGCTGCCATTTCCCGCTCATGTGCCCTCAGCCGTTGGATGGAGATCCAACGGTTGAGCGTCTTCCTTCATTGATGAGGCATGCTTGGAGCAGCGACGTGGTCGCTTTGTGGCCATTGGATGACGATCCAACAGCCCACAGAGTGCGAGGAGATGCCTTCAGGAGTTAGGGTGGTGACGCTGGGCGGATGCGATGGCACCATCGTGGTCGTTCATCTTCTCTTCTTCCTAGATAGTACTATAGGCCTCCGATCGAGATGATTTTTGCGCCATTGACCTAAGATCGTTGATCTGGATCCATCCGTGCTGTTGGATTTATCATCTGAGGTTCGAATTTTCACATATTTGCCTCTTGGATCTTGCTCTTCTGAGGACTCCATAGGGTGCTATGGGAGTCTGATCGATGTAATCTCGGAAGCATTGGACTCCCATCGTTATTCTAAGCATATCCATAAGGTTGGATCGGTCATCCGCAGCCTCAAATTTCCTGCGATTATTAAGATCTCTCAATTAGAACATAATACGACATTATTATTTACAAAGCTAATAAATAAGTTACGATGCAAAGTATGATGCGTATGTATGCAAAATGCCAAAATTAGGCTAGGTTCTAACTTAATTCAGGTGGATTAGGGCCTATGATTACTGTGCAATCACTTAGCTGTAGAGATCTTTGATATATGGGGAATTGATTTTATGGGTCCCTTTCATCCATTCAACGGCTTTGAGTACATCCTCATTGTCGTTGATTATGCCTCAAAATGGATTGAGGGCATCCCTACGCACCGTGCTGACTATGTCATCACCACTAAATTTGTCAAGGACTATATCTTTACGCACTTTGGGATCCCTCGAGCCATCATTTCGAATAGAAGAACCCATTTCACACGTTCATCTTTTCGAGCACTTCTAAAGTACGGAGTTCACCACCGTATTGCTTCTCTATACCATCCCCATACAAACGGTCAGGCTGAGGTGTTGAACCGACAGATCAAGTAAATTCTCCAGAAAATGGTTCGTCCTGATCGTAAGGATTGGTTCGACAAGCTAACTGATGCTTTATGGGCGTATCGGACCACCTTCAAGGCTCCCCTAAGTATGTCACCATATAAAATTATTTTTAGGAAGCCTTATCACTTGCCTGTTGAGTTGGAGCACCACGCATATTGGGCAATCGCCAATATAACCTTGACCCAGACCTGTGGGGTCGAGAATAGAAACTCCAACTCCAAGAATTATAAGAATTGAGATGTGAGGCTAATGACTCTGCTTTGACATTTAAACAACGTACTAAGTCCTTTCACTATAGCTGCATCCAACAGAAGGAGTTTGAGCCATCACAACAAGTTTGGTTTTATGATGCTCGACTCAAATTCTTTCCTAGTAAACTGAAGTCCAAATTGTTAGTTCAACCACTCGTATATAATATTTTGATGATTTTACAAAATGAAGAAAATGAAATAAAAAATAAAGCGTAGCATATTATTTTCTCCCTGTAATAACATATTTGTAAGATTTCAAAAAGCTTTCCAAGACAGGAGATTAAAAGCGTGAAAACAAGTAGCATAAGTATTAGGTCTTAGGCTTTTTCATGTAAACTTTCAATGGTTGTAATTTTCATTATATTTAAGTCTAGAAATATTGTAAAGAGCCCCCAAACATAACCTATATATAGCTAACTTAGGCTCTCTACACTTGGGATAAATTAGAAACAAAAACCCAACACTCATACTTTTATCAGACGTCCAGAACAATGGTCAGACGTCTGCTTTTCCAGTTTAAGACGTCCGACAAGTATCATAGACGTCTAATTTCCAAAAGTTCTGCCTTCGGTTTGTCTCCTCATAAACATCAGTTGAAGCACTTCACTTTCAGACGTCGATAACCTTACACAGACGTCTGATTTTTTGCCCAGACGTCCTCAGACTAACCGTTAGACTTAGCTTAGGCAAAAATCAATTTCCAGACGTCTTGACACACTTCCAGACGCCTGCCTTTGAACCGTTGGCCATGATTTTCTGTGCGTATCTCTTTACGGCCACATAATCTTTTGGAAGAAGGAGTAGGGAAGAGTATTTAGGTTTTCAGACGTCTGATAATGTCCTCAGATGTCCATAACGACGTCTGATCCTCTAAACCTAGAACCCTGTTTGGATCTGATGATAACAGGAACGAATCCGCCCTTCATTAGACGTCCAATAACATAATCAGACGTCTTATGAGAAAATATCAGACATCCTTCTTTTGATCCAATAGAGTCAGTTAAGGATGTCCTACAGTATTAGACGACCATAGGTATAATCAGACGTCCTATAAGACGTTTGATCCTAGAATTAGACGTCTGATATTGCTGTCAGACTCATCATTACCCTGATTTTGTATGGATTTTGTCCTAAACTCTTGAGATTTGTCTCCAATGGCTAGAAGAGCTCTCCCAAGTGTTCTTGAAGGTTCCAATCTTGCCTATAAATATACTACAACTTTTAGGCAATACACACCTCTTGAGATACAATTCCATTAGAAAAATCTCTTGCTCACTACTCTAGGCTCCATCTTGCCCTTGTGCTGTGCTAATACTCTGATCAAAGGGCAAATCCATACTCCCGGCTCACTCCGTTCTGCAAATCATCAGGGAGTTCTTTTCATGCCTAGTAGATAAGAAAGCAACTAAATTATTGGGGTGCTCTATAGGTGTTATTTTATTTCTTAATTTCTGTACTTTGGGTATCTGCCCTGTCGGGTCCCCGTCTCTTCATTTTGAAGGGAGAAACCTCCGTTTAGGGATCGGAGGTGGGATTTGTAATTAAGGTACACTACCCTCGTTTAAGTAGTGTGGTTAGTAGATTGATCACCTTGTGATCGAAAATCCTAAGTCAAGGGATTGGCTTAGGTGGTGGTTTTCACCCATCTTGGGTTTCCACCTAAAAATAATTGAGTACATTATGTGATTGAATTTTTTGTATTACAATATAATATAATTTCACTATTCACCCCCCCTCTAGTGCAATTTCATTTGGTATCAGAGCAGGTTTTCCACCTATAGGAGTAACATCCGCGGAAAGATCACATGGAGGGGAAGGCCATTTCCACAAGCAGATTGGAGGGGCAATCCACCACTCGACCACCACTCTTCGAAGGAACCAACTACACTTACTGGATGCTGAGAATAAAAATGTGGCTTCAAGCCAACGATTTCTCCATTTGGGAGAAATGCGAATCCGCATACGTCATTCCCAAGAAACCAGAAACTGGTTACACAGTGGAGCAAATCCATCACCTTGGACTGAATGCCAAGGCAATGAACTCACTCTACTGCACTCTCAGCTCGGAGGAATTCAACCGCATCAGCCAATGCGAAACCGCCCACAAGATCTGGAGAACCTTGGAGGTAACTCACGAAGGTACATCTAAAGTTAAATCCTCAAAGATAAACTTGTTATCGCAGGAATTCGAAGCTTTCTCTATGAAGGAGAATGAAAGACTTGGGGACATGTACACTCAATTCACGTTAATCGTGAATAACCTCAAGTCTTTAGGAAAGACATTTATAAAGGGGGAGCTTCAAGGGAAGCTCCTTCGCTCCCTTGGACCTGAGTGGGAGCAAAAGGTAACGGCAATAGAAGCCAACCAAGTAGAGGATCTAGACATGGAAAATCTACTTGGGAATCTCATGGCTTACGAATCAAAAATGGAGCAAAAGAAGAAATCAATCTCATCGGAGCTAAAAAAGAAGACCTTAGCCTTCAAAGCTACTTCGGATGATGAGGTAAGTACCGATGACGAAGAATTTGTTTTATTAGCTAAAAAGTTTAAAAAGTTTCTCAGAAATAGAAGAGAGATCAAGGGAAGGAAAAAAGATGAAGAACCTCTAATTTGCTATAATTGCAAAAAGAGAGGTCACATAAGAAAAGATTGTCCCTTACTCAAAAGGGATGAGGAGAAGAAACCCAAGAAGCCTTCCGACTACAAGAAGATCTCCAAGTCGAAAGGATTCAAGAAGAAGGCGTTTCAAGCAACTTGGAATGACTCCACCTCCGAAGAAGAAGAAGAGGAGGAAACAAATGAAGAAACGGCATGCTTGGGATTAATGGCAACAAATGATGGTTCCGAGTCTGAATCTGAGGAACCTGAGGAGGAAGAAGGTCTACAAGGAGAAAGACAAGGAGACCACCGCCACCAAGGAGGCCGATGGGTGATGGACTCCAGATGCTCCAAATATATGACGGGAGACAAGCGCCTATTTTTGGACCTCCAACCTACGGATGGAGGAACAATTACATTTGGCAACAACCACAAGGGTCATATTATTGGCTTTGGTAAAATAGGTAACCCTCTCTCTCCCATCTCAAATGTTTCTCTAGTTAAAGACTAAAACATAATCTTTTAAGTTTAAGTCAAATATGTGATAAGGGCTATAAAGTAGTGTTTACTTCTAAAATGTTTGAAATTATGCATGCATTAACCAATGAAACTCTTCTTAAGGGAACTAGATTTAAAGACATTTATGTCGTAGAATTTGATAAAAATGACACTTATGAATGTCTTATAGCAAATGATGAGTTAAGTATATGGCATAGAAGACTAGGACATATTCATATGAAGCAGGTTCAAAAACTTGCTAAACATGAACTAGTCCGAGGTCTTCCTAAAGGGAAATTTTTAAATGAGCCTATTTGTGATTCATGTAAATTAGGTAAGATTATAAAATCTAGTTTTAAAAACAAAGAAGTTATATCCACATCAAGACCTTTAGAACTACTTCACCTAGATTTGTTTGGACCTACAAAATATGAGAGCCTCAGTGGATGCAAATATTGCCTTGTAATTGTGGATGATTTTTCGAGGTTTTCATGGGTCTCCTTCTTGAGATCCAAAGGAGTGTTTTCCGTCTCTTCTATTTTTTGTAGGAAAGTTCAAACTGAAAAAGGCTACCAAATCACTCGTATCCGTAGTGATCATGGGGGCGAGTTTGAAAATTCCTTGTTTGATTATTTTTGTCAAAAGCATGGTATTGCTCATGAGTTTTCTTTTCCTCGAACACCTCAACAAAATAGGGTGGTTGAGAGAAAGAACCGTACTCTTCAAGAGTGCGCTCGAACATTACTCATAGACTCGAGGTTACCGAAGTACTTTTGGGCTGAGGCGGTTAACACGGCTTGTTACGTGTTAAATCGCACCTTAATTCGATCCGGATTGCGAAAAACTTGTTTTGAACTATACTATGGGAAAATACCCAAAATTAGTTATTTTAAAGTTTTTGGATGTCAATGTTTTGTCTTGAATACCCACTCTAATTTAGATAAATTTGATGCCAAAGGTGAAGAAGCCATCTTTATTGGTTATTCCTCACGAAGTAAGGCATATCGAATTTTTAACAAGACCACATTAATAGTGGAGGAAACCCTCCATGTTTCCTTCGATGAATATCCTCATTCCTCCATTGACCGAGTCAATATGGATGATGAAGATGATTCTACTATTGATGTGTCTAACATTCCAAACTCCAATATCCATAATCTTCCAAAAGATTGGATATATCAAAGGGATCATCCCGAAAGTCAAGTCATTGGAAGTGTTTCTGATAGCGTTAAAACCCGATCTCGTTTTAGTTGCTCCTTTGGTCTCTCCGCCTTTATATCCCAAGTTGAACCCAAGAGTGTCGAGGAAGCGTGCTCCGAAGAACCTTGGTTGATGGCCATGCAGGAGGAACTCAACCAATTCTAAAGGAATGAAGTTTGGGATCTAGTACCTAAGCCTGAAGGGCAAACGGTAATAGGTACCAAATGGGTATTCCGGAACAAGTTGAATGAATCCGGTATGGTTATTCGAAACAAGGCTCGGTTGATAGCACAAGGGTACAACCAAGAAGAAGGAATTGATTTTGATGAGACCTACTCTCCCGTAGCTTGACTCGAATCAATTCGCATGCTTCTTGCTTATGCCGCCTTTCTTGACTTTAAACTCTTTCAAATAGACGTTAAGAGTGCGTTTCTTAACGGATTCATTAAGGAGGAAGTTTTTGTAAAACAACCTCATGGTTTTGTCTCATGATAAGCCTCATTTTGTCTACAAATTAAACAAGGCACTATATGGTCTAAAGCAAGCTCCAAGATCTTGGTATGAAAGGCTCAAAGACTACTTGTTAAATGCAAAATTCTCTATAAGGGAAGCTGATTCCACATTATTTATTAAAAGAAAAGGAAAAGACATTTTATTAGTTCAAATATATGTAAATGATATTATATTTGGTGCTACTAATGAATCTATGTGTAGAAAGTTTTCAGAAATTATGCAGGAAGAATTTGAAATGAGTTTGATGGGTGAGCTCAAGTTTTTCTTGGGCTTGCAAATCACTCAGCTCGAAATTGAATCCTTTGTGTGTTAATCAAAATACACAAAAGATGCTGAAGAAATTTGATATGAACAAAAGTAAAGGGAAGAACACTCCTATGAGTGTCACAACTTCCCTAGACTTAGACGAATCAGGTACGCCCATAGATCAAAAGCTCTAACGTAACATGATTGGATCTTTACTGTATTTAACTTCCCATAGACCTGATATTTTGTTTAGTACCTGCTTATGCGCTAGGTTTCAATCAAATCCTAAACAATCACACCTAAATGCTGTAAAACAAATATTTATATATCTAGTTGACACATCTGATTATGGCTTATTCTACCCTAGGAGTCCACAATTCAACTTACTTACATATAGTGATGTGGACTACGCAGGTAGCCGCACCGATAGGAAGAGTACTAGTAGGACGTGCCAATTCTTGGGCGAATCACTAGTCTCTTGGTTCTTAAAGAAACAATCTAGTGTAGCTCTATCAACTACGGAAGCTAAATACATAGCCGCCGCACTAGCATGTTCCCAAGTGCTTTGGATGAAAAATACTTTGAAGGATTTTAACTTGATATTTAATAAGATAAAAATATTATGTGACAATACTAGTGCTATCAACCTCTCGAAAAATCCCATACATCACTCTCGCACAAAACATATTGATGTTCGACATCACTTCTTGAGAGATAATGTACTTAAGGGAGAAATCGAAGTTGAATTTATTTGTACTGAACTGCAATTAGCTGATATTTTCACTAAACTTTTGAATTATGATCGCTTTAATTATATATGTAGGAAACTAGGCATATGTAAGTTAAGTGATATTTGAAGAATTTAGTGATTTAATGGAACTTCCTTTGTCATGAGCATAAATGGAGCCTTGATTTTACTAAGTTAGAACCCTTCATTCTCAGTTCAAACATCCAAATGCACATTCTGTCCAATATCAGACGTCTTATAAAATCATCAGACGTCTTATACATAAAAATTCGTCGTCTAAACATCTGGGACAGACGACGATTTTATCTAACAAAACAGTCACCTCAGACGTCTGGAATCCCTCACAGACGTCTTCGACGTCGTCCAGATGTGTTGACAGACGTCTATCTATGAGTAGAATATACTATCAGTCGGACGTCTGAATCTGTGGTTAGACGTCGCATAGGTCGTTTGACAGGAAAATCGGATGACCCTGTAACTTTAGGCCAAAATCCAGGAAGGTCTGTCTGCAGAAATCGGACGTCTAATTTTATATTTAGACGTCCTCCTTTTCGTCTGAGACAGAAATCAGACGACAACCTGGAGAATAAATCATTTTCCAAGGAAGGATGCCTGCAAAAATCAGACGTCTATGTTTGAAATTAGTCGTCTGATTTATCGTCTGATGGATAAAACAGACGTCGCCATCAAAAGGGCTAAAATCCCTACAGTCAAATCCAGACGTCTGACATCGTCTCCAGATGTCTGATCGGGGAAAAATCTGCAAATCGCGACTGTTCTCTGGATGGTTTGAAATGCAAATCTCCCCAACTTCAGGGGGAGACTTCTTCGTGACCTTGGGATATAAGATCCCCTTTGCAAGGTCCCACTCTCCTCTCCCAAATCCCTACCGCTCTCCCTCACAGCCGAAGGCCCACAGCAGCAATTGGCGAAGTTCTGCTCGCCGCCAGACGACCGTCGCGCCTCCTCGACGACTGGCGGAACTGCTGCTCCTCTGCGCGCGTTCTCCCTGCCTCTCGACCGCACATTTGGAGGCTTCCCTCTTCCCGTGGGTATACCCTTTCAACTCCTAGGACATCTCCATGCTCTTTTACCCACGACCTTGCAGCATCTAGTAGCATCTTGTTCTCCTTATTGATTCACTTGGCCTACTTGCACATTTCATATTGTTATCAGCCTTAGAACCCAAACCCTCGGTCAAGCCAACCTTGTTAGCCCTAGCTGCATCTTCCATGGCAAGGGTATTACCTCATGAGGTTCAAGCTGACATTTTAGTGGCTTGAATCCAAAGGTATATTGCCACAACTACATGGCAGGTTGTATTGCCTCAATGCATACTGCCACATATTTTTTCAATGATGATTGCATTGTTTGAATCTGTGTTGTTGAAATATTTTGGGTGAATGTTGTTTGGTTGGTTGAATGTTCTTGTATGGATATTTTTGCAGGTATTCTATCCTCAAAACACCACCCATTTCTTCCATAACCTAACTGCCCATTTCGCCAAATATGCCTCCCCGTAGGAAGCAAGTTGAGGGATCTTCCACTTCCTCTTCCACCTATTTGGCAGATCAACTGCGGGGCGACATCGCTAGGCAGTGATTTCGTCGTTTCGCGAATGCCAAAGTTAAATGCCCTCGTTTTATTGTTTGGAATGATTTTGCCCATTTGAACCTTCGGGAACATTTCCAAACTCTCCATCTCTTTCAATATTTTGACCGTCAATTCCACTCCGGCATTGGAACTCTTGGTGTGTTCCCTGATCTTTGCCGTCTCTTTTATGCCAACATCGCTGAGGACTACAGCAACGATGAACTTGAACTCCATACCCGCCTATTTGGTCACGAAATACACATCACATCCGAAACTATTTCCGACCTTCTAGCCATCCCCAATGAGGGAAATGACTTCAATGACATTCTGAGGCAATACGACCCAGAAGTCATCAATCAAGAGTTAGTTCTTCCTGAAAAATATGTTGAAAACCTTGGCACCCTACCATGCAAAAATCTCAAACCCCTTCCACGTCTACTCTCTCACATTTTTGGGTGGGACCTCCTAAACAAATCGGGAGGTTTTGATTACATCTCGCGCCAACACAAGGCACTCCTTTTTGCGGCTGTCTGTCATATTCCTTTGAATTATTGTCGCCTCATTGTTCGCGTCATGAATGAAGACCATGGGGCATCACTTCTGTTTGGGTCTATTCTATCCAAAATCTTTTTAACTCATCGGATTTCCATAACTGACCAAGCAGTTGACAAGAAGATTGAGCCTTACAACCGGGCCACAGCCGCCAAGATGCATATACTTAGGAAGCATCTTAAGCCCGCCGACGAGCCCATGGAAGAGGAGCCCCTTCCACCCTTTCCAGACTTCCATGAACCACGGCCCCTTCAAATAGAAGCTCCCCGCTCGAGCTTTAATGAAGCATGGGATCCAACCACAGATTCTCTCTCCTCCGGCATCTCCCTCCTGCTGCGTCGAACCGGCGAGATGTACACCTACATGGGAAGCATACGCCGCGACATCGACGAACTTAGATCAGATGTTCAAAACTTGCAGATGGGACATGGACCCGCTCGTCGCTGCCGCCGCCAAGATCAAGAAGAATAGTTTAGTGTTTCTATTTTTCTGTCTTTTTTTCTTTCTTTTATTCCAAGTTTGTATTAAGGGGCCTTGACGCCGTACTTAATATTTTTGGGAACAAATAGCTAGTCCATGCTTAACTATTTCTATTGCTAATCAATTTTCTTTAATGCCTTGTCATCTTTTAATCATACAATTTTATTCATGCACTCTACTTTGTAGATATCACTCTTGTAGTTTGGATTTCAACTCCCTTTAACAACCCTTCATGATGATATTCAAAAAGGGGGAGAAGAATATAGGTAAGAACTTAGGAAATAATATAAAAACAAACTTCTTAAATAGATAGAGACTACCAAATACAACCTTTAGGGGGAGGAAATAGGAACCTACAGCTATATTTTGAAAATCATCAAAAAGAGGGAGATTGTTAGTTCAACCACTCGTATATAATATTTTGATGATTTTACAAAATGAAGAAAATGAAATAAAAAATAAAGCGTAGCATATTGTTTTCTCCCTGTAATAACATATTTGCAGGATTTCAAAAAGCTTTCCAAGATGGGAGATTAAAAGCGTGAAAACAAGTAGCATAAGTATTAGGTCTTAGGCTTTTTAATGTAAACTTTCAATGGTTGTAATTTTCATTTTATTTGAGTCTAGAAATATTGTAAAGAGCCCCCAAACATAACCTATATATAGCTAACTTAGGCTCTCTACACTTGGGATAAATTAGAAACAAAAACCCAACACTCATACTTTTATCAGACGTCCAGAACAATGGTCAGATGTCTGATTTTCCAGTTTAAAACGTCTGACAAGTATCACAGACGTTTAATTTTCAAAAGTTCTGCCTTCGGTTTGTCTCCTCATAAACATCAGTCGAAGCACTTCACTTTCAGACGTCGATAACCTTACACAGACGTCTGATTCTTTGCCCAGACATCCTCAGACTAACCGTTAGACTTAGCTTAGGCAAAAATCAATTTCCAGACATCTTGACACACTTCCAGACGTCTGCCTTTGAACCGTTGGCCATGATTTTCTGTGCGTATCTCTTTACGGCCACATAATCTTTTGGCAGAAGGAGTAGGGAAGAGTATTTAGGTTTTCAGACGTCTGATAATGTCCTCAGACGTCCATAACGACGTTTGATCCTCTAAACCTAGAACCCTGTTTGGATCTGATGATAACAGGAACGAATCCACCCTTCATTAGACGTCCAATAACATAATCAGACGTCTTATGAGAAAATATCAGACATCCTTCTTTTGATCCAATAGAGTCAGTTAAGGATGTCCTACAGTATTAGACGACCATAGGTATAATCAGACGTCCTATAAGACGTTTGATCCTAGAATTAGACGTCTGATATTGCTGTCAGACTCATCATTACCCTGATTTTGTATGGATTTTGTCCTAAACTCTTGGGATTTGTCTCCAATGGTTAGAAGAGCTCTCTCAAGTGTTCTTAAAGGTTCCAATCTTGCCTATAAATATACTACAACTCCTTTTAGGCAATACACGCCTCTTGAGATACAATTCCATTAGAAAAATCTCTTGCTCACTACTCTAAGCTTCATCTTGCCCTTGTGCTGTGCTAATACTCTGATCAAAGGGCAAATCCATACTCCCGGCTCACTCCGTTTTGCAAATCATCAGGGAGTTCTTTTCATGCTTAGTAGATAAGAAAGCAACTAAATTATTGAGGTACTCTATAGGTGTTATTTTACTTCTTAATTTCTGTACTTTGGATATCCAGCCTGTCGGGTCCCTGTCTCTTCATTTTGAAGGGAGAAACCTCTGTTTAGGGATCGGAGGTGGGATTTGTAATTGAGGTACACTACCCTCGTTTAAGTAGTGTGGTTAGTGGATTGATCACCTTGTGATCGAAAATCCTAAGTCAAGGGATTGGCTTAGGTGGTGGTTTTCACCCATCTTAGGTTTCCACCTAAAAATAATTGAGTACATTGTGTGATTGAATTTTTTGTATTACAATATAATATAATTTCACTATTCACCCCCCTCTAGTGCAATTTCACAAATGAATTGGACCATTCCTTGTCTCGCGACTATTTTCCAACAATGCCGTTGAAATCGAAGACCCCAAAACTAGGCATAAATTTATGGTAAATGGGCAACAGTTGAAACCTTATCTCACTCATGAATCTACCCACATTGGTGAGTCAGTTGCCCTACTGGAGGGTAACTAATTTATGCCTTACTCTAAGTCTAACTGGGGACGTTAAATTCAGCACTCGTTGGGATGCACCCCAACATTCTTTCGCCTTTCACCATTTTCTCTTATGTCTCGCTTTTCGTATTCCATTCTCCAAGTTTTCACCACTTCACTCCACATTCCATTTCACTCCACTTCACTTCACACTTTGCCTATTCCACATGTTTTCCACCACCCACCCATCCACCCTAGTTTGTACCCCGCACTCACTATTATACCAAGAGCCTTTAATCCTGTCACATACCTCTTGCATGCGCATATAATACAACAAATTTCACTTTTGCCATCAATCGAAAATCGACAGCAAAGCCCTTTTAACTGATGCCAAAAAGCAGCCGCGTAAGTAGTGTCGATGTTTCTTTTTCTCATAGGTTATAAGGAACATCCAACGATGAAATATCGTTCGACCAGCGGATGGATTAGATCTTTTACCATCGTTCGACAACTAACAGAAATTGGATTTCCTGTTGCTTATAAAAAAAAGCGACGACGTTTCTACGGTACTTTTTCTCACGTTAACCATCGTTTTTTAGTTTTGTCGTTGTTTAAAATAACATTCCATTGCTTATACACGCGAAGATAAAAATAGTTTTGATGTCGCTTTCTGAAATAAACGACGGCATATATCTTTTATGCAACAGCATAGTTTGGTATTTTGTCGTCGCTTGCTATAATAAGCGACGATAAATAGTTATCCTTGTTAAAAAAAATTACCATCTAATCCCGTCGATTATTGCATCAAAGGTAGGGATATTTTTTTTTTTAATTCTGGACACAAAAGCTACCAACCTATAGGCACTGTGAAGAATGGTATGAATAAAGATCACTAAAGATTAGAAATTCAAAAACATCCTTAATCCAAACAATAATTATCATTTAATGAAAATGCTAGAAGTTGTTGCCCAGTTGAAGCAAAAGCTACTTGAATGTGGACAACCAACTTATCTTCCTGAGATGATGATCCATGTTACTACCGTTCCATTTCTTGCTACTTCGAGGAGATGTAAGATCCAAAGACAAGAAATCCAATCCTTGTAACTTCTTTCAGAAACCAAAGCAAGATGAAAAGGATAAAGTGCACATGAAGTATCTAGATAATAATTATCGAGAAGGTTCTTGACATCAACAGTTTCATCTCTCTAACAGAACAAAGGAGCAGAACAAACTTTGAG
Organism: Thalassia testudinum; assembly: GCA_037157565.1. Classification (NCBI taxonomy): domain Eukaryota; kingdom Viridiplantae; phylum Streptophyta; class Magnoliopsida; order Alismatales; family Hydrocharitaceae; genus Thalassia; species Thalassia testudinum. The sequence continues at coordinate 152,826,141 of JAZHRO010000031.1, forward strand.
CTCATCCTACATCAATGGTAAAGCAAGGACAAGCGAATTCTCAAAAAGTAGGATCTATTTAAGAGGGAAAAGTACCTTCTCTGATCTTTTCTGTGAAAGGCCATGGATCACTTGATAGAGTTTAATCCAAGTGGCATTTTTATAGAAGTTACTGACTTTATAAAGATTTCCAATAATGCAACATATCAAGTCAGAATTCACACTAAACTTGCAATTGCTCTTTAGCTCAATTAAAGCCCCATTTCTATCCGTTTAATTATTAAATGTTTGTATGATGCATGTCTCTTATACAAATTGCTCACCTAAAATTGCAAATTTACAAGTGCCCATTGATACAGAAAAAAATCTATAAATAGTACTCTTTTGTACTTGGTTGGGAGTTTTTCGCTTGCAGATAATGTTGTATCAAAAAAATATCGTCGCAGGAAATCGCGTAGTGGAAAAGAAACACGAACAAAAATATTTGTCAATAAAATTAACTGTGGATTAGGTTGTATCCACAGGAATAAATAGATGCAATAAATTCACGAATATTTCCCTTTATATCTGCCCAATCAGGTATGGAATCTAAACCCAAATCTACTGCGAAACGAGATGAGAAGGATGCACATACTAACTAGAGAATGTAAGGTTATGGGTGTAGTTTTTCCTCAATAAAATATTCATTAAAAGATGTGATCATTAATGACATCTCATGTAATTTCCAATGATATTCGTACGAAAGAGGAATGACGCAAATCTGAGTCACAATTTGATGTAATCGCAAGTGAAAAACATGCACTGAATGATAACGAGAAAGTACAAGTGTGCTGATATAATTTCACCTCAATAAAATATTCAAAAATCAAATTTAAGAAGTTGGCAATGACATTAGATGTAAATATTAATGTCGCCCAAGATAGGGGATTCCTTCCCCTTGTGCGTGTGCGAAGAGGAAGTCGCGGTCGGGCATGCGGAGCTCAGAGGAGGTTGGCCGCGTCAAGGGCTACGCGTAGGCGGTGACGCGTCGAACGGCCGCCGATGGTCACCGGTCGAAGTGGAAGAGGCTGCTGGCAGTGAGGCTCTCTGGCGATCGGTGCGGCCGAAGGCGTGGATGTGCTCGGGGGGTCGAGACCAGTCTGTTGGAGGTGGCAATGCGAAGCTTCGTGGCTGGAATCGACGACTAAAAAGAGAACTGACAGTTGTGTTGGGTTCTTTCCTACTGTCGACGAAGGAGAGGAGGCCAGTTGCTAGCTTGTGGTTGGCACGCACAAGGGCGCACAGCTACTGCTAGGTGGCTGCGCATGCGAGTGCGCTACTGGCTTGTGGTTGGCGCACGCAAGGGCACGCGGTTGCTACTGCGTGGCCGCGGGTGCGTAAGGCTGCGCGTGGTTTCTGGCCGTGAGGGAGAGGTGAGGTGGCTGGTGGTGCTTGATGAGTGCACGCTGTCACCGTGTGCTCGTCGATGGTAAAGGAGACAGGGCACGCCCAACTCACTGTGCAAGCAAGAGACGCACGATGCAAACGTTTCTTCACGATGGAGAGAGAGGAAGAAGAAGATGGAGAGCCCGACCCTCTTTTAAACACCTCGTCTCTCCCGTTTGTTTCTCCCCCGCCGCGCATCTCGACCCGCAACCCGATGAATAAATCTAAACCGTTGGGGAGGCGTTGCAGCTATTTGCTATTGCGAGAAGCCTGGCGGCAGTGGATGCGACTCGTTGAAGTAGTGGATTCTGCAGGAAAAAAAAAGGGTTATTTACAAAGGTAATCCATAATAATTCATGTAATGCATGCATGTCACCATAATGCACATTACCTTCTAATACTTGTGAATGTATAAAATATGCATGTAATCATTTTTATAAACTAATCTATTTATAAATTTAAGTATGATATTTACATGTAAACATCATTCTAATATCTAGGTATTTATGCATATGATTAACCTACAAATGTTATCTCATCAGTACTAGTATTTGTATAAATGAATAGGTACACAAGTCTCACACTTCACCTTGTGGTACGAGTGAAAAAAAGCTCTTTGTTATTACATTAAATTGTTCTTGTATGCATGTTAATCTATTTCATGCACCACTTATTTGCATTGAGTTCCAAAGCATCCAAGCAAACACTTGTATCCAGAAAATAGTTTAGTATGAAAAGGTACACAGGAATACACATAGAAATAAAAGCTGGCAAAGATTGGTGATAAATTTTCCTCAAAAGTAAACACAAAAAAGTTTAAGAGCAGAAGTCATAATCATTTGGGAGAACAGGGAGAAAAGAAGGGGGAAAAAAGGGAGTGTGAATCTGTTGTATCCTCACAAATTCACATAATGCACTACTAATGGCCAAATTCTTTTTTTGAAAGGCACTTATGGCCAAATTCATGGCAGTAAATTATATCAGTCAACTATAAAATTATATAGCATTATTTCTAAAAAAAGAATTACACAGTAACATTCTTTTTGGAGCCCGTTGATGGCACTCAATCTGGCTTCCAAGTTCTACCACTGGCTGCACTAGCTTCTCTTCTAAATGGAACTTTATCAAATTTTATGTACCCTGTACAGTCCAAAATGCCACGAAAGGATCAATTACATAGCTTACATTGACACCCGTGATCAAGCTCTTCCCCGGCGCCAATGACGAGCATGAAACAAGTGAGGTAGTAGTTTCGCTTGCAACATGATCCTGATCGTTCAGCATATGCAAATGCTGTAAGCAACCAGAATCTTTCACTTGTGCTAGAATCACAACTTTACCTTCAGACTTAATGGAACAATGTGGAGTATACCCTTTCACTTTAGGAGACAAATACAACTGCAATTGGTTGTCACCAATCAGCTGTGCTTGCTTTTTAACCTCCTCTAATAGTCCATCATCTTGCTTGAATATCAGAGATATGGCTTCCAACTCAGTAAGATTCTCCCTTGAAAAGACTTTTAACTTCTGACAACAAAAGCAGCTGTTAGTATGATTCATTGCTGAAGAATATAGGACCAAACAAAATGCAATAGAAGCACCATAAGCATTTCTATATATGGTACAGTTTAGAAAGGTAATCACTAGATGAGTATGCAACATTGGTTTTTGACAGATTGGAAAAGTCTGTCAACAATAACAAAATATACACCATTTCTATGCGTAAAAGGCTTAGAAGAACAGAAGTTATCAATTTTATATTAAAACTGATGGCTATCCTAATCAATTATTAGATTTCGCATGTAAGTAGTATTATTGATTTTTGTTTGTAGGAGCTTTCACTATCATTGGGGAAGAATTTTTAACTATAACCCAGATAAAGAGGCTAACCTTCAAGTTCCACTTGCTTTTTCCAAGGGGATCAAGGGGATCAAGGGGAGATGATGAGAAGGCACTGCCATCTATATCACAAGCGTATTCAACATATTCAGTCTGAACACTAGTTATTTCATGCCAAAACTCTTCTTCTAAGTATTTTACTGGAAGGCAACCAACACCAGTATCTCTGGGAGAATTATTTGTTCGCCATTTTCTCAAATTCGCAAAATATATATTTCCTAGGAAGAGTAAAATCATTGATGCTTTATAAAACTTGTGGAATCACTAACAACTTGACTGTCAACATTGAAACATACCTTCCACTCATAAAAAATGTCATCTTGTCATCTTCACCCCATTTAGCAAGTCTAAAAGGTTGAACTCTGCTGGTCAACTTAAAGCCTGCCTTCTCTTTATCAACACCATCCCAGCAGGCACTGATGCAGATACTGGGGATACAATGTTGCAAATCCTTGAAGAAAATATAGCATGTCACAGGCAATTGAAGATTGCATAGAATACAGTTCCAAAGTTGAACCATTGCATAAACTATGTGAAAAGCACAACTGTCAAGTATCCCAAATGGAAAAAAACAGAAAGCAATTGCTAAAATTTTAAGATTCAAACTAAATGACATCAACATAATCACCAAGAAATGTCCCCAGTGCCATCAAAAGCATCTACAAGGACAATGCAAACAAATATAACAAATTATAAACTATCAAAATTACCAAATGTGAAGCCACTGGTACTATTTTTTGTAAATAAGAAAGAGGATCTTCAAACTCCTCCTTTGAAGGATGAAAGATAGGACAGTCAGGTATCCTCTCTATCTAGTCAAAACTAGACATGTCAAATTTGCCTCCTTTGGACTTCAAAAATGCCTCCTTTGCATCAGAAGGTGTACAAACTTCAGACAGTTCACCTTGATTATGCAGCAATCTTCTCCCACATGAAGATGAATCTATAATAGTACTTCCTAGAGTGTTCTCTGCCTTGATAGCAGTGTGACTCACATCATCATGAATTCTCAATTTTATCCTTTGAAGCCTTCTACGCTTCAGAATTTCTAACCCATTTCTAACTTCATTTGACAAACAAGCTCTTCTTTCCACCTATACAAAAATGGCAATAAAATGAAAAGAATTCCCAATATCAGGGGTTGAAACTCAAGAAATAAGTTAGTGGCCCTAACAACAAATATAAGTATTTGGGTGCCCAAAATGTACAAGAATAATAACATAAAAGCAAAGAAAGCTAATAAGATTATGCAGCTTTGATCCTTTTTTTCCATGAATGCTGTCCTTTTAGTTGTCATCAGAAAATTGTCAGGAAATTCCAGATGAGATAATAATGAAGCTCTTGAACTTATCTCTTTAATCTTTCCCAAAAAAGATCAACCATCTCACAACCAAAAGCCAAAAGCTAACACGAACCATGTTAAAGCTCCCAACATAGGGGACAGCTACTAACAATTGTTTTGACTGCAACATATATCTAGGTGCCCAAATACTAGAAGAATAGCTACATATATATATATATATATATATATATATATATATATATATATATATATATATATATATATATATATATATATATATATATGAAAAAGATTAGTAATATAAAAATAAATAAAACTGCATATATTTGTATGATCCTCATCCTTTTTACAATGAATGCAGCCCTTTAAAATTGAACAACGAATTGTCACAAAATTATTAATGAGAGAATCAGGAAAGTCTTCAATTTATCCTTTTCTCCCGCAAGAGAGGATCGGAGGAGGTGGAGGAGAGGCGGAGAGGGGTAGTGGTGGTGGGCGGTGCTGGAAGATAGGTGGTGGTGGTAGTGGTAGTGGTCGAAGGGTTGACAGGAGGGGGTCAGGGAGGAGGAGGAGGGCGGCGGCGAGGAAGAGGAGTAGCAGGGCGGCGAGGAGGATGAAGAGGACGGCGGCAAGGAAGAGGAGGACTAGGAAGAGGAGAGGGGCGAGGAGGAGGAGGGCTGCGGGAGGAGGAAGAGGAGGGGGGCGTGGACGAGGAGGAGGAAGACGACGATGAGGAGGGCTGCAGGGAGGAGGAAGAGGAGGGGGCGTGGACGAGGAGGAAGACGATGAGGAGGAGGGCAACGAGGGGGACTTACCTGAGGAGGAGGACGATGAGGGACGATCGACGACGACGGCCGGTAATCGAGGAGGGGCGGCGACCAGGAGAGGCAGCGATCGAGAAGTGGCAGCGACGAGGAGGGGCTGCGGGTCGACGAGGTGCGGAAGTGTGTGTGTGTGTGTGGGTATTACTTTTTGAAAGAGACAGAGGGATAGTTATAACAATGTATTTACCGGGAAAAAAATAATTTTATTGTGGCCTGAAAAATTAATAGTAAATAATCGATAGTGAAATAATTTTTTCTAGTAGAGATATGAGGACATAGTAAGATTAGACATGAGGGGATGGATAGGTATCTATAATCTTCCATATTCTTTGGGTATCATGTAAGGTTCCCTTCTATTATACATATCTATTTTTATATTTTAAAAAAATAAAAAAATTCAAACTTCAAAATTTCCAAAAAGATAAGAGACCTCTATTTTTACTTCTAAGGGAGAAGATCCAATATAGAACAAAACAAAATTTTAAAAAGTGTTTATTTACGATATGAAAGCTGAAATAAAAATAAAATAAGTATTTATGTATATTCAACCTTTGCTTTTAAGACTTTCCTGGCCACATAAGCCTGATTCGCCCAGGTTAAGCTTAATATACTTGAGCTTTGACAAGATAGAATCAAAATATTTCCTAACTTAGAACGTATTTTTATACCTGAGTCAACAGGATTAATCTATTTGCCTCTATTTAAGAGTCAAGTAACCATGGTTACACTACACTGATATAGGAAGAACCAGGTGAACTTAAGTTCTCAACTTTAGTACTCATTAGGGAAGGTGGAGTGCTTACCTGTGCATGCAAGCAGACTCTTTGTCTCAATCTTTAGTCTTATGTCTAGGAGAAATTCTTTCTACTAAATACTCACCCACCAAATAAAGTTGATGGGAAACATACCAACATTTTTGTTTTAAAAAAAAGATGAAAGAAAAAAAAAGAAAATAGTAGAAAAAATATAAAAAGTCAAAAAGAAAAAGAAAAAAATTATTATTTGCAATAAGTCAGAATGTTCTCTAAATCCAGTTGTACATACCCTTATACATATCCAAAAAAAATGGTTGTTTAATTGTACATTACATATACCTTATGTTTTCCACCAAACATTTTTGAGCCATATACGCAATAAGAGTTGTGCTTGAGTATTCACTATTTTTAGAGTTGATCAAAAAACATGAGTTGAAGCTAGGACCAACCTGGACTTAAAAGAAGTGAAACCTTAGATTTGAGTCTTAAGTTCGTCTAGTGTTGAACGTGGTTTCTATCCTAAAAGTTTTGAGTTGAAAACCTTGTTGTTGTAGTCATGTAAAAATTCATCAAACAAATAATTTAATAGAAACTCAAGGTGAGTCTTAGGTCGAATACGAGGAGGCAAACATTTAATCAAAAATCACATTGGAATTATTGTTACGAAAGCAGATTAGCTGGTTGAAACTAATCTATACTAGCTATTCTACGTAAAGAATAATTAATAGAAGAGAGAGATAGAATAATACAAATAAAGAGAAAATAGGGAGAGAATAAACAAATGCTTCATATCCATAACATCATGTTCATTACATCTACTTGCTACACTAGAAAGCTGTAAATCTACACTAGAAAGCGATAAAAAGAGAAGGGGGTAAGAAGTTATCTTCCTCAATGGCTACTTGGAGGATGAGCTACATTGATGGAGTGCCTAGACAAGGGTGGCGAGATGCTGGACGAGAGAAGACGAAGTTGGAGGATGGAGAACGAAATAGGGCGACATCGTGGCGGGATCCACTTCCCGAACGACAGTGAGAGAACAACCACGGGTGCTCCACAAACGAGGGTGAGAAGATGGAAAAATTATCTTTATAACTCTAATGGAGATCCCGAGTTTGGGACGAGCTCATAGAGCTTTGGAGGAGGTGAGAGAAGAAAGGAAGGGATGATCAAAATAAGTGGTAGGGGTGCCCTTTTATAGTTGTAGGAATGGGGGGCAAATAGGTCATTTTAAGGCCTACAAAATAAATGCTGGGTGCCCATTTATATCCGTCACTAAAGACCCACATCGTTAAAGCGCGTGTGCGTCCTCGTCTCTTCACCTTCATCCACGCGCACCCTCGTGTTCGATCGATCACAGCCGTCCAATCAAGAGATCAGACGACCTAAGAGCACTCAAACCCCTTCACCTTCAATGTTACGCGCACCCCCGCTTGTGATGGCGCGTCATCGCACACGTCCGTCGAGCGCTCGCATCCAATGCGCACAATCGCGCCACGTCTCCTTTTCTACCGCTCGATCAGATCTAACTGGTGAATTTCACTCGCACGCTACTCTCCTGATTTGAGGCGAGGCGGGGCTCGAACCCACGCCTCCGTCTTCACGCACAAGCGGTTCACCAATGCGTTGCACCTCTTCTTGTGTTGAGCTTTTGATTTCTTCCTCTAGCACTCTCCACGATTGGATGATGATCCAACGGTGGAGATTAATCTGGTCTTTGTGAAGAAGGAGGGCTACGGTGACGACGGCGGTGACGTGGGTGGCTGGGATGGTGCCACGTGGCACCATCTAAGCCGTCCATCTTCTTTCACTTGTAGGTGGTGCCACAGATGTCGGATTGGACCAATTTTCACGCCGTTGGACTACAATTGTCAATTCGAACCCATCCGTGCAATTCGATTTGTCATCTAAGGTACGAATTTAACACCACCTTGGCCCTTGACCTCTGATCTTTCTCAGATTGTATCTGATACTATGGAAGTCCGATCGAGGTGATCTCGGAGGCGTGATCATCACCCTAATCAGATCTGCACGGTTGGATCTTCAATCTAAGGTCCTGAAATGATCTCGCCTTGTCCCCTGACAACAAAAAGAGAAAATTAACCTATAATTTATACAATCTAACCTAAATGCATGATGATGCATGTTATGCAATATTTATAATGCATGATGCTTCTATAGACCTAGAAACATGCATAAATAAGCACTTTAGTTCAATTAGATATATACACATCATCTCGTTAGTCCTAACTTGCACTAAGCACAACCATAACTTCTTTTCTTCTTAAACCTAGTAAAACTCATTAGATCCTGAAAGCTGTACTTAAGGTTTAAATACCAAGAGTCCTTGTTAGTTAAGAGATGGTTTATATCATGTAAGTCTTAAGCACTGATAGTCTTCGTTGCAATTGGTTCTCACAATATCCAACAAATAAGCACATTGTTATTATTTCAGAAAAATCTTTAGCTAAAGATCAACTCTAAACCTTAACTTCTATATTGAGTGCTGATTAAGTGTTTTGCTAGGGACTAGCAAAAGATAAGTATGGGGGTGTGATTGCGCGACAATTCATGCCAACAATTTGTTGATCTTATGTTATTTTCCAGGATTACACATTTAGGATTAATTAACAAATCATGCATTTTGTAAATAACTGCATTCATGAAAAATTTAGAGGAAGAAAGAGAGAGGAAAATTCTTCATGCATCAATTCCTATGTGTCTGCCACCATCTATTACTATCCACCTATCACCTACATTAATTACCCAAAAATCACAATTGCATACCCCATAATTTCCCAAATATACTTAACGGCCGCAACCGCACTCCTCACCCCAACCCTCACCTATAAAGCCACCCTGATGAGAACCTCATCATGAGCCATAACTAGCTCATTTTGACCTAATACAAAGGATAAAAGCTCCTACATATCTCAAGGAAAGGCTTAACTCAGAGAATTCTGAGTTTGAGAAGAAAACAAGTCATAAGGGGTAAAAATGCAATTTTACCAGTATAATCTGCATACAGGGTAATTCAGGACCCAAACATTGGTCAAAGCAGCTTAATAAGAATAAAAGTGGGATGAGATGATCTAGCAAGGGCTACAGCACTTCCAAGAAACTAAATGATAATCTGTAACCCTAAAACAACCCACTTCAATTCACAAGGTTCGAGGCAAAGTAAAAATAGAATAAACCCTCTAAAATTCATGGAAAAATAATCTCTAGGGTTTAGAACCTTCAATTTGGCCTTCAGAACCCATTTTGACCTACATTGAGAACCATGCCCAATTAATAACTTAATTTGGGTTTTTGCGTAAATTGACCGGTCAAACAAGGTTTAATATAGAAATGAAATTCACCATCAGATTCCTTAGGTCCTAATTAATCATGTATAAAAACTTGAGCCTAAGAAGAAACCTCCTTGACCGACTTTACACTTTGGTCCTCATATATTTACTCTTTGGCCCTCAACTTTTGAACCCTCGCATTTTGGCCCCTAACTCTCCTTCGTTCTTTGCGATCAGGTCCCCCCTGCAAAACCTGCCAGCACCATGCTCCGGCGACCTTGCGCGGAGCATGGCGCCGTGCAGGGTGAGGGGGGGGCCTGGCAAGTAAACCGGGGGTGCCCTGCGTCGTCAGCCGTCGCAGGGACACCCCCTGGTCGTTGTAACCCACCATACCGGCCGTGCGAACGCACGGACGGTATGGGTTTTTGTTTCCGGCCATCCTCCGGCGAGGGAGACACGTCGTCTCCCTCCGCCTTCCTCCCTGTTTTGATCCCTATAAATACCCCCCGTTGCTCCACCGACCGGGGTAGCTCGGGTCTGACGGAGAAAACCCCCAACTTTCCTCTCTTCTCTCTCCGGCAGACGCTCACCAGCTCCGGCGGTTCCTCCCCCTTCTCCTCTTCGCTCTGCCGCAATACCAGCAGCAGAGACTTCCTCCCCTGCTCTCCCCGCGCCACGCCGCACCCAGCTGGCGCCTCTCCGGCTCTCTGCTCGCCGCCGCCCCTTTCCCTGAGCATCGTCTTCTCCGACGACAGTCGATACGACTGTCGCCCTGTTCCTCCCCCTTCGTCCCTGCAAGTAAGCTAGAACTACTCCCCTTCTTCTCCTCTTTCTTTCCCCGCCTTCAATTTATTCAATTAAGCCCTCGACCGACCCTGACCATCGTCACCCCCTTCGTCTCCGGCCACCCTCCGGCGAGATGCTCCCATCGCTCCACAGCCTCACACACCTCGCCGACCCTCACCGAACCTCCGCCTCATCACACTGAGCACCCCCCACCCCTTCACTGCCACTCCACACCTCCGTAACGCTTCCCCCAACAAACCCATCCTCCGACCCACAGTCCGACCTAGGGCAGCCCTTGCACGCCGCCCCACGCCTCGCCACCACCCACACGAGCTTCGCCGCACCCTGGCGAAGCTCCCGGCACTTTCTGATTAGGCCGAGAGGCCGTTCTTCTATGAACAGGCCACCCGACCTCCGCCGCCATTGCCGTGCAGAAGGAGCTGCTTCCGCCTGCAGCTACAGGCACGCCACGCTCAACGCCACGCCCAGATTCGACTTCCAGGCCTTGCGAGGCGTTTCGACAAAACACCAGGCTCGCAGCTAAGGCAGAAGGCTTCGCGTGACGCCGCGATCTCCCGCTGCTTTCCCTGCTGCGGGCGTGCAATTGAGGTGGGACATTTAGTCCCACCTCGGAAAAGTCTGAAGAGGCGCAGCGATATAAGACGCAAAAGTGCTGGAGGCTTACTGCCTCAGCACACGGGGTGAGGTCCCCTTCACCCGCCCGGTTACCCGGTCTCGTCCGCGCTCACGCCCCGCGGACTTGACCCGACCCGACCCGACTTAGACTGACCTGCACTCCTCGCCCACCACGCACGCCGGTGGGCCTGGACCCGGGCACGACCCGTACCCGATTACCCGGCAGCTCTGGGAGAGCTTTCCCAAGAGTGGTTTCAGAGAGAGAGAGACGCGGGGGAGAGGGTAGAGTAGGTTTTGTCCTCTGACGTAAGCTCTGAAGTGTGCAGGAACAGGTGAAGAAGAAGGAAGCTGAGGAAGACACTGTAGCAACAGGCAGTTTAAGTCGTCTGATTTGGAAATCAGACGACGGCCTGAAGGAAAAAGAAGAGAGAAGGAGGGGCGACGTCCCTGACTGGAAAAAGAAAAGACGGAAGAAGGAGATCTGAAGAAAGAAAGAAGATCACCTCTGCAGAACAAAGAAGAAAGAAGGAGATCTGAAGAAAGAAAGAAGATCACCTCTGCAGAACAAAGAAGAAAGAAGGAGATCTGAAGAAAGAAAGAAGAGCATCACCTCTGCAGAACGAAGAAGAAGAAGATCTGAGACGAGGAGAAACAAAGAGAAAAAAAAAAGACACCAAATTCTTTCTCTCTCATTGTTTATTTTTGTAAAAGAAACATGTATATCTCTAGAATACAACTTGCTCCCTGAGTTCGACCTCGGGAACTCTTTTCCGAGTAAAAAAAAAAATTTATATATTTGAAATGATGGCAACAACTGGCTATACTACGACGCTATAACGTTATAACACTACCAGTCGAGCCCCCTGAAGGTTCGTCCCTTCTACCAGGAGGGGTGACGTAATAAAATTGCGGAATTGAATATATAAAGCAATATCACAAAAATAAGCAATCACAAAATGTGCACAAAGATTTTTAGGTGGAAACCCAAACCGGGTAAAAACCACCACCTAACCCTCTCGAGTTAGGATTTTCCGATCAACCTAGTTGATCAAATCCACTAACCGAATCACTTTGAACGAGGGTGATTCAACCTCAGTACAACCACGCTACAAGTACGAGGGTAGCGTTCCTCAACCCCTTCTCTCCACGAGAAGGATTTTGTCCCACGAAGGAGACGGGAATTCGCAAAGCGAATACCCAACCAAAATACAAAGATAAAATAAACAACAGTCCTATAGAGCCAACAAAATTAAACCTAGCTTCTATAGGAAATAGGAAACTCCCCTTTGCAAGGAGTGCGTCGACGATGACGCGGTGCGTGTGCCACGCGATGGCGCTACGTCGCTCTCGTTATCAACAGCGGGAGAGCGGGCGCGCAAACTGTTTGATGCTCTCAAGATGTAGAGCTTGAGCTTGGAGAGCAAGAACTTCTTGGACACAAGAGTGTGAAAATGTGTAGCTAAGTGTATCCAAGTGTATTTCTAAGTGTCTCTTATGTTGTGTTTGTGTTACAAAGGTTCCCCTCTATTTATAGAGGCCTTAGGAAGGCTTTGGAAGGCTTGGAAAAGCTTCCATAGCCGTTGGGTGCAAAGCCCAAGAGAATCAGGCCGAAATCAGGACAATGATTACACTTCACAGGGTTATCAGACGTCTAACTCTGGCATCAGACGTCTGGAAGGCCACTTTAAGACGTCTGATTCCAAGGTCAGACGTCTGATTCTATGCGGGTTTCTCCCTGACTTGAATCAGATCTAAACAGGGTTTTTGTACAAGTCCATCAGACGACATAGAGGACGTCTGGCACTAAGTCTGGACGTCTGGAAACCTACTTTTACCGTGGGAATTGATTTCCAAACGTTGCAACGGCTAGAAAATCTCTGAGAAGAGATTTTGGGTCAGCCGAGGCAAAACGGTCATTTATCAGACGTCTGTGAAGTCTTATGGACGTCTGATAAGGCTCTAACGGTCATATCCTTGAGTGTCTTCTAAGCCAGCCAACGGTCCACTAACTGGACGTCTGGCAAAGTCATCAGACGTCTCCTAAGACGTCTGGTATAAGGTCTGGACGTCCGAATTCATCAGACAGAACTAACTATGTCCAGCCTAACAGTTATCAGACGTCTGAAACAACAGTCAGACGTCTTAAAATCCTTTATCAGACGTCTGATTCGTGAATTAGACGTCTGGAAAGTCAGTTTTAACCCTATATTGGTTTTCTAAGTGTTCTACAGAAAACCTACGTATCCTAGGGTTGTGCAGGTGTTCCTAGGACTACTGTTAGGGTTCTTTGAGGCTCTTTAACATAATGTCTAAGGAAAATAAAGAGCAAGAAAATAAATACAAGAGATACATGAAAGAATAAAAAAGAATCTATCCTATTCTTCTTGTCTTTCATCTCCAATCTTTTGCTCCACGCGAACCTCCTCTATTTTCCGTCAAGCTCCTCCAATCCGTCCTGGATGCGAGCTCGAGTTCCGTCTAAACACGTCTTCATTTGCAATTGACCTGAAATCTAGGACTCAAATTGCAAATGTTAAATAACACGTGTTTTGTTATCATCAAAACAAATGATCGTGGTGCTCTAGCACCAACAATCTCCCCCTTTTTGATGATGACAAAACCGTAAATAATAATGCATAAAAATCCTCCCCCTTTTTGACATTATCAAAAAAGGTTTGATTGATTTTATATTTCCTGTTACTCCCCCTTAAAACATGCTCTTCTACAAAGGTAATGTCCTCCCCCTTTTTATAACAACAAGATAGCTATTATTTTTCTCCCCCTTACTAAAGGAAATTTAGCTAACTTGTATCTCCCCCTTAAAAATTGACAATAAGCTCATCATTTTTAACTCCCCCTATCTAAATGCTTATAAAAAGGATAGGGTTAAGAATTTTACCTCACCTACCATGGCCAATAAAATGGCCCGAATGGTGGTGGTGGATGCCACATCGGATGGGGCTCCCATCCGTAGCTTGGAGGCCCGGGCATCGGCGCCGGTCTCCAATCTGGTGGTCGACGTGCGGCGGGTCCGTCGTTTGTTCGCCGTCTCGTCGGTCTTCTTGTTCTCCTCCTTGGTCTATTCCTTGGTTCTCCCAATTCGAGTTGACCAGCCTTGAGTTTGTAGGTCCAGTCCTGTGTATTGTAGTTATCCCTGAATCCTACAAAACAAGATTCTAATTCTTTTTTTGGTATCCAAGTGGGCTTGGATCCGGATTTGTTAGAGGGTCTCCTTGATGGAGATCCTTTCTCAACCTTAGGGCTATAAAAATTATCAACTTTGTTGATTAATTTGTTAGAATTTTCCCTAAGACATGCAATTTCTCTTTCTATAATTTGCATCTTAGTCTTTAAATCAAAAATTTCTAACTTTAGACTATTATTTTCCTCAATCAATTTATTATTTTCATTGATGAGGTCTTGATTTTCTAATAACAGGTTATTATCCTTAGGACTAGTCTCTATATCCTTGAGTTGTTTTTCTAACCTATCATTTTCATTTCTAAGAAAACTAAGGTTCTTTTTAATGCTTTTATTTTCTACCCTAAGTGATTTACTAATCTCAAAAAGTTCATTAAAGGCTTCTTGTAAATCCAGGTTTACCTTATTGTCGGAGTCGCTTTCGCTGTCGATGTCGCTTTCTCCGATTGCCATGAAACCAAAGCAAGTGGTTTCTTCTTCTTTTTCTTCTTCTTCTTCCTCCGAGCTGGAATCCTCATGAGTGCCTTCCAACCTCCTCCATATCTCGTGGGCGGTGGTGCACTCTTGGATTTTCTCGAACTCTTCCGGACTCAACGCGCAATACAAGGCATTCATTGCCCTTGCGTTGAGTGAGAGATCTTGAATCTGCAGCTGCGAGTAGCCTCCTTGGGGTCGCTTCGGGATCTCGTATGGGGTTTCGCAACATCCCCATAGAGCGAAGTCCGTGGCTTGAAGCCACGTCTTCATCCTCAACTTCCAATATCCGAAGTCCCTCCCGTCGAAATAGGGTGGTCGGGTTGTGGACTGCCCCTCGGAAATCCTACTTGTGGAACAGCTTCCCTCCATGTTTAGATCCTCGCCGGTTTGTAACGCCGAAAATGCGAGACCTGCTCTGATACCAAATGAAGGTTCGTCCCTTCTACCAGGAGGGGTGACGTAATAAAATTGCGGAATTGAATATATAAAGCAATATCACAAAAATAAGCAATCACAAAATGTGCACAAAGATTTTTAGGTGGAAACCCAAACCGGGTAAAAACCACCACCTAACCCTCTCGAGTTAGGATTTTCCGATCAACCTAGTTGATCAAATCCACTAACCGAATCACTTTGAACGAGGGTGATTCAACCTCAGTACAACCACGCTACAAGTACGAGGGTAGCGTTCCTCAACCCCTTCTCTCCACGAGAAGGATTTTGTCCCACGAAGGAGACGGGAATTCGCAAAGCGAATACCCAACCAAAATACAAAGATAAAATAAACAACAGTCCTATAGAGCCAACAAAATTAAACCTAGCTTCTATAGGAAATAGGAAACTCCCCTTTGCAAGGAGTGCGTCGACGATGACGCGGTGCGTGTGCCACGCGATGGCGCTACGTCGCTCTCGTTATCAACAGCGGGAGAGCGGGCGCGCAAACTGTTTGATGCTCTCAAGATGTAGAGCTTGAGCTTGGAGAGCAAGAACTTCTTGGACACAAGAGTGTGAAAATGTGTAGCTAAGTGTATCCAAGTGTATTTCTAAGTGTCTCTTATGTTGTGTTTGTGTTACAAAGGTTCCCCTCTATTTATAGAGGCCTTAGGAAGGCTTTGGAAGGCTTGGAAAAGCTTCCATAGCCGTTGGGTGCAAAGCCCAAGAGAATCAGGCCGAAATCAGGACAATGATTACACTTCACAGGGTTATCAGACGTCTAACTCTGGCATCAGACGTCTGGAAGGCCACTTTAAGACGTCTGATTCCAAGGTCAGACGTCTGATTCTATGCGGGTTTCTCCCTGACTTGAATCAGATCTAAACAGGGTTTTTGTACAAGTCCATCAGACGACATAGAGGACGTCTGGCACTAAGTCTGGACGTCTGGAAACCTACTTTTACCGTGGGAATTGATTTCCAAACGTTGCAACGGCTAGAAAATCTCTGAGAAGAGATTTTGGGTCAGCCGAGGCAAAACGGTCATTTATCAGACGTCTGTGAAGTCTTATGGACGTCTGATAAGGCTCTAACGGTCATATTCTTGAGTGTCTTCTAAGCCAGCCAACGGTCCACTAACTGGACGTCTGGCAAAGTCATCAGACGTCTCCTAAGACGTCTGGTATAAGGTCTGGACGTCCGAATTCATCAGACAGAACTAACTATGTCCAGCCTAACAGTTATCAGACGTCTGAAACAACAGTCAGACGTCTTAAAATCCTTTATCAGACGTCTGATTCGTGAATTAGACATCTGGAAAGTCAGTTTTAACCCTATATTGGTTTTCTAAGTGTTCTACAGAAAACTTACGTATCCTAGGGTTGTGCAGGTGTTCCTAGGACTACTGTTAGGGTTCTTTGAGGCTCTTTAACATAATGTCTAAGGAAAATAAAGAGCAAGAAAATAAATACAAGAGATACATGAAAGGATAAAAAAGAATCTATCCTATTCTTCTTGTCTTTCATCTCCAATCTTTTGCTCCACGCGAACCTCCTCTATTTTCCGTCAAGCTCCTCCAATCCGTCCTGGATGCGAGCTCGAGTTCCGTCTAAACACGTCTTCATTTGCAATTGACCTGAAATCTAGGACTCAAATTGCAAATGTTAAATAACACGTGTTTTGTTATCATCAAAACAAATGATCGTGGTGCTCTAGCACCAACAATCTCCCCCTTTTTGATGATGACAAAACCGTAAATAATAATGCATAAAAATCCTCCCCCTTTTTGACATTATCAAAAAAGGTTTGATTGATTTTATATTTCCTGTTACTCCCCCTTAAAACATGCTCTTCTACAAAGGTAATGTCCTCCCCCTTTTTATAACAACAAGATAGCTATTATTTTTCTCCCCCTTACTAAAGGAAATTTAGCTAACTTGTATCTCCCCCTTAAAAATTGACAATAAGCTCATCATTTTTAACTCCCCCTATCTAAATGCTTATAAAAAGGATAGGGTTAAGAATTTTACCTCACCTACCATGGCCAATAAAATGGCCCGAATGGTGGTGGTGGATGCCACATCGGATGGGGCTCCCATCCGTAGCTTGGAGGCCCGGGCATCGGCGCCGGTCTCCAATCTGGTGGTCGACGTGCGGCGGGTCCGTCGTTTGTTCGCCGTCTCGTCGGTCTTCTTGTTCTCCTCCTTGGTCTATTCCTTGGTTCTCCCAATTCGAGTTGACCAGCCTTGAGTTTGTAGGTCCAGTCCTGTGTATTGTAGTTATCCCTGAATCCTACAAAACAAGATTCTAATTCTTTTTTTGGTATCCAAGTGGGCTTGGATCCGGATTTGTTAGAGGGTCTCCTTGATGGAGATCCTTTCTCAACCTTAGGGCTATAAAAATTATCAACTTTGTTGATTAATTTGTTAGAATTTTCCCTAAGACATGCAATTTCTCTTTCTATAATTTGCATCTTAGTCTTTAAATCAAAAATTTCTAACTTTAGACTATTATTTTCCTCAATCAATTTATTATTTTCATTGATGAGGTCTTGATTTTCTAATAACAGGTTATTATCCTTAGGACTAGTCTCTATATCCTTGAGTTGTTTTTCTAACCTATCATTTTCATTTCTAAGAAAACTAAGGTTCTTTTTAATGCTTTTATTTTCTACCCTAAGTGATTTACTAATCTCAAAAAGTTCATTAAAGGCTTCTTGTAAATCCAGGTTTACCTTATTGTCGGAGTCGCTTTCGCTGTCGATGTCGCTTTCTCCGATTGCCATGAAACCAAAGCAAGTGGTTTCTTCTTCTTTTTCTTCTTCTTCTTCCTCCGAGCTGGAATCCTCATGAGTGCCTTCCAACCTCCTCCATATCTCGTGGGCGGTGGTGCACTCTTGGATTTTCTCGAACTCTTCCGGACTCAACGCGCAATACAAGGCATTCATTGCCCTTGCGTTGAGTGAGAGATCTTGAATCTGCAGCTGCGAGTAGCCTCCTTGGGGTCGCTTCGGGATCTCGTATGGGGTTTCGCAACATCCCCATAGAGCGAAGTCCGTGGCTTGAAGCCACGTCTTCATCCTCAACTTCCAATATCCGAAGTCCCTCCCGTCGAAATAGGGTGGTCGGGTTGTGGACTGCCCCTCGGAAATCCTACTTGTGGAACAGCTTCCCTCCATGTTTAGATCCTCGCCGGTTTGTAACGCCGAAAATGCGAGACCTGCTCTGATACCAAATGAAGGTTCGTCCCTTCTACCAGGAGGGGTGACGTAATAAAATTGCGGAATTGAATATATAAAGCAATATCACAAAAATAAGCAATCACAAAATGTGCACAAAGATTTTTAGGTGGAAACCCAAACCGGGTAAAAACCACCACCTAACCCTCTCGAGTTAGGATTTTCCGATCAACCTAGTTGATCAAATCCACTAACCGAATCACTTTGAACGAGGGTGATTCAACCTCAGTACAACCACGCTACAAGTACGAGGGTAGCGTTCCTCAACCCCTTCTCTCCACGAGAAGGATTTTGTCCCACGAAGGAGACGGGAATTCGCAAAGCGAATACCCAACCAAAATACAAAGATAAAATAAACAACAGTCCTATAGAGCCAACAAAATTAAACCTAGCTTCTATAGGAAATAGGAAACTCCCCTTTGCAAGGAGTGCGTCGACGATGACGCGGTGCGTGTGCCACGCGATGGCGCTACGTCGCTCTCGTTATCAACAGCGGGAGAGCGGGCGCGCAAACTGTTTGATGCTCTCAAGATGTAGAGCTTGAGCTTGGAGAGCAAGAACTTCTTGGACACAAGAGTGTGAAAATGTGTAGCTAAGTGTATCCAAGTGTATTTCTAAGTGTCTCTTATGTTGTGTTTGTGTTACAAAGGTTCCCCTCTATTTATAGAGGCCTTAGGAAGGCTTTGGAAGGCTTGGAAAAGCTTCCATAGCCGTTGGGTGCAAAGCCCAAGAGAATCAGGCCGAAATCAGGACAATGATTACACTTCACAGGGTTATCAGACGTCTAACTCTGGCATCAGACGTCTGGAAGGCCACTTTAAGACGTCTGATTCCAAGGTCAGACGTCTGATTCTATGCGGGTTTCTCCCTGACTTGAATCAGATCTAAACAGGGTTTTTGTACAAGTCCATCAGACGACATAGAGGACGTCTGGCACTAAGTCTGGACGTCTGGAAACCTACTTTTACCGTGGGAATTGATTTCCAAACGTTGCAACGGCTAGAAAATCTCTGAGAAGAGATTTTGGGTCAGCCGAGGCAAAACGGTCATTTATCAGACGTCTGTGAAGTCTTATGGACGTCTGATAAGGCTCTAACGGTCATATTCTTGAGTGTCTTCTAAGCCAGCCAACGGTCCACTAACTGGACGTCTGGCAAAGTCATCAGACGTCTCCTAAGACGTCTGGTATAAGGTCTGGACGTCCGAATTCATCAGACAGAACTAACTATGTCCAGCCTAACAGTTATCAGACGTCTGAAACAACAGTCAGACGTCTTAAAATCCTTTATCAGACGTCTGATTCGTGAATTAGACGTCTGGAAAGTCAGTTTTAACCCTATATTGGTTTTCTAAGTGTTCTACAGAAAACTTACGTATCCTAGGGTTGTGCAGGTGTTCCTAGGACTACTGTTAGGGTTCTTTGAGGCTCTTTAACATAATGTCTAAGGAAAATAAAGAGCAAGAAAATAAATACAAGAGATACATGAAAGGATAAAAAAGAATCTATCCTATTCTTCTTGTCTTTCATCTCCAATCTTTTGCTCCACGCGAACCTCCTCTATTTTCCGTCAAGCTCCTCCAATCCGTCCTGGATGCGAGCTCGAGTTCCGTCTAAACACGTCTTCATTTGCAATTGACCTGAAATCTAGGACTCAAATTGCAAATGTTAAATAACACGTGTTTTGTTATCATCAAAACAAATGATCGTGGTGCTCTAGCACCAACAATCTCCCCCTTTTTGATGATGACAAAACCGTAAATAATAATGCATAAAAATCCTCCCCCTTTTTGACATTATCAAAAAAGGTTTGATTGATTTTATATTTCCTGTTACTCCCCCTTAAAACATGCTCTTCTACAAAGGTAATGTCCTCCCCCTTTTTATAACAACAAGATAGCTATTATTTTTCTCCCCCTTACTAAAGGAAATTTAGCTAACTTGTATCTCCCCCTTAAAAATTGACAATAAGCTCATCATTTTTAACTCCCCCTATCTAAATGCTTATAAAAAGGATAGGGTTAAGAATTTTACCTCACCTACCATGGCCAATAAAATGGCCCGAATGGTGGTGGTGGATGCCACATCGGATGGGGCTCCCATCCGTAGCTTGGAGGCCCGGGCATCGGCGCCGGTCTCCAATCTGGTGGTCGACGTGCGGCGGGTCCGTCGTTTGTTCGCCGTCTCGTCGGTCTTCTTGTTCTCCTCCTTGGTCTATTCCTTGGTTCTCCCAATTCGAGTTGACCAGCCTTGAGTTTGTAGGTCCAGTCCTGTGTATTGTAGTTATCCCTGAATCCTACAAAACAAGATTCTAATTCTTTTTTTGGTATCCAAGTGGGCTTGGATCCGGATTTGTTAGAGGGTCTCCTTGATGGAGATCCTTTCTCAACCTTAGGGCTATAAAAATTATCAACTTTGTTGATTAATTTGTTAGAATTTTCCCTAAGACATGCAATTTCTCTTTCTATAATTTGCATCTTAGTCTTTAAATCAAAAATTTCTAACTTTAGACTATTATTTTCCTCAATCAATTTATTATTTTCATTGATGAGGTCTTGATTTTCTAATAACAGGTTATTATCCTTAGGACTAGTCTCTATATCCTTGAGTTGTTTTTCTAACCTATCATTTTCATTTCTAAGAAAACTAAGGTTCTTTTTAATGCTTTTATTTTCTACCCTAAGTGATTTACTAATCTCAAAAAGTTCATTAAAGGCTTCTTGTAAATCCAGGTTTACCTTATTGTCGGAGTCGCTTTCGCTGTCGATGTCGCTTTCTCCGATTGCCATGAAACCAAAGCAAGTGGTTTCTTCTTCTTTTTCTTCTTCTTCTTCCTCCGAGCTGGAATCCTCATGAGTGCCTTCCAACCTCCTCCATATCTCGTGGGCGGTGGTGCACTCTTGGATTTTCTCGAACTCTTCCGGACTCAACGCGCAATACAAGGCATTCATTGCCCTTGCGTTGAGTGAGAGATCTTGAATCTGCAGCTGCGAGTAGCCTCCTTGGGGTCGCTTCGGGATCTCGTATGGGGTTTCGCAACATCCCCATAGAGCGAAGTCCGTGGCTTGAAGCCACGTCTTCATCCTCAACTTCCAATATCCGAAGTCCCTCCCGTCGAAATAGGGTGGTCGGGTTGTGGACTGCCCCTCGGAAATCCTACTTGTGGAACAGCTTCCCTCCATGTTTAGATCCTCGCCGGTTTGTAACGCCGAAAATGCGAGACCTGCTCTGATACCAAATGAAGGTTCGTCCCTTCTACCAGGAGGGGTGACGTAATAAAATTGCGGAATTGAATATATAAAGCAATATCACAAAAATAAGCAATCACAAAATGTGCACAAAGATTTTTAGGTGGAAACCCAAACCGGGTAAAAACCACCACCTAACCCTCTCGAGTTAGGATTTTCCGATCAACCTAGTTGATCAAATCCACTAACCGAATCACTTTGAACGAGGGTGATTCAACCTCAGTACAACCACGCTACAAGTACGAGGGTAGCGTTCCTCAACCCCTTCTCTCCACGAGAAGGATTTTGTCCCACGAAGGAGACGGGAATTCGCAAAGCGAATACCCAACCAAAATACAAAGATAAAATAAACAACAGTCCTATAGAGCCAACAAAATTAAACCTAGCTTCTATAGGAAATAGGAAACTCCCCTTTGCAAGGAGTGCGTCGACGATGACGCGGTGCGTGTGCCACGCGATGGCGCTACGTCGCTCTCGTTATCAACAGCGGGAGAGCGGGCGCGCAAACTGTTTGATGCTCTCAAGATGTAGAGCTTGAGCTTGGAGAGCAAGAACTTCTTGGACACAAGAGTGTGAAAATGTGTAGCTAAGTGTATCCAAGTGTATTTCTAAGTGTCTCTTATGTTGTGTTTGTGTTACAAAGGTTCCCCTCTATTTATAGAGGCCTTAGGAAGGCTTTGGAAGGCTTGGAAAAGCTTCCATAGCCGTTGGGTGCAAAGCCCAAGAGAATCAGGCCGAAATCAGGACAATGATTACACTTCACAGGGTTATCAGACGTCTAACTCTGGCATCAGACGTCTGGAAGGCCACTTTAAGACGTCTGATTCCAAGGTCAGACGTCTGATTCTATGCGGGTTTCTCCCTGACTTGAATCAGATCTAAACAGGGTTTTTGTACAAGTCCATCAGACGACATAGAGGACGTCTGGCACTAAGTATGGACGTCTGGAAACCTACTTTTACCGTGGGAATTGATTTCCAAACGTTGCAACGGCTAGAAAATCTCTGAGAAGAGATTTTGGGTCAGCCGAGGCAAAACGGTCATTTATCAGACGTCTGTGAAGTCTTATGGACGTCTGATAAGGCTCTAACGGTCATATTCTTGAGTGTCTTCTAAGCCAGCCAACGGTCCACTAACTGGACGTCTGGCAAAGTCATCAGACGTCTCCTAAGACGTCTGGTATAAGGTCTGGACGTCCGAATTCATCAGACAGAACTAACTATGTCCAGCCTAACAGTTATCAGACGTCTGAAACAACAGTCAGACGTCTTAAAATCCTTTATCAGACGTCTGATTCGTGAATTAGACGTCTGGAAAGTCAGTTTTAACCCTATATTGGTTTTCTAAGTGTTCTACAGAAAACCTACGTATCCTAGGGTTGTGCAGGTGTTCCTAGGACTACTGTTAGGGTTCTTTGAGGCTCTTTAACATAATGTCTAAGGAAAATAAAGAGCAAGAAAATAAATACAAGAGATACATGAAAGGATAAAAAAGAATCTATCCTATTCTTCTTGTCTTTCATCTCCAATCTTTTGCTCCACGCGAACCTCCTCTATTTTCCGTCAAGCTCCTCCAATCCGTCCTGGATGCGAGCTCGAGTTCCGTCTAAACACGTCTTCATTTGCAATTGACCTGAAATCTAGGACTCAAATTGCAAATGTTAAATAACACGTGTTTTGTTATCATCAAAACAAATGATCGTGGTGCTCTAGCACCAACACCCCCACCACACCCCCTACCTCCACTCTCCAGCAATCGACACCCACACTCTCTCACAGTGCACACACCCTCTCACCACCAATGTTGGCCACTGCCTCTCTTCTCTCCCTCTCTTCCTCTCCTATCACCAATGGCCTCTCACCAATTGTGAGCCCCCACTAGTAACTAAAAGAAGCTTCCCATGGTCACAACCACCATGACGAGGCTCCACCACCATCTAGCTCCTTTGCAAGCAGGTAGACGTGGTGGTTCTCTAGTTTTTGTTATTTTGTTTTGATCACCATTAGAGCTTTGGAGCTCCTACTTCCTTCTCTATTTTGGAATAGTACCTCAATCGCGATTCATTTTCCTCATTTTGCCACCGGCTCACTTCTCACTTAGCTAATTGCATGCCACTCACGCGACTCCGCACGACCGGTTGGGGTGCTAATTGATCGGCTAAGTTTCTCACTTAACCAGTTACCCTCTTCCGCGTGCCCTTTCTCTCTCCCCATCCACTGGTTGCACCACCCTCACCCACGCGCCTACTTGCCTCACTTTACACTCCACAGCACACCCACGCACAACACACACTCACCTCACAGCACACCCGCACGCGTCACACACATAGTGCACTATGCACTGTGCCACACCTCTACACACCTACACACACACACATTATATCACATCTCACTCCACTTGCACACACAGACTCACATTCAAGCACACACACTATCTCATAGCCCTCTTCACTCACACTCATACACGCACACACTTACTCACCTTCCCTCATTCACCACACATACACACACATACACAAATTCACACATCACGTGCACAATTTTCATTTTCTACGCATTATATCATGTGTGTGTGCACACGAGTTGCTTACACATACGTGATAATCCATGCACATTAAGCATTCCCACACACATGCAAACACATCGATTCCACACCTCGTGCGACGCATCATTAGCATCGATCACGTCTCTCTAGACGTCGATCAGGCTAAGCCACGCTACACCCTAATCGAATTACCGATTCATTTCCCCATTACTATATTATATAGCTATATCAATATATATAAGCTAAGTATTTCAATTCATTTCAATTCCAGCAATTTCTCTTTTGTGTTATTATTTATTTTATTTGATAATTAAGAAAATACATAAAAAAGTTATAAAAGAGAAAAGATAATTTGTGACTCTCAGGTACCTGATCTCACGTGTAGTAAGATTATTTGGACTCGAGTTGGCATGTCGCCAAGGACTTATCTCTTAAGGAGGACCTCAAGGACAAATTTATCACAAAAAAATCTAAAAATAAAGAAAAATCGAAAAAATATAATAAGTGAATGGAGGTGACACACTTTTAGGATTCACGTAGAAGTCAAGTACCTCAAGTCCACCTCCTTAAGTTCGACTCTAGGCATAAAATTAACAATCTTAAAACATACTTTAGTCCAGGTTATTACATTCAAAAAAATTTGTGTAGGATCTCATGTAGTGATCCACCTCCACTATACTAATTATAATGCTAATTTCACCTAATTAAATAACACTACTCATGATTTAACAACTACCATAGAACGTAGATGCACGGGAATACCAGATATCTCGATTTCACCCTGTCTTTGAAAAACCCGTTTGGGAGGATGCTCGAAAATTGTATCATCAAAAGGAGAGAACAATATCCACAAAACACATAAATCCTCAACATTTGAGGATTGAAATTTGAGTCTCTCCACATCATTCACACATAATCCATAGACCAAAAACCTCGACGGGTTCAACATCATAATTTTCCACATACACGAAGAAAGAGAGAGATTTCTCAATAGCCTCCGTAAAGTATCTAAATACACTGTGCCAGACATGATCTCACTGATGACAGGATCCCTCAACAGTGTCTCCGCCGCCAGTACCTCTGGTGACAAGGGCACCTTATAACGATCCGAACCCCACCACGCTATTTAGAATGGTGGAAAGATGATGGGAACCTCATCATATGCCCTAACTAACCGCATTTAGTCAGGTTTGATCGATAAAAACTCATACATAATCATCTAAGGGTCATAATTCCATCATATTCTGATTTGAGAGAAGAACGGGAATTTAGGGTTAATTTTGTAATTTTAATAGCACATCATGACCAAAGATTAACCATAGGATTTTTCAAGGGTTAAATGAAGGTCAAATGAGCTTAAAAGTTCAAAATATGGGTTAACACTGACAGAAATGAGCTTTCACGCTTTTCGAGAACCACAACAACACACAAAATCCTAATTTCAGACCTGCTTAAATTAAAGAGGTTCTGGTCAATATAAAATTCATCTATACTTCCTAAAAGTCATAGAAAAATGTTCTAAGAGGTTTGGTATCCTTGGCTTGACCATTTGAACCCATTTGACCTAGAACAGAGTCTCAAATGGAATTTTACCCTAATTTGGGCTTCTGTGAAAATTGCCCAATCAAACATGGTCAAAACTGAAATATAACTTCACCATTAGATTTCTTGGGTCTAAATTATATTGGTACCAAAATTTGGGCTCAATCAGAGTCCATCTTGACCTAGTTTGTAATTTAGCCCTTTAAAACTCTATTTCTTATATTTACCACCTCAAGTTTCGAATTATTTGCAAAAGGGCCCCTAACTTCTCATCATTTTCTTCACTTTTGTCCCTTCTGCCATTGGCATCTTCATCAAGGTTCGAGGGAGATTTTCTCCCTCAAATCAAGTCCAATCACCTCCTAACTTGGAGGGAAGATCCACAAGAAGTTGCCCGATCTGTCAAACCACATCTTGACCTCCAAATCAAGCCTTGAGCTCGAGCTAACTAAAAATTGCTAGGGATTCTTTTCCCTGAAATTTCGAGCTTTTCAAGCTCCTTCCCAGGCTTGGAGCTCGTCCTTGGCCCTTTAAAAGGACCCCATTTGCCAGATCGTCTGCCTTAGCAAGTTTTAAGGTCAAAACACCTCTTCTCCTACCTTTGGCCTGCTCCGACGACACCTATACTCTACCTTTGTCGCCCTCTGCCACAAATGATAAGCAGACGAAATCTTCCTCCCTTCGTCGTCTACTCGTCGCCATACCAGCCAGGAGCTCTCTCTCCCTTCAACGTCGTCGTTCTCCCTCACTAGAGCATTCCTCCTCTCCGGCTCCGGCCCATCATAGCCGGATGCCCCGTCCTCCATCTCACTCCTTAAGTCCATTTAAACTCCTCTCCTACTCCTCTACTTCATTTCTCTCCACTTAAATCTCACAGTCGACCACCACTTCGCCCTCAACACCCTCGTCTTCCCCACGTCCAGCACAAGCTCTCATCAGCGCTACATTGCACCAAACGCCTCGCTACCACCACCAAAACCTCCACCAAGTCTCACTAGGAAAAAACCCCAAATAAATTTGGGCCTTCGCTTCTCTTTTCCTCTATCGAACACACGCACTCATATACACTTTCACCAACTTCGACAAAGCTCCACCAAGCTCGCCATGCCCTAAAACCACCACTGTCGCACTCACCTTCGCACGGTGAATCTTTTGAGCACTTCTAACAGGGCCAGAAGGCCGTTTTCATGTTTCAAGGACTTCGTCGGAGCTCTGCCGCCGCCTTCGTCTTCTCTGACTTCACCCATAGTGCTTTGGCCATCTCCAACTAAATTGTAAAGCCAAAGGCCTGCAAAACTCATCCTGGAAGCCTTCCAGGTCTTCAACTGAGAGCATCCACAGCAGCTGCTTCTCCAATTGACACAGGGTTCCTAAGCAACAAGCATGCTAAGAATAGACATGGGAT
The DNA here is from genome assembly GCA_037157565.1 of Thalassia testudinum. NCBI lineage: Eukaryota > Viridiplantae > Streptophyta > Magnoliopsida > Alismatales > Hydrocharitaceae > Thalassia > Thalassia testudinum. The sequence goes on from JAZHRO010000031.1 coordinate 152,853,122, forward strand.
AGTCCCACATCGTGTGTTTCAAGCCTTGCCACCACGTATAAAGTGAAATCGTCTCAACAGCTATTTGCCCACGACACGGGGGTCGGGTCCCCACGCACGTGCCTACGCACTCCTCGCTCGCGATCATGCCTGCGGATCTGGACCCTATACGTGACCTGATTACCTAGTTACTATTCTGACCCATATACCCAGGTTTAAGCAAAAATCTGAGGAGAGGAAGGGGGTGGGTTTTGCTCTGCAGCTCTGGGATTCATGCCCTCCCTCTCTCTAAACACTTGCTGAAATTTGAAGAGGCCCTTACGCCTCTATGTTGGTGTGCTTCTGCTGTGTCTTGGCTCCTCTAAGGTTTGAGGCAAGGCCCCTATGCCTTGTGTGGTTCTGCTAGTATTTGGTCAAGGCATCTGTGCATTAGTTTTGTCGACCGATTCTGATATTGTTGAGACAATTGATAGGAAGCACTGTTCATTTATTTGAGCTAATTAGAGATTAACTTATACGGTTAATTTGGTGATTCAAGTCACCATTTTAACCACATCTTTTTGTACTCTAATTCTTGGTCATATTGCAATATTATTCTAATTTATCTTAAGAAATAATTTGATTATATTTGCATATCTTTATTGATAATTGTGATTAGTGATTGAAATTTTCCAAATTGCTCCCCGCGAACGACCTTGGACTCGCATCAATTTTGAGTTTTATAAATTTAAATGCTATTGTGTTTTTGTTGAGTGTACTACAACGTACATCTCTTAACACTCGACGATTACGCCTCAACATTTTGGCACCATTGCCAGAAAGCAACGCACAGTTTCATTCACTAATTACATTCCTGATTTGATACTAACTTGCTTTATCTGATTTGTTGTGATTTTGTGAGGTACACGGGAGAAGATCAGCCGCACAACAACCACTCCAGGGGCAGGTAATCTCGTTTCCTTCTTCTTAAGCCCCTCATTTCTAGAAGGAACTAAAAAGAGGAATCAATTAGGATAACTCGCATTCTTTCATAGAATTAACCACCAGAGTTGCCTGATTGGGTTGATTTGATTAGAAATCCCCATCCAGATATCTACACCTACTAGGGACTTAAGGTGCCTAGGGCTGTTCACCTTCTTGATTGAGCCTTAGGTGCCACTTTTAGAAAGAATTGGACCTAGAAAATAGAGCCAAATTAGTGTTTCCATTTTAGGGTTTAGGAAAACACACTTGCCTGATTTAAAGAGTATTGATTTCCTGCATCGTATGTCACCTAAGCCTTGATTGAATTGAGTTAATATAGCAAACCCTAAAAGAAGGCTTTAACAATCACTCAAATTACTAAAATTTGGGACTTAATAACCTATTTGCAAATCACTCGGGGTGATTTTGGGTTCTTTACCCAATTCATCCTAAACTTTAGGACGAGTTTGGTGAAGTTGACCCACTTTGTGGGTTAACCAACCTTCAAATTAGGTCACAAATCATAATCAATTCTAAAGTTTAAGTGAAATTCAAGGCACATATTCAGAAATAAAATTGGTAGATTTAGGGGTCAAGCTTGCTCATTCCGATTTACTTGGATCCTTAGTGACAAGGAAGGTCGGGTGGGGGAAGCCCTATAACCCATGGGGACACTCTACCGTGTAGGGGTCTTTGCGAGGCTCTCCCTTCTTGGCTGCCCAAGTAATTCTTGAGTGAGTGACTTTTTGATCAAGAGGTATCATCCGCTTCAAACCTCCTTAGTCATCCAAAGGTTTTTGGGTGCCTTGATTGGGTCCATCACACATTCTGTCCCTCATCTGGCTCTTTAGTGCATGTTCGGGAGGAGGTCTTTAAGGTCACCCTTGAGGCCTCCATTAGCAGTCCATTCTCATCGAGGCCAAGCCTTGACCCAGTTGTTTGTGCTACCACTCGACCAGATTGACATCTCTTCCGAATCATCTACTTCTGAGCCCAATCTCCATCCACATCCATGGAGAATCATGAAGAAAAACTCGATTTCCAGAATCAGCTACAGCGTCTCAATGATCTATTCCATGCATACATAAATCCACCGCCGCGTCCTCAGATGTGAGATCACTACAATCCCGCTACAGTAGAGATCGAGCCCAGGGTACAAATCCCAGCTAGAGGGTCTGATGCCGAACTTAAGCCTAATTTGATTCATGCTATCCCACAATTCCGTAGCTTGAACTCCGAAGATCCCTTCCAGCACATCAAGTAGCTAAAGCATTTAGCCCAGACCTTCGGGCCACCTATTCAGAATTGGGATATCATACTCATGAAGATGTTCTTCTTCTCTCTTATGGATAAAGTTGCCGATTGGTTTTAGACTCTGACCTGTCCAATCAACACATGGGAGGAGCTCGAAACTGAATTCATGCAGAAATTCTTCCCAGTTGGTTGGACGAATGCTTTAAGGCACCAAATCACGCACTTCTCACAAAATGCAGGAGAACCACTTCATGAAGCACGGGACCACTTTTTGGATCTCATATAGAAATGCCCCCATTGTGGAGTCCCTAAGTGGGAACAAGTTCAATCTTTTTACCATGGGCTCCGTGAGGATATCAAGCTCTTTGCCAATGCAACCTATGGTGGAAGCATCATGGGTCAACATAAAGATACTGTTTGGGAGATTCTCGAGAACATGCGCGAGAACTCCATAAACAATGAATCACTGGGTGTGTTCAACTGGACAACCACCCGTGCATTGGCAAACTCGCGAGGGGCACACGAGACTTGAGGCCTGTCCACATCTATCGATCTGGAGTTGGTAGCCAGTCGCTTGGATAAGGTCTCAATCATTAAGAAAAAAGTGGATGACTTGTCTCAACATCAATAGAGAACCACTGCCGCTTAGCAAAACACATATGCGCAACTGCCCCCAAGCAGGGAGGCTATGCATAACATTTACCACCACTCTCACCAAGGGATGGACCCATATCCACCCCCGTCTAATCCCGATTTCGGAGGAAACTCCGGACCCACGTACTTTAGTTGGGGGAACTCTGAACCCTTGTACTCTGACTTTTCTGGTGTTCCACTGACCTGCGAGGATCTCCACGCCATCCAGAATGATCCATTCTCTAACACCTATAACCCTAGATGGTGCAATCATCCCAACTTTATGTGGTCGGAAAATAATCAGAACACAAGACCTCAATTCCATCCTCGACCACAGGCTTCGCACCCATATCAGCCCACTCAGCCTAGGCCCCTAATTACCAATCCAGGCCACCAAGGAAAGATCATATGACTATGATTCTACAAACCCTGGCTGACACCCAAAAGACCAATGCGGCTATGCAAAAAAAGTACAAAGACGAGATCACAGAGGTTCGAAATCAATTTGCACAAATGGCTAGGTCTCGCTAGCCTGGTGCACTTCCATCTCAACCTCTACCGAATCCAAATATGGGGCCAAGCCAGAGGTGCTTTATGAACTCGAATTAGGGCCAAGCCCACTACGTATATCAGGTCCCTTTTACTCCATCACCCGACGAGATGGAGGCTTTAGCATCATATTCGAGATATCAGCAGTAATCACCTATTTTGCCCACTCCAAGCCAAAACTAGGCAGTTCTTAATTCTATTACCACTCGTGGTGGCAAATTGACTTAGGATCCACCTTATCCTATCTACTCTAAGCCTAGTAGTTCAGAGCCTAACCCTAGGATAGTTATCCAGGACACTGCTATCCCAGATCCAGAACCTAAACCAATCCTAGAGGAACCTACAGAGGTTCCATTTCCTAAGGCCTTGACCAAAGGAAAGAGGAAACCCAAACCCATGGCACTTGAGGAAGATTTGGTTAAGCTCTTTGAGCAAGTCCAGATAAACATCCCCTTGATGGAAGCAATCCGCCATGTGTTGGCTTACGCGTGATTTCTGAAGGATTTATGTACACCAAAGCATAAGCGACGAAACAAGGATGGGAGTCTGATCATATTGTTTGAGCAAGTCAACTCAATCATCCTAAGCAAACTCCTGTAGAAAGCAAAAGATCCTAGCACGGTTTTGATCTCCTGCAAGATCAGTGATTTAGAATTTGATCGAGCATTGTTGGATTTAGGAGCCTCCATAAACCTAATCCTTACATCCCTATTAGACCATTTCAAGGAAACCGAGCTCAAATCGACTGAGGTGACCTTGCAGTTAATAGATAGATCAATCAAGTCACCTAGAGGAGTTCTCGAGGATGTTCTAGTTCGAATATGAGATTTCTATTTCCCCGTGAACTTCATCGTATTAGATATGGATACTCTTGAAAATTTGAGGAACACATCGATCATCTTAGGTAGACCATTCATGTGGCTAGGGCAAACATCAACTGTGAAGAGGGCCAGATCGAGTTGAAATTTGGGAATAAGACATTACGGATTGATATCTTTTAGGCCCAGAAAGGAATAAACTGTGGGGAAATCGAAGAAGTATGCAACATCAGTTTTGTGGTTGAGGACCGATTATAGAGGCAAACCTGATTATCCCTAACCCTTGACCCCAAGAAGATCTTGACCCACAGACAAAGGAGCCTAGAGCTAATCCAGATTCACCCATGGCTTCTGCCTTAGCTTTTGAGGACCATCCCAAACCCCCACCTGCTGCTGATAAGCCGGTTATGGAACTGAAGCCCCTCCTAGATTATCTGAAATACATCTTCTTGGGTTCAAATCAAATGTTTCCTGTGATCATCAATTCCCGACTCACACCTGATCAGGAAACTAAGCTGATTTCTGTTCTCCAGCAGCATTGAAGAGCCATTGGATGGACTCTCGATGACCTGACCAGGATAAGTCCCTCATATTGCACACACCATATCTACACTAAAGAGGGCTCACGACCATCTCAAGAGATGCAGAGAAGACTCAATCCGAATCTGCAGGAGGTTGTGAAGAAAGGGATCATCAAGTGGTTAGATGCTGGTATCATCTACCCGATCTCTGATAGCCATTGGGTGAGCCCGATCCAAGTTGTACCCAAGAAGGCAAAGCTCACTGTGATTACAACTGAATCTAGAGAGACCATCTTGACCCATATTGCAAATTCATGGAGTCTGCATAGACTATTAGAAATTGAATGCCTCCATGAAGGAAGATTATTTCCCACGTCCATTCATTGACTAGATTCTCGAGAAACTGGAAAGAAATCGATTTTTCTATTTCTTGGATGGATGCTCTGGATATAATCAAGTGGCAAGTCATCCCAAAGATCAGGAAAAGACCACCTTTACCTACCCCTTCGGTATGTACACATTTCGTAGGATGCCATTTGGCCTATCAACACACCTGCCACTTTTTAGCAGTGAATGCTAGCCATATTCTCAGATATGGTAGGTAATTACCTTGAGGTCTTCATGGATGACTTCTCAGTATTCGGTAAATCTTTCCATGATTGCCTCCTGCACTTGGTCCAGATCCTTAAAAGATGCATCGAAGTGAACCTGGTTCTCTCCTGGGAAAAGAGCCACTTCATGGTTCCTAAAGGCATCATACTTGGACACCTCGTCTCTGAGAGAGGCATCCAAGTCAACCGGGCTAAGATGAATCTGATTTCCAAGCTACCTGTGCCTAACTCGGTCAAAGACATCAGATCATTGCTGGGGCACAACAGATTTTATCATCGATTCATACCTAATTTCTCTAAGATCGTGCGCCTCTTGACGAATCTCCTGTTGAAGGACACCATTTGAGATATCGAGTGAGTGCATTCATGTGTTTAAGATTCTACGTGACCGAGTCACCCAAGCACCAATCCTGCAATCTCCTGACTAGTCTCAACCCTTTGAGATCATGTGCGATGCATCTGACTACGCAGAATGAGCGGTGCTGGCTCAGAAAATTGACGAGAAACTGGTGGTCATATATTACACCAACAAGACATTAGATAAAGCTCAACGTAATTATACGATTACAGAGAAAGAGTTGCTAGCTGTAGTATTTGGCCTGGAGAAATTTAGGTCATACCTCTTAGGTTCCCACATCATCATATACTCAGATCACACTGCAGTGAGGCATTTACTCACGAAGAAGGACGCGAAGCCTAGATTAATCTGCCATATCTTGCTATTGCAAGAATTCAATATTGAAATTCGCAACAAAGCACGAAAGCAGAATGTGGCAGCTGACCATTTATCCCATCTTCCTTCTTCGATCGTTGACCCTTCCGAACCTATCATGGAGCATTTTCCGGATGAGCACCTCCTGACAATTGGTTTGGAACTTCCTTGGTATGCTAATATGGTGAACTATTTGGCATTACATCATATTCCGTCTGATTGGCCAAGGGCTGAGAAAGACAAATTAGTTTCAGATGCCAAATACTTTGTATGGGAAGCTCCATACCTATTCTGCATTGGTTCTCATCAAATCATCAGAAGATGTGTTCCGAAATCAGAGATCAATGGCATTTTGTTCTTCTGCCATGACCAGGCCTACAGTGGCCACTTCTTTGGACACAAAACCGTAACAAAAATCCTTCAGTGTGGCTTCTATTGTCTCACAATTTTCAAAGATGCATACAATTATTGCAAGGCATGCACTCATTGTCAGACCTTAGGCAACATGAGCAACCATGATATGATGCCGTTGCAGCTAATTCTCATGTGCGAGATCTTTGACATCTAGGGGATTGACTTCATGAGTCCCTTCCCAAATTCCAATGGTTTCGAGTACATTCTCCTAGCTATGAACTACGTGTCCAAATGGATTGAAGCCATCTCGACCCAAACCAATGATCATAAAGTCGTAATCATATTCATGCATCAACACATCTTTTCTCCGTTTGGTGTTGCATGAGCTATCATCTCTGATGGAGGAACCCACTTCATGAATGTACACTTCCAGTCCCTAATGAGAAAGTATGGGGTGTGGCATCGTATTTCGACTCCTTATCACCCCCAAACTAATGGATTGGCTGAGCTATCCAACAGGGAAATCAAGAAGATCCTTCAAGTCACTATTCGACCTGACAAAAAAGACTGGTCTATGCGCCTTTTGGAAGCCTTATGGGCCTATAGGACTGCCCATAAGACCAAGTTAGGAATGTCTCCCTTTAGACTTGTGTACAGGAAGGCATGTCACCTCCCCGTAGAAATGAAACATAAAGCCTGCTAGGCAGTACGAAAGTGCAATCTGGATCTCGTGGAGGCTGGAATACATCACCAATTGCAAATGAGCAAAATCAAGGAACTACGTAATGACGCGTCGAGAACTCGCAAATCTACAAAGAGCAGGTCAAAGCCTTCCATGATAAGCACATGTCACGGAAAACTTTTTGTCTTAGTAAAAAAGTATTACTCTTTGATGCCAAACTCAAGCTCTTCCCAGGAAAACTCAGATCAAAATGGATTGGACCATTCCTTGTGAGACGAGTGTTTAGAAATGGAGCCATCGAAATCAGCGAACTCAGCCACGACTCAGATCCTTTTGTCGTGAATGGTCAGAGACTCAAACCGTTCTTTGAACTCACCGACTCGAATCTGGCTGAAGTATCTTTTGATCTACATTCTCCGTGAGATTCATTGCGCCTAGCTGATAGCGTCAAACTTAGCGCTTAACAAGAGGCGATGCGAAGAAAAGCGTGATTTGTAATTAGGGTTTTTTAAATCATTCTAACATGCTAATTCGCAATCGCTTTTATAATTCATAAACCTAGATAGTGGTGGTGTTTAGGGTCATCCAAGGAGGTAGGAATGCACTTTAAAACTCTCGCTTGACAAAAAGGAAATCAACTTTCTTTTTGGGAATTTTGAATATAAGATTTTTTTTGTATTTTGAAGTAACAAGCAAATATGCAATTGAAAGCGAGAAAATGAATAGACCTAAATTGCTAATCCTAACACTAAAGTGACAAGATAATCTTCTCTCTAAGCTTACCCTAGGTACGTGGAGACCTAGGGTAATTAGAGAGAGAGAGTGAAAACTGCTAGAACAATTAGCTAAAAGAGATGCAAGAAGAATTTTAGAAAGGCAACTTTTTATAAAAAGGAAGATTTGTTTTACAAAAGAAACACAAGTAGAGGAATGCTTCTACTACTAGAAATAAAAATACAAAAGTTGAAAAACACTAATCCTCCTGTGATGATGGTGAAGAGGAGAGGCTTCTTGCCCCAAGCTCAGCTACTCCTGGGCTTGAAAAGAAGTCCTCCTTCTCCTTCCTTGAAAAGCTTTTCCAAGGCGATGTCTTCCTTAGCAAGCCCTAAGGGGGGGCGTGCCTTTGCTCCTCCAGAGGTGGATGATCTCCACCCACAAATCTCCTCCTAGGGTGGCGTGCACCACCCTCAAGACCTCCTCTTAAGGTCTTCCTTGCCTGGCTACTCCTCTGGTTGGTGGGGGCACAAGAGAAAAGGGAAGAGGGGAAGGCACCAAGGGGACAAAGTGTCCCCTTGATCTTCTTCTTCTCCCTCTTCTCTTGGCCGTGAGCATGGTGGGAAGCTGGAGAGTAGAGGGGGTAGAGGTTAGTCTTGACTATGGTTAAGGGAAGGGTGGTGTTATGGATGGCTAGGATATGGAAGTTGGTGGATGGATGGTGGATTAGGGTTGACGTGGAGGTGGAAGGTTGTATGAGGTGGTAGTTATGGTTGGTGGAGTAGAGTTGGCACCAACTTTATGTGGGTTAGAGTTAAGGGGTAGGTTGATGTGTTGTATGGCTAGGATTAGGTTAGAGGGTGGTGGTTAGGAGGCGGATAGCTAGGGTAAGTTGGCGCCAACTTAAGGGGTGTGTGGAGGTTTGGTTAAGGGATTTGGTGCCAACTTTAGGAGGGTCTAGGTGGGTTAAGTGGCATGGGCTTTGTGAAGGGCTAGGTTGGTTTCATGTGGTGGTGGTTGTAGGATCAAGGGTAGGTATGAATGGCGCCAAGGTGAAGGGGTGTGGGTGGTGTTTTGGCCCCATATATATGGTGGTTAGGAGGTTGTTTAGGTGATGTTAGCTGCGCCAAGTATGGGTTTCTAGAAGGGGGTTAGGTGTAGGGTTAGGATAGGTTTAGGGGAGATGTGTAAGGCTAGGATGTGGGTGTGTTTTGGTGCCAAAAGAGGGAGGTTCTAGAAGGGTGAGTTGGCGCCAAAACAGGTGGCTTTTGGTGGTGATTGAGGGGCCAAGGGATGCATGTTGGTTGGCACTATCATGAGTTTCCTCTTCACCAGTTGCCTTCATGAGTGCTAGAGTTTTAGGGATCTGTCAATTTGTTTGTCTCTAACACTCAAATAAACGTGCCAAAAACACAACAAAATATGCAATGCATGCCTAACCTAATTGATGCCTAAATGCAACCCAAAAATCCAATTGCGAAGTTAAAATCCTAAGAGCTAGGTTTGTTTTAGGGCACAAGAATGATGATAAACTAGCATTTATCACACCCCCATGCTTATCTTTTGTAGTCTCTTAGCAAAACAAATTTTTACAAAACGAAATTTTTGGGAAAAATAATTTTTTTAACTTTTTTAAGGAGAAAGAGATCACGAGACCTTGATTGGTTAAAACATGGGAGTTATGGGATTTTTTAAAAATAAACATCATGATTTATTTTCAGATCTAAAAATTAGATGAATCGAGGGTCAATATTTCCTCCAAAATTTCACAAATTAACCCTTTGTTAATTCAAATGACTCGTAATTTTTGTAGTTAGGATTTTTCTGGCTCTTGAATCCAATTAGCAACTTGCAGTAACCTTTAAAACCTTGTGTCTGTGCTTGTGAAAAGCTAGCATTTATAAGGTAGTGTTTTTGGTTTAAAAACCTTTTTTTTTCGTCTCCCCATGCTTATTCTTAACTTAGTCTTATAACAGATGTGTCAGGATCATCATTCCCATTATCAATCCTCGAGGGGGCTTTGGCCCAGTACTTGAGATAGTACTATCCATGACACCACCCAGGAGCTCATAACCCCAAAACACAATGCAGTGTAAAGGGGCTCTCCAAGCAAACTCAAGCTCTTGCTCCGACGCTATTGGTAGAGCATCATCCAAGACACTTGAGCTACAAAAATGTGCCTTAATGCTCCATCTAAAGATATGAAATATAGATATAGAGCAGCGTCGAGGTGGTAACATGTTGGCATTGCATCCTCAAAGTAGGCATTTTCCTCCTTCTCGGCAGTGGGAACTCAAACCAATGATCTGCTTCAGACTTTTGCTAAGGACAAACAAAGTGTTTTTCTAATTTCTAATTATTTTTTTCAAGTGTTGGCTTGTGTGTGAATTTTGACACAAGAAATTTTCCACGAGATGCAAGTTTTTGAATTGGAAACTAAGTCAGATACTTTCCATGTTACAAAGGGGAATCAAGTCACCTGAACTATCATGAGTTTAGGTGAAATTTTAGAGAACGATATTTGATTTAGTCTAAAGGTAGACCCTGAAATTCTAATTATCGGATTCGTATCCTTATCCCTAGTTTGTTAAAGATTAAATCACATTGTACCAAAAGTGCATGTTCAACCTTAATCCCGATTTCAAAATTTCCTCAATAAGTTTTCAACATTTTTATTTTTTTGGGTATGCAAGCAGAAAATAAAACAAGAAAATTGCATGTTTTTGGGTTTTGAAAATCTTGGTTTGACCGTCAAAATTTAAAAGCACCCCCCATGCTTAAGATGTAGCATGTCTGCGTGCAATTGGAAGGGAAAAGGGATTACCTTGCTGAAGGCAATCAAAATCTGGATAGTCAAAACCTCTGAAGAAAGGAAAAAGAGCGAAAAGCAAGAAAAAATGATAGGTTACCTCCCATCCAGTGCTATCTTTTACGCCATTCAGCTAAGCGTGAAGTGAATAAGTGATCATTAGTGTGTAGGTCGGTTAAATCAAGTGTGTTAGAAGGAAGATTTGGAGTATTATCGAGATAGGGCTTTAAATGCTGGCAGTTGACTTGAAAATTATTGTTGGTCTTAGGATCGAGAAGATCAACAGTGCCATAGGGATATGTTTTGAGGACAATAAAAGGGTCGATCCACTTGGATTTTAATTTTCCAGGAAAAATACGCAATCTTGCATAAAAAAGCCAAACGCTTTGATTGACATCAAAATATTTCCGAACGATAAATTTATCATGGAACTTCTTTGTTTGGTCTTTATAAATCCACGTGTTTTCATAAGAGAAACTACATAATTCTTCCAATTCAATTAATTGTAATTTCCTGTGGGTACTGTCTTCAGAAAAATCCATATTTAATTATTTTATTGCCTAGAATGCCTTATGTTCAAGTTCTACCATAAGATGGCATGCCTTTTGATGGGAACACCATCCTGAGCCCTAACTAACTCATTTTGACCCAATAAAGAGAATAAAAGCTCCTACATAACCAACTGAAGGTCCTAATTTACTAAATAACCTTTCTGAGAGAAAAATAAGAAACTAAGGGTAAAATTACAATTTTACCAAAGCAGTACAACAACAGGTTTTCTCAAGGTCTAAATAAAAGTCAAAGGATCTTAATAAGATAATAAGTGGGTTGGATCAAACAGAAAAGGGTTTGTGCATATCTTGTGAATTAAATGACTTCTTGAAACCCTAAAACAGACCCACTTGATTAACCGAGGTTCTGATCAGGATAAAATTAATCTAAACCCTCTAAAAATCATAGAAAAATATTTTCTAGGGTTTAGAATCTTTAATTTGTCCATTGGAACCCATCTTGACCTAGAATAGGGCCTCAGATAGATATTTACCCTAAATTGGGTTTTTGCATAAATTTCCCAGCCAAACGTGGTCAAACCCAAAATCCAACTTCACCATTGGATTCCTTAAATTCAAATTAGGTTTGTACCAAAATTGGAACCCAAGTTGAGTTTGCCTTGACCTAGTTTGCAAAAAAGGTCCAACCTGATTACATTTGTACCCCTATCTTTCAAAAACCTTTGCAAAAGCCCCCCTAGCTTCATCATATTCGCAATTAGGTCCCTCTACCATTATAGCAGAGGAATCCTACTTCGACGAGCTTTATAAGGTGGTTTCTCCCTGATTTCTCAGAGAATTCCCTTCAAAATTGGAAAGGAGATTCTCTGAGAAAATCCCTCCAATGTGAACCCAGTTTGATGCCCTAATTTCTTCCCAAACTCTCATGCAAATGCATGAGAGATTTGGGTCACTTTTGAGTTTCCTTCTTCGGTGAGCATGCCTTGCTTGGAATCTTGGCTTCCAAGCATAAATTCCCCTCCAGAGATCTATTTAAGAAGCCTCAGATCCAACCGACTTCTCTAAGCCTGAATTCGACCGGAAACCCACTCAAATTCATCTCTCCTCCTTCGGCCGATTTGCTCTTCAAGCTCCGGTGACCTTCCCTACTCTCCCTCGTTGTCTGACCACAATACTAGTGGCAGGCTCTTCCTCCTTGCTTTCGTCCGCGTCGTACAGCACTCGCTGACGCCCTTGTCTCCCCTTCATCCTCGCCAACCGTCTCTCTCTGAGCACCTTCATCTCTGGCGTCGGGTACACCTCGACCGACGTCACCTCTGCCTCCCTTTGTCTCCTAACACCCTAGCTAAGTTCCCTTCCCCCTCTACATTCTTCTCCACTCTCTATTTCCCAAAATCGACCATTGCCGACCTCCATCACCCTCATCTCCATCTCCAGCCACCACCACCGACGAGGCCGCTCCACCACCACAAGCCATCCCACCCTCACCGACAAGTCCATAAGTTTCCCCTCACTCCACTAAACATTTCTCCCCACTTCACACACCGCGCCATGCACCCGAACACACCCACACCTTCGCACACAGTGTGCCCTAGGCACGCTCGCACAGGCGTCCCCACGCCACACCAACCACCACAGCACATTCGCCATGCCTCGGCAACACTTCCTGAATGATTTAACATGGCCGCGAGGCCGTCTTTGTGATTTCAAGTACAGGCGTCATCCACCATTGCTGACCAAGCTTCAAGCAAGCTTGAGGTCCCTTTAGGCTTTGCAAGCTCCAAGCCCCTGTCCCAGATTGCAAGGAAGACTCTCGCACACGAATCCAGGCTATCAATTGGAGTCAAAGGCCGTAGCAGCTGCTGCAATTGGGAGCCTCGTCTCTGCCGCAGGAGCATACGAAGAAAGGTGGGCGGTTATTCCCACCTTGGATACGAAAGAATGCTTGCACCAGAATAAATTGAAAAAGTGTTATCACCTTATCGCCTCAGTTACCACAGGGTGAGGTACCTCTCACCCTTCACCAATCTCGTCCGTGACCTTGCCTCCGCGGATGTTAAGACTCGTTCTGTCCTGAGCCTTTTAAGATGTCTAGACTGTCAATCAGATGTTTGGACTGTCGGTCAGACGTCTGGTTAGACGTCTGGACACCTTCCCAGACGTCTAGAAATCAAAATTGTTGGGTACGAGCTTCGCATCTGCGCGCGAGCTGCGCACAGACAGTACTCTCTTTTTCCTTCCCTTCTTCTCTTCCCTCATCTTACAAACCCTAACGAGCCTTATAAAAAGGCCCCCCTTCCCCTCTCGTTCTCCCTACTCCACAGCCACCAGCCCCTTCTTCTCTTTCTCTCCACCCCTGCGAGAGGAGCTAGCATGAGTGAGAGAGAGCGAGAGCGACGACGAGGAGGAGCGACGTGAAGAGAGAAAGAGGAACTTGAGCTCACGAGCTCGTGTGGGAGCTCACCGAAGGGCGCACGGCCGGAGAGGCATGTGCAGGAGGAGGAGGAGTGCGTCAGGGAGTCATTCCTAACGCTGTTGTAGCCAGAGCTGCAGGTGAGCGTGGCTGCGCGCGGCGAGGGCGAGCAGGGGAAGGTTCTGGTTCTAGGTTTTTCCCAGAATCAGATGTCTGGAACGACGTCCAGACGACGGAGTGGACGTCTGGAGACGACTCCAAACGTCTGAAGGCAGATCTCAGCGAAGGTACGTTCCCTTTGCAGATACGGCCATGCAGGCCGCTCCGCTGCTACGCTTTGCGTGGCTAATTTGAGAAGATTTTGCTGTTGCGTGCAGGATTTGCTTCGGGAAGGCATGGGACACGCCCTCCCATGCGTTTCAGACGTCTGGGCAGCTTACCAGATGGCTGGAAGCACTCCCAGATGTCTGGAGAGGTGGTCGGACGTCTGGAGCTGGGTCCAGATGATCCAGAAGAGGTCTTGGACATCTGAGGTCGACGTAGAGCCTGAGATGCATTTTTGGACACTTTTAAGATGTCTGGACATTGTGCCAGACGTCTGATTTGAGTCAGTAGCCCTATTTTTGACCCGTTTAGGGTCAGTTTGAGGTCCGTTTTACGCGAATATGATATCGGTGTTTTCCTTGTGAGTTCCTCTACTTGTTAGAAGTCTTTATATATTATTCTAAATGTTCTTTTGTGATTGTTCCTTGTTATAGGACTTCGTTCCATTGCAGGTTCAGGACTTGCTGAGGCACGTGAGCCTACCATTCGAGCCTCCAATACTCCTGGGTTGTCTGGTAGAGTGGCTTCCCCTAATTTAACTACAAACCTGAATGCATGTGTGGAATGAATGATTAGAACCTAGGATATGGCATGAATTCTAAGACGAGAAACACTTGAAATGTCTGTATGAGTGATTGAATTGCAGTCTTGAATGAGTAGATAGAAAACAACTGCCTGTTAATGAACAAGAGCTACCTGTGAAATATGAGTTAACTGGGCTAGTAAACAGTTGCATGTAACTTTACCTATTGTATACATTAAATGCCAGAATACGAGCTGCATGTGTATAACCTGAGAATGGAAACGTGAATGATAGAAATATGAGCTGCATGTGTATAACCTGAGAATGGAAATGTGAATGATGAAACCGGGTATGGAATGGTATGAGAAATATGAGCATAAACCCTACGGAGAGTTAGGAGTAGAGCTCTTGAGAATAAATGGAATGGACCTGGAAATGTGAGTGGGGAAGTGTGTTGGCCCTTGAGTACGTAGTACCAAGGAGAGTGACTGTCCCCTGTTTAGTGTAGAGCAGAGCTAGCCACCCTTGGGTCGGGGCCCAGGGTAAAGATTAGCCATTCTGCACCAACTTCTTGGCCCTCCTGTACACTGTACCAGGAAGAGCTACTAGTGTAGGGAGATAGCTAGCCACCCCACAGGGCCCGGGGTTCAACTAGCCACCTTACACCGACTTGTTAGGCCCACTGGGAAAACCAGGGTAGTCAGGCGAGGGTGCGTGGACTGTAGAGAGGCGAGACCCCTATTTGGTTCTTAGGGGTTAGACCCTTGTTACTGAGAGGGCTAGGCCCTATACTGTTCTGTGATGTACTTTAGGCGCACCCATTAGAGGAAACGACTGACCGCATGCCAGTGTGGGGTAGCTACCCGTGCGTTTATCGCGCATACCGTAGTCACCGTTACGTCTGTCCATGACCTTGGGGTGGTTGACTGGGTGTAGGACCACCACGAAGGACTCTCTCAGCCAGGAGAGCACCACGTGCGACTTCTACTCTTCGGAAAAGACTGCAATCAAGATCATTCCTAAAAGGAACATTCGAGATCAAAGAAGAGATTTGATAAGTAAACCAATGGGTAAAAAGGAATAACCTATAATATAAAGTAATTGGAATAAATAGCTACCTGTTCACCTTTACTGCTTTAGTTAGTTGGTTGCCACTCTACTCAGCGTTCGCTGACTTTGTGTACTCATAACCCTTTTCAGGTCCAAGTGTTGAGCAACCCGAGTCTCTGGCTGCAGAGGGTGCTGGGCCTAGTAGAGCCCAGTAGCAGTAGTCTTCTGTTGTAGTACCTTTTTGTTGTAGTGAGTACAGACTCTTGTACCTTTACTTTTCTGTACCTTTACGTTCCTGGACCTTGCTACTGTTTACTATTGTGGTGGTGATATGTACTGTAGGAGTTTTTACTTTCTTTACTGCTGTACTCTTTTACTGTTAGTTACTTAGCATAGTGAATGTGGTTTACTTTCCAGCTTTTTGGTTATTTCTCGTTGGACGACTGGGTCATGGCATCAGTCGAGTCAGGCCGGTCTTGTATCATATAGGGATTCAGGAACCGGGTCATAACAGCGGACCTGGCTTGACCCGACCCGACTGCACTCCTCACCCACCACCACACACCGGTGGGCCTAGTCCCGGGTACGTACCTGACCCGATTACTCGAATAAGTGTGGCTCTGGGAGAGTGGAACCTAAGAGAGAAAGAGAGGAGAGTGCACGCAGGTAGGGGTAGGTTTTGCTGTAGGTGAAAGCTGAAGAGAAAGAGAAGCTGAAGCTAAGGCAGAGAAGGAAGAAGCTAAAGGAAGAAGAAGAAGAAGCTAAGGAAGAAGGAAGACAGAGGCCAAAGAAAAAGAGAAAGAAAGAGAAGAGGCAACCGACAGAGAAAGGCAAAGGGAGAAAGAAGGAAAAGGGTAGAGAAAGATCGTAAAGGAAGAAGAAGACAGAAGCCAAAGGCAACGAGAAAGAAGAAGAGTAGAAGCAGAAGAAGGAAGAAAGAAGAAGAGCCGCAGGAGAGAAGCAGAAAAATCAAAAGGAGCACTGTAGCATCAGTTTAAGTAGTCTGATTTACAAATCAGACATCCAATTTGAGTTTAATTCATATACATTGAGTTCTTTAGTATTTTGTGCTCTACATTTACTCCAATATTTTTGCACTTTGATACTAATATTATTACATATTCTTTTAAATTCTGAATTGTGATCTTGATTTCTAAATACCAATTTGCTCCCTGTGTTCGACCTCGGACTTCAAATTCGAGTAATAAAATTGTATGTGTTTAAAATACTTTTTCGGTTGTACTACAATGTCATACTTTTAAACCCGATTCAACGCTGCCATTGCCGGGGAGCAACGGGCGATTTAGAATTCTTGATTAGAATTACTAATTTGGTATTAACTTGCTATATCTCTTTGTTGTGGTTATTTCAGGGAGAAAATTTAAAGAAAGACAGCCTCACATCAAACACGCCAAAGGCAAGTAATTTCTGATTACTCTTTCTCTCTTAATCCCCTCATTCTGAAAAGGAAAAAAAAGGATAAAATCAATTAGGGCTACTTGCTTTACATTCTTAGCTAATTCATCAAGTTGCCTGATTTGATTTCAAAACAAAACTGATTTGTGCACCCACTTAAGGTAACTAGGACTACCACATTCTTGTTTTAAGCCCTTGATACTACATTTGGAAAACTAAATTGGAACAAGATTAGAGCCAAATTAAGGATTTGAATTTAGGGTTTTATAGACACACTTTCATAAGCAAGAATCAACTCTCCAAAAAGATGTGTGCCTAAGCCTTGGTTGAAGTGATTTATTCAAGCAAACCCTAAAATTCAGGATCTTAATCTCACTTGAATCCTAAAAGAAGGGACCTAAAATTTCTCAAAGGACAAATAGGTGAAGTTGACCCACCTTGCTGGGTCAACCAACCTTGAAATTAGGTCACTTTTTGCACTCAATACATCTAAAGTTCAAGTGAAATCTTAAGCACCCTTACTCTTTAATAAAATGGATAGACTTAAGAGGTCAAGTCCCCATTCTGGTCTACTTGGAACATTAGTGACAAGAGAGGTCCGGTGGGGGAAACCCTATAACTCGTGGGGACACTCTACTGTGTAGGGGTCTTTGCGAGACTCTCCATCTCTGGCTGCCCAGGTATTTCTCAGGTGGACAGCTTTCTGACTAAGGGGTATCATCCGCCCTGAACCTCTATAGTCATCCAAAGTTTTTTGGTGCCTTGATTGGGTCCATCACATTCTACTCTCATCCAGACCATCGGTGCATGTTCGGTAGGAGGTCCTTAAGACCATCCTTGAGGCCTCCTTTAGTCATTCACTCCCATCGAGGCCAAGCCTCGACTTCATATTTGTGCAGCAACCCCATCACATAGACATCTCCTCTGATTCATCTGAACCCAATTCTCCTTCTTCCATCATCATGGCACAACCCGTAGAAGAAGAGAATAACCTTGAGAACCAACTTCAGCGCCTTAATGATTTATTCCAAGACTTTGTAAATCCACCGCAGCATCCTATGATGCGAGATCATTATAATCCCTCTATGGTGGCAATCGAACCTTGAGTCCAAATCCTGGCTGGAGGTCTTAGACCCGACCTGGCTGCACTCCTCGCCCACCACCGCACGTCGGTGGGCCTAGTCCCAGGTACGTACCCAACCCGATTACCCGAATACATGTGGCTCTGGGAGAGCAGAACCTAAGAGAGAAAGAGAGGAGAGTGCGTGCGGGTAGAGGTAGGTTTTGCTACAGGTGAAAGCTAAAGAGAAAGAGAAGCTGAAGCTAAGGCAGAGAAGGAAGAAGCTAAAGGAAGAAGAAGGAGAAGCTAAGGAAGAAGGAAGACAGAGGCCAAAGATAAAGAGAAAGAAAGAGAAGAGGCAACCGGCAGAGAAAGGCAAAGGGAGAAAGAAGGAAAAAGGCAAAGAAAGATCATAAAGGAAGAAGACAGAAGCCAAAGGCAACGAGAAAGAAGAGGAGTAGAAGCAAAAGAAGGAAGAAAGAAGAAGAGTCGTAGGAGAGAAGTAGAAAAATCAAAAGGAGCACTATAGCATCAATTTAAGTCGTTTGATTTACAAATCAGATGTCCAATTTGAGTTTAATTCATATGCATTAAGTTCTTTAATATTTTGTGCTCTACATTTACTCCCATATTTTTGCACTTTGATGCTGATATTATTGCATATTCTTTTAAATTCCGAATTGTGATCTTGATTTCTAAATACCAATTTGCTCCTTGTGTTCGACCTCGAACTTTAAATTCGAGTAATAAAATTGTATGTGTTTTGAATGCTTTTTCGGCTGTACTACAATGCGATACTCTTAAACCTGATTCAGCACTCACAAACACCTTTCCAAAAATTAGATGGGAAGGAGGCATGCCTGACAGAGTTTTAAAAGCAGTACGGTAGGCCCATAAGCATTGTCCAATTTATTGGACCAGTCTTTACGATCTGGCCTAATCATTTTTTGTAAAATATTTTTTATCTCTCGGTTAGAAACTTACGCTTGGCCATTTGTTTGGGGGTGGCAAGGAGTGAAAATTTTATGATTAACCCCATATTTAAAGAGAAGGTGACAGAATTAAGAGTGAGTGAAATGTAAGCCTCCATCACTGATGATGGCCTTGGGAATGTCGAATCTCGAAAAAATGCTTTTCTTGATAAATTCGACAACCACTTTATGATCATTGGTGTGTATGGGTATTGCTTCGATCCACTTTGATACATAGTTGACTGCGACAAGTATATACAAATACCCACAAGAGTTGATGATCGATCCGATGAAGTTGATGCCCTATACATCAAAAATTTCAACCTCTAAGATTGGATTAAGGGGCATCATATCCTTTCGAGTCATGTTGCCGATGCTTTGGCAACACACACAAGATCGAACAAAGGTATGAGCATCTTTGTGCAAGCTGGGCCGAAAGAATCCAGAATTGAGGACCTTAGCTACAGTTTTCTTGCCCGAGAAATGTCTGCCACAGGCCATTGAGTGACAATGTGTCATAATATCATGAATTTCTGAATCGGGGACACATCGTCTAATGACCTGAAAGGCATAAATGCGGAAAAGGTCGGGCTCCTCCCAAAAATAATATGTAATGTCAGCAAAGAACTTATCCCTTTTGGTTTTTGGCCAAACAGTGGGGATCTGTTCTGTTGCTAGGTAGTTTGCAATAGGTGCAAATCAAGGGAGGGTATTAGTAGCTAAGATTGTCTCATCAGGGAATTTATTAGGGGGGTCAACATTTCATTCGTCATAAGACGAGAGAGATGATCGGCCACTACATTTTGCGATCCCGCCTTATCTTTGATGTCCAGGTCAAATTCCTGGAGCAGTAGGATGAACAGATAAGACGGGGTTTTGCATCCTTCTTGTTTAGCAGATATTTAAGTGCTAAGTGGTTGGCATATACTGTGATATGCGACCCCAACAGATAAGAGCAAAATTTTTCTAGGGCAAAGACAATGGCAAGAAGTTCTTTCTCAGTAACTGTGTAATTTCGTTGTGCATCATCAAGTGTTTTGTTGGCATAGTAGATCACAACGGGCTTCTTGTCAATTCTTTGCCTTAGAACGACCCCCACAGCAAAATCAGAGGCATTAGTCATTAATTCAAAGGGATAATTCCAGTTAGGTCCCTGTAAAATGGGTGCCTCTGTGACAGTTTTCTTCAGCTGATTAAAACTCTCCAGGCATTGGGCATTGAAGTCAAAAGGTTGGTCTTTGGTAAGGAAATGACTTAAGGGCTTGGAGATTTGGCAAAAATTATTAATGAAATTGCTATAGAAGCTCACATGCCCCAAAAAAAGATTGAATCTGTTTAACAGAAGTGGGCGGTGGGAGCTTAGAGATAACATCGATTTTAGCTCGATCTACCGCAATTCCTTTTTTGGAAATGACATGGCCTAGGACAATGCCTTCCTGAACCATGAAATGACTTTTTTCCCAACTGAGGACAAGGTTAACTTCTATGCATTTTTGGAGAGTTCTTTCAAGAATTCTAAGACAAAGGTCAAAAGAATCTCCAAATACAGAGAAGTCATCCATAAAGACTTCTAGGCATTCACCTACCAGGTTTGAGAAAATTGCAAGCATACGCATTTGAAAAGTCGTAGCTGCATTGCAAAGACTGAAAAGCATTCTTCGGAAAGCAAAGGTTCCAAAGGGGCAAGTGAATGTGGTTTTGTCTTGATCCTCAGGATGGACTGCAACTTGATTATAGCTAGAATAACCATCAAGAAAATAGTAATAATCACGTCCGGCTAACCGCTCCAAGATTTGTTCAATAAAAAGGAGCGAGAAATGGTCCTTCTTGGTGGTGGTGTTCAATTTTCTATAATCAATGCACAGGCGCCAAGAAGAAGCGATCCGAGTAGCTATATTTTCCCCATGTTCATCAGTGACAACTGTTAGTCCAGCCTTTTTAGGAACTGCTTGTGTAGGATTAACCTAGGTGCTGTTAGAAATGGGGTAGAAGATATTAGCATCAAGCCACTTTATTATCTCCTTTTTTACCACCTCTTGCATATTTGGGTTCAAGCGCCATTGTGGTTGGCAGGAGGGGTGAGAATCATCCTCAAGATAAATTTGGTGGGTGCAATAGGATGGATTAATACCCTTAAGATCATAAAGGGTCCAGCTAATAGCTTTTCTATGTTTGCTTAAAACCTGGAGAAGTTTTTCCTCTTGTGCCCCAGAAAGTCCAGAATTGATAATTAGGGGCATGGTCTGGTTTGGACCAAGGAAAACATATTTAAAGGAGTTAGGCAAGGGTTTCAATTCCAATTGAGGGCCCAGCTCCGAAATGATTTCTGCTTGTGGAGTGAGGGGTGAAGTGAGAGGGAGAGAGTTAAATGAAGAGTCAGATGGAGAAGATGTGGTTAGGGTGGGAGGGTGAGGTAAATTAGATTGTTCAGGAACCATGTGAATTGCAAAATAGGAACCTAGGTGTGAAATCTGCATTGTTTCCTCCACTAAGCTTTCAATCTCCGAATCTGAGTCATCAAAGAAATCTGGTTCTTGGAAACGCCTAGAAGCTTGAAAAATATCTAGGGTAATAGATTCACTGCCACACATGATCTTCATCTTTCCAGAGTCATAAACAATATTAGCTTTGGCAGTAGCTAAAAATGGTCTTCTAAGAATTATAGGGGCATTCTTTAAAGCTTTCGGTACCTCTATATCCAGGACCAAAAAGTCTAGGGCAAATAGGCAATTTTTGACCCAGACAATTACGTCCTCAATAATCCCCTTAGGTTTAATTGTAAATTAGTTTGCTAGTTGAAGTGTTACCTCAACAGGCTTTAATTCACCGATCTTGAATTCCTCAAAAACAACAGTGGGGATGAGATTAATTGAGGCACCGAGATCCAATAGGGTGCGATCAAATGAAGTGTCATTAATGAACACTTGAATCAGGGGGGCGCCTAGATCTTTTCTTTTCAAAGGCAGTTTGCTCTACACAACTGAGCTTACTGTCTTTGGAAGGATCACCTTTCCTAGGTTTCTTGGTTGCCTTTTTGGGGTACACAAATTTTCAAAAATTTGGCATAGGCAAGAATGTATTTTATGGCATCTAGGAGAGGGATATTGATTTCTACTTGCCCAAAAATATCCATCGATTCCTTATCAGTGGGCTCGGATTTTTTTTTTCTATTTTGTGAAGAGTGAAGAGCTTATGGAAAAGGGGCTGGGTGTACCTGTTGTGCATTTTTGGGTTCCTGAATGGGGTTAGAAGAAGAGGGAGAAGAGCTGATCTGCTTTTCTTTTAGGCGGGTTTCTTGAGCAGGCAAAGGATCATTAGTGGTTTTCCCGTTCCTCAGAGTTACTGCATTTGCAGTATGGTTGTTTCTGGGAGGAGGACGGGGCCCTAATTTTGATTAAAACTCGGCGGGTGTTGTGGTGCAGGGTAGATAGGTTGACTGGGATATCCACCTTGATACTGATTCTGTTGATTGTTAGGATTGGGCATGGGTTGGGATGGTAGATTGCCAGCAGGTCTATGATTAGGAGTAACCTTAACTTGATGTTGCAAGTTGGTTATCATGCAGGTTACTTCCATCATTTGATTCTGCATACCTTGCAGAGTCTTCATGACTTGGGTGTTGATATCTTCCTAGGATGGCCTAGGTTGATATAAGTTTTGCCCATAATTCCCAAATTGATTTTGTTTGGGAAACAAAACCTAATTTGGGGCTTTCTAAGAGGGATTCGGGTTGGTCCTCCAGTTTTGATTGTAAGTATTGGAGGGATTTCTAAATTGCTCCTGGAGAGTAGAAATGTTTTTAGTGGTGGAGTCAAGAAGATTTTGATTCATGTAATCAAAAGTCCCAGTCAATAGATCTTGTGAGAAATCAAAAGAAAATTGCTACCCAGCATAGGTAGCATTGATATTGTGCAGATTCTCTCTTTTGAGAAGGTAAGGAGAGTTAGGATAATGAGTTGGTTTTTAGGTGAGCTTTTCTTCCATTTTTTTCTGGTTAATTTGCATCTAATCCAGTCGTTGAGCTGTCATGTGTAGATCATCTTAAGTGACTGGAACATATGTGAAATTGGAGTCAATTTCATTGACTCCAAGTCTGGGGTTGTTGGTTCTACCAAAAGTGTCCATTGAAGCTATATTAAATGAGTTTTCACTCATTTCTTCAAAAAGGAGGTAGGCACTTTCGACATCTTTATTAAGGAAATTACCCCCACATGAAGCATCCATGAATCTGTTTAATTGATCTTCTAATCCATGATAGAAGATCTGTGTTAGTTGCCATCGCAGAATTCCATGGTGGAGGAAACTTCTGAGAAGTTCTTGAAATCTCTCCCAAGACTCATGGAGAGGTTCACCAAATTTTTCTTGAAAGGTCATTATTGAATGACATAAAGCATTTGTATGACCTATCGGAAAAATTTTTTGAAGAAAAATGCTTTTTAATTGGGACCAAGTGGAGATAGGATGCCCAACCATTCTAAACCAATGTGATGCTTTGCATTTTAAAGAGAGAGGAAAGAGTCTCATGAGCCACACCTCTTCCTGCACATTGCGGGAACGGGTGGTTTGAGCGAAGACATTAAGCTCCTCGAGGTGGCAAAAGGGGTCCTCTCTCGGAAGACCATGAAAATGTTTAATTAGGTTTAGAATGACAAGTTTAATTTCAAAATCCCCTTGGGGTATAACCATTCCGGGTCTCTCTTCATAATTAGAAGGATCATAAAATTCCTTGAGCGGCACGAGAGGTTCCCCGAGTGGCTGACCCGGTCTCTGATTGGCTAAGTTTGTGACAGTCCTAGCCAATTGTTGTTGGTCTTGTTGAAGTTGAACCAATTGGTTGACCATAAGAGAAAAAGGGTTTGAATTGGGATTTAAAGAGCCACCTGGCCGTTCAAGGTTTTATGGTAGCTCCAAATGCGGGAGGTTAGGGATGGTGAAGTTAGCTTGTGGGTCAGATGACGGGTTAGTGGCAGGTTGGGATGTGGAAGCAGAATTTTTTGAATTGTTTTCCATATTAAAGACAGAGAAAGAAGAAGAAGAAAACAAAGATCTTTTGGTGCAGGGGGAAAAATCAAATGGTCCCTCAAGATGTGGATTCTGGGACCTTCACCCGTGCATGCACTTAATGGAAGAATGGGAGGGGAGAAGGAGAGAGAGAGATGAGAGAAAGTGCACAAATCAAACAACCAGGCCTAATTTGTCATAAGGTTGACTCCTTAATGCAACCTAAAACTTGGGAACCTAATAAAGAAGAAATTAATAAGAGAACCTAGTTCCTTAAGATTACCCGGCTAGACTAAAAGAGGTGGATTGGGCCCAAGCATTTCCTGGAAAAATTACCAGGGGCTTATGTAAACCCGCTGTTTAACGTGCTAAATCGGTGTTTTAAAAAGTGTCGCATTGCAGTATAGCCAAAATAGTGTTCAAACAAATACAGTTTTATCACTCCAAAAGATTCTGACGTCGAACATAGGGAGCAATATGGAATTCAGAAATCAAGATCACAATTTAAACTAAAAGAAATTGCAATAATGACAATATTAGGTATTAATGCGCAAAAAGATAGGAGTAAAATGGTGGTTTAAATCACCATAAACTCCTTACAATAATAGCTAAGGAACTCAATGTTAATATATGAAATAAGCTCAAATATGTCATCTAAGACGACTGATTCTATAGTGCTTTCTCTATTCCTTTCTTCTTCTTCTGCTGGGATTCCTCTCCTTCTTCTTCTTTTTCTCCTTCCTTCTCTGGCTTTGTCTTTCTCTTCAGCTTATTTTCTTTCTCAACTGTGGCTTCTTCTTTTTTTTCTCCAAGCCTTCAACTCTTCTTGCTTTGTAACTCCTCCTCTTCTTCGGCCCTTCTTTTTTTCTTCTTCAGAATTTGGTTATGTGTCAAGGCCAAGCTTCTCAGAGCAAAACCCTCCCTCTACCTATGCGGCTCTCTTTCTCTCTTAGGATCCGCTCTCCCAGAGCCACGGGTAATCGGGTTATCGAATTCAGGCGTGTACTTGGGTCCAAGTTCACCGACATGTGATGTTGAGCGAGGAGTGCAGGTCTAGGTAGGTTACTGGGTCAAACTAGGTCCACGTGTACGTGTCACGGATGAGGCCGGGTGAGCGGGTGAGAAGGACCTCACCCCGTGAACTGAGGCGAATAGACCCTTTCACTTTTGCATGATATACGCTGCAGTCACTTCTAAAATCCACGATGTGGCACTAAGCCACCTCCTTTGCGCGTCTGCAGCAGAGATCCTTCCTTCCCAATTGCAGCAGCTACTGAGCTTGCATCTTCAATTGACTGCTGGGACGTGTTCGAAAGTCAGTTCTACTTGACATAGAGCTGAGACCTGGGACGGAAGCACCTAGAATAGCTCAAGCAATCTCGAAGTTTGTTGCTTCCATGGCAGCAAGGTTGAGTACCTGAAATCAATAAAACAGCATCTCGGCCCTGTCAAAATGTTCAGGGGGTATCGTCGGATGACAGCGAGTGTGGAGGGAGTGTTTGTGTGGTGTTTCGTGGTCTGTGAGTGCATAGTCAGGTCGGACTGTGTGCGTAAAAGTGGATGTGTTCGAGAGTGCGTGTGAGTGAGTGAGTGGTGAATAGAGGGGAAATGATCGAAGAGGTGTGGCAATGGTTGTAGGGTGGTCGGTGAGGGATTTGGTGGCCTGTGGTGGTGAAATAGTCTCGCCGGAGGGGATGGCCAAAGATGGAAGGGATGAAGGTGTTTAGTATCATCGGTGGTCGGATTTGGAAAATAAAGAGAGAAGAAAGTAGGAGAGATAAGGAACCTAAGAATCTACTCTAAGGATGAAAAGGTGAAGGGATTCCCACGCTGATGTGGTTGCCGGATGTGGGGGGGGACGAACCTCCGTAGGAGAGACGGCGGCGAAGACGGGGAAAGGACGGCGACGGTTGGTATTTCACGACGTGGAGGACGGTGAGGAAGACGAATCTACCGCTGGTTTTGTGGTCAGACAACAAGAGGAGTCAGAGAAACCACCGGAGCTTGTGGAGATTTGTGACCAAAGAGGAGAGTGGAAGAGGGGGAGTTCCGGTCGAATTTCAAGCTTGGGAAATCCGTTGTGATCTGGGGAGTCTTTTATAGGTCTTTAGAGGGCGGTTAGAGCTTAGGAAGCAAGCTTCCCAAGCTTGAAAGGTCGTCGAATTTGGAAGTTTCTTTTGATACCCAATTCTCTCATGCATTCGCATGAAAGATTGGGAAAGATTCGGTGCATAAGAACGGGTTCAGATTGGAGAGGATTTCTCAAGGAGTTTCCCTTCCAATTTTGGAAGGGATTCGCTAAGAGATCAAGGAGAAATGTCCTGTAAAAGATCATCGAAGTAGGTTTCCTCCGCGATAATGGCAAAGGGACTTAATTGTGAAGACGACAAGGAAGTTAGGGGGCTGAATGTAAGGATTTTTGAAAGTTGGGGGTATAAATGTAATTAGACAGGACCATTTTGCTAACTAGGTCAAGACAAGCTCATCTTAGGTCCAAATTTTGGTACAAACCTAATTTGAACCTAAGGAATCTAATAGTGAACTTGGATTTTGATTTTGACCACGTTTGACTGGGTAATTTATGCAAAAACCTAAATTAGGGTAAATATCTGTCTAAGACTCCATTTTGGGTAAAAATGGGTTCTGATAGTCAAATTGAAGGTACTAAACCCTAGAGAATATTTTTCTACAATTTTTAGTGGGTTTAGGTGAATTTTATCCTAATCAGAACCTTGGTTAATTAAGTGAGTCTGTTTTTAGGGTTTCAAAAGTCATTTAATTCTCAGAACACGTGCAAACCCTTTCCTGTCTGTCTTGTCCCACTTGTTATCTTTTTAAGACCAATTGACCTTCATTCAGCCCCTAAGAAAACCCTTGGTTGTACTGCATTCAAGATGAGCTGGTAAAATTGTAGTTTTAGCCCTAATTTCTTATTTTTCTTCCAGAATGAATATGCAATGACTTGTGACTCTCTGGTGGTTATGTAGGAGCATTTATTGACTTAAGTAGGCCAAAATGAGCTAGTTATGGCTCTTGATGGTGTTCCCATCACCCACACTCGTCGTTTGACTTCTCTCTAAGTCTATCACTGCGTATTTCAAAAGGAATTAGGAGTGCTTAATAACTCTTAGATATTGGATATCAAGGCTAAGTTTTTGTGAAGTCCTTAAGTGGTCAAATGACTACTTGTTCTAAATTAGGCATGGGTGTCTAATTGTGAACGGGAATGTGGAGGGCGTTGATTGGGGTAATGCCCTATTATTTCAATTTTTTAGTGTGTGCAAAGATTGGAAAAAATGATTCCAATATCAATCAAGTTGTCACACAAACTTTTTGTAGTTTTTCTTCTTTTAGGATTGATTTAGATTAATGTCTTTTAGGGTTTTCTTTTGATGTTTTCAAACAAGTTTGAGTTCCATAATAAAAAAGGAATTAAGTTATATGAGTGAATGTAGATTTCCTTTTAAAAAGTGGGTCTCTAAAATTGAAAGGAAACCATAATTGAATTGATCCCTAGGCAAAAATGTTACCACCACTAAATTGATTCAGACTTTTCTTTTTAAGTAGTGGTCCAAACAAAGTAATCAACACACTATTGGAAGGGAAATCAAACAAGGATTCCAAAAAATATTTTTTGTGATTTTAGGAATCTGTTTGATATATTTTTGGAATTTTTCTTTGTGCTGGTGTCAAAGTTCAGAAATATACCCATAGGTATTTTGGACTTTTCAATACCACCATCGGCCACCAAAAATTTTTGTGATTTTATATGATGTGTATAATTTCACAAGGATTTAAAAAAACTAAATTTAACAAAAATTGGACAAGTAGAAAAATTCCTAAAATTCGTGGATAGTAGCTAAACAGTGAAATCAGAGGAGATGACCCCCCTGCGGTCCACGAATTTTTAAAAATTTTCTGCAACTCCAATTGCTCTAAAATTTGGAATAGATGTTTCGAATTTAATTTGAAATCTTTGGGTGAAATTTCAAGATTTTAAGAGGCCCGTGGTGTTGGGAATTGATTTTAGAATCCCAAACAAAAGTATGGACCCAAAAATTAGAACACCAACACTTAAGGTAGAGTGGTGTTGAATTATGCAAACAAACAACCAATGACATTTTAAGGACACCACTCTACTTGATTTAGATGTTTATGATCCTGAAAGGCTATTGTAGTAATTTTTTTGGTAGTTTTTTTAAAGGTTAATGTGACAAGGAAAGAGGAATCACCAACCTGAAATCCGTTGGAAGAAAAGGGACTTTAAGCTCTCGCTTCCAAATTCCTCCTTCCTTCCTGTAATGCTCCTGCACACACAAAATGAAAGAAAGAAAAAGGGATGAGATCCACTTATCAAGCAAGAGAATTAGCTAAATGCAAAGTCATGCCTCCCCGGTAACGGCGCCAAAAAGTGATGCAAAGAAAAGTGTGATATGTAATTGGGGTTTTTAAATCGTTGTAACACGCTAATTCACAATCGCTTCTAACATTTATGAACCTAGATAGTGGTGGTATCTAAGGTTGTCTAAGGAGGCAGGAATGCACTTTAAAAACTCTTGACAAAAATGAAATCAACTTTCTTTTTGAGAATTTTGAATATAAGATTTTTTTTGTATTTTCAAGTAATGGGCAAATATGCAACTGAAAGCGGGAAAATGAGTACACCTAAATTGCTAATCCTAACACTAAAGTGACAAGATAATCTTCTCTCTAAGCTCACCCTAGGTACGTGGAGACCTAGGGTAATTAGAAAGAGAGAGTGAAAACTGCTAGAACAATTAGCTAAAAGAGATGCAAGAAGAATTTTAGAAAGGCAACTTTTTATAAAAAGGAAGATTTGTTTTACAAAAGAAACACTAGTAGAGGAATGCTTCTACTACTAGAAATAAAAATACAAAAGATGAAAAACACTAATCCTCCTGTGATGATGGTGAAGAGGAGAGGCTTCTTGCTCCAAGCTCAGTTGCTCCTGGGCTTAAAAAGAAGTCCTCCTTCTTCCTTGGCAAGCCCTAAGGGGGGGCGTGCCTTTGCTCCTCCAAAGGTGGATGATCTCAACCCACAAATCTCCTCCTAAGGTGGCATGCACCACCCTTAAGACCTCCTCCTAAGGTCTTCCTTGCCTGGCTACTCCTCTGGCAAGCGGGGACACAAGAGAGAAGGGAAGAAGGGAAGGCACCAAGGGGACAGAGTGTCCCCATAATCTTCTTCTTCTCCTTCTCTTGGCCATGAGTATGGTGGGAAGCTAGAGAATTATGAAGCCAAAGGATGGGGATTGATGGTGGTAGGTATAGGTCTTTTATAGAGTAGAGGGGGTAGAGGTTAGTCTTGACTATGGTTAAGGGAAGAGTGGTGTTATGGATGGCTAGGATATGGAAGTTGGTGGATGGATGGTGTATTAGGGTTGGCGTGGAGGTGGAAGGTTGTATGAGGTGGTAGTTATGGTTGGTGTAGTAGAGTTGGCACCAACTTTATGTGGGTTAGAGTTAAGGGGTAGGTTGATGTGTTGTATGGCTAGGATTAGGTTAGAGGGTGGTGGTTAGGAGGCGGATAGCTAGGGTAAGTTGGTGCCAACTTAAGGGGTGTGTGGAGGTTTGGTTAAGGGATTTGATACCAACTTTATGAGGGTCTAGGTGGGTTAAGTGGCATGGGCTTTGTGAAGGGCTAGGCTGGTTCCATGTAGTGGTGGTTGTGTGATTAAGGGTAGGTATGAATGGCGCCAAGGTGAAGGGGTGTGGGTGGTGTTTTGGAACCATTTATATGGTGGTTAGGAGGTGGTTAAGGTGATGTTAGGTGGCGCCAAGTATGGGTTTTTAGAAGGGGGTTAGGTGTAGGGTTAAGATAGGTTTAAGGGAGACGTGTAGGGCTACGATGTGGGTGTGTTTTGGAGGCAAAAGAGGGAGGTTCTAGAAGGGTGAGTTGGCGCCAAAACAAGGTGGCTTTTGGTGGTGATTGAGGGGCCAAGGGATGTGTGTTGGTTGGCACCAACATAGGTAGGTGTAGGTGGAGCTAGATGGACTTAAGTAGGTGGACTAGTTTGGTGATGAGGTGGAGTTAGGTTGTAGGTGGTGGATGGACATTAGGAGCTAGGTGTAGCTAAGCTAAGCTAGCTAAGCTAGCTTAGATAGTAGTTGAGTAGAGGAGGAAGTAGGATGGAGCTAGGGTTTAGGGAAGAGGAGCCGAGGAAAAATTATCTAGTGCTGGAATGAAGCTACATTGGAGCTGGAATGCTGAAGAGGGCTTCATGAAGAGTCAACTACTCAGCTTAGCTAGCTAATTCTTATGCTAGTAGCTAAGCTTGCGTAGTTGAGCTAAATTAAGTTGGTTTCAACCTAACTGAAGCTAGGTTGGTGTTGGAAGGAAAATCGTCGCAAAGGGTATTGGATTATGAAAAACCTGTCGTCATAGTATGATTTGAGAAGAAATCCATTAACTAATAAATTTTTTCCAAAATTCGTAAAGAAATTCCAGGTCAAACACAGGAAGGCTACGTTGATCTAAAATCCGTGCTTATATGTTTTTGGTTTTTTTGTTTTAAAAGCGAGATAATCACCATGAGTTTGATATTAACACTAAGAGAGAGAGAACAATCACTTTGCAACTGAATATTATTTTTACAACTAGAAAGCAAGTGTTTATGAGCGTTGAATCAATGTTTAAGAGTGTTACGTTGTAGTATAGCCGAAAAAGTGTTCAAAACAAATACAATTTTATTACTCGAATATATTTCGAGATCAAACACAGGGAGCAAATGGAATTCGCGCACTAATCTCAACAATAAATTCAAATTGAACACATAATACTACTCAAAACCTAATTAAGAGTGTAAAGCATGAGTATATAAAGGGTAAAAATAATTGTAGATAAAATAATGGAGAGCATATGAAAATTGGATGTCTGATTTTTCAATCAGATGTCTTAAAAGTTGTGTGCTACAGTGCTCCTTCTGATTTCTTCTTTCTCTGCTTCTCTTCTTTCTTTCCTTAGCTTTCTTCATGTTCTTCCTTCTGCTTTGTCTTTGGCTTTTTCCTTCTTTTTCTGACTTCTACCTTTCTCTTCTTCTTTCTCTTTCTTGATCTTTCTGTCTTTTGCCTTCCTTCAGCTTCTTTTTTCTCTGCCTTTCTCTGTCGTGGCCCTTAGCTTCTCCTTCTTCTTTAGCTTAGCTTCTCCTTCTCTTCAGCCTATAGCAAAACCTACCCCTACCCACGTGCAACTCTCCTCTCTTTCCCTCTTAGGTTCTGCTCTCCCAAAGCCACAATTATTCAGGTATTTGGGTCAAGTACGTACCCGGGACCAGGCCCACCGGCATATGGTGGTGGGTGAGGAGTGCAGGTCGGGTCGGGTCAGCTAGGTTCGCGGGGCGTGAGCGCGGACGAGACCGGGTCGGTCGGGTGAGAGGGACCTCACCCCATGATTTGGAGGCGATAACGCTATGGCGCAAATTCAACTTATGCGCACACGGGCTCTCTTCCAGTTCCGAGGTGGGACTAAATGTCCCACCTTCTTCCGCACGCACAGCAACAGGATGTCTTCCTCAAATCGTGAGGCTGCAGCTGCTCTCTACTCCAATCAAAGGCCTAGATGTGTGCACACCTCAAGTCCACACCACCTGGGACTATCACCTGGAGCATAGCTTCAAGCTCACTTCAAGCTCCGCAACAATGACGGATGGGTGCCTGAACCTGGGAACACAAAAACAGCCTCGCGACCTCGTCAGAGCGCTCAGGGAGCACGGCGAATGTGCTGGGGTGGTTGGCGTGATGTGTGGGTAGCTGTGGTGGCTTATCTAGGGCTTCCTGTGGGCGTGTAAGTGGGTGTGTTCGGGGGTGCATTTGGGTGGTCGATTGATGAGTCCATTTTAATGGACTATTATTACACCTAAATTAACTTTATTCTTACATTTTATGTTTGTTAATAACTACATTAGGTCATAGAATAATTGCATGCATCATTACTTAAGTTTATATCTATTCTATTGCATTCTATAACTTATTATGCATATAAATAATTATTTTATATATTTCATTATTGTAGGAATAACTTATGTTATATTTCAATGTGCCACTCTCTCATGCAGGTCTCACACACAGCGCACCCTATCCATCTCCTCCACTTGATCCACTCCATCAGGCTAATTTAAGAGTTAACAAGTAACTAGGAAAGTGAGAGAGGAGGAGGAATAATTTTGCAAAGAAACCAGGGTTTTGAAAAGAATCCCCCCCCTCCCCAGGGACCTCTCAACAGCTCCGCCGGCCTCAACAAATTCACCTCTCAACAAACCCACCTCTCAACAGGCAGTCGATTTTAGTAAGAGATTTAAAATCCCTTGACTTGCACTGGGGAAGAAGAACATACGGGGAGGAGATAAAAGTCGCAGGGGGGTGCTCTTGGCGGGGGAATCGCTGGAATGCACCACTGAGAACACCTTACGCGCACCGTAAGGAGAACCTGCACTGTGGCCCTTTCAACCCTCTGCAACCACGCCAACGCACTATCCATCTCCCCTCCAAGCAGCGCGCACCTACATCTCCCCTCCACGCAGCAACCCTTGTGCGCTCAACCCTCGCCTGCCACACAAGTGTGCACACCACACACAGCAGTGCCCCTGTGCCTCTCCGTCTTCTTCTTCCTCTGCTTCTCTGCAGCAGCGGCATGCACACACCACACAACCAACAGCAACAGCGTGCGCCTCATCTCTTCTCCACGCATGGCAGCAGGCAACCAGCGCGCGCCTCCATCCTACCCCTCTTCTCTATGCGCCTCCATCTCCCCTCCACGCATAGCAGGCAACCAATAGCAGCAGCTCGCGCCTCATCTCTTCTCCACGCACGATAGGAGGCAACCAGCGTGCGCCTCATCTCTTCTCCATGCACGGCAGCAGTGCGCGCCTCCAGCCTTCCCATCTTCTCTACATGCAGCGCACCTCCTCGCACGACCAACCGTCGGCCAATCGCGACGCCTAGCCGCACGCGCATGCAATAGTAGCAGCCCGCGTCCTCTCCTGCAGCCAGCTCCGCTAGCATCAATATCTCCGACTGACCGCCACCGGCCACCTCCAGCCATCGCGACCACCTCTCTCCCACGCACTGTCGCCGGGCTTTGGTCAGTCGGCCAGCATTCCTCCACGCGCTCAAAGAGGAGAGAGGGAGTTTCCTTTGTTTTTGGTGACATTAAAATTTACCAAACATGCCATTGCCAAAAACACTATTTCAATATTTGATTGATTAATATATTTGAGTGAAATTGCATGCATGCCCTTAAGTGTTATATTATTTCTTTCATGCACTTAACTCTTATATGTTGAGGTTGATAAATGCATAAAATCTATTAAGACACTCACATGACCTAAAAGAGAAAGCCCCACGTCTTAAAATACAATTATGTTACATGCCATTGCAAGTTATTTCATGAAAGGAAAATTACATTCATACCCTTGCATTTCTAAAGTATTACGTGTTCCTTCTTTTCGCCTTGTTTCGCATCAGATTTGAACACGGATTGCGCACTTAATTGAACAAATACAAAGGAAAAATATTTTGTGAACTTATTAATCTATTCCTCCCTGTGGATACAACATCCTTTTCGTGGTTTAAATTGATATCTATTTTAATCTTTGATTGAGAGATTTCCACCACATTAATTACAACGACGTATCATTCTATTGCTATTTTAATTAAGTGAAACTCTCTCTATCATCGATGGATTGAATGGAGTAGGGAGAAATGATTAGTGAGGTGTTGCAAAGGTTGTAGGGTGGTTGGCGAGGTGGATGGAGGTGCGGAGCGACGGGGGCACCTCACCAGATGTATCGTCAAAGGTGGAGAAGGTGACGGTGGTCAGTGGTGTCGAGGGTTGGTTTAGGGAAATAAAGAGAGGGAAAGGGCATGTGAGAGAGAGAGTCTAAGATCTACCTCTAAGGGACGAAAAGGGATAGAGAACACATACCGGTATGGTCGCCGAATGTGGAGAAGACGAAGATCTCCATAGATGAGGCGGCGGCGAAGATGGGGCAGAGGCGACATCAACCGGTGTTGCGCGACGTGGATGAATGACAGGAAGACAACTTGACCACTGGTATTGTGGTTGGGTGACGAGAGAGCAAGGGAGAAGTCGTCGGAGCTTGCGGAGTTGTTGTGGCCGGAGGGAAGAGGGAATCCGACCTAATTTCAAGCTTAGGGAGTGCGGTTGGATCTGGGGCTTCTTAAATAGGTCTCTGGAGAGGGATTTGTGCTTGGAAGCCAAGCTTCCAAGCAAGGTATGGTCGCCGGAGATGGCAAATTCAAAAGACCCACATCTCTCATGCGTTCGCATGAGAGATTGGGAAATGATTAGGGCATCAAACCGGGTTCAAATTGGAGGGGATTACTCAGAGAATCTCCCTTCCAATTTTGGAAGGGATTCTCTGAGCAATCAAGGAGAAACCTCCTTTCAAAGCTCATCGGAGTAGGATTCCTCCGCTATAATGGTGGAGGGACCTATTTGTGAAGATGATAAGAAAGATAGGGGGCTGATTGTAAGGGTTTTTGAAAGATAAGGGTAGAAATGCAATCAGACTAGACCTTTTTGCAAAGTAGGTCAAGATGAGTTCCCCTTAGGTCCAAATTTTGGTAAAAACCTTATTTGGACATAAGGAATCCAATGGTGAAGTTTAATTTTGGGGTTGACCACGTTTGACTGGGTAATTTATGTAAAAATCTAATTTAGGGTAAATATCTGTTTAAGATCCCATGCTAGGTCAAGATGGGTTGCAATGGCCAAATTGAAGGTACCAAACCCTAGAGGATATTTTTATATGATTTTTAGAGGGTTTAAGTAAATTTTATCTTGACCAGAACCTTGGTTAATCAAGTGGGTCTGTTTTAGGGTTTTAAGAAGTCATTTAATTCACAGGACACACACAAACCCTTTTCTGTCAAATCCAACCCACCTTTTATCTTGTTAAGACCATTTGACCTTTTTTTAGCCATGAGAAAACCCGTGGTTGCACTACATTGGTAAAATTGCAGTTTTAACCCTAGTTTCTAGTTTTACTCTCAGAATGGTTGTGTAGCGAATTATGCCCTTCAGTCGGTTATGTAGGAGCTTTTATTCTCTTCATTGGGTCAAAGTGAGCTAGTTAGGGCTCATGATGGTGTTCCCATCAGCAGGAAATGATTACAACTAGAAAGCAGGAAATTCTATTCTAAAATGCAATAAAGAAGGGAGAGAGATGTTATCCTCCTCAACGATTGCTTGGAGGACGAGCCGGACGAAGTGATGCCTGGAAGAAGGAGGATGAAGATGGAAGATGAAGAATGGAGCAGGAAGAACAGGGGGAGAAAACTTTGATTTTGGCTCTAGAGGAGCATCCCGGGTTTGGGACAAGCTTCTTTAGAGCTTTGGAGAGGGAGAGAGGTGAAGGAAGGGATGATGTGCATATATCTAAATAGCCAAAAATATCTATAAATGCATGTTCTTAGTGTCATATTAGCACCATACATTGTAAATATTGCATAACATGCATAATCATGCATTTAGGTCAAGTTGTATAAATTGTATAGTAATTATCTCCTTTTATGGTCAGGGAAAGGGAAATTTTTAATCAGGGCCTCAGATCGAAGATCCAACCATACGGATCTAATCAGGGCGACGATTGGAGTTCAACAACTCCAAGATCGTCCTGATCGAACATTCGTAACACCAAATAGAGACCGAGGAACCCTAAAGATCAATAGCCAAGATGGTGCCAATTCGCACTTCAGATGACAAATCCAACCACACGAATGGGTTCGAATCGATGATCGTAGCTTGACGGCATGAAAGTCAACTCAATCCGACATCTGTGGCACCATCTACAACACGCAGAAGATGGACGGCCAAGATGGCGCCACATGGCGCCATCCCAGTGGCCCAATCGACCCTCAGGACTGCCGCTGCATCTCCAAAAGACTTCCAACGCATGATTTGGGCCGTTGGATCTTGATCCAACAGCCGCAAGCACACACGCCTGAAATCAAATCCGCGACAAAGTAAGCGCCGTAGCAGAGCGATCGAGTGGCGTTGCGTGAGCGCACGACGCGTGTTCAACTCACCATCTGCAAAGCGCAGGCGAATAATTGAGACTGTGAGATTGGCTACAGGTGGTGCAGATTAGCCAATAGTGTGCATGTGTGATCTGATGCACAGCGCGCACGCTCGATCCCACGCGGGCGCGTGGTGAAGGCGTAAACGAAGGTGCGCAAGGAGAAATCTAAGTCGTCCGATCACGAAAGATGTGCGCGGGCATTTTGAGTGCGGAAGGCAGGGAGGCACGTGCGGCGCGTGCACGTCGACCACGATCAGACCTTTAGTGATGGATAAATCGGTCACTAAAGACCTGATATTAATGTTTTAAACTTGAAATGACAAATTTTCCCTCGATTCCTACAACTATAAAAGGAGACCCGGCCTCCACTTCTTCTGCATCCCTTCCTTCACTTCTCTCCCTCTCCAAAGTTCAAGAAAAGCTTGTCCCACACCCGAGAAGTTATTCTAGAGCTAAAATCCAATTTTCTCATCCCCATTCCGGAAGTGGATCCCGTGATGACAACGACGTGCTGCCTCGTTCCCGCTTCTTCCTGCTTTGTCCTCCTTCCCACTTTGTCCCTCGTCTTCTAGGCATCGTCCCATCCGGCTCGTCCTCCAAGCAATCTTCGAGGAGGATAACCTCTCTCTATCTTCTCTTTTACTACTTTCTAGAATAGATTTCCCGCTTTCTAGTGTAGATTTTCTACTTTCTAGTGTAATGGATAGTTGTAATTGCAATGAACATCAACTTGTGATAATGAATTCCATGTTTATTCTCTCTCTTTTGTCTTTATTTGTAATATTCTCTCTCTGTCTTCTATTCTTTATTCTTTAAGTAGATAGTTTAAATTTAATTTGACTAGCCAATCTATTTCGTGACAATTAAATGTGATTTTAAATCGAATGTATGCCTCCCTGTGTTCGACCTGGAATTCTTAGAATTTCGATATAAATTTATTTGTTGATGAATTTCTTCACAAATCAAACTACAAAGATGGATTTTTTGAAACCAACTTCAATCGCGTAGTTTTCCGCATTCAACAAGGGATGAAGAAAGTGTGGTCGTCGTAAGGCTATTTATAGGTGAGGTTTGAATGAGAAAATAGGTCATTTTACTTTAGAAAGATTAAATTAGGGTCTTTAGTGATAGATAAAATCGTCACTAAAGCCAAGATCATGGGCGTAGCTGCCGCACCTCCTCCTCTCCCCACACCTCAATGCACGCGCACGTACGCGCATTCTCAGCTATTCGATCGCAAGATCAAACGGCTTAAGATGCACGCACCTGCTCGTTGCTTCAGTGCCTTAATGCATGCGCACGCCAACTCTTAGCCATCCATCTTGCATCCGACGGCTCAGATCGCATCGCGCCAAGCCTCTTCAACGCAAGCACCCACCCACACGTAATCCTTGCTCATCCGTGCAGCCATGTTGCATGCCATCTAACCGCTTACGCTGCATCCAACAGCTGAAATCAGCCGTTCCACACCCGCGCCTTGATTTGAGGCATACTGGGGATCGAACTCACGCCTCTCGCTCGCGAAGAAGCGCTCGACCCCTGTGCTGCGGCAGCCGCTTTGTCACGCTTATGTTTTAAGCGCACGCGCCCATGGCCATTGGATCAAGATCCAACGACCCAAATCTTGCCTCACCCGTGCCTTCAGATGTTGAGAAGACGTGTTGTGGTCAGTTTGGGCAGCTATGATGGGGCCACGTGGCCATCCATCTTCTGTGAGTTGTAGATGGTGCCATGGATGTCGAATTGGATCGATTTTCACGTCGTTGGGCTGCGATTAGCGATCCGAACCCATCCGTGAGGTCGAATTTGTCATCTGAAGTATGGATTTACACCATCTTGGCCCTTGATCTATGACCTTCCTCGGATTATATCTGATGCTACGAAAGTCCAATCGAGGCGATTTTGGAGTCGTTGAACTCCAATAATCATCCTGATCAGATCCGTATAGTTGGATCTTCGATCCAAGGCTCTGATTGAATATCTCCCTATTACCTGACCACAAAAAGAGGAAATTAACGTAAAATTTATACAATCTGACCTAAATGCAAGATGATGCATGTTATGCCATATTTATAATGTATGATGCAACTCTACGCCTAACAAGCATAAATAGACAGTTTATGCAATATAAATGTGTTTACATCACACCCTCATGCCTATCTTTTACTAGTCCCTAGCAAAACTACATGCTATTTATAAGTGAATTAGGTCAAATTTCTTGGGCAATAGTTATTTTTCAATAATTAAAAATTTCAACTAAGATTTGAACTATAGAGACACAAGAGCACCCGGGTGACTGCCAAAATGCAAATTGCCTAGAGCCCTTGCCTTATTCAAAGGAGGATCTTTTTCTTTTCAATTTCTTTTGGATTTTTGAGTTTAGGGTTTTAGAGCAACTTTCTACGACCACTCAACCTACCCAAGACTCGAAGAGAACCTTAAGTTCTAAGCATCTTTGTGTGAAATGTGATAGACTCACTGATCGGCAATTAAAATGGACTTCAGGTTTTTATGCCCCTAGGTGGCCTTGAAAAGAAATTCTGCCTAAAGGTGTATCTATTCGACCGATAGCTTTCTCCCTACTTTTATTTTTATGGGGTCAACACAAGAGCGAACCCAGTGTATATCTCCCCGACTTAGTCTACTTCTCTGCTTCTTCCTAAATGTTTTGGAATTTTACATGCATTTCTTGAGCTGGGTTCTGGACAACCTACCAATGGGCTGTTACCCACGATAACTTACCAGCCATACTCGTGTGGTGAAGTCTGGCTTATTTCTTTTTCTTTTCTTTTCCTTTTTTTTTAAGTAGGTGGCTTCCCTAATCTAAGATTTACCTAAAGGCAGCAGGAAAAGAATGGTCGTGTGACTGGGCTCTGGACAACCTACCTATGGGTTGTTACCCATGATAACTTACCAGCCATATCACCCTAGAAGATTCATTAGCTACCCAATTTCCATAAAAATCGTCGAAAAGCAAGTCAATGCAAATAGTGTGTAGATTCTTAGACTTAAAATCCCCTCAAATCAGAGGGTGGGTTGATAAGTCGGGTACTTATCACCCCAACTTATTTAACCAATTAAAATCTAAATTTAGAATGGCGAGGACTCAAGAAACAAGTCCACATTTTAGTGGACACCCAGGCTGATTAAGCCTGAAGACCTGAAGGGTTTAAGCATTCAAATCACACAGTTTTATTCTCTAAGATTGAAAATTTTTTAAAGCCCAAGTTCTCTTTCCTAATTCAACTTCTTTTTTTTTAAATAAAGAGAAAATAAAAAGAATCTACGGAGCTAACAAAATAATTGAGAGATGAATATCCACCCCCCCATGCCTATCTAATGCAATGTCCTCATTGTAGTAAAAAGACATGAAATAGAGTGGAGTAAAGTAGAAAGCACCTAAATTGCGTGAATAACGGGTCTGCTCCAAGATGAAAAGAACCGTATACATGCTAAATTTAGTGCCTTCAGCTAGGCACACTATACACAGAAGAAAAAATAAAGAATTCACAGGTGCAGGTCAGAATCATAATAAAAAGATTCACTTCAGGACCTGCCAGCAAATGTCCACAGATGTGGGTCAAATTGTGATGCAGACACATACCCCATGGTCAAGTATATCTAAGGTTTTTGATAAAAATTATCCAAAACCTGAGATCAGCATGCAAGCGGGGTCGAGCCTGCGATTTATGAGGGTGCAACCCAAGACCAAAAAGTCTGGTTACAGAGAAATCAAGCTCAGAAGGATAATCAATGAATGTGCACTTGGGTTGGATACCCTCTGAAAAGATGTCATAAGGGTCTTGGTAGAAGGTTGGGAGTTTTATACAAATTGGAACCCTTAGATTCGGTCTTTTGCTTCCTCCAGAATTAACTTCCCATATTCATATTTCCCATCTCCTATTCTCCTCATTCAGACTTTCAAATTCCGAGACCTCCTGCATGTTAATAACCCCGTCTGAATTTTCCAAGTCTAAAAGATGTGACTAAATCAGAATGGACTTGGGTTTAGTGATTTCAAAATCTTTAGTAAGCTCAAAGGGGTGTAATTGAGGAATGGGGCTTTGAATTGAATCCTTCATGAAATCAGGATCTGAATCTATCATGCAAGCCCCAACAGGATCAAGTCCCTCAATTTCAGGGCCATCAAATGATTTATCGAATTCCTCAAGCCCAGTTGTCTCACTAAAATCGTGTCCTGTAAACTCATGTGAGACTTCGCATAATGATTCTTCACCTTCAGAATCAAAGAAATCTGAATCCGCATTAATGTATGTCTCAAAATCATCAATCACTTTCTAATCCATGAAGACACGTTTCCTCATACCTCGGCTCAAGGATCTCAGGTGAAGAAATCAAATCATCCTTATTTGATTGCTCTAAAACAACCTGGTCAATCCCGATCTCGTAACATGTATCCCCCCCAACAGGTGCCTGAGCGAGTTCTGACATTGGCTCTTTTGAAGGGGGTTCATCCTGGAAATCATCCCAAGATTGAACTAAAGAAACCACAAATCTCATTCTCAATTTTGATAATTTTTCAAGTAAAAACTCACCCGGGCCCTTATTCTTAACATCCTAGAGCCAATCCAACAAATACTTATTCAAATCATCAATCATTTCAATCAGGGGCTCCAATTCTTCAGTGCAAGGTGTTGCCTGAGCTTCTAAAGATTGTATAGTATTCCTCAAGTTAGCCAATACCTTCTTTGGACCTGGTTAACCTGAACCAAATGGTTTGGTTCAGGGTTGCGTGGGTTTGGGTTCAATGCAGGGGAATCAATGAATTGAGGATCTTGATACCCTCCCTAATAATAGGTCATTTTAGGTTGTTCATAAGGTGGTGATGACCTAAAGGCAGTGTATTCAGGGAAGGGGTAAGGATCAGTGTATCCTTCTTGATTATAGATCATATTAGGTTGTCTAAATGAGGGTGAGGATCTATAATTGGTGTAGCTCGGAGAAGGATAAGAATCAAGATCATGGTATCCAGGGTTAAACCCTGAACACAAATGTCTGGAACTGTATCCCCAATCAAGATTATCCCAACTAGAAGATGAATGAGAATAAGTCTAGTTGGAATAATAATCATTTTGGGAATAAGTAGTAGTAGAAGGGTAGGAGTGGAAGTGTGAATAAGATGTGGAAGGATCCATGACAGAATAGGAGGAAGAAAGGTGCCCTGCATTACAAACAAACAAACCTGTCCTTAAGTGGGCTAGCCTAAAGACCTACAGACTCCCAGAACCCGTCTTGAGATTAATAAATGATTTGATCTACTTCTTTCTGGTCAATCCAACCAGTTAGAGGGAGGGATTGGGGAGAAGGTTCTTCCTTCGGTTTGCTCCTCAAGTTCCTAGTGTACCCCCCAGCCACGATCGTTTGACTCTACTCCCTTAGCTAGACATCATATTGAACGATAGAAACAGACTAATCGAAAATAATCTCGGTCTGGACTCCGAAGAGCGAGGCCAATCCTTAGGGCCAATGTCTACTGTGTTTTAATTAAGGTTAGGTTTGAATGTGCCTTGGAATGTGATGGGCCCCTTA
This sequence comes from Thalassia testudinum, assembly GCA_037157565.1. Taxonomy (NCBI): domain Eukaryota; kingdom Viridiplantae; phylum Streptophyta; class Magnoliopsida; order Alismatales; family Hydrocharitaceae; genus Thalassia; species Thalassia testudinum. The sequence goes on from JAZHRO010000031.1 coordinate 152,894,602, forward strand.
TCTGGGTTGTGCCCTTAATGATTGATTGATATGTGTGTGCGTGCACAACCAATGATTTTCAAGCAAGATTATTTTTGGTTGTGGTGAATTTTAGGGTTTAAATCTTGTTTAGTAGCTTTTAGGATTCAATTTTAGGTGTATTCAATCAAGTTTAGTTGGCAGACCAAGTTTTGAAAGCACAAGTGAAGATGTTTTCCTTTAAAGCTTAAAAGAATGTGGAGTGCTTGGTAAATCCCTAAAAGTTGAACCTATGTGGCAGCTACTTGATGAGTTGCTTTTAGTTGAAGTGGTGAGGCCTAAACAACTCAAACAATTAACTTGATGCACCACTTAGTTAGGCACACAAGTTGTTACCTAATCTGATTTCTACTCAATTATGTGTTTGGGTGTGTGTACCGATTCCAAAGATCGGGTTATCGGTTGAGTTTGAAAATCAGAAGAGGTTGTGTACCTCTATGAGATTTTTTTAAAATTTTTCTTTATATGCAGAGGGTGAGACAGGTGGAGGTGACAAACAAATACTTAAAACTACCCTTAGAATTTATATGAACACCTAGGTTGATTTGTGTTTGTGTTATTAAGTGATGAAATGAAATCTAGTGGGTGGGGAGGTGGGGGTAAACTTACAAACCCTTCAACAACACTTTACTCCAATCTACCGCTTTTGCTCACCTTGTGAGAGTACCTGCAATAACAATAAGAAAGGAGAGAAGTGACGTAAAAGAAAAGTAAGGCAAGAAAACGTGAAAAATCAACGAGTGTCGCCTCCCCGGCAACAGCTCCAAAATGTTTGATGCGGAAAACTACGTAAAAATGATTGAGTTTTGAAAACTCGTCTTCGTAGTGTGATTTGCGAAGAAATCCGTCAATAGATAAATTTATACCGAAACTCTAAGAATTCCAGATCGAACATAGAGAGGCAGACATTTGATTCAAAACCGCGTTTGTTTAATTGTCATGAAGCAGATTAGCTAGTTGAATTGAATCTAAACTAACTATCTACTTAAAGAATAAAGAATAGAAGATAGAGAGAGAATATTACAAAAATAAAGAGAAAACAAAGATTGAATAAACATGGATTTCATTAGCACAAGCTAATGTTCATTACAGTTACAACTACTCATTACACTAGAAAGCAGGAAACCTACACTAGAAAGCGGGAAATCTATACTAGAAAGCAGTAAAAGAGAAGATAGAGAGAAGTTATCCTCCTCGACAGCTGCTTGGAGGACGAGCCGGAGGGGCGATGCCTGAAAGATGGAGGACAAAGCGGGAAGAACTGGGGGCGAGGCAGGACGTTGTCGTCACGGGATCCACTTCACGAATGGAGTGAGAGGGCAACCGCGGGATGCTCCACGAAGGGGGAAGAAGGTGGAAATTTTCTAATTTTAACTCTAATGGAGCATCCTGGGTTTGGGACAAGCTCTTAAAGCTAAAGAGGGGGTGAGAGAAGAGAGGAAGGCATGAAGTGTGGTGGTCGTAGGGCTATTTATAGGTGAGGTTTGAATGGGCAAATAGGTCATTTTACTTTAAAAACATTAAATCAGGGTCTTTAGTGATGGACAAAATCGTCACTAAAGCCCAGATCGTGGGCTTAGTTGCCGCGCACGCCCAACGTACGTGCATGTACGTGCATTCTCAACCGTCCAATCGCAAGATCGAATGACTTAAGATGCACAAACCCGCTCATTGCTTAGCGCCTTAACGCATGCTCACACCAACTCTCAGCCATCCATCTTGCATCCGATGGCTCAGATCACATCGCGCCCACGCCTCTTCAACGCAAGCACTCGCCCGCACGCGATCCTCGCTCATCCGTGCAGCTACATTGCATGCCATTTGACTACTCGCGCCGCATCCAATGGCTGAAATCAGCTACTTCGCGCCCGCGGCTTGATTTGAGGTGCATTGGGGATCAAACCCACGCCTCTCGCTAGTGAAGAAGCACTCAACCACTGCGCTGCGGTGTGCTTTTGGTCGCACGGATGTTTTAAGGCCAGGTTCTTGCAACCATTTGATGGTGATCCAACGGTTGAGATTGTCTGGTCCTATGTCTTCAGATGTGAAGAGGGCACGCTTTGGATGTGGGCGTGAGCTCTCTCAGCCGTTAGATCTTGATCTAATGGCTGAAATCATCTACGCAGTTGAGGAGATGAAGTGCAGTGGCAGGTCCTTGGGCTGATTGGGCGATTGAGATGGTGCCACAAGGCACCATCTTGGTCATCCATCTTCTATGTCTTATAGATGGTGCCACGGATGTCAGATTGGATCAATTTTTGCATTGTTGGGCTATAATCGTCGATCCGAACCTATTCGTGCAGTTGGATTAGTCATTTGAAGTGCAGATTGACACCATCTTGGCCCTTGATCTATGACCTTCCTCAAATTATATCAGATGCTACGGAAGTCTGAACGGGATGACTTTGAAGTCGTTGAACTCTGATCGTTGCCCTGATCAGACCCATACAATTAGATCTTCAATCCGAGGCCCCGATTGAATATCGCCCTATTAGCTAACCACAAAAAGAGGAAATTAACCTAAATGCAAGATGATGCATATTTTACAATATTTATAATGTATAACGCAACTCTACGCCTAAGAACACGCATAAATAGATAGTTTATGCAATATAAACGTGTTTACATCAATTGGGTTGGAACTGCCTCTGATGGGAACTCCCGAGCTAGCTTAGCTACTAGTTGACAAGTAGTAGCCAAGCTGGAGGGAGTTTAGCTACCATGAGTTGAGTGGAGTTAGGGAGAGCTGGACTTGAGCTGAGGTGAACTCTTGTCAACTTGGTTGAGCTAGCTAAAGCTCCCAGTGAACTGATCGAAGTTGAGATGAGCTAGACTCAACTAAGTTAACCTGGATCTAAGCTGACTTGAGTTAGGTTGAGCTAAGATGAGCTGCCATTTAGCTAATATGAGTTGAATGGAGATAAATGGGTCTAACCATAACCCAAGTGAGCTTGTATCCAGCTATGGTGAGCTAGAATTGGTTGAGTCTCAGCTAGAATGAGCTTCCTCTTCACTAGTTGCCTTCATGAGTGTTAGAGTTTTAAGGACCTGTTAATCTGTTTGTCCTTAACACTCAAATAAACATATCAAAAACACAACAAAATATGCAATGCATGCTTAACCTAATTGATGCCTAAATGCAACGCAAAAACCCGTTTGTGAAGTTAAAATCCTAAGAGCTAGGTTCTGTTTTAGGGCATAAGAATGATGATAAACTGGCATTTATCAGGAGACAACCCGTCATTTTTGAAAAACTCGAGACCCTTCTAACCTATCTTATAGCTGAAATCTTATTGCAATTTAAGGTTCGCCCGATAGAACAACCGACACCACCTTTGTTACTTGTATCAAAGCTTGAAATCGTCCACAAGAGTCATTCTGACCTGTTGATAGTGTTTTAAGGATGTTTATGAAATGGTCATCGTAGTACACTCCACAAATCGCTGAAAGCACTTAAATTTGTAAACTAGAAATCTACTTGGAGTCCGAGGTCATTCGCGGGGAGCAAATATGGAATTTACGCACTAATCTCAATTTAGAATTAATGAGCATAATTAATTAGTCATAATAAAAGATGTTCAATGAATAAACTGCTCAAAAATAATTTTCAAATATAAATCAATGTATCTCAAAGATTCATGGGATAAAAAGAATGGAAGATAGCTATAAAAATGGTGATTTAAATCACCAATTATATCCATAATCAAGCACGTATCCCAAATATATCAACCATTCAATATTGCTACAGTGGCTAGAACCACTTATGCTAATTATCCTCGTTAGACGAGCCTCAAATGTCTCAACAGTATCAGATGAATAATGCCACAGTACCACCTCAGACGTCGGTGTAAGGCTTTAGACACCTTAACTATCACAGCACCATAGTAAGGCACACAAGGGTGCCTCTCAAGCACAAGAGCCAACCTTCCTCAGAGGCTAAGTTTTAGCCTTCTCTTTCTTCGGTAAGCACCCTGAGGTGTTCTAATGTGAAGCAAAACCCTCCCCCATCCTCACAATTTTTTTCGCTTATTCTCTCATAACCAGGCATAATCGGGTCGGAATGCAAGTAATCAGGTCATGAGCATGGGTCCATGCTAACCGAGGGTGCAGGTGAGCAAGCATGCATGGGCATGTGCGTGTGATGGACCTAAGCCCTCATGATCTTGGGCAAATGGCTTAAGGCACGAAAACAAGATATATGCGATCAACAGTTTGTGGCTATACGATGTGGACCTATCCCATGTCTTCTTCGCTTGCTGCCTCCATTGTGTTCAACTACTAATGCGACTTCATCGAATTGAAGTTGATAACGTTGCCTAATGCTTCAATTGAGAGCTTGGGGCTCTTCTTGGCTGGGAACCACAGCACCTGGGAGTCGCACGAGGTCAGCGCAGCTCGAAGCATGGCGGTCGGAGCCAGAGATGATGGCGGTGACAGGCGAGGACCGGCGAGACCTGAAACGCACAAGTGCGGGCTCTAGGCCCCAATCAAATAGCTCCGGAGCTTCACCAAGTGGAGGCGAAGGTGATGGTGGTGTTTCTGTGATGTGTGAATGCATGTAGAGGGTTGAGGGAGTCGGAGACGGTGTACAGGTGAGGGTGAGTTTGACGGAGGTTTTGAGTGGGTGAAAGGGCAAATAAGTACAAGACTTTTGGATGTGGTGTGGTGGAGGTTTTAGGAGTTGTGGCGAGAGGAATGACGCAGTGAAGCGGGAGTGCAAGCTCACCAGAGGTATGCCGGCGCTGGGGAAGGCGATGGTGGAACAGGCGTATGGGTGAGCAAACCTAACTTCTAAGGGTGTAGAGAGATTCAAGGGAGGGTGAGGAGTCAAAGGAGAGTAGTTGCAAATGAAGAGAGAGAGGAGATGACGCCAGCTGTGACTGGCCGGCACCGCCAGAGACAAAAGAGCTCTGGAGATGAGGACAGCAACGAGGAAGGAGTTGGAGAGCTCCTCACATGTATGGCGGGATGCGAAAGGAAGAGAGGAAGTGTTTCCCGCTACTTATGGTATGTGGCAACTGGCGAGGAAGCCAGAGAGAGAAGGTCACCAGAGCGAGCTTGGAGCCAGCTGGAGGTAGTAGAAGGACATTTCTAGGCCAAAAACTCGCTAAGGAGCAAGGCCTTCCGAGTGGGATTTTTTTAAAGGTCCATGGGTGGCTTCCAAGCTTAGGAAGAAGCTAGAGAAGCTCAACATTTTGGGGAAGAAGATCCCTGAAATCCTTGCGTTCGCATGACCTTTAGAGCCCAAATCAAGGTCCAAGATGCGCTTCAACTGATTAAGAAAGTTCTCAAGATCAATCCCACCGATTTGGAGGGATTTGGTCGAGAAATCAGGGAGAAATCCCAGATTGAAGGTTGGCTTCTTTGGGTTCACACTGTTAATGGTGGCAGGGACCATTTTTAAGAGAACGATGAGAAGTTAGGGGGCTAGATGCAAAGCCTTCGAAACCCGAGGGGTTAAATGTAAGAAATAGAATTTTGAAGGGCTAAATTGCAAATTAAGTCAAGACGGATTCTGATTGGGTCCAAATTTTGGTACAAACCTAATTTGGACCCAAGGAATCTAATAGTGAACTTATATTTCAGTTTTGACCACATTTGACTAGACACTTTGCATAGAAGCCCAAATTAGGGTAGAATTTCATCTGAAACTCTGTTCTAGGTCAAAATAAGTTTAGATGGTCAAGCCAATAATACCAAACCCCTCAGAATATTTTTATATGAATTTAGGAGGTTTAGATGAAATTTATCCTGATCGAAACCTCTGTAATTCAAGTAGGCATGAAATTAGGGTTTTAAATGCTGTTGCGGTTCTCGAAAAGCGTGAAACCTTATTTCTGTTTGTATGGACCCACTCTTAGGACTTTAATGCTCATTAAACCTTCAATTAATCCCTATTAAACCCCTTGGATACTCTATTTTCATGATGTGATGTTAAAACTACAAAATTAACCTTGTTTTAATATTTCCTTCTCAAAATGGATCTAAATGGAATTATGGCTCTCAGGCGATCATGTAGGAGCATTTGTCACTTGATTTTTACTAATTTAAACTAGTTATGGCTAATGATAGTGTTACCATCATACCCCCATGCCTAACTTTTGTTAGTCCCTAGCAAAATCTCATGGAAAGAACTAGATCTCTAGACCATGCTTTTATGCTCAAATGCCTGATTTGTGCCACTATCTAGAAATTAGATCATAATGCCAACAATAAGCCTAGAGGTACTTAAGTATCAATCAAGATCCAGAGCTGACCAGCTTCAACCTAGGTTTACAGTGAAGGTTTCTAAGGCCCGCAAAAACTGCCTGTAGGTTTGTTGAACCCAGTAGTTAAAGCACCCGTGCGTAAAATGTAATAAGTCCAGGTTTAGTTTGCCAGTGTATTTTTATAAGAGAGAGATAGAGAAATATTTTTTATTTGAAGACTTTTCTTTCTTTTATTTTTATTTTCCCCTAAATCTAACCTCAGATTGGCCTTAAACACAGTCTGCATCGGATTCCTTGTCCCCACCATCAATCCTCGAAGGGTCCTTGGCTTTCAATAGTTCAGGATAACACCGCCCATGGCAACTCCCAGAACCTTGGCTTTCGACACTTTGGGATAGTGCCGCCCATGGCGATCTATAGCTGAATTCAGGCCTTGGCAATCGACATTTCGGGATAATCTTACCCATGGCACCTGAACCAGCACAAGGTGCTTACATGTCCCCAGTAGGATATTTAGATATCCTAGGAGACAAGCACTGAGGAGACAATATGTTATTACGCATCTTCGAGGGAAATTTCCTACCTCTTCGCGCAGGGAACTCATCCAATCAACTTGTGTCTTCGAGCCACTCTTAAGCTAGATCTTCAAGATAGCTTTTCAGTACAGAACACTTTTGTCATGATTTTCCTTATTAAATGCACTGAATCAGACTAGTGTGTGATTTTGGGTACTTAGGTCACAAAGTCCTGTAAACCAAAGGGCAGGCAACGAGGCCGAATAATCCCTAAGCCTTAGACATATTACATCAGCTTCGCACTTTCCTCAACCTCTTGATGGTTAATCCAGATCTTAATGAATACGTGAGTGTTTAAACTCTAAATCAAGCCTAAGAGGCCTAAGATCAGCACTCATTACTAATCTTCTTGTCTCTAGTATTTCAGGACTTAATCTTTATTTTGTTTTGGTCTAGAGCTTAAGTAAATCCCATAATCAATTGCTATGACTATCATTTCTTCTTGATTTTTGCTCCTTTTTGCATTCTGCATTTCCTCCTCTTTTCCTCCTTAAGAAAGATTTGCGATCAATTCATAAAATTTTACTCCCTTTCTCTATTTTTTTAAAATATGTGTATTTTTTTGTGAGAACCCCTCAAAGAATTGAATTTTCATTTGTTTGCACTTAACACCCCCAATGCCCAAGTTTTGCAATGTCCTCATTGTAAGCTAGGTGGGTACAAATTCAGCTTGATTCAAGGTTTAGAATAAGGTCAAAGGGTGGGTGAATGGGTCGGGATGACTGTTTGCAGACAATTTCAAGCTTTGATACGAGTACCAAAGGTGGAGTCGGCTGTTCTAAATTTGAACTCAAAAGTGCAGTAGGAGTGTAGCTCAAAAGGATGATCAGAAGGGCCTCAGGTTTTTCAAATTGATGGGTTGCCTCCTGTTAAGCAATAAATTCAATGTCTTTAGCCAAGCAGAAGGTGGTCAAGGAGAAGGGGTGGTTAAATCAGAGGAGTTTTGTAGAACAAGCACCTTGATAAGTAGCCTGGTTGGCCCAACCAGGTGCTTATTCAGATCAACAGGCTAATGATACAAACCAAACCCAATCAATCTAGTGGGTTGATGGATATGAATCAATAGGTATGGAGCCCACCACATATTTTAAGGCTCAAAAAGATGTGGAAATGAAAATCCAAAGTTTGGCTAAATTGGCTCAACCTAATCAAAGTAAGGGTCCTCAAAAGAAAATGGATCGGTAGAGAATGTAGGAACCCTACTATTTAGATCAAAGAAGGATAAGACGTGATTAACGATCTGATCAATGTCCGATTCCTGATCAACAGATGGAGGTGAATCATGTGCAATCGAAATAGAGAGAGGTGAATCAGAGTAGAAATTGATTCCGGTGGCGAGTCGGGGTTTGGAATCGGATTTTGGAAGGCTCTGGCTCTGTGATGGAAGGTGTGGCTTTTTCAAAACCTAGGTGTAGTGAGGGCTCTTCTAGAAATGATTCAAAGATAGGTTCCTCTAGAGAGTCTTCATGATGCTTATACAAATCAAATGCAAATGCCTGGAGAGTGCTTATAAGATGATGGAAATCTGAGTCAGTGAAAGATTTGAATTCTGGATTATGGACACTCTCGGCACTTATTCTTTCTAATTCCTGCGGATCATAAAAGGATGATTCTTACTCAATGGAACACGATTTCAAATCAATGATCTCAGGATTAGGGACCTCAGAATCAGAATCAAAGAACAGATCATGGATGCTGAGGTCGTAGACTGGCTCGTAATTGTCAGGAAACAAAGGTTCTCCAAAATCAGAATATGATTTGAAATCATCGGAGAATCTGTAAAAATCAATTTCTGAATCTGATTCCATATCGGGATTTCCACCACAGGATAAATCATAATGCATAGAATCAACAACCTGACTTGGATCTAACCTAATCTCAAATTCCGAGCTCAAAGAGGTGTCCTTATTAGGCATAGGCTTGGGTTCTTGGCTCCTAGGGTAGACCCAATTAAATCCCAACTCTTCCAACTCCTCTGTTTCTATATCGTAAATCGGTGTGACTTTCGAAAAATCAATACGTTCTTCTAAGGAGTTTGGAGAGGTGTAATCATCAAATACAGGCCCAGAATCATAATGCAGAGTTAAAATCTGATTCTCATCATATTAGGCCTCATGATCATCCTAAATAGGCTTGAATCTAGATTATAGGTCAAGGTTAGGAATTAGGTCACTAGAATCTGGACTTGATTCTATTAAGATGTCAGAATTACTATCGAGGACTACCTTAATAGGATAAGGCTCAGGAATTACATCCTCGAGAGGTTCTGATCCAAGTTCACTACAAGTGTTTGGGAAATCAAGGCATGACGGACCAGCTTCATGGCTTTTTAAGGTTGGTTCAAAATCGGGTACACTTGCAATTGGATCCACCCAACCAGCATCAAGATCAAGTATGTCCTTCTGCACACAATTCAAATATGATTCCATTTGGGTTGGGCGTCCACAACAACTTTGATTTTCGAACCCGGGCTCTGGGAAATCATATTGATCCTCAATGTTGCTTCAAGGTTTCTCATCAATTTCAAGTGTTGGTATGGGTATTTTTTATTAATGGTTTGTTGTAATGTATTTAACATATACCTACGTTTCTCCATGAGACCCTAGTATATTTCCCAAAGTTATGGATTTGACAAACATCATATATACTCAGTATTATGTAGTCTCTACAATTCACTATATTCTAATAAAAGCTCATCCCAGGTTGAACCATGTATCATTTGTGAAAATATTATTCCAACACAGTTTATAATGTGGGTTGTTGTTTATGGTATATTAACCTGAATGTGCCTAGATAGATTTGAGGTTTTGTAATATTCATCATGATGTCTAAGAGCAGCCTCGAACATCTTTTCTTTCATGCTCATTTGGGATTCAGGTTTCCTAAACAGTCTTCCTAAATTGTCAGGTTACATTTTCAAATCTGGTGATGGATCAAGATGTAGAATTAAATTCAGGTTCAGATTGAATCAATTAGATCAGATCAGAAATCCTCAAGAAGATCAACTCTAATGGAGGCCTCTAGGTCAAACCTAGGGACCTTTCCTATGTATGTGCTCTAAAGAATAGATGAGGGACTGGATATGAATTAGACCCAATCAAGACACCCAAAGATTTTTGGATGACTAAGGTTGTTTCAAGGCGGATGATACCTCTGAATCAAAAATTCACACATCTGAGAATTACTTGGACAGCTAGGAAAGAAGAGCCCTACAAAGGCTCCTACATGGTAGAGCATCCCCATAAGTTACAAGGTTTTCCCCACCCGACCTTCCTTGTCACTACAGTTCCAAGTAGACCAGAATGTATGCATTGAGACCTTAAGTCTACCGATTTTAGTCCTAATGTGTGCCTTGAATTTCACTTAATTAGAAGTTAATTCAATTGTGACCTAATTTGGAGGTTGGTTGGCCTACAAGGTGGACCAACTTTACCTGACCTACCCTAAAGATGGAAGATGAAATTTGGGTCAAGACCTAAAAATTCACCTCGAATTGACTCTCAGGTTATTAGGTCCAAAATTTTAGGGTTCAAGTGAATTTAGAACCTGATTTTAGAGTTTACTTGAATAAATCTTTTCAAACAAGAGCTTGGGTAGTACATTAATTGCGCATCAATCATAGGTTCTAAAATGCCTAGATTATGATAGATTTCTAGAATAGTTATAAATATTACATTCATTTTATGCATAGTTTGCATTTGCATCATATTTAGTTGCTTATTAATAAATAATGTATTTTATGGACCTAATTATGATTAATGTCTTATCTTGTAATTGCAGGTTTATATGGGAATAATAAATCAAGAAAAAAAAAGAGACCAAGAAATAAGATGGAGGAAATGAAAGGAAAAGATCCAAGAAGCCAAAGAATAGAAGAAAAAATTAAAGGAGTAAGAGAGGAGGAATAAATCTATTACTTCATCCACCACCAAATAGACTTACCTTAACCCAAACTAATTTTCCTTTCCTAATCCCAATTTTCCTCGCAACCCCACCTCTTCCTTACTCTCACCGTTCTCCCAATCTCAATCCCATACACTTACCGAAATCACATGAAACGTAATTCTATTCCCTTATCCCCTACCAAATTAAAACACCGTGCAAAATATCCACGTCAACCCAACCATCCACAGCCATATCCCCTTCGCACAATTCCCAACCACGTCAACATATAACCCCTCCAAACCGATCCATGCAACAAAACCCCCAAAATCCCACCTTCCAACAATTTCCCACATCCGAACTCTATCCCCTCCGCTTCTTGATTTATCCTCTCTCGCCTTCAATTAAAAAATCCATCCAATTTATCCCTTCCCCCACCGTACTCCCTACAAGGGATTTCCTCCCAAAAAAAAAAAAAAAAATCCCATTTCCTTCCCAACGTCCTACCCCTCTCTCTCAATTATTTAATCCCTCTCCACCGAAAAAATCAAGGGAAATAATAAAAAAGGCCACCGATCCCCTCTCCCATCGTCCTCTTCCTCCTCTCCTCTCTCCGACTCTCCATCATCTCCGACTTCCACTCTCCATCATCCCCCGAGGGCACCTTCAGTGGACCATTATTGCTCCACTACTTATTTCAAAGGCTACCAAGGATTACTCCTTGGTGTTCTCTTTCTATAGATATAATTTTTTATTTTTAGTATATTTAGATCTAGTAGTTCTAGTATTTTTTTTATTCAACTAGACGTGGAACCATTATATGATATTTATAAAGTTGATGTGCTTCAAATATCTCCTACTATTTCTATTTAGTATCTAGTTAGAGTAGATCTTTATATCCAAAAATCAAAAATCCTAAAAAAAATTTGCAAACAAAGAATCGAAAAAAAAACATATTTGTATGGCTGCACCGATCCAAATTAACGACTCACACATTTTTTTTGAACTAACTGAACAGTCCTGATATAACGAAAATTGTGGAAACAGAGATGCACATATTTACATTTTATATCTCCTTAACGAGTGCACTTATTATCAGCGAAAATAAGAGAACAAGAGAGATTAATATTCGCTAGTTGGAGATTGGATTACGCATTTAAGAGCCAAGTCTAGTTTTAGGAGTCTAGTTAGTTTATCGATTTCAATTTCGTATTTTTCGCCTCTCTGAGTTCGACCGAGACTTACCAAGTTTTGTTATATTTTATTTGTCGACGTGTTTCATATTATTCTACGATGAAATCATTTTTTAAAACACGATTTACGTGCCGAACACAGACCAATGCGAGAACATCAACTTTAATGCATGCAAGTGTGTACTAGCACTTCAAACTCTAAAGTGAAAACCCTAATCGACTAATTTCATCTCAAATATAATACCTTGGACTCAAACAAGAATGTGAGTAGTCCAAAATGTTTAAAATTTAAGCATAAATCCCTAGTAGGTACAAGAAATCAGGATAGACATCTTTAATCAAAATCGTCTCAACTTTAATTAGTTAACAAATCAATTTCGCAAATCAAGAAATTTTGCCTTTAAATGATAATTACTAGAAAAGTAAAGCAAGTGGATCCTAATTATTTCTTTCCTTCTTCTCTTTCCCCAAATTAGGAGGTTGATTAGGGAAGAAGAGAGATTTTACCTGCCCCTCAGTGGCTGATTGCACGAAAGATCTTCTCGTGATGTACCTCGCAAAATCACTACAAAATAGATAGGACAAGTTAGTGCTCAAATCAATAAAAAAAGATATGATTAGTAGTGATATGTGTGTTGCTCCCCGGCAACGTCACTAAAATGTTTATAGCGTTTTGATGATGTTTATAAAATGGTCGTCGTAGTACCCTCCACAAATAGCTACAAACACATAAATTTGTAAACTCAAAATCCACTTGGAGTCCGAGGTCGTTCGCTGGGGGCAAATGTGGAATTCAAGCACTAATCTCAATTCAGAATTAATGAGCATAATTAATTAGTCACACTAAAAGATGTTCAATGAATAAACTGTTCAGAAATAATATTCAAATATAAATCAATGTATCTCAAGGATACATGGGACAAAAAGAATGGAAGAAACCTATAAAAATGGTGATTTAAATCACCAATTATATCCACCAATCAAGCACGTATCCCAAATATATCAGCCATTCAAAATTGTTACAGTGGCTAGAACCACTTATGCCAACTATCCACATCAGATGAGCCTCAAATGTCTCAAGAGTATCAGATGAATAATGCCTGTTACGAACGCACTCAAGACGTTTTTTTAAGACGTCTGGGACCACTTCCAGACGTCTAGGATCTATTTTCGGTGGCACGCGGAACTGCGTCTGCGCGCAGGCACGCGCAGACCCGCAACCGTCTTCCTCTCTCTTTTTCCCTCTCTCCTCCTGCGACCGTAGGCGCAGCGTTGTCCGCTCTCTCTCTCCTCCTCGCGCGGCCTTAAAAGGGCCACGCCTCTCCCTCACTCCCGTCACCTCCGCCTCCTTCCTCTTCTCCTTCAGCCAGTGCGCGAGAGCATACGCGAGAGCGAGCGCGAGGGTGCAGCGGCGGCGGCAACAGCCGCGGCGGGTGCGGGAGGAGGTGCTGCGCGGGGGAGGAGGCGTCGGCCGTGAGGGCTTGAGCCTGCCGGGGCGGCGGGAGCCGGCCGGCGGGGACGCAGGAGGCGCGGAGTGGCACGGGAGGCCTACTGCGGCTCGAGCAGCAGGCGGAGCACTCACAGCGCGGCCGTGCGTCGCGAGCGGAGGGCGAGTGGCGCCCTGGTTCTGGAAAATTTTCCAGAATCAGACGTCTAGGCTGATATCCGGACGACTGGCACGACGTCTGGAAGACTGTCCAAACGTCTGAAAGGTGAGTTATTTCCGTCTTCTTCCTTTTCTTCGACTGACCGTACTGAGAGAGAGAGATGGGTACGCGCAGGTCCGGTGATTCGCATCCAACGCGAATCAGACGTCTGGCTCTAGTGCCAGACGGCGGGAACGACTTCCAGGCTTCCTAGGTGACCATCGGACATCTGGGAACTAGGCCAGACGTCCCCTCAGGCTTCTGGACGGCTGAGAGCCCACGCAGAGCGAGGTAATTCCCTGATCCACTTTTTAAGACGTCTGGAAAAAGTTCCAGACGTCTGATTTTACACTGTTTCGTCGTTTTCGACCCGTTTCGGGCCCGTTCGGGCTTCGTTTTCCACGTTTCAAGTTGCGTTCTTTTCGGAATTACATCCTCTACCTGTCTACAATAGCTGTATACTGTTTTGAGAAGTTTCTTGTGTTGATCCTTGTGATAGGACCCTATTTCGTTGCAGTCTCGGGAGTTGCGGAGGCACGTGGGATTCCCGACCACGCCTCCAGTTCGCCTGTTGTAACCGGTAGAGTGGCTTTAAGTATAATCTGTTAAATTATGAAACCATAAATAGAACCTAGGACATTGCATGAATCCTAGGAATGAGAAATAGATTGAATGATAGATTCCTAGGGTGTTGCATGAATCCTAGGGCTGGAAAACTAGATTGTATGATAGATCCTAGGATATGACATGAATCCTAGGATGGGAAAACTAGTGGAATGTATGAATACTGCAGTCTTGGAAAATGTGGAAAGGAAATACTAGCTGCCTGTGAATTGAATTAACAGCTGCCTGTTATGAATAAATAAACGTGATTGAGAATATGGATTGTAAGAACGTGAAACTGGAAAGTGAAACCTGGATGTTCTGAGTTAAAAGACCTAGAACCCTACGGGGAATTAGGAGTAGAACTCCTGGAAGGTGAATGGAATAGAATTGGGGAAGTGAGCTGGCCCTTGATACGGAGTACCAAGGAGAGCGACTGTCCCCCTGTTTAGTGCAGAGCGGAGCTAGCCGCCCCAGGGACCCGGGGTTAGGACTGGCCACTCTGTACCGACTTGCTGGCCCTCGTGTACGTAGTACCGAGGAGAGCTACTAGTGTAGGGAGGTACTAGCTACCCCATGGGCCCTAGGGTTCTGCTAGCCTCCCACACCGACTTGTTAGGCCCGCTGGGGCAAACCAGGGTAGTCAGGCGAGGGTGCGCGGACTGTGGAGGGGCAAGGCCCTTGTTTGGTTACTGTGGAGGGGTTGGACCCCTGTTACTGAGAGGGCTCTGCCCTGTACTGGTTCCGTGCTGTGCTTTGGGCGCACCCGTTAACGGAAACGACTGACCGTGTGCCAGTGCGGGTTAGCTACCCGTGTGTTTACCGCGCGTGCCGTAGTCACCGTTACGTCTGTCAGTGACCTTAGGGTGGTTGACTGAGAGTAGGATCACCACGGGGGACTCTCCCGGCCAGGAGAGCACCACGTGCTACTTCTACTGTTCGGAAAAGACTGCAATCAAGATCGTTCCCACGAGGAACATTCGAGATCAAGTGAAGGATCTGAGAAATAGATAAATTGTGAAATAATAGAAAGACGTAAATAAAGGAAGAAAGAAAATTTAAAACAGCTACTGTACACTTTACTGTTTCTTTAGTTTAGCTGCCACTCTACTCAGCGTTTTGCTGACGTGTTACACTCGTTACCTTTCAGGACCAGGTGTTGAGCAGCCAGGGTTAGCGGCTGCAGAGGACGCTAGGCCGAGTAGGGTCCAGTAGAGTTACCACTATTTTCTTGTACCTCTTTTTGTTCCGTTATAGTGAGTAGTTCTTGTTTCCGCTGTACTTTTCTTTACCTGCAGTTCATATTATGTTATGAATGTTGTTCTACTGTTGTGGTGGTATAAACTGTAGTGGTTTCTTTCCTTACTGCTGTATTTCCTTACTGTTAGTTATATTCATGCTGAATGTGGTTTATTTTACTGCTCTTTTGGTTACTTCCTCGTTGGACGACTAGGTCTTGGGATTAGTCGAGTCGGTTCGGTTCTCGTGTCTCGTAGGGACTTGGGAATCGGGTCATTACAATGCCATAGTACCACCTTAGACGTCAGTGTAAGGCTTCAGATACCTTAACTATCACAGCACCACAATAAGGTGCATAAGGGCGCCTCTCAAGCACAAGAGCCAACCTTCCTCAGAGGCTAAGTGTTAGCCTTCTCTTTCTTCAGCATGCACCCTGAGGTGTTCTAATGTGAAGCAAAACCCTTCCCCATCCTCCTCACAATTTTTTTCCTCTTATTCTCTGATAACCAGGCATAATCAGGTCAAAATGCGAGTAATCGGATCATGAGCATGGGTCCAAGCTCACCGAGGGTTGGGGTGAGTGAGGGTGCATGGGCATGTGCGTGTGGGGGACCCGATCCCTTGTGATCTTGGGCAAATGGCTTAAGGCACGAAAATAAGATATTTGCGACCAGCAACTCGTGGCTATACGATGTGGGACTATCCCACGTCTTCTTCACTTGCTACCTCCATTGCGTGCAGCTACTGATGCGGCTTCGTCGAATTGAAGCTTAGAACATTGCCTAATGCTTCAATTGAGAGCCTGAAGCTCTTCTTGGCTGGGAACCACAACACCTGGGAGTCGCATGAGGTTAGAGTAGCTCGGAGCACGGCAGTCGGAGCTAGAGATGATCGCAGCAACAGGCGAGGACTAGCGAGACCTTAAACGCACAAGTACAGGCTCTAGGCCCCAATCCAATAGCCCCTGAGCTTCGCCAAGTGGAGGCAAAGGTGATGGTGGTGTTCCTGTGATGTGTGAATGCGTGTAGAAGGCTGACGGAGTAGGAGACGGTGTACAAGTGAGAGTAAGTTCAATGGAGGTTTTGAGTGGGTGAAAGGGCGAATAGGTAGAGAGCTTTTGGTTGTGGAGGTGTGGCGAAGGTTTTGGGAGTTGTGGCGAGTGGAATGACACAACGGAGCGGGCGTGCGAGCTCGCTCGAGGTATGCCGGCATTAGGGAAGGCGATGGTGGAACAAGCGTATGGGTGAGCGAACCTAAGTTCTAAGAGTGTAAGGAGATTCAGGGGAAGGTGAGGAGTCGAAGGATAGTTGCGAACGAAGACAGAGAGGAGACGATGCCGGCTATGATTGGCTGATGCTGGAGATGAAGGAACTCCAGAGATGAGGATGGCGATGAGGAAAGGGTCGGAGAGCTCCTCGCACATACATTAAGGTGCGAAAGGAAGAGAGGAAGCGTTTCCCACTACCTATGGTATGTGGTAGCGAGTGAGGAAGCTGGAGAGAGGATATCATCAGAGTGAGCTTGGAGCGGGCTGGAGGTAGAAGGAGATTGCTAAGCCAAAAACTCGCTAAGGAGCAAGGCCTTGCGTGGGGGTTCTTTTAAAGGTCCAAGGGTGGCTTCCAAGCTTGGGAAGAAGCTAGAGAAGCTCAAAATTGCAAGGAAGAATATCCCTAAAATCCTTTCATTCTCATGACCTTTAGGGCCCAAATCAAGGTCCAAGATGCAGTTCAACTGATTGAGAAAGTTCTCAGGATCAATCCCTCCAATTTTGGAGGGATTTGGTCAAGAAATTAGGGAGAAATCCCTGATTGAAGGTCGGTTGCTATGGGTTCACACTGTTAATAGCGACAAGGATCATTTTGAAGAGAATGTAGAGAAGTTAGGGGGCTAGATGCAAAGACTTTGAAACCTGAGGGGCTAAATGTAAGAACTAGAGTTTTAAAGGACTAAATTGCAAACTTTGTTAAGATGGATTATGATTGGGTCCAAATTCTGATACAAACCTAATTTGTACCCAAGGAATCTAATGGTGAACTTTGATTTCAGTTTTGATCACGTTTTATTAGGCAATTTGCATAAAAGCCTAAATTTGGGTAAAATTCCATCTGAAACTCTGTTTTAGGTCAAAATAGGTTTAGATGGTCAAACCAAGGATACTAAACCTCTCATAATATTTTTCTATAAATTTTAGGTGATTTAGATGAATTTTATTCTGGCTAAAACCTCTGAAATTTAAGTAGGTCTAAAATTAGGGTTTTATGTGTTGTTCTCGAAAAGCGTGAAACGATGTTTCTGTCTGTATGGACCCACTCTTAGGAATTTAATGCTCATTAGACCTTCAATTAAATCCTAGCAAACCCCGTGGTTACTCTGCTTTCATGATGTAATGTTAAAACTGCAGAATTAACCATATTTTAATATTTTCTTCTCAAAATGAATCTGAATAGAATTATGGCTCTTAGGCGATCATGTAGGAGCATTTGTCACTTGATTTTCAATAATTTAAACTAGTTATAGCTAATGATGGTGTTACCATCATGAGATCACCACCCACCTGTTCTAATGTATAAATTAAGTTGAACTCAAACTCACCTAATTTACAATGAGGACATTGCAAATCTTAGACATAGGGGGTATTAAAGTTCAAAATGTTGTGAAAATCAATTCATGGAAGGGTTTCATTCAAAAAAAAAAGGAGAAAAGAGGAAAGGAGAGATAAAAGTGACCTAAATTGAAAACAATTGAGGAGAGAAAAGAAGAGAAAAGAAAAGAGAAAAAAAAGGAGTAATAAAAAAAAACAGAGAGAGAAATGAGATAATCCCTTATAATTGAGTATGGAATTTACCCAACTTTTAGGCTAAATCGAATGATGAATTAAAACCTAGAAGGCTAAAACTTAAGAGATTAGTGACGAGTATCGACCTTAGGCCTCTTGGACCTATTTTCAGGGTTTAAACACTCAAGTATTCATTAAAATCTAGATTAATCCTCGAAAGGTTGAGGAAAGTGCGAAGTTGATGTAGTAGGTCTAAGGCTTAAGGATTATTCGGCCCCGTTGCCTGCCGTTTGGTTTGCAGGACTTAGTAACCTAAACACCCAAAATCCATACACTAAGTCTGGTTCAGTGCGCTTAATAAAGAAATCATGCCAAAAGTGTTTTATTCTGAAAAGCTATCTCAAAGATCTAGCTTAGGAGCGGCTCGAAAACACAAATTGATTGGACAAGTTCCCAGCATGGAGACGTGGAAAATTTCCCTCGAAGATGCATATTAACATATAGTCTCCTCGGTGGTTATCTTCTAGGATATCTAAATATCTTACTGGGGGCATGTAAGCACCTTGTGCTGGTTTAGGTGCCATGGCCGGTATTATCCCGAAATGTCGATTTCTAGGGCCTGAATTTAGCTACAGAACGCCATAGGTGACACTATTCTGAAGTGTCGAAAGCCAAGGTTCTGGGGGTTACCATGAGCAGTGCTATCCTGAAGCATCAATTGCCAGGGACCCTTCGAGGATTGATGGTGGGGACAAGAAATCCGATACAGACCGTGTTTAGGGCCAATTCAAGGCTGGATCTAGGGAAATATAAAAAGAAAAGGGAGAAAACTCTCCAAATGAAATATCCTTCTCTATCTCTCTCTCTCATCAAAATGCACTGGCAAACTGAACATGGACACAATACACCTATGCATGGGTGCTTTAATCGCTGGGGTCAACGAACCTCTAGATAGTTTTTGCGAGCCTTAGAAACCTTCACAACAGACTCAGGCTGAAGCTAGTCAGGTCTAGATCTTGGCTAGTACTTGAATACCTCTAGGCCTATTGTTGGTATTTTGATATGATATTTAGAGATGTAGCTTAGTAAGGCATCCTAATCGTTACATCCAGCCTAGAGATCTAGTTTGTTCCATAGAATTTTGTTAAGAGACTAGCAAAAGCTAGGCATGAAGGTATGATGGGAACCCCATCATATGCCCTAACTATCATCATTTAGTCAGGTTTGATCGATAAAAGCTCCCACATAATCATCTGAAGGTCATAATTCCATAATATTCTAATTTGAGAGAAGAACGGGAAATTAGGGTTAATTATGTAATTTTAATAACACATCATGACCAAAGATTAACCACGAGGTTTGTCAAGGATTAAATGATGGTCAAATGAGCTTAAAAGTCCAAAATGTGGGTCAACATTGATAGAAACGAGGTTTCACACTTTTCGAGAACCACAACAACACACAAAACCTTAATTTCATACCTGCTTAAATTAAAGAGGTTTTGGTCAAGATAAAACTCATCTAAAATTTCTAACAATCATAGAAAAATATTCTCAGAGATTTGGTATCCTTGGCTTGACCATATGAACCCTTTTTGACCTAGAATAATCTCAGACAGAATTTTACCCTAATTTGGGGTTCTGTGCAAATTACCCAGTCAAACATAGTTAAAACTTAAATCTAACTTCACCATTAGATTTCCTTGGATCTAAATTAGGTTGGTACCAAAATCTGGGCCCAATCAGAGTCTATCTTGACCTAGTTTGTAATTTATCCCTTTAAAACTCTATTGCTTACATTTACCCCCTCGGGTTTTGAATTATTTGCAAACGGGCCCCTAACTTCTCATCATTTTCTTCACTTTGGTCTCTACCGCCATTGGCATTGGGAACGCATGAGAAGTTACCCCATTTGCCAGACCACATCTTGACCTCCAGATCAACGCTCGAGCTCAAGCAAACTCAAGATTTCTAAGGATTCTTTTCCCTGAAATTTTGAGCTTTTCAAGCTCCTTCCCAACCTTGGAGCTTGTCCTTGGCCCTTTAAAAGGACCCCATTCACCAAACTGTCCACCTTTGCAAGTATTAAAGGCAAAACACCTCTTCATTTCCTACCTCCGACCTGCTCCAACCTGCTCCAGCGACACCTCTACTCTGCCTTCGTCACCCTCTACCACATACAATAGGCAGAGGTAATCTTCCTCCCTTCGTCGTCCACTCCTCGCCATACCAACCAGGAGCTCCCTCTCCCTTCGACGTCGCCGTTCTCCCTCACCGGAGCTTTCCTCTTCTCCGGCTCCGACCCATCACAGCAGAATGCCCCCTCCTCCATCTCACTCCCTAATTCCCTTTAAACTCCTCTTTTACTCTACTTCATTTCTCTTCACTTAAATCTCGTTGTCGACTGCCGCTTTGCCCAAAACACCCCCGTCTTCCCAGTGTCCGGCACAAGCTCCGGCAAGCTCACGCCAGCGCTACACTGCACCAAATGCCTCGCTACCACCACCAAAACCTCCATTGAGTCTCACTAAGAAAAAACCCCAAATAAATTTGGGGCTTTCTCTTCTCTTTTCCTCTGTCGAACACACACACTCATATACACTATCACCGGCTTCAACAAAGCTCCACCAAGCTCGCCACACCCTAAAACCACTACCGTCGCACTCACCTTCGCACGGCAAATCTTTTGAGTGCTTCTGATAGGGTCAAAAGGCCATTTTCGTGTTTAAGAGATTTTGTTGGAGCTCCACCGTTGCCTTCATCTTCTCCGACTTCGCCCGCAATGCTATAGCCATCTCCAACTAAATTGCAATGCCCAGGGCCTGCGGAACTCATCCTGGAAGCTTTCCAGGTCATCAACTGAGCGCATCCATAGCAGCTACTTCTCCAATTGACCAGGCTTCCTAGCTGTAAGTGCACGAAGAATAGACGTGGGATAGTCCCACATCGTGTGTTTCAAGCCTCGCCACTACGTATAAAGTGAAACCGTCTCAACAGCCATTCACCCACGACACGAGGGTCAGGTCCCTACACACGCGCCTACGCACTCCTTGCTCGCGATCACGCCTGTGGGTCTAGACCCTGTATGCAACCCGATTACTTAGTTACTATTTTGACCCGTATACCTTGGTCTGAGTGAAAAATCTGAGAGGAAGTGGGTGGGTTTTGCTCTACAGCTCTAGGATTCGTGCCCTCCCTCTCTCTCAACACTTAGCTGAAATCTAAAGAGGCCCTTGCACCTCTGTGTTGGTGTGCTGCTGTTGTGCCATGTCTCCTCTGAGGTTCGAGGTAAGGCCCTTGTGCCTTGTGTGGTTCTGCTGGTGTTTGAGTCCCTGAATCAGGTTTTAAAAGTATTGCGTTGTAGTACAACTGAAATAGCATTCAAAACAGATATAATTTTATTACTCGAAAAGATTTTCGAAGTCGAACACAAGGAGCAAATTGGTATTTAGAAATCAAGATCACAATTTAAATTGAAAGAAATTGCAATACTAGCAGTATCAGAGTGCAAAAATATGGGAGTGAAATGGTGATGTAAATCACCAAGTACTCCTACAATATCACCAAATAATTCAATGTATGACTATGAAATGAAAGTAATGATTTATCGTCTGATTTGTGAATCAGATGACTTGAGGTATCTGATTTCCTTTCTCTTTCTCTTCTCTATCTTCTCCTTCCTTCTTCTTCTTCTTTTGTCTTCTCTTCTGACTTCCTTTGTCTTTACCTTCACGATTCTTCTCTTTCTCTTCTCTATCTTTCTCTTTGTGCTTTGGCTTCTCCTTCTTCTTCCTTCTTCTTCTTCCTGCCTTTACCTTTGTTCTACCTTGGCCCTAAGCTGCGCTGGCCTTCTCTTCTTCTTTCTTCTGCCTTAAGTCCTGCAGTCCTCTTCTTCTCCTGGCCTCCTCTTCCTCTTTAGACTGCGGCTAAGTGTTGGCCGGAGAACCCTGTAGCAAAACCCTACCCCTACCCACGCGAAACTCTCCTCTCTCTCTCTTAGGATTCGCTCTCCCAGAGCCACATAGGTAGTCAGATAATCGGGTCAAGTGCGTACCCGGAACCAGGCCCACCGGCGTGTGGTAGTGGGTGAGGAGTGCAGTCGGGTCAGGTCAGGGCAATTCCGTGGGGTGTGTTAGCCAACGAGACCGGGTCGGGTGAGTGGGACCTCACCCCGTGGATCTGAGGCGACAAGGCTACTTCACTTTTTCCTTTTATGCAAGTGTGGACGCTCTTTCACTTCTGAGGTGGGACTAAATGTCCCACCTTCCTTTCTCATGCGCCTGCAACAGGTTGATCTCCCAATTGTAGCAACTGTGGAGGCCTTCGACTAGAATCAAGAACCTGGATGCATGTGCGAGGGAATTCCATGCACCTGAGCTTGGCGGACTTGGAGCTACAGCAAGCTTGCTTCAAGCTCCGCAACAATGGTGGATGGGTGCTTGAACCTGAGAACACAAGAACGGCCTCACGGCCACGTCAAATCACTTAGGGAGGTTCACCGGAGCATGGTGAAGGTGCCAGGGGTGTCGACGTGGAGTGGTAATGCCTGTGAGCGAGTGCCTAGGGAACACTGTGTGCAAATGTGTGGGTGTGTTCGGGGGGGTGGTTTGAGTGAGTGGCGTGGTGAGTGGAGTGAGGGGAAGTGGTCAGTGGAGTGAGGCGGAGCTCATGGACTTTTCAGCGAGGGTTGTGGTGGCCTGTGGAGGTGGGGTGGCCTTGCCGGAGTTGATGGTCGGAGATGGAAGGGATGGAGGTGATGGAGGTTGGTAGTGGTCGATTTTGGAGGATAAAGGGTGGAGAAGAAAGTAGAGGGGAAAGGGAGCTTATCTGGGAGGTCAAGGGACGAAGGGGGTGAGCGGAGGCATCGGGTCTGGTGTGGTCAACGTCGGAGACGAAGGCGGCTCCAGTGAGGTGGAATCGGCGAGGATGAAGGGGGAGAAGTGCCTGCTGGTACAACGAGACACAAACGAAGTCAGGGAAGAAAGATCCACCGCAGGTATTCCGGTCAGACGACGAGGAGAGGTAGGGAAGCTTGCCGGACATCGCGGCCATGAGGAGGAAGGGATGAATTTGAGGTATTCACGGCCAAAATCGAGCGTGGAGGAGTCAAAGCAATCTGGGCTTCTTTAAATAGAGCTCTGGAGGTCGGTCAGGGCTTGGGAAGCAAGCTTCCCAAGCAAGGAAGGCTAGCCGAAGAAGGAAGCTGTTAGGATACCCTATCTCTCATGCGTTCGCATGAGAGATTGGGAAAGAATCAGGGATCAAAGATGGGTTCAGATTGAAGGGAATTTCTCAGAGAATCTCCCTTCCAATTTTGGAGGAAATTCTCTAAGAAATCAAAGAGATCTCCTCTGTCAAAGGTCGCTGGAGTAGGTCACCTCCGCGATAATGGCGGAGGGACCTACTTGTGAAGACGACGAGAAAGCTAGGGGGTAGGTTGTAAGGGTTTTTGAAAGTCAAGGGTAGAAATGTAATCAGGCTGGACCTTTTTGCAAAATAGGTCAAGGCAAACTCATATTGGGTCCAAATTTTGGTACAAACCTAATTTGGACCTACGGAATCCAATGGTGAAGTTAGATTTTGGGTTTGACCACGTTTGACTAGGAAATTTATGCAAAAATTAATTTAGGGCAAATATTTATCTGAGACCCCATTCTAGGTCAAGATGGGTTTTAATGGCCAAATTGAAGGTATTAAACTCTAGAGAATATTTTTCTATGATTTTTAGAGGGTTTAGATGAATTTTATTCTGATCAGAACCTTGGTTAATCAAGTGGGTCTATTTTAGGGTTTCAAGAAGTCATTTAATTCACAGAACATACACAAACCCTTTTCTGTCAAATCCAACCCACTTGTTATCTTGTTCAGACCATTTGACCTTTGTTTATCCCTTGAGAAAACCCACGGTTGTACTGCAATGGTAAAATTATAGTTTTAATCCTAGTTTCTTATTTTTCTCTCAGAAAGGTTATGTAATGAATTATGACCTTTAGGCGGTTATGTAGGAGCATTTATTCTCTTCATTGGGTCAAAATGAGCTAGTTAGGGCTCATGATGGTGTTCCCATCAGCTGGCATTTGGTTAAGGCGTTTATGCCTTAGTTCTATTAACTGATTCTGATTTTGCTAAGATAATTGATAGGAAGTACTGTTCATTTATTTGAGCTAATTAGAGATTAACTTGTAGGGTTAATTTGGTGATTCAAATCGTCATTTTAACCCCATCTTTTTGCACTCTAATTCCTAGTCTTATTGCAATATTATTCTGATTTATCTTGAGCAATAATTTGATTATATTTGCATATCTTTATTGATAATGGTGATTAGTGATTGAAAGTTGCTAAATTATTCCCTGTGAATGACCTCGGACTCACATCAATTTCGAGTTTTATAAATTTACATGCTGTTGTGTTTTTGTTGAGTGTACTACAACGTACATCTCTTAACACTCAACAATTACACATCAACAAATGCGAGTTGCCGAGTCAATCAAATAGGATCATAGTAATCCAACACATAATCATAAAATATCCACATAGCCAAACAAAATCATAAAGCATTGAGGTAGGAAAACAAAGCAGAAAAGAATAAGTGCTACAGTCCACAGTAATTACAATCATAATCTAAAAGCAAAAAAGGAAAGGTACGAGAAAAATGTCTATTACAAGTCCAAAAAGAAAAAATAAGTTAAAGTGAAAAGAAACCCCAAACATCACAAACCATCTACGGGAGTTGAACTCGGTCCTACACCTGTCGCCCTGTGAACAACCGCTCCTGACTGCTGCACAGTACCGAAGGAGTCCAAAGGCAGTCGTTAGCAATGCTAAATAGAGTAGTGCAGGAAAAGGAAGGTGGCAGAACAAAAGTAGATGAATATGCAAGAAAGAAGGGGTACAACTTGCCAATTCCCTTTTTATTCTTTAATCATTTGCTTTTTAGTCATTTCCAAATTTAACAGTGTGTGGCCTCTGATATTACAGTCATAATTGTTCCATATCAATTCCTCAGAAAACACGAGATCTCGCTGCGATTTCCCAAGAGGTAGGACAAATACGTAGTGTCCTCCTGGCTGAGAGGAAAGTTGGTACCCATCCTTACATCTTGTTCCATCACTCTATGGTCCTAGAATAGGTGGTGTGGCAGTTGCATACCATGAGCTATACATGTAGACGCAACCTACGCTGGCTCGTAGATAGCTGTTTCCATGGTCTTAGTACATATCCTTTCAAGTAATATACAAAATATACCCACGCATCCCTACCTCGCTACCCGGTTGTACAATAGACTTATTAAAGAGTCGCGGGGAGGCTAGCTCACTCCCTAATTCCTCAACCAACTCATCTCGTCTAGTTGTCGATGTTCAATTATTAATTTTGTCGTATCCACATGTTCATTTAGCACTAGAACAACTATTAATTAACAATTTCATGTGGTAAAGGAAGTTACTATATTATTTCTTTAATCTTGTATGAGAAGGAAAATGTTTCTATATCCCTTTTTGATTTATCAAAATTGACATGTTCATTCCTTTCATAATACTCCCAATCTAATTATCCAATTTTGTAAATCAATATCAATTCTATCACTACAAAAAAAATTACATACTTTGACGGAAGGGTTACAATAACATCCAATATACGTTATTGTAAATCATCAAATGTTGACAGTGATTTTAGATTTTACACCCACGTCACATGAGAAAAATAAATCCCAAATCCTAACCCTCTCCCTTCGCCAACAATAAATCATCACTCCGTTACCCCTTGCAACTTTCTCCGCCACCTCCATGTTTCCATTCCTCCTTGCACACGACTGCTCCCACTTGCCCGCATCATTGACTCAAGCAGATTAAAGGAGCCTCGATCTCTCTCAAAGCCATCCCAAATCACTCAGGTTAGAACTCTTGACTCGCTCTCTCATCGCCTTTCGACCTGACACGATTCTCCCTAGCTCGACCTCAATCACAGATCTCACACGATTAAAATATGATTCTCTCTCTCTCTCTCTCCCACTAGATCTCATTTAGTTGATCTCTCCCTCTCCCCCTTTATCTCATTCGCTCGATCTCTCTCTCTCCAGTTGTTCCTACAATTAGGTCCACGCTCAATCAATCGATGTTCATATCTCCTCAAATCTGTCACTTGGTTAGGGTTGCTGATGCGTCTTTTCTCAATACAGTTAATTAAAGTTTTTAGTATTAAGTAATCATGTAAAGAATGGACTTAGGTTAACTTTAATCATTAAGCTGTTGTCATTAATTGTAGTATAGAGTCAAGCTAACCTAACATTTTAGATTTTATTTCTTTTTAACTGGTTGAGTCCAAGTCATTCACTGGGATGCATAAATGTAGTTTAATTCACCATTTTTGTTATTTAAGTTAACAAATAACTAATTACTGCATTAATTACAAAATATGTTAGGCACATGAACAATTGCACATAAATTTGAATGTGAAATCAAGCAACTATTCCATTATATGAAAAGAAATGTATATGAAAGATTTTTACAAGAAATCACAATTATTACATCAAATGTTTACAAAACAAGGCATAAGAGAAATGATTACAATAATTACAAATGCCTTTGTTCAATAAAATCATCAAACACTTCATTTCAATTTACCTCTCAACCTTCCCTCTTCATTTTTTTTCTCCATCAGACGTCTCTTAAGTCAATCAGATGACTTAAATGTAATTTTTAGACTTCTCTTTTAATTCATGGACATTTGTTATAAACCTCAACTCCTAAGCTTTCTCTCTCTCTTCTCTCTCTCTTTAATTTCTTTCTTCATTTTCTCCTTAATCCATTATGTTCTCATGCAACTCTCTCTCTCCAACTCTTAATTCTTTCTCTTCACTTAACTCACTCTCTCTCTCAACTCTTCTTTTAATCTTTTCCTTCACTCTTCTCTTTTAATTCATTCTCTCTTCTTTCTCATTCTTCATTGTGCACACATTCTCTACACTTAACCAATTTTATAGCCTTAGCCCACATTTAACACTTAATCAAAAATTATTTAATGGGCGACCCAAACCTCTCTTGAGGATACACAATGCCCACTACGAGCAAGACTAGACCCTACTTTAGGCCCAAGCCTAGTTTATTTAGGTTGGTTTTAATATTTTGGATATGCACAGTATCAGGCCCATCAGGCCCATAAGCTCATGTCCACACCCGGGCCTACGTACACACACACGCTCGTGCACGGCATGCATACTCAGAGATCAGAAGGCATATAGGTTTTTGGTGCGCCCAACGCTGACAACTGAAGTGCTCGATTCACCCTTTCCTTTTATACTAAGGCAAGCGTCCCTTCGCTTCCGAGGTGGGACAATTTTAGCAGCTCCTTCGCGCAGTGCTTCTGCGAGCCAAATCTTTAAACAATGATTCCAAGCAGCTCAGTGATCCAAATCGAGCTTACAGTAGCTCGATCAAAAGTTGTAAGACTCAGCTACACGATTTTACCATCAATTTGATGGTTGGATTATATTTGATTCAAAGATTTACAAGGAGAACATAGAACTGTTGCCAGGGCCTGTAACTTGCTTTGGAGATTGAATCTAGGTCATGTAACCTACAGATATGTTTACTCTCTTATTTGAGAGTTTTGGAATGTTAAAGAGAACATTCTGCATCAAATGGAGAAGAGATTGAGGTCAAGTATTGCTTCAAGAGCATCAGAAGCTTGAGAGCTTCAATGTTACAATTTAGAACTCTGATTCAAACTTGAATCAATCTAACAAAGAGAATTTAACATCAGGAAGAGGTCTGAGCTAATTCAGAAGATCATAAAGGTCTGATCTAGGCTAAAAAGGAGTTAAAATCTTGACAGAGAGACAAGGAACAACTTTGGGTTCCAATTTTAACCTAAATAGGTCAGATCTTGAAATTTACATAAAACCTCAATAAAACATGATCAAAACTATTCTAAATAATCCTAAATCATCTCAGGAGATCAAATATTCCATCAAATCAGAGTTTTAGGCCTTAATTCATCAAGAACATAACGAAGTTGACCAATTGAGCTTGAAAATTGACTTTCAAGATCAGAGGTTTTCCAATCAAATTGAAGGTCTAATTAGACTCAAATTGACCTAAGGAATCTACTCAGCACCTAAAAATCATGTTCTGAACACTCCAATGCTGCTCATAGGCTTCACCGCCTGAGCTTAATCAGTGATGTATTTGATAGTTCAATTCAAAGCATTTCAGACTCATTTGTCACCTACCATAGAATCTATATGTTTTTCTCATGCTTCAGGACTTGTTCATAAGGACTAAACTCCATCAGATACATCTCTCCAACTCCACCGGAGTTGGAGAAGATGGCAATCAATAGTACGAAATTGACTTCAAATCTCAATTCTAAATAGTTAAATCTGATCCTCTACTCAAGATTTATCATTCTAGAGCTTTTCAAGATCAACCGAAGGTTGAGGCTCAAATTTGACTCGCCAGAGCTTGTCGAAGCTTCGATGAGTACTGATTTTGCAGATTGGAGAATAAATCTCCATGAAACAAATTGTGGAGGGTTTTAAAAGCTTCCTGAGGTTGTACAGAGCCTCAAGAAAATCTCAATCAAATAAGTTAATGATCAGATACAAAGATTATCGAGGAAACTAGTAAAAACTTATTTTGAGTTCACATGAAATCAAGAACTACTCTCCCTCTCAATTGAGTGAGGGGAACAACTTAATTGAGTGTGGTGATGCTCTATGTGTATGGAATTTAGGTGGAGAAACTCCTCTAAACTCACCGTGGACAGTGAGCTCAGAGGTTGATGTAAATTGGGTGTTTTGTGTGTAGGTGTTGATAAGTTGAATTAAAGAGTAGATCAGGGTCCTTAAGTTGTGAATAGGTGATGGAGGACCCCTTATGGTTGTGTATTAGTTCATATTCCTCCACCATAGACAACGGAGATAATCTGGTGCAGGTAAAGTGAGTTAGGCATTTAGGTGATTAATCAAGCGTGTGAGAAGTTGGAATGGAATCATGGAGGGATTAGGAGTGTAAACAAGTGACTAAACTGATGAAAGAAGGTTTGACAAGCTGGAATTAGCTCGTCGGAGCTATGGAAGATGAAGTCCAAATCTAAGGATTAACTAAACTATTTGCTTCACTAACTAGCTTAAACTAGTCTACACTAAATTCTATTCTAATCTATAATTACCTAGATGAATTAGGGGAAGGGATCTCCATCGATGGCACGTAACAGAGGAAGAACTTCGACAAGATATGAAGCGAAGTAGAGAGAAAGATGGGGCACGTAGGGGCCCTGTCACAACTCTTGAGAAGAACAGTTGAGAAGCGACAAGCTCTTCCGATGGAGGTGCTTCGAAAAGGGAGAAATAGGTTGCCAGAAAGAAGAATAGCCTATGGTCAACCACGGTTTGGAGAAGAGGGGTACGGGGTCGATAGTGGAAATCGGAGGTGTAAGGAGGTATTTATATGTGGAGCTCAAGGTGGAGAGGGAAGTATCTAGATGGTAAAGGGTCTAGGTTCATCCTAACCACTGTCGTCGTCTCCGACGTCGGTGAGCTTAGTCGCCAAGTCTAAATAGGATTTCTCGGTGATCCGTTCTGTCAAATGAGGAGAGGGAGGTGAGATTTGGTTGGACGGCAACGGCAAAGGCTTTTCGATGTAGCATGAGGGGTTATCTAAAGGTCTAGACACTGGACGTCGTCAGCCATCCACAGTGAAGATGAAGATGAAGACAATGTGTTCACAGGGGGGTATTTGGAATAAATGAAGGACCTAATTGATATAAAAGGACTCAATGAAATAGAAATTAAGGGCCTAAACGTAATCATTGACTTTTAAGGCTTATTTTAATTTATTTATTTTTCAAATTTTTATATATAATTATAAATTAGGTAAATATTACATTTATGCCTTGAAATTATGTTTTTACCCTTTTTAGCTATATTTATTTAAATGATTAATTTAATTAGGTTAATTAAGTACTTAGGTTTTAAAATTAATTTAGTTTAAATAGTAAACATATAGCTAAATGATTATTCATTGAGTCCAAATTATTAATTAAATTATTATTATGATTAATTAATATTTAATTCAGTATTTTTAACTTATTTTGCAGATCCTTGGTGTTTTAACCCCTGTTGTATAATTAACCCTGTAATTAATGTATTCTTAGTTAAGTAACCAGGGAAACTAGTTAATTAGTGATAATTAGGAGCCATGATGAGTCTCTTGTTAGTTGCGAATCAAACTATGCTCATAATCTGATAGCATCAAGGAATTCTCTACTCAAGATCTCTCAAAACTGCTTGCAACCTCAATTTAGGGTTAGGATTACACGATTAGCTTTTTTAATGTCATTTGATTAGACTGATGTTTTTACATGTTATTATTTTTGTTTTGTTTTCCTTTTTTTTTTTTTAATGTGCAGTGGTTTGTGATTGAAGTTGGATCTCTCGGCTATGAAGAGTATCAGATAGTATACATTAAGGTTAGATCATCGTGCTCGCCAAGGGGTTCAACATGATGGGAGAGGTTAGGGTCGCAATCCAAGTGGTAGACATCAGCATATCTACTAGACATCAGCATGCTGCACCAGGAGCATGTGCTGCCCATGATCCTGAGTGACGGCATGTTGAAGGATCTCATCGTCGAGGGCGATGGGAGATCGTTGTATTAGGTGATCAATTCGACTAGTATTAGTATTTCTTCTTCTCCCCCTTCTTGTTGTTGCTTTGTACTCCATCTACGTATCCATTGAAATCTTGTTTGGTTGACGAGGTGTTCTACCAAATGTCCCCAAAAACTCCTTTTTTGACAACCTTGAGGTCAATGCTATGCTTCTACTACTACCTTGGTTTTGTGCTGATCTTATTTGTAACTTGCTTAGTGACCTTTATGTTTTGAGATGTAAGAATCAAATGTGAAACATGTTCCAAATAATAACCCTGATGTAGCTACTATAATCATAAATAATGCAGTTAATGGTTTTTTTTTCAAAGAAAAAAGCCTCTATAATTCATTTCATTGCAATTTTGATTGATATGCATCACATTATTGATTTGCTTTGGAGTCTCTCGAGAATAGTAACTCAAAGGTGCAGGGTATCAAATATTGCTAAATAGAACCTAGAGAATTGGATAATCTAACAAATTGTGGTTGGAAGAATTTTCCTTAATAAGGTAATTAGGGATTAATAATCCTTAATTACCTTATTGGGGATTTTAATTCATAATTAACCATATGAAAATCGTCTCTAGTAAAGGCAAGTTTAGTTTACGATCTTTAAAATAGAAGAACTCGCCTTTTGTAAAGGCAAGTTCTACTCAAGAGGAACTCGCCTCTACTAAAGGTGAGTTCTTTAAAAGTTTTTTTTCTTAGCAGCAGTAGAGCAGCAGCTACTACTGCTGAGCCTACCGTAGCTACTACTGCTACTTAAGAATATGATCAAGCTGCTAATGAAGAATCTACTGCTACTGCTTTTCCTTTTCAAACAAAAGAAATGATGCCATTTATATACTCTATGCTCTTTATATTTCTCCTGCTGCTGCTAACAATTCAGAGTTCTTTCCTTAGGTCATAACAACTGAAATTGAAAACACAATGGAGAATAAGAAAAAGTTGAGTTCAAGCTTCAACCAATTGAAGTGTTGCCCAATTCATCAATTCATAAGGTATGGTCATGTTGTCCTTTCTTTAGTTAAAAAAAAAATAATATCATCACCACAGCTAACCCCATCACCTATCAAAAACTATGGCAATCCCCCACAAACTCTTTAGAGTAAAAGCTGCAGCATCCAGAGAATAATCAGAGAAAAAAATAAAAATACGAAGAGCCATCTAATGTGATGCCACTGAGAGATCACATTCTGGAAAAAAAATTCAAAAGAAGAAGGGGCAATAAAAGGATGTTAATCTGCAATGCATGATATCATGAAAAGATCAACTGAAGGTATTACGTTCTCACCAACTAATCTTACCAAGAAAATAACCATGTATATCACCTTGTTTATTCATGTTTTCACATTCCAGAACTGTCCTAATATTTCTTTCCAATCAGACACACAACTTATTAACCTACCAGCAGCTATGAAGGAGGACAATGAGATTTCCACCCATTATTTGGTTTACGAATGCAAGAAAAGTTCTCCAAACCAATATTTCTTTCTAATAAGACAACTTATTAACCTTTTGAGTATAGTTTTAAGTTGAAGCTTACACTTATTGCTAATTAAACTTAAAGTTGGGTTAAAAGGATTTCTTCCAAATTGATGTCTGCCTTGCCTATCTAGATTTACCCAAAAGAATAGCTTGAGAGTATATCCAAAAGGTAATTGCTTTACCTCATCAAACTGCAATCCCTTGAATGGGTGGATGCACGAAGTTCAGATGGTTGCATTCAACATGTAGGTAAAATCTCTACTTTATTTCATGGAATAAAAACATCATGGTAATATAAAAGTTTTGAATATCAATGTGACTATGAAATGTGTTACTTGGTAATAGTTATGGTCATGACCTATGATCCACATACTTCTGAACATATATTCCAGTGATTCATTGACATTTGAACACATATAACCCAATGCTTCTAGTGAAGATACATAAATCAGTTGATGTTTAGTTCTCATTCTGGAATGCTTATGATTTCGTTTTTTTAAAGAAGAACTCACCCGTAGAAGAGGCGAGTTCTATTTACTAAAGGTGAGTTCTTCCTTAAAACAACCCCTCGTAGAAAGAACCAAACTTGCCTTTACTAGAGGCAATTTTCATACAACTAATTGCGGATTAAAATCCCCAATAAGGTAATTAAAGATTATTAATCCCTAATTACCTTATTGAGGAAAATTCTTCATTGTGAATGTACTAGTACTTGTTAGGTTTCCCTCTTTTATCAAAATTCTTATCATTTTAAAATAACTTTTATTATTTGTAACTTGCATGATGTAATGTGGATTGTACTTCTTTCATATTCAGGTTTCTTTTATATGTAACCTAGCATTTATGTTGGAAGAGGAATGCATGAGAGCCAATTTGCACTCTTGAAGTAAGTGCAAAGCATTTCTAAGAAAAATAGTCAGTTTGCACTCTTGAAGTAATGTTTGCCGCTCGGAATCAAGTTTTAAAATTGATATGTTGTAGTATAGCCGATAAAGTGCGAAAATAAATAAAATTTATGCTCGAATAGAAATCCAAGGTCGAACGCAGGGAGCAATTAGCCAATCAATCTCAAGATCACAATTCTAGGTAAAAGATATAAGCAATTGCAATCAAAAATGATTCAAGAATGATATATCAAGATTTCAAATATCAATGTGCAAAAAATGATGGGTTAAGATGGTGATTTGAATCACCAATTAACCCTTTTAATTAAGCTCAAGTATTTCAAATAAATGAATAGTAAATCCAACCAAATATTCCATGTCAGTTAAGTATCTCAGAGCTAGCAATAGAGGCAAAGGCCTCTCTTTTCCTTCGAGCCTCAAGGAGAGGCACAAGCGCAACACAACAGCACAGAGGCGAAGGCCTATCAATTTCTCTAAGTGTAGAGAGCAGCAAAGGGCAAAACCCCCCCTCCTATCTCTTTCTTTCTCTTCTTTCTCTCTCAAAATCAAGAGAACCAGACCGTACCTAGGTAGTCGGGTAATTGGACCAAGGCCCATACCCGCGTGGTTGAGTGCGGGCGAGGGCACGTGCATGCGAAGTGTGTGTGCGGGACCTCACCCCGGTGCTCTAGGAGGCAACTAGGCTGAGTCACAAATTACTAATATGCGCGGTTGCTGCTTCAGTAGCTCACGAGGTGGGACTATCCCACCTGCCTTCATCTCAGTGTAACAGCAAATGATGAAGGTTCCAATTGAGGTCAAGGATGAGGCTGCTGGGTCTAATTGAGCACCTATAGAGGAGTCTAGAGGTCAACTGCAATGTTTGGGAACATAGCCTGGAGAAGTGTGGTCGGAGGACTAAAGGCTAGTCAGAGAAGTCGAGGCGGTAACGGAGGTCCGACGAAGTACCTGAAGACACGAACACAACCTTGCAGCCTGACGACCACGTGACAATGTAGCGGAAGTGCTTGAGTTTGGGGAGGTGTTTTGGTGGATGAATCACGAAATTTGAGGGTTTTGTAGAGGGTGGCAGCGGCAAG
This sequence comes from Thalassia testudinum, assembly GCA_037157565.1. Taxonomy (NCBI): domain Eukaryota; kingdom Viridiplantae; phylum Streptophyta; class Magnoliopsida; order Alismatales; family Hydrocharitaceae; genus Thalassia; species Thalassia testudinum. Next base: position 152,928,865 of record JAZHRO010000031.1, read on the forward strand.
TTTCGTGTGGTGGAGTGGGGAATAGGCGTCGCCGAGGCTTCACCGAAGTGGAGGGCGAGGGCATCAAGGTGTGTTGCGTGGTTGACTGGGAGTGTATGTGAGGGGGAAGTGATGTAGAGAAAGAGAGGAAGGAATAAGGGATCTTAGAGTGAGGGAAATAGTTGGAGAGCTCCGGTCGTGGCTTGACCAGAGCCAGAGAAGGAGATGAAGATGGCGAGGTGATGACGACGAATGAGGCAGGGAAACACCCTCCCTTTGACTAGAGAGGTGCGCGAGGAAGAGAGGAAGACGGTGGCATCTCCAATTTGATGATTGGTGGTGCGGAGGAGCGAGACGGAGGGTGTCGCACGAGTAAATTTCAAAGGTGGCTGGAGGAGTAGGAGGAGATTTCTAAGGCCAGGATTTGCTAAGGGGGTGAGGAACTTGATGTAAGATCATTTATAGGCCATAGAATGGAGTTCTAAGCTTGGAAAGCAAGCTTACGAATTCCAAGTTTTTTGCTCAAGCCGGATACCCTTCCATTCAAAGAGTTTGCATGAGCTTTTGGGCAGGAGTTGGGATCCAAGATTGGCCTTATTTGGAAGGGAATTTCACAAGTAATCTCCGGTTCAAATTTGGGATTATTTGGCTGAGAATCGAGTGAGAAAATCTCGCTCGAATCTCACTGGAACTCAACATGTTTGCACCAATGACATAAGGGACCTAAATGTGAATATGATGAAAAAGTTAGGGACCTTTTTGTAAATAATTTAAAAAGTTAAGGGCCATTGTGTGATAAAAAGAGTCTATTTGGACTAGAATGCAAACTAGGTCAAGGTGATCTATGATTGGACCTAAATTTTGATACAAACCTAATTTGGACCCAAGGAATTTGATGGTTGAGTTGGATTTAGGTTTTGACTAAGTTTGACTGGGTAAATTGCACAGAAATCGAAATTAAGGCAACTATCTATCTAAGACTCTGTTTTACGTCAAAATGGGTTCAGATGGTCAAATCAAGGGTGCCAAACCCTGGAGAATATTTTTCTATAATTTTTAGAGGATTTAGGTGAATTTTATCCTGACCATAACCCCAGTTAATTAAGCAGACTTATTTTTAGGATTTCAGATGTCAATTAATTCTTGAAATGCGTGAAAACTTGTTTCTGTCTGCATGGACCCACATATTAAACATTAATGTCCATATAACCTTTAATAAACCTTAGCATACCCCATGATTATTCTATATTTGTGATAAGATGTTAAAATTGCATAAATAACCTTATTTTCTTATCTTCTTCTCAAAACAGATCATTATGATTATATGACCCTCTGATGGTTATGTAGGAGTTTTTATTAAATTTATTAGACCAAATTGAGCTAGTTATGGCTCATAATGGTGTACCCATCATACCCTCGATTGACCACGGTTTGTATAAAAAATCATCGTTATTGTAGTATATATCACAAATACAAATCATTATCGCGTCAATTTTATTTATTTACATAATTTTTACTGGTTTATTCCAGGTCGTTCACTTGGAGGCAGTTATTGATATACATCACTCTCTAAATCAACATTATTCTTTAATCCCAAAAAGATCAATTTATGTACAATTTTGAATGAATGAATATCAATGAATGACATAATAACTTAATTATATACAATAAAATGAACTAAAATGCTTGCAAATAGATTTATGCAAACAAGCATCAAACACTACGATTAAGTATTATATACTATCTATTTTTAACTTATAATACTAATACTTACATATATATACGATAATAAGTAATAATATATACTATACTAACTTAACTTAATATACTAACATATACAGTAACATATATATTATGTACAGTGACAGATAAAAACGTCACTAAATCTTAGGAAAAAGTATATATATAGCCCAAGATAAAAACTAGAGTTTATAGTGACACTTATTCTATCTACAGTGACAGATAATTCTGTCGGTGAAGCTATAAAGTTATTTATATACATATATAGCTCAAACAATATCTATACTACGTATACTTAATATATATATACTTATTATTTACCGTATACATATATAGATACATTATATACACATATACAGGCAGTTTTTCTTCTTCTTTTGTTCCTCTTCTTAGTTGTTCTTAGCTTCACTCTCTCTTCTACGGCTAACACAAAACCTCTTCACCCCTTAGTAATTAAGACCAGGTTACTGTTCATTTAACCAAAATTTGGTTTTTGATTAACGAGCAACCTTTTCGAGAGATACACAGCACCCTTTATGGGTGGGACTAGACCTCTACTAAGGCCACCCTGATTCGTTAATTAACCTCTTAATCATGGTTTATGCTCAATATTGGGCCCACATAGGCTCTCGCACAACGCACTCCCAACCACACACAGTACACCAATTTCATCACAAACAAGGCCATAGTCACATGCTCATATCAGATGGGGTGAAAGGGTTATAAGGGTGCTCGACGCCTGATGACTGAAGAGGGGGATACACAAATTCAATTTATAGTGATGCACCACTTCTCCAGCCACCAATGTGGCGCTATTCCAGCGCCTTCCAGCGTTGAAATTCAACGCAACTGTGCTGATTCTAGAATTTTGGCCCTCAATTCGAGGGCCATATTTTATTATAAAATAAAATTAAATTATATGATAATTAAGTATTTACATAGTACTATACAATTGTACGGTTAATTTAGAAATTTAATTATATTTACTATATAAATTAATTCGGTAAAGTATACAGTTTATACATAACTAAGTTTAGGTTTTATTCCTTAATTACGTATAAATTAGTCAATATATGGTCTAATTGACCTTATACAGAGTTAGTATATATATTAAAGTATTTAATACAAATTTTTATTATATTTTACAAGTTTTATTTCTATTTTATTTATATTTAAATAGCAGATTTTGGACTGTTTTACATATAAATAAAGTTTAAATAGTAGAATACAATATGAGTACACTTAAATTAGCTTAAATCACTTAAAATATATTAGTTTAAATATACAGTATAAGTTAACTTAGTTTTAACTTAAATTATTAATTTATTTTAATTTAATTTAATAACTTAACTAGTAACTTAATAAATTACTTATTTATTCTACATATATAATTAAATTATGGTATAAGGTTAAATATGTTCATAATATATATATATATAAATATGTATTTACAGTATCATAACTAAATAAGCTTATTTTTAGAGTTTATTAATTTATATAGCTTATTAGTACATATAAGTTAGTTTAATCGATAGATAGTTATATAATTAAGATATATACAGTATAATCTAACTTAAATACTTAGTTTACGTACTACAATATATACATAAGTTATTGTATTATATACATGTATAATTTACTCTATAGATAACTAAGCTTCCTATATACCTTATATTTACAATTATATACATAGTATACAAAGGATTTTTAGGTATTTTTGTGTTTTTTCAGTTTTTTATGGGTTTTATATATTTTATAGATGTAGGGGATGAGAGAGAAATAAAGAGATGAGAGATAGAATGTATTTTTGGTATTTTTATAGGTTAGTCTGAACCATCGGCTGGTATGTTCTACCAAGCCGAGGGTTCAGAATGCCTTGAAACTTGACATATGTGTAGAGAAATAGTTAATCCTACTCACTACATCTTTTTTTTTTGAATTTTTTAAAGTATTTTTATTTAATTACAAAGTTGGCACATTTTAGGATCTTCTTAGTGTTTTAAAAGGAACCTAAAATCCTAAATTCTAATCTATGAGGAGAATAGGTAGTGAACTGCCTCAGTTAAGCCCTAGACAACATATAAAAGGATATTCACTCATATAATCATGCTTTTTAGTAAATTTCACTTTGATTTTTTCATTTTGGACAGATAGCACAATAATTAGCTGACAAAGGAAGAATTAATCATGAAACAAGCCATTCCAAGTTAAATTTTAATCAAGTACAAGTACATGAAGGCTTGTACACATAAGATACAGCATTAGCAACATGTCAACTAATTTAAACACTAAAAACTAAGCCTTCTATACTACAGAATTTCATCCACAAGTAGGAGCAACAGCAGCAGCAGCAGCTTCAGGCAGCAGCAGCTTTAAGCAGCTGCAGCTACTGACAGCAACTAAAGGAGCTGCTCCAGACATCTTAAACATGACAAAGAACCTTGCTATAGGGAATTAAGACATCAGAGAAGACAATCTGCAATAGGTCTGAAATTCCAAATCAGTAAATTATCTCCTGATACTATCATCTATATCTCAAATCAGACCTGAGAAAGTCTGATTAGAGATACAAACTAAATTGATCAGGAAATATTTTTCTGACCTAAATAAAAATGTAGCTGCATCATGCAGCAATTTGCTATGACTAGCTGGGATTCACAAACACAAATCTCTAAAACCAAATCTGACAAGGGCTAAAAAGATGGCATAAAAATCATTCTCAGGTGTTTCTTCTTTTTTTAAAAAAAAAAATCCAAATCCCTTGTCAGTGTTTTAACTTCAAATCAAATCAAAAACTTATTGATCTAACTCTTTCTAATTCTATAGACAGCATGTGGAAAGAGTTAAATCAGTCAATTTAATACACAAACTCAAATCCCAGAGCTTTGTAACCTTAAGGAATATTGAGAGCTCCTTAGGTTAAGAATCAAAACTTGCACTTTACAAACAACACATGAACACAAGGTAGAGCCTCAAATCACCAAAGTGATTTTCCTTAGCTCTATCATGCATTCAAGGCATTGAAATTCTTGAAAATATCATATCAGATTATGGCTCATCTGAGGTGAAGTATGTCTTCAAAATCACCTCAAATTCCCAGCTAAACAGTGAATCACATCAAAAATGTCTCAGTTTGCTCGATCAAAGCATTCACAGCCCAAATGACTAAAAACCCTTGCAATCTGAAATGCAAGAAAATCCGGTAAACTGATTCTATTTAAAACCTAAATCATGGGCTTTTGTGACAAAAGTGGGATGAATGAGAAGCCCCTAATGTGGCTCTTGACGCTAATTTCATATCTGAGGTTGGATACCATTCAGATCTGAAATTAGATCTAATGAATGGGTGAATTGCGAGGTAAAATCGAGGAAATCAGAAATGATATGAAAAACATGTAGAGGGAGAAAATCATGATCAATGATTGTGTGAAACCGTCCCCTCTGATCTGAAATGATCAGAGGAGGTGAGGGGGTGAAGCTAATATAAATCTACTTCTAATGCTAAACTAACACATGCAGTAGATCAACACTACTTCTAACTCTAATTCTATTACTAATCTACCTAACTACTGCTATAGCTAAACTACAAAGCATGAAAACTATTCTAATAGGAAGAATGGGACCTGTGGGTCCTTAGTCGGCGGCTAAGGAGGAAGAATGGAGGGGGATGGTGCTCCAGTGGAGGGAAAAGCCTTCTAGTGAAGCTTCTGGGTTGTCCTTAGACATACGTCATCCTTAGCAACGAGGAGAGTCAGAGAGAAGTTGGAGAATTCACAGCTGATAGCTGTGAAACCTGGGGATTGGTGGGGAGGGGTGGCTGGAGTGGAAGAACAATCGCTAAGAATGTAGGAGGGAGCAATCTTTTGCGCATGCAACCACTGAGGTGTTTAAGTAGCCAGCAGAGTGAATCAAGGCACTGAGCGAAGGAGGTTAAGCGATAAGGGCATCGGCGGCGAGGATGAGAGGAGAGAGTGCGTGGGTTGTCAAGTCAAAATCTGATTGTAGGATGAGATCTAGGTGAAAAGGTGACCATACATGCAAAATCGCACGAAGGTTCGATTCAAATCAAGCCACAGATCAAGCGATCAAGGGAATGGACGACCACGATGGTCTTAGTTCATCGCATGAACAGTGCACGCAAGTTGCAGGCTTGTGTTGGTGAAATTGCAGGGCACACCCCTCAGCAAAGGGGTAGAACAATTACAGACAGACCCAAAAGTGACAGAGAATGGTTATGAAGTGGTCCTTAAGGGCTTAAAGAGAGGTCCCTACGGGTTACAAATAGGTTCGAGAAGTTTTTTAATGAAGGAAATGCGATGCATGAAAGACCTAAATGTAAATCTTCGATATCAAGGCCTTAATGATGTCCAAATGCCTTCAAGTTTTTATATAAGCTTAATTGAACATTTAAGAAGTTAATTATACTTTTGATTTGAACTTTTAAACTTGTTTATGTGTTCAATTTACACTTGGATCACCATTTAACCTTTTTCTCAAGAATATATCATTTTATGACCTAATTATGCAATTTTAACACAAAATTAATGTTCTAGGTAATTTTCTTTGATTCCCACACTTAACCCTTTTTATGTGTTAATTTGACATTGTTTATCCTATTTTCTAGCTTAACTTTAGTTTTTTAGCTATGATGAGTTGCAACTCATCACCCCATGCCTAGTTTTTGCTAGTCCCTTAGAAAAATTTTGTGAACCAAACCAGATATCTAGGTCGGATGTAACCATCAAGATGCTCTACTAAGCTGAATCTCTAGGACTTAGATCTTAATACCAACAATAGGCCTAGAGGTACTCAAGTACTAGCCCAGATCTAGACCTAACTAACTTTCGCCTCAGTCTACCGCAAAGGTTTCTAAGGCCCGTAGGAACTAACCTAAGGTTCGTTGGACCCAGCGGTTAAAGCACCCATGCTTATAAATGGTTAGCTTAGGTTCAGTTTGCCAGTGCATTTTTGTAAGAGAGAGAGGGATAGAAGATTTTTATTTGTGGAGAGCTTTCTCTCTCCTTTTCTTTTCATTATATTTTTCCTTAGATCCAACCTCAGATTAGCCCTAAACACGTTTTGTATTGGATTCTCGGTCCCCACCATCAATCCTTGTAGGGTCCTTGGCAATCGATGCTTCGAGATAGCACCGCCCATGGCAACCCCCAGAACCTTGGCTTCTGACACTTCGGGATAGTGCCGCCTATGGCATTTTGTAGCTAAATCCAAACCCCAGCAATCGACATTTTGTGATAATGCCGCCCATGGCATCTGAACCAGCACAAGGTGCTTACGTACCTTTGGTAGGATATTTAGATATCCTAGGAGACAAGCACCGAGGAGACGATATGTTATTGTGCATCTTCGAGGGGAATTTCCCAACTCTCCTCACCGGGAACTCGTCCAAATCAACTTGTGTTTTTTAGCCGCTCTTAATCTAGATCTTAGGACCATTTTCAGAATAGCATAAATGCTTTTAGCATAATTTCATATTTAAGCGCACTGAACCAGACTGTGTGATTTTTGGTTGCTTAAGTTACCGAGTCACGCAAACCAGAGGTCAGTTAATGAGGCTAAATACTAGCTAAGCCGTAGACCTAATACACAAGGTTTGCATTTTCCTCAACCTCTTGATGACTAATCTGGATCTTGACAAGTACGTGAGTATTTAAATCTCAAAACAGATCCAAGAGGCCTAAGGTCAGTATTCGCCACTAGTCCCTTAAGTTTTAGCCTTCTAGGTCTTAATTCATCATTCTATCCAACCTAGAAGTTAGGTAAGTTCCATATCATTTTGAAGGAACTCAATTTCTTCCTTTATCTTTTTGCTCCCTTCTTTTCTTTTCAATTTTTCCTCCCTCCTTTTTCTCATTTTTCTCTCAAATGGGCCTTCTTGAACCTCCATTTTTTTTTTCGTGTGAAATTTTTTTGTGAGATTTGATTTTCACAGCATTTTGCACTTTAATACCCCCCACGCCTATGATTTACAATGTCCTTGTTTGTATGATCTCTCTTGATCTTTTGTGGAGGAATCCTTTGGAAAGTGTAGCGGTCATGGGATTTTGAAAAATGAATCCAAAGCTCATCAGAGAAGGATCTAGCAATTGTATCCCAGATGTGTGGTTCCTCTTGTGCCATGTGGCCTAACAGATTGACACTTAGTGAGTCATCTTGATTATTTTCTGCTGGATGTGAGATCAGTTCCTCAGGGAATGACTCATAAATCGGGTCTTCTGATGAATCTTTATTATAATCTTCATCCCATTCAAAAGTGACCATTTGGAGAGTGCCTTTTGGATCATAAAACTCGACTTCTGTAAAGAATTCATATTCTGGGTGGAGGTCACTCTCAATATCTGCCAAGCTTGATTCCAAGAGGTCCTCAAACTGAAATGTTTCTATATCCATGGGATTTGAATCCATCGTGTCACTGTGTCCCCAAAATCCCTAGGGATGTCCTCACAATCAAAGGTGAAAGCTTCCACTGCGCTTATGTCATTATGCTTGGTTAAACCAGGAACATCTAAGATGTGAAAAGCTTTTACTCTAGCTCTAGGTTTTCTGCTAATGTCACAATCATGAGGTCCTGAATAAAACCTAGTTGTTCCCCTAAGCCTTTTCCTTTTGCAACCTCGGAAATATTAATCTTAGCATGTTGATCTCCTGAGGCAATTATCATGTGCCCTAATTAACAATTGATTATGGCTCCTGCAGTAGCCAAGAATGGTCTTCCCAAAATCACAGGCATATCCTGTATTTGTCGAGGCATATCCATGTCAAGAATTAGGAAATCAGCCAGGTAGCTAAAATCCTTAATTCTAATTACCACATTGATGGTCGAAATCGTTAACTAGGTTTTGTTATAGAAATAGCATTGTAGTACAGCTAGTTATTGCCATCATTACATATAATTTTTTACTCGAAAATAAAAGAGTTCCCGAGGTTGAACTCAGGGAGCAAGTCGTATTCTAGGGGTACAAAGTTTTTATTACAAAAATAAAGAGAGAGAGAGATAGAGATGGAAATTTGGTGGCTTCTTCTTCTTCTCTTCTTTCTTCCTCTTTGTCTCTTCTTTCTTCTCTTCCTGTTCTTCTTGTCTTCTTGGCTCTTGAATCTTTCTTTCCTTTGCTTGCTTCCTTCAGATCTTCTTCTCGTGTTCTTCTTCTTCTTTTCTTGCTTCTTCTCTTCTTTCTTTTTCTTCAGAGCTTCTTCTTCTCTTTCTCCTCGTGTTTTGCTTTTCTTCTTTTTCTTCTTTCTTGTCTTTCCTCTTCTTTGCCGCGATCCTGCTTCTTCTTTTCTTCTTCTTCCTTGCCTTCAAGATGTCGTCTGATTTTGTAATCAGACAACTTAAACTGATGCTGCTACAGTGTACCTCTTAGCTTCCTTCTTCTTCTGCTTTGTGTTCTCTTCTTCTTCTTCTTCACCTGTGCCTGCACACTTCAAGGTTTTCGTCAGAGGGCAAAACCTACTCTACCCTCCCTCCCCCGCGTCTCTCTCTCTCTCAGAATTCGCTCTTAGGAAAGCTCTCCCAGAGCAACCGGGTAATCGGGTACGCGGGTCGTGCCCGGGTCTAGGCCCACCGACGTGCGGTAGTGGGCGAGGAGTGCAGGTCGGGCTTAGTCGGGTCGGGCCAGGTCCGCGGGGCGTGAGCGCGGACGAGGCCGGGTAATCAGGCGGGTGAAGGGGACCTCACCCCGTGATCTGAGGCAAAGAGCTTAAGGCACTTTTTGCCTTTAAGCGCCCGCTCGCCTCAGTGAGTTTTCGAGGTGGGACTAAATGTCCCACCCCAATTTGGGCGCTTGTGCGAAGGAAGCAGCGGCGGTCGAGGCTTCGCACGAGGGCTTCGCCTCAACTGCAGCCTGGCGCTTCGCGAAAATACCTCACACAGCCTAGGAGCATGACCTGGGCGCAGCGCGCCTGGAGCAGCAGGTCGAAGGAGCTTCTTCACCTCAGCAATGGCGGCGGCGAGTGAAGTTCCTGTTTACAGAGAAAGGGCCTCTCGGCCTAATTAGATACGCGGAGGACCTTCGCCGTGGCACGGCGAAGGTGGTCGGGGGGTCTGCAGGTGGCGGGGCGGAGCCTAAGGGCCGCCCTAGGTCAAACTGCAGGTGGCGAGATGGGTTTGGTTGGTGGGTCTGTAGAGGGCGATTGGTGGGAAGTGTAAGGGCGGAGGTTCTGTGAGGGTCGGCGAGCCGTGTGGGGTGATGGAATGACGGGAGCGAGTCGCCGGAGTTTGGCCAGAGATGGGGAAGGTGAGAGTGTTTGGGCGAGGTCGAGGGCGACAGTAAAGATTTACAGTGAGAAAAAGAAAGAGGGGAGGAAGAGGAGAAGTTATACCTACTTAGCAGGACGAGGAGGGGCCGGAGCAGGCGACAGCCATATCGACTGTCGTCGGAGAAGAAACTGCCCAGAGGAAGGGGCGACGGCGAGGAGAGGGCCGGAGAAGCACGCGCTGGGTGCGGCGTGGCGCGGGAAGAGCGAGGGAAGGCAACCCTGCTGCTGGTAGTGCGGTAGGGCGACGAGGAGGAGGAGGAGAAGCCACCGTAGCAAGGGGGCGTCTGTCGGAGTGGGAAGAGAGGAAGTGAGGGGGTATCTCCGTCAGATCCGAGCTGGGAAGAACGGCGGAGCGACGGGGGTATTTATAGGGGCAGAACCAGAGAGGAGGGCGGAGGGAGACGACGTGTCTCCCTCGCCGGAGGAAGGAGACCCATACTGTCCGTTCGTTCGCACGGCCGGTATGGGTGATTGCAGCGCTCATGGGGGTGACCCTGCGACGGCTGACGACGCAGGGCACCCCCGTTTGTCCTGGCAGGCTCCCTCCCTTACCCTGCGCGGCTCCATCCTCCGCGCAAGGTCGCCGGAGCATGGTGCTGCTCAGGTTTTGCAGGAGGGACCTAAACGCAAAGAATGAAGGAGAGTTAGGGGCCAAAATGTGAGGGTTCAAAAGTTGAGGGCCAAAAATTAAATATATGAGGACCAAAGTGTAAAGTTGGTCAAGAAGGTTTCTTCTTAGGCTCAAGTTTTTATACATGACTAATTAGGACCTAAGGATTCTGATGGTGAATTTTATTTCTAGGTGAAACCTTGTTTGACCGGTCAATTTACTCAAAAACCCAAATTAAGTTATTAATTGGGCATGGTTCTCAATGTAGGTCAAAATAGGTTTCTAAGGATAAATTGAAGGTTCTAAACCCTAGATATTATTTTTCTATGAATTTTAGAGGGTTTAGTTGATTTTTTATCTACCTCGAACCTCGTGTATTTAAGTGGGTTTATTTTTAGGGTTACAGGATGTCATTTAATTCTTCGGAGTTGCTGTAGCCCTTGTTGAGTCATTTCATCCCACTTTTATTCTTATTAGGTTGTTTTGACCTATGTTTGGACCCTGGGTTACCCTGTTTTCAGATTGGATTGGTGAAATTGCATTTTTACCCCTCAGTTTATGTTTTCTTTTCAAACTCAGAATCTCTCTGAGCCAAGCCTTTCTAAGGTTATGTAGGAGCTTTTTCTTGCAAATCAGGGTTAAATGGTGCTAGTTTAGGGTTTGTGACGAGGTTCTCATCACATCCCCATGCCTAGCTTTTGCTAGTCCCTTAGCAAAAACTTAAGGTTTTAACCTTTGGTCTAGACCATGATATTCATAACCATTTCAGATAAGTGCCTTTTCATTTGAACCTAGATTAGGTTAGAATGCTGACCATAGGCTTAAAAGGTACTTCTAGTACCAACCAAGATCCAGATCTGTCTAGCCTTAGCCTCAGTCTTTGGCAAAGGTTTTTAAGACCCACAAGAACTAACCTAAGGTTTATTGGACTTTGTGGTTGAAGCACCGCGTGCTTGAAATGATTTTTGCCTCGGTTCAGTTCGCAGTGCGTTTTGCAAGAGAGAGAGAAGTAGAAAGTGTTTTTGTTTGGAGAGTTTTTCTCTCTCTTTTCTTTTTAGTTCTAGCCTAGGATTGGCTTTTCAACACGGTCTGTATCAGATTCATTGCTCCCATCATCAATCTTCAAGGGTTCCTGGCGATCGATGCTTCGGGATAGCACCGCCCATGGCAACCCCCAGAACCCTGGCTATTGAGATTTCGAGATAATCCCATCCATGGTGTTCCGTGGCCGAATTCAGACCCTGGCAGTTGACATTTCGTGATAATGCCATCCATGGAATCTGAGCCAGCAGGGTGCTTACATGCCCCCAGTAGGATATGTGAATATCCTAAGAGACAAGCACTGAGGAGATGATATTTTGTTACGCGTCTTCGAGGGGATTTCTCGCCTCTCCGCGCTGGGAACTCGTCCAAATCAACTTGTGTTGATCGGCCGCTCCTATTCTAGGTGTATTTTTCAGAGTTTTTGCGACGCTTCTGCGTGGTTTTGAATTTTTATGCTTACTGAACCAGGCTGTGTGTGGGGTTGGGGTGCTTAGGTTATCGAGTCCTGTAAACCAGAGGCTAGTTAGTGAGGTCAAATACTCCCTCAGCTTTGGACCTAGTACTTAAGCTTTTCATTTTCCTCAACCTCTTGAGGATTGTCTAGATCTTAATGGGTACTAAGAGTCTATCAAGAATGACTAAGGTTTGCATTCTTACTAATCTTACCATGCACTTTTCATTTCTTTTCTTGAAAAAATGGTCTAGAGCTTAGGTTAATTCCTTAGCTTCTTACTAATGACTATTACTCTTTTCTTTCATCTTTTTGTGCTCCTTTTCCTTTTGTTTCTTTTCCTTCTCCACAAAATTTCCTTTCTCCTCTTATTCTTCTTTTGAAAAAAATTTTACTTTTTATGGTGTTTTTGACATATGTGAATTTTTTTGTTTTAAAACCTTTTCTTACAAGTTTTGCACTTTTATACCCCCCCATGCCTAAGGTTTGCAATGTCCTCATTGTGATTTTAGGGGTTTTTATTTACTTAGTTCATTCCTTAAGACAGTTGTTTTTGTGAGTGAATGGGTCGGGATGAATTTTGCGGACGATTTCTAATCTCAGATGCAAGCATCTGAGGTGGAGTCGGCTGTCTTGAAGGGTGAACCTTAAGTGTACCAAGGTGTCAGAAAAAAGGTTTTAGATTTTTAGAGGGAATGACGGGCTGCCTCCCATTAAGCGCTGAGTTTTACGCCATCGGCTGGGCGCAGTAAGCTCACGGAGAATGGAGGATGAGAGATGACTCAGCCAAATCAGTAGAAGTCACATCAATGAACGGTTTGAGTCTCTGACCGTTCACGATGAAAGGTTCAGAATCGTGGCTGAGTGGACTGATTTCAATTGCTCCATTTCCAAAAACCTGTCGGACTAAATATTGTCCTACCCACTTGGATCGCAGTTTTCCCGGGAAAAGTTTAAGTCGGGCATCAAAGAGTAGGACCTTTTGACCAGGATGAAAGATCTTCCTCGAGATATGCTTGTCATGGAAGGCTTTAACCCGCTCCTTGTAGATTCGTGAGTTCTCATACGCGTCTAGGCGTAATTCATCGATCTCGCTGATTTGGAGTTTTCTATGGGTTCCAGCCTTGGAAAGATCTAGATTACAGTTCTATACTGCCCAATAGGCTTTATGCTCCAGTTCTATGGGAAGGTGACACGCCTTTCCGTACACTAGTCTAAAGGGAGACATGCCTAATTGGGTCTTGTGGGCGGTCCTATAGGCCCACAATGCTTCCGGAAGTCGGGACGACCAGTCCTTCCTATCAGGCCGAACAGTGACTTGCAGGATTTTCTTGATCTCCCGATTTGACAGCTCAGCTAGACCATTTATTTGGGGGTGGTAAGGAGTAGAGATTCGGTGGGATACCCCAAATTTGGTCATCAGTGATCTAAACTGAGCATTTGTAAAATGGGTCCCCCCATCAGAGATTATAGTACGGGGAATCCCGAACCTTGAGAAAATGTTTTGATGAATAAACTTAAGAACAATCTTGTGATCAGAGGTTCGGGTTGGTATGGCTTCGATCCATTTGGACACGTAGTCCATAGCAAGCAAAATGTACTCGAAACCATCCGAAACAGGAAAGGGGCCCATAAAATCAATCCCCCAAACATCAAAGATTTCGCATACGAGAATTGGCTGCAAAGGCATCATGTCGCGACGGTTCATGTTGCCCAAAGTCTGGCAACGACTGCATGCCTTGCAGTGACTGTATGCGTCTTTGAAAAGTGTAGGCTAGTAGAAGCCACACTGTAGGACTTTTGATGCGGTTTTATGCCCTGAGAAATGGCCACCGCATGCTTGGTCATGGCAGAAAGAGAGGATATTGCAGACCTCCTCTTCCGGGACACATCTCCGAATAATTTGATCAGCACCTATCCGGAAAAGGTACGGATCTTCCCAAATGTAATACTTGGTATCAGAACGCAATTTGTCTTTCTTAGCCTTCGGCCAATCAGACGGGGTCTGATGAGATGCCAAGTAGTTCACTATATCAGCAAACCATGGAAGTCTAGTACCAACAGTAAGCAGGTGCTTATCAGGAAAGTGTTCCGTGATGGGTCCGGAAGGGTCGATGATCTCAGAAGGAAGACGGGACAGATGGTCGGCTACCACATTCTGCCTTCCCGCCTTGTCGCGAATCTCAAGTTCGAATTCTTGCAATAGCAAGATCCAACGGATTAGTCTGGGCTTCGCGTCCTTCTTGGCAAGGAGATGCCTTACAGCCGTGTGATCCGAGTAAATGATGACATGGGAACCCAGAAGATACGATCGGAATTTTTCAAGGGCAAATACTACGGCTAGTAGCTCTTTCTCCGTAACCGTATAGTTACGCTGAGCCTCGTCAAGTGTCATGCTAGCGTAGTATATAACCACGGGTTTCCCTTCAGCTTTCTGCCCCAGGACCGCTCCTACAGCGAAATCAGATGCATCGCACATGATCTCAAAGGGTTGAGACCAATCAGGGGATTGTAGGATAGGTGCCTGGGTGACTCGGTCACGTAGGTTTTCAAAGGCTAGCGTGCATTCCTTGGAGATTTCAAAGGGTACATCCTTAGAGAGAAGTGAAGTCAAGGGGTGCGTGATTTTCGAGAAATCTGGAATGAAACGGTGGTAAAAATCGACGTGCCCTAAAAAAGAATGAATGTCCCTAATCGAGCCAGGCATAGGAAGGCGAGATATCAGATCCACCTTAGCTCGATCCACCTAGATGCCTTTTTCTGAAATTAAATGTCCCAGGACAATTCCCTCAGGCACCATGAAATGGCTCTTTTCCCAGGAAAGAACCAAGTTCACCTCAATGCATCGCCTGAGTATCTGGACCAAGTGTTGGAGGCAATCATCAAAAGATTCTCGAAAGACTGAAAAGTCATCCATGAAGACTTCCAGGAAATCACCTACCATATCTGAGAATATGGCAAGCATGCACCGCTGAAAGGTAGTAGGTGCATTGCAAAGACCGAAAGGCATCCTTCGGAAAGCGTACGTTCCGAAGGGGCAGGTGAACGTGGTCTTTTCTTGGTCCTCAGGATGGATTGCCACCTGGTTATAACCGGAGTACCCGTCAAGAAAGCAGAAGAACCTATTTCCCGCTAGTTTCTCGAGAATTTGATCAATGAAGGGTAGTGGGAAATGATCCTTCTTCGTGGAGGAATTGAGTCGGCGGTAATCTATACAGACTCTCCATGCATTGGCTAATCGGGTAGGAATGATTTCTCCGATTTCAGTCGTTATGGTGGTGAGTCCTGCCTTCTTAGGCACAACCTGAATTGGGTTCACCCAACGACTATCGGAGATCAGGTAGATGATCCCGTCATCTAACCACTTGATGATCTCCTTTTTCACGACCTCCTGTAGATTAGGGTTTAAACGTCTCTGCATTTCACGAGAAGGTCGTGCGCCCTCTTCTGAATAGATATGATGAGTACAATAAGAGGGGCTTATTCCAGTCAAATCATCGAGAGTCCACTCGATGGCTCTGCGATGTTGCTGGAGGACAGCAATCAGACGAGATTCCTGTTCGGGATTGAGGTTGGAATTGATAATCACAGGGAGGGTCTGATTGGAACCCAAAAAGATGTATTTCAAGTGAGCAGGAAGAGGCTTTAACTTGAGGATAGGGTTATCAGCAGCAGCGGGTGGTTCAGTATAGATGTGAGGTTCAAGGGTAGGAGTTACTGGGTTGTTTCTATCTGGATTCAACTCCTCCGTTTGCGGGTCAAGATCCTTTTGTGGTTGATGAGGCATAATCGAGTCATTCTGGAGGTGTGATTCATCAACCAAAATCCTAACGTCACAAATCTGTTCGATGACACCATAATTAATTCCTTGTTGGGCCTTAAATATATCAATTTTTAAGGTTTGATCCCCAAATTTAAGCTCTATTTGGCCCTCCTCACAGCTGATGTTGGCTCTAGCAGTAGCCAAGAAAGGTCTCCCTAGAATGATTGGTGTATCCCTAGGGTTTTTAGGCGCATCCATATCTAAGACTAGAAATTCCACTGGGAAATAGAAATCCCGCACTCTTACGATAACATCCTCGAGAATCCCTTTTGGTGACTTTATAGATCGATCTGCTAATTGTAATGTCACCTCGGTTGGTTTTAGCTCAGATTCTTCTAGATGGTCAAGTAAGGATGTGGGTATCAGGTTTATGGATGCACCTAAGTCTAGCAAAGCTCTATCAAATTGGGTATCACCTATCTTGCAGGAAATCAGGGGAGTACCAGGATCTTTTGCCTTGGGTGGGAGTCTACTGAGGATTATAGAGCTGGCTTGCTCTGACAGAACAATTGGGCTCCCACCCTTGGTTCGCAGCTTACGCTGGGTTGTACACACATTCTTTAAAAATCGTGCGTAAGCTGGTACGTGGCGGATTGCATCCATCAAAGGGATGTTTATGTGGACCTGCTCAAAGAGCTTGACCAGGTCCTCCTCAGGTGCCACAGGCTTAGTGGTCTTCTTTCCCTTGGTCAAGGCCTCGGGAAACGGGATCTTGGTTGGTTCTTCTAGGATAAGTCCAGGTTGTGGATCTGGGATAGGGGTGGGGATGTCCTGGATTACTGTCCTAGGCTTGGGATCACTACCAGGCTTGGAGTGGTTCGGATGAGGTGGGTCTTGGGTTTCCTTACCACTATGGGTTGTTACGGAATTAAGTCCTGCCTTGTTTTGGTTAGGATTGGGTAAGATAGCTTGCTGCTGGTAACCTGCAAAGGAAGTGGAGGCCTCTAGCCCGTCGGGTGAAGGAACAGAGGGGGCCTGATAAATCATATGGGCATGGCCCGGGTTTGGGTTCATAACGCGCCGCTGGGTTGGCACGTTATTAGGATTAGGCAGAGGTTGGGAAGGAAGAGTACCTGGCTGGCGAGAGTTTGCCAATTGGGTCAATTGGTTTCGGACCTCTGTAAGTTCGTCCTTATGTTGTTTTTGGATAGCTGCATTCGTTCTTTGAATGTCAGCCAGGGTCTGAAAGATAAGGGACATTTGATCTTGATTCGGCCCAGATGGGTAAGTAGGGTTGGGCCGAGGCTGAGGCGGCTGGTAAGGACGAGGAGGTTGTGGGCGGGGTTGGAAGGATGGTCTTTGGGTTTGGGAATTTCCCGCCCACTGAAAGTTAGGATGGTTTCTCCATCCAGGATATAGGTGTTGGAGAACGGGTCGTTCTGGATGGCGTTGAGGTCCTCGCAGGTCTGAGGAACCTCCAGAGGGTTAGAGAAAGAGGGAATGGAATTCCCCTGGCAAGTGTAGAAGGAATCGGAAGGACCTCTGGGCAAAGATTCGGATGATGGGTCCATCCTAGGAGAAGATCGATGGAGAATGTTTTGCACAGTTTCCCTTGTGGAAGGAGGCTGTGCGAAAGGGTTATGCGCAGAGGTGGCATGCTGCAGATGCTGAGTCAGCTCATCCACCTTCTTTTCGATAATCGAGACCTTGTCCAATCGACTGGCCATTAATTCTAGGTCGACTGATGCGGACAGGCCCTGCGTCTCATGTGCTCCCCTAAGATTCGTCGATGCGCGAGTATTCGTCCTGTCGAATAATCCCATGGAGTCATTGTTGATGGAGTTCTCGCACATGTTTTCGAGAATCTCCCACACGGTGTCTTCATGTTGACCCATGATATTTCCTCCGTAGGTTGCATTGACGAAAAGACAGATGTCCTCACGGAGTCCCTGGTAAAAAGATTGGACCTGTTCCTATTTAGGAACTCCGTGATGGGGGCACTTTCTCATGAGATCCTGAAAATGATCCCATTCCTCATGGAAAGGTTCCCCTGTTTGTTGGGTGAAATGTGTAATCTGATGGCGCAAGGCGTTGATCCGTCCAACAGGGAAGAACTTTTTCAGGAACTCAGACTGAAGTTCTTCCCAATTGTTGATCGGCTGGGTCTGAGTTTGATACCAATGGGCGGCCTTGTCCATAAGAGAAAAGGAAAACATCTTCATGAGAAGAATATCCCGATTTTGTGCGTCTGACCCGAAAGTTTGGGCCAGATGCTTTAGCTGTTTGATGTGCTGGAAGGGATCTTCAGAATTAAGCCCATGGAATTTAGGTATAGCATGAATCATATTGGGCTTTAATTCAGAGTCAGGTCCTCCAGTCGGGATTTTGACTCGAGGCTCGATGGCCACCGCAGCAGGATTATAATGGTCCCGCATCATGGAACGCTGCGGTGGGTGCACAAAGTTTTGGAAGAGGTCGTTGAGTCGCTGGAGCTGGTGCTCCAGATTGTTTTCTTCCTCAACTGGCTGAGCCATGATAGAAGAAGGGTTTGATTCAGAATCAGAAGAGAGAATGATGGGGTTAGGTTGCTGTTCAAACACGGGAGTCAAGGCTGGGCCTTGACGAGAGTGAGTTCTTAAAGGAGATCTTAAGGGTGGTCTTAAGGATCTCCTACCGTTCATGCACTGTTGGAGTGGAAGAGGTTAGAAAGTGCTGGACCCAATCAAGGCACCCAAAAAAAGGTGTTGGGTGACTATAGAGGTGCAGGGCAGATGGACCCCTTGATCGGAAAGATCGTCCACCTGAGAATTACCTGGGCAGCCAGAGAGGGTGAGTCCCGCGAAGACCCCTACACGGTAGAGTGTCCCCACGGGTTACAGGGTTTCCCCCACCCGACCTCTCTTGTCACTGCGGTTCCAGGTAGACCAGAATGGGGATCTTGACCTCTTAAGTCTACCACTTTTAATTCAAGAGAGTGCTTAGGTTTCACTTGAACTTTAGGCTTTTTTGAGTGCAAAGAGTGAGCTAAGTTAAAGGTTAGTTGACCCAAGTGGTCGACTTTACCTGCTAGTTCTGTTAAGAGCTTATTAGGTCTTGTTTTTTAAGGTTCAAGTGTCTTTAGAGAGCCAACTTGTTTTAGGGTTTCTTTGGATAGATATTTTCAGACAATGGCTTGGGCACACTTCTTTTAGGGTTTCTCAGTCCTTGCTTAAAAGTGTGTCTCTAAATCCCTAATGTTGAATCTTATGTTGGCTCTATTTGGTCCAGTTAGTTCTTTGTTGGGTACTTAGGGCTCAAGCAAGAATGTGTTAGCCCTTAAATACCCTTAATAGTGTGCAGGAATAATGGGTTGAAAACAAGCAACTTTTTATGGTTTACTAAGTATAGAAGACAGGTTAGCCCTATATTTCTTGTTCTTTTCTTTTCTTCCTCTTTAGAATTTAGGGGTTGAGAGGATAGAAAATTACCTGTCCTCGGAGTGGTTGCTTGTCTTCTTGATTTCCTGTAGCTGCACAAAAGAGGAGAGATTATTAGAAATTTAAAAACAGGAATTTAATTACCTCTAGAATAGCCGTTGCTCCCCAGCAACGGCACCAAAGTGATGGTTCGTGGCGTTAACTAGGTTTTGTTATAGAAATAGCGTTGTAGTACAGCTAGTTATTGCCATCATTACATATAATTTTTTACTCGGAAAATAAAAGAGTTCCCGAGGTCGAACTCAGGGAGCAAGTCGTATTCTAGGGGTACAAAGTTTTTATTACAAAAATAAAGAGAGAGAGAGAGAGATAGAGATGGAAATTTGGTGGCTTCTTCTTCTTCTCTTCTTTCTTCCTCTTTGTCTCTTCTTTCTTCTCTTCCTGTTCTTCTTGTCTTCTTGGCTCTTGAATCTTTCTTTCGTTTGCTTGCTTCCTTCAGATCTTCTTTTCGTGTTCTTCTTCTTTTCTTGCTTCTTCTCTTCTTTCTTTTTCTTCAGAGCTTCTTCTTCTCTTTCTCCTCGTGTTTTGCTTTTCTTCTTTTTCTTCTTTCTTGTCTTCCTCTTCTTTGCCGCGATCCTGCTTCTTCTTTTCTTCTTCTTCCTTGCCTTCAAGACGTCGTCTGATTTTGCAATCAGACAACTTAAACTGATGCTGCTACAGTGTACCTCTTAGCTTCCTTTTTCTTCTGCTTTGTGTTCTCTTCTTCTTCTTCTTCTTCACCTGTGCCTGCACACTTCAAGGTTTTCGTCAGAGGGCAAAACCTACTCTACCCTCCCTCCCCCGCGTCTCTCTCTCTCTCAGAATTCGCTCTTAGGAAAGCTCTCCCAGAGCAACCGGGTAATCGGGTACGCGGGTCGTGCCCGGGTCTAGGCCCACCGACGTGCGGTAGTGGGCGAGGAGTGCAGGTCGGGCTTAGTCGGGTCGGGCCAGGTCCGCGGGGCGTGAGCGCGGACGAGGCCGGGTAATCGGGCGGGTGAAGGGGACCTCACCCCGTGATCTGAGGCAAAGAGCTTAAGGCACTTTTTGCCTTTAAGTGCCCGCTCGCCTCAGTGAGTTTCCGAGGTGGGACTAAATGTCCCACCCCAATTTGGGCGCTTGTGCGAATGAAGCAGCGGTGGTCGAGGCTTCGCACGAGGGCTTCGCGCGAGGGCTTCGCCTCAACTGCAGCCTGGCGCTTCGCGAAAATACCTCGCACATCCTGGGAGCGTGACCTGGGCGCGGCGCGCCTGGAGCAGCAGGTCGAAGGAGCTTCTTCACCTCAGCAATGGCAGCGGCGAGTGAAGTTCCTGTTTACAGAGAAAGGGCCTCTCGGCCTAATTAGATACGCGGAGGACCTTCGCCGTGGCACGGCGAAGGTGGTCGGGGAGTCTGCAGGTGGCGGGGCGGAGCCTAAGGGCCGCCCTAGGTCAAACTGCAGGTGGCGAGATGGGTTTGGTCGATGGGTCTGCAGAGGGCGATTGGTGGGAAGTGGAAGGGCGGAGGTTGATCAGGGTGAGGAGGCGGAGGTTCTGTGAGGGTCGGCGAGCCGTGTGGGGTGGTGGAATGACGGGAGCGAGTCGCCGGAGTTTGGCCGGAGATGGGGAAGGTGAGAGTGTTTGGGCGAGGTCGAGGGCGACAGTAAAGATTTACAGTGGGAAAAAGAAAGAGGGCAGGAAGAGAAGTTATACCTACTTAGCAGGACGAGGAGGGGCCGGAGCAGGCGACAGCCGTATCGACTGTCCCCGGAGAAGAAACTGCCCAGAGGAAGGGGCGACGGCGAGGAGAGGGCCAGAGAAGCGCGCGCTGGGTGCGGCGCGGCGCGGGAAGAGCGAGGGAAGGCAACCCTGCTGCTGGTAGTGCGGTAGGGCGACGAGGAGGAGTAGGAGAAGCCGCCGGAGTAAGGGGGCGTCTGTCGGAGTGGGAAGAGAGGAAGTGAGAGGGTATCTCCGTCAGATCCGAGCTGGGAAGAACGGCGGAGCGACGGGGGTATTTATAGGGGCAGAACCAGAGAGGAGGGCGGAGGGAGACGACGTGTCTCCCTCGCTGGAGGTAGGAGACCCATACCGTCTGTGTGTTCGCACGGCCGGTATGGGTGGTTACAACACTCATGGGGGTGCTCCTGCGACAGTTGACGACGCAGGGCACCCCCGTTTGTCCTGGCAGGCTCCCTCCCTTACCCTGCGCGGCTCCATGCTTCGCGCAAGGTCGCCAGAGCATGGTGCTGCTCAGGTTTTGCAGGAGGGACCTAAATGCAAAGAATGAAGGAGAGTTAGGGGCCAAAATGTGAGGGTTCAAAAGTTGAGGGCCAAAAAGTAAATATATGAGGACCAAAGTGTAAAGTTGGTCAAGAAGGTTTCTTCTTAGGCTAAAGTTTTTATACATGACTAATTAGGACCTAAGGATTCTGATGGTGAATTTTATTTCTAGGTTAAGCCTTGTTTGACTGGTCAATTTACTAAAAAACCCAAATTAAGTTGTTAATTGGGCATGGTTCTCAATGTAGGTCAAAATAGGTTTCTAAGGCCAAATTGAAGGTTCTAAACCCTAGATATTATTTTTCTATGAATTTTAGAGGGTTTATTTGATTTTTTATCTGGCTCGAACCTTGTGTATTTAAGTCGATTTGTTTTTAGGGTTATAGGATGTCATTTAATTCTTCGGAGTTGCTGTAGCCCTTGTTGAGTCATTTCATCACACTTTTCTTCTTATTAGGTTATTTTGACCTATGTTTGGACCCTGAGTTACCCTGTTTTCAGATTGGATTGGTGAAATTGCATTTTTACCCCTCAGTTTATGTTTTCTTTGCAAACTCAGAATCTCTCTGAGCCAAGCCTTTCTAAGGTTATGTAGGAGCTTTTTCTTGCAAATCAAGGTTAAATGGTGCTAGTTTAGGGTTTGTGACGAGGTTCTCATCACACATCCTCTACCTGCCCAACTGGCGTGATCAGGGTTCGATCAGCTAGTTGTAAAGTAACATTGGCAAGTTTTAGTTGTCCGATCTGTAATTTTTCAAATAGGGCGGTAGGGATTAGGTTGACTGATGCACCAAGATCTAGTATGGCCCGCCTGAAAGTTGTATCACCGATCTTGTAGGGGATCAACGGGGCACCTGGATCTGATTTCTTAGGAGGTAGACTATGTTGAATTATGGTACTCACACTTTTAGACAATACTACCTTCTCTTGTGCTGGCTTTTCCACCTCTTTCTTGAATAAGTCAGGCGAGGTGGGGTTGCGAGAGAGGATATCAAGTAACGGGATAGTGACTTGTGCATTCCTTAATGGTCCCATTATATCAGATTCTGATACCTCTAAAGTGGAGGTGAAAGAAGGCTTGAGATATGGTGGTGAACTGGTGTTTTTGAGGAGCGGGTTTCTACTTCCACCTCTTTGTTTTTCCCTTAATATTGGTGTGTTGATCAAAGGTCAGGTGAGACTTGGAAGATGAGCCCTGGGTCCTGGTCTTGTGATCTTTTCTTGTGCCTACCACATTGATCATAGCACAATCATGATGCGGAGATGGAGGGGAGAAAGTTGTCCTTTGTTGCTGAGTAGTCGGGTAAGTCATGGTGTGTTTTGGCTCAACTGAGATGGAAGGGGAAAACATGCAAGTATGAGGCAAGGAGTCGGGTTGGGTATAGTAAGCTTGACTTTGGACTTGGTGCACCACGTGCTTCTGGGCCAACATGTTATTTGGACTTGGCAGAGGTTGGGAAGGAAGTGCACAAAGTTGGCGGGGATTTGCCATCTGGGCGAGTTGATTGCGAACTTCTGTGATCTCGTCTTTGTACTATTTTTTCATAATCGCGTTCATTTTCTGAATGTTAGCCAGAGTCTAAGGATAAGAGTCATTTGATCTTCCCGAGTTGGTCTGATTTGGTAAGTCATGTTGGGCCGCGGCTCAGGCTGCTGATATGAATGAGAAACTTGTGGTCAGGGCTGATATTGAGGTCTCTGATTTTGATTGTTCCTTGACCACATGAAATTAGGATGATTACGCCATTCAGGGTTATAACTGTTTGAGAAAGGATCATTCTGGATGGCGTTGAGGTCCTCTCAAGTCTGAGGAACCTTGGAGAAATCAGAAGATGAGGGTTCAAAGTTCCCCCAACTAGAGTAAACGGATCCGGAGTTTCCTCTGAAACCTAGATCAATCGAGGGTGGGTATGGATCTATCCCCTGAGAAGATCAGTGGTAGATGTTATGCACAGCCTCCCTCCCAGAAGGTGGTTGTGCGAACTGGTTTTGCACAGAGGTGGCTCGCTACAAATGCCGAGTTAGCTCATCCACCTTCTTCTCAATGATCTAGACCTTATCCAGGTGACTGGCCATTAACTCCAAATCGACCGAAGAGGACAGAAACTACATCTCATGTGCTCCCTGCGAATTCGTCAATGCACGAGCATTCGTTCAGTTAAACATGCCTATGGATTCATTATTGATGGAGTTCTCACACATGTTCTCAAGAATCTCCCATACGATGTTTTCGTGTTGACCCATGATGTTTCCTCCATAGGTCACATTGACGAACAATCGAATATCCTCACGGAGTCACTAGTAAAAAGGCTGGACTTGTTCCCATTTAGGAACTCTGTAGTGGGGGCACTTTCACATGAGATCCAAAAAGCAATCCCATGCCTCATGAAGCGGTTCTCTTGCCTACTGCGTGAAATGTGTGATTTGGTGCCGTAGAGCATTTGTCCGACCAACAGGGAAGAACTTTTTCAGAAACTTGGATTGCAGTTCAACCCGCTTGTTGATTATACGAGTTAGGGTTTGGTACTGATAGAAGCCATTTTCACGCGTTTTGAAATCGTCGGAAATCATAGTATAGTCGCGCTAAAACACTCGTCAAAAAAATGATTGTGTAAAGATAACGAAACTTGAGTCCAAGTCGTTCGTCTTTGGGAGGCATTTATGCAAATCTAAAATTGATTGTTTCGCTCTACTTGTTTAAAATCGCATGGTGGTTTATGGTTATTACGTATTTAAGCACGACATGCTTAGTTGCAAAAATATCATGAATTAAAAGCAGGAAACTTTAATCACACAAAATATATTGCAATAAGCTCATGGTGATTCTCAGCACATAGACATATATCTATAGAAAATTTTCTTTCTTTCATTAAGGAGGGTGTTTGCAACATGGAACTAGAGGAAAGCTTATAGAGGAAAGCTTGGAAGCATAAATCTAACTAACAAAAAATGATCGCATACATGAATCTATGGGGGGATTTTGCATGCATCATTGGGGGAGAATAAAGAGCTACACTACTAAGCAGTAATAAAAGCATGTAAACTATGAAGAAGTAGCTACTAATCTAACATAAATAAGGGCATTCGGAGGTGGGCTTCGATGGCCTTTGAATGGTTGAGAGGAGAAGGAGGGGCGACCAATGGTGCTTAGGCCAGCCATTGGAGAGAGGTTGGAGAGGTGATCCAGCATCCTGGCATGGAGATGGTGGTAAACATGGTGAGCAACTCATGGAGGTGGAGTGGAAGTGAATGTAGCTAACCTAAATGGAAGTGAATAATGCCAAGAGATGGATGGGTGCAAATGGCCACCCCTTAGGTCTTTTTATAGACCTAAGGGAAGCTCTCTAGAGAGGCCTATGGTGGGAGCTCGTGGGAGAGTGAGAGAGAGAGGATGGATGGTGGTTTTTAGATCCACCAAATGTGGATCTAAAAATTGAATGGCTCTTGGTTGCTAATTTTAGCAACCAAGGCAGCAACACGTGGTAGAGAGTTCTAGAGAACTCTCTAGGCTAGGCATTTTTCGTGTGGATGGTGTGTGTGGGTGTGTGTGGGTCAAAACTTAGGTGGCTAGGTTGATTAGGTTAGGTTCTAGTGGGTTTAGGTCAAGGTAGGTCTCAAATTAAGGTTGTAAACCCTAATTCACTAAAGTAAAGTGCAATTAAACTTAATACAAGTTTAATTGGGTGTGTGTAAAATAACTCAATTAAGTCAGGTCTAGGTCAATTGAACTTTCACTGAGTCCAATTGGATAGTGTGTGATGAGATCAAAGCTCAATTATACTCAATGAGTCCAATTGAATAGGTTGATGGAATTGACTAAGATCCAAGTCAATTAGTTTTAGTGAGGACCTAATTAGGTCCTTATGGAGGTATAGAGGTGATGTACTAGGGTTAGGGCACCTTAATTTAGGTTTTTATGGGGTTAAAATTGGGTTTAGGGACCTAGAGATCTAAGATTAAGGCTTGAATCTCAAAACAGGAACTAGAGAGCAGTTCCAAACGTCCAATAAAAGTGTCAGATGTCTTATAGTGAAAAATCAGAAGTCTAGACTTGTTGTCTGGATGTCCAATCAGAGTCAGGAGGGATTCTAGGTTCTGTCTTGGCTATTTTGTAGAAATTGGACGTCGACCAAGTGTCTAGACGTCCAATAACACTACAGAAGTGGGTTTAAGGTGTGTGGGAGTTGGCTAAGGGTTCTGGACATCCTATGACTTATCTAGGCGTCTAGATAGAGGTTGGAATTGGGGTTTTAAGGTTTCCTAGGGTGTGGTGGCCTAATCTATGGGTGGCTAAGGCTTGGGAAGCTTCTAGGCTATCCTAGGGCTAGGATGGTCCTAAGTTCTTCATAATTTATTGCTTTATTCCTACTTAATAAAATAGCATACCTTAAGTCCCTTACATCATTATCTACTACATCTAATCTAGGTCTTCTGCTCCCGCTCTGCAGCAACACCAATTATTCCTTTATTCTTCTAATCCAGCTTTAGATCCAGCTTCAGATTTTCCTTCTGATCGGCTTATTACCTGTAATTGACATAATGCACCTAATTAGTACATTATAGCATTATTTTATGCATAGCTAAAAGAAAGCAGTAAAGATGTAGATAATGCTTATGCATGCATGAATTACCTTAATTTATGCTAAGTCCTAGCCTAATTTAGGTCAATTAAGACCTATGATTGCTGCGCAATCATACCCCCATGCCTAAATCTTGCTAGTCCCTAGCAAATGCAAGACTAAGTTATTGACAGAAGGGTCCCTAAGGGATTGATTATTTTATCAAGAGTATGCGTGGAGATTGTTCTCCTTTTTGTTTTCATCTTATGCTCTAGAAATCTAGACAATCGTGAAGGTGTAGCTATGTAGCTTTTGCAACGGATTCAAGTAAAAAACTAATTCACCTCTAAAGCATATACTTAACCCCTAGTAAAATTCTAGCGGGATAGGAGGACTTCTTTCCTCAGGGTATTCAACATATTCTATGAATTCCACCCCGGCTTTAAGTTTGGGTAGAGGATGTTTGAGGGATACAGGTGTTTATTTAGTGTCTCACTCTCACTTGGTGCTACATAGAGATTAGTATTTCAGAATCTAGATTCCCGGACTATCAAGTAACTCAACTCAGAGAAAAACGAGAAAAACTATGCTCTCTTCTAGTTCCTTTGTATCCATCCTCTCTTTCTCTTTTTCTTTTTCTTTTCTTTTTTTTCTTTTTCTTAGAGCTCACAATCTCACCAGATTCACACATATAACCTATATTTGGTGGTCTCACTTGGCATTAACACTTTAATTGAGTTCCCATAACTCTAACACTAAGTTAGAATTCCTCAGCCAGTATTCGGGTGATCAGAAACACAGAAAAATAGGTTAAGGCCATATTTGGTGTATCTCAAATTTATTTCGTGGTATTGCCTCAATGCAACTGAAATAAACACTAAATATTCACTCTTTTTTTCTTTGCTTTTTCTTCTTTTTCTAATTTTTTTTCTCTTTTTCAGTTCTTTTTTTTTCATCATTTTTTTTTCAACATATACACAACTAGCACACATCCATGAACTTTATTGAGGAGGCATTATTAGGGATTGGTGGTACTCAAGAGACATTGGGTGGCTTACGCATGACACCGGGAGAGACGGATAGGATGGTGTATTTCTGACCTTGACATCAATACCCTCCTTCAGTTGAGGATTCCGTATAGAATGGTTGTAACCATCCACCTTAGCCCTAGTTTTATGAAAACTCGCTCCCGCGTATTTGCCTTATTCGGTGGCTCTCACAATTTCGTACAAAAATGTATATGCGGGAATCGAGAGCGAAAACTATGTCTACTCTCAGAGTATCATCACCTAGTTATCTAGGATTCAAGATTCCTTGCACTAATCTTAGAGCACCAGTACACTCTACTCTCATCTCACACTATTTGGTGGATTGGAAGAAAATCTACCTGGCTCCCAAAACACTGTCTAGGGGTTCAGGAAAAGAAGCACTACTTCTTCTCGACAGACTGAAGACATTTATTAGCTTTCTCCATGAATCCATTGCAAATTCTACGTGTGTGTGAAAAGTTGTACTGGATTCCAGATTATAGGAATCAACTAGAGGATAAAATTCCTAATGCATTCTCTTAATAAAATAATCTTATTCAAGAATGCAATATGTATATATGCTATAAACAAGTAACCTCGTATAATTTGTACTTCGTGAAATTCCCGTATCGGGTTACATTCAGCTTAACCCTAAATTTAGAACAAGAGGTGAGCGGGTGAGTCGGAAATGGTTGTTGCGGACGATTTCTAGCTCCAATGCGAGCATTGGAGGTGGAGTCGGTTGTTGTTTTATTTAGGGTCCTAAAGTACGTTTGACATGCAGTTCCAAGATTTTTCCTAAATGTTGGCATAAAAATTTTTCAGTTTTACAGTATCAAGCCCCCTGCCTAAGTTCTTGCATGTCCTCATGCATGAATATAAAAGAAAATAAATACAGCGGGGAGTAAATAGGTAGAAATCACCTGTAATTGCTCCTGAAATTATACATTCAGCATCGGCTAACCTGACAGTATGCAATATGCAGAAAGAAATTATGCTTAAAGGAAAATATGCTATATATAAAAATGAATATGTATAGGGTGATGGATGCGGAGTAGATGCTGAGTTAACGCCTCCAGCTAGACGAAAACTCAATCACACGTCTTCAGTAAGATGAACGATCTCTTCAGTCAGAGGAGGTTCCGGGGCCAAAATTGGCTTAAGGCGCTGGCCATTTACCGTAGATATATGCCCAAATTTTGGGTCCCTGATTTAGACCTCCCCATTAAGGTATGGGTGAATCACAACATATGGGTCAGTCCACTTGGACTTGAGTTTCCCTGCGAAAAGTTTTAATTGTGAATCGAACAACCAGACTTGCTGGTTGAGCTGAATGCTTTCCTCTGGATGTGGCGGTCATGAAAGGCCTTGGTCTTGTCCTTGTATATCAATGCGTTCTCATAGGCTTCCTACCGGATCTCTTCTAATTCAATGAGCTAGAGTTTCTGCTCTTGACCTCCTGAATCGAGGTCAAGGTTACATTGTTGCACCGCCCAAAAGGCGCAGTGTTCCAGCTCTACAGGAAGGTGATAGGCCTTGCCATATACCATACAATATGGTGACATTCCGAGTGGGGCCTTGTACGCGGTCCGATATGCCCAGAGAGCATCAATTAATTTATCGGACCAATCCTTCCTGTCTAGTCTAACCGTCTTCTGGAGAATCAGCTTGATCTGACGGTTAGACACTTTAGCCTGCCCATTGGTCTGCGGGTGATACGGGGTGGCTATACGGTGATGTACCCCGTATTTCTTTAATAATGACTTGAAGTGGGAGTGGATGAAGTGGCTTCCCCCATCGCTAATTAGAGCGCGGGGTATTCTGAATCTCGCGAAGATGTATTGCCGTACGAAGGAAATGACAGTCTTATGATCAGCTCGTCTTGCTGGGATGGCCTTGACCCACTTTGAGACATAGTCAACGGTTAATAATATGTACTCGAAGCCATGCGAGTTCATAAAAGGGCCCATAAAATCGATGCCCAAACGTCGAACACTTCTACAACCATGATAGGTTGGAGTGGCATCATGTCTCTCCTGGTCATAGAACCGACCGATTGGCATCGTTTGCAGTGTTGGGCGTATTTGTGTGTATCTCTGAAAAAAGTTGGCCAGAAAAATCTCGACGGCAAAATTTTTGCAGCGGTTTTCCGTCCCGAGAAATGACCACCACAAGCATCATTGTAGCAAAAAGATAACACACTGGGGATCTTCGAATCTGGGATGCATCTCCGAATAATCTGATCCGCTCCAATGCAGAAGAGCAGTGGGTCATCCCAAAGGTAGAATTTGGCCTCCACAGTGAATTTGAGTTTCTGGTCCTTGGATAGGTTCGCGGGAATCTTGCCTGTGGCAAGATAGTTTGCGATATCCGCGTACCAGGGGAACTCAACAAAGTGAACTGCCAAAAGGGATTCATCCGAAAATTGCTCGTGGATAAGCAGGGAATAAGAAATGTGGCCTGGGTCCAGTTTGGATAGGTGATCCGCCACAACATTCTGTTTTCCGGCTTTGTCGTGGATTTCAATATCAAATTCTTGCAATAGAAGGATCCATCTGATGAGTCAGGGTTTGGCATCCTTCTTTGCCAACAAATGCCGGAGGGCGGAGTGGTCAGTGAAGAAGATGACTTTGGACCATAATAAATAAGATCTGAATTTCTCCAACTCGAATACTATTGCTAGCAATTCTTTTTCGGTGACAGTATAATTGCGCTGAGCCTCATTCAGCATCTTGCTAGCATAGTATATGACAAAAGGTTATTTTTCCCGACACTGGCCTAAAATAGCACCGATGGCAAAATCAAAAGCGTTACACATCATCTCGAAATCAAGCGACCAGTCGGGTGGTTGGAGAATCAGGGAGTCAGCAACAACGCTTCGTAAAGTCTCGAAGGTGCTAAGACACAAGGTGTCAAATTCAAATGGGGCATCAGCAATAAGGAGATTCATCAAAGATCGTGCAATTTTCAAGAAATCGCGTATAAATCTCTAGTAGAAGCCGACGTGACCCAAGAATGATCTGATCTGCTTGACCGAGCTAGGTGGTAGTAAGTGGGAAATAATCTCAAATTTAGCTCGATCGACCTCGAGTCCATTTTTAGAGATCCTGTGCCCTAGTACTATGCCATCCCTCACCATGAAATGGCTTTTCTCCCAGGAGTACTAGGTTTACCTCAATACACCATTTCAGGATCTTGGTGAGGTTATCAAGACAAGATGCAAAATCATCTCCGAAAATGGAGAAGTCATCCATGAACACCTCCACATAATCCCCAATCATGTTAGAGAAGATGGCCATCATACAATGCTGAAATGTTGCCGGTGCATTGCAGAGGCCAAAGGGCATCCGCTTGAAAGAGAATGTTCCAAAGGGGCATGTGAGTGTGGTCTTGTCTTGATCTTCGAGGCTAATCGCTACTTGGTTATACCCGGAGTATCCATCCAAAAAGCAAAAGAAACTACGTCCGGCTAACCGTTCCAAGATCTGATCAATGAAAGGAAAAGGAAAGTGATCCTTCTGGGTAGCCATGTTCAGTTTCCTATAATCAATGCAGACCCGCCAAGATGTTGCAGTGTGGGTCGGGATGGATTCGCCTTTATCATTTTTCACTACGGTGAGTCCTATTTTCTTGGGCACTATCTGGATCAGACTCACCCATTGGCTGTCAGCGATTGGGTATACAATACCTACATCCAGCCATTTGATGATCTCATTCTTAACAACCTCTAGCATGTTCAGGTTTAGCCGTCTTTGAGGTTGTCTCGAAGGTTTCACCCCCTCATCCGTGTAAATGTGATGAGTGCAATACGAGGGGCGAATATCGCGGAGATCAGCAATGCTCTACCCTGTAGCAGCCTTATGGTCTTGTAGCGTAGAAATCAATTGATGCACCTATTCTTGGGTTAAGTGGGCACTAATAATGACCTAGTATGCCTCACTTTCGCCCAAGAACACATACTTAAGTGAGTCAGGTAAGGGCTTCAATTCAATCACGGGTGGGTCAGAGTCAGAAATGGGAATAGGAGGAGCAGACTCAAAGGTGGGAATCTGCTGATCTGTATGTGATGAGAACCTCATCATGAACCCTAACTAGCACATTTTAACCAAATAAATTAAACAAAAGCTCCTACATAACCTAAGGGAAGGCCTAAATCAGGGAATTGTTAATCAGAGAATAAAACATATACAAGGGGTAAAACTGTAATTTTACCATTGTAGTGCATGAATGGGATTTCTAAGAGTCTAGACATAGGTCAAGTGAACCTAATAAAGGAAAACGTTGGATGGTTTGGTCGAAAAAGGGTTATGACAAAATCTGGGAATTAAATGACATTCTGTAACCCTAAAACAAACTTACTTTAATTCATAAGATTTCAGGCAAGATAAAAATCAACTAAACCCTCTAAAATTCATGGAAAAATATCCTCTAGGGTTTAGAACCTTCAATTTGGCCGTTGGAACCTATTTTGACCTAGATTGAGGACCATACCCAATTTCTAACCTAATTTGGATTTTTATGCAAAATATCTAGTCAAACATGGTCAAACCTAAAATCCAACTTCACCATTGGATTCCTTAGGTCCAAATTAGGTTAATACCAAAATTTGGACCTGAGGAAAGGTCGTCTTGATCTACTTTACAAAATGATCCTCAATAATTACTTTCTGACCCTTAACTTTTTGAAACCTTGCAATTACCCCCTCAGCATTCCCATCATTTTATTCAATCCGATCCTTCTGCCACCCGCAGTAGCAGGCCATATCTCCGACGACTTTACACGGAGGATGGCGCCACGCATGCACGGGGAGTCAGCCCCAGATTTGAAAGGGAGACTCTCTGTGATGCCCCCTACCGCATGGACTAGCTCCCATGCCCTGTTGACCGCCATATCTCTCGTGCGAACGCGCGAGAGGTATGTGTCTCCGTCTGCCACAACTCCAGCGAGGTTTTTCCCGCCGCTTTTGCGCACCTCCCGGCCAGCCCTTGCCTATTTAAGGAGCGACACCCTCTGCCGCATCCTTCAAGCTTCGTTTGGCCTGAGATCACCCCTCCTATTCGTCTCCCACCAACTCCGGCCAATTGCCAAAGCTTCCGGCGACTCTCCCTCTCCTCTCTCGTTGCTCTGCCACGGTACCAGTGGCAGAGCTACCTCCACCGTCTTTCGCCGCACCGCACCGTACCAACGGGCGCCCTCCAGCCCCTCTTCCTCATCGCCGTTCTTTCCCCCTGGCACCTGTGTCTCCGACGACGGCAGCACCGGCCGCTCGCCACCTCCGCACCCCCCTTTCACTCCGGACTCGTAGTTAAGTTCCTCTTACCCTTCTCTTTATTTCCCCTCTGTCAATTTGATCTTTCGAGAAAGCTTCAAGCTTGCTCGCAAGCTCGCTCCAGGTACCCTTGTCCCAGGTTGAAGTCCCAGGCTATGCGGAAGAGCCTCGCGCACAGTCCCAGATCCTCAATTGAAGAAGTGAGCCTCGCATCTTGCTGCAATTGGAAGGGCACTCCTTGCTGCGGGCATGCGAGAAAGGAGGGGTGCAGATAGTCCCACATCGGAAGCTGTTGAAGCCGCGCACCCGCATAAATTGAAAAAGTGACTGAGGCTTATCACCTCAGTCACACGGGGTGAGGTCCCTCTCACCCGCTCACTCGGCCTCGTCCGCGACCACTCCCCGCAGATTTGGCCCGAACCGTTTGCCTAAGCCTAGCACACCTCACCCAACACCGCACGCTGGTGGGCTTGGTCCCGGGCGCGTAGACCCGACCCAAATACCCGAACAGGCTCTAGGAGAGCTAACCAAAGAGAGAAATGAGAGAGAGAAATGCGGGAAGGGTAGGGGTAGGTTTTGCTTAACCGGGTACCTATGCAAGGAAGAGGAAGAAGCGGTCGAGGACTTAGCCGCACTAAGGAGCTAAAGCAGAAGAAGAGGAAGAGGAGAAGCAAACTAAAAAAGAAGGAGACGCAGCTCAAGAGAGAAGAAGAAGAAGACAGAGACAGAGCCAAAGGGAAAAGAAGAAAAGAAGCTGCCGCAAAAAGGAAGGCCAAGCAAGAAGAGAAAGAAGAGAAAAAGAAGCTAAGGAGAAGAAGAAGCAGCAGCAGCAGCTAAAGAGAAAGGAAGAAGGAGAACACGTGCACTGTAGCAAGTGGCTACTTAAGGCGTCTGATTCTGGGAATCAGACGTCTGAAGACAGAAAGAAGAAGAGAAAGAAGAACAAAGAAGAAAGAGAGAAGAAAAGAAAGGAGAAGATTTTATTTCCTCTCTCTAGTTTTTTTGTAAAATAGTGTATTATTATAAATTGTGATTTTCTATGCTTCTAAAATTGAGCTTGCTCCATGAGTTCGACCTCGGAACATTTTAATTTCGAGTAATAAAATCTAATCAAACTCGGTGATGATCCTAAAAAGATTGCCACCAGTATGCATGTGAATTCCCACTGATTCGCTTCCTATGAGATAATCGGTTGTGACTGCGTTAATGGGAAACCCGTTAGCTGTGGTCACGTCTTCTTGTAACAACAGGGGCGATCCAGTAGTGTACGGATCAGGATAGCTAGATTCAAGGGTGTTGTGGTCAGAAACACACCCTAAACAGTTGGATCCTTGGGAGATATGTGCAGTGCAGTGGTGTTAGTTCCGTGTGGATCGAGGTCCAAGAACCATGATAGTGTAGACGAATGAGACATTGGGTCATCACAAAGGAGCCCAATGTTACCACAGTATGCCGAATCTTGATCTTCACCATCCTCCTCTATGCGATCACAGTCAAAATTTCTTGATGCCCTGAATATGTCAAGTTGAAGCCGCTCATTACCTAAGGCTATCTCCATACACCCACATGCACAATCAATGTTTGCTCGGGCTATCGCTAGAAATGGGCGACCCAAAATGATTGGTGCATCTCGGAGATTAGGAGGAACTTCTATATCGAGAATGAAAAAGTCTATGGGAAAGCAGAATCCGCGGACTTTTACGATCATGTTCTCAACCACCCCCCTCGATGTTTTTACTGATCTATCAGCCAGCCGAATCGTGACTGAGGTAGGCTTTAACTCCCCAAATCGAAATCGATCAAATACGATAGTGGGAGTTAGGTTGATGGACGAACCCAGATCTAGAAGGGCCCGATCAAATGGAGAATCCTGCAAGAAGCAGGATATGAGTGGGGTAGCAGGGTCTTTCTTTTTCGGTGGCAAGTCAGCTAGAATCACGGTGCTAGCTTCTTTTGATAGTACCGTCTGTCTTCCAATTCTTGGCTATCGTTTTGGGGTACAATAGTCCTTGAAGAATCTAGCGACAGCTAGGATGTGATCTATTGCCTGAGGAGGGGGACCTGAATATGTACTTCCTTGAACATTGACTTCAGGTCCTCAAAATTCCGCATGTCCTTTTTCTGTACTACATTTCGCGTTAGAGCCTCAGGAAAAAGGACGGGAATCTCAAGGTCAAGTGGCCTCTTACCCTTATCTACCGTAGGTGGCTCCTGAGATGGAGTTGAACTCGCCTGCGGCGAAGGGTGAGAAAAATCAGGACCCGCCTGCCTATGTGGTGGGTCGAATGTCTTCCTTCCACTCCTCAATGAGATAGCATTTGCATCGGCTTGCTGTCCATGAGGTGGTGGGGGAGCGGAAGGGGCACAGCATGTGGGGTTCTACATCAAAGGCGGCTAGCCTTGAGCATAACCAGGTGGTGCAGGAGGCGCTTGTAATATGGCATGTGCCTGTCCCTGTGGTGCCTGAAACCTAGGTAGGGTGCCTTGGTTCTGCACATACCGAGGGTTCGGAACAGGTTGGGAGGGCAAGGCTCCCTGAGTCCTATGCTCCTGCAACAGCTGGTTTTGCGTGTTCTGTATAGTCTATATCTGGTCAGCCATCGCCTTCATTATCTGCAAGCTATCCTGTGTAGATTTCCTCATCGATTCTTGTAGCTCCTCTTTCAGTGCCTCCAAAGGGTCAGCCCGCTTTGGAGGGTGACTGGCAGCTTGGTGCAGCAGCTGGTATATAGAATGGGGTTGCTGCTACTGAGACAGGAATGGTTGCTGCCTAGGGTATGTGTTTTGTGCATTCCCGTATTGCTTAGTCTGGTAGTGTGGATCTTGATGTCGTCTCTGTGAGTTACCAGACCAGGAGAAGTTCGGATGCTGGCGCCAACCAGGGTTATACATCTCTGAATGTGGGTTATTACGCCCGTATCCTTGAATAGCACTAACGTCCTCATAGGCCTAAGACATCTGAGATGTATATCCATCAAGGGGATATGTATTATAGTCTGCGGGTGGTGCGTAACCCTGGTCATATGGTGCCAGATCGGGATTGTTTACGGGATCATGATATGCAGGATCTTGTAAATAAGGAGAAGATGCATCCCGAGTGAGTAGATTAACTCGAGCAGGGGGGCTCGGGGTGCATAGGAGGGTCTTGGAACAACAGAGTTCAGGTCAAATTGACCCTGACTAATTTGGTCAATCTTTTTCTCAATCAAGTTTATTCTATCCAGTTGCTTGACGATGATATCCATGTCGGCTCGAATAGACTCGGTGTGCTCATGGACACCAACCCGCTGCTGACCAGGCCCCTGGAACTGGTTCATGGACGCAGCATTCATCGAGTTCTCTACCAAAGATTCGAACAACTCAAATGCGTTGTTCTCGTCTTTCGCGAGGAAATTCTCGCCACTAGATGCATCGGCCAGATACCGATGTGTGTCATCCAGCCCATGGTAAAAGATCTGAGCTAGGTGCCATTTGGGTATACCATGGTGCAGGCATTTCCAGAGAAGGTTGCGAAATCGGTCCCAGGCTTCATGCAACTTCTCCCCAGCTCCTTGGGAGAAGGTCGTGATTGCATGCCTCATCGTGTTTGTCCGACCGATTGGGAACTTTTGCAGGAATGCACATCGTAATTCCAGCCAGGTTCCAATCGGATTCCCAATGGTCTTGAACCAATACGAAGCTTTGTCCCTCAGAGAAAATGGGAAAAGCTTCATCAGAACAATCCCAAGATCAATATTCCTTGGTTGAATCGTTTCTGCGAGTCGACTCAAGTCCTCTAAGTGCTGGAATGGATCTTCACTTGAGTTTCCATAAAAGTGAGTGTCGATCAAACCGATCACATTGGGCTTGAGCTCAAATGCGTCTCCACCTACGGGAATCCTGACTAAGGGTGCGACAATCGGTGCGGCTGGATCATAGAAATCCCGAAGTTGCTCTCCTCGCGGTGGATGCTGCATTCTGTCAAGCGTCGTCAAGATACAATCCATGCTCTGCTAATGTCGCTCCTTAGATTCAACAACCTGAGCCTCCAGATGAGCCATCAGGTCTAGATTACTAGCATCCTGACCCGGTCTAGGTCCAGGCCCAGGATTAGCCATTGCGGCTAAGGGAGTAGAAGAAGTGGGGGGAGAAGATGGTCCTGGCGAGGTGACTAGCCTCCTTGGGAGTGGCTCCCAAGGTCCAACCAGTTGAGGTCTAAGTGACTTGCTTCCTTGCATACACCACCTAACCCCTGGGTTAGTGTACCCAAGCCAAACAAGGCTAAGGCCCTGTCAATCAGATGGTCCTTATGATCTTATGACCAGATTTTTCGTTTTAAGTTTGAATTCCTGAAAAAAAATTCATCGTACAACCGACTGAAAGTGATTCTCGCCTCTCAAGCTAACCCAGCCAAGAGGTTAAAAGCACCCAGTAGTACGACAACGCATTCGAGTTTATTTTGTGTTTTAGAATTGATTTTAGCCCATTTTTCTTCAGTTGGGGATTTTGGTAAAGTGCAATTAAACTTAATACAAGTTTAATTGGGTGTGTGAAAACTTAATTGAGAGTAAAATAACTCAATTAAGTCAGGTTTAGGTCAATTGGACTCTCACTGAGTCCAATTGGATAGTGTGTGCTGAGATTAGGGCTCAATTGGACTCAATGAGTCCAATTGAATAGGCTAATGGAATTAACTAAGATCCAAGTAAATTAGTTTTAGTGAGGACCTAATAAGGTCCTTATGGAGGTCTAGAGGTGATATACTAGGGTTAGGGCACCTTAATTTAGGTTTTTATGGGGTTGAAATTGGGTTTAGGGACCTAGAGATCCAAGATCAAGACTTGAATCTAAAAATAGGAACTGGAGAGCAGTTCCAGACATCCAATAAAAGTGTCAAACGTCTTATAGTGAAACATCATAAGTCCATACTTGTTGTTTGGACGTCCAATCAGAGTCAGGAGGGATTCTAGGTTCTGTCTTGGCTATTCTGCAAAAATTAGATGTCTGACCAAGTATCTGGACGTCCAATAACACTGCAAAAGTGGGTTTAAGGTGTGCGGGAGTTGGCTAAGGGTTCTAGACATCCTATAACTTATATAGACGTCCAGATAGAGGTTGGAATTAGGGTTTTAAGGTTTCCTAGAGTGTGGTGACCTAATCTAAGGGTGGCTAAGGCTTGGGGAAGCTTCTAGGCTATCTTAGGGCTAGGATGATCCTAAGTTCTTCATATTTTACTGCTTTATTCCTACTTAATAGAATAGCATACCTTAACTCCCTTACATTATTATCTACTACATCTAATCTAGGTCTTCTGCTCCAACTCTGCTGCAACACCAATTATTCCTTTATTCTTCTGATCCAGCTTTAAATCTAACTTCAGATCTACCTTCTGATCAGCTTATTACCTGTAATTGACATAATGCACCTAATCAGTACATTATAACATTATTTTATGCATAGCTAAAAGAAAGCAGTAAAGATGTAGATAATGCTTATGCATGCATGAATTACCCTAATTTATGCTAAGTCCTAGCCTAATTTAGGTCATTTAAGACCTATGATTGCTGCGCAATCAGGTACCAGTGAGCGGCCTTGTCCATGAGAGAGAAGGAGAACATTTTCATGAGCAAGATATCCCAATTTTGAGCTTCTGACCCAAAGGTTAGGGCCAAATGCTTGAGTAACTTGATATACTGGAAGGGATCTTCAAAATTAAGCCCATGAAATTTAGGAATAGCATGAATCATGTTGGGCTTGAGTTCATTATTAGGACCTCCAGCCGAGATTTGAACTCGAGGTTCGATCGCCACCGCTGCGGGATTGTAATGATCTCGCATCATAGGACACTGCGGTGGATTCATAATGGCCTGGAATAGATCGTTGAGGCATTGAAGCTGATTCTGGAGATTATTTTCTTCTTTTGCTGGGTGTTCCACGATTATGGATGAAGGAGATCTAGGCTCAGATGAATCAGAAGAGATATCGATCTGGTCGAGTTGTTGCACAAACAGAGACGTCGAGGCTTGGCCTCGACGAGAGTGAATAGTTAATGGAGGCCTCAAGGGTGGTCTTAGGGACCTCCTCCCAAACATGCACCGATGGAGAAGATGAGGGATAGAAGGTGTGATGGACCCAATCAAGACACCCAAATATCTTTGGATGACTATAGAGGTTCGGGGTGGATGATACCCCTTGATTAGAAAGTCGTCCACCTGAGAATTACTTGGGCAGCCAGGAAGGGAGAGTCCCGCAAAAACCCCTACACGGTAGAGCACCCCCACGGGTTACAGGGTTTCCCCCACCCGACCTTCTTTGTCACTGAGGGTCCAGGTAGACCAGAATGGATAACTTGACCTCTTAAGTCTACCAATTTTAAGTTTAGAGCGTGGGTGCTTAGAATTTCACTTGAACTTTAAGATGTTTTTGTGAGTGGTGACCTAATTTGAAGATTGGTTGACCTCGCAAGGTGGGTCAACTTCACTTGATTTGTCCTTGATTTTTAGGTCCTGCTTTAAGGATTCAAGTGAGATTTAGAGTTTGATTCTTAGGGTTTACTTGTTTAAGAAAGTTCAATCAAGGCTTAGGACACACATAGTTTGGGAAGATTGAATCTTCTTTTTTTAAGAAAGTGTGTCTCTAGAACCCTAGAATGGAAACCCTAATTGGCTCTAATTGGTCAATCAATTAATTCCAAATCTGGCACCTAGGACTCAATCAAGAAAGTGGTAGCCCTAAGTGTTTTAAATCCCTAAATAGGTGCAAGAATCAGGTTTTGGGATATTTCTAAAAATGAATCAAATCAGGCAACTTGTTATGATTGAATCTAAATATAGAATGCAAGTTGGTCCTAATTGACATCTTTCCTTTTTTAGATTTTCAGAATCAGGGGCTTAATGAGGATGGAAAATGAGATTACCTGCCCCTAGAGTGGTTGTTGTGCGGTTGATCTTGGTCCTCGACTAAATTCCAACACAAATCACAATCAAAAGAGATAAATCAAGTTAGTATCAAGTCAGGTATTATAATCAAGTGATCAAATTGCGCGTTGCCCCCCAGCAACGGTGCCAAAATGTTTGCTACTCTGAATCGAGTTTTAAAATTGATACGTTGTAGTATAGCTGATAAAGTGCGAAAACAAATAAAAGTTATGTTTGAATGAAAATCCGAGATCGAACGCAGGGAGCAATCAGCCAATCAACCTCAAGATCACAATTCTAAGTAAAAGATATAAGTAATTGCAACCAGAATTGATTCAAGAATGATATATCAAGATTTCAAATATCAATGTGCAAAAAATGATGGGCTAAAATGGTGATTTGAATCACCTATTAACCCTTTTAATTAAGCTCAAGTAT
This sequence comes from Thalassia testudinum, assembly GCA_037157565.1. NCBI lineage: Eukaryota > Viridiplantae > Streptophyta > Magnoliopsida > Alismatales > Hydrocharitaceae > Thalassia > Thalassia testudinum. The sequence continues at coordinate 152,968,626 of JAZHRO010000031.1, forward strand.
TTCAAATAAATGAACAGTGAATCCAACCAAATATTCCACGTCAGTTAAGTGTCTCAGAACTAGCAACAAAGGCAAAGGCCTCTCTTTTCCTTCGAGCCTCAAGGAAAGGCACAAGCACAATACAATAGCACAGAGGCGAAGGCCTCTCAATTTCTCCAAGTGTAGAGAGTAGCAGAGGGCAAACCCCCCTCCTCTCTCTTTCTTTCTCTTCTTTCTCTCTCAGAATCAGGCGATCCAAACCGAACCCAAGTAACCGGGTAATTGGACCAAGGCCCAAACTCACGTGGCGTGAGTGCAGGCGAGGGCACGCGCGTGCGGAATGTGCATGCGGGATCTCACCCCGGTGCTCTCGAAGGCAACCGGGATGAGGAACAAATTACTAATATGTGTGGTTGCTGCTTCAGTAGCTCACAAGGTGGGACTATCCCACCTGCCTTCGTCTTAGCGCAGTGTTAAACACTACGAGTTGCTATGCTAAAGTGTTTGGTTTTGAAAAGCCTGTTGTCATAGTATGAAAGCGAAGAACTTATGTTTAACAAATAAAATTTATACCGGAATAGAAATCTCGGGTCGAACTCAGGGAGGCGGACGCTTGATTTAAAAATATACGTGTTTGCTTTATTTGTCACAAAGTAGAATAATTGATTAGAAACTATCAACTATTTACAATAAATAGAAGAGAGAGAGAGAGAATATTACAAAAAAACCAAAAAGAGATGTAGAATGAACATGGAATTCATTATCAGAAGGATTGTTCATTACATTAAATATTACGACTAGAAAGCGGGAAAATGATTACACTAGAAAGTAGTAGATCTACTCTAGAAAGCAGTAAAAAGAATGGGGAGAGAGATATCCTCCTCGACGGTCGCTTGAGGACGAGCCGGACGGGACGACGCTTGGACGATGGGGAACGGAGCAGGAAGAAGGAGGACAAAGCAGGAAGAACGAGAATGGGGAAACACGTCGTCGTCGTTGTGGGATTTGCTTCCGAAAGTGGGACGAAAAATTGACTTTATCTCGCGAGAAGCATCCCGGGTGTGGGACAAGCTTTTCTTGAGCTTTGGAGAGGAAGAGAAGAGAAGGAAGGGATGAGAATTTCATGTGGAGGGGGTCTCCTTTTATAGTTGCAAGGAGTAAGGGCAATTTGGTCATTTAAATCTCAAAACATTAAATAAGGGGTCTTTAGTGACGGCTAAAACCATCGCTGAAGCCCCATCGTGGGCCACGTGGGGTGGAGCGCGCGCGCCTACTCGCCTGCTTGCGCGTGTAACGCGCGTTCATGATCTACGAATCTTAGCCGTCCGATTGTGAGATTGGACGACTTAACTCACCTCTCCGCCCGCTCCTCAGCATGTGCTCACGCGTGTGATGGCACGTCACGTGCAGGCGTGCGATACGGTGTGAACGGTATTGCGTGCGCGCGACCACTCGATCGTGATCGAGCGGTCAATCGTGCCCACTCACCGCGCCTCAGCAACTGCTCGCGAGGAGTCAAACGTGCACCTTGCCTTCTCGCGAGCACATTCGACCAACGCGCTATTAGCGTGTTTGTGTTGCGCTTTGAGTTTTGTGTGCACGCGCTTACAGCCGTTGGATGTGCATCCAATGGTGGAGAATCGTCGAAGAAGAGAGGGTGCGGCAGGTGTAGCGGTCGATTGGGCGGCTGAATGGCTCCACGTGGTGCCATCTTGGCCATCCATCTTCTAGATGATGTAGATGGTGCCACGGTTGTCGGATTAAGTCGATTTTCACGTCGTTAGGCTACAATCGTCGATTCGAATCCATCCGTGTGGTCGGATTTGTCATTTGAAGTGTGGATTCATGTCATCTTGGCCCTTGATCTTCTAGGGTTCCCCGATCTCTATCTGATGCTACAAATGTCTAATTAGGGCGATCTTGGAGTCATTGAATTCCAATCGTTACCCTGATCACATATGTACGGTTGGATCCTCGATCTGAGGCCCCGATAAAAAGTTTGCCCTATCCATGAACATAAAAGGAGATAATTAACCCCCATTTTATTCAAAGTAATCTAAATGCAAGATGAAGCATGTTATGCAATGTTTATAGTATGCAATGCAATTATATGCTTAAGAACATGCATAAATAGACATCTTAAGTAGTGTAAACATGTTTACATCATACCCCCATGCCTATCCTTTGCTAGTCCCTAGCAAAAACCACGTGCTATTTATAAAAGAATCCAGTTGGATTATTTGGGCATGAGTTATTTTCAACCCTTAAGAAAATATATACTTAGGATCTGAACTTTCAAAGACACAATAGTGCCCAGGTATCTGCCAAAATGCAGACTGCCTCAAACCCTTGCCTTATTCAAAGAAAATCTTCTTTTTCTCTTTTTCTTCTTTTTTTGGATTTTCGAGTTTTAGGGTTTAAGAGTGGCTTTCTATGGCCATTCAACTCACCCAAGATTTGATGAGAACCCTAAGTTCTAAGCAACTTATTGTGAATGTGATAGACTTGTTGATCAATAGTAAAAACGGACTTCGGATTTCTACGCCTCTAGGTGACCTTAAAAAGAAAATTCTGCCTAAAGGTGTATCTTTACAACCGGGAGCTTTCTCCCTACTTTTATTTTTACGGGGTCAACACAAGGGTGAATCCAGTGTATATCTCCCTGGTTTATTCTACTTCTCAACTTCTTCCTAAGTGTTTTGGAAATTTTTAGTGCATTTATTGAGCTGGGTTCTGGACAACCGGTTGAGAAGCTGTTACCACCAACAACTTGCCTTCCATACTCGTGCGGCGAAATGTGGTTTATTTCTTTTTTTCTTTTCTCCTTTTTTTTTTTCTTTTTGACTTTCTTTTCTCTTTTTTTAAGTAGGTGGCTTCCATGGTCTAAGATTTACCTAAAGGCAGCAAAAAGAGAAAGGTCCAGTGACTGGGCTTTGGACAACCTACCTATGGGCTGTTACCCACGATAACTTGCCAGCCATATCACCCTAGAAGGTTCATTAGCTACCTAATTTTCGTTAAAATTGCTGAACAACGAGTCAGTGCAAAGAAAGTGTGTAGATGCTAAACACTCAAAGTTCCCTCAAATCAGAGGGCGGGTTGATAAGTCATGTACTTATCACCCAAACTTATTTACTCCAATTACGATAGAATTAAGATGGCGAGGACTCGAAAAACAAATCCACATTTTAGTGGATACACGGGCTGATTAAGTCCAAGGGCCTGAAGGGTCTTTGTGTTCATATCATAATGTAGTATTTCCTAAGATTGAAAATTTTCTTAAACCCAAGTTCACTTTCCTAATTCCATAATTTTTTTTAATAAAAGAAAATAAAACAAATCTACGAAGCTGACGAATAAATTCAGAGATGAATATCCACCCCCCATTCCTATCCAATGCAATGTCATCATTGTATTAAAAAGATATAAAACAGAGTGGAAAAGCGTAGAAAGCACCTGAATTGCGTGAATGTCGGGTCCGCTCTGAGATAAAAATTAAAAAGAATTGTATACATGCTGAATTTAGTGCCTTCAGCTAGGCACACTATACAAAGAAGAGAAATAAAGAATTCACAGGTACAGGTCAGAATCAGAATAAAGAGAAGAAACCTCTAACCTACTAGTAAAGGTCCACAGATGTCGACCAGATTGTAGTGCAGATCCATACCCTATAATCGAGAATATCTCAGGTTCTGGATAAAAATTACCCAAAACCTAAAATCAGTATGCAAGCGGGGTCAGGTCTGCGATTTATGAGGGTGCAACCCAAGACCAAAAAGTCGGGATACAGAGATATCAAAAGGATAATTAATGAATTTGTGCTTGGGTTGAACATCCTCAGAACAAATGTCATAAGGGTTTTGGTTTAATGGTTTCAGATGAAATGGAACCCTTAGACGCAGTCTTCTACTTCCTCTGGAGTTAACTTCCCAAATCAGAACTTCCCAACTCCTATCCTCCTCAATCAGAATGTTAAATTCCGGGACCTCTTGCATGTTAATCACCCTGTCTGAAATTTCCAAGTCTAAAAGATGTGGCTGAATCAGAATTGACTTGGGTCTAGTTATCTCAAAAAAAAAATCAACGATAAGTTCAATGGGGTGTAACTGACAATTAGGGCATTTGATTGAATTCTCCAGAAAATGCAAGTTTGGATCCGTAAGGTGAGCCCTGATAAGCTCAGTTTCCTCAGTTATTGGGCTATGAAATGATCTATCAGATTCCTCAGGCCCAATCATCTCACAGAAATCGTGTTTTGTAAACTTGCGTGAGACTTCGCAACTTGAATCTTCACCATCAGAATCAAAGAAATCAAGATCCATATCAATGTATGTCCCAAAATCATCTGTCACTTTCTAATCCATGGAGACATACATTTCCTCGTACCTTAGCTCAGGGATCTCAAGTGAAGAAATTAGATCATCCTTAATTGGTTGCTCTAATTCAATCTGGTCAGCCTCGTAACGCATGTCCCCCCCAACTGGTGCCTGAGCGGGTTCTAACATTGGCTCTCCTGAAGGGAGTTCATCCTAGGAATCATCCCACAACTGAACTAAAGAAACCACAAATCTCATCCTCAATTTCGCTAACTTCCCAAGTAGAAACTCACCCGGGTTCTTATCCTTAACATCCTGGAGCCAATCCAACAAATACTTATTCAAATCATCAATCATTTCAATCAGGGGCTCCAATCTTTCAATGCAAGGTGTTGGCTGAACTTCTAAAGTTTATATGATATTCCTCAAGTTAGCCAAAACCTTATCTTGAACCTGGCTACCCTAAACCAAATGAGTTGATTCAGGGTTGGGCAGGTTTGGGATCAATGCAGGGGAATTAACGAATTGAGATTCGTTATACCCTTCCTGATAATAGGTCATTTCAGATTGTTCAAAAGGTTGTGATGACCTAAAGGAAGTGTAATCATAGGTTGGGTAAGAATCAGTGTATCCTTCTTGATTGTAGATCGAATTATGTTGTCCATGAAAGGTTGGCAATCTATAATCGATGTGGCTCTGAGAAGGATAGAAATCACAATTATAGTGTTCAGGGTTAGACCCTAAACACAGAGGTCCGGAACTGTATCCCCAATCCGAGTTATCCCAACTAACTGATGGTTGATTATAGTATGAGTCGGGATAATCGTCATGTTGAGGATAATTTAAAACAGAAGGGATAGAGCGAGAATGCGTATAATATGTGGAAGGATTCATGATAAATGGGAGGAAGAAAGGTGCACTGCAATACAAACAATCAAACCTATCCTTAAGTGGGCTAGCCTCAAGACCTATAGACTCCCACAACCCGTCTTGAGATAAAGGAACGATTTGATCTACTTTTGTCTGTTCAATCCAACCAGTTAAAAGGAGGGACTAGGGAGAAGGTTCTTCCTTCGGCTTGCACCTCCGGTTCCTAGTGTACCCCCCAGTCGCGATCATTTGATTCTGCTCCCCTAGCTAGACATCAGATTGAACAGTAGAAACAGACTAATCGAAAATAATCTCGTTCTGGGCTCTAAAGAGCGAGTCGAATCTTTAAGGCTAACGTCTACTCTATTTTATTTAGGGCTAGGTTTAAATGTTCTTTGGAATGTGATGGGCCCTTTATATGGGTTGTGCCCTTAATGATTGATTGATTTGTGTGTGCATGCACAACCAGTGATTTTCAAGTAAGATTATTTTGATGCAGTGAATTTTAGGGTTCAAATTTTGCTTAGTATCTTTTAGGATTCAACTTTAGGTATTTTCAAACAAGTTTTGTTGGCACACAAGGTTTTGAGAGCACAGGTGAAGATATTTTCCTTTAAAACTTAAAAGAATGTGGAGTGCCTGGTAAATCCCTAAGAGTTGAACCTAGTCGGTAGCTACTTGATGAGTTGATTGTAATTGAAGTGGTACGGCCCAATCAACTCAAACAATTGGCCTATTGCACCACTTAACTAGGCACACAAGTGATTTCCTAATCTGATTTCTACTCAATTATGTGTTTGGATGTGTGTACTGGCTCCAAAGATCGGTTTACCGGTTGAGTTTGAAAATCAGATGAGGTTGTGTACCTCTGTGAGATTTTTTTTTTAATTTTTCCTTTTAAATGTGGAGGTTGGGGCAGGTGTGGGTGTCAAACAAACAAACTAAACTAACCTTAGAGTTTATAAGAACACCTAAGTTGATTGATGTTTGTGTTATTACGTGGCGAAATGAAAACTAATGGGTGGGAGGTGGGGATAACTTACAGAACCTTCAACAACACTTTACTCCAATCTACCGCTTTTGCTCATCTCAAAAGAGTACATGCAATCACAATAAGAAAAGAGAAGTGAGGTAAATGATTTGTAAGTTGGAAAACGCAAAAAAAAAATCAAATAGTGTCGCCTCCCCAGCAACGGCGCCAAAATGTTGAATGCTATGAGTTGCTACGCTAACGTGTTTGGTTTTGAAAAACATATCATCGTAGCATGAAAGCGAAGAACTCATGTTCAATAAATAAAATTTATACCGGAATAGAAATCCCTGGTCGAACTAAGGGAAGCGGACGTTTGATTTAAAAATATACGCATTTGTTTTATTTGTCATGAAGCATAATAATTGATTAGAAACTATCTAACTATTTACAATAAATAGAAGAGAGAGAGAATAAGAGAGAGAGAGAGAGAATATTACAAAAAAACTAAAAAGAGATGTAGAATGAACATGGAATTCATTATCAGAAGGATTGTTCATTACACTAAACATTACGACTAGAAAGAGGGAAAATGATTACACTAGAAAGCAGTAAATCTATTCTAGAAAGCAGTAAAAAGAATAGGGAGAGAGATATCCTCCTCAACGGTCGCTTGGAGGACGAGCTGGACGAGACGACGCCTGGACAACGGGGAATGGAGCAGGACAAAGGAGGACGAAGCGGGAAGAACGAGAATGGGGCAACACGTCGTCATCGTCGTGGGATCCGCTTCCGAAAGGGGGACAAAAATTTGACTTTATCTCTCGAGAAGCATCCCGGATGTAGGACAAGCTTCTCTTGAGATTTGGAGAGGGAGAGAAGAGAAGGAAGGGATGATAATTTCGTGTGGAGGGGGTCTCCTTTTATAGTTGTAAGGAGTGAGGGCAATTTGGTCATTTAAATCTCAAAACATTAAATAAGGGGTCTTTAGTGACAGATAAAATCGTCGCTAAAGCCCCATCGTGGGCGATGTGGGGCGGAGCGCGCGTGCCTACTCACCTGCTCGTGCGTGTAATGCGCGTTCATGATCTGCGAATCATAACCATCCGATCGTGAGATCGAATGGCTTAACTCGCCTCTCCGCCCGCTCCTCATTGCGTGCTCACGCGTGTGATGGCGCGTCACGCATGGGCGTGCGATACGGCGCGAACGCTATTGCGCAAGCGCGACTGCTCGATCACGATCGAGTAGTCAATCGCGCCCTCTCACCACCCCTCAGCAGCTACTCGTGAGGAGTCGAACGCGCGCCTCGCCTTCTCGCGAGCGCGTTCGACCAACGCGTTATCAGCGCGTTTGTGTCGCGCTTTGAGTTTTGTGTGCGCGCGCTTACAGCCGTTGGATGTGCATCCAACGGCGAAGAATCATCGAAGAAGAGAGGGCGCGGCGGGTGTAGCGGCCGATTGGGCAGCTAAGATGACGCCACGTGGCGCTATCTTGGCCGTCCATCTTCTGGATGATGTAGATGGTGCCACGGTTGTCGGATTTAGTTGATTTTCACGCCATTAGGCTGCGATCGTCGTTCCGAATCCATCCATGTAGTCAGATTTGTCGTTTGAAGTGTGAATTCACACCATCTTGGCCCTTGATCTTCTAGGGTTCCATGATCTCTATCTGACGCTACAGATGTCTGATTAGGGCGATCTTGGAGTCGTTGAACTCCAATCGTCACCCTGATCACATCTGTACGGTTGGATCATCGATCCAAGGCCCCGATAAAATGTTCTCCCTGTTCATGAACATAAAAGGAGACCATTAACCTCCATTTTATTCAAAGTAATCTAAATGCAAGATGATGCATGTTATGCAATATTTATAGTATGCAATGCAATTCTATGCTTAAGAATATGCATAAATAGACATCTTAAGTAGTGTAAACATGTTTACATTACGCAGCAGCAGATGATGAAGGTTCCAATTGAGGTCAAGGATGAGGCTGCTGGGTTTAATTGAACACCTTTAGAGGAGTCTGGAGGCCAACCGTAGTGCTTGGGAATGTAGCCTGGAGCAATTGTGGTCGAAGGACTGAAGGTGTAGTCGGAGAAGTTGAGGCAGTGACGAAGTTTCGATGAAGTACCTGAAGACACGAACACAGCCTTGTGGCCAAATTAAAGATGCTCAGAAGCTTCATCGTGAAGCGGCGAGTGTGGTGGTGGGTGCAACGTGTGGTGCGAGTGATGGTGGAGGCCTGACGACCTCGAGACAATGAAGCGAAAGTGCTTGAGTTCGGGGAGGTGTTTTGGTTGGTGAATCACGAAATAGGTTGAGGGCTTTTGTAGGGGGTGGCATAGCAAAGCTTATGAGGGTGGTAGCGACGAGTTTCGTGAAGTGGAGCTACGGATAAGCGTCGCTGGGGTTTCGACGGAGTGGAGGAAGGTGAGGGCGTCGAGGTGTGTTGCGTGGTCAATTGGGAGTGTATGTGAGGGGGAAGTGATGTAGAGGGAGAGAGGTAGGAATAAGGGGTCTTAGAGTGAGGGAAATAGTCGGAGAGCTCCGGTCGTGGCTTGACCAGAGTGGGAGAAGGAGATGAAGATGGCGAGGCGGCGACGATGAATGAGGCAGGGGAATGCCCACCCTTTGATTGCAGAGGCACGCGAGGAAGAGAGGAAGACGGTGGCACCTCCAATTTGATGGTTGGAGGTGCGGAGGAGCGGGACGGAGGGTGTCACCGGAGCAAATTTGAAGGTGGCTGGAGATGGAGGAGAAGATTTCTGAGGCCAAGATTTGCTAAGGAGGTGAGGAACTTGATGTAGGATCATTTATAAGCCATAGAACGGAGTTCTAAACTCGGAAAGCAAGCTTACGAATTTCAAGCTTTTCACTCAAGCTGGATACCCTTCAATTCAAAGAGTTCACATGAGCTTTTGGGAAAGAGTTGGGATCCAAGGTCGGCCTTATTTGAAAGGAAATTTCACAAGCAATCTCCAGTTCAAATTTGGGAAAATCTCACTCGAATCTCGTCGGAGCTCAACGTGTTCACACCAATGGCGGAAAGAGACCTAAATATGAAGATTATGAAAAAGTTAGGGACCTATTTGTAAAGAATTCAAAAAGTTAAGGGCCATTATGTGATAAAAAGAGTCAGTTTGGACTAGAATGCAAACTAGGTCAAGGTGATCTCTGATTGGGCCCAAACTTTGGTACAAACCTAATTTGGATCCAAGGAATCTGATGGTGAAGTCGAATTTAGGTTTTAACCAAGTTTGACTAGATAAAGTACGTAAAAACCTAAATTAGGGCAACTATCTGTCTGAGACTTTATTTTAGGTTAAAATGGATTCAGATGGTTAAATCAAGGATGCCAAACCCTGGAGAATATTTTTCTATGATTTTTATAGGGTTTAGGTGAATTTTATCCTGACCAGAACCCCAGTTAATTAAAAGGATATGTTTTTAGGGTTTCAGATGTCCATTAATTCTTGAAATGCGTGAAAATCCATTTCTGTCTGCATGGAACTACTTATTAGACATTAATGACCACATGACCTTTAATAAACCCCTGGCATACCCCGTGGTTATTTTTTATTTGTTATAATATTGTAAAATTACAGAAATAACCCTATTTACTTATCTTCTCAAAATAGATCATTATGCTTATATGACCCTCTGATGGTTATGTAGGAGCTTTTATTAACTTTATTAGACCAAATTGAGTTAGTTATGGCTCATGATGGTGTACCCATCAGTGCAAAGCATTTCTAAGAAAAATGTCTTGAAATGTGTCTTACTTGCAACTTATATTTTATTTTCCACTGTAAGTATACTTTTTTTTGGATTTTACTTCTTTTCTCCAAGTTTGCATTCAATGATTATATCCAAGTAAATTTTTGTTTTTGATTTGAAATCAAACCCGATGATCCTAAGATTTAGACACTTTATATTTTCCTAATGTTGTCATTTCCTTTTCGTAGATAAAGCCATTGGTAAAGACAACAAAAGATATTATGCATGTTCACCATGTTGGGTAAATGAATGCAAGATTATCTTAAACCTAGTCTCTCCTATTACTTCTCATTTTTTCACCTCGATTTTGTTATTTGGAAGCTTTAAACTAAGAGAACCAAGCAAGTTGGAAGCCAGACCGGGAAGGCCTTGTTTTGATTTATATGAATCCAATAAGCTAATAAGCAGATTCCCATCTACATCAACAGTTGATAAATCCTCATATATGTCCTCTATCATGGTAGAAGCTTCCTGGATTGACAAATAAAGGTACAATAGTTTCATGAAAAAATACTAAGCTTCATGCCAATAAGTATTATGATGACATTCTTTAGAATTAGTAGCTACAGAATGTCTGATAAATATAGGTATCGATAAATAAGATATCATGGAAGACAAGTCAACAATGAAAAAAAAAATAACTTTCCTAAGAAATGGAGCTAGCTACAAAAGCCTTCAAACTTGTGGTGTGAAGTTGATGCTTACATCTAACCTCCTTTATGAGAGAATTGAAGAGGAAAACATATTTGTTCCAATTGATATAAACGCTCACATGCATGAAACTAGAAATACTCAACATACATAAATCTGGATATGCTATGTTTTTTCCTTTTTCAACCATTCGTATTGCTAGTCCAGTATGCAATTCTAAGATCTAAAAACTCACTACAAAAATCTCACGGAAGAAAAAAGGTCTTTCAAATATTCTCAAAGGGGGTAGTTCAAGAGATAATAAATAGATAGCAGTTTGCGCAGAATGCATATATATAACCGAGGGTGTTAGGTCAAGTGTAAAGGATTAATAAAGTATAAAATGAATAAAATGCATTATTTGATTTCTCAAAGCTAGCAATACAACTATTCTTTGTATCAATTGACAAGATCTTAAAATTATATATGCAGCTTATATTCTAATTTGAAGAGGGGGGGGGGGGGGGGGTTGGTTTGGGGGGCCGCTTGGACTGCTTAGCCGAGTGGCTAACCGATTTTGACAATTTGTTAGTCATGAGTATCTCTCCACAACTCGATTCCTTTGAGAGATCGGGGATGCTGCAGTTAAGGTTGACACAATTATGCATACATGGCTTTAGAAAGGCATCAAATCATTCTTAATGGTCAATGGATCCAAGTCCTCCTTTATACCGTTCAGTCTATGAAATGATAGCATTAATAATTGCAGCAAAATATTTCTTTAGGTCCAGCACAATATTACTCATTCCTTCTAGACACTCTAAGATAACATATCCAACCTTAGATGCCTTCACACTTTCCTAAGCCAAGAATTTTACCTCTTATGTAGGATGAATCAGATTTCCAAGATGCTTAGCAAAACACTTGTTCGAGAGATTGATAAGAAATGTGAAAAGCTATTTTAGTAATGTAAAGTAGGATCAACTCAATCCATTACGGGCATCTCTATACTACTCAAGAGATTCAATTACATTTACATGTATTTTTTAACTTTCAGTGTAACCTCCTATTAAAAAATTCTCTCTATAATTTAGCAGGTTAGGTGATCAACAATCTATTGCAGTGAGTCTTCCGGTATCTTTTGGATCAATGGAAGTTGTTTGAATCTCCTGTTAACATAAAATATTTATAGAAAGAAACAAAAGAAATCTAAACTACCCTTTGGATAACATAAAATATTTTCAGTTTACAATTTCACTTCTCACTATTATTATAATTATGGTCTTTTGTCTTGCTTCCTCTTTTTTTTCCTTTTCATTTTGGTAATAACATCTTCCAATACAACTAAACAATATGGAAGACAAAAAGGATAAGGACCACTTACTAAGCATCTCAAGGTTATTCTTATTTTATGATCTTTTCTATCACCATTAGAATTTGTAGGCATGATTTTTTCAAAAAAACAAAAAGTATTAGTATTCATGCATGACAGAGATTGCCATTAGGAGTAGAATTCATGGCAGAGACTCTAACTGAGGTCAAGGATATGAAAGTGGTGGAGCAAAGGGCAACCTAAAATATTAGTGTCAACTCCATCTTGCATCTTATTTATTTGGATCTTTATTGTTGTTGTTGCTTCATTATTTTCAGATTTAGTTAGAGAGTTAATTGTGTATGGTTTGGAATGTAGATGGTTTCGTTGATTTTTTAAAAGGCTTTTAATTGTTGAAGGGAACATATTCATCTTGAATATGTGCCTAAAAGAGAAGTACCTTTGGCACAAAAATGTTGTTGCTTCATTTAATCACTAAGTTTCTACTTCAAAGCTTTTTCCATTATCATATTGATAAAGTTTTAATTGCACTGATTCTTTTATGAACTTTACATCATTTTGAAGGAAGATAAAGTTTTTTGGAATGCGAAAATAGTTGCTACATATTAAAAAATGCAGTTGCTAAGTGGAATGGAGAAAATAGAGTTCTCATACTGAAGTTAAAATTTGGTGTTTATGTTAGGTGTTGGGCATGTAGTGTCATTATCCCTAATACTTTGTATCTTCTTTAATTTACAGTTACAAAGGAAGAACATTAGAGGTACTCCATGCAACACCAAGGTAAGTGGACCTTGATTTATTTGTATATGGCATGTAGTAAATTTTGAACCTAGTTTATGTTGCCACCATGCTAGGTTTATGTTTGAATGAATGGACATGATAGGGGTACTCCAATGTGATTTTTCTAAAATGGCAGAATCATGCAATATAACAATTTCTTGTTGTCACCATCTGTTTACATGATTGAAGTTAGTGAGGGGATAAATTGTAAATTGCTATAGGGGTCTTGGGTGGTATAAAATACTTATAAATGGGTATATGACTCTTGGGTGTGGGTCCATGTATCTCATCCTATAAATTGTGTGACACATCCCCCCTGTAGAGATGTCATTGTGAGTGAAAAGTAAAATCTCTAGTTGCTAGGAGGCACTAGGGCCTTGTGGAGCTTGTGCTCCTATAGTTTTTCCACAGTATGTGGAATTTGAATTTATCCTCAGATAACTTACATGAATATCCTTTATTCTCATGGATATGCTGCCTTGATCATGTGTGGTCACGGAATCTCACTTTAAGGTTTGAGTTGGATAACTAAAAAGCTCATGCTCTAATTAGTTGTTTGTATCATATCTAAAAAAGGATTGACTATTTCACATGCATTTTAGTTATGAAACTTCTACTTTTTTAGTGGTATTCAATAACTAGAATGAGTGCGCTCTCTGATTAGTCATTTTAATCACTGAAGAGGGTTTTTTTGGGAAATGGAAAAGACGGTAACTATCTAGTTGATAGTCTCCTGAATTTTCATATCATGGCCTTAGGTACAAACAACCATATTACAAATGTTCATCCCAAGTAAAAAAATAGAGAGGAAATACAAGAAGTAAAATTCTCCACATAAGCTCTTTCACCCTGAGATACCACTTCATTCCTCCCCAACCAAATTCCCCATAAGACAACCATTATCTTTCCTCTCTCCCTTTTTGACCTGAAGATAGAAGGGCTAGGATCCCTCCTTTCATTGTGAAATGACAAATGTGTGTATCATCAGCATAATCAAGCCAAGTAAAATTGAAATGATTCCAAACCTGTTGGGTGAAATTACAACCAAAAAATAAATGGTTGATGTCTTCAACGCCACCCCCACATAAGGTGCAAGACATATCATCCTCTAACAGCCATCGTGACCTCCAAACCCCTTGTCGTTATCCTTCCCCTACACAAAAACCAACCAAAATTTGTTACCTTCAGGGGATAACTTGTTGCCGAAATGAGTCTACAGTCCTATAAGTATCGAGCATCATGTTGACACCTCACTTCCTACAACCACTTGTAGCACACTAAAATTTCTAGAATTTCATAATAAAACATCAGGTAGTGCACAAGGCCTTAGATTGCCAAGTAAAACCAACAACTACACCAACTCCAAGGAGCATTTATCAGATAGTGGGCTTGTAAAGCATGGAACCCAAGCATCAAGCCAAAGAGCTTATGTTCCGTGCATAAGATGAAAAGTTTGATCATGTCCAATCCAATAAGGTGAAAAGTTCGATCCAAAAAATATGGATGTGTCAAGTTTGTAAAGATATAGTTGAACTATTTTTGTGGAATATTCTGAAGGGTGCCTGCGGATTTTAGCTACAAATACAAGATTAAGTGTGATATCGATTGTAATAAAAATATGGCACAAAAAAATATCCCACAATATACACAAAGATTTATAGTGGAAACTCATACGGATAAAAACCACTACCTAAGCCTCTCAGCTTAAGATTTTCCAGACTAGGCAACGCTAGTTAATCCACTAACGTACCACTTGAACGAGGGTGACACAACATCTTACAAACCACTTCCCTTTTACCAACAAAGAGAAGTCACAAACAACGTTAGGAATTCCAACCCAAAGAATCCCAATAATGGAATGAATGAAGTAAAATGAATATAGAAATTAATCCTATGGAACCTCAAGGAAAGTCAAATCGAATTTTTGCAGAGATTCAAATCGACGTGCTTTGGAGAGCATGAAAACAAAAGCATAGAAGTACTTTGAGAGAAAGCATGAAATCTCTTTTTCTAGATGGATTTCTCTTTGAAAGTGTGTTTTGAAATGAGGGATGTGAAGCTTATTTATAGGTGAAAATAGAGCATTTTTGGAATGTTAGAAAAAATCATTCGAATCAAATTGGTCTATCAATTTACTTAATTGGTCGATCAATTTTTATTTTGATTAATCAATTAACTTAATGGTCGATCAATTGTTGATCGATCAAATATTTAATCGTCTGATCAATTGCGAGAAAATTAGATTTGACCATTAGGCTAATTTGGTCGATCAATATTCATATTTTGATCAATCAATTCTAATATTTTGGTCGATCAATATTATCTAGATGTTTATTTTATGATTTAGAAAGGTTTGTCTTTAATCCTGAGGTTCCTTACAGTAATTCTAGACCCAAGAAATATAAAAGAACTACATTGACTAAAGATAATCTTCACTTTGATCCACATAGAGGAAATTGACTTGATTTATGCGATGGTGATCTTGAAAAATTAGTTCACAATAAAATAAAATTTTGTTTCATCAAAATAGAGATCTTAACATATTCTCCCCATAAGTTTGCATATGGTGCTTATGTGCTTGATAATTTGATAATAATTTAAAGGGTGGAGGGGAATTGGCAGACTTTTGCAATGGGTGTGAATTTCATTTTCATTTCCTTACTATGCCTTTCTATTCCTGAAAGTGTTCATGTGTTTTGATGTTTCATTACCTCGTTTATGATCTACTATATATGATGCTAACACCCATATCCAACACTTACGCTTGTACAATTTTGCAGTATAAAGCATTTTGTTATTTTTAGTATATCACCCTTCTAATCCAAAGCTATGAAGTAAAAAATTGCCAATGGGGTATTTGTGTCCCTAGATTATATGCTGACTTTATGAATTTATTTCATTCTTTCGAAAGACTCAAAGTGTAAGGACTTTTGTAAACTTGATCCTATTTGTGAAAATTGTCAAATTAGCTGGATAGGGGAATTTTAATGAATTTGATCTTTTATGAAATTTGAGGGGATGTCTTTTAGAATTTGTTTATGAAGTTCATAGTTGTACTTTCTTTTTTGAAGGCTTTTACCATCTAACTGTACACGGACAGAAAAGGCATGGCAGAGTCACAAGTTGGTTGGGGACTTCTAGCATTGAGTTCATCACTGTTGGGATTAGAAAAAATGCTTTATTGAAAGCTAAAGGAAAAGAATAGAAATTGGTGCAGCAGGATAAGATAATTAAGCATGCAAACCTATAATGGTTTAATGCAGAACATGAAAGTGGAATGAAATTCAAGCTTGATAAGGTTGTTGAGTCAAGCTTGAGTTGAGTGGATACAATGCATATCAACTCCAAAGCTAATTACCAGATGCAAAATTACATATAAGAGTTGTTGAAAGCATTTGGAATTACACATACTAGGCTAGAAATTCCGAATAGGAATAAATAGACTATGCTCTAGACATGTAGATAATGGATCTTGGATGACTAAGAGGAGACTTGGGGCACATCACTATAGCTTCATGCACACGTAGCTAGGTTTAGGATAACAAAGCTGCTCATGCATAACATAATGCAGAATAGTTTTTAATTAAATCCCTAAAGTGTGATGAGTACCTCATTCTGGAAGACATCTTTTCATGGTTGAAAACCTACAATGGCTACTTAAACTATTTGTTTGTTCATTTAGCTTATCCCATCTTAAGTTATTTAGTTAAATATGCAAAAATAGTTATGCAGCTGCATGATAAAACAACAAGGGATGTAGCTCTACGGTGTTGATGGATGACTATATGTTCAGCTTTCCTAAAAAAATTACTTTCTATGTTCTACGAAATGGTTCCATTTGTTACTTTTTTTTTTTCCAATCTCAATTTATGTAGTTGTTGAATCATCGAAAATCATCGTAAAAAAATCATATTGTAGTATAGCGATAAAAATCAATGCAACAACATTTAAATTTATAAGTGCTCAAAAAATAATCACGAGTTCCGAGTTCATTCGCAAGGAACAAATATGGAATTCACAACACTAGTCGCAATGATAAATGATAAGCATAATAATTAATCACAACAAAGATATGCAATGAATGATATACTCAGAAATATATTCAATAATAGCAAATGTTATCTTAGAAGTCAATGAGAAAAAAAGAATATAAATGAAAGATAAAAATGATGATTTGAATCACCAATTATATCCCCAAATTAAGCACATATCCCAGTATAATCACAATCTCAAACCAATTCAAATATCTCAACAGTGTTTTCAACCACTAATCCACGTTAGCTCAGGATATCCACGTCAGCTAATGAGCTCAAATATGTCCACAGTAACCAAGGTCCAGCACAAGCCAGGCGACAGCCAAGTAAACCAAACGACTTAAAGTCACCAAACTTCAAAGATCTCACTAAGTGTTGGGCACGTTGGCACACATCCCAAGGCATGAATAGTGCAAAACCCACCCCCCCTCCTTCCTCAGAAAATCCCCTTTCCCTCTCTCCTTCCAAAATCGGGTATACAGGTGAACAGTAGCGGGTAATCAGATCCAAGTATGGGTGACCAAGCCTATCGACGTGCAGTGGTGGGCGAGGTGTGAACAGTGGGTGAAGCGGGGACCTCACCCCTGGTGTGTCGACGCAACAAGGTAACTGAGTAAATGCATTAAATATGCATTTTTGAATTTGTCTCCTACAATGTGGCACCAAAGAGTGCCTCTTCTCCTTCGTTTCCTTTGTGTTGCCGTAGATGAGGGCTCAAATATAGCTGCTATGCCTGTTGTTGTTGTCCAATTGAGGCCCTGGAGAGCTTCGTGATGTTGAGCTGCTTCTGCTGGAAGTGGTAGCAGCAGCTATGATGGTCGGAGGGCGACGATCGAAGGCAGAGGAAGTGAGCTCACAAGCTATAAGCCCAAATTAGAAGGCTCCTGAGGTCGACAATGGCATCCGGTGGTGGGTTTGATCGACGGGGATCTCTAGGGTTCCAAAGCTCCAATTAACTTGGGGCTTTTGATCCCTGAGATGAGAGGAAGATGGTAGTGGTGGTGGTGTGGTAATTCATGTGGTGTAGCAACCGCACGACCACGCTGGAGGCGTGGCCAAAGGCGGAGAATATGGAGGAAGCAAAGGTGATTGTGTGGTTGAATTGGGGAGATGAGGATCTAAACCTAACTTAGGAGGTGAGGGGAAGATAGAACCCTAGTTTATTGGACAGATAGGGGAGAGATCTGTAAGCACCTCTGTTTTGATGCACCAAAATTATGTTTATTGCTAAGACTGATATTTTAGGACTATCTTAGATTGAAGCCTCTATTCAAGACACAAGTTCAGATAGTTGCTGATGTGCGTCATTTTCATTCATTAAGTTTAGTACTTTACTGTAAGGAACCTCAAATAAAACTCAAAAATGATTTTTTTCTTGTATCTTTTCAAAATGAAATTTTAGGGTTATTGATCGACCAAACTTATTAATTGATCGACTAAAACAATTTGATCGACCAACCTACTTATTTGACCGATCAAATCAGCCCATTTTAGGAAGTTGAGAAAAATCCTCTTGATCGACCAACCAAGCTAATTGATCAATCAATTATTGATCTACCAACCTTCTTAATTGATCGACCAAATTGCCTTTTGATCGACCAATTAACCTTAATTGATAGATAAATTTAATTTCCTATTCAGGCAAAACTTTTTGTATAAATAGAGATCGCACGCAGCCCATTCTTTTACAACTTTTGAATAGAAACACCATTCAAAAATAGAGCTTCTCATGCTTATTGCAAAAGGCTTTTATGCCCCGTTCTTCACCCTCTTCGAAAGCACGATGCCTCGAACCTCCGTGAAAAATCGATTTGATCATTTATTGAGGTTCCATAGAATTCATTTTCTTATTATACTATTTTTTTGTTTTGATTTGCGGATTCCAAGTCTATTTGGAAGATTCGTGGCTGTTGTTTTTGCTTCTCTTCAGGATAAAAAGAAAAGTTTTTGCAAGAGGTTGTGCCACCCTCGTTCAAGTGGTATGTTAGTGGATTGACTAGCATTGCCTAGTCGGGAAAATCCTAAGCTGGGAGGCTTAGGTAGTGGTTTTTACCCGGATTGGGTTTCCTCTATAAATCAGGTGTACTCTGTGCATGAATCTCTATTGTTTTATTTTTTAATCTGATTTATATTTTCAAAGCAATACTATTCACTCCTCCCCTCTAGTATTTAGTTGTGATCCACAAGATATTCTCCAACCCTCAAGATCTCACGCTAATGTGGCTGCTAGTCGTGGAGGAGACGAAGTTCTCCAACGATGGAGGATGACGAAGAGGGAGATAGGAGCTCCTAGCTATGTGCACTAGAAGCAAACGACTTCGAGGAAGAAGATGGACCACCCAATTTGGTGGTTGGGTGGTCAAAAGAAGCTAATTGTGGAGATCGCTGGAGCTGATGGAGATCTTGGCCAGAGAGGAGGGAAGAAGGTAGGAACCAACCTAGAATCGACTGTCGAGTATGCTGGGACCTAGAGGAGCTTTTATAAAGCTCAAAATTGAACTCTAATTAGGAAATTAGCTACCCTTGAGTCGGCTTTGGGAACAAGGAATTTCCACAATTTCTTAGATTTGTTGGGGGCTTCTCGCACAAGATTTAAGTCCCAAATCATGCTCATATGACTCCTTGAAGTGTGAACATCAATCCCACCAAATTAGGTGGGTTTTGGTGTAGGCTTGTTGCTGTTTTAGGTCAATCAAAGGTCGGTGATGCTCGAGTTGACTCAAAAATGGAGGTATGGACCTAATGTAAAAATGATGAGAAAGTTAGGGCCCTATTTGGAATAAAATTGAAACTTAGGGGTTTAAGTGAGAGAAACAATGTTTTTAGAGACTAAATTGCAAACTAGGTCAAGATACACTCTGATTGGGCCAAAATTTTGATCTTAGTCTAATTTGGACCATAAGAATCTAATTGTGAACTTGGATTTGAGTTTTAATCACGTTTGACTGGATAAATTGCATATAAGCCTAAATTAGGGCAAAATCTCGTCTGAATCCCTATTCTAGGTCAAAATGGATTCAGATGGTCAAACCAACTGTACCAAACCTCTTATAATATTTTTTTATGAATTTTAAGAGGTTTATATTAATTTTATCCTGATCAAAACCTCTTCAATTTAAGTGGAGTTGATAATCAAAGTTCTTGGTCCTATTTTCATCCTTGAAATGCGTGAAACCCTGATTCTACCAATGTAAGCCCACTTCTTGGTCTTTTATGCTCATTTGACCTTTAATTAACACTTGAGTAACCCCGTGGTTAATCTACATTTGTGATGTGATGTTAAAATAATAGAATTAACCATATTTTATTATCTTCTCCTCAAGATAGGTCAGAGTGGAATTATGGTCCTCAGGCTATCATTTAGGAGCATTTATTTCTTGATTCCAACTAATTTTTTTTTAAAAGGAAAGGAATGCTATCGAGTCACCGATAGCAAATTGGGAGAGCTTTTATTAATAAAAAATGAACACAATTACATATTCGAACCCCATTGTTGTCTGAGACTCCAGTAACAATTTACAATCTTATCCACATTCACTGGGGTCTCCTAAAAAACACACTCATTCCTAGCCCTTCATACAGACCATAGCACAACCACCATAGGTAAACATGGCTTGTTCCCATCCACAAGATAACACCACAGATTCTCCCATGTGGGAAGGGAATCATTACAGACTCTCCTCCAGATATAATTAGTGATCACACACGAAGAAAAAATATGAGTGCTAGAATCATTATGCATCCCACATAGGTGGCAAAAATGAGTGGGAATTCCCATTCTCCTATGCCTCAGATCTCCAGTAATCAGACCGTCCCTTCTGCAGAGCCACAAAAAAATTTGTACCTTCAGAGGTATTTTTAATTTCCATAACTTTTTCCCCACCTCATCAAGTTCTGCCATCCTGGAAGAATTAATCAACTTGTCATAAGCAGCCATAGAAGAAAACTTACCCTCCCATTTGTATGTGTCATACTCATGAGGCGTGAGTTTGAAGGTAGCAAGTTCTTGCATGAGACGTTCATTCTTTGCTCGTGTTCTTGTTTCATGATTATTCC
Organism: Thalassia testudinum; assembly: GCA_037157565.1. Lineage (NCBI taxonomy): Eukaryota > Viridiplantae > Streptophyta > Magnoliopsida > Alismatales > Hydrocharitaceae > Thalassia > Thalassia testudinum. The sequence continues at coordinate 152,989,374 of JAZHRO010000031.1, forward strand.
ACAAAGCATTATTTAAAGGCCACTGCTCAGACTCCACATCCCAATAATCAGACACCACAGCATTTTTATCCGAAGCCGCTACATAAGCAAGGGGGAACCTGTCTTTAATCATCCCCCCAGGTACCCAATTCTCCAGCCAGAATTTGAAGCTTTTCCGATCACCTAATACGGATTTGAACAAACTCCAATTATCCCTCAGGGCATGCACCACCGAAGACCAAAAAGGAGATGGTTTATGGGGGTTTAGGCGATTCTTCTCATCATTGGCAGCCCCATAGCTATCCTGAACTATTTCTGTCCACATTTTTTTTCCCCCTGCAGCAGTCGAACAGCCCACTTCAACATCAAAGCATCATTAAATTCCTTGAGGGATCTAACACCCTTGCCACCAATCTTTTTTGGCTTGCAGATTGAATCCCATTTTAAAGGTTAAAGAAAAGCAACTTGGTGAGAGGCCCCTTTCTAGAAGAATCTTTTGCGCATCACATCAAGTTTTTTCCAAATTGACTTCGGGGCTTTGAGAACAGAGAAGAAAAAAACTGGAATCGATGTAATGACAGAATTCAGTAATATATACCTCCCCCCTTTTGATAGGTATCGACTACTCCAACCCTCCAATTTCGTAGCCACCTTTTCATATAGGAAAGACCAATCTGCTTTCCTCATTTTAGTGCATTTCAGAGGCAAACCCAGATATTTGATAGCTAATGAGACCACAGGTGTACCCAAAGTGGTAGAGATGTCATTCTGGATCATTCCATTCATCCCAAAACAGACCAGGGAGGATTTGTTTCCATTAAGTCTAAGACCAGAAATCTCACCAAAAATCTTAACCATATGAAAAAGCGCTTGCGCTTCCCTCTTCCCCCCTTCCATAAAAAAAACAGTGTCGTCTGCATATTGGAGGATGGGAGCTAAAGCCCTATTATTAGACATTGATACCCCCTTATAAATCCATCCGCTGCCAGTTTGCATGCATATCTTACCAACGTATCCACTGCAAGATTAAAAATCAAAGGGGCAAGTGGACATCCTTGCCTAACTCCACATTGGGGCTGAATCCAAGTTCGGCATGGTTTCCCATTTATCAATGTGGAAAAGGAGGCTGTCGTGATGCATCTCTTCACCCACTATATCAACTGAGGTGGAAATTTCCTTCTTTTAAGGATTTCCCATGGATACGACCAAGAGACTGAATCATAAGCCTTGGAGAAATCTACTTTCCATAAAAAGGCCTTGGTCTTTCTCCTGTGCCATCCCATTACCATCTCCTGCGCCATAATGAAGGACTCCTATAGCGATCTCCCAGGAAGAAAGGCAGATTGGACCAGCATTATCAAGTCCTTCAAAACCTCCCGCAATCTGTTGGCTATAATCTTACTGATGATAAGGTAAATAGAATTAGATAGTGCAATGGGTATGTAATCAGAAAACTTCTCCGCACTTGATTTTTTAGGAAGCAGGAACATAAAGGATTTATTCAACCTCTCAAAACCAGAGTTGCCCAGTTCAAATTCATGAATAACCTTCAATACATCCACTTTAACAACACTCCACAGTTCTCTGTAAAAGAAAACCTGAATCCCATCCGGACCAGGGGCCCCTTCATTGTTTAAGTCTTTAATTGCTTTTAATACTTCTTGTTCAGATATAGGAGTAACTAACATGTCTCTCTGATCACAACTGACACTAGGGAAGTCCACCGATGCCATCCTCCAAGAGCCCCTTGGTGTAGCCTTGGCCAATTCTTTAAAATATTTACTTGCTTCAGTTCTGATTTCATTAACAGAAGTAACAATTCTCTCTTCTACTTTAACTGAAGAGATAAGATTGAATCTCCTCCTAGCACTGGCCGCGAGATGAAAAAACTTCATGTTTGCATCACCCGCTTTGAGCCATAGCTTTCTAGATCTTTCATGCCAGTCCATTTCTCTTTTCAGATCCTCCTCCCCCGCTACAGACTGCATCTACTATCTTTGCTGCTACTCCTGGGGGTTCAAAGATTGCCTGCACTCCTTCAGATCCAATTCTCTGTTCACTGCCAGAGCCCCCCCCTCCTCTGTTCTCTGATCAATGCCACTACCTGTCCATATTCTTTCAACATGTCACGCAAGCTTGTCAGCTTTGCAGCCAGCTGCTGTGTGGCAGACCCTTGCACTGCCTTGTTCTGCCACCACTGAGACACCATTTGCACAAACCCCTCCTCCCTAAACCAAGATCTCTTGAGTTTGAAATAGGATCCAATGTTAGAATTCGTCCCACTGTCCCATACTAGCGGAGTGTGATCAGAGAAAGGCCTATCAAGGCTCATAACTACTGATAATTGATGCCTCTCCAACAAGCTTGGATTGCCAAGAAACCTATCCAACTTAGAAGTCTGTCCACTGCCATTTCTCCAAGTGAACTCCACTCCACTAATAGGGTATTCTGTGTAACGACCCGATTCCCGAGTCCCTACGAGACACGAGAACCGGACCGACTCGACTAATCCCAAGACCTAGTCGTCCAACGAGGAAGTAACCAAAAGAGCAGTAAAATAAACCACATTCAACATGAAATATAACTAGCAGTAACAAAATACAGTAGTAAGAAAAGGAACTACTACAGCATGTACCACCACAACAGTAGAACAACAGTTATAACATAACAAGAACTGCGAGTAAAGAAAAGTACAGAGTAACAAAAACTACTCACTACAGTGGAACAAAAAGGGCACAAAAGAACAGTGGTAACTCTACTGGACCCTACTCGGCCCAGCGTCCTCTGCAGCCGCTGACCCTGGCTGCTCAACACCTGGTCCTAAAAAGTAACGAGTGTAACACGTCAGCGAAACGCTGAGTAGAGTGGCAGCTAAAACTAAAGAAGCAGTAAAGTGTACAGTAATTGTTTTATTTTCTTTCTTCCTTTATTTACGTCTTTCTATTGTTTCATAATTTATCTATTTCTCAGATCCTTCACTTGATCTCGAATGTTCCTTGTGGGAACGATCTTGATTGCAGTCTTTTTCGAACAGTAGAAGTAGCACGTGGTGCTCTCCTGGCCGGGAGAGTCCCTCGTGGTGATCCTACTCTCAGTCAACCACCCCAAGGTCACTGACAGACGTAACGGTGACTACGGCAAGCACGGTAAACGCACGGGTAGCTACCCCGCACTGGCACGCGGTCAGTCGTTTCCGTTAACGGGTGCGCCCAAAGCACAGCACGGAACCAGTATAGGGCAGAGCCCTCTCAGTAACAGGGGTCCAACCCCTCCACAGTAACCAAACAGGGGCCTTGCCCCTCCACAGTCCGTGCACCCTCGCCTGACTACCCTGGTTTGCCCAGTGGGCCTAACAAGTCGGTGTAGGTGAGCTAGCAGAACCCCGGGGCCCGTGGGGTAGCTAGTACTCGCCCTACACTAATAGCTCTCCTCGGTACTGGGTACACGATGGCCAAAAGTTGGTACAAAGTGGCCAGACCTAACCCCGGGTCCCTGGGGCGGCTGGCTCCGCTCTGCACTAAGCAGGTAACAGGTGCTTCCCCTGGTACTACGTATCCAAGAGATAACACACCTCCACATCTTTCCTTCTCAGTTCCATTTCATTCTCTTTCCAGGAGTTCTACTCCTAACTCCCCATAGGGTTCCAGCTCTTTTAACTCAGCACATTCAGGTTTCACCATTTCCAGTTTCACGTCCATACAACCCATAATCTCAATCATATTCATTTATTCATAACAGGCAGCTGTTAAATCAATTTACAGGCAGCTATTATTTCCTTTCCACATTTTCCAAGACTGCAATATGTATATTCATTTCGCTAGTTTTCCAGTCCTAGGATTCATGCCGTACCCTAGGATCTATCATTCAATCTAGTTTCCCAGCCCTAGGATTCATGCAATACCCTAGGATCTATCATTCAATCTGGTTTCTCATTCCTAGGATTCATGCAATACCCTAGGATCTATTAATTGTTCCATAATTGTAACAAATTATGTTAATAATTTCTAAAGCCACTCTACCAGCTACAACGGGAGTACTGGGGGCGTGGTCGGAAATCCCGCGCGCCTCCGCAACCCCCGAGACTGAAATGGAACGGGGTCCTAACACAAGGATCAAACACAAGGAGTTTCTCAGAACAGTATATAATTACTGGAAACGGGTAGAGGATCTTATTTCGGAAAGAACACAACTCGAAACGCGGAAAACGGACTCCGAACGGGCCCTAAACGGGTCGAAAACGACGAAACAGTCCAAAATCAGACGTCTGGAATCTCTTCCAGACGTCTTAAAAAGTGGGTCAGATGGTACCTTTGTCCTGCGTAGTCTCTCAGACGTCCAGAAGCCTGCGGGGGCATCTGACCTAGTTCCCAGACGTCCGATGGTCACCCCGGACGTCTGGAAGTCGTTCCCGTCATCTGGCACTGCGGCCAGATGTCTGATTCGCGTTGGATGCGAATCTCAGAGCCTGCACGTACCCACTCATCGCTCTTAGTACAACGGTTGCAGAAAAGGACGAAGGACGAAAATAACTTACTTGCCAGACGTCTGGACAGTCCTCCAGACGTCTTTACCGTCGTCTGGTTGGAGGCCCAGACGTCCGATTCTGGAAAAATTTCCAGAATCAGAGCTCGACTCACTCTCCGCCCGCGACACACGGCCGTGCCACGCCTCGTCCGCCTGCTGCTCGAGCTGCAGTAGCCCTCCAGTGACGCCCCATGCCTGCGGCTCCCCCGCCGGCCGGCTCCAGCTGCCTCGGCAAGCTCGAGCCCTCACGGCTGAGCGTCTCCTCCCTCGCGCAACGCCTCCTCTCGCACACCCTCCGCGGCTGCCGTTGCCGCCGCTCGCTCGTGCTTGCACTCTCGCACCGGCTGGAAGAGGAAGAAGGGAGCAGAGGGGATGATAGTGAGGGAGAGGGCGAGGCCTTTTAAAGCTGCGCGGGGAGAGAGAGAGCGAGAGAGAGGGGTGCAGCCTGCGGCTACAGGAGGAGAGGGAAAAAGGAGCATCGCAGGTCTGCGCACGCAGGCGCGCAGACGAAAACCACCGTGCCGCAGAAAATCAAATCCCAGACGTCTGGTCAAACGTCTGGGCCAGCTCCCAGACGTCTTAAAAGATGTTTTGAAGCTGCGTTCGTAACATTCTATCACTCCCAGATTCTACACAACCATTTGAAAGCTTGCCATTGAACTATCCAACCTCCCAGCAAGACTGTCATCACTTGAGAGATGACAATTAAAGTCACCCCCTAAAAGCCAAGGGACCTCCTGCACTCTTTGATGCATTGCAGAGAGTTCCTCCCAAAGACCAGAACTGTCTGCAGCCACACAAGGGCCATAAATGCATGACACATACCATTCCATATCTCCTTGGGGAGATTGGCATCTGCAAGTAAGCATATGCTTGTCACAAATGACTTTAATTACCAAAAGACAAGACTTTCTCCACCAAAAATCCATTCCACTAGACCTTCCAGATGCACCCTTTACCACAACATCAGTGCGTCCAGATTGCTTAAAGCAATCCCATTCCTGACCATTCTCCATCTCGACATGTGTCTCTTGGATGAGAGCACAATCAATCTCCCACTCAGAGAGATATCTACATAAGGAAGTCCTCATCTTGTTGCGCAACCCGCGCACATTCCAAGTCAACACTCTCATTCCTTGCCAGATTGCTCCCCTTGAGCCACATAGCCCACAAACTCAACCATGATTGAGTTTGTAATAGTCTGCTCCGCAATAGGGGTCAAGTTTTCCTTCCTTCTCCTTCTAAGCATATAAGGGGATCTACCCACACCTCTTTTCTGATCGGATCCGCTACCAAATTTCAGATCAGCAGGAACTGAGAACTGCACCTGATTCACCTCTTTGAGAGCTCTGCTATCATTTCTGAGTACCAGTTCCATTCCTGTCATACCCTCCTCTTTGCTGCTAAGGGCCTTTGATTCTTTCTCAGAAATATTAGCAACCTCCATATAACCATCCTCTTTGGCTACCAAGGCTTGGTTGCAACCTCCTATTGCATTAACCTCTTCCATGTGCATCAGGTCCTCCTTTGCATAGTCCTGGTGGCAGTCCTTCTTCTTTTTGGACTCAGGAGCTTCATCTGGAGAAGTGCGGCTGACCCTTTCATCCTGTTTCCTCTCCTCAGTGTTGGCTCCAGACGTCTTAACCTGCGCTTGTTCAAACTACCCGGGCACCTGTCCAACCACTGTTAGATGAATAAGCCACGAGGAACCCCCACATCTGATCGTAACCTTGTCAGGAATCGAGCCAGCATTGAAGACATCAGCCTCAATTCTAAGAGATCGGATGTCCCCTTCTCCAATCAAGACTTTAGACCCTTCACAGATGGAAGCAAAGCCTGTGACCATCTTAGTAACAACTCCCTTAGATCTCAGATGCAATGGCAGTCTGCTAATCTCAAGAAGAACCCTCCTAGAACCCACTCTTTGAGGAGGCCGATCAGGGAGAGCCCCACCAAAGGGGGACACCATTCTACAGATCACATTAATCTCTTCGAACGAGCTTGAACGAAATCTCAATCGCTCAACATCCATCATGCCCAAACCATATACCAGAAAACGAGATTGGGATAGCATAGCCACCTTCCAGCCCACAGACAAAAGGTTTAGGGAACATACCAGATCTTGAAGCCTTTCTATCGATGGTTTGCCTGCCATAATCTCACCAATCAGAGTGCCCCTCAGCATGATCTCTGTAGAAGAGATCTCTTCAGATATTGGGATCTTCACTTCAATTGAATGCTTGCCAAATGCCAGCGGCGGTGGCAGTCGGGGCTCTTTCTTCACCACCCAGCCAGGGCACGAGAATGCCATCTTTGTATGTAGCGGCTTCCTCCTAAGGCAAGAATCGCGTTTGTGCCCTTCGCCCCTGCACGCCAAGCAAATCAAAGGGTTTTTGTAGATCACCGCCAAGTGCCCCCTTTGTCGACATTTGAAACACAAAACGTCGCCGTTCATTCTCCTCCAGGGCCTTCTTGGATAGTTTTCAGTCGTCCTACCAGCCCTCTCCTGCCAGACCCGCTCCCTTCTCCTTCAGTTCCTTGACCTCCATGTCTTCCACTCACCCCCTTCTTCAGCCCTAGATGCCTCCACAACACCGTTGCTTGCCACCCGACGCCGACCGCTCTCACTTCCTCTCTCTCTCATCATCTCCCTATCAACACTCGCGTATTTGTTAGGATCTGAAGTCTTCTTGATTCCAACTAATTTAAGTTAGTTATGATAAATGATGGCATTACCATCATACCCCCGTGCCTAACTTTTTCTAGTCTCTATCTCTAGACCATGTTTTGATGTTCAAATGCCTGTTTGTGCCACTTCTCTAGAAATCAGATTAGAATACCAACAATAGGCCTAGATGTACTCAAGTACCAGCCAAGATCCAGACTTGACTAGCTTCAGCCTTGGGTCTGCCGCGAAGGTTTCTAAGGACCATAGAAATTGCCTAGAGGTTCGTTGACCCCAGCTATTAAAGCACCCGTGCGTAGACGTATCAAGTCCAGGTTTAGTTTGTCAGTGCATTTTTTATGAGAGAGATAGAGAGGGTTGTTTATTTTGAGAGTTTTCTCTCTTTTCTTTTATATTTCCCTAAATCCAACATCGGATTAGCCCTAAACACGGTCTGTATCGAATTCCTTGTCCCCACCATCAATCCTCGAAGGGCCCTTGGCTTTCGATGCTTTGGGATAGCATCGCCCATGGAAAATCCTAGAACCTTGGCTTTCGACACTTCAGGATAGTGCCACATATGGCATTCTGTAGCTAAATTTAGGCCCTAGCAATTGACATTTCGGGATAATCCCACCCATGGCACTTGAACTAGCACATGGTGCTTACATGCCCTCAGTATGATATTTAGATATCTTAGGAGATAAGCACCGGGGAGTCGATATATTATTACACATCTTCGAGGGGATTATTTTTCATTTCACCTCTCTGCACCAGGAACTCATTTAATCAACTTGTATCTTTGAGTCACTCCTAAGCCAGATCTTCGAAGAAACCTTTTTTTTAGAATGGAACACTTTTAGCATTATTTCTTCGTTAAGCGCACTAAACCAGATTGGTGTGTGATTTTTGGGCGCCTAGGTTACCAAGTCCCGTAAATCAACGGGCAGGAAACAAGGCCGAATAATCCCTAAGCCTCAGAGTCAATACATCAACCTCGCACTTTCCTCAACCTCTTGAGAATTAATCTGTATTTTAACAAATATGTGAGTGTTTAAGCACTAGAATAGGCCTAAGAGGCCTAAGGTCGGTACTCTTACTTATCTCCTTGTCTCTAGCACTTCAGGACTCAATCCTTATTTTGATTTAGTCTAGAACTTAATTAGATCACATAATCAATTGCTTGGACTATTGATTTTGATTTTGATTTTGCTCCTTTGGCATTTTGTATTTCCTCCTCAAGAAAGATTTTTCATTCACTTCACAAAATTTTCCTCCCTTTTCTCCATTTTTTTTCAATATATATCTTTTTGTGTGAGAACCCCTTAAAGAATTGAATTATCCTTTGTTTTGCACTTTAATACCCCCATGCTTAAGTTTTGCAATGTCCTCAATGCAAACCAGGTGGATACGAATTCAGCTCAGTTCAAGGTTTAGAATAGTGTCAAAGGGTGGGTGAAAGGGTTGGGATGACTATTGCAGACAATTTCAAGCTTTGATACAAGTATCAAAGGTAGAGTCGGCTATTCTAAAGTTGAACCCTAAAGTGCAGTAGGAATGTAGCTTGAAAAGATGGTCAGAAGGGTCTCGGGTTTTTGGAATGACTAGTTGCCTCCCGTTAAGCGCTAAATTCAATGCCTTTAGTCGAGCAAAAGGTGGTCAAGGAGAAGGGGTGGTCAGATTGGAGAAATTTTGTAAAACAAGCACCTTGATGAGTAGTTTGGTTGATTTAACCAGGTGCTTATTTAAGTCGATAGGTTAATGATGCAGACCAAACCCAATCAGTCTAGTGGATTGAAGGATGTGAATCAATAGGTGTGGAGCCCACTAGATATTTTGTGGCTCAAATAGATGTGGAAATATGAATCTAGGGTTTGGCTGAATCGGCTCAGCTTGGTTAGAGTAGGGATCCTCAAATGATAATGGATTTGTGGAAAATGAAGAAACCCTATTGGTGGGATAAGAGGTGGACAGAATGTGATTAACATTCGGATTAATGTCTGATTCCCCGTCAAAACATGGTGGTGAATCATGTGCAACCGAATCAGAAAGAGGTGTCATAATAGAAATTGATTTCGATGGCAGGTTGGGTTTGGGATCAGATTTTGAAAGGCTCTGTAGTTGGCATGGTTGCTTTGATATCTGGGTGTGGTGTGGGCTCCTCAAGAAATGATTCGAAGATCGATTCATCCAGAGAGTCTTTTTCATGATGTTCATCCTAGTCAAATGTAAATGCTTGGAGAGTGCTTATAGGATTATGGACATCTGAGTCAGTGAAAGATTTGAACTCTGCATTAAAGACACTCTCGGCACTTACTGTGTTTGATTCCTGTAGATCATAGCAAAATGTTTCCAATTTAATGGAATATGAATTTGAATAAATGATCTTAGGATCAGGGACCTCAAAATCAGAATCAAAGAATAGATCATGGATACTGAGGTCATAAACTTGCTTATAATGATTTGGAAACAATGGTTTTCCGAAATTAGACTATGATTCGAAATCATTAGAGAATTTGTGACATCAGTTTCTAAACCTGATTCAAAATTGAAATTTCTACCACGGAATAAATCATGATGCATGAAGTTATCAACTTGACTTTGGTCTAACCTAGTTTCAAATTCCAAGCTCAAAGAGGTATCCTTATTAGGCATAGGCTCAAGTTTTAGGCATCTAGGGAAGATCCAATTAAATCCCAACTCTTCAAATTCCTTTCTTTCTGTATTGTAAATCGATGTGACTTATGAAAAATCAATTCGTTCTTCTGAGGAGTCTGGAGAGGTATAATCATCAAATACAGGTCCAAAGTCATAATTCAGATCTAAAATCTGGTTTTCATCACATTGGGCCTCATAATCATCCTAAATAGGCTCAGATCTAGATTCTAAGTTAGGGCTAGGAATTGGATCACTAGAATCTGGACTTGATTCTCTTGGGATATCAAAATCATTCTCAAGGCATACCTTAACAGGATAAGGTGCGGGAGTTAGATCCTCAAGAGGTTCTGAATTAGGCTCATCATAGGTGTTTCGTAAATTGAGGCATGATGGACTAGCTTCACAACTTCCAATGGCTGACTCATAATCGGGAACACCTGCAATTGGATCCACCCAACCCACATTTTGATCAGGTATGTCATCAAAATTCGAATCTGGTTCCATTTAGATTGAGGATCCACAACAACCTTCATTTTCATACCCGGGCTTTGGGAAATTACACTGATCCTCAACATTGCTCCAAGATTCATCATAAAGTTCCAGGTGGGAATCGGGATATTTGTAATTGATGACCTCGTGCAATAGATTTAACATATTTCCACTTCTTAATGAGATCCTGATGTTTTTCCCAAATTAGGAGATTTGTCAAACATTGTAGACAATCGATGCTGTGTAATTTCCCCAATTCAATGTATTCTGCTAAGAGAACCTCCCGAGTTGAACCATGTATCATTCACTACTAGAAATACGAATTTTGATTACGATTTGTAAAATCGTCACCAAAAGTAACTTATGGTTACATATCCATCTAAAATTGTAAATAAAAAGGTAAGTGAGACCTGAATTATATTTTTAATTTTTGATAACAATTTTAAATATCATGACTAAACCCTTCGATCAAAGTTCATAACCAAAGACTTCAAACATGATTCCATCATATTTTCAATACCGTGACAAAAGTATTTTTCCATTACCCACGAAACCCCCCTCACCTTCCCACAAATTTTTTCCATAAAACCCCAACTCCCGCTCCCATCATCTTCCCAACAGCATCACCATCCCTCCTCCCGACCATACCTTCCCTCAACAACATCACCTCCCCCGTCGAAGGCAGGGGCGTCACCTCCCTCGAACACCTCCTCCCTTCCTCGACAATGGCGGCGATAGCAGCGCCTCTGCTCCTCCCCTCGAGACCACCACCTCCACAAAACCGCAGCGTTGCCTCACTTCACTTCGTCTTGTTACCTCTTTCCTGTCCCCACTCCCCATCCTTCCGCGGTATTCTTCCTTATTCTTATAATTATCTCTTGCCTAGAAATCAATGACCCGAACCGCGCATGGGAAGATGAGCGAAGGGAAAACGAAGAGGACGGCGAGGGTCGCGAGGAGGACAAGGAAGAAGAAGGGGAGGAAGAAGGGGAAGGAGAGATGCAAGGGGTCGCACAGTGGAGCCAACCCAATTGGAGGAGGAGGAAAGCCAACTCTCTTCCCATGTGCACACCAACCTCTTCTTCCATACCCTCCGATCTTAGTTAGTAACAATTACTTAGAAATTGGAAGAGGAGCTAAGCATAGGAAGAGAAGGTGATGTTAATGGACAATTTAGGGTTTCAAGAAGTTGTTACCAAAAGGGCATTGGGGGGGGGGGGGGGGGGGGCGCGGGGGGGTGTGCTGGAATAAGTATAGTGCCTCTTTTTTGCAACGGTTCATAAAACAAGTGCACAGGGGATATTTATGTTGAATTTTTTGTTGCTGTGTTCGACTCTTGGGGTATTTGAGACAAGTTGCATTTTATTTTACTCCTGCTTGGGTTCGTCGTTTTAATCGAGTTTCCATAGTTCTTAGAATTTTCTAAGTTTGAAGAGAGATGGCATTTTCCTTTTCCTTGATGGTTCATTTCCTTGCTTGAACATTCTTTAACTGCATCACCGTTTGCATCAACTCAAAGGAACTGCAGTTTGACCATGAATTGTTCTAGGATGCACTCATCAAATTTTTACTGTTTGTGCTTTGTGCCGATTCTATTGTATTGTTGGTTTCATCTAATTTCAGTTTCACGGAATAATGCTAAGTGCATGTGTTTTAAAATCTTTCAAGATCATGAGATGGAATGTTTAGTTCACCTTTTTTCATGGACATTGTTTGTTTCTTCGGAAAAGAATTTATGCAATTCCTATATTAACAGATTGTTGAGAGTGGGTGTGCATATGCCCTGGATGGAGATGTATACTTTTTTATAGGCAAGTTTCCAACCTACGGCTGCCTTTTTGGAAGAAAGTTGGATGATAATCGAGTTGGAGGTGGTGGGCAAGCTTCCGTGGATACGAGAAAAAGGAATCCTGTGGATTTTGCACTTTGGAAGGTGAATTGTTAAATAATGACTGCATTTATTAAGGCTGTATGGCAAATTTTTAGCTGATCCTCTTGGACATGGTTTTACAGTCTGCAAAACCTGGCGAGCCCAGTTGGGAGAACAAATGGTGTCCTGGAAGGCCTGGATGGCATATTGAGTGCAGTGCAACAAGTGCACATTATTTAGGACATTCCTTTGATATCCATGGAGGGAAAGATTTGGTATTCCCTCATCATGAGAATGAGCTTGCCTAAAGCTGTGCTACCTGCTCAGAGAGTAATGTGAGCTATTGGATGCACAATGTCTTTGATAACATTGATAATGAAAAAATGTCGAAGTCGCTAAAGAATTTTTTCACAAACCGTGATGTAAAGGTTGGAATTAGAAATTAATTTCTCTGGAATTGCTTCTAGAAATATTAATGATTTTTTTTGGGTTTTAAAACAGATTGTGGCAAGATTTCATCCATCGGTTTTAAGATTCTTCTTATTACGCACACATTACCGGTCTGATGTCAATTACACGGACAAACTGCTTCAAAATGCATCAGACTGTTTTTTACATTTATCAGGCAAGGCAACAAGTCTATAATTTCCTTTTATTGGAAAGGTTTCAAGTTTATAATTCTATGTGCAGTATCATTGACAATCTGTTCAGTGTTAAATTGACTTTTGTCTTTGAGCAACTCAGGAAACATGTTTAAAGACTGAAGAACCATGCAAGTTTGAATATTTACCTGGATAGTTTGGTCCTTTTCTCATTTTTCAGACTCTTTATGACTGCAAGGAGGCTTTATTACCCTTCCGAGAAGAGAGTGGCATTCACCGAGTCCCAGCTGCGAACCAGAAGATCATCAACAATTTCTTCACTAATTTCTTGGCTGCAATGTCAGATGACCTTCATGCTATGTTTGCTTTAGATAGTCTTTTGGAGCCATTAAAGTTAATAAACAGCAAAGTATGTAACGTTCTTCTTCAGCTTAAGATTTTCTTCTGCACGTTGATCATTCTATACTAGACTTCCATGTAGAGTTGATATTTCCACCTTGATTTGTTATATTTACCTCGAGTGGTACTTTCCCTCTAATTATCTGTCAGGGGAAGAAGCAGCAGCTACCCATAGTTCACTCTCTTGCTGCTCTGGAAGCAACAGTAAAGGAGGCTCTGGATGTCCTTGGTTTGCTCTCGCATTTGCCTTATTCTGAGGTATCATAAAGCAATATTACAATGGCTTCTAACTTATAAGATTAGTCATGACTCTTGTCACCACTTTTTACCTGGTAGGTGTTGCAGCAATTGAAAGACAAGGCATTGGATAGAGCAGGATTAACGGAGGAGAATGTCTTGGAGCTCATCAAGGAGAGGGCATTGGCTAGGAAAAACAAAAGTATGAAAAATCTTTGTTTGTGATGTGGCAACAGTTCTTGGAGAGGGAAAATGCTTTGTGGCTTAGTTTGTTTATGGGCTTAGGATTGAGTTACAAAACAAGGCACTAGTTATCTAATTCAGTATGGTTTCAGGTGTTTGAATCAAACTAGAGACTGGTTATTACAGAGTTTTTCAAGATAAAAAGTATATATGATGGCCTGCATGACCAATGTTAGATTTTGAGAATCATTGATTTGTTTGGAGGGGCTTCAATTCAGTTCTGTATTTTTGCTTTTGATTTACTTTATTCCAAATTATAATTTCTGTTTCTGAGGAAAATGTAAAAAAATCTAAAAATCCAGGGAAGCTGAAGGTAGCATACAAATTATCTTTTGTTATCATCGCTTGAACCATATCTATATCACGTCATCTTATTGTTCTTCTATGTATTGATTGTTGTAGCATAAGGTCACTTGAAGGTATGGTTCTTTGTTTTTTCTTTTTTTGGAGATTTTTCTTCAAGTTGTTAACCTCATAACTGTGATATCTCTTTTGAATTCTTCTTTGGTCTCTGTTCTTTGTTCAGAAACTACTGGAATTTCGTCAAAGTTATATTCAATGCTGGTTGCATTGCAAGTTATCAGTGCCTCTAGCCAGAATGTTGGTTGGTACTTTTTCATATATCCAACTATTTGATGTGATTTTCCTCCATGCATTTAATTGATGTGTCGTTCACATTCTCTGGAAAAGTTAAATGATAACCAAGCTCACTATTTAGGTCTTTTTGTTCCTTTATGACTTCGTCAATTGCTGGGTTTAATTCTAGAGACTGCAAGTTCACTACCACTTGTTTCCAGTTCCTCTATTTGTGCTTTATGGCATGATCTTTTTATGGGATTGCTTGCTCTGGAGGTTAAATTCATGAAATGGCTTTCTAAAGGGAAATAAAATCATTAAAAGTGGATACTTGAATTATATTCTGCTTACTGGAAATCCACTACTCTTCGTCACAATTGAAGGTTTTGTTGGGAAAGAGATTTTCGCATATGTGGGTGCCGTGGAGGGTTATTCAAATTTCTTACATTGGTTGCTACTTCTTGATGTTAAAGTGAGGGACAAAATGGACAACAATTTGCAGCTGCTTCTGAAGTGGTTTCCTACTTCTAAAGGAATTTCATATTTCGTTTAGAACATTCATTCACAAGAAAATTTCTTTCCCGCCTTTGAGGTTTATTGATAGCATTGCAATTACTACTTGGATAAACATCGTTTAACAAGACATTTGTTCCAGATGCTGTGAAGAGATTAAACCACCAGCTTTCTGACATTGCTAGTAATTGGTCTGGTGGTCTACATCATGCCAAAAAATGCGAAGCATCTGGCTTTTGCTATATCAATGACTTGGTGTTGGGAATCCTGGAGTTGCTCAAATGTCATGCCCGAGTTCTATATATTGATATAGATGTCCATCATGGTGATGGAGTGGAAGAAACCTTCTACTTTACGGACAGGTGATTCAGTTATTGACATTATGTTCCAACTGAATATAGTCTGTATATTTACTTAAGGATTCTGCAGTTCTAATTATTTTTTTAAAAGTGGAGGACGCTTATTTATACTATGCTATTCCTATGACATTGTGCATATGATTTATTATTTCAACATTATATAAATAATTTTAAGATTATATTCAGAATGTATCTGTAACATTTGCAATCAAATACTTTTCGAAAAAACATTTGCAATCAAATTCATAACCCTTGTATTTTGCAGAGTGATGACTGTCAGTTTTCACAAATATGGGGATTTCTTCTTTCCTGGAACAGGTGATATTAAGGTAACTTTCTTTGTCTGCAACTTTGGGTCTGAAACTTTTCTTTGCAAGAAAATTCTTAAAGTGGGTATTACCCAATCAATCACTTTTTGGCATTGGAACGGAAAAAACAAAGCTACTATCTTTTTATGTTTAAACTAGAGTTTGATAAATGACTGGCCACAATTATTGAAACTTTTGTATTTTACTTGGGCATTGGGACCATGACGATATCTTCTCTACACTGCATTGTCAAAGTATTATGTTATATATATATATATATATATATATATATATATATATATATTTATATATATAGACACACACACACAAAGTCCCACAACCCCCACCGTTGGATCTATTAGGATCCAATTGCTCTAATTTTTCAGCTTTTTCCAATCCTAAAGCTCTTGTCACCGATCTTCTCCTGGTTTTCCCCTTCTACGATGACCCTCCCTCCCTTCTGCTTCTCACCAACGTGGCAACGCCCCTTCCTCCCTTCTTCTTGCCAATGCCCCTCCCTCCTGTTCACCACCCCTCCTCTTCATGGGCCTCCTCCCTCACTCCCCCTCTCCTCCCCCCCTACCCCCCCCCCCCCCCCCCCCCCAACAACTCCTCATCTCCTCCCCCTAGAATCTAAAACATTTTAGGCCAATAAAGCCTTTGGGTTCTGGTGGTACTGCTAAATTTTGTTTAAAGTAAATGTGAAAGACAATCATTTCAACTTAGAAAATAATGATCTTATTTATTAAAAATTGATGTATGCATCACCATAAAAAATTTCTAATTTTTGTTAGATATTTCAGCCATTGACCCCATCAAACATATTTAGAAATTTTTTTTTCTTTCACACCTGGTTATTAATCATGATCAAAACTCTTTCTTTAGTCACGATTATAAAATTGTGATAAAGTCTTTGGTCACGGTTTATAACCATGACAAAAAACTTTTTAACCTACCTACAGGTGGAGGCTTTGGTCACGGTTTTATGTGGAACCGTGACCAAAGAGATTCCAAATCCTTTAGTTCTTTGTTGCAGTGATTTGTGTTAACATCCTTCCTACATAGTTCATAATGAGGTTTGTTGTTTCTAACACATTAACTCGAATGCCACTAAAGGGATCTGAGGTCCTATCAAATTCTTTCTTATGGCATCCTTGATCATTTTCTCTTTCATACTCATATGGGATTCAAGCTTATTGAAAATTTTTCCCCTATTGTTAAGTTACATTTCTGAATGAAGTGGTGGCTCAGGATGTAGAATCAAAGTCAGGTTCAGATTGAATTGATTAGATCATATCTGATTTTCCCAAAAGATCAAGTGGACATGTATTTTGGATTGACATATTACTTGTTTGTCCCTGTATATTTTTTGCGTATTCCTAGGATCTTCTTTTCCTTTGAAAAGAAAAAAAACCTGCTTTTTGCGCTGTTTTTGGGTCTTGTTTATCGCTGTTTCACGTAGTGGTGTGAGTGTGCCTTTGTGCATTTTTTGCATTTTATGCATGGGAGGCAATCTTTGAAGTCGCCTCTTGTATACCCTTTGACAGGTCTACCTAGGCCAGTTGCACTGATGCAACCAATTTTCCCATTTGATTTTTCTGTATTTTCTACATTTGATTCTATGGATCAATCATAGAACCCGAATCCTGAGATCCCTTCTAGTTAGGGGAAGATGTTGCCTTTTGATATCCATAAGGCGCTCCTGAATTAGAATTTGCAAGTGCTCAAGTAGAACCATCAAATCAATCTGTTGATTGTTGCTCTTCAGAATCTACAGGCTCGGCTTCCTCCTCGACTTGAGGCGGGTCTTGTTCCACCTAATTTTCCACTACCTCGTCATCTACCTAGGCATCTACTTGTGACTACTACAATCCATCTAATGCCCAAGTAGAGCCTAATGTTAGGATTCCCGTTGGGGAAAATGACTTAGAATTAAAGCCAAACATCATTGGTCTAATCCCACACTTTCATGGATATGCATCCAATGATCCATTCCAACACATCGAGGATCTTAAAAATTTGTCTCAAACTCTTGAACTTCGAAATCAAAATCGGGAAATCCTACTAATGAAAATGTTCTCCTTTAGCCTAAAGGATAAAGCTACCTATTGGTATTGTACCATCGCACGACCTATTCCTACATGGGTTGAACTCGAATATGCATTTTCGAAGAAATTCTTTCCTATAGGTCAAACCAATACCCTTAAGCGAGTCATTACCACATTTACTCAGAATCAAGAACCAATTCATGAAGCGTGGGAGCGTTTTCATGAATTGCAAAGGAAATGCCCACATCACGACATCCCTCGTTAACAACTCATGCATATATTCTATTATGGATTGCAAGAGGGCATTCACAATCTGGTAAATGCCTCTTGTGAAGGGAATTTCTTGAATCGTGACGAAGAATTCGCCTCAGAACTATTTGAATTGATGGCGGAAAACTCAATCAACAACGTATCCATGTCGCAATTCACGCGAGGAAACACACACCAAACTGCACATCAAAACTCACATCATAAGGGCATTTACGAGATTGATAATTCGTTCAGTTCAAGGGAGTTAGAGATTATAGCTGAGAAACTTGACAAAGTCGATATCGTAGCGAAGCATCTCGACGAGGTTCGCCATACGATGAAGACTCTTACACCTCTTCTCGCTATGCAGAATCTCGCGTGTTTACCTATTTCACAAATTCCCGTGGGGAGGGAATTTGTGAATAATCTGGATTCTAGAGATCCTTCTTCCTTGGATTTTTTCCCTACTCATTCACCAATCCAAGGAGGGACCTTTGTCCCATCATTCCCACCTCTTTCCCCAATTCCTTCTTTTGTAGAAAACATGCCGAATCTTTATAATCTATATGCCATTCAGGAGAATGATTCTAGATCAAATCCTTATTCGAATACCTACAACCCTGGATGGAGAAACCACCCAAATTTCTCTTGGACTGATCAAAATCAAAGACCTATCTATCCAAATCAGATCCGACAAAACTCGCCTTCGTTGCCTTCTTAGCAACCGAATGCAAGGCTCAGTCACACGAGTATGCAAAACTACTCAGGGCCAAATAGAGATACGCAGCTCAATCAGATTTTGTGAGCTGTTATAGAGAGTCAACGTCAGAATGCTGAAGCTCTCGCTAAGATCCAAAGGCAATGTACAATAGAATTGGTTGATTTACAAAATCAAATCATGCTTTTGGTTGAGTATCTTCAGCTAGGTACTTTTCCATCTCATCCAATTCCGAATCCTAGGAATCTGCTACATTCTAGGCAACATCAAGCCAAGTACACTTTGTTAATGATTCCTTTGATTCAAATCAAAACCTGCCCTCAGCACCTCCCAAAAGGGTCCTTTCAAACCTGCATCAGCAACCTTTGTTGTACCAAAACAATCCACCTATCATTCAGAATTAGAATTGATTTGTTGTTGATCTTTTGACTAGTTTGAATTCACTTATTTGCCTCATTCTTTAATATCTTTACCTCGATTCAAATCAGATATATCTTTCACGAAATCCACTTGTATCTTTCTAAGATTTACACGTGAATCTAGTTTTGGTTTTGCTAGATTTGTTTTAGGCAAAATCAGGGTGAGGTTTATATTCGATTTTCGGGTGATTTATTCTGTTTTCCTTTTTTTTTTTTGAGCTAATTCTTTCTTGACTCCCTTGTTTTTATTGTATCTATTTAGTTACAGGAGTTACTTTTCTCTAGAGTTTACGTCCAGCTGAAGGCGTAAAACTTAGCACATTTGTACATAGCTATTTCCTGCCTCCCACACTTTTATCTACCTATACACTTGAGTTTGTTTTAAATCTGTCACTTCCTTATTTGTCCTATTCTTCACTTAGTCTAACTGACCACTCTAACTTAGGTCAGACTTAAAATCGTTCACACTGAGATCTTTGATCTTCTCTTTACGATTCCTTTCGTCACCTTATACTAAGTGAAGTGTAGGGTTCTTTTTTCACCCTTCTTACAATGAGGACATTGTAAAATTTTAACTTGGGAGGTGTGTGAAATGAAATCTTAATACTCTAAGTATATTGGTAGATAAAAAAATAAAAAATAAAAAGCATAAAAATTAAAAAAAGAAATTCATAAAAATTTAGAAACTTGATAAGCATAAAAAATAATAAAAGAAAAAAATAAAAATTTAAAAAATAAAAATGATAAAAAATGATAATAGGGGATTACATTGATTTAAAGAAACAAACATATTTAAATATTTATAATAGTAATTAAAGATCTTAATTTTCTTTTTAAAGGTCAGAAATCAAAAAAATATTTATATTGTATATAGTATAACTAGAAAGAGCTTTGAATTCTTATTTTAGACTTTATCTTAAGTATCTTTTCAAAACACGTATTTGTTTGAGAATTTTGAACAGGATTTTTCTCGAGTTAGAGTCTAAAACCCTATAGGGTCTATTTTCCCACTCTTTATTCTGAAACAAAATAACTAAGATGTATTAAGTTTTATACGAGACTTAAATTGTAACTCTTTTGGTCAATAAGACTAGATTAGGTCCTTCTGATTTTTTAAATCTATTTTTATCACCAAGTTGAGTAAAGAAACTAGATACCTAGAGCTGATTAAATAAAGAGTTGGTAGAATTCTTAGCCATAAGGTCTGACGGGCTATAGTTAGCTTAATCAATCGAGGGCATTCGACTATACTTGGTGAGTTGCGTTT
The DNA here is from genome assembly GCA_037157565.1 of Thalassia testudinum. Classification (NCBI taxonomy): domain Eukaryota; kingdom Viridiplantae; phylum Streptophyta; class Magnoliopsida; order Alismatales; family Hydrocharitaceae; genus Thalassia; species Thalassia testudinum. Next base: position 153,009,497 of record JAZHRO010000031.1, read on the forward strand.
TGACAGATCTTGCAGGTTGATACTGATTGTTTAAGGGACTTGAGAGTGAAAGGCTTTGCTGTCCACACTTTGGTTTGAGAGCTAAGTAAGCTAAGCGTTTAAACTTTACACACATTAAAATTGTCTTGTTGGCATCTGAGACTGTGAAAACATAGAGGTTAAGAGATCTATTCTAAATCCTCTTTGGTCCAAGGATTTCCGTGGGGCAGCTCTTGAAAGGGTGAAGGATGTACCACTCACTTAGAAAAAGGATTTGGAGTATTAATTTAGTAAGAAAAATGACAAGGAGAAGAAAAATAAATTGTTGAAAAAAAAATATATATTATATACGCCTTGCTTATGTACTTTTTATCCACCAAATAAAGCATCTTGTTACAAATGGATGCTACCCCTTCCTCCATCAATAAAAACACCTCGTTACATATGGTTGTTTTAATCTATAAAAAATGGATTGAAAAAAATATGGAGATAAAATATAGGAATAAGAGACCCGGTGGTCCATTGGAGAGATATACACCTAGATTGTTGACCTCGGGATAAAAAATGGTAAGGAGAAAGCAACCAAATCTGATTAAGGCCAAGCCAAAGGCTTGAATTGGAATAGTCTAGATTGGAAATTGATGTCTTAACATCTAAATTTTTGTAACTTCGGATGCCTTCAAGACGAGTCTATTCAGGAGCATGAATGTTTTAAAATCATAGCTATTGAACCTTTGCATTGGGCAGTGAAGCTTCAGAAATCGGATTTTGGAGATTAGCGGTTGAGGCCTAAAGGAGATAGATTGACAAAACTCTACGTCTAGAAGTCTATCCTTGATGCTGTGGGCTGGTTGGTTTAAGGATTTTTGCACTTCTCTGAATTTAGTAAATAAAGGGTGTCTAGTTAATTTGCAAAAAGCTTAGGTTGGTAAAAATTGGATTTCACGAGCTTAAGGATTAGCCTAAGTCTATTGAATTTTTGAGTTAGAATTTAACTTCCAATCTTTAAGTCTTGTTATCTTATTCATCTTGACCTCTTTGATTTTAGAGTTTAGAGTAGATATAGAGAATAAACGGGCCTTCGATGTTCTAATTGAAAGAAATTTCCGTCAAGATTCTATTTTTACGAATATGTATTTCTCAAAAGTATTTAGGGTTTTGAGTCCTTAGTAAGTAGATTCTTGCAAATGCTATATCTATTTATGGTTATTTATTTATTTAAATAAATAAATAAATAAATAAATATATATATATTAAAATTTTGACCTAAATATCCCTCAACTATAGAATTATTTATAATTATTTAATCACCCTGGTGCTTAAATCATCATATTTTTTGGTTAATTTTGCTAGGGACTAGCAAAACCTTAGCTTAGGGGTATGATGAGAGATTCATCATAGCTCTTAATTATCATTAATTAAGTAGTTCCTTTAATTTATTAGCTAAGAATACATTAATTACAAGGTTAATTATGCTATAAGGGTTAAATTACCAAAGACTTGTTAAATAAGTTAAAAATATTAATTAATAATAATTTAATTAATAATTTGGACTCAATTAATAGTCATTTAGTTAGTTATTTAATAGTTAAACTAACTTAATTAATTTAAATACCTAAGTATATAATTAACTTAATTAAACTTATCATTTAAATTAATATAGCTAAAAGGAAAAAAATGTAATTTCAAGTCATAAATATAATATTTACCTAATTTATAATCATATATAAAAAGTTGAAAAAGAAATAAATTAAAATAAGTCTTGAAATTCACTGTTTACATATAGGTCCTTAGCTTTCATTTCAGTTGAGTCCTTTTATTCCATTCAGGTCCTTCACATTTTATTACATTTATACCCCTGTGAACATCATCATCTTCTTCATTCTCTTCTTCACTTGGACGGCTGAGAAAGTCTGGTGTTCGCACCATCGATTCACCTCTGATCTAGCGTCAAAGCACTTTTGACGTTGCCACTCGACTTGTGCTCACTGCCACCTAAACATCTAATGATCTGGATCATCTCCTAATCCTAATTAGACTAGGTGACTAAGCTCACCGGCATTGAAGACAACACCAGTGAGTTAGGATGCTCCTAAACCCATTCTCGTCTAGATACAACCCCTTTACCCCTCGCCGCCACCTAATAATACCCCTACATCCCTTCGATTTCAGGAGTCAGCTCCCTATCCCTCTTCCCCTCACTGAGTATGATAATAGGCTATTCCTCTTTTCCGACGACCTATTTTTCCCTCTTCGGAGTACCTCCATCGGAGGAGCTTGTCGCTTCTCAACTGCTCTTCCTCTCAAGAGTTGTGATAGGGTTCCTGTGCACCCCACCTTCTTCTCTACTTTGCTTCAGACCTTGCCGGAATTTGATCCAACTTCATCGGATTTCTTCCTCCGTTACGTGCCATCGATAGAGATTTCCTTCCCCATTGTCCAGGTAATCGTAGAATAGCTTAGACTTTAGTTTAGATTAGATTTAGTGACATAGGTAGTTAATTATCTTGGTGTAAGCTTAGCTGCAACTTCATCTCCCCCATCTCTGGTGAGGCCAAATTCGACCTCACAGGACTTCGAATCATGCTTTCATCCACCTTATCATCTTCCTAATCCCTCCATGATCATAATCCATCTTCTCCTTTGTTCAATTATCGCCTACACGTCTAATTCCACCTCACCTCCACCGAAGCACCTCTGCTGTCCATGGCGGAGGACCCTGACCTATTCCACACTCAATAGGGGCCCTCCATCACCTAATCAGAACATTAGGGCCCCGTTCCAATCTTTAATTAGCCCTATTAACACCTATACACTAAACGTCTGATTCACTCAAACCTTCTGAGCTTGTTGTCCACGGTGGCTTAGACGGAGTGTCTTCACCTAATTCTCCACACACATACCTTTACCTCACCTCCATGAATGTTTCCCCTCACTCAATTGAGTGAGAGGGAAGCTCCTAAGTTCAAGCGAACTCAATAGTTGATTTTACTGCATTTACATATTAATTCATGAATTTATTTATTAATTGCATCAATTGATGTGTTCTTGTGGTTCTCTGTAACCTTAGGAACCTTTTCAATCTGTTCTTAGTCTGTTTCATGGAGATTTTATCTTCGTCAGCCTAATCAGTGTTCACTGAAGCTTTGGCAAGCTCCGGCAAACCAAATTAGAGATTTAGCCTTCCAAACAGCTTGTAAAGCCCTAGATTGAGTCTTTGAGATGTCAGGATCAGAATCTAATAATTTGAATTGTATTTGAATGACAATAACTTTAGATTGATGTTCATCTTCTCCAACTCTGATAGAGTTGGAGAGACAATCCTTGAGGTTTAGCGTTTGGTAATAGGTCTTGAAGCATGAGAAGACTTCATAGAACCTACTATAGACTTTACTTAGGTTTAAGGATCTCTGGAATCGTTTGTTAACAACACCACTTCAGAGCTCAGGCAGTAGTACTTGAGAGCACCGCTGGAGTGCTCAAAACCCTATTTTGAGGTACAAAACCAATTTCTTGACTTGAATTGGACTTATTTAGACCTTTAATTTATCTGGAAATGATTTAATTCTTAAAACTCAAACCTTGAGTTTTGTGAGTCAACCTTAACTTGATTGTGAGTATTTAGGAGTTGAATCTCTGAGTCAAAGGGTTATTTGAGTTCCTGGTCCAATTGTGAACAATTTCAAGTTGATTTGATGATGTTTTGACGAGATTTGAAGGAAATTCCATGATCTATAAAACTTAGGTTCAAACTGGAACCCAAAGTTGTTCACTGAGTTATTGATGAGTGGTCGCACGGGTTTCGCGAGTTTGAAATCGAGGTTACGAGTAATCCGTCATCGTATTTGCAAAACTTGTGGTCAAATAAAATTTATATCGAAACTCGAAGAGGGAGTCCAGGGTCGAACACGGGGAGGTGAACGTTTGGTTTTATGAAATCCGCGTTTCTCTTTTTATTTGTTTATTTCCTTTTTGTTTTTTCTAATTTTTTTGGTATTTTTAGCAAGATATTCAGTCAATGAAAACTTTATCTACTTGCAAAAATAAGAGAGAGGGAGAAGGAGAGAGAGAAACAATCATCTATTCATGAAGAATTGTTTGTTACACTATGAAAGCGGAAAATCTATACTACGAAAGCGTAAAAAGATAGAATGGGGTGAGAGAAATCCCCCTCGATGGTTGCTCGGAGGATGACTCACTCTAATGTCGCATGGAGGAAGGTGGTGAGGAGCGGGACGAAGGAGGACGGAGCCGGAGGATGGAGGATGGGGCAGGATGGCGTCGCGGTGAGGATCTTCTTCCTGAAGGACGGTGAGAGGACAACCACGGGATGCTCTACGAATGGGGATGAGGGGTAGGAAAACTATTTGATTTTCTACTCTAAAGGAGCATCCCAGGGTTGGGACAAGCTCTCTAGAGCCTCGGAGGTGGTGAGAGGAAGAAAGGAAGAGATGGTTTGGAATGGTGGTGGGTAGGTCCTTTTATAGTGAAGGAGGAACAACAAATTCGCATCTGGGTCATTACTAACGTCCATAAATGTCGTTGCAGCTGTTGCTGAAGATCCGCCCTTTAAATCCTCTTGTTCGCGCACGTAGACCACTAGTGACAGTTGCAAGCGTCACTAAAGGCTCACGTCGCTGAAGATCTGCGCTTACCCTGCTGGCGCGTGCATCATGCACTGTGCGCTTCACGCGCCCATGCTCCCCACGCCATGCGTGTGCGCGTGCTTTGGCATGTTGCTGTGCGCGGTTGCGGCTGTGCGCGGTGAACTGCGCGCGGCTGCGGCTGCGCGTGTGCGTAGCTGCTGGTCGGCGTTGGGCGGCCTAGATGGTGCCACGTGGTGTTATCTAGGACGTCCATTCTTCTTTCTTTTGTAGAGGGTGCCACGGTGCTAAGATCGAGATGATTCCCGTACTGTTGGATTGTGATCGTCGCTCCGGATCCATCTGTACGATCGGATTTTCCATCCGAAACACGTATGGATGTCACATTGCCCTCTGGCCGTTGATCTTCCTCAGACTTCGTACGATGCTATGATTCTTTGATCTAGATGATTTCAGAGGCGTTAGACTTCGATCGTCGTCTTAATCAGATACATACAGTCCGATCATCCATTGGAGGCCCTGAAATAAGTTTTCTTCTCTCATGACCATAAAAAGGACCTAATTAACCTAAAATATATACAACTACTCTAAATGCACAATGATGCATGTTATGCAATATTTATAACATGAAATGCAAATCTAAGCCTAGGAACATGCATGAATAGACATTTTAACCTAAATAGATGTGTCTATATCATACCCCCATGCTTATCTTTTGCTAGTCCCTAGGAAAATTAAACTACATGCTATGTATAAAATCAAAATTAGGATTAAATCGCTTAGGCCTAAGTCGTTTATTAACAATAGAAAATTTCAACTAAGGTCCTAAACTACGAAGACTCAACAGTATCCGGGTGCTTGCCAGAATGCAGACCGTCCAAGTCCTCGCCTTATTTGAAAAGGGAAGATATATTTTTTTATTTTTCTTATTTTCTAATTTTTTTGTACTTTTGGAGTTTGAGAGTTCCAGGATAACTTTTTACGGCTACTCGACTCGCCCAAGACTAAAAAAGGACTCTAAGTGCTAAGAATCTTGTGGAAATAGTGAAAGACTCATTAAACGGCCGTTAAAACGGACTTCGGGTTTCTATGACCTTAGGTGACCTTGTCTAGAGGTTTATCTTTTCGATCAGTAACTTTCTCGCTACTTTTATTTATGGGGTCAACACAAGGGCAAACCCAGTGTATATCTCCCTGGTTTATTCTACTTTCCCGCTTCTTCCCTAAGTGTTTTGGGAATTATTGTGCATTTTTTGTGAGCTGGGTTTTGGACAACCGGCCGATGAGCTGTTACCATCGACAACTTGCCAGCCATTCTCGTGCGGTGAAGTGTGGTTTTATATTTTTTTCTCTTTTTTTTGTTTTATTTTCTTTTATTTTTTTTTAAGTAGGTGACTTTCCTGATTTAAGATTTACTTAAAGGTAATATGACGAAAATGGTCTTGTGGCTAGACTCTAGACAACTGGCCGATAAGCTGTTACCACCGACAATTTGCCAGCCATACCACCCTAGATAGTTCGTTTGCTACCCAATTTTCGAAGAAATCGTCGAAAAGTAAGTTAGTACAAAAAATGTGTAGATGCTTAGGTTTAAAGTCCCCCTAAATCAGATGGCGGATTGATAAGTCGCATACTTATTATCCCAATTTATTAGCTAAATTAAAAATGAATTTGAATTGGCGAGAACTCGAGACTAAGTCCACATTCGAGTGGACAGCCAGGCTAATTAAGCCCGAAGACCTGAAGAGTCTAAGTGTTTAGGTTCCATTGTATCATTTTCTAAAGTTAATAACTTCTAGATGCCTAAGTTTTCTTCTCCTAATTCTTCTTCTTGTTTTCTTTTATCTTTTTAAATTAATTTTTTTTTATAAAGAAACTAAAAGAAATTCTACGGAGTTAACAAAATGATTTTAGGATTAAGTATCCACCTCCCATGCCTAGATGATGCAATGTCCTCATTGTAAAAATAAAGACATGAAAAGGACGGAGTAAACAAAATATCACCTGAGTATTGTGAAAATTCGATCAGCTCTGCTGAGAGAAGAGTATATACATGCGCTAAGTTTAATGCCTTTAGCTAGGCATAACATACATACAAAGAAGAAATTGAGAATTCACAAGTGCGGGTCAGAATCAAAATCAAAAGGTTGATCCTGAAACCTGTCTGCAGAAGATGTCCACAGATGTGGATCAGATTATAGTGCAGACCGATGCCCCAGGGTTGAGTGGTTCTAAGGTTCTGGATGGAAAATCACCTAGAACCGAAGGTTGTTGTATTTGCGGGGTCAGGCTTGCGGTTTAGTGGTGTGCAACCCAAGACCAAAGTGTTAGACAACAGGTAAAGATGGTTCAATAGGTGCGGTTGTCCACTTAACATCTAGCTCAGAAAAATAATCAGTTATTTCGAGCTTGGGTTGCACGTGAAAGATATCGTAAGGGTCTTAATAGAAAGTAAGTGGTTTCAGGTCAACAGGAACCCTTAGATCCAAAATCAAAGTTCTCTCAGAATTAGCTTCCTAGATTTTTAATTCCAACTTCCTATCCTCTGAAATCAATGTTTGCGGGATCTCCAAATCCTTGTACATCTCATCTAAAGTACCCAGGTCCAACAATTGTGGCTGAATCATGATTGACTTGGGTTTAGTGATTTCAAAAATATCATCATTCAATTCTTTAGGGTGTGTTTAAGGAATGGGTCTACTGATTGAATCATTAGGATTCGAATTGTCCAAGTTAGCCCTAACATGATCATAATCTTCAATGATCGGGCTATCAAATAGTTCGTCATACTCTTCAAGCTCGATTGTCTCACTAGAATCCTCTTCCTTGAGTTCAAATGAGACTTCACCAAAAGATTCTTCACCCTCAGAATCAAAGAATTTATGATCCTCATTTATATATGTCTCAAAATCATATGTCATTTCGTGGTTCGTGGAGACATTTTTCATCATTCCCTAGCTCTAGGATCTCGGGTGAGAAACTCGATTCATCCTCAAAGGGTTGCTCTAGCCTAACCTAGTCATCTCCAATCTCAGAATATGTATCCCCCCCGACAAGCACCTGAGCGGGTTAAGACATTGGCTCTCCTGAAGGGGGTTCATCTTGAAAATCATCCCAAGATTTGACTAGGGCAACCACAAATTTCATCCTCAACCTCGATAATTTCCCAAGAAGAAACTCACCCAGGTCCCTATCCCTAACACTTTGGATCAAATCCAATAAAGAACTATTAAGTTCATCAATCATTTTGATCATAAGCTCCAGTGCTTCAGTGTATGGTGTTGGCTGAGCTTCTAAAGATTGTATAGTGTTCCTCAAATTAGCCAACACCTTACCCTGGATCTGGTTCACCTGAACCGATTGGTTCGATTCAGGTTTAGGTGGGTTTGGGTTAAATTTAGGGGAGTCAAGATGTCGAGGTTCTTGGGTTTCTCCTTAATAGTAGGTCTTTTCAGGTTGTTTAAAGGTTGGTGGCGACCTATATTCAGCATAATTCTGGGGAGGGTAAGTGTTATAATCAGCATATCCTTCATGATTGTAGATCTGGTTAGGTTGATCATCAAAGGATGGAGATTTATAATTATTATAGCTCTGGGAAGGATAGTAATTATAGTCTTATTATTGAGGGTTAGGCCCTGGACATTGAGGTTCAAATTTGTATCCCCAATCAAAGTTATCCCGGTTAGTGGATGGGTAATTACAAGTCAAGTTGGGATAGTAATCATCTTGGGGATAAGTGGTGGTAGGAGGATAGGATGGGAAATGCGTGTAAGAAGTGGAAGGATACATTGTGGAGTAGGAGGGAAAACATAATAGAGAAAGGTGCTCTATAGTACAATCAACCAAACTTGTCCTTATGTGGGTAGCCTAAAGACCTACAGACTCCCAGGACCCGTCTTGAGATTATAAACGATTTAGTCTACTTTTATCCGATCAATCCAACTAGTTAGAAGGAGAGACTGGAGAGAAGGTTCTTCCTTTGGCTTGTGCCTTCGATTTTTAGTGTACCTCCTAGCCGCGGTCGTTTGACGCTACTTCCCTAGCTAGACATTAGATGGACCAGCAAAAGCAGATTAATCGAAAAAATCTCAGTCTGAGCCCCGAAGAATGAATCAATTCTTACGGTCAACGTCTACTCAGTTTTAGTTACGCTTGGGATGATCGTGCTCTTGGAATGTGATGGGCTCTTTAGATGGGTTGTGCCCTTAATGATCAATTAAAATGTGTGCGCGTGCACAACCAGGGTTCTCAAACAAGGTTATTTGATGATGTGTCTTTTAGGATTTAACCTTGTTTAGTAGCTTTTAGGGTTTAATTCTTAGGTTGGTTCAATCAAGGTTTAGTAAAACACTCCAAGTTTTGAAAGCACGGGTGATGATATGTTCCTTTAGAAATAAAAAATAATGTGGAGTGCCTGGTTCAGCTTTAAGAATCAACCCTAAGTGGCAAGCTACTTGATGGATTAGTTTTAGATTGAGTGGTGTAGCCCAAATAGTTTAATCAATTGGCCTGTTGCACCACTTAGTTAAGACACACAAGAATGTTTAACTTATTCAAATTTCTACTCAGTTATGCATATTGAGTTGAAGTGTACCGGGTCCACAGGTCAAATCCCGATAAGTGGTAGAATCAAAGTGATTGTGCGCCTTATGATAAGAAGTTGTGGGTGTTAAGTGTGTAGTTTTCAGTTAAATCTCACAAGAGAAGAATATATTTTTTTTATTTTTTTATATAAGCGGGTGTGTGAGGTGAGTGGAGTGACAATTAAATAACCAAAATCTACCCTAGGGTTTATGCAAAGCACCTAAGTTGATTTGGGTTTGAGTTATTAGGTTATGGAATGAAAACTAAGGTGGGGGTGGTGTAGGGGACACTTACAAAACACTCTACGTGCACTTTACTCCGGTCTACCGCACTTGGATCTCTATGCTAGGTTATCTGCAAGATAATAGATTAGAGATAAGCAAGGTTAGTACTATGTAAATGAAAAGAGGCGCAGAAAACAATAAAGTAAATTCCGTTGCCTCCCCAGCAACGACGCCAAAATGGTCGCACGGGTTTCGCGAGTTTGAAATCGGGGTTACGAGTAACCCGTTGTCATAATTGCAAAACTCGTGGTCAAATAAAATTTATACCGAAACTCGAAGAGGGAGTCCCGGGTCGAACATGGGGAGGCAAATGTTTGGTTTTATGAAATCTGCATTTCTCTTTATATTTGTTTATTTCGTTTTTGTCTTTTCTAATTTTTTTGGTATTTTTAGCAAGCAAGAGATTCGATCGATGAAAACTTTATCTACTTGCAAAAATAAGAGAAAGGGAGAAAGAGAGAGAGAGAAATAATCATCTATTTATGAAGAATTATTTGTTACACTATGAAAGTAGAAAATCTATACTATGAAAGCGTAAAAGGATAGAATGAGGTGAGAGAAATCCCCCTCAACGACTCGCTCTAACGTCGCCTGGAAGAAGGTGGTGAGGAGCAGGACGGAGGAGGATGGAGCCGGAGGACGGAGGATGGGGCAGGACGACGTCGCGGCGAGGATCTTCTTCCCGAAGGGCGGTGAGAGGACAACCATGGGATGCTCCACGAATGGGGATGAGAGGTGGGAAAACTATTTGATTTTCTACTCTAGAGGAGCATCTCGGGCTTGTGACAAGCTCTCTCTAGAGCCTTGGAGGTGGTGAGAGGAAGAAAGGAAGGGATGGTTTGGAATGGTGGTGGGTAGGTCATCTTATAGTGGAGGAGGAAGAACAAATTCGCATCTGGGTCATTACTGATGTCCATAAACGTCGCTGCAACTGTCGTTGAAGATCCGGCCTTCAAATCCTCTTGCTGGCGCACGCTGACCATTAGTGACAGCTGCAAGCGTCACTAAAAATGCACGTCGCTAAAGATCTGTGCCCGCCCCGCTGGCGCGCACATCACGCGCTGCGCGCTTCACGCGCCCATGCTCCCTGTGCCATGCGCGCACGCACGTTGGCATGCGTTGGGCTGCTGCTGCGCGCGTGCGTAGCTGCTGGCCGGCATTGGGTGGCTTGGATGGCGCCACGTGGCACTATCTGGGCCATCCATTCTTTTTTCTTTTGTAGAGGGTGCCACGGTGCTCAGATCGAGATGATTCCTACATTGCTGTATTGCGATCGTTGCTTCGAATCCATCCATATGGTTGGATTTTCCATTCAAAACCCGTATGGATGTCGCATTGCCCCCTGGTCGTTGATCTTTCTCAAACTTCGTACGATGCTACGGTTCTCCGATCTAGACAATTTTAGAGGCGTTAGACTCCAATCATCGTCTTAATCAGATCCGTACGGTTCGATCATCCATCCAAGGCCATGAAATAAGTTTTCTTCTCTCCTGACCATAAAAAGGACTTAATTAACCTAAAATATATACAACTACTCTAAATGCACAATGATGCATGTTATGTAGTATTTATAACATAAAATGCAAATCTAAGCCTAGGAATATGTATGAATAGGCATTTTAACCTAAATAGATGTGTCTATATCAGTGAGATTTGAATTTAAATCTTCCCCAGATCTGTTACTCATGACTCATTGAATTAATTTTAATCATTTCTTGAGGATTTTATCTACACGCTGGGTTGATTTAAGTTTGAATGAGTGCTCTGAACAGTGAAATCAAAAACTCATAAGCTTCTGAGCTTTCCTGAGCTTCATAGACTTCCTTTCTTCTTTTAATTGAAGCGAAATGCAACATTGAAGCATCTCATATCATCATCTGAGAGTATTAACCCTTTTCGCAAGTCAAATGACCTGAAATCTCTCATCAGAGTTGTCTCCAAGCCATGACAACAGTGCCATGTTCCTCCTTCAAATCCACGGATCAAATTTGATCCAAAGTCAAAATTGAGTTCAAAATTAGAAACTAGATCTCTAGGGCTTTCTATTGAGCTATTACTTGCTTGATTTGAATTAGTGAGTTGCTCGGAATCACCACCTGAAGATCTGACTTGCAGACGCAGCAGCTGAAGGAGGATTGGCTGTGATAGTCCTACATCAGGAACTACTCAGTGAGCACCTTAGTATAATAGGAAAATGTGAACCTAGTGCTTCAGTCGTTAGCACTGGGCGCACATATCCCCTATTACCTATATGCATCTGATCATTCTGAGCACGTGCGTGCACACGTGCATGTGCATGTGCGGGCGTGTGTGTGCGTGGGCCCAGGTGGGCGTGAGTGTGTGGGCCTTGATTGCACAACAATTATATGACCTAATTTACTTGAATTAAGTTAGGTTTTAGCTTAACCTAGGGACAATGTATGCATAAGCATCATAATTTGCATCATAGGGATTTTGATAGCTTTATAGATAATACTGTCACTTTATGCTCTAAAGGAGATAATATTAATTGCAGATGATTCAGGGCCGCAGATGATAGATCAGACCGTATAGATCTGATCAGGACGATGACGGGAGTCCAACGATTTCGGAATCATCTTGATCAAATGTTCGTAGCATCACATACAACCCATAGAAGATCAAAAGCCAATGAGAAAGATAGTAGAGATCCAAACTTTAGACGTCAAATCTGATCACATGGATGGATTCGGATCAATGATCGCAGTCCAACAACGCAAAATCAACTCGATCGGAGCCCTACAACACCATATACAAAGTAAATGAGATGGACGGCGATGATGGCCCATCATAGCCACCCAAGATCACCGCCCCAATAATTGAAGGAGTTATACGTGCTCTTGTGGGTTGTTGGATCATCATCCAATGGCCACAAGAGCGCTACATCGCCTTTCCCTCCGTGCGCCATGAAAAGAAGATCATCTCAGCCGTTGGATTCATCCAATGGCTGGGAGTAGTCGAGCGGAAAATAGGAAACGCAACAATCTGCACCTCTAGTGCATTGGTTAACGTGCTTGCACACAAGCAGTCGACGTGTGTTCGACTTGCGCTCAGCAGAAATTCGAAGAGGTGGTGGAGCGCGAGCGTGATTGAGTCATTGGATCAGAGCGAACGGAGCGGATGTGACCGCGAAGCGCTCGGAGGCATGTTGGATGTGATGGTGCGATGGATGCGTGGTTGAACACCCGAGTCGACGCCTCGTTGTATGCGGATCAGAGGTGATAGCACGCGGATCGTAAGCCATCTGATCATGAGCATGGGAGCGCAGATCAAATCTAGTGGCTGTGGGTGTGACACTTGGCACCATCTGGTGCATTCCGCTCATTTAAGGCACATTTGAGGTTATTTTTAGGCGCGATCAGAGCCGTTGATCTCCTGATTGACGGACCTAATCACACCTAGGTTGTAGCACGATTTTGGGGGCCTAAACACCTATTTTTCCCCACAATGAAGCTATAAAAAGAGCCCCAGAGCCCCCAGTTGAGAGGCAACTCCCACTAGACAGATTTCTAGCCTCTCTCTCTGTAACTTCTCCCCGGTCTTCTTCCCGTCACCCTGGACCTGAAGTGCTGCTGCACTTCTCACAAGCATCCCACAAGCGACATCGTCATTCATCCTCTCTCTCTCTTTACTCAGCATAGTTACATTAGATTTATGAGACATCCTCTTGATCAATAAAATGTTTATCCGATCTCATGAATGCTTGTATATATATACATATATAAATATATAAATATTTATTTAGAATGATTTTTTTGAAAAGCTTTCGCATCAAAATTGTGTTTTTGCCTCCCTGCGAGTAACTCGGTACTCACCGAAAATCTATAAATGTTATTTGTTCCGATGCAATTTGCAACTACAACGACAGAACTAATCTTTTACGTGTCTCGCGGTCGAACATGCTTAATGGGCCTGGTACTGTACATTGACTAAAATGACTAAAATCCACCTAAATAAAATTAGGCTTGGGCCAAGTAGGGTCTGGTCTCACCCATTCTAGGTATTGCGTATCCCTGAAAAGCTCGAGCCACCCATTAATAATTTTTGATTGAGTGGTAAACATGGGATAAAAATCAAAAAAATGGCTAAGTGTGGAAAGGAGAATGCACAATGAGAAATAAAGAATAGAGAAAGAAGAAAAAGGGGAAAGAGCTTAAGAGAAGAAAAGGAAATAAGAATAAAAAGAGAGAGTTAAGGAAAATAAAAGAGATAGGCAAGAGATAAAAATAAGAGAGAAGGAAGTGTTAAGAATTAAAAGAAAGGAAGAGAGGAGAGTAAGGGATTTAAGAGAGAACAGAGAGAATGAAGAGAAAATAAGAGAAAGATGAAGGAAGAATCTACATTATTTGGAAGTCTAAATTCCATTTCTAAGTCATCTAATCATCTTAAAGGACATCTAATGACCAAAGGGTGAAGGCATCTTAAAGAGATATCAAGTGTTTGATGAGCTTAATGTAATAAGCGCATATATGTTGTATTGAAATATCTTTTATGCTACATTTTGTAAGCATTTGATGTATTAATCATTTCTTTTAGCTTTTCATTGTAAAAATCTTTTATGTACATTTCTTTTCTATAATGGAATAGTTGCATGTTTTAATTGTTCAATCTTATGTGCAATTATTCATGAGCTTAACATAATCTATAATTAATTAATTAGTTTGCTTAACAATAAAAATGATGAATTAAAATTACAATTATGCTTTCCAATGAATGACCTGGACTTAACCAGTTAAATGAAATAAAATCTAAAATGTTAGGTTAGCTTGACCCTGTACTATAATTAACAACTGTTGGGATCGTAGAGTGTGTATTTGATCAGAAATACGTCGTAGTACAGTTGCGAAATACGAACAACAAAAATAATTTCTAAGATAACGAGACTTGAGTCCTAGTTATTCATCTTTGGGAGGTGTTTATGGAAATGCAGATTTGAAATCAATCTCGCTCACTCTACTTGCTTAAAATCGCACATCAGTTTTTAATCGTCGGATTAATGTTCGGCCACTTTCATTATTAACCCTAATTATGTGTGCATGTGTTAGGTAGATAACAAATGTGAAAGTGTGAATTTTAGTATGCACGATTGTAGTTCTGTGGTGATTGTTTACGGAAAATGCGTTAATAGTTAGATCCTCGATATTTTCAGGTACCAATATGCTAGTTGCAATAGATAGTAATTAAGAGCAGGCAATTTTAATCACACAAAAAAATATTGCAACAAGGCTCATGGTGATTTTCACACACACACACACATATAGAAAAAGATTTTCTTTGATTGATGATGGTGTTTGCAACATGAAGCTCGTGGAAAGCTTATAGAGGAATGCTTGGAAACATAAATCTAGCTAGCAGAAAATGATTGCATACATGAATCTAAGGGGAGATTATGCATGCATCATTGGGGGGGAATATAGAGTTACACTATTAAGTAGTAAATAAAGTAGTAAAACTATGAAGAGCTATAGCAGAACTAAGGGCATTCAGAGGTGGGCTTCGATGGCCTTTGACTTGGTTGAGAGGAGGAGGGGCGACCAATGGTACTTAGGTCGGTCCTTGGAGAGAGGTTGAGGAGGTGATCCAACATCTTGGCATGGAGATGGTAGTAGTCATGGTGAAGCTACTCGTGAAGGTGGAGTGGAGGTGGAATGAAGCTAAAGCTAAAATGGAGCCAAGAGTGAATGGTTGCAAAGTGCCACCCCTTAGGTCTTTTTATAGACCTAAGGGAGACTCTCTAGAGAAGTGTGGAACTCTTTAGAGAGAGTCCCAAGTGTGGCCAACCAAGGTGGCTTTTAGATCCACCATTTGTGGATCTAAAAATTAAATGGCTCTTGGTTGCTAATTTTAGCAACCAAGAGTGGAGCCACCTTGAAGAGAGTTCTAGAGAACTCTAGGTGTGTGTGTGCGCGCTTGAATGGGTGTGTGTGTGTGTGTGTGTGGGTCAAAATCTAGGTGGCTAGGTGGGTTAGGATAGGTTCTAATGGGTTTAGGTCTAGGTTAGGTCTCAAATTAGGGTTGCAAATCCTAATTCACCGAGGTAAAGTGTAATTAAACTTAATACAAGTTTAATTGGGTGTGTGGAAACCTAATTGAGAGTAAAACAACTCAATTAAGTTTGGTCTAGGTCAATTGGACTCTCACTGAGTCCAATTGAACAGTGTGTGCTGAGATCAGGGCTCAATTGGACTCAATGAGTCCAATTGAATAGACTGAAGAGATTGACCATGATCCAAGTCAATTAGGCTTAGTGATGACCTAATTAGGTCTTTAGGGAGGTCTAGAGGTGATGTACTAGGGTTAGGGCATCTTAATTTAGGTTCATAAGGGGTTAGAATTGGGTTTAGGGAGCTAGAGATCGAAGATCAAGGCTTGAATCTCAGAACAGGGTCTGGAGGGCAGTTCTGGACATCCAATAAAGTTATCAGACGTCTTATAATGAAAAATCAGAAGTCCATACTTATTGTCTTGATGTCCAATTAGAGTCAGGAGGGATTCTAAGTTCTGTCTTGGGTATTCTGCAGAAATTAGATGTTTGACCAAGTGTCTGGACGTCCAATAACACTGTAGAAGTGGGTTTAAGGTGTAAGGAGTTGGCTAAGGGTTCTGGACATCCTATAACTCATCTGGACGTCTATATAGAAGCTAGAATTAGGGTTTTAACGTTTCATAGGGTGCGGTGACCTAATCTAAGGGTGGCTATGGCTTAGGGAAGCTTCTAAGCTGTCCTAGGACTAGGATGGACCTAAGTTCATTACAATTTATTGCTTTATTCCTACTTAATAGAATAGCATACCTTAACTCCCTTACATTATTATCTACTGCATCTAATCTAGGTCTTCCGCTCTAGCTCTGCTGCAACATCAGTTATTCTTTATTCTTCAGATCCAACTTTAGATCCAACTTCAGATCTAGCTTTTGATCAGCTTATTACCTACAATTGACATAATGCACATAATCAGTACATTATAACATTATTTTATGCATAGCTAAAAGAAAGCAATAAAGGTGTTAGTAATGCTTATGCATGCATGAATTATCCTAACTTATGCTAAGTCCTAGCCTAATTTAGGTTAATTAAGACCTATGATTGCTGTGCAATCAACGACAATATCCTAACAATTCAAATTAACCTAAGTCTAATCTTTACGCGATTAATTAAGACTAATAACCTTAATTAACTATGTTGAGAATGGAACGATTAGATGCCTACATGGTAGAACGTCATCACGGGTTACAAGGTTTCCCCCACTCGACCTTCCTTGTCATTGAGGTTCTAAGTAGACCGAAATGTATGAATTGAAACTTAAGTCTACCAATTTTAGCCCTAATTGTGCCTTGAATTTCACTTGATTTAGAAGTTATTTCAATTGGTAACTAAATTTGTAGGTTGGTTGATCCACAAAGTGGACCAACTTCACCTGACCTGCCTTAAGGTTAAGGATAAAATTTAGGTCAGGACCCAAATCTCCCTGTAACAGATGTGTGCCCCAGACGTCTTTTAAGACGTCTGGGAGGTGGCTCAGACGTCGGACAAGACGTCTGGGATCACAACCAGACGTCTGATAAGACGTCTGGGATAGTTTCAAGACGTCTGGAAATCCGTTATTTTCGACACCCGCGAGTTGCCTGCGCGCCTGAGCGCGCAGACCGCATATTCCCCTTTTTCTCTCTGCGGCTGCAGGCGGCCTGCCACCTCCTCTCTCCTCTCCGCGCGGCGTTAAAAGGGGCGCACCTCCCCTCCCGTCTCCACCGTCTCCTTCTTCTTCTCCTTCCTGTGCGCGAGAGCGAGCAGACGCGAGGGCGGCAGCGGCGGCCGCAGTGAGCGCGGAGGTGCGGCGTGCGAGGGCGGAGCTCTACCGTGAGGGCGAGCTCGCCGGAGCGGCTTGGCCGGCCGACGGAGGGCGTAGGGGGCGCGGAGCGACGCGAAGAGGGACCTGCTGCGGGCTGAGCAGCAGACGCGCGAGGTTCGACGCGGGCGGCGTCGCGAGCGGAGGCCGAGCAGGGTCCTGATTCTGGAAAAATTTCCAGAATCAGACGTCTGGATTGATAGCCAGATGGCAAGGTCGACGTCTGTAAGATCATACAGACGTCTGAAAGGTGAGTTTCCGCCTTCTTCTTCCTTCTTGTCGACTGACCGTACTGAGGGAGGGGGTTGGCTGTGCGCAGGTTCGCTGATTCGCCATCCTTTGCGAATCAGACGTCTGGAAGTTGCACCAGACGGCTGGAGTGACCTCCAGACGTCCTGAGGGACCATCGGACGTCTGGGATCTAGGGCAGACGTCCCCGCAGACTTCTGGACGTCTGGGAAACCACGCTGAACAGGTAATTCTCTGATCCACTTTTTAAGACGTCTGGAAGGAGTTCCAGACGTCTGATTTTGCACAGTATCATCTTTTTCGACCCGTTTAGGGCCCGTTCGGGCTCCGTTTTCCGCGATTCGAGTTGCGTTCCTTTCAGAATTAATTCCTCTACTCGTCTACAGTAGCTATACACTGTTTTGAGACACTCCCTGTGTTTGATCCTTGTGATAGGACCTCGTTCAGTTGCAGTCTTGAGAGTCGCGGAGGCACGCGGGATTCCCGATCACGCCCCCATTACTCCCATTGTACCTGGTAGAGTGGCTTTAAGTATTAATAAAATTTGTTAAAGTATGGAACCATAACTAGAACCTAGGACATTGCATGAATCCTAGGAATGAGAAATATATGGAATGATAGTTCCTAGGTGTTGCATGAATCCTAGGACCGGAAAACTAGATTGTATGATAGACCCTAGGATATGGCATGAATCCTAGGATGGAAAAACTAGTGGAATGTATAATAATGCAGTCTTGGAAAAATGGGAAGGAATATATGAAGCTGCCTGTAAATTGAGTTCACAGCTGCTTGTTATGAATAAAGAAACATGATTGGGATCATGGTTTGTAAGAACGTGAAACTGGAAAGTAAGACATGAGATGTTCTGGAACCCTACGGGGAAGTAGGAGTAGAACTCCTGGAAAGCGAATGGAATAGAATTGGGGAAGTGAGCTGGCCCTTGAGTACGGAGTACCAAGGAGAGCGACTGTCCCCCTGTTTAGTGCAGAGCTGAGCTAGCCACCCAGGGACCCGGGGGTTAGGACTGGCCACTCTGTACCGACTTGTTGGCCCTCGTGTACGTAGTACCGAGGAGAGCTAGTAGTGTTAGGAGAGTACTAGCTACCCCACGGGCCCCGGGGTTCTGCTAGCCTCCTTCACCGACTTGTTAGGCCCACTAGGGCAAACCAGGGTAGTCAGGCGAGGGTGCGCGGACTGTGGAGGGGCAAGGCCCCGGTTTGGTTACTGTGGAGGGGTTGGACCCTTGTTACTGAGAGGGCTCTGCCTTGGTTCCGTGCTGTGCTTTGGGCGCACCCGTTAACGGAAACGACTGACCGCGTGCCAGTGCGGGCTAGCTACCTGTGCGTTTATCGCGCGTGCCGTAGTCACCGTTATGTCTGTCAGTGACCTTGGGGTGGTTGACTGAGGGTAGGATCACCACGGGGGACTCTCCCGGCCAGGAGAGCACCACGTGCTACTTCTACTTTTGGAAAAGACTGCAATCAAGATCGTTCCCACGAGGACATTCGAGATCAAGTAAAGGATCTGAGAAATAAATGAAATAGTGAGAAAAATTGAAAGATGTGAATAAAGGAAGTAATAGAACAAAACAGCTACTGTACACTCTATTGTTGCCCTTAGTTAGTTTGCTACTCTACTCAGCGTTTTGCTGATGTGTTACACTCGTTACCTTTTTCAGGACCAGGTGTTGAGCAGCCAGGGTCGGCGGCTGCAGAGGACGCTGGGCCGAGTAGGGTCCAGTAGAGTTACCACAGCCTTTTGTACCCCTTTTGTTTTTATTCTAGTGAGTAGTTTTTGTTTCCACTGTACCTTCTTTACCTGCAGTTCTTGTTATATGATAAATGCTGTTTTACTGTTGTGGTGGTACCTACTGTAGTAGTTTCTTTCCTTACTGCTGTACTTTCTTAATGTTAGTTATATTCATGCTGAATGTGGTTTATTTTACTGTCTTTTAGTTACTTCCTCGTTGGACGACTAGGTCTTGGGATTAGTCGAGTCGGTCCGGTTCTCGTGTCTCGTAGGGACTCGGGAACCGGGTCGTTACAAGATGGTATCAGAGCAAGGTCGTCCCGAGAAGTGAATCAACTGACTGGAAAATAACCAATTCACATGTTTATAGCTAGAGTAGCCACCACAACATATCTCTTGACATGAGCTCTTAGAAGTTTTGTTAGGTACCGTCTGTTTTGACGTTTCCGTTTTGTTTCGCGTCTCCTTGCAGGAGATGCCTCGTCGCGGGACTGGCGAGACTGGCCGCGAGCGCGGCCGAGGGCGAGGTCGGCGAGGTGGACGTGCTGTCGTTGACGTCTCGGTGGACCAGCCACCACTCCCTGGCGTCCAGGCCCAGGATCTCGCCAGACTGATACGGGATATTGTACGAGAGGAGCTCCACCCACCGCCCCGAGCACCTCCTCTTAGGGTTGCAGAGGGGGAGTCTTCTGTGGGACCACGCGACGGACACGGCGCTGGACACGAGGGAGGGGATGGGCCCCTGCCGCCCCCACCTTCCTCCGACACTTCTGTACACGAGGCACCTTCACCTGGAGGTGCACCAGCACCTCCCCTACAGCGCCACTTCGAGCTTTTCGGACAGTTCCACTGAGGAGGAGCGCCTTTGGAGGTTCACCGAGGGGCTCCGGCCTGCGATCCGGGGGTATGCCAAACCCCTGAAGCTGCCGACGTTTTCGAGGGTGGTAGAGGCAGCTATGACTTACGAGGAGACCAACCCGTCCGCGCGAGAGACCGACGGCGGGCGGAAGAGGCCCTTTCAGCCAGACTTTTCACAGGGCCGGTGAGAACGGAGACACGTGACATCCGCAGGAGAGCTGTCACGCTGTGCAGGGCCATCAGTGGCCTTTGGGGGCCCTCGACAGGGGCCAGTCGCCAGCACTGGACCCCCGCCTAGCCGACAGCAGGGACTCACTGAGGGCGGGAGTCGGGTTCCCCTCTGCTACCAGTGTGGCCAGCCGGGCCACATCAGGAGGGACTGCCCATCTAGGGCAGGAGGTCAGCAGATACTTCCCGCGCAGAGCACTGGACGGCGCGCAGGAGGCCGCGGTTCCCAGGCGCGAGGAGGAGGACAACAGTCGCGAGGAGGGTACCGGCCAGCACCTACCCGTCCGATGCAGAGTGTGGCTGCTTCGTCCGCACCTAGGGCTGAGGGGCGTATCAACGCCCTAACACACAGGGACGCCAGAGCATCGGGATCCGTGGTAGCAGGTATGGTTTCAGTTTCTGGCATACTCGTTTACACGCTTTTCGATTCCGGCGCTATGCACTCGTTTGTCGCAGCCAGTTTCGCAGTTAGTTTGGACCAGGATTATACACTGTTAGAGAATCTGTTCGTAATCAGAGGTCCGAGTGGTCAGCTGTTTGTAGCTGAGGAGGTGTACACGGGTTGCGGGGTCAGCATCGGGGGACATAGCCTGCCAGCTGACCTGATTATGATACAGATGGAGGACTTTGGAGTGATTCTGGGGATGGATTGGCTATCCGCTTACCACGCCTTGGTAGACTGTTTTGAGAGGAAGATTGTCTTCTCCATTCCGGAGTTGCCTGCTTTCGAGTTTCACGGGCAGTCAGTGGACGGAGGTTTCAGGTGCATTTCGGCACTTCGGACGGCGAGACTTTTGAGCCAGGGGTGTGAGGGCTTCCTAGCTTGTGTGGTGGCAGAGCACAGCCCCGTGGCAGACTTCCAGAGCATCCCGGTGGTCAGAGAGTACCCCGACGTGTTTCCAGACGAGTTACCAGGACTACCGCCCGAGCGTGAGATCGAGTTTGAGATCTCACTAGTACCAGGGACCAGCCCCATCTCCACCGCGCCATACAGAATGGCACCGCTTGAGCTGCGAGAGCTCAAGTCCCAGTTGCAGGACCTTTTGGAGAAAGGTTTCGTGAGGCCTAGTGCGTCTCCCTGGGGAGCCCCGGTACTGTTTGTGAAGAAGGATGGGACCCTATGCCTTTGTGTGGACTACCGACAGCTGAATAGGGTCACCATCAAGAATAGATATCCGCTGCCGAGGATCGACGATTTGTTTGACCAGTTGCGGGGTGCCACGGTGTTTTCCAAGATCGACTTGAGGTCTGGATACCACCAGTTGAGGATCAGGGAGACCGACGTCTCCAAGACAGCTTTCCGCACCCGGTACGGACACTACGAGTTTTTGGTCATGCCGTTTGGACTGACCAATGCCCCCGCTGCTTTCATGGACCTGATGAACCAGGTGTTTAGACCGTACTTGGACCAGTTTGTGGTGGTTTTCATAGATGATGTACTCATCTATTCTAGAGATCGGACGCAGCACGGACAGCACTTGCGGATGGTTCTGGACACTCTGAGACGACGCAGGCTGTACGCCAAATACAGCAAGTGCGAGTTCTGGTTGAGGGAGGTGACCTTTTTGGGTCATGTGATCTCTGGAGACGGCCTGGCGGTGGATCCCGCCAAGGTCGAGGCAGTGCTCAGGTGGGAGAGACCGCGTTCAGTCACTGAGATTCGCAGTTTCCTAGGACTGGCAGGTTACTACAGACGGTTCATCAGAGGATTTTCACAGATTGCGCGTCCTATGACACAGTTGACCCGGAAGGATGTGCCTTTCGCTTGGACAGACGCCTGTGAGGCGTGTTTTCTGGAGCTGAAGGAGAGGTTGACCTCGGCTCCCGTGCTCACCATCCCTGACAGTAGTGGCGGGTTCGTTGTGTACACGGACGCTTCCTTGCTGGGGTTAGGAGGTGTGCTCATGCAGAGGGGTCATGTTGTCGCTTACGCTTCGCGGCAACTGAAGCCCCATGAGCATACCTACCCTACCCACGACCTAGAGTTGGCAGCTGTTGTCTTCGCGCTGAAGACCTGGAGGCACTACTTGTACGGTGAGACCTTCGAGATTTTTACAGATCACAAGAGCCTCAGATATCTTTTTGACCAGAAGGAGCTCAACATGAGACAGAGACGTTGGTTGGAGCTCCTGAAGGACTACGACTACAGCATCTCCTACCACCCGGGAAAGGTCAATGTGGTGGCTGACGCCTTGAGCCGTAAGGCGCCCGCACGCTTGGCCAGTCTACAGTTACAGAGTTGGAGCCTTTTGGAGGAGGTGGGCAGTTGGCGACCTCTAGAGTTACGAGGGTACTGTGGGGCAGTGACGGTGACACGGCAGACCAGGCCAGAGTTGATAGACCGCATCATCACGGGACAGATGGCCGATCCGTACTTGCAGTCTTTGCGCGATAGAGTACTATCAGGGGACCCAGGGGACTTCTCTTTCATAGACCAGGTGCTACGCTTGAGGGGACGGTTGTGCGTTCTCAGAGACGAGGAGCTGTTGAGAGAGCTCCTGACTGAGGCACACGGTTCCAGATTCACAATACATCCCGGAAACACGAAAATGTACCATGACTTGAGACGCGAGTTTTGGTGGAGAGGGATGAAGCAGGATGTGGGTGAGTTCGTGCAGCAGTGCTTAGTGTGCCAGCAGGTGAAAGCCGAGCATCAGAGGCCTGCAGGGCCGCTTCAGCCGCTTCCAGTACCAGAGTGGAAGTGGGAGAGCATCACCATGGACTTGGTGGTGGGCTTACCTGTTACCCAGCGAGGACACGACGCAGTCTGGGTAATAGTGGATAGATTGACGAAGACGGCACGATTCTTGCCGATCCGAGTCACTTTGGGACCAGCACAGTTGGCAGAGAGGTATATCTGTGATGTGGTGCGACTACACGGAGTTCCGTGGGAGATCGTATCCGACCGGGATGCCCGCTTTACGTCCCAGTTTTGGGCTGAGTTTCAGCAGGCTTTGGGGACGAGGTTGAGGTTTAGCACGGCTTACCACCCCCAGACGGACGGACAGTCGGAACGCACGATACAGACACTTGAGGACCTTTTGCGTGCCTGTGTACTAGACTGGAGGGGCTCTTGGGAGGAGCACCTGCCCCTGGCGAAGCTTGCATACAACAACAGTTATCACTCGAGCATCGGCATGGCTCCCTACGAGGCTCTGTACGGACGGAAATGCACGGCACCCTTGAGTTGGGTTGAGGTGGGGACCAAGTGGGAAGTTGGCCCCAGGATGATCCGGCAGAGTCAGGAGGTAGTTGAGCAGATCCACAGACGACTCCGCACTGTCAGGAGCAGACAGAAGAGCTACGCGGATCGCAGACGCAGAGAGGTGCAGTTCGAGGTTGGGGACCACGTCTTCCTTCGTGTTTCGCCCATGAAGGGCTTACAGCGGTTTGGGGTGAGAGGGAAGCTCGCGCCGAGGTTCGTGGGGCCCTTTGAGGTCCTGGAGCGAGTTGGACCCGTTGTTTACAGACTTGCCCTTCCCCCGCAGCTTTCTGGTGTGCACGACGTGTTCCACGTGTCCAACCTCAGGAAGTACGTAGCCGATCCCAGCCACGTACTAAGTCACGAGAGCGTCGAGGTGAGCGACGACCTGACCTACCCCGAGTGGCCAGTGCAGATCCTAGACCGAGCCGTCCGCAGGTTGAGACGAAAGCAAGTACCCCTGGTAAAGGTTTTGTGGAGGAGCCAGCGGTACGAGGGGGCTACCTGGGAGCCTGAGGCGGCAATGAGGGAGCGGTACCCGGAGCTTTTCGCGGGTACGTCTTTTCGGACCGGCTTTGGTCCTCTTTGAGTTTGTTATGGTTATTTGGACATCTTTTTCCCGCACCCTAGTTGGCGCAAGTTTCGGGGACGAAACTTCTTTTGAGTTTGTTATATTGTAACAGATGTGTGCCCCAGACGTCTTTTAAGACGTCTGGGAGGTGGCTCAGACGTCGGACAAGACGTCTGGGATCACAACCAGACGTCTGATAATACGTCTGGGATAGTTTCAAGACGTCTGGAAATCCGTTATTTTCGACACCCGCGAGTCGCCTGCGCGCCTGAGCGCGCAGACCGCATATTCCCCTTTTTCTCTCTGCGGCTGCAGGCGGCCTGCCACCTCCTCTCTCCTCTCCGCGCGGCGTTAAAAGGGGCGCGCCTCCCCTCCCGTCTCCACCGTCTCCTTCTTCTTCTCCTTCCTGTGCGCGAGAGCGAGCGGACGCGAGGGCGGCAGCGGCGGCCACAGTGAGCGCGGAGGTGCGGCGTGCGAAGGCGGAGCTCTACCGTGAGGGCGAGCTCGCCGGAGCGGCTTGGCCGGCCGACGGAGGGCGCAGGGGGCGCGGAGTGACGCGAAGAGGGACCTGCTGCGGGCTGAGCAGCAGACGCGCGAGGTTCGACGCGGGCGGCGTCGCGAGCGGAGGCCGAGCAGGGTCCTGATTCTGGAAAAATTTCCAGAATCAGACGTCTGGATTGATAGCCAGACGGCAAGGTCGATGTCTGTAAGATCATATAGACGTCTGAAAGGTGAGTTTCCGCCTTCTTCTTCCTTCTTGTCGACTGACCGTACTGAGGGAGGGGGTTGGCTGTGCGCAGGTTCGCTGATTCGCCATCCTTTGCGAATCAGACATCTGGAAGTTGTACCAGACGGCTGGAGTGACCTCCAGACGTCTTGAGGGACCATCGGATGTCTGGGATCTAGGGCAGACGTCCCCGCAGACTTCTGGACGTCTGGGAAACCACGCTGAACAGGTAATTCTCTGATCCACTTTTTAAGACGTCTGGAAGGAGTTCCAGACGTCTGATTTTGCACAGTATCGTCTTTTTCGACCCGTTTAGGGCCCGTTCGGGCTCCGTTTTCCGCGATTCGAGTTGCGTTCCTTTCAGAATTAATTCCTCTACTCGTCTACAGTAGCTATACACTGTTTTGAGACACTCCCTGTGTTTGATCCTTGTGATAGGACCTCGTTCAGTTGCAGTCTTGAGAGTCGCGGAGGCACGCGGGATTCCCGATCACGCCCCCATTACTCCCATTGTACCTGGTAGAGTGGCTTTAGGTATTAATAAAATTTGTTAAAGTATGGAACCATAACTAGAACCTAGGACATTGCATGAATCCTAGGAATGAGAAATATATGGAATGATAGTTCCTAGGTGTTGCATGAATCCTAGGGCCGGAAAACTAGATTGTATGATAGACCCTAGGATATGGCATGAATCCTAGGATGGAAAAACTAGTGGAATGTATAATAATGCAGTCTTGGAAAAATGGAAAGGAATATATGAAGCTGCCTGTAAATTGAGTTCACAGCTGCCTGTTATGAATAAAGAAACATGATTGGGATCATGGTTTGTAAGAACGTGAAACTGGAAAGTAAGACATGAGATGTTCTGGAACCCTATGGGAAGTAGGAGTAGAACTCCTGGAAAGCGAATGGAATAGAATTGGGGAAGTGAGCTGGCCCTTGAGTACGGAGTACCAAGGAGAGCGACTGTCCCCCTGTTTAGTGCAGAGCTGAGCTAGCCACCCCAGGGACCCGGGGGTTAGGACTGGCCACTCTGTACCGACTTGTTGGCCCTCGTGTACGTAGTACCGAGGAGAGCTAGTAGTGTTAGGAGAGTACTAGCTACCCCACGGGCCCCAAGGTTCTGCTAGCCTCCTTCACCGACTTGTTAGGCCCACTAGGGCAAACCAGGGTAGTCAGGCGAGGGTGCGCGGACTGTGGAGGGGCAAGGCCCCGGTTTGGTTACTGTGGAGGGGTTGGACCCCTATTATTGTGAGGGCTCTACCCTGGTTCCGTGCTGTCTTTGGGCGCACCCGTTAACGGAAACGACTGACCGCGTGCCAGTGCGGGCTAGCTACCTGTGCGTTTATCGCGCGTGCCGTAGTCACCGTTACGTCTGTCAGTGACCTTGGGGTGGTTGACTGAATGTAGGATCACCACGGGGGACTCTCCCGGCCAGGAGAGCACCACGTGCTACTTCTACTTTTGGAAAAGACTGCAATCAAGATCGTTCCCACGAGGACATTCGAGATCAAGTAAAGGATCTGAGAAATAAATGAAATAGTGAGAAAAATTGAAAGATGTGAATAAAGGAAGTAATAGAACATAACAGCTACTGTACACTCTACTGTTGCCTTTAGTTAGTTTGCCACTCTACTCAGCGTTTTGCTGACGTGTTACACTCATTACCTTTTTCAGGACCAGGTGTTGAGCAGCCAGGGTCGGCGGCTGCAGAGGACGCTGGGCCGAGTAGGGTCCAGTAGAGTTATCACAACCTTTTGTACCCCTTTTGTTTCTGTTCTAGTGAGTAGTTTTTGTTTCCGCTGTACCTTCTTTACCTGCAGTTCTTGTTATATGATAAATGCTGTTTTACTGTTGTGGTGGTACCTACTGTAGTAGTTTCTTTCCTTACTGCTGTACTTTCTTACTGTTAGTTATATTCATGCTGAATGTGGTTTATTTTACTGTCTTTTGGTTACTTCCTCGTTGGACGACTAGGTCTTGGGATTAGTCGAGTCGGTCCGGTTCTCGTGTCTCGTAGGGACTCGGGAACCGGGTTGTTACACTCCCTGAATTGAATCTCAGGTTATTAGGTCCCAAATTCTTAAAATTCAAGTGAATTTAGAGTTGTGATTTTAGGGTTCTTTTGGCTAGATCTTTTCAAACAAGGGCTTGGGTGCACACAAATGCGGGAAGATTAATTTCCTTTATTGCAGGCAAATGTGTACTAATATTTCAATACTATAATGTGAAAACCCTAATTGGTTCTATTTGAAGTCCAATTTGATTTCAAATATAACACCTTAGAGTGAAACAAGAAAGTGAGTAGTCCAAGATGTTGAGAAATTTTAGAACAAATTCCTAATAAGTATAGAAAATTAGGATGGGGAATCTCTAATCAAATCATCTCAACTTCAATCAAATGTCAATTTCGCAAATCAGGAAACTCTTTGCCTTTAAATGATGTTACTAGGAAAATAAGGCAAGTTGATCCTAATTAATTTGTTTTCTTTTCTCCTTCCCAAGATTAAGAGATGATTAGTGAAGAAGAGAAAGTTTACCTGCCCCTAAAGAGGTCGAATGAGTAGAAGATCTCTTCGTGATATACCTTGCAAAACATAACAAAAGCAGATAAGGCGAGTTAGCAGTCAACTCAAGAAAAATATGACTAATGGTGAATTATGCATTGCTCCTTGGCAACGGAGTCAAAATGTTGAATTGTCAAAAATCGTTGTAAAAAAATTGCGTTGTAGTATAGCGACGAAAATCAATGCGACAATATTTAAATTTATAAGTACTTGAAAAATAATCGTAAGTTCCGAGGTTATTCGGAGAGAGCAAATATGGAATTCATAATACTAGTCACAACGATAAATGATGAGTATAATAATTAATCACAACAAAGATATGAAATGAATGATATACTAAAAAATATATTAAATAATAGCAAATGTTATCTCAGAAGTCAATGGGATAAAAAGAATATAAATAAAAGTTAAAAATAATGATTTGAATTACCAATTATATCCCTAAATTAAGCACGTATCTCAATATAATCACAATCTCAAACCAATTCAAATATCTCAACAGTATTTCCAACCGCTAATCCACATCAGCTCAAGATATCGACGTCACCAAATGAGCTCAAATATGTCCACAGTAACCAAGGTCCAACATAAGCTAGACATTAGCCAAGCAAACTAGACTAAAAGTCACCAAACCTTAGAGATGCCACTAAGTGTTGGGTATGTTGGCACACATCCCGAGGCATGAACAGTGCAAAACCCACCCGCCCTCCTTCCTCAGAAAATCCCCTTCTCTCGCTCTTTCTAGAACCGAGTATACGGGTGAACAGTAGCGAGTAATCGGATCCGAGTATAGGGGACCAGGGCCACTGGCATGCGGTGGTGGGCGAGGTGTGAATAGTGGGTGAAGTGAGGAACTTACCCCCGGTGTGTCGAGGCAACAAGGCAACTGAGCAAATGCGTTAAATACGCATTTCTGAATTTGTCTCCTACGATGTGGCACCAATGAGTGCCCTCTCCTCCTTCGTTTCTTTTGCGTTGTAGCAGATGGAAAGGGCTCAAATCGAGCTGCTATGCTTGCTGTTGCTATCCAATTGAGGCCTTAGTGAGCTTCACAATGATGAGCTGCTTCTGCTGGAAGTGGTAGTAGCAGCTATGATGGCCAGAGGGCGACGGACAAAGGTGGAGGAAGAGAGCTCATCGGCGATACCTGAGACATTGAAATATAGGCTATAAGCCCAAATTAGAAGGCTCCTTAGAGTTGCTATGAGGCATGGAGGGTGACTGCACTGACATTGAGGCGATTGGTGGACTAGGCCGGTTTGTCGAGGTTGGCAATGGCATCCGGTGGTGGGTTTAATTGACGGGGGTCTCCAGGGGTCGAAAGCTCCAATTAACTTAGGGCTTTTGATCCCTGGGATGAGAGGAAGGTGGTAGTGGCAGTGGTGTGGTAATTCGTGTGGTGTAGCGACCGTGCGACCACACTAGAGGCGTGGTTGGAGGTGAAGAAGATGGAGGAAATAGAGGTGATTATGTGGTCAAATTCGGGTGATAAGGATCTAAACCTCATCTAGGAGGTGAGGGGAGGATATAACCCTAGTTTATTCGACGAATAGGGGAGAGATCCACGTCGCTGTGGCTGCCGGTCATGGAGGAGACGAAGTTCTTCGGTGATGGAGGTCGGCGACGATGAGGGAGATAGGAGCTCCTAGCTATGTGCACTAGAATTGGACAACTTCGAGGAAGAAGATGGACCACCCAATTTGGTGGTTGGGTGGTCTGAAGAAGCAGAGCGTGGAGAACACCGGAGCCGACAGAGCTCTTGGCCGGAGAGGAGGGAAGCAGGTAGAAACTAGCCTAGAATCAACTGTCAAGTATGCTAGGAGGATCTAGAGGAGCTTTTACAGAGCTCAAAATCGAACTCTAATTAGGAAATTAGCTGCCCTTGAGTTGGCTTTGGGAACAAGAAATTCCCACAATTTCTCAAATTTGTTGGGGCCTTCTCGCCCAAGATTCGAGTCCCAAATCATGCTCATATGATTCCCTGAAGTGTGAACATCAATCCCACGAAATTTGGTGGGGTTTAGTGTTGGTTTGTTGTTGTTTTAGGTCGTTCAAAGGTTGGTGATGCTCGAGTTGACTCAACAATGGCGGCATGGACCTAATCGTAAGAATGATGAGAAAGTTAGGGTCCTATTTGCAATAAAATTGAAACCTAGATGTTTAAGTTAGAGAAACAAAGTTTGTAAGGATTAAATTGTAAACTAGGACAAGATGAACTCTGATTAGACCTAAATTTTGGTCTTAATCTAGTTTGGACCCAAGAAATCTAATGATGAACTTGAATTTGAGTTTTGACCATGTTTGACTGGGTAAGTTGCACAGAATCCCATATGAATATTTGTTCTAGGTCAAAATGGGTTTAGATGGTTAAATCAATGGTACCAAACCTCTTATAATATTTTTCTATGAATTTTGGAGGTTTAGATTAATTGTATTCTGAACAGAACCTCTTCAATTTAAGTAGGATTGATAATTAGGATTTTTGGTCTTGTTTTCATTCTCAAAATGCGTGAATTGCTGATTCTGTCAGTGTGAGCTCACTTCTTAGTCTTTTATACTCATTTGACCTTTAATTAATCCCTTAGTAACCCCGTGGTTAATCTATATTTGTGATGTGATGTTAAAATAATGTAATTAACCCTATTTTATTATCTTCTCCTCAAAAAAATCAAAGTGGAATTATGGTCCTCATGCTATTATTTAGGAGCATTTATCTCTTAATTCCAATTAATTTAAGTTAGTTATGACGAATGATGGTGTTACCATCAGTAGTGTAGTTTGTGTGAATTTAGGTTCATGAAACATAAATAACACTAGTGGTCTAGAGGTAGAATAGTATCCTTTCACGGTATAGACCCGGGTTCGATTCCCGGCTGGTTCATCGTTTCTTTGGTTTTAGTTAAAGCATCCATTTTTTAATCTTTATGTTTCATGAATTTCTCTATTTCAAAGACAAAAATGAGAGGTTCTTCAAGGATGTAGCATAAAGTGCAACAAAATTATAAATAATTACATGATACTAGTTTCTTGCATATTTCATGACAGTCATGTAACTTATATTTTGAATTTTATACCTTAAAAGGAGGGTCTTTCCGAAGATCCTTAAAAGGAAAAATCTAAGTATATTCCTTTTATACCTCTGTGGTACTTTTGCATAGATGATGCTAATGTGTCGATTATGTTCATATCCATTTTGTTGTAGCTTCGACCAATTCTTTGAATGTTTTGATGAGATGCGGAGTTCTCAAGCAAGTTTAGGTAATAGTGGCATATGGAACTTGGCTTGTTTTGTCTTTAGTGTAATAACTGCCGCTTCCAACATTGCTTCTAGATTTGAGCACATTATTTCTAATATGTTTTGAACCTCTCCTTTGCACTAACATGTTGTAGGTCAACCATAGATGCAATTTGCTATTTTGTTATCTAGGCATGAAATGGTCATTAGATTGGCTTGGTTTTCTGACATTAAAAAGAATGCTACAATTGCTAAATGCTCAATTTTTTTTATAAGGTACTAAATGCTCCATTTACTAGTGTTTTGATTTTGACTTATTTTTTTCATTCAGACTTTACTTGCTTGAAAGGTTAAAAGGAATTGGCCTCTGCATTTATGAGAGCATAAGGTTCTCTATTTCAAGGACTAACCATGTCTCATTTACATCATTTGGACTAAGCTTGTCATTTGCCTAAACTTGCTACCTTATAGTATTCATCTTCCTCTCTTACTTTTTTAAGGATCTTCGGATATCCTTAAAAGGAGCCTTGGGATCAAAAGAATATACTTAGATTTTTTTTCCTTTTTTGGGTGGGTAATTAAGGTGTTCGGTGTTTGCTATTGTCGATGTTTGAAACATAGTCATGATTTCAAGTGGGTGATGATGGTTCACCTATGTTAAATTCTTTTATTTCAATATTTATATTTGAAAATTGTTATAGGAGATTATTTGGTTAATTTGTATTAATTAAGTTAGATGTCTTTATGAGTATCTATATTGGAAAGTTTATTTACTAATAATATTTAATTAATGTTTACAAGAAATAGGTTATTGAAGGCATATATTTTAGTAGGGATGTTAATAAATATTACATGAAAGATCAACTTTAACCATTGTCGTAACAGGTAAAATCATTAGTTTTGCTTACAATGTTTCTTTCTTGTAAACGCATAGCATTACACTAATATAAATAATTGTTGGTGATAGCACCTACATCGACAGTCAAAATCGTTACCATTGGTATAAATGTAAAATTTGCAGCCTTGCAAAGTTGACTGTCACTGTAGCATCAGGTGCAACATCGACGGTTTTTACCGTCGGAGTACCCTATAGCGACGCTTCATAACACAACGCTAACAATTACCATCGGAATAGGCTCATGGA
Organism: Thalassia testudinum; assembly: GCA_037157565.1. Lineage (NCBI taxonomy): Eukaryota > Viridiplantae > Streptophyta > Magnoliopsida > Alismatales > Hydrocharitaceae > Thalassia > Thalassia testudinum. The sequence goes on from JAZHRO010000031.1 coordinate 153,041,346, forward strand.
GAAACAACGATGGTATTTTTGACCTATACTGACAGTTATTGATCGTCATGTAGGTATAAACTGTTGTAGTATATATGACATAAATTATCCAATTATTAATATCTTTAATATATAAAACATTATTTTATTTTAAAAATATCATTTCAATATTTATAGTATCCATGAGAGGACTTTCACAAACTCCTAACACTCATAAGAAGATAGATGTACATAAAATAACGACTTTAATGAATAGTGGGTATAATAATAACTCCTAATAAGAACGTGGGAGACTACACTACCTAATGTCATCGAAGGGTCATGGTGACTTCGGAATGTCCACTCGTGATCTCTCACCACCACTTTGGGGACTCACGTATTCCGCACTCGCTCCAGGAATTAGATTAATGTTAAAACATGCACGGAATATATTAACACTTTTATAAGGGTTTTATTGAAATTTTCATGAAATAAATAACTTCTGAAACTTATTTTAGAAATTATCTTTGTGTAGTTCATGGAGAAATGATTCCAACGAGTCATATAATGTGAAAAACGAACATCGTTTGACTCCAGAACGAGTCAAAATGCGAACATGCACAAAATCAGAATTTGGCACATGCCTCGGATTCCGCGTCGGCTGACGTCAGTGCTGACGTCAGCAGTCCTACCTTCCTCCCACGCATGCCCGCTTCTGTCTCTTCCTTCCTGCGCGCATCAGCCCTCTCTTCCTCTTTTTCTCCCGCATGCACCCTCTTTCTCCTTTCTCATCTGCGTGCCCACTTCCCCTCCTTTTCACGCACTCAACTCCCTCTTCTCGCATGATCTCACCCCTTCTCTCCTCCAATTTCTCTCTCTGACACAAACGCTCTCCCTCTCCCTCTCACGATCTCTTTCTTTCCTACGATCTCTCTTTCTCTCTCTTTTTCCCTCTCTTCCTCGTAGTCTCTTGATCGTGGTACGGGGACGGTACCCCTTTCCCTCCTTTATTTATATAGGTTTCTCGAATCGACATTAAGCAGTCGAAATATATTATTATTATTATTATTGTCGTCGTTGTTGTTGTTGGTGTTTATTATTTTACTTATTAAAATCTCTTTACATGATTTCATATTTTAGATGTACTTTTGTTACGAAATTCAGATTTTCACGAAACAGACATCGTTGGAAAGCTTGTGACAAGAGAAATTTAATAATACTAATTTTGACGTATTTTGGACACATTTTCTGACGTTTGACCCAAGTTGACCGAAAATGTAATTTTTCTAATTTTCAAAGTTTACAAATTCGATTCACACTCGACGAACACCAATGTGTTAGTCTCGACATGCTTAGCCCAAAACTGACTTTGGAGAGTGGGTTTAGGACTTTACACACCTCCATGTCAAGACACAATGGAGGAGGAGGTGATGGAGGAACCTAGGGTTTAGCGTAGACCCTAGTGCCAGCGGTGTTAAAGACCCCAAACCAGCCTTGCAATTTAGGGTTCAACATGGAGGCCCTGCACGTTGCATGCGTGGGTCCAAAGCCCTCGTAGGCCAGACACTTGAGGTCATTCCTGCATGTAGCAGCCATATGGCCATGATCGCAGCATCAGTAACACACGACTCTCGTCGATAGCCCTTGGAGCCACGATAGCCATTGAAGTCTCCTGCCCTTACCTGATCCTTCTAGCAATGAGCGCCAAACCATGGCCACGCCCAACCATCGAGGTTTCTCCTCAAGTCTCCCCTCGTTCCACCTTGCCTCCTTTCAGCCATCCTAAAACCTCTTTTTTCTTTATCAAATTTATAATGGCAAACACGAATCGATTTTGAAGTTACAGATTATGGTGAATCCCAGAGGAAGGCAAAGTTGAGAAAACACTCTTTTGTTAGAAATTCGCTTAAGTCAATTTATTATCTTTTTGTATTTTAGGCATTTGTGAGCTTTTTAGATCTTTCGTTAAGTGAAAACGACAAGTAAATAGCGAAATAGCTAGACTGCAAACTTTTTTTTGCCTTTTTGTCGTTTCGATATTTTTTTGTGACTAAGATTAATGTACCATACTAAGATAATCTTTTTGGTCTTTTATTGCTTTGCTCTTTTTTAGTCTCTTCTATTAAGAGTAGAATAACGATAAGAACAACGAACTTAATGGACAATGAAACTTAATCTTTTATTGCATTAACAAAAAGAAAGTTACATAAGGAAAGGAAATTACAATCAACAAGACGACCAAGGTTGTCTTGGACTTAGGAAATAAAAAAGACAACAAGAAAAAAAAAAAAACATCAAGGCCTTGAGTAATGATCCCGAGGCCAATTTATACAAAACAAAAGGAAAACATGGAAGCAAAGTTTATTACATACAAGAAAAAGAAAAAAAGATGGTGAGATGGAGGTGGCTATTGTGGTGGATGATGGAGGTGGTGACGTGAATAGTGAGGTGGTGGAGACATGGAGTAGGGAGTGTGAGTGGATTAAGGTGAAGTGTGTGTGTGTGTGAGAGTGTTGGTAGATTAGGTGATAGTGGAGTGGAAGGCTTAGGTAGTATGGTGATAGTTGGGCATGGGTTTTATGTGATGGATAGGTGATGGACAAGGGGGTAGTTGGGTGAGGGAATAATGGGGGTTGTGTGGGCGTGCATGTGTGTGTGAGTAGGAGTGAAGATAGTAGCGTGGTGGTATGATTGTGAAGTGTTGTGCTAATGTAAGTGAGAGTGAGAGTACGAGGTAGTGATGGTGGTGGTGTTTATTGTCATGGATAGTGGATGTTGTAGGGAAGTGATTAGGTGATGGTTATGGTGTTGGCATGGGTAGTGGAAGGGTGGTGGCTGATGGTGGTGTGAATATATAGTGAGGAGAGTGAGTGGGTGAAGGTGGATGTAAGTGAGAATGGTGGTGTGTGTGTGTGTAAGTGTGTGGGCATGTGCACGTAGTGGTGGAATGTGGTGGTGGCAAAGTGGAGTGGTGGTTGAATCACTACAAAAAAAGTTACCTGCACCAATGGCAAACTTATAATGACACTAATTATATGTTGCTGTAGTTCCCCTTAAATATCAATAATTCTATTATTCTATACCAAGGGTTAAAAAATATATTGTGGTACAAGAAATCCAAGTTGACATCCCATGTGAGCCCATTCTTAAAGTAAGAAGCCCACTCCCTAATCCCAACCCGCTCCACTCTTTTATCTCTTTCTCACAATGGAAGTTTATACTTTTGTCTCTTCGTCTCTAGGTCCATGTTTAGTGTCTCATTCATGCCATCCCTAGTGGAGGTATATAAAGGGCTCCCTCGTATCTTGCTGTCAAACCCCATCATCAAATCGACAGCATCACCTGAAACCCCTTCATGCTCGAATCAGGTATGCCTCCTCTCTTGATCGTTGCTCGAACACCACCGATCCTCAAACCTCTTGGTCCTCCTCACTATCCAAATGGCTTTAATTGCATCTCTAGATCTCTCTTGATTGAATCACATGTTATAGTCATTTTTTTGCATTATCGTTGTTGCAATTTAGGGATTTTCATCGTTGTAACGCTCAATTTCTGTGTTGAATGCAAGTTTTTTCATTGTAGGAAGATCATCTCAGGAGATCAAGTATGTTGTCACGACCGTTGACACGGCACTATCCTCTCCCTCCCCAAGGAGGTGTATCAGTGGGTGTTTATAGAGATGACGATGTAGCAATGAATTTGTCCACCACCTGTTCGTCGAAATGTCCAAGTCAGTACTTGAGTTTGGCAATGAATTTATGATTCCATTCCATTTCAGGCTCTTAGATCAGATTGGATTAAATCTTTAGCTTTGATAGATTGGGTCAATTTGATATTTTAAAAATCACAAGAAAAATTAGGTCAAACCGATAGGCAATAGATAAACTCATCACTTAAGTTGTTCCATTAAGTGCATTTTGTGTAACGAGGTCTAGGTTTAGCTTTATGTTCAAAATGAAGTTGTTAGTTTATATACACAATTTTCATCAAGTTGACTGTTCCAAACTTTCTATCTAATGGTATCTTTTGTGTACTAGTCCAAATACAAGGTTCCTTATAAAAATAATTGATGATTTAATTTTGTCTCGTCAATTTTTATACATTATTGTCTAGAATAAATGGTTACATTTTTGTATTGTTGGATTTCTGCATTCATAATGTGTAATATTGGATAATTTATTTCTCCTTTTCATGGAGTCCCGATAATTGTTATATGATCTTCAAGATGCTTACATTTTTAGAGAAAAAGTATGCTCTACTTTTTTTACCATCAAAGTAAGCACGAATAATTTATCTTTTTGAAAAGCCAATTAGAGATTGACCATAAAAGGCAAAATTATTTTTCGACCATGTCGATGTCAAACTTTTGTAATCTCTACAAGCAATGCTCATGGGGATCTTTTTTGTGTGTGTTTTTCTTGATGCTCACCAACTGTGAAATTACAAAACTTGTGCTTCCTTTCGTAAATAGTGGTAGTAACACTACATCTCACCTCCAATTAAGGATGCTTATTAGTGAAAATATTTAATTAACTTCTTTTAATGGGAGATTAACTAAATGCTCTAGTGAGAGATCAGATAGATATATATGTTAGAACCACACCCATTAAGGGGTGTATAAGGTGGCCCATTCATTTGAATGGCAACCCTTGACACCATGATGGAAATTAATGGATATGTGTCCCTTGATAGAAGGGACATATATCACTTCTATGAATATAAGGTTGGGCCCTCTTCCTTGCTTCCATGGCATACAACAACCACCTAAAGATTTGTAGACCCTGCTATGTTCTCCATCAAAGCACTAGCATTCTGAGGGAAGGAAAAGGAGTTACCGACCTGCTTCCGCATCTTTAATGCTGCTACATCCATTACTTCTATGGTGTTAGATAATCTTCTATTCTATCGATATACAATTTATGGCTACGTATAATATCATTTCATTGTTTTTGTGTGAATAGAGAGCAAAATGTTGGTATTTTGTCTCCATTTCAATTCATACCTAGTCCATTAAAAAAAGCAATGATTTGTTCTTTCAACACTTCCTTGTATTGATTTTTTATCATAGGTTCCAGGAATACAATGATCTCACCTCAAAAGTTATAAAGTCTCATGTAGTGAACTTGTTAGTGTTTATCTTGTACCTTGTTTTGTACATGAATTCATACACTCTACCTAACATAACATTGGTGAATTCTTTGGGAATTGAAACTATGAGCACTTGTATATCCTATTACAACTCTCTTTATCTGTACTTAGTATATATTATACCAAATGGCATTTTGCCTTTCTCAACATAAGGGAACAATCAAAATAAACAAGAACATGCAGCAATGCTTTTCATCATCAACACCTTTTTATCACCCATCTACATTATACCAATTGCATATTCACCATGGAACCCAACCTAAATATTGCGATCTAAATATGGTCCAAGTTTGTAGTAGTAACATGAATGCTTTCTAGCTACACTCACGCTAACTAGTAGTGAAAGCCCATATGACTACCACCATGGAGCATCCCATTTCGAGCTTTAGAATGAAAAAGAGTGCAATTTATGGATGACTAACCTTATTGTGTTTAACCTTGACACCAAGTGTGATCACAAAGAGCTGCTATCAAGGTCATCTCTTTTAAGTGAATTCGCTTCCAAGGGTGTTCTTTCTTGTGTTTTGCAAGAAGTCTAAGACCTTTATCATCTTCTAGAGCATGAAGTTTTGTCATTGGATTGTACTTTCAAGGTTCAGCCTTTGTTGACAAAGATTTCAAAGCTTAGGGGCAAGTTGTCATCGGCTTCTTTTGTTCCTGAAGTTCATCTGTCACAATATATTCATTCCCTTAGGAAACTTAGCAGCAGGTTTCTATGGGGTATCAATCTGTCAGAATTGATACTCTATCAAAAATGATTCCATTTTTTGGGGCTGCTTGCCCAAAAATCCATCATTGAAAAATGCAAGGAAGAGTCAAAGAGACTGAAATTGCATAAGATCATTGAAGAGGCAGAATAGAAAAGGCTTGCAACTGAGTATTCTTGAAGAGAGGAGCAAAGAATTCAATGGGAGCTAGAGGAGTGTGAGCTGAGAAGCATTCAAAGAAAATGGGTGGAAAAAATTACTTGTGGAAGGGGCAAAAGTAACTAAGCAAGCTCTTCTTGAATTGGCCTTGAGTGAACAACTCAAGGAACGGCAATAAAATGAAATGAAATTGCAAAAGCTGGCCAAGACAATGGATTACATGGAAAGGGAAAAAAGAGAAGAAGAGGCGCCATTGATTGATGCTACATATCAGCAACGGTTGGTTGAGGAAAAGATATTGCCTAAATAGGAGTAGAGGCAAGAAATTGAGCTTAATAGGAAGCACCATGCAGGTGATCTTCAGGAGAAAAATCAACTTGCAAGGATGTTAGAAAATAAGGTTTTTTTCCAAAACAAAAGTCAGTAGAAGTAAAGCAAACCCCATTTGATGCCACTTTAATTTTGTTTTGCCTATCTCTTTCTTCTGAAATGATTGTGATCAGTGGCATGAATTGGTTGGGTGGTTGTTTTAACATTTATATGTTGCTATGTGGCTATATCTTAATGGTAAGTGAAGTGTATGTAGCAATGGGCATGTGAGAGTGTAGGAGGGAATGAGATGGTGGTGGCGTGTGATAATGGTGATGGTGAATGGAATGGTGTGTGTGTGTGTAATGGTGTGTGTATGTGTGGTAAAAGAAATAAAAATTAGCAAGCAAACATGAAGAGCATAGGGAGCATAAAAACAACAAAGGAGAGAGAATGGAATGGAAAGAAACAATCTAAACTACTTGCAAAAAAGCAAATCTACTCTACTTGCAATAAATTAAACTATACTACAAATAAGATAAAAAGGAGAGGAAGAAGATGAGGTCCATGCCAATGAGGGCTCCCCAATGGGGTCGTTGGCTTGTGGTGGCGGTGGTCCTTGGCTAATGGCCTACACCACCTTTGCCTCAAGAGAAGTAGGAGTTATGAGTGGAGAAGAGAAGAGAAGAGTAGAGAGGTGGAGGAGAGGAGAGGAGGATAGGTGTTGCCCAAAGAGGGCAATGCAGGGGGGTGGCCTTTGGATGATAGGTTTTTATAGAGTGGGTCTTGGGTGTGGTGCACCTTAGGTAGGTTTTAGGCATAGGTTAAGGGGTACAACTTAAGGGAAATGGAAGATTCTAGTGGGGTCTAGAGAGAGTGCACCTAAGTTGGGATTAAGGGGTGGTGTTGGATTGTGTATTGGTGGGGCAGTTAGTGGGTGTGTGTGTGGATTAAGTTTAGACGTGTGCATTATATGTGTACATGTGTGTGTATGTATATGCATTGTGATGTGGACACGTGTGAATTAAATGTGTGTGCACATAGGTTGTAGGCTAGTTAGAAAATAATGCATGTGCGTGTGAGATTGAGTGTGTGATGGTGCATGTGCATGGGTTGCATGGGCTGCATGGGGCTATCTTGGTCCTACATGGGCTTATCGGGGTTGGGCTTGGCTTGTCTCCCTCTCATCTGTTATTGCATGTTGCTGGCTCTCCTCACCTTGTTATGAGATATAATTGATGTAGTCTTCATGTATCTTCTCGCATTTTCATTGTAGTCCCATTCCCTCTCTGCTAAGGTAGACCCATGTATCTTATCTCATTTTCATGTATCTTCACTTCTGTTTTCTTTTTTGTTTTCCCCAACGACAACTCATGTATTTTTTCATTTATCATAGTGAAGATGCTATATGGGTGTTAGAGCCCTTCATCAACGTAGGACTTAGTCTTGTCATGCAGCAAGGATACTTTAATCATGATGTTTGATAGTAGATTGACTACTCTTTCTTTTCACCTCCTTTTTACTTGCTAAAAAGTAAACAAACACACGTTTGCAATGCGATTTACAATGCACAAAGTGAGAGTGGTGGTTTCAGCTAATGTATTTTAGTTTTCCACTAGTGGAAATCACTTTTCATAGATAAAAATCACTTTGTAAGCGAAAAATCATTTCCTATAGGTGAAAAATCACGTTTTAAGTGAAAAACTATTTACCACCAATAGAAAGACAAATCACATCGATGTATTTTATTTTCAACCGATGTGCTTTGATTTTCAATAGGTTGAAAATCATTTCCAATTGATGTATTTGATTTTCAACCAGTTGAAAATCATTTCCAACCGATGTATTTTGGTTTGCTTGATTTTCAACCGATTGATTCTGATTTTCAACCGGTTGATTTTGATTTTCAACCGGTTGATTCTGATCGCGTGTTGCAAAACACGTTGCAACATGCATTTCTGTACTCGTGTCCTTTTTACTTCATCGATTTATTTTAACATTAACAATAACTTCCCCATCCAAGAGAAACAACCTTAAGGTGTCTTAAGAAGCATCCTTTCAATTCATCTCATATGAAAAAACTAGCATTTCTCACGAAGATTATACAAGAAGATAAATCAAATGTTATATTCCATGAGTTTGGAAAGCGAGAGAACTAAGGCAGATACAAAATCTGCTATCCTAGTAGAAATAGGTACAATGTAGTCTCAAAGCCAGATATAGGAGGTACAACAAGTAGAAAAATAGGAGAGTTACTCACCCTCACACCTACTACCATACCTATCCTACATGGCATGTGTGAGGTGGATGCCATATAGATGAGGTGGAATCACATGGAGTTATGAATGAAAAAGGTTACACCACCTTTTTAGCTCTTAACTGAACTATTGTCATTTTTAGCTGAGGGAGGAGAGAAGTGGGTTACCTATTTGTCTTTTAGCACTTTTGTTGTTATTTTGTAATTGGTGATTGCTAAAATGTGTCCCTCAGGTTTAAATTTGAATTTTGTTGGAGGAAGAGGAAAACTAAAGAGAAAGCAAATCATTTTTTAAGCATTTTTAATTCATTATGAGTAATGCCAATGACACCTATTTGTTGAAATGTCTTATGTTATTTTTCTTATGATGATAATGCTAACATCATCAAATACATTATTATGAGTTTTGTATATACAAGAAAGGCCTGGCATTGATCAGTGATCATTAGCCCCCTACACTCCAAACACCCTCCCCCACTAGAAAACTTGCATCCCTACAAAAAATCAGGACATGATAGAGTGTTGTTGGTAGTATCGTATGTGATTGCTAACACCACTTCTAATGAAGTTGGTGATATTACCAGGATCAATGGTGCTATTGGCATAATTTATTAGTATTTATGCTTGAAATATTGAAGTGTAATATATTTGAATCATGCAATAAGATGCCAATATAGGTGCTTATGGCACCACCATCGATGTTAATGGCACTACTGTAAACTGCTAGTGTTCGTCCTATTAAGGGATTGTTAGTTCTGTTGGCAAGATTGTCTGTGTTGTTAACACCAATATTAGTGTTATATGCTCAAAATATTGAAGTGTAATATATTTCAAACATTTAATAATGTGTCAATATATGTGCTTACAGCGTCACCATACATGATAGCGATATCACCATAGATGCTAATGGCATCACCATAGGTTGCTACTATTCGTCCTATTAACACGTTGCTTTTATTAAAGTCTTACATGACACTATGCCTCATTCTTGGTGTTATTGGTACCATTGTATGCTACTACTAATGTCACTTTTAATAGGAGTTTAGGGTGTTGGTGCTATTAGCACCATTATTCAAAATATAAAAGGATTGCTGGTGCTTTTGGCACTATTGTTGGTATTGTATGTTAGTAATATTTAAGTGCAATATATTTTAAGCATATAATAAGATACCAATATAGGTGCTTACGACACCACTATAGGTGCTAATGGCACCACTGTAGGTTGGTACTATCCATCCTACTGATATTAGATATTGTTGGTAGGATGTGTTGGTGTTATTGGCACCATTATTAGTGTTGTATGCTCAAAGTATTGAAACTTATTAATATATTTGAAGTATACAATAAAGTGCTAATATAGGTGCTTATGGCACACCATAAGTGTTAATGATATCACCATTGGTGCTAACAGCATGATAATAGGTTGCTACTGTTTGTTTTATTAACACATTGTTCTTATCAGAGCCGTACATGACACCCTATGCCTCATTATTGGTGTTATTGGCACCGTCACATGTGACTACTGACACGATTTCAACTAAGGTTTAGGGTGTTGGTGCCGTTAGCACCATTATTCAAAATTATAAAGGATTGTTGGTGTTGTTGGCACCATTAATAGTATTGTATGCTCAAAATATTGAAGTGTAATATATTCTAAGCATATAATAAGGTGCCAATATAGATGCTTACGATACTACCATAAAAGTTCATTCTACCAATATTAGGTGTTATCAAGATATGTTGGTGTTGTACACTCGAAATGCCAAAGTGTAATATATTTGAAACATACAATAGAGTGCCAATATAAGTGCTTACGGTACCACTATAGATGCGAATGGCACCACCATAGATTGCTAGTGTTTGTCTTATTAAAGGATTGTTGGTGCTGTTGGTAGGGATTGTTTGTGTTGTTGGCACCAATATTAGTGTTGTATGCTCAACGATGTAGGTAATGTTGTCTTTCTCACAACTATAAGCCATTACATGTTTACATAATTAGACGTCACTCTTTCCTCTAATGACGTACAATGTATCTCATTAACAAGTTGCATAGCAATGTTGAAATACTAAACATGTAAGAAAATGCTACAAAGATATTCGATTAACACAATACGATTACGTTGCTACTTCCATAGCATTGTTACATTAAATAGGTCCTAGAAGAGTGCTGTCAGCACTTAACACCATCTCTTGCAGAACGTAGCATACAATGTTTTAAAAATTGGATCGAACAGGCTAGTTTAGCTGATTCAATCGAAAATCAATCCTTACAGGCTGGACCAACTGGTTCAGGCAATAAAATTCAAAACCAATGTGAACCAATCAAAATCGAGTCGAACTAGTTGGCTTGATCATCCTCTTCGGAGCTAAAAAAATTAGAAAAAAACTGATGTGAATTGATCATGTTGGTGTTGTCGCGAGGTGTGGTGCACGCCCCCCTCCGCCACTCCCTTTCGTGTGGTCACGAGATGCACATCACCCTTCTCCTCCTTGCAATGCGTACGTGAGCGGGAGCGCAGGAGAGTGTGCCTCTCCTCCTCGTGATGCATGCACGAGCAAAAGCGCCTCTCCTTGTTCCTCGTCCCCTCTTCTCTCGATTGTAGTGGGGTACGCCGCTTGAGGAGTTCCATAGAGGTGGGTGGCGAGTTGTGTGCAGTGAGGAGTTCGAGGGGGGGGGGTTTAAGGGTAGGTTTAGGGTTTCTAGGGATTTCATGGGGTCAAGAAAATTATGGTTTACTTCCTAAAATTTCACAATTTCCCAAGGGCCCCTAATTTAAGGAATTTAGGGGTGGAAAATTTTAGGAAACTCCCTTCACGAGATGGGGATTTGATAACCCTACATTTTGTGGCGATAATTCTATTAATCGCGGTTTATCTTAAGGGTAACATGCACAAATAACACATCATAAATGGGCATGGGAGCATTACATGCATTGCTTATTGAGATTGTTTATAAATCAATGTTAATGGCCATTTGTACAAGTTCATGTCAAAAAAGGCCTCAGATGAGCGATCGGACCGCACGGATGGATTCAGAAAGACGAACGGAGTTCAACAGGCTCAAAATTGATTAAATCCGACATCTGGAGCTCCCCAACTAGCCTAAGAAGTTTTGACCGTTGATTTGATGATCAACGACCCACAAGAGGCCATGTGGCGGCATTTGATGCGCCTGCACTTGCGGCGCACCTCGTCATTACGCCTGCACCCACGGCACACCTCGTCATCGCGCTAAGCATTTTAAGCCGTTCGATTTGATGATCGGATGGCTGAGAAGCCATTGCATCACCCTTGCTCTCTACTATCGTCAAGACCCAGCACGAAGATCTGACCGTTGGATCTTCATCGAACAGTCGGCAGCAGTCGAGCGTAAATCCTTCTCTGCGACCATTCGCGAAACGCAGCACAGCGGTCGACGCTCCTTCCCTGCGCATCCGATGCAGGATTGAACCGCACCGCGAATTGAATCCCATGCGAAGGTGCGCGCAAGAGAAATTGAACCGTCGATGAGCGCGCGGATGGCGGAGATAGCGTTACGTGGTGTAGTGGATGTGCACGGACACTCACGCGCGAGGCGCGCGCTGCGCAAGCACAATCCTTAACGTGCGCTCACGCGAAGCCTCAACGGTTCGATCTTCGATTGGACGGTGCACAGCGAGCGCACGCGGATCGAGGGCATGGCGCACGGGAGGAAGAACATGCACGTGCAAGAGATCGGTGGGTAGGGGCCTTCACCGACATATCTGGGGTGGCTTTAGGGACGTCCTGGACGTCGCTAAAGCCCCTACTTAATTTAGAAACCCCTCCTTCCTATATAAACCTCCTCCAACTACCCATGTAAAGGCATTGAATACACTTACAATCCTTCTACCCCATTCCTAGCCTCCCTTAGCACATTTTGTACTTGCCGAAGTTGACGAGCCGCCGACGGAGCTCTCCTTTACTGCCGTGGCTGCCTCGCCTTCTCCTCTCTCTCTCTCTCTCCCTTTACTCTAGCTTTACTTTACTTTTGTTTAAGCATTTAGCTATTATTATATCTGTAAAACTCAAGTTGCATGGTAAATGATGTTGTTTCTTATACAGCTATAGCCTCTCTCTTTTGATCGAGTTTTTCTTATCTTGATTTGCATGAATGCTATGATAAAAGACTCTAACCCTACTCTCTCTCTCTCTCTCTCTCCCTCTCCCTCTCGTACTCTCTTTTCTCTCCAGCATCTTCTCATGCGCAAGCAAAACCCGCCATTTCCTTGACAACTAAGTGATAGAAAAATTCGATTTTGTGCCTCCCTGTGTTTGACACTTGGACTCACATCCGTTTCTACATTTGAAACCGACGTTGCGAATGTAAGCTACAACGATCTCTTTAGACAAATGCATCCGGCCCACGTCAGTTTTTGGCACCGTTGCCGGGGAGGCAACGGATTTATTTTGTCACTTTCATTTTGCATCCATAGTTATATCGTCTAACTCATTTTCTCCCTCTACTTGATTGGTTGCAGGAACTCGACGCCTGGGCGACGAAGGAGCACGACTCGTGACGGTGGAGATGGAGTAAACGCAGCATAGACTGGTTGTGAGTATCGCTCTACCCGTGGTTGTTTGCTTGCATAAAAAAATCTAAAAAAAATTAAAATCAGAGAAAATTGGTGTGGTGAATGATTGCTTATCCAAATCTTAAACCCATCACCCAACAAGAAAAAAATACACTCTAACATTCTTAAAGACAATCTCTTTGGAGTGTTCTTTTTCTTTTTGAGTGATGTTTGCGAAGCCACCATGACTTAACTTGGGCCGCATCACTCACCTTAAAATTGACTCACCTGGTAGATTGCATGAACAGTAGAATGAGAATATTAGGGTTGTTTCCTAGGGCCTCCTCACTCTAAAGGAAATCCACTCTTACCCGTTGTGTGTAAAACTTGGTGTGCCTACTTGAAATTTGTCTGAAAACACTAAGGCACTTCAACCCTAAAAGACATTAAAGTAAGGATAAACGTTAAAAGACACTACATCTTAAATCCTTGCTTGAAAACCATATCTTGTTAGGTGCACACACATTTGAATCGGATAACTAGGAGGCACCACCCCAATCAACGCCTCATCACATGTCTTGAGCACAAGCACTGACATACCCCTCATTAAAATAGAGTAGACGTGCCATAGGTAGGATTGGTTTAAGTCTCGAAAGGCGTGATTTCGATTGCTAGGCACTTGGCCTTCATTCCCTTCATAAAGTTTGGTGACTAGGTTGTGGGGAAGTGTCAAACGATCGCGGTTGTGGGGTCTATAGAACTGCCGGCGTAAGCCAAAGGAAGAACCTTCTCCACAATCCCCTCGTAATCAACCTGGCCATATTAGCCTTGGGAAGGGCGGTTACGTGCCTACAGTCTTGATTGTTCCTTTTGAGATTTCTAGGTCTCCTAAGGAATATACTATAAGGACTAGTCTTGTCTGCTTGTTTGAGCACACACGCTTCTCGCATCTGTTTCTCTTGGCATCCCTCCCCGTTCTCTAGTTTATGCACGGGAGACGATCATTTCATCCCGAGCTGTTTGTTTTGGGATGGGAAACCCAGGGGAGACTTGATCTTGCTAGAGATATGGCCGAACCTAGAGTAGATGAGGTTGATGACCAACCTCCACCAGATACGATGGCCATCATCCAGGCCCAGACTAATGCAAACCACCAGCTTCAGCAGCAGTAGATCCAGACTATCATGCAAGCCATACACCGGTTGTAGAACCCGTAGGGGCAACCACCACCACCTTTGCAGAACCTGCAGGGGCAACAACCACTTGATCCACCACAATTCCAGAACCAACCCAGGCCCCTCTGTGACTTTTACGATCCGTCTGCTATTTGGATCGAACCACATCTTAGGGACCCCAAAGGGGGAGATGATTTTGAGCTAAAACCTAATGTCCTAAGCCTGATTCAAAGCTACTTCCATGGGAGCTCAAATGAGGGCCCCTTCCAACACCTAAAGGACCTTGACTGGATCGCCCGGACTGTCAAGCCCAGGATCATCAGCTTAGACATTATTTTGATTAAGATGTTCCCCTTCTCACTGAGAGACAAAGCATCTCACTGGCTTAGAACTCTTGGAAGACCTATCTCCACCTGGGAAGAACTGAGGCATGCATTCTTAAAGAAATTCTTCCCCATAGGAAATACCAATGCCCTCAGAAGAGCCATTACCACCTTTACACTCCAGGGCGGGGAACAATTCCATGAGGCGTGGGAGAGATTTAACGAATTGTTGAGGAAATGCCCACACCATGAGGTTCCAAGGTGGCAATTGACCTAAATCTTCTACCATAATCTGGACAGCAACCTTCGGAACTTTGTCGATGCCTCATGCAGAGGAAACTTTCTGAACAAAGATAAGGAAAGCATGTTTGAGCTTTTCGAGTCTGAGCGAAAATTCGCTCAACAATGCTTCCATGACCCAGTTCAGTCGATCCAGTCAACCCCGTGGTGGGATCTATGAGGTACAAGCAAATTCTGGAATGGTTGACATGGATATTATTGCCAAGAAGTTGGATTGAGTGGAATTGGTGGATAAGAAGATAGATGAACTATTGAACTAGACCAGGAACCCACTATAGACTCTCTCCCTAGCAAAGGGAGCTCATAATGTCGACCTAGTTTAGCCACTAAGCCAGATGCACCTGGAACAACCTCTGACCATGTTCTAGGGAGGGACCTTTGCTCCCTCAACCCCTGATTATTCTCTTCCCTCCCCCTTGGCACCTTCTATCTTTGAAGATGTCCAGGCCATCCAAGGTTATTCCAAACCTGATCCCTTCTCCAACACCTACAACGTCGGATGGCGTAATCACCCAAATTTCACTTGGACGAACCAGAAATTGAATCAATTTCAGAACCACCCTAAGCCAAACCATCAGCCAAACCCGGCTTCCTATCAGCAAGGTCCACTGGTTAGACCCCCTGTAATCCGAATAGGGTGGCCCCTCCCCCACAAAACCAAATGGACACCTTGATGAAAATGATGGCTGACATGAACCAGAAACACCAGGAGGAAATGGCTTTAGTGAAGGGACAGTTGAGCCAGTTGTTGGATTTTAAACAACAGGGATCCCTTCCTTCTCAGCCACAGTCGAACCCGTGAAACGTGATTAATAGAGGTCCCAATTCACAAGGGTTCCAGGGCAATCTTGGGCAGGCCCACATGGTCCAGCCTGCCCCACAAACACACCCTAGGATTGGTTCTTCTTCTGTCTCTTCTTCTCAAGGATCAACCCATGGTCCCAATGCCTCTACAAATGCGGTGACCTTGAGAAGCGGCACTAAAACCCAGGATCCCAACCCATGACCTTACTCCTTGAGATACCCCACTCTGAAGACAAGCAGGAAACACCCAAGGACCTGGAGACTGACCCAATTCAAATCTAGACACCATACCCCGAGGCCTTGGAGAAGATGAAGACAAAGAAAGCGGTTGTGGAAAATGAGGAACTTTTGGAAATTTTCAAGCAGGTTCAGATTAATATCCCGCTCCTTCAGGCAGTCAAGCAAATTTCAGCTTATGCTAAGTTCCTAAAGGACTCCTGTACGCTGAAGCGTAAGCCACGACCCTAAGAACCTAGGAAGGTTGTGCTCTTAGAGTAAGCGAGTTCCATGATATCGAGCAACCTTCCACTCAAACGAATTGACCAGGAGCACCCCTGATATTTTGTAATATCGGGGACATGACATTTGATAGAGCACTCCTGGACTTAGGTGCTTTAATTAATCTGATCCCAACAACCCTGTATCACCAATTCGGATTCGGAGAATTGACACCCACACCTGTGACCATCCAATTGGCTGATCGATCTGTGAAGATCTTGAAGGGGGTTGTCGAGGACGTAATTATTCGGGTCAAGGATTTCTACTTCCCAGTCGACTTCTTGGTGCTCGACATGGAAGTCCCCGAATAGCTACAAAACACACCCATCATCCTGGGCAGACCTTTCTTAGCTACGGCTAAGGCGAACATCGATTGTGACACGGGATGCATGGAAATCACCTTCGGAGACAAGATGTAGTTGGATATCTTCAGTGTGACTAAGTCTTTCGATTACGATTGGGTTGAGGAACACGATCCCGTGGAGCCTCTGGTTGAGAAATGCCTCACCCTTAGTTCTGTATTAGACCATCAGACCCAACCTTGTGACGATTGTTCTGTCCCATCTCCGTCTCTGCACGCTGACCTCTGTAGAGCTGATTACCATCAGCAACCACCGTTCAAGGAGATTGATGTTGATCAACTCTTGCCTTTCCCCTACCCATCGAGTGTTGTTCTACCCACACCCGAGCTGAAGCTGCTACCCGAAAATCTAATGTACGTCTTCCTTGGACCTGACCAGACCTTCCCGGTGATTATCAACGCCCATCTAACCAAGGATTAGGAACTCAGGTTGACCGCGACCCTATTAGAGCATCGGGCAGCCATTGGATGGACCATCTCGGATTTGCGAGGAATTAGCCTCACCTATTGCACCCACAAGGTCTATTTGGAAGATGGGGCTCGACCTTCCCATCAGATGCAGAGACGATTAAACCCGAATATGCGGGAAGTCGTTAAAAAGGAAATCATCAAGTGGCTTGACGCTGACATCATCTACCTAATCTCCAATAGCCCCTGGGTGAGCCCCACTCAAGTGGTCCCCAAGAAAGTCGGGCTCACCGTTGTCACCAATGAGCATGGCAAATCCATCCCCACCTGCATCATGACTGCATGTGGGTGTGCGTTGATTATAGGAAGCTCAATGAGGCGACCAAGAAAGATCATTTCCCTCTGCCATTCATTGACCAGATTCTTGAACGATTGGCAGGGTAGAAATATTTTTGCTTCCTGGATGGATACTTAGGATACAACCAAGTCGCGATTGCTCTCGATGATCAAGAGAAGACCACATTCACTTGCTCGTATGGCACATTCGCGTTCCGTTGTATGCCATTCGGGTTATGCAATGCACTCGCTACCTTTCAGCGTTACATGCTAGCCATCTTTTCAGAGATGGTGGGTGAATACCTAGAGGTCTTTATGAATGATTTCTCAGTGTTTGGGAACTCATTCGACCATTGTTTGAGCAACTTGGAGAAAATCCTGAAGCGATGTATCGAGGTTAACTTGGTTTTGAACTGGGAAAAAAGACATTTCGTGGTTCAAGAAGGGATTGTCTTCAGGCGCATCATATCGCATAGGGGCATTGAGGTGGATCGAGCTAAGGTTGATTTGATGTCCAAACTTTCTCCACCTAGCTCGGTCCAGCAAATCCGATCTTTCCTAGGACATGATTTCTATCGAAGGTTCATTAAAGACTTCTCCAAACTCTCTAAACCTTTGACCGTCCTTCTGGCCAACAACGCCCTGTTTCACATGACACCTGATTACATCCAGGCTTACACCACCCTCAGGGAATCAGTCTCCACCGCACCTGTGTTACAGCCCCCAGACTGGTCCCAGGATTTTGAAATTATGTGTGATGCATCAGACTTTGCTATCGGTGCAGTCCTGGGATAGAGATAAGAAAAGAAACCTGTGGTGATCTACTACACGAGCATGACGTTGGATGAGGCCCAACGGAACTATACAGTCACAGAGAAAGAGCTACTCACCGTAGTTTTTAGACTCGAAAAGTTTCGATCTTACCTCCTACGATCCTACATGACCATTTATGGACCACTCGGCCAGCCAGCATTTGTTGGCCAAAAAGGACGCTAAACCCAGGCTCATCAGATGGATCCTGCTCTTGTAGGAATTTGACCTAGAAATTCGCGACAAAGCCGAGTCCAAGAATGTCATGGCCGATCACCTGCCCAGACTCCACCAGGACCACATTGGGCCCTCCTTGCCCTTGACTGATACCTTTCCTAATGAACAACTTCTGGCTATGCAAGAAAGGAAACTACCCTGGTATGCTGACTTCGTCAACTATCTGGTAGTAGGATAGACCCTGCACAGCTGGTCCAGATAGCAACGGGATAAGTTCTTGGCTGAAGCCAAACATTATTTCTAGGATGATCCCATATTGTTTTGCCTCTGTGCTGACCAAATTATTCAGGAGGTGTATTCCGGAGGAGGAAGTTCAAAGTGTGCTATTTTTTTGTTATGACCAAGCATGTGGTGGCCACTTTTCAGGGAAGAAGATGGCTGCAAAGGTTTTGCTGTCCAGATTTTACTGGCCTTCCTTATTCAAGGACGCACACAGCTTTGTGAAGACTTACTCTCGCTGCCAGACTTTAGGGACCATGACCAGAAAATACATGATGCCTCTCCAGCCCATTTTGATTGTCGAGATCTCTGACGTTTGGAGCATCGATTTCATGTGTCCCTTCCCACCATCCAATGGCTTTGAGTACATCTTAGTCTCAGTAAACTGTCTCAAAATGGATTGAAGCCGTCGCCACTCGTAGATGTGACCGTAAGGCTGTCATGGATTTTGTTAAGCAAAACATCTTTTCTCGGTTAGGAATACCAAAGGCTATGATCAGTGACGGTGGAAGTCACTTTATCCATGCCCAGTTCCGTGCCCTGCTAAGAAAATATGGGGTTACTCATCGCATTGCCACCTCGTATCATCTGCAAACCAATGGGCAGACTAGGGTCTCTAATAGGCAGATTAAGAATATTTTGCAAAAGACTGTGAGACCTGACAGGAAGGATTGGTCCACATGACTTGATGATGTTCTGTGGGCCTACAGGACCGTTTTTAAGACCCCGATAGGTATGTTGCTGTATCGCTTGGTCTTTGGCAAGGCTTGTCACCTTCCAGTCGAATTGGAACATCGGACTTACTGGGCTGTTAAGCAGTGTAACATGGACTCTCAGTTTGCCGGTGCATAGAGGACGCTCCAACTCTCCGAGCTCGAGGAAATTCGTTGGGACGCATTTGAGAACAGTCGACTTTACAAGGAAAAGATGAAAGCCGTCAATGGCTGACTCATCCATAGAAAGAACTTCGAGCCTAACCAGCAAGTCTAGCTTTTTGACGCCTGACTTAAACTTTTTCCTGGGAAGCTCATATCCAAGTGGATAGGACCATATCGGGTGATCAAACCTTTTTTCAATGGGGCAGTTGAAATTGCAGATCGAAACACTAGGCACACCTTCATGGTAAATGGTCAGAGATTAAAGCATTACCTTGCCCAGGTTCCCCTAAAGGAGGTTGTCACCCTCATTGAGGGTTGACACGAAGCATCGCCCAGCTGGAGGCATTAAACTCAACGCTTCCTGGGAGGCAACCTAGAAGATTCAGACTGATTAAGAACACGGCATCACTTAGGTGACTTCTTTTTGAACTCCCTTTGCATCCATTTATTTGTCAATGAGGACATTGTCTAACTTAAGCATAGGGGTGGTAATTTGTATATTCTGAGTTCATTTTATCAGTCTGAAAGAAAAAATGATGATGAATTTAGGAAGCAAAACTTATGCATTAGAACTTGTCAACAGTGGGAAATAATACGAAAAGAACCTGAACACTGAGACTTTTCAGGCCTTCAGGCTCAATCAGCCCTAGTGTCCGTTAAAATATAGATTTAGCCTCGAATCCTCACAGCCTTAATTTATTGTAATTCGCCAATAAAGTAGGGTGATTAGTATAAGATTTATCAGCCCACCCTCTAACTCGGAGGGACTTTTAGTCTAAAGCATCTGCACACATTTTCGCTCTTACTCATTTCTCGGAGATTCTAACAAAAATTGGGTAGCTAATGAACCTTCTAGGGTGGTATGGCTGGCAAGTTGTCGTAGGTAACAACCCATTGGCCGGTTGTCCACAGCCTAGCCACATGACCGCTTTCTTTTTATTGCCTCTAGGTAAATCTGAGATCAGGGAAGCCACCTACTAAACAACAAAAGAAAAACAAAAGAGAAAAAGAAAAAATAGGAGAAATAGAAAAAATAGAAAAAGAAAAAAAATAAGCCACACTTCACCGCACGAGTATGGCTGGCAAGTGGTCGTGGGTAACAACCCATTGGCCGGTTGTCCAGAACCCAACTCACTAAATGCATAAAAAGTCCAAAGCAACTAAGGAAGAAGCGGGGAAGTAGAGCAATCCGGGGAGATATACACTGGAAACACCCTTGTATTGACCCCAAATAAAATAAAAGTAGGGAGAAAGCTACCAATTGGACAAATACACCTTCAGGCATGCACTTCCTTTTTTGATCACCTAGGGGCGTAGAAATCCAAAGTCTGTTCTAATTACCATTGAGTGAGTCTATCACAATATTCACACCAAGATGCTTAGCACTAAGAGTCTTTTTCGAGTTTTGGGTGGGTTGGGTAGTCGTAAAAAGTTACCAACACACTCTCAACTCCAAAAATCCAACAAATGAGAAAAGATGAAAAAGAAAAAAATATATATGTATGCCTTAAAGTAAGGATTCAGGTGATTCATATTTTGGCAGACACCCGGACGTTGTTTAGTCTCTGTAGATCAAGCTCTTAGTATATTTCCTCCTGTTGACAGGTAACAAAATGACTAAGTAATCAATTCCTGAATTTTGACTGAGAATAATGGCTGGGATGAACCTTACTAGGGACTAGCAAGGAATGAGCATGGGGGTATGATAACTCTACATTTTGTGGTGATAATTCTATCAAGCAGGGTTTATCTTAAGGGTAACATGCACAAATAACACATCATAAATGGGCATGGGAGCATTACAGGCATTGCATATTGAGATTGCTTATAAATCAATGTTAATGGCCATTTGTACAAGTTAATGTCAAAACATGCCTCAGATGAGCGATCGGACCGCACGGATGGATTCAGAATTAAGAATGAAGGCCAATGGACTCAAAATGGATCAAATCCGACATTCGGAGCTCCCCAAACCTAAGAAGTTATGACTGTTGATCTGATGATCAACGGCCCATAGGCGGCCACGTGGCGGCATTTGATGCGCTTGCACTCGTAGCCCACCTCGTCATCGCGCCAAGCATTTTAAGTCGTCTGATCTGACGATCGGACGGCTGAGAAGCCACCGCATCACCCTCTCTCTCTACCATCGTCGAGACCCAGCACGAAGATCCGACCGTTGGATCTTCATCGAACTGTCGGCAATAGCCGAGTGAAAATCCTTCTCCGCGACCATTCGCGGAATGCAGCGTAGCGGTCGATGCTCCTTCCCCCCGCATCCGACGTAGGATTGAACCGCACCGCGAATCGAATCCGAGGCGAAGGTGCGCGTAAGAGAAATTGAACCGTCGATGAGTGCGCGGATGGCAGAGATAGCACTACGTGGTGCAGTGGATGAGCACGGACGCTCACGCGCATGGTAACGTGCAAGGTGCGCGCTGCGCAAGTGTAATCCTTAGCGCGCGCTCATGCGAAGCCTCAACCGTCCGATCTTTGATCGGACGGTGCACAGTGAGCGCACACGGATCGCGAGCTTAGCGTACGGGAGGAAGAACATGCTTGCGCGAAAGACAGGTAGGCAGGGGCCTTCACCGACATATCTGGTCTGATTTTAGCGACGTCCTGGATGTCGCTAAAGCCCCTACTTAATTTAGAAATCCCTTCTTCCTATATCCGTCCCCTTCAACTACCCATATAGAGGCATTGAATACACTTGCAATCCTTCTACCCCATTCCTAGCCTCCCTTAGCACATTTTGTCCTTGCCGGAGTTGACGAGCCGCCGACAGAGCCCTCCACCGCCGTGGCCGCCTCGCCTTCTCCTCTCTCTCTCTCTCCCTTTACTCTAGCTTTACTTTACTTTTGTTTAAGCATTTAGCTATTATTGTATCTGTAAAACTCAAGTTGCATGGTAAATGATGTTGTTTCTTATACAACTATAGCCTCTCTTTTGATCGGGTTTTTCTTATCTTGATTTGCATGAATGCTATGATCAAAAGACTCTAACCCTACTCTCTTTCTCTCTCTTGTACTCTCTTTTCTCTCTCGCATTTTTTCGTGTGCAAGCAAAACCTGCCATTTCATTGACAACTAAGTGATAGAAAAAGCTAATTTCATGCCTCCCTGTGTTCGACACTCGAACTCGCATCCATTTCTACATTTAAAACTGACGTTACGAATGCGAGCTACAATGACCTATTTAGACAAACGCATCCGGTTCACGTTAGGATTCGCACGAGGTCCTGTTGCATGTGTTTTCATCAAGTGTTAAGACATGCATTATTTTACACTAAATAACGACGCAACAACATTAATAATTTATAAAGCTCGAAACAAGAGATGAGTCTGAGGTCATTCGCAGAGAGTAAAATAGCAATTTCAATTCACTAATCACAATATCAAAAATAATATGCAATTGAAGCTAATGAAATGCTCAAAATATTGTTTCAATAAAGATCAGAGAGTTATTGTAAAAAGATAGGGTTAAAATGGTGATTTAAATCACTAAATCAACCCTTAAGTTTTAAGCTCATAATTATTTCAAATAAAGAAACAATGTTCGCAATCTAAGATCACAGTAAATATCTCCAGAGTAGATCAGAACCAATCAATTGCTAGATCAAACGACAGTAGAAGGCCTCAGATGCCTTAATCAGTAGAAGCTCACAAGGCACAAGGCCTAGCCTTAAGCCTTAGAGAGTAGGCATAATAGCAACACACTAACACAGCACAGACAGAGGCACAAGGACCTCACACAAAGCCCTCAAAGGTTAAGTGTTGAGAGAGTGGGAGGGCACGAATCCCGAGTAGAGTAAAACCCTCCCCCCTCTCTGATTCTCTTCCCTATCTCTCAGCTCAGACCCACGTGAACAGTACCGGGTATACGGGAATTCGAACCAGGGACTAGACTCGCCTGCGTGGTGTAGCAGGTGAGGAGTGAGCGCATGTGTGGTGAGTGGGACCTCACCCTATGCGCTAAGGTAAACAGCCTCTGTCACAAATTCTCTTTATACGCTGCAGTAGACTTCAAAATCCACGATGTGGGACTATCCCACTGCCTTCTCTTTGCGCAGCAGCTACAGGTGATGGTTGCTTCTGATTGGGGTCGAAGGTAACACCTGTTGCTTCAATTGAGGACCTGGAAGTGTTCCGCAACACTTGGAGGTAGCAACGAGGATGAACTTGGCCGAAGAACTGTAGCGGAGGTCGAAGAAGAAGGTCGATGTTGCGGAGCTTTGGTGATGTACCTGAAAAGGAGAATACGACCTCTCGGCCCTGTCAGAGTTGCTGAGAAGGTTCGCTTGAGTGTGTCGAACGTGATGGTGGTTGTGGCATGCTATGAGGAGGTATGTGTGTGTGCGTGGTGAAGTTGGAGAAGGTGGTCGGAGGTCGTGGTGTTCGGTGGGAGGTTTTAGTAGTCAATAGCCCCAATTTTATTGGAGCTTTTGATCGTGAGGTTACGACGATGCTAATGGAGCAGTGGCAGGCAGATTGGTGGTCAGTGGCACTCACGCGACATCGTTGGAGCTTCGCCGACCTTGTAGGAGATGACGGTGGTGTGGGCGATGTAGGGCTTGAACCTGAGTTTCGAAGGCGTAGGAAGAGGCAGAGGAGTGAGAGGGGGTGAGAGATTTAGCTTATAGACGATGAGAGATAGAGGATGGCATCGGCTAGGATGGGCTAGCGTCGGAGAAGATAAGGCTTTGGTGAGGGAGATAGTAATGTTTGAAGGGGGAGGAAGCTCTTGGCAGGTATGGCGAGGAGTGGACGACAGAGGAAGGAAGTTTCCCTCTGCCTATAGTATGTGATAGAGGGCGAAGAAGGCAAGGCAGAGGTGTCACTGGAGCAAGTTGGAGCAGGCTGGAGGTAGAAGACGAAGAGTTTTTGGCCTCAAAACTTGCTAAGGAGTACGGCTTTGCAAAGGGGGTCTTTTTAAAGGCCTCAGGAAGGCTCCAAGCATGGGAAAAAGCTTGAGAAACTCGAGATTTCAAGGGAGAAGATACCCAAAATTTCTTTTGTTTGTCTGATCTGAGGGGCTCAAATCAGGGTTTAAGAGGCGACGCAATCGATTAGGAAGGTCCTTAGGAACAATCCCTATAAATTTGGAGGGATTTAGTTGAGTAATCAGAGAGGAATCTCTGATTGAAAGTCGGTTGCTTTGGGTTCACACTTGCCATGGTAGTAAGGACTTGTTTGAAGAAAATGACGAATAGTTAGGGGTGCAAATGCAATTAATTCAAAAGTTAGGGGCTTGACTGAAAGAAATAGACTTAATGGACCAAATTGTAAACTAAGTCAAGATGGACCCTGATTGGGCCCAAATTTTGGTACAAACCTAATTTGGACTCATCCAATCTAATGGTGAAGTCGGATTTGAGTTTTGATCACGTTTGATTGGGTAATTTGCACAGAAACTCAAATTAGGGTAGAATTCCTTCTGCGACTCTTTTCAAGGTCAAAATAAGTTCAGATGTTCAAACTAAGGGTACCAAACATCTCAGAATATTTTTCTATGAATTTTAGGAGGTTTAGATGAATTTTATCTTGACCATAACCTCTTTAATTTAAGCACGTTTGAAAGTAGGATTTTGTGTGTTATTGTGATTCTCAAAATGCGTGAAACCCCATTTCTAACAATGCTGACCCACTTTTTGAGCTTTTAAGCTCATTTGACTTTCATTTAACCCCTTAGTGACCCTGTGGTTAATCTATGTTTGAGAAGTGCTGTTAAAATTACATAATTAACCCTGATTTACTGTTTTTCTCCCAATTCATAATAACATGGAATTATGACCGTTAGATGATTATGTAGGAGCATTTATCTATCAAACCTGACTAAAAGTGGTCAGTTAGGGCCTATGATGGTGTTCCTATCAGGTCCCTAGCACACTCTTTAAGGTGCATAAAATTGAGGAAAGCCCCTATGAGTTTAGAAATACTCCCTAAAGCCATTTGACACTGCAATTAGTGCACAAAAATTACGAACAAACCCCCTGAGGTCTAGAAATTTTCAAATTGATCCTTGGGTAGTTTTACTGTAAGAAAATTACAGGGAGCACCCTGGAGAACTCAGAGACCCCACGATGGTCCCTAAGTCATTTCAACATAATAAACTTAAAGAAAGTTTTGCCCCCGAAACTTGGGCTCAACTACGATGTGAAAGGAAATAAGATGAATGCATAATAGACTTAAAGAGGATCAAAGTCGGTCAGGAACACGTACCCACAAAAAGCTCTGGGTAGCGATCTCGCATCATCGCCTCGGGCTCCCACGTCGCCTTCTCGTACTTCTAGCTCCTCAATAGAACCTTCACCAGGGGCAACTTCTTCCGTCTCAGCTTCTTGATGGCTTGATCTAGAATCTGTACTAGTCCCTTTGGATAGGTCAAGTCATCCCCAACCTCAATGTTTTCGTGTTTCAGCACGTAGCTGGGGTTAGCAATGTATCTTCTCAAGTTGGACATGTGGAACATGTTGTGGACACCAGACAACTGGAGTCGAAGGGTAAGCTTGTAAGCAATGGGTCCAACTCGCTTCAAGACCTCAAAAGGTCCCACGAATATTGGTGTGAGCTTCCCCCTCACCCCAAATTGTTGCAAGCCCTTTATGGGCGAAACACGGAGAAACACGTGGTCTCCAACCTTAAACTGTACCTCTCTACACTTCCGATCAGCGTAGCTCTTCTGCCTTCACTTGACAGTGCGAAGTCACATATGGATCTACTCTATCATCTCCTAGCTCTGGTTGATCAACCTAGGACCAACCTCCCACTTGGTCTCAACCTTAACCCAACTCAAAGGAGCTGTACACTTCCACCTATACAAAACCTCATAAGGTGCTATGCAGATTCTCGAGTGGTAGTTGTTGTTGTATGCAAACTCTGCTAGGGGCACGTGCTCCTCCTAGGAGCCTTTCTAGTCTAACGCACAGGTGTGCATAAGGTCCTCAAGTGTCTAGATGGTATGCTCTAACTACCCGTCAATTTGGGGATGGTAAGCAGTGCTGAACCTTAAGTGAGTCCCCAAAGCATGCTGGAACTCTCCCAAGAACTAGGAAGTAAAGCGGGTGCCTTTGTTGGATATGATCTCTCAGGGAACTCTGTGAAGACGCACCACATCCTGACTGTATCGCTCTACCAGCTGTGCTGGTCAAAGGGTGACTCGGATCGGTAAGAACCGCACCGTTTTCATCAACCTATCCACTATGACCCAAATGCCATCGTGTCCTTGCGGTGTTACAGGTAACCCTACCACCAGGTTCATAGTAACACTCTCCCACTTCCACTCTGGCACAAGAAGTGGCTGCAATGGCCCTACAGGTCTCTAATGCTCGACCTTCACCTACTGACATACCAAGAACTGCTACACGAACTCTCCAACATCTCTCTTCATCCCCCTCCACTAGAAATTATGTTGCAGATCATGGTACAACTTGGTTTTCCCAGGATGTATGGTAAATCTGGACCCATGTACCTTTGCTAGAAGCTATCTCAATAGCTAATCAATGAACTACGACCATTGTCAAACAATCACAATGAAATGCTCTTGTCGAGTTTTTGTCCCCAGCAATGGTGCAAAAAATATGATTGTCAACTTTCGATTTGCAATAAAAATATTTTTTTAATGTGTCATTATTGTAGTATATGTGTCACAAATGCAAATTGATGTGTCAATTTTATTTATTTACAATTTTTATTGGTTGATTTTCAGGTCGTTCAGTGGGAGGTAGTTATTGATATATATCATTCTCTAATTCCAAAAGTATTCTTTTATTCCAAAAATATTGATTTTATTTACAAAATGATGAATGAATCAAATAATGAATGAATGTGTTAATTATTTACAAAAGAATCAGTTAATATGCATCACAATTCTTGAAACATATGTGCAAAAGTAGGCATAAAAAATTGTCCACTACTACAATATGTTAATTATATACAATTACTACAAGGAATACCTAAGTATAGGTACAAAAATATCTAATAATATCTACTATACTAAATCATAATAACATAGTAATGTCTATAGTAACATAAATTATATATACAGTAACATAAATAAGCGTCGCTATAGCCTTAGTAAAATATTTACGTAACATAAAATAGTAATCTATACTGACATGTGCATATATACTGTGACAAATCTATCTGTCACTAAAGCTCTAGTATTATTTATATACATATATAAGAGCTTAAACAACACTTTACTTATATTACACATATATATATTTACTATATATATACTATACATCCGTATACTTATTTATTTACATTTATTTACATACATAAACTTATTATACTATATACTTATACTATTATACATATATATATACATACATATATACACAGAGAAACACATGCAACATAGCCTCTTAAGGCTCTAACACTTAGCCATTTTTCTTTTCACTCCTCTCCTTCCTCTTGATACCATCAAATTTAGGCTTATTCACTTCTCTGTGTCAACACTTGGTCGATTTTAGGGCCTTTCTTACATAGCCGGTTCAACCATTGTTCACTTAACCCAAAATTTGAATTTTTTTATTGGCGAACTGGCCTTTCGTGGCATACATAGCACCCATATGGGTGGGATCAGACCACTACTAAACTCGGTTCTACTTCATTAATTGTGCATTTTATCCGATTTCAGGCCCAATATTGGGCCCACATAGACCCAGCACAGTGCAATATCAATTCATATGCTCATTTGAATCAGATAGGGTATGGGTATAATGGTAGAGGTGCGCCCGGCGCATGTGACGATTGAAGCAGCTACGTGACAAAATCATGATATACCGCTTTAGCACCTTTTCTAGCCATGATGTGGTGCTATTCTGAGAGCCTAAATTGGCGATGTTGTGCCTTATGCAGTGTTCTGATTTGATGATTTTGGCCCTCGATTTGAGGGCCATCAATTATTTAAATTAAAAATAAATTATGCGGTTACAAAGCCCTTATATAGGGCTAGATAATTATATAATTTATTTACAGAAATAAGTTATCTAGATATATAATAAAATTGGGTGAAGCTGGCTGATTGTACAAATTAAATTAAGAGTTTAATTGTTAATTAAAGTATAAATTAGTGTCTTAATTATCAAATTAACTTTATACAATGTTATTATACATAATAAATTATTTATTATACATTTTTAATATATTTTAGGAACTTTATTTTAATTTGTGTAGATTTAAATACATGTTTTAGTTAGTTTACATATAAATAATCTATAGATACTATAATACAGTATAAATAAAATATAAATAAGTTGACAATACTTAATATAATATAATACAAGTATACACTATAAATTATCTTAGTATTAACTTAAATTAATAATTTATTTTATTTTAAGTTAATAAATTACTTAGTTAACTTAATAACTTAATTAATTAATTATTGTGAATATATAATTAAATTAAACTATAGGTATTATAATATTCATATTATATGTATAAATACATATGTATAGTATTAGGTATAATTATATACATATAGATAGGTTTATATAATTACTTAGTTTATTATACATTTAAGTTAATATAAATTAATAGATAGTTATTTAATAAGGTTATATATACAATAAGTTATTCTAAATACTTAATTTAATATGTAGAATACATATATAAGTTATATATAAATATTTTGTACATATTGTATACTATATACATATAGTTTAGGTTTAAATTATTATATACATAGTATATAGGGTATTTTTAGGGTTTTTCTGATTTTTATGGTTTTTATAGATTTAGTAAGGGTAGGGGTTGAGAGAGAAAGTGTGAGATGAGAGGGATAGAATTGATTTTGGTGTTTTTCAAGTTTTTGTCTTTTATTAAGTTCTAAGGTAGACTAAATCGTCGGGTGGTATGTTCTACTGAGTCGGGGGTTTAGATTACCTTAAAACTTGGCGAGCACTTAAAGAAATACCTGATCTTACTCAAGATACCTTTATTTTATTCTTTTTGATTTTTTTTATGATTTTTATTTATTTGCAAACAAAATCAATTTTGGGCCTAAATGAGTGTTTTAAAATGAAACCTAAAGCATTAAAATCAGTTTGAGTGGTTGGGATGAAGTTGTAACCATTAAAAACTATCCAACAGCTCACATAACAAATGTATGAACATATAAACATGAATTTCATCTTAATTTTCATTATAATCCTAATTTGGACGATAAAAACACTCAATAATAGCTGACAATGAATTTAAAATGAAATTACAAGCAATTCTTGTCAAATTACAATCCATTTCAAGTACACGAATGCTTGCACATTAATTTTTAGCACTATACAACAAGTCAACTACTTAAACATCCGAATCCCAACCCAATTCATCCTCTAATTCAGACAAACTATAGTCACATTTCAGCAGCTAAGAGCTGCCATTTTTAGCTAACAACAGTTGCTCGTGCTGCTGGTACCCTTGCTACTCAAATTTAGCAGCCAAGAGTTACTGCAATTCGGCTCCAAAACCACAACCAAGAATTTCCAACAACTACAGCTATTGTGCTGCAACATGCTCAAAACCATTTCATATCATCTCTTCACTCAAAAAGAGGGTGAAATCTTTTGAATGTAGTTGCTATGCAGCACTTTGATTTACTGAATTTGGGAGATCTGAGTCACAACTACACATTTGCAAATCCATATAAAATTTGACCAGACTTTAAACTCATTTTAAAAATCAAATCCATGTGTTGCTATCTTCATCAAATGCCTGTGAAATCCAAATCTCATTTTATATCTGAGGTAGCTGATAAAAATCTCATAGAAAATCACCTTCAATTCATTTAAAACCTCTTGAAAATCAAAATTCATCTCCCAAGAATATTAAAAACCTGATTTGACCTTCATCTTACACTATAGACAGTGTAAGATGGAGATTCATCTCAAGATTTAATAAAAGAAAACTCAATCATCTAAGTCTTTTCAAATCACATAAGAATAGTAAATCCAAATGGAAATCAAAGTTCATAAAATCCACAATAATCTGGATCTAATACTCCTTTTATATCATAGACAATATGAAGAAGAGAAATTAGATTAGGCTATAGATGCATTCACATTTCAATTTGAAACTCTGATTAGTGTCAAATCAAAACAAATCTAAAACAATCTTCGTGTCAACTCGATAAAAACCAAATTAGGGGTCCTTGTGACAATTTGAAATGCATGAAGAGACCCCTAGATGATTGTGAGCGCTATCTAGAACATAAATTTCAAGAATTCTAGATCTAGATATGCTTGGGTGATTAAGGTGGATTATGAGTTAAAATGCGAGGAAATTCAATGAATGTGATTATGAGATGAAGAGGGAGTTGTATGAGTCGATGCAAAGGAGCAGAAAACTCTTCTCTGATCTGAATAGATCAGAGAGGTTGGAGTGACTCTAATCTTCTCTACTCATAACCATTCCATCACTGGTTTTGATTTCTAATCTACTCCTAGCTAATCTAATTACACGAATCACTACTCTAAACTACTATAGAAAGCTGGAAATCCTATCTAACAAGAGGAATAGGATTGCCTGGATCCAAAGCTGGTAGCTAAGGAGGAAGAAGGGAGGGTGGTCTCCAGCAAGTGAAGAGCTCGTAAGAGGAGCTCCAAGGTTGTTCTCAAGCGTACATCATTGTTAGTATGCGAAAATCATCTTCTAGAAATACGTGTCATAATATAGACAAAAATCGCGACAACACTTAAATTTATAAAACTCGAAAACACAAGAGAGTCCGAGGTCGTTCGTAGGGAGCAATTGGGCAAATTCATCTACTATCACAATATCAAGAAGAATATATAATTGAAACCAAAATAATACCCAGAAGAATATTTCAATAAAATCAGATAGTCAAGGTGCAAAAAGATGGGGTTACAATGGTGGTTTGAACCACTAATTAATCCAAATGTTTAAGCTATGCAATTATCTTAAATATTTCAACAGTAGTTCTCAACCACTATGAGTAATTTCTACATCAGCAGATGTATCCATAGTATCAAAACCAAGGCAAAGCACCAAGTCAGATGTCTGACTAAGGCTTCAGATGCCTTATCTCAAACCTCAAGAGAGCCAAGGCACATCAGCAGCACACCAACACAGAGCGCAAGGGCCTTTGTAATCTCAGCCAAGTGTTGAGAGAGAGGAAAGGAGGCACGAATCCCAAAGTCAACAGTGCAAAACCGCCCTCCTTCTCGAATCTCTTTCTTTCTTCTCAAATAAGACCCGGGTAAATAGTACCGAGTAAATGGGTATCTGGGTAGGCAGACCAGAGACCAAACCCGCTGGCATGTATAACGGGTGAGGTGTGTGTGAGTGAGCGTGGGAAGGGGACACGACCCTCGTATCTTGGGCGAAGGGTCCTCTTCACAAATTACTCTTGTATGTCATCAGATGGTTCTACGCTCACGATGTGGGAGTAATCCCACTGCTATTCCTTGCGTAAAGCTTCGCGTGACTGCTTCAGCTGGCGTTGAGGAATTGATGATGTTAGAGCCGCTCCTTCGATCAATTGAAGCCCTAGGTGGGCTTCTGGGATTTGTCCTCTTCGATTGCTGACAGCAGCTGGGTGAGTTAGAGCTGGAGATGAGCAAACGGGGCCGGAGAAGATGGTGGTGGGCGGCGGTGATCCGGCGAACTTGAAAGGCTAGAATATGGGCTTATCGCCCCAATTAGAAACCTCAGTAGCTTCGCCAAGTGGTAGCGAAGGTTTGGTGGTGTTCTTGTGGTGGTTAAGAGTGTGTGGGCATGTGGCGAAGTCGGAGAGGGTGAATGGAGGTGGTGGTGTTCGGTGGAGTGTGAGAGAAATCAATGCCCTAAATTTCCTTGGGGCTTTTGATCAGTGAGGCGAGGCAATGCTCATGGACTCGGTGGCGAGTGGTTTGGTCCGGTGTGGCGTTCGCACGACATCGCCAAAGCTTCGCCAACGTGGTGGAAGACGGAGATGTTGTGATGTGTACGGTGGTCGAAAATGAAGTTTGGGTGGATAAAAATGAAGAGGAAAGGGAGAGGGAGAGATCTAAGGGAGTTAAGAGATGATACTGAGGGAGATCGATGCCGGCTGTGATGGGCCTACATTGGGGAAGATGAATGCTCCAATGATGAGGAGCGGCAATGTTGAAGGGGTAGACGACTCCTACTTAGTATGGCGAGGAGCGGAAGACGGAGGGAAGAAGGTTCTCTCTGCCTATCTTATGTGGCAGAGGGCGACGAAGGCAAAACGAGAAGGTCGTCGGAGCTTGGTCGGAATAAGGCCTGGGAAGGAGAAGAAGATGGTTTTTTGGCCTTAAACCTCGCTAAGGAGGACGATCTAGCAATGGGGGTCCTTTTATGGAGACAAGGTTGAGATCTAAGCTTGGGAAGAAGCTTGGATAGCTCAGATTTTCAGGGAGGAAAATCCCTGAAAATCATGAGTTCGATTGCACTCTAGAGCTTGATTTAGTGATTAAACGATGGTTCAAGAGATTAAGGATCTTCTCATGGATCTTCCCTCTAAGTTTGGAGGTGATTAGCTCTGATTTGAGGGAGGAAACCTCCCACGAATCTTCGCTGAAGGGGTGAACCTACGCACAAAAGCACGCGAAGATTGATCGAGGATTGACCGTTGGATCATGGGTGGGTGCCTCTTGCATCAGCTGCCAACTCTGTGCCTGGAGGCTAACCAACTGGGCGGTTGCCATCCAGCTCAAGGCATCGGTCACTACATTAGGCTTCCTTAGATGGTATGAGATGCTATAGTCATAATCTTTCAGGTGCTCCAACCAATGCCTCTGTCTCACGTTAAGCTCCTTCTGATCAAACAGGTACTTGAGGCTGTTGTGATGTGTAAAAATCTCGAACGACTCACATCTTCAAAGCAAAGAGGATAGCCGCTAGCTCCAAGTCATGAGTGGGGTAGTTATGCTCATGGCACTTTAGCTGCCGTGATGCGTGTGTGACAACGTGACCCCGCTGCATGAGCACACCACCCAACCTCTACAATAAGGCATCAATATATACCACAAATCCACCACTGCTGTTTGGGATAGTGAGTACAGGAGCTGAAGTGAGCTTCTCCTTCAACTCCTAAAAGCAAGCTTTGCACTTGTCGGTCCAAGTGAAGGGCGTGTCCTTCCTAGTCAACTGTGTCATAAGGCTTGCAATCTGGGAAAAGACCTTGATAAATCATTTGTAATAGCCTGCTGATGTATAGACATCTATTTAAGATAAAATTCCTATTTATGCTTATTCCTAGGCTTATAGATGCATTTAGCATTATAAATATTGTATAGCATGCATTATATTGCATTTAGGTTGATTTGTATAAATTATATATTAATTCACTTATTTATGTGACTAGGGGACAGGGTGACATATCTGGGGACTTCAGATGAAGAATCTAACCATACGAATGGATTTGAATTGACGATTGTAGCCCAACAGCGCAAAAATCGATCTAATTGGATATCGTTAGCATCCTCTATGAGCATTTGAAGATGGACAACCCAGATGTGCCATGTGGCATCATCTAAGCTACCCATGACCAATCGTAGCTTCACCTCTTCATCCATGCCCTTGCATCCTAGCCGTTGGATCAAGATCCAACGGTTGCGATCCTCTCTCCACCACTAAAGCAGATCCACCTTCAAACTTCAAAGGCGCAGGCCATGTCAATTCTTAACTATTGGATCATCATGCAATGGCTAGGAAGAAGCCACGCCATATCTTCAGAGCTTGCCATCATCAGATCTCAACCCTTGGATTCTCATCCAACAGTCGAAATCATGTGCTATCACAGCCATCAAATCGACCATCCGCGTCCTCAGCATAGTGGTGGAGCAAGGTGCTCTCAAAGGAGGGCTGCAGGTTCGAAACCTCGCTAGCCTCTCAATTTCTCTGCACGGAGGTGCGTGCTTATTTGGTCCGTCGATGAGTAATCGAGCGGCGTCGAAGCGGGCACGTGGCATACAGGATGCATGCAATGTGCAGACTTGTGATCTTATGCGATATCGCACGCGTGGGGAGAGCATAATTTGGGCGCGATCTTAGCCATCCGTTCATGATCCAACGGTGCGGGTGCATCCCTCGAAATCTCAGAAGCGTGCTTAGCACGATTACTCCAGCATACACACATGATCTTAGCTCGCCTCAGCCCTTGATCAAGATCGGAGGGCCCTCCTTTCTCCACGTGATGCCGCTAGCTGAGGCACTTCATTGTTTGGCCTGTGGATGAGTGTGACATGCATGCATGTCCATTGCATCCCCATTAAGACCCATGGCCGAAAATCCACCCTCCCTACACCTATATAAACCCCCTTATGCGTCCATTCTAAAACCATGTCTTCCTACTCTCTCCACACCTCCTCTAAAGCTTTAAGAGCTTGTCTCAAGTCTGGGATGCTCCATTAAAGTTATAAAAATAATTTCTTTCCCCACATTCTCATCCCCATTCGTGGAGCATCCTGTGGCCGTCTTCTCACCATTTTTGGGAAGCAGATCCTCGTCGCGACGTTATCCTGTCCGCCCTCCTTCCTCTAGCTCTATTCTTCTACATCCAGCCTTTCACCACCTTTGTCTAGGCGCCGTCAAAGGAGTCATCCTCTAAGCAACCGTCGAGGGAGATTTCCTTATCTCATTCTATGTTTTTATCGCTTTCTAGTGTAGTTTTATTTTTTGCAAGTAGTTGTAATGAACCTTGATTTGTTTTTATGAAATAATTGTTCTCCCTCTCTCTATTTCTCTCTCTTATTTTACAAGTAAATTAGCTAGATATTTTTGTCCTGATCTCTTTGTAAAACATATAAAAAAATGGAAACATATAAAAATACTAAAAACAAATAAAAGTAAATGTGGATTTATATAATCAAACGTTTGCCTCCCTGTGTTCGACTTGGGTCTCACTTTGAGTTTCAGTTAAAAATATTATTTGACAATCAGATTTTCTTGTGAATTTGCAATGACATAAGTTTTCCAAATTTTGACTTTTCTTTGCACAATTTTCCGCTCATCATTTCTGAGTTGATTGTGGGTCAAAATAAGAATATACACTTTATACACCCACACTTGAGGCACATAACTTCTATTGATTTTTTCTACTTAACTGGGATTCCGACCTATGGAACCAGTACACGCACAAATATACATATAAAAGAGTAGAAATTAGATTAGGTTAGCCACTTTTGTGTGCCTTAATAGTGATGCATACGACCAATTGATTGATCTGTATGAGTCGTACCACTTGATTTAAAATCAATTTATTCAGTAGTTGATAAACACCAGTTTATCATCATTCTTATGCCTTAAAACATATCTAGCTCTTAGGATTTTAACTCCACAAATGGGTTTTTGGGCTGCATTAGGCATAAATTAGGTTAGACATGCATTACACATTTTGTTGTTTTTTGATGTGTTTATTTGAGCGTTAGGGTTAAACAGATAATTAGATCCCTAGAACCCTAGCACTCAGTAAGGTAACTGATGAAGGAGAAGCTCAAACCAGTTGGGACTCAGCCTAATCCAGCTCATCATAGCTAGATACTAGCTCACTTGAACTAGGGTTAGCTCATCCTTGCTCCCTTCAACTCATTTCAGCTGAATGGTAGCTCAAGATAGCTCATCTTAGCTCACCCTAACTTAAGTCAGCTTAGATCTAGCTCAACTTAGTTGAGTCTAGCTCATCTTAGCTCCTATCAGTTCACTGGGAACTCTAGTTAACTCAACTAAGTTGACTGGAGTCCACCTTAGCTTAGGTCCAGCTACCTTCAACTCTACTCAACTTAAGCAAGTTGAAGATGACTTCACCCTAGCTCAGGCTAGCTCAAGTTCAGCTCCCGGGGACTCCACTTAGCTCAACTTAGTTGAGCTAAGCTACTTTAGCTAGCTTAGGTCCTCCCCGGGAAAATCAGACCCAGCTTACCTCA
This sequence comes from Thalassia testudinum, assembly GCA_037157565.1. Taxonomy (NCBI): domain Eukaryota; kingdom Viridiplantae; phylum Streptophyta; class Magnoliopsida; order Alismatales; family Hydrocharitaceae; genus Thalassia; species Thalassia testudinum. The sequence continues at coordinate 153,077,650 of JAZHRO010000031.1, forward strand.
GCATCTTTCAGCAGAAGCCAGCTTACTTTAGCTTGGCTTAGCAGCTAGTAAAGAACTAGCAAGCTAAGTCAACTAAAGTAGCTCCCTACTATTCTCTTCAGCAGCCACCAGCTCCTATACAGCTCCAGATAGCTCTCCTTCAGCTCCTCCTCAAAACCCTAGCTCCTTCTACTCCCTACCCTACTCATCTACTAGCTAAGCTAGCTTAGCTACACCTCAGCTCCCATGGCCTTCCATCACCTACAACCTAACTCCACCTCACCATTTAACTAGTCCACCTAGCAAGCTACACCTAAGCTCCACCTAAGCTACCCTACTTGGCGCCAACTCAACCACAACCCTTCACACCACCACCACCTCCAAGAGACACCACAATGTTGGCACCAAACTCCCCTTTCATCTCCACCATACAACCAACCTCCCAAGCCATCTCCACCATCCACCTACTCCCTTTTAGAAGCCCCCATAGTTGGCACCAAACCCATGGCATCTCTCCATAGCTGGTGCCAACCTATGGTGCCTCTCCACTATCATAACCATCACCATCACATCCCTTAAGGTGCTGCTACCCATTCTCCACCTTAGGATCCCCATAACCACCGCTAACCACCTCCTTAAACCCATCCTAGCCCTACACAATCCCTACGCCAACCACCCTTCTCCACCTTTATAAAAACCCTCCTAACCACCACCAAAAACTCATTATTCCTTAGTGTTAATACCACCTTAAGCCCACCTATAAGCCACAACCAAGAAGAAGAAGGAAAGAAGAAGATTAAGGAGGCTATCCCTTGCCTCCTTGGTGCCTTCTTCCTCTCCATTCTTCTCCTTGTGCCATGCCAAGAGGAGGAGAAAGCTCTTATCAAGGAGGACGAGCAGGCATTGGAGGAGAAACTAGGGTGGTTCACGCCCACCCTTGGAGCAGACAATTGAGGTGGAGAGCATCCACCTTAGAGGAGCCATTCAAGGAAGGAGAAGAAGGTGACCTTTTCAAGCCAAAGAGCAGTTAGGCTTGGAGCAAGAAGACTCTCTTCTTCACCAGATTTTGCAAGAAGATTTGTGTTTGTAGTATTTTTGTATTTTCAATTTCAAGTAAAAGCATTCCTCTACATATTTTTGTAAAACACAATTCCATCAAATCAAATTGCCTTCTTTTCAATTTTTGTTGCATTTGCTTTTATCTTATTTCTAGCACTTTTTCACCCCCTCTCCCTAATTACTCTAGGCCTCCACGTGCCTAAAGTGAGCTTAGGGAGAGGCTATTCTTGTCACCTTATGTTGAACTTATAGGTGTTAGTCTCTTTCCCTATTTAAAAGTGTGATTGCCTTGTTATTCAAAACCATAAAAATTATATATGCAAAAATATCAAAAAAAAAGTTGAGTTTCATGTTCAAGTAAGAGATTGATTTTTGCAAAAAGTTGCCTCATTGGACAACCTTAGATACCACTACTATCTAGGTTATAAATTTAAAAGCGATTGCGATTTGACGTGTTATGATTTAAATCCCTAATTTCAAATCATGCCAATTTTTCGCATCAGTAGTTGCCCCTTAGGATCTAATTGTTAGGTCAGAATCAGGCACTCAATATTCTTTTAAGTTTTAAAGAAAAATATTTGAACCCGTGCTTTCAAAACCTGGTGTGCCAACTGAACCTTGTCTAAATATACCTAAAGTTGAATCCTAAAGGATATTAAGCAAGATTCAAACCTTAAAATTCACCTCATCCAAAAATAATCTTGCTTGAAAATCACTAGTTGTGCACTGATTGCATAGCAATCATGGGTCCTAATCAACCTAAACAATGTCTGAACCTTACTTAATTTGTGGATATTGCACTCATATCTTGCATATCATGCATTGCATCAGTCTATTTAGAATAAGATGGGATATCCTGCTATTTAATGATTTTTATTACTATTTGAAGGTAATAAAGTGATTCAGCATGAAGGAGATAGTGGAATAAAGCAATAAAGGAAGAAGAAGACTGATCCAAATAAGAGGAGTGAGGAGAAAAGCCTTATCCCTACCCTTAGAAACCCTAGGATAGCCTTCCCAAACCCAAAACCACCTCTATTAGAATACCTTAGCCTCAAAACCTAAACATGGATAGCACTATCCATGATCTTATCCACCCTATCCCTCTCCCAAACACTTAGGAACCCCACCAGGCACCCTAGGAAACCTAATTAGAGACCTCCTAAGCCTAGTCCACTATCCATAGCTCTACTTATCCTATCCTTAACCCAATTGAATCATCCCATACCTAATTGGTTGCATCTGAGCCAAATTAGATCCACCTAGGATCTAATTGACTCATATCTATTAGGGTTACCCTAGCCTAATCACATGCACACATCTAATTAGACTTGACCTAGACCTAATTAGGTTCACTCCTATCCAATTAGACTTTCCTAAGCCTAATTAGGTCCATACCTACCTAATTTAGATTGACCCAACCTTTTTAGCACCTAATCCTACCAAAACCCACAACCTAGCCCTACGAAAAACACACACCCACACACACACACACACACACACACACACACAGCCCTTCCTATTCTACCCCTACCAAACCCACGCACACTCTCTTGGAAACCCTAAAACTTGTGTCAAGCCTAGATCCTAAGATGGTGGCATTGGCTATTTTTGGAGCCACCAAAAATGGCAACCAAATGGAGCCTCCTCATAAGGACAAAGAGAGAGCCTTGAAATTTCACTCCCATTTCCATTCACTCTCTTCCTCTCTCAACTTGCGACCACACCTCCTCCTCTCCCTCTCAAGGCCATCCTCCTCCTCCAAGGCTCCCTCCATGGATGGTTAGGAAGAAGCTCTCCAAACTTTTTCAAGAGTGGCAAGAAGAAGAAGTGCATAAGGGTGCAACACCTTCTCCTTTCTTCTTGTGGGCGTGCCCTCTTCTTCCACCATAGAGGATCTACGCCCCCATTTTCTTTTCCTCTTAGACGGCCATAGAGAAGACCCCCCTCAAGATCTTCTCAAGGATGACCATTGGTAGAGAAAGGGTGCAACATCCTCCTCTCCACTTGGGTGCACACACCCATCCTCTTCTCTTTAGTGGACGGCCAAGAAGGCTTCTCCTTAGCCTCTCTTGGTTGATCCCTTTCTTTAGTTTATCTTTATTTCCATGTATCCAGATTTTATAGTGACTTAATTTTTGATGCGTAATACTCTTGTCTAATGGTTTGATATGCATGCTATTATCTTCACGGCTTACAACTTTGATGCATGTTTGTTAGTGTACTTAGGAGAGTCCCATTTAGGTTTGTCACACCATGCACGGCCACCATGACCCCACTTAGATGCACGTAGTTACTTAGGTTTTAGCTAGAACGTCTAGATCTAGGTTTTGTTTTGTGTCTCAAAATAAAAATAAAAAAACACAAGAAAGACAAAAATATTAGGTTAGGTTAGATTTAGGTTAGAAAAGCCGATTCAAATCTCGACTTGTTTTCACGCCTCCCAGAGACGAACGATCGGAACTCAAATTCTGAAAAGAAAAGAAATCTAAGTGAGTTTCGTAAATAATTAAATATTCTGATCAAGGGTTTAACGCGACTATACTACGATTTCCAACAATTTCAAAACATGCGAAAATGGACTTGTCATGCACACACACACATTAAAATTGATTTCTAAGGGCACAACCTATCTAAAAGGCCCATCACATTGTAAGAGTGCATTCAAACCTAGGCTTAATTAAAATCGAGTAGACGTTAACTTTAAGGATTGACTCACTCTTCGGGGCCCAGATCGAGATTATTTCTGATTAATCTACTTATACCAGTCTATCTGATGTCTAGATAGGAGAGTAGTATCAAACGATCGTGGTTGGGGGTATCAAAGGAACCCAAGGCACAAGCTAAAGGAAGAACTTTCTCCCCAATCCCGCCCTCAGCTGGTTGGATTGACCAGATAAAAGTAGACTAAATCGTTTGCAATCTTAAGATGGGTTCTAAGAATTTTTAGATCTTTAGGCTACCCACTTAAGGACAGGTTTGAATTGCTTGTACTGCAGGGCTCCCTTCCTTTCTCTGTTTTTCCCTCCAGCTTTGCTATGTATCCTTCCACCTCTTACTCGCACTTCCACTCCTACCCTCCTACTACCATCTATTCCCAAGATGATTATTATCCCAACTTGACCTATGATCATCCATCTGCTAGTTGGGATAACTCTGATTGGGGATATGATTCTGGACCTTAGTGTCCAGGGCCTAACCCTGAACAACAAGACTATGATTATTATCTTTCTCAAGCCTATACTGATTATAGATCTTTGCTTTCCTATTAACAACCTAATCTGATCTACAACCAAGAAGGATATGATTATAACACTGATCCTCCCCAGGATTACAATCATATAGGTTACCACCCCTCTATGAACAACTTGATCTGGCCTACTATCAAGGAGGACCCTAAGAACCTTAATTCCTTAACTCTCTTGAACTGAATCCAAACCCACCCAACCCTGAACTGAACCATTCGGTTCAGGTGAACCAGGTCCAAGATAGGGTATTGGTTAACTTGAGGAGCACCATACGATCTTTAGAAACCCAGCCAACACCCATCACTGAAGAATTGGAGCCCTTGATTTAAATGATTAATGATTTGAATGGTTCGTTATTGGATTGGCTCCAAGATATTGAGGATAAGGGCTCGAGTGAGTTTTTATTTTGGAAATTATCAAGATTGAGGATGAAATTCGTGGTTACCTCAGTCTAATCTTGGGATGATTCCTAGGATGAAACCCCTTTAGGGGAGCTAATGTCAGACTTCACTCAGGCACTTGTAGGGGGAGACCCATTTTATGAGACTTGGGATGACCAAGTTGGCTTAGAGCAACCAATTGAGGCTGATATGATTTCTTCACCTGAGATTCCAGCACTAGGGTATAAGGAAAAATGTCTCCATGGATCAAGGAATAATAGATGATTTTGAGACATATGAATGAAGATCAAGATTTCTTTGATAGTGATGGTGAAGAATCTTTACGTGCAGTATTACTTAAGGTTAAGGTGAATTATTTTAGTGAGACAAATGGGCTTGAGGAATTTGACGAATTATTTGATGGTCCAATAATTGAGGAATTTGATTCTATTGGGGTTAACATGGAGGATTCAGAGCCTGATTTAATGAGTCACCCTATTCCTCAACCACAGCCTGTCGAGTATAATGATAATTTTATTTTGAAAGTTACTGAACCAAAGTTAATTTTGATTCAGCCACAAATTTTGGATTTAGGATAAATCAGATGGGGTGAATAACATGTTGGAGGTCCCAGAAAACCTGATTTTGGAGGATAGAAATTTGGAAATGAAAATCTGGGAGGCTAATTTCGAGGAAAATACAATTGTGGATCTAAAGGTTTCTATTTACCTAAAATCACGTACATTTTATTAGGACCCTTATGACATTTTTTATTTTGCCAATGTGAAACCCAAGTATAAAACAATGGATTATATTTTTGAGCCGAATTCAAAATGGACAAATAGTCCTATTAGTTTAAAACTTTATTTTGTCAAGAATTTCAGACTTAGGTTGCACACCACAAAACCGCAGGCCCAACCCTACAAGCACAATGGTCTCCGATTCTAGGTAATTTTCATCCAGAACCTTAGAATCACTCGATCCTGGTGCATGGGTTTGCATCATAACCTGGTCCACATTTGTGGACATTCTCTACTGGTACGTCAAAGGATTAATCTTTTTCTCCAGATCCTCATTTGCCATTCTGATTCTTGTATTTTTTCCCCCTTGTTTATTTATTGTGCCTAGTTGAAGGCAATAAATTTAGCACTTATGTATATTCTTTGAGGAGCTAACCAGATCTATCATGAAATTTATGTGATATTATGTTTTTTTCTCCCTTTTCATGTCTTTATTTTTACAATGAGGACATTGCATTGATTAGGCATGGGGGGTGGATACTTAATCTTGAATTTATTTTGTTAGCTCCATAGAATTTCTTTTATTTAGAAAAAAAAGAAAAAAATTAAAGATCCATAAAGACAAAAATTTAGAGAATTAGCAGAAGAGAATTTAGACATTAGAAATTTGTTAACTTTAGGAGACGATACTTTAGGGCCTGAACACTTAGATTCTTCAGGTCTTCGGGCTTAATTAGCCCAAGTGTCCACTAAAGTTTGGACCTATTTCTTTAGTCCTCGCTACATTAATTTTATTTTAACTTGGCTAATAAATTGGAGTGATAAGTATGTGACTTATTAATCCGCCCTCTGATTTGAGGGGGCTCTAAGTTTAAAGCATCTGCACACTATTTGCACTGACTCACTTCTCAATAGTTTTAATAAAAATTAGGTAGCTAATGAACTCTTTAGGGTGATATGGCTGGCAAGTTGTCGTGGGTATGACCCCCTATTGACCGGTTGTCTAGAGTCCAGCTACATGACCATTCTCTTTCTACTTCCTTTAAGTAAATCTTAGATCAGGGAAGCCGCCAACTCGAAAAAAGAAAAAAGAAAAAAATATACTTAAAAAGAAAAGAAGAAAAAGAAAATATAGAAAAGAAGAAAAACAAAAAAAATAAGTCACACTTCATCGCACGGGTATAGCGATTAAGTTGTCATGGGTAAACCCCCATTGTCGATTGTCTAGAACCCAACCTACAAAAATGCACAAATAATTCCTAAACACTTAGGAAAAAGTGAAGAAGTAGAATAAGCCAATGAGATATACACTGGATTCACCCTTTTGTTGATCCCATAAAAATAAAAGTACGGAAAAAGCTACCAATTAAAAAGATAATCGTTTAGGCAGATATTTTTACGTCACCTAGGGTCGTAGAAACCTGAAGTCCATTTTAACCGTCACTTAGTGAGTTTATCATGTTTTCACAAATAAGATGCTTAGAACTTAGAGTTCTTTTAAAGTCTTGGGTGGGTTGGGTAGCCGTAGAAAGCTACCCCGAAACCTTAGACATAAATACCAAAATATTAGAAAAGAAGAAAAAGTAGAAAAAATATATACCTTCCCTTTTCATTATAAGGCGAGGACTTGGGCGGTTCGCATCTTAGCAGGCACCTGGGCGCTATTGAGTCTTTGTAATTAGGTCTTTAATTAAAATTTTCTACTATTAATAAACAACTTAGGCCTACGTAATTGAATTCTCATTCTGTTCTTATACATAGCATTTAGTTTAGCTTTACTAGGAACTAGCAAAAGATAGGCATGGGGGTATGATATATACTCATCTATTTAAGATAAAATGCATATTTATGCATGTTCATAGGCTTATGGATGCATTTAGTATTATAAATATTGCATAGCATGCATCATATTGTATTTAGGTTGATTTGTATAAATTATATATTAATTCACTTATTTCTGTGACTAGGGGACAAGGAGACATCTCATGGATTCAGATGAAAAATCTAACCGTACGGATGGATTTGGATGAACGGTCGTAACCCAACAGCGTGAAAATCGATCCAATTGGATATCTATAGATCCTCTATGAACATTTAAAGATGGATAACCCAGATGATTCCATGTGGCATCATCTAAGCTACCCATGACCACTCGTAGCTTCCCTTCATCCATGCGCTTGCATTCCAGTCGTTGGATCAAGATCCAACAACTGAGATCCTCCATGGCTGAAGCAGCTCCACTTTCAAACTTCAAAGGGATAGGCCACATCAATTCTTAGCCATTGGATCATCATCCAATAGCTAGGAAGAAGGCACGCCACATCTTCAGAGCTTGCCATGATCAGATCTGGATCGTTGGATCCCCATCCAACAGTAGAAATCATGTGCCATCATAGCCATCAGCTCGACCATCTGCACTCTTTGTGTAGTAGTGGAGCAAGAAGCTCTCAAAGGAGGGTCACGGGTTCGAAACCTCTCGCAACACTCAATTTCTTACACGTGGAGGTACGTGCTTATTTGGTCCATTGATGAGCGATTGCATGGCATCGAAGCGACCACGTGGCACATCGGATGCACGTAATGCATGGACTCGTGATCTCACGCGATATCACATGTGCAATCGCATGAGCGGGGAGCGCACGAACTCAAGTGCAATCAGGGCACGATCTTAGTCGTCAGTTCGCAATCCAACGGTGCGGGTGCATCCCTTATTATCTCAGAAGCGAGCTTAGCATGATTACTCCAGCATGCACACACGATCTCAGCTCACCTCAGCCGCTTGATCACGATCGGAGGGCCCTCCTTTCTCCGCACGATGCTGCATGCACCTATATAAACCACGATGCTACGCACGATCAGCATTTCCTTGTTTGGCCAACGGGTGTGTGGGACATGCATGCATGTCCCATGCATCCCCATTAAGACCGATGGCCGAAAATCCACCCTCCCTACACCTATATAAACCTCCTTACACCATTCTAAAACCATCTCTTCCTACTCTCTCCACATCTTCTCCAAAGCTCTAAGAGCTTGTCCCAAGTTCAGGATGCTTCATTAAAGTTATAAAAATACTTTTTTTTCACACATTCTCATCCCCATTTGTGGAGCATCCCGTGGTTGTCTTCTCACACGTTCGAGAAGTAGATCCTCGTCATGAGGCCATCCTGCCCTGTCCTCCCTCTAGCTCCGTTCTTTTACGTCCAGCTTCTCACTACCTTCGTCCAGGAACTGCCAAAGCGAGACGTCCTCCAAGCAGCTGTTGAGGGGGATTTCCTCATCTCATTCTGTGTTTTTTATCACTTTCTAGTATGTTTTATTTTGTGCAAGTAGTTGTAGTGACCCTTGATTTGTTTTTATGAAATAATTATTCTCCCTCTCTCTATCTCTCTCTCTTATTTTGCAAGTGGATTAGCTAGATATTTTTGACCTGATCTCTTGCTTTGTAAAAAATACAAAAAAATAGAAAAATATAAAAACACCAAAAATAAATAAAAGTAAACACGGATTTCTATAATTAAACGTTCGCCTCACCGTGTTCAAACCGGGACTCACTTTGAGTTTTAGTTATAAATATTATCTGATGATTGGATTTTCTTGCAAATTTGCAACGACTCGGGTTCCAATTTTTTGTTGGAACCTTGTTCCACATCATGTTTTGGTGTGAACAAAATTATTATGAATTAATGTTTGCATTAAGTGTTCTTCAGATTTAGGTGAAGAAGCAAGGCAAACAGGAAATGATGGAGGAGAAGATCATGATAAGGAGGCTTGATGAGAAAGAGATAGTGATGACAAGGAGGAGGAAAGATGACAAGAGTCGAGGAGAAGAAGATCGTCTTCGACTTTAGTTTCTTTTTGTTTAGATTTTATTTTCATAGAATGTATACCTCTTAACAAAAGAACTTAACTTAGATTGTAAAATCAATTAGAAATAAATTATGATTTATATGACATTCATTTTCAAAGAACGTAATAAATTAAAATACTTAAAATAGGTACTTGTAAACAAGTATCGGTACTGTTCATCAGTACTGGTATTTGCAAGGCACATGTTTGAGACTTCATCTCAAACTGTGAACAACAAGTACCGGTACTAATCATGAGTACCGGTAATGGTTGGCCACAGGTTGAAGGCTTTATTCTGGCCTGAACCTTACAAGTACCGGTACCCATGATGAGTATCAGTACTGTTAGGTTATCGTGCCCATGTAATCTCAAACCTGGGAGTCACAAGTACCGGTACCTATGATGAGTACCGGCATTGGCACTCAGGTGCTGGTGGCAGTGAGCTGCTAGTACCGGTACAGGTACTTTAGTACCGGTACCAGGTAGCCGTTGGCTCAATTCTGAACGGATAGAATATTAATTCCAATAATGTGAACGTTGGGAATTAATTCCCAACGTCTAGTAGACGAATCTTTGAGGTCCTAAGCTCTATATAATGACCCTAGGATTCTTTATTTGCACACAAGAAAGATTAGAAATACAAGAGAAATTTCTAGAGCTATATTTCCCAAATTTCCACCATATTCACAAGAGAAGAAATCGAGCTTGCTGCTCTCAATCTCTCTACGTTTTGCAAGCACTGCAACGACGTGATTTCTTCACACATTGTCAAAGCGATTCACGCTTATTCTAGGCTCTCAAAATTGGTAATATTATTTTAATTATTATTGAGAGGCTTAGGTTCTTGTTGTAAGAGTTTTCTTTCTTACACCAGTTTTCACTTGTATTTTGAGCATTTGCTCGTTTGGGTTTTAACAAACCCGTTTTTGTAATTGGGTTGAGGTAACTCGTTAATTACCCCGTTTAGTAAATTGATTCTCTCAGGGTTGAGAGAATTGGGTTAAAAATCCTAAATTGGGAGGCTTAGGTAGTGGAGTACCCAAGGGAGGGGAACCACTATATATCTTGTGCCAATTTCTGTGATTGTGTTTTTTGCAGATTATCTTTCTTGTTATTACTAATTTGTTTGCTTAAGTATTTGTGCACGTAGATAGCAACATTCCATCGATCCTACAATTTTGACTTTTCTTCGCACGATTTTCCACTCATCACCTGCTAGTCCCAAAAAGCTGCGTATCTCTATCACTATACATTCCTTCTATTGGTGCAAGGGCTCCATGATGGTTGTTTTTGATGATAACTGTTAACGCGCTTTCATCGAGTCTTAAGATTTATGTTGTAATATAGTCAACAAAAGCGAATCAATATTTAAATTTATAATATCGAATTGAGTTTGATATCATCTAAGGGAGCAAATAATGTGCAATTCAACCACTAATCAAATGAATAAACTTACGCATAATAATTTGATTAAAAAATAAATATAACATGCAATGAATAACACTCTCAAATAGATAAAAGCTTAAGTTATAAAGAGTAATAAATGAGCAAGTTGCAAGGCTAAAAACTTTTGTTTTAAGTAAGCACATATAGCTTCAACACTTAGGCTTATTTCAAGCCAATCAGAGGTCCAGAATATGCTCTCGGACGTCTTCAAGTTAGAAATCAGACGTCTGCAGTTTCACCAAGGCCCCTTCACAAGTCATGCCAAAGTTGACCCCAATGGTTCAACCAAGGGCCACAAGTATATGTCTCTGAACCTAGCTTAAACCGGCTCAGATCCAACTCACTGAACTGGCCCAAGCACCCAAAAACCTTTCCAAGGCTCGCACCTAGGCCGCTGATAGTGTCGGATTCGCACACGTAAAGGTTTGGATTTTGGAAAACCCGTCGTCGTAGTTCAATTCACGAGAAAATCCGTTGATCAGATAAAATTTATGACCAAAGCTAAAGTGAGACCCGGGTTGAACACGGGAAGGCGAACGTTTGATTTTGAAATCCGTGTTTCTCTTTTTATTTGTTTTTGTCATTTTTTATCTTTTGTTATTTTTTTTTGTATTTTAATAGGGCAAGAGATTAGGTCGATGAATTCTAGCTAATCTACTTGCAAAATAAAGAGAGAGAGAGAAACAATCATGTATTTTTTTAATCAAATGTTTATTACAACTAGGAAAAAGGGAAAACTATACTACGAAAGTAATAAAGATAGAGATAGTTGAGAGAAATCCCCCTCGACGGTTGCTTAGAGGACGACTCGCTTTGACGTCGCGTGGAGGAAGGTGGTGAGAAGTGGGAAGAACGAGGACGGAGCTGGAGGACGAAGGGCAGGGCAAGACAACGTCGTGGCGAGGATCTACTTCCCGAAGTAGGTGAGAAGACTATTGTGGGATGCTCCATGAATGGGGATGAAGGGAGGGAAAAATATTTGATTCTACTCTAGAGGAGCATCCCAGGCTTAGGATAAGCTCTCTTTAGAGCCTTGGAGGTGGTGAGAGGAAGAAAGGAAGAGATGAAGAAGAAGGGGAGGTGTAGGGGTCCTTTTAAAGTGGAGAGAAGATGAGGAAATCTGTCCAAGGGCTACAGCGACATTAAATGCGTCGCTGAAGATCCGTGCCAACAAATGCCCCAAATGTTGCTAAAGGTCGGCGCCAACCACGCACACACCCACACCTCACAGCTGCTCGTGCATTGTCGAAGGAGGACTGTTCGATTGGAGATGGACGGTCCTGATTGTGCGGAGATTGCGCTGCTTGGCTGGCGTTGGATCGCACGTGGAGATGTGTGTCAACACCTGCATGATCACCTTCGCTAGATCAGTGATCATCTGTAGCTGCATCTTGGTCGCTTATCCGCGATCGAGCTGTCGAAATTAAGCGCGCCTTGCCGTTGGGCTAGATTGGAGGCTCGGTGGGATTCAACCCTGCGCCTCTTGTTTGCAAACCACGTGCGCTACCGTTGTGGCAAGGGGGCATTTGAGTTGTAAGGATAGCATGGGAGCCCCGGGCGCGGAGGCTTCCTAGCCGTTGGATAATGATCTAACAGCTAGGATTCGAGGGTGTAGATGATGAAGGGCGTAGGTGGTTGCTGATGGCCGGTGTTGGGTGGCTTAGATGGCGCCACATGGCACCATCTGGGTCGTTCATCTTCTTTCTGTTGCAGAGGGTGCCACGGTGCTCGGATTGAGTTGATTTCCACGTCGCTGAACTGCGATCGTCACTCCGGATCCATTTGTATGGTTAGATTTTTCATTCGAAGCCCGTAAGGATGTCACATTGCCTCCTGGCCGTTGATCTTTCTCAAACTTCATATGATGCTACAGGATTTTGATCTAGACGATCCTAGAGGCGTTGGACTTCGATCATCATCCTAATCAGATTCGTACCTTCGGATCGTTCATCTGAGGCTCCGAAATAAATATCCTTCCCTCCTGGCTATAAAAAGGACGCAATTAACCTAGAATATACACAACTATTCTAAATGGAGAATGATGCATGCTCTGTAATATTTATAATATGAAATGCAAATCTAAGCCTAGGAACATGCATGAATAGGTAGTTTAACCTAATTAATTATCTACATTATACCCCCATGCCTATCTATTGCTAGTCCCTAATAATATTAAAGTACATGCTATGTATAAAAGTAGAATTAGGACTTGATGGCTTAGGCATAAGTCATTTATTAACAATAGAAAATTTCAACTAAAGTCCTAAACTACGAAAACTCAATAGTACTCAGGTGTCTGCCAGAATGCAGACTGCGCAAGTCCTCGCCTTATTTGAAAATGGAAGATACATTTTTTTGTTTTTCTTCTTTTCTAATCTTTTTGGTCTTTTGGAGTTTGAGAGTTTTTGGATAACTTTGTACAGCTACCCGACCCGCTCAAGACTCGAAAAGGATTCTAAGTGCCAAGCATCTAGTGAAAAGAGTGAAAGACTCATTAGGCAGTCGTTAAAACGGATTTCAGGTTTCTATGACCCCAGGTGACCTTAAGAGTTTCTACCTGAAGGTTTATCTTTATGAATGGTAGCTTTCTCCATACTTTAATTTTATGGGGTCAACACAAGGAAGAATCCAGTGTATGTCTCCCCGATTTACTTTACTTCCCTTCTTCCCTAAGTGTTTTGGAAATTATTTGTGCATTTTTGTGACTTGGGCTCTGGACAATTGACCAATGAGATATTATTCATGGTAATTTGCTAACCATACTTGTGCGGCAAAGTGTGGTTTTATTTTTATTTTCTCCTTTCTCTATTTTTTTCCTTTTTTTCTTTTTATTTTAGGTATTTAATTTTTCTCTTTTTTCTAAGTAGGTGGCTTCTCTGATCTAAGATTTACCTAAAAGTAGTAGAATGAGTGTGGTCAAGTAGCTGGGCTTTGGACAATCGGCCAATGGGCTGTTATCCATGACAACTTGCTAGCCATACTACCCTAGAAAGTTTATTAGCTATCCAATTTTCGAAGAAACCGTCGAAAAGTGAGTCAGTGCAAATAGTGTGTAGATACTTAGGCTTAAAGTCCCCTCAAATCAGAGGGCTGGTTGATAAGTCGTATACTTATCACTCCAATTTATTGACCAAATTGAAATAGAATTACTTGGCGAGGACTCAAGATTAAGTCCACATTCGAGTGGACACCCAGGCTAATTAAACCCGAAGACCTGAAGAGTCTAAGTGTTTAGGTTCTCTTATATCATTTCCTAAAGTTAATAACTCCTAATGCCTAAGTTCTCTTCTCCTGATTCTATTTTTTTCTCTTTTTTTTAAAGAAAATAAAAGAAATTCTACAGATCTAACGAAATAATTTTAGGATTCAGTATCTATTCCCCATGCCTAAATGATGCAATGTTCTAATTGTAGAAATAGAGACATGAAATGGGCGGAGTAAATAGAATATCACCTGAATTTCGTGACAATCCGGTTAGCTGTGCAGAGAGAAGAGAGTATACACGCGTGCTAAGTTTTAATGCCTCTAGCTAGGCATAATATACATACAAAGAAGAATTTGATAATTCACAAGTGCAGGTTAGAATCAAAATAAAAATATTGATCCTCAAACCCACTAATAGAAGATATTTATAGACGTGGACCATATTATGGTGCAGACCCATGCCCCAGGGTTGAGTAGTTCTCAAGTCCTAGATGAAAATCACTCAGAATCAGAGATTATTGTGCTTGCGGGGCCGGGCCTATGTTTTGGTGGTGTGCAACCTAAGACTAAAGTGGCAGATAATGGGTAGATCTGATTCACTCAGCTCAAGTGTCCACATAAAGTTCATCTTAGGAAGATAATCAATTATTCCGAGCCTAGGTTGCACATGAAAGATATCAAAGGGTCTTGGTAGAAAGTAGGTGGTTTAGCTCAATAGGTACCCTTAGATTCAAAATTGTAGTTCCCTTAGAAGTAGCTTCCCAGATTTTTATTTCCAACTTCCTATCCTCCAAGATCAAGGTTTCTGGGACTTCCAACATATCATTCATCCCATATGATTTACCCAAGTCTGGAAATCGTGGATGAATCAGAATTGACTTGGGTACAACGATATCAAAAGTATGATCATTCGGCTCTTAGGGTGTGGTTGAAGGTTAGGGCTACTGATTGGATCATTTATTATATTAGGATCAATATCCTCCATGTCAACTCCAATCGGATCACAATCTTCAATAATTAGGCTATCAAATGGTTCATCTTGCTTCTCGAGCCCATTAGTCTCACTAAAATCATTCTCCTTAAGCTCAAGTGAGACTTCACTAAGAGATTCCTCACCCTCAGAATCAAAGAATTCATGATCCTCTTTTATATATGTCATTTCATGGTCCATGAAGACATATTTTTCGTCATTCTCTGGCTTTGGGATCTTGGGTGAGAAACTTGGTTCATCCTTAATGGGTTGCTCTAGCTTAACCTGGTCATCCCTAGCCTTAGAACATGTATCCCCCCCGATAGGTGCCTAAGCAGGTTCAGACATTGGCTCTCTTGAAGGGGGTTCATCTTGAGAATCATCCCAAGATTGGACTAAGGCAACCACAAATTTCATCCTCAACCTCGATAATTTCCTAAGTAGAAACTCACCCAAGCCCCTATCCCTAACATTTTGGAGCAAATCCAATAGAGAACTATTAAGTTCATCAATCATTTTGATCATAGGCTCTAATGTTTCAGTGCATGGTATTGGCTGAGCTTCTAAAGATTGGATGGTGTTCCTCAAGTTAGCCAACACCTTGTCTTGGACCTAGTTCACCTGAACCGAATGGTTCAGTTCAGGGTTGGGTGGGTATGGGTTTATTCTAGGGGAGTCAAGATATTGAGGTTCTCGGGTCCCTCCCTGATAGTAGGTCATCTCGATTTTTCAAAGAATGGAAGTGACCTATATTCAGTGGAATACTGGAGAGGTAGGTGTTATAATCATCATATCCTTCCTGATTGTAGATCAGGTTGGTTTGTCATTAAAGAGTGGAGATCTATAATCATTGTAACTCTGGGAAGGATAGTAATCATAGTTTTGTTGTCTAGGGTTAGGCCCTGGATACTGAGGTCTGGATTCATATCCCTAATCAAAGTTATCTCGGCTAGTGGATGAGTAATGATAAGTCGAGTTGGGATGGTAATCATCTTGAGGATATGTATTGATAGGAGGGTAGGATTGGAAATGTATGAAAGATGTGGAAGGATAAATTGTGGAGGAGGGAAAACAGAAGAGAGAAAGGTGCCCTGTAGTACAAGCAATCAACCCTGTCCTTAGGTGGGTTAGCCTAAAGACCTACAGACTCCTAGGACCCGTCTTGAGATCATAATCGATTTGGTCTACTTTTATCCAGTCAATTTAACCAGTTAGAAGGAGGAGCTAGGGAGAAGGTTCTTCCTTTGACTTATGCCTCCGGTTCCTAGTGTACTCCACAGCTACGGTCGTTTGACGCTACTCCCCTAGATAGACATCAGAAGGACTAGCAGAAGCAGATTAATCGAAGAGTGAATCAATCCTTAAGGCCAACGTCTACTCAGTTTTAATTAGGCTAGGGATGATTGTGCTCTTAGAATGTGATTGACCCTTTAGATGGGTTGTGCCCTTAATGATTGATTCAAATGTGCATGCGTGCACAACCAGGGTTTGCAAATAAGGTTATTTGATGATGTGTCTTTTAGGATTTAACCTTGTTTAGTAGCTTTTATGATTTAATCTTAGGTGTATTCAATCAAGTTCAAGAGAACACTCGATGTTTTGAAAGCACTGGTGATGATATATTCCTTTAGAAGTCAAAAAATAATGTGAAGTGCCTAGTTCAGCCCTAAAGATTAACAGTAAGTGGCAAGCTACTGATGAATGACTTTTATTTTCAGTGGTGCGGCTGAAACAGCTCAATCAATTGGCTTGTTGTACTACTTAGTTAAGGCACATAGATGTTTAACCTATTCAGATTTCTACTCACTTGTGTATTGAGTTGAAGTGTACTGGGTCCATAGGTTAGATCCTAATTAAGTGGTAGAATCAAAGTGGAATGGTGCGCCTTAAGTCAAAAGTTGTGGGTGTTTAATGTGTGTCACTTTCAGTAAATCCCACAAGAGAAGAGTTTGTTTCTTTATATATACGAGGATGAGATGGGTGGAGGTGGCAAACAAACAACCAGATCTATTTTAGGGTTTATAAAAAGCACCTAAGTTGATTTGGGTTTGAGTTATTAGTGTGGTGAAATGAAATCTAGGGTTGGGGTGGTGGGGGAAAACTTACAAATGTCTCTACCTGCACTTTACTCCAATTTACCACCTTCGACTCCTCGACTGAGTTCCTGCAAGATAATAAATCGAAGAAGAAAGATAGGTTAGAAAAATATGTAAGTAATGCGAGAAAACGTGAAAAAACCAAAAAGTGTTGCCTCTCCAGCAATGATGCTAAAATCATAGTGTCGGATTCGCATGCGTAAAGGTTTGTATTGTGGAAAACCCATCGTCGTAGTTTGATTCGCGAGAAAATCTGTCGATGAGATAAAATTTATAACCGAAACTCGAAAAGTGAGTCCCGCTTCAAACACGGGGAGGCGAACATTTGATTTTGAAATCCGCTTTTCTCTTTTTATTTGTTTTTGTTGTTTTTATCTTTTGTTATTTTTTTGGGTATTTTAATAGGGCAAGAGATCAGGTCGATGAATTCTAGCTAATCTACTTGCAAAATAAAAAGAGAGACAGAGAGAGAGTGAAACAATCTTGTATTTTTATAATCAAGTGTTTATTACAACTAGGAAAGTGGGAAAACTATACTACGAAAGTAATAAAGATAGAGATAGGTGAGAGAAATCCCCTTTGACGGTCACTTGGAGGACGACTCGCTTTAATGTCACCTGGAGGAAGGTGGTGAGGAGTGAGACGAATGAGGACGGAGCTGGAGGACGGAGGGCGGGGCAGGACGGCGTCGTGGTGAGGATCTACTTCTTGAAGTAGGTGAGAAGACGGTCGTGGGATGCTCCACGAATGTGGATGAGGGGAGGGAAAAATATTTGATTCTACTCTAAAGGAGCATCCCGGGCTTGGGACAAGCTTTCTCTAGAGCCTTGGAGGTGGTGAGAGGAAGAAAGGAAGAGATGAAGATGAAGGGGAGGTGTAGGGGTCCTTTTATAGTGGAGAGAAGAGGAGGAAATTCGTCCAAGGGCTACAGCGACATTAAATGCGTCGCTGTAGATCCACGCCAACCAATGCCCCAAATGTCGCTAAAGGTTGGCGCCAACCACGCACACGCCCACGCTTCACAGCTGCATGCGCGTTGTCGAAGGAGGACCATTCGATTGGAGATGGACGGTCCTTATTGCGTGGAGATTGCACTGCTTGGCTGGCATTGGATCGCGCGTGGAGATGTGCATCGACACCTGCGTGATCACCTCCGCTGGATCGGTGGTCATCCGTGCACCCACGTAGTTGCATCTCGGTCACTCGTCTGGGATCGAGCGGTCAAAATTAAGTGCGCCTTGCTGCTGGGTTGAATTGGAGGCTTCGTGGGATTTGACCCCGCGCCTCTTATTTGCAAACCGTGCTTGCTACCGTTGAGGCAAGGGGGCATTTGAGTTGCGAGGATAGCATGGGAGCCCCAGGCGTGGAGGCTTCCTAGCCGTTGGATGATGATCCAAGGGCTAGGATTCGAAGGTGTAGATGATGAAGGGTGTAGGTGGTTGCTGCTGGCCGGTGTTGGGCGGCCTAGATGGCGCAACGTGGCATCATCTAGGCCGTCCATCTTCTTTCTATTGTAGAGGATGCCACTGTGCTCGGATTGAGTTGATTTCTATGTTGCTGGACTAGGATTGTTGCTCCGGATCCATCTGTACAGTTGGATTTTTCATCCGAAGTCCTTAAGGATGTCACATTGCCCCCTGACCGTTGATCTTTCTCGGACTTCATATGATGCTACGGGATTCCAATCTAGACGATTCCGAAGGCGTTGGACTCCGGTTATCATCCTAATCAGATTCGTACATTCGGATCATCCATCTGAGGCCCCAAAATAAATCTCCTTCCCTCCTGGCCATAAAAAAGATGCAATTAACCCAGAATATACACAACTATTCTAAATGGAGAATGATGCATGCTATGCAATATTTATAATATGAAATGCAAATATAAGCTTAGGAACATGCATGAATAGGCATTTTAACCAAATTAAATGTGTCTACATCACGCACCCACATTCGGGTGTGTGAAGGAAAATGGGGACTCGACCCCCTGCTTCTTGGGCAAGTAGTGAGGGTGTGTGCTCCTTAATAGGCGCAATTTCAAGTGCCTTCATGAACGAGGTGGGACTAATGTCCCCCTCTTCTTCATTTTCTTCTTTTCCTCACCATGGAAGCTACTTTTCAATTGATGCAAGATGGCCGTTGAATCTTCAAGCCAACATCCTAAATGGGTTCCCACAACAAATTCGTGCAAGGAGAGAGTGATTCCTTCTTGGATTGCTCATCGGATGGAGCTCAACGTCGCCATAACCGATGGGTTCGCCGGAGATTACCTATCACAAGAAATACAGGCTTTGGGCCCTAATTAGAACACTCAAAAGTTTCTCCGTGAGGTGAAGAACGTGGTGGAGGTGTTGATTTGGTGTTTGAGGCCGTAGGGTGGTTGACCAACCGTGTGGTATGCGGCGGCATGATGGGTTGGTCGGCCAGTGATTCGAGGAGTCAAGTGCCCCAATTTCTTGAGGGCTTTTGCTCCCTAAGGTGTGGTGATGCTTGTAGGGTAGGTGGCGTGGTGGTTGAAGGTGTGGTGTCGTGGTGCGAGCTCACTGGAGCTCTCGCTGGCCATGGGGAAGAAGGAGAACAGGGAGAAAGGACTTAAACCTAATGCTAAGGACCTAGAATTATTCCACAGGAAGAGAGGAGGAAGAGGCACTATTTATTTATTGGGACGAAAGGAGAGGGAATCGTGTCCAGTGTTGGCCAGTCGGACGCTCTGGTGGGAGGAACGGTAATGACGAAGGGGCTAGAGCAACCTAGCTATGGTTGGCTAGCTTTGGAGGAGCTTGGGGAAGAAGATGGCGTGCCCAATTTGACCGTTAGATGCATGGAAGGAGGATGAAGAGGTTGCTGGAGTCAAGTTGGAGTATGGCTAGAGAGGAGGAAGAAGGAGGTTTTTTTACCAAATTTCAACTAAGATGCACATGGGCTTCAATTTCAAGGAATTAGTGTGATTCCTTGCGAATTTTGGCATAATTAGCCCATAGATTTCTCGAGCTCATGGGAGTTTACGCTCCAAATTGGAGCGTGAGATCTTGTGCAATTGGAAGAGGAAGATCTTGTTATCAATCTCTCTAAATTTGGAGGGATTTGATCCTGATTGAGGGAGAAATCCTCTCTCGAAGATTCGACGATTTAGGTTTCCTAATGTGTTGTAGTTGCTACATTTGGAGAGTTGAACGAAGATGATGTAGGCATGGATTTAAATGCAATGGAAATTGAAACTTAGGGGCTTTTGTGTTATACTTAAAGCAAATTGGACTAGAATGTAAACTAGGTTAAGACAAGCTTTGTTTGGGCTCAAAATTTAGGGTTAACCTAATTTGAACCCAAGAAATCTACTGGTGACCATGGATTTGAGTTTTGACGCCATTTGATTAGGTAATTACACAAAAGCCCAAAATAAAGCAAATTCCCGCCTAAGTCTTTATGTTTTGTCAAAATGGGTTCCTTTGGTTAAAGTGAAGGTTCCAAACCTCTTAGAATATTTTTCAATGATTTTTAGAAGGTTTATATTACATTTATTTTCACGAGAACCTATTCAATTTAAGTGAGACTGTAATTAGGGTTTTTCTCAATAAATTAATTCTCAAATTTTAGAAAATCTTAATTCAATCAATTTGAGCCCACTTCTTGTGAATTTATGCTTATTTGACCATCGATTGGTCCCTCATTTATTCTTCATTTGTGTTTATACGTTAAAATAGCAGAATTAATGGGATTTCTTGCCTTCTCATATTCAGTTCAGAATAGACTTACGCCTATTTAAAAGTTATCCAGGAGCATTCGACACTTGATTTGGCAAAACTAAGCTAGTTATAACTGATGTTGCTATTACCATCAATAAAAAGACACTTGTTAGTTAACAATTGCATTGAGTTTATAGTTTCGAATAAAATGTAAGTAGAATCAATTGTGAAGGAGTTGAAGCTCATGTATATGGAGGAATGGAGGAGCTTGACTTTTGGATAAAAGCATCAAGGAGCATGAAAATAATGGAGTTCGCTTGGAGCGATAGCTTAAAGAAGCATGGAGAAGAAGAATACGATAGAAATCAAAAATGTATTTTGTATTTTCTTTGCATGTTATTTCTTCTTTAAATTTGTGTTAAAGAGCCTAATGTATAACACCTTAATCCTAAGACCACTTACACATCCCTAGGATGCTTAGGCAAACCTTAGAATAGAATCAGGAGGCCAAAATAGGAATCAGACAGGCATATCAGGCATCCAACACTATTACTAAACGTCTGATAACTCATTTTAAGTCATCTGATACTATGACCATACGTCCAATTACCTAGGCTAGAAATTAATAGTCTATGTCCTTCCATTCAGACATCTTGAACCCATTCAAGATGTCCATCCAGACATCCGATATTCTAACCAAACGTCCATAAATAGAACCATTAGCCTGTCAGAGAAAATTATTCAAGGATCACCTTAGTATTATTTTATATTATTTATTGATGTTCGTAGAGCTTTCCAAACATCTGATAAAGAGACGTTAGACCAAAATCCAATGTCATTAGACCAAATCTAATCGTTGCAGCTTGAAAATCAATTCCTGCAGCTTCCAAACGTCCAATAGCGAGTCCAGACGTCCAATACTTCGTATGACCACTTTACACTAGAACCTTATTTAAATCTGGTCCAAAATAGGAATAAACCCGCACAAAACTAGACGTCCAATTTTTCATGCAGATGTCCTAAAATGACATCCCAGACACCTGACCTAGAACCCTATTTCTGTCCAATGAAATTAGGAACTCTGTCCCTTGTAGAAGACGACTAAAACATTGATCAGTCGTCTAACCCGTCGTCAGCCCTAAATATCAGACGTCTGATTCTGCAATCAAAATCATTATGACCCTAATTTCAGCTTGATTTGCCTTGGATTTGTTTCCAACGAGTAGGAGCCTTCTCCCAAGCCTTCTTAAAAATTCTTAAGGCCTCTATAAATAGAGAAGGACCTCCCCTTGGCTTAGGCACACCTTGATACAATTCTTCCCACTATTATACTTACTCTTGAGAAGAAATCAAAAGAAGTTAGTGTCCAAGCTCTCAACGTCTCACACTTCATATCTGAGAGCATTGTTACGTTGCGTCACTCACGCCATATAAGGGAAGTGCCTTGACCTATAGAAGCTTTGATTAGATACCTATTTTGGGCTCTATAGGTTTTATTGCATTTTTTGTTTTCTTTAGTTGGGTATTCATGTGGTGAATTTTCGCCTCCTTTGTGAGACAATACTCTTTGTGAAGAAAAAGGGTTTGAGGTATGCTACCCTCGAGTTTAAAGTAGCGTGGTTGTATTAAAGTTGAACTACCCTCATTTAAGTAGTTCAGTTCTACTTGAGATTTTTTAGACAGTGTTGATAAACATCAGTTTATCATCATTCTTATATCCTAAAACAAATCTAACTTTTAGGGTTTAACTCTACAAATGGATTTTCGAACTACATTTAGGCATTTCACTAGGATAGGCATGCATTGCATTTTAGTTGTATTTTTAATGTGCTTATTTGAGTGTCAAGGATAGACAGAGAATCAGATCCCACATACCTTGGCACTTGGGAAGGTAAAAGATGAAGAAGAAGCTCCTCGCAGCTGGATTTCAGCTAGATCCAACTCATCCCAGCTGGATCAACTCATCCTTAGCTCCATTCAGCTCATCTTAGCCGAATGATAACTTTAACTAGTTCACCTTAGCTCCATCCAGCTTACCTTAGCCGGATGACAACTCAAACTAGCTCAAGTCAATTGATCCCAACTCCATTCCAGTTCCTCCAACTCAGAAGAGTTCATTGGAAGTTCTACCTAACTAGGACTAGTTACTAACTAGACCTGGTCAACTAAAGATGACCTTAACCAGCTCAAGCCAGCTCAAGTCCAGCTCACGGAGGCTCAACTTAGCTCATCTTAGTTGAGCTGAGCTACTTGACCTAAGCCAGCTAGCTCAGTAACTTCCGGGAAAACCAGACCCAGCTCACCTTAGCTCACATCAGTGCAAGCCATCTCATCTTAGCTTGGCTTAGCAGCTAGCAAAGAATTAGTAGGCTAAGCCAGCTAAGGTAGCTCCTTGCAGCTCTCTTCAGCAGCCACCAGCTCCAGTGCAGCTCAAGACAACTTCCTCTAACTAATCACCTCCAAAATCCTAGCTCCCTCTACCTTTCCCCCCAACTCCCTACTAGCTAAGCTAGCTTAGCTTATCTAGTCCACCTCCATGGCATCCCAACCTAACCCTAAAACCCTCCTAACTAGCTCTACCAAATAAGCCTACCTAAGCTCCACCTAAGCTACCTCCACTTCCACATCATGTTGGCACCCCCACCACACGTCCCTTCACCCCTCAACCATCACCAAAATCCACCACTAAAAGTGGCGCCAACCCACCATAACTACCCCTTGTTTTGGCACCAAAACAAGGGGGCAATCCTAACCCTACACATCACCTTCCAAGCCATCTCCACCATCCCTTTTTCATCCAAAACCAACCCTTCTAGAACCTACCCCTTTTGGTGCCAAAAACATGCACCCTTACACCCATGGACATCCACCAAAGGGTGGATTCCACCCACAACCACCACCTCCCACAACCCTTGAGTTGGCGCCAACTATCCTACACCATAGGATCCTACAACCACCCTCGAAAGCCCATCTTAGCCCTCCATTGAATCCATGCCAACTACCCCTTCTCCCTTCCTAATACCCTATCTTACCTCCACCATATGGACATCTCCTCCATTAGTTAGGTTCCACCCATACCACCTTCATCCACGCCTAGGAAGAAGAAGAAAAGAAGATCAAGGGGGCAACCTACCTGCCCCCTTGGTGCCTTCTTCCTCTTCTTCCTCTCCCTTGTGTCATGACAAGGAAGAGGAGCTCTTCATCCAAAGAGGACGGTCAGGCATTGAGGAGGAATCTAGGGTGGACGTCCACCCTTGGAGGAGCACTTAGGAGCAGAACCAATTAAAGGAAGGAGCAAGGGAACATCTTCAAGCCCGGGAGCTATCGAGCTTGGAGCGAAGATTGTTCCAAGCTTCAATTGGAGGATTATCTTCTTCTATCTTCCATTTTATTTTTTTTGTATTATCTAGTAATTTGTTGTTTTGCATGAAGCATTCCTCCACATGTACTTCACTTTTTAGCAATACAAGATTTATTTTGCCTTCCAATTCTCATGTTCTAGTTAGTGTGTTTTTCATGTTATTCTAGTTGTAGTGTACATCAGACCTTCTTCTTTTAATTAACCTAGGCACACTTACCTAGTGATGGGAATATCATCATGAGCCATAACTAGCTCAATTTGATCTGATTAAGTGAATAAAAGCTCCTACATATCTTTCAGAAGGTCTTGAGGGCACAAAACATTGATTTGAGAAGAAGACAAGAAACCAAGGTTAAAACTGTAATTTTACCATCATATCATGAATGCAGAACAATTACGATTTTTCTTAGGGGTTAATTAAAGGTCAAATGATCTTAAGAGTCTAACAAGTGGGTTAGTACAGACAGAAGTATTTTCGCATGTTTTGAGAATTAAATGACTTTCGGAATCCTAAAAATAGACCCTCTTGATTTACTGAGGTTCCAGTCAAGATAAATTCTCCTAAATCCTCTAAAAATCATAGAAAAATATTCTCTAGGGTTTGGTACCTTCAATTTGACCATTGGAACCCGTCTTGGCCGAAAATAGTCTTAGACAGACTTTTGCCCTAATTTAGGTTTTTGCATAAATTACCTAGTCAAACTAGGTCAAAATCAAAATACAACTTCACCATTGGATTCCTTAGGTTCAAATTAGGTTTGTACCAAAATTTGGGCCCAATCTGAGATCATCTTGACCTAGTTTGCAATTTGGTCTTGATTGACTCTTTTATCTCACACACACACCCCTAACTTTTGAATAGTTTACAAATAGGTCCTCAACTTTGTCATCTCCTTTAAATAGGTCCCTGCCGCCATGAAATCATAATCTTACAACTCTGGTGAGCTTGATTTGGCATTTTCTCTTTGATTTCTTGATGAATCCCTATCCGATTTGAAAGAGAAGTTCGTCAAGGAATTCCCTTCCTTTTGAGGCAGATTCGAAGCTCTAAAATTGGCCCAAATCCTGGTGCGAACCTTTGAAAGATTTGGGTCCCCATCTCCGATGAACCCCCTTCCAAGTGTCCCTAAGCTCTAAAATTGGCTTCCAAGCTCTTTTCGCCCTCTAAACCCCTATAAAAGAACCCCCAGACATCACCGAGTTCCCTATGCTTGAATTTGACCGGAATAACAACCAATTCTTCGCTCCTCCTCCGGTCGAAGTGCTCCTCGATGTCCGGCAACTTCCTCCATCCCCATTCCTCGTTCGTTCGCAATACTGGTGACGGATTTATCTCCCTTCGCTCTCGCCACGTCGAGCAGTACCAGCCAGCGCCTCTATCTCCTTCGTCCTCGTCGTCCAACCCCCACCGGAGCTTCTTTCTTCCCTGGCACCGACCATACCACAACCGACGTCGCCTCTGCTCCCTATCATCTGCCAACTACTTAAATAAGTTCCCTAACTCCTCTACTTCATTTTCATACCATCCACACTTAGTTTCGACTACGCTATCGCCCGTTCACTATCATCCCTTCCATGTCCGGCCACTCCTTTGGCGAGGCACATCTTGCTCCACACACCGCTAAACTCCTCGCCATTCATCCCTGCATCTCCACCTCGACCCAAGGGGCAAAAGCCCTCTGTCTATTTTGCCAATTCACCACCCAAACACGCCCTCGAACAACCCACCTTCGCATGGCCATCTCAGTCTCTGATAGCCACCTACACACACTCTCATGCCACGCTGCACCCACCACCATGTTCGTCGTCCCACGGTGATCCTACTGGACCATCTGATGAGGCCGCAAGGCTGTATTTTTGTTTGCAAGTTTCTCACTGGAGCTCCACCACTCCCGCCATTGTTGCCCTTGCTCTTCGAACTCCAAGTGTCGTGAATCCTAGGCAACATCTCCAGGTGACGTGAAACACTCCCAGGACTTCAATTTGGCAAGAGAACCACTGCTACTACTTCAATCAAAGGAGCCTTCACCTGTAGCAGTGCATGCAAGGAACAAGGGGACTAGATAGTCCCACATCGTTCGCAACAAAGCGGACGCTGCGTAATAGGAGGAAAAAGTGATTGGGGCTTATCGCCTCAAGTCACTTGGGAGGTGAGGTCCCCCGCCATCCCATCACACGCGCCTCACCCGTGACACTGTGCACGCGGGCTTGGCTCCGATCTGACCCGCCTAATCCACGTACACCTCGGCTGTGACCCATGCCCGTAGCCTTGGTCCCAGCTGCGCTTAGATTACCCGTGACTATGGAAGGCTCTAGGAGAGTGGAACCCAGAGAGAGAAAGAGAGAGAGCACGTGCGGGTTAGGGGAGGGTTTTTCTCTGAGGAGATTTCGACAGTTAGCCAAAATTAGAGCCCCTCTGTGCGTGAAGCCAAGGCAAAGAAGAGAAGAAGAAGGTAGAGAAGAACAGTGCTTCCCTAGCACTGTAGCATCAATTGAGGCTTTATTTCCTTGATTGATACTGTTGAGATAATTGCTATTTTTGTAAGGGGTAATTGGTGATTCAAATCATCATTGTACCCTAATCTTTTTGCTTCATTGACAT
This sequence comes from Thalassia testudinum, assembly GCA_037157565.1. Taxonomy (NCBI): domain Eukaryota; kingdom Viridiplantae; phylum Streptophyta; class Magnoliopsida; order Alismatales; family Hydrocharitaceae; genus Thalassia; species Thalassia testudinum. The sequence continues at coordinate 153,104,263 of JAZHRO010000031.1, forward strand.
TTGCTTTATCATATATATCATTCTTGCTTGGATTTATTGTTATACATTAATAGAATTGCAATCTTGAGAGTTAATTGTTACTTGCTCCCTTTGTTCGATCTGGGATTTCTTTCGAGCATAAATCTTATTTATTTTCAAGCGATTTCGACTTATATTATGACGCAGTATTTATAACATCGATTTCGCTCGTAAACATTTTGTTGCCGTTGCCGGGGAGCAATGTGCAACTTTGATCTCTTGATTGCAATATCTGATTTGATATTAACTTGCTCTATCTCTTTTGATTGGGATCCATTCCAGGGATTCATTGGAGGAAGGTCAGCCACACATTAGAACAATCCAAGGGCAGGTAAACTTCATCCAATTTCCCCTAAGCCCCTGATTCTGAAAAGGCTAAAAGAAGAAACAAATCAATTATGTTCAACTTGTATTCTATTCTTAGGTTAATCATCAAGTTGCCTGATTTGATATATTCTGTTTAGAGAACATCCAAACCTTGATTTGTGCACCTACTCAGGATTTAAGGTATCTAGGGCTATCACCTTCTCTCTTGAGACCTAGGTACTACATTTGGATGAATAAATTTGGACCAATCAGAGCCAATTAGGGTTTATAGTTTAGGGTTTTAGAGACAGTTTCTTAATCAAGAATTAACCTTCCCAAACAGTGTGTGTGCCTAAGCCTTCATTGAATTAATCTATTCAAGCAAACCCTAAAATTAGGCTCTTAATTTCATTTGAACACTAAAAGGGGGACCTAAATTTCTCAAAGGACAACCAGGTGAAGTTGACCCACCTTGTTGGGTTAACAAATCTTCAAATTAGGTCACCTTGCACAAAAATATCTTAAAGTTCAAGTGAAATCATAAGCACCTTTGCACTTAACTTAAAACTGGTAGACTTAAGAGGTCAAGTCCCCATTCTGGTCTACTTGAACCCTTAGTGACAAGGTTGGGTAGGGGAAACCTTGTAACCCGTGGGGGCGCTCTATCGTGTAGGGGTCTTCGCAGGACTCTCCCTTTCTAGCTGCCCAGGTAATTCTCAGATGGACGACTTTCTGACTAAGGGGTATCATCCGCCCGAACCTTTGTAGTCATCCAAAATTTTTGGGTGTCTTGATTGGGTCCATCACCTGCTATCCTTCACCTACTCCATTGATGCATGTTCAAGAGGAGGTCCTTAAGACCACCCTTGAGGCTTGCATTAGTCATTCACTCTTGAGGTTGAGCCTTAACTTTAGTGTTTGTGCAACAACCTGATCACATTGGCATATCTTCTGATTCAGAACCTACTTCCCCCTTATCAGCTATGGATCACCAAGAAGATCAACCTAACCTTAAGCAACAATTCCATGATTTCCAAAATCAAATTAATGCCATCATCAACCCACCATTGCGTCCTCAAATGCGAGATCCCTATAATCTTGCAGTGGTGGAGATCAAACCCTGAATCAACATTCCCGCGAGAGGACCCAAGGTGGATCTCAAGCCTAGATGCTTCATATGAGCCCAAAATTTCATGGCTTGAATTCCGAGGATCCTTTCCAGCACATCAAAAACCTAAAACATTTGACCCACACTTTCGGGGCAGATGTACAGAATCGGGACGGATTACTTTTAAAACTCTTCTCATTCTCTCTGGCTAACAAAGTCGTTCACTGGTTTCAAACTCAACCACACATGATCAACACATAGGGAGAACGTCAAATCGCCTTCTTGCAAAAATTCTACCCCATTGGTCGTACAAATACGATGCAGCACCAAATCACACACTTCTCCCAATGAGCAGGAGAATCTTTACACGAGGCATGGGATCGTTTTCTCGATCTTATGCATAAGTGCTCCCATCAAAAAGTTCTGAAGTGGGAACAAGTCCAATCCTTTTACCACGGACTCCGTGAAGACATCAAGCTCTTTGTCAATCCAACCTGTGGTGGTAGCATCTTGGGTCAACATGAGGACACGATCTGGAAAATTCTCGAGAACATGTGCGAGAACTCCCTGAACAATGAGTCATTGGGTGCATATGACCAGATGTCCACCCATGCATTGACAAACAATTGGGGGCTACACGAATCTCGAGGATTTTCCGCATCCGTTGATCTGGAGTTGGTAGCCAGTCAATTGGATAAGGTCCATTATCAAAAAAAAGGTGAATGACATCCTCGTCATTTACACAAATCCACCTTTGCACCTTAAAGCACATACGCGCACCCACCCACGGGAAAGGATGCTATGCACAACATCTACCACTCCCTGGGGATGGAAGCATATCCACCCTCATTTGATTATGGCTTCGGAGGCAACTCCGGGTTAGCCCACCACAGTTGGGGGAACTCTGAACCCCCATACCCTGATTATCTCAGAGCTCCTCAGACGTGTGAGGATCTCCATGCCGTCTAGAATAATCCTTTCTCCAACACCTACAACCCTAGATGGTGGAATCATCCTAACTTTGCGTGGTCGGGAAATAACCCGAATCCGAGATCCCAATTCCAACCCCGACCACAAAACCAGCGACCATATCAACCCACAACCAAGGCCCAATCAAAATTTTCAATCTGGACCTCCTAAAGAAGATCAGAAATCTTTGATTCTCCAGACCTTGGTTGACATGCAAAAACAATACAAATAAGAGATCTCTGAGCTGCATAATCAATTGGCCTAGCTGGCAAGTGCTCGCCAGCCTAGTGCACTCCCTTCCTAGCCTCTTCTTGTTACGACCCAGTTCTCAGATCCCTACATTACCATAGACCGGCTCGCCTTGACTAATCCCAAGACCTAGTCGTCCAACAAGAAACATCTAAAAGCAAGAAAGTAAACCTAATTCACACATACAATATAACTAAGCAGAACAAACGTACAAAGTAGTAAAGGAAATAGAATAGTTATCTCAGTACATACCAGCACAACAACAACAGCAACGGAAAGCGGAAAGTAAACAGTAGTAGTAAAACAGTAACTAAGAGCCCATTAATTACTACAACAGTAGAGAAAAAGAAAGGAAGTGCTGAAGAAAAACTACGGCTGGACTCAACTGGGCCTAGCGCCCTCCGCAGCCGGAAATTGGGGCTGCTCAACTCCTGGTCCTGAACAGTGTTATGAAAAGACAGAGTCAGCGAACGCTGAGTAGAGTGGTATCTATATTATCTAAGTACAAAAACAGTAAAAGCAATAGATTTAATTCTCATTTTTATTTATCTATTTTATATATTTCTGTTTCACCCATTTCTCAAAGTATCTAGATATTTCTTGATCTTGCATGTTCCTCATGGGAACAATCTTGATTGCAGTCTTTTCCGTAGAGTAGAAGGTACACGTGGTGCTCTCCTGGCTGGGAGAGTCTCCCATGGTAGTCCTACACCCAGTCAACCACCTCGAGGTCACTGTCAAGATGTAGCGGTGACTACGGCACGCGTGATAAGTGCACGGGTAGCTACCCCGCACTGACACGTGGTCAGTCGTTTCTGCTAGTGGGTATGCCCAAAGTACTACATGGAACAGTATAGGGCCTTGCCCTCTTAGAATGGGGGTCTTGCCCCTCCACAGTCCGTGCACCCTCGTTTGACTACCCCGGTTTGCTCAGAGGGCTTAACAAGTCAGTGTAGGGTGGCTAGCTGAACCCCGGGCCTCATGGGGTGGCTAGCTCCCTCCCTACATTAGTGGCTTGCTTCGGTACCATGTACGCGAGGGCCAATAGGAGTCGGTGTAGAATGGCTAATCTTAACCCCAGGTCTCAACCCAAGGGAGGCTAGCTCCACTTTACACAAAAAGGGGACAGTTGCTCTCTTTGGTACCACGTACTCAAGGGCCAGCACACTTCTTGTCTACATTCCAGATTTTCGTCTATCCATAGGAGTTCTACTCTTAATTCCCCGTAGGGTTCGTGCTCGTGTTCACCTCATTTATCCATATCTAGATCTCATTTTTCATAATTCATTTTTCATCAATATTCAGGCAGCTCGTGTTTTCATAATTCAATTCTCAATAATATGCAGTTGGGATTTCACAGGTAATTATTCATTAAATACATGCAGCTTTTAATTATAATATAGGAATTTGCTAGCAATTTACCTTAGTCACTCATGCAAGTAAACCATATAGTACAAATAGGCTCATTCATTTCTCTACCCTAGGGGTCATGTCACATCCTAGGATTCCATTCGGCTATTCCCACAGGCACATCCTTATTTAAATATTATTAACGGAATTAAACCACTCTACCAGGAAACACGAGAGTAATGGGGGCTTGCACCGCAGACCCAGACGTCTCTGTGAGCCTGATGGAAAGATTTTCGCTTACTTATGATAGCAATAGAAGAATATGTCGTTGTAATTAATGTGGTGGAAATCTCTCAATCAGAAATTAAGATAGATATGAATTTAAACCACAATAAGGGATGTCGTATTGACAGGGAGGAATAGACCAATAAATTCACGAGTCAAGGAATACACAGTTCGCAAACTCTTCTGCAACTTTAATGCGAGGAATATGCTAATTTTAAATGAAGCTTGCAATTTCCTTAAAGGTTCAGGGGTATTTATGTAGTTTTCACGTCAGGAATTAAGCTCCAAAAATATCTGTATAATGCATGTGTAATCGCTTATCATGTAAATTCAACTTTCATGCAATTCTGATTTGAAATTCAAGGTAGAATCATGCACATAACATAAGTAAAATAATTTCAGAAAAATCTGAGTGCACCAGTGCACACGGTGGTTGTACGGTGCCTGGATGATGGCCCTCTTCTCCTGTGCTCCGCCTCCTCTTAACTCCTCTCTTCCGCCCTTCCAGGGATTTTCAAAATCCCCTCCTAATTTTAGTCGGTGGCGGTTTGCATTTGTTGAGGGTGGCTGGAGGATGGGGAAAAGATGGAGCCGGTTGTTTGAGAGGGGAATTTACCCTTCCCTCATTGTTCTTTTCCCATTATTATTCTTGCAACATAAAAACATAAAATCATTACATATTAAGTTATAAAATGCTATAAAATAGATGTAAACTTAAATAATGATGCATGCAAACATTCTATAACTTAATTTAGTTATTAACAAACCTAAAAGGTAATATTAAAGTTAACTTAGGCGTAATAAGAGTCCATTAAAATGGACTCATCAAATACTCCCATGCCTAAGATTTGCTAGTCGCTAGCAAAAATGAAAAATAATAGAAGTAATCAGAGGATTTCTTCTTGTCTTATTTCAAAACTTTAAAGATCCAGACAAATGTGACGTGATAATAGCCTAAGTAATAGATCCAAGTGAAAAGGCCAATTCGCATTGGGAGTTCGTACTTCACCCTTGGTAAATATTTCTGTCAGGATAGGCAACTACTTCCCTCAGGGATAAAGCAGAAGATAATCTGCAATTTGACCCTGGCCTTTGGCTTCGGTAGGAGATATCGAGTAGAATGGATTTGTATTTGGTGGCATACACTCATCTGGTGCTACATGTAGTCTAGTACTACGGACTCTAGATCTCTAGACTATTAGAAAAGTCAACTCAGAGAGGCTAAACAATTGTACTCTCTTGATGTTCCTGGGTGCTCACTCTTTTCTTTCTTAATGAGATCACAAATCTCGTCAGATTTAGTAATTGTACTCACTGTTTGGTGGCCTCACATGGCATCCACACTTCAATTGAAGTCCTAATAACTCTACAACTAAGTTAGAGTCCTCAACCAATATTCGGGTAATCAGAAATACTAGAAGGTAGGTATGGGTCATATTTGGTGAAACGTGATAGGTGTTCTGTTGCCTCAGAAACAGTGTTACATTATAAACTTGGACTTTTTTTTTCTTCTTCTTCCTTTTTCTTTAATATAACTATTTCTTCTTTTTCTTCTTTTTTTTTCTCTCTTTTTTTTTATAAATCAACATAATACGACAGATTTTTATTTATGAGGCATTATTAGGGACGATGATGGTCAAGAGGATATTGTGTGGCTTATTTGGTGGAAGTGCCTATTCTCGGCACTAGGAAGGAATGGATAGGACAGGCATATTTCTGACCTTTGACACTATTACCCTCCTTCAGCCGAGGACTCTATGGACGGTCGTAACCATCCACCATAGTCATAGCTTTATTAAGACTCAATTTTTGTGTATCTGCCTTATTTGGTGACTCTCAGGAATTCACACAAAGTATGCACACAGGAACAGAGAGTGAAAACTACGCCTAACTCTGAAGTATCATCATCTAATTGTCCAAAACTTAAGAGTCTTTGCACTAGCCTTTTTGCACCAGTAATCTCTCCACTTTCTTCTCACAAATATGAGGTGGATCTACTAGAAGATAGTATGCCTGGCTCCCTATGAATTGTCCAAGGGTTTAGTAGACTACAAATGCTTATTGGTTTTTTTCAAGGATCTATTACCAAGTCTACGTGCATGTGAAATAAATGTACTGGATTCTAAACTTAAGAAATAAATTTAAGAAGAAAAACCTCAAATGACAAAGGTATTCCGCTAGGGACTAACCCATTCAGCTCAAGAAAAGAGAATTTTTTTTTATACATATAAATATGTATGAAAATATTTATAAATGCTATAAACATTCTCAGGTTATACCCCCACATGCCTAAGACTGACAATGTCCTCATTCAAAAAATGCAGACATAGAAGAATATCACCTGAGGAGGAGAGTGGGAGGAGCTAAGGCTCCTCAAGCCGAAGTGCATCCAAAACCTAGCCATCTGAAAGAGTAATATACGGTTTAAGTCGCTGGCCATTTACCTTAAAGCTTGCACCTAAAATAGGGTTCCGAATCTCTACAACTCCATGAGGGAAAGTATTGATAACAACGTATGGCCCATCCCAACGGGACTTGAGCTTTCCAGGAAATAATTTAAGTCTAGAATTGAAAAGTCAGACCCATTGGTTGGGCTCAAAAGTCTTTCTAATGATGTGCTTGTCATGGAAGACTTTTGTACGTTACTTGTAAGCTTGAGAAGTTTCATAAGCTTTATTACGAAGCTCCTTGAGCTCACTTAATTCTAACATACGTGCCTTTCCCGCTTTATCTAGATTCAAGTTAAGGTTTTCAATAGCCCAATAAGCTTTATGTTGGATTTCAACGGGAAGGTGGCATGCTTTTTCGTAGACAAGACGGAAGTGAGACATGCCTAAGGGAGTCTTATACGTAGTTCTGTAGGCCCAAAGAGCATCATTTAGTTTTTTAGACCAATCCTTCCGATTAGGCCTGACAGTTTTTTCTAAAATTCTCTTAATCTCCCTATTAGACACTTCAACTTGTCCACTCATTTGGGGATGATAAGGTGTGGCTACTATGTGGTTGACTTCCAAATTTTGTAGTCTTGTGAAGTGTACATTCTTAAAGTGAGGTCCTCCATCATAAGTGAGGCTCTCCTAAGAATTCTCTCAGGCTCAAGATCAAACACTAGGTTACCCTCAAGAGAGCGTCTATCAAGCATACAAAACACAATTCAGCTTCTTATTGAGTAAGTGATGCCTCCACTCCAAAGATAAGTCAAAAGATCAAGACTTGTCCCTCCGTTCCCACGTAAGTGGTATAAGAGGGGTGTGGACTTGAAATCTTAACCTTCTTTGTTGCGGAGGTCGAATTAGTTGATATAAATGGCCAAACAAGTTTTTCACTGTAATTACGTGCCTTAATTCAACCTTCGAGTGCTCTGAGACCTATACTTTGCATGGATGATACTCCCAGGTGATCAAGTGAGAAGTTACACCAAGGACGAACAAAGGGATGTAAGTAGGGCGAACCATTCCTTTGAGGCGATGCGTATGCGGTGCCTCTTAACTACCCTTTTGTTCTTTTAAGGAGTGTCCCCCTCCATGGAGTATCAAAACACTTGGTCAAAAGACAGTATCTCCACCACCACAAAGTGCAATAGGAGGGTTTGCACCGATAAAGAGATTGGTGCCTATAGCCTTAAGGGATCGAGCCTTAGTGCGGTGCCTAATGTGCGTGCTCAGTGTCAGAAGTGTGCAACACACCGCAAATCTTTGTAATTTCTTTTGAAATCGCAGACAAGTCCCTTAGAATCAAATCAAATATGAATTGCTTTTAGGGTTGAATTTGATTATCAGTCCCACTTTTAGTTATGCGACCACTGAATTAGTAAATTCAAACAACTTGGTGGTCTTGAATTTTAATTTGAATGCAAATGTGTGAACAGGAGCTGGATGCAAAAGTTAGAAAGGTGTACTTGTCTCCAGCAATCTTCGTGCTAATATGCTTGCAATGCAATAATAAGATCAGTGTGCTTCTCAATCACCCCTAAATGCGTGCACCTAAGGGCATGCAACTTCTAAATAGGCAGCTCGATGTTTTCTTTGTTGGTTTTAAAGGCAGGCAAGCAGAAAATATAATCACGCATGCACAAAAAATAATGTAAGCCCTAGTAGCTAAAGAATGTGGGGACAAAACCCCAAAAATTCAGCCCCAATTACTACAAGAGTGAAAAGATAGAAATAAATTTTGTGACGACGGAGAATCCTTTGTGAAAGCAGGATCTTGGTCTCCTGTCTTTTCCTCGTGTGGCTTAGCTCGTGGTTGCTGTCGCCGCTCTGTTGCGTCTCGTCGCCTCGTCAGATTCCTCGCACAATAAAAAAAATTGATCAGATAATTGTGCAACTTAGAACATTCGAAAATAATGAAGTAAATCTATTACGTCTGTTGCCTCCCTGGCAACGGTGCCATTTTGACGGAGAGATTTTCGCTTATGATAACAATAGAAGAATATGTCGTTGTAATTAATGTAGTGGAAATCTCTCAATCAGAAATTAACATAGATATGAATTTAAATCACAATAAAGGATGTCGTATCCACAGGGAGGAATAGACCAATAAATTCACGAATCAAGGAATACACAGTTTGCAAACTCTTCTGCAACTTTAATGCGAGGAATATGCTATTTTAAATGAAGTTTGGAATTTCCTTAAAGGTTCAAGGGTATTTATGTAGTTTTGACGTCGGGAATTAAGCTCCAAAAATATGTGTATGATGCATGTGTAATGGCTTATCATGTAAATTCAACTTTCATGCAATTCTGATTTGAAATTCAAGGTAGAATCATGCACATAACACAAGTAAAATAATTTCAGGAAAATCTGAGTGCATCAGTGCAATGTGACCTGAATAAAATGTTAATATAAAATTGGCAATGGCTTTGAATGTAATTATTAGTGGTAAAAAAAATAGAGGATTTCTCCTCTCTCCTCCTCGTGTGTGCGGTCGTGCACGGTTGGCCGCGAGAGTCGGCAAGGAGGTGCAGCTCGACGAGGGCTACGCAATGGTGGTGACGCGGCCGGAGGTGACCGACGGTGGCCGGACGGAGGAGGATAGCCGTCGGCTTGTTGGAGGAGGCTGCTGCTGCTGCAGCCGTGCGGCCACGCATTGGGCGCTGGCGTAGGTGTGCGCTGGTGCGCGCCTGCAGATAGCTGGTGGCGAGGGCGCGGGCGTCTGCAGGGATGCTGGTGGCGAGGGCGCGGGCGTCTGCAGGGCGCTGGTGGCTCTTCAGCATCTACAGAGGGCGCGCTAGGCACTGGAGAGGGGGAAATGCCTGCGGGCGTTGGAGGCGGGCGCTGGAGGGGTGCTGGCTGGAGGCAGGTCTGCGTAGGCGCTAGAGAGGGGCAAGCGCCTGTGGGCTTGGGTTCACCTGCAGGCTTGAAGGTGTGCCTGCAGGCGGGAGCGCTGGTGGGGGTGCGGGCGCCTACGGGGGTGCGGGCGCTTGCAGGCAGTCTGGCGGGGCGCTGGTGCAGGCGCAGTGTAGCGGGCAATGCGCTTGAACAAGCCTGCAGGCGATGGCAGGCGCGCAAGGTGGAGGCACTGTGCAGGCGTGCCTGTAGAGGGGAGCGCGGGTGTGCACTCTGCAGTGGAGAAGGTGCGGTGCCTGCGAGTGCTTGGTGGTGCTGGAGCAGGTGCCTGCAGGCGTGCATGGGCAGGCAGAGGGTTGCCTGCGTGGGTGCGGGTGATGAGTGCGCGAAGGTTCTTCCTGCTGTGCAGCGCTTGCGGGTGTAGCTGGATGGAGTGGTGGACGGTGGATGCAGGTGCAGGTTGGAGGGTTGTTTGCGGTGGGAGACCTGGTGCACAGTGCACACGATGGTTGCACGATGCCTGGATGATGGCCCTCCTCCTATGCTCCGCCTCCTCTTAACTCCGCTCTTCCGCCCTTCCAGGGATTTTCAAAATCCCCTCCTAATTTTAGTCGGCAACGGTTTGCATTTGTTGAGGGTGGCCGGAGGATGGGGAAAAGATGGAGCCGGTTGTTTGAGTGGGGAATTTACCCTCCCCTCCTTGTTCTTTTCCCATTATTATTCCTGCAACATAAAAACATAAAATCATTATATCTTAAGTTATAAAATGCTATAAAATAGATGTAAACTTAAATAATGATGCATGCAAACATTATATAACTTAATTTAGTTATTAACAAACCTAAAAGGTAAGATTAAAGTTAACTTAGGCGTAATAATAGTCCATTAAAATGGACTCATCAGAGCCCCAAACGCACAGCAGGCTGAAACCCTATACCAGAGAATACATCACAAAAGGAGAGTTCAGAATAGTGTATAACAGACTCTAGTACGTAGCGGAACTCAAGAGGAAAATGCAGGTATTTCGTTTGCGTAAAACGGGCCCCGATCGGACCCTAAGCAGGTAAAAAACGTGCCTGCTGTTCTAAATCAGACGTCTGGGAATAATCCCAGATGTCTTAAAAGCCGTCAGATCTTACCTTATGTTCCTGCGGTATCCTCAGACGTCCAGACCTTCTCTGCGATCGTCTAAAGACAGTTCTAGATGTCGGACAATGTCTCCGGTCGTCTGGACGCACCTCCGGACGTCTGGTGATGTGATCAGACATCCAAAAACGTGAGGGAAAGCGTTCCGTGCGCCTTCCCAAGGACCTTTACCTGCGTACGAAATTCGTAGGTCCAAATCAGGCCAAACCAAGCCTCTGCAGTGAGGTCTGCATGGCCGTAACCACGAAAAAAACACGTACCTCAGCACTACGCGTACTTTCAGACGTCTGGCCCCAGACCCGAATGTCCAGCTGCCGCCACGGTTGTCTGGTCAACTCTTCAGACATCTGATACTTGAAAAAACCCAGTATCAAAACCTCTTCCACGAGCTGTCTCCTTCGAGAGCTTGCCTGCAAGAGCTTCCGCAGTCCCTCTCGTGGCTACAGAGGGTCGGAAGTTGCCTCCCCGAGCCCCTTCGAGTCCTGTCGAGCCTTCACCAGAGCTTCGTCGGGCTTTCGTCGAAGCTCTACCAAAGGTTCACCGACCTTGAGCCTCCTACTCCCACGCTCTCCTCCTTCCTCCCTTTCGCTCTCCCTCGCTCGCCCTCGGCTTGGCTCACTAGAGATCTGAAGGTGGTGGTGGCTGGTGGTTTGAGGAGAGGAGGAAGGGAAAAAGGGGGTATAAATAGGAGGGTGTGGGGTTTAGGGTTCGGGGGAGATGAGGAAGAGAGAGAGGAAGGAACGATCTCTGCGTGCCACCCGCGCCAGAGCGCGGCGCGCAATACAAAAATTCCACTTTCAGACGTCCGGGAACGGGTTCAAATGTCTGGTTAGATGTCTGACTGAAACTCCAGACATCTTAAATGGCTAAAAGTGTAACAGGTCATTACATCATAACAAACTTAAAGAGGATCGAAGTAGGTCTGAGAAGGCATACCCTAAAATAGCTCCGGGTACCGCTCTCGCATCGCCGCCTTAGGCTCCCAGGTCGCCTCCTCATACCGCTAGCTTCTCCATAGGACCTTCACCAATGGTACCTGCTTCCGTCTTAGACTCCGAATAGCTCTATCTAGTATCTACACTGGTCTCTCGGGATAGGTCAGGTCGTCACTCACCTCGACGCTCTCGTGGCTCAGAATGTGACCTAGGATCAGCGATGTACTTCCTGAGGTTGGACACGTGGAACATGTCGTGCACTCCAGAAAGCTAGGGAGGAAGGGCAAGCAGGTAAGCAATAGGTCCTATCCACTCCAGGACCTCAAAGGGTCTCACAAACCTCAGCGCAAGCTTCCCTTTCACCCCAAAACGTTGTAGACCCTTCATGGCGAAACACGGAGAAAGACGTGATCCCCAACCTCGAACTGCACTTCTTTGTGTTTCTGGTCAGCGTAACTCTTCTGCCTGCTCTGGACAGTGTGGAGTTGTCTGTGAATCTGCTCTATCACCTCTTGACTCTGCTGGATCAGCTTGGGGCCAACCTCCCACTTGGTCCCCACCTCGACCCAACTCAAGGGTGCGGTACACCTCCGTCCGTACAGAGCCTTGTAAGGTGCCATGCCGATGCTCGAGTGGTAACTGTTATTATATGCAAACTTTGCCAGGGGTAAATGCTCCTCCCAGGAGCCTCTCCAATCTAGTACACAGGTGCGTAAAAGATCCTCAAGTATCTGTATGGTACGCTCTGACTGTCCGTCTGGGGGTGATAAGCGGTATTGAACCTCAAACATATCCCCAAATCCTGTTGAAACTCTGCCCAGAACTGGGAAGTACAACGTGTATCCCTGTTAGATACAATCTCACATGGAACTCCGTGCAAGCGTACCACATCTCAGATGTATCTCTCTACCAACTGTACTGGTCCAAGGGTGATTCAGATCGGCAGGAAGCGCATTGTGTTCGTCAACGTGTCTACTATCACCTAGATTGCGTCGTGTTCCCGCTAGGTAACTGGTAGACCCACCACCAAGTCCATGGTGATGCTCTCCCACTTCCACTCTGGCACAGGAAGTGGTTGCAACGGTCCTATAGGCCTCTAATACTCGGCCTTCACCTGCTGGCACACTAAACACTGCTGCACAAGCTCACCAACATCCCGCTTCATTCCTCTCCCCCAAAAGTCGCGTTTCAGATCATGATACATCTTTGTGTTCTCGGGATGTATCGTGAACCTGGACTCGTACGCCTCAGTCAGAAGCTCTCTCAACAACTCCTCGTCTCTAGGAATGCATAAGTGTCCCCTCATGCGCAGTATCTCGTCTGTAAAGGAAAAGTCTCCTAGGTCCCCTGTCAACACCCTGTCTCGCAGCGTCTGTAAGTACGGATCTGTCATCTGCCCTACGATGATGCAGTCTATTAGCTCTAGTCGCGTCTATCGTGTCACTGTCACTGTCCCACAATACCCCTGTGACTCTTGGGGTCGCTAATTGCCCAACTCCTCCATAAGTCCCCAACTCTGCACCTGTAGACTGGCCAAGTGGGCGGGCGCCTTCCGGCTTAAGGTGTCAGCCACCGCATTGGCCTTCCCTAGGTGGTAGGAGATGTTGCAGTCGTAGTCCTTCAGGAGATCTAGCCAACGTCTCTGTCTCATGTTAAGCTCCTTGTCAAACAAGTACCTGAAGCTCTTATGATTCATGAAAATCTCGAAAGTCTCACCGTAAAGGTTGTGCCTCCATGTCTTCAGTGCAAAGACAACGACTGCCAGTTCTAAGTCATGGGTAGGGTAGCTATGCTCATGGGACTTTAGTTGCCGCGAAGCGTAAGCGACAACGTGACCCTGTTGCATGAGCACACCCCCTAACCCCTGCAATGAAGCGTCTGTGTAAACCACAAAACTGCCACTGCTGTCCGGAATGGTAAGCACAGGAGCTAAAGTCAGTCTTTCCTTCAACTTTTGAAAACATACCTCGCACTTATCTGTCCAGGCAAAGGGCACGTCCTTCTGAGTCAGCTGGGTCATAGGACGTGTAATCTGAGAGAATCCTCTGATAAACTGCCGATAGTAACCTACCAGTCCCAAAAAGCTGCATATCTCTGTCACTGTACGTGGCCTCTCCCACCTGAGTATGGCCTCAACTTTGGCTGGATCCACAGTCAAACCATCCCCTGAAACCATGTGGCCCAAGAAAGTCACCTGCCTCAACCAAAACTCGCACTTACTGTACTTGGCATATAGCCTGCATCGCCTCAAAGTGTCCAGGATCATGCGTACATGCTGTCCATGTTGTGCTTGATCCCGCGAGTAAACAAGCACGTCGTCGATGAACACCACCACAAATTGGTCCAAGTACGACCTGAAAACCCGGTTCATCAAATCCATAAAAGCAGCGGGGGCATTGGTCAACCTAAACGGCATGACCAAGAACTCGTAGTGCCCGTACCAAGTACGGAAAGCTGTCTTGGAGACGTCGGTCTCCCTGATCCTCAACTGGTGGTAGCCCGACCTCAGATCTATCTTGGATAACACTGTGGCGTCTCGCAACTAGTCGAAGAGGTCGTCAATCCTCGACAGCAGATACTTGTTCTTGTTGGTGATCCTATTCAGTTGTCGGTAGTCCTATTCAGCTTTTGCCGAAGCTCTACCGAAGGTCCACCGACCTTGGGCCTCCTCCTCCCACACTCTCCTCCTTCCTCCCTCTCGCTCTCCCTCGCTCGCCCTCCACTGGCCTCACTGGAGATGTGAAGCTGGTGGTGGCTGGTGGTGTGAGGAGACGAGGAAGGGAAAAAGGGGGTATAAATAGGAGGGTGTGGGGTTTAGGGTTCGGGGGAGATGAGGAAGAGAGAGGAAGGAACGGTCTCTACGCGTCGCCCGCACGTAGAGCGCAGCGCGCAGTACAAAAATTCCACTTTCAGACATCCAGGAACGGGTCCAGACGTCTGGTCATACATCTGATTGAAACTCCAAACGTCTTAAATGACTAAAAGTGTAATAGGTCATTACACTTCCAAACACGAATAACGTGTCAAACCAGAGGCGTGTTATAAACCCAAATCAGGGCCAAGCTCACTTTGTTTATCAGGCTCCTGCTCCATCACCTGACGAGATGGATGTTTCAACTTCGTACTCAGGATTTCAGCTGCAGACATCTATTTTGCCCAATCCAAACCAAAATCTGGCAGGATTAAATTCCATCACCACCCGTAGTGGCAAAGCAACACATGACCCCCTTATCCTGGCCACGACATGCCTGAGACTGTAGACCTTAACCCTAGATTGGTCATCCAGGACACACCCATCCTTGATAAAAAGCCTTATCCAATTCTAGAAGAACCATCTAAGGTTCCATTTCCTGAGGCCTTGACCAATGGAAAGAAGACAACCAAACCCGTGGCACTTGAGGAGGACCTGGTCAAGCTCTTTGAGCAGGTCCATATAAACATATCCTTGATGGATGCGATTCACCACGTACCGGCTTATGCATGATTCCTGAAAGATGTATGTACACCCAAGCGTAAGCCGCGAACCAAAGGCAGGAACCCAATCGTACTGTTGCAGCAAGCCAGCTCCATCATATTGAGCAAACTCCCGCCTAAGGTAAAAGACTCAGGCTCCCCTCTGATCTCCAGTGCTATCGGTGATATACAGTTTGATCGAACCTTATTAGACCTAGGAGCTTCCATCAATTTGATATCCACATCCCTAGTAGACCACTTTGAGGAATCGGAACTTGAATCGACAGAGATGACTATGTGGTTGGCCAATCGATCTATTAAGTCACCAAAAGGAATTCTCGAGGATGTCATAGTTAGGTACACGATTTCTACTTTCCCGTGGATTTCATTGTATTAGACATAGATACTCTTGAGAACTTGAAGAATACACCGATCATATTAGGGAGACCCTTTCTGGCCACAGCTAGGGTTAATATTAATTGTGAGGAGGGCTAAATTGAATTAAAATTTGGGAGCAAGACAAAATCGACATGTTTAAGGCCTAACAAGGAATTAATTGCGGAGTTATCGAACAAATTTGCGATATCGAGGCCATGGTTGACGACCCATGTATCGAGGAAAACCTGATTATTTTTTATCAACCATAAGAAGATCAAAACCCACAATTAGAGGAGCCTGAACCTAACCTAAGCACACCCATAGCTCCTTCCTTTGCTCCCGACACCCATCCTGAATGACTTGCTGCTGCTGATAATCCAGTTATGGAATTGAAACCCCTCTCTGACCATCTGAAATGCATCTTTTTGGGTTCCAATCAGACGTTTCCTGTGATTATCAACTCTCGACTCACATCTTATCAGGAAACAAGCTTGATTACTGTCCTCCAGCAGCATCGGAGAGCCATTGGATGGACTCTCGATGATATGATTGGCATCAGCCCCTCATATTGCACACATCACATCTATACTGAAAAGGGCTCACGACCATCCCATGAAATGCAGAGACGTCTGAATCCGAACCTGTAGGATGTAGTGAAAAAGGAGATCATCAGGTGATTAGATGCAGGGATCATCTACCCGATCTCCGACAGTCGATGGGTGAGTATAATCTAAGTTGCCTAAGGCAGGACTCACCGTGATCACGACTGAAACCAGAGAAACCATACCAACCCATATGGCGAACTCGTGGAGAGTCTGCATTAATTATAGAAGACTCAATACCTCCATGAAAAAGGATCATGTCCCATTACCATTCATTGATCAGATCCTCAAGAAACTAGAGGGAAATCGATTCTTCTGCTTCTTGGATGGGTACACTGGTTATAACCAGATTGCAATCTATCCTGGGGACCAAGGGAGGACTACCTTCACCTACCCCTTCGGGACGTACGCATTCTGAAGGATGCCATTCGGTCTCTGTAAAGCACCTGCTACTTTTCAGTAGTGTATGCTTGCCATATCTCAGATATGGTAGGTGAATACCTTAAGGTCTTCATGGATGACTTCTTGATATTTGAGGAATCATTTGATGATTGCCTCCTACACTTGGTCCAAATCCTCAGGTGATGCATTGATGTGAATTTGGTTCTTTCCTGGGAAAAGAGCCACTTCGTAGTACCTAAGGGAATTGTCCTGGGACATCTTGTCTCTGAAAAAGGCATCTAGGTTGATCGAGCCAAGGTGAATCTAATTTCCAACCTCCCTATGCCTAGCTCGGTCAAGGACATTCAGTCATTTCTGGGGCACGTTGATTTTTATCATCAATTCATTCCCAATTTCTCGAAAATCGTACCCCCCTGACTACCCTGCTTTCAAAAGATGTTCCCTTCGAAATCATTGAGGAGTGCACTCATGCGTTTGAGATCCTACGTGATCGAGTTGCCCAAGCACCTATCCTGCAGTCCCCTGATTGGTCTCAACCCTTTGAGATCATGTGCGATACATTTGATTATGGTGTGGGTGTGGTACTTGGGCAGAAAATAAACGGGAAACCCGTGGTCATCTACTATGCTATAAAGACACTTGACTAGGCTCAACGTAACTACACAGTTACTGAGAAAGAGATGCTAGCCGTAGTATTTGCCCTGCAAAAATTCATATCGTATCTTTTGGGTTCCTGTGTTATCATATACTCGGATCACACTGCAGTGAGGCACCTCCTTGCGAAGGACGCGAAACCTCGACTAATCCGCTGGATCTTGCTCTTGAAGAATTCGACCTCGAAATTCATGATAAGGTGGGAAAGCAGAACGTGGTAGCTGATCACTTATCCTGCCTTCCTTCTGATGTTATTGACCCTTCCGGACCCATCACAGAGCACTTTCCTAATGAGCACCTCCTGACTATTAGTGCGGGACTTCCTTGGTTCGCTGATTTGGTGAACTACTTGGTGTCATGTCAGATCCCATCCGATTGGCCGAAGGCCAAGAAGGATAAATTGCTTTCTAATGTCAAGTACTACATCTGGGAAGACCCGTACCTCTTCTGCATTGGTACTGATCAGATCATCAGATGGTGCATCCCGGAAGCAAAAATTCAAGACATTTTGTCCTTCTGCCATGACCAGGCCTGCGACGGGCACTTTTTCGGACATAAAACTACAACAAAAGTCCTCTAGTGGGGCTTTTACTGGCCCATGATTTTCAAGAATGCATACGATCACTATAAGGCATGCACTCGTTGCTAGACCTTGGGTAACATGAGCCATCGCGATATGATGCCTTTACAGTCGATTCTCGTATGCGAAATCTTTGATATTTGTGGAATTGATTTCATGGGACCCTTCGCTATCTCAGACGACTTCTAGTACATTCTTCTTACTGTAGACTACGTGTCCAAATGAATCGAAGTCATCCCGACCCGAACCAATGATCATAAGGTGATAATCAAATTCATTCATCAGAACATCTTTTCTCGGTTTGGTATCCCACGTGCCATTTCTCTAATGGAGGTATCCATTTCACGAATGCTTAGTTTAGATCACTAATGACCAAGTACGGGGTGTCGCACCGAATCTCTACTCCTTATCATCCCCAAACCAACGGTCTAGCTGAGCTATCAAATCGGGAGATCAAGAAAATCCTTCAGGTCACTGTCCAACCTGACAGGAAAGATTGGTCTCCCAACTTCTAGAAGCCTTGTGGGCTTATAGGACCGCCCACATGATCCAATTGGGCATGTCTCCCTTCAGATTGGTGTATGTGAAGGTATGTTACCTCCTCGTCGAGTTGGAGCACAAAGCCTATTGGCAGTACAGTAGTGTAATCTAGATCTTTCTAAGGCAGGAACCCACAGACAACTTTAAATGAGCGAGATCGATGAACTATGCAATGACGTGTACGAGAACTCGTGAATTTACAAAGAGTGGGTTATGACCTTTCACGGCAAGCACATATGCAGAAAGATCTTTCACCTTGGTTGGAAAGTCCTACTCTTTGATGCCAAGCTAAAACTCTTCTCGGGCAAACTAAGATCAAAATGGATTGGGTCATATCTGATTTGATAGATTTTCCGAAATGGAGCCGTTGAAATCAATCAACCCAGCCTTGATTCTAAACCTTTTATTGTGAATGGCTAGCGACTTAAGCCGTTCATTGAACTCATCGATTCAAACTTGGCTAAGGTATCTTTTGATCTCTATTTTCCCTAAGCATATTGTGCCCGGCTGATGGCGTTAAACTCAGCGCTTAATGAGAGGCAACCCATCATCTTTTTGAAAAAATCCGAAACCCTTCTTGGCATATCTCATGCTGAACTCATATTGCACTTTAGAGTTCGTCTATTAGAATAGTCAACTCTACCTCTAGTACCCGTACCAGAGCTTGAAATCGTCTGCAACAGTCATCCTGACCCGTCCACCCACATAAACTTGTTTTAATGTACAATCTAAGCTGAAATCGAACACACCTAACTTACAATAAGGACATTGAAAATCGTAGGCAGGTGGAGGGGATTAAAGTGCAAAACGCAGTGAGAATCAATCCACAAGAAAGGGTTTTATCAAAAAAAAATTCCATATTTCAAAAAAAAAAAGGAGAAAAAGAGGAGCCATTTTGAGAGAAAAATGAAAAGAAAGGAGCACAAAGAAAAAGAAAAGAAAATTGAGTCCCTTTAGAAACAATTTGGAACCTACCCACCTTCTAGGTTGGCTCGAATGATGAATTAAGACCTGAAAGGCTAAAACTTAAGGGATTAGTGGCTAATGCCGACCATAGTTCTCTTGAATTTTTATTGGATTTAAACATTCGCGTACTTGTCAAGATTTGGATTAATCCTCAAGAGGTTGGCGAAAATGTAAAGCTTATGTATTAGGTCTAAGATTTAGGAATTATTCAGCCCCGTTAACTGACCTTTGGTTTGCGGGACTCGGTAGCTTAAGCACCCTAAATCACACACAGTTTGGTTCAATGCGCTCTAAAGATAAAACAATGCCAAAAGACATTTAATCTATTTTGAAAAAGGTCCTAAGATATAGATTAGGAGAGCTCGAAACCCAAGTTGATTTAGATAAGTTCCCGACATGGAGAGGCGGGAAATTCCTCTCGAAGATGTGTAATAACATACTATCTCCTCGGTACTTGTCTCTTGGGATATCTAAATATCCTACTAGGGTTATGTAATCACCTTGTGCTGGTTCAGATGCCATGGGCGGGCATATCCCGAAATCTCGATTACTAAGGTCTGGATTTAGCTACAGAACGCCATGGGTAGGATTATCCCGAAATCTCGAAATCCAGGGTTCTGGGGGTTGCCATGGGTGGTGCTATCTCGAAACATCAATTGCCAAGGACCCTGCGAGGATTGATGGTGGGGACAAGGAATCTGATACAGACTGTGTTTAGGGCCAATTCGAGGATGGATCTAAGGAAAAATATAATAAAAAGAAAAGAGAAAGAAAGCTCTCCACAAAACAAATTCTCCTTCTATGTCTCTCTCAAAATGCATTGGCAAACTGAACCGGACTAACCATGTTTCAAGCACAGGTGCTTTAACACTGGGTTCAACAAACCTTAGGTTAGTTCCTGCGAGCCTTAGAAACCTTCATGGCAGACTGAGGCGAAAACTAGTCAAGTCTGGATCTGGGCTAGTACTTGAGTACCTCTAGGCTTATTGTTTGTATTAAGATCTGATTCCTAGAGATGCAGCCTAGTAAGGCATCCTGACGGTTAAATCTGACCTAGATAACTTGTTCGATTTAGATGGTTTTGCTAAGGGACTAGCAAAAGCTTGGCATGGGGGTATGATGGGAACACCATCATGAGCCATAACTAGCTCAATTTGATCTGATTAAGTGAATAAAAGCTCCTATATATCTTTCAGAAGGTCTTGAGGGCACAAAACATTGATTTGAAAAGACAAGAAACCAGGGTTAAAACTGTAATTTTACCATCATATCTTGAATGCAGAATAATCACGGGTTTTCTCAGGGGTTAATTAAGGGTCAAATGATCTTAAGAGTCTAACATGTGGGTTAGTACAGACAGAAAAGGGTTTTTGCATGTGTTGAGAATTAAATGACTTTCGAAACCCAAAAAATAGACTCGCTTTCTTTACTAAGGTTTCAGTCAGGATAAAATTCATCTAAACCCTCTAAAAATCATAGAAAAATGTTCTCTAGGGTTTGGCACCTTCAATTTGACCATTAGAACACGTCCTGACCCAAAATAGAGTCTCAGATAGACTTTTGCCCTAATTTAGGTTTTTGCTTAAATTTTTCAGTCAAACTAGGTCAAAATCCAAATCCAACTTTACCATTGGATTCCTTAGGTCCAAATTAGGTTTGTACCAAAATTTGGGCCGAATATGAGATTATCGTGATCTAGTTTGTAATTTGATCTTGACTGACTCTTTTATCTCACACACCGCCCTTAACTTTTGAATTCTTTATAAATAGGTCCTCAAATTTATTGTCTCCTTCAAATAGGTCCCTACCGCCATGAAATCCTAATCCTACAACTTCGGCGAGCTTGATTTGGCATTTTCTCTTTGATTCTTTGACGAATCCCTATCAGATTTGAAAGGGAAGTTTGTCAAGGAATTCCCTTCCTTTTGAGTTAGATTCGAAGCTCTAAAATTGGCCCAAATCCTAGTGCAAACCTTTGAAAGATTTGGGTCCCCATCCCCGACGAACCTTCCAAGCTTGGAAGCTTGGCTTCCAAGGTCTGTTCTCCCTCTAGACCCCTATAAAAGAGCCCTAGACATCGCCGAGTTCCCCACGCTCGAATTCGATCGGAATTACCCACAATTCCTCTCCTTCGGTTGAAGTGCTCCTAGACGTCCGGTGACCTCTATCCCCATTCCTTATCTGTTCACAATACTGGCGACGAATTTATCTCCCTCAGCTCCCTCCGCATCGAGCTGTACCAGTTGACGCCTTGATGTAGACATGTTTATATTACATAAAATGTCTATTTATGCATGTTCTTAGGCATAGAATTGCATTATATACTATAAATATTGCATAGCATGCATCATCATGCATTTAGATTAGTCAGAATAAAATGGAGGTTAATTATCTCCTTTTATAGTCAGGGACAGGGCGACTGTTTATCAGGGCCTCGGATCGAAGATCCAACCGTATAGATCTGATCAGGGCGACGATTGGAGCTCAACAACTCCAAGATCGCCCTAATCGGATATCCGTAGCATTAGATAGAGACTGAGGAACCCTAGAATATCAAGAGCCAAGATGGTGGTAATCCGCACTTCAGACGACAAATCTGACCGCACGGATGGATTCGGATCGACGATCGCAGCCTAACAGCGTGAAAATCGACTCAATTTGATACCTGTGGCACCATCTACATCACCCAGAAGATGGATGGCCAAGATGGCGTCATGTGGCGCCATCTCAGCCGCTCAACCGGCCGCACGCAACCGTTGAAGCCTTAGCGCCAACGCCTCTCCGCCGTTGGATCGAGATCTAACGGTTGTGAATCACCCGTGCTTAAGTTAGGTGCTTGATGCAAACGCACCCACAACGCGTTGGTCGAGCACCTTAACTCAGCATTAAGGTGCGAGTTCTAGCCCTGAGGGGCGCGCAGATGAAGCGTGCGAGCGGGCGCATTCGACCGCGCGATGGAGATCGGGTGGCTGTGCGCGCCTAATCGGATCCACGCGCCATTTGACGTGGAGAGGCGACACGGCATCGCACGCGATGAGGCGCGCGGATGAGGTGGGTGAGGATGCGCTCTTAGCCATTCAATCTCACAATCGAACGATCGAGATTATGAGATCATGGACGTGCGTTGAGGCACAGGGAGGCGAGCGGGCGCATGTGCGCCACCCACTACGGCCACGCTCAGGCCTTTAGTGACGGATTTATCCGTCACTAAAGGTCTTGAATTAATGATTTTCAACATGTACTGACCAAATTGCCCTCACTCCATGCAACTATAAAAGGAGACCCCCTCTATACGAAATTCTCATCCCTTTCTTTTCTTCTTTCCCTCTCTAAAGCTCAAGAGAAGCTTGTCCCACACCCGGGATGCTTCTCAAGAGATAAAGTCAAATTTTTGCCCCCATTTCGGAAGCAGATCCTGCGACGACGACGACGTGCTGCCCCATTCTTGTTCTTCCTACCTCGACCTCTTTCCCGCTTCGTTCTTCGTCTTCCAGGCGTCGTCTCGTCTGGCTCGTCCTCCAAGCGATCGTCGAGAAGGATAACTTCTCTCTGCCATTCCTTTTTCCTGCTTTTTAGAGTAGAATTTTCTTGCTTTCTAGTGTCATAGTTTTCCTGCTTTCTAGTGTAATTTCTCGCTTGCCTAATTTTGTAAACATTTTGAAGTATTAAGTGAATGTTTTCTCTCTCTCTTATTCTGATTGTTTATAGTACTTCATTGTAATTACTCTGCTTTTCAACAAAAATACGAAAAAAATATAATTGCGAATCTATATTGACGTAGCCTCCCTGAGTTCGACCTAGGATTTCTATTCTAGTATAAATTTTATTTGTTGAACATGGGTTCTTCGCTTTCAAACTACAACAACAGGGTTTCAAAATCAAATTCGATGGCGTAGTAACTCGTAGCTTCAACATTTTGGCACCGTTGCCGGGGAGGCAACGCTCTTTGATGTTTTTGACGTTTTCTAACTTACGAATCATTTACCTTACTTCTCTCCTTTCTTATTTTGATTGCAGGTATTCTTTTGAGACAAGCAAAAGTGGTATATTGGAGGAAAGTGCTGTTGAAGGTTCTGTAAGTTTTCCCCCACCTCCTATCCATTAGTTTTCATTCCACCACGTAATAACACAAACATAAATCAACCTAGGTGTTCTTATAAACTCTAAGGTTAGTTTTGTTTGTTTGTTTGACACCTACACTCGCCTCAACCTCCACATTTAAAAAGAACAATTTAAAAAATCTCAGAGGTAAACCTCATCTGATTATCAAACTCAACCGGTAAACTGATCATTGGAACCGGTACACACATCCAAACACATCATTGAGTAAAAATCAGATTAGGTAATCACTTGTGTGTCTAATTAAGTGGTGCAATAGGTCAATTGTTTGAGTTGATTGGGCCACACCACTTCAATTAAAATCAACTCATCAAGTAGCTGCCATATAGGTTCAACTCTTAGGGATTTACTAAGCACTCCACATTCTTTTTAGTTTCAAAGAAAAACATATTCACCTGTGCTTTCAAAACCTGGTGTACCAACAAAATTTGTTTGAAAATACCTAAAGTTGAATCCTAAAAGCTATTAGGCAAGATTTGAACCCTAAAATTCAACACATCAAATATAATCTTGCTTGAAAACCACTGGTAGTACATGCACACACACATCAATCAATCATTAAAGGACACAACCCAGATAAAGGGCCCATCTCAATCCAAAGCACATTCAAACCTAGTCCTAAATAAAATAAAGTAGATGTTGGCATTAAGGATTCGACTCGCTCTTCAGAGCCCAGAACGAGATTATTTTCGATTAGTCTGTTTCTACTATTCAATCTGATGTTTAGCTAGGGGTGTAGAATTAAACGATCGCGACTAGGGGGTACACTAGAAACCGGAGGCACAAGCCGAAGGAAGAACCTTCTCCCCAGTTCCTCCTTCTAACTAGTTGGATTGAACAGACAGAAGTAGATCAAATCGTTTCTTTATCTCAAGACGGATTTTGGGAGTCTATAGGTCTGTAGGCTAGCCCACTTAAGGACAGGTTTGATTAATTGTATTGTAGGATACCTTTCCTCCTCCCATTTATCATGAATCCTTTCACATTTTATATGCATTCCCGCTCTTTCCCTCCTGTTATGAGTTATCCTCAACATGACAATTATCCCGACTCGTATTGTAATCAACCATTGGTTAGTCGGGATAACCTGGATTGGGGATACAGTTTTGGACCTCCGTGTTTAGGGTCTAACCCTAAACACCACTATTGTGATTTTTATCCTTCTCAGAGCCACATCGATTATAGATCGCTATCCTTTCATGGACAGCCTAATACGATTTACAATCAAGCAGGATACACTGATCCTTACCCATCCTCTGATTACACTGTCTTTAGGTCATCACCACCTTTTGAACAATCTGAAATGACTTATTATCAAGAGAGGTATCACGAATCTCAATTTGTTAACTCCTCTACACTGATCCCAAACCCGCTCAACCCTGAAACAGGTCATTTGGTTCAGGGTAACCAGGTTCAAGATAAGGTTTTGGCTAACTTGAGGAATACTATACAATCTTTAGAAGTTCAGCCAATACCTTGCATTGAAAAATTGGAGCCCCTGATTGAAATGATTGATGATCTGAACAAATATTTGTTGGATTGGTTCCAGGATGTTAAGGATAAGAACCCGGGGGAGTTTCTACTAGGGAAGTTAGCGAAATTGAGAATGAGACTTGTGGTTGCTTTAGTACAATCGTGGGATGATTCCCAAGATGAACCCTTTTCAGGAGAGCCAATGTCAGAACCCGCTCAGGCACTTGTTTGGGGGGACACATGTTACGAGGTTGACCAAATTGAATTAGAGCAACTAATTAAGGATGATCTGATTTCTTCACCTGAGATCTTTGAACCGGGGTACGAGGAAACGTATGTCTCCATGGATCAGAAAGTGATGGATGATTTTGGGACATACATTAATATGGATTTTGATTTCTTTGATTATGATGGTGAAGATTCAGTTCGCGAAGTCTCACGTGAGTTTACAGAACATGATTTCTGTGAGACAATTGGGCCTGAGGAATCTTATATATCATTTGATAGCCCAATAATTGAGGAAACTGATCTTATTGGGGCTCACATGACAGATTCAGAATCACATTTTTTGGAGGATGCAATCCAATGCCCTGATTGTTAGTTACACCCCATTGAATTTACTGATGATTATGTTTTTGTGATAACTAGACCTAAGTCAATTCTGATTCAGCCATATCTTTTAGACTTGGAAATTTCAGACGGGGTGATTAATATGCAAGAGATCCTAGAATTTAACATTCTGAAGGAGGATAGCAGTTGGGAAATCTTGATTTGGGAAGCAAACTCTGGAGGAAGTAGAAGATCGAGTCTAAGGATTCTAATTAAGCTGAAACCATCAAACTAGGACCCTTACGACATTTGTTTTGGGGATGTCCAGCCCAAGCACACATTCATTGATTATCTTTCAGAGCTTGATTTCTCTGTAACCCAGCTCTTTGGTCTTGAGTTGCATCCGCATAAATCACAGGCCCGACCCCGCTTGTATATTGATTTTAGGTTTTGGGTAATTTTTATCTGGAACCTTAGATATTCTCGATTATGGGGTATGGGTATGCACCACAATCTGGTCCACATTTGCGGACATCTGCTGACAAGTCAGAGGTTTCATCTTTCTATTCTGATTTTGACTTGTACTTGTGAATTTTTTCTCTCTTCTTTGTATAGTGTGCCTAGCTGAAGGCACTAAATTCAGCACATATACAGTTTTTCTTCATCTCAGGGTGGACTCGTCATTCAAGCAATTCAGGTGCTTTTTACTCTATTCCACTCTATTTTATGTCTTTTTAAATATAATGAGGACATTACATTAGATAGGCATGGGGGGTGGATATTCATCTCTGAATTAATTCATCAGCTTCGTAAATTCATTTTATTTTTCTATTATATATAATAAAAAAAATGTGGAATTAGGAAGGAATACTTGGACAATAGGACTTTTCAATCTTAGGAAATATACATTAGGATCTGAGCACAAAGGCCCTTCAGGTTTTTGGGCTTAATCGGCCTGGGTATCTACTAAAATGTAGATTTATTTTTCAAGTCCTCGCCAACCTGAATTCTATTTTAATTTGAGTAAATAAGTTTGGGTGGTAAGTACACGACTTATCAACCCGCCCTCTGATTTGAGGAAACTTTAAGTCTAAAGCATCTACACTCTTTCTTTTCACTGACT
The DNA here is from genome assembly GCA_037157565.1 of Thalassia testudinum. Lineage (NCBI taxonomy): Eukaryota > Viridiplantae > Streptophyta > Magnoliopsida > Alismatales > Hydrocharitaceae > Thalassia > Thalassia testudinum. Next base: position 153,130,757 of record JAZHRO010000031.1, read on the forward strand.
TGTTGATCGGCGATTTTAACGGAAATTGGGTAGCTAATGAACCTTTTAGGGTGATATGGCTGGCAAGTTGTTGTGGGTAACAGCCCATAGGTAAGTTGTCCAAAGCCCAGTCACTGGACCATTCTCTTCTTACTGTCTTTAGGTAAATCTTAGACCAGGGAAGCCACTTAAGAAAAAAGAAAAGAAAGTCAAAAAGAAAAGAAAAAGAAAACAAAGGAAATAAGCCATACTTCACCGCACAAGTATGGCTGGCAAGTTGTCGGTGGTAACAACTCATCGACCGGTTGTCCAGAACCCAGCTCAAGGAAATGCACTTAAAATTCCTAAAACACTTATGAAGAAGCGGAGAAGTAGAATAACCAGGGAGATATATATTGGATTCACCCTTATGTTGATCCCATAAAATTGAAAATAGGGAGAAAGCTATCGGTCGTAAAGATACACCTTTAGGCAGAACTCTCTTTTTAAGGTCACCTAGAGGCGTAGAAACTCGAAGTCCGTTCTAATTTCCGATCAACGAGTCTATCACATTCATAATAAGATGCTTAGAACTTATGATTTCCATCAAGTCTTGGGTGGGTTGAATGGTCGTATAAAGCCACTCGTTAACCCTAAACTCAAAAATCCAAAAAATTTAGAAAAGAAGAAAAAGGGAAAAAGAAAATTTTCTTTGAATAAACTTAGTGTGGGAAAAGGCTTGGTTGTGGTTGTGGTTGTGGAAAGCGAGGGCTTGAGGTGGTCTACATTTTGGCAGATATCCGGGCATTGTATCTTTGAAAGTTTAGATCCTATGTAAAAATTTTCCTAATGTTGAAAATAACTTATGCTCAAATAATCCAACCTAATTCTTTTATAAATGGCATGTAGTTTCTGCTAGGGACTAGCAAAAGATAGGCATGGGGGTGTGATGTAAACATGTTTATATTACATGAAATGTCTATTTATGCATGTTCTTAAGCATAGAATTGCATTATATACTATAAATATTGCATAGCATACATCATCTTGCATTTAGATTAGTCTGAATAAAATGGAGGTTAGTTGTCTCCTTTTATGGTTAGGGACAGGGCGACTGTTTATCGGGGCTCGGATTGAAGATCAACCGTACGAATCTGATCAGGGCAATGATTGGAGCTCAATGACTTCAAGATCGACTTAATCGGAAATTCGTAGTATCAGATAGAGACCAAGGAACCCTAGAAGATCAAGAGCCAAGATGGTGGTAATCCGCACTTCAGATGATAAATCCGACTGCACAGATGGATTTGGATTGACGATCGCAGCCTAACGGTGCGAAAATCGACTCAATTCGATACCCGTGGCACCATCTACATCACCCAGAAGATGGATGGCCAAGATGGCACCACGTGGTGCCATCTTAGTTGCCCAATTGGCCGCACGCAACCGCTGAAGCCTTAGTGCCAACACCTCTCCGCCGTTGGATTGAGATCCAACGGCTGCGAATCGCCCGCGCTTAAGTTAGGCGCTCAACGCAAACACACCCACATCGCGTTGGTCGAGCGTCTTAACTCAGCGTTAAGGCGCGGGTTCAAGTCGCGAGAGGTGCGCGGATGAAGCAGGCGAGCGGGCGCACTCGACTGCGCAATGGAGATCTGGCGACTGTGCATGCTCAATTGGATCTACGCTCCATTTGACATGGCAAGGCGACGTGGCATCGCATGCGATGAGGCGCGCGGATGATGCGGGCGAGGATGCGCCCTCAGTCGTTCGGTCTCACGATCGAACGACCGAGATTGGGAGATCGTGGACACGCGTTGAGGCCCGGGGAGGCGAGCGGGCGCACGTGCGCTGCCCACTACGGCCACATTCAGGCCTTTAGTGATGGATTTATCCGTCACTAAAGGTCCTGAATTAATGATTTTCAACATGTAATGACCAAATTGCCCTCATTCCTTGCAACTATAAAAGAAGACCCCCTCCATACGAAATTCTCATCCCTTCTCTTATTTCCCTCTCCAAAGCTCAAGAAAAGCTTAACCCACACTTGGGATGCTTCTCAAGAGATAAAGTCAAATTTTCGCCTCCATTTTGGAAGCGGATCTCGCAACAACGACGACGTGATGCCCCATCCTTGTTCTTCCTGTGTCGACCTCCTTCCCACTTCGTTCTTCGTCTTCCAGGCATCGTCCAATCCGGCTCGTCCTCCAAGAGATCATCGAGGAGGATAACCTCTTTCCCATTCCTTTTTTCTACTTTCTAGAGTAGAATTTTCCTGCTTTCTAGTGTAGTAGTTTTTCTACTTTCTAGTGTAATTTCCCTCTTGCCTAATAGTGTAAACATTTTGAAGTATTAAGTGAATGTTTTTTCTCTCTCTCTCTCTCATTCTAATTGTTTATAGTGCTTCATTGTAATTAGTCCACTTTTCAACAAAAACACGAAAAAAATATACTTGCGAATCTAGATCGACGTAGCCTCCCTGAGTTCGACTCGGGATTTCTATTCCAGTATAAATTTTATTTGTTGAATACGAGTTCTTCGCTTTCAAATACAACGACAGGGTTTCAAAACCAAATTCGATAGCATAGTAACTCGTAGCTTCAACATGCCTCTATCTCCTTTGTCCTCGCCGTCCAACCCCCACTGGAGCAACCTTCTTCTTCGACGCTGACCATACCACAACCGGCATTGCCTCTACTCTCCATGGTCTGGCAACTACCTAAATAAGTCCCTTAACTCTACTTCATTTTCACCCCAACCACACTTAGTTTCAACTACCCTACCACCTGATGAGAACCTCATCATGAGCCATAACTAGCTCATTTTGACCCAATACAAAGGATAAAAGCTCCTACATAACTCAAGGAAAGGCTTAACTCAGAGAATTCTGAGTTTAAGGAGAAAACAAGTCATAAGGGGTAAAAATGTAATTTTACCAGTATAATCTGCATACAGGGTAATTCATGACCCAAACACAGGTCAAAGCAACTTAATAAGAATAAAAGTGGGATGAAATGATCTAGCAAGGGCTACAGCAATTCCAAGAAACTAAATGATAATCTGTAACCCTAAAACAACCCACTTCAATTCACAAGGTTCGAGGCAAAGTAAAAATAGAATAAACCCTCTAAAATTCATAGAAAAATAATCTCTAGGGTTTAGAACCTTCAATTTGCCCTTCAGAACCCATTTTGACCTACATTGAGAACCATGCCCAATTAATAACTTAATTTGGGTTTTTGCGTAAATTGACCGGTCAAACAAGGTTTAATATAGAAATGAAATTCACCATCAGATTCCTTAGGTCCTAATTAGTCATGTATAAAAACTTGAGCCTAAGAAGAAACCTCCTTGACCGACTTTACACTTTGGTCCTCATATATTTACTCTTTGGCCCTCAACTTTTGAACCCTCGCATTTTGGCCCCTAACTCTCCTTCGTTCTTTGCGATCAGGTCCCCCCTGCAAAACCTGCCAGCACCATGCTCCGGCGACCTTGCGCGGAGCATGGCACCGCGCAGGGTGAGGGGGGGGACCTGGCAAGTAAACCGGGGGTGCCCTGCGTCGTCAGCCGTCGCAGGGACACCCCCCTGGTCGTTATAACCCACCATACCGGCCGTGCGAACGCACGGACGGTATGGGTTCTTGTTTCCGGCCATCCTCCGGCGAGGGAGACACGTCGTCTCCCTCCGCCTTCCTCCCTGTTTGATCCCTATAAATACCCCCCGTTGCTCCACCGACCGGGGCAGCTCGGATATGACGGAGAAAACCCCCAACTTTCCTCTCTTCTCTCTCCGGCAGATGCTCACCAGCTCCGGCGGTTCCTCCCCCTTCTCCTCTTCGCTCTGCCGCAATACCAGCAGCAGAGACTTCCTCCCCTGCTCTTCCCGCGCCACGCCGCACCCAGCTGGCGCCTCTCCGGCTCTCTGCTCGCCGCCGCCCCTTTCCCTGAGCATCGTCTTCTCCGGCGACAGTCGATACGACTGTCGCCCTGTTCCTCCCCCTTCGTCCCTGCAAGTAAGTTAGAACTATTTCCCTTCTTCTCCTCTTTCTTTCCCCGGTTCCAATTTGTTCAATTACGCCCTCGACCGACCCTGACCATCGTCACCCCCTTCGACTCCGGCCACCCTCCGGCGAGATGTTCCCATCGCTCCACAGCCTCACACACCTCACCGACCCTCACCGAACCTCCGCCTCATCACACTGAGCACCCCCCACCCCTCCACTGCCACTCCACACCTCCGTAACACTCCCCCGAACAAACCCATTCCTCCCGTTGCAGTCCAACCTAGGGCTGCCGCCAGACACCACCTTGCGGCCTGCCGCGCAGCTCCTCACCTTCGCTGTGCCACGGCGAAGGTTCCCCAGTGGTTTGATCAGGCCGAGAGGCCATATTCGTGTCCGACAGGTTTTGAGGTTTGACCGCCATTAACGCACATTGAAGCAGCTTCTCCTGCGCTCCAGGCTTGAGGACTCCAGGTCTCCAGCTACTGCGGATTACGGGGAGTCTTGCGAAGGCAGCCAGCCAGCAACCTACGCAAATCAAAGCCGCAGCTGCAGAAGCCAGGCCGCGGTCTCCCAGCAGGCGCATGCGAGGAAAGGTCTGCGTTTAGTCCCACATCGGTAAGCCTCACACACTTTCCACTGTTTAAATTGATTTTGTGCACTAGCCTTACTGCCTCAGCACACGGGGTGAGGTCCCCTTACACCCGCCTGGTTACCCGGTCTCGTCCGCGCTCACGCCCCGCGGACCTGACCAGACCCGACTTAGACTGACCTGCACTCCTCGCCCACCACGCACGCCGGTGGGCCTGGACCCGGGCGTGACCCGAACCCGATTACCCGGCAGCTCTGGGAGAGCTTTCCCAAGAGTGGTTTCAGAGAGAGAGAGACGCGGGGGGAGAGGGTAGAGTAGGTTTTGTTCTCTGACGTAAGCTCTGAAGTGTGCAGGCACAGGTGAAGAAGAAGAACCGCGGAAGAAGAAGGAAGCTGACTGTAGCAACAGGCAGTTTAAGTCGTCTGATTTGGAAATCAGACGACGTCCTGAAGGGAAAAGAAGAAAGGAGGGGCGACATCCGGACTGGAAAAAGAAAAGAAGAAAGAAGAAGATCTGAAGAGCAACAGAAGAAGGCGAGGCAGAGAAGAACACAAAAGAACAAGGGAAGAACTGAAAGAAGAAAAACAAAGAAGAAAGAAGATCTGAAGAAAGACAGAAGAAAAAGGAAGAACTACTGGAACAAGAAGAACATCACCTCTGTAGACAAGAAGAAGAAGATCTGAGACGAGGAGAAACAAAGAAAAAAAAAGACACCAAATTCTTTCTCTCTCTTTGTTTATTTTTTGTAAAAGAAACATGTATATCTCTAGAATACAACTTGCTCCCTGAGTTCGACCTCGGGAACTCTTTTATTTTCCGAGTAAAAAATTTATATATTTGAAATGATGGCAATAACTGGCTATATTACATCGACATAACAATCAAACCCGGTTATCTCTCGCACCCATCGTTATCAATTTGGTGCCGTTGCCGGGGAGCAACGGCTATTCTAGAGGTGAACATTCCTGTTTCTTTTTAATTTCTGATAATCTCCTCTCTTTTGTGCAGAAAACTACAGGAAATCAAGAAGACAAGCAACCGCACAACAACCACTCCGAGGACAGGTAAATTTTTTTTCCTCTCGCTATTAACCCCTAAAACTCAAAAGAAAGAAAAGAACAAGCAATATAGGGCTAACCTGTCTTCCATACTTAGTAACCATAAAAGTTGCATGTTTTCAACTCATTATTCCTGCACACTATTAAGGGTATTTAAGGGCTAACACATTCTTGCTTGAGCCCTAATTACCCAACAAAGAATTAACTAGACCAAGTAGAGCCAACCTAGGATCCAACACTAGGGATTTAGAGACACACTCCTTAAGCAAGAATTGAGAAAACCAAATGAAGTGTGCCCAAGCCCTTGTCTGAAAATACCTATTCAAGGGAAACCTAAAACAATTGGCTCTCTAAACACTTGAACCCTAAAAGAAAGGACCCAAAAAGCTCTCAAAGGAACAAGAGGTAAAGTTGACTCCTTGGGTCAACCAACCTTAAAATTAGGTCACTTTCTCACTCAAAATACCTAAGAGTTCAAGTGTAACTTTAAGCACCCTGATCATTAAGCTAAAATTGGTAGACTTAAGAGGTCAAGATCCCCATTCTGGTCTACCTGGACCCGCAGTGACAAGAGAGGTCGGGTGGGGGAAACCCTGTAACCCGTGGGGACGCTCTACCGTGTAGGGGTCTTCGCGGGACTCTCCCTCTCTGGCTGCCCAGGTAATTCTCAGGTGGACGATCTTTCTGATCAAGGGGTCCATCTGCCCCGCACCTCTATAGTCACCCAACACATTTTTGGGTGCCTTGATTGGGTCTAGCACCTTCTAAACTTACCTCTTCCAACTGTGCATGTACGGAAGGAGGTCTCTAAGACCACCCTTAAGACCTCCTTTAGAAATTCGCTCTCGTCAAGGCCAAGCCTCGACGCCCGTGTTTGTGCAGAAACACCCTCACATTATTCTCTCTTCTGATTCAGAACCAAGTTCTTCTTCTTCCCCCATCATGGCTCAGCCAGTTGAGGAAGAAAATAATCTGGAACACCAGCTCCAGCGACTCAATGACCTCTTCCAAAACTTCGTGCACCCACCACAGCGTCCTATGATGCGGGACCACTACAATCCCGCTGCGGTGGCCATTGAGCCTCGAGTCAGAATCCCGACTGGAGGACCTGATTCCGAACTAAAGCCCAACATGATTCATGCTATACCTAAATTCCATGGGCTTAATTCTGAAGATCCCTTCCAGCACATCAAACAGCTAAAGCATCTGGCCCACACTTTTGGATCAGATGCGCAAAATCGGGATATTCTTCTCATGAAGATGTTCTCCTTTTCTCTTATGGACAAGGCCGCCCATTGGTATCAAACTCAGACCCGGCCGATCAACACTTGGGAAGAACTTCAATCCGAGTTTTTGAAAAAGTTCTTTCCCGTTGGTCGGACCAATGCCTTGCGCCATCAGATTACACACTTCACTCAACAATCAGGAGAACCTCTTCATGAGGCATGGGATCGTTTTCAGGATCTCATGAGGAAGTGCCCCCATCACGGAGTTCCTAAATGGGAACAAGTCCAATCTTTTTACCAGGGACGCCGTGAGGACATCCGCCTTTTCGTCAATTTAACTTGCGGAGGAAACATCATGGGTCAACATGAAGACACCGTATGGGAGATTCTCGAAAACATGTGCGAGAACTCCATCAACAATGACTCCATGGGATTATTCGACAGGACGAATACCCGCGCAGCGACGAATCTTAAGGGAGCACATGAGACGCAGGGCCTGTCCGCATCAGTCGACCTGGAATTAATGGCCAGTCGATTGGACAAGGTCTCAATCATTGAAAAGAAGGTGGATGAGCTGACTCAGCACTTGCAGCGAGCCATCTCCACGCGTAACTCCTTTGCACAACCTCCTTCCACACAGGCGACTGTGCAAAACATCCTCCACCGATCTTCCCCTGGGATGGATCCATATCCATCCCCATCTGATTCTTGGACTGGAAGATCATCCGATCCTTTCTACACCAGCCGGGGGAACTCCATTCCTCCTTTCCCTGATTCTCAGGAGGTTCCTCAGACCTGCGAGGACCTCAACGCCATCCAGAACGACCCATTCTCCAACACTTACAACCCTGGATGGCGAAACCATCCCAATTTTCAGTGGGCAGGAAATTCCCAAACCCAAAGACCACCTTTTCAGTCCCGCCCACAGCCCTCTCGTCACTACCAGCCGCCTCAGCCTCGGCCCAACCCTACTTATCCATCAGGGCCAAATCAAGATCAAATGTCCTTAATCCTTCAGGCTCTGGCTGACATTCAAAAAACGAATGCAGCTATTCAGAAATAGCACAAGGACGAGCTTACAGAAGTTAAAACTCAACTGGCCCAGTTGGCAAATTCTCGCCAATCAGGCACACTCCCTTCCCAACCTCTTCCTAACCGAAATAACGTGCCAACCCAGAAGCGCGTTATGAATCCAAATTTAGGCCACGCCCAATGGATTTATCAGGCTCCTACTGCTCCATCTCCAGACGAGATGGAAGTCTCAACTTCTTATGCGGGATTTCAGCAGCAGCCACCCCTCCTGCCAAACCCAAACCAAAATCAGGCCGGATTAAATTCTGTAACAACACGTAGTGGTAAGACAACTCAAGACCCGCATTATCCAAACCACTCCCAGCCTGATAACCATGACCCTAGGATAGTTATCCAAGGTACCGCTGTTCCAGATCCACAACCTGGACCTATCCTAGAAGAACCAACCAAGATCCCGTTTCCCGAGGCCCTGACCAAGGGAAAGAAGACCACCAAACCCGTGGCCCCTGAGGAGGACCTGGTCAAGCTCTTTGAGCAGGTCCACATAAACATCCCCTTGATGGATGCAATCCGCCACGTACCAGCTTACGCACGATTTCTAAAGAATATATGTACACCCCAGCGTAAGCCGCGAACCAAGGGAGGGAGCCCAATTGTTCTGTCAGAGCAAGCCAGCTCTGTAATCCTTAGTAGACTCCCACCCAAGGCAAAAGATCCTGGAACTCCCCTGATTTCCTGTAAGATAGGTGGTACCCAATTTGATAGAGCATTGTTAGACTTGGGTGCATCCATAAACCTGATACCCACATCCTTACTTGACCATCTAGAAGAATCTGAGCTGAAACCAACCGAGGTGACATTACAATTAGCAGATCGATCTATAAAGTCACCAAAAGGGATTCTCGAAGATGTTATCGTGAGAGTACGGGATTTCTATTTTCCAGTGGACTTTATAGTCTTAGATATGGATGCACCTGAGAACCCTAGGGATACACCAATCATTCTAGGGAGACCTTTCTTGGCTACTGCTAGAGCCAACATCAGCTGTGAGGAGGGCCAAATAGAGCTTAAGTTTGGAGATCAAACATTGAAAATTGATATATTTATGGCCCAACAAGGAATTAATTGCGGCGTCATCGAACAAATTTGTGACATCAAGACTTTGGTTGATGAATCACACCTCCAGAATGACTCGATTATGCCTCATCAACCACAGAAGGATCTTGACCCGCAAACAGAGGAGTTGAATCCAGATATGAACAACCCAGTAACTCCCACCCTTGAACCTCACATCTATACTGAACCACCCGCTGCTGCTGAAAACCCCATCCTCGAACTGAAACCCCTTCCCGCTCACTTGAAATACGTATTTTTGGGTTCTAATCAGACCTTGCCTGTGATTATCAATTCCAACCTCAGTCCTGAACAGGAATCCCGTCTGATTATTGTCCTCCAGCAACATCGCAGAGCCATCGGATGGACTCTCGATGATCTGACTGGAATAAGTCCCTCTTATTGTACTCATCATATCTATTCAGAAGAGGGCACACGACCTTCTCGTGAAATGCAGAGACGCTTAAACCCCAATCTGCAGGAGGTCGTGAAAAAGGAGATCATCAAATGGTTAGATGCCGGTGTCATCTACCCGATCTCCGATAGTCGTTGGGTGAGCCCAATTCAGGTCGTGCCCAAGAAGGCAGGACTCACCACTATAACGACTGAGACCGGAGAAATCATTCCTACCCGATTAGCCAACTCGTGGAGAGTCTGTATAGATTACCGTCGACTCAATTCCTCCACGAAGAAGGATCATTTCCCACTACCCTTCATTGATCAAATTCTTGAAAAACTAGCGGGAAATAGGTTCTTCTGCTTTCTTGACGGGTACTCCGGTTATAACCAGGTGGCAATCCATCCTGAGGACCAAGAAAAGACCACGTTCACCTGCCCCTTCGGAACATACGCTTTCCGAAGGATGCCTTTCGGTCTTTGCAATGCACCCGCTACTTTTCAGCGATACATGCTTGCCATATTCTCAGATATGGTAGGTGACTATCTGGAAGTCTTCATGGATGACTTTTCAGTTTTCGGAGCATCATTCGACGATTGCCTCCAACACTTGGTCCAGATACTCAGGCGGTGCATCGATGTGAATTTGGTTCTTTCCTGGGAAAAGAGCCATTTCATGGTGCCTGAGGGAATTGTCCTGGGACAATCAATTTCGGAGAAAGGTATCCAAGTGGATCGAGCTAAGGTTAATCTGATTTCTCACCTTCCCATGCCTAGCTCGATCAGGGACATTCGATCCTTTTTAGGGCATGTCGGTTTTTATCGACGATTTATCCCTGATTTTTCAAAAATCGCACGCCCCCTGACCACTCTTCTCTCTAAGGATGTTCCCTTCGAAATTTCCAAGGAATGCACTCAAGCATTTGAAATCCTGCGTGACCGAGTCACCCAAGCCCCAATCCTACAGTCCCCTGATTGGTCTCAACCCTTTGAGATCATGTGTGATGCATCCGACTTCGCTGTGGGAGCGGTTTTGGGGCAGAAAATTGACAAGAAACCTGTGGTCATTTACTACGTCAGCAAAACACTCGATGAGGCTCAGCGTAACTATACGGTTACTGAGAAAGAGCTGCTAGCTGTAGTATTTGCCCTAGAAAAGTTCAGATCATACCTTCTGGGTTCCCGTGTCATCATATACTCGGATCACACAGCTGTGAGGCATCTCCTTGCAAAGAAGGACGCGAAACCTCGATTAATCCGATGGATCTTGCTGTTGCAAGAATTTGACCTTGAGATTCGCGACAAAGCGGGAAAGCAAAACGTGGTAGCTGATCACTTGTCCCGTCTTCCTTCTGAAATAATTGACCCTTCCGGACCCATCACTGAGCATTTTCCCGATGAGCACCTGCTGACTATTGGTACTAGCCTTCCATGGTTTGCTAATATAGTAAATTACTTGGCATCTCATCAGATCCCGTCCGATTGGCCGAAGGCCAAGAAAGACAAATTACGCTCCGATGCCAAGTATTACATTTGGGAAGACCCGTACCTCTTCCGCATAGGTGCCGATCAGATCATCCGGAGATGTGTCCCGGAAGGGGAAGTCAACAATATCCTCTCTTTCAGCCATGACCAGGCATGCGGTGGCCATTTTGCCAGACATAAAACCGCATCAAAAGTCCTCCAGTGCGGCTTTTTCTGGCCCACACTGTTCAAAGACGCATACAGTCATTGCAAGGCATGCAGTCGTTGCCAGACTTTGGGCAACATGAGCCATCGCGACATGATGCCTATGCAACCGATTCTAGTATGCGAAATCTTTGATGTTTGGGGGATTGATTTTATGGGCCCCTTTCCTGTTTCGGATTGTTTCGAATACATTCTGTTGGCTGTGGACTACGTGTCCAAATGGATCGAAGCCATACCGACCCGAACCTGTGATCACAAAATCGTTCTCAAATTCATTCATCAACACATTCTCTCAAGGTTCGGGATTCCTCGTGCAATAATCTCTGATGGGGGGACCCATTTCACAAATGCTCAGTTTAGGTCACTGATGACCAAATACGGGGTGTCTCACCGAATCTCTACTCCTTACCACCCCCAAACTAATGGTCTAGCTAAGCTGTCTAATCGGGAGATCAAGAAAATCCTGCAAGTCACTGTTCGACCTGACAGGAAGGACTGGTCGTCCTGACTTCCGGAAGCATTGTGGGCCTATAGGACCGCCCACAAGACCCAATTGGGCATGTCTCCCTTTAGACTAGTGTACGGAAAGGCATGCCACCTTCCCGTAGAACTGGAGCATAAAGCCTATTGGGCAGTACGGAACTGTAATCTAGATCTTTCCAAGGCTGGGACCCAAAGAAAACTCCAAATCAGCGAGATCGATGAATTACGCCTAGACGCGTACGAGAACTCGCAAATCTACAAGGAGCGGGTTAAAGCCTTCCACGACAAACACATCTCGAGAAAGATCTTTCATCCTGGTCAAAAGGTCCTACTCTTTGATGCCCGACTCAAACTCTTCCCAGGAAAACTGAGATCTAAGTGGGTCGGACCATATTTGGTCCGACAGGTTTTTGGAAATGGAGCAATCGAAATCAGTCCACTCAGCCACGATTCTGAACCTTTCATCGTGAACGGTCAGTGACTCAAGCCGTTCATTGATGTAACTTCTACTGATTTGGCTGAGGCATCTTATATCCTCCTTTCCCCTTGAGCTTATTGCGCCCAGCCGATGGCGTAAAACTCAGCGCTTAACGGGAGGCAGCCCGTCATTCTCTTTGTAAACCTGGAACTTGTTCTGACACCTTTTAGCACTCGAAGTTCACCCTTGTAGACAGCCGACCCCAACTCAGATGCTTGCATCTGGGATTTGAAATCGTCCGCAAAAATTCAACCCGACCCATCCACTCATCCAAATTTCTGTCTTAAGGAATGAACTAAGACCCCCTAGGTTACAATGAGGACATTGCAAATCTTAGGCATGGGGGGGTATGAAAGTGCAAAACTTGTAAGAAAAGGTTTCAAACAAAAAAATTCACATATGCCAAAAACACCATAAAAATTAAAAAAAAAAAAAATTTTCGAAAAAGAATAAGAGGAAAAGAGGAGAAGGAAATTTTGTGAAGGAGAAAAGAAACAAAATGAAAAAGGAGCACAAAATTATGAGAAAAAGTGATAGTCATTAGTAAGGAACTAAGGAATTAACCTAAGTTCTAGACCTCATTCAAGAAAAGTGCACAAAGAGATTAGTAAAGAATGCAAACCTTAGGCATTCTTGAATAGACTCTTAGTACCCATTAAGATCTGGACACTCCTCAAGAGGTTGAGGAAAATGAAAAGCTGAAGTATTAGGTCTAAGGCTTAGGGAGTATTCGGCCTCGTTAACTAATTTTTGGTTTACGGGACTCGGTAACCTAAGCACCCTAACCTCACACACAGCCTGGTTCAGTAAGCGTAAAAATCAGAATCACGCAGAAGCGTCGTAAAATTCTGAAAAGAACACCTAGAATAGGAGCGGCCGATCAACACAAGTTGATTTGGACGAGTTCCCAGCGCGGAGAGGCGGGAAATCCCCTCGAAGATGCGTAACAAAATATCATCTCCTCGGTGCTTGTCTCTTAGGATATCTACATATCCTACTGGGGGCATGTAAGCACTCTGCTGGTTCAGATTCCATGGATGGCATTATCTCGAAGTGTCAATTGCCAGGGTCTGGATTCGGCCACGGAACATCATGGATGGGATTATCTCGAAATCTCAATAGCCAGGGTTCCGGGGGTTGCCATGGGCGGTGCTATCTCGAAGCATCGATCGCCAGGAACCCTTGAGGATTGATGATGGGAGCAAGGAATCTGATACAGACCATGTTGAAAAGCCAATCCTAGGCTAGAACTAAAAAGAAAAAGAGAGAGAAAACTCTCTAAACAGAAAAACTTTCTATCTCTCTTTTACAAAACGCACTGCGAACTGAGCTAGGGCTAAAATCATTTCAAGCACGGGTGCTTTAACCACAAAGTCCAATAAACCTTAGGTTAGTTCTTGTGGACCTTAAAAACCTTTCCTAAAGACTGAGGCTAAGGCTAGACAGATTTGGATCTTGATTGGTACTAGAGTACCTTTTAGGCCTATGGTCAGCATTCTAACCTAATCTATGCTCAAATAAAAAAGGCACTTATCTAAAACTATTAAAAACTTCATGGTCTAGAACAAGGGTTGAAACCTTAAGTTTTTGCTAAGGGACTAGCAAAAGCTAGGCATGGGGGTATGATGAGAACCTCATCATGAGCCATAACTAGCTCATTTTGACCCAATACAAAGGATAAAAGCTCCTACATAACTCAAGGAAAGGCTTAACTCAGAGAATTCTGAGTTTAAGGAGAAAACAAGTCATAAGGGGTAAAAATGCAATTTTACCAGTATAATCTGCATACAGGGTAATTCATGGCCCAAACACAGGTCAAAGCAACTTAATAAGAATAAAAGTGAGATGAAATGATCTAGCAAGGGCTACAGCAATTCCAAGAAACTAAATGATAATCTGTAACCCTAAAACAACCCACTTCAATTCACAAGGTTCGAGGCAAAGTAAAAATAGAATAAACCCTCTAAAATTCATAGAAAAATAATCTCTAGGGTTTAGAACCTTCAATTTGCCCTTCAGAACCCATTTTGACCTACATTGAGAACCATGCCCAATTAATAACTTAATTTGGGTTTTTGCGTAAATTGATCGGTCAAACAAGGTTTAATATAGAAATGAAATTCACCATCAGATTCCTTAGGTCCTAATTAGTCATGTATAAAAACTTGAGCCTAAGAAGAAACCTCCTTGACCGACTTTACACTTTGGTCCTCATATATTTACTCTTTGGCCCTCAACTTTTGAACCCTCGCATTTTGGCCCCTAACTCTCCTTCGTTCTTTGCGATCAGGTCCCCCCTGCAAAACCTGCCAGCACCATGCTCCGGCGACCTTGCGCGGAGCATGGCGCCGCGCAGGGTGAGGGGGGGGACCTGGCAAGTAAACCGGGGGTGCCCTGCGTCGTCAGCCGTCGCAGGGACACCCCCCTAGTCGTTATAACCCACCATACCGGCCGTGCGAACGCACGGACGGTATGGGTTCTTGTTTCCGGCCATCCTCTGGCGAGGGAGACACGTCGTCTCCCTCCGCCTTCCTCCCTGTTTGATCCCTATAAATACCCCCCGTTGCTCCACCGACCGGGGCAGCTCGGATCTGACGGAGAAAACCCCCAACTTTCCTCTCTTCTCTCTCCGGCAGATGCTCACCAGCTCCGGCGGTTCCTCCCCCTTCTCCTCTTCGCTCTGCCGCAATACCAGCAGCAGAGACTTCCTCCCCTGCTCTTCCCGCGCCACGCCGCACCCAGCTGGCGCCTCTCCGGCTCTCTGCTCGCCGCCGCCCCTTTCCCTGAGCATCGTCTTCTCCGGCGACAGTCGATACGACTGTCGCCCTGTTCCTCCCCCTTCGTCCCTGCAAGTAAGTTAGAACTATTTCCCTTCTTCTCCTCTTTCTTTCCCCAGTTCCAATTTGTTCAATTACGCCCTCGACCGACCCTGACCATCGTCACCCCCTTCGACTCCGGCCACCCTCCGGCGAGATGTTCCCATCGCTCCACAGCCTCACACACCTCGCCGACCCTCACCGAACCTCCGCCTCATCACACTGAGCACCCCCCACCCCTCCACTGCCACTCCACACCTCCGTAACACTCCCCCGAACAAACCCATTCCTCCCGTTGCAGTCCAACCTAGGGCTGCCGCCAGACACCACCTTGCGGCCTGCCGCGCAGCTCCTCACCTTCGCTGTGCCACGGCGAAGGTTCCCCAGTGGTTTGATCAGGCCGAGAGGCCATATTCGTGTCCGACAGGTTTTGAGGTTCGACCGCCATTAACGCACATTGAAGCAGCTTCTCCCGCGCTCCAGGCTTGAGGACTCCAGGTCTCCAGCTACTGCGGATTACGGGGAGTCTTGCGAAGGCAGCCAGCCAGCAACCTACGCAAATCAAAGCCGCAGCTGCAGAAGCCAGGCCGCGGTCTCCCAGCAGGCGCACGCGAGGAAAGGTCTGCGTTTAGTCCCACATCGGTAAGCCTCACACACTTTCCACTGTTTAAATTGATTTTGTGCACTAGCCTTACTGCCTCAGCACACGGGGTGAGGTCCCCTTACACCCGCCTGGTTACCCGGTCTCGTCCGCGCTCACGCCCCGCGGACCTGACCAGACCCGACTTAGACTGACCTGCACTCCTCGCGCACCACGCACGTCGGTGGGCCTGGACCCGGGCGTGACCCGAACCCGATTACCCGGCAGCTCTGGGAGAGCTTTCCCAAGAGTGGTTTCAGAGAGAGAGAGACGCGGGGGGAGAGGGTAGAGTAGGTTTTGTTCTCTGACGTAAGCTCTGAAGTGTGCAGGCACAGGTGAAGAAGAAGAACCGCGGAAGAAGAAGGAAGCTGACTGTAGCAACAGGCAGTTTAAGTCGTCTGATTTGGAAATCAGACGACGTCCTGAAGGGAAAAGAAGAAAGAAGGAGGGGCGACGTCCGGACTGGAAAAAGAAAAGAAGAAAGAAGAAGATCTGAAGAGCAACAGAAGAAGGCGAGGCAGAGAAGAACACAAAAGAACAAGGGAAGAACTGAAAGAAGAAAAACAAAGAAGAAAGAAGATCTGAAGAAAGACAGAAGAAAAAGGAAGAACTGCTGGAACAAGAAGAAGAACATCACCTCTGTAGACAAGAAGAAGAAGATCTGAGACGAGGAGAAACAAAGAAAAAAAAAGACACCAAATTCTTTCTCTCTCTTTGTTTATTTTTTGTAAAAGAAACATGTATATCTCTAGAATACAACTTGCTCCCTGAGTTCGACCTCGGGAACTCTTTTATTTTTCGAGTAAAAAATTTATATATTTGAAATGATGGCAATAACTGGCTATATTACATCGACATAACAATCAAACCCGGTTATCTCTCGCACCCATCGTTATCACCACCCATTCACTATCATCTTTTCCATGTCCAGCCACTCCTTTGGCGAGGGACATCTTGCTCCACACACCACTAAACTCCTCACCGTTCATCCTTACATCTCCGCCTCGACCCAAGGGGCAAAAGTCCTCTGTCTATTTCACCGATTCACCACCCAAACACATCCCCAAACAACCCACCTTCGCACGGCCATCTCCGTCTCTGACAGCCACCTACACACACTCATGCCACGCTGCACCCACCACCATGCTCGCCGTCGCACAGTGATCTTGCTAAATCATCTGACGAGGCCGCAAGGCCGTATTCTTGTTTGTAGGTGTCCTCACCGGAGCTCCGCCACTCCCGCCATCGTTGCCCATGTTCTTCGAACTCCAAGGGTCACGAATCCCAGGCAACATCTCCAGGTGACGTGGAACACTCCCAGGCACACGCCCAAGAATTCAATTTGGCAAGAGAACCACTGCTGCTACTTCAATCGAAGGAGCCTTCACCTACAGCAGTGTATGCAAGGAATAAGGGGACTAGATAGTCCAACATCGTTTGCAACAAAGCAGATGCAGCGCAATAAGAGGAAAAAGTGATTGGCACTTATCGCCTCAAGTCACTTGGGTGGTGAGGTCCCCCGCCATCCCATCACACGAGCCTCGTCCGTGACACTGTGTATGCGGGCCCGGCTTCGACCCAACCTGCCAAACCCGCGCACACCTCGGCTATGACCCACGCTTGCAACCCTGGTTCTGGGTGCACCTAGATCTGAATCCGATTACCCGTGACTGTGGAAGGCTCTGGGAGAGCGGAACCTAGAGAGTGAAAGTGAGAGAGCACGCGGGTCAGGGGAGGATTTTGCTCTGAGGAGATTTCGACAGTTAGCCAAAATCAGAGCCCCTCTGTGCATGAAGCCAAGGCAAAGAAGAAGAGAAGAAGGCAGAGAAGAATAGTGCTTCCCTAGCACTGTAGCATCGGCTGTTTAAGCCATCTGATACAAGCCTCTATTGTCTGATTGCATACATTTGAGGCTTTATTTCCTTGATTGATACTGTTAGATAATTGCTATTATTGTGAGGGGTAATTGGTGATTCAAATCATCATTTTACCCTAATCTTTTTGCTTCATTGACATTTGCTCTATCATATATATCATTCTTGCTTGGATTTATTGTTATATATTAATAGAATTACAATCTTGAGAGTTAATTGTTACTTGCTCCCTGTGTTCAACCTCGGATTTCTTTCGAGCATAAATCTTATTTGTTTTTAAGCGATTTCGACCTATACTACGATGCAGCATTTATAACATCAATTTTTCTCATAAACACCTAGGGTGAGCTTAGAGGAAAAGGCTCTCTTCTTTTCACTTAGGAATACGTGTAGTATAATCACCATCTCGTATTCCATTGCCCAATTATTTTGAAAATTATGAAAACAACAAAAATCAAAATCACAAAAAGAAAGTACGGATTTGAGAGGCGAGAGAGAACCAACTTTGTGACTAATAAATTGGCCTCCTTGAATGACTCTAGATACTCCACTATCTAGGTATTATAAATGTGAAAGTTTGATTGCGGATTTACATGTTGCAACGATACTATTCGCATCTTTAATAAACCACGTATTTCTCACATCAAATGTTCTAATTATTTGCCTTATGCCAATATATTTTGAGATAGCTTTATCAAGATCAAAAGACAATTAGGAAAAGGTTTCCAGCTCCCTACATTCAGCTAATTTCCTGTTACTGGTTTCATGCTTCTAATTGGGCCCTACATTCATTCTCATGAAAAATATTAAAATAAATGGTAAGTCATTTAGATGTTGCTCCTTTACCTTTTTGTATTACCAACCTCCGATTTTGGAATAAAAATGCTCCTATGCTAGAAAAAAGATGGAGCAGTTTACCACCTAGGTCATACTCAAACATTCATCTTTCCTAAATTTGCAATTTTAGGCTATAGAATACTTCATCACAAGCTGATTCTTACTGCTAGTTTATTTACATTGGGATTATATCTTGTAGCAAGGACTCTTGGTGACAACAAAGTTTGAAGCATCCCATCATGATAGTGGTTGAATTAAACGACTATTACTGTTGATGTTGCACTTTAGAGCTTTGCTGAATCATTCAGGCTCCTATTTCACTACATGATAGCATATTTGTTTACTTTCTATGTTGATTAGATTTGTTTGAAATGAATTATAGCATATTTATATGTTTGATGTTGTATGTTTTGTTCATAATCTTTGATGTTTTATACCTTACATACCATTTTTGATGTTTTATAAGTAAACGTAATTAGGGATAGGAGGATAAGTAAAAAATGATATATCGGGGGAAATAAGTAATAATGAATATCATTTGGATGCATTGTAATATATGCACCGTATTTATAATATTTTACCTTCGAATAAAAAATCATTTGGATTAATATAGTTCGGATTACAATACCATTCAGATTATAATACCTTCGGATGCACTGAATACCATTTGGATTACAATAGTTCCACTTCTCAAGTATGTGGTATACTATATACACATAAATGTGCTATCTTTAATGACCGTAAGCTATGTATAGGAGGAGTCTTTGTGGATTTTTCACTTGATTATTTGTCAAGGGAAATGGTTGATGAAAGTAGTCATGTCAGCCATTGTGTTTGTCTTGAAAGGAAGAGGACTTTCGAGGATTACCATAATTCTGTTGCCAAATTGATTGTTACAATTGCACTACATGGAAGATGCAATATGGTGACAACCATGATGTGGGGAAAAACTTACTAAGAGTAAGGTATAGACTTAACAGTTGTTAGAGTCTTACCATATCTTTCACTGAGGGAATTCGCCATCTTTCCCCATTCTGTTGGGTGACCTACTTTTTGTTCCATGTGTAGGATGAATGGAAATGGTTCCAGTCATGGAAAGGATGTCCAGCATTCTCGCAAAGGTGGAGGCCCACAAATTAGCAATTGGACATTAGATCAAGATATGTTACTAATAAAGCTTTTGAATGACCATTATGATAACGATTTCATTAATAGTTCATTCACTAGAACAGGGTGGGCTGAGATCGTTAATGAGTTTAACTCAGAGATGTGGTTATCCTATGTGAAGGATCAATTGTAGAATCGCTTTAAGAATTTGAAGGAGTTGAATGCTTTTGTTGCGTTGTCCAACATAAGTGGTTGAGTTTGGGATGATCGTAGGAAATGTGACATCCCATGTAATGACAGTGCATGGGATGAGGTTAGGAAACTTTCCATTACAATCCTACTTTACGATAAAGATTTTGTGTTGTTTGTAATACATCAAAAATTCATGCAGCTTCCAGAGCATCTGAAGAAATTACGAGGGAAGACATTTCCTTACTACAAGGAGTTGGAAGTCATTGCTGGTAGAGAGATTGTTAGGGGAGTCCATGCAACATCCAGTCTTAGACATGGTGATGTAGACGAATTCAGTTAATACGAAGGTCAATGTGATGTGAACCTCTCGCAGATGGATTTCTTTATCAACGAGAACACAACAATGTCCTCACAAGCGGCCATCTCGAGGAACTATACTACACAACAAGCACCTATACAATTTACAATTCCTCGGGATCAGGATGTTGGTGTAAATGTTAGGGGTAGAACACCACCATCGAGGGTGACACCGAAACCATTGGAGCACACATCAGGGAGTAGCGGGAAGTGTCGTTGTAGCAGGGCCTCCTCTTTGGAAGTGTCGATAAGGTTGCGATAATGATGAAGTTCCTCGCATTTAGCAAGAGCAAGCGCCTCTGGGACTATGAGAGGGAAGAGATAGATAATTGTGTCCTTGGCTTGACGACAATGCTACTTGACTTGCCTGTGGCTCCGAGATCACAAATGGTTGCTCGCCTTTTGGATCCAGCATTTAGAGATATAATGAGGGTGTTCCTTCAAGGTAATGCGGATGATATGGCTGAGTTGGTGAAGATGGTGATGAATGTTGATATATGTTCATCACCATTGCTTGTTATGTTTAGGTCATTATTCCTCCTAGGTCAAATTATGAATATTGTGCCATGGTGACTTTGATATTTATGGTGTCTAGGGGCATGTTGGTTTCTCATTTTGAATGTAATGTTTTATGTTCTGGTGATTAATGATGTACTATGTTTCCTTGATATTTATGTTGTCTTCGATACATAGTAATGGTTGAATAAACGTTTCTGTATAGAAAGACTTCCTCTCTCATTTCTTCATTTCGAAACTTCCCAATACATGGAACCTGCTAGACGTTCTGTTGATAGTGATGAGTTGGGAGATTCGATCATAGAAGCCATGTTCAATGAAACTATGCACTGCATTGTAGATCAAATCAAACGCATGACACGTGTCCCACATGTGCCAAACCACACCCACGATTTAAAGAGATTGGTATGAGTAAATAGAGTTTTAAAAGGACATTATGAGCAGTCCCTAGATATGTTTTGAATGGATATCTCCTAATTCATCAAACTACGGAATATGCTACTTAAGAGGAAATACTTGAAACCCACAAAGGAGATGTATCTAAACGAGGCCCTTGCAATCTTCTTATATGTTGTTGGACAGGATGCTACAAATCATAACATGCAAAGGCAGTTCGAAAGATCATCGCACACTGTAAGTAACTACTACAAGGAAGTTGCTCGAGTAATAAAGAAGCTTTAGTCTAAGTTTATTAGCTTGCCAACGAATCTACACCAATTCCAAACAAGATAAAGAGAAACAGGGATCTTTATCCATATTTCAAGGTAAGGTTCTTTACATCAATAACTGTAGCTTTCTTGCTTATCAACGAAATTCATTTCTAGGACCTAATCTTTGCAGGATGTGATTTGGGCTATACATGGAATGATGGTAACACCATAATTCGTCATACCTAACTAAAATTATTCAGAATCAAGTGTTAAATGCTCCTAAATGATCGTTTGAGGTTCGTAAATCCGTATTGAACTGATTTGAGAAGAAAATAGGAAAACGGGATTAATTCTATTATTTTACCATCTCATCATTAATGCAGATTAACCAAGGGTTTAATTAGGAGTTAATTCAAGGTCAACTAAACTTAAAAGATCAAGAAGTGGGCTCAGAATAATTAAATCAAGGTTTTATGCATTTCGAGGATTAAAACAATACTGAAAATCCTAATTATTAGCCCCACTCAAATTGAAAGGATTCTAGTAGAGATAAATTCAATTTAAACCTCCTACAATTTATTGAAAAATATTTTAAGAGGTTTGGTGCCTTCATTGTGACCATCTGAACCCATTTTGACTAAGAATAGAGATTCAGGCAGGAATTTGCCTTACTTTGGGCTCTTGTGCAATTTACCCAATCAAACATGGTAAAAACCCAAATCTAAGTTCACCATTAGATTCCTTGGGTTTAAATTAGGTTAACACCGAAATTTGGGCATAATCAAAGTCTATTTTGACCTAGTTTACATTTCTGCCCTTAAAATCCCTATTTTTCACATTTAAACTCCTATGTTTCATGTTTTATTATATTTATGCCCCTAACTTCCTCGTCTCCTTCACAGAAAGGCCCATGTTGCCTTCTCTTTCTTCTCTGCCTTCTTCATGGTCTAAACAGGGAGTCAAACACATGCTTGCCAACTTTCAAACATGGAATTTGAGGAGCAATTCTTCACCAAATCTTGCCAGATTTGGTAAGATTACTCTGAAGATCAATCCCAATCATTTGAGCTCCTCTTTGAGTCTTCGCATGGCCGAAATTCACGTTAGAGACCTCGGGGAAACCAAGAAGGCTGGTTAAAACTCATGCCAAATGGGCATATGTAAGTTGATTTGAATGCGAGAACTCCTCTATCTATAGACCAAAGCCCAAGCAAGTCAAAGGCATGCACAATTTCACCGGATTCCACCTCCTTCTTCCTCCTCACCGGTAGAGTTTGTTGCATCACCAGAGCTCCTCGTTCTTCTTCTTCACCCTCTATTATGAACAATAGAGAGAGGGTTCTCCTTCCTCAAGCTTTTGCGAAGCTTCCCACGGAGCTTCAGCCTCTGAATCACCTTCCTCTTCTTCGGCTACTTCACCATCTTCTTTGTCACCGACGTACCTCCGGTGGCTTCTCTCCCTCTCTCTTTCCCTAAATTAGCTTAGGGCTTCTCCTTATCTCCACTCCAATTTCATTTCTAGAGCATCTTAGCTCCCAAGTCCCTCTCCTTAGTCTTCCCCGATGCCGACAACACCTCCACCGACCACCTTCATCGCCGGCATGCCTCCACCCTCCGCTCACCCAATAACCCTAGGAGAAAGCTCCCCCACACTACGGCAAGCATTTCGCTTAAGGTTATTGAGCACGACATCGTCTCCTTCACCCTCTCCGAACAAGGTCATCAGAACCACCTTCACCTTCATCGTCCGGCCACCACACTCACTCGCTCACCAATTCACACCCACCACCACCTTCGCCACACCATGGCGAAGATCCCCATCTATATGATTTAGATTGTGAGGCTGTTTTCTTGTTACAGGGTCTTCGCCGTCGTCGTCTTCTCTTAGTCCATTCGCTGTTCGACAAGCAAGCTTCCAACTCATCTCCACCTTCAATCAAAGCGGACTTGCACCAGGATCAAGGTTGCACCCTTGATTTGGAGAAGTAGCACTTGCAATTGACCGAGAGCCCACTCACAGTGGCAACGTGAAGAAGTGGGCTGAGGATAGTCCCACATCATGGGAAGACAAATCTGAAACGCATTCATAATGTTCTACGCTCGGTACCCCATTGCTTAGAAC
The DNA here is from genome assembly GCA_037157565.1 of Thalassia testudinum. Classification (NCBI taxonomy): domain Eukaryota; kingdom Viridiplantae; phylum Streptophyta; class Magnoliopsida; order Alismatales; family Hydrocharitaceae; genus Thalassia; species Thalassia testudinum. The sequence continues at coordinate 153,153,897 of JAZHRO010000031.1, forward strand.
ACGGGGGTTGGGTCCCTACGTACGCATTAAGCATGCGTCTTCACCCATGCTCACGCCACGTGGGTTTGGGCTGAATTGAGTTCGGTCTGGACCAGTGTTGAATTGGAAAATCATCGCAAAAAGGTTGAGTTTTGAAAATATGTCATTGTAGTGCGATTTGCGAGAAAAACCATCTATAGATAAATTTAACCGTAACTCGAAAAGAATTCTAGGTCGAACATAGGGAGGCGGACGTTTGATTAAAAATCGTGTTTGTTTTATTGTCACGAAGCGGATTAACTGGTTGAATTGAATCTAAACTAGCTATCTATTTAAAGAATAAATAATAGAAGAAAGAGAGAATATTACAAATAAAGAGAAAATAAAAATAGAATAAACATCGATCTCATAATCACAAGCTGATGTTGTTTACAATTACAACTACTCACTACACTAGAAATTAGGAAATCTACACTAGAAAGTGGTAAAAGGGAAGGTAGAGAGAAGTTATCCTCCTCGATGACTGCTTGGAGGACGAGCCGCAATGACGGAGTGCCCAGATGAAGGTGGTGAGATGCGGGATGAAGGCGAACGACGAAGGACGACAGAGAACAGGGCAGAACAACGTCGCAGTGGGATCTGCTTCCCAAACGGCGGTGAGAGGACCACCGCAGAATGCTCCACGAAGGAGGTGAGAAGGTGGAAAAATTATAATTTTAACTCTAATGGAGCATCCCGGGTTTGAGAGGAGAGGAAGGGATGAAGAAAGTGTGGGGGTCATAGGGCTATATATAAGTATAGATTGGAGAGGGCAAATAGGTCATAACACTTTAAAACATTAAATTAGGGGCCTTTAGTGATAGATAAAACCGTCACTAAAGCCTAGATCGTGGGCGACGTGTGCGTGTGCCCGCACTTTTCCCTTCCGTGCGCCTCAACACCATCGCACGTCTACGTGCTCTCAACTATCCGATCAAGCGATCGGACGACTTAAAAGCCATCCACGCTGCTTCTGCTTCGAGCATTAAGCGCGCCCTTTTAAGAGGCGATGCGACCTTGTTCATCGCCGTTGGATCAAAGATCCACGGCTCAGATTGTGTGCTCACGAGCCCTTCACATTCGCACCTCTTGCGTTAGATGGTGCATCCGATGGCGCGTTCACAATCCACGCCCATCCGTGCAACCATGTAGCCATCATCCCAGCTACACGCACTTCATCCAACGGCTGAAATCGGCCACTCTACACCCGCGCCTTGATTTGAGGCGCAACGGGGATCGAATGCATAGCGCCTTCGCCCATTACACTACACTCGCCATTGCGTCGAGTTAACGACAGAGGTACGCACACTCATGGCAGTTTGATCAAGATCCAACAGCCCAGATTTGATTGTGTGTGCGAGGAGAGAGAGAGAGAGCTGTGGGTCCTTGTGTATTAGCTGGCCAATTTAGGCGGTCGAGATGGCGCCACGTGGCTCCATCTTGGCTGTCCATCTTCTGTGACTTGTAGAAGGTGCCACAAATGTTAGACTGGACCGATTTTCGCACTGTAAGGCTGCGATCATTGATCTGAACCTATCCATATGATCGGATTTATCATTTGAAGTGCAGATTGACACCATCTTAGCCCTTGACCTCTGACCTTCCTCGGACTATATCTGATGCTACGAAAGTTCGATCGGGCCGATCTTGGAGTCGTTGAACTCCAATCATCACCCTGATCAGATCTGTATGGTTGGATCTTCAATCTGAGGCCCTGATTGAATATTGCCCTGTTACCGACCACTAAAAGAGAAAATTAACCTAAACTTTCTACAATCTAACTTAAATGCAAGATGATCCATGTTATGCAATATTTATAATGTATGATGCAACTCTACGCCTAAGAACACGTATAAATAGACAGTTTATATGATATAAACGTATTTACATCAACTCCCATGCCTATCTTTTGCTAGTCCCTAACAAAACTACATGTTATTTATAAAAGAATTAGGTTGGATTTCCTAGGCAATAGTTATTGCTGAACGTTCCAAGTTGCCACGCTAACATGTTTGGTTTTGAAAACCTGTCGTTGTAGTTTGAAAGCGAAGAACTCGCGTTCAACAAATAAAATTTATACCGGAATGGAAATCCCAGGTCGAACTCAGGGAGGCGGATGTTTGATTTAAAAACACGCGTTTGTTTTATTTATCACGAAGTAAGTTAATTGATTAGAACTATCTAACTATTTACAATAAATAGAAGAGAGAGAGAATATTACAAACAAAAATCAAAAAGATATGTAGAATGAACATGGAATTCATTATCAGAAGAATTGTCATTACACTAAACATTACGACTAGAAAGAGGGAAAATGATTACACTAGAAAATAGTAAATCTATTCTAAAAAGTAGTAAATCTATTTTAGAAAGCAGTAAAAAGAATGGGGAGAGATCCTCCTCGACGGTCGCTTGGAGGACGTGTCGGACGGGACGACTCCTGGACAAAGGAGGACGGAGCAGGACGAAGGAGGACGAAGTGGGAAGAATGGGAACGGGGCAACACGTCGTCGTCGTCGCGGGATCCGCTTTCGAAAGGGGACGAAAAATTGACTTTATCTCATGAGAAGCATCCCGGGTGTGGGACAAGCTTCTCTTGAGCTTTGGAGAGGGAGAGAAGAGAAGGGATGAGAATTTCGTGTGGAGGGGGTCTCCTTTTATAGTTGCGAGTGGGGGCAATTTGGTCATTACAACTCTAAAAATATTAAATCAGGGGTCTTTAGTGACGGATAAAATCGTCGCTAAAGCCCCATCGTGGGCGTAGTGGGGGCGCCCGCTCATCTTCCACGCCACCCACGTTCTCTGAATCTCGGCCGTTAGCGTGGGGCACATCGTTGCTAAGAGCGCGGGGCGTAGTGGGGGCGTTGCTAAGAGCGCTTCTCGCCCACCTCTTCTGTGCACAATGCTTGCCTACGATCTCGCATCACGCGCGGGCATGCGCTAGCACGTGAAACTGATTGAGCATCCGCAGCCGCTCGTTCGCGATCGAGCGGTCGCGAAGCCCGGTCACCTGCACTCCAACACCTGCTCGCGAGGAGTCGATCGCGCACCGCTTGCTCGTGATAGTGCTTTTGCCCACTGCGCTATGCGCGCGAATGGGCGAGCGGGCAACTTCGTAGCATGCGATCTGGATCATTGGATTAAGATCCAACGGTCGAGATTGCTTCTTCCTTTGGCTTCAGAGAACGAAGGTGCTGGTTTGAGAACACTCTTAGCCGTTGGATCTTGATCCAACGACTGAGAGGAAAGGACGCTAGAAACTTCAGCGGTTGAGGGCAGCCAGTTGGGCGGCCGAGATGGTGCCATGTGGCACCATCTTGGCCGTCCATCTTCTGGATGATGTAGATGGTGCCACGGTTGTCGGATTGAGTTGATTTTTGCGCCATTAGGCTATGATCATCGGTCCGAATCCATCTATGCGGTCGGATTTGTCATTTGAAGTGCGGATTCACCCCATTTTGGCCCTTCCTTTTCTAGGGTTCCCCGATCTCTATTTGATGCTACAGATGTCTGATTAGGGCGATCTTGTAGTCGTTGAACTCCAATCGTCGTCCTGATCACATCTGTACGATTGGATCTTCAATCTGAGGCCCCGATAAAAGGAAACAATTAACCTCCATTTTATTTAGACTAATCTAAATGCAAGATGATGCATGTTATGCAATATTTATAGTATGCAATACAATCCTATGCTTAAAAAAATGCATAAATAGACATCTTAAGTAGTGTAAATATGTTTACATCAGTTATTTTTCAACACTTATGAAATTCAACTATGACTTGAACTACAGAGACACGACAGCGCCCAGGTGTCTACCAAAATGCAGATCGCCTAACGCCCTCACTTTATCCAAAGAAGGATCTGTTTTTTTATTTTTGAGTTTAGGGTTTCGGAGCAGCTTTCTACGACCACTCAACCCACCCAAAACTCGAAGAGAACCCTAAGTTCTAAGCATCTTTATGTGAAATGTGATAGACTCACTGATCAGCGATTAGAACTGACTTCGGGTTTCTACGCCCCTAGGTGACCTTGAAAAGAAATTTTGCCTAAAGTTGTATCTATTCTAACGGTAGCTTTCTCCCTACTTTTATTTTTATGGGATCAACACAAGGGCATACCCAGTGTATATTTCCCCGGCTTATTCTACTTCTCCACTTCTTCCTAAGTGTTATAGAATTATACGTTCATTTCTTGAGTTGGGTTTTGGACAACCTACCAATGGGTTACCCAAGATAACTTGCCAGGCATACTCGTGTGGTCTAGTGTGGCTTATTTCTTTTTTTTTCTTCTCTTTTCTCCTTTTCTTTTTTTTTTTTGAATATTTTCTTTTGTCTTCTTTCTTTAAGTAAGTAGCTTACCTGATCTAAGATTTACCTAAAGGTAGCAAGAAAAGAATAGTCGTGTGACTGGACTCTGGACAACCTACCAATGGGCTGTTACCCACGATAACTTGTCAGCCATACCACCCTATATGGTTCATTAGCTATCCAATTTCTGTAAAATTCACAGAAAAGCGATTTAGTGCAAATAGTGTGTAGATGGTTAGACTTAAAATCCCTTCAAATCAGAGGGCAGGTTGATAAGTCGTGTACTTATCACCCCAACTTATTTAACCAATTAAAATCTAAATTTGGAATGGAGAGGACTCGAGAAATAAGTCTACATTTTAGTGGACATCTGGGCTGATTAGACCCGAAGACCTGATGGGTCTTAGTGTTCAAATTATATAGTTTTATTATTTAAGATTGAAAATTTTCTAAAGCCCAAGTTCTCTTTTCTAATTCAACTCTTTTTTTTAATAAATAAAAAGAAAAAAAAAATCTACGGAGCTGACGAAATAATTCAGAGATGAATATTCACCCCTATATGCTTATCTAATGTAATATCCTCATTATATTAAAAAGATATGAAACAGAGTGGAGTAGAGTAGAAAGCACCTGAATTGCGTGAATAACAGGTCAGCTCCAAGACGAAAAGAAATTGTATATGTGCTGAATTTAGTGCCTTCAGCTAGGCACACTATACAAAGAAGAAATAAAGAATTCACAGGTGCAGGTCAAAATCAGAATGAAAAAATTAGCTTTGGACCTGCCAAGAGAAGATGTCCATAGATGTGGATCAGATTGTGATGTAGATCCATGCCCCATGGTCGAGTATATCTAGGGTTCTGGATAAAAAATATCCAAAACTTGAAATCGTTATGCAAGCGGGGTCGGGCCTACGATTTATGAGGATGCAACCCAAGTCCAAAAAGTTAGATAACAGGGAGATCAAACCATTCTTTGCCCAGGAACCCCCTCCTGCTGATGGAATGATACATCTTCTGAAAGACGTGTGACTGATGAGTTGCCCAGTTGGAGGTGTTAAACTTAGCACGTATACATATATACATACCATATATGCATAGAACATTTCATTTTCGCATATTGTTTCACATATTGGTTTTGCATATTGTGTATGGCATTACAGTGATGGCATGAGCTGAACGACAACTCAAAAGTAGTTTCAGGTGATTTCTATCCACATACACCTTGCCTTATTTCTTTTATTCATACATGAGGACATGCAAACACTTAGGCATGGGGGGGTAGTCCATAAAAACTGAGAATTTTCTGCCCAGTGGGGGATTAGATTGTTCTATCAAGAAGTTTTATTAAAGATTTACTCTTTAGTAGATTCCTAAGCTTGGAATCCAGTATAACCTCACATCTGCATATAGAATTTGTAATGGATCTATTGTGAAAATCGATAGACATCTTTAGTTTGTCGAGAAGAAGTATTGCTTCTCCTGAACCCTTGGACAATAATCAGGGAGTCAAGTGAACCATCTTCTAGTAGATGCACCAAAACATACGTGAGATGAGAGTAGAGAGTCTACTAGTGCTCTAAGGCTAGTGTAAGGAATCTTTAATCTTTAATAATTGAATAATGATACTCAGAGATGGGCATAGTTTTCACTCTCAATCTTTGCGTACTAATTTTGTTAGAAATTCCATACGAGTTCCACCAAATAAGGCAAACACACAGAGAGTGGGTTTTGATAAAACTAGGATTGAGCTGGATGGTCATGACCACCTCTACGGAATCCTTGGCTGAAGGAGGGTACTGATGTGAAGGTCAGGAATACGTCGTCCTATCTGTTCCCTACCCAGTGCTGAGAGTAGGCACTTCCACCAGATAAGCTACCTGAGATCCTCTTGGTCATCCCCAAAAATCCCAAATAATGCTTCATGAACAAAAGTATGTATGTCGTGTCGCATTGTTGCGTTATGTCATGTTGGTAACGACATGGTGCCAATAGATATATATATTGATAAAAAAAAAGCATGCAAAAGGGATATTTTCTGGTGAAAAAAAAAAAGTGTTAAGAAGTTTGAGTTATGTAAGTCAAAAAGTTTTGAGGCAAAAACGCCTACCATCCCTACAAAACCACCAAATACAGCCTTAGCCTTTTTTTTCTGTATTTCTGATTGCCTGAATATGGGCTGAGGAATCTGACTTAGTCATAGGGTTATTAGAACCTAATTAAAGTGTAATGCATATAAGACCACCAAATACAGTTGCAAATCTGGTAAGATGTGAGCTCAGGAAGAAAAAGAAAAAGAAAAAGAGAGAGACAAAAGAAAAAGTACAAAAGATTAAAAAGAGCACAGTTTTCCAACCCTTCTCTATGTTAAGTTATTCAATAATCTAATGATCTAGATTCTGAAATACTAGTTTCCATGTAGCACCAAAAGAGAGTGAGCCATCAAATACAAATCCAGTTAACTTAGACATCTTCTACCTAAACCAAAAGACGGGGTTAAAATCTATGAATAGTTCATATCCCCGAGAGAAGAGGTTTGCCTATCCCAACAAAATTTTACTAGGGGTTAAGTACAAGCCTTAAATGTATATCGATTCTTCACTTGGATCCGTTGCAGAGGCCACAACATTATATATTCACGGTTATCTGCATTCTGAATTTTTGGATGAAACAAAAAGAAATAAACCTTTAGTAAACTCTCGATAAAATTCATTTAGTCTTGCACTTGCTAGGGATTAGTAAGATTTAGGCAAGGGGGTATGATTGCACAGCAATCATAGGCCCTAATTAACTGAATTAAGGTAGAACCTAGCTTAACATGGGCATTCTGCATGCATACACATCGTACTTTGCATCTCAGATGATTTATATGTTTTATAGATAATAATGTGCTATTTGAGAGGTATTAATAATTGCAGGTAATCCAAGGCTGCGGATGATCGACCCAACCTTATGGATCTGTTCGGAATAACAACGGGAGTTCAACGCTTCCAAGAGCGCATCAATCAGACTCCCGTAGCACCCTAGGGAGTCCACAGAAGAAGTAGGAGCCAAGGGGAAATTGAAGAATATCCAGACCTTAGATGACAAATCCAACCGCATGGATGGATCCAGATCGACGTTCGCAGTCCAACGGTGAAGAAACTTAATCGGAGGTCTGCATCATCAGATACAAGGAGAAGATGGATGGCCACGATGGTGTCACGTGGTGCCATCGCAGCCGCCCCTCACTGCGCCCCAATTTGGAAAGGAGAACTGCGGGCTGTTGGATCATCATCCAACGACCATGATGCAGCCACGTCGCCCCCTCCAACCGCCTCATCACACATGGGCGAAGATCTCAACCGTTGGATTCTCATCCAACGGCTGAGGGCAACCGCACAGGAAATGGAAAGCATGACCATCCGCGCACATAGCGTAGTGAAGAGCACCTTTAACAGATTGTGCACAACGCTGGATCAAAGCGCAATCAGAAGGTGTGCGCTCGTAGATGAAATTCAACCATCGGATTAGCATTGGGCGGAGGAGGTGTGGACGTGTGGCATACGCGGAGACGCTGGATCAAGGGCGCACGTGATGACCCATGTGAAGATGTGCGTGCGAGCGCTTTAGGATTCAAAGGTGCGCGTTTACGATCGGACGGTTGACAATTGGGTGCACAAAAGCGGCAAGCGGCAATGGAGATGAAACGAAGGCGTGCACGAGGAAGATCTGCAGCCGTGCAATGGAGGATCGACGATCGATAGGCTGCCACGTGGCAGCACCAGATTAAATCGAGGATAAAAGAAGGATTTGGAAGGCTTAATTAGGGCCATTGATCTCCCGATCAACAGATCTGATTAATCTTAAGCATTTGCATAGATTTAATTGGCCAAATACCTTAATTTCCCTTCACTAAAGCTATAAAAAGAGGCCTAAGGGCCCCCTTTGAAAGGCATTCTCTTATTTTCTTCTTCCTCCTTCAACCTCTCTCTTCTTCTTCCTGTCTTGTTTGCATCCATCTCTGCGCCTCCGTTTGAAGCATCCGTTGGGCCACCCCGACGGATTATTGCTGCTCTTCCCAACCTCTCCAAAAGGCCACCACGAACCACCCGTGGTGCCCTTATTCTGTTAAAGTAGTAGTTGTTTACATTCATGTTTTCTTAGTCTATTGCATATATCAAATACAATTTCTTTGTGATGTGGATATTGTGATTGATTGTTTCTATTATTTAGTAATCATATTGAGAACAAACGTATGAAATCAAAAGTGCTTTCTGCCTTCCAGTGATCGACTAAGACTCACAAGTTCCATTAATTATTTACTCGAGACATATTTTTCACTATACTACAACGTGCTCATCTTTTACGTGATCTACGCCACGAACATTGCACCACTTGATTAAGGCACATAAATATGTTTAACCTAATCAAATTCCTACTCACTTATTTGTGTGTTAAGGCGTATTGGGTCCACAGGTCAGATTCTAGTTAAGGGGTAAAATCAATGTGATTGTGCGCCTTAGGATGAGAATTTGTGAGTGTTAAGTGTATCTCTTTAACTGAATCCCACAAGAGAAGAGTTTTTTTTTAATTTTTTTTTTGACTTATGTGAGTAGGTGTGGTGAGGTGAAATGACAATCAAACAACCAGGACTAAACTAAGGTTTATGCAAGCACCTAAGTCGATTTGGATTTGATTTATTAGGTGATGGAATGAAATCTAGGGTAGGGGTGTGGGCATACACTTACAAAATCCTTCATCGCCACTTTTCTTCGATCTAACTGCTTTGGCCCACCTTAGAGGACTACTTGCAATCACAGTAAAATTAGAGAAAAAGTGAGAGAAAAGTTAAGGTGGAAAAGCACGAGAAAAACCAAAGAGCGTTACCTCCCTGGCAACGGCACCAAAATGATGAGCGGGTTTCCGCGAAGAAAAGTCACGGTTTTAGAGAACCCATCGTCGCAGTCGCGAAACTCGCTACTAGATAAAATTTATACCGAAACTCATGGTGAGTTCCAGGTCGAACATGAGGAGGCGAATGCTTGATTTTGTAAAATTCATGCTTTGATTTTATTTCTTTTTGTTGTTTTTATCATTTGTAATTTTTTCGTATTTTTATAAGGCAAGAGATCAGGTGGAAATAATTTCTATCTAATCTATTTGCAGAAAGAGAGAGAAACAATCACATATACTTTCAAAACAAGTGTTTGCTACAACTACAGACAAGAAGGCGAAAAACTAACTAGAAAGTGAAAAGATAATGGTGAGAAGAATCCCCCTCGACGATCGCTTGGAAGACAACTCACTTTGACGGCACCCGAACGAAGGTGGTGAGGAGCGAAACGAAGGAGAATGGCGTCGGAGGATGGAGGGTGGGACGAGACGGCATCACGGTGAGAATCTACTTCCTGATGATGGTGAGAGGATACCCACGGGATGCTCCATGAATGGGGTTGAGAGGCAAGAAAATATTTTGGTTTACTACATTAAAGGAGCATCCCAGGCTTGGGACGAGTTCTCTCTAGAGCCTTGGAGGTGGTGAGGAAAGAAAGGAAGAGATGAAGAATGAGATAGGTAGGGGTCCTTTTATAATGAAGAAGAGGACCATTTCGTACATAGAGCATTTAGTGACAGCCATAAACGTCATTGAAGATCTGCCGCAAGCGTTGCTAAAGCTCCAACTCACGTGCCCCACGCGTGGCACTCACTCGCGCACCCACTGGCGCTCGTTGCCTCCGCCGTTACGCACTCCACACATGCCCACTGTTGCACACCTAAGCACGTTACGTGTGCTGCGCTGCTACGCGCTACGCGTGGGGTGGTGCATGCGTGCCCATGGGCGGCCTGGATAATGCCATGTGACGCGATCTGGGCCGTCTGTCTTCTTTCCTTTGTAGGGGCTGCTACAGAAGTTGGATTTGGTCTATTTTCGTATCGTTGGGCTACTATCGTTGACTCGAATCCATCCTTGTGGTGGGATTTGTCGTTTAAAGCTTCAAATTGCGTCACCTAGTCTCCTGGCCGTTCATCTTCCTCGGACTGCTATGAGACTCCAATCAAGACGATTTTGGAGGCGTTAGACCTCGATCGTCGTCCTGATCAGATCCATACGGTCGAATTGTCAATCCGAGGCTCCGAATTAAATCTCCTCTTCTCCTGGCCACAAAAGGACATGAATTAACCTAAAATATACACAAACTACTCTAAATGTAGAATAATGCATGCTATGTAATATTTATAATATGGAATGCATATCTAAGCCTAGGAACATGTATAAATAGGTAGTTTATCCTAATTAAATGTGTCTACATCATTCAGTAGTGTCGCCATGAAGAGGAGAATGCAACAGTGGTGGTTTTAGGGCGTGACGTGCTCGGACGTGGGCGGTTGGTGACGGGGAAGGTGACCGGAGGAGGGCGTGCTCAGTGGAGTGCTCGGGTGGACGTAGAGTGAAATTTGGTGAGGGCCTTTAATGGTGGAGTTGGGGCGGTGCTTTTGGGAGTTGCAGCAAGTGGATTGGTGAAGTGTGGTGGCCGAGAGAAATCATTGGAGTTTCGTCGGTCGTGGGGAAGACGACGGTGGTGAGGGCAATACAGTGGTTGATCCTAGAATCTAAGGGGTTAAAAGGAGGCAGGGGAGTGAGAGGAAGAGAGAAGAAAGACTTAGGGAGGGAGAAAGAGGGCAGAGTCATCCGGTGGTGATGGACCGGAGCCAGAGAAGGTGCAGGCAACGGTGACACGGTGATGAGGAAGGAGATGGGGAGATCAGCAGTGCTTTGACCGGTGACGATCGTGAGGAAGAGGGGAGGACGTTGGGCCGGTCAATTTGACCGTTGGTCGACCGGAGGGATGTGTTAGAGAAGCTCACCAGAGCTCGAGATGCAGACAACCAGACAAGAGAGAAGAGATTTCGTAGTCTTTTCTGAGCTAGAAAGGACGATAGTGCATAGGGAAGCTTTTATAGAGCTTCAAATCAAGCTCTAGATGAGGAAAAGAGCTCGATTGGGCTGAGAAATCAAGGAGAAGAATCCTTGATTTCACGAAGTTTGCACAAGCTCAACAGTGCAAACCAAAGATCATAAGGCAGTTCAATCAAAAGAGGATCTCCTAAATATTGTTCTTTCCAATTTTTGGAGGATTTGGTTGAAAAGTCAAGGAGATTTCCTTGTTTGAAGGTCGACTATAGAGGTTTCACACCAACAATGGCGGAAGGGGCTTTTTTGCAAGAAATATGAGAAGTTAGAGACCTGAACGCAAGGAATTTTGAAACTTAGGGGTCAGATTAAGAAAAATTGAGATTTAATGGCCTGAAATGCAAACTAGGTCAAGATGGACTTTGATTGGGCCTAAATTTTAGTCGAAACCTAATTTTGACCCAAGGAATTTAATGGTGAAGTTGGATTTCAGTTTTGATCACGTTTGACTGGGTAATTTGCTTTGAGACCCAAATTAGGGTAGAATTCCATTTACAACTCTATTTATGGTCAAAATAGGTTCAGATGGTCAAACTAAGGGTACCAAACCTCTCAGAATATTTTTCTATAAATTTTAGATGGTTTAGATGAATTTTTTCATAACCACAACCTCTTTAATTTAAGTAGGTATGAAATTAGGGTTTTGTGTGCTGTTACGGTTCTCGAAATGTGTGAAACCCCATTTCTGTCTGTATAGATCCACTCATTGGACTTTAATGCTTATTTAGCCTTTAATTAACCCTTGACAAATCCCGTGGTTAATCTGTGTTCAAGATGTGCTGTTAAAATTATAGAATTAATCCTAATTTCCTATCTTCTCAAATCAGAATAGTATGGAATTATGACCCTCAGGTGATTATGTAAGAACATTTATCCCTCAAACATAACTAAAAGTGGCTAGTTAGGGCCTATAATGGTGTTCCCATTAGTGAGTTATTTCAATCGAGGGAAGGTAGTGTGGCTCTTCCTCAGTGAGGGTGGAGGTCGAGTTAATAGTAGGAGTGGAATTTTGAGGGGTGACCATCGGAGGGCTATCATGATTGACGATTTGCCTACCACTCCGCAACACGGTCACAGCTTGAGCATGATCCCTAAATATAATCCCCTTACCCTTTGGGTTCTCCTCCGAAGAACTAGGCAACTTCCTCGGATCTCATTGCCTAACTACCTCAGTAAGACGACGATTTTGGGATTGCATATTAGTGATCATCTTATTTTGAGTTTGGATGATCATATTCTGATGCTCTTGCATCACTTTCATCATGGTTTTTAGTTCATCCATCTCAGAGGGCTTGTTTTGAGGAGGGTTTGTATAGGATGGCTGGTATATGGGTTGAGGAGGTTGGGGTCTTGCATTCCCTGAGTTGGAAGCATCACCTTGCTTCCATGAGAACTTTGGATGGTTTTGCCACCCCAAATTATAGGTATTGGAATACAACATTTTACAAGGGGTGGTCAGAAACCTTAGGCCACATTCAAGTCGGCCTGGATCAACTTAGGGAATTGATTTGCCAAGTGTCACTTTGCAGTGGCATGTGTAGTGCTTTAGCAAATGGAGCATTCACTCAAAACCTAGATAGTAAAGGCTGCTTGTGGGTGCATGCCAGGGTTTGCTAAAAGCCTATCAAAATTTTTGTTTATCAATTGAATTTGATAAGCCAAATCGTGAGTAGCCCCAGCTTCATAGGACTCTGTCTTCCTCTACAAGATCTATGGTTTTCTTTCTTGATAGGCAGAGGACATATGAATGGAATTATCACGTAATGTTTCAAATAGAGTCTAGGCTTCGTCCTCAGTTTTGGTCATGAAGGTTCTAGCATAGGCTGCATCGATGGTTTGCCTATGCCTTTCAGATAAGCCATTAAAGAACCTTTCAACTAATTGCCATTTTGGCACTTAATGGTGGGGGCATAACCTGAGTAAGTCATTAAAATGCTCCCACGTCTCGTGAATTTGCTCCCCCTCTTGTTGAGTAAAACTCATGATCTCTCTCCTGTAATGATTAGTTTTACTCATAGAAAAGTACTTCAAAAATTCTCTCTTAAGGGTGGCTCAATCATTTACCTTTTCATCAAGGGTATGATACCAGTGCTTGGCCTTATCCTTTAGGGAGAAAGGAAATAAGGTTCTCATGAAGGCTTCATCAGTAAAGCCTTGAAGCTTCATCGTTGAACAGACCTCACTTCATGATGCCTATAGGGATCTTCCTTAGCAGTGCCATAGAAAGAGGATAGCAAAGATATGGTACTGATCTTGATCTCATAAGGGTTATCCACTCCAGGCCTTCGAATAGGTAGGGCTTGGTGAGTTGTGGGGAGGAAATAGTCTCTCAAGGTTCTCTGATTTTCACCAACCCTAATTTCTTATTTTCGTATCTCTTCCACCATCTTTCTTCTTTCTTGATTGGCTCTCCTAAAATGTCTCTCATGTTCAAGGTCAAAAACAAGACTTCTCATAAGGGAGCGCCTACCAAGTATACACCAAGCAAACATAAGGCAAAAGGTCTTTTGTCACTGTAAAGCACTTTAAATCCTCTTCCAACTTTCCAGATTGGACAAATAGAGTCAAGGTAGCATTTCTTTGTTCCCACATAAGTGGTATAAGAGAAATGAGGCACTTGAGATTCCTGATCAATATCTGTTAAGGAGGTTGAGGTCACTTTAGTTCTTTTGGGTGACCAAACAAGTTGTCAATCCAATTACGCACCCTACATTGACCTTCGAGTGCCTTAAAGATGCAGATTTTGTTGCAATGATATTCTCAAATGCTCAAGTGAAAAGGTACTCTAAGGATGGAACTAAGGAATGCAAGTAGGGTGAATCCTTCCTTTGAGGCGATTCATTAGCGGTGTCTCTTAACTACCCTTTAGTTCCTTTAAGGGGTGTCCCCCTCCTTAAAGTATCAAGTCACTCAGGCAAAAGTTAATACCACCGTCACAAAGTGAAATAGGGGGTTTGCACCAATAAAGTGATCGATGCTATAGCCTTAAGGGTCTGAGTCCTAGTGTGGTGCCTGCAGTGCGTGCTCGATGCAAGAAATATGCATCACACCATAAAAATGATTTTTCTTTTAACAATAGCAATCAAGTTGTTCAAACACTTCCTGTATATTTTACTCCTCTTTTCAAAAGTGATGTGACCACTTGATTAATCTTTTCAAATCAGCTTAAGTGATCTTCTTAAATTACGTCCGAATGCAATGCGTGTACAGATAACTGATGTAGAAAGATAGGAAGTACGCACCTTGTTTCAGTACTCTACGATGCAGGAATGCATGCAATGCAGTAAGAAAAATCTAGATGCTGTTCAAGTACTCCTAGATGATTGGCCTATGGATATGCAACTTCTAGCAGGCAACTCGGATATATATATATATATATGCGCAATCAAAAGAAACTAACTACCACAAATAGAATAAACCTAATATCTAAAGAATTGGGGACACTCCCCAGAAAACTAGCCCTAGGTTACAAGGGCGAGAACCAATAATTATAATCTAAAAGTCTAAATCTAAACTAAGATCTAATGTAGAGAAAATAGTGAAATTAAGGAAGCAGTCCTCCTGATTATTCTCCCGTACGTCTTCACGTGTGTGGGATCAAAGTCCACAGGCACCTGTTGCTATCCTCCAGGTGACGTTAAGGTCCACCAAAAATATCATCTTCGTCATGCGTGCCCATCACATTTGTTCGTACATTTTTGCACACAAACAGAATCAATGTCGGTAATTCAGAAAAGCTTCAGAAATAGCACAAAAATAATCTAAATTGCCGAAAAACTTAATGGGTGTGTTTCCTCTATGGCAACGGTGCCATTTGAAAAGTTGATTCTCATTTTCGATGAATTTTTGCACATAAAATATCGTGTCGTTATAGTTCGTTGCATGGTAGAAAACCTCTTTTCAAAACATTTAATACCAAAAATCTAATCACGAAAATAGTTAGGTCGTCTTCACAGGGAGGAACTAGCTTATTAAAATAATTAATGGTGCCTTGCCTATTTGGGAATATCAACAAGTAAGCATTTGAACCATTGTAACCTTCTTTCCGACATGAATTCTCATTCTATGCAACTAAATAAGAATAAGGGGAGTTCACATGCAAAATCACTTTAATATAATATGATGTAAATAAGTGAATGGTGATCTTGCAATGGAATTAATGGTAAATTTTAATTAGAGGAAAAATAAGGGATTTGCAGTGGATGTCGCCCACACACGAGGAGGTCGTTGCCAGCAACTTGTTTGCCGGTGGTGGTGCACCGGAGAGGGTGCTTCACAATAGAGGTGGCGCGGTGGCGAGAGGTGGCTGTAGCAGGCGGCCAGAGGTGGAGGAGAATCGGTTGGAGGTGTTCTGTGTGCGTCGAGTGTGGTCACGCGTTGGTCGAGAGAGGCCACTCGTGGTCACTACGGTCGGTGAGGATGCTCGGGCAGTGCTTGCAGTCGAGGATGGAGGTTGGAGGAGGCTAGATGGAGGTGTTGCCACTGTTGTGCTTTGGGTTCTTCTTCGTGTAACAGTGATGTTGGATGGGTTGAAGAAGAAGAAGAAACGGAGATGGAAGGAAGGGAGAGCGTGGCAGTAAGGAAGGTGACACACACACGCTGTCACCGTTTGCGCATCGATGGCAAGGGCGAGGGAGATGTTGTCTTCAATCAACAGTGCACGCTATGGCCGTGGTGTATGTTATGGGCACAGTGGCGAAGAGGAAGAAGATAGCCCTCCTATGCGCAAGGTGTCTTCTTTTATAGCCGAGCCTTCTCCAACAAACACCCGAAGATATTGAAGCGGTTGAGGCTTGGAGGGTGTTGTGAGAAGCTCGACCAACTTGGGTTGGCATTGGGTTGGGTGGCAATGCCGACAAGCTCGGAGGGAGTTGTTGCGATAAGAAGGGAGGCATGAATTGAGGTTGGGCACCATCAGTTCATTAGACGTCCAAATTGAGTTCTAGACATCTTTAAAAAATGAAAATGGTGGTGGGTCCTGCGGGGAAAGAAAAGAAAAAGAAAAATGGGTTATTTGTGAAAATAATCCAAAACAATGTATGTAATGCATGCATGCTACTATAATGCATACTATCTTCTATTACATATGAATGCAATGTTTGAAATATGCATGCAAGTACTTTTATAAACTAATCTATTCATGATGCCATGTATATGTAGTCATTACTCTAATATCTTAGCATTTATGTATTCAATTAGCCCACAAATGTGGTCTCGTTAGAAAGCTAGTGTGCATATGAGAACACAGGTAACACGTGATTTCTTGAAGGGATCACATAAATCCGTTGTCGTAAGTGTACACAAGAGATTGGGAGACTTGAGATCACTCCACATATATTGGGAAGTATGAAATTCTATGCATGGTCATATGGGTTTTGATTAGACCCATACATGAAGAGAAGATAATCCTTTGGGAAAGGGTCTCGTCTTCTTTTTCGTCCCAATAGTACAAAGAGAATGTGAAAAGTATATAATCCATAGTAGGATGGACAGTGAATTAGGAATTCGATCTCAAGGGTTACATATCTCTCTCAGTGTGAAGGATTCACATGTATTCGAAATACCTGAGGGAGGCATAGTGCCATAAATCTTCTAAACATAAGTGCTTTATTGTTGGCATGATGAAACCAATAATCATTTTAGTATGTTCCTATTTAATTAGAATAATTGAATTGATTTAAGGAGTTAAATCAGATTCAATTTAGCAATTAATTGCAATAAATTTGATTTGATACAAAATCTAGGGGTTGGATTACAATTTATTAATGTTTAGATACTAGTTCTAAACAACCCATAAAAATTATGGACTAATCATGCAAAATTATGTAGGAATCAATCCCAACCCTAGGATAGAGATCTAAGGGTTCACACTAGAGTAGGATTGGTTTTTGAATCCCAACAAATGTCTCTCATCTCAAAGGGGAAGTCCTAATTTGATTCCTAAATTAAAGAAACTAGTTGATTACCTGCCTTAACTTCCTAATCAAATTGTTTGATTGAATGGCCTAATCACCAAGACAAGGCATTATAAATTAAAGGGGAAGAAAGCATGGCCAACTATTGCTATTGCCTCAATCTCCTTTCTTCTCCCTGACGCAGCCACAAGAGGAAAGAAGAGGTACTGCTTGTTGGAGCAAACAGTTAGCCTCTTGTTCATGGCCCCTAGTATAAGGGTGTTGATCAACTGATTAGTTGACTGACTAGCTTGTGAAGGGGGGCGCAGATTGTGCTCCTAGAGTCATGGCCCCCTGCAACTCTATTGTATATATGGCATCAACTGGGTGTGCTGATTGGTTTACTGGCATCTATTGGCCAAGAGGATTTGATCCTCTTGGCCTCTTAGGTTTTTTTGAGGTGAGGGTCGTCTCCCCACCCGCAAAGGAGTTCGTGGGTCGCGGAAGGTTCACAAGGCACATTCCAAGATCAACCATTCTTGGCGCGAAGGGCTTCATTCGATGGTGTTCTTCGTTTGTGGAAACCACTGCACAAGTTAAACAATGGTTTAGAAAACCATCCTACATATTTGGAATGTATTTAATCAATTATTATATTACTTTTGGAAAGTATATTTTCACATAAATGCCAAGTTGTATTACAAATCTATTTATATACCGTATTTGGAATATAATTAATCATTTATTACATTATTATTAGAAAGTAATCATTTTGCATTAATGCTTAATCATGTGTTATTATACAAGTTTTCACAATTTATTATGAAGAATATTTGTAATATAAGTTTGTATTATAAAAAGCTTTGAGTTATTACTTATATTACAACTCCACATGTAATTATAATACAAGTTAGTTTTCAATTGTAATACAAATTTTAACACTTATATCACAAAGAATACTTCTAACAAAGTTTGTATTACAAGTAATTTTGAGTTGTTACTTGTATTAAACTACACATGCTAGTTTCACTTTTATTAGAAATTTTAGTATTTTCATTAAAAAGAATACTTGTAATATAAGTTTATATTACAAGTAATTCTGAGTTTTTATTTGTACATGTGTAGTTGTAAAATAAGTTAGTTTTCACTTGTAATACAAATTTTAACACTTTTATTATAAGGAATACTTGTAATGCATGTTCATATTATAATCAATTCTGAGTAGTTACAATGCACATGCAATTTACTTTTCTAAAAGTGAAATATTTTTTCTCCACATTTGATATACTCCACTCAATGGAGATATTTAATTAATTCATATATTTAGAAAATGCCATTAATGATGGAATTTTTTTAATTACAAAAAGAGTAAGTTCGTTGTTAGTATGTAGTGAGAAATATTTTTTGTGGTTTCTTTATGGACCATTGGATTTTGATCGGATGGTGTATATTTAGAGCTTTTTGGTTTATCTTAGGCACTGTGTAGAGGATTCATCTCCTACATATATAAATATATATATAGGAAAAGTATGTTTTGAGTACTATGTTCAAAAGATGGAAAATCATCATGTAATGGCCATCATGTGATTGTACATGTTATATTACATTAAATTCAATTTTATATGCAGGATGGTATTGGAAATCACTAATCGACTCGTGTTGATTTCCTTGATTCATGCAACTAATTAATTATTAGATATTTAATGTAATTTTCAAATGTGAACCACAAAACATAGTGGTATCATTCCTTTTGACTACTGGAAGGAAAAATTCAATGATCGTACAACCCCAATCATCCATGAGACTCTTTCGAATCAGGAGAAAGATTGTCAAATGCTCGAACTTGTTTAGGATATATTTCGATTGGTACATTTTTTATGTCTTTTTTTATCACTTAGAATTGTTTATGTTGACATGATATTCATTGTCAAGGCTTTTGGATCCATTGGTTTTCATAGAGAATATGGATGGATCTCTTACTAATGAAGATTGCTCTCAAGGTATTTATCGATGAAACATGATTTTCAAGTTTTAATATACATCTTGCTTGTGTATTATATCGTTGAAATATATATATATATATATATATATATATATATATATATATATTTGTTGGTCAAAACACGAATTACATGATGTTGTATGTATCATAACATTGCTCTATAGATGTTACGTTATAACGAAGAGTATAAGAGTACCAATACATTAACAAGTTGTAGTAGGATTATAAGTAATCCTCATACAAGATTTACAAAGCAAAATCGTAATACGCCAATAAAATTCGTCGTATTACAAATGTTGTAACATGTTCGTTTTACAATACATGTGTTCCCTAAATGCAAGTTAATATCCTAATTTGTAGTAAGATATTTAAATACGTATTACAACATTTACGTATTCAGAAACAATATAATTTATTGAGAATGCGTTAATTGTAATACGAATTCCTAAACAAAGCATATTACACCATATTTTGTATTACGACTTCAAGTGGTTGTATTACACCATACAATTCACTTGCAAAACTCTATATGTTGTATTATATTCATATTACAAGATAGTAATACTCGTATAACAAACATTGTAACACAAACATATTAGGATATATGATTTTCCCAAACACAAGTTAATATCCTGATTAATAGTAGGATATCAAAGTAATTACAACATATGATAGATGATTAGTCACAATACAATATATTATTTTAGAACACCATATTTGTAATACGAATTCCAAATATTGTAATACACCAAAAATTTCAATTGCAATACAATATATTTACATTAGAACACAATATTCATTGGACACCTTTTATATTATGTTATATTACGATTTTAAATGCATCAAAGTTTTGCTTGGTCACTAATTTATCGTAAGACACGATACGACTAATTTCTGCTTTCATTATAATCTGTCGTCTTCATTACGACCACATGAATCACCTAATACAACCTTATATAACTTATATTACGTCAACCAAATACACACAATACAACAAAAATTATTCATTTTACTATAAGGTGTACCTGTAGTCAACCACCGTCCATTGTTGTAATCACCACTTGCATGACTCGTTGCCTGTATTACAAGTAATGTATTCACCTTCTTATTCTCATCACAATTTTAAATCGTATTACCATATTTTGCACCATTTCTATTTTGAATTTCAAATTTTGGTCATAGAGGAAATCCGATGTTTATGGAGGTATCTTATTACGTTTAGCATTAATTTTTTATTAAATGTGACGTATTTGATGACATTGCTGTTAGTTTTTTTGGAATGATTCCACTAAATACATACTACGAAACCAGCTTTTATGCAGATTTGTGGTTTTATGTAGAATCATTAGATTTTTATCAGTTAGCTGTAAAGTACACAAAATCTGATTTGAACACAGTACGCATAGGATTCATCCTATATACATATATAATGGGCCTATCTAGAGAGCACTATGCTCATAAAAGCCAAAATGAGCATCAAATGTTGTTCATTAGTTTTGGATTTCACGCATGAGATTAAAACCACTGAAAGGAACATTGGTGGTTTTGTAACAAATGGAGAAATTATGGAATTAACAAAGAAATGTCGACCTTAACAAAGCTTTCCCTATAAAGATGCAATCAATCAAATACATTATTATTATATGCTATAATTAGAATGTAATTACAGCTATCCACGTGATTTAAATAACAAATATGTTAACAAATCAACCCAGATCAAGAAGATTGTTATTAAGGAGAATCTATATTACAACTCAATAGAAAACATTGTAATAAATTAGAAGACATTTTGTAAAATGACATAAAGTTGTTTGTAACAAAGATGCTTTAACATTGTAATGTAGAAGACGTATATTGTAACAACTACATATGCATGTTGCAACTAGTTATGCTATTCATTAAATTGTAAGGCATATATGACTTAAAATGATAATTTAGAATTGCATTACAAATTATAATAAAACTATGGAAACAATTACGGTTAAAGGGGTCTTGAAAGATTAATATAATCTATTCAATGTAATTCATGTAGGTTAATCATTAAAAGTAATAAAACTTTGTAATGTCTATGGGTATCCATTGTAATACGATATGTATTTAATTATAACCAAATATGTTTAGCAATGTAATGTAAATAACGTAAGTTGTAATGAATAAATATATAATTTGTAAAAGCATTATTATTAATTACATGTTATAATTAATGATGTACTATGTGTAAATATACTGTAATAATATGTAAAATTGTAATACAAATGAATTGTAGCACATATTAATTACACAGGACGGTATGGCTGATATGATATGTATATCCATCCCAAGTACACCCTACATATATTTTACACGGAATAGTAACCGAACATAATGCTTTTACTAATTTTAATATTCTTCCTACTCACATATTTTATAATACGTTAGGATATAATACACAGCTATTACAAAACATCCGAGATTTGCGTGTGGTTATAAAATTCATTTCTAAAAATAACATAACAAATTATTACCACCATTATTAGAAAAATGAGATCTAACGCTAGTTATTTACTGTCGGTTCAACAAGCGACAACAAATATATATTGGCCATCACTTTTGTTATTAGGCAACAACGAAGGAGCAATGTAAATTCCCCCCCTGCCTCGTCGCTAGCAAAGGAGAGTGGTGGTTGATATAATATGTATATTTGCCATCATTTTCTTAATACAACGACAGCGAATGTCCTTGTTAAAAAAGTGGAGCATTTTGGTGGGCGGCGAAATTTTTTGTTGCAACATTTGTTGTCGCTTGTTAATTGAACCGACGGCAAATGTCAGTTAAACTACTTGCAAACAGAGCCCAATCCTCCCCACTATTCATCTTCCTCCTAGTGACCTGTAGCCCTCCTCACAACCAACCATCCTCGCAAGCCCCCTCCTCCTCGCCGCCTCTCCTTGCCGTCTCAAGTGAGTCTCTTCCCCTCCGTTCCTCCTCCCCGCCTCCTCTGCCTCTACTCCTCCTCGATCTTCATCCTCCCCCTCCTCCTCCTCTTGTTGAGGATGCACCCCAATCCCCTCCTCCTCCCCCCAACCCCCTCCTCCCTCTCTGACCGCCCCCCTCCTCCTCCTCCCTGGTTCCTCCACCTCCTCCTCCTCCTCTTGACCACCCCCGTCCTCTTGACCGCCCGCTCCTCCTCCTCCCTAGTTCCTCCACCTACTCCTCCTGACCACCCCTCCTACTGACTGCCCCCTCATTGCTTCGAAATTCCTCGTAGCTTAGGAAACATTACATCATAGTATAGCGACGAAAATCGATAATTTTAAATTTGTAAATCCCGAAAAATCATGAGTTCCAAGGTCGTTCGCAAGGAGCAAGTGTAGCAAATCAATCCATTAATCAGAACAATCAGGAATAATGATGCAATGAAATCTCAAACAGAAAAATCAATTAAGGCTCTAAAATGTATCTGAGTAAAAATAAATGAGATAAAAATTAGTGGTTGGAACCACCAAATACTCCAACAATTAAGCACAATATCCCAAATTTCTCAACAGTAATCAATATCAAGTCAGAGCCAACTCTTTCTCAAATCAGACGGTAGTACCAAGGTTAAGACGGCTTAAGTAACAAGCCCCACAGCTCTGAATTTGCCCAAGTACTGGGCACAGAACCCGAGGTTCTACAGTGCAAAACCCCCCTAAATCCTCTCAAAATTTCCTTCTCTCTTTCTCTCTCTTCAGAACCAGGTTAGGGGGTATACGGGTAATCGATTCAGAGGCCCAGACCCAAGAGGCATAAGCGCGAGCGAGGGCATGCGTGGGCACATGCGAGGGGACCTCACCCCGTGCTTCGGAGGCAAGCAGTTAATGCATGAAATGTGCTATAAATGCATTTCCAATTTGAAATTGCACGATGTGGCACAATTAGAAGTTGGCTGCAGCTAAGTGAGGCTTGAGCAATTACGGCTGTAGGTGGGGTTCTTCGTCAAATTGAAGCCGCAGTTGGACTCTTAGGATGTATTTGCATTCAAAGAGGGTGGTGGCGTTGTGGATGATCACCGAACTATGGTGGTTGGTGGCGATGGATTCATTGACGGCAGTGAAGACCTGAAACGATAAACATGGGCTTTAAGCCCCAATTAGATAGCTCAGGGACATCACTATGGCCCAAGGAACATGCTGGTGGTGGTCCTGAGGAGTTTGGAGCTTCGTGATGGCCGAACAGTGTTGGAGATGAACGACGGTGATGGGTTCATCTGGCAAGGGTCTGGAGTGGTCGAATCTCAAAATAATGTTGGGGCTTCTAACTTACATGGTCTGGGGACGCTTTTGGTGGTGGTAGCGTGTGGGTTGCTAGTGTGTAGTGGCCGTGTGAAGCTCACCAGAGCTTCACCAGTCATGGAGAAGACGAGGGGAGAAAGCGTGGATACGTGGTCGAATTAGGGTCCTAGGGTTCTAAACCTAAGCTAAGAAGGAAGGGGGAGAGGAAGACCTAGGCTATTGGTCGAAAAGGGAAGATAACCGTGGCGGCTTGCCTCATCGGTCGCGAGGAAGGTGAACGCTTTGGCGGAGAAGAATGGCGACGACGAAGGGGGAGATGGCTCTTGCTATGGCTAGCGAGGAGCGGAGGAAGTTGAGGAAGGTGTTGGGCCACCCAATTTGGTTGTTGGCAGGCTAGACAATAAGGAAGAAGAGGGTCACTGGAGCCGCAATCAGAGTTGTCCAGAAAGGAGAGGGAGAGTTTTTGGTCGGAACCAGGTTGAGGAATGTGTTGGGAGATGCCATAGCTTAAATAGAAGAGGAATTGACCCTCAATTGCGAGGAATTTGCGAGATTTCCTCACAATTGAGGCAACTCAAATCCATGCTTTTTGAGCTCTTCGTCGGTGGTGTAGGAATCAAGTCAAGCCTAGTGGCCTTGTGCATTTGATAAAGGATCACTTCAAGATCAATCCCTCCAAATTTGGAGGGATTTGATCTTGAAACGAGCAAGAAATCAACGGATGAAGTTCATGAGTTTGGGTTAGGGATTTCGTTCAAAGAATAATGGTGATAGGGACCTAAATGCAAAGAAGACGACAAAGTTAGGGGGATCTTGTGTTCATGGTGAAATCGTCGATGTTAAGAAATTCGTGTCATAGTATAGGACGAATATCACACAAAACACTTAAATTTATAATCTCAAAAACATGAAATGTGAGTCTGAGGTCATTTGCAGAGAGTAAATATGACAATTTTCAATCACTAATTACAATTATCAATGAAGATATGTGAAAATAATGTTCAATGTAATCAGAATAATATTTCAGTAAAACCAAGAATAAGAGTTCAAAAGATGAGGTTAAAATGGTGGTTTGAATCACCAAATTAACCCTAATGTTTAAGCTTAACAATCAACTCAAACAAACCAGTAGTAATCTCAACCAAGTATCCACACAGGCAGATGTTTCAATAGTAACCAATCAATCAGGCACCAAGTTAGACGACAGAGTTAAGGCACGGTTGCCTTAACCTTAAAGCCTCAGATAACCCAAGGCACAGCAGCAGTAGAGGAGCACAAGGATCTCACTAAGACTTCAGTAGTGACTAAGTGTTGAGAGAGGAGAGGGCACAAATCCCGAGGTGCAAAACCCTCCCCCTCCCTCCTTCAGATTCTCTTCTCTTCAGAACAATTGGATTTAGGTAAATGGACCCAATGCCCAGACAAACGTGGCGTGAATCGCAGGCAAGGACACATGGACAAGAACGTGTGAGTGCGTGTGTAGGGCCGTGTGAGGGACCTCACCCTTGTGTGTGCTGAAATGATAAGCCCAGAGCACAAATGGCTTTTATGTGCTATCTCATTTTTGTCCCACACGATGTAGGACTAAGTGACGTGCCTTCTCTTTTGCAGCTATAGCAGTCCAAATGTAGTTGAATTGTAGTTGGATCTGCTGCTGATGGCTTCAGTTGAGGGTCTAGAAGGCGTTAGGAGTCAAGTTCGCTTCAACGGAGAGTAGTAGCAAGTCAAATGAGGGTCGGAGATGAGCGGATGTGGTCGGGGAAGACGAAAGCGGCGATGAAGCTCCAATGAAGGTGCCTACACAAGATGAATATGGCCTCTCAGCCCAGTCAGAAATGCTCAGGAGGATCGCCTGAGTGTGGCGAACGTGTTGGTGGTGGTTGCGTGCGGTGAGGAGGTGTGTGTGTTGATTAGCCCATATTTGTGGGCTATTTAAGAATATAAATGTCTAGACATTAAGATATCTTTAACATTTAGATAGCATACATTAGGATGTAAATAAATTAATTTATATTTTAGCTTAATTGCATAATTCATGCATTGCATTTATATCTAAATGCATTTAGAATTAACTTAGAATTACATGCATTTAATTAGTTAACTAATTAAGTGCATTACATGCATTGTTTTAATTTAACATAGAAGTTAAGGATTTGTGCATAAATAATCCTAATGTTTTATTTTTCTTTTTATTCTTCTTCTTCCACAGGTAACGGCTCTGTTTCCTCCTCCTACACCCATTCACTCCTCACCATTGCCAACATTCATTCGATGGGAAGAGTAGATCTGATCCCACCTCTTTGCAATTCAAATCCGTTAGCTGCAACTACAAGAGAGAGGAGGAGACGACCATGCTGGGGAGGCCACCACCCCACTCTATTACTATGCAAAGAGTGCAACTCTCCACTCATCATGAATGTCCTCAACTGTGGCAACAAGTCTCTACCACCGTGGGCATGTGGTGTAATAGGCCACACTACCACCCGGAGCTTGTTTACACCACTGTGCATCTACACCAGCCACCACCACCATCGCCAACACCAGCAACCACCACCAGCAGCCATCCACACGTGGTTAAGTTGTCCGGGAAGTTTCCCGGACGTCTAAAGCCCCTCCCCATCTCCATGCCTCATCTCCTTCCTCTTCATTTTCTTATCCTTTATTCTCTCCTTCTCCACTGTTCATCTTCTCCACGAAGGACCCAACATTACCAACCCCACAGCCGCACGCACTGCCTACTCCTACGCCCACGCCACAAGTGACCATCACCAGCACCACTGACTAGCACTCCTGCCCACTAGCTTCTTGCACTCATCCTCATGCGCACCCTCTCGTCACGACCAGTGTATGCGCTCTCCACCAGCTCCACAGCATGCCCCCACACCCACTCCAGCAGCAGCAGCAACGCACAGCACCTTCCCGCACTCCACTCGCGGCCAGCAGCTTTCCCCGTGCCTTCCGGCACTCCACGGCTTGCAGTGCACCTACGTGCGCAGCCAAGTGCGCCTCTCCTTCACCTTTAACAGCAAGCAGCAAGAAGAAGCTCCGCCGGAACCCACAACCTCCGCTTCGTTCGACCACCTACCTCCGCCACGCCGCGACTTGCCACCACCGCCGCCAGATGCAGCTCGAAGCACTCTACCTTCAATGAGCTCGTCACCGTCAGCCTTCGCCGCTCCTCCACGTGCGAGCAAGAAAAGGAAATCCCCTGTTTCCAACTCTATTTGTTTTTACATTTAAATGCCATTGCCACAATTTTGATTTTATTTTATTACTTAAATATTATGATACATTTAAGAGAGCACCCTCAACTTTCAACATAAATGCAATATCAGCATGATCATATTTTGTTCCCTTAATTAAAAGGTGATTTTGATTCGATTTCTTGATGAAATTAATCGTGAACATCTGTTTTTAACTCGTATGAGTTTTAATAGGCCACTGCCTCCCTGTGAACATGACCTGCTCTCTTGAGTTGTTAATTTTAAATACTTTGACTAATCGATTTTCCACCACTTAGAAATACAAACGACAAATCATTTTAATTATCATCCTGTTAAGCAAGAATCGACTCGTCAAATGGCGCAGTTGCTGGGGAGGCAACAGGCTTAATAAACTCGCATTCATTCATTTGTTCATGTTGATTTAAATTTTGGAAGCATATTTAACTCTGAATCTTTTTGTTGTGGTGTGAGTGCATACGTTCTGTGACACACATTCTATAACTCGCCATCACACTAGCCATCGTGCGAGGTGACCCTTGACATCGTCAGTGGAGTCACAACACTAGGAGGAGCATCACACCCACCTCAACAATGCCTTGGTGGACCTTGTTTCCACTGCTGGAGGAGATCCGGAGGACCACATCCTCATCTCATCCATTCAGCTGTAGATAGATTTTATTTTCTTTTCTTTCTTCTCCTTATTTCAGTACGTTGATTGGAAGACCCTTGTTCTAGGGTCACAATTTTTAAGGGGTTTGTTCCTCGCCATTGTTTTAGGCCCCTACGTGGGTAATTTTTTGGGAATCTGTTTCCATTTCTTTAGACTTACGTTTTTATTTTCTTTTGTAGATTTATTTTATTTTTCTTGATTGTGCATAAGTAGGTAAAAATAAAAAATAAAAAATCATAAGCCACCTACTAGAAGCTGTCTGCCCTAGGACGATCATTTAGGTGTGAATGAGCAGCCTCTAGATTTATTTTGCTTGCATTTGCGTGCATCTCATTGAAGATTGCAAGAGGCAAAGTACATTTTCTTTTACTTTGCATCCACATATTGTTCACGCATTTGCATCTGAATTTAAATGCAAGATCACCTAAATTATTTTGAAAGAATTAACAAGTGGTCACATTTTCTGAAAATGGACCTTAACTAAAGGAGGAACATTAAAAACCAAGGATTTGAATTGAGAACTTGTCATGCGGTTCACAAAATTCAAAGACAAAATTTTACAATGTATGCGCACATGAATGATTGTGCACCAAGGCATGCATTTAGACACTCTTAGGTTTTTTGAGTTGGTAGGAAAGAACCCTCCTACCGTTGGATTCTGATGTGTTTAGAACTCAAGACTAAAGGTTTTGTAAATCCAAAGAGGGGGATACCCTATCACGGATTTTTGAGGGTAGTTAAAAAGCACCACGAAAGCACAGCTTCAAAGGAAGGCTTAGGCCTACTTGCATCCCTCGATCTTCCGTCTTTGGAGTTGCTTTACCATTTAAGCTTTAGGAAGAGCACCTAAGCTCCAACTAGGTTTTTTTAGGCATTTCGTAGGTTGACAAATAGGACCATAAGTGATTGGGCAACTTGTTTGTCACCTATAATCTGAACTAAAGTCGAGAGCCTAAACCTGTAAAGACCTAACAAGTCCTTTTGAATTGTGTTTTTAGTGCATGCTTGGTAGGTGATCTCTTAGGAGACAACTTGTGTTTGACCCAGAACCTAAAAGAATCCTAAGAAGAAACCACCCAAGGGAAGATATGGCTCGTCAAAGGAGCCTTAAGGAATACTTCATCCTGACCAATAACCCTGGCTCTACACTACATAGGCCTAGAGGGGAAAATCCCTATGAGATCAAAAGCAGTACCATATCCTTGTTGTCCTCATTTTATGGTACTTCTAGGGAAGACCCCTACAGGCATATAGAGGAATTCACTGACGTTTGTTCCACGGTGAAGCTACAAGGCATTACTGATGACGCCTAAATGTGAACCCTCTTTCCTTTCTCCCTCAAGGGCAAAGCTAAGTATCAGTATCATACCCTAGATGCTATTAACACTTATGATGCCGTAAAGGAGTTTCTGAAGAAGGATTTTCTCATGAGCAAAACTAATCACTTTCGAAGGGAAATTATGAGTTTTGCTCAAAAAGATGGGGAAGTTTTCCATGATGCGTGGGAGTTCTTTAATGACCTTTTGAGACTTTGCCTGCATCACCAGGTGCCCAAGTGGCAACTGGTTGAAAGGTTCTACACCGGACTTAGTGATTCGCACAGGCAGACTATGGATGGTGCATGTGCAGAACTTTTCTATCTAAGACTGAGGATGAAGCTTGGAACATGTTTGATACTTTGAGTAAGAATTCTATCCACTTGAATTTTGCCTATTTGGATAGAAAACCCACTCTTATGCAAAGAAAGTTGGAGGCAAATGAAGCTAGGGACACCCAAAATTTAGCCTACCAAATCCAATTGTTGAATCAAAATATGGAAAGGCTTATGTCGAGCCCGGGCCAATTCATGTCTAGTACCTCCGCATCCCAAGCTTCAGAATGATCCATTTGCCAAGGCAATATGCACGCCACTGTGGATTGCCATTTGACCTTCCAATTCCCTGAGCTTGTACAGGCGAACCTGAATGCCGCTCAGGGGTTTCATCCTAAACCTCGTAATGATGCTTTTTCCAACACTTATAATGAGGGATGGAGGAATCACCCAAACCTTTCTTGGAGGCAAGCAAATGTCTCAAATTGAGGGAATTATAAACCACAACCCTTTCAAAACCAACAAATGAACAAACCTTAGACCTTTGCCCAACCAAAGACCTCTGAGATGGATGAATGGAAGGCAATGTTGAGAACCATGCAGGAAAGTCAAAGTGCTATCATCCAATCTCATGACAAGGCTATACATGAAATGAAATCACAGATAGGACACCCTGTTGAGGCCATTAAACAAAGGGAAACAGGGATTGTCTTTAGGGAGGATGCCCAGGCGATGACTATTCTGAGGAGTGGGAAAGTGATGGACGTGTTTCGCGTGTTTGAAAATCAGGGTTAAGAGTAACCCGTTGTTGTAGTCACAAAACTCGTTATTAAATAAAATTTTACCGAAATTTCAAGGGAGTCCTGGGTCGAACACAAGGAAGCGACGTTTACTTAATTCAAAAATCACGCTTTGTTTTGTTTGTTTTTGGTGTTTTAGTTTTGGTTATTTTTGTTTGTTTTTATAAAGCAAGAAAATAATATGGATCGCAATGGAGATAGAAGCAAATATGATATATATTGCACAAATGTTTATTACAATAATCTAGAAAGTATAAAAAAGAGAGAGGTGAGAAAGAATCTCCTGAAGCGGATGTTTGGCGAGACGACATCGCTTGGCGAAAGCTTGGAAGGAGTTGGGAAGCGAGACAACAGAGGCGAGATGCTGGAGGATGTCGAGTAGAGGAAAGCTTCAGCGTGGCTCCAGAATGGAGGTGAGGAGGTGGAGATGATCTGCTATCGGAATGGAGGTAGGAGGACGGCTCCAAGGTGACTTATGAATGGTGATGGGAAGATGAAAGAATATTTGGTGAGGCAGAGGTTCATTACACTAATAGGTGCCTTGGGAGCTTGAGAGTAAGCTCTAACGGAGCGTTGGCAAGCTTGCTAGAGTGTAGGAGTAGGTGGGAGTAGAGTAGGTAGAGATACCCTGGAAGGGAGGGGGTGTAGGTCTTTATATGGTGGATGAGAGGTGGCTAGAATAGGCATAAGACCAATAGTAACCTCCAGGATGTCGCTATAGGTCCAACTCAAGTGTCGCTGTAGCCATCTCACGCCTGCTCACTCATGCAACTGGCCTTGTGCCTACGAGCAATTAGTGACGGCTGTAAGTGCCACTAAATGTCCGCTAGGCTATCGCTGAAGGTTGCGCCAACTCACGCACTCGCCCGCTTGCTGTCGCTGAGGTTGGATGCACCGCGGTCGTTGGCTTCAGAAGTGAGCAGCTGAGATGGCGTGGAGATTACGCCTCTTGATCACGTGTGAGATGGCGCGTTCTCGAGGTGCATCGATGGCTACGTGCTGCATCTGCACCCATCGACTGGTGCCACGTGGTGACCCCTCTGCCACTTGATGACATCCAATGGGCGCAATTCGATTGTGCCCGCACTCGCGAGATTGCCTCCCCCCACCGCGACTCAAACTCGCGCTCGCGGTTTGCGAGCATGTGTCTCCAAAGCTGCAATTTGTCAAGTGGAGGGTTGGTGTTGTGAAGTAGTTAGGGCACCCCTCAGCCATTGGATTGAGATCCAACGGCTGAGATCTCTCCATGCGTAAGTGCTGAGGTGGTTGTGGTTCGTGTTGGGCAGTCTGGATGGCACCACGTGGCTCCATCTGGACCGTCCATCTTCTTCTTCTTGTAAAGGGTGCTACGGAGCTCTGATCGGGGTGATTTTCCCGTAGACAGATTGCGATCGTCGCTCTGGATTCATCCGTATGGTCAAATTCTTCATCCGAAGCCCATAAAGATGTTGCACTATCTCCTGGCTATGTAAAATGGAAGAATTAATGTACATAATATACAACTATCCTAAATGTCATGTAATGGATGTTATGCAGTATTTATAACATGATATGCAAAGCTAAGCCTATGAACTATCATAAATAAGTATTTTTATCATGATTTCATGTGTGTTTATCAGAAAGAAATTTCCAAACCTGGTGTTCCTATAGCCCTACCTTCTGAAAACCCATCCACCCTGACATTCGCCCCCACCGGAGAAGAATTTCCCAACTCTCCGCTTGAAATCACCTCACCGAAAGAGGTTGCCCTTGTTCCACCCCTTACCCAACATGACAACACTTCCACCTAGAGACCGAGAGTGCCCTTTCCAGAGTGCTTATCCACCTCTGGGAAAACTTCTTCTGGCTCATCTGGAGCCAAAGAAAAGGTAGATGAAATCATGGAAACTTTCAAGTAAGTGTAGATTAACCTGCCTTTGCTTGAGGCTACCAGGCAGATTCCATCTTATGCCCGCTTTCTAAAGGACCTATGCATGAAAAAGCGGCAATCTAAGAAATAGGTCTAATCAAAAGTTGTCCTGCCTGATTCTGTTAGCTCAATAGTTCAACATGGCACACCCCCGAAACTTAAGGACCCAGGAGCCCCGTACATCTCTGTGGTCATTAGTGACTTACAGATAGATGAGACTCTACTTGATTTGGGTGCGGGGGTGAACATTCTTCCGAGCTACGTGTATGAACAACTTGGGGGAGGCAATTTGAAGCCTAGCCCGGTAATCCTCCAAGTTGTATATCAATCACTCCAGACACCTTGGGGAATTCTGCAAGATGTCCTCGTGAGAGTGAAGGACTTCTTCCCCGCTGACTTTTTAGTTTTGGACACAGACCCTACCAACAAGCCAACCAAGCCTTCCATCATTTTGGGCCACCCGTTTTTTGCAACTTCACATTCTTCGATCAATTGTATTACTGGGGCATTAAAAATGGGCTTTGGGAATAGGAATATCTGGCTTAATGTGTTTGATGCTTATAAATAAGCCAAGCTTGAGGATTGTTCCCAAGTTGAGGTGATAGATGACCTGATTGAAGAGACAACCCCTGAATGTTATGTGATGACCCCCTTCAGCATGTCATGCTAAATGAGCATTCCCATCTCTTGGAGGAATGTGAAGGGGGTATACTAGAATTTGAGGAGTTTCTTAGTGTTTCTGCTGAGTCTTTCCCCATCATCTCTACCCAAGGTGGATCTGCTACCTAGGATGGGGACATCTATTATGAAACCCTCAACCATACAAGCCCCTGACCTTGAGTTGAAACCCCTCCCGGACACTCTCAAGTACGTCTTCCTGGGTGCCAATGATACGCTTCCCGTTATCACTTCGGCTGTGCTACCTGAGGTACAAGAGGGAGATGTGATTGAATGTTTGTCTAAGCACAAGGAAGCTATTTCTTGGAGCATCACTGATATTAAGGGTATAGACTCTACACTCTGCATGCATCACATTTATACTGATGATTCCATCAAGCCATTTAGGGACATGTAGAGACATCTTAACCCCAATATGAGAGAGGTGGTTAAAAAGGAAATTCTAAACTGGTTGGACACTGGGATCATATATCCCATTCTAGATAGTAAATGGGTAAGTCTTATCCGTGTGGTGCCAAAAAAGGCAGGCTTTACTGTAGAGTTTAATGACCAAGGTGAACAAGTTGTGACTAGTCCCTCAACTCGATGAAGGGTCTGCATTGATGACCGCAAGTTGAACACTGCTATCTAGAAAGATCACTTTCCCTTGCCTTTTATTGACCAAATTCTCGAAAAATTAGCGGGGAATAAGTACTATTGCTTTCTCGATGGATATTCTGGGTATAACCAGGTTGCAGTCTTCTCGATGACCAGGAGAAGACAACTTTCATGAGTCCTTATGGTACCTTTGAATTCAGGCGTATGTCGTTTGGACTATGTAATGCACCGGTAACCTTCCAACGGTGTATGATGTCCATTTTCTCGGATATGATTGACGAGTGTGTTGAAGTGTTTATGGATGACTTCTTCATTTACGGCTCATCTTTCGACCAACGTCTCCTACACCTAGAGAATGTGCTGAAGCGATGTAAGGAGACTGGTTTAGTCTCAATGGAGAGAAAAGCCACTTCATGGTACAGAAAGGCATTGTACTTGAGCATGTTGTGTCTGAGCAAGGCTTGGAAGTAGATAAAGACAAGGTTGATTCTATTTCCAAACTTCCATTGCCAACGAATGTCAAACAGATTAGATCCTTTCTAGGCCATGCTAGCTTTTATAGGTGCTTTATTAAGAATTTCAGTAAAATTTCTAGGCCACTTTGCGACCTATTGGTGAAGGAATCTTCCTTCAATTTTGATTCAAAGTGTGCCGAGGCCTTTCACACTCTAAAGGAGGCCTTGATCTCTTTACCTATTCTCCGAGCTCCAGATTGGACACTCCCATTTGAGCTGATGTGTGATGCTTCGGATTATGCAGTGGGAGTAGTCCTTGGACAAAGGGTTGAGGGAAGACCACATGTGCTGCACTATGCCAGCAAGACTTTAACTGAACCACAGCAAAACTACATCATCACTAAAAAGGAATTACTTGCTGTAGTTTTTGCTCAGGAGAATTTTAGGTCTTATCTTCTTGGGTCTAAGGTGGTTATTTTCACTGATCATGCGGCAGTGAAACATTTCATTGCCAAGAAGGATCTAAGCCATGTTTAATTAGGTGGATCCTACTCCTTCAAGAATTTGACTTGGAGATACGTAAAAAGAAAGGAGTCGAAAATGTAGTGGCTGACCACCTGTCTCGCCTTCCACTTGATGACTCTCCATCTGAAGACATCCGCGAGACATTTCCCAATGAAACCCTTATGGCGGTAACACCAACTTCACCTTGGTATGCTGATACCATCAATTATTTGGTCATTGGAGAGACTCCTACCTCTTGGGATGAGCAAAAAAGGAAGAGATTCATTTCCCAAGCTAGATACTTTCATTGGAAAGAGCCCGAATTATTTAGAATTGGACAAGACCAAGTACTTAGACGATGTGTGCTTGAAGAGGAGCAACAAAGTGTGCTGAGTTTTTGCCATGAACTTCATTGTGGATGACACTTTGGTGCTAAGAAAACATCTATTAAGGTTCTTTAGTCTGATTTTTGGTGGCCTACGTTATTTAAGGATTCTCATAACTTTGTTAAGGCCTATATTAGATGTCAACGAACTGGAACGATTGGGAAGAGGAATGAGATGCCTCAACACCCGATTCAACATGTTGAAATTTTTGATGTTTGGGGAATAGACTTTCTGGGACCCTTCCCTTCGTCCCAAGGTTATGAATATATCTTAGTGGCAGTTGATTATGTCTCTAAATGGATAGAGGTCATTCCTACGCGAACAAATGACCACTCAGTGGTATTAAAATTTGTGAAGGCCAATATCATATCCCAATTCAGTTGCCCTAAGACTATTATTAGTGATGGGGGACCTCACTTCCGAAATCACCACTTCAACCGGTTACTCAAGAGTCTAGGGGTCACTCACAAGATTACTACCTTGTACCACCCCCAGATGAGTGGCTAGGTTGAAGTTCGAATAGGGAGATAAAGAACATTGTAGAAAAGACTATTAGGCCTGATAGGAAGAACTGGTCCCAAAAGCTTGATGATGCTTTGTGGGCGTATCGAACGGCCTATAAGACCCCTTTGGGTACATCTCTCTTTCGGATTGTGTACGGGAAAGCATGCCATTTACTTGTCGAGTTAGAACATAAGGCACTGTGGGCTATCCGAAGTGTAAACATGGATTTAGAAAAGGCGGGTAAGGCACGACTTCTGGAATTAAGTGAGCTTGAGGAGTTGAGGAATGATGCTTATGACACCTCTCAAGCTTTTAAAGAGAGAACTAAGGTTTTGCATGATAAGTATATCCTTAGAAAGACCTTTGAACCCAACAAACAAGTCTGGCTTTTCAATTCCAAACTTAAGCTTTTCCCAGGAAATTGAAATCACGTTCGGATGAGTCATACATAATCACCAAAGTGTTTCCACATGGGGCTGTGGAGATCAAGAACCCTTCCTCTTCAGCAACACCCTTTACCATCAACGACTAACAATTAAAACCATATGTTACTTTGGATGGCCATCTGGTTGACGAGATCACTCTTGATGGGCCGTAGCTCTTGTCATTCTCCACCTTAGCTAACATCTTCCCTTAACTATTTTGCTTCCAATGAGGACATTGTTTGAACCAGGCATGGGGGGAATATGACCTGAGGCATATGTTTATAATATGTCTACATTTTGCATTCATGCATGCATATTGCATTCAAAAAAAAAAAAAACCATGTTGTTATGCTTAATCGGTTGGGCTTTGCATCTTTAGGCATGTGACCAAGACTTTAGGTTTGCTTAAGATGACTCTAGGTATCTAATTATAGGAGCTAGGGTTGAACTACTGACTTTAGAACTTTAGGATCCGTTTGGACTTAAAAACTTAACTAGGAGTTAAGTGTGGACCATTCCTCAAGAGGTTGAGGAAGGAAAGCTAGGGATTGAGTTAAAGGCTGGGTAGTACATGGTGTCTTTTTCTACATTTTGGTTTACGGGTCCTCGTAACCTAAGCATCCACATTTCACACACACTTGGTCTTGTGTAAATAGTGATCACCTTAATTCATTTCTTGAAGAAAATTTGATTCTCTTAGTTCTGATTTAGGAGAAGCTTGAAATCACAACTTGATTGGACGAGTTCTTGCTGCAGGAGAGGTGGAGTATATACTCATCTTGAGGATGCCATGATAACATGTCACCTCCTTAGTGCTTATCTCTTAGGATATCCATCCTACTGGGGGCATGTAAGTGCATTGTGCGGTTCAGGTACCATGGGCGGCCCTATCTCGAAGTGCCGATTGCTATAGGCCTAAATTCGCTTAAGAAATCCATGGGCGATACAATCTCAAAGTGTCGATTGCCAGGAGTTCTTGGGGTTGCTATAGGTGATGCTATATCGAAGCATCAAAAGCCAGGCACCCTTCGAGGTTCGGTGATGGGGATAATGAATCTGACATAGACCGTGTTGATAATTGATCCAAGGTTGGACTTAGAGGAATAAAACAAAAAATATATATATATTTAAAAAAAAATCCTCTTACTCCCTTTCTAGGTTGGCAATCATACCAACCTCAAATAAATCAGACCAATGCACATGCACGGATGCTTTAATCTCTGGGATCAATAAACCTTAGGGTAGAGTTAGAAATCAGGGAAGCCCGTGCCTACAACTTGTCCTTAACCGACCTAGTCTGTAACTTAGTAACTACTTAGGTACCTTATGATCTAGGGTTAGATAGTGCAACCTAATTTCTGTGAAAAGCTCAATTGAGTCAGCTTGGATCACTTGGAGTGTTTGGTTGTTGCTTAAATTTACTAGGGACTAGCAAAAACTAGGCATAGGAGTATTTGATTAGCCCATATTTGTGGGCTATTTAAGTATATGAATGCGTAGACATTAAGATATCTTTAACATTTAGATAACATACATTAGGATGTAAATAAATTAATTCATATTTTAGCTTAACTGCATAATCCATGCGTTACATTCATATTTAAATACATTTAGAATTAACTTAGAATTGCATGCATTTGATTAGTTAACCAATTAAGCGCATTACATGCATTGTTTTAATTTAACATAGAAATTAAGGGTTTCTGCATAAATAATCCTTATATCTTATTATTCTTTTTATTCTTCTTCTACTTCCACAGGTAACGGCTCTGTTTCCTCCTATGCCCATTCACTCCTCACAGCTGCTAGCATTCATTTGACGGGAAGAGTGGATTAGCTCTCGCTTCTTTGCAATTCAAATCTGTGAGCTGCAGCTATAAGAGTGAGGAGGAGACGACCATGCTGGGGAGGCCACCACCCCACTCCATTTCTGTGCAGAGAGTGCAACTCTCCTCCGCTCATCACTGCCGGCCTCAATTGCAGCAACAAGTCTCTACCACCGTGGGCGTGTGGCGTGACAGGTCACACCATCCCCCAAAGCTTGTCTGCACCATTGTGCATCTACACCAACCACCACCACCAGCAGCCAACCACGCATGGTTAAGTCATTCGGGAAGTTTCCTGGATGTCTGAAGCCCCTCCCCATCTCCACGCCTCATCACCTTCCTCCTCATTTTCTTATCCTTTATTCTCTCCTTCACCACTGTTCATCTTCTCCACGAAGGACCCAACATTACCAACCCCACAGCCACACGCACCGCCTACTCCCACGCCTACACTACAGGC
Organism: Thalassia testudinum; assembly: GCA_037157565.1. NCBI lineage: Eukaryota > Viridiplantae > Streptophyta > Magnoliopsida > Alismatales > Hydrocharitaceae > Thalassia > Thalassia testudinum. Next base: position 153,191,355 of record JAZHRO010000031.1, read on the forward strand.
GACCATCACTAGTACCACCGACCAGCACTCCCGTGCACTATCAGCTTCTCGCATGCGTCGTCATGCGCGCCCTCGCAGCACGACCAGTGCGTGCGCTCTCCACCAGCCCCACAGCATGCCCCCTCACCCGCTCCTCCAGCAGCAGCAGCAATGCACCGCACCTTCCCATGCTCCACATGCGGCCAGTAGCTCTCCCTGCACCTTCCCGCACTCCACGGTAAGCAATGCACCTATGCGCGCAGCCAAGCACCTCTCCCTCGCCTCCAACAGCAAGCAGCAGGAAGAAGCTCCGTCAGAACCCACAACCTCCGCTCTGTTCGATCACCCACCTCCAGCCACACCGCGACTTGCTGCCACCGCCGCCGGATGCGACTCGAAGCACTCTACCTTCGGTGAGCTCCTCACGTCGACCTTCATCTCTCCTCCACATGCGAGCAAGAAAAGGAAATCCCCTGTTTCCAACTCTATTTATTTTTACATTTAAATGCCATTGCCACAATTTTGGTTTTATTTTATTACTTAAATATTTTGGCACATTTAAGAGAGCACCCTCAACTTTCAACATAAATGCAATATTAGCATAATCATATCCTATTCTCTTAATTAAAAGGAGATTTTGATTCGGTTTCTTGATGAAATTAATCGTGAACATCTATTTTTAACCCGTACGAATTTTAATAGGCCACTACCTCCCTGTGGACATGACCTGCTCTCTCGAGTGATTAATTTTAAATACTTTGATTAGTCGATTTTCCACCACTTAGAAATACAAATGAAAAATCATTTTAATTATTATCCTATTAAGCAAGAATTGACTCGTCATGTGTGTGTGGCGAAGTCAACAATGGTGAGCGAAGGTGGTGGTGCTCGATGGGAGGGCTGGGTGGCCAATAGCCCCATTGATGTTAGGGCTTTTGGTCACGGGGATGCAGCAGTGCTTCTGGAAGTTGTGGTGAGGCGATTGGTATGATGGAGCAAGGGTGTGAGCTTGCCGAAGGTACGCTGATGCTGAGGAAGGCGAAGGTGGTATGGGTGATGTAGTGTGCGAATCTAAGTTCTAAGGGTGTAGGAAGAGTCAGAGGAAGGAGAGGAGTCAAGAACAAACGATTATGGATGAGGAGAGAGTGGGGATGGCACCGACTATGATTGGCTAGCGTCGGAGACGAAGAGATCTCCGGAGAGGGGAACAGCGACACCCGTAGGAGGAGGAAGCCTCTCACAGGTATGGCGAGGAGCGAGCGACGGAGAGGAGGGGATTCCCGCTGCCTATGGTGTGTAGCAGAGAGCGATGAAGCTGGGGAAGAAGGGTCACCGAAGCAAGCTTGAGCAGGCCAGAGGAAGAGGAAGAAGAGGAGATTTTGACCTCAAAACTTGCTAAGGAGCACAACCTTGCGAAGGGGGTCTTTTTAAAGGCCTTAGGGTAAGCTCCAAGATTGGGAAGGAGCTTGAATAGCTCCAAATTTAGGGAAGAAATCCTAAAGATTTCTCGGCCTCGATTGAGCTCAGGAGCTTGATTTGAAGGTCAATATGCTGCCAAGTAACCTCTCAAGGATCTTCCCTCCAAGTTTGGAGGCGAATAGATCTGATTTAAGGGAGAAAGTCTCCCTCGATCTTCATTGTGGGTGCGTTCCCACCGCCAATGGCGAGAAGGATCAAAGTGAAGAAAATGATGAGAAGCTAGGGGCCTTTTTGCAAATAATTCGAAACCTTAGGGGGTGAATGTGAGAAATAGAGTTTTAAAGGGCTAAATTGTAAACCAGGTCAAGATGGACTTTGATTGGGCCAAAATTTTGGTACCAACCTAATTTGGACCCAAGGAATCCAATGGTAAAGTTGAATGTCAGTTTTGACCATGTTTGACTAAGCATCTGCACAGAAACCCCAATTAGGGAAAAATCTCATTTAAGACTTTATTCAAGGTCAAAATATGTTCAAATGGTCAAACTAAGGGTACCAAACCTCTCAATATATTTTTCTATGAATTTTAGGAGGTTTAAATGAATTTTATCCTGACTAGAACTACATCAATTTAAGCGGGTCTGAAATTAGAGTTTTGTGTTCTAATTCAGTTTTCGAAACGCGTAAAACGTTGTTTCTACCTGTGTGGACCCACTCATTGGACTTTAATTCTCATTTGACCTTCAATTAACCCTTGACAAATCCCATGGTTACTCTGCATTCATGATGTACTGTTAAAATTATATAATTAACCTGATTTGCTGTTCTCTCCTCAAAATGGATTTGAATGGAATTATGGCTCTCAAGTGATCATGTAGGAGCATTTTTCACTTGATTTTCACTAATTTAAGCTAGTTATGGCTAATGATGGTGTTACTATCACACCCCCATGCTTATCTTTTACTTGTCCCTAGCAAAATCCTATGGAAAGAACTAGATTTCTAGACCATGCTTTGATGTTCAGATGCTTGATATGTGCCACTCTATAGAAATTAGAATTGAATGCCAATGATAGGCCTAGAGGTGCTAAAGTATCAGTCAACATCCAGGCCTGACCAGCTTCAGCCTGAGTCTGCAGTGAAGGTTTCTAAGGCCCGCAAAAACTGGCTAAAGGTTCGTTGAACGCAACGGTTAAAGCACCCGTGCGTAGACGTATCATGTCTAAGTTCAGTTTGCAAGTGCATTTTTATAAGAGAGAGATAGAGAAATATTTTTCATTTAGAGAGTTTTCTCTCTTTTATTTTTATTTTTCCCTAAATCTAAACTCAGATTGACCCTAAACACAGTCTGCATTGGATTCCTTGTCCCTACCATCAATTCTCGAAAGGTCCTTGGCTTTCGATGCTTCAGGATATCACCACCCATGGCAACCCCCAGAACCCGGGCTTTTGACACTTTGGGATAATGCCACCCATGGCATTCTATAGCTAAATTCAGGTCCTAGCAATTAACATTTCGGGATATTCCCGCCCATGGCACCTGAACCAAAACAAAATGCTTAAGTGCCCCTGATAGGATATATCCTAGAAGACAAGCACCGAGGAGAAGATATGTTATTACGCATCTTTGAGGGGAATTTCCCACCTTTCCACGTCGGGAACTCGTCCAATCAACTTGTGTCTTCAAACTACTCCTAAGCTAGATTTTCGAAACAATTTTTCAGAACAAAGCACTTTTGGCATGATTTCTTTATTAAGCGCACTGAACCAAACTTAGTGTGTGGATTTTGGGTGCTTAGGTTACCAAGTCCTGCAAACTAAAGGGTAGGCAGCGAGGCTGAATAATCCCTAAGCTTTAGACCTACTACATTAGCTTCGCACTTTCCTCAACCTCTTGAGGACTAATCTGGATCTTAATGAATACTTGAGTGTTTAAACCCTGAAAATAGGTCTAAGAGGCCTAAGATCAGCACTCATACTAATCTCCTTGTCTCTAGCATTTCAGGACTTAATCTTTCTTTCGATTTGGTCTAGAGCTTAAGTAAATCCCATAATCATTTGCTATGACTATCAATTTTTCTGATTTTTGCTCCTTTTGACATTCTACATTTCCTCCTATTTTCCTCCTCAAGAAAGATTTTCAATCATTTCCCAAAATTTTCCTCCTCTTTCTCCATTTTTGTTTAATATGTATTTTTTTGTGAGAACCCCTCAGAGAATTGATTTTCCATTTGTTTGCACTTCAACACCCCACATGCCTAAGTTTCACAATGTCCTTATTGTAAACTAGGTGGGTATGAATTTAACTTGGTTCAAGAATTAGAACAGGGTCAAATGATGGGTGAACGGGTCAGGATGACTGTTGCGAATGATTTCAAGCTTTGATACGAGTACCAAAGGTGGAGTCAGTTGTTCTAAAGTTAAACTCTCAAGTGTAGTATGAGTGTAAAACAAAAGATGATTAGAAGGGCCTTGGGTTTTTCAAAAATGACGGGTTGCCTCCTATTAAGTGATAAGTTTAACGCCATCGGCTGGGTGCAAGAAGCTTAAAAGGATATCTCATCTGCCGCATTATGATGAGTGATAGGAGAAAATATCTGATCGTGGTGGATAAGAATCAGATGGCCACAAATTAGTATCAAATTATGATGAAGAGTCATTCCAGAAGGTCTATGATATGGGTCAAGTCGATTCATTTCTGAGTGCCTCTTATGGAGTTTTTGTGGAGGAATCACTTAGAAGATGTAGTGATCATGGGGTTCTGAAGTAAGATCATCGTGAGTCTAGGACCCAACAAGGTGAATCTAGTCAGCATATCCTAGATGTGTTGTTCCTTTTGTGCAATGTGACCTAATGGATCCCTTTCTAAGGAGTCATCTTGATTCTTCTCTAATGGGTGTAAGTGTAAGATCAATTCATTAAAAAATGACTCGAAGATTCGGTCATCTAATGATTCTTCTCTATAGTTTTCATCCTAATCAAAAGTGAATGTCTGGAGAGTGCCTTTTGGATCATCCAACTCCAATTTGTAAAGGATTCATACTCTGGGTTGTTGTCACTCTTGGTATTTACCATGCCTGATTCCTAAAGATCCTCAAAACAATCATCATAATGAAATGTCTCCAGATCCATGGAATAAAAATCCGAATCCCGTCGAATGTCATCCTATTCCCTAAAATGTATGTCAAGATCAAAGGTGAAAGCCTCCAATACTCTCAATTCACTGGAATCATGCTCGACTAAATCGAGATCCTCCGCCATGCGGAAAATTTCCAGTTCTGGTTCTAGGTTTTCTACCACCGAAACGGTCATGTGATCCTGAATCAAACCTAGTTGTTCTGCCAAGCATTTTCCTTTTCCTTTAGATGATGCCTCGAAAATATTGATCTCAGTTCTCTTATCCCCAGAGGCAATTATCATGTGCTCTGATTCAAAATTGATTATGGCTCTTGCAGTAGCCAAGAAAGGTCTCCCCAAAATCAAGGGCATATCTTGAATTTATTGTGACGGATTCATGTCAAGAACTAGGAAATCAGCTAGGTAGCTAAATTCCTTGACTCTAATTACCACATCCTTTACCAACTCAATTGGGGTGATTACGGTTCGGTCAGCTAATTGCAGAGTAACATCAGTGGGTTTTAACTGTCCTATCCATAGTTTCTCAAATAGGGCGGTTGGGATTAAGTTGACTGAAGCACCAAGGTCCAATATAGCCCGCTTGAAATTTGTACCACCGATCTTACAGGGGATCAGTGAGGTGCCTAGATCATATTTCTTCGGAGGTAGACTGTTTTGGATTATGGCACTCACATTTTTAGACAGTACTACCTTCCCTTGTAAGGCTTCCTCCACCTCTTTTTTGGATAAGTCAGGCAAGGTGGAGTTGAGAGTGAGGATATCTAGTAACGAGATAGTGACTTGTGTGTTCCTTAATGGTCCTGTTATGTTAGATTCAAACAGTCCTCTAGTGTGGAGGTGGGATAAGATTTAGGATAGGGGAATGGATTGGCTATCTTGGGGGTTGGGTTTCTGTTCCCCCCTCTTGGATCTATCCACAACCTTGTTGCGTTGATCATGGGTTGGGTGAGATTTGGGAGATGGGCCTCGGGGCCTGGTCTTGTGATCTTTTCTCATGCCCACAACATTGATCATAGTGCAGTCATGATGAGAAGGCGAAGGAGAGATAATTGGACCCTGTTGCTGAATAGTAGGATAAGTCATGGTGTGATTTGGATCAACTGAGGTGGATGCTCCAAACACGCAGGTATGAGTCGATGGGCCTAGCTGAGTGTAGCACGATCGACCCTAGATTTGATTCACCACATGTTTTTGGGTCGACTTGTCGTTTGGATTTGGACGAGGTTGGAAAGGAAGACCACCAAGCTGGCGAGTCCACGCCATTTGCACGAGCTGATTTTGAACCTTTGTGATCTCGTCTTTGTGTTGTTTCTGCAAAGCCATGTTAGTCTTCTGGATGTCAGCTATGGCTTGCAGAATCAAGCTCATTTGGTCTTCCTTGCTATGCCCAGATTGGTAATTCAGATTGGGCTTAGGCTGATCAGGTTGATATGGGTGTGGGACCTATGCTCAAGGTTGGGATTGAGATCTTAGATTCTTATTATTCCTTGACCATGCAAAGTTGGGATGATTACTCTATCCAGGGTTATAGGTATTGGAGAATAGATTATTCTGGATGGCGTAGAGATCCTCATAGGTCTGAGGAACTCCAAAAAAGTCATAGTGTGAGGGTTCAGATTTTCCCCAACCGAAGTAGGTGATTCCAAAGTTTGCTCCAAAATCAAGATCAGATGGGGGTGGATATGAGTCCATCCCTTGGTGAGAGTGGTGGTGAATATTATGCACAGCCTCCCTCCTGGGGGCAGTTGCGCATACGTGTTTTGTGTGGTGTTGGTTCTCTACAGATGTCGAGTCAAACCATCCACCTTTTTCTCAATGATTGAGACCTTATCCAAGTGACTGGCCACTAACTCCAGATCAACGGATGCGGATAGGCCTCGAGTCTCGTGTGCCCCTTGTGTGTTTGTCAATGCACGGGTGGTCTTCCGGTCGAACACACACCCAATGATTCGTTGTTTATGGAGTTCTTGCACATGTTCTCGAGAATCTCCTAAACTATATCTTCATGTTGACCCATGATGCTTCCACCACAGGTTGCATTGACAAAGACCTTGATATCCTTACGGAGCCCATGGTAAAAAGATTGGACGTGTTCTCACTTAGGAACTCCATGATGGGGGCATTTCCGCATGAGATCTAAAAAATGGTCCTATGCCTCATGAAGTGGTTCTCCCACATTTTGCGAGAAGTGCATGTTCTGATGCCTTAAAGCATTTGTCCGACCAACAGGGAAGAATTTTTGTAGGAATTCAGTTTGGAGTTCCCCCATGTGTTGATTGGATGAGTTAGGGTTTGAAACCAATCTGCAGCTTTATCCATGAAAGAGAAGGAGAACATCTTCATGAGCAGGATGTCCCAATTTTGTATAGCAGGCCCGAAGGTCTGGGCTAGATGTTTCAGCTGCTTGATGTGCTGGAAAGGATCTTCGGAGTTCAGGCCATGTAATTTAGGGATAGCATGAATCATATTTGGCTTGAGTTCAACATCAGGCCCTCCAATTGGAATTTATACTCTGGGCTCGATTTCCACCGCAGCGAGATTGTAGTGATCTTGCATCTGAGGACGCGGCAGTGAATTGATGTGTGCATGGACTAGATCATTGAGGCGCTGTAGCTGATTTTGGAGATCGAGTTCTTCTTCGTGATTCTCCATGGATGCAGATGAAGGATATCTGGGCTGAGAAGCAAATGAGTCGGAAGAGATATCAATCTAGTTGGGTGGTGTCATAAACAAGTGAGTCAAGGGCTGGCCTCGACGAGAATGGACTGCAAATTGATGTGCATACATCTGATTAACCTAAAATGTCTATTAATGCATGTTCTTAGTGTCATATTAGTATCATACATTGTAAATATTGCATAACATGCATAATCATGCATTTAGGTTAAGTTGTATAAATTGTATAGTAATTCTCTTTTTTTTTGCCAGGGATAGGGAAAATTGTTAATCAGGGCCTCGAATTGAAGATCCAACCGTATGAATCTGATTAGGGCGACAATTAGAGTTTAATGACTCCAAGATCACCCTAATCGGACATCTGTAGCTCCAGATAGAGATCGAGGAACCCTAAAGATCAAGGGCCAAGATGGTGCCAATCCGTACTTCAGATGACAAATCTGACCGCATGGATGGGTTCGAATTGATGATCGCAGCCTAACGGCATAAAAATCGATCCAATCTGACATCAGTGGCACCATCTACAACACAAAGAAGATGGATGATCAAGATGGTGCCACGTGGCACCATCTTGATCATCCACACCTGGCTGCCCCTCTCCATTCAACTTCTGAAGGTAAAGGCGTGGACAATCTGGGCCATTGGATCTTGATCCAACGGCCACAATCGCGCACATCTAATCCCTAAGCGAGACAAAGAAGGCCCCTTGACGCGTTGGTCCAACGCTCTACAAGCTCTGAAAGGTGCCGGTTCGAATCGCACCCGGCCTCCAAATCAAGAGAGCGAGGTGGTGCCACTAAATTCAGCACACGATCTTCATCGAGCGGCTCTGAAAGGCGCAATGTGGTGCCTCCAACGCCCACACGCGATCTCACGCCGCTCCGGACGCACAATCAAACGTGTAGGCATTAGAGGCGCTGAAGACGAGCAGGCACACGCTTTTTAAGCCATCCGATCTCTTGATTGGATGGCTGGGAGCCTTTGAACGTGCGAGAGTGTTGAGGCAGCCAAAGAGGAAGAGGCATGCGTGGTGCGCGGCCTATGCCCACGTCCAGGGGCTTTAATGACGTTTAAATACGTCACTAAAGACCCTGAATTAATGTTTTTAAGCATGAAATGACCAAATTGCCCTCAATTCTTGCAACTATAAAAGGAGACCCCTATCCTACGAAATTCTCATCCCTTCTTCTCTTCTCTCACCCCTTCCAAAGCTCTAAGAGCTTGTCCCACACCTGGGATGCTCTTCTAGAGTAGAAATCATAATTTTTCCACCTTCGTCCCCCTTCGTGGAGCATCCCGCGGTTGTCCTCTCTCTGCATTCGGGAAGCAGATCCCGCGACGACAACGATGTGCTATTTCGTTCTTGTTCCTCCCGCTTCGTCCTCCTTCCTACCCCGTTCCCCGTCTTCCAGGCATCGTCCCGTCCGGCTCGTCCTCCAAGCAATCGTCGAGGAGGATACTCTCTCTCCATTCTCTTTATTGCTTTCTAGAGTAGATTTACGACTTTCTAGTGTAGATTTTTCGCTTTCTAGTCGTAATGAGTAGTGTAATGAACAACTTCTTATAATGAAATCCATGTTTATTCTACCTCTCTTTTAGTTTTATTTGTAATATTCTCTTTCTCTTCTATTTATTATTTGTTGAATAGATAGTTAGTTTTCGACCAACTAATCTGTTTCGTGACAAACAAATAAAACGCATATTTTGAATCAAACATCCGCCTCCCTATATTCGACTCGGAACTTCTTTACGACTTTTCGGTATAATTTTTATTTGTTGAACGGATTTCTTCACAATTCGAACTACAACGACGAGTTTTCAAATCCAACTCCAAACGCGTAGTTTTCCGTCTTCAACACTAATGGAGGTCTCAAGGGTGGCCTTAAGGGCCTCCTCCCGAACATGCACTACAGAGCCAAATGAGGGACAGGATATGTGATCGACCCAATCAAGGCACCCAAAAAAATCTTTGGATGACTAAGGAGGTTCAAGGCAAATGATACCTCTTGATTATAAAATCACTCGTCCGAGAAGTATTTGGGCAGCTAGGAAGGGATAACTCCACAAAGACCCCTACACGGTAGAGCATCCCCATGGGTTATAAGGTTTCCCCCACCCAACATACCTTGTCACTGAGAATCCATGTAGACCAAAATGAGCAACTTGACCCCGAAGTCTACCAACTTTTATTCTTGAATTATGGTGCCTTTGAATTTCACTTGAACTTTAAAGTTGATTGTGATTTGTGACCTAATTTAGGGGTTGGTTACCCCACAAGGTGGGTCAACTTCACCTAACCTACCCTATAGTTTAGGATGAGTTGGGTAAAAAAAAAGTTCACCCTGAGTGGTTTGCAAACAGATTATTAAGTCTAAAATTTTAGGGATTCAAGTGAATGTTAAAGCTTTCTTTTTAGGGTTTGCTTGATTAGATCAATTCAATCAGGGCTTAGGTGACACACAATGCAGGCAATCAATTTTCTTTTAAATTAGGCAAGTGTGTCTTCTTGAAACCCTAAAGATGAAAACCCTAATTTGGCTCTGTTTTCGAGGTTCAAAATTTCCAAAGTTGGCACCTAGGGCTCAAGTAAGAAGGTGAGTAGCCCTAGGCACCTTAAGTCGTTAAAAGGTACAGATATCTGGATGGGGATTTCTAAATAAATCAAAATCAAGAAACTCAAGTGATTAATTCTAAGAAAGAATGTGAGTTGATCCTAATTGATTCTCTTTTTAATTCCTTCCAGAAATGAGGGGCTTAAGAAGAAAGAAATGAAGTTACCTGCCTCTGGAGTGGTTGCTGTGCGGCTGATATTCTCCTGTGTACCTCGCACAATCACAACATATCAGGTAAAGCATGTTAGAATCAGATTAGTATTGTAATCAGAGAAATGAAACTACACATTGCTCCTCAGCAATGGCGCTAAAATGTTCAGGGTGAAATCATCGATGTTAAGAAATACGTGTCGTAGTATAGGACCAAAATCACACAAAACACTTAAATTTATAAAATTGAAAATAGGAAATGTGAGTCTGAGGTCATTTGCAGGGAACAAATATAGTAATTTTCAATCACTAATCACAATTATCAATGAAGATATGCAAAAATAATGCTCAATTTAATCAGAATAATATTTCAATAAAATCAAGAATAAAAGTGCAAAAAGATGAGGTTAAAATGGTGATTTGAATCACCAAATTAACCCTAATGTTTAAGCTCAACAATCAACTCAAATAAACCAGCAGTAATCTCAACCAAGTATCCACGTAAGCAGATGTTTCAATAGTAACCAGTCAATCAGGCACCATGTCAGATGACAGAGTCAAGGCATGGTTGCCTTAACCTCAAAGCCTCAGAGAACCCAAGGCACAGTAGCAGCAGAGGAGCACAAGGCTCTCATTAGGTCTTCAACAATGACTAGGTGTTGAGAGAGGAGAAGGCATGAATTCGAAGGTGCAAAACCCTCCCCCTCCCTCCTTCATATTCTCTTCTCTTCAGATCAGCCAGATCCGGGTAAACGGACCTAATGTCCAGACTCGCATGGTGTGAATTACGGGCGAGGGTGCGTGAACAAGTGTGTGTGAGCGCATGTGTAGGGGCGTGTTAGGGACCTCATGATAATAACAACATCATCAACCATATATAGCTTTTATTAGTTAGAATCCATTGATAAATGCTCCTATATAACCACCAGAAGACCGTAATTCATTGTATATCCATTCTGAGAGAAATGCATTAAAACAGGGGTAAAATTGCAGTTTCAACAAAACATCCTAAATGCAGAACAATCATGGGATTTCTTAGGGGTTAATTAAATGTCAAATGGTCATAAATGTCTAATAAGTGAGTTCATGCAGAACGAAATGGGTTTTCACGCATTTTGAGAATTAAATGATATCTGAAACCCTAAAAGCAGACCTGCTTAAATAACTGAGGTTCTTGTCAAGATAAAACTTATTTAAACCTTTTAAAAATCATAGAAAAATATTCTATAAAGTTTGGTACCTTTGATTTGACCTAAAATAGGGTCTCAATTGGATAGTTACCCTAGTTTGGATTTCTATGCAAATAACCTAGTCAAACATAGTCAAAATCAAAATCTAACTTCACCATTAGATTCCTTTGGTCATAATTAGGTTTGTACCAAAATTTGGGCCTAATTAGAGATCACCTTGACCTAGTTTGCATTTTAGTCCAGATATACTCTTTTTATCACATATGCATCCCTAACTTTTGAAATCTATTGCAAAAAGCCCCCTACTTTTGTCATCACCTTGACGTCTGGGTCCCTACAGCCATGGCAGGTGTGAACCCATAGATCCAAGCTTCAAAAGAGAAGATCTCTCTCATTTCAACTCCAATTCCTTCCAATATTAGAAGGATGAATGTTTAAGAAATTAGGAATCCATTCAACCACTTTTTAGGGATTGAAATCAACCCTACAAACCATGCAAACATTAGGATTTCAAAGACTCCTATTCCTTGAGTTGCAAGCTTACGCAAGCTCCTTCCTGATCTGAAGCTCTACCCAAGCCCTATAAAAAGACCCATAATGCAAGGTCGTGTTCCTTAGCTTGTTTTTGGCCGGAAAACCTCCTTCCCTCCTCTTCGTCCAAATGCTCCACGAGCTCCAGCGACCTCCTTTGACCACCTTCTTCGTCCACTCTCACAGACTATAGTGAGCAAATTCTTCATCCTCAGCTTCTTCCACGCGTTGCAATACCAGCAGCCACCGCCTGTCTCCCCTCGTCGTAGCCACTTCTCCCACCGGAGGTTTCGTCTTCCCCATGTCAAGCATACCACCGGCGTAGGCATTCCCCCCTTTCATCCGTTAGTTTAGGTTTAGATTAGTTCCTTTAGAGTCTTAGGTTAGTTTCCCCTACCCAAAATCTAAAAAGTACCCCTCGACGCATATGCAAGCCACCTTCTACCTCCGCTCCAGCCACCTCTCCGGTGAGGCGTTTCCATCACCTCACACCTCCAACCGCCTCGCCACCTACTCCACAACCTCTGCCACATCCACCTGCACAAAACCCCCATACTTATTTCACCATCCACACACTCACAACAGCCACCGAACAACCCACCTTCCCGCCTCCATCCTCGATTCTGTCCGACCACCACGCACCCTCACATGGCACGCCACCACCACCCACACACGCGCCGTTGTCTAGCGATGCTCCTGAACGCTTTTGATTGGGCCGAGAGGCCATGTTCTTGTTTTTCAGGTTTCGCCCTTCGCTGCCATTAACGAGGAAGCTCCGAGCATGCTCGAAGTTGTGTTCGAGGGCATGCTTGCTCCAGGTAGCATGGAGTACTCCCAGGCACACACCCAGGTGGGTAATTGAGGATGAAGCCATCTGCAGCAGCCTCAATTGGAGATGTCTTCATTTGCAGGCACACGAAGATAAGGGAACTGGATTAGTCCCACATCGTGAATGGATAAGCTCACAAGCACGCATATATTGATTTTCTAAACAGGCCTTATCACCTTGAACACTTGGGGTGAGGTCCCTCACACCCGCACATATACCCGACCCGACTAGCTCTTCACTCCTCGGCTGCGACACTCACGCACACAACCTTGGACTTGGTTACGCATACCCAAATACCCAATAAGGTTGGTTTGAGAGAGGAGGATGGAAGAAAAGGAAAGAGGGAGAGAGCGGAGGAAGGGAGGGTTTTGCTCCTTGGTGTAGCTGTGCGACACTTAGTCGCTGGAAGGAAAGAAGAGCCAAGGAAGAAGAAAAGAGAAGGCTTGCAGAGGAAAGGAAAGGAAAGAAGGGGTCGTGCTAGAGAAAAGAAAGGAAAGAAAGAAGAAGAAGAGGAATAATTGAAGATTGAAGACACTATAGCAGGCGACATTTAAGTCATCTGATCCACCTGCCAGACGTCTGATTACTGTTCATTTATTTAACATGAATGAATATTTGATATATATGTACTTAGGCTAATAATTGGTGATTCAAATCGTCATTATTTTATCTTAGAAATCTTTTTGGTCTCTTTAAGTCTTGAGATACTTATGTTATTCATTGAATATCTAATGTGACAGATTCACATTTATTGAATATCATTATTCTTGGCTTATTTCCTGTGCTCATTTATATTTTAATCAAGATTAGCATGTGAATTCCATATTTTCTCCCTATGTTCGACCTTGGACTTCATTTAGATTTTCGAGTTATAAATTTTATTTGTTGACAAGTGATTTCGACTGTGCCACAATGAAGTGATTTTAAAACTTCAATTTCGCCCTACAACACCTCACCCTTATGCATGCTGAGGCAATAAGACCAGAGAACAAATGGCTTTTATGCACTGTCTCGTTTTTGTCCCACATGACGTGGGACAAAGTGAGGCACCTTCTCTTTTGCAATTGCAGCAATCCAAATGTCATCGAATTAAGGTTACTTCTGCTGCTGATGGCTTCGCTTGAGGGATTGGAAGGCATCAGGAGTCGAGCTTGCTTCAATGGAGAGTAGCAGCAAGTTAAATGATGGTCGGAGATGAGCGAACGTGGTCGGGGAAGACAAAGGCAGCAGCAGAGCTCCTGTGAAGGTGCCTACACAAGATGAATATGGCCTCTTGGTCCAATAAGAAATGCTCAGGAGTATCGCCTGAGTGTGGCGAGTATGCTGGTGGTGGTTGCGTGCAGTGAGGAGGTGTGTGTGTGCGTGGCGAAGTTGACGAAGGTAAGCGAAGGTGGTAGTGCTCGGTGGGAGGGTTGGGTAGCCTATATCCCCAGTGATGTTAGGGATTTTGGTTGCAAGGATGCGGTGGTGCTTCTGGAAGTTGTGGTGAGGCGATTGGTGTGGTGGAGCGGACGTGCAAGCTCGCTGGAGATACGTCGGCGTTGAGGAAGGCAGAGGTGGTATGGGTGATGTAGTGTGCGAACCTAAGTTCTAAGGGTGTAGGAAGATTCAGGGGAAGGAGAGGAGTCGAGAACGAGTAACTACGAACGAGGAGAGAGCGGGGATGGCACCGGCTATGATTGGCTGGTGTCGAAGACGAAGAGAGCTCCGAAGAGGGGAACGACAACGTCTGAAGGAGGAGGAAGCCTCTTGTAGGTATGGTGAGGAGCAGATGACAGAGAGAAAGGGATTCCCACTACCTATGGTGTGTGGCAGAGGGCGAGGAAGCTGAGGAAGAGGGGTCGCCGGAGCAAGCTGGAGTAGGCCGGAGGAAGAATAAGAAGAGGAGATTTTGACCTCAAAACTTGCTAAGGAGTATGGCCTTGCAAAGGGGGTCTTTTCAAAGGCCTCAGGGTAAGCTTCAAGCTTCGGAAGGATCTTGAATAGCTCCTAATTCAGGGAAGAAATCCTCAAGATTTCTCAGGCTCGAACGAGCTCAAGAGCTTGATTTGAAGGTCAATATGCGACCTGCCAGATCGGGTACCACCACTAATGTGAATGTGTTAGTGGATGCATTCCCACCACTGTGGATGCATTCCCACCACTAATGGTGATAGGGACCAAGGTAAAGAAAACGATGAGAAGTTAGGTCCCTTTTTGCAAATAATTCGAAACCTGAGGGGGTGAATGTGAGAAATAGAGTTTTAAAGGGCTAAATTGCAAACTAGGTCAAGATAGACTCTAATTGGGTCAAAATATTAGCACAAACCTAATTTGGACCAAAAAAATCTAAAGGTAAAGTTGGATTTCAGTTTTGACCATGTTTGACTAGGAAATTTACACATAAACCCAAATCAGGGCAAAATCTTGTCTTAGACTCTTTTCAAGGTCAAAATAGGTTCAAATGATCAAACTAAGGGTACAAAACCTCTCAGTATATTTTTCTATGACTTTTAGGAGATTTATATAAATTTTACCCTGACCAGAACCTCATCAATTTAAGTTAATCTGAAATTAGGGTTTGTGTTTTGATTCAATTCTCGAAACACGTGAAACCCTGTTTCTGCTTGTGTGGACCCACTTAGTGGACTTTAATTCTCATTTGACCTTCAATTAACCCTTGAAAAACCTCGTGGTTACTCTACATTCATGATGTGTTAAAACTACGGAATTAACCTTGATTTGTTCTCTCCTCAAAATGGATATAAATGGAATTATGGCTCTCAACCGATCATCTAGGAGCATGTGTCACTTGATTTCCACTAATTTAAGCTAGTTATGGCTAATAATGGTGTTACCATCATCTTGGTAATAAATTTGAAGTCTAGGGGTCTAAGTGTAAGAAACAGAATCTTAAGGGCCCAAAATGCGAACTAGGTCAAGATAGACTCTAATTGGGCCCAAATTTTGATGCTAACCTAATTTAAATCCAAATAATCTGATTGTGAAATTGGATTTGAGTTTTGAGCACGTTTGACTAGGTAAATTGCACAGGAGCCTAAATTAAGGCAAATTCCCATCTAAATCTTTATTCTAGGTCAAAATGGGTTCAGATGGTCAAACTGAAGGTACCAAACCTCTTAAAATATTTTTCCATGAATTTTATCTCAACCAGAACCCTTTCAATTTAAGTGGGGTTGATAATTAGAGTTTTCAATACTATTTTCACCCTCGAAATGCGTGAAACCCTGATTCAGTCAACGTGAACCCACTTTTTAGTCCTTTATGTTCATTTGACCTTCAATTAACCCCTAAGTAATCCCATGGTTAATCTACATTTGTGATGTGCTGTTAAATTAGCAGAATTAACCATGTTTTCTTATCTTCTCAAATCAGATCAGTGCGGAATTGTGACGCTAAGATGATCATTTATGAGCATTTATCATTTGAATCTGACTAATTTTGGCTAGTTAGGACCCATCATGGTGTTACCATCATACCCACATGCCTAGACTTTGCTAGTCCCTAGCAAATTCCTATGGAAAGAATTAGATCTCTAGACTATATTTCTGATGTTCAGATGCCAATCTATGCCTCTTCTCTAGAAATTAAACCAGAATACCAATAATAGGCTTAGAGGTACTCAAGTACCAGCCAAGATTCACACCTGACCAACCTCAGCTTTGGCTCTGCCAGAAAGGTTTCTAAGGTCCACAAAAATTACCCAGAGGTTCGTTGACCCTAGCGGTTAAAGCACACATGCATATACGTAGCAAGTCCAGGTTTCATTTGCCAGTGCATTTTTTATAAGAGAGATAGAGAGGGATATTTATTTCGAGAGTTTTCTCTATTTTATTTTTATATTCCCTTAAAGCCAACACCGGATTGGCTCTAAACATGGTCTGTATTAGATTCCTTGTCCCCACGATCAATCCTCGAAAGGTCCCTGCCTTTCGATTCTCATGATGGCACCGCCCATGGCAACCCCCAGAACCCTAGCTTTCAACACTTCATGATAGTGCAACCCATAGCATTCTGTAGCTAAATTTAGGCCCTAGCAATTAATATTTTAGGATAATCCTGCCGATGGCACCTAAACCAGCACAAGGTGCTTACATGCCCCCAATAAGATATTTAGATATCCTAAGAGACAAGCACCAAGGAAACGATATGTTATTATGCATCTTCGAGGGGGGTATTTTTATTCCAACTAACTCGTGCAATCAACTTGTGTCTTCGAGCTACTCCTAAGCCAGATCTTCGAAAAAACCTTTTTCAGAACGGAACAATTTTGGCATTATATTTCATTAAGCACACTGAACTAAACCGGTGAGTGATTTTTGGGTGCTTCGGTTACCAAGTCCCACAAACCAAAGGGCAAGCAATGAGAATGAATAATCCCTAAGCCTTAGACTTAATACATCAGCTTCACACTTTCCTCAACCTCTTGATGATTAATCTGGATCTTAACAAATACATGAGTGTTTAAGCCCTAGAATAGGTCAAAGAGGCCTAAGGTCGGTACTTGTTGCATTTCTTTCATCGTAGTTTAAGATACGCGTCGTAGTCTAGTCAACAAAAGTGATACAACATTTAAATTTATAAGTGCTCAAAAACATGGATGAGTTCGAGGTCATTTGCAGGGAGTAAATTTGGAATTCATGTACTAATCTCAATTAGAAACAACAAGCACAATAATAAGGATATTCAATGAATATCAGTAATCAAAATATATTCAATAATCGACCAAATTGTATCTCATAAAACATTGGGAAAAAAAGAATAAGAGAATTCAAAAATGGTGATTTAAATCACCAATTATGTCCCTCAATCAAGCTTATATCCCAAAGTATCAAATTACTCAATTTTGCTACAGTGGTCTCGAACCACTTATTCAAATATCAGCATATGTCTCAAATAATCCCACAGAACCCTTAAGCAAAGCCACAACAAACGTCGGTATCGAGAGTTAGATGCCTTAAGTAGCCAAGTAGAGCACAAGCACAAGGGCGTCAAGCATAGCACAAGACTTCAAAGAGCAACCATCTTGAAATGGCTAAGTATAGAGTGTATGGGCACGTTTCCTGAGGTTGGATAGTGTAAAGCCACCCCCACCCTCCTCAAAATATCTGCCTAATTGGATCTCTAATTGAGTAATCGGGTCGAGTACAAGGGATCAATCTCACCAGCGTGGGTAGTGAGCAAGGAGTAGAGTCAGGAGTGTGAGGGACCTCACCCCTTGTGAAGAGGCAACAAGCCACTAGTGGAGAAACAATTTATGTGGCTTTCTGATTTACATGCTTACGATGTGGCACTAAAGTGCCTACCTCTTCTTCATTCAACTACAGTGAGCAACTTGCCTTCAATTTGGCTGCTACCATGGTTCTCTTCTTCAATTGGAAGCCGAGAAGGCTTCGTAGCATGGTTCCGCAGCACCTGCAGGTGGTAATGGTGGCGATTGATGTCTGAACGATGATGATGAGCAGCGTGAGGCGAAGGTCCGGCGAGCAACACCTGAAAGCACAAAAATGAGCTTAACACCCAAATTAGACAGTCCATGACCTTCGCCGAAATGTGTGGGATGCTACAGTGGTGATCTTGTGGAGTTTGGTGCATGGAGGTGGTTAGACAGTATCGAAGAGGACAACGGATGATGGGTTAGGTCGTCGGGGTGAACTAGTGGTCGGAAGCCAAAATTATGTTGGGGCTTTTGAGGGTGGAGGTGAAGCAGAGCTAATGGGAGTGGTGGCGTGAAGTTTCGTGGTTGTTAGTGGTTGCACGACTTCACTAGAGGCGTGACCAACATTGGCGAAGACAAAGGGGAAAGGGGGTGAATGGCAGTTGAATTGAGAAGGGAAGATCCTAAAGCTAAGCTAAAGAAGGAGAGGGAGAAGTAAAGCGTACTTATGGATGAAGGGGAAGGGAGTTCCGCGCCAGCTTAACTTGCCAGCACCAAAGGAGGTGAATTCTCCAGTGATAGGAATAGCAGCGAGGGAGGGGCTCGGAGCGGCCGAACTGTGATGGGTTCTGATCGCGAAGAAGAGAGGAGAAACTTGGTGCCTCCAATTTGGTCGTTGGAGGCAAGGTAGAGGAGAGGCTAAAGGGTCGTCGGAGTCACGGTTGGAGATGGTTGGAGGAAGGGAAGAGGCATTTTGGGCCTAGACTGGACTGATTTCAATGCTGGGACTTAGGGTTACTTTTATAAAGATCAAACCCAAGCTCTAAATAGGAAATTAGGTGCACTTGAGTCGATTTTGGGAGCAAGGATTTTCCACATTTTTTCAGATTTCACTGGGGCTTTTCGCTCAAGTTTTGCATCTTGAATTGTGTTCAACTAATTCCCTAAAGTGTAAACATCAATCCTACCAAATTTGGTGGGATTTGGTGTAGGTTTGATGGGGTTTCAAGCTTGGTCAAAGGTCGATGCTGCAAGTTGACCTAACAATGGTGGCAAGGGGCTCTTTGTGAAAGAGATGAGAAAGTTAGGGACCCATTTGCAAGAAATTTCTAAAGCTAGGGGCTTGGTGTTAGGAATAAAGATTTTAGGGACTGAATTTCAAACTAGGTCAAGATAGACTCTGATTAGGCTCAAATTTTGATGTTAACCTAATTTTGCCCCAAGAAATTTAATGGTGAGATTAGATATGAGTTTTAACCACGTTTCATTGGGAAATTTGCATAGAAACCTAAATCAAGGAAAAATCTCGTTTGAATCTCTATCCTTGGTCAAAATGGGTTCATATGGCCAAACCAAGGGTACCAAACCTCTTAGAATATTTTTCTATGAATTTTAGGAGGTTTAGATTAATTTGATCCTGACCAGAACCTTTCCAATTCAAGCGAGGCTGAGAATTAGGTTTTTATGTATTGATTCGGTTCTCGAAATGCGTGAAACCCTATTTTTGTTAGTGTGGACCCACTTCTTAATCTTTTATGCTCAATTGACCCTTAATTAACCCCTGGGTGACCCTGTGGTTACTCTGCATTCATGATGTGCTATTAAAATAGCAAAATTACCCCTGTTTCATTGGTTTCTTCTCAAAACAGATCTGAGTGGAATTACTATCTTTAGGTGATCATTCAGGAGCATTTATCTCTTTATTCTTACTAAATAAAGCTAGTTATGGTAAATTATGGTGTTAGCATTGATACTCTTTACTTATCCCCTTGTTTCTAGCACTTCAAGACTTAATCCTTATTTTGATTTGATCTAGAACTTAAGTAGATTCCATAATTAATTGCTAGGACTATCAGTATTTTTTGATTTTGCTCCTTTGACATTTGTATTTCCTTATTTTTTTCTCCTCCACAAAATTTTCCTCCCCTTTCTCCAAATTATATATACATACATATGTAGGGGACATATCACCTGGGCACTATGCTTAAGAAAAGGTAAATGAGCCCCACAGCCAATCGATGGAGATCTCTCAATCGATACAAAAATCACCTATTTTGACAATGTTGGTTTTGCATAGCATTGTCATAAATGGGATTAACCAAAATGGTACTAATTAAAATAAATAATAAATTTACAGCTACCTATAATTAAGAGAATCGTTGTTATCTAATGAATTCAACATTCTAAAAATAGATGCGGAAATAACTCCTTGCATCATTCAAAATGTTGAAAATGATTGTAATAAAGTAGAACTTTTGTAATGAGAAGATCGTGTCTTGTAACAAATATATAATCATGTTGTAAAAATTGGAATATATTTTGTAACAATAAAGCGTAGTCGTTGTAATGAAAAATTAATGATGTAAAGATGCAAAATCTACATGTTTGTTGTGATACATAATATAATAATATAGATGACATACAAAAATAACAGATTATGTGAATAAAAAGTGCATCACCGGAATAGCACCGCATAATATGAAAAACAACATACAATACATGATAGCAAGCTTAAACAAATTGTAACAGCTTAGTAGTATTATTGTAATAACAGTCAAATGGTGTTGTAACTATATCATTGTTCCATTGTAATGGTAAAATGGGTTTTGTAACATTATAATATCGACATTGTAACAAGGATAATAATATGGTGCATTAAAAAGATTGTACATTCATAGTCTATACTCCAAAACAAGTAATAAATATAATTTATCGCTTGCTTATATGCTTTAAATAGCATTAATGTGGTTGCAATTTATGCATGGTGGTATTTTGTTGGCAGGCTTTTCGTCAATGTTAGGGAAATGCGTTGCAGCATAACTGACAAATCACTCCTCAACAAATATAATTTTTAACTCCAATATCTAAAAGAAGTCCGAGGTCGAACACAGGGAGCAAATATGGAGTTCATGTGCTAATCTTAATTAAAATATAAATGTGCATAAGAAATAACACAAGAATAATGATATTCAATGAATGGTAATCTATCACATTAGATATTCAATGTATAACATGAGTATTTCAAGACTTTAAGAGACCAAAAAGATATCTAAGAAAAAATAATGGTGATTTGAATCATCAATTATTAGTCTAAGCACATATTATATCATCTACTCAATGAATATGAAATAAATGAATAGTGATCAAACGTCTGAATTATTAAGTTAGACGACTTAAATGTCTCCTGCTACAGTTCTTTTCCTCTGATCTTCAGACTTTCTTCTTCTTCTTCTCTTCTGCTGCCTTTCCTCTTCCTTCAGGTCTTCTCCTTTAGCTCCTTCTCACGCACAAGGGAACTCACCTTCTCAACGACTAAGTGTCACTCAAAGCCTTCAGAAGCAAAACCCTCTCCCCTCCCCCGCTCTTTCTTTCCTTCCTTCCTTCCTTCTCTTCTCTCTCAAAAATCCAGACCTTAGTCGAGTATTTGGTATGCGTAGTCGGGTCCAAGGCTGCGTGTGTAGGGTCACAGCCGAGGAGTGGACAGGTCTAGGTGAGTCCGAGTATGTGTGGGTGAGAGGGGACCTCACCGCCAAGTGTCTGAGATGATAAGCCCATAACACAAAAAACCTTTATGCAGCTGCAACGACTCCCAATCCCACGATGTGGGACTATCCCACAACCCTTTTCTCATGCAAACAACAGCAGTTGGAGTGACTTCCAATTGAAGCTGAAGGAGCGCTCGACGCTCCCAATTGGAGGCTTAGATTGCTTCCTAGGATGAATCTACACAACCTAGGCATGGCTAGATGAAGAACATGGTTGTTGGCTTGATGAACGTAGCCGAGGTAGATGTCACAGTAGTGGAGCTCTGGTGGGTTACCTAAAATCAAGAATACGAGCTAAGTGCCCCAGTTAAAATGTTCAGAAGCTTCGTCGGACTATGGCGAACATGATGAGGGTGGTTTCAAGGGCGTATAGTGATCGAAGAGTGGCCAACCGTGATGGAGACAAAGCATGAAAGATGGGTTGTTCAGTGGCTCTTTTGGGTGGATGAAATTGCCAATAGTGAGAGGGGTTTTGATGGGCGTGAGCTGGCAGAGGTTGTGAGGATAATGGCGAGGTGGATGGACGTATGTGGTAAGCGAATAACCTCACCGGAGAGGTGACATGCGCGGAACGCGTTGGTTTAATTATGTCATTGTAGCATGTGTTCGCGATGTCAGTTTCAATTTAAGATGTGGATTTGGTGAGTCCAAGTGTCGAACACGAGTAGACGTGAAGTTGGATTAGTTTGTTGCTTTAGTTGGCACAGGAATGTTTGGTTTTCTTGTGAGAAAACAAGAAAGCGAGAGAGAGATTAGGGTTAGAGCTTGTGTTTAAATCATGACATTCATTTTAAGAAGATGTGAGCTATGATAGAAGAAACAACATTAACATATAGCATGCAATTAGAGTTTGTTTACAACTACAGTAATAGATGAAAGCTTAAACAAATGCGACATAAAACTAAAGTAAAAAAGTGCGAGGAGGAGGCAAGGTGGCCACGACGGTGGAGGAGGGCTCCGTCGGCGGCTCGACAACTCCGGGGCGGATATGGGATGCTTGGTGGAGCTAGGAGAGGGCTACTATTGCATGGAGAGTGTGTATGAATTGAATGCCCTTGAATGGGGTGGTTGAGGAGGTTTATATAGAGAAGAAGGGTTTTCCAAACTAAGGGTTTTAGCGACGTTCGGGACATCGCTAAAGCCATTCCATAAGTGTCGGTGAGGCCCCTCGCCTGCTAGTCCAAGCACGCACACGTGCTTCTTCCTCCGTGCGATCCGTGTACGCGCAACGTGGGTCATCCGATCTGAGATCGCGCCCTGAGTGCTGGTTTAGATCGTGCTGCGTGCTTCGGGCACGTGCCTTGCGCATGATCGTGCGCGTTCGCATCGGGCGCATGAGAGCACATCACGTAGCCTGCCTTAGAGTCGTTCAACGGTGATCGGGCAGTCTGAATCAGCTGCGGTGTGGGCTAGAGTGCGATTTGGGGTGCAGCGGGGGTCGAACTCTCACCGCTACTTGCGAGTGCGAGCGTTTGACCGTTGTGCTGCCTCCGCATGTTGGTGCAGATGTTAGATCAGGCACAGGTGATATCGACCGTTGGATAGAGATCCAATGGTCAGATTTTGAAGTCCTTTGGGTGCACTGGAGATGCGGTGCGGTGCTGAGCTTGTGGGTCTAAGGATCGAACGGCTTAAAATGCTTCTTCGTGATGAGCACAAGGGCGGTGCACGGGTGAGGGTGTAGTGCTGAGTGCCACGTGGCCGCTTGTGGGCCATTGATCATTAGATCAACAACCAAAACTTCTTGGGCTGGTCGAGGGTGCTCTGGATGTCGGATTTAAGTGATTTCAAGTCTGTTGGACTTCATTCGTCAATCTAAATCCATCTGTGCGATCCGATTGCTCATCTGAGGCCTATTTCAACATGAACTTGTACAAATGGCTATTAAACATTGATATATAAGCAATCGTAATTTGTCATGCATGCAATACTCCTAATCCCATTATGGTATGTCATTAATGCACATATACCGTCAAAACTAACCCCAGTTAATGGAATTATCATCATTGGATGTAGAGTTATCATACCCTCATGCTCATCTCTTGCTAGTCCCTAGCAAGATTTATCCTAGCCGTTATTTTCAGTCGGAATTAGGAATTGATTACTTAGACATTTGTTGCTTGTCAACAGGAGGAAATATACTAAGAGCCTAATCCACAGAGACTAAACAACGCCTATGTGTCTGCCAAAATGCAAACCACCCAATTCCTCGCTTTAAAGCATATATACAGATACATATATATATATTTTTTCATCTTTTTTATTTTTTTTGGATTTTTGGAGTTGAGAGTGTGTAGGTAAATTTTTACGGCTACTCAACCGACCCATATCTCGAAAAAGACTCTAAGTGCTAAGCATCTTGGTGTGAAGATTGTGATAGACTCATTCAAAGGTAATTAAAACAGACTTCAGGTTTCTATGCCCCTAGGTGACCGGAAAAGAAAATGCTTGCCTAGAGGTGTATCTGTCCGATTGGTAGCTTTCTCCCTACTTTTATTTTGTGTGGGGTCAACACAAGGGTGTTTCCAATGTATATCTCCCCAGATTGCTCTACTTCCCCTCTTCTTCCTTAAGTGTTTTGAGCTTTTTCGTGCATTTAGTAAGCTAGGTTCTGGTCAACTGGCCAATAGGCTATTACCCACGACCATTTGCCAGCCATACTTGTGTGATGAAGTGTGGCTTATTTATCTTTTTTTCTTTTTCTTCTTTTTCTATTTTTTTTCTATTTCTACTTTTTTTCTTTTTTTTTTCTTTTATTGTTTCAGTACGTGGCTTCCCTGATATAAGATTTACCTAGAGGTAATAAAAGAGAATGGTCCTTTGGCTGGACTCTGGACAACCAGCCAATGGGCTGTTACCCACGACAACTTGCCAGCCATACCACCTTAGAAGGTTCATTAGCTACCTAATTTCTGTTAGAATCTCCGAGGAGTGAGTTAGTGTAAAAATGTATACAGATGCTTAGACTAAAAGTCCCTCCAAGTCAGAGGGCGGATTGATAAGTCGTATACTTATCACCCTACTTTATTAATTAGATTACTAAGGTTGCAAGGATTCAGGGTTAAATCCACATTTTAGTGGACACCAAGGCTGATTAAGCCTAAAGGCCTAAAAAGTCTTAAGTGTTCATGTTCTCATATTATTTCCCACAGTTGACAAGCTTCTAATGCCTAAGTTTTCTTTCCTTTTTCTTGTTTATATATATATATATAATTTAGGCTGATAATATAAACTCAGAGAATACGAATTACCACCCCCCCATGCTTAAGTTGGACAATGTCCTCATTAGCAAATAAATGTATGCAAGGGGGTACAGAAAGAAATCACCTGAGTGTCACCTATACCTGATCAATCTGAATCTTCTAGGTTGCCTCCCAGGAAGCGCTGAGTTTATTACCTCCAGCTGGGCAAAGCTCCGTGTCAACCCTCAATGAGGGTGACTACTTCCTTTGGGGGAACCTAGGCAAGATAATGTTTTAATCTCTAGCCGTTTACTGTGAAGGTTTGCCTAGTGTTAGGATTTGTAATTTCAACCGCTCCATTGGGATAAGGTTTGACCACCTAATATAGTCCTGTCCACTTTGATCTTAGCTTCTTGGGGAAAAGTTTAAGTCTTGCATCAAAAAGCCGGACTTGCTGATTGAGCTCGAAGGTTTTCTTATGAATGTGTCTGTTGTGGACGGCTTTCATCTTTTCTTTGTAAATTTGATTGTTCTCATAAGCGTCCCGACGGATTTCCTCAAGCTCGGAGAGTTGGAGTGTCTTTTATGCTTTGGCCAACTAGGAATCCATATTGCATTGCTTAACAGCCTAGTATGCCCGGTGTTCCAACTCGATCAGAAGGTGGCAAGCCTTGCCAAAGACCAATCGATAAGGTGACATGCCTATCGAGGTCTTAAAAGTGGTCCTGTATGCCCAAAGGGCATCATCCAATCGTGTGGACCAATCCTTCCGGTCAGGTCTCACTGTCTTTTGCAGCATATTATTGATCTGCCTATTAGAGACCTCAGTTTGCCCATTTGTTTGTGGGTGATACGGGGTGGCAATGCGGTGAGTAACCCCGTATTTTTTAAGTAAGGCACAGAATTGGGCATGAATAAAGTGACTCCCATCATCACTGATCATGGCTTTCGGTATCCCAAACCGAGAGAAGATGTTTTGCTTAACAAAGTCCATCACAGCCTTATGGTCACATCTTTGGGTGGCTACGGCTTCGATCCATTTTGAGACATAGTTCACTAAGACTAATATGTACTCGTAGCCGTTGGATGATGGGAAGGGACCTATAAAATCGATGCCCCAGACATCAAAAATTTCGATAATCAGAATGGGCTGGAGGGGCATCATATCCTTTCTAGTTAGAGTCCCTAATGTCTGGCATCGAGAGCAAGTCTTAGCGAAGCTGTGTGCGTCCTTGAATAAGGATGGCCAGTAAAATCCGAACTGCAAAATCTTTGCAGCGGTTTACTTCCCATAGAAGTGGCCACCACAGGCTTGGTCGTGACAAAAGGATAGCACACTTTGGACTTTCTCTTCAGGATTACACCTCCTAATGATCTGGTCAGCACAGAGTCTAAACAGCATAGGATCATCCCAAAAATGGTGCTTGGCTTCAACCAAGAACTTATCCCGTTGCTGTTTGGACCAGCTGTGTGGAGTCTATCCTACCACCAGATAGTTGACTAAGTCTGCATACCAGGGTAGCTTTCTTCCTTGCACAGCTAGAAGTTGTTCATCAGGGAAGGTGTCAGTCAAGGGTAATGAGGGTTCGATGTGGTTCGGGTGAAGTTTGGACAAGTGATCGGCTACGAAGTTCTTGGACCCAGCTTTGTCGTGTATTTCCAGGTCAAATTCCTACAAGAGCAGAATCCATCGGATGAGCTCGGGTTTAGTATCCTTTTTGGCCAACAAATGCTGGATAGCTAAGTGGTCGATGTAAACCGTCACGTGGGATCCTAGAAGGTATGATCGAAACTTTTCTAACCCAAAGACTACATGATAAACACGTATAAATTCATTGTAAAATGCTTATTTGTGATAGTTCATAGGCTTAGCATTGCATATCATGATATAAATATTGCATAGCATGCATCATTCTTCATTTAGAGCAGTTGTTTATATTTTAGGTTAATTAGGTCCTTTTTATGGTCAGGAGAAAAGAGGATTTATTTCAGGACCTCGGATGGACGATCAGACCATACGGATCTGATCGAGACAACGATTGGAGACTAATGCCTCTGAAATCGTCCAGATCGGAGTCCCGTAGCATCACATTAAGTCTGAGGAAGATCAACGGCCAAGGGGACAATGCGACATCCATATTGGTTTGGATGGATAATCCGACCGTACGGATGGATCCGGAGCAACGATTGCAGTTCGACACCGCGGGAACCATCCCGATCTGAGCACCGTGGCACCCTCTACAAGAAGAAGAAGACGGACGGTCCAGATGGCCCCACGTGGCACCATCCAGGCCGCCCAACACCGGCCAGCGGCACCGCCCAATTCCTTCTTCATCCGTGCCCTTGAATCCTAGCTGTTGGATCAAGATCCAATGGCTAAGAGGCTTTGCACCAAGCTCATCCTCACGACGCATCCACACACTTGGCGCAATGGTCCAGACTGCAGTTCTCAAGGGTGGGGCGTGGGTTAAAATCCCCGCAGCCCCCCCCCCCAATTTCCAATTTGGTCGGTCGCTCAGCAATAGCCGCGCAGCGCGTAGCAGCAGCAGCGTAGCATACGTGCATGTGCATGCCAGCACACGCCAGTGCGCGTGTGACACGAGTGCACGAAGCGCGTAGCGCCAGCGGAGCGCACGCTAGTAGGGAGATGCACGGATCTTCAGCAACATTTATGAGGCCCTTTAGCGACACTTGCAGCTGTCATTAAAGGCCCGCGCGTACCAGCAAGAGGAATTGAAGGGCAGATCTTCAGCGACAGCTACAGCGACGTTTGTGGACGTCGCTAAAGGCCCATGTGGCCAGCAAAAGCAATTGAAAGGCAGATCTTCAGCGACAGCTGCAGCGACGTTTGTGGACGTCAATAAAGACCCAGGTACAATTTTTGCCTCTCCTCCACTATAAAAGGACTTACACCCCATCCCTTCCAAGCCATCTCTACCTACTCTACTCCCACCTACTCCTAAGCTCTAACAAGCCTACCAACACTCCATTAGAGTTTGTTCTCAAGCTCCCAAGGTGCCTATTAATGTAGCAATCCTCTGCCCCACCAAATACTCCAACTTCCCATCTCCCTTCATAGGTCACCTTAGAGCTGTCTTCCCACCTCCATTCCGGAAGCAGATCACCTCCATCTTCTCACCTCCATTCCGGAGCCACGCCGAAGCTTTCCACAACCCGACGTCCTCCAGCATCTCACCTCTGTCGTCCCGCTCCTCACCTCCTTTGTTCGAGCTTCCACTAGGCGCCGTCGTCTCGCCGAACAACCGATTCGGGAGATTTCCTCTCACCTCCCTCTCTTTATATGCTTTCATAGTTTCCTGTAATTGACATTAGAAGTAATTTATATCATATTTATTCCACATCTCTATTTTGTGATACATTTGCTTGTTTTCTTTTATTTCAAAAATATAAAAAAATAACAAAACCCCAAGATACAAAAAAAGAAACGAATCGAAGCGCGGTTTTTAATAAAGTAAATGTCGCCTCCCTATATTCGACCTGGGACTCCCTTAGAGTTTTGGTATAAATTTTATTTGATCGACGTGTTTTACAACTACCATAATGGGTTACTTGTAACCTCGACTTCTAACACGCAAAACACGCACGACCACTACAGCGAGCAGTTCTTTTTCTGTGACGGTGTAATTCCGTTGAGCCTCATCCAATGTTTTTCTCGTGTAGTAGATCGCCAAGGGTTTCTTCTCTCTTCTTTGTCCTAGAACTGCGCTGATGGCAAAATCTGATGCATCGCACATTATCTCAAAGTCCTAGGACCAGCCTGGATGTTCTAAAATAGGTGCAGTGGAGACTATTTCCCTAAGGGTGTTGTAAGTCTTAATGCAATCGGTGTCATGTGAAAAAGGACGTCATTGGCTAGAAGGTCAGTCAAGGGCTTAGAAAGTTTGGAAAAATCCTTAATGAACCTTCTATAGAAGCCAACATATCCTAGGAAAGATCAGATTTGCCTAACCAAGCTAGGGGGTGGAAGTTTGGAAATTAAATCAACCTTAGCTCGATCCACTTCGATGCCCCTATGTGAGACGATGTGACTGAGGACAATCTCTTCCTGAACCATGAAATGGCTCTTTTCCCAGCTTAAAACCAAATTGACCTCAACACATCGCTTCAGGATCTTCTCCAAGTTGCTAAGACAATGGTCGAATGAGTTCCCAAACATGGAGAAATCATCCATAAAGACCTCCAGGTATTCACCCATCATCTCTGAAAAAATGGCTAGCATGTAACGCTAAAAGGTTGCGGGTGCATTGCATAATCCGAATGGCATACGACGGAATGTGAACGTGCCATACGGGCAAGTGAGTGTGGTCTTCTCTTGATCCTCTAGTGCAATAGCAACTTGGTTGTATCCTGAATATCCATCCAGGAAGTAAAAATATTTGCCCTGCCAATCGCTCAAGAATCTGGTCAATGAATGGTAGAGGGAAATAATCTTTCTTAGTGGCCTCATTAAGTTCCTATAGTCGATGCACACCTGTCATGCAGTAGCAGTGCGGGTGGGGATGGATTTGCCCTAGTCATTGGTGACCACGGTGAGCCTAGCTTTCTTAGGTACCACTTGAGTGGGGCTCACCCAGGGGCTATCGGAAATCGGGTAAATGATATTTGCATCAAGCCACTTGATTATTTCCTTTTTAATGACCTCTCGCATATTCTGGTTCAATCGTCTCTGCATCTGGCGAGAAGGTCAAGCCCCATCTTCCAAAGAGATCTTGTGAGTGCAATAGGTTGGGTTATTTCCCCTTAAGTTAGAAATTGTCCACTCAATGGCTGCCCGATGTTCAAAGAGGGTTGCAGTCAACCTAAGTTCTTGATCCCTAGTTAAATGGGCATTGATAATCACATGGAAGGTCTGGTTAGGTCTTAGGAAGATATACTTGAGATTATCGAGCAAAGGATTTAGTTCGGGTGTAGGTGGGACAACATTTAATGGGTAGGGCAAAGGTGGGAGTTGATCAACATCAATCTCCTCGAATGGAGGTTGTTGAAGGTAATCAGCTCTACACAGGTCAACCTCCACAGGCTGGGGTAGGTCAAGGTAGTTATCAACTGGTTGAGTTAGATGGTCTGCTGAAGAGCTAAGAGTAAGGCATTCTTCAACCAAAGGATCCACGGGATTGTGCTCCTCAACCTAGCCACAATCAAAAGACTTAGCTGCCTTGAAGATATCCAATTGCATCTTCTTGTCTCCAAAGGCGATTTCCATACATCCCGTGTCGCAATCAATGTTCGCCTTAGCTGTAGCTAAGAAGGGTCTACCCAGGATGATGGGTGTGTTTTGTAGCTGTTTGGGGACTTCCATGTCGAGGACCAAAAAGTCGACCGGTAAGTAGAAGTCCTTAACCCAAATAATTACGTTCTTGACTACCCTCTTTGGGGTTTTCACAAATCTATCAGCTAGTTGGATAGTCATAAGCATGGATTTAACTCCCCAAATCCAAACTGGTGATATAGGGTCATTGGGATGAGGTTGATCGAAGCACCAAGTCCAAGAGTGCTCTATCAAGTGTCATGTCCCCGATATTACAAGATATCAGGGGTGCTCCTTGGTCAGTTCGTTTGGGAGGTAGGCTACTCAATATCACTGAACTAGCTTGTTCTGAGACCACAACCTTCCTAGGTGCTTGGGTTCTCAGCCTACGCTTTGACATACAGACATCCTTCAAGAACTTAGTGTAAGCCGGGATATGCTTGATTGCTTCGAGGAGTGGAATATTAATCTGGACTTGTTTGAAAAACTCCAACAGCTCCTCGATCTCAACTACAACTTTCTTTTTCTTCCTTTTCTCCAAGGCCTCAGGGTATGGTGTTTGGGTTTGAATTAGGTCAGTCTCCAGGTCCTTGGGTTCCTCCCGCTCATCCTCAAAATTGGGTATCTCAGGAAGTGAGGTCATGGGAGGGGTTGGCCATTTGGGTTCCTGGGTTTTAGTGCCGCTTCTCAAGGTAACCGCGTTGGCTGAGGCGTTGGGACCATAGGTAGATCCTTAAGAAGAAAAGGAAGAAGAAGCACAAAACCCAAGGGGTGTTTGTAGGGCATGCTAGACCATGTGGGCATGCCCAGGATTGGCTTGGAACCCTTGAGCATTGGGGCCTCTGTTGATCACATTTCGCAGGTTCGGTTGTGGCTAAGAAGGAAGGGACCCCCGTTGTTTGCAATTCAACAGCTGGCTCAACTGTCCCTTCACTAATTTCATTTCTTCCTAATGTTTTGATTCATATCAGCCATCATGGTTATCAGCGTGTCCATTTGATTTTGTGGTTGGAAGGGTGACGAGTCGATTTTCTCTTTCGAAAATGATGATTAAGATGATTTGCCGTATTTCTAAGTGGTGGAAAATCGACTAATCAAAATAATTAGAATTAAAATTAAATCACTCAAAAGAGAGCGGGTCATGTTCATAGGGAGGCAATGGCCTATTTAAACTCGCACAGGTTAAAAACATATGTTCACGATTAATTTCATCAAGAAATCGGATCAAAATCACTTTTTAAGTGAGATAATAAGACATTATCATGCTAATATTGTAATTATGAAGAACAAGAGGGAGATGCTCATAAAATCAACATAATAAAATATTATTATCTAAAAATTTAAAATAGTCGACGATGGCATTGAATGTAAAAACTAATTCATGGCAAAATAGAGGAATGCTTCTCTCACTTTGTTGCGCATGGGAAGGGGAACGGCAACCAGTGAGGCTCTAAGGGAAGGTTGGCCAGTGCGTTGGGAGTTCAATGACGGTGGCTGTGAGGTGGGAGATGGCCAGTGGCGGCCGGCGGCATGGCTGAAGTGGCCGGCGGTGGGTTCCTGGAGGTTTGCAGTGAGAGGGCTTGCGAGGATGGCAGGCGGGTTCCCGATGGTGGCAGGTGGTCGAGGGAACGATTTGGAGGTGGCTAGGCGTCGTCGTGGCCGTTGGGGCTGTCAGTGATGATGGTGGTTGGGTTCTTCTGAGGAAGACGATGAGTAGTGACTGAAAGTGCTCGCATGCACGCGCGTTAGGAGAACGACCGTACGTGGCTGCTGGAGGTGATGCGCACGCGTGATGCCAGTTGTGCACAGCTGCACGCGTGGCATGGAGGGAACGTGCAGCTACGCACGTGGACTGTTGCTGGAGGTTATGCACGCTTGGGCGCAGTGGAAGCATGCTCTCAACGCACGTAGGTGCGGCGATGGCACGCTACTGGCTTGTGTGTGCTACAGCCGCGCGTGGAGTGTGTAGAGTGGCGGCCTGGATGGTTGCACGCTGCGTGGAGTTGGAGGTGGTGTTGGGTCTGTTTTTGAGGTGAAGAGAAACAAAGGAAGAAGAAGGAAGAAGAAGATGAATAGTGGCGTTGAGTTGGTGATTTTGGTGGTGGTGGTGATGATGTTGATACTGGTGAAGCACGGTGATGGTTGTGTGGCCATCAGAGACACGTGCATGGTGTTGGCATGAGTCCACCGGCTTAGCATGGCGAGCTGCCACCTCGCCAGCCCACGGTGTGGTGGAGTTCGGCCGTGGAGACCACGGTGGTGGAGTGGAGCGCACGGTGGTGGAGTGGGCCGGCGTCTCCTCGAGCCCGATGGTCTGTTGCTTTTCTTAAAGTGGTTGGATGGATTTCAAACCAATTAGATGGGGAGGAGCGTCATGGCAATTAACGTCAAATCCGCACTTCCCGCTGCTTCCATGGCAACCTTCAATGGCATTCTCCCTCGTAACGTCAGCCACCTGCATCCGTAAAGATGAAATCAATAAACAAATAATATTGGCAAATTTATGTTTGAACCTATAAAGTTTGCTAAATGAGTTATTATTGCTAACAATGCATGTGAAATGCATACAAGCCAACTTATATTCTAACTTATTTACATGCTAATGCATACTATCTAAATGGATGTGTTGCCTTAATGTTTAGGCATTTAGACATTTAATTAGCTCACAAATATGAGCTTATCAAGGGGCCGCCCTGTTCTGATTATAGGATGGTCTAATCGGTGGACCTTGCTAATAGGAAGGGGGGTTTGGCCTGGGTTGGTTCTAGAATTGGTTTGATTTTTAGTTCATCCAGGCGAAATTCGGGTGGTTACGCCATCTGGTGTTGTAGGTGCTGGAGAAGGGGTCTGGTTTGGAGTAACCTTGGATGGCCTGGACATCTTCAAAGATAGAAGGTGTCGAGGGGGAGGGGAGAGAGTAATCAGGGTTTGAGGGAGTAAAGGTCCCTCCCGGGAACATGATCAGGGGTTGTTCTAGGTGCATTTGGTTCATTGGCTGCACCAAATCTACATTGTGAGCTCCCTTTGCTAGGGAGAGGGTCTGTAGCGGGTTTCTGGTTTGGTTTAATAGCTCATCAATCTTTTTGTCCACCAACTCAACTCGATCCAACTTTTTGGTTATAATGTCCATGTCAACCATTCCAGAATTGGCTTGCACTTCATAGATCCTACTACGGGGTTGACTGGATCGATTAAACTGGGTTATGGAGGCATTGTTGAGTGAATTCTCACTCATGAACTCAAAGAGTTCGAATGCACCCTCCTCATCTTTGTTCAAAAAGTTGCCTCCACATGAGGCATCAACAAAGTTCCTCAGGTTGCTGTCCAGACCATGGTAGAAGATCTGAGCCAATTGCCATCTTGGAAGCTCATGGTGTGGACATTTCCTCAATAATTCATTGAATCTTTCCCACGCCTCATGGAATTGTTCCCTACCTTATAATGTGAATGTGGTAATGGTGGCTCTTCTGAAGGCATTGGTTTTACCTATAGGGAAAAAATTTTTCAAGAATGCATGCCTCAGTTCCTCCTGGGTGGAGATGGGTCTCCCTAAGGTTCTAAGTCAGTGAGATGCTTTGTCTTTTATGGAGAAAGGGAACATCTTAATCAAAACAATGTCCAAGCTAATGTTCCTGGGTTTCACAGTTCGGGCAATCCAGTCTAGGTCCTCAAGGTGTTGGAAGGGGTCCTCATTTGAGCTCCCATGAAAGTGGCTCTGAATTAAGCTCAAGACATTAGGTTTCATCTCAAAATCTTCTCCCCATTCGGGGACCCT
Organism: Thalassia testudinum; assembly: GCA_037157565.1. Classification (NCBI taxonomy): domain Eukaryota; kingdom Viridiplantae; phylum Streptophyta; class Magnoliopsida; order Alismatales; family Hydrocharitaceae; genus Thalassia; species Thalassia testudinum. The sequence continues at coordinate 153,225,026 of JAZHRO010000031.1, forward strand.
TAGATGTGGCTCGATTCGGATAGCAGGCGGATCGTAAAAGTCACGGAGGGGCCTAGGTTGGCCCTCAGGAGGTTGTGGTAGGTTAGGTGGGTTAGGTGGTGGTTGTCCTTGAGGGTTTTGCAATCGGTGTATGGCTTGCATGATGGCTTGGATCTGTTGTTGTTGGAGTTGGTGGTTGGTAGAGATTTAAGCCTGAATAATGGCCATAGCATCAGGTTGAGGTTGATCCTCAATCTCATCAATTCTTGGTTCAGCCATTTCCCTTGTAAAATCAAGTCTCCTCCTGATTTCTCTTTCTAAAACAAACAACTCAGGATGAAGTGATCGTCTCCCGTGCATACACTAGAGAAGAATGGGGAGGGATGCGGAGAGAGATAAGTGCGAGAAGTGTGTGCACAAACAAGCAAGCAAGTTTAGTCCTTATAGTGTATACCTTAGGTGACCTAGAAGCCTCAAAGAGAATGATCAAATCTGTAAGCACTTAACCACCCTTCGCGATGTTAATCTGACCAGGTTGATTACGAGGGAATTGAGGGGAAGGTTCTTCCTTTGGCTTTTGTTGCCGATTCTGTAGACCCCACAATCGCGGTTGTTTGACACTTCCCCATAGCCTAGACACCAGATTCTACAAAGGGAATGAAGGCCAAGTGCCTAGCAAACCTAGTCACGCCTTCAAGACTTAGACTAGTCTTGCTTAGGGCACGTCTACTCCATTTTAATGAGGACTAGGTTAATGCTTGTGCTCAGGATATGTGATGAGACATTGTTTGGGGTTGTGCCTCTTAGTTAATCGATTTGAGCGTGTGTATGCACTTAACAAAACATGGTTCTCAAGCAAGGTTTTTAGGATGTGGTGTCTTTTAATGATTTATCCTTGCTTTAATGCCTTTTAGGGTTGGAGTTCCTTAATGCTTTCAAACAATGTTCAAGTGGGCACACAAGGTTTTGCACACAACGAGCGAAAGTCAATTTCCTTTAGAATGATGTGGCCCTAGAAAAATAACCCTAGTGTATTTACCCTAGTGTTCATGCAATTCTACCAGGTGAGTTGATTTTAATTATAGTGAGTGGTGCAGCCCAAGTCAAATCATGGTGGCTTCACAAACACCACTCAAAAGAAAGAACACTCTAAAAAGATTATCTCTTCAAGAATGTTAAAGTATATATTTTTTTTGGTTAGGTGATGAGTTTGGAATGTGGGTCAAGTAGCCATTCACTACGTCAATTTTGATTTTATATATTTTTTATATTTTCTTAAGCAAGCAATTACTCAATGGGTGAAGTGGTACTCACAAAAGGTCTTCGCAGCACTTTACTCCATATCTACCGTCTCGGATCACGCTCCTCCGCTGCCCAATTGTCGAGTTCCTACAACCAATGAGTTAGAAGATGTGAATATGATTGCGGGATGAAAGCAACAAAAGAAATCCGTTGCCTCCCTGGCAATGGCACCAAAAGCTGACGTGCGTGGAACTCATTGGTTTAATTATGTCATTGTAGCATGTGTTCGCGATGACAATTTTAATTTAAGATGTGGATTTGGTGAGTCCAAGTGTCGAACACGAGGAGGCGTGAAATCGGATTAGTTTGTTGCTTTAGTTGTCACAGGAATGTTTGGTTTGCTTGCGAGAAAACAAGAAAGAGAGAGAGAGAGAGAGAGATTAGGGCCAGAGCTTGTGTTTAAATCATGACATTCATTCTAAGAAGATGTGAGCTATGATATAAGAAACAACATTAACATATAGCATGCAATTAGAGTTTGTTTACAACTACAACAATAGATGAAAGCTTAAACAAATGCGACATAAAACTAAAGTAAAAGAGTATGAGGAGGAGGTGAGGTGGCTACGGCGGTGGAGGTGGACTCCGTCAGCGGCTCGACAACTCCGAGGCGGATATGGGATGCTTGGTGGAGCTAAGAAAGGGCTAGTATTGCATGGAGAGTGTATGTGAATTGAATGCCCTTGAATGGGGTGGTTGAGGAGGTTTAGATAGAGAATAAGGGGTTTCCAAACTAAGGGTTTTAGCGACATTCGGGACATCACTAAACCCATTCCATAAGTGTCGGTGAATCCCCTCGCCTGCCGGTCCAAGCGCACAACCGTGTTTCTTCCTCCACGCGATCCGTGTGCACGGAATGTAGGTCGTCTAATCAAAGATCGAATGGCTGAGATCGCACCCTGAGCGCTGGTTCAGATCGCACTGCGTGCTTCAGGCGCATGCCTTGCACGTGATCATGCATGTTCACATCAAGCACGTGAGAGAGCACTGCGTAGCCTGCCTTAGAGTCGTTCGATGGTGATCGGCCAGTCTGAATCAACTGCGGTGCAAGCTGGAGCGCAATTTGGGGCACAGCGGGGGTCGAACACTCGTCGCTACTTGTGAGTGCAAGCGTTCAACCGGTATGCTGCCTCTGCGAGTTGGTGCAGAGGTGAGATCAAGCGAGGGCGATATCGACCATTGGATGGAGATCCAACGGTCAGATTTTGAAGTCCTTTGGGCGCACTGGAGATGTGGTGCGGTGCTGAGCTCGTGGGTCCTCAGCCGCTTAAAATGCTTCTTCGTGATAAGCGTGAGGGTGGTGCACGGGTGAGGGTGTGGTGCTGAGTGCCATGTGGCCACTTGTAGGTTGTTGATCATCAGATTAACGACCAGAACTTCTTGGGCTGGTCGAGAGAGCTCCGAATGTCGGATTTAAGTGATTTCAAGTCCATTGGACTCCATTCATCGATCTGAATCCATCCGTGTGGTCCAATTTCTCATCTGAGAGCTGTTTCAACATGAACTTGTACAAATGGCCATTAAACATTGATTTATAAGCAATCTTAATACGTCATGCATGCAATGCTCACAAGCCCATTACGGTATGTCATTAACTCACATATACCCTCAAAACTAACCCCAATTGATAGAATTATCACCATTGAATGTAGAGTTATCAAGAGGTGGTCGGAGTAGAGGAAGATGATGGCGAACGTCGATGTTGAGGGGTTCTTTTTGGTTTTTGGATAGGGAAAAATAACCTAAGACTCTAAAGGAACTATTCTACCTACTCTAATTGGACGAAAGAGGAAGATGGCGCTAGCTGTGGTATGGCCGACACCATGGAAGGTGAAGACTCTGGTGGGAGAAGCAGTGACGACGAGGGGGCTTAGGCGACGCTCGCTGGTATTCTGACGTGTAGAAGAAGTCGAGGAAGGAGAATCCACTCGCTCTGGTCTATGAGAGCGGACAAGGAAGGTGGTTGGAGAAGTTCATCGGAGTTAGTGGAGATAAAGGTTAGGGAGAAGGGAAGAAGACGGAATCGGCCTCCAAACAAAGCTAAGGAGGTAAGGCATGCCATGGGCGTTAACGGGGAGATTTTCCCTTACTTATGATAGCAATAGAAGAATATGTCATTGTAATTAATGTGGTGGAAATCTCTCAATCAGAAATTAGCATAGATATGAATTTAAACCACAATAAAGGATGTCGTATCCACAGGGAGGAATAGATCAATAAATTCATGAGTCAAGGAATACACAGTTCGCAAACTCTTCTGCAACTTTAATGCGAGGAATATGCTATTTTAAATGAAGCTTGCAATTTCCTTAAAGGTTCAGGGGCATTTATGCAGTTTTCATGTCAGGAATTAAGCTCAAAAAATATGTGTATGATGCAGGTGTAATGGCTTATCATGTAAATTCAACTTTCATGCAATTCTGATTTGAAATTCAAGGTAGAATCATGCACATAACATAAGTAAAATAATTTCAGGAAAATTTGAGTGCATCAGTGCAATGTGACCTGAATAAAATATTAATATAAAATTGGCAATAGCATTGAATGTAATTATTAATGGAGACAAAAATAGAGTATTTTCATATCAGTAATCATCTTATTCTAAGATTGGATAACCATATTCTGATGCTCTTGCATTGCTTTCATCATGGCCTTCAGTTCATCCATCTCAAAGGGCTTATTCGGAGGAGGGTTTTCATAAGAAGGTTAGTATATGGGTTGGGGAGGTAAGGGTCTTGTATTCCCTGAGTTAGAAGCATCCCCTTGCTTCCAAGAGAAGTTTGGATGGTTCCGCCACCCTAGATTATAAGTGTTGGAATAAGGGTATTGCGAGGGGGGCAGAAACCTTGGGCCGCGTTCAAGTCAGCCTGAATCAACTCAGGGAATTGGTTTGCCTGATGGCACTCCGCAGTGGCGTGCGTTGTGCTTTGGTAAATGGAGCATTCTCTTGAAGCCTGAAAAATAGAGGCTGCTTGTGGGTTCATACCGGGGTTTGCTAAAAGCCTATCAAAGTTTTTATTCAATAGTTGAATCTGATAAGCCAAATCCTGAGAAGCCCCGGCTTCATGGGCCTCTATCTTCCTCTGTAAGATTGATGGTTTTCTTTCTTGATAGGCAGAGGACAGATGTATGGAGTTGTCACTTAATGTTTCAAATAATGCCCAGACTTCATCCTCAGTTCTAGTCATGAAGGTTCCTGCACAGGTTGCATCGATGGTTTGCCTATGCCTTTCAGATAATCCGTTATAGAACCTTTCGACCAACTGCCATCTTGGCACTTGATGGTGGGGGCATTAAAGCGCCCCCAAGTCTCATGAAATTGCTCCCCTTCCTATTGAGTAAAACCCATAATCTCTCTTCGGTAATGGTTGGTTTTACTCATAGGAAAATACTTTTTCAAAAATTCTCCCTTAAGGGTGGCCCAATCATTTACCCTTGCATCGAGGGTACGATACCAGTGCTTGGCCTTATCCTTTAGGGAGAAAGGAAATAGAGTCTTCATCAGGGCTTCATCAGTAAAGCCCTGAAGCATCACCGTGGAGCAGACCTCGGTGAATTCCTCCAAATGCCCTCCCTAGTAGTACCATAAAAAGAGGGCAATAAAGATATGGTACTGCTCTTGATCTCATACGGATTATCCCCTGCCGGTCGTCTTAGTGTTTGTGCAGTTTGGTTAGTTGGAATAAATAGCCCTTAGGGTCCTTTGTTGATTTGCACCTTGCTCAGCCATTCCTTCTTTTTCCTCTCCTAGGTGAGCTCTCCTAAGAATTCTCTCAGGCTCAGGATCAAACACTAGACTACCCTCGAGAGAGTGTCTACCAAGCATAAAACACAATTCAGGTTCTTATTGAGTAAGTGAAGCCTCCACTCCAAAGATAAGTCAAAAAATCAAGACTTATCCCTCTGTTCCCACGTAAGTGGTATAAGAGGGCTGTGGACTTGAAATCTTAACCTTCTTTATTGCGGAGGTTGAATTAGTTAATATAAATGGCCAAACAAGTTTTTCACTGTAATTACGTGCCTTAATTCAACCTTCGAGTGCCTTAGGACCTATACTTTGCTTTGATGATACTCCCAGGTGATCAAATGAGAAGTTACTCCAAGGACGAACAAAGGGATGCAAGTAGGGAGAACCCTTTCTTTGAGGCGATGCGTATGCAGTACCCCTTAACTACCCTTTTGTTCCTTTAAGGGGTGTCTCCTTCCGTGGAGTATCAAAACACTCGTCAAAAGATAGTATCGCCACCACCACAAAGCACAATAGGAGGGTTTGCACCGATAAAGCGATCAGTGCCTATAGCCTTAAGGGATCGAGCCTTAGTGCGGTGCCTAATGTGCGTGCTCAATGTCAGAAGTGTGCAACACACCGCAAATCTTTGTAATTTCTTTTGAAATCGCAGACAAGTCCCTTAGAATCAGATCAAATGTGAATTTCTTTTAGGGTTGAATCTGATTATCAGTCCCACTTTTAGTTATGCAACCACTGAATTAGTAAATTCAAACAACTAGGTGGTCTTGAATTTTAATTTGAATGCAAATGCGTGAACAGGAGCTGGATGCAAAAGTTAGAAATGTGTACCTGCCTCCAGCAATCTTCATGCTAATATGCTTGCAATGCAATAATAAGATCTAATGTGCTGCTCAATCACCCCTAAATGCATGCACCTAAGGGCATGCAACTTCTAAATAGGCAGCTCGATATTTTCTTTGTTGGTTTTAAAGGCAAGCAAGTAGAAAATAGAATCACGCATGCACAAAAAATAATGTAAGCCCTAATAGCTAAAGAATGTGGGGACAAACCCCCAAAAATTCAGCCCCAATTACTACAAGGGTGAAAAGATAGAAATAAATTTTGTGACGATGGAGAATCCTTTGTGAAAGCAGGATCTTGGTCTCCTATGTCTTTTCCTCGTGTGGCTTAGCTCGTGGTTGCTGTCGCCGCTCTGTTGCGCCTCGTCACTTCATCAGATTCCTCGCACAGTAAGAAAGAAAATTGATCAGATAATTGCGCAACTCAGAATATTCAAAAATAATGAAGTGATTCTATTGCGTCTGTTGCCTCTCTGGCAATGGCGCCAATTTGATGGAGAGATTTTCGCTTACTTATGATAGCAATAGAAGAATATGTCGTTCTAATTAATGTGGCGGAAATCTCTCAATCATAAATTAACATAGATATGAATTTAAACCACAATAAAGGATGTCGTATTCACAGGGAGGAATAGACCAATAAATTCATGAGTCAAGAAATATACAATTCGCAAACTCTTCTGCAACTTTAATGTGAGGAATATGCTATTTTAAATGAAGCTTGCAATTTCCTTAAAGGTTCAGGGGCATTTATGCAGTTTTCATGTCAGGAATTAAGCTCAAAAAATATGTGTATGATGCAGGTGTAATGGCTTATCATGTAAATTCAACTTTCATGCAATTCTGATTTGAAATTCAAGGTAGAATCATGCACATAACATAAGTAAAATAATTTCAGGAAAATTTGAGTGCATCAGTGCAATGTGGCCTGAATAAAATATTAATATAAAATTGGCAATAGCATTGAATGTAATTATTAATGGAGACAAAAATAGAGGATTTCTCCTCTCTCCTCCTCGCGTGTGCGGCCGTGCACGGTTGGCCGCAAGAGTCGACGGGGAGGTGGGGCTCGACGAGGGCTACGCAACGGCGGTGACGCGATGACCGGAGGTGGCCGACGGCAGCTGGACGGAGGAGGATGGCTACCGGCCTGTTGGAGGAGGCTGCCGTTGCTACAGCCGCACGGTTGCGCACTGGGTGCTGGCGTAGGTGCACGCTGCTGCGCGCCTGCAGAGAGCTGGTGGCGAGGGCGCGGGCATCTGCAGGGCGCTGGTGGCTCTTCAGCGTCTGCGGAGGGGAGCGCCAGGCGCTAGAGAGGCGCTGGCCTAGAAGGGGCGCGGGTGTCTACAGGGCACTAGTGGCTCTTCAGCGTCTGCAGAGGGGAGCGCCAGGCGCTGGAGAGGTGCAAGCGCCTGCGGGCGTGGGTTCTCCTGCGGGCTTGAAGGCGCTGGCGGGGTTGAAGGCACGCTTGCAGAGGGGGGGCGCACTGCGGTGGGCACTGTGCGAGTGCGGGCCTGGCAGGTGGGATGCAGGTTTGGCGCTGGAGAGGGGGAAACGCCTACGGTCGCTGGAGAGGCACGAGCCTGGTGGGGGCGCGGGTGGGAAGAGGCGCCTGAACAAGCCTGCAGGCGATGGCCGGCGCGCAAGGTGGAGGCACTGCAAGGAGGCACTGGAGATGGGCGCGCGAAGGTGCACTCTGCAGTGGAGAAGGCGTGGTGCCTGCGAATGCCTGGTGGTGCTGGAGCGGGTGCCTGCAGCCTGGAAGGGTGCGGTGGACGATGGTTGCAAGTGCAGGCTGGAGGGTTGTTTGCGGTGGAAGACTTGGTGCATAGTGCACACAGTGGTTGAACGGTGCCTGGATGATCCTCTCTTCTCCTGTGCTCTGCCTCCTCTTAACTCCTCTCTTCCGCCCTTCCAAGGAATTTCAAAATCCCCTCCTAATTTTAGTCGGCGGCGGTTCGCCTTTATTGAGGGTGTCCAGAGGATGGGGAAAAGATGGAGCCGGTTGTTTGAAAGGGGAATTTACCCTCCCCTCCTTATTCTTTTCCCATTATTATTCCTGTAACCTAAAAACATAAAATCATTACATATTAAGTTATAAAATGCTATAAAATAGATGTAAACTTAAATAATGATGCATGCAAATATTCTAAAACTTAATTTAGTTATTAACAAACCTAAAAGGTAAAATTAAAATTAACTTAGGCGTAATAATAGTCCATTAAAATGGACTCGTTAGGCGTGCTTTTATAGGGCTTAGAGCATTCCAAGCTTGGAAGCTTCATGCATAAGGAAACCCTAAACTTCAAAGGATTCGCATGATCTTTTGGGAAAGAATTAGAGCCCAAGATTAGGTTTAGATCGTAGAGGATTCTCTTAGGAACCTCCCTTCCAATTTTGGAAGAGATTCGCCAATCAATCAGGGAGAGATCCCTACTTGAAGGTCGTTGGAGTAGGACTTCCTCTATGATAATGGCGGAGGGACCTGATTGCAATGAAGATGAAGTTAGGGGCATTTTTGCAATGAATTTGAAAAGCTAGGTGTGTGTAAGAAAAAGAGTTAGACTGGACTAGAATGCAAACTAGGTTAAGATGATCTCTAATTGGGCCAAAATTTTGGTATAACCTAATTTGAACCCAAGGAATCTGATGGTGAAGTTAAATTTTGATTTTGATCAAGTTTGATTAAGTAATTTGCGTAGAAATCTAAATTAGGGCAACTGTCTGTTTGAGACTCTATTTTAGGTCAAATTGGGTTTAGATGGTCAAATCAAGGTTACCAAACCTTAGAGAATATTTTTCTATGATTTTTAGAAGGTTTAGGTGAATTTTATCCTGACTGAAACCACAGTTAATTAAGAGGGTCTATTTTTAGGGTTTCAAATGTCCATTAATTCTTGAAAAGCGTGAAAAACCCGTTTCTGTCTGCACGAACCCACTTATTAGACATTTATGATCATTTGACCTTTAATTAACCCCTGGGAAACCCCGTAATTATTTTGCATTTAGGATATTCTATTAAAACTGCACTTTTATTCCTGTTTTAATGCATTTCTCTCAGAATGACTATGCAGTGAGTTATGGTCTTCTGGTAGTTATGTAGAAGCATTTATCAATGGATTACGACTAATTAAAGCTAGATATGGCTGATGATAATGTTATCATCAGTTTTGCTCGACAATATATAGATCTGTGAGGATAACGACAATCCATGTATTTGTAATACTATTTAATACTTTCATCGATTTCCTATATAATCTTCAATCTCAATAACCAATCCATTGCAATTTGAGCATCAAAGAACATATATATGTCAATGCATAATGTGAAATGTTTTGTGAACCTTTGTAATACAATGTGTTTATGGTATTAATTGGTATATTTTACATGTATTTCTATAATACTATCTCTGCATTTAGAAAGGAAAAATCCAAATACATTTGTTTCATTCTGTTACAACAATCGCATATACATGTAATACAAATAAATAACTTTTTCTAATAATATAAATCACAACCGTTGCAATGGGCATGTTTGTTATACGGTAAGTATATTTGTATTACAAAATAATCCATTTATTTCGTTGTGTTACAACGAACGTCTAAACATGTAATACAAATAAATAACTTTTTGTGATAGTATAAATTACAACTGTTGCAATGAACTTGTTTGCTGTATGGTAAGTATATTTGTATTACAAAATGTTCTGTTCTTTAAGTTCTGTAACACTTCATTCGATGCTTACATATATTAGAAAGCTTACCTTAATATATACGATGGATCACATGTAGTGTTCAGAATGTTGATTTGAGGATGGCTACCTTCAAAATTGAAACTTGTGCATCTACGAAGGAATGGAATTGAGTTGTGAATGAAAATCTTCAAAATAACAGTGAACAAAACTCTAGTGATATTGTTACGATACCGTACCATATATGTAATATCCTTATATATTATATTGAAGGTAAATAAATAATTTCCATATTTGATAATGTGATTTCATTTGTTATACAAAAACCACTAACAAAGTATGAGAGTGGTTTCATCAATCATATTTCTCATCTAACGACCATAACTTAGTGCTTAAATGGGACATTTTGAGCACAATGCTCATTGGATAATTTTCCTATATATATATATATATATATATATATATATATAAGAACCCCTCAAAGAATTGAATTTCCCATTTATTTTATACTTTAATACCATTCTATGCCTAAGTTTTGCAATGTTCTCATTGTAAACCAGGTAGGTTCAAATTCAGCTCAGTTCAAAGGTTAGAACAGGGTCAAAGGGTGGGTGATGAATGAATCAGGATGGCTGTTACGACAAAGTTAGTGGGGTCTTGGTAATAAACTTGAAGTGTAGGGGTTTAAGTATAAGAAATAAAGTCTTAAAAGCCCAAAACGTGAACTAGGTTGAGATGGACTCTAATTGGGTCCAAATTTTAATGCTAACCTAAGTTGAACCCAAGAAATCTGATGGTAAACTTGGATTTGAGTTTTGATCACGTTTGACTTGGTAAATTGCACAGGAGCTCAAATCAAAGTAAATTCCCGTCTAAATGTCTATTCTAGGTCAAAATGGGTTCAGATGGTCAACCTGAAGGTACCAAATCTCTTAGAATATTTTTCCATGAATTTTAGGAGGTTTAGAATGATTTTATCTCGACTAGAACCCTTTCAATTTAAGTGGGGTAGGTAATTAGGGTTTTCAATACTGTTTTCACCCTCGAAATGTGTGAAACCTGGATTCAGTCAATGTGAACCCACTTTTTAATCTTTTATGTTCAATTGACCTACAATTAACTTTTGAGTAATCTCGTGGTTAATCTACATTTGTGATGTGCTGCTAAAATAGAAGAATTGACCATGTTTTCTTATCTTCTTCTCAAATCAGATCAGTATAGAATTGTGACCCTCAGATGATCATTTAGGAGCATTTATCATTTGATCTGACTAATTTTAGCTAGTTAGGACCTATGATAGTGTTACCACCACTCCTCCTTCCTCTTCCCCGACTCCTCCCCGTCCTTGGCTCCTCCCTATCCTCCTCCTCCTCTTGACCGTCCCCCCTTCCTCCTCCTCGCCTCCTCCCCCTCCTCCTTCTCATGACCACCCCCTCCTCCTGCCCTCCCTCCTCTCCTCCTACCCATCCTCCTCCTCCCATCCTACATCACTGATCAAATAAACATTCACTAATCAAATAACGTTTTAGCCAACTTAATTTACTCCAATTCTAATCGAAATCTACTTAATTTAATTTTCATCATACTTCATAGTTTGATTCAATTGATTCTACTTTTTAAATTACAGGTTATTACTAATGGGCATTCTTGGAAGCTATAATATTTAGAGTTATAATTTTAATGTTTTTAATTTATTTAAATGATAATATAGATTTTTATTAGATGTGGGGTGTGGCCACATAGTGTTGTTAATTTCATTGAATGGATGTGGAGTGTACCCACTTGTATGCTTTATTTTGAATGTGGGGTGTGCCCACTTGTTTAATTGAAAAGAAATTTAATGTGGGGTGTACCCACTTTTATTATGAGTATTATTTTGCTATGCAGGTTTATATAGAACTTCAAAATACAAAGGGAAACTCTATCAAATGTTTTTGAAATTTGTTTTAATGTTTAGTAGGGTTTAAGGTTTTAGGGTTTAGGGTTTAGGTGGCAAACCTAGAACATTGCATTCTAGTGATCAATCTCTCTTCCTTTTGAGTTTAATGAGTTCTTGAGACTGTAGGTCTATATATGTCATTAATTTGATTAAACTACTAAGGATCTAAAAGTCAATTTTTAGTCTAATACTGGTCAACTCGAAGCTACAATGAACCTTGGAGCTTCTGATCTCAGTTATGATGGATGTGAAATGATCTTTAAGATGAAAGGAATTTGTTAGAATAGATTCTATGACGTTCTGAAGTTACCTATGTCTGTTAGGAATTTATATTCTATTTGAGTTCATATGGCTTATAGTTGAACTTCTTTGAGCTCAGGTCAAATTCGAAGCTCTACATAGCTTATTTGAATCGATTTAAATCCTATAAAGATATTTAGAATAGGATTAAGCTCTGAACTCTATGTTGAATCAATTCCAGGGTATTCTTTGAGTTGAGAAGCATTCCTCTGTGTTTCTTGATATGCAGAATGAGTCTTAGGCTTAACTTGTGAAGGTTGGATGAAGCTTAAGTTGGAAATGAAATAATGTGTTGTATATTTCTTTTTAGCATTCAATGAAAGTAATTTTATTTCTTATCGGATGACTTCTTATATTTAATGTCAATTTTTTTATAATTATGTGTATTATTTTAAATACACACACTTGCTAAAGAAAAAAATGCACGTGAGACGAAATATTAGGTATTCTAATGCCTAGGGTAAAAGTCCTCCGAGTTAAATTGTATCAAATTACTCGTCTGTCAAGACTTATGATCATGTTATACGGACAATGTTGGAAGTGCATGTACACCTCACTTACATGCATGATGCGTTGTCTTTGTAACATGCCATAAGACTCGATCAACTTTAGTTCGATGAAGTACCGAACAAAAGAAGATTCTTGAAGATTTAATCACAACTTAGGTTTACTTGTTACATGTAACCTTGTGCGGTGAAATTTCGGTTACTTCTTCCTTGTCTTTTCTGGTATACTAACTAATCTTATCTAGTTTCCTGCAATACCCTTAACTGGGTGTTAAAGGAAATCAGTTAAGGTTAGAATTGGGGGGTATACTGGAGAAGTGTGGGGAGATGCTGTCGAAATTTCACCGCACAAAGGTTACATGTAACAAGTAAACCTAAGTTGTGATCAAATCTTCAAGGATGGGTTAAAAAGTGAAAATCTTTATCAAGATATACATCATTCAGTCCTTTCCCTTCCTATTTAGTGGTTTGTTTACATTAAATTTTAGGTTATCATAGATAAATCTTGGATTGGATTGAGGTGCTCAGATTACACCAGATATAAGGATAGAGTAATTTTATTCCTAGCTTGGACCTTTGATGATGATAGAAAGATATTTAGTCGAGGAGAACAACTAGATATCATCTTCTGCCTATGCGAAAGATGTTTGAATGGTTCTTTGCATAACTGAAACACTATGCTCAAGCACTTGATTTGTAATGAGTGGTGGTAGCATTATACTACTTAGGTAGCTCATAGAGAGAGTTTACTGAGGAAATCATAAACAATGATAACACTGTTGATGAAGATATTGACGAGAAGATGAATGATAGTGGAGGTGAAGAAATAGAAGAAATATTGAACAAGATAAGAGCAGGAGAGGATATAAATACAGATGAGGAAGATTCGTTCAGTTGTGATCTGTTTTATGATACTATTAAGGAGGCTAAGGATCCCATTACTCCTGGTGTTACGAGAATATCTAAGTTGTCATTTCTATTGAGGATGTTTTAGCTGAAGGTTATGAACAAAGCTAGTGTTAAATTTATGTCAGAAATACTTCAGTTTATTACTCAACTTTTGAATAACCCCAATGGTTTTTCGGCTTCATGGTACTAGGCAAGGAAACATATTCTCAAGTTTGATTTAGACTGTCAGAAGATCAATGCATATCCGAATGACTGCATTCTATTCAAAAATGAATTTGCAAACTTAAGTAACTATCCCAAATGTGGACATGAGAGATATAAGGGAGGTAGAAATAAAAGTAAAAGGAAACAACCTCAGAAGATTCTTCATTACTTCCCATTGACACTTAGGCTTCAACGCCTTTTTATATCAACTAAAACTGCACGGTGGCTGACATGGCACCAGGATTCTAAATCTCAAGATTGAAGAATACGTCATCCTACTGATTCAGAGGAGTGGAAGAGATTTGACGAAAGAAATAATTCATTCACTTTAAAAGCAAAAAACATACAGTTGGGTCTTATAAGGGATGGATTCAATCCATTTAAGAGTATGTACCTGTCGTACTCTATATGGCCAGTGGTAGTGGTCACTTATAACTTACCTTCCTGGTTGTATATGAGATCATTATTCATGATACTGACCCTATTAATCCCTGGTCCAAAATAACCAAGAAATGCAATAGATGTTTATCTCCATCCATTAATCGATGAACTGAAATAATTGAGGTACACTGACGTGAAGACATATGATATAGAAAAGATAGAATTCTACAATATGCATGTATCACTATTGTGGACCATAAATGACTTCCCGACATATGCAAATTTGTCAGGTTGGAGTACTAAAGGAAAACTTGCTTGCCCAGTCTATATGGAAGATACTCATCACCTGCGATTATCGGAAAGTAAGAAGTTTTGTTACTTAGGGCATCGCAGATTTCTGTCCATTGAACATAAATGGTGAACGTCACAGTTCAGGGGTAAATTTGATACGGTTGCCGGATTATGTTATAATGGAGAGATTATAAGAAATGACTGAGATACGGTTGGGTCGACCATTCAAATAAGACTAGACAACCTTGAAAAATTCTTAGTTTCGAAAGAAAAGCATTTTCTTTGTAGAGCTGCCATACTGGAAAGATCTTATAATACGTCATAATTTAGATGTTATGCACATCGAAAAGAATGTGATGGATAATATCTTAGACGTATTAAATCTGACAGATGATCCCAAGGACACAATGAAAATAAGAAAAAACATGGAGTTTAGGAATACGTCTGGAGCTATATATTCATGAGGAGGATGGTTACTTTCCACCTTGTATTTACAACTTGAATCAGGATCAAAAGAGTAGACTATTCTCCTTCTTAAAGGACATTCGAGTGCCAAATGGGTTTTCGTCGCATCTTTCTCATTGTGCGAATGAAGCGCAGAAGAATATATCTGACTTGAAAAGTCATGACTCCTACGTTTATATACAAGTATTGTTTCCACTAGCGATACGAGGGATACTCCCTAAGCCAGTTGTTGATTCATTAACAAAAATGAGTAGATTTTTCAAAACTGTTTGTTTAAAGATGCTACAAAATGATATGTTGGATCACTGGGATAAACAAATAGTTGTTACTCTATAAAATGGAACAGATTCTTCCCCTAGCCTTCTTGGATGTAATGATTCCTCTCATGTTGCATCTTGCAAATAAAGCGAAAATCGGTAGACCTATACAATTTAGATGGATTATCCTATGGAGCGATTTTTGAAAAAGGTAAAAGATTATCTCTTCAATAAAGCAAAGCTTGTAGAAGATTATCTCGTGGAGTATATAATTTTACCTCCATGTATCTGAATAAAACAGACAACCACTTTAATAAACTCCGAAGGAACTATGAGGAGGAATACAATGATAATGATGAAGAATGTTTGTTAACTTTTGATATTAGAGAAAGGTCGATTCTTCATTTAGAGAACAAGGTAATTTTAGAAATTAGCAGGCATTGGGCACATCTATATATTTTAAAACAAATTCCTGAAATTGATCCATTCTACGAGGAATTCAAACGATTAACTCGTTCAAGGACATCTGAACTTAACTTCTTAGATTAGTTTAAAGGCTGAGTTAATCGATTGAAAGATGATAAGGACCCACGATGGATATTAGATTTTGATGTAATTTCCGATACAATATTACATCATGCACATTATCACTCTGGGTATATAATAAATGGGTTCAGATTCAGAATAAAAGAAATTGATGATAGAAAGGTTACACAACAGGCCAGAGTTGTTGATTCAGATCTTTCCACTAGTCCAGATGGATGCTATGGTGAAATCAAAGAAATTGTGGAGTTCAGCTTCAGATATGATCGTAGAGTTGTCCTATTTAAATGTCATTGGTTTGATGTGTTTAAAGAGTGCACTGGTTTCAAAATTGACAAGAAATACTATTTCTTAAGTTTAAGTCATAACCATGAAATTCTTCAATCTGATAAACCATTTACATTGGCTTGTCAAGTGGCACAAGTTTTCTATGTCCCCGATAATTGCCAAAGGGGATAGGTTATATCAATAAGAACAATACCGTGCAATCATTTTGACACAGTCTGAATACCAAGAATTAACGGAAGAATGTCATATAGATTCAAATGCAATAGATGTGAACATTTAACATTAGTAACAATTTCTTTACTTGATTTCATTTCTATTTAAATCAAATTCATATTCAAATTGAAGAAACCTAAACTTCTACTGGCATTTTCTATATACTAGAAATACCAAAAATTAAACCTAATCATGCACATTTGTTCAAAATATGTTACTCTTACTTCCAGCCCTTTTTATTTATTTATTTTCTATACAGTAGCATTTATAATATTTTATTTAATTACTTTTTCTTTTCAAATTACAGGTTATCAGTGATAGGCATACTCGGAGGTTGTTGTAGTTAGAAGTATAATTTCAATGTTTTCAATTTAATTCAATGAAATTATATATTTATGCTAGATGTAGGGTGTGCCCACATATTATTTTTATTTCATTGTATAGATGTGGGGTGTACCCACTTGTGTTGCATGTTTAGCTGTTTTATTTGAATGAATGTGGGGTGAGCCCACTTGTTTGCTTTATATTTCATTTATTTGAATGTATGTGAAGTGTGTCCACTTATGTGCTATGCAGGTTTATAAAAAAACTTCAAATTTCAAGATAAAACTTTGCCGAAATTTTTTAAATGACGTTTACGAGATGTTTCGAGAAATGATATGTCAATATATGGTAGTTCGACGTCAGATTTTCTTTATAACTGACGTGAAAACGAAACGTCGCAACTTACATCATCGCTTTATGGCATTAGTTAAAATGGTTTTACCGTCGGTTTGTAACCAATGGAAAATGTCAACTATGTTAATAGTGCACTTACCTTCTGCTAAGAACTATTTAAGGATTTTGAAGGTGGTTTCATCAACGATACACATGATCCAATGGATGAGATTTGGTAGTCATTAGGGCCTTTATGAGCACAGTGCTATATATATATACATATATATACATATATATATATATAGGAAAATTACCTAGGGAGCACTGTGTGCAAAATTAATCAAATTAGCATGCAATCTAAATGATGAAACCATTGCATTTGGTTGATGGTGGTTTTGTGATTTGTTTGGAGTCTACAAGTAATTTTCGTACCTACTTAGTCTTAACACCAATTAAAAAAATAAAATATTCTCCAACTAATGGAAGTTCTTTTCTTTTTTTCCTGGAAGCTTTTCCTTTTGATGATGTACCATATTACAATATTAAGTGGAGATATGACTTTATGATATTTGTTTGAAAATTTTTTACTTTCCTTTTCACGTCAACCTTGTCGGTCAATCTTTTCATTATACACCATTTCTTCTTTTAATTGTATTATAAACTAACTCAAACATATTTAATATGATCGACATCCACATGCTTCAAAACATGCATGAGTTGTTTTTTATTACAATTTTGCACAATCACATATAGATATCGTAACATAACCATGCACTTGTTATTGAAATCATTCTTAAATAGGATAAATGCAATTTTGAGATGCATTAGATTCCTTGTGCAAAATATTTTGTAATACAACAATAAGCATTACAAATATATATAGGGGCCCTAAGTTGTACAATACACATTCGTACATTTATACAAAAATTAATTATACTCCATATTAATTATTTGTAATGTTTATTTTTTTTCGATGCATTATCTAACATCTCTGCATGAATATAGCACTACCATGTATTGTATTACAACTACACTGTATTGTTATAGTACAACTGTATATTTAATTTTTGTTGTTACAATAGCCCTACTCTTATATTACAAAATCAATGTAATAGATTACAATCATATTGCACATCAATTACAACTATAATTGTTTGATATTATAATTATATAGTATTCTTGTTACAACAATTTTTACACCTATATATTTCTCGTCGCATTACAACTACACTGTAATATTGTAATATAACTATATACAATGATAATTATTATAGCAATCCTACTTTTTTGTTACAAAAATAATAGTATACATTACAACTATCTTACATATTGATTACAACTATATTTAATTGATATTACAACTACATAGTATTCTCTTTACAACTATTTTACAACCGCATAAGTTTACTGATATTTCTTTGATACGAAGTGGAAGCATAGAATCTTTAATTTTTGTTAATGTATGTAAAATTTGAATGTATTACAACACACATTGTATGGTTGTGTCACAATTACATAGAATGATAGTTCTTACAACTATCTCGCTTTTGTATCACAAGCATGGTAAAATCTCTTGCAACTCACTTGCACGTTGGTTACAATTATACTACATCTTCGTTACAATTAATTTTCTTTAATGTAACGTATATTGTCATTTTTGTTTTGTAAATCCACGGTGTTAAATCTTTAATTTTGTTAATGTGTATCTAATTTGGATATATTTAGCTTAGGTAAAAAAAGGCTATTTATAGAAAATATTTATGTAAATCTCCTAACACAACTTTCCAGGAACGTATCATATTTAAAAAGATACGTTGATATTTTTATATGGCATGCTCCACTATCGTTTTGTTGGTGATATTAATGCTAAATATCTGATACCCATCTGATGGCTTATAAGTAATGCTCATTTGATATTATTCAGGCACAACATTCAGAGAATAAGATTCATATATATATATATATATATGTATTAGATCTGTATATTTATCATGTACATTCTGACATCTTTTCCTCATGATGATTGAATTTACTCAACCTTGGGAAGTAAAGGTTTTTGTTAGAGTTTTTTTAGAAACTTTTTTCATCTAATCATGATAATCTTTAGTCTTATTTTTAATATTAAATAAATATCTATTCATATTTTTTTATTTTTATTTTTAATATTAAATAAATATCTACTTCACCCGCTACTCGTATTTTTAACATTACATAAATAACAACTAACATCCCACCAACCCACCCCTATTTATCTTATCAGTTAAACACCTCTTTTTATTTATTCCACATTAATTTATCCTTATAATAATTTACGTTTAAACAATACCTTTCCCTTCCATCCTTTTCTTTTCCTTCTTTATATTTTATCTACCTCCCGTACGCCTTCTTTTCGAAAGAGCGAGGTAGGAGCGTTCATACATTTCACATTACTGAAAGTACAGAGCGACACTCGGGACACGATAGGATTCGAATGGCTGCTACTTTGTTGTGATTTCTGGGCCTCTGAGGCCATTTTGTTCTAATTTAACTAAAATGAGCCCAATTTGACGGCCCATTATGTGAGCGAGAAAATGGCCGCCCTCCACAACGAGATAGAGAACTACGTATTTGTTTCCAATTGTTCATGAAATGCAACAGTTCAGCTTTATATTCCTGCCTGGGTAATGGGCCACGGACTCGATAATGATAAAATCCAAACCCACTTAAGAGGCTTAGAGATATACCTGGATATAGGCTTTAGCTAGTTGAGGATTAACAAACCAAAGTTAGCCAATTTCGTTAAAGCAATGTTATACCTTGATACTGTACATTTTTAAAGTGTATATGTATATTTAATTAGTATATAATTTTTTGCAAAAGAATGTATGTTAAATTTGATTATATTGTAGCCAATTTGGCATGCACGTCACGTCCGTATGATTAAACTCTGACCAAATTGCATGTGAAGAGGTCAACTTGGCATGTTATGTTCCGCTTAGCACGTAATCGTAATTATGAAACTTTTGCTATAGGTATAAGACATTTTCTAATTTATCCATCAATTCAGTTTATCATATTTATCTAAGGATAAATGTTAGATGTCAGTTTGACGTGTCATGTTAAAATTTATTCATCAAGTGTGGCTCACATTACTCAGATAACGAAAAAGAACTTTGGTCTGATTGAGTTGGCCAGTTAGGCAACCTGATTAAAAGACCCGTGTTGACGGCTAGTGGATTTGATGGAATCGGTTATGGAAGAATTTTATAACCCTCTAATCTTGCTCATGTAAAAGAATAGAGAATACCTTCGGTAGGAATGCAAGTGGATTGAATTTAGGTTTAATTTGGTTAAATTTATATCAATATTTATCTATGAAATTCATATTCATATTCTACTCATTTACCTATCGAGTACGAAATATTAAACCCATAGCTAGTTATCCGTTGAATGCCTGTTTGCTCATTGGTACCCATTTATAACTTGACCTTATAATCAAATCATGCCTACTTTGAAGTCAAATGAGAAAAAAAATCGTAACATAATTTGTTATTAGTTTGCAATCATACCATTTATAATATACATAAAACATATAATATTTTCCCGAGTAAAAAAGTTAGAACACATCTATTCCATATACAACTATAAAGTGTTAATACAATTACATTCATTGAAAATACCCACAAAACCTAACAATGCTCATGCATCTATTTAAAATAGAAGTCCATAAATCGAGTTCATGGGTTAAGCTATCAAGCCGAGTTAACGAACATAAACTCAAACCCATACCTAAACCTAAACTTGTTCAAATCTTTTTGACAAAACCCAAACTTGAAGCCCAATTCAAATAGGTTGAATTTTATCCATTCTTTTTAGATTGAATCGAGTTGAGTTCAAGTCATATTGATCCAAACTTACATCCCTAATTCTGACCACCAAAGAGAACCATTAGAAAAAGGGGATAGGGGTGGAGAACTTGATCTAATCATAAGAGACCGCGAAGCAAAGGAAAAACACTCAATAATGCTTTTGCATCCACCATAAGGGATGTTTTCTCCTAGTGTGCAATAGAGAGAGAGAGAGGTAATCATTAAACCTTAACAATCCCTTATTGTTTAACGTGGTTGGTCAATGTAGCCTAAATCTATGGCATGAAATAATCTCTATGATGTGATTGTGTTTGATAATAAAACATTGCCATCTATGTTTTGTGATCATAATGTACCAAGCGATTGATTAACTTTTGGTATAAGATTTTGTATGGATTGTTCGCTTTCATAGAGATGTGATGAATTAAAATGTTAATATAATCTTCTCAAAAAAAAGTGTTAATATAATCATTAAAATCCTTCCATAAAGATGCTACAAGTAACCAAAAATGTATTATTTTTATGATTAAAATATTATAAAAAAATACTTTGTGTATTCATATTTTCTTGTGTAAAGTACAAGATTCAACTTATGTAATACTTCCTAACAGATCTCCATAGTTTTGAATCACTCCACAAAAGAAGCAGCAACCAAGACTATGCTGGCTCGAACCAAGTTTGGATGGGGGAGATGAAGGATCAAAAAATGGCAATCGCATTCTAGATGGGAATCGAAATTATTGACTTCACACCAAACTGGCATAAATTACATTTAATTTGATCATTAATTGCACCTAATTTGATTAGGTTAAAATCCAAGGGTTTGTTGGTGTAAGGGCACCATGATCGTTAATTTTAATGATAACAAAACACTTGTTGTTTAACATTTACATTGAGTTTAACAAGTGTGGAGGAGGAGCTCAAGCTAGCATCCATGGTGGATTGGAGGAGCTTGATGGAGAAGATGGAGCTTCGCGCAGAGTGAAAGCTTGAAGACAAAAAGAATAGGATAGATTCCTTTCTATCTTATACTTTGTATTTGTATCTTTTTATTCTTTGCTCTTTAGTTTTGCTTAGATTAATTATTAAGAGCCCAAAATAACAAACAATAGTCCTAGGAATACATACACAACCCTAAAATACTTAGACAAACTCTTAGATAAATCAGAAAACTAAAGTAGGTATCAAACAGCCTGATCAGATGTCCAATCTAGATATCAAATGTCTGATCTTAGACTTTAAGACATCTAACTATTTAATCAGACGTCCAAAACACTTAGGCTGGAAGCCCATTCTCTGTTTGCCGCTTTCAGACATCCAACTCTTAATCCAGAAGTCTTAGAAGACATCTGAAGACCTTGCCAGACATCCAACTAAAGAACCGTTAGCTTAACTTCGAGGATTTGCCCTTAATCTATTTTTACATCTACTTTCAGACGTCCATAGAGTATCCCAAACATCTGATAAATAGACGTTAAGCCTCGAAAAATCCATTTCCACAGTGATTTTTGTTTCCAAACGTCCAGATATATTGCCAGACGTTCGACCTGTCGTCTAGGCAACTAAAACCTAGAACCCTATTTAGGTTTGGACAAAATAGGAAGAAAACCCGTCTAGATTTAGACATCTGATTAGGTGCCCAAACGTCTTAAAACACCTTCTTAGACATTCATCTTGATCCAACACATATCAGATCTTTCACCATTCTAGATTAGACGAATGATCCCTAGATCAGACGACGACCCAGACGTCTGATAACCCTGTTAGAATTATAAATGACCATGATTTTGGCCTGATTTGCCTTAGATTTGTGTCCAACAGCTATAAAATCCTTCTAAGACCTTCCTAAGGGTTCCTAAGCCATCTATAAATAGAGGAGATCCCTTCCTTTGTTACACACATCTTGAGAATACTAGTTCCATACCTTTTTTGTCCAAGAAGTGCTCTTGCTCTTAAAGCTTCCAATCAAAAGCATTGTTACTCTATGCAATCACGCCTACGCACTTCCTATTAAGGGAAGTTTTCTTGCCTATAGTAGCATAGCCTTATATTTACTTTGTGGCTCTATAGGTTATTTTTCTCTTTTCATTTATGATTGGGTATTCGCTTTGCGAATTCCCATCTTCTTTGTGAGATAAAATACTCCTTGTGAAGAGGAGGGTTTGAGGTACACTACCCTTATATAAATAGTGTAGTTGCAAGAGGTTAAGTCACCCTCGTTTAAGTGACTTGGTTAGTGGATTTGATCGACTAAGTCTATCAGGAAATCCTAAGTCGAGAGGCTTAAGTATTGATTTTTTACCTTGGTTTGGATTTCCACCTAAAAATCATTGTGTGCTTTCTGAGATTATTCTTGTGTGATTGTTCATCTTTATTCAACATTATTTGTTTATCACGCACATCTCACCCCCCTTTGTTAGAACCTACAAGTTGGCTAATAATTAATTAATGTTTGGATGCTAAATCCTAACATCTCATAAGTTGTTATGGGCTTATCCTATAAAATTTAAGTAAGATTAAATCCCTGCCCTTAGATGGAGAAACAAGGGACCCCATCATATTATGATTAGGGTTGAAATCCCTATAAATATCTTTCAATGCAAACCCTAATCCCTCATTCAATCAATCAATTATTCCTTCAATTTTGATCCTCCATTACCGCCAAGAGAGAGAGAGAAGAAGAAGAGAATTATTGGTCACTCCCTTCAACTCTCGCATTACTAGATGTCCAGGCTTCTTGTCAGAAGACTAGACAGAGTTTTCAAAGTTTGACAACAATGTTGGACTCTTAGGAACACCTAATTTGAAGTTTAATAGATGTATCAGACTTTTGATTTGTGGAGTTTTCTCTTCGTGGTCTCCTGATTACCTAGAGATCACATCGAGGAAGGTGGAGGACGAGCATCACACTTGATTCTCGTGAAGTAGTGATGAGAACCTCATCATGAGCCATAACTAGCTCATTTTGACCCAATACAAAGGATAAAAGCTCCTACATATCTCAAGGAAAGGCTTAACTCAGAGAATTCTGAGTTTGAGAAGAAAACCAGTCATAAGGGGTAAAAGTGCAATTTTACCAGTATAATCTGCATACAGGGTAATTCAGGGCCCAAACACAGGTCAAAACAGCTTAATAAGAATAAAAGTGGGATGAGATGATCTAGCAAGGGCTACAGCACTTCCAAGGAACCAAATGATAACCTGTAACCCTAAAACAACCCGCTTCAATTCACAAGGTTCGGGGCAAAGTAAAAATAGAATAAACCCTCTAAAATTCATAGAAAAATAATCTCTAGGGTTTAGAACCTTCAATTTGGCCTTTAGAACCCATTTTGACCTACATTGAGAACCATGCCCAATTAATAACTTAATTTGGGTTTTTACGCAAATTGACCGGTCAAACAAGGTTTAATATGAAAATGAAATTCACCATCAGATTCCTTAGGTCCTAATTAGTCATGTATAAAAACTTGAGCCTAAGAAGAAACCTCCTTGACCGACTTCACACTTTGGTCCTCATATATTTACTCTTTGGCCCTCAACTTTTGAACCCTCGCATTTTGGCCCCTAACTCTCCTTCGTTCTTTGCAATCAGGTCCCTCCTGCAAAACCCTGCCAGCACCATGCTCCGGCGACCTTGCGCGGAGCATGGCGCCGCGCAGGGTGAGGTGGGGGACCTGGCAAGTAAACCGGGGGTGCCCTGCGTCGTCAGCCGTCGCAGGGGCACCCCCCTGGTCATTGTAGCCCACCATACCGGCCGTGCGAACGCACGGACGGTATGGGTTCGTGTTCCGACCATTCTCCGGCGAGGGAGACACGTCGTCTCCCTCCGCCTTCCTCCCTGTTTCATCCCTATAAATACCCCCTGCTGCTCCGCCGACCAGAGCAGCCTGGATCTGACGGAGAAAACCCCCAGCTTTCTTCTCTTCTTCCTCCGGCAGACGCTCACCAGCTCCGGCGGCTTCCTCCCCCTCCACCTCTTCGCTCTGCCGCAATACCAGCAGCAGAGACTTCCTCCCCTGCTCTTCCCGCGCCACGCCGCACCCAGCTGGCGCCTCTCCGGCTCTCTGCTCGCCGCCGCCCCTCTCCCTGAGCATCGTCTTCTCCGGCGACAGTCGATACGACTGTCGCCCTGTTCCTCCCCCTTCGTCCCTGCAAGTAAGTTAGAGCTACTCCCCTTCTTCTCCTCTTTCTTTCCCCGCTTTCAATTTAGTCAATTAAACCCTCGACCGCTCCTGTTCACCCTCACCCTCTCCGCCTCCGACCACCCTCCGGCGAGCCGCTCCCATCACCTCAGCGACCCACACGGCTCGCCGACCACCGCAGAACCTCCGCCTCCTCACCCTGATCCTCTTCCGCCCCTCCACTTCCCACCAAACGCCCTCTGCAGATCCACCGAACACACCCACTTCTTCGCTCACAGTTTGACCTAGGACGACCTGTTGGCTCCATCTCGCCCCCTGCAGACCCCCTGACCACCTTCGCCGTGCCACGGCGAAGGTCCCCCGCCTGTCTGATTTGGCCGAGAGGCCGTTCTTCTGTGACCAGGTGACTCGCCCGCCGTCGCCATTACTGAGCAGGCAGAGCTCCTTCACCTGCAGGTGCAGGCACGCCTTCGCCCAGGTTCGACTCCCAGGTTGCGCGGGGAGTCTCCGCGAAACGTCCCAGGCTCGCAGATGGGGCGAAGGCCGCGCGTGAAGACACGATCGCCCACTGCTCCCTCCGCGACGGGCGCTCAATTGGGGTGGGACATTTAGTCCCACCTCGGAACTTCTCGGAGGCGCGCGAACGCATAAAGGCAAAAAGTGCCTTATGCTGTCTGCCTCCTGACCACGGGGTGAGGTCCCCTTCACCCGCCCGGCTACCCGGTCTCGTCCGCGCTCACGCCCCGCGGACCTGACCCGACCCGACTGACCTGCACTCCTCGCCCACCACGCACGCCGGTGGGCCTGGACCCGGGCCTGACCCGAACCCGATTACCCGGTAGCTCTGGGAGAGCTTCCGAAGAGTGATTTCAGAGAGAAAGAGAGACGCGGGGGGGGGAGGGTAGAGTAGGTTTTGCCTCTTGACAAAAAAAAAACTCTGAAGTGTGCAGGCCAAAGAAGAAGAAGTGCAGGCGAAGAAGAAGGAGCTGCACTGTAGCAAATGCTCAGTTAAGTCGTCGAAGCACCGGGTCAGACGACGGAAAGTCAGCAGCCAGAGCAGGAAAGAAGGCAGGCTGAAGAAGAAGGAAGAGCAACGGCCGAAGCAGAAGAAGAAGAAAGAAAGACTTAGTAGCTGAAGGCAGAAGCTCTGCAGCCATAAAGAAAAAAAAGAAGGGAAAAGAGAAAGGGTCACCACGATTGCAGAAGAAGAAGAACAGAGGTCAAGGCAGAAAACCAAAGAAGAAGAAGAACAAGGAGCTCTGAAGAAGAAGAGCATCACCATTGCAGAAGAAGAATATCACCTCTGCATGAGAGAGAAAGAAGAGCATCCCCCTCTGCAAAACAAAGAGAAAACAACGAATTCTTTCCCTCTCTCTTTTTGTAAAAGAAACATGTATATCTCTAGAATACGACTTGCTCCCTGAGTTCGACCTCGGGAACTCTTTCATTTTCCGAGTAAAAAAAATTTATATATGAAATGTTGGTAATAACCGGCTTTACTACAACGTTATAACAAAACCCTCAAACCCGGTTGCCGCCTCTGCGTTTCAAGTAGTTTGTGGGAATTGACAAGATTAATCATCCTAGACAATAAGTGCTTCATCCACTTGTTGAGGAGGAAGGCCTAGGCACGTCGAGACTTATTATAGAAGGCATCACTCTTGAGATACTGATCTACACCACCTATAAAGGTATAATTCTCTTACTCGTGGGAACCTGGAATGATTGGAAATTAGTTCCAATCATGTGGCTTCGATATTAGGGCATTTTCATTTCATTGCATGATCGAGTTTTTGGCATCAATTCAATTGTGGTTTTGAAAACTTTAAAATGTCAATTCATACTTCCACAATACCACGATTCAATCCAATCGACTTCCAATAATTGTGAACTCCTTAAAGGACCGAGAGCCCTTTGTGTTGAGGAAAGCATATTAATATTTAAAGATAGAGTGTTGGGAAATATATATTAATATGGTTGAACTTAGTGATTTTGATGTTAGCAAAGTACTTGGAAATGATTTGAGAAGTTGTAATAATTATTGCAAAAGTCGAAAGCCTAAATTGTAATTTTCAAAAAATTGAAAAAACTTATATTTGAAATTTTTGTTACATAACTCAATTATGTTTGAACAATTGAAGTGTTTGTGAATCATGCACCTAATTACATGATATTGTTATAGAATGATTTTACTAAGAATGTAGGTGCATATATGCAATGTGCAAAACTATATTGTACAATTAGATGTGATGAAAGTTGCAAAGAAGAACCATTCACATCACATGAATAATCAAAGATTGCAAGATGAAGAATATAATTTTAGCTAAAGATTGTAACAGAGAAAACTTTAATTGAGTAATTGAATTTTTATTTCAGTAGAATATTATATCTCATGTCATAAGCACTAAATTAAGTTGGATTAACCCAAACCACCTAGGTATGAACCAAACCTTTTAGAAATAAAATATTGAAGTTATTTTGACTCTGGAGAGATCAATTTATTAGCAAAATAGCTAATTAGGAGGCCATTGATCACAAAGATTTGTAGAACTAGCTATTATATACAAAATAGGCATTTCCCACCTATTAGCAAACATTCAACTAATTAGATAGAGATGAAGAAGATATGTGATTCAAAATTGATTTGAAAAATCACTTAATTAAGATTGTTCTACACATATGTTAAGTATTGGACAAAGATTGATCTACTCATGATATTTATCCATTGTGAGGTCAATTCTTATTCTTTTTGAGATGTGAGGAACACTTATAAATAGAGGAAGATTTGGACCCTTTCAATATACAAAGAAGAAAAACAATACAAGCAATAGAAGTTCTATAGAATGCTTATGATTCTAGAAGGAGATCTTGAAAAGTGATTCTAGAAGAGTTAAGCATGTGCACTACTCAAGTTAACAGACTACTTCACTTATTATGTAGCGATGACCACCCAAGAGTACACCCTTGTTCCATCCACATGTGAACTAAGGGAGAAGGAGCAAGCAGTATGCGATGAGTAAAGGCATAATCTCCTCGTTGGACCATCTTCCAAGGAGAATGGGGGACAAGATGGGTGACATACAATGACTAAAGAAATACTCTCCCCATTGGAACACTCGTTAAGGAAAGAAAGGGACAACCAATGAAGGAAAAATCTCCCATCACACATCCCCACTCAGAAAATCAAAGAATAATGATCTTTAAAGCCACATCTTTTCGGGCTTAATAAAGCAACATAACTGGTGCTGCCCGTCTCTACAAAGTCCTCCCTTTGCGGGGTGTCGGGTTCGAATCCTCCAGACTTGCCCATACACGAATAGGCTTGTGGTAGTGTGTGGTGACAGTCTATGTCCAATCATCCTTGACTCGACGTCGGAGAGTAGTCGTGGCTATGATCACGGAGGTATTCCGTGGCAAGCGAGAAATTCGGGGACCCTTTTCAGTTTCAAAAAAATAAAGCCACATCTTTTTCCTTTTAAGTCAAATTATAGCATCTAAGGGAATTTTTGAAATTATGTAACCCACCATTCTCCTTTATATAAATAGGGGTGGACTAGGATTTTAGGACAAGCCATGTTTTCCATCTTCCACCATATGTAACCACCTTCTCTTTTCTACTTAAGGCGGCAATCATAATGCTAGGGCATTGAACCCCCCTTATCAACCAAGGATTAATCCCACTTCTGCGAGGGTACCTAGTAAAAATCGTGGTGTTTATGTGCGTGGGTTGAAATGATTGTGGATTAATTTGCATTTTTGGAACATTTTTCATATTTCACAAATTTTGTTGATGTGGGGACAATCGCTAATTGATGCCAGGAAGTTTCTTCCTTGCATTTGCTATCAAGTGGTGGTTCATCAAGGAATTGAATAGAGACAAGGAATTGACATGACTCCTCAAGGTGGTGTTTGGTTGAGGGAATAATTAGGAGGGATAAAAAGGGGGTGTAAATAAGTAGAAGGAATTAGGTATTTTTATTTCGTCCAAGTGTTTGATTGCGTTTGGTGTCACATCAAAGAATTAGAAGTATTTATTCCACCGGAGTTGTTTGTAAAAGGAATAAATGAATTTCATGTGCCCAAGTTGAGAGAGGAAGATGAGAGAGGCGGAATAAACAAGCAGAATAAACAAAATTGACCTCTTTGAGGGAATTCGTTTATTTTGGATTTCAACCCTCAATTCTGGAATTCGTGAGCGCCGGCACAAATGCTGGCAAAAGCAGCATTTACCTTCAATTCCACCTCAATTCCCCAAACCAAACAAGAGCCAAAAGAATCTAATTTATTCCTTCAACATGGATTATATAGGTTAGCATTAGGTGCATGTCCATTGTTAGGGAACTGATGTTTAGATTAAGGAGGGTTGAATCCTATTATAAGGTTATTGGACTAGCCATAATTTGAATCACATTGATTGTATAGGTTGGTTGTTTGAAATCTAGATTTAAATTGTAGATTATGTCCAAGTGTTAATGTTGTTTGAATTAATTTTGGCCCACGTAAGGATTTTGATAATTGTTAATTCAAAAGTATTGCCCTTTAAAATTTGGTTGACTTGGATTCTAATAAGCCATAATTCTGTGCCCTCTCTCACCAATCTACTTGAGGGAAGAAAAGAGATAGAACACACAAGAATAGAAACCAGGCAACCAAGGTATCAATTTTTTTATAAAGTTTTGACGTTTTGACTCTTATCATTTTTAAACCTTCCTTACCTCGTTCAAAGTGCCATAAAAGTAAGATAGATTTGTTGACATTCAACAAACTTTCTCTTAATAGGCTATACGGGAGCTCTATTTGATATTTTTGTACAAGCGAGCAAGAAAAATAAAGTATGCAAACCATAAAATAAGATGCACACGTACAGTGTTAATGGTTAGTCAAAAGACTACTATACTTTAAGACCTTTCTTGTAAGCAAAACCAAGCAGAGGTAATCTAAGAGGGCTTTTGTAAATGATACGCAGCCAATCTATTGCATAAATGTCCTTTAATTACTTGTATTAGGCCTCAATAAGTAACATCCACAACAACAGGATTAGCTGCTTAGAAAACTACTACTAAAATGTGCAAGCAAATAAATCATGAAATGACGATAGAACTATGGCAATAAAATAAGAAGAGGCCATGGCAAATAAAGGGAAGATTAAGGGGGAATGAAATAGTAGGAAGAATATAGAGGAAAAAACCATGGCAATCAAGCGTAGAACTCGATGATTCATCAACCACAATGGGGGAAAGAAAGAAAGAGAGGGAGAGAGAGAGTACAATCCAGAGTCTAAATAGAAGATAAAGTAGATATAATGAACTCTCCTTTCACTAAAAAAGATAAATAAACCTAAAACTAATATAATCTATTCTAGATGCTAATGTGAGTGTAGCGATATAACGTTTTCATGATTCTTCAAGCACACCCTTCTAGTCAACTAATGTTGGGCACCCACCGATTCCCTCGAAGAAAATATTACCTGAGATCTCAAAAAAGTTAGTATAAGACAATACAAATGCTAATATGTAAACATACATCAAACCAATTAAATTTTATTTTAAATTGGTATGAATAAGCATAAAATAGGAATTCCATTCAGTGCAAAACTTCCACCATAACGACAACAAAAATTGATGTCGCTGGTAATACTGCTCTTAACTTAAAATAAACCTTAACTTAATAAATAGGGCCGGCAAATATCGGTCCCCTTGAGCAGGTTGTTGAAAACAAAACATTGACGAATTTAATTTGTATAAAATTAAGATTGAATGATTTTCCATCATATCTAAAGAATATTTTATTTCTTATATTATTAATTAAAATAAAAATGAAAAAAAAAATGATAGGAAAAATACCTGAGTTTATCGCAGCAGAAGTGAAGCAGAGATCGCGAAGACTCTCTGGAATCGTGAACTTGCTTCTCCAACGAGAGACGGTGGCTATGATGCTTCTAGAGGGTTAAAGAGTGAAGAGAACTTATGGGGGTGGTGGTAGATGTGGTACCCCTTGGACTCTATTTATAACTTTTTTGCGATGAGATGTAGAAAATCAAATGCCTGTTTTGCCCTCACCCCTCCATAGATCATAACCACTTAAATTAAAATGTCAATTCCACTCATCACGGAATTATATTTTTCTCTTAAGGTTTCTATGCATTAAATCTCATATCCTAATGAAATGTGAATGATCAATTTATATAACTAGACCATTTTAATGACCATAAATGTGATGTCCAAATATATGTACATATTTAACGTATAATTCCGTATAATAATAAACGTTGGTTCATATTATGATTCTAACAATCTTCCACTCGAATCACATATATAATCCTTATAATCATACATTCATATATACCTATATAAGCTCATTAATACAACATCACAATAAACCACATCTGCACCAATCTCGTCCATATTTTGTTAACATACGACCAAAGTTGGTTTTCACCATTATGAAGTCAACTAGACCAAATAATGGTCACATACATTAACACAAGTAATGACATAGATCTGATATAGGTATATAGCATGAAAATTGCATGTTAATGTGATCTAGACATGCCTATTTTCAACTGGTCCAAAACTTTATCATACAAAAGATCACATGGCAAGGACTAATGATCAAAGAATGGAAAACTTTATTATTATGCACATAATCCAAAACATGTCCATATATAAAACACCAAAATAGAATAAACTTCCACTGAATTGTTGTATTACAAAATAGATACAATACCCATATAGACAACATGCTCATGGAAAACTTTTGGCGTTAGCCCTTTAGTGAGAGGGTTTGCCACCATGGAGTTGATTCTAATGTGTTCGATGGACACCTGTCTACTTTGAACTCTTTCCTTGACCGCTAAATATTCGATATCAATGTGCTTCGACCTTGAAGAGCTTTTGTTGCTGTTGGAGTACATCACCGCCGAATTATTGTCACAGTAAAGTCGAAGTGGTCTTTCAACACCATCAATGATCTTTAGTGTTGTGATCAAATTCCTAAGCCATACTCCATGATATGAGGCCTCGAAGCACGCTATAAATTCTACTTCCATAATAGAGGTGGCTATCAAGGTTTGCTTTGCACTCCTCCACAAGATAGCCCTTCTAGGCAGCAAGAAAATGTATCCTGAAGTAGATCTTTGGGTATCCTGACATATCGCAAAGTCAGAGTTAGAATATCCGAGGACCTCCAAATGATCTGATCTCCTGTATGTGAGCATAAAATCATTTGTTCTTCGTAGGTAGTGCATGACCCAATTGGGTGCCTTCCAGTGGTCAGGTCCAGGCTTGCTTAAATATCTACCTAACATGTCAACAATGTATGCTAGGTCTGGACGCGTGTAGACTTCGACATACATCAAACTTCTCACTACCGATGCATAGAG
Source organism: Thalassia testudinum (assembly GCA_037157565.1). Classification (NCBI taxonomy): domain Eukaryota; kingdom Viridiplantae; phylum Streptophyta; class Magnoliopsida; order Alismatales; family Hydrocharitaceae; genus Thalassia; species Thalassia testudinum. The sequence continues at coordinate 153,256,915 of JAZHRO010000031.1, forward strand.
AACATTTTCCATCTCTTTAGGTTGAAACTCATTCTTGGAGCATTGGTTAAGAGAGAATTTATCTCCCTTAGCTACTGAAGTATCTCCTGGTTTGTAATTCTCCATACCAAATCACCTTAGAATAGTTTCAATGTATCTCCTTTGTGATAATCCAAGGATACCCCGAGAACGAACTGGTTGTATCTGGATTCCTAATACAAAAGAAGCTTCACCAAGATCTTTCATTTCAAAATTACTAGAGAGAAATGTCTTGTTTTCCTAAAGCAAACCATTGTCATTACAGGCAAGGAGGATGTCATCCACATGCAAAACTATAAAAATATATTTTCTCCTACAAAATTTGTGATATACACAATCATCAATCGGATTTGTCTCAAAGCTAAATGAGACAATTATTTGATGAAACTTGTAATACCACTATCTTGAAACTTGTTTTAGTCCATAAATAGCTTTCTTTAGTTTGCAAACCATTTTCTTTGCATCTCCTAATGCAATGTTTCCATTACGAAACGTTGTCTTTACATCCATCTGATGTAGCTTCAAATCAAAATGAGCTACTAAAGCCAATATGGTTCTAAATGAATCTTTAGATGAAGCTGACGAAAATGTCTCTTTATAGTCTATGCCTTCCTTTTGAGTGAATCCCTTTGCAACAAGATGAGCCTTATATTTGTCCACATTGCCTTGTGAATCCCATTTGGTTTTAAATATCCATTTACAACCAATGGACTTCACACCTTCAAGCAATGGGACAACATCCCAAACCTCATTGTCACTCATGGATTTTATCTCTTCATTCATGGCATTGATACAGTCTTGATGGTGGGAACTCCTCATGGCATGAGTGATTGAAATGGGATCCGTATCCATTTGGTCTGCCTCTAGTTCCTGGAGAAAGACAACATAATCACTAGATGTTGCACTTCTCCTTTCTCTATTGGACCTCCTAATGGGTGCAAGATCTTGAATGTTTTGAGGTTGTTTGGTTTGATTAATGAGAAGATTATCCACATTATTTTCTTCCCTTGATGTTGTTGGAACAACTATTGGAACAAGAACTTGACTTTGTTCAATGACTTCCTTATGAACAGGATCTAGTTCTTCAAATATAATGTGGCGACTATCACCCCCCAAACCAACATCCTCAAAGAAGTGGGCATTTCTAGTCTCAAAAAATGAGCGAGTCATTGGATCATAAAACTTATAACCCTTCGACCTCTCAGAGTACCCTACAAAATAGCAAGTGACCGTCTTAGAGACCAGTTTTCTTTCAGCAGGCCTATATGGCCTAGCCTCAGCTGAATACCCCCAGATATGAAAATATTTCAATTAGGTACCTTATCAGTCCACATTTCATATTGGGTTTTGAGTACTGCTTTAGTTAGTACTCGAGTGAAAACATATACAGTTGTTTTCAATGCTTCTTCCCATAGAGACTCCAGTAAAGAAGTATGACTAATCATACTTTGTACCATATCCTTAAGAATCCTTTTGCGGTGTTCAGGAATACCATTCATGCTTGATGTCTCAGGCATGGCATACTGAGGCACTATGCTGCACTCATCTAGAAAAGAAGCAAATGGTCCTGGACGTTGTTCTCCTGATACGTCATATCTACCATAGTACTCACCACCACAGTCAGATCTGACGGCCTTAATCCTCCTTTCGAGTTGGTTTTCCACCTCAGCCTTATAAGACTTGAACGCATCCAAAGACTGACTTTTTGTGAAGAAGAAATGGATACCCATATTTGGAGTAATCGTCTATGAACGTAATAAAGTACTGTTGCCCATTCCAGGAAGCCGTAGGGAATGGACCACAGATATCCGTATGTACTAGGCCTAAGACTTTTGTAGCTCTAGTAGATCTACACCTCTCTTGTTTGTTCTTTTCCCTTTTAAACAGTCTACACAGACATCCAAATCCGTGTAATCAAGGGAATCAAGAATTCCATTCAAAATAAGTCTATCCATTCTCTGTTTAGAGATATGGCCTAAACGCTTATGCCACAGTAAAGTGCAATTCTCATGAGTTATTTTACGCTTTGTACCATTCAAAGTTGCATTGAAGGTTTCTAAATTAGAGGAAAAAGTATGCAGCAAATATAATTGTAATGACCTGTTCTGTTCTGAGTCTTTTAAGACGTCTGGACCCCTTCCCAGATGTCTTGAAATTGAAAATTTTGTACGCAACTTCGCATCTGCGCGCTGGTTGTGTGCAGACTACCTTCCTTCCTTTTCTTTCTTCTTTTCTTTCCCACAGAACCCTAGTCGCTCCCTCTATATAACCCCTCTCCCCCCCTTCCTCTCTTCTCCACTCCACCACCACCTTCCTTCTTCCTCTCCACTGCAGTGAGAGGGACAAGCGTGAGAGAGGGCGCGAGAGCGAGGAGGAGAGGTGGCGTGAAGAGAGGAGGAGCTTGAGCTCGCGAGCTCGTGGGAGCTCGCCAGAGATGCACGGTCAGAGCGGCGTGTACGGGAGGAGGAGCACGTTGGGGGAGACGTCCCCGACACTCTGCTGCAGCCGGAGCTACAGACGAGGAGGAGAGGCCATGGCTGCGCGCGGTGAGGGGAGCGGGAGGTCGGTCTGGTTCTGGGTTTTTCCCAGAATCTGACGTCTGGCGTGTTGTCCAGACGATGGGTTGGACGTCTGATGACGACACCGGACGTCTGAAAGTAGAGTTTCGTGAAGGTACGTTCCTCTTGCGGTTACGGCCATGCAGGCCGCACCGCAAAGCCAATCTGTATGGCTAAAAGTAGGCGATATTGTCTGTCGCGTGCAGGGATAGCATCGGGAAGGCGCAGGACATGCCCTCCCACGCGTTTCGGACGTCTGGATAGCTTACCAGACGACCGGAAGCACCCTCAAACGACTGGAGAAGAGGTTGGACATCTAGAGCTAGGTCTACACGGTCAAGTAGGGGTTCTGGACATCTGAGGTCGACGCAGGAACCTGAGGTGAGACCCTGGTGACTTTTAAGATGCCATGACCTTGTGCTAGACGTCTTATTTAGGTCTGCAATCCTGTTTTTGACCCATTTAGGGTCCATTTGAGGTTCGTTTTACGCAAACAAGATATCTGTGATTTCCTTGTGAGTTCCTCTACATGCTATAAGGCCTTATTACTATTCTGAACATTCTGTTGTTGTATGTCCCTTGGTATAGGACTTCAATCTGTTGCGTGTTCGAGGCCTGTAGAGGCACGTAAGCTACCATTCGAGCCCCCAGCACTCCCGGATTGTCTGGTAGAGTGGTTTCCCCTGTTTTAATTATAAAACATGAATGCATATGTGAAATTGGATAACTAGAAACCTAGGATGTGGCATGAATCCTAGGGCGAGAAGTACTTGCACTGTTTGTATGCATGTTGAGATTGCAGTCATAAATAAATAAATAGAATTGTAAATAACTACCTGTTAATAAATACGAGCTGCCTGTGAAATATGAAATGCCTGTGCTAGTTAAACAGTTGCTTGCAACATTACTTATTGTATATGTTAAATTGTGGAAATACGAGCTGCATGTGTATAATGTGAGAATGGAAATGTGAATGATGAAACTTGGTATGGAATAACATGGTGAATACAAGCATGAACCCTACGAGGAATTAGGAGTAGAGCTCCTGTGTATGAATGGAATGGATGTGGAAATGTAAGTGGGAAGTGTGTTGGCCCTTGAGTACGTGGTACCAAGAAGAGCGACTGTCCCCTGTTTAGTGTAGAGCGGAGCTAGCCGCCCTTGGGTTGGGACCTGGGGTTAGGATTGGTCAGTCTACACCGACTTCTGTTGGCCCTCACGTACACTGTATAGGGAGAGCTACTAGTATAGGGAGAGAGCTAGCCACCCCATGGGGCCCGGGGTTCAGCTAGCCACCCTACACTGACTTGTTAGGCCCACTGGGCAAACTGAAGTAGTCAGACGAGGGTGCGCGGACTGTGGAGGGGTGAGACCCCTGTTTGGTTCTGAAGGGCTAGACCCCTGTTACTGAGAGGGCTAGACCCTATACTGTTCTGTGCTGTACTTTGGGTGTATCCGCTAGCGGAAACGACTAACCACGTGCCAATGCGGGGTGGCTACCTATGTGCTTATCGTGCGTGCCGTAGTCACCGCTACGTTTGTCCGTGACCTCGGGGCGGTTGACTAGGTGTAGGATTACCACGGGGGACTCTCCCCGCCAAGAGAGCACCACGTGTGCATTCTACTCTTCGGAAAAGGCTGCAATCAAGATCGTTCCCATGAGGAACATTCGAGATCAAGAAAGAGATCTGAAAGTAAACCAATGGGTGAAAGGAAATGACTTGTAAAATAAAATAATTGGAAAAGATAAATTTTACCTGTTAGCCTTTACTGCTTTAGTTGGTTGGTTACCACTCTACTTAGCATTCGCTGACTCTGCTTACTAATAACCCTTTTCAGGTCCAAGTGTTGAGCAGCCTGAGTCACCGGCTGCAGAGGGTGCTGGGCCCAGTCGAGCCCAGCGGTAGTTCCTGTCGTTGTTGTACTTCCTTTTGCTAGTGAGTTAGACTGTTGTTACCGTTCCATTTCTGTACCTTGTTCTACTTTACTGTTGTGGTGGTGATATGTACTGTTAGCAGCTTTTATTTCTTTTACTACTTGTACTCTTTTACTGTTAGTTACTTAGCATAGTGAATGTGGTTACTTTCCTACTTTTTGGTTATTTCTTGTTTGACGACTGGGTCTTAGGATTGTCGAGTTGAGCCAATCTTGGGTCCTGTAGGGATTCGAGAACTGGTCGTAACAAGATGGTATCAGAGCAAAGTTGTCCCGATAAATAAACCAACTAGCTTGAGAATAACCAATTCACGTGCATGTAACTAAAGTAACCACCACAACGTACCATTTGACATCTGTTCTGAGTTCTTTTGCCGAAGCCCGTTAGAGTTGACTTCATTTTGTTCTGTCCTCCACGTCTCCTTGTAGGAGATGCCTCGACATGGAGTTCTTGAGGTGGGCTGCGGGTGTGGCCGCGGACGAGGTCAAAGGGGCGGACGTGTCGGGCCCGAGGTGCCAACTGACCCGCCACTCCTCCCGAGCGTTCAGGCCCAGGACCTCACTTAGTTGATTCGAGACATAGTACGAGAGGAGCTTTACCCACCTCCATGGGTTCCTCTTCCTGGGGATGTGGAGGGGGAGTCCTCTGTGGGGCCGAGAGACCAACGCAGCGCTGGACGAGGGGGAGGGGGTGGTCTTCCACCGCCCCCACCGCACTCTGACACTTCTGAGCACGAGCCCTCTTTGCCTGGGGGCATGCCCGTTCCCCTACTGCAGCTGCACTACGAGCTATTCGAACAATTCTGGAAGCTGAAGCCCCCTCCTTTATGGGGGATGAGGACTTGTCTGAGGCAGAGGACTGGCTGGAGCAAATTGAGAAGGTGTTTGACACCCTTCGCCTCCCTGCGGAGTGCCGCGTGGCCTTTGCCACGTACCAGCTGGAGAGTGCGACACACAGGTGGTGGAGGGCAGTCAAAGGCTAGGAGAGGGGAGAGCCGATGTGGGACCAATTTGTGACTCTCTTCTATGAGCAGTACTTCTCGCAGACTTGGCAGGACTAGAGGAGGCAGGAGTTCCACACTCTCCGCCAGGGGACGATGACTGTTAGCGCATACCGCACGCGCTTCCTGGAACTATCATGTTTTGCTGTGACAGCTGTAGCTACAGAGGAGGAGCGCCTGTAGAGGTTCACTGAGGGGCTTCGGCCTGCCATTTAAGGGTATGTCAAGCCCCTGAAGTTGCTCGCCTTCTCGAGAGTGGTGGAGGCAGCTATGACATACGAGGAGACCAGCCCGACAGCTCAAGACATCGACAGTGGACGGAAGAGGCCCTACCAGCCAGAGTACTCACAGGGCCGATGAGAGAGGAGGCACATGGCACCCGCGGGAGAGCCGTCTCGTTTTGCGGGGTCGTCAGTAGCCTTTAGGGGCCCCCAACAGGGGCTAGTTGTCAGCACTAGACTCCCACCCAACTGTCAGCAGGGACCTACCGAGGGAGGGAGTCGAGTCCCCCTCTGCTACCAGTGTGGCCAACCGGGTCACATTAGGAGGGACTGCCCGTCTAGGGCTAGAGCACAGCAGATGCTCCCCACACCAAGCGCTGGAGGCCAAGTAGGTGGTCATGGTTCCCAGGCACGTTGGGGAGGACAACAGTCACGGGGAGGGTACCAGCTAGCGGCTACCCATCCAACGCAGAGTGTGGTAGCTTCTTTTGCATCGAGAGTTGAGGGGCGTATCAACACCCTGACACACAGAGACGCCAAGGCATCAGGTTCAGTGGTGGCAGGTATGGTTACAGTTTCTGGCAGATTAGTTTACTCACTTTTTGATTCTGGCGCCACACACTCGTTTGTTGCTACAAGTTTTGCTATTAGTTTGGGACAGGACTGCATGTTGTTAGAGGATCCGTTTGTAATAAGAGGTCCGGGTGGTCAGCTATTTGTAGCTGAGGAGGTCTACACAGACTGTGAGGTCAATATTAGGGGACACAACCTCCCTGCTGACCTGATCGTGATACCGGTGGAGAATTTTGGCGTGATTCTGGGGATGGATTGATTGTCCGCTTACCATGCCTTGGTGGACTATTTTGGGAGGAAGATCGTCTTCTCCATACCGGAGATGCCTTCCTTTGAGTTTCACGGACAGCCAGTGGATGGAGGTTTCAGGTGCATTTCTGCGCTTCGGGCAGTGAGACTTTTGGACCAGGGGTGTGAGGGCCTTCTGGCCTATGTGGTGGTAGAGCCTAGTCCCATGGCAGACTTCTAGAGCATCCCGGTGGTCAGAGAGTACCCCGACGTGTTTCCAGAGGAGCTGCCAGGACTATCGCCTGAGCGTGAGATTGAGTTTGAGATCTTATTGGTACCGAGGACTAGCCCCATTTCTGCAGCACCATACCAGATGGCACCACTTGAGCTACGAGAGCTCAAGTCATAGCTACAGGACTTATTGGAGAAGGGCTTTGTGAGGCCCAGTGCATCCCCGTGGGGAGCCCCTATGTTATTTGTGAAGAAGAAGGATGGTACCCTGCGCCTTTATGTTGACTACAAACAGCTGAATAGGGTCACCATCAAGAATAGGTATCCGCTGCTGAGGATTGATGATTGTTTGACCAGTTACGAGGTGCCACGTTATTCTCCAAGATAGATCTGAGATCAGGCTACCACCAATTGAGGATCAGGGAGACCGACGTCTCCAAGACAGCTTTCCGCACTCAATACGGACACTACGAGTTTTTGGTCATTCCGTTTGGGCTGACCAACGCCCCTGTTGCCTTCATGGATTTGATGAACTGGGTGTTCAGACCGTATCTGGATCAGTTTGTGGTGGTATTTATTGATGACGTGCTCATTTACTCACGAGATCGAGCACAGCACGGACAATACTTGCGAATGATTCTGGACACTTTGAGACGGCGCAGGCTGTATGGCAAATACAGCAAGTGCGAGTTTTGGTTGAGGTAGGTGACTTTCTTGGGCCATGAGATTTCAGGGGATGGCTTGGCTGTGGATTCAACCAAGGTTGAGGCAGTACTCAGGTGGGAGAGGCCACGTACAGTAATAGAGATACACATTTCTTGGGACTAGCAGGTTACTACCGACGGTTTATCAGGGGTTTCTCGCAGATTGCGTGTCCTATGACTCAGTTAACCCAGAAGGACATGCCCTTTGCTTGGACAAATGCTTGTGAGGCGTGTTTTCAAGAGTTGGAGAGACTGACTTCAGCTCCTGTGCTTACCATCCCAGATAGCAGTAGCAGTTTTGTGGTCTACACGGATGCTTCATTGCAGGGGTTAGGGGGTGTGCTCATGCAGCGGGGTCACGTTGTCGCTTACAGTTCGCTTCAACTGAAACCCCATGAGCATAGCTACCCCTCATGACTTAGAGCTGGTAGTTGTTGTCTTCGCACTGAAGACATGAAGGCACTACCTTTACAGTGAGACCTTTGAGATTTACATGGATCATAAGAGCCTCAGGTACTTGTTTGATCAGAAGGAGCTTAACATGAGACAGAGATGTTGGTTAAAGCTCCTGAAGGACTACGACTGTAGCATCTCCTGCCATCTGGGGAAGGCCAACGTGGTGGCTAACGCCTTGAGCCGAAAGGTGCCCACCCACTTGGCCAGTTTACAGGCACAGAGTTGGAGACTTATGAAGGAGTTGGGTAGTTGGCAACCCCTAGAGTTATAGGGGCATTGTGGGGCAGTGACAGTGACATGGCAAACGAGACTAGAGCTGGTAGACCGCATCATTACAGGACAAATGACAGGTCCATACCTGTAGTCGTTGCGAGACAGAGTGCTATCAGGGGACCCAGGAGACTTCTCTTTTATAGATGAGGTGCTGCACAAGAGGGGACGTTTGTGCATTCTCAAGGACGAGGAGTTGTTGAGAGAGCTACTAACCGAGGCGCACAGGTCCAGGTTTACCATACATCATAGGAACACAAAGATGTATCATGATCTGAGACGTGACTTTTGGTGGAGAGGGATGAAGCGGGATGTAGGTGAGTTCGTGCAGCAGTGTTTGGTGTGCCAGCAGGTGAAGGCCGAGCATTAGAGGCCTACAGGGCCATTGCAGCCACTTCTTGTGCCAAAGTGAAAGTGGGAAATCATCACCATGGACTTAGTGGTGGGCTTACCCGTTACCCAATGAGGACACGATGCAATCTGGGTGATAGTAGATAGATTGACGAAGATGGCACGCTTCTTGCTTATCCGAGTCACTTTGGGACCAGCGTAGTTGGCAGAGAGGTATATTCGTGATGTGGTACGTCTGCACGGAGTTCCTTGTGAGAGTGTATCCGACCGGGATACCCGTTTTACTTCTCAGTTTTTGGTTGAGTTTCAGCAGGCTTTGGGGACATGGTTGAAGTTCAGTACGGCGTACCACTCCCAAACGAACAGACAGTTAGAGCGCACTATACTGACACTTAAGGACCTTTTGCGTGCCTGTGTACTAGATTGGAGGGGCTCTTGGGAGGAGCACTTACCCCTGGCAGAGTTTGCATATAATAACAATTATTACTCGAGTATCGGCATGGCACCCTACGAGGCTCTGTACAGATGGAGGTGTATTGCGCCCTTAAGTTGGGTTGAGGTGGGGACCAAGTGGGAGGTTGGCCCCAGGCTGATCCGGCAGAGTTAGGAAGTGATAGAGCAGATTCACAGATGACTTCGCACTGTCAGGAGCAGACAAAAGAGTTATGCCGATCGGAAGCGTAGAGAGGTGCAGTTCGAGGTTGGGGATCACGTCTTTCTTCACATTTTGCCAATGAAGGGCCTGCAGCATTTTGGGGTGAAAGGGAAGCTTGCACCGAGGTTTGTAGGGCCCTTTGAGGTCCTGGAGCGGGTGAAACCCATTGCTTACCGGCTTGCCCTTCCTCCCCAGTTTTCTGGTGTGCACGACGTGTTCCATGTGTCCAACCTCAGGAAGTACGTCACCGATCCCAGTCACGTTCTGAGCCATGAGAGTGTCGAGGTGGGTGACGACCTAACCTACCCCGAGAGACCAGTGTAGATACTAGACAAAGCCGTCCGGAATTTGAGAGGAAGGAGGTACCCCTGGTAAAGGTCTTGTGGAGGAGCTAGCGGTACGAGGAGGCTACCTGGGAGCCTGAGGCAGTGATGCGAGAGCGGTACCCAGAGCTTTTTGAGGGTACGTCTTTTCGGACCGGCTTCGATCCTCTCTAAGTTTGTTATGCGTGTATATTTTCCTTTCCGTACCCTAGCTAGCTCAAGTTTCTGAGATGAAACTTCCTTTAAGTTTGTTATAATGTAAAGACCCATTCTGCTCTAAGCCTTTTAAGACGTCTGGACTGTCAGTCAGACATCTGGTCAGATGTCTTGACCCCTTCCCAGACATCTTGAAATTGAAAATTTTGTACGCAACTTCGCATCTACGCGCTGGCTGCGTGCAGACTGCCTTCCTCCCTTTTCTCTCTCTTCTTTTCTTTCCCATAGAACCCTAGCTGCTCCCTCTATATAACCCCTCTCCCCCTTCCTCTCTTCTCCACTCCATGTTACGAAAGTGGGCATCAGATGTAGTTTAAGACGTCTGGGAAGTGGCCCAGACGTCTGGAACCCTTCCCAGATGTCTGATAATAAATTTTTTCAGCGTACGGGTTCGCGTCTACGCACCTGCGCGCGCAGACTGAACCCGCCACCTTCGTCTTCACTTTCTCTCCCTACAGGCGCCGCTTTTCCCTCTCTCTCTCCCTGCAGTTGCCTTATAAAACACTTCCCCTCTCCCTCACCCTCACTCCACCACCTTCATCTTCTCCTTCTCCCTGCGAGCGAGTGAGCGAGTGCGCAGCAGCCGCTGCAGCGGGCGTGTGTGAAGGAGTGTTGCGAAAGGAAGAAGAAAGCTCGACCGCGGAGGTGCGAGCTTGCCGGGGCAGCTAGAGCCGGCCGGCAGGGGAGCAGCGGGCGTGGGGTGTCGCGGAGGAGCTGCTGTAGCTCAGGCAGCAGGCGGACGCGGCGTGGTGCGGCTGTGTGTCGCGGGCGGAGGACGAACCGGGTCCTGATTCTGGGAAAATTTCCTAGAATCAGATGTCTGGACTTACGTCCAGACAACGCGTAGGATGTCTGGAGGAAGGTCCAAACGTCTGACAGGTACAATATTTTCCTACTTCTTCCTTTTACGTGTGTATGGCCATGTAGCCGTCCACCGCGTTCTTCTGCACCTCTTCGTGATGAGAGTGGGTGTGTGTGTGCGCAGGTTCTGTTCGGGAGGGCGCGAGGGCTCACCATCCCACATGGATCAGACGTCTGGCCACAGTACCAGACGACGGAAAGGACCTCCAGACGTCCAGGGTGACAATCGGACGTCTGGAAACTGACTTCAGACGATCCAGCGGGCTTCTGGACGTCTGAGGGACTGCGCAGACAGAGGTATTGCCTGATCGACGTTTTAAGACGTCTGGAAGAAGTTCCAGACGTCTGATTTTGGACAGACTCATCGTTTTTGGCCTGTTTAGGGTTCGTTCGGAGTCCGTTTTCCGCGTTTCAAGTTTCGTTCTTTCCGGATTTATTTCATCTACCTGTTTATAGTAATTGTATACTGTTCTGAGAAACTCCTTGTGTTGATCCTTGTGTTAGGACCCCGTTCCGTTGTGGCTCTGGGGGTTGCGGAGGCGCGCGGGATTGCTGTCTACGCCCCCAGTACTCCTGATTTCGAGGGTAGAGTGGCCCTTTAAATTATTTAACAAAATTTGTACAATTATGAAATAATTGATAGAGTCTAGGGCATTGCATGAACCCTAGGACTGAGGAATTAGATTGAATGGTAGATCCTAGGGTATTGCATGAATCCTAGGACTAGAAAACTAGATTAAATGATAGATCCTAGGGTATGGCATGAATCCTAGGACTGGAAAACTAGTTGAATATATACATTGCAGTCTTGGAAAAGTGGAAAGGAAATGATAACTGCCTGTAAATTGGTTAACAGCTGCCTGTTATGAATGAATAATTACGGTTGAGAACATGAACTGTATGGACATAAACCTGGAATGGCGAAACATAAATTGGCTGAGTTAAAAGAGCCTGAACCCTACGGGGAATTAGGAGTAGAACTCTTGAAAAGTGAATGAAATAGAATTGGGGAAGTGAGCTGGCCCTTGAGTACGAATTACTGAAGAGAGCCTCATCATGAGCCATAACTAGCTCATTTTTACCCAATAAAGAAGATAAAAGCTCCTACATAACCTAGAAGAGGGCCTAAATAAAGGGATAAGTACTCTGAGAAGAAAACATGAAATAAAGGGTAAAACTGTAATTTTACCATTGCAGTACATAAACGGAATTTCTCATAAGCAAAACATAGGTCAAATGGTCTAAATGAGATAAAAAGTGGGTTGAGTCAATCAGAAATGGGTTTATGTGCAATCCAGGAATTAAATGACATTTGGTAACCCTAAAACAGACCCGCTTAAATTAACAAGGTTCCGGTTAGGATAAAAATCAAGTAAACCCTCTAAAAATCATGGAAAAATACTCCTTAGGGTTTAGAATACTTAATGTGGCCTTTGGAACCCAGTTTGACCTAGATTAGGGTCCTAACACATTAATTGACCTAATTTGGGTTTTTACATAAAATATCCAGTCAAACGAGGTCAAACCTAAAATACAACTTCACCATTGGATTCCTTAGGTCCAAATTAGGTTTATACCAAAATTTGGACCTAAGTGGAGGTCATCTTGACCTACTTTGCAATTTAGTACACCCAAATCACAATTTGGTCCCTATCTTTTGAATATCTTTGCAGAGAGCCCCCTAAGTTCCTCGCCACCTTTGCAATCAGGTCCTTCCGCCATTGTTAGGGCAGAACCGATCTCCGGCGAGGTTTAGAGAGGGATTACTCTCTGATTCCTCAGAGATTCCCTCCCAGAAATGGAAGGGAGTTTCTCTGAGGAATTCCCTTCCTTCTAAAGCCAATCACAATCTCTGGTGTGAACCCAATCTCTCGTGCGAACGCACGAGAGATTTGGGTATCCACCTTCTTTCCATCTCCGGCGAGCCGGCGGAGGTGATTGCGCGATCTCCACGCATTAGAAGGTTCGGCCAACACCTATAAAAGGATCCCCAGACCCGATCGCAGATCCTCAGCCTTGTTTTGACGGAGATTCCCCCAAACTTTCCTCTCTTCCATCTCTGGCCAAGAGACCCGCAAGCTCCGGCGACCTCCTCCCCTCCTTCTCGTTGCTCTGCTGCCATACCAGCAGCAGAGTCAACTCCGCCTCTTCCTCCCGCGTCGCGCCGTACCAAGCGTGCGTGCCCCTGACCTCGTCCTCGTCGCCGCTCCCTCCCTCAGGGTTCTTCTTCCCCGACAACGGTAGTTACGCGCCGTCCACTCCGCTTCCTCCCTTCCTTCCAGACCACTCCAGATACCTTCTCCATCTTCCCCTCTCTCTTTTCCCCCTGTTATTTTAGTTAATCGCCCCCCGACAGTGCCTGACCACCTCCATCTTCCTTGCCTCCGACCGACCTCCAACGAGCCACACCCGCCATTCCGCCCCTCCACACGGCTCGCCAACCATCTCGTAAGCTCCGCCTCACCACAAGGAACACTTTCCGCCCCTCCACTGTCATTCCACACCTCCGCAGTAGCCCCCCGAACAACCCCACACCTCCGGCCATAGGTTAACCTAGGCACGCACGCCTAGGTCATCCTGCGGCCTGTAGCACCGTGCACCATCTTCGTCGTGCCACGGCGAAGGTGCCCAGTTGGTTTGATTAGGCCAATAGGCCATGCTCGTGTTTGACAGGTTTCAGCTCCTGCCGCCATTGACGGTTGAAGCAGCAAGCAGCTTTGCAGTAGCTTCAGGCATCAGGTCCTCCAGGCTTCAGGCGCAGCAGGTTCGCGCGAGCAGTGCAAAGCCCTCGAGTCCAGCCAGGGGTGCTGCGAAGCCAGCAGCCTTGGCGATTGCACGAAGAATCCTTTGCTGGCGCACACGAAATTGGGGTAGGCCAGATAGTCCCACATCGTGGAAACGTGAAACACAGGTGCGCCATAAATTATTTTTGTGATATTGTCTTATTGCCTCCGAAAGCACAGGGGTGAGGTCCCTCACCTGACCCACTCGCCTTGTCCGCGATTTCACCTGGCGGATCTGGCAGGATCCGACCCAACCCTAACCTGAGCACTCCTCGCGCATCACCCACCTGCAGGTGCACCTGGTCCTGGGTGCTAAATCTGACCCGATTACCCGTGTGGCTCTGGGAGAGCGTCCTTGAGCGAATTACAGAGAAAGAGAGACGTTTGGGTAGAGGGAAAGGGGTAGGTTTTGCATTGGCTGTGGTGTACGCATGGAAGAAGGAAGAGAGGAAGAAGCAAACACTTAACCACTGTAGCAAGGGAAAAGAAGAGAAGGAAGAGGCAAAGGAAAGCAAAAAGAATTGAAGAAATAGAAGAGCAGGAGCAGAAGAAGAAGGAACTCTGAAGAAAGGAAGCTGAGCAAGGTAGAGATCTGAGAGAAGGAAGGACTGCAGAAAAGACAAAAAGAAAGAAGAAGTCTTCGCAGGAAAGAGAAGAGAAGAGAAAGGAGTTCAAGGAAGAAAAAGACCTATGGATCAGAAGAGAAGAAGAAGAGCCAACGAAGAAGAAGAAGGCAGAAGAGAGAGAAGACTCACTTTTGAGACGTCTGATAAAGAAATCAAACGTCCAATTCTATTTTCTTTTAGCAATTCTTTTTATAACTCTCTCTTTGAATCAATTATGTTCATTTAAAAGTTGTATTCTTTGGTTTTGAAAGTACTGAGATGTCTCCCTGTGTTCGACCTCGGAGACTGTAGTTTTTCGAGTAATAAAATTCTCTATATTTGTTTGAACGTTTTGTCGGCTATATTACAACATGTTATCTTTTAAAACCCCACAAAAGCGTACGAACAAGTACCAAGGAGAGCGACTGTCCCCCTGTTTAGTGCAGAGCGGAGCTAGCCGCCCCAGGGTTAGGATTGGCCACTTTGTACCGACTTTTGGCCCTCGTGTATACAGTACCGAGGAGAGCTACTAGTGTAGGGAGAGCACTAGCTACCCCACGGGTCCCGGGGTTCTGCTAGCTCTCCTACACCGACTTGTTAGGCCCACTGGGCAAACCAGGGTAGTCAGGCGAGGGTGTGCGGACTGTGGAGGGGCAAGACCCCTGTTTGGTTACTGTGGAGGGGCTGGACCCCTGTTACTGAGAGGGCTCTGCCCTATACTAGTTCCGTGCTGTGCTTTGGGCACACCCGTTAACAGAAACGACTGACCGCATGCCAGTGCGGGGTAGCTACCCGTACGTTTATCGCGCATGCCGTAGTCACCGTTACGTCTGTCAGCGACCTTGGGGTGGTTGATTGAGAGTAGGACCACCACGGGGGACTCTCCCGGCCAGGAGAGCACCACGTGTTACTTCTACTTTTCGAGAAAGACTGCAATCAAGATCGTTCCCACGCGAAACATTTAAGATCAAGAGAAGGATCTAAGAAATAAATCAATAGTGAATAAATGGAAAGGTATAAAGGAAGAAAGTAAAAATATAACAGCTACTGTCCACTCTACTACTTCTTCTAGCTTTTAGTTGCCACTCTACTCAGCGTTTCGCTGACGTGTCACCCTTGTTACCTTTTCAGGACCAGGTGTTGAGCAGCCAGAGTCAGCGGCTGCAGAGGGCGCTGGGCCTAGTAGAGCCCAGTAGAGTTACCTGTAGTACCTTCTGTACTTTTCTTTCCGTTGTAGTGAGTAGTTTTCTGTTACTCCCTGTACTCTTTTTATTGTAAGCTTAATGTTATGTACATGTTTATTTCTCTACTGTTGTGGTGGTGTATACTATAGTATTTCTTTTCTCTACTGCTGTATTTTGTTACTGCTTGTTATATACATGTTGAATGTGATTTATTTTACTGCTCTTTTGGTTACTTTCTCGTTGGACGACTGGGTCTTAGGATTAGTCGAGTCGGTCCGATTCTCGTGTCTCGTAGGGATTCGGGAATTGGGTCGTTACACTCCACCACCACCTTCCTTCTTCCTCTCCACTGCAACGAGAGGGACGAGCGCGAGAGAGGGCGCAAGAGTGAGGAGCGAGGAGGAGAGGCAGCGTGAAGAGAGAAGGAGGAGCTTGAGCTCGCGAGCTCATGAGAGTTCACCAGAGGACGCACGGCTGGAGCGATGCGTGTGGGAGGAGGAGAGCATCGGGGGAGACGTCCCCGACACTCTGCTGCAGCCGGAGCTGCAGATGAGGAGGAGAGGTCGCGGCTGCGCGCAGCGAGGGGTGCGGGAGGTCGGTCTGGTTCTAGGTTTTTCCCAGAATTAGACGTCTGGCGTGTTGTCCATGCGACGGGTTGGACGTCTGAAAGCAGAGTTTCCCGAAGGTACGTTCCTCTTGCAGTTACAGTCATGCAGGCCGCACCGCAAAGCCAATCTGTATGGCTAAAAGTAGGCGATATTGTCTGTCACGTGTAGGGATAGCTTCGGGAAGGCATGGGGCATGCCCTCCCACGCGTTTTGGATGTCTGGACAGCTTACAAGATGACCGGAAGCACCCTCAGACGACTGGAGGAGAGGTCGGACGTCTGGAGCTGGGTCCAGACGGTGAAGTAGGGGTTCTGGACGTCTGAAGTCAATGCAGGAACCTGAGGTGAGACCTTGGTGACTTTTAAGACATCTGGACCTTGTGTCAGACGTCTGATTTAGGTCTGCAATCCTGTTTTTGACCCGTTTAGGATCCGTTTAAGGTCCGTTTTACGCAAACAAGATATCTGTGATTTCCTTGTGAGTTCCTCTACATGTTAGAAAGCCTTATATACTGTTTTGAATATTCCGTTGTGGTATGTCCCTTGGTATAAGACTTCAATCTGTTACGTGTTTGGGGCCTGCAGAGGCACGTAAGCCTATCGTTCGAGTCCCCAGTACTCTCGGATTGTCTGGTAGAGTGGTTTCCCCTATTTTAATTATAAAACATGAATGCATATGTGAAATTGGATAACTAGAAACCTAGGATGTGGCATGAATCCTAGGACGAGAAGTACTTGCATTGTTTGTATGCGTGCTAAGATTGCAGTCATAAATGAATAAATAGAACTGTTAATAAATACGAGTTGCCTATAAAATATGAAATGCCTGTGCTAGTTAAACAGTTACTTGCGACATTACTTGTTGTATATGTTAAATTGTGAAAACACGAGCTGCATGTGTATAATATGAGAATGGAAATGTGAATGATGAAACCTGGTATGGAACAACATGGTGAATATAAGCATGAACCCTACGGGAAATTAGGAGTAGAGCTCTTGTGGATGAATGGAATGGATCTGGAAATGTGAGTGGGAAGTGTGTTGGCCCTTGAGTACGTGGTACCAAGGAGAGTGGCTGTCCCCTATTTAGTGTAGAGTAGAGCTAGTCGCCTTTGGGTTGGGACCTAGGGTTAGGACTGGCCACTCTACACCGACTTCTGTTGGCCCTCGCGTACACTATACCAGGGAGAGCTACTAGTATAGGGAGAGAGCTAGCCACCCCACGGGGCTCGGGGTTCAGTTAGCCACCCTACACCGACTTGTTAGGCCCATTGGGCAAGCCGAGGTAGTCAGACAAGGGTGCACGGACTGTGGAGGGGTGAGACCCCTGTTTGGTTCTGAGGGGCCAGACCCCTGTTATTGAGAGGGCTAGGCCCTATACTGTTCCGTGCTGTACTTTAGGCATACCCGCTAGCGGAAACGACTAACCGTGTGCCAGTGCGGGGTAGCTACCCGTGCGCTTATCACGCTTGCCGTAGTCACCGCTACATCTGTTCGTGACCTCAGGGTGGTTGATTGGGTGTAAGATCACCATGGGGGACTTTCCCGACCAGGAGAGCACCACATGTGCCTTCTACTCTTTGGAAAAACTGCAATCAAGATTGTTCCCATGAGGAACATTTGAGATCAAGAAGGAGATCTGAAAGTAAACCAATGGATGAAAGGAAATGGCTTGTAAACTAAAATAATTGGAAAAGATAAATTTTACCTGTTAGCCTTTGCTGCTTTAGTTGGTTGGTTACCACTCTACTTAGCGTTCGCTGACTCTGTTTACTCATAATCCTTTTCAGGTCCAGATGTTAAGGGGCCTGAGTTCCCGGTTGCAGAGGGTACTGGGTCTAGTCGAGTCCAACGGTAGTTCCTGTCGTTGTTGTACTTTCTTTTACTAGTAATTTAAACTGTTGTTACCGTTATATTTTAGTGATAATATATCATATCTTTTAAAATAGAGGATTATCCCTTTAATCGGACAATCATCACACAATTTTTCTTTTCTTTCATGAGGAAAGTTGAAAGAAATGCTTAAGTCCATATTCCTTCCTTTTCGAAATACCTTAAGCACACATCCCCTGACTTCGACAAGAGGGGCGTCCGTTCGAATTCAACTTTGCAATTTAACTAGGAGACATGTGATATAAGGGCATGCCTTTCTTTATTTAATCACGATAGGTTGTTTCACCAACAGTGCAAATGGAATGGCTGCCAAAACATGATAGAACTTCTCCTTGAGATCTACCTAAAAACCATCCAAGAGAAATTTAATGAAGTCAACTTAGATTGTTGCTAGAAGTTTCAGTTGCACCAAATGCAGTACCAAAAATCACGTTTTAACCCGTAACAAAATAAATGGGCCCACGGGGTCTTAGAATAGTCATGTGGCCCATCATAGTGCACAGGCCTATCGCTATTTATCGTCCATATATACTTTTGGAATGGGATCTTTTTGTTACATCTCACTGTCACATCCATTATTATTCTTTCGTACAAAGACAGAATTCCTCGGTGTTTGTGAATTTTGTGGAAGTACCGACAGGCCTCTTGAAATAAGAGAACTTCCCAGACAATAGGAGGGATTTGATAAAAACTAGGGTTGTGTAAAATCAGTTGGGTTCGATTTTCGCATAATTTTTTGAACTAGATAAAAAAAAATTCTGTTATTTCAAAACCAAAAATCGGGACTCAATCGATTTAAGCGCGAAACGGTTTTCCAGTTCGGTTTTTAACAAGTCAAAACCGGTTCGACTTTAGTTACATACAAGGTTTTTTTTTTTTTAAGAGAAGATTAGTTACATACAAAGTTAATAATAGTTTGCAAATTAATAAGACTGGTATAAGTGTTTTAAAGCTCTACATAGTACATGTTAATTACTATAGATTAGTATAGAACAAATAACCAATATTATATTATCATATGTGTAATCATCTAATGTGCTTTGATTGGATTTATTTTTGTTTCTGCAAATGGCGAACTGTAACTAAATTAAAATTCATATTTCAAAAGTAGTGGATCAATAGACGGACTTGTTATTAGAAAGGGTTTTTTTTTTTTTTCTTAGTTCGATTTTGATTATTCTTTTCATAATTTTAGGTAAATATAATCTAACCTTATATTATAAAGTTATGAAAGTGAGTGGAAGATATAAAGATTGAAAATTACTAATTGTCAATATAAGTTTAAACATTTTAGGTGATTGTCTAGGTTTATAAGATTCATACCAAATAAGTTGTCAAGTTTAATTTTTCTTGAATCAAATTCGAGTCTATACTTAGGTCATTACAGATGATATCTGAGATAAACTTCCTCTAGTAAAATGAAAGAATTACCTTTGGGACGACTAAAGAGTACGTCATAAAACGAAGTCGTCACTGCTATTGAAAGTATCAAATTCTAACAAGTAGAAAATGTTATAACATCTCAAAAATAATATTATATTATAAATTCATGAAAATGAAGGGAACAGATATAAGGATGATAAATTATTACTTATTAATTTAAATTTAAATATTTTAAGTGATTATTTAAATTTATTAGATTTATATCTAATAAATTATCGAGACTAATTTTTTTTTATTAAACTGAAGTGTATGACCTCGGTCAGAGGAGACCCTCCTCCCCTTCCCTTCGCTTCCATGCAACCATCATTGCAAATTGGCTGCTTATGGCAGAACCGTAAAGGCGCCCACATGTGGCAGAACCAAATTGGCTGCTTGCAACCTCCATATAAAAACAACTCATACTTTCGCCGAACTTATTCCCCCACACCCACTCTCTTTTAACTCAACCACCAAGATGTGGGGTTGGTGAGGGGGACCAACCATCTGAGGCCCCCGGGCAGTGCACCTTTGGCAGGCCCAATCCAATCGGCACGGGTGGCCGCACCTGAATGAAAACAAAGGTCATGCAAGAGGGAACGGGGGAGGGGGTTAAGTGTAGTACACAGAAATGGAGCACGATAATAATGACATCATTCCGTCTACCGTGTCCCACCTATCAGCCAAAGGAGGAGGATTTATATGGGATTGGGAGTAATCCCCACTTCTATATATCATGGATAAAGAGGGGATGGCCGAGGAGCCCTTGCCCTTGGTTGGCGATGCATTACTAGAGCGGCCCTTCTTGAGCCACGTAGGTTGTTTGCGTGGATAGCGCAAGGGCCTCATCCATCCATCCATCCATTGCGTGTTTACTGTGGGAGGTTGACGGGCTTCCTTCTTTCACCACCAATTTGGTTTTTTATAAAACTATCCGTTTGTCATAAATTGAGACCGATCGATGATATCCAACTAGATTTTGTCTGGTTCTGATCAGTCTGACCTTAAAATTTTATTGTTTTAGGCTTATCTTTCTTTTTTCACAAATAACTAAATGCCCAAGATGATTCGATGGAGAATCGAATGGAAAAGATATTTGATAAAGTTGGGTTGGATTTGAAGGGGTAATTACCTCTACAATACTTTGTCAGTTTGGTCCCAGTTCAACGGGTGAATATATATATATATATATATGCAACTCGCATTGTTGTGGATAGGGGGGGGGGGGGGGGGGGGGGGGGTGTGAAAGACTGACAGAAAAGAAACTGTTTGACAAGTGAGGCGGCCGGTAGACTAAATCATGAAGAAATCATAACCCATCTACCTGGTTCCTCAGAATTTGAGATCATTGTTTTTAGTTCACTTGGATTCGGACCTAAAGAAATATATATAATGGACTGATTCGATTTAAATGGAATTGCCAGTAAGAAAAGGATCGAAGTTAAGTGAGGCCAATTGGTAAATAGAGTTGAAAATTGAAATGAGTGGTCCTATTCATGTTCAAAGTTTTATATGATAGATGCAATGCAGTGGATCTACCCAAGTTTCAGATGATGGGTCTCTCTCTCTCCCACACTCTCTCTCTATTCAAAATGGTCTCACAAAATCCCCAGGTCAGCTCTGAAAAGGATAAGGCTACGCGCACCTTTAAAGCCGATGCCACTACATGTCATATGAATGTATTCTTCAACAAAGGATGATAAGTAAGATGTAGGCCTGGTTTACTTGGAAGTTAACACTCCCACGTGTCTGAGTTTTGCAAAAGAGAGATGTGAGGGCCTGTTAAATTTTGAGTGGTATTGTTAACCTCTCCTGTAAACTTGCCTATAATATATTAACAACCAACCACAAGCAATTGGAGCACTTCTCCAAGGGCTACTCATTTCAAGCGTTAGCCGCTATAAATAGTAGGGGTTTAATTTCCCATTAAGGGTGTTAATTAAGGTTCCGAAAATCCCTACTTTGGATACAAAATTTGGGTTTTCCAAAATCATGTGCGAGGTAGTTAAAAGTCCTACATGGTGCTAACCCTTCTATTCTTTTATCCTACCCCCTTAGAGTATATGCTAATACATGTTAATTTCAAGTAAAATGAAACATGTATTAATCCCCAAGCTAACATTCTTGCCTAGTAAATGGAAACAGGGTTAACAGCATTTACGCATTTGAAAATCCAAGTTTCCTAATACCTCCAAGTTAATTTACTTGAGGTGTTAGAAAATCCATGCTTTCAAATATGTACAAAGTGCTAACCCTTATTCTTGTTTACCTTGTAGGAGTGTGTTACGATCCGGTTCCCGAATCCCTATAGGACACGAGACTGGTCCGACTCGACTGATTCCAGGACCCAGTCGTCCAACAAGAAATAACCAAAAAGTAAGAAGGTAAACCACATTCACTATGCTCTGTAACTAACAGTAAAAAGAATACAAGTAGTAAGGAAGAAAAGCTGCTAACAGTACATATCATCACTACAACAGCAAAACGGAAACAAGGTACAGAAACGTAAAGATAACAAGAGTCTGAAACTCACTACAACAGAAAGTACTACAACAAGAAGGCTACTGCTACTGGACTCTACTGGGCCCAGCACCCTCTGCAACTGGAGACTCGGGCTACTCAACACCTGGACCTGAAAAGGGTTATGAGTAACAAAGTCAGCAAACACTGAGTAAAATGGTAACCAACTAACTAAAGCACTAAATGCTAACAGGTAATTTATCTTTTCCAATTACTTTATTTTACAAGCTATTCCTTTTTACCCATTGGTTTATTTTTCATATCTCTTTCTTGATCTTGAATGTTCCTCGTGGGAACGATCTTGATTGCAGTATTTTCCGAAGAGTAGAAGGCACACGTGGTGCTCTCCTGGCCGGGAGGGTCCCCCGTGATAATCCTACACTCAGTCAACCACCCTGGGGTCACTGTGTAGACGTAGCGGTGACTACGGCACGCGCGATAAGCGCACGGATAGCTACCCCGCACTGACACGCAGTCAGTCGTTTCCGCTAGCGGGTATGCCCAAAGTACAGCACGAAACAGTATAGGGCCTAGCCCTCTCAGTAACAAGGGTCTAACCCCTCAGAACTAAATAGGGGTCTCGCCCCTCCACAGTCCGTGCACCCTCGTCTTACTACCCTGGTTTGCCTAGAGGGCCAAAGAAAAGTCGGTGTAGGTTGGTTAGCTTAACTCCGGTTCCCGTGGGGTGGCTAGCTCCCTCCCTACACTAATAGCTCTCCCCGGTACTATGTACGCGAAGGCCAACAGTAGTTGGTGTAGAGTAGCCATTCCTAACCCTAGGTCCTAACCCAAGGGCGGTTAGCTCCGCTCTACACTAAAAAGGGGACAGTTGCTCCCCCTTGGTACCACGTACTCAAGGCCCAACACACTTCCCATTCACATTTCCAGACATTTCCATTCATCCACAAGAGCTCTACTCCTAACTCCCCATAGGGTTCATGCTCATATTTCTCATGACATTACATACCAGGTTTCATCATTCACATTTCTATTCTCAGGTTATACACATGCAGCTCATATTTCCATCATTTAACATATACAACAAGTAGTGTCACAGGTAACTGTCTAACTAATACAGGCACTTCATATTTCATAGGCAGCTTCTTGTTTATTAACAGGCAGTTGTTCACATTTCTAATCATTCAGTTAGGACTGCAATTTCAAACACGCATACAGATAGTGCAAGTACTTCTCGTCCTATGATTCATGCCACATCCTAGGTTTTCTACTTATTCAATTTCACATATGCAATCAGGTTTTATAATTAAAAATAAGGGGAAACCACTCTACCAGACAACCCAGGAGTAGTGGGGGCTCGAACGGTAGGCTCATGTGCCTTTGCAAGCCCCGAACCTGCAACAGAATGGAGTCCTATACCAAGGAATGATCACAATAGAACATTCAAAATAGTATAAAAAGCCTTCTAACAAGTATAGGAACTCACAAGGAAAATACCGATATCTTGTTTGCGTAAAACGGACCTCAAACGAACCCTAAACGGGTCAAAAACAGGGCTACAACCCAAATCAGACGTCTGGCACAAGGTCTAGATGACTTAAAAGTAAACAGGAACTCACCTCAGGTTCTGCATCAACCTCAGACGTCCAGAACCTCTTCCCGACCGTCTGGACCCAGCTCCAGACGTCCGACCTCTCTCTCAGACGTCTGGGAGTGCTTTCGGTCGTCTAGTAAGCTATCCAGACGTCCGAAATGCATGGAAGGGCGTGTCCTGCGCCTTCCCGAAGTAATCCCTGCACGCGACAGCAAAATCTCTCACAATAAGCCATGCAAAACGTAGCTGCGGAGCGGCCTGCATGGCCGTATCCGCAAAAGGAAACGTACCTTCGCGAAGATCTGCTTTCAGACGTCCAGTGTAGTCACCAGACGTCTGCCCCGTTATCTGGACGTCATGCCAGACATCTGATTCTGGGAAAATCCTAGAACCAGAACCTCTTCCTACTCTCCCTCGCCGCGCATAGCTGCGGCCTCGCCTCCTCGCCTGCAGCTCCGGCTGCAGCAGTGTCAGGGACGACTCCCCTGACGCACTCCTCCTCCCGTATGCGCCGCTCCGGCCGTGTGCCCTCCGGCGAGCTCCCTCGAGCTTGCGAGCTCAAGCTCTCGCTCCTCTCCTCACGCTGCCTCTCCTCCTTGTCGCCGCTCTCTCACTCTCTCTCTCGTGCTAGCTCCTCTCGCTGGGGTGGAGAGGAAGGGAAGGTGGCTGGCAATGGTGTAGTGGGGAAGAGAGGGAGGGGGAGAGGGGTTTTATAGAGGTGCATTAGGGTTCGGTGAAGGAAAGAGGGAAAGAGAGAGAGAAAGGGTACTATCTGCGCGCAGCCTGCGCATAGACACAAGGCTCGTACAAAAAATTTTGATTTCTAGATGTCTGAGAAGGGGTTCAGACGTCTGACCGATAGTCCAGATGTCTTAAAAGGCTCAGGACAGAACGAGTCTTTACAAAGTGTTAGGCAAAGAATTAACACACGTCTCTATTTGATTGAAAAAGTTGTTAACCTATGATATTCAAGGTAAAAAGTAGGGGTTAATGATCGCGCAGCAATCATATGCCCTAATTTGCCTGAATTAAGGTAGAACCTAGCTTAACATAGGCATTCTGCATACATACACATCATACTTTGCATCCTAGATGATTTATTTGTTTTATACATAATAATGTGCTATTTGAGGGGTATTAATAATTGCAGGTAATTCAGGCATGCGGATGACCGATCCAACCTTATGGATTTGTTTAGAATGATGACAGGAGTCCAAAGCTTCCAAGATCGCATCAATCAGACTCCTGTAGCACCTTAGGGAGTTTGCAAAAGAAGCAGAGCCAAGGGGCAAATTGAAGAATATCTGAACCTCAGATGACAAATCTAACCGCATGGATGGATTCGGATTGATGTTTGCAGTCTACCGACGTAAAAATCAACTCAATCGGGAGCTTACATCATCAGATACAAGGAGAAGGTGGACGGCTATGATGGCGCCACATGGTGCCATCATAGCCGCCCCCTCGTTGCCCCCCAGCCTTTGAAGATCATCCTTTGCACGTTGTGGGTTGTTGGATCTCCATCCAACGCCCACGAATGCGCCACTTTGCCTGCCTTCAGCCGCTTCATTGAGCGAGGATGAGATCTCGATTGTTGGATTTCCATCCAACGGCTGAGGGCGGCTGCACATGAGATGGCAACTGCAACAACTCGCGCGCATAGCATAGCAGAAAGTGTGCTTAACCAATGAGCGATGCCAGTTCGAGTTGCGATGTGGGAGTTGGCCATGCGCGGATGAAATTCAATCATTCGATCTTCATCAAGCGGCAACAGGGGTGGCCGCATGGCGCACATGGATGCGAGGGAGTGAGATGCACGTGATGACGCACACTTAGGATTCAAGAGGGTGTGGCATACTCTCTTTTAAGCTATCCGATCGAGAGATCGGACGGCTGAGATGGCGTAAGGAGTTCAGGCACGATTGAAGGTCGTGTGGTGTGCGCGAAGGCGGAAGTGCAAGCACAGGCAAGCGGAGATCGTGAGATGGAGATCCAAGGGCGCACATTGCACCACATGTCAACACCAGATTAAATCTATAAATGGAGAAGGACTTGGAAGGCTTAATCAGGACCATTGATCTCCCGATTAACAGATCTGATCAACCTAAAGATTTTGCACGTAATTATGGCCTCCAGTGCCCTAAATATCCTTCACTAAAGCTATTAAAAGAGGCCTAAGGGTCCCCTTTGAAGGTATTCAATTGTTTTCCTTTTTCTTCCTCCTTCTACAACCCCTCTACCTTCTTCTTCCCATCTTCTCTACCTCCATCTCCGCATCTTCGTCCGAAGCGTCCGTTGAGCCACCTTGGCGAATCGTTGCTGCTATCCTCAACCTCTCCAGAAGGCCACCACGGACCACCCGTGGTGCCCTTGTTCTGCTACATAGATAGTTTATGTTCATGCTTAGAATTTGTTTAGTTATAGTTGCATGTATGCAATTCATGTTCAAACTCTCTGCTTGATATATATATTCTGATTTATTATCTATGATATTTAGTAATTAGATTTAGAATAAGAGCATGAAATCAAAAGTACTTTCTGCCTCCCTGTGAACGATTGGGACTCACCAGTTCCATTAATTTATTTGTCGAGACATATTTCATACTATACTACAACTCATTTATCTTTTATGCGATTTATGCCCTGAACAAATTGGCGTCGTTGCCTGGGAGGCACGGTGACTTTTGATGTCATCTCTAACATAGTATTTTTGTGTGCAGGTTGAATCACACGAAGCGGTGAACAAGACAAAGCGGGCACTGCGAAAAATCAGGTGCACACATTCTTGTTAGAAATTCGACCATAAATTGATTGACATCTTTAAAATTCAATAGCTGTGTTTCTGATGCTCCAAAAATTCTGAAATTTGGACTGGAACTAGACCATCAAATTATCTTTCCAAAGCCACATTTCCCAAAAGAAATTTCTTCTGTGGAATTTTTAAAAATTCGTGGAGTACATATGGGTCAGATTGCTTGAAAATAGAACTTTTGTGAACTTTAGAAATCAATTCTAACCAACATACAAATAGGATTTACTCACGACTTGTGGGTTTGAAAGAGAATCAAATTAACTTTTATTATCATATTTTTACAAAATTTTTGGAGTATATTTGATACCATTTCCAACAGAAAAATCAACATGGGGTCTAAATCCCAAATTTGACCCTTGGTTTGTTAAAAATTCATAACTACTTGTTGGAAATAGTAAAAATTTTGGAAAAATACTCTCTAAAAAGCTTATTGAAAAAGGAATCCTCTTGCCAAGTTTCATAACATTTGGATTCCATCTTACTTGAGAGTATCCATTTGAATTGTGATCTTCAATTTGAAAAAAAAAAACTTAGAAGTGCATGAGCTAATAGGACTACATAGACTAACTTGGACTCCGATGAGCACAAGAGTTAGTCGGTGAGGTGAGTCACCTTGTGGATTGCCCACCATTTACGAAATTGAAGAAACATGTTTAAATTCATGAAAATATATCAAATAACATGCATTTAGCTTGAAACTACTGGATAATTTCAACATCTCTTGCAAAACCTGGTGTCTAAGCCTGTGGGGTAGCGTCAAACGACCGTGGCTGCGGGGTAACGGAAGCAGAGATGAAATTCGAAGGAAGAACCTTCCTCGTAGTCCCCTCGTAAACAACCTGGCTGGGTTAGCCTAAGAGGCGGGAATTTCTTATAGTCGGTCTCTCGTCGAATTTTTTTAATAACACAAACTTAAACGAAAAATCTAGTCATCTGATCTAAAGGACCACTCTGATTAACAAGGCCTTAGCCTTGTTCTGCTTAACCACACCAACCCTTTGAGTTGATGTATGCAAGGAAGAAGGTCGTTAAGACTTAAACTTGTGGGACCTTGGGAGCCGAACCCAAGGCGGCAAAAGCGATTCTCGCCCAACCTTTCTTCCGAACCTTCTTTCACTCGATTAACTGAGATGGCTAATCCCGATCCTCAAGTTGGTCAGGACCCAATGGGTCGTCTGGAAGCCAGGGTCGAGGAAACAGAATAGAAATACGAGCAAAGCATTGACAGGATTCTGACAACACTTGACAGGATGCAGCATCCACTACGCGGAGACACAACTGCGAGACTTCTACGATCCGACGACAACAATTATAGCACCTCAGGTCCGAATTCTCGCAGGCGGAGATGCATTCGAGTTGAAGTTGAATCTCATAAGTCTGATTCAGACTCATTTCCATGGAAACTCGAATGAGGATCCCTTCCAACACATCAAAGATTTGAGTCGGATTGCAGAGTCAATTCGACCCAGGAATGTAGATATCGAAATTGTTCTCATGAAGCTTATTCCTTTTTCTATCAACAATAAAGCTGCTTATTGGTTCAAGACTATCAAGAGGCCAATTGGAGCTTGGGAGGAATTACGTCATGAATTCCTCCAAAAGTTCTTCTCGATTGATCGAACAAATGCTATGAGGCACGTGATCACGACCTTTGCCCAAGGCCTTGGAGAGAAGCTGCATGACGCCTGGGATAGATTCCACGATCTTCTCAGGAAGTTCCCACACCATGGTGTACCCAAATGGCACCTCGCTCAAGTCTTTTACCATGGGCTGGATGACACACATCGGTACCTGACCGATGCATCTAGCAGTGGGAATTTGCTCGCGAAGGACAAGAACAGCGCATTTGAACTGTTCAAGTCCTTAGCAGAGAACTCGATTAATGCCACCTCAATGAACCAGTTCTAGCGACCTGGACAACAACGAGTCAGTGTCCACAAAGCTCAAGTCGAGTTTACCCGAGCCGACGTGGACATTTTCACCAAAAAGCTTGATAAGGTGGATCTGCTCAATAAGAAGCTCGATGAATTAATGCGAGCAAGATCTGGATCTTTTGGCAGCACTGCTCCATCTTACTCCTCTCAAGCATCCCGAGCCCCCTCTGCTCGTACATATCCGCTCACTTGGGATGTTTTCTCTCCATCTCCGAAGGATCCTGCGTACCATGAACCTGTGAACAATGTGGATCTAGTGCCGTACAATCAGGGTTACGCACCATATGATGATGCAAGTGCATATTCTTTTGATGAATTTACATCTGAGACATCTTCGGCCTACAAAGATGTCAATGCTATTCAGGGTTACGGACGTAACCCGTATTCTAAAACGTATAACCCTGGTTGGCGCCAACATCCCAATTTCTCCTGGTTTGGTAACCCACAGAGACCGAGTTAAGCTCCACACTACCAGACCAAGCAATATGGGAATGCACAGAACACATACCCAAGGCAGTAGCCATTCTCATTGCAGCAACAGACACGCTTTACCTATCAGCCGTACGCCAAGCTGCCAACTATCCTCCAAAGCAGGCCGACTCTTTGGAGTCTCTGAAGGAGGAATTGTAGGAATCAATTCGGAAATCTACTCATGACAACCTGCAGATAATGAAGGCAATGGCTGACCAAATTCAGAGCATACAAAACACGCAAAACCAGATGATGCAAGAGCATATGTCACAGGGAGCTTTGCCCTCCCAACCTGTCCCAAACCTGAGATATGTGCAAAATCAGGGCACCTCGCTTAGATTCCAAGCACCACAGGGGCAGGTACATGCTGTTGTGCAAGCCCCTCCTGCACCACCTGGTTATGGGCTCGATCAGCCACCTCTGTTGCCAAAACCTGTGTATTCAGGCCAACTCACTCCTCTACCCCTTCATGGACAGCACGTCGATGCAAAAGCTGCCACCTTAAGGAGCAGAAAGACTATGCAGGACCAGCTACCTAGGTAAGCGGGTAATAATTTGTTCTACTCTCTACTGCAAGATGGCTCACAACCCTCTTCCTCTTACAAGCCATCTTCATTAGATAAAGGAAAGAAGCCCCTAGACCCTGAGATTCCCGTCCCTTTTCCCATGGCTCTAACGCGAGAGTTAGCACGAAAAAGGGATACGCGGAATTTCGAAGACCTAAAATCTATGTTCAAGGAAGTTCACATTTAGGTCCCTCTCCTCGAAGCAATAAATCACATCCCTGTTGTTGCTAGGTTCTTCATGGACTACTGTACTCCGAAGTGACAGCAGAAAATCAGATGACAAGAGGTATTATCTGAGGAAGCTAGCGCTGTTATCTTAGTTGACTTACTGCCTAAAAAGGACCCAGGCACACCATTGATTTCCTGCATTTTGCAGGATTCCCCTTTTGATAGGGCCCTTCTTGACTTGGGGTCATCCATCAACCTAACTCCTACTGTAGTATTTGATCAATTTTGATTTGGGGAGTTAAAGCCCACCTCAATTACCATATAGTTGGCTGACCGATCGGCGAAAACGCCGAAGAGGGGTGGTTGAAAATGTGATCGTGAAAGTCTAAGGATTCTTCTTTCCAGCGGACTTTTTTGTTCTTGATATGGAGGTTCCTCCTAATCTCCGTGATGCATCGATTATTCTAGGTCGGCCGCTCTTGGCAACTACCGCGCAAACATTGACTGTGAATCAGGGTGCATGGAGATTGCCCTAGGGAACGAAAAGCTTAGATTGGACATTTTCAGGGCATCAAAGAACTTCTATTGCGATCTAATCGAGGATGGTGAAGATGAAGATTCAGCTTTCTGTGGGAATATTGGGCTCCTCTGTAGCGACCCAATGGCGCATTCATCTTCACTATTAAGGGTTTTAGATTGCAGTCCACACAGGACTGAGAATAATGGCATACACATTTCATCCCATGGATCTGGTTGTCATGGGTGTTCATCTATTCCCAACATCCCTGATCCTAACTATCCTGTCCTATCTAGCACTAATATCTTAAGACAAGATTACATGACCATTGTAGACGGATTCTCCATTTGTCAGGATCAACAGATTTCCGTTGTTGTTTCCTCTCCTCCCCTGCATAAACCCTCTC
Source organism: Thalassia testudinum (assembly GCA_037157565.1). NCBI lineage: Eukaryota > Viridiplantae > Streptophyta > Magnoliopsida > Alismatales > Hydrocharitaceae > Thalassia > Thalassia testudinum. Next base: position 153,286,953 of record JAZHRO010000031.1, read on the forward strand.
CCCACCCTCTGATACTAGAGTTACAGCCCTTACCTGATTCGCTTAAGTATGTGTTTTAGGGAGAAAGTGAGACGTATCCTGTGATTATTAATGCTCACTTGACTCCAGACTAGGAACACCAGTTGATTTCCGTTCTGCAAGCACATAAGGCTGCTATCGGGTGGGGCATTGCTGATCTCCATGGGATTTGCCCCTCATATTGCACTCACCATATCTACACTGATGAAGGGGTGAGACCATTGAGACAACCTCAAAGATGCCTAAATCCAAATATGTTGGAGGTTGTCAAGAAGGAGATCATTAAATGGCTGGACACGAGCATTATCTATCCAATTTGCAACAGCCAGTGGGTGAGTCCCATTCAGGTTGTGCCTAAAAAGGCAGGACTCACTGTGATAAAAAATGAATTGGGCAAATCCATCCCGACCTGCACCACGACTTCTTGGTAGGTCTACATTGATTATAAGAAGCTAAACTCGGCTACCAAAAAGGATCATTTTCCTTTACCCTTTATTGATCAGATTTTAAAATAGTTGGTCGAGCATAGTTTCTTCTACTTTCTGGATGGATACTCCGATTACAATCAAGTAGCAATCAACCTGGAAGATCAAAACAAGACGACTTTTACGTGTCCCTTTGGAACATTCGCTTTTAAGCGGATGCCCTTCGACCTCTGCAATGCACCAACTACTTTTTAGCGATGCATGATGGCCATCTTTTCAGACATGATCGAGGATTGCGTAGAAGTGTTCATGGATGACTTCTCCATGTTTGGAGATTATTTTTCATCTTGTCTTGATAACCTCACAAAGATCCTGAGGATATGTATAGAAGTTAACCTAGTACTTTCATGGGAAAAAAAGTCATTTTATGGTGAGGGATGACATCGTACTATTCACAAGTGAAATCAAGGTTTTAAAAATTACGTTGTAGTATACTCAAAATCGCTTTGAAAACAAATAATATTTATTACTCGAATTTGAAATCCGAGGTCGAACATAGGGAGCAATATGACAATTTTAAACTCAGGATCACAATTTGAATAAAAATATAAGAGATTGCAACAATAATAATGTCAGGTATCAATGTGCAAAAAGAATGGAGTAAAAATGGTGATTTGAATCACCAATTACTCCTTACAAATAGCCACTAAATCAATAGTATTAATAAAGCCTCAAATATATGCAATCATACGATCTAGGCTTATATCAGACGGCTTAAACAATCGGTGGCTACAGTGCTTCCAAGAGACTCAAGGGTCTCTTTTCTCTGTTGCTTTCTTTCTCTTCTCCTTTCTTCTCCTTTCTTCTTTCTTCTAAAGCCTTCTTCCTTGTGTGGCTCTCCTTCTTCTTCTATCCTCTGCTTCTCCTGCCTTGTCTTCTCTTCTACTTTCTGTTCTTCTTCTTTGATATCCCTTCTGTTCTTCTACTCCTCTCCTTCTGCTATTCTCTGCTATTCTTCTTCTTCAACTCTTCTTCTTCACGCAGAGGGGGATTCTTCTTCAAACGGCTAAGTGTCAGCCGTTATTCTCTGTAGCAAAACCCCTTGCCCCACACACGATCCTCTCTTTCTCTCCCTAGGTCACGCTCTCCTAGAGCCTCCAACAGTACTGAGTTATCAGGCTTCAGACCTAGAGCGCACCAGGGTCCAGGGCTGCGGGCGTGATCACAGCAGAGGAGTGGAGTCAAGTTAGGCGGGTCGGGTCTGCGCTTGGCTCATGGGGGATGGGTCATGGGTGAGGCGTAGGTGAGCGGGTGAGCAAGGGACCTCACCCCCCAAGTGTCTGAGGCAATAAGCCCCAGACACTTTTTCAATTTATGTAGCTTCAAGCACTCCTCAGTCCATGATGTGGGACTAGATCCCACCGCCTTTCTTTGCATGAGACTGCAGCTACTTCTTCACGTGATTGTGGTCAAAAACTTAATCAAAGAGCCAAATTGGCTCCTTGGTTACGCTCCTGGAGATGTTCTACTGTGCCTGGAGCTTTGCCTGGGGCCTGTAGGTGCTAGAACAGCTTCAAGCTTCGCTCGAAGCTTCGTTAATGGCGGTTGAGGTAGAGAATACCTGAAGAAAAGAATACAGCCTTGCGGCCAAGTTGAAGAGGTTCAGGAGCTTCGCAGGGATGCGATGAAGGTGTGGGTGGCTGTGGCGTATTGCGAAGGTGTGTATAGGTGGCTAGAGAAGACGAAATAGGTCAAAGATGATGGGTTTGTTTGGTGGGGAGTTCGGGTGGATGGGAAGGCAAATAGAGATAGAGGTTTTGTACGCGGAGGGACGGCGGTGCTTTTGGGAGTTGTGGCAAGGTGTGTGGATGAGTGTAGCGTGCAGAGGACCTTGCTGGAGATGCTGCCAGAGATGGGGAAGATGGAGGTGAGCAACGGCGGTTGGTGGTTCGTGTGTCTATGAGGGTGGAAAAATGAAATAAAAAGAGAGAGGGAGCTAAAGAAGGGCTTAGCGAGAGGATAGGGAGGTGGAGGGCTTCGATGTTGGTCGACCGGAGCCGGAGAAGGAAGTTGGTGCGGCAAGGCGGCGACGTCGACTGAGGTAGAGGCACAACCTCTCGTTGGCAGGAGAGGTTCGCGAGGATGAAGGGAAGCTAGTCGGCCATCTAATTTGATGGTTGGATGGCCAGAGGAGAAGAGGGAGAGGAATCACCGGAGCAGGTTTGAAGGTGGCCAGAGATGGAGTAGAGGGGGATTTCTCAGGCCAAAACATGCTAAAATGCACGGTCGTGCCCTTGGGATCTTTTTATAGGGCTCAAAAGGGGTTTTGAGCTTGGAAGCCAAGCTTCCAAATTAGGAATCGTCATCGGAGTAGAAAACCCAATTGTTCCACGAGTTCGCATTAGGATTTGGGTGAGGATTGGAGCCCAAGATGCAGCTCAAATTATAGGGAAATCTCTCAAGAATCTCCCTTCTAATTTTGGAAGGGATTTGCTAATCAATCAGGGAGAAATTCCTAGTCGAAGGTCGCCGGAGTAGGATTCCTCCGCGATAATGGACAGACCTATTTGCAAAGAGTGACGACAAAGATAAGGGCCTTTTTGTAAGGAATTTGAAAGTTAGGGGTCTGAATGAGATAGAAAGAGTCTAATTGGACCAAAATGCAAATTTTATCAAGATGATCTTAGATTGGGTTCAAATTTTGGTAAAAACCTAATTTGGACCCAAGGAAACTAATGGTGAAGTTAGATTTAGGTTTTGACCAAGTTTGACTAAGTAATTTATGCAAAAACCTAAATTAGGGCAAATGTCAATCTGAGACTCTATTTTTGGGTCAAGACGGGTTCTGATGGTCAAATCAAGCATACCAAACCCTAAATAATATTTTTATATGAATTTTAGATGATTTAGGTGAATTTTATCCTGACCAAAACCTTAGTTAATTAAGTAGGTCTGTTTTTAGAGTTTCAAAAGTCATTTAATTTTCAAAACACATGCAAACCCTTTTCTGTCTGTTCTAACCCACTTGTTAGCCTTTTATGATCATTTGACTCTTGATTACCCCCTAGGAAAACCCGTGGTTGTACTGCATTCATGATGTGATGGTAAAATTGTAGTTTTAACCTTATTTTCTTGTCTTTCTCTCAGAATGGATTTGTAATGAATTATGACCTTCTAAGGGCTATGTAGGAGCATTTAAAGACTTAATCAGATCAAATTGAGCTAGTTTATGGCTCATGGTGGTGTTCCCATCACATACTAGGTCACAGGATCTCCTCTAATGGACTCGAGGTCGACTGAGCTAAGTCCAAAATCATTTCGCGCTTACCTCTGCCTAGCTCAGTCAAGCAAATCAGATCATTATTAGGTTATGTCGAATTTTATCGAAGATTCATTCGAGATTTCTCAAAAATTGCTCGTCCATTAACGAATTTTCTAGTAACCGACACTCCCTTTGATTTCGACTCCACGTGTCTCAGTGCTTTCAAGACCTTGCGAAGCGCTGTTTCAAGTTTACCTATTCTCCAACCTCCCGATTGGTCTCTAGACTTTGAGATGATGTGTGAGCCTTCAACTTCGTTGTTGGAGCCGTTCTTGGCCAACGTCGGGAGTGCCATCCATTCGTAATATACTACGCTAGAAAAATACTGAACGAGGCTCAACGTAACTATATAGTCACTGAGAAAGAATTTCTAGCTGTGGTATTCAGGTTGAAGAAATTCAGGTCATACTTACTCGGGTCCAGAGTTATTATCTTCACTGACCATTCCACCCTCCGGCATTTGTTGGCAAAGAAGGATGCCAAACCCTGCCTTATTAGATGGATCCTTCTTTTGCAGGAGTTTGATGTCGAAATCTGTGACAAAGCCGGAGCCCATATGTTGTGGCAGATCACTTGTCTCGGCTAGACCCAGTCTATATTCAGTACTCCCAGTCGAAATCAGACTGATTTCCGGATGAGTCTCTGCTGTCCATCAACTCTGTTGAGTTTCCTTGGTATACTGATATAGCGAACTATCTCGTCACAGGCAGGCTACCTACGGGATTATCTAAGGATCAAAAACTCAAATCTATATTAGAGGCTAAATTCCATTTTTGGGATGGCCCACTACTCTTTCGCATTGGGGCTGATCAGATCATCTGAAGATGCGTCCCTGATTCAGAAATCTCTAGTGTGCTATCCTTTTGCTACAGCGATGCTTGTGGGGGTCATTTCTTGGGCCGAAAGACCGTTGTAAAGATTTTGCAGTCGGGATTTTTCAGGACAACCATTTTCAGAGATACACACGAGTTTTCCAAGTGCTGTAAGCGATGCCAGTTGGTCAGTTCTATGACCCGAAGAGACATGATGCCTCTCCAATCTATTCTCCTCGCAGAAGTGTTCGATGTTTAGGGCATCAACTTTATGGGCTCCTTCCCGAACTCGCATGGCTTTGAGTACATACTCCTCACAGTAGACTATGTCATGGCACCATTTGATGAGTCGATTATTCACTTTTAAATTCGTTTGTCACATAAAATGATGCGTCGTTTGTAGTTCTATGTGGTGGAAAAATCGACTAATCAACAATTAATATAACCACTCAATTAGGAGAGGGTCGTATCCATAGGGAGGCAATGACATATTTAAACTCGCACTGGTTAAAAACATATGTTCACGGTTAGTTTCGTCGAGAAATCGAGCCAAATCTACCTTCAGATTAAGAAAACATCAAGAGAACATGCTGAAATGGCATTTATGAGAAAGAGGGAGGTCACTTGCATAAATTAGCCACAATATTTAATTAATAAATTCAAAATAAAAGAGTGGCAATGGCATGTGAATGTAAATATTAATTCGGTAAGAAACAGAGCATTTGCTCCCTTTGTGCGTGCGCGATGAGGAGGCCGCGGTCGGGTGTGTAGAGCTTGGAGGTGGTTGGCCACGACGAGGACTACGTGTTGGCGGTGACGGTGCATCAAACGACCGTCGGTGGTCTCGCCGACGACGAGGAAGGCCGACAATGGTGGCGGCAGCTTGCTGGCGTGGGCGGGCTGCTGTCAACCTTCAGAGGGTGTGGTTGAGTTTCTGAGGTCGAGGCGAGTTCATTGATGTTGGTGGCGCGAAGCTCCAAGGCTAGATGAGGCAGTTGTGTTGTGGGTGCTTTGGGTACCTTCATCAACAGAGAAGAAGAAGAAGAAGGAGGAGGAGAAGCCAGCTGGAGTGAAGCATGCTGTGCGTGGGCTGCTGGTGGAGAGGCGAAGTGCTGCTGCTGGGCGCGCGAGTGCTATCAAGCCGCTTGGGCGTGCGGGCACTTTACTGCGAGCGACGTACGCACACAACAGAAGTAGGCGCGGGAGGTGCTGGAGGCGCGCTGCTTGTGTGCTGCGTGCGGCGGGGGGGATGAGAGCGCATGCGCGCGCAGGCTGGTGCGGGTGGGAGTGCTGAGGAACTTGCGCGGGTGTGAAGGCGCGTAGAGCGCACGCTGTGGGCGAGCGGAGGTGCGGTGCACGGGTGCTGGAGGCTCTAGAAAAGGTAAGGAGGCGTGGGGGTGCTGGTTGAAGTGAAGATGCACGGTGATAGGCGCAAGGAGGAGAGGTTGCAGCTCTGTGTGCTGCAGTGAAGGTGATGCTGCACTGCAGGGGGTGTGGTACCTGTGCGTGGTGAGGACCACAAGAGGTGCAGGGAGCTAATAAAGAAGAAGCACGGTGATGGAACAGTGGCAAGTCGTGCATCAGTAGATGCACTCATGGTAGGCAAGCTTCAAGGAGCTCGTACACGGTGGCGACCAACTCCATCCTCTTGGCGCGGTGGTCTATCACCCCACTGGCTCACGGTGCGGTGGAGCTCGGCCTTGGAGACCACGGTGGTGGAATGGAGTACATGGTGGTGGAGTGGGGCGGTGTCTCCTCGAGCTCGGCTGCCTCCTCCTCTCCCTTGTAGTCAGCTACCCCGACCAGATCCAAAACACCTGCTCCTCCATGAATGGGGTCTTGACTACGGCAGTTGGAGGAAGAAATGTAGTCGTTTCTCATAGAAGAAGAATAAAATAATAATAAAATATTATGGTTATTTATATACAAACCCTCAATGTTTATGTTAATTTAAAATAATGCATGCAATGCACCTAATTGGTTAACTAATTAAATGAATGCAATTCTAAGTTAATTCTAAATGCATTTAAATATGAATGCAATGCATGAATTATGTAATTCAATTAGAAATATGAATTAATCTATTTACATCCTAATTTATGCTAAATAAATGTTAGAATTAACTTAATGTCTAGGCACTTAAATACTTAAATAGCCCACAAATATGGGCTAATCAAATACCCCCATGCCTAGTTTTTGCTAGTCCCTAACAAATCCAAACAAAACCTAACACTCCAAGTAGACTAGCCAACCCAATCAGTCTTCCTTTAGAAACATATTAAGTTCAAACTTTAGACCTAAGGTTCCCAAGTAGTTGTTAAATTACAGACTAGGTCGGCTAAAGATGAGTTGCAGGCACAAGTTTCTCTGATTTCTGACTCTACCCTAAGGTTTATTGATCCCTGAGATTAAAGCATCCGTGCATGTGCATTGGTCTGAGTTATTTGAGTTAAAGGAAAAAGGATATTTTTTTTTTGAATAATATATATATAAATTTTTTTTGTTTGATTCCTCTAAGTCTAACCTCAGATCAGCTATCAACATGATCTGTGTTGGATTCATTGTCCCCATCATCGTACCTCGAAGGGTGCCTGGCTTTCATTGCTTCGAGATAGCACTGCCCATAGCGATCCCAAGAACTCCTAGCAATCAACACTTCGAGATAGTATCGCCCATGGATTTCTTAAGCGAATTCAAGTCTATGGCAATTGGCACTTCGAGATAGGGCCGCCCATGGTACCTGAACCACACAATGCGCTTACATGCCCCCAGTAAGATGGATATCCTAAGAGACAAGCACCGAGGAGGTAATATGTTCTCATTGCATCCTCAAGGTGAGTATATACTCCACCTCTCATGCGGCGGGAACTCTTCCAATCAAATTTTCAAGCCTCTCTTAAGTCAAAACTAAGAGAACCAAATCTCTTTTAAGAAAGGAATTAAGTTGATTACTTACACCAGACCAAGTGTGTGAAATTTGGATGTTTAGGTTACAAGGACTCGTAAACCAAAAGGTAGAACAAGACTCCAGGTACTACCCCACCTTTTAACTCAATCCCTAGCTTTCCTTCCTCAACCTCTTGAGGAATGGTCCACAACTTAACTCCTACTTAAGTTTTTAAGTCCACAAAGGACCCTAAAGGTCAAAAGCTAGTAGCTCATTTAACTTCTAAAGTTCGACCCTAAAACCAACTTAGTCTCACCTAGAGTTCTGATTTGCTTAAGAATGTAGGACCTAGCCAGTTAAACTCAATAATTACAAAATTTTTTATTTTTTATTTTATTTTATTTTATTTTTATTATTTTTCAATGCAAATGTATGCAATGAAGAATGCTTTAATTAAATGCATGAATGCACTATGCTATGTATATCCCTAAGTACACCCCCCCATGCCTAAAATCTGCAATGTCCTCATTGCATAGAAGGATATTACCTGGATCAGAGATGGGCTGCCGTTCTTTTGTTAGCAGTCGAGTAGCCAAAGAACTTGCAAATCAGGTTCAAGGATTGCAAAAATAGACCCTAAAAATGAGCAAAGTAATGCTGGCCTAGAAAACAGGTAACCTAAGATGTTGGCGAGCTGATGATGAATCCCGATAGCAAATGCTCACCCAACCAAGATGGGAATAAAATCTTCCTAGGTCACCAGAAGAGGTTCTAAAGGATAAACTAGCATAACAACCTCCAAAGGGGTAGGGGGAGGATGGCAAGGATCCTCCAAAAGGAATGGGGAAGGAATGGTGCAGAGATAAAACCCCAGGGCAATGGACTGACTAAAGAAATCATCAATCCATACCTGATACTCCATTACAAGAGATATTGGTTTGTTAAGCCCCCCGGTCAGAACAAAAGTAAGCAAATATCTAAGGCAAGGATCGTCTAGGGTGTCCAAGTTTCGAGGTTGCGGGATGGCCATAAGATCTAGGTTGGGTTTAATAAGCTTGGTGTCCATCCCTAACACTCTTTCCAAATCCTCAATTGCATCCCTAGCATTCCTTGCACTATACCAGTATCTTCCTACACTTCATCAGGAGTCAAAATTTCACCTTCAGACATAAGCGAATAAGAGGGTGACTTCGAAACAAATGAAGGCAGGTTGGAAACAATAGATCTAGGGATTATCCTATCAATGTCATCCCTGGGTTCTTGTTCTTTACTCAAATCTTCTCCGGAGTCTAGATGTGAATCCACATAAATCTTAGAAGTTGCTTCCAAATTTTCCATCATTTCATCATGAGGAGAAATATCATCAATGGGTGTGCTAAGGAAACCAAATTTGGTCAAATTTGTGACATCCACAGGGGATAACTCTTCAAATAAGACATAATCACTCTTAGTGTCACTTTAAATCTTGAATGTAGGTTCCTCATATAATTCGTCTTTCTCCTCATCATATGATTCATCATATACCCGAGGTCTAGAATCATTTAATATCTTAGCAGATCCCCTAGGGTACTCTATCTAAGGTAACTGGTTTACACTGGTAACATCGGACTCTTCAGATAGGTCAATTTCTTCAGAGTTAAGTTCCTTAAGGGTGGGCTTGAGTTCCATCTCGTGATCAGAAGGGAGGGTAGGATTAACAACTTGACTTCGACCCACTTCATCAAATGTCACGAAAATACTATCATCTGGGTCGAGGTCTTCCAATGTACCATCATTCCCTTCTTTTGACTCCAATATAATTCAGGTGGATACTCAACCTTATCATCATCTTTCTCGGGTTGCCACCCATCCAATGCATAGCTACTTTCATATGTATCTTCCTCCTACTTAAGGCGTGGATCTCTCAAGGAAGTGTCATCTAATGGGGAGGTTTCAAAATCGAACCTCGAAAAGTAGCTATTCTCCCTTACATAATCCCCAAAATTTCCCTCCAACTTAAAGTGTAGCTCTCCCACAGGAGATGCACCTATTGTAGATGGGTGTACGTCATCCTTAATGGGGTAGATTGGGTGGCTAATTTCATCTCTTTCTTGTTGGCCTGCTCTCGAAGATTCTCCTAACAATGCAATCATTTCGTCTTGCATTTTCTATATTTCCATCTTCAAGGAGGAGAGGTCATTTCTATTATGAGAGAGTCAGGCTCAGGCTTATAATACCCAGGAGTGTCTGTCCAACCATTATAATTATTCAAGGAGGGTGGGTTGGGTATTTCTATGGTGTGTGGGATATTGGGCAAAGCAAATCCTGCTCCTAGGTTCTGCTCACTGATTTGGGGCTTAACTAGGCCAATACTCCTATAATAGGAGTAAAACGGATCCCAATGATTGTCATTATGTCCATCAAAGGATGGACCATCTCGGTGTATGGGATCGAAGAGTGCAGAGTGGGGGTAAGGGTGTGGGTAAGATGTGAAAGGATGAAAATCGATGTGGTCCATTCTAACTCACACCTCAAGCAGAATTCCCCAAGCAAAACACAATTCAAAAAGGACTTTTTAGGTCTTTCCCAATTTAGGCTTTTGATTTTAAGTCAGATTGTAGGTGACAATACAATTTGTTCAATCAATTTACGCGCTTATTGTCGACGTACGGCTCGCCTAAGAAGACCCAGTTGGAGCTTAGGTGTTCTTCCCTAAATCTCAAATGGTAGAGCAACTCCGAAGACGAAAGATCGAGGGATGCAAGTAGGCCTAAGCCTTCCTTTGAAGCTATGCTTTCGCGGTGCTTCTCAACTACCCCTAAAAATCCGTGACAGGGTATCCCACTCTTTGAAGTTACAAAACCTTTGATCTCAAGTTCCAAACACTTTAGAATCCAACAATAGGAGGGTTCTTGTCTTAGTATTTCCAAACCTAAGGAGTGTCTAAAAGCGTGCCGTGGTGCAAGAGGTATAAGTGTGCATACACCGCAAAAGATTTTGAATTTTGAATCACACTCCAAGTTTGAAAATCAAATCCTTGGTTTTTAAAATGTCCCTCCTTTAATTAGTCCTTTTTCCAGAAAATATGTGACCACTTGTTAGATCTATTCAATACAGATTAGGTGGTCTTGAAATTAGTCCAAATGCATTTGCATGACAGGTAGAAATGCAAAGTTAGAAGTGCATACCTGATTCCAGCATTCTTCATGCAATATGCAAGACAAAAATTAGATTTAGATGCTACTCATACATTCCTAAATGATACAACCTAGGGGCAAGCAGCTTCTAGCAGATAGCTTTTTTTTTTTTAGCTACTTTTGCACAAGCAAATTAAAGGGTAAACAATCCACAAAATAAATTAAAAACCTAAATCTAAAGAAAAGGAAACAGGCTCCCAAAAATTACTCAACACGGGCCTAAAACAAAATCGGGGAACAAACCCCTCAACTGTACCCCAGAACAAGGGTTTCAAACCAAATGTACAATGAAAAATTAAGTCTAAAGTCTTAATCCTACTCTAATCAAATCAACGACTAAATGTATAGAGATGATCATCGCGTCCTCGTTCTTCCCCTCCCTTGTAAGGTAGCTCGATCAATTTCTCCTCTGGCGACATCAAGGGTCGCCTCTCATGATGGCTGGTGTGATTGCGAGTCGTAGAATGTGAGTCGTAGATCATTGCACTCGCCTCAGAAAAAAAAAATTCAGAGTTAAATATGATTCAAAATTTAAACCAATGTGAACGAATGAACGAATGAATGTGATTTAATTAAGCCTGTTGCCTCCCCGGCAACGGTGCCATTTGACAAGTCGATTCTTCGCTTTTAAAGTCATTTATCGCATAAAATGATGCGTCGTTTGTAGCTCTGTGGTGGAAAAATTGACTAATCAACAATTAATATAACCACTCAATTAGGAGTGGGTCGTATCCTGATGAGAACCTCATCATGAGCCATAACTAGCTCATTTTGACCTAATACAAAGGATAAAAGCTCCTACATATCTCAAGGAAAGGCTTAACTCAGAGAATTCTGAGTTTGAGAAGAAAACAAGTCATAAGGGGTAAAAGTGCAATTTTACCAGTATAATCTGCATACAGGGTAATTCAGGGCCCAAACATAGGTCAAAGCAGCTTAATAAGAATAAAAGTGGGATGAGATGATCTAGCAAGGGCTACAGCACTTCCAAGAAACCAAATGATAATTTGTAACCCTAAAACAACCCACTTCAATTCACAAGGTTCGAGGCAAAGTAAAAATATAATAAACCCTCTAAAATTCATATAAAAATAATCTCTAGGGTTTAGAACCTTCAATTTGGCCTTTAGAACCCATTTTGACCTACATTGAGAACCATGCCCAATTAATAACTTAATTTGGGTTTTTGCGCAAATTGACCGGTCAAACAAGGTTTAATATGAAAATGAAATTCACCATCAGATTCCTTAGGTCCTAATTAGTCATGTATAAAAACTTGAGCCTAAGAAGAAACCTCCTTGACCGGCTTTACACTTTGGTCCTCATATATTTACTCTTTGGCCCTCAACTTCTGAACCCTCGCATTTTGGCCCCTAACTCTCCTTCGTTCTTTGCAATCAGGTCCCTCCTGCAAAACCTGCCAGCACCATGCTCCGGCGACCTTGCGCGGAGCATGGCGCCGCGCAGGGTGAGGTGGGGGACCTGGCAAGTAAACCGGGGGTGCCCTGCGTCGTCAGCCGTCGCAGGGACACCCCCCTGGTCGTTGTAGTCCACCATACCGGCCGTGCGAACGCACGGACGGTATGGGTTCTTGTTTCCGACCATTCTCCGGCGAGGGAGACACGTCGTCTCCCTCCGCCTTCCTCCCTGTTTGATCCCTATAAATACCCCCCGTTGCTCCACCGACCAGGGCAGCCTGGATCTGACGGAGAAAATCCCCAACTTTCTTCTCTTCTTCCTCCGGCAGACGCTCACCAGCTCCGGCGGTTTCCTCCCCCTCCACCTCTTCGCTCTGCCGTAATACCAGCAGCAGAGACTTCCTCCCCTGCTCTTCCTGCGCCACGCCGCACCCAGCTGGCGCCTCTCCGGCTCTCTGCTCGCCGCCGCCCCTTTCCCTGAGCATCGTCTTCTCCGGCGACAGTCGATACGACTGTCGCCCTGTTCCTCCCCCTTCGTCCCTGCAAGTAAGCTAGAGCTACTCCCCTTCTCCTCCTCTTTCTTTCCCCGCTTTCAATTTATTCAATTAAGCCCTCTACCGACCCTGACCACCTTCACCCCCTTCGCCTCCGACCACCCTCCGGCGAGCCGCTCCCATCACCTCAGCAACCCACACGGCTCGCCGACCCTCACCGAACCTCCGCCTCATCACACTGAGCACCCCCCACCCCTCCACTGCCACTCCACACCTCCGTAACACTCCCCCGAACAAACCCATTCCTCCGATTGCAGTCCGACCCAGGGCTGCCGCCAGACACCACCTTGCGGTTCCCCAGTGGTTTGATCAGGCCGAGAGGCCATATTCGTGTCCGACAGGTTTTGAGGTTCGACCGCCATTAACGCACATTGAAGCAGCTTCTCCCGCGCTCCAGGCTTGAGGACTCCAGGTCTCCAGCTGCTGCGGAGTACGGGGAGTCTTGCGAAGGCAGCCAGCCAGCAACCTATGCAAATCGAAGCCGCAGCTGCAGAAGCCAGGCCGCGGTCTCCCAGCAGGCGCACGCGAGGAAAGGTCTGCGTTTAGTCCCACATCGGTAAGCCTCACACCCGTTCCACTGTTTAAATTGATTTTGTGCAGTAGCCTTACTGCCTCAGTACACGGGGTGAGGTCCCCTTACACCCGCCCGGTTACCCGGTCTCGTCCGCGCTCACGCCCCGCGGACCTGACCCGACCCGACTTAGACTGACCTGCACTCCTCGCCCACCACGCACGCCGGTGGGCCTGGACCCAGGCGTGACCCGAACCCGATTACCCGGCAGCTCTGGGAGAGCTTTCCCAAGAGTGGTTTTAGAAAGAGAGAGAGACGCGGGGGGAGGGGGGTAGAGTAGGTTTTGCCTCTGACGAAAAACTCTGAAGTGTGCAGGCACAGGCGAAAAAGAAGACCCGCGGAAGAAGAAGGAAGCTGACTGTAGCAACAGGTAGTTAAGTCGTCTGATTTGGAAATCAGACGACGGCCTGAAGGGAAAAGAAGAAAGGAGGGGTGACGTCCCTGGCTGAAAAAAAAAAGAAGAAGCTGACACTTAGCTGCAAGGAGGAGAAACAAGAAGAAACCTTCACAGAAGAGACTGCAGAAAAAGAAGAGAGGCCAAAGCAGGAACAGCAGGAAGAAGAAGAAGAACATCACCAAAGCAGGAACAGCAGGAAGAAGAAGAAGAGCATCACCATTGCAGAAGAAGAACATCACCTCTGCAGAACAAAGAGAAAAGAAGACAACAAATTCTTTCCCTCTCTCTTTCTTTTTGTAAAAGAAACATGTATATCTCTAGAATACAACTTGCTCCCTGAGTTCGACCTCGGGAACTCTTTTATTTTCCAAGTAAAAAAATTTATTTATTTGAAATGTTGGTAGTAACCGGCTATACTACAATGTTATAACAAACTAAAACCCGGTCATCAAACTTACCGACTTCATTTTGGCGCCGTTGCCGGGGAGCAACGGCTATTCTAGAGGTAAACATTCCTGTTTCTTTTAATTTCTGATAATCTCCTCTCTTTTGTGCAGCTACAGGAACTCAAGAAGACAAGCAACCACACGACAACCACTCCGAAGACAGGTAAATTTTTCCTCTCACTATTAACCCCTAAACTCTAAAGCGGAAGAAAAGAAAAGAACAAGCAATATAGGGCTAACCTGTCTTCCATACTTAGTAACCATAAAGAGTTGCATGTTTTCAACTCATCACTCCTGCACACTATTAAGGGTATTTAAGGGCTAACACATTCTTGCTTGAGCCCTAATTGCCCAACAAAGAGTTAAATGGACCAAGTAGAGCCAACATAAGGTCAAACATTAGGATTTCAGTAGAGACACACCCCTTAATCAAGAATTGAGGAAATCCAAAAGAGGTGTGCCCAAGCCATTGATTGAAAATAATTAACAAGAAAAATCCTAAACAATTGGCTCTCTCTTTAAACACTTGGACCCTAAAAGAAAGGACCCAAAAAGCTCTCAAAGAAAAAGGTAAAGTTGACCCCTTTGGGTTAACCAACCTTAAATTAGGTCACTCTTTGCACTTAAAAAGACTAAAGTTCAAGTGAAACCTTAAGCACCCTGATCTTAAAATTGGTAGACTTAAGAGGTCAAGATCCCCATTCTGGTCTACCTGGAACCGCAGTGACAAGAGAGGTCGGGTGGGGGAAACCCTGTAACCCGTGGGGACGCTCTACCGTGTAGGGGTCTTCGCGGGACTCTCCCTCTCTGGCTGCCCAGGTAATTCTCAGGTGGACGATCTTTCTGATCAAGGGGTCCATCTGCCCCGCACCTCTATAGTCACCCAACATATTTTTGGGTGTCTTGATTGGGTCCAGCACCTTCTAAACTTACCTCTTCCAACTGTGCATGTACGGAAGGAGGTCCCTAGGACCACCCTTAAGACCTCCTTTAGAAATTCACTCTCGTCAAGGCCAAGCCTCGACGCCCGTGTTTTTGCAGCAACACCCTTACATTATTCTCTATTCTGATTCAGAACCAAGTTCTTCTTCTTCCCCCATCATGGCTCAGCCAGTTGAGGAAGAAAATAATCTGGAACACCAGCTCCAGCGACTCAATGACCTCTTCCAAAACTTCGTGCACCCACCACAGCGTCCTATGATGCGGGACCACTACAATCCTGCTGCGGTGGCCATTGAGCCTCGAGTCAGAATCCCGACTGGAGGACCTGATTCCGAACTAAAGCCCAACATGATTCATGCTATACCTAAATTCCATGGGCTTAATTCTGAAGATCCCTTCCAGCACATCAAACAGCTAAAGCATATGGCCCACACTTTTGGATCAGATGCGCAAAATCGGGATATTCTTCTCATGAAGATGTTCTCATTTTCTCTTATGGACAAGGCCGCCCATTGGTATCAAACTCAGACCCGGCCGATCAACACTTGGGAAGAACTTCAATCCGAATTTTTGAAAAAGTTTTTTCCCGTTGGTCGGACCAACGCCTTGCGCCATCAGATTACACACTTCACTCAACAATCAGGAGAACCTCTCCATGAGGCATGGGATCATTTTCAGGATCTCATGAGAAAGTGCCCCCATCACGGAGTTCCTAAATGGGAACAAGTCCAATCTTTTTACCAGGGACTCCGTGAGGACATCCGCCTTTTCGTCAATGCAACTTGCGGAGGAAACATCATGGGTCAACATGAAGACACCGTATGGGAGATTCTCGAAAACATGTGCGAGAACTCCATCAACAATGACTCCATGGGATTATTCGACAGGACGAATACCCGCGCAGCGACGAATCTTAAGGGAGCACATGAGACGCAGGGCCTGTCCGCATCAGTCGACCTGGAATTAATGGCCAGTCGATTGGACAAGGTCTCAATCATTGAAAAGAAGGTGGATGAGCTGACTCAGCACTTGCAGCGAGCCACCTCTGCGCGTAACTCCTTTGCACAACCTCCTTCCACACAGGAGACTGTGCAAAACATCCTCCACCGATCCTCCCCTGGGATGGATCCATATCCATCCCCATCTGATTCTTGGACTGGGAGATCATCCGATCCTTTCTTCACCAGCCGGGGGAACTCCATTCCTCCTTTCCCTGATTCTCAGGAGGTTCCTCAGACCTGCGAGGACCTCAACGCCATCCAGAACGACCCATTCTCCAACACTTACAACCCTGGATGGCGAAACCATCCCAATTTTCAGTGGGCGGGAAATTCCCAAACCCAAAGACCACCTTTTCAGTCCCGCCCACAGCCCTCTCATCACTACCAGCCGCCTCAGCCTCGGCCCAACCCTACTTATCCATCAGGGCCAAATCAAGATCAAATGTCCTTAATCCTTCAGACTCTGGCTGACATTCAAAAAATGAATGCGGCTATTCAAAAACAGCACAAGGACGAGCTTACTGAAGTTAAAACTCAACTGGCCCAGTTGGCAAATTCTCGCCAGCCAGGCACACTCCCTTCCCAACCCCTTCCTAACCCAAATAACGTGCCAACCCAGAAGCGCATTATGAATCCAAATTTAGGCCACGCTCAATGGATTTATCAGGCCCCTACTGCTCCATCTCCAGACGATATGGAAGCCTCAACTTCTCGTGCGGGATTTCAGCAGCAGCCACCCCTCCTACCAAACCCAAACCAAAATCAGGCTGGATTAAATTCTGTAACAACACGTAGTGGTAAGACAACTCAAGACCCGCATTATCCAAACCACTCCCAGCCTGATAACCATGACCCTAGGATAGTTATCCAAGGTACCGCTGTTCCAGATCCACAACCTGGACCTATCCTAGAAGAACCAACCAAGATCCCGTTTCCCGAGGCCCTGACCAAGGGAAAGAAGACCACCAAACCCGCGGCCCCTGAGGAGGACCTGGTCAAGCTCTTTGAGCAGGTCCACATAAACATCCCCTTGATGGATGCAATCTGCCACGTACCAGCTTACGCACGATTTCTAAAGAATTTATGTACACCCCAGCGTAAGCCGCGAACCAAGGGAGGGAGCCCAATTGTTCTGTCAGAGCAAGCCAGCTCTGTAATCCTTAGTAGACTCCCACCCAAGGCAAAAGATCCTGGAACTCCCCTGATCTCCTGTAAGATAGGTGGTACCCAATTTGATAGAGCATTGTTAGACTTAGGTGCATCTATAAATCTGATACCCACATCCTTACTTGACCATCTAGAAGAATCTGAGCTGAAACCAACCGAGGTGACATTACAATTAGCAGATCGATCTATAAAGTCACCAAAAGGGATTCTCGAGGATGTTATCGTGAGAGTGCGGGATTTCTATTTTCCAGTGGACTTTATAGTCTTAGACATGGATGCACCTGAGAACCCTAGGGATACACCAATCATTCTAGGGAGACCTTTCTTGGCTACTGCTAGAGCCAACATCAGCTGTGAGGAGGGCCAAATAGAGCTTAAGTTTGGAGATCAAACACTGAAAATTGATATATTTAAGGCCCAACAAGGAATTAATTGCGGCGTCATCGAGCAAATTTGTGACATCAAGACTTTGGTTGATGAATCACACCTCCAGAATGACTTGAGTATGCCTCATCAACCACAGAAGGATCTTGACCCGCAAACAGAGGAGTCAAATCCAGATGTGAACAACCCAGTAACTCCCACCCTTGAACCTCACATCTATACTGAACCACCCGCTGCTGCTGAAAACCCCATCCTCGAACTGAAACCCCTTCCTGCTCACTTGAAATACGTCTTTTTGGGTTCTAATCAGACCCTTCCTGTGATCATCAATTCCAACCTCAGTCCTGAACAGGAATCCCATCTGATTGTTGTCCTCCAGCAACATCGCAGAGCCATCGGATGGACTCTCGATGATTTGACTGGAATAAGTCCCTCTTATTGTACTCATCATATCTATTCAGAAGAGGGCACACGACCTTCTCGTGAAATGCAGAGACGCTTAAACCCCAATCTGCAGGAGGTCGTGAAAAAGGAGATCATCAAGTGGTTAGATGCCGGAATCATCTACCCGATCTCCGATAGTCGTTGGGTGAGCCCAATTCAGGTCGTGCCCAAGAAGGCAGGACTCACCACTATAACGACTGAGACCGGAGAAATCATTCCTACCCGATTAGCCAACTCGTGGAGAGTCTGTATAGATTACCGTCGACTCAATTCCTCCACGAAGAAGGATCATTTCCCACTACCCTTCATTGATCAAATTCTCGAAAAACTAGCGGGAAATAGGTTCTTCTGCTTTCTTGACGGGTACTCCGGTTATAACCAGGTGGCAATCCATCCTGAGGACCAAGAAAAGACCACGTTCACCTGCCCCTTCAGAACATACGCTTTCCGAAGGATGCCTTTCGGTCTTTGCAATGCACCCGCTACTTTTCAGCGATGCATGCTTGCCATATTCTCAGATATGGTAGGTGATTATCTGGAAGTCTTCATGGATGACTTTTCAGTTTTCGGAGCATCATTCGACGATTGCCTCCAACACTTGGTCCAGATACTCAGGAGGTGCATCGATGTGAATTTGGTTCTTTCCTGGGAAAAGAGCCATTTCATGGTGCCTGAGGGAATTGTCCTTGGACACTCAATTTCGGAGAAAGGTATCCAAGTGGATCGAGCTAAGGTTAATCTGATTTCTCACCTTCCTATGCCTAGCTCGATCAGGGACATCCGATCCTTTTTAGGGCATGTCGGTTTTTATCGACGATTTATCCCTGATTTTTCAAAAATCGCACGCCCCCTGACCACTCTTCTCTCCAAGGATGTTCCCTTCGAAATCTCCAAGGAATGCACTCAAGCATTTGAAATCTTGCGTGACCGAGTCACCCAAGCACCGATCCTACAGTCCCCTGATTGGTCTCAACCCTTTGAGATCATGTGTGATGCATCCGACTTCGCTGTAGGAGCGGTTTTGGGGCAGAAAAATGACAAGAAACCTGTGGTCATTTACTACGCCAGCAAAACACTCGATGAGGCTCAGCGTAACTATACAGTTACTGAGAAAGAGCTGCTAGCTGTAGTATTTGCCCTAGAGAAGTTCAGATCGTACCTTCTGGGTTCCCATGTCATCATATACTCGGATCACACGGCTGTGAGGCATCTCCTTGCAAAGAAGGACGCGAAACCTCGATTGATCCGATGGATCTTGCTGTTGCAAGAATTTGACCTTGAGATTCGCGATAAAGCGGGAAAACAAAACGTGGTAGCTGATCACTTGTCCCGTCTTCCTTCTGAAATAATTGACCCTTCCGGACCCATCACTGAGCATTTTCCCGATGAGCACCTGCTGACTATTGGTACTAGCCTTCCATGGTTCGCTAATATTGTAAATTACTTGGCATCTCATCAGACCCCGTCCGATTGGCCGAAGGCCAAGAAAGACAAATTACGCTCCGATGCCAAGTATTACATTTGGGAAGACCCGTACCTCTTCCGCATAGGTGCCGATCAGATCATCCGGAGATGTGTCCCGGAAGGGGAAGTCAACAATATCCTCTCTTTCTGCCATGACCAGGCATGCGGTGGCCATTTTGCCGGGCATAAAACCGCAGCAAAAGTCCTCCAGTGCGGCTTTTACTGGCCCACACTGTTCAAAGACGCATACAGTCATTGCAAGGCATGCAGTCGTTGCCAGACTTTGGGCAACATGAGCCGTCGCGACATGATGCCTATGCAACCGATTCTAGTATGCGAAATCTTTGATGTTTGGGGGATTGATTTTATGGGCCCCTTTCCTGTTTTGGATGGTTTCGAATACATTCTGTTGGCTGTGGACTACGTGTCCAAATGGATCGAAGCCATACCGACCCGAACCTGTGATCACAAAATCGTTCTCAAATTCATTCATCAACACATTTTCTCAAGGTTCGGGATTCCTCGTGCAATAATCTCTGATGGGGGGACCCATTTCACAAATGCTCAGTTTAGGTCACTGATGACCAAATACGGGGTGTCTCACCGAATCTCTACTCCTTACCACCCCCAAACTAATGGTCTAGCTGAGCTGTCTAATCGGGAGATCAAGAAAATCCTGCAAGTCACTGTTCGACCTGACAGGAAGGACTGGTCGTCCCGACTTCCGGAAGCATTGTGGGCCTATAGGACCGCCCACAAGACCCAATTGGGCATGTCTCCCTTTAGATTGGTGTACGGAAAGGCATGCCACCTTCCCGTCGAACTGGAGCATAAAGCCTATTGGGCAGTACGGAACTGTAATCTAGATCTTTCCAAGGCTAGGACCCACAGAAAACTCCAAATCAGCGAGATCGATGAATTACGCAGAGACGCGTACGAGAACTCGCAAATCTACAAGGAGCGGGTTAAAGCCTTCCACGACAAACACATCTCGAGAAAGATCTTTCATCCTGGTCAAAAGGTCCTACTCTTTGATGCCCGACTCAAACTCTTCCCAGGAAAACTGAGATCTAAGTGGGTCGGACCATATTTGGTCCGACAGGTTTTTGGAAATGGAGCAATCGAAATCAGTCCACTCAGCCACGATTCTGAACCTTTCATCGTGAACGGTCAGAGACTCAAGCCGTTCATTGATGTAACTTCTACTGATTTGGCTGAGGCATCTTATATCCTCCTTTCCCCTTGAGCTTATTGCGCCCAGCCGATGGCGTAAAACTCAGCGCTTAACGGGAGGCAGCCCGTCATTCTCTTTGAAAACCTGAAACTTGTTCTGACACCTTTCAGCACTCGAAGTTCACCCTTATAGACAGCCGACCCCAACTCAGATGTTCGCATCTGAGATTTGAAATCGTCCGCAAAAATTCAACCCGACCCATCCACTCACCCAAATTTCTGTCTTAAGGAATGAACTAAGACCCCCTAGGTTACAATGAGGACATTGCAAATCTTAGGCATGGGGGGGTATGAAAGTACAAAAACTTGTAAGAAAAGGTTTCAAACAAAAAAAATCACATATGCCAAAAACACCATAAAAATTAAAAAATTTTCGAAAAAGAACAAGAGGAAAAGAGGAGAAGGAAATTTTGCGAAGGAGAAAAGAAACAAAAGGAAAAAGGAGCACAAAATTATGAGAAAAAGTGATAGTCATTAGTAAGGAACTAAGGAATTAACCTAAGTTCTAGACCTCATTCAAGAAAAGTGCACAATAAGATTAGTAAAGAATGCAAACCTTAGGCATTCTTGAATAGACTCTTAGTACCCATTAAGATCTGGACACTCCTCAAGAGGTTGAGGAAAATGAAAAGCTGAAGTATTAGGTCTAAGGCTTAGGGAGTATTCGGCCTCGTTAACTAATTTTTGGTTTACGGGACTCAGTAACCTAAGCACCCTAATCTCACACACAGCCTGGTTCAGTAAGCGTAAAAATCAGAATCACGCAGAAGCGTCACAAAAATCTGAAAAGAACACCTAGAATAGGAGCGGCCGATCAACACAAGTTGATTTGGACGAGTTCCCAGCGCAGAGAGGCGGGGAAATCCCCTCGAAGATGCGTAACAAAATATCATCTCCTCGGTGCTTGTCTCTTAGGATATTTACATATCCTACTGGGGGCATGTAAGCACTCTGCTGGTTCAGATTCCATGGATGGCATTATCTCGAAGTGTCAATTGCCAGGGTCTGGATTCGGCCACGGAATACCATGGATGGGATTATCTCGAAATCTCAATAGCCAGGGTTCCGGGGGTTGCCATGGGCGGTGCTATCTCGAAGCATCGATCGCCAGGAACCCTTGAGGATTGATGATGGGAGCAAGGAATCTGATACAGACCGTGTTGAAAAGCCAATCCTAGGCTAGAACTAAAAAGAAAAAGAGAGAGAAAACTCTCCAAACAGAAAAACTTTCTATCTCTCTCTTACAAAACGCACTGCGAACTGAGCCAGGGCTAAAATCATTTCAAGCACGGGTGCTTTAACCACGAAGTCCAATAAACCTTAGGTTAGTTCTTGTGGGCCTTAAAAACCTTTGCTAAAAGACTGAGGCTAAGGCTAGACAGATTTGGATCTTGATTGGTACTAGAGTACCTTTTAGGCCTATGGTCAGCATTCTAACCTAATCTATGCTCAAATAGAAAAGGCACTTATCTAAAACTATTAAAAACTTCATGGTCTAGAACAAGGGTTGAAACCTTAAGTTTTTGCTAAGGGACTAGCAAAAGCTAGGCATGGGGGTATGATGAGAACCTCATCATGAGCCATAACTAGCTCATTTTGACCTAATACAAAGGATAAAAGCTCCTACATATCTCAAGGAAAGGCTTAACTCAGAGAATTCTGAGTTTGAGAAGAAAACAAGTCATAAGGGGTAAAAGTGTAATTTTACCAGTATAATCTGCATACAGGGTAATTCAGGGCCCAAACATAGGTCAAAGCAGCTTAATAAGAATAAAAGTGGGATGAGATGATCTAGCAAGGGCTACAGCACTTCCAAGAAACCAAATGATAATCTGTAACCCTAAAACAACCCACTTCAATTCACAAGGTTCGAGGCAAAGTAAAAATAGAATAAACCCTCTAAAATTCATAGAAAAATAATCTCTAGGGTTTAGAACCTTCAATTTGGCCTTTAGAACCCATTTTGACCTACATTGAGAACCATGCCCAATTAATAACTTAATTTGGGTTTTTGCGCAAATTGACCGGTCAAACAAGGTTTAATATGAAAATGAAATTCACCATCAGATTCCTTAGGTCCTAATTAGTCATGTATAAAAACTTGAGCCTAAGAAGAAACCTCCTTGACCGACTTTACACTTTGGTCCTCATATATTTACTCTTTGGCCCTCAACTTCTGAACCCTCGCATTTTGGCCCCTAACTCTCCTTCGTTCTTTGCAATCAGGTCCCTCCTGCAAAACCTGCCAGCACCATGCTCCGGCGACCTTGCGCGGAGCATGGCGCCGCGCAGGGTGAGGTGGGGGACCTGGCAAGTAAACCGGGGGTGCCCTGCGTCGTCAGCCGTCGCAGGGACACCCCCCTGGTCGTTGTAGCCCACCATACCGGCCGTGCGAACGCACGGATGGTATGGGTTCTTGTTTCCGACCATTCTCCGGCGAGGGAGACACGTCGTCTCCCTCCGCCTTCCTCCCTGTTTGATCCCTATAAATACCCCCCGTTGCTCCACCGACCAGGGCAGCCTGGATCTGACGGAGAAAATCCCCAACTTTCTTCTCTTCTTCCTCCGGCAGACGCTCACCAGCTCCGGCAGTTTCCTCCCCCTCCACCTCTTCGCTCTGCCGCAATACCAGCAGCAGAGACTTCCTCCCCTGCTCTTCCTGCGCCACGCCGCACCCAGCTGGCGCCTCTCCGGCTCTCTGCTCGCCGCCGCCCCTTTCCCTGAGCATCGTCTTCTCCGGCGACAGTCGATACGACTGTCGCCCTGTTCCTCCCCCTTCGTCCCTGCAAGTAAGCTAGAGCTACTCCCCTTCTCCTCCTCTTTCTTTCCCCGCTTTCAATTTATTCAATTAAGCCCTCTACCGACCCTGACCACCTTCACCCCCTTCGCCTCCGACCACCCTCCGGCGAGCCGCTCCCATCACCTCAGCAACCCACACGGCTCGCCGACCCTCACCGAACCTCCGCCTCATCACACTGAGCACCCCCCACCCCTCCACTGCCACTCCACACCTCCGTAACACTCCCCCGAACAAACCCATTCCTCCGGTTGCAGTCCGACCCAGGGCTGCCGCCAGACACCACCTTGCGGCCTGCCGCGCAGCTCCTCACCTTCGCCGTGCCACGGCGAAGGTTCCCCAGTGGTTTGATCAGGCCGAGAGGCCATATTCGTGTCCGACAGGTTTTGAGGTTCGACCGCCATTAACGCACATTGAAGCAGCTTCTCCCGCGCTCCAGGCTTGAGGACTCCAGGTCTCCAGCTGCTGCGGAGTACGGGGAGTCTTGCGAAGGCAGCCAGCCAGCAACCTATGCAAATCGAAGCCGCAGCTGCAGAAGCCAGGCCGCGGTCTCCCAGCAGGCGCACGCGAGGAAAGGTCTGCGTTTAGTCCCACATCGGTAAGCCTCACACCCGTTCCACTGTTTAAATTGATTTTGTGCAGTAGCCTTACTGCCTCAGTACACGGGGTGAGGTCCCCTTACACCCGCCCGGTTACCCGGTCTCGTCCGCGCTCACGCCCCGCGGACCTGACCCGACCCGACTTAGACTGACCTGCACTCCTCGCCCACCACGCACGCCGGTGGGCCTGGACCCAGGCGTGACCCGAACCCGATTACCCGGCAGCTCTGGGAGAGCTTTCCCAAGAGTGGTTTTAGAAAGAGAGAGAGACGCGGGGGGAGGGGGGTAGAGTAGGTTTTGCCTCTGACGAAAAACTCTGAAGTGTGCAGGCACAGGCGAAAAAGAAGACCCGCGGAAGAAGAAGGAAGCTGACTGTAGCAACAGGTAGTTAAGTCGTCTGATTTGGAAATCAGACGACGGCCTGAAGGGAAAAGAAGAAAGGAGGGGTGACGTCCCTGGCTGAAAAAAAAAAGAAGAAGCTGACACTTAGCTGCAAGGAGGAGAAACAAGAAGAAACCTTCACAGAAGAGACTGCAGAAAAAGAAGAGAGGCCAAAGCAGGAACAGCAGGAAGAAGAAGAAGAACATCACCAAAGCAGGAACAGCAGGAAGAAGAAGAAGAGCATCACCATTGCAGAAGAAGAACATCACCTCTGCAGAACAAAGAGAAAAGAAGACAACAAATTCTTTCCCTCTCTCTTTCTTTTTGTAAAAGAAACATGTATATCTCTAGAATACAACTTGCTCCCTGAGTTCGACCTCGGGAACTCTTTTATTTTCCGAGTAAAAAAATTTATTTATTTGAAATGTTGGTAGTAACCGGCTATACTACAATGTTATAACAAACTAAAACCCGGTCATCAAACTTACCGACTTCATATCCACAGGGAGACAATTACATATTTAAACTCGCATCGATTAAAAACATATGTTCACGGTTAATTTCGTCAAGAAATCGAGCCAAATCTGCCTTCAGATTAAGAAAACATCAAGAGAACATGCTGAAATGGCATTTATGAGAAAGAGGGAGGTCACTTGCATAAATTAGCCACAATATTTAATTAATAAATTCAAAATAAAAGAGTGGCAATGGCATGTGAATGTAAATATTAATTCTGTAAGAAACAGAGCATTTGCTCCCTTTGTGCGTGCGCGATGAGGAGGCCGCGGTCAGGTGTGCAGAGCTTGGAGGTGGTTGGCCACGATGAGGACTACGTGTTGGTGGTGACGGTGCATCGAACGACCGTTGGTGGTCTGCCCACCTCGAGCCAGGTCCACGTGGGCAGTGCCGCGGACGAGACCGAGTGAGTGAGGGCGAGGGACCTCACCCCTGTGTGACTTGAGCCGAATAGCCTAAGTCACTTTTCCCTCTTATGCAGGTGCGGGTGCGCCTCCACTTCCGAGGTGGGACTAAAGTCCCACCTGCTTCTTCGTGCGCCTGCAGGAGGCAGGCGCGAGCAATTGCGGCTACAGCTGAGGCCTTCGACTCCAATTGAGGGCCTGAGTGCGTGCGCGAGAGTATTCCACACACCTGAGACTGCTGCACCTGGGCTGGGCAGACCTAGAGCTTGCTTCAAGAAAGCTTCTGCTCCTGCGCTAATGGCGGAAGACGCTGCGAACCTGAAAACATGAACACGGCCTCACGGCCCTGTCAAATGCCTTGGGGAGCTTCGCTATGGTGTGGCGAATATGCAGAGGTAGTCGACGAGGCATGGGAACGTCTGTGGGCGTGTGCCTAGGGCACACTGTAGAGGTGCAGGTGGGTGTGTTCGGGGATTGTGTGTGGAAAGTGTGGTGGTCGATGGAAAAGGGGAAAATGATCAGGGAGTGATGGTGGAGCTTCTGAGGGGTTTGGCGAGGTGGATGGAGGCGTGGAGTGGCGGGGTCACCTCATCGGTGGTCTGCCGGAGGTGTGAATGATGGTGGTGGTTGGCGACTGTCGAGGGGTTGAAAATAACAATTAATAGGGGGAAATAAAGAGGGGAGAAAGAGGAAGAGCTTTTACCTAGCTAAGCGGATGAAGGGGGGCAGGAGGAGGATGGCTCAATCCTGCCGTCGCCGAAGACGACACCTTATGGGGAAGATGACGGCGACGAGGAAGAGAGACTGGAGGGTGCCTGCTGGTATGGCAAGGCACGACAAACGACGGCGGAGCTAACCCTGCCACTGGTATGGTGGCAGGGTGACGAGAGAGGAGGAGAAGGGTCGCTGGAGCCTACGGGCGAATGGCCGGAGGAGGAGGAGACGAATTTTGAGGGTTTTCTTCGGCCAGAACAAGCTTGGAGCAGTCAGCGGCCCCTGCCGCTCCTTAAATAGATGTTGGCGAGAGGAGATCTCGAGGTGGGAGAGTGGGCAGCTCGCCGGAGAATGGCCAAAGAAGAGACCCATGCCTCTCGTGTGTTTGCACGAGAGGTATGGGCATCGGCAGGGCATGGGAGGGGGTCCATGCGGAAGAGGACAACGTAGGGGACCCCCCTCTCGTTTCTGGGGCCGGTCCTCATACCCTGTGCGGCGTCATCCTCCGCGCAAAGTTGCCGGAGGCATGAGCAGTTGCGTAGGGTGGCAGAGGGACCGTTTTGCAAAGAATGAAGGAAAATTTGGGGGGTAAAGTGCAAGGGTTCAAAAAGTTAAGGGTCAAAAAGTAATTCTTGAGGACCTATTTGTAAAGTAGGTCAAAATGGCCTTCCCTTAGGTCCAAATTTTGGTATAAACCTAATTTGGACCTAAAGAATCTAATGGTGAAGTTTGATTTTAGGTTTGATCACGTTTGACTGGTCAATTTGCACAAAAATCCAAATTAGGTCAAAAATTGGGTATAGTTTTCAATTTAGGTCAAGATGGGTTCCAATGGCCAAATTGAAGGTTCTAAACCCTCAGGGATATTTTTTTCATGAATTTTAGAGGGTTTAATTGATTTTTATCTTGCCTGAAACTTTGAGAATTAAAGCGAGTTTGTTTTAGGGTTACAGAATGTCATTTAATTCCTAGAAATTGCTATAACCCTTTTCAGATCAAATCATCCCACTTTCTTTCTTGTTAAGCCCATTTGACCTGTGTTTAGACCCTTAGACATCCCGTTTGTATACTGCATTGGTAAAATTATAGTTTTACTCCTTATGAGTTGTTTTATACTCAAATTTATAGTTCTTTGATTTAGGCTTTCCCTTAGGTTTTGTAGGAGCTTTTGTACACTTATTTAGGTCAAAATGTGCTAGTTAGAGTTCATGATGAGGCTCTCATCAGAGAGGTTGCAGCTCTGTGTGTTGTAGTGAAGGTGATGCTGCGCTGTAGGGGGTGTGGTACCTGTGCGTGGTGAGGACCGCAGGAGGTGTAGGGAGCTAATAAAGAAGAAGCACGGTGATGGAACGGTGGCAAGTCGTGCATCAGTAGATGCAGTCATGGTAGGAGAGCTTCAAGGAGCTCGTGCACGGTGGCGACCAACTCTATCCTCTTGGCGTGGTGGTCTGTCACCCCACCGGCTCATGGTGTGGTGGAGCTCAACCTTGGAGACCACGGTGGTGGAACGGAGTACACGATGGTGGAGTGGGGCAGTGTTTCCTCGAGCTCGGCTACCTCCTCCTCTCCCTTGTAGTCAGCTGCCTCAACCAGATCCAACACACCCACTCCTCCATGAATGGGGTCTTGACTGCGGTAGTTGGAGGAAGAAATGCAACTGTTGCTCATAGAAGAAGAATAAAATAATAATAAAATATTATGGTTATTTATATACAAACCCTCAACTTTTATGTTAACTTAAAATAATGCATGCAATGCACCTAATTGGTTAACTAATTAAATGAATGCAATTCTAAGTTAATTCTAAATACATTTAAATATGAATGCATTGCATGAATTATGTAATTAAATTAGAAATATGAATTAATCTATTTACATCCTAATTTATGCTAAATAAATGTTAGAATTAACTTAATGTCTAGGCATTTAAATACTTAAATAGCCCACAAATATGGGCTAATCAAAGCTATCCTGGAAAGATGAGCTGATCATAAGACTATTATATCCTTCGTTCGGGAATTCATTTTTGCGAGATTCAAAGTTCCCTGCACCCTGATAAGCGATGGGGGAAGTCACTTCATCCATGCCCATTTCAGGTCATTATTGAAGAAATACGGGGTGCAGCACCACATTGCTACCCTGTATTACCCATAGACCAATGGGCAGGCTGAAGTATCAAACCATCAAATCAAGCTTATCCTTCAAAAGACAGTTAGACCTGATAGGAAGGATTGGTTCGATCGGTTGATTGATGCACTATGGGCATATCGGATCGCGTACAAGGCCCCGCTTGGAATGTCTCCATACCGCATGGTGTATGGAAAGGCCTATCACCTTCCTGTGAAGTTGGAGCACCGTGCCTTTTGAATAGTGCAGAAGTATAATTTTAACCTCGAGGCCGGAGGTTATGAAATGAAGCTCCAGCTCAGTTAGTTAAAGGAGATTAAGCGGGAAGTTTACGAGAATGCAAAAATATACAAAGACAAGACAAAGGTTTTCCATGATCGACACATCCAGAGGAAGGAGTTCGCACCTAACCAGTAGGTCTGGTTATTTAACTCCCGACTCAAATTCTTTGTGAGAAAGCTCAAGTCCAAGTGGATGGGACCATTTTGGTGGTCCACCCGTATCCTAGCGGGGCGATCCAAATTAGAGACCCGAAATCTGGGCATGTTTTTACGGTTAATGGCCAGTGCCTCAAACCATTTTTTGCCCAGGAATCTCCTCTTGCTGACGAAATGATACATCTTCTCGGGGACGTGTGACTGACAAGTTGCCCAACTGGAGGCGTTAAACTCAGCACGTATACATATATACATACCATATATACATAGAATATTTCATTTTCACATATTATTTTGCATATTGTGTATGAAATTACAGTGATGGAATGAGCTGAATGACAACTCAGAAGCAGTCCAGGTGATTTCTATCCACATACACCCTGCCTTATTCCAATTTCTTTTATTCATGCATGAGGACATGCAACACTTAGGCATTGGGGGGGGGGGGGTAGTCCATAAAAAACTAAAAATTTTCTACCAATAATTGGGGAATTAGATCATTTTATCAAGAGGTTTTATTAAAGATTTACTCTTTAATAGATTCCTAAGCTTAAAATCCAGTATAACCTCACACTTGCATGTAGAATTTGCAATGGATCCACTGTGAAAATTGATAGACATCTCTAGTTTGTAGAGAAGAAGCATTGCTTCTTCTTTTGAACCCTTGGACAACAATCTGGGAGTCAGGTGAACCATTTTCTAGTAGATCCACCAAAACATATGTGAGATGAGAGTAGAGAGTCTACTGGTGCTCTAAGGCTCGTGTAGGGAATCTTTAATATTGAATAATTGAATAATGACACTCGAAGTTGAGCATAGTTTTCGCTCTCAGTTCTTGCATACTAATTCTATGAGAAATTCCATACGAGAGCCACCAAAAAGGCAAAAACACAGAGAGTGGGTTCTGATAAAACTAGGACTGAGGTGGATGGTCACTACCATCCTCTACGGAATCCTCGACTGAAGGTGGGTATTGATGCCAAGGTCAGAAATACGTCGTCGTATCCGTTCCCTACCCGGTGCCAAGAATAGGCACTTCCACCAAATAAGCCACCCGAGATCCTCTCGGTCATCCCCAAAAATCCCAAATAATGCCTCATGAATAAAAGTACGTATGTCGTGTTGCATTGTTGTGTTATGTTATGTTGGTAACGGCATTGTTCCAGTAGATATGAAAAAGAAAAAGAAAAAAGCATACAAAAGAGGTATTTGCTTGAAAAAAAATAAAAAGAAAGTGTTATGTTAAGAAGTTTGAGTTATGTAAGTCAAAATGTTTTGAGGCAAAAGCACCTACATCCCTACGAACCACCAAATACAATCTTAACCTACTTTTTCTATATTTCTGATCGCCTGAATACGGGCTGAGGGGTCTGACTTAGTCGTAGGGTTATTAGAATCTAATTAAAGTGTGATGCCATGCGAGACCACCAAATACATTTGCAAATCTGGTGAGATGTGAGCTCAGGAAGAAAAAGAAAAAAAGAAAAAGAGAGAGAGAGAGAGAGAGAGAGAGAGAGAAAGAGAGAAAAGAAAAAAAGTACAAAAGATTAAAGAGAGCACAGCTTTCTAGCTTCTCTCTAAGTTGATTTATTCAATAATCTAGAAATCTAGATTCTCAAATACCAGTCTCTATGTAGCACCAGAAGAGAGTGAGCCACCAAAGACAAATCCAATTAACTCAGACATCTCCTACCCAAGCCAAACACTAGGGCTGAAATCAAATAATATTTTATAACCTCGAGAGAAGAGGTTCGCTTATCCCGACAGAATTTTACTGGGGGTCAAGTACAAGCTTTAAATGTATATCGACTCTTTGCTTAGATCCGTTGTAGAAGCTACAACATTACATGTTCATGGTTATTTGGATTCTTAATTTTGGAAGAAACAAAAAGAAATAAACCTTTAGTTAAAATCTTAATAAAATGCATTTAGTCTTGCACTTGCTAGGGACTAACAGGATTTAGGCATGGGGGTATGATCATGCAGCAATCATAGGCCCTAATTCACCTGAATTAAGGTAGAACCTAGCTTAACATGGGCATTCTGCATGCATACGCATCGTACTTTTCATCCTAGAAGATTTATATGTTTTATACATAATAATGTGTTATTTGAGAGGTATTAATAATTGCAGGTAATTCAAGGCTACGGATGATCGATCCAACCTTATCGATCTATTTAGAATGACGACGGGAGTCGAAAGCTTCCAAGATCGCATCAATCAGACTCCCGTAGCACCCTAGGGAGTCTGCAAAAGAAGCAATAGCCAAGGGGAAAATTGAAGAATATCCAAACCTCAAATGACAAATCCAACCGCATGGATGGATCCGGATCGATGTTCGTAATCCAACGGTGCAAAAATCGACTCAATCGGGGGCCTACATCATTAGATACAACAAGAAGAAGATGGATGGCCACAATGGCGCCACGTGGTGCCATCATAGCCACCCCTCGCCACGCCACAGCCTTTGAAGATCATCCTTCATGTGTTGTGGGTTGTTGAATCTCCATCCAATGCCCACAAATGCACCACGTCGCCCGCCTTCAACCGCTTCATCGAGCGAGGATGAGATCTCAACCGTTGGATGGAGATCTCAACCGTTGGATTTCCATCCAACGGCCAAGGGCAGCTGCACACGAGATGGCAACTGCAACAACTCGTGCTTGTAGCTTAACGGAAAGCACGCTTAACAACCAACAACCAATGCGGGTTTGAGTCACGATGTGGAAGTTGGCCATGTGCGGATGAAATTCAACCATTCGATCTTTATTGAGCGGCGACAGGGGCGGCCACATGGTGCACGCGGATGCGAGGGAGGGAGACGCGCATGATGACACACACTTAGGATTTGAGAGGGCATGGTGCATGCTCTTTTAAGCTGTCCGATTAAGAGATCGAACAACTGAGATGGCATAAGGAGTTGAGGTGCGATTGAAGGCTATGCGGTGCACACAAAGGCAGAAGCGCGGGCGCAGGTGAGTGGAGACCGTGTGATGGAGATCCAAGGGCGCACATTGTGCCACGTGTTAGCACCAGATTAAATCCGTGAATGGAGAAGGATTTGGAAGGTTTAATCAGGATCGCTAATCTCCCAATCAACGGATCTGGTCAACCTAAAGCTTTTGCATGAAATTAAGGGCTCCAATGCCCTAAATACCCTTCACAAAAGCTATAAAAAGAGGCCTAAGGGTCCCCTTTGAAGGAATTCAATTGTTTTCCTTCTTCTTCCTCCTTCTACAACTCCTCTACCTTCTTCTTCTTCCCATCTTCTCTGGCTCCGTCTCCGCATCTTCGTCCAAAGTGTCCGTTGAGCCACCTTGGCGGATTGTTGCTGCTATCCTCAACCTCTCCAGAAGGCCACCACGGACTACCCATGATGCCCTTGTTCTACTAATAGATAGTTTATGTTCATGCTTAGAATTTGTTTAGTTATAGTTGCATGTATGCAATTCATGTTCAAATTCTCTACTTGATATATATATTCCGATTTATTATCTATGTTATTTAGTAATTAGATTTAGAACAAGAGCATGAAATCAAAAATGCTTTTTGCCTCCCTGTGATCGATCGGGACTCATCAGTTCCGTTAATTTATTTGTCGAGACGTATGTCACACTATACTACAACGCATTTATCTTTATGCGATCTACGCCTCGAACAGTTAACACTACTTCTAAGTTTTAAAACTTGACGAAAAAGTACTAGTGTTCTCTCCCCAAGATATGAAAGCTAAGAGTTAATGTTATACCACAACTAAATGGGATTTAACACTTGTTTATATGGTTAACCCCCTAAGTAAACTTGACCTAAAGTAATCAAGAAATGGGGTTAATCTGAGTTTAAAAAGTCATGTAAATATGAGATTTGTAAGATGTGGATTTGTATGAGTTTGTAAGCTTTAGCTACTCATACTCATAACTTCCATGTTTTTACCTACCCATTGCCCACTTCCCTCCCCCCCCCACCCCCAAACAAAGTAGCAAATGAGAGAATATTGAATTATGTATTTTATATGGTTGACACTTTTAATAAATCATGCTTAAAGAGGCCTCGATGGTATTTTGGTTATTGCTGAGATTTTAGAAATTTTAGAAAGTGCCATAAATAATGTCATCTTTTTGAATTCGTAGAATTAGGAATCTTTCTCCTACTAGGGCTTCTACTTGTCTATAAATAGAGCCTTCAACGGAGATCAATTATTAATCTCTAAAGTGCTAATCATTTCTTAAGAATTGTGCACACCCCCTGTGCTTTACTCTCTCCAAATTCATTGCATGAAGAAGAAAACTTCATCTTATGACTCCGATTTTGTGCCTTATTATCAAAACTAAAGGAGTTGTGTCTTGTGTTGGAGACTTTAAATAGATCTTGTGATAATAAATGACGAAGGTGCATTCCCTAAACTCATGTAATCAGAAAAGAATTTTGCCTTTGATTTGATATGATCACTGCTGAGATGTGGCTCATCATAGCTAAAATATCTAAGTTAAGCTAGAAACTAGGTTAAACACTATCAAATTAACACAAGAAATAGGTTAGGTGTGGGAATTAAGAAACATAACCTAAAATATCAATTCTATGTTAAAAATACATAATTAGTTCAATTTTGAGATTCTATACTTAAATATATAAATGGATGATCTGAATGCCAATTAAATACCAAATGAGCACAAATTCACAAATTAATGGTTGGAATAAATTCTAATATGTTCAATTTACAGGCCATAAAAACTTCATTATATTCTGACACCATTAGGACCTTGAATTGAGTGTTTTACATTTAGGTCCTCATTTATTTTCAAAGCCTTTACATTCTCTACACTTAAATTCTATCAGGGACCTATGTGAATACCTTTAAGGACTGGTTAGTTATAACTCTCTTCACTTATGGGCTCCTTTGCAAATATTACACAATTTTGAGTAGGGGTTTCACCACAATTGCTCCAAAAGACCTAGACGTAGATCTCCTCATCTTCTGCTCACTCACGAAGATCATAGCTCATCAGAATCACCCATCTTTCCATTGTTGATCCAAAGGTGGGTCTTCATCCTACGACCAATCCTCGGTTTCGTCACCTTCATGCCCTTTTTCTATACTTAATCCTATGATCATATTTCATCCTAATCCCTCTCGCATGCTATCGCCTCCATCCACACCATTCACTCCCAATGACCTGCTACCCATTAATCCTGGTCACCAGAGCTCCTTATCACCTATTTAAGGAGCTATACACCTCCCTTAGGTCCTTTACTAGCTCCCTCCTCTATTGACTTGGTCGTTCTTCCCCTCCAGTTCTTCTTCTTCATCTTCCATGGCTGGTGACAGGGGTCATGCTTCCTCGTCCTTCTTCCCTTGCTACTCAGGATCGCGTAACTCTCGAGAGCAAGCCAGCACTCCATTCCTTCCAAGCTTTCATCACTAGAGTCCTCCCTCATTCGTCACAGCCACCAGTTGTAGTTTCTCTCAGATCCCATTCTTCTTCCTAAATAGGATTTTAATGCTTTTTTAGTTAGATTTAATCGCTTTCTTAGATTATATTAGTTTAGTTTAGATAGTTAGATTTCAAATTCACTGTTTAATTGCTTGAATTAGGAGTAGATCAGTGTAATGCCAATCCACTCTCTTTGATCAATTATGATCAAGAGGAAGATCCACTCATTCATTTGGTTCATCTGATCTTCTTCTTCACTTCACAAACATGTTCATATTTTCTCTTCAATGTTTTAATCACATGAACACTCCACCATCAGAGTAATGAGGAGCCCTGAAGTCTAGTGGCTATCAAACCTCCTCATGAGCTAGAATCACCTGAGGGTTCTCTCATATGCCTCACACAATCACAAGTACCCTCCCTTGATCTGAATTGAGCTTGATTTTATTGTTTGAATCTGATTTGATTTTATAGGTTGATTGTGGAATTTTTTGAGCAATATGGTTTTAATTAGTTTTAATCAATCAAATTAAGTTAATATATGTTTGATTTGATTACTAGTGATGGGTTTGAGTTATTCTAATTTGAATTTCATCATTTATCAAGATCGCGCCCAATTTTCATACTCGATACTATTTATGCTCTTTGTTTTGGATCGCAGAGGCCAAGGAGAATTCGATGCATGGATTTGAGGCTTTCACCATGACCTAATCCATCCTGAAGCTTCGCCCAGGATTCCTATATGCTAATCAATGGTGTGAAGGTATCCGAGATGACCAGATCATCATGGTGAATCCATATGAACAGCCTAACTGGGCGATATCCTAATTTGATTTCAAAGAGTTTTAACCCACCAATTGAAGTTTAAATAATGTTTGAGACATCCTAGTGAAGGGTTTGGAATGGTTTAAAGAGATTTGATTGTTTGATTTGCTTTCTTCTTCTTCGTGCTGTCCATAGTACAAGAGAGGGATCATTTAGGGTTTTCAAGGTTCTCTGAGTTTGCATTTGTGTTTCAAAGAGTCTTAGAGTTCATGAAAGTTTGTGACATGATAAAACTAGGTTTTAATCTGTTGAATTTGATCTGAGATTTTCAAGTCAATAAATCAATGGTTGCAGTAACTGCTGCATTAGTGGAGAGTAATTTTGAGTTTCAAGGTTTTGAAAGATGTTTTGAGTAATTTTTGAGTTGAATTACATCAGTAAAATATACTCATACATTTTAGAGGTTTGCAAGAGCATAGAACAGTATTAATCAAGTCACGGATAGTTGATCCCCCTTTGACAATAGCATGAGTCAGGATCTGCTGGAGAATGGAGCTGAGGAAATGAATTAATCTTGATGAGTATTGAGAGTTTAAATGCTATTTCCAAGATGTTTTGATGATAGATCAAGTTAACAAGCATTCATGTATTGTTGTTTACCTTTGAATTGGAATCAATAACAAGTAAATTCTTATTGTAGTCCTTTGTTAGCAATTGTAATATCTAAAAAACTATCCAAGGTACTGATTTGATATAATGTTATTGTTTAAACCATAATTTGAGTTTGAATCAGACTTTTACTAATACTTGGATGTTTATACCACCTTATTCTTGATTTCCAGCACTTTTTATAAATTTTTAGGGATTATACTTAATCTTTGACATTTAACTACTCTTTTTCCAACCTTTATACTGAAAATACCATGAAGAATACAAAAATAATGTAAATAAATAAAAGGTGTCTTGAGTTAGATCAGGATGTGTTTGAGGTGTGTATGTAGTTAGATTGTGATGTAGACACATCTATTTCGCATAAAATGACTATTTATGCATGTTCTGAGACTTATAATTGCATCTAGAATTATAAATATCTCATAACATGATCACCATGCATTTAGATCAAACTATGTAAAATATGTATTAATTAGCCTATTTTGTGGTTAGGGGAGGAGATTCATTTCTCGGCCTTGGATTGAAGATCCAACCGTACGAATCTTATCAGGACAATGATCGAAGTCCAACGCCTCCAAAATTGTCTTGATCGACCTTTTGTAACATCACAAGCAGTCCAAGGAAGGTTAAAGGCTAAGGGGCAAGGTGGTGGAAATTCGAACCTCAGATGACAAACCCAACTGCACGGATGAGTTTGGATCGACAATCGCAGCCCAACAGTGTAAAAATTGATTCAATTCAACATTCATAGCACTATGTACAAGCCAAAGAAGTTGGATGGCCATGATGGTGCCACATGGTGCCATCAAAGTTGCCTAAAGCCACACAAGAATCCTTGCCTAATCTCTGAAGCTTGTGTGGGAA
The DNA here is from genome assembly GCA_037157565.1 of Thalassia testudinum. NCBI lineage: Eukaryota > Viridiplantae > Streptophyta > Magnoliopsida > Alismatales > Hydrocharitaceae > Thalassia > Thalassia testudinum. Next base: position 153,323,323 of record JAZHRO010000031.1, read on the forward strand.
GAGTTCTGGGCCATTGGATCTTGATCCTATGGTCGAGAATGCTCCATGTCGCTCTCTCATCAGCCTCTACTATGGAGGCACCTCAGCCGTTGGATGAAGATCCAATGATCGAGATGCGGCCACAACACCCCTCCTCAGCACTGCACACCCTTTGAAGGCTAAGGCCCACGTGATCTTGGCCATTGGATGTCCATCCAATGGCTGAGAGTGCGCGAGCCTTAATTCAAAATTGCAACTCAGCGGTCGAGCGACTTAAGCTCAATGACTGGCACGCAATCGATCCGCGAGTAGCGGATTAAATTCGCTGAAGCTGCCGCAGATGAAATTTAGTTGCTAGATCTCCATCAGGCGGTCCCAGAGCTTCCACGTGGCATGTAGAGAAGAGTGCAATGCACATACGTGTTTGATTACGCGAAATCACATACGTGATTTGACACGCAGGAGTTGTTAAGATGTCTGAGCGTGTTCTCAGCCGTCCAATCTTAATATGGGGCACGATTTGAACATTTAGACCCGCGACAATTAGAGCTGATGAGAACCTCATCATGAACCCTAACTAACACAATCTAACCTAGATTTGCGAGAAAAAGCTCCTACATAACTTATAGAAAGGCTTGACTCAGAGAATTCTGAGTTTGTGAAGAAAATATGTCATAAGGGGTAAAAATGTAATTTCACCAACACAATTAGTAAACAGGGTAACTCAGGATCCAAACATAGGTCAAACTAACCTAATAAGAAGGAAAGTGGGATGATTTGATCCAACAAGGGCTACAGCAACTCCCAGGGAATTAAATGACATCCTGTAACTCTAAAACAAACCCACTTCAATTCACGAGGTTCGAGGCAAAGTAAAAATCGAATAAACCCTTTAAAATTCATAGAAAAATAATCTCTAGGGTTTAGAACCTTCAATTTGGCCTTGGGAACCCATTTTGACCTATATTGAGAATCATGCCCAATTAATGATTTAATTTAGGTTTTTACGTAAACTGACCCGTCAAACAAGGTCTGATCTAGAAATAAAATTCACCATTAGAATCCTTAGGTCCTATTTAGTCATGCATAAAAACTTGAGCCTAAGAAGAGACTTTCTTGATCGACTTTACATTTTGGTCCTCATCTATTACTTTTTGACCCTCAACTTTTGACACCCTCGCATTTTGGCCCCTAGATTCTTCACCGTTCTTTGCACTTAGGTCCTCCCTGCAAAACTCTAAGCAGCGCCATGCTCCGGTGACTTTGCGCGGAGCATGGCACCGCGCAGGGTGAGGGAGGCCCTCTGCCCATTGAATCGGGTGTTCCCTGCGACGTCTGCTGTCATAGGGACACCTCCATGACCTCTGCCATCGCCCACACCTTCCGTGAGAATGTGCGAAAGGTATGGGTTGCTGCTCCAGCCATCCTCCGGCGAGGGAGGCACGTCGCCTCCTTGCGCCCACCCCTCCGCCTTCGCCTTTATAAAGACCGCCATCGCCAGCAGAAGAGGATAAGCTGTCTCTGACAGAGAATACCCTCCCACTTCCTCCTCTCCAGCTCCGACAGACGGCTTGCAGCTTCCGGCGACCAACTCCTCCTCCTCCTCGTCTCTCTGTTGCCCTACCTGCAGCAGGGTTCCCCTAACCCTTTCGTCTGTGTCGCGCTGCACCCGCCGACACCCTCCGCCTGCCTCCTCGTCACCGTTCTCCCCTTCCAGGGCCTCTTCTTCCTCAACTCCGGCAGGCACGAGCCGGTGGCTCCGCCCTTCCCCCTTCGTCCAGAACTTAGGTAAAAGCTTCCTCTCCTCCTCCTCTAAATTTCCCCTCTGTCAATTTGTATTTTCGCGCCCCCACACACAACTTCCACCTCCACCTGCTCCGTCTCCGACCACCCTCTCCGGCGAGCCTATTCCACCTCCATAGACCTCCTCACTCCTCGCCGATCACCTCAGAAGCTCCCCCTCACTCCACTCCACAGCTTCCCCCTTTTGATTTCCTGCCACACGCCACCTAAAGACCCCCCGAACAGACCCATTTTCCCGACCACAGTCCGACCTAGGGCTGCCACCGTACACCGCTTCACGCCTCACCACCACCCGCACAAGCTTCGCCGCACTCCAGCGAAGCTCCCTGCATCTTCTGACTAGGCCGAGAGGCCGTATTTCTGTGATCAGGTCGCCCCCCCCTTCGGCGCCATTGCTGCGCAGGTGGAGCTCCTTCACCTGTAGCTGCAGGCTCGATCTCGCCCAGGAGCTGGTCCCAGGTTGCGCGGAGTGTCTCCGCGAAGGCTCCCAGGGCTGCAGCTGGGACGAAAATCCTCCAGGCTACCCCAATTAGCCGCAAGCTCCTCGCCTGCGGGCGCCGGTCTGGGAGGTGGGACTTTAGTCCCACCTCGGAAGCACACGGCTCAGCGCCCGCGCATAAATTGAAAAAGTGTTCGAGGCTATTTTCCTTCGAACACAGGGGTCAGGTCCCTTACGCACGAGCGCCCCACGCGCTTGCCCTCACCCGCGCTCACGCCCCGCGGGTCTGGGCCAGATCCGGATACCCGACACTACGCACACCTCGCCCACCACCGCACACCGGTGGGCCTGGTCTCGGGCGCGACACCCGTACCCGAATACCCGGCTCTGGGAGAGCGATCCTATGAGAGAAATCTGAGAAAGAGAGAGACGCGGGGGAGGGTAGGGGTAGGTTTTGCTCTGACCAGCTGTGTGAGTGTGCAGGCAGAGAAGAAGAAGAAGGAAGAAGGTGGCTGAAGCCTTGGCCGCTCAGGGCAGAGAGGAAGAAGAAGGACTGCAAGAAGAAGACCGCAAGAAGAAAAGAAGAAGAAGCACAGAGGAAGCACTGTAGCAGATGCCATTTAAGCCATCTGATTGAAAAATCAGACGACGGATGAAGCTCTGCAGACAAAGCAAAGAAGAAGAAAAAGAAAAGAAAAGGTGCCGCAATTGAGAGCAGAAAGAAGAAGGAAGAAAAGAGAAGAAGAAAAGAAGATAAAGAAAGAAGAAGAGGAATTGAAGAAGATCAAGAAGATAAAAGAAGAGAAAAAAGAAGACAAGCAAAGAGAGAAAGAAGAGAAGAAGAAAAAGCCAAGAAACAAAACCTCTCTCTCTCTCTTATTTTTGTAGTAAAAGCATTGTACTTCTAGAATTCTAGTAGCTCCCTGAGTTCGACCTTGGAAGAAAAATATTTCTGAGTAAAATTGTAATAGTGGCAATGACTATCTGTACTATAACGCCATTTTTATAACAAACAAAAAACCTAGCTTCGGTCACATTGCCACCAAGAGCCATGTGATCTCCATCTGATGGCTCACAATCAACGCATGCTAACGGCCACACTCACCTGTAGTAATGCTTGCATGCGTCTCTAAAGGCCTTATATTAATTCTAAAGGCCTTGAAATTACCCTTTTGCCCCCATTTCTTCAACTATAAATAGCCTACCCCCCCTTCACTTTTCTTCATCCCTTCCTATGCTTCTCTCACCCTCTTCAAAGTTTTAAAGAGCTAGTCCCATGCCCGGGATGCTCCACTAGAGTTTATAAAAATAATTTTTCTCGTCCTCTCACCCCCATTCATGGGTACCCATGGCTATCTTCTCACCTCGTTCGGGAAGTGGATCTCGCTGTGACGTCGCCTTGCTTTGTCCTCCTTCCTCCAGTTTCATTCTCTTTTGTCCAGCATCTCACCATCATCATCTGGGCACTTCATTAACGTGGCTCGTCCTCCAAGTAACTGTCGAGAAGGATTTATTCTCTTTCTATTCTTTTTACTGCTTTCTCTAGTGTAGATTTAATTTATGTAATGAACATTATTCTTCGTAGATAAAGTTGCCATCTTTTCTCTTTCTTATTCTCTTTGTATTATTATCTCTCTTTCTTCTATTAGTTATTCTTCAAGTAGAGTAGCTCGTGTAGATTTATTTCAACCGACTATTCTGCTTTGTAACTATAATTTCAAATTTGATCTCTAATCAAACGTTTACCTCTCCATGTTTGACTCAGGACTTACTTTGACTTTTGGTAAATTTATTTGATTTGTGGGTTTTTTGCGACTGCGATGACAGGTTTTCAAACTCCATTTTTCTCGCGTAAAATCTCGCTTATCATTTTGCACCGTTGTCGAGGAGGCAACGCTCTTTGATTTTGCCTCGTTCACCTGCACTTGGCTTTCCTTTGACTTTTCTTCAATTTATTGTGATTGTAGGTACTCATCTAAAGTAGACGAAAGTGGCACATTAGAGAAAAGTATCGGTGAAGGTTTTGTAACATTCCCCCACCTCCTACCCCCTAGATTTCATTCTATTACATAAATAATTCAAAGTCAAATCAACCTAGGAGTTTGCAAAAACCCTAGGCTAGAAATTGGTTGTTTGATTCTCACTCCACCCACCTCACCCTCGCATATATTAAAAATACTAATAATTATCTGAATGTGGGTCATAAATTCAAAGAGACACCTTACATACTCACGTACTTAAGGCGCACCACTTTTTGGCTGATTCAATCACTTAACCGAGAATCCGATCTGTGGACCCGGTACACCCGCACTTATTACACATATAAGTGATTAGAAATCAGACTAGGTTAACCAATTGTGTGTGCTTTAATTAAGTGGTGCTACAGGCCAATTGATTGATTTGTTTGGGTCGTACCACTTTAGATAAAATTGATTCATCTTGTAGCTTGCCACTTAGGGTTCAACTTTTAGGAACTAAATAGGCACTCCACATTCTTTTTGAGTTTTAAAGGAATATATCACTACAACATACTTTATCTTTGCCGTCGGTTGAAAACTGATGTTAAAAGCGATGGCGTAAGTAGCAACGTTGTTTTATTTTCCCGTTGGTTGTAAAGAAAATCCAATGTCGAATTATCGTTTGCCTAGCGAATGGATTGGATCTTTTACTGTCATTTTATAATCGATGGCAATTATCTTTCCCGTCATTTATAAAATAAGTGACGAGGTTTGTATGTCGCTTTTTCCTGCTTTAACACACTATTTTTTGAGTTTTGTCATCGTTTAAATGACAACGTCGTCGCTTTGATAAGTAACAGTAAAAATATTTTTATTGTCACTTTCATAAATAAGCGGCGACATATATCTTTTATGCAAGAGCACAATTTCAGAATTTTGTCGTCGCTTTTTGTAATAAGCAACAACAAATAGTCACCTTTGTAAAAAAAAATTACCTTCTAATGCTGTCGGTTATTGCAAAAATCGATGACAAGGGTAGGTTTTTTTTTTTTTAAGTTTGAAAATTAGGATTCTTATACAATCCTTAAAAAATAGATAAATTATTACATTGGAAACTTCCATACATAAAGGAATCCACAACCAAAAATAGATAACTTCCTACACTGACTGGATTCTCTACCATCTTTCTTATCAACCCAAATGCAGCCTTTCCACTGCCAAAATGCAGACCATGGATGTAAATAGGTGCCAATGAAAATGATTGCATTTGCTTAAAGTACAGAAACCTTGCCATTCTCACATTTATTCTATATAGGAATTCCACAACCAATCAATCTAGAGTCTGAATGCAATAATGCTATTCCATGTCTTTTCATAAGTCAAAACTTAAAAGAGGGCTTTGGCAAAATAACATAGGCATCTTCAAAAATGGTAAATGTATATGGAACCTACAATGTAATCGACATTATAAATTTAACATCCAAACCATTGTAAACTAAAATATGCAGGGTAGCAAATCCATAAAGATACCAAGGTAGCTTAGTTCACCAGATAAATCCATAAAGACTTTAATGGGACATTGTGACGACTACCCACGTAAAAAATCAAGGAAGCTGGAGCACTTGTTGCCTTATACTACAATTGTGCCAAACTAAGTGACCAACCAACATGGAAAAAAAATAGTCATAGCATTTAGATTGGTAGACAACAATATTGGAACCCATCTATCAAAAAGAGAATAAGTACCAATTCAGAAGATTTTATGCAAGATGTCCATATCCACACCTGTAGACAGGATCCAGGACAACTCCAGTTGTTGAAGCCACTTCTTTGACAAAGTTAAGCTCCTTAGCAGTACTCATTGCATAGCCCAATCCTTTGGTCTACAGAGAGAAACCAATATTCAGGTCATATATTTACACACCATAAGATCTTTGCACACCAGTGTCTAGGTCATATCTTACCAACTATTTAGCCATTATGAATGTTAAACTGGCTTGTTTTAGATTCTAGATTTATTTTTAGGAAAGCATGGACATGTACATCTATGTGCACTATATGGTCAAATTGAGTTCAACTGATTAACACAAGCATGAATAGCTTCAGCCATGTGGAAAACCACTTACATTATGAATTTTGACTATGTTACGAGAATTTACACCAGCCTGAAGTGTAACAACCCGGTTCCCGAGTCCCTACGAGACACGAGAACCGGACCGACTCGACTAATCCCAAGACCTAGTCGTCCAACGAGGAAGTAACCAAAAGACAGTAAAATAAACCACATTCAGCATGAATATAACTAACAGTAAGAAAGTACAGCAGTAAGGAAAGAAACTACTACAGTAGGTACCACCACAACAGTAAAACAACATTTATCATATAACAAGAACTGCAGGTAAAGAAGGTACAGCGGAAACAAAAACTACTCACTAGAACAGAAACAAAAGGGGTACAAAAGGCTGTGGTAACTCTACTGGACCCTACTCGGCCCAGCGTCCTCTGCAGCCACCGACCTTGGCTGCTCAACACCTGGTCCTGAAAAAGGTAACGAGTGTAACATGTCAGCAAAACGCTGAGTAGAGTGGCAAACTAACTAAAGGCAGCAGTAGAGTGTACAGTAGCTGTTATGTTCTATTACTTCCTTTATTCACATCTTTCAATTTTTCTCACTATTTCGCTTATTTCTCAGATCCTTTACTTGATCTCGAATGTCCTCGTGGGAACGATCTTGATTGCAGTCTTTTCCAAAAGTAGAAGTAGCACGTGGTGCTCTCCTGGCCAGGAGAGTCCCCCGTGGTGATCCTACCCTCAGTCAACCACCCCAAGGTCACTGACAGACGTAACGGTGACTACGGCACGCGCGATAAACGCACAGGTAGCTAGCCCGCACTGGCACGCGGTCAGTCGTTTCCGTTAACGGGTGCGCCCAAAGCACAGCACGGAACCAGGGCAGAGCCCTCTCAGTAACAGGGGTCCAACCCCTCCACAGTAACCAAACCGGGGCCTTGCCCCTCCACAGTCCGTGCACCCTCGCCTGACTACCCTGGTTTGCCCTAGTGGGCCTAACAAGTCGGTGAAGGAGGCTAGCAGAACCCCGGGGCCCGTGGGGTAGCTAGTACTCTCCTAACACTACTAGCTCTCCTCGGTACTACGTACACGAGGGCCAACAAGTCGGTACAGAGTGGCCAATCCTAACCCCGGGTCCCTGGGGCGGCTGGCCCCACTCTGCACTAAACAGGTACAGGTACTTCCCTTGGTACTGCGTACCCAAGAGACAGTACAAACTACATCTCAGTTTCCATTCCTTTTTCTTTCCAGGAGTTCCACTCCTAATTCCCCGTAGGGTTCCAGCTCTTTATCTCAGAACATCATATGTTTCACTTTCCAGATTCACGTTCTCAAAATCCATGATCTCAATCATGTTTCTTTATTCATAACCGACAGCTATTAATTCAAATTACAGGCAGCTTTATATTCCTTTCCATTTTTCCAAGACTTCATTATTATATATTCCACTAGTTTTTCCATCCTAGGATTCATGCCATATCCTAGGGTCTATCATACAATCTAGTTTTCCGGTCCTAGGATTCATGCAACACCTAGGAACTATCATTCCATATATTTCTCATTCCTAGGATTCATGTAATGTCCTAGGTTCTAGTTATGGTTCCATACTTTAACAAATTTTTATTAATACTTAAAACCACTCTACCAGGTACAACGGGAGTAATGGGGGCGTGATCGAAAATCCCGCGTGCCTCCGCGACTCTCAAGACTGCAACCGAACAAGGTCCTATCACAAGGATCAAATACAAGGAGTGTCTCAAAATAGTGTATAGCTACTGTAGACGGGTAGAGGAATTACTTCTCAAAAGAATGCAACTCGAATCGCGGAAAACGGAGCCCGAACGGGCCCTAAACGGGTCGAAAAAGACGATACTGTGCAAAATCAGACGTCTGGAACACCTTCCAGACGTCTTAAAAAGTGGATCAGAGAATTACCTGTTCGGCGTGGTTTACCAGATGTCCAGAAGTCTGCGGGGACGTCTGCCTAGATCCCAGACGTCCGATGGTCACTCCGGACGTCTGGAGGTCACTCCCGCCGTCTGGTACAACTTCCAGACGTCTGATTCGCAAAGGATGGCGAATCAGCGAACCTGCGCACAGCCAACCCCCCTCCTCAGTACGGTCAGTCGTCAAGAAGGAAGAAGAAGGCGGAAAACTCACCTTTCAGACGTCTGTATGATCTTACAGACGTCGACCTTGCCGTCTGGCTATCAACCCAGACGTCTGATTCTGGAAATTTTTCCAGAATCAGGGCCCTGCTCGGCCTCCGCTCGCGACGCCGCCCACATCGAACCTCGCGCGTCTGCTGCTCAGCCCGCAGCAGGTCCCTCTCCACGTCGCTCCGCGCCCCCTGCGCCCTCCGCCAGCCGGCCAAGCCGCTCCGGTGAGCTCGCCCCCACGGCAGAGCTCCGCCCTCGCATGCCGCACCTCCGCGCTCACTGCGGCCGCCGCTGCTGCCCTCGCGTCCGCTCGCTCTCGCGCACAGGAAGGAGAAGAAGAAGAAGGCGGTGGAGACGGGAGGGGAGGCGCGCCCCTATTAACGTCGCGCGGAGAGGAGAGAGAGAAGGCGCCGCAGGCGTCTGCAGCCGCAGAAGAAAAAGAGAGAAAAAGCGGTCTGCGCGCTCAGGCGCGCAGGCGACTCGCGTGTGTCGAAAATAACGAATTTCCAGACGTCTTTAAACTATCCCAGACGTCTTATCAGACGTCTGTTTGTTATCCCAGACGTCTTGTCCGACGTCTGAGCCACCTCCCAGACGTCTTAAAAGACGTTTGGGGCACACATTCGTTACACATGGACATGTACATCTATGTGCACTATATGGTCAAATTGAGTTCAACTGATTAACACAAGCATGAATAGCTTCAGCCATGTGGAAAACCACTTACATTATGAATTTTGACTATGTCACGAGAATTTACACCAGCCTGAAGCCTGTCGAGAAGGCCTTGAACAAAATTGTAGAAGTAGTTAGGATCGTCGCAAATAGAGAAGGCATGAACCTACTCATGATAAAAAAAGAAATGGTAAAAAAGCAAACCAAAATGATTTTATGTAAAATGAGATGAATATGATATGTTGATGGTGCCTTCAACAAAGTCAAAATGGGAGATACCTTGGCCTTTAGAGTACTCAATGATGATCCAAGTGGCAAGCCAGCAATGGTTGCTCCACTAGATATTGAAATTAAATAAAAGGAAAAGCATTTTAGAGGGACATATAGAAACTTCAAAGCAAAGTTAAATTTGAAGGGCAATGTATCTATTGTCTCAACTAGAGCATTGAGCATGTAAATGACAATGAGATTGAATTTTGGAACCCAAAACTTAGATTTACTACAAGTTTTCTTCAAGAAATTGGCATTCTGGGAACTTATAGCAGGGAAAGAATGTATCTCATGTAGAACACTATATTAAGCATAAAGTTAAACGAGTCATGTTAGATATATCTGCTATCTCAATGTCAATAGCCAAGAAATGACCATAAAAAAATGGCAACTATAAACCAACAACTATATGAGATGGATTGATCGGTCATGAACATCAACTTGATGCTAAATACCATGACTAGATAAGCTCATGTTGCTAGTGACCAAATATAGAATGGGTCATTTGTTGGAATCTTGTTATTTCTTATGGTGGCATTTATTCAATAGATGGAAATTTTAACCAACTTCAAAGTCTCCAAAAACTCACCGAAAACCAACACTTCAGTGTGTAAAACTGAAGATGATTTTAACATTCTTTTGAATTAAATTTTAATCTAACTACGAAGAAGTAGGTTTGGAGCAGAGAGAAATATCATTAAAATTTCATGAAAACTGAACCTGAACATTTCAACTTTATCATGGGCACATCAAGGAGTAGGATTAAAAAGCTAATCATGCTCTAAAAATCAAACAATGAACAAATTAATAAAATTTGCATTTTTCCGGATAATAGATAAAGATGAAGAAATTGGAGAGATACAGGATGTAACAAGAAGAATTACACATAGACAATATGTAACAGATGAATGACTGACTTTTTGCAAATATCAACTTACAATAAGCATAGAGAAGCCTTAAATATATTTTTATTTCTATGTTCAAACCAACCAAAGGAAAAAAGGAATGCAACCAACTTTGCTCTGTCGCAAGCACTAAAGATTACTTTCCCAGGTTAAACACATTGGTCCTTTAGGCAAGGATCCCAGCATCATGTAATTCTGCATAAAGAACTCCATTGGAAGTACAATATATGAAATTTTCAGATGTGTCTCCAGAAATAAAAAAGATATAATATCTATATAACTTGTAAATAAGGAGAAATGTGCAACACAAATCGTACTGCTTTTGCAGTCAAAATTAGGAGGAAAAACAAGAAGGAAAGACATATGTGGCCTAAAGCATGTGAAGGACAACAGAATATAATGAGCACTTTTTTATTGAAAAAGAAAGGACGACTAGTTGAGATTAACAATCATTCATTCTTGTTGGACACCTACTAATAAAGTAAAAGGAGAGTCCAATAAAGAATCACCTTTTCTTGATGGACTACTTGCTAGCAAAATTAAAACTTAAAAGAAAGAAAACCCTCGAGGTGAGTTCTAACCTTGAAGTAGTTACCAACAGGAGAGACCTAGATCTCAAATGTGTATTCAGGAGTAGGTGCCAGTCCAAGAACTGCACCAGTCCCCATCAGCAATAGTCTAATATACAAAGAGCCGTTCCCCAAAGGAGGGACCTACACGGAGATGGTAAGTATTGTTACTCAGCATTCACAGATTGATAAAGGTAAGCTTTCATGTTGTCTTGAACTTATAGCATCACATAAAATTTTTGAAGGAAAAAATAACATAACAGAGCTATACCCAACACTTGTTAGCCAATACAGTGAGTTTAACTGCTTCCAAAAACTGCTCTTTAGTGGGTGAGAGCATACACATCCTTTCAGCACCATCAATCATTCATTGAGCATTCTCCTCGGGGTGGAAAAGCAATATAGAATTCTTTTTTGTTCTGTATGCCTTTAGGCCTTCAAATAAGCCCTAAGAAATAGCCCATCAATCAGATTCGAATTCTTGTGTAGAATATCAGAAACATTTTTGAAAGGTAAAATTTCCAAAGTTTAAAAATCTAGATGGGATTCTTGCTGCATAGCTACATTCAATCTGCAAAGAATCAGTTATCTTCCATAAGTTTTCTTTACTAAGATAGGCATTCCCACTCACCACAAGTACCCAACATGAGCCAAACATGATTTATGCAAAATTATAATAATCTAGAAGCCTCCGGATGTTTGATGCAGACAAACTTGTTAGATGCAGCAAGCTCGTATTTATGGGCAAGGAAAAAATATATAATCTATAAATTGTAACATAGTAGCATGCAAGCAAAAAGCACTATTTGGATTTGAAGTGGAATAGCAAATTTCTCATGTTTTAGCATGAAATAGATTGGGAGGAATAGAAAATTATATATATATATATATATATATATATATATATATATATATATATATATATATATATATATATATATATATTGGCATCGAAATGATGTGGAGAAAAGGAGTAAGTCATATTCCACCTCCTCAGTGGAATAAGTCGAAGGGGGAAGTTGAGGAATGTCTCCTGTTGTGATGTTATTGCTCTAGATTTTGGAACAGGTTATGATGGAATGCCGTTGAGGGATAATTGGAGGGCTAAGATAGAGGGGTACCCCTCAATTTGGAGGTTATTCTTCCATCCATACATTGCCTAAAAGAGTATGGACATGGGGTTTTGATATTCAAATTTTTATTTATAGCTTACTTGTATGGTTTTAGCCTTTTAAGTGGAGATCAAATAGGTAAATAAAGATAATACATCACTCATTCTTAGAATCTAAATTTATACAAGATTTAATTATCACAATGACACTACATTAATATGAGTAACATAGTAACATATTTGTGGATGTCCATGTGTGTGCATCTCTCCACTCTAATGTCCATTGTTAAGACTACATATGTTAACAAAAATAGCAAAGATGGCTGCTATCGAGGCAAAACTAAAAGTCAAGAGAGAAATGTAAAGGTCAACGGCCAAAAAAAAAGGACAAGTATACTCTTAATAAAAACTTAAAAAGCTTCCTAGTTCCTCCACTTTAAAATGCTAGTGCCTAAGATTGGACTTCATAGTATTTCATATTCAAGGCAGGCACCTTTTTTTGGATATGGAGTATGGGAATTTTGAAACAAAATCCTCACAATTAAGCTTTAAAATGCAATGCTTCGATGGTGGTGAATCCTAGAGGCAAACACCACGTTAAGTTGATTCTAGAAAGGAGGAGGAGGAAGGGGGTGATGGCGAAAATGCACAGTTTATTAAGATTAGGGTTTTAAGTTGTTGTAACATGCAAGTTCGCAATCATTTTTAAATTTGTAATCCTAGATAGAGGTAGTATATTGGGTCATCCAAGGAGTCAAGTTTGCACTTTTAAATACTCTCGCTTGAAATCGGAAAATTAACTTTCTTTTTGTAGTTTTTGAATATGATTTTTTTTTTTTGGAGTTTTGAAATAACGGGTAATTGAATAAAGATATACAAAGGAAGACTACGCCTAATTGCTACAACCTAAGTGACAAAAATAACCTCTCTCTAAGCTCACCCTAGGTACGTGAAAACCTAGGGTAATTAGAGAGACGATGCGAGTGCACTAGAGTAAAACGCAATTACATAGAATGTGACAAAGATTATGGAAAGGCAACCTTAAATATGGAGAAAATTATTTTACAAAATTGCTAGTAGATGAATGCTTCTACTACAAGAATGAAAACACAAAAATGAAACAAAAATCTTTCTGGTGATGTTAGTGAAGAGGAGAAGATCCTTGCTCCAAGCTCAGCTACTCCTAGGCTTGAAAAGGATTTCCCCTAATCCTTTTCTTGAAGTGCTCTTTAGAGATGATGCCATCTTCCTTGGCAAGCCCTTAGTAGGTGTGCCCTAGCTCCTCTAAGAGTGGAGAATTTCCACTCCAAAGACTCCTCCAAGGGTGGGCATGAACCACCTTCAAGAACTCCTCCTCTGGACGTCCTCCTACCTGGCTTGACCTCTGGTTGGCGTGGGCACAAGAGAGAAGGGAAGAGGGGAAGGCACCAAGGGGATAGGGTGTCCCCTTAATCTTCTTCTTCTCTTTCTTCTCTTGGCTGTGGGTTATAGTGGAGTGTAGGTAGAAGAATGATTAAAAGATGAAGCCAAAGGTAAGGCTTAATGATGGCTTAGGTGGGGTATTAATAGAGTGGAGGGATAATGATGGGTGTTAACTAGGGTTAAGGGAAGAGTGGTGTTGTGGATGGCTAGGATTAGGAAGTTAATGGATGAATGGTGGATTAGGGTTGGCGTGGGATGTAAGATTGTGTTGAGTGGTGGTTATGATGGGGTAGAGTAGAGTTGGTGCCAACTCTTGTTGGTGTTAGGAGGGTTGGTGTGGAGGTTGATGTAGGGTTAGGATTAGATGTTTAGGTGGTAGTTATGGGATGGAGGGTGGATGTTAAATGATGCCAAAGGGAGAGGTGCAGGGAGGTGTAGTTATGGGTGGTTGGTGTGGGTTTATATGTGGTTGGTGTTGGTGCAAGGGCACCACGATCATTAATTTTGATGATAATAAAATACTTGTTATTTAACATTTGCATTGAGTTTAAGGTTTCAGGAAAATGCAAATGGAATCAAGTGTGAAGGAGCTCACACTCGCGTCCATGGTGGATTCGAGGAGCTCATTGGAGGAGAAGGAGCTTCGCGTGGAGCGAGAGCTTGAAGTCAAGAAGAATAGGATAGGCATTTTATTCTATGTATTCTGTATTTGTTTGTCTTTTCTCTTTATTTTATTTCTTAGATGATTGTTAAAGAGCCCCAAAGTATCATACCATAGTCTTAGGATCACATACCCAACCCTAGGATATTTAGATAAACTCTTAGAGAACTTAAAAAATCAAAATAGGTTTCAGACAACCTAATCAGACGTCCAATCTGGACATCAGACGTCTGATCTTATACTTTAAGATATCTGCTTGTTTGATCAGATGTCCAAACACTTTGGTTGGACTTAGTACTTTCTGTCTATTGATTTCAGACGACTAGCCCTTACTCTAGACGTCTTAGAAGATGTTTGAGGACCTTTCCAAACGTCCAACTAGAGGACCGTTGGCTTCTCCGACTTGATCATTGAGGATTAAACTTTAAGCTGATTTACATTTATTTTCAGATGTCCTTAAAGAACCCTAGACATTTGATAAATAGATGTTAGGCTAAGATCTGACCCTAATTACTTCTTAGCAGACCTTATAGCTGTTTGAGCCTCAGAAAATCCATTCCTGCAGTGATTTATGTTTCTAGACATCCAGACTTATTGCCAGATGTTCAACCTATCGCCTGAGCAACTTAGCCTAGAACCCTATTTAGGTCTAGACAAAATAGGAAGGTAATTCATTTAGAATTAGATGTCTGATTATATTCCCAGACGTCTTAAAATAACTCTTTAGACATCCATCTTGATCTAACTCAGTTCAGATCTTTTAGCCTTCTACATTAGATGACCAATCCCTAAATCATATGATGACCCAGACGTTTGATAATAGATCCAGACGTCTGATAACCCTGTCAGAATCATAAATGACCCTGATTTCGGCCTGATTTGCCTTAAAATTATTCCCAATGGCTATAGAAGCCTTCCAACAGCTAGAAGAGGCTTATAAACCCTTGTTGGGGCCTCTATAAATAGAGGAGGATCCTTCCTTTGCAACATACACCAAGCAATACTACTTTCTACCACATTTGTGTCCAAGTGTAGAAGAAAATCATCTAAAAGAAGTTCTTGCTCTCCAAAGCCTTAGTCTACATCTTGAGAGCATCTTCCCAGTTGTGCACCCGCTCTCTTGCATACGAATATGAGAGCGTCACTATGCCTAGCATGGTTCATGCACTTCGTGTCAATAGCCGATGTACTTCCATCAAAGGGAAGTTTCTATTGCCTATAGTAGCTAGACTTAAATACTTACTTGGTAGCTTTATAGGAATTTGTATTATTATCTTTAGTTGGGTATTCGCCTTGCGAATTCTCGTCTCCTTCGCGAGAAAAAATGCTCCCGTGAAGAGGGGTTTGAGGTTTCACTACCCTTGGGTTCAAAGTAACGTGGTTGTAAGATGTTGAGTCACCCTCATTTTAAGTGACTCGGTTAGTGGATTTGATCGACTAGGTCGATCGAAAAATCCTAAATCGAGAGGTTTAGGTGGTAGATTTTACTCAGGTTTGGGTTTCCACCTAAAAATTCTTATGTACTTTTGTGATTGCTAATTTTTGTGAGATTGTTATTTTATTTCCGCATTTTATTTCATATTACGCAAATCTCACCCCCCTCCGTCAGAACCAATAGTTGGGAGTTTGGTTTATTGGCGCCAATTAGTGGAGGGTGGATATATGTAACGAACGCGTGCCCCAGACGTCGGACCAGACGTCTGGGATCATTTCCAGACGTCTACAAATCTGTTATCTTCCACACGCGCGGGTCGTCTGCGCGCCTGAGCGCGCAGACCTGCATATTTGTTTATTCCCTGCGGCTGCAGACGCCCTGCCGCATCCTCTCTCCTCCTCGCACGGCCTTAAAAGGCCACGCCTCCCCTCACTTCCGTCACCACCATCTCCTCTCTCTTCTCCTTCAGCCAGTGAGAGTGAGCGCGAGCGCGAGGACGGCAGCAGCGGCCGCAGTGAGCGTGGAGGAGGTGCTGCGTGCGAGAGCGGAGCTCTGCTGTGAGGGCGAGCTCGCCGGGGCTGCTAGGGCTGGCCGGCGGAGGGCGCAGGGGGCGCGGAGCGACGCGGAGGGGGGATTGCTGCGGTCGGAGCAGCAGGCGTGCGAGGTGCGAAGCGGGCGGCATCGCGAGCAGAGGCTGAGTGGTGCCCTGATTCTGGAAAAATTTCCAGAATCAGACGTCTGGGTTGATAGCCAGACGGCGAGGGCGACGTCTGGAAGACCATCCAGACGTCTGAAAGGTGAGTTTTCCGTCTCCTTCTTCCTTCCTGTCGACTGACCGTACTGAGGGAGGGAGATGGGTGTGCACAGGCTCGATGATTCACCATCCATCGCGAATCAGACGTCTGGCAGTAGTACCAGACGGCAGAAGCGACCTCCAGACGTTCGGGGTGACCATCGGACATCTGATAGCTAGGCCAGACGTCCCCACAGACTTCTGGATGTCTGGGAAACCATGCTGAACAAGGTAATTCTCTGATCCACTTTTTAAGACGTCTGGAAGAAGTTCCAGACGTCTGATTTTGCATAGTGTCGTCGTTTTTGACCCGTTTAGGGCCCGTTCGGGTTCCGTTTTCCGCGATTCGAGTTGTATTCTTTTTAGAATTAATTCCTCTACCCGTCTACAGTAGCTACACACTATTTTGAGACACTCCTTGTGTTTGATCCTTGTGATAGGACCCCATTCTGTTGCAGTCTCGGAAGTCGCGGAGGCACGCGGGATTCCCGACCACGCCCCCATTTCTCCCATTGTACCTGGTAGAGTGGTTTTAGGTTATTAATAAAATCTGTTAAATTATGGAACCATAAATAGAACCTAGGGCATTGCATGAATCCTAGGAATGAGAAATAGATGGAATGATAGCTCCTAGGTGTTGCATGAATCCTAGGACTGGAAAACTAGATTGTATGATAGATCCTAGGATATGACATGAATCCTAGGATGGGAAAACTAGTGGAATGTATAATACTGCAGTCTTGGAAAATGGAAAGAGATATAAAGCTGCCTGTAATTTGAATTAACAGCTGCCTGTTGTGAATAAATAACGTGGTTGAGAACATGGATTGTAAGAATGTGAAACTGGAAAGTGAAACCTGGATGTTTAAGTAAAAGGGATGGAACCCTACGGGGAAGTAAGAGTAGAACTCCTGGAAAGTGAATGGAATAGTATTGGGGAAGTGAGCTGGCCCTTGAGTACGGAGTACCAAGGAGAGCGACTGTCCCCCTGTTTAGTGCAGAGCGGAGCTAGCCACCCCAGGGACCCGGGGTTAGGACTGGCCACTCTGTACCGACTTGCTGGCCCTCGCGTACGTAGTACCGAGGAGAGCTACTAGTGTAGGGAGGTACTAGCTACCCCACGGGCCCCGGGGTTCTGCTAGCCTCCCACACCGACTTGTTAGGCCCGCTGGGGCAAACCAGGGTAGTCAGGCGGGGGTGCGCGGACTGTGGAGGGGCAAGGCCCCGGTTTGGTTACTGTGGAGGGGTTGGACCCCTGTTACTGAGAGGGCTCTACCCTAGACTGGTTCCGTGCTGTGCTTTGGGTGCACCCGTTAATGGAAACGACTGACTGCGTGCCAGTATGGGTTAGCTACCTGTGCGTTTATCGCGCGTGCCGTAGTCACCGTTACGTCTGTCAGTGACCTTGGGGTGGTTGACTGAGGGTAGGATCACCACGGGGGACTCTCCCGGCCAGGAGAGCACCACGTGCTACTTCTACTTTTTGGAAAAGACTGCAATCAAGATCGTTCCCACGAGGAACATTCGAGATCAAGAAAAAGATCTGAGGAATAAATGAAATAGTGAGACATTTGAAAGATGTGAATAAAGAAAGCAATCGAAGATAACAGCTACTGTACACTCTACTGTTGCTTTTAGTTTTAGTTGCCACTCTACTCAGCGTTTTGCTGACGTGTTACACTCGTTACCTTTTTCAGGACCAGGTGTTGAGCAGCCAAGGTCAGCGGCTGCAGAGGACGCTGGGCCGAGTAGGGTCCAGTAGAGTTACCACTGTCTCTTGTACCTCTTTTTGTTACGTTGTAGTGAGTAGTTCTTGTTTCCGTCGTACTTTCTTTACCTGCAGTTCAAATTATATTATGAATGTTGTTCTACTGTTGTGGTGGTACATACTGTGGTAGTTTCTTTCCTTACTGCTGTACTTTCTTACTGTTAGTTATATTCATGCTGAATGTGGTTTATTTTACTGCTCTTTTGGATACTTCCTCGTTGGACGACTAGGTCTTGGGATTAGTTGAGTCGGTCCGGTTCTCGTGTCTCGTAGGGACTCGGGAACCGGGTCGTTACAAGATGGTATCAGAGCAAGGTCGTCCCGAGAAGTGAATCAATTGACTGGAAAATAACCAATTCACATGTTTATAACTAGAGTAGCCACCACAACCAATCTCTTGACATGAGCTCTTAGAAGTTTCGTTAGATACCGTCTGTTTTGACATTTTTTTTTTCCGTTTTGTTTCGCGTCTCCTTACAGGAGATGCCTCATCGCGGGACTGGAGAGAATGGCCACGGGCGCGGCCGAGGATGAGGTCGGCGAGGTGGACGTGCTGTTGTTGACGTCTCGGCGGACCAGCCACCACTCCCGGGCATCCAGGCCCAGGACCTCGCCAGACTGATACGGGACATTATACGAGAGGAGCTCCACCCACCGCCCCGAGCACCTCCTCCTGGGGCTACAGAGGGGGAGTCCTCTGTGGGACCACGCGACGGACACGTCGCTAGACACGAGGGAGGGGATGGGCCGCTGCCGCCCCCACCTTCCTCCGACACTTCTGTACATGAGGCACCTTCGCCTGGAGGTGCACCAGCACCTCCCCTACAGCGCCACTTCGAGCTTTTCGGACAGTTCCGGAAGCTGAAGCCCCCCTCCTTCAAGGGGGATGAGGACCCAACCGAGGCAGAGGACTGGCTTGAGCAGCTGGAGAAGATCTTCGACACCCTTCGCCCCCCGGTGGAGTGCCGCGTGGCCTTTGCCACATACCAGCTGGAGAGTGCGGCACACCGGTGGTGGAGGGCAGTTCGGGGACAGGAGAGGGACGAGCCGACGTGGGACCAGTTCGTCACCCTCTTCTGCGAGCAGTACTTTCCCCAGACGTGGCAGGACCAGAGGAGGCGGGAGTTCCACACTCTTCGCCAAGGGACGATGACTGTGAGCGCGTACCGCACGCGTTTCTTGGAGCTGTCCCACTTTGCAGCGACAACGGTAGCCACTGAGGAGGAGCGCCTTTGGAGGTTCATCGAGGGGCTCCGGCCTGCGATCCGGGGGTATGCCAAACCCCTGAAGCTGCCTACATTTTCGAGGGTGGTAGAGGCAGCTATGACTTACGAGGAGACCAACCCATCCGCACGAGACACCGACGGCGGGCGGAAGAGGCCCTTCCAGCCAGACTTTTCACAGGGCCGGCGAGAACAGAGACACGTGGCGTTCGCAGGAGAGCCGTCACGTTGTGCAGGGCCATCAGTGGCCTTTGGGGGCCCTCGACAGGGGCCAGTCGCCAGCACCGGACCCCCGCCTAGCCAACAGTAGGGACCCACTGAGGGCGGGAGTCGGGTTCCCCTCTGCTACCAGTGTGGCCAGCCGGGCCACGTTAGGAGGGACTGCCCATCTAGGGCAGGGGGTCAGCAGATACTCCCCGCGCAGAGCACTGGAGGGCGCGCAGGAGGCCGCGGTTCCCAGGCGCGAGGAGGAGGACAGCAGTCGCGAGGAGGGTACCGGCCAGCACCTACCCGTCCGACGCAGAGTGTAGCTGCTTCGTCCGCACCTAGAGCTGAGGAGCGTATCAACGCCCTCACACACAGGGACGCCAGAGCTTCGAGATCGGTGGTAGCAGGTATGGTTTCAGTTTCTGGCAGACTCGTTTACACGCTTTTCGATTCCGGCGCTACACACTCGTTTGTCGCAGCCAGTTTCACAGTTAGTTTGGACCAGGATTATACACTGTTAGAGAATCCATTCATAATCAGAGGTCCGAGTGGCCAGCTGTTTGTAGCTGATGAGGTGTACACGGATTGCGAGGTCAGCGTCGGAGGACATAGCCTGCCAGCTGACCTGATTATGATCCAGATGGAGGACTTTGGAGTGATTCTGGGGATGGATTGGCTGTCCGCTTACCACGCCTTGGTGGACTGTTTTGAGAGGAAGATTGTCTTCTCCATTCCGGAGTTGCCTTCTTTCGAGTTTCACGGACAGCCAGTGGACGAAGGTTTCAGGTGCATTTCGGCACTTCGGGCGGCGAGACTTTTGAGCTAGGGGTGTGAGGGCTTCCTAGCTTGTGTGGTGGCAGAGCCCAGCCCTGTGGCAGACTTCTAGAGCATCCCAGTGGTCAGAGAGTACCCCGACGTGTTTCCAGACGAGTTACCAGGACTACCGCCCGAGCGTGAGATTGAGTTTGAGATATCACTAGTACCAGGGACCAGCCCCATCTCCATCGCGCCATACAGAATGGCACTGCTTGAGCTGCGAGAGCTCAAGTCCCAGTTGCAGGACCTTTTGGAGAAAGGTTTCGTGAGGCCCAGTGCGTCCCCCTGGGGAGCCCCGGTACTGTTTGTGAAGAAGAAGGATGGGACCCTACGCCTTTGTGTGGACTACCGACAGCTGAACAGGGTCACCATCAAGAATAGATATCCGCTACCGAGGATCGACGATTTGTTTGACTAGTTGCGGGGTGCCACGGTGTTTTCTAAGATAGACTTGAGGTCTGGATACCACCAGTTGAGGATCAGGGAGACCGACATCTCCAAGACAGCATTCCGCACCCGGTACGGACACTACGAGTTTTTGGTCATGCCGTTTGGGCTGACCAATGCCCCCGCTGCTTTCATGGACCTGATGAACCGGGTGTTTAGACCGTACTTGGACCAGTTCATGGTGGTTTTCATAGATGATGTACTCATCTATTCTAGAGATCGGACGCAGCACGGACAACACTTGCAGATGGTTCTGAACACTCTGAGATGACGCCGGCTGTACGCCAAATACAACAAGTGCGAGTTCTGGTTGAGGGAGGTGACCTTCCTAGGTCATGTGATCTCTGGAGACGGCTTGGCAGTGGACCCAGCCAAGGTCGAGGCAGTGCTCAGATGGGAGAGACCGCGTTCAGTCATTGAGATTCGTAGTTTTCTGGGACTGGCAGGCTACTACAGATGATTCATCAGAGGATTTTCGCAGATTGCGCGTCCTATGACACAGTTGACCGTGAAGGACGTTCCTTTCGCTTGGACAGACACCTGTGAGGCGTGTTTTCTGGAGCAGAAGGAGAGGTTGACCTCGGCTCCCGTGCTCACCATCCCTGACAGTAGTGGCGGGTTCGTTGTGTACATGGATGCCTCCTTGCAGGGGTTAGGAGGTGTACTCATGCAGAGGGGTCACGTTGTCGCTTACGCTTCGCGGCAACTGAAGCCCCATGAGCATACCTACCCTACCCACGACCTAGAGTTGGCAGCTGTTGTCTTCGCGCTGAAGACCTGGAGGCACTACTTGTACGGTGAGACCTTCAAGATTTTTACTGATCACAAGAGCCTCAGATACCTTTTTGATCAGAAGGAGCTCAACATGAGACAGAGACGTTGGTTGGAGCTCCTGAAGGACTACGACTGCAGCATCTCCTACCACCCGGGAAAGGCCAATGTGGTGGCTGACGCCTTGAGCCGTAAGGCGCCCGCACGCTTGGCCAGTCTACAGTTACAGAGTTGGAGCCTTTTGGAGGAGGTGGGCAGTTGGCGACCTCTAGAGTTACGAGGGTACGGTGGGGTAGTGACGGTGACACGGCAGACCAGGCCAGAGCTGATAGACCGCATCATCACAGGGCAGATTGTCGATCCGTACTTGCAGTCTTTGCGCGATAGAGTACTGTCAGGAGACCCTGGGGACTTCTCTTTCACAGACCAGGTGCTACGCTTGAGGGGACGGTTGTGCGTTCCCAGAGACGAGGAGCTGTTGAGAGAGCTCTTAACTGAGGCACACGGTTCCAGATTCACCATACATCCCGGAAACACAAAAATGTACCACGACTTGAGACGCGAGTTTTGGTGGAGAGGGATGAAGCGGGATGTGGGTGAGTTCGTGCAGTAGTGTTTAGTGTGCCAGCAGGTGAAAGCCGAACACCAGAGGCCTGCAAGGCCGCTTCAGCCGCTTCCAGTGCCAGAGTGGAAGTGGGAGAGCATCACCATGGACTTGGTGGTGGGCTTACCTGTTACCCAGCGGGGACACGACGCAGTCTGGGTAATAGTGGATAGACTGACGAAGACGACGCGTTTCTTGCCGATCCAAGTTACTTTGGGACCAGCACAGTTGGCAGAGAGGTATATCCGTTATGTGGTACGACTACACGGAGTTCCGCGAGAGATCGTATCTGACCGGGATACCCGCTTTATGTCCCAGTTTTGGGCTGAGTTTCAGCAGGCCTTGGGGACGAGGTTGAGGTTTAGCACGGCTTACCACCCCCATATGGACGGACAGTCTGAGCGCACGATACAGACACTTAAGGACCTTTTGCGTGCCTGTGTACTGGACTGGAGGGGCTCTTGGGAGGAGCACCTGCCCCTGGCAGAGTTTGCATACAACAACAGTTATCACTCGAGCATCGGCATGGCTCCCTACGAGGCTCTGTACGGACGGAAGTGTACGGCACCCTTGAGTTGGGTTGAGGTGGGGACCAAGTGGGAGGTTGGCCCCAGGTTGATCCGGCAGAGTCAGGAGGTAGTTGAGCAGATCCATAGACGATTCCGCACTGTCAGGAGCAGACAGAAGAGCTACGCGGATCGGAGACGCAGAGAGGTGCAGTTTGAGGTTGGGGACCACGTTTTCCTTCGTGTTTCGCCCATGAAGGGCTTACAGTGGTTTGGGGTGAGAGGGAAGCTCGCGTCGAGGTTTGTGGGGCCCTTTGAGGTCCTGGAGAGGGTTGGACCCGTTGCTTATAGACTTGCCCTTCCCCCGCAGCTGTCTGGTTTGCACGACGTGTTCCATGTGTCCAACCTCAGGAAGTACATAGCCGACTCCAGTCACGTACTGAGTCACGAGAGCGTCGAGGTGGGCGATGACCTGACCTACCCCGAGCGGCTAGTGCAGATCCTAGACCGAGCCGTCCGCAGTTTGAGATGAAAGCAAGTACCCCTGGTAAAGGTTTTGTGGAGGAGCCAGCGGTACGAGGAGGCTACCTGGGAGCCTGAGGCGGCAATGCGGGAGCGGTACCTGGAGCTTTTCGCGGGTACGTCTCTTCGGACAGGCTTTGGTCCTCTTTGAGTTTGTTATGGTTAATTGGACCTCTTTTCCCGCACCCTAGTTGGCGCAAGTTTCGGGGACGAAACTTCCTTTGAGTTTGTTATATTGTAACGAACGCGTGCCCCAGACATCTTTTAAGATGTCTGGGAGGTGGCCCTCACGTCGGACCAGACGTCTGGGATTGTTTCCAGACATCTGGAAATCCGTTATCTTCCACACGCGCGGGTCGTCTGCGCGCCTGAGTGTGCAGACCCGCATATTCATTTATTCCCTGTGGCTGCAGACGCCCTGCCGCGTCCTCTCTCCTCCTCGCACGGCCTTAAAAGGCCACGCCTTCCCTCACTTCCGTCACCACCGTCTCCTCTCTCTTCTCCTTCAGCCAGTGAGCGTGATCGCGAGCGCGAGGGCGGCAGCGGCGGCCGCAGTGAGCGTGGAGGAGGTGCTGCGTGCGAGAGCGGGGCTCTGCCGTGAGGGCGAGCTCGCCGGGGCTGCTAGGGCTGGCCGGCGGAGGGCGTAGGGGCACGGAGCGACGTGGAGGGGGGACTACTGCGGTCTGAGCAGCAGGCGTGCGAGGTGCGATGCGGGCGGCGTCGCGAGCGGAGGCCGAGTGGCGCCCTAATTCTGGAAAAATTTCCAGAATCAGACATCTGGGTTGATAGCCAGACTGCGAGGGTGACATCTGGAAGACCATCCAGACGTCTGAAAGGTGAGTTTTCCGTCTCCTTCTTCCTTCCTGTCGACTGACAGTACTGAGGGAGGGAGATGGGTGTGCGCAGGCTCAGTGATTCGCCATCCATCGCGAATCAGACGTCTGGCAGTAGTACCAGACGGCGGAAGCGACCTCCAGACGTCCGGTGTGACCATCGGACGTCTGGGAGCTAGGCCAGACGTCCCCGCAGACTTCTGGACGTCTGGGAAACCACGCTGAACAAGGTAATTCTCTGATCCACTTTTTAAGACGTCTGGAAGAAGTTCCAGACGTCTGATTTTGCACAGTGTCGTCGTTTTTGACCCGTTTAGGGCCCGTTCGGGTTCCGTTTTCCACGATTCGAGTTGCGTTCTTTTCAGAATTAATTCCTCTACCCGTCTATAGTAGCTATACACTGTTTTGAGATGCTCCTTGTGTTTGATCCGTGTGATAGGACCCCGTTCTGTTGCAGTCTCGGGGGTCGCAGAGGCACGCGGGATTCTCGACCACGGCCCCATTACTCCCGTTGTACCTGGTAGAGTGGTTTTAAGTTATTAATAAAATCTGTTAAATTATGGAACCATAAATAGAACCTAGGACATTGCATGAATCCTAGGAATGAGAAATAGATGGAATGATAGCTCCTAGGTGTTGCATGAATCCTAGGACTGGAAAACTAGATTGTATGATAGATCCTAGGATATGGCATGAATCCTAGGATGGGAAAACTAGTGGAATGTATAATACTACAGTCTTGGAAAATGGAAAGAGATATAAAGCTGCCTATAATTTGAATTAAGAGCTGCCTGTTGTGAATAAATAACGTGGTTGAGAACATGGATTGTAAGAATGTGAAACTGGAAAGTGAAACCTGGATGTTTGAGTAAAAAGGATGGAACCCTACGGGGAAGTAGGAGTAGAACTCCTGGAAAGTGAATGGAATAGTATTGGGGAAGTGAGCTGGCCCTTGAGTACGGAGTACCAAGGAGAGCGACTGTCCCCCTATTTAGTACAGAGCGGAGCCAGCCGCCCCAGGGACCCGGGGTTAGGACTGGCCACTCTGTACCGACTTGCTGGCCCTCGCGTACGTAGTACCGAGGAGAGCTACTAGTGTAGGGAGGTACTAGCTACCCCACGGGCCCCGGGGTTCTGCTAGCCTCCCACATCGACTTGTTAGGCCCGCTGGGGCAAACCAAGGTAGTCAGGCGAGGGTGCGCGGACTGTGGAGGGGCAAGGCCCCGGTTTGGTTACTGTGGAGGGGTTGGACCCCTGTAACTGAGAGGGCTCTGCCCTGGATTGGTTCCGTGCTGTGCTTTGGGCGCACCCGTTAACGGCCAGACGTTTGATTTTGCACAGTGTCATCGTTTTTGACTCGTTTAGGGCCCGTTCGGGTTTCGTTTTCCGCGATTCGAGTTGCGTTCTTTTCAGAATTAATTCCTCTACCCGTCTACAGTAGCTATACACTGTTTTGAGACACTCCTTGTGTTTGATCCTTGTGATAGGACCCCGTTCTGTTGCAGTCTCGGGGGTCGCGGAGGCACGCGGGATTCCCGACCACGCCCCCATTTCTCCCGTTGTACCTGGTAGAGTGGTTTAAAGTTATTAATAAAATCTGTTAAATTATGGAACCATAAATAGAACCTAGGACATTGCATGAATCCTAGGAATGAGAAATAGATGGAATGATAGCTCCTAGGTGTTGCATGAATCCTAGGACTGGAAAACTAGATTGTATGATAGATCCTAGGATATGGCATGAATCCTAGGATGGGAAAACTAGTGGAATGTATAATACTGCAGTCTTGGAAAATGGAAAGAGATATAAAGCTGCCTATAATTTGAATTAACAGCTGCCTGTTGTGAATAAATAACGTGGTTGAGAACATGGATTGTAAGAATGTGAAACTGGAAAGTGAAACTTGGATGTTTGAGTAAAAAGGATGGAACCCTACGGGGAAGTAGGAGTAGAACTCCTGGAAAGTAAATGGAATAGTATTGGGGAAGTGAGCTGGCCCTTGAGTACGGAGTACCAAGGAGAGCGACTGTCCCCCTATTTAGTGCAGAGCGGAGCCAGCCGCCCCAGGGACCCGGGGTTAGGACTGGCCACTCTGTACCGACTTGCTGGCCCTCGCGTACGTAGTACCGAGGAGAGCTACTAGTGTAGGGAGGTACTAGCTACCCCACGGGCCCCGGGGTTCTGCTAGCCTCCCACACCGACTTGTTAGGCCCGCTGGGGCAAACCAGGGTAGTCAGGCGAGGGTGCGCGGACTGTGGAGGGGCAAGGCCCCGGTTTGGTTACTGTGGAGGGGTTAGACCCCTGTTACTGAGAGGGCTCTGCCCTAGACTGGTTCCGTGCTGTGCTTTGGGTGCACCCATTAACGGAAACGACTGACTGCGTGCCAGTACGGGTTAGCTACCTGTGCGTTTATCGCGCGTGCCGTAGTCACCGTTACGTCTGTCAGTGACCTTGGGGTAGTTGACTGAGGGTAGGATCACCACGGGGGACTCTCCCGGCCAGGAGAGCGCCACGTGCTACTTCTACTTTTTGGAAAAGACTGCAATGAAGATCGTTCCCACGAGGAACATTCGAGATCAAGAAAAAGATCTGGGGAATAAATGAAATAGTGAGACATTTGAAAGATGTGAATAAAGAAAGCAATCGAACATAACAGCTACTGTACACTCTACTATTGCTTTTAGTTTTAGTTGCAACTCTACTCAGCGTTTTGCTGACGTGTTACACTCGTTACCTTTTTGAGGACCAGGTGTTGAGCAGCAAGGGTCAGCGGCTGCAGAGGACGCTGGGCCGAGTAGGGTCCAGTAGGGTTACCACTATCTCTTGTACCTCTTTTTGTTACGTTGTAGTGAGTAGTTCTTGTTTCCGTTGTACTTTCTTTACCTGCAGTTCAAATTATATTATGAATGTTGTTCTACTGTTGTGGTGGTACATACTGTGGTAATTTCTTTCCTTACTGCTGTACTTTCTTACTGTTAGTTATATTCATGCTGAATGTGGTTTATTTTACTGCTCTTTTGGTTACTTCCTCGTTGGACGACTAGGTCTTGGGATTAGTTGAGTCGGTCCGGTTCTCGTGTCTCGTAGGGACTCGGGAACCGGGTCGTTACAATATAGGTTGGATGGGTTATGTGTAAAGTGGGGATGGGTTTATAGGTTGGTGCCAAGGTGAAGGGGTGTTTGTAGGTGTTTTGGCACCACCTTAGTGATGAGACCGCATTTGTGGGCTAATTGAACACATAAATACCTAGATATTAAAAGAATTTCTACTTGTCCATAGCATACTTAGATTTATAAATAGATTAGTTTATAAATATGATGGCATGCTTGTTTTACACATCACATTCACATGTAATAGAAGGTAAAATAAATTATGGTGACATATATGCATTACATGCATCATTTTGGAATAACTCTGTAAATAAACCATTTTCTTTTTATTTTTTTTTCCCTTACAACAGACCGCACACTCGCCGCGAGACTTCAACACAACGCCCCCAACAATTGAGATTAACTCGCCGGGCAAGTCGCTAGTCGAGATTAACTCGCCGGGCAAGTCGCTAGTCGAGATTCGCAGCGAGCGAAACAAATGGGAGAGGCATTTAGGCGCAGCCCCCCGCTGGATAGAGGATCATCTTCTCCCCCACCCTACGGGGATCATTCTCCATCGTGAAGGAGGCCAGCACCATGGATCTTGTGTGCACTGTGCAAGAAGCGTGAACTGTGGACCACGTACTCCTCTCACCGCACGTGCGCCCCCTCACCGTAGCCACAACCGCGTGTAGCCACGCAGCAGTAGACCCATCATGTGTCCTTCCTGCTCAGCCATGGCAGCGACACCACATAGATCGTGACCTCCTCACGCGCAGCCCACGTGGCCACAAGCCACCAGCCCTCGTGTTCGACCATGGTCCCATAGCCACATCACCTCCTTGCACGCCCTCTTCACGCACGCACACAGCCCTTGCGTGCACTCTTTCATGCGCGTGCACGCCCGTGCGCCATGCCGGTTCTTCTTCTTCTTCTTGTTTGTCGGCCGAATGATCCCAAAGCCACAAAAACGTAGCCGCCACCATAGGCCAAGATTCTTCACGCCATCAATGCCAACGCGCCAGCCTCAACCCCACGAGCACCACAGCAACCTCCGACGGACCGACAATTGTCCATGAGCATGCGTGGACAGCCATTGTCGTCGACCATCCTCCTTGTCGCCGGCGTCAACTCTGGCCACTGTTCGGAGTGCCACCACCACCACCGAGTTCCCCTCGTCATGGCCGATCTCCACCGAAGCTTTTGTAGCTAACGGCGGCCTCAAGCGTGCGCACTATCAAGAGGAACACATCCTTTGTTTTGGGTACAATTAAAAATTACGAATCCTACCACTGTGGACAACACTATTCACTTATTTATCTTATTATTATATTATGGTAGATTTGCATGCATGTTCCTCAATTCTAATTGAATTGCATACATTCAAATTCATCTCATGAATAAGCAAGCATATATATTTGTTATAGGGAACAAATTCTGATTTAATTAAATTTGATGATGCTTGTCAGTATTAAAATTGTAATTTAGGTATTTCACTGGTGGTGATTTTGCATGTACACCCTTACATTATTAATTAATTCTTTAGATCAAGAAATTATGTTGAAAACACATGCACCAGTTAGTATGCATACACATTGAGATTCCCAAATAAACAAGACATGATTCACTAGTTTAAATAGGGTAAGTCCTCCTTGTAAAGACGACCTAACTATTTTTGTAGTTAGATTCTGAGAATTAAAATATTTTGAAAAGCGATTTTCTACCACACAATTAAATACGACACGTCATTTCATGCTAAAGTTTTTATCAAAAATGAAGATCGCTCTTTCAAATGGCGCCGTTGTCGGGGAGGAAACACGCTTATTAATTTTTTTGGGAATTTTATGTTATTTTATTCTATTTTGAAAGCTTTTATGAATTACTAACTGTGGATCTTCTTTTGTACAAAAACACGCAACGAACGCGGTGGACTCACACGACGGAGGCGATCCTTTTGGTGGACTCTGACGCCACCTGGAGGCCAGCAACGGGTGCTTGTGGGCTTTGATCCCACGCACGTAAGCGTATGGAGGAACCTTTTTTCGATTTAATCATTAGATCTTAGTTTAGATTTAGTTTATATAGACATTTAAACTTAATTTCTGTCTTTTGGACTCTTGTCGGGCATTTTTGGGAACGTGTTCCCAGTGTTTCTTTATTTCTTATCGCTCTTGTATGCGGGAGCGTATTTTCGGGAGTGTGTTCCCATTTTATTTAGATTATAGGATTATTCAAATTGCTTGAACTGCATGTTGGTTAGTTAGTTAGATTAGGTTTGTTTGCTTATATATATATATATTTGAACTGCCTGCTAGAAGCTGCATATCTATAGGGCGACCATCTAGGATTGAATGAGCAACATCTAGCTTTTCTTTTTGCATTGAAAACATCCCTACATTGAAGAAAGCTGGAGGAAGATATGTCTTTTTCTTAAGCATCAATTACCTATCATGTATCTACATTGAACCTAAATCTAAGACCACTAAAGTGCTTGAATCGAATTAATTCAGTGGGCACTTTAAAAATTGGGACTGCTAAGAGGTTGAACCTTAAAATTTGTAACTTAAAATTGTGTACAAAAGGATCTTGTTTGCGAGATTTCAAAACTCAAAACGCGAACGTATGATTGCCCACCTGAGACACTGTGCACCTCACACATAAGGTCACTAGATAAATTTCTACCTCTCCTCTTTGCACCACAAGGGAAGTTAGTCGGAAATCAACATGCCTATCCACCAAGTTACTTCGGCTTCTCGTGC
This sequence comes from Thalassia testudinum, assembly GCA_037157565.1. NCBI lineage: Eukaryota > Viridiplantae > Streptophyta > Magnoliopsida > Alismatales > Hydrocharitaceae > Thalassia > Thalassia testudinum. The sequence goes on from JAZHRO010000031.1 coordinate 153,353,119, forward strand.
GTGGGCTTGATTCGAGACTTCCATCCCTTGCGAGTAGGTTGTAGGCACCGACGAAGGTTGGTTTAGGAAGAGTAATTCTTGCAAAACTTGTTTGGCCACCAACTGAACACCTAAGATCTAGAATCTACTAAAAATAGATCCCACTGTATTTGCGTTTGTTTTGACAGTGGTAGAACTCTCTAGGAAGTTTCTGATTTCTTTTAAATCCTAAGAGCGTTTAACTTGTTTAATTGAAAGAAATGGACTATCCTTACTCCTATCATTTTAACTAGGATCCCATGCCCCGAGCGTATCCATCCTTTGATGGGTACATTGACAATTCATGGGATCATTCATATTCCTATCCTGGGAGTATTGGCCTGATAACTCCCACTTTTGAGTAGAGCCTAAGAGTGGGATTTTCCAACCTTGGAATCCCTACTTCTATGCCAATACCCAACCCTCCCACCCTTCATGATTTTCCGTATCGACGTTGGGCCGATACCCCTAGGCAACCAGAGCCTGAGATTGACTATCCTCCCTAATCTGATAGTAGTAGATTCTCCTCTTTTATGATAGAAATGCAAAAATAACAAAAGGAAATGATGGAAACTATGGGAGAGATGTTGAGGAGTGGTCAACAATTGAACAAAGAAATTAGACAGCTTAACTATGCTTTTCGTAGTAATTCTGATCCCTACCCATACGACCATGATCATAAAAATAATTCTGAGGAAACCAATGACAATAGGGATCTTGTTTTAAGTAGCTATCATTTGCACTCTCCCCATGAGACACGGTCACTAGAGGAGAACGATCCTAGTAATTATCCACCCGAGCTATATTGGAGTCAAAAGAAAGGGAAGATGGTACCTCTTGAGGACCTTGACCCTAATGACAGTATTTTCCTTACCCTTGATAACCCGGGTCAAGGTCGTATTATTCATATCACTTTCCCTATTAATTATCTGGTAGAATCCCATTCTACCCTTAGTAAGCCTAATCCTAACCCTCCACTTAGGGAATTAACACCTACCATTCAGCATCCTGAGGATTTAAATGCACCCAATGAAGGTGACCCTAAGGGAATGGAGGATGAATTAGATTAATTTTGGTCTCAGGGATATAAAGAGTCTATTTTAGAGGACGAGGATGACCCAATGGAGGAACCCGGACTGAAAATCTGGAGTGAATCATAGGGGGATTATTTGTTATTTGAGGACTTACCCCCAGAGGATATAAATAATATGGTAAAATCCAGATTCCTCCCTTCTTTTGAGAGTCATCGTCCACCAAACTAGGATTTGATATTAGAGGAGGACAAACACAATAGTGAGAAGCCTAGGGGAGACTCTCGGGGACAAAACACGTCAATTGAGGATTTATGACCCGAGAAGAACAAAGAATTCAGTGATATAGGCTTTCACCATAACATTAAAGATGATAATCCTCCTAAAGATATTAAGGATAATGAAGTGGCACACAAAGTCCCTGGAAAGGATGTAATTGACAAGAAAGAACCCGGGGATGGATTTGCTGATAATTCTAATCTCGCTACTTCCCAAGAAACCCAACTGTCGTCAAAGCATGTTGATCATGAGTCTACTAATGAGATATTGAATTCTATTCATGACTCATCTATTGTAGAGGAGCAGTTGGAGGTTCATAAAATAATGAAGCTAGGTAAGGATGTGGAATACGAATTCTTATTGGGAATGGAACCTAAACAGCCTAAGCCCTCTTTGGACTTAATAATTACCACCCAATCACTCAAGCAACCAGTAGATTCCTTACCTAATCCTTGGCTTAGGTCTCTGCTCATTTACATTCTTTCTGGAGAACATATCAGGCCAGTACATCCTCGAGTAGAATGGCGAGTGTGGATTGATTCTTGTACTTTTAGTCTTGCCATTCAAGGGTGTGAAATAATAATGTTTCTATCTTTTAAAACCCGTCCTGCTTTGGAGGATCCTTGTTATCCTCCACTTATTCTGTTTTGGGAGGTCCCTTTTCATATTCCTTTTGTTATCCCTAAACCTCCCTAGGTAGCCTACGAGGTTATCTATTTTCATATCTTTTGGCGAGCATTTGGAATCACACTGCATCATCAGCTCGCCAACATCCGTGGTTACCTGTTTTCTAGGCCCATGCTGTTACACATATTTTTAGGGCTTAGCTTTTTCTATCTGGAACCAGACTTACAGGTTCCCTATAAGTCTGGCTGCTGACAAAAAATGCAGCGCTTGTTGGGAGGCAACCCAGCGTTTTGAATAACACCATCATCAGGTGATTTCCTTCCTTTATCCCCCTGTTTTAATTTAACAATGAGGACATTGTAGGATTTAGGCATGGGGGGGTGCACTTTGCATTTTAGGAAGCATTCATGCATTTAGGTTAGCATATAAAAAAAAAATTCTTTTCTTGAGCTGAATTGGTTAGTCCCTAGCAAAACATCTTTGTCATGGAGGTGTCATTAAAGATTTTTCTTCTTAAATTATTTTTTAAGTTTAGAATCTAGTACATTTACTTCACTTGCACGTAGACTGAGTAATGGATCTTTGAAGAAAATCAATAAGTATTTTTAGTCTACTGAACCCTTGGACATTTAATAGGGAGTCAGGCATACTATCTTCTAGTAGACCCACCTCATATTTGTGAGAAGAAAGTAGAGAGATTACTGGTGCGCTAAGTCTAGTGCAAGAACTCTTAAGTTTTGGACAATTAGATGATGATACCTCAGAGTTAGGCCTAGTTTTTGCTCTCTGTTCCTGTGTGTGTACATTGTGTGAATTCCTGAGAGTCACCAAATAAGGCAGATACACAGAGATTGAGTCTTAATAAAGCTATGACTATGGTGGATGGTTATGACCGTCCTTCATAAAGTCCTCGGCTGAAGGAGGGTAATAGTGTCAAAGGTCAGAAATACGCTTGTCTTATCCATTCCTTCCCGGTGCCGAGAGTAGGCACTTCCACCAAATAAGCTACACAATATCCTCTTGACCATCATCATCCCTAATAATGCCTCATAAATAAAAGTCTGCATCGTGTTATGTTGATCTATAAAGAAAGAAAAAGAAAATAAAAAAAAAGAAACAATTATATTTTGAAAAAGAGAGAGAGAGAGAAAAGAAAAAGAAAAGAGTCTAATTTTATCTTCGTGACGTTGTTTCAGAGGCAACAAAAACACCCATCACGATCCACCAAATAGGACCCATACCTACCTTTCAGTATTTCTGATTGCTCGAATACTTACTGAGGACTCTAACTTAGTTGTAGAGTTATTAGTACTTTAGTTGAAGTGTGAATGCCATGTGAGGCCACCAAATAGTGAGTACATTTACTAAATCTGGTGAGATTTGTAATCTCAGAAAGAAAAGAAGGAAAAGAGTGAGCACAAAGGAATATCGAGAGATCACAATTATTTAGCCTCTCTCCGAGTTGACTTGTTTAATAGTCTAGAGATCTAGAGTCTATAGTACTAGATTACATGTAGCACCAAATAAGTGTGTGCCACCAAATACAAATCCATTCAACTCGATATCTCCTACCTAAGCCAAAAAGCCGGGGTCAAATTACAGATTATCTTCAGCTTTATCCCTGAGGGAAGTAGTTGCCTATCTCGATAGAAATATTTGCCAAGGGATAAGTACGAACTACAAATGTAAGTTGATTATTTCACTTAGATTCGTTACCTAGGCTATTATTATTATCACTTCACATTTGTCTGGATCTCTAAATTTGTGGAATAAAGAAGAAAGAATTCCCTTGATTACTTCCATTATTTTCACTTTTTCTCGGGACTAGCAAAAACTAGGCATGAGGGCATTTGATGAGACCGCATTTGTGGGCTAATCGAACCCATAAATACCTAGATATTAGAAGGATTTCTACTTGTACATAGCATACTTAGACTTATAAATAGATTAGTTTATAAATATGATGGCATGCTTGTTTTATACATCACATTCACATGTAATAGAAGATAATATAAATTATGGTGACATGTATGTATTACATGCATCATTTTGGAATAACTCTGTAAATAACCCATTTTCTTTTTATTTTTTTCTCTTGCAACAGACTGCACCCTCGCTGCGAGACTTCAATGCAATGCCCCCAATAGTTGAGATTAACTCACCGGGCTAGTCGCTAGTCGAGATTCGCAGCGAGAGAAACAAATGGGAGAGGCATTTAGGGGCAACCCCCCTCTGGATAGAGGATCATCTTCTCCCCCGCCCTACGGGGATCATTCTCCACCGTGAAGGAGGCGAGCACCATGGATCCTGCATTCACTATGCAAGAAGCATGAACTGTGGACCACGTACTCCTCTCATCGCTCTCATCGCGCGCGCGCCCTCTCATCGCAGCCACAACCGCATGCAGCCACAACAACAGCAGACCCATCGTGCGTCCTTCTTGCTTAGCCACGGCGTCGGCACCACATAGACCGTGACCTCCTTGCGCATAGCTCGCGCGGCCACAAGCCACCAGCCCTCGTGTTCGACCAAGGTCCCACAATCGCATCACCTCCTTGCGTGCCCTCTTCATGCGCGCACACAATCCTTGCGCTCACTCTTTCATGCACGTGCACGCCCACGTGCCACGTCGGTTCCTCTTCTTCTTCTTGTCTGCCGGCTGAATGATCCCAAAGTCACGAAAACGCAGTCGCCACCATAGGACAAGATTCTTCATGCCATCAACGCAAACGCGCCTGCCTCAACCCCACGAGCACCACCGCAACCTTCGACGGACCGATAACAGCCCACATGCACGCGTGGATAGCCACTACCGCCGGCCATCCTCCTTGTCGCCGGCGTCAACTCTGGCCACTGTTCGGAGTGCCACCACCACCACCGAGTTCCCCTCGTCGTGGCCGACCTCCACCAAAGCTTTTGCGGCTAACGACGGCCTCAAGCGTGCACACTATCAAGAGGAACACATCCTCTATTTTGGGTACAATTAAAAATTACGAATCCTACCACTGTGGACAACACTATTCACTTATTTATCTTATTATTATATTATGGTAGATTTGCATGCATGTCCCTCAATTCTAATTGAATTGCATACATTCAAATTCATCTCATGAATAAGCAAGCATGTATATTTGTTATAGGGAACAAATTCTGATTTAATTAAATTTGATGATGCTTGTCAGTATTAAGATCATAATTCAGGTATTTCATTGGTGGTGATTTTGCATGTACACCCTTACATTATTGATTAATTCTTTATATCAAGAAATTATGTTGAAAACACGTGCACCAGTTAGTATGCATACACATTGAGATTCCCGAATAAACAAGACATGATTCACTAGTTGAAATAGGGTAATTCCTCTCTGTGAAGATGACCTAACTATTTTCATGGTTAGATTCTGAGAATTAAAATGTTTTGAAAAGTGATTTTCTACCATGCAATTAAATACGACACGTCATTTCATGCTAAAGTTTTTATCAAAAATGAAGATCGCTCTTTCACTTAGGTGGTGGTTATGGGTTGGTTAAGGTGGTGAAGGGGTAGGTTAAGGTTGGGGCCAAAAAGGGTTTCTAGAATAGGGTTAGGTGGATGGTGGAGATGGCCTTATGGGAATAGGTGTAGGGTTGTGATGAAGACACAAGTTGGTGCCACTTTTGAAGTGGTGTAAGGGGGTTATTGGAGCCAACTTTAAGGGAGGTTAATGGTGGTAGTTATGGGAGGAAAGGGTGCCATGGTTGGCACCAAAATGAAGGGTTGCTAGTAGTGTGTTTTGGCGCCAACCATAGTGGTTTAGGGTTGGGTTTAGGTATGGTTATGGTGGGGTTAAGTGAGGAGGGTGGACGGCCATAGAGGTGGATCTTAGCTAAGCTAGTTAAGATACCTTAGCTAGTAGGTGAGTAGAAGATGAGGTAGAAGGAAGTTAGGGTTTGAGAGAAGGAGCTGCTTGAGGTTCATCTGGAGTTGAAGTGAATTTCTTGGAGTTGCTTCTGCTGAAGAGGTGATGAGAACCTCATCATGAGCCATAACTAGCTCATTTTGACCTAATACAAAGGATAAAAGCTCCTACATATCTCAAGGAAAGGCTTAACTCAGAGAATTCTGAGTTTAAGGAGAAAATAAGTCATAAGGGGTAAAAATGCAATTTCACCAGTATAATCTGCATACAGGATAATTCAGGGCCCAAACATAGGTCAAAGCAGCTTAATAAGAATAAAAGTGGGATGAAATGATCTAGCAAGGGCTACAGCAATTCCAAGAAACTAAATGATAAATCTGTAACCCTAAAACAACCCACTTCAATTCACAAGGTTCGAGGCAAAGTAAAAATATAATAAACCCTCTAAAATTCATAGAAAAATAATCTCTAGGGTTTAGAACCTTCAATTTGGCCTTTAGAACCCATTTTGACCTACATTGAGAACCATGCCCAATTAATAACTTAATTTGGGTTTTTGCGCAAATTGACCAGTCAAACAAGGTTTAAGATGAAAATGAAATTCACCATCAGATTCATTAGGTCCTAATTAGTCATGTATAAAAACTTGAGCCTAAGAAGAAACCTCCTTGACCGACTTTACACTTTGGTCCTCATATATTTACTCTTTGGCCCTCAACTTTTGAACCCTCGCATTTTGGCCCCTAACTCTCCTTCGTTCTTTGCAATCAGGTCCCTCCTGCAAAACCTGCCAGCACCATGCTCCGGCGACCTTGCGCGGAGCATGGCGCCGCGCAGGGTGAGGTGGGGGACCTGGCAAGTAAACCGGGGGTGCCCTGCGTCGTCAGCCGTCGCAGGGACACCCCCCTGGTCGTTGTAACCCACCATACCGGCCGTGCGAACGCACGGACGGTATGGGTTCTTGTTTCCGACCATCCTCCGGCGAGGGAGACACGTCGTCTCCCTCCGCCTTCCTCCCTGTTTGATCCCTATAAATACCCCCCGTTGCTCCACCGACCGGGGCAGCCTGGATCTGACGGAGAAAATCCCCAACTTTCTTCTCTTCTTCCTCCAGCAGACGCTCACCAGCTCCGGCGGTTTCCTCCCCCTCCACCTCTTCGCTCTGCCGCAATACCAGCAGCAGAGACTTCCTCCCCTGCTCTTCCCGCGCCACGCCGCACCCAGCTGGCGCCTCTCCGGCTCTCTGCTCGCCGCCGCCCCTTCCCCTGAGCATCGTCTTCTCCGGCGACAGTCGATACGACTGTCGCCCTGTTCCTCCCCCTTCGTCCCTGCAAGTAAGCTAGAGCTACTCCCCTTCTTCTCCTCTTTCTTTCCCCGCTTTCAATTTATTCAATTAAGCCCTCGACCGACCCTGACCACCTTCACCCCCTTCGCCTCCGACCACCCTCCGGCGAGCCGCTCCCATCACCTCAGCAACCCACACGGCTCGCCGACCACCGCAGGACCTCCGCCTCCTCACCCTGATCAACCTCCGCCCTGCCACTTCCCCCACATCACCCTCTGCAACTCCACCGAACAGACCCTTCCTCCGACCCACAGTCCGACCTAGGGCAGCCCTCGCACGCCGCCCCGCGCCTCGCCACCACCCACACGAGCTTCGCCGCACCCTGGCGAAGCTCCTGGCACTCTTTGATTAGGCCGAGAGGCCGTTTTCTTGTGGACAGGCCACCCGACCTCCGCCGCCATTGACGCGCAGGAGGAACTGCTTCCACCTGCAGCTACAGGCGCGCCACGCTCAGCGCCAAGCCCAGATTCACTCCCAGGCCTTGCGAGGAGTTTGGCAAAACACCAGGTTCGCAGCTAAGGAAGAAAGCTTCGCGCGACGCCGCCATCTCCTGCTGAATTCCCCGCTGCGGGCGCGCAATTGAGGTGGGCCATTTAGTCCCACCTCGGAAACGCCTGACGAGCCGCAGCGACATAAGATGCAAAAGTGCTGAAGGCTTACTGCCTCAGCACACGGGGTGAGGTCCCCTTCACCCGCCCGGTTACCCGGTCTCGTCCGCGCTCACGCCCCGCGGACCTGACCCGAACCGACCCGACCCGACCTAAGACTGACCTGCACTCCTCGCCCACCACGCACGCCGGTGGGCCTGGACCCGGGCCTGATCCGAACCCGGTTACCCGGTAGCTCTGGGAGAGCTTTCCCAAGAGTGGTTTCAGAGAGAAAGAGAGACGCGGGGGGGGAGGGTAGAGTAGGTTTTGCCTCTGACGAAAAACTCTGAAGTGTGCAGGCACAGGCGAAGAAGAAGACCCGCGGAAGAAGAAGGAAGCTAACTGTAGCAACAGGTAGTTAAGTCGTCTGATTTGGAAATCAGACGACGGCCTGAAGCAGCTAAGGAAGAAAGCTTCGCATGACGTCCCTGGCTGAAAAAGAAAAGAAGAAGCTGACACTTAACCGCAGGGAGGAAAAACAAGAAGAAACTCTAAAGAAGAGGCTGAGCAAGGCAGAAGAGGAGGAAAGGCTGCAGAGAAGAAGTGCAGCAGAGCCAAGGAAGAAGAAACCTTCACAGAAGAGACTGCAGAAAAAGAAGAAGAGAGGCCAAGACAGAAACGAAGAAGAAGAAGAAGGAGATCTGAAGAAAGAAAGAAAGAAGAACATCACGAGGAGAAAACAAAGAGAACAACAAATTCTTTCCCTCTCTCTTTCTTTATTTTGTAAAAGAAATATGTATATCTCTAGAATACAACTTGCTCCCTGAGTTCGACCTCGGGAACTCTTTTATTTTCCGAGTAAAAAAATTTTATATATTTGAAATGTTGGTAATAACCGGCTTTACTACAACGTTATAACAAAACCAAAACCCGGTCATCAAACGAACCGACTCAAGAGGTCATCATAAGAGCTTAGCTACTTAGCTTAGCTACCTAGTTCTTCTGCTAGCAACTAAGCTTGAGTAGTAGAGCTAAGTTTAGTTGGTCTCAACCTGTCTAAAGCTGGGTTGAGTTGGACCTACTTCTGATGGGAACTCCTGAGCTAGCTTAGCTACTAAGGTTATTTATAGTAGCTAAGCTGGAGGGAGTTTAGCTATTGTGAGCTGAGTGGAGCTAGTGAGAGCTGGACCTGAGCTGAGGTGAACTCCAGTCAACTAAGTTGAGCTAGCTTAAGCTCCCAGTGAATTGATTGGAGCTAAGCTGAGCTAGACTCAACTAAGTTGAGTTGGATCTGAGCTGACTTGAGCTATGTTGAGCTACCCTAAGCTACCATCCAGCTAAGATGAGTTGAATGGAGCTTGAGAGAGCTAAACCTAACCCAGGTGAGTTAGTATTCGGCTATGATGAGCTGGATGTAGCTGGGTTCTAGCTGAATTGAGCTTCTTCTTCACCTATTACCTTCCTGAATGTTAGGGTTTTAGGGATCTGCTTATCTGTTTATCCCTAACACTCAAATGAATATATCAAAAACAACAAAAATCATGCAATGCATGCCTAACCTAAGTGATGCCTAAATATAGCCCAGAAACCCGTTTGTGAAGTTGAAATCCTAAGAGCTAGATGTATTTTAGGGCATAAGAATGATGATAAACTGGTGTTTATTAGGGGGTAAGGAGGAGATGACGAGGAGGAGGGCAGCAGGAGGAGGAGAAGGGGGTAGGAGGAGAGGCGAAGGGGGGAGGGGAGGAGACGAGGAGGAGGGGGCAGCAGGAGACAAGGAGGAGGAGAGGAGGAGTTGGTGGTAAGCAAGAGTTGGCGCAACAGGAGGAGGAGGGGGTGGGGCGACGAGGAAAAGGAGGAGTAGGAAGAGGAGAGGGTCGAAAAAGAAGAGGGAGACAAGGAGGAGGAGGAGGAGAAGATGAGGGGTCGAATGAGGAGGAAGATGAGGAGGAGAAGGAGGAGGTCGACGAGGAGGAGGAGCTCTGTGGGGGAGTTGTACGCAGTGTGGGGGTGGAGAGGACTCTGCAAGGGTATAGATGGTCTGACCTTTGCTGTCGGTTAAATTACTAAGTGACGACAAATGTCTAATTTAACCCTAAATCTCACGCCCAAAATTTGGGGTGAAATTTTAACCCAACATTTGTTGTCGCTTTTTATAATAACCGATGACAAATATTAATTACATATTACTTTTTGGACGAGGTTTAGGCACTCAATTTAGTGTGGGCAAAAATATTTTTGTCATTGCTTTTCAAACCAAATGGTAGATCACCATTTTCTAGTAGTGTATCATCACCTGTGATTTCAAAACTTGGTGTCTCACAAAACCTTGTCTAAATATACCTAAAGTTGAATCCTAAAATCTACTAAACAAGATTCAATCCCTAAAATTCACCTCATCCAAAAATAATCTTGCTTGAAAATCATTAGGTGTGCATGCACACACATCGAAATTGATTCTTAAGGGCACAACCCATTAAAAGGGCCCATCACATTCCAAAGCAATTCAATCCTAAGCCTAATTAAAATCAAGTAGATGTTAGCCATAAGGATTTGACTCGCTTTTTGAGACCTAGATTGAGGTTATTTTCAACTAATCTACTTCTACCGGTCCATCTGATGTCTAGCTAGGGGAGTAGTGCCAAACGACTGTAGTTGAGGGGTATCAAAGGAACCCGAGGCAAAAGCCAAGGGAAGTACCTTCTCCCCAATCCCTCCCTCTAATTGGTTGGATTGACTGGATAAAAGTAGACTAAATTATTTATAGTCTTAAGACGGGTTCTGATAGTCTATAGATCTTTAGGCTATCTCACTTGAGGACAAGTTTGAATTGTTTGAACTACAGGCTCCATTCTCTTCTCTATTTTTCCTCCAGTTTTGCCATGGATCCTTCCATTTCTTATTCTCATTTCCACTCCTACCCTCCTAGCACATCTTATTCCCAATATGATGATTATTATCCCAACTCAACATGTACTCAACCATCTACTAGTTGGGATAACCCAGATTGGGGATACAGTTCCAGACCTCAATGTCCAGCGTTTAACCCTGCACATCAAGACTGTGATTTCTATCCTTCTTATGGCCACACTGATTATAGATCTCAACAATCCTATGATCAACCTCAAATGAAATACAATCATGAAGGATACGATGATTATAACAGCTACCCTCCCTAGGATTATATTGAATATAGGTCACCACCCCTTAATGAACAACCAGAATGACCTACTATCAAGGAGGGCCCTATTTTACGCGAGTCGAGATCAATGTAAAAGTAATGCGTCGTAATATAGTTGAAATCGCTCGAAAATAAATGAATTTTATTACTCGAAATTTTAAATCCGAGGTCAAACACAGGGAGCAAATTTGGGTCCAACAATCAAGAACACAACTTTCAAATTTGATATAATATGCAATGAAAAATCAAAGTTATAATGCAAGAAATGTAATGTCAATGTATATAAAAGCACAAAATAAAATATGGACGTTTGATGTGAAAATCAGATGTCTTAAATGTGAAATTGCTATAGTGCTCTTCTTTGTCTTATATCTCTGATTTCCTTCTTCTCCTTTCTTTTCTTTCTTCTGCTCTCGGCCCTTGTCTTCTTCTTGGCTTCTTCTTCTTCTTCCTTCTGTAGCTTCTTCTTTGATTTCCCTGGCCCTTGTCTTCTTTCTTCTCTGATTACTTCTTTCCTTCGCTTCTGCCTTCAGCTCTTCTTCAGCTTCCTCCTCTTTAGCTTTGCCTTCACCTTCCTTAGTGTCTTTGGCTACTGCCCTTCCTTCCTTGGCTTCCTCTTTTTCTCCTGAGAGCAAAACCTACCCCTACCCTCCCTCGCGATCTCACTTCTTCTTTCTCTCTTAGGCTTGCTCTCCCAGAGCCTTCTTAGGTTATCGGGTCAGGTATGCGCGCCCGGGACTAGGCCCACCGGTGTGCGTGGTGGGCGAGGAGTGCACAGGCTAGTCGGGTATACGGGTCAGAGCTAGATCTGTGGGCAGTGGGGTCACAGACGAGGCGGTGGGCAAGTGGGACCTCACCCCATGGTCAGGAGGCAACGAGCCTATGTGACTTTTCACTTTATTTAGCTACTCCCGCTCCTACACTTCCTAGGTGGGACTAAATGTCCCACCTTCCTGTTGCGTGCACCCGCAGCTGATGGTGTCCAATTGCGGCTGCTGCTGTGGCCTTCAGTGCCAAATGCTTGGCTGAAGTTGTGTGTGAGGAGAATCCGCACACCCTAGGACCTGGAGCCTAGAGCAAGGCGACCTGGAACAAGCTTGCAAGCTTGCTTTGTACTTTGTTAATGGCGACGAAGACCTGAACCCTGTCAACAAGAAAATGGCCTTGCGGCCTCGTCAGAACACACAGGGAGCTTCGTCTGAGCACAGTGAAGGTGGTACGGTGGTCGGCGTGACGCGGGGTGGCCTGAGCGTGCGTGCCTAGGTCACCCTGTGCGTGCGAAGGTGGGTGTGTTCGGGGAGCATTCTGGGAGCTTGGCGCTATGGATGGAATGAGGGGTTTGTGTCAGTGAGGTGTGGCGGAGCTCGTGAGGTAGTTGGTGTGGTGGATGGAGGCATGGAGCAGCGGGAACACCTTGCCGGTGGTTTGGCCGGAGGTGGAGAAGATGGTGGTGGTTTGCGAGCGTCGAGGCATAATAGCATAAATAAATGGTATAAAAATGAATGAGAAGAGAGAGAGAGAGAGAGAACTTAACTAAATATCAATGGACGAAGGGGGGTGCAGAGGAGGCGGCCAGCTCGTATTGCCGTCGCCGGAGATGAAGGTCCCAGTGGAAGGAGGACGACGACGACAAGAAGGGTGCAGGGGCGTCAGCTGGTGCGGCGCGACGCGAACGAAGGGGATAAAGAAAACTCTGCCACTGGTATTGTGGCAAAGCAACAAGAGAGAGAGAGATAATGGTCGCCGGAGATTGCTGGGTGGTTGACCGGAGGGGAAGAGAGGAATTTGGGGGGTATCTCAGGCCAATTTCAAGCTTGGGAGGTGCAGAATGATCTGGGCACCCTTTTATAGCCCCTGGCAAAAGGTCTTGTGCTTGGAAGCCAAGCTTCCAAGCATGGCAACCTTGCCAAAGTTGGAAGGTCAGAGAGACCTAAATCTCTCATGCATTTGCATGAGAGATTGGTTAGAAATTAGGGCTTGATAATGGGTTCACATGAGAGGAGATTTCTCAGAAAATCTCCCTTTCAAATTTGAAAGGGATTCACTGAGGAATCAGGGAGTTCTTTCCCTCGAATCCTTGTCGGAGTAGGATTCCCTCTGCTGTAATGGTGGAGGGACTTAATTGCAAAGAACAACAAGGAAGTTAGGGGGCTTCTGTAAAGGTTTTCAAAAGTTAGGGGTAGAAATGTATTGGGCTGGACTTGTTTGCTAAGTAGGTCAAGGTGAATTTTCCTTAGGTCCAAATTTTGGTACAAACCTAATTTGGACATAAGGAATCCAATGGTGAGGTTGGATTTTGCGTTTGACCACGTTTGACTAGGAAATTTACACAAAAGCCCAATTTAGGGTAAACATTTGACTGTGACCCCTATTTAGGTCAAAATGGGTTCTAAAGGTCAAATTGAAGGTTCTAAACCCTAGAGGATATTTTTTCATGAATTTTAGAGGGTTTAAGTGAATTTTATCCTACCCAAAACCTTTTTAAATTAAGTGGATCTGTTTTAAGGTTACAAGAAGTCATTTAATTCCCAAATTCCACATGAACCCTTTTCTATTTGAACCAACCCACTTTTTATCTTGTTAAGATCATTTGACCTATGTTTAGCCCATGAGAAATCCTGTTGTTGCACTATAATGGTAAAATTGCAGATTAACCCCTTGTGTCTTACTTTTCTTTTAGAAGGGTTATTCCTTGAGTTAGGACCTTCAGTTGGTTATGTAGGAGCTTTTGTTCTCTTTTCTGGGTCAAAATGAGCTAGTTAGGGCTCATGATGGTGTTCCCATCATACCCCCATGCCTAACTTTTGCTAGTCCCTTAGCCAAATCTTAAGGTTTTAACTTCTGTTTTAGACCATGAATTCCTTGTGTTCAAAGATTATGCTGAGTGCTTTTTTCTTTTCTTTTTGATTAGGTTAGAATGTCGACAGTAGGCCTAGAGGTATTCAAGTATCAACCAAGATCCGGACCTGACCAACTCTAGCCTCGGTCCTCCGCGAAGGTTTTTAAGGCCCGTAGGAACTATCCTAAGGTTCGTTGGACTCCACGGTTAAAGCACCCGTGCTTGAGACATATTTTAGCCTCGATTTAGTTTGCAGTGTATTTTTTGTAAGAGAGAGATAGAGGATTTATTTATTTGGAGAGTTTTCTCTCTTTTCTCTTTATTTCTAGCTTCGGATTGGCTTCTCAACACGGTTTGTATCGGATTCCTCGTCCCCATCATCAATCCTCAAAAGGTCCTTGGCAATCGATGCTTCGTGATAGTACCGCCCATGATAACCCCCAGAACCCTGGCTTTTGAGATTTCGTGATAATCCTGCCCATGGCGTTCTGTAGTTAAATCCAGACCCTAACAATCGACATTTCATGATAATGCCGCCCATGGCATCTGAACCAGCACAAGGTGCTTACGTGCTCCCAGTAGGATATGTAAATATCCTAGGGGACATGCACCAAGGAGACAATATGTTATTGCGCATCTTCGAGGGGAATTTCCCGCCTCTCCGCGACGAGAACTTGTCTAAATTAACTTGTGTTGATCAGCCGCTCCTAATCTAGGTGACTTTTTTAGAACGCTTAAACGCTTTTACGTGATTTTGATAGTTATGCGTACTGAACCTGACTGTGTGTGGATTGGGGTGCTTAGGTTACCGAATCCCACAAACCAAAGGTCAGTTAATGAAGCCAAATACTCCCTAAGCCTTAGACCTAATACTTAAGCTTCTCATTTTCCCCAACCTCTTGAGGACTATCCAGATCTTAGTGGATACTTGAATTTTTAAGCCTAAGAGGCCTAAGATCAGCGTTCCTACTAATCTCTTCTGTGTCTCATTAACACTTTTTTTCTTCATTTTTCTTTTTCTTGATATTGTCTAGAACTTTGGTTAATCCCTTAATTTCTTACGAATGACTATCTTTTTTTCTTTTTTCATTTTGTGCTCCCTTTTTGACATTTGCTCTTTTCATCCTCATTTTCTCTACATGATTTGTATGGCCTCAAAATTCTCTCTCCCCTCAGTATTTTTTGTTCTTTTTCAAGATTTTTTTTCTTTTTCTTTTTGGTGTTCTTGTGATATGTGATTTTTTTGTTGAAAGCCTTTTCTTGTGAGATGAGTTTTCATGGTATTTTGCACTTTCATACCCCCCCATGCCTACGATTTGCAATGTACCCATTGTAAATTAGGTGGGTTCAAATTCAGCTTAGATCATTCATTAGAACATGTTTGGGTGGGTGAATGGGTCAGGGTAACTGTTGCGAACGATTTCTAGACTTGGGTACGGGTACCTGAGGTGGGGTCGGCTGTTCTAATGGATGAACCCTAAAGTGCAATATGAATTCAGCATAGGAATGTTAAGAAAGGTTTCAGGTTTTTCAAGAATGAAGGGTTGCCTCCCGTTAAGCGGTGAGTTTTACAACATCGGCTGGGCGTAATGAGCTCAGGGAGAACGGAGGGTAAAGGATATCTCAGCCACATTTGTATTGGTCAAGTTAATGAACGATTTGAGTCTCTAACCGTTCACGATGAAAGGTTCGGAATCATGGCTGAGTGAACTGATCTCAATGGCTCCATTTCCACTGATTCGTCGGACGAGGTAGAGTTGGATCCATTTTAATCGTAGCTTACCTGGAAACAGTTTAAGCTTGGCATCAAAGAGTAGGACCTTTTGACCAGAATGGAAGATCTTTCTAGATATGTGCTTGTCGTGAAAGGCCTTAACCCATTCTTTGTAAATTCACGAGTTCTCATACACGTCATGGCGTAATTCATTGATCTCACTCATTTGAAGCTTTCTATGGGTTCCTGCCTTAGAAAGATCTAAGTTGCAGTTCCGTACTGCCCAATAGGCTTTGTGCTCTAATTTGACGGGGAGGTGACATGCCTTCCCATACACCAATCTAAAGGGAGACATACCTAATTGGGTTTTGTGGGCGGTCCTATAAACCCACAAAGCTTCCGGGAGCCGGAATGACCAGTCCTTCCTATCAGGTCAAATAGTAACCTGGAGGATTTTCTTGATCTCCCGATTTGATAGCTTAGCTAGACCATTAGTTTGGGGGTGGTAAGGAGTAGAGATTCGGTGTGACACCTCGTATTTGGTCATCAATGACCTGAACTGAGCGTTAGTGAAATGGTCCCTCCATCCAAAATTATAGCACATGGAATCTCGAACCATGAAAAGATGTTCTGATGAATGAATTTGATAACTACTTTATGATCATTGGTTTAGGTCAGAATGGCTTCGATCCATTTGGACACGTAGTCAATAGCGAGTAAAATGTACTCGAAGTCATCTGAGATAGGGAAGGATCCCATGAAATCAATCCCCCATATGTTGAAGATTTCGCATACCAGAATCGGCTGTAAAGGAATCATATCATGATGACTCATGTTGCCCAAGGTTTGGCAACAAGTACATGCCTTATAGTGATTGTACGCGTCTTTGAAAATTGTGGGCCAATAGAAGCCGCACTGGAAGACTTTCGCTGCGATTTTATGACCTGAAAAATGTCCACCGCATGCCTAGTCATGGCAGAAAGACAATATGTCTTGAATTTCCGCTTCCATGACACATTGTCGAATAATTTGATCAACACCGATGCGGAAAAGATACGGGTCTTCCCAGAAATAATACTTGGCATCGGAAAGCAATTTGTCCTTCTTGGCTTTCGGCCAATCGGATGGGATCTGATGTGATGCCAGGTAGTTTACTATATAGCAAACCATGGAAGCCTTGTATTGATAGTTAGAAGGTGCTCATCAGGAAAATGTTCCGTGATGGGTCCGAAAGGGTCGATGATCTCAGAAGGAATGCGGGATAAGTGATCAGCTACCACAATCTGTTTTCCCGCTTTGTCATAAATCTCGAGGTCAAATTCTTGCAACAGCAAGATCCAGTGGATTAATCGAGGTTTCGCATCCTTCTTTGCAAGGAGATGCCTCACAGCTATGTGATCTGAGTAAATGATAACATGGGAACCCAGGAGATAAGATGTGAATTTTTCTAGGGCAAATACTACGGCTAGCAGCTCTTTCTCAGTAACTGTGTAGTTATGCTGAGCCTCGTCAAGTGTCTTGCTAGCATAGTAGATGACCATGGGTTTTCCGTCAATTTTCTGCCCAAGTACAGCTCCTACAGTGAAATCAGATCCATCGCACATGATCTCAAAGGGTTGAGACCAATTAGGGGACTGTAGGATCGGGGCTTGGGTAACTCGGTCACGGAGGATTTCAAATGCTTGAGTGCATTTCTTAGAGATTTTGAAAGGTACATCCTTAGAGAGTAGAGAGGTCAGGGGGCATGCGATTTTCGAGAAATCAGGAATAAATCGACGGTAAAAATCAACGTGCCCCAGAAAAGATCGGATGTCCTTGATCGAGCTAGGCATAGGGAGTTTGGAAATCAAGTTCACCTTGGCTCGATAGACTTGGATGCCTTTTTCTGAAATAAGATGTCCCAGGACAATTCCTTCAAGCACCATGAAATGGCTCTTTTCCCAAGAAAGAACCAGATTCATGTCAATGCATCGCCTGAGGATTTGGACCAAGTGCAAGAGACAATCGTCAAATGATTCTCCGAATACTAAAAAGTCATCCATGAAGACTTCTAGATAATCACCTACCATATCTGAGAATATGGCAAGCATGCACCGCTAAAAAGTAGCAGGTGCATTGCAAAGATCGAACAACATCCTTCGGAACACGTACATCCCGAAGGGGCAGGTGAAAGTGGTATTCTCTTGGTCCTCAGGATGAATTGCCACCTGGTTATAATTGGAGTACCTGTCCAAAAAGCAGAACCTATTTCCCGCTAGTTTCTCAAGGATCTGATCAATAAACGGTAGTGGGAAATGATTCTTCTTCGTGGAAAAGTTGAGTCTTCTATAATCAATGCAGACTCTCCACGAGTTCGCCACACAGGTTGGTATGACTTCTCCGATTTCAGTCGTGATAACGGTGAGTCCTGCCTTCTTAGGCACAACCTGGATTGGACTCACCCACCGACTATCGGAGATCAGGTAGATGATCCCTGCATCTAACCACTTAATGATCTCCTTTTTCACAACCTCCTACAGATTTGGATTTAAACGTCTCTGCATTTCTCGGGAAGGTTGTGTGTCCTCTTCGGTGTAGATACGGTGTGTGCAGTAAGAAGGGCTGATACCAGTCAAATCATCGAGAGTCCATCCGATGGCTCTACGATGTTGCTGGAGAACAGTAATCAGACGAGATTCCTGGTCAGGTGTGAGTCTGAAGTTGATAATCATAGGAAACATCTGATTGGAACCCAAAAGGACGTACTTCAGATGGTTGGGAAGAGGCTTGAGTTCCAGAATGGGGTTATCAGCAGCAGCGGGTGGTTCAGAGTGTGTGTCAGGAGCAAGGGAAGGAGTTATGGGTGTATCTAGATCAAGGTTAGACTCCTCTGATTGCGGGTCTTGATCTTCTTGTGGTTGATCGGGAGTAATCAGGTTGTCCTCGATGTACAGTTCATCAACCACGACCTTGATATCACATATTTATTCTATAACACTGCAATTAGTCCCTTGTTGGGCCTTAAAGATGTCAATTTTTAGTGTTTGGTTCCTGAATTTTAGTTCAATTTAGCCCTCTTCACAATTTATATTGGCCCTAGTAATGGCCAGAAAGGGTCTCCTTAGTATAATTGGTGTATCCCTTGGGTTTTCAGGTGCATCCATATCCAAGACTATAAAATCCACCGAGAAATAGAAATCTCGTACCCTAACGATGACATCCTTGAGTACTCCTTTAGGTGACTTAATAGATCAGTCAGCTAACTGCAATGTCACCTCTGTTGGTTTAAGCTCAGATTCCTCAAGGTGGTCAAGGAGGGATGTAGGTATTAGGTTATGGAGGCACCTAAATCTAATAAGGCTTTGTTGAATTGGGTATTACCAATGGTACATGAAATCAGGGGAGTACCTAGGTCTTTAGCCTTAGGTGGGAGTTTGCTCAAAATTACAAAGTTGGCTTGCTTTGACAGTACGATCGGACTCCCACTTTTGTTTCGCGGCTTACACTTGGGTGTACACACATCCTTCAGAAATCGTGCGTAAGCCGGTACGTGGCGGATTGCATCCATTAAGGGGATGTTTATATGGACCTGTTCAAAGAGCTTGACCAGATCCTCCTTAGGAGCCACGGGTTTAGTTATCCTCTTTCCCTTGGTCAAGGCCTCGGGAAATGGAACCTTGGTTGGTTCCTCTAGAATAGGTCCAGGTTCTTAATCTAGGACAGGAGTGTCCTGGATAACTATCCTAGGGCTTGGGTTACTACCAGGCTTAGAGTGGCTTGGATAAGGTGGGTCTTGAGTTGCTTTACCACTACGGGTTGTTATGGAATTCAATTCTGCCTGGTTTTGGTTTGGGGTTGGTAAAATAGGTGGCTGCTATTGAAATCCTGCATACGATGTCGAAGCTTCCACCCTGTCGGGTGATGGAACAGAAGGGTCCTGATAAATCATGTAAGCTTGGCCTAAATTTGGGTTCATAACGTGCCTCTGGTTTGGCACGTTATTCGGATTCGGTAGAGGTTGTGAAGGGAGTGTGCCTGGTTGGAGGGAATTCGCCATCTGGGCAAGTTGATTGCGAACCTCTGTGATCTCTTCCTTGTGCTGTTTCTGCATAGCCACATTCGTCTTCTAAATGTTAGCCAGAGTCTGAAGGATAAGAGTCATTTGATCTGCTTGGGTTGGCCCATATTGATAGGTGGGGTTGGGCCGAGGCTGAGGCAGCTAATATGGACGAGGAGCTTGTGGATGAGGTTGATAAGGTGGTCTTTGATTCTGAGTATTTCTCGCCCACAATAAGTTGGGATGATTTCGCCATCCAGGGTTATAGGTATTGGAGAATGGGTCATTCTAGATGGCGTTGAGGTCCTCGCAGGTCTGAGGAACCTCAGGAAAATCAGAGCACGCGGGTTCAAAGTTCCCCTAACTAGAGTAGATCGGATCAGAGTTTCCTTCGATTCTGGAGTCAGATAGGGGTGGATACGGGTCCATCCCTTGAGAAGATCAGTGATAGATGTTCTACACAGTTTCCCTCCTAAGTGGTGGCTGTGCAAACGGGTTTTACACAGAGGTGGCTCGCTGCAGATGTCGAGTTAGCTCATCCACCTTCTTCTCAATGATAGAGACCTTGTCCAATTGATTGGCCATCAGTTTCAAGTCGACGGATGTGGACAGGACCTGCATCTCATGTGCTTCCATTGGATTCATTGATGCGCAGGCATTCATCCAGTCGAATAAGCCCATGGAGTCATTATTGATGGAGTTCTTGCACATATTCTCGAGAATCTCCCACACAGTGTCTTCGTGTTGACCCATGATATTTCCTTCGTATGTTGCATTGACGTATAAGAGAATGTCTTCATGGAGTCCCTGGTAAAAAGACTGGACTTGTTCCCATTTAGGAACTCCGTGATGGGGGTACTTCCGCATGAGATCCAAGAAATGGTCCCATGCCTCATGAAGAGGTTCTCCAGATTGCTGAGTGAAGTGTGTGATCTGGTGGCGTAAGGCATTCATCCGACCAATTGGGAAGAACTTTTTCAAGGATTCGGATTGTAGTTCAACCCATGTGTTGATTGGACACGTCTGAGTCTGATACCAATGAGCTGCCTTGTCCATGAGAGAGAAGGAAAACATCTTCATAAGAAGAATATCTCGATTTTGTATATCTGACCCGAAGGTCTGGGCCAGATGTTTGAGTTGTTTGATGTGCTGGAAAGGATCCTCGGAGTTAAGCCCATGAAACTTTGGAATAGCATGAATCATGTTGGGCTTAAGTTCAGAATTAGGACCTCCAGCCGGGATTTGGATTCGAGGTTCGATCGCCACGGGATTATAGTGATCTCGCATCATAGGACGCTGCGGTGGGTTTACAAAGTTTTGAAATAGATCATTCAAGCACTGGAGTTGGTGTTCAAGGTTGTTCTCTTCTTCAACGGGTTGTTCCATGATGATGGAAGAAGGAGAATTGGGTTCTGATGAATCAGAGGAGATGTCTATGTGGTGGGGTTGCTGCATAAACATGGACGTTGAGGCTTGGCCTCGGTGGGAGTGGATTGCTAAAGGAGGTCTTAAGGATGGTCTCAAGGACCTCCTACCAAACATGCACTGATGGTTTAAACGAGAGTAGAATGTGCTGGACCCAATCAAGACACCGAAAAAATTTGGATGACTATGGAGGTTCAGGGCAGATGATACCCCTTAGTTAGAAAAGCCGTCCACCTGAGAAATACCTGGGCAGCCAGAGAGGGAGAGTCCCGCAAAGACCCCTACACGGTAGAGCATCCCCACGAGTTATAGGGTTTCCCCCACCGCAAAGACCCCCATCTCAGGGAATGTCACTGAGATTCCAAGTAGACCAGAATGGGGACCTTGACCTCTTAAGTCTACCACTTTTATTTAAGATCAAAGGTGCTTAGGGTTCCACTTGAACTTTAGATGTTTTGAGTGCAAAAGTGACCTAATTTCAAGGTTGGTTGACCCAACAAGAGGTCAACTTCACCTATTTATCCTTTGAGAGCTTTAGGTCCTTTCTTTTAGGGTTCAAGTAAAATTAAGAGCTTGATTTTTTTAGGGTTTCTCTTGAATAAGTCTTTTCAATCAAGGCTTGAGCACACCTCTTTTTGGAAAATTGATTCTTGCTTAGAAAAGATGTGTCTCTAAAATCCTAAATTGGAATCCTTAATTAGGCTCTAATTGTGGACCAATTTAGTTGCCACAGATATGGTACCTAGGGCTCAATCAAGAAGGTGGTAGCCCTAGTTACCTTAAATGGATGCACAATTCAATGTTTGTTGAAATAAACAATCAAGCAACTTGGGTGAATTAGCTAAATATGGAAAGCAAGTAGACCGAAATTGGTTTCCTTTCTTGTTTTTCATTCTCAGAATGAGGGGATTAAGAGAAAGGACTAATTAGAGATTACCTACCCCGGGTGTGGTTGTTCTGCGGCTGTCTTCTTTTGAATCTTCTCCCCTGAAACAATCACAACAAAAGAGATAGATCAAGTTAGTATCGAATCAGAAATTGTGATCAAGATTTCTAAATCTCCCGTTGCTCCCTGGCAACGGCGTCAAAATGTTTTACGTGAGTCGAGATCAATGTAAAAATAATGTGTCGTAGTATAGTTGAAATCGCTCGAAAACAAATGAATTTTATTACTCGAAATTTTGAATCCGATGTCGAACATAGGGAGCAAATTGGGGTCCAACAATCAAGAACACAACTTTCAAATTTGATATAATATGCAATGAAAAATCAAAGTTATAATGCAAGAAATGTAATGTTAATGTATATAGAAGCACAAAATAAAATATGGATGTCTGATGTGAAAAGCAGACATCTTAAATGTGAAATTGCTACAGTGCTCTTCTTTGTCTTCTGTCTCTGATTTCCTTCTTCTCCTTTCTCTTCTTTCTTCTGCTCTCGGCCCTTGTCTTCTTCTTGGCTTCTTCTTCTTCTTCCTTCTGTAGCTTCTTCTTTGATTTCCCTAGCCCTTGTATTCTTCTTCTTTCTTCTCTGATTACTTCTTTCCTTCGCTTCTGCCTTCAGCTCTTCTTTAGCTTCCTCCTCTTTAGCTTTGCCTTCACCTTCCTTAGCGTCTCTGGTTGCCGCCCTTCCTTCCTTGGCTTCCTCATTTTCTCCTAAGAGGAAAACCTACCCCTACCCTCCCCTGCGATCTCTCTTCTTTTTTCTCTCTTAGGCTCGCTCTCCCAGAGCCTTCTCGGGTTATCAGGTCAGGTATGCATGCTTGGAACCAGACCCACCGGCGTGCGTGGTGGGCGAGGAGTGCACAGGCTAGTCGGGTATACGGGTTAGAGACAGGTCCGCAGGTAGTGGGGTCACGGACGAGGCGGTGCGCGAGTGGGACCTCACCCCGTGGTCAGGAGGCAACGAGCCTATGTGACTTTTTCACTTTATTCGGCTGCTCCCGCTCCTACACTTCTGAGGTGGGACTAAATGTCCCACCTTCCTGTTGCATGCACCCGCAGCCGATGGCATCCAATTGTGGCTACTGCTGTGGCCTTCAGTGCCAAATGCTTGGCTGAAGTTGTGCATGAGGAGAATCCACACACCCTGGGACCTGAAACCTGGAGCAAGGTGACCTGGAACAAGCTTGCAAGCTTGCTTCATACTCCGTTAATGGCGGTGATGACCTGAACCCTGTCAACAAGAAAACAGCCTTACGGCCTCTTCAGAACACGTAGGGAGCTTCGCCTGAGCACAGTGAAGGTGGTGCGGTGG
Organism: Thalassia testudinum; assembly: GCA_037157565.1. Taxonomy (NCBI): domain Eukaryota; kingdom Viridiplantae; phylum Streptophyta; class Magnoliopsida; order Alismatales; family Hydrocharitaceae; genus Thalassia; species Thalassia testudinum. The sequence continues at coordinate 153,376,356 of JAZHRO010000031.1, forward strand.
TCGGCGTGGCGCGGGGTGGCCTGAGCATGCGTGCCTAGGTCACCCTGTGCATGTGAAGGTGGGTGTGTTCGAGGGGCATTCTGGGAGCTTGGCGCGGTGGATGGAATAAGGGGTTTGTCTCAGTGAGGTGTGGCGGAGCTCGTGAGGTAGTTGGCGAGGTGGATGGAGGCGTGGAGCGGTGGGAACACCTCGCCGGTGGTCTAGCTGGAGGTGGAGAAGATGGTGGTGGTTTACGAGCGTCGAGGCATAATAGTAGAAATAAATGGTATAAAAATGAATGAGAAGAGAGAGAGAGAGAACTTAACTGAATATGAATGGATGAAGGGGGGTGTAGAGGAGGTGGTCGGCTCATACTTCCGTCGCCGGAGATGAAGGTCCCAGTGGAAGGAGGACGGCGACGATGAGAAGGGTGCAGGGGCGTCAGCTGGTGCGGCGCGACGCGGACGAAGGGGATAAAGAAAACTCTGCCACTGGTATTGTGGCAGACCGATGAGAGAGAGAGATAAGGGTTGCCAGATGATAACACCACGCAAGGAGGTAGTAATTAGGTTGAATATGGCCCATCTTTAGAATAAAAGGCACAACATAAAGTAGAATAGGAGCGTTGCATGCATCAAGTACCAAGATTGCTTATAAACCGTATTAATGGCCATTTGTGTAAAGTATTTGTCAAAGCAAACCTCAGATGAGCAATCGGACCGCACGGATGGATTCAGGACGACGAACGAAGTCCAACGGACTCAAGATCAGCCAAATCCGACATCCGGAGCTCCCACAATGGGCCCAAGAAATCATGACCGTTGATCTGGAGATCAACGGCCCAGAACGCGCCACGTCGCCCCACCCCCGCCGCTCTCTCACCCTCAAGCCAGCCAAGAACGAATCTCGGTCGTTGATCTTCGATCGAACGGCCGAGATCCGCGTGCTCGCCCGTGGTCGCCGCGACAAAGCACGGGCGTGGCGCAACGGTTAGCGTTCGAATCGCGCGGAGCGGAAATCAAGCGCGAGCGAAGGGCGCGGCGAAATTGAGCCGCCCGATCAGCAGCGGGCGGTCAGGATTGCGCCACGGAACGCGACGACAGCGCCAGAGCGCCCACGCGCGCGCGCACGCCGGGAGGAAACGCGCGCGCGCACGCGCGCCCGAAGCGCGATCTCAGCAAGGGCGCGGGAGGATCTCAGCCGTCCGATCTTCGATCGGACGGCTCTCGTTCATCATCCACGGATCGCGCTTGGAGAGAGAGAGGGGGCGGGCGGCTGACCGGCGGCAGAAGGCCTTCACCGACGTATCTGGAAGCGGTTTTAGCGACGTTCTGGATGTCGCTAAAGCACATTCTTCTTTTAGGAAGCCCTTAACTCTATTTAAACCCCCTTCTACCACCATTCAAGGCATCCTCTCCCACTTGCAACTACTCCACTCCTCTCCTAGCTAGTCTTAGGCACTCTTGTAATCGCCGGAGACGACGAGCCGCCGACGGAGCCTCCTCCACCGCCGTGGCTGCCTCGTCGCTCTCCACTCTCTCTCTACCTCTCTCTCTCTCTCTTATAAGCTTTCATTTACTTTTGTTGAAGCATGTATTTAATGTTGTAAACCATGAACTATGAATGCATGTTTAATGAAATTATTTTTCGTTTAGTCGCCATTTTAATTTCTGTTTAAAGTGCATGATCAAAACCAAGAGCTTTCTAACCCTAAACTCTCTCTCTATCTCTCGCTTTTCAAAACCATCTCTTTCGCAAGCAAAACTCTGCCTTTTCCGTGACAACAAGTGGTAAACAAAATCCGATTTCCACGCCTCCCTGAGATCGACACTCGGACTCACCTCCGTTTACTTCTTTTAAAATCGACGTATCAAGTGCAACTATAACGACACCTCTTAACACACACGCACGAAGGCACGTCAGTTTTTGGCGCTGTTGCCGGGGAGGCAATGGATTTGTTTTATCACCTCCATTCCACACTCATTCTCACATCGTCTAATGCCCTATTTTCCTTTTTACTTGACGGTTGCAGGAATTCGACACATGGATGGCGAAGCGACGCATTCCACGACGGTAGCAAGGGAGTAGGCGCCTCGAGGAACGATAGTGAGTAACCTGTCTCTCATTGTTTGCTTGCGTGAAAAAGCTAAAAAAAATTGTAAAAAACTAAAAAAATTGGCGTGGTGAATGATTGCTTGACCCACATTCTTAACACATCACCCTACAAAAAAATGTACACTCTAATATGCTGAATAAATTCTTGGAGTGTTCTTTTCTTTCTTGAGTGGTGTTTGTGAAGCCACCATGAGTTGACCTGGGCCGCACCACTCAACCCTAAAACTGACTCATCTAATAGAAGCTGCATGATCATTAGGATGAGTACACTAGGGTTTTAGAGCCTCTACAGAAGAAAAAGGAAATCTACTTTCATCAAATTGTGTGCAGAACTTGACGTGCCCACTGAAACTTGGTTGAAAACATTAAGACACGTCAACCCTAAAAAGCACTAAAGTAAGGATAAAATACTAAAAGAAACCACACCTTAAAAATCCTTGCTTGAAAACCATGTTTTGCTAGAAGCACACACTTTGAAAGTGGAAAATTAAGAGGCACCACCCCAATCAACGCCTCATCACATCACCCTAAGCACAGGCACTATCCTAACCCTTTAAAAATGAGTAGACGTGCCCTAGGCAGGACTGAGTTAAGTCTCAAAAGGTGAGGTTTTGTTCGCTAGGCACTTGGCTTTCATTCCCTTGGTAGAATCTGGTGACTAGGCTGCGGGGCAGTGTCAAACGACCGCGGTTGTGGGGTCTATGGAACCGGAGGCGCAAGCCAAAGGAAGAACCTTCCCTGCAATCCCCTCGTAATCAACCTGGCCAGATTAACCTCGGAAAGGGGAGTCCAGTGCTTACGAACTTAATCAACCTTTGTGAGATTTCTAGGTCTTCTAAGGAATACACCATAAGGACTAGGCTTGTTTGCTTGGTTGAGGACACAACTCTCGCATCTGTTCTTCCCACATCCCTCCATTTCTTCCAAACCATGGATTTCAATGCCTATCCATCTTACCCAAACTACCCCCAACAGGATTCGTATGCTAACCCAAGTAGACCATACTCGCAGCCTACTTGGGCTAACCAACCACCAAGTTGGGGGTACAACCTTGAATATCCCTCTTGGCCCAACTATGACCAAACCGCACCAACTTCTTATTGGAATACAACTAACATAGCCACCCAAGGGTACGATTCAAATCATGGGGCTCCATATCTCGATTGTCCTCACGATGCCTCCTCATTTAGGTCCGACCCGCTCTACTGTGATAGGACCTACACTTTAGGAGAACACCAAGAACCCTACCCATCTCAAGATAATAACCAAGAAAGGTCATCTGAATTCAACAACATTGCCTACTTGACCTTTGGGTTAGAAGGAGTTCTAGACAAATGGAAATCAGAAAATGATCAGAAATCTAGGCAAGCCCAGGATCATCAACCTCTGATTTGGTCCCCTGATGAAGAATCTGACTGGGAGGAGGACTTAGAACCTCAACTATTCTAGAGTAGGACCAAACAGAGAATGGTTCCTCTTGAAGAACTGGACCCTGAACATGATAGAATAGAGGACCCACCCAAGAACCTAAACACCAATATGGATTCTGATCCACAACCTCAACCATACTCTCTTAACCTGGATTTCAAGGAGGAAATCCAAAGGACACCAAATGACACCATGTCAATTCTTGATAACCTCCAGTTAGAACTACACAGACAGAATCAAGAATTGGTTAAAGGGCAACATGCCATGTTGGAGTTGTTCCAACAATTGGGGGAAGAAGGCCAAAGAAAGCTATTGCATACAACGCCATTCATGGAATTCATAAAGCAAGGACCTACCATGATCAATTGGACTACACCTAGTCATCCTGATTTGGTTTAGTCCACCATTGATACCCCTCAGGAGTTGGATAGCTCAGTGGATAAGGACAGTAAGGATTCCTTGGAACACAATTTGGGGAGCATTGAGAACAAACATCAGGAGGAAACTGAGAAGGTGAGGGGAGAGACCTTGGAAACTGAATCTAATCGGCTCAAGACAAGTAATCCGGTGGGAGTAGCAGCCAACGTCGGAGATGGAGAATGGAGTAACAATTTCAAAGAAATTGATTATGAATCGGTTAGAATCCCCATCACAAATTTGGAGGAGGGCCGAGAGAAAGAATATGATCTAGAGGATGAAATTGACCCTACCTCTAATGCAACCCCAAACAGTGAATCTGATACAAAGGAGGTTGAAGAAAATATTCTTGAGATCAAGGGCTTGGAGGGAATGAGCAATGAAACCATAGTTGCAGAAGAGATGGATTCGTCTTTGAAGAGAAGACTCATGCTTGGTTGTAGGGCTCAGTATGAAACTCTGGACTTTGTTACTTGCCCTACCAGAATAAAGATCCCGCAACCCGAATGCACTAGAATTGATACACTTTCGATGGATTACAATTTTATGGGGATACAAGCTGAATATAAGACCTACATCTTTAGTGTTTGGCATGTCATATTTGGGGTGCGTTCGTCCACAGCAACTTGTTTGCATTCCCACAAACTAAGAGAGGATCTGACATGGGCATGCATGATATATCTGTTACAGAATTCCCGCCCCTTAGGAACGAGACTCCACCACAACCTTATTCGCATCTGTGGACTTCTGATTTTGGGTCTGGTTAATTTTGAACATATCTTCTTGACCCAAGCCATTCCTGTTTGTGCACCGCCCAGCTGGAGGCGTTAAACTCAGCGCTTCCTGGGAGGCAACCCAGCGGATTCAGACTGATCTGGTAGTTTACGTCACTCAGGTACTATCTTTTTGAATGCTTCTGCATCCATGCATCTGCCAATGAGGACATTGTCCAACTTAAGCATGGGGGGATGGTAAATTGCATAATCCTGAGCTTAATTAATCAGTCTGAATGAATAAATTAATTGATTAAAAAAAAAATTTGAATTTAGGAAGAAAAAACTTAGGCATTAGAAACTTGTCAATAGTGGGAAATAATACAAAAAGAACTTAAACACTTAGACTTTTCAGGCCTTCAGGCTTAATTAGCCCTGGTGTCCATTAAAATATGGATTTAGCGGCGAATCCTTGCAACTTTAAGCTATTCTAATCCACCTAATAAATAAGGTAATAAGTATACGACTTATCAACTCACCCTCTAACTCAGGAAAACTTTGAGTCTAAGCATCTACACACATTTTTGCACAGACTCACTTCTCGGAGATTTTGACAGAAATTGGGTAGCTAATGAACTCTCTAGGGTGGTATGGCTGGCAAGTTGTCGTGGGTAACAGCCCATTGGCAGGTTGTCCAGAACCCAGCCACAGGCCATTTCTTGTTCGCTGCCTCTAGGTACATTTGAGATTAGGGAAGCCACCTACGAAGAAAAAAAAAAAAGAGAAGAAAAGAAAATAAACCACACTTCACCGCACAAGTATGGCTGGCAAGTGATCGTGGGTAATAGCCCATTGGTCGGTTGTCCAGAGCCCAGCTCAATAATTGCACAAAAAAGACCAAAACACCTAAGGACGAAGCGGGGAAGTAGTACAAGCTGGGGAGATATACACTGGAAAATCCTTGTGTTGACCCCAAGTAAAATGAACGTAGGGAGAAAGCTACCAGTCGAACAAATACACCTTCAGGCAAAAATTTATTTTCTTTTCCGGACACCTAGAGGCGTAGAAACTCGAAGTCTGTCTCAATTACCGTTAAGTGAGTCTATCACAACATTCACACCAAGATGCTTAGCACTTAGGGTTTTGACCAAGTTTTGGGTGGGTTGGGTAGCCGTAAAAAGTTACCAACCCACACTGAATTTCGAAAATTCTAAAAAGACATATATAGATATATACGTATACATATGTATAGTTATATATACAAAGCAAGGATTCGGGCGATTCGTATTTTGGAAGACACCCGGGCACTGCTTAGTCTTTGTAGATTAAGATCTTCGTATATTTCCTCTTATTGACGAGTAACGAAGTGCCGAAGCAATTACTTCTTGAATTCTCCAAAGAAATAAAGGCTATAATAAACCTTGCTAGGGACTATCAAGGAGTAAGCATGGGGGTATGATAACACCACGCAAGGGGGTAGTAATTAGGTTGAATATGGCCCATCTTTAGAATAAAAGGCACAACATAAAGTAGAATAGGAGCGTTGCATGCATCAAGTACCAAGATTGCTTATAAACCGTATTAATGGCCATTTGTGTAAAGTATTTGTCAAAGCAGGCCTCAGATGAGCAATCGGACCGCACGGATGGATTCAGGATGACGAACGGAGTCCAACGGACTCAAGATCAGCCAAATCCGACATCCGGAGCTCCCACAATGCGCCCAAGAAATCATGACCGTTGATCTGGAGATCAACGGCCCAGAACGCGCCACGTCGCCCCGCCCCCGCCGCTCTCTCGCCCTCAAGCCAGCCAAGAACAAATCTCGGCCGTTGATCTTCGATCGAACGGCCGAGATCTGCGCGCTCGCCCGCGGTCGCCGCGACAAAGCGCGGGCGTGGCGCAACGGTTAGCGCGCACGCCCGCGTCGCAGCGACGCGCATTCGAATCGCGCGGAGCGGAAATCAAGCGCGAGCGAAGGGCGCGACGAAATTGAGCCGCCCGATCAGCAGCGGGCGGTCAGGATTGCACCACGCGGCGCGACGACAGCGCCAGAGCGCCCACGCGTGCGCGCACGCCGGGCAGAAACGCGCGCGCGCACGCGCGCCCGAAGCGCGATCTCAGCACGGGCACGGGAGGATCTCAGCCGTCCGATCTTCGATCGGACGGCTCTAGTTCATCATCCACGGATCGCGCTTGGAGAGAGATAGGGGGCGGGCAGCTGACCGGCGGCAGAAGGCCTTCACCGACGTATCTGGAAGCGGTTTTAGCGACGTTCTGGATGTTGCTAAAGCACATTCTTCTTTTAGGAAGCCCTTAACTCTATTTAAACCCCCTTCTACCACCATTCAAGGCATCCTCTCCCACTTGCAACTACTCCACTCCTCTCCTAGCTAGTCTTAGGCACTCTTGTAATCGCCGGAGACGACGAGCCACCGACGGAGCCTCCTCCACCGCCGTGGCTGCCTCGTCACTCTCCACTCTCTCTCTACCTCTATCTCTCTCTCTTTTAAGCTTTCATTTACTTTTGTTGAAGCATGTATTTAATGTTGTAAACCATGAACTATGAATGCATGTTTAATGAAATTATTTTCCGTCTAGTCGCCATTTTAATTTCTATTTAAAGTGCATGATCAAAACCAAGAGCTTTCTAACCCTAAACTCTCTCTCTATCTCTCGCTTTTCAAAACCGTCTCTTTCGTAAGCAAAACTCCACCTTTTTCGTGACAAGTGGTAAACAAAATCCGATTTCCACGCCTCCCTGAGATCGACACTCGGACTCACCTCCGTTTACTTCTTTTAAAACCGACGTATCAAGTGCAACTATAACGACACCTCTTAACACACACGCACGAAGGCACGTCACCAGAGCTTGCTGGGTGGTTGACCAGAGGGGAAGAGAGGAATTTAGGGGGTATCTCAAGCCAATTTCAAGCTTGGGAGGTGTAGAATGATCTGGGCACCCTTTTATAGCCCCTGGCAAAAGGTCTTATGCTTGGAAGCCAAGCTTCCAAGCATGGCAACCTTGCTGGAGTTGGAAGGTTAGAGAGACCCAAATCTCTCATGCATTCGCATGAGAGATTGGTTAGAAATTAGTGCTTGATAATGGGTTCACATGAAAGGAGATTTCTCAGAGAATCTCACTTTCAAATTTAAAAGGGATTTTCTGAGGAATCAGGGAGTTCTTTCCCTTGAATCCTCTTCGGAGTAGGATTCCCTCCGCTGTAATGGTGGAGGGACCTAATTGTAAAGAATAATGAGGAAGTTAGGGGGCCTACTGTAAAGGTTTTCAAAAGTTAAGGGTAGAAATGTAATTGGGTTGGACTTGTTTGTAAAGTAGGTCAAGGTGAATTTTTCTTAGGTCCAAATTTTGATACAAATCTAATTTGAACCTAAGGAATTCAATGGTGAGGTTGGATTTTGTATTTTACCATGTTTAATTGGGAACTTTACACAAAAACCCAATTTAAGGCAAACATTTGACTATGACCCCTATTTAGGTCAAAGTAGGTTTTAAAGGTCAAATTGAAGGTTCTAAATCCTAGATGATATTTTTCCATGAATTTTAGATGATTTAGGTGAATTTTATCCTACCCAGAACCTAGTTAAATTAAGTAGATCTGTTTTAGGATTTCAAGAAGTCAATTAATTCCCAGATTTCACATGAACCCTTTTCTATTTGAACCAACCCACTATTTATCTTGTTAAGACCATTTGACCTGTGTTTAGCCCATGAGAAATCCCTTTGTTGCACTGTAATGGTAAAATTACAGTTTAACCCCTTGTGTCTTACTTTTCTCTAAGAAGGGTTATTCCTTAAGTTAGGACCTCCAGTTGGTTATGTAGGAGCTTTTGTTCTCTTTTCTGGGTCAAAATGAGATAGTTAGGACTCATGATGGTGTTCCCATCAGGCCCTAAAAACCCGAATTCCTTAACTCCCATAGATTAACCCTAAACCCACCCAACCCTGAATCGACCCGTTCAGTTTAGGCAAACTAGGTCTAAAATAGGGTGCTGGCTAACTAGAGGAACACCATTCAATCTTTAAAAGCTTAGCCAACACCATACACTGAGGAATTGGAGCCTCTAATTCAAATGATTGACGATCTTAAGAAGTCTTTATTGGATTAGCTCCAAGATGTTAAGGATAAGGGCCCAAGTGAGTTTTTACTTAGGAAATTGTCAATAATGAGGATGAAATTCATGGTTGCTTTAGTCCAATCTTGGGATGATTCCCAGGACGAACCCCCTTCAAAAGAGCCAATGTCAGAATCCGCTCAGGCACTTGTAGAGGGGGACAAATTTTATGAGACCTGGGAGGACAAGGTTGAATTAGAGCAACTAATTGAGGTTGATATGATTTCTTCACTTGAGATCCCAGCATCAGGGTACGAGGAAAAATATGCCTCCACGAACCAAGGAATAATAGATGATTTCAAACATATATAAATGAAGATCATGATTTCTTTGATGTTGAGGGTGAAGGATCCTTAAGTAATGTCTCACTTGAAATTTTAGAATTTCAAGAGAATCGAAAAGTTGAAGAAAGAGAGAACTAGCTAGAGAGTAGGTGAGGAATGGCAACGTCAAGTGGTCTCGGGGTGGTAATAGGCGGTCTCAGGGCGGTGACTGGTAGAATCAGGGAAGACGAGGGATGGACAACTTGGAGGTCGAGGGCATGGAGGCGGAAGGAGAGGAGAGACTCTGATATACATGGTAAAAGGGTGATGGAGGCGAGGTGGATTGATAGAGGGAGTGCAAGGGAGAGTAGAAGGATCGTGTGCTTCCGGTGCCGGCAATGGGGCCATATGCCGGCTAGCTGCCGATCTCCCGTTGTGTGTCTAGTGTGCAAGGGATTTGGTCACAAGTGGGATTCGTGCTAAGCTCTTGACGGGCAGATGAAAGGCCGCCTTTTCCCGAGCTCTAAAATTTTGAATTCTAGGTATCAGCCGACGCCACCACCGGCACCACCCCCCATACCTTTGGGGGGCACACAGTTGACGTGGAGATCCCTATGACAGAGAACATCAGAGCGGCAGAGCTGATATTGTGAGGGGCGCTGATCAAAGGGGTTATGACTGGGAGACCAATGCTGGAGAACTTACGCAAGCTGGTAAGCTCTCTTTCCCCATTGACCAATTCCTGGCAATTCGCCTCTCTGTCGCATACGTGATTTGTTCTATTTGGATTAGGGATGATGGATGTCAAGAGACTGCGATTTCAAACGTTCTTCAATGATGGCCTAACGGTGATTTGGAGATAGGTCTCTCCCTTTGATGGAGCACTGCCGGAGAGGCCACCCTAGAGATTGGAATGCAGGTCGGGGAGACTTGAGATCAAGGGGTTACCTTTACACCTTAGGTCGAAGGAGGTTGTGGCATCTATGATATCTGGGTTTGCCTCATTGGCTGAAGATGCGGTTGTAGGACTGTTGGAGGACGATGAGCGCTCACTGAATGTGATGGTCAATGTGTTTAAAGCAGGTTCGCTCCCTGACAGATTGATTTTAAGATGTGGTGGAAGCTCATGGTTGCTAATGCTGAGGTTCACGGTGGGCAACATTGTTGTGAGGCAAGATAAGTCGTCTGATTTTGAAGCTGTTGAAGAGGCGGTTGCGCAGGGTGGGTGTAGGGCTTTTCCTAAAGAATCCCCCTCTATCAAAAAATGCAAGGACCTTCACTTAGGGGAGAGGGGGGAGACAATGGCTGAAGAGAAGGAGGAATCAGTTAGGATGGAAGAAACGAGTCCAACATTTGAGGAAGCAGGGAGTGTGCTGCCAGACAGTGAGGATATTGAGGTACAGGGGGTACAAGAGGCTCGGCTTGAATCCCAGAAGGATCAGCAGAATCTGTAAGAGATGGAGGGTCTCAAATTTGGTGTTGGATCTTGCTCTAAATCTGCTAAGGGCAGATCACCTTATAGTCTCAGGCAGAGGAAATCAAAGGCTGACATACTGTTGGAAGAAGACAAGATTGCAGAGCTTATGCAGGTTTGCAAATGTCAGAACCACAGGGGGGAGGGATCTCGTGAGGATAGATGAGAATCCTCACTTGGAATGTGCACGGGTTGCACGATAAGAGCCGGAGGGCTTCTTTGATAAGGTACTTGAGAGAGTGGGGGATTGAGTGTGAGATCATTCAAGAGACGCACATTGAGAATGACTCGGATAGACTATGGAGTGACTTATTGGCTGCGGGGGCGAATGAATGTGTGAAGGTTAATGCACATGGTAGATCAGGGGGCATTGCTATTTGGTGGAGAAAGGTCTGGGCACACTGTTTGGAAGTTCACAAGGCCAGACACTTACTGACTTGCAAATTCCAAACTCACTAGGGGCATGACACTATCTGGGATACTGGGGTGTATGGCCCCTGTGTTGCATCTGCAAGGCAGGAATTGTGGGAGGATTGGGCAGTTGCGATTGAATTGGTGCAAGGGGAAGCCTGGCTGATAGGAGGAGACTTCAACTATGTGCTAACAGGGGCAGAGAGGCCTTTTGGTGACACAAACAACTTAGCTATTGGCTTCCAGCTGGTGGTTCAATCTCTTGAACTGAATGAGTACCCTTCCTCAGGTGCTGAATTTACTTGGCGCAATGGTAATGGGTTGCTCTCCAAAATTGATAGATTTTTTAGGAATGTGAACATCCTTGAAAGATTCCAGCTGTCGAGTGTTACTGGCTTGGACCAACCTTTCTCTGACCATACCCCTTTGGTCTGGGATAGTGGGGAAGAGATCCAAATCGGCTCATACTTCAAACTTAGAAGATCATGGCTGAATGAATCGGGGTTCCATCAGATGATCAGTTCATGGTGGCAAGCTAAAAAGGTGGAGGGTTCTGCTATTGTCAGATTGGCATCCAAGCTGGCAGCCTTGTGCACAATCTTGAAAGAGTATGGTGCTACTGTGAACACTTTGAGGCATCAAAGGCAGGTAGAGGCTTTGAGTAACGTCCAGGAGTTGGACTTTAAGGAAGCAGCAGGTCTTCTATCAGAGGAGGAACTTGCAGATAGGAAGATGTGGTAGGGTGTGATAATGGAAGAGGACCTCAAACAGGAGATTGATTGGAGGGAGAGATCAAGACAATTATGGCTTAAGGAGGGAGATGCCAACACGAAATTCTTCCATCTTGCGGCTAGCTCTAGGAGGCATGCAAACTTTATTTCTTCTATTTTAAAAGATGGACATAGGATCTCATCCATTCAGGAAATAAGGTCAGAAGCTATCAAATATTATAGGGGAGCCTCTCGGGCAATTAAAAGAAGGGAATGGAGAATGGCAGGGAATGATGGACCTGGTGTGACAAGAGAACAGGCTTCTCAACTGACAGTAGCCATCTCTGAACAGGAGACCCTGCAAGCAATTAAAGAGCTTAATATGGAAGGTTCCCTAGGCCCTGATGGGATACAAGTATTCTTTTATAGAGAAATGTGGATTGTGGTGGGCAATGAGGTGATGGAAGTCATTAGAGAGTTTGAGAAGGGGAATGCTAGCTTTGATAAGATCAACAAATCATATCTCTTCCTACTGCCAAAGACATTGGGAGCAAAGAAGTTTTCAGACTTCAGGCCGATTTCATTATCAAATTTCATCTACCTTGTAGTGAGCAAGATATTAGCAAATCGACTGAGAACTATTCTTCAGAGCCTAATCCACCCTGTGCAGTCTGCTTTTTTGCCCAATAGATCACTCCAAGAATCCTTCATATTAACTCAAGAAATGGTGAGTGGATGGCACAAAAGGAAGTGCAAGGCATTCATGTGGAAAGTTGACTTCCAAAAGGCATATGATTCGATTTCTTGGTCTTATATCTGGGAGGTATTTAAAAGGAGAGGATTCCCTCCTCTTTGGATCCAGTGGATGAAACGTATCACAACTGCCTCCTTTTCTCCGTTGATAAATGGGAAGCCATGTGGTGCTTGGATTCAACCTCAACGTAGGGTTAGACAAGGATGTCCTCTAGCCCCCTTGATCTTTAACCTTGCAGTGGATGGCTTTGCTAGATATGCATGCAGATTGGCAGAGGTGGGGGTCTTTAGAGGGTATTCACTGTCCAACAGAAGAACCTTGGCTCCCATTTTACAATATACAGATGACACAGTCTTCTTTGTGGAAGGGACCAATCCTGCTGCATATGCTCTGGAGCTTATGGTAAAGATCTTTGGGGACATCTCAGGCCTGAAATTGAACAAGGAAAAATCTACTCTGATATGTTTTGGCATGAATGAGTAGGAACAGAAGGAGGTGGAGAATACATTGGGATCACCTCGATTTAAGTTACCAATGAAGTACCTAGGACTTCTATTGAGAGCTGCAAAGCTGAAGAAAAATGACTGGAATATTTCGTTTGGTAAAGTTTCTGGCAAGTTGAAAGGCTGGAGTAGTAAATTCTTATCAAAGGGTGGGAGATTAATCCTCCTTAACTCAGTCATAACATCCATCCCGGTCTTCTACTTTAGCATCTTTAAGGCCCCGAAATCTATTTGGAAACGATTGGATGTTATGCGGAGAAGATTTTTTTGGAAAGGAGTTGGCCATGAGAGAGGTTTTATGCAGCCCATCAGATGGGAAAAGACATGCAGGTCGAAGGAGACGGGTGGTATGGGGATTAAGGCGCTCAAGGAGTTCAATGAAGCTCTCCTGATCAAGTGGGCCATCAAGATTTTGGACTGCAAGGATGATATAATGATAGACTTACTCAAAGACAGTTATGGTGATTCTAATAGCACACTGAAGAGGCTACAACCAGTGAAGCCATCCCCTTTTTGGTGATTTGTTACTCGTGCAATCAGCAACAACTGGCATCTGCTGCAGCCTAGGCTTGGTGATGGCTGTGATTTCAGTTTGTGGAATGAGTAATGGTCAGGTTTGGGGATTCTAAAAGATACATATCCGAGGGCATATGCAGCTGCTACAGATAAGAAGGCTACTGTTAGCAGTTTGTGGTCTGCTGCAGACGGGTGCTAGAGGCTGGAAGGTCATGAGCAAAGCAAATCTGGCACTCGGCTATGGGAGGATAGGTAGAATTTGTTGGCTGCATTGCAGCAGATGCATCCTAGGCAGACTATGGCTGATACGTATGGTTGGAATGGGGTCTTCTCAGTGCAGCAGGCCTGTGAGAGGATCATCAGATCAAACACAGATATGGAGAGTGATCCAATTGACAGGAAAATATGGCTATTGAAGATCCCTTTGAAGGTTCAAATTTTCTTGTGGCTATGCAGGTGGGAAGGCTTGATCACTAGCGACCTTAGACACAGAAAAATGGGAACCACTTTGAATGCCTGTCATCTATGTGGTTTACACACTGACAGTGCTTTGCATATTTTTTCTTCATGCCTGGTCACAGACAAGCTTTGGAGGAAGATGTGCCTGGAACCTCTACCTTCTTGGGATTCCCTTTGGCAGAGGTTTGACGATCCTGGATGGCTGTACAGGTGTATGGCTGCCACCTTGTGGTGTGTGTGGAGGGCGCAAAACGAAAAGGTTTTTCAGGAGTGACCGGTTAGTTGTGAGAAAATTGTAAATGAATGCTGGTCCCTCATACATAGTTGGGGATCTATTTTGTAATGTTTTGTTTGATGTGAAATATATTACCCTCCGGATTGCTATCGTTTAACGATAGCTTTCCTCACTGTTTCAAAAAAAAAAAAAATAATTTCAAGAGAATCTTATTGAGACAAATGGGCCTGAGGAATTTGATAAATTATTTGAGGGCCCTTCAGTTGAGGAATTTGATCCAGTTGAGGAATGGGCCCTTCAGTTGGGTCCTTTAGTTGGAATGCTCCACTAAAGTTTATAAAGATAATTTTTCCCATCCTCTTACCCCCATTCATGGGTACCCGTGGCTATCTTCTCACCTCGTTCGAGAAGTGGATCCTGCTACGACGATGGCCTGCTTTGTCCTCCTTCCTCCAGTTTCATCCTCCCTCATCTAGCATCTCACCACCATCTTCCGAGCGCTCTGTCAACGTGGCTCGTCCTCCAAGCGGCCGTCGAGGAGGATTTTTTCTTTTACTGCTTTCTCTAGTATAGAATTAATTTATGTAATGAACATTATTCTTCTTAGATAAAGTTGCCATCTTTTCTCTCTCTTATTCTCTTTGTATTATTCTCTCTTTTTCTTCTATTACTTATTCTTTAAGTAGAGTAGCTTGCGAAGATTGATTTCAACCAGCTATTCTGCTTTGTGACAATAATTTCAAATGCAGCTTTTAAATCAAATGTTCGCCTCTCCGTGTTCGAGCTGATACTTACCTTGAGTTTCGACAATTTATTTGATAGTCGAATTTTTCTCAACTATGATGATGGGTTTCCAAACTTGATTTTTCACATGAATTTTCTGCTCATCAAATTGAGATGTTGAATACCCTAGTTAGGAGAATATACTTGCAGAACTTTATACTTCTCAAGTTTTGTTAATAAGAAATCTAAAACAAAAAAAAATCGAAAAGAGCCTTTCTCCTCTTTCACAACTTTCTCTCCTCTTTCTCTATTTCTATAAAACATAAAAATAAAATAAAAAGTTGAAAAACTTAAAAATCCTACAAAAATACCTGGTGTATATAGTGTATATACTTGTAAATAATCATAAACTATTTGTAAATATAAATTTAATTATATGTATAGTATGTATATAACTTATATATAAACATAAACCACTACATATGTACATAGAAAACATATATAATTGAACATATAACTTAGATTAATTATTATGTACAATAATGCATCTATATTTATTTATATAATGCACATATTTATATTTATATAAGTTAATTAGTTATATTATTAAGTTAATGTAATATAGATTAGTAAATTAATAAGATAATCAAATAAATTATTCTATATTCTTGTATATTATAATTTAAACTATTTTAATTATATTATGGAATACAATGTATATTACATAATTATATGTAATATATATAAATCGTGTATTTAAATGTGTAAATATAAAAATAAATTAGTAAAAATCTTTATTAATTATGTAACAATGTAAAGTAACTAAATTGATATTCAATTGTACCTTTAATTCATTAATCTATACTTTAATTAAGAAATAAACACTAAATTAAAGGTACATTTTTCACTAACTTTAACTAATTTTTAAATATATTTATATATTTAATTAAGATAAGATAACTATACCAATAAGAAGACTTATATACCAGCTTTAATACTTTGTAATTTAATTTTAATTTAGGTCACTAATTAACCCTTAATTATGGGCCAAAATCTCTAATAAAGCACGCAGGCAAGTAAATTATGCGCTAATTAGTGGCCGCAGTTAGTCGCATGGGCTAATGAGCGGCTGTGGTGATTTATAACGATTTGTGTGCCAGACCTTACCGGCCATCCAGGGTGGTCGGCTCCCTAGTGCCGTATCATCTGACCATTGTGAGAAAGAATGAGAGAGAGAGGGGAAGGGCTTGCGGGCTTGTGGACGTGCGCTTGTTGGGCCTGATATGGGCCTATAATAATTGTGGTTTTACCCCCATGGGATGCCCTAGTAGCAGCTGTTTCGGTTCTCCCGTTGAGACTATGCGAAAAGACAGCCCAAAAAACCTAATCTTTTTAGGCACTTAAATGTGTTAAGTGTTTCTTTGTGTTGTGTGCATATAAGTATTATATATAAGCGTTTAATATACGCATGTAGTGTGTCTGTGTTAAGTGTATATGTATAACAGTATATTATGTAAGTATTAAATGATTAATACATTAGTTTGTTAAATATATATATGTGATATATATATATATGAGCTATATACATACAGAGTGTTGTATATATGTATTTAGGGTTTTATTTATTTTATCTTATTCTTGTAAATATGTTTTAAAGGTTTTTAACACTTGTATGTATAGAGATGTATATATTAGTAGTAGGTATATGATGGTATATTTCTATATTTAGTATTATATATGTATATATGTTATATGTATATATATATAGGTTAGCTAGTATATATACTTATATATTGTAAGTGTATATTATGTATATTAATAGTATGAGTTAGATATTAACTTAATATTAGTGTATATATTCTTTTTGTGCCTCTATTGTATATAGCTTTAAGGCATTAATCAATTGTGTATATAATTAGTTGTTAACTTTTAGACATTCATGTACATAATTAACAAAAGTAGCTTAAAATAGTTTTTGATACCTTTACCTTGTGTATATTCTTAAGGTATTATTCACTAACATTAATTCATTTGTTTGTAAATAATTATCTTAGTTTAGATCATTCTTTAATTGTATTGATTCTATTCATTCTTTTGTAAATAAACTTAATATTTTTGAAATAAAAGATGATTTTTAGATAATCAAGAGTGATGCATATTAATAACTGTCTTCCAGTGAACGACCTGAAATAAAATCAATAAAAATTGTAAATAAATAAAATGACTTCCATCTAGATTGTGACACAATACTACGACACGATAATTAACCCTAATTAACCCGCTCTCTAAATGCTTCATTTTTTGGCATCGTTGTCGGGGAAACAAATGTATATATTTATGTTTTCTTTGTATATATTCATTCTTTTATTTTATATTCTTTCTTGTATACACATTTTTTGATTAATTTTGTATATAATTGTCTTACTAAGTACTTATTGTTTTCTTTGCAACACTTGAAGAGGAGTACGAGGAGTGTCGTCTTCTTGGTGGAGTTCTTCTTCCTGGAGGATTCACTGCGATTCAGACTTGACTTCTTGACAGAGGTTTTCTTGATGAAGCTGCTATGTCCTACTTTCCTAGCTAGATTAATATAGATATTTAGGTTAGGTTTAGGATATATACTTAATGTTACAACCCAATCCCAGATCCCTACAGTACCCGAGATCGACTCACCTCGACTAATCCCAAGACCCAGTCGTCCAATGAGAAATAACCAAAAGAAGAAAATATTCCACAACCATACATGCAATGTAACTAAGCAGAAATAACTAAAAAATAGTAACGGAAACATAACGAAATATCTCACAATATTACATGCCATTACAACTACAACAGTGGAAAGTAGAAACGAAAACGTAACAGAAACAGTATTACATATATCAAAGTACTCACTACAACAATAGAAAAACACTCTGGAAACGAAAAGGGGACAATGTTGGTGCTAGAGCACCACGATCAGTTGTTTTGATGATAACAAAATACGTGTTATTTAACATTTGCAATTTGAGTCCTAGATTTCAGGTCAATTGCAAATGAGGACGTGTTTAGACGGAGTTCGAGCTCGCATCCAGGACGGATTGGAGGAGCTTGACGGAAAACAAAGGAGGTTCGCGTGGAGCGAAAGATTGGAGATGGAAGAGAAGAAGAATAGGATAGATTCTTTTTTATCCTTTCATGTATCTCTTGTATTTATTTTCTTGCTCTTTTTGATTCCTTAGAACATTATGTTAAAGAGCCTCAAAGTACCCTAAAAGTAGTCCTAGGAACACCTGCACAACCCTAGGATACTTAGGTTTTCTGTAGAATACTTAGAAAACCAATATAGGGTTCAAACAGCACTTCCAGACGTCTAATTCCCAAATCAGACGTCTGATAAAGAATTTTAAGACGTCTGACTGTTGTTTCAGACGTCTGATAACTGTTAGGCTGGACATAGTTAGTTCTGTCTGATGAATTCAGACGTCCAGACCTTATACCAGACGTCTTAGGAGACGTCTGATGACTTTGCCAGACGTCCAGCTAGTGGACCGTTGGCTGGCTTAGAAGACACTCAAGAATATGACCGTTAGAGCCTTATCAGACGTCCATAGGACTTCACAGACGTCTGATAAATGACCGTTTTGCCTCGGCTGACCCAAAATCTCTTCTCAGAGATTTTCTAGCCGTTGCAACGTTTGGAAATCAATTCCCACCGTAAAAGTAGGTTTCCAGACGTCCAGACTTAGTGCCAGACGTCCTCTATGTCGTCTGATGGACTTATACAAAAACCCTGTTTAGATCTGATTCAAGTCAGGAAGAAACCCGCATAGAATCAGACGTCTGACCTTGGAATCAGACGTCTTAAAGTGGCCTTCCAGACGTCTGATGACAGAGTTAGACGTCTGATAACCCTGTGAAGTGTAATCATTGTCCTGATTTCGGCCTGATTCTCTTGGGCTTTGCACCCAACGGCTATGGAAGCTTTTCCAAGCCTTCCAAAGCCTTCCTAAGGCCTCTATAAATAGAGGGGAACCTTTGTAACACAAAAATACCTAGAGAGACATATACACACTAAGACAAACACTTTGCAATACACTAAGATCAAGTATTTCCACTCTCTTGTGTCCAAGAAGCACTTGCTCTCCAAGCTCAAGCTCTACATCTTGAGAGCATCAAACAGTTTGCGCGCCCGCTCTCCCGCCGTAGATAACGAGAGCGACGTAGCGCCATCGCGTGGCACACGCACCGCGTCATCGTCGACGCACTCCTTGCAAAGGGGAGTTTCCTATTTCCTATAGAAGCTAGGTTCAATTTTGTTGGCTCTATAGGACTGTTATTTTATCTTTGTATTTTGGTTGGGTATTCGCTTTGCGAATTCCCGTCTCCTTCGTGGGACAAAATCCTTCTCGTGGAGAGAAGGGGTTGAGGAACGCTACCCTCGTACTTGTAGCGTGGTTGTATTGAGGTTGAATCACCCTCGTTCAAAGTGATTCGGTTAGTGGATTTGATCAACTTGGTTGATCGGAAAATCCTAACTCGAGAGGGTTAGGTGGTGGTTTTTACCCGGTTTGGGTTTCCACCTAAAAATCTTTGTGCACATTTTGTGATTGCTTATTTTGTGAGATTGCTTTATATATTTTCAATTCCGCATATTTTTACGTCACCCCTCCTGGTAGGGACGAACCTTCAATTGGTATCAGAGCAGGTCTCGCATTTTCGGCGTTACAAACCGGCGAGGATCTAAACATGGAGGGAAGCTGTTCCACAAGTAGGATTTCCGAGGGGCAATCCACAACCCGTCCGCCCTACTTTGACGGGAACAACTACAGCTACTGGAAGCTGAGGATGAAGACGTGGCTCCAAGCCACTGAATTCGAGGTATGGGGATGTTGCGAAACCCCATACGAGATCCCGAAGCGACCCCAAGGAGGCTACTCGCAGGTGCAGATTCTAGAGCTCTCACTCAACGCAAAGGCAATGAATGCCTTGTATTGCGCATTGAGTCCAAAAGAATTCGAACGAATCCAAGAGTGCACCACCGCCCACGAGATATGGAGGAGGTTGGAAGGCACTCGTGAGGATTCCAGCTCGGAGGAAGAAGAAGAAGAAAAAGAAGAAGAAACCACTTGCTTTGGTTTCATGGCTAGAGGAACCAATAGCGACAGTGAAAGCGGAAGCGACTCCGACGACGAGGTAAATTTTGATTTACAAGAAGCTTTTAATGAATTATTCGAGATTAGTAAATCACTAAAGATAGAAAATAAAAGTATTAAGAAGAACCTTAGTTTTCTTAAAAATGAAAATGATAGGTTAGAAAAACAACTTAAGGACATAGAAGCTAGTCCTAAGGATGATAACCTATTATTAGATAATCATAACCTCATCAATGAAAATAATAAATTGATTGAGGAAAATGTTAGTCTAAAATTAGAAATTTCAGATTTAAAGACTAAAATGAACATTATAGAAAAAGAAATTGCATGTCTTAGGGAAAATTCTAACAAATTAATCAACAAAGTTGATAATTTTAATAGCCCTAAAGTTGAGAAAGGATCTCCATCAAGGAGACCTTCTAACAAATCCGGATCCAAGCTCACTTGGATACCAAAGAAAAAATTAGAATCTTGTTTTGTAGGGTTCAGGGATGACTACAACATAAAGGACTGGACCTACAAACTCAAGGCTGGTCAACTCAAGTTGGGAGAACCAAGGAGTAGACCAAGGAGGAGAATAAGAAGACCGACGAGACGGCGAACAAACGACGGACCCGCCGCACGTCGACCACCGGATTGGAGACCGGCGCCAATGCCCGGGCCTCCAAGCTACGGATGGGAGCCCCATCCGATGTGGCATCGACCACCACCATTCGGGCCATTTTATTGGCCATGGTAGGTGAGGTAAAATTCTTAACCCTATCTTTTTATAAGCATTTAGATAGGGGGAGTTAAAAAAAAAAATGATGAGCTAATTGTCAATTTTTAAGAGGGAGATATAAGGTAGCTAAATTTCCTTTAGTAAGGGGGAGAAAAATAATAGCTATCTTGTTGTTACAAAAAGGGGGAGAATATCACCTTTGTTAAAATAAACTCATAGAAGAGCATGTTTTAAGGGGGAGTTATAGGAAATATAAAACCAATTAAACCTTTTTGATAATGTCAAAAAGGGGGAGGATTTTCTGCATTATTATTTACGGTTTTGTCATCATCAAAAAGGGGGAGATTGTTGGTGCTAGAGCACCACGATCAGTTGTTTTGATGATAACAAAACACGTGTTATTTAACATTTGCAATTTGAGTCCTAGATTTCAGGTCAATTGCAAATGAGGACGTGTTTAGACGGAGTTCGAGCTCGCATCCAGGATGGATTGGAGGAGCTTGACGGAAAACAAAGGAGGTTCGCGTGGAGCGAAAGATTGGAGATGGAAGAGAAGAAGAATAGGATAGATTCTTTTTTATCCTTTCATGTATCTCTTGTATTTATTTTCTTGCTCTTTTTGATTCCTTAGAACATTATGTTAAAGAGCCTCAAAGTACCCTAAAAGTAGTCCTAGGAACACCTGCACAACCCTAGGATACTTAGGTTTTCTGTAGAATACTTAGAAAACCAATATAGGGTTCAAACAGCACTTCCAGACGTCTAATTCCCAAATCAGACGTCTGATAAAGAATTTTAAGACGTCTGACTGTTGTTTCAGACGTCTGATAACTGTTAGGCTGGACATAGTTAGTTCTGTCTGATGAATTCAGACGTCCAGACCTTATACCAGACGTCTTAGGAGACGTCTGATGACTTTGCCAGACGTCCAGCTAGTGGACCGTTGGCTGGCTTAGAAGACACTCAAGAATATGACCGTTAGAGCCTTATCAGACGTCCATAGGACTTCACAGACGTCTGATAAATGACCGTTTTGCCTCGGCTGACCCAAAATCTCTTCTCAGAGATTTTCTAGCCGTTGCAACGTTTGGAAATCAATTCCCACCGTAAAAGTAGGTTTCCAGACGTCCAGACTTAGTGCCAGACGTCCTCTATGTCGTCTGATGGACTTATACAAAAACCCTATTTAGATCTGATTCAAGTCAGGAAGAAACCCGCATAGAATCAGACGTCTGACCTTGGAATCAGACGTCTTAAAGTGGCCTTCCAGACGTCTGATGACAGAGTTAGACGTCTGATAACCCTGTGAAGTGTAATCATTGTCCTGATTTCGGCCTGATTCTCTTGGGCTTTGCACCCAACGGCTATGGAAGCTTTTCCAAGCCTTCCAAAGCCTTCCTAAGGCCTCTATAAATAGAGGGGAACCTTTGTAACACAAAAATACCTAGAGAGACATATACACACTAAGACAAACACTTTGCAATACACTAAGATCAAGTATTTCCACTCTCTTGTGTCCAAGAAGCACTTGCTCTCCAAGCTCAAGCTCTACATCTTGAGAGCATCAAACAGTTTGCGCGCCCGCTCTCCCGCCGTAGATAACGAGAGCGACGTAGCGCCATCGCGTGGCACACGCACCGCGTCATCGTCGACGCACTCCTTGCAAAGGGGAGTTTCCTATTTCCTATAGAAGCTAGGTTCAATTTTGTTGGCTCTATAGGACTGTTATTTTATCTTTGTATTTTGGTTGGGTATTCGCTTTGCGAATTCCCGTCTCCTTCGTGGGACAAAATCCTTCTCGTGGAGAGAAGGGGTTGAGGAACGCTACCCTCGTACTTGTAGCGTGGTTGTATTGAGGTTGAATCACCCTCGTTCAAAGTGATTCGGTTAGTGGATTTGATCAACTTGGTTGATCGGAAAATCCTAACTCGAGAGGGTTAGGTGGTGGTTTTTACCCGGTTTGGGTTTCCACCTAAAAATCTTTGTGCACATTTTGTGATTGCTTATTTTGTGAGATTGCTTTATATATTTTCAATTCCGCATATTTTTACGTCACCCCTCCTGGTAGGGACGAACCTTCAGACAACAGCTAAGGCTAGGCTCGACTAAACCCACCTTCCTCTGCAACCGGTGGCGCTGGCTGCTCAACTCCCTAACCTTAACAAGGTTATAAAATCCATGGTCAGCTAATGCTGAATAGAGTGGTGGTTAAGCCATTTATATGCAATTAACATAAGACAAGCAACTAATTTATTATTTAATTCCATTTGGCTCAACTAAGTAATTCTGATTTGTTTATTCTTTTAAGAATCCGGTCATTTCTTGATCTTGTTTGTGCCTCAAGGGAATGATCTTGATTGCAGTCTTTCCCGTGATGTAGGATGTACACGTGGTGCTCTCCTGATCAAGAGAGTCCCCCGTAGTAGTTCTACACCCAGTCAACCACCCCGAAGTTACAGTCACGACGTAGCGGTGACTACGGCACGCGCGATAAGCGTACGGGTAGCTACCCCGCACTGGCACGTGGTCAGTTGTTTCCGCTAGCGGGTACACCTAAAAGTACAGCATGAAACAGCACAGGGCCTTGCCCTCTCAGAGTAGGGGTCTCGCCCCTTAAAACATAATAGGGGGTATCACCCCTCCACAGTCCACGTACCCGCGTTTGACTATCCCAATTTGCCTAGTGGGCCTAACAAGAGTCGGTGTAGGGTGGCTAGTCCTAACCCTGAGCCCCGTGGGGTGGCTAGCTCCCTCTCTACACTAAGTAGCTCACCTCGGTACCACATACATGAGGGCCAAACAGGAGTCAGTGTAGAGTGACTAGTTCTAACCCTGGGTCTTAACCCAAAGGAGCGACTAGCTCCCCTCTACACTAAAGGGGCAGTTGCTCTCCTTGGTACTGTGTATACAAGGCCATCTCACTTCCCATCTACTTACAAGATTCTTTCCGTATACAGGAGTTCTTCTCCTAGTTCCCCGTATGGTTCATTCTCATATTTGTTTCATTTCATTTCTCGACATGCATATCTCGTTGTCACATTTTTATTTTCATTTATATAATAGGCAACTCATGCTTTTACAACTGAAGAAGAATCACATCATGTATCTATACAATTTCTAGCAATTAGGGTTTAACCAGTACCTCAAAGTAAACAGTGTAGCTCAAGCAATGTTCATTCGCTCCTGCCCTAGGTTCCTTTCACATTCTAGGGTTCAATCAGGTTATTCTAAACATGCACTTTACTTATTTAAATCTTCTTATTAAAGTAAACCACTCTACCAGGATTCATGGGTGGAATCGAGGACTGAAACGTAGATCTGGTCATCTCCACGGGTCCTGAACACGCTATAGGCTGGAGACCTATACCAGTGACTAAGTCACATCAGACGAGTTCAAAGTAGTATATAATTGATACTAACACATAGAGAAACTTGAGTGGAAAATAATGATATTTTGTTTGCATAAATCCGACTCTGTTTGAGCCTCGAACGGGCCAAAAACATGCACACGGACTAAAATCAGACACTGGGACTAGGCCCAGACGTCTTAAATGACGTCAGTAACTCACCTTGTGTTCCTGCATTGCTGGCAGACGTCTGAAACCCCTTTATAGTTGTCCTGGGTCTTTCCAGACATCTATCAGTGCGTCCGGGGGTCTGATATGACTATCAGATGTTTGTGGAGATGTCTAGATGTCCTAAAGCACCTCGAAGAGTGTGCTTGCGTGCCTTCTCAAGGCCTGTACTTGCCCATGCGTTCGAAATCTTAAAACAATGACATGTAGCGCCAACGTACTTCACATATGTGCATGCATGAGCGTACAGGATGCATACCTCAGCACTCCACGTAATTTCAGACGTCTGGCTTCATCTCTGGACGTCCGCTGCTTCTCCAGACATCTAGCAGATGCTTTAGATGTCTAACACTGGAAAAATTTAGTACGCAGAACTCCCTCGCACGATCCTGCTTCTCGCAAGCTCTGCTCGCAGCGACTACAGCAACGACCTCAGTAGCTGTAGGAGGTCAAGGACCCTCCTCCGGTGTCCTCCTCTCTCCCATGAGCTCCTTCTTGAGCTCCCGCGGCTTCACTCCAACCGTGGCTCCTCCCTCTCGCACCCCCGGACTCCTCGGAGGTCCTCGTACCTCCGAGCTCCTCGCAGCTGCAACCACAGCTCCCCCGTCTGCAAGCTGTCCTACTCAAGCTCCTCCTGTGCATGCTCGAGCTCTCTCTTCTCCCTTCCATGCCCTCCCTCTTCCTCGCTCACACTCTCTCCCTCTCTCCTCCTCCTCTTGCAAGCTCCTCTCCTCCATGTGCGGCTGCAAGTGGAGGCAGGAAGCTGTTGGTGCTCATTGGCAGATAAGGGAAGGAGGTGGAGGTGGTGGTGAGGGTGTGATGGTGGAGAGGTTGGTGGGGTTTTAAATAGATGGGAATTAGGGTTTTGGGGAGGAGAGGAGTGGTGAGTGTGTGTACGTGAGTGTGTGCTTGTGTGAGTGTGGTGAGGGAGAGGAGAGAGGGAAAAAATGTGGAAACTTCCCCACTATCCTCTTTTCTTCCCGTAAAGCCCACAAACTTAACTCAAAGGGTCAAAATTTTTGCTCACGCCCCTAACTTTCCGAAAAAACTTCGACCAGCCCTTGGAAAGGCATTTCACTTAGGCTTATTTAATCATGTTCTCACACATTGGTTGTAATAACTTGGACTATGGATATTTTCTCCCTACTCTTTTTCCTTTTTATTTTGGTTCCCCACTTTGTTTTTGATTTGATTTTGCTTGTTGCATTATAAAAATCCAAAAAAATTAGAAAAATTAAAATACCAAAAATATCTCATTCTGATTTGTCTAGCAACAGCATGATCTAGGCATTCCATACTTAGGAATTGCATTCTTCCTGCTAGATTTATATACTTGTCAATTTGCATTCTGTTGTGTGTTGGAGCTAGGTATGACTTACTATCTTCTTTAGCTCTTTCCATCCTTGCATCTAATTAAGAGAAACAAGACCATCTCTTGTATTGCAAAAGATTAAAAAGTGAGACCTTTTTGCCTGCAATTCACTCATAAGAAGACATATCTAAATAAAAAAGGAGACTTAATAATCTGCTTGATACCTTGTGTGTTGTTTTCATCAAATACTTTGTTGCCTGTTTATCATTGATAATTCCATAATTATAGATCCTAATATGTCTATTTGATGATTAGTTCCTAAGATAACATAGCACATTTAGGTTATAACTATCACATCTTAATTATCCTAAGCATATAGGCTCATGCATGAATTTGTACATAATTTATGCATATTATAATAATCCTAATTTGATCATGAATAGACGTGAGAACATGAATTGAAAGATAGACACGTGAATAATACAAAAGGATTTCATCCACCAAGAGAATTCACATTATTCTTTGAGGGATAAACATAGAAAAAAGAACCATTCCAAAAAGACGAAGAGACATTACATTAATGTGCACCTACATTTCCTAAGTTTCCATCGTTATATCTAAGTTGCCTCTCCATGACAATTTAATTCCCAAGGGTCTTGGGCATGGGTGCAGATCTACATGTGGGGACCAGCCATTCATCCTCTCTCTCTTAATTCCCATGTAACTTGCAACAATTCCCTCCTAAGTCAATCACTCCTCCTATGCGCCATTCCCATCTCCAGTGCCTTCTCTCTCTTTCTTTCTATTCAATGGCCACCCACGAAAACTCCTCTCCAGCCATGCATTCCCAACGAAAATGCCTCCCATGTAAATGCATTCCCCGCCAGCCATGCAATCCGGCCCATGTCCAACGCCAATGCCCTCTCCCACGCCATGCAAATTACATGCGTGAAAACACCATCCCCATGCACCTATTTCACCCCACGGCCTTGCCTTGTGGGAGGTATCTTTCTCTCCATCTTCTCTAGTTTCACAACCTCTCCTCCTCCTAAGGCCTCCTCCCACAGCCGCTCCTACTTCTTCTCGAAAGGCTCCACATCCTCTCCAACGACCTCCTCCACGACTCTATTTCCCCCAACATTCTTCCAGAAGCTTCCTATGGTCTAGCGACATGACACTGTTGCCCCAACCCTTCAACAATGTTTCAAATCTCCAACTCCAACTCACTATACCCTCTTTCCCTATCTCTTTCTTTCAATTTAATTTTATGTTATCTTGTTGTATATTTTATTTCCATAGTGACATTTTTACTTTAATAGATTTCATGTTTCATAACTTGCTCTTTATATGTGCATGATTCTCTCCCTATCTTTTTTGTTATTATTTAAAGTAAAAAAAATTACAAAAGATAAAAACAACCCAAAAAGAAATAAAGTGTTTTTGTGCCATTATCCTACCTCCCAGAGAATGATCTTAGACTCACCGAATCCGAGTAATTAAAATAAATTTATTTGACATCTATATTCGCAGCTACAACGATTCTGTATTTATTTAACTAGGCAAAAATGGATCATCAATCTTGTACACACTACATGATCACATAAGGTATACACACAGATCTATCTCATCCTTTTGTGCACATACAGGGACTTGGATTCACACGCCAACCTTATCCAAGTCTTGGGTGGATTATAAAGGTCTACAGTTCGTTAGGTTTCTTCTAGTACGCGTACAATTATATTGAGATATCTATTTGCGCAATCTATTTTTCATAGCAGACCCTAGGAAAAATCCGTTGTCTTATCTTGCTTGTATTGATTGATTGGTCTTGTGAGATTGAGATTGATTGGGATTTCTATTTTGATTTTGATTGGATTGACTTGAGACTACCATTGTGAGATTGTGACTATTTTAGTATGTATTTTCAAAAACCAAACTCATAGATGGTAGGAGATCTCAAAATCCACCACTAGTACCCCCCTTGGGTTCTGATACCCAAGCCACTACTTTTGCTATGACTTCCACTTCTAATCCATTACCTCCTAAGCCTCAAACACCTATTCACCATTTCATTCATCCTAATCAAAGATGACCATGATTCTGCACAATTTGATGATTTTGAAGATCATCCTTCTCACTATCCACATCACCCACCTCCTCCATACCCTAACTTTCCAAATCCACCTCAACCAAAGAGAGGTCCACCACTCATGTTCCAAACACAACTACAAATGAACTTGCTTATACAATAGATGCAACAGCTTACTAAAGTTGTATACTTATCAGCTAACCCTTGACCCCAGGCTTATAGACCTCAACTACAGGATTAATATAATCTCACAGTTGCACCCTTATACTTGTGGTCCAATTTCTCGCTGGGGGTCGTGCTGCTAAACTTAAGTCGAACATTATCACCTTGATCCCTTACTTTCATGGTCTTGCTTCTGAGGACCCTTTTCAGCATTTAGAGGAGCTGAAAAACCTCACCTAGACTTTGGGTCCGTAAGGCCATGATCAACACACTCTTTAAAAAAATGTTCTCCTTGTCACTCAAGGATAAAGCCATCTTTTGGTATCGCACTTTATCCCATACTACACCAAAGAGACATGACCTTCTTTGGAATAAGAGTTCCTAAAGAAGTATTTTCCTGTAGGCCACACAAATGCCTTAAGGCGTGCTATCACCACTTTCACTCAAAATTCAAGGGAGCAAATGCACGAGGCATGGGAGAGATTCCATGAACTCTTTAGGAAATGTCCCCACCATGGTGCCTTGTGTTGGCAACAAGTCCAAATCTTCTACCATGAGATCCATGATAACACTAGGAATTTTGTAGATGCCGCTTGTGGAGGCAACTTCTTATGTTGGGATGAGGATTCAGCCTTCGAGCTCTTCGAAGGTATAATCGAGACTTCTATTAATAACACTTCAATGAGCATTTTTAACAGAAGATCCCCGCATTCCCATTTACACACTGGGTACATGAAGTCCAATCCAGTACATGCGACATGGAGATTATAGCTAGTCAGCTGAATAAGGTGGGTTTAATTGAGATTATAGCTAAACCATCTTCTTCTTCTCAATCACCTGCACAGCACACCTCTTCTCAATTTCCTTCAAGGAGGGAAACTGTGAATAACCTATCTGTAACATCTTCTAACTATTCACCATACTATCCTTCCCAACTGACTGCAGGAACCTTTGTTTCTCCATATCCTAACTTCCCTACACTTCCTGGAGCTTCGGAGGAGCTCCACGCCATTCAAAATAATCCATATTGACAAACCTACAACCTTGGATGACATAATCATCCAAATTTATCTTGGTCGGGAAATTCATAGAGACATACTTTCCAACAACCCTCTGCACCACGACTTCAGAACTTGACCAGAGCACCACCTTCACCACAACCTGGATATCCACAACGTGCCTACCAACAACCCCAACCAAGGCCCACCCAATACTCTCAATCTGGGCCTACATGAGATGAGCAATTAGGGACTATCATGAAAGCACTTGCTGACATGCAACAATAAAACATTGCAATCTAGCAAAGACATGATGTGGCCATAGTTGAGATGAGAGCATAGCTAGCACACCTGACACCTCATCAATCACATTCACTTCTATCTCAAATTGAACCTAATCATAAGAATGTACCTACCTAGAGGTATGTTCATCCTGATCATAATCCTTCCCAAGGCCAAGCATGTGTCATATCACAAGCCTTGCACTCTTATGATTATACATTTGATTCTTTTGCACCTTATTCAGATCAGCAACCACCCCTTCTTCCTAATCATGATTTATCTTCGACATCTTGACTTTCACTTATTGATTCGAAGAGGTAGAAGCTATAGATTCTTGATATATTCATTATTTTTACTTGGACCTTGAGCCAAGTCTTCTGATTAGATCAACATTCTTTACTTGGACATTGCACCAAGTATGACTGAGATTTTGATTAATATTGGTTAATGGAGCTCATCCTTACCTTTAAGATTGACAACTCTCATTCTTTACACCATACACCATGAGATTGAATTTTTCATTGAGCTTCCATAAACTTGTCAATTCTACCTTTTCGTTCATACATTTTGAGCCTTTTGATTTTGGGTTTGCGCCTAGCTGAAGGTGTAAAACTTAGCACTCTTGGGAGTTCACCTATGTTGTATATAGCTGTTTTATCTTTCTTTGCTTTTCCTTTTTTCCTTAGGTGTCTATCCTTGCATATTTAGTCTACATTCATAATCACATTGTGTTTATACAGACTATTGAGGAGTTTTAAAGAGATGTAATCGTTGTAACAAAGCCTCAATCGCTTGAAAATAAATAAAATTTATAAACTCAGAATCTACAATGGAGTTCGAGGTCGAACACAGGAAGCGAATATGGAATTCACAACATTAATCGTATTCAGAATCAATGAGCACAATTAATTGAGCATTCAAATAGATATTCAATGAATAATAATCTGTCACATTAGCTATTCAATAAAATCCAATGTATCTAGAGACAAAAAGAACAGAGAGAAGCTAAAACGTGATGATTTAGATCACCAATTAGATCCTCTAATTAAGCAAGCATCTCATAATCAATTTAATCAAATGTTAACTTAATGCTTAAATCATTCAATAGTGCCAGATCTCAAGATCAGATGATAGATGTGTTAATCAAACACCTTAACAGAAGGCAAGCACTCACCTTCTCTTCTTCTTCTTCAAAGCCTCTTGTCTCCTTCTTCAGACCTTCCCTTCTTTTCTTCTTCTCGAGCCTTCTCTTTCACAAACACAAGGGATACAACTCCTTTAGTGACTAAGTGTCACATAGAGCACAAGAGAGCAAAACCCTCCCCCGCTCTCTCACAAATGTTCCTCTTCTTCTCTCTCAAACCCCAGGTCTAATCGGATTCGGGTAATTGGGTTATCGAATCATGAGCATAAGGGACCAGGGTCACCTACGTGGGGTAGTGGGTGTGAGGCGTATGTGAGGAGGGACCCGACCCCTCAGTGCTTGGGTGAATAGCTCAATGCACAAAATCAACTTATGGGTGAACGCATGCCCTTCACTCCATGAGGTGGGACTATCTTAGTCCCCCTCCTTCGCACAGCAGCAGCAAAGGAAATGCCTTCAATTGCGGGTGAAGTCGTGGGCGAGGTTTCCAATTGATGGCCTGGAGAGATGCCTGGAGCTCTTTCATGTGTCCTAGAAGTGGAAGTGAGGTGGATTGCAGACGAAGAATCGTGAACGAGGTCAGAGATGAAGGCAACAGCGGTGGAGCACGGCGAAGACCTGAAATACAAAGAATGGCCTCTTGGCCATGTTAAAAACACTTCAGGAGATTCTCCTGGGCTTGACGAAGGTGGTGGTGGCATTTTCGTGGCGTGAAGGTGCGTGTGGTGGTCGGATGAGGTCAAAAATGAAGCGTGGAGGAGGTGGTGTTTGGTGGAGCAATTGAATGGGTGGAACGGCGAATAAGGATGGGGGTTTTTCTTGCGAAGATGAGGTGAAGGTTATGGAGGTGTTGGCAAGGCATTTGGTGCTGTGGAGCATCGGGTAAGCCTCACTGGAGGTGTGGCCGGACGTGGAGAAGATGGAGGGCGAACGACGACGTCGTGGGTCGAATTGAGGGATAAAGGAGATGGAAAGGAAATAAAGGGAGGGGGGAACCTAATTAACCTAATCTAATCGGATGAAAGGGGAGGAAGGCACCGGTTGTGGTATGGTCGGCGCTGGAGAAGGAAGGACCTCCGGTGGGGAAGAACGGAGAGGAAGACGGAGGAAGGAGACGCCTGCTAGTATTGCAAGACACATGAGAGCTTGAGGAAGAGGAACCGATCGACTTTTGTCTGTGGTGGTCGGCAAAGAAGGTGGATGTAGAAGCTCACCGGAGCTTGCAAAGAGTTCGGCTGGAGAGAGGGGAAGAAGGGTAGTATCTAGACCAAACCAAGCTAAGGAGCGAGGTTTGCAATCAGGGTCTTTTTATGGGGCAATAGTCGAGCTTCCAAGCTTGGAAACAAGCTTGAAAGCTCGAGAAATTAGGGATTGGGATTTGGAACCTCCAAGAGTTTGCATGAGCTTTTGTAAAGACCCATTCTGTCCTAAGCCTTTTAAGACGTCTGGATTGTCGGTCAGACGTCTGGACTCCTTCCCAAACGTCTAGAAATCAAAATTTTTGGTATGAGCTTCGCGTCTGCACGTGGGCTGCACGCAGACAGTACCCTCTCTCTCTCTCTCTCTTTCCCTCCTCTCTCCTCCATCCAAACCCTAACATACCCCTTTACAAACCCCTCTTCTCCTCTCGCGTTCTCCCCACTCCACTGCCAGCCACCTTCTTCTCTTCCTCTCCACCCCAGGGAGAGGAGCTAGCGTGAGAGAGCACGAGAGCGTCGACGAGGAGAGGCGGAGTGAGGAGAGGAGGAAGAGCCGAGGTTGCGAGCTCATGAGAGCTCACCAGAGGGTGCACGGACGGAGTGGCGCGTGTGGGAGGAGAGTGTCAGGGGAGTTGTCCCCGACACTACTGCAGCCGGAGCTACAGGCGAGGAGGCATGGCCGTGGCTGCACATAGCGAGGAAGAGCAGGAAGAGGTTTTGGTTCTGGGATTTTCCTAGAATCAGACGTCTGGCATGATGTCCAGACGTCGAGGCGGACGTCTGGTGACTACACCGAACGTCTGAAAGCTGACCTTTGTGAAGGTATGTTCCCTTTTGCAGATACGGCCATGCAGGCCGCTTCGCAGCTACGTTTTGCATGGCTAATCACAGGAGATTTGTTGTTGCGTACAGGGATTGCTTCGAGAAGGCGCAGGACATGCTCTCCCATACGTTTTGGACGTCTGGATAGCTTATCAGATGACCGGAAGCACTCCCAGACGTCTGAGAGGTAGGTCGAACGTCTGGAGATGGGTCCAGATGGTCGGGAGGAGGTTCTAGACATTTGAGGTTGACGCAGAAACTGAGGTGAGTTCCTGTTTACTTTTAAGACGTCTGGACCTTGTGCCAGACGTCTGATTTGGGTCTGTAACCCTATTTTTGACCCGTTTAGGGCCTGTTTGAGGTCCATTTTACGCAAACAAGTTATCGGTGTTTTCCTTGAGAGTTCCCCTACTTGTTAGAAGGTCTTCTATACTGTTCTGTATGTTCCATTGTGATTGTTCCCTGTTATAGGATTTCATTCCGTTGCGGGTTCGGGGCTTGTTGAGGCACGTGAGCCTGCCGTTCGAGCCCCCAATACTCTTGGATTGTCTGGTAGGGTGGCTTTCCCTAATTTAATTATAAACCTGAATGCATATGTGGATTGAATATCTAGAATCTAAGATATGGCATGAATCCTAGGACGAGAAGTTACTTGAAATGTTTGTATGTGTGTTTGATTTGCAGTCTTGAATGAATAAATAGAAATGATAACAACTGTCTATTAATGAACAAGAGCTGCCTGTGAAATATGAATTACCTATGCTAGTTAAATAGTTACTTGTGACATTACCAGTTGTATATGTTAGACGATAGAAATACGAGCTGCATGTGTATACCCCGAGAATGGAAATGTGAATAATGAAACCTGGTATGGAATGGCATGAGAAATATGAGCATGAACCCTACGGGGAATTAGGAGTAGAGCTCCTAGAAATAAATGGGATGGATCTAAAAATGTGAGTGGGGAAGTGAGCTGGCCCTTGAGTATGTGGTACCAAGGAGAGTGATTGTCCCCTGTTTAGTGTAGAGCGGAGCTAGCCTCCCTTTGGTTAGGACCCGGGGTTAGGATTGGCCACTCTGTACTGACTTTTTGGCCCTCGTGTACACTGTATCGAGGAGAGCTACTAGTGTAGGGAGAGAGCTAGCCACCCCACGAGGCCTGGGGTTTAGCTAGCCACCCTACACTGACTTGCTAGGCCCACTAGGCAAACTAGGGTAGTCAGATAAGGGTGCGCGGACTGTGGAGGGGCGAGACCCCTATTTGGTTCTGAGGGGCTAGACCGCTGTTACTGAGAGGGCTAGGCCCTATACTATTCCGTGCTGTACTTTGAGTGTACCCGTTAGCGAAAATGACTGACCGCATGCCAGTGCGGGGTAGCTACCCGTGCACTTATCGCGCGTGCCGTAGTCACCGTTACGTCTGTCCCTAACCTTGGGGTGGTTGACTGGGTGTAGGACCACCACGAGGGACTCTCTTGGCCAGGAGAGCACCACGTGCGACTTCTAGTCTTCGGAAAGACTACAATCAAGATCGTTCCCACGAGGAACATTCGAGATCAAGAAAGAGATCTAAAAAGAATAAACCAATGGGTGAAAAGAAATAACTAGTAAAATGAAGAAATGGGGATATATAGTTTACCTGTTAGCTTTTACTGCTTTAGTTAGTTGGTTGCCACTTTACTCAGCATTCGCTGACTTTGTTACTCATAACTCTTTTCAGGTCCAGGTGTTGAGCAGCCCGAGTCTCCAGCTGCAGAGGGTGCTGGGCTCAGTAGAACCCAGTAGCAGTAGCCTTCTTATTGTAGTACTTTCTGTTGTAGTGAGTTTCAAACTCTTGTTACCTTGACATTTCTATACCTTGTTTCTGTTTTATTATTGTAGTGGTAATATGTACTGTTAGCAGCTTTCTTTCCTTACTGCTTGTACTCTTTTTACTGTTAGTTACATAGCATAGTGAACGTGGTTTACTTTCCTACTTTTTGATTATTTCTTGTTTGACGACTGGGTCTTGGGATCAGTCGAGTCGGGCTGGTCTCGTGTCTTGTAGGGATTCGGGAACCGGGTCGTAACAAGATGGTATCAGAGTAAGGTCGTCCCGAGAAATGAATCAACTAGCTTGAGAATAACCAATTCACGTGCATGTAACTAGAGTAACCACCACAACGTACTGCTTGACATATGTTCTTAGTATCCTTTTCTGAGGTCCGTTAGAGTTGACTACTTTTTGTTCTATTTCTGCATCTCCTTGCAGGAGATGCCTCGTCGTGGAGTCCTTGAGGCAGGCCGCGGACGCAGCCATGGATGAGGTAGAAGGGGTAGACGTGCTAGGCCCGAGGCGTCAGTGGACCAGCCACTTCTCCCGAGCGTTCAGGCCCAGGACCTTGCGCAGTTGATACGAGATATAGTACGAGAGGAGCTCCACCCGCTTCCATGAGCGCCTCTTCTTGGGGACGTGGAGAGGGAGTCCTCTGTGGGACCACGAGACCGACGCAGCGTTGGACATGGGGGAGGGGGTGGTCCTCTACTGCCCCCACCGTACTTTGACACTTCAAAGCAAGAGCCCTCCCTACCTGGAGGCATGCCCGTTCCCCCACTCCAGCTGTACTACGAGCTTTTCGGATAGTTTTGGAAGCTGAAGCCCCCCTCCTTCAAGGGAGATGAGGACCCGTTTGAGGCAGAGGACTGGCTCGAGCAGATCGAGAAGGTGTTTGACACCCTCTGCCCCCCTGCGGAGTGCCGCGTGGCCTTTGCCACGTACCAGCTGGAGAGCGCGGCACACAGGTGGTGGAGGGCAGTCAGAGGCCAGGAGAGGGCAAAGACGACGTGGGATCAATTTGTGACCCTCTTCCGCGAGCGGTACTTCTCGCAGATGTGGCAGGACCAGAGGAGGCGGGAGTTCCACGCTCTCCTCTAGGGGAAGATGACTGTTAGCGCGTACCGCATGCGCTTCCTGGAGCTGTCACGTTTTGCTGTGACAGTTGTGGCTACTGAGGAGAGCCTGTGGAGGTTCACTGAGGGGCTCCAGGCTGCCATTCGGGGGTATGTCAAACCCCTGAAGCTGCCCACGTTCTTGAGAGTGATGGAGGCAGCTATGACGTATGAGGAGACCAACCCGGCCGCACGAGACACTGACAGTGGATGGAAGAGGCCCTACCAGCTAGAGTACTCACAGGGCCGGCGAGAGAGGAGGCGAGCGGCGCCCGTGGGAGAGCCGTCTCTCTTTGCGGGGCTGTTAGTGGCCTTTGGGGGCCCCCGACAGGGACCAGCTACCAGCATGGGACCCCCACCCAGCCATCAACAGGGACCTACCGAGGGAGGGAGTCGAGTCCCCCTCTGCTACCAGTGTGGCCAACTGGGCCACATCAGGAGGGACTACTCGTCTAGGGTCGGAGCGCAGCAGATGCTCCCCGCACCAATTACTAGAGGCTGAGTAGGTGGTCGTGGTTCTCAGGCACGTGGGGGACGACAGTAGTCGTGGGGAGGGTACCGGCCAACGGCTACCTGTCCGACACAGAGTGTGGCTGCTTCTTCCGCACCGAGAGCTGAGGGGCGTATCAACGGCCTGACACACAGAGACGCCAGGACATCAGGTTCAGTGGTGGCAGGTATGGTTATTGTTTCCGGCAGATTAGCTTACGTACTTTTTGATTCCGGCACCACGCACTCGTTTGTTGCTACGAGTTTTGCTGTCAGTTTGGGGCAGGACTTTGTGTTGTTAGAGGATCCTTTTGTGATCAGAGGTTCGGGTGGTCAGCTGTTTGTAGTTGAGGAGGTCTACATAGACTGTGAGGTCAGTATTGGGGGACACAGCCTCCCCACTGACCTGATCATCATACCTATGGAGGATTTTGGCGTGATTCTGGGGATGGATTGGTTGTCTGCTTACCACACGTTGGTGGACTATTTGTAGAGGAAGATTGTCTTCTCTATACCGAAGATGCCTTCCTTTGAGTTTCACAGACAGTCGGTGGATGGAGGTTTCAGGTGCATTTCTACACTTCGAGTAGCGAGACTTTTGGGCCAGGGGTGTGAGGGCTTCCTGGCTTGTGTAGTGGCAGAGCCTAGCCCCATGGCAGACTTTCAGAGCATCCCAGTGGTCAGAGAGTACCCCAACATGTTTCCCAAGGAGTTGCCAGGACTACCGCCTGAGCATGAGATCGAGTTTGAGATCTCACTGATACTGGGGACCAACCCCATTTCTACAGCACCGTACAGGATGTCACCACTTGAGCTGCGAGAGCTCAAGTCCCAGTTGCAGGACCTGTTGGAGAAGGGCTTTGTGAGGCCCAATGCATCCTCGTGGGGAGCCTCGGTGTTATTTATGAAGAAGAAGGATGGAACCCTATGCCTTTGTGTTGACTACAGACAGCTGAATAGGGTCGCCATCAAGAACAGGTATCTGCTGTTGAGGATTAACGATTTGTTTGACCAGTTGCGAGGTGTCACGGTATTCTCCAAGATAGATCTGAGATCAGGCTACCACCAGTTGAGGATCAGGGAGACCGACGTCTCCAAGACAGCTTTCCACACCTGGTACGGACACTACGAGTTTTTGGTCATGCCGTTTGGGCTGACCAATCCCCTCTCTGCCTTCATGGATTTGATGAACCGGGTGTTCAGACCATATCTAGATCAGTTTGTGGTGGTATTTATTGATGATGTGCTCATTTACTCACAGGATCAGACACAGCACAGACAGCACTTGCGGATGGTTCTGGACACGTTGAGACGACGTAGAATGTATGCCAAATACAGTAAGTGTGAGTTTTGGCTGAGGCAAGTGACCTTCTTGGGTCATGTGATTTTAGGGGATGGCTTGGCTGTGGATCCAGCCAAGGTAGATGTAGTACTCAGGTGGGAGAGGCCACGTACAGTGACAGAGATCCGTAGTTTCTTAGGACTGGCAGGTTACTACTAGCGGTTTATCAGAGGTTTTTCACATATTGCACGTCCTATAACCCACCTGACCCAGAAGGACGTGCCCTTTGCTTGGACAGACGCTTGTGAGGTGTGTTTTCAGGAGTTGAAGGAGAGGCTGACTTCGACTCTTGTGCTCACCATCCCATATAGCAGTAGCGGTTTCGTTGTCTACACAAACGCTTCATTGCAGGGGTTAGGGGGTGTGCTCATGCAGCGGGGTCACGTTGTTGCTTACGCTTCGCAGCAATTGAAGTCCCATGAGCATAGCTACCCTACCCATGACTTAGAGCTGGTAGCTGTTGTCTTCGCGCTGAAGACATGGAGGCATTACCTTTACGGTGAGACTATTGAGATATTCATGGATCATAAGAGCCTCAGGTACTTGTTTGATCAGAAGGAGCTTAACATGAGATAGAGACGTTGGTTAGAGCTCCTGAAAAACTATGATTGTAGCATCTCCTACCATCCGGGGAAGCCCAACGTGGTGGCTGACGCCTTGAGCCGGAAGGCGCCCGCCCACTTAGCCAGTTTACAGGCACAGAGTTGGAGACTTATGGAGGAGTTAGGCAGTTGGCAACCCCTAGAGTTACAGGGTGCTGGTCGATTCCAGCGAGTATGTTTATTTTTATTACTCGAAAAATAGGAAATTTCCAAGGTCGAACTCAGGGAGCAACACTTGATTTTAGAAGTGTACAAAATCACAATTTACAATCTAGATATATACTGTTTTACAAAAAAAATTAGAGAAAGGGAATAAAATTTTCTTGTCTTCTTTTCTTCTCTCTTTCTTCTTCCTTTGTCTTTCTCTCTCCAGACATCTGACTTCAATGTCAGATGACTTAAACTGCCATTTGCTACAGTGCTTCTGTTGGTTCTTCTTCCTCTTGGCTTCTTCTTCTCTTCTTCTCTGCAGCTTCTCTTTCTTCAGCTGTTGCTCCTGTCTTTTTCTTTGCCTTGCATCTGCAGCTTCTTCCTTGGTCGCTCTCTGCTCGGCCTTCTAGGCTTCTTCTTTCTTTTTCGTCAGCTGCGTCTCTTCTTCTTCTCTGCTGCACTCCCTCCTCTTCTTCCTTGGTTCCTTCTTTTGCCTTCTTCTTCTTCCCTTCTTCAGCTTCTACCTTCACAAGCCTTCAACTTCCTTCCCTTGGCTTCCTTCCTTTTCGCAACTCCTGCTTCTGCTTCCCTTCCTTAGTCGCTCCCTGCACACACGAGCGTAAAACCTACCCCTACCCTCCCCTGCGTACTCTCTCTCTCTATTTCTCTCTTCGCTCTCCCAGAGCCAGCCAATCGGGTATTCGAATCGGGTTACGCGCACCTGGGTCCAGGTGCACCGGCGTGGGTGGTGCATGAGGAGTGCAGGGTAAACGGGTCAGCCAGGTCCACATAGCGTGGGTCGCGGACGAGGCGGGTGAGTGGGCGAGGGGACCTCACCTTGTGTTCTAAGGAGGTAAGCAAGAAACACAAAAACAACTTAAATGACTCACCTGCGCCGAAAACTTCTGAGGTGGGACTAAAGTCCCACCCGCGTCTTCGCACGCGTGCAAGAGGAACACCTGTGCAATTGATGCAGCTGCGGTCGATGAAGCCCTCGATTGCTAGGTGCGAAGGGGTCATGGGATGCTTCCGCACACCTGGGGCTCTTCTATCTGAAGTCGCGCAGCCTAGAGTGAGCTCGCGAGCTTCTTCATGCCTGCTCCAATGGTGGAAGAGGGTCAGACCTGAAACTTAGCAATACGGCCCCCCCGTCCTGTCAAACCACGTGGGGAGCTTCGCCGTGTCATGGCGAAGGTGATGCGGTGGGTGGCATGGCACAGAACAGCCTAGGCGTGAGTACCTAGGTCAGACTGTGACCGTGAAAGTGCGTGTGTTCGGTGGAAGAGTAGGAAATATGTGGCAGTTAGTGAAGGGGCGAAAGATGATCAGTGAGTGATGGCGGAGGTTCTGATGTTGGTGGCAAGGCGGATGGAGGTGTGGAGCGGTGGGGACGCCTTGCTAAAGGTCTGGCCGGAGGTGGAGATGGTGATGGTGAACAGTGGTAGTCGAGGGATAATTCGTGGAATAGATTGAGGGGAATTGAAGAGGGGATAGAGAAGAGTGTTTCTAACCTGTTTAAGTGGACGAAGGGGGAGAGATGGCGATTGACAGTACCTGCTGTCGCTGGAGAAGATGATGTCCAGTGGAGGGAGACGGCGGCAACGACGGGGCGAGAGGTGCTCACGTGGGTGCTGCACGAAGCGGAGGAAGAGGGTGAGGACAGCTCTGCCACTGGTACTGTGGCAGAGCAACGAGAAGGAGGAGGGTGGCTCGCCGAAGCTTGCTGGACCAATTAGCTGGAGAAGAAGATGAAATTGGGGAGGAACTCTAGCCAAGACAACCTTGAAGGAAGAGGCAGCCCCTGCCGCTCCTTAAATAAGTGCTGGCAGGGAGGGAAACACGAGGAGGAGGTGCGGGCTGGTCACCAGAGACGTGGCTGAAAAAGAGACCCATACCTCTCGCGCGTTCGCACGAGAGGTATGGGTGTCGGCAGGGCATGGGAGGTGGCCCATGCGGAAGAGGACAATGCAGGGGACCCTCCTCTCGTTTCTGGGGCTGGCTCCTATGCCTTACGTGGCGCCATCCTCCGCGCGAAGTCACCCGAGGTATGGCCTACTACTGCAGGTGGCAGAGGGACTGATCTGAATAAAATAATGGGAAAGTTGAGGGGGTAAACGTAAAAGTTCAAAAAGTTAAGGGTCAGAAAGTAATTATTGAGGACCAATTTGTAAAGTGGGTCAAGGAAAACTTTTCTTAGGTCTAAATTTTGGTATAACCCTAATTTGGACCTAAGGAATCCAATGCTGAAGTTGGATTTTAGGTTTAACCATGTTTGACCAGACATTTTGCACAAAAATCAAAATTTGGTCAAAAATTGGGTATGGTTCTCAATCTAGGTCAAGATAGGTTCTAATGGCCAAATTGGAGGTTTTAAACCCTAGGGGATGTTTTTTCATGAATTTTAGAGGGTTTAATTGATTTTATCTTACCTGGAACTTCGTGAATTAAAGTAGGTTTGTTTTAAGGTTGTAGAATGTCATTTAATTCCTAGATGCCGCTACAACCCTTTTCAGACCAAATCATCCCACTTTCTCTCTTATTAAGCCCATTTGACCTTTGTCTAGACCCTTAGGAATCCCGTTTATGTACTGCATTGGTAAAGTTACAGTTTTACCCCTTGTGAATTATTTTATACTCAAATATAGAATTCTCTGATTTAAGCTTTCCCTTAGGTTTTGTAGGAGCTTTTGTATACTTATTTAGGTCAAAAATGTGCTAGTTAGGGTTCATGATGAGGTTGTCATCATACCCCCTTGCCTAGCTTTTGCTAGTCCCTTAGCAAAATTTTAAGGTTTTAACCTTTGTTCTAGACCATAAATTTTTTCATCGATTTTGATAAGTGCTTTTCCTCTTGTATCCTTGATTAGGTCAGAATGCCAATCATAGGCCTAAAAGGTACTCTAATGCCAACCAAGATTCAGATCTGTCTAGCTTTAGCCTCAGTCTTTAGCAAAGGTTTTTAAGGCCTACAGGAACTAACCTAAAGTTTATTGAACTCTGTGGTTAAAGCACCCGTGCTTGAGATATTTTTAGCCTTGGCTCAGTTTGCAGTGCATTTTGTAAGAGAGAGATAGAAGGTTTATTTGTTTGGAGAGTTTTCTCTCTCTTTTCTTTTTAATTCTAGCTTAGGATTGGCTTCACAACACGATCTGTATCGGATTCCTTGTCCCCATCATCAATCCTCAAGGGTCCCTGGCAATCGATGCTTCGAGATAGCACCGCCCATGGTAACCCCCAGAACCCTAGCTTTCGAGATTTCGAGATAATCACATCCATGGTGTTTCGTGGCCGAATTCAAACCCCGGCAATTGACACTTCATGATAATGCCAT
The DNA here is from genome assembly GCA_037157565.1 of Thalassia testudinum. Lineage (NCBI taxonomy): Eukaryota > Viridiplantae > Streptophyta > Magnoliopsida > Alismatales > Hydrocharitaceae > Thalassia > Thalassia testudinum. The sequence continues at coordinate 153,417,470 of JAZHRO010000031.1, forward strand.
CCATGGAATCTGAACCAGCAGAGTGCTTACATGCCCCTGGTAGGATATGTAAATATCCTAGGAGACAAGCACCGAGGAGATGATATGTTGCTACGCATCTTCGAAGGGAATTTCCCACCTCTCCGTGTCGGAAACACGTCCAAATCAACTTGTGTTGATCGGCCGCTCCTAATCTAGGTGACATTTTCAGAATATTTGAAACGCTTCTGCGTGAGTTTGATATTTATGCTCGCTGAACCAGACTTGTGTGTGTGAATTTGGGTGTTTAGGTTACTGAGTCCCGTAAACTGAAGGTCAGTTAACGAGGCCGAATACTCCCTAAGCCTTGGACCTAATACTTAAGCTTTTCATTTTCCTCAACCTCTTGAGGAATATCTAGATCTTAACGGGTACTAAGACTCTAGCTAAGAATGCCTAAAGTTCGCATTCTTACTAATCTTGTTGTGCACTTTTGCTTTACTTTTTCTTAATGTGGTCTAGAACTTTGGTTAATTCCTTAATTTCTTACTAATGACTATCCCTTTTCTTTTTTATTTTGTGCTCCTTTTTAGCATTTAGCTCTTTTTCTCCTCCTCCTTTTGTAAAGTTTACCAGCACTTTCTTCCTCCTTTAAAGTTTTTTTTTTTTTCCGTATATGTGATTTTTTTTTTTTGAAACCTTTTCCTATTATGTCATTTCATTGCACTTTCATAAACCCCAAAGCCTAAGGTTTGCAATGTCCTCATTGTTCATTAGGTTGGTTTTTATTAGGTCAGGTTCAAGTATTAGGACAGGAATTTGAGCGAGTGGGTGGGTCGAGGTGACTGTTGCGGACGATTTCTAATCTTAGGTACGAGTACTTGAGATGAAGTTTGTTGTCCTAAGGAATGAACCTAAAATTCAAAGAAATGTCAGAAAGGGTTTTGATTTTTCAAAAAGAATGACGGGCTACCTCCCATTAAGCGCTGAGTTTTACGCCATCAGCTGGGCACGATAAGCTCAGGGAGAATGGAGGATAAATGAAGACTCAGCCAATTCTGTAATGGTTACATCGATGAACTATTTGAGTCTCTGACCGTTCATGACGAAAGGTTCGGAATCGTGGCTGAGTGGACTGATCTCGATAGCTCAATTTCCAAAAATCTGTCGAACAAGATATGGTTCGACCCACTTGGATCGCAGTTTCCCAGGGAAGAGTTTGAGTCGGGCATCGAAGAGTAGGACCTTCTGACCAGGGTGAAAGATCTTTCTAGATATGTGCTTGTCATGAAAGGATTTAACCCACTCTTTGTAGATTCGCGAGTTCTCATATGCATCAAGGGGTAATTCATCAATCTCGCTTATCTGAAGCTTTCTGTGGGTTCCAGCCTTAGAAAGATCTAAGCTGCAGCTCCGTACTGCCCAATAGGCTTTGTGCTCCAGTTCGATGGGATGGTGACATGCCTTCCTATACACCAGTCTAAAAGGAGACATGCCTAACTGGGTCTTGTGGCCAGTCCTATAAGCCCACAAAGTTTCGGAAGTCGGGACGATCAGTCTTTCCTGTCAGGTCGAACAGTGACCTGCAAGATTTTCTTGATCTCCCGATTTGATAGCTCAGCTAGACCATTAGTCTAGGGGTGGTAAGGAGTAGAGATTCGGTGAGACACCCCGTATTTGGTCATCAGTGACCTGAACTGAGCATTGGTAAAATGGGTCCCTCCATCAGAGATGATCGCACGAGGAATCCCAAATCGTGAGAAGATATTCTGATGAATGAATTTGATGACGATCTTGTGATCACAGGTTTGGGTCGGAATGGCTTCGATCCATTTGGACACGTAGTCCACAGCGAGTAAAATGTACTCGAAGCCGTTCGAGACAGGGAAAGGGCCCATAAAATCAATCCCCCAAATATCAAAAATCTCACATACGAGAATCGGCTATAAAGGCATCATGTCGTGATGGCTCATGTTGCCCAAAGTTTGGCAACGACTGCATGCCTTACAGTGACTGTATGCATCCTTGAAGATAGTGGGCCAATAAAAGCCACATTGGAGGATTTTTGATGTAGTTTTGTGCCCAGAAAAATGGCCACCGCATGCCTAGTCATGGCAGAAAGAGAGAATGTCATTGATTTCGCCCTCTGGGACACACCATCGTATGATTTGGTCAGCACCTGTGCGGAATAGGTACGGGTCTTCCCAGATGTAGTACTTGGCATCAGAGTGCAACTTGTCTTTCTTAGCCTTCGGCCAATCAAACAGGATCTGGTGTGAGGCCAAGTAGTTTACTATATCAGCAAACCATGGAAGCCTGGTACCAATAGTCAAGAGGTGCTCATCAGGAAAATGCTCCGTGATGGGTCCCAAAGGGTCGATGATCTCAGAAGGAAGGTGAGATAGGTGGTCAGCTACCATGTTCTGTCTTCCTGCCTTGTTGCGAATCTCAAGGTCGAATTCTTGCAACAGCAAGATCCATCGGATTAATCGAGGCTTCGCGTCCTTCTTTGCAAGGAGATGCCTTATAGCTGTGTGATCCGAGTAGATTATGACGTGGGAACCCAGGAGATAAGATCTGAATTTTTCAAGGGTAAATACTACATCTAGCAGCTCTTTCTCCGTAACCGTGTAGTTACGCTGAGCCTCGTCAAGTGTCTTGCTAGCACAGTAGATGACCATGGGTTTCCCGTCAATCTTCTACCCCAGAATCGCTCCTACAGCAAAGTCAGATACATCGCACATTATCTCAAAGGGTTGAGACCAATCAGGGGACTGTAGGATCGGGGCTTGGGTGACTCGGTCACGAAGGTTCTTAAAAGCTTGAGTGCATTCCTTGGAAATCTCAAAGGGTGCATCCTTGGAGAGAAGACTAGTCAGGGGGCGTGCTATTTTTGAGAAATCAGGGATGAAATGACGGTAAAAATTGACGTGCCCCAAAAAAGATCGGATGACCCTAATCGAGCTAGGCATAGGAAGTCTAGAGATCAGATTAACCTTGGCCCGATCCACCTGGATGCCTCTCTCAGAAATTAAGTATCCCAGGACGATCCCCTCAGGCACCATAAAGTTGCTCTTTTCCTAGGAAAGAACCAGATTTACATCAATGCAACGCCTGAGTATGTGAACCAAGTGTTGGAGGCAATCGTCAAATGATGACCCAAAAACTGAGAAGTCATCCATGAATACTTCCAGATAATCACCTACCATATCAGAGAATATGGCAAGCATGCACCGCTTAAAAGTCGTGGGTACATTGCAGAGATCGAAAGGCATCCTTTAGAACGCGTATGTTTCAAAGGGGCAGGTGAATGTGGTCTTCTCTTGGTCCTCTGGATGAATCGCCACTTGACCGGAGTACCCATCAAGAAAGCAGAAGAATCTATTTCTCGCTAACTTCTCGAGAATCTGATCAATGAATGGTAGTGGGAAATGATCCTTCTTCATCGAGGAATTGAGTCTTCGGTAATCTATGTAGACTCTCCACGAGTTGGCTATATGGGTAGGTATGATCTCTCCAATTTCAGTCATGATGGTAATGAGCCCTACCTTCTTGGGCACAACCTGGATTGGGCTCACCCAACGACTGTCGGAGATCGGGTAGATGATCCCTGCATCTAACCACTTAATGATCTCCTTCACGACCTCATGCAGATTGGGATTCAGACATCTCTGCATCTCACGTGAAGGTTGTGCGCCCTCTTCAGAATAGATGCGATGTGAGCAATAAGAGGGACTTATTCCAGTCAAATCATCAAGAGTCCAACCAATGGCTCTGCGATGTTGCTGGAGAACAGCAATCAGACGGGATTCCTGATTAGGTGTGAGTTTAGAGTTTATAATCACAGGAAGCGTCTGATTAGAACCCAAAAAAACGTATTTCAAATGATCGGGAAGGGGTTTGAGTTCAAGAATGGGGTTATCAGCAGCAGCGGGTGGTTCAGAGTGAGTGTGGGGTACAAGGGTAGGAGTTATAGGTTTGTCTAGATCAAGGTCTGACTCCTCTAATTGTGGTTCAAGATTTTCTTGTGGTTGATGAGGGATGATCATGTTGTCCTCAAGTTCTGGTTCATCAACCACGGCTTTGATATCACAAATTTGTTCAACGACACCGCAATTGATCCCTTATTGGGCCTTAAAGATATCACTTTTGAGAGTCTGATTCCTAAATTTCAGCTCTATTTGGCCCTCTTCACAACTTATGTTGGCCCTTGCAGTGGCCAGAAAAGGTCTCCCTAGTAAGATTGGTGTATCCCTTGGGTTTTCAGGTGCGTCCATATCTAAAACTATGAAATCTACAGGGAAGTAGAAATCTCGCACCCTCATAATAACATCCTCAAGAATTCCCTTAGGTGACTTGATAGATCGATCTGCTAACTGCAATGTCACCTCAGTCGGTTTCAGTTCAGATTCTTCTAGATGGTTAAGTGGGGATGTGGGTATCAGGTTTATGGAGGCACCTAGGTCTAATAATGCTCTGTCAAACTGGGTTTCACCAATCTTACATGAAATTAGGGGAGTGCCTGGGTCTTTTGCCTTGGGTGGGAGTCTACTTAGGATTACAGAGCTGGGTTGCTTTGACAGTACAATTGGACTCCCACTCTTGGTTCGCGGCTTACGCTGAGGTGTACACACGTTCTTCAAGAATCGTGCGTAAGCCGGTATGTTGCAGATCTCATCCATCAAGGGGATGTTTATTTGGACCTGCTCAAAAAGCTTGATCAGGTCCTCCTCAGGAGCCACGGGTTTAGTTGTCCGCTTTCCCTTGGTCAAGGCCTCGGGAAATGGAACCTTGGTTGGTTCCTCTAGGATAGGTCCAGGTTTTTTATCTGGGGCAGGGATAGGAACATCCTGGATGACTGTCCTAGGGTTTGGGTCACTACCAGGCTGGGAGTGGTCTGGATAGGGTGGATCTTGGGTTGCCTTTCCACTACGGGTTGTTACAGAATTTATTCCTACCTGGTTCTGGTTGGGGGTTGGTAGGATTGGCTGTTGCTGTTGGTAACCCGCATAGGAGGTTGAAGCTTCCATCCCGTCAGGTGAAGGAATAGAAGGGTCCTGATAGACCATGTGTGCTTGGCTTGAGTTTGGGTTCATAACACGCCGCTGGGTCAGCACGCTATTCGGGTTAGGAAGAGGCTGAGAAGGAAGTGTGCCTGATTGGCGAGAAATTGGCAACTGGGCAAGTTGGTTGCGGACCTCTGTGATTTCATCCTTATGTTGCTTCTGGATAGCCGCATTTGTTCTATGAATGTCAGCCAGAGTCTGGAGGTTGAGGGACATTTGATCTTGGTTGGGCCCGGATGGATAAGTAAGGTTGGGTCGACGTTGAGGCGGCTGGTAAGGACGAGGGGCTTGTGGATGGGGCTGAAAGGGTGGTCTTAGATTCTGAGAATTTCCCGCCCACTGGAAATTTGGATGGTTTCGCCATCCAGGATTGTAGGTGTTGGAAAACAGGTCATCCTGGATGGCGTTGAGGTCCTCGCAGGTTTGAGGAGCCTCAGAAAAGTCGGAGAATGGGGGAGTAGGGTTCCTTCGGTAAGAATAGAAAGGATTGGAGGTCCCTCCAATCCTGGAGTTAGATGGGGGTGGATAAGTGTCCATCCCAGGAGAAGGTCGGTGGAGAATATTCTGCACAGTTTCTCGTGCAGGAGGGGGCTGTGAGAAGGAGTTCTGTACAGAAGTGGCTTGCTACAAGTGCTGAGTCAGCTCATCCACCTTCTTCTCAATGATTGAGACCTTGTCCAATCTACTGGCCATTAATTCCAGATCGACTGATGTGGACAGGCCTTGCGTCTCATGTGCTCCCCTAAGGTTCGTCGCTGTGTAGGTATTTGTCCAGTCGAATAATCCCATGGAGTCATTGTTGGTGGAGTCCTCGCACATATTCTCGAGAATCTCCCACACGGTGTCTTCATGTTGACCCATGATATTCCCTCCGCAAGTTGCATTGACGAACAGTCTAATATCTTCACGGAGTCCCTGGTAAAAAGACTGGACTTGTTCTCATTTAGGAACTCCGTGATGGGGGCACTTTCTCATGAGATCCTGAAAACGATCCCATTCCTCATGAAGAGGTTCTCCTGTCTGTTGCGTGAAGTGAGTAATCTGATGGCGCAAGGCGTTTGTCCGACCAACGGGGAAGAACTTCTTCAAGAACTCGGACTGAAGTTCCTCCCAAGTGTTGATCGGGCGGGTCTGTGTTTGATACCAATGAGCCGCCTTGTCCATAAGGGAGAAAGAGAACATCTTCATAAGCAAGATATCCCGATTCTATGCATCTGATCCGAAAGTCTGGGTCAGATGCTTAAGCTGTTTGATGTACTGGAAGAGGTCTTCAGAGTTAAGCCCATAGAATTTAGGTATGGCATGAATCATGTTGGGCTTCAATTCAGAATCAGGTCTCCAGTCGGGATTCTAACTCGAGGCTCAATTGCCACCGCAGCGGGATTATAGTGATCTCGCATCATGGGACGCTGCGGTGGGTTCATGAAGTTTTGGAAGAGATCATCGAGTCGCTAGAGCTGGTGCTCAAGATTATTCTCTTCTTCAACGGGCTGAGCCATTGTGGAAGAAGAAGGGGAATTAGGTTCAGAATCAGAGGAGAGGTCTATGTGAAGTGGTTGTCGCACAAACAAAGGTACCAAGGCTTGGCCTCAGGGAGAGTGAATTTCTAGAGGAGGTTTCAAGGACCTCCTACCGTACATGCACTAATGGATTGGACGAGGTTAGCAGGTGCTGGACCCAATCAAGACACTCAAAATGTTGGGTGATTATAGAGGTTCGGGGAGGATGATATCCCTTAATCAGAAGGTCGTCCACCTGAGAATTACTCGGGTAGCCATAGAGGGTGAGTCCCGCGAAGACCCCTACACGGTAGAGCACCCCCACGGGTTACAGGGTTTCCCCCACCCAACCTCTCTTGTCACTGAGATTCCAGGTAGACCAGAATGGGGACCTTGACCTCTTAAGTCTACCACTTTTAATTAGGATCAAGGTGCTTAGGGTTTCACTTGAACTTTATCCTTTTGTGTGTAAAAAGTGACCTAATTTAAAGGTTGGTTGATCCAAGGGATCAACTTCACCTATTAGTTCCTGTGAGAGCTTATTAGGTTCTTTTCTTTTATGGTTCAAGTGACTTAAGAGCCGGATTGCTTAGGGTTTCTCTTTATTAGGTCTTTTCAAGCAATGGCTTAGGTACACTTCTTTTGAGAATTTTCAGTTCTTGATTAGAAGGTGTGTCTCTAAAACCCTAGCTTTGAATCCTAGGTTGGCTCTAATTGGTCCAGTTAGTTGCCTCAAGATTAGGTAACTAGGGCTCAAGCAAGAAGGTTTTAGCCCTAATTACTTTTAGTGGATATGCAGATAGAATATGTTGAAATTAAAAAGTAGGCAACTCTTGTGATTTACTATGTATAAAAGACAGGTGATCCCTAGATTGCTTTTCTTTTTCTTCTTCCTCTTTAGAATTTAAGGGACTTAAAAGAGAGGATAGAAGATTACCTGTCCCTTGGTGTGGTTGTTGTGCGGCTGCTTGTTCCTTCTTCGCCTTCCTATGCATGCACAACAAAAGAGAGATTAAGTCAGTAGCCAATTAGAAGTTGTGATTTAATAGCTTCTAGAATACCCGTTGCTCCTCGGCAACGGCGCCAAAAATGCTGGTCTGTTCCAGCGAGTATATTTGTTTTTATTACTAGAAAAATAGGAAATTTCTGAGGTCAAACTCAGGGAGCAACACTTGATTTTAGAAGAATACAAAATCACAATTTACAATCTAGATATATACTGTTTTACAAAAAAAAATTAGAGAAAGGGAATAAAATTTTCTTGCCTTCTTTTCTTCTCTCTTTCTTCTTCCTCTATCTTTCTCTCTCCAGACATCTGACTTCAATGTCAGATGACTTAAACTGCCATTTGCTACAGTACTTCTGCTGGTTCTTCTTCCTCTTGGCTTCTTCTTCTCTTCTTCTCTGCAGCTTCTCTTTCTTCAGCTTTTGCTCCCGTCTTTTTCTTTGCCTTTCATCTATAGCTTCTTCGTTGGTCTCTCTCTGCTCGGCCTTCTAGGTTTCTTCTTTCTTTTTCGTCAGCCACATCTCTTCTTCTTCTCTGCTGCACTCCCTTCTCTTCTTCCTTGGTTCCTCCTTTTGCCTTCTTCTTCTTCCCTTCTTCTTCAGCTTCTGCCTTCACAAGCCTTCAACTTCCTTCCTGCAACTCCTTCTGCTTCCCTTCCTTAGCCTCTCCCTGCACACATGAGCACAAAACCTACCCCTACCCTCCCCCGCGTACACACTCTCTCTATTTCTCTCTTCACTCTCCCAGAGCCAACCAATTGAGTATTCGGGTCGGGTTACATGCACCTGGGTCCAGGCGCACCAGCGTGGGTGGTGCGGAGGAGTGCAGGGTAAACGGGTTGGCCAGTCCACGTAGCGTGGGTCGCGGACGAGGGGGGTGAGTGGGCAAGGGGACATCACCCCATGTTCTGAGGCGGTAAGCAAGAAACACAAAAATAACTTAAATGACTCACCTGCGCAGAAAACTTCCGAGGTGGGACTAAAGTCTTACCCGCTTCTTTGCGCGCATGTAGGAGGAACACCTGTGCAATTGATGCAGTTGCGGTCGACAAAGCCCTCGATTGCTAGGTACGAAGGGGTCATTGGATGCTTCCACACACCTGGGGCTCTTCTATCTGGAGTTGCACAACCTGGAGCGAGCATGCGAGCTTCTTCATGCTTGCTCCAATGGTGGAAGAGGGTCGGACCTGAAACTTAGAATTACGGCCTCCAGACCCTGTCAAACCACGTGGGTAGCTTCGCCGTGTCACGGTGAAGGTGATGCGGTGGGTGGCATGGCGTAGAACAACCTAGGCGTGAGTGCCTAGGTCGGACTGCGACCGTGAAAGTGCGTGTGTGGTAGTTAGTGAAGGGGCAAAAGATGATCAGTGAGTGATGGCAGAGGTTCTGAGGCATGTGGCAAGGTGGATGGAGGTCTGGAGCGGTGGGGATGCCTCGCCGGAGGTCTGGCTAGAGGTGGAGATGGCGATGGTGAACAGTGGCAGTTGAGGGATAATTCACTGAATAGATTGAGGGGAATTGAAGATGGGATAGAGAGGAGTGTTTCTAACCTATTTAAGTGGACGAAGGGGGAGAGATGGCGACTGACAGTACCTGCTGTCGCCGGAGAAGATGATATCCAATGGAGGGAGACGGCGGCGACGACGGGGCGAGAAGTGCTCACGTGGGTGCTGCGTGAAGCGGAGGAAGAGGGTGAGGATAGCTCTGCCATTGGACTTTGGCAGAGCAACGAGAAGGAGGAGGGTGGCTCGTCGGAGCTTGCTAGACCACTTGGCCAGAGAAAAAGAAGACGAAATTGGGGAGGAACTCTGGCCAAGACAAGCTTGAAGGAAGTGGTAGCCCCTGCCGTTCCTTAAATAGGTGCTGGCAGGGAGGGAAACACGAGGAGGAGGTGCGGGTTGGTCGCCGGAGACGTGGTCGGAAAAGAGACCCATACCTTATGCGCATTCACACGAGAGGTATGGGTGCCGGTAGGGCATGGGAAGTGGTCCATGTGGAAGAGGACAACGCAGGGGACCCTCCTCTCTTTTTTGGGGCTGGCTCCCATGCCCTGCGCGGCGCCATCCTCCGCGCAAAGTCGCCGGAGGTATGGCCTGCTGCTGCGGGTGGCAGAGGGACCATTCTGAAGAAAATGATGGGAAAGTTGAGGGGGTAAACGTAAAAGTTCAAAAAGTTAAGGGTCAGAAAATAATTATTGAGGATCAATTTGTAAAGTGGGTCAAGGAAAGCTTTCCTCAGGTCCAAATTTTGGTATAACCCTAATTTGGACCTAAGGAATCTAGTGGTGAAGTTGGATTTTAGGTTTGACCACGTTTGACCAGACATTTTGCACAAAAACCGAAATTAGGTCAAAAATTGGGTATGGTTCTCAATCTAGGTCAAGATAGGTTCCAATGGCCAAATTGGAGGTTCTAAACCCTAGGGGATGTTTTTTCATGAATTTTAGAGGGTTTAATTGATTTTTATCTTGCTTAAAACTTCGTGAATTAAAGTGGGTTTGTTTTAGGGTTGTAGAATGTCATTTAATTCCTAGATGCCGCTATAACCCTTTTTAGACCAAATCATCCCACCATCTCTCTTACTAAGTCCATTTGACCTGTGTCTAGACCCCTAGCAATCTCGTTTATGTACTGCATTGGTAAAATTACTGTTTTACCCATTGTGAATTATTTTATACTCAAATTTAGAATTCTCTGATTTAGGCTTTCCCTTAGGTTTCGTAGGAGCTTTTGTATACTTATTTAGGTCAAAAATGTGATAGTTAGGGTTCATGATGAGGTTCTCATCATAGGAGCATTGTGGGTCGGTGACAATGACACGATAGACGAGACCAGAGTTGATAGACCACATCATCACAGGACAAATGACAGATCCATATCTGCAGTTGTTGAGAGACAGAGTACTGTCAAGGGACCCTGGAGACTTCTTTTTTTTAGATAGGGTACTGCACATGAGGGGACGTTTGTGTGTTCCCAGGGGCGAGGAGCTGTTAAGAGAGCTCCTGACTGAGGCACATAGGTCCAGGTTCACCATACATCCCGGGAACACGAAGATGTACCATGATCTAAGATGTGACTTTTGGTGGAGAGGGATGAAGCGGGATGTAGGTGAGTTCATGCAGTAGTGTTTGGTGTGCCAGCAGGTGAAGGCCAAGCATCAGAGGCCTACAAGGCCGTTGCAGCCACTTCCTATGCCAGAGTGGAAGTGGGAGAGCATCACCATGGACTTGGTAGTGGGCTTGCCTGTTACCCAGCGAGGACACGACGCAGTCTGGGTGATTATAGACAGACTGATGAAGACGGCATGTTTCTTGCCTATCCGAGTCATCTTGGGACCAGCGCAGTTGGCAGAGAGGTATATTCGTGATGTGGTACGTCTGCATGGAGTTTCACATGAGATTATATCTGACCGAGATACCCGTTTTACTTCCAAATTTTGGGCTGAGTTTCAGCAGGCTTGGGGACACGGTTGAGGTTCAGTACAGCATACTGACTGGTCGATCTTTCGCTTTAAAGTCGTTTCTAGTTTAATGTGGTGGAAAAATTGACTAATCAATATTTAACAAGAAATAACCACTCGCAGAGGAGCGGGTCGTATCCACAGGGAGGCAATGACGTATTAAAATTTGCACCAGTTAAAAACGTTTGTTCGTAGTTAGTTTGAACAAGAATCCGGCCATGATTGCCTTTAGATTAAGGTTTAAGCAAGAAACAATGCTGAAATGGCAATTATGAGAAACTAGAGGATATTTTCCGCAATGCAGAATCAATAAAATATGATTAAAAAGTGGCAATGGCAGAAAATGTAATTTCTAATTGATGGTTTACTGTAGCAAAACAGGGGAATTTTTCCCCTTTGTCTTGCACGACGAGGAGCGGATGGCCGAGCGCAGGAAGCTCGGAGGAGGTCCCTTAGACCGAGGGCTTCAAATCGGTGGTGGCAGCGAGTTGCGTGGCGGTCGGAGGTGGCCGAACGAGCTCCGGTGGAGGTGCTGCAGCCGGTGCGCGTGCGTGGCCTGCCGCGCGCTGCTGTTGCTGGGGTGGCTGCTGCTGGAGTGGGCGCTGCTGCGGTTGGCGTGGGCACGGGAGAGCAGGCGTGGTGAGCGCTGGTCTGCAGGCGCGGGGAAGAGGATGCTGCAGGCGGTTCTGCAAGCGCGGGCGTGGTTGGACTGGTTTGCAGGTGCGGGAGGAGGCTTGCATGGGTCTGCAGGCGTTGGAGGATGGCGTGGGCTGGTCTGCAGCTGTGCGCGGGTCTGCAGGCGCGTGGAGAGGGCTGCAGTCGGTGAGCGCGTGGAGATGGGCGCGGTTGAGGAGGGCGTGCGTGGTTGGACTGCAGCTGTGCACGGGTGGCGGGTGCGCGGGCGAAGGTGTCTGCAGTTGTGCGGGTCTGCAGGTGCGGGAAGATTGGAGGTGGACTTCAGACGTTCGGGAAATTTCCCGGACGTCTTAAGTTACTGAAAGGGGTGGTTGACGGTTGTTGCGGCGGCGGTGGTTGGCGACGACGGCGAGGGAGATGCACGCTAAGGTGCTCACGGTGATGCGGACGAGCTCCGGATGGCGGTGTGGCCTGTCACACCACACGCCCACGGTGGTGGAGACTCGTCACCACAGTAGAGGCCGGCAGTATGGAGTGGAAGAGAGAAGTTCTCTCTGCACAGTGGTGGGTCGGTGGTGGAGGCCTCCCGAGCTCGGCTGCCTCCCTCCTCCTTTTGTAGTGGCCTGCACAAGTTTGAAATCAGCCGCCCGACCAGATCCACCACATCCGCTCCCCCTTGAATGGGCCTTCACTGCGGCCGTTCGACGTTGGAGCGGCAGCCAGCCGTTCCTGCAAGGAGAAGAGTAAAGAAAATAATGTTAAAATATTAGGGTCATTTATATACAAACCCTCAACTTCTATTGTAATGAAAAATATGTACCTAATTGGTTGTCTAATTAGATGAATGCTATTCTAAGCTAATTCTAAATGCACTTAAGATATAAATGCAATGTATGGATTATGTAATTAAATTAAAACTATGAATTAATCTATTTACATCCTAATTTATGCTAAATAAATGTTAGAATTAACCTAATGTGTAGGCACTTAAATACTTAAATAGCCCACAACTATGGGCTAATCACATACCACCCCCAGACAGACGGACAGTCAGAGCGCACGATACAGACACTGGAAGACCTTTTACGTGCCTGTGTACTGGACTGGAGGGGCTCTTGGGAGGAGCACTTTCCCCTGGCAGAGTTTTCATATAATAATAGTTATCACTCGAGTATCGACATGGCACCCTACGAGGCTCTGTACAGACAGAGGTGTACTGCGCCCTTGAGTTGGGTTGAGGTGGGGACCAAGTGGGAGGTTGGCCCCAGGCTGATACGGCAGAGTCAGGAGGTGATTGAGCAGATTCATAGATGACTTCGCATTGTCAGGAGCAGACAGAAGAGTTATGCCGATCGGAAGTGTCAAGAGGTGCAGTTCGAGGTTGGGGATTACGTCTTTCTTCGCGTTTCGCCCATGAAGGGCCTGCAGCGATTTGGGGTGAAAGGGAAGCTTGCACCGAGATTTGTGGGGCCCTTTGAGATCCTGAAGTGGGTAGGACCCGTTGCTTACAAGCTTGCCCTTCCTCCCCAGCTTTCTGGTGTGCACGACGTGTTCCACGTGTCCAACCTTAGGAAGTACATCACTGATCCCAGTCACGTTCTGAGCCACGAGAGTGTCGAGACGGGTGACGACCTGACCTACCCCAAGCGACCAGTATAGATACTAGACAGAGCCGTCTGGAGTCTGAGACGGAAGCAGGTACCCCTGGTGAAGGTCTCATTCATGAGAACCTCATCATGAGCCATAACTAGCCCATTTTGACCTAATACAGAGGATAAAAGCTCCTACATAACTCAAGGCAAGGCTTAACTCAGAGAATTCTGAGTCTAAGAAGAAAACAAGTCATAAGGGGTAGAAATGCAATTTTACCAGCACAATCTGCAAACAAGGTAACTCAGGGTCCAAACATAGGTCAAACTAACCTAATAAGAGGGAAAGTGGGATGATCTAATCTGATAAGGGCTACAGCAACTCCATGGAATTAAATGACAATTTGTAACCCTAAAACAAATCCACTTCAACTCACGAGATTCGAGGCAAAGCAAAAATTTACTAAACCCTCTAAAATTCATAGAAAAATAATCTCTAGGGTTTAGAACCTTCAATTTGGCCTTAGGAACCCATTTTGACCTACATTGAGAACCATGCCCAATTAATGATTTAATTTGGGTTTTTACGTAAATTGGCCGGTCAACCAAGGTCTGACCTAGAAATAAAATTCACCATTAGAATCCTTAGGTCCCATTTAGTCATGCATAAAACTTGAGCCTAAGAAGAGATCTTCTTGACCGACATTGCATTTTGGTCCTCATCCATTACTTTTTGACCCTCAACTTTTGAAACCCTCACATTTTGGCCCCTAATTCTTCATCATTTTTGCATTTGGGTCCTCCCTGCAAAACCTTGAGCAGCGCCATGCTCCAGTGAGGCACGACGCCGCGCAGGGTGAGGGCAACCCTCTGCCAGTTGAATGGGGTGTTCCCTGCGACGTCTGCTGTCGCAGGGACACCTCCACGATCTCTGCCATCACCCACACCTTCCGTGCGAACGTGCGGAAGGTATGGGTGGCAATCTGGCCATCCTCCGGCGAGGGAGGCACGTCGTCTCCCTCCGCCCTCCTCTCTGATTTCACCTCTATAAAAACCGCCACCTTTTGCCGCATTCAACAGCTCGGATCTGACGGAGAAACACCCCCCTCCTTCCTCTCTTCCCACTCCAGCAGAAGCTCTCCAACTCCGGCGGTTCTTCCTCCTCCTCCTCCTCGCTCTGTCGCAATACAAGCAGCAGAGCCACCTTCTCCCGCTCTTCCCACGTCGCGCCGTACCCAGCGCGCGCTCTTCCGCTCTCTCCTCGTCGCCGCTCCCTCTCTCTGGGCACCTTCTTCTCCGGCGACAGTCGATACGACTGTCGCCCCCTCCGGACTCCTTCGCCCCTATAAGTAGGTAATAGTTACTTCTCTTTCTCGCTTCTTTCTTTTCCCTATTTTAATTTGTTCAATTAGACCCTCGACCGACCCGACCACCATCACCTTCCACGTCTCCGACCCACCTCCGACGAGTCGCTCCCATTACTCTGCCACTCCACACGACTCGCCGACCGACCCAAAACCTCCGCCTCATCCCACTGAACTGTTTCCGCCCCTTCACTGCCACTCCTCACCTCCACATCACTCCCCCGAACAAACCCACTCCCCCGACCACAGTCCGACCTAGGGCAGCCCTTACACACCGCCCCACGCCTTGCCACCACCCTCACGAGCTTCGCCGCACTTCGGCGAAGCTCCCTGCACCTTCAGACTAGGCCGAGAGGCCATATCTCTGTGATCAGGTTACCCGTCCTTCGCCGCCATTGCCGAACAGGTGAAGCTCCTTCGTTCTGCAGCTGCAGCTTCGCTTCCGCCCAGGCCTGCGCTCCAGGACGCGCGGATTGCAACCACGCAGCTGGCCAGGCCTTCAGCTGAAGAGAAGACCTCGCAACAGCTGCGATTGCCTGCAGCTTTCTCAGCTGCAGGCGCCAAATTGGGTTGGGACATTTAGTCCCACCTCGGAAGATCCTGAAGCCGCACACCGGTTTAAATTGTAAAAGTGAAATAGCCTTATTGCCTCCGAACGCACCGGGGTGAGGTCCCACGCCCACTCACCCGCCCGGTCCGGGATCTCACCACGCGGATCCGGCGCACCCGACCCGACACCCCACCTGCGCACTATTCGCGTACCATTCACGCCGGTACGCCTGGTCACGGGTACGAAGCCCAACCCGATTACCCGGCGGCTCTGGGAGAGCTATCCTACGAGCGAAGTCTGAGAAAGAGAGAGACATTTGGGTAGAGGGAAAGGGGTAGGTTTTGCGTTGGCTGTGGTGTGTGCAGGAATAGGCGAGGCAGAGAAGAAGAAGGCCGACGAAGAAGGCTGAAGGAAGAAGAAGGAGGAGCACCAAGCAGCACTGTAGCAGCGGCAACTTAAGTCGTCTAATTGGAAAATCAGACGACGCTCTGCAGCTGAGGCAGAAAGAAGAAGGAAGAAAAGACAGAGAGAAGAAGAAGACGAGCGACAAAGCTGAAAGAAGAGAAGAAACAAAAAAAAAAGCTCTGAAGAACAAAAGAAATAGAAGAAGCAGAAGAAGAAGAGGAACTAAAGAACAGAAGAAAAATAAGAAGAAGAAAGAAGAAGCCGTGCAGCTGAGCAAGGCAAAGGACCGCAAGAAGAAAAGTTCTGTAGCTGAGGCAGAAAGAAGAGAAGATAAAGAGAAGAAGACGAGAAGCTTTGAAGAAGAAAAGAAATAAGAAGAAGCAGAAGAAGAACTGAAGGTAGAGAAGAAGAAGAAGATAAGCTGAGAAAGAGAAGAGAAGCCACAAGACTCAGATTTATTTCTCCCTCTCTCTCTCTTATTTTTGTAATAGAAACATTGTACTTCTAGAGTACAACTTGCTCCCTGAGTTCGACCTCGGAAACTCTTTTTCCGAGTAACAAATTGTATTAAACTGGTAACCACTTCTCTATACTATACTACAATGAAATAATAAAAAACTGTAGGGGATTCGTGTGTAACCAGTTTTTGGCGCCGTTGCCGGGGAGCAACGGCTATTCTAGAAGATTTGAAATTCTTTTAAGAGATTGCTAATCTTTTTCTCTCTCTTATGTGCAGGTAAAAATGAGAAGAGCAGCCGCACAACAAACACTCCAACAAACAGGTAATCTTCATTAACCCTCTCTTAAACTCCCTTAAAATCTAAAAAGGAATGAAAAGAAAAATCAACTTAGGGCTACCTGCATCATACATAGTAATTCCTCAAAGTTGCCTAAATTTTTCATTTCCACACATTTTAACTGTCCATCCAACTAAGGTAACTAGGGCTAAAACCTTCTTGATTGAGCCCTAGATACTACATTTTTGAGGCAACTGAAATGGACCAACTAGAGCCAACTCAGGAATTGAAAAGCTAGGGTTTTTAGAGACACACCTTCTATTAACAAAGAAAAGATCTTCTCAAAAAGAGGTGTACCTAAACCTTGTTTGAAAAAATCTATACAAGAGGAACCTTAAGCAAATCAGGCTCTTAAATCCATTTGAACCTTAAAAGAAAGGACCCAAAAGCTCTCAAAGGAACAAGAGGTGAAGTTGACCCCTTGGGTCAACCAACCTTAAAATTAGGTCACTTCTTCACTCAAAATACTTAAAAGTTCAAGTGGAACCTTAAGCACCCTGATCTTAAACCAAAATTGGTAGACTTAAGAGGTCAAGATCCCCATTCTCGTCTACCTGGAACCGCAGTGACAAGAGAGGCTGGGTGGGGGAAACCCTGTAACCCGTGGGGACGCTCTACCGTGTAGGGGTCTTCGCGGGACTCACCCTCTCTGGCTGCCCAGGTAATTCTCAGGTGGACGATCTTTTTGATCAAGGGGTCCATCTGCCCTGCACCTCTATAGTCACCCAACACATTTTTGGGTGTCTTGATTGGGTCCAGCACCTTCTAAACTCTTCTACTCCAACAGTGCATGAACAGTAGGAGATCCTTAAGACCACCCTTAAGATCTCCTTTAGGAATTCACTCTCATCAAGGCCCAGCCTCGACGCCCGTGTTTGAACAGCAACCCCACCACATTATTCTCTCATCCGATTTAGAACCAAGCTCTTCTTCTTCCCCCATCATGGCTCAGCCAGTTGAGGAAGAAAACAATCTGGAGCATCAGCTCCAGCGACTCAATGACCTCTTCCAAAACTTTATGCACCCACCGCAGCGTCCTATGATGCGGGACCATTACAATCCTACTGCGGTGGCCATTGAGCCTCGAGTCAGAATCCCGACTGGAGGACCTGATTCCGAATTGAAGCCCAACATGATTCATGCTATACCTAAATTCCATGGGCTTAATTCCGAAGATCCCTTCCAGCACATCAAATAGCTAAAGCATCTGGCCCAAACTTTTGGGTCAGACGCGCAAAATTGGGATATTCTTCTCATGAAGATGTTCTCCTTTTCTCTTATGGACAAGGCCGCTCATTGGTATCAAACTCAGACCCGGCCGATCAACACTTGGGAAGAACTTCAGTCCGAGTTTTTGAAAAAGTTCTTCCCTGTTGGTCGGACCAACGCCTTGCGCCATCAGATTACGCACTTCACTTAACAAACAGGGGAACCTCTCCATGAGGCATGGGATTGCTTTCAGGATCTCATGAGAAAGTGCCCCCATCACGGAGTTCCTAAATGGGAACAGGTCCAATCTTTTTACCAGGGACTCCGTGAGGACATCCGTCTTTTCGTCAATGCAACTTGCGGAGGAAATATCATGGGTCAACATGAAGACACCATGTGGGAGATTCTCGAAAACATGTGCGAGAACTCCATCAACAATGACTCCATGGGATTATTCGACAGGACGAATACCTGCGCATCGACGAATCTTAAGGGAGCACATGAGACACAGGGCCTGTCCGCATCAGTCGACCTGGAGTTAATGGCCAGTCGATTGGACAAGGTCTCAATCATTGAGAAGAAGGTGGATGAGCTGACTCAGCACTTGCAGCGAGCCACCTCTGCGCGTAACTCCTTTGCACAACCTCCTTCCACACAGGAGACTGTGCAAAGCATTCTCCACCGATCTTCCCCTAGGATGGATCCATATCCATCCCCATCTGATTCTCGGATCTGAGGATCATCTGATCCTTTCTACACCAGCCCAGGGAATTCCATTCCCCCTTTCTCTGATTCTCTAGAGGTTCCTCAGACCTGCGAGGACCTCAACTCCATCCAGAATGACCCATTCTCCAACACCTATAACCCTGGATGGCGAAACCATCCCAACTTTCAATGGGCGGGAAATTCTCAAACCCAAAGACCACCCTTTCAGCCCCACCCACGATCCTCTCATCCTTACCAGCAGCCTCAGCCTCGGCCCAACCCTACTTATCCATTAGGGCCAAATCAGGATCAAATGTCCCTTATCCTTCAGACTCTAGCTGACATTCAAAGAACGAATGCGGCTATTCAAAAGCAACACAAGGATGAAATTACAGAGGTCCGAAACCAACTGGCCCAGTTGGCAAATTCTCGCCAGCCAGGAACACTTCCTTCCCAACCTCTTCCTAACCCGAATAATGTGCCAACCCAGCGGCGCGTTATGAACCCAAACTGGGGCCATGCCCATATGATTTATCAGGCCCCCTCTGTTCCTTCACCAAACGGGATAGAGGCCTCCACTTCTTTTGCGGGTTACCAGCAGCAACCTATCTTACCCAGTCCCAACCAAAACCAGGCAGGACTTAATTCCGTAACAACCCGTAGTGGTAAGGAAACCCAAGACCCACCTCATCCAAACCACTCCAAGCCTGATAGTGATCCCAAGCCTAGGGTAGTAATCCAGGACATTCCCACCCCTATCCCAGATCCAAAACCTGGACCTATCCTAGAAGAACCAACCAAGATCCCGTTTCCCGAGGCCTTGACCAAGGGAAAGAAGACCACCAAGCCCGTGGCACCTGAGGACCTGGTCAAGCTCTTTGAGCAGGTCCACATAAACATCCCTTTGATGGATGCAATCCGCCACGTACCGGCTTACGCACGATTCTTAAAGAATGTGTGTACACCCCAGCATAAGCCGCGAACCAAGAGTGGGAGTCCAATTATTCTGTTAGAGCAAGCCAGCTCTGTAATCCTAAGCAGACTCCCACCCAAGGCTAAAGACCCTGGTACTCCCCTGATTTCCTGCAAGATAGGTGATACCCAATTTGATAGAGCTTTGCTAGACTTGGGTGCATCCATAAATCTGATACCCACATCCTTACTTGACCATCTAGAAGAACCTGAGTTAAAACCAACCGAGGTGACATTACAATTAGCAGATCGATCTATAAAGTCACCAAAAGGGATTCTCGAGGATGTTATTGTGAGAGTGCGGGATTTCTACTTTCCTGTAGACTTTATAGTCTTAGACATGGATGCACCTGAGAACCCTAGGGATACACTAATCATTTTAGGGAGACCTTTCTTGGCTACTACTAGAGCCAACATTAGCTGTGAGGAGGGCCAAATAGAGCTCAAATTTGGGAATCAAACCCTGAAAATTGATATATTTAAGGCCCAACAAGGAATTAATTGCGGTGTCATCGAACAGATTTGTGACGTTAGGGCTTTGGTTGATGAAACACACTTCCAGAATGACCTGATTATACCTCATCAACCACAGAAAGATCTTGACCCGCAAACTGAGGAGTCAAATCCAGATATGAACAACCCAGTAACTCCTACCCTTGAACCTCACGTCTATACTGAACCACCCGCTGCTGCTGATAACCCCATCCTCGAACTGAAGCCCCTTCCTGCTCACTTGAAATACATCTTTTTGGGTTCTAATCAGACCCTTCCTGTGATTATCAATTCCAACCTCAATCCTGAACAGGAATCCCGTCTGATTGCTGTCTTCCAGCAACATCGCAGAGCCATCGGGTGGACTCTCGATAATTTGACTGGAATAAGTCCCTCTTATTGTACTCATCATATCTATTCAGAAGAGGGCTCATGACCTTCTCGTGAAATGCAGAGACGCTTGAACCCCAATCTGCAGGAGGTCGTGAAAAGGGAAATCATCAAGTGGTTAGATGCTGGGATCATCTACCCGATCTCCGATAGTCGTTGGGTGAGCCCAATTCAGGTCGTGCCCAAGAAGGCAGGACTCACCACTATAACGACTGAGATCGGAGAAGTCATTCCTACCCGATTAGCCAACTCGTGGAGAGTTTGTATAGATTACCGCCGACTCAATTCCTCCACGAAGAAGGATCATTTCCCACTGCCTTTCATTGATCAGATTCTCGAGAAACTAGCGGGAAATAGGTTCTTCTGCTTTCTTGACGGGTACTTCGGTTACAACCAGGTGGCAATCCATCCTGAAGACCAAGAAAAGACCACGTTCACCTGCCCCTTCGGAACATACGCTTTCCGAAGGATGCCTTTCGGTCTTTGCAATGCACCCGCTACTTTTCAACGGTGCATGCTTGCCATATTCTCAGATATGGTAGGTAATTATCTAGAAGTCTTCATGGATGACTTTTCAGTTTTTGGAGCATCATTCGACGATTGCCTCCAACACTTGGTCTAGATACTTAGGCGGTGCATCGATGTGAATTTGGTTCTTTCCTGGGAAAAGAGCCATTTCATGGTGCCTGAGGGAATTGTCCTGGGACACTTAATTTCGGAAAAAGGCATCCAAGTGGACCAAGCTAAGGTTGATCTGATTTCTTGCCTTCCTATGCCTAGCTCGATCAAGGACATCCGATCTTTTTTGGGGCACGTCGGTTTTTACCGTCGATTTATCCCTGATTTCTCAAAAATCGCGCGCCCCCTGACCACTCTTCTCTCCAAGGATGTACCTTTCAAAATTTCCAAGGAATGCACTCAAGCATTTGAGATCCTATGTGACCAAGTCACCCAAGCCTCGATCCTACAGTCCCCTGATTGGTCTCAACCCTTTGAGATCATGTGCGATGCATCTGACTTCGCTGTAGGAGCGATTTTGGGGTAGAAAATTGATGGGAAACCTGTGGTCATTTACTACGCCAGCAAGACACTCGATGAGGCTCAGCGTAACTATACGGTTACTGAGAAAGAGCTGCTAGCTGTAGTATTTGCCCTAGAAAAATTTAGATCATACCTTCTGGGTTCCCGTGTCATCATATACTCGGATCACACAGCTGTGAGGCATCTCCTTACAAAGAAGGATGCGAAACCTCGATTAATCCGATGGATCTTGCTATTGCAAGAATTTGACCTTGAGATTCGCGACAAAGCGGGAAAGCAAAATGTGGTAGCTGATCACTTGTCCCGCCTTCCTTCTGAAATAATTGACCCTTCCGAACCCATCACAGAGCATTTTCCCGATGAGCACCTGCTGACTATTGGTACTAGCCTTCCATGGTTTGCTAATATAGTAAATTACTTGGCATCTCATCAGATCCCGTCTGATTGGCCGAAAGCCAAGAAAGATAAATTGCGCTCTGATGCCAAGTATTACATTTGGGAAGACCCATACCTCTTCCGCATAGGTGCTGATCAAATCATCCGGAGATGTGTCCCGAAAGAGGAATTCAACAATATCCTCTCTTTCTGCCATGACCAGGCATGCGGTGGCCATTTCTCTGGGCATAAAATCGCATCAAAAGTCCTCCAGTGCGGCTTTTACTGGCCCACATTGTTCAAAGACGCATACAGTCACTGCAAGGCATGCAGTCGTTGCCAAACTTTGGGCAACATGAGCCATCGCGACATGATGCCTTTGCAGCCGATTCTCGTATGCAAAATATTTGATGTTTGGGGGATTGATTTTATGGGCCCCTTTCCTGTTTCGGATGGTTTCGAATACATTCTGCTGGCTGTGGACTACGTGTCCAAATGGATCGAAGCCATACCGACCCGAACCTGTGACCACAAAATCGTTCTCAAATTCATTCATCAAAACATTTTCTCAAGGTTCAGGATTCCTCGTGCTATAATCTCTGATGGGGGGACCCATTTCATAAACGCTCAGTTTAGGTCACTGATAACCAAATACGGGGTGTCTCACCGAATCTCTACTCCTTACCACCCCCAAACTAATGGTGTAGCTGTGCTGTCAAATCGGGAGATCAAGAAAATCCTGCAAGTCACTGTTCGGCCCGACAGGAAGGACTGGTCGTCCCGACTTCCGGAAGCATTGTGGGCCTATAGGACAGCCCACAAAACCCAATTAGGCATGTCTCCCTTTAGACTGGTGTACGGGAAGGCATGTCACCTTCCCATAGAACTGGAGCATAAAGCCTATTGGGCAGTACGGAACTGTAATCTAGATTTTTCGAAGGCTGGAACCCATAAAAAACTTCAAATCAGCGAGATCGATGAATTACGCCTAGACGCGTATGAGAGCTTGCGAATCTACAAGGAGCGGGTTAAAGCCTTCCATGACAAGCATATCTCAAGAAAAATCTTTCATCCTGATCAGAAGGTCCTACTCTTTGATGCCCGACTCAAACTTTTCCTGGGAAAGCTGCGATCTAAGTGGGTTGGACCGTATTTAGTCCGACAGGTTTTTGGAAATGGAGCTATCGAAATCAGTCCGCTCAGCCATGATTCCGAACCTTTCATCGTGAACGGTCAGAGACTCAAGCCGTTCATTGATGTGACTTCTACTGATTTGGCTGAATCATCTTATATCCTCCATTCCCCTTGAGCTTATTGCGTCCAGCCGATGGCGTAAAACCTAACGCTTAACGGGAGGCAACCCGTCATTTTCCTAAAAATCCAAAACCTTTTTCTGACACTTTTGTGCACTTAACATTCACCCTTGTAGACAGCCGACCCCACCTCAGATGCTTGCATCTGGGATTAGAAATCGTCTGCAAAATTCATCCCGACCCATTCACTCATCCAAATTTCTGTCTTAAAGAATGAACTAAGTAAATAAAAAACCCCCTAAGTCACAATGAGGACATTGCAAACCTTAGGCATGGAGGGGGTATAAAAGTGCAAAACTGGTAAGAAAAGGTTTTAAACAAAAAAATTCACATATGCCAAAAACACCATAAAAATTAATTAAAAAAAATTTCGAAAAAGAATAAGAGGAGAAAGAAATTTTGTGGGAAAAGGAAAATAAAAAAAATGAAAAAGGAGCACAAAAATGTGAGAAAAAGTGATAGTCATTAGTAAGAAACTAAGGAAAAAACCTAAGTTCTAGACCTCATTCAAGAAAAGAACTGAAAAGTGCACAATGGGATTAGTAAGAACGCAAACTTTAGGCATTCTTGGATAGACTCTTGGTACTCATTAAGATCTGGACACTCCTCAAGAGGTTGAGGAAAATGAAAAGCTGAAGTATTAGGTCTAAGGCTTAGGGAGTATTCGACCTCATTAACTAACTTTTGGTCTACGGGACTCAGTAACCTAAGCACCCTAACCTCACACACAGCCTGGTTTAGTAAGCGTAAAAATCAAAATCACGCAGAAGCGTCGCAAAATTCTGAAAAGTACACCTAGAGTAGGAGCGGCCGATCAATACAAGTTGATTTGGATGAGTTCCCAGCGCAGAGAGGCGGGAAATCCCCTCGAAGATGCGTAACAAAATATCATCTCCTCAGTGCTTGTCTCTTAGGATATTTACATATCCTACTAGGGGCATGTAAGCACTCTGCTGGTTTAGATTCCATGGATGGCATTATCACGAAGTGTCAATTGTCAGGGTCTGGATTCGGCCACGGAACACCATGGATGGGATTATCTCGAAATCTCAATAGCCAGGGTTCCGGGGGTTGCCATGGGCGGTGCTATCTCTAAGCATCGATTGCCATGAACCCTTGAGGATTGATGATGGGAGCAAGGAATCCGATACAGACCGTGTTAAAAAGAAAAAGAGAGAGAAAACTCTCCAAACAGAAAAATTTTCTATCTCTCCCTCTTACAAAATGCACTGCGAACTGAGCCAGGGCTAAAATCATTCTAAGCACGGGTGCTTTAACCACAAAGTCCAATAGACCTCAGGTTAGTTCTTGTAGGCCTTAAAAACCTTTGCTAAGGACTGAGGCTAAGGCTAGACAGATCTGGATCTTGATTAGTACTAGAGTACCTTTTAGGCCTAGGGTCAGCATTCTAACCTAATCTAAGCTCAAATGAAAAAGCACTTATCTGAAGCTATTAAGAACTTCATGGTCTAGAACAAAGGTTGAAACCTTTGGTTTTTGCTAAGGGACTAGCAAAAGGTAGGCATGGGGTTATGATGAGAACCTCATCATTGAGCCATAACTAGCTCATTTTGACCTAATACAGAGGATAAAAGCTCCTACATAACTCAAGGAAAGGCTTAACTCAGAGAATTCTGAGTCTAAGAAGAAAATAAGTCATAAGGGGTAAAAATGCAATTTTACCAGCACAATCTGCAAACAGGGTAACTCAGGGTCCAAACATAGGTCAAACTAACCTAATAAGAGGTAAAGTGGGATGATCTGATCTGATAAGGGCTACAGCAACTCCAAGGAATTAAATGATAATCTGTAACCCTAAAACAAACCCACTTCAACTCACGAGATTCGAGGCAAAGCAAAAATCTACTAAACCATCTAAAATCCATAGAAAAATAATCTTTAGGATTTAGAACCTTCAATTTGGCCTTAGGAACCCATTTTGACCTACATTGAGACCCATGCCCAATTAATGATTTAATTTGGGTTTTTACGTAAATTGGTCGGTCAACCAAGGTATGACCTAGAAATAAAATTCACCATTAGAATCCTTAGGTCCCATTTAGTCATGCATAAAAACTTGAGCCTAAGAAGAGACCTTCTTGACCGACTTTGCATTTTGGTCCTCATCCATTACTTTTTGACCCTCAACTTTTGAAACCCTCGCATTTTGGCCCCTAATTCTTCATCGTTTTTGCATTTGGGTCCTCCCTGCAAAACCCTGAGCAGCGCCATGCTCCAGCGAGGCATGGCGCCGCGTAGGGTGAGGGCGACCCTCTGCCAGTTGAACGGGGTGTTCCCTGCGACGTTTGCTGTCGTAGGGACACCTCCACGATCTCTGCCATTGCCCACACCTTCCGTGCGAACGCACGGAAGGTATGGGTGGCAATCCGGCCATCCTCCGGCGAGGAAGGCACGTCGTCTCCCTCCGCCCTCCTCTCTGATTTCGCCTCTATAAAAACCGCCACCGTCTACCGCATTCAGCAGCTCGGATTTGACGGAGAAACACCCCCCTCCTTCCTCTCTTCCCACTCCGGCAGAAGCTCTCCAGCTCCGACGGTTCTTCCTCCTCCTCCTCGTTGCTCTGCCGCAATACTAGCAGCAGAGCCACCTTCTCCCGCTCTTCCCACGTCGCGCCGTACCCAGCGCGTGCTCTTCCGCTCTCTCCTCGCCGCCGCTCCCTCTCTCTAGGCACCTTCTTCTCCGGCGACAGTCGATACGACTGTCGCCCCACTCCGGCCTCCTTCGCCCCTATAAGTAGGTAACAGTTACTTCTCTTTCTCCCCTCTTTCTTTTCCCTATTTTAATTTGTTCAATTAGACCCTCGACCGACCCGACCACCATCACCTTCCACGTCTCCGGCCCACCTCCGGCGAGACGCTCCCATTATTCCGCCACTCCACACGACTCGCCGACCGACCCAAAACCTCCGCCTCATCCCACTGAACCGTTTCCGCCCCTTCACTGCCACTCCTCACCTCCACATCACTCCCCCGAACAAACCCACTCCCCCGGCCACAGTCCGACCTAGGGCAGCCCTTACACGCTGCCCTACGCCTCGCCACCACCCGCACGAGCTTCGCCGCACTCCGGCGAAGCTCCCTGCACCTTCTGACTAGGCCGAGAGGCCGTATCTCTATGATCAGGTTACCCGTCCTTCGCCGCCATTGCCGAACAGGTGAAGCTCCTTCGTTCTGCAGCTGCAGCTTCGCTTCCGCCCAGGCCTGCGCTCCAGGACGCACGGATTGCAACCACACAGCTGCCCAAGCCTTCAGCTGAAGAGAAGACCTCGCAACAGCCGCGATTGCCTGTAGCTTTCTCAGCTGCAGGCGCCAAATTGGGGTGGGACATTTAGTCCCACCTCGGAAGGTCCTGAAGCCGCACACCGGTTTAAATTGTAAAAGTGAAATAGCCTTATTGCCTTCGAACGCACCGGGGTGAGGTCCCGCGCCCACTCACCTGCCCGATCCGCAAGCTCACCACATGGATCCGACGGACCCGACCCGACACCCCACCTGCGCACTCCTCGCGTACCATTCACGCCGGTACGCCTGGTCACGGGTACGAAGCCCGACCCGATTACCCGACGGCTTTGGGAGAGCTATCCTACGAGCGAAGTCTGAGAAAGAGAGAGACGTTTCGGTAGAGGGAAAGGGGTAGGTTTTGCGTTGGCTGTGGTGTGTGCAGGAACAGACGAGGCAGAGAAGAAGAAGGCCGACGAAGAAGACTGAGGGAAGAAGAAGGAGGAGCACCAAGCAACACTGTAGCAGCGGCGACTTAAGTCGTCTGATTGGAAAATCAGATGACGCTCTGCAGCTGAGGCAGAAAGAAGAAGGAAGAAAAGACAGAGAGAAGAAGAAGACGAGCGACAAAGCTGAAAGAAGAGAAGAAATAGAAAAACAAGCTCTGAAGAACAAAAGAAATAGAAGAAGCAGAAGAAGAAGAGGAACTAAAGAACAGAAGAAAAATAAGAAGAAGAAAGAAGAAGCCGTGCAGCTGAGCAAGGCAAAGGACCGCAAGAAGAAAAGTTCTGTAGCTGAGGCAGAAAGAAGAGAAGATAAAGAGAAGAAGACGAGAAGCTCTGAAGAAGAAAAGAAATAAGAAGAAGCAGAAGAAGAACTGAAGGCAGAGAAGAAGAAGAAGATAAGCTGAGAAAGAGAAGAGAAGCCACAAGACTCAGATTTATTTCTCCCTCTCTCTCTCTCTTATTTTTGTAATAGAAACATTACAACTTGCTCCCTGAGTTCGACCTCGGGAACTCTTTTTCCGAGTAACAAATTGTATTAAACTGGTAACCACTTCTCTATACTATACTATGATGAAATAATAAAAAACTATAGGGGATTCGTGTGTAACCACTCGTGGAGGAGCCAGAGGTACGAAGAGGCTACTAGGGAGCCTGAGGCAGAGATGCGAGAGCGGTACCCAGAGCTTTTTGAGGGTACGTCTTTTCAGACCAGCTTCAGTCCTCTTTCAGTTTGTTATGCGTATATAGTCCTTTTTCCGCACCCTAGCTAGCTCAAGTTTCGGGGATGAAACTTCCTTTAAGTTTGTTATGATGTAAAGACCCGTTTTGTCCTGAGCCTTTTAGGACGTCTGGACTATCGGTCAAACATCTGGATCCCTTCCCAGACATCTGGAAATTGAAATTTTTGATACAAGCTTCACGTTTGCGCATGAGATACGCGCAGACAGTACCCTCTCTCTCTCTTTCCCTCCTCTCTCCTCCATCCAAACCCTAACGTACCCCTTTATAAACCCCTCTTCTCCTCTCCCATTCTCCCCTACACCACTACCAGCCACCTTCTTCTCTTCCTCTCCACCCCAGCGAGAGGAGCTAGCGCGAGAGAGAACGCGAGAGTGGCAATGAGGAGAGGTGGAGTGAGGAAAGAAGGAAGAGCTGAGCTCGCGAGCTCGTGAGAGCTCACCAGAGGGCGCACGACCAGAGCGACTCTTGCGGGAGGAGGAGAGCGTTGGGGGAGTCATCCCTGACATTACTGCAGCCGGAGCTGTA
Organism: Thalassia testudinum; assembly: GCA_037157565.1. NCBI lineage: Eukaryota > Viridiplantae > Streptophyta > Magnoliopsida > Alismatales > Hydrocharitaceae > Thalassia > Thalassia testudinum. The sequence continues at coordinate 153,445,306 of JAZHRO010000031.1, forward strand.
GGAGAGGAGGTGTGGCCGCGGCTGCGCGTAGCGAGGAAGAGCAAGAAGAGGTTCTGGTTCTGGGATTTGCCCAGAATCAGACGTCTGGCGTGATGTCCAGATGTTGGGGCGAACGTCTGGTGACTACACCGGACGTTTGAAAGCTGACCTTCGCGAAGGTACGTTCCCTTTTGCGGATATGGCCATGCAGGCCACTCCGCAGCTACGTTTTGCATGGCTAATTACGGGAGATTTGCTGTCGCGTGAAGGGATTGCTTCGAGAAGGCGCAAAACACGCCCTCCCACGCATTTCGAACATCTGGACAACTTACCAGACGACCGGAAGCACTCCCTGACATCTGAGAGATAGGTCGGACGTCTGGAGCTAGGTCTAGATGATCGGGAGGAGTTTCTTGATGTCTGAGGTTGACGCAGAACTTGAGGTGGGCTCCTGTTTACTTTTAAGATGTCTAGACCTTGTGCCAGACGTCTAATTTGGGTCTGTAACCCTATTTTTGACCCATTTAGGGCCCGTTTGAGGTCTGTTTTACGCAAACAAGTTATCAATGTTTTCCTTGAGAGTTCCTCTAATTGTTAGAAGGTCTTTTATACTGTTCTGAATTTTCCATTGTGATTGTTTTTTGTTATAGGATTTCGTTCCGTTGCGGGTTCGGGACTTGCTGAGGCACATGAGCCTGCCGTTCGAGCCCCCAATATTCCTGGATTGTCTGGTAGGGTGGCTTTCCCTAATTTAATTACAAACCTGAATGCATATGTGGATTAAATAACTAGAATTTAGGATATGGCATGAATATTAGCATGAGAAGTTACTTGAAATGTCTGTATGCGTGCTTGATTTGCAGTTTTAAATGAATAAACAGAAATGATAACAACTGCCTGTTAATTAACAAGAGCTGCCTGTGAAATATGAATTACCTGTGCTATTTGAACAGTTACTTGTGACATTACCTGTTGTATACGTTAGATGATAGAAATACGAGCTGCATGTGTATAACTTGAGAATGGAAATGTGAATGATGAAACTTGGTATGGAATGGCATGAGAAATATGATCATGAACCCTACGGGGAATTAGGAGTAGAGCTCCTGGAAATAAATGGGATGGATCTGGAAATGTGAGTGGGGAAGTGAGCTGGCCCTTGAGTACGTGGTACCAAGGAGAGCGACTATCACCTGTTTAGTGTAGAACAGAGATAGCCGCCCTTAGGTTGGGATCCGGGGTTAGGATTGGCCACTCTGCACCGACTTCTTGGCCCTCGCGTACACTATACCGGGGAGAGATACTAGTGTCTGGAGAGAGCTAAACACTCCACAGGACCCGGGGTTCAGCTAGCCACCCTACATCGACTTGCTAGGCCCACTGGGCAAACCAAGGTAGTCAGACGAGGGTGTGCGGACTGTGGAGGGGCGAGACCCCTATTTGGTTCTGAGGGGCTAGACCCTTATTACTGAGAGGGCTAGGCCCTATACTGTTCCGTGCTGTACTTTGAGCATACCCTTTAGCGGAAACGATTGACCGCATGCCAGTGTGGGGTAGGTATCCGTGCGCTTATTGCACGTGCCGTAGTCACCGTTACATCTGTCCGTGACCTTGGGGTGGTTGACTGGGTGTAGGACCACCACGGGGGACTCTCCCGGCCAGGAGAGCACCACGTGCGACTTCTACTCTTCAGAAAAGACTGCAATCAAGATCATTCCCACGAGGAACATTCGAGATCAAGAAAGAGATATGAAAAGAATAAACCAATGGGTGAAAAGGAATAACTTGTGAAATGAAGAAATGAGAATATATAGTTTACCTGTTAGCTTTTACTGCTTTAGTTAGTTGGTTACCACTCTACTCAGTATTCACTGACTTTGTTACTCATAACCCTTTTCAGGTCCAGGTGTTGAGCAGCCCGAGTCTTCGGCTGCAAAGGGTATTGGGCCCAGTAGAGCCCGGTAGTAGTAGCCTTCTTGTTGTAGTACTTTCTGTTGTAGTGAGTTTCAGACTCTTGTTACCTTTACGTTTCTGTACCTTGTTTCTGCTTTATTGTTGTGGTGGTAATATGTACTGTTAGCAGCTTTCTTTCCTTACCGCTTGTACTCTTTTTACTGTTAGTTACATAGCATAGTGAATGTGGTTTACTTTCCTGCTTTTTGGTTATTTCTTATTGGACGACTGGGTCTTGGGATTAGTTGAGTTGGGTCGATCTCGTGTCCTGTAGGGATTCGGGAACCGAGCCGTGACAGCTTTAGACCGCGAATTGGAAGGTGAGATCAAGTTCAAATTGACGGGGATTTCTTCAGGAGTTTCCCTTCCAATTTTGGAAGGGTTTGGGCGTGAAATCAGGGAGAAATCCCAGATGGAAACTCGACTACAAGGTGTGTTCACATGGCAATGGTGGAATGGGCCTCTTAGTGAAGGTGATGATAAATGTAGGGGGCTAAATACAATAAATTTCGAAAGCTGAAGGGTAATTTGAGAGAAAAAGAGTCAAACTGGATCAAAAAGCAAACTAGATCAAGATGATTTCTGATTGAGCCTAAATTTTGGTACAAACCTAATTTTAACCCAAGGAATCTGATGGTGAAGTCAGATTTTGGTTTTGACCAAGTTTGATTGGAAAATTTATGTAAAAATCCAAATTTGGGTAACTTTCCACCTGAGATTTTGTTCTGGGTCAAAATAGGTTCCAAAGGTCATATCAAGGGTACCAAACCTTATGGAATATTTTTTTATGATTTTTAGAAGGTTTAGATGAAATTTATTTTGACCAGAACCTTTGTTAATTAAGCGGGTCTAAAATTAGGGTTTCGGGAGCTGTGTTAGTTCTTGAAGTGCACGAATACCCGTTTCTATCTGTACGAACCCTCTTATTAGTCATTAATGAACACTTGACCTTAGATTAACCCCTAGGAAACCCCATGATTACTCTGCATTTATGATCTTCTGTTAAAATTGCAGATTTAACGCTGATTTAATGCACTCTTGTCAGAAAGTATATGCAATGAATTATGATTCTTTGGCAATTATATAGGAGCATTTGTCTATTGATTCTTATTAATTAAAGTTAGTTATGGCTGATGATAATGTCATCATCACATTGGTCCTGCATTTTCACTACTTAGGCTAATTATCCACTTTGATTCTTATCGTACTTGAAATCGAGTGCATAGAGATTTTATCTCATTTTGACTTCCTTCCGTCACCCTAGCCTAAGTCAATGAAAAGTAGAGCATGCATGTGCATCCACCCTAATCATTCAATGAGGACATTGTATTATTTAAACATGGGGGGTGTAAATGGTGAAATCATTTACTGGAATACAATATAGACACATCCTCTAGGGTATATAGATAGTATTATTGAAAAATTCAAAAATTTTGAAAAATTTTGAAAAAAATTACAAAACAAAAATTCCAAAAATATAATAAGGGACCTTATCTATATTCACTGTTTAGGGAGAAACTCTAGAAAATTTTGAAAAGGGAGAAACAAGAGCAAAATTCTTATAGGTGTTTAATTATGATCTTAAAGCTGAACCAAAAATAGAATAAGTGTTTATGGACATTCAACCTTTGTTGGTTAGACTTTCTTGGCCACATAAGCTTGATTCTCTCAGCTTAGGCTTAATATGGTTGAGCTTTGATGAGATAGAACCAAAATCTTTTCTAACCTAGGACACATTCTTGTACTTGAGTCACCAGTATAGAATTCGTCTATTTACCTCTGTTTAATAGTCTAAGCAACCTTGGTTTACATTACATGGATTCGGGAGAGACCAGATGAACTTAAGTCTCAACCCTAGTGATCATTAGGGAAGGTGGAGTCCTTACCTAATGCATGCAGGTGAACTCTTTGTCTTAGTCTTTAGTCTTGTGTCTAGGAGAAGCTCTTCCCACCAAAGTACTCACCCACCAAATAAGTGTGCTTCACCAAATAAAGTTGAAGGAGACATACTGACATTTGTTTTTAAAAAAAAGCAAAAAAAATTAGAAAAAGTCAAAAAAAAAGACCAAGACATTCTTTTGGAATAAGTCAGCATGTTCTCCAATTCTAGTTGTAAATACTTGTATATCCACCAAATATGGTTGTTTCAGGGTGCATTACATATACCTTGTGTTTCCACCAAATATTCTTTAAGCCATAAACGTAATAAGTGTTGGGTTTGAGTCTTCACCATTTTTCAGAGTCAATCTGAAAACATGAGCTGAAGCTGAGACCAACTTGGACTTAAAAAGAAGTGAACCCTGAATTTGATTCTTAGAGTTCATCTGGTTAGTCCTGATATGCACTGAGTACAACCATAACTTCTTAGCTATTGAGCTTGGTAAAACTCTTTGAGTCCTTGAAATTGCACTTAAGGTTTAAATATCAAGAGTCCTTGTTAGTCTAGAGATGATCTATGTCATGTAAGAGTTGAGTTCCAATAGGCTTCTCTGTAATTGGTTCTCACAATGTCCACTACAAAAACACAGTTGCTTTGGGTTCAGAAAAATTCAACTTAAAGATCATATCTAAACACTTAACATTTGAAATGAGTTAAATAGAAATCTCTTCACACTTATCTAGTTGATACTGAATTGATTTGCAATTTAATGAGTTGTTTGCTAAGAGACTAGCAAAACCTAAGCATGGAGGTATGATGAGGTGTGGCTCATCATAGCTAAAATGTCCAAGTTAAGTTAGAAATTAGGTTAAACATTGTCAAATTAACACAAGAAATGGTTAAGTGTGGGAATTAATAAAATGACCTAAAACATTAATTATGTGTTAAAAATGCATAATTTGGTCAATTTTGAGAGATTATGTACTTAACTTATAAATGGATCATTTAAATGTAAATTGGGCATCAATTTTAATGGATTATGTTCTAATATGTTCAAAATAGCTGCAATAAAAACTTCATTGCATTTTGACCGTGTTAGGCCTTGAAATCAATATTTCGCATTTAGGTCCTTAATGCATATTTAGTCCTTTACATTCTCTAAAGCCAAAAGTTACTGAGGACTCGTCTGCAAGCCTTCAGGGACCTTTCTATTATAAGACCTATCACTTATGGGTCCATCTTGTAATTCTTGCATTGTTTCGTTATAAGGACCTAAGTGCAAAAAGCCTAAAAGACCTGGGCAGCTCTCACAGCTGTTGTTCTTCCATGATGAACTCAGCTCCTTAGGATTGTCCATTCCTTGTTCCATAGATCAATGGCTGATCTTGCTGCAACCTACTAGAACTGGTGCACACATCTTCACTCCAGCTTCTAGATCCCATCCAATGGCAGGGATTCATTCCAAATTTTTCTTGCATCATCAACTCTCTTCATCACTATCGATCTAAAACAACCTCAAACCTCTGATTCCCAGTCACCACGACTACCTAGAGGCTATAAATAGACCTCCCTCTCAACTTAAGCAAAGGATCAGTTCCTCTACTACTTCCTTGGGTTGATCAGTTCACTCCCCTCCACCTTCTCCTTCCTCTTTCGTCTCCGCCTGTGATAGAGGTGGAATTACCCTTCCTCAATTCAGACCTTGTCACTAAGGCTCACACAATGCCTGAGGACAACATGGAGCTCCATCAACTAGAGATCCTTCTTCCTCCTTCGTCATTGTAGCCACCAGTTGCAATCCTCTCAAGGTCCTAATCATCCAATTAGTTAGGTTTTTATTGCTTTCCTAGATTAGCTAGTTTAGATTAGTAGATTAGATTAGAAATTAGTGTCTGATTGTAGTAGTTTGGTTTAGATTAGTATAGATTAATGGTTACTATTTTCTCTTACCCACAATTGCCTTTCTAATCACTTCAGATCAAAGAGGCCAATGCACATTACCATTGTGATTCATACATCTTCCTTTTCATTCCATGATTGCTTCTTAATACTTTCCTCTCCATTTTGAATGCAATCCACCTCATCCATCAGAGCATCTAATGGATCTAAGGCTCAATAGCCTTCACATCTATTAGGTCGCTAAATTTCATTGGAGGGTCTCTCCAATCATTCCATAGATTCACATAGGCCCTCCCTCTGAGCTAAATTATGTTATTTCAATCAATTGATTTGGATTTGGATTTCATGACTAACTGGATAATTTGAAATGCAATTTGGTTTGATTTGATTTAATCGTAAGAAATAAGGTGACAAAAGTTCAATTGAACTAAATGCAATGAAGTTGAATTGATGGTAACATCGTCATGAGTCCTAACTAGCCAAAATTAGTCAAATTCAAATTATAAATGCTCCTAAATAATCGTCTGAGGGTCACAATTCTGTATTGAACTGTTCTGAGGAGAGATAGAAAAATAGGATTAATTATGTTGTTTTACCATTCCATAATTAATCCAGATTAATCAAGGGGGAATTTAAGGTTAAATGAACTTAAAAGACTAAAAAGTGGTCTCACAATGATTGAATCAAGGTTTCACGCATTTTGAGATTAAAATATCATTGAAACCCTAATTATAGTCGCACTTAAATTAAAAGGGTTCTAGTCGAGACAAATTCAATCTAAACCTTCTAAAAATCATTTAAAAGTATTATAAGAGGTTTGGTACCTTCACTTTGACCATTTGAACCCATTTTGACTAAGAATAGAGATTCAAACGGGAATTTCCCTTGATTTGGGCACCTGTGCAATTTGACCAATCAAATGTAGTCAAAACTCAAATCCAAGTTCACCATTAGATTATTTGTGTCAAAATTAGGTTAACACCAAAATTTGGGCTCAATCAGAGTCCATCTTGACGTAGTTTGCATTTTGGCCCATTAAAACTCTATTTTCACATCCATACCCCTAGATTTCAAGTTCCTTACCAACAGGCCCCTAACTTCCCATCATTTTCTCAAAAATGCCACTACCACGATTGCCATATGAACAATATCTCAAACCCAACAATGCCGAACTTCAAGAGAGAAGATCTCTCTTAAATCAGTACCAGATCCCTCCAAATTTGGTGGGATTGGTGTTTAGACTGAGCATAATCAACTCAACTAGGTTCTGTCGCCTGATTTGATGCATAGATGATCGACAGATGTGAAGAAATTGTGGGACTTCTTGCTTCCAAAATCCTAATCAAAGCAACCATAATTTAGGAATTAGAGGTCTAATTGAGCTCTATATAAGCTCTAGGGAATCCCACTGTCAAAACTAGCCAAGATTTGACCAGAAATCTCCCTCCTCCTACTTCGGCCATCATCTTCTTTGGCTTCGGCAAGCCTCTTCACCTCCTTCATTTGGCCAGCCAACCACCAAATTGGGTGGCCCACATCCTTCCTCACCTCCTTGTGATCGTCGCCAGCCAAAGCACGGACGTTCCCAGCCTCTTCTTCCTTGTTGATTTTATCACTGGACTTTACCTTTGTCTTCATGTTCGATCGGCCAATGCCGGACGCATCTCACCCACTCAAGCTCCCTTAAGCACCCTAAACTCTCCCTTTCCCTCTTTAGACTCTTTCTATGCCCTTAAATTTAGGTTTCACACATCGAACCACCCTCTCCCACTCCGTTTGCCCTAAGTCTGGCGAGAGCTTCGATAAGGTCACGTTGGCACTACACGCATGCAAACAACATGCCACCACCACCGCTACCTTCCTCTCTGGCCCTAGAGTAAAAGCTCTAATTTTATTAAGTGTTTCATCTACTCCTACACCCAGATGAACAACCTACCACAACACCTTCGTCTCCGGCACTTACGCACCTCCACATGCTCCCAAAATCCACAAAACCATTGCCATCACCTTCCTCACCTTGCGGCGAGGCTTATGAGCGCTTTAATTGGGGCTTTTAGCTCGAACTTTTGATCTGTAGGTATCGCCGAACCTCTACTTGTCATCACTACCATCATCTACAGCCATCTGGTGACCAATGGCCTCGATTCAACCACCAATAGCTACTAAATTATCCCACGAAGTATCTGGGGCCTTCAATTGAAGAAGAGAGCAGCACCTGGGCTCACGATTGACGAGAACAACATTGACTACTGTGTGCGAAGGAAGAGGGACCTTTAGTCCCACATCTTTAAGAAAAAAAAAATTGATATAAGTTGAATAGCGTGTGTGGGCTTAGTGCCTCAGTACTTGGTGTGAGATCCCTCCTCACTCATGCCCTCTAACACCTCGCTCGCCACCCACACCCAAGTGGGCCTGGTCCCCAATCCGGATCTGATTACCCATATACCCGTTACTCGATTCTGAAGAGAGAGAGAGAGAGGAAATTTCTAAGGGAAGGAGGGGGGTTTTGCACTGTGCTTCCTCAGGATTCGCACCTACACTTAGGCAAATTTAGAGACTTTGGGGCTTGACACTTAAGGCGACTGGGGCTTCTCTTTGACGTCTGATCTGAGAAGGAAATTGACTCTGATTTTGTTTAAGGCTATTGTTGATTTTATTAGGATTTATGCCTAATTGGTGAGGATAATTGGTGGTTCCAACCACCATTTTTATTCTCTTTATTTTTATTCTAAGATATAATTATGAGCATTAATTGATTATTCTAACATTTGTGATTGAATATTAATTGCATGCATCATTAATTTTGATTGTTGTGAATGGTGGATTGAATTGCTATATTTACTCCCTGCAAACTACCTTGAAACTTATGATTTTTTGAGCAATTACAAATTTAAATGTCGATTCAATTTTCATCGCTATACTACGATGCATTTTTTTAAACTATGATGATTTTTGAGCCAACATGAACATATTTGATTAGACTTTTATTGAATGCTTCACCTGCACCCAATTTTTATGGTTTATACCGATCTTCTTCTTCACCAGGCAGTTAAGGCCTATGAAAATCAGTTGCACTGATTCAAGGTCAAAGCAATGACCTGATGGTTTTCAAAGGATCGCAAGGGTATCCTGACATCTTAATTCCAATCCAAGGTGTTTCAATGTGCTATTCAGGAGTTGAATGAGATTTGAGGGAGTGAAACAAAAGTATGGGTTTGATTTTAACAGGATTTTAATGATTGATTTGATCTCTGTTCTTCAAACTATTTATAATGTAAGGACTAAGATCATGTTAGGGTTTCTAAGGGTTTTGAGAATTTGATTGAGTTGTTATGAGTTCCAGATTCTCAAATACATGTTTGTGACAATTTATTATGGTATTTTAAGGTTCTAAACAAGATTTGGGATCTACACAATCATTGCCTAGGTCTAGAGCTATCTCAAAAATCCAAGCAATTATTTAGTGTTCTAATGCTATATTTGAGATTTGAAGATGTTTCACTATGATTTGAGAGTATGAGGAAAGACTTTGTTGAGATTTGAAGTAAGTTTGATCTAATTAGCTTTTGATATCAGCTATAGCAGCTATATTCTGGATGGAGGGTTTTAATGACTTAATTACTGATTTCAACTAATTTTTGATGATTATATGTTGGAATTGAATTGTTTGGAGAAAGATTTATCATAGGTCTATGTCTTAAACACTTGAACAGACTTTGGAATTTGGTTAACACTTCAGACTGGACTCATCAATCATTTGGTAGTAACAGCATAGCATTCATTGTCAGAATTGTTGGAGGCACTATTAGAAAACTATGGTTTAGTCACGGTTATTTGGCAATGGTTTTAGAAACCGTTACCAAAAGTAACTTATGGTCACGGTTCCACCTAAAACTGTGACCATTGTGGGAAAGCGAGATTTGTTTTCCGTTATAACCCTTTGTCACAAGGATGAGAACCGTGACAAAAGGCTTTGGTGACAATTCCAAGTGAGACCATGACCATAGCTTTCCTTTGGTGATGATTCCAAGTGGGACAGTGACCATAACCTATCCTTTGGTGACGATTTCAAGTGGAATTGTGATGATAACGTTTCCTCCAAAAATTTTCCCTCCCACCCTCTCTCGAATCTCATCTCGGACCTTAACTTTCACCTTCCCTCTCCCCAATCTCCAACGACATCACCTTCCCCTTCCCTTTCCCGACTCCCCCAAACGGCAATGGCATCACCTCCCCCTACACACCTCCTTGATCCACAAGCTCAACCAGCCTGTTCGTCATCTCCCCCACCCCCAAAGCAGAGAGAGCTCCAACTCCAACCCCCTCCCCCCTTCCCCCTCAACAAAAACCCTACTAGAGAGGTAGAGAGAGAGAGACCCAGAAGAGAAGGATCTCACCACCGCCGCTACCAAGATGGCCCACTACGACCACACGATCATCGTCTTCTCCCCTGATGGCAACTCTTCTAGGTTGAGTACGCCCTCGAGGTCATCCGCAAGGGCAACGCTGCCGTTGGTGTCCGCGGCAGCGACACCATCATCCTCGGTGTCGAGAAGAAGTCCACCGCCAAGCTCCAGAACTCCCAGTAGGTTGTGGTAGTGGTAACAATCTCACCCTCCCTTCATCCCCTCCGATCGATCCTCACCATAACAACCAATTCCATCTAGGTTTGTGAAGAAGATCATGAACCTGGATGCCCACATCGTCCTTGCCTATGCGGGCCTCAGGGCCGATGCCTGCGTCCTCATCAACTAGGTCTGTGTGGAGTGCCAGAGTCACAGGCTGACCGTGGAGGACCCTGTCACGGTGGAGTACGTCACTAGGTACATCGCCAATCTTTAGTAGAGGTGCATCAAGAGTGGTGGCGTCAGGCCCTTCGACCTCTCTACCCTCATCATCAGCTTTGACCCCTACACCAGCGTCCCCTCCCTCTACCAGACCGACCCCTCTGGCACCTTCTCCACCTGGAAGGCCAATGCCACTGGCCGAAACTCCAACTCCATGAGTGAGTTCCTCGAGAAGAACTACCACGACACCTCCAGCAAAGACACTGTCAAGCTCGCCATCCATGCCCTCCTCGAAGTAAGGACTCCCATGCCTTCCCTCCCTCGTAACCTATCTATGCCTACCTCTCCTCATTCCATTAAAATAAATCCTATACATATGTTTTTGAGTTTGTCTTGGTTTGTTGATTTTTTTTTATTCTATTCTTTTTTTGCTCTCTCCTGTTTGTATATCGAGTTCATAACAAAATACATCTTCTTGGAGAAAGTTCCACACCCACAAATGCATAATTTTGTTAAGTGGTTAAACAAGTTTGTGAAACTCTATTTGTTTGGCTTTGCTTAAATGCTTTCCAATGTTGGCAAAGTCACGTAGGCCTAACATCCAAGATTTAGCCCTTCAGATCCCTTGTTGATAAATCTATGGGATGGATTGAAAGAAGATTTCATATGAAGGGGCATGTTGCGATGATAGGTCCACTTTTAAAGACATGATAGGCTAATTGGTGACGGTTATAAGCCATTTGGTCATGATTTTTAACCGTAATCAAAACCCTTATTTGTAGTGATGACTGCTCTAAGCAGCTATGAGTTTTCCTGTGGATTAAGTATTAGAACAAGCATTCATCTATATGTATATGTGTATTTGGTTATGAGATATTTTGCAAATTATGTTTAGAGAATTTGAGAATTATGTTGTCAGCAAATGTAATAGCTACAACTGTCTGAGCTATAATTTAGTGATTCAATCATGTTTTTGAGTTTGAAATGGATTTATAATGATGTCTAGATGTTTATAAGGTTTAATCTAATCCTTCTAGCATTTTTGTTTGATTTTTAAGGCATGAATTAAAGTTTTAAGTATATAATAGCTTATTTCCAACTTTTATTGAAAATACTTTGAAAAACACAAAAATAATTGTAAATAAATAATTGAAAGTTGTCTTGAGTTAGATTAGGATTAGTTTTAGGTGTTAGAGTCATTAGTTGTTGGTTTCAAGTTTCCTAGTTAGGAGAACATACCTGTAGAAGTTCATACTTCTCAGGTGTTGTCAATCAGAAAAACAAAACAAAAATAAATTAAAAAGAGTCTTTCTCCTCTTTCCCAACTTTCTCTCATCTTTCTCTATTTTTATAAAACATAAAAATGAAATAAAAATTTGAAAAACTCCAAAACACTACAAAAATACCTAGTGTATATACTTATATAAAATCATAAATAATTAAATGTACGTGTGATATGTATATAACTTATATATTTATCTTGTATTTAGATAGGTATTTATGTTAAGTTACATAGTATAATAATATATTCATGTATATATTACATATTTATTTATACTAAATGCATATAACTTATATATAAATATAAATCACTACATATGTACATATTAAAAATATATAATTGAACATATAACTTATAGTAATTACATAAGTTATATACATACATACATTAATGTATCTATATTTATTTATTTATTTATTTATTTATTTAGATAGTGTATATATTTATATAAGTTATTTACATCCATTGGTGGGCCTGATTTGGGCTTGAAATAATTGTGGCTTTAGACTCCCCCTGAGCTACCCTAGTAGCAACTGCTCTGGTTTGCTCGTTGAGACTATGAGAAAAGGAAGCTCAAAAATCTAATTTTTTTAGCCACTTAAATGTTAACTTAAATGTGCTAAGTGTTAGTGCGTTCTGTGTGTGCATAAGAGATATAAACGTTTAATATATAAGTGTAGTGTGCAAGTGTTAGTGTTATATGTTAGTAGTGTGTTAGAGTTAAGTGTTAAATGTTATTAATATTAGTATATTATGTAGAGTTATATATATATATAGTGTTATAAATATGTGTTTAGAGTTCTATTTTTGCTTTATTTTTGTAAATATGTTTTTAAGGTTTTATATATATATGTACTAATTAGATAGGTATATATACTAGTAGTATGTATATATATAGTATGTTTATATTAGTAGTATTGTATATGTATGTATATATATATATATATATATATTACTATAGGTTGGTTAGTATATATATATTATATAAATTGAAGTGTATATTATGCATATTATTAGTATGAGTTAGATATTGACTTAGTATTATTATATATACTCTTTTTGTGCCTATATTGTATGTAGTTTTAAGGCATTAGTCAATTATGTATGTAATTAGTAGTTAACACTTAGATATTTGTGTACATAATTAGCAAAGCTAGCTTAGAATAGTTTTTGATACCTTTAACCTTGTATATATTCATGAGGCATTGTTAGCAATATTAAATCATTCATTTGTGTACATAATTGACTTAGATTAGTTCATTCTTTCATTCTTTTATTTCTAATTCATTCTGTTGTAGATAAACTTAATATTTTTGGAATAAAAGATGATTTTTGGATAATAGATAATGATATATATCAATAATTACCTCCTAGTGAACGACTTGGAATAAAATCAATAAAAATTGTATATAAATAATTGACATCCTCCTGGATTGTGATACTATACTACAATGCGATAATTAACCCTAATTAACCCGCTCTTCAGATGCTTCATCAACAAAGTTGTTGGGCTGCCGCCGGTGGCTGGCGATGCTGCTAGATCGACGCTAGGTTGCCATCGATGGCTAGCAACGTCGCTAGGCCACAGCTGATGAGCGGCATTGCCCCCCTTGCAGTCTTGCTTCTCCTGTCATTGAGAGAGAGAGAGAGAGGAGAGAACGAGAGGAAGGAAGAGAGAGGGAGTTGTGGTTCTCTCTCTATGGTTAGAGTTTTGGTGGAGAATGTTATCCGAGCACGAAGAATCTAGGATTCACTCTGCTCTGATACCATGTTGAGAAAAGAAGAATGGACTTTCTTATTGATGCTGAAACACTAGGCCTCTTTATATAAAGAGAGGCTTTCAAGTAAATTACATATAATGCCCTTATGGAAAAGACAAACAATAAAGGACTCCTACATAGGTAAAATAACTTCAACAAAAACAACTAGAATTACTGCAAGTAATTAAATGCACTATAGACAAGAGATTTAAATACAAACTAGAAATAAGAACTTTATTGTTAATGAAAGTCAAAATACAACTTGTAGAAGAATGCTCTAAATAAGTAGAATAAATAATTAGAAATTGAAATTGCAACTAGAACTAGAAACTAAAACTAAAGTAAACTAATGATGGCAAAGAATAAGCAGGTGTAGAGGCTCTGAGAAGGTAGTAGAGAAGTCCTTCCAATCCCCTTGCCCTGATGGATGCAAAGGTTGTGAAGATCTGATAGAGGCGGAGAAGACTAATGGAACATGGAGGAAGGAAGAAGAAGAAGAGGAGGAAGCCCCCAAAGGGGACGTCCAAAGAAGGCAAGAATAGCATTGAATGATCGTCCATAAGCTCCTTTTATAGAATGGAAGGAGGCTTCTTATTGGTTAGATCAAGTAGGCCTAGGATTGCTAAGTTGGATGGCTAGGATTAGGTGTTAGGAAGTCAAGGGCTAGGATCTAAGATGATGTAGATAATTAAGGTTGGTTTTCATTGGATCTAGATGAAGGGCTTGGATGTATGCGAAGGAGGAATAAAGGGTCTAGATCAAGTCTAAATGTGGTCGTCCAACCTATGTTGGTTGGACTCTATATAATCGACCATAGTAGCTAGAGTGGAATGTGGGCCATTAGATATGGATTGGAGGGTGGTGATTGTGTACAAGTGTTGGTTGTCCAATGTAGGGTTAGGTAGGGGTTAGGGTAGAGTTTTTGGAAGAGAATTGAAGGCCCTTAGATCAGCAATTGATGGTGGAAATTAAGTCCCTAAAGTGGTTGGCCATGTTGTTGGAATTGAGGGATAAGGGGGTGACTAGCATAGGTTGGTTGTAGGGATTTTTGTTTCGATTTAGGTGGGGGAATTAGGGCCCTAGGATTTAGAATTGGTGACTAGGATTAGATGTTAATAAATTCCCATCCAACATAGATTTTGGGAAGCGAAAGGGGCCGCTAGATGATGGCTTGTTGCAATGGATAGGGGAGTAGGTTATGGCCATTGGATTTGAGATCTATGGTGGTGATTAAAGCAAGTAGATGGACAGCCAATTAAGTAGGAAATTAAGGTGCTTGCTTGACCCAAATAAGTGTCAATTAGGTTAGATTAGTCAAGGCTTATGTATAGGAAATTGGGTGTTCAAATAGGATAGGGGTAGGATCAATTAGGCTAGGGTTTTGGAAATTGAGTTAGCCCAATTTAGGATAAAGGAGCTCAATTGATTTTAGCCTTGAAGTGGACCTCTAATTGGATCCAAAGATATAAACAAGCACAAGGCACTAGATATAATTACAGAAACATTACACAAAAATCCATAAAATGCAATATTTACAAAATGATGCATAATGACTAAACTAGCCTAATCTAATGCAGTTGGACCTAAATTACTCTCAAACTAACATTAGTTAGGCATGAATTAAATAATTAAATAGATATATATCACACCCTCATGTCTATCTTTTGCTAGTCCTTGAGCAAAACCAAAATGAAAATCACATGAAAAATCAGAAAATGAGAGTTTGAGCTAAGAGAAATTTCAAATAGAGACATCAAATTTTCACCAGCTCATTAGAAATTGTACACAAAATCTTAATAGCAAAGATTCAATAGTTCTAAGGTACCAACTCAAATACAAACTGCCTAAATCCAATTAGAGACTCTATTAGCCTTAGACTTGGGTGTCATGAGTAACTTTTTATGGCTCTGTCAACCAATGTACAGTTTGAATTGAACTTGAAAAATTAATTAGCTAGTGTGTGAAAAAGTGACCCATCAAATGGGCAACTAGGTTGAACTCTAAGTTTTCACTAACGTATAGAATGTCTCTTCGCTCTAATAAACCCTATTTCAGATTTGGGTTACAAATGAATGGTAGCTTTCTTCCTACCCTTTTCCATCCCAAGGTCAACATAAGGGAGAACCTAGTGTGTATCTCCTCGACTATACCTATTTGGCATCTTATTCTAAACCTCACTCTTTTCGTATTTTTGTAATTTTTTTTCATTCTTTTATATATATATATATATAGGGTTGTATCCTCTACACAGTGCTCATAAATAGTCTAGGGATGTAGTAATAATCGTTGGATATTGATTCTAAAGCTTAAATAAAAATGATGTAAACACATTTATAATACTTAAGATGTCTATTTATGCATGTTCTTAAGCATATGATTGCATTGCATGCTATAAATATTGCATAACATGCATCATCTTGCATTTAGAGTAGTTTGAATAAAATGGAGGTTAATTGTCTCCTTTTATGTGCTTGGACAGGGAAAACTTTTTATCGAGGCCTCGAATCGAAGATCCAACCGTATAGATGTGATCAAGGCAATGATTGGAGTTCAACGACTCCAAGATCGCCCTAATCAGGCATCTGTAGCATCAGATAGTGACCAGGGAACCCTAGAAGATCAAGGGCCAAGATGGTGTAAATTTGCACTTCAAACGACAAATCTGACTGCATGGATGAATTCGGATCGACGATTGCAGCCTAACGGCATGAAAATCAACTCAATCCGACACCGGTGGCACCATCTACAACATCCAGAAGATGGATGGCGAAGATGGCGCCACGTGGTGCCATCTCAACCGTCCAACTGACCCTCAAGACTGCCGCTGCTTTTTCAAAGAAGTTTTGGCACGTGATCTGGGCCATTGGATCTCAATCCAACGGCTGTGGATACGCGCGCCTTAAAATATCCTCGCGCCCATCCACGCTCCGCAGCGCAGTGGGCGAGGGTGTTATCGCGAGCAGGCGACGCACGATCGAATCGCGCGAGAGGGCGAGCAGCGCGGAATCGCGCGAGCGGGCGAGCGTCAGATCTTGATCAGGTGGCTGCGGGTGCTCAATAGCACCCATGCACTATCGCACGCCCGCTCCTCACGCGGCATCGCACGCGGGCGGGCGCGTGCTGAGGAGCGAGGAAGGCGCATCTTAGCATCTTAAGCTGTCCGAGCTTGCGATCGGATGGCTGAGGTTCAGTGAATGTGCGCAAGCATTAAGCGCGCGTGGAAGCCAGCAGCCGCGCGGGCAGTGCCCACTATGCCACGATAGGGCTTTAGCGACGGTTTTATCCGTCATTAAAGATCCCTTATTTAATGTTTTAAAGATGTAATGATCAATTTGCCCCCACTCCTTGCAACTATAAAAGGAGACCCTCTCCACACAAAATTCTCATCCCTTCCTTCTCTTCTCTACCTCTCCAAAGCTCAAGAGAAGCTTGTCCCACACCCGGGATGCTCCTCGTGAGATAAAGTCCAAATTTTCGTCCCCGTTCGGAAGTGGATCCCACGACGACGATGACATGCTGCCCCGTTCCCTTTCTTCTGCTTCATCCTCCTTCATCTTGCTCCATCCTCCTTCGTCCAGGCGTCGTCCCGTCCGGCTCATCCTCCAAGCGATCGTCGAGGAGGGTAATTTCTCTCTTCCATTCTTCTTTACAGCTTTCTAATGTAGAATTTTCCTGCTTTCTAGTGTAATTCTTATTTGATTTTATTGTATAAACATTTTGAAATATTGAATGCATGTTTTCTCTCTCTTTTCCTTTTAGTCTGATTATTGTAATAGCTTCATTGTAATTACATTGCCTCGCTTTTTAAGAAAATTTCTAAAAAAAATAATTGCGAATGTAGATCGACGTAGCCTCCCTATGTTCGACTCGGAATTTCAATTTCAGTACAAATTTTATTTGTTGAACACGAATTCTTCGCTTTCAAGCTACAACGACAAGGTTTTAAAACCAAACATGTTAGTGTAGCAATTCGTTTGTTCAACATTTTGCCGCTGTTGCCGGGGAGGCAACGATTTCCGATCTTCTTTTCGCATTTCTTGCACTTTATTATTTTCTAACTTGCTTTCTCTTGTGTCTATTATTTTGCAGAGACCTCCATCAGGGAATCATCAAGTGGTAGACTGGAGTAAAGTACAGTTGAAGACAACTGTAAGTGCTCCCCATTATTCCCCCTCCATAGATTTCATTCGCCACATTAAATCCAAATTCTAATTAACCTAGGTGTTTGCATAAATCCTAGGAATAGTTTGGTTGTTTGGATTCTCACTCACATTCATTCCACCCTCATTTATATAAAAAAAACAAAAAGATAATCTTGTGGGGTAAATTTTCAACAAACACACACAACGTACACCCACATTCAAGGCACCAAATCGGATTGATTTGTTTCTACTCAACTGGGTTCTGATCTGTGGAACCGATACACACAAAGCAACACATAAAAAAGTAGAAATTATTCTAGGTTAACTATCTTTGAGTGCCTAATTTAGTGGTGCATTTGTGGCCAATTGTTTGAGTTGTTTGGGCCGCACCACTCTATTTAAAATCAACTCATCAAGTAGCTCCTCCTTAGGGTTTTCAATCTAGGTCTATTCCAGGTACTCCACTTTCTTTCTGGTTTTAAAGGAAAATAATCTTCAGCGTTGTTTGACAACTTGATTTGCCTAGAAATTTGATTGCAATCCACCTAATTTGAAACCCTAAAAGCTACTTAAGCAAGATTTGAACATTAAAATTCACACATCACACTGATTCAAAAAAAATTCACACATCACAAATAATATTGCTTGAAAACCCTGGTTGTGTACGCACTTACACAAATCTCAATCAATCATTAAGGACACAACCCATTTTAAGGGCCCATCACATTCCATAAGCACCACAATCCTAGGCCTTAATAAAATTAAGTAGACGTTGACCTTAAGGTCTGATTTGCTCTTCAGGGCCTAGTCTGAGATTGTTTTTTATTAACCTACTTGTACTAATTAATCTGATGTCTAGCTAGGGGAGTAGCGTCAAATGACCACGGCTGGGGGGTGCACTAGGAACCTGAGGCGAAAGTCGAAGGAAGAACCTTCTCCCCAGTCCCTCCTTCTAACTGGTTGGATTAAACAGACACAAGTAGAGTAAATCATTTACAGTCTTAAGGCAGGTTTTGGGAGTCAGTAGATCCTTAGGCTACCCCACTTAAGGACAACATTGTTTTGTTGTGTTGTAGGGTCCCTATCCCCAGTTCTTCGGTCCCTATCCCCAGTTCTTCCGACCTTCTCCTAGTTTATGCTGGGAAGACGGTCATTGAATCCCTGATTGGAAGGACCATTAGAACATTCTAGGAGGCGCAAGTTGGATTTTGGTCAAATTGATCCCATGGCCGACCAATAGCCTCCTCTGCTTGGAAATCCACAGGAAGAATTTCAAAGGCAGCTGGAATAAATGCAGAGAATGCAGGAATGGTTCCAGAGAATGCAGAGTGCTCAGCCCTTGAAGGATTTTTATGATCCTTCAAATTACGGGGAATGTCCCGGCATCCAGATTCCAGCCGATGACATGGAAATCAAGCCCCAGGTGTTAAGCCTGATTAAACATTATCATGGGCTTGGCTCTGAAGATCCGTTTCAGCACTTGGAGGACTTGACCACATTGGTCCAGACCACCAAGGCTCGAAACGTAAACGAGGAGCAAATGATCATGAGGCTCTTCCCCCACTCTCTTAGGGATAAGGCCGCGCATTGGTATAGGACAATAGGAAAATCAATTACAACTTGTAATAAGTTAAAATCGGCCTTTCTGAAGAAATTCTTCCTAGTCGGACGTACCAATGCTTTGAGATGGGCATTCACTACCTTTACCCAGCGGCTGGGGGAGCAGTTTCATGTGGCCTGGGAGCGATTCCAGGACTTATTGCGGAGGTGTCCACACCACGAGGTGCCGAAATGGCAACTTGTGCAGATCTTCTATCATGGGTTGATTGAGCAACTCAGAAATCATGTGGATGCTTCTTGCGAAGGCAATTTCCTTAATAAAGATGCAGATAGTGCACATGATTTATTTGAGGAAATGAGTGAGAATTCAATCAATCATGCCTCCATGGATACTTTTAACTGGTCCCAGCAGCCTAGATCAAATGTTAATGAAGTTCATGACTCTCATTCATTTGATATGGAATTGATCTGTAACAAACTTGATAAGGTGGACTTGGTTGCTAAGAGAATGAAAGAGTGGATGGCTGGCAATTCTATGAATAACTCTCGATCCACTCAATCCCAAAATTTGGGATTCCATTCCTCACGAGCTCCTTCTAGACGGGAGTTCGTGAATCAACTCGATGAGGCTCAACCTGTGAGTCAGCATTTTTCGGAATCCCACGGGTTCCAAACTGGGGCCTTTGATCCTAGTTTTTCTGATCCTTCCCTTTCTTTCTCTCCATCCTCACCCTATGAGGATGTCTGTGCTATACAAGAGAATGTTAGATCCAACCCCTACTCGAATGCCTATAATCCAGGTTGGAGAAACCACCCTAACTTCTCTTGGAAAAATCTGGGGCAACAAACCCAATTCCGACCCGGCAACTATGCTTCGCAATGACCAATGGGTCAAGGTCAAGTATATACTCAGTTGCCTCCGAATCAGGTCAATCAGCCAGCTTGGAATGCCCATCAACTCACAGGGTAGGCTGATTTGAACCATCAAATGGTATAGATGTAAGGATCCATGCTCCAGCTCATGCAGTAAATGAAAAACTCATTGGACAACTTGCAATCCGGGCTCATTGCTAACTCTCGTCAACTCGGATCTCTACCATCCCAATCTGTACCCAACCCACGAAATATTATAAATTCGGGCAACCAAGCCCATGGGTACGGAAATCAGAGGGACCCACATGCACATGCTCAGGTGGTTGAGTAGGGTTCCTCGTCCTCTTCTTCTACAAATCAACAATTCATGGTTAATCAAGCCCCTCCAATCTTTCCTAACCCTCCCCAAGACCCAAATTCTTATGCGTATGCAAATTCTGTCACTTTAAGGAGTGGTAAGAAGACTCAGGATCCACAACCAAAATATTCTGATCTTTTGAATCCTGAAGAACCTGAGGAGAGAGAGGAGAATTCTAGAGGAGAAATCAAGGCTCAGGAACCTGATTCCAAAGATCTGACTCATGTTCCTTTTCCTGAAGCCTTAACCAAATCATAGAAGAAGTTTGTTGATAGCAATGAGGAGCTTCTGAATCTATTTAAGAATGTTGAGATCAATATCCCGCTTCTTGATACTATCAAGCACATACCGGCTTATGCAAGATTTTTAAAGGAATTATGTACACAAAAGTGTAAGTCGAGAGAATCTATTCCGAGGAAGGTGGTACTCTCCGAGCAGGCTAGTTCTGTTATCCTGCACTACCTCCCTCAGATAAAGAGAGATCCTGGTGCTCCATTGATTTCTTGCGTCATTGAAGATTATACATTTGATAGAGCACTTTTGGATTTGGGTGCATCCATTAACCTAATTTCGACTTCTCTTTATGAGAAGTTTGGGTTAGGTGAACTTCGACCAACTTCAGTAACGCTATAGTTAGCGGACCAGTCGGTCACAAACCTATGAGGGGCTATTGAAGATGTTATAGTTAAGGTCAAGGATTTCTATTTTCCTGCAGATTTCCTTGTCCTTGACATGGATGTACCTGATAATCTGAGGAACACACCCATCATTCTGGGGTGTTCGTTCCTGGCTACAGCTAAGGCCAACATTAATTGTGAAAGCGGTAGCATGGAAATTGCCTTTGGGGACCAACGAATGAAATTGGATATTTTTAAGGCGATCAACAAATTTGAGGATTGTGGATTTATTGAGGAACTTGACGAGGATAATGACAACATTGAAACTTGTTTGATGGTTTCTTCAATCGAAAGTTCCTCTTTAGATGATGAATTTGACCCGCAACCCTCTATGGCTGACCTGCCATCTTCGGAAGAGGTTATTGATTTTGTTCACTCACAACCTCTTCCTCTTGTTGAATCGTCAGCATCTACCCTACCATCAATCATCAACCCACCCCAGCTTGAATTGAAACCATTGCATGAGAATTTGAAATATCAATTTTTAGGACCTCAGAAGATGCTCCCTGTGATTATCAGTGCTAAATTGACAAAGGAGCAAGAGATTAAATTGATCAAGGTCCTGAAGGAACATAAGGAGGCAATTGGTTGGACCATTCATGACCTCAGGGGGATCAAGCCATCTTACTGTAATCATAGAATATTTTTGGAAGATGGATCCCGCCCTTCTCGCCAGATGCAGAGGAGATTGAATCCACATATGCGAGAAGTGGTCAAAAAGGAAATCATCAAGTGGCTCGATGCAGGAATTATTTATCCAGTCTCTGATAGTCCCTGGGGAAGTCCCGTTTAGATTGTTCCAAAGAAAGCCAGGATTATCGTTGTGACTAACGAGTGAGGAGAATCTGTCACAACTCGTTCAGCTTCCTCCTAGAGGGTTTGTATTGATTACAGGAAGCTGAACACAACCACTAAAAAGGATCATTTTCCCCTACCCTTCATCGATCAAATCTTGGAAAAATTAGCCAGGCAGAAGTACTTCTGTTTTCTTGATGGCTACTCGGGATACAACCAAGTTCCTATCCATCCTGAGGATCAGGAAAGAACTACTTTCACTTGTCCCTACGGAACCTTTGCTTTTCATAGGATGCCTTTCGGGTTATGCAATGTACCTGCAACTTTTCAAAGGTGTATGCTAGCCATATTTTTTGACATGTTGGGAGAGTTTATGGAAGTCTTCATGGATGATTTCTCTATTTTTGGAGAATCATTTGACTCTTGTTTAGCTAATCTGGAAATGATTCTTAAGCGATGTATCAAAACACGATTGGTCCTTAGCTGGGAAAAGAGTCATTTCATGACCCAAGAAGGCATCGTTTTGGGTCATGTAATCTCTGAACAGGGAATTGAAGTGGATAAAGCTAAGGTTGATGCTATCGCTAAACTTCCTCCTCCCACATCTGTTAAACAAATCCGATCATTTCTTGGCCTTGTGGGATTTTATCGAAGATTCATCAATGATTTCTCGAAGGTTGCTCGTCTTTTGAGCAATCTTCTTGCCAAAGAAACGGCATTTGTTTTTGACAAATCATGTCGAAAGCCATTTGATTTCCTGAAAATGGCAGTCACCTATGCTCTAGTGTTGCAACCATCAATTTGGACAGCCCCTTTTGAGATCATGACCGATGCTTCTGATTACGCGGTCGGGGCTGTCCTAAGTCAGAAAATTAATAGAAAGCCCTCTGTCATCTACTACGCTAGTAAAACTTTGGATGAAGCCCAGAGGAATTACACTATTACTGAAAAGGAATTACTAGCTGTAGTGGCCACTTTGGAAAAATTTAGGGCTTATCTCTTAGGGCCTCATGTTATCATCTATACCGACCACTCGGCTTTGAGACATCTCTTGGCCAAAAAGGATGCTAAACCCCGGCTTATTTGTTGGATTCTTCTGCCTCAAGAATTTGATCTTGAAATCAAGGGTAAAACTGGGGTACAAAATGTGGTAGCGGATCATTTGTCGAGACTCCTTAGTGATTCCTCTCGTCCGAACATTCCGATTGCTGACACTTTTCCAGATGAAACTATTCTCACAGTTTTAGGTGTCCACACCCCATGGTTTGCTGAGATTGTTAATTATTTGGTCGTTGGTCAAATCCCCCAGGAGTGGGCCAACCAACAATGAGATAGATTTAAATCTGAGGCCAAATACTACTTCTGGGAGGACCCTGAACTGTATCGCATCGACTCTGATTAGATTATTCGCCGATGTATACCAGAGAATGAATTCAACAGTATACTCGAGTTTTGCCATGCATCTGGGTGTGGTGGACATTTCTCCGGGGGAAAGACGGCTGCAAAAATCTTGCAATCTAGCTTCTATTGGCCATCTTTATTCAAGGATGCCCAGGATTTCTTAAGGTCATGTTCTTGATGTCAGGCACTCGGGAACATAACTAAGTGAGATATGATGCCCCTAAACCCTATTCTTCCCGTCAAAATTTTCGATGTTTAGGGCATCGATTTCATGGGACCCTTTATCCCTTCATTTGGACATCAGTACATTCTTGTTGCTGTTGATTATGTGTCCAAATGGATTGAGGCGATTCCTACCCGAACTAATGACCACAAGGTGGTCATCAATTTTGTCAAGAAAAATATCTTCAGTAGGTTCGGGATTTCGAGGGTTATCATCAGTGATGGTGGCACTCATTTTACTAATGCCCAATTCCAGAATTTATTGGCAAAATACGGTGTTAATCACCGAATTTTCACACCTTACCATCCCCAAACGAATGGACAAGCCGAGATCTCCAATCGAGAGATCAAGAACATTCTGCAGAAAACGGTTAGGCCTGATCGTAAGGATTGGACTTAAAAGCTTGAGGATGCTCTTTGGGCCTACCGTACGATGTATAAAATGCCCACTAGCATGTCTCCATTCCGTTTGGTGTATGGAAAGGCATGCCATCTACCCGTAGAGATTGAACACAGGGCATTCTGGGCGATCAAACAATGCAATTTAGATCTGAATTTAGCTGGGAAGACCAGGAAACTCCAACTATCTGAGTTGGAGGAGCTTAGAAATGATGCTTATGAGAATGCCAAGATTTACAAGGCTCAGACCAAAGCTCTACATGATCAACTGATTTCCCGCAAGAGCTTTGAGCCAAACCAGAAGGTTTGGTTATTCGATTCTAAACTTAAGCTCTTTCCTGGCAAACTTAGATCTAAATGGAATGGTCTATTCATAATTGACCAGATTTTTCCAAATGGAGCCGTTCAGATTTCTGACCCAAAGACGGGTAACACATTTAAAGTCAACGGTCAACATCTGAAGCTTGTTATTGAGCATATTCTTCCAGAACCCGTCTCAGACACAGTTGCTCTAGCCATTCTGTAACTTCTTTGGCTGGACTTCGCCTAGCTGACAGCATTAAACTCAGCAATTGTACATATGACACAAGGCTGATACGAGCTTCATATCCAGGTGACATCTTTCATATTTTACCTTTTCTTTCATGTCTCTTTTTCAATGAGAACATTGCATCAGCTAGGCATGGGGGGGTGGATTCATTTTTTAATCATTTGGTCAGCTTTGTGAAATTCATGTAAATTATTTTTCTCTCTTATTTATACATTAAAAAAAAATCAAAATTAGAAGGATTAGTTGGACATTAGGACTTTTCAATCATAGGAAATTTTACATTAGGATCTGAACACAAAGACCCTTCAGGTCTTTGGACTTAATTAGCCTGTGTATCAACTAAAATGTGGATTTGTTTTTCGATTCCTCACCATCTTAATTCTATTGTAATGGGAATAAATAAGTTTGGGTGATAAGTACACGACTTATCAACCCACCCTCTGATTTGAGGGAATTTTGAGTTTTAAGCATCTACACACTTTCTTTGCATTGACTCGTTGTTCGGCGATTCTAACGGAAATTAGGTAGCTAATGAACCTTCTAGGGTGATATGGCTGGCAAGTTATCGTGGGTAATAGCCTATAGGTAGGTTGTTCGGAGCCTAGTCACTGGACCTTTCTCTTTTTGTTGCCTCTAGGTAAATCTTAGACCAGGGAAGCTATCTACTTAAAAAAAAAAAATCAAAAAGAAAAGGAGAAAAGAAAAAAAAAGAAATAAACCACACTTCCAGCATGAGTATGGCTGGCAAGTTGTTAGTGGTAACAACTCATCGACCGGTTGTTCAGAACCCAGCTCAGTAAATGCACTGAAAATTCCCAAAACACTTAGGAAGAAGCGGAGAAGTAGAATAAACCGGGGAGATATACACTGGATTCACCCTTGTGTTGACCCCGTAAAAAAATAAAAGTAGGGAGAAAGCTACCAGTTGTAAAGATACACCTTTAGGCAGAATTTTTTTTGAGGTCACCTAGAGGCGTAGAAATCCGAAGTCTGTTTTAATTGCCGGTCAATGAGTCTACCACATTCACAATAAGGTGCTTAGAATTTAGAGTTCTCATTAAATCTTGGGTGAGTTGAATGGCCGTAGAAAGCCACTCTTAAACCCTAAAACTTGAAAATCCGAAAAAAAGAAATTAGAAAAGAGGAAAAAGAGAAAGAAAATTTTCTTTGAATAAGGCGAGGACTTGAGGTGGCCTGCATTTTGGCAGATACTTGGGCACTGTTGTGTCTTTGAAAGTTCAGATCCTAACTAAATAGTTTCTTAATGATTGAAAATAACTCATGCCCAAATAATCCAACCTAATTCTTTTATAAATAGCATATAGTTTTTACTAGGGACTAGCAAAAGATAGGCATGGGGGTATGATGTAAACACATTTACAATACTTAAGATGTCTATTTATGCATGTTCTTAAGCATAGGATTGCATTGCATGCTATAAATATTGCATAACATGCATCATCTTGCATTTAGAATAGTTTGAATAAAATGGAGGTTAATTGTCTCCTTTTATGTGCTTGGACAGGGCAGACTTTTTATCAGGGCCTCGGATCGAAGATCTAGCCATACAGATGTGATCAGGGCGACGATTGGAGTTCAACGACTCCAAGATTACCCTAATCAGGCATCTGTAGCATCAGATAGTGACCGGGGAACCCTAGAAGATCAAGGGACAAGATGGTGTAAATTCACACTTCAAACAACAAATCCGACCGCATGGATGGATTCAGATTGACGATCGCAGCCTAACGACACGAAAATCAACTCAATCCGACACCCGTGGCACCATCTACAATATCCAGAAGATGGACGGCCAAGATGGTGCCACGTGGCACCATCTCAGCCGTCCAACTGGCCCTTAAGACCGCTGCTGCTTTTTCAAAGAAGTTTTGGTGCATGATCTGGGCCATTGGATCTCAATCCAATGGCTGTGGATATGCACGCCTTAAAACATCCTTGCGCCCATCCACGCTCTGCAGCGCAGTGGGAGAGGGTGTTATTGCGAGCAGGCGACGCGCGATCGAATAGCGCGAGAGGGCGAGCGGCGCGGAATCGTATGAGCGGGCGAGCGTCAGATCTTGATCTGGCGGCTGCGGGCGCTCAATAGCGCCCACGCGCTATCGCACGCCTGCGCCTCACACGACATCGCACGTGGGTGGGCACTCGCTGAGGAGCGGGGAAGGCGCATCTTAAGCTGTCCGATCTCGCAATCGGATGGCTAAGGTTCAGTGAACTTGCGGAAGCGTTAAACGTGCGTGGAAGCCAGCAACCGTGCGGGCAGCGCCCACTACGCCTACGATGGGGCTTTAGCGACGATTTTATCCGTCAATAAAGACCCCTTATTTAATGTTTTAAAGATGTAATGACCAATTTGCCCCCACTCCTTGCAACTATAAAAGGAGACCCCCTCCACACGAAATTCTCATCCCTTCTTTCTCTTCCCTACCTCTCCAAAGCTCAAGAGAAGCTTGTCCCACACCCGGGATGCTCCTCGCGAGATAAAGTCCAAATTTTTGTCCCCGTTTGGAAGTGGATCCCGCAACGATGACGACGTGCTGCCCCGTTCCAGTTCTTCTGCTTTGTCCTCCTTCGTCCTGCTCTGTCCTCCTTCGTCCAGACGTCATCCCGTTCGGCTCGTACTCCAAGTGATCGTTGAGGAGGATAACTTCTCTCTCCCATTCTTCTTTACAGCTTTCTAGTGTAGAATTTTCCTACTTTCTAGTGTAGCTGATTTCATGCTTTCTAGTGTAATTCTTATTTGATTTTATTGTATAAACATTTTGAAATATTGAATGCATGTTTTCTCTCTCTCTCTTTTCCTTTTAGTCTGATTATTGTATAGCTTCATTGTAATTACATCGCCTTACTTTTTAAAAAAAATTCTAAAAAAAATAATTACAAATATAGATCGACGTAGCCTCTCTGTGTTTGACCCGGAATTTCAATTTCGGTACAAATTTTATTTGTTGAACACGAATTCTTCGCTTTCAAGCTACAACGACAAGGTTTTAACACCAAACACGTTAGCGTAGCAATTCGTTCGTTCAACAAAAAACTACTCATATTAGGAATTTGATTTCAAGGAATCAATTGAAGAGGATGCATGTCATCTATTATTGATACAAAATGCATGCAATCACTCACTTTCCATATAAATAAAATAAAATAATGAAATGTCTGAATGATTGTCACTATAAAAACAATGGTCATTAAAAACATTCCATATAGTAAATATGCTTATATATAGTATTACAAAAAAAGAAAGAGTTGACCGTAAGAGGAATAAAAAATCATTGAGAGTTAATTGTTGAATTGCCACATAATAGGTATGTATGCTCCATTACAAATCTTGTAATTACAAAGCTAATATGTTGTAAGAAATAAACATGCATTTATAATAACTAAACATTTATTTTGTAATAGAAACATGTGTATGTTGTAATAGATACAAAAACATGAAATATGTAAACAAAAATTGTAATACAAAATCACATTACATGCATAGTTGTAAAAAAAGAATGTATTATAAATTACGTTGCATGCATACCTATAATATAAAATTTTATTGTACACTTCGATTATAAAATTATAATACAAAATCGGATCATATGAACACTTATAATATAAATTAGCCTATAGACTTTGATTATGAAAATCGTAATACAAAAATATATTGAACACCTCAATTACGAAAATTTTAATATAAAATCGTATTACATGCACACTTGTAATACAAAATTTGACAGTATACTTCAGTTATATAATGGTAATACAAAATTACGTTGCATGCACATTTGTAATACAAAAATGTGCTATACACTTTGGTTACAAAAATTATAATACAAAATTAATTTGCATGCACACTTGTAATATAGATTGGTTTGTACGCATTTGTTATGAAAATTGTATTGTAAAATTACGTTATATGGAAACTTCTAACACAAAAATGTGTTGTACACTTTAGTTATGATATTTGTAAGACAAAAATACATTGCATGCAGATTTGTAATACAAAAAATGAGGTTTCTACTTTGGTTATAAAAATCATGATACAAAAATTACATTACATGCACACTTGTAATACACAAAATATGAAGAATTTGTTGTTACGTAAGGACAAAACTAAGTAGGGACAAATAAATAAAATAATGAAAATTGAAAATACTAGGATGAGATGAATGTTAGTTTCCATACTTGAAAATGTCATAAATGAATATAATAATATTGATCGATATAATTCTATATATATCATAGTGGTTTCGGAAATCACCATAGAAAATGGTGTGCTGGTATCATCAAACGAAAGAACGATCCAATGGTTGAAATTACGTGCTTTTTAAAGGTTTTAGGAGTAATGTGCTCACATGATACTTTTCATATATATATATATATATATTCACCCTATTATATTATTTTTTTAATTCTCTTTTTTTTTTAGTATACTTCTAGGTAGGTAGCTTGTCCAAATCCCATTCAAAAACATCTCCTAGACAAAGGCTTAAATAGCTAAAAACGTGAAGCTACAATCTAGACATCCTATAGCTGGGGATCAAACCCAATGCAACATGTTAGTCATACCCACAAAGATCAAATGACCCTCAGTATAAGCCCTATTGACCACTTAGATTTTAACAGGTAGTCGCCCAAAAGATAAGTCAATGCAAAAGTACAAGTGTAGATTGATTAATTTTCAAAAACCTTTCAAACCAATGGGTGGAAAGATAAGTCACATACTTATCACCCCTTCTGTTTAATATTTCAACTTTCTCAAATCTTGTTCAAAGACTTAAGAGAGAAATCATATTTTAGTAAATGCCATGAGTTAATTAAGTTGAAAATGACCTTAAGAGTCTAAGTGAAAAGACCTTGATTATACGTTCCCTAAGATTGGTAAACCGTCAATGTCAACAATTTTCTATCTTTCTTAGATCAAGACACTAGAAATGACGGATTTCTTTTTTCTTTTTGTAATTTTTTAATTTTTTCAACAAAATACATTCAATTTGTTTTTAAAAAAATAGCAAATGAAAACACAGAAAACATGAAATTTGGAGACTAGGTATATAAATACAACTCAATCAAAATTAGAAATCCTCCCTGCCCCCCCACCCAACCCCATATGTATTTCATGCAATATCCTCTTTGTATGCCATAAGCACAAGAAAAGGGTAGAAATCACTTGAAGATCCTGAGTTGGCACATTAAAGCTTAACCAGCTCTAATTCTAAAAACCAATCCAAATTATATATAAGCTAACTAAATCTTAATATATACAACAAAAAGTGCTAGGTTGCCTTCTAACAAGTGCTGAGTTTTATACCTTCAGTCGGGCCTAAATTCTAAGAAGATGAATCAATTAAAATCGAAGAGAGGGTCAAGAGTAGGATAACAAATAGATCGATGAGAGTCAGAATTAGATGTCTGCAAATGCAGACCAGTGATGCAACCCCATATCCAAAGGTCGAATACTCGATAGATGGAGAATCAAGGATGACTGCATCCATCTATTTTCTAGCAATAGGTAATGAGGTGCGATCTTTAGTTTGGGTCTGAAATGACCTGCTGCTCTTGGGTTGGATAAGACGTCTAGATTGATGGTCGGACATCTGAAAGTACGGAAAACCGTATGTGCTTTTTCCTTTCACGTGCATGCGACATGCATGCATTTTCTCTCTCCTCCAGCCTCCTCACCCGAAACCCTAAACACCTTCTATTTAAACCCAACCCCCTCCCTCTCAATCACCACAACCTCCACCTTCTTCCCTTAGCATCTGCCCCTCCCCATCCCTTGTAGCCACAAGGGGAGGAGAGATGCTCGCAAGCGGAGAAGAGGGAGAGAGTGTGCGAGTGTGAGCGAAGAAAGAGAGAGCTAGGGGGAGCTCGAGTGTGCACGAGCAAGAGCTCATGCAAGGAGAGGAGTCGTGCGAGAAGGAGCAGCTCGTGAAGGGGAGCTTCGTGACCTCTTGAGGCTACTGGAGAAGGAGCTGTAGGCGATGCAGAGGAGTCTGTGCGGACAAGAAGCTCGCGGGAGAGTTTTGTGATGAGTCCATTTTAATGGACGAATATTACGCCTAAGTAACTTTAATTATATCTTTTAGGTTTGTTAATAACTATATTAAGTTATAGAATGTTTGCATGCATCTTGATTTAGGTTTACATCTATTCTATAACTTACTATGTGCTTTTTATGTGCAGGAAAAATAAGTGGCAAAAGAATGAGGAGGAAAGGGTAAATTACCCTTTCAAATGACCGGCGGCTGCTCTTTTCCCTTTCTATCGGTCACCCTCAACAGCCACCAGCCTGAAGAATGTCTCCCATGCCAAAATTAGAAAAGGGATTTGAAAATCCCTTGATTGGCGCACGCGGGGAGAGAGAGGAATTAAAGAGAGGAGGTTGAGAGAAGAACAGAAAGGCATCTTCCCCCTTGCGGGGAAAAACTCCACCGCATGCACTGTGCCCCCGCACCGCTCCTTCACCATCGCCTCCAAGCCTGCACCGCACATCCTCCTTCTCCACCTTGTGCGCTTGCAGGCTCGCACTCATCTCCAGCTAGCCCGCAGGTGCACACCTCCGTGCGCCTCTCTCCCCAGCACCACCTGGCACCTACACTGCCTGCAAGTGCCCGCAGGCACTCCCTTCTCCAGCACCCCTGCAAGCGCACCTGCAAGCATCCGCCTTGCGCACCCTCTCGCCCGGGCGTGCCTCAACCTTCAAATCTCACCGTGCGCCCGCACCTTCCAGCACCCACAGGCACTACCTCCCTTCAGCCTGCACCGCGCCCTAGCGCAGCACAGCTCACCCGCCGCATCTGCAGATTGCTTCCACCTTCAGCAGCGCCTCAAGCCCGCTGCCCCGTGCCTCTGCCCGCAGGCACTCCCTTCCCCAGTGCCCCTGCAAGCAAGCCTACAGGCATTCGCCTCAGCACGCCCACCTTCCACGCACGCTCCAACCTTCGCCAGCGCCTCCCTGCAGGCGCATCTTCTCCGCACCGCATGCTTGCCGCAGCACCACGCTCCATCTGCAGCAAGCGGCTACAACAGGCAGCCTCCGCCGGCGTCTTCTTTTCTGCCAGCCGGCCGCCTCTGGCCATCTCCATCGACGCCGCCGCCTCCATCAGATAGTCATCATCCTCGCCAACATCCCTTACTCGTGACAGCCCCGCCGGTGCTCTCTCTCTCTTGCGAGGAGGAGAGAGAGCAAATGCCCTATTTCCTCCACCATTAAAAATTATGGAAAATGCCATTGTCAAGTTACTATTCATTTATTTTTTGAATTAATATATTGCTATACAATTTTCATGGACACCCCTTGCTTAATTCGAAATTATATATAATTGATTTCTCCTTCTGAATGACATACAATGTGAGATATAGATTATATTGTCATTAGTTAGAAGATTAATATTAACATTGTTTGCTATTACCAAGGTCATTATTTAGAATATTATATTGTGGTAATTTTGCATATGCACCCTCATCTTCTTGATTAATTATCTATATTGAGAATTTATGCTGGAAATGAGAGCACTAGTTAGCATGCATCTCTATTAATATTCTCGATTCCTATATGCATTATTACTCTTTTTTTTTTTAGGCTAATTCCTCCCTGTAGAGACGACCTAACTCTTCGTGGTTAGTTTTGAAAATTTAAATGTTTTGAAAAGTGATTTTCTACCACGCGATTAAATACAATGGCATATCATTTTATGTTAAAGTTTTCAACGAAAACGAAGATCGCTCTTTCAAATGGTGCCGTTGCCGGGGAGGAAAAATGCCTATTAATTTTTTGGGAATTTTATGCTATTTTTATGCTATTATGAAAGCTTTTCTGAATTACTAACTATGGATTTTCTTCTGTGCAAAAACACGTGGCGAATGCGACGGGCACATACAGCGGAGACGATCTTTTTGGTGGACCTTGAGGCCACCCGGAGGATGGCAACAGGAACACGTGAGCCTTGATCCCACGCACATAGGCTTATGGAGAAGCCTATTTCTGATTTAGTCAGTAGGTTTTAGTTACATTTAGTTAGATAGACATTAGAATTTAAATTCTGCCTTTTGGACCCTTGTTGGGTATTTTTGGGAATGTGTCCCCAATGACACTTTATTTCTTATCGCTCTTATATGTGGGAGCGTATTTTCGGGAGCGTGTTCCCATTTATTTAGATTATAGGATTATTTGAACTGTTTGAACTGAATTTCGGTTAGTTAGTTAGATTAAGTCTGTTTGTTTATTATATAAAAAAAAATTCGAACTGCCTGCTAGAAGCTGCATATCTATAGAATGACCATCTAGGACTGAATGAGCAGCATTTAGTTTATTTTTATTACATTGCATTCATTACTGCACGAAGAAAGCTGGAGTAAGGTACATCTTTTGTTGAGCATTAATTACTTGTCATGCATATGCATTGAACCTAAATCTAAGACCACTAAAGTGCTTGAATCAAATTAATTCAGTGGTCACTTTAAAAAATTAGGACTGTTAAGAGGTTGGACTTTAAAATCTGTGGCTGAAAATTATGTGCAAAAGGATCTTATTTGCGGAATTTCAAAAAATCAAAACACGATCGTATGCTTGCACACTTGAGACACTGTGCACCTCACATAAGGTCACTAGACAAATTTCTACCTCTCTTCTTTTACACCACAAGGGAAGTTAGTCGGAAATCAACAAGCCTATCCACCAAGTTACTTCGGTTCCTCGTGTGTGGGCTCGATTCGAGACTTCTATCCCTTGCGAGTAGGTTATAGGCACCAACGAAGGTTGGCTTAGGAAGCGTAATTTTTGCAAAACTTATTTGGCCACTAACTAAACATATAACTCTAAGACCTACAATCTACTAAAAATAGATCCCGTTGAATTTGCGTTTGCTTTGATAATGGAACTCTTTAGGAAGTTTTCTGCTTATATTCTGAATTTTGCTAAATCCTAAGAGAGTTAAAATTGTTTTGCTTAAAGAAATGGATTACTCTTATTCCTATCATTCAGATTATCAGAGTCAATACTTCCCATCTTTTAATTAGGATCCCATGCTCCGAGCGTATCCATCCTTTGATGGGTACATTGACAATTCATGGGATCATTCTCATTCTTACCCTGGGAGTACTGGCTTGATAACTCCCACTTTTGAGCAGAGTCTAGGAGTGGGATTTTCCAATCCTGAAATCCATACTTCCATGCAAACACCCAACCCTCCCACCCTTCATGATTTTCCGTATTGAGGTTGGATAGATACCCCTAGGCAACCAAAGCCTGAAATTGACTATCCTCCCCAACCTGATAATAGTAGCCTCTCATCTTTTATGATAGAAATGCAAAAATAGAAAAAGGAAATAATGGAATCAATGGGAGATGTTGAGGAATAGTCAATAGTTAAATGAAGAAATAAGACAACTTAGCTACATGCTTCCCAATAATCATGATCCCTACCCAATAAACCATGATCATGAAAATAATTCTGAGGAACCTAATGACAATAGGGATCCAATTTTAGGTAGCTATCACTTAGACTCTCCCAATGAGACACGGTCACTAGAGGATAACGATCATAGTGATTATCCACCTGAATTATATTGTAGTCAAAAGCAAGGGAAGATGCTACCTCTTGAGGACCTTGATCCCAATGACTGTATTCTCCTTACCCCTACCAACCCAGGTCAAGGTTGTATTATTCCTATCATTTCCCCTATTAATTATTTGGTGGAATCTCATTCTACCCTTAGTGAGCCTACTCCTGACCCTCTACTTAGGGAATCAACACCTACCATTCAGCATCCTGAGGATTTAAATGCACCCAATGAAGGTGACCCTAAGGGAATAGAGGATGATCAATTCTGGTCTTAGGGATATGAAGAGTGTAATTCAGAAAATGAGGATGCCCCAATAGAGGAACCTGGACTGAAAATCTGGAATGAACCACAGGGGAATTATTTTGAGGATTTACCTCTAGAAGATAGAAATAATATGATTAAATCCATATTCCTTCCTTCTTTTGAGAGTCATCCTCCATCAAAATAGGACTTGATATTAGAGGAGGACAAACAAAATAATGAGAAGTCTATGGGAGACTCTTGGGAATAAAACACGTCAATTGAGGATTTATACCCCGAGAAGAATGACTAATTCAATGATATAGGCTTCCTCCAAAATATTAAGACTGATCCTCCTTTAGAAATAATTGAGCATACTAATCCAACTCCTAATGAATCACATATACACCCCGACAAATATTTGAGTGAACCAAACAAATCTGGGAATGAGCTGAATGATAATGATTCTTACATTTTGACCCTACCATCAAAAAGTTGTAATTTGGAGTCTACCCTTGATTCAAATATGACTCTGATCATTAATGCTAGGCAAGATAACTTGAAGTTGTCTACAACTGTTAGGGAGTGTACACAATCTGAATCATTGTTGGAATTGGACCTAACACCAACTAAGCCCTCATTGGACTTAACCATGACCTTCCAACACTACAAACAACCCTTATACTCCCTAACCGATCCTTGGCTCAGATCTCTGCTCATGTACATTCTTTCTGGAGAATATATCAGGCCACTACATCCTAGAGTAGAATGGCGAGTGTGAATTGATGCTTGTACTTTTACTCTCGCCATTCAAGGGTTTGAACTAATTATGTGTATATCTTTTAAAACCCGTCCTACTCTGGAGGATCCTTGTTATCCTCCACTTATTCCATTTCGGGAGGTCCCTTTTCATATTCCATTTATTATTCCTAGACCTCTCAAGGTAGCCAACGAGATTTTCTGTTTTCATTTCTTCTGGCGAGCATTTGGAGTTACATTGCATCATCAGCTCGCCAACATCCGTGGTTACCTGTTTTCTAGGCCTGCACTATTATGCATATTTTTATGGCCTAACTTTGTTTGTTTGGAACTAGACTTATAGGTTCCTTCTTATTCTGGCTGCTGACAGAAAATGCAGCACTTGTTGGGAGGCAACCCCGCGGTCTGAATAACACCGTCTTCAGGTGATTTCTTTCCTTTCTCCTCCTATTTTAATTTTACAATGGGGACATTGTAGAATTTAGGTATGGGGGAGTGCATTTGCATTTTAGGAAGTATTCATGCATTTAGGTTAGTATAAAAAAATTAAAAAAAAAATCTTCCTTTCTTGAGTTAAATGGGCTAGTCCTTAGCAAAATACCTTTGTCATTAGAGGTTTTTCTTCCAGAATTATTTCTTAAGTTTAGAATCCAGTACATTTATTTCACATGCACGTAGACTTGGTAATGGATCCTTGAGGAAAACCAATAAGCATTTGTAGTCCACTGAACCCTTGGACAGTTCATAGGGAGTCAGGCATACTATCTTCCAGTAGATCCACTTCATATTTGTGAGAAGAAAGTAGAGAGATTACTGGTGCACTAAGTCTAGTGTAAGGACTCTTAAGTTTTGGATAATTAGATGATGATACTTCAGAGTTAGGCGTAGTTTTCACTCTCTGTTCCTGTGTACGTACTTTGAGTGAATTCCTGAGAGTCACCAAATAAGGCAGATACACAGAGATTGAGTCTTAATAAAGCTATAACTATGGTGGATGGTTACGACTATCCTTCATAGAGTCCTCGGCTAAAGGAGGGTAATAATGTCAAAGGTTAGAAATACGCCTGTCCTATCCATTCCTTCCTGGTGCCGAGGATAGGCACTTCCACCAAATAAGCCACACAACTTCCTCTTGACCATCATCATCCTTAATAATGCCTCGTAAATAAAAGTCTGTGTTGTGTTGTGTTGATTGAAAAAGAAATAAAAACAAGAAGAAATAAAAAAAAAGAAAGGGCGAAAAGAAGAAGAAAAAGAAGAAATAGAAAGAAGAAAAAGAAGAAATAGTTATATTGCAAAAAAAAAGAAGAAAAAAAGAGTCTGAGTTTCTAATGTAATATTGTTTCTGAGGCAACAGAACACTTTTCGCATTCCATCAAATATGACCCATACGTACCTTTTAGTATTTCTGATCGCTCGAATATTGGTTGAGGACTCTAACTTAGTTGTAGAGTTATTAGGACTTTAATTGAAGTGTGGATGTCATCTAAGGCCACCAAATAGTGAGTACAATTTCTAAATCTGGCGAGATTTGTGATCTCAGAAAGAAAAAGAAAGGAGGGAGTACCCAGGAACATCAAGAGAACATAGTTGTGTAGCCTCGCTCATAGTTGACTTGTCTAATAGTCTAAAGATATAGAGTCTGCAGTACTAGACTATTTGTAGCACCAGATGAGTGTGTGCCACCAAATACAAATCCATTGAACTTGATATCTCCTACCTAAGCCAAACGCCGGGGTCAAATTACAGATTATCGTCTGCTTTATCCCCGAGAGAAGTAGTTTCCTATCCCGGCAAAAATATTTACCAAGGGTGAAGTACGAACTCCCAATGCGAATTGGCTCTTTCACTTGGATCTGTTACCTAGGCTATCAGCACTTTACATTTGTCTAGATTTCTAAAGTTTTGAAGTAAGAAAAGAAGAAATCTTCTAATTATTTCTATTATTTTTCATTTTTGCTAGGGACTAGCAAATCTTAAGCATGGGGGTATTTGATGAGTCCATTTTAATGGACTAATATTACGCCTAAGTAACTTTAATTATATCTTTTAGGTTTGTTAATAACTATATTAAGTTATAGAATATTTGCATGCATCTTGATTTAGGTTTACATCTATTCTGTAACTTAATATGTGCTTTTTATGTGCAGGAAAAATAAGTGGCAAAAGAATGAGGAGGAAAGGGTAAATTACCCTTTCAAATGACCGGCTGCTGCTCTTTTCCCTTTCTATCGGTCACCCTCAACAGCCGCCAGCCTGAAGAATGTCTCCCATGCCAAAATTAGAAAAGGGATTTGAAAATCCCTTGATTGGCGCACACAGGGAGAGAGAGGAGTTAAAGAGAGGAGGTTGAGAGAAGAACAGAAAGGCATCTTCCCCCTTGTGGGGAAAAACTCCACCTCATGCACTGTGCCCCCGCACCGCTCCTTCATCACCGCCTCCAAGCCTACACCGCGCATCCTCCTTCTCCACCTTGCATGCCTACAGGCACGCGCTCATCTCCAGCCAGCTCGCAGGCGCACACCTCCGTGCGCCTCTCTCCCCAGCACCACCTAGTGCCCACACTGCCTGCAAGTGCCCGCAGGCACTCCCTTCTCCAGCACCCCTACAAGAGCGCCTGCAGGCATCCGCCTTGCGCACCCTCTCGCCCGCGCGTACCTCAACCTTCAAATCTCACCATGCGCCCGCACCTTCCAGCACCCACAGGCGCTACCTCCCTTCAGCCTGCACAGCGCCCTAGCACAGCACAGCTCACCCGCCGCGTCTGCAGATCGCTTCCACCTTCAGCAGCCCCTCAAGCCCGCTGCCTTGCGCCTCTGCCTGCAGGCACTCCCTTCTCCAGTGCCCCTGTAAGCACACCTACAGGCAACTGCCTCAGCACGCCCACCTTCCACGCGTGCTCCAACCTTCTCTAGCACCTCCCCGCAGGCGCATCTTCTTCGCACCGCGCGCCTACCGCAGCACCACGCGCCATCTGCAGCAAGCAGCTACAACAGGCAGCCTCCGCTGGCGTCTTCTCCTCCACCGGCCGGCCGCCTCCGGCCATCTCTGTCGACGCCGCCGCCTCCATCGGATAACCATCATCCTCTCCAACATCCCTTGCTCGCAACAGCCCTGCCGGTGCTCTCTCTCTCTCGCGAGGAGAGAGAAGAAATGCTCTGTTTCCTCCACCATTAAAAATTACAGAAAATGCCATTGTCAAGTTACTGTTCATTTATTTTTTGAATTAATATATTGCTGCACAATTTGCATGGACACCCCTTGCTTAATTTGAAATTACATATAATTGATTTCACCTTCTGAATGACATACAATGTGAATATTGATTATAGTGTCATTAGTTAGGAGATTAATATTAACATTGTTTGCTATTACCAAGGTCATTATTTAGAATATTATATTGTGGTAATTTTGCATATGCACCCTCATCTTCTTGATTAATTATCTATATTGAAAATTTATGCTGGAAATGAGAGCACTAGTTAGCATGCATCTTTATTAATATTCTCGATTCCTTTATGCATTATTACTCTTTTTTTTTAGGTTAATTCCTCTCTGTGGAGACGACCTAACTCTTCTTGGTTAGTTTTGAAAATTTAAATATTTTGAAAAGTAATTTTCTACCACGCGATTAAATACAACGACACATAATTTTATGTTAAAATTTTCAACGAAAACGAAGATTGCTCTTTCTTTTTGCGTACTGGATATTTTCTAGTATCAGACGTCTAGAGCATCTCCCACATGTCTGGAATAGTAGAGGGACATCCGGAGCTGAAGCCGGACATTTGAAAGCATGCTTAGTGACAAGGTACGTGTTTCTGCACGGTTTCCAGTCGTACAGGCCTTACCACAGGAGACTTTTAGCCATTTTTGGCTCTATGTGCGCTTACGCAGGTGCAGAGCATTGGAATGGCACATGGTGTGCCCTTTGAGGCACTTTTGGACATCTGGGCACATCGCCAAACATCTGACCGTATTTCTAGACGATCGGAAGGAGAGTCCGACGTCTAGGACTTCCCTCAAATGATTGTAGAGGGGTTTGGACATTTAAAGAAATTGCAAGAAACAAAGGGTGAGTTCTGACATCTTTTAAGACATCTGGGCCTAGTTTCAGACATCTTATTTTGGACAGTATGCTTGTTTTTAGCCCGTTTAGGGCACAAACAGAATCAGATTTTCGTAAATGAAGTACCGTTGTTTTCCTCTAGTTTCTCTATGAGTTAGTGTTACTTGTATACAATTTTGGACTCGTTTGATGTGACTGGTCAATTGTATAGTGTAATGACCTGTCACACTTTTAGCCTTTTAAGACATTTGGAGTCTCAGTCAAACGTCTGTCCAGACGTCTGGACCCGTTCCGAGACGTCTGAAAATGAAATTTTTGTACTACACACTACGCTCTACACGCAGGTGGCAGGCAGAACCCTCCTTTCTCTCTCTCTCTCCCTTCCTCTTCTTCCCCAAACCCTAAACCCCACGCCTTCTATGTAAAACCCCCTCCTACCTCCTCTCCACTCCACACACCAGCCACCACCACCTTTAGTGCTGTGCGGAATGCTTTCCCATGTGCTTTTGGACGTCTGATCACATCACCAAACATCCGGAGGTGCGTCCAGACGACCAGAGGCATTGTCCGATGTCTGGAACTACCTTCAGATGATCGCAGAGAAGGTCTGGACACCTAAGGATATCTCATGGACTTAAGGTAAAGATTTGGAACCTTTTAAGACGTCTAGGCTTATTCCCAGACATCTAATTTTGAACAGTAGGCACGGTTCTGACCCGTTTGGGGTTCGTTTTACGCAAACGAAATACCTATACTTTCATCACGAGTTCCTTCACGTACTAGAGTCCTTTGTACACTGTTCTAAACTCTTTTTTTGTGATGTATTCCCTGGTATAGGATTTCAACCTGTTGCATGTGTGGGGCTCACGAAGACGCTTGGGTCTGCGGTTTGAGCCCCCATTACTCCTGTGTTGCCTGGTAGAGTGGTTTAATTCTGTTAATAATATTTAAATAAGAATGTGCTTGTGGAAATAGCCGAATGGACCCTAGGATGTGGCATGAATCCTAGGATAGAAAAATGAATGAACCATTTGTACTGTATGATGTATTTGCATGCATGATTGAGATAAACTGCTAGCAATTACCTGTATTATAATTGTGGGTTGCCTATTAGAATATGAGCTGCCTGTAATTAATGAACAATTACCTGTGAACTCACTAGCTGCACGTATCGAATTATGAAAACACGAGCTGCATGTATATGGATGAAAAATAAATTGTGAAAGGTGAAATCTGGATTGGGATAAATGAGGTGAACATGAGCACGAATCCTATGGGGAATTAGGAATAGAACTCCTGTGGATATACGAAAATCTGGAATGTAGATGGGAAGTGTGCTGGCCCTTGAGTACGTGGTACCAAGGAGAGCAACTGTCCCCTTTTGTGTAGAGAGGAGCTAGCCTCCCTCAGGTTGAGACCTGATGTTAGGATTGACCACCCTACATCGACTCCTGTTGGCCCTCGTGTACAGGGTATCGAGGCAAGCTACTAGTGTAGGGAGAGAGCTAGCCACCCCACGAGGCCCGGGGTTCAACTAGCCATCCTACATCGACTTGTTAGACCCTCTGGGCAAACTAGGGTAGTCAGAAGAGGGTGCGCGGACTATAGAGGGGTGAAACCCCTGTTCTGAGAGGGCAAGGCCCTATACTATTCCTTACTGTACTTTGGGCATACCCACCAGCGGAAATGACTGACCGCGTGTCAGTGCGGGGTAGCTACCCGTGTGCTTATCACGCATGTCGTAGTCACCGCTACGTCTTAACAGTGACCTTCGGGTGGTTGACTGGGTGTAGGACTATCACAGGGTACTCTCCCAGGCAGGAGAGCACCACGTGTACCTTCTACTTTATGAAAAAGACTGCACTCAAGATCGTTCCCACGAGGAACATGCAAGATCAAGAATATCTGGATGTTTGAGAGAAATGGGTGAAACGGAAATACATATAAAACAGATAAATAGAAATGAGAATTAAACTTGTTGCTTTTACTATTTTTGGATAATATAGATATCACTCTACTCAGCGTTTGCTGACTCTGTCTTTTCATAATACTGTTCAGGACCAGGAGTTGAGTAGCCCGAGCTTTCGACTACGGAGGGTGCTGGGACCAGTCGAGTCCAGCCGTAGTTTTTCAGTACTTCCTTTTCATTCCTTTACTGTTGTAGTAAGTATTGGACTGTTAGTTACTGTTTGTCTCCACTGTTTACTTCTGCTTTCCGTTGTTATTGCTTTGTGGTGGTATGTACTAAAACAACAGATTTATTTCCCTTTACTACTTGTACGTTTCTTCTGCTTAGTTATATTGCATATGTGAATGTGGTTTACTTTCTTGCTTTTTGGTTATTTCTTGTTGGACGACTGGATCTTAGGATTAGTCTAGGCAAGCCAGTCTCGGGTCCTATAGGGATCCGAGAATGGGGTCGTAACAAGATGGCATCAGAGCAAGGTCGTCTCGAGAAATGAACCAATTGGCTTGAGAATAACCATTCACGTACATATAACTAGGATATCCACAACAACGTATCACCTTGATATTCGTTCCGAGTCTTTTCTCGAAGAAATTCGGTATTGTTGACCCTCTTGTTTTGTCTTTCACGTCGCCTTGCAGGAGATGCCTCGTCGGGGAGTTCTTGAGGCGAGCCGTGGTCACGGCTGTGGACGAGGTCGGAGGGGCGGACGTGCCAGGTCTGAGGTACTAGTTGACCCACCTCTTCTCCTGGGCATTCAGGCCCAGGATCTCATCTAGCTGATCATGGACACTATGGGAGAGGAGCTCCACCAGCCTCCACAGGCACCTCTCCCTGAGGACGTGGAGGGGGAGTCCTCGGTGGGACAGAGAGACTGCCGCAGCGCCAAATGAGTAGGAATGGGAGGGGGTGGTCCTCCACCGCCCCCACCACACTTTGACACTTTTGAGCACGAGCCCTCCTTGCCTAGAGGCATGCCCGTTCCCCTACTGCAGCTGCACCACGAGCTTTTCGAACAGTTCCGAAAGCTGAAGCCCCCATCCTTCAAGGGGGATGAGAACTTGTCTGAGGTAGAGAACTGGCTGGAGCAGATAGAGAAGGTGTTCGATACCCTTCGCCCTCCCATGGAGTGCCACGTGGCCTTTTCCACGTACCAGCCAGAGAGCACGGCACACAGGTGGTGGAGGGCAGTCAGAGGCCAGGAGAGGAGAGAGTCGACGTGGGACTAGTTCGTGACTCTCTTCTACGAGCGGTACTTTCCGCAGACCTGGCAGGACCAAAGGAGGCGGGAGTTCCACACTCTCCGTCAGGGGACGATGACTGTTAGCGTGTACCGCACGTGTTTTCTAGAGCTGTCACGTTTTGCCTAGACAGCCATGTCTACAGAGGAGGAGCACCTGTGGAGGTTTACCGTGGGGCTTCGACCTGCTATTCGGGGGTATGTCAAACCCTTGAAGCTGGCCACCTTCTCACGAGTGGTTGAGGCAGCCATGACCTATGAGGTGACCAACCCAACCGCATGAGACACCGACAGCGGACGGAAGAGGCCCTATCAGCCAGAGTACTCTCAGGACCATCGGGAGAGGAGGCACACGGCACCCGTAGGAGAGCCGTCTCATTTTGCGGGGCCATCAGTGGCCTTTGGGGGCCTTAAATAGTGGCCAGCTGCCAGCACTGGACCCCCGCCCAGCCACCAGGAGGGACCTACTGAGGGAAGAGATTGTGTTCCCCTCTACTACCAGTGTGGCCAACCGGGCCACATCAGGAGGGACTGCCCATCTAAGGTCAGAGCACAACAGATGCTCCCCGCACCGAGCACTAGGGTCCAAGCTGGTGATCGTGGTCCTCAGGCACGTGGGGGATGGCAGCAGTCACGAGGAGGGTACCGGCCAGCGGCTGCTCTTCCGACCCAGAGTGTAGCTGCTTCGTCTGCACCGAGGACTAAGGGGTGTATCAACGCCCTGACACATAGAGACGCCAGGGCTTCTGGTTCAGTGGTGGCAGGTATGGTTACCGTTTCTGGCAGATTAGTGTACGTACTTTTTGATTCTGGCGCCACACACTCTTTTGTTGCTGCAAGTTTTGCCATTAGTTTAGGGTAGGGCAGTGTACTATTAGAGGATCCATTTGTGATCAGAGGCTGTTGAACGATTATTTACGAAGCTACGCTAACGTGTTTGGTTTTGGAAAACCCGTCGTTGTAGTTCGAAAGCGAAGGATTCGTGTTCAACAAATAAAATTTATACCGAAATTAAAATTCCGGGTCGAACACAGGGAGGCGAACGTTTGATTTAAAAACTTCGCGTTTCTTTTTATTTTGTCACAAAGAAATTCAATTTAAACTATCTAAGTATCTACAACAAATAAAAGAGACAGAGGGAGTAAGAGAGAGAGAAAGAATACTATACACGGAAATCAAAATGAGATGTAGAATAGACAAGGAATTTATCATAAAAGAGTTCTTTCGTTACAACTAGAAAACATAAAATAATTACTCTAGAAAGCATTAAAAGAATGGAGGGAGAAATGTCCTCCTCGACGATCGCTCGGAGGACGAATAGACTACTCTTAGAAAGCAGTAAATCTATACTAGAAAGCAGTAAAAAGAATAGGGAGAGAGAAATCCTCCTCGACGGTCGCTT
Source organism: Thalassia testudinum (assembly GCA_037157565.1). Classification (NCBI taxonomy): domain Eukaryota; kingdom Viridiplantae; phylum Streptophyta; class Magnoliopsida; order Alismatales; family Hydrocharitaceae; genus Thalassia; species Thalassia testudinum. The sequence goes on from JAZHRO010000031.1 coordinate 153,489,074, forward strand.
GGAGGACGAGCCGGACGGGACGACGCCTGGACGAAGGAGAATGAAGCGGGACGAAGGAGGACGAAGCAGAAGAACGGGAACGAAGCAGCACGCCGTCGTCGTCGCGGGATCCACTTCCGAAGGGGGACGAAAATTTGGACTTTATCTCGCGAGAAGCATCCCGGGTGTGGGACAAGCTTTTCTTGAGCTTTGGAGAGGTAGAGAGGAGAAGGAAGGGATGAAAATTTCGTATGGAGGGGGTCTCCTTTTATAGTTGCAAGGAGTGGGGGCAAAATGGACATTACATCTTCAAAATAATAAATAAGGGGTCTTTAGTGACGGATAAAACCGTCGCTAAAGCCCAGCCGTCGCCGCCGCGCCCACGCGCGCCCGCTCGGCTGGCCTGCGCGCGTAACGCATACGCACGTCCGCGTCGTCTCAGCCGTCCGATCGCGAGATCGGACGGCTTAGATCGCATCCGCGCCCGCTGCGTAGCGCGCCCGCCCGCGTGCGATCGAGCGTCCACCAGAGCGTCCAATTGCGCGTCGGAGCTATCGGGCGCGCGCGGCCGTTGGATCTTCATCCGACGCTCGTGCGCGCCCGCTCGCCCGCGCCTTCCACCCCCTCACCGCGGCTCGAACCCGCGACCTCCGCTTCGCCCGCAGCTGCGTCGCCGCTGCGCTACGCAGGCGAAATGGTCGCGCGGACGTTTTTAAACGCGAGCGACCGCAGCCGTTGGATCGAGATCCAACGGCGGAGAGGAGACGGTGAGCGGTCTTCACAGGACTCCTGCGGCCGATTGGGCGGCTGGGATGGCGCCACGTGGCGTTATCTTGGCCGTCCATCTTCTGGAAGTTGTAGATGGTGCCACGGATGTCGGATTGACTCGATTTTTGTGTCGTTCGGCTGCGATCGTCGATCCGAATTCATCCGTGTGGTCGGATTTTCCATCTGAAATGCGGATTTACACCATCCTGGCCCTTGATCTTCTAGGGTTCCCCGGTCTCTATCTGATGCTACGGATGCCTGATTAGGGCGATCTTGGAGTCGTTGAACTCCAATCGTCGCCCTGATCATATCCATACGGTTGGATCTTTGATCCGAGGCCCCGATAAAATATTTGCCCTGTCCAAGCACATAAAAGGAGACAATTAACCTCCATTTTATTCAAACTACTCTAAATGCAAGATGATGCATGTAATGCAATATTTATATCATGAAATGCAATCCTATGCTTAAGAACATGCATAAATAGACATTTTAAGTAGTGTAAATGTGTTTACATCATACCCCCATGCCTATCTTTTGCTAGTCCCTAGCAAAAACTATATGCTATTTATAAAAGAATTAGGTTAGATTATTTGGACCTGAGTTATTTTCAATCATTAAGAAATTGTATACTTAAGAACTGAACTTTCAAAGACACAACAGTGCCCGGGTATCAGCCAAAATGCAGACCGCCTCAAGCCTCGCCTTATTCAAAGAAAAATTTCTTTTTCTGTTTTTACTCTTTTTTTTTTTAGATTTTCAAATTTTAGGGTTTAAGAGTGGCTTTCTACGGCCATTCAACTCACCCAAGATTTGATGAGAACCCTAAGTTTTAAGCATCTTATTGTGATTGTGATAGACTCGTTGACCGGCAATTAAAACGGACTTCGGATTTCTACTCTAGGTGACCTCAAAAAGAATTCTGCCTAAAGGTGTATCTTTACAACCGGTAGCTTTCTCTCTACTTTTATTTTTTTTAACGGGGTCAACACAAGGGTGAATCCAGTGTATATCTCCCCGGTTTATTCTACTTCTCCGCTTCTTCCTAAGTGTTGTGGAAATTTTTAGTGCATTTTCTGAGCTGGGTTCTGGACAACCGGTCGATGAGCTGTTACCACCGACAACTTGCCAGCCATACTCGTGCGGCGAAGTGTGGCTTATTTCTTTTTGTTCTTTTCTCTTTTTTGATTTTTTTTTTTTTTTTTTTTAAGTAGGTGGCTTCCCTGGTCTAAGATTTACCTAAAGGCAGCAAAAAGAGAAAGGTCAGTGACTGGGCTCTGGACAACCTACCTATGGGCTGTTACCCACGATAACTTGCCAGCCATATCACCCTAGAAGGTTCATTAGCTACCCAATTTCCGTTAAAATCGGCAAACAACGAGTCTGTGCAAAGAAAGTGTGTAGATGCTTAAGACTCAAAATTCCCTCACATCAGAGGGCGGGTTGATAAGTCGTGTACTTATCACCCAAACTTATTTACTCCAATTAAAATAAAATTCAAGTTGGCGAGAACTCGAAAAATAAATCCACATTTTAGTGGATATACGGGCTGATTAAGTCCAAAGACCTGAAGGGTCTTTGTGTTCAGAACATAATATAGTATTTCTTAAGATCGAAAATTTTCTTAAACCCAAATTCTCTTTCCTAATTTTGATTTTTTTTTTTTTTTTTAAATAAAACAAATCTACGAAGCTGACGAATGAATTCAAAGATAAATATCCATCCCCCCATGCCTATCTAATGCAATGTCCTCATTGTATTAAAAAGACATAAAACAGAGTGGAAAAGCGTAGAAAGCACCTGAATTGCGTGGATATCGGGTCCGCTCCGAGATGAAAATGAAAAAGAACTGTATATGTGCTGAGTTTAGTGCCTTCAACTAGGCACACTATACAAAGAAAAGAAATGAAGAATTCACATGTGCAGGTCAGAATTAGAATAAACAGAAGAATCCTCTGACCTGTCAGCAGAGGTCCACAGATGTGGACCAGATTGTGGTGCAGACCCACACCCCATAATCGAGAATATCTTAGGTTCTGGATAAAAATTACCCAAAACCTAAAATCAGAATGCAAGCGGGGTCGGGCCTGCGATTTGTGAGGATGCAACCCAAGGCCAAAATGTCGGGTTACAGAGAATTGAAGCGCAAAAGGATAATCGTTAAATGTGTGCTTGAGTTTGACATCCTCGAAACAAATGTCGTAAGGGTTCTGATTTGATGGTTTCAGTTTAAAAGGAACCCTTCGACTCAATCTTCCATTTCCTCCAAAATTGACTTCCCAAATCAGAATTTCCCAGCTCCTATCCTCCTCATTTGGCATATCAAATTCCATGACCTCTTGTATATTCATCACCCCGTCTGAAATCTCCAAGTCTAGATGATGTGGCAAAATCAAAATTGACTTGGGTCTAATTATCTCAGAATTAGAATCATCAATAAGCTCAACAGGGTGTAACTGATAATCAGGGCATTGAATTAATTCCTCCAGAAAATGCGATTCTGGATCCGTATCGTGTACCCTAATAAGATCAGTTTCCTCAGTTATTGGGCTATCAAATGATCTATCAGATTCCTCAGGCCCAATCGTCTCACAAAAATCGTGATCTGAAAACTCGTGTGAGACTTCGCAACTTGAATCTTCACCATCAGGATCCGTATCAATGTATGTCCCAAAATCATTTGTCACTTTGCGTTCCAAGGAGACATACGTTTCCTCGTAACCTGGCTCAGGGATTTCAGGTGAAGAAATCAAATCATCCTTAATTGGTTGTTTTAATTCAATCTGGTCAGCTTCGTAACACGTGTCCCCCCCCAACAGGTGCCTGAGCGGGTTCTGTCATTGGCTTTCCTGAAGAGAGTTCATCCTGGGAATTATTCCAAGATTGAATCAAAGCAACCACGAGTCTCATCCTCAATTTCGCTAATTTCCCAAGTAGAAACTCACCCGGGTTCTTATCCTTAACATCCTGGAGCCAATCCAACAAAGACTTGTTTAAATCATCAATCATTTCAATCAGGGGCTCCAATCTCTCAATGCAAGGTATTGGCTGAACTTCTAAAGATTGAATGATATTCCTCAAGTTAGCCAGAACCTTATCTTGAACCTGATTAACCAGAACCAAATGAGTTGGTTCAGGGTTGGGCGGGTTTGACATCAATGTAGAGGAATTAACGAATTGAGATTCGTTATACCCATCCTGATAATAGGTCATTTCAGATTGTTCAAAAGATGGAGATGACCTAAAGGCAGTGAAATCAGAGGATGGGTAAGGATCAGTGTATCCTTCTTGATTGTAGATCGCATTAGGTTGTTCATGAAAGGAGGACGATCTATAATCGATGCAACTCTGAGAAGGATAGAATTGAGAATCAAAGTGTTCAGGGTTAGACCCTAAACACGGGGGTCCGGAATTGTATCCCCAATCTGAATTATCCCAACTAACTGATGGTCGATTACAATACGAGTTGGGATAATCATCATGTTGAGGATAATTTACAACAGGAGGGAAAGAGCGGGAATGCGTGAAATATGTGGAAGGATTCATGAGACACGGGAGGAAGAAAGGTGCCCTGCAATACAAACAATCAAACCTGTCCTTAAATGGGTTAGCCTATAGACCTACAGACTCTCAAAACCCGTCTTGAGATAAAGGAACGATTTGATCTACTTCTGTCTGTTCAATCCAACCAGTTAGAAGGAGGGACTGGGGAGAAGGTTCTTCCTTCGGCTTGCGCCTCCGGTTCCTAGTGTACCCCCCAGCCGCGATCGTTTGACTCTGCTCCCTTAGCTAGACATCAGATTGAACAGTAGAAACAGACTAATCGAAAATAATCTCGTTCTGAGTTCTGAAGAGCGAGTCCAATCCTTAAGGCCAACGTCTACTCTGTTTTATTTAGGGCTAGGTTTGAATGTGCTTTGGAATGTGATGGGCCCTTTAAATGGGTTGTGCCCTTAATGATTGATTGCTTTGTGTGTGCGTGCACAACCAGTGGTTTTCAAGCAAGATTATTTTTGATGTGATGAATTTTAAGGTTCAAATCTTGCTTAGTAGCTTTTAGGATTCAACTTTAGGTGTTTTCAATCAAGTTTCATTGGCACACCAGGTTTTGCAAGCACAGGTGAAGATATTTTCCTTTAAAGTTTAAAAAGAATGTGGAGTGCCTGGTAGATCCCTAAGAGTTGAACCTAATTGGCAGCTACTTGATGAGTTGATTTTATTTGAAGTGGTGCGCCCAAACAACTCAAACAACTGGCCTGATGCACCACCTAATTAGGCACACAAATGATTACCCAATCTGATTTCTACTCGATTATGTATTTGGATGTGTGTACCGGCTCCTAATATTGGTTTACCGATTGAGTTAGAAAATCAGATGAGGTTGTGTACCTCTGTGAGATTTTTTTTATTATTATTATTTTTTTAATGTGGGGGTTGGAGTGAGTATGGATGTCAAACAACAAACAATCTAACCTTAGAGTTTATAAGAACACCTAGGTTGATTGATGTTTGAATTATTATGTGATGAAATGAAATCTAATGGGTGGGAGGTGGGGGATAACTTACAAAACCTTCCACAACACTTTACTCCGATCTACCGCTTTTGCCTGTCTCGAAAGAGTACCTGCAATTACAATAAGAAAGGAGAAAAGTGAGGTAAATGATTTGTAAGTTACAAAACGCGAAGAGAAATCAAAGAGCGTTGCCTCCCCGGCAACGGCGCCAAAATGTTGAACGATTATTTACGAAGCTACGCTAACGTGTTTGGTTTTGGAAAACCCATCGTTGTAGTTCGAAAGCGAAGGATTCGTGTTCAACAAATAAAATTTATACCGAAATTAAAATTCCGGGTCGAACACAGGGAGGCGAACGTTTGATTTAAAAACTTCGCATTTCTTTTTATTTTGTCACAAAGAAATTCAATTTAAACTATCTAAGTATCTACAACAAATAAAAGAGACAGAGGGAGTAAGAGAGAGAGAAAGAATACTATACATGGAAATCAAAATGAGATGTAGAATAGACAAGGAATTTATCATAAAAGAGTTCTTTCGTTACAACTAGAAAACATAAAATAATTACTCTAGAAAGCATTAAAAGAATGGAGGGAGAAATGTCCTCCTCGACGATCGCTCGGAGGACGAATAGACTACTCTTAGAAAGCAGTAAATCTATACTAGAAAGCAGTAAAAAGAATAGGGAGAGAGAAATCCTCCTCGACGGTCGCTTGGAGGACGAGCCGGACGGGACGACGCCTGGACGAAGGAGAACGAAGCGGGACGAAGGAGGACGAAAAAGAAGAACGGGAACGAAGCAGCACGCCGTCGTCGTCGCGGGATCCACTTCCGAAGGGGGACGAAAATTTGGACTTTATCTCGCGAGAAGCATCCCGGGTGTGGGACAAGCTTTTCTTGAGCTTTGGAGAGGTAGAGAGGAGAAGGAAGGGATGAAAATTTCGTATGGAGGGGGTCTCCTTTTATAGTTGCAAGGAGTGGGGGCAAAATGGACATTACATCTTCAAAATAATAAATAAGGGATCTTTAGTGACGGATAAAACCGTCGCTAAAGCCCCGCCGTCGCCGTCGCCGCCGCGCCCACGCGCGCCCGCTCGGCTGGCCTGCGCGCGTAACGCATACGCACGTCCGCGTCGTCTCAGCCGTCCGATCGCGAGATCGGACGGCTTAGATCGCGTCCGCGCCAGCTGCGTAGCGCGCCCGCCCGCGTGCGATCGAGCGTCCACCAGAGCGTCCAATTGCGCGTCGGCGCTATCGGGCGCGCGCGGCCGTTGGATCTTCATCCGACGCTCGTGCGCGCCCGCTCGCCCGCGCCTTCCACCCCCTCACCGCGGCTCGAACCCGCGACCTCCGCTTCGCCCGCAGCTGCGTCGCCGCTGCGCTACGCGGGCGAAATGGTCGCGCGGACGTTTTTAAACGCGAGCGACCGCAACCGTTGGATCGAGATCCACCGGCGGAGAGGAGACGGTGCACGGTCTTCACAGGACTCCTGCGGCCGATTGGGCGGCTGGGATGGCGCCACGTGGCGTTATCTTGGCCGTCCATCTTCTGGAAGTTGTAGATGGTGCCATGGATGTCGGATTGACTCGATTTTTATGTCGTTCGGCTGCGATCGTCGATCCGAATTCATCCGTGTGGTCGGATTTTCCATCTGAAGTGCGGATTTACACCATCCTGGCCCTTGATCTTCTAGGGTTCCCCGGTCTCTATCTGATGCTACGGATGCCTGATTAGGGCAATCTTGGAGTCGTTGAACTCCAATCGTCGCCCTGATCATATCCATACGGTTGGATCTTTGATCCGAGGCCCCGATAAAATATTTGCCCTGTCCAAGCACATAAAAGGAGACAATTAACCTCCATTTTATTCAAACTACTCTAAATGCAAGATGATGCATGTAATGCAATATTTATATCATGAAATGCAATCCTATGCTTAAGAACATGCATAAATAGACATTTTAAGTAGTGTAAATGTGTTTACATCAGAGGCCCAAGTGGCCAGTTGTCTGTAGCTGAGGAGGTCTACACGGATTGCGAGGTTAATATAGGGGGACACAGCCTCCCTGCTGACCTGATTGTGATACCGATGGAGGATTTTGCTGTGATCCTAGGGATGGACTGGCTGTCCGCCTATCACATCCTAGTGGATTGTTTCAGGAGGAAGATCATATTCTCCATACCGTAGTTACCTCTCTTTGAGTTTCACAAACAGCTGGTGGACGGAGGTTTCAGATGCATCTCTGAGCTTTGAGCAGCGAGGCTTTTGAGCTAGGGGTGTGAGGACTTTTTGGCCTGTGTAGTGGCAGAGCCTAGCACCGTGGCTAACTTTCAGAGTATTCTGGTGGTTTGCGAGTACCCCAATGTTTTTCCGGAGGAGCTGCTAGGACTACCGCCCGAGTGCGAGATCGAGTTTGAGATCTCACTTGTACAGGGGACCAACCCCATTTCTACTGCACCGTACTCGATGGAATCACTTGAGCTGTGAGAGCTCAAGTCACAGCTACAGGACCTATTGGAGAAGGGCTTTGTGAGGCCCAGTGCATCCCCGTGGGGAGCCCCTATGCTATTTGTGAAGAAGAAGGATGGTACCCTGTGACTTTGTGTCGACTACCGACAGCTGAATAGGGTCACCATCAAGAACAAGTATCCACTGTCGATGATTGACGACCTTTTCAACCAGTTGTGAGACACCACAGTGTTCTGCAAAATAGATCTGAGGTTGGGCTACCACCAGTTGAGGATCAGGGAGACCAACATCTCCAAGACAGTTTCCGTACCTGGTACAAGCACTATGAGTTCTTGGTCATGCCATTTGAGTTGACCAATGCTCCCGCTGCTTTTATGGATTTGATGAACCAGGTTTTCAAACTGTACTTGGACTAGTTTGTGGTGGTTTTCATCGACGACATACTCGTTTACTCGCAGGATCAGGCATAGCACGAGTAGCATTTTCGGATGATCTTGGACACTTTGAGGCAACGCAAGCTGTATGCCAAGTATAGCAAGTACGAGTTTTGGTTGAGGCAGGTGACTTTCTTGGGCCACGTGATCTCAGGGGATGGTTTGGATGTGGACCCAACCAAGGTTGAGGCCGTACTCAGGTGGGAGAGGCCATGTATAGTGATAGAGATATGTAGCTTTTTGGGATTGGCAGGTTACTATCGGCGGTTTATCAGAAGATTATCTCAGATTGTGCATCCTATGACCCAGCTAACTTGGAAGGACGTGCCCTTTCCTTGGATAGATGAGTGCGAGGCATGTTTTCAAGAGTTGAAGGAGAGACTGACTTCAACTCTTGTGCTTACCATCCCAGACAGCAGTGGCGGTTTTATGGTTTACATAGAATCTTCGTTGCAGGGGTTAGGGGGTGTGCTCATGCAGTGGGGTCACGTTGTTACTTATGCTTCACGACAACTGAAGCCCCATCAGCATAGCTACCCTACCCATGACTTAGAGCTGGCAGCTGTTGTCTTTGCGCTGAAGACATGGAGGCACTACCTTTACGGTGAGACTTTCGAGATTTTCACGGATCATAAGAGCCTTAGGTATTTATTTAACCAGAAGGAGCTCAACATGAGACATAGACGTTGGTTAGAGCTCCTAAAGGACTACAGCTGTAGCATCTCCTACCATCCAGGGAAGGACAATGTGGTGGCTAACGCCTTGAGTCAGAAGGCACCCGCCCACTTGGCCAGTCTACAGGCACAGAGTTGGAGACATATGGAAGAGTTGGGTAGTTGGCGACCTCGGGAGTCACAGGGGTATTGTGGGACAGTGACAATGACGCAGCAGATGCGACCAGAGCTGATAGACCGCATCATCACAGGACAGATGACAAATCCGTACTTATAGACACTACGGGACAGGGTGTTGACAAGAGACCCAGGAGACTTTTCCTTTACAAACGAGATACTGCGCATGAGGGGACGCTTATGCATTCCTAGGGAAGAGGAGTTATTGAGAGAGCTCCTGGCTAAGGAGCACGGGTCCAGGTTCACCATACATCTCGGGAACACAAAGATGTATCATGATCTAAGACATGAATTTTGGTGGAGAGGGATGAAGCGGGATGTTGGTGAATTTGTGCAGCAGTGTTTAGTGTGCCAACAGGTGAAGGCCGAGCACCAAAGGCCTGCAGGGCCGTTGCAGCCACTTCCTATGTCAGAGTGGAAGTGGGAGATCATTACCATGAACTTGGTGGTGGGTCTACCGGTTGCCCAGTGAGGACACGACGTAGTCTGGGTGATAGTAGACAGGTTGACGAAGACGACGCATTTCTTGTCGATCTAAGTCACCTTGGGACCAGCATAGTTGGCAGAGAGGTACATTAGCGATGTAGTGCACTTGCACGGAGTTTCGTGTGAGATTGTATCCAATAGGGATACCCGTTTTACTTCCCAGTTCTGGGCTGAGTTTCAACAGGCTTTGGGGACATGTTTGAGGTTCAGTACCACTTACCACCCCCAGACAGACGGACAGTCAGAGCGCACCATATAGACACTTGAAGACCTTTTACGTGCTTGTGTACTAGATTGGAGAGGCTCCTTCGAGGAGCATTTACCCCTGGTAGAGTTTGCATATAATAACAGTTACCACTCAAGCATCGGCATGGCACCTTACGAGGTTCTGTACGGATGGAGGTGTACTTCACCCTTTAGTTGGGTCGAGGTGGGGACCAAGTGGGAGGTTGGCCCCAGGCTGATCCAGTAGAGTCAGGAGGTGATAGAGCAGATTCATAGACGACTTCGCATTGTCAGGAGCAGGCAGAAGAGTTACGCTGACCCGAAACGCAGAGAGGTGCAGTTCGAGGTTGGGGATCACGTCTTTCTCTGTGGTTCGCCCATGAAGGGCCTGCAGCATTTTGGGGTGAAAGGGAAGCTTACGCCGAGGTTTGTAGGGCCCTTTGATGTCCTAGAGTGGGTGGGACCCGTTGCTTACCGGCTTGCCCTTCCTCCCCAGCTTTCTGGAGTGCACGACGTGTTCCACATGTCCAACATCAAGAAGTACGTCGTTGATCCTAGTCAGGTTCTAAGCCACAAGAGTCGAGGTGGGTGACGACTTGACCTACCCCGAGGGACCAATGCAGATATTAGACAGAGCCATCCGCAGTCTGAGACAGAAGCAGGTACCACTGGTGAAGGTCGTATGGAGAAGCCAGTGGTACGAGGAGGCTGCCTGGGAGCCTGAGGCGGCGATGCGAGAGCGGTACCCAGAGCTTTTTGAGGGTACGTATTTTTAGACCTACTTCGGCCCTCTTTAAGTTATGCGTTTTATGTTCCTTTTTCCGCATCCTAGCTAGCTCAAGTTTTGGGGACGAAACTTCCTTTAAGTTTGTTATGATGTAATGACCTGTCACACTTTCTGCCTTTTAAGATGTCTAGAGTCTCAGTCAGACGTCTGGACCCGTTCTCGGATGTCTGAAAATGAAATTTTTGTATTGCACACTATGCTCTGTGCGCGGTCGACGCACAGAACCATCCTCTTCTCTCTCTCTCCCTTCAACTTCTTCCCCAAACCTTAAACCCCACGCCTTCTATATAAACCCCCCTCCTATCTCCTCTCCACTCCACACACCAGCCACCACCACCTTCAGTGCTGTGCGGGAGTGACGAGAGGGGGTGAGCGAGGGAGAGTGAGAGGGAGGAAGGAGGAGAGCTCGGTAGGAGGAGGAGGCCGAGGTCGGAGGCGCTTTGGTGGAAGCTCGGTGGAGCTTGCACGGCCACCGCGGGCATGTGCGGGAGGAGGAGAGAGCTCGGGGAGGTAGCCTCCCGATCCTCTGCAGCAGTTGGAGCTGCGGCGGTGCGAGGCAAAGTGAGCGGAGAACACTGTGAAGAGTTCCTAGTACTAGAAGTTTTCTAGTATCAGACATCTGGAGTGGAGTCCAGACGGCTGACGGAGTACCTAGATGTCTGGAGCTAAGGTTAGACGTCTGAAAGCTCATTTATCGCAAGGTACGTATCTCCCTGCACCATGCATATCGCAGTGCAAGGGTATATGTCGGCTGATCACGCCTACAATGTCGTACGCAAGTGCAGCCTTGGGAACGAGCTCGGAACGCTTTCCCACACACTTTTAGACGTTTGATTACATCACCAGACGTTCGGAGGTGTGTCCAGACGACCAGAGGCATTGTTCAACGTCTGAAACTGCCTTCAGATGATCGTAGAGAAGGTCTAGACGTCTGAGGATACCGTAGGGGCTTAAGGTAAAGATCTAGCACCTTTTAAGACGTCTGAGCTTATTCCCGGACGTTTGATTTTGAATAGTAGGCACGTTTTTGACCCGTTTTGGGTCCGTTTTACGTAAACGAAATACCTGTACTTTTCTTGCGAGTTCCTCTACGTACTAGAGGCCTTTGTACACTATTCTGAACTCTCCTTTTGTGATGTATTCCCTGGTATAGGATTTCAGCTTGCTGTGTGTTTGGGGCTCGTGGAGATGCCTGGGTCTGCGGTTGGAGCCCCCATTACTCCCGTGTTGCCTGGTAGAGTGGTTTAATTATGTTAATAATATTTAAATAAGAATGTGCTTGTGGAAATAGCCGATGGAACCCTAGGATGTGGCATGAACTCTAAGATAGAAAAATGAATGAACCGTTTGTGCTATATGATGTACTTGCATGCATGATTGAGATAAACTGCTAGCAATTTATTGTATTATAATTATGAGTTGCCTATTAGAATATGAGCTGCCTGTAATTAATGAACAATTACTTGTGAAATCATCAGCTGCATGTATCGAATTATGAAAACACGAGCTGTCTATATATGGATGAGAAATGAATTGTGAAAGGTGAAATCTGGATCGGGATAAATGAGGTGAACATGAGCATGAAGCCTACGGGGAATTAGGAATAGAACTCCTATGGATAGATGAAAATCTGGGATGTAGACGGAAAGTGTGCTGGCCCTTGAGTACGTGGTAGAGAGCAAATGTCCCCTTTTGTGTAGAGAGTAGCTAGCCTCCCTTGGGTTGAGATCCGAGGTTAGGATTAGCCACTCTACACCGACTCTTGTTGACCCTCGTGTATGCAGTACCGAGGCGAGCTACTAGTGTAAGGAGAGAGCTAGCCACCCCACGAGGCCCGAGGTTCAGCTAGCTACCCTACATTGACTTGTTAAGCCCTCTAGGCAAACCGAGGTAGTCAGACGAGGGTGCGCGGATTGTGGAGGGGCGAGACCCTTGTTTGGTTCTAAGGGGCGAGACCCCTGTTCTGAGAGGGCAAGGTCCTATACTGTTCCGTGCGGTACTTTGGGCGTACCCACTAGCAGAAACAACTGACCGCGTGTCAATGCAAGGTAGCTACCTGTGCACTTATCACGCATGCCACAGTCACCGCTACATTTTGACAGTGACCTCGGGGTGGTTGACTGGGTGTAGGAGTATCACGGGGGACTCTCTCGACCAGGAGAGCACCACGTGTACCTTTTACTCTACGGAAATGACTGCAATCAAGATCGTTTCCATGAGGAACATGCAAGATCAGGAATATCTGGATATTTGAGAGAAATGGGTGAAACAAAAATACATATAAAACAGATAAATAGAAATGAGAATTAAATATGTTGCTTGTACTATTTTTAGATAATATAGATACCACTCTACTCAGCATTCACTGACTCTATCTTTTCATAATACTATTCAAAACCAGGAGTTGAGTAGCCTGAGCTTCCAGCTGCGGAGGGTGTTGGGCCCAGTCGAGCCCAACCGTAGTTTTTCAGCACTTCCCTTTTGTTCCTTTACTGTTGTAGTAAGTATTGGACTGTTAGTTACTATTTGTCTCTACTATTTACTTCTGCTTTCCGTTGTTATTGCTTTGTGGTGGTATGTATTGAAACAACATATTTATTTGCCTTTACTACTTGTACATTTCTTCTGCTTAGTTATATTGCATATGTGAATGTGGTTTACTTTCCTATTTTTTGGTTATTTCTTGTTGGACGACTGGGTCTTGAGATTAGTCGAGGCAAGCCTGTCTCGGGTCCTGTAGGGATCTGGGAATCGGGTTGTAACATATAGGTCGTCGGCCAGTTGAGCACGCGGGACCCATGGAGGCGACAGGACCTGCAGTTTTAGCCCCCATTCCTCCCGTGTTTCCTGGTAGAGTGGTTTGCTTTAATATCAAGATTTAATAAAACTAAGTGCATGTTTAGATTAACATACTTAAACTCTAAGGCGTGAAATGAACCCTAGGGCAGAAACGAACGAATCTCGCTCAAGCTACACTATCTTTCCTGAGATGCATGTTAAACCAATTTGCTAGCAAATGTATTATTCTATTGATGTGATGCTTTCTTTAGAAAAACACGAGCTGCCTGATATACAAATGAAACCTTTAATGTGAATAGTGAGATCTGAATGATGGAATATGGAATGAAAGAAATACAAGCATGAGCCTTAAAGGGAATTAGGATAAGGACTCCGATACATGGAAAGAACTTAGTAAGTAGACGAGAAGTGAGCTGGCCCTTGTGTACGCAGTACCAAGTAGAGCAACTGCTCCTTTAGTGTAGAGGGGAGCTAGCCGCCCCTTTGGTTGAGATTCGGGGTTAGGTCTAGTCACTCTACACCGACTTCTGTTGGTCCTCCTGTACATGGTACCGAGGTGAGCTACTTAGTGTAGGGAAGGAGCTAGCCACCCCACGGGGCCCAGGGTTAGGACTAGCTACCTACATCGACTCTTGTTAGGCCCACTGGACAAATCCGGATAGTCGAACAAGGGTATGTGGACTGTGGAGGGGCGAGACCCTTGTTCTGAGAGAGTAAGGCCATGTGCTGTTCCGTATTGTACCTTTAGGTATACTCGCTAGTGAAAACGACTGACTGTGTGCCAGTGCGGGAGAGCTACCCGTGTGCTTATCATGCGTGCCGTAGTCACCGCTACGTCACGACCGTGACCTCGAGGTGGTTGATCGGGTGTAGGATTACCACAGGGGACTCTCCCGACCAGGAGAGCACCACTTGTACATCCTACATCATGGAAAAGACTGCAATCAAGATCGTTCCCGTGAGGAACAGGCCAGATCAAGAAATGATTAGATGAATAAAGGAGCAAACAAATTAGAACTACTTGGTTGAGCTAAATGAAAATGAATAATTAATTAATTGCTTGCCTTAATTACATGTAAATGGCTGAATTACCACTCTACTCAGCATTCGCTAACTCCAAAAATTTTATAACCATGTTTAAGTCAGAGAGTTGCGCAGCCAGCACCATCGGCTGTAGAGGGAGCTAGGCCCAGTCGAGCCCAGCCTTAGCGGTTGACGTTTTTTTGTTCCTTCACGTTTCTTTTGAGTAGTGAGTATTTTGTTATATGTAATACCATTTTAGTCACTTTTCCACTGTACTTTCCACTGATGTTGTTGTGATGGCCTGTAATATTGAGACTATTCGTTCTTCTTCCTTTACTCTCTTATTATTTTTCTGCTTAGTTACATTGCATGTATGATTGTGGAATATTTTCTGCTTTTGGTTATTTCTCGTTGGACGACTAGATCTTGGGATCAGTCTAGGCAGGCTGGTCTCAGGTCCTGTAGGGATCAGTTATCGGGTCTAAACAAGACGGTATCAGAGCAAGGTTGTCCCAAGAAATGAACCAAATGGTCTGAAAAATAGTCACTCACATGCGTGTAACCAGGATAGCCATCACAACGTATCGCTTTGATCTTTGCTTCGAGTCTTATTTCTTGATGTAATCTGTTATCATTGACCATTCTTGCTCTTTTCTTATGTCTCCTTGTAGGACATGCCTTGTCGGGGAGTTCTCGAGGCATGCCACGGACGTGGTAGTGGGTGGAGTTGGAGGGCGAACGTGTCGAACTTGAGGCATCAGTCAACCCACCCCTCTTTCTGGGCATCCAAGCTCAGGATCTCACCCAGCTGATTCGAGATATCGTACGGGAGGAGCTCCAGTAGCCTCCTCGACCACCCCTCCTTGAGGACGTGGAGGGAAAGTCCTCCGTAGGACAAGGGAACCATCGCAGCACCGTACGAGCTGGAGGGGGAGGGGGTGATCCTCCTCCACCCCCACCACCCTCAGACACTTCTGAGCATGAGTCCTCCTTGCCTGGAGGTGTACCTGTTCCCTCGTTGCAGCTCCACCACGAGCTTTTCGATCAGTTTTGGAAGCTGAAGCCCCCTCCTTGAAGGGGGATGAGAGCTCGTCTGAGGCAGAGGACTGGATGGAGTAGATAGAGAAGGTGTTCGACACCCTTCGCCCTCCTGTAGAGTGCCGCATGGCCTTTGCCATGAACCAGTTGGAGAGCGTAGCCCACAAGTGGTGGAGGGCAGTCAGAGGCTAGGATGGGAGAGAGTCGATGTGGGACCAGTTCGTGGCTCTCTTCTGTGAGAAGTACTTTCCGCATACCTGGTAGGACTAAAGGAGGCAGGAGTTCCACACTCTCCGTCAGGGGGCGATGGTTGTTAGCACGTGCCGCACACGTTTCTTGGAGCTGTCACGCTTCGCCCCGATAGCTGCATCTATTGAGGAGCGCCTGTGGAGGTTTACTAGGGGCTCCAACCTGTGATTCAGGGGTATGTGAAACCCCTGAAGTTGCCCACTTTCTCTCGTGTGGTTGAGGTGGCCATGACTTATGAGGAGGCCAACCTGACCACGCGAGACACTGACGGTGGACGGAAGAGGACCTACTAGCCAGAGTACTCACAGGGCCATCGGGAGAGGAGGCACATGGTGGCCGCAGGAGAGCCGTCTCATTCTGCGGGGCCACCAGTGGCCTTTGGTGGCCCCAAACAGGAACTTGCTGCCAGCACCGGACCCCCCCCCAACCACCAGCAAAGACCGATTGAGGGAGGAGGCTGTGCCCCTCTCTGCTACCAGTGTGGCAAACCGGGCCACATACGGAGGGACTGCCCATCTAGGGTTGGAGCATAGCAAATGCTCCTCGCACCGAGCGCTGGAGGCTGAGCTGGCAGCCGTGATCACTAGGCACGTAGAGGAGGACAGCAGTCACGAGGAGGGTACCGGCCAGCTGCTACTCACCCGACTAAGAGCGTGGCCGCTTCTTCTGCACCTAGGGCTGACGGGCGTATCAATGCCCTAACACATAGAGATGCCAGGGCATCAGGTTCTGTGGTGGCATGTATGGTTATCGTTTCTGGCAGATTAGTCTACGTTCCTTTCGATTCTAGTGCCACACATTCTTTTGCCTCCTCGAGTTTTACCGTCAGTCTGGAACCGGGCAGCGTACTGTTAGAGGTTCCATTCCTGATTGGAGGTTTAGGTGGACAGTTGTTCATAGCAAAGGAGGTCTTTACAGACAGCGAGGTCAGTATAGGGGGACACAGTCTTCCCACTGACCTGATTGTAATCCCAATGGATGACTTTGGCGTGATCCTAGGGATGGATTGGTTGTCTGCCTGTCATGCTTTGATGGACTGTTTTGAGAGGAAGATCGTCTTCTCCATACCAAAGTTGCCTCCCTTTGAGTTTCACGACAGCCAGTGGATGGAGGTTTTAGGTGCATCTCTGTGCTTCGAGCAGCGAAGCTTTTGGGCCAGGGTGTGAGGGCTTCTTGGCTTGTGTTGTAGCAGAGCCTAGTCCCGTGGCCGACTTTCAGAGTATTCCGATGGTCTGCAAGTACGCCGACATTTTCTCAGAGGAGTTTTCAGGACTACTGCCTGAGAATGAGATCAAGTTTGAGATCTCACTAGTATCGGGGACCAGCCCCATTTCTACTGCACCATACAGGATGGTGCCACTTGAGCTATGAAAGCTTAAGTCATAGTTACAGGACCTGTTGGAGAAGGGCTTTGTGAGGCCCAGTGTCCCCATGGGGAGCCCCTAGGTCGTTTGTGAAGAAGGATGGTACCCTACGACTTTGTGTCGACTACCGATAGCTGAATTGAGTGACCGTCAAGAACAAGTACTCGCTGCCTCGTATCGATGACCTCTTTGACCAGTTGAGAGATGCCACAGTGTTCTCTAAGATAGATTTGAGGTCAGGTTACCACCAGTTGAGGATCAAGGAGATCGACGTCTCCAAGATAGCTTTCCGTACTCGGTACAGGCACTATAAGTTCTTGGTCATGCCGTTTGGGCTAACCAATGCCCCTGCTACTTTCATGGACATGATGAATCGTGTTTTCTACTTAGACCAGTTTGTGGTGGTATTCATCAATGACGTCTTAGTCTACTCACGGGATCAGGCGCAGCATGGACAACACTTACGTATGGTCCTGGATACCTTGAGACAATGCAGGCTGTATGCCAAGTACAACGAGTGCGAGTTTTGGTTGAGATAGGTGACTTTCTTGGGCCACGTGATTTCGGGAGATCGATTGGCTGTGGATCCAACCAAGGTTGAGTCCGTGCTTAGGTGGGAGAGACCATGCATAGTAATAGAGGTACGCAGCTTTCTGGGACTGGTAGGCTACTACCGGTGGTTTATCAGAGGGTTCTCTCAGATCGTGCATCGTATGACTCAGCTAACCCGGAAGGATGTGCCCTTTACCTGGATCGACGAGTGAGAGGCATGCTTTCAAAAGTTGAAGGAGGGATTGACTTCAGCTCTTGTACTTACCATTCCAAACAGTAGTGGCGGGTTCGTGGTTTACATCGATGCATCGTTGCAGGGGTTGGGTGGTGTGCTCATGCAGCGGGGTCACATTGTCGCTTACGCTTCGTGGCAACTGAAGCCCTATGAGCATAACTACCCCACCCATGACTTAGAGCTGGCAGTAGTTGTCTTCGCGTTGATGACATGGAGGCATTACCTGTATGGTGAGACATTCGAGATCTTCGCTGGCCACAAGAGCCTCAGATACCTATTTGACCAGAAGGAGATCAACCTAAGACAGAGATGTTGGTTAGAGCTCTTGAAGGACTATGACTGCAGCATCTCCTACCACCTAGGGAAGGCCAATATGGTGGCCAATGCCTTAAGCTAGAAGGTGCCCGCCCACTTGGCCAGCTTGCAGGCATAGAGTTGGAGACTCATGGAAGAGGTGGGCAGTTGGCAACCTCGGGAATCACCAAGGTACTGCGAGGCAGTGACAGTGACAGGGCAGGTACAACTAGAGCTGATAGACTGCATCATTACAGGACAGATGGCCAATCCGTACTTACAAATACTATGAGATAGGGTGTTGACAGAGGACCCAGGAGACTTTTCCTTTTCAGACGATATACTGTGCATGAGGGGACGCCTATGTGTTCCTAGAGATGAGGAGTTGTTGGGAGAGCTCCTGACTGAGGCGCACAGGTCCCGGTTCACCATACATCCTGGAAATACAAAGATGTACCATGATTTGCGACGTGACTTCTGGGGGAGAGGGATAAAGTGGGATGTTGGTGAGTTTGTTCAGCAATGCTTGGTATGCCAGTAGGTGATGGCCGAGCACCAAAGGCTTGCAGGGTCGCTACAACCACTTCCTGTGCCAGAGTGGAAGTGGGAGAGCATCACCATGGACTTGGTGGTGGGTCTACCAGTTACCTAGTGGGGACATGACGCAGTTTGGGTGATCATAAACTGGTTGACAAAGATGACACGATTCCTGCCAATTCGAGTCACCTTTGGGCCAGCATAGCTAGCAGAGAGATACGTCAGAGATGTGGTGCATCTTCATGGAGTCCCTCGTGAGATCGTATCTGACAGGGATACTCGTTTCACTTCTCAGTTCTGGGTAGAGTTTTAGCAGGCATTAGGGACCCGTCTGAGGTTCAGTACTGCCTACCACCCCCAAACTGATAGGCAGTCAAAGTGCACCATACAGACACTTGAGGACCTCCTACACTCTTGTGTACTAGACTAGAGAGGCTCCTGGGAGGAGTATTTGCCCCTGGCACAGTTTGCATACAATAACAACTATCATTTGAGCATCGGCATGGCACCTTATGAGACTCTGTATGAAAGGAGGTACACTGCACACTTGAGTTTGGTCGAGGTGGGGACCAAGTGGGAGGTTGGTCCCAGGCTGATCTGTCAGAGTCAAGAGGTGATAGAGGAGATTCACAGACAACTCCGCACTATCAGGAGAAAGCAGAAGAGCTATGCAGATAGGAAGAGCAGGGAGGTGCAGTTCGAGGTTGGAGATCACGTCTTCCTCCGTGTTTCACCTATGAAGGGCTTGCAGTGTTTTAGGGTGAAAGGGAAGCTTGCGTCGAGATTTGTGGGATCCTTTGAGGTCTTGGAGTGGGTAGGACCCGTTGCTTACCGGCTTGCCCTTCCTCCCCAGCTTTCTGGGGCGCACGACATGTTCCACGTGTCCAACATTAGGAAGTACGTTGCCGATCCCAGCCACGTTCTGAGCCACAAGAGCGTCAAGGTGGGAGACGACCTAACCTATCCCGAGAGGCTAGTATAGATACTAGATAGAGCCGTCCAGAGTCTAAGATGGAAGCAGGTATCACTGGTGAAAGTCCTATGGAGAAGCCAGCGATTCGAGGAGGCCACATGGGAGCCTGAGGCAGCAATGCGAGAGTAGTACTTGGAGTTTTTTAAGGGTACGTCTCTTTAGATCTAAGTTGATCCTCTTTAAATTTGTTAAGTGTTTTTACGTCTATTTTTCCCACACCTAGTTAGCTCAAGTTCCGGGGACGAAACTTCCTTTAAGTTTGTTATGTCGAAATGACCCACCACTCTTGGGTTGGATAAGATGCCTGGAGTATTCATCAGACGTCTGTCTAGACGTCTGAATTGATGGTTGGATGTCTGAAAGTAGGGAAAACTGTACGTGCTTTTGCATTTCGTGTGCGTGCGACATGCATACATTTTCTCTCTCCTTTAGCCTCCTCACCCGAAACCCTAAACACCTTCTATTTAAACCCAAACCCCTCCTCCCTCTTAATCACCATTGCCTCCACCTTCATCCCTTAGCATCCGCCCCTCCCCGTCCCTTACAGCCATGAGGTAAGGAGAGACGCTCGTGAGCGAAGGACAGGGAGAGAGAGGGAGAGAGTGTGAGAGTGTGACCGAAGAAGGAGAGAGCTCGGGGGAGCTCAAGCGTGAACGACCGAGAGCTCGTGTGAGGACATGAGACGTGCAAGGAGGAGGAGCTTACGAAGGGGAGCTTTGCGACCTCCTGAGGCTACTGGCGTAGTAGCTGTAGGCTGACGTGGTTCGTGCGCGTGTATTTGGTAGTGTCGTTATAGTTTGCACTTGCGACGTCGGTTTTAAAGTAAAGAAACGGATGTGAGCCCGAGTGTCAGTCTCAGGGCGGCGTGAAAATCGGATTTTTCTTGTCACTTATTGTCACGAAAATCGTGAGATTTTGCTTGCGAAAAGGGAGAGGGAGAGGGAGAGAGAGAGAGAGATTAGGGTTAGAGTTGTTTCATTTATAACATGCAATTTAAATAGAAAATAGAGCAAGCAACTGAATAGAAAACAACTTCATTAATCATGCATCTTTAGTTCATGAATTACAACATTAGATACATGCTTAAACATAAGTAAAGTAAAGCTTAAAAGAAGGAAAGAAAGAGAGAGAGAGGGAGGGTGTCGAGGCAGCACAGTGGTGGAGAGGGCTCCGTCGGTGGCTCGTCATCTCCAGCGATTACAAGGGCTTAAAGGTAGCTAGGAGAGGGGTAGAGTAGTTGCAAGTGGAGTGAATGCCTTGAATGGGTGGTTGGAAGGGGTTTAAATAGGGAGAAGGGCTTTCCAAATGAAGAAGGGGTTTTAGCGACGTTTGGGACGTCGCTAAAACCCTTCCCAAAATGTCGGTGAAGCCCCCTACCCGCCGGTCGCTCGCCTGCAGCCGTTCTTCGTCGCACCCAATCCGTGTGCGTGGCATAAGAGCTATCCGATCGAAGATCGGACGGTTGAGGTCTTCACACGGGTGTGCTTGGATCGCGCCTTGAATGCACGTGCGCGCGGGCGTTGTCGACCGATGTGTGCGCGCGCGTGGCTAATCGCCTCCTGAGGACGCGCCGCGTGGCGCGATCGTCACCGTTCGCGTGCGGATCTACGACCTTAATCAGTCGAGTCCGCTCGAATAGCGAATTAGGCACCGCGCGGGGTCTCGAGTGCCCTCCGCTGCCTTTGAGAACAGTGCGCAGCCCACTGTGCTACCGGGCTGGATTGTCGCGCGGAGGAGGTGAGGCACACAGGCGTGGGGCGGATGCGGAGCCGTGCGATGGAGGATCAACGGCCGAGATGCATCCCTTGGTGGAGGAAGCGAGGGCGTGCTATGCGCGGAAGGGCGGATGCGGGCACGGTGAGGCTGACACGTGGCGGCCCCATGGCCGTTGATCATCAGATCAACAGTTAGAACTTCTTGGGCCCATTGTGGGAACTCTGGATATCAGATTTGGCCGATTTCGAGTCCGTTAGACTCCGTTCGTCATTCTGAATGTATCCGTGCGGTCCGATTGCTTATCTGAGGCTTGCTTTTACAAGTGGTCACACAAATGGCCATTAATACTATTTTATAAGCAATCTTGACATATGATGCGTGCAATGCTCCCATTCTACTTATGTTGTGTTATCTGTGCCTTTTATTCTTAAGATGGGCCCTATTTAACAGAATTATTACCTTAAGATGCAGTGTTATCATACCCCCATGCTTACTCCTTGCTAGTCCTTAGCAAGGTTTATTCTAACCTTTATTTTCTGTCAGAATTTAAGAAGTAATTACTTAGACACTTTGTCATTTGTCAATAGGAGGAAATATACTAAGATCTTAATCTACAAAGACTAAGCAGCTCCCGGGTGTCTGCCAAAATATGAATCACCTGAATCCTTACTTTAATGTATGTAAATATACATATGTATATATATATTTTAGATTTTTTTGGAATTCAGAGTGGGTTGGTAACTTTTTACGGCTACCCAACCCACCTAAAACTCGGTCAAAATCCTAAGTGCTAAGCATCTTGGTGTGAAGATCGTGATATAGTCACTCAACGGTAATTCAGACAGACTTCAGGTTTCTATGCCCCTAGGTGACCGGAAGAGGAAGTATTTTGCCTGAAGGTGTATTTGTTCGATTGGTAGCTTTCTCCCTACGTTTGTTTTAATTGGGGTCAACACAAGGATTTTTCCAGTGTATATCTCCCTGACTTGTACTACTTCCCCGCTTCTTCCTTAAGTGTTTTGGTTCTTTTTGTGAAATTACTAATCTGGGCTCTGGACAACCGACCAATGGACTGTTACCCACGATCACTTACCAGCCATACTCGTGCGATGAAGTGTGGTTTATTTTATTTTCTTCTCTCTCTCTCTCTTTTTGTAGGTGGTTTCCCTGATCTCAAATGTACCTAGAGGCAATGAAGAAGAAGTGGTCCCATGGCTGGGCTATGGATAACCTGCCAATGGGTTGTTACCCACGACAACTTGCCAGCCATACCACCCTGGAGAGTTCATTAGCTACCCAATTTCTGTCAAAATCTTCGAGGAGTGAGTCTGTGCAAAAATGTGTGCAGATGCTTAGACTCAAAGTCCTTCTGAGTTAGAGGGTGAGTTGATAAGTCGTATACTTATCACCTTATTTTGTAGGTGGATTAGAGTAGCTTAAGGTTGCAAGGATTTGAAGCTAAATCCATATTTTAACGAACACCAGGGCTGATTAAGCCTGTAGACCTGAAAAGTCTAAGTGTTCAAGTTCTTTTTGTATTATTTCCCACTATTGACAAGTTTCTAATACCTAAGTTTCTTCCTAAATTCAATTTTTTTTATTATTTTATTCAGACTGATTAAATGAGCTCAGGATCGTGCAATTTACCACCCCCCCCCATGCTTAAGTTGGACAATGTCCTCATTGGCAAATACATGGATGCAATAGGGGTTTAAAAAGATATTACCTGAGTGACGTAAAATACCGGATCAACCTGAATCCTCTGGGTTGCCTCCCAGGAAGCGTTGAGTTTAACGCCTCCAGCTGGGCGGTGCTTCGTGTCATCCCTCAATGAGGGTGACACTCTCCTTTGGGGGAATCTGGGCTAGGAAGTGTTTCAATCTTTGATCATTAATTGTAAAAGTGTGCCCAGTGTTTATATTAGTGATTTCAACTGCCCTATTAGAGTGAGGCTTAACCACCCAAAATGGTCCTGTCCATTTGGAGCTGAGTTTCCTCGGAAAGAGTTTTAGGCAGGCATCGAACAACCAGACTTGCTGGTTAGGATCAAAGGTCTTTCTATGAATGAGTCGGTCGTGGACAGCTTTCATTTTCTCCTTATACAGTCGACTATTCTCAAAGGCATCCCGACGAATTTCTTCGAGCTCAGAGAGTTGGAGTGCCCTCTGCGTACCGGCTAACTGGGAATCCATGTTACATTGCTTAACAGCCCAGTAAGCCCGGTGTTCCAATTCGACAGGAAGATGGCAGGCCTTGCCAAAGACCAGGCGATAAGGCGACATGCCTATTGGGGTCTTGAAAGCGGTCCTGTATGCCCACAGGGCATCATCTAGTCGTGTGGACCAGTCTTTCCTGTTAGGCCTCACAGTCTTTTGTAAAATGTTCTTGATTTGTCTATTTGAGACCTCGGTTTGCCCATTTGTTTGCAGATGATACGGGGTAGCAATGCGGTGGTTAACCCGTATTTTCTAAGCAAGGCACGAAATTGGGAGTGAATAAAATGACTTCCACCATCACTGACCATAGCCTTTGGTATTCCAAACTGGGAAAATATGTTCTGTTTAACAAAGTCCATGACAGTCTTGTGATCTCATCGGCGGGTGGCGACGGCTTCAATCCATTTAGAAACATAGTCTACCGAGACTAGGATGTACTCAAAGCTGTTGGATGGTGGAAAGGGGCCCATAAAATTGATACCCCAAACGTTGAAGATTTCGACAATCAAGATGGGCTGGAGGGGCATCATATCTTTTCTGGTCATGGTCCCCAGCGTTTGGCAGCGTGAGCAAGTCTTGGCAAAGTTGTGTGCATCCTTAAATAGGGAAGGCCAGTAAAATCCAGACTGCAGAACCTTCGCAGCCGTTTTATTTCCAGAGAAGTGGCCACCACAAGCTTGGCTATGACAGAAAGAAAGCACACTCTGAACTTCGTTCTCAGGGATACACCTCCTGATGATCTGGTCGGTACAGAGGTGAAACAGCATGGGATCATCCTAGAAACAGTGCTTGGCCTCAGCCAAGAACCTATCCCGTTGCTGTCTGGACCAGCTGTGCGAGGTCCATCCTACAACTAGGTAGTTGACATAGTTGGCATACCAAGGCAGTTTCTTGTCTTGCACAGGCAGAATGTGTTCATCGGGGAAGGTGTCAGATAAAGATAGGGAGGGTCCAATGTGGTCTGGGTGAAGTCTAGATAAGTGGTCAGCCACCACATTCTTTGATCGGACCTTGTCGCGGATTGCTAGGTCAAATTCCTGCAAGAGCAGAATCCATCTAATGAGCCTGGGTTTCGCGTCCTTTTTAGCCAACAGGTGCCGGATGGCTTAATGGTCAGTATAGATGGTCACGGGGATCCCAGCAAGTAAGGTCGGAACTTCTTAAGTCCGAATACTACAGCGAGCAATTCTTTCTCTGTGACCGTATAATTTCATTGGGCCTCATCCAATGTTTTGCTCTTGTAGTAGATCACCACGGGTTTCTTGTCTTGTCTTTGTCCCAGGACAGCGCCTATGGCAAAATCTGATGCATCACACATAATCTCAAAGTCCTGGGACTAATCCGGGGCTGAAGAACAGGTGCTGTGGAGACTAAGTCTCGGAGGGTGTGATAAGCCTGGATGTAATCAGAGGACATGTGGAATACGGCGTCGTTGGCCAGAAGGTCGGTTAAGGGTTTGGAAAGCTTAGAGAAGTCTTTGATGAACCTTTGGTAGAAGCCAACGTGTCCCAGGAATGAGCAAATCTATCAGACCGAGATAGGCAGAGGGAGTTTGGAAATCAAATCAACCTCAGCCCGATCCACCTCAATGCCCCTATGCGATACGATGTGATCAAGGATGATTCCTTCTTGAACCATAAGATGGCTCTTTTCCCAACTTAACACCAGATTAACCTCGATACATCATTTTAGGATTTTCTCCAAGTTGCTCAGACAGTGGTCGAATGAATTCCCAAATACAGAGAAATCATCCATAAAGACCTCTAAGTATTCACCCACCATTTCTAAAAAAATGGCTAGCATGCAACGCTGGAAGGTAGCAGGTGCATTGCATAACCTGGACGGCATTCGACGGAATGCAAACGTGCCATACAGGCAAGTGAATGTGTATTTTCTTGATCTTCCAGAGCAATTGCGACTTGGTTATATCCTGAATATCTATCCAGGAAGCAAAAATACTTTTGCCCTGCCAATCTTTCAAGGATCTGGTCAATGAATGGTAAGGGGAAATGATCATTCTTAGTGGCTTCATTGAGCTTCCTCTAATCAATACACACCTGCCATGCGGTGGTGGTGCGGGTGGGGATGGATTCGCCATGATCATTGGTGACAACGGTGAGCCCGGCTTTCTTTGGAACCACTTGAGTGGGGCTCACCCAAGGGCTATCAGAGATAGGATAGATGATGTCGATGTTAAGCCACTTGGTAATTTCTTTCTTTACGACCTCTTGCATGTTTGGGTTTAAACGTCTCTGCATCTGGCGGGAGGGTCGTGCCCCATCTTCCAGGTAAATCTTATGGGTGCAATAGGTGTGGCTAATTCCTCTCAAGTCAGAAATGGTCCAACCAATGGAGGCCTGATGTTCTGAAAGGGTCGCGGTCAACCTGAGTTCCTGATCCTTGGTTAGATGAGAATTAATAATCACAGGGAAGGTTTGGTCAGGTCCCAAGAAGACATACTTGAGATTCTCGGGTAGTGGCTTAAGTTCGGGTGCAGGTGGAACGGTTGATGGAAAAGGGAAAGGCGGGAGTTGATCAACATCGATCTCCTCAAATGGTGTTGTTTGATGGTAATCAACCTTACAGAGGTCCACGGGTAGCGATGGTGACAGGTCAGCACAATCGTTACAGGCTTGGTGGTCTAAGACAGAACTAAGGGTGAGGCATTCCTCGACCAGAGTTTCCACGGGATCATGTTCCTCAACACAATCTCAATCAAAAGACTTTGTCGCCCGGAAGATATCCAATTGCATTTTCTTGTCTCCGCAGGCGATTTCCATACATCCCGTGTCACAATCAATGTTTGCCTTAGCCGTAGCTAAGAAAGGTCTGGCTAAGATTATGGGTGCGTTCTGTAATTTTTCAGGGACTTCCATGTCGAGCACCAAGAAGTCTACCAGGAAATAGAAATCCTTGACTCACACAATCACGTCCTTGACAACCTCCTTCGGTGTCTTCACAGATCTATCAGCCAGTTAGATGGTGACAGGTGTGGGTGTTAACTCTCCAAAACCAAATTGGTGGTACAGGGTTGTTGGAATCAGATTGATAGAAGCACCAAAGTCCAGGAGCACTCTATCAAATGTCATGTCCCTGATATTGTAGGAAATCAGGGGTGCTCCTGGGTCAGTTCGCTTGAGTGGAAGGTTGCTTGATATTACGGAACTTGCTTGTTCGGAGAGCACAACCTTCCTAGGTGCTTGAGGTCTTGGCTTACGTTTGGGTGTACAGGCATCCTTTAAAAACTTGGCGTAAGTCAGGATGTGCTTAACAGCTTCGAGGAGCGGAATATTAATCTGTACTTGCTTAAAGATCTCCAAAAGCTCCTCAGTTTCCACAACATTTTTCTTCTTTTTGATTGTCTCCAAGGCCTCAGGGTAGGGTGTTTGAACATGGATCGGGTCTATTCCTGGGTCCTTGGGTTTTTCTGGTGCCTCTTCTGAGCTGGGTATTTCAGTGGGTGAAGTCTCAGGGAGAGTCGGCCATTTGGGATCCTGGGTTTTGGTGTCGCTTCTCAAGGTTACCACATTCGCAGAGGCATTGGGACCATGGGTTGATCCTTGAGAAGACGAGGACGAAGAAGCACCGAACCCAGGGGGTGTTTGTGGGGCTGGCTGGACCATGTGGGCCTACCTGGGATTGCCCTGGAACCCTTGCGAGTTGGGGCCTCTGCTAATTATGTTTCGCAGGTTTGGTTGTGGCTGGGAGGGTAGAGATCCTTGTTTATAGTCCAAAAGTTGGCTTAACTGTCCCTTCACAAAGGCCATTTCCTCCTGATATTTCTGGTTCATTTCAACCATCATCTTTATCAAGGTGTCCATTTGGTTCTGTGGGGGAGGGACCGCCATATTTTGATTATATGGGGGTCTAACTGGTGGTCCTTGCTGATAGGGGGCAAGTTTGGCTGCTGATTTGGCCTGGGTTGGTTTTGGAATTGTGGTGGTTTCTGGTTCGTTCAACCAAAGTTGGGGTGATTATGCCAGCCAGTGTTGTAAGTGTTGGAGAAAGGGTCTGGTTTAGCATAACCTTGGACAGCTTGCACATCTTCAAGGATAGTAGATGTCGATGGGGAGGGAAGAGAGTAATCAAGGGTTGAGGGAGCAAAGGTCCCTCCTTGGAATATGGTCAGGGGTTGTTCCAGGTTCAGTTGGCTTAAGGGCTAGACCAGGTCAACATTATGTGCTCCCTTTGCTAGGGAGAAGGTCTGTAATGGGTTCCTGATCTGGTTCAGTAGCTCATCAATCTTTTTTTCCACCAATTCCACTCGATCTAGTTTCTTGGCAATGATGTCCATGTCAACCATTCTAGAATTTGCTTGTACCTCATAAATCTCACCATGGGGTTGACTGGATTGGTTAAATTGGGTCATGGACGCATTGTTGAACAAATTTTCACTCATGGACTCAAAGAGCTCAAACATGCTCTCCTCATCCTTGTTCAGGAAGTTCCCCCCGCATGAGGCATCGACAA
Source organism: Thalassia testudinum (assembly GCA_037157565.1). NCBI lineage: Eukaryota > Viridiplantae > Streptophyta > Magnoliopsida > Alismatales > Hydrocharitaceae > Thalassia > Thalassia testudinum. The sequence goes on from JAZHRO010000031.1 coordinate 153,517,053, forward strand.
AGTTCCGTAGGTTGCTGTCCAAACCGTGGTAGAAAATCTGGGCCAATTGCCACCTTGGTACTTCGTGGTGTGGGCATTTCCTCAAGAGTTCATTAAATCTTTCCCATGCCTCATGGAACTGTTCCCCACCCTGGAGTGTGAAGGTAGTAATAGCTCTTCTGAGGGCATTGGTCTTTCCTATGGGGAAGAATTTCTTTAGAAATGCATGCCTCAATTCTTCCCAGGTGGTGATGGGTCTACCTAGGGTTCTAAGCTAATGAGAAGCCTTGTCTCTTAACGAGAAGGGAAACATCTTAATTAGAACAATGTTAAGGCTAATGTTCCTAAGTTTTACAGTTCGTGCTATCCGGTCGAGATCCTCTAGGTGCTGGAAGGGGTCCTCATTTGAGCTTCTATGGAAGTGGCTCTGGATCAGACTTAAGACATTTGGTTTTAACTCAAAATCATCTCCCCCTTCGGGGATCCTAAGGTGTGGCTTGACTCTAATAGCGGAGGGATTGTAGAAATCGCGGAAGGGCCTCGGTTGATCCTGGAATGGTGGTAAATCAGGTGGTAGTTGCCCTTGTGAGCCTTGGAAAGGTGGTGGTGGTTGCCCTTGTGGGTTCTGTAACCGGTGTATGGCTTGCATGATGGTGTGGATCTGTTGTTGCTGAAGCCGATGGTTTGCATTAATCTGGGCTTGGATGATGGCCATTGTGTCTGGTGGAGGTTGGTCCTCAACCTCATCTACCCTAGGTTCAACCATGTTTCTAACAGAATCAAGTCGCCTAGATTCCCATCCCAAAACAAACAACTCAGGATGCAGTAAGCGTCTCTCATGCATACACTAGAGAAGAACAGGAGGGGATGCGGAGAGCAACAGATGCGAGAAATGTGTGTTCAATCAAGCACACAAGCCTAGTCCTTATGGTGATTTCCTTAGGAGACCTAGAAATCTCAAAAAGGGTGATTAAGTCCGTAAGCACTGGACTCCCCTTCCCAAAGCTAATTTGGCCAGGTTGATTACGAGGGGATTGCAGGGAAGGTTCTTCCTTTGGCTTGCACCGCCAGTTTTGTAAGCCCCACAACCACGGTCGTTTGACTCTGCCCCGCAGCCTAGTCACTAGATTCTACCAAGGGAATGAAAGCCAAGTGCCCAGCGAACAAAACCTCGCCTCTCGAGACTTAACCCAGTCCTGCCTAGGGCACATCTACTTAGTTTTAAAAGGCTAGGATAGTGCTTGTGCTAGGGTTATGTGATGAGGTGCTGATTGGGGTGGTGCCTCTTAGTTTTCCACTTTCAGTGTGTGTGCTTCTGTCAAAATATGGTTTTCAAGCAAGGATTTTTTCAAGATGTGGTGTCTTTTAATGTTTCATCCTTACTTTAGTGTCTTTTAGGATTGACGTGTCTTAATGTTTTCAGATAAGTTTCAGTGGGCACGTCAAGTTTTGCACACAATTTGGTGAAAGTAGATTTCCTTTTATTGTGTAGAGGTTCTAAAATCCTAATGTACTCATCCTAATGATCATGCAGCTTCTATTAGATGAGTCATTTGTAGGGTTGAGTGGTGCGGCCCAAGTTAATCCAAGGTGGCTTCGCAAACACCACTCAAAAAGAGAAAAGAACACTCCAAGAATTTATTCAGAATGTTAGAGTGTACATTTTTTTTCTGGGTGATATGTTAAGGATGTGGGTCAGGTAATCATACACCACGCCAATTTTTTTTCAATTTTACAATATTTTTTTAGTTTTTCAAGCAAGCAAATAGTCATGAGTGAAGAACTACTCACTACCGATCCTTGTTGCGCTTACTCCCTTATTATTGTCATGGGTTGCACTGCTTCGCCGTCCAAGCGCCGAAATCCCGCAACCATCAAGTAAAAGGAGACAAGGCGTAAGATGATGTGAGAATGGATGTGAAATGAAAGTGACAAAACAAATCTGTTACCCCCCGGCAACGGCGCCAAAAACTGACGTGGTTCATGCGCTTGTGTTTGGAAGTGTCATAGTTTGCACTTGCGACATCGGTTTTAAAGTAAAGAAACGGATGCGAGTCCGAGTGTCGGTCTCAGGGAGGCGTGAAAATTGGATTTTTCTTGTCACTTATTGTCACGAAAATCGTGGGGTTTTGCTTGCGAAAAGGCACGGGTGAAAAGCGAGAGAGAGAGAGAGAGGGAGAGAGAGAGATTAGGGTTAGAGTTGTTTCATTTGTAACATGCAATTTAAATAGAAAATAGAGCAAGCAACTGAATAGAAAACAACTTCATTAATCATGCAGCTTTAGTTCATGAATTACAACATTAGATACATGCTTAAACATAAGTAAAGTAAAGCTTAAAAGAAGGGAAGAAAGAGAGAGAGAGGGAGGGCGGCGAGATAGCCACGGTGGTGGAGAGGGCTCCGTCGGCGGCTCGTCATCTCCAACGATTACAAAAGAGCTTAAAGGTAGCTAGGAGAGGGGTAGAGCAGTTGCAAGTGGAGTGAATGCCTTGAATGGGTGGTTGGAAGGGGTTTAAATAGGGAGAAGTGCTTTCCAAATGAAGAAGGGGTTTTAGAGATGTCTGGGACGTCGCTAAAACCCTTCCGAAAACATCGATGAAGCCCCCTGCCTGTCGGTCGCTCGCCCGCAGCCGTTCTTCCTCGCTCCCGATTCGTGTGCGTGGCATGAGAGCCGTCCGATCGAAGATCGGACGATTGAGGTCTTCGCATGGGCATGCTCGGATTGCGCCTTGAGTGCACGTGCGCACGGGCATTGTCGACCGACGTGTGCACGCGCGTGGTTGATTGCCGCCTGAGGACGCACCGCGTGGTGCGATCGTCATCATTCGCGTGCGGATCTTTGGCCTTAATCAGCCGCGCCCACTCGAACAGCGAATTAGGCAGCGTGCGGGGTCTCGAACGCCCGCTGCTGCCTTTGCGAACAGCGTGCAGCCCGCTGCGCTACCGGGCTAGATTGTCGTGTGGAGGAGGTGAAGCGCGCGAGCGTGGGGTGGATGCGGAGCCGTGCGATGGAGGATCAACGCCCAAGATGCATCCCTTGGTGGAGGAAGTGGGGGCGTGTTGTGCGCAGAAGGGCAGATGCGGGCGCGGTGAGGCTGACACATGGCGGCCCCATGGCCGTTGATCATCAAATCAATGGTCAAAACTTCTTGGGCCCATTATGGGAGCTCCGGATGTCGGATTTGGCCGATTTCGAGTCCATTGGACTCCGTTCGTCGTTTTGAATCTATCCGTGTGGTCCAATTGCTCATTTGAGGCTTTCTTTGACAAGTTCTCATACAAATGGCCATTAATACTATTTTATAAGAAATCTTGACATATGATGCATGCAATGCTCCCATTCTACTTATGTTGTGTTATCTGTGCCTTTTATTCTTAAGATGGGCCCTATTTAATAGAATTATCACCCCAAGATGCAGTGTTATCACAGGCGATGCGGAGGAGTCCACGCGGAGATGAAGCTCGTGGGAGAGTTCTGCGTACTGGATATTTTCTAGTATCAAACATCTGGAGCATCTCCCAGACATCTGGAATAGCAGAGGGACGTCCAGAGCTGAAGCCGGACGTTTGAAAGCACGCTTAGTGCCAAGGTACGTGTTTCTGCACAGTTTTCGACCATGCAGCCCTTACCGCAGGAGACTTTTAGCCATTTTTGGCTCTACGCATGCGTACGTAGGTGCAGTGCATTGGAAAGGCGCACGGTGCACCCTTCGAGGCACTTTTGGCCATCTGGGCACATCGCCAGACGTCTGACCGTACTTCCAGACAACCGGAAGGAGAGTTCGATGTCCAGGACTTCCCTCAGATGATTGCAGAGGGGTTTAGACATCTAAAGAAATCTCCGGAAATAAAGGGTGAGTTCTGACATCTTTTAAGACGTCTGGGCCTAGTTCCAGACGTCTGATTTTGGACAGTATGCCTATTTTTGGCTCGTTTAGGGCTCAAGCGGAATCGGATTTCCGCAAATGAAGTATCATTGTTTTCCGCTTGAGTTTCTCTATGAGTTAGTGTTACTTGTATATAGTTTGGACTCGTTTGACGTGGTTGGTCAATTGTATAGTTCTCCAGCCAGTTGAGCATGCGGGACCCATGGAGGCGACAGGACCTGCGGTTCTATCCCCCATTCCTCCCATGTTTCCCGGTAGTGTGGTTTGCTTTAATATCAAAATTTAATAAAACTAAGTGCATGTTTAGAACAACTTACTTGAACTCTAGGGCGTGAAATGAACTCTAGGGCAGAAACGAACGAATCTTGCTCAAGCTGTACTATCTTTTTTGAGATGCATGTTAAACCAATTTGCTAGCAAATGTATTATTCTATTGATGTGATTCTTTCTTTAGAAAAACACGAGTTGCTTGATATATTAATGAAACCCGTAATGTGAATAGTGAGATCTGAATGATGGAAAATGGAATGAAAGAAATACAAGCATGAACCCTAAAGGGAATTAGGAGGACTCTAGTACATGGAAGGAACTTAGTAAGTAGATAGGAAGTGAGCTGGCCCTTGTGTACGAGGTATCAAGGAGAACAACTGTCCCTTTAATGTAGAGGGGAGCTAGCCGCCCCTTTGGGTTGAGACCCAGGGTTAGGTCTAGTCACTCTACACCGACTTCTGTTTGGCCCTCGTGTACGTGGTACTGAGGTGAGCTACTTAGTGTATGGAGGGAGCTAGCTATCCAACGGGACTCGGGGTTAGGACTAGCCACCCTACACCAACTCTTGTTAGGCCCACCGGGCAAACCGAGATAGTCGAACAAGGGTATGCGGACTATGGAGGGGCGAGACCCCTGTTCTGTTCTGAGGGGCGAGACCCCTATTTTGAGAGGGCAAGGCTCTGTGTTGTTCTATATTGTACCTTTAGGCATACCCGCTAGCGGAAATGACTGACCACATGCCAGTGCGGGATAGCTACTCGTGCACTTATCGCGTGTGCTGTAGTCACCACTACGTCGCGACCGTGACCTCGGGGTGGTTGATTGGTTGTAAGATTACCACGGGGGACTCTCCTGGCCAGGAGAGCACCACATGTACATCCTACATCATGGAAAAGGCTGCAATCAAGATTATTCCTGTGAGGAACAAGCCAAATCAAGAAACGATTAGATGAATAAAGGAGAAAACAAATTAGAACTACTTGGTTGAGCTAAATGAAAATGAATAATTAATTAATTAATTGCTTATCTTAATTACATGTACATGGCTGAATTACCACTCTACTCAGCGTTTGCTGACTCCGAAAATTTTATAACCATGTTCAGTTCAGGGAGTTGAGCAGCCAACACCATTGACTGCAGAGGGAGCTGGGCCTAGTCGAGCCCAGCCTTAACGGTTGACGTTTTCTGTTTCTTCACATTTCTTTTGAGTAGTGAGTATTTTGTTATATGTAATACCATTTCAGTCACTTTTCTGCTGTACTTTTGGCTAATGTTGTTTTGATGGCCTGTAATATTATGAGACTGTTCGTTCTGCTTCCTTTACTGTCTTTTATTATTTTTCTACTTAGTTACATTGTATGTGTGATTGTGGAATATTTCTGCTTTTAGTTATTTCTCGTTAGATGACTAGGTCTTGGGATTAGTCAAGGTAGGTCGGTCTCGGGTCCTGTATGGATCAGGGATCTGGTCATAACAAAGCCCATGCAACCCAAGTCTAAAAACTTGAACACACAAAAGATAATCAAAATAAGTTGTGTCCCTTTGCATTGAAGCTCAAAGAGATGATTTTTGAAATAGGTTCACTGAATAAATCAGAACAACTTAAAGGATCCTTGTATAAGGTCAAGGATTAAAAATCATCAGGAGAGTCTAAATCTTAGTATAGGTCTCTCTCAAGATAGTCTTCTAAAATGATGATTTCTTCATTCATATCCTATAAATTATTCAAATCTCTACCTAGTATATTTTGAATTTCGTCAGCCCCTTCTACAAGATCCAAGTATATAAATTATCTATAATTAAATCAGGCTTGGGTTCATCAACTTTAAGTCCAATTGATTCAATTTTAGGCTCTTCAAGGGTTGGTGGGGAGGTGAGGTTATTAATTAGTTCCTCTTCATATTCAAAAATTAATTCTTCATTTCCACCTCCCCTAAATCAAGACAAAGGCCTTCAAAATTCAAATCCTTAGAATCAGTTTCCTTAGTTGACCCTTCCTCACCATCAGATGTCTCAAAATCATATTCTTCTTTAATATAAGTTCAGATATCAACCTTAGTGTCCTCAATAAAATCTAAATTTATCTCTTTAGTGTCCTCAAAATCTTTAGAATCATCGTTCAATCTATCAACATCTTTTGGATCTTGGACGAACATCTCTTCTAACATTGAAATCATAGGAAAATATATAAATATCTCCATAAAATTAGGATATGTGTCCATAATTTTCTGTTAGGCCTCTTTGACCTGTTGTTAGTGCATATTCAACATAGATTTTTTCATCTCAATCAACTTCATTTTTTGGTTTAGTAGATCTAATTGTTTAAGCCTAGGTGTTAATTAAGCGAAATCAGGTTAACCTTGGACTTCATTCATATTAAACCCAAATTCAAGATTTACATTAAAAGAACATGGGTTGAGATGTTAAATATTAGAGGGTGTAGGATGAGAAGGTCCTAAACAAGAATCAGTGTTGGAGCTAAAATTTTTAGGTGAGTCCTCTATTCTATCATTTTTTGGATCTAGTTCCTTTAGAGGCACCATCTTTCCCTTGGTCCTAATCCAAAATAATCTAGGGTTCTAAGTCCTCCTCCCAATCAGATTCTTCATCAGAGGACCAAAGTGAAGGCTCACTATGTTTTGTTAGCCCTTTCAAATTGTGGGTCACATAAGAGTAATTAATTGATTCGGTTGACCCCATATTGGGAGTTATCTTATGTCGGGTAAGGGTTGGGATATCCTTCTAAATTGTAGGTTCGATTAGAATAATCATTACAGAAAGTGGACCCATAATCAAGTTAATCTTAAGGAGGATAAGAATGTTAGCATTCAAATTGATATCCCCGATTAGATGTGGAGTTATCTCAATTGAAAGATAGGATTGGCTCAAATTGGGATTAGAGTTAAAATCATTTTGGGGGTCTCCTCTTAGGTCCCAGGTCGTGTTGGAATAATCATTTTGGGATAATGACTTAGATTGGAACTAAGCTTGAGGACGATCAGAGTTTAGATGATAATATCCAAGATTAGGATCACATCCCCAAGTAGGAGGCATATCCCAATTTGAAGATGGAGAAGTCAAGTTCAAATTGGTATAAGGTATGAAATCATTTTGGGGATTAGGAGCATGTCCTGAATATTGATATCCCGAGTTATATCCTCAATTAGAGGCAGAGTTGTCCGAATTAGAAGATGGATAATGTCGGATAATGTCCGAATCAGATTAGGGATAAAAGGAGTTTAAAGGATAAGAATTGAAATCCATTGATAGAGATGGAAGAAAATAGAGATAAGAAATACTAGAGAGAAGATAAGTCCCTAATTATCAAACAAGCACACATGACCTAGCCTAAGTGGTGTACCTAAGAGGACCTAATCGTAGCACAATCTCCTCAACCTTTGAATTACCTTGCCAGAAAGATGGGTAGGACCTGTCTAATCATCAGTGATTCCAAGTGGACAATGCCCCAATTCGAATTGACCCAAACCCTGATTGAATAAGAAAATTAAATACTACCTAGGACACATCTACTCAATTTTAGGGTTAGGAAATTAGTGCTTTGGAAATGATGGGCAATAGAGGGGTGGTTACTCTTAATTAATCAATTAAATGTGTAGTATAGTGCAACAACCATGCAAACAAAGCCTTTAATTTGAGTTATGAGTGTGTTTGACAATTCAACCTTGTTAAGTATGCTTTAGGGTTTCGCTTATTATTATTTCCAATCAAGTTCAGTGGGCACAACAACTTTTGCAAATGCGAGTAAAAGTATTTTCCTTTCACAAATAAGTCCAGGAGTTGTGTCCACTAGATGTGAAAATCCAAAGTTGGTTACCCTAGTATGCAACTTCTTGATTTCATAACATTGGTGAACCAAGTTGTAATCCAAAGTGGTGAAACCTAGCTCAATCAAGCAAGCAATTTCGAGTCCTGTTACACCACTAAATTGGGATTAGAAAAATATTTTTCTTAGATTTTTCTAGGGGATTTTGATAATTTACTTGGATTTCAAATCTCAATTAGGTCAAACAGATAGAAATGACCCCTAGTTAGAGAACTAGCCAAACAAACAATTTCTAGATATCATAAAATTTTCCAATTTTTTTTCAAAGACTCCTGATTTGATTAGAAATAAAATGGCACCAATTTTAGTAACTTTGAAACACCATAAAAATTTGGAAACCCAAAATTTTTCTATTATGTTTTGATTTTGACCTACTGATAGCAATGAATTTTAAAAATTAAATATGATGAATTTCCATGTGAAATGATGGGTTTGTTCCAAACTTATTAGGGCACAATTAATTTCAATTTTCAGAATTTTCTAATTTCCCTAGTACTCAGAATAAAATTTTGAAGTTGAAAGCACATGTCTGATCCATGTGCAGAAAGATGTGGGTTTTGAGATGTGGGTCAAGCAAGCACAAACCAAGCCAATTTTATCAAAAAAAAAATTATATGCTAACTAAAAGATAGAGGGGGATTTGGTATTACCTTGGGTGTTCATCAACATATGATCTCAATGCGCATCTTTGCATGTCTTCATCGAGTTCTTGCACACAAAGAGCAATGAAAATACACCAAGGTTAGTACCGAATCAAAGAAAAGCGAGATGAAAAGAGATAGAAAACTGAGTCGTGCCTTCTCAGCAACGGCGCCAAAGATTGTTCTTATAAATCCATATAAGATAAATATGTGTTGTTGTAGTGGAAATACGTGAAGGTTTTAAATTTACAAAGACCGAACTCGATGGATTTTGAAGTAAAAACTGGGAGTATAAGTCATTCGCAGGGAGGTAATCGGAGTTAACTATCATATTCAAAGAGTTCAAAGGAAATATTTTTGGAATTTTTTCTATTTTGTGATTTTTTTGGTATTTTGAATATAGAAACGAATACGGGATGTGTAAGACAAAAACAAATTGGAAATAGAAACCTAACTATGAAAGAAAATAAGAAAACAACTAGAATGATTGCAAGTAGTTAAAAGCACTAGCGACAAGAGATATAGATATGAACTAGAAATAAGAAATTTTTTGTTAATAAAGTCAAAATAAAGATAGAAGAAAAATGCTTGAAACAAGTACAACAAATAACTAGAAATCAAAATTACAACTAGATTTATTAGTAGAACTAGAAACTAGAACTAAAGCAAACTAATGAACATAGGCTCTAAGAAGGCGGTAGAGAAGTCCTTTTAGTCCCCTTGACCTGTTGTATGTGGAAGAGGCAGAGATCCGATGGAGGCAGAGAAGACCAGTAGAACATGGTGGAAGGAAGAAGAGGAAGCCCCCAAAGGGAATGTCCAGAGGGAAGAATAGCCTTGAATAGTTAGACATAAGGTCCTTTTATAGAATTTAAGGGGCTTCTTATTGGTTGGATCAAGTAGGCCTAGGATTGCTAAGTTAGATGGTAGGGATTAGGTGTTAGGAAATCAAGGGCTAGGATCTAAGGTGATGTAGATAATTAAGTTTGGTTTTTGTTGCATCTAGATGGAGGGCTAGGATGTATTCAAAGGAGAAATGAAGGGCCTAGATCAAGTCTAAATGTGGCCAGCCAACCTATGTTGGTTGGTGTCTATATGGCTAGCCATAGTAGAGTGGAATGTGGGGCATTAGATATGGGTTGGAGGGTGGTGATTAAATGCATGTGTTGGCCATCCAATGTAGGGTTAGGTATGGATTAGGATAGGGTTTTTGGAAGGGAATTCAAGGCCCTTAGATCAGCAATTGAAGGTGGAAATTAAGTCCCTAAAGTGGCTGACCATGTTGTTGGAATTGAGGAGATAAGGAGGTGGCTAGCATAGGTTGGTTGTAAGGATTTTTGCTAGGTTTAGGGGGGGGAGTTAGGTCCCTGGGATTTAGATTGGTGGCTAGCATTAGATATAAATAAATGGCCATCCAACATAGGTTTTGGGAAGCCAAAGGAGGTGGCTAGATGATGGGTTGTTGTAATGAATATAGGAGTAGGTTATGGCGATGGGATTTGAGATCTATGGTGGCGATTAAAGCAAGTAGATGGACGGCCAATTACATAGGAAAGTAAGGTGCTTGGACGGTCCAAATAGGTGCTAATTAGGTTGGGTTAGCTAAGGTTTTTGTGTAGGAAATTGGGTGTCCAAATAGGCTAGGTGTCAGATCAATTGGGCTAGGGTTTTGGAAATTGGGTTAGCCTAATTTAGGATAAAGGAGCTCAATTGATTTCCACCTTGAAGTGGAGCTCTAATTGGATGTAAACCTGGTACCTACAAAGATATAAATAAGCACATCATGGCACCTGATATAGATAATAGAAATATTACACAAAAACCCATAAAAATGCAATATTTATAAAATGATACATAATAACTAAACTAGCCTAATATAATGTAATTAGAACTAAATTACCCTTAAACTAACATTAGTTAGGCATGAATTAAGTAAGTAAATAAGAATATATCACCTATTACTACACTTTCTGATTGCATTTTTGCACGATTAGTAAAATATGTCGTTGTAACATGCAAAATCGATCAACTCTTAAATTTATAAACCTAGATAGTAGGGTATCTAGGGTCGTCCAAGGAGGCCAAATGTTTGAAAAATTATGTCTCTTACTTGGAAATTGAACTCAACTTTCTTTTTGGTATTTTATATATATGATTTTTATAGGTTCTGAAATAACGGGAACAATGCGGGTTTATTAATAGCAAGAAAATTCTCTATACTAATCCACTATACTACTATTATAGTGACAAGTAGAGCCTCTCCCTAAGCTCACTCTAGGTGCGTGGAGGCCTAGAGTAATTAGGGAGAGGGAGTGAAAAAAGTTAAACAAGAATTCTACAAGACTATGCAACAGAAAGATTAAAGAAGGCAACTTTGATTGAAAGAGAGAGTGTTTTACAAAAACCCTAGTAGATGAATGCTTCTATTACTAGATAATTGCAATAAATAAAATGAAACACAAGTCCTCCTGAATTGTTGGTGAAGAGGGGAAGCTCCTTGCTCTAAGCTTAGTGGCTCCTAGGCTTGAAAAGGGCTCCTCCTTCTCCTTCCTTCAGATGCTCCTCCAAGGTGGAAGCTACCACCTTCAATGATCTCCTTCAAGGGTGGGCGTGCACCACCCTTGCTCCTCCTTGCCTGGTCGTCCTCCTAGTGGGGGAGTGCTCCTCCTCATTGGCGTGGCACAAGGGAGAAGAAAAAGGGGAGGAAGGAACCAAGGGGGCGGGTAGGATGCCCCCTTAATCTTCTTCTCTTCTTCCTTTGTCGTGGATATGGTGGGTATAGGGTAGAATTAAAGCTAATGGAGGATGGGGGAAATGGTGGTGGTTAAAGGTCTTTTTATAGAGTAGGATGGGGGGTATAGGTGGCTCTTGGAATGGATGGCCAAGATGGAGTTTGGAGTGGTGGTTATGGGATCTATGGTCATGGATTTTTTGGCACCATTCAAAGAGATGTGGAGGGGGATAGTTAAGGACATGGAGGCACCCTATGGTGGAAGTCCATGGTGGAGAGGGTGCCTCCATTTTGGCTCCAAAATGGTGTTCTAGAAGGGAGGGAATTTTGGAGGGAAAATGGAAGGAGGAGATGGGCTTTAGGCTTAGGTGTAGGGTGGAGATTAGGACATTTTTGGAGGGAAAAGTTGGTGCCATAAAGGGGGGTAGTTAGGGTGGTTTTGGTGCCAACTTCTTTGTGCCCTTTGGTGGTGGTTGAGGGGTGAAAGGTGGTGATGGTGGTGGTGCCAACTTGGAGTGGATGGAGCTAGCTTCGGTGAGCTTAGGTAGGGTCTAGTTGGTGGAGCTAGTTAGGTAGAGTTTTATGGTGGTAAATGCCAAGGGAGCTGGAACCTAGCTAAGCTAAGCTAGCTTAGCTAGTAATGGAGTAGAGGAGTAGGTAATGGGAGCTAGGGTTTGAGAAGAGGAGTTGGACAGAAGAAGCCTGGAGCTGAAATGGAGCTGGCAACTGCTGAAGAGGATGGTATGGAGCTACTTTAGCTGGCTTAGTTTGCTATTTCTTTGCTAGCTACTAAGCCAAGCTAAAGTAAGATGGCTTCGACCACAGGGAGCTGAGGTGAGCTGGGTCTGGTGCTTCTGAGGAGGATCAAGCTGGTTGAGGCAGCTAAGGTAGCTTAGCTCAACTGAGTTGAGCTAAGCTGAGTTCCTGGGAGCTGGACTTGAGCTTCTTGAGCTGAAATGAAGTCATCTTTAGCTGGATGGAGTTGAGTAGAGCTGGATCAAGTTGGTCCTGAGCTGAGGTGAACTCCAGTCAACTCCGTTGAGCTAGTTAGAGCTCCCTGTGAACTAATGGGAGTTGAGATGAGCTAGACTCAGCTAAGTTGAGTTGGATCTGAGCTTACCTGAGCTAGGGTGAGTTAAGATGAGCTCTCTTAACCTACCATTCAGCTGAGATGAGCTGAATGGAGCTAGGATGAGCTAACCCTAGTTTAGGTGAGCTGGATTCCAGCTATGATGAGTTAGATCAAGGTGAGTTTCAACTGGTTTGAGCTTCTCCTTCGCTAGTTGCCTTCCTAAGTGCTAGGGTTTTATGGATCTGGCAATCTGCTTATCCCTAACACTCACAAAAACATATCAAAAACACAATAAAGAATGTAATGCATGCCTAACCTAATTAATTCCTAAATGTTACCCAAAAATCCATTTGCGAAGCAAAATCCTAAGAGCTAAGTTTGTTTTAATGCATAAGAATGATGATAAACTGACGTTTATCACTTTCTTAGTTATTGTATCTTAAGTTGAAAGACTCTATGGTAATGAATAGTGGATAGATATAATGTATGGATGTGGCGATGCATGGTTAGGCTTATATGCTTAGGCAAATGTTAGTTGGTGTTTTATATTGATTACAACTACAAGAGTTCTAGCAATTGCTTTTTCATGTAAGCCTAGAGGTTTTTAGTCGTAATAAGAGATGCCTAGAAGTACTTTCTAAGCATACCAAATGGGGATCCTAAGTTGAAGTTAGACTTGTAGTAAATGGGTAATGGAAATGCAAGATAGCGATTGGAAAGTTAATAAAGGAATGGAATTAGAAAATTAAAACAAAAGCGGAAGATGGAGTAGCTAGTGTTTAGCCGATCTCTTTTGTTGAGTTACCTATTGAGCAATCAATCATGCCTTACCTTTACCTCTTTTCTACTCACGTCTTAAGTAGAATACTTGGAGAATATATCCTAAGTTGTGACTTTTGTTTATTGTGCTTTTCAAAGTAAGCTTTGGTTACCTACTTTATTTGAATTCTACCATCTATGCATTTCATTTGTTGTAGTGAATAATACAACCTACATTAGAAAAGAGCTAGTTTTTAGCTCACGCTTTGCTGCTGGAGTGTAAAATTTTAAATCATACCAAAATTCTACTACTAAAAAAACTATTGTAATAAAAAAAAAATCTCAAATCCTAATCTAGAACGAGGGAATTTTTTTTTTATCTATCATTATATGAAAGTCTGACATAAATACTATACTTATTAGTCATGTTACTCTAGAAAAATAAGGGCATTCATATATATTATAGATAGATTGAATGATTGATTGGATTTTTTATAGCTCCACCATTCATGGTTAGTTGTACTTGCTAAGAGGATAAAAAATTATGCTAATGAAAGAGAGAGATAATCAGAAACGATGATCGAAAATTTTGCTCGATTTGACATCCACATTCGCATCGGCAAAATAAATGAATGATATACCCTTGATATCCATCATCTCTTTCGACGTAATTAAATAGAAGAAAAAGGAGAAAAAATGGTTAATAATTTTCGATAATCAACTCCAGCGAACTCTCCTAAATTTCCTCAAGAACTCCACCCCAACGAAAAAAAGGAAAGTAGGAAAAGAAAAAGAAAAAAATAAATAAAATATCAATTTCTTCTTTTAACCCATAATCTCTATTCTATTTAAAAAGATAATGAAATAGATAAACAAAAGAAATTAATTCCTGAAATTTCTCACAAAGTAAAAGAAAAAGAAAGAAAAGTTGCCTGAGAGAGAAGAGTTGGAAAAAAAAATCAAAAAGAGAAAAAGAGAGTTGAGACAAAGAAAGAGAGATGAGCAAAAATGTGCGTGAGAGAGAGAGAGAGAGAGAGTAGAGCATAGGACAAAAATTTTTTTAAAATAAATAAAGTAACAATGACTTGAATGATATAAACAATGTTTTATCTACAAGCCTTCGATATATATATATATATATATATATATATATATTTAATTTGATTTTCACAATTCCCTGGCCGGTCATGACATGCCATTTCCTAATTTAGCTTTCCCATTCCCATGATCCTATATTAAACTTACTTGATTTACGTGAAATCTTACTTCAGGAAGAGGGGGAGGGAAGGGGGTAAGTGGAAGTGGCCGTTGGTTCCGTGTTGGTACCAAAGGCTGCGTTGGCTCCTCTTGGGCACGTGCATGTCATGCGCCCAAAAATATCTTTGCTAAAACGAGTGACCTGTCAGGAAAAGTGCAGAGTCCCTCTTAACGCGCGCGCGCGCGCACACATATTTGTATATATATAAATGGAGAAATGTGCGCCCGTTAGAGTTGTTGTACAGTGACGTCTCCTCAGACGTCAGAACATAAATGAGTGAATGGCTCGGACACAAACTTTGATTGCCTTTGAGCCACGTGGAAGTATGACAACAAGATAAACTCAATTAGTTTTCAATCTGCCTCTCGGTGCGGGAGCACAAAACTCAATAGAAATAAAAAATAAAAAAATATTAAATCTCTTTTCAACATCCCATCAAATAAAAATTAAAAAATATAAATAAATAATTCAACAAATGTTATGACATAGGAAAATTAAAAAAAAGTAAAAGAACACTCAATATAATTTTATTTTTTTATTAATGATGTCGGTATATTTTTATTTTTTATATATTATAATTTTTACGGTTGGTAATCGATATATTTTGATTTTATATATAAAAAATTAAAATAAATTAATTTAAAATTTTTACTAATATATTTTGATTTTTTATTTTCTTATTATAAATGGAAATTAAAATATATTATACGTTGTAAAATATATTGCTTAATTTATTTTAATTTTTAATTGTATTTATATTACCTTATTTTATATATATATATTATTTTATATTTTTGTAAAAATATATTTATGTTGATCTTTAATAAAAAAATATAAATCAAGGAAGTCGGATCAAATTTACATGTTAAATAATGTGAAAAGAAAGTAGGAGAAAAAAAAAAGGACAGTGTTAAAAAAATTTAAATAATACATAACTAATGTGAACACACCGCCTTACATATATAAAGATATGATATTTTCGACTCATAATTTGATACACAGCAAACAATATCCTCGACTTGAACCGTATAAAACTTTTGCAATTATTTTAACTCACACGTACGATAAGAAATAAATAATGCTATTTGGATGAGGAGAAGTGACGAAGGCAGGCATGGGATGTGGTTGAATTGATACATTCATCATGTTTGGAAACAAAGAATAATTTAAAAAATCTTCTTTTACAACTTAAATTTATAGTATTAAAGAACATAATAGAGCATTCTTCAACTATTAAGGTTATTTAATTTATTCTTCAAAAAGTTAACAATATCATAAATCAACGATCGTATTCTTATCGCATGTATATACTGGCCATCATTGAACTGATGGGCTCACGAATTTTGTATTACCAAAAAAACAAAAAAAAGTATCTTATAAATATGACCATATTTATTCTCTCACTAAACTCATAACCCGGTGATTTTATTTGCTAGAGATTTAAAAAAGCGAAGGAAAGTTAAACTAATAAACTAAAATTTGAAAACATGCCTATCTTTTTTTGTTCCCCCGAGAAATCCAAATCCTTCAATACAGAATCTCGCAAGTTGAATACCTGAAACTGTAGACCGTACAAACACAGTAGATCTTCCCATAAATCTTATCATACTTGAGAATTAAATAAAAAGATAAAATCATCCACCCTATCTCCAGCGGTTGAACTCAAAAGCTACAACGTATTACTTGAATTCTCCGCACAACACATTGGTTACAGTGATTGGATGGAAAATATAATTTTAGAATGTGGGTCCCCTTCCTCTGTCGTTTGAAATGGACGTGCGTACATGAGATATCCCCAAAGTTTAAATTGGCTCATTGAACCCGGTCAACTTCTAAAATTGGTTCAACCTGTCTCCTTTGTGTCGCAGGCCATTGGGTTGAGGACGGTTTCACCTCTTGGGCATCCTGCGGAGTCCGACGAAGAGGGGACAATTTAAAGTAGTTCGAAAATTGAGTTGATCCAGTAGGTCAAATTGGTTCTAGGCCTAATTGAGATATTCTAGCTTGGTTAGTGAAATAATTGCAAAATGGACATCTTGAAATTTAATTGCTTATTGCCAACTAATAAAACAAATAACGGGAGCAATAGAATATGAAAAGTGATGTATTTTATAATGCATGGAAGGGGAGCCCATCAATTGCACACTCACACACGTACGGACTTGGAAAATTACTTATTATAATTAAGTGAGCCTAATCATATCATATAAAGATCCATTCCAAAAGTAGATCATCTCCACCAAACGTGTCCTTTCAATGTCAAATATAACCTCCGATCTACCTTGTGCCTTCTTCCACATCACTCTCATTTGTTGCAAAATTAACCTCCTCACTCATACTTTTCATTAGAAATCTCCACCTAAAAGCTTCTTCAACATCAACAAAAAGATTCGCGATGGAGGGGACCTAAGCAGCAATAAGATGTCGAACTCGATGGAAGCAACAACACCAATGAGGTATACATCTAAAAACTAGAACTCAACAATGGGATTTTATGTACTCAACGAAAATATCATGCATAAATTAAAAATATCATCGGAGTATCTCATATAACATAAGTGATATCTCATTCTGCATGTAATGCTTTGGTTTGTGCAAATATCACTAGAGATATCACACGTAACTCAATGACATCTTGTACATTAAGGACTATATCATCCTGACAAAAAACCTAAACACAATTTAGGAAAATTTCATCAATAATAAAACTAGTACAAAATCAAAAAGCAGCGATGTAAAATGAGAAAGCACCAGTGCGAAATCAAAAAACAATGATGATATTTGGATAAACATTGATGATTTTAAAGACTTTAAGAGGAATAACTTTAATGTATAATCAATGCAAAATAAGAAAGCAGCAATGTAAAATGAGAAAGTATCGATTTGGAGTAACATTGATTATTTAAATCTTTGAGAGGAATGAGAACTTTAATATATAACAAATGCAAAATGAGAAAACAACGGTATGAAATAAGAAAGCATCCATACAAATTTGAATATCACTGATGTAGAACAAAAAAGCACTAATAATATTTGGAGAAACATCGATGATGTTTAAAGACTTTGAGGAGAATGATAGCTTTAATATATAACTAGTGAAAAATGAGAGAACACAAGTTTGAAGAAACACCAATTATTTAAATACTTCAAGGAGAATGAGAACTTAATATATAATTGGTGCTAAATGAGAAAGTATCAGTATAAATTTGAATATCATCGGTGCAAAACAAAAAAATATTGATGATATTTAGAGAAACACCAATAAAATTTAAAGACTTTGGCAAGGATGACAAATGTAACTAATGAGAAATTAGAAAGCATTGATGCAAATAAGAAAGCACCAGTGAAAATTTGAATGTCATCGGTATAGAACCAAAAACACTAATGATATTTGGAGAAACACCAAGGATATTTAGAGACTTGGGTGGAATGACAAACTTAAAAACACTAACCTTCTGTTTTGCAGGCATGATATTGACACCAGATGCAAGATGTTAACAACCAAAAAGTCTTAGAAGATAGTTAAAGAAAATATGAAGGAGGAGTTTGGAAAAACTCCTTTTGCTACCCTGATAAAAAATGAAGCAATGTGTCCACAATGCAAAAACAAGGAATTACTTGGATATTTGTTGGAGGCATGCAACCTAGAAAGAAAAGAGTTTGAGCTTGGAAAATTAAGACTCAAGTTCACTCCTAATCATAGTGAGAAAATACTTGAGTTAAAGAATGAGAGAGAGAAACTAATGATCAATGATGGAAAGAAAAAGCTCAATGAGAGACCCAAAATATGGAGCGAGAACTTTACAGCATTGAAGCCAGAGGCCAGGAAGATAGTAGATAAGCTCTAAACATATAATAAAGAAAAGGAAAAGAAGGGAGAAAAGGAGATGGGAAAGGAAAGAAAGATAGAAGATCAAGATAGGATGAATAAGTGCAAAAGAAGACCAAGTTGTTAATTCTACCAACACTGGGGTCATTTATTCTATCATATGGAGACCAAGCGGTAATAACTTTACTATTTGATACGATAAAGGAATTGAAATCCCTAAATAAATACAACTATTTTGAATTGGTACATGACTTCTCCATGCAGAGCTTAAGGATACGAAAGTGGAGAAAATTTTATTTGAAAGATTGTGCCATAGCAATACACCTATGGGTAATTGAAATGTTCAATTTCATAAACCTATAAATGAGGATGCACAAACAGTGGTTGAAAGGTACAATCATAAAAGCTCTTTTACAACCCATGCAAAAGAATTCATCTCAAAATAAAGGAAGCTACAAAGCTTGATTTGTGAAAAAACTCATTTGATGGAGTTGATCCACAAAAAAAAAGAAAGACAAGACAAGAACAAGAGAAGAGAAGGTAAAGATAAAAGAAGAACCAACATAAGAGTAAAGAAAAAAAGGAAATAAGATAAAAAAAATAAAAATAATGATAGGAGAAAGAAAAAGGAGAGAACAATAAAGGAGAAAAGACAAAAGGGAAAGGAGTAGAAGAGGAAGAAGAATAAAAGTCGAAAAAGATCATTTGAAAAAATTGAAAGAAAACCGCAAAGAGTTGAAAAAGAACAAAAAGTTAACATAGATAATAAAGAAATGAAATGAAGAAAATTCAACACTGGAGCAACAAATAGAAGAATTGAAAGGAAGCTTAAATGTTTTACTTCGACCAACACAAAGTACTTAAAGTGTTGAATGTCAAGAAGAAGAGCAGCAACAGCAAAACAAGAAGAAATAAGAGAAGGATGAGGTGTAGCATGAAGAGAAGAAGCAAGTGTAAAGCTTGGATTTCTAAACACCAGATTTGCATTTGAATCGACTCCTTAATCACTCTACAATCAAGAAGTTTTCAACCCTTTAGGGATTTACATCTTGCCTTAACCATAACAAACTTAGTTGAGGGGTCTTGGAAGGGAGGCCTTTTGGATGGATTTTTGCTTTTTTGTGTTGCTGAAATGGGAGGGTATAGATGATATTCCTCAACCTAATGAGTTGAGGCACTCACACCCTTTCCATTTCTCCCCTACGTGTGCAACATCTCCCTACCCTTCCCATTTGTTTTCACATAGTACCTTTCATTCCCTTGACTTCCAATGCAAGTCACCCCCCTCCTCACAGTAGAACTCATCCACTCTTCCTTCCTCACCTTTCCTCTCCCCTCCCTCGTTGGCGAGCTCATTCTCCTTCCTCACGTGGCTACTACTACATGATTAGAGAAGGTGCAGCCGCAGTTGGTGGCAGGAAGGCTCCCAGCTGTTGTTTGGGGCTAGCAGCAACTCCTGTTCCCTCGCCTGCCATTGTTGTCGACTAGATGGAGGGAGGGGGGAGGGGGCGACCCCTGTGGCTGCGATTGAAGCCACTACTATGGTTGTTAGCATTGAAAGAGAGGAAGAGGAAGAGAGGCAGATGAAGATCCACTGTAAAGACTTGTCCCACTTTTATCCTTTTAAGATGTCTGGAGTGCCAGTTAAACATCTGGACCCTTTCCCGGACGTCTGGAAATTAAAATTTTATACGCATCTTGCGTTCTGCGCGCAGGCAGCGTGCAGAACTCAACTTCTCTCTCTTTCCTCCTCCCTTTTCCCTCTGCAGAACCCTAACCCTCGACCTTTATAAGAGGCATCCCTCCCGTCCTCTCCTCTCCACTCCACACACCACCATCTCCACCTTCAGTGCACGGTGGAGCAGCAGGAGGAGGTGAGCGAGAGAGTGTGTGAGAGCGAGGAGGAGGAGAGTGCGTGAGAAGGAGGAGGAGGTTGAGGTCGGGAGCTTCGTGGAAGCTCGTCGGAGCTCACTCGGCCACCATGGCGTGTGCGGGAGGAGGAGGAGGTCCGAAGCGTCATCCTCGACCACTTGAAGCAGTTGGAGCTGCGGTGGAGCGCGCTGAGGAGTGCTGGGAGCACGGTCTGATACTGGAATTTTTCCAGTATCAGACATCTGGAGTGCAGTCCGGATGACGGGCTGAGTGTCTAGACGTCTAGAGTCAAGACCAGATGTCTAAAAGCACCCTTATTGCAAAGATACATTCTCTCCGCAGTTACGGCCATGCAAGTCACACTGCAGAAGACATGTTTAGCTTATTTAGGGTAGCTGCTCTGTCGCATGTAGGAGCAACCTTGGGAAGGTGCGCGGAACACCCTTCCACGCACTTTCGGACGTCTAATTAGCTCACCAGACGACCGGAGGTGCTTCAAGACAATTGGAGGAGCGGTTCGACATCTGGAACTACTTTCAGACAATCGCAGGGGAATCCTGGATGTCTGAGGACACCGCAGGAACTTGAGATGAGATTCTGTAACTTTTGAGACGTCTGGACTTATTTCCAGATGTCTGATTTTGGTAAGTAGACACATTTTTTACCTGTTTAGGGTCCGATCAGGATCCATTTTACGCAAACGAAGAATCTATAGTTTCCTTGTGAGTTTATCTACGTATTAGAAAACCTTTATACACTGTTCTGAATCTTTGTTTGTGATGTATTCCTTGGTATAGGACTTTGACCTGCTACGTGTCTAGGACTTGCAGAGACGCCTGGGTCTACAATTTGAGCCCCCAGTACTCCTAGATTGTCTGGTAGAGTGGTCTACCTCTGTTAATTTTATTAAATAAGAATGTATTTGTGGAATTAGCCAACTGAAAACGTAGGATGCAACATGAACCCTAGGACAGAGAAAGGATTGAACCAATTATTCTACATAATTGTATTTGTATACATGAATAAATTAAATTGTTAGCAATTTCCTGTAAATAAGTATGAGCTGCCTGTTAGAATATGACCTGCCTGAGATAACTGAATAGTTACTTGTGAAATCATTTGTTGCATGTATTAAATTGTGAAAATACGAGCTACCTGTATATAAATGAGAACTTAATAGTGAATGATGAAATCTGGATCTGAATAATGTGGTGAACATGAGCATGAACCCTATGGGGAGTTAGGAGTAGAGCTCCTGTGGTTAGATGGAAAAATCTAGAATGTAGACGGGAAGTGTCCTGGCCCTTGAGTACGTGGTATCAAGGAGAGCGACTGTCCCCCTTTTGTGTAAAGCGGAGCTAGCCGCCCTTGGGTTGGGACCCGGGGTTAGGATTGGCCACTCTACACCGACTCCTGTTGACCCTCGTGTGCACAGTACCGAGGCGAGCTGCTAGTGTAGGGAGGGAGTTAGCCACCCCACGGGGCCTGGGGTTCAGCTAGCCATCCTACACCGACTTGTTAGGCCCTCTAGGCAAACCGGGATAGTCAAACGAGGGTGCGTGGGCTGTGGAGGGGCGAGACCCTTGTAGGTTCTGAGGGGCTAGACCTCTGTTTCTGAGAGGGCTAGGCCCTATACTGTTTCGTGCTGTACTTTGGACGTACCCGCTAGCGGAAACGACTGACTGTGTGTCAGTGCGGGGTAGCTACCCGTGCGCTTATCTCACATGCCGTAGTCATCGCTACGTCTGACAGTGACCTCAGGGTGGTTGACTGGGTGTAGGACTACCACGGGGGACTCTCTTGATAAGGAGAGCATCACGTGTACCTTTTACTCTTCGAAAAAGATTGCAATCAATATCGTTCCCACGAGGAACATGCAAGATCAAGAAAAATCTGAAAGTTGACTAAAAGGGGTGAAAATGAATTACCTGTAAAATGAAATAACAAGAAAATAAAATTATACCTGTTACTTTTATTGCTTTAGATAGTATGGTTACCACTCTACTCAGCGTTCGCTGACTCCATCTTTTTCATAACACTATTCAGGTTCAGGAGTTGAGCAGCCTGAGCTTCTGGCTGCGGAGGGTACTGGGCCCAGTTGAGCCTAGTCATAGTTTTCTGCCCTCTTTGTTGTACCCTCTTTACCGTTGTTGTGAGTTTCTGACTTTAGCTACTATTCCTGTTACTCTTGCTTCGTTTTCGTTGTTCCTGTTGTTGTGGTGGTATATATTTGAATAATAGCTTTTACATTCCTTTACTACTTAGTTACATTACATATGTGAATGTGGTTATTTTCCTACTTTTTGGTTATTTCTTGTTGGTCGACTGGGTCTTGGGATTAGTCGAGGTGAGCCAGTCTCGAGTCTTGTAAGGATTCGGGAATCGGGTCATAACAAGATGGTATCAGAGCAAGGTCGTCCTGAGAAATTAACCAACTAGCTTTAGAATAACCATTCACGTGCATGTAACTAGGGTAGCCACCACAACTTATCGCTTTGACATCTGTTCTGAGTCCTTTTTCGTAGAAATTCGATAGCGTTGACCCTTTTGTTTTGTCTTCCACGTCTCCTTGCAGGAGATGCCTCGTCGGGGAGTTCTTGAGGTGGGCCGTGATCGCGATCGTGGACGAGGTCGGAGGGGCAGATGTGCCGGGCCTGAGGTGCCAGTTGATCCACCTCTTCTCTCGGGCATTCAGGCCCAAGATCTCGCCTAGCTGATTAGAGACATAGTGCGAGAGGAGCTCCAGCAGCCTCCACGGGCACCTCTCCCTGAGGACATGGAAGGGGAGTCCTCAGTAGGACAGAGAGACAGCCGTAGCGCCGAACGAGCAGGAGGGGGAGGGGGTGGTCCTCCACCACCCCCACCACACTCTAACACTTCTGAGCATGAGCCATCCTTGCCAGGAGGTGTGCCCGTTCCCCCACTACAGTTGCACCACGAGCTTTTTAGACAGTTCCAGAAGCTGAAGCCCCCCTCCTTCAAGGGGGATGAGGACCCGTCTGAGGTAGAGGACTAGATGGAGTAGATAGAGAAGGTGTTTGACACCCTTCACCCCCCCGCGGAGTGCCGTGTGGCCTTTGCCATGTACCAGCTAGAGAGTGCGGCACATAGGTGGTGGAGGGCAGTCAGAGGCCAGGAGAGGGGAGAGCTGACGTGGGGCCAGTTCGTGACCCTCTTCTACAAGCAATACTTCCCGCAGACTTGGCAGGACCAGAGGAGGTGGGAGTTCCACATTCTTCGCCAGGGGACGATGACTGTTAGTGAGTATCGCACACGCTTTCTGGAGCTGTCACGTTTTGCTTCTACAACCATAGCTACAGAGGAGGAGCACCTGTGGAGGTTCACTGAGGGGCTCCGACCTGTTATTCGAGGGTATGTCAAACCCTTGAAGTTGCCCACCTTCTCGAGAGTGGTGGAGGCAGCCATGACGTACGAGGAGACCAACCCGGCTGTGCGGGACACTGACAATGGACGGAAGAGGTCCTACCAACCAGAGTACTCTTAGGGCCATTGAGAGAGGAGGCACGCGGCACCCGCAGGAGAGCCATCTCATTTTGCGGGGCCATCAGTGGCCTTTAGGGGCCCCAGACAGGGGCCAGCTGCCAGCACTGGACCCTCGCCTAGCCGTCAGCAGGGACCTACCGAGGGAGGGAGTCAAGTTCCCCTCTACTACCAGTGTGGCTAGCTGGGCCACATCAGGAGGGACTGCCCATCTTGGGCTGGAGTACAGTAGATGCTCCCCGCACTAAGCGTTGAAGGCCAAGCTGGTAGTCACGGTCCCCAAGCGCGTGGGGGAGGGCAGCAGTCACGAGGAGGGTACCAACTAGCGGCTGCTCGCCCAACTCAGAGTGTAGCTGCTTTTTTTACGCTGAGGGCTAAGGGGCATATCAACGCCCTGACACACAGAGACGCCAGGGCTTCCGGTTCAGTGGTGGCAGGTATGGTTACCGTTTCTGGTAGATTAGTGTACGTACTTTTTGATTCCGGCGCCACACACTCTTTTGTTGCTTCGAGTTTTGCTGTTAGTTTGGGACAGGATAGTGTGCTGTTGGAGGATCCGTTTGTGATCAGAGGCCCAGGTGACCAGTTGATTGTAGCTGAGGAGGTCTACACGGACTGTGAGGTCAGTATAGGGGGACACAGCCTCCCCGCTGACCTGATTGTGATACCGATAGAGGATTTTGGCGTGATTCTAGGGATGGACTGGCTGTCCGCCTACCACACCTTCGTGGACTATTTTGGGAGGTAGATCGTCTTCTCCATACTGGAGTTGCCTTCCTTTGAGTTTCATGGACAGTTGGTGGATGGAGGTTTCAGGTGCATATCTACGCTTCGAGCAGCGAGGCTTTTGAGCCAGGGTGTGAGGGCTTTCTAACCTGTGTAGTGGCAGAGACTAGCCCCGTGTCTAACTTTTAGAGCATTCCGGTGGTTTGTGAGTACCCCGACGTGTTTCTAGAGGAGCTGCCAGGACTACCGCCCAAGCGTGAAATCGAGTTTGAGATCTCACTGGTACCAGGGACTAGCCCCATTTCTACTGCACCGTACCAGATGGCACCACTTGCGCTGTGAGAGCTCAAGTCACAGCTACAGGACCTGTTAGAAAAGGGCTTTGTGAGGCCCAGTGCGTCCCTGTGGGGAGCCCCTGTGTTGTTTGTGAAGAAGGATGGCACCCTGCGACTTTGTGTTAACTACAGACAGCTGAATAAGGTCACCATCAAGAACAAGTATTCACTGTCAAGGATTGATGACCTTTTTGACCAGTTGCGAGATGCCACAGTGTTCTCCAAGATAGATCTGAGGTCAGGCTACCACCAGTTGAGATCAGGGAGACCGATGTCTCCAAGATAGCTTTCCGTACCCGATACGAGCACTACGAGTTCTTGGTCATGCCGTTTGGGCTGATCAACGCCCCTGCTGCTTTTATGGATTTGATGAACTGGGTTTTCAGACCGTACTTGGATCAGTTTGTGGTGGTATTCATCGATGACGTGCACATTTACTCACGAGATCAAGCACAGCACAGATAGCATCTACGGATGATTCTGGACACTTTAAGACGGCGCAGGCTGTATGCCAACTATAGCAAGGGTGAGCTTTGGTTGAGGCAGGTGACTTTCTTGGGCCACGTGATCTCAAAAGATGGTTTGGCTGTGGATCCAGCTAAGGTTGAGGCCGTACTCAAGTGGGAGAGGCCACGTACAGTGACAGAGATACGTAGCTTTTTTGGACTGGCAGGTTACTATCGGCGGTTGATTAGAGGATTCTCACAGATTGCGCGTCCTATGACTCAATTGACTCGGAAGGACGTGCCCATTGCTTGGATAGATGCATGTGAGGCATGTTTTCAGGATTTTAAGGAGAGACTGACTTCAGCTCCTGTACTGACTATCCCGGACAGCGGTGGTGGTTTTATGGTCTACACAGACGCTTTGTTGCAGGGGTTAAGGGGTGTGCTCATGCAGCGGGGTCATGTTGTCACTTACGCTTCGCGGCAACTGAAGCCCCATGAGCATAGCTACCCTACCCATGACTTAGAGTTGGTAGCTGTTGTCTTCACACTGAAGAGATGGAGGCACTACCTTTACGGTGAGACCTTTGAGATTTTCACAGATCATAAGAGCCTCAGGTACTTGTTTGACCAGAAGGAGCTTAACATTAGACAGAGACATTGGTTAGAGCTCTTGAAGGACTATGACTGCAGCATCTTCTACCATCCGGGGAAGGCCAACGTAGTGGTTGACACCTTGAGCCGGAAGGTGCTCACTCACTTGGCTAGTCTACAGGCACAGAGTTGGAGACTTATGGAGGAGCTGGGCAGTTAGTGACCTCGAGAGTCATCGAGGTATTGTGGGACAGTGACAGTGACGCGGCAGATGCGACCAAAGCTGATAGATCGCATCATCGCAGGACAGATGACAGATCCGTACTTACAGACATTGCGTGGTAGTGCTCGTTATCTTGCTCTAGGATTTCGTCGTAGTATAGTATAAAGAAACGGTTACCAGTTTAATACAATTTTTTACTCGGAAATAAAAAGTTTCCCAAGGTCGAACTCAGGGAGCAAACTATGATTCTGAAGTACACTGTTTCTATTACAAAAATAAGAGAGAGAGAGAGAGAGGTAGATTGGTCTCTTGGCTTTTTCTTCTTCTCTTCTTTCTCTTTTTCCTTGCCTTCTTCTTTCTCTTCTCTTCTCTTTGCTTGATCGTCTTCTTCTTTCTCTTCTTTCTTCCCTTTTCTTTCAGCTGTTGCGCCTGTTCTTCTCTTCTTCTTCTTTACTTTATCTATAGAGCTTCTTCCGTCGTCTGATTTCTCAATCAGACGGCTTAAGTAGCATCCTCTACAGTGCTACCTTAGTGCTCCTTCTTCTTTCTTCTTCTTGCAGTCCTTCTTCTTCCTTTCTCTTTTTCCTTCTTCTTTCTCCTGCGGTCTTCTTCTTCTTTCTTCTCTGCCTGCACACTCACATAGCTTGGTCAGAGCAAAAACCTACCCCTACCCTCCCCGCGTCTCTCTCTTTCTCAAATTTCGCTCATTGGATCGCTCTCCCAGAGCCGGGTATTCGGGTACGGGTTCACTCCCGGGACCAGGCCCACCGGCGTGCGGTGGTAGGCGAGGAGTGCAGGTCGGGTATACGGGTCGGGCTAGGTCTGCGGGGGGTGGTCGCGGACGAGGCCGGGTGAAGTGGGTGAGAGGGACCTCACCCCATGGCCAGGAGGCGAAGAGGCTATGACACTTTTCCAATTTATGCGCGGGCGACGTTTTGAAATCCCACGATGTGGGACTATCCTCTGTGCTATCTTCGCGCGCACCCGCAGGACGACTCCACCTCGCCCTCTGAGCAGCTGCAGCTGATGTCGGTGCCAACTGATGAGGCAGAAGTCTTCGCAGACTTCACCCCAACCTGCAGCACCTGGGAACCTGGGGCTGCAGGGCTTGAAGCTCGCCTCGAAGCTGCTTCAGTCGTCGTTAATGGCGGCTGGGGTGGCGACCCTGTCAGACAGAAGCATAGCCCTTCGGCCTAATCAAACTAGCGGGGAAACTTCGCTGTGGCACGGCGAAGGTGGTGCGGGGTGCAGCAGGTCGTGGGGCGGCGTCTGGCGGCGGGGCTAGGTCAGAAAGCGACCGGGAAAATGGGTCTGATCAGGGGAGTGTGGTGGGGGTGTGGAGCGGCAATGGATGGGCAGAGGTTGTTCAGTGTGATGAGGCGGAGGTTATGTGAGGGTCAGCGAGGCGTGTGGGGCTGCGGAGCGATGGGGGCATCTCGCCGGAGGGTGGCCGGAGACGAAGAGGGTGACGGTGGACAGGAGTGGTCGAGGGTTTAATCGAATGAAAAAACAGTGAGGAAAAGAAAGAGGGGGAGGTGGGGAGTAGTTCTGACTTATTTATAAGGACGAAAGGGGCCAGAGCAGGGCGGCAGTCGTATCGATTGTCGCCGGAGAAGAAGATGCCTAGAGGGAGAGGGCGGCGGCGAGGAGAGAGCGGGAGGGCGCGCGCTGGGTTCGGCGCGATGCGGGAAGAGCGGGCGAAGGTGGCTCTGCTGCTGGTATTGCGGCAGAGCGACGAGGAGGAGGAGGAAGAACCGTCGGACCTGGTGGGCTTCTGCCGGAGTGGGAAGAGAGGGAAAATGGGGGTCTTTCTCTGTCAGGACCGAGCTGCTCTCTTTTGCAGGTGGAGGCGGTTTTTATAAAGGCGAAGGTGGAGAGGTGGGCGGAGGGAGGCGACGTGCCTCCCTCGCCGGAGGATGGCTGGAGTAGGGACCCATACCTTCGACGCATTCGCACAGAAGGTGTGGGTTGCTGGAGAGATAGTGGAGGTGTCCCTACAACAGTAGACGTCACCCTCGTCACAGGGAACACCCCGTTGAAAGGGCAGAGGGCCTCCCAAAGTCGCCGGAGCATGGCGCTGCTCAGGGTTTTGCAGGGAGGACCTAAATTCAAAGAACGATGAAGACTTAGGGGTCAAAACGTGAGGGTTTCAAAAGTTGAGGGTCAAAAAGTAATAGATGAGGACCAAATTGCAAAGTCAGTCAAGAAGGTCTCTTCTTAGGCTCAAGTTTTTATACATGACTAAATAGGACCTAAGGATTCTAATGGTGAATTTTATTTCTAGATCAGACCTTGTTTGACCAGTCAATTTACGTAAAAATCCAAATTAAATCATTAATTGGGCATGGTTCTCAATGTAGGTCAAAATGGGTTCCCAAGGCCAAATTGAAGGTTCTAAACCCTAGAGATTATTTTTCTATGAATTTTAGAGTGTTTAGTTGATTTTTACTTTACCTCGAACCTCGTGAATTGAAGTGAGTTTGTTTTAGGGTTAAAGGATGTCATTTAATTCCTTGGAGTTGCTGTAGCCCTTGTTGGATCAAATCATCCCACTTTCCTTCTTATTAGGTTAGTTTGACCTATGTTTGGACAATGAGTTACCCTGTTTACTGATTGTGTTGGTGAAATTGCATTTTTACCCCTTAGTTCCTATTTTCTTCATAAACTCAGAATTCTCTGAGTCAAGCCTTTCTATAAGTTATGTAGGAGCTTTTTATTGTAAATCTAGATTAGATGGTGCTAGTTTAGGGTTCTTGATGAGGTTCTTATCATACCCCTGTGCCTAGCTTTTGCTAGTCCCTTAGCAAAAACTTAAGGTTTTAACCTTAGTTCTAGACCATGATGTTTTAAATGACTTCAGATAAGTGCTTTTTCATTTGAACTTAGATTAGGTTAGAATGCTGACCATAGGCCTAAAAGGTACTCTAGTACCAATCAAGATCCAGATCTATTTAGCCTTAGCCTCAGTCTTTGGCAAAGGTTTTTAAGGCCCACAAGAACTAACCTAAGGTCTATTGGACTTTGTGGTTAAAGCACCCATGCTTGAAATGATTTTAGCCCTGGTTCAGTTCGCAGTACATTTTGTAAGAGAGAGAGATAGAAAGTTTTTCTGTTTGGAGAGTTTTCTCTCTCTTTTTCTTTTTAGTTCTAGCTTAGGATTGGCTTTTCAACACGGTCTGTATCAGATTCCTTGCTCCCATCATCAATCCTCAAGGGTTCCTGGTAATCGATACTTCAAGATAGCACCGCCCATGGCAACCCCCGGAACCCTGGCTATTGAGATTTCGAGATAATCCCATCCATGGTGTTCCGTGGTCGAATCCAGACCCTGGCAATTGACACTTCGTGATAATGCCATCCATGGAATCTGAACCAGCAGAGTGCTTACATGCCCCCAGTAGGATATGTAAATATCCTAAGAGACAAGCACCGAGGAGATGATATTTTATTACGCATCTTCAAGAGGATTTCCCGCCTCTCTGCCCTGGGAACTAGTCCAAATCAACTTGTGTTGATCGGTCGCTCCTACTCTAGGTGTGCTTTTTAGAATTTTTTGACGCTTCTGCGTGATTTTTGATTTTTATGCTTACTGAACCAGGCTGTGTGTGAGGTTAGGGTGCTTAGGTTACTGAGTCCCATAAACCAGAAGTTAGTTAATGAGGTCAAATACTCCCTAAGCATTGGACCTAATACTTAAGCTTTTCATTTTCCTCAACCTCTTGAGGAATGTCTAGATCTTAATGGGTACTAAGAGTCTATCCAAGAATGCCTAAAGTTTGCGTTCTTACTAATCTCACAATGCACTTTTCATTTCTTTTCTTGAATAAGGTCTAGAGCTTAGGTCAATCCCTTACTTTCTTACTAATGACTATCACTCTTTTCTTTCATTTTTGTTCTCCTTTTTCATTTTGTTCCTTCTCCCACAAAATTTCCTTTCTCCTCTTATTCTTTTATTCTTTTTTTTTTTGAGAAATTTTTTAATTTTTATGGTGTTTTTGATATATGTGAATTTTTTGTTTAAAACCTTTTCTTGCAAGTTTTGCACTTTTATACCCCCCCATGCCTAAGGTTTGCAATGTCCTCATTGTGACTTAGGGGAATTTTATTCAACTTAGTTCATTTCTTAGGACATATGTTTTGGTGAGTGAATGGGTCGGGATGAATTTTGCGGATAATTTCTAATCCCAGATGCAAGCATCTGAGGTGGAGTCAGATGTCTTAAAGGGTGAACCTTAAGTGCACAAAGGTGTCAAAAAATGTTTTAGGTTTTTAAAGAAAATGACGGGCTGCCTCCCGTTGAGCGCTAAATTTGATGCCTTCAGCCAAGCGAAAAATGGAATGGAGAGGGAATGGTCAAATTAACGGAGTTTTGCATAACAAGCACCTTGATCAAGAGCCTGGTTGGTCCAACCAGGTGCTTGTTCATATCAACAGGCTGATGATGCAGCCCAAACCCAATAAGTTTGGTGGGTTGATAGATGTAGATTAGCAGACGTAGAACCCACCAAATGCAGTGAAGTTCTGATGGATAAGGAAGTGAAAACTCAGGTTTAGGCTGAGCCAAATCATCCTGGTCAGAGTAGGGTTCCGAAAAATAATCAATGTGTGGTGTGGAAACCCTACAGGGGTGATCAAATAATGATGGAGCAAGGTCTTTTGTCTGATCAGTGTTCGCTACCCGATATAGATGTGGAATTGCAATCGGCTAGGTGATAGGTGAATCTGAATAGAAATTGAGTCCGGTTGCGGGTCGGGGTTGAGAAGAGGTTTTGATCAGTTCTGTGTGTGTGGAAGAGGTGGCTTGAACGAGAATTGTGTAGGAGGGCTCTTCTAGCAACGAATGACAGGTGGTCTCTTGTAGAGAGTCCTCTGGGTAGTTATCAAATTCCTGAAGAGTGTCTATAGGATGCAGAAAATCTAATTTGGGAAAAGATTTGAATTCTGGGTTGCAATCACTCTTGGCATTTTGTGGTTTGGGCTTCTGAGGATAAAAAAGAATTGCTTCCATGATCCCAGGAAGCGAGACCTCAGAGTCAAAGTCAGAGAATGAGTCATGAGGGCTGAGGTTGTATATTGGCTCGGTGTGTTTAGGAAGGGAAGTCTCTTCGAAGTTGTCAGAGAGTTTGCAAAGATTCAGTTCTAAATGAGATTCACAACCATGAATTCCATCGTAGTATAAATCATCTGATGTGGAATCAGTAGCCTGGCTGGGGTCTAGCCTATATGTCAATTCTGAGTTTAAAAAGATGTTCTGTCTAGGCTCAAGTTCCAAGCTGGTAGGAGAGACCCAATTGAAACTCCACTCATCCAACTCCTCAGTTTCTGTATCGTAAATTGGCATATCTTCTGAAAAATCAATCAGATTTCCTGAGGATGTTGTAGAAGGACATTCATCAAATAGAGGCCCGGAATCATATTCTTCTTTAAAAATTTGATCTTTCTCATATGGGGCCTCATAATCTTCCCAATAAGTTTCGGATCTAGATTCTAGGTTTAGGATGTGGGTAGGATTACTAGAATCAAAGTCCGAATAACCTTCGAGAGTCACCTTATCAAAATAAGGGACGGAGTTTATACCCTCAAGAGGTTCAATTCTAATCTTATTATTGCAGGAGCCTTGGAATTCTAAGCTTGGCGATTCATGGTCTAGGGTTGGCTCAGCATTGTGTTCTCCTGCAACTTCCCAACCTACTTTAATGTTGTTTTCTATCTGGGTTGGGGATCTACAACCACCCTGTAACTCAGTCCCGAGGTCTGGGAAATCGGATTGATCTTTAGTACTGTTCCAAGATGATTTATCTTTTGTTTCGGGTGTATACGGGTATTTTTGGTTGATAGTTTGTTCCAGTAATCTCATCATCTCTACCTGCTTTTCAAGAGCATCTTGGTTTTGTTCCTAAAGTACAGGATTTATCAAGCATTGAAGGTATTCAGATTTGTGTAATTTGTCTATCTCAATGTATCCTGTTAGGAGAACTTCTCGGGTTGATCCTTTTATGGCTTCTGTTAATAGAGTTTGGGCACAGTTTATGATGAAGGTTGTGGTTGTTGGGACATCAATCTGAGTGTTCTCTATTGGTTTATATTTGATGTCATAGAATTCAAGGGTTTCCTCAATCATCCTATCTCTCATGGATCTTTGAGATTTAGGTTTCTTGAAGGGTGATGCTAAGTAATTAGGCTGCATATTTGGATTAGATGGTGAAATCAAAATGTAGAATCAAAAACTTCGATGTAGACTCATGTTGTGCCAAGATGGAAGAAGGGAGACTTGGTTCACTATCAGAGAAAAGGACTAATGTGGTGGGGTTGCTGCACAAACAAGGGCGTCGAGGCTTGGCCTCGACGAGAGTGAATTTCTAAAGGAGGTTTCAAAGACCTCCTTCCAAGCATATACTGAAGGATGTGATGAGATTAGAAGGTGCTGGACCCAATCGAGGCACCCAAAATGTTGGGTGACTATAGAGGTGCGGGGCAGATGGACCCCTTGATCAGAAAGATCGTCCACCTGAGAATTACCTGGGCAGCCAGAGAGGGTGAGTCCTGTGAAGACCCCTATATGGTAGAGCATCCCTACGGGTTACAGGGTTTGCCCCACCCGACCTCTCTTGTCACTGCGGTTCCAGGTAGACCAGAATGGGGATCTTGACCTCTTAAGTCTACCTCTTTTACTTTAAGATCAAGGTGCTTAAGGTTTCACTTGAACTCTTAGGTATTTTTGTGAACAAGGTAACCTAATTTGAAGGTTGGTTGGCCTTATGGGTCAACTTCACCTGGGGATTCCTTTGAGAATTTAGGCCTTGTTTCTTTTTTTAGGGTTCAAGTGTTTAGAGAGCCAATTGTCTAGGGTTTTTCTTATTAGGTATTTTCAACCAATGGCTTAGGCACACCTCTTTTTGGATTTTCTCAATTCTTGATTAAGAGGTGTGTCTCTGAAACCCTAATGTTTTATCTTATGTTGGCTCTACTTGGTCCAGTTAATTCTTTGCCGGGTAATTATGGCTCAGGCAAGAAAGTGTTAGCCCTTAATTACCTATAATATTGTGTGCAGGAATAATAGTTTTTGAGAATATGCAGCTATTACTATGTATAAAAGACAGGTTATAGCTATTTTTTTTTCTTTCTTTTTCCCTTTAAAATTTTAGGGTTTAATAGGAAGTTACCTGTCCTTGGAGTGGCTGTGGTGCGGCTGCGTCTTTTTCCTTCTGTACCTGCAGAAAAGAGAGAGATTATTAGAAACTTACAAATATAACTTCTAGAATAGCCGTTGCTCCCTGGCAACGGTGCCAAAAACTGGTAGCGCTCGTTATCTCGCTCTAAGATTTCGTCGTAGTATAGTATAGAGAAACGGTTACCAGTTTAATACAATTTGTTACTCGGAAATAAAAAGTTTCCCGAGGTCGAACTCAGGGAGCAAACTATGATTCTAGAAGTACACTGTTTCTATTACAAAAATAAGAGAGAGAGAGAGAGGTAGATTGGTCTCTTGGCTTTTTCTTCTTCTCTTCTTTCTCTCTTGCCTTGTCTTCTTCTTCTTTCTCTTCTCTTCTCTTTGCTTGATCGTCTTCTTCTTTCTCTTCTTTCTTCCCTTTTCTTTCAGCTGCTGCGCTTGTTCTTCTCTTCTTCTTCTTTACATTGTCTGCAGAGCTTCTTCCGTCGTCTGATTTCTCAATCAGACGACTTAAGTAGCATCTGCTACAATGCTACCTTAGTGCTCCTTCTTCTTCTTCTTCTTCTTTCTTCTTCTTGCAGTCCTTCTTCTTCCTTTCTCTTTTTCCTTCTTCTTTCTCCTACGGTCTTCTTCTTCTTTCTTCTCTGCCTGCACACTCACATAGCTTGGTCAGAGCAAAAACCTACCCCTACCCTCCCCGCGTCTCTCTCTTTCTCAAATTTTGCTCATTGGATCGCTCTCCCAGAGCCGGGTATTCGGGTACGGGTTCATGCCAGGGACCAGGCCCACCGGCGTGCGGTGGTGGGCGAGGAGTGCAGGTCGGGTATATGGGTCGGGCCAGGTCCACGGGGGGTGGTCGCGGACGAGGCCGGGTGAAGCGGGTGAGAGGGACCTCACCCCGTGGTCAGGAGGCAAAGAGGCTATGGCACTTTTCCAATTTATGCGCGGGCGACGTTTCGAAATCCCACGATGTGGGACTATCCTCTGTGCTATCTTCGCGCGCACCCGCAGGACGACTCCACCTCGCCCTCTGATCAGCTGCAGCCGATGTCGGTGCCAACTGATGAGGCAGAAGTCTTCGCATACTTCGCCCCAACCTGCAGCACCTGGGAACCTGGGGCTGCAGGGCCTGGAGCTCACCTCGAAGCTGCTTCAGTCGTCGTTAATGGCGGCTAGGGTGGCGACCCTGTCAGACAGAAGCGCGGCCCTTCGGCATAATCAAACTAGCGAGGGACCTTCGCAGTGGCGTGGCGAAGGTGGTGCAGGGTGCAGCAGGCCGTGGGGCGACGTTTGGCGGCGGGGCTAGGTCGGAAAGTGACCGGAAAAATGGGTCTGATCGGGGGAGTGTGGTGGGGGTGTGGAGAGGCAATGGATGGGCGGAGGTTGTTCAGTGTGATGAGGCGGAGGTTCTGTGTGGGTCGGCGAGGCATGTGGGGCTGCGGAGCGATGGGGGCGTCTCGCCGGAGGGTGGCCGGAGATGAAGAGGGTGATGGTGGAGAGGAGTGGTTGAGGGTTTAATCGAATGAAAAACAGTAAGGAAAAGAATGAGGGGGAGATGGGGAGTAGTTCTGACCTAGTCATAAGGACGAAAGGGGCCGGAGCAGGGCGGCAATCGTATCGACTGTCGCCAGAGAAGAAGATGCCCAGAGGGAGAGGGCGGCGGCGAGGAGAGAGCGGGAGGATGCGCGTTGGGTACGGCGCGACGCGGGAAGAGCGGGCGAAGGTGGCTCTGTTGCTGGTATTGCGGCAGAGCGACGAGGAGGAGGAGGAAGAACCGCCGGACCTAGTGGGCTTTTGCCGGAGTGGGAAGAGAGGGAAAATGGGGGTCTTTCTCCGTCAGGACAGAGTTGCTCTCTTCTGCAGGTGGAGGCGGTTTTTATAGAGGTGAAGGCGGAGAGGTGGGCGGAGGGAGGAGACGTGCCTCCCTCGCCGGAGGATGGCCGAAGTAGGGACTCATACCTTCGGCGCGTTCGCACAGAAGGTGTGGGCTGCTGCAGAGATCGTGAAGGTGTCCCTACGACAGCAGACGTCACCCTCGTTGCAGGGAACACCCCGTTGAAAGGGCAGAGGGCCTCCCTCACCCTGCACGGCGCCATGCTCCGCGCAAAGTCGTCGAAGCATGGTGCTGCTTAGGGTTTTGTAGGGAGGACCTAAATGCAAAGAAAGATGAAGACTTAGGGGTCAAAATGTGAGGGTTTCAAAAGTTGATGGTCAAAAAGTAATAGATGAGGACCAAAATGCAAAGTCAGTCAAGAAGGTCTCTTCTTAGGCTCAAGTTTTTATACATGACTAAATAGGACCTAAGGATTATAATGGTGAATTTTATTTCTAGATCATACCTTGTTTGACCGATCAATTTACGTAAAAACTAAATTAAATCATTAATTGGGCATGGTTCTCAATGTAGGTCAAAATGGGTTCCCAAGTCCAAATTGAAGGTTCTAAACCCTAGAGATTATTTTTCTATGAATTTTAGAGGGTTTATTTGATTTTTACTTTGCCTCGAACCTTGTGAATTGAAGTGGGTTTATTTTAGGGTTACAGGATGTCATTTAATTCCTTGGAGTTGCTGTAGCCCTTGTTGGATCAAATCATCCTACTTTACTTCTTATTAGGTTAGTTTGACCTATGTTTGGACCATGAGTTACCCTGTTTACTGATTGTGTTGGTGAAATTGCATTTTTACCCCTTAGTTCCTATTTTCTTCACAAACTCAGAATTCTCTGAGTTAAGCCTTTCTATAAGTTATGTAGGAGCTTTTTCTCGCAAATCTAGGTTAGATGGTACTAGTTTAGGGTTCATGATAGGTCTCCTGTCAACACCCTGTCCTGCAGTGATGAGGTTCTCATCACTGCGGGACAGGGTGTTGACAGGAGACCTAGGAGACTTTTCCTTTACAGACGAGATATTGCGTATGAGGGGACGCTTATGTGTTCCTAGGGACGAGGAGTTATTGAGAGAGCTCTTGGCTAAGGTGCATGGGTCCAGGTTCACTGTACATCCCGGGAACACAAAGATGTATCATGATCTGAGACTTGACTTTTGGTGGAGAGGGATGAAGCAGGATGTGGGTGAATTCGTATAACAGTGTTTTGTGTGCCAGCAGGTGAAGGTCGAGCACCAGAGGCCTGCTGGGCTGTTGCAGCCACTTCCTGTGCTAGAGTGGAAGTGGGAGTGCATCACCATGGACTTGATGGTGGGCCTACCTGTTACCCAGCGAGGACACGGCGTAGTCTGGGTGATAGTGGATAGGTTGACAAAGACAGCACGTTTCCTGCAGATCCGAGTCACCTTGGGACCAGCATAGTTGGCAGAGTGGTACATTCGCAAGTGGTATGCCTGCACGAAGTTCCATGTGAGATTGTATCCGACAGGGATACCTGTTCCACTTCCCAATTTTGGGCTGAGTTTCAGCAGGCTTTGGGGATGCGATTGAGGTTCAGTACCACGTATCACCCCCAGACGGATGGACAGTCAGGGCGCACCATATAGACACTTGAGGACCTTTTGCGTGCCTGTGTACTGGATTGGAGAGGCTCCTGGGCGGAGCATTTACCCTTGGCAGAGTTTGCATATAATAACAGTTATCACTCAAGCATCGGCATGGCACCTTACGAGGCTCTGTACGGACGGAGGTGTACTGCACCCTTGAGTTTGGTCGAAGTGGGGACCAAGTGAGAGGTTGGCCCCAGACTGATCCGGCAGAGTTAGGAGGTGATATAGCAGATCCACAGATGACTCCACACTGTCAGGAGCAGGCAGAAGAGTTATGCTGACCAGAAATGCAGAGAGGTGCAGTTCAAGGTTGGGGATCATGACTTCCTCTGCATTTCGCCCATGCAGGGCCAACAGCGTTTTGGGGTGAAGGGGAAGCTTGCATCAAGGTTTGTGGGGCCCTTTGAGGCCCTGGAGTGGGTAAGACCCGTTGCTTACCGGCTTGCCCTTCCTCCCCAGCTTTTTAGAGTGCACGACGTGCTCCACATGTCCAACCTCAGGAAGTATGTCGCCAATCTTAGTCACGTTTTGAGCCACAAGAGTGTTGAGGTGGGTGACGACCTGACCTACCCCGAGAGACCAGTGCAGATACTAGACAGAGCCATTCGGAGTTTGCGGCAGAAGCAGGTACCCTTGGTGAAGGTTTTGTGGAGAAGCTAGCGGTATGAGGAGGCTACCTGGGAGCCTGAGGCGGTGATGCGAGAGTAGTACCTGGAGCTTTTTGAGGGTACGTCTTTTCGGACCTACTTCGATCCTCTTTAAGTTTGTTATGCGTTTTATGTTACTTTTTCCCCACCCTAGCTAGTTCAAGTTTTAGGGATGAAACTTTTTTTAAGTTTGTTATGATGTAAAGACCCGTCCCACTTTTATCCTTTTAAGACGTCTGGAGTGCCAGTCAGACGTCTGTCCAAACGTCTGGACTCTTTCTCGGACGTCTGGAAATTAAAATTTTGTATGCATCCTGCGTTCTACGTGAGGGCGGCATGCAGAACTCTCCTTCTCTCTCTTTCCTCCTCCCTTTCCCCTTTAGAACCCTAATCCTCGGCCTTTATAAGAGGCCTCCCTCCCCTCCTCTCCTCTCCACTCCACACACCACCATCTCCACCTTCAGTGCACGGCGGAGTGGCGGGAGGAGGTAAGCGAGAGAGACTGTGAGAGTGAGGAGAAGGAGAGTGCTTGAGAAGGAGGAGGAGGTTGAGGTCGGGAGCTTCGTGGAAGCTCGTCGAAGCTCGCTCTGCCACCGCGGCACGTGCGGGAGGAGGAGGTCTGGAGCATCGTCCTCGACCACTTATAGCAGCTGGAGTTGCAGCGGAGCATGGCGAGGAGTGCTGGGAGCACGGTCTGATACTGGAATTTTTCCAGTATTAGACGTCTGTAGTGCAGTCCGGACGACGGTCTGAGTGTCTGGACGTTTGGAGTCAAGACCAGACATTTGAAAGCACCCTTATCACGAAGGTACATTCTCTCCGCGGTTACGACCATGCAAGCCGCACCGCAGAAGATATGTTTAGCTAATTTAGGGTGGCTGCTCTGTCGCGTGTAGGAGCAGCCTTGGGAAGGTGTGCGGAACACCCTTCTACGCACTTTTGAATGTCTGATCAGCTCACCAGACGACCGGAGGTGCTTCCAGATGACAGGAGGAGTGGTCCGATGTCTAGAACCACTTTCAAACGATCGCAGGGGAGTCCTGCACGTCTGAAGACACTGCAGGAACTTGAGGTGAGATTCTGTAACTTTTAAGACGTCTGGACTTATTTCCAGACGTCTGATTTTGGTCAATAGACATGTTTTAAACCCGTTTGGGGTCCGATCGGGATCCGTTTTACGCAAACGAAGTATCTGTAGTTTCCTTGTGAGTTTCTCTACGTATTAGAAACCTTTCTACACTATTCTGTATCTTCCTTTGTGATATATTCCTTGGTATAAGACTTCTCCCTGCTGCGTGTCTGGGGCTCGTAGAGACGACTGGGTCTGCGGTTTGAGCCCCCAGTACTCCCGAATTGTCTGGTAGAGTGGTCTACCCCTATTAATTTTATTGAATAAGAATGTATCTATGGAATTAGCCAACTGGAAACCTAAGATGCGACATGAACCCTAGGACAGAGAATGGATTGAACCAATTATTCTGCATAATTGTATTTGTATACATGAATAAATTAAATTGTTAGCCGTTGCCTGTAAATAAGTATGAGTTGCCTGTTAGAATATGAGCTGCCTGAGATAACTGAATAGTTACCTGTGAAATCATTTGTTGCATTTATTAAATTGTGAAAATATGAGCTTCCTGTATATAAACGAGAACTGAATAGTGAATGATGAAACCTGGATCTGAATAATGTGGTGAACATGAGCATGAACCCTACGGGGAGTTAGGAGTAGAGCTCCTGTGGTTAGATGGAAAAATCTGGAATGTGGACGGGAAGTGTGATGGCCATTGAGTACGTGTTACTAAGGAGAGCGACTGTCCCCTTTTGTGTAGAGTGGAGCTAGTCGCCCTTGGGTTGGGACTCGGGGTTAGGATTGGCCACTCTACACTGACTCCTATTGGCCCTCGTGTACGCGGTACCGAGGTGAGCTACTAGTGTAGGGAGGGAGCTAGCCATCCTTCGGGACCCGGGGTTCAGCTAGCCATCCTACACCAACTTGTTAGGCCCTTTGGTTAAACCGGGATGGTCAGATGAGGGTGCGTGGATTGTGGAGGGACGAGACCCTTGTTGGTTTTGAGGGGCTAGACCCCTGTTTTTAAGAGGGCTAGGCCCTATACTGTTCCGTGCTGTACTTTGGGCATACTCGCTAGTGGAAACGACTGACCGCGTATCAGTGCGGGGTAGCTACCTGTGCGCTTATTGCGTGTGCCACAGTCACCGCTATGTCTGACAGTGACCTTGGGGTGGTTGACTGGGTGTAGGACTACCACGGGGAACTCTCCTGACCAGGAGAGCACCACGTGTACCTTCTACTCTTCGGAAAAGACTGCAATCAAGATCGTTCCCACGAGTAACATGCAAAATCAAGAAAAATCTGAAAGTTGACTAAAAGGGGTGAAAAGGAATTACCTGTAAAATAAAATAACTAGAAAATAAAATTATACCTGTTACTTTTACTACTTTAGATAGTATGGTTACCACTACTCAGCGTTCGCTGACTCAGTCTTTTTCATAACACTGTTCAAGTTCAGGAGTTTGA
Organism: Thalassia testudinum; assembly: GCA_037157565.1. Taxonomy (NCBI): domain Eukaryota; kingdom Viridiplantae; phylum Streptophyta; class Magnoliopsida; order Alismatales; family Hydrocharitaceae; genus Thalassia; species Thalassia testudinum. The sequence continues at coordinate 153,556,873 of JAZHRO010000031.1, forward strand.
GCAGCCCAAGCTTCCGGCTGTAGAGGGTGCTAGGCCTAGTTGAGCCCAGCCATAGTTTTCTGCACTCTTTGTTGTACCCTCTTTACTGTTGTTGTGAGTTTCGGACTTTAGCTACTGTTCCTGTTACTGTTGCTTTCGTTTCCGTTGTTCCTGTTGTTGTGGTGGTATGTACTGGAATAGCATCTTTTACTTTCCTTTACTACTTATATGTTTTTACTACTTAGTTACATTGCATATGTGAATGTGGTTATTTTCCTACTTTTTGGTTATTTCTTGTTGTACGACTGGGTCATGGGATTAGTCGAGGCGAGCCGGTGATGAGTGGCTACTCATCATGGCTAAAAAGCTGAAGTTAAGCTAGACACTGAGTAAAATAACATCAAATTAACAGATAAAAAGGGTTAAGTGTGGGAATTAAAGGAAAAGACCTAAAACCTTTACTCTGTGTTAAAATTTCATAATTAGGTCACAAAACGAGATATTCTGAAAGCAAAGTACAAATGATGATCCATGCGTTAATTGAACACATAAATAAGTTTGAAAGTCCAAATCAGAAGTATAATTAACGTCTTAAATGTTCAATTAAGCACATATAAAAATTTGAAGGATTTGGACATATTTAGGCTATGAAATAGGTAGTTTACACTTAAGTCCTTCATGCATTACATTCTTGCCTTTAAAATTCCTTTTTGGACCTTCTTGTAAACCGCAGGGACCCCTTTGAAAGGCTGCAGGGTCGATCCTGTTGCAATTCTTTTCACTTATGGGCCTGCATGCAATTATTCTACCCCTTCGCGTAGGGGTCTTCCCTGCAATTTTTCTGTTATTTCAGAGGACGGCCTGCTGCTCTTCGCATGCATTGTAGCGCGCGAAGAACATGGCCGATCTCGGTCGTCCGTTGATTCTCACGATTTTGATCTGCGGTTGGATTTGAATGGAAGCTTCGCACGATTCGGCGCGTGCGATCTCTCCTCTCCCCATATCCCATCTGACGGTCAGATTTTGAGAATAGCTTGCCACACGCTCCTCTCCTCTCATCCTTGCCACCGGTTACTTCGTTTATCCTCACCTGCGCGATGATCTCAGCCACTGAGTATGCTACTTAAGCACCTCAGTGGTGGCGCGCGCAAGGGATCACTCCCTCCTACATCTCTTAGCGATTGTTCGTCCACTCCAGTTCCTCCTCCCCATTAAGCCTCTGATTTCACAGCCATCGGCTGTGAAATTGTCACCTTCTCTCGACCTCCTCGTCGCTAAGGACTTCGTAGCACCTGAGGACGACCTTGGAGCCTCACTAGCAGACTCTTCTCTCCCCTGGAGTCATCTTCCTCCCTTCTTCCTCCTTAGCCACCGGCTAAGGACCCATAGGTCCCATTCTTCCTGTTAGAATAGATTTATAATTCTGCAGATTAGTTGTAGCTGTAGTTAAGTAGGTTTAGAGTAGAATTAATGTAATTGGTAGTGTTTAATTTTGCTGTTAGGATAAAGTAGCTGTGGTAGTAGATTTAGGGTATAAATTCCCCCCTCACCTCCTCTGATCATTCCAGATCAGAGGGGAAGGTTTCACATAGCCATGATTTCAAATTCTCTCCCTCTCCATATTTTCATATTCATTTCTGATTTCCACGATCTGTTTGTCGCATTCCACCCATACACTCTGACCCAATTTCAGATCTGATTGATTTTTAACCTTTGATCTGAAATTGGCATAAAAAATGCACTTAAGGGGCTTCCCATTCACCTCACTCTTGTTCACAAAAGCCCCTGGTTTGAGTTGAAATTATCAGTTTGTCAGATTTCTCTTTAATTTGGATTTCAAGGATTTTTCATTCAATTTGGTTTTAACTGTTTGATCTGACAACTTGAATAAATTCTGATTTGAGTTCATTGTTGGCAAGGAATCTGAGATGTTTCTGATGTCAGAATTCATCTCAGAAGAGCCATATTCAGATCTGAGTTTGATGAAGCTTTTAATGCATTGAATGCAAGACAGAACTAAGGAGAATCACTGAGGTGATTTGAAGTTTGATATTGCATTCATGGGTTTGCTTTGGATGAATGTATTGATGATTTCCTAACCTAAGGAGTTCTCAATACTCCTTAAGGTTTCAGAAACTGGGATTTGAACTAGGGATTTTAATTGACTGAATTAACTCCTTCTTCATGCTGTTTATAGCATTAAGAAGAGTTAAATCAGTGTCTTTTGTTGATTTAATCTGATGTGAAGTTTTTGATAAGGGTTTTTGCATTTGAATTGGTTCAGTGTTCTTAATGAGAGTGAGACCCTTATCAGATGAAGGATTGAGAGAGAATTTCCTTTTTTAGTTTGGATTTATGATTTTTTTTTTATCCCAGTGGTCACAGCAAAGTGCTGCATTTTGCAGCTACATTCTCCTTCTCTCCCTACTCAGATTTTATCCCAAATGGACTAACTGCAGCAGCAATTAGACCATGTAGAATTAGATCTGAGCTGATGCAAGGTTTATCTATAGAAGCAATGCTGCTGCTATTGTCTAACTGTTCTAATTTTTAGCAGATTAAATCTAATGTAATACCCTGTACAATATGCTTTGAAATGTACCTAACACACAGATGTTTTGGTTTTGTTATAAATACAAGCTTTCCTGTTAGATAATTGCACTTTCATTTCTGTGAATGCTTGTTTTAACTCTTTCAAGTGTTGTTAGCTAGTTTAACTGAAGCTAACTATCCAAACATGATTTAAAATGGGAAACTAAACTGAGGATTGTATTAAAATTGGTAAACACCTCCTAAATCACATGCTGTATGAAAATAAGGCATTCATGAAACTTGATAAAAAGAGTTAAACTTAAAAAAACAATAAACATGCCTCTTTCTCCTCAGCCAACTCTTCCCATCTCATCTCCTATTTCTGTAAGATTTATAAAAATAATAAAAAGTGAAAAAACCCCCAAAAGAACAATATATATATATATATTACTCTGTATATTAAGTATACTCCTATAGACATAAGCTCTATACTAGGCTATATATGTAAATAGGTAGTATATATATATAAACTGTATAACTAACTCTGTAAATATATTGTATACTATAAATTAGGTATCTGATTTAGTTCAGACAGTATGTACATTAATTATATAACTATCTATAAATTAAACTAATTTATATGTATTATTAGACTAGCTAAATCAGTAGATAGTATAAATAAGGAAATTAAACTATAAAACTATATATATCTGTGCATATGTAGATTATAAGTAAATAAAATCCTGTACCTTAATTTAATCCTTTATACATAATAAATAATGAATTTATTAAGTTAATAGCTAAGTAGTTAAATTAAATTAGATAAATTAGTAATTTAGATTTATAATTAAATTAATTGAATCTGTATACTTAAACTAATATACCTTAAGTAATTTAAGCTAATTGAAGTATATTTATACCTAATTATATTACTTTAACTTAATTTATAAGTAAAACAGTTGAAAATTCTATTTAAATGTAAATAACACAAAAATTAATTCGGAAAAATATAATAAAAATGTCTACAAAATACTTATACACGTATTCTAACTCTGTATAAGGTCAATTAGACCATATAGTATCTAATTTATAAGTAATTAAAGAATAAAACCCCAAAATCAGTGTGTAAAGACAACATACTTTAGCGAATTTATTTATATAGTAAATCTAATTAAAATTTCAAATTAATTGAACAATTGTATAGTATTATGTAAATACTTCATTTTCCATAATTTATTTATTTTTTAAATAAATTATGGCCCTCGAATTGATGGCCAAAATCTCCTTCAGCATGCAGCTGCGCACGTTTTTCAGCACAGATGTGGCGCTCGAATAGCGCCACATCGTGCATTGCAAAACACGCGCAGCGGTTTAAGTTGAATTCCTTCCTAAGCAGCGTAGTCGTCACGGGTGCTGGGTGCCCGAAACAACATACATTATATACTGAGCATACTTCTGAACATTTGATTGAGGGTCCAGGGGTCTGGTGAGGTGTGTGTGCAGGGGCTGAAGAGGCCCTGATCTGAGTTTGATAAAACATAATTAAGCTGCCTAATGACAATTAGGGCATGCTTAGTAGATGTTTGGTCCCACCCTCTAGGTGCTGTGTATCCTTCGAAAAGCGTGCCCACAAATTAAACACATTTTTAATTAATTAAAGAGAACTAATGACGGTAGTTAATTACCTCTACGCCGCAGTTTGTGGAATCTATTAAGGCAGAATTAAAACAAAGAAGAAGAAGAATAACATAAGAAGATTAGTATGGAGGAAGAGAGAGAGAGGAGATGTACATACGACGGTGAATACAAATAAAAGAGAGATATATATATATATATGTATACGCAGTATAGTCAATTACTTTTATGTAAATAAACTCATACATTTACTAACAGAATAAAACGTCTCCATAATCGTCGCTACAGACCCCAGTTTCCCTCCTTAAGTTTGTATATAGTTTTTTTTGGATCTAGCGACGCTTACATCTATCACTGTAGCTATTGTATGTGTTACTGTAGGTGTCAGATTAGTAAGTTGAGCTAGTATACTATGTAACCTTAGTTGATAGTGTACTTTTATGTAAGAATTAATACTATAACTTGTAAAGAGATAGTTTAAAGTATATTGATGAATTATTTGATGCTTGTTTATAGTTAGTTTTTGCAAGCATTTTGAGTAATTCTTTGTGAGTAGCCAAACCATGTCTACATTCATTCATTCTTTATTAGATATAAAACTTCTTTTCTTTCGGAATTAAAGGATAATTTTGATATCAATGAGCGATGTAAATTAATAATTGCCTCTCAGTGAACGACCTGGAATAAAACCAGTAAAAATTAGATAAGTAAATAATAATAGTTGTAATGACTGGTATCCCATACAACCCACTACAATGACACTAATGGTATTTTCAACAATCATTCCACAGGACCATCATTAGCCGGTCTCGGGTCCTGTAGGGATTTGGGAACCGGGTCGTAACATCCACCCTCCTCCTAAATTGCCATCAATAACCCTACCTCCCTCCCTTTTTTTTCCTCAATGGCTGCCATCTCCACACATCGTCAACGACCTCTGTAAACAGCTGGCCAGCCTTGTGCATGCGACTATTTGCAAGCGTAGCTGCAGCTGCTGGTGGTTGTTGCCACTGTTGTGGCTACTGTTGTTGTGGTGGTAGGGATCAAAGCTCATCAGAGGTTCGAAACCTCGTTTAAGGCTTGCATAAGGTTGGTACACCCCCACCTCTCTTTGCATTTAAATCCCTAGCCCTAGATTTGTCCCCAATCTGAGGGATTTGGGGATGTTTTGGTTCCAATATTGGTTAATCTCGGTTACAACAAATTTCGATGTTGTTATTCACTGTTGGTTGCGAGGAATTCGGGGGTAGCCACCTCGTGGAAGATTGGAGCACTCTAGGTAAGTGATGAGGTGTGGCTCATCATAGCTAAAATACCCATGTTACGCTAGAAACTAGGTTAAACACTACATAATTAACACAAGAAATGTGTTAAGTGTGAGAATTAACAGAAATGACCTAAAACATCCAATTTGTGTTAAAAATGCAAAATTAGGTCATAAAATGAGATATTCTATTCATTAATGTAAATTGATGATCCAATTACAAATTGAACACACATTTGGGTTCAAAACTTCAAATCAAAAGTGAAATCAACTTCTTTTTTGAAACTAAAAGTGAAAGCAACTTCTTGAATGTTCAACTGTACTTCAATAAAAACTTGGTTGCATTTGAATATCACTAGGACCTTGCAATTAAAGCTTTGCATATAGATCCTCAGGCCATAACATTCTATTTACATTTAACTTCTCAAGGACCATTCTGAAAGCTACCAAGGGTCTCTTTGCAATTCACAAGGATCGCACTGCAACACTTTTTTATCACTTATGGGCCCCGGTGTAATTTCCATACCGTTTCGCTTTAAGGGTTCAAGTGCAACTTTTCCAACACAGCTGAAGCTGCGAGTTCACTGTAGACCTCATGAACTCAACAAATCACGATCGTCGCTTCCATGATCTCTTGATCCAATGGCTGATCTCTAATCGAACCTTCACACGACTTCGCACGTGTAATCACCATTCCCTCCAGACTCATCCAACGGCTAATATTTGGATTTGAGCTTCACATGCTCCTTTCTCTCCATCTCCACCGCCCATAACCTATGAGCGTATTCTCACCCTCGTGGTGATGTGATCCACTGGCACAACTACTTAAGCTCCTCCTTGAGCTCGTGCACAGGCGGTCAACTCCCCATTACACCTCTTGAGTCGATCCATTCTTCCCTCTCCATCACTCCTAACCCTTTCACTTGCCACGCCTGTGACAGGGGTGTTGTTCTTCACCTTCAATTCCTCCTCGTCAAGCTGGATCTCATAACACCAGGAGATGACCCCTTGTGGGCTCTTCACTTGCTGGAGACGTCTCACCCATCCTCCTCCTTAACTGCTAGCACGAGATCCACAGGTTTGATTGTACAGCAATCATAGGCCCTAATTCTCCTGAATAAAGATAGAACCTAGCTTAACATGGGCATTCTACATGCATACGCATTGTATTTTGCATCATAATTGATTTATATGTTTTATGCATTTTACTGAGCTATCTGAGAGATATTACCCATTACAGGTAATTCAGGGCTGCGAATGATCAATCCAACCTTATGAATCTGTTTAGAATGACAAAGGGAGTCCAACGCTTCCAAGATCACATCAATCAAACTCCTATAGCACCCTATGGGGTCCACAGAAAAGCAAGAGTCAAGGGGAAAATTGAAGAAGATCTAGACCTTAGATGACAAATCCAACCACACGAATGGATCTGGATCAACGATCACAGTCCAACGATGCAAAAATCATCCCGATTGGAGGCCTATAGCACTGTCTACGAAGAAAGGAAGATGAACAGCCACGATGGCGTCACGTGGCACCATCGCAGCCACCCCTCACCGCACCCCAATCTCTGAAGGAGAGACATGGGTCGTTGGATCATCATCCAACGACCACGATACACCCACGTCAATCGCCTCACCACACCTCATCAACGAAGGACAAAATCAGCCGTTGGATCTTCATCCAACGGCTGAGAGCAGCCATGCGAAGATTGGAAACTTGACACAAACGCGTCCACAGTGCATTGGTTAGCACCTTCGTGCCTAAGCAGCCGACACAGGTTCGAGGCGTGTCCAGCGTGAAATTAGGAGAGACGTTGACTGCAGGCGCAATTGATCATAGGATCTTCATCGAGTGGCGATAGGGGGGCCACGTGGCGCATGCAGATGCGAGGGAGCAAGGACACTCGTGATGATGCGCGCTTTAGGATTCAAAAAGGTAGCGGTGCTCGTTTTAAGCTGTCGATTGTAAGATCGAACGACTAAATCGGATGACTGAAGCTTAAGGGCGTGCGACTAGAAGCACACGGGTGTGAATCTGAGCCGTTCGATCATATGATCGAACGGTTGAGGATTGGGCGCTAAAATGAGCGTGCGGTGTGCACAAAAGAGGAAACGGCAAGCGTGGGAGAGCAGCGACCGTGCGATGGAGATCAGAGGGTGTATGTTTCGCCACGTGTCAGCTCCAGATTGAATCTGCGAATGGAGAAGGATTTGGAGGGTATTTTTAGGCTTAATTAGGATCGTTGATCTCTCGATAACGGATCTGATCAACCTAAGGCTATTGCACGAAATTAAGGGCTCCAATGCCCTAAATACCCTTCACAATAACTATAAAAGGAGGTCTAAGGGTCCCCTTCGAAGGCATTTGTTGAACACATGGGTTGCTACGCTAACATGTTTGGTTTTGAAAAACCTGTTGTCGTAGTATGAAAGCGAAGAACTTGTGTTCAACAAATGAAATTTATATCGGAATGAAAATCCTGGATTGAACACATGGAGGCAGATGTTTGATTTAAAAACACGCGTTTGTTTTATTTGTCACGAAGTAATTTAATTGTTTAGAACTATCTAACTGTTTATAATAAATATAAGAGATAGAGAGTAAGAGAGAGAGAGAATATTACAAACAAAAATAAAAAAGAGATAGAATGAACAAGGAATTCATTATCAGAAGATTGTTCATTACACTAAACATTACGATTAGAAAGCGGGAAAATGATTACAATAGAAAACAGTAAATCTATTCTAGAAAGTAGTAAATCTATTTTATAAAGTAGTAAAAAGAATGGGGAGAGAGATATCCTCCTCAACGGTCGCTTGGAGGACGAGCCGGATGAGACGACGCTTGGACGAAGGAGGACGGAGCAGGACGAAGAAGGATGAAGCGGAAGAATGGGAACGGGGTAGCACATCGTCGTCACGGGATCCGCTTCCGAAAGGGGATGAAAAATTGACTTTATCTCGCGAGAAGCATCCTTGGTGTGGGACAAGCTTCTCTTGAACTTTGGAGAGGGAGAGAAGAGAAGGAAGGGATGAGAATTTCATGTGGAGGGGGTCTCCTTTTACAGTTACAAGGAGTGAGGGCAATTTGGCCATTTTAATTTGAAAATCATAAAATCAGGGGTCCTTAGTGACGGATAAAACCATCGCTAAAGCCCCATCGTGGGCGTAGTGGGGCACCGCCCGCGCGCGATCTCTCGCCTCCTCGTAACGCATGCTCCACGTCCAATTGATCTCAGCCATCCGATCATGAGATTGGACGGCTTAAGTGGTGCCTTTGCCCACTCCTCAGCGCACCTACCCAGGTGTGATCCCGCGTGAGGCGCGGCGTGCAATAGCGCGTGGGCGCTATCGAGTGCCCGCACCTGCTCGATTCTCATCTCACGATCGCACGCACCTGCTCCTCAGTGCCCGCTCGCCTGCGAATGCAGATTCGAACTCGAGTCTGAAGGAGACCGAGCGCCTTATCCACTGCGCTGCACGCATGGATGGGCGGGCAGTCGAACTTTTGAACGCACGATCAGGACCGTTGGATCAAGATCCAATGGTCAAGGCGGCTTCTTCAGGTACAACTCAGAGGATGGGCATGTCGGTTGAGCTCCTCTCTCAGCTGTTGGATCTTGATCCAACGATGGAGATGCGTGGGCACTATTGTCTTTAGTGATTGAGGGCAGCTGACTGGGCAGCCGAGATGGCACCATGTGGCGTCATCTTGGCCGTCCATCTTCTGGATGATGTAGATGGTGCCACGGGTGTTGGATTGAGTCGATTGTCATGCTGTTAGGCTGCAATTGTCGATTCGAATCCATCCATGTGGTCGGATTTGTCGTTTGAAGTGCAAATTTACACCATCTTGACCCTTGATCTTCTAGGATTCCCCGATCTCTATCTGATGCTACAGATGTCAGATTAGGGTGATCTTGGAGTCGTTGAACTCCAATCGTCGCCCTGATCACATCTGTACGGTTGGATCTTCGATCCGAGGCCCCGATAAAATGTTTGCCATGTCCATGAACATAAAGGAGACAATTAACCTCCATTTTATTTAAACTAATCTAAATGCAAGATGATGCACGTTATGCAATATTTATAGTATGCAATGCAATCCTATGCTTAAGAACATGCATAAATAGACATCTTAAGTACTGTAAACATGTTTACATCATACTTCCATGCCTATCTTTTGCTAGTCCCTAGCGAAAACTATATGTTATTCATAAAAGAATCAGGTTGGATTATTTGGGCATGAGTTATTTTCAATCACTAAGAAAATGTCTACTTAGGATCTGCACTTTCAAAGACACAACAGTGCCCAAGTATCTGCCAAAATGCAGATCGCCTCAAGCCCTCATCTTATTCAAAGAAAATTTTCTTTTTTCTCTTTTTCTTCTTTTGTTTTTTTTTTTTTTGAATTTTCGAGCTTTAGGGTTTAAGAGTGGCTTTCTACGGCCATTCAACTCACCCAAGATTTGATGAGAACCCTAAGTTCTAAGCATCTTATTGTGAATGTGATAGACTCGTTGACCGACAGTTAAAACGGACTTCGGATTTTTACACCTCTAGGTGACCTAAAAAAAAAAAAGAATTCTTCCTAAAGGTGTATCTTTACAATCGGTAGCTTTCTCGCTACTTTTATTTTTACGGGGTCAACACAAGGGTGAATCCAGTGTATATCTCCCCAGTTTATTTTATTTCTCCGCTTCTTCCTAAGTGTTTTGGGATTTTTTAGTACATTTATTGAGCTGGGTTCTGGACAATCGGTCGATGAGCTGTTACCATCGACAACTTGCCAGCCATACTCGTGCGGCGAAGTGTGGCTTATTTCTTTTTTTTTTTCTTCTTATTTTTTTCTTTTTTTAAGTAGGTGGCTTCCCTGGTCTAAGATTTACCTAAAGGTAGCAAAAAGAGAAAGGTCCAGTGACTGGGCTCTGGACGACCTACCTATGGGCTATTACCCATGATAACTTGCTAGGCATATCACCCTAGAAGGTTCATTAGCTACCCAATTTTCGTTAAAATCGTCGAACAACGAGTCAGTGACAAGATAGTGTGTAGATGCTTTAGGCTTAAAGTTCCCTCAAATCAAAGGGTGGATTGATAAGTCATGTACTTATCACCCAAACTTATTTACTCCATTTAAAATATAATTTAGGTTGGCGAGGACTCGAAAAATAAATCCACATTTTAATAGATACACAGGATGATTAAGTCCAAAGACCTGAATGGTCTTTGTGTTCAGATCATAATGTAATATTTCCTAAGATTGAAAATTTTCTTAAACCTAAGTTCTCTTTCCTAATTCCACAATTTTTTTTAATAAGAGAATATGAAATAAATCTACGTAGTTGACGAATAAATTCAGAGATGAATATCCACCCCCCATGCCTATCTAATGCAATGTCCTCATTGTATTAAAAATACATAAAACAGAGTGGAATAGAGTAGAAAGCACCTGAATTGCGTGAATGTCAGGTCCGCTGTGAGATAGAAACTAAAAAGAACTGTATATGTGCTGAATTTAGTGCCTTCAGCTAGGCACACTATTCAAAGAAGAGAAATAAAGAATTCACAGGTGCATGTCAGAATTACAATAAACATAAGAAACTTCTGACCTGTCAGCAGATGTCCACAAATGTAGACCAAATTGTGGTGCAGACCCATACCCCATAATCGAGAATATCTTAGGTTTTGGATAAAAATTACCCAAAACCTAAAATCAATATGCAAGCGGGGTCAAGCCTGCGATTTATGAGGATGCAACCCCAGACCAAAAAGTCGGATTACAGAGAAATCAACCTCAAAAGGATAATCATTGAATGTGTGCTTGGGTTCGACATCCTCAGAACAAATGTCGTAAGGGTCCTAGTTTGATGGTTTCAGCTTAATAGGAACCCTTCGACTCAGTCTTCTACTTCCTCTAGAACTTGCTTTCCAAATCAAAATTTCTCGGCTCCTATCCTCCTCATTCAGCATGTTAAATTCCGGGACCTCTTGCATATTAATCACCCCGTCTAAAATTTCCAAGTCTAAAAGATGTGACTGAATCAGAATTGACTTGGGTCTAGTTATCTTAAAAGCAGAATCATCGATAAGCTCAATGTAGTGTAACTGACAATCAAGTCATTGGATTGGATCCTCCAGAAAATGCGATTCTAGATCCGTAATGTGAGCCCTAATAAGATCAGTTTCCTCAGTTATTGGGCTATCAAATGATCTATCAAATTCCTCAAGCCCAATCGTCTCACAGAAATTATATTCTGTAAACTCACGTGAGACTTCACAACTTGAATCTTCACCATCAGAATCAAAGAAATCAAGATCCGTATTAATGTATGTCCCAAAATCATCTGTCACTTTCTGTTCCAAGGGGACATACGTTTCCTCGTACCCTGGCTCAGGGATCTCAGGTGAAGAAATCATATCATCCTTAATTGGTTGCTCTAATTCAATCTGGTTAGCCTCGTAACACGTGTCCCCCAATAGGTGCCTGAGTGAGTTCTGACATTGGCTCTCTTGAAGGGAGTTCATCCTGGGAATCATCCCACGATTGAACTAAAGCAACCACAAATCTCATCCTCAATTTCGCTAACTTCCCAAGTAGAAACTCACCTGGGTTCTTATCCTTAACATCCTAGAGCCAATCCAACAAATACTTGTTCAAATCGTCAATCATTTCAATCAGGGGCTCCAATCTCTCAATGCAAGGTATTGGCTGAACTTCTAAAGATTGTATGATATTTCTCAAGTTAGCCAGAACCTTATCTTGAACCTGGTCACCCTGAACCAAATGAGTTGGTTCAGGGTTGGGCAGGTTTGGGGTCAGTGCAGAGGAGTTAACGAATTGAGATTCGTTATACCCTTCCTGATAATAGGTCATTTCAGATTGTTCAAAAGGTGGTGATGACCTAAAGGCAGTGTAATCAGAGGATGGGTAAGGATCAGTGTATCCTTCTTGATTGTAGATCGTATTAGGTTGTTCATGAAAGGTTGACGATCTATAATCAATGTGGCTCTAAGAAGGATAGAAATCACAATCATACTAGACCCTGAACACGGAGGTCTGGAACTGTATCCCCAATCTGAGTTATCCCAAGTAATTGATGGTTGATTACAGTACGAGTCTGGATAATCGTCATGTTGAGGATAATTCAAAACAGGAGGGAAAGAGCGGGAATGCGTGTAATATGTGGAAGGATTCATGAGAGACGGGAGGAAGAAAGGCACCCTGCAATACAAACAATCAAACTTGTCCTTAAGTGGCTAGCCTAAAGACCTACAGACTCCCAAAACCCATCTTGAGATAAAGGAACGATTTGATCTACTTCTTCCTTTGGCTTGCACCTCCGGTTCTTAGTGTACCCCCTAGCTGCGATCGTTTGATTCTGCTCCCCTAGCTAGACATCAGATTGAACAGTAAAAACAGACTAATCGAAAATAATCTCGTTCTGGGCTTTGAAGAGCGAGTCGAATCCTTAAGGCTAACGTCTACTCTATTTTATTTAGGGCTAGGTTTGATTGTGCTTTGGAATGTGATGGACCCTTTATCTAGGTTGTGCCCTTAATGATTGATTGATTTATGTGTGCGTGCACAACTAGTGGTTTTCAAGCAAGATTATTTTTGATGCGGTGAATTTTAGGGTTCAAATCTTGCCTAGTAGGTTTTAGGATTCAACTTTAGGTATTTTCAAACAAGTTTTGTTGGCACACCAGGTTTTGAAAGCACAGGTGAAGATGTTTTCCTTTAAAACTTAAAAGAATGTGGAGTGCCTGGTAAATCCCTAAGAGTTGAACCTATGTGGCAACTACTTGATACGTTGATTTTAATTGAAGTGGTGCGGCCCAATCAACTCAAACAATTGGACTGTTGCACCACTTAATTAGGCACACAAGTGATTACCTAATCTGATTTCTACTCAATTATGTGTTTGGATGTGTGTACCGGCTCCAAAGGTTGGTTTACCGGTTGAGTTTGAAAATCAGATGAGGTTGTGTATCTCTGTGAGATTTTTTTTTAATTTTCTTTTTAAATATGGAGGTTGGGGCAGGTGTGGGTGTCAAACAAACAAACTAACTAACCTTAGGGTTTATAAGAACACCTAGGTTGATTGATGTTTGTATTATTATGTGGTGAAATCTAATGGGTGGGAGGTGGGGGATAACTCACAGAACCTTTAACAGCACTTTTCTTTGATCTATCGTGTTTTCTCGTCTCAAAAGAGTACCTACAATCACAATAAGAAAGGAGAGAAGTGAGGTAAATGATTCGTAAGTTGGAAAACGCAAAAAAAAATCAAATAGCGTCACTTCCCTGGCAACGGCGCCAAAATGTTGAACCTCGAGTTGCTAAGCTAACGTGTTTGGTTTTGAAAACCTGTCGTTGTAGTTTGAAAGCGAAGAACTCGTGTTCAACAAATAAAATTTATACCGGAATGAAAATCCCAAGTCGAACATAGGGAGGCGGACGTTTGATTTAAAAGCACGCATTTGTTTTATTTGTCACGAAGTAATTTAATTGTTTAGAACTATCTAACTATTTACAATAAATATAAGAGAGAGAGAGAGAGTAAGAGAGAGAGAGAATATTACAAATAAAAACCAAAAAGAGATGTAGAATGAACAAGGAATTCATCATTAGAAGATTGTTCATTACACTAAACATTACGACTAGAAAGCAGGAAAATGATTACACTAGAAAATAGTAAATCTATTTTATAAAGCAGTAAATCTATTCTAGAAAGCAGTAAAAAGAATGGGGAGAGAGATATCCTCCTCGACGGTCGCTTGAAGGACGAGCCGGACAGGACGGCGCCTGGACGAAGGAGGACGGAGCAGGATGAAGGAGGATGAAGCGGAAGAATGGGAAAGGGGGCAGCACGTCGTCGTTGTCGCGGGATCCATTTCCGAAAGGGGATGAAAAATTGACTTTATCTCGCGAGAAGCATCTCGGGTGTGGGGCAAGCTTCTCTTGAGCTTTGGAGAGGGAGAGAAGAGAAGGAAGGGATGAGAATTTCGTGTGGAGGGGGTCTCCTTTTATAGTTGTAAGGAGTGAGGGCAATTTGGTCATTTTAATTTGAAAATTATTAAATCAGGGGCCTTTAGTGACGAATAAAACCATCGCTAAAGCCCCATCGTGGGTGTAGTAGGGAGCCACCCGTGCGCGGCCACTCGCCTCCTCGTAACGTGCGCTCCACGTCCAGCTGATCTCAGCCGTTCGATCGTGAGATCGGACGGCTTAAGTCGCGCCTTCGCCCGCTCCTCAACGCGCCTGACTGCGTGCGATCCCGCGTGAGGCGTGGTGTGGAATAGCGCATGGGCACTATCGAGCGCCTGCAGCTGCTCGATTCTCATCGCACGGTCGCATGCGCCCGCTCCTCAGCACCCGCTCGCCTGCGAATGCGGATTCGAACACGAGTCTGAAGGCGACCGAGCGCCTTATCCACTACGCTGCGCGCATGGATGGGCGGGTGGCCAAACTTTTTAACACGCGATCAGGACCATTGGATCAAGATCCAATGGTCAAGGCAGCTTCTTTAGGTGCAACTCAGAGGATGGGCACGCCGGTTGAGCTCCTCTCTTAGCCATTGGATCTTGATCCAACAGCAGAGATGCGTGGGTGTTATTGTCTTCAGTGATTGAGGGTAACTAATTGGGTGGCCAAGATGGCACCACATGGCGTCATCTTGGCCATCCATCTTCTGGATGATGTAGATGGTGCCACGGGTGTCGGATTGAGTCGATTTTTGCGTTGTTAGGCTATGATCGTCGATCCAAATCCATCTCTGCGATCAGATTTGTCATTTAAAGTGCGGATTCACACCATCTTGGCCCTTGATCTTCTACGGTTCCCCGATCTCTATCTGATGCTATAGATGTCTGATTGGGGCGATCTTGGAGTCGTTGAACTCCAATCGTCGCCCTGATCACATCTGTATGGTTGGATCTTCGATCCAAGGCCCCGATAAAACGTTTGCCATGTCCATGAACATAAAAGGAGACAATTAACCTCCATTTTTTTTAAACTAATCTAAATGTAAGATGATGCATGTTATGCAATATTTATAGTATGCAATGCAATCCTATGCTTAAGAACATGCATAAATTGACATCTTAAGTAGTGTAAACATGTTTACATCACGTGCCCGCTCCTCAGTGCCCACTCGCCTGCGAATGTGGATTCGAACTCGCGTCTGAAGGCGACCGAGCACCATATCCATTGCGCTGCATGCGTGGATGGGCGGGTGGCCGAACTTTTGAACACGCGATTAGGACCATTGAATCAAGATCCAACGGTCAGGGCAGCTTCTTCAGGTGCAACTTAGAAGATGGGTGCGCCGGTTGAGCTCCTTTCTTAGCTGTTGGATCTTGATCCAACGACGGAGATGCGTGGGCGCTATTATCTTCAATGATTGAGGGCGGCTGATTGGGCGGTCGAGATGGCACCACGTGGCGCCATCTTGGCCGTCCATCTTCTGGATGATGTAGATGGTGCCACAGGTGTCAGATTGAGTCGATTTTCGCGCCATTAGGTTGCGATCGTCAATCCGAATCCATCCGTGCAGTTGGATTTGTAATTTGAAGTGTGGATTCACACCATCTTGGCCCTTGATCTTCTATGGTTCCCCGATCTCTTTCTGACGCTACAGATGTCTGATTAGGGCGATCTTGGAGTCGTTGAACTCCAATCGTCGCCCTGATCACATCTGTACGGTTGGATCTTCAATCTGAGGCCCCGATAAAAAGTTTGCCCTGTCCATGAACATAAAAGGAGACAATTAACCTCTATTTTATTTAAACTAATATAAATGCAAGATGATGCACGTTATGCAATATTTATAGTATGCAATGTAATCTTATGCTTAAGAACATGCATAAATAGACATCTTAAGTAGTGTAAACATGCTTACATCATACCTCCATGCCTATCTTTTGCTAGTCCCTAGCAAAAACTATATGCTATTTATAAAAGAATCAGGTTGGATTATTTGGGCATGAGTTATTTTCAATCACTAAGAAAATGTCTACTTAGGATCTGCACTTTTAAAGACACAACAGTGCCCGAGTATCTGTTAAAAACTCTGCCACATTCTTGTTATAAAATTTGGTGCACACATTCTTGTTAGAAACTCTGCCAGAAATTGATTTCTATCTTTAAAATTCAATAGTTGTGTTTCTGATTCTCTAAAAATTCTAAAATTTGGACTGGAACTAGATTTTCAAATTATCTTCCCAATGCCATCTTTCCAAAAAGAAATTCCATCTATGAAATTTTTAAAAATTTATGGAGTACATATGGGCTAGATTGCTTGAAAATAGAACTTTTATGAACTTTAGAAATCAATTTTGACCAACATATAAATCAAATTTACTCATGATTGATGGGGTTTGAAAGATAACCAAATTAGCTTTCATTATCATACTTTTACAAAATTTTTGGAGCATATTTGATATTGTTTCCAATAGAAAATCCAACACGGGGTTGAAATCCCAAATTTGACCCCTGGATTGTTAAAAATTCATAACTACATGGAAATAGTAAAAATTTTGGAAAAATACTCTCTGAAAGCTTATTGAAAAAGGAATCTTTTTGTCAAGTTTCAAATCATTTGGATTCCATCTTACTTGAAAATATACATTTGAATTGTGGTCTTCAATTTGAAAAAAAAGACTTAGAAGTGCATGAGCCAATAGGACCACATAGACTGACTTGGACTCCGATGAGCCCAAGAGTTAGTCGGTGAGGCGAGTCACCTTGTGGACCACCTGCCATTTACTAAATTGAAGAAATAGGTTAAAATTCATGAAAATATATCAAATAACCTACATTTGGCTTGAAACTACTGGGTAGTTTCAACCTCTCCTGCAAAACCTGGTGTCTAAGCCTGTAAGGTAGTGTCAAACGACCGTGGCTACGGGGTAATGGAATCGGAGGCAAAAGCCGAAGGAAGAACCTTCCTCGTAGTCCCCTCGTAACCAGCCTGGCCTGGTTAGCCTGAGAGGCGGGAATTCCTTGCAGCCGGTCTCTCATCGAATTTTCTTCATTAACACGAACATAAATGAAAAATTCGATCATCTGATCTAAAGGACCACTCTGATTAATAAGGCCTTAGCCTTGTTCTACTTGACTACACTAACCCTTTGAGTTGGTGTATGTAAGAAAGAAGGTTGTTAGGACTTAAACTTGTGGGACCTTGGGAGCCGAACCCAAGGCGGCAAAGGTGATTCTTGCCTGACCTTTCTTTCCAACCATCTTTAACTAGATTAGCTGAGATGGCTAATCCCAGTCCTCGATTTGGTCAGGGCCCTGAGAATCAGGACCCAATGGCTCGTTTGGAAGCTAGGGTCGAGGAAACTAAACAGAAATACGAGCAAAGCATCGACAGGATTCTCACAACACTTGACAGCATGCAGCATCCACCACGTGGAGAACAACTGTGGGACTTCTACAATCTGGCGGCAACAATTATAGCACCTCAGGTCTGGATTCCCGTAGGCGGAGACACATTCGAGTTAAAACTGAATAGCATAAGTCTGATTCAGACTCATTTCCATGGAAACTGGAATGAGGATCCCTTCTAGCACATCGATGATCTGAGTCCGATTGCAGAGTTAGTTGACCCAGGAATGTAGATATTGGAATTGTTCTCATGAAGCTTTTTCCTTTTTCTCTCAAGGATAAAGATGCTTATTGGTTCAAGACTATCAGGAGGCCAATTGGAGCCTGGGAGGAATTATGCCGCGAAATCCTCCAAAAGTTCTTCCCGATTGGTCGAACAAATGCTATGAGGTGTGCGATCACGACCTTTGCCTAAGGCCCTAGAGAGAAGCTGCATGATTCCTGAGATAGATTCCACGATCTTCTCAGGAAGTGCCTACACCATGGTGTACCCAGATGGCACCTCACTCAAGTCTTTTACCATAGGTTGGATGACACACATTGGTACCTGGCTGATGCATCTAGCTGTGGGAATTTCCTCACGAAGGACGAGAATAGTGCATTTGAACTGTTCGAGTCCTTAGCAGAGAACTCGATGAATGCTGCCTCCATGAACCAGTTCCAGTGATCTGGACAGCAACGAGTCAGTGTCCACAAAGCTCAAGTCAAGTTTGCCCAAGCTGACATGGACATTATCACCAAAAAGCTAGATAAGGTGGATCTGCTCGATAAGAAGCTCGATGAATTAATGCGAGTGAGATCTGGATCTTCCGGCAACACTGCTTCATCTTACTCCTCTCAAGCATCCCGAGCGCCCTCTACTCATACATATCCGCTCACTCGAAATGTTTTCTCTCCATATCTGCGGGATCCTGTGTACCAGGAACCCGTGAACAATGTGGATCTAGTGCCGTACAATCAGGGTTACGCACCACACAACGACACAAGTGTGTATTCTTTTGATGAATTTACATTTGAGATGTCTTCGGCCTATGAAGATGTCAATGCTATTTAGGGTTACGGGCATAACAACCCGTATTCTGAGATGTATAACCCTGGTTGGTGCCAGCATCCCAATTCCTCCTGGTCTGGTAACCCACATAGACTGAGTCAAGCTCCACACTACCAGACCAGGCAATACGGGAATGCGCAGAACACATACCTAAGGCAGTAGCCGTTCCTGTTGTAGCAACAGACACGCTTTACCTACCAGCCACTGCATCAAGCTACCAACTTCCGTCCAAAGTGGGCCAACCCTTTGGAGACTCTGAAGGAGGAATTGTAGGCATCAATTTGGAAATCTACTCATGACAACCTGCAAATAATGAAGGCAATGGCTGATCAAACTCAGAGCGTACAAAACACGCAAAACCAGATGATGCAGGAGCATAGATCATAGGGAGCTTTGCCCTCCCAACCTGTCCCAAACCCGAGATATGTGCAGAATCAGGGTGCCCTGCCTAGATTCCAAGCACCACAGGGGCAGGCTCCTGCTGTTCTACAAGCACCTCCCGCACCACCTGGTTATGGGCTCGGTCAGTCACCTCTGCTGTTAAACCCTGAGTATTCTAGCCCAGCCGCTCCTCTGCCACCTCATGGACAGTATGCCGATGCAAAGGATGTCACTTTGAGGAGTGGAAAGATTACCCAGGACCTGCACCTAGGCAAGCGGGTAATGATTTTTCCTGCATTATACCACAAGATGGCTCACAACCCTCTTCCTCACACAATCCATCTTCATTAGAAAAAGGAAAGAAGCCCCTAGACCCTGAGATTCCCATCCCTTTTCCTGTGACTCTAACGCGAGATTCAGCAAGGAAAAAGGATACGCGGAATTTCGAGGACCTGAAATCTATGTTCAAGGAAGTTCACATTCAGGTCCCTCTCCTCGAAGCAATAGATCACATCCCTACTATTGCTAGGTTCTTCAAGGACTACTGTATTCCGAAGTGACAACAAAAAATCGGACGACAGGCAATATTATCTAAGGAAGCCAGTGCTGTTATCTTAGCCGACTTATCGTCCAAAAGAAGGACCCAGGCACACCACTGATTTCCTTCTTTTTGCAAGATTCCCCTTTTGATAAGGCCCTTCTTGATTTAGGGTCATCCATCAACCTGACTCCTATCGCAGTATTTGATTTATTCCGATTCAGGGAGTTAAAGCCCACCTCGGTTACCATACAGTTGGCTGACCGATCGGTGAAAACATCGAGGGGGCTGGTTGAAAATGTGATCATGAAAGTCCAAGGATTCTGCTTTCCAGTGGACTTTTTTGTTCTTGATATGGAGGTTCCTCCTAAACTTCGTGATGCATCGATTATTCTAGATTTCTCATTCTTGGCAACTGCTTGCGCGAACATCGACTGTGCATTGGGGTGCATGGAGATTGCCCTAGGGAACAAAAGGCTTAGACTGGACATTTTCAGGGCATCGAAGAACTTCGATTGCGATCTAATTGAGGAGGATGGTGAAGATGAAGATTCAGCTTTATGTAGGAACATTGGGCTCCTTTGCAGCGACCCAATGGCACATTCATCTTCACTATCAGGGGTCTTAGATCGCGATCCACACGGGACTGAGACTAATGACATACACATTTCATCCCATGGATCTAGTTGTCATGAGTGTTCATCTGCTCCCAACACCCTTGATCCTGACTATCCTGTCCCATCTAGCACTGATATCTTAAGACAGGATTACATGACCACTGCAAATGGATTTTCTATTAGTTAGGATCAGCAGATTTCTGTTGTTGCTTCCTCTCCTCCCTTGCATAAACCCTCTCCCCACCCTCGGCTACTAGAGTTATAGCCCTTACCTGATTTGCTCAAGTACGTGTTTTTGAAAGAAAGTGAGACGTATCCCGTGATTATCATTTATCACTTGACTCCAGAGTAGGAACACTAGCTGATCTCTATTCTGCAAGCACATAGGTCTGCTATTGGGTAGGGCATTGCTGATCGCTGTGGGATTCACCCCTCATATTGCACTCACCATATCTGCATAGATGAAGGGGTGAGACCATTGAGACAACCTCCGAGGCGCCTAAATCCAAATATGTTGGAGGTTGTCAAGAAGGAGATCATTAAATGGCTGGACGCAGGCATTATCTATCCAATTTCCGATAGCCAGTGGGTGAGTCGCATTCAGATTGTGGCCAAAAGGGTGGGACTCACCGTGATAAAAAATGAAATGGGCGAATCCATCCTGACCCGCACCACGACTTCTTGGCAGGTTTGCATTGATTATAGGAAGCTAAACTTGGCTACCAAAAAGGATCATTTTCCTTTACCCTTTATTGATCTGATTTTAGAATAGCTGGCTGGGCGTAGTTTCTTCTGGTTTCTGGATGGATACTCCAGGTACAATCAAGTAGTGATCAGCCCGGAAGATCAAGACAAGATGACTTTTACGTGTCCCTTTGGAACATTCACTTTTAAGCGGATGCCCTTTGGCCTCTGCAATGCACCAGCTACTTTTTAGCGATGCATGATGGCCATCTTTTCAGACATGATTGGGGATTGCGTAGAAGTGTTCATGGACGACTTCTTCATGTTTAGAGATGATTTTTCGTCTTGTATGATAACCTCACAAAGATCTTGAGGAGATGTATAGAAGTTAACCTAGTACTTTCATGGGAAAAAAGCCATTTTATGGTGAGGGATGGCATTGTACTAGGTCACAGGATCTCCTCTAATGGACTCGAGGTCGACTGAGCTAAGTCCAAAATCATTTTGTGATTACCTCCACCTAGCTCGGTCAGGCAAATCAAATTGTTCTTAGGGCATGTCGGATTTTATCAAAGATTCATTCGAGATTTCTTGAAAATTGCACATCCATTAACGAATCTTCTGGTAACCAAAACTCCCTTTGATTTCGACTCCTCGTGTCTGAATGCTTTTGAGACCTTGCGAAGCGCTATTTCAAATGCACCTATTTTCCAACCTCCCGATTGGTCTCTCGACTTCGAGATGATGTGTGACACCTCCGACTTCACTATCAGAGTCGTTCTTGGCCGGCGTCAGGAGCACCATCCATTCATAATATACTACATTAGCAAAATGCTGAACGAGGCTCAGCATAACTATACAGTCACTAAGAAAGAATTGCTAGCTGTGGTATTCGGGTTAGAGAAATTCAGGTCATACTTACTGTGGTCCAGAGTTATTATCTACACTGACCATTCCGCCATCCGGCATTTGTTGGCAAAGAAGGACGCCAAACCCTGCCTTATCAGATGGATCCTTCTTTTGCAGGAGTTTGATGTCGAGATTCGCGACAAGGCCAGAGCACATAATGTTGTGGCGGATCACTTGTCACGGCTAGACCCAGACTATATTCCGTACTCCTCACCGATATCAGATCGATTTTCGGATGAGTCTCTGCTATCCATCAACTCTGTTGAGTTTCCTTGGTATGTTGATATAGCGAACTATCTCATCGCAGGCAGGCTACCTGCAGGATTATCCAAGGATCAAAAACTCAAATTTATCTTAGAAGCTAAATTCTATTTTTGGGATGACCTCCTGCTCTTTCGCATTGGGGCTGATCAGATCATCCAAAGATGTGTCTCTGATTCAGAAATCTCTAGTGTGCTATCTTTCTGCCACAGCGATGCTTATTAGGGTCATTTTTCGAGCCAAAAAACTGCTGCAAAGATTTTGCAGTCGGGATTTTTCTGGCCAACCATTTTCAGAGATACACACGAGTTTTCCAAATGATATAAGCGATGACAGTCGGTCGGTTCTATCACCCGGAGAGACATGATGCCTCTCTAATCTATTCTAGTCATAAAAGTGTTTGAAATATGGGGCATTGACTTTATGGGCCCTTTCCTGAACTCGCACGGCTTTGAGTACATAGTTCTCAGAGTGGACTATGTCTCAAAGTGGGTAGAAGCTATCCCGGCAAGACGGATGGATCATAAGACTGTTATATCCTTTGCGCGGGAATTCATTTGTGAGATTTGGAGTTCGCCACGTCCTGATAAGTGATGGGGGTAGTCACTTCATCCATGCACATTTTAGGTCATTATTGAAGAAATATGGGGTGCAGCACCACATTGCTACCCCGTATCACCCACAGACCAATGGGCAGGCTGAAGTATCTAACCGTCAAATCAAGCTTATCCTTCAAAAGACGATTAGACTTGATAGGAAGGATTGATCTGATCGATTGATTGATGCACTATGGGCATATCAGACTGCGTACAAGGCCCTGCTCGAAATGTCCCCATACTGAATGGTGTATGGAAAGGCCTGCCACCTTCTTGTGGAGCTGGAGCACCATGCCTTTTGGGTAGTGCAGAAGTGTAATTTTAAACTCGAGGCCAGAGGTTATGAAAGGAAGCTCTAGCTCAGTGAGTTAGAGGAGATTAGGTGGGAAGCTTACGAGAATGCAAAAATATATAAAGACAAGATGAAGGCTTTCCATGATCGACACATCTGGAGGAAGGAGTTAGCGCCTGACCAGCAGGCCTGGTTATTTAATTCCTTACTCAAATTCTTTGCGGGAAAGCTCAAGTCCAAGTGGACGGAGCCATATCTGGTGATCCACCTGTATCCTAATGGGGCGGTCCAAATTAGAGACCCGAAATCTAGGCATGCTTTTACGGTTAATGGCCAACACCTTAAATCATTTTTTACCCAGGAACCTCCTCCTGCTAACGAAATGATACATCTTCTTGAGGACGTGTGAATGATGAGTTGCCTAGCTGGAGGCGTTAAACTCAACACGTATACATACATACATACCATATATACATAGCATATTTCATTTTTGCATATTGTTTTGCATATTGTGTATGGCATTGCAGTGATGGCATGAGTTGAACGACAACTCAGAAGCAGTCCAGGTGATTTCTATCCACATACACCCTGCCTTATTCCAATTTCTTTTATTCATGCATGAGGGCATGCAAACACTTAGACATGGAGGGGGGGGGGTAGTCCATAAAAACTGAAAATTTTCTACCAACAATTGGGGGATTAGATCATTTTATCAAGAGGTTTTATTAAAGATTTATTCTTTAGTAGATTCCTAAGCTTAGAATCCAGTATAACCTCACACCTACATGTAGAATTTGTAATGGATCCACTGTGAAAACCCATAGACATCCTGAGTTTGTCGAGAAGAAGCATTGCTTCTTCTCCTGAACCTGTAGACAGCAATCAGGGAGTCAAGTGACTATCTTCTAGTAGATCCACCAAAACATATGTGAGGTGAGAGTAGAGAGTCTACTGGTGCTCTAAGGCTAGTATAAGGAATGTTTAATTCTGGATAATTGAATAATGACACTCGGAGTTGGGCATAGTTTTCGCTCTCAGTTCTTACGTACTAATTCTGTGAGAAATTCTGTATGCGAGCCACCAAATAAGGCAAAAACATAAGGGGTGTGGGTTCTGATAAAACTAGGACTGAGGTGGATGGTCACAACTGTCCTCTACGGAATCCTCGGCTGAAGGAGGGTACTAATGTCAAGGTTAGAAATATGCCATCCTATCCATTCCCTACCCGGTGCCGAGAGTAGGCACTTCCACCAAATAAGCCACCTGAGATCCTCTTGGTCATCCCAAAAAGAAAAAAAAATCCCTAAGAATGCCTCACGTATAAAAGTACGTATGTCATGTTATGTTGTGCTGATAAATACAACAGTATGTTGTGTTGTGGCATTGTGCCAGTAGATATTTATACAAAAGAGATGTTTGCTTGAAAAAAAAAAGAGATGAAGAAAAAAAAAATGTTATGTAAAGTAGTTGCATGATGTGAGTTAAGTTAAATGAGGCAAAAAAGCACCTACCACCCCCACGAACCACCAAATACAGCCTTAACCTACTTTTTTTGTATTTTTGACCACCTAAATATGGGGTGAGGGGTTTGACTTAGTCATAGGGTTTAGAACCTAATTAAAGTGTGATGCTATGCGAGACCACCAAATACACTTGCAAATTTGGTGAGATGTTAGCTCAGGAAGAAAAAGAAAAAGGAAGAAAAATAGAAAGAGAGAAAGAAAAGAAAAAAGTACAAAAGATTAAAGAGAGCACAGTTTTCCAGTCTCTCTCTAAGTTGATTTATTCGATAATCTAGAAATCTAGATTCTGAAATATTAGTCTCTATGTAGCACCGGAAGAGAGTGAGCCACCAAATACAAATTCAGTTAACTCAGACATCTCATACCCAAGACAAACACTGGGGTTGAAATCAAAGAATATTTTATAACCCTGAGAGAAGAGGTTCGCCTATCCTAACAGGATTTTACTAGGCGTGAAGTACAAGCTTTAAATGTATATCGACTCTTCGGTTGGATCCGTTGTAGAAGCTACAACATTACATGCTCATGGTTATCTGGATTCTGAATTTTTGGATGAAACAAAAAGAAACAAACCTTTAGTTAAACTCTTGATAAAATGCATTTAGTCATGCACTTGCTAGGGATTAGCAGGATTTAGGCATGGGGGTATGATTGCACAGCAATCATTGGCCCTAATTTGCCTGAATTAAGCTAGAACCTAGAATAACATGGGCATTCTGCATGCATACACATTGTATTTTTCATCGTAATTGATTTATATGTTTTATGCATTTTATTGTGCTACCAGAGAGGTATTACCCATTGTAGGTAATTTGGGGCTACGGATGACCGATCCAACCTTATGGATCTATTTATATCGACGAAGGGAGTCCAACGCTTCCAAGATCGCATCAATCAGACTCCTATAGCACCCTATGGAGTCTGTAGAAGAACAATAGCCAAGGGGCAAATTGAAGAAGACATGGACCTTAGATGACAAATCCAACCGCACAGATTGATCCGGATCAACGATCACAATTCAATGGTGCAAAAATCAGCTCGGTTGGAGGCCTATAGCACTATCTACGAAGAAAGGAAGATGGACGGCCACGATGGCACCACGTGAGGCCATCGCAGCCACCCCTCACCACGCCCCAATCTCTGAAGCAAAGACGTGGACTGTTGGATCATCATCCAATGGCCACGATGCATCCACGTCAACCGCCTCACCTTGCCTCATCAACGAAGGACAAGATCAGCCATTGGATCTTCATCCAACGGCTGAGAGCAGCCGTACAGAGATTGGAAACTTGACACAAACGCATCCACAACGCATTGGTTATCTCCTTCATGCCTAAGCAACCCACGTAGGTTCGAGACGCACCCAGCGTGAAATCATGAAAGACGTTGAGTGCGGGTGCGATTACCGTAGGATCTTCATCGAGCGGCGACAGGGGCAGCTGCGTGGCGCACGCGGATGCAAGGGAGAGAGGACGCACGTGATGACGCATGCTTTAGGATTCGAAAAGACAACGACGCTCATTTTAAGCCATCCAATCTTGAGGCTTAAGGGTGTGCGATTGGAGGCACGCGGGTGTGAATCTGAGCCGTACGATCATACGATCTAACGGTTGAGGATCAGGCGCTAAAATGAGGCGTGCGGTGAGTGCGAAAGAGGATATGGAAAGCGCGGGAGAGCGACGACTGTACGATGGAGATCAGAGGGCACACGTGGTGCCACGTGTCAGCTCCAGATTGAATCCGCAAATGGAGAAGGATTTAGAGGGTATTTTTATTCTTAATCAGGACTGTTGATCGGGACCTAAGGATATTGCATGAAATTAAGGGCTCCAATGCCCTAAATACCCTTCACAACAACTATAAAAAGAGGCTTAAGGGTCCCCTTCGAAGGCATTCAATTATATTTCTTCTTCTTCCTCCTACAACTCCTCTACCTTCTTCTTCTTGTCTTCTCTGCCTCCATCTCTACATCTTTGTCCGAAGCGTCCGTTGAGCCACCCTGGTGGGTCGTTGCTGCTATTCTCAACCTCTCCAGAAGGCCACCATGGACAACCCGTGGTGCCTTTGTTCTGCTACATAGATAGTTTATGTTCATGCTTAGAATTTGTTTAGTTATAATTACATGTATGCAATTCATGTTCAAACTCTTTGCTTGATATATATATATATATATTGCGATTTATTGTCTATGCTATTTAGTAATTTGATTTAGAATAAGAGCATGAAATCGAAAGCATTTTATGACTCCCTGAGATCGATCGAGACTCACCAGTTCCATTAATTTATTTGTCGAGCATACTTCGCACTATACTATAACGCATTTATCTTTTATGCGACCTATGCCCCAAACAAGGTCTCGTTCATCTAATTAGATTAGGATTTTTTGGTTTCTAGAGTAGCTTAGATTAGTAATTATAGTAATTAGATTAGCTAGGTGTAGATTAGAAATCAAATTCAATGATGGTTTAGTGTAGGGTAGGAGTGGAGTAGCATAGATTCGATCTCGCCCTCTCTGATCAATTCATATCAAAGAGGTGTTTTTCAACCTCCATTTTGACTCATACAGCTTTCCCTACACATCGTAATTTGTCTCTAATTTTCTATCGCATTTTAATCACTGTTCACCCCTTCATTAAGATCAAATTCAGATCTGAAACCTTGGCTTCTAGATTTCAATTTGCATGAAAAATTCACATGAGGGGCCTCCCATTCACTTCATCTATTCACAAAGACCCCCTGATCTAGTTTTATTGTCTCAAATTGCTCAATTACTTTCAGATTTGCTTTTAATGCCCAATCTCATGATTTGGAGTTCATTTGGTTTTCATTGAATTCAATCAAGATATTTGAGGTTTTCAATCGCTAAATTAGGTGTAATGCAATGAATCCAAAGTGTTGGATTTGGTTTTTAATTTGTTGATGAGCATGCACCCAATTTGAGCTTTATTTTGGATAGTTTGACCAAGGATAATCAGTGATACTGATTTGAGGTTAAACAAGCACCCAATGGATTCTATGCTGATCACTAGATCACCTCTATCACCAATCAATGGTGTTCAAGAAGATCGGTTGATTTGATCAGTAATCAAATCTAAAACAAAAGGCCCAATTTGGGCAACATTTGATTGTCACTCCAAAAGGATTTTTGAGTGCAACAAATGGCTTTAATCTGATCTGCAGAAGTTGATTGAAACTTGGAATGGTTTAATGAAGGCTTAGAAATAGTTTGATTTGATTTTAATGTCTTTTATGGTCATTTACCTACACACTGTCTATAGTGTGAAGTAAAGACCATATTAGGGTTTTAAGGGTTATCAAACCTTCTGATTGATGTTTATGATGAATGGAAAGTGAGTTTTAAAGATTCAAATAGAACTGAGTTGATTAGACTTGCTATAGTAGTTCCCAGCTGCTGATCTTATGTTTGGGTTTGCTGTTGAAATAGTAGCAGTGTCTGCATCTGGAATTTAAGATGGCTAAGCACCTTCATTAAACATCTGATCAGTTATTTTAGAGCAGCAATTACAGCAATAGTTGCTACTGGGGATTTTTCAACATTTGGGCTGCTGATCTGATGTAGCAGTAGCCACTAATTAGCTGGGATTTGAACTGAATTTGGAGATTGAATTGAGTTGGCAAGTATAATATTATTAGAATAGTTTAAACAAGCATTCATGTACATGTATTTGATTTAAATTTTGTTTGGAATGTCTTGTAAATCATGTTCGTATTCTTTGTCAGTTAAAATTCAAATGGATAATTGTCCAAATGAGAATTTAAAGCAAATCATGATGAAATTCATGTTTAAATGTTTGAATATCCTCTTTATGCTATGCTAAGGGTCTGTGCATGCTTTAACTGCATCACCATTAGAATAGAATTTTAGGCCTTAGGTTTCTCCTTCCAATATTCTTCAAGGACTAACTTGTGTGAACTTTGTATATAAATAAAAATCATAAAAAATCACAATAAATAAGATAAAGATGTCTTGAGTAGGATTAGGAATATTTTTAGGTGTATGCCAAGTTTCAAGGAAATCTGAACCCTTGGCTTGATAGAACATATCAGTTGATGATTCAGTCTACCTTGGAACCTAATAAAAGAACCAAAAAAGCCAAAAACAACAAAAACAACTCTCTCTCTCTCTCATGTCATTCTTTCTTTCTCATCCCCTAAAATCTCTAAATATCAGAGAAATCCTAAAAACACCCAAAAATACCCTATATACTATGTATATACTTGTATATATAAATTAAAGCTAAGCTAAGTGTATAAATTGTATAATATGTAGATAATGTATGAAATTAACTTATATCTATATTCTATTTATTAAATTAAGTATTTAAAATGATTTATTATATATATAAATTTATTATATTATTATATAATAATTTATAGAACTTAAATGTACATAAAACTAATTATATAAAACTATCTATATGTACATATTTAAGTCTAAATGCACATAATACTGTACATATACACTAAGTATATATGTATTATGTACTATACAACACCTATAATTTAATTTAATTATATATTTACATTAAATAATTAAGTTATTAAGTTAACTAAGTATATTATTACCTTAAAATAAAATAAATTAGTAACTTAACTTAATACTGAAGTAAATTATAATGTATCCTTGTATTATATTATATTAATTATTTTTAACCTATTTTGCTGTATTTATACTGTATTAAAGTACTTATAGATTATTTATATGTAAAACTATCTAAAACATCTATTTAATTGCATATAAATTAAAATAAATCTTATAAAATATAATAAAAATGTGTAATAAATAATTTATTATGTATATTAATACTGTATATGGTCAATTGTATTATTAATTAACTAATTTATACTTTAATTAACAAATTAACATATAATTTAACATGTACAAACAACCACTTTTAACTAATTTTATTATATATGTAACTAACTTATTTATGTAAACTAATTACATAATTATGTATCCATATATAAGGATTTTACAATGGTATAATTTAATTTTAAATTAGATTAAATTATGGCTCTCAAATCGAGGGCCAAAGATGTGAAATCAGAACATAGTCGTATGCAGCGTTAGCGCCAAATTGGGTACTAGATAGAGCCACATCGTTAACTAAAGGTGCGACACGACAATATAAATTGATTTCGTTGTGGTGGCTACCCAGTCGTCATTTGCATCGAGTGCACACACACATACACATACCCATTCATGATCCCATGAGCATGTATTTGAGCATATATGGTGCATAGTGGTGGGCCAGGGGCCATGCATTGTAGCTGGGCATGTGTGGGCCCAATGTTGGGCCTAAAACCAAATTAAATACACAATAATTGAACTAGAATTAGGTTTAGTAGCGGTTGGATCCCACCTGAGAGGGTGCTGTGTATCCTATGAAAGACCAATTCACCAACTAAAAACCAAAATTTTGATTAAGTCAACATTAGTTGAATTGGCTGTGTGAGAAAAGCCCTAAAGAAGCTAAGTGTGTGAGAGGAGAGAAGAGAAGAAGAGAGTTAGAGCCGGTGAGCGGCTAAGTGTTGAGAACACTTGTGATGCTTGTATGTGTGCGTGTGTTGTGTATGTATATATACATATACATATATATATATACATATATATAGTGTATATTATAAAGTATATATGTATATAAATAAGCTAAGTAATTATAAGTATGTATACGTACTGTAACATATATGTATAGAGTGTTGTTTGAACTCATATATATGTATATAAATAACACTAAGAGCTTTAGTGACAGATTCATTTGTCACTATATGTATATATATATATGTTAGTATAAGTAATGACTATTTTGCCTTATGTTGTGTATATAATTTTTACTAAGGCTTTAGCGACTCTTATATATGTTATTGTATATGTAATATATGTTATTATAAATATTAGTAAGTTAATATGATTAGTATAGTAGATATTATTAGATATTTTTATACCTATACTTAGGTATTATTTGTGGTAATTGTAATTAACATAGTGTAGTAATTGATAGTTTTTTATGTCTGTTTATTGTATATATGTTTCAGGCATTGTGATGTGTATTCATTATTTCTTTTGTAAATAATTAACACATTCATTCATTATTTGATTTATTCATTTATTTTGTAAATAAAATCAACATTTTTTGGAATAAAAAAATATTTTTGGACTTAGAGAGATGTATATTAATAATTGCCTCCCAAACTTGGAAACAAACCAGTAAAAATAGTAAATAAATAAAGTTAACGCGACATCGGTTTGCATTCATGACATGACATCTATACTACAATTAAGCGACATTTAAACATCGTTTTTATTGCAAATCGAAAGTTGACGATTATATTTTTGGCACTAATAGTGTTTTCTTATAATTGTTGACGTCTTGACCATTAGTTGGTAGGGATTTTTGTTTCCCCCTTTTTGTTATTTTGTCTCTTGAATGACTAAGAGATTTAGAGCCATGGTAATTCAGATATGGAATTGTCAAACTTAGCGTGTTGGTCTCGAGTTGCTTAAGAATGGTGATCACAATGGATTTTTTGAATGCTGTGGCTAGGGTATGCATGCACAATGGTGGAAATTCAAGGGGTGGTGAATGCCTGTGTATGCGATTGCATGTGCGCAACTTTGCAATTGAATGTTAAGAGTCAAGATGGAATGGGGACTTTATTTGTTTATGATAACTCATAAATATATCTTGATGATGACTTATGACTAGGGTTGAAGTCAATAGAGTACATAGGGTTTTGAGGCTATAACATATCCTCAGTATGGATAATAAGTGCTTGTAAAGGTTTATGAACACCTGGGATTGGATTAAAACATGCTAGAGTAGTGTTGTGCTCGTTGCATGATTGAGGTTTTTATGGTTAAGAATGCCACCCTTTTATGCCTAATAATGGTGAATGATAAATCCGAGTCCTTAGGGTCAAGGGAAAGGTTTGTAAGGGGAATGTAACCCTATTGTTATGCAAAACTAGGTACTGGATGGCTATTCAAGGCCAACATGGCATATAGACCGAGTGCTGTGAATGCTTAGTACTAGTACTAATTGGTTAGTACCGGTTTTGGCTCCCAACCCCGACTTATGAGCTCGCAAGCTAAGGGCCTGGAGGTGCCCAGTATCGGTGTTAATTGATCAGTACCGATATTGGCCACCTTTTTAGCCTAAATGGGGTAAAAATGAAGATTTAGAGGATCCCAATATCGGTCTTGAGAATCAGTATTGTTACTGGCACTACCTGACGATCAGTAGTAGTGGGCACTCAGAACCGATACTGAACACCAGTAATGGTACTAGTGCCCTAGAAATTATGTTGAGACGATTGAATCTTACCCTAATCTACAAAGAAGAATGGGAGAGAAAATACAGCCTAAGTTATTAAGTGAACTAAGAACATGATAATGTAAATGCCAATCTCATAAATGATGGCCAAATATGTCATGCACAGAAAAACCCTAAAGAAAAAGATTGAAAGCCAAGGAATAATAAGCTAAATCCAAAGTGAAACCCAAAATATTGAATCTTGGTGATTCTGTCGTGAGCATTAAAGGGGAATCTTGGATCCCAAGGTCTAAGGTTAGGTCTCTAGCATTCCATTCTTAGTATAGGATCAGAAATGGATTAAAAGACGAGTAGGTCGACTAGGTGAGCTCATAGATATTCACCCACTAACTTTGTGAAGCACGGGTTTACTGTTTGGGTTAGAGGCTTGAGAATGTATGGTGGCAAGAGGCTGCTAAAGATCTACCTTGGAACACAGATGGTTCCCAGGCATGGCAATGAGCTACGAGCTGTAGCTGAGTTAAAGTACTTGAAAGTAATGCTGTTAATGCGAAAGGCGATACCAAGGCGACACAGCTCAAAATCGGCTGAGGCGAGAGGCGACAAAATGGAGATAGCTCGAGTGAATTAAGGTGATCATTTTTTGTTTGCATATATATGTCTTAGTAACTCAATTTAATAGTACTAAGTTTATAAAAACATGTCTAATAACAATGTTGGAGACTTTAAGTAGAAGAAAAGGATAACAATTGTATTGCCAAAAATTGTTTCACATAATTTTAAATGGTAAAGAAAGAAAAGCTTCTACACAATTAAGGTAGAAAAACATAAAAACCAAATTGTCATTGAAGTGAACAATTCTCAATTCTCAAATAATATAACACATTAGTCATCAGAATCATCTTGAAGATTCAATTCGTCATCGTCATCGTCTCCTCTTCCTCTTCCTCATCACTGTCCACATACTCTTCCTCTTCTTCAATAACTATTGGAGTTTTCCCTTTTCCCTTAGACTGCTTAGGATCATTTTTCTTTGTAGTAGCATGAGCCTGAGTATGTCAAGAAGTGTCTTGCTCGTTAATGCCTGATGCAAGCTCAACCATGCCCCAAGTGAGATCATCATCACCAAACAGAAGATCATCACCTTCATTTTCCTCATCTTCCTCCATTCTCCCTAATAGCCATCCATTTGAATCATCAATTTCCTGGAGGGAAATGGGTTCAAGATAATCCCTATCTCCATATCGATCCCTTAAAGCTTCGTTGTACTTAACAAACACAAGATCATTCAACTTTTGTTGTGCCAATGGATTTCTTTTCTTTGAGTAAACTTATATAGATTTCCAAAATAAAAGGATTAATATAAAATTACTTAATAAAATTAATGCAATGCATATTATGAATTGGTTTGTAACTTACATTTTCAAATATACTCCAATTCCTTTCGCATCCCAAGGCACTACAAGTGACTTAGCACCTTCAGGGCCAATTTTGCCAAGTTATGTGCGGATCCACCAAAGAGATTCCACCACTCCACTGTACAAAGATAACAAGTTATATAATATTAATAAGAATCTGGAAATGGAAAGTTAGTATAAAAAATTTATACCACTTGACTACCTGGGGCAATGATCTTCCTTTGTCTAATAGCCATAGGTGTTCCAAAGAGTCCTTGTGCATTTCTATAAATGAAAATTTCTCATGTTATTTCGTCTTGCACACTCTCATCAGGCTCCAATTTTTCCAAGATATTGCAGAATCCATTCATAACCTTTGAATCAAAATCAAGATTCTGATTTTCATAAGAGATTTCAGGATTGAGGTAATATCCTATTGCATGCAGAGGTCTATGAAGTTGGCATTCTTATCTCTTATCAATGATGTCGCAAATAGGTTCAAACTTTTTAGCATTATTGTTGAAAGCCTTCATGATTGCTTCCTTAGCTCTATCCATTGCTTCGTATATGTATCCCATCGCAGGCCTCTTCTCTGAGTCAACAAGATGAAGCACTCTCACAAAAGGAGACATAGCCTTGAGAATGTATACAACCTTATTCCAAAATGAAGGCATCATGATGATTGTTGCCACCTTCTTTCCCTTTTCTTCTTTTGCATTTTTAGAAATGATCCATTTATCTGAAGTGAACATCTTCCTTAAATTTGCCTTTTGTCTATGAATTCTTTGTAAGGTGAGGAAGGATGTAGCAAATCTTGTAACTGCAGGCCTCAACAACTCCCCTACTTGTGAACTGCCTCATCAAATTTAAGACTGAAGGATAGATGTATATATAACTACTCAGTTTCATTGCATGCTTGAGTGTCTTTTTTACATCCTCTAACTTCCCAAAATCTTCCAACATTAGATCGATGCAGTGTGCAGCACAAGAAGTCTAATAAAATGGAGGATGCTTAGCCTCCAATAATTTGCCTATGGGAAAGAAAAATGATATTTTTTATATTTTACAATGCTTACATTAATAGAGAAAATACGTATGTTAAAATAATAAAGATTTATTACTAGCAAGAACATAATTTGATGCGGTGTCACTGACGACTTGAATCACATATTCCTCCTCGACGTGATCGATCATGCCACTTATCAGCTCGCAAAGCTTCTCCCCTACCTTTACGTAAGATGAGGCATCAATGGACTCCAAGAAAATAGTTCCCATGGGAGAATTGACGAGAAAATTTATAAGTGTTCTGCTTGTCCTATCGATCTAACCATCTGTTATCAATGTAGATCCATATTTCTTCCAAGCATCATGATGTTTAGTGATGAAATCCTGAGTCTTGTTCACATGATATCTCGATAAAGGAACTCTCACTTCATGGTAAGAAGGAGGCTTCAATCCAGGGCCAAAATGACCAATTGCCTCAATCATTATCTCAAACTAAACATCTTTAAAAGCATTGAATGCAATGTTGTTACGGTACATCCATTTTGCAATGATTTGCACAACTACATCTCTTCCCTCCTTCTTGAAAACCTTAGAAATTGTAGTTTGTTTTGTCAACAATCTCCTTTTTCGTTCCCAAACCACCTTCTCAGGATTAGCCTTTGTAAACTTATCTATTGGTCCATGAAACTTTTTCATTAGAGGAAGTCCACCACTTCCACTTCCACCAGCACCCATTATGATTTGAGCCTTCTTTGCATGTGACTGTGTAGGATTTCATATTATTCTTTTAGTTGTGAATCTATCCATGGGTCCTCGTAAGACATTCACTTCTACTATTTCATCTCCATCATTATCATCATCATCATCGTTAAGTGACTCATCGTAAACAATATCTTTCATGAACCTTTCTTTTTCTTCCTTTTTAGATTGTCGATATTCTTTCAACTCCTCTCTCACATGTTGTGGAGCTTTTGGACATGTTGTTGTGTTCTTATCACCATCGGTAATATGTCCAATAGCTCTATGAATCCGCCCTTTCACTATCCTACCACAGAAAGTATACTTCGTATCATTAGCCTTTTTTGGGTCCTCCAATGTGACATACTTCCAACATGGGTGCTTCCTCCTTATTTCAACCATCTACATAATTCAAAACACATGCAAAGTTGCAAACACTGATCTAACATCATATAAGTTGAAAACAAACATAATATACTAACTTATATCATACTCACATTATATAGCAGCAAATATACATATTTATATATATAGTTATATACATAGTTACATTCAAATATAACAGTATATATTACTTATACATATACATAGTTGCAATGTTACATACATATATAATAGTATATATACGTACTTATACATACTTATATATATACATAGTTACGATGTTATTACATACATATATGTTACATACATATATATTACATAACAATAAATGTATATACTTAGTAGGTAGTACCCTTATGTTATAACATACTATATAGTATACATATGTTTAGTACCCAGGGTACTGTACATATACATACTATATATATACAATGCTTAATTACTTATGTTATATATATAATAGTTTACGATTTACCCTTATGTCATATTACTGTTACAGTATATATATAACAATATAGAACATATATACAACACATATATATAACATATATATATATATATGTATAACAGTATATAACATATATATATATATATGTTTATGGTTTACCCTTATATAACCCTTATGTTTATACTTATATATATATATGTTTACCTACCCTTATGTTATAAGTTACAACAGTATATAACCCTTCTTTCGTTCCCAGCTTCATCACTGAAATGAAGAAGCTTAGATCGATGACGCTTAGGTGGTGCAGGTTGAGGAGATACCTAGGCGATCGAGGTCAAGGAGGTAGCGTAGATGGCAAGCAGTGGTGCTCAGGCTGTGATGGTGGTCGAAGAAGCTCGAGCTGCTTTGCCGCTCCAGCAATAATGGCGTGAGGGTTGGTGTGGAGATGAGAAAACTCTTCACACATGTAAATAGGAGTCTCGTATGGAATGTGAGAGGTTGTTGAGGGCAAGACTGGTATGTCGGTTTGTTGCTTTTTTTAAAAAAAAAAACTTTTCAAACTGTCTAGTGTTCAGGCGATGAGATGCGAAGCAAGGAGGCGCGTCGCCTAATCAAAGGCCATTGCCTAGGTCTTCATCGAGGCGACAACTCCTTGTAGTGCCTCACCTCGTTGCCTCAACGTCTGAGGGATTCGCCTTGACAATGCTACTTGGAAGTACTCAAGTCCAACTCATTGTGGAGGTACTCATAGCTCTAGACACAAAGGGCGCCTGCTTGCACAATGGAAGACGCCAGAGTACTTGGTACTCGTAGCTAAAGGCTCGTTAGGTGCCCGCATGTACGGAAGTCATCGAGGTACCCTGAGGGGTTTGGTTGAGATATCATTCGATGGTAGATTGAGATGGCGCACCCGAAGACTACGCTACTGTGAGAGCATTGGTGTGACTCGACAATTCTGACCAACCTTGCAATATAATCTAAAATGATCGTGATTGGACCTTGTCGGATGGGCATTGAGTTGCACTCCTAATTGTCATGAGGTATTGGGTTGGATAGCTCCTAAGAGGCCCGACTCTTCTAAGCAGGTATGCCTTTTGTGAGGGTTATCAACTTTGTTAACCCCTCCCCTAGTCAAGGAGAGATTATCATATTGGGATCCAAAGGAAGGATACATCTCAATCTCCTTTAGTAGAGAGGGATGATTTCCCAAAAATCGGGCTTCTGAGATGACTGAGAGAATTAATCAGGTGATAATAAATATTTAAATAACCATGTGAATAAATTCTAGTAAGCGAGGAGAAAAGCTTGTAGTTAGCTCATATTGCTAATGAAACATGGGTGAATTATGAGAATTGGGTAAGGGAATGTGATTGGCCTATGGCATAAATGAGAAAATGGTGGATTAGTCGACGACGGGGCACAAACTTGTCACTATAAGAATCTTCATCATTGCTGACAATTAAAAATTGTCAGTAATGATGATTCCATGGTTGAAAAAAATGGTCGAGGAATTTGTTTCATGGTTGCATTTTGTCGATGGGTTTATAATGTTATCAACGGGACAAAGGTGGCCCCCCATCCAACGTGTGGGTGTTTTTCTTATCTGTTTCAAATGGTGGAGGAAGGTTTTTCTCGATCATTTCAAATACACCATTGACATAAATATTAAGCTCGACAGTGACTACATCTGACGAGGATGTGCCCATTCTCGTCGGTTAACCTAAAATCGACGAGAATGAGTGCATCCTCGTCAGTTGGATAACAGTCGATTAAGTCATTATTTTTGTCCGTTAAGGAAAAATGGACGAGAATAATAATATTGTCCCCGGATTGCTATTGTAGAATGATAGCATTCCTCTCTATCTCAAAAAAATAATAATATTGTCGTCCGTTATATAATGGTCGAGAATGAACCCAACATCGATGGCAAATTATTGGCATCGGTTATATAACTAACAAAAATAGTCTTTTTTTTAAATTAAAAGTTTTAGCTATATGGAAGACTTGTAAACAATTTGAAATCCTATAAACAAGAACCACACAACCAAAACCAAGGCATTCATTCAAAACATGAAAAATGAGATTCGAAATCAAAATTTCATATATATAATAATGTCTACAAAGTAGATGTACAAATAGTAATGTATGAAAATACAAAAATCAAGCTAGGGACCAATGCCTCCAGCGCCACCTATATTGTTGTTGTCGTCACGATGATCTCTGAACTGACTAAATGAGGGGTGATTGATACCTCCTCACTGAAGTACCCTCAGGAGCTCCTGAATAGTCTAAGTTGACTGCTGTAACTACGTAGTTGACTCCTTGAACTGTGTCATGAAGTCCCTGATCTGCATGGTTAGCTCCTCGATCCGCTCTTCAAGCTCTCTCTCCACGCGAAGCTTTATCTTCTCCATCAAGCTCCTCCAATCCATCATAGATGTGAGCTTGAGCTCCTCCTCCACACTTATAACTATGTGCATCTATCCTGAAATCTAAAGCTCAATGCAAATGTTTAATAACAAGTGTTTTGTTATCATCAAAATTAACGATCATGGTACCCTTGTACCAACAATCTCCCCCTTTTTTTATGATGACAAAATCATTAATATTAATCCATAAAATTCTCCCCCTTTTTGACATTATCAAAAAGGTTCAGTCAATTTTAAAAATTTTATCCTATACTTCTCCTTAAAACATGCTCTTCTAATTCTATCTTTTTCATATAACAAGATAGCTATATAATTATTTCCCTTTCTAATGAAAATATAGCTATGTTATCTTATGAGATCTCCCCCTATCTAAATGAAGGAAATCTTTCTTCCCCTTAATGATTGACATATAGCTCATCAATTTTAAACATCCCTCATCTAAATGCTACTTTTTGAAATTAACATAAAAGAGAAAGTAAAGGGTGTACCTCACTTACTATGGCCAATAGCATGGACCAAATGGAGGTTGCCAAAATGGATGGGGCTCCCTTCCTTAGCTTGGAGGTTTGAGCATCGAAGCTGGTCTCTAATCAAATGGTCAATGCATCGTGGTTCGATCACTTGCCGGTCGTCTCGCCAGTCTTCTCGTCAACTTCTTTGGTCAACTCTTTGGTCCTCCCAATTTGAGTAGTCCATCCTTCATCTTTAGGTCTAGTCCTTTTGTTGAAGTCTCCCTTGAAACCTACAAACAATAGTCTAATTGACTTTTCGGTATCCAAGTTAGGTTAGATCCAGATTTGTTAGTGGGTTTCCTTGAAAGATATCCTTTCTCAACCTTTTGTTTGGAGCTAACTCCACTTAACAACTTATCTGATTTTTCTTTAAGACAAGCAAGATCATTTTCAATAACATGCATCTTGATTTTTAAATTAGAAATTTCTATTTTAAAACTAGTATTATCTACAATCAATTTATTATTTTCATTGATTAGGTTATGATTTTCTAACAATAAGTCATCATTTTCAGAAATGTTAGGACTAGAACTAACTTCTAGATCTCTAAGTTGAATCTCTAACCTTTCATTTTCAGATTTTAGAAAACTAAGTTTCTTTTTCATGCTTTTGTTTTCTACTTTTAATGACTTACTAATTTCATAAAGCTCTTCTAATGCTTCTTGTAATTCTAAATTGGTGAAATAATGTACCTCCTCTTTGTTGGAGTCGTCATCTTCACTATCCTCCGCAATGGCCATCAAGCCAAGACATGTGCTTTCTTTCTCAATCCCTTCTCAGACTCTTCTTCCTTCAAGCTTGATTCTCCATGAGCTATTTCTAGCTCTCTTCAAATCTTAAAGGCGGTGTCACACCTTGAGATACGGTTGAACTCTTCCATGCTAAGAGAGCAATAAAGAGAGTTCATGGCTTTTGCATTGAGGTTGAGTTTGCGTACTTGCTGCACCGTATATCCACCTTTAGGTCACTCCGAAATGATGAATGGGGTCTTGCAGCTATCCCATATCTCGAACACGATGGCTTGAAGCCACATCTTCATTCTCAACTTCCAATATCCAAAGTTGTTCCCGTCAAAGAAGGGAGGATGGTTAGTGGACTGCCCTTCGATGTATCTTGTCGTGGTGATGCTTCCATCCATGCTTAGATCATCGCCGGGTTGTTATGCCAATGTCGCGAGACCTGCTCTGATGCCAACTGTAGGTTCTGACGGAGGGGGTGAGATTTGCGTGTGATGAGAGGCTCATCATGGCTTCTAATTACTCCTAATTAACTAGTTTCCCTAGTTAATTAGCTAGGAATATGCATATATAAGGGTTAATTATGTAATAAGGGACAAATCATTAAATGACCTTCAAATAAGTTAAAAATGCTAAATTTTCAGCCAATTAATATTATTAATAATTTAATCAATAAATGGACTTAAAATACCATTAATTAGCTACCTAATTAATATCTTATTTAACTTAAGTATAACTTAAGATCTAAGTCTTAAATAACTTAAGTAAGTTAATAAGTAAATAAATATAAATAAATGGGTCAAAAATGTGAATACATGGCTTTAATATAATATTTAGCTAATTTATAATTATATATAAAAAGTTGGAAAAGAATTAAATTAAAATTAACTTAAATGGCCTTTGTTTACATTTTAGTCCCTATAATTAATTGCATATGAGTCCTTTCCTTTCACCTAGGTCCTTATCTTTCCTCGCATTCAGGTCCCTGCAAACACCGTCTTCTTCTTCATTTCTTCTTTAGCCGCTTGAACGGCTGACGTTCGGTGGTGATGTCACCCTCCGATGATCGCTCATCTGACGCCATTCCACCTTCGTGAAGCTTCTGAAGCTTGCGCTCACCACCTCAACTCCATCCATCGGTTTGGATTATTCATAAATCCTAATTAGGTATAGGCGTTAACCTCACCGGCATCGGAGACGATGCTGGAGGTTAAGCTGCACCTAGATGTAAATCCGTTCGGATTCAAGCCCCTTAGCCATCGCCGAACCCTATAAATACCCCTCGAACCCTACGATTTGAGCGGTTAGTTCCCTACCCTCTCCCCCAACTGTAGCTAACTGATAGGCTATTCTTTCCACTTTGGCGACCATTTCCCGTCTCTGTCCTATTCCTCTGATCATCTCCACTCGCTTCCGATCTCCGCCATCGTCTGCTGCGTCCTCTGACGAATCGCCGACGTCGGACTTCGCTTCCAGGCCATGAAACTGCCTGCCAGAGCTCTTTCTCCATCCTTTTGATTTCATCCTCTGTTAAGAACCTTTGACGGAGACTCCTCACCTACTTTGTCTAGGTAACAGTAGGATTAGGCTTAGGTAAGTGTAACGTAGCTTAGTTCAGTAGATTAGGTAGTTAGTTAGGTTTAAATGTTCAATTTTTATGCTATCTTCCTCAGCTCCGCCGAGATCTTTGAGCTCGTCAGGGCCACTCTTTTACCATTTTTACACACTGATCACCTTCCTCTCCTTATCATGATTTCATAGTACTATTTTTCCCTCATTTTTATCAGCTTTAGTGCCTAATTCATCGCCACCTTCACCGACGACCTCCGCTGTCCACGGCAGAGGTTACCGAGTGTATACCACACCCAATTGGGGCCCTACATCACCTATTCACTACTTAAGGGCCCCATTCAACTTATTAATTAAAGAAATAATCATCTATATGAAAAACGCCTAATTATGTCTCAACTCTTGAGCTCTCTATCCATGGCAAGCTCAAGAGAGTTAAAACACTTAATTGATCACCTATAGACCATCTCTGAACACTACGGAACACTTCTCACTCAATTGAGTGAGATGATGTGATCTGAGTTCTAGTGAACTCAAATTACATCTTTTCTGAATTCAATGCTTAACTTGTGAATTAATCTCTAATTGCTTTAATTAATGAGTTCTTGAGGTTCCTTGTGATCTCAGGAAGCTTTTGAGACCCTTAACGGTCGAATTCATGAAGATCTCCACACTGTCAGTCACTTTCTGGGCTCATTTTTGAGTTTCAACCCTTGATAGGTCTCAAGGAGCTCCACAATGCACAACTGAGGTTTATGGATTTTGATTTAGTGATTATTTTGTTGATTTATTACCTGGAGCTTAGTAACGACCTCTGTCTTCTCCAACATCGACAAAGTTGGAGAGATCTCTCCGCTAGGTTTCAGGCTTGAATTTTAGGTTTAGAATCAAGAGCAGAGCCTTTATACTTCATTCGTGATCTCTAATTCCTTCGAGAGTCTCTGGTTTGTTCTGTCGAACAAACCTCATTTCGTGTTCAGGCGATGAAGTCTGGGTCCATGATGAACTTGACCAAAACTAGGTTCCAATGGCCTGAATCAATTTCCAAGGAAAAATAAAATCGATCTAAAGTTTTAATTTGATCTGATTGAGCCTGATGTGGAAAGTCAACTATATGGTTATATTGGTCAAACTCCAAGTCTAAAGTGATGATAGAATGATCAATTTTGTGGTTTAATTGGTTGAAATGCTTTCTGGAATGACTTGGAGAGTAATTGAGTTGATTTCATTAAGTTTAATTAAGGAATTTGTGAGATTCAAGTTACTGTCAGAATGGGTTCATTTGAACCCATTACTGTGTTCTTCAAGTTTTTGGCATGATTTAAACACTAAATCTGCCCAAATCGAATAATAACAAAGTGCAAAGGTTGTTCAATCCTCTTTGTAAGGTTGTTAGCTCTCTGTTGAGCTGTTCAGAGCTCAAAATGGAGCTCTAAAGCTCCTGAAAAAGGATCAGAAGTTTTTCCTTGTCTCTAAAGCTTTTCGAAGCTCTCCTTCTTGACCATTAGACACGGACTCACCTACTGAAGAAGTCCAGGACCACATCTGGAGGTCAAAAGCTCTCCCTCAGGTTCTTAGACCTGATTCCATCATCTGCAGGCCATGATTGGCTATGCAAATGTCCCATCTTCACCCTTCAAATCGAAAGGCTAGACCTAATCTAAACACCAAATTGGTGTTGTAATCCTGTAGAGCATCTAAAGGGCTTTCGATTGAGCCTTTTCTCGATCAATTTGGCAAATGGAGTTGGCTGGAATCGCCAGCCGAAGATCGGCTAGAACCTGGGAAACAAAGTCCCACATCGGTAACTCTGGAACGTTGGCACTGATATATTATGAAAAAGTGAAGATGACATTTTGATCGTAAACATAGGGCACGAAATGAAACTGGCATTGACTGTGCATGCGTGTGATGCATGTGCCTGTTCATGTGTCTGTGTGCGTGCTCCTGTGGGCATGAGCGTATGGGCCCATGAGTGGGCATGTAGGCCTAGGAGGCCAGTTACTATGCATGAGCTTAAAATGAAGAAAATCCACCAAGTAAAGAACTAGGCTCAAGCTCAAGTATGGTCTGGTCTCACCCATTGGGTGCTATGTATCCCTGAACAAGCTTGGGCTGCCCATTAAGCATTAATTTTTATAAATTGAAGATTAAATGGTTAAGTGAATGCGAAAATGATTAACTGCGGATTGAAGCATAGTAAAGAAGGAAAAGATAAAAGGGAGAACAAAGAATGCTTAAGGTGAATTAAAAGAAGAAGAGAAGAATGAGAGAAGAAAAAAAAGAGTGAGACAGGGTAAAGGAAATGATAAAAAGAGCTCAAGAGAGAAAGCACAGCAAAAGAAGAAAAGTAAGAAGAGGAGGGCTGAAGGAATTAAGAATTGAAAGAAAGAAATGTAAAGAGAGAATCAGATGTCTTGCCATCATTTTAGACTTCCAATTTCTACTTTTAAGATGTCCAATCTTTTTATTAGACATCTGATTTGTACTTTTATTGAAATAATCTCTTGTTATTTTGAGCTTAAATGATGAAGAAGGCATTTGTACTCATTTGATTAGCTTTTTCTTTCCTTAATGTTTTGTAATTAGCCATATTTGATGTAATAAACATGTTTACTTGGTTTTTAATGACAAATCACATGTGTAAATATGTTCTCTATTCATGGAATGTTGCATGTGCTAATTTGACTAATTCTTGTGCAATGTT
Source organism: Thalassia testudinum (assembly GCA_037157565.1). Taxonomy (NCBI): domain Eukaryota; kingdom Viridiplantae; phylum Streptophyta; class Magnoliopsida; order Alismatales; family Hydrocharitaceae; genus Thalassia; species Thalassia testudinum. The sequence goes on from JAZHRO010000031.1 coordinate 153,600,755, forward strand.
CATAGGCTTAAAGTATTCCAATTTAATATTTAGTCAATTAATTAGTTCTTAATTATTCCTTAGCAATTAATGGTGAATTAAGATTAAGTTATACCTCCCAGTGAATGACCTGGACTAAACCAGTTAAAAATAACGTAAAATTTAAAATGTTAGGTTAACTTGAACCTATACTACACTCACGTCATTAATTTGAGTTAACCTAAGTTACTTTCTCATGCAATTAATTAAGCCTAAATAACTTAATTAACTGTATTGAGGATTTAACCAATTAGATAAATAAATAATGCAGAATAAACAATCTCACAAAAAGTAATCTCAAGTACACAAGGGATTTTTAGGTGGAAACCCAAACCTGGGTAAAAACCACCACCTGAGCCTCTCGACTTAGGATTTTTCGATCGACCTAGTCAATGAAATCCACTATCCAAATTGCTTAACTTGAGGGCAGTTCAACTGCTTACAACTGACACTACTTTGAACTTGAGGGTAGTGTACCTCAAACCCCTCCTCTTCATGAGGAGTATTTTGTCTCTTGAGGGAGACAGGAATTCGCAAGGTGAATACCCAAACAAAGATAATAATAAAGGTGCTATAGAGCCACAAAGTAAATTAGTAAATCTAGCTACTATAGGCTAAGGAAACTTCCCTTTGTTGAAAGTGCGTCGGCTATTGATGCGGAGTGCGTGAATCACACAAAGGCACGAATGGCACTCTTGTATGCGAACATAGGAGAGTGGGTGTGTAGCGAAGATGGTGCTCTCAAAAGTGTGGATAAAGGTTTGGAGGGCGATGTGCACACATCTAATTGACCTGAAATATCTATTTATGCATGTTTCTAGTGTCATAGAAGCATTCAGCAATATAAATATTGAATAACCAACATCATCATGCATTTAGGTTAGATTGTATAAAGTATAGGTTAATTCTCCCTTTTTGTGGTCAGGGGACAGGGAAACATTTATCAGGGCCTCAGATTGAAGATCCAATCGTACAGATTTGATCAGGGTGACAATTGGAGTCAACGACTCCAAGATCGCCCTAATCGGACCTTTGTAGCATCATATGCAGTTCGGGGAACATCAGAGGCCAAGAATCAAGGTGGTGTAAAATCCATACCTCAGATGAAAAATCCAATTGCATGGATGGGTTTGGATCAACAATCGCAGCCTAACGGCGTGAAAATCGATCCAGTCTGACATCCTTGGCACCTCCCATGAGCAAAAGAAGATGGATGACTAGGATGGTGCCATGTGTTGCCATCCCAATCATCCAAACATGTCGAGGTGCCTTCGTTCAACTGTTGAAGGTTTAATGGACAAGTGATCTTGACCGTTGGATGAAGATCCAATGGCCAAGAGCTCTCTACGCCTCTTGCCCATTAGTTCTACAAAGGAGTGATCTCGATCGTCCATCATCCATCCAACGGTTGAGAAACGTCCACATCGCCTCTACCACATTCTCCAAATCTCTGAAGAAAAGAATCTACGCGATCTCGACTATTGGATCATCCAACGGTGGGAGCGCATGGACGTTGACTTGAAAACTCGACACAAAAGAGAGCGCAACGCATTGGTTAGCACCTTCGTTCGCGAAGTAGAGGTGCGGGATCGAATCCTTGCGTGCCTCAAATCGAGCAAATGAGAAAATGCAGCTAAATTCGACCGTTGGATGTGGCGCGAACGGTTGATGAAGTGATGATGCAACGTACGGAGAAGCATGGATTGTGCACGCGTGTGATGATGCACGAACACATGCGCGATCGCATGCGCATGCACACTAACAACCAAAGAGGAAGCAATTGAGTGGTTTTTTAAGTCGTCCAATCCCTTGATTGGACAGTGAGGATGATCAGGCGCAATCTCGCACTCAACGGCTGAAGGTGGATAGCCGGTAATGTGGCCGCCTCTGAGCCATTGGATGTGGAGTGAGCGGTGGGGATGGAGGTGCGGCTTCAGCGACGTGCGTCTTCAGTGACGCTCATAAATGTCACTAAGGACCTTCATATTCATTTCTAAGCCATAAAAAGATCCTTTTGCACTCATGACTACACCTATAAATATCCTACCCCTCCTACACATTTTTTCATCCCTTGCTTGCTTATCTCACCTCCTCCAAAGCTCTACGAGCTCGTCCCAAACCCGAGATGCTCCATTAGTGTTATAAAGATAAATTTTCTATCTTCTCACCCCTGTTTGTGGAGCGCCTACAGTTGTCCTCTCATAGCCATTTGGGAAGTGGATCCCGCCATGACGTTGCCCTACTTCATCCTCCATCCTCCATCTTCGTCCTCCTTCATCCAACATCTTACCACCCTCGTCCGGGTGCTCCGTCAACGTGGCTCGTCCTCTAAGTAGCCGTCGAGGAGGATAACTTCTCACCCCCTTCTCTTTTTATCGCTTTCTAGTATAGATTTCAAGCTTTCTAGTGTAGCGATTAGATGTAATGAACATGATTCTATAGTTATAAAATATTGGTTCTCTTTCTCTCTCTTTTTCTCTGTATTGTTCTCTCTCTTTTCTATTATTTATTCTTTAAGTAGAATAGCTAGTAGATTAATTTCAACAAGCTAATTTGCTTTCGTAACAATGATTCCTATATGATTTTTGATCAAACGTTCGCCTCCCCATGTTCGACCCAGGACTCACCTTGATTTTCGGTTAAATTATCTATTTGATGGATTTTTACGCGACTACAATGACGGGTTTTCAAACTCAAACTTTTAGTGTAGAAATCACGCACAACATTTTGGTGGCGTTGCTGGGGAGGCAACGCCCTTTGATTTCCTGCATTTTCTGCCTTCCTAACTTTTATCTCACTTTTTCTTCGATCTTGCTGTGATTGTAGGTACTCCTCTGAGGAGGGCCAGAGCGATTAGATTGGAGAAAAGTGCGGATGAAGGTTCTGTAAGTATATCCCCACCTCCTACCCACTAGTTTTCATTCCACCACCTAATAACATAAACCCTAATTAACCTAGGAGCTTGCATAAACCCTAAGGTTAGTCTTGGTTGTTTGTTTGTCACCTCCACCCACCTTACCCTTTGCTTGTAAAAAAATCTAAAAAAATCCCATAGAGGTACACAACCTTTTTTGATTCTTCATACTCAACTGGTAACCCGATCTTTGGAACCGGTACACTCATCAACATATAATTGAGTAGAAATCAAATTAGGTAACCACTTGTGTGCCTAATTTAGTGGTGCATCAAGGCAATTGTTTGAGTTGTTTGGGCCGCACCACTTCATTTAAAAATAACTCATTGAGTAGCTGCCTCTTAGGATTCAACTTTTAGGAATTAAACAGACACTCCACATTCTTTTAAGTTTTAAAGGAAGACATCTCTAGCTGTGCTTTCAAAACCTCGTGTGCCAACTGAACTTGATTAAATACACCTAAAGTTGAACGCTAAAAGCTACTAAACAAGGTTGAACCCTAAAAGACAAATCATCAATTAACCTTGTTTGAAAACTATTGGTTGTGCACGCACACACATCGAAATTAATCATTAAGGGCACAATCCAAATAAAGGGTCCATCACATTCCCAAGCACCTTCAAACCTAAGCCTAATTAAAACAGAGTAGATGTTGGCCTTAAGGATTCAACTCGCTCTTCGAGGCCCAGATCTAGATTATTTTTTATAATCTGCTTCTACTAGTCAATCTGATGTCTAGTTAGAGGAGTAGTGTCAAATGACCGTAGTTGGGGGGTATCAAAGGAACCTGAGGCGAAAGATAAGGGAAGAACCTTCTCCCTAACCCCTCCCTCTAACTGGTTTGATTGACTAGAAAGAAGTCGATCAAATCATTCTTTTCATCTCAAGACGGGTTTTGGGAATCTGTAGATCTTTAGGCTATCCCACTTAAGGATAGGCTTGATTATTTATACCACAGGGCACCGTTCTTCCTCTCGCTTTGCCAGGATCCTTCCACATCCTACTCACATTTCCACTCCTACCCTCCTACCACTACTTATTCCCAAGATGATTATTATCCTAAGTAGACTTATTCTCACCCATCTATTAGTTGGGATAATTTTGATTGGGGATAAGTTCTAGACCTCCATGTTTAGGGTCTAACCTTAGATACCACGATTTTGATTTTTATCCTTCTCCGAACTACACTAACTATAGATCTCCACCCTTTAATGATCAATTTTATTTGATCTACAATCAAGAAGGATATCCCGATTACAACTCTTACCTTCCCCCAGATTACATTGCATATGGGTCATCACCCCTTTATGAACAATCATAATCGACCTATTGTTAGGGAGGGTACCAAGAATCTCAATTCCTCTACTCCCCTAGAATGAACCTAAACCCACCCAACCCTGAATCAAACTATTTGGTTCAAGTGAACCAGGTACAACATAGGGTGTTGGCTAATTTAAGGAACACTATTTAATCTTTAGAAGCTCAACTAACACCCTGCATTAAAGAATTAGAGCCTTTGATTCAAAGGATTGATGATCTTAACAAATATTTGTTGGATTGGCTCCAAGATGTTAAAGATAAGGACCTAGGTGAGCTTTTACTTAAGAAGTTGTCAAAATTGAGGATGGGATTTGTAGTTGCTTTAGTCCAATCTTAGGATGATTCTTAGGATGAAATCCCTTCAGGAGAGCCATTATCAGAACCCGCTCAAGCACCTATAGGGGCAATGATAATGTCATTATCAGCCATATCTAGCTTTATTCAGTCATATTCCATCAATAAATTCTCCTAGATAACTACCAGAGGACCATAATTCATTGCAAATCCATTCTGAGAGAATAACAGTAAAATAGGGGTAAAATTGTAGTTTTAACAGCATATCTCAATTGAAAAACAATAATGGGATTTCTTAGGGGTTAAATAAAGGTTAAATGATTTTAAATGTCTAACAAGTACGTCTGTGCAGATAGAAAAGAGTTTTCATGCATTTCAGGAATTAAATGACATATGAAACCCTAAAAATAGACTCGCTTAATTAATTGAGGTTCCGATCAAGATAAAATTTACCCAAACCCTCTAAAATTCATATAAAATATTCTCTAGGTTTTGGCATCCTTGAATTGACCATCAGAACATATTTTGACCTAAAATAGAGTCACAGATAGACTTCTACCCTAATTTGGGTAATTATGCAATTTATCTTGTGAAACATGGTCAAAGCCTAAATCTAACTTCACCATTGAATTCCTTGGGTCCACATTATGTTTGTACTAAAATTTGGGCCTAATCTGAGATCATCTTGGCCTAGTTTGCAATTTGGTCTAGTCTGATTCTCTCTCACACCCGTACCCCTAGCATTTGAAGGTATTTGCATTTACCCCGTGACTTCATCTCCTTCCTCACAAATAGGTCCCCTCCTCCAGTAGTTTCCTAAATCCTACTCTGGTGACCTTCAAATAGGAAGATCTCCCTGATTTCTCGCTCAATCCCACCCAAAATTGGAAGGGAGATTCCTAAGAAGATCTACAATTTGAGCCATGCATTAGGCCCTGATTCACACTAAAATCCTCATGCAAATCCTTCAAAGAGTTGGGTTTCCAACTTCGGCGAGCCTTCCAAACTTGGGAAGCTTGGTTCCCAAGCTCTAATCGCTCCCAGAGACCTATAAAAAGAACCCCCAGGGTAGACCATGCTCTCAAGCTTGATTTTGGTCGGATCTACCCTCATTTCCTCCCTCCTATTCCAGCCAAAAAGCTCCTCAAGCTCTGATGACTCCCTCTGCCTATCCTTGTCATTCGATCGCAACACCGGTGGTGGATTCTTCTTCCTCATCTTCCTCCGCGTCATTCAATACCAGCCGCCGTTGCTCTCCCTCTATCGTTGCCATCCTACCTACCGGAGTACTTTCTTCCCCGGCGTTGGCCTACCAACATTGGTGCCGCTCTCCCTTTCGTCCATTAGATTAGGGTTAGTTTAGCTTCTTTAGATCCTTAGGTTAGTTTTACACCCTAAAAACTCAAAACTATCCCCTCGACGCCGTCAACCACCCTCATCTTCCCCATCTTTGACAATCCCTCCAATGAGGTGCTCCCATCGCTACACCACTCCATATGCCTCATCATCCATCCCTACACCTCTGCCTCGATCCCAGGAGCAAAAGCCCTAACCTAGTTAGGTCTATTGCCCCTTCAAACCCTCTATCGAACACTACGCCCTCCGCACCAATAGTCTGAGGTCGTCAGACCTCCTCACTTCGCCAATCACCTCTGCACCACCACGGTTGTGTTAGTAGTCATCCGACGATGCTTCCTGAGTTGTTTTGACGTGGTCGAGAGGCCATCTTTTGATTTCAGGTGCAGGGACTGTAACGCCATTAATGTAGGAGCTTTAAGCTTGCTTGAAGCTCGCTCTAGGTTTTGCTAACTCTAGGCGTCCTCTCCAGGTGACATGGCTTGAAGTCTTGAAGAGATCCAGGTCCTCAATTGCAGTGGATAGAAGCATCCTCACCCTTAATTCAAAGTAGGTCCATGTACAACTGCTGTGTGAGGAAAGAGTAGGGACTTTAGTTCCACATTGTTTGCTGAGGACCAGACGTAGTGACGTAAATTGATTTTGTGTCAGTGGCTGTTTGCCTTGACACACAGGGGGTAAGGTCCTCCGTGCCCCTTCACCTGCCTCGCCCGTGACACACACCACGCGGGCCTGGCTCTGACCCGTTAACCTGCCTATTCCCGTGCACACCTCGGCTACTACCCCACTGATGGGAACACCATCATGAGCCCTAACTAGCTCATTTTGACCTAGAAAAGAGAATAAAAGCTCTTACATAACCAAGTGAAGGGCCTAACTCAGAGAATAACTAGGTTGAAAGAAAAGTAAGAGACAAAGGGTAAATATGCAATTTTACCATTGCAGTACAACAACAAAATTTCTCAAAGGTTGAACATGGGTCAATTGGTCTTAACAAGATGAAAAGTGGGATGGTTCAATCAGAAAAAGGTTGATGTGAGATCTGAGAATTAAATGACATCCTGTAACCCTAAAACAAACCCACTTAATTTAACAAGGATTGGGTCAGGATAAAAATCAACTAAACCCTCTAAAATTCATGGAAAAATATCCTCTAGATCTTAGAACCTTTAATTTGACCTTTAGAATCTATTTTGACCTAAATAGGAGTCCTAGTCAAACATTTGCCCTAAATTAGGTTTTTATGCAAAATGTCTAGACAAACGTGATCAAACCTAAAATCTAACTTCACCATTGGATTCCTTAGGTTTAAATTAGGTTTATACAAAAATTTAGACCCAAGGGGAATTCACCTTGACCTACTTTGCAAAATAGTCCAACCCAATTACTTTTAGAACCCTAGCTTTCGAAAACCTTGCAAAGACCCCCCTAACTTCTTCGCCATTCTTTGCAATTAGGCCCCTATACCATTACAGCGGACGAATCTTACTCCGACAAGGATTCAAGAGGGAGATCTCCTTGTTTCCTCATAGAATCCCTCTCAGATTTGAAAGGGAGATTCTCTGAGGAGTTCCCGATCATATGAATGCAATTTCAAGCCTTGATTCCCACCCAATCTCTCATGCGAACGCATGAGAGATTTGGGTATCTCTCACCTTCCTACTCCGACGAGGATACCCATGCTTGGAAGCTTGTCTTCCAAGCACAAGGCCCTCTGCCAGAGACTATAAAAGAAGCCCCAGGTCCGGCCGATCATTCCAGCTTGGTTTGGCTGGAGAACAACCCTCAACTTCGTCTCTTCTCCTTCGGCCAAGCATCTAGTGAGCTCCAGCGACTCCTCCCTCTTCTCATTGATCTGCCACAATACCAGTGGCAGAGACATCTCCGCCTCCTTCGTCCGCGTCGCGCCATACCTGCGCACGCGCCAAATACCCCCTCGTCGTCGCCGTCACCCCTCTACTGGATCTTTGTCTCCGACGGCGGCAGGTATGCGTCAGCCGCCATCTCACCCCTCTTCATCGTTAAACTAGGTTAAATCTCTTCCCCTCTCTCCTCTCTGTATTTCCCCCTTCTTTATTTCTATTTTTGACCCTCGACCACCGCAGACCACCGGCTAGGTGTCTCCATCACTTCTACACACCCATCCACCATGCCAACCCCTCAGAAGCACCGCCACCTTCCACTGATGACTTCCCCCATCTCCATCGACTGCCATAACCTCCACAATCTCCCCTCGAACTGACCCATCACCACGGCCACAGACCGACCTAGGCACGCACACCTAGGCCGCCCCGCGCCACGCCACCCACCTAGACACCTTCGCCGTGTCACGGTGAAGCCTCCTGTGTGTTCTAATGAGGCCGCAAGCTGTGTTATTTGAGAACAGGTTTTGACCTTGGCTGCCATTGAAGAAGCTGTGAAGCTTGCTTGCAACCTTCGCTCCAGGCAAGTCGCGCTCCAGGTCCCAAATCCAGGCAATGCGAATTCACCTCACGCATGCATTTAGCCAAGTAATTGGCTTTGTGTGGCATTGCAGCTGCAGCAATTAGATGAGGCATCCTCCTGCGGGTGCATGCGAAGAAGCGGGTGGGACTTTTAGTCCCACCTTGGTAACTTTAGAAGCGGTGGGGCAGTATAAGATGAATGTGTGTTTTAGGCTCTTTGCCTCCAAACACGGGGTGAGGTCCCCTCGTCCACACACTCGCCTCGTCCGTGCCCACGCTACGCGGATCTGGTTTGCCTGACCCATTTACCCAGCACTCCTCACGCACCACCCACACCGGTGCGCCTGGACTCAGGTGCGCTTGCCCAACCCATATACCCGAGAATGGCTTTAGGAGAGTGAGCCTAAGAGAGAAAAAGAGAGAGAGTTCGTGGGGGTGGGTAGGGGTAGGTTTTGCACTTGTGTGCAGGGAAAGGAAGAAGGGAGAGGAAGCTGAAGGAGGAGGCCTTAGGTGCAGCCGCAGAGAAGAAGGAAAAGCAAAGGATTGAAGGAGGAAGCTGAGGAAGCTAAAGGAAAGAAGAAGGAAGGAGAAGGCACGGTTGAAGAAGAAAGAGAAAGGAGATCAGAAGCCAAGGCAAAAAAGGAGATGAGGGCTTAAGGCAGAAGAAGTTGTAGAGGATGCTATGGGACAGGAAGGAGAAGGCACTGTAGCCGAGAAGGTAGAAGGAAAGAAAGAAGAAGAGCTGAAGGTCAAAGCAGAAAGAAGAGAAGCCTAAGAAGAAGAAGAAAGAAGCCAAGGACCACAGCTAAGGCAGAAAGGAAGGAAAGAGAAGAAGTAAAGAAGCCAATGCCAAAGAAGAATAGAAGAGAAAAGAAGAGGAAGAGAAGAAAGAACCAAAGGAAGAAGCAACAGAAAGGCAAATCAAACACTTTTATCCAATTCTTCTTAATTGCCCTTTTATGCTACATTTTATTATTCATAAACTCATGCTTTACATTCTGAATTAGGTTTTGAGTAATTTTATGTGTTCAAATTGCATCAATTATTGAGATTAGCATATGAATTCCATTTGCTCCCTGTGTTCGACCTCGGACTTAACATTCGAGTAATAAAATCTATTTATTTTCAAGGCGATTTCAAATATACTACGATGCAGCATCTATCTTTTATAAAATCGATTTCGCCCCCTGTAAACATTTTGGCACCGTTGCTGGGGAGCAATGCACAATTCATCACTAGTCTCTGCATTATTTTTATATATATATTTGAACACTAACTTGCCTTATTTGTTTTGCTGTGATCTTTGCGAGGTATTTCACGAGGAAGTCTCCCGCGCAAATCAACCACTCCAGGGCAGGTAATCTCTCTTCTTCCCTAATCCATCTCCTAATCTTGGAAGACAAGAAGCAATTAAAGTAGGAATCAACTGCCTTCTTTCTATAGTAATTACCATTTTTAAAGGCAAAAGTTTCTTGATTTTGTGATTTTTTTTTTCAAAACTTATTGAAGTTGAAGCGATTCTTAGAGGTCCTACCCCACAAATACCTGTGCCTATTAGAGATCATGCTTAATTTCTGCATCTTCGCAGACTACACACTTCTTGTTTGAAGTCTAAAAAGAACTTCTATGAAAAAATCAAAGAGGATTGGAAATATAACGAAATTAGGATTTCTACAATAGGGTTTTGGAGTGCTAATTCACACGTGCTCGCATAAAAGGAAATAAACCCGCCCACACTTGTGTGCTACCCAAGCCCTTGTTTGAAAGGTTCTAAGCAAGACAAACCCTAAAATTAAGCTCTAAAATCACTTGAACCTTAAAAACCTTGGACCTAATAACCTGGGAGTCAAATTAGGGTGATTTCTAGGTCTTGACCTAGAATCATTCTGCCATCTTTAGGACAGGTCAGGTAAAGTTGGACTACATTGGAGGCCAACCAACCACGAAATTAGGTCACAACACCAAAACATCTAAAGTTCAAGTGAAACCCTAAGCACCTTTGATCTGAAATAAAATTGGTAGACTTAAGAGGTCAAGCTCCCCATTTTGGTCTACCTGGAATCTCAGTGACAAGAGAGGTCGGTTGGGGGAAACCCTGTAACTTGTGGGGATGCTCTACTGTGTAGGGGTCTTTGCGGGACTCTCCCTCTTTGGCTGCCAAGGTAATTCTTAGGTGGATGACTTTCCAATCTAGGGGTATCATCTGCCCCGAACCTCCATAGTCATCCAAACATCTTTGGGTGTCTTGATTGGGTCAAAAACACCTCCAGTCCCTCATCCCTTCTCTTTAGAGCACACACATAGATTTTCAAGTGGGACTCTCTATTCGAATCTATTCACTTCACAACTTGATTCTACATCTTGATTCCACCATCTAATCCAAACATGCAGCCTAGTTACTTAGGATTACCATTCAAGAAACCTAAATCACAGAGATTCATGAGAGATAGGATGATTGAGGATGCCCTTGAATTCTATGAAATTGAATACAAAACCTCAACACAAGTAGAAGACATTTAGGTTAGTGTACCAACAACAACTTTCATCATAAATGGTGCCTAAGTGTTATTGACAGAAGTCATAAAAGGATCAACCTGAGACATTCTCGTAACAGGATACATTGAGATAGAAAAATTACACAACTTTGAATACCTTCAATGCATGATAAATCCTGTACTATGGGAACAACACCTAGATGATCTTGAAAAATGGAAAGAGATGATGAGATTATTGAAACAAATTATTGATCAGCAATACCCATACATGCCCCAAACAGATGATGAACCATCTTGGAATAGCATTGAAGATCAATCCGATTTCCCAAATCTTGGGTCTGAGGTACAGAGTTGTTGTGGATTCCCAACCTAGATGGAATAGAACATGGATGATCTTGAATTAAGTTGGGAAGTCCCAATTGTAGGAGAACACAATGTTGAGCCAACCCTAGATCCTAGGTCAACAAGCATAGAATTCCAAGACCCTTGCAATGATGAAATTAGAACTGAACCTCTCAAGGGGGTAAATCCTACCCCTTATTCTGATAAGGTGACCCTCGACGGTAACTCTGACCTAGATTCTAGTAATTCAACCCACATCCTCAGCCTAGAATCTGGATCTGAAACTTATTAGGAAGATTACGAGGCCCCGTATGACAAAGATCAAATTTTCAGTGAAGAGTATGATTCTGGGCCTCTATTTGATGAATATCCCTCTCCAACATCCTCAGAGATACAAATCGATTTTTCGAAAATCATGCCAATCTACGATATAGAAACCGAGGAGTTGGACGAGTGGAGTTTTGATTGGGTCTTTCCTACGAGCCTAGAACTTGAGCCTAGACCAAATAAGGATACCTTTTTGAGCTCAGAATTTACATATAGTCTAGACCCAAGTTAGGCTGCTGAGTCTACATCATATGATTTATTCTATGGTGGAACTCATGATCTCGAATCTCATTCAGAACTTGATTTTCGCAAACTCTCCGACAATTTCGAATCTTACCATGATTTCAAAGAGCCTCTGTCTCCTAACTTCGACGAACCAATCTACGACCTTAGCTCACATGATTCAGTCTCTGACTCCAACTCTGAGTCCCGGATCCTGAGATCACTGATTTATGTTCAGGTTCTAATGAGATGGAATCATTTCTTTTCGATCCTCAGGAATCAAAACCAGAAAATGCCAAGAGTCATTGCAACCCAGAGTTCAAATCTTTTCTCGACTCAGATTTCCCACATCCTATAAACACTCTCCAGGCATTCACTTTTGACTTTGAAAGCTACTATGAGGACCCTCTCAATGAAACCACCTGTAACTCCTTTGTAGAAGTGCCCTCATACAAAATTCTCATTGAAGCTACCTCTTCCGCATATACATAACCTAGCCAAACACGTTTCAAACCCCGACCCGCAATCGGACTCAATTTTTATTCTGATTCACCTCTTACTGAGCTAATTGCAGATGATTCAACTCCACATCTATACCGGGTTTCGGACATTGAAGACCATGCTCCATCATCTTCTAATCACCCCTGTAGGGTTTTCGCACCATTCATTGATTATTTTACGGATCCCTACTCTGACCAGGCTGATTTGACTCAGCCAAAACCCGAATTTACACTTCCACATCCATCCGAGCTCCATAGCATATGGTGGGTTCCACATCTCTTGATCTACATTTATCAACCCACCAGATTGATTGGGTTTGGGCTACATCATCAGCCTATTGATCTGAACAAGCACCTGGTTGGACCAACCAGGCTCTTGATCAAGGTGCCTATTCTACAAAACTCTACTGATTTGACCACTCCCTCTCCATCCCATTTCCCGCTCGGTTGAAGACGTTGAATTTAGTGCTCAATGGGAGGCAACCCGTCATTCCAAAAACCTGAGATCCATCTGATTATCCGTCTGTACTCCACGTCTATTGCACCTCAAGTTCAGCCTTAGAACAGTCGATCCCACCTCTGGTACACGTACCAGAGCTTGAAATCATCCGCATTAGTCATTCTTGACCCATCTGCCCAACCGATAAAATCTTGTTCTAAGTCCCTGAACCCAAAACTGTTTCACTCCCTCCGTTTACAATGAGGACATTGCAAAAATTAGGCATGGCGGTGGTAAAGTTCAAACATACAGAAATCAATAAAAGTTAGAAGGATTCTCACAAAAAATTACATGTCAAAAATGCCAAAAAAAAAGAAGAAAATTATGAAAAAGAACAAAAAATTGGAGGGAAGAAAATTTTGAAACCATATAAACATGAGGAGGAAAAGAGCAAAAAGTCAAAAGGAGGACAAAATGAAAAAGAAAAAAAAGATAGTCATTAGTAAGAGATTAAGGGATTAACCGAAGTTGTAGACCACATCAAGGAAAAGAAAAAAATGAGGAAAAAGTGCTAATAAGACACAAATGAGATTAGTAGGAATGCTGATCTTAGGTCTTTTGGGCTAGACTCAGGCTTAAAAGTTCAAGTATCCACTAAGATCTGGATAATCCTCAAAAGGTTAGGGAAAATGCGAAGCTTAAGTATTAGGTCTAAGGCTTAGGAGTATTCGACCTCATTAACTGACCTTTGGTTTGATGGACTCAGTAACCTAAGCACCCCAATCCACACACAGTCTAGTTCAGTGTGCATAACTATCAAAATCACGCAAAAGCGTTTAAATGTTATGAAAAAAGTGCCTAGATTAAGAGCGGCTGATCAACACAAGTTGATTTGGATGAGTTCCCAGTGTGGAGAGGCGGGAAATTCCCCTCAAAGATGTGTAACAATATATCGTCTCCTCGGTGCATGTCTCCTAGGATAATTACATATCCTACCGTGGGCACGTAAGCACCCTATTGGTTCAGATACCATGGGTGGCATTATCACGAAATGTCGATTGCTAGGGTCTGGATTTGGCTACGAAACTCCATGGGCGGGATTATCTTGAAATCTCGAAAGCCAGGGTTCTGGGAGTTGCCATGGGCGGTGCTATCACGAAGCATCGATTGTAGGGACATTTGAGGATTGATGATGGGGACGAGGAATCCAATATAGACTGTGTTGAGAAGCCAGTCCGAAGCTGGAAATAAAAAGAAAAGAGAGAGAAAACTCTCCAAACAAATAAATCCTCTGTCTCTCTCTTACAAGAAATGCACTGCAAACTGAACTGAGGCTAAAATATGTCTCAAGCACAGGTGCTTTAACCGCGGAGTCCAACTAACCTTAGGATAGTTCCTGCGGGACTTAAAAACCTTCGTGGAGGACCGAGGCTAGAGCTGGCTAGGTCCAGATCTTGGTTGGTACTTGAGTACCTCTAGGCCTATTGTCGGCATTCTAACCTAATCAAAAAGAAAAAGAAGAAAAGCACTCATCAGAATGTATGAAAGGAACTCATGGTCTAGAGCAAAAGTTAAAACCTTAAAATTTTGCTGAGGGATTAGCAAAAGCTAGGCATGGGGGTATGATGGGAACACCATCATGAGCCCTAACTAGCTCATTTTGACCTAGAAAAGAGAATAAAAGCTCCTACATAACCAAGTGAAGGGCCTAACTCAGAGAATAACTGGGTTGAAAGAAAAGCAAGAAACAAAGGGTAAAACTGCAATTTTACCATTGCAGTACAACAACAAGATTTATCAAGGGTTGAACATAGGTCAATTGGTCTTAACAAGATGAAAAGTGAGATGGTTCAATCAGAAAAGTGTTGATGTGAGATCTGAGAATTAAATGACATCCTGTAACCCTAAAACAAACCTACTTAATTTAACAAGGTTTGGGTTAGGATAAAAATCAACTAAACCCTTTAGAATTCATGAAAAAATATCCTCTAGGGTTTAGAACCTTCAATCTAGCCTTTAGAACCTATTTTGACCTAAATAGGGGTCCTAGTCAAACATTTGCTTGAAATTAGATTTTTGTGCATAATGTTTAGTCAAACGTGGTCAAACCTAAAATCCAACTTCACCATTGGATTTCTTAGGTCCAAATTAGGTTTATACCAAAATTTAGACCCAAGGGGAATTCATCTTGACCTACTTTGCAAAATAGTCTAACCTAATTACTTTTAGACCCCTAGCTTTCGAAAACCTTGCAGAGACCCCCCTAACTTCCTCGCCATTCTTTGTAATTAGGTCCCTCCACCATTACAGCGGAGGAATCCTACCCCAGCGAGGATTAAAGAGGGAGATCTCCTTGTTTCCTCATAGAATCCCTCTCAGATTTGAAAGGGAGATTCTCTGAGGAATTCCCGATCATATGAGCACAATTTCAAGCCTTGATTCCCACCCAATCTCTCATGTGAACACATGAGAGATTTGGGTATCTCGCACCTTCCTATGTTGGTGAGGATACCCGTGCATGGAAGCTTATCTTCCAAGCACAAGGCCCTCTGCCAGAGACTATAAAAGAAGCCCCAGGTCCGGCCGATCATTCCAGCTTGGTTTGGCCAGAGAACAACCCTCAACTTCGTCTCTTCTCCGGCCAAGCATCCAGCGAGCTCCGGTGACTCCTCCTCCCTCTTCTCGTCGATCTGCCACAATACCAGTGGCAGAGACATCTCTGCCTCCTTCGTCCGTGTCGCGCCATACCTGCGCACGCACCAAATACCCCCTCATCGTCGTCGTCACCCCTCTACTGGATCTTCATCTCCGGCGGTGGCAGGTACGCGCTAGCCGCCATCTCGCCCCCTTTCATCCTTAAACTAGGTTAAATCTCTTCCCCTCTCTCCTCTCTGTATTTCCCCCTTCTTTGTTTCTATTTTCGACCCTCGACCGCCGTAGACCACCACCATCTTCTCCACCTCTGGTAGACCACCGGCGAGTTGTCTCCATCACTTCCACACACCCATCCACCATGCCAACCCCTCAGAAGCACCGCCACCTTCCACTGATCACTTCCCCCATCTCCATCGACCATCATAACCTCCACAATCTCCCCCCGAGCAGACCCATCACCACAGCCACAGACCGACCTAGGCACGCACACCTAGGTCTCCCCGTGCCATGCCACCCACCTAGACACCTTCGTCGTGTCACGGCGATGCCTCCTGTATGTTCTAATGAGGTCGCAAGGCTGTGTTGTTCGAGAATAGGTTTTGACCTCGGTCGCTATTGAAGAAGCTGTGAAGCTTTCTTACAACCTTCACTCCAGGCAAGTTGCGCTCCAGGTGCCAGATCCAGGCAACGCGGATTCACCTTACGCATGCATTTAGCCAAGTAATTGGCTTTGTGAGGCATTGCAACTGCAGCAATTTGACAAGGCATCCTCCTGCGGGCGCGTGCGAAGAAGCAGGTGGGACTTTTAGTCCTACCTCGGTAACTTTAGAAGCGGTGGGGCAGTATAAGACGAATGTGTGTTTTAGGCTCTTTGCCTCCAAACACGGGGTGAGGTCCCCTCGTCCACACACTCGCCTCGTCCGTGCCCACGCTACGCGGATCTGGTTTGCCTGACCCATTTACCTAGCACTCCTCGCGCACCACCCACACCGATGCGCCTGGACTCAGGTGCGCTTGCCCGACCCATATACCCGAGAATGGCTCTGGGAGAGTGAGCCTAGGAGAGAAAAAGAGAGAGAGTTCATGGTGGTGGGTAGGGGTAGGTTTTGCACTTGTGTGCTGGGAAATGAAGAAGGGAGAGAAAGCTGAAGGGGGAGGCCTTAGGTGCAGCCGCAGAAAAGAAGGAAAAGCAAAGGATTGAAGGAGGAAGCTGTGGAAGCTAAAGGAAAGACGGAAGGAGAAGGCACGACTGAAGAAGAAAGAGGAAGACGGAGATCAGAAGCCAAGGCAAGAAAGCAGCTGAGGGCTTAAGGCAGAAGAAGTTGTAGACGATGCTATGGGACAGGAAGGAGAAGGCACTGTAGTCGAGAAGGAAGAAGGAAAGAAAGAAGAAGAGCTGAAGGTCAAAGCAGAAAGAAGAGAAGCCTAAGAAGAAGAAGAAAGAAGCCAAGGACCACAGCTAAGGCAGAAAGGAAGGAAAAAGAAGAAGTAAAGAAGCCAACGCCAAAGAAGAACAGAAGAGAAAAGAAGAAGAAGAGAAGAAAGAACCAAAGGAAGAAGCAACAGAAAGACAAATCAAACACTTTTATCCAATTCTTCCTAATTGTGCTTTTATGTTACATTTTATTATTCATAAACTCATGCTTTACATTCTGAATTAGGTTTTGAGTAATTTTATGTGTTCAAATTGCGTCAATTATTGAGATTAGTATATGAATTTAATTTGCTCCATGTGTTTGACCTCGGACTTAACATTCAAGTAATAAAATTTATTTATTTTCAAGGCGATTTCAACTATTCTACGACGCAACATCTATCTTTTATAAAACCAATTTTGCCCCTGTAAACACCCACGTCGACAGCCCTGGTCCCAGGTGTGCTCTAGACCGATTACTTGATAACCGGGTACTGTGCATCGCCCTAGGAGGGCATGAAAGAGGAGATCCTTGAGAGAGGAAGAGGATAAAGAGAGAGGGAGAGCGTGGGGGTAGGGGGTTCTGCTCTCACCAACACTTATGTGACACTTGGTCGATTTTAGAGGAGTGTTTCCCCCCTGTGCATTAGAAGGGCCACAGGAGAAGAAAGACAGAACAAGTAGAGAAAGAAGAGGAGGATGAAGAAGATGTACAGTGCCCTATTGGCACTGTAGCAAGATTGACTTAAGCCGTCTGGATTTGCTTGACAAGGAGTGCACTGTGCACTAAAGTTTGCATGATTGATACTATTCATTTATTTAAATGATTAAGTAATTATTATATGTGTATCTAAGCTAATAATTGGTGATTCAAATCACCATTATTTTGTCTTAGATGTCTTTTTGCCTCATTAGATCCTTCGCATACTCATGTTATACTTTGAATATTAGTTTTGAGTAATTAATTTTGCTCATTTACATTATACGTTGAGATTAGCACATGAATTCCATATTTGCTCCCAGGGAACGACCTCGGACTTCATTCGAGTTATAAATTTTATCTTTTTGAGCGATTTTGTCCTATACTACGATGCATCTCTTAAAAAATAGCGATTTCCTATCAAACAAGGGGGGACACATTTTATGAGATCGAGGTTAACTAGGTTGGTCTAGAGCAACTAGTTAAGGATGAATTGATTACTTCACCCAAGATCCTTAAGCCAGGGTACTAGGAAAAGTATGTCTCCATGGACTAGGATATGATCGATAATTTTAAGACATATATAAATGCAGATATAGAATTCTTTGATTCTGAAGGCAAAGAATCATTATGTGAAGTCTCACATGAATTTGAAGAAAATGATTTTAGTTAGAGAACTGGGACTGAGGAATTAATGAATCATTTAATAGCCCAGTAATTGAGAAAATTGATCCTGTTGGGGTTAGCTCGGAAGATTCAGAACCTAACTTCATGGATGATTCAATCAGTAGCCCCATTCCTCACACACACCTCGTTGAGTATAATGATGATTCTATTTTTGAGATCATTGGACCCAAGTCAATTCTGATTTAGCACAAATCTTCGACTTAGATACTTTAGATAGGGTGAATAACATGCAGGAGGTCCTGGAATCCGACATCCTGATTATGAAGGGTAGGACTGGGAAATGAAGATTTGGGAAGCTAATTTCAAGGGAAGCAAACATTTGAGTCTAAGGGTTCCTATAGACCTGAAATCACCAACCTTTTACCAGGACCCTTATGACATTTTTTGTTTTGAGGATCTGCAACCTAAGCACAAATTCATTAATTATCTTTCTAATCTAGATTTTCCTATTGTCCAACATTTTGGACTCGGGTTGCATCCTCACAAATCGTAGATCCAACCCCGCTTGCATACTGATCTCCAGTTCTAGGTAATTTTTATCCAAAACCTTAGATACAATCGACCATGAGGCATAGGTCTGCATCATAACCTGGTCTACATTTGTGGACATCTTCTCCTTGCAGGTCCAAAAATTGATATTTTTATTCTGATTTTGACTTGCACTTGTGAATTTTTATTTCTTCCCCTTGTTTGTATAGTGTGCCTAGCTGAAGGTACTAAATTCAACACATATTTAGTCTATTTTTTTTCTCGGAGCAGGCTAGGTAATCACGAAGTTCAAGTGCTTTCTACTCTACTCCACTCTATTTAATGTCTTTTTAATACAATGAGGACATTACATTAGATATGCATGAGGGGTAGATATTCATCTTCGAATCATCTTGTTAACTCCATAGATTCTTTTTTTTTTCTCTTTATTTTTGAGAAAAAAAATTGGATTAGGAAAAGAGAACTTGGGCTTTATAAATTTGTCAACCATAGGAAATAATACGATAGGACCTGAACACTTAGACCCTTTAGGTCTTCGGGCTTAATTAGCCCAGGTGTCCACTAAAATGTAGACTTGTTTCTCGAGTCCTTGCCATTCTGAATTCATTTTAAAGTGGTTAAATAAGTTGGGGTGATAAGTACATGACTTATCAACTCGCCCTCTAATTTGAGGGGACTTTAAGCCTAAGAATCTACACACTCTTTGCACTGGCTTACTTTTTGTTAGTTTTGACAGAAATTGGGTAGCTAATGAACCTTCTAGGGTGGCATGGCCGGCAAGTTGTCAGTGGTAACAGCTCATTGATCAGTTGTCCAGAGCCCAGCCACACGACCCTTCTCTTTCTATTACCTTTAGGCAAATCTTAGATCTGAGAAGCCACCTACTTAAAAAAAATAGAAAAATATAGAAAAAAAGAGAAATAGAAAAGAAGAGAAAAAAAGAAATAATCCATACTTCACTACACGAGTATGGCTGGCAAGTTGTGGGTAACAGCCCATTGGCAGGTTGTCGAGAACCCAGCTCATGAAATACATGTATAATTCCTTAATACTTAGGAAGAAGCGGGGAAGTAGAATCAGTTGGGGAGATATACACTAGGTTCTCCCTTGTGTTGACCCCATAAAAATAAAAAGTAGGGAGAAAGCTACCGATCGGATAAATACACCTTTAGGTAGAATTTCTCTTCAAGGTCACCTAGGGGCGTAGAAGCTTAAAGTCCGTTCTGATTGTCGATCAGTGAGTCTATCACATTCACATAAAAAGATGCTTAGCACTTAGAGTTCTTTTCGAGTCTTGAGTGGGTTGGGTAGCTGTAGAAAGCTACCCCGAAACTCTTAACTCAAAACAAATCAAAAAACTTAGAATAGAAGAAAAAGAAAAAGATGTTTTTGCTTTTGAATAAGCCGAGGGTTTGGGCGGCCTGCATTTTGGCAGACACCCAGGCACTGTTGAGTCTCTGTAGTTCAGGTCCTTAGTAAAAATTTCTTAGTGTTGAAAAATAAATATTGCCCAAGTAATTTATCCTAGTTCTTTTATTAATAACATGTAGTTTTGCTAGGGACTAGCAAAAGATAGGCATGGGGGTGTGATGTGCACACATCTAATTGACCTAAATGTCTATTTATGCATGTTTCTAGTGTCATAGAAGCATTCAACAATATAAATATTGCATAACATGCATCAGCATGCATTTAGGTTAGATTGTATAAATTATAGGTTAATTTTTCCTTTTTGTGGTCAGGGGACAGGGAAATATTTATCGGGGCCTCGGATTGAAGATCCAATCGTACAGATCTGATCAGGGTGACGATCATAGTTCAATGACTCCAAGATTACCCCGATCAAACATCCGTAGCATCATATGCAGTTCAAGGAAGATTAGAGGCCAAGGGGCAAGGTGGTGTAAAATACATACCTCAGATGACAAATCCAACCACACGGATGGGTTCGGATCGACAATCGCAGCCCAACAGCGTGAAAATCGATCCAATCCGATATCCGTGGCACCTCCTGTGAGCCAAAGAAGATGGACGACCAGGATGGCACCACGTGTCACCATCACAACCATCCAAACTTGCCAAGGAGGCTCTGCTCAACCGCTGAAGGTTTAATGGAAGAGAGATTTTGATCATTGGATGAAGATCCAATGGCCAAGAGCTCTCCATGCCTCCCGCCTATCCATTCTATAGAGGAGCGATCTCGACCATCCATCATCCATCTAATGGTTGAGAAATGTCCATGTCTCCTCTACCACGCACTCCAAATCTCTGAAGAAAAGAATCCATGTGATCTCAGCGGTTGGATCTTCATCCAACGACGGGAGCACATGGACCTTGACTTGAAAAAGCAACACAAAAGAGAGCATAGCACATTGGTTAGTGCCTTCATTCACGAAGCAGAGGTGCAGGATCAAATCCTCGCGTGCCTCAAATCTAGCGGGCGAGTGGGCGTGGCTAAATTCGACCGTTGGATGTGGCATGGACGGTTGATGAAGCGACGACGCGATGCATGGAGAAGCATGGATTGCGCATGCGCGCGATGATGCATGAACACACATGCGATTGCATGCACACGCATGCTAACAGCCGAAGAGGAAGTGATCGAGTAGCTTTTTAAGTGGTTCGATCTCATGATCGGACGATTAAGGATGATCAGGCGCGATCTCGTGCTCAACAGCTGAAGGTGGATAGCTAGTGACGTGGCCGTCTCTTAGCCGTTGGATGCAGAGAGAGCGGTAGGGATGGAGATGTGGCTTCAGCGACGTGCGTCTTCAGTCATGCTCATAAACGTCACTAAAGACCTTCCTTTTGCCCCCATGACTACACATATAAGTAGGCTACCCCTCCTACACATTTCTTCATCCCTTCCTTTCTTTTCTCACCTCCTCCAAAGCTCTACGAGCTTTTCCCAAACCCAGGATGCTCCATTAGATTTATAAAGATAATTTTTTCATCTTCTCAGCCCCATTCGAGGGGCGCCCGCGGTTGTCCTCTCACCGCCGTTCAGGAAGCGGATCCTACCATGACATCGCCTTGCTTCGTCCTCCGTCCCCCTTCATTTAGGCGCTCTGTCAACGTGACTCGTCCTCTAAGTAGTTGTCGAGGGGGATAACTTCTCACCCTTATCTCTTTTTATCGCTTTCTAGTGTAGATTTCCAGCCTTCTAGTGTAGCAATTAGATGTAATGTACATGATTATGTAGTTATGAAATATTGGTTCTCTTTCTCTCTCTTTTTCTCTATATTATTCTCTCTCTTTTCTATTATTTATTCGTTAAGTAGAATAGCTAGTAGACTAATTTCAACCAGCTAACCTTCTTTCGTAGCAATAATTCCTACTCTATTTTTGATCAAACATTTGCCTCCTCATGTTCGACTCAAGACTCACCTTGAGTTTCGATTAAATTGTCTATTTGACGGATTTTTACATGACTACAACGATGGGCTTTTAAATTCACACTTTTAGCATAGAAATCATGTTCAACAGAGAGCAAGAACACTTCTAGGTGATACCTTTCTTCTTTTGAACACATATGAGTGGAAGTGGTGTTTCTTGGTGTGTTTAGCTTAGGAAGGGTGCTCCTCTATTTATAGAGGTCCTAAGAAGGCTTTGAAAGGCCTTGGAAAGCTTTTGTAGTCGTTGGGAATAAACCCAAGGAAAATCAGGCTAAAATTAGGGTCATTTATGATCCTGACAAGGTTATCAGACGTCTGGGTCATCATTTGATCTAGGGATCGGTCGTCTGATCTAGAAGTGTGGAAGATATATACTGAGTTGGATCAAGATAGACGTCTAAGATTCAATTATAAGATGTCTGGGCCAATAATCAAATGTCTAATCCTAAGAAGGTTTCTTTCCTATTTTCACAAGATCAAAAGAGGGTTCTAGTGATAAGTTGCATAGGCGACAGGTCAGACGTCTGGCAATAAGATTCTCTGTGGGAATTGATTTCCCAAGGCTAAACGACTATTAGGTCTTACAAGAAGTGATTTGGGTCATATCTTAGCCTAACATCTATATATAAGATGTCTGGGATGTTCTACGGACGTATGAAAGTAGATGTAAATTAGATTAAGGGTTAATCCTCAATGTTTAAGTCTAGCAAGCCAATGGTCCTCTAGTTGGCCATCTGGCAAAGTCCTCAGACATCTTCTAAGTCGTCTGGACGAAGGGTTGGACGTCTAAAACTGGCAGATGGAGAGTGGGTTCCCAACCTAAGTGTTTTGGACTTCTGAACAAACTGTTAGATGTCTTAAACTCCAAGATCAGACGTCTAATGTCCAGATTGGACGTCCGATCAGTCTATCTAATGCCTACATTGGTTTTCTAAGTTCTCTATGAGATGTCTAAGTATCCTAGGGTTGTGTATGTGTAGGACTATTGTTTGTTACTTTGGGGCTCTTTAACACATAATCTAATCAAATAAAAAGCAAAGAACAAAAAGACAAATACAAAATACAAGACAAGAGAAACATCTATCCTATTCTTCTTGTCTTCAAGCTCTTGCTCCATGAGAAACTCCATTTTCTCCATCAAGCTCCTCCAATCCACCATGGATGTGTGCTTGAGCTCCTCCTCCACACTTGTAACCTTTTGCATCTATCCTGAAATCTAAAACTCAATGCAAATGTTAAATAGCAAGTGTTTTGTTATTATCAAAATTAACGATCGTGGTGCCCTTGCACCAACAGCTGCCTCTTCAACTCTTTTGGCACCTTCCTCCAATCAAAGTAGGAGACTGGAATGATTACCTTTGTCAGCGTACCTAGCCTGCTGACGAATGGAGGATAGCCCTCTGCTTCCCCGTTGGTATAATGGTGACTGATATGCAAATCTCATGTGAAAGTCTCTATAGGTGCCTAATCCGCATCAGACCTCTTCCCATACGTACCGTACTTGAAAGACAAAATTATAACATAATATTAAATTATAAAGAAATAAATAAACTATACCATTTATTAAACTTTCATACCAGTACGATGAGGGCATGGTGTAGAAGGTCCCAGCTGGGAAGGATCTGGGTTAGCTGGCTGCTATGGTTGATCATCCAAGTCAACATCCCACTCATCAAATGAAGCACTGTCCTCCCCCTCATCATCGTCATGTGTGTCCTACATTGATGTAGACACAATTATTGAGGATAAAATGCCTATTCATGCATGTTCCTGTGCGTAGATTTGCATTTCATGTTATAAATATTGTAGAGCATGCATCATCTTGCATTTAGAGTAGTTGTGTATATTTTAGGTTAATTATGTCCTTTTTATGGCCAGGAGGGAAGGACATCTATTTAGGGCCTCAGAAGGACGATCTGACCGTTCAAATCTGATCAGGATGACGATCGAAGTCTAACACCTCCGAAATCGTCTAGATCGGAATCTCGTAGCATCATATGAATTATGAGGAAGATCAATGGCCAGGGGGTCAATGTGACATCCACATGAGCTTCGGATGAAAAATTAGACTGTACGGATGGATCCGGAGTGACGATCGCAGTCCGGCAGCACGAAAATCACCTCGATTCGAGCACCGTGGCACCCTCTGCAACAGAAAGAAGATGGACGACCGAGATTGTGCCACGTGGTGCCATCTAGGTTGCCCAACACCAGCCAACAACAACCACATGCACCCCCTCATCATGTTTGATCTCACACCACAGCCGTTGGATCAAGATCCAACAGCTGGGGTTCGCCTGCGCCCTCAGCACCCATGCTCTCCTCGAGACTCAACTGCGCACTTGCCTGAACGGTAGCATGCTTGGCTTGCAAAGAAGCGGTGCCAGTTCGATTCCTCCAAAGGCCTCCAATCTTCAATCAAGCATGTGTGGAGCAAAAGGGTGCCACCGCACAAAGCCAGCGCACGCGCGTGAGACGCGCATGCACCAACCCGCACACTCGCAACGCAGCAGTAGCCAGCGCATGCTAGCACATGCTCGCGATACGACCACGCCAGCAGTTGTGAGCTAGCGTTGGTTGGCGCGGATCTTCAGCGACACATGGGCAGATCTTTAGCAACATTTACGGATGTCAGTAATTACCCACATGAGTCCAAGCCCTTCATTCTCCACTATAAAAGGACCCATACCCCTCCATCCACCACCATCTCTTCCTTTCTTCCTCTCACAACCTCCAAGGCTCTAAAGAGAGCTTGTTCCAAGCTTAGGATGCACCTCTAGAGTAGAAATCAAATATTTTTCCCCACCTCTCATCCCCCTTCATGGATCATCCTGTGATCGAATTCTTACCTACTTTGGGAAGTAGATCCTCGTCGCAACGACGTCCCACCCCATCCTCCTTCCGCCGCTATTCTCCTTCATCCTACTCCTCACCACCTTCATCCAGGCACCATCAGAGCGAGTCGTCCTCCAAGCGACCGTCGAGAGGGATTCTTCTCATCTCCATTTATCTTTATCGCTTTCTAGTGTAGGTTTTCGTGCTTTCATAGTTGTAGAAAACACTTGTTGAGATATACGTGATTATTTCTCTCTCTCTCTCTCTTATATTTTGCAAGTAGATTAGTTAGATAAGAATTCATCGACCTAATCTCTTGTTAAAAATACCAAAAAAATTATAAAAGACAAAAACGACAAAAACAAATAAAAGCAAAATGCAAATTTTCATAACCAAACGTTTGCCTCCTCGTGTTTGACCCAGGACTCACTTTTCGTGTTCGGTTATA
The DNA here is from genome assembly GCA_037157565.1 of Thalassia testudinum. NCBI lineage: Eukaryota > Viridiplantae > Streptophyta > Magnoliopsida > Alismatales > Hydrocharitaceae > Thalassia > Thalassia testudinum. Next base: position 153,626,049 of record JAZHRO010000031.1, read on the forward strand.
AATTTTATCTGATCGATAGATTTTCTCATGAATAGAACTATGATGACAGGTTTTCCAAACTCGAATCCCATTCACTAGAATTTCTGACGCATCATTTTGGCACCGTTGCTGGAGAGGCAATGCTCTTTGGCTTTTCTCGCGTTTTCCTGCATTATTGGCATATTTTTCTAACCTATTTTTCTTCTTCAATTTATTATCTTGCAGGAACCCGATCAAGGAGCCAAAGGTGGTAGATTGGAGTAAAGTGAGGATAGAGACATTTGTAAGTTTATTCCCCCCACCCACCCACTATATTTCCATAACCTAATAACTCAAACTCAAATCAACTTAGGTGCTTGCATAAACCCTAGGATAGATTTGATTATTTGATTGTCACTTCACCTCACCTCACCCACCTGCAATATTAAAAAATAAAAAAATACTCTTCTCTTGTGGGATTTAATTGAAGGCTACACACTTAACACCCACAACTTCTCACCCTAAGGCACACAATCACATAGATTCTATCACTTAATCAGAATCTGACCTGTGGATCTGGTACACTTAACTCAACACACAGATAATTGAGTAGAAATTTAAATAGGTAAAACATTTTTGTGTGCCTTAACTAAGTGGTGCAACATGCTAATTGATTGAACTATTTAGGCCACACCACTCAAATTATAAGCAATCCATCAGTAGCTTGCCACTTAGGGTTGATCTTTAGGGCTGAACCAGGCACTCCACTTTAGTTTTTGATTTCTAAAGGAATATATCATCACCAGTGCTTTCAAAACTTGGAGTGTTCTACTAAACTTGATTGAACGAACCTAAAGATTAAACCCTAAAAGCTACTAAACAAGGTTAAACCTTAAAAGATACATCATCAAATAACCTTGTTTGCAAACCCTGGTTGTGTACGGACACACATTTGAATTGATCATTAAGGGCACAACACATCTAAAGGGCCCATCACATTCCAAGAGTACAATCATCCTAAGCCTAATTAAAACTGAGTAGACGTTGGCCTTAAGGATTGATTCGCTCTTCAGGGCTCAGATTAAGATTATTTTCGATTAATCTACTTCTACTAGTCCATCTAATGTTTAGCTAGGGGAGTAGCATCAAACGACCGCAGTTGGGGGGTTTCAAAGGAATCGGAGGCACAAGCCCAAGGAAGAACCTTCTCCCTAGCCCCTCCATCTAATTGGTTGGATTATTCGGATAAAAGTGGACCAAGTCATTTAAGCTAACCACATAAGGATAAGTTTGGTTGATTGTACTGCAGGGCACCTTTTCTCTTCTGATTTCTGTCCTACTCCACAATGTATCCTTCCACATCTTTCACACATTTCCAATGCTACCCTCCTACCAACACATATCCTCAAGATGATTACTATACCGACTCGACTTATGATTACCCATCTCCTAGCTGGGATAACTTTGATTGGGTATATGAATCCGGACCTTAGTGTCCAGAGCCTAACCCTCGACAACAAGACTATGACTATTATCCTTCCCAGAGCTACGATGATTATAGATCTCCACCCTTTGATGATCAACCTAACCCGATCTACAATCAAGAAGAATATGTTGACTAGAACACCTACCCTCCCCATTATTCCACTGAATATAGGTCACCACCATTCTTTGAACAACACGTAATGACCTACTATCAGGGAAGGACCTGAGAACCTCGATATCTTGACTCCCCTAGATTTAACCCAAACCCACCCAAACCTGAACCGAAGCATTCGATTCAGGTGAACTAGGTCCAAGACAGGGTGTTGGCTAACTTGAGAAACACCATCCAATCTTTAGAAGCTCAGCCAACACCCTGCACTGAAGCATTGGAGCCTATGATAAAAATGATTGATGAGCTAAATAGCTCTTTATTGGATTTGCTCCAACATGGTAGGGATAGGGGACTAGGTGAGTTTCTACTTGGAAAATTGTCGAGGTTGAGGATGAAATTTGTGGTTTCCCTAGTCCAATCTTAGGATGATTCTTAAGATGAACCCCCTTTAGGAGAGCCAATGTTTGAACCCGCTTAGGCGCTTGTCGGGGGGGGGGGGATACATTTTCTGAGACTGGAGATGACCAGGTTGGTCTAGAGCAACCGATCGAGGATGAACCGATTGCTTCACACGAGATCCCTGAGCCAAGGAGAAAGGAAAAATATGTCTTTATGGACCAGGAAATGACAAACAATTTTGAGACATATGTATATGAGGATCAAGAATTCTCTGACTCTGAGGGTGAAGAATCCTTAGGTGAAGTCTCACTTGAGCTTAAGGAAGATGATTTTTGTGAGACAAACAGGCTCGAGGAGCATGACGAACCATTTGATTACCAGATCATTGAAGATTATAATCATGTTGGGGCTAACTTGGAGGATCCAAATCCTGATGACTTAATTAGTGGCCCCTTTCCTCAACCACACTTCGAAGGGATCGATGTTGATTTTGAAATCATTGTACCCAAGTCAATCCTGATTCAGCCACAAATGTTGGACTTGGGCACTTTAGATGGGGTGCACAATGATTTGTAGGTCCAGGAAATATTGATTTCAGAAGATAGGAATTTGGCAATGAAAATTTGGAAGGCTAACGCAGAGGGAAACACAATTTTGGATCTAAGGGTTCCTATTGACCTAAAACCACCAACTTTTTATCAGGACCCTTATGATATCTTTGAGATGTGCAACCCAAGCTCAGAATAATTATCTTTTTGAGTTGAAATATAAAAGGACATCCGAACCTATTGAACCATCTCTACCCATTGTCCGATACTTTGGTCTTAGGTTGCAACTACAAAACCATAGAATCGACCCTGCAAGCTCAACAATCTCAGGTTCTGGGTGATTTCCATTGAGAACCTTAGAACTACTCTATCCTGGGGCATGGGTCTGCACCATAATCTGGTCCATGTCTGTGCACATCTTCTATTGGCGGGTCTGAGGATTAATCTTTTGATTTTGACCTGCACTTGTGAATTCTCCATTTCTTCCTCGTATGTATTTTATGCCTAGCTAAAGGCATTAAACTTAGCGCGCGTGTATACTCTCTTCTCTCTGCGGAGCTGACAGGATTTTCATGAAATTTGGGTGATATTTTGTTTACTCCGCCCTTTTCCTTTATTTTTACAATGAGGACATTGCATCATTTTGGCATGGGGGTGGATAATTAATTCCTGAAATCATTTTGTTAACTCCGTAGAATTTCTTTTAGTTTCTTAAGAAAAAAAATGAAAATTCAAAAAGAATAAAAGGAAAGAAATTAGGAGAAGAGAACTTAGGCATTTGGAAGATTTTAACTTTAGGAAACGATACAATAGGACCTGAACACTTAGACTTTTTAGGTCTTCGGGCTTAATTAGCTCGGGTGTCCACTCGAATGTGGACTTAGTCTCGAGTCTTCGTCAAGTAAATTTACTTTAATTTGGTGAATAAATAGGGATGATAAGTACACGACTTATCAACCTGCCCTCTGTTTTGAGGGGATTTTAAGTCTAAGCATCTACACACTATTTGCACTAACTCACTTTTTGGCAATTTTTACGAAAATTAGGTAGCTAATGAACTTTCTAAGGTAGTATGGCTGGCAAGTTGTCGTGGGTAATAGCCTATTGGCCTGTTGTCCAGAGCTTAGCTACATGATCATACTCATTCTACTACTTTTAGGTAAATCTTAAATTAGGAAAGCCTCCTACTTAGAAAAAAAGAGAAAAAAGAAATACCTAAAATAAAAAGAAAAAAAAGGAAAAAAATAGAAAAAGGAGAAAATAAAAAAATAGAATAAAAGCACACTTCACCGCACGAGTATGGCTGGTAAGTTGCCGTAGGTAACAGTCCATTGGCTGGTTGTCCAAAGCCTAGCTCACAAAAATAGACAAATAATTTCCAAAACACTTAGGGAAGAAGTGGAGAAATAGAATAAATCAGGGAGATATACACTGGGTTCACCCTTTTGTTGACCCGATAAAAATTTTTTAAAAAAAGTAGGGAGAAAGCTACTGATCGGAAAGATAAACCTTTAAGTAGAAACTCTTAAGGGCACCTAGGGTCGTAGAAACCTGAAGTCCGTTTTAACGGTCGCTTAGTGAGTCTATCACCCTTTCACAAGATGCTTAGCACTTAGAGTCCTTTTCGAGTCTTGGGCGGGTTGGGTAGTCGTAAAAAGTTATCCTGAAACTCTCAAACTCAAAAAATCCAAAAAATTTAGAAATGAAGAAAAAGAAAAAAAATGTATCTTCCCTTTTCAAATAAGGCGAGGACTTGTGCAGTCAACATTCTGGCAGACACTTGGGCACTGTTGAGTTTTCGTAGTTTAGGACCTTAGTTGAAATTTTCTATTGTTAATAAATAACTTAGGCCTAAGCGATTGAGTCCTAATTCTATTTTTATTCTTAGGATGTAGTTTAATTTTGTTAGGAACTAGAAAAAGATAGGCATGGGGATATGATGTAGAAAAATTAGTGAGGGTAAAATGCCTATTCATGCATGTTTCTAGGCTTAGATTTGCATTTCATGTTATAAATATTGTATAGCATGCATCATCCTGCATTTAGAGTAGTTGTATATATTTTAGGCTAATTACGTCCTTTTTATGGCCAAGAGGGAAGGAGATTTATTGAGGGCCTCGGATGGACGATCTGACCGTATGAATCTGATCAAGACGACAATCAGAGTTTAATGCCTCCGAAATCATCTAGATCGGAATCTCGTAGGATCAACGGCTAGGGGGGCAATGCAACATCCATACGGGCTTCGAATGAAAAATCTGACCATGCGGATTGATCTGGAGCGACGATTGCAGTCCAGAAGCATGGAAATCACCTCGATCCGAGCACCGTGGCACCCTCTGCAACAGAAAGAAGGTAGATGGCCTAGATGGTGCCATGTAGCGCCATCTTGGCCACTGAACACCAGCCAGTAGCAACCACAGGCGCCCCCTCATCATCATTGATCTCGCACCACAGCCATTAGGTCAAGATCCAATGGTTGGGGTTCGCTCCCTCCCTCAGCACCCATGCTCTCCTCAAGACTCAACCGTGCCCTTGCCTCAACGGTATCATGCTTGGCTTGCAAAGAAGTGGTGCCAGTTCTTTTCCTCCAAAGGCCACCAATCTTCAATCAGGCGCGCATGGAGCAAAAGGCTTTTAGCGCACGAAGCCAGCGCATGCACGTAAGATGCGTGCACCAGCTTGTGTACTCGCAACGTAGTTGCGCACAGTAGCAGCCAACGCATGCTAGCACACGCGTGCAACATGACCGTGTGATGTGCGCGCCAGCAGCAGTGAGCTGGCGTTGGTTGGTGCGGATCTTCAATGACACATGGGTAGATCTTTAGCGACGTTTATGGACATCGATAATTACCCACATTCTACCAAGCCCTTCATCCTCCACTATAAAAGGACCCATACTCCATCCACCACCATCTCTTCCTTTCTTCCTCTCCAAGGCTCTAGAGAGAGCTTGTCCCAAGCCCGGGATGCTCCTTTAGAGTAGAAATCAAATATTTTTCCCCACCTCTCATCCCCCTTCGTGGAGCATCCCGTGGCCATCTTCTCACCTACTTCGAGAAGTAGATCCTCGTCGTGATGATGTCCCGCCCTGTCCTCCTTCTTCCGCTGTTGTTCTCCTTCTTCCCACTCCTCACTACCTTTATCCAGGCACCGTCAGAGTGAGTCATCCTCCAAGCGACCGTCGAGGGTAATTCTTCTCATCTCCATCTATCTTTACTGCTTTCTAGTGTAGTTTTTCCCTCTTTCATAGTTGTAGAAAACACTTGTTGAGATATATGTGATTGTTTCTCTCTCTCTCTCTTATATTTTGTAAGTAGATTAGTTAGATAAGAATTCATCAACCTAATCTCTTTCTTGCTAAAAATAAAAAAAATATTACAAAAGACAAAAACGATAAAAACAAATAAAAGCGAAGCATAGATTTTCAAAACCAAACATTCACCTCCCTGTGTTCGACCCGAGACTCACTTTTCGAGTTTTGGTTACAAATTTTATCTGATCGACGGATTTTCTTGCGAATCGAACAACGACGACGAGTTTCCAAACTCGAATCCCATTTGCTAGAATTTCCAACGCATCTTGCTCCTCTTACTCAGGATCCTCCTCTAGGAAATCTGTAAGAGGAGGCATCAGACTCTTCCCCTTCCCCCACTCCCCTGACTCTGGAGATTTCAAGCTACATCTCCTAGCCTCAAAATCTGCTGGCGACTGGCAGGGTGCCTGGGGCTGCTGCTGGGGGGCCTGAGCCTAGTTGTTCTTGCGGGGGCCCTGTGCTTGAGGTTGCTGGGAGGTGGCTCGATAAACGTCAGTTTATCATCAATGTTATACCCTAAAACTGATCTAGCTCTTAGGGTTTTAACTCTGCAAACGGATTTTCAGGCTGCATTTAGGCATTTAACTAGGATAGGCATGCATTACACTTTAGTTATATTTTTAATGTGATTACTTGAGTGTCAGGGGTAGATAGAGAGTTAGATCTCACATACCTTGGCACTCAAGAAGGCAGAAGATGAAGAAGAAGCTCTTATCAGCTAGATTCCAACTAGATCCAACTCATCTCAGCTGGATCCCAGCTAGATCCAACTCATCCCAGCTGGATCCCAACTCCTAGCTGGATCAACTCATCCTTAGAACCATTCAACTCATCTCAGCTGAATGGTAGCTTTAGCTAGTTCACCTCAGCTGGATGGTAGCTCAAACTAACTCAAGCCAATTGATCCCAGCTCCATTCTAGCTCCTTTAACTCAGAAGGGTTCACTGGAAGTTCAACCTGACTAGGACTAGCTACTAATTAGACCTGGTCAGTTGAAGATGACCTTAACTAGCTCAGGCCAGCTTAAGTCCAGCTCCCGGAGGCTCAACTTAGCCCAACATAGTTGAGCTGAGCTACTTGACCTAAGCTAGCTACTCTAGCTAGCTCAGTAATCTCCGGGAAGACTAGACCCAACTCACCTTAGCTCACATCAGCTACGCCAGCTAAGGTAGCTCCTTGCAACTCTCTTCAAAAGCCACCAGCTGTAGTGTAGCTCAAGGCTACTTCCAGCTCATCCCCTCCAAAACCCTAGCTCCCTCTACCTCTCTACCCTACTCCCTACTAGCTAAGCTAGCTTAGCTTAGCTAGTCACCTCCTTGGCCACCAAAACCTAACCATGAAACCCACCTAACTAGCTCCACCAACTAACTTTACCTAAGTCCACCGAAGCTATTGCCACTCCACCTCAATCTTGACACCAACCCTATACATCCCTTCACCCCTCTCTACCACCAAAAGACACCACCAAATTCCCTTCAAAACCACCTAAAAATGGTGCCATCTTTTTCCCACTAAAACCCATGAAATCCAACCCTACACCTACCCCTTCAACCCATCTCCACCCTCCATTTTTTCCCTCCAAAATCAACACCTTCTAGAAGGTATTTTTGGAGGGAAAACCAGGGCACCTCTTCATTTTCCTCCCATTTTTCCCTCCAAAAATATCCAAACACCCCTTCATTTTCCTCCAAAAAATACCATAATCACCCCCTTCCCATCCTATAAATACCCTACCCTACCAGCACATAATTCCATCTCCTCTCCATTAGTTAGGTTCCATCTTCTTCATTTAGATTAGGTTCTATCTTCACGCTAAGAAGGAAGAAGAAGATAAAGGGGGCACACACCTGCCTCCTTGGTGCCTTGTTCCTCTCCTTCTCCCTTAGCCACGCCAAAGGAGGAGATCTTCAACACTAAGGGGATGGCCAAGCAAGAGGAGGAGCAAGGTGGTTGACGCCCACCTTGGAGCAAAGCTTGGAGGAGTTATCATATCAGAAACAGGGAAGCATTCTTTTCAAGTACAAGAGCTGCCATGATTGGAGCAAGGACCATTCCTTCACCATCTCTGGAGGATTTTTCTTCATCTCTATTTTCTTTGTATTATCCAGTGTAGTTTCTCTTTTACTTTTAAGAAGCATGTAACTACTTGTCATCAACTCTACTAGTAATACAAAGTTGTTTATTGCCTTCAATTTCATGCTTTCTAGCTTAGTGTGTCTTTCATGTTGCTATTAGTTTACTAGTGCATCACACCCCTTCTCTTCTCTTCTAATTACCCTAGGGACACTTGCCTAGGGTGAGCTTAGAGGAGAAGGCTTCACCTTTGTCACTTAGGGTTAGTTGTAGCATAATTCATCTTCACATCAATCCCGATTATTTCCAAAACTATAAAAACAAACAAAATGAAAATCACAAAAATATATGTGTTGATTTTAGAAGCAAGAGAGAGAACCCATTTTTTGTGACTAATAAATTAGCCTTCTTGGACAACCCTAGATACTCCACTATCTAGGTATTATAAATGTAAAAGTTTGGTTGCGGATTTACGCGTTGCAACGACACTAATTACATCATTTAACTAATCGCATATTTCTTGCATCATGTCTCAATCCCTGCCACTCCTATTGACCTTCTTGACATTCACTTGCATGAAACAAAATAAATAATCAGCTATGTAGAAAAAATTCAGTAGCATTTCCCATATATATTGTGATTTTCAAAAAATCATGTATGAAACAAATATAGAAATAAATGAAAATAAAAGAAGCATGGAATAAAAAAAAAAGTCCAAACAAATTCCTTTCTCCATTTCCCTTCCTCCTCCATTTTCCTTCCCCTTTCCCTTCCTCTTCTTTTTCCTTCCCATTCCCCCCTCCATTTCCCTCCCCTTTCCCTTCCTCTTCTTCACATTCCATTCCCCCTACATTTCCCTTCTTCCTTTTTTTCCTTCCAATTCCCCTCTTCCTTTCCCTTTCTCCTCTTTCTCCTTCCCATTCCCCCCGCCATTTCCCTTCCTCTTCACATTACCATTCCCTCCTCCATTTTCCTTTCTCTTTCCCTTCCTCTTCTTTTTCCTTCCCATTCCCCCTCCATTTCCCTTTCCCCTTCCCCTTCTCCACATTCAACACAAAAATTCAATATACATGTCAAATATAAGTGGGCACACCCCATATAATCACAAAAAAAATTAACATGCATCATGTATAGTTGGTACACCCCACATAATTACAAAAGAAAAAAAGTAAATGCATCATCCATACATAAAATTAACCTAAGTGGGCACACCCCACATGCAACATTAAAAGGGCATTTAAAAAAAGAAAGTGGCAGAAGAACCTCACCATAGTGACAAAATGGTGTAGAAAATGGTGCAAGAATGTAGGAAACCTATATGAGAAGGCAATGCAACAAAATTCAGTTTCAAAAAATAAGTGAACATAAGCTTTGAAAAAAAATGAAAAATTTAAAGAAAATTTAAACAAAACAGATAACTAAAAAGTTTTTTTTAATTATTTTCATTTCTGGGTTAAGAATTAATACTTTTGGCAAATTACCTTATATATTAATGTCAATTGCACCAGGGGTGACTTCATTTTGCGAGTTTCCCTGATATAATGCTTTTCCCGCATCATATTGTTTGCGCGGTAGAGCTCTAACGGGTATTATCCACCCATTTCTACTATTATCAGGCACATAAAATACTTATGCTACCTGACAAGCTAATGTGAATGATTCTGATGGCTGAAGAATCCGATGGTTCTTACTTAAACACAAGAAACCGTGTTTCTTATTGTTTAGGAGCTTTCGTCGGGTGTTTATAAATATGTGTCATAGTATAGTCGACAAAATCACACAAAACACTTAAATTTATAAACTTGAAATCTATTTGGAGTCCAAGGTCGTTCGTAGGGAGCAAATATGGAATTCACACACTAATCTCAATTTAGAATTAATGAGCACAATTAATTAGTCACAATAAAAGATGTTCAATGAATAAACTGCTAAGAAATAATATTCAAGTATAAATCAATGTATCTTAAGGATTCATGGGATAAAAAGAAAGAATAAAAAACAATGGTGATTTAAATCATCAATTATTCTCTTAATTAAGCCTGTATCACAAGTATTAAATCAATCAAATAATCCAACAGTAGTTTCAACCATTAATCCATGTCAGCTAAGTTTGCAGTATCAGATGAATAATGCCACAGTGTTTTGAACCAAATCAGATGTCGGATCTATGTATTAGATGCCTTAACTATCAGAGCATAGCACCACAGTAAAGCGCACAAGGGCACCAAGTCTCACAAGGCACAAAGCTTCAAGGCACAAGGCTCCTTCTCAAGCACAACACAAGGGTGAACACCATTCCTCAGAGGCTAAGTATCAAAGCCTTTCCTCAGCATGCATGCTAAGGGAGATCAATCTGAAGCAAAACCCTACCCCCTCCCCCTCACAAATTCTCCTCTTCTTCTCTCATAATTGGGCATAATCAGATCCGTTTATGGGTAATCGGACCATGAGCATAGGTCCAGGTTCACTCGGTGTGCGGGTGAACGATGAGTGGAGGTTAGGTGCATGGGGACCTAACCCCATGTACTTGAGGAAAATAGCTTAAGGCAGGTTTTCCTTTTATACCACGTCGCCAGTTCCTTTTCTTACGAGGTGGGACTATCCCACCATCTTCTACTCCGTGCAAATGCAGCTGGAGTTCTTTGCCTTGATTGAGTTATTGCTAGTGCTCTTCTCCTCAATTGGGAGCCTGGACGGCCTCATGAAGGTGTTCCGCTCTAGCTGGGTGATGCTAGTGACGATGGTAGCCGGAGTATGGTGAATGCAATCGGAGATGGTGGCGGCAACTAGTGGAGACGGCGAGAACCCTGAAAACGTAAATACGGCCTTTAAGCCCAATTAGACAAGCTCATAAGTTTCATCAGCGTTCTTGGAGTGCGGTGGTGGAGGTATTTTGGTGTATGTGGGTGTGAAGAGGGCTGATGGATTCAGAGATGGTGTGCGGTGGACGAGGTGTTCAGCGGAGGTATATGGTGGATGAAACCCTTAATTTCCTGAAGGGTTTTGTTGGTGGGATCACGGCGGAAGTTTTAGAGGTGGTTGCATGGAGTTTGGCGGTCTGTGGAGGATGAATGACCATGTCGGAGTGCGACCAGAGCGGAAGAAAATGGAGAGGGAGGTACTGGATTGTCAATCGAAATAGGAGATTAAGAAGCGATGAAACTAAGCTACGGAGAGAGAGGGAGAGTTTGGGACCAAATTAGCGGACAAAAGGGGAGAGATGGCGCCGACTTTGATTGGTTAGCATCAGAGATGAGGAATCTTCTGGTGACAGAGTGGCGAGCAAGAAGTGGATCTAGGGAGCTCTCGCACATATTGCGAGGAGTGGAAGAATAAGCGGAGGAGATTCCCATTGCCTATGGTATGTGGCGGCAGGCAAGGAAGCTAGAGAAGGAGGTGTCGCCAGAGCTGCAGCAAAGGTGGCCAGAGAGAGGAATTTGGGAAGAAGTAAGGCCTAAACCGAGCTAAGGATGATGATCAAATGCTCAGGATCTTTTATAGAGCTCATAGCTGAGCTCTAGATGAGGAAATAACTCTGATTGCTTGGGAATCAGGGCACTAGGTTGATAAATGCCAGTTTATCATCATTCTTATGCCCTAAAACAGATCTAGCTCTTAGGGTTTTAACTCTGCAAATGGATTTTCGGGTTGCATTTAGGCATTTACTTAGGATAGGCATGCATTGCATTTAATTATCTTTTTAATGCATTTACTTGAGTGTCAGGGATAGATAGAAAGACAGATCCCACATACCTTAGCACTCAAGAAGGCATAAGATGAAGAAGAAGCTCCATTCAGCTGGATCCCAGCTAAATCCAGTTCATCCCAGCTAGATCCTAGCTCATTCTAGCTGGATCAACTTATCCCTAGCTCCATTCAGCTCATCTTAGCTGAATGGTAGCTCAAGCTAGTTCACCTCAGCTCCATTCAGCTCACCTCAGTTGGATGTCAGCTCAAACTAGCTCAAGATAGTTGTTCCTAGCACCATTCTAGCTCCTCCAGCTCAGAAGAGTTCATTGGAAGCTCAACCTAACTATGACTAGCTACTGCCGTTAACTAGCTAGACCTAGTCAGTTAAAGAAGTCATCAACCAACTTAGGCCAGCTAAAGTCCAACTCCTAGAGGCCTAACTCAGTTCAACTTGGTTGAGCTGAGCTACTTGACCTAAGCTAGCTACTTCAGCTAGCTAGGTACTCTCCAGGAAGACCAAGCCTAGCTCTCCTTAGTCAGATTAGAGGAATCTAGCTCAGATTAGCTTGGCTTAGTTGCTAGTAAATAACTAGCTAGCTAAGCTAGCTACTGAGCCCTACTTCAGCTCCCTTCAGCAGACATCAACTCCAGTGTAGCTCCTTCTAGCTACCTCCAACCCTTCTCCCTTAAAACCCTAGCTCCCTCTGCCTCCTACCCTACTCCCTACTAGCTAAGCTAGCATAGCTCAGCTAATCACCTCCTTGGCACCCTTACATAACCCTAAAACCTACCTACCTAAGCTCCACCAAATAACCCTAAACTTAGTCCACCTAAGCTACCCTACGGATGATAACATCATCATCAGCTATAACTAGCTTTAATTAGTCAGAATCAAAAGATAAATGCTCCTACATAACCGTCGAAGAGTCGTAATTCACTGTATATTCATTCTAAGAGAAATGCATTAAAATAGGGGTAAAAGTAGAGTTTTAATAGAATAACATAAATGTAGAAAAACCATGATTCTTTTCAGGGCTTTATCATAGGTAAAATGGTCAAAAATGTCTAATAAGAGGATTCGTGCAGACAGAAATAAGTTCTCACGCATTTCAAGAATTAATGGACATTAGAAATCCTAATTTCAGACCCACTTAGTTAATTGAGGTTATGGTCAGAATAAAATTTACCTAAACCTTCTAAAAATCATAGAAAAATATTCTATAAGATTAGGTACCTTTGATTTGACCATTGGAACCCATTTTGACCTAAAACAAAGTCTTAGACAGGAAGTTGCCCTATTTTGGGTTTGTATGCAAATTACCAAGTCAAACTTGGTCAAAACCAAAATCTGACTTCACCATTAGATTCCTTGGATCAAAATTAGGTTTGTACCAAAATGTGGGCCCAATCTAAGATCATGTTGACCTAGTTTGCATTTTAATCCTATTCTAATTCTTTTTCTCTCAAATAACCCCTCAGCTTTCAAAATCCTTGCAAAGAGCTCCCTAACTTTGTTGTCTTCTTCGCACGTAGGTCCCTACTGTCATTTCCATGTGAACCCATTAAGAGCCAATTTTCAATCTGGAAGATCTCCCTGATTTCACGGAGAAACCCTTCCAAAATTGGAAGAACTCTTGAGAGAATCCTCTTCCATTTGAGCCACTCTTTAGGCTCTGATTTGCACCCAAATCATCATGCGAATCCTTGGAAGTTTAGAGTTCCTTGATGCGTAAGGTTCACGTGCTTCCAAGATTGGTTTCCAAGCTTGAAATGCCTTCCTAAGCCCTTTAAAAGGACCCAGGTTGCATCGTCGATCTCCTTAGCAAGGTTTTGAGACCAAATACCCCTTCTTCCTCCATCTCTGGCCAAGCACCACCTTAGCTCTGGCAGTCTCCTTCCTTGTCTTCCTAGGGATGGCCAATGACCAAATTGGTTTGTCCATCTTCTTCATCACCTTCCTCCGTGCCTATCCAGCCATAGTGAGGGTCGTCTCCTTCCTTTCTCGTGGCCAACTTCCTCAACGTAGCAAGTTCCTTCTCTGGCACCAGCCAATCAAAGTCGGTGAATCTCCATTCCTTTTGTCCCTTAGATTTAGGTTAGTTAGATTCGTTTAGCTCCGTAGGTTAGCTTAGGACTCATTAAATTCTAGTTTTGAGCCCCGACGCTGCCATTCACCTCCATATACCTCCACTCCGACCACACCTCCGGTGAGTCCGCCCCACCTCCACAGGCCACCAAACACCTCACCGTCAAGTCCACGAGCTCCACCGTATGCCTCTGCACAAAACCCCTCTACCTATTTGCCATTCCATCCACCCAAAAGCGCCACCGAACAACCCACCTTCATGTGACCTCCTCCGCCGTTGCCAGCCACCTACGACCACTCTCATGCCACACCACCGCCACCTTCACCATGCTTGATTGCACAGTAATCATGCAACCTAAATCACCTAAATTAAGCTAGATCCTAGCATAACTTAGGATTAATGCATTCATAGGCATTGTAATTTGCACAATAGCTCGTTTGTTAGTTGATGGAGGCATGCTTTTGTGAATTAAAATTGGGGTTCAGAGGACCCCTTGTCGTAGCTCGCAAAACACATCTATCAAATAAAATTTATAACCAAAACTGAAAAAAGTGAGTTTCGGGTCAAACACGGGGAGGCAAACGTTTGGTTTTATAAAAATCTGTGCTTCACTTTATTTCTTTTTGTCGTTTTTATCTTTTCTAATTTTTTTGGTATTTTTAGGAAGCAAGAGATTGGGTCGATGAATTCTAGCTAATCTACTTAACAATATTTACGAGTGAGAGAGGTAGAAAGAGAGAGAGAGAGAAACAATCATCTATTCATAAAGAATTATTTGTTACACTACGAAAGCGGGAAATCTACACTACAAAAGCGTAAAAAGATAGAATGAGGTGAGAGAAATCCCCCTCGACGGTTGATCGGAGAACGACTCGCTCTGACATTGCCTGGAGGAAGGTGGTGAGGAGCGGGATGGAGGAGGACGAAGTCGGAGGATGGAGGATGGGGCATGACGGCGTCGCAGCAAGGATCTTCTTCCCGAATGGCGGTGAGAGGATGGCCACAGGATGCTCCATGAATGGGGATGAGGGGAGGGAAAACTATTTAATTTTCTACTCTAGAGGAGCATCCTGGGCTTGGGACAAGCTCTCTCTAGAGCCTTGGAGGTGGTGAGAGGAAGAAAAGATGAGATGAAGAAAAATGGGAGGGGTAGGGGTCCTTTTATAGTGGAGGCAAGAATCAAATTTGTATACAGGACATTTAGTGATGGTCATAAACATCGCGGAAGATCCACCGCAAACATCACTGAAGATTCAGCTCACGTGCCTCAGCTGCCGCACAGTTGGCACGTGCTGCACGCATCCTTGTCGCGTGCACACGCACGATACGAGCCATTGCTGCCACTGCCCCCTCGCCTACGCTGCTGCTACATGCACGTGCGGCAACGTGTTAGTGCGCATGGGCGGCCTGTGTTGTGCCACGTGGCGCGACCAGGGCCATTCATCTTCATTCCTTTGTAGGGGATGCTACAGAGGTCTGATTGAGTCGATTTTTATGCCGTTGGGCTACGATCATCGACCCAAATCCATCTGTGTGGTCGGATTTGTCATTTGACGCTCCAGATTACGTCGCGTAGTCCCTCTACTTTTATTTATGGGGTTAACACAAGGGCAAACCCAGTGTATATCTCCCTGGTTTATTCTACTTCCTCGCTTCTTTCCTAAGTGTTTTGGGAATTATTGTGCATTTCTGTGAGCTGGGCTCTGGACAACCGGCCAATGGACAGTTACCCATGGCAACTTGCCAGCCATACTCGTGCGGTGAAGTGTAGTTTTATTTATTTTTTGTCACTTTTTTCTTTCTTTTTTTTCTTTTTTTTCTTTTTCTTTTTTTTAAGTAGGTGGCTTCCCTGATCTAAGATTTA
Source organism: Thalassia testudinum (assembly GCA_037157565.1). Classification (NCBI taxonomy): domain Eukaryota; kingdom Viridiplantae; phylum Streptophyta; class Magnoliopsida; order Alismatales; family Hydrocharitaceae; genus Thalassia; species Thalassia testudinum. The sequence goes on from JAZHRO010000031.1 coordinate 153,641,581, forward strand.
CCTAAAGGTAGTACGATAAAAATGATCTTGTGGCTAGGCTCTGGACATCTGGCCGATGAACTATTACCACCGACAACTTACCAGTCATACCACCCTAAATAGTTCATTAGCTACCCAATTTCCGAAGAAATCATCAAAAAGTGAGTCAGTACAAAAAGTGTGTAGATGCTTAGACATAAAGTCCCCCCAAATCAGAGGGCAGGTTGATAAGTCATATACTTATCACCTCAATTTATTGACCGATTAAAATATAATTACTTGGCAAGGACTCGAGACTGAGTCCTCATTCGAGTGGTCACCCAGGCTAATTAAGCCCGAAGACCTGAAGAGTCTAAGTGTCTAGGTTCTATCGTATCATTTCTTAAAGTTAATAACTTCCAAATGCCTAAGTTCTCTTCTCCTAAATCTTTTTTTTTTTATCTTTTTTCAAATTTTCAATTTTTTTTATAGGAAACTAAAAGAAATTCTACGGAGTTAACAAAATGATCTCAGGAATTGATTATCCACCCCCCCATGCCTAAATGATGCAATGCCCTCATTGTAGAAATAAAGACATAAAAAGGGTGGAGTAAACAGAATATCACTTGAACATCATGAGAAATTCGGTTAGCTCCCGAGAGAACGTGAAATATAAACACGTGCTAAAGTTAATGCCTTCAGCTAAGCATAACATACATACAAGGAAGAAATTGAGAATTCACAAGTGCGTGTCAGAATCAAAATCAAAAGGTTGATCCTGAAACTCATTAGCAGAAGATGTCCACAGATGTGGACCAAGTTATGATGAAGACCCATGCCCCAGGGTCGAGTGGTTCTAAGGTTCTGGATGAAAATCACCCAGAATCGAAGATTGTTGTATTTACGGGGCCAGACCTGTGGTTTGGTGGTGCGCAACCCAAGACTAAAGTGTCAGGCAAAAGGTAGATTTGATTTACAAGGTTCAGATGTCCACTTAACATTTAGCTCAAATAAATAATCAGTTATTTCAAGCTTGGGTTGCACGTGAAAGATATCGTAAGGGTCCTCGTAGAAAGTAGGTGGTTTTAGATCAACAGGAACCCTCAGATCCAAAATCAAAGTTCCCTTAGAATTAGCTTCCCGGAATTTTAATTCCAACTTCCTATCCTTAGAAATCAATGTTTCCGGGACCTCCAAATCATTGTACACCCCATCTAAAGTACCCAAGTCCAAAAATCATGGTTGAATCAAAATTGACTTGGTCATAATGATCTCAGAAGTCAACTCTTCGAGGTGCGGATGAGGAATGGGGCTATTGATTGAATCTTCTAGTAAATGAGGATTCGAATCCTCCAAGTTAGCTCTAACCGAATCCAAATCTTCAATGAACGGGCTATCAAATGGTTCATTAGATTCCTCAAGCCCGTTTATCTCACTAAAATCATCTTCTTTATGCTCAAGTGAGACTTCACTAAGAGATTCTTCACCTCAGAGTCAAAGAATTCATGATCCTCATTTATATATGTCTCAAAATCGATTGTCATTTCCTGGTTCAAAGAGGCATATTTTTCCTCGCTCCCTGGCTCAGGGATCTCGGGTGAGAAAAGCGGTTCATCCTCGAAGGGTTGCTTTAGACCAACCTAGTCATCTTTAATCTCAGAATATGTATCCCCCCCCTTGACAGGCACCTGAGCGGGTTCAGACATTGGCTCTCCTGAAGAGGGTTCATCTTGAGAATCATCCCAAGATTTGACTAGGGCAACCACAAATTTCATCCTCAACCTCGACAATTTCCCAAGAAGAAACTCACCTAGGTCCCTATCCCTAACACTTTGGAGCAAATCCAATAGAGAACTATTAAGTTCATCAATCATTTTGATTATAGGCTCGAGTGCTTCAGTGCATGATGTTGGCCGAGCTTCTAAAGATTGTATAGTGTTCCTCAAATTAGCCAACACCCTATCATGGATCTGGTTCACCTGAACCGACTGATTCAATTTAGGTTTGTGTGGGTTTGTGTTAAATCTAGGGGAGTTAAGAGATCAAGGTTCTCGAGTCCCTCCCTAATAGTAGGTCATTATAGGTTGTTCAAAGGATGGTGATGACCTATATTCAGTGGAATACTAGGGAGGGTAAGTGTTATAACCATTATATCCTTCCTGATTGTAGATTGGGTTGCTTTGGTGATCAAAGGATGAAGATCTATAATCATTGTAGCTCTGGGAAGGATAGTAATCATAGTCTTGTTGTCTAGGGTTAGGCCCTAGACACTGAGGTTCGTATTCATATTCTCAATCAAAGTCATCCTGGCTAGTGGATGGGTAATTACAAGTCAAGTTGGAATAGTAATTATCTTGGGGATAATTGGTGGTAGGAGGATAGGATTGGAAATGTGTAAAAGATGTGGAAGGATACATTGTGGAGTAGGAGGGAAAACAGAAGAGAGAAAGGTGCCCTGCAATACAATCAACCAAACCTGTCCTTATGTGGGTAGCCTAAAGACCTACAGACTCCCAGAACTTGTCTTGAGATTATAAATGATTTAGTCTACTTTTATCCGGTCAATCCAACCAATTAGAAGGAGGGACTGGGGAGAAGGTTCTTCCTTTGGCTTGCGCCTCTAGTTCCTAGTGTACCCCCAGCCACGGTCATTTGACGTTACTCCCCTAGCTAGACATCAGATAGACTAGTAGAAGTAGATTAATCGAAAAAAATCTCAGTCTGTGCCTCAAAGAGTGAATCAATCCTTAAGGCCAATGCCTACTCAGTTTTAGTTAGGCTTGGGATGATCGTGCTCTTGGAATGTAATGGGCCCTTTAGATGGGTTGTGCCCTTAATGATTAATTCAAATGTGTGTGCGTGCACAACCATGGTTTTCAAACAAGGTTATTTGATGATGTGTCTTTTAGGGTTCAACCTTGTTTAGTAGGTTTTAGGGTTTAATCTTTAGGTATATTCAATCAAGGTTCAGTAGAACACTCCAAGTTTTGAAAGCATTGGTGATGATATATTCCTTTAGAAATCAGAGGAAAATGTGGAGTGTCTGGTTTAGCCCTAAAAATCAACCCTAAGTGGCAAGCTACTTGATGGATCAGTCTTAGATTGAGTGGTGTGGCCCAAACAGTTCAAGCAATTGGCCTATTGCACCACTTGATTAAGGCACACAAAAAGTCTTAACCTAATCAGATTTCTACTCACTTATGTGTGTGTTGAGTTAAGGTGTACCAGATCCACAGGTCAGATCTCGGTTAAGTGGTAGAATCAAAGTGGAGTGGTGCGCCTTAAGTGGAGACTTGTGGGTGTTAATGTGTGTATTTTTTAGAAAATCCCACAAGAGAAGAGTATTTTTTTTTGTTTTTTTATATTTGCGGGGGTGAGATGAGTGGAGGTGGCAAACAAACAACCAAATCTATCCTAGGGTTTATAAAAAGCACCTAAGTTGATTTGGGTTTGAGTTATTAGTGTGGTGAAATGAACTATTTGGTGGGGAAGTGGAGGCAAACTTATAGAACCTTCATCCGCACTTTTCTTCGATCTAACTACTTTGGCCCACCTTGGAAGAGTACCTGCAATCACAGTAAGATCAAAGAAAAAGTGAGATAAAAGTTAGGTAAGGCAGAAAAAACATGAGAAAAACCAAAGAGCATTGCCTCCTTGGCAACGGTGCCAAAATGATGGAGGCGTGCTTTTTGCGAATTAAAATCAGGGTTCAGAGGACCTATCGTCGGAGCTCACAAAATGCGTCTATCAAAGAAAATTTATAACCGAAACTCAAAAAGTGAGTCCTGGGTCAAACATGGGGAGACAAACAGTTGGTTTTACAAAAATCCACGCTTCACTTTATTTCTTTTTATCATTTTTATCTTTTCTAATTTTTTTGGTATTTTAGGAAGAAGAGATCGAGTTAATGAATTCTATCTAGTCTACTTGGAAAAATTTAAGAGAGAGAGAGGTAGAAAGAGAGAGAGAGAAGAAATCATCTATTCATAAATAATTGTTTGTTACACTATGAAAGTGGAAAATCTACACTACGAAAGTGTAAAAAGATAGAATGAGGTGAGAGAAATCCCCCTTGACGGTTGCTCGGAGGATGACTCGATCTGACATCACGAGAGGAAGGTGGTGAGGAGTGAGATGAAGGACGGAGGATGGGGTAGGACGACGTCGCGGCGATGATCTTCTTCCCGAAGGGCGGTGAGAGGATGGCCATGGGATGCTCCACGAATGGGGATGAGGGGAGGGAAAACTATTTGATTTTCTACTCTAAAGGAGCATTTCGGGCTTGGGACAAGCTCTCTCTAGAGCCTTGGAGGTGGTGAGAGGAAGAAAGGAAGAGATGAAGAAAAATGGGAGGGGTAGGGGTTCTTTTATAGTGGAGGAAAGAATCAAATTCGTATACAGGACATTTAGTGACGGTCATAAACGTCACTGAAGATCCATCGCAAACGTCGCTGAAGGTCCCGCTTACGCACCTATGCAGGCGTGTGCACGCATGGGTGGCCTGGGCAGTGCCACGTGGCGCGACCTGGGCCGTCCATCTTCATTCCTTTGTAGGGGAAGCTACAGAGGTTGGATTGAGTCGATTTTCACGCCTTTGGGCTGGGATCGTCGACTCGAATCCATCCGCGTGGTTGGATTTTTCGTTTGACGCTCTAGATTGCGTGACCTATTCCCTTGGCCGTTGATCTTCCTTGGATTACATATGATGCTACGGGACTCCGATCAAGGCGATTTCAAAGGCGTTGGACTTCGATCGTCGTCTGAATCAGATCCGTATTGTTGGATCATCAATTCAAGGCTCCAAAATAAATATCCTTCTCTCCTAACCACAAAAAGGATGCAATTAACACAAATTATATACAACTACTCTAAGTGCAAAATGATGCATGATATGTAATATTTATAACTTGAAATGCAAATCTAAGCCTAAGAACATGCTTGAATAGGCATTTTTCCCTCAATAATTGTGGCTACATCATTAGTCATATAGATAATATTGCCATTTTATGACCTAAAGAGAGATAATTCTAATCATAGATGATTCAAAGCCACGGATGATAGATCAGACTGTATAGATCTAATCACAATGACGATGGGAGTGCAACGCTTCTGAAATCATCTCGATCAGACAACCAGGTCATCTTGTGCAGTCCATAAAAGAATAGAGATCGTAAAGCCAAAAGATAAAGATCCAAGCCTCAGATGAAGAATCCAACTGCATGGATGAATCCAGATCGACAATCGCCGTCCAACGACGGAAAAATCAACCCGCTTGGAGGCCTACAGAACAAGATACAAGGAAAAGAAGATGGACAGCCACGATGGTGCCATGTGGCGCCATCACAGCCACCCCCTCATCACCGCCCCATCTAGGAAGGCCACCCTCGCACGCTATGGGTCGTTAGATCTTCATCCAATGGCCGCGAGCACACCACGCTGCTCATCCAGCTGCGCTTCATCAAAGGAAAGGAAATCTCGACCATTGGATCTTTATCCAACAGACGAGAATAAGTTTCCTTGAAACAAAAACCTAACAATGTGGACGCGTGGCACAGCGGTGAGCGCGCTCAACTGCAAGCATGAGATGCGTGTTCGAGCGGTGATGCACGAGGATTCGGAAGGCGGTGGCGCATGTGCGCAATTGCACCGTTAGATGGAGATCGAGGGGCGGAGGTGCTACCACGTGGCATGATCAGAGTGCGTCGCGGCCGAACACGTGATCCCACATGATTTCTGAAACACGAATGCGAGATGCGTGCTCGTGTGAGCGGTCAGATCGTGAGATCGGACGACTGAGGATGAGGCGCTCAGATTGAGCGAGCGGCGAGCGGGAAAAGAAGAGAACGCGCACGGAGGAGGGGAGCCATCCGATCCTGATCCGACGCACGAGAGCACTCCTCGTGTCGAGCCTAGATTGAATCCTTGAGTAGAGGGCACGTTGGAGGTTATTTTGAGACCAGATCTGATCCGTTGATCACCCGTTCAACGGATCTAAATAATCCCAAAGTTGTTGCACAAGTGATAACTCTACATTCAATGATGATAATTCCATCAACTGGGTTAGTTTTGAGGACGTATGCTCACTAATAACATGTCATGATGGGCATAGCAGCACTGCATGCATTGCGATTTAAGATTGCTTATAAATTAATGTTTAATGGCCATATGCATAAGTGCATGTTGAAACAGGCCTCAGATGAGCAATTGGACCACACGGATGGATTCAGATCGACGAATGCAGTCCAACGGACTTGAAATCACTTAAATTTGACATCCGAAGCTCCCTCGACCAGCCCAAGATTGTGGTTGTTGATCTGATGATCAACGGCCCATAACATGCCATGTGGCGCCTGCCTGTCCGCATCCACCGCTCTCTCTCTTCATCGCACGGTCTCAGCCGCACATCTCTCATCGGACGATTGAGATTCCGCGAGCTCAGCACCGCATCCACTGCGCGCAAACTCCTTCAACGTGAAGATCTGACTGTTGGATCTCCATCCAACGGTCATTAGCTCCTGCACCTGATCTCGTCTACGCGACTAAGCGCGAAGGCAGCGCAGTGGTAGCGCCTCGCCCTCGCAAGCAAGAGGCGAGCATTCGACTCCCGCCACACCCCAAATCGCGCCTTAGCACTCACCGTGGGCAATTCAGGCCGTCCAATCAACACCGAGCGATGCGTATGGAAGCTAGCGACGTGCCCTTAAGCACTCGATGGGAATGCGTGCAATCTAAACCAGTGCTTAGGGTGCAATCTCAGCCGTTCGATCTTTGATCGAATGTTCCACATGGCGTGCACATGGATCGCGCTCGTGAAGGAAGCACGCGCGCACGCTTGGACCAGCGGGAGAGGGGCTTCATCGACATCTCTAGAATGGGTTTAGCGATGTCCCAGACGTTGCTTAAGCCCTTACTTAGTTTGGAAACCCCTCTTCTCTATATAAACCTCCTCAACCACCCCATTGAAAGGCATTCAATACACACACACTCTCCATGCTACCCTAGCCTTCTCCTAGCTCCTCCAAATACTCCATACCCACCCCGTAGTTGTCAAGCCACCGACGGAGCCTTCCTCCACTACTGTGGCCGCCTTAACTCCTTCTTGCACTCTCTCTTTACTTTAGTTTATGTTGCTCTTGTTTAAGCTTTCTTTTATTGTTGTAGTTGTAAATAAACTTTAATTGCATGCTATATATTGATGATGTTTCATATATTGTAGCTCACATCCTCTTAATGCTTGTCATGTTTTAAACACAATCTCTAACCCTACTCTCTCTCTTTTGCATTTTCTCGCAAGCAAACAAACCACCCATCTCTGTGACACTTAAACTGACAAACTAATGCAATTTTATGCCTCCTCGTATTCGACACTTGGACTCACCAAATCCATATCTTAATTAAAGCCGACTTCGCGAATGCATACTACAATGGCATAATTAAACAAATGCGTTCCCCGCGAGTCAATGAGATAGGGGGCAAAAGACCCTTTTTGCCCTCCATAAAGGCTATAAAAGAAGTCCAAAGCCCCCCAGTTGAAGCATCTCTCACCCATCAACTCCAGATATCTTCCACCCTCTTTACAACTCTCCGTCCCTCTAGAACTCTGCCCTAACCTTCATCCCGACACTCTGGATTTGAGGTGCTGCTGCACCTTGCACAAGCCTCCTACAAGTGATGTCGTCTCTCTGCCACTTTCTATCTCTCTCTATATATCTATTTGTTTCTAGTAACATTCTCTATTGTGAAAACTCTATTTTAATTGCAATAAAATTATGATCTTTTGAATGCATATATCCTTTTCCTATACATATATACATATATAAATATCTATTTAGAGCTAGTTCTATTGAAATGCTTTTGCGTAAATTGCGATTGCCTCCCTGCGAACCACTCGGTATTCACCAGTTTTATAAATTTATTTGTCGATGTGTTTTTGCGCTATACTACAATTGAATTAATTTTTAAAATGCGAATTACACGTCGAACAGTGCTACGGCGAAGCTCAGGAGCTGCTTAATTGGCGCCTTCGAGCCCGTATTCTTGTTTCAAGGTACGTTGGCCGCCGCCCATCGTTGCCTCCATCTCCGACCACGTTCAAGCTCCTATGGCCATGTTCTTCGTCTCATCTCACTCCAGGCGTTGCGGTTGATCCTTAGGACCCTTTCTAGGTCCTTAATTGAAGACGCCATCCTCTGCAACTCATCTAATTGGCAAGGCATCAAACTCTGAAGCTACACGAAGAGAAGGCCTGTGGATTTAGTCCCACATCGGCGGGAGAAGAGCACTCGGCAGTGCATAAATGTATTTTGTGAGTAGGCCTTACTGCCTCAGACACTGGGGGTGAGGTCCCTGCTTCACCTGCTTACCCTCACCCCTTGGCTACTACCCACGTCGGTAGCCCTGGACCCATTACTGCATTATCCGAATACCTGGTTACGACCCGAATATCTGAGAGAGGAAGAGGCAGGAAAGAGAGAGAGAGAAAGGGAGGGGAGGGTTTTGCTCTGAGTTGGTTTCCCCTGCTTCACACTTAGCCGTGAAAAGAGAGAAAAAAGAAAAGGGTTTGTGCAAAGGAAAGGCTGAAGGAAAAAAGAAGAAAAGAAGAAGGCTTTGTAAAGGCAGAAGATCTGAGGAGGAGAGGCCTTGAGAGCCTTGTGATGTGCTGTGAAGGCGACGTTTAAGTCATCTGATATTGAGAAGGCGACGTCTAATAGGCTAAAGCAGGGTTCTGACATTGTGGAAATATTGAAGTTTAAGTAGTTCAGGCCACTGTTCATTTATTTCATATGTTTGAGTAATTGATATATATATATCTAAACTAATAATTGGTGATTTAAATCACCATCATTTTGTCTTAGATATCTTTTTGCCTTGTTAAACTCTTGATTTTTTTTTTTTGAAAAATGATAGGAAAGCTATCGTGTTACGATAGCAATCTGGGAGGGCATTTTATTTAATAAGATAAACGAACAGCAAGGAGAACTACAAATTAGATCCCCATCTATGTATGAGGGACCAGTACTCATTTACAATTTGCTCACAGCACACCGGTCTCTCCTGAAATAATCTCTCATTTCTCACCCTCATACATGAGGGCTATCATGAGTATAACTCTTGATATACTCATGTTTTACATTGAAGATCAGTTTTGAGTAGATATTATTCATTGCATATTGTTATTTTCTTGATTTCCTGTGTTCATTAATATTTTGATTAAGATTAGTGCGTGAATTCCACATTTTCTCACTGTGTTCGACCTCAGACTTCATTTCTTGATTATGAGTTATAAATTTATTTGTTTGACCGCATTTGTCCTATACGACGACGCATTTCTTAAACAACGACAAACTCTCTATAAACACCTACTCCAACTCTAATTTGGTGCCAAAACTAGGCACCCTTTGCTCCCTCCACCACCACCAAGAGACACCTATTGTTGGCACCAAAATAGCCATAACCACCTCCCCTTTTTTGGTGAAAAAATAACCCCACATCACCACCCTACACATCATCAACAAACCGATCTCAACCTTTGACTTTTGGTGCCAAAAACACATTCTTCTAGAAGCCAAAAATGGCACCAAAAATAGGTGTCCTTCCACCCCATATTCGGCCACCAAAAGTCATCTTCGAACTCCCTTCACATCCCCTTGGTTGGTGCATTAAACCCTCTCCATTGGATCCTTAACCGCCTCCCATCAAGCCATCTAACCCTCCACCTAAGGTCACACCAACCACCACCTTCCTACCCTATATTTACTCCATCTAACCACCACCATTTGATCATCCCCTCTCCATTAGCTAGGTTCCATCTTCTTCACTTAGATTAGGTTCCATCTTCACGCCAAGGAGGAAGAAGATCAAGGAGGGCACACACCCGCCCCCTTGGTGCCTTCTTCCTCTCCTTCTTCTCCCTTAGCCACGCCAAAGGAGGAGATCTTCAACACTAAGGGGATGGCCAAGCAAGAGGAGAAGCAAGGTGGTTGATACCCACCTTGGAGGAAAGCTTGGAAGAGTGATCATATCAGAAGCAAGGAAGAATTCTTTTCAAGCATAGGAGGTGCTGTGCTTGGAGCAAGGATCATTCCTTCTTCACCATCTCTGGAGGATTTTTCTTCATCTTTATTTTCTTTGTATTATCTAGTGTAGTTTTTCCTTTTGTTGTAAGAAGCAGTCAGCTACTTGTCCCTTACTTTGCTAGTAATACAAAATTATCTATTGCCTTCAATTTCATGCTTTCTAGCTTAGTGTGTCTTTGATGTTGCTATTAGTTTATTAGTGCACCACATCTTCTTTTTCTAATTGCCCTAGGCACACTTTCCTAGGGTGAGCTTAGAAGAGAAGACTCATCCATGTCACTTAGGATTAGTGATAGGTGTAGCCATTAGCATAATTATCACCTTACATTCTATTGCCCTATTGTCTTGAAAAATATAAAAACAACAAAACGAAAATCATAAAAATATATGTGTTGATTTGAGAGGTGAGAGAGAGAACCAATTTATGTGATTAACAAATTGGCTTTCTTGGATGACCTTAGATACTCCACTATCTAGGTATTATAAATTGTAGTGGAACTGGGTCTACGTAGTGCTTTGATTGGAGAAGTTATGTTAGGCACCATATCAATGGACAGAATTCGACAACTGGTGAGATCTCTCTCTTTATCAACTGATTATTGGAAGATTGAGATTATTTCACCATCGTGATTTGTGCTGTTTGATGTGGGTGCGGGAGATGTTGAAAGATACTGCTTTCAGACTTGTCTTTTGGAGGACTACAGTGATCTGGCGGCTGGTATCCCCTTTTGGTGGATCTTTGCTTGAACATCCCCCTCAGAGATTAGCCGCCAGGTCTGGTGTTCTTGAGATCAGAGGTCTGCCTCTGCATCTGAGATCTAGGAAGGTGGTGGAAAACATGATAGCTGGGTTTGCATCTGTGGCCGTGGATGCTGTTGTTGGGCTAACTGAAGGGGATGCCAGTGTTCTGAATGTGAGGGTAAAGGTCTTCAGGGCTGGTGCCATTCCTGATAAACTGATCCTCAGATGTGGGGGCAGTTCTTGGATGCTCCTTCTGAATTTTATTGTGGCAGATCGAGAGGTCGTCTCTAAACTTCGTCCCCCCTCTTATGCTATGGTGCTGAAATCTAAAACTCCTCCCTTGCATCCAAATTGTGCTAATCAGGATATGATGGCAGAATGTTCTAAAGGCAGGGAATTGGGGGATGGGGTAGGGAACCTGGGGGATGTAGAGATGAGGACTGAAGCTCTGGCAGGTGTGGCTGATGTGTCTCTGATCCAAGACCTCCCCTCCTGTGCTGAGGTGCTGAAGTCCAAAGCCCCTTCCCTGCAACCACATGGTGACTATTAGGAGGTGGTGGCAGAATGTTCAGAGAGAGGGAACTGTCAGATGAGAAGGGGTGCCTGGGAATTATGGAGATGAGGTCTGAAGTTCAGGACATTGTAGATGATGTACCCCTGGTCCAAGAGGCAGTTGCAGTGATGGATGCTAATGGAAAGGAAATGAGTTTATCAAATGAAGTTGTGAGTGAGGATCTGAAAACCCATCTGGGTGAGTCTGATGAAGGGATGATTATGAATGTGATTAATGAGCATGCTACCTCAGATATGGTGGACCCTTCTGTGAGTCCTGTGAATTTGCAGACTTGCTCTCCTATGGCTGAAGTTGTGCATTCGAAGTCAAAGACTCCTTGTTTTGCTAGGAGTTGGAAACCTCCCTATAAGCTGAGATTAAGAAGGCACACTCCCACACAAAAGGTTGATGATTCAGTTGTTACAACTGTGATGAAGGTTAGCAGGACTTCTACAGCTGTGAAGGGGACAGACCTGATTCCCAAATGAAGATCTTGAGCTGGAATGTGCGTGGGCTGCGCGATAGAAGCAGGAGGGGGTCGCTAATTAGATATCTGCGTGAATGGGAAATCGACCGTGCCATTCTTCAAGAGACACACATCGACTGTGCTTTTGATAGGGCATGGGAAGAGGTGAGGGCAGGATCTGCAAATGACCTTGTGGTGGTCAATTCCATTGGTAGATCTGGGGGAATTGTCATTTGGTGGAGGAAGCAGATGCTATGCTTACAGGAGGTTTCCATAGCTAGGCACCTTTTTACCTATAGATTCACGAGAGGCCAGGGGGATAGTGTCTTCTTTGTGACTGGTGTATATGGGCCAAATGATCCTAACAGGAGGCAGGAACTGTGGGAGGACTGGAATCTGGCTGCAGAATTTGTAGGTGGGGGGGCTTGGCTTGTTGGAGGTGACTTTAATTGTACTTTAGTGGGGAGTGACAGACCTAATGGGGTGGTCGACAGCTCCTCCACAGGATTTCAGTTGATGGTCCAGGCCTTGGGGATGTGCGAATTTCCATCATCGGGGGTTGAATTCACTTGGAGGAATGTCAATGGGCTCATGTCCAAGATTAACAGATTTTTTGGGAATGCTGAGCTTCTAGATCTATTCCAGATGTCATTTGTATGTGGTCTTGAACGTCCATTTTCTGACCATACACCTTTGATGTGGGATAATGGTGAGCAGGTGGTGGCTGGTTCCTATTTTAAATTTAGGAGATCTTGGCTGAGGGAAATAGGGTTCAGAGACATGCTTGCCAGCTGGTGGAGGTCACAGCAGGGTGAGGGAACAGCCACCTCCAGACTGCCTTCTAAGCTTAAGGCTCTGAAAGGCATGCTGAAGGAGTATGGAGATATTGTCTCAGTTCTTAGACATCAGAAGCGTCATGAGGCCTTGCTGAAAATTCAGGAACTGGATACCAAGGAAGCTATGGACCATCTATCTGAACTTGATCTTGCTGACAGAAGAAGATGGCAGGGGGTGGTAATTGAAGAAGACCTGAAATTGGAGATGGATTGGAGGGAGCGATCTAGACAACTATGGCTAAGTGAGGGGGATGCAAACACCAAATTTTTTCATTTGGCTGCTAGCTCTAGGAGGAGAACAAATCTGATCTCATCAATGGTTGTAGAGGGGTAGAGAATTACCTCCTTATCTGATATCAGAACTGAGGCTGTCAGATACTTCAAGGAATCTTCAAGAGCTGCAGGTAGGGGCAACTGGAGAATGGCAGCAAATGATTTGCCCAGGATTAATGAGTATCAAGGGGCCAGCCTGATTGAATCTATTTCTGAGGCTGAAGTATTGAAGGCTATTAATGATCTTAATTGTGAAGGATCGCCTAGTCCTGATGGAATCTGGGTTTTCTTCTACAAAGAACAATGGGACATTGTGGGCTCAGAGGTTATGGGGGTAATTAGAGAATTCCAAAGTGGCAATTTTGGCTTTGAAAGAATTAATAGATCTTATCTGTTTCTTTTTCCTAAAACTCCAGGTGCTGAATCTTTCCAGGAATTTAGATCCATTGCTCTTTCTAACTCCTTATATCTAGTGATCAGAAAGGTCCTGGCTAATAGATTGAGGCCTATACTGCAAGATTTGATCCATCCTGCTCAGTCTGCTTTCCTCCTGGGTAGATCCCTACAAGAATCTTTTATATTGGCCCAAGAGATGGTTTGTGGCTGGCATAAGAGGAGATGCAAGGCCTTCATGTGGAAGGTTGATTTTCGTAAGGCTTATGACTCAATCAGCTGGCCTTATTTATGGGATGTACTTAAAAGAAGGGGCTTTCCCCCTACTTGGATAGCTTGGGTTAAGAGATGTATTACCACAGCCTCCTTTACCCTTCTAATAAATGGGAAACCCTGTAGTGCATGGATCTAGCCTCAATGTGGCATCAGGCAAGGATGCCCCCTGGCCCCATTGATATTTAATTTGGCAGTTGATAGTTTAGCCTGGTTTGTTTGTAAGCTTTCTGAAGTGGGTCTTGTTAGAGGATATTCACTCTCTTGCAGGAACAGTCTGGCTCCCATTCTTCAATATGCAGATGATACTATCTTTTTTGTTGAAGGATCCATGGATGGAGCATTGGCTTTGCATCACTTGGTTGATATCTTTGGTGAGCTTTTTGGACTGAGGTTAAATAGGGACAAATTTGGTTTGGTCTGCTTTGGTTTATCTGAGGTGGAGCAAGAGGCCTTAGCAACCATCCTGATGACTCCCCGCTTCAGTCTTCCTATTAGATATCTTGGGCTGCCTTTGAGGTTTTCCAGGTTGAAGAGAGGTGATTGGAATTGCCTTTTTGACAAGATCTCTATGAAACTTGATGGTTGGCACAACAGATTCTTATCCAGAGGTGGAAGGCTTATCTTGCTCAATTCGGTGATCACCTCCATCCTTGTTTTCTACTTCTCCATTTTCAAAGCACCAATATCCGTTTGGAAAAGATTGGATGTGATGAGGAAGAGATTTTTTTGGAAGGGAGCTAGACACAAGGGTAGCTTCTTGCAGCCTCTCAAATGGGATCAAATCTGCTATCCTAAGGAGCTAGGTGGTCTTGGGATCAAGTCCTTGCAGCACTTTAATGATGCCTTGCTGCTCAAATGGGCTGTTAAGCTGCTGCAAGGTGATCTGAAACCGTGGTCTGATCTGCTCAGAGATAAATATGGAGCTTCCAATAGCAGATTTTCCAGACTTCAGCCAAACTGTCCATCACCTTTCTGGAAATCGGTAACTAAGGCTTTGGATGATCACTTCCATCTGTTGCAACCATCACTTGGAGATGGCAGGTCTTTCAGATTCTGGAAGGAGGAATGGTTTGAATTGGGGGTCTTGAGGGAGCTCTATTCGAGAGCTTTTGATGCAGCAGCTGACAAGAATGCTACGGTCAGCAAGATTTGGTCTTGCAGCAGCAGCAGTTGGATTCTGGATGATGTGGAATCCAGCAGTAGCAGAAGAACTACCTGGTTATGGGATGAGAAGAGAAGGCTTTTATTAGACCTTGAAAATTTCAGACCTAGGTTTGGAACAAAGGACAGATATCTGTGGGATGGGATCTATAGTGTCAAATCTGGGTATAACAGAATGCTAAATTTTGAAGAGGGATGGAGACATGATTCCATTGATAAGAAGATATGGTTGTTAAAAATTCCTCTCAAGGTACAAATCTTCCTTTGGCTGTGCAGGAGGGATGGGTTAATCGCAAGTGATCTACGCCACAGAAGATTGGGTACTGATCATCATGTGTGTTTGTTATGTGAGATGAGCACTGATAATGTAAATCACCTCTTCTCTTCTTGCCTTATCACTGATGTCACCTGGAGAAAAATTTGTCAAGATCCTTTACTAGAGTGGGATTCTATGTGGCATGGGTTTGAGGTGAGAGGGAAACCACATGTCCACATGGCTGCTTCTATTTGGTGTGTATGGAAGGCAAGGAATGAGAGACTTTTTCAGGAGAGGTCGGTATGTTGTGAGAATATTGTAAGAGAGTCTGGTCCCTCATACAGTCTTGGGGATCCTTTTTGTAATCTCCCTTCTTTGCACATAATATACTACTCCGGACTGCTATTGCAGGATGATAGCTCTCCTTTCTGTTTCAAAAAAAAAAAAGTTGATTGCGAATTTACGCATTGCAACGACACTATTTTGCATCTTTAACAAAATGAGTATTTTTGCGATCAGAGGTACCCACAGATTTCGTGGATTCGCTAGGGCAAATCCATGTAATTTAGGACTTAAGATCTATCTTAAAGGATTCTCTGTAGTGTGAATACCAATATTACCAATTTTGGTGAGTTTTGGTGGTGATTTGATCAAGTTTTAATGTGGTCAAAGTCGGCCTGAAGGTCGATTTAACCTCCAATGGTGGTAGGGATCGTTTTGTAAAGACATGGAGGTTAGGGGCTTTTCTGCAAATATTTCAAAAGTTTGGGGCTTGTCTGAAAGAAGTACAGACCTAATAGACTGAAATACAAACTAGGTCAAGATGGATTTTGATTGGGCCCAAATTTAGGCACAAACCTAATTTGGACCCAAGGAATCTAGTGCTGAAGTTAGATTTGAGTTTTGACCAAGCTTGACTGGGAAATCTGCACAGTGACCCAAATAAGGGTAGAATTCCGTCTGCGACTCTATTCAAGGTCAAAATGGGTTTAGATGGTAAAAACAAAGGTACTAAACCTGTAGGAATATTTTTATATGAATTTCAGGAGGTTTAGATAAATTTTATTCTAACCAGAACCTCTTCAATTTAAGTAGGTCTGAAATTAGGATTTTGTGTTGTGATTCAATTCTCGAAACGTGTGAAACCTCATTTCTGTCTGTATGGACCCACTCATTAGACTGTAATGATCATTTGACCTTCAATTAATCTCTAGGGAACCCCGTGGTTACTCTACAGTCATGATGTTAAGTTAAAATTGCATAATTAACCCTGATTTAGTGTTTTCTTCTCAAAATGGATTTGCATGGAATTATGTTCTTCAGGCAATTATGCAAGAGCATTTGTAACTTGATTTGCACTAATTAGAGCTAGTTATGGCTAATGATGGTGTTACCATTACTTATCCACTTTGAATCTAATGCCTTATTTGGAAATATCAAACCAATCACACTTGAATAAAATCACCCTACGGTCAAACCTGAAACTTAGGTCACAATTGATCGTAATACCCAATCTGTTAATTATGTAACTAGAATGGTAACGTCCGTATGTCAAAGGTGCATCAGCAATTACATCTAAATCCTATACCCACTGTAGATCCCCTTGTTCTTTCAGTTTATTTACACGATCCTTGAACCAATCAAGGAACAACAATTCACATGTAGATGAATCAGAGGATTCTTTAAATTCATTGAAAAATTCATCTAATTTTGAAATTTTCTTCAGAATGTACAAGTGAGCCAATCGTCGGTCCATTTCCGAGATGGACTTGAACTCGGTGCTGAGGATTGACCTTCCTCCAACGTCAAATATGGACTGGCAATCTTCATCATTACCATTAAATCCTCAATCATAATTTCATTCAAGTTGATTAAATCAATTATCAGTTTCATTTATGTACATAACACAAAAATTAATACATTCCTCTATAAGATATTCTTCCACGATTGACCCTTCTGGCTTTTCCTTATTCAAGACATAATCTTTCAGCTTCTTCAAATATCATTCAATTGGATACATCCATTTGTACTACACGGGTCCAACAATTCTCGCTTCAATCACAAGATGAAGCGTGACATGAACCATCACGTCAAAGAATGCAGGTGGGAAAATCTACTCCATTTTACAAAGTGTGATTACAATTTGTTTATCCTAGCACTCCAGTAATTCAGGATTTAATGTCTTGGAACATATGAATTTAAAATAATGGCTCATCTCTATAAATGAATCAACTACTAGATTAGGCATCACTCCATGTATCGCTAGTGGAAATAAGATTTGCATGTACACATGAGAATCGTGACTTTTTAACCCACTAATCTTTTTTTGTACTTCATTTACGCAATGTGAAAGCTGTGACGAATACCCATATGGAACCCAAATGTCTTTCAAGAAGGAGAAAATCCTTTGCCTCTGTTCTCCAATAAGATTGTATATAGCTTCTGGAAAGTGAGAGTCGCCTTCTTGAACATGCAACTCAGGATGAATAACCAAACTTTTCATATCATTCCTTATTTTAATTATTGATGGTAACATCATCATTTGTCATAACTAACTTAATTTAGTCAGAATCCAATGTTATATGCTCCTAAATGATCGTTTGAGGATCGTAAATTCGTATCGAACTGATCTGAGAAGATAAGAAAATGAGGTTAATTCTACCATTTTTCCATCTATCATTAATGAAAATTAACCAAAGAGTTGAGTAGGGGTTAATTCAAGGTCAAATGAACTTAAAAGCCTACGAAATGAGCTCACATTGACTGAATTAGGATTTCACACATTTCGAGGATGAAAATAGTACTGAAAACCCTAATTATAAGCCATACATAGATTGAAAGGGTTCTAGTAGAGATAAATTCCATATAAACCTCCTAAAAATCAATTAAAAATATTCTAAGAGGCTTAGTACCTTTACTTTAACCATCTGAAACCATTTTGACCAACAATAAAGATTCAAACGGGATTTTACCCTGACTTGGACTTATATGTAATTTGCCCAGTCAAACGTGGTCAAAACTCAAATCCAAGTTCACCATTAGATTCTTTGGGTCTAAATTAGGTTAAGAACAAAATTTGGACCCAATTAGAATCTATCTTGTCCTTGTTGGCATTTGAGTCCCCAACTCTCTATTCTTTTCCATCAAAACCTCAACTTCTACATTTTTTACCAAGGCAACCGTAACTTTATCATCTTCTTCACAAAGGGCCCCCTGTTGCCTAATTCTAACTTAGAAACTCCTAACCCAAACCCATCAACTTCATTTTGAGGAAACTCCTCTCAATCAAGACCAAAACCCTCCAAATTTGGAGGGATTGGTTAAGAAGAGTTCATTTTCCTTTTGAGTGCAATCATAGAAACTTAGGAGGACTCAAGAGCTCCTAAGAGCTCGCAAAAATGAAGGATTAAAGATGCTTGAATCAAGTTACCAACTCAAGAATTCTTCCCAATTAAGGTCAAACTTGAGCTATATATAAGCCCTCCAATGTTCCTAAGTTGAATTCAGCCAGGTTCTAGGCCAAAAACGATCTTCTCCTCCTCCAGCCGTCTCTGAGCTGAGCACTAGCAAGTTTCTTTTCCTTCTTCCTCTAACCTCTCAACAATAAAATTGGGGGTGCCTATATCTTCACCATGTTTGTCTGCTTCTCGCATACCAAAGCAGGAGTTTCCTCTGTCTTCTTCGTCTCTTTTCTCCCCCACCGGTGAATTCATCTCCTCCACATCCGACAAGGCAAGTCGGCGTGGATTGTCTTCCCTTTCATCCAATTAGCTAGGAATTTATCTTCCCTTCCTTGTCTCGAGTAGATTTAGACCCCTAGAATCTAGTTTAGACCTTTGATCTTCTCTGTTCATCCCTTCTTCCTCACGGCTAGTGAAGCTCGGCGAGCTTTGTTCGGTCTCTACACTCCATGAACTGCTACACCAACACCACCACAACCTTCCTCACCACCTAGCGACTAAAATCCCTAACCTTATTAGGACTTTTAGAAGCTCCATGCCCCCGTCGAATGACCCACCAAACCTCCTTTGTCTCTAACACCGACTGACCTCCACACACCTCAAAACAACTCACAACCACTACCATTGTGTTCCTCGCTTCATGAGGATTGTCGTGAGCTTTCTAATTGGGGCTCAAAGCCAGTATTCCTTGTGACAGGTTCTCCACATCACCAGCATCATCTCCGTGGTCGACAAGCCATCTTTGGTGACCAATGCATTAAGCTCTTACCTTCAAGCACTGCGAAATACAGTCTTGGAGTTACCTAGGCTATCAATTTGACAAAAGCCACACAAAAGCAACACCAATCAAATAGTAACACCTAGAACAAAGGAGAAGAAGCAACGAAGAAGAGATGTGCTAATAGTACTACATCGTTAACTTACAATTTGAAAATTGGTTCATATAGAATTACGACTGTTGGCTTATTGCGTTCAAGACAGGGGTCAAGTTCCACCTTACCCACGAGCATGCGCTCATGCCCTCCCCCGTGCCAACAAGCCCGCGGGCATGGGCCGATCTGACCCGATTTGATTTGGGGCTGAATAGTGAATTAGATTTAGGTTTGAGAGATGTTGGTGCAAGGGCAGCACAATCATTGATTTTGATGATAACAAAACACTTGGTATTTAACATTTGCAATTGAGTTTAAGTTTTCAGGAATAATGCAAATAAAATCAAGTGTTAATGAGCTCAAGCTCGCATCCATTGCGAATTGGAGGAGCTTGTTGGAGGAAGAAGTAGTGATGAAGCTTCACGTGGAGCAAAAGCTTGAAGACAAGAAGAATAGAATAGATATTTATCTTTCATGAATTTTTGTATTTATTTTATTGTACTTTGCTCTTTTATTTCCTTAAATTTGTGTAAAGAGCCCAAGGTACCTTACGTTAGTCCTATGAACATAATTCCTACATTGTGACTCTTTGACAAACACTTAGGCATTTCATAGAAAACCTAGAAAACCAAAACAAGCTTCAGACAGCCTGATCAGATGTTCAATCTGGACTTCAGACATCTGATGTTGAACTTTAAGACATCTGATAGTTTGTACAGACGTTCAAACACTTAGGCTGGACTCAGTGTTGCCTGTTTATTACTTTTAAACAACCAGCCCAAAGTCCAGACGTCTTCGAAGACGTCTGATGACTTTGACAAACATCCAACAATAGGACTGTTGGACTGTCAAAACATAGTCTTCGAGGATTACCTTTTAAGTACATTTATAACTCTTTCAGACGTCCGTAGAACCTCCCAAATGTCCAATAAATAGACATTAGGCTATATCTGAACCAAATAACTTTTGTTAGATGATTATAACCGTTAGCCTCTCGGGAAATCCATTCTTGCAGAGAATCCTCTTTCCAGATGACCAGACTTTATGCCAGACATCCTATATGCCGTTTTACCCTTATAACACTAGAACTCTATTTCGATCTGGTGGAAATAGGAAGAAACCTGTCTTAAGATTAGACATCTGATTAGTTTCCCAAACATCTTAAAATGACCTCTTAGACGTCCGTCTTGATCCAAACTATCCAGATGATCAACCCTTCTTGATCAGATGACCAACCTTTAGATCAAATGAAGGCCCAAATGAATAACCTTAAATCCAGTCATTTGATAACCATGTCAGAATCATAAATGACCCTAATTTCATTATGATTTTAGGTTGATCTTTTGTGATTTATTCTCAACGGCTATGAAAGCCTTCCAAGGCCTTCTAAAGCCTTCTTAGGACCTCTATAAATAGAGGAGCACCCTTCCTAAGCAGCACACACCTTGATAGAATACTTTCTGCCATATTTATGTCAAAGAAGAGATGAAAAGTGTTCTTGCTCTCCAAGCCCTATTCAATAAGTTTGAGAGCACCGATACTCTGCCGAATTCATGCAGAATCACTTTCAGTTTAGGGAAGATCCTTTCTCCTATAGTAGCTAGGTTCATTTAGCTATTTGGGCTCTATAGGCTTTTGTTTTTCTCTTTTGTTTTGTGGTTGGGTATTCGCCTGGTGAATTCTCGTCTCTTTCGTGAGACAAAACACTTTTCGTGGAGAAGTGGGATTTGGAGGTACGCTACCCTCGATTCAAAGTAGCATGGTTGTAAGAGGTTGAGTAACCCTCGTTTAAGTGACTCAATTAGTGGATTTAATCTACTAGGTAGATCGGAAAATCCTAAATCGAGAGGTTTAGGTGGTGATTTTTACCTGAGTTTAGGTTTCCACCTAAAAATCACTGTGTGCTTATGAGATTGCTTTTTGTGTGATTGTTTACATATTATTTCTGCATCTTATTCTCATACTGCACATCTCACCCCCTCTGTCAGGGATTACAATTGGGATTTGACAGGTCTCGCGACATCGATGTAACACACTGGCGAGAATCTAGGCATGAAGGGAAGCATCACCGCAACCAGACATGCCGAGGGGCAGTCCACAACCCATCCTCCTTACTTCGACAGGAGCAACTACAGGTATTGGAAATTAAGGATGAAGACATGGGTTCAAGTCGACAATTTCACCATATGGGCTAGATGCGAGACTCCCTTCAACATTTCGGAGAAGCCCAAGGGAGGATACTCGTAGCAACAAGTTTAGAGCTATCTCTCAATGCAAAGACGATGAATGCTTCATATTGTGCATTGAGCCCGGAGGAATTTAACAGTATCTCGCAATGTGCCACCGCATACAAGATTTGGCATACACTAGAGGTGACTCATGAGGGTACCTCAAAGGTAAAAGCTTCTAAGATTAATGTTTTATCTCATTAATTTGAATCTTTTGTTATGAAATCTAATGAATCGTTGAGTGAGATGCATACAAGGTTCACTCTTATAGTGAACAACTTAAAGGCTTTAAGGAAGACCTTTATTAAGGGGAAGTTTCAAGGAAAGCTTCTTCGTTCCCTTGGACCAGAGTGGGAACAAAAGGTCACTTCCATCGAAGAGGCAAATGAAGTAGAGGAGCTCAACATGGAGGATCTCTTAGGTAATCTCATGGCCTATGAGACGAAGATGAAGAAAAAGAAGGATACACCAGAACCAAAGCCTAGAAAGAGTTTAGCCTTCAAAGCTGCGTTGGATAACGAGGTAAGTTCCGATGACGAAGACCTTAGGATTTTATTTAAGAAATTCTCTAAGTTTTGCATGGATTCAAAAATGGAGGAGTGAGATAGTCCAGTATGTTGCTATCATTGCAATGAAAAGGGGCATCTTCAACCTGAATGTCCTCTTCTCAAGAAGGAGAAGAAGTAAGGGAAGGAGAAGAGATACAAGAAGAAGGCATTCCAAGCCACTTGGGATGACTCGACCTCGAAGGAGGAAGAAGAGGAGGATCTCGAGACCAATAACGAATTTGCTTGCATGGGTTTCATGGCTATTGGGAGTAATAGAGAGGATGAAGATCAAAACAAGAAGGTAAATTCATTTAATGAGTTGCAAGAAGCATCTGAAGAATTGTATGAACTTAGTAAATCAGTAAAGATAGAGAACAAAAATTTGAAAAAGGAAACTAGTGTCTTAAAAAGTGAATTAGATAATCTTGTTGCTAAAGATTTGGATCTAAATGCCTCATTTGACTCAATCAAATGTGAAAAGAATAGTCTTGCTTTAGATAATAATGAACTAATCTTAGAGAAAACAAAATTGATTAAAGAGAATACTTTACTTGAATCTGAAATCTCTAGCTTGAAAATCAAAATGAGCTTTATGGAAAATGAGCTTGCATGTCTTAAGGATAACTCTAATCCTTTGATGAGTATATTAGAGAGATTTTCTAATGAAAAAGTTAGCATTAGACAAAAAGTTGAGAAAGGCTATCCTTCAAGGAGACCCGCTAACAAATCTAGATCCAAATTGACTTGGATACCAAAGAGAGAACTTGAATCTTATTTTATAGGTTTAAATGAAGATTTCAATGTAAAAGATTAGACCTACAAGATGAAGAATGGTCAAATCGAATTGGGAGGAACAAAGAGTAGACCAAATAAGAAGACAAGGAGATCGATGAGACAACCGGCGGGTGATTGAACCACCATGCATCAACTATTCGGTTGGAGACAGGCATTGATGCCCGAACCTCCAAACTTTGGATGGGAGCCCCATCAATTTTGGCATCCACCTCAAGGGCCATTTTATTGGCCATGGTAAGTGAGGTAAACCCTTTACCCTATTCTTTTTAATAGCATTTCGATAGGAGGAGTTTTAACAGTTTATATGCTATTTATTCATCATTAAGGGGGAGATAGACATATATTTGGACTCTTTTAATAAGGGAGAGAAAGATTTCCTTCAATTAGAAAGGGGGAGATCTTAAAAGATACACATAGCTACATTTCCATTAGAAAGGGGAGTTAATGGATAAGATGAATAACTATCTTGTTAGAACAAAAGGGGGAGAATGTTATTCATACTTTATTTTGTCAAAAAGTAGAATTAACCCAAATTAAAAGAGCATGTAATAAGGGGGAGTATAGGATAAATAATTAAAAATAATTGAACCTTTTTGATAATGTCAAAATGGGGGAGAAATTTTTTATTATTATGTGTGGTTTTGTCATCATCAAAAAGGGGGAGATTGTTGGTGCAAGGGCCCCACAATCATTGATTTTAATGATAACAAAACACTTGGTATTTAACATTTACAATTGAGTTTAAGTTTTCGGGAATAATGCAAATGGAATCAAGTGTGAAGGAGCTCAAGCTCGCATCCATGGTAGATTTGAGGAGCTTGATGGAGGAAGAAGTAGAAACAGAGCTTCGCGTGGAGTGAAAGCTTGAAGATAAGAAGAATAGGATAAATAGTTTTCTTTCATGAATTTTTGTATTTGTCTTACTGTACTTTTCTCTTTTATTTCCTTAGATTCATGTAAAGAGCCCAAAATACCTTACCTTAGTCCTAGGAATATAATTCCTACACTAGGACTCTTAGACAAACACTTAGACATTTCATAGAAAACCTAGAAAACCAAAATAAGCTTTAGATAACATAATCAGACATCCAATCTAGACTTCAGACGTCTAATCTTGAACTTTAAGGCATTTGATAGTTTGTACAGGCATTCAAACACTTAGGTTGGACTTAGTGTTGTCTGCTCATTACTTTCAAACGACCAATCCATAGTCCAAACGTCTAATGTCCTTGACATACGTCTAACAATAAGACCGTTGGACTGTCAGAACATAGTCTTTGAGGATTACCTTTTAATTATATTTATAACTCTTTCAAACGTTAGTAAAGCATCCAAGACGTCCGATAAATAGATGTTAGGCTATATCTAACCCAAATCACTTTTGTCATATGATTATAACCGTTAGCCTCTCGGGAAATCCATTCTCACAGAGAATCCTCTTTCCAGATGACCGAACTTTATGCGAGATGTCCTATATGTCATCTGACCCTTATAACACTAGAACCCTGTCTCGATCTAGTGAAAACAGGAAGAAACCCATCTTAGGATTAGACATTAGATTACTTTCCCAGATGTCCTAAAATGAATTCTTAGATGTCCATCATGATCCAACACTGTCCAGATGATTAACCCTTCTAGATCAGATGATCGACCTTTAGATCAGACGAAGGACCAGACGTCTGACCTTAAATCTAGACGTCTAATAGCACTGTCAGAATCATAAATGACCATGATTTCATTGGGATTTGGCTTAATCTTTTGTGATTTATTCTCAACTGGTATGAAAGTCTTCCAAGGCCTTCTAAAGCCTTCTAAGACCTTTATAAATAGAGAAGCACCCTTCCTAAGCAACGCACACCTTGATAGAATACTTTCCACCATATTTGTGTCAAAGAAGAGATAAAAAAGTGTTATTGCTCTCCAAGCCCTATTCAACAAGTTTGAGAGCGTCGATACTCTGCCGAATTATCGTTGAAACACTTTCGGTTTAGGGAAAATCCTTTCTCCTATAGTAGCTAATAAATGTCAGTTTATCATTAATCTTATACCCTAAAACTGATCTACCTCTTAGGGTTTTAACTCCACAAACGAGTTTTCGGCTACATTTGGGCATTTAACTAGGACAGGCATGCATTGCATTTTACTTGTATTTTTAATGTATTTAGTTGAGTGTCAGGGATAGACAGAGAGTTAGATCCCACATACCTTGGCACTCGAGAAGGCAGAAGATGAAGAAGAAGCTCCTTTTAGCTGGATTCCAGCTAGATCCAGCTCATCCTAGCTGTATCCCAACTCATTCTAGCTGGATCAACTCATCCATAGCTCCATTCAACTCATCTCAGCTGATGGTAGCTCTATCTAGTTTACCTGAGCTCCATTTAGCTCACCTTAGCTGGATGGCAGCTCAAACTAGCTTAAATCAGTTGTTCCCAACTCCATTCCTGCTCCTCCAACTCAAAAGAGTTCACTGGAAGTTCAACCTGACTAGGATTAGCTACTAGCTAGACCTGGTCAGTTGAAGATGACCTTAACCAGCTCAAGCCAGCTCAAGTTTAGCTCCAGGAGGCTCAACTCAGCTCAACTTAGCTGAGCTAAGCTACTTGACCTAAGCAAGCTAATCTAGCTAGCTCAGTAATCTCCGGGAAGACCAGACCCAGCTCACCTTAGCTCACATCAGCAGAAGCTAGCTCATCTTAGCTTGGATTAGCAGCTAGCAATGAACTAGCAAGCTAAGCCAACTAAGGTAGCTCCTTGCATCTCTCTTCAGCAGTCACCAGCTCCAGTGTAGCTAAAGATAGCTTCCTCCAGCTCATCACCTCCAATTCCCTAGCTCCCTCTACCTCTCTCCCCAACTCTCTACTAGCTAAGATAGATTAGCTAGCTTAGCTTATCAAGCTTAGCTAGTCCACCTCCATGGCATCCATACCTAACCCTAAAACCTACCTAGCTAAGCTCCACCAAATAGCCCTAAACCTAGTCCACCTATCACATTTTTGGCACCAACCCTTCACCACCCGTCAACCCACTACCACCACCAAGAGACACCACAAAAGTGGCTCCAAAATGACCTTCAACCACCCTTGGAGTTGGCGCCACTTGTCCCTCCAAAACACCCCCACATCCTAGCCATACATCTACACAACAAAGCCATTCCTACCCTACACATAACCCCCCTTCTAGAACCCTCCTTGGTGGTGCCAAAATGGAGGCTTCTCTTCATTTTTTGTGCCACCTTTAGGTGCCCTTCCACCACATAACCACCACCTATGCACCCCTCTACTTGGCGCCAAAAAACCTCCACCATAGATCACCTAACCACATCCTAAAGCCCATCCTAGCCCAACACCTAATCTCCATGCCAACCACCACTCCCCACTTCTATAAATACCCTCCTAACTACCACCAAAAAAATCATCTCCTCCATTAGTTAGGTTCCACCCATACAACCTTCTTCCACGCCAAGGAAGAAGAAGAGAAGACAATAAAGGGGGCACACACCCGCCCCCTTGGTGCCTTCTTCCTTTTCTTCCTCTCCCTTGTGCCATTCCAAGGAGGAGGAGCTCTTCATCCAACAGGGATGGCTAGGCAAGAGGAGCAAGGTGGTTGACACCCACCTTGGAGGAAAGCTTGGAGGATTCATAATATTAGAAGCAAGGAAGAATTCTTTTCAAGCACAGGAGTTGCTATGCTTGGAGCAAGGGCCATTCCTTCTTCACCATCTTTGGAGGATTTTTCTGCATCTCTATTTTCTTTGTATTATCTAGTGTAGTTTTTCTTTTTGTTATAAGAAGCATTTAGCTACTTGTCCCTTACTTTGCTAGTAATACAAAGTTGTTTATTACCTCCAATTTCATGCTTTCTAGCTTAGTGTGTCTTTCATGTTGCTATTAGTTTATTAGTGCACCACATCTTCTTCTAATTACCCTAGGCGCACTTGCCTAGGGTGAGCTTAGTAGAGAAGGCTCTCTTCTTATGACTTAGAGTTAGTTGTAGCATAATTCATCTTCGCATCAATCCTGATTATTCCCAAAACTATAAAAACAACAAAATGAAAATCACAAAAAATGTATGTGTTGATTTGAGAAGCGAGGGAGAGAGAACCATTTCATGTGACTAACAAATTGGCCTCTTTGGACAACCCTAGATATTCACCCTATCTAGGTTATAATTGTAAAAGTTTGATTCTAGATTTACGTGTTGCAACAACACTAATTGCATCATTTAACAAACCATATATTTCTTGCATCACTGTTTGGTTCCATTGTTGGGGAGTCATGGCTTAGTCACATATTTTATCTCTCTCTTGATTTATTATGTCTTCATGAATTCTGTTTTGTGTTTTGTTCAAGTGTGAATCAGGAGTGGGAGCAAGATTCGGATTCACTTGGAGCGGAAACTTCAAGTGATCTTGTCTTCCCACGTACTTCAGGTTAGTACCCCAGTCTTTCATTTTACAAAAACCAAAATATCTGAAAAAAATCTTTAAATTATCAAAAAAATCAGAAACAAGAAAAATTAAGGGTGGTGGAACCCTAAAGCTCTTTGTGGTCTCATTGACAGGTTCCCCCTCACTTATGCAGCGACTTCGGATAAAAATGCTGTGGTGTCTGATTATTGGGATGTGAAATCTGAAAAGTGGTCTTTTAATAATGATATGTGGAATACTCATGAAATAAGAACACGAGCAGAGAATGAACGTCTCATGCAAGAACTTGCAGTCTTCAAACCCATGCCTCATGAATATGACACATACAAATGGGAGGGTAAGTTTTCTACTACGGCTGCTTATGACAAGCTGAGAGTATCTTCCAGGATGGCGGAATTTGATGATGTGGGGAAGAAGCTATGGAACTTAAAAATACCATTGAAGATACAAATTTTTTTGTGGCTCTACAGAAGGGATGATCTGATTACTGGAGATCTGAGGCACAGGAGAATGGGTACTCCCACTCAGTTTTGCCACCTATGTGGGATGCATAATGATTCTAGCATTCATATTTTTTCTTCATGTGTGATCACTGATTATGTCTGGAGGAGAGTATGTAATGATTCTCTCCCCACTTGGGAGAATCTCTGGCATTATCTAGTGGATGGGAATAAGCCATGTTTACATATGGTGGCTATGTTATGGTCTATATGGAGGGCTTGGAATGTGTGTTTTTCAGGAGACCCCAGTGTATGTAGATAATATTGTAAATTTTTGCTGGAGTCTCATACAGCATTGGGGCTCGATCATGTAATTTTTTTATTTTTATTAATAAAAGCTCTCCTAGTTTGCTATCGGTGATTCGATAGCATTCCTTTCTTTCTCAAAAAAAAAATCTTTGTGTTGCTTATTTGCTTGATTTTTCCACCACCTTCACCTTATTGGTATCTAATTTTTGAAAATCCAAACTTTTATGATGATTTTAAAAAAATTAGGTTCGAGCACATAGGAGCTTCCTAAAATCATCAAATTTCATCCAGGGAAGACCATTTGAGTCAAGAACCTTGAGTCTAATTTTTGAGAAAATTTTCTAAACAGAAAAAATTAAAAAATTCATGAATTGAACAAGGGTCAGACCTTGTTTTCTTACTATTTTCTTACTATCAGTGAATTTTATAAATTTTTATGCTCAACATATTTGGGTAAACTTTATATTTTCAAAAACCTTGAGAAATTAGCTACATCATATAAAATTCTCAAAAATTTTTGAGATCATTTGAGGCTTTTGTAGAATGAATTCCCCAAATCTATTACTTCTGACTCTTGACACCAGTAAGAAGAAAAATACCAAAAAAATATGAAATAAATTTCTAAAATTACAAAAAAAAATTTTTGGATTGCTTGTTTGATTTTACATTAGGTGGTGACATTGTTTGTCTTGTTTGGACCACCACCTAAAAGGATTTCAAAAAGAGATTCATTTTTAGAAGTTGCATAACTCGGAATTCCAACTTTAGGGTTTTTAATTTTCCCTCTAAGTCACATCAAGTTTCAAAGGAATTGATCTCCACCAACAACAACTTGTTTGCCATTATTTTGTGGAACATCAAAACCTTGTTTGAACATTTAATAAGAGAGATCCCAAAAGACATTGAATCTTTAGTAAAACCCTGAAATCCTTTAACCAAAACATCCTTGTTTGCAAACCTCCTTTGATTTAGCTTGGGCACCACTTCCCGCCCAATTCACACACAAAAAAAAAAGAAATAATCAGGCATTACCCTAACTAACGCCCATCACATTCCTTGTGCACTTTAAGCTCCTAGTCCTAATTAAAATTTTGTAGTAATTTGTCCCCTAAGGTTTCATCAAAATTAGGCTTGCTACCTTGGTTTTAAGTTTTCTTTAGTTGGTATCAATTCCTTCATCTATATCTGGTGCCAGGTCGAGGGGCTGTTGATATAGACACATCTATTTAGGTTAAAATGCCTATTCATGCATGTTCCTAAGCTTAGATTTGCATTTCATATTATAAATATTGCATAACATGCATCATTTTGCATTTAAAGTAGTTGTATATATTTTAGGTTAATTAGGTCCTTTTTATGGTCAGGAGAGAAGAAAACTTATTTTAGGGCCTTGGATGGATGATCGGATCGTACGAATCTAATTAAGACGACGATCAGAGTCTAACGCCTCTGAAATCGTTTAGATCGGAGAACCGTAGCACCATACAAAGTCCAAGGAAGAACAACGATTAGGGGGTATTGTGACATCCATACAAATTTCAGATGGAAAATCTGACCGTACGGACAGATCCGAAGCGATGATCATAGTCCAGCAGCTTGGGAATCATCTTGATTTGAGCACCGTGGCACCCTCTACAAAAGAAAGAATAATGGACGACCTAGATGGCACTACGTGGCACCATCCAGGCCGCTCAATGTCGGCCAACAGCAATGCACCACACACAGCCACAGCCACGCGTAGCAGCAGTGCACCGCACATAGCCGCAGCCACACGCAGTAGCAGCACAGTGCTTGCCAACATGCGTGCGCGCGACGCGGTGTGGGGAGCACGAGCGCGTGAAGCATGCAGTGCACGATGCACGCACCAGCGGAGGATAGGCACAGATCTTCAGCGACGTGGGCCTTTAGTGATGCTTGCATCTATCACTAATGGTCTGTGCACCCCAGTAAGAGGAATTGAAGGGTGGATCTTCAGCGACAACTGCAGCGATGTTTATGGATGTCAGTAATGACCCAAATGCAAATTTGTTCTTCCTCCTCCACTATAAAAGGACCTACCCACTACCATTCCAAACCATCTCTTCTTTTCTTCCTCCCACCACCTCCAAGGCTCTAGAGAGAGTTGTCCCAAGCCTGGGATGCTCCTCTAGAGTAGAAAAGCAAATAGTTTTCCTCCCCTCATCCCCATTCGTGGAGCATCCCATGGTCGTCCTCTCACCGCAACGCCATCCTGCCCCATCCTCCGTCGTTCGGCTCCATCCTCCTTCATCCTGCTCCTCACCACCTTCCTCCAAGCGACATCAGAGCGAGTCGTCCTCCAAGTGACCATCGAGGGGGATTTCTCTCACCTCATTCTATCTTTTTACGCTTTCGTAGTGTAGATTTTCTGCTTTCATAGTGTAACAAACAATTCTTCATGAATAGATGATTGTTTCTCTCTTTCTTTCTCCCTCTCTCTTATTTTTGCAAGTAGATAAAGTTTTCATCGATCGAATCTCTTGCTTGCTAAAAATACCGAAAAAATAAGAAAAGATAAAAACAACCAAAAACAAATAAAAGCAAAGCATGGATTTTTAAAAACCAAACGTTCACCTCCCCATGTTCGACCCGAGGCTCACTTTTTGAGTTTCAATTATAAATTTTATCTGATAGACACGTTTTGCGAGCTACGACGACGGGTCCTCCAAACCCTGATTTTAATTCGCGAAGCACACCTCCATCATTTTGGGGCCGTTGCCGGGGAGGCAACGCTCTTTGGTTTTTCTCACATTTTTTCCGCCTTAACTAACTTTTATCTCACTTTTTCTCTGATCTTACTGTGATTGCAAGTACTCTTTCGAGGTAGGCCAAAGTGGTTAGATCGGAGAAAAGTGTGGATGAAGATTTTGTAAGTTTATCCCCACCACCCCCACCCACTAGTTCATTTCACCACACTAATAACTCAAACCTAAATCAACTTAGGTGCTTTTTATAAACCCTAGGATAGATTTGGTTGTTTGTTTGACACCTCCACTCATCACACCCTTGAATATATAAAAAAAAAAGCTACCTGATTGTGAGATTTTCTGAAAGAGACACACCTTAACACCCACAACTCTCGAATTAAGGCGCACCACTCCACTTTGATTCTACCACTTAACTGGGATCTAACTTGTGGACTCGGTACACTTCAACTCAAAACACATAGGTGAGTAGAAATATGATTAGGCTAAGACATTGTGTGCCTTAATCTGTGGTGCGAATAAGCCAATTGATTGATTTGTTTGGACCGCACCACTCAAATTAAAAGTGATTCATCAGTAGCTTGCCAATTAGGGTTGATTTTTAAGGCTGGACCAGGCACTCCACATTTTTTCTGATTTCTAAAGGAATATCATCACTAGTGCTTGCAAAACTTGAAGTGTTCTACTGAACCTTGATTGAATACTCCTAAAGATTAAATGCTAAAAGCTACTAAACAAGGTTGAACCCTAAAAGACACATCATCAAATAACCTTGTTTGAAATCCCTGTTTGTGCACGCACACACATTTAAATTAATCATTAAGGGCACAACTCATCTAAAGGACCCATCACATTCCAAGAGCATGATCATCCAAAGCATAACTAATACTGAGTAGACGTTGGCCTTAAGGATTGATTCGCTCTTCGGGGCTCAGACTGAGATTTTTTTCGATTAATCTACTTCTGCTGGTCCATCTAATGTCTAGCTAGGTGAGTAGCGTCAAACGACCGCAGCTGGGGGGTACACTAAGAACCGAAGGCATAAGTCAAAGGAAGAACCTTCTCCCCATTCCCTCCTTCTAACTAGTTGGATTGACCAGATAAAAGTAGACTAAATCATTTATAATCTCAAGACGGGTCATGGGAGTCTGTAGGTATTTAGGCAAACCCACCTAAAGACAGGGTTGATTGCTTGTACTGCAGGGATCCTTTCTCTCTTATGATTTCCCTCTTACTCCACAATGTATCCTTCCACATCTTTCACACATTTCCAATCCTACCCTCCTACCACCACATATCTCCAAGATGATTGCTATCCCGACTTGACTTGTAATTACCCATCCATTAGCAAGGATAACTTTGATTGGGGATATGAATCCGAACCTCAGTGTCCAGGGCCTAACCCTGGACAACAAGACTATGATTACTATCTTTCCCAGAGCTACAATAATTATAGATCTCGATCCTTTGATAATCAAACCAACCTGATCTACAATCAAGAAGGATATGATGATTATAACACCTACCTTCCCCAGTATTCCACTGAATATAGGTCACCACCATCCTTTAAACAACCTGAAACGACCTACTATCGGGAGGTATCTAAGAACCTCGATATCTTGACTCCCCTAGATTTAACCCAAACCCACCCAACCCTGAACCGAACCAGTCAGTTCAGGTGAACCTGATCCAGGATAGGGTGTTGTCTAATTTGAGGAACACTATACAATATTTAGAAGCTCAGCCAACACCATGCACTAAAGCATTGGAGCCTATAATCAAAATGATTGATGAACGTAATAGTTCTCTATTGGATTTACTCCAAAATGTTAGGGATAGGGACCTGGGTGAGTTTCTACTTAGTAAATTATCGAGGTTGAGGATGAAATTTGTGGTTTCCCTTGTCAAATCTTAGGATGATTCTCAAGATGAACCCCCTTTAGCAGAGCCAATGTCTAAACCCGCTCAGGCGCCTGTCGGGGGGGATACATATTCTGAGATTGGAGATGACTAGGTTGGGCTAAAGCAACCCTTTGAGGATGAATCGAGTTTCTAGCCTGAGATCCTAGAGCCAGGGAATGATGAAAAATATGTCACCACGGATTATGAAATGACATATGATTTTGAGACATATATAAATGAGGATCATGGATTCTTTGATTCTGAGGGTGAGGAATCTCTTAGTGAAGTCTCACTTGAGCTTAAGGAAGATGATTTTAGTGAGACAAATGGGCTCGAGGAGCATGACAAACTATTTGATAGCCCAGTCATTGAAGATTTGATTCGGTTGGGGCTAACATGGAGGATTCGAATCCTCATTTACTTGATGATTCACTTATTGACCCCATTCCTCATCTGCACCTCGAAGAGCTAACTTCTGAGATCGTTGTGCCCAAGTCAATCTTGATTCAGCCATGATTTCTGGACTTGGGAGAATCATATGGGGTGAATGATATGCTAGAGGTCCCGGAGCTGGAGCCCTTGATGTTGGAAGACAGAATTATTGAAATAAAAATTTGGGAGGCTAATTCTGAGGGAACTTTGATTTTGAATCTAAAGGTACCTATTGACCTGAAACCACCTACTTTCTACCAGGACCCTTATGATATCTTTCACATGCAACCCAAGCTCGAAATAACTGATTATTTTTATGAGCTAGCTGTTAAGTGGACAACCGCACCTATTAAACCATCTTTACCCGTTGTCCGACACTTTGGTCTTGGGTTGCACACTACAAAATCGCAGGCCCAGCCCTGCAAACATAATAACCTTCGGCTCTAGGTGATTTTCATCAAGAACCTGAGAACCACTCGACCCTGGTGCATGGGTCTACACCATAATCTAGTCCACGTCTGTGGACATCTTCTACTAGCAGGTTTCAAGATCAATATTTTTATTTTGATTCTGACCCACACTTGTGAATTCTCAATTTCTTCTTTGTATGTATATTATGCCTAGCTGAAGGCATTAAACTTAGTGCGTGTGTATACTCTCTTCACTCTGCGGAGATGATCGAGTTGTCACGAAATTCAGGTGATATTCTATGTACTCTGTCCTTTTCATGTCTTTGCTTTTACAATGAGGACATTGCATCATTTAGGCATGGCGGGTGGATAATCAATTCTTGAAATCATTATGCTAACTCCGTAGAATTTCTTTTAGTTTCTTATAAAATTTTTTATTAAAAAAATTGAAAATTTGAAAAAGATATAAAAAGAAAGAAATTAGGAAAAGAGAACGTAGGCGAAAAGAGAACGTAGGCATTTAGAAGTTATTAACTTTAAGAAATGATATGAGAGGACCTAAACAATTAGACTCTTCAAGTCTTCGGGCTTAATTAGCTCGGGTGTCCACTCGAATGTAGACTTAGTCTCGAGTCCTCGCCAATTAAAATTCATTTTAAGTTGGCAAATAAATTGGGATGATAAGTATGTGACTTATCAACCCGCTCTCTAGTTTGGGGGGACTTTAACCCTAAGCATCTACACACTTTTTGCACTAACTCACTTTTTGGCGGTTTCTTCGGAAATTGGGTAGATAATGAACTATCTAGGGTGGTATGGCTGCCAACTTGTTGGTGGTAATAGCTCATCAGTCGGTTGTCCAGAGCCCATCCATAAGACTATTTTTGTCGTACTGCTTTTAGGTAAATCTTAGATCACAGAAGCAACTTACTTAAAAAAAAGGAAAAAGAAAAAAAAGAAGAAAGAAAAAAAAAATATATATATATATACAGAAAGAAGAAAAAGAAAAAGAAAATAAATAAAACCACACTTCACCGCACGAGTATGGTTGGCAAGTTGTTGTGGGTAAAAACCCATTGGCCGGTTGTCTAGAGCCCAGCACACAAAAAAGCACAATAATTCCCAAAACACTTAGGGAAGAGGTGGGGAAGTAGAATAAATTGGGGAGATATACACTGGGTTCGCCCTTATGTTGACCCCATAAATAAAAGAAGTGGAGAGCAAGCTACCGTTCGAAAAGATAAACCTCTAGGCAAGGTCAAATAGGGTCGTAGAAACCTGAAGTCCGTTTTAATGACTGCCTAGTGAGTCTTTCACTCTTTTCACTAGATGCTTACCACTTAGAGTCCTTTTCGAGTCTTGGGTGGGTTGAGTAGCCGTAAAAGGTTATCCTGAAACTCTCAAACTCCAAAACTATAAAAAAATTAGAAAAGAAGAAAAATAAAAAAAAAATGTATCTTCCCTTTTAAAATAAGGCGAGGACTTGGGCGGCCTACATTCTGGTAGGCACCTAGGTATTGTTGAGTTTTCATTGTTTAGGACCTTAGTTGAAATTTTCTATTGTTAATAAATGACTTAGGACTAAGCGATCTAATCCTAATTTTGATTTTATACATAGCATGTAGTTTAATTTTGTTAGGGATTAGCAAAAGATAGGCATGGGGTTATGATAAAGACACATCTATTTAGGTTGAAATGCCTATTCATGTATGTTCCTAGGTTTAGATTTTCATTTCATGTTATAAATATCGCATAGCATGCATCATTCTGCATTTAGAGTAGTTGTATATATTTTAGGTTAATTAGGTCATTTTCATGGTTAGGAGAGACGAAGACTTATTTCAAGGCCTTAGATGGATGATCAGACCGTACAAATCTAATTAGGATGACGATCGGAGTCTAATGCCTCTGAAATCGTTTAGATCGAAGAACCGTAGCATCATACGAAGTCTGAGGAAGATCAACGGCTAGGGGACAATGCGACATCCATACAAATTTCGGATAGAAAATCTGGCTGTACGGATAGATCCAGAGCGACAATCGTAGTCCAGCAGGGTAGAAATCATCTCGATCTGAGCACCGTGGCACCCTCTACAAAAGAAAGAAGAATGGGAGGCCTAGATGGCGCCACGTGGTGCCATCCAAGCTGCCCAACGCTAGCCAGCAGCAGTGCATCACACACACCCGCAGCCACATGCATCAGCAGCACACCACGCACAGCCGCAGCCATGTGCAGTAGTAGAGCAGTGCATGCCAGCACGTGCACACGTGACACGATGCGGGGAGCACGGGCACATGAAGCGTGCACCAGCGGAGCAGGTGCCAACAGAGGATAGGCGCGGATCTTTAGTGACGTAGGCCTTTAGTGATGATTGCAGGTGTCACTAATGATTTGCACGCGTCAGAAAGAGGAATTGAAGTGCAGATCTTCAGCAACAGCTGCAACGACGTTTACGGACGTCAGTAATGACCCAGATGCAAATTTGTTCTTCCTCCTCCACTATAAACAGACCTACCCACCACCATTCCAAATCATCTCTTCCTTTCTTCCTCTCACCACCTCCAAGACTCTAGAGAAAGCTTGTCCCAAGCCTGGGATGCTCCTCTAGAGTAGAAAATTAGATAGTTTTCCCTCCCCTCTTCCCCATTCGTGGAGCATCCCGTGGTCGTCCCCTCACTGCCTTTCGGGAAGAAGATCCTCACCATGACGCCACCCTGCCCCATCCTCCAGCTCCGTCTTCCTTCGTTCTGCTTCTCACCACCTTCCTTCAGGCGATGTCAGAGCGAGTCATCCTCCAACCGATCGTCGAGGGGATTTCTCTCAACTCATTCTATCTTTTTACGCTTTCGTAGTGTAGATTTTCTACTTTCATAGTGTAACAAACAATTCTTCATGAATAGATGATTATTTTTCTCTTTTTCTCCCTCTCTCTTATTTTTGCAAGTAGATAAAGTTTTCATCGACCTAATCTCTGGCTTGCTAAAAATATCAAAAAAATTAGAAAATATAAAAATACCAAAAAACAAAAAAAAGTAAAGCACAGATTTTTAAAAACCAAATGTTAGCCTCCTCGTGTTTGACCCGAGACTCACTTTTCGAGTTTCGATTATAAATTGTATCTAATAGATGCATTTTACGAGCTATGATGACGGGTCCACCAAACCCCGATTTTAATTCGCGCAGCGCACCTCCATCAGCCGTGTTAAACGACGGGCATGGGTTTACACAAGACCCCTGTTATTTTCTTGGGACATGCTTGGGCCCAACCCTACCCTTATTCTGCCTAACCAGATTTGTTGAGAGAACATATATCCACTACTGACTTCTTAATTTCTAGATAGACCAATTCTTAGATTAATTTTTAGAGCTTCACATTTAAGTTAGGTCTAGAATTTTGTTGCTTGATTGCACACTTTCTCTCATCTCTCCCTCCTCTCCTCCCAGTTTCTTCCATTTTTTGCACGGGCGATGGTCCCAAACTCCGCACTTAGAGGAACCACGTGATTTTGCCCCTGGTAGCAATGACCTCTTTTCTCACATTCTTCCTCTTCTTTGCATTTTAAAAAAATGGAAAAACAAAATAGGTCCTCTAACCCACATGCTAATTTTTCTATCCCCCAGCTATCCAACCTGGAGCTACCTAATCAAGCCCCCCCACCTCATCATCTCTACTCCATGATAGCTGAGCAGATGGCTAAGCTACAAGCTAATCAACAACAGTTGACTAGGTCTATAACAAACTTGGCCAACTAAGGGAGACTTGCCAAACCTACCCAAGCTCCATGGGTTCCACATCTAACCCAATCAACACCCCAAAGAGAGAAAATTTACATAATCTAAATACTACCCGTGCTAAGTATAATCAATATTCCAAGGCTTTTTATGGTTCAACAGGGAATTACACGTATCCAAATCATTGCCCCACTCAAAATATCTCCACCCTTGAGGAACAATTTAAAAATTCCTATAATTGGAGGACTTATACGACTCACTCCTGGACCAATCTGGTTCCTCACCAAAAAGAAAACCCGTTTGGAGGGTATGGTTCAAATTAGACTTTTTATCAATCTGGGCCATCTCAAGAAGACATCAATGCCTAGATGATGAAAACCCTACAGGAAATGCAAAGCAAAACGATGGAAGTAACCCGTGTTATTAACAATCTCCATGATCAACTTGTGGTTACTATGACCCAAAGACCTGTAGGACATTTACTATCCCAGCCCATACCCAACCCTGTCAATCAAAGGAACCAATATCTGGGTGGAAATCAAAATCAGAACCACACTAATCAACCTCCCATTAACTCGATACCTCAACACCAACCTGGTTTCTACCAACAATAGGCCCCCCACCTCCTCCCAGTGATAACCAAATTGCACATGCAGTTACATTGAGTGGGAAAACCATCACTGATTTAGGGCCTTCACATCAAATTGATGAAACCTACTCTAACCCTATGAAAATTTACTCTCCTAACCATACTTACGAAGAAGAAAAAGACATACCAAAAACATAAGATTCAAATCCTATTTCTCACCCTCAAGCATTGCAATCTAATCCTTCCAAAAAGAAATCAGAGCCCTCTCACCAATATCTTTTGGATTTATTTGGGCAAGTCGAGACTAACATCCCCCTCCTAGATGCCTTCCCTACCTATGCTCAATTTTTGCAAGCTTGTGTACTCCAAAGCGGCAGGCCCAGAATCTAGAGAGGGTGGCCCTTTCCAAGATAGTGAGCTCAGTTGTACAGAGCAAGCAGCCTCTCTCGAAAAAGGACCCAGGCACACCACTCATTTTGGTTCTCATAAATGACACCACCTTTCATTGCACCCCTCTCAACTTAGGTGCCTCTATTAATCTCATTCCCCAAATTTTATTCAAAAAATTTCAATTCAGTGATTTAAAAACTATTAAGGCTCAATTTTGATTAATAGACCGATCTACCATTCAACCGCGAGGAGTTGTCGAGGATGGTATTGTCAAGATACAAAATTGTCTATTTCCGATTGATTTTCTGGTCCTTGACATAGAGGTACCTGAGGCTCTCAAAACTGCCCCTATCATCCTTGGAAGATTTTTTTTGGCTACTGTAAAAGCTAATATCGATTGTCATTTCGGAAAAATGGATATAAGTTGTAGCAACCGGACTATCTCATTAGATATTTTCCAAGCTTCCAAGAAGTCCATTGATCATGAATTTTTTGAGGACCCTGATAATAAAATGGAAGTAGTAATTGAGAAATCTATGTTGATCAATTCCTAGTCTGTTTTGACCACCATTGATCCAAATTATGTGGTCCAAGACATTTTAGATCAATTAGGGTTTGACCTTCATTCTTCAATTCTTCCTGATTTTCCACCCACACTAACTTCACCCACCCTGCATCCAATTGACTTCTCTTCCCCTTCCTTTCCATTGGACCTACCACTCGACCCATCCAAGTTTGGCTTTCATCATAAACTCAAACCATGGCCAGACTCGGGTCATCTTCCAATTTTCCATTTCATTTTGATCCCTATATCTTTGCCAGTCATCTTTTAAAGGATCCTAAGGAAGACACCTTTCTTGAGGACAATTAAGTGTCCAATTATTTACATGATTGTCCATCTTCCAAGCATTACTTCATACCCGGTTGAATAGGCATAAAAGATAACACTAGATGGGAGGTAACCCATCATTTTTCCTGCTTTCCTTTTTCTTTCTTTTCCAGTTTTGACCATCATGAATCAGACTGCTTATCACTAAGACGTTCTCTTTTCCCTTCTAATGCATGAGGTCATTGCATATCATAAGCATGGAGGGGTGTTTTTAAATTTTGACAATCGATTCAGGATTTTCAAAACCTAAAAATATGCAATTTTTCTTTTGCATGCATCTCATTATAGATAAATCATAAAGCTCTTTGAGGAAAATTTGAAAATCGAGACTAAGGTTGAAAGATTCATTTCAAGGTACAATGAGATTTAATCTTTAACAAACTAGGGACTAGAATGCGGATCCAATTTCTAGAATTTCTTGGTCTATTCTTATACTAGACCAACAATCTTTCTCTAAATTCCACCTGAACTCATGATGATTTAGGTGACTTGATCTCTTTTTATGACCTGGAAACTATTTGGCTTAGTTTTCGACTCAAAAACTTGCATCCCTTGAGAAATTCTTGTGTCAAATTTCACACACAACCAACACTTAAAAATAGATTAGAAAAATTAGAAAAGCCTCTTGTTTAGTCTCGGTAAAATCCGAAGCAAATCATTGGTTTGAGTTCCCACCGCCAACAAGGAGGAAAATGCCTCCTTTGAGGATATGATGTCAATATGTTACCGCCTTGGTACTACTCTATATCTATATTTCATATCTTTAGATGGAGCATTAATGCACATTTTGCAGCTCAAGTGACTTGGACGGTGCTCTACCCATAGCGTCGGAGCAAGAGCTTGAGTTTGATTCAAGCACTGATGGTAACACCATCATGAGCCATTACTGGCTTTATTTAGTTGTAATTGAGTTACAAATGCTCTTACATAATCGTCTAAGAGACATAATTCCATTCAAATCCATTCTGAGAGAAGAACATTAAATCAAGGTTAATTCCACAATTTTAATAGCATATCATGAATGTAGAGTAACCACGAGGTTTGACAAGGGTTAATCTAAGGTCAAATGAGCATTAAAGTCCAATAAGTGGGTCCACATAGATAGAAATGGGGTTTTACGCGTTTCGATAATCAAATCAGCACCCAAAACCTAAATTTCAAGACCTGCTTGAGTTGAAGAGGTTTTGGTCAGGATAAAATTCATAGAAAAATATTCCTAGAGATTTGGTACCCTTGGTGTTACCATCTGAACCCATTTTAACCTTGAGAAGAGTCGCAAATGGAATTCTACCCTAATTTGGGTTTCTCTGCAAATTGCCTAGTCAAAATTGGTCAAAATCGAAATCTGACCTTATCATCAGATTCCTTTGGTAATTAGGTTTGTACCAAAATTTGATCCCAATCAAAGTTCATGACCTAATTTCCAAATTAGCTCTTTAAACTCTATTCCTCTCAATCGAGCCCCCAACTTTTGAATTATTCACAGAGAGGCCCCCAACTTTGTCATCTTCCATGTAAAAATGCCCTTGCCACCATTGAAAGTCAAATCGACCTTCAGGTCAACTTT
Source organism: Thalassia testudinum (assembly GCA_037157565.1). Taxonomy (NCBI): domain Eukaryota; kingdom Viridiplantae; phylum Streptophyta; class Magnoliopsida; order Alismatales; family Hydrocharitaceae; genus Thalassia; species Thalassia testudinum. The sequence goes on from JAZHRO010000031.1 coordinate 153,682,284, forward strand.
GACTGCCTCAAATCCTATTCAGATCATCACTAAATCTCACCAACAGTAGTGAGATTAGCGTTCACACTACAAAGAAGCAATTGAGATGGATCTTAGGCTTTGGTTTGCACTAGAAAGGTTATGCGAACGCATAGAATTCTTGGGTTCTTATTGATTCCTAATGAAGCTTAATCAAGCCTCTTTCCCAATCTAGAGTTTTCCTAGGAGCTCTATAAAAGCTCCTGAACCTTGTACCATGCTCTTTAGCTCGGTTTGGCTGCAATTCCTCACAAAATCGCTCTCTCCATCTACCTCCACTGCAGCTCCGGCGACATCTTCTTCCCTGACTTCCTCACCCACTACTGCATACCATAGGCAACAGGATTGTCTTCCTCTCCTTTCTCTCCTCAACAGACAAATCAGGAGCTTCCAGACCCCATTCTTCCTCATCGCTCCATCACCGGAGGTTTCACCTTCTCCAGCGCTGGACAATCAAAGCCGGTGACATTCGTGTCCTTTCGACCCTTATCTTAGGTCTTAACCTCTCCCTTGACTTCTTCTGAATCTCCCTATCTCCTTCTCCCACTTTTTTGACCATCCAACTACCCATTCTCGCTCCGTCTTCCCCATGTCCAACCGTGCTCAGACGAAGTTGCCCCAACTCCACACCGCACTAAATCAATCGCCACTGCTCCCAAAACCATCACCACCTCACGACCACTAAAACCCCTCAAGAAATTGAGGGGATTACACCTTCAAAACCTCCACCGACCTCCGTCTACTCTACACACCTTCCTCAACTCGACCAGACCTCCATACACCATCTCACTCTAGCTTACCACCGCCACCAACTTCGCTATTCCCTGACGATCCTCTTGGACCATCTAATTGGGGCATTTGAGCTTGTATTTCTCCTTTTAGGTTCATCGGCCGCTCAACATCGCCGTCATCTTCCTCAGTGCCATCACTCTTCATCTGACCCGCTCCGGCTTCGCCACAACTTCCATCAGGTGCGTGTTGGCACCATGAAGGTGCCTAGGCATCCAATTAAGCAAGACAACCGCAACACCATAATCAAATGGAGCGACGATAGTAGCTGCTGCATGCAAGGAAGAAGGCACCTATTGGTGCCACGTCATGAGATTTCGAAGAGTTCAACACGTATATTTTGAATTCTCGCCTGCTGCTATTTACCTCCACACACAGGGGGTGAGGTCCCCCACACACATACCCAATCATGCCTCACTCGTGATCCACACACACGGGTTTGGCCGCTGTTCATGACCTGATAACCCAAATACCTGATTAAACCTTGTCTTAAGAGAAAGAAGAGGACTTGTGAGAGGAGGGGGGAGGGTTTTGCTCTGGGATATGTGCGCACATGCCTCGGAGCACATGGTGAAGAAGTGGCTTCGAGACTTAGCCTTTGAGAGAGTTGGTTCTCGTGTTGTGAAGAGAAGGGTTGTGCTTGAGGGGGTCATGAGAAGGCTTGAAGAAGAAAAGTGCCCTTGTGCATTTGTTGTGGGGCTGTGCTGTGAAGGTTAAGTCATCTGATACACATGGGAGACATCTGATTGAACTTTGGTTTTGGCACTGTAGCAGCATTTAAGTATCTAAGCTGACGTGGATTAATTGATTGAAAATTCTGTTGATTTATTTGAATGATTTGAATGCTTGGGATATGTGCTTAACTAAGAAGAATAATTGGTGATTTAAATCACCATTGTTTTACCTTTCTAATTCTTTTTATCCCAAGGATCTTTTGAGATACGTTGATTATCAATCTAACAAGTTTTATTCATTGCATATATTTTATTGTACTTAATTTATTGTGCACATTTATTCTGAATTGAGATTAGTGTGTGGATTTCATATTTGCTCCCTGTGAATGACCTCGGACTCCAACTAGATTCTGAGTTTTATAAACTTAAATGTTTGTTGAGCGATTTGGGTAGTGTACTACAATGAACACATATTAAATCTCCTCATTTCACCCAACAACATTTTGGCACCGTTACCGGGGAGCAATGCACAATTCACCAATAGTCTTATCTTCCATGATTGATTTGAGCACTAACTTGCCCTATGTGCTTGGCTTGTGATTTTGTGAGGTACATCACGAAGAGTTCTTCCACACAATCAACCACTCCAGGGGGAGGTAAGCTCTTTCTTCGTCCCTAATCAACCTCCTAATCTTCGGAAAGAGAAAAGGAAACAAAATCAATTAGAATTCACCTACCTTATTTTCTTAGTAATTATCATTCAAAGGCAAAGTTTCCTAATTTATGAAATTAACTTCATATCTGATTGAAGATTGAGACGATTTGATTAGAATTCCCAATCCTGATTGTTGTGCCAGAAATTTGTCGCAAAAAGATTAAGTTTTGAAAACCCATCGTAGCATAATTTGCGAGAAGATCCATCAACAAATAAATTTACTGAAACTCAAAAGGAATTCTAGGTCGAACACAGGGAGGCGACGTTGATTCGCAATCCACAATTATATATATATTTTTTAATTTTAGTTTTAAGATGGGATACTCACAATGAATCTACTTTAGTTGTGATATTAACACTAGAAGAGAGAGAAATAGAGAACAAAATACTTTTTACAATAGAGCTAGTGTTTTTACAATTAGAAAGCTAGAAATATTATAACTAGAAAGCAATAAATCTAATCTAGAAAGCGGTAAAGAGAAGGGAGGTGAGAAATTATCCTCCTCGACGAATGCTTGGAGGATGAGTCGGAACGGGCTACGCCTGGAAGACATAGAGCAAAGACGAAAGACGGAGAATGAAATGGGAAGAGCTGGGGGTGAGGCAGGACGTCGTCATCGTGGGATCCACTTCCGGAATGGGGGTGAGAAGACGACCATGGGAGCTCCACGAATAGGGTGAAAAGTGGACAAAATTTTGATTTAACTCTAGAGGAGCATCCCGGGTTTGGGACAAGTTTCTTTAGAGCTTTGGAGAGGGAGAGAGGTGATGGAAGGGATGATGAAAGTGTGGGGGTCATAGGACCTTTTACAAGTGAGGTTTGAAGGGTCAAAAATGTCATTTTATCCTTTAAAATTTAATGTGCAGGTCTTTATTGACGGATTTATTCATCACTAAAGACCTAACAGTGGGATAAGGTCATGCATGCTCACCCGCCACTTCTTCTCCATTGGCTTTAACGCATGTGCACGTTTGCGTGCTCTCAGCCGTCCGATCGAAAGATCGGATGATGCATCGCTCCTCAACAGCTACTGCACTTAACACGCATACAATGGCACGTTCAACCCGCATTAGATCACGCGTGCAATGCTTGCACATCTCGTGCGGCCACGTCACGCCTCCATCGCCACCCGATCAAAATCCAATGGCTAGATTTCGCTCTCCAATGCTTGCACCTTTGATTTGAGGTGTGTGGGGTGAGTCAATCTCGTGACCTCCACCTCACAGACTAGAGCGTGACCGCTTTGCTATGAGCTCAATTGAGGCACGTTTGTGATTTCTCCACACACTCTCTCAGCCGTTGTATTTGAATCTAATAGTCGAGGTCATCTCTTGGCGTCACTGTTTAGAAAAGGAGCATGGCTGGAGAGGATCGCAGCCGTTGGATCTAAATCCAATGGCTATGATTGATCGTTTGTTTGAAGAGAGAAAAAGTAGCGGCAGCATTAGTCGGTATGGGCTGCTTGGATGGTGCCACGTGGTGCCATCTTGGCCGTCCATCTTCTTTGTCTTGTAAATGGTGCCACGGATGTCAGATTGAACCGATTTTCAGACCGTTGGGCTGCGATCGTCGATCCGAACCCATCTGTGTGGTCAAATTTGTCATCTAAAGTATGGATTTACACCACCTAGAATCTTGACCTCTGATCTTTCTCGGACTGCATCTGACACTACAGATGACTGATCCGAGTGATCTTGGAGTCGTTGAACTCCAATCGTCGCCTTGATCAGATTCGTACGGTTATATATTCAATCCGAGGCCCTAGTTAAATATTGTCTTGTCCCTGGCCACCAAAAAGAACAAATTACTATACAATTTATACAATTTGACCTAAGTGCATGATGATGCATGTTATGCAATATTTACAATGCATGATGCTTCTACGACACTAAGAACATGCATAAATAGACATTTTAGGCTACTTAGATGCATACACATCACACCCCCATGCCTATCTTTTGCTAGTTCCTAGCAAAAACTATATGCTATTTATAAAAGAATTAAGATTGGGTTTCTTGGGTAAAAGTTATTTTTCAACACTAGGATCAAATTACTGAAGACCTGAACCACAGAGACACAACAGCGCCCAGGTGTCTGAAAAAATGCAGACCGCCCAAGCCCTTACCTTATTCAAAAATAGAAGCATTTTTTCTTTTTCTTCTTTTCTAATTTTTTTGGATTTTTAAGTTTAAGGTTTCGAGGCAACTTTCTACGGCTACCCAACCAACCCAAGAGTCGAAGAGAACTCTAAGTACTATGCATCTTTATGTGTGAAATGTGATAGACTCACTGATCAACGATTAGAATGGACTTCAAGTTTCTACGCCCCTACGTGACCTTAAAAAGGAATTCTGCCTAAAGGTGTATCTATACAATGGGTAGCTTTCTCCCTACTTTTATTTTTATGGGGTCAACACAAGGGCGAACCCAGTGTATATTTCCCCAGCTTATTCTACTTCTTTGCTTCTTCCTTTGTGTTTGGAATTAAATGTGCATTTTTGTGAGCTAAGTTCTGGACAACCGACCAATGGGCTATTAGCCACGATAACTTGCCAGCCATACTCATGCGGTGAAGTGTGGTTTTATTTGTTTTGATGAATCTTTTAAGGATCAATTCGAGATTAACCAGGAAAGATTCAAACGAATCTCCGAAAATGAAGAAATCATCCACGAAAACTTCCATAAATTCTCCCACCATGTCAGAAAAAATAGCTAGCATGCACCTTTGAAAAGTCACAAGTGCATTGCAAAGCCTGAATGGTATTGTACAGAAAGCAAAGGTTTTGTAGGGACAGGTGAAAGTCAACTTTCCCTAATCCTCAGGATGCATAGGGACTTGATTGTATCTCGAGTAACCATCCGGGAAACAGAAGTACTTTTGCCCAGCTAATCTTTTAAGGATCTGATTGATGAAGGGCAAAGGGAAATGATCCTTTTTGGTGGCTGTGTTCAACTTCTTGTAATCGATATAGACTCTCCAGGAGGAAGCAAAATGAGTTGTGACATATTGTCCTTTCTCGTTAGTCACAATGGTAATCCTAGCTTTCTTGGGAACAATTTGCACAGGACTTACCCACGGACTATCCGACATCAAATAGATGATTCCTATGTCAAGCCACTTAATGATTTCATTCTTGACCACTTCTCTCGTATTAGGGTTCAGTCTCCTCTGCATCTGGTGAGAAGGGTGGTATCCATCTTCCATGAAAATTCTGTGATTGTAGTAAGATGGCTTAATCCCCCTAAGGTCATGGATGGTCCAACCAATTGCTTCTTTATGTTCTTTTAAGACCTTGATCAGTTTTATGTCCTGCTCTTTAGTCAATCTAGAATTGATAATCACAGGGAGCATCTTCTTAGGTCCTAAAAATTGATATTTCAAACTCTCCGGCAATTCTTTTAGTTTAAGCTAAGGCGAGTCTAAGATGGAAGGTAAGAAGGATGCTAATGAAGATTCATCAGGATGATCGAGAGGAAGAGGTTGAAAGTGAACAAAATCAGCAACCTCTTCATAATGTGGCTGGTTTGCCACGAAGTGTTGTGGGTTGGGTTCATCAATGCAAGAGGAACTCTTAATAGCAGATACAGCCATACAGGTCTCAATATTCAAATGAGCTTCCTTGAGTTCCTCTATAAATCCACAATCCTCAAATTTATTAATCGCCTTGAAAATATCTAGTTTCAATTTTCGATCCCCAAAGGCAATTTCCATGCTACCATTCTCATAGTTCATATTGGCCTTAGAGATAGCCAAGAATGGATGCCCCAGAATGATGGGTGTGCTCCTTAAATTCTCAGGTACATCCATATCAAGGACAAGGAAATCGACAGGAAAATAGAAGTCCTTAACCTTGACAAAAAACATCCTCAATAACACCTCTCAGATTTGTGAATGAACGATTCACTAACTGCAGCGTTACTGAGGTCGGTCGAAGTTCACTTAATCCGAACTTCTCATAAAGAGAAGTTGAAATTAGGTTAATGGACTCACCTATATCCAAGAATGCCCAGTCAAAAGTGTAATCTCGGATAACACATGAAATCAAAGGGGCATTTGGATCTCTCTTTTTCGAAGGAAGGTGATGCAAGATAACAAAACTAGCCTACTCAAAGAGTATCACCTTCCTTGGAATAGATTCCCTCTTATGCTTCTGGGTGCATAAATCCTTTAAGAATTTAGCCTAAGCCAGTATGTGTTTGATAGCATAGAGGAGAAGGATATTGATTTCAATATTCATGAATATATTCAAGAGTTCCTTGTTACTATCAACAGGCTTCTTCTTCCTGGGTTAAATCAAGGCCTCAGGAAAAGGAACATGAGTAAGATCATTGAAATCAAGTTCTTGAGCCTTGATTTCTTCTTCAGAGTTCTCTCTTTCCTCAAGCTCACTAGAGTTTTCTTGACTAGAGTAGGGTAGGTGTGGGTCCTGGGTTTGCCTTCCACTCCTCAAAGTAATGGAGTTGGCAGATGCATACGAGTTTGGGTCTTAGGGAGGGCTAGGAAGGATCGGAGGGGCTTGATTAGCCAGAAACCCCGAATTTGATGAAGCAAAAGAGGAAGGACCCTGCTCAACCACCTAAGCATGTGCATGTGGGTCCCTTTGATTCCTGTACCCTTAAGCTCGATTACTCAGATTCTGTATGTTACGCGAGTTGGGTACGAGTTGAGATGGCAGAGATTCGGGTTGACAGGTATTATCAATGAGTCCGGTTTGCAAGTTGTCCAGTGAGGATTTCATTTGTTGCATGAGCTGGAGCATAGATCCTTGCATCTCTAGCATCTGACGGTTCAAATTAGCCTACCCTACGGGTTGACGGGCATTCCAAACTAGCTGATTACCTAATTCAAGGGTAGCTGAGTATAAGCATGACCTTGACCTTGGTCTTTGCGGAGCATAGTTGCTGGGTCGGAATTGGGTATGCTGCCCTAGATTTTTCTAGGAGAAGTTAAGATGGTTCCTCCAACCCAGATTATATTCATTGGAATATGGGTTGGACCTAACGTTCTCCTGTACAGCATAGACATCCTCATAGGGCAAGGATGGGCAGAAAGAAAGGGAGGGATCAAAGAAACTGAGATCAAAGGCCCCAGTTTGGAACCTGTGGATTTTGAGTAATGTTGGCTCACAGGTTGAGCCACATCCAGTTGATTCACGAACTCCCGTCCAAAAAGAGCTCACAAAGAAAGGAATCCCGAATTCTGGGATTGAGTGGATCGAGAATTGTTCACAGAGTTTCCATCCATCCTCTCCTCCATCTGTTTGGTAACCAGACCCACCTTATCTAGTTTATTACAAATCGACTCCATATTGAATGAATGAGAGTCATGGACCTCATTAACATTAGATCTAGCTTGTTGGGACCGGTTAAACGTATCCATGCAGGCATAATTGATTGAATTTTCACTCATTTCCTCAAATAAATCATGCACACTATCTGCGTCTTTGTTGAGGAAATTGCCTCCGTAAGAAGCGTCCACGTGATTTCTGAGTTGCTCAGTCAACCTGTGGTAAAAGATCTGCACAAGTATCCATTTCGGCACCTCGTGGTGTGGACACTTCCGCAATAGATCCTGGAATCGCTCCTAGGCACCATGAAATCTCTCCCCCAGCCACAGGACCAAAGTAGTAATCACCCGTCTCAGTGCATTAGTATGCCCGATTGGGAAGAATTTCTTTAGGAAAGCTGATTTAAGACCATTCCAAGTTGCTATTGGACTTCCAATTGTCTAGTACCAATCAGTGGCCTTATCCTTAAGAGATTGGGGGAAAAGCCTCATGATCATTTGCTCCTTGTCCACGTTTCGTGCTTTGGTGGTCTGGACCAAAGTGGTCAAGTCCTCCAAATGCTGAAATGGGTCTTCAGAGCCAAGCCCATGGAAATGTTTGATCAGGCTTAACACCTGGGGCTTGATTTTTATGTCTCCGGATGGAATCTGGACGCTGGGACATTCCCCGTAATTTGAAGGATCGTAAAAATCCTTTAAGGGTTGAGTGCCCTGCATTCTCTGGAACCATTCCTACATTTGTTGCATTTGTTCCAGCTGCCTTTGAAACATCTCATGTTGATTCTAAGGCAGAGGAGGTTGTTGGTCGGCCATGGGATCAATTGGACCAAAATCCAACTTGCACCTCCTAGAATGTAGTGGCCCTTCCAATCGGGGATTCAATGACCTCCTTCCAAGCATAAACTAGGAAGAGGTCGGAAGGACCGCGGATAAGAACCCTGCAGCACAACAAAACAAGCCTGTCCTTAAGTTGGGTAGCCTAAGGACCTAAACTCCAAGATAGATTCAAACTACAGTACCAATTTCATGTTGTCCTTAATCCAAAAGCTGGTTAAGCTAGGATAATGAGACAGGGGGAGCGTGCCCCGAAGGCCGCCAATTATGCCAAACCCCTTCCTGCTTGAGTAGTTTGACCGTCCGGCCATCCAACTTAGCACCTTTTGGAGAAAGCAAACATCACAAATTCGCACCATAATTCAAAAAATATCTTGAAATAGATAGTTGAGTCCTAAGGCCAACGTCTACTAGATTTTATTTTGGCTTAGGATTGTAGTGCTTATGGAATGTGGTGGGCCCTTAGAATGGATTATGCCCTTAATGATCAATTAAACACGTGCAAGTGCATGCACGACCAGGGTTTTCAAGCAAGATTATTTGGATGAGTGGATTTTAATGTTCAAATCTTGCTTAAGTAGCTTTTAGGGTTTAGAATTAGGTGAGTTTAAACAGAGGCAAACCAGATCTTTCAATCACGGGTGAAGATTTTTTCCTTTTAAAATCAAGAATAAAGTGGAGTGCTTGGTATTTACCTAAATTGTAAACCCTAAAAGGAAGCTACTTGATGAGTTGTTTTTAAATGAAGTGGTGCGGCCCAAACAACTCAAACAACTGGCCTTGATGTACCACTGAGTTAGGCACATAAATGGTTACCTAATCTAATTTTTACTCAATTATGAGTTTGGATGTGTGTGTACCAGTTCCAAAGATCGGTCAATCGGTTGAGTATGAAAATCAGAAGAGGTCATGTACCTCTATGTTTCTTTTTAGATTTTTTTTTGTTTATATATAGAGGGTGAGATGGGTGGAGGTGGAAATTGATAAGACGTTTTTCTCTTTTGTTGTGGTTTTGCACATAAAATGACGTGTCGAAGTAATATCAAACTGGTCGAAAACTGCTTTCAAAATAATTAAATAAAAACACTCGAGAAGAGCGGGTCGTGTCCACAAGGAGGCAATGGCTTATTAAAACTCATTACTATTAATATCAAATGTTCACTATTTATTTCCCTCAAAAATCAAGTTAAGATTCCCTTTAGACTAACTAATCAATGACATGATATGCTGGAATCGTAGTTATGCAGAACAAGAGGGATATGCTCATAAAATCCATAAAATAAAATATTAATATCTAAAAGTGCAAACTCCTGCAAAGGCATTCAAATGTAAAATTTAATATCACATGAAACAGAGCATTTTCTCTTATGCTCGGTTGCGTGATGGAGAGGGACAAATCGGCACATGGATGGCCATGGAGGATCTCTGGAGTGAGGGCTTCGCTTTGGCGGTGGAGGCGTGACCAAAGGTAGCTGTCGATGGCCTACTGGTGGCAGAGGATGGCGGTTGACGGTGACGGTAGGAGGTGGTTGCGCTCATCATGGAGGGCAACTGATGGACGTATGGAGGTCGTGGGCATGAGACAAAGAGAATTGTGAGGTTGACGGTGAGTTTGGTCATTTGTAGTGGTCGTATGAAGTGAGGAGGTGGCTGCAACTTTGGGTTCTTTTTCGTGACAATGAAGGTGCATGGCGAAAAAAGAAGAATAAGATGGATGGCTGAAGGGGGGTTATGTGTGGTGGTGTTGTGGTTTTGGCTATGGGTTTTGTAGTCAAGTGAGGGCGACTGGTCGTGGGTTTTACGAGGGGCTGCTGCGGTGATGTCTGTGGGGTTGGCGTGGGTTTGGTGACGATGATAGTGGTGGTGATGCCCTCTGTCACAGAGCACCACAAGTCGAGGGAGATTGCGAGGTTGACAGTGGAGAGAACTCAGACCATGGTGTGCACTGGTGTTCACGGTGCAGGCGAGAGGGCCACCATGGAGAGCGAGGAAGAAGCGCCTTCAATGGTCACTGCGCCTCTTCTTTTAAACGCCTCTCCTGTTTGTTTCTCCCACCGTGAATCTTGACCAGCAACTCGATGAGTAAATCTAAACCATTGGGAGGCATTGTGTTGAAGCCGTGCTGTTGCGAGAAGTCTAGCGGTGAGGGTGCGGTGTGTTGAAGCCGTGGACTCTGCAGGGAAGAAAACATAAAGAAATTGGGTTATTTAAAAAGATAATCCAAAATAATGCATTTAATGCATGCATGTCACCATAATGCATATTATCTTCTATTATATGTGAATGCAATGTATAAAATATGCATGCAAGCATTTTTATAAACTAATCTATTTATAAATCTAAGCATGCTATGTACATGTAGACATCAGTCTAATATCTAGGTATTTATGTATTCGATTAGCCCACAATTGTAGTCTCATCAAATGCCCTCATGCCTAGTTTTTGCTAGTCCCTAGCAAAAGTGGAAAGTGATGGAAGTAACCAAAAGATTTCTTCTTTCCATATTCGAAAAATTTAGAGATCCAGACAAATGTGAAGTGATAATAGCCTAGGTAATGGATCCAAGTGAAAAGCCAACTTACATTTGAAGTTCATACGTAACCCTTGATAAAATGCTATCGGGATAGACAACTACTTCCCTCGGGGATAAAGCAGCAACTAATCTATAATTTGACCTCAGCTTTTTGGCTTAAGTAGGAGATGCTGAGTTGAATGGATTTATATTTGGTGGCTCACACTTATCTGGTGCTACATGTAGTCTAGTAGTGCAGACTCTTGATCTCTAGACTATTAAACAAGTCAACCCAAAGAGGCTAAAAATTGTGCTCTCTTTGCAGTCCTTTGCACTAACTCACTCTCTCTTTTCTTTTCCTTCCTTTTCTTCTTCCTTTTCTGAGATCACATATCTTACCTGATTTTGTAAATGTACTCACTATTTGGTGGCCTTATGTGGCATTTACACTTGAAGTCCTAATAACCCTACAACTAAGTTAGAGGTCCTTAGCCAGTATTCGGGTAATCAAAAATACTTAAAAATAGGTATGGGTCATATTTGATGGATCACAATGGGTGTTTTTGTTGTTGCCTCAAAAACATTAACACATAAAAAAAAATGACATGAAGATAAAACTCCAAACTTGGACTTTTTTTCTTTTTCTTTTTCTCTCTCTCTCTGTTTTTTTATATTTTTCTAAATATACATGTTTTTTTTGTTTCTGTCTTTTTTTTCTACTACTAACACAAAATGACGCATACTTTTATTTATAAGGCATTATTAGGGATGATGATGGTCAAGAGGATATTGTGTGACTTATTTGGTGGAAGTGCCCACTCTTGGCACCAGGAAAGAATGGAAAGGATAATCGTATTTCTATCCTTTGACACTATTACCCTCCTTCAACCGAGGACTCTATGAAGGATGGTTGTAACCATCTACCATAGTCATAGTTTTATTAGGACTCAATCTCTGTGTATCTGCGTTATGTGGTAACTCTTAGGAATTCACACACTATTTGCACTTAGGAACAGAGAGCGAAAACTATGCCTAACTCTGAGGTATCATCATCTTATTATCCAGAACTTAAGAGTCCTTGCACTAAACTTAGCGCACCAGTAGTCTCTCTACTTTCTTCTCACAAATTTTAGGATGATATAATAGAAGATAGTATGTCTGCCTCCTTATTAATTGTCCAAGGATTCAGCAGACTAGAAATTCTTATTGGTTTTCTTCAAAGATCTATTACCCAGTCTACGAGCAAGTGAAGTAAATGTACTGGATTCTAAACTTAAGAAATGATTTAAGAAGAAAATCTTCAATGACACCTCCTTGATAAAAATTTTCTGCTAGGGACTAACCAATTCAGCTCAAGAAAATAAAAGAGATTTTTTTTTCTTGGCTAATGCACATATCCTAAATGCATGTAAATATTTATAAATGCTATAAACATTCTCAAGTTATACCCCCCCATGCCTAAGACTGACAATGTCCTCATTGGAAAAAAATAAAAACATAGAAGAATATCACCTGAGGAGGAGAGTGGGAGGAGTTAAGGCTCCTTAAGCCGAAGTGCATCTAAAACCTGCCCATCTGAAAGAGTAACATAAGGTTTAAGTCATTGGCCATTTACCTTACAGTTCACACCAGAAGTAGGGTTCCGAATTTCTACAACTCCATGAGGGAAGGTATTGATAACAATATACAGCCCATCCCAGCAAGACTTGAGCTTTCCTAGAAATAATTTAAGTCTAAAATTGAAAAGTCAGTCCCACTGGTTGGGCTCAAAAGTCTTTCTAATGATGCACTTATCATGGAAGACCTTTGTATGTTGCTTGTAATCTTGAGAAGTTTCATAGGCTTCATTACAAAGCTCCTCAAGCTCACTTAACTCAAGCATGCATGCCTTTCCCGCATTATCCAGATTTAAGTTAACATTTTTAATAGCCCAATAGGCTTTGTGTTGGATTTCAACGAGAAGGTGGCACGCCTTTCCGTAGATAAGACAGAAAGGAGACATGCCTAAGGAAGTCCTATACGCTATTCTGTAGGCCCAAAGAGCATTATTTAATTTTTTCAACCAATCTTTTCGGTCAAGCATGACAGTTATTTCTAAAATTCATTTAATCTCCCTATTATACCCTTCAACTTGTCCACTCGTTTGGGGATGGTAAGGTATGGCTATCATGTGGTTGACTCCCAAATTTTGGAGTAGTCTTGTGAAGTGCACGTTCTTGAAGTGAGGTCCTCCATCACTTATAATCATCCTTGGGCACCCGTACCGAGAAATGATATTAGCCTTAACAAAATCTAAGACCATGGAATGGTCATTGATCCACATGGGTATGGCTTCTATCCATTTTGATACATAGTCCATAGCCACAAGGATGTATTCATATTTGAAGGGCACAGGAAAGGGACCCATGAAGTCGATGCCCCAAATGTCAAAGATCTCAACGGGGAGAATAGGTTGCTGGGGCATCTCATCCCTTTTTCCAATAGATCCCGTTTGCTGGCAACATAGACATACACCCACATATGTATGTGCATCTCGGAATAATGTGGGCCACCAAAAGCCAGATTGAAGAACCTTATGGGCAGTCTTTTTCCACGAAAATGCCCTCCACAGTGGAGGTCATGGCAAAAACTCAGAACACTCCTTTGTTCTACATTAGGGATGCAACGGCAGAAAAGCTGGTCAGGGCCTATTCTAAAATGCTCAGGTCCTCTCAATGATAAAATTTAGTGTCAGCAAGAAACCTGTCTCTTCTGCTTGTCCCAAGTACTGGGGGTAATGTCGGTGGCCAGCTAGTTCACTATGTCAGCGAACCAAGGAGTTTTGGCCTCTACGACCATCAGAGACTCACCAGGAAAAGTCACTTGGATATCGCCAGCAGAGGTTGATTGCTCAATAGGGACCCTAGACAAATGATCTGCTACCACATTCTCAACTTCTTTCTTATCTTTAATTTCTAGGTCAAACTTTTGGAGTAGCAGAATCCAACAAATCAAGCAAGGTTTGGTGTCCTTTTAAGCAAGAAGATGATTTAAGGCACAATGATCAATGAACACCACAACCTTGGATCCCAAAAGAAAAGACCAAAACTTTTCCAAAGAAAATACTATAGCAAGAAGTTCCTTTTCAGTGATCATGTAGTTTTGTTGAGGATCAGTAAGGGTCTTGCTGGCATAATGCAACACATGAGGTTTGCCATCAACCCTTTGACCTAAGACCGCTCCCACGGCGAAACAGGTCGTAGAGTGGCTTAGAGATTTTGCTGAAATCTCTAATGAAGCGCCTATGGAACCCAAAATGGCCAAGAAAAGATTTAACCTAGCAAATATTGGTGGGCGATGGAAGCTTAGAGATGGAATCAATTTTTGTAGTATCCACCTCTAATTCTCTCTCGGAAACTACATACCCTAAAACAATGCCTTGCTAGACCATAAAGTGTCTTTTCTCCCAGCTAAGCACCAACTTTGCCTCTTCGCAACAGGTTAAGACTTTATCAAGGTGCGAAAGACATAGGTCAAACGACAAGCCGTGAATGTAGAAATCATCCATGAAAATCTCTACAAATTCGTCGATCATGTCAGAAAAGATAGCCATCATACAATGTTGGAAAGTGACAGGAGCATTACATAACCTAAATGGCATTCGACGGAACGCAAATGTGCCATACGAACTCATGAAGGTAGTACGCTCCTGATCGTCAGGAAAGACGGCTATTTGATTATACCCAGAGTACCTGTCAAGGAAGCAGAAGTACTTGTTCCTTGCCAATTGTTTCAAAATCTGATTAGTAAACGGTAAGGGGAAATGGTCTTTCTAGGTAGTCGTGTTCAAACGACAATAATCAATGCAAACCCTCTAGCCAGTTGAGGGTCCAGTGGTCACCAACTCTCCTTGGTCATTTTCTTCCACAGTGATTCCTGCCTTTTTGGGCACCACATGTATAGGACTGACCCATTTACTATCTGAAATGAGATAGATAATTCCTGCATCCAGCCATTTCAGAATCTCCTTTTTAACAACCTCCCGCATATTAGGGTTAAGCCTTCTCTGCATGTCTCAGAAGGGTTTCACGGACTTGTCCATGTATATATGATGCATGTAAAGGGAGGGATCAACACCCTTAATATCAGCTATCGACCAAGAAATTGCTTCCTTATACCTTTGTAAACACTCAAGCAGAGCTCCCTCCTGCGATTCAAATAATGCAGACGAGATAATAAAGGGGAGCGTGTCGTTAAGGCCAAGGAAAGCATACTTCAAAGTGCTTGAGAGGAGTTTCAGCTCCAACTCAAGAGCATTTTGGATTGAGGGTTTAAGTTGAGATGTCCCCACCTTAGGTAGTGGATCTACCTTCATGATCCATGGTCAAGACAGAGACTCTGTGTGTACCCCTATCAACTCTTCTAATTCGGGTATATCCCCTTCAGTTTCTTCAATAGTCAAAGGATGGTCCTTAGATATGACCTTTTGAAGGGGATCTCTACATAAGAGTGCTAGAGTAGACTCTTCAATGATTTTATCAATTGCCTCAATCTGGGAACAATCTTCCAATCTAGATTGCTTGTAGGTATCAAAAACATTCAATCGGATCTTCTTGTTCCCAAAGCTCATTTTAAGTGCCCTTAATATACAATTGATAGAGTCATTGGCTATGGCCAGGAAGGGGCATCCCAGAATAAAGGATGACTTGGTGAGCTTATTAGATGGGTCAGTATCTAGCAAAAGAAAGTCAACAAGGAAGAAGAAGTCCTCCACTCTCACCAAGACATCTTCCAGTAATCCTCATGGTTTCTTAAGCGATCTGTCTGCGACCTGGAGGATGATTGGACTAGGCTTTAAATCACCTCCTCCCAAAAGGTCGTAGACAAAGCTCGATAAAATGTTCACCCCTGCACCCAGATCAAGCAGAGCCTCGTCAATGTGTTGGTTACCTATAACCACTGAAATATATAGGGCCCTTGGGTCTTTCATTTTGGAGGGTGTTCTATGTTGGAGAACCGGGCTAACATGGTCAGGCAGGATGACCTTGGCTTGGACCTGTCTCCTAGATTGATGCTTCTGCGTGCACAGGTCCTTTCAGAAACTTGGCATAGGACGGGATCTATTTGATAGCTTCCAACAAAGGCAAGTTGATCGGCACTTGCCTAAAAGTGTCCATAATCTCCACCATCCTATCCTTGGCTCCAGATGAGCCAATAGAAGATTCCCCAAGAGTAGATAAGCGCTCTGGATAGGGCACCCTTAGCTTCTGGGTAGAGGGGTCATCATGGTGGGAAAGGGGTGGTGGAATGATGACATCCTTAGGGTGGATGATTTCAAGTGAGCGAGAGCAGTGTAGCTCTTCCTCGGTGGAGTTGGAAGTTGGATCTGGTGTAGGAGGGGAATTCTGAGAGGTGACCGTAGGAGTGCTATCAGGCTTGTCGATTTTCTTTCCACTCAGCACAGTCACAGCTTGGGCATGCTCCCTGAATGACCCCATTGCCCTTTCGGTTCTTCTCAAAAGAGCTAGGCAACTTCCCCAGATCCCGCTACCTAACAGCTTCAGTAAGATGACCAATTTGGGACAGCATATAAGTAATCATCTTATTCTGAGATTGGATGACCATATTCTGATGCTCTTGCATTGCTTTCATCATGACTTTAAGTTGATCCATCTTAAAAGGCTTATTCTGAGGAGGGTTTGCATATGATGGCTGGTATATGGGTTAGGGAAGTAAGGGTCTTGCATTCCCTGAGTTAGAAGCATCACCTTGCTTCCATGAGAAGTTTGGATGGTTCTGCCACCCCGGACTATAGGCATTGAAATAAGGGTTATTGCGAGGAGGTGGGCGAAAACCTTGGGCTACGTTCAGGTCGGCCTGAATAAACTCAAGGAATGGATTTGCTTGGTGGAACTTCGTAGTGGCATGCATTGTGCTTTGGCAAATGGAGCATTCACTTGAAGCCTGAAAGATAAAGGCTGCTTGCAGGTTCATACTAGGGTTTGCTAAAAGCCTATCAAAGTTTTTGTTCAACATTGAACCTGATAAGCCAAATCTTGAGTAGCCCTGGCTTCATGGGTCTCTATCTTCCTCTACAAGATTGATGGTGGCCTCTATCTTTCTTGATAGGCAGAGGACATATGTATGGAATTGTCACTTAATGTTTCAAATAATGCCTAGGCTTCATCCTCAGTTTTGGTCATGAAGGTTCCTACACAGGTTGCATCAATGGTTTGCCTGTGCTTTTCAGATAATCCACTATAAAACCTTTTGACCAATTGCCATCTTGTCACCTGATGATGGCAGCATAACCTAAGAAGGTCATTAAAGCGCTCCCAAGTCTCATGAAATTGCTCCCCTTCCTGTCCAGTAAAACCCATGATCTTACTTTTGTAATGGTTGGTCTTACTCATAAGGAAGTACTTTTTCAACAATTCTCCCTTGATAACCCCTGCATCGAGGGTATGATACCAGTGCTTGGCCTTATCCTTTAGAGAGAAAGGGAATAGAGTTCTCAGCAGGGCTTCGTCAGTAAAGACCTGGAGCTTCATTGTGGAGTAGACCTCAGTGAATTCCTCAAGATGCCTATAGGGATCCTCCCTAGCAATACCATAAAAAGAGGGAAGCAAAGATATGGTGTTGCTCTTGATTTCATAAGGATTATCCACTCCAGGTCTTTGGATAGGTAGGGCTTGGTGGGTTGTAGGGAGGAAATAGTCTCTCAAGGTTCTCTGATTTTCACCAACCCTAATCTCTTCTTCAAGTCTTTCTTCAGCCATTTTTCTTCTTTCTTGGTTGGCTTTTCTAATAATTATCTCCAGTTCTGGGCTGAAAACAAGACTATTTCTAAGAGAACGCCTACCAAGCATACACCAAGAAAACACAACGCAACAGGTCTTTTGTTGATTTAAATACTTTAAGTCCCCTTCCAACTCTTTAGCTTGGCCAAATGGAGTCAAGGCAGTATTTCTCTGTTCCTGTGTAAGTGGTATAAGAGAAATAAGGCACTTGAGAGTCAATATCTATTAAGGAGGTTGAGGTTACTTTTAGTTCTTTTGGGTGATCAATCAAGTTGTCAATCAATTACTCAGCCTAAATTGGCCTTCGAGTGCCCTAGAGACGTACACTTTGTTGCAATGATATTCTCAAATGCTCAAGTAAAAAGGTACTCCAAGGATGGAACCAACGGATGCAAGTAGGCTGAACCCTTCCTTTGAGGCGATGCGTTAGCGATGCCTCTTAACTACCCTTAAATTCCTTTAAGGGGTGTCCCCCTCCTTAGAGTATCAAATCACTCGGGCAAAAGTTAATACCACTGTCACAAAGTGAGATAGGAGTGAGTATCAAATCACTTAGGATAAAGAGATTGATGCCTATAGCCTTAAGGGTCTAAGTCCTAATGCAGTGCCTATAGTGCGTGCTCAGTACAGGAAGTGTGCATCACAACGCGAAAAGTGATTTTTCTTTTGAAAATCGCAATCAAGTTATTCAAACACTTCTTGTATATTTTATTTTCTTTTCGAGAAGCAATGTGACTGATGAGAGACTCATCATGATCTCTAATTACCCCTAATTAACTAGTCTTCCTAGTTAATTAGCTAAGGATATGAATATATAAGGGTTAATTATAAAATAAGGGATATATAGTAAAGGACCTTAAAATAAGTCAAAAATGATATCTTATCATTCAATTAATATTATTAACATTCTAATTGGACTCGAAATCTTATTAATCATTTCCTTAATTAATAAGTTAAGTAACTTAAACATAATATGTACATCAGTATTTAATAACTTAAGTAACTTTACTTAATTTAATAAATTAACCTAAAAAGGCCAAATATGTAAATTCAAGGTCTAATCATAATAGTTACCTTATTTACTAACATATATAAAAACTTGAAAAAGATCTAAGTTAAAATAAACCTTTAAAACCTGGGTTTACATTTTGGTCCTTAAAACTCATTGCAATCGGGTCCTTAATTTTCATATAGGCCCTTAAGTTTCACTGCACTTAGGTCCCTTTCGTCTTGTTCTTCTTCTTCAGCCGATTGGACGGCTGACAATGGGGAGTGACTCCACCGCGCGATCACTGCCCTACCGACATCATTCTTCCTTCTCCAAGCTCTTGGAGCTTGCGCTCACCATCCCATCTTCATCCATTGGTCTAGATTACTCTAAAAGCCAAATTTCTGGTGGGATTTAACCTCACCGTCGTCGAAGACGATGCCGGAGGTTAAGCTCCCCAAGCTTCCTCTTCATCCAAACTCCACTGTCCTCTTCGTCGCCATTCACTATAAATACCCCCTCACCCCTTTGATTTCTCTTAAGTTGTCTCCCTTCCCTCTTCTAACACTGAGCTGACCCAATAGGCTATTCGTTTGCAACTCCGACGATCTTCCACGCCATTCTCCGACTTCCTTCATCCATCTTGATTAGCCGAGGAGATTCGCTGAGGTCAGCCGCGTCTCTGGACACAGGCATCGACCAAGGAAATCCTCTGCTCCATCCAAACTCACCCACTGGAGATTCTTCTGATACCCTCTGATTTCGTCTTTTGCTATGAGCCATCGGTGGAATCCCGTTGACCCCTTCGTCCAGGTAATAGTAGATAGGAGTAGGAGTAGGAGTAGCAGTAGGATAGTTTAGCTAGTTAGATAGTTAGTTAGATTATAGTAATTTCAGAATTTTCAAACTTCATCTCCTTCAACTCCGGCGAGCTCCTTGAGCTCGCCAGAGCTTTGATTTTGTCTTTTTAACTCACTGATCACCTTGCTCTAACCCTTACAACTATTTCTAATCCATTAAAACACAAAATTGATCACTATTGCGCCTAATTCACCTTCACAGCTACTGTCACTATCCATGGCAATAGCAACTGAGCTTAGATTCATCTCCATAGGGTCCTCCACCACCTATTCACAATCTATGGATCCTAAGTATCACTTCAATTTGAATAAATACCACCTATAACCTAAACGCCTAAATTTATTTAAGCTCCTGAGCTCACTGTCCATGGCGGCTCAGGAGTAGTTGAATCTCTTAATTAACTATACAATTATCATTGTAATTACTTTTAGACTTGTCTCAACCACTTTTCTAAGTGGGAGAGCAAGTCCTGTGCCTCAACCCACTTAAAATTCATTCACACTGTATTCACTGTTTAATATTTTATTTAACGAATTAAATAAGAATTAATTGTGATTTTGAGGTTCCTTGCAACCTCAGGAACATTTTCAAATAAAAAATGGTGCGATTCTTCATTCTGAACACATTTTTCATCTTTTCTGGACTCACCGGAGCTCCAACGAGCTCCGACGAGTGAATTTCGACCTTCATCCTATAGAACTTGTTGAGAAGCTCCAAAATGACTTAATTTTGATTTCTGATTTGTTTGAGGTTGTTTATTTGGGATTCTATCACCTGGAGCTAGGAATACTAATTTGTCTTCTCCAACTCTGGCAGAGTTGGAGAAGTCTAACAGAAGTTTAAAAGAGGCATTTGATGGATCTAAAAGCTTCAGTGCAATGCACTGAAATTAATTATGCCTTCGAATCTATGTAACAAACCCCTGATTACTCTGATGAATAGATCAAATTTGGAGTTCAGGCGAAGAGCCTAAAGCCCTAAAATCCCAAATTCTAACACCTATTGAAGGGTCTGAGCATGTTCCTGGGATTGAGGAGAAGACATTTAAAGCCTTAGTTTCTTGAGAAAAGATTCAAAATAGAAAGTCAAATTTGGAAGCCTTCAAGTCAAACTTGAGTCTGATCTTTGGGCTTTATACATAATCTGATGGATTGAGGAGTTAGAATCATTTCTAAGAGTCTGTTGAATGAATTTAGAATGATTTTATTGAGCTCAGACCTATAGTTTAGTTGGAATTCAATTACTGTCAGTTTGGGTTATTCTTGAACCCAAACTGATGATAGTAAATTTTGGATGAATTTTGAAGTCAAATCCTGCCCAGACAAGCTTATAACAATCCTTAGAAGCTATCTCAATCAATTAGAAATGTCCTTAGCTGACTGTTGTACCTTTTAGAGTTTAAAATTTCGTTCTCTGAATCTTTTGGAGAAGCTTTGAGCTTCTGTGCTCCACCTGAAGCTTTTGAGAGCTTGAAACCCACATAAACAGCTGCGGAACCATCTGCAGAGCCTGTTCAGACCCTTAGATAAGCTAAAATGTCCATCCTATGGACTCAGTAGATTTAATTTCACTTTCCAGGCATGTTTAACCTGTAGGACCCCCTAATTTCACCTATCAAATTGGAGAGGAAATCATCCTCTAAAACTAAAATTGACCCTGGAATCCTGTAGAGCTACCTTAGAGCTCTCCATCAAGCTTTATCTCCCTTGATTTGAAGCTCTGAGATCTAGGAGTAATCTTCGTTTGAAGTTGGGTCTGGAGGAGGAAACATTAGTCCCACATCGGAAGATTCAGAGCTTGTGCCTCGGTATAAAAGCTATTTGTGTTTAAGGCATGCCAGTCGTCAAGCGCTCGGTGCGAAAAGAAACCATCTGACCTTTAAGCATGCGTGTGTGTGCGTGGGCGAGTGCGCCTGCAGGTGTGCACCCAAGTGGGCGTGTGTGTGCAATTGGCCCTGGGAGGGCGAGGCCTGGGAGGTGTTGAGCCAATTCGGCTCGAGAGAGAGCCAGTTTGGCTCAAGAGAAAAGAATCGAAAATAAACCCTAATGAAACCAGGCGAGGACCGAGTAAGGTATGGTCCCACCCTGATCTCAGGGTGCTGTGTATCCTCGAAAGGACCTCGCCGCAAATTAAAAACAAATTTTTGGTTGAGAAAGAAATTTAACCCAGTTCAGAACAAGGTTAAGGAAGAAAGAAGAGTTAAAGTGCTGAAGGCTCTGATGGCTAAGTGTCGAAGGAAAAAGAGTAAGGGTTGAAGAAGGAAGGCTGAGGAGGAAGAGGAGGAACTCGCTAAGGAAAAGAGAAGAAGAAAGAAGGCAGGCATAAGGAAATACTTAAGAAGAAGGGCAGGAACAGAAGAAGAAGAGAAGAAAGAAGAGATAGAAAGAAAAAAGAAAAGAGCACGAAAATATAAGAGAAAGAATAAAGATAAAGAGAAGTAAAAGAAAGAAAGAAAGAAGAAGAAAAAAGAGAGAGAGAGGCTGAAGAAATAAGAAAAGATAACAAAGGATTTATTTTCTTGTATTTTTAATCTCTTGCGTTTAATTGTAATAAGGCATATGTTTTTAATGTATAAATCTTATTTGCCTCTAATCATTTGAAATAAATGTTGTGAATAAAAGTTCATATGGGATTTTGCAAGTTATTTCATTTTAATCAATTTTTAGCAAAATTCATGCTTCCATAATTAATTTAAATATACCTCCTATACTTATAAAAAAACAAATAAAGATAACTAGTGAATTTAGAATGAATTATACTTCCCATTGAACGACCTGGACTCAACCAGTAAAAATTTTCTAAAATGTTAGGTTAATTCAACCCTATACTACTAATCGACACAACTTCAAGTTAACCTAAGTGACTTTTCTTCTACTCTTAATTAAGTAAAATTAACTTAATTACCTGAGTTGAGGTAAGAAACGACCAGTGACCACTTGATTAATCTTTTCAAATCAGCTTAGGTGTCTTCTTTAATTATGTCCAAATGCAATGCATGTGCAGATAACTGATGTAGAAAGATAGGAAATACGTACCTTACTCCAACACTCTTCTATGCAGAAATGCACCAATGCAGTAAGAAAATCTAGATGCCACTAAAGCAATCCTAGATGGTCTCCCTAAAGATATGCAGCTTCTAGCAGATTTTTTTTAATAAATAAATGTGCAATCAAAAGAACTAACTAACTAAGAATAAACCTAGAATCTAAAGAATCGAGGACACTCCCCCAAAAATTGGCCCCAGAGTACAAGGGCGAGAAAATAATAAATAGACTAAATCCTAAAGAGTCTATTCTAAAATTCTAAATCAGAAATCTAAGAGACAGGATCATCCTGGATGGTCCTTTGTGCTTCTCCACGCATGTGAGATCAAGGCCCAAAGGATCCTACGATTATCTCTGAGGTGGTAGCAAGGTCCACCAAGATGAGTGCCTACTGCGTGCGCCTTCTCCTTCGATGTACCTTGCAAAGAAAAAATGATAGGTCAATAATCTCAATCAGAACTTAATTCAGACAGAAAGAATACTCGCGAGTTTATTAGGCTCGTTGCCTCCCCAACAACGGTGCCATTTGATAAGATGATTTTTTGCTTTTATTGTCGTTTTGCACATAAAATGACTTGTCAAAGTAATATCAAAGTGGTGGAAAATCGCTTTCAAAGTAATTAAATATAAGCACTCGAGAAGAGTGGGTCATGTCCACAGGGAGGCAATGGCTTATTAAAACTCATTACTATTAAAATCCAATGTTCACTATTTATTTCCCTTAAAAATCAAGTTAAGATTCCCTTTAGAATAACTAATCAATGCATTATATGCTGGAAATGTAGTTATGCAGAACAAGAGGGATATGTTCATAAAATCCAAAAAATAAAATATTAATATCTAAAAATGCAAACTCCCGCAATGGAATTCAAATGTAAAATTTAATATCACATAAATAAAGCGTTTGCTCTTGTGCTTGGCTGTGTGATGGAGAGTGACAAATCGGCGGCGTGGATGGCCATGGAGGATCTCTGGAGTGAGGGCTTCGCTTGGCGGTGGAGGCGTGACCTGCTGTCGGTCGGTGGCGAAGGACAGTGGTCGACGGTGACGGTAGGAGATTCTCGCACTCATCGTGGAGGGCAGCTGGTGGACGTACGGAGGTCGTGGGCATGAGATGAGGAGAAGGACGAGGTCGACAGTGAGTTTGGTCACTTGTAGTGGCCGTATGAAGCGAGGCGGCTGCAGCTTTGGGTTCTTTCTCATGGCAGGGAAGGCGTGTGGAGAAGAAGAAGAAGAAGAAGGTGGATGGCTGAAGGGGGGTTATGTGCAGTGGTGTTGTGGGTTTGGCTATGGGTTTCATAGTCAGGTGAGGGCGACTGGCCATGGGTTTTACAAGGGGTTGCTATGGTGATGTTTGTGGGGTTGGCGTGGGTTTGGCAGCGATGATGGTGGTGGTGATGCCCTCTGTCACAGAGCACCACAAGTCGAGGGAGATTGAAAGGTCGACAGTGGAGAGAGCTCAAACCACGGTGTGCACCTAGTGTTTACGGTGCAGGCGAGAGAGCCACCGTAGAGAGCGAGGAAGAAGTCCCTTCAATGGTCGCTACGCCTCTTCTTTTAAATGCCTCTCCTGTTTGTTTCTCCCGCTGCGAATCTCCATTAGCAACTCGATGAGTAAATCTAAACCGTTGGGGCGACGCTGTGTTGAAGCCATGTTGTTGCGAGAAGTCTAGTGGCGAGGGTGCGATGCGTTGAAGCCGTGGACTCTACAGGGAAGAAAACATAAAGAAATTGGGTTATTTACAAAGATAATCCAAAATAATGTATGTAATGCATGCATGTCACCATAATGCATATTATCTTCTATTGCATGTGAATGCAATGTATAAATATGCCTGCAAGCATTTTTATAAACTAGTCTATTTATAAATCTAAGTATGCTATGTACATGTAGACATCATTCTAAGTATTTATGTATTTGATTAGCCCACAAATGTGCTCTCATTAAAAATCAAACAATCAAAACTAATCCTAGGGTTTATGAGAACACCTAAGTTAATTAGGGTTTGAATTAGCGTTATGAAATGAACTCATGGAGTGGGGAAGAATGGGGAGTACTTACAGTTGTCTTCAACTGCACTTTACTCATTTCTACCGCTTGAAGATTCCCTATCAAGGTACCTGCAAAACAATAGAGAAGAAATAAAAGAGAGAAAATAGATAAGTACGCGAAAATGCAGAAAGGAAATCAAGATTCATTGCCTCCTCAACAACGACGCCAAAATGTTGTAGCGGAAATTCGTCGCAAAAGATTGAGTTTAGAAAACCTGTCGTTGTAGTGCAATTTGTAAGAAAATTCGTCACAAATAAATTTACCGAAACTCAAAAGAAATTTTAGGTTGAACACAGGGAGGCTACATTGATTCACAATCCACAATTATATATATATATTTTCTAATTTTGGTTTTATGATGGGATAATCACAATGAATCTACTTTACTTATGATATTAACACAAGAAGAGAGAGAGAGAGAACAAAACACTTTTTATAACAGAGCTAGTGTTTTTACAACTAGAAAGCTGGAAATATTACAACTAGAAAGCGGTAAATCTAATCTAGAAAGCAGTAAAGAGAAGGGAGGTGAGAAATCATCCTCCTCAACGGCTGCTTGGAGGATGAGCTAGAACGGGCGATGGCTGAAAGATGTAGAGCGGAGATGAATGACGGAGAACGAAGCGGGAAGAACCGGGGGTGAGGTAGGATGTTGTCGTCGTGGGATCCACTTCCGGAACGGGGGTAAGAAGACGACCATGGGAGCTCCACAAACGGGGTGAGAAGTGGAAAAATTTTGATTTTAACTCTAAAGGAGCATCCCGGATATGGGACAATGAAGTAAGAGAGGTGAAGGAAGGGATGATCGTGCATCAACGTCACGCATTCCCGCTCTTTGCTTCTTCTCCCATGGCTTTAACGCACGTGCACGTTCGCGTGCTCTCAGCTGTTCGATTGTAAGATCGGACGGCTGAAAATGCATCACACCTCAACAACTGCTGCGCTTAACACACGTACGATGGCGCATTCAATCCATGTCAGATCGTGCATGCAGTGCTAGCGCATTTCATGCGGCCACGTCGCGCCTCCATCGTCGCCCGATCAAAATCCAACGAGCATATTACACGCTCCAATGCCTGCACCTTTGATTTGAGGTGTGCAGAGCGAATTGATCTCGCGACATCCACCTCGCAGACGAGAGTGCGACTGCTGCACTACGAGCTCAATTGAGGCAAGTTTGTGATTTCTCCACATGCTCTCTCGGCTGTTGGATTTCAATCTAACGGTCGAGATCATCTCTTGGCCTCATTATTTAGAAAAAAAGAGTGCGGCTGGAGAGGATCTCAGTCGTCGGATCTAAATCCAACGGCTGCGATCGATCGTTTGTTTGAAGAGAGAAAGAGAGCGACAGCCTTGGCTGGTATTCGCGGCTAGGATGGTGCCACATGGCACCATCTTGGCCATCCATCTTCTTTGTGTTGTAGATGGTGCCACAGATATCGGATTGGATCGATTTTCACGCCGTTGGGCTGCAATCATCGATCCAAACCCATCCGGGTGGTCAGATTTGTCATTTGAAGTATGGATTTATACCACCTGGCCTCTTGACCTCTAATCTTTCTCGGATTACATCTAATGCTATGGAAGTCTAATCAGGACGATCTTGGAGTCGTTGAACTCAATTGTAGCCCTGATCAGATCTGTATGGTTAGATCTTCAATCTGAGGCCCCTATTAAAAATCTTCCTGTCCTTGGCCACCAACAAAAATAAATTACTATACAATTTATACAATTTGACCTAAATGCATGATGATGCATGTTATGCAATATTTGCAATGCATGATGCTTCTACGACACTAAGAACATGCATAAATAGACATTTTAGACTACTTAGATGCATACACATCACTGATTTCCTGTACCTATTAGGGATTTACACTTAAATTTTTAACATCTTGGACTACTCACTTTCTCGTTTGAGTCCAAGGCGTACATCTAAGATCAAATTGGACTTGAAATAGAGACAATTAGGTTTCTACTTTAGGGTTTTGAAGTGTTAGTATACATTTGCCTGGATTAAAGGAAATTAATCATTCCACATTGGTGTTCTACCCAAGCCCTTGTTTGAAAAGATCTATTCAAGTAAACCCTAAAATCAGGCTTTAAATTCACTTGAACCATAAAAATTTTGGACCTAATAACCTGAGAGTTAATTCAGGGTGAATTTTTGGTCTTGACCTAAATTTCATCCTCCATCTTTAGGGCAGGTTTGGTGAAGTTGGTCTACTTTGTGGGCCAACCAACCTTCAAATTTGGTCACAAATTGAATCAACTTCTAGTCAAGTGAAATCCAAGGCACAAATTAGAACTAAAATTTGTAGAGTTAAGGTCTCAATTTGCATATTCCAGTTTACTTGGAACCGCAGTGATAAGGAAGGTCAGGAGGGGGAAACCCTGTAACCTGTGGGGATGTTCTACCATGTAGGAGTCTTTGCGGGGCTCTCCCTTCCTGGTTGCGCAAGTAATTCTCGGGTGTTCGGATTTTTGATTCAGAGGTATCGTTCACCTCGAAATAGCCTTAGTCATCCAAAAATATTTGGGCATCTTGATTGGGTCCAATTCATATCCAGTCAATCATCTATTCTTTAGAACACATATACAAGAGAGGTCCCTAGGTTGTTGACCTAGAGGCCTCATTAGAGTTGATCATCTTGGGGATTTCTAATCCGATCTGATCGATTCAATATGAACTTGAATTTGATTCTACATGTTGATCCACCACCTGATTTGAAAATGCAACCTGACAATTTAGGAAGAATATTTAGGAAACCTAAATCCCAAATGAGCATGAAAGAAAAGATGATTGAGGGCGTTCTTAGACATCATGATGAGTATAACAAAACCTCTGATCCATCTAGGCACATTCAGATTAATGTTTCAGAAACAACCCACATTATGATCCGTGTTGCAATGATATTGACGCAAATGATACATGGTTCAACCCAGGATGATCTCTTATTAGAACATATTGAATTGGGGAAATTACATAGCAACGAGGATCTACAATGTTGGTCAAATCTCCCACTTTTTGAAAGACACCAAGGTCTCATGGAGAAACGTGGAAAATTACTGAATATGGTGTATGAAGATATCAATCAAAAATACCCATATATCACCTCAGAAACTGATGAGACATCATGGAACAACATTGAGGATCAACATGATTTCCCAGAACCCAGGTTTGAAAGTAGAGGTTGTTGTAGACCCCCAACTCAAATGGAATCAGATTCAAACATTGTGTAGATTGACATACTTAATCTTGATGTGGGTTGGGAGGATCTAATTATAGGTGTTCCCAGTCCTGAACCAGCCCTAGAGAGCCATGATGCTGGTCCATCATGCCTTGATTTCCCAAACACCTGTAGCAAGCTTGAATCAGAACCTCTCGAGGATGTAATTCCCGAACCATATCTTGTTTAATCCTCGAGAGTGATTCTAACATCCCAATAGAACCAAGTCTAGATTCTAGTGACCCAATTCCTACCTTTAACCTAGAATCTAGATCTAAACCTATTTGGGATGATTGAGAGGCACAATTTAATGAGAATCAGATTTTAGATCTGGCTACGATTCTGAGCCTATATTTGATGATTACACCTCTCCAAACTCCTCAGAGATACAAATTGATCTATCAGAAGTCATACCGATTTATGATACAGAAATTGAGAAGTTGGAAGAGTTGGGATTTGATTGGGTCTACCCTAGGAGCCAAGAACCCAAGCCTATGCCTAATAAGGACACCTCTTTGAGCTCGAAATTTGAGATTAGGTTAGATCTAAGTCAGGTTACTGATTCTATGCATCATGATTTATCCTATGGTGGAAATCCCGATCTGGAATCAGGTTCAAAAATTGATTTTCGCAGATTCTCAATTAATTTCGAATCATACTTTGATTTCAGAGAACCTTTGTTTCGTGATGATTACGAGCCAATCTACAACCTTAGTATCCATGACTCGTTCTTTGATTCTGACTCTGAGGTCCCTGATCCCGAGATCATTGATTCAAAATCATGTTCCATTGAGTTGGAATCATTCTGCTATGATCTGTAGGAATCAAAAATAGTAAGTGCCAAGAGTGTCCACAATCCAAAGTTTGAATCTTTCACTTACTCAAAATTCCATGATCCTACAAGCACTCTCCAAACATTTACATTTGATTTGAATGAACATCAAGAAGACTCTCTAGATGAACTGATAAACATACATGAATTCATGATAAAATTCTTATTTATGATAGTTCCTAGGCTTAGCACTGCATATCATGTAATAAATACTACATAACATCCATTGCATGGCATTTAGGAAAGTTGTATATTATGTACATTAATTCTTCCATTTTACATGGCCAGGAGGTAATGCGACATCTTTACGGGCTTTGGATGAAGAATCCGACCGTATAGATGAATCTAGAGCGACGATCGCAGTCCGTCAATGGAAAAATCACTCCGATCAGAGCTCTGTAGCAGCCTCTACAAGAAGAAGAAGATGGATGGTCCAGATGGTGCCATGTGGTGCCATCCAGACCGCCCAACACAAAGCACAGCCGCTCCAGCACTCACACATGGAGAGATCTCAACCGAATCCAACGACTGAGGGGTACCCTAACCACGCGACCGCACCAACCCTCCACTCAACAAACCGCGACTTTGGCGCATTGGTGAAGACAAGCACTCGCAAACCGCGAGCGCAAGTTCGAGCCACGGTGGGGGGGAGGAGATCTCGGGAGAGTGGGTGCAAATCGATTATGCCAGTTGGATGTCATCAAGCGGCGGAGGCGTCACCACGTGGCACCATTCGATGGGCATGGATGCAGCACGCGGCCATCAACGCACCTCGAGAACGTGCCATCTCACATGCGATCTGAATGCGCGATCCCCACGCCATCTCAACCATTCACCTCTAATCCAACGATTGCCATTAGTTTCCACCTAATCAAGCCAAGAGCGAGCAAGTGCATGAGTTGGCGCAACCTTCAGGGACAGCCTAGCGGACCTTAAGTGGTGCTTACAGCCATCACTAATTGCTCGTAGTTGCAAGGCCAGTTGCGTACGTGAGCAGGCATGAGCTGGCTACAACGACACTTGAGCTGGACCTATAGTAACGTCTTAGAGGTCGCTATTGGTCTTATGCCTATTTTAGCCTCCTCTCATCCACTATATAAAGACCTACACCCCTTCCCTTCTAAGGTATCTCTACCTACTCTACTCCCACCTACTCTTAAGCTCTAGCAAGCCTACCAACACTCTGTTAGAGCTTACTCTCAAGCTCCCAAGGCTCCTATTAGTGTAACAAACCTCTGCCCCACCAAATATTCCTCCATCTTCCCATCACCATTCATAGGTCACCTTGGAGCCGTCCTCCCACCTCCATTCCGATAGCAGATCATCTCCACCTCCTTACCTCCATTCCGGAGTCATGCTGAAGCTTTCCTCTACCCGACGTCCTCCCACATCTCACCTCCGTCGTCCCGCTTCCCAACTCCTTCCAAGCCTCCGCCAGGCGTCGTCGTCTCGCCGAACAGCCGATTCGGGAGATTCTTTCTCACCTCTCTCTTTTTTATGATTTCTAAATTATTGTAATAAACATTTGTGCAATATATATCATATTTGCTTCTATCTCCATTGTGATCCATATTATTTTCTTGCTTTATAAAAATAAATGAAAAAAAATAACAAAACTAAAACACCAAAAACAAACAAAATGAAGCACGATTTTCAAATTAAGTAAACGTCGCCTCCCTGTGTTCGACCCAGGACTCCCTTGGAGTTTCGGAAAAATTTTATTTCATAACGAGTTTTGCAACTACAACGACGTGTTACTCTTAACCATGATTTCAAACACGCAAAACACATACATCATTTTGACGCCGTTGCCAGGGAGGCAACAAAATTTACTTTATTATTTTCTGCGCTTCTTTGCATTTACATAGCACTAACCCCACTTATCTCTGATCTTTTGTCTTGCAAGTACCCTAGCATGGAGATCCAAGTGCGGTAGACTGGAGTAAAGTGCACGTAGAGCATTTTGTAAGTGTCCCCCACATCCCCCCTACTAGTTTCATTTCACCACACCCATAACCAAGACTTAATCTACTTAGGTGTTTGCATAAACCCTAGATAGACTTTGTGTGTCTTGTTTACCACCTTCACCCATTTCACCCCTGCATTTTATAAAAAAATAAAAAGATACTTTCTATGGCACGAATCAATTTGCACACTTTATACACCCACATCGGAGGCACATAACCTGACTTGATTTTCATCTACTCAACCAGGATTCTAACCTGTGGACCTGGTACACTAATTCAACACATAAAAGAGTAGAAATCATATTAGGTTAATCACCTTTCTGTGTGCCTTAATCGGTGGTGCATTTGAGCCGATTGATTGAATTATTTGGGCCGCACCACCTAATTTAAAAGAAACTCATTTGTAGCTGCCCCATAGGATTCAATATTTAGGTCAAGCTAGGCACTCCATATTTTCTCTATTTATAAAGAAAAATACTTGAACACGTGCTTTCAAAACTTGGTTTGCCTCACAAAACTTTGTTGAATACACTTAATATTTGAATCCTAAAAGCTACTAAGCAAGATTCAAACCCTAAAACACACCTCATCATCAATAATCTTACTTGAAAACTTCTTAGTTGTGCACATTCACACATTCTCAAAAAAATCATTAAGGGCACAACCCATTAAGGGCCCATCACATTCCAAAAGCACCAATATCCCAAGCCTAACTAAAATTGAGTAGACGTTGACTCTAAGGACTGGTTCGCTCGTCGGGATCCAGATTGAGATTGTTCATGATTAACCTGCTTATACGAGTCAATCTGATATCTAGCTAGGGGAGTAACGTCAAACGACTGTGGCTGGGGGGCATACTAGGAACTAGAGGCACAAGCCAAAGGAAGAACCTTCTCCCAAATCCCTCCTTCTAACTGGTTGGATCGCCCAGATATAAGTAGAGTAAATCATCCATAATCTTATGATGGATTCCGAGAGTCTGTAGACCTTTAGGCTACCCAACCTAAGGACAGGCTTGTATTTTTGTGCTACAGGGCTCCTTCTCTTCCTCGTCCTTCCGACTTCCTTCTAGTATATGCTTGGAAGGAGGATGTTGAACCCTAGATTGGAAGGACCTTTAGACCATTCCTGAAGGAGGATGTTGAGCTATAGTCAAGCAGATACCATGGATGATCAACAACCACCTCCCCCGCCCTCGAACTAGCAGGAGCTGATTCAAAGGCAGTTGGAAGAATTGCAAGAGATGCAACGATGGTTCCAATGAATGAATGGTCAGGGCACTCGGCCCTTGAAGGATTTCTATGATCCTTCAAACTATGGGGAATGCCCTGACATCATGATTCCCTCTAGAGACATAGAAATCAAGCCCCAAGTCTTAAGTTTGATTAAACATTTCCATGGGCTTGACTCGGAGGACCCATTCCAACACTTAGAGGATCTGATCGCTTTGGTTCAAACCACCAAAGCAAGGAATGTGAACGAAGAGAAAATGATCATGAGGCTCTTTCCCTACTCTCTCAGGGATAAGGCCACACATTGGTACGAGACCATCGGAAGGCTGATAGAAACATGGGCTGCTCTTAAGTTAGCCTTCCTGAAGAAATTCTTTCCAATCGAACGGACCAATACCTTGCGACGAGCGATTACCACTTTCACCTAGCTACTAGGGAAACCGTTTCATGGTGCCTGGGAGTGATTCCAAGAACTTTTGAGGAAGTGTCCACACCACAAGGTGCTGAAATAGCAACTCGTGCAGATTTTCTATCACGGGTTGGTTGAACAACTCCGTAATCATGTGGATGCCTCTTGCGAAGCTAATCTCCTCAATAGGGATGAAGATAGCACATACGACTTGTTTGAGGAAATGAGCGAGAACTCAATTAATCATACCTCCATGGATGCATTCAACCAGTCCCAACAACCCAAGTCAAATGCTAATGAGATAGAGGATTCTTATTCATTTGACATGGAATTAATTTGTAATAAGCTTGATAACATAGACTTGGTTGCTAAAAGAATGGAAGAATGGATGTCTAGGAATTTGGGAAACACTTCTACACCTACTCAATCCCAGAATTCGTGATTCCATTCCTTACGAGCTCCCACAGGGTGGGAGTTCGTAAACCAACTTGAATCGACTCAACCTATGAGCCAGGATTTCTCGGAACCTTATGGGTTCCAAACTGGGGCCTTTGATCCCAGTTTTTCTGATCCTTCCTTCTCTCCATCCTTGGCCTATGAGAACGCATATGCAATGCAGGAGAATATTAGGTCCAACCCGTATTCCAACACTTATAACTCGGGTTGGAGGAACCACCCTAACTTCTCCTGAAAAAGTCAGGGGCAACAGACCCAAACTCGACCCAGCAACTATGCATCTCAATGACCTATGGGTCAGGGTCAAGTATACACCCAGTTGCCCCTGAGATCGAATACTCAACCATCTTGGAATGCCCAACAATCTACAGGGCAGGCTGATTTAAACCGACAGATGGTGGAAATGCAAGGGTCCATACTTCAGCTTATGCAGCAAATGAAGACATCATTGGATAACTTGCAATCCATGTTAATTGCTAACACCTGACAACCTGGATCTCTACCATCCTAACCCGTACCCAACCCGTGCAATGTGTAAAATCAAGGCAATAGAGCCCAAGGGTATGGGAATCAAAGGGACCCACACGCACATGCTTAGGTAGTTGAGCAGGGTCCCTCCTCTTCTTCTTTTGGATACATGACCAATCAAGGCCCTCCAATCTTCACTAACCCACCTCAAAACCCGAACCCATATGCCTCTACAAACTCTGTTACCTTGAGAAGTGGGAAGCAGACCCAAAACCCTAATTTACCTTCTAGAAGCCAAAACCTTGGGGAGCTTGAGAGAGAGAGAGGAGGGGATTGAAGAAGACAATAAGGCCCTGGGATCGAAAATTGAAAATACTACCCACATCCCATTCCCTAAAGCCCTATTGAAAGCCAAGAAGAAGAAAACTGTAGATAGCAACGAGGAGCTCCTGAATTTTTTCAAGAGCGTAGAGATCAATATTTTGCTCCTCGCTACTATTAAGCACATCCTGGATTACGCTAAATTTCTGAAAGAACCTTGTACCCAAAAGCGTAAGCCAAGAGAACCCACTCCGAGGAAGGTGATTCTCTCTGAGCAGGTAAGTTCTGTCATCCTACATCACCTTCCTCAAAAGAAGAAAGATCCAGGTGCCCCCTTGATCTCATGCGTTATTGGGGAATATACTTTTGATAGGGCACTATTGGATCTAAGTGCATCCATCAACCTAATCCTGATTTCTCTTTATGAGAGGTTTCGGTTAGGTGAACTTACACCAACCTCAATAACGCTACAATTAGCAGACCACTTTATCACCACACCAAAGGGCGTGATTGAGGATGTAATCGTCAAGGTCAAGGATTTCTATTTTCCTATAGATTTCCTGGTCCTTGACATGGATGTACCTAACGATTTGAGGAACACACCCATCATTCTGGGGCATCCGTTCCTAGCTACCACCAAGGCCAACATAAACTGTGAGAGCAGTAGTATGGAGATCGCCTTTGGGGATTGGAAGCTAACTCTTGATATTTTTAAGGCGATAAGAGGATTTGAGTATTGTGGATTCATTGAGGAGCTCGAGGATCAAGATTTTGAGACTTGTATGACAATCAATGCACTCGAGGACTCCACCAACTTTACTGAGCCCAACCCACAACCCTTCATGGTAGACCTACCACATCCTGAAGAGGCTATTGATTTTGTTCATTCCCAGCCTCTTCCACTAGATCGTCCTGATGAATCTTCATCAGCATCCTCCCTACCTTATATACTAAACCCACCTCAGCTTGAATTGAAACCATTGCCTAAAAATTTGAAATATGAGTTCTTAAGACCTGAGAACACGCTCCCTGTGATTATTAGTGTTGATTTAACTAAGGAGCAAGAATTGAGGTTGATTAAGGTCCTTAAGAACAATAAGGAGGCAATTGGTTGGACCATCCACGACCTTAGGGGGATTGAGCCATCTTATTGTAATCATCGTATTTTCATGGAAGATGGATCCCGCCCTTCTCACGAAATGCAAAGGATACAAAACCCGAATAGGCGAGAAGTGGTCAAAAAGGAGATAATCAAGTGGCTCGATGCTAGAATTATATACCCAATCTCGGATAGTCCATGAGTTAGCCCCATTCAGATTGTACCCAAGAAGGCGGGAATAACCGTTACGACTAACGAGAAAGGGGAAACCTTCACCACTCAATCAGCTTCTGCTTGGAGAGTCCGTATTGACTATAGGTAGCTGAACACAACCACCAAAAAGGATCACTTTCCCTTGCCATTCATCGATCAAATCCTAGAAAGGTTAGCTGGACAAAAATACTTTTGCTTTCTGGATGGTTATTCGGGATATAACCAAGACCCTATCCATCTCGAAGACCAGGAAAAGACAACTTTCACATGTCCCTGATAAACACCAGTTTATCATCATTTTTATGCTTTAAAACTAACCTAGCTCTTAGGATTTTACTCCGCAAATGGGTTTTTGGGCTGCATTTAGGCATAAATTAGGATAGGCATGCATTGCATTTTTTATTGTCATTTTAATGAGTTTTTGTGAGTGTTAGGGATGTACAGATGCACAGATCCCTAAAACCCTAGCACTCAAGAAGGCAAATGGTGAAGGAGAAGCCCAGACAAGCTGGAACTCAGCCTAATCCAGCTCACCTCAGCTTGATCCAGCTCACCTCAGCTTGATCTAGCTCACCGCAGCTGGAACCTAGCTTACTTGAACTAGGGTTAGCTCATCCCAGCTCCATTCAGCTAATCTCAGCTGGATGGCAGCTCAAGAGAGTTCACCTTAGCTCATCCTAGCTCAAGTCAGCTCAGATCCAGCTCAACTTAGCTGAGTCTAGCTCATCTCAGCTCCCACTAGTCCACAGGGAGCTCTAGTTAGCTCGGCTAAGTTGACAGGAGTTCACCCCAGCTCAGATCCAGCTACATCCAGCTCCACTCAGCTCCAACCAGCTGAAGAAGAATTCATCCCAGCTCAGGAAGCTCAAGTCCAGCTCACAGGGACTCAGCTTAGCTCAACTCAGTTGAGCTAAGCTACCTTAGCTGTCTCAACCAGCTTGATTCTCCCCGGGAGCACCAGACCCAGCTCACCTTAGCTCAGTATGGTAGAAGCTAGCTTACCTTAGCTCAGCTTAGTAGCTAGCAAAGAACTAGCAAGCTAAGCCAGCTAGAATAGCTCCATGCCAGCCTCTTCAGCAGCAGCCAGCTCCAAATTTCAGCTCTAGACTTCTCCTCAGCTCCTCCCTCCAAACCCTAGCTCCAACACCTTCTCCTCTACTCCTCCATTAGCTAAGCTAGCTTAGCTTAGCTTAGCTTAGCTATGCTCCAACTTCCTTGGCTTGTACTACCCCAAAAACCCACCTACCAACTCTACCCAACTAGCTCCACCTAAGCTCCACATGAGCTAACCTACTTGGCACCAACCTAACCTACCCACCACCTCCAAAAGACACCTAAAAGTGGCGCCAAAAACTACCCATAACCACCCCTTAGTGGCGCCACTTTTCCCTCCAAAATCCCCCCTCATCTCCACCACACAATCTCCCTTGAACCCATCTCCACCATCCACCTAACCCCCCTTCTAGAAGACCCCATGTTGGCGCCAACATGGGGGTGTCTCTCCACCACCAAAAGACACCAACACCACCATAACCACCCCCTTTAACACCCTTTGGGTTGGCGCCAACTCACCCTAGCCATAGGATCACCAACCACCCTCATCCTTCCATCCTAGCCCTCCATTTCAAGGGGCACCATAGCCCCCCTCCTATTCTATAAAATGCCACCACCTACCACCATTTTGGAGCATCCTCCCTTAGTATATTTTCTACCTAAACCACCTATACCTACGGCCAAGAAGAAGGAGTAGAGAAGGAGATTAAAGGGGCACCTCAGTAGCCCTTTTGGTGCCTTCTTCTCCCCACTCTCTTCCACTTGAGCCACGCCAAGGAGGAGGACTCTCCCACTTGAAGGAGGATGGCCAGGCAAAGGAGAAAAGCTTAGGGTGGACATCCACCCTTGGAGAGAAATTTAGGGCACGCCCCCTTAGGGCTTGCCTTGGAGGTCATCACCTTGGCGAAGTTCTGCAAGGAAGGAGTTGAAGGATTCTTTTCAAGCTTGGGAGCCACCAACCTTGGAGCAAGAAGTCCTCTTCTTCACCATCTATCTAGAGGATTTGTGTTTTATTTTCTTATTTGCAATTTTCTAGTAGTACAAGCTTTCCTCTACTAGGCCTTTTGTAAAACACTTTATCAATTATCTAGTTGCCTTCTTCGCATATCTTGTTTGCATTTCTATTTGCTTATTTTCAGCATTCTTCACTTCCTCTCCCTAATTATTCTAGGCCTCCACTTGCTTAGAGTGAGCTTAGGGAGAGGCTCTACTTGCCACTTTAGAGTAGTTTACTTAATTGGAAGTGTAAACACTTTTCCCGCCATAATTTCGCATGTTGCCTTAGTTCAAAAACAAAAAAAAAAATGGTATATTGAAAATTACCAAAAGAAAGTTGAGATATATTCCAAGCAAGAGAATCAATTTTGCAACCATATTGCCTCCTTGGACGAC
Organism: Thalassia testudinum; assembly: GCA_037157565.1. Lineage (NCBI taxonomy): Eukaryota > Viridiplantae > Streptophyta > Magnoliopsida > Alismatales > Hydrocharitaceae > Thalassia > Thalassia testudinum. The sequence continues at coordinate 153,719,511 of JAZHRO010000031.1, forward strand.
CCTAGATACTTCCCTATCTAGGATTATAAATTTAAGAGCGAAAGCGGATTTACGCGTTACAACGACGTATTTTAACAAACCGCGTATTTTCGCTATCACTTTTTGGCGCCGTTGCCGGGGAGGCACGGCTTTGCATTAACTCATTTTCTCTTGCTTGAAGTGGATCTCATCCCCTTCTCTTTCTTTCTTTTGTGTGTGCAGGAACTACAGCGGGAAAGCGGGAATCTGGAAGCGAGAGCTTAAAGATCCTTTTCTTCCCGCGAAAATTCAGGTTGGTTCCTCTTTCTAGTCACATAATTAATTAAAACTAACAAAAATATATTAAACTTGGCTTTCAGGACCCTAAACACTTAAATTAAGTGGAGTGGTGCATTTTAAAATCATTGTTTGCTTGTATGCTTCTTTAGCACCATTCCATTGCAAGTATTGGTGTTCTGTTTTTCGGGTCTAGATTTCTGTCCAGACTTGAAAAATCGATTCCTAACACCACAGGCCTCCTAAAATCATAAAATTTCATAGAGTGATTCCCAATTAAGTTTGGAACATCTGTTCCAAATTTCAGATCAATTGGATTTGTATTTAATTTTTAAAAATTCATGGATTACAGATGGGTCACACCCTCTAATCTTCCTGTTTTGCTACTGTCCACGAATTTTCAGAATTTTTATACTCATCCAATTTTTGTGAAATTGAGCTTGCTGGAATCCTTGTGAAATTTTATATATCATATAAAATCATAAAAATTTTCTGATGTCGGTGGTAGTACTAAAAAGTTCATAATACCCACAGGTATTATTTCTGGACTTTGACACCAGTACAATTAAAAAATCAAAACAATTATCAAACGAATTCCTAAAATCTTACAAAAATCTTTTCTGGAATCCTTGTTTGATTTTATTCAAAGTAGTGGTGTTGTTTGACTTGTTTGGACCACTACTTAATTCTGAAAGCCTAAAAAATAACTCATTGGTAGTTAAATTTCTGTCTTAGGGATAATTGGCTTAGGGTTTCTTTCTTTCTCTTTTGAGGATTAATTCAAAGGAAATATACAATCACCCATACAACTTGTTTTCCTTTGATTGTGGGTTTTCAAACTTGTTTGAAAATTTAACTAAAGAAACCCTAAAATACATTCAATTAAATCAAATCCTAAAAGACAAAAATACAAAAAAAATTGTGTGACAACTTGATTTTCATTGGAGCCACTCTCCAATTCCTACACACACACAAAAAAATCAAATAACAGGGCAACAACCCAATAAACGCTCTCCACATTCCGTGTGCACTATAGAATCCTAGACCTAATTAAAATTTGTAGCAACTTGACCCCTAAGGCTTTATCAACTTAGGCTTGCTATTTAGGTCTTAAGTTTTCTTTAGTTAGTACCAATTCTGTCATCTGTATCTGGTGTTCAGGCTGAGGGGCCGTGTCAAACGACCAGGCGCGGGTTTGTACAAGCACCTGGGGTTTTCCCTGGGAAACGTTTGGGCCCAAACCTCCCCTTAAGCAACTTGGCTAGATTTGTTGATAGAACGGGTATTCACTATTGACTACTTATTTCCTATATAGACCAAGTCTTAGGTTATTATTAAGGAGTCACATTTAAGTTAGGTCTAGTTTGTTTGTTTGATTTGCACACTTTCTCTCATCTCTTTCTCTTCTCCTCCCCTCCCCGTTCTTCCATTTTATGCACGGGCGACGGTCTCAAAATCCGCACTTGGAAGGACCATTTGATTTCGCCCCCACGTAAAAAGACCACTTTTTCTGTCTTCTCCTGAAAAAATGGAAACACAACAAAATAGGTCCACTGACCCTTCCACGTCTACCTCTAACCCCACCTCTAACCCTAATTCTAACCCTTCCACCCAAAACCCAACCACCAGTAACTTCCCACACTTGGAGCTCCCCAATCTTGAGTTGCCCCACACACAACATCAAGACCCCCTACCTGATCTTTTAAAATTGATGGCCGATCAGATTAATAAATTAAATTCCAATCAACAAACATTGACTAGGAACATCCAAAACCTAGCCAATCCAAGGCCAAACCCACCACCCCATCAGCAGCCTGTTGTTCCTCTAAAAGATTTCTATGATCCGTCTTATTATGAGGAACGACCAGGGGTGGTCATACCGGAGGGGGACTTTGAGATCAAGCCAGCCGTCCTGAATCTGATTAAACACTTTCATGGCCTTCCTAGGGAAGACCCTTTCAGCCACCTTGAAGAACTAACTCTTCTTGCACAGACAACCCGTTCCCGAAATGTGCAAGAAGACATATGGCTGATGCGGCTTTTTCCATTATCTCTTAAAGATAAGGCCGCTTATTGGTTCAGGACCATTGGCCGACCCATTACAACATGGCCTCAACTCAAGAGTGCCTTCCTCAAGAAATTCTTTCCCATAGGTCGTACGAATTCCTTACGAAGATCTATTACGACCTTGCACCAAAAATCTGGTGAAACTTTCCATGATTCCTGGGAAAGATTTCAAGACCTTTTAAGAAGTTGCCCGCACCACGAGATTCCTTTATGGCAGCTCGTGCAAATCTTCTATCATGGATTAGAAGATCAAATCCGACAGTTTGTCGACGCCTCGTGTGGCGGCAACTTTTTAAATAAAGATGCAGAAAGTGCCTATGACCTGTTCGAAGAAATGAGTGAAAACTCATTTAATCAAGCTTCCATGAACACATTTTGCAGAACCCAAAACCCGCAGTTCGGTGTTCATGAAATAGGCACTCAATCTATCCCTGTCACCCAAGATGATCTTCAATTGATTGCTCAAAAACTCAACCAGATGCATATTAATCAAAAGAAAATTGAGGAAAGACTAGCCACTTCAACTCAAGCTCCACACCCACATCTAACCCAACCTAACTTTCCACAAAGAGAAAATTTGCACAATCTCAACACTACCCCTGCTGATTATTCTGAGGTTGCCCATGATTCACTGGGGAACTACAACTATCCAGATCTTAACCCCACTCAAAATATTTCTGCCATCCAGGAGCCCTTTAAAAATTCTTCCAATTGGAAAAATTACCCGAACTACTCCTGGAATAATCAAGTTTCCTCCCAACCATATCATTTTAATGGGTATGGGTTGAATCCAAAATTCCATCCTGGGCCATCCCAACAAGATATCAATGCCCAGATGCTGCGACCCCTGCAGGATATGCAAACAAAAATGACGGAAGTAACCCGCAACATCACAAATCTGAACAATCAGATTGGGGTTACTCCCACGCAAAGACCTGTAGGACATCTTCCGTCCCAACCCATACCCAACCCTAATCACCAAGGGAACCATTATATGGGCAGAAATCCACATTATCCAAATCAGCCTCCTCCTAATCCACCTCAGCAGCCGCCCAGGTTCCTGCAATCACAGGCCCCCCCACCTCCTCCAAATAATAATCCGACTGCACATGCAGTTACCTTGAGGAGTGGGAAAACCACCATTGACCCCGAGCCTTCGCACGAACCTGGTAAGATACATGTGCAAGTTGACTCCCCACCTCCCCATCAGGAAGAAAAAGAACAACAAAAATCTCAAGACAAGATTCCTATCCCTTTCCCACAAGCTCTCTACCCTACCACCAACAAAAGAAAGAAATCTGAGCCCACTACAGAAGAACTCATGGAGCTATTTGGGCAAGTTCATATCAATATTCCTCTCCTAGATGCTATCAAATATATACCTGCCTATGCTAAATTTTTGAAGGAGATTTGTACTCCTAAAAGGCAGGCCAAAAATCTAGGACAGGTGCATCTTTCGGAGACAGTAAGCTCTATCATATAGAGTAAGCTGCCTCCTAAGATGAAAGATCCGGGGGCGCCTTTAATTTCTGTAATTATTGATGACACTACATTTAATCGCGCCCTCCTTGATCTTGGTGCCTCTGTAAATATATTCCCACAAGTTTATTCGAAGAATTTCAGATCGGTGAATTAAAACCCGTCGAGGTTACCCTGCAATTAGCCGACCGATCTACAATCAAACCTCGTGGGATTGTCGAGGATGTATTAGTCAAGGTCCAGAATTGTGTCTTCCCTGCAGACTTTCTGGTTCTTGACATTGAGGCACCCGAATCATTACTGGACTCCCCGATAATCCTTGGACGCCCCTTTTTGGCTACTGCAAAGGCAAATATCAATTGCCACACAGGCAAAATGGATATCAACTGTGCAGGCCAAACTATCACCTTAGATATTTTTAAATCCTCCAGGAGATTCCATGATGAAAACTTCTTTGAGGACTCAGATACTGAAATTTCTAATATGGTGGAGGAGACAATGTTAATAGATACCCTTACCGACCACAGTTTTTTTGAGGACTCTGATTCAGACTCAGTGGTCGGCGAGATCTGTGATCCGGAAACTTGTCTTGACTCCAAATTTGTTCCTGATACCCCCCCTAACCCACCCACTATTCACGCACCTAATTTTTCCACACTAACTCACCATTCCTTCCCCGACCCCTTTCTTACGGACCTGCCACCAACCCCGCCCGAGTTTGGCACCCAACCTGAATTAAAACCATGGCCAGACTCGGGCCACACTTATCAATTTCCATCTCACTTTGATCCCAATATTATTTCTAATCAATTTTCTAGGGATCTAGACGAAGACATCTTTATTGCGGGCATCCAAGTGTCCAATTATTTACATGATTTTCCATCTTCTGTGCATACCTTCACGCCCGGCTGAATGGCGTAAAAGATAGCACTGGATGGGAGGTAACCCATCATTTTCTTGCTTTCCTTTTTTCTTCGTTTTCCAGGTTTTATTCATCCTAAACCTGACCGTTCTTCACTAAGGTGATTCCCTTTCCCTCCTAATGCATGAGGACATGGCATATCTTAAGCATGGGGGGGTGTTTTTAAATTTTTACGATCGATTTAGGATGTTTAAAACCTAAAAACATGCATTTTTCTTTAATTTATTTCCTGCTTGCATACCCAAAAACAAAAAAAAATAAAAAGAAAAAAAAAATAATAATAATAATATTGAAAACTTTTTGAGGAAAAATTTTGAAATCAGGACTAAGGTCGAAAAATTCACTTCTGGTACAATGGGATTTAATCTTTAACAAACTAAGGATGAAGATTTGGATCTAATCATTAGAATTCCAGGGTCTATTTTAGACTAGATCAGATATCCTTCTCTAAAATTCCACCTGAACTCATGATAGTTCAGGTGACTTGATCCTATTTTGTAATATGGAAAGTATTTGACTTAGTTTTTAACTCAAAACTTGCGGTTCTCGAGAAACTTTTTGTGTCAATTTTCACACAAGCTAACATTTAAAAACAACTAAAAATTTGAAAAACTCCCTTGTTTGGATTTAGTAAAAGTCTGAATCAGGTCATTGGTTTGAGTTCCCACCGTCGAGAAGAAGGAAAATACCTTCTTTGAGGGCGCGATGTCAACATGTTACCACCTCGGCGTTGCTCTATATCTATATTTCATATCTTTAGACAGAGCATTAAAGCGCATTTCAGCAGCTCAAGTGTCTTGGACGGTGCTCTACCTATAGCGTCGGAGCAAGAGCTTGAGTTTGCTTGGAGCGCCCCTTTTCACCGCATCGTGTTTTGGGGTTGTGAGCTCCTGGGTGGTGTCATGGACAGTGCTATCACGAAGTACTGGCGCCAGAGCCCCCTCGAGGAATGGTAATGGGAATGATGATACCGACACATCTGTTGTAAGACTAAGCTAAAAATAAGCATGGGGGAGAGAAAAAAAAAATAATAATAATAATAACACGTCCTTATTAAGGTTGGCTTTTCACAAGCACCGACACAAGGTTTTAAAGGAATTTGCAAGTTGCGAATCAGATTCACGAGCCAGAAAAATTCTAAAAACAAACATTTCAAGTCATCTGAATTAACAAGGGGTTAATTTGTGAATTTTCTGAGGATATATTGATCCCGTTCTATCTAATGGTTGGATCCAAAAAAAACAAATCATGATGTTTATCTTCAACAAATCCCGTATCTCCTGTGTTTTAATCTACCAAGGTCCCTTAATCTCTTTTTCTCCTCAAAAGTCAAAAAAATTAGATTTCCCAAAAATTCCGTTTTCCAAAAAAAATTAATGTTTTGCTAAGAGACTAGCAAAAGATAAGCATGGGGGTGTGATAAACACCAGTTTATCATCATTTTTATGCTTTAAAACTAACCTAGCTCTTAGGATTTTACTCCGCAAACGGGTTTTTGGGCTGCATTTAGGCATAAATTAGGATAGGCATGCATTGCATTTTTTATTGTCATTTTAATGAGTTTTTGTGAGTGTTAGGGATGTACAGATGCACAGATCCCTAAAACCCTAGCACTCAAGAAGGCAAATGGTGAAGGAGAAGCCCAGACTAGCCGGAACTCAGCCTAATCTAGCTCACCTCAGCTTGATCCAGCTCACCTCAGCTTGATCTAGCTCATCGCAGCTGGAACCTAGCTTACTTGAACTAGGGTTAGCTCATCCCAGCTCCATTCAGCTAATCTCAACTAGATGGCAGCTCAAGAGAGTTCACCTTAGCTCATCCTAGCTCAAGTCAGCTCAGATCCAGCTCAACTTAGCTGAGTCTAGCTCATCTCAGCTCCCACTAGTCCACAGGGAGCTCTAGTTAGCTCGGCTAAGTTGACAGGAGTTCACCCCAGCTCAGATCTAGCTACATCCAGCTCCACTCAGCTCCAACCAGCTGAAGAAGAATTCATCCCAGCTCAGGAAGCTCAAGTCCAGCTCACAGGGACTCAGCTTAGCTCAACTCAGTTGAGCTAAGCTACCTTAGCTGCCTCAACCAGCTTGATTCTCCCCGGGAGCACCAAACCCAGCTCACCTTAGCTCAGTATGGTAGAAGCTAGCTTACCTTAGCTCGGCTTAGTAGCTAGCAAAGAACTAGCAAGCTAAGCCAGCTAGAATAGCTCCATGCCAGCCTCTTCAGCAGCAGCCAGCTCCAAATTTCAGCTCCAGACTTCTCCTCAGCTCCTCCCTCCAAACCCTAGCTCCAACACCTTCTCCTCTACTCCTCCATTAGCTAAGCTAGCTTAGCTTAGCTTAGCTATGCTCCAACTTCCTTGGCTTGTACTACCCCAAAAACCCACCTACCAACTCTACCCAACTAGCTCCACCTAAGCTCCACTTGAGCTAACCTACTTGGCACCAACCTAACCTACCCACCACCTCCAAAAGACACCTAAAAGTGGCGCCAAAAACTACCCATAACCACCCCTTAGTGGCGCCACTTTTCCCTCCAAAATCCCCCCTCATCTCCATCACACAATCTCCCTTGAACCCATCTCCACCATCCACCTAACCCCCCTTCTAGAAGACCCCATGTTGGCGCCAACATGGGGGTGTCTCTCCACCACCAAAAGACACCAACACCACCATAACCACCCCCTTTAACACCCTTTGTGTTGGCGCCAACTCACCCTAGCCATAGGATCACCAACCACCCTCATCCTTCCATCCTAGCCCTCCATTTCAAGGGGCACCATAGCCCCCCTCCTATTCTATAAAAAGCCACCACCTACCACCATTTTGGAGCATCCTCCCTTAGTATATTTTCTACCTAAACCACCTATACCTACGGCCAAGAAGAAGGAGTAGAGAAGGAGATTAAAGGGGCACATCACCAGCCCTTTTGGTGCCTTCTTCTCCCCACTCTCTTCAACTTGAGCCACGCCAAGGAGGAGGACTCTCCCACTTCAAGGAGGATGGCCAGGCAAAGGAGAAAAGCTTAGGGTGGACATCCACCCTTGGAGAGAAACTTAGGGCACGCCCCCTTAGGGCTTGCCTTGGAGGTCATCACCTTGGCGAAGTTCTGCAAGGAAGGAGTTGAAGGATTCTTTTCAAGCTTGGGAGCCACCAACCTTGGAGCAAGAAGCCCTCTTCTTCACCATCTATCTAGAGGATTTGTGTTTTATTTTCTTATTTGCAATTTTCTAGTAGTACAAGCTTTCCTCTACTAGGCCTTTTGTAAAACAATTTATCAATTATCTAGTTGCCTTCTTCGCATATCTTGTTTGCATTTCTATTTGCTTATTTTCAGCATTCTTCACTTCCTCTCCCTAATTATTCTAGGCCTCCACTTGCTTAGAGTGAGCTTAGGGAGAGGCTCTACTTTCCACTTTAGAGTAGTTTACTTAATTGGAAGTGTAAACACTTTTCCCGCCATAATTTCGCATGTTGCCTTAGTTCAAAAACAAAAAAAAAATGGTATATTGAAAATTACCAAAAGAAAGTTGAGATATATTCCAAGCAAGAGAATCAATTTTGCAACCATATTGCCTCCTTGGACGACCCTAGATACTTCCCTATCTAGGATTATAAATTTAAGAGCGAAAGCGGATTTACGCGTTACAACGACGTATTTTAACAAACCGCGTATTTTCGCTATCAGTCCCTTCGGAACATTTGCCTTCCATAGAATGTCATTCGGGCTTTGCAATGCACCTGCAACTTTACAAAGGTTCATGCTGGCCATCTTTTATGACATGGTAGGAGATTGTCTTGAGGTGTTCATGGTTGATTTCTCCATTTTCGGAGATTCTTTTGAGTCCTGCCTAGCTAACTTGGAATTGATCCTCCAGAGATGCATCAAGACATGGCTGGTCCTTAGCTGGGAAAGGAGCCACTTTATAACTCGGGAAGGCATTGTCCTAGGTCATGTGGTTTCTAATCGGGGTATTGATGTTAATAAGGCTAAGGTGGATGCTATCTCTAGACTTTCTCCACCCACATTCGTGAAACAGGTCCGCTCTTTCCTTGGGCATGTGGGTTTTTATAAAAGATTCATCAAGGACTTCTCGAAGGTTGCTCGACCCTTGAGTAACCTTCTGGCTAAAGACACGCTGTTCGAGTTTGATGAATCATGCCGTAAGGCATTTGATTTATTAAAACCGGCAGTCACCTGTGCTTCGATGTTGCAACCACCAGTCTGGATAACCCCATTTGAGATTATGGCTGATGCATCTGATTATGCTGTCGAGGTTGTCCTGGGTCAGAAGATTGAGAAAAAGCCCTCTGTGATTGTCTATGCTAGCAAGACTCCAGACGAGACCCAGAGGAACTACACCATTACTGAAAAAGAATTGCTAGCTATAGTTTTCACTTTGGAAAAATTCAGGGCTTATCTTTTAGGATCTCGTGTAATCATTTACACCGACCACTCAGCCTTAAAACATCTCTTAGCCAAAAAGGATGCCAAGCCCCAGCTTATTCGTTGGATTCTATTACTTCAAGAATTTGATCTTGAAATCAGGGATAAAGCTAGGGCACAAAATGTAGTGGCAAATCACCTCTTGAGAATCTTAATTGATTCTCCTCATCCGGATATCCCTATTTTAGACACTTTTCCCGATGAGTCTATCCTCACAGTCTCGGATATCCGAATACCCTGGTTTGCGGATATCGTCAATTATTTGGCCGTTGGTCAAATCCCTCAGGATTGGACCAAACAACAATGGGACAGACTTGTGTCTGACACCAAATATTATTTTTGGGATGATCCCGAGCTGTACCACATCGACGTAGGCCAGATTATTCGTTGATGCATCTTGAAAATTGAGTTCAATGGTATACTTGAGTTTTGCCATACATCTGTGTGTGGCGGATAGTTTTCCGGGAAGAAGACAGTAGCAAAAATCTTGCAATCTAGATTCTATTGGCCGTCATTATTTAAGGATGCTCAGGAATTCTCAAAGTCATGCATTCGATGCCAGATACTCGGGAACATAGCCAAGAGAGATATGATGCCCCTTAACCCAATAATTTCCATCGAAATTTTTGACATTTGGGGCATCGACTTCATGGGACCTTTTCCTTCTTCATTTGGACACCAGTATATTATGGTCGTTGTTGATTACATGTCCAAATGGATTAAGGCAATCCCCATCTGGACCAATGACCACAAGGTGGTCATCGATTTTGTGAAGAAGAATATCTTCAGTCGGTTCAAGATTTCTAAGACAATTATCAGTGATGGTAGCATGCATTTCACTAGTGCCCAGTTTCAGAATTTATTAGGGAAATACGGGCCCAGTTTCGAAATTTATTAGGGAAATACGGGATGAATCATTGGATTTCCACACCCTACCACCCTCAAATGAACGGACAGGAAAGATCCATTTTCTTTTGAAGACCCCAACTCTGATCAATCTGAACCGATTTGCCAAACCCTAGATTCGCATTTCCACATCTATTTGAGCCACAAAGTATCTGGTGGGCTCCACACTTACTGATTCACATCCATCAAACCACCAGAATGATTGGGTTTGGTCTGCATCTTTAGCCTGTTGATTTGAGCAAGCACCTAGTTGGACCAACCAGGCTACTTATCAAGGTGCTTGTTCTACAAAATTCCTCTAATTTGACCACCCCTTCTCTTTGACCATCTTCTGCTCGACTGAAGGCATTGAATTTAGTGCTTAACGAGAGGCAACCCATCATTCCAAAAACTCGAGACCCTTCTGATCATCTTTTTGAGCTACACTCCTACTGCACTTCTGAGTTCAACTTTAGAATAACCGACTCCACTTTTGGTACTTGTATCAAAGCTTGAAATCATTCACAACAGTCATCCCAACCCGTTTACCCACCCTTTGACCCTGTTCTAAACTTTGAACCAAGCTGAATTTGTACCTCCTAGTTTACAATGAGGACATTGCAAAACTTAGGCATGGGGGTGTTAAAGTGCAAACATATGGAAATTCAATTCTTTTTGGGGCTCTCACAAAAAAAAATACATATTAAAAAATAATAAAAATAATAAATAAAAGAAAAAGAAGAGAGGAGAAAGGGGAGAAAATTTTTTGAAATGATTGCAAATCTTTCTTGAGGAGGAAAGAGGAGGAAATTCAAATGTCAAAAAGGAGCAAAATCAAGAAAAAATTGATAGTCATAGTAAATGATTATAGAATTTACTTAAATTCTAGACCTAATCGAAAGAAAGATTAAGTCCTAAAATGCTAAAGACAATGAGATTAGTATGACTGCTGATCTTAGGCCTCTTGGGCTTGTTTTAGGGCTTAAACATTCACGTATCTGTTAAGATCCAGATTAGTCCTCAAGAGGTTAAGGAAAGTGTGAAGCTAATGTAGTAGGTCTACGGCTTAGTGATTATTCGACCCTATTGCGTGCCCTTTGGTGTGTGAGACTTGGTAACCTAAGCACCTAAAATTAGACACCAGTATGGTTCAGTGCGCTTAATAAAGAAAATCACGGCAAAAGCATTCTATTCTGAAAAGTCATCTCAAAGATCTAGCTTAGGAGAGGCTCAACAACACAAGTTGATTGGACGAGTCCCCGTTGCGGAGAGGCGGGAAATTCCCATCAAAGATGCGTAATAACATATCATCTCCTCAGTGCTTGTCTCCTATGATATCTAAATATCCTACCGGGGGCATGTAAGCACCTTGTGCTGATTTAGGTGCCATGGGCGGGATTATCCTAAAATGTAAATTGTCAGGGCCTGAATTTAGCTATAGAACGTCATGGGTGGCACTATCTCAAAGTGTCGAAAGCCAGGGTTCTAGGGGTTGCAATGGGCAGTTCTATCTCGAAGCATTGAAAGCTAAGGACCCTTCGAGGATTGATGGTGGGGACAAGGAATCCGATACAGATCGTGTTTAGGGGCAATTAAAGGTAGAATCTAGGGAAAATTAAAAGAAAAGAGAGAAAACTCTCAAAATGAAAAATCCTTCTCCATCTCTCTTTTACAAAAATGCACTGGCAAATTGAACCTAGGCTTACTACATTCTACACACAAGTGATTTAACCATTGGGTTCAATGAACCTCTGGGTAGCTTTTGTGGGCCTTAGAAACCTTCACTGCAAACTCAAGATGAAGCTGGTCAGGTCTGGATCTTAATTAATGCTTGAGTACCTGTTGGCCTATTATTCACATTCTGAACTAATTTTTAGAGAGTGGAACAAATCAGGCATCTAAACTTCGAAGCATGGCCAGCTGAAGATCAACTGACCCTAGCTAGATCTAGGGTCATAGCATGGCATTCTAACTGGATCAACTCATCCCTAGCTTCATTTAGCTCTTTTCAGCTGAATGGTAGCTCTAGCTAGTTCACCTTAGTTCCATTCAGCTCACCTTAGCTGAATGGCAACTCAAACTAACTCAAGTCAGTTGATCCCAGCTCCATTCCTGCTCCTCCAACTCAGAAGAGTTCACTGGAAGTTCAACCTGACTAGGACTAGCTACTAGCTAGACTTGGTCAGCTAAAGATGACCTTAACCAGCTCAAGCCAGCTCAAGTCCAGCTCCTGGAGGCTCAACTTTGCTCAACTTAGTTGAGCTGAGCTACTTGACCTAAGCTAGCTACTTTAGCTAGCTCAATAATCTCCAGGAAGACCAGACCTAGCTTACCTTAGCTAACATCAGCAGAAGACAACACATCTTAGCTTGGCTTAGCAGCTAGCAAAGAACTAGCAAGCTAAGCTAGCTAAGGTAGCTCCTTGTAGCTCTCTTCAGTAGCCATTAGCTCTAGTGCAGCTCAAGACAGCCTCCTCCAGCTCATCACCTCCAATACCCTAGCTCCCTCTACCTCTCTCCCTAACTCTCTACTAGCTAAGCTAGTCCACCTCCATGGCATCCATACCTGTTAAGACCTGTACTATTAAAACACTTTAAGACATCTGGGACTTGGGTCAGATGTCTGGAAATCAATTTTTTTGTGTGTACGTCCTCGAGTCTACGAGCATGCCGCGCGCAGACAGTACGCAGCCGCATTCCTTCTCTCTCCACTCGCCGACGAAACCCTAACCCGTGCCTACCTAAACCCCTCTCCTATCCCACGTTCACCACCCCACTTCCAAGCACCTTCTCCTTCCTCCAGCGAGAGCGAGAGCAGCGAGTGCAGCTGAGCGAAGCTGTGGAGAGGAGAGCACGTGAGCTTGTGAGGGAGTTCGCCGGAGAGCTCACGGTCAGTCAGCACGTGCGCGAAGCAGAGAGTTGTATCGGGGAGGTCCTCCCCGACACTGCTGCAGTCGGAGCAGTAGGCGAGCGAGCACGGTGCGGCCACTCGCGACGCGAGAAGACGAAGGCAGGTTCTGTTTCTGGGATTTTCCCAAAATCAAACGTCTGGACAGATGTCCAGACGATGTAGACGACGTCTGGAAGAAGCTCCAAATGACTGAGAGGTAAGTTCCGCGTCCCACACCTTCTTTGCGGATACGGCCATGCAAGGCATTCCGCCGAGGCACTGCTCCGTGCCATTTTGAGAAGATTTTTGCATCGTACGTGTAGGATTCGCTTTGGGAAGGCACGAGACATGCCCTTCCACACAGTTCAGACATCTGGGCGAGGCAACAGACGGCGGGAAGTGTCTCCAGACATCCGGAGAGGTGGTCGGACGTCTGAAACTAGGTCTAGACAGTTCAGTAGAGTCCTTGGACATCTGAGGAGTAACGTAGAGTCAAGGTATGGTTCTGGACTCTTTTAAGATGTCTGGAAGGTGTTCCAGATGTCTGATATGAATCAGTGTTGCAGTTTTTGACCCGTTTAGGGTCCGTTTGAGGTTCGATTTCCGCAATTAAGATTCCGTTGTTCTTCGTATAGGTTCCTATACTTGTGGAATACTTTTTATCCTGTTCCGAATGGTTTCTTGTGATTGATCCTTGTGATAAGACCTCGTTCCGTTGTGGATTTGGGGTTTGCTAAGGCACGTGGACCTGCCGATCAAGCCCCCATTACTCCTGGGTTTACTGGTAGAGTGGCCTCCCCTAGTTTAATTACAAACATGAATGCATATCTGGAATGAATGTTAGATCCTAGGGTATGGCATGAATCCTAGGACTAGAAACCCTGAAATGGTTGTATGGAATGTATGAATTGCAGTCTTGGATGAATAAATAGAATAATAACAATTGCCTGTAAATGGATAACAGCTGCCTGTGAAATGTAAAGTACTGTTGTTAGCAACTGTTGCATGTAAATTCCTGTTGTTTATAATTAAATACGAGCTGCCTGTATATGAATTGGAAATGGAAGATTGAATGTTGGAAACACGAGCTACCTGCGAATAAACCTGAAATGTGAATAGTAACGTTACATGCTACATGTGTAGAACCTGAGAAATGGAAATAAGAAATGATGAAACCTAGTATGCCTTGGCCTGAAAAACATGAGCATGAACCCTATGGGGAATTAGGAGTAGAACTCCTGGAAAATAAATGGAATGGAACTGGAAATGTGAATGGGGAAGTGAGCTGGCCCTTGAGTACGGAGTACCAAGGAGAGCAACTGTCCCCCTGCTTAATGCAAAGTAGAGCTAGCCGCCCTAGGGTTGGGACCCAAGGTTAGGATTGGCCACTTTGCACCGACTTTTTGGCCCTCGCGTACACAGTACCGAGGAGAGCTACTAGTGTAGGGAGAGAGCTAGCCATCCAATGGGACCTAGGGTTCAGCTAGCCACCTTACACCGACTTATTAGGCCCACTGGGCAAACCAGGGCAGTCAGGCGAGGGTGCGCGGACTATGGAGGGGCGAGACCCCTGTTTGGTTCTTAGGGGCTAGACCCCTGTTACTGAGAGGGCTATGCCCTATACTGGTTTCGTGCTATGCTTTGGGCGCACCCGTTAACGGAAACGACTGACCGCGTGCCAGTGCAGGGTAGCTACCTGTGCATTTATCGCAAGTGTTGTAGTCACCGTTACGTCTGTCAACGACCTTGGGGTGGTTGACTGAGTGTAGGACCATCACGAGGGACTCTCCCGGCCAGGAGAGCACCATGTGCTACTTCTACTCTTCGAAAAAGACTGTAATCAAGATCGTTCCCACGAGGAACATTTGAGATCAAGAAAAAGTCTTGATAAATAAACCAAGTGATGAAAGAAAGAATATTTAGTTAAATAAAGAAAGAAATTGAAAATAACAGCTACCTGTCCACCTTTACTGTTTTTAGTTATCTGGTTGCCACTCTACTCAGCGTTCGTTGATTTCGTGTACTCAAAACCTTTCTCAGGTCCAGGTGTTGAGCAGCCAGAGCCTACGGCTGCAGTAGGTGCTGGGCCCAGTAGAGCCCAGTAGTTGTACCTTTTTGTTGTACCCCATTTTCGTTGTAGTGAGTATTTTTATTACACTTCTGTACTCTTTTATTGTAAACTTTATATTCCTGTACCTGTTTAAATTTTCTACTGTTGTGGTGGTATGTACTGTAGTAGTTTATTCCTTTACTATTGTACTTTTGTTACTGTTAGTTGCTTGCATGGTGAATGTGGTTATTTTACTGCTTTTTGCTTACTTGCTCGTTGGACAACTGGGTCTTAGGATCAGTCGAGTCGGTCCGATCTCGTGTCCTGTAGGGATTCAGGAACTGGGTCCTAACAAGACGATATCAAAGCAAGGTCATCCCGAAAAGTGAACCAACTAGCTGGAAAATAACCAATTCATGTGCTCGTAACTAGAGTAACCACCACAATGTACCTTTTGACATCTATTTTGATTGTCTTTGTTAAAGATCTATGGAATTGACATCTTTTCTGTTCTGTGTTCGCGTCTCCTTGCAGGAGATGCCTCGACGTGGGGTCAACGAAGCGGGCCGCAGACGCGGCCGAGGATGAGGTCGAAGGGGCGGGCACGTTGAGCCCGACACCTCAGTGGACCAGCCACTACTTCCGGGCATTCAGGCCCAGGACCACGCCCAACTGCTACAGGAGATCATACGAGAGGAGCTCCACCCACCTCCACAGGCGCCTCTTCCTGGGGCTGTGGAGGGGGAGTCCTCTATGGGACCGTGAGACAGGCACAGCGTTGGACGTGGGGGAGGGGGTGGCCCTCCACCGCCCCTACCTTCCTCTGACACTTCCGAGAATGAGCCCTCCTTGCCTAGAGGCGTACCAGTTTCCCCACTTCAGCACCATTACGAGCTTTTCAGATAGTTCCGAAAGCTGAAGTCCCCCTCCTTCAAGAGGGATGAGGACCCGACCGAGGCAGAGGATTGGCTCGAGCAAATCGAGAAGGTGTTTGACACCCTTCGCTCCCCTGTGGAGTGCCGCGTGGCCTTTGCCACGTACTAGCTGGAGAGCATGGCACACAGGTGGTGGAGGGCAGTCAGGGGTCAGGAGAGGGTCGAGCTGACTTGGGACCAATTTGTCACCCTCTTTTGCGAGTAGTACTTCCCCCAGATGTGGCAGGACCAAAGGAGGTGGGAGTTCCACACTCTCCTCCAGGGGACAATGACCGTGAGCGTGTACTGCATGCGTTTCCTGGAGCTATCCCGTTTCACCGCGACAGCTGTGGCTACCGAGGAGGAGCGCCTTTGGAGGTTCACCGAGGGGATCCAACCTGCTATTCGGGGGTATGTAAAACCCTTGAAGCTGCCTACGTTCTCGAGGGTGGTGGAGGCAGCTATGACATATGAGGAGACCAACCTGTCCGCACGTGACACTAACAGCGGGAAGAAGAGGCCCTACCAACCAGACTACTCACAGGGCCAAAGAGAAAGGAGGCACGTGGCACCCGCAGGAGAGTCGTCACACTTTGCGGTGCCGTCAATGGCCTTTGGGGGCCCCCGACAGGGGCCAACTGCGAGCACCGGACCCCTGGCCAGCTGTTAGCAGGGACTTACTGAGGGTGGGAGTCGAGTTTCCCTTTGCTACCAATGTGGCCAGCCGGGCCACATCAGGAGGGACTGCCAGTCTAGGGCTGGAGGTCAGCAGATGCTCCCAGCGTCGAGCATTGGAGGACGAGCAGGAGGCTGAGGTTCCCAGGCACGTGGGGGAGGGCAGCAGTCGCGAGGAGGGTACCGGCCAGCGGCTACCCATCCGACGCAGAGTGTGGCTGCTTCGTCCGCACCTAGGGCTGAGGGGCGTAACAGCGCCCTGACACACAGAGACGCCAGAGCTTCAGGATAAGTGGTGGCAGGTATGGTTACAGTTTCCGGCAAACTAGTTTACACACTTTTTGATTCCGACGCCTCACACTCATTTGTCACTACTAGTTTTGCTGTTAGTTTGGGGTAGGACTGTGTTGTTAGAGGATCCGTTTGTGATCAGAGGTCCGAGTGGTCAGCTGTTTGTAGCTGAGGAGCTTTACACCGGTTGTGAGGTCAGTGTTGGGGGACACAGCCTCCCCGCTGATCTGATTGAGATACAAATGGAGGACTTTGGCATGATTCTGGGGATGGACTGGCTGTTCGCTTACCATGCCTTGCTGGACTGCTTTAAGAGGAAGATCATCTTCTCCATACCGGAGTTGCCTCCTTTTGAGTTTCACGGATAGCCAGTGGACGGAGGCTTCAGGTGAATTTCTGCACTTCAGGAGGCGAGACTTTTGGGCCAGGGGTGTGAGGGCTTCCTGGCTTGTGTGGTGGTGGAGCCCAACCCTATGGCAGACTTTTAGAGTATCCCGGTGGTCAGAGAGTACCCCAACGTGTTCCCAGACGAGTTGCCAGGACTACTGCCCGAGCGTGAGATCGAGTTTGAGATCTCACTGGTATCAGGAACCAGCCCCATTTCCACAGCACTTTACAGGATGGCACCCCTTGAGTTGCGAGAGCTCAAAACCCAGTTGCAGGACCTTCTGGAGAAGGGCTTTATGAGACCCAGTGCGTCTCCATGGGGAGCCCTGGTATTGTTTGTGAAGAAGAAGGATGGTACCCTACGCCTTTGTGTGGACTACAGACAGCTGAATAGGGTCACCATCAAGAACAGGTATCCGCTGCCGAGGATTGACGACTTGTTTGACCAGTTGCGAGGTGCCATGGTATTCTCCAAAATAGACTTGAGGTTTGGTTACCACCAGTTGAGGATCAAGGAGACAGACGTCTCCAAGACAACTTTCCACACCCGGTATGGACACTACGAGTTTTTGGTCATGTCATTTGGGCTGACCAACACCTCCGCTACCTTCATGGATTTGATGAATCGGGTGTTCAGACCGTATCTGGATATGTTCGTGGTGGTATTTATTGATGATGTGCTCATCTACTCTCGAGATCAGGCGCAGCACGGACAGCACTTGCAGATGATTTTGGACACACTGAGACGACGTAGGCTGTGCACCAAATACAGCAAATGCGAGTTCTGGTTGAGGGAGGTAGCCTTCTTGGGTCATGTGATCTTCGAGGATGGCTTAGCTGTGGACCCAACCAAGGTTGAGGCAGTGCTCAGGTGGGAGAGACCGCATACAGTGACAGAGATCCACAGTTTCTTGGGACTGGAAGGCTACTACAGTCGGTTTATCAGGGGCTTCTCACAAATTGCACAACCTATGACACAGCTGACCCGGAAGGACGTGCCCTTTTCTTGGATAGATGCTTGTGAGGCGTGTCTTCAGGAGCTGAAGGAGAGGCTGACTTCAGCTCCTGTGCTTACCATCCCAGACAGCAGTGGCAGGTTCGTTATGTACACGGATGCCTCTTTGCAGGGGTTAGGGGGTGTGCTCATGCAGAGGGGTCACGTTGTCGCTTACGCTTCACGGCAATTGAAGCCCCATGAGCATAGCTACCCTACCGACGACCTGGAGCTAGCAGCTGTCGTCTTCGCACTGAAGACTTGGAGGCACTACCTGTACAGTGAGACCTTTGAGATTTTCACAGATCATAAGAGCCTCAGATACTTGTTTGATCAGAAGGAGCTCAACATGAGACAGAGACGTTGGTTAGAGCTCCTGAAGGATTATGACTGCAGCATTTCCTACCATCCGGGGAAGGCCAACGTGGTGGCTGACGCCTTGAGCCGGAAGGCGCCCGCCCACTTGGCCAGTCTACAGGCACAGAGTTGGAGACTCATGGAGGAGATGGGCAGTTGGCGACCCCTAGAGTTATTGGGGCATTGTGGGGCAGTGACTGTGACCCGGCAGACGAGGCCAAAGCTGATAGACCGCATCATCACAAGATAGATGGCCGATCCGTACCTACAGTCGTTGTGTGACGGAGTACTGTCAGGGGACCCTGGGGGCTTCTCCTTTACAGACGAGGTGCTGCGCATGAGGGGACGTTTGTGCGTTCCCAGGGACGAGGAGCTGTTGAGAGAGCTCCTGACTGAGGCACATGATTCCAGGTTCACCATACATCCCGGAAACACAAAGATGTATCATGATTTGAGTCGCAACTTTTGGTGGAGGGGAATGAAGCGGGATGTAGGTGAATTTGTGCAGCAATGTTTAGTGTGCCAGCAGGTGAAGGCTGAGCATCAGAGGCCTACAGGGCCGTTGCAGCCACTTCCAGTGCTAGAGTGGAAGTGGGAGAGCATCACCATGGACTTGGTGGTGGGCTTGCCCGTTACCCAGCGAGGACACGATGCAGTCTGGGTGATCATAGACATATTGACAAAGACGGCACGTTTCTTGCAGATCCAAGTCACTTTGGGACCAGCACAGTTGGCAGAGAGGTATATCCGCGACGTGGTACATCTACACGGAGTTCTGTGAGAGATAGTATCTGATCGGGATACGATTTTGGGCTGAGTTTCAGCAAGCCTTGGGGATACGGTTGAGGTTCAGTACAGCATACCACCCCCAGACGGACGGACAGTCAGAACGCATGATACAGACGCTTGAGGACCTTTTGCGTGCTTGTGTACTAGACTGGAGGGGCTCTTGGGAGGAGTACTTACCCCTGACAGAGTTTGCATATAATAACAGCTATCACTCGAGCATCGGCATGGCACCCTACGAGGCTCTGTACGGACAGAGGTGTACTGCACCCTTGAGTTAGGTTGAGGTAGGGACCAAGTGGGAGGTTGGCCCCAGGCTGATCCGACAGAGTCAGGAGGTGATTGAGCAAATTCACAGGCGACTCCGCACTGTCAGGAGTAGGCAGAAGAGCTATGCAGATCGGAAACGCTAAGAGGTGCAATTTGAGGTTGGGGATCATGTCTTCCTTTGCGTTTCGCCCATGAAGGGCCTGTAGCGTTTTAGGGTGAAAGGGAAGCTCGCGCCAAGGTTTGTGGGACCCTTTGAGGTCATGGAGCAGGTTAGACCCGTTGCTTACAGGCTTGCCCTTCCTCCCTAGCTTTCTAGTGTGCACAACGTGTTCCACGTGTCCAACCTCAAGAAGTACATCGCCGATCCCACTCACATTCAGAGCCATGAGAGCGTCGAGGTGGGTGACGACCTGACCTACCCCGAGTGGCCAGTGCAGATACTAGATAAAGTCGTCCGGAGTCTGAGACGGAAGCAGGTACCCCTGGTGAAGGTCTTGTGGAGGAGACAGTGGTACGAGGAGGTTACCTGGGAGCCTGAAGCGACGATGCGAGAGCGGTACCCGGAGCTCTTTGAGGGTACGTCTTTCTAGACTGGCTTCGTTCCTCTTTGAGTTTGTTATGCGTATGTTGTTCTTTTCTGCACCCTAGCTAACGCATGTTTCGGGGCTGAAACTTCCTTTGAGTTTGTTATGTTGTTAAGACCCGTACTATTAAAACACTTTAAGACGTCTGGGACTTGGGTCAGACATCTGGTCAGACGTCTGGACACCTTCCCAGATGTCTGGAAATCAATTTTTTTGTGCATACGTCCTCGAGTCTGCACGCATTCCAGGTGTAGACAGTACACAGCAGCATTCCTTCTCTCTCCGCTCGCCGACAAAACCCCAACCCACGCCTACTTAAACCCCTCTCCTCTCCCTCGTTCACCACCCCACTTCCAACCACCTTCTCCTTCCTCCAGTGAGAGCAGCGAGTGCAGCTGAGCGAAGCTGTGGAGAGGAGGAGCAGCGAGGGGAAGAGAGGAGAGCGCGTAAGCTCGTGAGGGAGTTCGCTGTAGAGCTCATGGCCGGTCGGTGCGTGCGCGAAGCGGAGGGGTGTGTCGGGGAGGTCCTCCCCGACACTGTTGCAGTCGGAGCAGCAGGCGAGCGAGCGCGGCGCGGCCATGGGAGGGGCAAGAAGACGAAGGCGGGTTCTATTTATGGGATTTTCCCAGAATCAGACGTCTAAACCAACGTCCAGACGACATAGACGACATCTGGAAGAAGATCCAAACGACTGAGAGGTAAGTTCCGCGTCCCACACCTTCTTTGCAGATACGGCCATGCAGGCCGTTCCGCCGAGGCACTGCTCTGTGCCATTTTGAGAAGATTTTTGCATTGTGCATGCAGGATTCGCTTTGGGAAGGTGCGGGACACGCCCTCCCACGCAGTTCAGACATCTGGGCGAGGCACCAGACAGTGGGAAGCATCTCCAGACGTCCGGAGAGATGGTAGAACGTCTAGAACTAGGTCCAGACGGTTTAGCAGAGTCCCTGGACATCTGAGGAGTAGCGCAGAGTCGAGGTACGGTTCTGGACTCTTTTAAGATGTTTGGAAGGTGTTCCAAACGTCTGATATGAATCAATGTTGCTGTTTTTAACCCGTTTAGGGTCCATTTGAGGTCTGATTTCCACAATTAAGAGTCCGTTGTTCTTCGTATAAGTTCCTCTACTTGTGGAATACTTTTTATCCTATTCTGAGTGGTTTCTTGTGATTGATCCTTGTGATAGGACCTCATTCTATTGTGGATTTGGGGTTTGCTGAGGCATGTGGACCTGCCGATCAAGCCCCCATTACTCCTGGGTTTACTGGTAGAGTGGCTTCCCCTAGTTTAATTACAAACATGAATGCATATCTAGAATGAATGTTAGATCCTAGGGTATGGCATGAATCCTAGGACTAGAAACCCTGAAATGGTTGTATGGAATGTATGAATTGCAGTCTTGGATGAATAAATAGAATAATAACAATTGCCTGTAAATGGATAACAGATGCCTGTGAAATGTAAAGTACTGTTGTTAGCAACTGTTGCATGTAAATTCCTGTTGTTTATAATTAAATACGAGCTGGCTGTATATGAATTGGAAATGGAAGATTGAATGTTGGAAACACGAGCTACCTGCGAACAAACCTGAAATGTGAATAGTAACATTACATGCTACATGTGTAGACCTGAGAAATGGAAATAAGAAATGAGGAAACCTAGTATGGCTTGGCCTGAGAAACATGAGCATGAACCGTACGGGGAATTAGGAGTAGAACTCCTGGAAAATAAATGGAATGGAACTGAAAATGTGAATGGGGAAGTAAGCTGGCCCTTGAGTACGGAGTACCAAGGAGAGAAACTATCCCCCTGCTTAGTGCAGAGCGGAGCTAGCTGCCCTAGGGTTGGGACCCGGGGGTAGGATCGGCCACTTTGCACCGACTTTTTGGCCCTCATGTACACAATACCGGGGAGAGCTACTAGTGTAGGGAGAGAGCTAGCCACCCCACAGGGCCCGGGGTTCAACTAACCGCCTTACACCGACTTGTTAAGCCCATTGGGAAAATCAGGGTAATCAGGAGAGGGAACATGGACTGTGGAGGGGCGAGACCCCTGTTTGGTTCTTAGGGGCTAGACCCCTCTTAC
The DNA here is from genome assembly GCA_037157565.1 of Thalassia testudinum. NCBI lineage: Eukaryota > Viridiplantae > Streptophyta > Magnoliopsida > Alismatales > Hydrocharitaceae > Thalassia > Thalassia testudinum. The sequence goes on from JAZHRO010000031.1 coordinate 153,741,839, forward strand.
TGAGAGGGCTATGCTCTATACTGGTTCCGTGCTACGCTTTGGGCGCACCCGTTAACGGAAACGACTGACCTCATGCCAGTACGGGATAGCTACCCGTGCATTTATCGTGCATGTCGTAGTCACCGTTACGTCTGTCAGTGACCTTGGGGTGGTTGACTGAGTGTAGGACCACCACGGGGGACTCTCTCGATTAGGAGAGCACCACGTGCTACTTCTTTACGGAAAAGACTGCAATCAAGATTGTTCCCACGAGGAACATTCGAGATCAAGAAAAAGACCTGATAAATAAACCAAGTGATGAAAGAAAGAATATTTAGTTAAATAAAGAAGGAAATTGAAAACAACAGCTACCTGTCCACCTTTACTGTTTTTAGTTAGCTGGTTGCCACTCTACTCAGCGTTCGCTGATTTCGTGTACTCATAACCTTTTTCAGGTCCAGATGTTGAGCAGCCAGAGCCTACGGCTGCAGAGGGTGCTAGGTCCAGTAGAGCCCAGTAGTTGTACCTTTTTGTTGTACCCTGTTTCCATTATAGTAAGTATTTTTGTTACACTTCTTTACTCTTTTATTGTAAACTTTATATTCCTGTACCTGTTTAAATTTTTTACTGTTGTGGTGGTGTGTACTGTAGTAGTTTACTCCTTTACTGCTGTACTTTTGTTACTGTTAGTTGCTTGCATGGTGAATGTGGTTATTTTACTACGTTTTGGTTACTTGATCGTTGGACGACTGGGTCTTGGGATCAGTCGAGTCGGTCCGGTCTCGTGTCCTGTAGGGATTCGAGAACCGGGTCGTAACAATTCCTAACCCTAAAACCTACCTAGCTAAGCTCCACCAAATAGCCCTAAACCTAGTCCACCTAAGCTCCTAGTCCTAAACCTTTTTTGGAGACAACCCTTCACCACCCTTCAACCCACTACCACCACAAAAGTGGTGCCAAAACCACCTACAACCACCCTTAGATTTAGCGCCACTTTTCCCTCCAAAACACCCCCACATCCAAGCCATACACCTACCCTACAAAATCGTCCCTACCCTACACATAACCCCCCTTCTAGAACTCTCCTTGGTGGTGCCAAAATGGAGGCTTCTTCATTTTTGGTGCCACCTTTAGTTGCCCTTCCACCACATAACCACCACCTATGCACCCCTCTACTTGGCACCAAAAACCCTCCACCATAGGATCACCTAACCACCTCCTAAAGCCCATCCTAGCCATACACCTAATCTCTACACCAACCTCCACTCTCCACTTCTATAAATACCCTCCTAACTACCACCAAAAAAATCATCTCCTCCATTAGTTAGGTTCCACCCATACCACCTTCATCCACGCCAAGAAAGAAGAAGAGAAGAAGATCAAGGTGGCACACACCCACCCCCTTGGTTCCTTCTACTTCTTCCTCTTCCTTGTGCCACGCCAAGGAGGAGGAGCTCTTCATCGAACAGGGATAGCCAAGAAAGAGGAGGAGCAAGGTGGTTGAAACCCACCTTGGAGGAAAGCTTGGAGGAGTCATCATATCAGAAGCAAGGATGAATTCTTTTCATGCAAAAGAGTTGCTGTGCTTGGAGCAAGGACCACTCCACCTTCTCTAGAGGATTTTTCTTCATCTCTATTTTCTTTGAATTATCTAGTGTAGTTTTTCTTTTTGTTGTAAGAAGCATTCAGCTACTTATCCCTTACTTTGCTAGTAATATAAAGTTGTTTATTACCTTCAATTTCATGCTTTCTAGCTTAGTGTGCCTTTCATGTTGCTATTAGTTTATTAGTGCACCACATCTTCTTCTTCTAATTACCCTAGGCGCACTTTCCTAGGGTGAGCTTAGAAGAGAAGGCTCTCTTCTTGTCACTTAGGGTTAGTTGTAGCATAATTCATCTTTGCATCAATCCCAATTATTTCCAAAACCATAAAAACAATAAAACAAAAATCACAAAAAATATATGTGTTGATTTGAGAAGCGAGAGAGAGAGAACCATTTCATGTGACTAACAAATTGACCTCCTTGGATGACCCTAGATATTCACCCTATCAAGGTTATAAATGTAAAAGTTTGATTGAGAATTTACACATTGCAACGACACTAATTGCACCATTTAACAACCGCATATTTCCCACATCAGTGCTAAGTTCATTTACCTATTTGGGCTCTATAGGGTTTTGTTTTTCTCTTTTTCTTTGTGATTGGGTATTTGCTTGGCGAATTCCAGTCTCATTCGTGAGACAAAACACTCGTCATGGAGAAGAGGGATTTGAGGTATGCTAACCTTGATTCAAAGTAGTGTGGTTGTAAGAGGTTGAGTCACCCTCATTTAAGTGACTCGGTTAGTAGATTTGATCTGCTAGTTAGATCAGGAAATACTAAACTGAGAGGTTTAGGTGGTGGATTTTACCCGAGTTTGGGTTTCCACCTAAAAGTCATTGTGTGCTTGTGAGATTACTTTTTGTGTAATTATTTACATAATATTTCCATATCTTATTTTCATACCACACATCTCACCCCCTCTGTCGAGAATTGCAAGAGAGAGAGCTGCTTTGTGAGAGAGGGGGTAGTTTGCATTGAAAAGCTTTGGCTTGATACATAAGCCATCTGTGGCTCTTCACGGACGTCTAATTGATGAAGAAATTGAAGAGTTTGATTTGGCTAACTGCTGAAGAAAGAATGAAGTTACTAAGCTAAGGAATTTGGTTAAGTGTTGATGAGTTGTCCACTTGAGAATTGAGAAGAGTCTAATTGGGAATTGAGCCTAAGTGCAAATGCTTAATTGGTGGTCCCAACCACCATTTTTTTTAGGCTTTCATTATATTTGTTTTACTGAACTTGAGATACAATTTGGATCCTTATTGAATATATTTTTAGTTGATTATTCATTACATATATTCTTCTTGTGATTGTTGATTATTATGCTCATTTATATTACTTGACTAGTGATTGAATTCCAATTTTGCTCTCTGCGAACGACCTCAGAACTCATGTTTTTCGAGTATTTATAAATTTAAAGGTCGATTCAATTTTCATCGCTATACTACGACACGTTTTCCTAAATTATGACGATTTTCACTACAATAATTGTATTCTTTGGGTTGTTTGTTAAGTTTAATACATCTAAAATGCTGTCCATTACATTCTTCGTAATGTACATAACATCTAAATTGTGTTACACAGTCAAATCCTGCCAATATGCAAGCTTCATAAAAAATATTCTTTTCTTCCTAAATCCTAAATGTCGCAAGGAAGTCAAGTCATTTTTGAGAAGACGACCCAAACGTATTTCACCGAGCTGTTGCAATATCTCCATGACTTTCATACCAGACAACCCAATAGAGTCTGTACTCAGTTTATTTTTTAGATTCTTTGACGAATACCAGCATGCTTTACCATTAAATCTATCTTCGAATTGTGATGTTCGCCATCTATGTTCAATGGGCAAAATTCTGCGATGTCATAAGTAACAAAACTTCTTACTTTCAGGTAATCTCAAGTGATGAGTATCATCCATACAGATTGAACATGCAAACTCTCCTTCATACTCCATCTTGACAAATTAGAATATGCTGAAAAATCAGCGATTGTCCACAATAATGTTGCGTGCAACTAAATGAATTCTTTCTTGTGTGTGTCATATGTTTAAATACAACTGTACCACAAGACTTTTAGTTCATCAATCAACGGTTGGAGATAAACATTTATCGCATTTCCTGGTTGCTTAGGGCCTGGGATAAGGAGGGTCAACATCATAAATACATATTACATGCATAACTATGGAGGTAAGTTATAAGTTAACATCACCACCAGCCATATGGAATATGACAGATACAAGTTCTTGAATGGGTTGAATCCATCTCTTACAAGTCCCAATCTCACTTTCCATGCCTCCTCTGAGAATGATGCATGATTCTCGTTAAATATATTCCACTCATCAAAATCTGTTGGATGACGGATGCGTCCATCTCTTGATCTATTCTCCTAATGCCACGTCATCAATTTTGTTGTTTTACTTGATATGAATATGCGTTATAGCCTAGAGATCAGTGGAAAATAATGGAGAACCTTTTCCAATTGTTTCTTTCTGTATGTGTTTATTGATTTACCCATCCTATACCTTTCCTCACCATATTCGGGACAATTACTAAACCCTGAGTACTCATTTCTACATAGGACACAATCATTTCGATAGGTCTCAATCTTCTGGCATTTCAGTCCAACCCCACATATCTGCTTCTTCGCATAATACCATGACCTAGGGTACTCAGTAGGATTATTTAGCAACTCCCCAATGAATTGAAGTACCTTAGACATTAATTTTGCTGTGGCTCTGTTCATCACTTTCATCTAAAATAATTTCAAAAGGAATGACAACTTCGACATTGACATTATTCCATGAGCAATAGAATCCCCTGCTGCCTTGACTGCATCGTAAAACCCATTACAATCTCGTAATGTCTCATCGTCATCTACAACCTTAGGGTCTGTAGCTCTCATATCATGTAACATTTCATCTATTTCTTCTCCTTGATTATCATCAGTTTGTTCTAAATCGTCAATTCTATCATATTTGACTTCTCTTGTGATATGCTTACCAACTGTTACATAATGTTGTCCAATTACGTAATGCTACCACCAACTGTTACATATCGCATTCTCAAAAATAGTGTCTTAATCATGGAAAAACCCATTCAAACAGCATCTACATGGGCATTAAATCAGCCCAAGAAATTCTCCTCGTTAAAATGTCTTCTTATCATCATTAAATGCCCACTCCAGAAGTGAAATCACTTTATTCTTGTATTTGTAGTAATTTGAATTCCTCAAACTAATCCATGACTTATCCATGATAACCTAAATTTCAATGTCAACCACTCAGAAGATAGATTCAAATAAGGAAAATATGTGTATTTTAAGAAGATTTTCACTTAATAGTCCATCTTTGAAGATTTGATCACATAGTTACTTCTTACATGCAACTAGTGTTTGGAGAAATTTCGACAGCATTTTCCCACACTTCTTCAGTATACCCCCCAAGATTGTCCTAATAGCCCTCACTTAAGGGTGCTTTAAGAACGTAGCTAAGATCAATTGGTATACCAGAGAAGGATGACAAAATGCAATTAAAATTTCTTCAAATACTAGCTACATGCAAGAAGTAACCCTAAGTTGTGATCAAATCTTCAAGGACCCTCTTTAGCCTGGTACTTCACCTAACTAAAGACGATCGAGTCTTATAGCATGCTATAAAGCTAACACATCGTGCATATAAGTGAAGTATACACACACTCCACATTGTCCGTATAGCATAATCATAAGTCTCGATAGGCAAATATTTTGACACAGCTATATCTCTCTCACAACCTATACCTTAGGAGTTGAACTCCTATTGTCTGTCATCAGGTGCATTTAAATTTGTGCAAGTGTGTGTCTAAATTTAAAATGATTCTAAATTTAATTAATAAATTATTACAGTGCAAAACATAAAAATACTAAGCCTTAAACTGAATGACTAAACCCAAAAATTATAAACTAAACCTAAACTCTAAATTCTATACCCAAAATCCTAAAAATAAAACCCTAAATCATAATTCAATAGTCAAAACCCTAAATCAAAAATCAAAACTCGAAACCTATATCCAAAGCCTAAAATAAAAAATCGTAAACCTAAACTCGAAATAAAAAACCTAAACTTAAACCCTAAACAGAAAATCCTAAATCTAAAATAAAAATCCTATAACCTAAAACCAGAACTCAAAATAAAATATCCTAAACCTAACCTGAAACCTTAAACACAAACCCCTAAAACCTAACCTAAAAGCAAATAACCATAAATGTAAACCCTAAACACAAAACCCTAAACCCAAAATGTAAACCCTAATCATAAACCCTAAGCCTATACCTACACACAAGTTGTAAGTCGAAAATTTTCACCAGAGTTTCCCTTATAATCTAGAATATTTCTCAAATCTTGCAATCAAAAAAGCCCATCGCAACAAATGTGGGTACCCTACATTTCACTTATATAATAACATGCCACACAAGCATTCAAATTAAACTCCAACTAAAGTCAGCATTTAACCACTATATATATGGGCACACCCCACAAAAAACAATTAACATGTTATTATACGAAACATTTAAGTAAACATAATTAACTGAACATTTAATTTACACAATTAACATGTTAATTCAAATAATGTAATGCATTTACACATAATTAATAAAACATTAATTGCATTCAAATATTGCAATCAAACCTAACCTAAATACTTAAAAAATAAAAAATTTAACAAATTTTAACTAAGGTGACAAGGTGGTAGGGGGTGAGGATGATGGTGGTGGTGGTTTGCCACAGAGAGGGGAGGAGGGGGAGGGGCTCCAATAGGGGAGAAGATTTGTGGAGGAGAGGAGAGGAGCTGTTGCTGGTGGTGCATTGGAGGGCTGGTCATGGTGGCGAGGGAAGGAGGTGGGGGCACGGCCAAGGAAGGGGATTGGAGGAGGAGAGGAGGAGGAGGGCATGGAGGGTGCTGGAGGTGGTGGCAGTTGCAGTTCAGGTGTGGTAGTCACTGTGATGGTGGTCGCAGAGGGAGGAGGCGAGGTGATGGTAGTGGTAGCAGAGGCAATGGGAGGAGGAGGGGGAGGTTGTGTGGGTCGAGGAGGTGGTGGTGGTCGCAAAAGGGAAAGAGGAGGTAAGGTGATGGTGCTCGCAACAGAGGCGATGGGAGGATAAGGCAGTGGGGTGGCTATGCGCATTAAGGAGGTGGTGGAGGTTGCATTTCTTAGGTGGTGGTGGTCGAGGTGATGGTGGTGATGTCTAGTGACTCGCGGAGGCAAGCGGAGGAGGAGGGGAAATCGAGGAAGAGGAGGTACCTATGGAGGGGGTGAACGGCGAAGAGGAGGGGCCATGCAAGGAGGAGGGCCGGAGTCTCGACGTCGCTCGAGGAGGAGAACCGTAGTGTTAACGTCAAGCGAGAAGGTGGGACCGTTTTGATTTACGAGGAAGGTGGCGGGAGTCGAGGCTGCGTGAGGGATTTAAGTTGATGTTCGTCGACGATTTTAATGAAACCATCGAGTAAGCAACTCAAATATTTAACTTTTTCACTTCGATGGTTAGAAAATTAGACTTTACTCAATCGTTCCTAAAAACGATCACTTAAAATAACTACGTCGACGGTTATTAACCGATGACACTAGTCCCACCTACCCACTCTTTGAATTAAATAGGGCGAATTAATGAAATGAATATTCTCGACCGTTATTTGTAGAACAATTGAGTATAATAATATTGCTGACGATTCCTTAAACTATCGACTGTGGACCATCGGCAACAATGCAATTTCTACTAGTGCATACGCTATTCCTTCTTGCTTCAATACTACACGTGGTTTTGTCCCTATTGAGCCACTTCTCTCATCCCTGTATTTGTAACCCATTTTCAGGTACCGTTGCCGTGGCGTAGGCGACACGTCACGTTGGATTTAAGCCTAGGGGGACCTGGGAAATCATTCAAGTGTGAGTTTGTGCCTTCCTTCTAGGTTGGCTTTAGGTACCAGATGTAAATGTTTTAACTAAGCTTCTTTTATGGGGCCTTGTAGTTAGATAACTGTCTAATGTTGTAAGATCTGTACATTTCATATTGGGAGCTTTTGTATATGTAATGATGACAAACTGTGAGTGTATGGTAATGATGTAAATGCCTTTGTTATGGTGACACATTGCTAGTATTTCAACTATGTTTTTCCATTGTTTTTTTTCTTGTTTTACCACCTTTGGATGCAAGGTGTGCCCGCTTGAGTTTTATTGCTTTTATGTATTTCGTGACTTAATTGTGCGGTGTACCCACCTATATAATTGTGGTATGCGTGCACATTTACAAGTTACAGGTAGAAATTTTCAGAAAAATATCTATTAACAGGGGAAACTCTGTCGTATTTTCGGTAGGCTTCAACCCTTCGATTAATTTAAAGATTGACTTTCCTAGGGCGTACCTAATTAATGGGACTACGAATTATAACCCGAGCCACCTGGTAACTGGGACCTTGGTGTGCACACCCAATGATCTACTCTCAATCACTCAGGAGGATTATTGGGGCGTGACAACAAAAACAAGAACAAGATCAAGAGGAGGAAGTGCAGCAGCAGGGTGAGTAGAAAGGGAAGAATCAACATAAGGAGGAGGAGGAAAATCTGATCAAGTGGGAGATGGAGAGGAATCAACACAAGGAGGAGGAGAATTTGAAGGAGGAAGGGAAGGATAAGTAAAAGAAGGAAGAGGAGGAGAATCTAATATTGGAGGAGGGAAAAGATAAGCAAAAGGAGGAGGATATGAGGATGGAGGAGGTGAAACAGGCCCAAGAAAAGGAGGAGAAGCAGATAGGGGAGCATAAGAAGAAAGACCAACAACAGTAACAGCAAGAGAACAAGTAGATGGATGAGCACAAGCAAAAAATAGAGGTTGAGGTTAGAATAGATAATAATCACATTTGATGGGTAAAACCCAAATATCATCAGTGAGATTTGTAAAAACACCGATGATATCTCCAAAAACACCGGTGATAACTTAGAAAACACCAGTGATATCTTAGAAAGCACCAATAATATTTTCAAATGCACTTCCTGTTGAAGGGATCTAGCTAGGAGTTTATGTGTGTCTTGTTGTAGTAAAATCTCCTAAATAGAACTATCAATAAATAAAATTTATAACTCGAATATCTAAAAGAAGTCAGAGGTCAAACACAGGGAGCAAGTATTGTAATTCACACGCTAATCTCAATCAAAATAAATGAGCATAAGAATTTAAGCACAGTAATGATATTTAATGAATACTAATCTGTCATATTAAATATTCAATGAAGCTTAATGTATCTCAAAATAAATAGAAAAGCCAAAAGTGGTGATTTAAATCACAAATTAAGCCTTCTAAGCATGCATCACAATTTAACCAAATAATCCAATAGTAATCAGACATCTGGATCTCAAATCAGACGACTTAAATGTCGCCTGCTACAGTGCCTTTCTTCTTCAAAGTCTTCTCCTCATCATCTCTTCTTGTTTTTTTTGCTCTTTCTTCTTCTTCCTTCTGCTCACGCACAGGAGCCTTCTCCTCTTCTTTCTTCTTCACACACAAGGGGAACTCACTGCTCTGCAGCGACTAAGTGTCGAACATCTACATAGAGGAGCAAAACCCACCCCTCCCCCGCTCTCTCTCTCTCTCTTTCCTTCATACTCTCCTATTCTCTCAAATATCCAGGTTAATCAGGTATTCGGGTCGAGCACAGTAACCAGGTCCAGGCTCACCAGGGGTGGTGATGAGCAAGGAGTGTATAGTAGGCGGGTCGGGTCATGTGCATGGGTTAAGGGACCTCACCCCATGTGTTCTTGAGGTAGTAAGGCCATAAAAACAATTTAAGCCCATCCACGTGCTTGTCTCCCACCAATGTGGGACTATCTTTTGCCCTTCCTTCGTGTGCATGTTGTTGTGAGGATCTTCGTTCAATTGGCATGGCTGTAGCTGATGGAGTCCTCAACTAAAGACCTGGAGGTCTTCCTGGGCCTTGTCCATAGTGCCTAGAAGTATCAGCCACGAAGAATGTGGCTTAGAACACCACGAACGGGGTGGCAGCGACAACGGCGATGGCAAAGTGACAGTGAGACCTGTAAATTATACAAACGGCCTCTCGACCACATTAAAACAGCTCATGAGGTTCACCGTGGTGCGACGAGTATGGTGGCGGTGGTTGTGTGGTGCGAGCACGTGTATGGTAGTCGGTAGATGATGGAAATGAAGGTGCGTAAGTGGGTTGGTCGACAGGGAGTTTGGATGGGCGATAGGGTGGAATAGGTTAGGACTTTCTTTTGTGGTGATACAGCAGAGGTTGTGGAGTAGGTGGTGAGACGGTTGGAGGTGTGTGATGATGGGTAGACCTTAGCGGAGGTGTGGCCAGAGTGGAGGAAGATGATAGCGAACATAAGCGTCCAGGGTTATTTTTAGATTTTGAATATAGGGCTGCAACCTAGGGAACTAAGGAAACTTAACTAACCTAATCTAATGGTCGAAAGGGGTAGGGTCCGCGCCAATTTTGGCAGGCCGGCAACGGAGAAGACGAACTCTCCAGAGGGGGACAATAAGGAAGGAGGTTAGGGAGCCTTTGCTTTGACCGACGAGCGGCGGAGGAAGGTAAAGAAGATGATGGGCTACTTGATTTGACCATCTAATGGTTGAAAGAAAGGGGTTGAAGAAGCTCACGGGAGCTCGGTTGGAGACGGGCCAGAGGTAGGGAATTGAAGAGGTTTTTGGCCCCAAACCTTGCTAAGGAGGTGAGACTATGCACGACCTAGCTTTATAGAGCTTCAGGGAGAGCTTTGGATCAGGAAAGAAGGATTCCATGGCTTGGGCTTGAAGGAAAAGAACCCACGATTCTCGTGTGTTCGGACGAGCAATCTATGGAGACTTAAGACTCCACAATGATCTCAGATGATTCGTCTTCGTGTGAACATCAATCCCACCAATTTTGGTGGGATTTGATTGCCATTAGAGTAGGTTTCAGGTCAGTCAAGGTTGCTTGGAGGTCAGGTTTGACCTCAATGGCGGCAGGGGCCTTTGTGTGAAGATGATGACAAAGTTGGTGGGTTATTTGTAAGGATTTCAAAAGTTAGGGGCATATGTGTAAGGAAAAGAGTCAGAACAGGACTAGAATGCAAACTAGGTCAAGATGATCTCTAATTGGATCCAAATTTTGGTACAAACCTAATTTGGACCCAAGGAATCTGATGGTGAACTCAGATTTTTGTTTTGACCATGTTTGACTAGGTAATTTATGCAAAAACCTAAATTAGGGCAACTGTTCACCTGAGACTCTATTTTAGGTCAAAATGCATTCCAATGGTCAAATCAAAGGTACAAAACCTTAGGAAATATTTATCTATGATTTTTAGAAGGTTTAGATAAATTTTATCCTAACCAGAACCTTAGTTAATTAAGCAGGTCTATTTTTAAGGTTTCAGATGTCCATTAATTCTCATGATGCATGAGAACCTGTTTCTATCTGCATGAACCCACTTATTAGACTTTTATGACCATTTGACTTTTAATTAACCTCTGGGAAATCCTGTGATTACTCTTCATTTAGGATATTCTATTAAAACTGCAGATTTACCCCTATTTTACTGTTTATTTCTCAGAATGGATATGTAGTGAGTTATAGCTTTTTAGCGACTATGCAGAAGCGTTTATCAATGGATTATGAATAATTAAAGCTAGATATGGTTAATGATAACGTTATCATCACTTCCCCAAACAAAAACAACTCAAAAGGTCAAATATCATCAGTGATATAATTATGAGATATTACCGGTGATGATATCTCAAAAAACACAAGTGATATTATGAATTGCATCAGTGCATTTTAGTTATAACAAATCTTTAATGCATTTTTTGACCAAAAGTGAATATCATCAATCGAATATCACCGGTGATATATCCGATATCATCAATGACATTACAAATTGCATTGATGCATTTTAGTTGAAATGAATCTTTAATGCATTTTTAAACCAAAATAAGAGGAGGGAAATGGAAGGCAAGTTAAGAAAGAGGAGGAAAATAGGTTTATGGTTTTAGATGATGACAGGAAGATCCTAGATGAAATGACACAGATGATAGTAAATATAATGTTATAATTCATTTTATGCATTTTAGAGCACACTTTTAACATAGAAATTTATCATGGAGTAGAATGATTAGATTACAATAGAAGAGGACAACGGAACAAAGTCAATACTAACAAAGCCAAATTGAGAGGAAGAAGGGCCGAAAAAAGGAGAGAAAACACCAATGGAGGCAAACCAAGGAAATTCAAATGGCCAAGAAAAGCTTAAGCAACAAGACCTCTGAGTAAACAACCAATAAAGAAGACAACATGGGGAATAGGGGGAATGTAGCGGTAGTAGTGTACAACAGGGAGGAAGGAGCAGAGGGAAGGTGGTGGTGGAGGTGAGGAGGAGGATAGAGAGGTGGAGGAGGGGGAGGAAGTGATGATAATGTCATCATCAGGCAAAACTAGCTTTAATTACTCAGAATCAAAAGACAAATACTCCTGCATAACAGCCGAAGGGTCGTAATTCGTTGCATATTCTCTCTGAGAGAAATACATTAAATCAGGGGTAAATCTCCAATTTTAGCATCATATCCTAAATGCAGAGTAACCATGGGTTTTCCCAGGAGTTAAGTAAAGGACAAATGGTTATAAATGTCTAATAAGAGGGTTCATGCAAACATAAACGATTTTCACACATTTCAAGAATTATTGGACATCCAAAACCCTAATTTCAGACCCACTTAATTAACTAAGGTTTTAGTCAGGATAAAATTCATCTAAACCTTCTAAAAATTATGTAAAAATATTCCATAAGGTTTGGTATCCTTGATTTGACCATTAGAACTCATTTTGACCTAAAATAGAATCTCAGACAGTAAATTGCCCTAATTCAGGTTTCTTCGTAAGTTACCCAGTCAAACTTGGTCAAAACCAAAATCTGACTTCACCATCAGATTCCTTGGATCCAAATTAGATTTGTACCAATATTTGGGCCCAATTAGAGATCATCTTGACCTAGTTTGTATTTCAGTTCAGTCAGACTCTTTCTATCTCACACCAGCCCCTAACTTTTGAAATTCTTGCAGATAGGTCCCTAAGTTTCTTGCCATCTTTAAAAATAGGTCCCTACTACCATTGGTGTGAACATAAGCTCCACCATTGAGATTCAAACAAGGATTCCTCGCTCGATTCTCAATCAATCAGTCCCAAAATTGAAAGATAGATTCCTTGAGGAATTCTCTTCCAATTAAGACCAGCCATGATTCCTATTTCCTTCCCAATCTTCCATGCGAACGCATGAAAGATGCGGGTATCCCACAGGTGCGCAATCTCCAAGCTTCCAAGCTTGGAATGCCCCCCTGAGGCCTATAAAAGACCCCCCGATGCAAACCTTACATCCTTAGCTTGTTTTAGCCAGTTTCCCCACCTTATCTCCTCTCCGACCGAAAACTCCGATGAGTTCCTTGTCCTACCCTCTTTGATGGCCACCACAGACTATAGTCGACCGGATCTTCCTCCCTACATTCCTCCACCACTCACAATACCAACAAGGGTCTTCTTCCTTGTCTTCCTCGTCACTTCTCCCTCACCGGAGGCACTTCCTTCTCCGACGCCAACCATACCACAACCAGTGTCTTCTTTCCCTTTCGTCTTGTTAGATTAGGCTAGGCTAGTTAGGTTCCCCTTTCCTTCTACTCTCCTTCCCTTTCTTTTAAACCTTGCTTCAACCCCTCGACTCCACCATATGCCACCTTCGTCCCCACATCCGGCCACATATCCGGCAAGGCCTCCGCACCTCCACAATCCATCATTTTCCTCGCCATCAAATCCATTAGCATCGCCACACCTCCATCTTCAAAAGCCCTCAACAAATTTTGACTTTCGCTCACCTAAATGCACCCCCAACAAACCCACCTTCACACGATCTTCACGGACCTCCGCAAACCACCTCACTTACTTCCACGCCATACCAACACCCCAATCACCTTCATCGTGCTACAGCGAATCTCAGGAGCTGCTTAATTGGGGCCTTTGAGCCTATAATAATGTTTTCAGGTCACATCAACCGCCACCCATCGCTGCCTTCCCCTCCAACTAAGCTCGAGCTCCTCCAACGTCAAGACCTACCACTTCCAGGTTGTGCGGAATCAAGACCAGAACCCCTCCAGGTCCTCAATTGAGCAAGGAAACGTAGCTGCTGCACCAATTGGAGTTTCCTTCACTGTAGCTGCACGCGAGGAGGCTCATGGGATTTAGTCCCACATCGGTGGAATACGAGCGCCTGCACACCCTTATATTACTTTTGTGCTTTGGGATATTCGCCTCAAGAACACGGGGTGAGGTCCCCTTACACATATGCCTTCACTCCTAGGTCACCACCCATGTCGGTGACCCTAGTCAGACCCGATTACCCGGATCCATGTACCTGGTTAATGACTCAAATATGCCACGGGTTTGAGAGAGGAGGAGAAAGAATTGTGAGAGAGCAGGGGAGAGAGGGTTTTGCTCCTCTATGTATGCGACTAACACTTAGTCGTTGAAGGCCCCTTGTGCTTGTGAAGGAGAAAAAGAAGAAAGGAAAAGCCTGAGAAGGAGGGAAGAAAGGAAGGCTCGAGAAGTGAAGAAGGAAAGAAGAAGAAGAAGAAAGAAGAAACAAAGAAGAAGGATTTGAAAAACCCTGTGCCTGATCATCACTTAAGTCGTCTGATTACCACATCTATTGTCTGATCTTAAGTTCTGACACTGTTGAATGATTTAAGCATTAAGTTAACATTTGATTAAATTTATTATGAGATGTCTAATATGTATGCTTAATTAAGGCTAATAATTGGTGATCTAAATCGCCATTATTTTATCTTAGATTTCTTTTTATCATTGTGATCTCTTGAAATACTCATGCTTATAATTGAAAATCAATTTGAGTAGATATTATTCATTAAATATCTCTTTTGTGCTTCGATTATGGTGCCCATTTATATGCAATTAAAGATTAGCGCATGAATTCCATATTTGCTCCTTGTGTTTGACCCCGTGCTTCTATTTTGATTTTGAGTAGTAAATTTTATCTATTGATTAAGCTATTTAGGAGGTTTTGTTACAACGAAATGACTTAAAAACTCTTATCTAGCCCGTCCAACATTTTGGCACCGTTGCTGGGGAGCAACGTGAAATTCACCGCTATTCTTATTTTACTTGATTCTTTTTTAGCACTAACTTGCCCTATTTATTTTCTTGTGATTTTGCGAGGTACATCACGAGGAGATCTTCCACACAAATCAGCCACTCCCAGGGTAGGTAATCTCTCTTCTTCCATAATCATTCCCTTAATCCTTAAAAGAGAGAAAAAGGAAACAAATCAATGAGGAATCACCTGCCTTATTTTCACAGTAATTTTCCTTCAAAAAGCAAGTTTCCTTATTTGCGAAAAAATTCATATCTGATTAAGTCAAGACAATTTTGATTAGAAGATCCCTACCCTATTTCTTGTACCTATTAGGGATTACGCTTAATTTCTGATCGCCTTTGACCATGCACTTCTTGTTTGAAGTCCAAGGTGAACATTTTTAAGATCAAATTAGACTTGAAATAGAGCCAATTAGGGTTTCAACATTAGGGTTTGAAGTGCTAGTTCACACTTGCTTAAATTAAAGAAAATTGACCCTCCGGCATTTGTGTGCTACCCAAACCCTTGCTTGAAAAGAATTAATCACTTGAACCCTAAAATCAGGCTCTATATTTCACTTGAACCCTAAAATTATGGACCTAATAAACTAAGAGTCAATTCAAGGTAATTTTTTCGTCTTGACCTAGATTTCATTCTTCATCTTTTAGGACAGGTCATGTGAAGTTGGTCTACTTTTGAGCCATTCAACCTCCAAATTAGGTCACAAATCAAATCAATTTCTAAATCAAGTGAAATCCAAGGTACAAATTAGGCTAAAATTGGTAGACTTAAGGTCTCAATCCCTACATTTTGGTCTACTTAGAACCGCAGTGACAAAGAAGGTTGGGTAGGGGAAACCCTGTAACCCATGGGGACGCTCTACCGTGTATGGGTCTTTGCAGGGCTCTCCCTTCCTGGCTGCCCAGGTAATTCTTGGGTGTGCGGATTTTTAATTCAGAGGTATCATCTGCCTCGAAACAAGCCTTAGTCATCTAAAAATCTTTAGGTGCCTTGATTGGATCCAATTCATATCCAGTCCCTCATCACTTCTGTAGAGCACAGACAAAGGAATGTCATTAGGTTTTTAACCTAAGAGGCCTCATTAGATCTTGTACAGAGATTTCTGATCTGATATAACTACTTCAATCTGAACCTGAGTTTGATTCTACATCTTGATTCCACCACCTGATTCGAAAATGCAACCTGGCATTTTAGGAAAAGTAATTAGGAAACCTGTGTCCCAAATCACTATCAAAGAGAAGATGATTAAGGCTGGTTATAGACATCATGAAGAATATTATAGAGCCTGAAATAGGGACATTTAGGATAAATTTGGAAAAACAACAAACCACATTTTGAACCATATCGAAATAATATGGACACGAATGAAACACGGTTCAACCCAGGATGATCTCCTAGCAGAATACATTGGATTGATGAAATTACATAACAATGAGTGTCTGCAATGTTGGTTAAATCCTTCACTTTTAGAAAAACACCAAGATCTCATGGAGAAACGGGGAAAATTGCTGAATACGTTGTATAAAACCATTGATCGAGAATACCCCTACATCCCTTCAAAAGATAATGAGACACCTTGGAATAACACTGATGATCAACATGATTCCACAGAACCCGGGTTAGAAAATCATAATTATTGTGGACCCTCAACCTAAATGGAAGTCAAATTAAATTATGTACTGAATGATACACCCAATCTTGAGATGGATTGGGAGGATCCGATTGCAGGTGTTCAAAATTTTGAACCAACCTTAGAAAACTATGAAGTTGGCTCACCAAGCCTTGAATTTCCAAAGACCTATGTGTTGGTGCTAGAGCACCACAATCGTTTATTTTGATAATAATAAAACACTTGTTATTTAACATTTGCTTTTGAGTCCTAGCTTTCAGATCAAATTGCAAATGGAGACAAGTGTAGAGACGAAGTTCGAGATCGCATCCATGGTGGAGTGGAGGAGCCTGACAGAGGAGAAGGAGCTTCGCGAGGAGCAAAAGCTTGAAGAAGGAAGGAGATGAAGAATAGGATAGATTTCCTTTCTTGTTCATTATACTTTGTTATTTGTTCTTTTCTTTCTCTTTATTTTCTTTCTTAGTAGCATGTTAAAGAGCCTCAAAGTATCCCCAAAGTAGTCTTAGGAACACCTGCCTGACCCAAGGATACTTAGGTTTTCTTAGAGAACTTAGAAAACTAAGATAGGTTTCAGACAGCATGATCAAATGTCCAATCTGGAAATCAAACGTCTAATCTTGACTTTTAAGACATCTGACTATTGACTCAGACGTCCAATAACTTAGGCTGGACTTAGTAAGTTCTATCTGTTGAAATTAGACATCCAGACCTTAGTTCATACGTCTCAGAAGACGTCTGATGGTTGTGCCAGACGTTCAACTAGTGGAACATTGGCTACCAAAGTAACCGTTGAGGAAAATGACTTTTAGGCTTATATCAAACATTCGTAGAGGACCCCAGACGTCTGATATGTGACTGTTGAGCCTTGATTGAGCCAAAATCACTTGTCTTGAGGATTATAGCTGTTTAGGCTCTTGGGAATCCATTCCTACACTTAATTAGGTTTCCAGATGTCCAGACCTAGTGTCAGACATCCTATATGTCATCTGATGGTTTTACACTAGAACCCTGTTTAGGTCCGAATCAAGTCAGTAAGGGAACCTGTCTAGAATTAGACATCTGACTTAGTTGCCAGATGTCTTAAGAGTGACTTCCAGACGTCTTATATTTTTCCCAGATGTCTGATGACCCTGTCAGAATCATTAATGATTTTGATTTTGGCCTATTCTGCCTTGGGATAATCCCCAATGGCTATGGAAGCCTTCCAAGACCTTCCAAAGCCTTCCTAGGCCCTCTATAAATAGAGGAGTACCCTTGCCTTGCAAACACACACCAAGCAACACATTTTCCACATCTTGTATGTCTAAGAGAAGTAGAAGCTCTAGCTCTCCAAGCATTCATTCCACACCTGAGAGCTTTGTCCAGCTGTGCACCCATTCTCACTCCGCGATTACGAGAGTGATGTAGTGCCTATGCGTGGTTCACACACCCACATCGTCAAATCGATGCACTTCCACCTAAGGGAAGATCTTTACCTATAGTAGCTAGGTTTTATTCTTTATGGCTCTATAGGTTTGATTTGTATTTTTCTTTGTTAATTGGTTGGGTATTTGCTTTGTGAATTCCCATCTTCATCGAGGGACAAAATCCTTCTTGTGAAGAGAAGGGGTCTGAGGAACGCTACCCATGTATTTGTAGCGTGGTTGTAATAGAGCTTGAACTACCCTCGTTAAAGTAGTTCGTTAGTGGATTTTGATCGACTCGGTCGATCGAAAAATCATAACTCGAGAGAGTTCGGTGGTGGTTTTCACCCAGTTTGGGTTTCCACCGAAAAATCACTTGTGCATTGTGTGATTGTTCTTTTTGTGAGATTGGTTTTATATTTTCACATTTTATACTTTTATCCCGCAAATCTTACCCCTTCCCTTAGGAATTTACATTGTGATGATGAGATTGAATCAGAACATCTCGAGGGTGTAAATGTCGCCCCTTATTCTAATAAGGTGATCCTCGAGAATAATTCTGACACCCCTATAGAGCCTAGCCTAGATTTTAGTAACTCAATGCCTACATCTGATCTAGAATCTAGATTTATGCCTAATTAGGATGATTATGAGGCCCCATGTGATGAGAGTCGGATTTTGAATTTGAATTACGATTCTGGGCCTATATTTGATCAATACACTTCTTCAGACTCCTCAGAGATACGAATTGATTTTTCGGAAGTCACGCTAATCTATGATACAAAAACTGAGAAGTTGGAAGAGTTGGGAATTGATTGGGTATACCCTAGGAGCCAAGAACCCAAGCCTATGCCTAATAAGGACACCTTTTTAAGCTTGGAATCTAAAATTAGGTTAGATCCAAGTCAGGTTGTTGATTCTTCTCATCCTGATTCTCTCTGTGGTGGAACTCTCGATCCATAATCAGATTTAGAAACTCATTCTTACAAATTTGCCGACGATTTCGAATCTTACTTTGATTTCGGAAAACCTTTGTTTCCTGACGACTATGAACTAAATTACGACCTCAGTATCCATGATCTGTTCTTTGACTCTGACTCTGAGGTCCCTGATCCCAAGATCATTGATTCAAAATCAGGTTCCATTGAGATGGAATCATTCCTTTTTGATCTTTAGGAATCAGAAATAGTAAGCGCCAAGAGTATCTATAATCCAAAATTCGAATCTTTTCTTGACTCAGATTTCCATGATCCTATAAGCACTCTTCAGGCATTTACCTTTGATTTTGATGAGCATCATGAAGACCCTCTAGATGAACTCACCTTTGAATCCTTTCTAGAGGAGCCCTCAACACACAGTTCTTATTGAAGCCACCTCCTCTGCAATATGTACAGAGGCTTCTCAAATCCGATCCCAACCCTGACCTGCCATCGAAATCAACTTCTACTATGATTCACCTCTCTCTGATCTGATTGCATACGATTCGGCTCCATCTTTCAATCGGGTTTTGGACATCGATCAGACTACTAATCATGTCCGATCCTTTTCTTATCATTCTTTTAGTGTTCCTACATCCTTTACAGCTCTGCTTTATTTTGAGGATCTTGTTGAATGGCGGATGACTATACTATCGGAATTGGTTTTGAAAACCTGTCATTGTAGTTCGAGTTGCAAACAAATCTGTTTAACAAATAAATTTTATACCGAAAAATCTATAAAGAAATTCTGGGTCGAACTAAGGGGGCTACGTCGATCAAAATTCATAATTATATTTTTGTATTTTTATTTAAAGGGTGGAATAATCACAATGGAATAGAATCAATATAGACAATAAGAGAGAGAGAGAGAACATTCACTTGATAATTGTAAAATATTTTCACAACTAAGAAAGTGAGAAATAATTACACTAGAAAGTGAGAAATTATTACAACTAGAAAGCAGAAAAATTCTACTGTAGAAAGCATTAAAAAGAATGGGAGAGAGAAGTTATCCTCCTTAACGATCGCTTGGAGGACGAGTCGGATGGGTCAATGCCTGAAAGACGAGGAATGGAGCAAGAAGGAGGACGAAGCATGAGGAACGGGAAAGAGGTAGCACATCATCATCGTCGTGGGATTCACTTTCGGAACAGGGGTGAAAGCTTGGTTTTAGCTCTTGAGGAGCATCCCGAGTGTGGGACAAGCTTCTCTTGAGCTTTGGAGGAGAGAAGAGAAGGAAGGGATGAGAAATCCATATGGTAGGGGTTTCCTTTTATAGTTGTAAGGAGTGGGGGCATTTCGGACATTACAACATGAAAAACATTAATTCAGGACCTTTAGTGACGGATTTATCTGTCATTAAAGGCCTGAATGTGGCCGACGTACGCACCGCTCGCGCGCCCCCTCGCCTCCACGCTCTTCAATGCTCGCGCACGTTCGTGCACGCTCAGCCATCTGATCAAGAGATCAAACGGCTTAAACTGCCTTCACCCGCGCCACGCGCCCACGTGCGATCGTGCGTCTGCACCGCAAGTCTGATCACACGTGGGCGCTATTGGTCGATCTCCGCCACTGGATGCACATCGTGCAGCTCCAATCACGTGCCCACTCTCAATGATTGCGGGCTCGAACGCGTGTCGCGAGCTCGATCATTGCACTGAGCGTAAGTTTCGAGTGGAGAGTTTTGTGCACTGCCGATCTCAGCCGTTGGATCTTCATCCAACAGTCAAGATCAAGCCTTGCTTGCACCTTCAAATGAGAAAAGCTCTAGATGAGCGGTGACGTGACGCGTTCTCGACCGTTGGATGGGCATCCAACGGCTGAGATTTGTTGAGCGGGTGAAGAAGAAGAGCTGCGGTCAGTGTTGGGAGGCTATGATGGTGCCACGTGGCACCATCTAGGTCGTCCATCTTCTGAGTGTTGTAGATGGTGCCACGGGTGTCAGATTGGATCGATTTTCATGTTGTTAGGCTGCGATCGTCATTCCAAACCCATTCGTGTGATCAGATTTGTTGTCTGAGGTGCAGATTAACACCATCTTGGCCCTTACTCTTTAGGGTTCCTCGTTCTCTATCTAGTGCTACGGATGTCTGATTAGGGTGATCTTGGGATCATTGAACTCCAATCATCACCCTGATCAGATCTGTATGGTTGGATCTTCAATCTGAGGCCCCGATTAAAAAGTCATCCTATCCCTGACCATAAAAGGAGATAATTACTATATAATTTATACAACTTGATCTAAATGCATGATTATGCATGTTATACGCTATTGACAATGTATAATGCTAATGTGACACTAAGAACATGCATTAATAGATATTTTAGGTTAATCAGATGTATGCACATCACACCCCCATGCCTATCTTTTGCTAGTCCCTAGCAAAAACTATATGATATTTATAAAAGAATTAGGCTGTATTACTTGGGCATAAATCATTTTCAACATTAAGAAATTTTTACTCAGGAACTGAACTTTCAAAGATACAACAACATGTGGGTATCTACTAAAATACAGACCGCCTCAAGCCCTTACCTTATTCAAAGAAAAATCTCTTTTTCTCTTTTTCTTCTTTTCTAATTTTTTTTTTGGATTTTTGAGTTTAGGGTTATAGAGTGGTTTTCTACGGCCACTCAGCCTACCCAAGATTTGATGAGAACCCTAAGTTCTAAGCATCTTATTGTCAAAGTAATAGACTCATTGATCAACAATTAGAATGGACTTCGGGTTCTACACCTCTAGGTGACCTTAAAAAGAGAGTTCTGCCTAAAGGTATATCTTTACGACTAGTAGCTTTCTCCCTACTTTTATTTTTATGGGATCAACACAAGGGTGGATCCAGTGTATATCTCCTCGGCTTATTCTACTTCTCTGCTTCTTCCTAAGTGTTTTGGGAATTTTTAGTGCATTTCTTGAGCTGAGTTCTAGACAACCAGTCGATGAGTTGTTACCACCGACAACTTGCCAGCCATACTCGTGCGATGAAATGTGGCTTTTTTTATTTTGTTTTCTTTTTTCTTTCTTTTCTCCTTTTTCTTTTTCGTTTTCTTTTATTTTTTACTTTCTTTTTCTTTTTAAGTAGGTCGCTTCCCTGGTCTAAGATTTACCTAAAGGTAGCAAGAAGAGAGTGATCCAATGACTAGGCTCTAGACAACCTACCTATGGGTTGTTACCCATGATAACTTGTCAGCCATATCACCCTAGAAGGTTCATTAGCTACCCAATTTCTGTTAAAACTGCTGAACAATGAGTCAGTGACAAGATAGTGTGTAGATGCTTAGACTTAAAGTTCCCTCAAATCAGAGAGCGGGTTGATAAGTCATGTACTTATCACCCAAACTTATTTAATCAAATTAAAATAGAATTCAGGATGACAAGGACTCAACAATAAATCCACATTTTAGTGGATACCCAGGCTGATTAAGCCCAAAGACCTGAAGAATCTTAGTGTTTAGATCCTATTGTAATATTTCCTAAGATTGAAAAGTCCTAATGTCCAAGTATTCCTTCCTAATTCAATTTTTTTTATGTATATATAAGAAGAGAAATAGAATTTACAAGAATTTCACAGAGCTGACAAAATGATTCAAAAATGAATCCACCCCCCATGCCTAGCTGATGCAATGTACACATTGAGAATAAAAGACATGAAAGGAAGGGTAGAGTACGGAACATATCACTTGAATATGAATCTTAGGTCAGCTCTGAGTCAGACTGTACAACTGCTGAGTTTAATGTCGTTATCTAAGCGAAGTCCAACCAAAGAAGTCACAACATGACTAAAGCAACCGTGTCTGAGATGAGTTCTAGAATAGTATGGTCAATAACAGGCTTCAGACGTTGACCGTTGACTTTGAATGAATTACCCATCTTCGGGTCAGAGATCTGAACAACTCCATTTGGAAATATCTGGTCGATAATGAACGGGCCATTCCATTTCGACCTAAGTTTGCCGGAAAAGAGCTTAAGTTGAGAATCGAATAGCCAGACCTTCTGGTTTGGCTCAAATGTCTTGCGGAAAATCAATTAGTCATGTAGAGCTTTGGTCCAAGCCTTGTAGATCTTGGCATTCTCATATGCATCATTTCTATGTTCCTCCAACTCAAATAGTTGGAGTTTCCTAGTCTTCTCAGCTAAACTCAGATATAGATTGCACTGCTTGATTGTCCAGAATGCCCTATGTTCAATTTCTACGGGTAAATGGCACATCTTTCCATACACCAAATGAAACAAAGACATGTTGATGGGTGTTTTGTACTCCGTACGGTAGGGCCAAAGAGCATCCTCAAGCCTTTGAGTTCAGTCTTTACTATCAGGCCTAACCATTTTCTGCAGAATATTCTTGATCTCTTGATTGGAGATCTCGGCCTGTCCATTCGTCTAGGGATGGTAAGGTGTAGAGATTCGGTGATTAACCAAGTATTTTGCCAGCAAATTATGGAACTGGGCATTAGTGAAATGAGTGCCACCATTGCTGATGATGGCCCTTAGAATCCCAAACCTGCTGAAGATGTTCTTCTTAACAAAATCGATGACTACCTTGTGATCATTGGTTCGGGTGGGAATCACCTCGATCCATTTGGACACGTAATCAATAGCGACGAGAATGTACTGATGTCCAAATGAAGGGAGGAAGGGTCCCATGAAGTCAATGCCCCAAACGTCAAAGATTTCGACAGGAAGAATCAAGTTTAGGGGCATCATATCTCTCTTAGTTATGCTCCCAAGTGCCTGGCATCGGGAACACAACCTCAAGAATTCTTGGGCATCCTTGAATAAAGACGGCCAATAGAATCCAGATTGCAAAACTTTTGCAGCCATCCTTTTCCCGGAGAAGTATCCACCACACGCAGATGCATGGAAGAACTCGAGTATACTCTTGAATTCGTTCTTTGGAATGCATCAGCAACTAATCTGATCAGAGCCAATGTGGTATAGTTCAGGGTCCTCCCAGAAGTAATATTTGGCCTCAGATTTGAGTCTATCCTGTTGTTACTTAGTCCAATCCTGGGGGATTTGACCAACAGCCAAATAATTAACGATGTCAGCAAACCACAGGGTTTGGACATGATGAGAGCCTCATCATGAGCCATAACTAGCTCATTTTGAGCTAAGAAAGAGAATAAGAGCTCCTACATAACCTAAAGAAGGGCCTAATTCAAGGAAGAAATGCTCTGAGAAGAAAACACGAAACAAATATTAAAACTACAATTTTACCATTGCAATACATATATGGGATTTCTCAGAGGCAAAACATAGGTCAAATGGTCTTAAGAAAATGAAAAGTGGGTTGGTTCAGTAAGAAATGGGTTCATGTGAGAGCTAGAAATTAAATGACATCTTGTAACCCTAAAACATACCTGCTTAATTCAACAAGGTTCTAGTTAGGATAAAAATCAAATAAACCCTCTAAAATTTATGAAAAAATATTCCCTAGGGTTTAGAACCTTCAATTTGGCCTTTGGAACCTATTTTGACCTAGATTGGGGCCCTAGCTCATTATTCGACCTAATTTAGGTTTTTGTGTAAAATGTCTAGTCAAATGTGGTCAAACCTAATATCCAACTTCACCATTGGATTCCTTAGGTCCAAATTAGGTTTGTACCAAAATTTGGACCTAAGGGAAGGTCATCTTGACCTACTTTGCAAAATAGTCCACCTAATTACATTCTAACCCCTAACTTTTGAAAAACATTGCACGGACCCCCCTAACTTCCTCACCACTCTTACATTCATGTCCCTCCACCATTAATGGGGAGGAATCCTACTCTGGTGAGGAATGGAGGGGGAGAGATCTCCCAGATTTGGAAGGGAGATTCTCTGAGGAATTCCCTTCCATCTAAGCATGGTCCCAATCTCTGATTCGCACCCAATCTCTCGTGCGAACGCACGAGAGATTTAGGTCTCCAACTGTTTCCATCTCTAGCGAGGTCTCTTGTGCTTGGAAGCTTGTCTTACAAGCATAAGAACCCTTGCCAATGCCTATAAAATGACTATCATCTTTGGTCACATCTTTTCAGCTTGACCTAACCGAGGAATAACCCCAATTTCCTCTCTTCTCCTCTGGTCAGGGGTCCAGCGAGCTCCGGTGAGCCCTCCTCCTTCTCGTCGCTCTACCACAATACCAGTGGTAGAGCCGCCTTCACCACCTTCCTCCGCATCGTGCAACACCCTCGCACGCGTCACCAGCCCCATCGTCGTCACCGCTCTCCCTCCACTGGACGTCTTCTTCTTCGGCGGTGGTAGGAATGGCCAGCCGCCTCCTCTCTCCCTTCGTCCAAATAGCTAGGTTAGAATTACTCCCCTCTCTCCCCTCTTCATTTCCCCTCTGTCTATTTCCACTTTCGACCCCTCGTAGCCACAGACCACCTCCACCTTCTCCATCTCCGGCCGACCACCGGCGAGGTGCATCCACCACTCCGCACCTCCACACGCCTCGCTAGACACCTCATCACCAATGCCATCACCCACTGATCACCTTCCGTCCATCCACTAACCGCCACCACCTCCCTAAACGACCACTGAACATACCCATAAGCATGGCCACAGAGCGACCTAGGCACGCACGCCTAGGCCGCCCCGCGGCCAGCCAACCACTGCCTCACCTTCACCTTGACACGACGAAGCTCCTCAGATGTTTTAATGGGGCCGCAAGGCTGTGTTGAGTGATTTCAGGTTAGGCCCCCATTCCGCCATTGGAGCAAGACCGAGGAGCTTGTTAGCTCGCGTTAGGCCGCATCAACCCAGGTGTTGTGCTCCAGGAAGTGCAGGTTGGTCTTGCGCATGCACGTAGCTAGGCAATTGGCTAGAGAGTAACTGCAGCTATGGCAATTGAAGGCAACACCTTGCGGGCACGTAAGAGAAGTGGGTGGGACACTTTAGTCCCACCTCAGAAGTCTTTAGCGCAGGTGTGTAGTATTTATTGAATTTGTGTTTTAAGCTCTTTGCCTTCAGTACACGGGGTGAGGTCCCTTGCCCACATGCACCCGCCTCGTCCGCAACCTTTGCCCCGCGGATCTGGCTGACCGACCCAATTGCCCCTCGCACTCCTCGTGCACTACACCACGCCAGTGCGCCTGGACGTGGGCGTGCAAGACTCGACCTGATTACCCGGTTCTGGGAGAGCATACCTAAGAGAGAAATAGAGAGAGAGAGACACGAGGGAGGGTAGGGGTAGGTTTTGCTCTTCAGTGTGTGCAAGGAAGAAGAAGAGAAGAAGGAAAGGAAGGCACAGCTAAAGCTAAGGCAAGGTGAAGCTAGGCCAAGCAGGGAAGGAAGGACTTAGCCACAGTAAGGAAGGAAAAGGAAGGGAAGGAGAAGCACTGTAGCAGAGGTGCGGCTGAAGAAGAAAGAAGAAAGAAAGAAATCAAAGTCAGAGCAAGAGAGTAGAGGAAAGGAAAGCCAAAGAACAAAAGAAGAAAACAGAAGGCAGAAGAAGAAGAGTGGTCATAGAAGATAGAAAGCAGAGAAAGAGAAGGCAAAATCAGGAGAATAATAAGCCTTGCACTGTAGTAGAGGTGCGGCTGAAGAAGAAAGAAGAAGACAGGGAAGCCAAAGCCAAGTGCAGAAGGAGAAGAGGCAGAAGCCAAAGGAAAGAAGCGGCACTGTAGCAAAATAAAGGAGCTGCAAAGAAGAGACAAGGAAGAAGAAGCAGATGGCCAAAGTCAAAGAAGAATAGAAGAAAAAAAGCTAAGGAAAGAGGAAAGTCAAAGAAAGAAAGAAAGAAGACGAAGAAGAGAAAGAAGAGAAAGCAGAAAGGAGAAGGGAATAAGATCTAAAAGAAACATATCTTTTTAAGACGTCTGATTATAGAATCAGATGTCCAATTCTTCTATTTTGCTACATTTTAATAATCATAAACTCTTGCATTTATACTCTGAATTAGGTTTTGAGTAACTTTAAGTGTTCAATTACATTGAGATTAGTGAATAAATTTCATTTGCTCCCTGTGTTCGACCTCAGATACCTTGGTTTTTGAGTAATAAATTCTTATTTATTTTCACGGCGATTTCATTTATATTGCAACGAACATCTTTTAAAACCACGATTTCGCCCCGTCAACAAGACACTTGAAATGTAAGGATGATTTCGTCCGGAAAAGTATCAGCAATCGAAATGTCAGGACAAGAAGAATCACTCAGAAATCTGGACAGATGATCTGCCACCACATTCTGTACCCCAGATTTATCCTTAATTTCAAGATCAAATTCTTGAAGTAGAAGAATCCAACGAATAAGCCAGGGTTTGGCATCCTTTTTGGCCAAGAGATGTCTCAAGGCCGAGTGGTCGTATAAATGATGACGTGAGACCCTAAGAGATAAGCCTTGAATTTCTCCAAAGCAAATACTACAGCTAGTAATTCCTTCTCAGTAGCAGTGTAATTCCTCTGGGCCTCGTCCAGAGTTTTACTAGCGTAGTAGATAACAGAAGGCTTCCTATCAACTTTCTAACCCAAAATAGCCCTGACAGCGTAATCAGAAGCACCGGTCATGATCTCAAAAGGGGCTGCCCAAACTAGTGGTTGCAAAATTGGAGCACAAGTGACCGTCGTTTTAAGAAAATCAAATGTTTTACGACATGATTCATCGAAATCAAACAGCATTTCTTTGGTGAGAAGATTGCTCAAAGAATGAGCAACCTTTGAAAAGTCCTTGATGAATCTCCTGTAGAATTCCACTTGACCAAGAAATGATCGAATTTGTTTAACAGATGTGGGAGGAGGAAGTTTGGCGATAGCATCAACCTTTGCTTTATCCACTTTGATTCCCCGTTCAGAGATTACATGACCCAAGACGATGCCTTCTTGTGTCATGAAATGACTCTTTTCCCAGCTAAGGACCAGTCTTGTTTTGATGCATCATCTAAGAATCATTTCAAGATTAGCTAGACAAGAGTCAAACAATTCTCCAAAAATAGAGATAGTCCATGAAGACTTCCATAAACTCTCCCACCATGTCAGAGAATATGGCCAGCATACACCTTTGAAAAGTCGCAGGTGCATTACATAAGTCGAATGGCATTCTACGGAAAGCAAAGGTTCCGTAGGGACAGGTGAAAGTTGTTTTCTCCTAATCCTTGGGATGGATAGGAACTTGGTTGTATCCCAGGTAACCATCAAGAAAATAGAAGTACTTCTACCCAGCTAATCTTTCCAAGATTTGATCATTGAAAGGCAGAGGGAAATGATCCTTTTTCGTGGTCGTGTTCAGCTTCCTATAATCGATACAAACCCTCCAAGAGGAAGCTGAACGAGTTGTGACAGATTCTCCTTTCACATTAGTCACAACGGTAATCCTAGCTTTCTTGGGAACAATCTGCATGGGACTTACCCAAGGACTATCAGAGATAAATAATTCCTGCATTGAGCCACTTAATAATCTCCTTCTTGACCACTTCTCGCATATTTGGATTTAATCTCCTCTGCATCTGGCGAGAAGGGCGAGATACATCTTCCAAAAATATTCTGTGATTGCAATAAGATGGCTCGATCCACCTAAGGTCATGAATGGTCCAACCAATTGCCTCTTTATGTTCCTTCAGGACCTTAATCAGTTTAATCTCCTACTCCTTTGTTAATTTAGCACTGATAATCATAGGGAGCATCTTATGTGGTCTTAAAAACTGATATTTCAGATTCTCAGGCAATGGTTTCAGTTCAAGCTGGGGCGGGTTGATGATTGAAGGTAAGGAAGATGCTGATGAAGACTCATCAAGAGGAAGAGGTTGAGAGTGAACAAAATCAATAACCTCTTCAGAAGATGGCAGGTCTACCATAGAGGGTTGTGGGTCCAATTCATCATCAGAGGAGGAACTTTCAAATGCAGAAACTATCATACAAGTCTCAATGTTCATATTATCGTCCTCAAGTTCCTCAATAAATCCACAATCCTCGAATTTATTAATCGCCTTAAAAATATCCAATTTCATTCTTTGATCCCCAAAGGCGATTTCCATGCTACCGCTTTCACAGTTAATGTTGGCCTTGGCAGTAGCCAGGAACGGACGCCCTAGAATGATGGGCGTGTTCCTCACATTTTCAGGTACATCCATGTCAAGGACAAGGAAATCTACAGGAAAATAGAAATCCTTAACCTTAACAATAACATCTTCAATAACGCCTCACGAATTTGTGACCGAATGGTCCGCTAACTGTAGCATTACTGAAGTCGACCGAAGTTCACCTAATCCAAACTTCTCGTAAAGAGAAGTCGGAATTAGGTTGGTGGATGCACCCAAATTAGCAGTGCTCTATCAAAAGTGTAATCACTGATGACATAAGAAATTAAAGAAGCACCTGGATCTCTCTTTTTCCGAGGGAGGTGATGCAAGATAATAGAACTAGCCTGCTCGGAGAGTACCACCTTCCTCGGAACAAATTCTCTCGACTTACACTTCTGTGTACATAAATCCTTTAAAAATTTCACGTAAGCTGGTATATGTTTGATAGCGTCGAGGAGCGGGATATTGATCTCGACATTCTTGAAAATATTCAGAAGCTCCTCGTTACTATCAATAGACTTCTTCTTCCTTGATCTGATCAAGGCCTCAGGAAGAGGAACATGAGTCGAATCTTTGGAATCAGGTTCCTGAGCCTTGATTTCTTCTCCAGAGTTCCCCTTTCTCTCCTCAGGTTCTTCAAGATTCAGTAAATCAGAACAGTACAGTTGTGGATCCTAAGTTTGTTTACCACTCCTCAAGGTAACAGAAATTGCAGATGCATACAAGTTTGGGTCTTGGGGAGGGTTAGGAAAGATTGGAGGGGCTTCATTAGCCAAAAATCGTTGATTTGTGGAAGAAAAAGAGGAAGGACCCTGCTCAACCACCTGACCATGTGCATTTGGGTCCCTCTGATTCCCGTACCCATGGGCTTGATTACCCGGATTCAGTATATTTCGTAGGTTGGGCACGGGTTGAGATGGTAGAGATCCAGGTTGACGAGAATTAGCTATGAGCCTGGTTTGCAAGTTGTCCAGCAAGGTTTTCATTTGCTGCATGAGCTGGAGCATAGATCCTTGCATCTCTACCATTTGTCTGTTCAAATTAGCCTGCCCTACGAGTTGACGGACGTTCCAAGCTAGCTGATTGACTTGATTTGGAAGCAACTGAGTATAAACATGACCCTGACCCATTGGTCGTTGTGGAGCATACTTGCTGGGTTGGAATTGGGTCTGCTGCCTCGAGTTTTTCCAGGAGAAGTTAGGGTGGTTTCTCCAACCCGAATTATAAGCATTAGAGTAGGGGTTGGATCTAACATTCTCCTGTATAGTGCAAACATCCTCATAAGGTGAGGATGGAGAGAAAGAAAGGGAAGGATCAGAAAAACTGGGATCAAAGGCCCTAGTTTGGAAACCGTGGGGTTCCGAATAATGCTGGCTTGCAGGTTGAGCTGTATCAAGTTGATTCATGAACTCCCGTCCAGAAGAAGCTCACAATGAATGGAATCCTGAATTCTGGGATTGAATGGATTAAGAGTTGTTCATTGAGTTTCCAGCCATCCACTCCTCCATTCTCTTCACAACCAAGTCCACCTTATCAAGTTTATTACAAATCAATTCCATATTGAATGAATGAGAGTCGTGGACTTCATTAACATTCTATTTGGGCTGCTGGGACCGATTAAAAGTATCCATGGAGATATGATTGATCGAATTCTCACTCATCTCAAACAAATCGTGCACACTATCTGCGTCTTTGTTGAAGAAATTGCCTCCGCAAGAAGCGTCCACGTGATTTCTGAGTTGCTCAGTCAACCCATGGTAGAAAATCCGCAATAGGTCCTGGAATCGCTCCCAGGCAACATGAAACTACTCCCCTGGCCACTGGGTAAAGGTAGTAATTGCCCGTCTCAAAGCATTGGTACGTTCGACAGGGAAGAATTTCTTCAGAAAGGCTGATTTCAACTCATTCCAAGTTGCAATTGGTCTTCCTATAGTCATGTACCAATGAGCGGCTTTATCCCTAAGAGAGTGGGGGAAGAGCCTCATGATCATTTGCTCCTGATTCACGTTTCGTGCCTTGGTGGTCTGGACCAAAGTGGTCAAGTCCTCCAAGTGTTGAAACGGGTCTTCAGAGCCAAGCCCATGGATGTTTGATCAAGCTTAACACCTAGGGCTTGATTTCTACATCTCTGGCAAGAATCTGGACGCTGGAACATTCCCCATAATTTGAAGGATCATAAAAATCCTTCAAAGGCTGAGCGCCTTACATTCTTTGGAACCATTCTTGCAATCTCTGCATTTGTTCTAGCTGCCTACGAAATACCTCCTGTGGATCATGCAGCAGAGGAGGCTGTTGATCGGCCATGGGATCAATTTGGCCAAAATCCAATCTACGCCTCCTAGAATACTCTAGTGGTCCTTCTTTCCAATTGGGGATTCAATGATCTTCTTCCTAGCATAAACTAGGAAAAGGTCAGAAGGACTGGGAATAAGAACCCTGCAGGATAACAAAATAAGCCTATCCTTAAGTGGGGTAGCCTAAAGATCTCCAGACTCTCAGAACCTGCCTTAAGATTATAAACGATTTACTTTACTTGTGTCTACTCAATCCAACCAGTTAGAAGGAGGGATTGGAGAGAAGGTTCTTCCTTCAGCTTGTGCCTCCTGTTCCTAGTGTACCCTCTAGCTGCGGTCGTTTGATGCTACTCCTTTAGCTAGACATCAGATTGATCAGTACAAGCAGGTTAATCGTAAACATTCTCAGACTAGTCCCTAAAGAGCGAATCAGTCCTTAAGGCCAACGTCTACTCGATTTTATTGAGGCTTGGGATTGTAATGCTTATGGAATGTGGTGGGCCCTTAAAATGGGTTGTGCCCTTAATGATCAATTGAGTATGTAAGTGCGTGCACAACCAGGGTTTTCAAGCAAGATTATTTATGATGAGTAGATTTTAATGTTCAAATCTTGCTTAAGTAGCTTTTAGGGTTAAGAATTAGATTGAATTCAATCAAGTTTGAGGCAAACCAGGTTTTCAAGCATGGGTAAAGATTGTTTTCCTTTTAAAATCAGAAATAAAGTGGAGTGCCTGGTATGAACCTAGATTGAAAACCCTAAGAGGAAGCTACTTGGTGAGTTGATTTTAGGTTGAGTGGTGCGGCCCAAATAACTCAAACAATTAGCCACAATTGCACCACTGAGTTAGGCACACAAAAATGATTAACTTAGAATGATTTCTACACTTTTATGTGTTGATTTGTGTGTATCGGTTCCACAGATCAGAATCCGGTTGAGTAAGAAAATCAATTAGGTTAAGTTCCTTGAATGTGGGTGTACGTTGTGTGTATGTTGAATTACCCCACAAAGATATCTTTTTGTTTTTTTTATACGTGAGGGTGAAATGAATGTGAGTGAAAATCCAAACAACCAAACTAATCCTAAGATTTATGAAAACACCTAGGTTAATTAGAACTTGAATTTAATGTGATAAATGAAATCTATGGAGGGGGAAGAATGGGGAGCACTTACAATTATCTTCAACTGCACTTTACTCCGATCTACGGCTTGACGATTCCCTGATAGAGGTATCTGCGAAACAATAGACATGAGATAAAGCAAGTTAGAAGACAGTAAAGTGCATGAAATGCGAAAAGAAGATCGGAAAATCATTGCCTCCCCGGCACGACGCCAAAATGTTGAATGGCGGATGACTATGTGATCGGGCGTGTTTCACGTGTTAGAAATTGGGGTTACAAGTAACCCGTCGTCGTAGTTGCAAAATACGTCGATCAGATAAAATTTATACCGAAACTCCAAGGGAGTCCTGGGTCGAACACAGGGAGACGACGTTTACTTTACGTGAAAACCGCGCTTCGTTTTGTTTGTTTTTGGTATTTTAGGGTTTTGATAATTTTTTTGCGTTTTTGAAATTAAAGACAAGTAGAATGAATCACAATATAGACTTGGAACAAATATGATATATATCAATTCAATGTTGATTACAATGAACTATAAAAGCATAAAAAGAGAGGGAGGTGAGAGGAAATCTCCCGAATCGGCTGTTCGGCGAGACAACAGCGCCTGGAGGAAGCTTGGACGAAGGAGGTGAGGAGTGGGACGACAGAGGTGAGATGTAGGAGGACGTCGGGTTGAGGAAAGTTTCGGCATGGCTTCGGAATGGAGGTGGGAGGACAACTCCAAGGCAACCTACGAAAGGGGATGGGAAGTTGGAGGAGCATTTGGTGGGGCAGAGGTTCACTATACTAATAGGAGCCTTGGGAGCTTGAGAACAAGCTCTAATGGAGCGTTGGTAGGCTTGCTAGAGCTTGGGAGTAGGTGGGAGTAGAGTAGGTAGAGATGGCTTGGAAGGGAGGGGGTGTAGGTCCTTTTATAGTGGAGGAGAAGAGGCAAAAATAGGTATGGGACCATTAGTGACATCCAGACCATCGCTGGAAGTGTCGCTATAGGGAGCTCATGCCCACTAGCGCCCACAGTTGGCTTTGTTAGCATGTGATGAATTACCAACAGCTGTATGCATCGCCATAAGTCCAGCTCATGTGTCGCTGTAGGTCCAGCCCATGCATAACTGGTGCTGTGCTGTGCGCATGCACGCCTGCGCACGCACGTGCGGTGCCGCGTGCGTGCGCTGGGTGGCCTGGGCTATGCCACGCAGTGCAGTCTAGGTCGTCCATCTTCTTCTTGTTGTAGGGGCTGCTACAGAGGTCAAATTGAGTCAATTTTCATGCCATTAGGCTGCGATCATCGACCCGAATCTATCCACGTGGTCGGATTTGTCATTTAAAGCTTTGAATTATGTCTCCTAGTCCCTTGACCGTTGATCTTCCTCAGACTGCATATGGTGCTACTTGACTCCAATCGAGGCGATTTCAGAGGCGTTGGACTCCGATCGCCGTCTTGATCAGATCCGTATGGTCGAATTGTCAATCCGAGACTCTGAAATAAATATCCTTCTCTCCTAACCACAAAAAGGACGCAACTAACCTAAATTATATACAACTACCTTAAATGCAGAATGATGCATGCTTTGCAATATTTATAACATGAAATGCAAATCTAAACCTAGGAACATGCATAAATAGGCATTTTACTCTCAATAAATGTATTTACATCACTACGCTATCGGAATTTGTTTTGAAAACCTGTCGTTGTAGTTTGAGTTATGAAGAAATTCGTTCAACAAATAAAATTTATACCGAAAAATTTGTAAAGAAATTCTGGGTCGAACTCAGGGAGGCTACATCGATCAAAATTCACAATTATATTTGTGTTTTTTTTTAAAGGGTGGAATAATCACAATGGAATGGAATCAATATAGACAATAAGAGAGAGAGACAGAGAACATTCACTTGATAATTGCAAAATATTTTTATAACTAAGAAAGCGAGAAATGATTACACTAGAAAGAGAGAAATTATTACAACTAGAAAGTGGGAAAATTCTACTCTAGAAAGCAATAAAAAGAATGGGAGAGAGAAATTATCCTCCTCGACGATTGCTTGGAGGACGAGCCAGATGAGACAATGCCTAGAAGACGAGGAACAGAGCGGGAAGGAGGATGAAGTAGGAGGAATGGGAACAAGGTAGCATGTCGTCGTCGTCATGCGATCCACTTCTGGAATGGGGGCAAAAGCTTTGTTTTAGCTCTTGAGGAGCATCCCGGGAGTGAGACAAGCTTCTCTTAAGCTTTGGAGAGGGAGAGAAGAGAAGAAAGGGATGAAAAATCCATATGGTAGGGGTCACCTTTTATAGTTGCAAGGACTGGGAGCATTTTGGACATTACAACATGAAAAACATTAATTCAGGACCTTTAGTGATGGATTTATCCGTCACTAAAGGCTTGAACATGGCTAACGTGCGCGCTGCTCCCGCACCCCCTCGCCTCCGCGCTCTTCAATGCTCACGCACGTTCACGCGCGCTCAGACTTCCAATCAAGAGATCGGACGGCTTAAACTACCTACGCCCACGTCACGTGCCCGCGTGCGATCGCATGTTTATGCCGCTCGTTTAATCGCTCGTGGACGCTATCGGTCGATCTCCGCCGCTGGATGCACATCGTGCGGCTCCAATCGTGTGTCCAGTCGCAGCCAATGCGAGCTTGAATGTGCGTCGCGCGCTAACGTAGTGCACTTGACCGCTGCGCTGAGCATGAGTTTATGTCGCACGAAGAGTTTTGCACACAGCCAATCTCAGCCGTTGGATCTTCATTCGACGATCGAGATCAAGCATTGCTTGTGCTTTCAAATGAGGAGAGCTTTAGATGAGCTGTGGCGTGGAGTGTTCTCGGTTGTTGGATGGGCATCCAACGGCTGAGATTTGTCTAGTGGATGAAGAAGAAGAGCTACGGTCAGAGTTGGGCAGCTATAATGCGCCACATGGCACCATCTAGGCCGTCCATCTTCTGAATGTTGTAGATGGTGCCATGGGTGTTGGATTGGATCGATTTTCACGTTGTTAGCCTGCGATCATCAATCCGAACCCATCCGTGTGGTCGGATTTGTTGTCTGAGGTGCGGATTAACACCATCTTGGCCATTCTCTTTAGGGTTCCTAGATCTCTATCTGGTGCTATGGATGTCCGATTAGGGCGATCTTGGAGTCATTGAACTCCAATCATCGCCCTAATCAGATTCGCATGGTTGGATCTTCGATCCAAGGCCCCGATTATAAAGTCACTTGTCCCTGACCATAAAAGGAGACAATTACTATACAATTTATACAACTTGATCTAAGTGCATGATTATGCATGTTATGCACTATTTACAATGTATAATGCTAATGTGACACTAAGAACATGCATTATTAGACATTTTCGGTTAATCAGATGTATGCACATCAGATCCCTACTTTGACATGGTCGAATCGACTCAGCCAAACCCTAGATTTTCACTTCCATATCTGTTTGAGCTTCAAAATATCTTGTGGGCTCCACATCTATCGATTCACATCCATCAACCCCCCATACTGATTGGGTTTGGGCTGCATCATCAGCCTATAGATCTAAACAAGCACCTAATTGGACCAACCAGGCTATTGATCAAGGTGCTTGTTTTACAACACTCTTCTGATTTGACCACCCCTTCTCCTTGACCACCTTCTGCTCGGCTGAAGGCATTGAATTTAGTGTTTAACAGGAGGCAACCCGTCATTCCAAAAACCCAAGACCCTTCTAATCATCCTTTTGAGCTACACTCCTACTACACTTAGAGTTCAGAGTTAGAACAACCAACTCCACCTTTGATACTTGTATCAAAGCTTGAAACCATCCGCAACAGTCATCCTAACCTGTTCACCCACCCTTTGAACCTATTCTAACTCGTGAACCAAGCTGATTTCATACCATCCAGTTTATAATGCAAACCTTGTAAAACTTAGGTATAGGGGGGTGTTAAAGTGCAAACACATGAAAATTCAAGTTTCTGAGGGGTTCTCAAAAAAAAATACATATCCATATAATAATAATAGTAAATTTTTTGAAAAAGAATAAAAAAAAGGAGAAAGGGGAGGAAAATTTTGAGAATTTTGATTGCATATTATTCATGAAGAGGAAAAGAGGAAAAAGTTCAAATGTCAAAAAGGAGCAACATTCAAGAACCAAAATGATAGTCTTTAGCACTTGATCATGGAAATTACTTAAGTTCTACACCTAATCAAAAAAAAAAAAATTAAGTCCTGAAATAATAGAGAGACATGGAGATTAGTATGAGTGCTGATCTTAGGCCTCTTGGGCTTGTTTTAGGGCTTAAACATTCATGTATCCGTTAAGATATGGATTAGTCCTCAAGAGGTTAAGGAAAGTGCGAAGCTGATGTATTAGGTCTAAGGCTTAGGGATTATTCAGCCCTGTTGCCTGCCTTTGGCTTGCGGGACTTGGTAACCTTGGCACCCAAAATCACACACTTAGTCTGGTTCAGTGCGCTTAATAAAGAAAAATATGCTAAAAGTATTCTATTCTAAAAAGTCATCTCGAAGATCTAAGCTTAAGAGAGGCTCGACAACACAAGTTGATTGGACGAGTTCCCAACATAGAGAGGTGGGAAATTTCCCTCGAATATGCGTAATAACATATCGTCTCCTCGATGCTTGTCTCCTAGGATATCTAAATATCCTACTAGGGGCATGATTCGACGTGTTTCGTGTGTTTGAAATCGGGGTTAAGAATAACCCGTCATCGTAGTCGCAAAACTCATAATCAAATATAATTTATACTGAAACTCCAAGGGAGTCCCGAGTCGAACACAGGGAGGCGATGTTTACTTTGTATGAAAATCGCACTTCGATTTGTTTCTTTTTGGTGTTTTAGGGTTTTATTTTTTTTTGTTTTTGAAATAAAATGATAAGCAATCACAAGAGAGTAATGGAATCAAATATGATGTATTGCATAAATGTCAATTATAATAAACTATGAAAGCATAAAAGAGAAAAGGATGAGAAGAAATCTCCCGAAGCAGCTGTTTGGTGAGACAACGGTGCCTGGCAAAAGCTTGAATGGAGTTGGGAAGCAGGACGATGGAGGTGAGATGCGGGAGGACATCGAGTAGAGGAAAGCTTCAGCGTGGCTTCGGAATTGAGCTGAGAAGAAGGAGATGATCTGCTACCGGAATGGAGGTGGGAGGACAGCTCCAAGGTGACCTATGAATGGGGATGGGAAGATGGAGGAATATTTGGTGGGGTAAAGTTTCGTTACACTAATAGGAGCCTTAGGAGCTTGAGAGTAAGCTCTAACAGAGCGTTGGTAGGCTTGCTAGAGCTTAAGAGTAGGTGGGAGTAGAGTAGGTAGAGATGGCTTGGAAGGGAGGGGGTGTAGGTCCTTATATAGTGGATGAGAGGAGGTTAGAATAGGCATGAGACTAATAGCGACCTCCAAGACATCGTTGTGTCACTGTAGCACGCTCACGCACGCAGCTGGCCTTGCACCTACGAGCAATTAGTGACGGCTATAAGCGTCACTAAATGTATGCCAGGCTGTTGCTGAAGGTTGGCACCAACCAAGCACATGCCTGCATGCATGTGGGCTCACGCGTTCTCAAGGTGCGTCGACAGCCTCATGCACCATCAGCGCCCATCGAATGGTGCCACGTGGCGACGCCTCCGCTGCTCAACGACATCCAACGGACGTAATTGAATCACACCCACTCTTTGTGAGAACACATCGAGGCTCGAACTCGTGCTCGCAGTTTATGAGCGCATGTCTTCACCAATGTGCCATGGCCGTGGTTTGTCGAGTGGGGAGTTGGTGCGACCACGCGGTTGGGTTGCCCCTCAACCATTGGATTGAGATCCAACAGTTGAGATCTCATCTTGCAATGGCCTTAGGAGCGCATGGGCTTAGGTGGGGCGGCCTGGATGGTGCCACATGGCACTATCTAGGTCGTTCGTCTTCTTCTTCTTGTAGAGGGTACTACAGAGCTCTGATTGGGGTGATTCTCACATTGACATACTGCGATCGTCGCTCTAAATCCATCCGTATGGTCGGATTATTCGTCCAAAGCCCGTAAAGATGTCACACTGGCTCCTGACCATGTAAAATGGCAGAATTAATGTACATAATATACAACTATCCTAAATGCAATGCAATGGATGTTTGTGCAATATTTATATCATGATATGTAATGCTAGGCCTAGAAACTATCGTAAATAAGCATTTTACGATGAATTTATGCATATTTATCAAGGAATGTAAGCACCTTGTGCTGGTTCAGGTGCCATAGGCGGGATTATCCCAAAATGTCAATTGCCAAGGCCTGAATTTAGCTACAGAATGCCATGGGTGGCACTATCTCGAAGTGTTGAAAGCCAGGGTTCTGGGGGTTTCCATGGGCGGTGCTATCCCAAAGCATCGATTGCTAGGGACCCTTCGAGTATTGATGGTGGGAATAAGGAATTCAATACAGACCGTGTTTATGGCCAATTCAAGGCTGGATCTAGGGAAATCTAAAAAGAAAAGAGAGAGAAAACTCTCCAAATGAAAGTCTACTTCTATCCCTCTCTCTTACAAAAAAATGCACTGGCAAACTAAACCTGGACCTATTATGTTTATGCACGAGTGGTTTAACCGTTGGGTTCAACGAACCTCTAGGTAGTCTTTAAGGGCCTTAGACACCTTCATGGTAGACTATGGTTGAGGCTGGTCAGGTCTGTATCTTGATTGATATTTGAGTACCTCTAGGCCTACTATTAGCATTCTGACCTAATTTCTAACAAGAATCAAGGACTCTGAACATCAATACATGGTCTAGAACTCTAAGTTCTTTTCATAAGATTTTGCTAAGGGATGAGCAAAAATTAGTCATGGGGGTATGATGATAATGTCATCATCAGCCATAATTAGTTTCAATTAGTCAGAATCAAAAAAGAAATGCTCCTACATAACAGCCGGAGAGTCGTAATTCATTACATATTCTTTCTGAGAGAAATACATTAAATCAAGGGTAAATCTCCAAGTTTAATATCATATCCTAAATGGAGAGTAACCACGGCTTTTCCCAGGAGTTAATTAAAGGTCAAATGATCATAAATGTCTAATAAGAGGGTTCATGCAAATAGAAACGAATTTTCGTGCATTTCAATAATTAATGGACATCTGAAACCCAAACTTCAGACCTACTTAATTAACTGAGGTTTTGGTCAAGATAAAATTCATCTAAATCTTTTAAAAATCATATAAAAATATTCCATAAGGTATGGTATCCTTGATTGGACCATTGGAACCCATTTTGACCTAAAATAGAGTCTCAGACAGTAAGTTACCCAGTCAAACTTAGTCAAATCCAAAATTTGAGTTTCTACATAAATTACCCAGTAAAACTTGGTCAAAACCAAAATCTGACTTCTCCATCAGATTCCTTGGATTCATATTAGGTTTGTACAAAAATTTGGGCTCAATCAGAGATCATCTTAACCTAATTTGCATTTCAGTCCAGTTAAACTCTTACTATCTCACACCAACCCGTAACTTTTGAAATTCTTGCAGACAAGTCCCTAAGTTTCTCTTCATCTTTGAAAATAGGTCCCTACTGCCATTAGTGTGAATAAATGCTCCACCGTTGAGATTTGAGCTAGAATTTCTAGCTCGATTCTCAATCAATCAGTCCCAAAATTGAAAGAGAGATCGAAGGTGCAAGGTAGATCGCAGAGAAGGGGAGGCCACCGTGAAGGCTAGACAGTGGACGAATGTAGGGGAGGTCCTTTGCTTTCGATGTAGGGCAAGAGGACATATGGTGGCGGTGTGAAGGGGGCCTCTAATCTGTGTAGCCTGTAGCGGAGAAGGCCCTAAGCGTGATATGTGTAAGAGAGGAGGGACACAGCAGGGAGGAGGAAATGTTCCACACCATCACCTTCCCTTGGAGCAAAGGGGACCGAGGGCTCCATCGCCTCCACCTCCAACTTTGGTTGGACACTTCCTTGATGTGGAGGTCCTGTACTCAAAAGGCATTCATGCGGCGGAGTTGGTTCTAAGGGGTGCACTGATTGGGGAGGTGATGACAGGGGCTCCATCTTTGGATCGGCTTCAACAGTTGGTAAGATCCCTAACCCTAAGCTCACCGAATTGGAAGGTTGCAACCTTGGGTCCTTCTCGCTCCCTTTTATATGTCTTGGGTATGATGGATGTCGAGTCCCTCCGATTTCAATCGAACAAGTTTGAGAACATCAATGTGATGTGGAGGTATGTTTCGCCTTTTGATGGGGCATTGAAGGAGCAACCCCCACAGAAGGTGGCATCCAGACAGGGGAGATTGGAGATTAGCAGTCTGCCTTTGCATTTGAGAACCAAAATGGTTGTGGTGAAGATGATTGAAAGCTTCACGCTACTGAAGGAGGATTCAGAAGTTGTGATTGGGGAAGGGGATGGGAGGGTGGTTTGGGTGAATGTGGTGTTTGCATGCAGTGGCTCTTTACTATAAAAAATCATCCTCAAATGTGGGGGAAGCTCGTGATTGATCCGGCTCCAAATTTACTTGGATATTGTGGAAGTACATGAACAGTCGAGGGCAAAGACCTTCGCAGAGGTGGTCCAAAACCAATCTGTCCAGGAGAATCGAGATGGATTTTCTGCAAAGGAGAGACTGGTGATAAAGAAGAGAAAGGAGCACCATGTTGAGGAACGAGAAGGGGGCCTGACGTCTGAAGAAATTGAATCAATGACGAATGAGGACAGTATGCGTAAGAGAGGCTCGTAGATGATTAGATTAGTGGAGGAGAATGCTGGAATCGAACCTGGAAAGTTGGGGGTGGAAACTCCATTTGCCTTAGATACACCTGAAGACTTTCGATATGATGTTGGGACTAAAGGCAAAGGGAAAGGTGTATTGATTAGATCCCCATACAAACTACGAAGAAGGTGAGGTGATGGAATTGAGCACGGTGGCAAGAGCGCTTGGAGTGATGAGGACTGATGGGAGGGCAGGGAAGGGGAAACCTAACACAAGATTAGAGTTCTATCATGGAATGTGTGTGGGCAGCACGATGGGGTGAGAAGAGCCTCCCTTGCTAGATATATGAGAGAGTGGGATGTTGATTGTGAGCTTCTACAAGAAACGCACATTGAAGAGAACGGATAGAATTCTTGGAAGCCGCTAATACAGGAGGGGAGATTTGAAATCACTACTGTGAGGGCCCAAGGCAGGTCAGGAGGCATGGCATATGGTGGAAGCTCGCAAGGTTGCAGCTGACCGAGGTACTGTAGGCTGAATTCCATATAACCTGTAGATTTCAGGTAGTCCACACGAGATGTTGTTTGTATATCACCTGTGTTTATGGACCATGTAATGCGACCAAGAGGACTGCACTGTGGTCTGAGCTTGGTGAGAGAATGAAGGGGATTGGGGATAGTCCATGGCTTGTAGGGTGTGACTTCAACTGCACACTATCCAGTCAGGACAGTGTGAGTGGGCGCACTGTCTAGTCTGCTCTTGGTTTTCAGCTTGCGGTCCAGAAAATGGGTTTGAATGAGTACCCCTCTTCAGGTGTGGAATACACTTGGCGCAGTGGCAATGGGCAGATATCAAAACTTGATCATTTCTTGAGGAATTCAAGTCTTCTGGACAGGTACAATCTTTCTAGTGTGGCCGAGCAAGAGAGGCCATTCTCCGACCACACTCCGCTGATTTGGGATTGTGGTGAAGGCAGTTCAGTGGGCTCCTACTTTAAATTCAGAAGGTCGTGGTTGAGGGAGCCAGGTTGTAAGGACATGATTGCGAACTGGTGGGAGATGAAACAAGTGTCTGGTCGGCAACCTCAAGGCTTGCTGCAAAGTTAGCGGGGCTAAAGATTATGTTGAAGGACTACAGACAGACTGTGGGGGTGTTGCACGAACAAAGGAGGGTAGAAGCTCTTGCTTGGCAATGCACACTAGATGAGAAAGAGGCTTTATGTCCACTGGCTGAAAAAGAGTTGTAGCAACAGAAACAAATGCAAGAGGTGGTTCTAGAAGAGGATTTGAAGAGGGAAATGGACTAGCGAGAAAAGTCGAGGCAACTCTGGTTGCATGAGGGAGATGCCAATACCATGTTTTTCCATATGGCTGCTATTTCAAGGAGACGCATCAACCATATCTCATCCATCCTCTCAGGAGCCCAACGGCTCACCTCCATGGCAAACATTCGAGCTGTAGCTGTTGCCTATTTCCGTGACCTCTCTGCGGCCCCCTCCAGAAGTGCTTGGAAAGTGATGACAATGGAGTACCCAAGGGTGGAAGATATACAGGCTGAAAAATTGGTAGCCCCTTTTTCTGAACAGGAAGTGATTGATGCCATCAATGGCCTCAACTTGGAAGGATCTCCAGGTCCGGATGGGTTTCAAGTATTATTCTACAAGGAGTTTTGGAGGGTGGTGAGAGGGGAAGTAATGGAGGTGGTCCACAAGTTCCAACAGGGGAATAAAGGGTTTGAGAAGTTAAACAGGTCATATTTATTTTTGCTCCCTAAGAAGCCAAGGGTGGAGGGGTTTAGTGAGTTCAGACCCATAGCATTATCTAACTCCATTTATTTGATTATAAGCAAAGTATTGGCAAATAGATTGAGAGGGCTACTCCAAGGAATGATATCGCCTGTTCAGTCGGCCTTCTTGCTTAATAGATCATTGCAAGAGTCCTTTATTGTGGCCCAGGAGATGGTGGTTGGATGGAGTAGGAGAAAGACAAAGGCCTTCATGTGGAAGGTTGACTTCAGTAAGGCCTATGACTTGGTTTCCTGGCCTTATCTGTGGGAGATACTCAGATGTAGAGGATTCCCTATCTTATGGATTAGATGGATGAAGATCATTACTACCTCGGCTTTCTCCCCCTTGATTAATGGGAGACCATGTGGTGCATGGATTCAACCCAGATGTGGGGCCAGACAGGGGTGTCCCTTAGCCCCATTGTTATTCAACTTGGCAGTGGATACCTTGGCTTGCTTTACTCTCAAGCTCTCGGAACTGAGGATGATCAAGGGGTATACTCTATCAAGCAGTCAGGCTTTAGCTCCTGTGCTCCAATATGCGGATGACATAGTATTTTTTGTAGATGGGGGTAACTGGAGGCGCGCACTATACATCATATGGTGACTATTTTTGGGGAGATTTTAGGGCTGAAACTGAATGGGGAAAAATCC
Source organism: Thalassia testudinum (assembly GCA_037157565.1). Lineage (NCBI taxonomy): Eukaryota > Viridiplantae > Streptophyta > Magnoliopsida > Alismatales > Hydrocharitaceae > Thalassia > Thalassia testudinum. The sequence continues at coordinate 153,785,163 of JAZHRO010000031.1, forward strand.
TCTCTTATTTGTTTTGGAACGAATAGAGATGTGGGCCACCAACTTTCTGAAATTCTGCACACGCCGATCATCTCATTGCCGATTGCCTATCTTGGGTTGCCACTAAAGAGTGGGAAGATGAAGAAGAGTGATTGGAACTACTTGTTCAAAAAAATTTCAGTAAAGCTGGAATGTTGGAGTAGTAAATTTCTCTCAAAGGGGTGAAGGTTGATTCTCTTGAACTCTGTTATCACAGCGATGCCAGTTTTTATGTTTTCAATTTTTAGAGCTCCTAAAGAAATTTGGAAGTACCTAGATATAATGAGAAAATGATTCTTTTGGAAGGGGGCGAAACATGACGGACGCTTCCTCCAACCGGTAAAATGGGATAGTATGTGTGCACCAAAGAAGCAGGGGGGTGTGGAATTAGATCCTTGAAAGAGTTTAATGATTCTCTACTGTTGAAGTGGGCAACAAAAAATTTCCAAGGTGAAAATAAATCATGGGCGGAAGTGATTAGAGGAACATATGGTGCTTCACATTTTGTGGCAAATAGACTTTCCCCCAGCAAAGCATCACCTTTTTGGAGCTCAATGGTGGCAACTATGAAGGAGAATTGGGACCTTTTCCAACCAGCCTATGGGGACGGAAAATCCTTTCTCTTCTGGTTGGAAAAGTGGTCATCTTTGGGTGCATTACATACTCACTACCCACGGGTATATGGCCTTATGGGTGACAAAGAGGCTAAGGTTGCAGATCTCTGGGATGAAGAAGCAAATAGATGGGAGATACAGGAAACGGAGTGCAGGGAGGGGAGTCACACATGGGGGGAAAGAGCAAGACTGATGCAAGACTTGCAAGCTTTCAAGCCAACAGGGGATGCTGACACATACAGATGGATGGGGAATTTTTCCACTTCCAAGGCCTATGAAGATATGGTTTCAAGGAGACAAAGTGAAGATGCTGACATCATTTGTGCAGGTTTATGGAAGCTGAAAATCCCATTAAAGATACAAATTTTTCTGTGGCTTTGCAAGAGGGATGGGCTCATCACTAGTGACTTGAGGAACAAAAGGATGGGAGTGGCTACTCATACGTGTTATCTATGTGGTTTCCATACTGATAGCATGCGCCATATTTTTTCCTCATGTGTGATCACTGATTATGTGTGGAATAGGGTGTGTGGTGGTGGGATACCTGTATGGGAGGACATGTGGGGAGATTTTATTAGAAGTGGGAGGCCCCATTGTTCCATGGCGGCTATTCTATGGTGTGTTTGGAGTGCAAGTAATGAGTGTCTTTTTCAGGGGAGACCTATTAATTCAGCACAAATTGTACATGAGTGTCAGGCTCTCATACGTCATTGGTAAAGTTGACGTAATATTTTTTTATCATTGATTCTATTAATAAAATCCTCGGATGGCTATCTCTTTAGATAGCATTCCTTATTTTCTCAAAAAAAAAAAAAATTGAAAGAGAGGTTCCTTGAGGAATTCTCTTCCAATTGAGACTAGCCATGACTCCTATTTTTTTCCCAATCTTCCATTCGAACGCATGAAAGATGTGGGTATCCCACAGGCGTGCAATATATGAGCTTCCAAGCTTGGTTTCCAAGCTTGGAATGCCCCCCTGAGGCCTATAAAAGACCCCCTAATGCAAACCTTACATCCTTACCTCGTTTTGGCCAGTTCCCCACCTTCTTCTCTCCTCTCTGACCGAAAGCTCCACGAGCTCCGATGAGCTCCTTGTCCTACCCTCTTCGCCGGTTGCCACAGACCATAGTCGACCAGATCTTCCTCCCCACATTCCTCCACCGCTCGCAATACTAGCAAGGGTCTTCTTCCTTGTCTTCCTCGTCGCTTCTCCCTCACCGAAGTCACTTCCTTCTCCGATGCCAACCATACCGCAACTGGCATCTTCTTTCCCTTTCATCCAGTTAGATTAGGCTAGTTAGGTTCCCCTTTCCCTCTACTCTCCTTCCCTCTCTTTTAAACCTTACTTCGACCCCTTGACTCCACCATACGCTACCTTCGTCTCCGCATTCGGCCACATCTCCGACGAGGCCTCCGCACCTCCACAATCCATCATTTGCCTCGCCATCAACTCCATTAGCATCGCCACACCTCCACCTTCAAACACCCTCAATAAATTTCAACTTCCGCTCACCCAAACGCACCCCCGACCAACTTACCTTCGCACGGTCTCCACTGACCTTCGCAGACCACGTCACCCCCACACCACACCAACACCCCAGTCACCTTCACCGTGCTATGGTGAAGCTCAGGAGCTGCTTAATTGGGGCCTTCGAGCTGGTATTAATGTTTTCAGGTCACACCGGCCGTCATCCATGGCTGCCTTCACCTCCGACTAAGCTCAAGCTCCTTCGGTGTCAAGACCACTTGCTACCACTTTCAGGCTGTGCGGAATCAAGACCAGAACCCCTCCAGGTCCTCAATTGAGCAAGGAAAAGTAGCTGCTGTGCCAATTGGAGTTTCCTTCACTGTAGCTGCACGTAAGGAGGCCTGTGGGATTTAGTCCCACATCGGTGGAATACGAGCACCTGCAAGCCCATATATTATTTTTGTGCTTTAGGCTATTGACCTCAGGAACACGGGGTGAGGTCCCCTTACACATATGCCTTCACTCCTCGGTTACCACCCATGCCAGTGACCCTATTCAAACCCGATTAGCCGGATCCATGTACCTGGTTAATGACCCAAATATGCCACAGGTTTGAGAGAAGAGGAGGAAGAATTGTGAGAGAGCGGGGGAGGGAGGGTTTTGCTCCTCTGTGTATGCAGCTAACACTTAGTTGCTAAAGGCCCGTTGTGTTTGTGAAGGAGTAAAAGAAGAAAGGGAAGGCCCTGAGAAGGAGGGAAGAAAGGAAGGCTCGAGAAGTGAAGAAGGAAAGCAGAAGAAGAAGAGAAAAGAAACAAAGAAGGCTCTAAAAAGCCTTGTGCCTGATGATCACTTAAGTCGTCTGATTACCACATCTGTCGTATGATCTTAAGTTCTGACATTGTCAAATGATTTAAGCATTAAGTTAACATTTGATTAAATTGATTATGAGATGTCTAATGTGTATGCTTAATTAAGGCTAATAATTGATAATCTAAATCGTCATTATTTTGTCTTAGATTTCTTTTTATCATTGTGATCTATTGTAATACTCATATTTATAATTGAATATCAATTTTAGTAGATATTATTCATTGAATATCTCTTTTGTGCTTCAATTATGGTGCTCATTTATATGCAAAGCGCGTGAATTCCATATTTGCTCCCTACGTTCGACCTTTAACTTCAATTTTGATTTCGAGTAATAAATTTTATTTGTTGATTGAGTTATTTAAGAGTCTTTGCTACATCAAAACAACTTAAAAACTCCTATCTGACCCATCCAACAGGAAGGTGGAGTAGGGAGGAGGAAAAAGGAATGAAAGGTAGGAAATATAAAGAAAATAAGTTTTGAATGTAGAAAAATAAATTTTTATTACTTTTAGGTCTAACACTGTTTAAGTTAACAGTGCTGACTAATGGAGAGGTAATTATGAAAATGACGTGACTTTTTAATGACATTTAAAATAATATTGGAATGTGGATGGCAAGAAAGTAATTTTCAAAGATTTTAATAGCATTTGTGTAAAAATTTCTTTAATTTTTTAAAAAATTGAAGGTAAAAAATAAATTTTCATTTTAGGCCTAACATCGTTAAAGTTAATGATGCTAACTAACAAAGTGACAATTACGAAAATGGCATCACTTTTCTAATTACATTTAAAGCTATATTAGGAAGTGGATGGCAAGAAAATAATTTTTGAAGGTTTCAATAACATCTATGTAAAAATCCTATAATAACATATCAACTCAACTATCATATCTACACTCCATTAACTCACCACTTGTCCCACAATTTCCATCACATCTACACCCCACTATTCTACCACTTATCCTATCATTTTCATAGAAGTGTTGGGTTAGTGGAGTATAGATGTGATAGGTTGAATTGATATATTAATATTGATTTTTATTTTTATTTATATTAGGAATGAATTATTATGATTGATGTAATATATGTGAGTCTATTAGTAGAAGTAAATGAAATGAGTAAGAATAGGTTAACAAGGATAGATGTGATCAATGATACCATTTTGGGGTTTTTATATATGTACCCTTGTAAATTTTCGATAAGATGTATATACTCCCATGTACTTAATATTAACATATATATCCTTATAAAGTTACTTCATTAAGGTCATATGGCCCTACTTCATTAAACCCAACGAAAAATATAATAAAAAATTAAAAAAATAAGAAAATTTATATATACATCCCTATATTTATCTTTTTATTTATTACAACTCTTCTTCCCCCTTCCTTCCTCCTCCTCCTCCCTGTACTCCTCTTCCTCCTTGACCGAGCGGCTCCCCCTACTCTCGTGCAAATTCGACGAACTCGTAGTGGTGCTCGTAGGTCCTTCAACTTCCTCCTTATCTTGTCCACTCTCCTGCCAGAGCCTCCTGATTCGTCCTTGTAGCCACTCTAGTCGACCCCCCATCGTCCTCCAAGTTGGCACCTTTCCCCTCCAGAACCTCTTCTTCCACCAAACCACCTCTACCAATCAAGCCAAACCGCTCCCCACGCTCCAATTCGTCCACTTCTTCAACTCTAGAATGATCTTTGCCATCCAAGATGGGATCTTGTTCGTCAAAGATGGGATCTTGGCATCCCCCACGACCTCGAAGGCATTCTTCTGGATTAGCTTGAGCATGTTGAAGAAGTCGTTGTTCCTAGAAGGGGTGAGGCTCTACTGGGGGCCAAGGAGGTGGACGAAAGTGCGAGACACCTTGGATAGGGCCTCAGGGGGTGCGTCGGAGAGGCCCCTGACAAGGAGGGTAGTGAGGCCCTTGGTGAGGGCGAAGTCAGAGTCGGCCTTGAAGGAGACTAAAGAGGGGTCATTTGGATTCGGGAAGGAGCGAACCCACACCTGGGAGATGTAGTCGTGGACGCAATTGGAGTCAGTCTTGTGGCATAGGTGGAGCACCGAGAGGAGGGAGGCATAGTGGAGGAGCTAGTGGTACTTGGCCTTGGGGTCCTCCACAGATTGGAAGAGGGAGACGATATCATGGAGTGGGGAGGGAGGAGGGAGGGGTTGGTGGGGTTCTCCTCTAGGGTTTGGGTGTTGGGATGAGGAGGAGGAGGAGGAGGTAGGAGGGAGGGAAAGGTTGGATCTTGGGAGGCGGTGGGTGATGGGTAGGGGGCGAGGAAGGGTGGAGGTGGTGAAGGTGGATTGGAGAGGGGATTTGGAGATTAGGGTTAAGGTTAGGATTTGATGGTGGTGGTGGAGTTGGTGAGAGAGGTGAAGGGAAGTGGAGGGGTTTGTCGGTACAGGTTCACCATCATGCTTGATCACACGGGTGTCGGTGTAGGTTTATCGAATTCGCACAGGAGCGGGAAGAGCCGTTCGGTCGAGGAGGAAGGGGAGGAAGGAATGGGGAAGATGAGTTGATATAAATAAAAAGATAAATATAAGATTATATATATGTATAATTTTTTATTTTTTAATTTTTTATTACATTTTTCGTTTAATTTAATGAAACAAGAACATATATCATAACAGAATAACTTTACAAAACTATATAAGTCAATATCAAATATATGGAAATATATACCTCTTATATATATATATATATATATATATATATATATATATATATATAAACCCCTACCTTTTTACTATTTATATGCAGTAACATTTAAAAATTTTACATCAGATAAAACGTCACTTTAACCTACTGAACCGAATCATAAGTTTGACGAACCTTGTGTGTAAACCGCCTTCGGGTTTCATCTTTCTAGCCGTAGAGAAGGAAGTGCATGATTAATGTACCATTGACGAAGTGGCTGTTAGAAAGCGAAGAGAACGCGCGAGGTCAGGCCACAGCGTGGCCTCGAATCACGTGTAGATCCACCAGCCAATAAAGGTCGTGGTCCGACCATGCCCAAGTGCGAAAATCTAGTGTGGCCAATCATGGGTGAACACGTAAGCGGATAAACAACGTTGCCCATGATTTCTGACGATAACACCACCGAAGGAGATCAAATATTCCTTTGTGTGCATACCATGAGATTAATCCTGTGTGTTAACTCTCAATCATATAAAATAATGTTGGAGGCCGACGCAGAAGTCATGACGAGGATGGGAACGTACATGGAAAATCAAATGTTTCTTGTAGCACTACTTGGGCCCTGGGTAGATATACGAATTCATATTTAAAATTATCTATAGTTCTACTGATTTTATTTTGACATGAGGACAGGTAGATGGTTCTCAATGACATATTTTGTCATGTACACACTTACATGAAGCACTAAGATTTCTTTGACATTCCCTAAATTCAAGAATATAAAGTAACATCGTATGGGATAAGAATCGTAATATTAATATTCTTTTATTTATGTACTTGTTCGCTTTCAAGAAATCAATTTCATGACTTTTAATGATATAGTAAAATTTATTAGTGCATTATACAAAATATAGTGATGATATTTACTTTTGAAATAAGTACATGTACTAGGACATAAATATGGAGGTTAGTCTACGTTGTTTTTCCATTGTGAAAAGTGTAAATTAGTAAGGATTCTATTACGTTGTTCAAGATTAATTAACTTTGCTTTTTTCTTTGTGGGCATCGTCGTAGATTTGGATACGTGAAGTAGAGAGTTCACGATAATAGTTAGAAAATCCGTCCACACGTGTACCCTTCATGCACACTCCTTATTTCGACTAATGTGTGCGTCAAGCTGCAAGAGATGAGGTACCAAGGAAGATCCATCCATTTCAGTTTTCCTTTGCTTTCATATTTAATAATTAATTTCCTCTAACACGTTTCTTCTTTGCCAATCATTTTACCGTTGCAAATGGGTAAGGTATCTACAAGGAAATATCAACAAACATATTTTTTTTCTTGAGAGGCTAATATTAGAAAAAGGGTAGGGATTCAAGGTACAATCGGTTAACTGAGATAAGTATCATCCCTGATCCTGAGACGATTATTGAAAATTCAAAGCAATGTTTCTGTCATATATTCTCAATTAAAACTTCGTCAGTCGCATAATTTGCCCTCGAGGCATTTTCATTTAATCTAAACACAAGGTAAATACAAGTCTTATCAGGCCATAAAACTTTAATAAGAACCTAACACATAGGGTAAATACAAATTGAGAAAGCTTACACGAAGGAAATCGCATGTAACAATTTAAAGTCCGAATCCGAGCTAAATTGAAAAATATTATATTTAATAACTTATTAGATATGAGGTTTATAAATTTAAATAATCATATATGTTGACAAGTAATAATAATTATTTTTTTTCATTCTACTACTTATTTTTATAAATTTACTATGTAAAATTATTTTTAAAAATATTATAACTTCCACCACAACAATTCAAACATGCTTTAATCGAAATCATCCATTTCTATATGAATCCAAAATAACTACATAGAGGGGCTAAAATGATGTATTAGATTGTTAACAATAACGGTCGTTGGTTAGTGAACGCTCCCCATGCTAATGATATTTAATTATAAAATAAATTACACAGGTAATCATTTAATTTAATTTCAAATCAAATTACCTAAGTGATATTTAATTTCAATCGAGTATTATGGATGTAATATCACCGAATATCACCCATAATATCTATTTTTTTAAATAATACCTAAACTTTTACTTATTCTTTGGTGTGAACGAACCACGCTAGTAAAGATAAAAAAAAAAGTAGCTGCTTGCAGTTCAAGCATACGTACGTCATTAAAGCCCAGATCCTCAACATGCCTAATTTTAGAGCAAGTGACTCGAAAAGGAAAGTTAGTCACGCACATTCACCCACCTAAAGTTAGTTTTTTTTTTCCCTGGAAAATTTATATTTTTCCTGCAATAGGTTAAATAAAGAAGAAGATGTAAACGGTAAAAAATTATCAAACCATGGCGGAAGAGAGAGAGGGAGAGGAGGCGGCCAGTGGTCCCCTTTCCCAGTGATGGAGGAAAACCTTGTCGCGTCCGCTGGGTGCCCCACTCCAAAAACCCACAAACCCCCCGCTCCACACCCCCTTCTCCCCTCCACTGCCCTCTTGGCTCTCCTCCGCTTCTCCTCCCCTCTCCGTCCTTAGCTTTGTTTCTGTTCCATCCTTCTGAAACAGAGTACTTTTCCTCTTTTTCCCCATACAAACCACCCGCCCATCATATTCAGCAATTCTGCCCACAACCACCCTCTACCCCCCACAACGTTGGGAAATCCCAACTGGCTCCTCCCTCTTCCCTCTCGCTTATTGCTGCTGCATCTTCTCCGTCCAGCTGTTGGCCGCTTCCACCGCAGCAACTCGTCATAGTTGACCACTCGAGAGGGCGTTTTAGTCAGGGTTTTTGCAGGGTTTTGCTCTCTCCTCCTCCCTTTCCACTCCTCTGCGACCGACTTGTGGAACTTGACCCTATTCCCTCTGCTCTCTCTCTCTCTCTCCCCCACCCTCTTCCCTGTTCACTTGTCTAGTGAAGATGTACCGATAACCCTCCTGCTTATTCTTGGCATCCAGAATCCCCACCTTGGGTTTTACCATTTTAGTCAACTTCTAGACTCCCCAGCAGTACCAAAAAAAGATCTTGGTCCCTTTTATTTTTTTTGGTTTTTTGGTTGATTGCTGCTGAATCAGCGTATCCATATCAAAATCAAAGAGAGGAAGATGTCTTCTTGCTTGAGTGGAGGCGGCGGCAGAGCGTATGGCTTCGACCTCGACATGGTAATGAAGTCCTCCTCCACCTCCTCCCCAACGATGTCCGCCTCGTTGTCTTCCTCCTCCTCCTCCTCCGTCTCGCCTTCCTCCACCATCTCCGAATCCAGCAACTCCCCAATAGCAATCTCGACGAAGAAGGCGCGAAGCCCGCGGAAGAGACCCAACCAAACCTACACGGAGGCCGCCGCCATGCTCGCCAAGATCTACCCAAACATCTTCTCAGCAGCCAACAACAATAACCACCCGAGGAGGCAGAACAGCAAATTCTCGAAGCCGAAGATCTCCAGCGACTACCTGGACGTGGAGCCCTCAGAGCTCCTCCCTCCTTTCCCCGTCCCCGCGGACACCGGTTTCCTCCTCCTCCGTGGACCATCACCCCTCTCCAATAATATTAACAATCCCGTGGTCTTCGAGGAGTCCACGAGAGGAGGAGGAGCAGCGGTGAGCTCCATCGCGAAATGCTGCTGGAGCCCCTCCGATTACTACAGGGAGAGGGAGCCCTCCTCTTCCACCTCTCCTCCCCCATGCGTCGTCGACGAGGACGACGACTTCGACGCGGAGTCCATACTCGATGAGGAGGTTCAAGGCGAGGGGATTGACAGCATCTTGGGCAGTAGTAGTAGCTCTTCTACTTTGGACGGCGGTGGTGGTGAAGCTGCTGCTGCTACGGCCGCCGCACCGGAGGAGTCCACGTTAAATTATTACGCGGACCGAATCGATCCGTACTTGGGGTACCATCCGTGCTCCCTGCTCTATGGTTTGAACATCACCAGTGCTCTCAGGCATGCGGGGAATGCGGACTGGTGGTGCTCTCCCACTGTGGAGATGCATAACATCGTGTCGAATTCGAAGGCAACAACGCAGCAGACGACGACGACAACGGCAACGGCACCTGAGAATAAGAAGAACAATAATAAGAAGAAGGAGAAGAGGAAGAAGAAGGTGGAGAAGCTGCAGAAGGTGGAGGAGAAGCTGCTGGCTCTTAAGGGGGCAGAGGACAACTCAAAATTAGTTTCCTCCAAGTCTTCTTGTGACCCAGAGGACTGCCCTTCTGCAGCAGCTGGTGGTGGTGGTGGTGGTGGTGGCTCTTCCAGTTGTTCGCCGCGGCCGAAGGCGACGTCGTCGGCCGGTTGCCTGAAGCCGGCTCTGTCCTTGAACTTGAACTTCGAGGGGGTGATGCAGCAGTGGGCCGACGGCCGCTCGCCCTTCTCCGAGGTCCCCGATTCCTCCGAATCCCCGGCCGACCTCATTGTAAGTTAACCTTCTTCTTTTCTTTTTGAGTGAGGCTTTGCACAGGCCCTTTTTTTTTTTTCAAGTCCTTTTTCAAGCTCTCTCCTTGTCAAGAAAAGTTATAAATTAAATCCAAAGGTCAAGATTGGAAAAACTCTCGAAACAACTGTTGCTTTTCTTCCTCTTTTTTTTTTTTCCTTCATTCGGGTAAAAAGGAGGAGAGATTGGCCATCCCCACGCATCTGCTCAGAAGGACACTTCCTCTTGTTCAAGAATGATTCGTTTCTATTAATGATGATGCCTCGGTGGGCAGCGGCGGAACACATGCGGTGGTGCTTTTAGTCAATTTATTATTAATTATTACAGAGCTTGTTTGTTAGTAGGATCTGTGTGGGGTCCCATAGCCTGATTGATTCTCCTTTTTGGTTTTTTTTTGGTTTTTTCCTATCTTGGATTCCTCAGCCATTGTTTATTCTCCCTCCGTGAATTTGGGGACGTGGTGTTTTGATAACGAAAATAGATTTACGGAATTAGTAAAGAAATATGGAAGAAGCACAATGAAACAGTGAAATAGTTGGATTAATTTACTCAGGAGATTTGATAGATTAAAATATTTTTATAACGAAGGTAGAATAATTTTACTTTAAGTTAATCCACCTTTTAACTCACGTAAGTGGTGGGTTAGTTAAGTTACCTGCCAAACATTTTAAAGCTTAAGAAAGTCCTGTATTTTGTGGGTATCCGCTTGTTAATTACTGGTTTCTGTTTTGTGGAAGTGGGATTTTCTGCCACTAGATCTTGGAGAAATTGTGAAGTCCCTGCTGAGTTACGTATTTTCTATTCCTGTAAAGCAGCGTTCTACTTGTAATAGAAAATCCATGGGCTTATTTCGCCATGGGCTTGTCCCGGTGGGTTTTGGATTTTGACTTTCCCGTCGTCTCCTCCACACTGTAGCAATCTTAGAGGGAATCATTAGATATTATGCTATTCTTCAAGGAGGTTCTATGGAAAGACAGATAGGTTCTTTTCAATTCAGACCCTTCCATGGATGGTTTCTGCATGCATCTTTTAAGCTCACTAACAAAGATTGATTTTAGAGAAATGGGAAACACGCGGCCGTAGTAAAAAACAGGGAACAGTAGCTCAGGTGGGCCTCGCCACCCTTTTTTTTTTGGCCATCTCTCTTGATTTTATGGTTCAAATAAAGATGTCAGGAAGATTCGAATTTTGAGGTTTCTGTGGTGCTTGGTTGTCGGATTAAGTAGATTTGCATTAGATTAGGTAATTAATCGGTTAACTCCATTTATGTTGGGTTAAGTGTGACTTAATTCAAGTAAAGTTACTCCATCCTTTATGCAAACAAATTAATTCAATTATTTCATTATTTATTTCACTTTTTTCTCTATTCTTTTACTTATTCCACAAATTTATTTCGCTTACCAAACTAGGCTTTAAGGTTATCTTCAAGTATTTCTCCTCTAGAGCGGCATTTTCTCCTAAGCTGCTCGATTTTCTTAAATAATCAATCCAAATCTCTCCTGTTACAATTTTCTTGTCTGCTTTCGAGATCCTGAATTATGAGCAACGTTCTGTTCTCAGAGATTGTAACAGGTCGAGAAAATGTTACAACCTTTAATCATTTTTAAAGTTTGAATCATTCGAGAAAATGCCTGCAATGTTCTGCAATTTATGAGCAACGACCTGAATCATTTTTAAAGCTTGAATCATTCGAGAAAATGCCTGCAATGTTCTGCAATTTAAAGGTTGTATCGGTCTATATTTTGGAATGAAGCTAATGATGGTTTTCTTTGCAGGCCAAACTCTCGGATATTGATCTGTTCTCAGAGACTGCTGGGACCAGCGGTATACGAGAGGCGAGCGTCCTCCGGTACAAGGAGAAAAGGCGGTCAAGGCTCTTCTCGAAGAAGATACGATACGAAGTACGCAAGGTGAACGCAGATATCCGGCCAAGGATGAAGGCAAGTGTAAGATCCCATCCACCCCTAACTGTTGTTTACTTATTCATACTCTTTTTTTTATTTTATGTTTACCAATAATAAATGGTCTAATCTACTGAATGCAGGGGAGATTTGTGAAGAAGGATAATGAGCAGTGACAATAAAGGTGAAGAAACCTGAGAATGTGGTGTTTTCTTCTGAAGGGGCGGCTTATGTTGCAAATTCCTTTCCAAATGGGCATATTTGTTCAAGTGAATAGAACAACTTCAGAGAGGTGGAGTGCCTTTCATGCCATGGAAGAAGCCAAATCACACGTCAATTTTGTTCACGGATAGTTGCTCCGTTTTCTTTTTTTTCTTCTCTTTGATTTCCTTTTTGAGTGGGAGGTAAGATTCTTCGAAAAAAATATGGAGATGAAGTAGTGTAGAGCTGAATTTTTCTGCTGCTCCTTTGATCCACCATCCTTTTTTTCCCCTCTTCAATAAAAAGATTTTGATTAAGTGTCGTTGCCACCTCCCTCTCTCACTCTCTGTTTTGTATCTGTCATCTTTTTAGCAAAAATTTGGGTCATTGGATTACCTTTGCTAATCGGAAAAAAAAGAAAAGGGAGATATTCTCTGAAAGCGTACCTCAATGGACGTGCAATTTCAGACGTCTTAACTAATCTAACGTCCACATCATTTCATTTACTCACATTCATTCATCTGTTCCCGTTAATTAATACCCTTTCATTCCACCACCACGCCAACATGGAAATACTTTATCATTGTTTTGGTGTATGGTAAAAAAGCCATCCAAACATTCACATGGTAGGAGTCGATTGTCATTCTTTTAACTGATCTGGTAATAATAAGCTTTGCCTCACGCACCTCAGATTAGTTTTACGATCCGATCTTCCAGAAGAAGTGGGAAGTCCTATGGATGGATTGTCAGACCGAATGGCTCCAAGTAAGTAAGTTGGGACAATCTGTAATTCTACAAGAGGGCGTCGAAGCTCACGTCCCTTTTTTTTTGTTTAATTCTTCGGCTACAGTGCGTACGTATCTCTCTCCTTTTTTCTTTTTTTTTTTCTTCTTCTTCTTACACAGTATTTAACAATTATATCCGTTTCAATTTTTATCTCCAACATCAATCTCTTCATTTATACTTTTTCGTTAAATATCAATATTGAATATATTTTTATATAGATATTAAATAATATATATATAAAATTATGTAATATAAAAATTATTTAAAATATCGATTAAAAATCAAAATAAATTAATATCGCATGTTATTTTTTATTTTTGATCGGTATTTCTTTTATTACATCAGTAAAAAAATCAAAATATATCATATAATATATTTTACAATATACGATATATTGATTTTTCATCGATCGAAAATTAAAATATTTTAATTAAAAATTATATTAAATTTTTATATAATTAACTTTTTATATTCTACAATAATTAGTTTTTATACTCCCGCAGCATAACATTAATTAAAAAGCAGTAACGTTAAAAACATAATACCTAGAGAGTTCATTATTTTTACCTTTTGACCATTACATTTGCAATTTTCCCATGGACTCGCAATTTGCCCATGGACTCGTACGTGGAGGGTACAGACCAAGTGGAGTGGTCAAGTGTACATGTTGATGGCATGTGGCCCCGTCCCTATTAAAGCGGAGTGATCTGTCTGCTTAATCGGGCTATGTCTCTCCTTGCATGCATTCCTGGTGGAATTTTCATTTTAGTTACAGTCGAAAGTCCAACGGTAACTTTGTTTCTCATATATAAATAAAGATGGAAGCGTAAAATTTGATAAAAATTTCTCTCATTTACTCGAACAAATTACTGGCTGTCCTGGAAAGATTGTTATTCTCGACAACTTTTGTTCTCCAATTTGAAATCAAGTAGAGTAGGTATTCACATTTGACCTCTAAAATCTAAGGAGGTTTTTGCACATATATATATTAAAAAAGATGTACATACCTATGCTTTTTTCATATAAATGTAAATATCTTTTGTATTGACACGTGCATCTTTAAAATCTTCAATTTATTAAGTTTCATATTCTTGAGAAAATATGAAAATAAAAGGTAAAGGTTCTTTTAAAAAGATCCTTTAATTCGATATCTCTTTTCCAAATCAACCTCTCATCCCTCACCTCCACCTCCCATCCGTCATCTCCTTCCCCCTCTTTGTAGCCATGGTTGCTACGAGGATGTGGGAAGAGCGGTAAGAGGAGAGAATAGAGGAGATGGGGAGGTTAGAGGGGAGGTGGGGGAGTTGGAGGAGAGGGACCTCAAGAGAGGGAGGTTGTGGGGCAAAGTAAAGCTTGAAGTAGAGAGCTAGGGAGGCTAAGGGGTAGAGAGCTAAGGATGATAAGGTGTAAATCAAGGGTTGGGGGTCGGGGAGAGAGGGGAGGAGGGCTAACGGGGCTCATCTCGAGCAGGAGGGTCTTGTAGCGGCTAAGGCGAAGGAGGGAGTCATCAAGGAGGAGGGTCTAGGGGGTGGAGGGTGAGCAAGAGGATAGAGGAGGGTGGCTGGAGGAGGAAGAGGAAAGGAGGATCAAGGAAGAGGAGAGGTGGATGAAGAGAGGAGGTGGAGGCTTCTTGGTGAAAGAGAGAAAAAAATGAGTTTTATATAAAAATGGTTTTATTTGTTAGTCCTTAAAGTTCATAAGTGTATCTATACAAGCAAGTGGATATTGTTGGAGATATATACCCATATATGAAATAATTGAGGATGTATATGTTTTTTTCATTGTTTATATGGACATACATGGAAAAACCCCAAATTTAAAGTGTAAGTGCATTCCTAAACAATTGAACTAGGAAAGCCATGGTAAAGCCTCATATTATTTATTACTCTTCCTCCACCCCACCCTACACACACATTCTCAAGATGTACTATAAGTAGTAGATCTTGCAAACCAACCATGATCATCAAAATCATCTTTAGCTAGATAAATCGTTTATTAAACCATTATCTTATCTTTTAGTTAACTAATATTCATTTCAAGAAGAAGGATGCCTTCCTTAAACAAATCAATTTCTTCAACTCGAAAGTCTTTGTCACTAATCAAGACAACATCTAATTTTATTCATTTTGAAGAATCATCTCTAATAGCTAAAAAATATCTTTTTCATGAGATTCATTTTCTTATAAAAGACTACTGTTAATCTTCTGCAAACACTTATTTTCATAACTACTCCTTAAACAGTTCATCATAAGCATCAAATAATTCCTTATAGTTAGATTCACCTATCTTAGTCACATTGGCTTGAGACCTTGATTACTATTGTTAATAGTGCCTGGAACAAGATCCAATCCAAAAATGAAAATCAAATAAAAGAGGATCTAATCATACTAGCTAAGAGATCTACATTTTCCTATCCTAATCTCTAGGGAAAATTATAGGCATCCATATATCGGGTCGATTACAAAAAATTACAAATCCTAATTTTTATTTAGGATAAGCTCAAAATTGATTAAGAGTGATTGGGAATGATCTTATTCCACAAGATTGATTGTTATTGATCACGAATCACAAGATTGATTGTGATTAATATCAAATCACAAGAGTAATCATATTCCGAAATTGAGAGGGCACTTAAGAGTCTATAAAATGGCTTGTACTTCATTGTATTCTTCATCTCATCTTCACATAGTAAAATCATTTTCTCTGCTCATGTATTTACCCTTTAATGGGTTCCTATGTAAATCCTTGACTTCCTGTAGTGTTTGATTTTATACTTCTAGCTTTCTTTTATGCATTTGATTGTGCAATTTAGCTAAGATCCTTAACAAACTAGTATCAGAGCCTCCGTGGAGTGCAAATTTGCTAACAATGATGATGATGTTAGAGATTGAAAATGTTGATCAAAGTGTCAACTTTGGTGCATAAAAGATCAAAATGCACTCAGTCCTTGTTCAACAAGGAATCTCTAAGGCATTGCTCGATGTTGTGCATACGCTTGTAGTGTTGACATCGAAAAAAAAGGCAAGATGGAGGAGAAGGTGTTGACATCCATATGCCTATGAATTTCAAATGAAATACTTTGAGAGGTTGCACGAGAGAATACTGCTACAAAGCTATGGTTGAAGTTGGAGTTACTTTACACGATGAAGACTCTAGTTAATTGCTTACATCAAAAGTAGCGATTATTCATGTTTCTTATGGCCAAAGATATGTTGATTACATCTCATTTAGACAATGTTGTGTCTATTATTATAAACAAAGATGAAGATCAAGCCTCGTTGTTGCTATGCTGTCTCCTATCTGCACAAGCACTTCCATGAGACATTGATCTATGGTCATGATGAAATCAGATGTGAAGTCTACACAATTCAGGATGGAGTTGATGGATAGAGAAATCACAAAATCACATCTTTGGATGCAAAGGTGAAAGCATGCGAACAAAAGGAGAATGAACTAGCACATGATAACAATGCAAGTCAAAGTCAAAGAAGTGCTACACATTTTGTAATAAAATGAGCATAGCATGGGTGAATGCTGAAGCAGGAGAAGCCATGATAAGAAACAAAAGGGAAAACAAGAATCTACAGAAGCTGGTTGCATCGAGGTCCAATGCGCAAATCGAGGCTATGTGTTGACGCCCACCACATGCAGATTTAAAGATGACACAATACTTGACATAGGGTGCTCCTTCCATATGACGCCCAATAGGGAATGGTTATCTACCTATACATCAATTCAAGGTGGAGTCATTCTTATGGGAAATGAGTGATAGACTATTGGAATCAACACAATCATGCTACAAATGCGTGATGGCACATTGGCCATAATGATCAATATTCAACATGTACCGAATATGACAAAGAACTTCATTTCCCTTGACACATTGGAAGCAAAGTAGCATAAGTACATAGTAGAGAATGGAAAGACCATGATGATTAGAAAGAGATCAAAGATTCTCTATATCTTGCAAAGGCTCGTTATTACCGAGCATTGCAACTATGGCAATTTCCTCACCCTCGAAGCATGTAAGGTTGTGGCACTATAACTTGGTACACATGACCATGAAGGACATGAATATCTGTTCTTCACACTAAATCAGCATTTAAGATTATTGTGTTGTAGTATAGCCAAAATAGCGTTCAAACAAATAAATTTTATTACTCGAAAAAGTTCCGAGGTCGAATACAGGGAGCAATATGAAATTTAAATCTCAAGAATTGCAAATTAAATACAATATAAGCAATATATAATAGAGCTCCAAACAATAATGATATAGAAGTGAAAACAGATGTCAATAGTGCAAAAAGAATGAGATAAAATGGTGATTTGAATCACCAAATACCCCTCACAATAATAGAAAATTTTTCAATAGTATCAATCAAATAAATCCTAGAAATCAAATATCAGACGACTGGATGTGTAATCAAACAGCTTAACCATCTTGGGCTACAGTGTATAGCCCTCTCTTTCTCTTCTCAGCCTCTTCTTCTCTTCTCTTCTTTCTATATTGCGGCTGCTTTCCTTCTCTTCTTCTATTGGGATTCCTCTCCTTCTCCTTCTTCTTCTTCTTCTTCTTCTTCTTCTTCTGCTCAGCCTCTTTGTTAAGACCCGTGCTGTTTGAGCCTTTTAAGACGTCTAGACTGTGGGTCTGACGTCTGGACACCTTCCTAGACGTCTGGAAATCGAAAATCTGTGGGTACGAGCTCGCGTCTACGTGCGTGCTGCACGCATACAGTACCCTCTCATTTTTCCTCCTTCTTCTCTCGCTTCCCCCGCCTCCAAGCAAACCCTTAACCCAACCTTATAAAACCCGTCCTCCTCTCTCATTCTCCTCACTTCTTAGCCACTAGCCACCTTCCTCTCTTCTTTCCCAGAGCGAGCGAGAGCGCAAGAGCGATGTAGAGGAGGAGCGGCGTGAGAAGGAGAGGCAAGGAGAGCTCGTGAACTCGCGTGGGAGCTCGCTCGTGAGCGCACGGTCGGAGCGGCTCGTGTGCGGGGAGGAGTGCGTCGGGGAAGTCCTCCCCGATGCTGTTGCAGCCGGAGCTGCAGGTGAGGAGGGGCGAGGCGTGGCCATGCGCGGCGCTAGAGAGCGGAAGCAGGTTCTGGGTTTTTCCCAGAATCAGACGACTGAAGTGACATCCAGATGACGGTGTGGACGTCTGGAGGCGATTCCAGACGTCTGAGGAGAGGGCTTCGCGAAGGTACGTCCTCTTTGCGGATACAGCCATGCAGGTAGCTCCGCTGATACCTTGTTGCATGCCCTTTTGAGAAGATTGAGTGGTTTCATGCAGGATTTGCTTCGGGAAGGCGCGGGACATGCCCTCCCACGCATTCCAGATGTCTGGGCGACGTATCAGATGACGGGAAGCATTTCTAGACGTCTGAAGAGGTGGTCGGATGTCTGGAGCTGAGTCCAGACGGTTCAGAAGAGTTCCTGGACGTCTAAGGATTGGCGCAGAGACTTAGGTATGATCCTGGACACTTTTAAGATGTCTGGAAGTTGTTCCAGACGTTTAATTTGAGACAGAAACCCTATTTTTGACCCGTTTAGGGTCCGTTTGAGTTTCATTTTACGCAATTAAGATACCGTTGTGTTCCTTGTGAGTTCCTCTACTTGTTAAAAGGCTTTCTATACTATTCTGATAGTTCCCTTATGATTGTTCCTTGTGATAAGACTTCTTCCCATTGCGGTTTGTGGGCTTGCTAAGGCACATGACCCTGCCGTTCAAGCCCCCAATACTCCTGAGTTTACTGGTAGAGTGGCTTCCCCTAATTTAATTGTAACCTAAATGCATGTGCGGAATGAATGATTAGAACTTAAGATATGGCATGAATTCTAGGATGAGAAACACTTGAAATGTCTGTATTGGATGATTGAATTGCAGTCCTGAATGAGTAGATAGAATGATAACAATTTCCTGTAAATGAATAACAGTTGCCTGTGAAAAATGGAATACTTGTGCTAGTTAACTATTGCATGTAACTTTCCTGTTGCATACGTTATATGACATAATACAAGCTGCATGTATATGAATTGAGA
The DNA here is from genome assembly GCA_037157565.1 of Thalassia testudinum. NCBI lineage: Eukaryota > Viridiplantae > Streptophyta > Magnoliopsida > Alismatales > Hydrocharitaceae > Thalassia > Thalassia testudinum. The sequence continues at coordinate 153,804,132 of JAZHRO010000031.1, forward strand.
ATGGTAATGTGAATGATGGAAATACGAGCTACCTGTGTATAACCTGAGTAGGGAAATGTGAACGATAGCAATACAAGCAGCATATGCATAACTCGAGAATGGGAATAGAAATGATGAAACCTAGTAAGGAATGGCATGAGGAACATGAGCATGAACCCCACAGGGGATTAAGGGTTGAGCTTCTGGAAATAAATGAATGGATCTGGAAAATGCGTTGGAAAGTGTGTTGGCCCTTGAGTACGTGGTACCAAGGGGAGTGCATGTTACCTCTTAGTTTAGAGAGGTGCTTGTCGCCTTCAGGTTGAGACTCGTGGTGGGTTTGGCCACTTTGCACCGACTCGGTGGCCCTCGTGTACACTGTACCGGAGAAAGCTACTAGTGTAGGGAGAGAGTTAGCCACCCCACGGGACTTGGGGTTCAGCTAGCTGCCCTACACCGACTTGTTAGGCCCATTGGGCAAACTAGCGTAGTCGGGCGAGGGTGTGCGGACTGTGGAGGGGCGAGACCCCTGTTACTGAGAGGGATAGGCCTTATACTGGTTCCGTGCTGTACTTTGGGCGCACCCGCTAACGAAAATGATTGACCACGTGCCAATGCGGGGTAGCTACCCGTGTGCTTATCACGTGTGCCGTAGTCACCGTTACGTCTGTCCGTGACCTTAGGGTGGTTGACTGGTTGTAGGATCACCACGGGAGACTCTCCCGGCCAGGAGAGCACCACGTGTGCCTTCTACTCTTCGGAAAAGATTGCAATCAAGATCATTCCCATGAGGAACATTTGAGATCAAGAAAGAGACCTAATAAATAAACCAAGTGGTGAAAAAGAATAATTAGTTAAAGAAAGTAATTGAAAAACAACAGCTACCTATCCATTTTTACTGCTTTAGTTAGTTGGTTGCCACTCTACTTAGCGTTTGCTGACTTTGTGTACTCATAACCCTTTTCAGGTCCAGGTGTTGAGCAGCCAGAGCCTATGGCTGTAAAGGGTGCTGGGCCCAGTAGAGCCCAGTAGTTGTAGCTTCTTGTTGCACTTCTTTCTATTGTAGTGAGTAGACTCTTGTACCTTTATTTTCTGCTCTTTATGTTCCTGTATAGTTACTTTCTACTGTTGTGGTGGTGATATGTACTGTAGTAGTTTTTACTTCTTTACTGTTGTACCTTTCTACTGTTAGTGCGAGTGAGTCCGAGTGTCGGTCTCAGGGAGGCATGAAAATTGAATTTTTCTTGTCACTTATTGTCATGAAAATCGCAGGGTTTTGCTTGTGAAAAGGTACGAGTGAAAAGCGAGAGAGGGAGAGATTAGGGTTAGAGTTGTTTCATTTATAACATGCAATTTAAATAGAAAATAGAGCAAGCAATTGAATAGAAAACAACTTCATTAATTATGCAGCTTTAGTTCATGAATTACGACATTAGATACATGCTTAAACATAAGTAAAGTAAAGCTTAAAAGAAGGGAAGAAAGGGAGAGAAAGAGCGAGGGCGGTGATTGCACCGCAAAAATACACCTGCAATAGTGCCTTCTTGTGTTATTTCCTAGCGTTACCTATTCATATTAGGTCTCCATAGTTGCATTGTAAAATTACACGCATGTATGCATTTAATTGAGAGGAGAGGAGAATAAATAAATGGCCTCGCAATTTACTTTTTTCTCAAGTGCATCTCTGCTAATTCACCATCTTTTTACTTTTTATTTCACTTGATTTTCCCACGACTGCATGCATCTTCTTCTCCTCGCGCCATGCTTCCCTACAGCTGCCCTTCCCTGTGGCTACCTCTCCCTGCCAAGCCATACCAACCTCTCCCTACAGCCACATGCAGCCATTCCCAGCCATGCCTTCTTCCTTTATAAAAGACCACGGCTCTTTCTTTGTAAACAGCCTGGTCCACTTCAAAAAAAAAAGAACACAGCAGCTCTCCAGGCCACTGTCCTCTCCTCCCTCTCCCTCCATACGTCGGCCCTGCCCTCACTGTGGTGCACACCACAACAGTGAGACCACCACCTCCTAGCTCTTCAAAGAGCCGGTGGGTGTGGTGGCTCTTTTCTATTTTTTTTCCCGCTCCAGCACCTTCAGCCATGGCCGCACGCTTCAAGGTCTGAAGCTCGCAGCTTGGCAGCAGCAGTAGCAGCCCCAGCCATTTCGCGCAGGCCTGCAGGTGCCCCTGCCCCTTCCGCGTGTGCCTGCAGGCCCTCTCCGCCTCCCGCTTTCTCCGCCCTGTCACGCACCCTTCCGCCGGCAACCAGCCTTCGCGCTCCTCTGCAGCGGCCGGCCAAGCGCTTCCCTACACCCCTGCCAGCACCTGCAAGCTTCCGCACAAGGTGCAGGTGCCCTCGCCTCCCTCTCCGCATTCTCTGTCACGAGCTCTCCACGCTTGCAACTGGCCGGCGCAGGCCTTCTCCTTCCCGCGCCAACCCACGCGTGCCAGTTGCGAGCCGGCCACACTCACATCACCTGCAGCTCCCCGTTGCGCGGCGCAGATGACCACTGTAGCCACTGTTCACGTGAGTCTGTGAGACACTGTGGCTATATTGGGGTGACCGGAAAGCTTCTCACTTATCTGGTCACCTGGCGCGCCGCAACCGGCTGCAGCTCGCGCGCGCGTCTCCGCCCGCGTCACCCGCACTCACCCACGCATGCCTGCCTTCGCCCGCTCCCTTCGCCCGCGCCTGCGAGCGCCTGCGCAAGCCTTCGCGCAGCACAGTGCGTTGCGTCTCCTCTCCGCACCCCTCGCCTTCCAGTGCGTGCCTGCGCACGAACTTGAACCATCAGACGATAGCCCTGCAGCTCAGACGCCTTAACCCTCCAGCAGCTGCCCTCTCTCTCCCGCTCTCTCTCTCTCTTTCTCTCCCTCTCTCTCACAACACTCACTCTCTTCACCGACGTTTACACACACATACACTCACACTTCCCCAGACACACACACACACCTATACTCTATTATAAACATATATATATACGTATACTTATATATATAGTGATATATATATACATATATATATATACACTTATATTTATACATATAGTAGTACCTATATACTTATGTATTAGTATACATACATACATATATATATATATACTTATATATATACATACATATATATATATACATATATACATATACTACTATACATATACATATATATATATATATATACTTATATCTATATATATAGTAGTGTTAGTATACTTATATACATAGACACACACACACACACACATATATATATATATACATATATTAGTACTTATATAAATATGTATTAGTCTATACACACACACACACACATATATATATATACATCTATATACATATATATATATATATATATATATATATATATATATATATATATATATATATATATATATATATATCTAGCTACATATATCTATATATACATATATTACTATATACATATACATACATATATATTTACATTTATATAGTTATATATACATACTTATACATATATATATATATATATATATATATATATATATATATATTTACATACCTATATATATATACATATACATATACATATATACATATATAGCTACATACATATATACATACATATATACATATATATATACACACATATATATATATACATATATATACCTATAGATAACCATATATACATATAGACATATTTACATATATACATATATATATATATATATATTTTCACATTATTTACCATACGCTGTATCGCAGGAATATCTGCACCAGTTGCTGATATTCCCCGATACACGTGTACAAAAAGCGTATTCGCATTCATCTTCCACCATCCATCCTACACCTTACATGTGGCACCTCGTCCTGTTGGTTGCGTCTTTCTAGACGACGACCGACTCGACACCGTACTACACTCCATCTCCGCCTCCACCCCCACCCCTTTATATACATAATATATACCTATATATATATACTATATTTACTTTATTTCTGTTTTGCTTTCCTGTTAGTAAAAAGATAAAAAAATTATATAAAAAAGAAAAGATAATTTTTGACTTGCAGGTACTCCGTCTTGCGAATAGCAAGACCCATTTTGGAACTCTGTTTTGGCTCAAAGCCAAGAACCCAATTTTTAGGGTGTGCTTCAAGGATAAAGATTACCAAAAAAAATCTAAATAGAAAAAAAACACTAAAAACACAATAAACAAAAGGAAGAGACTCGTTGGAAAGGCGTAGAAACTCGACTTGTAATCCCACTTCCCTGAGTTCTACCCTAGGCCTAAAAGTGACCAAGATAAAATCAATTAGGCCAGGTTAAAAATTTTGTAAAGAGATGGTTAGGTCTGATTTAGGTTAACCACTATACATACTTCAACAATAAAATCATCATATTAATAACCTATCCGGGCTCGACACCACATCTTTTCTGGTGCCGTTGCCTGGGAAGTGCGCATTCAAGTAAGTTTCTATTCAATTCCTTCCAATTTTTCTCTTCTTTCTTCACGGGTATCTCTGTTTTTGGTGTGCAGGTGAACCTGGTGCAAGGAGAAGGCAGGCAGACGAAGTCGAAGACGTGAGTAGATCCAAGGCGGGAATGAGAGCATGAAGATGCCAACATCGCATTGGAGCTTCGCACACGTTGCCGAACAAGTAGGTCTTCTTTTCTTAGCAACTAGGGTTAACTTGTCACCTTAATAAAAAAAAAAACTAAAAACTAAAAAACTAGAAAAACTTCTTGGGATCTCTTGGGGCAAGTGGGTTAAAATTCACTTGTTTGATTGATTGTCTTCACTCCCACCGCCCTGGGATTTCCCGCCCTACTTCGCATAGCAAAAGTATGAGAATCTTGATTCTTGAATTTTTCGCTGTGTGAAGTATTCTTTGAGGTAAATACAAAAAGATTGATTGCACCCCTCTTTTGCCTTACTTATCTACAATTCGGGATCACATTTTTGGTGGGGAGTCTTGGAATTGAGTTGATTCCAACCCCACCATGACTTTTCAACTTGCCTCAGATTCGATCCGAAGTATTTCAACACCAACAATTTTAGTTTCTTTATCTGTTGATTGAGACTTGTGTGGACATCTTTATGGTGATTGGGAACACTTGAATTGAAGTACTTTGGCTCCCTTTCACACTAATTTAAAATTGATTTGTGCATCCACACATAGAAATCTCCATTTAGGGTAGCCCATTGCATTTTAGCATGCATTAACTAACTGATATTGAAGAAGGGTTTGTTGGGCTTTGAAGAAAACCTGTATTCTCTCAAAAACCCGGAGATTGGTTGAATTGGTAATTCAAAGAAATCCTAAAATTCATACTACTTAAAGCTGAAACTCTAAAAGCCATTCACCAATTAAAACTTCAATTCGAGGAGATTTCCCCATTGCATGCTTGTTTTACACACTCTGAAAATCAATCACTTGGGCATTACCCGTAAACAATGCCCTTCACATTCCAAAAGCACTTAACCCTAAGCCTCTAACTAAAACTGGTAGTAACTTGACCCTTCTTAAGGATTGGAGGTATAACTACCTACGTGTAGCGGCTACGTGCTGGTGAGAGTTCCCGCGTGCTATCGGGTGTCTAAGATTGGGGCAAACGGCCTTTCAATCTAGCCCGGTGGTTCCGCGGTGATCGCATTCGGTTCTGTAGTCCATGATAACAGGTAACGTAGATCTTTGGGTCTAAGGGCACACTGTAGAGGTTAGGAATTTGACTGAATTGATTTGTCATCAAGTGTACCTTTGCGGCATCATTTCTCTTATCTCTTTTCCCTTCTCATCTCCCCAATTCTTCCTATGGTAGTGCATGTTTGGGAGGAGGTCACAAAGCCCTGAACTATTTTAATTGACTGATAAATCTAGAAAATAAGCCGAATTATCCTCCTCCTCCACAAACATGGCTGCACGCCTACCCCCAAATCCCGAGGGAGGAAACCACCCTCAGAACCCACCAGGTGGTGGAGCCTTTGATCCCAAAACCCGCCTCTAAGCCCAAATGGAAATGTATAATGAGCAAATCGAAGCCATTTGGGAAACATTGGAGAAAATGCAGAACCCTCCCGAACGGAAGGAGACTATGTCTCTTAGCTCATATTAGAACCCCGCTGCTACAGAGACCATAGGACAAATTCGGGTCCCTAAGGGCGGGGACGACTTTGAACTGAAACCAAACATAATTGGCCATGGTCATGCAAGTGAAGATCCTTTTCTCCACTTGGAAGACCTAACTCGACTGGTTGAAATGGTTAAACCAAGAAATGTCGGGTTACCTATAGTCCTCATGAAAATGTTCCCATTTTCATTGTGGGATAAAGCGTCGCAGTGGTTATGCACCCTTGGGAGAACCATCCACTCTTGGGAAGAGATGCGAACAGCGTTTCTTAAGAAGTTCTTCCCAATCGGGCGAACTAATGTACTTCGCCGTGCTATCACTTCGTTTACACAACAAAACGGCGAACAATTTCATGAGGCGTGGGAGAGTTATAATGACCTCCTCAGGAAGTGTCCACACCAGGGTCTGCCTAAGTGGCATATAGCCTAGATTTTCTACTACGGGCTAAATGAGACTTTGAAGCAGATTGTAGACGCTTCCTGCGGAGGGAATTTTATGAATAAAGACCAGAATGGAGCATTCGAACTGTTTGAAAATATGAGCAAAAACTCAATGAACAATGCCTCTATTGTCGCCTTTAATCGTACCAGCCAGCCCCGTAATGTCCATGAAGTTGACACGGGACCCTCCCATTCATCCACTGATCTAAGCCTTATTGCACAAAAACTAGATGAAGTCTCCGTCATGCACAAGAAGCTGGACGAGCTTCTGGCCAACCCCACCCGATCTCTGGCAAACACCCCCACTTCACCACTTCGTCACAATCCAAGTTCTTCCAACACCAGGGTTATCTTGAGAAACCCCGTAAGACCTTCCTTATCGAGTGTCGCGCCGAGCGACTCAATAAGTCATGTGGAACTGGCTTCTGCGAGCCAGTATTTCGACACGGAGGACCAAGCCTCCGTGTGCTCGGACGCATACTTACATGCGGACGCGTTTTCTAGCATAGAAGATGCTTGCGTGTGGGGAACAACCCGTTCTCTGCCACTTATAACCCAGGGTGGCGTAATCATCCGAATTTCGCATGGTCCAACAACCTGTAGTGCCAAAACCCCGCTGGTGGACCAATGCGACCGTCCGCACCTGTCATCCCAAGGGCCCAGTCTAATCTTATGGAAAATCCGCCATCAGGCCCTTGCATACCACAAACAGAACACGCATCAAGTCCTCTTGACAAATTGATGCGAATGATGACGGAAATGTCAAAGCGCCATGAAGAGAACATGACCTCTCTTCAGCACCAATTGGCGTAGTAGAATGTTGAGATCAGTCAACTACGCATGGCGACTCGATCTCAAGGCACTCTTCCCGCCCAACCTGTTCCAAACCCACGAAATTTCGTACCCCGTGGTCCTCAACCACAGGTACGACCTTCTCAGGGGCAGATTAATCAAATTCTGCAAGCTCCAAGCATTCCACCAGGATTTCAGGCTAATCTCGCTACAGCACAGCACTCTTATGTCCCCATTGCAAACCCTCCTCCGCCGTATGATCCCACTGGACTCGCATCGTCCAATGCTATCACTACGAGGAGCGGTAAGCAGACCATCGATCCGCCTCGACCTGATCCTGGCCCATCTTCTTCATCGCCCTCTCATTCGGGATGCGCACCACATTCGCGAGAGGACGATACACCCAAATTGTTGCCAGAATCAGTCCCATTCCCTGAGGCTCTACTGAGGGAGCCAAAAGCAAAAAGAAAGATATGTAGGCCTTTGATAACTTGCGTAATTTATTCAGGGATGTAGAAATCAAGGTACCCCTGCTCGAGGCTATCGACCACATACCTACTGTCGCCCGATTTTTCAAAGACTACACAACACCCAGGCGACAGTCAAAGAAAACTAAAAATCCGGTGGTTCTCTCGCCTTATGCGAGTTGTGCTATACTGTCAAACCTACCACCGAAGCAGAAAGATCCGGGCACATCGCTTATTTCTTGTAGCATCCAAGCCTGCAGTTTTAACCGTGCCTTGCTTGATCTAGAATCTTCCATAAATCTCATACCGACCATCATGCTTGAAAAATTTTCCTTGGGAAATCTGAAACCCACCCCTGTCACGTTACAGTTGGCAGATCATTCTGTCAAAATCCCAAAGGGTGTGGTGGAAGATGTGGTGGTTAGGGTCAACAGTCTCTGTTTTCCTATTGACTTTCTTGTTTTAGATATGGAAGTTCCTAGTTAACTTTTTGATTGTCCGATCATCCTCGGTCGGCCTTTCTTGGCCACAACCCACGCCCATATCGACTGCGAGTCGGGCTGATCGAGATTGTCGTTGGATCTGAAAAAATCAAGCTTAACATCTTCAAGGCAGCCAAGAACTTTGATTGCGATTGTATCGAGGATGACACGTCTGACGAGGACATGCCGTCAGCGCATATATCAGACTAATTGGGACCTATTCGGACTGCTGTGGATTACCTATAAACACTGATGATTGCCTGACCAACACATATTGTGACGCTCCCCCATCCCTCCCTTGTCCCGTACCTTCTCCTGACCAGACTTCTGATGAGGTTTTCTACGCTTCCCATACCTTGTGGTTTAAGTCATATCTGGGCTACTCACCGCCGGTCCACACTTTTGAAGATCGGATTGCCCTTTCTTCCTCGCCAAATCAGGTAGATTTGCAAATCCACACTGGGACCTTGAGCCCATATACTTCTCACTGGGGCTATTCATTTTTGGATCCATCTATCCAAGAAGCCCCTCTTCTTGGCCAATCTGAAGGCCAATTTCTTCCTCCTGACTTGTTCTCCAACCCGCCTGGGACACTCTCGTCCTAAGAAATGCCAGATCTTTCATCATCCACTCCTAAGATGAAAGAGATGCCTAGTACACTTAAGTATGTTTTCCTGGGAAAAAATGAAATGCTCCCTGTAATCATCAGTTCAAAATTGACTAGGGAGCGAGAGTGCAAACTAACTAAGGTCCTCATAGAACACAAGGCAGCTATTGGATGGTACTTATCAGACTTATCTGGCATTAGCCCCTCCTACTGCACTCACCATATATATACGGACGAGGAGGCTCGACCTTCCCGTGAGATGCAGCGACGTCTCAACCCTAACATGAGGGAGGTTGTTAAGAAAGAAATCATTAAGTGGCTGGATGCAGGTATAATCTACCTGATCAGCGATAGCCCCTGGGTGAGTCCGATTCACGTTGTGCCCAAAAAGGCAGGACTCACCATCCGTGTCAATGACAGGGGAAAATCCATCCCTACACGCACTCTTACATCTTGGAGAGTGTGTGTGGATTATAGGAAGCTCAATACTGCAACCAAGAAAGATCACTTTCTGCTACCATTCATTGACCAAATCCTGGAGCGGTTAGCGGGAAATAAATTTTTCTATTTCCTGGATGGATTCTCAGGATATAACCAGGTGGCAATTGACCCCGGAGACCAAGAGAAAACCACTTTTACCTGCCCTTTCAGCACCTTCGCATTTAGAAGGATGCCGTTCGGAGTTTGCAACGCGCTAGCAACTTTCCAGAGATGTATGCTGGCGATATTCCATGACATGGTGGGTGACTTTCTCGAGGTCTTCATGGATGACTTTTCGGTCTTTGGACGATCTTTCGACAAATGTCTTGCCAACCTGACTCGTATCCTTAGGAGATGTATTGATGTAAACCTCGTGCTTTCCTGGGAAAAAAGTCATTTTATGGTGCACGAGGGAATTGTTCTCGGACATATCATCTCCGATAGGGGTATCGAGGTTGACAGAGCTAAGCTTGATGTCATTGCTGATTTACCTGTGCCTGGATCTGTCAAATAAATCCGCTCCTTCTTGGGACACGTCGGTTTTTATAGGAGATTCATCAAAGACTTCTCCAAAATTTCTCGACCCTTAACTCATCTCCTATCAACCGACATACCCTTCGATATGGGCCCCGACTGTATATAAGCATTCACGCAGCTGCGTAATGCTGTCACCAAGGCCCCTGTTCTCCAGCCGCCTGATTGGTCCCTCGACTTTGAACTCATGTGTGACGCTTCCGACCTTGCAGTCGGAGCCATCCTGGGACAAAGATGCGATAGACACCCCTTCGTGGTGTACTACGCTAGTAAGACGTTGGACGAGGCCCAGCGTAATTATACTACCACTAAAAAAGAACTACTAGCGTTCGTCTTTGGGCTAGAGAAATTCCGCTCTTACCTTCTGGGCTCTCACGTTATTGTTTTCACTGATCACACGGCCATTCGCCATCTCATGCACAAGAAGGATGCCAAGCCTAGACTGATTCGTTGGATCCTTCTGCTCCAGGAATTTGACATTGAGATCCATGATAAGGTCAGAGCCCAGAATGTTGTAGCTGATCACCTTTCCAGACTAGACCTTAACCATATTGGACTTACTCTGCCGATCAATGAAATTTTTCCTGATGAGCACCTATTGGCAATAAATGTGACAAGTGGACCATGGTATGCCAACATTGCCAATTACCTTGCTTCTGGATCCCTTCCGCGTGGCTAGCCTAAAAACCAGCGCAAGCGTCTCATGGCAGAAGCAAAGTATTATTTCTGGGATAATCCACTACTTTTTCGGATAGGTGCTGATCAAATCATCCGTCGCTGTATTCCTAACAGCGAGTTCCCCAGTGTGCTATCCTTCTGCCACGATCAGGCCTGCGGAGGCCATTTCTCTGGGAGGAAAACTACAGCCAAGGTGTTGCAGTGCAGTTTCTTTTGGCCCTCCCTTCACCAGGATGCACACAATTATGCCAAGCATTGCACTAGGTGCCAGTTGTTAGGGTCAATGTCACGTCGTGACATGATGCCCTTACAACCCATCCTAGCTGTAGAAATCTTCGACATCTGGGGAATTGATTTCATGGGTCCCTTTTCTCCTTCCAACGACTTCGAATTCATCCTCGTTGCCGTTGACTATGTTTCGAAATGGATCGAGGCTATTCCCGCGAGCCGTGCTGACCATGTTATTTCCACTCGCTTTGTCAAAGACCACATCTTTGCGTGCTTTAGGATTCCTCGAGCCATTATCTCGGATAAAGGAAGCCACTTTACCCATGCTTCTTTTCGGGCACTTCTTAGGAAATACGGAGTCCACCATCATATCGCATCCCCGTATCATCCTCAGATGAACGGCCAGGTAGAGGTGTCGAACCGACAAATCAAGCAAATTCTCCAAAAAACGGTTTGGCCTGACCATAAGGATTGGTCCGATAAGCTGATTGACGCACTTTGGGCGTATCAGACCGCCTTCAAGGCTCCCCTTGGTATGTCTCCGTATAAAATCGTTTACGAGAAGCCTTGTCATTTTCCCATGGAGTTGGAGCACCGCGCTTATTGGGCGGTTCGCCAATGTAACCTCGACCCAGACTTGTGTGGTCGAGAAAGGAAGCTCCAACTCCAGGAGCTGGAAGAGCTCCGTCAGGAAGCCTATGACTCTACTTTAACATTCAAACAACCCACTAAGGCTTTTCACGACAGCCGTATTTGGCCGAAAGAATTTGAGCCATCTCAGCAAGTTTGGCTCTATAATGCCCGACTCAAATTCTTTCATGGGAAACTGAAGTCCAAATGGACTGGTCCTTTCTTGGTCTTAAGACCATTCCCCAACGGGGCCGTCGAGATTGAAGATCCCAAATCTGGGCGTAAATTTACAGTCAACGGGCAGCGTTTGAAACCCTATCTAACTCATGAACTTGCCCCCGTTGGAGAAACCGTTGCCCTGCTGGAGGGTAACTAATTCTTTGCCTCATTCCAAGTCCAGCTGGGGATGTTAAATTCAGCGCTCATTGGGAGGCACCCCAACAACACTCACCATCCTCCATCACTTTTCACTTCACTGTCACGATCACTTCACTTTTCACTTCACCACCCACCCTACCACCTTGCTGTATACCCTGCACTTTATCTCTTGTTACCTGATCTTTCATCCTTTCTCTACCCTTCCCTGCATGCACATGAGGACATAGCATCATTTGGCATGGGGGGGTGGATAAGCATCCTTAGGATCTGGGTATTTTAGGGTATCATGCAGTTTCTATATATATATCCAACAAAAAAAAAAGGTGTTTAGTAATGATCTAAAGGCTGAAACAAAAATACAATAAGTGTTTATGGATATTCAACCTCTGTTTTGAAGACTGTCCAGGCCACAGAAGCTTGATTCACTCAAGTTCGGCTTAATTCACTTGAGCATTGACAAAATAGATCAGAATCTCTCCTAACTAAGGACTTATTCTTGTACCTGAGACACCAGTACAGGATCCGTTGGTTTGCTTTTACTTGAGAGCTTAAGTAAACTTGGTTCACACTACACATATCAGGAAAGACCAAGTGAACATAAGATCCAACCCTAGTGTTCATTAGGGAAGGTGGAGTCCTTACCTGTGCACGCAGGTAGACTTTTTATCCCAGGTTTTAGTCCTGTGTTTAGGAGCGACTCTTTCCACCAAAAAAAAAAAGAAACTCTCCCACCAAAAAGAAAATGGTGTGCTCCTCCAAATAATGTTGTAAGAGATATACTGACACATGTTTCTAAAAAAATAAAAAAAAAGAAAAAAAAAGAGAAGATGCAAATAAGTCAGTATATCTCGCAAATGTCTGTAAAGTCTCTACCCTAACAAAGTTCTTCAGGGCAAGTCACAAATACCCTATTTTCTTGTGAGCCACAAATGTCAGAAAATGGGAGTTGAGTTTTCCATCATCTTCTTTCCGAAAACACAAGCTGAAACTGGGACCAACCTGTACTTAAAGATTCATGGAACCCTGGACTTGAGTCTTAATGTTCATCTGGTCAGTCTTGATCCTTCACTAAGTACAAGCCATAATCTTTTGAGCTCTCGACTATGACAAAAACCTCCTGGGTCCTGGAAATCGTACTTAAGATTTAAATATCAAGAGTCCTGGTTAGTTGAGAGATGATCTTTGTCATGTGAGACTTAAAGTACTGGTAGTCTTCTCTACAATTGGTTCTCACAATATCCAACAATAAACACACCTATGTCACCTCAGAAGAAAATCTTTAGCTTAAAGATCATTTCTAAATACTACAAAAAAAAATGTTTTGCTAGGGACTAGCAAAAGATAGGCATGGGGGTATGATTGCACCGCAAAAATACACCTGCAAAACTGCCTTCTTGTGTTATTTCTTAGCGTTACCTATGCATATTAGTTCTACATAGTTGCATTGTAAAATTACACGCATGCATGCATTTAATTGAGAGGAGAGGAGAATAAATAAATGGCCTCGCAATTTACTTTTTTTCTCAAGTGCATCTCTGCTGATTCATCATCTTTCTATTTTTTATTTAACTTGATTTTCCCGCAGCTGCATGCATCTTCTTCTCCTCGCACCATGCTTCCCTGCAGCTGCCCTTCCCTGCGGCTGCCTCTCCCTGCCAAGCCATACCAACCTCTCCCTGCAGCCGCATGCAGCCATTCCCAGCCATGCCTTCTTCCTTTATAAAAGACCACGGCTCCTTCTTTGCAAACAGCCTGGTCCACTTCAAAAAAAAAAAGAACACAGCAGCTCTCCAGGCCACCATCCTCTCCTCCCTCTCCCTCCATACGTTGGCCCTCCTCCTCTGAGGAGACACCCAGTGGGCAAGAGCCCTCACTGTGGTGCACACCACCACAGTGAGACCACCACCACCCAGCTCTTCAAAGAGCCAATGGGCGTGGTGGCTCTTTTCTATTTTTTTCCTCTCCAGCACCTTCAGCCATGGCCGCACGCTTCAAGGTCTGAAGCTCGCAACTTGGCAGCAGCAGCCCCAGCCATTCCACGCAGGCCTGCAGGTGCCCTAGCCCCTTCCGCACGCGCCTGTAGGCACTCTCTGCCTCTCGCTTTCTCCGCCCTGTCACTCACCCTTCCACCCGCAACCGGCCTTTGCGCTCCTCTGCAGCGGCTGGCCAAGCGCTTCCCCGCACCCCTGCCAGCACCTTCAAGCTTCCGTGCAAGCTGCAGGCACCCTCGCCTCCCTCTCCTCATGCTTTGTCGCGAGCTCTCCGCACTCGCAACCGGCCGTCGCAGGCCTTCTCCCTCGCGTGCCAGCCGCGAGCCGGCCACACTCACACCACCCGCAGCTCCCGGTTGCACGGCGCGAACGACCACTGTAGCCACTGTTCATGCGAGTCTGCGCGACACTGTGGCTACAGTGGGGTGACCGGAAAGCTTCTCACTTATCCAGTCACCTGGCACGCTACAACCGGCCGTAGCCCGCGTGCGCGTCTCCGCCCGCGTCGCCCGCACTCGCCCGCACCCGTCTGCCTTGCCCGCACTCGCCCACGAGCACCTGCCTTCTCCCACTCCCTTCGCCCGCGCCTGTGAGCGACTACGCAAGCCTTCGCGCAGCACTGTGCGCTGCATCTCCTCTCCGTGCCCCTCGCCCTCTAGCGTCGCTTTTCTGTGTGCGTGCGCGCCTACGCGTGAACTTGAACCATCAGACGACGACCCTGCAGCTCGGATGCCTTAACCCTCCAGCGGCTGCCCTCTCTCTCCCGCTCTCTCTCTCTCTTTCTCTCCCTCTCTCTCACAACACTCTCTCACTCTCTTCATCGACGTTTACACACACATACACTCACACTTCCACACACACAGACACACACACCTATACTCTATTATAAACATATATATATATATACACGTATACTTATATATAGTGATATATATACATATATTTATATACATATATATATATCTATATATATATATATACTTATATTTATACATATAGTAGTACCTATATACTTATGTATTAGTATACATACATACATATATATATATATACATATATATTCACATATATCTATATATATATTAGTCCTTATATAAATATGTATTAGTCTATATACACACACACACATATATATATACATCTATATACATACATATATATATATATATATATATATATATATATCTACATATATACATATATACATATATATATATCTAGCTACATATATCTATATATACATATATTACTATATACATATACATACGTATATATTTACATTTATATAGTTATATATACATACATACATACATACATACATACATACATATATATATATATATATATATATAGATCTATACATATATCTATCTATACTTATATATATATATTTACATACCTATATATATATACATATACATATATACATATATAGCTACATACATATATACATACATAAATACATATATAGCTACATACATATATACATACATATATACATATATATATACACACATATATATATACATATATATACCTATAGATAACCATATATACATATAGACATATTTACATATATACATATATATATATATATATTTTCAAATTATTTACCATGCGCTATATCACGGGAATATCTGCACCAGTTGCTGATATTCTCCGATACACGCGTACAAAAAGCGTGTTTGCATTCATCTTCCACCATCCATCATACACCTTACATGCGGCACCTCGTCTTGTTGGTTGCATCTTTCTAGACGACGACCGACTCGACACCGTCCTACACTCCATCTCCACCTCCACTCCCACCCCTTTATATACATAATATATACCTATATATATATACTATATTTACTTTATTTCTGTTTTGCTTTCCTATTAGTAAAAAAACAAAAAAATTATATAAAAAAGAAAAGATAATCTTTGGCTTGCAGGTACTCCGTCTTGCGAATAGCAAGACCCATTTTGGAACTCTGTTTTGGCTCAAAGCCAAGAACCTAATTTTGAGGGTGTGCCTCAAGGACAAAGATTACCAAAAAAAATCTAAATAAAAAAAAAAACACTAAAAACACAATAAACAAAAGGAAGAGACTCATTGTAGGAAAGACATAGAAACTCGACTTGTAACCCTACTTCCCTGAGTTCGACCCTGGGCCTAAAAGTGACCAAGATAAAATTAATTAGGCCAGGTTAAAAATTTTGTAAAGAGATGGTTAGGTACGATTTAGTTTAACCACTATACACACTTCAACGATAAAATCATCATATTAACAACCTATCCGGGCTCGACACCAGGCGGCGAGGCAGCCACGGTGGTGGAGAGGGCTCCGTCGGTGGCTCGTCGTCTCCGCCGATTACAAAAGGGCTTAAAGGTAGCTAGGAGAGGGGTAGAGTAGTTGCAAGTGGAGTGAATGCCTTGAATGGGTGGTTGGAAGGGGTTTAAATAGGGAGAAGGGCTTTCCAAATGAAGAAGGGGCTTTAGCGACGTCCGGGATGTTGCTAAAACCCTTCCCAAAATGTCAGTGAAGACCCCTGCCTGCCGGTCGCTCGCCCGCAGCCGTGCTTCCTTGTGCCCGATCCGCGTGTGCATGCCATGAGCAGTCCGATCGAAGATCGGATGGCTGGGATCTAGCGTGAGGCGCTCACCTGGATCACGCCCTTGCGCCCGCGTCATCGCACGCGTTTGTCCAGGGCACATCTGCGGGCGCCACGTCGCGCTATCTTGTCCGTCCACTGCTGATCGAGCGACCCAATTTCACCCGCGTGTGTCGTCGTCTCCGAATTTCAGCTCCGCGCGGCTCGAACCCACGTCGCGTGGGTGCGGGCGTGCACTCCACCGCTGTGCTACGTCCGCTACTTTGTCGCGGCGACCGCAGGCGTGTGCGCGGTTCTCAGCCATTCAATCGGAGATCGACGGCTGAGATCTGCTCTCCGGATGAAGGTGGAAGTGGGTGCAATCTGGATGCGGTGGGCAGGCACCACGTGGTGTGCCGTGGGCCGTTGATCATCAGATCAATGGTCAAAACTTCTTGGGCCCATTATGGGAGCTTCGGATGTCGGATTTGGCCGATTTTGAGTCCGTTAGACTCCGTTCGTCATTCTGAATCCATCCGTGCAGTCCAATTGCTCATCTGAGGCCTGCTTTGACAAGTGCTCATACAAATGGTCATTAATACTATTTTATAAGCAATCTTGACATATGATGCATGCAATGCTCTCATTCTACTTATGTTGTGTTATTTGTGCCTTTTATTCTTAAGATGGGCCCTATTTAACGTAATTATCACCCCAAGATGCAGTGTTATCATACCCCCATGCTTAGTCCTTGCAAGTCCCTAGCAAGGTTTATTCTAGCCTTTATTTTCTGTCAGAATTTAAGAAGTAATTACTTAGACAAGCATGGGGGTATGCCATTTGTTAATAGGAGGAAATATATTGAGATCTTAATATACAAAGACTAAGCAGCGCCCGGGTGTCTGCCAACATACGAATCGCTTGAATCCTTGCTTTAATGTATGTAAATATACATATGTATATATATATATATATTTTTAGATTTTTTTGGAATTTAGAGTGGGTTGGTAATTTTTTACGGCTACCCAACCTACCCAAAACTCGGTCAAAACCCTAAGTGCTAAGCATCTTGGTGTGAAGATCGTGATAGACTCACTCAACGATAATTCAGACAGACTTTGGGTTTCTACTCCCCTAGGTGATCGGAAGAGGAAGTATTTTGCCTGAAGGTGTATTTGTTTGATTGGTAACTTTCTCCCTACGTTTGTTTTAATTAGGGTCAACACAAGGATTTTTCCAGTGTATATCTCCCTGGCTTGTACTACTTCCCCGCTTCTTCCTTAAGTGTTTTGGTTCTTTTTGTGCAATTACTGAGCTAGGCTCTGGACAACCGACCAATGGGCTGTTACCCACGATCACTTGCCAGCCATACTCGTGCAGTGAAGTGTGGTTTATTTTATTTTCTTCTCTTTTTTTTTTTTTGTAGGTGGCTTCCCTGATCTCAAATGTATCTGGAGGCAATGAAGAAGAAGTGGTCCCGTGGCTGGACTCTGGACAACCTGCCAATGGGTTGTTACCCATGACAACTTGCCAGCCATACCACCCTAGAGAGTTCATTAGCGACCCAATTTTTGTCAAAATCTCTGAGGAGTGAGTCTGTGCAAAAATGTGTGCAGATGCTTAGACTCAAAGTCCTTCTGAGTTAAAGGGTGAGTTGATAAGTCGTATACTTATCACCTTATTTAGTAGGTGGATTAGAGTAGCTTAAGGTTGCAAGGATTTGAAGCCAAATCTATATTTTAACAGACACCAGGGCTGATTAAGCCTAAAGGCCTGAAAAGTCTAAGTGTTCAAGTTCTTTTTGTATTATTTCTCACTATTGACAAGTTTCTAATGCCTAAGTTTCTCCATAAATTCATTTTTTTTTTAATTTAATTTTATTTAGACTGATTAAATGAGCTCAAGATCGCACAATTTATCACCCCCCATGCTTAAGTTGGACAATGTCCTCATTGGCAAATACATCGATGCAACAGGGGTTCAAAAAGATATTACCTGAGTGACGTAAAATACTGGATCAGCCTGAATCCTCTGGGTTGCCTCCCAGGAAGCACTGAGTTTAATGCCTCCAGCTGGGCGGTGCTTCGTGTCATCCCTCAATGAGGGTGACACTCACCTTTGGGGGAACCTGGGCTAGGAAGTGTTTCAATCTTTGACCATTAACTGTGAAAGTGTGCCCAGTGTTTGGATCAGTGATTTCAACCGCCCCATTAGAGTGAGGCTTAACCACCCGAAATGGTCCTGTCCATTTGGACCTGAGTTTCCCTGGAAAGAGTTTTAGGCGGGCATCGAACAGCCAGACTTGCTGGTTAGGCTAAAGGTCTTTCTATGGATGAGTCGGTCATGGACGGCTTTCATTTTCTCCTTATACAGTCGACTATTCTCAAAGGCGTCCCGACAAATTTCTTCAAGCTCAGAGAGTTGGAGTGTCCTCTACGCACCGGCTAACTAGGAATCCATGTTACATTGCTTGACAACTCAATAAGCCCGGTGTTCCAATTCGACAGAAAGATGGAAGGCTTTGCCAAAGACCAGGCGATAAGGTGACATGCCTATCGGGGTCTTGAAAGCGGTCCTGTATGCCCACAGGGCATCATCTAGTCGTGTGGACCAGTCTTTCCTGTCAGGTCTCACAGTCTTTTGTAAAATGTTCTTGATTTGTCTATTTGCGACCTCGGTCTGCCCATTTGTTTGCGGATGATACGGGGTAGCAATGCGGTGGTTAACCTTGTATTTTCTAAGCAGGGCACGGAATTGGGAGTGAATAAAATGACTTCCACCATCACTGATGGCCTTTGGTATTCGAAACTGGGAAAAGATGTTCTGCTTAACAAAGTCCATGACAGTCCTGTGATCGCATCGGTGGGTGGCGACGACTTCAATCCATTTAGAAACATAGTCTACCAAGACTAGGATGTACTCAAAGCCGTTGGATGGTGGAAAGGGGCCCATAAAATCGATACCCCAAACGTCGAAGATTTCGACAATCAAAATGGGCTGGAGGGGCATCATATCTTTCCTGGTCATGGTCCCCAGCGTTTGGCAGCGTGAGCAAGTCTTGGCAAAGTTGTGTGCATCCTTAAATAGGGAGGGCTAGTAAAATCCAGATTGCAGAACCTTCGCAGCCATTTTCTTTCCAGAGAAGTGGCCACCACAAGCTTGGTCATGACAGAAAGAAAGCACACTCTAAACTTCATCCTTGGGGATACACCTCCTGATGATCTGGTCGGCACAGAGGCGAAATAGCATGGGATCATCCTAGAAATAGTGCTTGGTCTCAGCCAAGAACCTGTCCTGTTGCTGTCTGGACCAGCTGTACAGGGCCTGTCCTACAACTAGGTAGTTGACATAGTCAGCATACCAAGGCAGTTTCTTGTCTTGCACAGCCAAAATGTGTTCATCGGGGAAGGTGTCAGATAAAGGCAGGGAGGGTCCAATGTGGTCTGGGTGAAGTCTAGACAAGTGGTCAGCCACCACATTTTTTGATTCGGCCTTGTCGCGGATTTCCAGGTCAAATTCCTGCAAAAGCAGGATCCATCTGATAAGCCTGGGCTTTGCGTCCTTCTTAGCCAACAGGTGCCGGATGGCTTAATGGTCAGTATATATTGTCACGTGGGATCCCAGCAAGTACGGTCGGAACTTCTCAAGTCCGAAGACTACAGCGAGTAATTCTTTCTCTGTGACCGTATAATTTCGTTGGGCCTTGTCCAATGTTTTGCTCGCGTAGTAGATCACCATGAGTTTCTTGTCTTGTCTTTGTCCCAGGATAGCACATATGGAAAAATCTGATGCATCACACATAATCTCAAAGTCCTGGGACTAATCCGGGGGCTGAAGTACAGGGCCTGTGGAGACTAAGTCCTGGAGGGTGTGATAAGCCTAGATGCAATCAGAGGACATGTGGAATATGGCGTCGTTGGCCAGAAGGTCGGTTAAGGTTTGGAAAGCTTGGAGAAGTCTTTAATGAACCTTCGGTAGAAGCCAACGTGTCCCAGGAATGAGCGAATCTGCCGAATCAAGCTAGGCGGAGGGAGTTTGGAAATCAAATCAACCTTAGCCTAATCTACCTCAATGCCTCTATGCGATACGATGTGACCGAGGATAATTCCTTCTTGAACCATAAAATGGCTCTTTTCCCAACTTAACACTAGATTAACCTCGATACATCATTTTAGGATTTTCTCCAAGTTTCTCAGATAGTGGTTGAATGAATTCCCAAATACAGAGAAATCATCCATACAGACCTCTAAGTATTCATCCACCATTTCTGAAAAAATGGCTAGCATGCAACGCTGGAAGGTAGCAGGTGTGTTGCATAACCCGAACGGCATTCGACGGAATGCAAACATGCCATACGGGCAAGTGAATGTGATCTTTTCTTGATCTTCTGGAGCAATTGCGACTTGGTTATATCTTGAATATCCATCCAGGAAGCAAAAATACTTTTGCCCTGCCAATCTTTCAAGGATCTGGTCAATGAATGGCAAGGGGAAATGATCCTTCTTAGTGGCTTCATTGAGCTTCCTATAATCAATACACACCCGCCATGCGGTGGTGGTGCGGGTGGGGATGGATTCGCCATGATCATTGGTGACAATGGTAAGCCCAGCTTTCTTTGGAACCACTTGAGTGGGCCTCACCCAGGGGCTATCGGAGATAGGATAGATGATGTCGGTGTCAAGCCACTTGATAATTTCTTTCTTAATGACCTCTTGCATGTTTGGGTTTAAACGTCTCTGCACCTGGTGGGAGGGTCATTCCCCATCTTCCAGGTAAATCTTATGGGTGCAATAGGTGGGGGTAATTCCTCTCAAGTCAGAAATGGTCCAACCAATGGCAGCCCAATGTTTTGAAAGGGTCGCAGTCAACCTGAGTTCCTGATCCTTGGTTAGATGAGAATTAATAATCACAGGGAAAGTCTGGTCAGGTCTTAGGAAGACATACTTGAGATTCTCGGGTAGTGGCTTAAGTTCGGGTGCGGGTGGAACAACGGTTGACAGAAAAGGGAAAGGCGGGAGTTGATCAACATCTATTTCCTCAAATGGTGTTGGTTGATGGTAATCAGCCTTACAGAGGTCCACGGGTAGCAATGGTGACGGGTCAGAACAGTCCTTACAGGCTTGGTGGTCAGAGACAGAACTAAGGGTGAGGCATTCCTCGACCAGAGTTTCCATGAGATCATGTTCCTCAACACAATCGCAATCAAAAGACTTTGTTGTCCGGAAGATATCCAATTGCATTTTCTTGTCTCCGAAGGTGATTTCCATACATCCCATGTCACAATCAATGTTTGCCTTAGCTGTAGCTAAGAAAGGTTTTCCTAAGATTATGGGTGCATTCTGTAATTTTTCAGGGACTTCCATGTCGAGCACCAAGAAGTCAACCGGGAAATAGAAGTCCTTGACCCGCACAATCACATCCTCAGCAACCCCCTTCGGTGTCTTCACAGATCTATCAGCCAGCTGGATGGTGACAGGTGTGGGTGTCAACTCTCCGAAACCAAATTGGTGGTACAAGGTTGTTGGAATTAGATTGATAGAAGCACCTAAGTCTGGGAGCGCTCTATCAAATGTCATGTTCCCGATATTGCAGGAAATCAGGAGTGCTCCTGGGTCAGTTCGCTTGAGCGGAGGGTTGCTTGATATTACGGAACTTGCTTGTTCAGAGAGCACAACCTTCCTACCTGCTTGAGGTCTTGGCTTACATTTGGGTGTATAGGCATCCTTTAAAAACTTGGCGTAAGCCGGGATGTGCTTAACGGCTTCGAGGAGCGGAATATTAATCTGTACTTGCTTAAAGATCTCCACAATCTCCTCAGTTTCCACAGCATTTTTCTTCTTCTTGATTGTCTCCAAGGCCTTAGGGTAGGGTTTCCGAACATGGATCAGGTCTGTTTCTGGGTCCTTGGGTTTTTCTGGTGCCTCTTCTGAGCTGGTTATTTCAGCGGGTGAAGCCTTGGGGAGAGTCGACCATTTGGGATCCTGGGTTTTGGTGCCGCTTCTCAAGGTTACCGCATTCGTAGAGGCATTGGGACCATGGGATGATCCTTGAGAAGACGAGGACAAAGAAGCACCAAACCCATGGGGCGTTTGTGGGACTAGCTGGACCATGTGAGCCTACCCGGGATTGCCCTAGAACCCTTGCGAGTTAGGGCCTCTATTAATTATGTTTCGCAGGTTCGGTTGTGGCTGGGAAGGTAGGGATCCTTGTTGTTTACAGTCCAAAAGTTCGCTTAACTGTCCCTTTACTAAGGCCATTTCCTCCTGATGCTTCTGGTTCATTTCAACCATCATTTTTATCAGGGTGTCCATTTGGTTCTGTGGGGGAGGGGCTGCCCTATTTTGATTATATGGGGGTCTAACTGGTGGTCCTTGCTGATAAGGGGGTAAGTTTGGCTGCTGATTTGGCTTGGGCTGGTTTTGGAATTGCGGTGGTTTCTAGTTCATCCAACCAAAGTTGGGGTGATTACGCCAGCCAATGTTGTAAGTGTTGGAGAAAGGGTCAGGTTTAGCATAATCTTGGACAGCTTGCACATCTTCAAGGATAGCAGATGTCGATGGGGAAGGAAGAGAGTAATTAGTGGTTGAGGGAGCAAAGGTCCCTCCCTGGAACATGGTCAGGGGTTGTTCTAGGTTCAGTTGGCTTAAGGGCTGGACCAGGTCAATATTATGTGGTCCCTTTGCTAGGGAGAAGGTCTGTAACGGATTCCTGGTCTGGTTCAGTAGCTCATCAATCTTTTTGTCCACCAATTCCACTCGATCTAGTTTCTTGGCAATGATGTCCATGTCAACAATTTCAAAATTTGCTTGTACCTCATAAATCCTACCACAGGGTTGATTGGATCGGTTAAACTGGGTCATGGAGGCATTGTTGAGGGAATTTTCTCTCATAGACTCAAAGAGCTCAAACACGCTCTCCTCGTCCTTGTTCAGGAAGTTCCCCCCGCATGAGTCATCGACGAAGTTCCGTAGGTTGCTGTCCAAATAGTGGTAGAAAATTTGGGCCAATTGCCACCTTGGTACTTCGTGGTGTGGGCATTTCCTCAAGAGTTCATTAAATCTTTCCCACGCCTCATGGAACTATTTCCTACCTTGGAGTGTGAAGGTAGTAATAGCTCTTCTGAGGGCATTGGTCTTTCCTATGGGGAAGAATTTCTTTAGAAATGCATGCCTCAGTTCTTCCCAGGTGGTGATGTGTCTACCTAGGGCTCTAAGCCAATGAGAAGCCTTGTCTCTTAACGAGAAGGGAAACATCTTAATTAGAACAATGTCAAGGCTAATGTTCCTAGGTTTCACAGTTCGTGCTATCTGGTCGAGATCTTCTAGGTGCTGGAAGGGGTCCTCATTTGAGCTTCCATGGAAGTGGCTCTGGATCAGACTTAAGACATTTGGTTTTAGCTCAAAATCATCTCCCCCTTCGGGGATTCTAAGGTGTGGCTCGACTCTAATAGCAGAGGGATTGTAGAAATCGCGGAGGGGCTTCGGTTGATCCTGGAATGGTGGTAAATCAGGTGGTGGTTGCCCTTGTGGGCCTTGAAAGGTGGTGGTGGTTGCCCTTATGGGTTTTGTAACCGGTGTATGGCTTGCATGATGGTGTGGATCTGTTGTTGCTGAAGCCGATGGTTTGCATTAATCTGGCCTTGGATAATGGCCATTGTGTTTGGTGGGGGTTGGTCCTCAACCTCATCTACCCTAGGTTCAGCCATGTTTCTAACAGAATCAAGTCGCCTAGATTCCCGTCCTAAAACAAACAACTCAGGATGCAGTAAGCGTCTCCCGTGCATACATTAGAGAAGAATAGGAGGGGATGCGAAGAGCGACAGATGCGAGAAATGTGTGTTCAATCAAGCAAACAAGCCTAGTCCTTATGGTGTATTTCCTTAGGAGACCTAGAAATCTCAAAAAGGGTGATTAAGTCCATAAGCACTGGACTCCCCTTCCCAAAGCTAATCTAGCCAGGTTGATTATGAGGGGATTGCAAGGAAGGTTCTTCCTTTGGCTTACGCCGTCGGTTCTATAGACCCCACAACCGTGGTCGTTTGACTCTGCCTCGCAACCTAGTCACCGGATTCTACCAAGGGAATGAAAGCTAAGTGCACAACGAACAAAACCTCGCCTCTCAAGACTTAACTTAGTCCTGCCTAGGGCACGTCTACTCAGTTTTAAAAGGGCTAAGATAGTGTTTGTGCTAGGGTTATGTGATGAGGCGTTGATTGGGGTGGTGCCTCTTAGTTTTCCACTTTTAGTGTGTGTGCTTCTGTCAAAACATGGTTTTCAAGCAAGAATTTTTTTCAAGATGTGGTGTCTTTTAGTGTTTCATCCTTACTTTAGTGTCTTTTAGGATTGACGTGTCTTAATGTTTTCAGACAAGTTTCAGTAGGCACGTCAAGTTTTGCACATAATTTGGTGAAAGTAGATTTCCTTTTATTGTGTAGAGGCTCTAAAACCCTAATGTACTCATCCTAATGATCATGCAGCTTCTATTAGATGAGTCATTTTTACGGTTGAGTGGTGCGACCCAAGTCAATCCAAGGTGGCTTTGCAAACACCACTCAGAAAGAGAGAAGAACACTCCAAGAATTTATTCAGAATGTTAGAGTGTACATTTTTTGTTGGGTGATGTGTTAAGGATGTGGGTCAGGTAATCATATACCACGCCAATTTTTTTCAATTTTATAATTTTTTTAATTTTTCAAGCAAGCAAACAGTCATGAGTGAAGAACTACTCACTACCGGTCCTTGTTGCATATACTCCCTTGTTACCATCATGGGTTGCGCTACTTCGCCGTCCAAGCGCCGAATTCCTACAACCATCAAGTAAAATGAGACAAGGCTTTAGACGATGTGAGAATGGATGTAAAATGGAAGTGAAAAAATAAATCCATTCCTCCCCAGCAATGGCGCCAAAAACTGACGTGGTTCGTGAGTGTGTGTTTAGAAGTGTCGTTATAGTTTGCACTTGCGACGTCGATTTTAAAGTAAAGAAACGGATGTGAGTCTGAGTGTCGGTCTCAGGGAGGCGTGAAAATCGGATTTTTCTTGTCACTTATTGTCACGAAAATTGTGGGTTTTGCTTGTGAAAAGGCACGGGTGAAAAGCGAGAGAGAGAGGGAGAGATTAGGGTTAGAGTTGTTTCATTTGTAACATGCAATTTAAATAGAAAATAGAGCAAGCAACTGAATAGAAAACAACTTCATTAATCATGCAGCTTTAGTTCATGAATTAAAACATTAGATACATGCTTAAACATAAGTAAAGTAAAGCTTAAAAGAAGGGAAGAAAGAGAGAGAGAGGGAGGGTGGAGAGGCAGCCACGGTGGTGGAGAGGGCTCCGTCAGCGGCTCGTCATCTCCAGCGATTACAAAAGGGCTTAAGGATAGCTAGGAGAGGGGTAGAGTAGTTGCAAGTGGAGTGAATGCCTTGAATGGGTGGTTGGAAGGGGTTTAAATAGGGAGAAGGGCCTTCCAAATGAAGAAAGGGCTTTAACGATGTCTGGGACGTCGCTAAAACCCTTCCCAAAATGTCGGTGAAGACCCTTGCCCACCGGTCGCTCGCTCGTAGCCGTGCTTCCTCGCGCCCGATCTGCGTGCGTGCGCCACAAGTCGTCCGATCGAAGATCGGACTGCTGGGATCTCGCGTGAGGTGCTCGCCTAGATCGCACCCTTGCGCCCGCGTCATCATGCGCGTCTGGCCAAGGCGCATTTGCAGGCACCACATCGCTCTATCTCGTCCGTCCGCTACTGATCAAGTAGCCCAATTTCACCCACGCACGTCACCGTCTCCGAATTTTAGCTCCGCGCGGCTCTAACCCACATCGTGTGGGCGCGGGCGTGCGCTCCAACCGCTATGCTATGCCTGCTGCTTTATCACGGCGACCGCGGGCATGCGTGCGGTTCTCAGCCGTTTGATCGGAGATCGACGGCTGAGATCTGCTCTCCAGCTGAAGATGGAAGCGAGCGTGATCTGGACACGGTGGGCGGGCACCACGTGGCGCACCGTGGGTTGTTGATCATCAAATCAACGATCAGAACTTCTTGGGCCCATTGTGGGAGCTCCGGATGTCAGATTTGGTCGATTTTGAGTTCGTTGGACTTCATTCGTCATTTTGAATCCATCCATGCGGTCCGATTGCTCATCTGAGGCTTGCTTTGACAAGTGCTCATACAAATGGCCATTAATACTATTTTATAAGCAATCTTGACATATGATGCATGCAATGCTCCCATTCTACTTATGTTGTGTTATCTGTGCCATTTATTCTTAAGATGGGCCCTATTTAACGGAATTATCACCCCAAGATGCAGTGTTATCACTTGCTTCACATAAGGGATGGGGACTTCTCAAATTAGCGAAGTGTTTGCCAATACTCTCTGGGGCAAAACCCTCCCCCTACCCCACGCAATCTCTCCTTCCCTTTCTCTTTTAGGCTCCGCCCTCCCAGGGCCTCTCAATGGGTAACTGGGTAATCAGGTAGGCATAAACACGGGTCCAGGGATGCAGGCGTGGTCCTAGCCGAGGAGTGAAGGGCTTAGGAGGGTCGGGTGCACTAGGTACGTGAGGGAAATGTTGCAGACAAGGCGCGTGAGGTGAGTGTGCGGGGGACCTCACCCCCCTGTGTGTCGAGGTGATAAGCCGATGACACTTTTTCAATTTATGCAGGCACAGGAGCTGATTAGCTTCAGAGGTGGGACTATCCCACGCTCCTTCCTTCGCGCAGCAGCAGCAGCAGCTTCCTTTATCAAATTGGCATAGAGGACTTGGTCAAGGGCTCCAATTGACTGTGCAAGGATTCTCTTGGAGGTAATCTGCTGAACCTGAAGTCAACGCCTGGAACCTATAGGCCTTGTGAGAGCTTCAAGCTTCGGTCGAAGCTTCGTCAATGGTGATGGAGACCTGGGACCTGGAAGCACGAAAATGGGCTAACAGCCTCTGTTAAAACAGTTCATAAGCTTCTTTGTGAGGTGGGGAATTGAACGGCGATGTTCGTGAGGTGTGGGAGCACGTGAGGTGGCCGGACAGCGACGGAAGGTGAAGTGAGAAAGTGCGGTGTTTGGTGTAGTGGGGAGACCAATAGCCTCGAAGACCAGAGAGCTTTTGCTCTCTGGAACATGGCGGAGGAGTAGGGATGAATGGCAGCCGGATTGGTAGAGTGTAGCGATCGTGTGAGATCGCCAGAGGTACGCCGATGAGGTGGAAGACGGAGGGTGACGGGGCAAGTCGGCGATCGAAATGAAGTGACGAGTGGCTGAAAATGAAGAGTGGAAGTTGAGGGGTTGTTTAGGAGGGGAGGCGGACTAAGGGGAGCGGAGTTGGCACCGACTGAGGTGTGGCCGGTGCGAGAGACAAAGCTGCTCAGAGAGAGATGGACAGCAAGGATGAAGGGAGGCAGGAGCACCGGTGGGTGTTGCGTGACGCTGAAGAAGATAAGGAGGAAGAGTCAGCCACTGGTATTGTGGTCAGATGACGAGGGAAGATAGGGAGAGCCGCCAGAGCTTGAAGAGAAAATCAACTGGAGGAGGGGAGAGGAATTTGAGGGATTCTCTGGCCAAATTCAAGCTTGGAGGATTGGGCAAGCCTGGGGAGTCTTTATATAGGTGTAAAGAGGTCGATTAGAGCTTGGAAGCCAAGCTTTCAAGCTTGGAAGGTTGCCGGAGTTGGAAAGCCAAATTTCTCATGCGTTCACATGAGAAATTGGGAAAGAATTGAAACACAAGAATTGGTCTGATTCAAAGAGGATTTTAAGAGGAATCCCCGATTCAATTTTGAGAAAGTTTCATCAATCAATCAAGGAGAAATCCTCGATTTATAATCGCTGGAGTTGTAGGAGTAAGAGTTTTGTGCAGTGGGGACCTCTTTGTGAAAGCGAAGGTAAAGTTGGGCACCTGTTTGAAAGAGTTTTGAAAGTTAAGGGCAAAAGTGAAATTAGATAGGACTAATTTGCAAACTAGGTCAAGACAAACTCATATTGAGTCTAAATTTTGGTACAAACCTAATTTAGACATAACGAATTCATTGGTGAAGTTGGATTTTGGTTTTGACCAATTTTAACTAGGTAATTTATGCAAAAACCTAAATTAGGGCAAATGTCTGTCTGTGATTCTGTTTTGGGTCAAAATGGGTTCTGATGGTCAAATTGAAGTTTCTAAACCCTAGAGAATATTTTTATATGAATTTTAGAGGGTTTAGGTGAATTTTATCTTGATCAGAACCTCAATTAATTAAGCAGGTCAGTTTTTAGGGTTTCAAAAGTCATTTAATTCCCAGAACACGTGCAAACCCTTTTCTGATTGTTCTATCTCACTTGTTATCTTTTTAAGACCAATTGACCTTCATTCAACCCCTGAGAAAACCCTTGGTTGTACTGCATTCATGATGAGCTGGTAAAATTACAGCTTTAACCCTAGTTTCTTATTTCTCTTTCAAAATGAGTATGCAATGACTTGTGACTCTCTGGCGATTATGTAGGAGCATTTACTGACTTAATTGGGTCAAAATGAGCTAGTTATGGCTCATGATGGTGTTCCCATCATACCCCCATACTTAGCTTTTGCTAGTCCCTTAGCAAAATTTCAAGGTATTAACTTTGATTCTAGACCATAAAACCTTTTGATGCTTAAAACTTTGCTGTGTGCTTCCTTTTGTAGATTAGGTTAGAATGTCGCTAGTAGGACTAGAGGTACTCAAGTACCAACCAAGATCCGGACCTGACCAGCTCTAGCCTCAGTTTGTTGCGAAGGTTTCTAAGGCCCATAAGAACTAACCTAAGGTTCGTTGAACTCCGTGGTTAAAGCACCTGTGCTTGTAATATGTTTTAGCCCAGGTTCAGTTTGCAGTGCATTTTTGTCAAAGAGAGATAGAGGAATTTTTCTTTGTTTTTGGAGAGTTTTCTCTCTTTTTCCTTTTTTTTCTAGCTTCGGATTAGCTTTACAACATGGTCTTTATCGGATTCCTAGTCCCCATCATCAATCCTCGTAGGATCCTTGACAATCGATGCTTCGAGATAGCACCGCCCATGGCAACCCCCAGAACCTTGGCTTTCGAGATTTTGAGATAATCCTGCCCATGGCATTCTGTAGCTAAATCCAAACCCTGGCAATCGACATTTTGAGATAATGTCGCCCATGGCATCTGAACCAGCACTAGGTGCTTACATGCCCTCGGTAGGATATGTAGATATCCTAGGAGACAAGCACCGAGGAGACGATATGTTATTGTGCATCTTCGAGGGGAATTTCCCACCTCTTCGCGCTGGGAACTCGCCCAAATCAACTTGTGTTGATCAGCCGCTCCTAATCTAGGTAACTTTTTTTTTCAGAACAAGTTTAACGCATTTGCGTGATTTTGATACTTAGGCACACTGAACTAGACTGTGTGTGGATTGGGGTGCTTAGGTTACTGAGTCCCACAAACCAGAGGTCAGTTAGCGAGGTCGAATAATCCCTAAGCCTTATACCTAATACTTAAGCTTCGCATTTTCCCAAACCTCTTGAGATTATCCAGATCTTAGTGGGTACTTAAATTTTTAAGCCTAGGATTACAGCCCAAGAGGCCTAAATTCAGCGTTCCTACTAATCTCTTCTTTGTTTTATTAGCACTTTTTGCCTTTCATTTTCTTTATTTTGATATGGTCTAAAACTATGTCCATTCCTTAATCTTTTATTAATGACTATCTATTTTTCTTTTCTTTTCAAATTGTGCTCCTTTTTAACCTTTTTATCCCCTCCCTTTTTCTCAAAATTTGATATGCCATCAAAATTTCCTCTCCTCTCATATTTTTGTTCTTTTTCAAGAATTTTTATTTTTATTTTTTGGTATTATAATGCTTTGTCGGGCTTTTTAGATGAGTATAAGTCAGTCGCATTGTAGTATAGGTGACCAAGCGTTGATAACAAATAAGAATTTATTGCTCGAAAACTTAAGTATTTGAGGTCGAACACAGGGAGCAAATGAAATTTATTCACTGATCTTAATAATGTAATTGAACACTTAGAGTTACTTAAAACTTATTCAGAATATAAATGCAAGAATTTAAGAATCAATTATAACAAAAATAGAAAAATTGGACGTCTAATTCTATAATCAGAAGTCTTAAAAAGATATTTCTTTTTAAGCTCTTATTTCCTTCTCCTTCTTGAGTCTTCTCATTTCTGCTTTCTTTCTTCTTCATCTCTTTAGTTCTGCTCTTTCTTATGTTCCTTTGTCTTGTTCTTCTTGTACTTCTCTTCTTTTTTCTTTCTTCTTTCTTCTTCAGCCACACCTCTGCTACAGTGCTGCTCCTTCCCTTGGCTTCAGCCTCTCTTCTTCTTCCTTTTCCTTCTTTGCCTTGATTTCCTTCTTCAGCCTTTTCCTTAGCTCTCCTCTTTTTCTTCTTCTTTTTGGCCTTCCTTCCTTCCCTGCTCCTTCTTCCTTTCTACAGCTAAGTATCCTTCCTTCCCTACTCAGCTTCGCCTTCCTCTTCCTTCTTCTCTTCTTCTTCCCTGCACAACACCACGCAGCAAAACCTACCCCCTACCCTCCCTGCGTCTCTCTCTCTACTTCTCTCTTCCGTACACTCTCCCAGAGCCGGGTAATCGGGTCGGGTGTCGCTCGCCCGGGTCTAGGCACATCGATGTGGGTGTGATGCGCGAAGAGTGCTAGGTTTAGGTAAATGGGTCGGGTGCCAGATCCGCGGGGGCAGGTTGCGGATGAGGCATGAGGGCGAGGGACCTCACCCCTGTGTGACTTGAGGCAACTAGTGCAAAACACAAATTCAATTTATACTACATACCTGCGCTAAAGATTTTCGAGGTGGGACTAAAGTGTCCCACCTGCTTCGCTCACGTGCCCGTAGGGTGTCGCCTTCAATTGCCACAGCTGCAGTTGCTCTCCAGCCAATTGCCTAGCTGCGTGGATGAGCAAGACCAATCAGCACGTCCTGGAGCTCAACACCTGGGTGGATGCAGCCTGAAGCGACCTTGTAACCTTCTTGCTTCAGCGTTAATGGCAGAAGGGGGGTCGACCTGCATTTCACTTAATATGGCCTTTCAGCCCCATTAAAACACCTGAGGAGCTTTGCCATGTCTTGGCGAAGGTGGGATGGTGGGTGGCAGGCCGTGGGGTGGCCTAGGCGTGCGTGCCTAGGTCACCCTGTGGCCATGCTTATGGGTTTGGTCGGGGGACGTTTAGGGAGGTGATGGTGGTCGATGGATGGGCGGAAGGTGATTGGTGGACTATGGCGAAGGTAGTGAGGTATCTGGCGAGGCATATGGAGGTGTGGAGTGGTGGAAGCACCTCAATGGTGGGCGGCCGGAGATGGAGAAGATGGCAGTGGACAGTGGCTGTGAGGGGTTGAAAGGGAAAATAGAGAGAGGGGAATTTAAGAGGGGATAGAGAGGAGTAATTCTAACCTAACTAAGTGGACGAAGGGGGAGAGGTGGCTACTGGTTGTACCTGCTGTCACCGGAGAAGACGGTGTCCAGGGGAGGGAGAGCGGCGATGATGAAGGGTCTAGAGGTGCACGCGCGGGTGTTGCGCGACGAGGAGGAAGATGGTGAGGGCAACTCTACCACTAGTAGTGTGGCAGAGCGACGAGAAAGAGGTGGGAGGCTCACCGAAGCTCGCTAGACTTCCTAACTGGAGGAGAAGAAGATGAAATTGGGGTGGATCCCTGGCTAAGTCGAGCTGAAGAGATGCGGCTAGGGTTGAAGATCCTTTTATAGATGCTGGCAGGGGCTCTTGTGCTTGGAAGACAAGCTTCCAAGAACTAGAGTCCTCGTTGGAGAAGGAATCCATTGGATACCCAAATCTCTTGAGCCTTCGCATAAGAGATTGGGTGCAAATCAGAGATTGAAATCACGCTCAAATGGAAGGGAATTCCTCAGAGAATTTCCCTTCCAAATCTAAGAGGAGATCTCTGAGGAAGCAGGGAGTACTCCCCCTCCATTCCTCGTCGGAGTAGGATTTCTCCCCATTAATGGCAGAGGGATCTGATTGTAAGAGTGGTGAGGAAGTTAGGGGGGTCTGCGTAAGAGTTTTCAAAAGTTAGGGGCTAGAATGTAATTGGGTGGACTATTTTGCAAAGTAGGTCTAGATGACCTCCCCTTAGATCCAAATTTTGGTACAAATCTAATTTGGATATAAGGAATCCAATGATGAAGTTGGATTTTAGGTTTGACCACGTTTGACTGGACATTTTACACAAAAACCTAAATTAGGTCAAATAATGAGCTGAGACCCCAATCTAGGTCAAAAGAGGTTCCAAAGGCCGAATTGAAGGTTATAAACCCTAGGGGATATTTTTACATGAATTTTAGAGGGCTTAGTTGATTTTTATCTTGACCAGAACCTTGTTGAATTAAGTAGGTTTGTTCTAGGGTTACAGAATGTCATTTAATTCTTGGATTTCACAATAACCCATTTCTGACTGAACCAACCTACTCTTTATCTTATTTAGACCATTTGACCTATGTTTTGCCTCTGAGAAATCCCGTTTATGTACTACAATGGTAAAATTATAGTTTTAACCTTTGTTTCATGTTTTCTTCTCAGAACATTAATTCCTTGAATTAGGTCCTTCTCCAGGTTATGTAGGAACTCTTATTCTCTTTCATAGGTCAAACTGAACTAGTTAGATCTCATGATGAGGCTCTCATCACTCAAAATTTGATATGCCATCAAAATTCCTCTCCTCTCATATTTTTGTTCTTTTTCAAGATTTTTTATTTTGTATTTTTTTGGTATTTTTGGAATACGTGATTTTTTTTTATGAAACCCTTTCTTGTGAAGTGATTTTCATGGTGTTTTGCACTTTAATACCCCTCCATGCCTACGATTTGCAATGTCCTCATTGTAAATTAGGTGGGTTCGAGTTCAGCTTAGATCATTCATTAGAACAGGTGATGGGTGGGTGAATGGGTCAGGGTGACTTATTGCGAACAATTTCAAGCTCGAGTATGGGTACTAGAGGTGGAGTCGGCTGTTATAATGGATGAACCCTAAAGTGCAATATGAGTTCAGCATAAGATGTGTCAAGAAGGGTTTTAGGTTTTTTCAAAAATGACGGTTGCCTCCTGTTAAGCATTGAGTTTAACGCCATCAGCCGAGCGCAATGAGCTCAGGGAGAATGGAGGGTAAAAGATACCTCAACCAAATTTGTATCGGTGAGTTCAATGAACGGTTTAAGTCTTTGACCATTCACGACAAAAGGTTCTAAATCATGGCTGAGTTGGCTGATTTCGATAGCTCCATTTCCAAAGATTCGTCGGACAAGGTATGGTCCAATTCATTTTGATCTAAGTTTTCCTGGGAACAATTTGAGTTTGGCGTCAAAAAGTAGGACTTTCTGATCAGGGAAAAAGATCTTTCTGGATATGTGCTTGTCGTGAAAGGCCTTAACCCGCTTTTTATAAATTTGCAAGTTCTCATACACATCGTGGCATAATTCATTGATCTCGCTCATTTGAAGCTTTCTGTGGGTTTCTGCCCTAGAAAGATTGAGATTGTAGTTTCGTACTGCCCAATAGGCTTTGTGCTTCAGTTCGATGGGGAGGTGACATGCCTTCCTGTAGACTAATCTGAAGGGAGACATGCCTAATTGGGTTTTGTGGGCGGTCTTATAAGCCCACAAAGCTTCCGGAAGTCAGGATAACCAGTCTTTCCTGTCAGGTCAAACAGTGACCTGGAGGATTTTCTTGATCTCCCGATTTGATAGCTCAGCTAGACCGTTGGTTTGGGGGTGATAAGGAGTGGATATTCGGTGTGACACCCCATATTTGGTCATCAGTGATTTGAATTGAGCATTTGTGAAATGGGTCCCTCCATCAGAGATTATGGCACATGGAATCCCAAATCGAGAAAAGATGTTCTGATGAATGAATTTAATGACTACCTTATGATCGTTGGTTTGGATCGGAATGCCTTCGATCCATTTGGGCACGTAGTCTACAGCGAGAAGAATGTATTCTAAGCCATTCGAACTAGGGAAGGGTCCCATAAAATCAATCCCCCAGATATCGAAGATTTCGCATATGAGAATCAGCTGTAAGGGCATATATCACGGTGGCTCATGTTGCCTAAGGTCTGGCAACGAGTGCATGCCTTATAGTGGTTGTATGCGCCTTTGAAAATCGTGGGCCAATAGAAGCCACACTTGAGGACTTTTGCTGTGATTTTATGACCAGAGAAGTGTCCACCGCATGCCTGGTCATGGCAGGACAAAATGTCTTGAATTTTCGCTTCCAGAACACATTGTCGGATGATTTGATCAGCACTAATGTGGAAGACATACGAGTCTTCCCAAAAGTAGTACTTGGCATCGGAAAGTAATTTGTCCTTCTTGGCTTTTGGCCAATCAGACGGTATTTAATGTGATGCCAAGTAGTTTACTAGATTAGCAAACCATGGAAGTCCTATACTAATAGTCAGGAGGTGCTCATCGAGAAAATGTTTAATAATGGATCCAGAGGGGTTGATAATATCAGAAGGAAGGCGGGATAAGTGATCAGCTACCACATTTTATTTCCCCACCTTGTCACGAATCTCGAGATCAAATTCTTGCAACAGCAAGATCAGTGGATTAGTCAAGGTTTCGTGTCCTTCTTCGCAAGGAGATGCCTCACAGCAGTGTGATCTGAGTAAATGATAATACGGGAACCCAAAAGATACGATCTGAACCTTTCCAGGGCAAATACTACGGCTAGCAGTTCTTTCTCAATAACTGTGTAGTTACACTAAGCCTCGTCAAGTGTTTTGCTAGCGTAGTAAATAACCATGGGTTTCTCATCTATTTTCTACCCAAGTACCGCACCTACAACGTAATCAGATGCATCGCACATGATCTCAAAGGGTTGAACCAATCAGGGGGCTATAGGATAGGTTCTTGGGTAACTCGATCACGTAGGATCTCAAATGCTTGAGTGCATTCCTTGGTGATTTCAAAAGGGACATCCTTAGATAGGAGATTAGTCAGGGGGAGTGTGATTTTCGAGAAATCGGGAATGAATTGACGGTAAAAATCGACATGCCCCAGGAAGGGTCGAATGTCTTTGACCGAGCTAGGCATAGGTAGTTTGGAAATCAAATTCACCTTGGCTCGATCAACCTGGATGCCCTTTTCAGAGATAAGATGTCTCAAGACTATTCCCTTAGGTACCATGAAGTGGCTCTTTTCCTAGGAAAGAACCAAGTTCACGTCGATGCACCGCCTGAGGATCTGGACCAAGTGCAGGAGACAATCGTCAAATGATTCACCAAATACCGAGAAGTCGTCCATGAAGACTTCAAGGTACTCACCTACCATATCTGAGAATATGGCAAGCATGCACTGTTGAAAGGTAGTGGGTGCATTACAGAGATCGAATGGCATCCTTCGGAATGCGTAAGTTTCGAAGGGGCAGTGACATGCTTCGGACGCATTTGTTTAAATTGGTTGTTGTAGCTCACGTTCGCTGCATCGATTTTAAATAAAGAAACGGACGTGAGTCCGAGTGTCGAACACAGGGAGGCGTGAAATCGGGTTGTTCTGTCACTTGGTTGTACAAAAATGGTGGGTTTTGCTTGCGAGAAAATGCAGGAGAAAAGTGAGTAAGAGAGAGAGAAAGGGAAAGAGAGAGTGGGTAGGGTTAGAGTTCTTTTGTTCATAGCATGCAACTTAAACACCAAAAGAGAGTGAATAACTAGATAAGAAACATCATCATTTAACATGCACTTGAGTTTTACAAATACAACACTAGCTAAATCCTTAAGCACAAGTAAAGTAAAGCTAAGATAGAAAGAGAGAGAAAGAAGACGGCGAGGTAGCCACGATGGTGGAGGAGGGCTCCGTCGGTGGCTCATCGGCTCCGGTGATTACAAAAGAGTGCTAAGGGTGGCTAGGAGTGGGGTAGAACACTTGCAAGGGTATTGAATGCCTTCCATGGGTATTTGGAGGAGTTTATATAGGAAGAAGGGGTTTCTAATTTAAGTATGGGCTTTAGCGACGTCCGGGAAGTCGCTAAAACCCTTCCCAAAACATTGGTGAAGGCCCCTATCCCTTGGTCCAGCGCGCGTGTCGTTCTTCCTCTTCCACGTAATCCGTGTGGTCACCTTGAGGGTCGTCCGATCAAAGATCGGACGATTGAGATTACGCGGAGGGCACACTTGCGGATCACGCTTGCACAGCGCGTGCCCCGCACATCATCGCGGGCATTTAAGCACGCTCATCTGCAGGTGCCACGTATCGCAATCCCCACTGTCCGTGTGCGTATCGACGGCCTTAATCGACCGCGCCTGCATGAGGAGTTAATTTAGCAGTGCGCGAGGTTTTGAACGCCTGCACTGCCTTCGCAGACAAGGCGCCGCCTGCTTCGTTGCGCTCACAGATGGTCGTGGACGCGGTGTGCTTGAGCAGTGCTGGTGGCCGTTGGATAGAAATCCAATGGCTATGATCTACTAGCGGATGGAGAGGTGCAAGTGAAGGAGGCTCTGCGAGAGCCGTTCTCAGCTGTTCGATCGAAGATCGAACGACTGAGATTCATCCTGCGGGTGAAGGAATAGGCGGGGCGGTGGCTATCGTGCACCGATCTTACGCCACATGGCTGGGCGTGGGCCGTTGATCATCAGATCAATGGCTAGAACTTCTTGGTCTTGTTTCGAGAGCTCCAAATGTCAAATTTGATCTATTTTGAGTCTGTTGGACTCTGTTTGTCATTCTGAATCCATATGTGCAGTTCAATTACTCATCTGAGGCCTGTTTTAACATGAACTTGTACAAATGTCCATTAACATTGATTTATAAGCAATCTTAATGTACAATACATGTAATGCTCCCGTGCCCATTTATGATGTGTTATCTGTGCATTTTATCCCTAAGACAAACCCCGATTGGCAGAATTATCACCATAAAATGTAGTGTTATCATACTCCCATGCTTACTCCTTGCTAGTCCCTAATAAGGTTCATTCTAACCATTATTCTCATTTAGAATTCAGAAAGTGATTACTTAGACATTTTGTTACTTGTCAATAGGAGGAAATATACTAAGATCCTAATCTACAGAGACTAAACAATGCCTGGGTGTCTGCCAAAATGTAAATTGCCCGAATCCTTGCTTTAAAGCATAAATATATTTTTCTTTTTCATCTTTTCTCCTTTTTTCAGATTTTTGGAGTTGGGAGTGTGTTGGAAACTTTTTACGGCTACCCAACCCACCTAAAACTCGAAAAAAACTCTAAGTGTTAAGCATCTTGGTGTTAAGATCGTGATAGACTCACTCAATGGTAATTCAGACAGACTTCGGGTTTCTACTCCCCTAGGTGATCGAAAAAGGTAGAGTTTGCCTGAAGGTGTATATGTTCGATCAGTAGCTTTCTCCCTACTTTTATTTTATTTAAGGTCAACACAAGGGTTTTTCCAGTATATATCTCCCTAGATTGCTCTACTTTCCCGCTTCTTCCTTAAGTGTTTGGATCTTTTTGTGCATTTTAGTGAGTTAGGCTCTGGACAATCGGCTAATGGGTTGTTACCCACGAAGACTTGCCAGCCATACTCGTGCGGTGAAGTGTGGTTTATTTTGTTCTTTTTTCTTCTTTTCTCTATTTTTTTTCTTTTTTTGTTTAGTAGGTGGCTTTCCTGATCTCAAATTTACCTAGAGGCAATTAAGAGGAAAGTGGTCTTGTGGCTGGGCTCTGGACAACCGGCTAATGGGTTGTTACCCACGACAACTTGCTAGCCATACCACCCTAAAAGGTTCATTAGCTACCCAATTTCTGTCAGAATCTCCGAGGAGTGAGTCAATGTAAAAATGTGTGTAGATGCTTAGACTAAAAGTCCCTCCGAGTTAGAGGGCAGGTTGATAAGTCGTTGATTGCACAGTAATCATAGGTTTTAATTGACTTAAATTAGCCTAGGACTTAGCATATGTTAGGCTAATTCATGCATGCATAAGCATTACTAGCACCTTTACTGCTTTCCTTTAGCTATGCATAAAATAATACTATAATGTACTGATTAGGTGCATTATGTCAATTATAGGTAATAAGCTGATCAGAAGGTAGATCTGAAGTTGGATCTAAAGCTGGATCAGAAGAATAAAGGAATAATTGGTGTTGCAGTAGAGCTGGAGAAGAAGACCTAGAATAAGATGTAGTAGACAATAATGTAAGGGAGTTAAGGTATGCTATTCTATTAAGTAGGAATAAAGCAGTAAAATGTGAAGAACTTAGGTCCATCCTAGCCCTAGGACAGCCAAGAAGCTTCCCCAAGCTTTAGCCACCCTTAGATTAGGTCACCACACGCTAGGAAACCTTAAAACCCTAATTCCAACCTCTATCTAGATGTCCAGATAAGTTATAGGACATCCAGAACCCTTAGCCAACTCCCGCACACATTAAACCCACTTCTGTAGTGTTATTGGACGTCCAGACACTTGGTCAGACATCCAATTTCTGAAGAATAGCCAAGACAGAACCTAGAATCCCTCCTGACTCTGATTGGACGTCCAAACAATAAGTTTGAACTTCTTATTTTTCATTATAAAAAGTCTGACACTATTATTAGACGTCTGATACTGTCTTCCAGTTCCTATTTTGGAATTCAAGCCTTGATCTTGAATCTCTAGCTCCCTAAACCCAATTCTAACCCCCTAGGAACCTAAATTAAGGTTCCTTAACCCTAGTACATCACCTCTAGACCTTCATAAGAACCTAATTAGGTCCTCACTAAACCTAATTGACTTGGATCATGGTCAATCTCTTCATTCTATTCAATTGGACTCATTGAGTCCAATTGAGCCCTGATCTCAGCACACACTGTCCAATTGGACTCAGTGAGAGTCCAATTGACCTAGACCTAACTTAATTGAGTTATTTTACTCTCAATTAAGTTTTCACACACCCAATTAAACTTGTATTAAGTTTAATTGCACTTTACCTTAGTGAATTAGGGTTTACAACCCTAATTTGAGACCTACCTTGACCTAGACCCACTAGAACCTAACCTAATCAACCTAGCCACCTAAGTTTCAACCCACACATACCTACACACGCCATCCATACGAAAATACCTAGCCTAGAGTTCTGTAGAACTCTCTACCATGTGTTGTTGCCTTGGTTGCTAAAATTAGCAACCAAAAGCCATTCAATTTTTAGATCCACATTTGGCGGATCTAAAAACCACCATCCCTCCTCTCTCTCACTCTCCCATGAGTTCCCATCATAGGCCTCTCTAGAGAATTCCATAATTCTCTAGAGAGCTTCCCTTAGGTCTATAAAAAGACCTAAGGGGTGGCCATTTGCACCCATCCATCTCTTGGCTTTATTCACTTCCATTTAGGCTAGCTACATTCCACCTCCACTCCACCTCCACGAGTTGCTCACCATGACTGATGAGAACCTCATCATGAGCCATAACTAGCTCATTTTGACCTAATACAAAGGATAAAAGCTCCTACATAACTCAAGGAAAGGCTTAACTCAGAGAATTCTGAGTTTAAGAAGAAAACAAGTCATAAGGGGTAAAAATGCAATTTTACCAGTATAATCTGCATACAGGTCCAAACATAGGTCAAACAAACCGAATAAGAAGGAAAGTGGGATGATCTGATAAGGGCTACAGCAATTCCAAGGAACTAAATGATAATCTGTAACCTTAAAACAAACCCACTTCAATTCACGAGGTTTGAGGCAAAGTAAAAATAGAATAAACCCTCTAAAATTCATAGAAAAATAATCTCTAGGGTTTAGAACCTTCAATTTGGCCTTCGGAACCCATTTTGACCTACATTGAGAACCATGCCCAATTAATAACTTAATTTGGGTTTTTACGTAAATTGACCGATCAAACAAGGTTTTATCTAGAAATAAAATTCACCATCAGAATCCTTAGGTCCTAATTAGTCATCAGCCGTCGCAGGAACACCCCCCTGGTCGCTGCAACCCACCATACCGGCCGTGCGAACGCACGGACGGTATGGGTCTCCTTCCTCCGGTGTCCTCCGGCGAGGGAGACACGTCGTCTCCCTCCGCCCTCCTCTCTGGTTCGGCCCCTATAAATACCCCCGTCGCTCCACCATTCTTCCGAGCTCGGTCCTGACGGAGAAACACCCTCTTTTCACTCTCTTCCCACTCCGACAGGAAGCCCTCCAGCTCCGGTGGTTTTTCCCTCGTCCTCCTCGTCGTTTTGCCGCACTACCAGCAGTAGGGATGCCTTCCCCTGCTCTTCCCGCGCCGCGCCGCACCCAGCGTGCGCCTCTCCAGCCCTCTCCTCGCCGTCGCTCCTTCCTCTGGGCAGCTTCTTCTCCGGCAACAGTCGATATGACTGTCGCCTGTTCCGGCCCCTCCTTGTCCTGCTAAGTAGGTATAACTTCTCACCTTTCTCCCCTCTTCCTTTTCCTCACTTTAAACCCTTACTGTCGCCCTCGATTTCGACCAATCGCCCTCACCTTCTCCACCTCCGGCCACACTCCGGCGACCCGCTCCCATCACTCCAGCACCCCACACGGCTCGCCGACCTGCACATAACCTCCGCCTCCTCACCCTGATCCATTTCTACCCTTCCAATTCCCGCCACCCGACCTCTGCAGATCCACCGAACACACCCACTTCCCAACCCACAGCTTGACCTAGGGCGGCCCGTAGGCTCCGCCCCGCCACCTGCAGACCTTCCAACCACCTTTGCCGTGCTACGGCGGAGGTCCTCCGCGTATCTAATTAAGCCGAGAGGCCCTTTCTCTGTAAACAGGAACTTCACTTGCCGCCGCCATTGCTGAGGTGAAGAAGCTCCTTCGACCTGCTGCTCCAGGCGCACCGCGCCCAGGTCACGCTCCCAGGCTGTGCGAGGTATTTTCGCAAAGCGCCAGGCTGCAGTTGAGGCGAAGCCCTCGCGCGAAGCCCTCGTGCGAAGCCTCGACCGCCGCTGCTTCCTCCGCACAGGCGCCAAATTGGGGTGGGACATTTAGTCCCACCTCGGAAGACTCCGAAGTGGCGCGCTGA
This sequence comes from Thalassia testudinum, assembly GCA_037157565.1. NCBI lineage: Eukaryota > Viridiplantae > Streptophyta > Magnoliopsida > Alismatales > Hydrocharitaceae > Thalassia > Thalassia testudinum. The sequence continues at coordinate 153,845,439 of JAZHRO010000031.1, forward strand.
TACAAATTGAAAAAGTGCTGGAGGCTTATCGCCTCAGCACACGGGGTGAGGTCCCCTTCACCCGCCCGATTACCCGGCCTCGTCTGCGCTCACGCCTCGCGGACCTGGCCTGACCCGAGTGAGCCCGACCTGCACTCCTCGCCCACCACGCACGCCGGTGGGCCTGGACCCGGGCGCGACCCGCGTACCCGATTACCCGGTTGCTCTGGGAGAGCTTAGCTAGAGAGAATTCTGAGAAAGAGAGAGACGCGGGGGGAGGGTAGAGTAGGTTTTGCCCACTGACGTAAACTTTGAAGTGTGCAGGCACAGGTGAACAAAGAAGAAGAACCGTGGAAGAAGAGAAGAAGAAGAAGGCCGACGAAGACTAAAGGAAGGAGGAGCACCAAGCTGCACTGTAGCAGCGGCGACTTAAGTCGTCTGAGTGAAAAATCAGACGACACTCTGAAGGAAGAGAAGAAAGAAAGAAGAAGATGAAGAACATCACCACTGCTGCAAATAAAGAAGAAGAAAGAAGGGGAGACGACGTCCTGAAAGCAGAAGAAGAAGACCACAAGGAGATAAACAAAGAAGAAGCAGCTGAGACAGAGCTGAAGAAGGAAGACGAGAAGCGCAAGGAAAGAAGAAACAGGACCCGCAGCGAAGATCTGAAGAAAAAGACAGAAGAAGAACAAAGGAAGAAAGCAGAAGATCCGAGAAAGAAGAGAAGGAGAAGATAAGCAAAGAGAAAAGAAGAGAAGAAGAAAGAAGCCAACAAGACAAATCTCTCTCTCTCTCTATCTTTATTTTTGTAATAAGAATTTGTACCCCTAGAATACGACTCGCTCCCTGAGTTCGACCTCGGGAACTCTTTTCCGAGTAAAAAAATTATATATTTAAAATGATGGCAATAACTGGCTATACTACAACGCTATAATAAAACCTAGTTATCACGGCCACCATTTTTCAATGACCACCACCATCTCCATGCTAGGATGCTGGATCACCTCTCCAACCTCTCTCCAAGGGTAGACTTGAGCACCATTGGCCGCCCCTCCTCCTCTCAACCATTCAAAGGCCATCGGAGCCCACCTCCAAATGCCCTTATTTCTGCTAGATTAGTAGCTAATTCTTCATAGTTTACATGCTTTTATTACTGCTTAGTAGTGTAGCTCTTTATTCTTCCCCAATGATGCATGCAAAATCCCCCCATAGATTCCTATATGTGATCGTTTTACATTAGCTAGATTGATGTTTTTAAGCTTTCCTCTAGCTTTCCTCTAGTTCCATGTTGCAAACACTCTCTTGAATGAATGAAAGAAATTTTTCTATATATATATGTCTATGTGTTGACAATCACCATGAGCTTGTTGCAATATATTTTGTGTGATTAAAGTTGCCTGATTTTACTTTCTGATATTCTTGCAACTAAGCATGTCGTGCTTAAATACGTAATAACCATAAACCGCCATGCAATTTTGAGCAAGTAGAGCTAGAAAAGATCAATTTCAGAGTTGCATAAATGCTTCCCAGAGACGAATGACCGGGACTCAAAGTCTCGTTATCTTTAGAAATTATTTCTGACGAATGCTTAGCACGACTATACTACGATTTCCGATAACTTTAAAATGCACGAAAATGGCATCTGTCAAATGGCGCTGTTGCCGAGGAGGCAACGTCATTTTTTTTATTTTGATCTTTTGAGCTATAATTGATAGATCTTCCTCTGCTTGTCTTTGGATGTGTAGGAAAAATAAGAACAAACGGGATCTGCACATACAACGAGCATGGGAAAACAAAAAAAAAATTCCAAGTACACATCATATCTGCCTTAGTCTAGGTTTTTTTTGTGAACCCTAGGTTAGATTTTCTTCCAGCAATTTCATTTGAAAAAAAAGGTCTTATTCATTTTCGTGGAAAAGGAAAAAAAATAAAAAAATCTAGATAGTTAGATTAGGTTTCTTGTTGAATCCTAGGCTAGTTTTGAAAAAAAAAAGTTGAAAATCCTTTGAAAAAAATCCTTCTTGAAAAAAAAAGTTTTTTTGGGTGGAAAGTTTAAATTTTAAACTCAAATACCTTTTAAAAGCTTCTCCATCATCCTCTAATTTTCGGCCAGACTTCAAAATTCGACTTAAAAATTCAATTGCCGAAAAATTACTGAACAAAAAATTCTGAAATTCGGGTTAGATCTTCATTTTCAAACCATCTTTAAAAAGTCACCATTTTTTTGAAAAAATTATAACTATAAAATTTAAAAAAAATTGCGAAGTGCAAGGGGGTCAGACTTACCCAGATTCAAGATTTTTCAAAATTCAAAAAGCAATTTCGAGCAATCCGCGAATTTTTTTTGACTAAAAATGGTAGGGTTTGAAAGCTGATCTTATTGGCTTTAATTTTCATATTTTTCCTGAATTTTTGAAAAACATTTGATGCTGTTTCAATTTGATAAACTGACCAGGGGTCAAAATTCAAAATCTGACCCCTTGACATTTAAAAATCTCTATAAATTTGGTTGAAATAGTAAAAATTACAAAAAAAATTCTATGAAAAGATAATTGAGAAAGGAATCTACTCACCAAATTTCAATTTAATTGGATTCCAATTTTGTTTAGAGAACTAGTTTTATTCTTGTGGTCTACTGAAGAAGAACAAAAAAAAGAACAAAAAAAAACCCTAGAATTGCATGAACCTTAGGTTACATCTTTAGGGTTACAATCTAGAGATCACATTTGGGCTAGACTAGACTTAATCAAGTCTAGTGCTTAGCTGGTGAGCTTCGTCACCTTGTGGGCCACTCACCAAAAACCCCAACTAAAGAAAATGGGCTAAAAATCAATTCTAAAGCACGAAATCAACCCGAATTCGTTGTCGTACTACTGGGTGCTTTCAACCTCTTGGCTGGGTTAGTTTGAGAGGTGGGAATCACTTTCAGTCGATTGTATGATGAATTTTTCTTCAGGAATTAGAACTTAAAACAAAAAATCTGGTCATCTGATCATAGGACCATTTGATTGACAGGGCCTTAGGCTTATCTGGCTTGGCTACACCAACCTAGGGGTTGGGTGGTGTATGCAAGGAAGGAGGTCACTTAGACCTCAACTGGTTGGACCTTGGGAGCCACTCCCAAGGAGGCGAGTCACCTTGCTAGGACCATCTTCTCCCCCCACTTTTACTCCCTTAGTCGCAATGGCTAATCCTGGACCTAGACTAGACTGGGTTAGGATTCTAGTAATCTAAACTCGATGGCTCGTCTGGAGGGTCGGGTTGTTGAATCTGAGGAGTGGCATCAGCAGAGCATGGACCGTATCTTGACGACACTTGACAGAATGCAGCATCCACCACGAGGAGAACAACTTCGGGATTTCTATGATCCAGCCGCACTGATCATTGCACCCTTAGTCAGGATTCCCGTAGACGGAGACGCGTTTGAGCTCAAGCCCAATGTGATCAGTTCGATCAGCACTCACTTTTATGGAAACTCAAGCGAAGATACGTTCCAGCACTTAGAGGACCTGAGTCGACTCGAAGAAACGATTTGACCCAGGAATATTGATCTTGGGATTGTTTTGATGAAGCTTTTCCCATTATCTCTAAGGGAGAAAGCTTCATACTGGTTCAAGACCATTGGGAAGCCGATTGGAACCTGGCCAGAATTACGACGTGAATTCCTGCAAAAGTTCTTCCCAATCGGTTGGATAAACATGATGAGGCACGTAATCATGACCTTCTCCCAAGGAGCTGGGGAGAAGTTGCATGAAGCCTAGGATCGATTTCACAACCTTCTCCAGAAATGCCCGCACCATGGTATACCCAGATGGCACCTAGCTCAGATCTTTTACCATGGGCTGGATGACACACATCGGTATCTGGTTGATGCATCTAGTGGCAGGAATTTCCTCGTGAAAGACAAGAATAGTGCATTTGAGTTGTTCGAATCTTTGGCGGAGAACTCGATGAATGTCACGTCCATGAACCAGTTCCAGTGGCCTAGTCAGCAGTGGGTTGGTGTCCATAAGGCTCACACCGAGTCTATTCGAGACGACATGGATATCATCGTCAAGCAGCTGGATAGAATAAACCTGATCGAGAAAAAGATTGACCAAATTAGTTTGGGTCAATCTGACCTGAACTCTGCTGCTCCAAGACCCTCCTATACACCCCGAGCCCCCCTGCTCGAGTTAACCTATTCACTCGGGATGCATCTTCTCCTTATTTACGAGATCTTGCATATTAGGATCCCGTAAAAAATCCCGATTTGGAACCATATGACTAGGGTTACGCACCACCTGTAGACTATAATACGTATCCCCTTGATGGATATATGTCTCAGACATCTTCCGCCTACGAGGATGTCAGTGCTATTCAAGGATACAGGCATAATAACCCGTATTCAGAGATGTATAACCTTGGTTGGAGCTAGCATCTGAACTTCTCCTGGTCTGGTAACTCACAGAGACCACATCAAGATCCACACTACCAGACCAGGCAATACGGGAATGCGCAAAACACATACCCTAGGCAGTAGCCATTCTCGCATCAGCAACAACCCCATTCTATATACCAGCCGCTGCACCAAGCTGCCACTCACCCTCCAAAGCGGGTTGACCCTTTGGAGGCACTGAAAGAGGAGCTACAAGAATCGATGAGGAAATCTACACAGGATAGCTTGCAGATAATGAAGGCAATGGCTGACCAGATACAGACTATACAGAACACGCAAAACCAGCTGGTGCAGGAGCATAGGACTCAGGGAGCCTTGCCCTCCCAACCTGTCCCGAACCCTCGGTATATGCAAAACCAAGGCGCCCCACCTAGGTTTCAAGCACCACAGGGACAGGCACACGCCATATTACAGGCACCTCTTGCACCACCTGGTTATGCTCAAGGACAACTGCCTTTGATACAGAACCCTGCATACTCTGCCCCTTCCGCTCCCCCACCACCTCATGGACAGCAAGTCGATGCAAATGCCATCTCATTGAGGAGTGGAAGGAAGACATTTGACCCACCACATAGGCAGGCAGGTCCTGATTTTTCTCACCCTTCGCTGCAGGCGGGTTCGACTCCTTCATCTCAGGAGCCACCTACGGTAGATAAGGGTAAGAGGCCACTTGACCCTGAGATTCCTGTCCCTTTTCCTGAGTGTTTGACACGAAATGTAGTACGGAAAAAGGACATGCGGAATTTTGAGGACTTGAAGTCAATGTTCAAGGAAGTACATATTCAAGTCCCCCTCCTCGAGGCAATAGATCACATCCCCACTGTCGCTAGGTTATTCAGGGACTATTGTACCCCGAAGTGACAACCTAGAATTGGATGACATGCGGTACTGTCAAAAGAAGCTAGCGCTGTGACTTTAGCTGACTTGCCGCCAAAAAAGAAATACCCTGGTACCCTACTCATATCCTGCTTCTTGCAAGATTCTCCATTTGATCGGGCCCTTCTAGATCTGGGTTTGTCCATCAACCTAACTCCCACTGTCGTATTTGATCAATTTTGATTTGGGGAGTTAAAGCCTACCTTGGTCACGATTTAGCTGGCTGATAGATCAGTAAAAAGATCGAGGGGGGTGGTTGAGAACGTGATCGTAAAAGTCCGCAGATTCTGCTTTCCCGCAGATTTTTTCGTTCTCAATATGGAGGTTCCTCCTAACCTCCGAGATGCACCAATTATTTTGGGTCGCCCATTTCTAGCAACAACCCGAGCAAATATTGATTGTGCATCCAGGTGTATGGAGATAGCCCTAGGTAATGAGCAACTTCGACTTGACATATTCAGGGCATCAAAAAATTTTGACTGTGATCACATAGAAGAGAATGGTGAAGACGAAGATTCGGCATACTGTGGTAACATTGGGCTCCTTTGTGACGACCCAATGTCTCATTCGTCTGCACTATCAGGGTTCTTGGACCTCGATCCACACGGGACTGAGACCACTGCACTGCACATATCTCCTCGAGGATCCGACTGTTTAGGGTGTGTTTCTGACCACAACACCCCTGACTCTAGTTATCCTGATCCGCACACTACTGAATCACCCCTGTTGTCGTAGGAAGACGTGACCACAGCTAACGAGTTTCCCGTTAACGTAGTCATAACCGATTATCCACAAGAAGCGAATCAACAGGAATTCACACGCACATAGATAAACAGATTCCCACTTTCGAGTTTGCTCCTCCTATTCCCATTTCTGACTCTGAGCTACCCATGATTGAATTGAAGCCCTTACCTGACTCACTTAAGTATGTGTTCTTGGGTGAAAGTGAGACATACCCAGTCATTATTAGTGCCCACTTAACCCAAGAACAGGAGCATCAATTGATTTCTACGCTACAAGACCATAGGGTTGCTATAGGGTGGAGCATTGCTGATCTCTGAGGTATTCGCCCCTCGTATTGCACTCATCACATTTACACAGATGAGGGGGTGAAACCTTCGAGACAACCTCAAAGATGGCTAAACCCGAACATGCTAGAGGTTGTTAAGAAGGAGATCATCAAATGGCTGGATGCAGGAATTGTATACCCAATCTCTGACAGCTAATGAGTGAGTCCGATCCAGATAGTGCCCAAGAAAGTAGGACTCACCGTAGTGAAAGTTGAAAAAGGCAAATCCATCCCGACCCGCACTGTGACATCTTGGGAAATCTGCATCGACTATAGGAAACTGAACATGGCTACTCAGAAGGATCACTTTCCTTTGTCTTTCATTGATTAGATCTTGGAACGGTTAGCCAGACAGTTTTTTTTGCTTTCTGGATGGATACTCCGGGTATAATCAAGTAGCGATTAGCTCGGAAGATCAAGACAAGACCACATTCACATGCCCCTTTGGAACATTCGCTTTCAAGCAAATGCCCTTTGGCCTCTGCGAACCAGCAACATTTCAACGTTGTATGATGGCCATCTTCTCTGACATGATTGGGCACTATGTGGAGGTGTTCATGGATGACTTCTCCATTTTTGGAGATGATTTCACATCTTGTCTTGATAACCTCACTAAGATCTTGAAATGGTGTATTGAGGTAAACCTAGTACTATCCTGGGAGAAAAGCTATTTCATGGTGAGGGAGGGCATAGTACTAGGGCACAGGATCTCTAAAAATGGACTCGAGGTTGATCGAGCTAAATCTAAGATTATTTCCCACTTACCGCCACCAAGTTCGGTCAAGTAGATCAGACCATTCTTGGGTCACGTCGACTTCTACCAGAGATTTATAGGTGATTTCTCAAAAATTGCATGACCTTTGACGAATCTCCTTGTTGCCGATGCCCCATTTGAATTCGACACCTCGTGTCTCAGCACCTTCGAAACTTTACGAAGTGTTGTCGCTGATTCCTCGATTCTCCAACCACTCGACTAGTCGCTTGATTTCGAGATGACGTGCGATGCTTCTGATTTCGTCGTCGGTGCTATTGTAGCCCAGTGTCTGGAGAAATAACCTTTTGTCATATACTATGATAGCAAGACGTTGAATGAGGCTCAGCGCAATTATACTGTCACCCAAAAATTCAGGTTGTAGAAATTCAGATCTTATTTATTAGGGTCCAAAGTCATCATCTTCACTGACCACTCCGCCCTCCGGCATTTGCTGGCAAAGAAGGTTGCCAAGCCTCGAATCATCAGATGGATCCTTCTATTGTAAGAATTTGATATTGAAATCCATGACAAAGCCGGAAAGCAAAATGTTGTGGCAGATCACCTATCCAGACTGGACCCAGGCCACATTCCTTATTCCCTACCTATCCACGAGCAATTTTTGGATGAATCCCTTTTGGCAGTTCACTCTGTTGAGTTCCCTTGGTACGCGGATATCGCAAACTATCTTGCCGCAAGAAAGATTCCTGCGAACCTATCCAAGGACCAGAAACTCAAATTCACTACGGAGGCCAGATTCTACCTCTGGGATGACCCACTGCTCTTCGCATTGGAGCGGATCAGATTATTCAAAGATGCATCCCAAATTCTAAGATCCCCACTATGTTATCTTTTTTCCATAATGATGCTTGTGGTGGTCATTTCTCAGGATGGAAAATCGTTGCAAAAATTTTGCAGTCGGGATTTTTCTGGCCAACTATTTCAGAGATACACACAAATATGCCCAATACTTCAAACGATGCCAGTCGGTCGGTTCTATGACCAGGAGAGACATGATGCCACTCCAGCCCATCATGGTTGTAGAAGTGTTCGACGTCTGGGGCATCAATTTTATAGGCCCTTTTTCAAACTCGCATGGCTTCGAGTATATATTACTAGCCATTGACTATGTCTCGAAGTAGGTTGAGGCCATCTCGGCGAGACAGGATGATCATAAGATCGTCATTTCTTTCGTACGGCAATACATCTTCACGAGATTCGGAATACCCCGAGCTGTAATTAGCGACGGGGGAAGCCACTTCATCCACGCCCACTTCAGGTCATTATTAAAGAAATACAGGGTACATCACCGTATAGCAACCCCGTATCACTCGCAGACCAATGGGCAGGCTGAAGTGTCTAACCGTCAGATCAAGCTAATTCTCCAGAAGACGGTTAGACCAGACAGGAAGGACTAGTCCGATAAATTAGTTGATGCACTCTGGGTATATCGGACCGCGTACAAGGCCCCACTCAGAATGTCACCATATCATATGGTATATGGCAAGGCCTGTCACCTTCCTGTAGAGTTGGAACACTGCGCCTTTTGGGTGATGCGAAAATGTAACCTTGACCTTGATGCAGGAGGTCAAGAACGGAAACTCCAGCTCAGCGAATTAGAAGAGATCCGACGAGAGACCTATGAGAACACATTGATATACAAGGACAAGACTAAGGCCTTTCATGACCGCCACATCCGGAGGAAACCTTCACGCCCAACTAGCAAGTCTGGTTGTTGGATTCACGATTAAAACTTTTCTCAGGGAAGCTCAAGTCCAAGTGGACTAGCCCATATGTTGTGATTCACCCATATCCTAATGGGGCGGTCCAGATCAGGGACCCAAAATCTGGGCATATATCTACGGTAAATGGCCAGCGCCTTAAGCCATTTTTGGCCCAGGAACCTCCTCCAACTGACGAGATCGTTCATCTTATTGAGGACGTGTGATTGAGTTTTCGCCCAACTAGAGGCGTTAAACTCAGCATCTACTCTACATCCATCACCCTATACATATTCATTTTTATATATAGCATATTTTCCTTTAAGCATATTTTCTTTCTGCATATTGCATACTGTCAGGTTGGCCAGTGCTGAATGTATAATTTCAGGAGCAATTACAGCTGATTTCTACCCATTTGCTCCCTGCTGTATTTATTTTCTTTTTATTCATGAATGAGGACATGCAAGAACTTAGGCATGGGGGGTAGATACAACAAAAAATGAAAAATTTTTATGCCAACATTTAGGAAAAACCTCAGAGCTGCACCCTAAATAGAAGAACAACCAACTCCACCTCCAATACTCGCATTAGAGCTAGAAATCATCCGCAACAAACATTTCCAACTCACCCGCTCACCTCTTGTTCTAAATTTAGGGTCAAGCTGAATGTAACCCGATACGGGAATTTGACGAAGTATAAATTATACGAGGTTACTTGTTTATAGCATATATACATATTGCATTCATGAATAAGATTATTTTATTAAGAGAATGCACTAGGGGTTTTATCCTCTAGTTGTTTCCTGTAATCTAGAATCCAGTACAACTTTTCACACACATGTAGAATTTGCAATGGATTCATGGTGAAGGCTGATAAACGTCTTTAGTCTGTCAAGAAGAAGCAGTGCTTGTTTTCCTGAACCCTTGGACAGTGTTTTGGGAGTCGGCAGATTTTCCTCCAAAAATCCACCAAATAGTGTGAGATGAGAGTAGAGTGTACTGGTGCTCTAAGATTAGTACAAGGAATCTGGAGTCCTAGATAATTAGGTGATGATACTCTGAGATTAGACATAGTTTTCGCTCTCGGTTCCTGCGTATACATTTTGTGTGAAATTTTGAGAGCCACCAAATAAGGCAAATACACAGAGAGTAAGTTTTCATAAAACTAGGGCTAAGGTGGATGGTTACGACCATTCTTTACGGAATCTCGGCTGAAGGAGGGTATTGATGTCAAGGTCAAAAATACAACATCCTATCCATCTCTCCCGGTGCTGTGAGTAGGCACTTCCACCAAATAAGCTACCCAATGTCTCTTGAGTACCACCAATCCCTAATAATGCCTCCTCAGTAAAGTTCATGGATGTGTGCTAGTTGTGTATATGTTGAAAAAAAAATTGATGAAAAAAAAAGAAATGAAAAAGAGAAAAAAATTAGAAAAAGAAGAAAAGGAAAAGAAAAAAATATGAATATTTAGTGTTTATTTTAGTTGCATTGAGGCAATACCACCAAATAAATTTGAGATACACCAAATATGGTCTTAACCTATTTTTCTGTGTTTTTGACCGCCTGAATACTGGCTGAGGAATTCTGACTTAGTATTAGAGTTATGGGAACTCAATTAAAGTGTTAATGCTAAGTGAGACCACCAAATACAGGTCATGTGTGAATCTGGTGAGATTGTGAGCTCTAAGAAAAAGGAAAAAATGAAAAGAAAAAGAAAAAGAGAAAGAGAGAATGAATACAAAAGAACCAGAAGAGAGCATAGTTTTTCTCATCTTTCTCTGAGTTGAGTTACTTGATAGTATGGGAATCTAGATTCTGAAATACTAATCTCTATGTAGCACCAAGTGAGAGTGAGCCACCAAATAAACACCCGTATCTCTCAGACATCCTCTACCCAAGTTTAAAGCCAGGGTGGAATTCATAGAATATGTTGAATACCCCGAGGGAAGAAGTCCACCTATCCCGCTAGAATTTTACTAGGGGTCAAGTACAAGCTTTAGAGGTGAATTAGTTTTTCACTCAAATCCGTTGCAAAAGCTACACAGCTACACTTTCACGATTGTCTGGATTTCTAAAGCATAGGATGAAAATAGAAAGGAGAAAAATCTCTAGGCATACACCTGATAAAATAATCAATCCCTTAGGGACCCTTCTGTGAATAATTTAGTCTTGCATTTGCTAGGGACTAGCAAGATTTAGGCATGGGGGTATGATTGCGCAGCAATATAGGTCTTAATTGACCTAAATTAGGCTAGGACTTAGCATAAGTTAGGGTAATTCATGCATGCATAAGCATTACTAGCACCTTTACTACTTTCTTTTAGCTATGCATAAAATAATGCTATAATGTACTGATTAGGTGCATTATGTCAATTACAGGTAATAAGCTGATCAGAAGGTAGATCTGAAGCTAGATCAGAAGAATAAAGGAATAATTGGTGTTGCAGCAGAGCTAGAGGAGAAGACCTAGAATAAGATGTAGTAGACAATAATGTAAGGGATTTAAGGCATGTTATTCTATTAAGTAGGAATAAAGCAGTAAAATGTGAAGAACTTAGGTCCATCCTAGCCCTAGGACAGCCTAGAAGCTTCCCCAAGCCTTAGCCACCCTTAGATTAAGTCACCACATCCTAGGAAACCTTAAAACCCTAATTCCAACCTCTATCTGGATGTCCAGATAAGTTATAGGACATCCAGAACCCTTAGCCAACTCCCGCACGCCTTAAACCCACTTCTACAGTGTTATTGGACATCTAGACACTTGGTCAAACATCCAATTTTTGTAGAATAGCCAAGATAGAACCTAGAATCCCTCCTGACTCTGATTGGACATCCAGACAATAAGCCTGGACTTTTTATTTTTCATTATAAGATGTCTGACACTATTATTAGACGTCTGATACTGTCCTCTAGTTCCTGTTTTGGAATTCAAGCCTTAATCTTAGATCTCTAGCTCCCTAAACCCAATTCTAACCTCCTAGAAACCTAAATTAAGGTTCCCTAACCCTAGTACATCACCTCTAGACCTCCCTAAGGACCTAATTAGGTTCTCACTAAACCTAATTGACTTGGATCATGGTCAATCTCTTCAGTCTATTCAATTGGACTCATTGAGTCCAATTGAGCCCTGATCTCAGCACACACTGTCCAATTGGACTCAGTGAGAGTCCAATTGACCTAGACCTAACTTAATTGAGTTATTTTACTCTCAATTAAGTTTTCACACACCCAATTAAACTTGTATTAAGTTTAATTGCACTTTACCTTAGTGAATTAGGGTTTACAACCCTAATTTGAGACCTACCTTGACTTAAACCCACTAAAACCTAACCTAATCAACCTAGCCACCTAAGTTTCGACCCACACACACCCACACACACCATCCATACGAAAATACCTAGCCTAGAGTTCTCTAGAACTCTCTACCATGTGTTGTTGCCTTGGTTGTTAAAATTAGCAACCAAGAGCCATTCAACTTTTAGATCTACATTTGGTGGATCTAAAAACGACATCCATCCTCTCTCTCACTCTCCCATGAGATCCCATCATAGACCTGTCTAGAGAATTCCATAATTCTCTAGAGATCTTCCCTTAGGTCTTTTTATAGACCTAAGGGGTGGCCATTTGCACCCATCCATCTCTTGGCTTTATTCACTTCCATTTAGGCTAGCTACATTCCACCTCCACTCCACCTCCATGAGTTGCTCACCATGGCCACCACCATCTCCACGCCAGGATGCTGGATCACCTCTCCAACCTCTCTCCAAGGGCCGGCCTAAGCACCATTGGCCGCCCCTCCTTCTCCTCTCAACCATTCAAAGGCCATCAGAACCTACCTCCGAATGCCCTTATTTCTACTAGATTAGTAGCTAGTTCTTCATAGTTTACATGCTTTTATTACTGCTTAGTAGTGTAGCTCTTTATTCTCCCCCAATGATGCATGCAAAATCCCCCCATAGATTCTTGTATGCGATCGTTTTCTGTTAGCTAGATTAATGTTTTTAAGCTTTCCTCTATAAGCTTTCCTCTAGTTCCATGTTGCAAACACTCTCTTGAATGAATGAAAGAAATTTTTCTATATATATATGTCATTGTGTTGAGAATCACCATGAGCTTGTTGCAATATATTTGGTGTGATTAAAGTTGCCTGCTTTTACTTTCTGATATTCTTGCAACTAAGCATGTCGTACTTAAATACGTAATAACCATAAATCGCCATGAGATTTTAAGCAAGTAGAGCTAGAAAAGATCGATTTCAGAGTTGCATAAACGCCTCCCAGAGATGAATGACAGGGACTCAAAGTCTCGTTATCTTTAGAAATTATTTTTGACGAACGTTTAGCGCGACTATACTATGATTTCCGATGACTTTAAAATGCGCAAAAATGGCATCTGTCAGTCGTATACTTATCACCTTATTTTTTTGGTGGATTAAAATAAATCAAGGTTGCGGGGATTCGAAGCTAAATCCATATTTTAACGGACACCAGGGCTGATTAAGCCTGAAGGCCTAAAAAGTCTAAGTGTTCAGGTTCTTTTCATATTATTTCCCACTATTGATAAGTTCATAATGCCTAAGCTTTTCTTCCTAAATTCATCATTTTTTTTTAATTTTATTTTATTTAGACTGATAAAATGAACTCAGGACATGCCAATTACCACCCCTCCATGCTTAAGTTAGACAATATCCTCATTGACAAATAAACCGATGCAACAGGGGTTCAGAAAGAAATTACCTGAGTGATACAGTATTCCTAATCAGTCTGAATCTTCTGGGTTGCCTCTCAGGAAGCACTGAGTTTAATGCCTCCAGCTTTGCGACGCTTTGTGTCAACCCTCAATGAGAGTGACAACCTCCTTTGGGGGAACCTGGGTGAGGAAGTGTTTCAATCTCTGACCATTTACTGTGAAAGTATGCCCAGTGTTTGGATCTGTGATTTCAATCTCCTCATTGGAATAGGATTTCACCACCCTATACGGTCCTGTCCACTTGGATCTATGCTTCTTGGGAAAGAGTTTGAGTTGGGTGTCAAAGAGCCAGACTTGCTTATTGGTCTCGAAGGTCTTTCGATGGATGAGTTGGTCATGGACAACTTTCATCTTCTCCTTGTAAAGCGACTATTCTCAAAGGCATCCCGATGAATTTCCTCGAGCTTGGAGAGTTGGAGCGTCCTCTACGCACTGACTAACTGAGAATCCATGTTGCATTGCTTAACAGCCCAGTAAGCCCAGTGTTCCAACTCGACAGGAAGGTGGCAGGCTTTGCCAAAGACTAGGCGATAAGGCGACATGCCTATCGGGGTCTTGAAAGTGGTCCTGTATGCCCACAGGGCATCATCCAGCTGTGTGGACCAGTCCTTCCTGTCAGGTCTCACGGTCTTTTGTAGAATGTTCGTAATCTGTCTGTTTGAGACCTCAGTTTGCCCATTAGATTGCGGATGATACAGGGTGGCAATGCGGTGAGTAATCCCGTATTTTCTGAGTAGGGCACGAAATTGGATGTGGATAAAATGACTTCCACCATCACTGATCATGGCCTTCGGTATTCCAAACCGAGAAAAGATGTTCTGCTTAACAAAGTCCATGACAATCTTATGATCGCAACGATGGGTGGCGACGGCTTCAATCCATTTGGAGGCATAGTCTACAGAGACTAAGATGTACTCAAAGCTATTAGATGGTGGAAAGGGGCCCATAAAATCAATACCCCAAACGTCGAAGATCTCGACGATCAGAATGGGCTGGAGGGGCATCATGTCTTTCCTGGTCATGGTCCCTAGAGTCTGGCAGCGAGAGCAAGTCTTAGCAAAGTTGTGTGCATCCTTGAATAATGAAGGCCAATAAAATTCGGACTGCAAAACTTTTGCAGCCGTTTTCTTCCCTGAAAAGTGGCCACCACAAGCTTGGTCGTGACAAAAGGATAGCACACTTTGAACTTCATCCTTCGGAATACACCTTCGGATGATCTAGTCGGCACAGAGGTAAAACAGCATGGGATCATCCCAGAAATAGTGCTTGGCTTCAGCTAAGAACTTATCCCGTTGCTGTCTGGACCAGCTATGCGGGGTCTGTCCTACTACCAGGTAGTTGACGAAGTCGGCATACCAAGGTGGTTTATTGTCTTGCACAGCCAGAAGTTGCTCATCGGGAAAGGTGTCAGATAAGGGCAAGGATGGCCCAATGTGGTCCGAGTGGAGTCTGGATAGGTGATCGGCCACAACATTCTTTGACCCGGCTTTGTCGCGAATTTCCAGGTCAAATTCTTGCAAGAGCAGGATCCATCTGATGAGCCTGGGTTTGGCGTCCTTCTTGGCTAGCAAATGCTAGATGGCCGAGTGGACCGTATAGATGGTCACGTGGGATCCCAGAAGGTAAGATCAGAATTTTTTGAGTCCAAAAACTACGACGAGCAACTTTTTTTCTGTGACCATATAATTCCGTTGGGCCTCGTCCAATGTCTTGCTCGCGTAGTAGATCACCACAGGTTTCTTGTCTTGTCCCTGCCCCAGAACTGCGTCGATGGCAAAGTCTGATGCATCACACATGATCTCAAAATCCTGGAACCAGTCTGGGGGCTGTAACATAGGTGCGGTGGAGACTGATTCCCTGAGAGTGTGGTAAGATGGGGCTCGATCTTTGCATCTGACGGGCTAATTCCTCTCAAATCTTAGATAGTCCATCCAATAGCGGCCCGATGATCTGATAAGGTCGCGGTCAACCTAAGTTCCTGATCCTTGGTTAGATGGGCGTTGATAATCACTGGGAAGGTTTGGTCAAGTCCAAGGAAGATGTATTTGAGGTTTTCAGGTAGCAGCTTCAACTCATGTGTGGGTGGGACAACAGTCGACGGAAAGGGGAAAGGTGGGAGTTGATCAACATCAATCTCCTCGAACAGTGGTGGTTGATGGTAATCGGCTCTACAAAGGTTAGCGTGCACAAATGGTGATGGGTTAGAACAGTCGTCACAGGGTTGGGTCTGATGATCTGAGACAGAACTAAGGGTAAGGCATTCCTTGACCAGAGGTTCCACGAGATTATATTCCTCAACCTAGTCGCAATGAAAGACTTGGTCGCCCTGAAGATATCCAACTGCATCTTTCTGTCTCTGAAGGTGATTTCCATGCATCCCATGTCACAATCGATGTTCGCCTTAGCCGTAGCTAAGAAAGGTCTGCCTAGGATGATGGATGTGTTCTGTAGCTGTTCAGGGACTTCCATGTCGAGCACCAAGAAGTCGACTGGGAAATAGAAGTCCTTGACCCAAACAATCACGTCCTCGACAACCCCCTTCGGGGTCTTCACGGATCTATCAGCCAATTGGATGGTCACAGGTGTAGGCATCAACTCTCCAAATCCAAATTGGTGATACAGGGTCGTCGGGATCAAATTGATTGAAGCACCTAAGTCCAGGAGCGCTCTATCAAATGTCATGTCCCCGATATTGTAGGATATCAGGGGTGCTTCTGGGTCAATTCGTTTGAACGGAAGGTTGCTAGATATCACGAAACTCGCTTGCTCTGAGAGCACAACCTACCTAGGTGCTTGGGGTCGTGGCTTACGCTTCGGTGTACAAGCATCCTTTAGGAACTTAGCATAAACTAGGATGTGCTTGACTGCCTCGAGGAGCATGATATTAATCTGAACCTGCTTGAAGATTTCCAAAAGCTCCTCATTTTCCACAGCAACTTTCTTTTTCTTTATCTTCTCCAAGGCCTCGGGATATGGTATTTGGATGTAAATAGGGTCTGTCTCCTGGTCCTTGGATCTTTCCTACTCATCCTTAGAGTTGGGTATTTCAGGAGGTGAAGTCTCGGGAGGAGTCGGCCATTTGGGCTCCTGGGTTTTAGTGCCGCTTCTCAAGGTCACCGCATTTGCAGAGGCATTGGAACCATGGGTTGATCCTTGAGAAGAAGAGGAAGAAGAAGCATCGAACCAAGGGGGTGTTTGTGGGGCTGGATGGGCCATGTGATACTACTTGGGATTGCCTTGGAACCATTGTGAATTGGGGCCTCTATTAATCATGTTTCGCAGGTTCGGTTGTGGCTGAGAAGGAAGGGATCCCTGTTGTTTACAATCCAACAGTTGGATCAACTGTCCGTTCACAAAAGCCATTTCCTCTTGGTGTTTTTGGTTCATTTTAGCCATCATTTTTATCAAGGTGTCCATTTGGTTTTGTAGGGGAGGGCCCGCCCTATTTGGGTTATAGGGGGGTCTAACCGATGGACCTTGCTAATGGGAGGGCGGGTTTGGCTGATGTTTTGGCCTGGGCTGGTTTTGGAATTGAGGCTGTTTCTGGTTCATCCAATCAAAGTTTGGGTGATTACGCCATTCGGCGTTGTAGGTGTTAGAGAAGGGGTCAGGTTTGGAATACCCTTGGATAGCCTGGACATCTTCAAAGATAGAAGGTGTCGAGCGGGAGGGAAGAGAATAATTAAGGGTTGAGGGAGCAAAGGTCCCTCCCTGAAACATGGTCAGGGGTTGTTCTAGGTGCATTTAGCTTAGTGGTTGGACCAGGTCAACATTGTGAGCTCCTTTTGCTAGGGAGAGAGTCTATAGTGGGTTCCTGGTCTGGTTCAATAGTTCATCTATCCTTTTATCTACCAATTCCACTCGATCCAATTTCTTAGCAATGATGTCCATTCAACCATTCCAGAATTTGCTTGTACACATAGATCCCACTACGGGGTTGACTAGATCGACTGAACTGGGTCATGAAGGCATTGTTGAGCAAATTTTCACTCATAGACTCGAAGAGCTCAAACACACTCTCCTCATCTTTGTTCAAAAAGTTTCCCTCGCATGAGGCATCGACAAAGTTTCGAAGGTTGCTGCCCAGACCGTGGTAGAAGATCTGGGCCAATTGCCACCTCGGAACCTCATGGTGTGGGCATTTCCTCAATAATTTGTTAAATCTCTCCTACACCTCATGAAATTGTTCCCTGCCCTAGAGTGTAAAGGTGGTAATGGCTCTTCTGAGGGCATTCTCTTTCCTATGGGGAATAATTTCTTTAGAAATGCATGCCTCAGTTCTTCCCAGGTGGAGATAGGTCTTCCTAAAGTCCTAAGCCAATGAGATGCTTTATCTCTCAATGAGAAGGGAAACATCTTGATCAAAACAATGTCTAGGCTGATGTTCCTGGGCTTTACAGTCCGAGAGATCCGGTCAAGGTCCTCTAGGTGTTGGAAGGGGTCATCATTTGAGCTTCCATGGAAGTGGCTCTGAATCAGGCTTAGGACGTTTGGTTTTAGCTCAGAATCATCTCCCCCCTCGGGGATCCTAAGGTGTGGTTCAATCCGAATTGCAGAAGGATTGTAGAAGTTGCGGAGGGGCCTAGGTTGGCCCTAGAATTATGGTGGATCAAGTGGTGGTTGCCCTTGCGGGTCCTGCAAAGGTGGTGGTGGTTGCCCCTGCGGGTTCTGCAACCGGTGTATGGCTTGCATGATAGTGTGGATCTGTTGCTGTTGAAGCCGATGGTTTGCATCAATCTGGGCCTGGATGATGGCCATCGTATCTAGTGGAGGTTGGTCCTCAACCTCATCTACTCTAGGTTCAGCCATTTCTCTAGCAAAATCAAGTCTCTTGGTTTCCCGTCCCAAAACAAACAACTCAGGATGAAGTGATCGTCTCCCGTGCATACACTAGAGAAGAATAGGGGAGGGATACGAAGAGAGACAAATGCGAGAAGCGTGTGTGCACAACCAAGCAGACAAGCCTAGTCCTTACAGTGTATTCCTTAGGGGACCTAGAAATCTCTAAGGGAACGATCAAGTCTGTAGGCATGGGACCACCCTTCCCAAAGTTAATCTGGCCATGTTGATTACGAGGGGATTGTGGGGAAGGTTCTTCCTTTGCCTTGCGCTACCGATTCCGTAGACCCCATAACCGTGGTCGTTTGACACTTCCCCGCAGCCTAGTCACTAGATTCTACTAAGAGAATGAAGGCCAAGTACCCAGCAAACAAAACCACGCCTCTTGAGACTTAACCCAGTCCTGCCTAGGGCACGTGTACTCTGTTTTAATGGGGCTAGGTCAGTGCTTGTGCTCGAGTTATGTGATGAGGCGTTAATTGGGGTGGTACCTCTTAGTTATCCAATTCAGATGTGTATGCTCCTAATCCAGACATGGTTTTCAAGCAAGGATTTAAGATGTGGTGTCTTTTAACATTTGTCCTTACTTTAGTATCTTTTAGGGTTGACGTGTCTTAGTATTTCCAGACAAGTTTCAAGTGGGCACGCCAAGTTTTGCACACAACGGGTGAGAGTGAATTTCCTTTAACATGATGAGGCTCTAAAACCCTAATGTGCTCATCCTAGTGTTCATGAAATTTCTACCAGATGAGTCGATTTTAGGGGTGAGTGGTGCGGCCCAAGTCAAACCACGGTGGCTTCGCAAACACCACTCAAAGAAAAAGAACACTCCAAAAAGATTAGGTCATTAAGAATGTTAAGAGCGTATATTTTTTTTGTTGGGTGATGAGTTAAGGATGAGGATCAGGCAATCATTCACCACGCCAAAATTTTTTTCTGATTTTAAATTTTTTTAGATTTTTTTTAGGCAAGCAAACAACCATGGGAAAAGAAATACTCACAACCGGTCCTTGTTGTGCTTACTCCATCTCCACCATCATGAGTTGCGCTCCTTCGCCGTCTAAGCGCTGAGTTCCTGCAACCATCAAGTAGAGGGAGAAAATATGTTAGATGATGTGAGCATGGATGCAAAATGGAAGTGACAAAATATATCCGTTGTCTCCCCAGCAATGACGCCAAAAACTGATGCGCTTCGGATGCATTTGTTTAAATCGGTCGTTGTAGCTTACATTCGCTGTGTCGATTTTAAATAAAGAAACGGACGTGAGTCCGAGTGTCGAACACAGGGAGGCATGAAATTGGGTTTTTCTATCACTTGGTTGTTGTTTTAGCTAGTCGAGATCAATGCAAAATCAATGCGTCGCAGTATAGTTGAAATCGCTTGAAAACAAATGAATTATATTACTCGAAATTGTAAATCTGGGTCGAACATAGGGAACAAATTGGGGTCTAAAAATCAAAACACAACTTTCAATTTGGATATAACATGCAATGAAAAATCAGAGTTATAATGTAAGAAATGTAAATAGATCAACAAAATATCAATATATATAAAGGCACAAAAAATATGGACATCTTAAATATCAAATTGCTACAGTGCTTCTTTTGTTTGTGATCCCTATCTCTGTCTCTAATTTCCTTCTTCTTTCTTTTCTTTCTTTTGCTCTCGGCCCTTGTCTTGTTCTTCCTTCTGTAGCTTCTTCTCTGATTTTTCTGGCCCTTGTCTTCTCCTTCTTTCTTCTTTGATTATTTCTTTCCTTTGCTTCTGCCTTCAGCTCTTCTTCAGCTTCCTCCTCTTTAGCTTTGCCTTCACCTTCTTAGCTTCTCTGGTTGCCTCTTCTTATTCCTTGGCTCCCTCTTTTCCTTCTTTCTTTGGCTTCCTCTTTTTCTCCTGAGAGCAAAACCTACCCCTACCCTCCCCCGCAATCCCTCTTCTTCCTTCTCTCTTAGGCTCACTCTCCTAGAGCCTTCTCGGGTTATCGGGTCGGGTATGCGCGCCCAGGACTAGGCCCATAGGCGTGCGTGGTGGGCGAGGAGTGCACAGGCTAGTCAGGTATACTGGTTAGGGCCAGGTCCACGGGCAGTGGGGTCGCGGGCGAGGCGGTGGGTGAGTGGGACCACACCCAGTGGTTAGGTGGCGATAAGCCCCTGACACTTTTTCACTTTATATCACTATGCCCACTCCTACACTTTCGAGGTGGGACTATGTTGTCCCACCTTCTCCATAAGCGCCCGCAGCAAATGTCTCCACAAATTGCATTAGCTGCGAGGGCGTCGACTCCAATTACTGGGCTGAGGGTGTGTGCAAAGGAAATCCGCACGACCTGGGACCTAGAGCCTGGGGCCTGGAGTCCTGGATGAAGCTCTCAAGCTTGCTTCATGCTCCGTCAATGGCAGTGAAGGCCTGAACCCTGTCAACAAGAAAATGGCATTACGGCCTTGTCAGAACATGTAGGGAGCTTCGCCTGAACATGGCAAAGGTAGGACAGTGGTAGGCGTGGCGTGGGGTGGCCTAAGCGTGCGTGCCTAGGTCACCCTGTGGGTGCGAAGGTGGGTGTGTTCGGGGGGTGTTCTGAGGGTTTGTCGCAGTGAATGGAATGAGGGTTTAGGGTCAGTGAGGCATGGTGGTGCTCGTGAGGTAGTTAGCGGGGTGGGTGGAGGCGTGGAGCGGCGGGAACACCTCAAAACCTTGTGATCGTCGAGGTGGGTTTGCAGAAAGAAATGCTAGAAAAAGGATGAGAAGAGACTGAGAACTTATCTGAGGGTGGATAGACGAAGGGGGGTGCAGAGGAGGTGGTTGGCTTGTACTGCCGTCGCCGAAGATGGACCCAGTGGGAGGAGGATGGCGACGATGAGAAGGGTGCAGGGGCGTCGGTTGGTGCAGTGCGACGCGGATGAAGGGGATAAAGGGAACCCTGCCACTGGTATTGTGGCAGAGTGATGAGAGCGAGGGAGAAGAGTCGCTGGAGCTTGCTGGGTGGTTGACCGGAGGGGAAGAGAGGAATTTGGGGGTATCTCAGGCCAAATTCAACCTTAGCCTCTGCGGAATGATTTGGGGAGGCTTTTATATGCCCTGGCAGGAGGTCTTGTGCTTGGAAGCCAAGATTCCAAGCACGACAATCTTGCCAAAGATGGAAGGTCAGAGAGACCCAAATCTCTCATGCATTCACATGAGAGATTGGGTAGGAAATAGGGCTTGATAATGGGTTCACATGAGAGGAGATTTCTCAGGGAATCTCCCTTTCAAATTTGAAAGGGGTTCTCTGAGAAATAAAGGAGTTCTTTCCCTCGATTCCTCGCCAGAGTAGGATTTCCTCCATTGTAATGGTGGAGGGACCTAATTGCAAAGAATGATGAGGAATTTAGGGGGGTTTCTATAGATGTTTTCAAAAGTTAGGGGTAGAAATGTAATTAAGCTGGACCTGTTTGCAAAGTAGGTCAAGGTGAATTCCCCTTAAATCCAAATTTTGATAAAAACCTAATTTAGACCTAAGGAATCCAATGGTGAAGTTGGATTTTATGTTTGACCAAGTTTGACTGGGCAATTTACACAAAAACCTAATTCAGGCCAAACATTTGATTGGGGCCCCTATTAGGTCAAAATAGGTTCTAAGGGCCAAATTGAAGGTTCTAAATCCTAGAGAATATTTTTTCATAAATTTTACAGGATTTAGGTGAATTTTATCCTACCCAGAACCTTGTTAAATTAAGTGGGTTTATTTTAGGGTTACAAGAAGTCATTTAATTCCCAGATTTCACATAAACCCTTTTCTGTTTGAGCCAACCCACTTTTTATCCTATTAAGATCATTTGACCTATGTTTAGCCCATGTGAAATCCCTCTGTTACATTGCAATGGTAAAATTACAGTTTTACCCCTTGTTTCTTACTTTTCTTTCAGAAGGGTTATTCATTGAGTTAGGACCTCCATTTGGCTATGTAGGAACTTTTGTTCTCTTTTCTGGGTCAAAATGAGCTAGTTAAAGCTCATGATGGCGTTCCCATCAGTTGTCACGAAAATGGCGGGTTTTTCTTGCAAGAAAATGCAAGAGAAAAGTAAGTGAAAGAGAGAAAGAGAGAGAGAGAAAGGGAGAAGGGTTAGAGTTCTTTTGTTCACAGCATGCAACTTAAACATCAAAAGAGAGAGAATAACTAGATAAGAAACATCATCATTTAACATGCAATTGAGTTTTACAAATACAACACTAGCTAAATGCTTAAGCACAAGTAAAGTAAAGCTAAGATAGAGAGAGAGAGAGAAAGAAAACGGTGAGGCAGCCACGGCAGTGGAGAAGGGCTCCGTCGGTGGCTTGTCAGCTCTGGTGATTATAAAAGAGTGCTAAGGGTGGCTAGGAGTGGGGTAAAACACTTGTAAGGGTATTGAATGCCTTCCATGGGTAGTTGGAGGGGTTTATATAGGAAGAAGGGGTTTCTAATTTAAGTATGGGCTTTAGTGACGTCCAGGACGTCGCTAAAACCCTTCCCAAAATGTCGGTGAAGGCCCTTGTCCCTTGGTCCAGCGCGCGCATCATTCTTCCTCTTCTACGCAATCCGCGTGGTCGCCTTGAGGGTCGTCTGATCGAAGATCAGATGGCTGAGATTGCGCGGAGGGTGCACTCGCAGATCGCGCTGCGCAGCTCATGCCCCGCGCTTTATTGTGGGTGTCTGAGTGCACTCATCTGTAGGAGCCACGTATCGCAATCCCCACCGTCCATGCATGTATCGATGGCCTTAATCTACCACTCCTGCGTGAGGAGTTGATTTGGCAACATGCAGGGTTTCGAACGCCCGCCACTACCCTCGCAGACGAGGTGCCGCCAGGTGCACTGCGCTCGCGGGTGGTCGCAAACGCGGTGAGCTTGAGTAGTGCTGGTGGCCAATGGATAGAAATCCAATGACTGTGATCTGCTAGCAGATGGAGAGGTGCGGGTGAAGGAGGCACTGCGAGAGCTATTCTCAACCGTTCGATCGAAGATTGAATGGCTGAGATTCATCCTACGAGTGAAGGAAGAGGCAGGGCGGTGGCTGTCGTGCATCAATCTTGCGCCATTTGGCCGTGCATGGGCCGTTGATCATCAGATCAATGGCCAGAACTTCTTGGGCTTGTTCTGAGAGCTCCGGATGTCAGATTTGATCGATTTTGAGTTCGTTGGACTCCGTTTGTCATTCTGAATCCATCTATGCAATCCGATTGCTCATCTGAGGCCTGTTTTAAGATGAACTTGTATAAATGGCCATTAACATTGATTTATAAGAAATCTCAATGTACGATACATGTAATGCTCCCATGCCCATTTATGATGTGTTATCCGGGCATTTTATCCTTAAGACAAACCTCGATTGGCAGAATTATCACAATAAAATGTAGTGCATCAGGCCGGTGAAGGTGGTCTTTTCTTGGTCCTCGGAATGGATTGAGACCTGGTTGTAACCAGAGTACCAGTCTAGAAAGCAGAAGAATCGATTTCCTACTAGTTTCTCGAGAATCTGATCAATGAATGGTAGTGGGAAATGATCTTTCTTCATGGAGGAAATGAGTCTTATGTAATCAATGCAGACTCTCCACGAGTTTGCTATACGGGTTGGTATGGCTTGTCCAGTTTCAGTCGTGATGACGATGAGCCCTACCTTTTTAGGCACAACCTAGATTGGACTTACCCACCGACTGTTGGAGATCAGGTAGATGATCCCTGCATCTAATCACTTGATAATCTCCTTTTTCATGACATCCTGCAGATTGGGATTCAGGTGTCTCTGCATTTCATAGGATGGTCGTGAGCCCTCTTCAGTGTAGATGTGGTGTGTGTAGTATAAGGGGCTGATACCAGTGAGATCATCTAGAGTCCATCCAATGGCTCTTTGATGTTGCTGGAGAACAAAAATCAAGCATGTTTCCTGATCAAGTGTGAGTCGGGAGTTGATAATCACGGGAAACGTCTGATTAGAACCCAAAAAGACGTACTTGAGATGATCGGGAAGAGGCTTTAATTCCAAAATCGGGTTTTTAGCAGCAGCAGGTAATTCAAGATGGGTGTCAGGAGTGAAGGAAGGAGCTATGGGTGTGTTTAGGTTGAGTTCAGGCTCCTCTAATTGTGGGTTTTATCCTCTTGTGGTTGATCAGAAATAGTCAGGTTCTTTATGAAGTTGTCAACCACTACTTCAATATCACAAATTTGTTTTATGACTCCGTAATTAATTCCTTGTTGGGCCTTAAAGATGTCGATCTTTAGTGTCTTGCTCCCAAATTTCAATTCGATTTGGCCCTCGTCACAATTGATATTGGCCTTGGCAGTGGCCAGAAAGGGTCTCCCTAATATGATCGGTGTATTTTTGACATTCTCAGGAGCACCCATGTCTAAAACGATGAAATCCACTAGGAAATAGAAATCATGCACCCTAACTATGACATCCTCAAGAATTCCTTTTGGTGACTTAATTGATAGGTCTGCTAGTTGTAAAGTCATTTCAGTTGGTTTAAGTTTAGATTCCTCGAAGTAGTCTAGTAGGGATGTGGGTATCAAATTTATGGAGGCTCCTAAGTCTAATAAAGCTCGGTCAAATCATATATCACCGATTTCACAGGAGATCAAAGGGGTGCCAGGGTCTTTTGCCTTAGGCGGGAGTTTGCTCAAAATGACAGAGCTGGCTTGCTCTGAAAGTACAGTTAGATTCTCATCTTTGGTTCATGGCTTATGCTTAGGTGTACATACGTCTTTCAAAAATCATGCGTAAGTCGGTACGTGGCGTATCGCATCCATCAAGGGGATGTTTATATGGACATGTTCAAAGAGCTTAACCAAGTCCTTCTCAGGTGCCACAATTTTGGTTATCCTTTTTCCCTTGGTTAAGGCCTCAGGAAATGGAACTTTAGATGGTTCCTCTAGAATGGGTCCAAGTTCCTGATCTAGGATAGAGGTGTCCTGGATGACTATCCTTGGGTTAGGGTTTGTATTACCAGGCTTGGTTTGGCTTAGATAAGGTAGGTCCTGTGTTGTTTTGCCAGTGCAGGTAGTAACATAATTTAATCCTTCCTGGTTTTGGTTTGGAGTGGGTAGAAGAGATGCTTGCTGTTGGTAACCCATATATGATGTCAAAGCCTCCATCTTGTCGGGTGATGGAGTAGAAGGGGCCTGATAAACAAAGTGAGCTTAGCCCAGATTTGGGTTCATAACGTGCCTCTGGTTTGGCACATTATTCGGATTAGGCAGAGGTTGTGAAGGAAGTACACTAGGTTGGCCAAGATTTGCCATCTGGGCAAGTTGATTGTGAACATCTATGATCTCGTCTCTGTGCTATTTTTGGATGGCCACATTCGTCTTCTGAATGTCAGCCAGAGTCTGAAGGATAAGAGTCTTTTGATTTGTCTGAGTCGGCCCAGATTGATAAGTTGGGTTAGGCCGAGGTTGAGACGGCTGATATGGACGAGGAGCTTATGGTTGGGTGGATATTGAGGTCTCTGATTTTGATTATTGCCTAACCACGTGAAGTTGGGATGATTACGCCATCTAGGGTTGTAGGTGTTTGAGAATGAGTCATTCTGAATGGCGTTGAGGTCCTCGCAGGTCTGAAGAACCTCGGGAAAATCAGAATATGAGGGTTCAAAGTTCCCCCAACTAGAGTAGGTGGATCTAGAGTTTCCTTCCATAGCCAGAAGTAGATGGGGGTGGATATGGGTCCATCTCCTGAGAAGATCAGTGATAGATGTTGTGTACGATCTCCCTGCTAGAGGGTGGTTGTGTGAACAGGTTTTGCGTAGAGGTGGCTGCTGCAAATGTCGAGTTAGCTCATCCACCTTCTTCTCAATAATAGAGACCTTGTCCAGATGATTGGCCATCAGTTCCAAGTCGACAGAAGAGGACAGGCCCTGCATCTCATGTGCTCCCTTTGGATTCGTCAATGCACGGGCATTTGTCCGGTCGAACATGCCCATGGATTCATTTTTGATAGAGTTCAATGTCGAGTTAGCTCATCCACCTTCTTCTCAATAATAGATACCTTGTCCAAATGATTGCCCATCAGTTCCAAGTCGACAGAAGAGGACAGGCCCTGCATCTCATGTGCTCCCTTTGGATTCGTCAATGCACGGGCATTTGTCCAGTCGAACATGCCCATGGATTCATTTTTGATAGAGTTCTTGCATATATTCTCAAGAATTTCCCACACGGTATCTTCGTGTTGACCCATGATGTTTCCTCCGCAGGTTGCATAGACGAATAATCTAATATCCTCACGGAGTCCCTGGTAAAAAGATTGGACTTGTTCCCATTTAGGAACTCCGTGATGGGGGCACTTTCACATGAGATCCAAAAAATGATCCCATGCTTCGTAAAGTGGTTCTCCTGCTTGCTGTGTGAAATGTGTGATCTAGTACCGTAAAGCATTTGTCCGACCAACAGGTAAGAACTTTCTCAGAAACTCGGATTGAAGTTCTACCCAGGTGTTGATCGGATGTGTTTAGGTTTGGTACAAGTGAGCAGCTTTATCCATGAGAGAGGAGAACATTTTCATGAGTAGAATATCCCGATTTTGAGCTTCTGACTTGATTGCGCAGCAATCATAGGTCTTAATTGGCCAAGATTAAGCTAGGACTTAGCATAAGTTAGGGTTATTCATGCATGCATACGCATTATCTACATCTTTACCGCTTTCCTTCAGCTATGCATGAAATAATGTTATAATGTGCTGATTAAGTGCATTATGTCAATTGTAGGCAATAAGCTGATCAGGAGTTGGATCTGAAGCTGGATCAGGAATAACAGGAGTTGTAGCAGAGCTGGAGCAAAATACCTAGTTTAGATGTAGGAATAATAATGTAAGGGGGTTAAAAGTTTGCTATTCTATTAAGTAGGAATAAAGCAATAAAATGTGAAGAGCTTAGGTTCATCCTAGCCCTAGGATAGCCTAGAGACTTCCCCAAGCCTTAGCCACCCTTAGATTAGGTCACAACACCCTAGGAAGCCCTAAAACCCTAGTTCCAACCCTTCTTTGGACGTCCAGATAAGTTTTAAGATGTCCAGGACCCTTAGCCAACTCCCGCACACTTCAAACCCACTTCTGTAGTGTTATTGGACGTCCAGACACTTTGTCAGACGTCCAATTTCTGCAGAATACCCAAAACAGAACCCGAAATCCTTCCTGACTCTGATTGGACGTCCAGACAACAAGTCTGGACTTCTGATTTTTGAGTATAATAGGTCTGATTCTATAATTAGACGTCTGATACTGCTCTCCAATTCCTGTTTTGAGATTTAAGCCTTGATCTTGGATCTCTAGGTCCCTAAACCCAATTCCAACACCATAGGAACCTAAATTAAGGTGCCCTAACCCTAGTACATCACCTCTATACCTCCCTAAGGACCTAATGAGGTCCTCACTAAACCTAATTGACTTGGATCTTAGTCAAATCCATCAGCCTATTCAATTGGACTCATTGAGTCCAATTCAGCCCTGATCTCAGCACACACTGTCCAATTGGACTCAGTGAGAGTCCAATTGACCTAGACCTGACTTAATTGAGTTGTTTTGCTCTCAATTAAGTTTCCACACACCCAATTAAACTTGTATTAAGTTTAATTGCACTTTACCTTAGTGAATTAGGGTTTATAACCCTAATTTGAGACCTACCTTGACCTAAACCCACTAGAACCCAACCTAATCAACCTAGCCACCTAAGTTTCGACCCACACACACCCACACACACCATCCACACGAAAATATATAGCCTAGAGTTCTCTAGAACTCTCTACCATGTGTGGTTGCCTTGGTTGCCAAAAATAGCAACCAAGAGCCATTCAATTTTTAGATCCACATTTGGTGGATCTAAAAACCACCATCCACCCTCTCTCTCTCACTCTCCCACGAGCTCCTACCATAGGCCTCTCTAGAGAATTCCATAATTCTCTAGAGAGCTTCCATTGGGTCTATAAAAGGACCCCATGGGTGGCCATTTGCACCCATTCACTCCCTTGGCAATTACTCTCCATTGGTGCCATTCACGCCACCTCCACTTAGCCACTCACTCCACCTCCACGAGCTCACTGCCACCACCATGGAGGACACCATGCCGGGATGCTGGATCAACCCTACCTCTCTCCAAGGGTCGGCCTAAGCTACATTGGCTGCCTCTCATTCTCCTCTCGACCACTCCAAGGCCATCGAGGACCACCCCTGAATGCCCTCTATTCTTTTAGCTCTAGATCATGCTCTTCATAACTTTTATTGCTTTCATTTACTGCTTAGTAGAGTAGTCTTACTTCTCCCCCAATGATGCATGAGAAATCCCCCCGTTGATTCTTGCATGCAATCATTTTCTGGTAATTAGATTTAATTTTAAGCATTCATGTATAAGCTTTCCTCTAGATTTCCTTGTGCAACAACTCTCCCACGATGAATGAAATTTCATTTTATATATATATATCTCTTATGTGTTTGAAATCAACTTAAGCTGAATGATTATCATATTTGAGTGATTTAAGTGCCTACTCTTTAACCGCCTATATATTACGCACAAGCATGTTTTTTAAATAAAGTAGAGCAGCTTTAAGATCGATTTCAAAAACAAAAATAACGCCTTCCAGAGACGAACGACCGGGACTCAAGTTTCGTTATCTTTAAAAATCAAATCTTTGACGAACGTTTTTACGCGACTATACTACGATTTTTGACGACTTTCAAATGCACGAAAATGGCTTTCCGTCAAATGGCGCCGTTGCCTTGGAGGCAATGTCATTTTTATTGATTTCGATCTTTTACTTATCATTGACAAATCTGCCTCTACTTCGTTGTTGATGTACAGGAACACGGAAGAAAAACGGGATCTGCGCACACATCGAGCGCGGCGAAGAAAGTCAGGTGCACATCACATTCTCTTAGAGTAGGTTTATTTTCTGAACCCTAGGACTAGATCTACTTCCTGCAATTTCTTTTGAAAAACAAAGGAGAGAGATTTTTCTTATTTTCGTGAAAAAAAATTACAAAAAATCAAAAATTTTGAAAAAAAATCTCTTTAGGTTTCCTTTTGAATCTAGGTTAGAAAAAAAAAAGAAAAAAAAGAGATATTTCCGTTTGAATCTTTTGAATTTTTTTTTTAAATAATAAAAAAATAAAAAAAAAGCATTTTTGGTGGAAAGCTTGAATTTCAAATTCAAACCTCTTCAAAAGCTTTTCCACCACCTTCTGATTTTCGGCCAAATTTTAAATCTCACTTGAAAATTCAATTGCCGAAAAATCTGTTACCGAAAAATTTGGAAATTCAAAAAAAACCTTCAATTTCAAACTATCTTTCAAATGCCACCATTACTTTGAAAACACTCTAAATATAAAATTTTTAAAAATTTGTAAAGTGCATGGGGGTCAGATTGACCCAGATTCAAAAATTTTCAAATTTCAAAAAGCGATTCCGAGAAATCCGCGAATCTGTTTTGACTAAAAATGGTGGGGTTTGAAGGATGATCTAATTGGCTTTATTTTCCATATTTTTCCCAAGTTTTTGAAGATCATTTGATACTGTTTCAAGGTGAAAAATCATCTAGGGATCAAAGTTCCAAATCTGACCCCTTGATATTTAGAATTCCCTAAAAATTCGGTTGAAACTGTAAAAATTACAAAAAAATATTTTATGAAAAACTAATTGAAATAGGAATCTACTCGCAAAATTTTAAATTAATTGGATTCCAATTATTATCAGAGAATCTACATTATTTTTGTGGTCTGTTGAAATAAAACAAAAAAAAACCCTAGAAGTGCATGCAACTTAGGTTGAACCTTTAGGGTCACAACTAGAGACCACACTTTTGGCTAACCTAGACTTAATCAAGTCTAGTTAGCCGGTGAGTTTGGTCACCTTGTGGGCCACTCACCACAAACCCCACTAAAAAAAAAGGGTTAAAAATAATTTTAAAACACGAATTCTACCCGAGTTCGTTGTCGTACTACTGAACGAATTTAATCTCTCTTGCCAAACCTGGTGACTAAGTATGCGGGGTAGTGTCAAACGACCGTGGCTCGGGGGTCAATGGAACCGGAGGCGTAAGCAAAAGGAAGAACCTTCCCCTTAGTCCCCTCGTAACTAGACTGGCTGGGTTAGCTTGAGAGGCGGGATTCACGTTCAGTCGGTTGTACTACGAACTTACCTTCAGGAATTCAAATCCCTAACGAAAAAATCTGGTCACCTGATTTATAAGGACCATTTGATTGACAGGGCCTTAGCCTTGTCCTGTGTGGCTACACCAACCCAGGGGTTGGGCGGTGTATGCACGAAAGGAGGTCACTTCGACCTCACTTGGTTGGACCTTGGGAGCCACTCCCAAGGAGGCGAGTCACCTCGCCCGGACCATCTTCTCCCCCCATTTCTTCTACTCCAAGTGCCACCATGGCAAATTCTGGACCTGGACCTAGACCGGGTCAGGACATTGAGAATCTGGACCCGATGGCTCGTCTGGAAGCCCGGGTAGCCGAATCTGAGGAGCGGCATCAGCAAAGCATGGATCGTATCCTGATGGCGCTTGATAGGATGCAACACCCGCCACGAGGAGAACAACTGCGGGATTTTTACGACCCAGCCGCACCTATCGTCACACCTCTAGTCAGAATTCCCGCAGGCGAAGATGCGTTTGAGCTCAAGCCCAATGTAATTGGGTTGATCAGCACTCATTTCTACGGGAACTCAAGCGAAGATCCGTTCTAGCACCTTGAGGACCTGAGTCGACTCGCTGAAACGATCCGACCCAGGAATATTGATCTTGGGATCGTTCTGATGAAGCTTTTCCCATTCTCTCTAAGGGACAAAGCTTCATATTGGTTCAAGACTATTGCGAAGCCAATTGGAACCTGGCCGGAATTACGACGTGAATTCCTGCAAAAGTTCTTCCCAATCGGTCGAACAAATGCAATACGACGTGCAATCACGACTTTCTCCCAGGGAGCTGGGGAGAAATTACATGAGGCATGGGATAAATTTCATGACCTTCTCCGAAAATGCCCACATCATGGTATACCCAGATGGCACTTGGCTCTGATTTTTTACCATGGCCTAGATGACACACATCGGTATCTGGCCGATGCATCTAGCGGCGGGAATTTTCTCGCAAAAGACGAGAACAACGCATTTGAGCTGTTCGAATCATTAGCGGAGAACTCGATGAACGCCGCATCTATGAACCAGTTCCAGCGGCCTGGTCAGCAGCGGGTTGGTGTCCACGAGACTCACACCGATTCTATTCGAGCCGACATGGATATCATCGTCAAGCAGCTGGATAGAATGAACCTGATTGAGAAGAAGATTGACTAGATCAATCAAGGTCAATCCGACTTGAGCTCTGTTGCCGCAAGATCCTCTTATGCATCCCGAGCCCCACATGCTCGAGTTAATCTACTCACTCGGGATGCACCTTCTCCGTATTTACGAGATCCCGCATATCAGGATCCCGTGAATAATCCAGATCTGGCACCCTACGACCAGGGTTACGCACCACCCGCAGATTATAATGCGTATCCCCTTGACGGATATACATCTCAGACATCTTCGGCCTACGAGGACGTCAGCGCTATCCAAGGATACGGGCGTAATAACCCGTACTCGGAGACGTATAACCCTGGTTGGCGCCAGCATCCAAATTTCTCTTGGTCTGGTAATTCACAGAGACCACATCATGATCCACACTACCAGACCAGGCAATACGGGAATGTGCAAACCACGTATCCTAGGCAGCAGCCATTCCCGCCTCAGTAGCAGCAACCCCGCTCGTTATACCAGTCGCTGCACCAAGCTGCCAACCACCCTCTAAAGCGGGCCGACCCTTTGGAGGTGCTGAAAGAGGAGCTGCAAGAATCAATGAGGAAGTCTACACAAGATAGCTTGCAGATAATGAAGGCGATGGCTGATCAAATTCAGACCATACAAAATACGTAGAACCAGCTTTTGCAGGAGCATAGGACTCTGGGAGCCTTACCCTCCCAACACGTCCCAAATCCTCGATATGTGTAGAACCAGGGCGCCCCGCCTAGGTTTTAGGCACCGCAGGGACAGGCACACGCCATACTACAGGCGCCTCCTGCACCACCCGATTACGCGCAAGGCCAGCCGCCTATGTAGAATCCCACGTATTCTGCCCCATCCTCTCCCTCACCGCCTCATGGACAGCAAGCCGATGCACACGCAGTCTCATTGCGGAGCGGAAGGAAGACATTCGACCCACCACCTAGGCAGGCGGGTTTTGATTTTTCCCACCCTTCACCATAGGCAGATTCGACTCCCTCAGCATCTCAGGAGCCACCTGTGTAGATAAGCTTAAGAGGCCACTTAACCCTGATATTCCCGTCCCTTTTCCTGAGGCTCTGACACGAAATATAGTACGGAAAAAGGACACACGGAATTTCGAGGACCTGAAAGCGATGTTTAAAGAAGTACATATTGAAGTCCTCCTCCTCGAGGCTATCGACCACATTTCCGCTGTCGCTAGGCTCTTCAAGGACTATTGTACCTCGAAGCGACAACCGAGAGTTGGACGACAGGCGGTACTGTCGAAAGAAGCTAGCATCGTGATTCTAGCTGACCTACCGCCAAAGAAGAAAGACCCTGGCACCCCACTCATATCTTGCTTTTTGCAAGATTCTCCATTTGATCGGGCCCTTCTAGATTTGGGTTCGTCCATCAACTTAAATCCCACCGCCATATTTGATCGATTTTGATTTTGGGAGTTGAAACCCACCTCGGTTACAATTCAGCTGGCTGACAGATCAGTCAAAACATCGAGGGGGTGGTTGAGAACGTGATCATAAAAGTTCGCGAGTTCTGCTTTCCCGCAGATATTTTCGTTCTCGATATGGAAGTTCCTCCTAATCTCCGAGATGCACCAATTATTTTGGGTCGCCCATTTCTGGCGACAGCCCGAGCGAACATCGATTGTGCATCCTGGTGTATGGAGATTGCCCTAGGCAATGAGCGACTTCAGCTAGACATATTCAGGGCAACAAAGAACTTCATTTGTGATCGAATAGAGGTGGATGGTGAAGACGAAGATTCGGCATACTGTGGTAACATTGGGCTCCTTTGTGACAACCCAATGTCTCATTCGTCTACACTATCAGGGTTCTCAGACCTCGATCCACACGGGATTGAAACCACTGCATTACACATATCTCCCCAAGGATCTGACTGTTTGGGGTGCGCTTCTGACCACAGCACCCTTGAATCCAGCTATCTTGATCCATATATTACTGAATCGCCCCTGTTATTACAGGAAGACGTGACTATAGCTAACGGGTTTCTCGTTAACGCAGTCACAACCGATTTCACAGGGAGCGACTCAACGGGAATTCACGTGCACACAGATCAACAGATTCCCACCTTCGAGTTTGCTCCTCCCACAGCCATTTTTGACTCAGACCCACCCGTGATCAAATTGATGCCCGTACCCACTCCACACTTTCTTATAGATAGACTTTTCGAGTAGGGGTGCACAATTAGCTGGTTCACATCTCCAGACCACTGATTCTGGGAGCATACGAGCATATCTTTCTCTTAATCTTAGCCGGCTCCTATGCAAGAATTGATACATCTCATTGAGCTTTCGCCCAGCTGGAGGCGTTAAACTCAGCACATATAGATACCATTAGCCCCACATTCCACCATCATTTTTATACATAGCATAGTTTTGTTTTAGCATATTTCCCTTTTATATTGCATATTAACAGGTTAGCCGGTGCTGAATATAATTTCAGGAGCAATTACAGGTGATTTCTACCCATTCTCTCCCTGCAGCATTTATTTTCTTTTACATTCATGCATGAGGACATGCAAGAACTTAGGCATGGGGGGGTAGATACAGAAAAACTGAAAAAAAATTTTTGTGCCAACACTTAGGAAAACCTCAGAGCTGCATGCAAAACATACTTTAGGACCTTAAATAAAAGAACAACCAACTCCACCTCCAATGCTCACATTGGAGCTAGAAATCGTTCGCAATAGCCACTTTCGACTCACCCGCCCACCTTTTGTTCTAAATTTAGGGTCAAGCTGATTGTAACCCGATACGGGAAATTCACGAAGTACAAATTATGTGAGGTTACATGTTTATAGCATATATAGATATTGCATTCATGAATAAGATTATTTTATCCTTTAGTTGATTCCTGTAATCTAGAATCCAGTACAACTTTTCACACACATGTAGAATTTGCAATGGATTCATGGTGAAGGCTGATAAACATCTTCAGTTTATCGAGAAGAAGCAGTGCTTCTTTTCCTGAACCCTTGAACAGTGTTTTGGCAGTCAGGCTGATTTTCTTCCAAAAATCCACCAAATAGTGTGAGATGAGAGTAGAGTGTATTGGTGCTCTAAGATTAGTGCAAGGAATCTGGAATCCTAGATAATTAGGTGATGATGCTCTGAGATGAGACAGTTTTCGCTCTCGGTTCCTGCGTATGCATTTTGTGAGAAATTGTGAGAGCCACCAAATAAGGCAAATACGCGGAGAGCGAGTTTTCATAAAACTAGGGCTAAGGTGGATGGTTACGACCATTCTTTACAGAATCCTCAGCTGAAGGAGGGTATCAATGTCAAGGTCAGAAATACACCGTCCTATCCATCTCTCCCGATGCCGTGAGTAGGCACTTCCACCAAATAAGCCACCCAATGTCTCTTGAGTACCACCAATCCCTAATAATGCCTCCTCAATAAAGTTCATGGATGTATGCCAGTTGTGTTACGCTGAAAAAAAAATAAAAAAAAATTGAGAAAAAGAAAAAGAAAAAGAATGATGAAAAGAAAGAAAAATTGAAAAAAAAAAGAAGAAAAAGTAAGGAAAAGAATGAATATTTAGTGTTTATTTCATCGAGGCAATACCACCAAATAAAATTGAGCTCCACCAAATATGGCCTTAACCTATTTTTCTTGTGTTTCTGACCGCCCGAATACTGCCTGAGGAATCCCGACTTAGTGTTAGGGTTATGAGAACTCAATTAAAGTGTTAATGCCTAGTGAGACCACCAAATACAGAACATATGTGTGAATCTGGTGAGGTTGTGAGCTCTAAGAAAAAGAAAGAAAAGTAAGAGAGAATGAATACAAAGGAATCAAAAGGGAGCATAGTTTTTCTCATCTTTCTCTGAGTTAAGTTACTTAGTAATCCGGGAATCTAGATTCTGTAATACTAGTCTCTATGTAGCACCAAGTGAGAATGAGCCACCAAATATATAATCCTTTCCCTCAGAGATTCTCTACCTAAGCCTAAAGCCATGGTGGAATTCATAAAATATCTTGAATACCCCGAGGGAAGAAGTCCGCCTATCCCGCTAGAATTTTTACTAGGGGTCAAGTACAGGCTTTAGAGGTGTATTAGTTTTCACTCGAATCCGTTGCAAAAGCTACATAGCTGCACCTTCATGATTGTCTGGATTTCTAGAGCATAGGATGAAAACAAAAAGGAGAAAAATCTCTATGCAAACACTTGATAAAATAACCAGTCCCTTAGTGACCCTTGCTGTAAGTAATTTAGTCTTGCATTTGTTAGGAACTAGCAAGATTTAGGCATGGGGGTATGATTGCGCAGCAATCATAGGTCTTAATTGGCCTAGATTAAGCTAGGACTTAGCATAAGTTAGGGTTATTCATGCATGCATACGCATTATATGCATCTTTACCGCTTTCCTTTAGCTATGCATGAAATAATGTTATAATGTGCTGATTAGGTGCATTATGTTAATTGCAGGCAATAAGCTGATCAGGAGTTGGATCTGAAGCTGGATCAGGAATAACAGGAGTTGTTGCAGAGCTGGAGTAGAATGCCTAGTTTAGATGTAGGAATAATAATGTAAGGGGGTTAAAAGTTTGCTATTCTATTAAGTACGAATAAAGCAATAAAATGTGAAGAGCTTAGGTTCATCCTAGCCCTAGGATAGCCTAGAGACTTCCCCAAGACTTAGCCACCCTTAGATTAGGTCACAACACCCTAGGAAGCCCTAAAACCCTAGTTCCAACCCTTCTCTGGACGTCCAGATAAGTTTTAAGATGTCCAGGACCCTTAGCCAACTCCCGCACACTTCAAACCCACTTCTGTAGTGTTATTGGATGTCCAGACACTTTGTCAGATGTCCAATTTCTGCAGAATACCCAAAACAGAACCCGAAATCCTTCCTAACTCCGATTGGACGTCCAGACAACAAGTCTGGACTTCTGATTTTTGAGTATAATACGTTTGATTCTATAATTATACGTCTGATACTGCTCTCCAATTCCTGTTTTGAGATTTAAGCCTTGATCTTGGATCTCTAGGTCCCTAAACCCAATTCCAACACCATAGGAACCTAAATTAAGGTGCCCTAACCCTAGTACATCACCTCTAGACCTCCCTAAGGACCTAATGAGGTCCTCACTAAACCTAATTGACTTGGATCTTAGTCAAATCCATCAGCCTATTCAATTGGACTCATTGAGTCCAATTGAGCCCTGATCTCAGCACACACTGTCCAATTGGACTCAGTGAGAGTCCAATTGACCTAGACCTGACTTAATTGAGTTGTTTTTCTCTCAATTAAGTTTTCACACACCCAATTAAACTTGTATTAAGTTTAATTGCACTTTACCTTAGTGAATTAGGGTTTATAACCCTAATTTGAGACCTACCTTGACCTAAACCCACTAGAACCCAACCTAATCAACCTAGCCACCTAAGTTTCGACCCACACACACCCACACACACCATCCACACGAAAATATATAGCCTAGAGTTCTCTAGAACTCTCTACCATGTGTGGTTGCCTTGGTTGCCAAAAATAGCAACCAAGAGCCATTCAATTTTTAGATCCACATTTGGTGGATCTAAAAACCACCATCCACCTTCTCTCTCTCACTCTCCCACGAGCTCCCACCATAGGCCTTTCTAGAGAATTCCACTACCTCTCTCCAAGGGTCGGCTTAAGCTACATTGGCCGCCCCTCATTCTCCTCTCGACCACTCCAAGGCCATCGAGGATCACCCCTGAATGCCCTCTATTCTTTTAGCTCTAGATCATGCTCTTCATAATTTTTATTGCTTTCATTTACTGCTTAGTAGAGTAGTCTTACTTCTCCCCCAATGATGCATGCGAAATCCCCCCGTTGATTCTTGTATGCAATCGTTTTCTGGTAATTAGATTTAATTTTAAGCATTCATGTATAAGCTTTCCTCTAGATTTCCTTGTGCAACAACTCTCCCATGATGAATGAAATTTCATTTTATATATATATCTCTTATGTGTTTGAAATCAACTTAAGCAGAATGATTATCATATTTGAGTGATTTAAGTGCTTGCTCTTTAACCGCCTATATATTACGCACAAGCATGTCATTTAAATAAAGTAGAGTGGCTTTAAGATCGATTTCAAAAACAAAAACAACACCTCCTAGAGACGAACGACAGGGACTCAAGTCTCGTTATCTTTAAAAATCAAATCTTTGACGAACATTTTTGAGCGACTATACTACGATTTTCGACGACTTTCAAATGAGCGAAAATGACTTTCCGTCATGACCCGAAGGTCTGGGCCAGATGCTTGAGTTGTTTGATGTGCTAGAAAGGACTTTCAGAATTACGCCCATGGAATTTGGGAATGGCATGAATCATGTTGGGCTTGAGTTCAGTGTTAGGACCTCTAGCGGGGATTTGTACTTGAGGTTCGATTGCTACTACAGTGGGATTGTAGTGATCTCGTATCATTGGATGCTACGGTGGGTTCACAAAGGCTCAGAATAGATCATTGAGGCGCTGGAGTTGATTTTTGAGATTATTTTCTTTTGCGGGTTGTGCCATGATGCTAGATGAAGGAGAATCAGGTTCAGATGAATCGGAAGAGATCAATAGGATTGGGTTGTTGCACAAACAAGGAGGTCGAGGCTTGGCCTCGATGTGAATGAGTGACTAAAGGAGGCGTCAAGGATGGTCTTAGAGATCTCCTCTCGAACATGCACCAATGAAGTAGATGAGAGGTAGAATGTGATGGACCCAATCAAGA
The DNA here is from genome assembly GCA_037157565.1 of Thalassia testudinum. NCBI lineage: Eukaryota > Viridiplantae > Streptophyta > Magnoliopsida > Alismatales > Hydrocharitaceae > Thalassia > Thalassia testudinum. Next base: position 153,883,852 of record JAZHRO010000031.1, read on the forward strand.
CACCCAAAAATTTTGGATGACTATAGAGGTTCGGGGTGGATGATATCCCTTTGTTAGAAACCCTTCCACCTGAGAATTACTTGGGTAGCCAAAGAGGGAGAGTCCTGCAGAGACCCCTACATGGTAGAGTGCCCCCACGGGTTACAGGGTTTCCTCCACCCGACCTCTCTTGTCATTAATATTCCAGGTAGACCATAATGGGGACTTGACCTTTTAAGTCTACCAGTTTTAATTAAGAGCAAGGGTGCTTAGAATTTCACTCAAACTTTAAGATGTGTTGAGTGCAAAAGTGACCTAATTTGAAGATTGGTTGACCCAAACAAGGTGGGTCAACTTCACCTGTATTGTCCTTGAAAATTTAGGTCCCTCTTTTAGTGTTCAAATGATTTTAAGAGCCTGATTTTTAGGGTTTTGCTTGAATAGATCACTTCAATAAAGGTCCAGGCACACATTGTTTTGGAAGATGATTTCTTGATTAAGCAAGTGTGTCTCTAAAAACCCTAAACTGGAATCCTTAATTGGCTATAATTTGGTTTACTTTAATTTGTCCAAATGTGGTACCTAGGGCTCAAACAAGAATGTGATAGCTTTAAATACCGTAAGCTTTAAATGGGTGCACAAATTAGGATTTGTTGTTCAAATAAAATGTATCAACTCAAGCAACTTGATGAATTATCTATGGAAAGAACGGAAGTAGCCCTTAATTGATCTTTTTTCCTTTTATCCTTTTCAGAATGAGGGGCTTAAGAGAGAGTGGTTTAGAACTTATCTACCCCTGGCGTGTTTACTATGCAGTTGATCTTCCTTGAATGTATCTCTCCTGACACAACCACAGCAAAAAGAGATATAGCAAGTTAGAATCTGAATCAGGAATTGCAATCAAAAGTTCTAAATTGCCCGTTGCTCCCCGATAATGGCACCAAAATGTTCTTCGCGCTAAATTGGTATTTAAGATTGTTGTGTTGTAGTATAGCCAAAATAGCGCTCAAACAAATAAATTTTATTACTCGAAAAAGTTCTGAGGTCGAACACAGGGAGCAATATGGAATTTAAATCTCAAAAATTGAAAATTAAACACAATATAAGCAATATATAATAGAACTCCAAACAATAATGATATAGAAGTGAAAACAGATGTCAATAGTGCAAAATGAATGAGGTAAAATGGTGATTTGAATCACCAAATACCCCTCACAATAACAACAAATTTCTCAACAATATCAATGAAATAAAGCCTAGAAATCAAGTAGCAAATGGCTGAATGTGTAATCAGATGGCTTAACCGTCTTGGGTTGCAGTGTATAGCCCTCTCTTTCTCTTCTCAGCCTCTTCTTCTTCTCTTCTCTTCTTTCTCTGTTGTGGCTACTTTCCTTCTCTTCTTCTTCTTCTGCTGGGATTCCTCTCCTTCTTCTTCTTCTTCTTCTGTTCAGCCTCTTCTTCTTCTTTTGCTTCCTTCTCCTTCTTCACACAGGGGAGGGGGACTTCTCAAATTGGCTAAGTGTTTGCCAATACCCTCTGCAGCAAAACCCTCCCCCTACCTCGTGCAATCTCTCCTTCCCTTTCTCTCTTAGGCTCCGTCCTCCCAGGGCCTCTCAATGGGTAACTGGGTAATCGGGTAGGTGTAAATCTGGGTCCAGGGCTGCCGGTGTGGCCACAACCGAGGAGTGAAGGGCTTAGGCGGGTTGGGCGCACCAGGTCCGTAGGGGAAATGTCGTGGACAAGGCTCGTGAGGTGAGCGTGTGGGGGACCTCACCCCCTATGTGTTGAGGTGATAAGCCGATGACACTTTTTCAATTTAAGCGGGCACGGGAGCTTGTTAGCTTCCGAGGTGGGACTATCCCACCCTCCTTCCTTCACGCAGCAGCAGCAGCAGCTTCCTTCGTCGAATTGGCGTAGAGGACTTGGTCAAAGGCTCCAATTGATCGCACGAGGATACTCCTGGAGGTAATCCGCTGCGCCTAAAGTCGTTGCCTAGAACCTACAGTCCTGATGAGAGCTTCAAGCTTCGGTCGAAGTGTCATCAATGGTAGCAGAGACCTGGGACCTGGAAGCACAAAAATGGGCTAAGAGCCCCAGTTAAAATAGTTCATAAGCTTCGCCGTGAGGTGGGGAATTGAACGGCGATGTTCGTGAGGTGTGGGAGCACGTGAGGTGGCCAGACGGTGACAGAAGGTGAAGTGCAAAAGTGTGGTGTTCTATGGAGCAGTGGGGAGGCCAATAGCCTCGAAGATCAGAGGGTTTTTACTCTATGGAACACAGTGGAGGTTTAGGGATGAATGGCAGCCAGATTGGTGGAGTGTAGTGGCCAAGCGAGCTCGTCGGAGGTACGCTGGCGAGGTGGAAGACAGAGGGCGATGGGGCAGGTCGGCGGTCGAAACGAAGTAACGAGTGGCTGAAAATGAAGAGTGGAAGTTGAGGAGTTATTTAGGAGGGGAGGCGGACGAAAGGGAGTGGAGTTGGCACTGGTTGAGGTGTGACCGATGTTGGAGACGAAGCTGCTCAGAGAGAGATGGACAGCGAGGATGAAGGGGGGTAGGAGCACCGGCGGGTGCTGCGTGATGCGGAAGAAGACAAGGAGGAAGAGTCTGCCACTATTATTGTGGTCAGACGATGAGGGAAGACAGGGAGAGTTGCCGGAGCTTGAAGAGCAAATCGGGCAGAGGGGAGAGGAATTTGAGGGATTCTCTGGCCGAATTCAAGATTGGAGGATCGGACAGGCCTGGGGAGTCTTTATATAGGTGTCAGGCGGTCGATTAGAGCTTGGAAGCCAAGTTTTCAAGCTTGGAAGGTCGCCGGAGTTGTAAACCCAAATTTCTCATATATTCGCATGAAAAATTGGGAAAGAATTGAAGCAGAAGAATTGGTTTGATTGAAAGAGGATTTCAAGAGGAACCTTTGGTTCAATTTTGAGAAAGTTTCATCAATCAATCAGGAGAAATCCTCGATTGATTGTCATTGGAGTTGTAGGAGTAGGAGTTCTGTGCGGTGGGGAACTCTTTGTGAAAACGACGACAAAGTTGGGGACCTGTTTGAAATATTTTTGAAAGTTAAGGGTAGAAATGAAATTAGACAGGACCAATTTGCAAACTTGGTCAAGACAAACTCATATTGGGTCCAAATTTTGGTACAAACCTAATTTGGACCTAAGGAATCTAATGGTGAAGTTAGATTTTGGTTTTGACTATGTTTGACTGGGTAATTTATGTAAAAACTCAAATTAGGGCAAATGTCTGTCTGTGATTCTGTTTTGTGTCAAAATAGGTTCTTATGGTCAAATTGAAAGTTTTAAACCCTAGAGAATATTTTTATATGAATTTTAGAGGGTTTAGGTGAATTTTATCTTGATCAGAACCTTAGTTAATTAAGCGGGTTAGTTTTTAGAGTTTCAAAAGTCATTTAATTTCCAGAACATGTGCAAACCCTTTTCTGATTGTTCTATCCCACTTGTTATCTTTTTAAGACTAATTGACCTTCATTCAACCCCTGAGAAAATCCTTGGTTGCATTGCATTCATGATGAGCTAGTAAAATTACGGTTTTAACCCTAATTTCTTGTTTCTCTTTCAAAATGAGTATGCAATGACTTGTGACTCTCTGGCGGTTATGTAGGAGCATTTACTGACTTAATTGGGTCAAAATGAGCTAGTTATGGCTCATGATGGTGTTCCCATCAATATCCTTGATGAAAGAGGACTCCTCAACAACCAGAACATACAAAGCCTTCATTTACACAAGCATTGCATACTAGGCAAGCGACACAATAAAGTTTTAGTATTAATGAACAGCACATCAACGACATGTTGGATGTACTTGCATTCTAATCTATGGAGACCTTATAAACTATACATCCAAGGGGGTCGAGATATATATTGACCTTCATCAATGATTCCTCAAGAAAGGTTTAGATTTTTGTACGAAGATCCAAGGATGGAGTGTTTTTCCACTTCAAGCAATGAAAAATGATGATAGAGAAGTAGACAATTACATCAAGAGGCTGAGGCCAGAAAAGGGTTGAAGTATTATTCAGGCAAATTTAGTAAGTTCAGCAAGGATTAGAGGATTGATAGACACCTCCTGTGTGATATGCATTACAGCAAAATAGAGTTGTAGAAAGGATAAACAAAATGATTTTGGAGAGAGCTAGATGTATGCTACTACATACTGGCCTCAAAAGGGCTCACATTTAATTTGGACATAATTGAGCTTTTAGAATACAATTGGCACCATGAAAGCTAAGTTAAGGAGGGTATAAGCTACAAATTGTCACGTAGGGTTGAGAGATTTAGATCTTATTCAAGTTCCATTAATAAATTATGGATGAAGCTCTTTTTGTGATGAGAATGGAGATAATGGATGTTCGGTTCATCAAAATTGTGAGATAAAAATAATGCATCATAGTATAGTTCGCGAAATAGCCTAAACAACAAAAATAATGTAACGCGATGTAAATTTTTCGTTTAATAGATTTTGAGTTTCGATCAAACACAAAGAGACTATTGGAAATTAGAGATATCTATTGATCTTTCACCATAAAACTTGTTTGTTGAGACTCTTTTTTTTAATCTTTTCTTTTTCTAATTTTTTTGGTATTTTTCCAATATTTGCTAACCTAAACTAAGGCCTAAAACTAAACTTAACTAATCCTAAATATCAATCCCCAACTCCCAAACCAACGATTCGCTCGTGGTGTTGTTAACCCGCAAAACAAAGGTTGTGTTAAAAATATGTAGAACATGGAAGTATACCAATCATTGTGGATTACTTCGATTAGCTGCACCCTATCAAGGGTGTTCAAAAAGACACTACAGTAACAGGCATGATTTGCAACAGTTGTAAACCATTGCCAATTGTGCGTAAACCATCGTGGAATGTATCATCGCTGTTTCTATTTAGTAATGGTTTAATTCCAGTAGCATCGCCTTTTCGTCGTGCACATGGGCGAAGGAATCCAAGAATTAGCGATAGGTAGTAACCGTTGTTAAATGCTTCTAGCAATGATTTTTTTATAACAATTGCTAAATATTATGGCGTAAGAGTAGAATGCATGCCAAAATTTTACAATTTGCGAGGGTTATAAGTTGTCACAAATTGCTATGTAACTGTCGACGTAGATGTAACGACCCGAGCCCCACCATGCAAACTAGACGATGAAGTAAGGATCACCAAGTACAAATCATATCAAAATAGGATCGTAGTCACCCAACACATAATCATAAAATATAGATATAGCCAGAAAATTAATTATATTGTATTGCAAAAAGAAAATAAAGCCAAAAAATGCTATCCACAATGATCATAACCACAAAACTAATAGAATAAAGAAAAGTACTCAGAAGACCATCTACTGTATAACCAAGAAAACAAGAAGGAGAATAGACAATAAGACTCCAAACATCACAGACCCCCTACGGGAATTGAACTAGGTCCCGCACCCATTGCTCTATGCACAGCTGCTCCCAACTGCTCCATGGTACCTGAGTATGGAGCCCAAGGTAGTTGTCAGCACATGCTGAGTAGAGTGGTACAAGGAAAAGTAGTAGAAAACTTAAAGAATAGGAGAAAGTGTACTAATTTGTTATTTCAAAAATTTCCTATTAATTCATTTTTTAGTTATTTCTCATTTATCCTAATAGCATGTTGCCCTCAATATTTCAATCATAATTATTTCATATCAGTTTCTTGGAAGGCACGAGGAGATTTCGCTGAGGCTTCCCGAAGGCATGATAAGTACGTAGCATCCTCTTGGCCCTGAGGAAACTCCGCACTTATCCTATATCTCGTTCCATCACCACGGGGTCCTAGCGTAGGCAGTGTGGCGGCTGTATACTACAAGCTATACGTGTAAACGCAACCTATGTTGGCTTACAGATAACCCTCTCCATGTTCTCGGTACATATCCAGTCCAAAATATCACATATATATATATCCGAGTACCCCTACCTCACTCCCGATTGGCCAATAAGCCTATCATAGAGTCGTAGGAAAGCTAGCCCACTCCCTAATCCACCAATAACCTAATCAAACTGTCTTGTCCAGTTGTTTAGATTCAATTATCAATTCCACTACCAACCAATGTTCATTTATTACATGAATAACTATTAATTAACAATTCTTAGATTCAATTATCAATTCCACTACCAACCAATGTTCATTTATTACATGAATAACTATTAATTAACCATTCTTAAGTATAAGCCAACAACCATATATGTTGACCACCATTTATCCTATGATGTGATAAGTTATCAAATTATTCCTCTAGTTCCGAAAAAGAAACAAGTATATTTTATTTCTTTAATTCAACAAAGTTCTCACATTTATTTTCGTTACATCAATCTTACTTTAATTATCTAAGATTATATTTCACACTACAAAAAAAGTGACGTATAGTGATAGGTGGACTACAACAACATTTTAAATACGTTACTCTTGATCTGCATTGAAATTGAACCATTTCTTTTTTTTTGTTCCATCTTTTCATCTTTTTTCCCCTCCTCCCTCTCTTAAACCTAAACCCACGTAGCCGCTTGCTACATCCCCCACCTACGAGGACCTCTAACAAACTTCAACCCCAACCTACTCCCTAAACCAACACACACACACACACACACACAGAGGACCTCCAATGCCTCTCACCCCAATGCCCCCCTCGGGAGACACACTCGACGCCTCTTTGCAGTGCCTCCAACGTCTCCACCAATGTCTTAACCTCTAAATTACCACTCACTCACCTAAACATTAGGGCCTCTCCACCAATCTCTCACTTAACTTGACATCAGGGTCTCCGCCAGTCTCTTCCTCAGGTCACTCTCTTCTCTCGGATTTACTCACTCTCCTCTCCACTCGATCGCTCACTCTCTTTCACCAATCACTCGCTCTCATTCTCCAAAACTTTCATCGATCTTAGGTCTTGGAACTCAAATCATTCAGATCTCTCTCCATTGATTTCACTCACACTGATGTCTCATTCCTATGATTAGATATACATTTCTTAGATCTGGGTCAATCGGATTAGGAGGTCTCATTCAATCTGGTCTCTCTTGATTAGATCTGGTTTCTATGCTTAATATCTCTCCCTTGATCCCTCCATCTTTCTCTCAATCTCGCTTTCAATTTGAGTTTGATTCATGTTGCTCTCTCTCGATCACTAACAATCTCGATTTAGGGTTAGGTTTACATGATTAACCTTTTTTTTAGAGTGGTTTAGGTTATGGTTAGGTGCTGGTATTTGATTTAGGATTAGGTCTATACAATTAACCCTTCGCTTATTGGATTTATGTTCTTTTGTATGTAGGGGCCTTTGAGTGGAGGAGGATCTCATTTTGTATGTAGGGGCCTTTGAGTGGAGGAGGATCTCACATGGGGACATTCGCAACCTTGAGGAGGTTCATGTGTCACACATATTAAGGTGCCAATTGAAAATCCTCTATATATATATTTTAATTTTTTATTGATTGTTTTCTTTCGTCTATATTGTGGTTCTATGGTAGCTTCAAAATATGTTCAGAGTAAGGTTCTGCAGTAGCTAAACTAATTATCAAATAATTCTAAGAAGAAACTATAACATAACCTAGATATGATATTTTTACCATGAGAAAATATGATCATGTTTCTAATTTTGGAAACACAAGCTGTGCGACTCACACATTTTCTTTAAATTCTCTTTTTTTGGATAAGAAAGAGGATGGTGCTTCTTAACAAATTATCATGTGTATAGTGTACCAAACAATCAACGCTCCAAGTCCATTAAAACATATGTCTATAGTGAGAGTCCCATCTATGAAATCCCATTTTAGGTGCTTAACATGTAAACCACCTAAACAATGTAGGACAAGAAAACTGAGGAATAGTTATTAAACATTGCTACAATAGCCAACATAAAGATTAGACAAACAGGATGATGATTGGGTCTGCAAAATTGGTTTGGGTTCTCTATCTTAGCTGGAAAACTTTTCTTGAAGTCAACTAAGCAAGGACATAGGGTAAGGGAATTGAATCTCCAACAAAACTAAAACCAAATATGATAGGCAGCTAATAATCAACGAAGAGCATCTAAAGGTGGCAATCAAAGATAATTACTAACTAGCTAAGATAATAACTGAAGAACAATATCTGCTTCAGAAAAATATGCACAAACTGTGATGTGAAGGATTATTTGGAGAAAAAAAAGATTTCACATTTAGTTGCCAGCATACCAACATTAATGGTGGGAGTTTTGCACTGTTATCCAATAAAGATTAGTCATATTTACATTCACTAAACAAAGTATATCTTGGGAATAAAGCTTTACCCTTAGACCAAAGTAGGTAATTTTTAACTTTTAATGCTTGGTCACTTGGTCCATATGGTATCTTTTCTCTCGGTAATATAGTTGATTGGATTTTTATTTTGAACTTTGGTTTGGCTTTGTGCCTTTTCAAGCGTATTTATGCTTCTTTCTTCTTGGAATTTTAACTATCCCTATACATTCCCTATAAACATTTGATGTAACACAAATGCTCCTAAGTTTGTTACTTTACATGAACGCCCTCATAAAGTTGATTGATTTCCCCACATATGAAGATGAAGGGGCATATATGCATTCAAACATGTTCACTGATGGACAGGTTAAGTAGGTATTAGAACTAAAGGAAATTGCATGCAAACATTCCCATCAGTCCCCAATCACATTCCCGAAAAAAATGTTGCCAGTAAGGTATGAATTACTTTACTTTCTTTGCAATAGTATTAGCATTTGAAAAGCTGGGTAGTAGAGAAACCATAAAAAATGCAAGAATTAAAAGTGCTGCTTGTAATGATGGTGGACAGAATCTTCTTGGGTAGAGTATGTTTGGGTCAGAGTTGAATGAGAGGACTTCTTGGCAGAAGAAAGGTAACTTATCTGATTCAGATCATGGGGAAAATGTTGAGGATAATGCTGTAAATGGGTAGAGGATGAACAATATTGATGGGCTAGCTGGTGCTGATAGAGATATGGAAGATGAGAGGCTATCATGGCAGGAAAAGTCTAACGGAAGAAATAGATATGCTTCAAGGAATTCTACTGGCAGAGGTTTGATGAGAAGTATGGACACATATTTGATGGGGCTCCTGATCATTTAAAGAAGGCTAAGCTTTGTGATCTTTTCATCTGAGGTATGAATCTATCTTTTCAGGAAATAGATCGGATCAATTGAGATTTTCAATATCACAGGAAAAATTGGATCAATCCAAATATGAAATTAGCAAACCCACTACTTAAGTTGTTCCATCAAGTGCATTTCATGTAATAGGGTCTTGGGCCTAGCATAATGCTAAAAAATCAAATGTAATTCTTGTATTTTTGTTTTATGTAGATGTTTAGAATATCTTCCTTTACATGTAATAGAGGTGTCAATTCTGATATAACTAATACAACACAAACTAAGAAACTAGCTTTTACAACTAGTTGTTAGAGTTGTTTTATTTTTTATTGATTAAGAAAACTCTGAAGGAAGGGTTAAAGCTTCCATTAGTCATAGAAAATTTAATCAGTTTCGAAAAGTTTGTAGCTATCAGATTCAATTGGAAAAGGTATTAAGATGGATCAGGTAGGTTGGAAAAATGGCAAACCTTTCTTTTAAGGTCATATTGGATTGTGGAATGGGCCTCAATCCAATTTGATCCATATGCAACTTTGAGGGCTCACAAGCCTACCTTGTCTCCAAAATTGTAATTTCAAGAAAGGTCCTATAAAGGTCCTTAAAATTTTATAAGTTGAATATGGTTATAAGTAATATCTACTATTTTGGAGTGGGTTTCCATCAAACTTGAGCTTTCCCAAATAAGGGAATAGGTCATCATAGCGCATGCTACTTATTTACTTGTCCTGGAATTATCCCTCCCCTGAAAAAAAATAGCGACATCTATTCATGCTGAGAAACCAAATCGCTTCACTTTCCCCATAGACACACAACTTAGGGATATATACTTTGGAACACCGAAATCCTACCAAAACCCATAAAAGACCCCATTTCCTTTTTTTGAAAAAAAGAAAGCCCAATTTTAGGGGCTACAACAAACAGATAAAAATGGCAAGAGGCCTTTTTTTTTCTCATTGAGAAATAAAATTATTCCATTAAAAAAGTGTAATAGAAAGAATAAAGTTCAATATATCCTTTTTATAGCAAGATTTGCTTTTGTTGTGATTTGATGAATATGGATTTTTATAAGCATATTGGTTTCTTTTACATTCCCCCTTCCATTGCAAGAACTATTTGGCTGTGTTTAGGTGAATTTCTATGTCTACTCCCATGCCTTCTCACTCTTATCTTGCCCTTTTTGTCATTTGATCCAATGTAAGGCAAATTTGCCTGATAGAACCAACCACTAAATACACTGTCTATTTAAAAAAATTTTCAACAGAGAAAGTTCTGGATATTGGGCACTCAATGCGCTGATCCTTTTTCATAAGATCGGTTCTATTTAGCCAGTTTCTAGGAAGGAGGCTGATGGTATATAGTACCGCATATAACACAAGGCTTTGCTAATTGATCAAATTTGATCCTCATTTACTTATTCCTATTTGAAAAATATTATTTGATTTGAGTAGTTCTTACAAAACTAAACAAATATTTAATGAATGGTTACTCTCTTTGTATTCAATATTGATTATTTTCAAGCTTCAAGGTTTAATGCGATGATGGCATCGAAGTAATTTTTTTTTCTTCCAAGATACAGAGTTCTACAACTTGGATTGTTCTAGAGTTTAATGCAATCCTTTTTCAAGCCATGGGAAGTTCCAAAGCAAGGCAAACTCACTGGATAATCCTTTCTTTTATTTGATATTTCTCTATCTTTCCCTTAAAGAAGCGGAAATAGCAGCAAAATCTGGCCCCAGTGATTGCAAGGAGCTCCCGAGGTCGTGGCCGTCACCCCTAAGGAGCTCTCGAGGTTTTTATTGCACATTTCAAGACTAAAGAAGATGTTTGCATCCGTTATTTAGAAATCTGCTAATATGCTATTTGAAAGAAAAAAGTACTTTTTCTTTCAGTGAGGTCAGTGGCTGCTTCCGTGGAAGGAGAAATTCTTGATTTTGATGAAATGGTTTCTAGGACTTGTAGAAAGTATTACATGCTTGGAGGAAAAGGTGGTGCTGGAAAGACAAGTTGTGCTGCATCTCTTGGTGTCAAGTTTGCAAACAAGGGGCATCCTACCATGGTTGTTGATGAGTCCACTTTAGTGGATTATAATTAAGCTTAAATTTGCTAATTCTCATGGCTTAAGATGGATTGATACGTGCATTTAATCATAGAATAGTTTCATGCATTATAATTTAGGTTTGAATAACTTTTCTTGCATTACATAATTTGTTATGTAATATAAATAATCATATGTATTTATTTTGGTTGCAGGAGTAAACAGAGGATGGAGCATGGTGCCATTCATGTTTTTCCACAAGAAGAGGAGGATAACCCTATCCCTAGAACCTTAGGACAACCCAATCCTAAAGCCAAAACCCTGGATAGCACCATCCCTATCCCTATCCCCACTATCCACAAACCTTATCCACCTATTCCTATCCCTATTCCACTAGCTTTAACCTAATTCCTATGTCAATTCCCTACAGGCTCACACAAACCCAATTAGACTCAACCCTACCTAATTAAACTCTGTTATGACCCGATCCCAGATCCCGACGAGACCCAAGACTGGTCCGTCTCGACTAATCCCATGACCTAGTCGTCCAACGAGAAATAACCAAAGGCAGAAAATATTCCACAACCACAAGTACAATGTAACTAAGTAGAAAATAATATAGAGACAGTAAAAGAACCAAAAGGGAATATCTCATAATAGTACAGGCCATCACAACTAGTACAGTGGAAAGTAAAGAGAAAAAATATATCAAAAATAGTATTTCATATAGCAAAATACTCACTATCACAAAAGAAGCTAGGAAACGAAAAGGTAAACACAGCTAAAGCTGGGCTCGACTGAGCCCAGCTCTCTCCGCATTCGGTAGTGCTGGCTGCTCAACTCCCTAACTTGAACAAGGTTATAAAATTTTGGAGTCAGCGAACGCTGAGTAGCGTGATAATTCAGCCATTTACATGCAATTAAGACAAGCAATTAATAAATTATTCACTTTCATTTAGGTCAACCAAGTAGTTCTAATTTGTTTGTTCCTTTATTCATCTAATCATTTCTTGATCTGGCCTGTTCCTCACAGGAACGATCTTGATTGCAGTCTTTTCCGTGATGTAGGATGTACATGTGGTGTTTTCCTGGCTGGGAGAGTCCCCCGTGGTAATCCTACACCCAGTCAACTACCTCGAGGTCACGATCATGATGTAGCGGTGACTACGGCATGCGTGATAAGCGTACCGGTAGCTATCCCGCACTAGAACGCGGTCAGTCGTTTCTGCTAGTGGGTACGCCTAAAGGTACAATACGGAACAACATAGGGCCTTGCCCTCTCAGAACAGGGGTCTCGTCCCTCAGAACAGAATAGGGGTCTTGCCCCTCCACAGTCCACGTACCCTCATTTGACTATCTCAGTTTGCCTAGTGGGCCTAATAGGAGTCGGTGTAGCGTGGCTAGTCCTAACCCCGGGTCCTATGGGGCGGCTAGCTCCATCCCTACACTAAGTAGCTCACCTCGGTACTACGTATACGAGGGCCAAATAGAAGTCGATGTAAGGTGACTAGGCCTAACCTTGGGGCTTAACCCAAAGGGGCGACTGGCTCCCCTCTACACTAAAGGGATAGTTACTCTCCTTGGTACCGCATACACAAGGGCCAGCTCACTTCCCGTCTACTTACTATGTACGGGAGTCCTTCTCCTAATTCCTCTTAGAGTTCATGCTTGTATTCCTTTCATTCTATTTTCTAACATTCAGATCTCACTATTCACATTACGGGTTTCATTCGTATATCAGGCAGCTCGTGTTTTTCTAAAGAAAGCATCGCATCAATAGACTAATACATTTGCTAGCAAATTGATTTAACATGCATCTCAGGGAAGACAATGTAGCTTGAGCAAGATTCGTTCGTTTCTGCCCTAGAGTTCATTTCATGCCCTAGGGTTCAAGTAAGTTATTCTAAACATGCACTTAGTTTTATTAAATCTTAGTATTAAAGCAGACCACTCTACTGGGAAACACGGGAGGAATGGGGGCTAGAATCGCAGATCCTGTCGCCTCCACGGGTCCTGCATGCTCAACTAGCTGGAGACCTATACAATTGACCAACCATGAAAAACGAGTCCAAAACTATATACAAGTGACACTAACTCGTAGAGAAACGCAAGCGGAAAACAATGGTACTTCGTTTGCGAAAATTCGATTTTGTTTGGACCTTAAACGGGCTAAAAACACACATATAGTCCAAAATCAGATGTCTAGGACTAGGCCCAGACGTCTTAAAAGACGTTAGAACTCACCCATTCTTTTCTGCAGTTTCCTCAGACGTCCGAACCCCTCTGCAATCGTTTGAGGGAAGTCCCGAACGTCAGGCTCTCCTTCTGGTCGTCTGGGGGTACAGTCAAATGTCTAGTGATGTGTTTAGACGTATAAAAGTACCTCGAAGGGCGTACTGCGTGCCTTTCCAACGCTCTACACCTGTGTACGCATGTGTAGAGCCAAAAACGGCTAAGCCTTCCTGCGATAAGGCCTGCATGGCTGGAAATCATGCAAAAACATGTACCTTGGCACTAAGAGTGCTTTCAGACGTCCGATCTCAGCTCTAGACATCCTACTGCTGCTCCAGACGTCTGGTAGATGCTCCAGACGTCTAATACTGGAAAATCAAGTACGCAGAATTCCTTCGCAACGTTCGTCTTCCCACGAGCTCTGCCTGCAAAGCCTGCAGTAGTTGCTCTAATTGCTGTAGGAGGTTGCGGGACCTCCTCCTCTTGCACGAGCTCCCACGGCTCTCGCAGCTCCTCCGTTCGTGGCTTCTCTCCTCACACCTCCAAGCTCCTCGTCGTTGCAGCCGCAGCGAGGGCAACTCCTACGCGCGAGCTCTTCTACTCGAGCTCCTCCGGCCGTGCACACTCGAGCTCCCCCGAGCTCTCTCCTTTCTCACTCACACTCTCACACTCTCTCCCTCTATCCCTCTTGTGAGCTTCTCTCCTCCCCTCGTGGCTGCAAGGGACGGGGAGGGGTGGAAGCTAAGGGATGAATTTGGAGGTTGTGGTGATTGAGAGGGAGGAGGGGGTTGGGTTTAAATAGGAGGTGTTTAGGGTTTTGGGTGAGGAGGCCAGAGGAGAGAGAAAATGCATGCGTGTTGCATACACGCGAAAGGCAAAAGCACATACGGCTTTCCCCACTTTCAGACGTCCGACCATCAATCCAGACGTCTTATCCAACCCAAGAGCGGTGGATCATTTCAACATAACAAACTTAAAGGAAGTTTCGTCCCTGAAACTTGAGCCAAGTAGGGTGTGGAAAAAGAAGCATAAATGCGCATAACAAACTTAAAGAGGATCAAAGTAGGTCTGAAGAGACGTACTCTCAAAAAGCTCCGGGTACTGCTCTCGCGTTGCCGCCTCAGGCTCCCAAGTTGCCTCCTCGTATCACTGGCTTCTCCATAGGACTTTCACCAGTAATACCTACTTCCGTCTCAAACTCCGGATGGCTCTGTCTAGTATCTATACAGGCCTCTCGAGATAAGTCAGGTCGTCTCCCACCTCGATGCTCTTGTGGCTCAAAACGTGGCTGGGATCGGCGACGTACTTCCTGAGGTTGGACACGTGGAACACGTCGTGTACTCCAGAAAGCTGGGGAGGAAGGACAAGCCGGTAAGCAATGAGTCCTAGTTGCTCCAATACCTCAAATGGTCCCACAAACCTCGACGCAAGCTTCCTTTTCACCCCAAAACACTGTAAGCCCTTCATGGGTGAAACATGGAGGAAGACGTGATCTCCAACCTCGAACTGCACTTCCCTACGCTTCCTATCAGCATAGCTCTTCTGCTTGCTCCTGATAGTGCGGAGTCATCTGTGAATCTGCTCTATGACCTCCTGACTTTGCTGGATCAGCTTGGGGCCAACCTCCTACTTGATCCCCACCTCGATCCAACTCAAGGGTGCGATACACTTCCTTCCATATAGAGCCTCGTAAGGTGCCATGGCAATGCTCGAATGATAGCTGTTATTGTATGCAAACTCTGCCAGGGGTAGATGCTCCTCCCAAGAGCCTCTCCAATTTAGTACACAAGCGCGTAGGAGGTCCTCGAGTGTCTGTATGGTGCACTCTGACTGCCCATCAGTTTGGGGGTGGTAGGCGGTACTGAACCTCAGACAGGTCCCCAATGCCTGTTGAAACTCCAGCCGAAACTGGGAGGTGAAACGAGTATCCCTGTCGGATACGATCTCGTAAGGGACTCCGTGAAAAGGCACCACATTTCGGATGTATCTCTCTGCTAGCTATGCTAGCCTAAAGGTGACTTGGATTGGCAGGAACCGTGTCATCTTCGTCAACTGGTCTACTATTACCCAAACTATGTCGTGTCCCCGCTGGGTAATTGGTAGACCCACCACCAAGTCTATGGTGATGCTCTCCCACTTCCACTCTGGCACAGGAAGTGGCTGTAACGGCCTTGCAGGCCTCTAGTGCTCGGCCTTCACCTGCTGGCACACCAAGCACTGCTGGACAAACTCACCGACATCCCACTTCATCCCTCTCCACCAGAAGTCGCATCGCAGATCATGATACATCTTTGTAGTTCCGGGATGAATGGTGAATCGGGACCCGTGCGGCTCAGTCAGGAGCTCTCTCAACAACTCCTCATCTCTAGGAACGCATAGGCGTCCCATCATGCGCAGTATCTCGTCTGAGAAGGAAAAGTCTCCTGGGTCCCCTGTCAACACCCTGTCTCACAGTGTCTGTAAGTACGAATTGGCCATCTGTCCTGCAATGATGCGATCTATCAGCTCTGGTCGTGCCTGCCGCGTCACTGTCATTGCCCCGCAGTACCCCTGTGACTCCCGGGGTCGCCAACTACCCACCTCCTTTATGAGTCTCCAACTTTGTGCCTGCAAGCTGGCCAAGTGGGCGGGTGCCTTCCAGCTCAAGGTGCCGGCCACCACATTAGCCTTCACTAGGTGGTAGGAGATGCTGCAGTCGTAGTCCTTTAGGAGCTCTAACCAACGCCTCTGTCTCAGGTTGAGCTTCTTTTGGTCAAATAAGTACCTGAGGCTCTTGTGGTCAGTGAAGATCTCGAATCTCTCACCATACAGGTAGTGCCTCCATATCTTCAGCGAGAAGACAACTGCTGCCAGCTCTAAGTCATGGGTGGGATAGTTATGCTCATGGGGCTTCAGTTGCCGTCAAGCGTAAACAACAACGTGACCCCACTGCATGAGCACACCACCCAACCCCAGCAATGATGCATCGATGTAAACCACAAACCCGCTACTACTATCTGGAATGGTAAGTACAGGAGCTGAAGTCAGTCTCTCCTTCAACTCCAGAAAGCATGCCTCTCACTTGTCAATCCAGGTAAAGGGCACGTCCTTCCAGGTCAGCTGAGTTATAGGACGTACGATCTGGGAGAATCCCTTGATAAATCACCGCTAGTAGCTTGCCAATCCCAAAAAGCTACATACCTCTATCACTATGCGTGGTCTCTCCCACCTGAGCATGACCTCAACCTTAGCTAGATCCACAGCCAATCCGTCTCCCAAAATCACGTAGCCCAAGAAAGTCACCTGTTGTTACGACCCGGTTCCCGAATCCCTACAGGACACGAGACTGGAATGACTCGACTGATTCCAAGACCCAGTTGTCCAATGAGAAAGTAACCAAAAAGCAGGAAAGTAAACCACATTCACTATGCTAAGCAACTAAAGTAACAAAAGTACAGCAGAAAAGAAGTAAACTACTACAGTACACACCACCACAGCAGTAGAAAAGTAACCAGGTACAAGAATATAAAGTACAGAATGTAAGAGTACAAAGGTGCAAGAGACTACTCACTACAACAGAAAGAAGTAATAAAGAAGCTACAACTACTAGGCTCTACTGGACCCAGCACCCTCTGCAGCCGTAGGCTCTGGCTGCTCAACACCTGGACCTGAAAAGGGGTTATGAGTACAAAACGTCAGTGAACGATGAGTTGAGCGGCAACCAACTAACTAAAGCAGTAAAGGTGGACAGGTAGCTGTTGCTTTTCAATTACTTTCTCTAATTAATTACAGGTAGCTCGTATTTCCATCATTCACATTACCATCCTCAATTTATATACATGCAACTCATATTATATCATTTAACGCATACACAGGAATTTACATGCAACAGTTTGCTAGCACAAGTACTTTATATTTCACAGGCAGCTGTTATTTATTTATAGGCAATTGTTATTATTCTATCTACTCATTCAAGACTACAATTCAATCATCCATTACAGACATTTCAAGTGTTTCTCTCCCTAGGATTCATGCCATACCCTAGGTTCTAATCATTCATTCCACACATGCATTCAAGTTTGTAATTAAATTAGGGGAAGCCACTCTATCAGTAAACCCAGGAGTAGTGGGGGTTTGAATGGCAAGCTCATGTGCCTCAATAAGCCTTGAATCCGCAACGGAACGAGGTCCTATCATAAGGATCAATCATAATAGAATACTTAGAAGAGTATAGAAAGTCTTCTATCAAGTAGAGGAATTCATACGGAAAACATCGGTATCTTAATTACGGAAAATTGACCTCAAACGGACCCTAAATGGGTCAAAAATCGTGTTGCTAACTCAAATCAGACATCTGGAACAACTCCCAGACATCTTAAAAGTGTCCAGTGCCATACCTCAAGTCCTGCGCCAATCCTTAGACGTCCAGGAACTCCGTTGGACCATCTAGACCCAGTTCCAGACGTCCGACCACCTCTTTGGACGTCTGGAAGTGCTTCCCGTTGTCTGGTAGGTTGCCCAGACGTCTGAAATGCATGGGAGGGCATGTCCCGCGCCTTCCCGAAGTGAATCTTGCACGCAGAACTGAATCTTCTCAAATCTGCATGCAAAAGGGGGTATCGGCAGAGCGGCCTGCATGGCCATATCTGCAAAGAGACGTACCTTCACGAGACTTCCTCTTGAGACGTCTGGAACCTCCTCCAGACGTCGGCTACGTCGTCTGGACGTCACTCTAGACGTCTGATTCTAGAAAAAATCCTGAACCAGAACCTGCTTCCGCCCTCTCACGCCGCGCGTGGCCGCGCTGCGCCCGCTCGCCTGCAGCTCCAGCTGCAACAGTGTCGGGGAGGACCTCCCCGACACACTCCTCCGCCTTGCGCATGCGCCGCTCCGGCCATGCACTCACCGGTGAGCTCCCATGCGAGCTCAAGCTCAACTCCTCTCCCTCTCACGCTGCTCCTCCTCTCCTCCTTACGCCACTCCAGTGCTCTCACTCGCGTTGCCGCTCTCGCTGGAGGGATGGAGGAAGGTGGCTGGGAAGTGGGGGAAACGAAGGTCTAGGAGGGGTATATATAAGGTGGGTGTTAGGGTTTTGCAGGGAACGAAAGAGAGAGAGAAGATGGAGGAAAATGAGGTGTACTTTCTGCACGTAGCACGCGCATAGACGCGAGTTCGTACCCAAGATTTTCGATTTTTAGATGTCCTACTAGACGTCCAACCCTCAGTCCAGACGTTCGACCCTCAGTCCAAACGTCCGACCCTCAGTCCAAACGTCTTAAAAGGCTTAAACAACATGGGTCTTAACATCATAACAAACTTAAAGGAAGTTTTGTCCCCGAAACTTGAGCTAGCTAGGGTGTGGAACAAGAACAACATACGCATAACAAACTTAAAGAGGACGTACCCTCAAAAAGCGTCGGGTACCGCTCTCTCATCGCTGCCTCAGGCTCCTAGGTAGCCTCCTCGTACCACTGGCTCCTCCACAAGACCTTCACCAGGGGTACTTGTTTCCATCTCAGACTCCGGATGGCTCTGTCTAGTATCTACACTGGTCGCTCGGGGTAGGTCAGGTCGTCACCCACCTCGACACTCTCGTGGCTCAGAATGTGATTGGGATCGACGACGTACTTCCTAAGGTTGGACACGTGGAACATGTCGTGCACACCAGAAAGCTGGGGAGGAAGGGCAAGCTTGCAAGCAACAGGTCCAACCCACTCCAGGACCTCAAAGGGCCCCACAAACCTCGACACGAGCTTCCCTTTCACCCCAAAACGTTGCAGGCCTTTCATGGGTGAAACACGTAGAAAGACATGGTCCCCAACCTCGAACTGCACCTCTCTGCGCTTCCGATCGGCATAGCTCTTCTATCTGCTCCTGACAGTGCGAAGTCATCTGTGAATCTGCTCAATCACCTTCTGACTCTACCGGATCAGCCTGGGGCCAACCTCCCACTTGGTCCCCACCTCAACCCAACTCAAGGATGTAGTACACCTTCTTCTGTACAGAGCCTCATAGGGTGCCATGCCGATGCTCGAGTGATAGCTGTTATTATATGCAAACTCTACCAGGGGCAAGTGCTCCTCCCAAGAGCCCCTCCAGTCCAGTACACAGGCATGCAAAAGGTCCTCAAAGCCTACTGAAACTCAGCCCAAAACTGGGACGTAAAATGGGTATCCCGATCGGATACAATCTCACATGGAACTCCGTGTAAACGTACCACATCGCGAATATACCTCTCTGCCAACTGTGCTAGTCCCAAGATGACTCGGATCGGCAAGAAACGTGCCATCTTCATTAATCTGTCTACAATCACCCAGACTGCGTCGTGTCCTCGCTGGGTAATGGGCAAACCCACCACCAAGTCCATGGTGATGCTCTCCCACCTCCACTCTGGCACTGGGAGTGCTTGCAACGGCCCTGTGATAAACGCCAGTTTATCATCATTCTTATGCATTAAAACAAACCTATCTCTTAGGATTTTACTCCGCAAACGGGTTTTTGGGCTGCATTTAGGCATAAAATAGGTTAGGCATGCATTGCATTTTTTATTGTCTTTTTAATATGTTTTTGTGAGTGTTAGGGATGTACAGATATATAGATCCCTAAAACCTTAGCACTCAAGAAGGCAAATGGTGAAGGAGAAGCCCAGACTAGCTGGAACTCAGCCTGATCCAGCTCACCTCAGCTTGATCCAGCTCATCGCAGCTGGAACCTAGCTCACTTGAACTAGGGATAGCTCATCCCAGCTCCATTCAGCTAATCTCAGCTGAATGGAAACTCAAGAGAGTTCATCTTAGCTCACCCTAGCTCAAGTCAGCTCAGATCCAGCTCAACTTAGCTGAGTCTAGCTCATCTCAGCTCCCATTAGTCCACAGGGAGCTCTAGCTAGCTCAGCTGAGTTGACAGGAGTTCACCCCAGCTCAGATCCAGCTACATCTAGCTCCACTCAACTCCAGCCAGCTGAAGAAGAACTCATCCCAGCTCAGGAAGCTCAAGTCCAGCTCCCGGGGACTCAGCTTAGCTCAACTTAGTTGAGCTAAGCTACCTTAGCTGCCTCAACCAGCTTGACCCTCCCTGGGAGCACCAGACCCAGCTCACCTTAGCTCATTGTGGTACAAGCCAGCTCACTTTAGCTTGGCTTAGCAGCTAGCAAAGAACTAGCAAGCTAAGCCAGCTAGAGTAGCTCCATGCCAGCTTTTTCAGCAGCAGCCAACTCCAGTTTCAGCTCCTGACTTCTCCTCCTCAGCTCCTCCCTCCAAATCCTAGCTCCAACACCTTCTCCCCTACTCCTCCATTAGCTAAGCTAGCTTAGCTTAGCTAGCAACCTGCTCCTTGGCCATCCACCACCTTCAAAGTCAACCCTAGCTAGCTAAACCAAGTTAAGCCTACCTAAGCTAGCTACCCTACTCAAGTTGGCACCACCTCCTAGCCATCCCTTCACCCCATTATCACCACCAAAAGACACCTTAAGTTGGCGCCAAAAACTACCCCTAACCACCTCTATATTGCCGCCAACTTTCAGCCCTTAATCCACCCTACACCTACCCATATAAGCCATCCTAGCCATCCACCTAACCCCCCCTTCTAGAATCCTTCTTGGCGCCAACTTAGACCCTCTTCTAGAAGCCATTTTGGCGCCAATATCAAGGGGTGCCAACACACATAACCACCCCTTAGGTGTCCCTTAAGGTGGCGCCAAACACCCTTGGCATTGGATCTTCAACCACCTCCATCTCTTCATCTTGGCCCTTCATTTCAAGGGACACTTTAGCCCCCTTCCTATTCTATAAAAACCCACCACCTACCACCATTTTAGGGCATCCTCCATTAGTGTAATTTGCTACCTAAACCACCTATACCTACGGCCAAGAAGAAGGAGTAGAGAAGGAGATTAAAGGGGCACATCACCAGCCCTTTTGGTGCCTTCTTCTCCCCACTCTCTTCAACTTGAGCCACGCCAAGGAGGAGGACTCTTCCACTTCAAGGAGGACGGCCAGGAAAGGGAGAAGGACCTAGGGTGGACGTCCACCCTTGGAGAGAAGCTTAGGCCACGCCCCCTTAGGTCTTGCCTTGGAGGACATTACCTTGGAGGAGCACTGCAAGGAAGGAGTTGAAGGATTCTTTTTAAGTTTGGGAGCCACCAACCTTGGAGTAAGAAGCCCTCTTATTCACCATCTATCTAGAGGATTTATCTTTGCTTTTCTTTATTTTAATTTTTCTAGTAGTAGAAGCATTCCTCTACTAGGCTTTTTTGTAAAACACTTTTCATCAATCTAAGTTGCCTTCTTTGCAATTTTCTATTTTGCATTTCTACTTGCTTTGTTTAGCATTTTCCACTCCCTCTCCCTAATTATTCTCGGTCTCCACTTACCTAGAGTGAGCTTAGGGAGAGGATTACTTGCCACTTGGAAAGTAGTAGTTAAATTGAAGTGTAAATTACCTTCCTGCCACAATTTCGCATGTTGTCTTAATTGAAAAATGAAAAAAATGATATATTGAAAAATATCAAAAAGAAAGTTGAGATCTATCTGTAAGCAAGAGGATTAATTTTGCAATTTTTGCCTCCTTGGATGACCCTAGATACTCCCCTATCTAGGATATAAATTTAAAAGCGAAAGCGGATCCGTGTGTTACAACGACATTAAAAACCAACTTTTACAAATCACGCGTATTTCGTTATCACTTTTTGACGCCGTTGCCGGGGAGGAACGGCTTTGCATTAATTAATTTTCTCTTGCTTGAAGTGGATCTCATCCCCTTCTCTTTCTTTCTTTTGTGTGTGCAGGAACTACAGCGGGAAGGCGGGAATCTGGAAGCGAGAGCTTAAAGTTCCTTTTCTTCCCGCGAAATTCAGGTTGGTTCCTCCTTCCGGTCACATAATTAATTAAAACTACCAAAAACATATTAAACTTGGCTTTCAGGATCCCAAACAAATTAATTAAGTGGAGTGGTGTTCATATAAAATCCATTGTTTGCTTGAATGCTTCTTTAACACCACTCCATTGCAAGTATTGGTGTTCTATTTTTCGGATCCAGATTTATGTCCGAACTTGAAAAATTGATTCCTAACACCACAGGCCTCCTAAAATCATAAAATTTCATATAGTGATTCCCAACTACGTTAGGAACATTTGTCCAAATTTTAGAACAATTGGATTTGTACTTAATTTTTTAAAATTCGTGGACTGCAGAGGGGTCACACCCTCTAATCTTCCTATTTTGCTACTATCTGCGAATTTTTAGAATTTTTTTACTCATCCAATTTTTGTGAGATTTAGCTTGCTGGAATCCTTGTGGAATTTTACACATCGTATAAAATCATAAAAATTTTTTGAGGTTGGTGGTAATACTGAAAAGTCCAAAATACCCACAGGTATCATTTATGGACTTTGACACCAGTACAATTAAAAATTCAAAACAATTGTCAAAAAAATTCCTAAAATCTTACAAAAATCTCTTTTGGAATGCTTGTTTGATTTTATTCAAATTAGTCATGTTGTTTGACTTGTTTGGACCACTACTTAATTCAGAAAGCCAAAAATCAATCCATTGGTAGTAATTTTCTGTCATAGGGATAATTGGCTTAGGGTTTCTCTCTTTCTTTTGAGAGACTCACATTAAAGGAAATTAACCATCACCAATATAACTTGTCTTTCTTTTTATTGTGAGATTTCAAACTTGTTTGAAAATTTAAAGAGAAAAACCCTAAAACACATTTAATTAAATTAAATCCTAAAAGACATAAATACAAGAAAATTGTGTGACAACTTGCTTTTCATTGGAGCCACTCTCCAATTCCTGCACACACACAAAAAAATCAAAATAACAGGGCAACATCCCAATAAACGCCCTCCACATTCCGTGTGCACTATAGCATCCTAGACTTAATTAAAACTTGTAGCAACTTGACCCCTAAGGCTTTATCAACTTAGGCTTGCTATTTAGGTCTTAAGTTTTCCTTAGTTAGTACCAATTCTATCATCTATATCTGGTGTTCAGGTTGAGGGGCCGTGTCAAACGACCAGACGCGGGTTTGTACAAGCACCTGAGGTTTTCCCTGGGAAACATTTGGGCCCAAACCTCCCCTTAAGCAAGTTGGCTAGATTTGTTGATAGAACAGGTATTCACTATTGACTACTTATTTCCTATATAGACCAAGTCTTAGGTTATTATTAGGGAGTCACATTTAAGTTAGGTCTAGTTTTATTTGTTTGAATTGCACACTTTCTCTCATCTCTTTCTCTTCTCCTCCCCTCCCGTTCTTCCATTTTATGCACGGGCGACGATCTCAAAATCCGCACTTGGAAGGACCATTTGATTTTGCCCCCCACGCAAAAAGACCACTTTTTCTGTCTTCTCCTGAAAAAATGGAAACACAACAAAATAGGTCCACTGACCCTTCCACTTCCACCTCTAACCTCACCACTAACCCTAATTCTAACCCTTCCACCCAAAACCCACCCACCATTAACTTCCCACACCTGGAGCTCCCTAATTTTGAGTTGCCCCACACACAACATCAAGACCCCCTTCCTGATCTTTTAAAATTGATGGCCGATCAGATTAATAAATTAAATTCCAATCAACAAACATTGACTAGGAACATCCAAAACCTAGCCAATCCAAGGCCAAACCCACCACCCCATCAGCAGCCTGTTGTTCCTCTAAAAGATTTCTATGATCCGTCTTATTATGAGGAACGACCAGGGGTGGTCATACCGAAGGGGGACTTTGAGATCAAACCTGCGGTCCTGAACCTAATTAAACACTTTCATGACCCTCCTAGGGAAGACCCTTTTAGCCACCTTGAAGAGCTAACTCTTCTTGCACAGACAACCTGTTCTCGAAATGTGCAAGAAGACATATGGCTGATGCGGCTTTTTCCATTATCTCTTAAAGATAAGGCTGCTTATTGGTTCAGGACCATTGGCCGACCCATCACAGCTTGGCCTCAGCTCAAAAGCGCCTTCCTCAAGAAATTCTTTCCCATAGGTCGTACCAATTCCTTGCGAAGATCTATTACGACCTTTCACCAAAAATCGGGTGAGACTTTTCATGATTCTTGGGAAAGATTTCAAGATCTTTTAAGAAGTTGTCCGCACCACGAGATTCCTTTATGGCAGCTCGTGCAAATCTTCTATCATGGATTAGAAGATCAAATTCGACATTTTGTCGACGCCTCGTGTGGCGGCAACTTCTTAAATAAAGATGCAGAAAGTGCCTATGACCTGTTTGAAGAAATGAGTGAAAACTCATTTAATCAAGCTTCCATGAACACATTTTGCAGAACCCAAAACCCGCAGTTCGGTGTTCATGAATAGGCACTCAATCTATCCCTGTCACCCAAGACGATCTTCAATTGATTGCTCAAAAACTCGACCAGATCTAACCCACATCAACTCAAGCTCCACACCCACATCTAACCCAACCTAACTTTCCACGAAGAGAAAATTTACACAATCTCAACACTACCCCTGCTGATTATTCTGAGGTTGCCCATGATTCACTAGGGAATTACAACTATCCAGATCTTAACCCCACTCAAAATATTTCTGCCATCCAGGAGCCCTTTAAAAATTCTTCCAATTGGAAAAATTACCCGAACTACTCCTGGAATAATCAAGTTTCCTCCCAACCATATCATTTTAATGGGTATGGGTCGAATCCAACCTTCCATCCTGGGCCATCCCAACAAGACATCAATGCCCAGATGATGCGAACCCTGCAGGATATGCAAACAAAAATGACGGAAGTAACCCGCACCATCAAAAATCTGAACAATCAGATTAAGGTTACTCCCACGCAAAGACCTGCAGGACATCTTTCGTCCCAACCCATGCCCAACCCTAATCACCAAGGAAACCATTATACAGGCAGAACTCCACACTATCCGAATCAGCCTCCTCCTAATCCACCACCTCAGCAGCCACCCAGGTTTCTGCAATCACAGGCCCCCCCACCTCCTCCAAATAATAATCCGACTGCACATGCAGTTACTTTGAGGAGTGGGAAAACCACCACTGACCCCGGGCCATCACACAAACCTGGTGACACACCTGTGCAAATTGACTCCCCACCTCCCCATCAAGAAGAAAAAGAAAATCAAAAATCTCAAGACAAGATTCCTGTCCCTTTCCCACAAGCTCTCTACCCCACCACTAACAAAAAAAAGAAATCTGAGCCCACTACAAAAGAACTCATGGAGCTATTTGGGCAAGTTCATATCAATATTCCTCTCCTAGATGCCATTAAATATATACCTGCCTATACTAAATTTTTGAAGGAGATTTGTACTCCTAAAAGGCAGGCCAAAAATCTACAACAGGTGCATCTTTCGGAGACAGTAAGCTCTGTCATACAGAGTAAGCTGCCTCCTAAGATGAAAGATCCAGGGGCACCTTTAATTTCTGTAATTATTGATGACACTACATTTAATCGCGCCCTTCTTGATCTTGGTGCCTCAGTTAATATTATTCCCACAAGTTTATTTGAAGAATTTCAGATCGGTGATTTAAAACCTGTTGAGGTTACCCTGTAATTAGCCGATCGATCTACAATCAAACCTCGTGGGATTGTCGAGGATGTTTTAGTCAAGGTCCAGAATTGTGTCTTCCCTGCAGACTTTCTGGTTCTTGACATTGAGGCACCTGAATCATTACTGGACTCCCCAATAATCCTTGGATGCCCCTTTTTGGCCATTGCAAAGGCAAATATCATTTGCCACATAGGCAAAATGGATATTAACTGTGCAGGCCAAACTATCACTTTAGATATTTTTAAATCCTCCAGGAGATTCCATGATGATAACTTCTTTGAGGACTCAGATACTGAAATTTCCAATATGGTGGAGGAGACAATGTTAATAGATACCCTTACAGACCACAATTTTTTTGAGGACTCTGATTCAGAATCAGTGGTCAGCGAAATCTGTGATCCAGAAACTTGTCGTGACCCTAAATTTATTCCTGATACCCCCCCTAAGCACCCTAACCCACCCACTATTCACGCACCTAACTTTTCCACACTAACTTCACCCAATCATCACCATTCCTTCCCTGACTCCTTTCTTATGGACCTGCCACCAACCCCGCCCGAGTTTGGCATCCAACCTGATTTAAAACCATGGCCAGACTCGGGCTACACTTATCATTTTCCATCCAACTTTGATCCCAATATTGCTTCTAATCAATTTTTTAGGGATCTAGAAGAAGACACCTTTTTTGCGGGCATCCAAGTGTCCAATTATTTACATGATCTCACGTCTTCCGTGCATACCTTCACGCCCGGCTGAATGGCGAAAAAGATAGCACTGGATGGGAGGTAACCCATCATTTTTTCTTGCTTTCCTTTTTTCTTCTTTTTCCAGGTTTTGTTCATCCTAAACCCGACCGTTCTTCACTAAGGTGATTCCTTTTCCCTCTTAATGCATGAGGACATGGCATATCTTAAGCATGGGGGGGTATTTTTAAATTTTTACGATCGATTTAGGATGTTCAAAACCTAAAAACATGCAATTTTCTTTAATTTATTTCCTGCTTGAATAGCCAAAAAAAATATATAAAAATAAAAATGTTGAAAACTTTTTGAGGAAAAATTTTGAAATCGAGACTAAGGTCGAAAAATTCACTTTTGGTACAATGGGATTTAATCTTTAACAAACTAAGGATGAGGACATGGATCTGATCATTATAATTTCAGGATCTATTTTAGACTAGATCAGATATCCTTCTCTAAAATTCCACCTTGCAATACGGAAAGTATTTGACTTAGTTTCTGATTCAAAAACTTGCGTGTCTTGAGAAACTTCTTGTGTCAATTTTCACACACAAGCCAACACTTAAAAACAACGAAAAATTTGAAAAACTCCCTTGTTTGGACTTAGTTAAAGTCTGAAGCAGATCATTAGTTTGAGTTCCCACCGCCGAGAAGAAGGAAAATACCTCCTTTGAGGACGCAATGTCAACATGTTACTGCCTCGGCGTTGCTCTATATCTATATTTCATATCTTTAGATGGAGCATTAAAGCGCATTTTAGTAGCTCAAGTGTCTTGGACGGTACTCTACCTATAGTGTCGGAGCAAGAGCTTGAGATTGCTTCGAGCGCCCCTTTTCACCACATCGTGTTTTGGGGTTGTGAGCTCTTGGGTGCTGTCATGGACAGAACTATCTCGAAGTACTGGTGCCAGAGCCCCCTCGAGGAATGGTAACGAGAATGATGATCCCGACACATCTGTTGTAAGACTAAGCTAAAAATAAGCATGGGGGAGAGAAAAAATTAAAAAAAAAAAAACTAACACGTCCTTATAAATGTTGGCTTTTCACAAGCACAGACACAAGGTTTTAAAGGATTTTGCAAGTTGAGAATCAGATTCATGAGCCAAAAAAATCCTAAAAACAAACATTTCAAGTCATCTGAATTAACAAGGGGTTAATTTGAGAATTTTCTGGAGGATATATTGATCCCGTTCTATCTAATGGTTGAATCCAAAAATAAATCCCGATGTTTATCTTTAACAAATCTTGTACCTCCACTGTTTTAATCTACCAAGGTCCCTTAATCTCTTTTTCTCCTCAAAAGTCGAAAAAATTAGATTTCCCAAAAATTCCGTTTTAAGTTTTGCTAAGAGACTAGCAAAAGATAAGCATGCGGGTGTGATAAACACCAGTTTATCATCATTCTTATGCATTAAAACAAACCTATCTCTTAGGATTTTACTCCGCAAACGGGTTTTTGGGCTGTATTTAGGCATAAAATAGGTTAGGCATGCATTGCATTTTTTATTGTCTTTTTAATATGTTTTTGTGAGTGTTAGGGATGTACAGATATATAGATCCCTAAAACCTTAGCACTCAAGAAGGCAAATGGTGAAGGAGAAGCCCAGACTAGCTGGAACTCAGCCTGATCCAGCTCACCTCAGCTTGATCCAGCTCACCGCAGTTGGAACCTTGCTCACTTGAACTAGGGATAGCTCATCCCAGCTCCATTCAGCTAATCTCAGCTGAATGGCAGCTCAAGAGAGTTCATCTTAGCTCACCCTAGCTCAAGTCAGCTCAGATCCAGCTCAACTTAGCTGAGTCTAGCTCATCTCAGCTCCCACTAGTCCACAGGGAGCTCTAGCTAGCTTAGCTGAGTTGACAGAAGTTCACCCCAGCTCAGATCCAGCTACATCCAGCTTCACTCAACTCCAGCCAGCTGAAGAAGAACTCATCCCAGCTCAGGAAGCTCAAGTCCAGCTCCCGGGGACTCAGCTTAGCTCAACTCAGTTGAGCTAAGCTACCTTAGCTGCCTCAACCAGCTTGACCCTCCCCGGGAGCACCAGACCCAGCTCACCTTAGCTCATTGTGGTACAAGCCAGCTCACTTTAGCTTGGCTTAGCAGCTAGCAAAGAACTAGCAAGCTAAGCCAGCTAGAGTAGCTCCATGCCAGCCTCTTCAGCAACAGCCAGCTCCAGTTTCAGATCCTGACTTCTCCTCCTCAGCTCCTCCCTCCAAACCCTAGCTCCAACACCTTCTCCTCTACTCCTCCATTAGCTAAGCTAGCTTAGCTAGCAACCAGCTCCTTGGCCATCCACCACCTTCAAAGTCAACCCTAGCTAGCTCCACCAAGTTAAGCCTACCTAAGCTAGCTACCCTACTCAAGTTGGCGCCACCTCCTAGCCATCCCTTCACCCCATTATCACCACCAAAAGACACCTTAAGTTGGCACCAAAAACTACCCCTAACCACCTCTATATTGGCGCCAACTTTCAGCCCTTAATCCACCCTACACCAACCCATATAAGCCATCCTAGTCATCCACCTAACCCCCCCTTCTAGAATCCTTCTTGGCGCCAACTTAGACCCTCTTCTAGAAGCCATTTTGGCGCCAATATCAAGGGGTGCCAACACACATAACCACCCCTTAGGTGTCCCTTAAGATGGCGCCAAACACCCTTGGCATTGGATCTTCAACCACCTCCATCTCTTCATCTTGGCCCTCCATTTCAAGGGACACTTTAGCCCCCTTCCTATTCTATAAAAACCCACCACCTACGACCATTTTAGGGCATCCTGCATTAGTGTAATTTGCTACCTAAACCACCTATACCTACGGCCAAGAAGAAGGAGTAGAGAAGGAGATTAAAGGGGCACATCACCAGCCCTTTTGGTGCCTTCTTCTCCCCACTCTCTTCAACTTGAGCCACGCCAAGGAGGAGGACTCTTCCACTTCAAGGAGGACGGCCAGGAAAGGGAGAAGGACCTAGGGTGGATGTCCACCCTTGGAGAGAAGCTTAGGCCACGCCCCCTTAGGGCTTGCCTTGGAGGACATTACCTTGGCGGAGCACTGCAAGGAAGTAGTTGAAGGATTCTTTTTAAGCTTGGGAGCCACCAACCTTGGAGCAAGAAGCCCTCTTCTTCACCATCTGTCTAGAGGATTTGTGTTTGCTTTTCTTTATTTTAATTTTTCTAGTAGTAGAAGCATTCCTCTACTAGGCTTTTTTGTAAAACACTTTTCATCAATCTAAGTTGCCTTCTTTGCAATTTTCTATTTTGCATTTCTACTTGCTTTGTTTAGCATTTTCCACTCCCTCTCCCTAATTATTCTAGGTCTCCACTTACCTAGAGTGAGCTTAGGGAGAGGATTACTTGCCACTTAGAAAGTAGTAGTTAAATTAAAGTGTAAATTACCTTCCCGCCACCATTTCGCATGTTGTCTTAATTGAAAAATGAAAAAAATGATATATTGAAAAATATCAAAAAGAAAGTTGAGATCTATCTGTAAGCAAGAGGATTAATTTTGCAACTTTTGCCTCCTTGGATGACCCTAGATACTCCCCTATCTAGGATATAAATTTAAAAGCGAAAGCGGATCCGCGTGTTACAACGACATTAAAAACCCCCTTTACAAATCATGCATATTTCGTTATCACCCTGCAGGCCTCTGATGCTCGGCCTTCACCTGCTGGCACACCAAACACTGCTGCACAAATTCACCTACACCCTGCTTCATTCCCCTCCACCAAGAGTCATGTCTCAGACCATGGTACATCTTTGTGTTCCCGAGATGTATGGTGAACTTGGAACCGTGTGCCTCAATCAGGAGCTCTCTCAACAACTCCTTGTCCCTGGGAACACACAAACGTCCTCTCATGCGTAGCACCTCGTCAGTAAAGGAGAAGTCTCCAGGGTCCCCTGATAGTACTTTGTCACGCAACGACTACAGGTACAGGTCTGTCATCTGTCCTATGATGATGCGGTCTATCAGCTCTGGCCTCGTCTACCGTGTCACAGTCACTGCCCCACTTTCCCCCAGTAACTCTAGGGGTCACCAACTGCCCAACTCCTTCATGAGTCTCCAACTCTGTGCCTGTAAACTGGCCAAGTGGGCAAGCGCCTTCCGGCTCAAGGCATCAGCCACCACATTGGCCTTTCCGGGATGGTAGGAGATGCTGCAGTCATAGTCCTTCAGGAGCTCTAACCAACGTCTATGTCTCATGTTAAGCTCCTTCTGATCAAACAAGTACCTGAGGTTCTTATGATCCGTGAATATCTCAAAGGTCTCACCGTACAGGTAGTGTCTCCAAGTCTTCAGCGCGAAGACGACAGCTTGCAGCTTTAGGTCATGGGTAGGGTAGCTATGCTCATGGGACTTCAGTTGCCGCGAAGCGTAAGCGACAACGTGACCTCGCTGCATGAGCACACCCCCTAACCCCTGCAAAGAGGCGTCCGTGTATACAACGAAACTGCCACTACTGTTTGGAATGGTAAGCATAGGAGTCGAAGTCAGTCTCTCCTTCAACTCTTGAAAACACGCCTTACAAGCATCTGTGCAAGAAAAGGACACGTCCTTCCGGGTCAACTGTGTCATAGGATGTGCAATCTACGAGAAACCCCTGATAAATCACCGGTAGTAGCCTGCCAGTCCCAAGAACTGCGGATCTCTATCACTGTACGTGGTCTCTCCCACCTAAGCACTGCCTCTACCTTGGCTGGGTCCACAGCCAAGCCATCCCCTGAAATCACATGACTTAAGAAGGTCACCTGCCTCAACCACAACTTGCACTTGTTATATTTGGCATACAGCCTACGTCATCTCAATGTGTCCAAAATCATCCGCAAGTGCTGTACGTGCTGCGCCTGATCCCATGAGTAGATGAGCACATCATCGATAAATACCACCACGAACTGATCCAGAAATGGTCTGAACACCTGGTTCATCAAATCCATGAAAGCAACGGGGGCATTGGTCAGCTTAAACGACATGACCAAAAACTCGTAGTGTCCGTACCGGGTGCGAAAAGCTGTCTTGGAGACATCGGTCTCTTTGATCCTCAACTGGTGCTAGCCTGACCTCAAGTCTATCTTGGAGAAGACCGTGGCACCTTGCAACTGATCAAACAAATCATCAATCCTCAACAACGGATACTTGTTCTTGATGGTGACCCTATTCAGCTGTCTATAGTCTACACAAAGGCATAGGATACCATCCTTCTTCTTCACAAATAATACCGAGGCTCCCCACGGAGACGCACTGGGCCTCACAAAGCCCTTCTCCAGAAGGTCCTGCAACTGGGACTTGAGCTCTCACAGCTCAAGTGGTGCCATCCTGTAAGGTGCTGTAGAAATGGGGCTGGTCCATCTGAACAGTGGGACAGACACGTACTGCTAGCAAGGTGCTTTCTCAGTGAAGCAAGCGTATGAGAAAATTATTAGAGCAAATAATGAGGTGGAATGGCACCCCATTGATAGAAAGATTTGGCTCCTAAAAGTTCCTCTGAAGGTTCAGATCTTATTGTGGCTATGCAGGTGTGATGGGTTGATCACTAGTGATCTACGACACAGGAGGATGGGGACTGTGCTAAATGTTTGTCCTCTTTGTGGATTTCACTCTGATAGTGCATCACACATTTTTTCCTCCTGTTTGGTCATGGATAAGATTTGGAGGATGGTTTTCCTAGAACCCCTTCCTTCCTAGGACTCAGTATGGCAAAGGTTCATCACTCCTGGTCGACCCGTGGGAGCTACGGCAGTTGTGTTGTGGTGTGTATGGAGGGCGCGTAATGATAAGCATTTTCAAGAGAGATAGGTGAGGTGTGAGATTATTGTTAAGGATTGCTGGTCTCTCATACATAGTTGGGCTTCATACCTGTAATTGCTTTTTTGTTATGGAATATAGTGCCTTTCGGATTGCTATCAGATCTTGATAGCAATCCTCAATGTTTCAAAAAAAAAAGAAATGGGGCTGGTCTCCGGCACCAGTGAGATCTCGAACTCGATCTCACACTCAAGCAGTAGTCTTGGCAGCTCCTCTGGAAACACGTTGGGGTACTCTCTGACCACCGGGATGCTCTGAAAGTCTGCCACGGGACTGGGCTCTGCCACTACACAAGCCAGAAAGCCCTCACACCCCTGGCCCAAAAGTCTCGCCGCCCGAAGTGCAGAAATGCACCTGAAGCCTCCATCCACCGCTTGTCCGTGAAACTCAAAGGAAGGCATCTCTGGTATGGAGAAGACGATCTTCCTCTCAAAATAGTCCACCAAAGCGTGGTAAGTGGACAACCAATCCATCCCCAGAATCACGCTAAAGTCCTCCATCAGTATCACAATCAGATCAGCGGGGAGGCTGTGTCCCCCAACACTGACCTTACAGCCTGTGCAAACCTCCTCAGCTACAAACAGCTGACCACCCAGACCTCTGATCACAAAAGGATCCTCTAACAACACACAGTCCTACCCTATACTGACAGCAAAACTAGCAGCAACAAACGAGTGCGTGGCGCCGGAATCAAAAAGTGTGTAAACTAGTCTGCTGGAAACTGTAACCATACCTGCCACCACTGAACCTAAAGCTCTAGCGTCTCTGTGTGTCAGGACGTTGATATGCCCCTCAGCTCTCGGTGTGGAAGAAGCAGCCACACTCTGCGTCGGACGGGCAACCGTTGGTCGGTACCCTCCCCTCGACTGCTGTCCTCCCTCACGTGCTTGGGAACTACGGCCTCCTGCTCGTCCTCCAGCGCTCGGTGCGGGGAGCATCTACTGACCTCTAGCCCTAGATGGGTAGTCCCTCCAGATGTGGCCCGGTTGGCCATACTGGTAGCAAAGGGGAACTCGACTCCCGCCCTCGGTAGGTCCCTGCTGATGGCTGGGCGGAGGTCCAGTGCTGGCAGCTGGCCCCTGTCGGGGGCCCCCAAAGGCCACTGATGGCCCCGCAAAGTGTGACGGCTCTCCTGCGGGTGCCGCGTGCCTCCTCTCTCGCCAGCCTTGTGAGTAGTCTGGCTGGTAGGGCCTCTTCCGTCCGCTGTCAGTGTCATGTGCGGCCGGGTTGGTCTCCTCTTATGTCATAGCTGCCTCCACAACTCTTGAGAACGTAGGCAGCTTCAGGGGTTTGACATACCCCCGAATAGCAGGCCGGAGCCCCTCGGTGAACCTCCACAAGCGCTCCTCCTCAGTAGCCACAGCTTTCGCGGTGAAACGAGACAGCTCCAAAAAATGCGTGTGATACGTGCTCACGGTCATCGTCCTTGGCGGAGAGTGTGGGACTCCCGCCTCCTTTGATCCTGCCATGTCTGTGGGAAGTACTGCTCGCAGAAGAGGGTGACAAACTGGTCCCATGTCGGCTTAGCCCTCTCTTGACCTCTGACTGCCCTCCACCACCTGTGTGCCGCGCTCTCCAACTGGTACGTGGCAAAGGCCATGCGGCACTTCGCAGGGGGGTGAAGGGTGTCAAACACCTTCTTGATCTGCTCGAGCCAGTCCTCCGCCTCAGTCGGGTCCTCATCCCCCTTAAAGGAGGGGGGCTTCAGCTTCCAAAATTGTCCGAAAAGCTTATAATGGTGCTGAAGTGGGGAAACGGGTACGCCTCCAGGTAGGGAGGGCTCATGCTCGAAAGTGTCAGAGGACGATGGGGGTGGTAGAAGACCACCCCCTCCCCCACATCCAGCGCTGCGTCTGTCTCGCGATCCTAAAGAGGACTCCCCCTCCATGTTCCCAGGGAGAGGCACTCGTGGAGGCGGGTGGAGCTCCTCTCGCACAATCTCCCGCATCAGCTGGGAGAGGTCCTGGGCCTAAACGCCCGGAAGTAGTGGTTGGTCCATTGAGACGTCGGGCTCAGCATGTCCGCCCCTCCGACCTCATCCACGGCCGCGTCCGCGGCCTGCCTCAATGACTCCACGTCGAGGCATCTCCTGCAAGGAGACGCGAACAACAGAACAGGAAAACGTCAATTCCAATGGACATTCAGCAAAAGAACCTCAGGACAGATGTCAAAAGGCACGTTGTGGTGTTTACTCTAGTTACAATCACATGAATTGGTTATTCCGAAGCTAGTTGGTTCACTTCTCGGGACGACCTTGCTCTGATACCATCTTGTTACGACTCGGTTCCCAAATCCCTACAGGACACGAGATTGAACCGACTCGACTGATCTCAAGACCCAGTTGTCCAACAAGAAAGTAACTAAAAAGTAGGAAAGTAAACCACATTCACTATGCTAAGCAACTAACAGTAACAAAAGTATAGCAGTAAAGAAGTAAATTATTACAGTACACACCACCATAACAGTAGAAAAGTAACCAGGTACAAGAATATAAAGTACAGAATGTAAGAGTACAAAGGTGCAAGTGACTACTCACTACAATAGAAAGAAGTAACAAAGAAGCTACAACTATTGGGCTTTATTGGGCCCAGCACCCTCTGGCTCTCAACACCTGGAACTGAAAAGGGGTTATGAGTATAAAATGTCAGCGAACGCTAAGTAGAGTGGCAACCAGCTAACTAAAGCAGTAAAGGTGGACAGGTAGTTGTTGTTTTTCAATTACTTTCTCTAACTAATTATTCTTTTCACCACTTGGTTTATTTATCAGTTCTCTTCCTTGATCTCGAATGTTCCTCATGGGAACGATCTTGATTGCAGTCTTTTCTGAAGAGTAGAAGTCGCACGTGGTGCTCTCCTGGCTGGGAGAGTCCCCCGTGGTGGTCCAACACCTAGTCAACCACCCCAAGGTCATAGACAGACGTAACAGTGACTACGACACGCGCGATAAGCACACGGGTAGCTACCCTGCACTGGCACGCGGTTAATCGTTTCCGTTAGCGGGTGCACCCAAAGCACAGCACGGAACCAGTATAGGGCCTAGCCCTCTCAGTAACAGGGGTCTAGCCCCTCTCAGTAACCAAACAGGGGTCTCGCCCCTCCACAGTCTGCGCACCCTCGCCTAACTACCCTGGTTTGCCCAGTGGGCCTAACAAGTCGGTGTAGGGCGGCTAGCTGAACCCCGGGTCCTGTGGGGTGGCTAGCTCTCTCCCTACACTAGTAACTCTCCCCGGTACAGTGTACACGAAGGCCACAGAGTCGGTGCAAAGTGGCCAAACCCACCCCGGGTCTCAACCCGAAGGCGGCAAACACCCCTTTACACTAAGAGGTAACATGCGCTCCCCTTGGTACCACGTACTCAAGAGGTGGCACATTTCTCGTCGCGTTTCCATATCCATTCCATATATTTTCAGTAGCTCAACTACTATTTCCCTATGGGGTTCATGCTCATATTCCTCAGGCCATGCCATACCAGGTTTTATCATTTCCATTTCCATTCTCATGTTATACATATGCAACTTGCATTTCTATCGTTCACACTTCCGTACACAGGTTATACACAGGTAGCTCGTATTTCCATCATTCACGTTATCATCCTAAATTTATATACATGTAGCTTATATTATATCATTTAACGCATACACAGGAATTTACATGCAACAGTTTGCTAGTACAAGTACTTTACATTTCACAGGCAGCTGTTATTTATTTACAGGCAATTGTTATTATTCTATCTACTCATTCAAGACAACAATTCAATCATCCATTACAGACATTTCAAGTGTTTCTCGCCCTAGGATTCATGTCATACCCTAGGTTCTAATCATTCATTCCACACATGCATTCAGGTTTGTAATTAAATTAGGGGAAGCCACTCTATCAGTAAACCCAGGAGTAGTGAGGGTTTGAATGGCAAGCTCATGTGCCTCAACGAGCCCTGAATCCGCAACGGAACGAGGTCCTATAATAAGGACCAATCATAATAGAATACTCAGAATAGTATAGAAAGTCTTCTAACAGGTAGAGGAATTCATACGGAAAACATCAGTATCTTAATTACGGAAAATGAACCTCAAACGGACCCTAAACGGGTCAAAAATCATATTGCTAACTCAAATCAGACATCTGGAACAACTCCCAGACATCTTAAAAGTGTCCAATGCCATACCTTAAGTCCTGCGCCAATCCTCAGACGTCCAGGGACACCGCTAGACCGTCTAGACCTAGTTCCAGACGTTCGACCACCTCTCCGGATGTCTGGAAGTGCTTCCCGTTGTCTGGTAGGTCGCCCAGACGTCTGAAATGCATGGGAGGGCATGTCCCGTGCCTTCCTGAAGTGAATCCTGCACGCAGAACTGAATCTTCTCAAATCGGCATGCAAAAGGGCGTTTCGGCGGAGTGGCCTGCATGGCTGTATCCGCAAAGAGACGTACCTTCGTGAGACTTCCTCCTCAGAAGTCTGGAACCTCTTACAGACGTCGACTACGTCGTCTGGACGTCGCTCCGAACGTCTGATTTTGGGAAAAACACAGAAACAGAACCTGCTTCTGCCCTCTTGCACCGTGCGTGGCCGTGCCGCACCCGCTCGCCTGCAGCAGTGTCGGGGAGAACCTCCCCGATGCACTCCACCTTGCACACTGATGTAAACCTGTTTACACTACTTAAGATGTCTATTTATGCATGCTCTTAAGCATAGGATTGCATTGCATGCTATAAATATTGCATAACATACATCATCTTGCATTTAGAGTAGTTTGAATAAAATGGAGGTTAATTGTCTCCTTTTTTGTTCATGGACAGGGCAAACTTTTTATCGGGGCCTTAGATCGACGATCCAACCGTACAGATGTGATCAAAGCGACGATTGGAGTTCAACGACTCCAAGATCGCCCTAATCTGACATCTGTAGCATCAGATAGTGATCAGGGAACCCTAGAAGATCAAGGGCCAAGATGGTGTGAATCCACACTTCAAATGACAAATTTGACCGCATGGATGGATTCAGATCGACGATCACAGCCTAACGACGTGAAAATCGACTCAATCCGACAACCATGGCACCTTCTACATCATCCAGAAGATGGATGACCACGTGGCGCCATCTCAGCCATCCAACCAGCCCTCAAGACCGCCGCTGTCTCTCCAAAGGAAATCCAATGCACGATCTGGGCCTTTGGATCTTCATCCAACGGCTGTGGATGCATGTGCCTTAAATCATCTCCGCGACCAACTCCCCTCCACAGCGCAGCGGGCGAGCACCTTATCTCGAGGCTCTAGCGCGCGTTCGATTCCTCGCGAGCGGGCGAGCGAGCGCAACTGACTGCTCGATCATGATCAAACAGTCAAACGCGCCCAATCCGCCCCACGCGCTATTGCACGCGCAGTGAAGACGTGGCATCGCACGTGATGGGGTGCGCAGAGGAGGCGGGCAAAGGAGCGATTTAAGCCATTCGATCTCGCGATCGGATGGCTGAGATCGGCTGGACGTGCGTGTGCGTTGAACGTGCGGGCAAGCGAGTAGGCGCGCGTGCTGCCTACTACACCCACGTTCGGACCTTTAGCGATGGTTTATTCATCACTGAAGGTCCTGAATTAATGTTTTAAGAGTTGTAATGACCAAATTGCCTCCACTCCTTGCAACTATAAAAGGAGACCCCCTCCACACGAAATTATCATCCCTTCCTTCTCTTCTCTCCCTCTCCAAAGCTCAAGAGAAGCTTGTCCCACACTCGGGATGCTTCTCGCGAGATAAAGTCAATTTTTCGTCCCCCTTTCGGAAGTGGATCCCACGACGACGACGACGTGCTGCGCCATTCCCGTTCTTCCTGCTTCGTTCTCCTCTGTCCTGCTCCGTCCTTCGTCCAGGCATCGTCCCATCCTTTCTCGTCCTCCAAGCGACCGTCGAGGAGGATATCTCTCTCCCCATTCTTTTTACTACTTTCTAGAATAGATTTACTGCTTTCTAGAGTAGATTTACTGCTTTCTAGTGTAATCATTTTCCCGCTTTCTTGTCGTGATATTAGTGTAATGAACAATCCTTTTGATAATGAATTCCATGTGCATTCTACATCTCTTTTTGATTTTTGTTTGTATTATTCTCTCTCTTTCTCTCTTCTATTTATTGTAAATAGTTAGATAGTTCTAATCAATTGAATTACTTTGTGACAAATAAAACAAACACGTAGTTTTTAAATCAAACATCCTCCTCCCTGTGTTCGACCCGGGATTTTCATTCCAGTATAAATTTTATTTGTTGAATACGAGTTCTTCACTTTCATACTACGACGACAGGTTTTTAAAAACCAAACATGTTAGCGTAGCAACTCGTGCATTCAACACGCACGCGCCACTCCGGCCGTGCGCTCACCAGCGAGCTCCCACGCGAGATCACAAGTTCAACTCCTCTCCCTCTCACGCTGCTCCTCCTCTCCTCCTCACGCCACTCCCGTGCTCTCGCTCGCGCTGCCGCTCTCGCTGGAGGGAAGGAGGAAGGTGGCTGGGAAGTGGGGGAAATGAAGGTGGAGGAGGGGTATATATAAGGTGGGTGTTAGGGTTTTGTAGGGAACGGAAGAGAGAGAGATGACGAAGGAAAACGAGGGGTACTGTCTGCGCGCAGCATACTTGCAGAAGCGAGTTCGTACCCAAGATTTTTGGTTTTCAGACGTCTGGGAATGAGTCCAGACGTCCTACCAGACATCCGACCCTCAGTCCAGACGACTTACCAGACGTCTGACCTAAAGTCTAGACGTCTTAAAAGGCTTAAATAGCACGGGTCTTAACACCTGTCTCAACCAAAACTCGCACTTGCTGTACTTGGCATACAGCCTGTGTCATCTTAAGGTATCCAGGACCATACGTAAATGTTGTCCATGCTGCACTTGATGCCGTGAGTAGACTAGGACGTCATCGATGAACACCACCACAAACTGGTATAAGTACGGTCTGGAAACATGGTTCATCATGTCCATGAAAGCAGCGAGGGCATTGGTCAGCCCAAATAGCATGACCAAGAACTCGTAGTGCCCGTGCTGAGTATGGAAAGCTGTCTTGGAGATGTCGGTCTCCTTAATCCTCAACTGGTGGTAACCTGACCTCAGATCTCTCTTAGAGAACACTGTGGCATCTCTCAACTGGTCAAAGAGATCATTGATACGAGGCAGCGGGTACTTGTTCTTGACAGTGACCTGATTAAGCTATCGGTAATCGACACAAAGTCGCAGGGTACCGTCCTTCTTCACAAACAACACAGGGGCTCCCCATGGGGATGCACTGGGCCTCACAAAGCCCTTCTCCAACAGGTACTGTAACTATGACTTGAGCTCTCGCAACTCAAGTGGCGCCATCCTGTACGGTGCAGAAGAAATGGGGCTGGTCCCCGGTACTAATGAGATCTCAAATTCGATCTCACGCTCAGGAGGTAGTCCTGGAAGCTCATCTGAGAAAATGTTGGGGTACTCGTAGTCCACCTGGATACTCTGAAAGTCGACCACAAGGCTAAGCTCTGCTAACACACAAGCCAAGAAGCCCTCACAACCCTGGCCCAAAAACTTCACTGCTCGAAGTGCGGAGATGCACCTAAAACCTTTGTCCACCTGCTGGTTGGGAAACTGAAAGGGAGGCAACTCCGATATGGAGAAGACAACTTTCCTCCCAAAATAGTCTACCAAGGCATGATAGGTAGACAGCTAGTCCATCCCTAGGATCACGCCAAAGTTTTCCATCAGGATTACTATCAGGTTGGCCGGAAGACTGTGCCCCCCCTATAGCGACCTCACAGTCTATAAAGACCTCCTCTTCTGCGAACAACTGTCCATCTGGCCCTCTAATCAGGAACAGAACCTCTAACAGTACGTTGTCCAACCCCAAACTGACGGCAAAACTAGAGGAGACAAAAGAATGTGTGGCACCAGAATCGAAAAGAATGTAGACTAATCTGCCAGAAACAGTAACCATACCTGCTACCACAAAACTCGAAGCCATGGCATCTCTGTGTGTTAGGGCATTGATACGCCCCTCAACCCTAGGTGCAGACGAAGCGGCCACACTCTGGGTCGGGCGAGCAGCAGCTGGTCGGTACCCTCCTTGTGATTGTTGTCCTCCTCCACGTGCCTGGTGACCGCGGCTGCCAGCTCGGCCTCCAGTGCTCAATGCGGGGAGCATCTGCTATGCTCCGACCCTAGATAGGCAGTCCCTCCTAAGGTGGCCCAGCTGGCCACACTGGTAGTAGAGAGGGGCACGGCCACCTCCCTCAATCGGCCTTTGCTGGTAGCTGGGTTGGGGGCTGGTCTACTGATCCCTGTCTGGGGCCCTTAAAAGCCACTGGTGTCCCCTCAGAACAAGACAACTCTCCTGCGACCGCCGTATGCCTCCTCTCCCGACGGCCCTGGGAGTACTCTGGCTAGTAGGGCCTCTTCCGTCCACCGTCAGTGTCTCGTGCGGTCGTGTTGGTCTCCTTATAAGTCAT
Source organism: Thalassia testudinum (assembly GCA_037157565.1). Taxonomy (NCBI): domain Eukaryota; kingdom Viridiplantae; phylum Streptophyta; class Magnoliopsida; order Alismatales; family Hydrocharitaceae; genus Thalassia; species Thalassia testudinum. Next base: position 153,924,755 of record JAZHRO010000031.1, read on the forward strand.
GGCTACCTCAACCACACGAGAGAAAGTGGGCAACTTCAGGGGTTTCACATACCCTCGAATCGTAGGTTAGAGCCCCTCAGTAAATCTCCATAGGCTCTCCTCCTCAGTAGATGCAGCTGTCGAGGCAAAGCGTGACAGCTCCAGGAAATGCGTACGGTACGCGCTAACAGTCATCGCCCCTGACGGAGAGTGTGGAACTCCAGCCTCCTCTGATTCTACCAGGTTTGAGGAAAGTGCTTCTCGCAGAAGAGAGCCACGAACTGGTCCAACGTCGGCTCTCCCCTCCTGGCCTCTGACTACCCTTCACCACCTGTGAGCTGCGCTCTCCAGCTGGTACGTGGCAAAGGCCATGCGGCACTTTTCAAGAGGGCGGAGGGTGTCGAACACCTTCTCTATCTGCTTCAGCCAATCCTCTGCCTCAGATGGGCTCTCATCCCTCTTGAAGGAGGGGGGCTTCAGTTTCTGGAACTGGTCGGAAAGCTCGTGGTGGAGCTGCAACGGGGAAACAGGTACACCTCTAAGCAAGGAGGGCTCATGTTCAGAAGTGTCTGAGGGTGGTGGGGGATCACCCCCTCCTCCTCCAGCTCGTACGACACTGCGACGGTTCCCCTCTCCCACGGAGGACTCTCCCTCCACATCCTCAGGGAGAGGTGGTTGAGGAGGCTGCTGGAGCTCCTCTCGTACGATGTCTCGGATCAGCTGGGCAAGATCCTGGACCTGGATGCCCGAAAGGAGAGGTGGCTCGACTGGTGCCTCAGGTCCAACACGTCCACCTCTCCAACCCCACCCACGGCCACATCCATGGCCTGCCTCAAGAACTCCCCATCGAGGCATCTCCTACAAGGAGATGCACGAAAAAGAGCAGAAACTGTCAATGATAGCAGAAAAATAAGATTCGGGAGTGAAGATCAAGCGATACATTATGATGGCTATCCTAGTTACATGCATGTGGGTGGTTATTTTTTAGACCATTTGGTTCATTTCTCGAGACAACCTCGCTCTGATACCATCTTGTTACAACCTGATCCCAAATCCTGACATGACTCGAGACCAGCTCGCCTCGACTAATCCCAAGACTTAGTCGTCCAACGAGAAATAACCAAAAGCAAAAAATATTCCACAACCACAAGTATAATGTAACTAAGTAGAAAATAAAATAGAGACAGTCAAAAGAACCAAAAGAGAATATCTCATAATAATACAGGCCATCACAACTAGTACAGTGGAAAGTAAAGCAGAAAAATATATCAGAAATAGTATTTCATATAGTAAAATACTTAGTATCACAAAAGAAGCTCGGAAACGAAAAGGTAAACACAGCTAAGGCTAGGCTCATCTGGGCCCATTTCCCTCTGTAGCTGGTGGTGCTGGCTGCTTAACTCCTTGACCTGAACAAATTTATATAATTTCAGATTTAGCGAACGCTGAGTAGAGTGGTAATTCAGCCATTTACATGTAATTAAGACAAGAAATTAATTAATTATTCACTTTCATTTAGCTCAACCAAGTAGTTCTAATTTTTTTGCTCCTTTATTCATCTAATCATTTCTTGATCTGGCCTGTTCCTCATGGGAATGATCTTGATTGCAGTCTTTTCCGTGATGTAGGATGTACACGTGGTGCTCTCCTGGCCAGGAAAGTCCCCCGTGGTAATCCTACACCCAGTCAACTACCCCGAGGTTACGGTCGCGACGTAGTGGTGACTACGGCACGTGCGATAAGCACATGGCTAGCTATCCTACACTGGCACGCGGTCAGTCATTTCTGCTAGCGGGTATGCCTAAAGGTACAATACGGAACAGCACAGGGCCTTTCCCTCTCAGAACAGGGCTCTCGCCCCTCAGAACATAACAGGGGTCTCGCTTCTCCACAGTCCGCGTACCCTTGTCCGACAATCCCGATTTGCCCAGTAGGCCTAACAAGAGTTGGTGTTGGTCGGCTAGTCCTAACCCTGCGGCTCAACCCAAAGGGGCGGCTAGCTCCTCTCTACACTAAAGGGACAGTTGCTCTCCTTGGTACCGCGTACACAAGGGCCAGCTCACTTCCCGTCTGCTTACTATGTATAGGAGTCCTCCTAATTCCCCTTAGGGTTCATGCTTGTATTCCTTTCATTCTATTTTCTAACATTCAGATCTCACTATTCACATTACGGGTTTCATTCGTATATCAGGGAGCTCGTGTTTTTCTAAAGAAAGCATCGCATCAATAGACTAATACATTTGCTAGCAAATTGATTTAACATGTATCTCAGGGAAGACAATGTAGCTTGAGCAAGATTCATTCGTTTCTGCCCTAGAGTTCATTTTACGCCCTAGGGTTCAAGTAAGTTATTCTAAACATGCACTTAGTTTTATTAAATCTTGGTATTAAAGCAGACCACTCTACTGGGAAACATGGGAGGAATGGGGGCTAGAACCGCAGATCCTGTCGCCTCCACGGGTCCTGCATGCTCAACTAGTTGGAGACCTATACAATTGACCAACCATGTCAAACGAGTCCAAAACTGTATACAAGTGACACTAACTTGTAGAGAAACGCAAGTGGAAAACAACGGTACTTCGTTTACGAAAATCGGATTCCGTTTGGGCCGTAAATGAGCCAAAAACACACATACAGTCCAAAATCAGATATCTAGGACTAGGCCTAGATGTCTTAAAAGATGTCAGAACTCACCCATTCTTTCTTGCGATTTCCTCAGACGTCCGAACCCCTCTGCAATCATCTGAGGGAAGTCCCAGACGTCAGACTCTCCTTCCGATCGTCTAGGGGTACAGTTAGATGTCTGGCGATGTGTCTAGATGTTTAAAAGTACCTCGAAGGGCGTACCGCACACCTTTCCAATGCTCTGCACCTGTGTATGCAATGCAAAGCCAAAAACGGCTAAGCCTTCCTACGGTAAGGCCTGCATGGCTGGAAATAGTGTAGAAACACGTACCTTGGCACTAAGTGTGCTTTCAGACATCTGGCCTCAGCTCCGAACGTCTTACTACTGCTCCAGACATCTGGTAGATGCTTCGGACGTCTGATATTGGAAAATCCAGTACGCAGAATTCCTTCACGGATTTCGTCTTCCTGCAGAGCCCATAGCAGCTGCTCCAGTAGCTGCAGGAGGTTGCGGGACCCCCTCCTCTCGCATAAGCTCCCGCGGCTCCTCTGTCCACGACTCCTCTCCTCGCACCTCCTATCTCCTTGGAGGTCCTCACACCTCCGACCTCCTCGCCGTTGAAGCCGCAGCGAGGGCAACTCCCACGTGCGAGCTCTCCTGCTCATGCTCCTCCAGCCGTGCATGCTCAAGTTCTCCCGAGCTCTCTCCTTCCTCGCTCACACTCTCACACTCTCTCCCTCTCTCCCCCTATCCCTGTTGTGAGCTTCTCTCCTCCCCTCGTGGCTGCAAGGGACAGGGAGGGGAAGAAGCTAAGGGATGAAGGTGGAGGCTGTGGTGATTGAGAGGGAGGAGGGGGTTGGGTTTAAATAGGAGGTGTTTAGGGTTTCAGATGAGGAGGCCGGAGGAGAGAGAAAATGCATGCATGTCACATGCGCACGAAAGGTAAAAGCACGTACGGCTTTCCCCACTTTCAGACGTCCGACCATCAATCCAGACGTTTAGACAGACGTCTGATGAATACTCCAGACGTCTTATCCAACCCAAGAGCGGTGGGTCATTTCAAACTCGAACCTAAACCAACCTAGGACGACCCAACCCATTTGAACCTAAACCCACATCCCTTCTACAAAATAAAAAGTCAAAAACCCTAGCCGCCTCCTCATTCCTCATCATTTTCTTCCTTTCTTCCACTCCACCAATGAAGAAATAAGAGAGAAGGAGAGAGGGTGTACCCTCTTCTTCTTCCTCTTCTCTACCACCATGGCATAACCTCTCCATGACCACTGTACGCATCACCGCGTACTCATTGTGTCTGCTGCGTTGTGGAGATTTCCTACACACTCTCCATCTCCATCAGCTTAGTGGTGACAACGTCGAGCCCTCGCACCGTGACCACGACCGTGTCTTCGACCATCTCCGCCTACCGCACCACCAAGGGGGGCCACCCCTATGTGTTTGGATCTCTTTCATCTCCATTTTTGCACTTTATCTTGTTATCTAGTGCGGATCCTGATCTGATGTGAGATTGAATAAAAATAAATTGGTGTTTGTTTCCTTCCTTGTGGATCAACCCCATGCCTATACGTGGTCCTCTTATAGATGTTTTTGATTCGATTGATGCACAATCGCAACGACAATTCCTTGAATTTCCTTTAGCGCATCTGATCAATCAGTTGTTTTCGCCAATCCTACTCATTGTTTGGGTGAATCCTTTGGTTAGGTGTGAAACCCAGTTTAATAGCTCTATCTAGCTAATGCAGTGATGGATTTATGTAAAATCTATATGCCAAAATCTAGTTTGTGGCACTAGAATTCTGTTTGGCATGATTTTTCTTTATACCTAGACTTGCTTAACTACAAGCATGTAGTTTATTAAGCTTACATTTGTTTTCCTAATAATAATGTGGAGTTCATTATGTTCAATTTAATTGCTAAATCCATGTAGGATCTAGCTGGGGTGTGTTGGTACCTGTTGATGGAGTGGATTATCCTTTGTTTGCTCTCGAGGTCATGCTTAGATAGCCGAGATTCCTTCTTTGTTTGAGTTAGCTTCTGGCCAATGATATCTTACATTATTGTGAAAGCAGTTTGAGCAACAAGGTGGTATTCTCAAATAAATTCTGCAAAGGCAAGAGAAGAATTTAGGAGTGCTAGTCAAAAAGCTGACGGTACTGGCGTAAAGGACTTTATGATAGTATGGGTCTTCGAATGCTAGCTGTATAGGTGGATTTTTTTTAATTATCTTAAAGAAAAATCGAAATGATTGGATAAGTATAGATTTTGCTTTGCACTAATCCAGACACATATTTTCATACGTAAGATAAAGAGGTTATATAAAAATTTTGGTGGTATGGATCAGTTTGTGGAGTTTGAGGTGTTATAGCCCGCAAACATCAAAATGTTCTTGCTGCCTGTTCAGAAGCATTTCTTCTTGCTTTCAATTTTCACATTCCTACCTATTCCTTTTAGCAGTTTCTCCGCCTCACTTACATTTCCTTATAGCAGTTTCTTGTTGTTTCATGCATAATGGTTGATTGGCAGCTAATTGCCATATCAATGGGGGTCTTTGATATATGTCATAGGTGCACTACTTAAAATTCTGCTTGAAATTATGGTATCTAGATGTTGCTTTTCATGTAGTTGCTCTCAAATGCAAACATAACAGGTATTTGAGAGAAAGAAGGCAATTTGGAGCACCGTTGGCCACATTTCTGCTGAACTAAGAGAAACTTTCCTAGATGCTTGGCAACATTCAGGTAATGGTTCTTGTTGGTTGGCATCTCTGCAAGTTATATGAATCTGGGAAGATGACCTCAGGTCAGGCAAGTCTGGGGAAGGTATTGACTTTGGCATGACTGCTAGGTTTGCTGTTATTGTTTATAATGTTCAATGATAAAAGATCTTTTTGATTTTCTTGAAGGCATGAACTTCTTTCAGAGCACGAGAGACTGTTTCTCTTGCAAGGGAGTTGTTCGGTGGGAATGGAATTTTAGCTGATTTTCTCCTAGCAAAGGTTTGGAATCTTAAAGTTTAATTTATAAACTTAATGCTTTTTGCAAGTTTTATACTGCAACAGGCAAGGATTCTTTCTATAAGAAGAATTACTCAGCCTATACCAGTACGACCTCCATTGCTACGGCCAAAAAGTTGAGGGATAACTAAGCATGTCATCTGTGAGAAACAAATGATATAATAAATCTATAATATTTCATTTATTGCTTATGTGCATCTACCACTAGAATATACCTTTATTTCTGCCTTTCTTATAGATCTTGATGGTCTTGGTCATGAGTGTACACACGTCAAGGATCATGGTGCAAGTCGTACTTGCTCTATTGGGACGGATCAGTGGGTTATGGAATCGTGCCCATAAAAGAAAGAACAAAATTGTAATCAATGGTTTGTTCCCCCGATTTCTTCCAACAATAAGCAAATGAACTTCTATATATGGTTAATTGACTTGACTGTTTTAATTTGTTGATAATTTTGAATCCGAAACTTGAAAGGTAGTGGGTTTGAAGTCTCAGTAGTTGAAATCAAAGCATGCCACGATCAATGAAAACACTAGCAAGTTAGCACAAAATTTACCTGATTCATTCTCTAAGAAAAGAGGGGGAAAAAGGCAACAAGGTTCCCAGGCTTTTGAGGACATTGGGGTTATGGATGCATGGATCTATTGTTTGCATGAAATGGCCAACTAGTTACTTTGATTTCTACTGCTCAAGTTTTACTTCATAGTCATCTTTCTGAGAATCATCTTTCTGAGAATGTAATGACTCATGGAAGACAATAAGAAGATTACATAAAGTTATTCCCTTGAATTCCTTGTGTTTATTTTGAGATGCATTTCCAAGAATTATTTTAGTTTGGTATGAGTTAAGCAAACATTATAAACTGTGACATCAACACTAGAAACATCTCATTTAAACGAAATCAGTTACCCTCCAATTTGAATTTAATTAACAAAGTAAAAGAATATCTAATCGCATGTGAACTTAATGGTCCTCGAGAATAAAGAAGCTTTGACTATTTTTTGTTTAGAGTTTCATGTTGATTGTTGCTTGCTGATTTATCTATCCAATTCTAGGGACTTAAATGATGATCTATATTAATGACCGGAGGCTCCAAAGCTACATTTGGGGCTGGTGATGCTTATACATATATAAATAGGAATTTCTGATTTCCCCACCTTTTCATAGTCTATGGAATTTCCTTGTTTCATTTTCCATGGAATCAGCGTTTGCACAATCATAACAACAAATTTGGTAGTTGTCCCTGGTTGATGGTTTCTCTATGCAAATGATAACCACCACAAGAAAATCAATATTGGTGATAATTATTTTGTGACGATCGCAAAACCGTCGCTAATAGTGGATAATTAGCTACGACTATATATTACAATGTCGCTAATTAGAGTTCGGAGGGAGTGTCGTGTTTTTGTTAGAAATTTTGCGATGGTTACGAATAAACTGTCGCCAATTGAAAAGCTTTACTGATGTAAACACATTTATTCACATAAACCGTCTATTTTTACGTGTTCTTAAACATAGAGTTGCATCATATATTATAAATATTGCATAACATTCATCATCTTACATTAGGTTAGATTGTATAAAGTTTAGGTTAATTTTCCCTTTTTATGGTCAGGTAACAGGGCGACATTTAATCAGGGCCTCAGATTGAAAATTCAACTATACGGATCTGATCAAGGCAACGATTGGAGTTCAATGACTCTAAGTTCGTCCCGATCGGACTTCTGTAGCATAAGATGTAGTTCGAGAAAGATCAGAGGTCAAGGGGCCAAGATGGTGTAAATCTATACATGTAACGACCCGGTTCCCGAGTCCCTACGAGACACGAGAACCGGACCGACTCGACTAATCCCAAGACCCAGTCGTCCAACGAGGAAGTAACCAAAAGACAGTAAAATAAACCACATTCAGCATGAATATAACTAACAGTAAGAAAGTACAGCAGTAAGGAAAGAAACTACTACAGTAGGCACCACCACAACAGTAAAACAACATTTATCATATAACAAAAACTGCAGGTAAAGAAGGTACAGCGGAAACAAAACTACTCACTAGAACAGAAACAAGAGAAGGTACAAAGCTGTGGCAACTCTACTGGACCCTACTCGGCCCAGCGTCCTCTGCAGCCGCCGACCCTGGCTGCTCAACACCTGGTCCTGAAAAAGGTAACGAGTGTAACACGTCAGCAAAACGCTGAGTAGAGTGGCAAACTAACTAAAGGCAACAGTAGAGTGTACAGTAGCTGTTATGTTCTATTACTTTCTTTTATTTACATCTTTCAATTTTTCTCACTATTTCATTTACTTCTCAGATCCTTTACTTGATCTCGGATGTCCTCGTGGGACGATCTTGATTGCAGTCTTTTCCAAAAGTAGAAGTAGCACGTGGTGCTCTCCTGGCCGGGAGAGTCCCCCGTGGTGATCCTACCCTCAGTCAACCACCCCAAGGTCACTGACAGACGTAACGGTGACTACGGCACGCGCGATAAACGCACAGGTAGCTAGCCCGTACTGGCACGCGGTCAGTCGTTTCCGTTAACGGGTGCGCCCAAAGCACAGCACGGAACCAGGGCAGAGCCCTCTCAGTAACAGGGGTCCAACCCCTCCACAGTAACCAAACCGGGGCCTTGCCCCTCCACAGTCCGCGCACCCTCGCCTGACTACCCTGGTTTGCCCTAGTGGGCCTAACAAGTCGGTGAAGGAGGCTAGCAGAACCCCGGGGCCCGTGGGGTAGCTAGTACTCTCCTAACACTACTAGCTCTCCTCGGTACTACGTACACGAGGGCCAACAAGTCGGTACAGAGCGGCCAAGCCTAACCCCAGGTCCCTGGGGCGGCTGGCCCCACTCTGCACTAAAACAGGTACAGGTACTTCCCTCGGTACTGCGTACCCAAGAGACAGTACAAACTACATCTCAGTTCCATTCCTTTTCTTTCCAGGAGCTCCACTCCTAATTCCCCGTAGGGTTCCAGCCCTTTATCTCAGAACATCATATGTTTCACTTTCCAGATTCACGTTCTCAATTTCCATGATCTCAAACATGTTTCTTTGTTCATAACAGGCAGCTGTTAATTAATTTCACAGGCAGCTTATATATTCCTTTCCATTTTTCCAAGACTGCAGTAATATACATTCCACTAGTTTTTCCATCCTAGGATTCATGCCATATCCTAGGATCTATCATACAATCTAGTTTTCCGGCCCTAGGATTCATGCAACACCTAGGAGCTATCATTCCATACATTTCTCATTCCTAGGATTCATGCAATGCCCTAGGTTCTAGTTATGATTCCATACTTTAACAGATTTTTTTAATACTTAAAACCACTCTACCAGGTACAACGGGAGTAATGGGGGCGTGGTCGGGAATCCCGCGCGCCTCCGCGACTCTCAAGACGGCAACCGAACGAGGTCCTATCACAAGGATCAAACACAAGGAGTGTCTCAAAACAGTGTATAGCTACTGTAGGCGGGTAGAGGAATAAATTCTGAAACGAACGCAACTCGAATCGCGGAAAACGGAGCCCAAACGGGCCCTAACGGGTCGAGAAAGACAATACTGTGCAAAATCAGACGTCTGGAACTCCTTCCAGACGTCTTAAACGGTGGATCAGAGAATTACCTGTTCGGCTTGGTTCCCCGGACGTCCAGAAGTCTGTGGGGACATCTCTCCTAGATCCCAGACGTCCGATGGTCTCTCCGGACGTCTGGAGGTCACTCCCGCCGTCTGGTACAACTTCCAGACGTCTGATTCGCAAAGGATGACGAATCGAGCACCTGCGCACAGCCAACCCTCCTCCCTCAGTACGGTCAGTCGACAAAAAGAAGGAGAAAGCGGAACTCACCTTTCAGACGTCTGTATGATCTCACAGACGTCGACCTTGTCGTCTGGATATCAGTCCAGACGTCTGATTCTGGAGATTTTTCCAGAATCAGAACCTTGCTCGGCCTCCGCTCGCGACGCCGCCCGCGTCGCACCTCGCGCGTCCGCTGCTCCGCCCGCAGCAGGTCCCTCTCCGCGACGCTCTGCGCCCCCTGCGCCCTCCGCCGGCCGGCCAAGCCGCTCCCGGCGAGCTCGCCCTCACGGCAGAGCCCCGCCCTCGCACGCCGCAGCTCCTCCGCGCCTACTGCGGCCGCCACTGCCGCTGCGCCCTCGCGTCCGCTCGCTCTCGCGCACAGGCAGGAGAGAAGGAGGAAGATGGTGGAGACGGGAGGGGAGGCGCGCCCCCTCCCCCTTTTAACGCCGCGCGGAGAGGAGGGAGAGACGGTCGCAGTCGCCTGCAGCCGCAGAGAAGATGCGGGATCGCAGGTCTGCGCGCACAGGCGCGCAGACGAATATCCCGTGCGAGCATAACTGTTCGCCAGACGTCTGTAAACTATCCCGGACGTCTGGTCAGACGTCCGGATGTGATCCCAGACGTCTTTACAGACGTCTGGGCCACCTCCCAGACGTCTTAAAAGACGTCTGGGGCACGCGCTCGTTACAATATAACAAACTCAAAGGAAGTTTCGTCCCCGAAACTTGCGCCAACTAGGGTGCGGAAAAAGGATGTCCAAATAACCATAACAAACTCAAAGAGGACCGAAGCCGGTCCGAAAAGACGTACCCGCGAAAAGCTCTGGGTACCGCTCCCGCATTGCCGCCTCAGGCTCCCAGGTAGGCTCCTCGTACCGCTGGCTCCTCCACAAAACCTTTACCAGGGGTACTTGCTTTCGTCTCAACCTGCGGACGGCTCGGTCTAGGATCTGCACTGGCCGCTCGGGGTAGGTCAGGTCGTCGCTCACCTCGACGCTCTCGTGACTCAGTACGTGGCTGGGATCGGCTACGTACTTCCTGAGGTTGGACACGTGGAACACGTCGTGCACACCAGAAAGCTGCGGGGGAAGTGCAAGTCTGTAAGCAACGGGTCCAACCCGCTCCAGGACCTCGAAGGGCCCCACGAACCTCGGCGCGAGCTTCCCTCTCACCCCAAACCGCTGTAAGCCCTTCATGGGCGAAACACGAAGAAAGACGTGGTCCCCAACCTCGAACTGCACCTCTCTGCGTCTGCGATCTGCGTAGCTCTTCTGTCTGCTCCTGACAGTGCGGAGTCGTCTGTGGATCTGTTCAACTACCTCCTGACTCTGCCGGATCAACCTGGGGCCAACCTCCCACTTGGTCCCCACCTCAACCCAACTCAAGGGTGCCGTGCATTTTCGTCCGTACAGAGCCTCGTAGGGAGCCATGCCGATGCTCGAGTGATAACTGTTGTTGTATGCAAACTCTGCCAGGGGCAGGTGCTCCTCCCAAGAGCCCCTCCAGTCTAGTACACAGGCACGCAAAAGATCCTCAAGTGTCTGTATCGTGCGTTCCGACTGTCCGTCCGTCTGGGGGTGGTAAGCCGTGCTAAACCTCAACCTCGTCCCCAAAGCCTGCTGAAACTCAGCCCAAAACTGGGACGTAAAGCGGGTATCCCGGTCGGATACGATCTCCCGCGGAACTCCGTGTAGTCGTACCACATCACGGATATACCTCTCTGCCAACTGTGCTGGTCCCAAAGTGACTCGGATCGGCAAGAATCGTGCCGTCTTCGTCAATCTATCCACTATTACCCAGACTGCGTCGTGTCCTCGCTGGGTAACAGGTAAGCCCACCACCAAGTCCATGGTGATGCTCTCCCACTTCCACTCTGGCACTGGAAGCGGCTGAAGCGGCCCTGCAGGCCTCTGATGCTCGGCTTTCACCTGCTGGCACACTAAGCACTGCTGCACGAACTCACCCACATCCCGCTTCATCCCTCTCCACCAGAACTCGCGTCTCAAGTCATGGTACATTTTCGTGTTTCCGGGATGTATGGTGAATCTGGAACCGTGTGCCTCCGTCAGGAGCTCTCTCAACAGCTCCTCGTCTCTGGGGACGCACAGCCGTCCCCTCAAGCGTAACACCTGGTCTGTGAAAGAGAAGTCCCCTGGGTCCCCTGACAGTACTCTGTCGCGCAAAGACTGCAAGTACGGATCGGCCATCTGTCCCGTGATGATGCGGTCTATCAACTCTGGTCTGGTCTGCCGTGTCACCGTCACTGCCCCACAGTACCCTCGTAACTCTAGAGGTCGCCAACTGCCCACCTCCTCCAAAAGGCTCCAACTCTGTAACTGTAGACTGGCCAAGCGTGCGGGCGCCTTACGGCTCAAGGCGTCAGCCACCACATTGGCCTTTCCCGGGTGGTAGGAGATGCTGCAGTCGTAGTCCTTCAGGAGCTCCAACCAACGTCTCTGTCTCATGTTGAGCTCCTTCTGGTCAAAAAGATATCTGAGGCTCTTGTGATCTGTAAAAATCTCGAAGGTCTCACCGTACAAGTAGTGCCTCCATGTCTTCAGCGCGAAGACAACAGCTGCCAACTCTAGGTCGTGGGTAGGGTAGGTATGCTCATGGGGCTTCAGTTGCCGCAAAGCGTAAGCGACCACGTGACCCCTCTGCATGAGCACACCTCCTAACCCCTGCAAGGAAGCGTCCGTGTACACAACGAACCTGCCACTACTATCAGGAATGGTGAGCACGGGAGCCGAGGTCAACCTCTCCTTCAGCTCCAAAAAACACGCCTCACAGGCGTCTGTCCAAGTGAAAGGCACATCCTTCCGAGTCAACTGTGTCATAGGACGTGCAATCTGCGAAAACCCTCTGATGAACCGTCTGTAGTAACCTGCCAGTCCCAGGAAACTGCGAATCTCAGTGACTGAACGCGGTCTCTCCCACCTGAGCACTGCCTCGACCTTGGCGGGATCCACCGCCAGGCCGTCTCCAGAGATCACATGACCCAAAAAGGTCACCTCCCTCAACCAGAACTCGCACTTGCTGTATTTGGCGTACAGCCTGCGTCGTCTCAGAGTGTCCAGAACCATCCGCAAGTGCTGTCCGTGCTGCGTCCGATCTCTAGAATAGATGAGTACATCATCTATGAAAACCACCACAAACTGGTCCAAGTACGGTCTGAACACCCGGTTCATCAGGTCCATGAAAGCAGCGGGGGCATTGGTCAGCCCAAACGGCATGACCAAAAACTCGTAGTGTCCGTACCGGGTGCGGAAAGCTGTCTTGGAGACGTCGGTCTCCCTGATCCTCAACTGGTGGTATCCAGACCTCAAGTCGATCTTGGAAAACACCGTGGCACCCCGCAACTGGTCAAACAAATCGTCAATCCTCGGCAGCGGATATCTGTTCTTGATGGTGACCCTATTCAGCTGTCGGTAGTCCACACAAAGGCGTAGGGTCCCATCCTTCTTCTTTACAAACAGTACCGGGGCTCCCCAGGGAGACGCACTGGGCCTCACGAAACCCTTCTCCAAAAGGTCCTGCAACTGAGACTTGAGCTCTCGCAGCTCAAGCGGTGCCATCCTGTATGGCGCGGTGGAGATGGGGCTGGTCCCTGGTACTAGTGAGATCTCAAACTCGATCTCACGCTCGGGCGGTAGTCCTGGTAACTCGTCTGGAAACACGTCGGGGTAGTCTCTGACCACCGGGATGCTCTGGAAGTCTGCCACGGGGCTGTGCTCTGCCACCACACAAGCTAAGAAGCCCTCACACCCCTGACTCAAAAGTCTCGCCGCCCGAAGTGCCGAAATGCACCTGAAACCTCCGTCCACTGGCTGCCCGTGAAACTCGAAGGAAGGCAACTCCGGAATGGAGAAGACAATCTTCCTCTCAAAGCAGTCTACCAATGCGTGGTAAGCGGACAGCCAATCCATCCCCAGGATCACCCCAAAGTCCTCCATCTGTATCATAATCAGGTCAGCTGGCAGGCTGTGTCCCCCGATGCTGACCCCGCAACCCGTGTACACCTTCTCAGCTACAAACAGCTGACCACTCGGACCTCTGATTACGAACGGGTTCTCTAACAATGTATAATCCTGGTCCAAACTAACTGCGAAACTGTCTGCGACAAACGAGTGCGTAGCGCCGGAATCGAAAAGCGTGTAAACGAGTCTGCCAGAAACTGAAACCATACCTGCTACCACGGATCCCGAAGCTCTGGCGTCCCTGTGTGTTAGGGCGTTGATACGCCCCTCAGCTCTAGGTGCGGACGAAGCAGCCACACTCTGCGTCGGACGGGTAGGTGCTGGCCGGTACCCTCCTCGCGACTGCGGTCCTCCTCCTCGCGCCTGGAAACCGCGGCCTCCTGCGCGCCCTCCAGTGCTCTGCGCGGGAAGTATCTGCTGACCTCCTGCCCTAGATGGGCAGTCCCTCCTGACGTGGCCCGGCTGGCCACACTGGTAGCAGAGGGGAACCCGACTCCCGCCCTCAGTGAGTCCCTGCTGTCGGCTAGGCGGGGGTCCGGTGCTGGCGACTGGCCCCTGTCGAGGGCCCCCAAAGGCCACTGATGGCCCTGCACAACGTGACGGCTCTCCTGCGGACGCCACGTGTCTCCGTTCTCGCCGGCCCTGTGAGAAGTCTGGCTGAAAGGGCCTCTTCCGCCCGCCGTCGGTCTCTCGCGCGGACGGGTTGGTCTCCTCGTAAGTCATGGCTGCCTCTACCACTCTCGAAAACGTCGGCAGCTTCAGGGGTTTGACATACCCCCGGATCGCAGGCCGGAGCCCCTCGGTGAACCTCCAAAGGCGCTCCTCCTCAGTGGCTACCGCTGTCGCTGCAAAGCGGGACAGCTCCAAGAAACGCGTGCGGTACGCGCTCACGGTCATCGTCCCTTGGCGGAGAGTGTGGAACTCCCGCCTCCTCTGGTCCTGCCACGTCTGGGGAAAGTACTGCTCGCAGAAGAGGGTGACGAACTGGTCCCACGTCGGCTCGTCCCTCTCCTGTCCCCGGACCGCCCTCCACCACCGGTGTGCCGCACTCTCCAGCTGGTACGTGGCAAAGGCCACGCGGCACTCCACCGGGGGGCGAAGGGTGTCGAAGATCTTCTCCAGCTGCTCAAGCCAGTCCTCTGCCTCGGTCGGGTCCTCATCCCCCTTGAAGGAGGGGGGCTTCAGCTTCCGGAACTGTCCGAAAAGCTCGAAGTGGTGCTGTAGGGGAGGTGCTGGTGCACCTCCAGGCGAAGGTGTCTCATGTACAGAAGTGTCGGAGGAAGGTGGGGGCGGCAGGGGCCCATCCCCTCCCTCGTGTCCAGCGCCGCGTCCGTCGTGTGGCCCCACAGAGGACTCCCCCTCTGCAACCCCAGGAGGAGGTGCTCGGGGCGGTGGGTGGAGCTCCTCTCGTACAATATCCCGTATCAGTCTGGCGAGGTCCTGGGCCTGGATGCCAGGGAGTGGTGGCTGGTCCACCAAGACATCAACGACAGCACGTCCACCTCGCCGACCTCGCCCTCGGCCGCGCCCGCGGCCAGTCTCGCCAGTCCCACGACGAGGCATCTCCTGCAAGGAGACGCGAAACAAAACGGAAACGTCAAAACAGACGGTACCTAACAACACTTCTAAGAGCTCAAGTCAAGAGATATGTTGTGGTGGCTACTCTAGCTATAAACATGTGAATTGGTTATTTTCCAGTCAGTTGATTCACTTCTCGGGACGACCTTGCTCTGATACCATCTTGTAACGACCCGGTTCCCGAGTCCCTACGAGACACGAGAACCGGACCGACTAGACTAATCCCAAGACCCAGTCGTCCAACGAGGAAGTAACCAAAAGACAGTAAAATAAACCACATTCAGCATGAATATAACTAACAGTAAGAAAGTACAGCAGTAAGGAAAGAAACTACTACAGTAGGCACCACCACAACAGTAAAACAACATTTATCATATAACAAAAACTGCAGGTAAAGAAGGTACAACGGAAACAAAACTACTCACTAGAACAGAAACAAGAGAAGGTACAAAGCTGTGGCAACTCTACTGGACCCTACTCGGCCCAGCGTCCTCTGCAGCCGCCGACCCTGGCTGCTCAACACCTGGTCCTGAAAAAGGTAACGAGTGTAACACGTCAGCAAAACGCTGAGTAGAGTGGCAAACTAACTAAAGGCAACAGTAGAGTGTACAGTAGCTGTTATGTTCTATTACTTTCTTTTATTTACATCTTTCAATTTTTCTCACTATTTCATTTACTTCTCAGATCCTTTACTTGATCTCGGATGTCCTCGTGGGACGATCTTGATTGCAGTCTTTTCCAAAAGTAGAAGTAGCACGTGGTGCTCTCCTGGCCGGGAGAGTCCCCCGTGGTGATCCTACCCTCAGCCAACCACCCCAAGGTCACTGACAGACGTAACGGTGACTACGGCACGCGCGATAAACGCACAGGTAGCTAGCCCGTACTGGCACGCGGTCAGTCGTTTCCGTTAACGGGTGCGCCCAAAGCACAGCACGGAACCAGGGCAGAGCCCTCTCAGTAACAGGGGTCCAACCCCTCCACAGTAACCAAACCGGGGCCTTGCCCCTCCACAGTCCGCGCACCCTCGCCTGACTACCCTGGTTTGCCTTAGTGGGCCTAACAAGTC
Organism: Thalassia testudinum; assembly: GCA_037157565.1. NCBI lineage: Eukaryota > Viridiplantae > Streptophyta > Magnoliopsida > Alismatales > Hydrocharitaceae > Thalassia > Thalassia testudinum. Next base: position 153,940,808 of record JAZHRO010000031.1, read on the forward strand.
GGTGAAGGAGGCTAGCAGAACCCCGGGGCCCGCGGGGTAGCTAGTACTCTCCTAACACTACTAGCTCTCCTCGGTACTACGTACACGAGGGCCAACAAGTCGGTACAGAGCGGCCAAGCCTAACCCCGGGTCCCTGGGGCGGCTGACCCCACTCTGCACTAAAACAGGTACAGGTACTTCCCTCGGTACTGCGTACCCAAGAGACAGTACAAACTACATCTCAGTTCCATTCCTTTTCTTTCCAGGAGCTCCACTCCTAATTCCCCGTAGGGTTCCAGCCCTTTATCTCAGAACATCATATGTTTCACTTTCCAGATTCACGTTCTCAATTTCCATGATCTCAAACATGTTTCTTTGTTCATAACAGGCAGCTGTTAATTAATTTCACAGGCAGCTTATATATTCCTTTCCATTTTTCCAAGACTGCAGTAATATACATTCCACTAGTTTTTCCATCCTAGGATTCATGCCATATCCTAGGATCTATCATACAATCTAGTTTTCCGGCCCTAGGATTCATGCAACACCTAGGAGCTATCATTCCATACATTTCTCATTCCTAGGATTCATGCAATGCCCTAGGTTCTAGTTATGATTCCATACTTTAACAGATTTTTTTAATACTTAAAACCACTCTACCAGGTACAACGGGAGTAATGGGGGCGTGGTCGGGAATCCCGCGCGCCTCCGCGACTCTCAAGACGGCAACCGAACGAGGTCCTATCACAAGGATCAAACACAAGGAGTGTCTCAAAACAGTGTATAGCTACTGTAGGCGGGTAGAGGAATAAATTCTGAAACGAACGCAACTCGAATCACGGAAAACGGAGCCCAAACGGGCCCTAACGGGTCGAGAAAGACAATACTGTGCAAAATCGGACGTCTGGAACTCCTTCCAGACGTCTTAAACGGTGGATCAGAGAATTACCTGTTCGGCTTGGTTCCCCGGACGTCCAGAAGTCTGTGGGGACGTCTCTCCTAGATCCCAGACGTCCGATGGTCTCTCCGGACGTCTGGAGGTCACTCCCGCCGTCTGGTACAACTTCCAGACGTCTGATTCGCAAAGGATGACGAATCGAGCACCTGCGCACAGCCAACCCTCCTCCCTCAGTACGGTCAGTCGACAAAAAGAAGGAGAAAGCGGAACTCACCTTTCAGACGTCTGTATGATCTCACAGACGTCGACCTTGTCGTCTGGATATCAGTCCAGACGTCTGATTCTGGAGATTTTTCCAGAATCAGAACCTCGCTCGGCCTCCGCTCGCGACGCCGCCCGCGTCGCACCTCGCGCGTCCGCTGCTCCGCCCGCAGCAGGTCCCTCTCCGCGACGCTCTGCGCCCCCTGCGCCCTCCGCCGGCCGGCCAAGCCGCTCCCGGCGAGCTCGCCCTCACGGCAAAGCCCCGCCCTCGCACGCCGCAGCTCCTCCGCGCCTACTGCGGCCGCCGCTGCCGCTGCGCCCTCGCGTCCGCTCGCTCTCGCGCACAGGCAGGAGAGAAGGAGGAAGATGGTGGAGACGGGAGGGGAGGCGCGCCCCCTCCCCCTTTTAACGCCGTGCGGAGAGGAGGGAGAGACGGTCGCAGTCGCCTGCAGCCGCAGAGAAGATGCGGGATCGCAGGTCTGCGCGCACAGGCGCGCAGACGAATATCCCGTGCGAGCATAACTGTTCGCCAGACGTCTGTAAACTATCCCGGACGTCTGGTCAGACGTCCGGATGTGATCCCAGACGTCTTTACAGACGTCTGGGCCACCTCCCAGACGTCTTAAAAGACGTCTGGGCCACGCGCTCGTTACAATACATCTTATGACAAATCCGACTACACGGATGGGTTCGGATCAACGATTGCAGCCCAACGACGCGAAAATCGATCCAATCCGACATTCGTGGCACCATCTACAAGAATAGAAGATGGACGACTAAGATGGTGCCACGTGGCACCATCCCAGCTGCCCAATAGGCCCAAGGACTCGCCGCTGCCCTCTCTCCACAACTACGTGAACAATCTAGACCATTGGATCTTGAGCCAACAGCCATAGACGCTCGTGCCTTGATTCTTCAACGTGACTCAAAGAGCTCCTTAGCGTAGCGGTTAAGGCACTATTCCCGCAAGAGGCACGAGTTCAAGCCGCCTGTGCCGCACCCTTCCTTGTGCACTTGAGCACAATTTGACCATTCGATCATGTGTTAATGGTTCAGATCAACGCATCAGGTGCACGTGTGATTCGTCATGAGGCTATACGCGTGATCAGATGCACTCCAAGCACGCGATGCAAAGGGCAGGCTGGCGCGCGATGATGGCCCTTTGATCTGGATCCAACGGCTTGGATGGTGGCCACGTCGTGCCATAATGTGTGAAGATGAAGCGGTAGTGGCGCAATTGTGGCCGCCCGATCTTGATTGGACGATCGAGGTTATGCCTAGCTGCTAAACGTTCGAAGACAGAGGGGCTTGAGTGCGTTTAAGCCGTTCGATCTTTTTATCGGACAGTTGAGAATGCTCGGCCAAGAGGCGTTGAACGGTAGAGGAAGGAGAGGAGGCGGGGGTGTGCAGACCTTCAACCACGATTGGGCTTTAGTGATGAATAAATTCATCACTAAAGACCACCTTGTTTATTGTTTTCAACTTGAAATACCTCATTTGCCCCCTTAATCTTCACTTATAAAATCCCTACGCCCCCCACATTTCCATCATCCCTTCCTCTCTTCTCTCATCCCCTCTAAAGCTCTAAGATCTTGTCCCAAACTCGGGATGCTCTATTAGAGTTAAAAATATAATTTTTCCATTTCACCTCCTTCGTAGAGCATCCCGCGGTTGTCCTCTCACCACCATTTGGGAAGCGGATCCCACTACGACATCGTCCTGCCCCATTCTCCATCGTCCCTCGCCGTTCTCCTTCATCCTGCATCTCACCACCATTGTCCGGGCGCTCCGTCGTTTCGGCTTGTCTTCTAAGCAACCGTCAAGGAGGATAACTTCTCTCCACCTTCTTTTACCGCTTTCTAGTGTAGATTTTCCGCTTTCTAGTGTATATTTCTTGCTCTCTAGTGTAGCAAGTAGTTGTAATGAACATATCTATTTTCTCTTTATTTGTAATATTATCTCTCTTTCTTCTATTATTTATTCTTTAAGTAGATAGCTAGTTTATATTCAATTTGACCAGCTAATCTGCTTCGTGACAAATAAAACAAACGTGATTTTTAATTAAACGTCCGCCTCCCTGTGTTTGACCTGGAATTCTTTTTGAGTTTCGGTTAAATTTATCTGTTGACAATTTTTCTCGCAAATCGCACTACAACGATGAGTTTTCAAAACTCAACTCCGTTTGCGCAGATTTTCCGCTTCAGCATTTTGGCGTCGTTGTCGGGGAGGTAACACTCTTTGATTTTTCACTTTTTCCTGACTTACTTATCTTTTACCTCACTTCTCTCCTTTCATATTGTGATTGCAAGTACTCTCTCAATACAGAAAAAAGCGGTAGATTAGAGTAAAGTGATATTGAAGGGTCTGTAAGTTTACCCCCACCTCCCCACCCACTAGTTTTCATTCCACCAAGTAATAACATAAACAAAAAATCGACTTAGGTGTTCTTATAAACTCTAAGGTTAGTTTTTGATTGTTTGTTTGTCACCTCCACCCGCCTCACCCTCCACATATAAAAAAGAAAAATTAAAAAAAATCTCACAGAGGTACACAACCTCTTCTGATTTTCAAACTCAACCGGTAAGCCGATCTTTAGAACCGGTACACACATCAACACATAATTGAGTAGAAATCAGATTAGGCAATCACTTGTGTGCCTAATAAAGTAGTGCATCAGGCCAATTGTTTGAATTGTTTGGGCTACACCACTTCAACTAAAAATAACTCATTAAGTAGCTGCCACATGGTTTAACTTTTAAGGATTTACCAGGCACTCCACATTCTTTTGTGCTTTAAAGGAAAACATCTTCACCTGCTCTTTCAAAACTTGGTGTGCCAACTGAACTTGATTGAATACACCTAAAGTTGAATCTTAAAAGCTACTAAGCTAGATTTAAACCCTAAAATTCACCACATCCAAAAATAATCTTGCTTGAAAATATATGTTGTGCGCACACACACATATAAATCAATTATTAAGGGCACAACCCAGATAAAGGTCCCATCACATTCCAATGCACATTCAAACCTAACCCTAATTAAAACTGAGTAGACGTTGGCCCAAAGGATTGGACTCGCTCTTTGGAGCCTAGACCGAGATTATTTTCGATTACTCTATTTCTACCATTCAATTTGATGTCTAGCTAGGAGAGCAGAATCAAACGATCACGGCTGGGGGGTACACTAGGAACTAAAGGTGCAAGTCAAAGGAAGAACCTTCTCCCCAGTCCCTCCCTCTAACTGGTTGGATTGACCAGAAAGAAGTAGATTAAATCGTTTCTTTATCTCAAGACGGGTTCTGGGAGTCTGTAAGTCTTTTGGCTAGCCCACTTAAGGACATGTTTGTTTGTTTGTTTTGCAGGGCACCTTTCTTCCTCCCGTTCTATCATGTATCCTTCCACATCCTATTCACACTTCAACTTCTACCCTCCTACTACTACTTATTCCCAAAATGATTATTATTCCAACCAAACTTATTCTCATCCATCTTCTAGCTGGGATAATCCTGATTGGGAATACAGTTTCGGACCTCCATGTTTAGGGTCTAACCCTGGACACCATAATCTTGATTCTTATCCTTCTTCGAGCTACATCGATTATAGATCACCGCCCTCATTTAGACAACCTAATATGATTTACAATCAAGAAGGATATGTTGATCCTTACCCTTCCCCAGATTATACTACATATAGGTCATCACCCCTGTTTGAACAACCCGAAATGACCTATTATCAGGGAGGGTATCAAAAACCTCAATTCATTAACTCCCCTGTACTGAACCCAAACCCACCCAACCCTGAACCAAACCATTTGGTTCAGGTTAACTAGGTCCAAGATAAGGTGTTGGCTAACTTAAGGAATACCATACAATCCTTAGAAGCTCAGCCAACACCTTGCCCTGAAGAATTGAAGCCCTTGATTGAAATGATTGATGATCTTAACAAGTATCTGTTAGATTGGCTCCAGGATGTTAAGGATAAGGGCCCAGGTGAGTTTTTACTTGGGAAGTTATCTAAATTGAGGATGAGATTTGTGATTGGTTTAGTCCAATCTTGGGAGGATTCCCAGGATGAACCCCTAACAAGAATGCCGATGTCAAAATCCACTCAAGCACCTGTAGGGGGGGCACATTTTACGAGACCAGGGTTGACCAGGTTATTCTAGAGCAATCAAATAAGGATGACTTGATTACTTCACCTGAGATCCCTGAGCCGGGGTACGAAGAAACGTATGTCTCCATGGAATAGAAAGTGATTAATGATTTTGAGGCATACATTAATGCGGACTTAGAATTCTTTAATTCTGAAGATGAAGAATCATTATGCGAAGTCTCACATGAGTTTACTGCACACGATTTCAGTGAGATGACTAGGCCTGAGGAATCCGATAAATCATTTGATGGCCCTAAAATTGAGGAACTTGATCCTGTTGGGGCTCGCATTGTGGATTCAGATCTTGATTTCATGAAGGATTCAATTCAAAGCCCCATTCCTCAATTATACCCCTTTGAGCATATTGATGAATTTGATTTTGAGATCACTAGACCCAAGTCAATTCTAATTCAGTCGCATTTTTAGACTTGAAAATTTCAGATGGGGTTATTAACATGCATGAGGTCTCAGAATTTGAAATACTGATTGCGGAGGATAGGAAGTGGGAAATGAAGCTTTGGAGGAAGCAGAAGATTAAGTCTAAGGGTTCCTATTTGTCTAAAACCACCAACTCTCTACTAGGATCCTTATGACATCTTTGATTTAGAGGATGTCCAACCCAAGTGCACATTCATTAATTATCCTTTTGAGCTTAATTTCTCTGTAACCCAACCTTTTGGACTTGGGTTGCATCCTCACAAATTGCAAGCCCGACCCCACTTGCATACTGATCTCAGGTTTTGGATAATTTTTATCTAGAACCTTAGATATACTCGACCATGGGGTATGGGTTTGCATCATAATTTGGTCCACATCTGTGGACATCTGCTGGCAGGTCCTGAGGTTAATCTTTTTATTCTGATTCTGATCTGCACCTGTGAATTTTTTATTTATTCTTCTTTGTATACTGTGCCTAGCTAAAGGCACTAAATTCAGCACATATACAGTTTCTTTTCATCTCAGAGCAGACCTGTTATTCATGTAATTCAGGTGCTTTCTACTTTACTTCACTCTATTTTATGTCTTTTTAATACAATGAGGACATTACATTAGATGGCCATGAGGGGGTGGATATTCATCACTGAATTATTTCGTCAGCTCTGTAGATTCTTTTTGTTTTCTTTTTATTTATTAATAAAAAAATTAAAAAATTGTGGAATTAGGAAAGAGAACTTGGGCTTTAGAAAATTTTCAATCTTAGGAAATAAAATTGTATGACTTGAATGCTTAGACCCTTTAGGTCTTCGGAATTAATCAGCCTAGGTGTCCACTAAAATGTGGATTTGTTTCTTGAGTCATTGCCATTATAAATTCAGATTTTAATTTGTTAAATAAGTTGGGGTGAGAAGTACACGACCTATCAACCCACCCTCTGATTTGAGAGAATTTTAAGTCTAAGCATCAACACACTATTGGCACTGACTTGCTTTTCGGCGATTTTAACGGAAATTGAGTAGCTAATGAACCTTCTAGGGTGGTATGGTTGGTAAGTTATTGTAGGTAATAGCCCATTGGTAGGTTGTCCAGAGCCCAGTCACACAACCATTCTTTTCCTTCTGCTTTTAGGTAAATCTTAGATTAGGGAAGCCACCTACTTAGAAAAAAATAGAGGAAAAATATCCAAAAAGAAAAGAAAAAAAAATAGAAAAGTTGAAAAGTAAAGAAAAAAGAAGAAATAAGCCACACTTCACTGCACGAGTATAGCTGGCAAGTTATAGTGGGTAACAGGCCATTGGTAGGTTGTCCAGAACCCAGCTCAAGAAATGCATGTATAATTCCAAAACACTTAGGAAGAAGCGGAGAAGTAGAATAAGCCGGGGAGATATACACTGGGTTCGCCCTTGTGCTGACCCCATGAAAATAAAAGTAGGAAGAAAGCTATCGGTCGAATAGATACGCCTTTAGGTAGAATTTCTTTTCAAGGTCACTTAGGGGCGTAGAAACCCGAAGTTCGTTCTAATCGTTGATTAGTGAGTCTGTCACATTTCACATAAAGATGCTTAGAACTTAGGGTTCTCTACTAGTCTTGGGTGAGTTGAGTGGCCGTAGAAAGCTACTTCGAAACCCTAAACTCAAAAATCCAAAAAAGCTAGAAAAGAAGAAAAGAAGGAAAAGATCCTTCTTTGAATGAGACGAAGGCTTGAGGCGGTCTGCATTTTGGTAGACACTCGGGCGTTGTTTTGTCTCTGTAGTTCAAGTCATAGTTGAAATCTCTAAGTGTTGAAAAATAACTATTGCCCAAGAAATTTGACCTAATTCTCTTATAAATAGCATGTAGTTTTGCTAGGGACTAACAAAGGATAGGCATGGGGGTGTGATGTAAACACATTTATATCACATAAACCGTTTATTTTTGCTCTTTCTTAGACATAGAGTTTCATCATATATTATAAATATTGCATAACATGAATCATCTTGCATTTAGGTTAGGTTGTATAAAGTTTAGGTTAATTTTCCCTTTTTGTGGTCAGGTAACAAGATGACATTTAATTGGGGCCTCGGATTGAAAATCCAACAGTATGGATCTGATCAGAGCAACAATCGGAGTTCAACGACTCGAAGATCGCCCCGATCGGATTTCCATAGCATCAGATGCAATCCGAGAAAGATCAAAGGTCGAGAGGCCAAGATGGTGTAAATTTGTACATCAGATGACAAATCCGACCGCATGGATGGGTTTGGATCAACAATCGCAGCCTAACAACATGAAAATTGATCCAATCTGACATTCGTGGCACCATCTACAAGACATAGAAGATGGACGGCCAAGATGGCACCATGTGGTGCCATCCCAGCCGCCCAACCGACCCAAGGACCCGCCACTACCCTCTCTCTCCTGAACTATGCAGACAATCTAGACCGTTGGATCTTGATCCAACGACCATGGACGCTCATGCCTTGAGTCTTCAACGCAACTCAAAGAGCTCCTCAACGCAGCGGTTAAGGCACTGTTCCCGCAAGAGGCGCGAGTTCGAGCCGCCCATGCCGCGCCCTTCCTCGTGCGCCTAAGCATAATTCAACTATTCAATCACATGTTAACGGTTCAGATCAATACATTAGATGCAAGCTCTATTCGACGTGAGGCTATATGCGTGATCAAACGCACTCCAAGAACGGGATGCAAAGGGCTGGCTTGTGCGTGATGATGGCCCTTCGATCTGGATCCAGAGGCTTGGATGGTGGCCACGTCGTGCCATAACGTGTGAAGATGAAGCAGTTTTGGCGCAATTGTGGCCGTCTGATCTTGATCGGATGGTTAAGGTTACGCTTAGCTGCTCAACGTTCAAAGACAGAGGGGCTTGAGTGCGTTTAAGCCGTCCGATCTTTCTATTGGACGGCTGAGAATGCTCGGCTAGGAAGCACCGAACGACAGAGGAAGGAGAGGAGGCGGGGGTGGACAGACCTTCAGCCACAATTGGGCTTTAGTGATGAATAAAGCCGTCACTAAAGTCCCCCTCATTTATTGGTTTCAACTTAAAATACCTCTTTTGCCCCCTTAGTCTTCACTTATAAAAAGCCCTACGGCCCCCACATTTCCATCATCCCTTCCTCTCTTCTCTCACCCCCTCCAAAGCTCTAAGAGCTTATCCTAAACACGGGATACTCCATTAGAGTTAAAAATACAATTTTTCCACCTTCTCACCTCCTTCGTAGAGCATCTTGCGGTTGTCCTCTCACCGCCATTCAGGAAGCGGATCCTGCTACAACGTCGTCCTGCCCCGTTCTTTGTCATCCCTCATCGTTCTCTTTCATCCGGCATCTCACCACCTTCGTCCAGGCACTCTGTCATTGCAGCTCATCCTCCAAGCAGCCGTTGAGGAGGATAACTTCTCTCCACCTTATTTTACCGCTTTCCAGTGTAGATTTTTCGCTTTCTAGTGTAGATTTTCTACTTTCTAGTGTAGCAAGTAGTTGCAATGAACATTACTCTATGATAATGAGATCCATGTTTATTCTATCTTTGTTTTCTCTTTATTTGTAATATTCTCTCTCTTTCTTCTATTATTTATTCTTTAAGTAGATAGCTAGTTTAGATTCAATTCGACCAGCTAATATACTTCAAGACAAATAAAACAAATGTGATTTTTAATTAAACATCGGCCTCCCTATGTCCGACATGGAATTCTTTTTGAGTTTCGGTTAAATTTATTTGTTGATGATTTTTCTCGCAAATCACACTACAATGACGGGTTTTCAAAACTCAACTCCGTTTGCACAAATTTTCCGCTTCAACATTTTGGCGTCGTTGCCGTGGAGGCGACGCTCTTTGATTTTCGCATTTTCCCATCTTACTTATCTTTTACCTCACGTCCCTCCTTTCTTATTGTGATTGCAGGTACTCTCTCGAGATAGGTAAAAGTGGTAGATTGGAGTAGAGTGTTGTTGAAGGGTCTGTAAGTTTACCCCCACCTCCCCACCCACTAGTTTTCATTCCACCACGTAATAACACAAACAAAAATCAACCTAGGTGTTCTCATAAACTCTAAGGTTAGTTTTTAATTGTTTGTTTGTCACCTCTACCTACCTCACCCCTTCTTTGGGTGCAGCACTTGAGACCAATGAGCTATGGAGGTTTTGTGTCAAGAAGACTTGATAACCATTTAAGAGACGAGGCACGCCTATGGCCGTTGGATGAAGATCCAATGGCCCAGATCTGATGGTACAGATGGGAGAGGCTTAAGGGGTTGCTGTTGGCTGGTGATGGGAGGCCCAGATGGCGCTACGTGGCCCCATTTGGGCCATCCATCTACTTCTGTTGCAGAGGGTGCTACGGTGCTTGGATTGAGTTGATTTCTGCGCTGCCGAACTGTGATTGTCGCTCAGGATTCATCCATACAATCGAATTTTTCATCCGAAGCCTGTAAGGATGTCTCATTACCTCCTAGCCATTAATCTTCCTCGGACTTCATATGATGTTACGGGATTCCAATCTAGAGGATTTCAGAGGCATTAGACTCCGATCGTCGTCCTGATCAAATCCATACGGTCAAATTGTCCACCCAATGCCCTGAAATAAATCTTCTTCCCTCCTGTTCATAAAAAGGATGTAATTAACCTAAAATATACATAACTACTCTAAATGCAGGATGATGCATTCTATGCAATATTTATAATATGAAATGCAAATCTAAGCCTAAGAACATGCATGAATAGGCATTTTAACCTAAATAAATGTGTCTACATCATACCCCCATGCCTATCTTTGCTAGCCCTAGGAAAATTAAACTACATGCTATGTATAAAATCAAAATTAGGATTAGATTGCTTAGGCCTAAGTCATTTATTAACAATAGAAAATTTCGACTACGATCCTAAACAATGAAAACTCAAAAGTACTCGGGTGTTTGCCAGAATGCAGACCGCCCAAGTCCTCGCCTTATTTGAAAAGGGAAGATAGATTTTTTTGTTTTTCTTCTTTTCTTATTCTTTTGGACTTTTGGAGTTTGAGAGTGTCGGGATAACCTTTTACGGTTACCCGACCTGCCCAAGACTCAAAAAGGACTCTAAATGCTAAGCAACTAGTGAAAAGAGTGCAAGACTCACTAGGCGGCAGTTAAAACAGACTTTGGGTTTCTACGACCTTGGGTAACCTTGCCTAAAGGTTTATCTTTTCGAACGGTAGCTTTCTCCCTACTTTTATTTATGGGGTAAAAAAAAGGGTGAACCTGGTGTATATCTCCCCAGTTTATTCTACTTCCCCACTTCTTCCCTACGTGTTTTGGAAATTATTGTGCATTTTTGTGAGTTGGGATCTGGACAACCGGCCAATGGGCTGTTACCCAGACCACTTGCCAACCATACTCGTACGGTGAAGTGTGGCTTTATTATTTTTTTTTAATTTTCTTCTTTTTCTATTTTTTCTTTTCTTTTTGGGTGTTTCTTTTTCTTTTCTCTTTTTTCTAAGTAGGTGGCTTCCCTATTCTAAGATTTACCTAAAGGCAGAATAAAGAAAATGATCTTATGGTTGAGCTTTGGACAATCGACCAATGGGCTGTTACCCACGACAACTTGCCAGCCATACCACCCTAGTTGGTTCATTAGCTACCCAATTTCTGTAAAAATCACCGGAAAGTGAGTCTGTGCAAATAGTGTATAAATGCTTAGACTTAAAATCCCCTCAAATCAGAGGGCGGGTTGATAAGTCGCATACTTATCATCCCAAATTATTTACCGAAATAAAATGAAATTGACTTAGTGTGGACTCAAGACTAAATCTACATTCGAGTGGACACTTGGGCTGATTAAGCCCGAAGACCTGAAGAGTCTAAGTATTTAGGTCTCAAAGTATCATTTTCTAAAGTTAATAACTTCCAAATGCCTAGGTTCTCTTTTCCTTATTTCTTTCTTTTTTTATTTTTATTTTTATTTTTTATTTTTTATTTTTAAAGAAACTAAAAGAAATTTTACGGAGTTAACAAAATGATTTTAGGAATTGATTATCCACCCCCCCATGCCTAAATGATGCAATGTCCTCATTGTAAAACTAAAGACATGAAAAGGTCAAAGTACACAGAATATCACCTGAATACCATGAGAAATCTGGTCAACTCCATAGAGAACGTGAAATATAGACACGTGCTAAATTTAATGCCCTCAACTAGGCATATATATACAAGGAAGAAATAAAAAATTCACAAGTGCAGGTTAGAATCAAAATCAAAAGGTTGATCCTGAAACCCGTTAGCAGAAGATGTCCACAGACGTGGACTAGATTAATATGCAGACCCATGCCCCAGGGTCGAGTGGTTCTCAGGTTCTGGATGAAAATCATCTAGAATCAAAGGTTGTTAAGCTTGCAGGGCCGGGCTTGCTATTTTGTGGTGTGCAACCCAAGACCAAAGTGTCAGACAATGGGTAAAGATAGTTCAATAGGTTTAGATGTTCTCTTAACATTCAGCTCAAAAAAATAATCAGTTATTTCAAGCTTGGGTTACACGCGAAATATATCATAAGGGTCCTGGTAGAAAGTAGGTGGTTTCAGGTCAATAGAAACCCTCAGATCCAAAATCAAAGCTCCATCAGAATTAGCTTCCCAGATTTTTATTTTTAACTTCCTATCCTCTGAAATTAATGTTTCCGGGAGCTCCAAATGGTTGTACACTCCATCTAAAGTACCCAAGTCCAATAATTGTGGTTGAATCAAAATTGACTTGGGCACAATGATCTTAGAAGTCACCTCTTCGGGGTGCAGATGAGGAATGGGGTCACTGATTGAATCATCCAGATTCAGATCCTCTAAGTTAACCCCAACCAAATCAAATTCCTCCATTAACAGGCTATCAAATGGTTCATCAGATTCCTCAGGCCCATTTATCTCACTAAAATCATTTTCCTTATGCTCAAGTGAGACTTCACTTAAGGATTCTTCACCCCCAGAGTCAAAGAATTGATGATCCTCATTTATATATGTCTCAAAATCATATATCATTTGATGATCCAAGGAGACATTTTTCTTCATTTCCTGGCTTGGGGATCTCAGGTGAATCAATCGGTTCATCCTCAAAGGGTTGCTCTAGACCAATCTGGTCATCTCCAATCTCAGAATATGTATCCCCCCCGATAGGCGCCTGAGCGGGTTCAGACATTAGCTCTCCTGAAGGGGGTTCATCTTGAGAATCATCCCAAGATTTGACTAGGGCAACCACAAATTTCATCCTCAACCTTGACAATTTCTCAAGAAGAAACTCACCCAGGTCCCTATCCCTAACACTTTGGAGCAAATCCAATAGAGAACTATTAAGTTCATCAATCATTTTGATCATAAGCTCCAGTGCTTCAGTGCATGGTGTTGGTTGGGCTTTTAAAGGTTGTATGGTGTTCCTCAATTTAGCCAACACCCTGTCTTGGATCTAGTTCACCTGAACCGAATGGTTTGATTTAGGTTTGGGTGGGTTTGGGTTAAATCTAAGGGAGTCAAGATATCGAGGTTCTCGGGTCCTTTCTGATAGTAGGTTGTTTCAGGCTGTTTAAAGAATGATGGCGACCTATATTCAGTGGAATACTGGGGAAGGTAAGTGTTATAATTAGCATATCCTTCATGATTGTAAATCTAATTAGGTTGATCATCAAAGATTGAGATCTATAATCATTGTAGCTCTGGGAAGGATAGTAATCATAGTCTTTCTATCCAGGGTTAGACCCTGGACACTAAGGTTCGGATTCGTATCCCCAATCAAAGTTATCCTGGCTAGTGGATGGGTAATTACAAGTCAAGTCGAGATAGTAATCATCTTGGGGATAAGTGGTGGTAGGAGGATAGGATTGGAAATGTGTGAAAGATGTGGAAGGATACATGGTAGAATAGGAGGGAAATCATAAGAAAGAAAGGAGCCCTGCAATACAAGCAATCAACCCTATCCTTAGGTGGGTTAGCCTAAGGACCTACAGACTCCCAGGACTCATCTTGAGATTATAAATGATTTGGTCTACTTTTATCCTGTCAATCCAACCAGTTAGAAGGAGGGACTAGGGAGAAGGTTCTTCCTTTGGCTTACGCCACTAGTTCCTAGTGTACCCCCCTACCGCGGTCATTTGATGCTACTCCCCTAGCTAGACATCAGATGGACCAGCAGAAGCAGATTAATCGAAAAAAATCTCAGTCCGAGCCCCGAAGAGCGAATCAATCCTTATGGCCAATGTCTACTCAATTTTAATTAGGCTTGGGATGATTATGCTCTTGGAATGTGATGGGCCCTTTAGATGGGTTGTGCCCTTAATGATTGATTCAAATGTGTGTGCGTGCACAACTAGGGTTTACAAACAAGGTTATTTGATGATGTGTCTTTTAGGGTTCAACCTTGTTTAGTAGCTTTTAGGGTTTAATCTTTAGGTATATTCAATCAAGGTTCAGTAGAACACTCCAACTTTTGAAAGCACTGGTGATGATATATTCCTCTAGAAATTAGAAAAAAAATGTGGAGTGCCTGGTTCAGCCCTAAAAATCAACCCTAAGAGGCAAGCTACTTGATGGATCAGTTTTAAATTGAGTGGTGCGGCCCAAATAACTCAATCAATTGGCCTGTTGCACCATTTAGTTAAGGCACATAAGAATGTTTAACTTATTCAGATTTCTACTCACTTATGTGTATTGAGTTGAAGTGTACCGAGCCTATAGGTCAGATCCCGGTTAAGTAGTTGAATCAAAGTGATTGTGCACATTAGGATAAGAAGTTGTGGGTGTTAAGTGTATAACTTTTAGTTAAATCACACAGGAGAAGAATATTTTTTTATTTTTATATATGCGGGTGGGTGAGGTGAGTGGAGTGACAATGAAACAACCAAAATCTACCCTAGGGTTTATGCAAGCACCTAAGTTGATTTGGGTTTGAGTTATTAGGATATGGAATGAAAACTATGGTACAGGTGGTGGGGGTACACTTACAAAACCTTCATCTTCACTTTTCTCCGATCTAATCGCTCTGGCCCACCTCGGGTGAGTACCTGCAATCACAGTAAGATTAGAGAAAAAGTGAGATAAAAGTTAGGTAAGGCGGAAAAACATGGAAAAAAAGACCAAAGAGCGTTGCCTCCTCGTTAACGGTGCCAAAATAATGAACGCATTTCGAGTGTTGAAATCAGGGTTTGGACGACCCATCGTCGTAGCTCGTAAAACACGTCTATCAGATAAAATTTATAACTGAAACTCAAAAAGTAAGTCCCAGGTCAAACATGTTACGAACGCGTGCCCCAGACGTCTTTTAAGACGTCTGGGAGGTGGCCCAGACGTCGGACCAGACGTCTGGGATCACATCCAGACGTCTTACCAGACGTCTGGGATCATTTCCAGACGTCTGGAAAATAGTTATTTTTCGCACGAGAGATTCGTCTGCGCGCCTGTTGACATAGACCCGCGATTCCTCTCTCTCTCTCTTTTTCCCTTTCTCTCTGCAGCTGCAGACCTGCCGCGCACTCTCTCCCTCCTCCTCGCGCGGCCTTAAAAGGTCACGCCTCCCCTCCTGTCATCTCCACTGTCCCCTTCCTCTTCTCCTTCCTGTGCGCGAGAGCGAGCGAGTGCGAGGGCGGCAGCGACGGCCGTAGTGAGCGCGGAGGAGGTGCGGCGTGCGAGGTTGGAGCTCTGCCATGAGGGCGAGCTCGCCGGAGCGGCTTGGCCGGCCGGCGGAGGGCGCAGGGGGCGCGGAACGACGCGGAGAGGGACCTGCTGTAACGAACGCGTGCCCCAGACGCCTTTTAAGACGTCTGGGATGTGGCCCAGACGTCGGACCAGACGTCTGGGATCACATCCAGACGTCTGACCAGACGTCCGGGATCGTTTCCAGACGTCTGGAGAATAGTTATGTTCGCACGGGAGATTCGTCTGCGCGCCTGTGCACGCAGACCTACGATTCCTCTTTCTCTCTCTCTGCGGCTGCAGGCGCGCTGCGACCACCTTCTCTCTCCTCCTCGCGCGGCCTTAAAAGGGCCACGCCTCCCCTCCCGTCTCCACCGTCTCCTCCTTCTTCTCCTTCCTGAGCGCGAGAGCGAGCGAGCGCGAGGGCGGCAGCGGCAGCCGCAGTGAGCGCGGAGGAGGTGCGGCGTGCGAGGGCGGGGCTCTACCGTGAGGGCGAGCTCGCCGGAGCGGCTTGGCCGGCCGGCGGAGGGCGCAGGGGGCGCGGAGAGGGACCTGCTGCGGGCTGAGCAGCAGACGCGTGAGGTGCGACGCGGGCGACGTCGCGAGCGGAGGCCGAGCAGGGTTCTGATTCTGGAAAAATTTCCAGAATCAGACGTCTGGGTTGATAGCCAGACGGCAAGGTCGACGTCTGTAAGATCATACAGACATCTGAAAGGTGAGTTTACGCTTTCTTCTTCCTTCTTCTCGACTGACCGTACTGTGGGAGGGGGGTTGGTTGTGCGCAGGTTCGCTGATTCGCCATCCTTTGCGAATCAGACGTCTGGAAGTTGTACCAGACGGCGGTAGTGATCTACAGACGTCCGTGTGGACCATCGGACGTCTGGGGTATAGGACAGACATCCCCGCGGACTTCTGGACGTCTGGGAAACCACGCTGAACAGGTAATTCTCTGATCCACCGTTTAAGACGTCTGGAAGGAGTTCCAGACGTCCGATTTTGCACAGTATCGTCTTTCTCGACCCGTTTAGGGCCCGTTTGGGCTCCGTTTTCCGTGATTCGAGTTGCGTTCGTTTCAGAATTAATTCCTCTACCCGTCTACAGTAGCTATACACTGTTTTGAGACACTCCTTGTGTTTGATCCTTGTGATAGGACCTCGTTCGGTTGCAGTCTTGAGAGTCGCGGAGGCACGCGGGATTCCCGATCACGCCCCCATTACTCCCGTTGTACCTGGTAGAGTGGCTTAAGTTATTATTAAAATCTGTTAAAGTATGGAACCATAACTAGAACCTAGGACATTGCATGAATCCTAGGAATGAGAAATATATGGAATGATAGCTCCTAGGTGTTGCATGAATCCTAGGGCCGGAAAACTAGATTGTATGATAGATCCTAGGATATGGCATGAATCCTAGGATGGAAAAACTAGTGGAATGTATAATACTGCAGTCTTGGAAAAATGGAAAGGAATATAAAGCTGCCTGTAATTTGAATTAATAGCTGTCTGTTATGAATAAAGAAACATGATTGAGATCATGGATTTTTGAGAACGTGAATCTGGAAAGTGAAACATATGATGTTCTGAGATAAATAGCTGGAACCCTACGGGGAATTAGGAGTGGAACTCCTAGAAAGAAAAAGGAATGGAAACTGAGATGTAGTTTGTACTGTCTCTTGGGTACGCAGTACCAAGGGAAGTACCTGTACCTGTTTAGTGCAGAGTGGGGCCAGCCGCCCCAGGGACCCGGGGTTAGGATTGGCCGCTCTGTACCGACTTGTTGGCCCTCGTGTACGTAGTACCGAGGAGAGCTAGTAGTGTTAGGAGAGTACTAGCTACCCCACGGGCCCTAGGGTTCTGCTAGCCTCCTTCACCGACTTGTTAGGCCCATTAGGGCAAACCAGGGTAGTCAGGCGAGGGTGCGCGGACTGTGGAGGGGCAAGGCCCCGGTTTGGTTACTGTGGAGGGGTTGGACCCCTGTTACTGAGAGGGCTCTGCCCTGGTTCCGTGCTGTGCTTTGGGCGCACCCGTTAACGGAAACGACTGACCGCGTGCCAGTGCGGGCTAGCTACCTGTGCGTTTATCGCGCGTGCCGTAGTCACCGTTACGTTTGTCAGTGACCTTGGGGTGGTTGACTGAGGGTAGGATCACCACGGGGGACTCTCCCGGCCAGGAGAGCGCCACGTGCTACTTCTACTTTTGGAAAAGACTGCAATCAAGATCGTTCCCACGAGGACATTCGAGATCAAGTAAAGGATCTGAGAAATAAATGAAATAGTGAGAAAAATTGAAAGATGTGAATAAAGGAAGTAATAGAACATAACAGCTACTGTACACTCTACTGTTGCCTTTAGTTAGTTTTCCACTCTACTCAGCGTTTTGCTGACGTGTTACACTCGTTACCTTTTTCAGGACCAGGTGTTGAGCAGCTAGGGTCGGCGGCTGCAGAGGACGCTGGGCCGAGTAGGGTCTAGTAGAGTTACCACAGCCTTTTGTACCCCTTTTGTTTCTGTTCTAGTGAGTAGTTTTTGTTTCCGCTGTACCTTCTTTACCTGCAGTTCTTGTTATATGATAAATGCTATTTTACTGTTGTGGTGGTACCTACTGTAGTAGTTTCTTTCCTTACTGCTGTACTTTCTTACTGTTAGTTATATTCATGCTGAATGTGGTTTATTTTACTGTCTTTTGGTTACTTCCTCGTTGGACGACTAGGTCTTGGGATTAGTCGAGTCGGTCCGGTTCTCGTGTCTCATAGGGACTCGGGAGCCGGGTCGTTACACCTGCTGCGGTCTGAGAAGCAGACGTGCGAGGTGCGACGCGGGTGGCGTCGCGAGCGGAGGCCGAGTGGCGCCCTGATTCTGGAAAAAATTTCCAGAATCAGACGTCTGGGTTGATAGCCAGACGGCGAGGGAGACGTCTGGAAGCTCATACAGACGTCTGAAAGGTGAGTATTCCGCTTTCTTCTTCCTTCCTGTCGACTGACCAAACTGAGGGAGGGAGTTGGCTATGCGTAGGCTCGCTGATTCGCCATCCTTTGCGAATCAGACGTCTGGAAGTTGTACCAGACGGCTGGAGTGACCTCCAGACGTCCGGGGTGACCATCAGACGTCTGGGAGCTAGGCCAGACGTCCCCGCAGACTTCTGGACGTCTGGGAAACCATGCTGAACAGGTAATTCTCTGATCCACTTTTTAAGACGTCTGGAAGAAGTTCCAGATGTCTGATTTTGCACAGTATCGTCTTTTTCGACCCTTTTAGGGCCTGTTCGGGCTCCGTTTTCCGCGATTCGAGTTGCGTTCTTTTCAGAATTAATTCCTCTACCCGTCTACAGTAGCTATACACTATTTTGAGACACTCCTTGTGTTTGATCCTTGTGATAGGACCTCATTCAGTTGCAGTCTTGGGAGTCGCGGAGGCACGCGGGATTCCCGATCACGCCCCCATTACTCCCGTTGTACCTGGTAGAGTGGCTTAAGTTTATTATTAAAATCTGTTAAAGTATGGAACCATAACTAGAATCTAGGACATTGCATGAATCCTAGGAATGAGAAATGTATGGAATGATAGCTCCTAAGTGATGCATGAATCCTAGGGCTGGAAAACCAGTTGTATGCTAGATCCTAGGATGTGGCATGAATCCTAGGATGGAAAAACTAGTGGAATGTATAATACTGTAGTCTTGGAAAAAATGGAAAGGAATATAAAGCTGCCTGTAAGTTGAATTAACAGCTGCCTGTTACGAATAAAGAAACATGAATGAGATCATGGGTCGTAAGAACGTGAAACTGGAAAGTGACACCTGGATGTTTGAGTTAAAAGGATGGAACCCTACGGGGAATTAGGAGTGGAACTCCTGGAAAGGGGAAGGAATGGAACTGAGATGTAGTTTGTACTGTCTCTTGGGTACGCAGTACCAAGGGAAGTACCTGTACCTGTTTAGTGCAGAGTGGGGCCAGCCACCCCAGGGACCCGGGGTTAGGATTGGCCGCTCTGTACCGACTTGTTGGCCCTCGTGTACGTAGTACCGAGGAGAGCTACTAGTGTTAGGAGAGTACTAGCTACCCCACGGGCCCTGGGGTTCTGCTAGCCTCCTTCACCGACTTGTTAGGCCCACTAGGGCAAACTAGGGTAGTCAGGCGAGGGTGCGCGGACTGTGGAGGGGCAAGGCCCTGGTTTGGTTACTGTGGAGGGGTTGGACCCCTGTTACTGAGAGGGCTCTGCCCTGTACTGGTTCCGTGCTGTGCTTTGGGCGCACCCGTTAACGGAAACGACTGACCGCGTGCCAGTACGAGTTAGCTACCTGTGCGTTTATCGTGCGTGCCGTAGTCACCGTTACGTCTGTCAGTGACCTTGGGGTGGTTGACTGAGGGTAGGATCACCACGGGGGACTCTCCCAGCCAGGAGAGCACCACGTGCTACTTCTACTTTTTGGAAAAGACTGCAATCAAGATCGTCCCCACGAGGAACATTCGAGATCAAGTAAAAGATCTGAGAAATAAATGAAATAGTGAGACAATTGAAAGATGTAAATAAAGAAAGTAATAGAACATAACAGCTACTGTACACTCTACTGTTGTCTTTAGTTTTAGTTGCCACTCTACTCAGCGTTTTGCTGACGTGTTACACTCGTCACCTTTTTCAGGACCAGGTGTTGAGCAGCCAAGGTCAGCGGCTGCAGAGGACGCTGGGCCGAGTAGGGTCCAGTAGAGTTTACCACAGTCTTTTGTACCTCTTTTGTTTCTGTTATAGTGAGTAGTTCTTGTTTCCGCTGTACTTTCTTTACCTGCAGTTCATGTTATATGATAAATGTTGTTCTACTGTTGTGGTGGTATCTACTGTAGTAGTTTCTTTCCTTACTGCTGTACTTTCTTACTGTTAGTTATATTCATGCTGAATGTGGTTTATTTTACTGCTCTTTTGGTTACTTCCTCATTGGACGACTAGGTCTTGGGATTAGTCGAGTCGGTCCGGTTCTCGTGTCATGTAGGGACTCGGGAACCGGGTCGTTACAAAACATGGGGAGGCGAACATTTGGTTTTGAAAGATACGCATTTCTGTTTTATTTCTTTTTGTTGTTTTTATCTTTTCTATTTTTTTGGTATTTTTTATCAAGCAAGAGATTAGGTTGATGAAATTTTATCTGGCTAATCTACTTGCGAAAATATAAGAGAGCGAGAGAAAAAATCATGGATTTCTAATCAAATGTTTTTTACAACTACGAAAGAAGGAAAGTTTACACTACGAAAGCAATAAAGATAGAAAGAGGTGAGAGAATCCCCCTCGATGGTTGCTCGGAGAACGACTCGCTCTGACGTCGCCTGGAGGAAGGTGGTGAGGAGTGGGACGAAGGAGGATGTAGCTGGAGGATGGAGGATGGGGCAGGACGGTGTCGCGGCGAGGATCTTCTTCCTAAAGGGAGGTGAGAAGATGACCACAGGATGCTCCACGAATGGGGATGAGAGGAGGGAAAACTATTTGGTTTTCTACTTTAGAGGAGCATCCCGGGCTTGGGACAAGCTCTCTCTAGAGCCTTAGAGGTGGTGAGAGGAAGAAAGTAAGAGATGGTTTGGAATGGTGGTGGGTAGGTCCCTTTATAATGGAGGAGGAAGAATAAATTCGCATCTGGGTCATTGCTGATGTCCGTAAACGTCGCTAAAGATCCCTACAGTTGTCGTTGAAGATCCATCCTTCAATTCCTCTTGCTAGTGCGTGCAAACCATTACTGACAGCTGTAAGCGTCACTGAAGGCCTGCGTATGTGTTGCTGAAGATCTGCCCTTCAATTCCTTTGCTGGTGCGCATGAGCCATTAGTGACCCCATTAGTGACAGCTGCAAGCGTCACTAAAGTCCCACCCTAAATGTCGCTAAAAAAATCGTGCATAGCCTCACTGGCATCGCTCGCTCCTCGCGCCATGTTGCGTGCCCACGTTGGTTGTGCTGCGTTGGTGCATGATTAGCGAGCAAATGTGCTCGCGCTGCATGATCGCTACCTTTGCTACTACGCTGGCGTGTGCACGCAGATCTGATTGAGAATTGGGGGGGCTGTGGGGATTCAAACCTGCACCCCTTCTTTGGGTGCAGCACCTGAGAGCAATGAGCTATGGAGGTCTTTGTGTCAAGAAGACCTTATAACCGTTTAAGAGACATGGCATGCCTATGGCCGTTGGATGAAGATCCAATGGTCCAGATCTGATGGTGCGGATGGGAAAGGCTTGGGCGGTTGCTACTGGCCTGTGTTGGGTGGCCTAGATGGCGCCATGTGGCACCATCTGGGCCATCCATTTTCTTTCTGTTACAGAGAGTGCCACGGTGCTTGGATCGAGTTGATTTCCGCATTGCCAAACTGCGATCATTACTTCGGATCCATCCGTATGGTCGGATTTTTCATCTAAAGACTATAAGGATGTCGCATTACCCCCTAGCCATTGATATTCCTCAGACTTCATATGATGCTACGGGATTCCAATCTAGACGATTTCGGAGGCATTAGACTCTGATCGTCATCCTGATCAAATCTGTACGGTCAGATTGTCCATCCGAGGCCCTGAAATAAATCTTTGTTCCTCCTAGCCATAAAAAGGACGTAATTAACCTAAAATATATACTACTCTAAATGCAGGATGATGCATGCTATGCAATATTTATAACATGAAATGTAAATCTAAGCCTAGGAATATGCATGAATAGGCATTTTAACCTAAATAGATGTATCTACATCAAGAAGAAACCCAAACCCGTGGCTCTTGAGGAGGACTTGGTCAAGCTCTTTGAGCAGGTTCAAATAAACATCCCGTTGATGGATGCAATTTGCCACACATCATCTTACGCAAGATTCCTGAAAGATGTATGTACACCAAAGCGTAAGCCGCAAACCAAAGGTGGGAGCCCGATCGTATTGTCAGAACAAGCCAACTCTGTCATTTTGAGTAGACTCCCTCCTAAGGCAAAAGATCCCAGTACCCCTCGGATCTCCTGTACAATCGATGATATTCAATTTGATCATGCATTATTGGATCTAGGAGCCTCCATAAACCTAATATCTACATCCCTACTTTACCACCTTGAAGAATTTGAGCTTAAATCGACAGAGGTGACATTACAGTTGGCTGGCTGATCTATTAAGTCACCTAGAGGAGTTCTCGAGGACGTCATAGTTAGGGTATGTGATTTCTACTTCCCCGTGGACTTTATAGTTTTAGACATGGATGCTCCTGGGAACTTGAAAAATACACTGATCATTTTGGGGAGACCTTTTCTGGCCACAACTAGGGCCAACATCAATTGTGAGGAGGGCCAAATTGAGTTAAAATTTGGGAGCAGGACACTAAAAATCGATATCTTTAAGCCCCAAGGAGGAATTAATTGTGGGGTTATCGAGTAAATTTACAACATCGATTCTGTGGTTGACGACCCATGTGTCGAGGAAAACTTGCTTATCCCTGATGATCAACCACAAGAGGATCAAAACCCACACTTAGAGGAGCCCGAATTAGCCCTAGAGATACCTTTAGCTCCTATCATTGCTCCTGAACCTCACCTTGAATCACTTGCTGCTATTGATAACCCTGTTATGGAATTGAAACCTCTTCCTGATCATCTGAAATATGTCTTCTTGGGTTCCGATCAGACCTTTCCTATGATTATCAATTCCTGTCTCACCTCGGATCAGGAGACATCTGATTTCTGTTCTTCAACAACATCGGAGAGCCATTGGGTGGACTCTCAATGACCTGATTAGCATCAACCTCTCTTATTGCATGCATCACATCTACACCGAAAAGGGCTCACAACCATCCCGTGAAATGCAGAGACGTCTGAATCCTAATCTGCAGGAGGTCGTGAAAAAGGAGATCATCAAGTGGTTAGATGCAGGTATCATCTACTCGATCTTCGACAGTCGTTGGGTGAGTCCAATCTAGGTTGTGCCCAAAGAGGTAGGACTCACCATCATTACGACCAAAACCGAAGAGACTATATCGGCCCGTATAGCTAACTTATGGAGAGTCTATATTGATTATCAAAGACTAAATGCCTCCACAAAGAAGGATCATTTTCCACTACCATTCATTGATCAGTTGCTCGAGAAACTAGTGGGAAATTGATACCTTTGCTGTTTGGACGGGTACTCCGGTTACAACTAGGTAGCAATCCATCCTGAGGACCAAGAAAAGACCAACTTCACCTGCCCCTACGGAACATACGCATTCTGTAGGATGCCTTTCGGTCTTTGTAATGCACCCGCTACCTTTCAGTAGTGCATGCTTGCCATAGTCTCCGATATGATAGGTGAGAATACCTTGAAGTCTTCATGGATGACTTCTCGGTATTTGGGGAATCTTTTGATGATTGCCTCCTGCACTAGGTCCAAATCCTTAGGCATTGCATTGAAGTGAATCTGGTTCTTTCCTTGGAAAAGAGCCACTTCATGGTACCTGAGGGAATTGTCCTGGGTCACCTCATCTCTAAAAAAGGCATCCAGGTTTATCGAGCTAAGGTTAATTTGATTTCTAAGCTACCAATGCCTAGCTCAATCAAGGACATCCGTTCTTTTCTGGGACACATCGATTTTTACTACCATCTCATTCCTAATTTCTCGAAAATCGTGCACCCCCTAACTAATCTTCTCTCTAAGGATGTCCCTTTTGAGATCACCAATGAGTGCACTCACGCATTTGAGAGCCTACGTGATTGGGTTACTCAAGCACCAATCCTACAATCCCCTGACTGGTCTTTACCCTTTGAGATCATGTGTGATGCGTCTGACTACGCAGTGGGTGCGGTGCTTGGGTAGAAAGTCAATGGGAAACCCGTGGTCATCTACTACATGATGAGTCCATTAAAATGGACTAATATTAAGCCTAAATATATTTAATTGTACAATTTAGGTGTGTTAATAATGACAATTAAGTTGTAGAATATTTGTACGCCTCATGATTTAAGTTTATAACATTCTATAACTTAATTATTTTGTTGTTTCTATGTGCAGGTAATAAAATGCAGAAAGAACAAGGGTGGGGGGATAAATTCCCCAATAGCCGCAACTCTTTCCCCCCTCCCCTGCCGCACATGGGGTTAATCTTCCACCGCCCTTCAACTGACGAGGCTTGAAATAGTTAAGGGATTTGAAAATCCCTTAACTCATGCACACGGGAAGAGAGAGGAATTAAAAAGAGAAGAGGTGCATCGGGGATTGATCTTCATCTTCCACCGGGCGGGGAACTACTCCGCTGACACTGTGCATCCAGAGGAGAGGAAGCGTGCACTGTGGCCTTCTTCCCCCTTGTGGGAAAAAACCTCCGCCATCTGCCGACGCACCCTCCTTGCATGCCTCCTCCTTCCTGCAGTTCAGCGGGCCCTCACCAGCGTGCGCACACCTGCACCACGCCTGCAGGCTGCTTCCTGCCTTCAAGCGTCATCTGCCTACCCACGGGCACCAAGCCGTGCCTCTCCACCCCGCCCACGCCACAGCAGGCACATCCACCCAACCACACGCCTCTCCCCTGCTGCAGGCGCTCACCAACTACCCGCACCACACAGCAGGTCCCTGCACCGTCTGCAGGCCGCCCCCTGCTCACCGCGCCAGCACGCCCTGTCGCTTCCTTCCTTCACCGCATGCCCCACTGCATGCTAGCGCGCCGCACCGCTTGTCACCCTCTCATCCGTTCACGCACCAGCACTCACGCCTTCGCACGCGCGCCTCTCCCTCTAGCCACTGCAGGCGCAAACCAGCGCGCTCCACCGCCACCTTCCTGCAAACTGCATGCCTGCAAGCGCCTGCCCGCGCACCAGCGCTCGCACAGCCGCAAGCACCACAGCAGCACCTCCGCCTTCTTGCTCCACAGGCCGGAGCTCCGACCACCGCCGTCGGCCACCTCCGGCCACCTACGTCGCTGCCGCTGCCACCACCAGAGAGCTCTCGACCTTACTGTCCTCTTGAGCCTCGCAACAAACCCCACGGTGCTCTCCCTCTCTCGCAAGGAGGAGAGAGGAAAAAAGCCCTGTTTTCCCCCAATTAAAATTTACATTCAATTCCATTGCCACCTAATTTTATTATTATTATTATTATATTGTGGAGAATTGCGTTCAAACACTCATAGTTCTTTATAATTGCATGGTATTGATATTAGCTAGTTTAAAGATTGATTTTGGGCTTAACTTAAGTACTAATTGTCTTTAGTACACATCACGTGAAAACTGCATGAATGCATCCTAAATTTATTGAGGATTTCTGTGAGGGAAAACTGCACTTATACCCTTATCTTTTTAGGTTATTGCAAATCTACTTTCCTTCACATTTTAAGTCAGATTTGAACAAGGATTTCGCACTATCCGAAATAACATTAAATAATTAAGTATTGATTGCATCATTGCCTCCCTGTGGACACGACCCGCTCTTCTGTGAGTGGTTATTTTCATTATTTTTATTAGTCGATTTTTCCACCACTTAAATGCTATAACGCTAAGCGAAAAGTCATCTATCAAAATTGGTGCCGTTGCCGGGGAGGCAACAGACGTAATAGATTTACTTTATTGTTTTTGAATCTTTTGAGTTGTGAAATTATCTAATCATTTTGATTATTGTGCAAGGAATCCGCCGAGGCGACGAGGCGCAACAGAGCAACGACAGCAACCACGAGTTAAGCCACACGAGGAAAAGATGAAGGACACCAAGATCCTGTTTCACAGAGGATTCTCCGTCGTCACAATTTAATTCTGTCTTTGCGCCCTTGTAGTAATTTGGGGCTAAATTTTTGGGGGTTTGTCCCTGCATTCTTTAGCTACTAGGGCTTACAATATTTTTGGTGCATGCGTGATTATATTTTCTGCTTGTTAGCTTTTAAAAACTAATAAAAAATATCGAGCTGCCTATTTAGAAGTTTCATGCCCTTAGGTGCGTGCATTTAGGGGTGATTGAGCATCATATTAGATCTTATTATTGCATTGCATGCATATTAGCACGAAGATTGCTGGAGACAGGTATATCTTTCTAACTTTTGCATCTAGCTTCTGTTCACGCATTTGCATTCCAATTTAAATTCAAGACCACCAAATTGTTTGAATTTACTAATTCAGTAGTCACATAACTAAAAGTGGAACTAATAATTAGATTCAACCCTAAAAGCAATTCACATTTGATTTGATTCTAAGGGACTTGTCTGCGATTTCAAAAGAAATTACACAGATTTGCGGTGTGTTGCACACTTTTGACACTGAGCACGCACATTACGCACCGCACTAAGGCTCGATCCATTAAGGCTATAGGCACCGATCTCTTTATCGGTGCAGACCCTCCTATTGTGCTTTGTGGTGGTGGTGATACTATCATTTGATCAAGTGTTTTGATACTCCACGGAGGGGGACACCCCTTAAAGGAACAAAAGGGTAGTTAAGGGGCACCGCATACGCATCGCCTCAAAGGAAGGGTTCGCCCTACTTGCATCCCTTTGTTCGTCCTTGGAGTAACATCTCCCTTGATCACCTGGGAGTATCATCCAAGCAAAGTATAGGTCCTAGGGCACTCGAAGGTTGAATTAAGGCACGTAATTGCAGTGAAAAACTTGTTTGGCCATTTATTTTAACTAATTCAACATCCACAATAAAGAAGTCCACACCCCTCTTATACCACTTAGGTGGGAACGGAGGGATAAATCTTGATCTTTTGACTTATCTTTGGAGTGGAGGTTTGACTTAATAAAAAAAAATTCTGAATTGTGTTTTGTAGGCTTGGTAGACGCTCTCTTGAGGGTAGTCTTGTGTTTGATCCTGAGCCTGAGAGAATTCGTAGGAGAGCTCACCTAGGAGAAGAAAGAGAAGAAATGGCTGAGCAAGGTGCAAATCAACAAAGGACCCTAAGGGACTATTTTATTCCTATCAACCAACCTGCACAAGCACTAAGACGACCGGCAGGGGATAATCCGTATGAGATCAAGAGTAGTACCATATCTTTATTGCCCTCTTTTTATGGTACTACTAGGGAGGACCCCTACCGGCATTTGGAGGAATTCACCGAGGTCTGTTCCACGGTGAAGCTCCAGGGCTTTACTGATGAAGCCCTGATGAGGACTCTATTTCCTTTCTCCCTAAAGGATAAGGCTAAGCACTGGTATCATACCCTCGATGCAAGGGTAAATGATTGGGCTACCCTTAAGGGAGAATTTTTAAAAAAGTATTTTCCTATGAGTAAAACTAACCATTACAGAAGAGAGATTATGGGTTTTACTCAACAAGAAGGGGAGCAATTTCATGAGACTTAGGAGCACTTTAATGACCTTCTTAGGTTATGCCCCCACCATCAAGTGCCAAGATGGCAGTTGGTCGAAAGGTTCTATAACGAATTATCTGAAAGGCATAGGCAAACCATTGATGCAGCCTGTGCAGGAACCTTCATGACCAGAACTGAGGATGAAGCCTGGGCATTATTTGAAACTTTAAGCGAAAACTCCGTACATCTGTCCTTTGCATATCAAGAAAGAAAACCATCAATCTTGCAGAGGAAGATAGAGGCCCATGAAGCTGGGGCTTCTCAGGATTTGGCTTATCAGATTCAACTATTGAATAAAAACTTTGATAGGCTTTTAGCAAACCCCAGCATGAACCCGCAAGTAGCCTCTATCTTTCAGGCTTCAAGAGAATGCTCCATTTGCCAAAGCACAACGCATGCCACTGCGGTGTGCCATTAGGCAACCCAATTCCCTGAGTTGATTCAGGTCGACTTGAACGCGGCCCAAGGTTTTCGCCCCCCTCGCAATAACCCTTACTCCAACACTTATAATCTAGGGTGGCGGAACCATCCAAACTTCTCTTGGAAGCAAGCTGATGCTTCTAACTTAGGGAATACAAGACCCTTACCTCCCTAGCCCACTTACCAACCTTCTTATGAAAACCCTCCTCCGAATAAGCCCTCTGAGATGGATGAACTGAAGGCCATGATGAAAGCAATGCAAGAGCATCAGAATATGGTTATCCAATCTCAGAATAAGATGATTACTGATATGCAATCCCATATTGGTCATCTTACTGAGGTAGTTAGGCAACGTGATCCGGGGAAGCTACCTAGCTCTTCTGAGGAGAACCCTAAGGGCAAGGGGGTTGTATTCAAGGAGCACACCCAAGCAGTGACCATGTTGAGTGGAAAAAAGATTGACAAGCCTGATAACACTCCTATAATTACATCTCAGAATTCCCCTTCCACACCTGACCCGACTTCCATCTCACCCGAGGAAGAGCCACACCACTCTCCCTCACAAAAAATCACCCACAATGAGGATGTCGTCCTTCCACCACCCCTTTCCCGCCATGATGACCCCTCTACTTAGAAGCCGAGGGTGCCCTATCCAGATCTCCTATCCGCTCCTGGGGAATCTTCTGTTGGCTTGTCTGGAGCCAAGGATAGGACGGAAGAGATTATGGATACGTTTAGGCAAGTCCAGATTAACTTGCCTCTGTTGGAAGCAATTAAACAAATTCTATCCTATGCCAAGTTTCTGAAGGACCTATGCACCCAGAAGCGCCGATCTAGGAAATAGGTCCAAACCAAGGTCATCCTGCCCGACCACGTTAGCTCGGTTCTTCAACATGGAACACCCCCCAAAATGAAAGACCCAGGGGCCCCGTATATTTCAGTGGTTATAGGTAACCAACACATTGACGAGGCTCTGCTCGATCTGGGTGCGGGGGTAAACATTCTACCGAGCTCTGTCTACGACCTTTTGGGAGGAGGAAAGCTGAAGCCTAGTCCAGTAATCCTCCAGGTTGCAGACAGGTCACTTAAGACACCGCGGGGATTGTTGGAAGATGTCCTTGTGAGAGTGGAGGATTTCTTCTTCCCCGTTGACTTTTTGGTACTTGATACTGACCCATCTAATAAGCCCACAAAGCCGTCCATTATTCTGGGACGCCCCTTTTTGGCCACAGCTAATGCCTCTATAAATTGTAGATCCGGGGCACTTAAAATGGGCTTTGGGAACAAGAAGATCCGGTTGAATGTTTTTGATACTTACAAGCAACCCGGATTTGAAGATTGTTCTCAAATTGAGGTCATTGATGAAATAATTTAAGAGACTACTCCAGCACTCTTATGTAGAGATCCCCTTCATAAGGTCATATCTCAGGACCATCCCTCGATTATCAAAGAAACTGAAAGGAAAATGCCTGAACTAGAAGAGTTGCTGGGGATACACATTGAGTTTCTGTCCCCACCCTGGACTGTGAAGGTAGATCCATTGCCTGAGGCGGGGACATCTCAACTAAAACCCCCAATCCAAAAGGCTCCTGAATTGGAGTTGAAATCCCTCCCGAGCACATTGAAATATGCTTTCCCTGGACCTAATAACACGCTCCCCATTATTATCTCGTCTGCATTATCTGAATTGCAGGAGGGAGCTCTACTTGAGTGTTTACAAAGGCACAAGGAAGCAATTGCCTGGATAATTGTTGATATTAAGGTTGTTGATCCCTCTCTTTGCATGCATCATATATACACAAACGAGTCCGTGAAGCCTTTCCGAGACATGCAGAGAAGGCTCAATCTAAATATGCGGGAGGTTGTTAAAAAGGAGATTCTGAAATGGCTGGATGCAGGGATTATCTATCCCATTTCAGATAGTAAATGGGTCTGTCCGATTCATGTAGTTCCGAAAAATGCAAGAATCACTGTGGAAGAGAATGACCAAGGAGAACTGGTGACCACTAGACCCTCAATTGGTTGGAGGGTCTGCATTGATTACCGCCGTTTAAACACGACTACTCAGAAAGACCATTTCCCCATACCTTTTATCGATCAAATTTTGGAACGATTGGCGGGGAACAAGTACTTTTGTTTTCTTGACGGGTACTCTGGGTACAATCAGATAGCTGTTTTTCCTGATGATCAGGAGCGTACCACCTTCACGAGTCCTTATGGCACTTTTGCGTTCCACCGAATGCCATTCGGGTTATGTAACACTCCTGCCACTTTCCAACGTTGTATGATGGCTATCTTTTCTGATATGATCGACGAGTTCGTTGAAATTTTCATGGATGACTTCTCCATTTATGGCTCATCGTTTGACCTATGCCTTTCGCACCTTGATAAAGTCTTAACCCGTTGCGAAGAGGCAAAACTGGTGCTTAGCTGGGAGAAAAGCCACTTTATGGTCCAGCAGGGAATTGTGTTAGGGCATGTAGTTTCCGAGAGAGGATTAGAGGTGGACACCGCAAAAATCAATTCCATCTCTAAGCTTCCATTGCCCGCCAATGTTCGTCAAGTTAGATCTTTCCTTGGCCATGCTGGATTTTATAGGTGCTTCATTAGAGACTTCAGTAAAATCTCAGCCACTCTGCGACCTGTTAGCGAAGGATGTCTCCTTCGATTTTGATGATAGATGTGGCGAGGCTTTCCAAGCTTTGAAGAAAGCCCGCGCCGATTCTCCAAGCACCAGATTGGACCCTCCCATTTGAGCTTATGTGCGATGCTTCTGATTTTGCAGTGGGAGTGGTCTTAGGTCAAAGGGTTGATGGCAAACCTCATGTGTTGCATTATGCCAGCAAGACCCTTCGGATCCTCAGCAAAACTACACGGTCACAGAAAAGGAATTACTTGCTGTAGTATTTGCTTTGGAAAAGTTTCGGTCTTATCTTTTGGGATCCAAGGTTGTGGTGTTCACTGATCATTCAACCCTTAAGCATCTTCTGGCTAAAAAGGACACCAAACCTCGCCTAATTCGTTGGATTCTGCTACTCCAAGAATTTGACCTAGAAATTAAAGACAAGAAAGGAGTTGAGAATGTGGTAGCAGACCATTTGTCTAGGATCCCTATTGAGGCATCAAACCCTGCTGGCGGTATTCAAGAGACTTTTCCTAATGAGTCTCTAATGGCTGTGGAAACTAAAACTCCTTGGTTCGCTGACATAGTGAACTATCTGGTCACGGGCATCACCCCTAGTACTTGGGACAAGTAGAAGCAAGACAGGTTTATCGCCAATGCTAAATTTTATCACTGGGAGGAACCCGAGCTTTTTAGAATGGGCACTGACCAGCTATTTTGCCGTTGCATCCCTGATGAGGAACAAAGAAGTGTTCTGAGTTTCTGCCTTGACCTCCACTGTGGGGGACATTTTAGTGGAAAGAAGACTACTCATAAGGTTCTTCAATCTGGTTTTTGGTGGCCCACATTATTCCGAGGTGCACATACGTATGTGGGTGCATGTCTACGTTGCCAGCAGATGGGAACTATTGGAAAAAGGGATGAGATGCCCCAACAACCTATCCTCCCTGTTGAAATCGTTGATATTTGGGGCATTGACTTCCTGGGTCCCTTTCCTGTGTCCTTCAGATATGAATACATCCATGTGGCTGTTGATTATGTATCAAAATGGATAGAAGCCATCCCCACACGAACCAATGACCATTCTGTGGTCTTGGGCTTTGTTAAGGCTAATATCATTTCTCGGTATGGGTGCCCAAGGACGATCATAAGTGATGGAGGACCTCACTTTAAGAATGTACACTTCACTAGACTACTCCAAAATTTAGGAGTTAATCACATGATAGCCACACCTTATCATCCCCAAACGAGTGGGCAAGTTGAAGTGTCTAATAGGGAGATTAAGTGAATTTTAGAAAAAACTGTCAGGCCTAATCGAAAGGATTAGTCTAAAAAACTAAATGACGCTCTTTGGGCCTACAGAACTGCATATAAGACTCCCTTGGGCATGTCTCCTTTCCGTCTTGTCTACGGAAAAATGTGTCACCTTCCCGTTGAAATCCAACATAAAGCTTATTGGGCCATTAAAAACGTTAACTTAAATCTGGATAAAGCGGGAAAAGCACGTATGTTAGAATTAAGTGAGCTTGAGGAGCTTCGTAATGAAGCTTATGAAACTTCTCAAGCTTACAAGCAACGTACAAAAGTCTTCCATGACAAGCACATCATTAGAAAGACTTTTGAGCCCAACCAGTGGGTCTGGCTTTTCAATTCTAGACTTAAATTATTTCCTGGAAAGCTCAAGTCCTGTTAGGATGGGCTATACGTTGTTATCAATACCTTCCCTCATGGAGCTGTAGAGATCAGGAACCCTATTTCAGGTGCGAACTTTAAAGTAAATGGCCAGTGACTTAAACTGTATATTACTTTTTCAGATGGTCAGGTTTTGGATGCACTACGGCTTGAGGAGCCTTAGCTCCTCCCACTCTCCTCCTCAGGTGATATTCTTCTATGTCTATATTTTTCCAATGAGGACATTGTCAGTCTTAGGCATGGGGGGATATAACCTGAGAATGTTTATAATGTTTATAGCATTTATAAATATTTGCATACATATTTATCAAAAGAAAAAATTTCTTGAGCTGATTGGGTTAGTCCCTAGCAAAATACCTTTGTTATTGGAGGTTTTTCTTCCGGAATTATTTCTTAAGTTTAGAATCCAGTACATTTATTTCACGTGCACGTAGATTTGGTAATGGATCCTTGAAGAAAACCAATGAGCATTTGTAAGTCTACTGAACCCTTGGACAGTTCATAAGGAGTCAGGCATACTATCTTCTAGTAGATCCACCTCATATTTGTGAGAAGAATTAGAGAGATTACTGGTGTGCTAAGTCTAGTGCAAGGACTTTTAAGTTCTGGATAATTAGATGATGATACTTCAGAGTTAGGAGTAGTTTTCACTCTCTGTTCCTGTGTACGTATTTTGAGTGAATTCCTGAGAGTCACCAAATAAGGTAGATACACAGAGATTGAGTCTTAATAAAGCTATAACTATGGTGGATGGTTACGACCGTCCTTCATGGAGTCCTTAGCTGAAGGAGGGTAATAGTATCAAAGGTCAGAAATACGCCTGTCCTATCCATTCCTTCCCGATGCTGAGAATAGGCACTTCCACCAAATGAGCCACACAACTTCCTTTTGACCATCATCATCCCTAATAATGCCTCGTAAATAAAAGTCCGTATCGTGTTATGTTGATTGAAAAAGAAACAAAAACAAGAAGAAATAAAAAGAGAGAGAGAGAGAGAGAAAAGAAGAAGAAAAAGAAGAAACAGAAAGAAGAAAAAGAAGAAATAGTTATATTACAAAAAAAAAAGTCCAAGTGTATAATGTAACACTGTTTCTGAGGCAGCAAAACACCTATCGCGTTCCACCAAATATGATCCATACCTACCTTCTAGTATTTCTGATCGCCTGAATACTGGTTGAGAACTCTAACTTAGTTGTAGAGTTATTAGGACTTGAATTGAAGTGTGGATGCCATGTGAGGCCCCCAAATAGTGAGTACAATTTCTAAATCTGGCGAGATTTGTGATCTCAGAAAGAAAGAAAAGAGAGAGTGCCCAGGAACATCAAGAGAGCACAATTGTGTAGCCTCTCTCAGAGTTGACTTGTCTAATAGTCTAGAGAGCTAGAGTCTACAGTACTAGACTATATGTAGCACCAGTTGAGTGTGTGCCACCAAATATAAATCCATTCAACTTGATATCTCCTACCTAAGCCAAACGCCAGGGTCAAATTACAGATTATCGTCTGCTTTATCCCCGAGGGAAGTAGTTGCCTATCTCGACAGAAATTTTTGCCAAGGGTGATGTAGGAACTCCCAATGCGAATCGGCTCTTTCACTTGAATCTGTTACCTAGGCTATCAGCACTTCACATTTGTCTGGATTTCTAAAGTTTCAAAATAAGAAAAGAAGAAATCTTTTGATTATTTCTATTATTTTTGCTAGGGACTAGCAAATCTTAGGCATGGAGGTATTTGATGAGTCCATTAAAATGAACTAATATTAAGCCTAAGTATATTTAATCATACAGTTTAGGTGTGTTAATAATGGCAATTAAGTTGTAGAATATTTGTACGCCTCATGATTTAAGTTTATAACATTCTATAACTTAATTATTTTGTTGTTTCTATGTGCAGGTAATAAAATGCAGAAAGAACAAGGGTGGGGGGATAAATTTTCCCAACAGCCGCAACTTTTTCCCCCCTCCCCCACCGCACATGGGGTTAATCTTCTGCCGCCCTTCAACTGACGAGGCCTGAAATAGTTAAGGGATTTGAAAATCCCTTAACTCACGCACGGGGGCAGAGAGAGGAATTAAAAAGAGAAGAGGTGCACTGGGGATTGATCTTCATCTTCCGTCAGGTAGGGAACTACTCCGCTGACACTATGCATCCAGAGGAGAGGAAGCGTGCACTGTGGCCTTCTTCCCCCTTGCGGGGAAAAACCTCCGCCATCTGCCGGCGCACTCTCCTTGCGCGCCTCCTCCTTCCTGCAGTTCAGCGCGCCCTCACCAGCGCACGCACACCCGCACCACGCCTGCAGGCCGCTTCCTGCCTTCAAGCGCCATCTGCCTGCCCGCGCGCACCAAGCCGTGCCTCTCCACCCCGCCCACGCCACAGCAGGCGTATCCACCCAACTACGTGCCTCTCCCCTACTACATGCGCTCACCAACTGCCCGCACCACACAGGAGGCGCCCGCATCGTCTGCAGGCCGCCCCTTGCTCACCGTGCCAGCACGCCCTACCGCTTCCTGCCTTCAGCGCCATCTTCCTTCACCGCATTCCCCACTGCTTGCTAGCGTGCCGCACCGCTCGTCACCCTCCCATCCGCTCACGCACCAACGCGCACGTCGCCGCCCGCGTGCCTCTCCCTCCAGCCACTGCAGGCGCAAACCAGCACGCTCCACCTCCACCTTCCTGCGGACCGCACTCCTGCAAGCGCTTGCCCGTGCACCAGCGCGCGCGCGCACGGTCACACAGCTGCAGGCACCGTAGTAGCACCTCCACCTTCTTGCTCCACAGGCCAGAGCTCCAGCCACTGCCGCCAGCCACTTGCGTTGCCGCCGCTGCCACCACCGGAGAGCTCTCGACCTCGCCATCCTCTTGCGCCTCGCAACAACCCCCGCGGTGCTCTCCCTCTCTCACAAGGAGGAGAGAGGAAAAAAGCCCTATTTTCCCCCCAATTAAAATTTACATTCAATGCCATTGCCACCTAATTTTATTTTATTATTATTATATTATGGCAGAATTGCATTCGAACACTCATAGTTCTTTATAATTGCATGGTATTGATATTAACTAGTTTAAAGATTGATTTTGGGCTTAACTTAAGTACTAATTGTCTTTAGTACACATCACATGAAAACTGCATGAATTCATCCTAAATTTATTGAGGATATCTGTGAAGGAAAACTGCACTTATACCCTTATCTTTTTATGTTATTGCAAATCTACTTTCCTTCACATTTTAAGTCAGATTTGAACAAGGATTTCGCACTATCCGAAATAACATTAAATAATTAAGTATTGATTGCATCATTGCCTCCTTGTGGACATGACCTGCTCTTCTGTGAGTGGTTATTTTCATTATTTTTTATTAGTCAATTTTTTCACGACTTAAATACTATAACACTAAGAGAAAAGTCGTTTATCACTATGCCAGCAAGACATTGGATGAGCCACAGCATAACTATACAGTTACTGAGAAAGAGTTGTTGGTTGTAGTATTTGTCCTGGAGAAATTCAAATCTTATCTTCTGGGTCCCCGTGTCATCATTTACTTGGAACACAACACTATGAGGCACTTACTCGCGAAGAAGGATGCAAAACCTCGACTAATCCGTTGGATCCTGTTGTTGCAAGAATTTGATCTCGAGATTCGTGACAAGGCGGGAAAACGAAATGTGGTAGCTGACCATTTGTCCCGTCTTCCTTCTTCAATCATTGACCCATCTGGTCCAATCATCGAGCATTTTCTGGATGAGCACCTACTGGCCATTCATGATCTCCCATGGTTTGCTGATATTGTAAACTACTTGGTTACAGGGAAAGTCCCTCCAAATTGGGCGACTTTTAGGTGGGACAAGCTGATTTCTGAGGCTAGGTACTCTATTTGGGGGGAATCGTATCTCTTCCACATTGGCAACGATCAAGAGATTCGAAGATGCATTCCTGACGATGAGGTCAATGACGTGATTTTATTATGTCATGACCAAGCCTGTGGTGGCCATTTCTTTGGGTGTAAAACCACAACGTAAATTCTTTAGTGTGGGTTCTTCTAGCCCACAATGTTCAAAGACGCACAAATGTATTGTAGGGCATGCGCTTGTTGTCAGACCCTTGGCAACATGGGCTCATGGGATATGATGCCCTTAAACCAGATAATTGTGTGCGAAATCATTGACATATGGGGAATCGATTTCATGGGACCCTTTCCCGGATCCATCGGCTTTGAATACATTCTACTCGCTGTTGATTATGTCTCCAAATGGATCGAAGCCATCCTCACAAGAACTAGTGATCATAAAGTTGTCCTCCGATTTATCCAGGAGAACATCTTTTCTAGGTTTGGGGTTCCTAAGGCTATCATCAGCGATGACGAGTCTCATTTCAACAATGTGCACTTCCAGTCCCTGATGAAAAAGTACGGGGTGTCACATCATATCTCGACTCCTTACCACCCTCAGACTAATGGATTGGTAGAACTGTTGAATTGAGAGATCAAGAAGATCCTTCAGGTCACTATTCGGCCTGATAGGAAGGACTGGTCTACTCACCTTCTGGAAGCTTTGTGGGCCTATAGGACCACCCACAAGACCCAATTAGGCATGTCTCCCTTCAGATTAGTGTACAGAAAGGCATGTCACCTTCCCGTAGAGATGGAGCATAAGGCCTATTGGGCAGTACGGAAGTGCAATCTGGATCTGATGAAGGCTGTAATACACCGCCGGTTGCAATTGAGAGAGATTGCGGAGCTACGCAAGGACACATATGAGAACTTGTGTATCTACGAAGAGTGGGTCAAAGTCTTCCATGACAGGCATATTGTGCAAAAATCATTCCACTCTGGTCAGAAAGTCTTACTCTTTGATGCCAAGCTCAAACTCTTCCCAGGCAAACTCAGATCTAAGTGGACTGGACCATTCTTGGTAAGACGAATCTTTGGAAATGGAGCCGTTGAAATCAGTCAACCCAGCCTTGATTCTGAACCTTTCATTGTGAATGGCTAGTGACTCAAGTTGTTCATTGAACTTATTGATATGAACTTGGATGAAATATCCTTTGATCTCCATTCTCCCTAAGCTTATTATGCATGGCTGATGGCGTTAAACTCAGTACTTTACGGGAGGCAACCCGTCATTTTCTTGAAAAACCTGAAACCCTTTTGGCACATCTCTTTGCTGAACTCATATTGCACTTTAGGGTTCATCCATTAGAATAGTTGACTCCACCTGTGGTACATGTACCAGAGCCTAAAATCATCCACAATAGTCATTCTGACCCATCCACCCATCCTTTGAACTTGTTCTAATGTACGATCTAAGCTGAACTCGAACCCACCTAATTTACAATGAGGACATTGTAAAACATAGGCATAGGGGGGTATTAAAGTGCAAAACGTCGTGAGAATCAATTCACAAAAAGGGTTTCATCATAAAAAATAATAGAGAGAGGAGAGGATTGGGGAAAAAGGAGAGCCATTTTTGAAAAAAAAAGGAGGGAAGAAAAATTGAAAGGAAAAGAAAGGAGCAAACAGATAAAAGAAATTGAGTCCCTTTAAAGTAATATGGAACTTACCTAACTTCTAGGTTGGATCGAATGATGAATTAAGACCTGAAAGGCTAAAACTTAAGGGATTAGTGGCGAATACCGACCTTAGGCCTCTTGGATCTGATTGGATTTAAACACTCACGTACTTGTCATGATCCGAATTAGTCCTCAAGAGGTTGGGGAAAATGCAAAGCTTGTGTATTAGGTGTAAGGCTTAGGTAGTATTCGACCTCGTTAACTGACCTCTGGTTTACGGAACTCGATAACTTAAGCACCCTAAATCACACACAACCTGGTTCAGTGCGCTTTAAATAATAAAATCATGCCAAAGGGCATTTAATCTATTCTAAAAAAGGTCCTAAGATCTAGATTAAGAGTAACTCGAAAACACAAGTTGATTTGGATGAGTTCCCGACGCGGAGAGGTGGGAAATTCCCTGGAAGATATGCAATAACATATTGTCTCCTCGGTGCTTGTCTCCTAGGATATCTAAATATCCTACCTGGGGCATGTAAGCACCTTGTGCTGGTTCAGATGCCATAGGCGGCATTATCACGAAATGTCGATTGCAAGGGTTTGGATTTAGCTACAGAACACCATGGGTGGGATTATCCCAAAATCTCGAAAGTCAGGGTTCTGGGGGTTGCCATGGGCAGTGCTATCTCGAAGCATCGATTGCCAGGGACCCTGCCTGTATTGATGGTGGGGACAAGGAATCTGATACATACTGTGTTTAGGGCCAATCCAAAAATGGATTTAAGGAAAAATATAATGAAAAGGAAAAGAGAGAGAAAGCTCTCTACATATCAAATTCTCCTTTTATATCTCTCTCTTACAAAATGCATTGGCAAACTGAACCTAGACTAACCATGTTTCAAGCACGGGTGATTTAATCGCTAGGTATAACGAACCTTAGGTTAGTTCCTGCGAGCCTTAGAAACTTTTACGGTAGACTGAGACGAAAGCTAGTCAGGTTTGGATCTGGGCTAGTACTTGAGTACCTCTAGGCCTATTGTTGGTATTAAGATCTAATTCCTAGAGATGCGGCTTAGTAGGGCATCCTGACGGTTACATCCGACCAAGATAACTGGTTCAATTCATAGAATTTTGCTAAGGGACTAGCAAAAGCTAGGCATGGGAGTATGATGGGAATACCATCATGATCCATAACTAGCTCAATTTGGTCTTATAAAGTCACTTAAAGCTCCTACATATCAGTCAGAAGGTCTCTAGAGTAGGGTGAGTTGTTTTGAGAAGAAAATATGAAAATAGAGTTATTTCTGCAATTTTACCATATCATCACAAATATAGAATAGCCACAGGGTATGCCAGGGGTTTATTAAAGGTCATTTAGTCATTAATGTCTAATAAATGGGTTCATGCAGACAGAAACGAGTTTTCACGTATTTCAAGAATTAATGGACATCTGAAATCCTAAAAACAGACTTGCTTAATTAACTGAGGTTCTGGTCAAGATAAAATTCACATAAACCCTCTAAAATTCATATAAAATATTCTCTAGGGTTTAGCATCTTTGAATTGATCATCAAAACCTATTCTAACCCAAAATAGAGTCACAGACAGACTATTGCCCTAATTTAGGTTGTTACATGAATTACCCAGTAAAACGAGGTCAGAACCAAAATCCGACTTCACCATTGGATTCCTTGGGTTCAAATTAGGTTTATATCAAAATTTGAGCCC
Organism: Thalassia testudinum; assembly: GCA_037157565.1. Lineage (NCBI taxonomy): Eukaryota > Viridiplantae > Streptophyta > Magnoliopsida > Alismatales > Hydrocharitaceae > Thalassia > Thalassia testudinum. The sequence continues at coordinate 153,980,388 of JAZHRO010000031.1, forward strand.
AATCTGAGATCATTCCGACCTAGTTTGCATTTTAGACTAAGTTTGACTCTTATTATCCTAAATAATGCATCAGCTTTTGAATTTATTACAAAAAAGCCCCCTATCTTTGTTCTCACTCTTTTCAAAAAGGTCCTTCCACCATTTTCTTGAAGTAATCCTACTCCGACGAGCTTCGTTTGGTAAGAACTTGTTGATTATTTGACGAATCTCTCTTAAAATTAAAAAGGAGATTCGTCAAGTAATTACCTTCCTTTTGAACCTATTCGTGGGCACCAATTCTTTTCCAATCTCTCATGCGAACGCATGAGAGATGTGGGTATCCTTCTCCAGCAAGCTTACCAAGCTTGAAAGCTTGGTCTCCAAGCTTTAAACCCCTTCCCATGGCCTATAAAAGGAGAAAAGGCAAGAACCCTAGCTCCTCAACAAATTTTGGCCAGAGAAATCCCTCTCTTCCCCCTCTCCGGCCACCTCCACAATTTGCTTCGGCAACCTCTCTCCGACCTGCTCATCCGCACCTCCAACCATCAAATTGGAGGTGCCAACATCTTCCTCTCTTCATCGCGCACCTCTAAGGTCAAAGGAGGGCGCTCTTTTGCCTAAATCACCGTCGTCGCTTCGCTGTCGCCTCCATCTTCTCTGGCTTTGGTCAGCCTCAACCGGAGCCCTCTGACTATCTCCTCCTCTCCTAAGCCCCTCTATCCTCTTCTATCTCTACTCACTTCTTTTCCCCACACTTACAACACACACACGACCACTGTTTCTCCCTCAACGCCGTCATCTTTTTTCGCTCCGGCCAAGCTTCGACGAGGTCGCGAGCACACTATACCCCACCAAACATGCCTGCCTCACCTCCAAAAGCATCACCGTCCTCACACGAGAAAAGCCCTAACTTAGTTAGGCTTATTTCTCACTCCTACCCTCTGCCGAACTCCACACTCACCACATCCACGTTTTAAGGTCGTACGACCTCCTTACCTCCAAAAACACCATCTCATGGCCACCATCAAGTTTGTCGTCGTCCGGTGATGCTACTGAGCTAGTTTAACAGGGTTGAAAGACCATTCTTCGGATTTCAAGTTCAAGACCTTCGCCGCCATTGCTGCAGCTACTTCAAGCGAGCTTTCATCATGTTCTTCAGGTATCCACTCTAGTTGAAAGCTCCAGGCGACGTGGAGTACTTCCAGGAGGGTCTCCAAGTCCTCAATTGAGGATCCTAGTAACTGCTACTCACCAATTCAACGAAGACACCTCGCTGCAGCTGACACGTGAAGGGAGTGGAACGTATAGTCCCACATCATGGGATTTGGACCAGTTGAAGCTGGATATATTATTTTTGTGTTGAGGCTCTATCTCCCCAACAAACTAGGGGTGAGGTCCCTGCTCACCTGCACCTAAGCCGACCCGACCCACATCATTGCTTGGCTACGACCTCACGCACGTAGCCCTGCACCCAGATCTGGTTACTGTTCCTACCCGATTACCTGGTTAATCCCAGGTTTGAGAGAAAGAGAAGGAAAGAAAGGAAAAAAAGAGAGGGAAGGGGGGGTTTTGCCTTGCTCTCTAACTCTCTACACTTAGCGAAATTCTGAGGGAGGTCTTCACCTCTGTTGGTGCTGAGCTCTGCTATACGTCTCCCTGAGGCTTGAGAAAGAGAGGCCTTGCCTCTGTGTGCTGGTTCTGATTACACTGTGAGCTTATCCTACATGGATTAAAATTGGTTGATACTGTTGAGATATTTGATATTATTGTAATTAGGGTAATTGGTGATTCAAATCACCATTTTACCCTAATCTTTTTGCACTATCAACATTTACTCTTATATACATATCATTTGAGTTTGGAAATTTCATCATATATTGATATCTTGTGATAGAATTGCAATTTTGAGATTTATTACAATACTTACTCCATACGTTTGACCTTGGATTTCTTTCGAGCTATAAATTATATTTGTTCACACGATATTTTCAGCTATATTACAACGAAGTGATTTTAAAACCCTAGTTTAGCACGTAAACACCTGTAAAATAAAATTACATGTGAAATTTTGTTAAATTGACCTGTTTAATTAAATTTGGAAATTAAATTTACTTGTGAAATAAATTTTATGAAATTTACATGTAATTGATTATAATCATTCACTTGTTATAAATTTATTTAATTTTATCAATTGCCTGTGCTCACATTTTTTGCTTGTGTTAAATATTTGATTATCAACTCTTAGTAGTACACATACTTACACAAATCTAGGTGCACTTGAGGCCAAACAATAGGTATTCTAACCCCTAGGTATAGGTTTTGGGAGGTGATAATCATGTCAAAATACTTGCCTGTCGACACTTATGATCATGTTATATGGACAATGCAGAGTAGGTGTATAGCTCACTTACATGCACAAAGTTTTATCTTTATAGCATGCCGTAAGAGTCGTCGTCCTTTGTTCAGAGAGTTCTGAACAAAGGGGGGTCCTTGAAGATTTGATCACAACTTAAGGTTACCTGTTACATGGAACCAATGTCTAGAGGAATTTCGGTAGTTTCTTTTCGCTCTTCTCCGATATAACAACTGATCTTATCTATGTTCCTAATGCACACTTAAATGGGAGTTATTGAGAATGTAGTTAAGGTTAGTCTTGGGGGGTGATAAGTCCACTTTAGTGGACCATTTTGTAGCCTAAGTTGGTAGTTCCTACGTTTTAGATTGTATTAATATATGCAAAATAAATGCATGTCCTAGATTACATAAATAATTGTGTGAATTTCCTTTGGCTGCAAGAATAAATAGAGAAGTTGGCTCGTGGTGCCATTTTGGCCTCTCCCACTTATCCTGAACCCAATTTTCACTTCAAAATCCAAATTAGACTAAGACCTATACCTACAACCTAAGGCTACTTAAGCCAAATCCAACGTCACCTTATCTCTCTGCATAAGCATCAGACATTCAAATTTCATACTTAAGACGTCTGTAACATAGCATGGATGTCTGCTGTACCCAACCTACACCACCGCCTTCCCCCTGGCAACAACTCCCATCCCTTATCCTAACGCACCGCCCACTCCACGCCGCTCCTTTCTCCAACCGCAAAAAAACCCATACATTTTATCTTCCCTATGCGCTGCAGCAAGGGGGCTCTCGCCATCGCCATTTCCATTCCCCCTTGGGGGACCTCTCTTCCACCTCCACCGTGAAACCAACATACACTGTGGAAATTGCTTGCATCGTGGACCGAAGCCGCCCTTGACCTCCACTCACCTTCGACATATTAGTGCATGGTGACAGCGTGCACCACTTCCATCACACCACACCACCACCCACTGACCATCATTCTCCCCCATCATCTTCTTCCTCTTCCAGCACCTCCACATCCCCTATTTTCCCCTTGAAAGGAACCCAACCAACACCATTGCCAACTCCTTTGCACCCACGTGCAGCCGTGTGCGCCACCAATAGCACACTCACCACGGAGCCATCGCGTGCCTCTTGTGCACACGCAGCAGTAGTATCTTCTCTGCGCACCGTCACCACCTCTGCGCACACGCAGTATCCTTGCGCTTCCCTGCGCGCGCACCAACCACCGTGCATGCACAACACCTTCCGCGCACGCACCAGTCACCACGCGCACAACCGGGTCTTCATCTTCTTTTTCTTCTCGGCTAACATAAAGGAACCCAAAGCGGGTGTACAACCACCTCCACGTAGCCACATCCAAGGGCCTCCAATCTTTGCTCCATCGACACCGTTGAACTCTCCTCACCCTCACGAGGCCACCCACATCCACAATTGCCACCGTTGACAACCCACGCGTCGGCGAGCCGTAGCCACCGCTGCCACCCCTCCTCGTCGCCAGGGAGAGCTCCAGCTATCGTTCTCATCGCCATGACCTTCGTTGGAACGACCTCACCTTCCTCAACCTCCTCGGAGCTTCTCACCTTTAGCCGCTCCTTCTCCTCCTCATGCAAGCAAGGGGAACTCTTCCCCTATTTTGCTACAGGGAAAGGGTCAATTAAAAATTACACCCAATGCCATTGCCAACTATGCTTTTTCTTTATTTTTGATTAAATTATTATGGTGAAATTATGACAATGCACTTACCTTGTTTGCAAGTTTGATTGACTTCTGTTATGCACATCGTTTGTCATTGAAATTGGGTTCAGAGTTGCATGCAATTCAAAATTACATGATATGCCACTACACATGCATCATCTACATATTTTTGGAAGCTTGATTCCTAACGTGAAAATTACTTAAATAGCCTTGAACTTCTCATGAAATTCAAAGTGACATTTAGAGTAGTAAATTCATTAAATTGATTTCGCGAATGTGTCTGCGAACATGATGGCTCTCTGCTCGTGAATTTATTGGATCTATTCCTCCTTGTGGATATGACTTGATCCTAGTGGTTAGAAATATTTTGTTGATCGAGAGATTTTCCACCACCTTTTGTGATACAACAACTAATTATCTTAATATTAATTGTTGAAAGCGAAATTCTCTCTACCAGGGGGTATACTAGAGAAGTGCGATGAGATGCTACCGAAATTTCTCCAGACATCGGTTACATGTAACAAGTAACGTTGTGATCAAATCTTCAAGGATGGGCTATTAAAGTGAAAATCATAATCAAAATACAAACATATATATAACATGTTAATGTTTATTCATAATTAGTGGGTGAATTAAGCACATGTAAGAGTGGCTTTTCTTCTTATTAATGTTTATAGATATAATATAACATTAACTTGGGACCTTTATATCTGTTAATAATTATTTAGGTCATTATAGACTAGTCTTGGATTAGTCTAACAAATTCAGATGATATGTGATATAAGAATGGAGTGAGGGAGTTCTTGGATTGGGTTTTTCATGATGATAGGAAATCATTTAGACGAGGGGAACTTCTACAGTTGATTTTCTATCCTTGTCGAAGGTGCTTAAATGGAGAAGTACATGCTCGTAACACTGTGTTAGAGCACGTAATCTGTCATGGTTGGTGGCAACATTACACCAAGTGAATTGCTCATGGAGAATTCGTCGTAGAAACTTATGAAATTGATTCAATGAATGTTGATAAGGAGCTTACCGGTAATATTCAAGGTGAAGGGATCAAGGAGATTTTGGATGAACTAAGAGCAGCAGATAACATTGTAGATGATAGTGATATGTTACAAAGTTGTAACAACTTTTATGATGCTATTAAGACAGTCGATGAACCAATTGCTCCTAGAGTGAGCTCCATGTCAAGGTCGACATTTCTATTGAAATTATTTCGGATGAAGGTTATCAATAGAGCCATATCTAAGTTAATGTTCGAGGTACTTTAATTTATTGGAGAGCTACTATCTAAGCCTAAAGTTTATCCAGAGTCGTGGTATGATGCGAAGAAACATATGAAGGTGTTGGGCTTGAATTGCAAAAAGATTGACGCTTGTCCAAACGATTGTGTATTGTTCAGAAGTGAATATGTTGATCTTTATACTTGTCCGGAGTGTGGTGCGTCAAGATATAAGGTTGGAAAATCTGGGAATCAACATGGTAAGAAATAGGCAGAGAAGATCCTACGATACTTTCCATTGATTCCTAGGCGTCAATGCCAATTTATATCAAGTAAGATTGCAAAATTGATGGAATGGCATGAGTAGAACAAATCATGAGATGGCCGGATTTGTCACCCCATAGATTCTGATGAGTGGATAAAATTTGATAACAGACATGTATCATTCGCATAAGAATCACATAACGTAAGATTGGGTCTTGCAAGTGACGGATTTAATCCATTTAAGAATATGTATCCGTCATATTTAATATGGCTAGTGGTGATGGTAACTTACAACCTACCTCCTTAGTTGTGTATGTAATCATCATTTATGATGCTGACATTGTTGATCCCAGGTCCAAAGCAACCAAGAAATGCTATAAATATATACTTGCAACCATTGGTGGATGAATTGAAATTATTGTGTGATAACGACATTTAGACATACAACACAGGAAAGAAAGAATTCTTTATGATGTGTGCTGCATTGCTGTGGACTATTAATGACTTTCCAGTATATGCAAATCTGTCTGGATGGAGTACAAAAGGAAAATTGGCAAGTCCAATTTGTATGGATGAAACACATCATCTCCGATTGCCTGAAAGCAACAAGTTGTGTTACTTGGGTCACAGCAGATTCCTTCCAATTGACTATAGATGGCGAACAGCACAGTTCAAAGATAGATTTGATGGCAAATCTTGTCGAAATTCCTATAGGAATCCAAGAAATAAGCTAAGCACAGATTCTGTTATGTTGTTAGGAGTAACAATAATATAGAAATTGTAAGAACTTGGAAACATAAGATTGAGACATCGTTTTAAAAAAGACCTTGCTGCATTAAAGCATTCTGGCTTTTAGAAAAAAAGCATTTTCTTCATGCAAGTCCCATATTGGAAAGATCTGACAGTCCGATATGACTTGGATGTGATGAACATAGAGAGAAATGTCATAGACAATATGTTGCATGTCCTAAATTTAACAGATAGTCCAAAAGACACAATAAAAACAAGAAAAGACATTTAGATTTTGGGCATTCATCCAAAGCTACCTACGACAGATAAGGATGATGGCAGTGTTGAGTTCCCAAATGCTATATACAACTTAAAGCATGAATAGATTTAGAAAATATTCTCATTTTTGAAGGAGATACGAGTGCCGGATGGCTACTCATCATAGTTGTCGCGCTGTGTTAATGAATCTAAAAAAGAAATTAGTGGCTTAAAATGTCATGACTCGCATGTTTATATACAAGTGTTTTTCCCATTGGCTATGGAGTCATACCTAACCCGTTGTAGATGTTTTTACAGACATGAATCAATATTTCAAAGCTATATGTTCAAAGACTTTAGATGCTGAAATGCTACGCTATTGGGACAAACAAGTTGTCATCACATTATGTAAAATGGAACAAATTTTTCCTCCAGCTTTTTCGACATAATGGTGCATTTAACAATACATTTGGAAAATGAAGTAAGGATCGCAGAGCCAGTTCAATACAGGTGGATGCACCCTATACAGAGGTATTGGAAAAAACTAAAGGATTACATGTTAAATAAAGCTAAGCCAGAATGGTCAATTGTCGAGGGATATTTAGTTGAGGAATCCACGAACTTCTGTAGTATGTATCTAGGTGAGATAGATGACAAATTCAATCATTTCAAGAGAAATTATGACAGGGGATACAATGAACATTACGGAGACTGTCTTCTTATTTTTGAAATTCCAGGAAGGTCGATTTTGCACACAGAATCTATTAAGATTTCAGAAGTAGATCGGCAATTGACACACTTGTATATATTAAAGAAAATACCTGAAGTCGATCCTTTCTATGATGAATTTAAACAATCGTTACATCCAAATGCACGCGATCTACTCTTTCCTGAGTGGTTTAAGCAGTGTGTTGCTAAAATGAAAGAAAATAATGACCCACGGTGGGTGGAAGATTTTGACGTAATATCCGATCGTCCATTGAGTTTTGGACATTACCATTCTGGGTACATCATAAATGGGTTCAGATATAAAATCAAATTTGTTGATGATGTAAAGGCTACACAACAAGCTGGCGTTGTTGTTCCTTGCGAATTAGCTGGAGAGTGTGATGATTATTATGGACAGATTGATGAAATTCTCGAGATTAGCTTCAGATATGATCATAGACTTGTCCTCTTCAAGTGTGAATGGTTTGATGTTTTCAAAGAAGGCGTCGGGTTTAAGGTTGATAAGAAGCACAAGTATATAAGTCTGAATAATAACCATCGAATTCTTTAGAACACTAAACCATTTACTTTAGCCAGTCAAGTCTCTCAAGTCTTCTACGTAATTGATAATAGCAAAAGTGGATGGGTAATTCCCGTTAGAACAATGCCATGTAGTTATTACAATTCTCGAAAGGAAGGGGAACCTGAATTAGAACCTGAAGCATATCAAGAACTTCAACAACCATATTTAGATCCAAGTGCAATAAACATTGATATATAAGGTATAATTTACAAACCTTTTTTTAATAATATAAATGTCCTCATAAATCATTCTAATACTGATATAATGAATTGTTTACTCTTATTATAGGTTGTTGATACAGTTCTGTTAATTTTTTCCTTCTACACAACGAGTATTGTTTCAGGGTAAAATTACTAATTGCTTTCAGTTATATGCATGTTTTTCATATGAATTATATATTTATGTGTTTTTTTTTTCACTAATTATTTTTTTATGTTGTGCAGACAGTGAAACTAAAGAAGAGGGCTTCTTGTTGGAGGAGTCTTGACACCACCCCCGATACCCAGGACCCTCATACCACACAGCCTCCTTCCACGTAGCCACCTACCACACAGCCTCCCCGTACCCAGACCTTCCTTACCCAGCCTACTCCCCCTAGGACCTCTACACTCTTACCATCGATACATATTTAGTACTCACTCCCAATTTTGTCCCCCCTGTACACACAGATATATCCATCCTAGTGTACTTGAATGGTCCCTTTTTACAGGGAAGGAGAAGAAGCCAGTCATCCCTAAGCTTGTGACATTACCTGAGCCTGAGGATAAGGTTGATAGTCACGACCCTGACCAGGACCAGGGGGATAGGGACGATGTACAGGACTCGCATGACGGCGAGGATGAGGAGGGGGATGAGGGGGAGGATGAGAGGGATGCTGAGGTTGGCCACCATAAGGCTAACATAGACCCTGATCAGGCAGGGCCTACTACTACTGGTAAGTAGATTATTTTCTATATTTTAAAAGTTTTTAAATTTCATATTTACTTTTCATTTGTAATATTATTGTCATTAACTTCGGTGAAAAGGAAAGGAAGAGGTCCAACGAGAAATAGGGACTTGAAGGCTATACTAGAGAGCACGAGGGTGAAGGGGAAGATCACCGCTAGTGGCGAAGATCCCAACTACCCTCCATTTAGTAGTAGGCTCTCCAAGGTTGTGAAGAGCATCATCCCCTTTTCTTGTTTTGATTAGCGGATTGTCTCAAAAGAGCTCAAGAGGGAGATCATTTGTTACTTAGAGTTAATTAATATATATTCAAGTTTATATATGTTTCTTTTAATATGATTTGATGTATATAAATGTTTAATTTATAAGCGATCTTCAATTAGGGGGACGATCCAGAGGCCTCCAAGTGTATCCTCAACCATGCGTCGAGGCGTCATTGAGACTGGAGACTTCATATGAAAAAGATGGTAAGAAAAATATTTGTAAATTTCTTTGATATAAACATTTAAATTATATAATTTATTTTTTTATTATTTAGTATTTTGTGAATGGTCATATGAGGAGGCCTTGAGGAATGTACCTCCTTCCATACTACTAGAGATATGGAAGGATTATTGTCAGCATTAGAGGAAGCCTAAAATGAAGGTAGTTAAATAACATGTCATGTGTTAAAATTTAATTATTATTAATTTGTTTACATAAGCGAAATCAGGTTAAAATAATGCGTTGTAGTATAGTTGAAATTGCTTTGAAAATAAATAGATTTTATTACTCGAAGTTTAAGTCCGAGGTCGAATACAGGGAGCAAATGGAATTCACTCACTATTCTCAATAATAGATGTAAATTGAATACATAAAATTACTCAAAATCTAATTCAAAATGTAAAGCATGAGTATATAGAGCATAAAAAGAATTGTAGCTACAAATAATAGAGATCTGATGAAAATTGGACGTTTGATTATAAAATCAGATGTCTTATAAGTGTGGTGCTACAATGTCTTCCTCTTATTTTTCCTCAGAGAATCTCCCTTTCAAATTTGAGAGGGATTCTCTGAGGAATCAGGGAGTTGTTTCCTTTGAATCCTCGCCGAAGTAGGATTTCCTCCACTGTAATGGTGGAGGGACCTAATTGCAAAGAACGTCAGGAAACTAGGGGGTGTCTGCAAAGGTTTTCAAAAGTTAGGGGTAAAAATGTAATTAGGCTGGACTGGTTTGCAAAGTAGGTCAAGGTGAACTCCCCTTAAGTCCAAATTTTGGTACAAACCTAATTTAAACATAAGAAATCCAATTGTGAAGTTGAATTTTGGGTTTGACCACGTTTTAATGGGCAATTTACATAAAAACCTAATATAAGGTAAACATTTGACTGGGACCCCTATTTAGGTCAAAATAGGTTCTAAAGGCTAAATTGAAGGTTCTAAACCCTAGAGGATATTTTTTCATGAATTTTAGAGGGTTTAGGTGAATTTTATTCTGACCAGAACCTTGTTAAATTAAGTGGGTCTGTTTTAGGGTTACAAGAAGTCATTTAATTCCCAGATTTCACATGAACCATTTTCTGTTTGAACCAACCCACTTTCTATCTTGTCAAAACCATTTGACCTGTGTTTAGACCTTGAGAAATCCCGTTGTTGCACTGCAATGGTAAAATTGCAGTTTTACCCTTTGTTTCTTACTTTTCTTTCAGAAGGATTTTTCCTTGAGTTAGGACCTCCAGTTGGTTATGTAGGAGCTTTTGTTCTCTTTTCTAGGTCAGAATGAGCTAGTTAGGGCTCATGATGGTGTTCCCATCATGCCCTCATGCCTAGCTTTTGCTAGTCCCTTAGCAAAATTTTAAGGTTTTAACTTCTGTTCTAGACCATGAGTTCCTTTCACACATTATGATGAGTGCTCTTTCTTTTTCTGTTTGATTAGGTTAGAATGCTGACAGTAGGCCTAGACGTACTCAAGTACCAACTAAAATCTGGACCTGACCAGCTCTAGCCTCAGTCCTCAGCGAAGGTTTTTAAGGTCTGCAAGAACTATCCTAAGGTTTGTTGGACTCCGTGGTTAAAGCACCCGTGCTTGAGACTTATTTTAGCCTCGGTTCAATTTGCAGTGCGTCTTTTGTAAGAGAGAGATAGAGAATTTATTTGTTTGGAGAGTTTTCTCTCTCTTTTCTTTTTATTTCTCACTTTGGATTGTCTTCTCAACACGGTCTGTATCAGATTCCTCGTCCCCATCATCAATCCTCAAAGGTCCTTGGCAATCGATGCTTCGTGATAGCACCACCCATGGCAACCCCCAGTACTCTAGCTTTGAGATTTCGAGATAATCCCACCCATGGCATTCTGTATCTAAATCCAGACCTTGGATCGACATTTCGTGGTAATGCCGCCGATGGCATCTGGATCAGCATGGTGCTTATATGGCCCCAGTAGGATATGCAAATATCTTAGGAGACAAGCACTGAGGAGACGATATGTTATTACGCATCTTCGAGGGGAATTTCCCGCCTCTCCATGTCGAGAACTTGTCCAAATCAACTTGTGTTGATCGGCTGCTCCTAATCTAGGCAACTTTTTTCAGAACATTTAAAGTCTTTCGCATGATTTTGATAGTTATGCGCACTCAACCAGACTATCTGTGGATTGGGGTGCTTAGGTTACCGAGTCCCGCAAACCAAAGGTCAGTTTACGAGGCCGAATACTCTCTAAGCCTTAGACCAAACACTTAAGCTTTGCATTTTCCCCAACCTCTTGAGGACTATCAAGATCTTAGTGGATACTTGAATTTTTAAGCCTAAGAGTTTAGCCCAAAAAGCCTAAGATCAGCGTTCCTACTAATCTCTTTTTGTGTCTCATTAGCACTTTTTCCTTCATTTTTCTTTTCCTTGATGTGGTCTAGAACTTCGGTTATTCCCTTAATTTCTTACTAATGACTATTTCTTTTTTCTTTTTCATTTTGTGCTCCTTTTTTTGGACATTTTTCTCTTTTTCTCCTCATTTTCTCCTCATGATTTGTATGGCCTCAAAATTTTTTCTCCTCCAACTTTTTGTTCTTTTTCACAATTTTCTATTTTTTTGGTATTTTTGGCATATGTGATTTTTTGTGTGAGAACCCTTCTGAATTTTCTTGATTTCTGTATGTTTGCACTTTACCACCCCCCCATGCCTATGTTTTGCAATGTCCTCATTGTAAATGGAGGTGTGAAACAATGTTGGGTTTAGGGACTTAGAACAGGATTTATCGGGTGGGCAAATGGGTTGGGAATGACTGATGTGGATGATTTCAAGCTCTGGCACGTGTACCAGAGGTGGGATCGACTATTCTAAGACTAAACTCAAGGTGCAATAGACGTGAAGTACAGACGGATAATCAGAAGGATCTTGGGTTTCTGGAATGACGGGCTACCTCTCGTTAAGCACTAAATTCAACACCTTCAGCTGAGCGAGAAATGTATGGCGAGGGAGTGGTCAAATTAGCGGAGTTTTGTAGAACAAGCACCTTGATTAAGAGCCTGGTTGGTCCAACCAGGTGCTTGTTTACATCAATAGGCTGATGACGCAGCCCAAACCCAATCAATTTGGTGGGTTGATAAATGTAGATCAAGAGATGTGGAACCCACCATATGCTATGGGGCTCGGAAGGATGTGGAAGTGTGAATTCAGGGTTTGGCTGAGTCGAATCAGCCTGGTCAGAGTAGGGATCCGTAAAATAATCAATGGATGATGCGAAAACCCTACAGGGGTGATCAGAGAATGATGGAGCATGGTCTTCAGTCTGATCAATGTCCGAAACCCGATATAGATGTGGAGTCGAATCATCTGCAATCGGCTCAGTAAGAGGGGAATCAGAATAGAAATTGAATCTGATTTCCGGTTGGGGTTGAAAATGGGTTTGGATAGGTTCTGTATATGCTGAGGAGGTGGCTTCAATAAGAATTGTGTATGAGGGCTCTCAAATTCATTTAGAAAGGAGTTATAGGTGGTTTCATTTAGAGAGTCCTCATAGTAGCTCTCAAATTCAAAAGTGAATGCCTGAAGAGTGTCTATAGGATGAGGGAAATCTAAGTCGAGAAAAGATTCAAACTCTAGGTTGCAGTCACTCTCGGCATTTTCTGGTTATGATTCCTGAGAAAAGAAATGATTCCATCTCACTGGAACCTGAATTTAAATCAGTGATATCGGGATTAGGGACCTCAGAGTCAGAGTTGGAGAATGAATCATGTGAGCTGAGGTCGTAGATTGGCTCGTTGTATTCAGAAAATAGAGGTTCTCTGAAATCATGGTAAGATTCGAAATTGTCGGAGAACTTGAGAAAATCAAGTTCTGAATGAGATTCGTGATCCAGGGTTCCACCGTAGAGTAAATCACACGATGTAGGCTCAGCAACCTGACTTGGGTCTAGCCTATTCTTCGATTCTGAGCTTAACGTGGTGTCCTTATTTGGTCTAGGCTCAAGTTCTAGGCTTGTAGAAAAGACCCAATCAAAACCCCACTCTTCCAACTCCTCGATTTTTGTATCATAGATTGGCGTGACCTCGGAAAAATCGATCTGTATCTCTGAGGATGTTGGAGAGGGATATTCATCAAATAAAGACTCAGAATCATACTCTTCTTTGAAACTTTGATCTTCATCATACAGGGCCTCGTAATCTTCCCAATAAGTTTTAGATCTAGATTCTAGGCTGGGGATGTCGGTTGAATCACTAGAATCTAGGTCAGAGTTACCTTCGAGGGTCACTTTATCAGAATAAGGGGCGGGATTTACACCCTCCAGAGGTTCAGTTCTAATCTCATCATTGCAGGAGTCTCAGAATTCTATGCTTAGTGACCCAGGATCTAGGGCTGGCTCAAAATCGTGTTCTCCTGCAATTGGAACTTCCTAACCTAATTCAAGATTAGGCATGTTGTATTCTATCTGGGTTGGGAATCCACAACAGCCTTGTGCCTCAAACTGGAGATTTGGGAAATCGGATTGATCCTTAATACTATTCCAAGATGGTTCATTATCTGTTTGGGGCATGTATGGGTATTTCTGATCGATAACTTGTTTCAATAATCTCATCAACTCTTCCCATTTTTCAAGATCATCTTGGTGTTGTTCCTATAGTACATGATTTGTCATACATTGAAGGTATTCAAAGTTATGCAATTTTTCTATCTCACTGTATCCTGTTATGAGAATGTCTCGGGTTGCTCCTTTTGTGGCTTTAGTCAATAATACTTGGGCACAGTTTATGATGAAGGTTGTTGTTGTTGGTACACTAACTTGAATGTCTTCTACTGGCTTTGAGGTTTTGTATTCAATTTCATAAAATTCAAGGGCATCCTCAATCATCCTATCTCTCATGGATCTTTGTGATTCAGGTTTCTTGAATGGTAATCCTAAGTAACTCGGTTGCATATTTGGATCAAATGGTGGAATCAAGATGCAGAATTAGAATTCAGATCTTAGACTATAGTGATTAGTTCTGAATAGAGAATCCCACTGAAAATCTATGTGTGTGCTCTAAAGAGAAGGGATGAGGGACTGGATGTGTTTTTGACCTAATCAAGGCACCCAAAGATTATTTGGATGACAATAGAGGTTTGGGGCAGATGATACCCCTGGATCGGAAAGTCGTCCACCTAAGAATTACCTGGGTAACCAGAGAGGGAGAGTCCTGCAAAGACCCCTACACGGTAGAGCATCCCTACGAGTTACAGGGTTTCCCCCACCCGACCTCTCTTGTCACTGAGATTCCAGGTAGACTAGAATGGGGGCCTTGACCTCTTAAGTCTACCAGTTTTATGTCCTAGTTGGTGCCTTTGATTTCACTTGAATTAGCAGTTATTTTGACTTGTGACCTAATTTGGAGGTTGGTTGGCCTACAATGTAGTCCAACTTTACCTGTCCTACCCTAGAGATGACAGAATGATTCTAGGTCAAGACCTAGAAATCACCCTGGTTTGACTCCCAGGTTATTAGGTCCAAGGCTTTTAAGGTTCAAGTGATTTTAGAGCCCGATTTTAGGGTTTGTTTTGATTAGATCCTTTCAATCAAGGGCTTGGGTAGCACACAGATGCAGATGGGTTTGTTTCCTTTTATGCATGTAGGTGTAACTAGCACTCCAAAACCCTAATTTGGTTCTATTTCCAATCCTTTTTTATTTTCACAATTCTCTTTGGACTTCAAACAAGAAGTGTGTAGTCCGCGGAGATTTAGAAATTAAGAGTGATCCCTAATAGTCAGAGGAATTTTGGGTAGGATCTCAAGAAATCGCTTCAACTTCAATAAGATTTGAAAAACTTTCGCAAATTAGGAATTTTTGCCTTAAAAATGATAATTACTAAAGAGAATAAGGCAGTTGATTCCTAATTGATTGCTTCCTTTTTGTCTTCCCAAGATTAGGAGATGGATTAGGGAAGAAGAGAGAAATTACTTGCCCTTTAGTGGTTGATTTGCATGGGAGGTCTCCTCGTGAAATACCTCTCAAAATCACAATAAGACAAGTAGGGCAAGTTAGTACTCAAATATAATCAAAATAATGCAGAGACTAGTGATGAGTTGTGCATTGATCCCCGGCAACGGCGCCAAAATGTTTACAGAAGCGAAATTGGGTTAAAATAATGTGTCGTAGTATAGTTGAAATCTCTTTGAAAACAAATAGATTTTATTACTCGAAGTTTAAGTCCGAGGTCAAACACAAGGAGCAAATGAAATTCACGCACTAATCTCAATAATAGATATAAATTGAACACAAAACTACTCAAAATCTAATTCATAATGTAAAGCATGAGTATATAGAGCATAAAAAGAATTGTAGCCACAAATAATAGAGATCTAATGAAAAATTGGACGTCTGATTATAAAATTAGATGTCTTATAAGTATGGTGCTATAGTGTCTTCCTCTTATTTTTCCTTCTTCTTCTACCTTCTGCTTCTTCTTTCCTCTGTTCCTTCCTACCTTGGCTTTCTCTTCCTTCTTTCTTCTTCTTTCTTTCTTTTCTTTCTTCTCTGTTCTTTGCCTTGCGAGCCTCAGCTACTTTCTTCTTCCTTCCTTCTTCCTCTTTCCTTAACTTCTCTGTAACTCTTTTCCTCTTCAGCTCTCTTCTGATTTCTGCCTTCAGCCCTTAGCTTCCTCTTCAGTCGTGCAGTGCCTTCTCCTTCCTTAGCTACGTAGGTTGCCACTCTTTCTACCTTAGCTTCACCTTTGGCTTCTTCTTTTCCTTTCCCTATAAGAGCAAAACCTACCCCTACCCTCCCTCGCAAACTCTCCTCTCCTTTCTCTCTTACGCTCGCTCTCCCAGAGCCTTCTCGAGTTAATGGGTCGGGTTAGCACGCTCGAGACCAGGCCCACCGGTGTGGGTGGTGGTCAAGGAGTGCACGGGTAGTCGAGTTAAAGCCAGATCTGTGGGGGCGTGGGTTGTGGACGAGGCTTATGGGATGAGTGGGACCTCACCCCGTGTTAGGAGGTGATAAGCCCCTAACACTTTTTCAACTTATATCACAACGCCCGCTCCAAATCTTCCAAGGTGGGACTAAATGTCCCACCTTCCTCTTACACGTGCCCGCAGCCAAAGGCACTCAATTATGGCTACTGTTGTCGCCTCCAAAGCCAATCACTCGGCTGAGGTTATGCGCGAGACGATTCCACGTAGCCTGGGACCTGGAGCCTGGAGTGAGGCTGCCTGGCACAAGCTTGCAAGCAAGCTTCGTGCCTGCTTCAATGGCGGCGGAGGTCCAAACCTACACTCATGCAAAACCCCTTTGCGGCCTCATCAAAACATGCAAGAAGCTTCCCCTTGGCACGACGAAGGTGGCACAGTGGTCGGCGTGGTGTCGGGTGGCTTGGGCGTGCGTGCCTAGGTCACCCTATGCGTGCGGATGTGGGTGAGTTCGGGGGCGTGTTGGGAGCGTGTGGCGGTGAATGGGAAGAAGGGTTATGATCAGTGTGACGTGGCAGAGCTTGTGAGGTGGTTGGTGAGGTGTGTGGATGCGTGGAGCGGCAGGAGCACCTCGCTAGTGGTCTGCCGGAGGTGGAGAAGATGGAGGTGATGTGCGAGCGTCGAGGGATATTTTAGGAAATAAAGAGGGGGAAACAAGAAGAGGAGAGAGGGGAAGTTCCTGACCTAATTTAAGGACGAAGGGGGAAGGGATGGCAGATGACTCATGTCTGCCGTCGCCAAAGATGAAGGTCCCAGTAGGAGGAGGACGACGACAATGAGAGGGTAGCTGGAGCGTTGGCTAGTGCGGCGCGATGCGGACGAGGGAGATAGAGGCAACTCTGCCATTGGTATTGTGGCAGAGCTACGAGAGGGGGAGATAAAGGTCGCCGGAGCTCGCTGGGAGTTTGGCCGGAGGGGAAGAGAGGAAATTGGGGGTTATCTTCGGCCAATTCAAGTTGGGGATCTGCGGAAGGATTAGGGCACCCTTTTATAACCCCTGGCGGAGGGCCTTGTGCTTGGAAGGCAAGCTTCCAAGCACGGGCAAGTCACCGGAGTTGGAAGGTCAAAAAGACCCAAATCTCTCTTGTGTTCGCATGAGAGATTGGGTAGGAATTGGAGCTCTAAATTGGGTTCACATGAACGGGAATTCCTCAGAGAATCTTCCTTTCAAATTTGAGAGGGATTCTCTGAGGAATCAGGGAGTTGTTTCCCTTGAATCCTCGTCGAAGTAGATTTTTCTCTGCTGTAATGGTAGAGGGACCTAATTACAAAGAACAACGAGGAAGTTAGGGGGGTGTCTGCAAAGGTTTTCAAAAGTTAGGGGAAGAAATGCAATTGGGTTGGACTGGTTTGCAAAGTAGGTCAAGGTGAACTCCCCTTAGGTCCAAATTTTGGTACAAACCTAATTTGGACCTAAGAAATCTAATGGTGAAGTTGTATTTTGGGTTTGACCACGTTTGACTGGGTAATTTACACAAAAATCCAATTTAGGGTAAACATTTTACTAGGACCCCTATTTAGGTCAAAATAGGTTCTAAAGGCCAAATTGAAGGTTCTAAACCCTAGAGGATATTTTTTCATGAATTTTAGAGGGTTTAGGTGAATTTTATGCTGACCAGAACCTTGTTAAATTAAGTGGGTCTGTTTTAGGGTTACAAGAAGTCATTTAATTCCCAGATTTCACATGAACCCTTTTTTGCTTGAACCAACCCACTTTCTATCTTGTTAAAATCATTTGACCTATGTTTAGCCCCTGAGAAATCCCATTGTTGCATTGCAATGGTAAAATTGCAGTTTTACCCCTTATTTCTTGCTTTTCTTTCAAAAGAGTTTTTCCCTGAGTTAGGACCTCCAGTTGGTTATGTAGGAGCTTCTATTCTCTTTTCTAGGTTAAAATGAGCTAGTTATGGCTCATGATGGTGTTCCCATCACTAATAAAAATATATGTATGTATTTTCTACAGGATTAGGCTAAGAACAAGGCCAACAGGGCCAAAGCTCCACTGTAGACTCATGTCATGGGTCGGATGAGTATTGATAAACTCAAGACAAGATATGTAAGTACATTTTCCATTTATTTATATTTTTAATTACCATGCATGTAATTTTAAATTATTAATTATCTTTTATACATAATTTTAGGCGAGAACACATGACGGCGCCTAATTGGATCATCTTGAAGTCTATGAGATCACTCATAGTAAGGTTATGGATGGCAGGCACACATGGATTCACAAGACCTACCAAGACAAGCATGTAAGTTATTTTTTTTTAATTATTTAAATTTCACTTTCATTTCAGTCGAACATATTACTTACATAAAAATGTAATTAGGTAGAAATGTATGACTTGGTCCACCCACCTCCACCTACAGATGAGAACTCTATGACCCAGCAGCCTCCTATGACACCTGAGGAGGCTTTCTGGACAGTCATGCCTCTGAAACATGGTGGATTTGTTCGTAGTGGATGCTCACCACTTGGTACGAACGGAAGGGATCATTTGGTGCGTCTTCTGCGGAGGTGGAGTGGCTAAGGTTGTAGGTATAGCAGACTCAGACATAGCTAAATGACATGATCGGAGAGCTGCAGCTACTAGAGAAGAGATCCGCTAGCAGAGACTAGATTTCAAGGAGCAGATGGCACAGCAGTAGGCCCAGTGGGTGGAGATGATGGCCATACTTTGAGGTGGTGGTGGAGGTAGACCTGATCACAACAGGTTCCATTATCCTGCACATCGTAGGCCAGACGATGATTTTGGTGCAGGAGGTGCTGGTCATGGCATTGGTGCGAGAGTTTAGCTTGCATCTTCTCTTTATATTTTTTATTTTTATTTATGTAATGTTTAGGGTTTATTTTTGTAATGTTACTCTTTTGTAAACATTCTTTGAGTTTGTAGTAATGTAATGTTTATTTTGTATTATATTTGTTTTATTGAATATTACGTATGTGTTACAGGATGTTATGTAGGTTAATTTAAATGCTACCTTTCATTACATTGATAAAATCTAATCAATTTAAAAAAAAATTATATTTTGCGACGGTTATTTGAATTAACGTCGCAAAGACACTTTTTGTGACTGTTATCAAATCATCGTCAAATTCACCTCCCCTCCCAACCTCTCCTTACAGCCTATTTTTCGCGACAGTTATACAACCGTCTCTAACTAACACTTAGTGACAGTTATAAAATAACCGTCACCAATAATACATTTGCGACAGTTATGTAAGAACCGTTACAAAAGTATTTTAATGACAGTTATAAGTCATCGCAAAAGAAAGTTAACCACGACAGATAAGGTTAGTAGTATTAGAGATGGTTAGTACTAATAACCGTTGTGAAAAACTATTTGCTTCACAACCTTCCACGACATCAACTTAAGATGGTTTTGTTACTTTTGGCAGTAGTTTTTAACCGTTGCCAAAAGTAGTTTTTCTTGTAGTGAACCATCTTACTTCTCACATGCTCTTTGACATCTTGCATCATAATAACTAAAATTTCTTTGAACATTTTATCGTACAACCTTCTTAATTATTGTTCAATCCTACAACCTTCTCAGATAGAATTGATTCGTATGGTGCTAACCATCATGTGTTGTAGTCCAATCCTACATTTTGTCACATGATTGTTGGTTATGCATGTTAAGCTAGTGCAATGTCATTTTATTTTATAGAAGCAATTAAGAGTGGGTAAAGTAAGTATACAATTAATTTGAAGATTTTAGCTTGGCCATTCATATTATTTCATGTCAGCTTACTTTGTGAGTAATGTTGTATCAAATCAACTCCACCATAATCAAGTTCATTCTCCTGTGCTCTACAGGATGTTCATGTAACCCTTGGTCTTAGACTTGTTATTATAGAAGATATCCAAAGGTGAGGTTGCATTGTCCATTTTCCACATTAATGTTCTAGTATATTCACATCAAATCATGTATATTAATTATGTATGGATTTTGAGCTGGCAAAAGAAGGTAAATTTCAAAGTTAGAGATCCTCATTTTCTATAGAGGCTTCAACCTCCCATGTAGGATTTACATGAAGCAATCAAAATTAGGATGATATTTTTCTATCATATTTCTTGGATATAGAGGCATGGCATTCCTCTCCTATTATTGTTGCCTTTCTTGATTATTTGATTATGTCATAGATCAAGCAAGGCATATATTTCTCACAAATTTATATGAGTGCCTTGAAAACTGATTATCTTTGCATTGGCCACATGAATACTCGAATGCCGTATCTACCAATCTAATAAATATCTAAACATCACCATCTATCATATATGTATTATTGTTCTTGTTTATTTTAAATATATTGAAAGCACAATCACTATATCAAAAATTATTCATCTTCTAAGCACTCTTTTGACCACTATATTTTTGCATTAATATTATTTCAAAATTATTACAAATGACTTTAGGATTATTTATCTTCTCACCACTCTTAGTTTATATTATTTTAGATTCATAAAACATGAATAGCACTAATAGTCTATTGGTAAAATGGTATCCTTTCACAGTACAGATTCGGGTTTGATTTCTAGCTAGTGCAACCTTTTTGAGAATCTACTTCTTAATCTTTATGCTTCTTGAATTTCTTTACTTTAAACACAGAAATGAGAGGTTGTTTAAGGATAATAAAATTATAAATAATTACATGAAATTAATTTCTTACATGTTTCATGACAGTTATGCAACTTGTAATTTGAATTTAAGAAAATATTATATTCATCCTAGGATGTTTGGTTATTTATTATGGTTTTTATTTCTTATTTTTTACTATTATGTAAAGATAGATACTTCAAATCTTGTTTCAATATTTATTGATTCCCTTATAAGGAGGGTATATATACTTTTGGCTTAATAGAATGAATTTGGTTTTTATTTAACTCTATCAATTCCTTTATTTTTATTGTAGCATATGAAAAAATCACATTTGTGCATGTTATATAATATAGGAAAAAAATAATTGATGATATCCAACGATACATCTATATATTAGCATATTAAGAAACTAGGACAACGATCACCTTAAGAGAAAACAAACAGTGTTGTATGTGTTCATCAAAACTTATTCTCTGTAACAACGGTAATATTAACATTTCTTGTTATAAAATATTAATTTAAACATGAAGTTCTTACCTATAGCGATGATATTGTCAACGCTTTATCTCATTGGAGTTGATAGGCTTGGTCTACATCGATGGATAAAACTGTTGCTGCTGGCATGAAATCCAAATTAGATAGCCTTTGGAAAACTATCACCGTAGAATTAGATACAATACCAACAATTTTTACAAACGAGATAGCCTACAGCGATGCCTCTCAAGAGGATGCCAAAATTGACCATCGATGTAAGTACAAACTGGTGTAGTGTCAACGTTAATTTTATAGGTAGAAAGTTTCAATTAATTCTTCCTCTTCATGATTCATCCAATAATTTATTTCAATATCTTATTTTAATAATTATGGTACCCACAATAGAAAATCAAACATCACGACATCTATGGACTTTGAAATTCGGTAAAGGAAAGAAACACATAATTAATATTTACAATAACAAAAAATGAAATAATAATCGACATCGAGGAGAAAAATTAACTATTCTACCTAATGTCACCGGATAGTCACAGTGACTATGAAATGTACGCACGTGATTCCTCACTACCACTTTAGGGACTCACATTTTCTACATGCACTCCAAGAACTAGATTAATGTTAAGATATGCAAGAAATATTTTAAAATTTTTGTAAGGGCTTTAATGACATTTTAACGAAATAATTAATTTTCTAAACTAAGTTTAGAGTCTAAGTTCGTGTAGTTCATAGAAAGATGATTTCAACAAATCTTGGAACATGAAAAAGGGGACGTTGTGCACACGCATGGCTGCATCTGCCTCAAAGATCGTGCCGTTGACGTCAGCCGCGATTTCCCTCTCCGATGTTGCATGCTCCGGGTGAAGAGGGGCGCATGCACCCTTTCTCCCTCTTTCTTTTGATTTCTTCTTCTCTCTCTATCTCTCCCGATTCTGATTACTCTCCCCCCTCTCTCTTGATTCCGATTACTCTCTCCCTCTCTCAATTTCTCTCTCTCTCTTCAGATTTCGCTCTCCCTCGATCTTTTTTTCCTCTCTCTCTATTTCCGATCTCCCTTTCTCTCTGTCGATCTTTTTTCTCTGTCTCTCTCTCTTTCCGATTTCCCTCTCCATCTCTCCCTCTCGATCTCTTCTTTCTCATGATTGCTGCGTACGAAAAAAAAATTATATTCAATACCCCCACCTTTTATGGTACATGCTAACAAATTAGGATAGAAATAACCTATCATTTCCTAATTTTAATTATTTAAAATTCCATTCCGTAATGGAATATATTATATGTAATTTTTGTTGCAAAACTTAATTTTTACGAAATGATATTAATTTTTACCAACATGGGCTCATTTTACGCGAGTTGATTAAATTTAATCGAAAAAGTATAATTTTTCATTTTTGGAGTACACAGATCCAATTCATATCCTACAAGTGTCAACGGATTTGATTTGATGTGCTTGATCTAAAAATGATTTCAGAAAGACTTTACAATAAAAGATGTAATACCGCATGTAGAAAATTCACATGCAATTTACGATCATTTATAAACTAGCACTAATATAATTAATGATAGTTTACAAATACCCGCAGCTAAAAGTGTCAATTTTTTTAAAGAAATTAAATTTTATACAACAATAATTGTATAAGATGAAAGAAATAAAAAACATACAGAAACTAGTCAATCACAACACATTATATACTCCAAATGATATATACATATATATATATATATATATATATGGGAGATGTTCAACTATTATAACAAAGTAGGAAAATATAAAAACATAAACACTGTTGGGCACCTGTGCCACCAACCTCAAATCCACCCCCATCATTATCGTCACCTTACCTCGGTATGTGGAATGTCGAATGATCAGGACCAAATATCCTCAAAGATATGACAAGCTAGACTTCCTACTGCTTGTTATGCCACTCTAGTAACTCTTCTTGTCACTCCATTCTACGAGTGATTGCCTGCAGCTATGAGGTGACCCTATCCAACCTCTTCGCCTTCTCCACATCTCGACGCTCTAATGTCTCAATTTTCTTGTTTTGGCCATCGACATGGGCAGATGAGGAGTATCCTTTCCAATCATACCAGAAAGAAATTGTCGCACTGCCCCTACCTCTATGGACGAAGCCTTTATGCTCTGGTGGCATCATAGTCCTGAAGGTCTCCTCTGGTGTCAAAGGAGTCTATGGAACGGTCGCAGAGTTCTCGTCCACAACCTCAAAAGGACGGATCAATGCCATTATATGACCCTGTAAATATATTTTATATCTGTTGTTATGAAATTAATGTAAGTGGTAATTACTAACATGTCTCTCTTGATATGTTTGATGTATCCAAGCAGGGGGGCTGTCGAGTGTTTCGCTACTATGAGTCTACTCATAAGCTCTCACTCGACCTAACTCAGGACTCTCATGTGCCTCCGACTGAAAATGAAATAAAATTTTTAGCTTCTCTTAATGTAGCTAATTTTTTTATTTAAATATATAATATTGATTTAAAATACTTACACATCTAACTTTTAATGAGTCAATACTCATTCGACCCAAGTAGGTCTAGGGAGGAGCTTGGGCAATGTTGGCCTTGTTCTTCCTTATTTACTCTTGTAAGAAATACAATTTTTATTAATAAAAGATTATGTAATTAGTTGTTATAAAGTGAAATTAATAATCGCATTCAAAATTATTTATTTACTTCAATTGCTAGATCTCTCCAATGCTGGCAACACTCCCTCCACATGTTAGGCGCAATCGTTGGAAGCACATTTCTCAATGCCTCTTTATACGGCCTATTATTATAAAATTGAAATAGTTTTAAAATTTATTATTAGAAATGGAAGATTTCATATAAATAAGTCAATAAATTCTCAATTTAATAATCTATAGAAATTTCTTATTGTACTCTTCATCTCCTCTCTCCATCCATGATGTATCCTACCTAAATACTATAGGATAGGCTTGGGCACATTAGGATTGTTGCCCCAATCAAAAGTGCCTTGTATTCAATGATATATAAATCAATTACAATTGATATATATGCAAGAAGGAATGATATTCAAATTTATACCTGCAATTCTCGAATAATGGACACCTTTAGTTGAAGCAGGAAAGTGGCATGGTTGCTTACACAATTGTAGCCAACCAGTTGGTAAAGCTGTTCTTCACTTCCCCAGCTGAAGTAATCATCATCACAATCTTGGTGCCCTTATGTAGTTTGTCGAGGTTTGCATTTTGTGTCGGACCTCACATGTTTTTCTTAGCTAAGCACATTAAATAATATATTATAATAGATAAATAATAAATGAAATAAACTTTTAAAAATAATTAATTATAAATTTTACCACCAGTGGTGCTTGCCTAAATAGTAGGCTGTTGCAATGTGCCTGCCTTGGTAGTAGGCTGCTAGAAGGGCTAATCTACCTCCTCAACCTCGCACTCGCCCCTCTCATGTTTATCATCCTCCTCGGGCTAGGTCTCATGTTGATGATTCACCTCAACGGAATAAGTATGAGGGCCTAGTTGTGGGGAAGTAAAGACTGGTGCTTTACCCCTACTATGAAGTTGATGACCTCAGGATAAAGTATGTGGAGGTATGAACTGAATATACTAAGAGGGAGTCTAGATATACTGGGAGAGGAGTTGGGACTGTGATATAGGAAGAGGGTGGGAAACAGGTCAAGGCTGAGAATCGAGAGGAGGCTGGGATTGTGCCTACCCCATAACCTTATAGGTAGGCAGATGTCTCCCCCTATCAACTAGCTTCTTTCGTGGCCTCATCTACATATAAATAACGAATAATTAATTATACATATATTAGATAGTTTATATATTGATAAAAGAAATAATAAATTTTTACAATAAATTTTAAGAAACTAACTAAAAGAAATTAATTTCCTCAGAAATATGTATGAATAATTTTTGGAAGAAAATTCATAAAAAAAGTAAATGTTGTTATACCTTAAACATCGATATCTATTGCATTGAGACTTATTTCTGCTTCTTCTATAATTTTGTGATATACTTTAGATTGCACAAAATTTTCGCTATCCTTCTTTGCTTTGAAAAACTCACAAGGCACAATTTTTACGGATATGATCCAACCATTCCTGCTATTATCAGGCATATAGAAAACTTGTGATACTTGGCAGCTAGTGTAAATGGTTCAGCTATTTGAAGAATTCAACAGTTCTTATTTAAACTGATAAAACCATGTTTATTATCTTTTTTGAAACCAATCCTTTGAAAAGATCAAACCAGCCACACTTAAACAAAACCACTCTATGGTCATATTTGAAACTCATCTCGACAATCTATATGATTTACCAATACTAACCATCACAACCGTTCCTAGATCGCAACTTACAAGAACTGCAACATGTTGCGATGCCTTTGCATCATCTATTGATTTTATTTTGAATTTGAATCCAATTATTATGTATCCAGAATGATAATGTCCATAACTCAACGGAGTTTCACATAGGACATCAAAGTCATCCACCCAACGTAGGTCATTGTTATCTTTCATCTGATATACACCCTGTTGAAACCATTTAAGGAATTGCAGCTCATGGACAAAAGGTGGTGAAGATTATTTAAATTCATCAAAAAACGAATCTACCTTGGGAATTTGTTCAAGATATATAAGTGAGCTAACTATCGATCCATTAAATCTATCATTCTGTATTATGTGCAGAGGATTGAATTTCTACTCGTATCAAAAATTGATAGAGAATCATCATATACTTCATTGTATCTCCCATCAAAATTCCTCTCAAGTCGATTGAATCTATTGTTAGTATTGTCCATGTACATAAAACATAAGGTTATGCACCAAGAAGGTAACTCTCAACAATTGACCCCTAATAAATGCCAGTTTATCATCATTCTTATGCCCTAAAGCAAACCTAGCTCTTAGGATTTTAACTTCGCAAATGGGTTTTTGGTTGCATTTAGGCATCAATTAGGTTAGGCATGCATTGCATATTTTGTTGTGGTTTTTTGACACGTTTATTTGAGTGTTAGGGATAAATAAATAGTTAGATCCTTAAAACCCTAGCACTCAAGAAGGTACAAGATGAAGAAGAAGCTCCTTTCAGCTGGATTACAGCTAGATCCAGCTCATCCTAGTTGGACCCCAGCTCCTTCTAGCTGGATCAACTCATCTCTAGCTCCATTCAACTCATCTCAGATGAATGGTAGCTCTAACTAGTTCACCTCAGCTCCATTCAGCTCACCTCAGCTGGATGGCAGCTCAAACTAGCTCAGGTCAGTTGATCCCAGCTCCATTCTAGCTCTTCCAACTCAGAAGAGTTCACTGGAAGTTCAACCTAACTAGGACTAGCTACTAGCTAGACCTGGTCAGTTGAAGATGACCTTAACTAGCTCACGACAGCTCAAGTCCAGCTCCCGGAGGCTCAACTTAGCTCAACTTAGTTGAGTTAAGCTACTTGACTTAAGCTAGCTACTCTAGCTAACTCAGTAACCTTCGGGAAGACCAGACCCAGCTCACCTTAGCTCACATCAGCAGAAGCCAGCTCTTCTTAGCTTGGCTTAGCAACTAGCAAAGAACTAGAAAGCTAAGCCAGCTAAGGTAGCTCCTTGCAACTCTCTTCAGTAGCCACCAACTCTAGTGAAGCTCAAGACAACTTCCTTCAGCTCATCACCTCCAAAACCCTAGCTCCCTCTACCTTTCTACCCTACTCCCTAATAGCAAAGCTAGCTAAGCTAGCTTAGCTTAGCTAGTCACCTCCTTGGCATCCCCACCTAATCCTAAAAGCCACCTACCTAAGCTCCACCAAATAACCCTAAACCTAGTCCACCTAAGCTCCCTACTTGTAACGACCCGATTAGTCGAGTTGGTCCGGTTCTCGTGTCTCGTAGGGACTCGGACAGCCAGTGGACGGAGGTTTCAGGTGCATATCGGCACTTCGGGCGGTGAGACTTTTGAGCCAGGGGTGTGAGGGCTTCCTAGCTTGTGTGGTTGCAGAACCCAGCCCCGTGGCAGACTTCCAGAGCATCCCGGTGGTCAGAGAGTACCTCGACGTGTTCCACGCTGAACAGGTAATTCTCTGATACCATCTTGTAACGACCCGATTTCCAGTCACGTACTGAGCCACGAGAGTGTCGAGGTGAGCGACGACCTGACCTACCCCGAGCGGCCAGTGCAGATCACAAGAGCCTCAGATATCTTTTTGACCAGAAGGAGCTCAACATGAGACAGAGACGTTGGTTGGAGCTCCTGAAGGACTACGATTGCAGCATCTCCTACCACCCGGGAAAGGCCAATGTGGTGGCTGACGCCTTGAGCCGTAAGGCGCCCGCACGCTTGGCCAGTCTACAGTTACAGAGTTGGAGCCTTTTGGAGGAGGTGGGCAGTTGGCGACCTCTAGAGTTACGAGGATACTGTGGGGCAGTGACGGTGACACGGCAGACCAGGCCAGAGCTGATAGACCGCATCATCACGGGACAGATGGCCGATCCGTACTTGCAGTCTTTGAGCTCTTTTCAGAATTAATTCCTCTACCCGTCTACAGTAGCTATACACTGTTTTGAGACACTCCTTGTGATAGGACCTCGTTCCGTTGCAGTCTTGGGAGTCGCGGAGGCACGTGGGATTCCCGATCACGCCCCTATTACTCCCGTTGTACCTGGTAGAGTGGCTTAAGTTATTAAAATCTGTTAAAGTATGGAACCTTAACTAGAATCTAGGACATTGCATGAATCCTAGGAATGAGAAATGTATGGAATGATAGCTCCTAGGTGTTGCATGAATCCTAGGGCTGGAAAATTAGATTGTATGATAGATCCTAGGATATGGCATGAATCCTAGGATGGAAAACTAGCGGAATGTATAATACTGCAGTCTTGGAAAAATGAAAAGGAATATAAAGTTGCCTGTAAATTGAATTAACAGCTGCCTGTTATGAATAAAGAAACGTGGGTGAGAACATGGATTGTAAGAATGTGAAACTGGAAAGTGAAACCTGGATGTTTGAGTTAAAAGGATGGAACCCTACGGGGAATTAGGAGTGGAACTCCTAGAAAGAGAAAGGAATGGAACTGAGATGTTGTTCTACTGTTGTGGTGGTACCTACTGTAGTAGTTTCTTTCCTTACTGCTGTACTTTCTTACTGTTAGTTATATTCATGCTGAATGTGGTTTATTTTACTGTCTTTTGGTTACTTCCTCGTTGGACGACTAGGTCTTGGGATTAGTCGAGTCGGTCCGGTTCTCGTGTCTCGTAGGGACTCGAGAATCGGGTCGTTACACTACTCCCAATCTATCTTGGCGCCACCTAACTCACCACCTTTCAACCCACCACCACCACCAAGAGTCACCTTGATTTTGGTGCCAAAAACACCTAACTACCCTCTCCATTTTGGCACCAAAATTCCCTTCCATCTCAACCCTCCACCCAACACCTAAACCTATCCTACCCATCCAACCTTGGTGCCACCTAGGATCCCTTCTAGAAGGCCCATTTTGGCACCAAAACCAAAGGTCACCAAGGGTAGCAACCACCCATAACTACCACCTATGTGACCCTTGGGTTGGCGCCAATCCTCCTTAGCCATAGGATCACCAACTACCCACCAAAATCAATCCTAGCCTCTATTACTTCCCACTCCAACCATCCTGCTCCCTTCCTATTAATACCACCCTTAACCACTACCATAACATCATCTTCTCCCTTTGTATATTCCACCATTACACCACCTACACCTAAGGCCAAGGAAGAAGAAGAAGAGAAGAAGATTGAGGGGGCAACCTACCTACCCCCTTGGTGCCTTCTTCCTCATTCTTCTTCTCCCTTGTGCCATGCCAAGGAGGAAGCCTTCATCTAGGGGGACGGCTAGCCAAGAGGAGAAACAAGGGTGGTGGACGTCCACCCTTGGAGAAGGCTTGGAGAAGGACCACTCAAAGGAAGAAGCCAAAGAGGAGTTGTTTTCAACTGCAAGAGCAACCTCAGTTGGAGCAAGGATTTCTTAAAGCTTCTATTGGGGGATCTTCATCTTGTTCTTCATCACTTTCTATTTTTGTATTAGCTAGATTTTGTTTATGTTTCAAGCATTTATCTACTTGTGACTTTGCATATCTAGCTATTGTAAAGCTTTTTTGCCTTCCAAATTCTTATTCTACTTAGTGTGTTTTTCCTTATAGTTGTGGTGCACCACAACTCTCTTCTAATTACCCTAGGTGCATTTGCCTAGGGTTAACTTAGAAGAGAGGACATTCTTGTCACTTTAGAGTAGTTGATAGGCATAGCTTTAGCATAGTTAATCGTCACATCAAAAACCTGATTATTTCTGAAAAACCCTAAAAATAATATAAATCAAAATCACAAAAACATAAGTGAGGATTTGAGAGGCGAGAGAGAGAACCACTCATGTGATTAAAAAATTGGCCTCCTTGGACGACCTTAGATACCCCACTATCTAGGAATATAAATTGTAAAAGTTGATTGAAAGATACACGTTACAATGACACCGAAACCTACTTTCAATGAAATGCGTATTTTCCACATCAACCCCTCTGGCTTCGCCTTATGTAGGACGTAATCTTTGAGCTTCTTCAAAAAATGCTCAATTGGATACATCCATGTATACTGTGCAAGCCCACCAACTGATACTTCATCTGCAAGATGTAGTGTTAGATGCACCATGACGTCAGAGAAAGTCGAAGGGAAAATTATTCCATCTTACAGAGTGTGACGAAAATTTGATCATTCTAATAGTCTAACATTTCACAATTCAAATTCTTTGAATAGACAACGTTAAAATATCAACTCATCTCTGTGAATGAACTGATCACTGGATTAGGCAATACTCCATGAACAGCTAGTGGGGACAAGATTTGCATATAAACATGTGAATCATGGCTTTCCAATCCACTGATTTTCTTCTAAACCTCATTGACACAATGTGAAAGTTGTGAAGAATACCCATCTGGCACCCAGATTTCCTTTAAAAAGGAGAATATCTTATCCTCTAACTTTGATTGAGACTATACATTACTAGTGGAAATTCTTCTCCTTCAGTGACATGCAACTCAGGTCGAATAGCCAGTTTCATCATGTCATTTCTCATTCTTAACATGTCTTTGGGATTATCAATTAAATTCAACGCATCTAATATGTTGTCCATGACACTTTTCTCAATATGCATCATGTCAAGGTTATGGCATATTGTGGGATCTTTCCAATACAAAAGCTCCATGAAGAAAATACTCTTCTTTTTAAAACCTGAGTTTTTTTAAAGCTATGAGATATTTCTTAAATGGACAACTGAGTCATATGTGTGCAAGATTTTGAAATTTTACAAACACTTCATACCTTAACAACCTAATGGAATTTGTGCTCAACTCATTTCTTGGGTTCCTACTCGAATACCGACAAGCTTTACCATCAAACCTATCATTGAACTATGATGTCGCCAGCTGTGCTTAATAGGAAGAAATCTATGGTGCCCTAAATAGCAAAATTTGTTACTTCCAAGTAGATGCAAGTGATGTGTTTCATCCATACATATTGGGCAAGCAAACTTCCCTTTCGTACTCCATCCAAACAAGTTTGCATACGCCGGGAAGTCATTAATAATCCACAATAATGCCACGTATATCTAAAAGAATTCTTTTTTATTTGCATCAAACGTCTAAACACCGGCGTGCCATAGCTATTTTGGTTCGTCTACTAATGGTTGCATGTAGATGTCGATTGCATTTCCTAGTTGCTTTGGACTTGGGATTAGGAGCATTAGCATCATAAATGAGGATCGCTTGCAAAGCTAGGGAGGCAAGTTGTAAGTAACCATCACGACTAACCAAATTGAGTACAAGAGGTATATGTTCTTGAATGAATTAAATTTGTTGCTTGCAAGACACAACCTAACATCACATGAATCCTCTACAAATGATAAATGTGTGCTACCGAAATTTTTCCACTCTTCAGAATCGGTTAGATGCCAAATACGATCGTCTTCTGACTTACTCTTTTGATGCCATGTCATCCTTGTTGCAGTTCTACTAGAAATAAATAATCATTGTAATGTTGGAATCAACAGAAAATATCAAAGAATCTTTCTGGCTTGTTTATTCTCTCCTCTATATCTTTCCTTACCACATTTTGGGCACAAAGTCAAGGTAGCATATTCATTTCTATATAACATGCAGTCATTTTGACATGCATGAATCTTCTCACAATTCAAAGCAAGTGCTCATATTTGTTTTTTTACTTCATACCACGACTTTGGAATACCACTGAGATTATTTAACAACTCTCGTATGAACTGAGGCACCTCCAACATCAATTTCGTTGTTGCTCTAGCCATAACTTTCTTCTGAAATATTTTCAACAAGAAAGATAGTCTCATCATGGAACTGATTCCAGGCGCAATAGGCTCCTTTGCTGCCTTCATTGTATTATAAAGCTGGTGATAGTTGTTGAATGCTTCTTCTAAATTTTCAATCTTAGGATTACCCTCTCTCATCTCATGAAGCATCTCTTTAATTTGATCATCATCAACATCATCATCAAACTCATCCACTTCTATTGTATTATGTGTGGCGTGCTGTGTTGGTTCCTTTACATGTGTAGTCCACTTCGTGTAATGCTACCACCAACCATTATAGATCACATGCTCTAGAACAGTTTTTCTATTCTGGACAAATCCATTGAAACACTTCCTACATTGACAAAATATTTTCTTCAAAAATTCTCTATGTCTGTATTGTTTCCTATCATCATGGAAGGTCCAATCTAAGAATGGGATCACCCCACTCTTATATTGTGTGTAATCCAAATTCCTCAAACCAATCTAAGACTTGTCCATGATAACCTAAAACTTTCAGTAAACCACCCATATGTTAGCAAAAAATATATGGAAAATATTACTATTTTGACTTGATAGCACATCCTTGAAGATTTGATCACAACATTACTTGTTACATGCAACTAATGTCCAGAGAAATTTCGGCAGCATCTCCTCGCACTTCACCAGTATACCCCTAAAGACTAACCTTAACTACATTCCCAATAGCCCCACTCAAGGGCACTTTACGAACGGAGCTAAGATTAGTTTGTATACTAGAAAAGAGTAGGAAGATGGTATCAAAATTTCACTAAAAACTGGTTGCATGTAACAAGTAACACTTTAGTTGTGATCAAATCCTCAAGGGCCCCCTTAATTTGAAGCTTCACTGAATTAAGGACGAACAAAACTGATGGTATGTTATAAAGACAAAACAACATACATGTTTGTAAGGTATACATACACTAAAACATTGTCCATATAATATAATCATAAGTCTCAAATGAGTGACTATTTTAACACATTTATATGCCTTCCACAACCTATACCCTAGGGGTTAGAGCTCCTATTGTTTGTTATTAAGTGCATCTAAATTTATGCAAGTGTGTGTAACTAAATGATATATACTAAAAACTGATAATCAAAATTTCAGTTTTAAATTAAATTTTGTTAACTGCACTTCATCAAAAAAAGCCCTGAACCCTAGCCCATAAATCTTAAACACTAAACCCTAAATTTAAAACCTAAACTCGAAACCTAAAACCCTAAACTCTAAACTCAAAAGCCTAAATCCAAAACCTTAAACAATACACACGAAATCCTAAATCCAAAACCCTAAATGGTACATGCAAAACCCAAAATCCAAAACCCAACACCCTTAATTGAAAACCCTAAACTCTAAACACAAAACCCTAAAACCTAAACGTAAAACCCAACACCCTAAATGCAACACTCTAAATCATAGATCGTAAACTCTAAACCCAAACACTAAAATGTAAACCCAAAACCCAATACTGTAAATCCTAAACTCTAAACTCAAAACCCTGAAACCAAAACAAAAAATCCAACACCCTAAATCCTAAATTCAAAACCTTATACTCTAAACTCAAAACCCTAAAACCTAAACCTAAAATTCAATACCCATCAATAAAAACCTAAACCCAATATCCTAAACCCTAACCCTAAAAGCTAAACACAAAGTCGAAAAAATATCGACAAAGTTTCTAAACACAAAGTCGAAAAAATATCGACAAAGTTTCCCCTATAATGCGTACATTTTCCATTCCTGCATATAATAAAACACATCATAATATAGGCGGCCACACCCCACATTCAGCTCAAATTTTAAAAAAGCATTTAACATGTGGATACACCACACATTTCATATCACATTCATAACAATATCAACAATTTAATTTACATGAACTAATTTTGGAAAAAACTCAAAAAATTTCAAATTAATGTACATGAAACAATTTCAAATTAATAGCAAATTAATTCTTCAAATTAATTATCAACTTCAATCACAATTTGGCATGTACAAATTATTCATCAACTTCAATTACAAATTAATAACTTACATGTAGGCAGGTAATTATAATTTTAACAAGTATGAAATAAATTTGAAAAAAATTAACTAATTATTACTCAAAAAAATTCTAAGAATGCATAAAATATACCAAAAAAGTTCTTAAAAAATGACTAGAAATGACTAAATAAATTATAAATGTTGAAGCGAGGAATGGGGGTAAGGTGGTGACGAGGAATGGGCGCAGGGGGGCAACCAAGTAGGGGAGCGACAGTATGGGGGAGGCAAGGTAGGGGGAGCAGTTGGGGTGCAAGGTTCAAGATTAAGGTTTAGGGACAGTAGGGCAGGGGGAGCAGTAGGGGCGTGGCGGTCGGTGAGG
The DNA here is from genome assembly GCA_037157565.1 of Thalassia testudinum. Taxonomy (NCBI): domain Eukaryota; kingdom Viridiplantae; phylum Streptophyta; class Magnoliopsida; order Alismatales; family Hydrocharitaceae; genus Thalassia; species Thalassia testudinum. The sequence goes on from JAZHRO010000031.1 coordinate 154,014,372, forward strand.
TGGGGTAGGGGGCAGCGGGAGGCGGCAAGGAAGGGGGCGGGGGGCAGGGTCACGAGGGGCTGCAGAAGGTGTCAAGGCAAGGGGGCGAGAGGTAGAGTCGTGAGGGAGAAGATGGGGTAGGGGGTGTAGATCCCTACGAGAGGGGGGTGAGATTTGCGTGATGTGAAAAATAAGTGGAAATAATGTAAAACAATCTCACAGAGATCAATCACACAATGCACAAGTGATTTTAAGCTGTAAACCCAAACCGGGAGAAAACCACTACCTAACTCTCTGGAGTTAGGATTTTTTGATCGACCGAGTCGATCAAAATCCACTAACGAACTACTTTAACAAGGGTAGTTCAACCTCTATTACAACCACACTACAAGTACGAAGATAGCATTCCTCAGACCCCTTCTCTTCACAAGAAAGATTTTGTCCCTCGATGAAGATGAGAATTTGTAAAGTGAATACCTAATCAATTAACAAAGAAAAATACAAATCAAACCTATAGAGCCACAAATAATAAAACCTAGCTACTATAGGTAAAGATCTTCCCTTAGGTGGAAGTGCGTTGATTTGACGATGCGGGTGTGTGAACCACATGTAGGGACTACGTCGCTCTCGTAATCGTGGAGTGAGAGCGGGTGCACAGCTGGATAAAGCTCTTAGGTGTGGAATGAATGCTTGGAGAGCTAGAGCTTCTTCTACTTCTCTTGGGCACAAAGATGTGGAAAATGTGTTGCTTCATGAGTCTAAATAAGGCAAGGGTCCTCCTCTATTTATAGAGGACCTAGGAAGGCTTTGGAAGGCCTTGGAAGGCTTCCATAGCCTTTGGGAATTATCCCAAGGCAGAATAGGCTGAAATTAGAATCATTAATGATTCTGACAGGGTCATCAGATGTCTAGGAAAAATATCAGACATCTGGAAGTCACTCTTAAGACGTCTGGGAACTAAGTCAGACATCTAATTCTAAATGGGCTCCCTTATTGACTTGAGTCAGACCTAAATAGGGTTCTAGTGTAAAACCATCAAACGACATACAGGATGTCTGGCACTAGGTCAAAACTAATTAAATATGGGAATGGATTCCCAAGAGCCTAAACGGCTATAATCCTTAAGACAAGTGATTTCGGCTCAATTGAGGCTCAGTGGTCACATATCAGACATCTGGGGTCCTCTACGGACGTCTGATATAAGCCTAAAGGTCTTTAGGCCTCAACGATTATTTTATTAGCCAACGTTCCACTAATTGAACATCTGGCACAACCATCAGACATCTTCTGAGACGTCTGGACTAAGGTCTGGATGTTTGATTTCACTAGACAGAAGGTACTTTGGATGTTTGATTTCACTAAGGTTTGGATATTTGATTTCACTAGACAGAAGGACTAAGTCCAGCCTAAGTTATTGGACGTCTGAGTCAACAGTCAGATGTCTTAAAAGTCAAGATCATACGTCTGATTTCCAGATTGGATGTCTGATTAGGCTGTCTGAAACTTATCTTGGTTTTCTAAGTTCTCTAAGAAAACCTAAGTATCCTAGGATCTGGTAGGTGTTCTTAGGACTACTTTGAGGGTACTTTGAGGCTCTTTAACATGCTACTAAGAAAGAAAATAAAGAGCAACAAAAGAACAAATAACAAAGTACAATGAACAAGAAAGGAAATCTATCCTATTCTTCATCTCCTTCCTTCCTTCGTCCCCGGGAAGCTCCTTCTCCTCCATCACGCTCCTCCAATCCACCATGGATGCGAGCTCAAACTCCGTCTCTACACTTGTCTCCATTTGCAATTTGACCTGAAAGCTAGGACTTAAAAGCAAATGTTAAATAACAAGTGTTTTGTTATCATCAAAATAAACAGTCGTGGTGCTCTAGCACCAATAGAGGGCAATAGTGAAGCAGGAGGCGAGGGGTGGCGTGGTTGCAATGAGGCAAGGAGTGGAGGATGGTGGGGTGAGGGGGGACAATTGTGAGGAGACGTTACCTCGACTGGCGTGGAGGTCGTTGAGTAGAGGATGCAATGAGGTGGTCGACAAGTTAAGGGTGCAACGACGAGCGGTCAAGGAGCGACGGTCGCAAGGGGAAGACGAGAGGAGAAGAGGAGATGAGAGGAGAAGAGGATAGAAGTAAGGGAGATTTTGCATAGGTCGATCGATATTAACACCTTTGGCGATGGTTTAATAGTAACCATCATCAAATCATTTTAAAACTATTATTGATTTATACTAACAATGGTTTCAACACTATCGTCAATTACAAAGGCAAAAAATATCTCCAAGTTTTGTCAATGGTTATATTTAAAATCATCGCTAATAGTCCACAAATCCACCACCTAATAAGAGTCATGTAGTGTTTCAACAATTGGCGATGGTTATTGTTACAACAGTCGTCAAATGTTAAAATATTAGGTGCACTCACAAAATATTACGTGGGTTCGCAAAATACATTTGACATTTAGCAACAATTATAACCATAATCCTTCCTAATTGTTGATCGAAAATCGTGCCCATTTAGTTTCTGATGGTGCAAGTTGGAAAGGCTTTACACAATTAGTGCAGGTTATAATTACAATCGTCCAAAATTGTCAACCAAAAAATCACGCCCATTCACTTTTTGAAGGCTTGAGTTGGGGAAGGATTTAGGCGACAGTTATTAAAATAATTGTCGCTAAATCAGACATTCAGGGACGGTTAATAAACCATCCTCTTTAAACCATCGCAAAACACACCCTTCTTTGTAGTGACATTCGCACTATTGACGGATCGGGAAGCGGCCATAAACGATTTTTTTTTTCATTTTTCTTTTTGAAAGGAAAGATGACTAGCAAGTCCTTTTTTTTCTTAATATCCTAACTATGCAAAATGGAAACCTAGACTAACTTATCAAAACCTAATCTAAGGAAGGGAAACGGGTGTGGATGATGGTAATGCACAGGGGCTCGACCACCACTAAATGGTGATAATGGGCATGTGATGTGGTGATGAAGGCAATGGCGAATGCGAAAATGTGAAGGGGTTACAACGAAAATGAAGAAATGCTTGCAAACATGATCAAGAATATATTCAAATCAAGGTTCGTACATGAATGCTTGAATTAATAAAATGAACAAAGATAACATAAACAGGAAAATAAATCTATCTAACAGAACTCCACCACACAGGGAGTGCTTCAAGGAAGACATGAGCTTTTGGGTGATGGTGTTGGCTAAACCTTAATCTCTCACCAAGGAAGGAGAAGGATGACGTTGACCTTGAGAAGAGGAAGAAGGTGGAGGGGGCAGCTAAGTTCAAGGTGGAGGGGAGGGAGGTGATTAAGAGTTGGAATGGTAGCGTTAGGGTTGCTTTTATAGACTTAGGATGGGGTGTGGTGTTCTCTAGGTGTAGGTTAGGAATAGGTTAAGAGGGTATAACTTAAGGTTTAGGTGTTGAACCATCTTAAGACCTAGCCTAATTAGGTTTAGGAAGAGTTAAATAGGTTAGGCTAGTCTAGATTAGGGACCAGTTAGTCTAATTAGACTTCTACTTGACCTAAATGGAACCTAATTCGTCTATTGGGATAGGAAACAAGGAATTAGTTTAAGGTTTGGGTAATTGGGATAGTGTGATGTAAGGATAGGGTCATGGATAGTGTTTTAGGGTTGTGGATAGTATTATCCAAGTTTTGGTTTATCAGGTTGGGTCAAATAGGGTTTTAGTTAATTTAGGGTTAGGGTTAGGCTATCCTAGGGTTTTGGAATAGGGATAAGGATAGTGGATAGTGGATAAAGGCTTAGGAGGGTTATTTGGCTCTAGATTATGGGATTGTATTTGGTTTAGGGTTTTCTCCTCTTCTTCTTTCTCTTAATTATGCCATCCTCTCTTCCTCTCCTTATTTCTTCAGTCTTTTCTACAGGTACACTTTAGAAGTCCTTCCAGCTACACTTTATTCTGTATCCATGCCAAGATCATCCGATCTTCTTTATTACTTACAAATACGAATGAAAGCAATAAATAAAGGATAATTTTGCTTTATTTCATGTATAACTATATAAAGTGATGCAATGCGATGTATACTAATTATGCATGCAATATACAGAGATTGGCTAGGTTTCTAACATAATTTTGGTTAATTGAGTCCTATGATTGTTGTGAAATCAATGGACTCTATCTTAACTTAAGTTATTAGGTAGGGGGCTTTTATACAAAAAGCCTAGACCTTATAAATAGGTTCCCATGTTGAGTTGAGGCAAAGAACCTCCTACGAGTACTACCATTCTCACCCTCAGCTATCGGCAACTCTCTTTTCTCTCCTTTCCTTTCCATTGTTATAGCTAAGGACATCTATGAGAAAAATCTCTATCATCCATGGTCTCTACATCAAATTTTTCTCCCTAATCTTCATTTTCCTGGCATTTACAAGGGATGGAGAGTTAATGGGATGGAAGAAGACGAGGAAGGGAGCAAAGTTGCAGTTGTTGAAGGTTCCACTAATGGGTGCACTACCAAAAGAAGGGTTCTAAGAGGTGGAGAGCATGTTGTAGAGGAAGACCTTAAGGACAGGAGTGCTGCCATTTCATCTACAACTCATGAGAAAGATGATCGAAGGTAACCAATGGCCAAAATAAGGTAGGGATGACCTTCCCTTATTCTTCATGATTTTCTCTTGATTCCTAGGGATTAAAAATCCATTTGCATGTGCATTCTAGCCTTTGTTGTTGTTGCATGATGAGATTAGTGTTGCATGTTGGATTTTATGCTTGTATATGGGTGTTTGGTTGGCAAGGCAAAATTAGATTCATAGCAAGGGTTTTCTAGATACTTTTGCCATAACCATTGGGTGTAGGTTATTGTATTTAATCCCCTTTGAGCACTTCTATTGGTGTTTGAAAATAATTTACGTGCTCCTCTACTTTGACCTTGCTCACAAAAGGTGAACCCTCCCCCTCCTCCCCTCCCCTTTTCTTCATTCTCTTCCTCTCTGTTCCTTCCCCCTCTCCTGTTTCACCCCTACTACTGTAGGATCTGTAAATCACAAGCACACTAGAAGGGGGGATGAATAGTGTGGGAAATAAAAAATTCCAAGACAAATCAAACCACAAAAACAAAGGCACAAGATGTAAAGTGGTTCCCGTCACCTAGGTACTCCACTACCTAAGTCTCCCAACTTAGGATTTTTAACCTGATTCCATCAACTTAGAGGGAATCAATTTACTAATATCAGAGGTAATTAACGGGTTATCTCAACCCAATTACAAGATATGAAGAAAAGATAAAGATACAGGTGTAAGTAAAATGTAAATAGAAGCTTACGACTATTTCCTAAGTCTCCAACAATAATATATCTTATAACAAGTATAACCAAATCTAACGAGAAAAACTAAGGCGTAAAACAAACGATTGATTACAGAAAACTACAATCGCCTTTGAAGATTTGTTGCAAATGATGAGATGCCTTGAAATGTATGCAACAAAACAAACTCTCTTTCAACTTGAAAATGGAGAATTGAAGGTGTAGGCAAGAGTATATTTCTTTTTAGAGATGTGTCTAAAACAATACTCAAAGAGTGCTTATATAGACCACTAATCACCTCTCCCACGAATTCTAGCCGTTAGAAGTATTTTTGGAACATTACAATTATAATTAATTGCAAATTAGCCGTTCAGACTGGTCACAACAGTTAGTTAGTACCGGTACTGACTACATACAGTTAGTACAGCCAAATCATTGGGTACCGATACTCATTGTGAGTACCGGTATTTGTGACGCACAGTCTTGGGTCCTGTGACCTACATGTACCGGTACTCATGATGAGTACCGGTACTTGTAATTCACAGTCTTAGCTCTTGTGACCTTCATGTACCGGTACTCATGAAGAGTACCGGTACTTGTAAGGTCTGGGAAAAAACCCAGTTCACAAACTGTGACCACTTGATACCGGTACTCATGATGAATACCGGTACTTGATGTTCACAATATGGATCTTAGGTCCAAACCTGTGAGAAGCAAGTACCAAAGATCATTAGTGAATCAATTAGAGAAATCCAATTTACTCTAGGCGACTTTATTTTGAAAGAGTCGATTTTCAATTAAGAACCGAGTAAATGAATGATATTCTGAATCCTAGTTATCTCTACTTTGATTTTAATACCTAGATTATATTTTACTTATTTGGAGACATACAAAAATTCTAAGATACAATAAAAACTAATGTCTTCATAAACTTCTTCCTTCATGTGCAATCTTTTTGCTTGCATCCACAAATTCTTTTGACGTAAAATTACTTCATAAACATATTAGAATTTAAAACAGTTTTGTTAACATCAAAACACAGAAGAGAGATGGAACTAGGGTCCAACAATCTCCCCCTTTTTGATGTTGACAAAACAAATAAGATACTCATATTAAAAATAAATAGAGACTTAATAAGAGAAGAATAAAAAACTCTACAAGAGAGTAAAGAACCTCCCCCTCAAACTAAGCTCTCCCTATTTTAGATATGAAGTATCCATTCATTCATTTCTCCCCCTTTTTGTCAAATAAGCAAAAAATTGAGCAAATACCATAGAAGTTCAAATTTCATAACAAAGCATCAAATTTCATAACAAGATAAAGTTCATGACACAAAAAAATTTCATAACAATGTTAAGAGTCATACAATCAACAACAAGCTTACATACTTAAAAAAATTAATTTCTACGACATTTTCTAATAAGTGGTTGTTCATCCTCATCATCGTCATTGTCATCGTCATTGTCATCATCATTATTGGTGCCGTCGTCATCATCATCATCATCATTGCCGTCGTCATCATCATCATCATCTTCATATGAAATATTTTCTTCATCTTCTGTGTCTTCTTCTTCCTCATCTTCATTAATAATTGGTTCTTTTTATGCTACAAGAGATGGATCTTGGAAGTGTTTCTGTCTTCTTTCACTGTATTCCGGAGGTGCTTTTAGTTGAGTCCGCTTCCTTTGTTTAGTATGTTGAGTGGAAGATGCAACATAGGAAGACTCAAGAGACAAAAAGATCATGAAATTTGCATTCCATGTGACGGAAGGCAAAATTCAGATTGGTTAAATTTTGGCCAATGTAATTGAAAGTGTTGATCATGTTGGGATCGGTGCCAGACTCATAAGATAGGTTCCTCCAAGGAGTTTCGACTTCCAGAAAAGGATAGGTAATGGGGACAAAAGCCTAAGATGATTCAGGAGGTGGATGAGAAGAAGATTGAGCATTTGGATCAACTTCATCTTCTTCATTATCACTAGTGGATTCCTCTCTAGTGGGTTTCACTCCCATTTTCCGGAGAGTGGTCCATTTGAAATAGACCACTTTTCTAAGAGGAGTGAAATTAGAAAGGTCAATTTTATTTTTATGAAATATATGAGACACCAAGATATCCAAAGGTAAAGCCGATGCACGGTAATGTGGTCTAAGAAAGTGAATGAAAATCGTGTTCCAGTTGACTGAAAATCCTATAATGATAGCATAAGTTAAGGGTAAAATGTCAACGAGAATTTTGTGAAAACTCAAACTTTTAGCCCTTAAATTCCATGCTAAAATACGGAAAAGAACACGAGAAAAAAGAGTCCTATTGGGGGTAACCAATGCTTTGCCCTGGCAATTAGGAAGCAATAAAGTTTCATGAATTTTGTGAGTAGGAAATTGCTCCTTAAGTGTGTTAAAAGGATGACCTTCATTAGGGCATTGGGTGATGGTTGATAAAAATTTAGGAGTAATAGTGATTTTTTGACCAAAGACTTTGGAAGTTAAGACTAGATGGCCTCGATTTTCTTATTCTTGGAGATTAGCAAAAAATAGACAATTAATGTCAAGGTAAACTCTAGGAACATCAGCAAAAAATGCCTCATCAAAGAAATGCATAAAATGTTGATTGGAAAGACAGGTAGTGAACTCATTGATTTGTAGAGAAAAATCTTTCCACTCAATAGGCCTACAGTGATGAAGTTTTAGGCCTTTATACCAATCAAATTTAGATTTAGCATCCTCATTGATGCAAAACTTGTGGAATGCATCTTGGGGTGCTTTTCCCTTACTTTTAGATTTTGGTGCCATCTGAAAACATACAACAGCAAGAAATAGGAATACAATTAGAGATAAAGATTATGTATTCAAGTAACAACACATTTAAGCCTGCATGTACCGGTACTGGTGATTGGTACCGATACTGGTTGGTTTCTGTCCCAACCAAAAATATGAGCTAGTACCGGTACTCATCTTCAGTACCGGTACCTGCTCTGTAAAGCAGGCACTGTTGTGCCCAGCTAGTACCGGTACCGATGATGGGTACCGATACCATCTGGTACCCGATGAAAAACACATTGTAGCAATAGAAATGACGTCGAGAAAGAACAAAACAAGATGTAGAACAACTCAAGGAAACAAGATTTGATGAGAAGAGAAGAATATACCTAGGGTATGAAGAATGGAGATGATTCTTCTTCTTCTTGGCAAGGGATTGGAGGGGCTTGAGATGGAACTAGGGTTTAGTTGTGAAGAAATGAGGCAAGTGTTTGCACTTGACCTCTTTTACATGGGATGGGTCATGTGCTTGTCACATGACCACTTAAGTGGTTGAAAAATGAAAAAAAGTGATAACTTAGGTGTTGATAAAATGATGTAATCAACAACCTAAGTTAAGCAACCAAATTGCAAACAACACCCTGGTATTTCCAGACATATGAAAATATTACATTTTACCCCTCTTTTAGTAAGCATGGGTAATTTGCAAAAAAACCCTTAGGAATTTTCATAAATACAAACAAAGTTTATATCAAACAAAATGTTAGATTAGAATCTCTTTTATTGTACAAAGTCCTAATTTTCTCCTTATAAAGCAGAATCTCTCTACTGCAAGAGGTTTTGTAAAGATGTTTGCCAATTGGTTTTGAGTGTCAATGAATTCTAATTGAATAAAGCTTGAAGTACATTATCTCCGAGAAAATGATGTTTAATGTTTATGTGTTTGGTACGTGAATGATGTACCGGATTTTTGGATAAATTTATTGCACTCGTATTATCACATAATATCTTGGATTGCGCAAAAATCAATCCAAAGTTAGACAAAGTCTGTCTCATCCAAATGACCTGAGAGCAAGCAAGTGAAGTTGCAATATATTCTGCTTCAGTCGTAGAAAGTGAAACACAAGTCTGTTTCTTAGAGAACCATGAGACTAGAGATTCTCCAATAAAATGACATGTGCCGCTTGTGCTCTTTCGGTCTGTCCAACTCCTTGCATAGTCTACATCACTATAGGATAATAGATCTAAAAATTGTGCTTTAGGATAGAAAAGGCCAAGGTCTTTTGTGCTGTTTAGGTATCTAAATAATCTTTTTACTGCATTAAAATGAGATTCCTTGGGTTCGAACTGGAATCTCGCACATAAACATGTAGCAAAAAGAATATCAGGTCTAGAAGCTATGAGATATAGTAGTGAACCTATCATTCCCCGGTATTTCTTTTCATCTACCCTCTTGTCGGATAAATCTTCACCAAGAGAAGTAGATAGAGCAATCGAAGCCTCTTTGCCATTTACATTTTCAAAGTCAAATTTCTTGAGAATTTCAAGAACATATTTTGTTTGACTAATGTAAATTCCTGTGTCTAATTGTTGAATTTGGAGTCCTAAAAAGATTTTAAGTTCACCCATCATACTCATTTCAAACTCAGTCTTCATAGTCTCATAGAAATATTGACACAGGGACTCCTTATTTGATCCAAATGTAATATCGTCGACATATATTTGAACCAATAAGATGTCATTACCTTCTCCTTTTACAAAAAGAGTTGAATCAACAACTCCAATTCTAAAACCGTGCAGAAGAAGAAAGGTCCTAAGCCTATCATACCAAGCCCTGGGAGCTTGTTTAAGTCCATATAATGCCTTATTGAGCTTGTATACATGCTCTGGGTGTGCTGGGTCCTCCAACCCGGGAGGCTGATGAACATAAACTTCTTCCTTAATATAACCATTAAGAAAAGCGCTCTTGACATCCATTTGACATAACTTGAAGTCCTTTGCACTTGCAAAGGCAAGTAGCATCCTTATGGACTCTAAGCGAGAAATAGAAGCATATGTCTCATCAAAGTCAATACCCTCCTATTGGTTATAGCCTTGAGCTACAAGTCTGGCTTTATTCTTGATCACTAAACCAGATTCATCCAATTTATTTCGCAACACCCACTTGGTTCCAATGATGGAATTACCCTCAGGAGTGGGTACCAAGTTCCATACATTGTTCCTAGTAAATTGGAGTAGCTCCTCCTGCATAGCTATAACCCATGATTCATCCTTTAATGCCTTATCAACTTTCTTGGGTTCAAGTTGTGAAACAAAAGTATTAAGGACAAAATCAGCTCTAAAGTGAGATCGGGTTTTTACACCTTGTTCAATATCACCAATAATCTGTTCTTGAGGGTGATCCTTATGGTGTACCCATTCTTTTGGAAGATCATGTACATTTCATGAATCTTCTATCTTTGATACATCAATGAAGGGGGTATCTTCATCATCAGAATCTAAATGGTTTGGTTTTGGTTCACCTAAATTTGTTTCATCAAATGAAACATGTAGGGATTCTTCAATGACAAAAGTCCTTTTATTAAAGACTCATAAGCTCTTCTTCTTGTTGAATAGCCAATAAAAATGCCTTCATCACATTTGGCATCAAACTTATCAAACTGGTCATGGGTGTTTAATAAATAACATCTATTTCCAAACACCCTGAAATATGATATCCTAGGAGACTTCTTATAATAAAGCTCATATGGAGTTTTCTTAATAATAGGCTTTAAGAGTGTTCTATTTAGAACATAAAATGCCTTATTAATGACTTCAGCCCAGAAATATTTTTGAAGCCCAGACTCCAAGAGCAAAGTTCGGGCGCATTCTTGTAGAGTGCGATTCTTGCGCTCTACAACACCATTTTGAGATGGAGCCCGAGGAAATGAAAATTCATGGGTTATGCCAGAATTGACACAAAAACTTGAAAATTCTTCATTTTCAAATTCACCCCCATGACCAGTCCTAAGTCTAAGAATAGAAGATGATTTTTCCTTTTAAAGTCTTCGAGTAAGACTTAGGAAGGAATCAAATGAGTCATCCTTATGTTTCAAGAAGATGACCTAAGTGAACCTAGAGAAGTCATCAACAATAACTAGGCAAAATTTTGATCCATTCTGACTCTCAAATCGTGTTGGTCCAAATAGATCAAGGTGTAACAACACTAAAGGTCGTGTTATTGAAACTAAGTCTTTAGGTTTAAAAGAAGTTTTGTGCATTTTTCCGAGTTCACATGACTTGCACAAAACATCCTTTTTATAAGTTAGTTTAGGTAGGCCCCTTACTAACTCATTTTTGGCTAACCTATTAAGATGTTTGTGATTAATGTGACCCAGCCTACGGTGCTAAAGATCTACTTCAATATGGGAGGCAAGTAGACATTTTACATACTTCTCTTTTGAAAAATGAAGAGCATAGATATTTTCATATCTAAATCCTTCAATTAAAATCGTATTTGTTACTTCTTTTAATATTTTAAATCCAACTTTAGTAAATAAAACATCACATCCATTATCACATATTTGACTAACACTAAGCAAGTTATGTTTTAAGTTTTCTACTAAAAGAACATTACGTACCTACTTAGAAGAATTTCCTATTATACCTTCACCAATAATGAGATAACGTTTGTTGTTGCCCAACTTGACATGTCCTCCATCTTCTATTTTGGTCCATTTGGTAAAGAGGTTGGAGTGTCCCGTCATGTGCTTGGAACACTCACTGTCTAGGATCCATTTACCCTTTTTGACCTGCAAGACAATTTATTAAATCTATTTTAGGTACCCATTTTCTTTTGGGTCCTTGATGGTTAGTACCTTTCAAATCCTTAGGTTTATAAATCATTTTTGTGTTAGATCTATAATTCTTAGGATTATTGACCTTTTGATAAATCCATGCATGTCTAGGTGCATGTGATTTATTTTGTGTGTTCTTTTTATTATTGAACTTAGCTTTTAGATTATTACAAAATTTTGTATTCAGCCTAGTTGTTGTTTTTAAATTATTCAAAGTATCTTCAAAGTGTTCATAAATATCCTCTAATTCTACTATTTTTGCATGTAATTGATTGTTAGTTTCTGTGGACATATCAAATTCTAATTCTAAATAAGATTTCTCTATTTCTAGAGTTTCATAACTATCATGCAAAACCTTATTTTCCTTTTTAATCATCCTAGCCTTATTATATAAATCTTCATATGCTTGTACTAATTCATTAAAGGTAACTTCAAAATCTACCTCATTTTCCGAGTTGTCATCATTTGCCATTAAGCAAAGATGTGCAACTTCTGTTTCATCAGATTCTTCGGAAGATGATTCCGTGTCGAAATCACTATCATCCCAGGTTGCCTTGTATGCCTTTCTTGAAGTCTTCTTTTTCTTTCGATCGAGTTCTTTGTCCTTCTTTTCTTCCTTCTTCTTCTTGATCATTGGACAATCTTTTCGTACGTGCCCTTTTTTCTTGCACTCAAAACAAATAATGTCATTTGAAAATTTATTGATTTTTTTACCTTGTTTTCATATGAATCTTCTTGTTAAAAGAGCAAGCTCCTCTTCATCGAAATTTGAGTCTTCAAAGTCCGATACCTCCTTTAAAGCTTTGAAAGCAAGCTCCTTTTTCTTGCTTATGGGTTTTTCTTCATTCTTCTTCATATTTTCTAACTGGACTTCGTATGTCATGAGGTTTCCAATTAACTCATCTAATGTGAGGGTAGAAAGATCTTTTGCCTCTTGAATGGCTGTGGTCTTTGGAGACCAATCGCTTGTAAGGGATCTTAAGATTTTCCATACAAGTTGTTCCTCCTTTAGCTTAACTCCAAGATTCTTCATTGGATTAACAATCTCTCCAAATCTTGTGTACATCCCTTTGATTGTTTCACCTTTCTGCATCCTAAAACACTCATAGCTTTCTATTAGAATAGAAATATGTGTTTCTTTAACTTTGCTTGTACGTTCATAGGTGACTTGCAATGTATTCCATATCTCGTATGCAGACTTGCATGCGGAGATACGATTAAATTCTTCTCTTGATAATGCACAATAGAGTGCGTTCATCGCTTTTGCATTTCCCGCGATCCTTTTCTTTTGTTCTGCCGTCCATGCCACTCCTTGTGGCTCCGGATCCACGTACTTCTCTTGGATAAACATCCATGAGTCCTCATCCATTGCCTTGAGGAAGATTTGCATCCTCCTCTTCCAGTATCCATAGTCCGTCCCATCAATGTAGGGAGGATGTGTGGATGACTATCCTTCAGTGCGCTTTACTGGAGATGCCATAGCGAAATAGAATTGTCACTTCTTTTCGCAACCCGCTCTGATACCACCTGTAGGATCTATAAATCACAAGCACACTAGAAGGGGGGATAAATAGTGTGGGAAATAAAAAAATTGCAAGACAAATCAAACCACAAATACAAAGGCACAAGATGTGGAGTGGTTCCCCTCACCTAGGTACTCCACTACCTAAGTCTCCTGACTTAGGATTTTTAACCCGATTCCCTCAACTCAGAGGGAGTCAATTTACTAATATCAGAGGTAATTAACGGGTTACCTCAACCCAATTACAAGATATGAAGAAAAGATAAAGATACAGGTGTAAGCAAAATGTAAATAGAAGCTTACAACTTCCTAAGTCTCCAACAATAATATATCTTATAACAAGCATAACCAAATCTAACAAGAAAAACTAAGGCGTAAAACAAACGATTGATTACAGAAAAATATGATCGCCTTTGAAGATTTGTTGCAAATGATGAGATGCCTTGAAATGTATCAAAACAAACTCTCTTCCAGCTTGAAATTGGAGAATTGATGGTGTAGGCAAGAGTATATTTCTTTTTAGAGATGTGTCTAAAACAATACTCAAAGAGTGCTTATATAGACTACTAATCACCTCTCCCACGAATTCTAGCCGTTAGAGGTACTTTTGGAACATTACAATTATGATTAATTACAAATTAGCCATTCAGACTGGTCACAACGGTTAGTTGGTATCGGTACTGAACTCTTGGTACCAGTACTGACTACATACAGTCAGTACAGCCAAATCACTGGGTACCGGTACTCATTGTGAGTACCAGTACTTGTGAAGCATAGTCTTGGGTCCTGTAACCTACATGTACCGGTACTCATGATGAGTACCGGTACTTGTAACGCACAGTCTTGGCTCCTGTGACCTTCATGTACTGGTACTCATGAAGAGTACCGGTACTTGTAAGGTCCAGGCAAAAACCCAGTTCATAAACTGTGACCACTTGATGCCGATACTCATGATGAGTACTGGTACTTGATGTTCACAGTTTGGAACTTAGGTCCAAACCTGTGCCAAGCAAGTACCAAAGATCATTAGTGAATCAATTAGAAAAATCCAATTTACTCTAGGCGACTTTGTTTTGAAAGAGTCGATTTTAAGTTAAGAACTGAGTAAATGAATGATATTCTGAATCCTAGTTATCTGTACTTTGATTTTAATACCTAGATTATATTTTACTTGCTTGGAGATATAAAAAAATTCTAAGATACAATAAAAACTAAAGTCTTCAAAAACTTCTTCCTTTATGTGCAATCTTTTTGCTTGCATCCACAAATTCTTTTGACCTGAAATTACTTCATAAACATATTAGAATTTAAAATAGTTTTGTTAACATTAAAACACAAAAAAGAGATGGAACTAGGATCCAACAACTACTACTCCACTGCAATCGCCATTACCATTGATGAACACCTCTCCACCCTCTCCAATCTCTTCCTGTTCTATTCGTGGATGTGATTGTGAGAAATCACTTTTCGTTATAGTAAATGCACATAGAAACTTTTGAAATTTGTAAATCAGATTGAACTCATAGAATTTTTCAAGTAAAATATGGAAGTCCAAATCATTTGCAGTGAGGCAAATAGATTAAAATCACTTTTCTAAACTAGATCTAGAACTAAACAGATTAAATATCAATGAGATTGATATCTAAAACATGCAACTAACTACTGGAACTAGAAAGGTTACAACTTGAAGACAAGTTAAAAAATAACTACTAGAATTTTATTGAATATAATCAAGAGTTTTGCACAAGTGGACTAGTGGAATGTTTTCGAAATTACAACTAGAATAGAGTTGATACAACTAGAACTAGATAAAGGAAAATGCAAGGGCTTTGAAGGCAAAGTCTGGAGCGTCGATGTAGGTGTGGATGCGATGGCTCACCCACAAGCTCCAAGGGGAGAAGGAAGAAGTAGAGGAGTAGTTCTAGTTTGTGGATCTATTTAGAAGTGGAAAGGAATAATCCTAAGGGGGTGGCCAGGGTGTTTATATAGAGGTCAAGAAGGCTTGCGATTTTTTGATCCAAGTTGGCTTGAATCAATAAAATAAAGGGCTAGGATTAGGAGTCTAGGAATCAAGGGGTAGGATAAAGGAATAGGTGGATAGAATAGGTTAGGAGTTGATGGAATTGATAGAGGGTTAGGATGGCTTTGAGAGGATAATGGAGGGTTGTGATTCTCTCGAATTTTTTACATCTTTTTATTCCAAATTTCAAGTTGGTTATAAAAGAAAAGTTGTATCCATCGAAATAAGCTTTCTGACACAACTTGAATCACTCAATTAAGGTTTAAAATGAAAAAGTTAGGGACAAAATACTAAAGGTGTGTCATGCTATTACGAATTTCGAGATTAAGTTTAGGATTAGGAATAGGATTTGGTTTTAGATTTTAAGATATGGATTTAGGTAGAAAATTTAGGACCCTAGGATTTAGATCTAGCGATAGATAAATTATGGTGTATTTGACCATCTAAAATAGTATTTATTAGAGTATAAAAGAGATGACCAAATAAGGTTTGTTGGGTTAGGCTACGCTCTAAGTTTTCTTAAGTTTTGTTGGGATTTTGGGTGGATACGATTTCGTATCCTAAGTGGTTGACCACTATAGGTTTTAGGAAAATGTTTTGGTTGGTCCTAAGGGATTTCTAGGGTAGGTAATTAGGTTCCTAAATTGGGCTAGGGTCTAGGTTAATTGGGTTTCCAAATAAGTCCACCAATCAATCTCAGTTCTCTTCCAAGTGAGCTCAATACAAAAAATTCAATCAACCTTTCTTCGATCAACTTGAAATTTTGCATCTGCACATATAAAAATAAACACATCAAGGTATCAGATACAATTGCAGGAAAAATTGCACAAAAGCCCACAAATATGCACTATTTACAAAATGACCTAAAATGGCTAATCTAACCTAATTGAATGAAATCTAACCCAAATTACCCTTAGAACAACATTAGTTGGGAATTAATTAACATAAACAATTACGGCAATATCACACCCCGATGCGTATCTTTTCTAGTCCTTGAGCAAAACACTAAGCGAAAATGCTTGCAAGAAAATAATATTTACATGGGAAACCAACTTGCAAGTTCTAAGCTATGTCACATCAAAGTCATTAATCTTGATTCTTCATCGAAACAAAGGAATTATACACAAAACCTTGACATCGAAGACAACAGTTCTAAGGTATTAACGCAAATTCGGATCGCCCGAATCAAATCAGAAATCTTATTAGCCATTGAACTTGGGCCACTAGAGTAAGTTTCTATAACTAAGTCAACCCACCCAAGGTTCGAATCGAATATGAGAAACAAGCATCTTGTGTGTGAAATAATATGACTTGCCAGACGAGCAACCAAGATGACTCCTAGTATTCAATAAGACTTAGAATATTTCTATGCTCTTTTTGGGACAACCTATATTAGATTAAGCCATACTAGGATTTGGCAAATTTCTCCTCACTACTTTTCTATCCTAAGGTCAACACTCTAGGTGAATATTTCCCTGACTGGTCCCCTGGGTCTCTTTTTCCTAATTTTTTTCTTCGAATTTTTTTCTATAGGATAAACACCCATACGTAGCAATGTGTTTTCATTTGATGAAAAAGAAAGGGTAGCATCCATATGTAGTGAGATGCTTTTATTTGGTGGGAGTGTGTTTTTTTTTTCTTTTTTTTCACCTTCTAATTTTTTTTAAAGGCTATATATATATATATATATATATTTTCTTCAAATCATTTTTTTAAGTGAGTGGCTCTCCATCCATTCTAAATGCATCCCCTACAAGTAGGAACAGTCCTGAGAGCTAGAAACACAACAAAGTCCTTTGGATCTTTTTGCCTTAAGATTAAATCTTATTGACTACTAAGGACTCAATGAAATCGCCCAGAAGATGAGTCAATGCAAGGTGCAAGTGACAATGCTTAGAACTCAAAGGCTGTCAAAACCACAAGGTTGAAAGTTAAGTCATTCACTCGTCACCCTTTTGACTTAATACTTCTAGTTTTCTCATATCCCTTCAAAGACTCAATGATGTAGACACAATTATTGAGGGTAAAATGCCTATTCATGTATGTTCCTAGGCTTAGATTTGATTTCATGATATAAATTTTTCATAGCATGCATCATTCTGCATTTAAAGTAGTTGTATATAATTTAGGTTAATTGCATCCTTTTTGTGGTCATGAGAAAAGGATATTTATTTCGGAGCCTCAGATTGACGATCAGACCATACGGATCTAATCAAGACGACGATCGGAGTCCAACGCCTCTGAAATCGCCATGCTCAGAGTTCCGTAGTACCATATGAAATCCAAGGAAGATCAACAGCTGAGGGACTAGGTGATGCAATTCGAAGCGTCAAACGAAAAATCTGACCGTAGGGATGGATTCGAATCGACGATCATAGCCCAATGGTGTGAAAATCGACTCAATCCGACCTCTATAGCATCCCCTACAAAGGAAAGAAGATGGACAGCCCAGATTGCACCATTTGGCGCAACCCAGGCTGCCCAAGTGCACGCACGCGCCACTGCACTCGCACAGCAGCACAGGCGCAAGCGCACGTGCGAAGGCAATGGCAGCAGTGGCGCATATCGCACGTGCGCACGCGATAAGGGCACGTACAGTGCGCGCCAACGGTGTGACAGCAGGGGCGCGTGAGCGGGATCTTTAGCTACGTTTGCGGCAGATCTTCAGCGTCATTTATGACCATCACTAAATGTCCTGTATACGAATTTGATTTTTTCCTCCACTATAAAAGGATCCCTACCCCTTCCATTTTTCTTCATCTCTTGCTTTCTTCACCTCACCACCTCCAAAGCTCTAGAAAGAGCTTGTCCTAAGCCTAGGATGCTCCTCTAGAGTAGAAAAAAAAATAGTTTTCCCTCCCCTCATCCCATTTGGGGAGCATCCCATGGCCGTCCTCTCACTGCTCTTTGGGAAGAAGATCCTCGCCGCGATGCCATCCTGCCCCACCCTCCGTCCTTGTTCGTCCTGCTCCTTACCACCTTCTTCCAGGAAATGTCAGAGCGAGTTGTCCTCTGAGCAACCTTCGAGGGGGATTTGTCTCACCTCATTCTATCTTTTTAAGCTTTCGTAGTGTAGATTTTCTACTTTCATAGTGTAACAAACATTCATTTATAAATAGATGTCTGTTTCTCTCTCTTTCTCTCTCTCTTATATTGTTGCAAGTAGATTAGTTAGAAGTCATCGACCTGATCTCTTGCCCTATTAAAAATACCAAAAAAGTTAGAAAAGATAAAAATGATAAAAACAAATAAAAGTGAAACGTGGATTTTTCAAACCAAACGTTCGCCTCCCCGTGTTCGACCCAGGACTCACTTTTCAAGTTTCAGTTATAAATTTTATTTGATAGACACATTTTACGAGCTACAACGATGGGTCCTCTAAACCCCCATTCTAATTTGCGAAGCGCACCGTGCATCATTTTTGCACCGTTGCCAGGGAGGCAATGCTCTTTTATTTTTTTTCTGTGTTTTTTCCGCCTTACCTAACTTTTATCACACTTTTTCTTTAATCTTACTGTAATTGCAAGTACTCTTCCGAGGCGGGCCAAAGCGGTTAGATTGGAGAAAAGTGTGGATGAAGGTTTTGTAAGTTTATCCCTACCACCCCCACCCACTAGTGCATTTCACCACACTAATAACTCAAACCCAAATCAACTTAAGTGCTTTTTATAAACCCTAGGATAGATTTGGTTGTTTGTTTGCCACCTCCACTCATCTCACCCCCGCATATATATATATACATATATATATATATATATATATATAAACTCTTCTCTTGTGGGATTTTCTGAAAGCTACACACTTAACACCCACAACTTCTCACCCTAAGGCGCACAATCACATCGATTCTACCACTTAACTGCGATCTGACCTATGGACCTGGTACACTTAACACACAAATAAGTGAGTAGAAATCTGAATAGGTCAAACATTTCTATGTGTCTTAACTAAGTGGTACAATAGGCTAATTGATCGAACTATTTGGGCCACACCACTTAAGATAAAAGCGATCCATCAAGTAGCTTGCCACTTAGGGTTGATTCCTAGGGCTGAACCAGACACTCCACATATTATTTCTAATTTCTAAAGGAATATATCATCACCAATGCTTTCAAGACTTGGAGTGTTCTACTGAACCATGATTGAATACACCTAAAGATTAAACCCTAAAAGCTACTAAACAAGGTTGAACCTTAAAAGACACATGATCAAATAACCTTGTTTGCAAATCCTAGTTGTGCACGCACACACATTTTAACTGATCATTAAGGGCACAACCCATTCTAAAGGGCCCATCACATTCCAAGAGCATAATCATCCTAAGCCTAATTAAAACTGAGTAGATGTTGGCCTTAAGGATTGATTCGCTCTTCGAGGCTCGGATCGAGATTTTTTTGATTAATCTGCTTCTGCTAGTTCATCTAATGTCTAGCTAGGGGAGGAGCGTCAAACGATCGTGGCTGGGGGGTACACTAGGAACTGGAGGCGTAAGCCAAAGGAGGAACCTTTTCCCTAGCCCCTTCTTCTAACTGGTTAGATTGATTGGATAGAAGTAGCCAAATCGTTTATAATCTCAAGACAGGTCCTGGGAGTCTGTAGGTCTTTAGGCTAACTCACCTAAGGACAGGGTTGATTGCCTGTATTGTAGGGCTCCTTTCTCTCTTTGATTTCCCTCCTATTCTACCATGTATCCTTCCACATCTTTCACACATTTTCAATCCTATCCTCCTACCACCACTTATCCCAAAGATGATTACTATCCTGACTTGACTTGTAATTACCCATCCACTAGCTGGGATAACTTTGATTGGGGATATGAATCCGAACCTCAATGTCCAAGGCCTAACCCTGGACAACAAGACTATGATTACTATCTTTCCCAGAGCTACAATGACTATAAATCTCGATCCTTTGATGAGCAAACCAACCCGATCTACAATCAGGAAGGATATGATGATTATAACATCTACCCTCCCTAGTATTCCACTAAATATAGGTCACCTCCATTTTTTGAACAACCCGAGATGACCTACTATCAGGGAGGGACCCGAGAACCTTGATATCTTGACTCCCCTAGATTTAACCCAAACCTGAACCGAACCAGTCGGTTCAAGTGAACTAGATCTAGGATAGGGTGTTAGCTAACTTGAGGAACACCATACAATATTTAGAAGCCCAACCAACACCATGCACCAAAGCATTGGAGCCTATGATAAAAATGATTGATGAGCTGAATAGCTCTTTATTGGATTTGCTCTAGCTCTTTATTGGATTTGCTCCAAAATGTTAGGGATAGGGGCCTGGGTGAGTTTCTACTTGGGAAGTTGTCAAGGTTGAGGATGAAATTTGTGGTTGCCCTAGTCAAATCTTGGGATGATCTCAAGATGAGAAACCCCTTCAGGAGAGCCAATGTCTGAACCCGCTCAGGCGCCTGTCAGCAAGGATACATTTTCTAAGACCGAGGATGACCAGGTTGGGCTAGAGCAATCCATTGAGGATGAACCGATTGATTCATTCGAGATCCTCGAGCCAGGGAGCAAGGAAAAATATGTCGCTTTGAACTAGGAAATGACAATCGATTTTGAGACATATATAAATGAGGATCATGAATTCTTTGACTCTAAGGGTGAAGAATCTCTTAGTGAGGTCTCACTTGAGCGTAAGGAAGATGATTTTAGTGAGACAAACTGGCTTGAGGAATCTGACGAACCATTTGATAGCCCAATTATTGAAGATTTGGATTCGATTGGGGCTAACTTGGAGGATTCGAATCCTCATTTACTAGAAGATTCAATCAATAGCCCCATTCCTCAACCACACCCCAAAGGGATTGATTTTGATTTGAAAATTATTGTACCCAAGTCAATTATGAGTCAGCCACAATTTCTGGACTTGGGTAAATCATATGGGGTGAATGATATGCTAGAGGTCCCTGAGATCGAATAATTGATGTTGAAGGATAGGAATTTGAAAGTGAGGATCTGAGAAGTTAACTTCAGGGAAAGTTGGAGTTTGGATTTAAGGGTTCCTGTTGACCTAAAACCACCTACTTTTTACCAGGACTCTTACGATAACTTTGATATGCGACCCAAGCCTGGAATAACTGATTATCTTTTTGAGCTGAACTTTAAGAGGACATCCGAACCTATCGAACCATCTTTACCGATTGTCCGACACTTTGGTCTTGGGTTGCACACCACAAAATCGTAGGCTCAGCCCCGCAAGCTTAACAACCTTTGATTTTGGGTGATTTCATCCAGAACCTAAGAACCACTCGACCCTGGGGCATGGGTCTGCACCATAATCTGGTCTACATTTGTGGACACCTACTGGCAGGTCCTATGATCAATATTTTTATTTTGATGATGACCTGCAGTTGTGAATTCCTAATTTCTTCTTTGTATGTATGTTATGCTTAGCTGAAGGCATTAAATTTAGCACGTGTTTATATTCCACGTTCTCTGTGGAGCTGACCAGATTTTCACGTTATTCTGGTGATATTCTGTTTACTTCGCCTTTTCATGTCTTTACTTTTATAATGAGGACATTGCATCATTTAGGCATGGGGGGTGGATAATTAATACCTGAAATCATTTTTGTTAACTTCGTAGAATTTCTTTTAGTTTCTTAAAAAAAAAAGAAAATTCAAAATGACAAAAAAGAAAGAAAATAGAATTAGGAGAAGAGAACTTAGTCTTTTAGGCGTTATTAACTTTAGGAAATGATACGAGAGGACCAAAACACTTAGACTCTTCAGGTCTTCGAGCTTAATTAGCCCAGGTGTCCACTCGAATGCCTCGAGTCCTCGCCAAGTAATTCTATTTTAAATTGGTCAATAAATTGGGGTGATAAGTATACAACTTATCAACCTGCCGTTTGATTTGAGGGGACTTTAGGCCTAAGCACCTGCACACTTTTTTCACTAAGTCACTTTTCAGTAGTTTCTTCGAAAATGGGGTAGCTAATGAATCATCTAGGGTGGTATGGATAGCAAGTTGTCAGTGGTAACAGCTCATCGGCCGGTTGTCCAGAGCCCAGCCATAAGACCATTTTCTTTGTACTGCCTTTAGGTAAATCTTAGATCAGGGAAGCCACCTACTTAAAGAAAAAAAATTAGAAAAGGTGAAAAAAAAATAAAACCACACTTCACCGCACAAGTATGGTTAGCAAGTTGCCGTGGATAACAGCCCATTGACCAGTTGTCCAGAGCCTAGATCACAAAAATGCACAATAATTCCCAAAACACTTAGAGAAGAAGCAGGGAATTAGAATAAATCGGGGAGATATACACTGGGTTCACCCTTGTGTTGAACCTATAAATAAAAGAAGCAAGGAGAAAGCTACCGTTCGAAAAGATAAACCTCTAAGCAAGGTCACCTAGGGTCGTAGAAACCCGAAGTCTGTTATAACGGCTGCCTAGTGAGTCTTTCACTCTTTTCACTAGATGCTTAGCACTTAGAGTCCTTTTCGAGTCTTGAGCAGGTCAGGTAGCTATAAAAAGTTATTCATAAACTCTCAAACTCCAAAAGTCCAAAAAAATTAGAAAAGAAGAAAAACAAAAAAAATGTATCTTCCCTTTTCAAATAAGGCAAGGACTTGAGCGGTCTACATTATGGCAGACACTTGGGTACTATTGACTATTTGTAGTTTAGGACCTTAGTTGAAATTTTCTATTGTTAATAAATGACTTAGGCCTAAGCGATCAAATCCTAATTTTCTTTTTATACATAGCATGTAGTTTAATTTTGCTAGGAACTAGAAAAAGATAGGCATGAGGGTATGATGTAGACACAATTATTGAGGGTAAAATGCCTATTCATGCATGTTCCTAGGCTTAGATTTGCATTTCATGTTATAAACATTGTATAGCATGCATCATTCTGCATTTAGAGTAGTTATATATAATTTAGGTTAATTTGTCCTTTTTGTGGTCAGAAGAGAAGGATATTTATTTTGGAGACTCGGATTGATGATCCGACTGTACGGATCTGATCCATACGACGATCGGAGTCCAACGCCTCTAAAATCGCCTTGATCGGAGTCCTATAGCACCATATGCAATCCAAGGAAGATCAACGGCTGAGGGACTATGTGATGCAATCCAGAGCGTCAAATGAAAAATCCGATCACATGGATGGATTCGAGTCGACGATCGCAACCCAATGGGGTGAAAATTGACTCAATCCAACCTCTGTAGCATCCCCTACAAAGGAAAGAAGATGGACGGCCCAGATTGCACCACGTGCCACAACCCAGGCTGCCCTAGCACACGCACACAACAGCGTAGGTGTACACATGTGCACAACAGCTAGGGCCTGCACACGCACGTGGATGCACGCACGCGTAAGCGCAACAACGTGTGCAGTAGTGCAGCGCATGCGCAGAGGTAGCGACGCGTATCGCGTGTGCACACCCGACAAGGGCTTGTACAGCACGTGCCAGTGGCACGGTAGCAAGGGCGCGTGAGCGGGATCTTCAGCGATGTTTGCAGCAGACCTTTAGCGACATTTATGACCGTCACGAAATGTCCTGTATACGAATTTGATTCTTTCTTGCACTATAAAAGTACCCCTACCCCTCCCATTTTTCATCTCTTCCTTTCTTCACCTCACCACCTCCAAGGCTCTAGAGAGAGCTTGTCCCAAGCCCAGGATGCTCTTCTAGACTAGAAAAGAAAATAGTTTTCCCTCCCCTCGTCCCCATTCGTGGAGCATCTCGTGGCCATCCTCTCACCACCCTTCGGGAAGAAGATCCTCATTGCAATGCCATCCTGCCCCGCCCTCCATCCTCCGGCTCCGTCCTCGTTCGTCCCACTCCTCACCACCTTCCTCCAGGCGACGAAAAAGCAAGTCGTCCTCCGAGCAACTGTCCAAGGGGATTTCTCTCACCTCATTCTATCTTTTTATGCGTTCGTAGTGTAGATTTTCCGCTTTCATAGTGTAACAAACATTTGTTTATAAATAGATGATTGTTTCTCTCTCTCTCTCATATTGTTGCAAGTAGATTAACTAGAAGTCATCAATCTGATCTCTTGGGCTATTAAAATACCAAAAAAAATAGAAAAGATAAAAATGACAAAAATAAATAAAAGTGAAACACGAATTTTTCAAACCAAACGTTCACCTCCCCGTGTTCGACCCGGGACTCACTTTTCGAGTTTCAGTTATAAATTTTATTTGATAGACACATTTTGCGAACTACGATGACGGGTCCTCTGAACCCCCATTCTAATTCGCGAAGGGCACCGTGCATCACTTAGGAAAACAAATCCAGATTTACATAAATGCTTGAAATAATTAAGTTGACATACGACCTGAAGAGTCTAAGAGAAAAGACTTTGTTTGTACTTTTTCTAAGATAGGTAAATTCTCAAAATTGAATTTTTCAACATTTTTATAGCTCAAACTCTAAAAATCATGATTTTTTCTTTCTTTTTATTTTTTTTAAAAACACATACTACTTTTTGATGACACAACTAATTCAAGAAAAATCTCTAAAACCTATAATTCTATAGATAAATAAGAATAACTATCAAAAATATTATTTACCCCCACCATGCC
Source organism: Thalassia testudinum (assembly GCA_037157565.1). Classification (NCBI taxonomy): domain Eukaryota; kingdom Viridiplantae; phylum Streptophyta; class Magnoliopsida; order Alismatales; family Hydrocharitaceae; genus Thalassia; species Thalassia testudinum. The sequence goes on from JAZHRO010000031.1 coordinate 154,039,321, forward strand.
TATTTCATGCAATGTCCTCAATGCATGCAATAAGCATAAAAGAAGAATAGATGTTACCTGGAAATCTGAGAGTTCTAAAGAAATCAAGACTCCTCGATCATCTCTAAACCTAAATAAAAATTTCAAAACAAGTAACAATATTATTTACAAACGTTGGGTTGCCTCCCAACAAGTGTTGAATTTTATGCCTACAACTAGACCTAAACCCTTAAAAGGATGAATCAATTAACAAAGAGAAGAGGGTCAAGAGTAGAATAATAGATAGATCAAGGAAGCTCACAATCAGATTTTCGCAAATGCTGACCAGTTGGTGATGCAACCCCATTCCTAAGAGTCAAATACTCAGTAGATGCAGAATCAGAAATAACCACATCCACCTATTTTCTAGAGGTCGCTAATGGGGTGCAACTCTCATTTTGGGCCCACAAAACCCGAGCCTAAAGATTTGGACAAACAAGAGATAACAAGAATAAGAAGCTTGTGTCCCTTGTCAATGAAGCCTGAAAAGATGATTCATGGAATAGGTGCACTCGAGTTCAAGGGTCCTAGGTAAATCAGGAGGATCATAAGGGTCCTTATAGAAGGTAGGGAGTTTAAAATCATAAGAAACTCTTAAATTCTGCTATAAAACTCCCTTTAAATCTTCTTCCAAAATGATGAGTTCTTTATTCATATCCTTCAAATCATTCATATCATTACTCAGGATATTTTGAATTTTATCGACCCCTTTTATAGGATCAAAGTCTCTAAAATTATCTGTAATTAATTCAAACACAAGTTCATCAAATTCAAATCCCATTGATTCACAATTAGGCTTTTTAGGGGTTTATTGGGAGGTGGGTGATAAATGCCAGTTTATCATCATCCTTAATATCCATTCACATCTAGTTCCTAGGGTTTTGTTAATTGCATTGCTTTATCTCACTGCATTTAGCATGCATTTGCATTTAGGGTTTAGAGCATGCATTAGCATTTACTTTACATTATCTTATGTAGTTACCATTTGATTGCCAAGGATGAATGCTTTGGAAATCATAAAAGCCCTAGCAGTATGGAAGGCAGAAAGAGCAAGTGTGAAGATAGCTCGAGAAAGCTCTTTCCAACTCCTCCTCTACTTAGCAAAGCTACTAGCTAGCGTAGCTAGCTCCTCCACTACAGCTCCTACCCTACTCCCTTTCCACCTTAATGGTCATCCACCTACCTTAAAACCACCATCCAAGCCACCCTCCTTGGCACCCTGTCACATGGCGCCAAGGAAGCTTCCTAACCACCATCTATACTAGCCTATAAAAAGACCCCCCATCCTACCATTCAAACCATCCTAGGATAGCAAAAATATTTCCTATATTCTACCCATATCCCACGCCCAAGGAGGAAGAGAAGAGATGTGATCAAAGGGAACACCTACCTTCTCCCTTTGGTGTTCACTTTCTCCGATCTTTTTCCTTGGCTCCATGCCAAGGAGCACATCCACCTTGGGAGGAGAATCACTCAAGGAGCAAGGAGCATTCTCTTTAGGCCCAGGAGCTACTAGGTTTGGAGCAAGGATATCTTCAAGCATTCTGGAAGAATCTTCTTGTTTCTTTGTCATCTTTGTTGTAGTACTTTAAAGTATTCCTCTACTTGGGGATTAATTGTGTGGTGCCATTCACACAATTGAGCTCCCCAAGTACTTTTCTAGACTCCACTACTTCATTTCTTAATTCCAAAGTGCATTTCCATATCTTGTCTTTATTTTATGTGTTTTAAATTCTAGTTTTTCTAGTAGCTTTAGTGCACCACTTCTTTGTAATTACCCTAGGAGCACCTGCTTAGGGTGAGCTTAGAAAGGTAGATTCTATCTTGATCACTTAGGCATAGTCAATTCATCTTTTTGTGCCTTGATTATTTCAAAACTATAAAAATTCGCAAACCCAAAATACAAAAATGGAAGTGTCGATTTGAGTAGGCGAGAGAAAGAACAACTATTTGACTAACAAATTGGCCTCCATGGACTACCCTAGATATTCACCATATCTAGGAATATAAATTTAAGTGTTGATCGATTTTATACGTTACAACGATTAAAACCCGCATTTAGAAAATCACGTAAAATCTCGCATAACTTTTTGGCACCGTTGTTGGGGAGGCACAACCTAGTCTCATTTAGTCTCTCTCCTACTTTATTTGATCTCCACAAAATTTTGTGTTTTGTGTTGTTTAGGTGTGAATCAGGAGTGGAAGCGGGATTCGAATTTGCTTGGTGCGAAGGTTTCAAGTGAACTTGCCTTCTCGCATACTTCAGGATACTACCCCCAACCATCTCTTTCATCATAAAAAAAATCTTAAAATTATCAAAAAATTCAAAAACAAGAAAAATTGAAGGTGGTGGAACCGTAAAAATCACTTTGTTGTTTGTTTGCTTCATTTTTCCACCACTTTAGTCTTATTGGTGTTTGATTCTCGAAAATCTGGACTTCTGTCTTGATTTTCAAAAATCAAGTTCAAGCACTTAGGAGCTTACTAAAATCGCCAAATTTCACCTAGAGAAGCCGCTTTGAATTAGGAACCTTAAGTTCAATTTTCAAACAACTTTGACCAATAGAAAAACTTTGTGGACTAGATAAGGGTCAGACCTTATTTTCTTACTATCTATGAATTTTATAAAATTTTATACTCATCAGATTTGGGTAAACTTTATATTATTGGAAACCTTGAAAATTTCTCTACATCATATAAAATTCTCAAAAATATTTAAGGCCAATTGAGGTTTCTACAGGATCATTCTTCCAAATCTATCATTTTTGACTCTTGACACCAGTGAGAAGAAATATTCCAAAAACATAATAAATAATTTCCAAAAATCTCAAAAAAATTATTTTTGGATTCCTTGTTTCATTTTACATCAAGTGGTGGTGTTGTTTTCTTGTTTGAATCACCACTTTTAAAGATTTCATTAAAAAAGACTCATTTAGGAGTTACATAACTAGGATTTTCAATTTTAGGGTTTTGATTTTATTCTCTCTTAGTCACACATACATTCAAAGGAATTGATTCTCACCAACTTACAACTTGATTGTTTTATTGTGTGATCACCTTTAAACTTGTTTGAACATTTAAAAAGAGAGAATCTTAAAATCTACAAAATTTTATCAAAACTCTAAAATCTTTTTACAAAAGTCCTTGTTTGAAAACCTCCTATTTTGGCTTAGGCCTCACTTCTCACCCAAATTTTGCATACACAAAAAAATAAATAATTGAGAATTACCCCAATTAAGTCCCATCATATTCCTTGTGCACCTTAGCCTCCTAGACCTATTTAAAATCTATAGCAATTTGACCTCTAAGGTTTCATCAAACTTAGATTTGCTGCCTAGGTCTTAAGATTTCTTTAGTTGATTTCAATTCCTTCATCTATATCTGGTGCCAGACTGAGGGGTTGTGTCAAACGACCAAACGCGAGTTTATACAAGCCCCCAGTGATTTTCCTGGGATATGTTTAGGCCCAACCCTCCCCTTAATTAGTCTAGCCAGATTTGTTGAGGAAACGGTTATCAGTTATTGATTTCTTATTTCTTAGGCAGACCAAGTCTTAGGTAATTTTTAGGGAGTCACCCTTAAGTTAGGTATAGAATTTTACTTTCTTGGTTACACACTTAACCTTCTCATCTTTCCTTCCTCTCCCCATTCTCCCATTGCATGCAAAGGCGGTGCTCCCAAAATCCACACTTGGAGGGACCTCTTGATTCTGTCCCCCGCACAAAAAGACTTTCCTCCTCTCATTTTAATTCTTCAAAAATGGAAAATCCCGAAAATAGGACCTACACCACTTCCACCTCCCACCCACAAAACACTTCTAATCCCACCTCTAATCCTGTTTCTAACCCTTCCACCCAAAATCCACTAGCTAACTCCTCCATCTTTGACTTATCCATCCCTAACCTACCTGGTCTGGAATTACCTAAGATGCCTTCAGATCACAACCAATGCCCCTTGCCCAATCCTTTAGCTATGATGGTTGAGCAACTGGCTCAACTTCAAGCAAACCAACAACAGTTTACTAGGGCTGTCGTGAACTTAGCCAACCAAGGGTAAAACCCGCCACCCCCTCTGTTGGGATCTATAGAAATAGATGGCTACGCGCACAAACACTCAAACAAAGTATTAATAATAACAAAAAGGTTTGCATAGATCACAATCACAAAAATTGGCACAAGATATATATTGGTTCCCCACTCACTTGGGTACTCCACTACTTAAGCTTCCCAGCTTAGGATTTTTAACCCGATTCCCTCAATCTCGAGGGAATCAATTTACTAAATGAGGTAATTAATGGTTTACCTCAACCCAAGTATGAGAATGGGTTATCACAACCCAATGAGAAATAAGCTCAATTACAAATAGAGCACTGATGTAAGAAAGAGAAATCTTACAACAAAATGCCTAAGCCTCTCAACAAGTATATAAATGATATTACCGATTTGAGAACCTAGTGAAGATGTGAATTACCTTGTGAATGCGAAACTGAAACATGCCGAAGAGTTTTCAAACATGTAGAGAGATTGGAACCAGCAAACACTATTTTCTTCTCTTCAAAATATGGTGGAAATATGAAATATTAACCCTAGAATTTTTCCTTCTCTTTCATATATATCTTGTATGCAAAACTAAGAGTCCTAGGGTCTTTTTATAGAGTTAGGACCTAGGTTACTCGTCTACTAGACGTTGGGGTTTAAATCCCAACATTCATATAGTCTAAATTAATTTTCTAGCCATTTAGTTTTAAGGCAATGGCTAACTGGTAGCGATACTGAAGTACAGGTACCAGTACTAGTTGCTCACTGTCTTTCTGCAGCTAACACAAATCAGTCTTGGTACCGGTACTCATCATAGGTACTGGTACTTATGACTCCCAGGTATGAGACTCACTAGGCACAGTAACCTACCTGTACCGGTACTCATCATGGGTACCGGTACTTATAAGGTTCAAGCCAGAACTGAGTCTTCGAACTATGACCATCAGATACTGGTATTCATGGTTAGTACCGGCACTTGTTGTTCATAGTTTGAGACATATGCTCAAACCTATTCCTTCCATATACCGATACTGATGAACAGTACTGGTACTTGCTTACAAGTACCTATTTTAAGTGATTTAATCAACTAAGTACATTCTTTGAAAATGATCGATATATTAATCCTACTTTATCTCTAATTATTTTTATGATCTAAGTTATATTGCTTTGTTAAGAGGCATACATTCATTGAAATAAAAAATCTAATCTAAAACTCTAAAGGTCGAAGATGTTCTCCTCCTCTACTCTTTGTCATCTTGCCTCCGCTTTGTCATCATGCTTGTTTGCCTTGATCTTCACATAAATCTAAAAAGCACTCAATTACAAACATTAATCCATAATTTTGTTAACACCAAAATAAGACGTGGAACAAGGTTCCAACACCCTCAACAGCTTGTCATCCCTCTTAAGGATTTCTATGATCCTTCTAATTTTGAGGATAGACTGGGGGTGGTCATACCAGATGGGGGCTTTGAAATCAAACCTGTTGTTTTGACCCTAATCAAGCACTTCCATGGCCTTCCAAGGGAAGACCCATTCAACCATCTTGAGGAAGTCATGCTCCTCGTACAAATGACCCATTCTCTCAATGTGCGAGAAGTTTATGGCTGATGTGGTTATTCCTTCTTTCCCTCAAAGACAAGGCCGCTTACTGGTTCAGAACCATAGGAAAACCTATTTACACTTGGCCTCAACTCAAAACTACTTTCCTTAAAAAATTCTTCCCCATTGGTCATACGATTTCCCTGAGAAGATCTATTATGACTTTCCAACAAAAACCAAGCGAGACTTTACATGATGCTTGAGAATGATTCCAGGATCTCTTAAGAAGTTGGCCGCACCATGACACTCCTTTATGGCAGCTCGTGCAGATCTTCTACCATGGATTAGAAGATCAACTTCGACATTTCATTGACACCTGGTGTGGCAGCAACTTCCTGAACAAAGATGTTGAGAGTGCCTATGATCTTTTTGAAAAAATGAGTAAAAACTCATTTAACCATGTGTCCATGAATTACCAACTCGCAGTTTGATGTTCATGAGATAGGCACTCAATCAATCCCCACTACCCAAGACGATCATCAAATGATTTCCTACAGACTTGACCATATGCAATTAAATCAGAAGAAAATTGAGGAAAGACTTATTACACCCACCCAGGTTCCACATTTGACCCTGCCTAACATTCTAAAGAGAGAGAACTTGCATGATCTCAATACTGTCCCTGTTGAGTATAATCAATTTTCTGAGGCATTATATGGTTCCCTAGGGAGTTTTACTTATCCAAATCTTAACTCCACCTAGAATATTTTCGCCCTCCAGGAGCAATTTAGAACTCTCTCCAACTCCAATTGAAGGAATTACCCAACTCACTCCTAGCCCAATCATGTGCCCTCTCAGAAACAAAACCAATTTGGAGGTTATGGGCGGAACCAGACTTTCTATCAATCCGGGCGATCCCAAGAATACATCATTGCCCAGGTTATGAAAACCCTGCAAGGGATGCACAATCAGATGTCAGAGGTAACCTGTGTTGTTACAAATCTCCATAATCAAATTGGGGTTACCCAACCTAGAGACCTACAGGACATCTGCCTTCCCAGCCCATACCCACCCTATCAATCAGAGGAACCACTACCAGGGCGGGCACTCAAATCAAAACCATACTAGTCCTCTAATCAACCCAGCATCATAGCACTCACCAGGTTTCTTGCAACATCAGACCCCTAACCCCCTCCCAGGAACAACCAAACTACCAATGCAGTTACTTTGAGGAATGGGAAAACAATCTCCGACCCTAGGCCTTTACACCAACCTGATGAAACCCACACTACTCCAATGCAAGTCCACTCTCCTAATACCATCACTCAGGGAGAAAAAGAAATTGATTATCATGACACAACTCCTATCCCTTTTCCCCAAGCTCTCCACTCCACTAATAGAAGAAAAAAATCTAAGCCCACAAATGAGGAACTCGTGGAATTATTTGGGTAGGTTCAGATCAACATCCCTCTCCTAGACGTAATCAAATATATCCCTACCTATGCAAAGTTTTTGAAGGATATCTGTACTCCAAAAAGGCAAAATAAAAACCTAGGAAGAGTGCATCTTTCAGATATAGTAAGCTCTATCATACAGAGCAAGCTGCCTCCTAAGAAGAAAGACCCAGGTGCACCTTTGATTTCTGTGATTATTGATGATACCTCATTTAACCGCACCCTTCTCGATCTCGATGCCTCAGTCAATATCATCCCCACGGTTCTATTCGAGGAATTTAAGATCAGTGATCTTAAGCCTGTCGAGGTTACCTTACAATTAGTAGACCAATCTGCGATCAAACACCAGGGGATTGTCGAGGATGTCCTGGTCATGGTCCAGAACTGTGTCTTCCTCGTAGACTTTCTGGTCCTTGACATTAAGGTACCTAAATTTTTTATCAATGCCCCTATCATTCTTGGAAGACCCTTTTTGGCCACTGATGTACACACATCTAATTGGCCTAAAATGCCTATTTAAGCATGTTCCTAGGTCTATAGAAGCATCATGCATTATAAATACTGCATAACATGCATCATCATTCATTTAGATTAGTTTGTACTAATTATAGGTTAATTTTTCCTTTTGTGGTCAGGGGACAGAGCAATATTTATCGGGTCCTCAAATTGAAGATCCAACCATACGAATCTGATCAAGGCGACGATCAAAGTCCAACACCTTCGAGATCACCTAGATCAGATTTTCGTAGTATCAGATACAGTTCGAGAAAGATCAGAGGCTAAGGGCCAAGGTTGCATAAATCTACACCTCAGATGACTAATCCAATCTGATGGATGGGTTCGGATCGACAATTGCAGCCCAACGACGTGAAAATTGACCCAATCCGACATCTGTAGTACCATCCCAACCACCCAAAAGGGCCCAAGCTTCTCGTAGCACCTCTTCACGTAATGATCAATGCATCTTAGTCGTTGAATCATTGATCTAATGACTGAGATTCACTCTCAGGCCGAGCATCAGTCCACCAAAGGAAAGGGTGCAAGTACTCTCCACCGTTGGTCCGCCATCCAACGATTGCAAGTGCCCACCACTTAAATCAGAAACGCGACTCTATTTGAGGTGAAGCGCAGCGGTTGCACCTCCTTTCGCGAAGACGAGGTGCAAGTTCGACCCCCGATCGCCTTAAATCGAGCAGCAGCGATTGGCGTGGCAAAATTCGCCCGTACGATCGCGATCAAGCGACTAAGGAGCAGCGACATGGCACAATCACACGCACTAGATGAGCACACCCAATATGACGCGTCATCGTATGCAGGCGTGTGCAACGCATGAGGATGAAGTGGGCTTGCGACGTACGATGACGCACCATCACACACACAGAGGATGATTGGGCGCGATGAGGCACGCTCAACTACCGAAGATCAATCGGCAGTGATGTGGCCGCCTCTGAGCCTTTGGATGTGCGATGGATGGTAGGGATGGAGGTGCGTCTTTGGCAATGCTTGCCTTTAGTGACGCACGTAAACATCACTAAAGGCTCTATTTTAAATTCTAAGCTTGTAAAAAGACCTCTATGCTCCCCATTCCTACAACTATAAAAGGCCTACTGCTACCACACATTTCTTCATCCCTTCTCTTCTTCTCTCACCCTCTCCAAAGCTCTATGAGCTAGTCCCATATCCGGGATGCTCCGTTGGAGCTAGAGTAAAATATATTTCCATCTTCTTACCCCCTTCGTGAAGCATCTTACTGTTGTCCTCTCACCGCCATTTGGGAAGCGGATCCCACTGTGACGTTGCCCTACTTCGTTCTTCGTCCTCCAACTTCATCTTCCCTTGTCCAGCATCTCACCACCCTCATCTGGGCACTCCGTCAATGTGGCTCGTCCTCCAAGCAGTCGTCGAGGAGGATAACTTCTCACCCCATTCTCTTTTTATCGCTTTCTAGCATAGATTTATAGCTTTCTAATGTAGCAAGTAGATGTAATGAACATGATGTTATGGTTATGAAACATTTATTTATTCTCTTGCTATTTTCTTTTTATTTGTATTATACTTTCTCACTCTTCTGTTAATTATTCTTTAAGTAGAATAGCTAGTAGATTAATTTCAACCAGCTAATCTGCTTTCGTGACAATAATTCCAACGTGATTTTTGATCAAACATTTGTCTCACCGTGTTCGACCCGATACTCATTTGAGTTTCAATAAATTTTATCTAATAATAGATTTTTACACAATTGCAACGACGAGTTTTCTAACTCAAATCTTTTAGCGTACCAAATTCCTATTCATCATTTTGGCGTCGTTGCCGAGGAGGCAACACTCTTTGATTTCCCGCGTTTCTCGCCCTACTTATCTTTTACCTCACTTGTCTTCATTCTTATTGTGATTGCAGGTAATCTCTTGAGGCGATCAAAAGTGGTAGATTGGAGTAAAGTGCTGTTGAAGGGTCTGTAAGTTTACCCCCACATCTCCCACCCCCTAGATTTTATTCCATCACATAAATAACACAAACTCTAATTAACCTAGGATCTTGCATAAACCCTAGGCTTAGTTTGGTTGTTTGGTTGCCACCTCCACCCACCTCACCCTCCATATGTAAAAAAATCTTTAAAATATCCCATAGAGGTACACAACCTCTTCTGAATTTTCATACTCAACCGATAACTCGATCTTTGGAACTGGTACATTCATCAACACATAATTGAGTAGAAATCAGACTAGGTAACCACTTGTGTGCCTAATTCAGTTGTGCATCAGGCCACTTGTTTAAGTAGTTTGGGTCGTACCACTCCATCTAAAAATAACTCATAAGTAGCTTGCTCATTAGGGTTAACATTTAAGGTCAGTACCAGGCACTCCATCTTATTTTGATTTTAAAAGGAAAACATCTTCACTTGTGCTTTCAAAACCTGGCATGCCAACTGAACTTCATTGAATACACCTAAAGTTGAATCCTAGAAGCTACTAAACAAGGTTGAATCCTAAAAAACAAGTCATCAATAAACCTTGTTTGAAAACCCTAGTTGTGCATGCACACACATATTAATTAATCTTTAAGGTCACAACCCATTACAAGGGCCCATCACATTCCAAAGCACATTCAAACCTAAGACTAACTAAAATCAAGTAGACATTGGCCTTAAGGATTAGACTCACTCTTCGGGATCCAAATCGAGATTATTTTCGATTAATCTACTTCTATTGGTCCGTCTGATGTCTAACTAGGGGAGTAGTGTCAAACGACCACGGTTGGGGGGTATCAGAGGAACCAGAGGCGAAAACCAAGAGAAGAACCTTCTCCCCAATCCCTCCCTCTAACTGGTTGGATTGACCAGAAAGAAGTAGACCAAATCGTTCTTTTCATCTCAAGATGGGTTCTGGGAGTCTGTAGATCTTTAGGCTATCCCACCTAAGGACAGGTTTGAGTATTTGTACTGTAGGGCACCTTTCTTTTCCTCCCATTTTGTTATGGATCCTTCCACATCTTACATGCATTTCCACTCGTACCCTCCAGACACATCTTATCCCTAATATGATGATTATTATCCTAACCTGTGCTGTAATCAACCATCTACTAATTGGGATAACTCGGATTAGGGATACAATTTTGGACCTTCGTGTTCAGGGACTAACCCTAGACACCATGATTTTGATTTCTATCCTTCTCCGAGCTATAATGATTATAGATCTCTGCCTCTATATGATCAACACAACCCGATCTACAATCAAGAAGGATATGCTAATTATAACCCACACCCTCCCTAGGATTACACTGCATATAGGTCACCACCCCTCTATGAACAACCTAAAATGACCTATTATCAAGGAGGGCACCAAGAACCTAAATTTCTTGACTTCCCTGGACTGAAACCAAACCCACCCAACCTTGAACCAAACCATTTGGTTTAGGTAAACCAGGTCCAAGATAAGGTGTTGGCTAACTTAAGAAACACGATTCAATCTTTAGAAGTTCAGCCAACACCCTGCATTGAAGAATTGGAGCCTTTGATTTAAATGATTGATGATCTTAACAAATATTTGTTGGATTGGCTTCAAGATGTTAAGGATAAGGACTCGAGTTAGTTTTTACTTGGGAAATTGTCAAAATTAAGGATGAGATTTGTGGTTGCTTTAGTTCAATCTTGGGATTATTCCCAGGATGAAGCCCCTTCAGGTGAGCCAACGTCAGAATACGCTCAAGCACCTATAGGGGGGACACATTTTATGAGGCCAGGGATGACCAGATTGGTCTAGAGCAATCAGTTGAGGATGAATTGATTACTTCACCTGAGATCCCTGAGCTAGGGTACGAGGAAGAGTATGTCTTCATGGATCAGGAAATGATAAATGATTTTGAGAAATATATAAATGCAGATCTAGAATTCTTTGATTCTATGGGTGAAGAATCTTTATGTGAAGTCTCACCTGAGTTTGAGGGAAATTATTTTAGTGAGACGACTGGGCTTGAGGAATTCGATGAATCATTTGATGGCCCTATAATTAAAGACTGTGATCCTACTAGGGTTGATATGAAGAATTCAGATCCTGAGTTAATGGATGATTTAATCAATAACCCCAGTTCTCACACACACACCGTTGAGCATAATGATGATTATGCTTTTAAGATCACAGGACCCAAGTCAATTCTGATCAGCTAGAAATTTTGGACTTGGATATTTTATACAGGGATGATGACACTTTAGAGGTCCCGGAAGCACTGATTTTGGAGGATAGGGATCAAGAGATTAATTTCAACCAGCTAGTAGATTAATTTCAACCAACTAATCTGCTTTCACGAAAATAATTCCAACATGATTTTTGATCAAATGTTTGCCTCCCCGTGTTCGACCCAGAACTCACTTTGAGTTTCGGTAAATTTTATCTGATAGTGGATTTTTATGCTACTGCAATGACGAGTTTTCTAACTCAAATCTTTTAGCGTACCAAATTCCATTCATCAGCCACCATGAAAGCAAATATAACTTACCATACGGGTAAAATGGATATCACTTGCGTAGGCCAAACAATTACTCTAGATATTTTCAAACCCTCAAGGAGATTCCATGATGATGACTTCTTTGAGGACTCAATTACTGAAACATCTAATTTGATGGAAGAAACAATGTTGATAGATTTTCTTCTCGACCATAATTTTTTCAAGGATTCTAACTCTGAATCGGTGATCGGCAACATCATAGACTTGAATCCTTGGTTTCACTCAAAATCTCTTCCTGACCATCCACCAGACTCGCCCACTCTAATTTCACCTCACCCTCCCACACTAACTTCACCCACCCTTCATTTCACTGACTTTTCCCCCATTCCCTTTCCCTTGGACCTACCACCAAATCGCCTCAAGTATGGCCATCATTCTAAACTAAAACCTTAGCCAGACTCGTGTATTCCTTCCATTTTTCACACTCATTTTAGTTTCCATACTTCCACCACTTTCTTTTTAAGGGACCCAGAGGAAGATCTCATTTTACAAGGCATTCAAGTGTCCAACTATCTTCACGATTAACCATCTTCCATGCATCACTTCAGGACTGGCTAAATGGCGTTAAAGATAGCACTAGTTGGGAGGTAACCCAGTAACATTTTCCTTTCCATTTTTCATTTTCTTTTTCAAGTTCTGCAAAACTTTGCCTCTATCCTAGCTTCCTCTCTCAAGTGATACCTTAAGAATTAGGGGGGTGCTTTCAATTTTTTCAGGCATTTCATCATTTTTCAGGAACTAAAAACATAAAAATATTCTGCATTCACATCATCCACATCTACATATGCATTCTATTTGCGTAACTTCTAAGAAAAAAAATTATTTTTGAGAATTGTTAGTGGAAGAAAGGAATAATGGTTGAACTTTAATTCAAATTAGGTACACCTGGGGTTTTATCATTAACAAACTAAGGATGAAGCCATGGATTCTTTTTTTGACATTTCAGGTGTAGAAACCTAAACTAGATCAGGTATCCTACAAGGAATTCCATCCTAATACTTGATGATTCAAATAACCAGACTTTATTTAGCGACCTAGATAGTACCTGACTTGGCTCTCGAACCAAAAATTTGCTTTTCTTTTGAAAACCTAGTGTCAAACATTTTACACACAAAGGCAACACTACCTAAGCCCAAAAACATCTAAATAATTAAAAACCTCCTGTGACACCTTAGTAATAGACCGAGACAGATGGTGGTTTAAGTTCCCACCGCTGAGAAGGACGAAAAATGCCTCCTTTGAGGATGCAATGTCAACATGTTAACAACTCGACACTGCTCTATATCTATATTCCATATCTTTAGACGGAGCATTAAGATGCAATTTGCAGCTTAGGTGTCATGGATGGTTCTCTACTCATAGCGTCGAAGTAAGGACTTGAGTGTGCTTAGACATCGCATCGTGTTATGGGGTTGTAAGCTCCTGGAGTGTGTCTTGGACGTCACTATCTCAAAGTGCCAACACCAAAGTCCCCTTGAGGATTGGTAATGGGAATGATGATCCTGACACATCTGTAGTAGAACTAAGCTAACGCTAAGCATGGGGAAATAAATGAAAAACAAAGGTTTCGATAACACGACCTTATCTTAATAATGTTGGCATACTATTAGGCACTGACACTTGAATTTTCATCAACTTGCGGGTTGCAGATTGAGTCACGAGTGAGGGAAATCCTAACAGGAAAAATGATTTCGGGATATTTGAATTTAAAAGGAGTTAAGTAGTGAATTCTCAAAGGATAGAGTGGTCCTGATTTGTTTAATCCTTGAATCCAAAGTTAACTCTGATGTTTTATTTTTAATAAACCTTATACCTACTTTAACCAAAATCAACCACAGTCCTATCTTGAGCTTATTCCTCGAAACATAAAAGGATGTTTTCTTAAGAAATATTGTGGTTCAATCACAATTTTTGCTAAGGGACTAGCAAAAAGATAAGCAGGGGGTGTGATAAATGCCAGTTTATCATCATCCCTAATATCCATTCACATCTAGTTCCTAAAGTTTTGTCAATTGCATTGCATTATCTAACTGCATTTAGCATGCATTTGCATTTAGGGTTTAGAGCATGCATTAGCATTTATTTTACATTATCTGATGTAGTTACCATTTGATTGCCAAGGATGAATGCTTTGGAAATCATAAAAGCCCTAGCAGTATGGAAGGCACAAGGAGCAAGTGTGAAGACAACTCGGGAAAGCTCCTTCCAGCTCCTCCTCTACTTAGCTAATCTACTAGCTAGCTTAGCTAGCTCCTCCACTACTCCAGCACCTACCCTACTCCCTTTCCACCTTAATGGTTGTCCACCTACAATAAAACCACCATCCAAGCCACCCACCTTGGCACCCTTTCACATAGCGCCAAGGAAGCTTCCTAACCACCATCCATAGTAGCCTATAAAAAGACCCCCCATCCTACCATTCAAACTATCCTTGGCTAGCAAAAATATTTCCTATATTCTAGCCATATCCCACGCCCAAGGAAGAGAAGAGAGGTGATCAAAGGGAACACCTACCTTGTCCCTTTGGTGTTCACTTTCTCCCATCTTCTTCCTTAGCTCCATGCCAAGGAGCACATCCACCTTGGGAGGAGAAGCACTCAAGGAGCAAGGAGCATCCTCTTTAGGCCCAGGAACTACCAAGTCTGGAGCAAGGATATCTTCAAGCATTTTGAGAGAATCTTCTTACTTGTTTTTCTATCATCTTTGTTGTACTAGTTTAAAGAATTTCTCTACTTGGGGATTAATTGTGTGGTGTCATTCACACAATTGAGCTCCCCAAGTACTTTTGTAGACTCCACTACATTTCTTAATTCCAAAGTACATTTCCATATCTTGTTGTCTTTATTTTCTGTGCTTTAAATCCTAGCTTTTCTAGTAGCTTTAGTGCTCCACTTCTCCTTTCTAATTACCCTAGGAGCACCTACCTAGGGTAAGCCTAGAAAGGTACATTCTATCTTGATCACTTAGGCATAGTCAATTCATCTTTTTGTGCCTTGATTATTACAAAACTGTAAAAATTCACAAAACCCAAAATACAAAAATAGAAGTGTCGATTTGAGTAGGAGAGAGAGAGAACTATTTGACTAGCAAATTGGCCTCCTTGGACAACCCTAGATACTCACCATATCTAGGAATATAAATTTAAGAGTCGATCAGTTTTATGCGTTACAACGATTAAAACCCACCTTTAGAAAATTGCATAAAATCTCACATTAGTGGGGTTATTGATCAGTTTGTCTTCAGATTCAAAAATCAATTCCTCATGTGCCAACTCACCTAAATGAAAAAAGGTCGATCAAAATCTATATCCTCATAATCGATTTTCTCAGTTGGCCTTTTTTAAAAATTAGATTCTCAAAATTAGATTCTACTTCAACATTAATTGAGACATCTACCTTTGTGTCCCCATTCTCTGATTCCTTGAAATTAGGCTCATCATCCAAAGTCTCATCAACCACACCTTCAAGTTCAATTAAATCATTTTTTACTATTCCATTGGAAAGGTCATGAGTTGGATTTATGATAGGGGATCTTTACCGAGTCCCTTGGCTTCTGTTTCATGTGGTCTATCCTTTATTCAAGCAACAAAGCCAGGTATCTGTAACATTACATCCACCATCTGAGATTTCATTCTGATAATCTCTTGGTGCATCCTCTCAGCTTGGTTCTTTTGATCATGATCATCCAGGTGTTTCATCTATTGCAAAAGTTTGTCCCTCATGTCATCCAACTAGTGTAACTTTTCCACCCATTGCTCATATTGATTGCTTGTTGGTGTTGGTTGAGAGGCCACGAGTTGATATGGAGATTAATCTTGACTAAACCCAAGACTGGATGAGTTAAATTGACGTGGATCAATCTGTTGAGGATCAAAATGTAAAGGATCAGTGTTGGAGATAAAGTTTTTAGGTGGGTCCTCTATTATATCATATTCTGGATCTAATTCTTCTAGAGGCACCATCTTTTTCTTAGTTCTACTCCAAAATAATTTAGGTTCTAAGTCATTCTCCTAATCAGATTCTTTATCAGGGGACCAAGGTTGAGGATGACTAGCATTGGTTAGCACTTCCAAAGTGTTGGTCGAGTAAGAGTAATAATTTGTTTTAGTTTACCAATATTGAGAGTCATCTTGGCTAGGATAAGGGCTAAGACACCCTCCTAAATTAGAATCATCATTAAAGGAATTAGACCCATAATCAGGTTGGTGCTGAGGAGGATAATAGCTTTGATATCCTAATTGATATCCTTGATTAGGTGTGGAAGTATCCCAATTGTAGGATGGATATAGTTGGCTCAAATTGGGATTAGAGTTAATATCATTTTGGAGATTTTCTCTTTGGTCCCAAGTCATATTTGAATAATCATATTGACGTGCTCCACGGTAAGTGAGAAATTTGGGGGCCCTCGGGGGGGTGAGGTCTCCCCCTTCCCTTCCCTTTTTTTATTTTATTAATAATCATATTGAGATAATTACCCATATTGGAATTGAGCTTGAGGAGGATTTTGGTTCGAAAACTAATATCCAGGATTAGAATTGTATCCTCGATTAGAAGGAGGTCTATCCCAATTTGAAGATGTAGAAGTAAAAGTCGAATTGGGATAAGGATTGATATCATTGTGATGAATATGAGCATATCCTAGATGCTGGTGTCCCGGGTTAGATCTGCAATTAGAAGTAGAGTTATCTCAATTAGAAGATGGATATTGTTAGGTTGAATTGGGATGAAAATCATGTTGGGGATAAAGAGAGTTTGAAGGATAAGAATTGAAGTCCATAGATATAGATAGAAGAGGTTAGAGATAAGAAAAAGAGAGAGAAGATAAACCCCTAATTAACAATCAAGCATACAAGACCTAGCCTAATTGGTATGCCTAAAAGGACTTAATCCTAGCACAATTAAAATTTAAGTCAAGTCTCCTCAACCTTTGAATTACTTGGTTGGCTAAATGGGTGGGACCCCTTAGGACACCCTGCTCGGCAAGACACGACTAAGGGTTAGCGTAATTACCGGACCGACTCGTCTAGGCATTGGTTGGTCCAGGTAGCAAGGCCCTGATTCAACTTGACCCAAATCTTAATTGTCTATGAGAATTAAATCCTGCCTAGGGCACGTCTACTCCATTTTAGGTTAGGTAACTGGTGCTTTGAAAATGATGGGCATTAGGGAGTTGGTTGCCCTTAATTACCAATTTCAAAACATAAGTGCAGTGGCAAACTAAGGGGTTCCAAATACAACTTAATTGATGCGGTGACTTTTAGGGTTTGATGCTTGTATTATTGTCTTTTAGGGTTCACTTGGTTAGATAAAGTCAGGCAAGGTTCTAGTGAGGCACACAAGGAGTTTTGCACATCCCAATTTATTTGATAAATTTTCTTTAAGTATGAAATGCAAGTGTGCCTTACCTTAATATGAAAATCCTAAGGGTAGATACTGCTAAATGATGAAATTTGAGTCCAAAAGGCCAAATGTGGTGTGAACCAACCAAAGAAATCAATGATCGTGATGTACCACAAACTAAGGTATTCAGAAATAATTTTTTCAAAAATTTTAATGTACGTTTTATATTTTTATCAGATTTAATAGTTCATTGGTGTCTTCTGGTCTGTTTTGACCCCAGACAATGCTCAGATTTTTCATGCAATCATACGTACTCAAAATTTTCAAGTTTTTCCAAGATTCTTAATTATAACAGGAATCAAACGTCATAAATTTCATATCAATCGGAGTAGTATAAAAATTCCTATGAATTTTTTAATACAGCAAATCAAGAAGAAAAATCAGATCTGATATCAGTGTAGTTCACGAATTTTTAAAAATTCAATATAAGTCAGATGCTAAAGTTGAACATGATCTTCCTGACTTAAATGCCTACATCCAAGAGCAATTTGATAATTTTTTGACGTGTAAAAATTTGGATAATGATTTTTTTTTAAATGGATTTGGTTGTAATCTAAATTTGAAGGAGGTGATTTTGTTAATTTCAAAGGGATGATATCTACCAAAAAGTGTTTTTTTTATGGAAAGCAAATATGGATCAAGCAAAGCACCTAAATTTATTTTGGATTTTTTTTATTTAGAAATCGAATCTAATCCTAATCTAAGATAGGGATACTTACCTCTAAATCGTCGAATCCCACTTGTCTTGCTTCGCCATTTTCTTTGGATTTTCTGATTCCTGCACACAAGTCGACAAACACAAGACAAGATGGATTAGTAACTTAGAGACAAATACGTAATCAAAAGGCAAAAATAAATTCGTGCCTCCACATCAATGACACCAAAAAGTGTTCTGTTTGCGAATGTGATTGTGAGAAATTGCTTTTCGTTGTAGTAAATGCACACAGAGGCTTTTGAAAATTGTAAATCAGATTGAATTCGTAAGATTTTTCGAATAAAAATATGGGAGTCCAAGTCGTTCGCAGAGATAGAATAGATTAAAATCTCTTTTCTGAACTAAATCTAGAACTAAATAGATTAAATACCAAGGAGAATGATATCTAAAACATGCAACTAAGTACTAGAACTAGAAAGAATATAACTTGAAGACAAGTTGAAAAATAACTACTAGAATTTTATTGAATATAATCAAGAGTTTTGTACAAGTAGACTAGTAGAATTCTTTCAAAATTCAACTAGAATAGAGTTGATACAACTAGAAGTAGATAAAGGAAAATGCAAGAGCTCTAAAGGCGAAGTCTGGAGCATCTGCGTAGATGTGGATGCGAAGGCGCACTCACAATCTCCAAGGGGAGAACGAAGAAGTAGAGGAGTAGTTCTAGTTAGTGGATCTATTTGAAAGTGGAAAGGAATGATCCTAACGGGGGTGGCTAAGGTGTTTATATAGAGGTCAAGAAGGCTTGTGATTGGTTGATCCAAGTTACCTTGGATTACCAAAATAAAGGGCTAGGATTAGGAGTCTAGGAATCAAGGGGTAGGATGAAGGAATAGGTGGATAGAATAGGTTAGGAGTTGTTGCAATTGATGAAGAGCTAGGATGGCTTTGAGAAAATGATGGAGGGTTATGATTCTCTTGAATGTTTGGCCTCTTTTGTTCCTAATTTCAAGTTAGTTATAAAAGCAAAGTTGTAGCCCTCAAAATAAGCTTTCCAAAGCAAGATGAATTGCTCAATTTATATTTAAAATGAGAAGGTTATGGACAAAATACTAAAGGTGTGTTATGCTGTTACGAATTTTGAGACTAAGTTTTGGATTAGGAATATGATTTGGTTTTGGGTTTTAAGATAGGGATTTAGGTAGGCAATTTAGGATCTTAGGATTTAGATCTAGACGTGGATAAATCATGGTGCATTGTGATCATCTAAAACAGTATGTATTGGAGTATAAAAGGGATGACTAAATAAGGTTTGTTGGGTTAGGATATGTTCTAGGTTTTCCTAAGTGTTGTTGGGATTTTGGGTGGATAGGATTAGGTATCCTAAGTGGTTGACCACTATAGGTTTTAGGACAAGGTTTTGGTTGGTCCTAAGGGGTTTCTAGGCTACATAATTAGGTTTCTGTATGTATTGGAGTATAAAAGGGATGACTAAATAAGGTTTGTTGGGTTAGGATATGTTCTAGGTTTTCCTAAGTGTTGTTGGGATTTTGGGTGGATAGGATTAGGTATCCTAAGTGGTTGACCACTATAGGTTTTAGGACAAGGTTTTGGTTGGTCCTAAGGGGTTTCTAGGCTACATAATTAGGTTTCTAACTTAGGCTAAGGTGTAGGTTAATTGGGTTTCCAAATAAGTCCACCAATTAGACTCAGTCCTCTTCCAAGTGAGCTCAATACAGAAAATTCAATCAACCTTGCTTCGATTAACCTGAAATTTTATATCTGCAGATATTAAAATAAACACATCAAGGTACCAAATACAAATGTGAAAAAATTGCACAAAAGCCCACAAGTATGCCTTATTTACAGAATGGCCTAAAATGACTAATCTAACCTAATTGAATGGAATCTAACCCAAATTACCATTAGACCAACATTAGTTAGGCATTAATTAACATAAATAATTATGGAAATATCACTTCCCCACTTCCCTTCCTTTGTTCCTCCCTCTACCCTTTCCTTTTTCCCTCTCCTTCCCCTTTTTTTTGCCTTCCCTCCCTTCCCCACATCAAGCATGCAAAACCACACACACACTGACAAAACAACACAATAACTTAAACCAAATACTTCACCAATGAATTGGAACATTTACTATCTCTAAAGCATTAAAAATGTAATTAACTTGTCTAAGTCCAAAAAAAATTTGGTGAAATTTCCTCTACACTATGGAATTTTTCCCAAATCCTGCATAAGAAAAATGACACATAATAACACAAACATAAACAAATACTACAGTGATAACTTCAGTGGGTACACCCCACAATTCATTAACATACATTCAATCACATAAACACATCATTCACAGAAACACATATATTCAAATAAACAAATTTTATTCATTCACATTGTTAGTGGAAGTCAAACAGTCTGATCTTGTGGTATCGCTAGAATGTGAAAATTGATTGTTTAAATTTTTTCTTCGAATCAATAATCGGCTCGATGCCCGAAAAATTAAATAACGAAACTTGAGAAAATAACAACAACCTAGATAATCGGAACCATATGGGAAGATCTAGCATCTCCCCATTTTGGGTTCCATACGAGTAACAAGGTATATTCATGGGGTGGCATAGCACAACACCCCAAATGTTGTGCCTCCTCAAATAAGTCTCAGCCTTGTAGGATTCCCTTCCTCTCGGTAGGCTGATGAAACCCTTCGCACCACTCAATCCCATTATGTGTGTCACAAATTCTTTGTGCTTTGTGAACTCCTTCACGATTCTCAAAGCTACGAGCATCTCAAAGTCCCTCTAAAAATGATCTATTTAGGATTCGAAATCCTCAACCCAAATCAAGGGATGTTTGGTCATCTCACCAGATGTCTGGAAGTCCATCTAGACTTCTCAGGATGCTAGACATCTAGACCAAGAAGAATCTAGATGTTTTCTTGAAGCTTTGGACATCCAGAACCTCTCCAGGACTTCTCCTAAAGGTCCTGGACATCTAGAACTAAAGAAAGAAGAAGAGCGGCGAAGCTTTTCTTCTTCTCTCTACCGGTAGAGATATTTTTGCACTCAATGTAGGGATGGTTAAGGTTTCTCACTTAACCTTTAGGAGATATTTATAGGGATCCATCTATTCCTAATATAATGGTGGCCATTAGATCAAATCTAATGGCTAGGGATTAAACCTAATTGAATTTTGCAACAATTGCCCTTCAACTAATTTGGGGATTTGGGTTTAAGTACCCAAAGGCATTTTATTTGCATCCTAACCCTTAGATCAATGCCAAATCATATTTGGTCAATTATGTATCAAATCAAATAAAAATTTTACTCCTTAAATAGTATTTGATTTTTATTCAATTAGGAAGCCATCAAAATCATTATTGGTTTCATCACGCCAATAATGAATGATTTAGAAATCAAGATTTATGGTACTATGCCTCCCTTAGGTGTTCCAAAATCCTTGAATCATTCACTAGAAAACATATGTAACCCCTACGATTTTAATCCCACATTTATTATGCATCCTGTCATGGGTTATATATTTTTCATGTTCTCCTTGTATCATTAGTATGCGAACAAAGGTTAGCTCCTTTCCCAAAAGGACTATCTTCTTCCCTTTCATGTATGGGTCTAATTAAGACCCATACATCCATGCATGGAATTTCGTACATTTCAATATATGTGGAGCGAGCTTGTGTCTCCTGATCTGTTGGATACACTTATTATAGTAGATCTGTGTGATCCCTTGAAAAGATTATCTCATGTGCTCTTGTATGCACACCTGCTTTCTAGTCTTAACACTAAGGTGAGTGTATTAAGTATCGGTTTGCCAAATGTGCATACTTAAGAAACACATTTATCTCAGGTCAAAAGATATGTAACATCGTAAACCCAAATTTCCAAGTCATGTTAGACTAAGCGCACCAAGGCAATCACGTCAACACCTTCCATATGCAAATCAGAGCCTGCACGAATTTAAAATGCGTAATTAGATTGAGAACCCGTGTGTTTTTTCATTTTTACAATCTGGACCTCGGATCGACGATCCGAAAGTACTATTAACTTCCTGGTGTAATGAGGATTTCTATGGTATGCTCTGTATGGTGATCGGACCTCGGATGTGCAAAATGTATGTGAACTGTGGGCAAAGTCGCACTCAATCCGCCTTGGGGATCGCATGTTGCAAATGACCTCCATTTGGAAATCCGTAAATATTACTAGATTCCCTGTCTCATAACTATTCTGGTGATACGTGTTTCGTTGAAATTGGTGCTGGTTTGATCTTGTTACAAGAGTGCCCATTAAAACTATATATATATATATATATATATCTACGTAGTGGGAGTTGACAAATAAATTGATTATTTATTATTTTTAATTGAGGGATAAATGGGATTGTGTTTTCAGTTGCGTGGGAATAAGATTTATATATATATTGGTTTGTTTCCTTGTAACAACAAATACAATTGAAGGTTTTATAAATAGAAAAGAGAAAGAAAAAGGGAAAGAAAGACAGAGAGAAAGAGAGGAACAAGAGGAAGAGACGTACGGGAAGAAGAAGGACAAGGGAGGTAGTGGAGGGCTCTTTGTGGTTGGCAAGGGGTCGCAATGAGTGGGATAAGGTCTGCTAGCGTGTGGGGGACTGAACGCAATGGTCGTGCATGCTTGCATGCATGTCTATGTGGATGGGACGCATGTTAACAGCGCGAGAAGAAGGAGAGCGAGGAAGGGGAGATCGAGGAGAGAAGATGGGTGCCACCAAAGGGATGGTATGATAAACACCAGTTTATCATCATTCTTATGCCCCAAAACTAACCTAGCTCTTAGGGTTTTAACTCCGCAAATAGGTTTTTGGGCTGTATTTAGGCATTTACCTAGGATAGTGATCGTGTTTTTGCGCGGTTTGTTAATTTAGGATTTTAAGTCGTTGCAACGCATAAAAACGGATTCGCTTTTAAATTTATATTCCTAGATAGTGGGGTATCTAGGGTCGTCCAAGGGGGTAAGTTTGCAAAAATTAAATCTCTTGCTTGGAAAATAAATCTCAACTTTCCTTTTGGTATTTTTGAATATATAGTTTTTATGATTTTTGAAATAAAGGCAACATGCAAGATTTTGTTGAAAAATAGAAAATAACTAATACCTAATTCAAGAAACCTACCCTAAGGTGACAGGTAGAGCCTCTCCCTAAGCTCACCCTAGGCGCGTGGAGGCCTAGAATAATTAGGGAGAGGGAGTGAAACAATTACTAAGCAAAATTTGTAACAAGCTATGCGACAGAAATTGAAAGAAGGCAATTTGCATTAAATCAAAATTGTGCACACAAAACCTATAGAGGAATGCTTCTACTCTACTTGAAAATACAAGAAAAATAAAACACAATTCCTCTAGATACATGGTGAAGAAGAAGGCTTCTTGCTCCAAGCCAAGTAGCTCCTTGACTTGAAAAGACAACTCCTTCTCCTTGGCGTGAGATGCTCCTCCAAATGATGTCCTCCAAGGTGGTAGCTACCACCTTTAATTTTCCTCTTCCAAGGGTGGACGTCCACCCTAGGTTCTTCTCCTTTGCCTGGCCATCCTCCTTGAAGTGAAAAGCTCCTCCTCCTTGGCATGGCACAAGTTGAAGAAAGTGGGGAGAAGAAGGCACCAAAGGGGCTGGTGATGTGACCCCTTAATCTTCTTCTCTACTCCTTCTTCTTGGTCATAGGTGTAGGTGGGTATAGGTAGAATAATACACTAATGGAGGATGCTCTAAAATGGTGGTAGGTGGTGGGTTTATATAGAGTAGGAAGGGGGCTAAGTTGACTCTTGAAATGGAGGGCTAAGATGGGAAGATGGAGGTGGTTGGGGATCCTATGGCTAAGGGTAATTGGCACCAACCCAAGGGGCACTTAGGTGGTGGTTATGGGTGGTGGCACCCCTTGAAGTTGGCGCCAAAATAGCTTCTAGAAGAGGGGCTTAGGTGGTGCCAAGTAGGGTTCTAGAATGAGGGGTAGGTGGGTGGCTAGGATGGGTTGTAGGGTTAAGTGTATGGTGGATATGGGAATGGATGTTGGCGCCAAAAAGGGGGGTAGTTAGGGACAGGTTTTGGCGCCAAAATTGGTGCCTTTTGGTGGTGATGACGGGGTGAAGAGGTGGCTACGTGGTGGCACCAACTTGGAGTAGGATAGCTAGCTTAGGTGAGCTTAGTTGATGGAGCTAGCTAGGGTTGAGTTGAAGGTGGTGGATGGCCAAGGAGCTGGATGCTAGCTAAGCTAAGCTAAGCTGAGCTAGCTTAGCTAGATATGGAGTAGAGGAGGAGGTATTGGAGCTAGGATTTGAAGAGAGGAGCTGAGGAGGAGAAGCCTGGAGCTTGAACTGAAGCTGGCAGCTGCTGAAGAGGGTGGCATGGAGCTACTCTAGCTGGTTTAGCTTGCTAGTTCTTTGCTAGTTGCTAGGCCAAGCTAAAGTGAGCTGGCTTCTACCATACTGAGCTGAGGTGAGCTGGGTCTGGTGCTCCCAGGGAGGATCAAGCTGGTTGAGGCAGCTAAGGTAGCTTAGTTCAACTGAGTTGAGCTATGCTGAGTCCCCAAGAGCTGGACTTGAGCTTCTTGAGCTGGAATGAAGTCATCTTCAGCTAGCTAGAGTTGAGTGGAGTTGGATGTAGCTGGAACTGAGCTGGGGTGAACTCCCGTTAGCTCAGCTGAGCTAACTAGAGCTCCCTGTGGACTAATGGAAGCTGAGATGAGCTAGACTCAGCTAAGTTGAGCTGAATCTGAACTAGTCTAAGCTAGGGTGAGCTAAGATGAGCTCTCTTAAGTTGCCATTTAGCTGAGATGAGTTGAATGGAGCTAGGATGAGCTAACCCTAATTCAGGTGAGCTAAATTCCAGCTATGCTAAGCTAGATCAAGCTAAGTTCCAGTTGGTGAGAGCCTCTCCTTCACCAGTTGCCTTCCTGAGTGCTAGGGTTCTAGGGATCTGGCAATCTGTTTATCCCTAACACTCACAAAAACACAATAAAAAATGCAATTCATGTCTAACCTAATTTACGCCTAAATGCAACCCAAAAACCCGTTTGCGAAGCAAAATCCTAAGAGCTAGGTTTGTTTTAATGCATAAGAATGATGATAAACTGGTGTTTATCAGATAGGCATACATTGCATTTTAATGTATTTTTGATGCATTTATCTGAGTGTCAGGATTAGGTAGAATGTTAGATCCCACACATCTTGGCACTCTGGAAGGCAGAAGACGAGGAAGAAGCTCCTATCAGCTGGATCCCAGCTAGATCCAACTCATTTAAGTTGAATCCTAGTTAGATCTAGCTCATCCCAATTGGATCCCAACTCCTTCTAGCTGGATCAACTCACCCTTAGCTCCGTTCAGCTCATCTCAGCTGAATGGTAGCTCTAGCTAGTTTACCCTAGCTCCATTCAGCTCACCTTAGTTGGATGGCAACTCAAACTAGCTAAAGACAGTTGATCCCAACTCCATTCCAGCTCTTCCAGCTCAGAAGAGTTCACTGGAAGTTCAACCTGATTAGGACTAGCTACTACTATCAACTATCTAGACCTGGTCAGCTGAAGATGACCTTAACCAGCTCAGGCTAGCTTAAGTCCAACTCCGAGGGACTCCACTTAGCTCAACTTAGTTGAGTTAAGCTACCTTAGCTACTCCAGTTAGCTAGGTCCTCCCCGAGAATATCAGACCCAGCTCACCTCAGCTCACATTAGTAGAAGCTAGCTCATCTTAGCTTAGCTTAGCAGCTAGCAAAGAACTAGCAAGCTAAGCCAACTAAGGTAGCTCCTTGCAACTCTCTTTAGCAGCCACCAACTCCAGTGCAACACATCAGTAGAAGCAAGCTCATCTTAGCTTGGCTTAGCAGCTAGCAAAGAACTAGCAAGCTAAACCAGCTAAGGTAGCTCCTTGCATCTCTCTTCAGTAGCTACCAGCTCTAGTGCAGCTCAAGATGAGTACCTCCAGCTCTTTCTCCCTCAAAACCCTAACTCCAAATGCCTCCAACCCTACCCCCTACTAGCTAAGCTAGATAAGCTAGCTTAGTTTAGCTAGTCCACCTCCATGGCACCAAAACCTACAACCCTACTACCTAAGCTCCACCAAAAAGACCACCTACTCTTTTATTTTGGTGCCAACTATCCCTTCCATCACCACCCTACATCCACCATCAAAACCCATCGCCACCCTCCATTTTTTCCCTCCAAAATCAATACCTTCTAGAAGGTATTTTTGGAGGGAAAATCAAGGCACCTCTTCATTTCCCTCCCATTTTTCCTTCCAAAAATATCCAAGCACCCATTCATTTCCCTCCAAAAAACACCATAACCACCCCCTTCCCATCCTATAAATACCCTACCCTACCACCACATAATTCCCATATCTTCTCCATTAGTTAGGTTCACTATTCTTCCAACCCATCTCCATGCCAAGGAAGAAAAAGAAGGGAAGAAGATCAAGGGGGCAATCTACCTACCCCTTTGGTGCCTTCTTCCTCTCTCTTCTTCTCCCTTAGCCATGCCAAGGAGGAGATCATCTTCAACACCAAGGGGACAGCCAGGCAAGAGGAGGAGCAAGGTGGTTGATGCCCACCTTGGAGGATAGCTTGGAGGAGGACTACATCAAGGAAGAAGGAAAACCCTTTTCAAGTGCGAGGCAACTGCACTTGGAGCAAAGGCCATCCCAACTTCAACTAAAGGATCCCTCTTTCTTCTTTATCTTCCACTCTACTTTTTGTATTAGCTAGTAGTTTAATGTTCTTGTAGAAGCATTCCTCTACCTGTATTTGACCTTACTAGTAATATTGAAGTTATTCGCCTTCCAATTTTCATGTTATAGTTAGTGTGTTTTTCCATGTTGTTTTTGTAGTTGGTGCACACACTCTCCTCTTCTAATTACCCTAGGCACACTTGCCTAGGGTGAGCTTAGAAGAGAGGACTCCATTTTTGTCACCTAGGGTTAGTTGTAGTATAATTAAGTCTTCGCATTCTGTTGCTTCAAACCCAATTGTTTCTGAAAAATATAAAAACAACAAAATCAAAAATCCCAAAAAGAAAGTGCAAATTTGAGAGGCGAGAGAGAGAACCATTCATGTGATTAACAAATTGATCTCCTTGGATGATCCTAGATACTCCACTATCTAAGTATTATAAATTTTAAAAGTGAATCGATTTTTGTGCATTATAACGACTTATAAAATTCGCATATCACAAATCACGTAGGAGGAAGAGGCGAGGCAGGGCGATGTGGTGGTGATCCACTTCCTAGATGGGGGTTGAGATGACGGCCAGAGCAAGCTCCATGAATGAGTGTAAGGAGAGGCAAAAAAATTATTTTTTACTAATGGAGCTTCTTAATCACTTAGGAACCAAGAATTTGAGCTCGGGGAGGTTTTTCAAGCTCTAGAGGGGAGGAGATGGGAGTAGGAAGAGATCATGTACAATGGACGGGGGTGGCCTTTATATAGTGGAGGCAGAGGGTAAAAAATGGCAAAAAAAAAATGCATTTCGCACGCTAACGGCGCATAACGGAATTCCCGCCCGCAAAGCACGTAGGGAGTAGTGGCACGAGCAGACACAATTAGCAGTGCTCGCGTAGGCGCAGAGGCGTTGAACAAACACATGAGCTACACTACACTACTATCGGGCGGGTGTGGATCTACGTGAGTGGATTCTACTGCGTGCCTGGGCAAGCACGAGCGCGCTCGCGCGGTTGCGCGTGAGTGGAACCTTTTCTCCGTAAGTCGCATGTACATGGCCAGACTCAGAGTGTTTGACGTCTGATTTTGATGAAACTTTGCAGAGATGTTGGAAGGGTCTTATATTTATTCAAGAATAAGGGCTTGGGCCTATAGGTTGACAATTGCATGCAATCCCTATATTTTGGTAAAATTGCAATTTGGCCCTCCTATAATGTTTCTTCTCTTTCAATGCCTCTGCAACCCTGCACGCCATACCTAAGCTACCCAGTGCATATTATTTATGTATAATAAATAAATAAAAATGTAATTAAACTAATCTATGCATGCATGGACCTAATTATGCACGAGTTAGTATAATGCAACATATACATCCAACATGAGCTACGTTAACCTAGCTCCTTGCATATTTTAGATATTTTAGATTTAATAATTATGTTATCATCAATTAGGACTTTTCTCTATGCAAACTTGCTCTCTGTTCTAAGAAATCATTCCTTGGCAAGAATGATGTACTTGTCATTACAATAATGGGAGTTTCAGTGGAGGAAAGTGTTCCCCACAAAATCATTTTACAAAAAAATATGTTATAGTACTTAAAATCGTACAGCACTTACACATATCTTTATCAAAATTGGTAGTCCGAGTCGTCTCGGGGAGGTAACTTGGATTCCTCTCTTTCCTAAGTCTATATTTTTTTGTTTTAGCTTTTATGATTTTCCTTTTGGTCTTTCTAAATAAGCTCGAATATGGGTAATTAATTTAAGCGATAGACTAGAAAAGCATATAACATAAGCACGCAAGACAAAGTACTGGAAAGTTATTTTTATTAAAATTAAATAGTTTTATAACTTAGATAAAAGAGAACATAAAATAGATGAAGCTAATAAAGTAATGCAGCTCCAAGATGAAGCCCTGTCGTAGAAGTGGAAGTCTAGAAGTGAGAATGAATCTCGCACACTGATCTAGTGGGATTTTCACTTTAACAAGATGACAATAAAAATAATACATCATTATAATTTCACATGGTTGAAAACCCTCGATCAAAATATTAATAAAATAGACTAACCACGTGGGTTAATTCATCTACACATGGAGGAAAATGCCTATTACAAACTCTTTAAAGTTTAAAAACAATGTTGTTTATGAATTATCTCCTAACCATTGACCCCATTAATCCTCATTTACTTAAAGTTATTGTGAGAGAATAAACATAACTCAATTAAATGAAAGTGGGAGGGGTTCATGCAAATCCATCTTAATATAATAATTGGATATTATGCCTAATTATTAATTCAAATTTTCACTGTGAAAAAATCGAGCACCTCCTTGTGGGCACTCGTGCACATCGAGGAGGAAGTCGTTGGTGGTGGCAAGCTTGGTGGAGGTTCCCAGGATGAAGGTGGACCCAATGGTGGCGATGGTGGGAGTTGAGGCGGTGGAGGCGACAAAGGCCTCCAGTGGTGGCGAGGAGAACACTGGTGGCGATGGGTGGTCAGTCTGACTGAGGGGCCGCTAGTGAGTGATGCAGAGGGTAGTGGCTTGACGATGAGCACGTGGTGGTTGCTCTGATGGTGTTGGCAGCGAGGATGGCAGCTAGAGGTGGTGTTAAGGTGAGGTGTGGTGGTGTAGGTGATGGGTTCTTTGTGTGTAGAAGGGGAAGAAGATGAGAAAGAAGGAGAACGAAGAAGAAGATGATGAAAGGGAAGGGGATGCTGGTGTTGGTATGATGGACGTGATGTGAGAAAGGAGAGCAGACAAGAGCGTGGTGTGTGTCGCAGGAGGTCGATGCTATCACCACCGACCATCTAAGATGAAGGTGGCGCTGTTGTGTGCACGGTCAAACGAGAGGTGATAGGTGCTTGTGGTGGATGATCAAGCACAGTGGGTGATGGAGCCGCAGTGAGGTCAGTGGTGGATCATGGTTGCTATGAGTGAGGAAGGAGACGCGGTCGTGGTGAAGGCATGGTGGATGCAGAACTCTAAATATGGAAGTGAAATCTCTTACCCCGCATGCCCGTGGTGGAGTTTTTGCCGCGATTGGAAGATGCAGTAGCTCATGGGATCCCATGGTGCAAGCCTTGTGCACGGTAGAGGAGATGCTGGAGGAGCCAGTAGCCCCCTCCAGAGGAAGATGATCCCCTCGTGATCCTTCATTCTCTCTTTTTAACCCATCATGGTTCTCTCTCGATCCACAATTTCCATCTCTCTCTGCCACTCTTAATTTGCATAATGACTAAATTTGATGGCAGTGGAGACAGTAATGGTGATGGATCAACCATTACAAGCATGCCCCTCTTTCAAGTGCTAATTCCATTCACATCCAACTGCATCTCTTTCTACCTACACATATCAAATAAGAAGCGTAAAAGTATATATTTAAAATGCATAGTAGGCACATAAAAATATTAGTAAATTAAGATCAATTAATACTCAATGTGTGCTTAGGCAATTAAACCATAGGGCAACCTAATGTGTACTTAGGCCAAATAAATATCCAATAAATTAAACTCATCACACACCACCAGAGATTGGTGGCTGTGACCTTAGGCAAAGGAGGCCCATGCCCAAGGTCTAGAGGAGAGCTGGTGGACAGCAACGGAGGACCTAGGTTTGTCTACTTAGGAAGGGAAATGGAAGTGGTAACCTAAAGAGACTAAGGTAGAGAATGGAATAATTTTTCTAAGTGGTAGGAGGTCTAGTCCTTTTATAGAAAATGTAATTGAATGTAGGCCATTAGATCTTAACCAATGGCTAAGAAGTAGCCATCAAATCATGTTCAAAGTGGACCTTAGGATAGTCATCTAAGGGTGATAAGAGACTAAGGGGGGGGTCAACTATGAAGCTTCATAGATAAGCTAGAGTGGATGTCCAACCTAAGATAATTAGGGCCCTAGATCTAGGTTTGGTGGTAGGGATTAGGTCACATTAGTTAAGGGTTTTTAGTAGAGGAAGTTGGTTGTATTTTGGATAGGTTTTTGGTCAAATAACTAGGGCCATAGGATAGCAATTAGATAGTGAATAGGAGCCTTAGGTGGCTGACCATAAGGGTTCTTAGAGAATCTACCTTGGCTGGCCATGAGGAGAGGATAGAGTCTTTGTTTCCTATTTTCAGAAATAAGGTTTAGGCCCTAAGATCAATAATCTATGGTGGGGATTTGTAAGTGGTTTTCCTAAAATAGGTTTAGGACATAGGTTTTGGATAAAAAGGTTGTCCTAAAGTCTCATTGGTGGAGGGTTTAGGAAGGTGCCATGTGTCTCCTCGTCTTCATTCTTCTCTTATCTTTATTTCTTCTATAGCTTTGTCTTTATTCCTTCATGTTCTTCATTATTTGACTTCTAAATGAGTTCTTCTCCTCCAATCAGTGGTTTTTCATCCCTTCCACTTATTCCTTCTTGCTTATTACCTACATTATTCATAAGAAATCATAATTTTATGCAATTTAAGCACAAAATATATGCATGACCTAAGTATGCATGTGTGATTTTAATGCAACATCAACCTATATGCACTATACTAGCATAAAATAGACAAGTTATCATTAATAATTATGTATCTATCATACCCTATGCATATCTCTTGCTAGTGCCTAGAAAAACATAAATCAAATAGAAACTCGAGAAAGAAGTTTAAGCTTAGCTAAATTAAGAATGTTGATATGATTTTTCAGCATTTAGAAGAAAATCATACACAAAACCTTAATGGCAAAGACTCAACCATTCTAAAGTATCAACTCAAATGTTTACTACCTAAGTCTAATTAGAGATTTTATTAGCCTATGACTTAGGTCTCGAGCAACTTTTTATGGCTCTGTCAACTCACCCAAGGTTTGAATTGAAACTGAAATATTAAGCATCTAGTATGTGTATAGAAGTGACTCCTCAATTAGGCAACCAAATTTAAACCTAAATTTTCACTAAGGTAAAGAGTGTCTTTTCACTCTAATGGACCCTATTCTCGGATTTGCCTTACTAAGGGCTAGTAGCTTTCTCCCTGCCATTTTCTATCCTAAGGTCAACCTCGAAGGTGTATTTCCCCTGCCAAACCATTTGGTATTTTATTGCTATTCCTCACTCTTTTGAAATTTTGGGATATTTGAATACACACGCTTATTTTATTTTATTTTTAGATTTTCTTTTTTTTCTTTTTCTTTCTCTTTTCTTCCTTTTACTACTTTATTTTTCTTTTTCTCCTTTTTTCCACCCATTTTTTTTGGTAGGTGGCTTCTTCCAAATCTCATTCAAGAATATCTACTAGACGATAGCTCAAAACGATAAAGGCATAAAGTTAGGATTTGTACATCCTATTGCTAGAGAACAGACTTAGTGCTCGAAAGGATCAATTGACCCTCAATCTAAGCCCTGTTGACCACTTAGGTTTCAATGGTAGGTTGTGACAGATCGATCTTCGCTTTGGTTGAAATTTTTAACATAAAATGTCGTGTCGTTGTAAAGCTTTTATGTTGAAAAATCAACTATCAAAACATTTAATATTTGAAATCTATCCACGATGGATTAGGTCATTTCCATAGGGAGGAATTAGCATAATAAAATAATGAATGATGATTTGTCTATTAAACAAGGGATTTGCTGTGGATGTCGAGCACGCACGAGAAGAGGACGTCGCTGGCAGTTTGTCTGTTGATGGTGGTTGTTGGTTCGAAATACACTGTAGTTTAGGAGAGTATTGCATCATAGTATAGCAATGAAAATCGAATTGACATTTAAATTTATAAGTGCTCGAAAAATTGTGAGTTCTGAAGTCATTCGTAGGGAAAAAATATTGTAATTCAATCCACTAATCAAATATAAATGATGAGCACAATAATCAATCACTAATATAATATGCAATGAATCAATCAACTAAAAAATGTTCAATTATAATCAAAAGTGTATCTCAAGAGTTGCATAACAAAAATATATGGAGAAGCCCAAAAATGGTGGTTGAAACCACCAATTAAGCCCCACTATTACATACCACAATTCCCAACTCAATCTCAAGTACTCAGCCAAGTTAGTGCCAATTTCCTTCACAAATCAAACGTCCTAAGAAAGCCTCAGATGTGTTAAGTGTCAAGCCCCAAAGCCTTTGAATTTGCCTAAGTGTAGGCACGAATCCCAAGGTTGTATAGTGCAAAACCCCCTCCTTCCCTCAGAAATTCCCTTTTTCTCTCTATTCAGAACCAAGTATTCGGGTAAACGGGTAAACGGATCCGGGGACTAGGCCTACATGCATGGGGCACGAGCGAGGAGTGCGTGGGAAAGTGAGAGGGACTTCACCCAATGTGTTAAGGCAACAAGGCACTACACGTAAAGCATTAAATATCAAATTCCATTTTAAATCTTAACGATGTGGGACTATCCACACATCCTTTTTCGCATGTTGCTGCAAACAGTATCCCAGCTAAATTAATGCTCCTGTTGGCATTGTGCTACTCAATCAAGGCCCTAGGAGGCTTCTCCAGCTGAGTTCGTAGCTGCTGCTGGTGGCATTGAGGTTGAATGTGGCTGAAGCACGATGGTCGATGACAGCGTTGGCAGCGACTCCAGGGAGACCCTAAAATGTACGAAAATGGCCATATGGTCCAATTAAAGCGTTCAAGAGCTTCGCCGAAGCTCATGGAGTATGATGGTAGTGTTGGGAGAGTGTTTAGTGCATGGTAGTGGTTGAATGAAGGAGGTTGTTGGTGGTGATGGTGGGTTCCTTCACCGAAGGTGTTGGGTGAGCAAAAGCCTCAATTTCTTGAGGGCTTTTGCTCCCTAAGGTGTGAGGATGGTTTTAGGAGTTGTAGTGTCGAGTTTGATGGAGTGTGGTGGCGTGGTGAGCTTGTCGAAGCTACGCCAGAGGTAGAGAAGATAAGGGAGAGAACAAATGAAAGAGAGGTCAAGAGCTATGCCTAAGGTCCTAAATCTAATGTAGAGGATAAGGGGAGTCGAGAGGGCTAGGTTATAGGATGAACTGGGTAGTAACTTACGCCGGCGTGCCTTGCCAGACGTGAGGGAGATGAACTCCTCTGGTGGGGTAGATGGTGTAGAAGAGAGGGGGAGAAAGCCTCCACTTTGACTGGTGAGAAGCAAATGAGACTAAGGAAGATGGAGAATGGGCCAATTTGGTGGTTGGCCGACCTGAAGAAGAAATCGAGGGGTCTCGCCAGAGCAATGGTTAGAGGCAACCGGATGTTGCGATCGAAAATCGTCATATTTAGAAAAATATCACGTCGTTGTATAGTGACGAAAATCGATACGACATTTAAATTCATAATGCTTGAAAAATCATGAGTTCCAAGGTCACTCGCTCGGAGCAAGTGTAACAAATCAGTCCACTAATTACAATAATTAGAAATAATAACGCAAGTGAATCAAATAAAAAATAATATTAAATAAGACGCAATAATAAGTCTCAAGAGTAGGGAAAAAAGTAAAAAAATAAATGACTAAAAATGATGGTTGAAACCACCAATTAATCCCTAGAATTTAAGCACAATTCCCAATAGTACTTAAGACCCAAATAACTCAACAGTGGCCTTCAACCACTTATCCAAGTCAGAACTGAGTATCCACGTCAAACCCAAGAGCCAAATGTTTCAATAGCACCCAATCTGATGTCTCCAATGCACGATAGATACCTTAACCCTCGCTCTCATTTCACCTCAAAATTGCCTAAGTGTTGCCATGCACCTCGAGGTGCTGCAGTGCAAAACCACCCCCCTCCCCCCTCAGATTTCCTTCTTTCTCTTTCTCAGATCCAAGTATAGGTATATGAGTAAACAGTAACCGAGTAATTGGGTCAAGGGGTCCAGGCCCGCATACGTGGGTCGCGGGCGAGGGTATGCACGTGCGTGGGAAGAGGACCTCACCCTAGTGGTACTGAGGCAGTTGGCTAATGGCGCTAATTCCTTATATGTGCGAAATAAAATCAAAAGTCCCCTATGTGAGACTATCTAGAATGTTGAAGTGTGAGAGTTGCTGCTACTCTTCTTCTCGTAATTGGCTGCTACAGTGCTAATGCTGGGCTCAATTGGGGATGTAGACACTCTCAGGAAATGAAGCTGTGTTGATTGGGAGTGGAAGCAGTGTGATTGGCAACCGAAGATAGGTTGACGGCATCGAGGAAGACAGAGGCAGCGACGGAGCTCCAATGACATACCCGAAATGCACAATATTTCCTTGCAGCCCAATTAAATTGGCTAGAAAGCTTCATCGGAGTGTGGCAAGTGTGCTAGTGGCAGTGAGAGGTGGTGTGTGTGTATTGTGCTGTGTTAAGGTCGGAGATGGCGACTGGATGCGTGTGTGTTCGGTGGAGGTGTGGAGGTTCAAATAGGTAAAGGGCTTTTGATGGTGAAGGTGAGGCGAAGCTAGTGAAGGTGGTGGCGAGTGATTTGGTGGTCAAAGGAGGTCGCGCGACCTCGCCAAAGGCGTGGTCAACGCTAGGGAAGACAGAGGGGGAGAGCGATGGTCGACGACTAAATTGGATTTCTAGGGGGCTAGGAAGATTTTGAGGGGACAGGAAGTGGTTGATGTGACTTATTGGGAGCAAAAGAGAGAGATGCGTCCACCGTTGGCAGCTGGACACGAAGAAGATCAGAGCGACAGCGAGACGACGACGAGGAAGGAAAAATCGAATGCAGTCTTCCTTTGGCCAGCAAGACTTGTGATGAAGAGGGGAAGTCGAAGGGTCATCTAATTTGAGGGTGGACAGTCCGAGGAGGAGGTCAGAGAGAACTCGCTAGAGTCGAAGATGAAGTGGCCAAAGGAGGAAGAGAGGGTGATTATGGTTGATTCTTGGCTACTCTGGACCGTGGGACAAGGGGACCTTTATATAGATCTCAAATTCAAGCTCTAAATGAGGTAACTCACTTGATTGGGTCTCAATTTTGGAGGAAAAGTTCCTCAAATTCCTCCAGCTCACCTGAGCTCTAGGATTAATTTCGATCTTTAAAATGGGGTTGGTTGGATTCCTTATCATCCGAACAACACCTTCAATTTTG
This sequence comes from Thalassia testudinum, assembly GCA_037157565.1. Taxonomy (NCBI): domain Eukaryota; kingdom Viridiplantae; phylum Streptophyta; class Magnoliopsida; order Alismatales; family Hydrocharitaceae; genus Thalassia; species Thalassia testudinum. The sequence continues at coordinate 154,075,115 of JAZHRO010000031.1, forward strand.
GAGGGATTTAATGCTGATTTGAGAGAGATTTCCTCTCTTGAAGGTCATTTGCAAGTGTGTTCACACGTTGATGGAAGAAGGGACCTTGATGTGAAAATGATGACAAAGTTAGGGACTTGAATGCAATAAACTTGAAACTTAGGGGTGCAAATGTGAGAAATAGAGTTTTATGGCTTAAAATGCAAACTAGGTCAAGATAGACTTTGATTAGGCCAAAATTTTGGTATTAACCTAATTTGGGCCCAAGAAATATAATGATAAACTTAGATTTGAGTTTTAACCATGTTTGACTAGGTAAATTGCATAGAAACCCAAATGAAGGCAAATTCCCTTCTGAAACTCTATTTAAGGTCAAAATGGATTCAGATGGTCAAACTAAAGGTACCAAACCTCTTAGAATATTTTTTCATGAATTTTAGGAGTTTTATATTAATTTTATCTTGACCATAACCTTTTCAATTTAAGTGGGGTTGATAATTAGGGTTTTTAATACTGTTTTCGGCCTTGAAATGCGTGAAACCCTGATTCAGTCAATGTGAACCCACTTTTTAATATTTTATGCTCACTTAACCTTTAATTAACCCTTAAGTGATCTCATGGTTAATTTGCATTAATGATGTGCTGTTAAAACAACAGAATTAACCACATTTTCTTATTTTCTTGCCAAATCAGATTTGTACAGAATTGTGACCCTCAGATGATCAAGTAAGAGCATTTACCAATTGAATCTGATTAATTGTGGCTAGTTAGGGCTCATGATGGTGTTGCCATCACCGAAGTTGGTGGAGAAGTTTTCTGGGCCCAAATCGAGCTAACTTTGATGTGGAAACTTCGTGAAGCTTATATAGAGGATGGTTTGAGCTCAAATTGGGAAGAATTCGGTCAACTCAAGCAGGAATCAGGGTGTTTCCTATTTGAAATTCCCATAGTAGGTAGAGCTTCTCAAGCTCCATGTCGGGAATGAAATCACGTCTCAATCAAAGAAGATCTCTTAAGGAGCAATCCCTTGAAATTTAGAGGGATGGACTTCAAATGAGGGAGATATGCTTGGTCAAAGGTGGCTGCTCATTGGGTTGACCTATTGTTAGGAGTTGCAGGCGATGGGGACCAAATTACAAAGAATACGAGGAAGTTAGGGGCTTAGATGTAAGAAAAGTTGAAATGTGAGGGTTAATCTAAAATGAACAAACATCTGGGGACTGAGTTGCAAAGTAGGTCAAGATGGACTCTGATTGGGCCCAAATTTTGATGTTAACCTAATTTGGACCCAAGAAATCTAATGGTAAGTTTGGGTTTGAGTTTTGACCACGTTTGACTAGGTAAATTGCTCAGGAGCCTAAATCAAGGTAAATTCCCATCTGAATCTCTATTTTTGGTCAAAATGAGTTCAGATGGTCAAAGTGATGGTACCAAACCTCTTAGAATATTTTACAATGATTTTTAGGAGGTTTATGTTGAATTTTTCTTGACCATAACCCTTTCAATTTAAGTGTGGATGATAATTAGGGTTTTTAGTACTAATTTCATCTTCAAAATACGTGAATCTCTGATTCAGTCTGTGTGAGCCCACTTCTTGATCTTTTAAGTTCATTTGACCTTTAATTAATCCCTGATCAACCCCTTAGTTAACCTGCATTTGTGATTAGATGGTAAAATAGTAAAATTAACCCTACTTTCCTATTTCTTCTTAGATCAAATCAATGTTGAATTATAATCATCAGACGATCATTTAGGAGTATTTATCACTTGATTCTGACTAATTTAAGCTAGTAATGATGAATGATGGTGTTATCATCAGTGGTGTGCCAGCGAGGTTAGTTAGTGAGGGAGGTGGCGTGGCGGCGATAGGAGGTCAAAGCTATTATCCAGAGGTGCTGCATATGTGTTGAGTGTGGTCGCACATTAGTCGAGTGAGGCCATACATGGCTGCTGTGGTCAGGAGGATGCTCGAGCGGTGCTTGGAGTAGAGGTTGGAGGTTGGAAGAGGCTCGATGGAGGTGTAGCGTGTTCGGCACTTTGGGTTCTTCGTGCATGAAAGAGGGTGAATAGTGATGGTGGAGGAAGAAAAATAAGAAGAAAGAACAGAGAAGGCAGGAAGGGGTGCTTCTGCTTTGAGGAGGGTGGCACACACGTTGTCACCGTTTGTGTAGTGACGATGAGGGCGGCGTTGAAGGTGGCACACACGTTGAAGTTGACCTAGGCCACAGTGCACGCGTTTTGCATGGTGTGAGCTTTGTTCCCATAGAGAGAGAGAGAGGAGCCCCCTGTTGGGCGTGGGTGTCTCTTTTATAGATGTTTCCCTCCAAGCCTTCAGCATCGCCTCATCATCAAAGTTGTTGGCCGAGACGTTGCAACCGAGAGGTGGTGTAGTTGCAAGAAGCTCGACCGACCTAGGTTGGTGGTGCGTTGAGTGGCGGTGGGTCCTACAGGGAAAGAAAAGATAAAGAAAGAAGAAAATTGGATTATTTGCAAAAATAATCTAAAACAATGCATGTATTGCATGCATGACACTATAATGCATATTATCTCCTATTACATATGAATGTAATGTATGAAATATGCATGTAAGCATTTTTATGAACTAATTTATTTACATATTAAAATATGCTTTGTACATATAGACATTACTCTAATAGCTAAGCATTTATGTATTCAATTAACCCACAAATGTGGTCTCATCAAATGCCCCCATGCCTAATTTTTGCTAATTCCAAGCAAAATCATATGAAACAGACCAGGTCTCCAGGTTAGACTTTATTGTCAAGAGACCTTATCATGCTACACCTCTAGAGATTAGATTGAAAAACTAACTATAGGCTTCAAGGTACTCAAATGCAAGCCAAGATACGGACCCGACCAGCCTCAGCCTTGGGTATGCCACGAAGGTTTCTAAGGCTTGCAAAAATTGCCCAAAGGTTCGTTGACCCCAACGGTTAAAGCACCTATGCATATGTGCAACAAGTCTACGTTCAATTTGTCAGTGTATTTTTTATAAGAGAGAGATTTATTTTGAGATTTTCCTCTCTTTTCTTTGAAATTCCCCTAAATCCAACATCGGATTAGCCCTTAAAGACAATCTGCATCGGATTCCTTAACCCTACCATCAATCCTCGTAGGGTCTCTGGCAATCAATGCTTCGGGATAGCACTGCCCATGGCAACCACCAAAACCCTGGCTTTCAACACTTCGGGATAGTGTCGCCCATTGCATTCTGTAGCTAAATTCAGACCCTAGCAATCGACATTTCAGATAATGCCGCCCATGGCACCTAAACCAGCACGAGGTGCTTCCGTGCCCCCGATAAGATATTTAGATATCCTAGGAGACAAACACCAAGGAGACAACATGTTATAACATGTCTTCGAGGGGATTTTTCATTTCTCCTCTCCACGCTGGGAACTCGTCCAATCAACTTATGTCTTCGAGCCACTCCTAAGTCAAATCTTTGAGAAAACGTTTTCAAAATGGAACACTTTTTTGGCATTATTCTTCATTATGCGCACTAAATCAAACTAGTGTGTGATTTATTTTTTTTGGGTGCCTAGGTTACCAAGTCTCGCAAACCAAAGGATAGGCAACAAGGCTGAATAATTCCTAAGACTTAAACTTAATACATCAGCCTCGCAACTTCCTCAACCTCTTGAGGAATAACCCAGATCTTAACAAATACGTGAGTGTTTAAGCCCTAGAACAAACCAAGAGGCCTATACTCGGTATCCCTTACTTATCTCCTTCTCTTTAGCACTTCAGGACTTAACTCATCATCCATCCAGCCCAGAACTTAGGTATGCTCCCTACTCAATAGCTGGGACTAACAACTTTTTTTTTGGCTCAACAAAGTAAAAAGTTTTTTCTTTGACATGACTAATGCACCTAAATGCATGAAAGTAAATATTTATAAATGCTATAAACAACCTCAGGTTATAACCCCCGATGCCTAAGATTGACAATGTCCTCAATAAAGAGAAGGCTCCTCAAGCCAAAGTGCATCCATAACCTGGCTATCTAAAAGAGTAACATACAGTTTAAGTTGGCTATTTACCTTAAAGCTCTGACCAGAATTAGGATTCTGAATTTGAAGTGCTCCATGATAGAAGACATTGATAACAACATACGACCCATCCCAGCGAGACTTGAGCTTTCCAAGAAATCATTTAAGTCTAGAATTGAAAAACCAGACCCACTAGTTGGGCTCAAAGGTCTTTCTAATGATGTGCTTATCATGGAAGACCTTTGTACATTGCTTGTAAGCTTGGGAGGTTTTGTATGCTTCATTGCGAAGCTCACTTAACTCCAGCATGCGTCCCTTACCCATTTTACTTAGATTTAGGTTGACATTTTTAATAGCCCAATAAGCTTAATGTTAGATTTCAACAGGAAGGTGACACGCTTTTTCGTAGACAAATCGAAAAGGAGACATGCCCAAGGGAGTCTTATACACTGTCCTGTAGGCCCAAAGAGCATCATTCAATTTTTTCGACCAATCTTTTCTATCGGGACTAATAGTCTTCTCCAGACTATGCTTAGTCTCCCTATTAGACACTTCAACCATCACTTATGATAGTCCTTGGGCACCCGTACCGAGAAATGATATTAGCCCTGACAAAATCCAAGACCACATAATGATCATTGGTCCGTGTAGGTATGACTTCTATCCATTTCGATACATAGTCCACGACCACAAGGATGTACTCATATTCGAAGGACACAGCAAAGGGACCCATGAAGTTGATGCCCCAGATATCAAAGATTTCAATGGGGAGAATAGGTTGCTAGGGCATCTCATCCCTTTTTCCGATGGTTCCTGTCAGTTGGCAATGTAGACATGCGCCCACATACGTATGTGCATCTCTGAATAATGTGGGTCACCAAAAGCCAGACTAAAGAATCTCATGGGTAGTATTTTCCCACTAAAATGCCCTCCACATTGGAGGTCATGGCAAAAACTCAGAATACTCCTCTATTTTTCCTCAGGGACATAATGGTGGAATAACTGGTCAAGGCCTATTCTAAACAACTCAGGTTCCTCCTAGTGATAAAATTTAGCTTCGACAAGAAACCTATCTCGCTTCTACTTGTCCCAAGTACTAGGGGTAATGCCCATGACCAGATAATTCACTATATCAACAAACCAAGGAGTTTTGGCCTCCACGACATCAGAGACTCATCGGGAAAAATCTCTCAGATACCACCAACTGAAATTGATGCCTAAATAGGGATACTAGACATATGATTTACTACTACATTCTAAACTCCTTTCTTATCTTTAATTTCTAGGTCGAACTCCTGGAGTAGCAGAATCCAACAAATCAAATGAGGTTTGGTGTCCTTAGCAAGAAGGTGCTTTAAAGCAAAATGGTCAATGATGGGAACACCATCATGAGCCATAACTAGCTCAATTTAGTCATTATCAAGGAATAAATGCTCTTACATAACTGACAGAAGGTCATAATTCATTGCAAATCCATTCTGAGACAAAAATAAGAAACTAGGGTTAAAACTGTAATTTTACCATCATATCTTCAATACAGAATAACCATGGGTTTTCTCAGGGGTTAATTAAATGTCAAATGGTCTTAAAAGTCTAACAAGTGGGTTAGAACAGACAGAAAAGGGTTTTCGCGTGTTTTGAGAATTAAATGGTTTCTGAAACCTTAAAAACAGACCCGCTTAATTAATTGAGATTTTGGTCAGGATAAAATTCACCTAAACCCTATAAAATTCATAGAAAAATATTCTTTAGGGTTTGGTACCTTCAATTTGACCATCAGAACCCGTCTTGACCCAAAACAGAGTCTCAGACTGACATTTGTCCTAATTTAGGTTTTTACATAAATTACCTAGTCAAACTTTCTCAAAACCAAAATCCAACTTCACCATTGGATTCCTTAGGTCCAAATTAGGTTTCTACCAAAATTTAGGCTGAATCTGAGATCATCTTGACTGAGTTTGCATTTTGGTCCAGTAAGACTCTTTTTATCTCATTCAGATCCTTAGCTTTTTGAATTCCTTGCAAATGCCCACTAACTTTGTCATCGTTTTCAAAAAAAGGTCCCTGCCACCATGAATCCTATTCCTACAAACTCCGGCAACCTAAATTTGGCAAGTTCTCCTTGATTCCTTGACGAATCCCTCTCAAATTTGAAAGGGAAGTTCGTCAAGGAATTTCCTTCCTTTTGTGACAATTCCCAAACTCCAGATCTCACCCAATCTCTCATGCGAATCCTTCAAAGAGATGGGTCTCCTACTTCGATGAACATTCCTAGCTTGGAAGCTTGTCTTCCAAGCACAAATCGACCTCCTAAGCCCTATATATGCACGCCCAGGGCTTGATCGAACTGGGATGCTCGTTCTTGACATGGAATACCCCTCCTTCCTCCCTCCTCTCTGGCTAAGAAGCTCCACAACGTCTGGCGCCCTTCTTCGACTCCATTCCTCATCCGTTCGCAATACCGACGACGAATCTACCTTCCTCTTCTTCCTCTACGCATCGCAATACCTGCGGCTGCTCTAATCTATGTCTTCGTCGTCGTCTCCCACTCACCGGAGCCTTCGTCTTCTCTAAAGCCAATGTACCCCCAGTAAGGAAAATCCTCCCCTTTCGTTTGATTATCTTAGGTTAGATTAATTCCTCTCCACTTTTAGGTTAGATTTCCCTCTTCTTATCGCTATTTCGACCCTTGACGTCGCCAAACACCATCATCTTCCTCTGCTCCAGTCATCACTTCAGCGAGGCTTACCGCTCACCACACACCTCTGCATGCCTCACCGACAAGTCCACAACTTCCGCCTCGACTCCTACATCAAAAGCCCTCTCATTATCTCCCCATTCATGCACCCAACACTCCCATCGAACAAACCCATCTCCAATCACTATCTTTGCCTATGTCCGGCCACCTCACTCATCCCCGCACCGACCTAACACCGCCATCATCTTCCTTAGACCTGGCGATGCTCTTGAACTATTTTAATCAGGCCGAGAGGCTGTATTCATGTTTCAGATTCCCTGTCGGTCTACACCAATGCTACCATTAACGCCGGTGTTATTCTTCGAGTTCCAGGTCGTGCACGCCTAGATGACACCTTCAAGTGGTGCAGAAGTACTCAAGGACTAGTTCCAGCTGGTCAGTTAAAGGCCTTAACTCCAACAGCCATAGCAATTGCTGGAGCTTTCATGCGAGAAGAGGAGATCACCTCTGCGGTGCACCACGAAGAGGACATATTTTAGTCCCACATCATGGGATTCCAAACTGAAGAGCACACATAAGTTGTTTTCTTGCATTAGGCTTATCGCCTCCAAACACTGGGGTGAGGTCCCGTACCCTCACTCACTAGCCTACCTATGCTCTCACTCCCCGGTCACTACACCACACCGGTGACCCTGGACCCGGGTACGTGAACCCCTGAATACCCGATAAGCTGCATTGGCCCTAGGAGGGCATGAAAGAGGTGAATCCAGAGAGAGAAAAGGAGAGAAACTGCATGGGGGCAAGGGGGGTTTTGCTCTCAGGACCAACTGCAAATAGTTAGCCGTTTAAGGAACCTCCCCCTTACGTGTGAAGAAGGAAGAAGAAGAGGAAGCCTGAGAAGCAGAGAAAGAAGAGAGAAGGCAAAGCCAGAAGAGAAGAAGAAGAAGGAAAAAGGAAAGAAAGAATGGTTGCAGAAAAGGAGCTGTAGAAGAAGAGGAGGAAGGGTGCTCTCTTGGCACTGTAGCAGCGAGTGATTTAAGCCGTCTGATCAGCTAAACATACGTCTGAGCATCATTTGAAGTGCATTGTGCATTTATCATACGTGGAATTGAATTTCTTAGAACTGTTGAAATATTTGAGATAATTGTTAGGGGTAATTGGTGATTCAAATCACCATTTTACCCCATTCTTTTTGCATTATCTGATATTCACTTTCATTTATATATCATTCTTGTTTAGAGTTCTCTTTTACATTGCTTATATTGCGATCTTGAGAATTATTTTACCAATTACTCCCCTTGTTCAACCTCGGACTTCATTTTTGATATTCGAGTAATAAATACTATTTGTTTTCACACTGATTCGATCTATACTACAACGTGATGATTTTAAAACTCATTTCAGAGCGAGCAACAGTCAGTGAACACGACAACCTTGGACCCTAATAAATAAGATCGAAACTTTTCCAAAGCAAATACTACCTCAAGAAGTTCCTTTTCAGTGACCATGTAGTTTCGCTGAGGATCCGTAAGGGTCTTGCTGGCATAATGCGAAACATGAGGTTTACCATCAACCCTTTGACCTAAGACCGCTCCCACGGCGAAATTGGAAGCAACGTACATAAGCTCAAACGAGAGGGCCCAGTCTGGTGCTTGGAGAATCAGCACAAAGATAAGGGCTTTCTTCAAGACTTGGAAAGCCTCGTGACATCTGTCATCAAAATCGAAGTAAACATCCTTCGCAAACAGGTCGTAGAGTGGCTTGGAGATTTTACTGAAATCTTTAATGAAGCGCCTATAGAATCCTTCATGGTCAAGAAAAGATCTAACTTGACGAACATTGGTGGGCGATCGAAGTTTAGAGATGGACTTGATTTTAGCTTTATCCATCTTTAATCCTCTCTCGGAAACTACATGCCCCAAAATAATACCTTGCTGGACCATAAATGGTTCTTCTCCCAACTAAGCACCAGATTTGCCTCTTCATAGCGAGTTAAGACTTTATCAAGGTGCGAGAGACATAGGTCAAATGTCGAGCCATAAATGGAGAAATCATCCATGAAAATCTCTACAAACTCATCAATCATATCAGAAAAGATAGGCATCATACATAGTTGGAAAGTGGAAGGAGTGTTACATAACCCGAATGGCATTGGGCGGAATGCAAACATTCCATATGGACTCATAAAGGTGGTATGCTCTTAATCATTAGGGAAAACATTTATCTGATTATGCCCAGAGTACCCATCAAGGAAATGGAAGTACTTGTTCCCCTCCAGTTTTTCCAAAATCTGATCAATAAATGGTAAGGGGAAATGGTCTTTCTGGGTAGCCGTATTCAAACAGTGGTAATTAATGCAGACGCTCCAACCAATTGAGGGTCTAGTGGTCACCAACTCTCCTTGATCATTTTCTTCCACAGTGATTTCTGTCTTCTTAGGCACCACATGTATCGGACTGACCCATTTACTGTCTAAAATGGGATAGATAATGCCCGCATTCAGCCATTTCAGAATCTCCTTCTTAACAACATTCCGCATATTGGGGTTGGGCCTTCTCTGTATGTCTCAAAAGGGTTTCACAGACTCGCTTGTGTTTATATGATGCATGCAGCGAGAGGGGTCAACACCCTTAATATCAGCTATCGACCAAGCAATAGCTTCCTTGTGCCTTTGTAAACACTCGACTAGTGCTCCCTCATGTGATTCAGATAATGCAAATGAGATAATGACGGGGAGCATGTCATTAGGGCCAAGGAAAGTGTATTTCAGTGTGCTCGGGAGGGGTTTAAGCTCCAAGTTAGGAGCCATTTGGATTGAGGGTATAAGTTGAGATGTCCCCGCCTCAGGTAGCGGGTCTACCTTTAAAGTCCAGGGAGGGGATAGAGACTCTGTGTGTACTCCCAACAACTCTTCTAATTTAGGCATATCCCCTTTATTTTCTTCAATAATCAGAGGATGGTCCTTATATATGACCATTTGAAGGGGATCACTACATAAGAGTGCTAGAGTAGTCTCTTCAATAATTTCATCAACCACCTCAATCTGGGAACAAATCTTCTAGTCCAAGTTGCTTGTAGGTATCAAAGACATTTAACCAGATTTTCTTTTTCCCAAAGCCCATTTTAAGTGCCCTCGATCTACAATTGATAGAGAAGTTGGCTGTGGCCAAGAAGGGGTATCTAAGAATAATGGATGAATTGGTGGGCTTATTAGATGGGTTAATAACCAGCACGCGAAAATCAACAGGGACGAAGAAGTCCTCCACTCTTAGAAGGACATCTTCAAGCAATCCCCGTGGTGTCTTAAGCGATTTGTCTGTGACCTGGAGGATGATAGGATGACTTTAAATCACCTCCTCCTAAAAGGTCATAGACAGAGCTCAGTAAAATTTTTATCCCCACGCCCAGATCAAGTAGAGCCTCGTCAATGTGTTGGTTACCTATAACCATTGAAATATACGGGGCTCTAGGGTCTTTATCTTCGGGGGTGATCCATGTTGGAGCACCGAGCTAATATGGTCAGGTAAGATGACCTTTGCTCCTATGCTTCTGGGTACACAAGTCCTTTAGAAACTTGGTATAGGACAGAATCTGTTTTATAGCATCAAACAAAGGCACGTTGATGTGGACCAGCCTGAATGTGTCCATAATCTCATCTGTCCTATCCTTGGCTCCAGATGAGCCAACAGAAGGTTCCCCAGGGATGGATAAGCACTCAGGATAGGGCACCCTCAACTTCTGGGTGGGGGGATCATCGTGTCGGGGAAGGGGTGGTGGAATGATGACGTCCTCCGGATGAGTGATTTCAATCAAGGGAGAGCAGTGTGGCTCTTCCTCGATGAGGGTAGAGGTCGGGTTCGATGCAGGAGGGGAATTTTGAGGGGTTACCGTAGGAGTGCTATTAGGTTTGATAATTTGTTTGCTGAAGCGTTGCGGTTGCAGAGATAACCGGGTTTTATTGTTATAGCGTTGTAGTATAGCCAGTTATTGCCATCATTTCAAATATAAAATTTTTTACTCGGAAAATAAAAGAGTTCCCGAGGTCGAACTCAGGGAGCAAGTTGTATTCTAGGGGTACAAGTTTCTTTTACAAAAATAAAGAAAGAGAGAGAAAGAAATTGTTGTCTTTTCTTCTTTTCTCTTTGCTTCTCCTCGTCTCAGATCTTCTGTTATCTTCTTCTTCTTTATCTGCAGTGGTGATGTTCTTCTTCTTCTTTCAGCTGTTCCTGCTCTTCCTTTTTCTTCTGCAGAGCGGGTCCTGTTCTTCTTCTTTTTCCTTTCTTTCTTCTTTTCCTTTCTTCAGATCTTCTTCTCGTGCTCTTCTTCTTTCAGTTCTTCCCTTGTTCTTTTGTGTTCTCTTCTGCCTCGCCTTCTTCTGTTGTTCTTCAGATCTCTTTCTTTCTTCTTTTCTTTTTCCTGTCAGGACGTCGTCTGATTTTTCAATCAGACGACTTAAACTGCTTGTTGCTACAGTGTCTCCCTCAGCTTCCTTCTTCTTCCGCGGTCCTTCTTCTTCACCTGTGCCTGCACACTTCAGAGTTTACGTCAGAGGACAAAACCTACTCTACCCTTCCCCCCCCCGCGTCTCTCTCTCTCAGAAACCGCTCATGGGATAGCTCTCCCAGAGCTGCCGGGTAGTCGGGTACGGGTCGCGCCCGGGTCCAGGCCCACCGGCGTGCGTGGTGGATGAGGAGTGCAGGTCAGTCTAAGTCGGGTCGGGTCAGGTCCGCGGGGCGTGAGCACGGACGAGACCGGGTAACCGGGCGGGTGAAGGGGACCTCACCCCGTGTGCTGAGGCAGTAAGGCTTATTCACAAAATAAATTTAAACGGTGAAAGAGTTGTGAGGCTTACCGATGTGGGACTAAACGGAGGCCTCTCCTCGCGTGCGCCTGCTGGAAGACCGCGGCCTTGCTTCTGCAGCTGCAGCTTCGATTTGCGTCGGTTGCTGGCTGGCTGCCTTCGCAGGAATCCCCGTAATCCGCAGCAGCTGGAGACCTGGAGTCCTCAAGCCTGGAGCGCGGGAGAAGCTGCTTCAATGTGGCGTTAATGGCGGTCGAGCCTCAGAACCTGTCGGACACGAATATGGCCTCTCGGCCTGATCAAACTACTGGGGAACCTTCGCCGTGGCACGGGGAAGGTGTGGAGCTGTGCGGCAAGCCGTAAGGTGGTGTCTGGCGGTAGCCCTAGGTTGGACTGCAACCGGAGAAATGGGTTTGTTTGGGGGAGCGTTACGGAGGTGTGGAGTGGCAGTGGAGGGGTGGGGGGTGCTCAGTGTGATGAGGCGGAGGTTCGGTGAGGTTCGGCGAGGCATGTGAGGCTGTGGAGCGATGGGAGCATCTCGCCGGAGGGTGGCCGGAGACGAAGGGGGTGACGATGGTCAGGGTCGGTCGAGGGCTTAATTGAACAAATTGAAATCGGGGAAAGAAAGAGGAGAGGAAGGGAAGTAGTTCTAACTTACTTGCAGGGACGAAGGGGGAGCAGCAGGGCGACAATCGTATCGACTTTCGTCGGAGAAGAAGATGCCCAGGGGAAGGGGCGGCGGCGAGCAGAGAGCCGGAGAGGCGCCAGCTGGGTGCGGCGTGGCACGGGAAGAGCAGGGGAAGAAGTCTCTGCTGCTGCTATTGCGGCAGAGCGAAGAGGAGGAGGAGGAGGAACCGCCGGAGCTGGTGGGCGTCTACCGGAGTGAGAGGAGAGGAAAGTTGGGGGTTTTCTCCGTCAGATCCGAGCCGGGAAGAACGGTGGAGCGACGGGGGTATTTATAGGGACCGAATCAGGGAGGAAGGCGGAGGGAGACGGCGTGTCTCCCTCGCCGGAGGACGCCGGAGATGGAAACCCATACCGTCCGTGCGTTCGCACGGCCGGTATGGTGGGTTACAGCGACCAGGGGGGTTCCCTGCGACGGCTGACGATGCAGGGCACCCCCGGTTTACTTGCCAGGCTCTCCCCCTCACCCTGCGCAGCGCCATGCTCCGCGCAAGGTCGCCGGAGCATGGTGCTGGCAGGTTTTGCAGGGGGGACCTGAACACAAAGAACGAAGGAGAGTTAGGGGCCAAAATGCGAGGGTTCAAAAGTTGAGGGCCAAAAAGTAAATATATGAGGACCAAAGTGTAAAGTCGGTCAAGGAGGTTTCTTCTTAGGCTCAAGTTTTTATACATGATTAATTAGGACCTAAGGAATCTGATGGTGAATTTCATTTCTATATTAAACCTTGTTTGACCGATCAATTTATGCGAAAACCCAAATTAAGTTATTAATTGGGCATGGTTCTCAATGTAGGTCAAAATGGGTTCTGAAGGCCAAATTGAAGGTTCTAAACCCTAGAGATTATTTTTCTATGAATTTTAGAGGGTTTATTCTATTTTTACTTTGCCTCGAACCTCGTGAATTGAAGTGGGTTATTTTAGGGTTACAGATTATCATTTAGTTTCTTGGAATTGCTGTAGCCCTTGCTGTATCATCTCATCCCACTTTTATTCTTATTAAGTTGCTTTGACCTATGTTTGGGCCCTGAATTACCCTGTATGCAGATTATATTGGTAAAATTACATTTTTACCCCTTATGACTTGTTTTCTCCTTAAACTCAGAATTCTCTGAGTTAAGCCTTTCCTTGAGTTATGTAGGAGCTTTTATCCTTTGTATTAGGTCAAAATGAGCTAGTTATGGCTCATGATGAGGTTCTCATCATACCCCCATGCCTAGCTTTTGCTAGTCCCTTAGCAAAAACTTAAGGTTTCAACCCTTGTTCTAGACCATGAAGTTTTTAATAGTTTTAGATAAGTGCCTTTTTTATTTGAGCATAGATTAGGTTAGAATGGTGACCATAGGCCTAAAAGGTACTCCAGTACCAATCAAGATCCAAATCTATCTAGCCTTAGCCTCAGTCTTTAGCAAAGGTTTTTAAGGTCCACAAGAACTAACCTAAGGTTTATTGGACTTTGTGGTTAAAGCACCCGTGCTTGAAATGATTTTAGCCCTGGCTCAGTTCGCAGTGCGTTTTGTAAGAGAGAGATAGAAAGTTTTTCTGTTTGGAGAGTTTTCTCTCTCTTTTTCCTTTTAGTTCTAGCCTAGGATTGGCTTTTCAACACGGTCTGTATCAGATTCCTTGCTCCCATCATCAATCCTCAAGGGTTCCTGGCGATCGATGCTTCGAGATAGCACCGCCCATGGCAACCCCCGGAACCCTGGCTATTGAGATTTCGAGATAATCCCATCCATGGTGTTCCGTGGCCGAATCCAGACCCTAGCAATTGACACTTCGAGATAATGCCATCCATGGAATCTGAACCAGCAGAGTGCTTACATGCCCCCAGTAGGATATGTAAATATACTAAGAGACAAGCACCGAGGAGATGATATTTTGTTACGCATCTTCTAGGGATTTCCCGCCTCTCCGCGCTGGGAACTCGTCCAAATCAACTTGTGTTGATCGGCTGCTCCTATTCTAGGTGTTCTTTTCAGAATTTTGCGACGCTTCTGCGTGATTCTGAATTTTACGCTTACTGAACCAGGCTGTGTGTGAGGTTAGGGTGCTTAGGTTACTGAGTCCCGTAAACCAAAAATTAGTTAACGAGGCCAAATACTCCCTAAGCCTTAGACCTAATACTTCAGCTTTTCATTTTCCTCAACCTCTTGAGGAGTGTCCAGATCTTAATGGGTACTAAGAGTCTATTCAAGAATGCCTAAGGTTTGCATTCTTACTAATCTCATTGTGCACTTTTCAGTTATTTTCTTGAATGAGGTCTAGAACTTAGGTTAATTCCTTAGTTCCTTACTAATGACTATCACTTTTTCTCATAATTTTGTGCTCCTTTTTCATTTTGTTTCTCTTCTCCTTCACAAAATTTCCTTCTCCTTTTATTCTTTTTCGAAAAATTTTTTAATTTTTATGGTGTTTTTGGCATATGTGAATTTTTTTGTTTGAAACCTTTTCTTACAAGTTTTGCACTTTCATACCCCCCTCATGCCTAAGATTTGCAATGTCCTCATTGTAACCTAGGGGGTTTTTAAGACAGAAATTTGGATGAGTGGATGGGTCGGGTTGAATTTTTGCGGACGATTTCTAATCCCAGATGCAAGCATCTGAGGTGGAGTCGGCTGTCTTAAAGTGTGAACTTCAAGTGCAAAAAGGTGTCAGAACAAGTTTCAGGTTTTCAAAGAGAATGACAGGCTGCCTCCCGTTAAGCGCTGAGTTTTACGCCATCGGCTGGGCGCAATAAGCTCAAGGGGAAAGGAGGATATAAGATGCTTCAGCCAAATTAGTAGAAGTTACATCAATGAACGGCTTGAGTCTCTGACCATTCACGATGAAAGGTTCAGAATCGTGGCTGAGTGGACTGATTTCGATTGCTCCATTTCCACCCACTTGGATCTCAGTTTTCCTGGGAAGAGTTTTAGTCGGGCATCAAAGAGTAGGACCTTTTGACCAGGATGGAAGATCTTTCTCGAGATGTGTTTGTCGTGGAAGGCTTTAACCCGCTCCTTGTAGATTTGCGAGTTCTCGTACGCGTCTAGGCGTAATTCATCGATCTCGCTGATTTGGAGTTTTCTGTGGGTCCCAGCCTTGGAAAGATCTAGATTACAGTTCCGTACTGCCCAATAGGCTTTATGCTCCAGTTCTACGGGAAGGTGGCATGCCTTTCCGTACACCAGTCTAAAGGGAGACATGCCCAATTGGGTCTTGTGGGCGGTCCTATAGGCCCACAATGCTTCCGGAAGTCGGGACGACCAGTCCTTCCTGTCAGGTCGAACAGTGACTTGTAGGATCTTCTTGATCTCCCGATTAGACAGCTCAGCTAGACCATTAGTTTGGGGGTGGTAAGGAGTAGAGATTCGGTGAGACACCCCGTATTTGGTCATCAGTGACCTAAACTGAGCATTTGTGAAATGGGTCCCCCCATCAAAGATTATTGCACGAGGAATCCCGAACCTTGAGAAAATGTGTTGATGAATGAATTTGAGAACGATTTTGTGGTCACAGGTTCGGGTCGGTATGGCTTCGATCCATTTGGACACGTAGTCCACAGCCAACAGAATGTATTCGAAACCATCCGAAACAGGAAAGGGGCCTATAAAATCAATCCCCCAAACATCAAAGATTTCGCATACTAGAATCGGTTGCATAGGCATCATGTCGCGATGGCTCATGTTGCCCAAAGTCTGGCAACGACTGCATGCCTTGCAGTGATTGTATGCGTCTTTGAACAGTGTGGGCCAGTAAAAGCCGCACTGGAGGACTTTTGATGCGGTTTTATGCCCGGCGAAATGGCCACCGCATGCCTGGTCATGGCAGAAAGAGAGGATATTGTTGAATTCCCCTTTCGGGACACATCTCCGGATGATCTGATCGGCACCTATGCGGAAGAGGTACGGGTGTTCCCAAATGTAATACTTGGCATCGGAGCGTAATTTGTCTTTCTTGGCCTTCGGCCAATCGGACGGGATCTGATGAGATGCCAAGTAATTTACTACATTAGCAAACCATGGAAGGCTAGTATCAATAGTCAGCAGGTGCTCATCGGGAAAATGCTCAGTAATGGGTCCGGAAGGGTCAATTATTTCAGAAGGAAGACGGGACAAGTGATCAGCTACCACATTTTGCTTTCCCGCTTTGTCGCGAATCTCAAGGTCAAATTCTTGCAACAGCAAGATCCATCGGATTAATCGAGGTTTCGCGTCCTTCTTTGCAAGGAGATGCCTCACAGCTGTGTGATCCGAGTATATGATGACACGGGAACCCAGAAGGTACGATCTGAACTTTTCTAGGGCAAATACTACAGCTAGCAGCTCTTTCTCAGTAACCGTATAGTTACGCTGAGCCTCATCGAGTGTTTTGCTGGCGTAGTAAATGACCACAGGTTTCCTGTCAATTTTCTGCCCCAAAACTGCTCCTACAGCGAAGTCGGATGCATCGCACATGATCTCAAAGGGTTGAGACCAATCAGGGGACTGTAGGATCGGGGCTTGGGTGACTCGGTCACGCAGGATTTCAAATGCTTGAGTGCATTCCTTGGAAATTTCGAAAGGAACATCCTTGGAGAGAAGAGTGGTCAGGGGGCACGCGATTTTTGAAAAATCAGGGATAAATTGTCGATAAAAACCGACATGCCCTAAAAAGGAACGGATGTCCCTGATCGAGCTAGGCATAGGAAGGTGAGAAATCAGATTAACCTTAGCTCGATCCACTTGGATACCTTTCTCCGAAATTGAGTGTCCCAGGACAATTCCCTCAGGCACCATGAAATGGCTCTTTTCCCAGGAAAGAACCAAATTCACATCGATGCACCGCCTGAGTATCTGGACCAAGTGTTGGAGGCAATCGTCGAATGATGCTCCGAAAACTGAAAAGTCATCCATGAAGACTTCCAGATAATCACCTACCATATCTGAGAATATGGCAAGCATGCATCGCTGAAAAGTAGCGGGTGCATTGCAAAGACCGAAAGGCATCCTTCGGAAAGCGTATGTTCCGAAGGGGCAGGTGAACGTGGTCTTTTCTTGGTCCTCAGGATGGATTGCCACCTGGTTATAACCGGAGTACCCGTCAAGAAAGCAGAAGAACCTATTTCCCGCAAGTTTTTCGAGAATTTGATCAATGAAGGGTAGTGGGAAATGATCCTTCTTCGTGGAGGAATTTAGTCGGCGGTAATCTATACAGACTCTCCACGAGTTGGCTAATCGGGTAGGAATGATTTCTCCGGTCTCAGTCGTTATAGTGGTGAGTCCTGCCTTCTTGGGCACGACCTGAATTGGGCTCACCCAACGACTATCGGAGATCGGGTAGATGATCCCGGCATCTAACCACTTGATGATTTCCTTTTTCACGACCTCCTGCAGATTGGGGTTTAAGCGTCTCTGCATTTCACGAGAAGGTCGTGTGCCCTCTTCTGAATAGATATGATGAGTACAATAAGAGGGACTTATTCCAGTCAAATCATCGAGAGTCCATCCGATGGCTCTGCGATGTTGCTGGAGGACAACAATCAGACGGGATTCCTGTTCAGGACTGAGGTTGGAATTGATAATCACAGGAAGGGTCTGATTAGAACCCAAAAAGACATATTTCAAGTGAGCAGGAAGGGGTTTCAGTTCGAGGATGGGGTTTTCAGCAGCAGCGGGTGGTTCAGTATAGATGTGAGGTTCAAGGGTGGGAGTTACTGGGTTGTTCATATCTGGATTCAACTCCTCTGTTTGCGGGTCAAGATCCTTCTGTGGTTGATGAGGCATAATCGAGTCATTCTGGAGGTGTGATTCATCAACCAAAGTCTTGATGTCACAAATTTGTTCGATGACGCCGCAATTAATTCCTTGTTGGGCCTTAAATATATCAATTTTCAGTGTTTGATCTCCAAACTTAAGCTCTATTTGGCCCTCCTCACAGCTGATGTTGGCTCTAGCAGTAGCCAGGAAAGGTCTCCCTAGAATGATTGGTGTATCCCTAGGGTTCTCAGGTGCATCCATATCTAAGACTATAAAGTCCACTGGAAAATAGAAATCCCGCACTCTTACGATAACATCCTCGAGAATCCCTTTTGGTGACTTTATAGATCGATCTGCTAATTGTAATGTCACCTCGGTTGGTTTTAGCTCAGATTCTTCTAGATGGTCAAGTAAGGATGTGGGTATCAGGTTTATGGATGCACCCAAGTCTAACAATGCTCTATCAAATTGGGTACCACCTATCTTACAGGAAATCAGGGGAGTCCCAGGATCTTTTGCCTTGGGTGGGAGTCTACTAAGGATTACAGAGCTGGCTTGCTCTGACAGAACAATTGGGCTCCCTCCCTTGGTTCGCGGCTTACGCTGGGGTGTACATATATTCTTTACAAAGCGTGCGTAAGCTGGTACGTGGCGGATTGCATCCATCAAGGGGATGTTTATGTGGACCTGCTCAAAGAGCTTGACCAGGTCCTCCTCAGGGGCCACGGGTTTGGTGGTCTTCTTTCCCTTTGTCAGGGCCTAGGAAAACGGGATCTTGGTTGGTTCTTCTAGGATAGGTCCAGGTTGTGGGTCCGGAACAGCGGTATCTTGGATAACTATCCTAGGGTCATGGTTATCAGGCTTGGAGTGGTTTGGATAATGCGGGTCTTGAGTTGTTTTACCACTACGTGTTGTTACAGAATTTAACCCGGCCTGATTCTGGTTTGGGTTTGGTAAGAGGGGTGGCTGCTGCTGAAATCCTGCATAAGAAGTTGAGGCTTCCATCTCGTCTGGAGATGGAGCAGTAGGGGCCTGATAAATCCATTGAGCATGGCCTAAATTTGGATTCATAACGCGCTTCTGGGTTGGCACATTATTTGGGTTAGGAAGAGGTTGGGAAGGGAGTGTGCCTGGCTGGCGAGAATTTGCCAACTGGGCCAGTTGAGTTTTAACTTCTGTAAGCTCGTCCTTGTGCTGTTTTTGAATAGCCGCATTCATTTTTTGAATGTCAGCCAGAGTCTGAAGGATTAGGGACATTTGATCCTGATTTGGCCCTGATGGATAAGTAGGGTTGGGCCGAGGTTGAGGCAGCTGGTAATGACGAGAGGGCTGTGGGCGGGACTGAAAAGGTGGTCTTTGGGTTTGGGAATTTCCTGCCCACTGAAAATTGGGATGGTTTCGCCATCCAGGATTGTAAGTGTTGGAGAATGGGTCGTTCTGGATGGCGTTGAGGTCCTTGCAGGTCTGAGGAACCTCCTGAGAATCAGGGAAAGGGGGAATGGAGTTCCCCCGGCTGGTGTAGAAAGGATCGGATGATCCTCCGATCCAAGAATCAGATGGGGATGGATATGGATCCATCCCAGGGGAAGATCGGTGGAGGATGTTTTGCACAGTCTCCTGTGTGGAAGGAGGTTGTGCAAAGGAGTTACGCGCGGAGGTGGCTCGCTGCAAGTGCTGAGTCAGCTCATCCACCTTCTTTTCAATGATTGAGACCTTGTCCAATCGACTGGCCATTAATTCCAGGTCGACTGATGCGGACAGGCCCTGCGTCTCATGTGCTCCCTTAAGATTCGTCGCTGCGCGGGTATTCATCCTGTCGAATAATCCCATGGAGTCATTGTTGATGGAATTCTCGCACATGTTTTCGAGAATCTCCCATACGGTGTCTTCATGTTGACCCATGATGTTTCCTCCGCAAGTTGCATTGACGAAAAGGCGGATGTCCTCACGGAGTCCCTGGTAAAAAGATTGGACTTGTTCCCATTTAGGAACTCCGTGATGGGGGCACTTTCTCATGAGATCCTGAAAACGATCCCATGCCTCATGGAGAGGTTCTCCTGATTGTTGAGTGAAGTGTGTAATCTGATGGCGCAAGGCGTTGGTCCGACCAACGGGAAAAAACTTTTTCAAAAACTCGGATTGAAGTTCTTCCCAAGTGTTGATCGGCCGGGTCTGAGTTTGATACCAATGGGCGGCCTTGTCCATAAGAGAAAAGGAGAACATCTTCATGAGAAGAATATCCCGATTTTGCGCATCTGATCCAAAAGTGTGGGCCAGATGCTTTAGCTGTTTGATGTGCTGGAAGGGATCTTCAGAATTAAGCCCATGGAATTTAGGTATAGCATGAATCATGTTGGGCTTTAATTCGGAATCAGGTCCTCCAGTCGGGATTCTGACTCGAGGCTCAATGGCCACTGCAGCAGGATTGTAGTGGTCCCGCATCATAGGACGCTGTGGTGGGTGCACGAAGTTTTGGAAGAGGTCATTGAGTCGCTGGAGCTGGTGTTCCAGATTATTTTCTTCCTCAACTGGCTGAGCCATGATGGGGGAGGAAGAAGAATTTGGTTCTGAATCAGAAGAGAGAATAATGTGAGGGTGTTGCTGCACAAACACGGGCGTCGAGGCTTGGCCTTGACGAGAGCGAATTTCTAAAGGAGGTCTTAAGGGTGGTCTTAGGGACCTCCTTCCGTACATGCACTGTTGGAAGAGGTAAGTTTAGAAGGTGCTGGACCCAATCAAGACACCCAAAAATGTGTTGGGTGACTATAGAGGTGCGGGGCAGATGGACCCCTTGATCAGAAAGATCGTCCACCTGAGAATTACCTGGGCAGCCAGAGAGGGAGAGTCCCGCGAAGACCCCTACACGGTAGAGCGTCCCCACGGGTTACAGGGTTTCCCCCACCCGACCTCTCTTGTCACTGCGGTTCCAGGTAGACCAGAATGGGGATCTTGACCTCTTAAGTCTACCAATTTAAAGATCAGGGTGCTTAAGGTTTCACTTGAACTTTTAGTCTTTTAAGTGTAGAGAGTGACCTAATTTAAGGTTGGTTGACCCAAGGGGTCAACTTTACCTCTTGTTTTCTTTGAGAGCTTTTAGGTCTTGTCTTTTAGGGTTCAAGTGTTTAGAGAGCCAATTGTTTTAGGTTTTCTTTTGAATAGGTATTTTCAATCAATGGTTTAGGCACACTTCTTTTGGATTTTCTCCATTCTTGATTTAAGTAGTGTGTCTCTAAAACCCTAATGTTGAATCTTATGTTGGCTCTACTTGGTCCAGTTAGTTCTTTGTTGGGTAATTAGGGCTCAAGCAAGAATGTGTTAGCCCTTAAATACCCTTAATAGTGTGCAGGACTAATGAGTTGAAAACATGCAACTTTTATGGTTACTAAGTATGGAAGACAAGTTAGCCCTATATTGCTTGTTCTTTTCTTTTCTTCCTCTTTAGAGTTTAGGGGTTAATAGCGAGAGGAAAAATTTACCTGTCCTCGGAGTGGTTGTCGTGCGGTTGCTTGTCTTCTTGATTTCCTGTAGTTTTCTGCACAAAAGAGAGGAGATTATCAGAAATTAAAAAGAAACAGGAATGTTTACCTCTAGAATAGCCGTTGCTCCCCGGCAACGGCGCCAAAATGAGGCGTTGGTCCGACCAACGGGAAAAAACTTTTTCAAAAACTCGGATTGAAGTTCTTCCCAAGTGTTGATCGGCCGGGTCTTCTTCTGTTGTTCTTCAGATCTCTTTCTTTCTTCTTTTCTTTTTCCTGTCAGGACGTCGTCTGATTTTTCAATCAGACGACTTAAACTGCTTGTTGCTACAGTGTCTCCCTCAGCTTCCTTCTTCTTCCGCGGTCCTTCTTCTTCACCTGTGCCTGCACACTTCAGAGTTTACGTCAGAGGACAAAACCTACTCTACCCTTCCCCCCCCCCGCGTCTCTCTCTCTCAGAAACCGCTCATGGGATAGCTCTCCCAGAGCTGCCGGGTAGTCGGGTACGGGTCGCGCCCGGGTCCAGGCCCACCGGCGTGCGTGGTGGGCGAGGAGTGCAGGTCAGTCTAAGTCGGGTCGGGTCAGGTCCGCGGGGCGTGAGCGCGGACGAGACCGGGTAACCGGGCGGGTGAAGGGGACCTCACCCCGTGTGCTGAGGCAGTAAGGCTTATTCACAAAATAAATTTAAACGGTGAAAGAGTTGTGAGGCTTACCGATGTGGGACTAAACGGAGGCCTCTCCTCGCGTGCGCCTGCTGGAAGACCGCGGCCTTGCTTCTGCAGCTGCAGCTTCGATTTGCGTCGGTTGCTGGCTGGCTGCCTTCGCAGGAATCCCCGTAATCCGCAGCAGCTGGAGACCTGGAGTCCTCAAGCCTGGAGCGCGGGAGAAGCTGCTTCAATGTGGCGTTAATGGCGGTCGAGCCTCAGAACCTGTCGGACACGAATATGGCCTCTCGGCCTGATCAAACTACTGGGGAACCTTCGCCGTGGCACGGGGAAGGTGTGGAGCTGTGCGGCAAGCCGTAAGGTGGTGTCTGGCGGCAGCCCTAGGTTGGACTGCAACCGGAGAAATGGGTTTGTTTGGGGGAGCGTTACGGAGGTGTGGAGTGGCAGTGGAGGGGTGGGGGGTGCTCAGTGTGATGAGGCGGAGGTTCGGTGAGGTTCGGCGAGGCATGTGAGGCTGTGGAGCGATGGGAGCATCTCGCCGGAGGGTGGCCGGAGACGAAGGGGGTGACGATGGTCAGGGTCGGTCGAGGGCTTAATTGAACAAATTGAAACCGGGGAAAGAAAGAGGAGAGGAAGGGAAGTAGTTCTAACTTACTTGCAGGGACGAAGGGGGAGCAGCAGGGCGACAGTCGTATCGACTGTCGCCGGAGAAGAAGATGCCCAGGGGAAGGGGCGGCGGCGAGCAGAGAGCCGGAGAGGCGCCAGCTGGGTGCGGCGTGGCGCGGGAAGAGCAGGGGAAGAAGTCTCTACTGCTGGTATTGCGGCAGAGCGAAGAGGAGGAGGAGGAGGAACCGCCGGAGCTGGTGGGCGTCTACCGGAGTGAGAGGAGAGGAAAGTTGGGGGTTTTCTCCGTCAGATCTGAGCCGGGAAGAACGGTGGAGCGACGGGGGTATTTATAGGGACCGAATCAGGGAGGAAGGCGGAGGGAGACGACGTGTCTCCCTCGCCGGAGGACGCCGGAGATGGAAACCCATACCGTCCGTGCGTTCGCACGGCCGGTATGGTGGGTTACAGCGACCAGGGGGTGTCCCTGCGACGGCTGACGACGCAGGGCACCCCTGGTTTACTTGCCAGGCTCTCCCCCTCAGGTTTTGCAGGGGGGACCTGAATGCAAAGAACGAAGGAGAGTTGGGGGCCAAAATGCGAGGGTTCAAAAGTTGAGGGCCAAAAAGTAAATATATGAGGACCAAAGTGTAAAGTCAGTCAAGGAGGTTTCTTCTTAGGCTCAAGTTTTTATACATGATTAATTAGGACCTAAGGAATCTGATGGTGAATTTCATTTCTATATTAAACCTTGTTTGATCGGTCAATTTATGCGAAAACCCAAATTAAGTTATTAATTGGGCATGGTTCTCAATGTAGGTCAAAATGGGTTCTGAAGGCCAAATTGAAGGTTCTAAACCCTAGAGATTATTTTTCTATGAATTTTAGAGGGTTTATTCTATTTTTACTTTACCTCGAACCTCGTGAATTGAAGTGGGTTGTTTTAGGGTTACAGATTATCATTTAGTTTCTTGGAATTGCTGTAGCCCTTGCTAGATCATCTCATCCCACTTTTATTCTTATTAAGTTTCTTTGACCTATGTTTGGGCCCTGAATTACCCTGTATGCAGATTATACTGGTAAAATTACATTTTTACCCCTTATGACTTATTTTCTCCTTAAACTCAGAATTCTCTGAGTTAAGCCTTTCCTTGAGTTATGTAGGAGCTTTTATCCTTTGTATTAGGTCAAAATGAGCTAGTTATGGCTCATGATGAGGTTCTCATCATTTGCCACTCCTCAACACGATCACAGATTGAGCGTGCTCCTAGAATATAATCCCCTTACCCTTTGGGTTCTCCTCCGAAGAACTAGGCAACTTCCCCAGATCCCGACGCCTAACTGCCTCAATAAGATGACCAATTTGGGATTGTATATCAGTGATCATCTTATTCTAAGATTGGATGATCATATTATGATGCTCTTACATCACTTTCATCATGTCTTTTAGTTCATCCATCTCAAAGGGCTTATTCTGAGGAGAGTTTGTATAGGATGGCTGGTATACAGGTTGGGGAGGTTGGGGTCTTACATTCCCTGAGTTGGAAGCACCACCTTGCTTCTATGAGAAGTTTGGATGTTTCCGCCACCTCAGATTATAGGTATTGGAATATGGGTTATTACGAGGGGGTGGTCCGAAACCTTGGGCCCCATTCAGGTCAGCCTAAATCAACTAAAGGAATTGATTTGCCAAGTGGCACTTCGTAGTGGCGTGTGTAGTGCTTTGGCAAATAGAGCATCCACTCAAAGCGTGGACAATGGAGGCTGCTTGCGGGTGCATGTTGGGGTTTGCTAAAAGCCTATCAAAATTTTTATTTAACAATTGAATTTGATAAGCCAATTCCTAAATAGCCTAAGCTTCATGGGCCTCTATCCTCCTTTGCAAGATTGATGGTTTCCTTTCTAGATAGGCAGAGGACATGTGTATGGAAATATCACTTAATGTTTCAATAAAGTCCAGGATTCATCCTTAGTTTTGGTCATGAAGGTTCCAGCACAAGCTACATCGATGGTTTTCCTATGCCGCTTAGATAAGCCATTATAGAACCTTTCGACCAGTTGCCATTTCAGCACTTGATGGTGAGAGCATAACCTGAGTAAGTCGTTAAAATGCTCCCACGTCTCGTGAATTTGATTCCCCTCCTGCTAAGTAAAACTCATGATCTCTCTCCTGTAATGATTGGGTTTACTCATAGGAAAATATTTTAAAAATTCACCCTTAAGGGTAGCCCAATCATTTGTCAGTGCTTTGCCTTATCATTTAGGGAGAAAGGAAATAAGGTTCTCATCAGGGCTTCATTAGTAAGGCCCTGGAGCTTCATTGTGGAACAGACCTCGGTGAATTCCTCAAGATGCCTGTAGGGATCTTCCCTAGCAGTATCATAGAAAGAGGGTAGCAAAGATATGGTACTACTCTTGATCTCATAGGGATTATCCACTCCAAGACTTCAGATAAGTAGGGCTTGGTAGTTGTGGGGAGGAAATAGTCTCTCAAGGTTCTCTAATTTTCACCAACCCTAATTTCTTCTTCCGGTATCTCTTTCGCCATCTTTCTTCCTTCCTGGTTGGCTCTCCTAAAAAGTCTCTTAGGTTCAGGGTCAAAAACAAGACTTATCTTAAGTGAGCACCTACCAAGCATAAACCAAGCAAACACAAGGCAAAAGGTCTTTTGTTGCTTTAAAGCACTTTAAGTCCTCTTCCAACTTTCCAGATGGCCAAATAGAGTCAAGACAGGGCTTCTTCATTCCCATGTAAGTGGTATAAGAGAAATGAGACACTTGAGATTCCTGGTCAATGTCTGTTAAAGAGGTTGAGGTCACTTTAGTTCTTTTGGATGACCAAACAAGTTGTCAATCCAATTCTGCATCCTAAATTGACTTCGAGTGCCCTAAAGACGTACACTTTGTTGCAATGATATTCTTAAATGCTCAAGTGAAAAGGTACTCCAAGGATAGAACTAAGGGATGCAAGTGGGACGAACCCTTCCTTTGAAGCAATGCGTTAGTGGTGCCTCTTAACGACCCTTTAGTTTCTTTAAGGAGTGTTTGTTCGGAGCATAAATCACGTTTTAAAAGATTATTTAGTTGTAGAATAGTGCGAAAACACGTCGACAAATAAATCTGTATAGACCGGTGACTACCGAATCATTCACAGGGAGGCAATCTCAATTTATACGAAAGCTCTTCACAAAATTAGTTCTAACAGGTATTTATATATGTATATATATAAAGAGAAGATATCAGGCATTCAGAAGGTCAGAATTTTATTGCATTCATAAACAGTTTTTCAAAGTAGAAAGTGCTATGCTAAATAGAAAAAGAGAAATAGCAAATAGATAGAGAGAGATAGAGAGAGAGATAGAAGGAGGTAGAGAGACAACACCGCTTATAGGATGCTTGTGCGAGATGTGGCAGCACCTACGATCTAGAGCACCAGGATGAAGGTCGGAGTGGAGTTGCAGAGGGAGAGCTTGGTCTAGAGGAAGGTGGAAGAGAGATGTCTGGAGTTGATGATCCATCCAAAGGGGCTTTGGCCTTCTTTTATAGTTTTTATGGAGGGAAAAAAGGATATTTTGACCCTTAAAATCGTGCAACAACTCCTTTATGATCAGATCCGTCGATTGAGAGATCAACATATTAGATCTAGCCTCAAAATCACCTTATTTGTG
Source organism: Thalassia testudinum (assembly GCA_037157565.1). Classification (NCBI taxonomy): domain Eukaryota; kingdom Viridiplantae; phylum Streptophyta; class Magnoliopsida; order Alismatales; family Hydrocharitaceae; genus Thalassia; species Thalassia testudinum. The sequence goes on from JAZHRO010000031.1 coordinate 154,101,413, forward strand.
CCATCTACGCTCGGATTTAACCTTGACTCGACACGTGGCACGCTCTGGCATGTTGGATGGCCATCGGATGCCACTGATTCTCCCTCACACTCCCACTTTTGATTTCTCGTTCGCTGCTCACTCATTTTGAGCACCTCAACCTTAGCCTAAGCCCACTGCCTTCATTTCAAAAAATGCGTGGGATCACTCATTTAACGTGCGTTTGTTTGCACATGCAGTTGCAGAGTGATCTGATCGCACCACACGGTTGCATCTCCATGCTCTGATGTAGATCCAACAGGCAATAAAGCCCGCTTGCGATGCCTTCCTGATTTGAGCACCGCGCAAAATGAATGCGTGCTCTTCGCTCACGGTTGAGCGCTCTAACCAACGCGCTGAGGCCTTTTCTTTATTGCATTTATGTTTTAAGGCAACTTATTCTCGGTCGTTGGACGAAGATCCAACGGTCGAGATCTTCTCCTTTGATGAGGCGAGGTGAGGTGGGCAACGTGGATGTTCATGACCGTTGGATGGCCTTCAGAGATGGAGCGACGATGAGGGGGCAGTTGTGATGGTGCCACGTGGCGCCATCATGGCCATCCATCTTCTTTTCCTTGTATCTGGAGATGTAGACCTCCAATCAGGTTGATTTTTACGTCATTGGACTGAGATCATTAATCTGGATCCATCCGTGCAGTTGGATCTTTTATCTGAGGCTTGGATATTTCTCCTTTGGCTCCATGATCTCCATTTTTTTATGGACTACACACAATGCTCTGATTGTCTGATTGAGACGATTTCGGAAGCGTTGGACTCCCATCATCATTCTGATCAGATTTTTCTAGTCTAATCAATCATCCATGACTTCGAATCATCTACGATTAAAATCAACTCTCATTAGCACATGAAATGATGATTTTATCTATGTAGCTAATTAAACTAACCATTATGCAAATTACGATGCTTATGCATGCATTGTCCCTAAGTTATGCTAAATCTAGCTTAATTCAGGTGTTTTAGGTTGCACGATTGCTGTGCAATCACACCCCCATGCCTAAATCTTGCTAGTCCCTAACAAATGCAAAACAAAATGCAAAGTGTTCCTATATGACTAATTTTTATCAAGAGTTTGACTAGAGGTTTATGTCTATTGTTTTCATCCGAAGCTTTACTAATCCAAATAATCGTGAATGTGTTTTGTTGTAGCCTATGCAATGGATCCAAGTGAAAAATCAGTCTACATCTAATGCTCATACTTGACCCTTAGTAAAAATCTATTGGGATAGGCAGACTTCTCCCCTTGGGGTTATAAAGTAACCCGTATATTCAGCTCTGGCTTTTGGCTTAGGTAGAAGATTTTTGAGTGAAGTAGATTTGTATTTGGTGGCTGACACTCATCTGGTGCTACATATAGACTAGTACCTTAGAATCTAGATTTCCAGACTATTAAATAATTCAACTCAAAGAGAGGCGAAGAAACTATGCTCTCTTTAGTTCCTTTATACTCATTCTCTCTTTCTCTTTCTTTCTTTTTCTTTTTCTTTTTCTTTCTTTTTGAGCTCACAATCTCACCAGATTTATCAGTATATTTGGTGGTCTCTCTTGGCACTAACACTTTGATTAGATTCTGATAACTCTACAACTAAATTAGAATTCCTCAGCCCATATTTAGGTAGCTAGAAATACAGAAAAGTAGGTAAAGGCTGTATTTGGTGGATCGTGAGGGTGGTAGGTGTTGTTGCCTCAATACACTTTGAAGTAAAATCTAAAAACACTTATAAACTCTTTTTTTTCTTTTCTGCTTTTTCTTTCTTTCTTTTTTACTCTTCTCTTTTTTTTGTATATATACATATTCTTTTTTCTATACGCATCGACATATATACCTCTTTTTTTCTTTTTCTTTTGCATCCAGACATCTACTAACGTGATGCAATATTGCATACGAACTTTTACTTACGAGGAATTATTCGGGATTAGGGGTGTACAAGAGGATATCAGGTAGCTTATTTGGTGGAAGTGCCTATTCTCGGCATCGGGAAGGGAATGGATAGAATAGTGTATTTCTGACCTTAACATTAATACCCTCCTTCAACCGAGGATTTCGTAAAGGACGGTTGTGACCATCCACCTTAGTCCTAGTTTTATCAGAACCCGCTCTTTGTGTATTTGGCTTATTTGGTGGCTCTCAAAATATTCGCAGTAAGAATTTGTACGCAGAAATCGAGAGCAAAAACTATGCCTAACTCCGAGTATCATTATCTAATTATCCAAAAGTTAAGATTCCTCATACTAGCCTTAGAGCACCAATAGACTTTCTACTCTCACCTCACACTTATTTGGGGATCTGCTAGAAGATAGTTTTCCTGACTCCCTAATTACTGTCCAAGGGCTTAGGAGAAGAAGCACTGCTTCTTGACAAACTAAAGATGTTTATCAGTCTTCACAGAGGATCCATTGCAAATTCTACGTGTAAGTGTGAAATTGTACTGGATTTTAAACTCAGGAATCAACTTAAGAATAAATCCCTAATAAAATCTTAATAAAAATTCTTTATTCTTGAATGCATTTTTTTTTCGACATAAAAATTATACATGCAATGTCCACCCCCCATGCCTATTCATTACAATGTCCTCATTGAAATGTATGCATGAAAATCAAAATATAATAAGCAAAAGGAGGAGATAACACCTGACTATACTTGTTGATCCAAGTCAGTGATGGGAACACCATCATGAGTCCTAACTATCTCATTTTGACCTAGAAAAGAAAACAAAAGCTCCTACATAACCTAGAGAAGGGCCTAATTCAAGGAATAACTATTTTGAGAAGAAAATAAGAAACAAAGGGTAAAACTATAATTTTACCATTGCAGTATATCAACAGGATTTCTCAAGGGCTAAACATAGGTCAATTGTTCTTAACAAGATGAAAGGTGGGTTGGTTCAGACAGAAAAGGGTTTATGTGCAATCTAAGAATTAAATCACTTCTTGTAAACCTAAAACAGATTCGCTTAATTCAACAAGGTTCTGGTCAGGATAAAAATCAACTAAATCACCTAAAATTCATATAAAAATATTCCCTATGGTTTATAACCTTCAATCTAGCCTTTGAAACCTATTTTGACCTAAATAGGGGTCCTAGCTAATTATTTGCCCTAGATTGGGTTTTTGTGAAAAATATCCAGTCAAACGTGGTCAAACCTAAAATCAAACTTCACTATTGGATTCCTCAGGTATAAATTATGTTTGTGCCAAAATTTGGACCTAAGGGGAGGTCACTTTGACCTACTTTGCAAAATAGTCCACCCAATTACATTTTGACCCCTAGCTTTTGAAAATCATTACATAGACCCCCCTATCTTCCTCGCCACTCTTTGCAATTAGGTCCCTCCACCATTACAGCAAAGGAGTCCTACTTCGGCGAGGATTTAAGGAGGATTTCTCCCTGATTCCTTAGAGATCCCCTCTCAGATTTGAAAGAGAGATTCTCTGAGGAATTCCCTATCATCTGAACGCAATCCCAAACCTTGATTTGCACCCAATCTCTCATGCGAACGCTCGAGAGACATGGGTATCTCTCGCACACTCCTACTCCGATGAGGATTCTTGCACTTGGAAGCTTGCCTTCCAAGCATAAAATCCTCTACCAGTACCTATAAAAGGATCCCCTGACCCTACCGCTCAGATTTAACTTGGTTTGGTCGGAGAACAACCTCCAATTTCTTCCCTTCTCCTTCGGCCAAGCGTCCAGCGAGCTCCGACAACATCTCCTCCCTCTTCTCATCGCTCTGCCACAATACTAGTGGTAGAGCTATCTTCACTTCCTTCCTCCACGTCACGTCGTACCAGCACTGGTGCCCAATACCCCTTCATCGTCGTCATTCCCCTCCACTAGAACTTTCTTCTCAGGCGACGGTAGGTATGGCCAGCTGCCCTCCTGTCCCCCTTCATCCCTTAAGTAGGTTAGATTTCTTCCCCTCTCTCCTCTCTTCATTTCCCCCTTCTTTATTTTTACTTTCGACCCCTCGACACCGCAAACCACCACCATCTTCCTCATCTCTAGCCAACCACCGGCGAAGGTGCATCCATCGCTCCACGCATCCACACACCATGCCAGACCCCTCAGAACCTCCGCCATCATCCATTGATCATCATCCGCCCATTCACTGACCGCCACACGCACCCTACACTCTCACCGGACACACGCGCTTTCACGGTCACAGTCCGACCTAGGCACGCACGCCTAGGTAGTTCTATGCCTAGCCACCCACCGCATCACCTTCGCTGTGACACAGCGAAGCTACCTACGTGCTTTGACAAGGCTACAAGGCCGTATTATTGATTTGCAGGTTTACCCCCTCGCCACCATTGGAGCACTAGCAAAGCTTGCTCGCAAGCTTGCTCCAGGTTGCAACGCTCCAGGAAGAAGAGTCCCAAGTGATTCAAGTAATCAAAGCCAGTACTCGAAGCCACACCATTCGCAGCTACAGCAATTAGGAAGGCATTCTCCCTACGGGCATGCGAAGAAGCGGGTGGGACTTTAGTCCCACCTCAATAGTTTTCAGCACAGGTAAGTGGTTTATATTGTTTTTGTGTTTTAAGCTTATCGCCTCAGATCACGGGGTGAGGTCCCCTCACCCGCTCACCCACCTCGTCCGCGACCCACACTTCGCGGACCTGGCTGCCTGACCCATTTACCCAGCACTCCTCGCGCACCACCCACGCCGGTGCACCTGGACCCGAGTACGCGTGACCCGACCCGTATACCCGATTGGCTCTGGGAGAGCGAACCTAAGAGAGAAGAGAGAGAGAGCATACATAGGGGAGGTAGGGGTAGGTTTTGCACTCATGTGTGAAGGGAAAGGAAGAAGGGAGAGGAAGCTGCTACCGTAGAGGAGCTAAGGAAGAAAAGCAGAGGACAGTAAGTAAGGAAGGAAGAAGAGGCACTGTAGCAGAGAGGGTGCAGCTGAAGAAAAGGCAAGGACTGAGAAAGCAAAGGCAAAGAAAGAAGGAAGAAGAAGGAAGGAGAAAGGAGAAGGCGCAGTTGAAGAAGAAAGAGAAAGAAGGAAATCAGAAGCCAAGGAAGAAAGGCAGAGAAGGCAGAAGAAGGAAAGAAGAGCCAAAGCCAAGGAAGAAGGAGGGAGAAATCAAGATAGAAGAAGAAGACAAGGAAGGAGAAAGGCACTGTTGCAAGAAACGTTAGAGAAAGAAGAAAGGACTAAGGCTAAAGGCAGAAAAGCAAGGAGATCAAGGCAGAGAAGATCCCAAATAGAAGAACAAAGAAGGAAAAAAAGAAGAGAGAAGAAGAAAGAACAAGTCAAAGAGAAGAAGCAATCAAATACTTTTTTATCCAATTCTTCTCAATTTCTCTTTTATTGCTACATTTTAGTATTCATAAACTCCTGCATTATATTTTGAATTAGATTTTGAGTAGATTTAAGTGTTCAAATTACATTGAGATTAGTGAATAAATTCCATTTGCTCCTTGTGTTCGACACCGGACTCAACATTCGAGTAATAAAAATTCTTATTTGTTTTCAATGTTTTTTCGACTATACTGCAATGCCACCTTTTTAAAACCCGATCAAGCATGAAAAACAGGCAGCATGGATACAGAGGATGCAAAACTGCCTGTAATGAATATTGGGTTACCTCCCAACTAGTGCTAGGTTTAACGTCATTTGCCAGACCTAAACCCAAAAATGAATGATCAGATTAATGGGTTGAGTCAGGATTAAAATGAAGATATGATCATGTAATGCAAGGATCAATGATCCACAAATGCGGATCAGCTAATGGTGAATACCAAGTCCAAAAAGTCAAAAAAATAAAGTGAACAAGCTTGAAACTATTTGCAGCCAGATGCTACAAAAGAGAGAAACATTAGTGTAGGTGCTAGAGTGGAGAGTAGATAGTGGCAACCTTAAGAAGTGATGTATGAGGAAGGTAGATGAGGTGGATACAGGGTGGTTTGTGGGGAATAAATCATATGGGTCCTAAAAGTGATGGGAAATGAAAGGAGGAACCTAAGTGGTGTAGTCTGAAATGGTATAGGAAACCACTTTGCAAGTCAAGTTAGGTATGGATGGATGTCGAGTAGGTGAGTCAAATAAGATCCAGTGATCTATTTCAATAGTTCCAGACTTATCAGAATCCTCAATCTTATTCTTGGGGTGATCAAAAATCTTATTTGAGTCGCTTAAATCATGATGCAAGTCTTCAAATGTAATGGACGAAAATTCATTATTCCTTATAATCACAGCCCCAAGGGGAGTAAGATCGGGGTTTAGATTAGTCAACACCTCAAATCCTTTTTATTCTGTGGACTTCTAAATTTGATCCCAATTATTTTTCTCTTGAATTATATCTTCTATGGGAATGTTTTTCCGTTCCTCATCAGTCAAATCAAACTCCTCACGATTTCATGATTCAGCTAAATTCTTTGTTTCCTTAGATAGATCTCCATAAGTAATCCCCAGTAATTCTGTAATTTCTTGAACATCTTTTTCATAAGGGGATTGTCTATTTTGCTCGATCTCGAGATGTTAGGGATAAGGATTAGGTCTTTCCTCAGGATTCTAGTGGATGGGAAGAGAAGGGTGCGGATTAACTGAAATAGAATTGAAAGTAGATTCGGCTTCTATATCGAATATCTTAGAATGATCAGTAGTGCCAAACCCAGATATCAAATCATTCGAGCACATCTGATCATGGTAATCCTTAGACAATATCTCATCAGAGCCATCCAACTGTGCTTGGCTGGGAGTGTCACTGTTCCCAATCTTTCTATCTTCTTGGCCTTGCTCTAATTCTACCAAATCATCCATGTAGTCCAATTGTGTGTCTTTAAACATAAAAGACTCATACTCCAGCTCACCATGAATTGGCTCCTCAAAATAGAATGGTTGCAATTATGGGCCTAAATCAAGATGTATTTCTTTAAGTGAGTCTTCCTCCTCAAAGTCAGTTTCTAGGATATCAAAATCATTTATTAGTTCAGCTGTAGGCCTGGGTAGGATCTGTTCTGCATAATCACAGGGCTAGTGGGTGTGCTCGATGTATGTAAAGGTTGGGATTGGATAAGATGTCATACTTAAGGTTGTATCCTCAACCTTGAGTGGCTTACCACCAACTTATGGCATACTCAGACCAGGTTTATCACCATTTACTTTCTGGATTCTATTGAGTTGTTTTGTCAGATTATCTGTATTTCTTTTATTATCTTCTCTCATCCCCTAAATTACTTGGAGTAATTGAGTGATCTCAGGATCACCGCCATGGTCAGGGATTTGAGCAGGCTGAGGATAATAATTTCTAGGATTTCTTTCCTCAGTTGAATTAGAATATCTATCATCTGAATACCTAGGGTAAGAATCATATCCTTGGTTTGGTGTTGTCGGGTTATCCTAATGAGAACGTGAAGTTGTTTGGGTGGAATTGGGATAATTTCCAAAGTGATTTCGAGGATAGGATTGATATTCTAGGTATTGGGATTCTGAGGAATATCCCTGATCTGGGGAGAGATGAGTTTGGCTGAACCGATCGAGATAGTTGGTCATGCCAATCAAGTGCTGGTCGTGCATGGAGAGTGTCTTTTGAGGTTGTAGAGATCCTTGATATCCAAAGATTCATGTGGAATTCGAGGTAGCCCTAGCTATACCCAAGGAATATGAGGTGTAGGCAAGGGAATCAAGTCCCGGGTGTTGAGGAGAGTTCTCCCATCCTGAAGAAGTTGAAGTAAGGAAGGGTTGGGATAGGGAGAAAAGGAGAAATAGTGTGAGGCAAAAGACTATGGGTCCATGGCTTCCTCCTCAATCAGTTCTTCCTCATGGCAATTATTCATTGGAATGTATTCAGAAAAATTATGTCTTCTCGTTAGTTTCCTCTCTAAAGGTGGTACCAAATCAGGGTTCAAAGACCTTTTAGCTCCATGTACCATAAGAAAGTTAATAGCTGAGAGAGAGAAGACAGACGAAAGAATACCCCACTGATGGGAACACCATCATGAGCCCTAACTATCTCATTTTGACACAGAAAAGAGAACAAAAGCTCCTACATAACCAACTGGAGGTCGTAACTCAATGAATAACCTTTTTAAAAGAAGAGCAAGAAACAAGGGGTAAAACTGCAATTTTACCATTGCAGTGCAACAATGGGATTTCTCATGGGCTAAACACAGGTCAAATGGTCTTAACAGGATAAAAAGTGGGTTGGTTCAAACAAAAAAGGGTTCATGTGAATTCTGGGAATTAAATGACTTCTTGTAACCCTAAAACAGACCCACTTAATTTAATAAGGTTCTGGTCAGGATAAAATTCACCTAAATCCTCTAAAATTCATGGAAAAATATCATCTAGGGTTTAGAACCTTCAATTTGGCCCTTGGAACCTATTTTGACCTAAATTGGGATCTCAATCAAATGTTTGCCGTAAATTGGGTTTTTGTGTAAATTTCCTAGTCAAACATGGTAAAACCTAAAATCCAACTTCACCATTGGATTCCTTAGGTCCAAATTAGGTTTGTACCAAAATTTGGACCTAAGGGGGATTCACCTTGATCTACTTTGCAAATAGATCTAGCCTAATTACATTTCTACCCCTAACTTTTGAAAACTTCTACAAAAACCCCCCTAATTTCTCATCATTATTTGCAATTAGGTCCCTCCACCACTACGGCAGAGGGAATCCTACTTCAGCAAGGTATCGAAGGAAATAACTCCCTGATTCCTCAGAGAATCCCCTTCAAATTTGAAAGGGAGATTCCCTGAGAAATCTCCTCCAGTTTGAACACAATCAGAGGCTTGATTTGGCATCCAATCTCTCATGCGAATGCATGAGAGATTTGGGTCACCTTCGACCTTCCAACTGCGGCGAGGATGCCATTCTTGGAAGCTTGGCTTCGAAGCACAAGACCTTCTGCCAGGGCCTATAAAAGCCTACCCAGATCAACCCACAGCTTGAAAGCTTGAATTTGGCCTGAGAACCCCCCTAATTCTTCTCTTCCTCCTCCGATCAACAACCCAACAAGCTTCGGCGACCCCTCTCTCTCTCTCATCGCTCTGCCACAATACCAGTGGTAGGGTTCTCTTTATCCTCTTCGTCCGTGTCACGCCGCACAAGCCGACGTCCCTGCAACCCCCTTGTCGTCGCTGTCCTCCCACTGGGTATTTCGTCTCTGACGTCGTCAATACGAGCCGACAGCCTCCTCTACATCCCCCTTCATCTATCCACACTCAGTTAAGTCCTCTCTCTCTTCTCATCATTTTTCTATCTTTTATTCTTGCAAACACGCCTTGATGCTCGCAACCACCACCACCTTCTCCACCTCCAGCCAAACCTCCGGCGAGGTGTTCCCACCGCTCCACGCCTCCATCCGCCTCGCCAACTACCCCACGAGCACCGCCACACCTCACTAACCCTAAACCCTCACTCCATTCACCACGCCAAGGCCCTAGAACTCCCCCCAAACACACCCACTTTCGTGTGCACAAGGTGACCTAGACATGCATGCTCCGGCCACCCCACGCCACGCCGACCACCATACTACCTTCGCCGTGTTTAGGCGAAGCTCCCTATGTTTTCTGACGAGGTTGCAAAGCCATTTTCTTGCTAATAGAGTTGGAGGCCTTTGCCGCCATTGACGCAACAAGAAGCTTGCTTGGGAGCTTCATCCAAGACTCCTCGCTCCAGGAAACAAGTCCTAGGTCACGTGGACTCCTTTCGCGCACATCCTCAGCCAGGCAATTGGCACGAACACCCTACGTAGCTACTGCAATAAGAGGAGATCTGCTGGGGGCGCTCACGAAGAAGGTGGGACAACATAGTCCCACCTCGGAAGTGGAGGAGTGGACGCAACGACATAAATTGTAAAAGTCACATAGGCTTATCGCCTCCTGACCATGGGGTGAGGTCCCACTCGCCCTCACTGCCTCATCCGTGACCATTGCCCGCGGACCTGGCCTTGACCTGTATACCCGACTAGGTTGAACTCCTCGCCCACCACGCACGCCGGTGGGCCTGGTCCCAGGCGTGCATACCCGACCCAATAACCCAAGAAGGCTCTGGGAGAGCGAGCCTAAGAGAGAAAGAAGAAGAGAGATTGCGGGGGTGGGTAGGGGTAGGTTTTGCTCTCGCAGGCAGAAGAAGAAGAAGCCAAGGAAGGAGAGGGCAGCAGCCAGAGAAGCTAAGGAAGGAGAAGGCAAGGCTGAAGAGGAGAAAGCTGAAGGAGAAGAAGTTGAAGGGCTGAAGAGAAGTTGAGAAGAAGAAGAAGCCAAGAAGGGGGAGCTGCAGAGACAAAAGGAAAGGAGAAAGAAGAAGAAGACAAGGGCAGAGCAGCTAAAGAAAGAAAGAAGTTGAATGCACGAAGAAATCAGAGAAGAAAGAAGGAGATCAGAGATAGAGAGAAAAGCAATTGAAGCACTGTGGCAACCTTATATTTAAGATGTCTGATTTCCAAAATCAGACGTCCATATTTTTTGTGCTTCTCCTATATACATTGACATTGTGTTTTTGCACTATACTCTAATTTTCATTGCATATTATATTCAATCTTAAAGTTGTGCTCTTGATTTTTAGACCCCAATTTGCTCCCTGTATTCGATCTCGGATTTACAATTTCGAGTAATAAAATTCATTTATTTTCGAGCAATTTCAACTATACTACGACGCATTGATTTTAACATTGATCTCACCTCGCTAAAACACCCACCCTTTCAATACAAGTAATCAAACTAGTCCTTAGAGTGTCAACCCTAAATAGACCTGATCCTGGCTCCCCAAAGCATGACTGGGTTAGATCAACCCTTAAATTACTTGGCTGGCGAAAAGGGTTGGACCCCCTAGAACACCCTGCACGATGGGACACCACTAAGGGTTAAAGCGGTTATCGCACTGACCTTTCTTGTCACCAGTGGGTCCAAGTAGACAAGGCCTTAACCTTAGCCCAATCTAATTTCAAATCCCTAAGACTATTAGTCCTGCCTAGGGCACGTCTACTCAATTTTAAGCTTCGATTTGATGTGCTTTTGGAATATGATGGGCGTTAGGGGCGTGTTTGCCCTTAAAATTGATTTCAAATGTGTGAGTGCACAGGCAAAAGGGTTTACAAGCAATTATAAGATTCGAATGCTTGTGTTAATGCGTTTTAGGGTTCACTTGGGTTAATATCTTTAATCAAGGATCTGATGAGACACATAAGAGTTTTGCAAATCTTAATTGTTGGATAAATTTCCTTTAAATATGGAAATACAGTTGTACTTTACCTTTAACGTGAAACTCTAAGCACAGATAGTTCTAAATGTTCTTTTAAGTCCAAAGATCAGATTAGTGGTGTGACCCAAGCAATGAAATCAATTGGTCCTATTACACCACTAACTAGACACTCAAAAAATACTTTTTTCAAGAATTTTAATGCACATTTTCTATTTTTTTCTGATTTAAAGTGTACTAGGGATTTTGCAATCTATTTTTACCCCCAATTCGTGATTAGATAATCTGTCAAAGGTGTAGGAAATATTTTTTTCAGACTTTTCCTAAATTCTTGATTATCTCCAAAATTCAATGCCACAAATTTCAAGTCAATCGGATTGTATAAAAGTTCGTATGATATTTTGAACTCTGAAAAATCAGGAACAGTAACCAAATTGACAAAAGATTAGTGCGTGAATTTTTAAAATTTTTAAATAACTCAGATTTGTGCAAAATTTGGACATGTTGTTCTTGACTTCAAAACTCGTGTCTAGTAAAAATTTGAGAATTTTTGGATGTGCGAATCTTTAGAAATCGAATTTATAAGTTAAGTGTTTCTTTCAACCCGAAAATCACTGACAAGATATATTTTTTTCTTTTCTCTTTTCTTTGCAATAAGCAAGAAAATTCTAACTAATCCTAAGATTCAACTAAATCCTAAATCTAACTAATATATACTAAGGATACTTATCTGAGGTTCGAACTCGTGATTTCTTCGTTGGTGTGTCCGATTTAGATTTCCTTACTTCCTGAAATCAACGAAAAAATAACAAGTTAGAGATCTCGAATAAGCACCTGAAAGCCTTCAAAAATTTTTGTTGCCTCCCTGGCAATGCTGCCAACTTGTTCGGTGTGTAAATCATATTTTGAAAGATTATTTTGTTGTAGTATAGCACGAAAACACATCAACAAATAAATTTGTAAATACCAGTGAGTACCGGGTCATTTGCAGGGAGGCAATCTCAATTTATAAGGAAGTTCTTCAAAAAACTAGTTCTAACAGGCATTTATATATGTATATATATAAAGAGCAGATATAAGGCATTCAGAAGTTCAGAATTTTATTGCATTCATAAACAGTTTTTCAAAGTAGAAAGTGTTATGCTAAATAGAAAAAGAGAAATAGCAAATAGATAGGTAGAGAGAGAGAGATAGGAGGCAGAGAGACGATGCCACTTGTAGGATGCTTGTGCAAGATGCGACAGCACCTCAGATCCAGAGCGCTGAGATGAAGGTTGGAGTGAAGTTGCAGAGGGAGAGCTTGGTCTAGAGGAAGGTGGAAGAGTGATGTCTAGAGTTGATGATCTATCCAAAGGGGTCTTTGGCCTTCTTTTATAGTTTTTATGGAGGGCAAAAATGGTATTTTGACCCTTACAACCATGTAACAACTCCCTTATGATCAGATACGTCAATCGAGAGTTCCACAGATCAGATTTGGCCTCAAAATCACCTTATTTGCGCCCTCTACACTCGGATTTATCCTCTGCTTGACAAGTGGCACTCTCTGGCACATTGGATGGCCATCAGACACCTCTAATTCGCCCTTGCACACCCGCTTCTGATTTCTCGCTCGCCACTCGCTCATTTTGAGCATCTCAACCTCAGCCCGCACCCACTGCCTTCATTTCAAAAAACACATGGGATCGCACGTTTAACGCATGTTTGTTTGCGCGCGTAGCTGCAAAGCGATCTGATCGCGCCACGCGCTTGCATCTCTGTGCTCCGATGTAGATCCAATGGGCAATAGCGCCTGCTCGCAATGCCTTCCTGATTTAAGCACCGCGCAGACCGAACGCATGCTCTTCGCTCGCAGTTGAGCACTCTAACCAACACACTGAGGCCTTTGCTTTGTTGCGTTTATGTTTTAAGGCAACTTATTCTCTGTCGTTGGATGAAGATCCAACGATCAAGATCTTCTCCTTCTTTGATGAGGCGCAGTGAGGTAAGCGACGTGGATGCATCGTGGTCGTTGGATGTCCTTCAGAGATGGAGCGACGATGAGAGGGCGGTTATGATGGTGCCACGTGGTGCCATCATGGACATCCATCTTCTTTTCCTTGTATCTGGTGATGTAGACCTCCAATTGGGTTGATTTTTACATTGTTGGACTGCGCTCATTGATCCAGATCCATCGGTGCAATTGGATCTTTCATCTAAGGCTCGGATCTTTGTCTTTTGGCTCCATGATCTCCGCTCTTTAATGGACTGCACACGATGCATTGGTTGTCTAATCGAGACGATTTCGAAAGCGTTGGACTCCCATCATCGTTCTAATTAGATCTATCTGGTATGATCTGTCATCCGCAGCTTCGAATCATCTGCGATTAAAATCATCTCTCATTAGCACATCAAATGACGATTTTATCTATGCAGCTAATTAAAATAATCATTATGCAAATTACGATGCTTATGCATACATTGTTCCTAAGTTATGCTAGAATCTAGCTTAATTCAGGTGTTTTAAGTTGCATGATTATTGTGCAATCAGTGTCCCCTTCCTTAATGTATCAAGTCACTCAAGCAAAAGGTAATACCACCATCACAAAGTGAAATAGGAGGGCTTGCATCAATGGAGAGGTCGATGCCTATGGCCTTAAGGGTTTGAGACCTAGTGCGATGCTTATAGTGCATGCTAGATGTAGGAAGTGTGCATCACATCACAAAAAATGATTTTTCTTTTGAAAATCGCAATCAAGTTGTTTAAACACTTCCTATATATTTTACGCCTCCTCTTTTCAAAAGTAATGTGACCAGTTGATTAATCTTTTAAAATTAGGTTTAGTAGTCCTCTTTAATTACGTCTAGAATGCAATGCATGTACAGATAATTGATGCAAAAAGATAGCAATTATGCACCTTGCTCTAGCACTCTACGATGTAGAAATGCATGCAATGTAGTAAGAAAAATCTAGATGCTGCTCAAGCACTCCTAGATGATTAGCCTATGGATACGCAACTTCTAGCAGGTAGCTTGGATTTTTTTTTTATATATGTGCAATCAAAAGAAACTAATTACCACAGAGAGAATAAATCTAGTATCTAAAGAACTAGGGCAAGAGAACAAATAATTAGAAAAAGTCTAGAATTAAACCTAACATCTAATAAAGAGAAAGCAGTGAAATCAGGGAAGTGGTCCTCCTGATTGTTCCCCCATACGTCTTCACGTGCATGGGATCAAGGCCCACAGTCACCTGTTGCTATCCTCCAGATGGCATCAAAGTCGACCAAAAATATCACCTCCGTCGTGCGTGCCCATCACATTAGTTCGTACATTTTTGCACACAAACAGAATTAATGTCAGTAATTTAGAAAAGCCTTAGAAATATCACAAAATAATATAAATTCCCTGATAAACTTAATAGGTGTGTTTCCTTCCTGGCAACGTCACCATTTGACAGATCGATCTTCACTTTCGATGAAATTTTTAACATATAATGTCGTGTCATTGTAAAGCTTTTGTGGTAGAAAATCAACTATCAAAACATTTAATATTTGAAATCTAACCACGATAGATTAGGTCATTTCCACAAGGAGGAATTAGCCTATTAAAATAATAAATGATGATTTGTCTATTCAGGACTATCAATTGGTAAGCATATGAACCATTGCAACCTTCTTTCCAACATGAATCCTCATTCTATGCAATTGAATAAGAATAGAGGGAGTTCACATGCAAAATCACTTCAATATAATATGAGGTAAATAAGTGAATAGTGATCGTGAAATGGCATTAATGGTAAATTTTAATCGGAGGACAAATAGGGGATTTGCTGTGGATGTCGCACGCACACACGAGGAGGTCCTTACCGGTGGCTTGTCTGCCGCTGGTGGTGTGCCGGTGAGGGTGCTTCGCAACGGAGGTTGCGTGACGACAAGAGGTGCTCGGAGCCGGCGACCAGAGGCAGAGGAGAATAGGCCAAAGGTGCTGTGCGTGCGTCGAGTGTGGCTGCACATGGCCGCTGCAATTGGCGAGGATGCTTAATCGATGCTTGGAGTCGAGGTTGGAGGTTGGAAAAGGCTCGATGGAGGTGCTGCGTGTTCGGCACTTTGTGTTCTTCGTGTGTGGAAGAGGGTGAATAGTGACAATGGAGGAAGAAGAAGAAAGAACAGAGAAGGCAGGAAGGGGGGGCTGCTGCTTTAAGGAGGGTGGCACACACGTTGTCACCATCTGTGCAGCAATGGCGAGGGCGACGTTGAAGATGACCTAGGCGACAGTGCACGCATTTTGCACAATGCGAGCTTCGTTCTCGTCTAGAGAGAGGAGGCCCCCTTGTTGGGTGTGGGCATCTCTTCTATAGATGTTTCCCTTCGAGCCTTCAGGACCACCTCATCATCAAAGTTGTTGGCTGAGACGTTGCAACCGAAAGGTGGTGCAGTTGCATGAAGCTCAGCCAACTTGGGTTGGAGGTGGGTACTACAGGGAAAGAAAAGATAAAGAAAAAAGAAAATTGGATTATTTACAAAAATAATTTAAAATAATGTGTGTAATACATGCATGCCACTATAATGCATGCTATCTTTTATTACATATGAATGTAATGTATGAAAAATGCATGCAAGCACTTTTATGAACTAATCTATTTACATATTAAAGCCTGCTATGTACATGTAGACATTACTCTAATATATAGGCATTTATATATTCAATTAACTCACAAATGCGATCTCACTAGGTTGCCCAAAAGACAAGTCAATGCAAAACTATAAGTGTAGATTGCTTAATTTTCAAATAAACTTGAGTCTATCTAGCAATGATTTGTCATTGGTAGAGGTGTAAGATGGCATATGGTTGACTAGACAGATTAGTGAGGAGGAGGTTCTGGCTGGCATGAGGGGATTGAAAGCTAAAGAGTCGCCTGGATCTGATGGTTTTCAAGTCCTCTTCTATAGGAAGTTTTGGCCTATTGTTAGGGAGGATGTCCTTGGAGTAGAGGAGTTACAAGAGGGGAACTCGGGCTTTGAGAGGCTAAATCGCTTCCTTCTCTTTCTACTGCCAAAGAGACCAAGTGCGAAGACCCTAGGAGACTATAGACCCATAGCCCTCTCAAATTCCATCTATTTGATCATTGGAAAGGTGATGGCAAATAGATTCCAAGAAGTCCTCGCTGGTTTGATCAGCCTGGTGCGGTCGACTTTCTTAAAGGGTCGTTCTTTGCAGGAGTCTTTCGTGATGGCGCAAAAGATGGTGTCAACTTGGACATGATGACGTACAAAGGCCTTCCTGTGGAAGGTTGATTTTTCCAAGGCCTACGACACAGTGTCCTAGGCCTATCTCTGGGAGGTCTTGAGTAGAAGGGGGTTCCTTGAGACCTGGGTGAGATGCGTCAAAAGGTGTGTGACAACGACATCCTTTTCTCCCCTCCTCAACGATAGGCCTATAGGCACTTGGATCTAGCCATAGAAGGGGGTGCGTCAGAGGTGCCCCCTTCCACCACTTCTTTTCATCCTAGCAGTTGACACACTGGCTGGATTGACTTTCAAGGCTGTGGATGCAAATCTCATCAGAGGCTTCACGGTGGAGGCTGAGTGGAGGACTATTACTTCACTCCTACAGTGTGCAAATGATACAGTCTTCTTTTTGGAGTGGAATTTGGCACAGGCGCAGACTATTGGAAGGATTTGTCCAGATCTTTGGAGAGATTACAGGTCGTCATATTGATGGGGCCAAACCATCCCTAATTTGGTTCCATTTAGAGGATAGATGTAGGATTGAGCTAGTGTGGCTCTTCAAAATTCGATAATGACGTTGCCGATGTGGTATCTCGGTCTTCCCCTTCAAGCTAAGAAGATGAGAACCTCAAATTGGGCTTTTCATTTTGAAAAGCTCACTTCCAGACTAAATGGTGGAGTGGTAGGTTACTCTCCAGAGGAGGAAGGATCATTCTTCTCAACTCCGTTCTCTCTATGATTTCAGCCTTTTATTTCTCCATGTTTCTGATAAACGTCAGTTTATCATCATTCTTATGCATTAAAACAAACCTAGCTCTTAGGGTTTTGCTCCACAAATGGGTTTTTGGGTTGCATTTAGGCATAAATTAGGTTAAGCATGCATTTTACTTTTATTATCTTTTTGATATGTTTTTGTGAGTGTTAGGGATAAACAAATTGTCAGATCCCTAGAACCCTAGCACTCGGGAAGGCAATTGGTGAAGGAGAAGCTCAACCCAACTGGAACACAACTTGATCCAACTCACCATAGCTGGAATCCAGCTCACTTGAACTAGGGTTAGCTCATCCTAGCTCCATTCATCTCATCTCAACTAAATGGTAGCTCAAGAGAGCTCATCTTAGCTCACCTTAGCTTAAGTCAGCTTAGATCCAACTCAACTTAGCTGATTCTAGCTCATCTCAACTCCCATTAGTTCACTGGAAGCTTTAGCTAGCTCAACTAAGTTGACTGGAGTTCACCTCAGCTTAGGACCAGCTACATCCAGCTCCACTCAACTCCAACCAGCTAAAGATGACTTCATCTTAGCTCAGGAAGCTCAAGTCTAGCTCCCAGGGACTCAGCTTAACTCAACTTAATTGACCTAAGCTACCTTAGCTACCTCAACTAGCTAGGTCCTCCCCGGGAGCATCAGACCCAGCTCACCTCAGCTCCTTTCAGTAGAAGCAAGCTTGCTTTAGCTTGGCTTAGGAGCTAGCAAAGAACTAGCAAGTTAAGCCAGCTAAAGTAGGTACATGCCACCCTTTTCAATAGCTGCCAACTCCAGTTTAGCTCCAGACTTCTTCTGTCCAGCTCCTTCCCTCAAACCCTAGCTCTAATTGCCTCTTCCTCTACTCTACTACAAGCTAAGCTAGCTTAGCTAACTTAGCTTAGATATTCTCCAGCTCCCTTGGCAATCCACTACCTTAATACCCTACCTAACTAGCTCCACTAACTAGGCCCACCTAAGACCACCTAAGCTAGCTCCACCTCCACTCCAAGTTGGCGCCACCACCATCACCACCTTTCACCCCTCAACCACCACCAAAGGGCACCAAAAAGTTGGCACCAAAACCACCCTAACTACCCCCCTTTTTGGCGCCAACTTCACCTCCCATATCCACCTTACACCTACCCCTTTAAGCCATCACCACCCTACACCTACCCACCTTCTAGAAGCCTCCCATAATTGGCACCAAAACCATGGCACCTCTCCATGGTGATACCAACCTATGGTGCCTCTCCACCACTATAACCACCACATCCCTTAAGGTGGCGCCAAACACCCTCCACACTAGGATCCTTACCCACCTTCCATCATCCAATCCTAGCCACCCATCCAAAGGACATGCCAACCCCCCATCTCCACCTCTATAAAAAGCCTGCTAACCGCCACTAAAACCTCATCCTCCCTTAGTTTAATTCCACCTTATACCCACTTATAACCCACGGCCAAAAAGAAGAAGGAAGGAAGAAGATTAAGGAGGCTATCCCTTGCCTCCTTGGTGCTTTCTTCCTCTCCATTCTTCTTCTTGTGCCATGCCAAAGAGGAGGAGCGTTCCATTCAAGGAGGATGGCCAGGCATTGGAGGAGACTTGAAGGTGGTTCCATCCACCTTAAAGAAGCATAGGCATGCCCACCCCCTTAAGGCTTGCCTTGGAGGACATCATCTTGGCGAAGCTATTGAAGGAAGGAGTTGGAGAGCCCCTTTTCAAGCCTAGGAGCCACTGAGCTTGGAGCAAGGAGCCTCCCCTCTTCACCATTTTTCAGAGGATTAGTGTTTCTTTATTTTGTACTTTAAATTCTAGTAGAAGCTTTCCTCTACTGGGGTTTTGTGTAAAACACTTTTTGCTCATCTATTAAAGTTGCCTTTTCTTTTTAGTTTTTTTTCATTTTCTTTCCTTGTTCTTAGCACTTGTCACTCCCTTCCCCTAATTATTCTAGGCCTCCACGTGCCTAGAGTGAGCTTAGGGAGAGGTTATTTTTGTCACTATGAGGTTAGCTTGTAGGTGTTAGCATCTTTCCTGCCAACAATTTGCGTATTTGCCATCATTTCAAAATCATAAAAATTATATATTCAAAAACACCAAAAAGAAAGTCGATTTCCATTTTGAAGCAAGAGATTCGATTTTGCAAACATATTGCCTCCCTGGACGACCATAGATACTTCCCTATCTAGGTTTTATAAATTTAAGAGTTGATCGATTTTACACTTTGCAACGACATATTTTACAAACCGCGTAAGATCCATATCAGTTTCGACCAGGGAAAGGGGTGCTGAGGCATTTTGAGATCGTTAGGAGGAGATTCTTCTAGAAGGGTTGTGTGCAGGATGGTTGCTTTTTGCAACCTATGTGGGAAACTATTTGCAAGGCCAGGAAAAAGGGTGGCATGGGGGTGCATGGAATGAAGGAAGCAGTAGACTCCCTCCTATTGAAGTGGATAGTTCCACTCATACATGATGAGCAAGGCCTTTCGCAAGAAGTGATACGTGATTCCTATGGTGATACGGTTACTCCTGTTGAACAGCCGCAACACCAAAGGGGAGAGTCCCCATTCCGACACTTTGTGGTAGATGCGATGAGTGCCACTGGGAGCAGTTTACTCCCCACCTTGGGGTTGGCAACCTCTTCTCGTTTTGGTCATAGGACTGGTCCGAGCATGGGAAACTTTAGGAGAGGTTTCCTAGGATCTTCGCGCAAACCACAAAGCAGGAGGCGTGAGTTGCTAAGCACTGGAGTGTGATGGATAGCTCTTGGAGAATTCTGATGACGGAAAACCACCATGGTGCCCCTCGTCAAGCCAGTTTAAGGAGTTGTGTTCTACCTAAGTGGTGTGTTATTAGGGAATGTGCAGGATTATTATTTGTGGGGGCATGGACGCTTCTCTCCTGCCAAAGCTTATGACATTGTCACTGATGAGGGCCTACAAGACCAGGTAGACAGGACCTATCATAGCCTCTGGGGTATTAAGGTGCCCTTCAAAGTGTGGATTTTCCTTTGGTTGGCACGGCGAGAGGGCCTTGTGACGGGGGCTTTGAGGTGAAAGACAATGGGGACCACTTTTTAGCCTTGTGCTTTTGGTTGTGACACAGAAGACAGCATGGAGCATCTCTTCTCTAGATGCCCTTTCACCTAGTGGGTTTGGCATGAGCTGGTGGGATTCCCTCTACCCACCTGGGATACTCTTTGGGACTTACGGGCGGACCAAGCAAGAGACAAGACGAACATGGTGATGACCTTGTGGGCCGTTTGGCTAGATTGAAATGGGAGAATATTTAGTGATTAGTCCTTTGTCTCTTTTGATATTGCTAGAAGGGCCCACGTGTGGGCTACTACTTGGTCTATGTATCTTCTCATTACATAAATAAAAGTGGATAAGTGCCACCCTGGTGCCTCGTCCTTTCTTTCTTTCAAAAAAAAAACTCTTAAATTTACATTTAGATAAAATTCATAAATATGGAAATCGTAGTTCAAAAATGGAGTTCGAGTCGTTCGCAGGGAGACAATCAGAATAATTCACTTTTCTAATGCTAAGAAATATATAAGCAGATTGAATGCAAGATTGCTACTACTAGAATGCAACTAATATAAATACTAGAAGAAAGCAAACAACTTGAAAGCAAGTTGGCAAAGAACTGCTAGAACTTAATTGCAAACTCTAATGTCAAAAGATGATTATAGATAGAAGAATGCTTGAAATCCAATCTAATTACAACTAGAACTAGAAAATAAAGACTAGGAGCTAAGGGCTTTAAAGGTGAAGTCCAGAGCGGCGGCATAGAATAAGATGCGAAGGGGCACCCACAATCTCCAAGGAGAAGAAGAGGACTAATTCTAGTTGTTGGATCAATTTGGAGGTAGAAAGCTAAGTAGGAAAAAGTTTATCCTAAGGGGAGGTGCTTGAGTGTTTATATAGAGGTCAAGAAGGCTTGTGATTGGTTGATCTAAGTTGCCTTGGATCACCAAAATAAAGGGCTAGGAATAGGAGTCTAGGAATCAAGGGGTAAGATGACGGAATGGTGGATAGAATAGGTTAGGTGTTGTTGGAATTGATGGAGGGCTAGGATGGCTTTGAAAGGATGATGGAGAGCTATGATTCTCTCAATTTTTTGGCCTATTTCTATTTTGAATTGCAAGTTGTACATAAAAGAAAAGTTGTATCCCTTGAAATCAGCTTTCAAATGCAACTTGAATCCCTCCAATTTTAAATGAAAAAGTTATAGCCAAAATACTAAAGATGTGTCATGCTATTACGAATTTTGATGTTAAGTTTAGGATTGGGAATAGGATTTGGTTTAGGATTTTAAGATGAGGATTTAGGTATACAATTTAGGACCCTAAGATTTAGATCTAGAGATGGATAAATTATGGTGTATTTTGACCATCCAAAATAGTATTTATTGAAGGATAAAATGGATGGCCAAATAAGATTTGTTGGGTTAGGATAAGATCTTAGGTTTCTAAGTTGTTGTTGGGATTTTAGGTGGATAGGATTAGGTTTTCTAGAGGTCAACCACTATAGGTTTTAGGACAAGGTTTTGGTTTGTCCTAAAGGGGTTTCTAGGCTAAGTAATTAGGTTCCTAAATTGGGCTACGGTCTAGGTTAATTGGGTTTCCAAATAGGTCCATCAATTAGGCTTAGTCCTCTTCCAAGTGAGCTAATAGAAAAAGTTCACTCAAATATGCTCCAAATCACCTGAAATTTTGTATCTGCGTATATAAAAATAAACACATCGAAGTATCAGATACAATTGTAGAAAAAATTACACAAAAATCCACAAGTATGCATTATTTATAGAAAGGCCTAAAATGCCTAATTTGACCTAAATAAATGCAATCTAACCTAAATTGCTCTTAGATTAATACTAGTTAGGCATTAATTAACATAAATAAATATGAAAATATCGCTAATGCAGACCCATTCTGGAGGGTTGTTGGGGAGCGATTCTCGCGCATGTTTTAAAAACAGAGATCTCGTCGTAGTATAGTACACGAAAACACTCGTCAAAAATAATTTATAAAGATAACGAAACTTGGAGTCTTGGTCGTTCGTCTCTGGGAGGCGTTTATGGAAATGCAGATTTAAAATCAATCTCTCTTGCTCTACTTATTCAAAATCACATGTCAATTTATGCTAAGTTCGTATTTATGCATGACATGCTTAGTTGCCAGAGTATCAGAAATTAAAACATGCAACTTCAATCACACAAAAATATTGCAACAAGGCTCATGGTGATTTTCACAAATAGATATATATATATAGAAAAAGATTTTCATTGATTCATGATGGTGTTTGCAACATAAAGCTCATGGAAAGCTTGTAGAGGAATGCTTGAAAACATAAATCTAGCTAGCAGAAAATAATTGCATACATGAATCTAAGGGGGGATTATGCATGCATCATTGGGGGAGAATATAGAGCTACACTATTAAGTAGTAAATAAAGCAGTAAAACTATGAAGAACTATAATATAATCTATCAGAACTAAGGGCATTCAGAGGTGGGCTCCGATGGCCCTTAACTTGGTTGAGAGGAGGAGGGGCGGCCAATGGTGCTTAGGCTGACCCTTGGAGAGAGGCTGAGGAGGTGATCCAACATCTTGGCGTGGAGATGGTGGTGGCCATGGTGAAGCTACTCGTGAAAGTGGAGTGGAGGTGCAATGAAGCTAGCTAAAATGGAGCCAAGAGTGAATGAGTGCAAAGTGCCACCACTAAGGGAAGCTCTCTATAGAATTATGGAATTCTCTAGAGAGGCCTATGGTGGGAGCTCATGGGAGAGTGAGAGAGAGGATGAATGGTGGTTTTTAGATCCACCAAATGTGGATCTAAAAATTGAATGGCTCTTGGTTGCTAATTTTAGCAACTAAGGCAACAACACATGGTAGAGAGTTCTAGAGAACTCTAGGCTAAATACTTTCATGTGGATGGTGTGTGTGGGTGTGTGTGGGTCGAAACTTAGGTGGCTAGGTTGATTAGGTTAGGTTCTAGTGGGTTTAGGTCAAGATAGGTCTCAAATTAGGGTTGTAAACCCTAATTCACTTAGGTAAAGTGCAATTAAACGTAATGCAAGTTTAATTGGGTGTGTGGAAACCTAATTGAGAGTAAAATAACTCAATTAAGTTTGGTCTAGGTCAATTGGACTCTCACTGAGTCCAATTGGACAGTGTGTGCTGAGATCAGGGCTCAATTGGACTCAATGAGTCCAATTGAATAGGCTAATGAAATTGACTATGATCCAAGTGAATTAGGTTTAGTGAGATCCTAATTAGGTACTTAGGGAGGTTTAGAGGTGATGTACTAGGGTTAGGGTACCTTAATTTAGGTTCCTAAGGGGTTGGAATTAGGTTTAGGGACCTAGGAATTCAAGATCCAAGCTTGAATTCAAAAACAGGAACTAGAGAGCAGTTCCAAACGTCTAATAATAGTGTCAAGCATCTTCTTGTGAAAAATCAGAAGTCCAGACTTGTATGGACGTCCAATCAGAGTCAGGAGGGATTCTAGGGTCTGTCTTGGGTATTCTGCAGAAATTGGACGTCCAATAACACTGCAAATGTCTGGACGTCCAATAACACTGCAGAAGTGGGTTTAAGGTATGCGGGAGTTGGCTAAGAATTCTAGACATCTTATAACTTATCTGGAGGGGGTTGGCTAAGAATTGTGGAAGTCTTATAACTTATCTGGACATCCAGATGGAAGCTAGATTTAGGGTTTTAAAGTTTCCTAGGGTGCAGTGACCTAATCTAAGGGTGGCTAACGCTTGGGGAGGGTTCCAGGCTGTCCTAAGGCTAGGATGGACCTAAGTTCTTCACAATTTGTTGCTTTATTCCTACTTAATAGAATAGCATACCTTAACTCCCTTACATTATTATCTACTACATCTAATTTAGGTCTTCTGCTCTAGCTCTGATGCAACACCAGTTATTCTTTATTCTTCAAATCTAACTTTAGATCCAGCTTCAGATCTAGATTCTAATCAGCTTATTACCTGCAATTGACATAATGCACCTAATCAGTACATTATAGCATTATTTTATGCATAGCTAAAAGAAAGCAGTAAAGGTTTTAGTAATGACTATGCATGCATGAATTACGCTAACTTATGCTAAGTCCTAGCCTAATTTTGGTCAATTAAGACCTATGATTGTTGTGCAATCAAGGGTTGAGTACAGGATAAATAAAGCAAGTATAAATGTACCCACTGACTTTCAGAGTCAAGGTAATGGGGTGCAGTTCTAGGTTTTGGTCCATGAAACCCATGTTTAAAAGGTTGGGCTGTTGATAGATGCATACTTGTAAAAGTTCAAGTCCAATGGTCATTAAGTTTGAAATAATGATCTCATGGTTGGGTAATCTTGGGTCTCAAGGAATCAAATTCGTAAAAATCATATGGGTCCTTGTAAGATGTTGGAAATTTCAAAAACATAGGTACCCTAGAATCCAAAGATTTGTTTCCTCTTGATTTTTCCCTCTAAATCATTTCTTTATAATTTCTAACCTCCTTTTTAAAATCCAAATCCTTGTCATGAAAGATTAACTTCAAATTAGCTTCACCAAGTTCAAAATCAAGTTCAGGAGTAAAGGATTCTAATTTAGAGCTTTCAATGCCTGATGAAAAGGTGAAGTTAGTTATCAAGATACCATCAATTTCCAAAATGGATTCCTTCACCTCACTTATTTCTAGAATAGGATTTTCATTTAATTCAAACACAAAACTTTCATACTCAGGCTGACACTGTGATTGATCCTCAAAGTAAAATGTCTCATATTTAGGTTCATTTTCAATTCATAATTTTTCTATTGAATCTTTATTCTACATTAACACATTTTCTTTTCTCTTCATCTCAAGATCAACACATTCATCTCTAAACTCATGAACTCTCCTAGCTTTATCATCCACATTCTTTATTTTTTAATTTTCTCAATATAGCCACAAATTTCATTTAAAGTCCTAATTTCCTTAAAAGCAATCAATACTATCTTTTTATCTCCAAAGGTAATTTTCAAATTCCTAGATTCACAATCAAAATTGGCCTTAGCCATTGGCAAGAAAGGTCTTCCTAGAATAATCGAGGTCCTCATATCTTCGAGAATTTCCATATCTAAGACAATGAAGTCCATGGGATAATAAAAATCATTTATTCAAACAATGGCATCCTTTATCACTCCTCGTGGACTTTTAAAGGATTGGTCAGCCAATTAGAGCATGACCGAAGTGGGTTCAAGCTCCTCGAGTATAATTCTTTTGTAAGTTTGTGTGGGTAGGAGATTGATGGAGGACCCTAAATCAATTAAAGCCCTATCAAAGGCTAGATCAGCAATCCTATAGGAAATCATGGGCTCTCTTAGTCTTTCTTCTTAGAAAGAAGATTATTAAGGATGATGGAGTTAGCTTGTTCAGTCAGTACTGATGCTAAAACCATCATGAGCCATAACTAGATTTAATTAGTCATAATAAAATGGAAAATGCTCCTACATAATCGCCTGAGAGCCATTATTCCATACTAGTCCAATCTAAGAGAACATTAAATCAGGGTTAATTCTATAGTTTTAACATCATGTCATGAAAGAAGAGTAACCACGAGGTTTTCCAAGGATTAATCTAAGGTCTAATGAGCATTAAAGTCTAATAAGAGGGTCCACATAGACAAAGACAAGGTTTCATGCATTTCAAGAACCAATATAGCACATAAAATCCTAATTTCAGACGCGCTTAAATTACAGAGGTTATGATCAGGATAAAATTCATCTAAGTCTCCTAAAATTCATAGGAAAATATTCCTTGAGGTTTGGTATCCTTGATTTGAACATTTGAACCCATTTTGACCTTGAACAAAGTTACAGACAGATTTCTACCCTAATTTGGGTTTCTGTGCAAATTTCCTAGTTAAAATTGGTCAAAACTGAAATCTAACTTCACCATTATATTTCTTGGGTCAAAATTAGGTTAAGCCCAAAATTTAGGCCCAATCAGAGTCCATCTTGACCTAGTTTGCATTTTAGTCCATTTAAACTCTATTTCTCTCAATCAAGCCCATAACTTTTAAATTATTTGCAGAGAGCCCCCCAATTTTGTCATCTTCCTTACAAATCTACCCCTACCACCATTGGAGGTCAACCGACCTACAGACCGACTTTGACCACAACGAATCCCATCCAAATCGCCACTAAATCTCACTAAAATTAGTGAGATTGGTGTTCACACTACAAGGAATCCTTTGAGACAGTTCTTGGGCTTTGAATTGCACCAGAAAGGCCGTGCGAATGCACGGAATTCTTGAGTTCTTCTTGATTCCTAATGAAGGTCAATCAAGCTTCTTTCCTGATCTAGATCTTGCCTAAGAGCTCTATAAAAGCTCCTAAACCTCGCACCGTGCTCCTTAGCTCGGTTTGGCTGCACTTCCTCTTCAAAACTTCCTTCTCCAGCCACCTCCGCCGCAGCTCCGGTGACATCTTCTTCCCCGACTTCCTCTCCCGCTGCCACATACCATAGGCAGCGGGATTGTCTTCCTCTCCTTCTTCCGCTTCTCGACAAACAAATCAAGAGCTCCTAGGTCCCTTCTTCCTTACTGCTCTATCACCGGAGAAATTCCCTTCTTCGACGTCAACCAATCAAAGCCGATGCCGAACAATCAAAGCCGATGCCATCTCTTCCCTTTCCTCCATTAGTTTAGGTCCCTTAGCTTCCTCCCTCTCTCTACTTCATTTTCCTCTCTTTAGGTATTAGATTCGATCGCTAGTTTGCTCTCTCCCCCTCCATCTTCCTCCGCTCTGACAATGCTCCAGTGAAGCCTTCCGCCTGCTACAAATCGCCAAACATGATCGAGTCAACTCCAAAAGCTCTGCCACTTCATGCTCACCAAAACCTCTCAATAAATTGAAAGGATTACACCCTCAAAACCTCCACCAACCTCCATCTCCTCTGCACCACCTCCTCGACTCTGCCAGACCTCCACACACACCCATACGCCACAAGAACCCCACCATCACCTTTTCTGTCCTCTGGTGATCCTCCTAAACCATCTGACTAGGGCTTTTGAGCCCGTATTCCTCCTTTCAGGTTCGCCGACTGCTCGCCATCACTGTCATCTTCCTCGACACCTTCCACCATCCTTCGACTATTACACAACCTGCCTCCACACTCAATCGCTGTGGCCTCATCTCCTGAAGACATCTGGGCCTCTAATTAGCCAAGACAGTAGCACCAACATCTTCAATTCGAGCGATCTTAGCTGCTACTACGCACAAGAAAAAGAGGGTGGGACATAGTCCCACCATGAAAGTGAAAGAACCGCTTGTGCGGTACAAAAGGAAAAAGTGTATGTTGCTATTCGCCCAGTACATCGAGGTGTCGGTGTTTGGAAAATACGTAGTTTGTTAATTATACGAAATAGTGTCGTTGAGACGTGTAAATCTGCAATCAACTCTTAAATTTATAATACCTAGATATTGGGGTATCTAGGGTCATCCAAGGATGCCAATTTCCTAATCACATGAATGGTTCTCTCTCTCACTTCTCAAATCTGAACTTTCGTTTTGTGATTTTTGATTTTGCTGTTTTTATATTTTTCAGAAACAATCGGGATTGAGGCAATAGAAGAGAAGACTTAATTATACTACAACTAACCCTAGGTGACAAGAATGGAGTTCTCTCTTCTAAGCTCACCCAAGGCAAGTGCACCTAGGGTAATTAGAAGAGGAGAGTGTGTGCATTACAACTACAAAAATAACATGGAAAAACACACTAACTACAACATGAAAATTGGAAGGCGAATTAATTCTGTATTACTAGTAAAGTCAAATGCAGGTAGAGGAATGCTTCTACAAGAACATTAAACTACTAGCTAATACAAAAAGTAGAGTGGAAGATAAAGAAGAAGAAAGGGGGATCCTCTAGTTGAAGTTGGGATGGTCCTTGCTCCAAGTGCAGTTGCCCTGCACTTGAAAGGGGTCTTCCTTCTTCCTTGATGTAGTCTTCCTCTAAGCTATCCCATAAGGTGGGTGTCAACTACCTTGCTCCTTCTCTTGCCTGGCCGTTCCCTTGATGTTGAAGATGATCTCCTCCTTGGAGTGGCACAAGTTAGAGGAAGAAGCGGAAGAAGGCACCAAAGGGGTAGGTAGGTTGCCCCCTTGATCTTCTTCTCTCCTTCTTCCTTGGCATGGATAAAGGTGGTATGGGTGGAACCTAACTAATGGAGAGGAGATGGGAATTATGTGGTGGTAGGGTAGGGTATTTATAGGATGGGAAGGGGGGTGGTTATGGTGGATTTTGGAGGGAAAAATGGGAGGGAAATGAAGAGGTGCCTTGGTTTTCCCTCCAAAAATACCTTCTAGAAGGTTTTGATTTTGGAGGGAAAAAATGGAGGGTGGAGATGGGTTTTGATGGTGGATGTGGGGTGGTGATGGAAGGGATAGTTGGCACCAAAATAAAGTAGGAGTAGGTGTCTTTTTGGTGGAGCTTAGATAGTAGGGTAGTATGTTTCGATGCCATGGAGGTGGACTAGCTAAGCTAAGCTAGCTAAGCTAGCTTAGCTAGTAGATGAGTGGAAAAGGAGGTAGAGGGAGCTAGGGTTTTGAGGGAGAAGAGTTGGAGGTAGTTATCTTGAGCTGCACTGGAGCTGGTGGCTGCTAAAGAGAGCTGCAAGGAGCTACCTTAGCTAGCTCAGCTTGCTAGTTCTTTTGCTAGCTGCTAAGCCAAGCTAAGATGAGCTGGCTTCTGCTAATGTGAGCTGAGGTGAGCAAGGTCAGATCTTCCTGGAGATTACCTACCTAGCTAGAGTAGCTAGCTTAGGTCAAGTAGCTTAGCACAACTATGTTGAGCTGAGTTAGGTCTCCGGGAGCTGGACTTGAGCTGGCCTAAGCTAGTTAAGGTCATCTTCAGCTGACCAGGTCTAGCTAGTTGATAGTAGTAGCTAGTCCTAGTCAGCTTGAACTTCCTATGAACTCTTCTGAGCTGGAAGAGCTAGAATGGAGCTGGGATCAACTGTCTTTAGCTAGTTTGAGCTACCATCCAACTAAGGTGAGCTAAATGGAGCTAAGGTAAACTAGCTAGAGCTACCATTCAGCTGAGATGAGCTGAACGAAGCTAAGGGTGAGTTGATCCAGCTAGGAGTTCGGATCCAACTGGGATGAGCTAGATCTAACTAGAATTCAGTTGAAATGAGATGGATCCAGTTGGGATCTAGCTGATAGGAGCTTCTTCCTTGTCTTCTACCTTCCTGAGTGCCAAGATGTGTGGGATCTAACATTCTGCCTAATCCTGACACTCAGATAAATGCATCAAAATTACATTAAAATGCAATGCATGCCTATCCTAGGTAAATGCCTAAATGTAGCCCAAAAACCCATTTGCAGAGTTAAAACCCTAAGAGCTAGGTTAGTTTTGGGGCATAAGAATGATGATAAGCTGACATTTATCACACCCCCATGCTTATCTTTTGCTAGTCTCTTAGCAAAACTATTTTCATGGAACGGATTTTCTAGGAAAGACTAATTTTTTTTTACTTTTAAGGAGAGAGACTACAAGACCTTGGTTGATTGAAAAACTTGAAAGGCATGGGATTTGTTAAAGATAAAACCTTGGGATTTGTCTTTGGATCCAAGAGTTAGAAGAATCGAGATCAGTGTATCTTTTTTAAAAATTCACAAATCAACTCATTGTTAATTCAGATGACCCAAAATTTATGCAGTTAGGGTTTCTTTGGCTCTTGAATCCGATTCGCAACTTGCATCAACTTTTAAAACCTTGTGTCTGTGCATGTGAATGCCATCTTTTATGAGGTTGTGTTTTTGGTTTAAAACTTTTTTTTTGAAACTCCCCCATGCTTATTCTTAACTTAATCCTACAACAGATGTGTTGAGATCATCATTCCCATCACCAATCCTCAAGGGGACTTTGGTGCCAGCACTTCAGGATAGTACCATCCAAGACACCACCCAGAAGCTCACAAACCCAAAACACAATGTGGTGTAAAGGAGCGCTCCTAGCGAACTCAAGCTCTTGCTCCGACATTATGGGTAGAGCACCGTCCAAGACACTTGAGCTACAAAATTACACCTTAATGCCCCATCTAAAGATATGGAATATAGATATAGACCAGCACTGAGGTGGTAACATGTTGTCATCGCATCCTCAAAGGAGGTATTTTCCTCCTTCTCGATGGTGGGAACTCAAACCAATGATCTACTTCAGATTTTACCAGGGCCAAATAGGGGTTTTCTTCTAATTTCTACATGTTTTTTAAGGTGTTGGCTTGTGTGTGAATTTTGACACAAGAATTTTGTGAGAATTGCAAGTTTTTGAATCAGAAGCTAAGCCAGATAATTTCCAGGTTACAAAGGAAGATCAAATCACCTAAACTATCACGAGTTCAGGTGGAATTTAGAGAAGAATACTTGATCTAGTCTAGAGGTTAGACCTAGAGATTCTAACAATCAGATCATAATCTTAATCCCTAGTTTGTTAAAGATTAAATCCCATGTACCTTAAAATGAATTTTTCAACCTTAGTTCCGCTTTTCAAAATTTTCCTCTAAAAGTTATTCGATTTTTCTATAATGAGATACATGCAAAAGAAAGAAAATGCATATTTTTAGGTTTTGAAAATCCTAAATCGATCGTCAAAATTTAAAAACACCCACCATGCTTATGATATGCAATGTCCTCATGCATTAGGAGGGAAAAGAGATCACCTTAGTGAAAAGTGATCGGGTTTAGGATGGTCAAAACCTAGAAAAAGAAAGAGAAAAGGAAAGCAGGAAAAATGATGGATTACCTCCTATCCAGTGCTATCTTTTACACCTATTCAGCTAAGCGTGAAATGATGCACGAAAAATGGACAATCATGTAAATAATTGGACACTTGAATGTCCTCAAGAAATGTATTTTCCTCAAGATCCCTAAAAAGATGATTGGTAAAGAAATAGGGATCAAAATGAAATAGAAAGATGGAAGAATGACCTAGGTCTAGCCATGGTTTGAGTTCATGTAAAATGCCAAACTTGGGTGGGTTGGGTGATAGGTCCAATGGAAAGGGAGGGAGAAAGTAGTCAATGAGATGTAGGGTGGGTGAAGTTAGTGTGGATGCTTTTGTTGAAAAATCAGGAAGATTGAAAGAGTAAAAGTCAAACCCTAGTTGATCTGAAAAGTCTTGGACCACATAATCATCCTTAGAATTGGAATCAATAAAATCTAGATCCATGGTGGTCAAAGCTGGGTAGGATTTGATCAACATATACTTCTCAAATATTGCTTCCATTGTATTATCAGTGTTCTCAAAAATTTCATGATTAATGGACCTCCTGGAAGCTTGAAATAAATCTAATGAGAAAGTCTGGTTACTGCAACTTATATTCATTTTCCCAGAATGAGAACTGATATTAGCTGTTACAGTAATCAGAAAGGGTCTTCCAAGGATGGCATCAATGAGAGCCTCAGGTACCTCTATGTCAAGGACCATAAAATTAACCAAAAGTAGATAATTCCAGACCTTGACAATACTATCCGCAACAATTCCCCACGGTTGAATGATAAATCGATCTTCTAATTGAAATTGAACCTTAGTAGGTTTAATATCACCGAATCGAGATTCCTCGAATAAGATTGGGGGAATGATATTAACAAAGGTACCTAAGTTGAGAGGGATGTGAAAAAAGGTGGTTTCATTTATGACAACCGAGAAGAGTGATGCGCCCAGGTTCTTTTTTGTTAAAGGAAGCTTGCTCTGAAAAATTGAGCTTGCTATCTTAGAAAGGATCGCCCTTCCTAGATTCTAGGCCTATCGTTTTGGAGTATATCTTTCTTTCAACAATTTAGCATAGGCAGGGGTGGCATCTAGGAGGGGGATATTAGTCTCGACTTGCCCAAGTAAGTCCAAAAGGTCTCGGTAAGAGGGCTCTGATTTCTGATTAGAAGGATTGGATTGCAGTGCTTGAGGGTGAGAGATAGGATTTGAATCTTGTGTTTTGGTTTTCTTTTTCTTCTTCCTGGGTGGAGTTAGGAGAGTCGATTTGCATAGGTTGAGAGTGGGTTTCATCAATTTGATTTGAAGGCCCTAAATTGGTGGTGGTTTTCCCATTCCTCAATGTATCTACATATGCAGTTTGGTTGTCACTAGGAGGAAGAGGGGGGGGCCTGTTGTTGATGGAAATCGAGTTGGTGCTGTTGACGAGCGAAATCAAGGTTTTAAAAAGTGCGTTGTAGTATAGTCGAAATCGCTTTGAAAATAAATAATATTTATAGCTCGAATGAAAGTCCGAGGTCGAACACAGGGAGCAATATGAATTCACACATTAATCTCAATAATGCAAATGAGCACAAGAATTTAAACCAAATAAACTACTCAAAAATGATAATCAGTGTAGAACATGAGTATAACAAGAATTCAACATGATAAAAAGAAATCTACAACAAGATAATGGTGATTTAGATCAACAATTATTTAGTATAGTTATATATAAACTAGAGTAATCAATAATGCCACAGTAATCAAGACCAAATATCCACACAGTAGCTTGAATGCTACAGTAGTAATCAGACGTCTCCTTTGGAGATCAAATGCCTTAAATGGCCTTTTTCTTTGTTTCTCCTTTCTCTTCTCTCACTTTTTTCCTTCTTCTCTTCTTCTGCTTCTTCTTTCTTCTTCTTCTTAAGCCTTCTTCTTCACGCATGAGCCTCCTTCCTTTCTTCCTTTTCTTCTTTGTTTCTTCACACACAGAGGGCATCCATCGCAAATTTTAGCTAAGTGTCACACAGGGCAAAACCCTCCCTTGCCTCGTGCTCTCTCTCTCTCTCTTTCTCTCCTCTTAGGTTTCACCCTCCCCAGGGCCACTCAGGGTAGTCGGGTAATCGGGTAGGCGCGCACCTGAGTCCAAGCTCACCGGTAGTGGGTGGTGAGCGATGAGTAAAGGCTTTGTGGGTCGGGTGCACCAGGTCCGCAAGGAATATGTCGCAGATGAGGCACGTGAGGGGGCGAGGGACTGGTGTGTACTCAAATAGGTCTTATTAATATGGTGATATTATCGTTGAAATTTGTATAGTGAGTTAACCTAAATCGAGTCTACACTAGTTTCACAAAATTTTTAACCTAGCCTACTTGATTTTATCTTGGTCACTTTTAGGCCCAGGGTCGATCTCAGGGAGATGGGGATTAAGAGATCAAGGAGTTTCTACACCTTTCCTAAAACATATCTCTTCCTTGTGTTTAGTATTTTTTTTGTTCTTCTACTTTTAAGATTTTTTTGTGATAATGTTGTTCTTGAGGCACACCCTCAAAAAATGAAGTCCTTGGCCTTGAGCCAAATGGTCCTTGGCTTGAAGCCAACTTAGGGTTCCAAAATTGATCTTGTTACTCACAAGATCAAGTACCTACAAGATAAGAACTATCTTTTCTCTTTTATACATTTGTTTTGGTCTTTTTTAATAGCAAGAAATAAAAGACAAATGAAAGCAAACTAAATTGCAAGGAAAGAAATGAAATGAAATACTTAGCTTAATATAGATATATGTGTATATATATGTAGTAGATATAGAATAGATATATATAGTTATATATTAAATAGATAGGGGTGGATGTGAAAATGGAGATGGAATGTAGCACGATATCAAGTAGGTCCACATCTAGCAAGACGCAACCAACAAGACTAAGTGTCGTGTGGAGTGTGGAGTGAGTGTGTGTGAGTGTGGGTGGAAGCACTTGCTTTGCACGGGTATCGGGAAATATTGGCAACTGGTGCGAATAATCCCACGATACGATGCGCGGTGAAGGGGTGAGTGCATGGGTATGTGGGCAGTAGATGTGAGGTGAATATGTGTATGGGAGAATGTGGATATGTGGATATATAAGTATCTATACACACACACACACACATATATATACACACACACACACACACACATATATATATATATATACACACACATATATATATATACACACACATATATATATATACACACATATATAGACATATATATATATATAGATATATATATATATGTATATATATACACATACATACATATATATATATATATATATATATATATATATATATACACACATACATATATATATCTATATATATACACACATACATATATATATATATATATATATATATGTATATATATACACATACATATATATACATACATATATATATATATATATATATATACACATACATATATATATATATACATAGATATATATATATATATGTATCTAACTATATATGTGTGTGTGTGTATATCTATGTATGTATGTATATATATTTATGTATATATATGTAGATATATGAGAGTGAGAGTGTGTGAATATATATGTGTGTGTGTGTATGCGGGTAAGTGTGTGAGTGTCTGTGAGTGAGCATGAGCGGTTTAAGGCATCTGGAGGGTTGGAGCATCGTCTGGAGGGAGAGAGTGGGTGTGTCTAAAGAGCATGTGAGCGCTAGCACTGGGAAGCTGCGGGGGTGCTCACAAGCATAGGGATGAGCTGCAGTGCACACTGAAGATGGAGTGCACGCGGATAGTGAGGGCATGGTGACCGGCTGGAGCGGGTGATGTGAGGAGTGAAAGAGAGCCAGGTGACCGGATAACTGAGAAGCTCCTCAATCATGCACTGTAGCCGCATGAGGTCGCGGCTACAGTGCCAGGGGCAAAATGTGACCAGGTAGGTCGCGATGCTACCGATTGAGCAGCGCATAGGGAGAAGCGGTGGTCGTTTCTTACCTCAACTCAGTTAATTAAGTTAATTTTACTTAATTATGAGTAGAGAAAAGTAACTTAGGTTAACTCGAAATTGTGTCGGCTGTGTAGTATAGGGTTGAATTAACCTAACATTTTAGAAATTGTTTACTAGTTGAGTCCAGGTCATTCGCTGGGAGGTATAATTCTTTCTAAATTCACTAGTTATCTTTTATTCTTCTTTATAAGTATAGGAGGTATATTTAAGTTATCTATAAAAGCATGAATTTTGCCAAAAATTGATTTAAATGAAATAACATGCAAAATCCCATATGAATTCTCATTTTCAATATTAAAAACATGTAAATTCTCTATTTATTTCAAATGTTTTAAGGCAAAGAAGAGTTTATTTAATCAAAACATGCCTTAATATAACAATTAAGAACAAAAAAAAATTAAAATATGACAAGAAAATCAATTTCTTCTCCTTATTCTTCAGCCTCTCTTCTTTCTCTTCTCTTTATCTTCTTTTTCTTTTATTTCTTAATCCTTTATTTTTTTTCTCTTTCTCTTTCTATTTTCTTTTCTCTTCTCTCGATCTCTTTCTTTCTTCTTTTCTTGGTTTCTCTTCTCTTCCTGCCTTCTTCTTCTTAAGCTTTTCCATAGCACCTGCTTGCCTTCTCCTTTCTTTTTTTTAGCTTCCTTTAGTCTTTAGCTTTCTTCCCCTTACGAGTTCTTCTTCTGTACCCTTTCTTCTTTCTTTCTCCCTTAACCTTCCTTACCCTTATTCCCTTAGCGATTTTTCTTTCAGCACTTAGCCTTTAGCTCTTTCTGCTCCCTAGCTTTAATTGAATCAGGTTAATTTTCCTTTCAACCAAAAATTTATTTCAGATTTGCGGCGAGGTCCTTTCGAGGATACACAGCACCCTGAGATCAGGGTGGGACCAGACCCTACTCGGTCCTCGCCTAATTTCATTAGGGTTTATATTCAATTTTTTTTTCTTTCTTGAGCCAAACCGACCCTCTCTCTAGCCGAACCAACTCAACCGCCTCCCAGGCCTCGCCCTCCCAGGGCCAATCGCACACACATGCCTACTCAGGTGCACACCCACAGGCACACTCGCCCACACATACACACGCTATGCTCAAATGGTCAGGTTTTCTTTTTGCGCCAAGTGCTGACGACTGAATCAGCTACTTAACAAAATGCTTTTATACTAAGGCGTGCGTTCTGAAACTTCCAATGTGGGACTTAGTTATCCCCCTCCAAACCCAACTTCAAACGTCAATTTCTCCCTACTCAGAGCTCCTCAAGCGAAATAAAGCTTGATGGAAAGCTCTACGGTGGCTCTACATGATTCCAGGGTCAATTTAAGGTTCAAAGGATGATTTCCTTTTCGATTTGATAGGTAAAATTAGGGGGTTCCTACAGGTTTTCTTATGCCTGGGAATCGAATTAGAGTTACTATGTCTTCAAGGTAAATGTTTTAGCTTATCTAAGGGTCTGAATAGGTTATACAGGTGATTCTGCAGTTGCTTGTATAGGTTTTAAGCTCTCAAAAGCTTCAGGATGCACAGGGAAACTTCAACACTTCTCTGACAACTCAGAGAACAAAATTTTAAACTCTGAAAGGTGCAACAGATAGTTAAGGACATTTCTAATTGATTCAAACAGACTCTAAGGAATGTAATAAGCTCATCTGGGTAGGATTCATCTTCAAAATCATCCAAATGATACTGCCATCGGTTTGGGTTCAAAAACAACCCAAACTGGTAGGTTTGCAATCTTATTCAAATTAACCCCTAAAGCTTAACCATTTCTTCCTAGAATCATTCAAATGAATCTCAGAACACTTCAGACTCATTAAATCATCAGATTGAGTCTAGAATCAGAGAATAAAACTCAATTTTGACTTCAAAGCTTAAAATTTAACTTTCTGACTAAAGCTTCATTTCAAGAAATTAAAACATAGAATCTCTTCTCCTCAACCTCAGAAACAAGTTCAGACCTCTAAACAGATGTTTGGACCTTGAATTCTAGGGTTTCAAGCTCATCGCCTAAGATCAAAAAGTGGTATGTTCGTCAGAGAATCAAGAAGTTGTTACAGAGATTCGAAGGCAAAAATCACTTTAGTGCATTACACTGAAGCTTCTAGATTCATTAAATGTGACTTTAAGCTTTCTTCAGACTTCTCCAACTCCGCTGGAGTTGGAGAAGACAAAGACCTAACAACGATTCCAGACACTAAAATCTCAATTAAAGTACCTCAGCATAATCAATGATCCTCAAATCGTCAATCTAGAGCTTCTTAACAAATTCTAAATGCTGAAGACTAGATTTGACTCGCTGGAGCATGCCGGAGCTCCAGTGAGTCCAGAAAAATACAAATTGTGTATAGAAAGGTAAATCTATGCCATTTTCAATCTGAAAAGGATCCTGAGGTTGCAAGAAACCTCAGGAACTCATTAAATTCTTCATTTG
This sequence comes from Thalassia testudinum, assembly GCA_037157565.1. Classification (NCBI taxonomy): domain Eukaryota; kingdom Viridiplantae; phylum Streptophyta; class Magnoliopsida; order Alismatales; family Hydrocharitaceae; genus Thalassia; species Thalassia testudinum. The sequence goes on from JAZHRO010000031.1 coordinate 154,138,729, forward strand.
ATCATTAAATTTAAGATTTAACAGTGAATTCCATTTTTAAAGAATCTAAGTTACTTGAAGCTTAGGACTTATTTTCCCACTCAATTGAGTGGTCAAAACAAGTCAAAAGTAATTTGCGATCATAAATATGTAATTAATTTAAGATTTTAAATACTCCTGAGCCGCCATTGACTGCGAGCTTAGGAGCTTTATAGAATTAGGCGTTTAGGTTATAGGTGGTAATTATTCAAATTGAAGTAATAATTATGATCCTTAGATTGTGAATGGGTGGTGGAGGACCATATGGAGGCAGATCTAAGCTCAGTTAGTGCCGCCATTGACAGCGACAGTAGCTGTTGAAGGTGGAAGTGAATTAGGTGGTTAAGTGTTCAATTTAGTAATTAATGATGATAGAAGTGATCGTGGAAGATGTAAGAAGGTGAACAATGAGTTAAAGATTGAAATCTGACATTAAGTTAATCTAACTAACTAATTAACTACCTAGACTACTACTCCTACTCCTACTCCTACCTACTGTTACCTGGATGAAGGGGTCAAAGGGATTCCGCCGATGGCTCATGGCGGAAGATGAAATTAGAGGGAATGAGAAGAATCTCCGACGGGCGAATTTGGATGGGGCAGAGGATCTCCTTGGTCGTCACCTTTGTCCAGAGACGTGGTTGACCTCGGCGAAGCTCCTTAGCTGATCAAGATGGGCGAAGGAAGTCGGAAAATGGTGTGGAAGATCGCCGGAGTTGCAGATGAATAGCCTATTGGGTCGGCTCAGTGTTAGAAGAAGGAAGGGAGCCAACTTACATAAATCGAGGGGGTGGGGGTCTATTTATAGCTGACGGTGATGAAGAGGGCGGTGGAGTCTGGATGAAGAAGAAGCTTGGGGAGCTTAACCTCCGGCATCCTCTCCGACGACGGTGAGGTTAACTCCCACCAAAAATTAGGATTTCAGAGTGATCCAGACCAATGCATGAAGATGGGATGGTGAGCATAAGCTCCAAGAGCTTGGAGAAGGAAGAATGATGTCGGCAGGGCAGTGATCGAGCGATGGAATCACCCTTTATCATCAGCCGTTCAATCAGCTGAAGAAGAAGAAGGAGAAGGGGACCTATGTGCGATGAAACCTAAGGACCTATATGAAAATTAAGGACCCAATTGCAATGAATAGTAAGGACCTAAATGTAAACACAGGTTTTAAAGGTTTATTTTAACTTAGATCTTTTTCAACTTTTTATATATGATTATAAATAAGGTAATTATTATGTTTTCACCTTGAATTTACATTTTTGACCTTTTTAGGTTAATTTATTAAATTAAGTAAAATTACTTAAGTTATTATATACATTATGTTTAAGTTACTTAACTTATTAATTAAGGGAATAACTAATAAGATCTCGAGTCCAATTATTAATTAGATTGTTAATAATATTAATTGAATGATAAAATATCATTTTAAACTTATTTTAAGGTCCTTTATTATATATCCCTTATTCTACAATTAACCCTTATATATTCATATCCTTAGCTAATTAACTAGGAAGACTAGTTAATTAGGGGTAATTAGAGATCATGATGAGTCTCTCATCAAGCGGCAGGGCGTGTGGAGAAGGGTCAGGGTTGGTAGGGGACACATGCAGAGCATGCAGAAAGGATGCCTGAGGCCCGCGAAGGCACGCGAAGGTGGCAGAGCACGCACATTGGCTATGCACGAGCTTCAGAGCTTGAAGCTCTGCTGCTCTAATGGCGATGAAGAAATTGAAAACAAAAACAAAGCAGAAAAGAAAAAAAAATATGCAAAATAAAAAACTAGGCAAGAATCCACCACGCCCACCTGCTCACGAAGGAGCTGGGAGGTGGTGGAGCTCACAGTGGGGGTCTGAAACCATTGTGAACTCTCTCCTACACACAGTGTACCTCTTCTCAACTTGTGAGAAGAGGTGCTATGTATGGAGAGGGTGAGGGAAGGAGAGTGGTCGGCGGGTGTGTGTGGTGTTGTGTGTGTTGTGTGCGTTGCCTGAGGGTGGATACAGTGTATCTAAGGGTGGAGGCCGGCTCTGGCAGCAGGGGAGGGTGCATGCACTTTTGTAGAAGGAGCGCACGCCGCTCCCCATACTGCTGGCATGAGGAGAGGCGAGGAGACGTGCATAGCACCATGCCCTGCTGCGGAGGAATAAAAAAATGAATGGCGAAATTGCAATGCAGCACACAATGAAGATGTTAATTATTGAAGTGGATTGAATGGCCATTTATTCTCACTCTCTTCCCCTCTTTATAAATGCATGCAAGTATATATTTACAAATGCAAGTATGGCTACATAAGATGCATGGGTAATGCTAGGAAATAACATAAGATGGCATATTCATTGGTGTAACTTACTGTGCAATCAAGGACCTCACCCCCTGTCACTTGAGGCACTAAGGCGTAGAGAGAAATTCAATTTATACGCAGTCAATGCCCTTTCACTTGCCAATGTGGGACTAAATCCCACTTCTCTTCCCCTTGCATATCCAAGCAGTAGCAGGCGGTCCCTTCACGCAATTAGAGTAGCAGCTATAGTCCTCTCGCTTAATTGAGGACTTGGACATGTATGTAGGACATTCCCACAACACCTAGAGATGAATTGGGTAAAAAATATGGCCAAAAGACTACACTCATGGTCGGACGAGGTGACGGTGGTGGAGAACGACAGCGAGTACCTGAAAATCATCAACACGGCCTTTCGGCTACATTAAAATCGCTCATAAGGTTCACCGAGTGCTAGCGAGTGTAGTGGCAGTGTTTTCATGGCAGATGGTGGTGCGTGGTGGTCAAGCAAGGTCGATAATGGTGGATAGATGATGTTTGTTCAGAGGAGAGTTCGAGTGGATGATAAAGCGAATGGAGAGAGGGGTTTTGAAGAGTGGATCATGGCGGAGCTGATGGAGGTGATAGTGGCGTAATTCGTGTAGTGGAACAGCGATTGGGCGTCACCAGAGCTTCACTAGAGCGGAAGAAGACGAAGGGAGAGACGTGTGGTCGGTGATTGTTTTGAGAGATAGAAGTAGGGAAAAAGGAGGGAATGACAGGGAATGTTGGAACCTAATCTAAGGACGAAAGGGGGAGATATTCCCACGCCGGTGTGATGGCCGAACGTAGGGAAGATGAACCTCCAAAGGGAGAGATAGCGGCGAAGAAGGTGTCTGGACACCTTTGATGTGGTCGTCGAGAGGCGGAGGAAGTCGTGGAGAAAGGAGATGCTCTCAATTTGGCCATTGGGAGGCCGTGGGACGACGGGGGAGGGGCTCGCTGGAGCTAGGTCGGAGGAGGTCGGAGGTAGGGTTATGAAGAGGGTTTTGTGGCCAAATCCTAGCTGAAGAGCATGGTCGTGCCCTGGGGATCCTTTTATAGGGTTCATGAGGGGGTTCCAAGCTTGGAAATAAGCTTGGGAACCTTGGAGCTTACGCACATATAGGATACTCATTCCTTCAAAGCGTTCGCACAAGCTTTTGGGAAGGAGTTGGGATCCAAGGTTTGTCCTATTGGAAAGAGAATTTCCTAAAGAATCTCCGGTTTGATTTTGGGAAGGTTTCATCAATCAATCAAGGAGATCTCTCCAAATGAAGCTCGTCGAGTAGTATTCTAGAGCGATAATGGTGAAGGGACCTTTCTGTAAAGAATACAAAGAAGTTGGGGGGCTATTTGTAAGGAATTCATAAGTAAGAGTCTGAATGAGATAGAAAGTCTTACTAGACCAAAATGCAAACTTAGTCAAGATGATCTTAGGTTGGGCCCAAATTTTGGTACAAACCTAATTTGGACCCAAGGAATACAATGGTGAAGTTAGATTTAGGTTTTGACCTCGTTTGACTGGGTAATTTATGCAAAAACCCAAATTAAGACAAATGTCAGTCTAGGACTCTATTTTGGGTCAAGAAAGGTTCTGATGGTCAAATTGAATGTTCCAAACCCTAGAGAATATTATTTTTATGAATTTTAGAGGATTTAGGTGAATTTTATCCTGACCAAAACCTCATTTAATTAAGCGAGTCTATTTTTAGGATTTCAAAAGTCATTTAATTCTCAAAACACGTGCAAACCCTTTTCTGCTTGTTCTAACCCACTTGTTAGACTTTTAGGATCATTTGACCCTCAATTACCCCCTGGGAAAACCCATGATTGTACTGTGTTCACGATATGACGATAAACTTGCAGTTTTAACCCTATTTTCTTGTCTTTCCCTCAGAATGGATTTCCAGTGACTTAGGGCTCTCTAGCGGTTATGTAAGAGCATTTATTCCTTGATAATGACTAATTTGAGCTAGTTATGGCTCATGATGGTGTTCCCATCATGTGCTAAGGTATCAGGTTAATAGGAGGCTGATTAGTGTGGTTCTGATGTTGGTGTCCACCCGGGTGTTGGTTCCTTTGATTAACAAAATTTGGTGTGGGCTGGGATGGTGAACATCCTGCAGGTCTTTGAGTCAGAATAACCCAACTTGATCATTGAGATTGTTAATAACACGGGTGATTTCCATAGTTTTCCTTTGCATCTCTTGTAGGGTTTTCATCATCTAGGCATTGATGTCTTCTTGAGATGGCCCAGATTGATAAGTTTGATTTGAACCATACCCTCCAAACGACTTTTGTTGTTGGTGAGGAACCGGATTGGTCTAGGAGTGAGTCGGATAATTCCTCCAATTAGAGGAATTTTTCAATTGCTCCTGGAAGGTGGAGACATTTTGAGTGGGGTAATGATTTGGATAAGTATAATTCCCTATTGAACCATAGAAAGCCTCGGAATAATGATTATACTCAACACAGGCAGTATTCAGGTAATGCAAATTTTCTCTCTTTGAGGTGTTAGAAGGGGTGATGATGTAGACACATCCATTTAGGTTAAAATGCCTATTAATGCATATTCCTAGGCTTAGATTTGCATTCGATATTATAAATATTGCATAGCATGCATCATTCTGCATTTAGAGTAGCTGTGTATATTTTAGGTTAATTGCATCCATTTGGGGTCAGGAGAGAAAGAGATTTATTTTGGAGACTCGGATTGACGATCCAACCGTACGGATCTAATCAGGACAACAATCGGAGTCCAATGCCTCTAAAATCGCCTTGATTGGAGTCCCGTAGCACCATATGCAGTCCAAGGAAGATCAACGGCCAAGGGACTAGGTGATGTAATTTGGAGCTTCAAACAACAAAGCTAACTACACAGATAGATGCAGGTCAACGATCGCAGCCCAATGATGCAAAAATCGACTCAATCCGACCTCTGTAGCAACCCCTACAACGGAAAGAAGATGGATGGCCCAAATTGTGCCACGTGGCGCAACCCAGGGCACCCATGCGCACACACGTGCCACCGCACGAGCACAGCAATGCGGGGACGCGCACGCGCAAGGAGGCATGCACGCGCAGCAGCGACAGCACATGTGGGCACATAGCGCACGAAGGCATAAGACACAGGCGTGCATAGCACGCGCCAGTGTAACAGCAGCGTGGGCATAAGGTTGTCTTCAACAATGTTTGCACCAGACCTTTAGCGATGTTTATGACCGTCACTAAATGTCCTGTATACGAATTTGATTCTTTCCTCCACTATAAAAGGACCCCTACCCCTCTCATTTTTCTTCATCTCTTCCTTTCTTCCTCTTACCACCTCCAAGGCTCTAGAGAGAGCTTGTCCCAAGCCTGGGATGCTCCTCTAGAGTATAAAAGAAAATAATTTTCCCATCTCTCATCCCCCTTCATGGAGAATCCCGTGGCCATCCTCTCACCGCCCTTCAGGAAGAAGATCCTTACCGCGACGCCGTCTTGCCCCATCCTTCGGTTCCATCCTCCTTCATCCTGCTCCTCACCACCTTCCTCCAAGCGATGTCAGAGTGAGTCATCCTCCGAGCAACTGTCGAGGGGGATTCTCTCACCTCTTTCTATCTTTTTCACTTTCGTAGTGTAATCTTCCCTTCTTTCATAGTTGTAAAAAATCATTTGATTGGAAATTCATGATTGTTTCTCTCTCTCTCTTATATTTTCGCAAGTAGATTAGATAGATAAGCAATTGTCGATCTGATCTCTCGCTTTCTAAAAAATTCCAAAAAAATTATAAAAGATAAAAATGATAAAAACAAATAAAACGAAACGTAGATTTTCAAAACCAAGTGTTCGCCTCCCTGTGTTCGACCTGGGACTCGCTTTTCGAGTTTCGATTATAAATTTTATCTGATAGACTCATTTTGCGAGCTACGATGATGGGTCCTCCAAACCCTAATTTTAATTCGCAAAACATGTCGATCATTTTGGCACCGTTGCTAGGGAGGCAACGCTCTTTGATTTTTTCTCGCATTTTCTCGCATTACTTACATATTTTTCTAACCTATCTTTCTTCTTCGATTTATTGTCTTGCAGGAACCCGATCGAGGAGCTGAAGGCGGTAGATTGGAGTAAAGTGCAGATAGAGACATTTGTAAGTTATTACCCCCACCCACCCACTAGATTTCCATTCCATAACTTAATAGCTCAAACTTAAATCAACTTAGGTGCTTGCATAAACTCTAGTATAGATCTGATTGTTTGATTGTCACTTCGCCTCACCTTACCCACCCGCATATATTAAAAAAAATAAAAATAATAAAATACTCTTCTTTTGTGGGATTTTCTGAAAGAGACACACATTAACACACACAACTCTCAACTCAAGGCACACCACTTCACATAGATTCTACCACTTAACCGAAATCTGACCTATGGATCCGGTACACCCTAACTCAACACACCAATAAGTGAGTAGAAATCTGAATAGGTCCAACATTTTTGTGTATCTTAACTAAGTGGTGCAACAGGCCAATTGATTGAACTATTTGGGCCGCACCACTTAAGATAAAAGTGATTCATTAGTAGCTTACCACTTAGGGTTGATTTTTAGGGTTGAACCAGGCACTCCACATTTTTTTCTGATTTCTAAAGGAATACATCATCACCAGTGCTTGTAAAACCTGGAGTGTTCTACTGAACCCTGATTGAACCAACCTAAGGATTAAACCCTAAAAGCTACTAAACAAGGTTAAACCCTAAAAGGCACATCATCAAATAACCTTATTTGCAAACCCCGGTTGTGCATGCACACACATTTGAATTGATCATTAAGGGCACAACTCATCTAAAGGGCCCATCACATTCCAAGAGCACAATCATCCCAAGCCTAATTAAAACTAAGTAGACGTTGACCTTAAGGATTGATTCGCTCTTCAGGGCTCAGATTGAGATTTTTTTTCGATTAATCTCCTTCTACTAGTCCATCTGATGTCTAGTTAGGGGAGTAGCATCAAACAATCGCAATTGGGGAGTACACTAGAAACTAGAGGTGCAAGCCAAAGGAAGAACCTTCTCCCCAACCCCTCCCTCTAACTGGTTGGATTAACTGGATAGAAGTAATCCAAATCATTTATAATCTCAAGACGGGTCCTGGGAGTCTATAGGTCTTTAGGCTAACCCACATAAGGACAGGGTTGATTGCTTGTATTGCAGGGCTCCTTTCTCTCTTCTATTTTCCCTCCTATTCTACCATGTATCCTTTCACATCTTACACGCATTTCCCATCCTACCCTCCTACCAACACTTATCCCCAAGATGATTACTATCCCGACTTGAATTATGACTACCCACTCCTAGCCAGGACAACTTTGATTGGGGATATGAATCCAGACCTCAGTGTCCAGGGTCTAACCCTGGACAACAAGATTATGATTACTATCCTTCCCAGAGCTATAAAGATTATAGATTTCCACCCTTTGATGATCAACCTAATCAGATCTACAACCATGAAGGATATGCTGATTATAAGATGATCTAGTCAAATCTTGGGATGATTCTCAAGATGAACCCCCTTCAGGAGAGCCAATGTCTGAACCCGCTCAGGTGCCTATCGAGGGGGATACATTTTCTAAGACTGAGGATGACCAGGTTGGGTTAAAGCAACCCATTGAGGATGAACCGATTGATTCACCCGAGATCCCCGAGCCAGGGAGCAAGGAAAAATATCTCTTTGAACCAGGAAATGACAATCGATTTTGAGACATATATAAATGAGGATCATGAATTCCTTGACTCTGAGGGTGAAGAATCTCTTAGTGAAGTCTTACTTAAGCATAAGGAAGATGATTTTAGTGAAACAAATAGGTTTAAGGAATCTAATGAACCATTTGATAGCCCAATCATTGAAGAGTATGACCATGTTGGGGTTAACTTGGACGATTCGAATATTGATGATTCAATCAATAGCCCCATTCCTCAACCACACCATAAAAAATTGAATAATGATATTTTTGAGTTCACTAGATCCAAGTCAATCCTGATTCAGTCACAATTGTTGGACTTAGGTACTTTAAATGGGGTGTACAACGATTTGGAGGTCCTGGGAACATTGATTTTAGAGGGTAGAAATGTGGAAATGAAAATCTGGGAAGCTACCTCTGAGGGAAATACGATTTTGGATATAAGGGTTCCTGTTGACCTGAAACCACCTACCTTCTATCAGGACCCTTACGATATCTTTCACGTGCGACCCAAGCGTGGAATAATTGACTATCTTCTAGAGCTGAACTATAATTGGACACCCGATTTTAATGAGTCAGATCAATACGTTGTCTGATAGTTTAGTCTTGGGTTGCACACCACCAAATTGCAGGCCCGGCCCCGCAAGCACATGAATCTTAGGTTCTGGGTGATTTTCATCTAGAACCTTAGAACCACTCATCCCCGGGGCATGGGTCTGCACCACACTTAGTCCACGTCTGTGGACATCTTCTACTAATGGGTTTGAGGATTAATCTTTTGATTTTGATTCTGACCTGCACTTGTGAATTCTTAATTTCTTCCTTGTATGTATATTATGCATAGCTAAAGGCATTAAACTTAGCGCGTGTGTATACTCTCTTCTCTCTGCGGAGCTGACCGGGTTGTCACAAAATTCAGGTGATATTCTGTTTACTCCACCCTTTTTATGGCTTTATTATTACAATGAGGACATTGCATCATTTAGGCATGGGGGGGATAGTTAACTCCTGAAATCATTTTGTTAACTCCGTAGAATTTCTTTTAGTTTCTTAAAACAAATTAAAATTCAAAAAGACGAAAAAAAATAAAATTAGGAGAAGAGAACTTAGGCATTAGACGTTATTAATTTTAGGAAATGATACGAGAGGACCTAAACACTTAGACTCTTCAGGACTTCGAGCTTAATTAGACTGGGTGTCCACTCGAATGTGGACTTAGTCTCGAGTCCTCACCAAGTAATTCTATTTTAAATTGGTCAATAAATTGGGTTGATAAGTATACGACTTATCAACCCACCCTCTGATTTGAGGGGACTTTAAGCCTAAGCATCTACACACTGTTTGCACTGACTCACTTTTCGACGATTTTGTCGGAAATTGGATAGCTAATGAACTGTCTAGGGTGGTATGGCTGGCAAGTTGTCGATGGTAATAGCTCATCGGCTGGTTGTCCAGAGCCCAGCCACACGATCATTCTCTTCCTAATGCCTTTAGGTAAATCTTAGATCAGGGAAGCCACCTACTTAGAAAAAAAAAGAGAAAAAAAGAAATACTTAGAATAAAAAGAAAATAAATAGAAAAGGAGAAAATAAAAAAAAATAAAACCACACTTCACCTCATGAGTATGGCTAGCAAGTTGTCGTGAGTAACAGCCTATTGGCCGATTGTCCAGAGTCCAGCTCACAAAAATGCACGATAATTCCCAAAACACTTAAGGAAGAAGCAGGGAAGTTGAATAAACCACGGAGATATACACTAGGTTCGCTCTTGTGTTGACCTCATAAAAAATTTAAAAGTAGGGAGAAAGCTACCGTTCGGAAAGATAAACCTCTAGGCAGAAATCTTTAAGGTCACCTAGGGTCATAGAAACTTGAAGTCTGTTTTAACGACCGCCTAATGAGTTCATCACCCTTTCATAAGATGCTTAGCACCTAGAGTCTTTTTCGAGTCTTAGGCGAGTTAGGTAGCCGTAAAAAGCTATCCCAAAACTCTCAAACTCCAAAAGTCCAAAAAAAATTAGAAAAGAAGAAAAATAAAAAAATGTATCTTCCCTTCTCAAATAAGGCGAGGACTTGGGCGGTCTGCATTCTGGCAGACACCCAGGTACTGCTGAGTTTTTGTAGTTTAGGACCTTAGTTGAAATTTTCTATTATTAATAAACGACTTAGGCCTAAGCGATCAAGTCCTAATTCTGTTTTTATACATAGCATGTAGTTTAATTTTGCTAGGGACTAGCAAAAGATAGGCATAGGGGTATGATGTAGACACATCCATTTAGGTTAAAATGCCTATTTTTGCATTCCATATTATAAATATTGCATAGCATGTATCATTCTGCATTTAGAGTAGTTGTGTATATTTTAGGTTAGTTGTGTCCTTTTTGTGGTCAGGAGAGGAGATTTATTTTGGATCCTCGGATTGACGGTTCGACCGTACGGATCTAATCAGGACTACGATCGAAGTCTAATGCCTCCGAAATCACCTTGATCGGAATCCCGTAGCACCATATGCAGTTCAAGGAAAAACAACGACCAAGGGACTAGGTGATGTAATTCAGAGCTTCAAACGACAAATCTAACTACGTGAATGGATTCGAGTCGACGATCATAGCCCAACGGCTCAAAAATCAACTCAATCCGACCTCTGTAGCAACCCCTACTATGGAAAGAAGATGGACGACCCAGATCGCTCCACGTGGCACAACCCAGGCCGCCCATACGCACACACGCGCCACAACACCTACACAGCAACGCGGGCATACGTGCGGGCAAGGTGGCACGAACGTGAGCGAATATTGCATGGAGGCGCACGACACAAGCATGCGGAGCGCGCGCCAATGCAGTAGCAGCGTGGGTGTAAGGCTGTCTTCAACGATGTTTGCAGCAAACCTTCAGCGACGTTTATGACTGCCACTAAATGTTCTGTATACGAATTTGATTCTTTCCTCCACTATAAAAGGACCTCTAACCCTCCCATTTTTCTTCATCTCTGCTTTCTTCCTCTCACCACCTCCAAGGCTCTAAAGAGAGCTTGTCCCAAACCTGGGATGCTCCTCTAGAGTAGAAAAGAAAATAGTTTTCCCACCTCTCATCCCCCTTCGTGGAGCATCTCGTGGCCATCCTCTCACCGCCCTTCAGGAAGAAGATCCTCACCACAACGTCGCCCTGCCCTATCCTCCGACTCCGTCCTCCTTCGTTCCGCTCCTCACCACCTTCCTTCAGGCGACGTCAGAGCGAGTCATCCTCTGAGCAACCGTTGAGGGGGATTCTCTCACCTCTTTCTATCTTTTTTGCTTTCGTAGTGTAATCTTCCCCGCTTTCGTAGTTGTAAAAAATCATTTGATTAGAAATTCATGATTGTTTCTCTCTCTTATATTTTCGCAAGTAGATTAGCTAGATAAGCAATTGTCGATATGATCTCTTGCTTTCTAAAAAATTCCAAAAAAGTTATAAAAGATAAAAATTACAAAAACAAATAAAAGCGAAACGTGGATTTTTCAAAACCAAATGTTCACCTCCCCGTGTTCGACCCGAAACTCACTTTTCGAGTTTCAGTTATACATTTTATCTAATAAACACATTTTGCGAGCTACGATGATGGCTCCTCCAAGCCCTAATTTTAATTCGCGAAACACATCTTATGCAGAGGTGCTACAAACTGAGGCAAAAACACTGCAGCCTGGACGTGTGACACCTGATGAGGTGCCTGAACCTAAAAAGTGCAAGGATCATCACTACACTGAGGAAATGGAGGAAGAGATGGAAGTGGCATTGGTAGAGGATGGTATGGCAGAGAAAATGGAGGAAGGGATGGATGTAGCTTTGGTAGAAGGTGGTATGGCAGAGAAAGAGAAGGAAGGGATGGATGTGGCATTGGTAGATGGTGGTATGGTAGAAAATATGAAGGTAGGTGTACCAAGAGCTAGTACTCCTGATCAATGTGCGCTACAAGAGATCTCTGTAAATGCCCTGAATATGGAAAATAGCCTGCCAGCAGCTGAGGGCCTAAAGTTTGGTTCAGGGACAGTCTCCAAGACCAGTGTGGGTAGACCCCCCTATAAACTCAGACAGAGGAAACAAACACTGTGCAAAAAATTGATGAAAGTGCCATTGCAGCTGTGATGAAGGTTAGCAAAATCTTGACTGCAGAAAAGGGGGGCACCCAAGAAACTAAATGAGGATTCTATCTTGGAATGTGCGTGAGTTGCGCGATAGAAGTCGGAGGGCTTCTCTTTTAAGGTATATGAGAGAATGGGAGATTGATTGTGCCATTATCCAAGAGACACATATAGAAAGTGAAGATGATAGGGCTTGGGTTGATATGAAGGCTGGGGATGCGAATGACTGTGTGATGCTTAATTCACATGGCAGGTCTAGGGGTGTAGCTATATGGTGGAAGAAAAATGTGTTACAAATGGCCGAGGTCTCTATTTCTAGACACATGCTGACTTGTAAGTTTGAACGAACCCAGGGGGGTGTGACCTCTACATTACAGGAGTCTATGGCCCCTGTGACCCTTACAGAAGGCAAGAGTTGTGGGATGACTGGAGTGTGGCTGTTGACTTTGTGAATGGGGCTGCTTGGGTCGTAGGAGGAGACTTCAACTATGTACTAATGGGGAGTGATAGACCAAATGGCTTGGTAGACAGTGCAACCACTGGATTCCAACTGATGGTTCAGACTTTAGGCTTGAGTGAGTACCCTTCTTCTGGCACTAAATTTACATGGAGGAATGGTAGTGGCCTAATGTCCAAAATTGACAGATTCTTTGGTAATGTTGGGTTGTTGGATATGTTCCAATTATCCTCTACGTGTGGATTGGAATGCCCCTTTTCTGATCACACACCCTTGGTTTGGGATAGTGGAGAACAAGTGCTTGCCAGCTCTCATTTCAAATTTAAAAAATCTTGGTTGAGAGAACCGGGGTTTAGAGAGATGCTTGAAGGATGGTGGAGGGCCAAGCATGTAGACAGCACTGCCACTATCAAGCTTGCTTCCAAGCTGACAGCTATGCAAAAAATGCTAACGGAATATGGTGCTGTTGTATCTGCTGCGAGACATCAGAGGCGCAATGAGGCTTTACTGGAAATCCAAGGCCTTGATTCAAAAGAGGCCACTGGCCTGTTGACAGAACAAGAACTCAAAAATAGAAGATGGTGGCAGGATGTGGTGGCTAAAGAAGATCTGAAATTGGAGATGGATTGGAGAGAATGTTCCAGACAATTATGGCTTAAAGAGGGGGATGCCAATACCAAATTTTTTCACTTGACTGCCAGCTCTCGCAGAAGGTTCAACTTAATCTCATTAATACTCAAGGGTGGCCAGAGAATTTCATCAATATCAGACATAAGAGCTAAGGCCATCAAGTATTTTAGAGAGTCATCAAGGGCTGTAGGGAGAGGCCAATGGAGAATGGCAGCGAGTGATTTACCTAAATTATCTGGGGAACAAGTATCTAGCCTGATTACAACCATTACTGAGAAAGAAACAATGACTACCATCAAAGACCTAAACAATGAAGGTTCTCCTAGTCCTGATGGTATCCAAGTCTTCTTCTACAAAGAGATGTGGGGTGTAGTGGGAAAAGAGGTAATGGATGTGATTAAGGAGTTTGAGAAGGAAATTTTGGCTTTGATAAAATCAACAAGTCCTTCCTCTTCTTGTTGCCAAAGACACAAGGCGCAGAGACATTTCAGGACTTCAGACCTATTGCTCTCTCGAACTCTATCTATCTGGTGATTAGCAAAGTTTTGGCAAATAGGCTACGGTCAAACTTGCAGGAGGTGATCCATCCAGTTCAATCTGCATTCCTTCCTAACAGATCCCTACAAGAGTCTTTCATCATGGCCCAGGAGATGGTGTGTGGTTGGCAAAAAAGGAAGTGCAGAGCTTTTATGTGGAAAGTTGATTTCCGTAAAGCATATGACTCTATTTTTTGGCCCTACTTGTGGGAAGTTTTCAAGAGAAGAGGATTTCCCCCTCTCTGGATTCAATGGATGAAAAGGTGCATTACAACTACTTCTTTCACTCCCTTGATCAATGGGAAGCCTTGTGGAGCCTGGATCCAACCTCAATGTGGGGTGAGGCAAGGTTTCCCTTTGGCACCTTTGATTTTTAATCTTGCTGTTGATAATTTAGCAAGGTATGTGTTGAGCGAGAATCTACGCTAACGTGTTTGGTTTTTGGAAAAACCCGTCGTTGTAGTTCGAAAGCGAAGGATTCGTGTTCAACAAATAAAATTTATACCGAAATAAGAATTCCGGGTCGAACACAGGGAGGCGAACGTTTGATTTAAAAAACTTCGCGTTTCGTTTTTTTTTTTTGTCACCAAGAAATTCAATTTAAACTATCTAAGTATCTACAACAAATAAAAGAGAGAGAGGGAGTAAGAGAGAGAGAAGGAATACTATACATGGAAATCAAAATGAGATGTAGAATAGACAAGGAATTTATCATAAAAGAGTTCTTTCATTACAACTAGAAAACATAAAACAATTACTCTAGAAAGCATTAAAAGAATGGAGGGAGAAATGTCCTCGACGATCGCTCGGAGGACGAATAGACTACTCTAGAAAGCAGTAAATCTATACTAGAAAGCAGTAAAAAGAATAGGGAGAGAGAAATCCTCCTCGACGGTCGCTTGGAGGACGAGCCGGATGGGACGACGCCTGGACGAAGGAGAACGAAGCGGGACGAAGGAGGACGAAGCAGAAGAACGGGAACGAAGCAGCACGCCGTCGTCGTCGCGGGATCCACTTCCGAAGGGGGACGAAAATTTGGACTTTATCTCGCGAGAAGCATCCCGGGTGTGGGACAAGCTTCTCTTGAGCTTTGGAGAGGTAGAGAGGAGAAGGAAGGGATGAAAATTTCGTATGGAGGGGGTCTCCTTTTATAGTTGCAAGGAGTGGGGGCAAAATGGACATTACATCTTCAAAATAATAAATAAGGGGTCTTTAGTGACGGATAAAACCGTCGCTAAAGCCCCGCCGTCACCGTCGCCGCCGCGCCCACGCGCGCCCGCTCGGCTGGCCTGCGCGCGTAACGCAGACGCACGTCCGCGTCGTCTCAGCCGTCCGATCGCGAGATCGGACGGCTTAGATCGCGCCCGCGCCCGCTGCGTAGCGCGCCGCCCGCGTGCGATCGCGCGCCCACCAGGGCGTCCAATTGCGCGTCGGCGCTATCGGGCGCGCGCGGCCGTTGGATCTTCATCCGACGCTCGTGCGCGCCCGCTCGCCCGCGCCTTCGACCCCCTCTCCGCGGCTCGAACCCGCGACCTCCGCTTCGCCCGCAGTTGCGTCGCCGCTGCGCTACGCGGGCGAAATGGTCGTGCGGACGTTTTTAAACGCGCGTGACCGCAGCCGTTGGATCGAGATCCAACGGTGGAGAGGAGACGTTGCGCGGTCTTCACAGGACTCCTGCGGCCGATTGGGCGGCTGGGATGGCGCCACGTGGCGCCATCTTGGCCGTCCATCTTCTGGAAGTTGTAGATGGTGCCACGGATGTCGGATTGACTCGATTTTTGTGTCGTTCGGCTGCGATCGTCGATCCGAATTCATCCGTGTGGTCGGATTTTCCATCTGAAGTGCGGATTTACACCATCCTGGCCCTTGATCTTCTAGGGTTCCCCGGTCTCTATCTGATGCTACGGATGCCTGATTAGGGCGATCTTGGAGTCGTTGAACTCCAATCGTCGCCCTGATCATATCCATACGGTTGGATCTTTGATCCGAGGCCCCGATAAAATATTTGCCCTGTCCAAGCACATAAAAGGAGACAATTAACCTCCATTTTATTCAAACTACTCTAAATGCAAGATGATGCATGTAATGCAATATTTATATCATGAAATGCAATCCTATGCTTAAGAACATGCATAAATAGACATTTTAAGTAGTGTAAATGTGTTTACATCATACCCCCATGCCTATCTTTTGCTAGTCCCTAGCAAAAACTATATGCTATTTATAAAAGAATTAGGTTAGATTATTTGGACCTGAGTTATTTTCAATCATTAAGAAATTGTCTACTTAAGAACTGAACTTTCAAAGACACAACAGTGCCCGGGTATCAGCCAAAATGCAGACCGCCTCAAGCCTCGCCTTATTCAAAGAAAAATTTCTTTTTCTGTTTTTACTCTCTTTTTTTAGATTTTCAAATTTTAGGGTTTAAGAGTGGCTTTCTACGGCCATTCAACTCACCCAAGATTTGATGAGAACCCTAAGTTTTAAGCATCTTATTGTGATTGTGATAGACTCGTTGACCGGCAATTAAAACGGACTTCGGATTTCTACGCCTCTAGGTGACCTCAAAAAGAATTCTGCCTAAAGGTGTATCTTTACAACCGGTAGCTTTCTCCCTACTTTTATTTTTTTTTATTTTTATTATTTTTTTTTAACGGGGTCAACACAAGGGTGAATCCAGTGTATATCTCCCCGGTTTATTCTACTTCTCCGCTTCTTCCTAAGTGTTTTGGGAATTTTTAGTGCATTTTCTGAGCTGGGTTCTGGACAACCGGTCGATGAGCTGTTACCACCGACAACTTGCCAGCCATACTCGTGCGGCGAAGTGTGGCTTATTTCTTTTTGTTCTTTTCTCCTTTTTGATTTTTTTTTTTTTTTTTTTTTTTAAGTAGGTGGCTTCCCTGGTCTAAGATTTACCTAAAGGCAGCAAAAAGAGAAAGGTCCAGTGACTGGGCTCTGGACAACCTACCTATGGGCTGTTACCCACGCTAACTTGCCAGCCATATCACCCTAGAAGGTTCATTAGCTACCCAATTTCCGTTAAAATCGCCAAACAACGAGTCAGTGCAAAGAAAGTGTGTAGATGCTTAAAACTCAAAATTCCCTTAAATCAGAGGGCGGGTTGACAAGTCGTGTACTTATCACCCAAACTTATTTATTCCAATTATAATAAAATTCAGGTTGGCGAGAACTCGAAAAACAAATCCACATTTTAGTGGATACATAGGCTGATTAAGTCCAAAGACCTGAAGGGTCTTTGTGTTCAAACCATAATATAGTATTTCTTAAGATCGAAAATTTTCTTAAACCCAAATTCTCTTTCCTAATTTTGATTTTTTTTTTTTTTTAATAATAAAACAAATCTACGGAGCTGACGAATGAATTCAAAGATAAATATCCACCCCCCATGCCTATCTAATGCAATGTCCTCATTGTATTAAAAAGACATAAAACAGAGTGGAAAAGCGTAGAAAGCACCTGAATTGCGTGGATATCGGGTCCACTCCGAGATGAAAATGAAAAAGAACTGTATATGTGCTGAGTTTAGTGCCTTCAGCTAGGCACACTATACAAAGAAAAGAAATGAAGAATTCACATGTGCAGGTCAGAATTAGAATAAACAAAAGAATCCTCTGACCTGTCAGCAGAGGTCCACAGATGTGGACCAGATTGTGGTGCAGACCCACACCCCATAATCGAGAATATCTTAGGTTCTGGATAAAAATTACCCAAAACCTAAAATCAGAATGCAAGCGGGGTCGGGCCTGCGATTTGTGAGGATGCAACCCAAGGCCAAAATGTCGGGTTACAGAGAATTGAAGCTCAAAAGGATAATCATTAAATGTGTGCTTGAGTTTGACATCCTCGAAACAAATGTCGTAAGGGTTCTGATTTGATGGTTTCAGCTTAAAAGGAACCCTTCGACTCAATCTTCCATTTCCTCCAAAATTAACTTCCCAAATTAGAACTTCCCCGCTCCTATCCTCCTCATTAAGTGTATCAAATTCCAGGACATCTTGTATATTCATCACCCCGTCTGGAATCTCCAAGTGTAAATGATGTGGCAGAATCAAAATTGACTTGGGTCTAATTATCTCAGAATTAAAATCATCAATAAGCTCAACAGGGTGTAACTGATAATCAGGGCATTGAATTGATTCCTCCAGAAAATGCGATTCTGGATCTGTATCGTGTGCCCTAATAAGATCAGTTTCCTCAGTTATTGGGCTATCAAATGATCTATCAGATTCCTCAGGCCCAATCGTCTCACAAAAATCGTGATTTGAAAACTCGTGTGAGACTTCGCAACTTGAATTTTCACCATCAGGATCCGTATCAATGTATGTCCCAAAATCATTTGTCACTTTGCGTTCCAAGGAGACATACGTTTCCTCGTAACCCGGCTTAGGGATTTCAGGTGAAGAAATCAAATCATCCTTAATTGGTTGTTTTAATTCAATCTGGTCAGCTTCGTAACACTTGTCCCCCCCAACAGGTGCCTGAGCGGGTTCTGTCATTGGCTTTCCTGAAGAGAGTTCATCCTGGGAATTATTCCAAGATTGAATCAAAGCAACCACGAATCTCATCCTCAATTTCGCTAATTTCCCAAGTAGAAACTCACCCGGGTTCTTATCCTTAACATCCTGGAGCCAATCCAACAAAGACTTGTTTAAATCATCAATCATTTCAATCAGGGGCTCCAATCTCTCAATGCAAGGTATTGGCTGAACTTCTAAAGATTGAATGATATTCCTCAAGTTAGCCAGAACCTTATCTTGAACCTGATTAACCTGAACCAAATGAGTTGGTTCAGGGTTGGGCGGGTTTGACATCAATGTAGAGGAATTAACGAATTGAGATTCGTTATACCCATCCTGATAATAGATCATTTCAGATTGTTCATAAGATGGAGATGACCTAAAGGCAGTGAAATCAGAGGATGGGTAAGGATCAGTGTATCCTTCTTGATTGTAGATCGCATTAGGTTGTTCATGAAAGGAGGACGATCTATAATCGATGCAACTCTGAGAAGGATAGAATTGAGAATCAAAGTGTTCAGGGTTAGACCCTAAACACGGGGGTCCGGAATTGTATCCCCAATCCGAATTATCCCAACTAACTGATAGTCTATTACAATACGAATTGGGATAATCGTCATGTTGAGGATAATTTACAACAGGAGGGAAAGAGCGGGAATGCGTGAAATATGTGGAAGGATTCATGAGATACGGGAGGAAGAAAGGTGCCCTGCAATACAAACAATCAAACCTGTCCTTAAATGGGTTAGCCTACAGACCAACAGACTCTCAAAACCCGTCTTGAGATAAAGGAACGATTTGATCTACTTCTGTCTGTTCAATCCAACCAGTTAGAAGGAGGGACTGGGGAGAAGGTTCTTCCTTCGGCTTGCGCCTCCGGTTCCTAGTGTACCCCCCAGCCGCGATCGTTTGACTCTGCTCCCCTAGCTAGACATCAGATTGAACAGTAGAAACAGACTAATCGAAAATAATCTCGTTCTGAGTTCTGAAGAGCGAGTCCAATCCTTAAGGCCAACGTCTACTCTGTTTTATTTAGGGCTAGGTTTGAATGTGCTTTGGAATGTGATGGGCCCTTTAAATGGGTTGTGCCCTTAATGATTGATTGCTTTGTGTGTGCGTGCACAACCAGTGGTTTTCAAGCAAGATTATTTTTGATGTGGTGAATTTTAAGGTTCAAATCTTGCTTAGTAGCTTTTAGGATTCAACTTTAGGTGTTTTCAATCAAGTTTCATTGGCACACCAGGTTTTGCAAGCACAGGTGAAGATATTTTCCTTTAAAGTTTAAAAAGAATGTGGAGTGCCTGGTAGATCCCTAAGAGTTGAACCTAATTGGCAGCTACTAGATGAGTTGATTTTATTTGAAGTGGTACGGCCCAAACAACTCAAACAACTGGCCTGATGCACCACCTAATTAGGCACACAAATGATTACCCAATCTGATTTCTACTCGATTATGTGTTTGGATGTGTGTACCGGCTCCTAAGATTGGTTTACCGGTTGAGTTAGACAATCAGATGAGGTTGTGTACCTCTGTGAGATTTTTTTTATTTTTTTCTTTTTTTTAATGTGGGAGTTGGAGTGAGTATGGATGTCAAACAACAAACAATCTAACCTTAGAGTTTATAAGAACACCTAGGTTGATTGATGTTTGAATTATTATGTGATGAAATGAAATCTAATGGGTGGGAGGTGGGGGGTAACTTACAAAACCTTCCACAGCACTTTACTCCGATCTACCGCTTTTGCCTGTCTCAAAAGAGTACCTGCAATTACAATAAGAAAGGAGAAAAGTGAGGTAAATGATTTGTAAGTTACAAAACGCGAAGAGAAATCAAAGAGCGTTGCCTCCCCGGCAACGGAGCCAAAATGTTAAACGAGAATCTACGCTAACGTGTTTGGTTTTTGGAAAAACCCGTCGTTGTAGTTCGAAAGCGAAGGATTCGTGTTCAACAAATAAAATTTATACCGAAATAAGAATTCCGGGTCGAACACAGGGAGGCGAACGTTTGATTTAAAAAACTTCGCGTTTCGTTTTTTTTTTTTGTCACCAAGAAATTCAATTTAAACTATCTAAGTATCTACAACAAATAAAAGAGAGAGAGGGAGTAAGAGAGAGAGAAGGAATACTATACATGGAAATCAAAATGAGATGTAGAATAGACAAGGAATTTATCATAAAAGAGTTCTTTCATTACAACTAGAAAACATAAAACAATTACTCTAGAAAGCATTAAAAGAATGGAGGGAGAAATGTCCTCCTCGACGATCGCTCGGAGGACGAATAGACTACTCTAGAAAGCAGTAAATCTATACTAGAAAGCAGTAAAAAGAATAGGGAGAGAGAAATCCTCCTCGACGGTCGCTTGGAGGACGAGCCGGACGGGACGACGCCTGGACGAAGGAGAACGAAGCGGGACGAAGGAGGACGAAGCAGAAGAACGGGAACGAAGCAGCACGCCGTCGTCGTCGCGGGATCCACTTCCGAAGGGGGACGAAAATTTGGACTTTATCTCGCGAGAAGCATCCCGGGTGTGGGACAAGCTTCTCTTGAGCTTTGGAGAGGTAGAGAGGAGAAGGAAGGGATGAAAATTTCGTATGGAGGGGGTCTCCTTTTATAGTTGCAAGGAGTGGGGGCAAAATGGACATTACATCTTCAAAATAATAAATAAGGGGTCTTTAGTGACGGATAAAACCGTCGCTAAAGCCCCGCCGTCGCCGTCGCCGCCGCGCCCACGCGCGCCCGCTCGGCTGGCCTGCGCGCGTAACGCAGACGCACGTCCGCGTCATCTCAGCCGTCCGATCGCGAGATCAGACGGCTTAGATCGCGCCCGCGCCCGCTGCGTAGCGCGCCGCCCGCGTGCGATCGCGCGCCCACCAGGGCGTCCAATTGCGCGTCGGCGCTATCGGGCGCGCGCGGCCGTTGGATCTTCATCCGACGCTCGTGCGCGCCCGCTCGCCCGCGCCTTCGACCCCCTCTCCGCGGCTCGAACCCGCGACCTCCGCTTCGCCCGCAGCTGCGTCGCCGCTGCGCTACGCGGGCGAAATGGTCGCGCGGACGTTTTTAAACGCGCGCGACCGCAGCCGTTGGATCGAGATCCAACGGCGGAGAGGAGACGTTGCGCGGTCTTCACAGGACTCCTGCGGCCGATTGGGCGGCTGGGATGGCGCCACGTGGCGCCATCTTGGCCGTCCATCTTCTAGAAGTTGTAGATGGTGCCACGGATGTCGGATTGACTCGATTTTTGTGTCGTTCAGCTGCGATCGTCGATCCGAATTCATCCGTGTGGTCGGATTTTCCATCTGAAGTGCGGATTTACACCATCCTGGCCCTTGATCTTCTAGGGTTCCCCGGTCTCTATCTGATGCTACGGATGCCTGATTAGGGCGATCTTGGAGTCGTTGAACTCCAATCGTCGCCCTGATCATATCCATACGGTTGGATCTTTGATCCGAGGCCCCGATAAAATATTTGCCCTGTCCAAGCACATAAAAGGAGACAATTAACCTCCATTTTATTCAAACTACTCTAAATGCAAGATGATGCATGTAATGCAATATTTATATCATGAAATGCAATCCTATGCTTAAGAACATGCATAAATAGACATTTTAAGTAGTGTAAATGTGTTTACATCAGTATGCTTGCAAACTTGCTGAGGCAGGAATTATCAGAGGATACTCCCTCTCTAACAGGAGTGCTATAGCCCCTATTCTTCAATATGCGGATAATACGGTCTTTTTTGTGGAAGGATCAGTAGATGAAGCCCGCGCACTTGGCCATATGGTTAACATATTTGGGGACATCTTAGGTCAGAGTCTGCATAGAGAGAAGTCCAATCTGGTGTGTTTTGGATTAATTGAGACAGAGCAAGAAGATATTTCTGCTACTTTGGGGACCCCTCACATTAATCTCCCCATTAGATATCTAGGGTTGCCCCTGAGATGTTCAAGAATGAAAAAAAGGGACTGGAATAGCTTGTTTGACAAGATCTCAGTGAAGCTGGCTGGATGGAATAGCAGATTTCTCTCTAAGGGTGGCAGACTCATTCTGCTAAACTCTGTTATTACTTCCATCCCTGTCTTCTATTTCTCTATTTTTAAGGCTCCAAAATCTATGTGGAAGTGCATGGATTTAATGAGGAAGAGGTTCTTCTGGAAAGGCCCCAAGCATGAAGGTAGATTTATGCAACCTCTAAAATGGGAACAAATCTGTCAACCCAAGGAAAGGGGGGGTTTGGGAATCAAATCCTTGAAAGAATTCAATGAGGCTTTGCTGATCAAATGGGCCATTAAAATTCTGCAAGGGGAAGAGAAACCTTGGACTGAATTGGTTAAGGATAGATATGGTCAGTCCAACAGTGCGCTAAAGAGATTGTACCCTATCAGACCATCACCCTTTTGGAAGTCTGCGGTTCGAGCATTGAAAGACAATTTGCACTTGCTGCAGCCGATATTAGGAGATAGTAGAACTTTTAACTTCTGGAGTGAACACTGGCCTCTACTGGGTTCTCTAAAGGAGGCTTACCCAAGGGTCTTTGCTACAGCAAGAGACAAAACAGGAACTGTCAGCTGCTACTGGTCTGAAATCAGGGACCGCTGGCAGCTGAATGAAGATGAGGCCACCAGGATGGGCACCCGACTGTGGGAAGAAAGAAGGAACCTAATTTCTGACCTGGAAAGATTTAAACCCAGGCCTAGAGTGGATGATAGCTATGTTTGGGATGGGATATATACAGTGCAGTGTGGGTATAGAAAGATTATGGAAGGAGGCAGAGGTGGGAGCTATGGTTATATTGACAAAAAAATATGGCTCTTGAAGATTCCCCTCAAAGTGCAAATTTTTCTTTGGCTGTGTAGGAGGGAGGGCTTGATAACAGGTGATCTAAGGCACAAAAGAATGGGAGCTGCTCTTCATGAATGCCACCTATGTGGAATGCACACTAATAACCTCAGCCACATTTTCTCTTCTTGCCTAATTACTAATGTAATTTGGAGGAGGACCTACTAGGAACCACTCCCCTCATGGAACTCCTTATGGCATAATTTTGTAGTGATGGAGAGGCCGCATCTGTGTATGGCTGCAACTCTTTGGTGTGTGTGGAGGGCAAGAAACGAGAGGCTTTTTCAGGAGAGACCAGTTTGTTGTGAGCAAATTGTAAATGAGTGCTGGTCCCTCATACATAGATGGGGATCTGAATTGTAAATTTTCTTAGTCATTTATCAATAAATTGTCCTCTCGGATTGCTATCGTAAGACGATAGCTTTCCTTTTAGTTTCAAAAAAATTCATGAAACACGTCAATCAGGTGACATTGGAATTCGTGGAGCTTGGATAGGTGTGACAGGTTTCCCTTGGTTGCCTAGGTTTGCTACATCCCTATTCGACTGCTGTTGATTAGCTTGTAGCTGAGCCATTATGGAGTAGAAATTAGGTGGGGGGCCTAATTAAGTAGCTCCTGGGTGAATATATTAGGGAAGGAAAAATTAGCATGCAGGTTAGAGGACCTATTTTGATTTTCCATTTTTAAAGAAGAGAAAGAATGCAGGAGAAAGTCTTTTTAGGGAGGCAAAAATCAAGTGGTCCCTCCAAGTGTGGAGTTTTGGACCGTCACCCATGCAAAATGGAAGAAACAGTGAGGAGAGGGAGAGATGAGAGAAGTGTGCAATCAAGCAATACAAAATTATAGACCTAACTTGAATGTGACTCCCTAAAAATTAACCTAAAACTTGATCTACCTAGGAGATAAGAAATCAATAGTGGATATCTATTCTCTCAACAAATCTGGCCAGGCTGAATAAGGGGAGGTTTGGGCCCAAGCATGTCCCAGGAAAATCACTGAGGGCTTGTGTAAACCCGCGCCTGGTCATTTGACATGGCCCCTCAACTTGACACCAGATATAGATGAAAGAATTTATATCAACTAAAGATGACTTAAGACCTAGATAGCAAGCCTATGTTTAGTGAAACCTTAGGGGTCAAATTGCTACAGATTTTATTTAGGTCTAGGAGGCTAAAGTGCACATGGAATCTAACGGGCGTTAGCTGGAGTAATGCCAATTATTTCTTTTTTATGTGTGTGTGAATTGGGTGGGAAGTGATGCCCAAGCCAAGTCAATAGGGGGTTTGCAAACAAGGATTTGTTGTTCAAGTGTTTTAGGGTTTTAATCAAGAATTTGTATCTTTTAGGATTCTCTCTTGTTAAAATTTCAAACAAGGTTTTGAAGTTCCACAAATAATAACAATCAAGTTGTAGTTGGTGGAGTTCAATTCCCTTAGAGTTGATGTGACTAAGAGAGATTGAAACCCTAAAGTTGAAAAATCCTATGCATGCAACTCCTAAATGAATCTCTTTTTTAAAAATCTTTTAAGGTGGTGGTTCAAACAAGACAAACAACACCACCACCTAATAGAAAATCAAACAAGGAATCCAAAAATAATTTTCTTGAGATTTTATAAAATTATTTAATATTGTTTTAGAATTTTTCTTCTCACTGGTGTCAAGAGTCAAAATTGATAGATTTGGGGAATTGATTCTGCAGAAACCACAAATGGCCTCAAAAAGTTTTGATAATTTTATATGTTGTAGATAATTTCTTAAGGTTTTCATAAATATAAAGTTTGCCCAAATTTGATGAGTAAAAAAATTTATCAAATTCATGAACAGTAAGAAAACAAGGTCTGACCCCTGTTCAATCCGTGAATTTTTTAATTTTTTCTATTCAGCAAAATTTCTTGAAAATTGGACTCAAAGTTTCTAACTGAAAGGGTCTTCCATGGATGAAATTTGGTGATTTTAGAAAGCCCCTAAGTGCCTGAACCTGATTTTTGAAAATAAGATAAAAGTCTCGATTTTCAAAAATCAGACACCAATAAGGTGAAGGTGGTGGAAAAGTGAAGCAAACAAGTAACAAAATGAATTTTAGGGTTCCACTACCCTCAATTTTTCTAATTTTTATTTTTTTTGATAATTTAAAGATTTTTAAGAGATTTTATTTTTATTTTTGATGAGAAAAAGCCTGGGTTAGCAACCTGAAGTACACAGGAAGAAAAGAATCATGAAGATCAAGAATGCAAGATGGAGATCAAAATGTGACTAAGCCGTGCCTCCCCAGCAACGGCATCAAAAAGTGATCAGAAAATATGTTGTTTGTTAATTATGCGAAATAGTGTCGTTAAGACGCGTAAATCCACAATCAACTCTTAAATTTATAATACCTAGATAGTGAGGTATCTAGGGTCGTCTAAGGAGGCCAATTTGTTAATCACATGAATGATTCTCTCTCTCGCCTCTCAAATTTGCATTTCTTTTTGTGATTTTTGATTTTGTTATTTTTATATTTTTCGGAAACAATCGGGTTTAAGGCAACAGAATGAGAAGACTTAATTATACTACAACTAACCCTAGGTGACAAGAATTGAGTCCTCTCTTCTAAGCTTACCCTAGGCAAGTGCGCCTAGAGTAATTAGAAGAGGAGAGTGTGTGAAGTACAACTACAAAAATAACATGGAAAAACACACTAACTACAACATGAAAATTGGAAGGTGAACAAATTCTGTATTACTAGTAAAGTCAAATACAAGTAGAGGAATGCTTCTATAAGAACATTAAACTACTAGATAATACAAAAAGTAGAGTGGAAGATAAAGAAGAAGAAAGGGGGTTCCTCTAGTTGAAGTTGGGATGGCCCTTGCTCCAAGTGCAGTTGCCCTGCCCTTGAAAGGGGTCTTCCTTCTTCCTTGATGTATTCCTTCTCCAAGCTATCCTCCAAGGTGGGCGTCAACCACCTTGCTCCTCCTCTTGCCTTATCGTTCCCTTGATGTTGAAGATGATCTCCTCCTTGGCATGGCACAAGGGAGAGGAAGAAGAGGAAGAAGGCACCAAAGGGGCGAGTAGGTTGTTCCCTTGATCTTCTCTCTTTCTTCTTCCTTGGCGTGGATGAAGGTGGTATGGGTGGAACCTAACTAATGGAAGAGATATGGAACCTAACTAATGGAGAGGAGATGGGAATTATGTGGTGGTAGGGTAGGGTATTTATAGGATGGAAAGGGGGGTGGTTATGGTGTTTTTTGGAGGGAAATGAAGGGGTTCTTGGATATTTTTGGAGGAAAAAATGGGAGGGAAATGAAAAGGTGCCTTGATTTTCCCTCCAAAAATACCTTCTAGAAGGAATTGATTTTGGAGGGAAAAAATGGAGGGTGGAGATGGGTTTTGATGGTGGATGTAGGGTGGTGATGGAAGGGATAGTTGGCACCAAAATAAAGTAGGAGTAGGTGGTCTTTTTGGTGGAGCTTAGGTAGTAGGGTAGTAGGTTTTGGTGCCATGGAGGTGGACTAGCTAAGTTAAGCTAGCTAAGCTAGCTTAGCTAGTAGATGAGTGGAAAAGGAGGCAGAGGGAGCAAGGGAGAAGAGCTGGAGGTAGTTATCTTGAGCTGCACTAGAGTCGGTGGCTGCTAAAGAGAGCTGCAAGGAGCTACCTTAGCTGGCTCAGCTTGCTAGTTCTTTGCTAGCTGCTAAGCCAAGCTAAGATGAGCTAGCTTCTGCTGATATGAACTGAGGTGAGATGGGTTTGATCTTCCCGGAGATTACCTAGCTATCTGGAGTAGCTAGCTTAGGTCAAGTAGCTTAGCTCAACTATGTTGAGCTGAGTTAGGTCTCCGGGAGCTGGACTTGAGCTGGTTAAGGTCATCTTCAGCTGACCAGGTCTAGCTGGTGGTAGTAGTAGCTAGTCCTAGTCAGCTTGAACTTCCAGTGAACTCTTCTGAGCTAGAAGAGAAGGAATGGAGCTGGGATCAACTGTCATTAGCTAGTTTGAGCTACCATCCAGCTAAGGTGAACTAGCTAAAGCTACCATTCAGCTAAGATAAGCTAAATGGAGCTAAGGGTGAGTTGATCCAGCTAGGAGCTAGGATCTAGTTGGGATGAGCTAGATCTAGCTGGGATTCAGCTGAAATGAGCTGGATCTAGCTGGGATCCAGCTAATAGGAGCTTCTTCCTCATCTTCTGCCTTCCTAAGTGCCAAGATGTGTGGGATTTGACATTCTATCTAATCCTAACACTCAAATAAATGCATCAAAAATACATTAAATTGCAATGCATGCCTATCTTAGGTAAATGCCTAAATGCAGCCCAAAAATCCATTTGTGGAGTTAAAACCCTAAGAGCCAAGTTAGTTTTGGGGCATAAGAATGATGATAAACTGGCATTTATCAATCGGGTCCCCCACTCGCATGCCTCACACACCTCTCCCGCGGCCACTGCCACGCGGGTCTGGTCCCCTATGCTCATGTCCCGTATACCCGATTACTCGATTATGCGCCCGGCGCTGAGAGAGAAGAGGAGAGTTTATGGGGTGGAAGGGGGTGGGTTTTGCATCTCAGATAAATGCCTCATGGCACGTGCTGGAGGAAGAGGCTTTACACTTAGCCTTTGAGGAGAGTTGGCCCTGTGTTGTGCCTAAGAAGGCCTGAAGAAGCGAAGACCTTGAGAAGCTTTAGCGCCCTTGTGTGCCTTCTGTTGTGCTATGCTTCTTCTGATAAAGCATCTAATGCCTTATTCTGTCGTCTGATTAAGCCTTTGATTCTGGTTACTGTGGGAACATTTAAGTACCTAAGTTGATGTGGATTAATTGATTGAGGAATACTGTTGATTTATTTGAATGATTTGAATGCTTGGGATGTATGCTTAATTAAGAAGAATAATTGGTGATTTAAATCACCATTATTTTATCTTTCTAATTCTTTTTATCCCATGATCTTTTGAGATACATTAATATCAATTTGATAATTTTTATTCATTGCATATCTTTTATTGTGCTCAATTTACTATGCTCATTTATTCTGAATTGAGATTAATGCATGAATTCCATTTGGTCCCTGTGAACGACTTCAGACTCCACGTTTGATTCTGAGTCTATAAATTTAAGTGTTTGTTGTGCAATTTAGGAGTATACTACAACAACCATATCCTTAAATCTCCTCTTTCGCCCTATAACAAGTACTACCTTCCTAAGAATAGATTTGGTGTTGCACTTTGGTGTAGTCAAATCCTTTAAAAATGTAGTGCAAGAGGGAATATCTTCAATTGCATCAAGAGTGGGATGTTGATATGAACTTGTTTAAATAAATCAATCCACCTTCCTAGTCTTGGACTTATTCAGGGCCTCAAGAAAAGGAATTGAGACATCTTGGTCCAAAGGATTAGGAGCCATAGTTTATTTTTTCGTTATTTCTTTCTTGGGCTCCCGAGTCAAATCAACTACGTACACCTTGACCCTCATGATTTGCATCAGGTGTCCAGATCAGGTCATGAGTGGTCGTACCACTCCGTAGAGTCACAACATTGACAAATGCATGAGAAAATTGATTTACTCCTTAAGAAGATGATCCTTGCTATGAAGTCTAATTTAGATTGATCCCTTGGTAAGATTGATTTGGAATTTCATTTGGGATTTGATTAAGACCAAGAGAGAATCAAGGGAGCTTGATGGATTTGGTGAGCTTTGATAATTCCATAATTATTTCACTTAATATGCCTATTTTATGTTAGTTCCTAAGTTAACATAGCATACATAGGTTGTAAATAATGCAAAATAAATAGTCTGCATATTAGGTTCATCCATGCATATGTAGATAATCTATGCATATCATAATGATATTAATTCATTGTAGGAATAAACATAGGTGAAGAGTGGGACGAATTCACATGTTCTCAGACAGGAAGAAGCACAAAATGAAGCTAATTCACAGAGAGGACAAGAGTGCCACCATAATATTCCCCCACTCTCTAAGTTGGATTAATTGAGACTAAAGTTGCGTACATCTCCAATTTAATTCCAATAAGGATTGGACATCTCTACAAATCAATCAGGGAACCAGCAGTCCAAGATAAGGAAATTCGAGGGTGCCACCGCAATGTATCCCCCATTCTCTAAAGTTTATTTAAAGGGGACCTAAGTTCTCTTCCCTCTCCAATTTAAATCCAAGGGTGGTTGGACTCCCTTATAAATTTCCCATTCCAAACTCTCCAACACACTTTCACGTCAAAACCCCATGCACATCCATCAATTTGCCAACCAATTCCAACACCCATTGTTTATTTACCTATTTTCCATCAATTGCCAACCTTGCATGGCTATGCCTACCCATATATCATATCCTTACCCTCCACTTAAATCCTAAGGCTCTCATTCTACCACATCATCGATCTCAACCTAAACCAATTAACCAATCACAAGTGTTACAACCCTATTCCCGAATCCCTACAAGACACGAGAATCGGACCGACTCGACTGATCCCCAAGACCCAGTCGTCCAATGAGAAAGTAACCAAAAGAGCAGTAAAATAAACCACATTCACCATGTATATAACTAACAATAACAAAATACAGCAGTAAAGAAAAGAACTACTACAGTATACACCACCACAACAGTGAAGAAATAAACAGGTACATAAACATGATGCTTACAATAAAAGAGTACAGTGGTAATAGAAAATACTCATTATAACAGAAGAAAAGGTACAGTGGGTACTACACAAGTAAAAATACTGGCCTCTACTAGGCCCATCTCGCTCTGCAGCCACCGGCTCTGGCTGCTCAACACCTGGTCCTGAAAAGGTGACAAGGGTGACACGTTAGCGAAACACTGAGTAGAGTGGCAACTAACTAGCTAGTAAAACAGTAACGTGGACAGGTAGTTGTTATTTTTAATTTCTTTCTTTATTTTCTAATTACTCATTCTTGAATGTTTTCTCGGATCTTTCTCTTAATCTTGAATGTTCCTCGTGGGAATGATCTTGATTGCAGTCTTTTTCGAAAAGTAGAAGTAACACGTAGTGCTCTCCTGGCCGGGAGAGTCCCCCGTGGTGGTCCTACCCTCAGTCAAGCACCCCAAGGTCACTGACAGATGTAACGGTAACTACGACACGTGTGATAAACACATGGGTAGCTACCCCACACTGGCACGCGGTTAGTCATTTCCGTTAACCGGTGCACCCCAAAGCATAGCATGGAACCAGTATAGGGCAGAGCCCTCTCAGTAACAGGGGTCCAGCCCCTCCACAGTAACCAAACAGGGGTCTGGCCCCTCCACAGTCTGCGCACCCTCGCCTGACTACCCTGGTTTGCCCAGTGGGCCTAACAAGTCGGTATAGGAGGGCTAGCATAACCCCGAGGCCTGTGGGGTGGCTAGCACCCTCCCTACACTAGTAGCTCTCCTCGGTACTGTGTACGCGAGGGCCAAAAGTCGGTACAAAGTGGTCAGACCTAACCCCAGGTCCCTGGGGCGGCTAGCTCCGCTCTACACTAAACAGGGGGACAGTCTCTCTCCTTGGTACTTCGTACTCAAGGGCCAGCTTACTTCCCTAATTCTATTCCATTTACCTCTTAGGAGCTCTACTCCTAATTCCCCATAGGGTTCATGCTCATTTCTCTTTGACTCAACCAATTTAGCTTTCATCATTTTAGCTTTATATTCATATAGCTCATGTTCTCAACAGTAATTATCCATTCAAAAACAGGCAACTGTTAACCAATTACAGGCAGTTATCATTTTCTTTTCTACTTTTCCAAGACTGCAATATATATTCAATCTAGTTTTCCAGTCCTGGGATTCATGCCATACCCTAAGATCTATCATTCAATCTAGTTTTTCAGTCCTAGGATTCATGCCATACCCTAGGGTCTATCATTCAATCTAGTTTTTCAATCCTAGGATTCATGCCATATCCTAGGATCTATCATTCAATCTAGTTTTTCAGTCCTAGGATTCATGCCATACCCTAGGGTTTATTAATTATTTCACAAGTGCATAATTTTTTATAAACAATTAAAGGGAGCCACTCTACCCGCAAAATCGGGAGTACTAGGGGCGTGATCGGCAAGCCCGCGTGCCTCCGCAACCCCCAGAGTCGCAACGGAATGGGGTCCTAACACAAGGATCAATTACAAGGAGCTACTCAGAACATGATACAAATACTGTAAATAGGTAGAGGAACTAAATCTGAGAAGAACGAAACTTGAAACGCGGAAAACGGACTTCGAACGGACCCTAAACGGGTCAAAAACGACAAGTCTACCCAAAATCAGACGTCTGGAACATCTTCCAGATGTCTTAAACGATGGCTCAGGTCATACCTTGATCCTGCGCAGTCCTTCAGACATCTAGAATCCCGCTGAACCGTCTGGACTTAGTTTCCAGACGTCCGACTATCACTCCGAACATCGGGAGACCCTCTCCATCGTCTGGTGCTGTGCCTAGACGTTCGCTCTGTGTGGGAGGGCGTGCCCTTGCACCTTCCCGAACGAGACCTGCACACATATGCGACCATCCTCATCACGGAACAAAGCAGAACCCTTCGGCGGAACGACTGCATGGCCGTACACGCAAAATAAGAAGGAAAGGAAAAATATCGTACCTTTCAGACGTCTAGACCTTCCTTCAGATGTTTGATTCTGGGAAATTTTCCTAGAATCAGGACCTCCTCGCCCTTCGCTACTGCGCACGGCCATGCCACGCCGCATTCGCCTGCTACCTGAGCTGCAGCAGCTCCTTCCCAACACCACGCTCCTGCTGCGCACCCGCCAGCCGGCCCTGGCTACTCCGGCAAGCTCGCACCCTCGCAATCTAGCTCTCTCCCTCTCGCAGCAACCCCTCCTCCCCACGCACTCACGGCAGCAACTGCTGCTGCCCTCGCCTATTCACTCTCTCGCTAACAGGAAGAAGAAGAAGCAGAAGGCGGTGGAGTGAGGGTGAGGGAGAGGAGAGGGGGAGTATTTGAAGGCTACCGTGGGGAGAGAGAGAGAAAGATGGTTGTGCCTGTAGGGAGGAAGAAAGAGAAGAAAGGAGGGCGGCGGTTCAGTCTGCGAGCGCATGTGCGCAGACGCGAAATCGTACGCCAAAAAAATTAAATTCTAGACGTCTGGGAAGGCTTCCAGACGTCTGATCAGACGTCTGGAACAACTCCCAGATGTCTTAAACGACGTTTGATGCTAGGGTCATAACAGCAAGCCACCATCGTCCCCTTGCTAGTCCACCACCATTAGACACCCATCTAAGGGCTTGTGTTGATTGTGAGGTGGTGGCATTACTACAACCATTGATCATATCCAAGGGCCCTTATTCCATCTTATTCCTATAAAAACACTACCCCTCCTACACCTACAAATAATTAGTCTTAGTTAATTCCTAGCATAGCTTAGTTCACCTTAGTCTTCCAGAGCCTTATTTCCAAGACCACCATCCTTCCACCACCTTTCCTCCACCTTCAAGCCTCTCTGGTCTTCATCTTCTTCCTCTCGACACCCTGGATCTGAAGCTTTGTTAGAAGCTTCCACAAGTATCCCTCAAGCAGGTTTTAAAATAAAGCGTTGTAATATAGTTGAAATCACTTTGAAAACAAATAAATTTTGTTACTCGAAGTTTAAGTCTGAGGTCAAATACAGGGAGCAAATGGAATTCATGCACTAAACTCAATGAATGCAATTTGAACACATAATATTACTCAAAAATCTAATGAAAAATATAAAGCATGAGTATATGGATAATAGGAATAAATGTAGCAAGAGATATAATGAGGACTTATGGAAAATTAGATATCTGATTGTAAAATCAGATGTCTTAAAATCATATGCTACAGTGCTTTCTTCTATTTTTCTTCTTTTTCTGATTTTTCTTGCAATCTTTCTTCTTCTTCCTTTCTCTGGCTTTGATTCTTTCTTCTCTTTGTCTTCTCTTTTCTTTACCTTCTCTGTCTTCTTCTTCCTTCCTTCTTCTGTTCCTTCCTGCCTTGGCTTTTTCTTCCTTCTTTCTTCTCTTTCTTCTTCTCTGGTCTTAGCCTTGTGAGCCTCAACTTCTTTCTTCTTCCCTTCTTCTTCCTCTTTCCTTAGCTACTCTGTGGCTCTTTTCCTCTTTAGCTCTCTTCTGATTTCTACCTTTGCTTCTTTTCCTTAGCTTCCTCTTCAGCTTCCTTGGCTTCATCCTTGGCTTCTTCTTCTTCTCCTTTCCCTGCAAGAGAAAAACCTACCCCTACCCGTGTGCGCTCTCTTCTCCTCTATCTCTCTTAGGTTAGCTCTCCTAGAGCCTTCTCGGGTTATCGAGTCGAATATGCACGCCCGGGACCAGGCCCACCGACATGCGATGGTGGGCGAGGAGTGCACAGGCTAGTCGAGTATACGAGTCAGGGCCAGGTTCGCAGGTAGTAAGGTCACGGACGAGGCAGTGGGCGAGTGGGACCTCACCGCGTGGTCAGGAGGCAACAAGCCTATGTGACTTTTTCACTTTATTCGGCTGCTCCCGCTCCTACACTTCCAAGGTGGGACTAAATGTCCCACCTTCCTGTTACGTCCACCCGCAACCGATGGCATCCAATTGCGGCTACTACTGTGGCCTTCAGTGCCAAATGCTTGGCTGAAGTTGTGCGTAAGGAGAATCCGCACACCCTGAGACCTGGAGTCTGGAGCGAGGCGACCTGGAACAAGTTTGCAAGCAAGCTTCGTGCTTGCTTCAATGCCTGCAGGGCTCCTGTACCTGCAATCATGCAAACATCCTTGAGACCTCATCAGAACACGCAGGGAGCTTTGCTGAGACACGGCGAACGTGTTGCTGGTGTCAGCGCGACGTGTGGGTGGTTGTGATGGTGGATCGAGGGCACCCTATAGCTGTGAAGGTGGGTGTGTTCAGGGGGCATTCTGAGGGCTTGGCGTAGTGAGTGAGGTAAGGGATTACATTCAGTGAGGTGTGGCGATGCTCATGGAGTGGTTGGCAAGGCAGATGGAGGTGCAGAGCGGTGGGGACACCTCGCCGGAGTGTGGCCGGAGATGAAGAAGGTGGTGGTGATTTGTGGTGTCGAGGGATAGTTTTAAGAAACAAAGAGGGGGAACAGGAAGAGGAGAGAGGGAGGAAGTATCTGACCTGGTCTAAGGACAAAGGAGGCAAGGATGGTGGATGGCTCGTGTTTGCCGTCACCTGAGACGAAGACCTCCGTAGGTGAGGCGACAGTGACGACAGGGGCCGAGGCGGCGTCAGGCTGGTATGGCCGACATGGATGAATGAGAAGGTAACCCAACCACTGGTATTGTGGTTGGGTGACAAGATAGGGAGGACAGAGTTACCAGAGCTTGTGGAGAAATTGTAGCCAGCGAGGAGAGAAAAAGGTGGGGTGGACCGATCCAAATCTAAGCTAAGGAGGTGCGGAATGATCTGGGGAGGCTTTTATAAGCCCAGGCAGGAGGTCTTGTGCTTGGAAGCCAAGCTTCCAAGCATGGGCATGTCGTCGGAGATGGAAGGTCAAAAAGACCCAAATCTCTCATGCGATTGCATGAGAGATTGGGTACAAATTAGGGCTTCAAATTAGGTTCATACCGGAGGAGATTTCTCAGAGAATCTCCCTTTCAATTTTGAAGGGAATTCTCTGAGAAATCAGAGAGTTTTTGCCTTTGAAACGTTGCCGGAGTAAGATTCCCTCCACTGTAATGGCAGAGGGACCTAATTGCAAAGAACAACGAGGAAGTTAGGGGGTTTTTGTAGAGGTTTTCAAAAGTTAGGGGTAGAAATGTAATTGGGCTAGACCTGTTTGCAAAGTAGGTCAAGGTGAATTTTCCTTAAGTCCAAATTTTGGTACAAACCTAATTTAGACCTAAGGAATCCAATGGTGAAGTTGGATTTTAGGTTTGGCCACATTTGACTGGGCAATTTACATAAAAACCTAATTTAGGGCAAACATTTGACTGGGACCCCAATTTAGGTCAAAATAGGTTCCAAGGGCCAAATTAAAAGTTCTAAACCCTAGAGAATATTTTTCCATCATTTTTAAAGGATTTAGGTGAATTTTATTCTGACCAGAACCTTGTTAAATTAAGTGGATCTATTTTAGGGTTACAAGAAGTCATTTAATTCCTAGGATCCATGTAAACCCTTTTCTGTTTGAACCAACCCACTTTTTATCTTGTTAAGACCATTTGACCTATGTTTAGCCCATGAGAAATCCCGTTGTTGTACTGCAATGGTAAAATTACAGTTTTACCCCTTATTTCTTGCTTTTCCCTCAGAATGGTTATTCATGGAATTAAGACCTCCAGTTGGTTATGTAGGTGCTTTTGTTTTCTTTTCTGGGTCAAAATGAGCTAGTTAGGGCTCATGATGGTGTTCCCATCATCTCTCTTCCACTATTCTCCCTTTTTCTTCTAGTTTTATTTTACTTGTATTTTCCTTGATAGCTTTTGTAAGAACTCTTCATTATTTACAACAAAGTCAACTTTTCTATGATATCCTCTCTTGTAATAGTGGTTTGATATTTATATTGTTGCTATCTTAGTAGTTTTCTATTCATTCCTAACTGCTACTCTATTCCAAAAAAAAGAAAAAAAATCATATATAGAAAAAGATAAAAAAATAATATGAAAGGTTTTGAAAATAGCAACTACCTCCTTATGTTCGACCTAGATTCTAATAGTTCAGAAAAATTTTAATTGATCACTTTATTTCATGCTACAATGATCTCGACTTTTTAAAACCGCGAATATTTACCGTATCAAGCTTGATTAGGCTACTCCCAATATTGGTTAGACCCCATAAGCTCTTTTCCTTTACTAGACATGTTCTTAGGGTTTGGAATTGGTCGGGCAAGTAAAGCTCCTGTAGAACTAGGATCATTTCTGGTTCCTATTTTGGTCAAGTCATTAATGGACTGGGTCATTTGTTACATCATTTTCAACAACGAGGATTGCATGTCCATTAATTTCTTGTTTTGGTTTTGCAAAGCCACTTTAGTTTGGCTCGGTTGACTAGAGAGCAATGATTGGTAGGTCAAACCCTAATTGTAGGTTTGGAAATTTGGGCTTGGTTGATAGGGTATAGGTTGTGAACAGGTTGGGTCCCTTGCCTCTAGCATCTCCAAGAGAATTTTGGGTAATTTTTCCAACTTGAATTATATGTGTTTGAGTAGAGGTTGGACCTAAGATTCCCTTGGATTGCCATGACATCCTCATATCCCGAGGTTGGAGTGAGTAGTATGGAATCAAAATAACAAGCATCAAAGGTCCCTGTTTGGAACCCTAAATTGGGTTCTTGGTCATATGGCTCACAAATTAAGCCAAGCTTACATTTTGGCTGGATAGCAATGGTTGGGTGGCTAACTCCTTTTTGCTTCATCAACTCTACCAATTGTTTGGACACTAAATCAACTTTGTCCAAGTTTTGGCAAATTAGCTTCATATCAACCCAACCTAAATTATCCTGAATTTCATTAATTAATGCTCTGAGTTGATTGGACCTACCATAGGTATCCATGGAGACATTATTAAGGAAACATTCACTCATATTTTCAAGTAGCTCAAATGTGTGTTCTCATCGTTACTCAAGAAATTACCTCCACAAGATGCATCCACTAAATGTCTCAATGCTTCATTCAGCCCTTGATAGAAAATCTAGACTAGTTGCCATTTTGGTACTTCATGGTGCAAGCATTTTCTCAATAGGTCCATGAACCTCTCCCAAGCTTCATGTAATTGTTCTCAAGGTTGCTGAGAAAATGTGGTAATGGCCTTCCTATGTGCATTGGTTCTAAGAGCCTCTCAAGAATCTATAGGTCACCTTATGGCTCAATACTGATAATTACATAATTAATACACATAATATGTCTAAATTAGGCTAATCCCTAAGTAAACACATCATATCTAGGTTGTAAATAGTTCATCATAACTACTCTACGTATATTAGGCTCATAATTGCATTTATACATGTTACGAACACGGCTTCAAGATGTTTTTTAAGATGTCTGGGAGGTGGCCCAGATGTCTGACCAGACGTCTGGAACCCCTTCCAGACGTCTGGGATTTAATTTCTACGGCGTACAGGGTTGCGTCTGCGCGCAGGCGCGTGCAAACCTGCAACCGCTGCTCCTTTCCCTCTTTCTCCCTCTCTCCTCCTGCAGGGCGTAGTGCTGCTCTCTCTCTCTCTCCCCGCGCGACCTTATAAGGCCCTCACCCTCTCCCTCACTCTCATCTCCTCCGCTTCCTTCTTCTTCTTCCAGCCGGTGCGAGAGCGAGCGAGCGGCGGCAGCAGCGGCCGCGGCAAGTGTGCGGGAGGAGGTGTTGCGCGAGGGAGGAGACGCTCGACCGTGAGAGCTCGAGCTTGCCAGGGCAGCTAGAGCCGGCCGGCGGGGGAGCAGCGGGCGTGGAGTGTCACGGGAGGGCTGCTGCAGCTCGAGCAGCAGGCGGACGAGGTGCGGCGCAGCCGTGCTTCGCGGGCGAAGAGGGAGTCGAGCTCTGATTCTGGAAGTTTTTCCAGAATCAGATGCCTAGGCTTCCAACCAGACGACGGTGAACACGTCCGGAGGACTGTCCAGACGTCTGGCAAGTAAGTTATTTCGTCCTTCCTTTTTCGCGCGTACGGCCATGCAGCCATCTGCCGCGCCTTCGTCTGCAACCCGTCGTATTGAGAGCGAGGAGTGGATACATGCAGGTTCTGCTCGGGAGGGCACGAGGCTCGCCATCCAACTCGAATCGGACGTCTGGCCGCAGTGCCAGACGACGGAGAGGACTTCCAGACATCCGGGTTGACCATCGGACATCTGGAAACTAGGTCAAACGCCCCCGTAGGCTTCTGGACGTCTGAGGGACTACATAGAAAGAAGGTACCATCTGACCCACATTTTAAGATGCCTGGAAGAGGTTCCAGACGTCTGATTTTGCACTGTTTCGTCATTTTCGACCCCTTTAGGGCCCGTTCGGAGTCCGTTTCCTGCGTTTCGAATTACGTTCTTTTCGGAATAAAATCCTATACCCGTTTACAGTAATTATATACTATTCTGAGAAACTCCTTGTGTTTGATCCTTGTGTTAGGACCCCATTCAATTGCAGTCTCAGGGGTTGCGGAGGCACGCGGGATTTCCGACCATGCCCCCAGTACTCCCGTTGTAGCTGGTAGAGTGGCTTTTAAATTCGTTAGTATAATTTGTTACAATTATGGAACAATTAATAGAACCTAGGGCATTGCATGAATCCTAGGAATGAGAAACTAGATTGAATGATAAATCCTAGGGTATTGCATGAATCCTAGGGCTGGAAAACTAGATTGTATGATAGATCCTAGGGTACGGCATGAATCCTAGGACTGGAGAACTAGTGGAATATATAAATATTGTAGTCTCTGAAAAGTGGAAAGGAAATAATAGCTGCCTGTAAATTAGTTTAACCGCTGCCTATTATGAATAAATAAACATGATGGAAAACATGGGTTGTATGAACGTAAAACTGGAATGGTGAAACCTAAATGAGCTGAGTTAAAGGAGCTGGAACCCTACGGGGAATTAGGAGTAGAACTCCTGGAAAGAGAATGAATGGAACTGAGGAAATGAAACGTGGAAGTGTGTTGTCCCTTGGGTAGATGGTACCAAAGAGAGCACACATTACCTCTTAGTGTAGAGGGGAGCTTGCCGCCCTCAGGTTGAGACCGGGGTGGGTTTGGCCACTGTACACCAACTTGCTGGCCCTCGCGTACGCAGTACCGAGGAGAGCTACTAGTGTAGGGAGAGCACTAGCTACCCCACGGGCCCCGGGGTTCTGCTAGCCTCCTACACCGACTTGTTAGGCCCACTAGGCAAACCAGGGTAGACAGGCGAGGGTGCGCGGACTGTGGAGGGGTTGGACCCCTATTACTGAGAGGGCTCTGCCCTATACTGGTTCCGTGCTGTGCTTTGGGGCGCACCCGTTAACGGAAACGACTGACCGCGTGCCATTGCGGGGTAGCTACCCATGTGCTTATCGCGCGTGCCGTAATCACCGTTACGTCTGTCAGCGACCTTGGGGTGGTTGACTGAGAGTAGGATCACCACGGGGGACTCTCCCGGTCAGGAGAGCACCACGTGCTACTTCTACTTTTCGGAAAAGACTGCAATCAAGATCGTTCCCACGAGGAACATTCGAGATCAAGTGAAGGATCTGAGAAATAAATAAATCATGGAATAATAGAAAGACGTAAATAAAGTAACAAAATATATCAACTACTGTACACTCTACTGCTTCTTTAGTTTTAGTTGCCACTCTACTCAATGTTTCGCTGACGTGTTACACTCGTTACTTTTCAGGACCAGGTGTTGAGCAGCCAGGGTCAGCGGCTGCAGAGGACGCTGGGCCGAGTAGGGTCCAGTAGAGTTATCGCAGTTCTTTTGTACCCCTTTTTGTTCCACTGTAGTGAGTAGTTCTTGTTACTCTCTGTACTTTTCTTTACTTGTAGTTCATGTTATGTTATAAGTGTTGTTCTACTGTTGTGGTGGTACATGCTGTAGTAGTTCCTTTTCTTACTGCTGTATTTTAGTTACTGCTAGTTATATTCATGCTGAATGTGGTTTATTTTACTGCTCTTTTGGTTACTTCCTCGTTGGACAACTAGGTCTTGGGATTAGTCGAGTCGGTCCGGTTCTCGTGTCTCGTAGGGACTCGGGAATCAGGTTGTTACAAGATGGTATCAAAGCAAGGTCGCCCCGAGAAGTGAATCAACTGACTGGAAAATAACCAATTCACATGTCTATAACTAGAGTAGCCACCACAACATATCTTTTGACATGAGCTCTTAGATGTTTTCGTTAGGTATCGTTCCAAATTGACGTGTTTCGTTTTGTTTAGCATCTCCTTGCAGGAGATGCCTCGTCGCGGGACTGGTGAGGCGAGCTGCGGGCGCGGCCGAGGACGAGGTCGGCGAGGTGGGCGTACCGTTGCCGACGCCTCAGTGGACCAGCCACTACTCCTGGGCATCCAGGCCCAGGACCTCGCCCAGCTGATACGGGACACTGTGCGAGAGGAGCACCAACCAGCGCCCCGAGCGCCTCACCCTGGGGCTGCGGAGGGGGAGTCCTCTGTGGGACCACACGACGGACGCGACGCTGGACACAGGGGAGGGGATGGGCCGCCACCTCCCCCACCTTCCTCCGACACTTCTATGCACGAGGCACCTTTGCTTGGAGGTGCACCAGCATCTCCACTGCAACGCCACTTCGAGCTCTTCGGGCAGTTCCGGAAGCTGAAGCCCCCCTCCTTCAAGGGGGATGAGGACCCGACCGAGGCAGAGGACTGGCTCGAGCAGCTGGAGAAGATTTTCGACACCCTTCGCCCCTCGGCGGAGTGCCGAGTGGCCTTTGCCACGTACCAGCTGGAGAGTGCGGCACACAGGTGGTGGAGGGCGGTCCGGGGACAGGAGAGGGACGAGTCGACCTGGGACCGGTTTGTCACCCTCTTCTGCGAGCAGTACTTTCCCCAGACGTGGCAGGACCAGAGGAGGCGGGAGTTCCACACTCTCCTCCAAGGGACGATGACCGTGAGCGCGTACCGCATGTGTTTCCTGGAGCTGTCCCGCTTTGCAGCGACAGCGGTAGCCACCGAGGAGGAGTGCCTTTGGAGGTTCACCGAGGGGCTCCGACCTACGATTCGGGGGTATGTCAAACCCCTGAAGCTTCCTATGCTTTCGAGGGTGGTGGAGGCAGCCATGACTTACGAGGAGACCAACCCGTCGATGCGAGACATTGACGGCGGCCGGAAGAGGCCCTTTCAGCCAGACTTTTCACAGGGCCGACGAGAAAGGAGACACGTGGCGTCCGCAGGAGAGCCGTCACGTTTTGCAGGGCCATCAGTGGCCTTTGGGGGCCCTCGACAGGGGCCAGTCGCCAGCACCGGACCCCCGCCCAGTCGACAGCAGGGACCCACTAAGGGCGGGAGTTGGGTTCCCCTCTGCTACTAGTGTGGCCAGCCGGGCCACATCAAGAGGGACTGCCCGTCTAGGGCAGGAGGTCAGCAGACACTTCCCGCACAGAGCACTGGAGGGCGCTCAGGAGGCCGCGGTTCCCAGGCGCGAGGAGGAGGATAGCAGTCACGAGGAGGGTACCGGCCAGCACCTACTCGTTCGACACAGAGCGTGGCTGCTTCGTTCGCACCTAGAGCTGAGGGGCGTATCAACGCCCTGACACACAGGGATGCCAGAGCTTCGGGATCGGTGGTGGCAGGTATGGTTTCAGTTTCTGGCAGACTCGTTTACACACTTTTCGATTCCGACGCTACGCACTCGTTTGTCGCAACCAGTTTCGCAGTTAGTTTGGGCCAGGACTATACGCTATTAGAGAATCCGTTCGTAATCAGAGGTCCGAGTGGTCAGCTGTTTGTAGCTGAGGAGA
The DNA here is from genome assembly GCA_037157565.1 of Thalassia testudinum. NCBI lineage: Eukaryota > Viridiplantae > Streptophyta > Magnoliopsida > Alismatales > Hydrocharitaceae > Thalassia > Thalassia testudinum. The sequence goes on from JAZHRO010000031.1 coordinate 154,180,198, forward strand.
TGTACACGGATTGTGAGGTCAACGTCGGGGGACATAGCCTGCCAGCTGACCTGATTATGATACAGATGGAGGACTTTGGCGTAATTCTGGGGATGGACTGGCTGTCCGCTTACCAAGCCTTGGTGGACTGTTTTGAGAGGAAGATTGTCTTCTCCATGCCTGAGTTGCCTTCTTTCGAGTTTCACGGACAGCCAGTGGACGAAGGCTTCAGGTGCATTTCGGTACTTCGGGCGGTGAGACTTTTGAGCTAGGGGTGTGATGGCTTCCTAGCTTGTGTGGTAGCAGAGCCCAGCCCTGTGGCAGACTTCCAGAGCATCCCGATGGTCAGAGAGTACCCTGACGTGTTTCCAGCCGAGTTACCAGGACTACCACCTGAGCGTGACATCGAGTTTGAGATCTCACTAGTACCAGGGACCAGCCCCATCTCCACCGCGCCATACAGGATGGCAGCGCTTGAGCTACGAGAGCTCATGTCTCAGTTGCAGGACCTTTTTGAGAAGGGCTTCGTGAGGCCTAGTGTGTCTCCCTGGGGAGCCCCGGTACTGTTTGTGAAGAAGGATGGTACCCTACGCCTTTGTGTGGACTACCGACGGCTAAATAGGGTCACCATCAAGAACAGATATCCGCTGCAAAGGATCGACGACTTGTTTGACCAGTTGCGGGGTGCCATGTTGTTCTCCAAGATCGACTTGAGGCCTGGATACCACCAGTTGAGGATCAGGGAGGCAAACGTCTCCAAGACAGCTTTCCGCACCCGATACGAACACTACGAGTTTTTGGTCATGCCGTTTGGGCTGACCAATGCCCCCGCTGCTTTCATGGACCTGATGAACCGGGTGTTTAGACCGTACTTAGACCAGTTCGTGGTGGTATTCATTGATGACGTACTCATCTATTCTCGAGATCGGACACAGCACGGATAGCACTTGCGGATGGTTCTAGACACACTGAGACGACGTAGGCTGTACGCAAAATACAGCAAGTGTGAGTTCTGGTTGAGGGAGGTGACCTTCTTAGGTCATGTGATCTCTGGAGACGGCTTGGCGGTGGACCCAGCCAAGGTCGAGGCAATGCTCAGGTGGGAGAGACCGCGTTCAGTCACTGAGATTCGCAGTTGAAGGTTCCCTTCTAGGAGGGGTGACGTAAAAAATGCGGAATTGAAAGTATATAAAGCAATCTCACAAAATAAGCAATCACAAAATGTGCACAAAGATTTTTAGGTGGAAACCCAAACCGGGTAAAAACCACCACCTAACCCTCTCGAGTTAGGATTTTCCGATCAACCAAGTTGATCAAATCCACTAACCGAATCACTTTGAACGAGGGTGATTCAACCTCAATACAACCACGCTACAAGTACGAGGGTAGCGTTCCTCAACCCCTTCTCTCCACGAGAAGGATTTTGTCCCACGAAGGAGACGGGAATTCGCAAAGCGAATACCCAACCAAAATACAAAAATAAACAACAGTCCTATAGAGCCAACAAAATTGAACCTAGCTTCTATAGGAAATAGGAAACTCCCCTTTGCAAGGAGTGCGTCGATGATGACGCGGTGCGTGTGCCACGCGATGGCGCTACGTCGCTCTCGTTATCTACGGCGGGAGAGCGGGCGCGCAAACTGTTTGATGCTCTCAAGATGTAGAGCTTGAGCTTGGAGAGCAAGTGCTTCTTGGACACAAGAGAGTGGAAATACTTGATCTTAGTGTATTGCAAAGTGTTTGTCTTAGTGTGTATATGTCTCTCTAGGTGTTTTTTTGTTACAAAGGTTCCCCTCTATTTATAGAGGCCTTAGGAAGGCTTTGGAAGGCTTGGAAAAGCTTCCATAGCCGTTGGGTGCAAAGCCCAAGAGAATCAGGCCGAAATCAGGACAATGATTACACTTCACAGGGTTATCAGACGTCTAACTCTGGCATCAGACGTCTGGAAGGCCACTTTAAGACGTCTGATTCCAAGGTCAGACGTCTGATTCTATGCGGGTTTCTCCCTGACTTGAATCAGATCTAAACAGGGTTTTTGTACAAGTCCATCAGACGACATAGAGGACGTCTGGCACTAAGTCTGGACGTCTGGAAACCTAGTTTTACCGTGGGAATTGATTTCCAAACGTTGCAACGGCTAGAAAATCTCTGAGAAGAGATTTTGGGTCAGCCGAGGCAAAACGGTCATTTATCAGACGTCTGTGAAGTCCTATGGACGTCTGATAAGGCTCTAACGGTCATATTCTTGAGTGTCTTCTAAGCCAGCCAACGGTCCACTAACTGGACGTCTGGCAAAGTCATCAGACGTCTCCTAAGACGTCTGGTATAAGGTCTGGACGTCTGAATTCATCAGACAGAACTAACTATGTCCAGCCTAACAGTTATCAGACGTCTGAAACAACAGTCAGACGTCTTAAAATCCTTTATCAGACGTCTGATTCGTGAATTAGACGTCTGGAAAGTCAGTTTTAACCCTATATTGGTTTTTTAAGTGTTCTACAGAAAACCTACGTATCCTAGGGTTGTGCAGGTGTTCCTAGGACTACTGTTAGGGTTCTTTGAGGCTCTTTAACATAATGTCTAAGGAAAATAAAGAGCAAGAAAATAAATACAAGAGATACATGAAAGGATAAAAAAGAATCTATCCTATTCTTCTTGTCTTCCATCTCCAATCTTTCGCTCCACGCGAACCTCCTCTATTTTCCGTCAAGCTCCTCCAATCCGTCCTGGATGCAAGCTCGAGTTCCGTCTAAACACGTCTTCATTTGCAATTGACCTGAAATCTAGGACTCAAATTGCAAATGTTAAATAACACGTGTTTTGTTATCATCAAAACAAATGATCGTGGTGCTCTAGCACCAACAATCTCCCCCTTTTTGATGATGACAAAACCGTAAATAATAATGCATAAAAATCCTCCCCCTTTTTGACATTATCAAAAAGGTTTGATTGATTTTATATTTCCTATTACTCCCCCTTAAAACATGCTCTTCTATTTATTTTTAACAAAGGTAATGTCCTCCCCCTTTTTATAACAACAAGATAGCCATTATTTTTCTCCCCCTTACTAAAGGAAATTTAGCTAACTTGTATCTCCCCCTTAAAAATTGACAATAAGCTCATCATTTTTAACTCCCCCTATCTAAATGCTTATAAAAAGGATAGGGTTAAGAATTTTACCTCACCTACCATGGCCAATAAAATGGCCCGAATGGTGGTGGTGGATGCCACATCGGATGGGGCTCCCATCCGTAGCTTGGAGGCCCGGGCATTGGTGCCGGTCTCCAATCTGGTGGTCGACGTGCGGCGGGTCCGTCGTTTATTCGCCGTCTCGTCGGTCTTCTTGTTCTCCTCCTTGGTCTACTCCTTGGTTCTCCCAACTTGAGTTGACCAGCCTTGAGCTTGTAGGTCCAGTCCTTTATGTTGTAGTCATCCCTGAACCCTACAAAACAAGATTCTAATTCTTTCTTCGGTATCCAAGTGAGCTTGGATCCGGATTTGTTAGAAGGTCTCCTTGATGGAGATTCTTTCTCAACCTTAGGGCTATAAAAATTATCAACTTTGTTGATTAATTTGTTAGAATTTTCCCTAAGACATGTGATTTCTTTTTCTATAATATCCATCTTAGTCTTTAAATCAGAAATTTCTAACTTTAGACTATTATTTTCCTCAATCAATTTAGTATTTTCATTGATGAGGTTATGATTATCTAATATAATAGGTTATCATCCTTAGGACTAGCTTCTATGTCCTTAAGTTGTTTTTCTAACCTATCATTTTCATTTTTAAGAAAACTAAGGTTCTTCTTCATGCTTTTGTTTTCTATTTTTAGTGATTTACTAATCTCGAATAATTCATTAAAAGCTTCTTGTAAATCAAAATTTACCTCTTCGTCGGAGTCGCTTCCGCTTTCACTGTCGCTATTGGTTCCTCTAGCCATGAAACCAAAGCAAGTGGTTTCTTCTTCTTTTTCTTCTTCTTCTTCCTCCGAGCTAGAATCCTCATGAGTGCCTTCCAACCTCCTCCATATCTCGTGGGCGGTGGTGCACTCTTGGATTTTCTCGAACTCTTCCAGACTCAACGCGCAATACAGGGCATTCATTGCCTTTGCGTTGAGTGAGAGCTCTAGAATCTGCACCTGCGAGTAGCCTCCTTGGGGTCGCTTCGGGATCTCGTATGGGGTTTCGCAACATCCCCATACCTCGAATTCAGTGGCTTGGAGCCACGTCTTCATCCTCAGCTTCCAGTAGCTGTAGTTGTTCCCGTCAAAGTAGGGCGGACGGGTTGTGGACTGCCCCTCGGAAATCCTACTTGTGGAACAGCTTCCCTCCATGTTTAGATCCTCGCCGGTTTGTAACGCCGAAAATGCGAGACCTGCTCTGATACCAATTGAAGGTTCGTCCCTACCAGGAGGGGTGACGTAATAAAATTGCGGAAATAAAAATATATAAAGCAATCTCACAAAATAAGCAATCACAAAATGTGCACAAAGATTTTTAGGTGGAAACCCAAACCGGGTAAAAACCACCACCTAACCCTCTCGAGTTAGGATTTTCCGATCAACCAAGTTGATCAAATCCACTAACCGAATCACTTTGAACGAGGGTGATTCAACCTCAATACAACCACGCTACAAGTACGAGGGTAGCGTTCCTCAACCCCTTCTCTCCACGAGAAGGATTTCGTCCCACGAAGGAGACGGGAATTCGCAAAGCGAATACCCAACCAAAATACAAAAATAAACAACAGTCCTATAGAGCCAACAAAATTGAACCTAGCTTCTATAGGAAATAGGAAACTCCCCTTTGCAAGGAGTGCGTCGACGATGACGCGGTGCGTGTGCCACGCGATGGCGCTACGTCGCTCTCGTTATCTACGGCGGGAGAGCGGGCGCGCAAACTGTTTGATGCTCTCAAGATGTAGAGCTTGAGCTTGGAGAGCAAGTGCTTCTTGGACACAAGAGAGTGGAAATACTTGATCTTAGTGTATTGCAAAGTGTTTGTCTTAGTGTGTATATGTCTCTCTAGGTGTTTTTTTGTTACAAAGGTTCCCCTCTATTTATAGAGGCCTTAGGAAGGCTTTGGAAGGCTTGGAAAAGCTTCCATAGCCGTTGGGTGCAAAGCCCAAGAGAATCAGGCCGAAATCAGGACAATGATTACACTTCACAGGGTTATCAGACGTCTAACTCTGGCATCAGACGTCTGGAAGGCCACTTTAAGACGTCTGATTCCAAGGTCAGACGTCTGATTCTATGCGGGTTTCTCCCTGACTTGAATCAGATCTAAACAGGGTTTTTGTACAAGTCCATCAGACGACATAGAGGACGTCTAGCACTAAGTCTGGACGTCTGGAAACCTAGTTTTACCGTGGGAATTGATTTCCAAACGTTGCAACGGCTAGAAAATCTCTGAGAAGAGATTTTGGGTCAGCCGAGGCAAAACGGTCATTTATCAGACGTCTGTGAAGTCCTATGGACGTCTGATAAGGCTCTAACGGTCATATTCTTGAGTGTCTTCTAAGCCAGCCAACGGTCCACTAACTGGACGTCTGGCAAAGTCATCAGACGTCTCCTAAGACGTCTGGTATAAGGTCTGGACGTCTGAATTCATTAGACAGAACTAACTATGTCCAGCCTAACAGTTATCAGACGTCTGAAACAACAGTCAGACGTCTTAAAATCCTTTATCAGACGTCTGATTCGTGAATTAGACGTCTGGAAAGTCAGTTTTAACCCTATATTGGTTTTCTAAGTGTTCTACAGAAAACCTACGTATCCTAGGGTTGTGCAGGTGTTCCTAGGACTACTGTTAGGGTTCTTTGAGGCTCTTTAACATAATGTCTAAGGAAAATAAAGAGCAAGAAAATAAATACAAGAGATACATGAAAGGATAAAAAAGAATCTATCCTATTCTTCTTGTCTTCCATCTCCAATCTTTCGCTCCACGCGAACCTCCTCTATTTTCCGTCAAGCTCCTCCAATCCGTCCTGGATGCGAGCTCGAGTTCCGTCTAAACACGTCTTCATTTGCAATTGACCTGAAATCTAGGACTCAAATTGCAAATGTTAAATAACACGTGTTTTGTTATCATCAAAACAAATGATCGTGGTGCTCTAGCACCAACAGCAGTTTCCTGGGACTGGCAGGCTACTACAGACGGTTCATCAGGGGTTTTTCACAGATCGCGCGTCCTATGACACAGTTGACCCGGAAGGACGTGCCCTTCACTTGGACAGACGCCTGTGAGGCGTGTTTTCAGGAGCTGAAGGAGAGGTTGACCTCGGCTCCTGTGCTCACCATCCCTGACAGTAGTGGCGGGTTCGTTGTGTACACGGATGCCTCCTTGCAGGGGTTAGGAGGTGTGCTCATGCAGAGGGGTCACGTTGTCGATTACGCTTCGCGACAACTGAAGCCCCATGAGCATACCTACCCTACCCACGACCTGGAGTTGGCAGCTGTCGTCTTCGCGTTGAAGACCTGGAGGCACTACTTGTACGGTGAGACCTTCGAGATTTTCACAGATCACAAGAGCCTCAGATACCTTTTTGATCAGAAGGAGCTCAACATGAGACAGAGACGTTGGTTGGAGCTCCTGAAGGACTATGACTGCAGCATTTCCTATCACCCGGGCAAGGCCAATGTGGTGGCTAACGCCTTGAGCCGGAAGGCGCCCGCACACTTGGCCAGTTTACAGTTACAGAGTTGGAGCCTTTTGGAGGAGGTGGGCAGTTGGCGACCCCTAGAGTTACGAGGGCACTGTGGGGCAGTGACTGTGACGCGACAGACTAGGCTAGAGTTGATAGACCGCATCATCACAGGACAGATGGCTGATCCGTACTTACAGTCCTTGCGCGACAGAGTACTGTCAGGAGACCCAGGGGACTTCTCTTTCACAGACCAGGTGCTGTGCCTGAGGGGACGGTTGTGCGTTCCCAGAGATGAGGAGCAGTTGAGAGAGCTCCTGACTGAGGCACACGGTTCCAGATTCACCATACATCTCGGAAACACAAAGATGTACCATGACTTGAGATGCGAGTTCTGGTGGAGGGGGATGAAGCGGGATGTGGGTGAATTCGTGCAGCAGTGCTTAGTGTGTCAGCAGGTGAAAGCCGAGCATCAGAGGCCTGCAGGGCCGCTACAGCCGCTTCCAGTGCCCGAGTGGAAGTGGGAGAGCATCACCATGGACTTGGTGGTGGGCTTACCTGTTACCCAGCGAGGACACGACGCAGTCTGGGTAATTGTGGATAGACTGACGAAGACGGCACGATTCTTGCCGATCCGAGTCACTTTGGGACCAGCACAGTTGGCAAAGAGGTATATCCGCGACGTGGTACGACTACACAGAGTTCCGCGGGAGATCGTATCCGACCGGGATACCCGCTTTACATCCTAGTTTTGGGCTGAGTTTCAGCAGGCCCTGGGGACGCGGTTGAGGTTTAGTACAGCTTACCACCCCCAGACAGACGGACAGTCTGAACGCACGATACAGACACTGGAGGACCTTTTGCGTGCCTGTGTACTAGACTGGAGGGGCTCTTGGGAGGAGCACCTGCCCCTGGCGGAGTTTGCATACAACAGCTATCACTCGAGCATCAGCATGGCTCCCTACGAGGCTCTGTACGGACGGAGGTGTACGACACCCTTGAGTTGGGTTGAGGTGGGGACTAAGTGGGAGGTTGGCCCCAGGTTGTTCCGGTAGAGTCAGGAGGTAGTCGAGCAGATCCATAGGCGACTCCGCACTATCAGGAGCAGACAGAAGAGCTACGCGGATCGAAGACGCAGAGAGGTGCAGTTTGAGGTTGGGGACCACGTCTTCCTTCGTGTTTCGCCCATGAAGGGCCTGCAGCGGTTTGGGGTGAGAGGGAAGCTCGCACCGAGGTTCGTGGGGCCCTTTGAGGTCCTGGAGCGGGTTGGACCCATTGCTTACAGACTTGCCCTCACTCAGCTTTCTAGTGTGTACGACATGTTCCACGTGTCCAACCTCAGGAAGTACGTAGCCGATCCAAGTCATGTACTGAGTCACGAGAGCGTCGAGGTGGGCGACGACCTGACCTACCCCGAGCGGCCAGTGCAGATTCTTGACCAAGCCGTCCGCAGTTTGAGACGAAAGCAAGTACCCCTGGTGAAGGTTTTGTGGAGGAGCCAGCGGTACGAGGAGGCTACCTGAGAGCCTGAGGCGGCAATGCGGGAGCGGTACCCGGAGCTCTTCGCGGGTACGTCTTTTCAGACCGGCTTCGGTCCTCTTTGAGTTTGTTATGTTTTTATATGATGTTTTTTTTTTCTTCCCGCACCCTAGTTAGCAAAAGTTTCGAGGATGAAACTTCCTTTGAGTTTGTTACATTGCTATGAACGCGGCTTCAAGACGTTTTTTAGGACGTCTGGGAGGTGGCCCAGAAGTCTGACCAGACGTCTGGAACCCCTTCCAGACGTTTGGGATTTAATTTCTGCGGCATACAGGGTTGCGTCTGCGCGCAGGCGCGTGCAGAGCTGCAACCGCCGCTCCTTTCCCTCTTTTTCCCTCTCTCCTCTTGCAGGGCGCAGTGCTGCGCTCTCTCTTTCTCTCCCCGCGCGGCCTTATAAGGCCCTCGCCCTCTCCCTCACTCTCATCTCCTCCGCTTCCTTCTTCTTCTTCTTCCAGCCGGTGCGAGAGCGAGCGAGCGGCGACAGCAGTGGCCGCGGCAAGTGTGCGGGAGGAGGTGTTGCACGAGGGAGGAGATGCTCGACCATGAGGGCTCGAGCTTGCCGGGGCAGCTAGAGCTGGCCGGCGGGGGAGCAACGAGCGTGGACTGTCGCGGGATGGCTGCTGCAGCTCGAGCAGCAGGCGGACGGGGCGCGGCGCGGCCATGCGTCGCACGCGGAGAGCAAGTCGAGCTCTGATTCTGGAAGTTTTTCCAGAATCATACGTCTGGGCTTCCAACCAGACGACGGTGAAGACGTCCGGAGGACTGTCCAGACGTCTGGCAAGTAAGTTATTTCGTCCTTCTTCTTTTTTCGCGCGTACGGCCATGCAGCCGTCCGCCGCGCCTTCGTCTGCAACCCGTCGTACTGAGAGCGAGGAGTGGATACGTGCAGGTTCTGCTTGGGAGGGTACGAGGCTCACCATCCAACGCGAATCAGATGTCTGGTCGTAGTTCCAGATGACGGAGAGGACTTCCAGACGTCCGGGTTGACCATCGGACGTCTGGAAACTAGGCCAGACGCCCCCGCAAGCTTCTGGACATCTGAGGGACTACACAAAATGAAGGTACCATCTGACCCACATTTTAAGACGTCTGGAAGAGGTTCCAGACGTCTGCTTTTGGACTGTTTCGTCGTTTTCGACCCGTTTAGGGCCCATTCAGAGTCTGTTTTCTGCGTTTCGAGTTGTGTTCTTTTCGGAATAAAATCCTCTACCCATTTACAGTAATTATATATTGGTCTGAGAAACTCCTTGTGTTTGATCCTTGTGTTAGGACCCCATTCCATTGCAGTCTCGGGGGTTGCGGAGGCGCACGGGATTTCCGACCACGCCCCCAGTACTCCCGTTGTAGCTGGTAGAGTGGCTTTTAAATTTGTTAGTATAATTTGTTACAATTATGGAACAATTAATAGAACCTAGGGCTTTGCATGAATCCTAGGAATGAGAAACTAGATTGAATGATAAATCCTAGGGTATTGCATGAATCCTAGGGCTGGAAAACTAGATTGTATGATAGATCCTAGGGTACGGCATGAATCCTAGGACTGGAGAACTAGTGGAATATATAAATATTGCAGTCTCTGAAAAGTGGAAAGGAAATAATAGCTGCCTGTAAATTGGTTTAACCGCTGCCTATTATGAATAAATAAACATGATGGAAAACATGGGTTGTATGAACGTAAAACTGGAACGGTGAAACCTAAATGAGCTGAGTTAAAGGAGCTAGAACCCTACGGGGAATTAGGAGTAGAACTCCTGGAAAGAGAATGAATGGAACTGAGGAAATGAAACGTGGAAGTGTGTTGTCCCTTGGGTACGTGGTACCAAAGAGAGCACACATTACCTCTTAGTGTAGAGGGGAGCTTGCCGCCCTCAGGTTGAGACCGGGGTGGGTTTGGCCACTGTACACCGACTTCCTGGCCCTCGCGTACACAGTACCGAGGAGAGCTACTAGTGTAGGGAGAGCACTAACTACCCCACGGGCCCCGGGGTTCTGCTAGCCTCCTACACCGACTTGTTAGGCCCACTGGGCAAACCAGGGTAGTCAGGCGAGGGTGCGCGGACTGTGGAGGGGTTGGACCCCTATTACTGAGAGGGCTCTACCCTATACTGGTTCCGTGTTGTGCTTTGGGGTGCACCCATTAACGGAAACGACTGACCGCATGCCAGTGCGGGGTAGCTACCCGTGTGCTTATCGCACGTGACGTAGTCACCGTTACGTCTGTCAGCAACCTTGGGGTGGTTGAATGAGAGTAGGATCACCACGGGGGACTCTCCCGGCCAGGAGAGCACCACGTGCTACTTCTACTTTTCGGAAAAGACTGAAATCAAGATCATTCCCACGAGGAACATTCGAGATCAAGTGAAGGATCTGAGAAATAAATAAATCGTGGAATAATAGAAAGACGTAAATAAAGAAAGTAACAAAATATAACAGCTACTGTACACTCTACTGCTTCTTTAGTTTTAGTTGCCACTCTACTCAGCGTTTCGCTGACGTGTTACACTCGTTACTTTTTAGGACCAGGTGTTGAGCAGCTAGGGTCAGCGGCTGCAGAGGACGCTTGGCCGAGTAGGGTCCAATAGAGTTACCGCAGTTCTTTTGTACCCCTTTTTGTTCCACTGTAGTGAGTAGTTCTTGTTACTCTCTGTACTTTTCTTTACTTGTAGTTCATGTTATGTTATAAATGTTGTTCTACTGTTGTGGTGGTACATGCTGTAGTAGTTCCTTTTCTTACTGCTCTATTTTTGTTACTGCTAGTTATATTCATACTGAATGTGGTTTATTTTATTGCTCTTTTGGTTACTTCCTCGTTGGACGACTCGGTCTTGGGATTAGTCGAGTCGGTCCGGTTCTCGTGTCTCGTAGGGACTCGGGAATCGGGTCGTTACAATACATAATTTGTATATATTATAATAATCTTAATTTGTGTAGAAATAAAATGGGGGAATGGAATTTGGGAATAGAAGGCTGCAGAGGAGAAAAAAGAGAAGACACATTTTATTAGGGTCAAAATGCAATTTTGCCAAGCTACGAGAGTTTGTGCACAATTTATCCAGCAACACTCCAAGTCCTTGCTCCTAAAGAAAATCCAAGCCCCTTCGAACATCCCTGCACAATTCTAACATGAAAGAAGCCAATTAAAGAAAGTACGAGGGCTTTATTGCAATATGCCCCCCCATACCAAGGTTCAACCCTAATGTACCTAAGTCCAATCTCTAATGGAGTTCTACATGTGGGCACTCTCATCTTAGTCTCTACATCTTCCATCTCTAGGCTTCATCTTTTGCACCGCTCCCAACACTGGATTTTTGGTTTTCATATTTTTTTGTCTCCTTGTTATTTCTTGATTCTATAGTTGTAAACATTATAGTTCTTGTCAATAAAATAATTCTATTTTGCTTATTTTGCTATATCTTGTGATTGGTTAGTTAGATTAGTTCATATTTAAGTAATTAGATTCCTTCACCTCCCCACGTTCAACCTAGACTCACCGGTTCAATTCAAATCTTTTCACGAGTCCGATTTATTTTGATTGTCTTTTCACACTGCAACGATTGCTTAGATTTTAATTGCAAAAAATGAACATCAATATCCATAAGGGTCTCATCATTAATTGTCATCCCCAACCTTTGGAGCTTTGAAATATGTCCACGCATTTTTAGAGCGTGCTCCCTCACCGAAATTCCTGCCTTCATCTTACATGAAAGCAACTCCCTACGTGCACTGTAGCATGAGTTTGATTTACCTCTCCAAACATCTTTTTTAGTCTCATTAGGATTTTTGAGGTAGTTTTCATCTCATATTGCTTCTGAAGTAAATTGGAGAGTAAACCAATGATGTAACACTGGGCAAGAGTGTCATCCTTATTCCAATTCGCATTAAACTCCTCCTGGGAGTTCCTAGGATTCTTATGCTTTTTCTCCTTGATCACATACTCTATGTGATCGGCAACGAGCACTAGCTCGAGTTACGTATCCAATCCATATAGTTAGGGCCCGTTAGTTGGTTCTTTTCGAGTAGGTGGCTAAGCAAATTGAGATTAGTCATATAAAAGGAATTAAGCATTCGATTAAAATCTAGTGTATGAAAATAAACTTTGTTTCAAGATTTTAAAAATAAAGGTTTCCACTTAAGTCCAATTTGAATTCCATTCCCTCTCAAACACTTAAACCAAGAGGCATGCCAACCCTAATGCCTTAAGTGGGATTAGACTCTTCTCTCAAATGAGACGATGCATCTACTCTGGCAATCTACAGTCTCAATGAGAAAAGTGAGAACTCTTTCCGCTTCACAAGTCCGATATACATGTTCGTATGATTCGATCATGTGAGTCAACCATTGCTAAGCATGTACGCAACTACATACAAGAGTTTCATAGATGCACCTAACCTGTGGGCTAGGAACTACATCCAAGAGAACAAATGTATAGCCCATCTCTTTCAAGAAATGAGCGGATCCACTGATGTAAACACATTTACACTACTTAAAATGTCTATTTATGCATGTTCTTAAGCGTAGGATTGCATTTCATGATATAAATATTGTATTACATGCGTCATCTTGCATTTAGAGTAGTTTGAATAAAATGGAGGTTAATTGTCTCCTTTTATGTGCTTGGACAGGGCAAATATTTTATCAGGGCCTCGGATCAAAGATCCAACCGTATGGATATGATCAGGGTGACGATTGGAGTTCAACGACTCCAAGATTGCCCTAATCAGGCATCCGTAGCATCAGATAGCGACCGGGGAACCCTAGAAGATCAAGGGCCAGGATGGTGTAAATCCACACTTCAGATGACAAATCCGACCACACGGATGAATTCGGATCGACGATCGCAGCCAAACGACACAAAAATCAAGTCAATCCGACATCCGTGGCACCATCTACAACTTCCAGAAGATGGACAACCAAGATGGCGCCACGTGGTGCCATCTCAGCCGCCCAAACGGCCACTGGCATTTTGTGAAGGCCCCTGCCCGATCGCTCTCCACCGTCAGATGGAGATCCAACGGCTGTGGCCGCCCGGTGCTTAAAACGTGCGCTCGACCATCCGCGTCCCGCAGCGCAGCGGTCGAGCGCGCTTACGCGAGCGCGGGGCGCGGGTTCGAGCTGCGACGAGTGGATTGGAGACGCTGGTTATTGAGGCGCGTAGAGCGTCGGATGGAGATCGTGCGGTCGCGGGCGCCCGATAGCGCCGATGCGCGATTGGACGCCCCGTGTAACGCACGATCGCACGCGCAGGCGGGCGGGTTGCAGCGGGCGCGGACGCGATTTAAGCCGTCCGATCTCGCGATCGGACGGCTGAGACTTCGCGGACGTGCGTAGGCGTTACGCATGCGGGCAGCCGAGCGGGCGCGCGTGGGTGCGGCGGCGACGGCCACGTCGGGGCTTTAGTGACGGATTTATCCGTCACTAAAGACCCCTTATTTATTATTTTGAAGATGTAATGTCCATTTTGCCCCCACTCCTTGCAACTATAAAAGGAGACCCCCTCCATACGAAATTTTCATCCCTTCTTTCTCCTCTCTACCCCTCCAAAGCTCAAGAGAAGCTTGTCCCACACCCGGGATGCTTCTCGCGAGATAAAGTCCAATTTTCGTTCCCCTTCGGAAGTGGATCCCGCGACGACGACGACGTGCTGCTTCGTTCCCATTCTTCTGATTCGTCCTCCTTCGTCCCGCTTCGTTCTCCTTCGTCCAGGCGTCGTCCCGTCCGGCTCGTCCTCCAAGCAATCGTCGAGGAGGATAACATTTCTCTCCCCATTCTTATTTACAGCTTTTCTAGTGTAGAATTTTCTGCTTTATAGTGTAATTGATTTTCCGCATTCTAGTGTAACTTTTATAAACTATTGAAATATTGAATGCATGTTCTCTTTCTCTCTCTCTCTCTTTCTCTCTCTCTCTCTTTCTCTCTCTCTCTCTTTCTCTCTCTCTCTCTCTCATAGTTTGATAGCCCCATTGTAATTATAACGCCTTGCTTAAAGAAAATCTTAAAAAAAAATATAATTGCGGAATAGATCAACGTAGCCTCCCTGTGTTCGACCCGGAATTATTTTTGGTATAAATTTTATTTGTTGAACACGAATTCTTCGCTTTCGAACTACAACGACAGGTTTTCCAAAACCAAACACGTTAGCGTAGGTTCGTAGCGTTCAACATTTTGGCGCCGTTGCCGGGGAGGCAACATTTTGGCGCCGTTGGAGTAAAGTGCTGTAGAAGGTTTTGTGAGTTACCCATTAGATTTCATTTCATCACATAATAACTCAAACATCAATCAACCTAGGTGTTTTTATAAACTCTAAGGTTAGATTGTTTGTTGTTTGACACCCATACTCACCCCAACCCCCACATTAAAAAGAAAAAAAAAATCTCATAGAGGTACACAACCTCATCTGATTTTCAAACTCAACCGGTAAACCAATCTTAGGAGCCGGTACATGATGGGTCGGCCTGGATAGGTTGTTAATATGATGTTTTTATCGTTGAAATATGTATAGTGGTTAACCTAATTCAAACCTAACCATCTCTTTACAAAATTTTTAACCTGGCCTAATTGATTTTATCTTGTCACTTTTAGGCCCAGGGTCGAACTCAGGGAAGTGGGGTTCAAGTCGAGTTTCTACGTTTTCCTTAAAACGCGTCTCTTCCGTTTGTTTATTCTGTTTTTGGTATTTTTCTTATTTAGGTTTTTTTTTTTTTTTGGTAATCCTTGTTCTTGAGGCACACCCTCAAAATTGTGTCCTTGGCTTTTAGCCAAAATAGAGTTTCAAAACACGTCTTGCTACTTGCAAGACGGGGGTACCTGCAAATCAAAGATTATCTTTTCACTTTTATACCTTTTTTTATCTTTTTACTAAGAAGGAAGCTAACAGATAGAAAGTAACTATAGTAGCTATAGATTTATATGTAGTATATATATAAAGGGGTGGGGGTGGAGGTGACGATGGAGTGTAGCACTACGTCGAGTCAGCCGACGTCTAGAGAGACGCAACCAACACGACTAGGTGCCGCGTGGAGTGTGGATGAAGGATGGATGATGTATGGGACCACGCTTTTTTGTACGCGTGTATCAGGGAATATCAGCAACTGGTGCAGATATCCCCATGATACAGCGTATAGTAAATAACGTGAAAATATATGTACATATGTATGTATATGAGTAAATATATCTATATGTATATAAATGTATAAGTATATATGTATTGATATATATATATAGATATATATATATATATATATGTATGTATATATGTATATAGCTATGTATATATGTATATAAGTATATATGTATTTAGATATATGTATATATATATGTGTATATGTATAAGTATATAGATATGTATATATATATATATGTATATGAGTATGTGTATATATATATATATATATATATATATTATATATGTATATGTATATATATATTATATTATATGTATGTATACATAACTATATAGATATACTATGTATATATAAGTATATATATATAGATATATGTATATGTATATATATATATATATATATATATATATATATGTATGTATATAAGTTACTATTAGTGTGTGTGTGTGTGTGTCGGTGAATGGGTGTGTGTGTGTTGCTGTAAGTGAAAAAAAGAGAGAGAGAGAGAGAGAGAGAGAGAGAGAGAGCGGGAGACAGAGGGAGCGGGCGGGAGAGATCGCGGAGAGAGAGATCGGCGGAGAGAGAGAGCGGGCGAAGGAGTGATCGCGGACGCGCGAGTTAAGACGTCTGCCGGAGGCGGCAGACGTCTGACTCTACGTCGTCTGAAGGCGGAGGCGGACGTCTGATCGTCGCGGTGCACCGCGCCTTCGTGCAGTGGACGTGAGACGTCTCCTGCAGACCGGGTGCGAGGACGGAGAGCGGGCGATGGCGTGCTCGGAGAGGGCGGCGGGGAGTCTACAGTCGGTCGCGGAGGGTTGCAGAGGTTCGCGGGGGTCGGCGCGAGGCCGTAGCCGGCCGCTGCAGTGCGCGCAGCGGCGGGCTACGGGTGCAACTGCGAGGCGGACAGAACGGAGACGGAGGCGGAGAACGGGCCTGCAGACGCGCGCGGAGGGTTGCGCGCCTGCGGGGAAGCTCGCGGAGGAGGCGGGGGGTGCTGCTGCTGCTGTCGCCGCGGTTTAGCTGCTGCTGCTGCTGCTTCAAGCTTCGGAGCTTGAAGCGGCAGCAATGGCGTGGAGATGAAAACGAAGAGAAAAGAAAACACCACGCCCACCGGCTCGTTGAAGAGCTGGGCGGTGGTGTTCCCACTGTGGTGGTGAGCACCACAGTGGGTTCTCCTGCTCGTCGGGTGCCTCCTCGACGGAGGGCCGACGTATGGGAGGGGAGAACGGGCGAGGAAGGTGGCTGCGGGTTTTTTTTCAGTAGCTGCAACCTCTCCCTCGCGAGGATGAAGCTGCAGCTACTTATAGAGGAGGGGAGAGGGGCGTGTTGGCTGCAGCAGGGAGAGGGCGTGCTAGTTGCAGCTGTAGGGAGCGGCGGTGGCAGGGAGACGTGACGGGAAGAGGTGCTGCGTGGCTGCTGCATGCAGCTGCGGGAAGAGTGCAGCCGCGGGAAGGACGCAGCCGCGGGAAGAAGAAAAAAAAGCCGTGGGAAGAAGAAAGAAAGATGAAAATAAAATATGGAGAGGGGACTTTTTGCAAAGAGACACTTGAAGAAAAATGTAAAAATGCAAGCCATTTATTCCATTCTCTTCTCCTCTCAATTAAATGCATGCATGAAAACGTTTTTACAAATGCAACTACAGGATTATAATATACATAGTTAATGCTAGAAAATAGCATAAGAAGGCGTTCTTATAGGCGTGTTTTGAGGTGCAAACATATACCCCCATGCCTATCTTTTGCTAGTCCCTAGCAAAACCGTATTTAGAAATGATCTTAAGCTGAAAATTTTCTTTTGAGGTGATATAGGTGTGTTTATTATCGAATATTGTGAGAACCTATTGTAAAGAAGACTACCAGTACTTTAAGTCTCACATGACATAGATCATCTCTCAACTAACCAGGACTCTTGATATTTAAACCTTAAGTACGATTTCCAGGACCCAGGAGGTTTTTGCCGTACTCGAGAGCTCAAGAAATTATGGTTTGTGCATAGTGAAGGATCAAGACTGACCAGATGAACATTAAGACTCAATCCCAGGGTTTCACGAATTTTTAAGTACAGGTTGGTCCCAGTTTCAGCTCATGTCTTCGAATTGACCCTTAAGATGATGACGGAAAACTCAACTCCCATTTTCTGATTTTTTTTTTTTTTTTCTTTTTTTTCTTTTTTTTTTTTTTTTTTTTTTTGAAACTCACCGAAAAACAAAGTATATAGACATTTATGAGATATACTGACTCTTTTAAAACATCTCTTTTCTGATTGATTTTTTTTTTTTTTTTTTTTTTTTTTTTTTTTGAAACACGTGTCAGTATATCTCTTACAACACATTTTGAAACACACATCTTTTTTTTTTTTTTTTTTTTTTTTTTTTTTTTTTGGTGGGAGAGTTTCTTTTTGGTGGAAAGAGTCGCTCCTAAACACAAGACTAAAGCCTGGGATAAAAAGTCTACCTGCGCACACAGGTAAGGACTCCACCTTCCCTAATGAACACTAGGGTTGGATCTTATGTTCACCTGGTCTTTCCTGATATGTGTAGTGTGAACCAAGTTTACTTAAGCTCTCAAGAAAAAGCAAACCAACGGATCCTGTACTGGTGTCTCAGGTACAAGAATACATCCTTTGTTAGGAGAGATCTTGATCTATTTTGTCAATGCTTTAAGTGAATTAAGCCGAGCCTGAGCGAATCAAGCTTTTGTGGCCTGGAAAATCTTCAAAACAGAGGTTGAATATCCATAAACACTTATTGCCTTTTTGTTTCAGCTTCAAGATCATTATTAAACACCATTTATTATAATATATATATATTTTTTTTTCTTTTCTTTTCTTCTTTTTTTTGTTTTATTATTTTTTTTTTATTTTTATTTTTATTTTTATTTTTATTTTTTTTTTTTTTGCATATTTATAAATAGGTGGGAACTGTATAATACCATAACATACCCAGATCCTATGGATGCCTATCCACCCCCCCATGCCAAACAATGCTATGTCCTCATATGCATGCAGGGAAAGGCAGAGGAAGGATGGAAGATCGGGTAACAAGAGCTGAGGTTCAGAGTATAGATCAGGGTGGAAGGGTGGGTGGATGGTGGGTGGTGAAGAGAAAAGTGAAGTGATTGCGATAGAGGTGTGAAAAGTGATGGTGGATGGGGAGTGCTGTTAGGGTGCCTCCCAACAAGCGCTGAATTTAATGTCCCCAGCTGGACTCAGAATGAGGCAAAGAATTAGTTACCCTCCAGCAGGGCAACGGTTTCTCCAACGGGGGCAGGTTCATGAGTCAGATAGGGTTTCAAACGCTGCCCGTTGACCGTAAATTTACGCCCAGATTTGGGATCTTCGATTTCGACGGCCCCATTGGGGAATGGTCTTGAGACCAGAAAAGGACCAGTCCATTTGGACTTTAATTTCCCAGGAAAGAATTTGAGTCGGGCATTATAGAGCCAAACTTGCTGAGATGGCTCAAATTCCTTCCGCCGAACATGGCTGTCGTGAAAAGCCTTAGTGCGTTGTTTAAAGGTTAGAGCAGAATCATAGGCTTCACGACGGAGCTCTTCCAGCTCTTGGAGTTGGAGTTTCCTTTCTCGTTCACACAAGTCTGGGTCGAGGTTACATTGGCGAACCGCCCAATAAGCGCGGTGCTCCAACTCTACAGGTAAATGACAAGGCTTCCCGTAAACGATTCTATATGGAGACATACCAAGGGGGGCCTTGAAGGCGGTCCGATACGCCCAAAGTGCGTCAGTCAGCTTGTCGGACCAATCCTTACGGTCAGGCCGAACCGTTTTCTGGAGAATCTGCTTGATTTGCCGGTTCGACACTTCCGCCTGGCCGTTCGTCTGAGGATGATACGGGGATGCGATACGATGGTGGACTCCGTACCTCCTCAGAAGTGCCCGAAAAGAAGCATGGGTAAAGTGGCTTCCTCCATCCGAGATAATGGCCCGAGGGATCCCAAAACGCGCAAAGATATGGTCTTTGACGAATCGGGTGGAGATAACATGGTCAGCACGGCGCGCGGGAATAGCCTCGATCCATTTTGAAACATAGTCGACGGCCACGAGGATGAATTCGAAGCCGTTGGATGGAGGAAAGGGACCCATGAAGTCAATTCCCCAGATGTCGAAGATTTCCGCAGCTAGGATGTGTTGCAAGGGCATCATGTCACGACGTGCCATCGACCCTAATGACTGGCACCTAGTGCAATGTTTGGCATAAGTGTGCGCGTCCTGGTGAAGGGAGGGCCAAAAGAAACCGCACTGCAACACCTTGGCTGCAGTTTTCCTCCCAGAGAAATGGCCTCCACAGGCCTGATCGTGGCAGAAGGATAGCACACTGGGGAACTCACTGTCAGGAATACAGCGACGGATGATTTGATCAGCACCTATCCGAAAAAGAAGTGGATTATCCCAGAAATAATACTTTGCTTCTGCCATGAGACGCTCGCGCTGGTTTTTAGGCCAGCCACGTGGAAGAGATCCAGAAGCAAGGTAATTGGCAATGTCGGCATACCACGGTCCACTTGCCACATTTATTGCCAATAGGTGCTCATCAGGAAAAACTTCATTAATTGGCAGAGGAAGTCCAATATGGTCAGGGTCCAGTCTGGAAAGGTGATCAGCCACAACATTCTGGGCTCCGACCTTATCACGAATCTCAATGTCAAATTCCTGGAGCAGAAGGATCCAACGAATCAGTCTAGGCTTGGCATCCTTCTTGTGCATGAGATGGCGAATGGCCGCGTGATCAGTGAAAACAATAACGTGAGAGCCCAGAAGGTAAGAACGGAATTTTTCCAGCCCAAAGACGACTGCCAGTAGTTCCTTTTCAGTGGTAGTATAATTACGCTGGGCCTCGTCCAACGTCTTACTGGCGTAGTATACCACGAAGGGGTGTCTATCGCGTCTTTGTCCCAGGATGGCTCCGACTGCAAGGTCTGAAGCGTCACACATAAGTTCAAAGTTGAGGGACCAATCAGGCGGCTGGAGAACAGGGGCCTTGGTGACAGCATTACGCAGCTGCGTGAATGCTTGTATACAGTCAGGGCCCATGTCGAAGGGCACGTCGGTTGATAGGAGATGAGTTAAGGGTCGAGAAATTTTGGAGAAGTCTTTGATGAATCTCCTATAGAAACCGACGTGTCCCAAGAAGGAGCGGATTTGTTTGACAGAACCAGGCACAGGTAAATCAGCAATGATATCGAGCTTAGCTCTGTCAACCTCGATACCCCTATCGGAGATGATATGTCCAAGAACAATTCCCTCGTGCACCATAAAATGACTTTTTTCCCAGGAAAGCACGAGGTTTACATCAATACATCTCCTAAGGATGCGAGTCAGGTTGGCAAGACATTCGTCGAAAGATGGTCCAAAGACTGAAAAGTCATCCATGAAGACCTCGAGAAAGTCACCCACCATGTCATGAAATATCGCCAGCATGCATCTCTGGAAAGTTGCTGGCGCGTTACAAAGTCCGAACGGCATCCTTCTAAAGGTGAAGGTGCCGAAAGGGCAGGTAAAAGTGGTTTTCTCTTGGTCTCGGGGGTCTATTGCCACCTGGTTATATCCTGAGAATCCATCCAGGAAGCAGAAAAATTTATTTCCCGCTAACCGCTCTAGGATTTGGTCAATAAATGGTAGCGGGAAGTGATCTTTCTTGGTTGCAGCATTGAGTTTCCTATAATCTACACACACTCTCCAAGATGTAGGAGTGCGTGTAGGGATGGATTCGCCCCTGTCATTGACACGGATGGTGAGTCCTGCCTTTTTGGGCACAACGTGAATCGGACTCACCCAGGGGCTATCGCTGATCGGGTAGATTATACCCGCATCCAGCCACTTAATGATTTCATTCTTAACGACCTCCTGCATGTTAGGGTTGAGACGTCGCTGCATCTCGCGAGAAGGTCGAGCCTCCTCCTCCGTATATATACGATGAGTGCAGTAGGAGGGACTAATACCAGATAAGTCTGATAAGGACCACCCAATAGCTGCCTTGTGTTCTAGGAGGACCTTAGTTAGTTTGCACTCCTGCTCCATGGTTAATTTTGAACTGATGATTACAGGGAGCGTTTCATTTGGTCCCAGGAAAACATACTTGAGTGTATTAGGCAGCACTTTTAGCTCGGGAGTAGATGGGGAAGGATCTGGCATTTCTTGGGACGAGAGTGTCCCAGACGGGTAGGAGAACAAGTTAGGAGGAAGAAACTGGCCTTCAGATTGGCCAAGAAGAGGGGCTTCTTGGATAGATGGATCCAAAAATGAATAGCCCCAGTGAGAAGTATATGGGCTCAAGGTCCCAGTGTGGATTTGTAAATCCGCCTGATTTGGCGGGGAAGAAAGGGCAATTCGGTCTTCATGAGTATGGACCGACAGTGAGTAGCCCGGATATGACTCAGACCACGAGGTATGGGAAGCGGAGAAAACCTCGTCAGAAGTCTGGCCAGGAGAAGGTACTGGACAAGGGAGGGATTGGGGAACGTCACAGTATGCGTTGGTCAGGCAGTTATCAGTGTTTATAGGTAATCCGCAGCAGTCCGAATAGGTCCCAATTAGTCCGATACACGCGCTGACGGCCATATCCTCGTCAGACGTGTCATCCTCAATGCAATCGCAATCAAAGTTCTTGGCTGCCTTGAATATGTTAAGCTTGAGCTTCTCAGATCCAACGGCAATCTCAATACAGCCCGACTCGCAGTCGATGTGGGCGCGGGCTGTGGCCAAGAAAGGTCGACCGAGGATGATCGGACAATCAGAAAGTGAACTAGGAACTTCCATATCTAAAACAAGAAAGTCAACAGGAAAACAGAGACTGTTGACCCTAACCACCACGTCTTCCACCACACCCTTCGGGATTTTGACAGAACGATCTGCCAACTGTAACGTGACAGGGGTGGGTTTCAGATTTCCCAAGGAAAATTTTTTGAGCATAATGGTCGGTATGAGATTGATGGAAGATCCTAGATCAAGCAAGGCACGGTTAAAACTGCAGCCTTGGATGCTACAGGAAATCAGTGGTGTGCCCGGATCTTTCTGCTTCGGTGGTAAGTTTGATAGTATAGCACAACTCGCATGAGGCGAGAGAACCACCGGATTCTTAGTCCTCTTTGACTGTCGTCTGGGTGTTGTGTAGTCTTTGAAAAATCGAGCGACAGTAGGTATGTGGTCGATTGCCTCGAGCAGGGGTACCTTGATTTCTACATCCCTGAACAAATTACGTAGGTTGTCAAAGGCCTGCGTATTTTTCTTTTTGCCTTTTGGCTCCCTTAGTAGAGCCTCAGGGAATGGGACTGATTCTGGCACAAGTTTTGGTGCATCATCCTCTCGCGAATGCGGTATGCATCCCGAATGAGAGGGTGATGAAGAAGATGGGCCAGGATCAGGTCGAGGCGGATCGACGGTCTGCTTACCGCTCCTAGTAGTGATAGCATTGGACGATGCGGGTCCAGTGGGATCATACGGTGGAGGAGGGTTTGCAATGGGGATATAAGAGTGTGGTGCTGCAGTAGGATTAGCCTGAAATCCCGGTGGAATGCTCGGAGCTTGCAGAACTTGATTAACCTGTCCCTGAGAAGGTCGTACCTGTGGTTGAGAACCACGGGGCACGAAATTTCGCGGGTTTGGAACAGGTTGGGCGGGAAGAGTGCCCTGAGATCGAGTCGCCATGCGTAGTTGACTGATCTCGGCATTCTGCTGCGCCAATTGGTGCTGAAGAGAGGTCATGTTCTCTTCATGGCGCTTTGACATTTCCGTCATCATTCGCATCAATTTGTCAAGAGGGCTTGATGCGTGTTCAGTTTGTGGTACGCAAGGGCCTGATGGCGGATTTGCCATAGGATTAAACTGGACCCTTGGGATGACGGGTGCGGACGGTCGCATTGGTCCACCCGCGAGGTTTTGGCGCTGCGGGTTGTTGGACCATGCAAAGTTCGGATGATCACGCCACCCCGGGTTATAAGTGGTAGAGAACGGGTTGTTCCCCAGGGCGCAAGCATCTTCTATGCCAGTAGACGCGTCCGCATGTAGATATGCGTCCGAGCCCACGGAGGCTTGGTCCTCCGTGTCGAAATACTGGCTTGCAGAAGCCAGTTCCACATGACTTACCGAGTCGCTTGGCGCGACACTCGGTAAGGAAGGTCTAACGGGGTTTCTTGGGATAAGCCTGGTATTACAAGAACTTGGATTGTGACGAAGTGGTGAAGAGGTGGTGTTTGCCATAGATCGAGTGGGGTTGGCCAGAAGCTCGTCCAGCTTCTTGTGCACGACGGAGACTTCATCCAGTTTTTGTGCAATAAGGCTTAGATCAGTGGATGAATGGGAGGGTCCCATGTCAACTTCGTGGACATTTCGAGGCTGGCTGGTACGATTAAAGGCGACAATGGAAGCATTGTTCATCGAGTTTTCACTCATATTTTCAAACAGCTCGAATGCTCCATTCTCGTCT
The DNA here is from genome assembly GCA_037157565.1 of Thalassia testudinum. Lineage (NCBI taxonomy): Eukaryota > Viridiplantae > Streptophyta > Magnoliopsida > Alismatales > Hydrocharitaceae > Thalassia > Thalassia testudinum. Next base: position 154,203,918 of record JAZHRO010000031.1, read on the forward strand.
TTATTCATAAAGTTCCCTCCGCAGGAAGCGTCTGCAATCTGCTTCAAAGTCTCATTTAGCCCATAGTAGAAAATCTGGGCTATATGCCACTTAGGCAGACCGTGGTGCGGACATTTCCTGAGGAGGTCGTTATACCTCTCCCATGCCTCATGAAATTGTTCGCCGTTTTGTTGCGTAAATGAAGTGATAGCACGGCGAAGCGCATTGGTCCGCCCGATTGGGAAGAACTTCTTGAGAAACGCTGTTCGCATCTCTTCCCACGAGTGGATGGTTCTCCCAAGGGTGCGTAACCATTGCGACGCTTTATCCCGTAATGAAAATGGGAACATCTTCATGAGGACTATAGATAACCCGACATTTCTTGGTTTAACAGTTTCAGCAAGTCGGGTTAGGTCTTCCAAGTGGAGAAATGGGTCTTCACTTGCAAGACCATGAAAGTGAAAATTGATTAGGCCAATTATATTTGGTTTTAATTCAAAGTCGTCCCCGCCCATGGGGACCCGAATTTGTCCTATGGTCTCTGTAGCAGCGGGATTCTGATAAGAGCTAAGAGACCTAGGCTCCTCCCGTTCGGGAGGGTTCTGCATTTCCTCCAATGTTTCCCGAATGGCTTCGATTTGCTCATTATACATTTCCATTTGCGCTTGGAGGCGGGTTATGGGATCTAAGGCTCCACCACCTGGTGGGTTCTGAGGGCGGTTTCCTCCCTCGGGATTTGGGGGTGGGCGTGCAGCCATGTTTGTGGAGGAGGAGGACGATTCGACTTGTTTTCTAGATTTATCAGTTAATTCAAATAGTTCAGGGTTTTGTGACCTCCTCCCAAACATGCACTACCGCAGGAAGAATTGGGGAGATGAGAAGGGAATAGGGATGAGAGAAATGACGCCGCAAAGGTACACTTGATTACAAATCAATACAGTCAAGTTCCTAACCTCTACAGTGTGCCCTTAGACCTAAAGATCTAAGTTACCTACTATCACGAATTACGGAACCGAATGCGAGCACCGCGGAACCACCGGGCCAGATTGAAAGGCCGTTTGCCCCAGTCTTAGACACCCGATAGCACGCGGGAACTCTCACCAGCACGTAGTCGCTACACACAGGTAGTTAGACCTCCAATCCTCAGTAAGGGTCAAGTTACTACCAGTTTTAATTAGAGGCTTAGGGTCAAGTGCTTTTGGAATGTGAAGGGCGTTGTTTACGGGTAATGCCCAAGTGATTGATTTTAAGAGTGTGTAAGAACAAGCATGCAACGGGGAAATCTCCCCGAATTGAAGTTTTTATTGGCGAATGGTTTTTAGAGTTCAGCCTTAAGTAGTATGAATTTTAGGGTTTTGCTGAATTACCAATTCAACCAATCTCCAGGTTTTTTGCAAAAATACAGGTTTTCCTTCTAAAACCCAAGAAACCCTTCTTCAATTATCAGTTAGTTAATGCATGCTAAAATGCAATGGGCTACCCTAAATGGAGATTTCTAAGTGTGGATGCACGAATCAGTTTTATATCAATGTGACAGGGAGCCAAAGCACTTCAATTCAAGTGCTCCCAATCACCAGAAATGATTTCCACACACAAGGCTTCAACCAAGAGATAAAGAAAATAAAATTTTTGGGGTTGAAGTATTCAGGATCGAATCACAGGCAAATTTGAAAAGTCGTGGTGGGGTTGGAATCAACTCAATTCCAAGTCTCCCCACCAAAAATGTGATCCTGAATTAAAGATAAGTGAGGCAAAAGAGGGATACAAGCAATCTTTTTCTTTGCCTCAAAGAATACTTCCCACGGCGAAAAATCTAAGAATGAAGATTCTCGGATTTTCGCTATGCGAAGTAAGGTGGGAAATCCGGGGCAGTGGGAGTGAAGACAACCAATCAATGAAGTGAATTTTAATCCACTTGCCCTCAAGAAATCCCAAGAAGTTTTTCTAGTTTTTAGTTTTTAAAATTTTTTTTTTTTTATTGTGGTGGCAAGTTAACCCTAATTTGATGAGAAAAGAAAACCTACTTGTTCGGCAATGTGTGCGAAGCTCCAATGCGATGTCGGCGTCTTCACGCTCTCATTCCCGCCTTGGATCTGCTCTCGTTCCTGACTTTGTCTGCTTTCCTTCTCCTTCCACCAAGTTCACCTGCACACCAAAAAAACAACAATACCCGTGAAAAGAGAAGAGACAAATTTAAAGGAATTGGATAGAAACTTACTCGAAAGCGCACCTCCCCGGCAACGGCGCCAGAAAAGTCATGATGGGTCGGCCTGGATAGGTTGTTAATATGATGTTTTTATCGTTGAAATATGTATAGTGGTTAACCTAATTCAAACCTAACCATCTCTTTACAAAATTTTTAACCTGGCCTAATTGATTTTATCTTGTCACTTTTAGGCCCAGGGTCGAACTCAGGGAAGTGGGGTTCAAGTCGAGTTTCTACGTTTTCCTTAAAACGCGTCTCTTCCGTTTGTTTATTCTGTTTTTGGTATTTTTCTTATTTAGGTTTTTTTTTTTTTTTGGTAATCCTTGTTCTTGAGGCACACCCTCAAAATTGTGTCCTTGGCTTTTAGCCAAAATAGAGTTTCAAAACACGTCTTGCTACTTGCAAGACGGGGGTACCTGCAAATCAAAGATTATCTTTTCACTTTTATACCTTTTTTTATCTTTTTACTAAGAAGGAAGCTAACAGATAGAAAGTAACTATAGTAGCTATAGATTTATATGTAGTATATATATAAAGGGGTGGGGGTGGAGGTGACGATGGAGTGTAGCACTACGTCGAGTCAGCCGACGTCTAGAGAGACGCAACCAACACGACTAGGTGCCGCGTGGAGTGTGGATGAAGGATGGATGATGTATGGGACCACGCTTTTTTGTACGCGTGTATCAGGGAATATCAGCAACTGGTGCAGATATCCCCATGATACAGCGTATAGTAAATAACGTGAAAATATATGTACATATGTATGTATATGAGTAAATATATCTATATGTATATAAATGTATAAGTATATATGTATTGATATATATATATAGATATATATATATATATATATGTATGTATATATGTATATAGCTATGTATATATGTATATAAGTATATATGTATTTAGATATATGTATATATATATGTGTATATGTATAAGTATATAGATATGTATATATATATATATGTATATGAGTATGTGTATATATATATATATATATATATATATTATATATGTATATGTATATATATATTATATTATATGTATGTATACATAACTATATAGATATACTATGTATATATAAGTATATATATATAGATATATGTATATGTATATATATATATATATATATATATATATATATATATATATATGTATGTATATAAGTTACTATTAGTGTGTGTGTGTGTGTGTCGGTGAATGGGTGTGTGTGTGTTGCTGTAAGTGAAAAAAAGAGAGAGAGAGAGAGAGAGAGCGGGAGACAGAGGGAGCGGGCGGGAGAGATCGCGGAGAGAGAGATCGGCGGAGAGAGAGAGCGGGCGAAGGAGTGATCGCGGACGCGCGAGTTAAGACGTCTGCCGGAGGCGGCAGACGTCTGACTCTACGTCGTCTGAAGGCGGAGGCGGACGTCTGATCGTCGCGGTGCACCGCGCCTTCGTGCAATGGACGTGAGACGTCTCCTGCAGACCGGGTGCGAGGACGGAGAGCGGGCGATGGCGTGCTCGGAGAGGGCGGCGGGGAGTCTACAGTCGGTCGCGGAGGGTTGCAGAGGTTCGCGGGGGTCGGCGCGAGGCCGTAGCCGGCCGCTGCAGTGCGCGCAGCGGCGGGCTACGAGTGCAACTGCGAGGCGGACAGAACGGAGACGGAGGCGGAGAACGGGCCTGCAGACGCGCGCGGAGGGTTGCGCGCCTGCGGGGAAGCTCGCGGAGGAGGCGGGGGGTGCTGCTGCTGCTGTCGCCGCGGTTTAGCTGCTGCTGCTGCTGCTTCAAGCTTCGGAGCTTGAAGCGGCAGCAATGGCGTGGAGATGAAAACGAAGAGAAAAGAAAACACCACGCCCACCGGCTCGTTGAAGAGCTGGGCGGTGGTGTTCCCACTGTGGTGGTGAGCACCACAGTGGGTTCTCCTGCTCGTCGGGTGCCTCCTCGACGGAGGGCCGACGTATGGGAGGGGAGAACGGGCGAGGAAGGTGGCTGCGGGTTTTTTTTCAGTAGCTGCAACCTCTCCCTCGCGAGGATGAAGCTGCAGCTACTTATAGAGGAGGGGAGAGGGGCGTGTTGGCTGCAGCAGGGAGAGGGCGTGCTAGTTGCAGCTGTAGGGAGCGGCGGTGGCAGGGAGACGTGACGGGAAGAGGTGCTGCGTGGCTGCTGCATGCAGCTGCGGGAAGAGTGCAGCCGCGGGAAGGACGCAGCCGCGGGAAGAAGAAAAAAAAGCCGTGGGAAGAAGAAAGAAAGATGAAAATAAAATATGGAGAGGGGACTTTTTGCAAAGAGACACTTGAAGAAAAATGTAAAAATGCAAGCCATTTATTCCATTCTCTTCTCCTCTCAATTAAATGCATGCATGAAAACGTTTTTACAAATGCAACTACAGGATTATAATATACATAGTTAATGCTAGAAAATAGCATAAGAAGGCGTTCTTATAGGCGTGTTTTGAGGTGCAAACAGTACACACATCCAAACACATAATTGAGTAGAAATCAGATTAGGTAATCATTTGTGTGACTAATTAAGTGGTGCAATAGGCCAATTGTTTGAGTTGATTAGGCCGCACCACTTCAAATAAAATCAACTCATCAAGTAGCTGCCAATTAGGTTCAACTCTTAGGGATTTACCGGGCACTCCACATTCTTTTTAAATTTTAAAGGAAAACATCTTCACCTGTGCTTGCAAAACCTGGTGTGCTAATGAAACTTGATTGAAAACACCTAAAGTTGAATCCTAAAAGCTACTAAGCAAGATTTGAACCTTAAAATTCACCACATCAAAAACAATCTTGCTTGAAAACCACTGGTTGTGCACTCACACACGAATCAATCAATCATTAAGGGCACAACCCATTTAAAGGGCCCATCACATTCTAAAGCACATTCAAACCTAGCCCTAAATAAAATAGAGTAGACGTTGGCCTTAAGGATTGGACTTGCTCTTCAGAACCCAGAACGAGATTATTTTCGATTAGTCTGTTTCTACTGTTCAATCTGATGTCTAGCTAGGGGAGCAGAGTCAAACGATCGTGGCTAGGGGGTACACTAGGAACCGGAGGCGCAAGCCGAAGGAAGAACCTTCTCCCCAGTCCCTCCTTCTAACTGGTTGGATTGAACAGACGGAAGTAGATCAAATCATTCCTTTATCTCAAGACGAGTTTTGAGAGTCTGTAGGTCTTTAGGCTAACCTATTTAAGGACAGGTTTGATTGTTTGTATTGCAGGGCACCTTTCTTCCTCCCGTGTATCATGAATCCTTCCACATATTTCATGCATTCCTGCCCTTTCCCTCCTGTTGTAAATTATCCTCAACATGACGATTATCCCAACTCGTATTGTAATCGACCATCAGTTAGTTGGGATAATTCGGATTGGGGATACAATTCCAGACCCCCGTATTTAGGGTCTAACCCTGAACACTTTGATTCTGATTTCTATCCTTCTCAGAGTTACATCGATTATAGATCATCCTCCTTTCATGAACAACCTAATGTGATCTACAATCAAGAAGGATACACTGATCCTTACCCATCCTCTGATTTCACTGCCTTTAGGTCATCACCATCTTTTGAACAATCTGAAATGACCTATTATCAGGATGGGTATAACGAATCTCAATTCGTTAATTCCTCTACATTGATGTCAAACCCGCCCAACCCTGAACCAACTCATTTGGTTCAGGTTAATCAGGTTCAAGATAAGGTTCTGGCTAACTTGAGGAATATCATTCAATCTTTAGAAGTTCAGCCAATACCTTGCATTGAGAGATTGGAGCCCCTGATTGAAATGATTGATGATTTAAACAAGTCTTTGTTGGATTGGCTCCAGGATGTTAAGGATAAGAACCCGGGTGAGTTTCTACTTGGGAAATTAGCAAAATTGAGGATGAGATTCGTGGTTGCTTTGATTCAATCTTGGAATAATTCCCAGGATGAACCCTCTTCAGGAAAGCTAATGATAGAACCCGCTCAGGCACCTGTTGGGTGGGACACATGTTACGAGGCTGACCAGATTGAATTAAAGCAACCAATTAAAGATGATCTGATTTCTTCACCTGAGATCCCTGAGCCAGGTTACAAGGAAACATGTGTCTCCTTGGAACACAAAGTGACAAATGATTTTGGGACATACATTGATACGGATCCTGATGGTGAAGATTCAAGTTGCGAAGTCTCATGCGAGTTTTCTGAACCCGATTTCTGTGAGACAATTGGGCCTGAGGAATCTGATAGATCATTTAATAGCCCAATAACTGAGGAAACTGATCTTATTAGGGCACACATTACGGATCCAGAATCGCATTTTCTGGAAGAATCAATTCAATGCCCTGATTATCAGTTACACCCTGTTAAGCTTATTGATGATTCTAATTCTGAGATAATTAGACCCAAGTCAATTTTGATTCTGCCACATCATTTAGACTTGGAGATTTCAGACAGGGTGATGAATATACAAGAGGTCCTGGAATTTGATACACTTAATGAGGAGGATAGGAGCGGGGAAGTTCTGATTTGGGAAGTTAATTTTGGAGGAAATGGAAGATTGAATCGAAGGGTTCCTTTTAAGCTGAAACCATCAAATCAGAACCCTTACGACATTTGTTTCGAGGATGTTCAACTCAAGCACACATTCAACGATTATCCTTTTGAGCTTCAATTTTCTGTAACCCGACTTTTTGGTCTTGGGTTGCATCCTCAGAAATCGCAGGCCCGATCCCGCTTACATTCTGATTTTAGGTTTTGGGTAATTTTTATCCAGAACCTAAGATATTCTCGATTATGGGGTGTGGGTCTGCACCACAATCTGGTCCACATCTGTGGACCTCTGCTGACAGGTCAGAGGATTCTTCTGTTCATTCTAATTCTGACCTGCACATGTGAATTCTTCATTTCTTTTCTTTGTATAGTGTGCCTAGCTGAAGGCACTAAACTCAGCACTTATACAGTTCTTTTTCATTTTCATCTTGGAGCGGACCTGATATTCACGCAATTCAGGTGCTTTCTACACTTTTCCACTCTGTTTTATGTCTTTTTAATACAATGAGGACATTGCATTAGATAAGCATGGGGGGGTGGATATTCATCTCTGAATTCATTTGTCAGCTCCGTAGATTTATTTATTTTCTTTTATAAAAAAAAAAATAATAATAAATAAAAATTTCGGAATTAGGAAAGAGAATTTGGGTTTAAGAAAATTTTCAATCTTAGGAAATACTACATTAGGATCTGAACACAAAGACCCCTCAGGTCTTTGGACTTAATTAGCCTGTGTATCCACTAAAATGTGGATTTTTCTTTGAGTCCTCGCCATCTTAATTCTATTATAATTGGAATAAATAAGTTTGGGTGATAAGTACACGACTTATCAACCCGCCCTCTGATTTGAGGGAATTTCGAGTCTTAAGCATCTACACACTTTCTTTGCACTGACTCGTTGTTCGACGATTTTTACGGAAATTGGATAGCTAATGAACCTTCTAGGGTGATATGGCTGGCAAGTTATCGTGGGTAACAGCCCATAGGTAGGTTGTCCAGAGCCCAGTCACTGGACCTTTCTCTTTTTGCTGCCTTTAGGTAAATCTTAGACCAGGGAAGCCACCTACTTAAAAAAAAAAAAAAATCAAAAAGGAGAAAAGAACAAAAAGAAATAAGCCACACTTCGCCGCACGAGTATGGCTGGCAAGTTGTCGGTGGTAACAGCTCATCGACCGGTTGTCCAGAACCCAACTAAGAAAATGCACTAAAAATTCCCAAAACACTTAGGAAGAAGCGGAGAAGTAGAATAAACCAGGGAGATATACACTGGATTCACCCTTGTGTTGACCCCGTTAAAAAATAAAAGTAGGGAGAAAGCTACCGGTTGTAAAGATACACCTTTAGGCAGAATTCTTTTTGAGGTCACCTAGAGGCGTAGAAATCCGAAGTCCGTTCTAATTGCCGGTCAACGAGTCTATCACAATCACAATAAGATGCTTAAAACTTAGGGTTCTCATCAAATCTTGGGTGAGTTGAATGGTCGTAGAAAGCCACTCTTGAACCCTAAAATTTGAAAATCCAAAAACAAATTAGAAAAGAGTAAAAAGAGAAAAAGAAATTTTTCTTTGAATAAGGCGAGGGCTTGAGGCGGTCTACATTTTGGCTGATACCCGGGCACTGTTGTGTCTTTGAAAGTTCAGTTCCTAAGTAGACAATTTCTTAATGATTGAAAATAACTCAGGTCCAAATAATCTAACCTAATTCTTTTATAAATAGCATATAGTTTTTGCTAGGGACTAGCAAAAGATAGGCATGGGGGTATGATGTAAACACATTTACACTACTTAAAATGTCTATTTATGCATGTTCTTAAGCATAGGATTGCATTTCATGATATAAATATTGCATTACATGCATCATCTTGCATTTAGAGTAGTTTGAATAAAATGGAGGTTAATTGTCTCCTTTTATGTGCTTGGACAGGGCAAATATTTTATCGGGGCCTCGGATCAAAGATCCAACCGTATGGATATGATCAGGGCGACGATTGGAGTTCAACGACTCCAAGATCGCCCTAATCAGGCATCCGTAGCATCAGATAGAGACCGAGGAACCCTAGAAGATCAAGGGCCAGGATGGTGTAAATCCACACTTCAGATGACAAATCTGACCACACGGATGAATTCGGATCGACGATCGCAGCCAAACGACACAAAAATCGAGTCAATCCGACATCCGTGGCACCATCTACAACTTCCAGAAGATGGACAGCCAAGATGGCGCCACGTGGCGCCATCTCAGCCGCCCAAACGGCCGCTGGAATTTTGTGAAGGCCCCCGCCCGATCGCTCTCCACCGTCAGATGGAGATCCAACGGCTGTGGCTACCCGACGCTTAAAACGTGCGCTCGACCATCCGCGCCCCGCAGCGCAGCGGTCGAGCGCGCTTACGCGAGCGCGAGGAGCCGGTTCGAGCCGCGGCGAGTGGATTGGAGACGCGGGTTATTGAGGTGCGTGGAGCGTCGGATGGAGATCGTGCAGTCGCGGGCGCCCGATAGCGCCGACGCGCGATTGGACGCCCCGCGTAACGCGCGATCGCACGCGCAGGCGGGCGGGTTGTAGCGGGCACGGACGCGATTTAAGCCGTCCGATCTCGCGATCGGACGCGATTTAACTTCGCAAACGTGCATAGGCGTTACGCACGCAGGCAGCCGAGCGGGCGCGCGTGGGCACGGCGGCGACGGCCACGTCGGGGCTTTAGTGACGGATTTATCCGTCACTAAAGACCCCTTATGTATTATTTTGAAGATGTAATGTCCATTTTGCCCCCACTCCTTGCAACTATAAAATGAGACCCCCTCCATACGAAATTTTCATCCCTTCTTTCTCCTCTCTACCCCTCCAAAGCTCAAGAGAAGCTTGTCCCACACCCGGGATGCTTCTCGCGAGATAAAGTCCAATTTTCGTTCCCTTTCGGAAGTGGATCCCGCGACGACGACGACGACGTGCTGCTTCGTTCCCATTCTTCTGATTCGTCCTCCTTCGTCCCGCTTTGTTCTCCTTCGTCCAGGCGTCGTCCCGTCCGGCTCGTCCTCCAAGCAATCGTCGAGGAGGATAACATTTCTCTCCCCATTCTTATTTACAGCTTTTCTAGTGTAGAATTTTCTGCTTTATAGTGTAATTGATTTTCCGCATTCTAGTGTAACTTTTATAAGCTATTGAAATATTGAATGCATGTTCTCTTTCTCTCTCTCTCTCTCTCTCTCTCATAGTTTGATAGCCCCATTGTAATTATAACGCCTTGCTTAAAGAAAATCTTAAAAAAAAATATAATTGCGGAATAGATCAACGTAGCCTCCCTGTGTTCGACCCGGAATTATTTTCGGTATAAATTTTATTTGTTGAACACGAATTCTTCGCTTTCGAACTACAACGACAGGTTTTCCAAAACCAAACACGTTAGCGTAGGTTCATAGCGTTCAACACCCACTCCACGCGCATGCCATACTAATGGCCTTTCTTTAGGGAGAGTCCCACTAGTATAGCCCCATGGTTACCGTTCCCTCGCCTTAGTAGGGATCACAAATCATTATCACCAAGGCTCATTTGTTGACGCATTTGAAATAAGGGAATTAGTCCTACTAGGAATTTGACTAGGCCTTGTTTGAGAAAAAGTCTGAGTTATTCCTATTAAATTAACTATTATCGACCTAATCTAAAATTAGAATCGCATTCAAATCTTGTCCTATGTTTATGTGTTTGAGATCCCATCCCATTCATTACAATCATAATCACACATAACATTCCTCACAAAAATTCCATCAAATGTAAAGGCTTCCAAATTATAAGGATTACATTAAAATAACACAACCTGGTCACATTCGCTCCATGCTATATGCCTAGATGATCACATCATCACATTCACTCCACAATCAAAACCATCAAAATCGCATAACAAAACTTGGCATGCAAATAAAACAATTATAACATCATATGTCGAGGAATGCAATTGTCTTTTCTCTAATGATTCCTAATTAATCAAATGAGTGTAATTGATTATTTTATTAATTGTAATCCTAATTTAAGATTGTGTGGAACGTAATGGCATCTTACTGATTTGAAATTCTTTTAATCCAGAAATTAATCTAGTTAATTTTGCTAGTAAATTTCTAGAATAGTTTATCATTTTGTTTGATTTTGAAATACTACACACCTAATTTCTACGCAAATTATATCCAAAAATTAAGGCAACATTCAAAACTGCAAACAAATCCATGAAAATTCTAGAAAAATAAACAAATGTTCACCAACAATCGTATCAAAATTTTCCTCGATGGTAAGATCGAATCCAATTTGATTTCAAGTCATGAACACACATAGAATCAAGGTTTTAGTACTACTTGGTCGACCAACAACACTTATTGGTAATCAAACAATTTCAACTATAACAGGCCATGTTTACTAAAGTTAGATTTTTGTAATCAGATGCCTGACAATTGAATCAGTTGTCTGATTACAATATCATGGTCGTATTGAAAATAGGAACAATTCCCATTGTAGTTAGATGTCCAACAATGAAATCAAATGTCCAATTTGGCAATATTGGTCATCTGACATGCCTATCAAATGTTTAGTGCCTTGATATGTGACTTTGTATGCTTGGAATTGAATGTCAAGCATCCAGGTTCACTTGTCGATCGTCTGATCCTATGATCAGATGTCCGACCACATCCTAATCAGACGTCTAACTGTAAAACCAGACAATCAGAACATACAAAAATTAAATTTCTTATCTAAGTGTGATTAAAACGAAACCTACAATTTTCTCACAAAATCTAGACAAATCAAAGCTTTGATACCACTGTAGGGATTAATCATATCGATCCGTGGCATTGCAAAAGCGTGAAAACATGCATTTTAAAATTTTTGAAACCAAGATTGAATCATTGCCAAAACTCGATCAAGAAACAAAACGAAAAAATGCCCTAAAATCAAAATCACATGGAAAAAACTAATTTTCTCCCATTTCCACGAGATATTTGATTTTACCTTACGAGTGGTGTGGTGCAACACCCCACATGTGGTGTCTCCTCAAATAAGTCTTGGAGCCTTCATGCCAAGGAGATCCAGCCATGAACATAATTTGCGAACTCTTCATGAATCCAAAGTGATGCTTGCATCAAAACCATGAGTACATGACAAGAAGACCTCCAAAAAGGACCATAACAACATAGCCAACAGAAGTAGGTCAACTGGCTAGGGAGGGACCCTTTCTCTGATGGAGGGCCCTTCACTAACTGAACGTCCAATAATAAAATTGGGCATCTGCCTATGAAGGGATTGGACACCTGGCTATAGAGGAGCACCCCTGGTGTGCCTCTTCTCTCCCTAGCAGTTGTGTATTTCGAGAATTTGATGGAAGGTGATTGGAATTGTGATTTACATTGATTGGGATTAGGGTTTCCCATTGGGAGATATTTGTAGGGATTCGAAATCCTAATCCTAATATAATGACATCCATTAGATCTCCACCCAATGATAAAGATCAAATCCTAGTTGAATTTTGCATGATTGGCCCATAACAAATTATGGGATGTTTAGATCTACTATCCAAACATAAATTAATTATAATCCAACCCTTGGATTTCTACCAAATCAAAATTATGTGCAATTAATCACCAAATCAAGTGCAATTTAACTCTTTAAGTTACAATTGATTTATTCTTCAAGTTGGAACCAATCAAAATCATTATTGGTTTCATCACTCCAATAATGGAACTTTAGGATTCATGGAATTTTGCACTATGCCCCCTTAAGTATTCCAAATACCCGGCAATCATTTACATTTGGAGGATAATATTATCCTGAGGTCTAATCCTATTAAACTGTCATCATTCCTCCTTGGATAATATATTATTTTTAACATCTCTTTGTATCATTGGGATGAGAATGAAGATCAGATCATTTTCCAAAGGTCTATCTTCTCTTCTTGCATTGAGTTTAATCATAACTCTACGACCACATGTGAAATTATCGTTTCCCAATATATGCAAAGTGAGCTCATTCCTTCAATCTGTCACATACACTTACGTAACAAATTGGTGTGATCCCTTCGAGAAATCACACACCTTCTGTTTCTTCCCACATACACGAGCTTTTCAGTATCAGCACCAAGGTGGGTGCATCTACTATTTGTCTTCCAAATGCATGTGTTTGCGAACAGAGACACATATCTATTTCAATTTAAAGGATATGCATTCTCCATAACACCATTGGAGAAAGAGTACTTCAACTATCTTTTATTTCATTAAGTTAAGTCCTTAACCCAACCCACATGATAGTTCTTAAATCTCCATTTAAGAACATCAATCAGGTGACAACCTCTAGAGAAAGTTGTCATCCAAACTTAGACTAGCAACAATTGATCAAATCAAATGGTTTCTTCATCGAATGTTTTAAACCATTTAGATCTTCAAATCAGCACACATCGAGTTTTTTCAATCTGGTTAAGTATGTTACCTTATTCATACTAAAGGACCCAATTCATTTATTAAAAAATAATCTAATTCTTTTATTTAGGTGCAAATGTAATCATTTTAGATTACTCGAGCAGCTCACTCTCAAGGCACACAAAATCCAACAACAAGCACATGTGTTCAAAAAGGCCAAGTCTCCATTCTGCAAAAAGAGTAGGAGGGCAAGGAAGAGTAAGGATAATCTTATTGGCATATGCTTCAAATGCAAAGTGGATCGTCATAGTCTTGATGGTGTTTGTGAATGGTGTAACAAAATACATGTGACCAACCAGTGGGACAAATATATGTGGTTAACGTATGGTCTAAGCAAGGGTTGTATGAAGAGTCCAAAACTTCATGAATATATCTTCCAGGCTGTTCAATACCATTTCTTGATGCACCATGGGTTCGGCATTGTTACTGGAATCTACTCTTAAAGGTTCCATAGATCCTCCTGTGATGGTGATGTGCCAACATTGTGTTGCAATAAAAACCATGCTTTAATGATGTCGTGATCGTAGTATAGTTATTACAATGCAAACAGATGTCGCGTCATTTTATTTATTTTCATAATTTTTACTGATTTATTTTAGGTCATTCATTAGGAGGCAATTGTTCATATACATCACTCTTTATGTTCCAAAAATGTTCTTTTATTCTAAAATATTAATTTTATTTACAAAATGAATCAATGAATCAAAGAATGAATGAATTAGTCAATTATGTATAAAAGAATCAATTAATTCTAACTACAATACCTTAAATATATTTACAACTAAACAAGCATTAAAAATTATGTATAACTACTCTATGTTAGTTATGTACAACTATCCTAAATAATACATAAGTATGGTACAAAAATAACTACTAATATATACTAGACTAAATATACTAACATATACTATTAACTCTAATAACATATACTATATATATATTAACATATATAAGTGTTTCTATAGCCTTAGTAAAAGAATGTACAAACTTAAGGCAAAAGAACTATAATTACTAACATAAATATCTACCTACGGTGACAGATACATATGTCACTAAAGAAACCTTAAAAAAATATATCCATAATAAGGTAAACAATATATTTTATATATATACTATTTTATATTATCCTATACTCTACTTATCCATACATACTATACCTATGTTCATATATATTATTTATTTATTTATTATACATATACATATATTATACATATACTATATACATATACATACACTCTATACAGACACACATACACACACAAACACTTAAGCTACTCACCTCACACATAGGCACAACTTCTCAAACTCAACACTTAGCCATTTTGGCTCTCTTCTCCCTCTTCAACACTTAACCGCTTCAGGCACAACTCTTCTCACACAAGCACCTTTTATTGTTCATTTAAACAAAAATTGGTTTTTTAGTTGGTGAACCAAGTTTTTTGTAGGATACACAGCATCCCAATGGGGTAGGATCAGACCACTACTAGACCCGATTCTAGTTTTATTAGTGTACATTTTATTCCATTTTCTTAGGCCCAAATCAGGCCCACCACAGGCCTAATAGGCCCAGCACTGTGTACGAGCTCCTAACCCATACACCAATTCCAAATATATGCTCATTATGCTCGAGAGGAGAGAGTGGATATGGTAATGGTACGCCCAACGCATATGACAACTACAATGGCAACGGACGCAATTCGTTTGATACGGCTCATCCCATGCGATGCCACAAAATATGGCACTATGTTACGTTGCAATTTGTGCACGTGCATGCATTCTTTGGATGTGATTTTAGGCCTCGATTTGAGGGTCGTAATTAATTTTAAATTTTCAAATAAATTATATATTTAGAAAGCTCATATATAGGACTACTTAATTGTATAATTAATTTAGGATTATAAGTTATTTAATTATATATAAAAATTAGTTAACGTTAAGGTTTTATACACGTAAAATTAGGGTTTAAATTCTTAATTAATGTACAAATTATTAAATTTATGACACAATTGACTTAATAATTAGTAATTTATATAATAAGCTATTTATTACACATTTTTATTTTATTTTAGAGCATTTACTTTAATTTATGTACATTTATATACACATTTTAAACAGATATATACATAATTAAGTTATAAATACTATAATACAGTATAAATATGTTACAGATAGGATGAAAATATTTAAAATTAATATATATAAGTGTACAATATAAATTACTTCAGTAATAACTTTATTTACTAATTTATTTCATTTTAACTTAATAATTTACCGAATTAACTTAATAACTTAATTACCTACAATAAATACATAAATAAATTAATGTACAAGTATCATACAGTATATAATAGTTACTTAAATATGTATGATAATAGATATGGTTATAGGAATGTACAAAGTTATTTATAATTACTTAGTATTATACACATTTACTCTAATATAAATTAATATATAACTATACAGTAAGGTTATATAAATAGTAAATCATTCTAAATACTTATTTAAATATATATAATATAGTTATAGGTTATATATGTGCATTATTTACTTATCTTACAATATTTACATATAGCTAGTATAAAGTTATATTTACATGTATAAATACAATATACATGGTATATATACATGGTATTGTTAAGTATTTTTTTAGCTTTTTCTAATTTTTGTGATTTTTTTATGTTTATAGAGATAGGAGAAGAGAGAGAAAGGGTGAGATGACAGAGAGAAGAATTCTTTTTATGATTTTTGACTTGGTTCTTTTATTAAGTTTCAAAGTAGATCGAATCGTCGGCTGGTACATTCTACCAAGCTGGGGGTTTGGAATACTTTGCAACTTTGCATACACCTATAGAAATACCTAATCTTACTCAAGGTAGGTTTCTTTTAATTTTTGTGATTTTTTTATGATTTTTATTTATTTACAAAGTTAACCCAAATAAGGCCTAAATGAGTGTTTTGAAATGAAACCAAAGGCATAAAATTGAGTTATATGTGCTAGATATGCAACTCAAACACTCATAAATGACCAACACACAATATGAAAGGTGTTATAGCAATTAAACATGACTTTCATTTTTTATTCCAATAAAATCAAGGTTTGGACAGTTATGTACATTGAAAAGTAGCTGACAAAGGACTGAGAACATAGTTTACATGACATTCAAAACATATTTACAGCCCATAAAAGGACATGAATGCTTATGCACATATGTTTTAACAATATACACGTGTCAGCTACATAAATTTCTCAAAATCTATTTCAGATCCACTTTGGAATCAACCTGTTCAGTCCTACAAGTGTCAAGCTTCAGCAACCACTTCTACCGTGATCAGCAGCTAATGCTGCTGCCTAATTGATCAGTTACTTGTTCCTTTGCTTCCAACAGATTCAGCAACCGATGTTGCTGCTGCCCTATGAAAACTCAGCAACTGCTTACTGCTCCATGATTTCCAACAGCTACTATTATTGTAATTGAAATTAACTCATATCAGACCTGGGAAGGTCTGATCTAAGGCACAAAAATCCCCAAAACACATCTCTAATAAATCACATTTGTCCAAAATCCCTTGAATGCCATTTCTGAAGATCTGAAATCCATTCTTGAAGATTTAAAATTCAAAGACCTTAAAAATTCTAGGTTGACCATTACCTTACATTATAGATAATGTTAAGGGAATAGATCAAACACTACAACAAAAAAGACTTAAGGTGACATTTATTTTTATCAAACATCACTAACTATAATTACGTTAATTTATTAATGTAACCAAATCACAAGATTATTACCCTAAACGTCACCAAATAAATAAATAAATAAAATTTACGGATCCCCCCTCCCTCTGATTTCCCTCTTTCCTAAAACAAAAAACCCTCCCCCACCCACCCCTCCTAACATCGCAAAATTAAAAAAAAAAACAATTGACGAATCCTACATTTCCCCGCCCTACGAAACCTCACCCGACCACCTTAAGATCATTGTTCTTCATCACCTCTTCTACCTCAGCACTCTCGTGGTCCTCTGCCTCGTCGTCTTTGACCTCATTGTCCAAGCCATCATCGCCCTCGACCCCCTCATCTAAGCCATTGTAACACCTCATGGACCTCCTTGACCTCCTCGTCCAAGCCATCATTGCCCTCGTGGTCCTCCTCATCGTCCTCGAACTCCTCGTCCAAGCAATCATCGACCTCCTACCCTCCTCCTCCTCGTCCGCCCCACTGCCGCCCTCCTGCCGTTCTCATCCTCATCAGATCTCCTCTCCAATGACGTCTACTACCATCGAGGTTAGTAAACCCGCTTCCTTCCCCCCGACCCCAACCATGACCCCCTATTGGATCTCACCCTCGTTGCTCCTCCTCCTCCCAAGACGAACCTCACCGGTGGAAACTTCTAGGGTTTCTGTATCACACGCCTATAAAATATCTAGGAATCTTTACAACTAACAATATTTAAATTTAAGGTATAGTGAAATTCTTAATGCAAAGTTGGGTCACTTTTTCATGTTCTATCTAATAATAAAATTATTGGATAGTTGCCAGAATCCTTGGTAGATTATAAGAGCCTTCAATATCTGATGTTAGATACAACTTGTTATCTGGTTCCATTCCTGAATCAATAGGTGGCATGAGTCTCTAAAGGGTTTGCTTCTGTCCAGTAATAGATTCCATGGGTCACTTTCAGAAGTACATCTCCACAATCTTAGCCAATTAATCAATCTACATTTATCATCAAACTCACTAACGATTAAACTATCTCCTAATTAGGTACCTCCCTTTAACCTTCGTGGGTTGGGAATGACTTCCTATAAAGTGGGGCCATGATTCCCTTCTTGGCTTGGAACACAGAGCAACCTGTCATATGTAAATATGTCAAATTCAGGTATATCGGATGTCATGCTAGAATGGATACGGAATTTCTCTCCAAATATTAAGCTCATGGACCTCTCCATGAATATGATAAAGGGTGTTCTACTAGCTACAATGAATGGTTCCAACAAACTAAAGGACTCCTTATCAGGCTCTCCCACTACTAGAATTGTTGATATGTCCTAGCTGTGGTTCTTGTCTCTTTCAAAAAATAATTTAAGTGGTGCAATCCCTTCATTTCTATGCGAAGCTACGAAATTTGGCTTCTTGGATCTTTCAAATAATCATTTTACTGGACAGCTTCCATGGTGCCTGGGAGGATTGAAGTCATTAACTCATTCGTGTAGCATCAGAACCATGCACTTACAGAATAACAACCTACAAGGGAATCTTCCTCTATGGTTAGGGAATTGCAAAAGTATGACTTTTCTTGATATAGGTTAGAACAATTTCATTAGAATCATGCCAAGATGGATTGCTAGAATGCATCTCTTACAGTTTCTTCGCTAAGGTCAAACTTATTTAGTGGTGGAGTTCCTCAGCAACTGTCTAGTTTGAAGCTCTTACAAGTCCTCAATCTTGCAGAGAATCATCTTTCAGGAGGCATTCCTCACAGTTTTGGCAAATTTGCTGTGATGATGACAACAAATAGAACAGGTGGCAATGTTTCCTCTTACTACTATAAGGGGCACATTACAGTGACATTAAGAGATCAAGTTGAGGGATATGATACCATACTTAAAACTTTTTAAAGGCATGAATCTCTTTGGAAATAAATTATTAGGAGAAATACCAGGAGAACTTAGGAACCTACTTGGCTTGAAAAACCTCAACTTTTCTGAGAATTCTTTAACTGGGTTTATCCCAAGAAGCCTTGGCAATTTATTACAATTGGAGTCCTTTGATTTATCAAGAAATAATCTTTCCAATGGCATCTCACAATCTCTGTCAAGATTAACATTCTTGAGCAAATTCAATGTCTCTTATAATAATTTATCAAGAAGAATACCAACCGGGAAGCAATTTGATACTTTTCCAAGTTCTTCATATACAGGCAATCTTATGCTATGTGGAAAGCTGTTAGAGGCTTGTGAAAGTGATAAAAAACCAGAAGTGAATGAAGTCAAACATTCAGAGTCAAAAAACAAAGTGGACAATGGCTTCTTATGGTTCTATCTTGGCATGGCACTTGGATTCATTGTGGAATTTTGAACATTGCAACTGTAGCCACCGATAGGATCTCCATTTCAATGATGTCTAATATAAGAAAGGCCTATCTAGAATCACATAAGGGTGCAAATGGAGTACGGATATATATGTGCCACCTTACTTTTTTTTAAGTCAATACAAATATCCATTTGCAATGTTATAGATAGGGACATGGATATATAACTTCAATTTTGATGGGCAAGGATATATAAAAATTAAAAAAGTATGATGAAAATGGATATAGATATCAGTGTTTTTTTTATGTGCATAAGTATTTTCAATTACTGTTGAACACATCTTTTTGGTGGATATGAAGACAAATACTTATTTCTCTGTTTGGGCATGCTACTTATGTTTGTATGTATCTATGCGTAAAGATGGATGGAGATTTGGGATGACGATGATTTTCTTGTAAGTACAACTTACAAACTAGCAGATACAATTTCCTCCAAGTGCGTAGATTGATTTGGAAGATGGCTTTGCTGCTAACAAGAACAAGAAAGGAAATCCAGGCTGATGCTGCCTATGTAGATCTTAGAAGTCGATGCCTGTACTTTTATGAGTTGGGTTGCAAGATTGCCCCTCTATAAGTTTTTAACTGAGATGATTTCATGTTTATCCTTTGATAGGGTTTTCCCTAATCAGGCCTTACAAAACCAAGGATGAAAAACAAGAACCTGCATATTGGTATCACCATTTAGATCTTAACATCGGTTGAATTTTTCAATCCTAGTATTATCATAGTTACTAGCTTCAAGAGAACCTTTTAGCATAGTTTGTTTTCTGATATTTTTACTTTCCACTTAAACATAAATGGCTTGGATATTTCATTATCGCGATTTTTCAGCCAAGCAAAGAACTGCTTCAAGCTTACACCTCATATTGATGATCTGTTAACTTTAGACTCTGAGATAGAAGCTCAAATTAGAAATTGCAATACCCTAAAACTTGAGACTTCACCTTGGCCTGATCTAATTCAAGGTATAAAAAAATTTTGGCTTAGTAAGCTGAGACTCGACAGCTATCCCTTCCTCATTCTGGTGATGAATTAATGACATCCTTTGGAGCTTAAAATTTTTGTAGAGATCATGTTTCTCGCACTAATTTTTTGAATATTGCATGATGGGCTTTCTTTATGTTGTGGGATCCAGGGCCTCAACCATCCTACTAAGGCTCCTTCCTTTACGCTATGGCACACTCTCTGGTCCTAATCTCAACCCCTGCAACCCCTTTAGCCTTTTGCTTTCTCCATATGGGACCATCACTAGGGGGAGCTCCAACACTCGTGAGGCCCTCTTCGCTTTCTAGAGGGGAATGGTACTCTTAAAATAGGTCATCCTCCATTCTCATCAAGAAGCTATGTGCTCTTTGATCTATTTACTCAGTGGATTGGGGTTGACTCGGTGAATGGTGTGTAGGGAGATGTAAGTAGCTCAATGACGGATTTCTACAGGGTGATCAAGTTAGACCCTTGCCAAAAGGCATGTATGCATAGCCCTCCTTTTGCTCTGAAGATTCTAAAGAATTTGGTATTTTATTGGGATTTTTTATCCTTATGATTCTTGTTAAGTAGAAACTTTGCAAAATTTGAACAAATGCTTTTTATGATTTATTATAATGGATTAGATAAGATATACTTTTAGTATTAATTCGCAAAAGCTCACTTCAAATGTGTTTCCATGACTAAATATCCCTTTCCAAATTGCCACCATGTATGGCCCTATTATTGCCTCCTATGCTACCACAACCATGTAAAAGATCCATGTCTCGTATCTTTGTTTACAAGCTTGGAATTTCATGAGACTAATGCACATTGATGAACTCCATAGCATGTTCTCATTTGTTGAACTTTCCCTTCCCGATATTATATATTGAATCAAGTTTCTTTTCCATTTCTATGGTGGTGTTCTATGTTGTCCTTTTTTGTTGTTTGCAAGATTAGAACCACTATATTGTCATCAACCTTGTTAAGCAATTTGGTATTGAATCATTAATACTAGTTGGTAAACATACTATTGCTAGATATGCGCATTTGTCTTGACTACCACACCTTATCGTCCCATTTCCACAATTAGATTGAGATCAGTTTGGGATATGATCCAATACATTTCTGGAGATAAGCACTCTTTTAGGTTGGATATGAACCTAATATATTGGTTATATGGTGGCTTTTTAAATTTTGGTTGTTTTAGATGGAATGTGATTTTTCCATGTTAGATTTGAGGTCATGGCTAATCATGCAATTTGGAAATTAGTTGGTTATAGAGATAGAAAATCATAGAAACAAAGAAGAAAGAGGTGCATACTTAATCATCAAGGTAGTAGTATGATTCTAATGCTTTCTAGCTTCTTGGTTTGCAGCCTATAGTTAGTAGGATCATGTCTAAATGTGATGTTAAGATGCTGTAAGCATATATCAACACAAAGTTAGTTATGTAACAACATAAGTAATTCTATTATAAAGTAAAAAATTTGAGAAGAAACTAACAGAATTAGGAGGCAGAACATGAGACATAATCTACTTTTCCTTCAGGAATAATAATCATGTGATGCTTGTTCTATAGGGCCTTATATAAAGTTAACAGTATTCAGGAATAAGAATGGTAGAAACATTCTAGAGGGCCTTATATGAAATTAACAATGTTTAGAAAAAAGAATGGTACAATATTCTTTAGAGCTATATATGAAGCTATCAATGTTTAGGAAAAGGCTTTAAACCACTAAAGAACAAATTATAGATCCAAACATGGCATCTGCAAGCAAACGCATTCTCATGGAAGCCTTCAAAAGGCATAGTCTAATTTCCTAGGCTCTTCAGAACAGGGAGAAAGTTGGTAGCATGGAAAGCACAAAATTAATTGAAAGCAAAGAACCTAATTTAATTGAGAATTTGGGTCATTTAATGTCTGTGGAAAACCTTTTCAAAAAATGAGAAAGAGAACATTATTGAAAAAAGGATGTGGTAAAGACTTGAGATATCTCTACTATGCATTCCTTCATTGCTCTCCTTTACATAGAACGATTCTTGAACCTTATGGGGAACCATTTCATTTTAATGTTGCTAATAGATTGTTCCATATAAAAGAGCAGGCGGTCTAAATAGGAAACCAACGCATGCTAATTTTTATGAATGAAATTGAAACTTATGAGTAGGTCCAATTTTGGTTTGTATTTCTCCAGCTAAGTTGTCAATTTAGAAAACCGTCTCAACTTGTTAATCACCAACACTAAATAACAAAAAATTTTCACAATAAAAGCTATACTAATAAAAAATGAATTCATGTAAAATGTATTTAATAAATTGGTACATTATAGCAAATGCAATAAATATAGGTCCAACAACTTACAGATAAGAAGAGATTCATTCTAGACACCAAAGATTGAGGGGCATTGGCTACACAATCAATGTAAGGCTTTCCCTCATAAATAGCTACTTTGTCCACAAGGTAAGTGGCCATAATGAAGTCATATTCAACAACAAAGGTAGTATCCTCATGATTGACTTTTGAGACATGAAAGGAGACCTAGGAGAGCAAATACACAATATCTTCTCTATCACATACTAGAGAGTAGTATTTTGACCTGTAAATTAAGGTTCATTATAGGATGATCCATATTCAAGAGAAGAAAAATGGAAATTATACAAATGAGTTGCACTTAGAATGCCTAATACACGTCATAGGGTACAAAGAAAAGGAAGTAAATTACATCTCAAAATTAATAGAATTTCCAATATCTACATGAATACTCCACCAAAGGTCAATTTTTTAGAACCTTTTCCCAAGGACATTGGGATTCTTAAAGAATAGCTTTATTTATTTATTTATTTATTTACATTGAAAATCGTGGTTGAAATTGTAAATAGCCTAGATCTACAGGTTTCACCATCTAATTGGTTAGTAAGCTAAGATGATCATTCCCTAATTCGAACACTTCATATCGAATAGTAATCTATAAAGATGGATGCAAATATCATGATGAATAGGGAAAAAGTGAAACCCTGATAAGGGAAAGAAGGAGGTTGTGCAAAGATAGGTTCCTGATATCAAATGGTTCAGTCACAATGTTGTACCATTGGCACCCATATCATGGATAGGAAAAATCTATGAAGTAACCTGTTGCATTACATGGAAAGGAGGTTGAGCAATGACCCAAAATCTATTGACTATGCCTACTAGCGCATTTTCAAAAGAAAAAGAATACCAGTGACAACACACATCTTTCATTTCTTCTTTTTTTTTCTTTTTGATATTTGTAAGCTTTCAATTTCTTTAGCATGACTTTTTGATGACCTATCATCTTCCTATTTGACCATTATGTGAGTTAGGAATTGACAACTAAAGTAGGGGAACATATCTATATTGTTGTTTCTTTGTCATTGTGAATTATAGGTCACCTATGTCATTTCTTTGAATTTGTCCACAATAACATCACAATAAGTCTTAATGCTTCATTTAATGTCAACCTACTTTGTTAAATAACATTCTTCACTTTTTTGGTGATACATGTCAACATAATTTCGTAGCATGCTTGTCCTCAATTATCTGCCTTCTATTTGGTAAAACTCAGATACTTATGACATTTTACAGACTTGTTTGAGATAGCAAATTTCTTTGGTATCACTTCTTCAGTTGATACAGAAGCCATTCAAGTAGTCAAGTGCCTCATAGCTTCTTTGCAATGTCAAATATGGTTTGGTTGCTAGATCATTCTTTTAAGTGTTACAATATGTATTCAACATCTCAAATAAATCTCTTTTTATGGTCATAATGTATGTGATTTTATCCAATATAATTAAGTAATGCCTACCTATTGGATGAATTGTGTTTGATTTTCTTAGTCGTTTTAAGCATTGAGTCATTCATTCCCTCTTTAATCATTCGAAATATCTTGTATTCTCATCAGGGAGGGGGCACTTACGAGGAACGAGTTGAGATGCTTTATGTTATTGTAGATCTTGTGGAGGTAAGCCACCATGTTGATTGTCCTGAATGGAGGTTAGATTTTTATTTGATAGCTTATTCTGACAGTTTTCCCTTTTCTAATGATTTTGGTTGCCTTTCTTGCAGTGGAGCTTTAAGCTGCTTCAGTAACAAAAAGCTCTCCTGCATGTTTTCAAGTGTTTGTCTTAACATTTTGTTTATGTGTGTCTATATATAGAACAAACTCTAAACACTTAGGCTTTGTTTACCCCTTGTTTTTAAAATTGTATTTTGCAATACAATGTAATTGCTTTTTTAGTTTTGATGAGCAGTTAGCTAAAGTTCAATTATTAGATTCTATCACTGAGAGGCAAGCCCATATTTTCTCAGACGAATGGAAGCTTTTTCCTGTAGATGTCCAAATCTAGTCCATTTTCCCTCTGTATGTTTTCCTATGGAAAGTAAAGCATGAGATCGAGTTCATGAGAAATCTAGAGTTGGTTATATATATATATATATATATATATATATATATATATATATATATATATATATATATATATATATATATATATATATTTGCATGGAATATATAGAACTATGATGTCTAGGAATTTTGCAGCCTCATTAAATATCCCAATTATAGTGTTTTAATGGTTTCTAACTTTTTTTTTAATGAATTTTGTCAGTTATGAAAAGGACTTGATGGTGGTTGTATTGGTGCCTTTATAGAATAGAGGTTATTCTATTTTTGCTTTCAAGGAACATGACCAAGTAGATGGACTTATGCCCTGTTGTGTGGACAAATGAAATTTATGTTATTAGTACCAACTGCTAAGTTTTTAATTGATCACTTGGCCCTGGTTTTGTGAATTCTTTACAAGAAATCAACTTCAATCAAGAAGTAGTTATCCTTTCCGCAATGATTTTTTCATTGATACCATGATTAAGAAAAGTTTCCAAACTACTAAAATGGAACCTTTAGTACCAACTGCCAAAAGTACAAATTATTACCTAGAACCACTTTAGTTTCAATCTCAACTATCTACCTTTGTCCATCTTCTCCACTGGTTGGTTAAGGTAATGACCAGATAACTGTGCATTATGCAGGCCTCATATTTCAGAACTTCAATTAAATCTGACAGTAGCCAAAAAAGCTTACCAATTTTTGCAACTATATCTCAAGAGATTCACATATAATCTTACTATAGACCATGGTACTTCGTTCCTAACAGTGTTCCTTTATCAATAATGGGCAACACCGACCATAAACGGTTGGAAATCTACTATTTAATCTTGATTTTACATTAAGTTCTATGACATATAGGCAAGCTATATTTATTGTCACCCTTGTGCTTTTCTATCATGTATATATGTATTTATTGGACCTGAAGGATGATTTTCCTAATGAAAATATGGACCAACAAATTCTCATATTGTTCTAGGTGGATAGGATTTTGTCTTTTTGAACACTCTGATTTATGCAAGTGTTGTAGTGGGGTGTGCACACTTAAATGTAAATATAAGTATATTTTTTGTAATTATTGTAATTCCTAGACAAAGGAAGATGAGATCGAGCGTGAAACGAAATAAAATATGGAATAAAATATAAATCACACAAAAACCAATCTCACAAAGCACACAAGTACTTTTAGGTGGAAACCCAAATCCAGGTAAAAATCACCACCTAGACCTCTTGGTAATCCAGTAACCAAGTCGCTTAAACGATGGCGACTTAACCTCTTACAACCACGCTACTTACACGAAGGTAGCGTACCTCAAATACCCTCCTCTTCACGAATATTTTATCTCATGAGGGAGCCGAAAATTTGCAAAGTGAATACACAAACAAAGATAATATACAAAGTATCCTATAGAGCTACAAAGTATGTAATAAACCTAGCTACTATAAGAAAAATAAACTTTCCTTTGATGAAAGTGCGTTGTCTAGCAACGCAAAGTGCGTAAACCTCGCAAGGGCATGATGACGCTCTCGTATGCGAAGACGGGAGAGTGGATGTATAGCGATGATGATGCTTCCAAGTGTGTAGGATGATCTTGGAGAGCAACAATACTTCTAGCTAATTTTCTTCTTCACTTGGACACAATATAATGTGGAGTAGTATGTCAAGGTGTACTTAGCTTAGGAAGGGTGCTCCTCTATTTATAGAGGTCCAAAGAAGGCTTTAGAAGGCCTTGAAAGCCTCTTGTAGCAGTTGGGAACAAGGCTCAAGAGTGTGGTCTAAAATCTCACCGAAATCAGGGTCATTTATGATTCTGATAAGGTTATCAGACGTTTGGTTTTATGGTCAGACGTTTGGGTCATCGTCTGATCTAAGATTCAATCATCTGATCTAGAAGGGATGATGATCTAAACTGAGTTGGATCAAGACAGATGTCTAAGAGTTCCTTTTAAGACATCTGGGACAAGAATCAGACGTCTAATTCTAAACAGGTTCCTTCCTGCTTTTACCAGATCTAAATAGGGTTCTAGGATCTAGTTGCTCAGACAATAGGTCAGATGTCTGACAAGTTGTCTGGACATCTGGAAAGGCAATCCTCTGTGGAAATTAATTTCCCGAGGCTTCAACGGCTATTAAGTCTAACAAAAGGTGATTTGAGTCAAATATTAGCCTAACGTCTATTTATCAAATGTCTAGGATGCTCTATCGGCATTTGAAAGTAGATGTAAATCTAATTAACACTTAATCCTCTAAGATAAAGGTCTGACAATCCAATGGTCCTATTGTTGGATGTCTGGCAAGGTCCTCAGACATCTTGTACGACATCTGGACTATGGGTTAGACGTTTAAAGGTGGTAGACAAAGAGTAGGTTACCAACCTAAGTGTTTTGGACATCTGGACAAAAGGTCAGATGTCTTAAAAGTCAAGATCAGACGTCTAATATTCAGATTGGACATCTGATCAAGCTGATAGATTTCTATATTGATTTTTTGAGTTTGTCTAAAATTGTCTAAGTATCTTAGGGCTGTGTAAGTGATCCTAGGACTACGGTATGTTACTTTGGGGCTCTTTAACAATCATCTAAAGAAATGACAAGCAAAGTACAAATACATGAACAAGATGGACGTTCAAAATAAATCTAAGTCTTATTCTTCATCTTCATCCTTCTTCAAGCTCTCACTCCAAGCGAAGTTCCTTCTCCTCCATCAAGCTCCTCCAATCCACTATAGATGTGAGCTTAAACTCCTTCACACTTGTATCCATTTGCATTATCCTAAAACTTATAAACTCAAATGCAAATGTTAAATCACAAGTGTTTTGTTATCATCAACGATCATGGTACCCTTGCACCAACAATTGTTATGCTAAACAAGTACTTTTTTGAGTAAAACAGTAGATTGTAGGGAAAATTTTGTCGAATTTTTTCTTAGAAATCATAAATTGTAGGAAAACTTGGTATATTTGTTATAAGTAGATATACACATCAACCACAACTTAGATACATGTGATTAAACAATAGGAAATGAGCACATTAGGATTGTAGACATGTGTCTGTAGTAGACATGGATACATAGTGATTAATTATTATGTTGAAAGTTAATTACTTATACTTAGCCTTTTTTACATTGTAAATATTTTTAAATCTCATTCTTTTTCATTTATGGTTATTTTTACATTGTAAATATTTTAATAGAATTCCCCCCCTTGGCCTTTTAACTTGGAGATTTTGCTATTGCTATTGCTATTTTTTTACTAATAGGATTTGATTTACTTGAGGATATTTTGAGATTTTAGATTGGTTTGGATTAGTTTGAAACCTTTATTGTAATAATTGTGCAATGTGGCCTTTTTATTGCCCTACATGACCCTAGACTACCTTTTTTGTCCTTGCAATGCAGTTGTCATGACATCATATTTGGTGAGAAGTAATAGAAATCTTTAGAAGGTTTTACTCATAGAACTATTGCTAGATTTGTGTTGAGCCCATTTTACATTCAAATTGATTTTTGCATGTTGTGTAGATGCATTCAAGTCGTTGAGACAATGTTGTGAAAATGTTTGTCCTAATGATGGTTTTTTAGATCAGGTTGTAATCTCAATTTTGAGTTGAAGTTTCTATATGCAATTTGAGTTTCAGAGAATGATATCAAGTAGCAATGTAAGCCCAACACATTCTTACTAGCAGTTAAAGATGTTTGAGTTTAAGGATTTGGGCTTCAAAGTAGATCGTTCCAGCCCCATCTACAGGCATTTTTGGCTGAAAGTATTGGGTAAGTTATCTTATGCCCATTTTCTTTAGATTATTCTACAATCTTTGTTCATTCTAGTATTAACATTACCTTGAATCTTCCATAAATTATCTTGGCCTACTGTTGTCATTTTGAGTTCTTTTTATGCCCCTTAGCAAGATTTTCCTTCATTATCTTTTTACTCATGTAATATTTGTAGTTTATTCTATTTTTGGAGAATTTATCAGTATAATAAATCTAGTGGTGTTTATTTTTGTCACATTGTTATCTTTCTTCTGTAGTAGAATAACTATTACTACGTTGAATCACTTGTTTATATATATAGTTATATCTGAGAATGTCCTTGTGAGTTGCACTGTAAGTTATCATATAGTCTATTTGAAAATGTTGCTTGTAGTTACATACATCTTTGCAAAAACATATTTGCTAGGATTTCAGTGTCAAAAGACCCTTTCGCATTACGTTTATATTTTAAAAACTCTAGCACATCCACGGTTGCACACGAGGCTCTACTGGCACTCAAAGGTATCACTTCATCTTATTATAGTAGGTCTTAGGTTAATCATGAACCTTAGAGTTGGAAATGAATGCATATTAATAGGTAAATATATGCAAGTGTTGTAGTGGGGTTTGCCCACTTGCTTCTCTTATAAATAATTGTATGCATGTGATGTAGTGGGGTGTGCCCACTTATCGCTAATAGAATATCATGTAAATATAAATATAAGTATATTTTCCATAACTG
Organism: Thalassia testudinum; assembly: GCA_037157565.1. Classification (NCBI taxonomy): domain Eukaryota; kingdom Viridiplantae; phylum Streptophyta; class Magnoliopsida; order Alismatales; family Hydrocharitaceae; genus Thalassia; species Thalassia testudinum. Next base: position 154,233,028 of record JAZHRO010000031.1, read on the forward strand.
TTATGTTAAACAGGTATTTCTTTGAGTAAAACATTAGACTATAAGGAAAATTTTGTCGAATATTTCTTTTAGAAGCCATAAATTGTAGGAAAACTTAGGATAATTGTTGCAAGTAGATATGCACATTGACCACAACTTAGATGCATGTGATTAAACAACATGTGTTAAGACCCATGTCATTAAGCCTTTTTAAGATGTCCGTACTTTACGTCAGACGTCTAGTAAGACGTCTAGACTGAAGGTCAAACGTCTGGACTCATTCCCAGATGTCTGAAAATCAAAATTTTCGTGTACGTCCTCGCGTCTACGCAAGTGCTGCGCGCAAACAGTATGCGACCCTCGTTTCTTCTCCTTCTCTCTCTCCTCTCGCCCGATGCAAACCCTAACCCCACACCTTATATAACCCCTCCTCTCCCTCACACCACCCCCCCACTTCCAGCCACCCTTCTCCTTCCTCCAGCGAGAGCAGCAAGCAGTGAGCGTGAGCAGCGTAGGAGGAGAGGAGCAGTGAGGGGAAGAGAGGAGAGCAAGCACGCGAGCTCGTGTGGGAGCTCGCCGGTGAGCTCATGGCCGGTCGGCGTGTGCGCAAGGAGGAGGAGTGTGTCGGGGAGGTCCTCCCCAACACTGCTACAGCCGGAGCAGCAGGCGAGCGAGCTCGACGAGGCCATGCGCGGCGTGAGAAGGCGAAGGCAGGTTCTGGTTATGGGTTTTTCCCAGAATCAGATGTCTGGATCGACGTCCAGACGACGTAGACGACGTCTAGAGGAGGTTCCAGATGACTGAGAGGTAAGCTTCACGACGTACATCTTCATTGCGGATACGGCCATGCAGGCCATTCCACCGAGGCACTATTTCGTGCCTTATTGAGAAGATTTTCGTTGACGCGTGCAGGATTCGCTTCAGGAAGGCGTGGGACACGCCCTCCCACGCAGTTCGGATGTCTGGGCGAGGCACCAAACGACGGGAAGCGTTTCCAGACGTTCGGAGAGGTGGTCGGATGTCTGGAACTGGGTCCAGATGATCTAGCGAAGTTCCTGGACGTCTGAGTGGCGCAAGACTTGAGGTATGGCTCTAGACTCTTTTAAGACGTCTGGAAGGTGTTCCAGATGTCTGATTTGAGTCAGAATTACTGCTTTTGACCCGTTTAGGGTCCATTTGAGGTCCGATTTCCGCAATTAAGATACCGTTGTTTCCCGTATGAATTCCTCTACTTGATGGAATACTCTCTATACTGTTCTGAGTATTCTCGTATGATTGATCCTTGTGGTAGGATCTTATCCCGTTGCGGGTTCAGGGCTTGCTAAGACACGCGAGCTTGCCGTTCAAGCCCCCCTTACTCCTAGGTTTACTGGTAGAGTGGCTTCCCCTTAATTTAATTACGACATAATTGCCTGTGTGGAATAAATGATTAGAACCTAGGATATGGTATGAATCCTAGGACTAGAAACATTGGATTGTCTGTATTGAATGAATTAATTACAGTCTTGAATGAGTAGATAGAATGATAGCAATTGCTAGTAAATAAATAACAGCTGCCTATGAAACGTAAATTACTTTTGTTAGCAAACTGTTGCATGTGAATTCCTGTTGCTTACGTTAAATGACATACTATGAGCTGCATGTATATAAATTGAAATTGAAAAGGTGAATGTTGGAAACACGAGCTATCTGTGAATAAACTGAATATGGAATAGAGTTACAAATTGCATGTGTAAAACCTGAGAATAGAAATAGAAATGATGAAACCTGGTATGGCTTGGCCTGAGAAACATGAGCATGAACACTACGGGGAATTAGGAGTAGAGCTCCTGGAAATAAATGGAATGGAACTAGGAATGTGAGTGGGGAAATGAGCTGGCCCTTGAGTACGGAGTACCAAGGAGAGCAACTGTCCCCCTGTTTAGTGCAGAGCGGAGCTAGCCGCCCTTGAGTTGGGACTCGAGGTTAGGATTGACCACAATGTATCAACTTCTTGGCCCTCGCGTACACAGTACTAGGGAGAGCTACTAGTGTAGGGAGAGAGCTAGCCACCCCACGAGGATCGAGGTTTAGCTAGCCGCCTTACATTGACTTGTTAGGCCCACTGGGCAAACCAAGGTAGTCAGGCAAGGGTGCACGGACTTTGGAGGGGCGAGACCCCTGTTTGATTCTCAGGGGCTAGATCCCTGTTACTGAGAGGGCTATGCCCTATACTGGTTCCATGCTGTGCTTTGGGCGCACTCGCTAACGGAAATGACTGACCGCGTGCCAGTGCAGGGTAACTACCCGTGCGTTTATCGCGTGTGCCGTAGTCACCGTTATGTCTGTCAATGACCTTGGGGTGGTTAACTGGGTGTAGGACCACCACAAAGGACTCTCCCTGTCAGGAGAGCACCACGTGCTACTTCTACTCTTCGGAAAAGACTGCAATCAAGATCATTCCCACAAGGAACATTCGAGATCAAGAAATAGACCTGATAATTAAATTAAGTGGTGAAAGAAAGAATAATTAGTTAATGGAAGAAAGAAATTGAAAAACAACAGCTACCTGTCCACCTTTACTACTTTAGTAGTTGATTGCCACTCTACTCAGCGTTCGCTGACATTTTGTACTCATAACCTTTTTCAGGTCCAAGTGTTGAGTAGTCAGAGCACACGGCTGTAGAGGGTGCTGGGCCTAGCAGAGCCCAGTAGTCGTAGTTCTTTTGTACTCATTTGTAGTAATGAGTAGCTTATTGTACCTTTATATTCTGTACTCTTTCATTCTGCACATTATATTCCTGTACCTCGTTTAATTTTCTACTGTTGTGGTGGTGTGTACTGTAGTAGTTTACTTCTTTACTGCTGTACTTTTGTTACTGTTAGTTGCTAGCATGGTGAATGTGGATTATTTTATTGCTTATTGGTTACTTTCTCGTTGGACGACTGGGTCTTGGGAACAGTCGAGTCGGTCCGGTCTCGTGTCCTGTAGGGATCCGAGAACAAGGTCATAACAACATGAAATAAGAATAGTAGTGTTGTAGACACGGGCCTCAATGTAGAAGACATGGATATATAGTGATTAATTATTATGTTGAAAGGTAATTATTTAATTCTTTTTTCATCTATAGTTTGACTTTTATTTAATTGTTATTGACTTTATGTTATGATGTTGCAAATGTCGAGGATATGATTTAAGAGGTCACTAGAGTCGGAGCCTGTTGAGGATGTTATTGACCTCAACGTTACTCACACAAATCCTCTAGCTGGTGAGTGGAAGAGATAGAGGCTCAAGATCCATAGATTGTGACAACAGTGATGACATGCCTCCTTCTACTTGCATGGCTCCGTAGATCTATAAATTGTTTTTATTTCTTTGTCTATTGAACTTTTTGTTCAACTATGCTCAAAATATTATGTTGTAAAACATGCATATATTCTAAACTTTTAGATGTTAAGTTAGATTAGTATGATGCTAAATTAGAAAAATTTATGGTGAGAAACAGATGTATATATGGTGGCCTTATATCATAACTTTTTTGGATTGTCAAGTTTAGCATATGTAAAGAAATTATTTTAGTATTCTTTTGAATGTGAAATGTAAATGTCAATTGTGATTTCAGTGTGAATTGTACTCTTTATAAGTGTTTGTTGTGATTATGGTAACATGCACATATAGGAAATATGAGTAGCAGGAATGGAAAAAAAACATCTTATATGATCTTAAGATGACGTTTAAATATTGTATAAAATGTTTAAATGTGATGTTTAAATGTCATCTAAAGTAGTCTAAAGCGAGGTTTAAACATTGTTGAAAATGCATAAAGTGACATTTAAACCTCATTAAAATATGTGTAAACATTATCAAATGATCATTGAAGGTATCCAAATAGAATAAAAAAGATAATTAAATGTCGTCAAAATAAGTATAAGATGATGTTTAAATATTTTTTAAAGTTATCTAAAGTAACGTTTAAAAATTACAATAGGATGAATAAAAGGACATTTAAATGTCGCTAAAAGAAGTATAACATGACATTTAAGTGTCTTTGAAAGTTACCTAAAGTAACATTTAAATGTCATAGTAGAATGCATAGGGGAATGTTTAAACATCACAAAAAAAGACAAAAGATTACATTTAAATATAACTAAAAGAGATATAACATGACGTTTAAATGTCTTCAAAAGCTATCTAAAGTCACATTTAAACATCAATATAGAATACGTAAGATGACATTTAAACGTTAGTAAAAGTTATATAAGATAACGTTTAAGCGTCGATGAAAGTTACCTAAAATGACGTTTAAACGTCATAGTAGGATAAATAAGGTGACGTTTAAACGTCACTAAAAGTGATATAAATGACGTTTAAATGTCTTCAAAAGCTACTTAAGGTAACATTTAAATATCAATATAGAATACGTATAAGAAGATGTGTAAATGTTGTTAAAAGTTATATAAGATGACATTTAAGCATTGGTGAAAGTTACCAAAATCACACTTAAACGTCATAATAGGATAAATAAGGTGACGTTTTAACGTTACTAAAATGGATATAACATGACGTTTAAATGTTTTTGAAAGCTACCTAAGGTAACATTTAAACGAAAATATAGAATGCGTAAGAGAACGTTTAAACGTTATTAAAAGTTATATAAGATGACGCTTAAACATCTTTAAAAGCTATCAAAAGTAACGTTTAAATATCACAGTAGTATACACAAGGAGATATTTAAATGTCACTAAAGATTTCGTAGAAACTTAAGGAAAAGTTAAAGCGATGTTTAAACGTTTTTGAAATTACTTAATGTGACGTTTAAATGTTACCTTATGTAAGAAATGGTGACATTTAAACGTCTTAGTTATTCTTTGGCGACATTTTAACATCATCGAAAGATATCTAAGATGACGTTTGTGTAGGTTTAGTTATGTGGTAGGAATTTTAAGAGACATTTAAACGTCACCTTAGATGTTATAGGTGACGTTTATTTAACGTCAACCGAATTCATTTAGGTGACATCTGATTTTCAGCATCGATATAGATCTAAGACGACCCACCTAAGGAGACATTTATGGTGACATTTTTTTAATGTCTACAAAAATTTATGGTGATGTTTATTTCGCTTATGGTGACGTTAAATAAACGTCACCGTAGGTCTTTTTTATTGTAGTGAAACTAAAGGTCAAATTCAATTGTGACATGGATCAAAATCTCTATAGCAATCCTTAAAAGTTCATTAAAGCCCTATAAATTAGATTGAAATCATTTTTTAATTTAGGAACCATGTTGCCCTGTTTTGGGCTTTCACTTTGGATCTGTAAGTGATCTAATCACTTGATATCCCTGAACACCATTAATCGGTGTTCAGGAGGTCTAAGTGATCCTTGAAAAACATTTGGATCATTGCAATTGCCTCTAATCAATATCAGTGATTTCCTTGGCATTCACTATCCAAGTGATTCAAAAACTCAGGTATTGGATCTGGAAAATTAGGAGCAAAAATTCTGAACATTGAATTTTTGATCAAGTGGATTTAAAACCATTGCAATACATTCACTTAAACTCAGAGAAACTCAATTTTGACGATTAAATCCAAATAAGCTGCAATTGATTAGAAATCTACTTGATCACTCATGGAAACCAAATTCACAATAATCATCCAAATCCAGTCAACTCAAACTAGATAGAAGGCATTTGTGATTGTCTAGGCTGAATGGAATGCCCTCAACTTGATTTTGAGCTCTTCAACATATCTGAAAGCTAATGAGCTTTAGATCTGCTAAATGCTCTTGTTAATGGGTGATTGATGACTAGAGTGTGTAGCAAGTGAGTGAATGTGAGTCGTGGAGTGAAGAGGGAGATTTATGAGTCAATGTGAGAGCATGAAACACCTCTCTAATCTGAATTGATCAGAGAGGACGAGATGGATACTAAACTATTCTACTCCTAATCTAAACCAATTAATCATTGAATTCACTATTTAAACTACAACTAACTGATCTACACTACACTAACAATTACTACAACTAACCTAGGAAGAATTAAAACCTAATCTAATGAGAAGATTGGAACCTATGAGAAGATTTGTAGCTGGTGGATTTGTAGCTGGTGGCTGCAGCGACGAATAGGGGAGGAGCTTCAATGGAGAGAAAATTCTCTAGTGGAGTTCAAGTTGCCGTAGGGAGTTACGAGATCCTTTGCAGCGAGGAGGGTCGAAAGAAGTAGATTCCACCGCCAAGGCAATGGAGTTGGAGGCAGAGTGAGGAGATGAACCGAAGGGAGGAAGGGATCAACTCGAGAGAGGTCGACAGAGAGCTAATACTCATGCGCGAGCTCAGGTGTGGTGTTTAAGTAGCTGCACGAGTGATTGTGGTGGCCGCTAGGTGCAATTAGGTGGATTTAGGGCGAACTGTGGATATGGGTAGGTTAGGTGCGCGGGAAGGTCTAGGACAAAAATCCACCATCAAATGGGATCTGAGGGAGGTAAGGCCGCACCGTGCAGAGGTGCGTGAACAGCAATGAGGAATCGACCGCTAGATCAGAGGATCAAAGAATCAACAATGCCTATGCACCGTGTTCTTCGGTGCTAAAGTGCACCCACGGGTGACATCAAGTGTGTTTGAGCTTTTTGCAAGAATGATCCAAAAGTTTGAAGGGGTAAGATAATTGCAATGGAACCCATAAGTGAAGAAAATCACTACTAAGCAGTCCAAAAGTTTCTCAAATGAGTCCTTGGTGATTTTCAAATATGCCCTTACGACTTTAAATCTAAATAAAAATGTTAAGGCATGAGGACCTATATGTAATCTAATGAATGCAAGGTCTTATTAATGTCCAAATCAATGAAAATTTTATTGGAGTTCAATTGAACATTTAAGAAGTTAATTCAACCCTTGATTTTTACTTTTGAACTCAAACATGTATTCAATTTGCAACTTGATCATCAATTTATATTTATGAATATAATATCTCATTAATTGACCTAATTGTGTATTTTTAATATCAATTTGCTGTTTTAGGTCATTTCTGATTATTTCCACACTTAACCCATTTATCATGTTAATAATACAGTGTTTAACCTAGTTTCTAACTTAGGCACTTTAGCCATAATGAGCCACATCTCATCAAATGGCTATCAACAATATCTTCAATTGACTACATCGAAAGTAAAAGCAAGCTCTCCCCTTCTGTTCTTATACTATCGCTACTTTCTATTGGACTTGTAATTTTGATGAAAATCTTTATTGTCACACCCTGTAACAACGAACCCTCCAAATCACCGTTGCGGCCACATGACGGCTGCCTATCGTCTTCTAGAAATATGGGAATTTTCTACCTTAGGGAAGGTTATTAACTATAGAGCTAGAATCTACCAAAAATCCGGTAGAGTTCCCCCTATTTTTTGTACTTTTCTCGAATTCCTGTGCATGCAAGAAATATCTATGTGCAAGAATAGAAGTAAAACTAAGTGAGCACACCCCACACATATTACAAAACACAGAAATAAGCTACAATAGAGGGCACACTCTGCACCCATCACAACCTTAAAGGAAATGCAAAACATATAACTATTACAGGCATACCCCACCTTATAGTCTATGTATACATATATACCATTCACAGACATTTACAATGTTGCTTTGTACAGTTTATAGGGCCAAAAAAAAAACTACTACTAAGCTACATACAATTATTTACATTATACCCCCCTAACTACCAAATACATTATTTTACCTTTCACTTACAAAGGAGCATACCCAAACAAAAGTCACCATGTCTCCAAGGCTCACAAAGCTTAGGGAGTAGCGCAACATCCTACCCTGAAGAAAAAGGAAACGACAACGCAATGTAAGACACATGGCTTAGTAGGTCATAAAAAGGGTACAAGAGGAAAACCATTGAGTGAGATGTCCCGATGAGTACGCATCCCCTCCAACAGGAAAAATTTTCTAATACTTTCCTCTTATTCTAGTTTGTCCTCCCCCCCTATTCTTCTTTATTTATAAGAATATCCCATCATTCCCCTATGGATTATATTCCGTATTTCTTCTAGTCGAGTTGACGATGATGGAACCTGTCATCCTAGGCCCCCTGATGCATTATTTCTCAACACAGTTAATTAAGGTTATTAGTCTTAATCAATTGCATTAGAAATAACTTAGGTTAAGTCAAATTATTGTCGTGAGTGTAGTATAGGATCAAGTTAACCTAACATTGTAGATTTATAACTTCATTTAACTGGTTGAGTTCAGATCATTCACTAGGAGGCATAATAGTAAACTTAATTCACCATTAGTTCCTAAGGCATAATTACTAACTATTTAATCAATCAGATTAATAATTATCATACTTTGAGCACATGAATAATTGCACAAAAGATTTAACAACTAAAACATGCAATATTCCATTTAATAGAAACAATTATATAAAGAAAGATTTGTCATTAAAAACCAAGTAGAATGTTTATTACAATTGATCTTACAAAATATAAGGCATAAAAGACAATTACAAGAGTTTAACATGCCTTTTACAACGTTAAAAGCTCGAAATATATAATACAGCAACTTCAGCCATTCATTAGACGTCTGAAAAAGAAGTTAGACGACTTAAAAATATAAATTAGACTTCTTTCGTTCATTTTATCTCTTTATTTTGCTTCTTCTTCTGTGCTCTCTGCCTCCTTAGGCTTCTCTTTCTTTACTTTTCTCTCTTGCCTTCACTGTCTCTTCTCTTCACTTCAGCTCTTCTTAATCTCACAAACTCTTTTAATCTTCACTTAATTCTCTCCCTTACTATGGCCTCACATTCTCCACACTTAACCATTTAACACTCAACTTAACCCATTTTACTCTTTACTTTAAAAAATATTTAATGGGCAGACCAGCCTTTCGAGGATACGCAGCACCCCAGAGGGGTGGGACCAGACCCTACTAAGCTGGGCCTAGTTTATTTTAGGTTGATTTAATTCATTTCAGCCAAATGCACACTTCAAGGCCCATCAAGCTCGCTCACCCACCCGGGCAGACACATGCACGTGCACGCACGTGCACAATCGGCTCAGAGATAAGGTATGGTTTTGTGTGCCCAGCACTGTCAACTGAAGCACTGGGTTCACAAAATTGTGATATACTATGTCGCGCACTCGTATTTACTCTAGGTGGGACTTATAGAGCAGCTTCTCGCACGCAGCTGCGTTCTGGCCAATCTTCAGGTGTTGATTTTAAACTGCTCTCTCAACCAAATCGAGCGCATAAAAGCTCAATGGAAAGCTCTTAACTTTATCTTCTCAATTTTAACACCAATTTGGTGTTTGGATCAAGATTGATCCACAAATTTAGAGAGGAAATAAGCACTGTTGCATGTGCCTGGAAATGAACTCAGAAGGTCCTTTGACCTGCAGAGGAGAGAATGCCCTCAGTTGAGGGTATGGAATGCTACAGCGAAGCATTCCGCAATCTTTAAAGGATGAAGAGAGGTCAGAGAAGCTTTAGTAAGCTCCAAAAACTGAGAAGCTTGAATCTCGAAGCTCAGAGCTCATAATTGAGCTCAAATTCGTCCGACTAAGAGATAACAACCTCAAAAAGTGATCTGAACAGATTCAAAAGGTCGATTGTAATAGATCTGGGTGAGAATCAAGTCCCAAATTTATCAAAATAACCAAGAACAGCACCTGGGTTTAGAAATAACCAATAATGCACAGGCTATTAAATTCCATTTAAACCTAAATAAATCTCATTTTAATTGATTCCATTGACCTCGCCATCATCTCAAAAACACAAATAGTCCTTACGATTAGAGATTAAAGCCCTTACCTGTCGAATTAAACTCAAGTTGACTCACTGAGGTCAAAGTTTGACTTTCAAAACTAAAACCTCTATGATCAAATCAATAACTCAAATTGGTAGATTTTATACTTAGTAAATGATTCAGCATCTCAAATTAAGGTTTTGATGGCTCTATGAGTACTTTCAAACATTACCGCCTAGATCAAATGGAGGTGAGTTCGGCAGAAGTGTCTAGAAGCTCTCAGTTCTAATTAAGAACCAGAATAGCTTTCCTAAGTTCTTCTGATGCCCTTGAACCAATTTCTAAGCTCAATTCTTATTGAATACGCTTCTCCAACTCTGACGGAGTTGGAGAAGACAGAGCTCATCAAAGAGCTTTCATCAATAAAACACAAATGCAATCATTGATTCTTAATCCTTAGGTCAAATAGAAGCAATCTTGATCTTCTCAAGTCATTCTAAAGGCTGAAGCTTACGGTTCAACTCGCCGGAGCTCACTGAAGCTCCTGTGAACGGTGAAACATGTGTCTGGAGATCAAGTCTCCATGAAACAGACCATAATTGGCCTTAACAGGTTCCTGAGGTTGCGAGGAACATCAAGAGGACAACAAATACTTCAATTAAAAGACTTAAGCCTGAGTTAATCAAAGAATTCAATGGAACCAGATCTTGAGTTCGACAGAACTCAAGAACATTTCTCTTCTCAATTGAGTAAGGGGATCCAAAACTAGGGTGTGGAGAAGGTGTTTAGGTGATCAATTTGGTGGAAGAACTCTTCTGAGCTCACCATTGATAGTGAGCTCAGGAGTTGAAGGAAAATTGGGCATTTCTTATATATGTGTTAATTAGGCTAATTAAGATGTCGATCAGGGCCCTGAAGTGATGGAGAAGTGGTGGAGGGCCCCTAATGAAGGTGCTCTAAGCTGTAGACATCTGCCATGAACAGCGGAGGTCAACTGTGGAGGTGGAGGTGGAGGTGGTTTAGGCAAGTCAGCTGGTAAATTTGAGGGAAAAGAAGCGGAATGAAATCATGGAAAGATAAGGAAGATGAGCAAATGAAGAAATAGTGAAGTAAGGTCCATTGAGGCTAGACTTGGCCTCACTGGAGTCAGAGAGGAAGTGGTGAAAAATTGAGCTAATTACTCCTACTCCTAATGTAACCTACCTACTTACCTAGCTTAACCTACTCCTAAGTGTTAGATCTACTTACTTGACGAAAGAGGTGAGGGAATCCGCCATTGGCAGGGTAGAAACGAGATCGAAATCTAGAATTGGTGAGAGAAGAAGCTCCCGCCGATCGAAACGGAGGAGATCAGAGAAGTGGGACACTCCAACGTCGGTGGCAGGGCGGAGGAGAGGAAGAGGAGGTGAGAGAGGCAATGCTTCCTCGGTGGCAGCGCTCAAGAACGGAGAATGAAGACATCGGAGTTGTGGAAGAAGCCTACTAACTGACCTCAGTGTGGAGTAAAGGGAAAGGGGGTCAATACCGGAAAATCGAAGGAGTGGTGACCTATTTATAGGTGGTGGCCGAGTTCCAGGGGGTTGAATCTGGATAGCATTATGTCAAAGTGCGTAGAAACTATCGGCGTCGTCTTCGATGCCGATGAGGTTAAACTCCTCACCTAATTAGGATTTAGGGTTCATCCGATCCATCGGATGAGTTGGTGGTGGTGAGTGGAAGCTCTGGAGCAAAAATGATGGTGTGTAGACGAGGGATGGGAGGTGATCAGAAGATGTGGTGACCGGTGAACGTCAGCCGTTCAGATTGAGGAAGAAGAAAAAGAAGAATACAAAGGTGTATATAGGGACCTGTTTGCGAGAAAACCTATGGACCTAAAGTAGATAAAAGGACTCAATTGAATAAAAACCTAAGGACCTAAACGTAAACGAAGGCATTTAACGCTTATTTTAATTTATTTCTTTTTCAACTTTTTATATATTATTATGAATTAGGTAAATATTATATTCATGCCTTGAATTTACATTATTATCCTTTTTAGCTATATTTATTTAAATGATTAAGTTATTTAAGTTAATTAAGTACTTAGGGTAGATATTGATTAAGTTAATTTAGATATTAATTAACTAGCTAAATATTTAGTATTTGAGTCCAAATTAGTAATTACATTATAAATATAAATATTATATATTTAATTTAGTATTTTTATGTTATTTTAATGGCCCTTAGTATTTAATCCCCTTTATTATATTAACCCTTAATAATACATATTCTTAATTAATTAAGGAAACTAGTTAATTAGGGATAATTAAGAGCCATGATGAGCCTCTCATCACCCCCTATCACGGGGTCCAACCCTAGGTCGCCTACTGTCTACGAATAGTAGCTACCAACATCTAGTAGCCAGTTATTTACGATCACAATGGCCTGAATCATCACCCTATCATTAGGGTACTTTCATTGTGAACCCAGGGGGTTCATGGTGCAATCCAGGCTGGATCTCTTGTTAATTAGGTGTCGTTATTGTAGTATAGTTGCAATCCAGACAGATGTTCAATCATTTTATTTATTTACATAATTTTTACTGGTTTATTCCACGTCGTTCACTGGGGGGTAGTTATTGATATACATCACTCTCTATTATCCAAAAATACTCTTTTATTCCAAAAATGTCAATTTTATAAACAAACAAATCAATGAATGAAAGAATTAATAAATCATGTTAATTATGTACAAAATGAATGAATTAATGTTAATCACAATGCCTAAAACATATTTACTATTAAACAGGCATAAACAACTAATTAAAACTACTCTAAGTTATAAACAACATGCTAATCAATGCCTAAATAGAGGCAAAAAAATACTAACTAAATATACTAAATTATGCTATACTAACATATTTATATATACCTATACTAATAGATAATGTACCTATAGTGACATATATAGACATCACTAAAGCCTTAGTGAAGATATATACAAAACCTAAGGCTAAAACATATACGTATACTATTATTATACATTTAGAAACTTAATGCTTATACTCTACTTATGTACTACATATATACATATATTATACATACACATACATAAATAGCACGCACTCACACATAGGCACTCAACTTACAACATTAGAATTTTTTTCAACTTCACACTTGCACTTAGTTAAAATTTCACTTACAACTTACACTAAGTCACGCACACACAGAACACTGTAACACACCACACTTAGTCACTTTTATTTTAACTTAACCTATGTTTAATTATAAGTTAGAGTAAAATTAAAGGTTGGCGGGCCGAAGGCTTTTCACAAGATCTACAGCCCTAATAGGCCGAATCAAACCATTACTAGGCCTAGACCCTAGTTTGTTATTAGTGTATTTAAGTGCATTTTTAGACCCATTCAAACCCACACCTACGTGCCTACATGCACCCACGCACACTCGCACTCCTACAAACATGCTCATGCAAATTGAGGATAAATGTCCTGTATGTTAAATGTGTGCCCAGCGCTGACAACCAACCAGTCATATAGCGTAGATCAATTTATAGCGCTTCATCAATTCCTAAAGCCACGATGTGGCACTATCATTCAGTGCCTAATTGGTACGCTGTGCATGGTCTGAGGCTAGAATTACACCTCGATTTGAGTGTCTTATTAATGTCCAATTTCAAAATAAATTATATGGTTGGAAAACCCTTACACTGGGCTAAATAATTATGTAGTTAATTTAGAATAATAACTTATTTAATTATATTTAAAAAATGCTGAAAGTTAGTGATTTATACACATTGAATTAGGACTTAATTACTTAATTAATGCATAAATTCATAAATTAATGACTCAATTGAGTTATAATTTAGTTAATTTACATAATAAGAAATTTAATATACATTTTAAACTTATTTCTAGTTGTTTATTTTAATTTATATACATTTATATACACGTTTTTAATAGATATATACATAATTTAGTTATAAATACTATTATATAGTATAAATATATTATAAATAGATTGAAAATAATTAAAATTATTTTATACAAAGGTACAAGATAATTTACTTCGATAATAACTTAAATTACTAATTTATTTTATTTTAACTTAATAATTTAGTTTTAAAAAATAATATAATTACATATAATAAATACTTAAATAAATAAATATATAGGTATAATACATCCAATAATAATTACTTAAATACATTTTTACTGTTATAGATACAAATATACATGTTTACATATTTATTTATAATTATATAGATATAGGTACATATAATGTAGTATAAATTATTAGATAATTATATAATTAATATATATATAATAACTCAACATAAATATTTATTTAAATATATGTAATACATATATAATTTAGTTATGTACATTATTTACATATATTGTAGTATTTACATATAACTTATTAATTTATTGATATTTACAAGTATAAATATTATATAGATGGTATTTTTAGATATTTTTAGGTATTTTTGAGTTTTTATGGTATTTTTGTATATTATATAGACAAGGAAAGAGAGAGAAGGTGAGAAGAGAGAGAGACTCTTTTTGATATTTTTGAATTTGGTTTCTTTTATTAAGTTTTAGAGTACATTGAACCGTCTATTGGTATGTTCTACCAGTTAGAGGGTTTAAAATATTTTAAAACTTTTCACACACCTAGAAAATTATTTAATCCTACTAAAGATACCTTTGTTTTAATTTTTTACACTTTTTTTAGAATTTTTTATATATTTTCATTGCACAAATGTGGCCTTGAAGAGGTATTGAAATTGAAACCTAAGGTCGTCAAATCCATTCTATGTGCTGGAATTGCAATTTAAACAATCAAAAACACTCAGCACACAATATGAAACATGTTGGAACTATAAAATATGATTCTCATCTCAAATTTCATTAATATCAGATAAACCATTCAAAACTGCTGACAATGATTTAAAACATCATTTAAGAGCCATCTTTAGATTAAATCTAAGCTACAAAAGTACATAAAAGCTTGTTCACATGAACTTCTATCATCACAACACATCGGCAACTCAATTAAACCCAAATCCTCTCAAAATCCCTTGGAATCACTTAGTTGTTGTTGCTGCTGCAATATGTAGCTGATCTGCTGAAACAAGGTTCATATCAGACCTTAATGGCCTGATCTGAGCCAAAATGAGGACCAAGACATATATGGAAATCAACTCTAAAGATTGTAGATACCAACACAACTATTTTATCTTCAAATCACTTGAAATCAGGGATTAGATCACACAGGAAAATCTATCCAGACAGAAAGATAGAGCAACTGCTACTGCCAAATCAATTCAGATCTGATAAACAATTTAAAACCCCAATTGTAGTTGTCACAAATCACCATGGAAGGTCTAAGACTACATAAGAATCAGATTTAAGCTCAAGGAACTCCTAAAACCCTAATTTGATCTCCTTTTGCCTTGGACAGTGTGCATGAGAGGGTTCAAATCAAGCTTTCAAAACATCTTAAACCATCCTCAGACCTTTGTTAAACTCCACTAAACCTCAATCAATCTTTGCATGCCAAATTAAAACCATGTTGGCTTGAAATCAAATGTTACCCACCTAGGCGATTAATCTAAGATCGCCACAGTAACTTGGTCACTTAGGATACCTACACACCATTGATTGGTGTTCAAGATACCCTTGCGATCCTCTAGAACCTCTTAGGTCATCGCAATAGCTTCAAATCAGTGCAACTGATTTTCATCAACCATTGCTACCTGGGAAATGGATAAAAACAATAACTAAAGTAAAAATTGGGCATGAGCTTAAGAAGCGATTAAAATCCAATCCAAGAAGCCTACACCCATCAAATTAAATCCAATAACACAAATATAAACTCAATTTGATCGATTAGAATCAATTAAAACACATTTACTCTCAAAAATCTTCAATCAACCACCAAATCCAAATTAACTCTGATGGATCAAATCAAATTCAATTCAGCACAAGGGGAGGACCTTTATGACCTAATGAAGTGAATGGAGAGATCCAGTGATATTTGAGCGTACTCTAGATCTAGAAGCTCGCAAGCTTCAGACCTATAGCAACTTTGTTGAATGGGGTGGATTGCGATAAAAATGCGAGGGAAATAGATGAAGATGGTTGTGAGATGAGTAGGGAGTTGTCCGAATCAAAATGATTGCGTGAAAATACCTCTCTGATTTGAATTGATCGATGAGGGCTGATAAACGCCAGTTTATCATCATTCTTATGTCCTAAAACAAATCTAGCTCTTACAATTTTAACTCTGTAAATGGATTTTTGGGCTACATTTAAGCATCAATTAGGTTAGGCATACATTACATATTCTGTTCTATTTTTGACACATTTATTTGAGTGTTAGGGATAAACAGATAGTCATATCCCTAAAACCTTGGCACTCGGAAAGGCAGAAGATGAAGAAGAAGCTCTTATCAGTTGGATTCCAACTAGATCCAGCTCATCTCAGCTGGATTCTAGCTAGATCCAACTCATCCCAGCTGGATCCCAACTTATTCTAGTTGGATCAACTCATCCTTAGCTCCATTCAGGTCATCTCAGCTGAATGGTAGCTCTAGCTAGTTCACCTCAGCTCCATTCAGCTCACCTCAGTTGGATGGCAGCTCAAACTAGCTCAAGTCAGTTGATCCCAGCTCCATTCCAGCACCTCCAACTCAAAAGAGTTCACTGGAAGTTCAACCTGACTAGGACTAACTACTAATTAGACCTGGTCAGCTAAAGATGACCTTAACCAGCTCAAGCCAGCTCAAGTCCAGCTCCCAGAGGCTCAACTCAGCTCAACTTAGTTGAGCTAAGCTACTTGACCTAAGCTAACTACTCTAGCTAAACCTCCGGGAAGATCAGACCCAGCTCAACTTAGCTCACATCAGCAGAAGCCAGCTTATCTTAGCTTGGCTTAGCAACTAGCAAAGAACTAGCAAGCTAAGCCAGCTAAGGTAACTCCTTGCAGCTCTCATCAGTAGCCACCAGCTCCAATGCAGCTCAAGACAGCTTCCTCCAGCTCATCACCTCCAAAACCCTAGCTTCCTCTACCTCTCTCCCCAACTCTCTACTAGCTAAGCTAGTTAAGCTAGCTTAGTTTAGTTAGTTCATCTCCTTGGCACCAAAACGTAACCCACCAACTAAGCCTACTTATAATCCACCTAAGCTACCTCCACCTCCCTTCTCTTTTGGCGCTAACATTGGCATCTCTTGGCCCCTCAACCACCACAAAAGTGGCACCAAAATGCCTATAACTAACCCCCACCTTGGCGCCACTTTTCCCTCCAAAATTTACCCCCATCTTAACCCTACACATACCCCTTCAAGCCATCACCACCTTACACCTAACGCCTTTCTAGAACCTATCCTAATTGGTGCCAAAATTAGGTGAATAACCACCACCTTGGACGTCCACCAAGGGGTGGTTCCTCCCCTTAACTACCCCCCTCCCAACCCTTCACTTGGTGCGAACATACCTCCCCCTTGGATCACCTAACTACCCTCATCATCCAATCCTAACCATCCATCCAAAGGTCACGCCAACCCCCGCCTTCATTCCTATATATATCCCTCCTAACTACCACCAAAAATATCATCTCTTCCATTAGTTAGGTTCCACCCATACCACCTTCATCCATGCCAAGGAAGAAGAAGAAGAGAAGACGATCAAGGGGGCAACTTACCCACCCCTCTGGTGCCTTCTTCCTCTCCCTTGTGCCACACCAAGGAGGAGATCTTCTTCACAAAGGGGAGACAGCCAGGCATTGAGGAGGAGCAAGGTGGTTGACGCCCACCTTAGAGGAAAAAGCTTGGAGGACTACTTGAAGAAGCCGAGGAGAAAACTTTTTAAGTACGAGAGCAACCGCACTTGGAGCAAGGCTATCCAAAGTTCTACCAAAGGATCCCTTCTCTTCTTTATCTTTATATGTTTCTTATATTAGCTAGTGTGTTTTTATTTTCACGTAACAAGCATTTCACTACATTCCATCTAGTTGCTAGTAATACAAGTTGCAAATTGCCTTCCAAGTTCATGTTTGAAATTAGTGTGTTTTTCTTCTCTTATTAGTGTAGTGCACATCACACTCTTCTCTTCTAATTACCCTAGGCACACTTTCCTAGGGTGAGCTTAGAGGAGAAGACTTCATTATTGTCACTTAGGGTTAATTGTAATGTAATTCATCTTCGCACAAAACCCAATTGTTTCTGAAAATGCTAAAAACAACAAAGTCAAAAATACAAAAAGTTGTGTTGATTTGAGAGGTGAGAGAGAGAACCCATTCTTTGTGACTAACAAATTAGTCTCCTTGGACGACCTTAGATACTCCACTATCTAGGTATTATAAATGTAAAAGTTTGATTAGGGATTTACGCTTTGCAACGACACTAATTACATCATTTAAAAAATCGCATGTTTCCTACACCAAAGGCGAATTCAAATCTAATCTAATCTACTAATATAAACTAATTCAAATCAAAACAACTGATAATTACTACTCTAACTTATCTAAACTAAGCTAGAAAGCACTAAATCTAACCTAAAAAGCATTTAAAACCTAATCTAATTGGAAGAAAGGGACCTATAGGTCTCTACCCAGTAGATGGAGAGGAAGAATGGAGGAAGAGTACCCCGTCGACGAAGTAAAATCCCTCTAGAGGAGCTCAAAGACATCCTCAAGCGTACGTCATCCCTAGCGGCGTGGAAGATCAAAGAGATGAAACTCCATCGCAATGGCAATGTCACCAAGTGTGAGAAGAAGAAAACCAGAGGGAGCGAATGACAAGCTCAAGAAGGTAGGAGAGGAGCTAATAGTGTGCGCAAGGGTCCATGGTAGAGGTTTTATAGGTTGAGGGAGCGATCTAATCACTGTGGAGTGAGATTAGTCGAGTGGGGTTTGGACGGTGAGATGAGTTTGATGCACACGCGAGAAGGATTTGAGACAAATCCCATCTTTAGATGGGATCTAGAGGTAGACACGGTGCTCCACGTTGAGGCGCATAAGGAATAGAGGCAAATCAACCCTAGGATTGGTGAAGAAAGGAATCAACGGTTGAGGGAAGCTGTGTTCTTCGTTAACAGCAGCTGAAGAAGAAGATGCAGCTGCAGGTGTGTTGGTGTTTTTACACCAACACCCTCAAAGTGAAACGATGCGAAATTGTAGACCATGCCCATAACTAACAAGAATCATAATAGTCCGATCCCTGAAGACTTGCAAACATGCCCTTACGTGTTTTATACCTAAGGACCAAAATGTAAAGTCATTAATGCAAGTTCCTAATGATGTTCAAATGCCATGAGATTTTTATTGAAGCTTAATTGAACTTATTAGAACATGATTTTACCCTTGATTTGTACTTTTGAACTCAGAACTATGTTCAATTGACATTTGGGTCATCAATTTGTATTTATGTATATAATATCTCATTAATTGACCTAATTATGCATTTTTAACACCAATTTAATGTTTTAGGTCATTTTCATTAATTCTCATAGTTAACTCATTTATTATGTTAATAAGATAGTTTTTAACCTAATTTCTAACTTAACTTGGGCATTTTAGCTATGATGAGTCACACCTCATCACCTCTCCTTGCGCCTCAGAGAGATTCCTCCACCCCAAATCCTCCCTCGAGATTCACCCGCTGTTCTTCGTAATAAAAAGTTGTCGGGTTGGCGCCTCTCAACTTTAACATGCGTGAAGACACTCGACACATGCGCTAACCTCTTCAACCCCAACATCTCGTCACGGGAAAAATTTGAGTCCATGACATGATCAATTCGTAAGTGATTCACTTCCAAGCCAATCTTTGCCTTCGTGATAGTAGGAATCCTTCCCAATCGCTACAGGGCTCTAACCTAGAGTCCACTCCAATTTTCCTCGATCGCTCTCCACTGCAAGCCTCCTTGGGTTCCAGGACCTTTTCCTCAAGGGTCCCACTTGTGGACACTTCTATTTTTGGCACGTGGCAACTTGGTGCCCGCTAACGAATTATGCTAAGGGTCCAACGTGGCTGGTCTGTGACCATTTCCCGAGTTAGGACCGCCACACTGGCACACCTAAGCCTAAGTCATGCAACTCAATGGGTGACTCGCTAAGGAAGGGATCCGCTTCCCTTCAAATTATTAACCCTGATGTAAACACATTTATATCACACAAACCGTCTATTTTTGCATGTTCTTAGACATAGAGTTGTATCATATATTATAAATATTGGATAACATACATCATCTTACATTTAGGTTAGGTTGTATAAAGTTTAGGTTAATTTTCCCTTTTTGTGGTCAGGTAACAGGACAATATTTAATCGAGACCTCAGATTGAAGATCCAACTGTACGAATCTGATCAGGGCGATGATTGGAGTTCAACGACTCCAAGATCGTCCCGATCAGACTTCCATAACATTAGATGCAGTCCGAGAAAGATCAGAGGTCAAGGAGCCAAGATGGTGTAAATACGCACTTCAGATGACAAATCCAACAGCACGGATGGGTTTGAATCGACAATCGCAGCCCAACGGTGCGAAAATCGATCCAATCCGACATCCGTAGCATCATCTACAATACATAGAAGATGGACAGTCAAGATGGCACCACGTGGAGACATCCCAGCCGCCCAACTGACCCAAGGACCCGCCGCTGCCCTCTCTCTCCTCAACTATGCGAACAATCTAGGCATGGACGCCCGGCCCTTAAAACCTAAGTGTGACACAAAGGGGGGCATAGCGTGTTGGCTACGCGCCTGTGGGCGAACCACAGGTGCGAGATCAACCCCTGGCCAGCCTCAAATCAAGCGCGCAAGCAGGTGCGGTCAAATTGGACCGTTGGATGCGCAATGGACAACGATGGAGGCGACCACGTGGCTGCACCAGATGCGCAGGCGGGCGCATGCCAGATCGGACACCTAAGCCAACGCGCAATCGCACGCACGGCCGTTGAGAGCGTTGAAGTAGAAGCGGCTGGATGGCTTTTAAGGGATGGCTGAGAGCACGCAGACGTGCGATGGTGTTGAGGCACGCGGAAGGAGAGAAGGCGCGGGCACACGCGCACGTCACCTACGATCTGAGCTTTAGTGACGGTTTTATCCGTCACTAAAGACCCCTAATTTAATGTTTTAAAGTGTTATAACCTATTTGTCCCCTCCAATCTACACTTATATATAGCCCTACAACCCCCACACTTTCTTCATCCCTTCCTTCACCTCTCTTCCTCTCCAAAGCTCTAAAGAAGCTCGTCCCAAACCCGAGATGCTCCTCTAGAGTAAAAATCAAAGTTTTCTCGTCCCCGTTCCGGAAGTGGATCCCGGGACGATGATGATACCCTGCCTCACCCCCGATTCTCCTGTTTCATTCTTCGTCTTCCGTCTTCATCCTCTGTCTTCCAAGCATCACCTCGTCCGGCTCGTCCTCCAAGCAGCCGTCGAAGAGGATAACTTCTCTCCACCTTTTTATCGCTTTCTAGAGTAGATTTTCCCGCTTTATAGCTATAATATTTTCCCACTTTCTAGTTGTAAAGATATTTTCCAAGCTTATTAAAGTGATTATTCTCTCTGTCTCTCAGTGTTTATATCGAGTTCCTTGTAATTATCCTGCTTTCTAAACAAAAACAAAAAATATATATAACCACGGATTTTAAATCGACGTAGCCTCCCTGTGTTCGACCTGGAATTCTTTCGAGTTTCGATAAATTTATCTGTTGATGGATTTCTTCGCAAATCATACTACATCAACGAGTTTTCAAAACTCAATCCCGTTTGCATACATTTTCCGCTCCAACATTTTGAAGCCGTTGCTGGGAAGGCAACGATTCTCGATTTTCTTTCCGCATTTCGCGCACTTTATTGTTTTCTAATTTGCTTTTATTTCTCTTCTATTGTTTTTCAGGTACCTCAACAAGGAATCTTCAAGTGGTAGAAAGGAGTAAAGTGCAGTTGAAGACAACTGTAAGTGCTCCCCATTCTTCCCCCTCCATAGATTTTATTCCACAACCTTAATTCAAATCCCAATTAACCTAGGTGTTCACATAAATCCTAGGATTAGTTTGGATGCTTTGATTTCCACCTCCACTCATCTCACCTTCATAAAAAAAAAAAAGGATATTTCTTGTGGGATAAATCAACATACACACTACATACACCCATATTTACCAACTCAACCGAGATTCCGACCTATGGAATTGGTACACGCAAATCAACACATAAGAGAGTAGAAGTCAGTCTAGGTTAATCATCTTGTGTGCCTAACTTAGTGGTGCATTTCAACCAATTGTTTAAGTTGTTTGGGCCACACCACTTCATTTAAAATCAACTCAAGTAGCTTCTCTTTAGGGTTTTCAATTTAGGTCAATACTTGACACTCCACTTTACTTTTTGATTTCAAAAGGAAAAAATCTTCACCCGTATTTGAACATCTAGTTTGCCTTTGAAACTTGATTGAATTCACCTAATTCTAAACCCTAAAAGCTACTTAAGCAAGACTTGAACCTTAAAATCCACTCATTCAAATAATCTTGCTTGAAAGTCATGGTTGTGCACACACTCACACATATTCAATCAATCATTAAGGGCATAACCCATTTTAAGGGCCCACCACATTCCATAAGCACTACAATCCTAAGCCTAAGTTAAAATTGATTAGACATTGGCCTTAAGGGCTGATTCGCTCTTTGGAACCCAGATTGAGATTGTTCACGATTAACCTACTTATACTAGTCAATCTGATGTCTAGCTAGGGGAGTAAAATCAAACGATCGCAGCTGGGGGGTACACTAGGAACCAGAGGCGCAAGCGGAAGGAATAACCCTCTCCCCAGTCCCTCCTTCTAACTGATTGGATTGACTAGATACAAGTAGAGTAAATCGTCTCTAATCTTAAGATGGATTCTGAGAGTCTGCAGATCCTTAGGCTATCCAACTTAAGGAAAGGCTTGTTTTGTTGTGCTGCAGGGTTCTTATCCCCAGTCCTTCCGACCTCTTCCTAGTTTATGCTTGGAAGGAGATCATTGAATCCCCAACTGGAAGGACCATTAAAGTATTCTAGGAGGCGTAGATTGAATTTTGGCCAAATTGATCCCATGGCCAATCAACAACCTCCTTTGCCTCAGAATCAAGAGATGTTTCAAAGGCAGCTAGAACAAATGCAAAGAATGCAAGAATGGTTCCAGAGAATGCAGAGCGCTTAGCCCTTGAAGTATTTTTATGATCCTTCAAATTACGAGGAACGTCCCGATGTCCAAATTCCAGTAGGAGACGTTGAAATCAAGCCCCAAGTGTTAAGCCTGATCAAACATTTCCATGGGCTTGGCTCAGAAGACCTATTTCAGCATTTGAAGGACTTGACCACTTTGGTTCAGCCCACCAAAGCACGAAACGTGAATGAAGAGCAAATGATCATGAGGGCTCTTTCCTCGCTCTCTTAGGGATAAGGCTGCTCATTGGTACAGGACCATAGGAAGGCTGATAGAAACTTAGAACGATCTTAAATCGGCTTTCTTAAATAAATTCTTTCCAGTTGGGCGTACTAATGCACTGAGGCGGGGGAGCAGTTTCATGTTGCCTGAGAGCGATTCCATGACTTATTGCGGAAGTGTCTACACCATGAGTTGCCAAAATGGCAACTCGTGCAGCTCTTTTACCATGGGTTGACTGAGCAACTTAGAAATCACATGGACGCTTCTTGCAGAGGCAATTTCCTCAACAAAGATGCAGATAGTGCACATGATTTGTTTGAGGAAATAAGTGAAAATTCAATCAATCATGCCTCCATGGATACATTTAACAAGTCCCAACAATCCAGATCGAATGTTAATGAGGTCCACGACTCCCATTCATTCGATATGGAGCTGATTTGTAATAAACTGGTAAGGTGGACCTAGTTACCAAAAGGATGGAGTGGATGACTGGAAACTCTGTGAATAATTCTCGATCCACTAAATCCCAGAATTCGGGATTACATTCTTCACGAGCTCCTTCTGAACGGGAGTTCGTGAATCAACTGGATGCGGCTCAACCTGTGAGCCAACATTACTCGGAACCCCACGGGTTTCAAATTGGGGCCTTTGATCCCAGTTTCTATGATCCCTCCCTTTCTTTCTCTCCATCCTCGCCTTTTGAGGATGTCTACGCTGTACAGGAGAACGTTAGGTCCAACCCTTACTCCAATGCTTATAATCTGGGTTAGAGGAACCACCCTAACTTCTCCTGGAAAAACCCGGGGTAGCAAATCCAATTCTAACCTAGCAACTATGTTCCGCAAAGACCAATGGGTCAGGGTCATGTTTATACTCAGCTGCCCCCAAATTAAGTTAATCAGCCAGCTTAAAATGACCGTCAACCTGTAGGGCAAACTGATTTGAACCATCAGATGGTAGAGATGCAAGAATCTATGCCCCAGCTCATGCAGCAAATGAAAACCTCGCTAGACAACTTGCAAACCAGGTTCATTGCTAATTCCCGTCAACCCGAATCTCTACCATCTCAACCCGTACCCAACCCACGTAATATACAAAATCCAGGCAATCAAACTCAAGGGTACAGGAATCAGAGGGACCCACACGCACATGCTCAAGTGGTTGAGCAAGGTCCTTCCTCTTCTGCTTCATCAAATCCGAGGTTTCTGGCTAATGAAGCCCTTCCAATCTTTCTTAACCCTCCCCAAGACCCAAACTCGTATGCATCTGCTAACTCTGTTACCTTAAGGAGTGGAAGGCAAACCCAGGACCCACAACTACCATCTTCTGATCTACCAAATCCTAGAGAGACTGAGGAGAGAAATGAGAACTCTGAAGAAGAAATCAAGGCTCAGGAACCTGATTCCGAAGATCTGACTCATGTTCCTTTTCCTGAGGCCTTGATTAAACCTAGGAAGAAGAAGCCTATTGATAGTAACGAGGAGCTCTTGAATACATTCAAGAATGTCGAAATCAATATCCCACTCCTCGACGCTATCAAACACATACCGGCTTACACTAAATTTTTAAAGAATTTATGCACACAGAAGCATAAGTCGAGGGAATCTGTTCTGAAGAAGGTGGTAGGCTAGTTCTGTTATCCTGCATCACCTTCCTCCGAAAAAGAAAGATCCAGGTGCCCCTTTAATTTCCTGCGTCATTGGAGATTACATCTTTGATAGAGCACTTCTAGATTTAGGTGCATCCATTAACTTAATTCCGACTTCTCTTTATGAGAAGTTCGAATTAGGTGAACTTCGGCCGACTGATAAGTCCACTTTTGTGGACCATTATTTAGCCTAAGTACTATTTAATTATTTACTCTTCATTGTTAATTGACTACGAGATATGTGATAATTTACCTTGGCTTACATTTAATTTTATGCTCTGATTTTACGTTTAATAACATATGTTATGATAATATAATTTATTTTATGAATACTGACTAGGTACAAGAGTTCACACGACATTTCTACGTTTATAAGATGTCTGGAGCTAAGGATGAACGTCTGGGAATTGCAAGACAAGTGTCTTGACTTTACATTTTTTTAAGACATCTAATAATGAAGTCAGACGTCTGATAGAGTACGGCCAAAACTTATCTTTTGTTCCAACCACTCGCGATCTTCGCAGAGTGGTTGGAGAAGTCGGCAGCTAAAGAGAAACAGACGGAGAGTTTTCTTTTAAAAAGCCATGCCATCCTCTCCACCGGAACGAATCTTCTCCCCCTCCCTGCAGGGATCACCTCCTTCTCGACCATCGTGGAACAAGCGCACACCATGAACCCAAGTGTGCACAGTGGCTAGAACGTACTCCTCCACCCTTCACCTACCGTGGTGTGCGCGGTGACAGAGTGCACACCTGCACCACCAATGCCACCAACACCACATGCCCCACACCGCAACAACCCATCCACAACGTGCAGCCAAACACCAGCACTGCCATCACCGCACCCTTGTGCGCTCCATCACGCTTGTGCACACCCACGCACTTATTGTCGCCCCCCTTTCTCCTTATTCTGCTTCTTCATCTTCTTCCAACCGGCCATCCACTGCAACTTCTCCAAAGAAAC
The DNA here is from genome assembly GCA_037157565.1 of Thalassia testudinum. Lineage (NCBI taxonomy): Eukaryota > Viridiplantae > Streptophyta > Magnoliopsida > Alismatales > Hydrocharitaceae > Thalassia > Thalassia testudinum. The sequence goes on from JAZHRO010000031.1 coordinate 154,258,769, forward strand.
GCAACATCTTCCCATCACCACCGCTCATCCCACACCACCTCCAATCATCGTTCCACAGCCGGCGTGACACCGTGCTCCACCTCATCTGCACCGACGTCCTTCAGCAAGTGCTCCGCCCCCCTTGCACATCCTCGCCCCCACGTGTAGGCATGCCACTAGCACCGCAGCCAGCGCCACCAGTAGAGCACGCTTGGCAACCACTCCATCTCTAGCTCACCTCAACCATCTGCTCCCCTTACGCGCCCTCCGCCAGTGCTACAAGTTGCTTCAAACATAAGCGATCGCACCATCTCCCTCTCTTCTGGTTGGCCATGTCTCCTCGTCACCGACGACGCCTCCGGCAACCTCCCACCGCGAGACAAACGTCAATGTGAAGCCCTCATTGCGGTGCATCACCCCCTCGACCCTCATGTTCAGCCATGCCCTCTCCACCGCGTGCGAGCGATGGGAGTTTTCCCCTGCTTTCCTACAGTGCTAAGGCAATTAAAATTTACGTTACATGCCATTGTGAAAAATACTATTTCCATATTTATCTAATTATTATATTACAATAGATTTGCATGCATGTCCCTTCATTCTACTTGAATTACATATAGTTAAATTCGTCTCATGAGTAATGGAGTATGGATATTTGTTATAAGGAACAAATTCTATTTTAATTAAATTTGAAGGTGCTTGTCAGTACTAAGGTCACAATTCAGGCTTTCCATGGTGGTGATTTTGTATTTGCGCACATATATTCTTGATTAATTATCTAGATCGAGAATTTGTGTTAGAAACGAGAGCCCTAGTTAGCATACACATCCGTTGATATTCTCAAATACTGGAGGCATCATTAATCATTTTTAATAAGCTAATTCTTCCCTGTGGAGATGACCTAACTATTTTTGTGATTAGATTTTGAATAATTAAATGTTTTGAAAAATGATTTTCTACCACACACAAAATACAACACGTCATTTCATGCTAAAGTTTTTATCGAAAATGAAGATTGCTCTTTCACCGACCTCAGTAACGTTGCAGTTAGCGGACCATTCGGTCACAAATCTGAGAGCCATTATTGAGGATATTATTGTCAAGGTTAAGGACTTCTATTTTCCTATAAATTTCCTTATCTTTAACATGGATGTACCTGAGAATTTAAGGAACACGCCCATCATTCTAGGACGTCCATTCCTGGCTACCGCTAAGGCCAATATCAACTGTGAGAGCGGTAGCATGAAAATCTCCTTTGGGGATCAGAAATTGAAATTGGATATTTTTAAGGTGATTAACAAATTTGAGGATTGTAGATTTATAGAGAAACTTGAAGAAAATAACGTGAATATTGAAACATGTATGGGTGTTTCTGCAATTGAGAGTTCCTCCTTTCTTGATGAATCCGACCTGCAACCCTCTGTGGTAAACCCGCCACATTCTGAAGAGGTCATTGATTTTGTTCACTTTCAACCTCTTCCTCTTGATGAATCTTCATCAGCATCATCCTTACCTTCCATCCTAAACTCGCCCCTGCTTGAACTAAAACCATTGCCTGAGTTTGAAATATCAGTTTTTGGGACCTCAAAAGACACTCCCTGTGATTATCAGTGCTAGATTAACTAAGGAGCAAGAGATTAAATTGATCAAGGTCCTAAAAGAATACAAAGAGGCAATTGGTTAGACCATCCATAACCTTAGGGGGATTGAGCCATCTTACTGTAATCACAGAATATTCATGGAAGATAGATCCCGCCCTTCCCGCCAGATGCAGAGGAGATTAAACCCTAGTATGCGAGAAGTTGTCAAGAAGGAAATAATTAAGTGGCTCGATGCAGAAATCATTTATCCGATTTCAGATATTCCTTGGGTATGTCCCATGCAAATTATTCCCAAGAAAGCCAGGATTACCCTTGTGACTAATGAGAAAGGAGAATCAATCACAACTTGCTCAGCTTCCTCTTGAAGGGTCTGTATCGGTTACAGGAAGCTGAAAGTAGCCACGAAAAAAGATCATTTCCCTTTACCCATCATCGACCAAATCCTTGAAAGACTAGCCGGGCAAAAGTACTTCAGTTTTCTAGACAATTACTCAGGATATAATCAAGTTCCTATCCATCCCGAGGATCAGGAAAAAAATGACTTTCACCTGTCCCTACGGAACCCTTGCTTTCCGTAGAATGCCATTTAACTTATGCAATGCACCTGCGACTTTTCAAATGTGTATGTCAACTATATTCTCTGACATTGTGGGAGAATTTATGAAAGTCTTCATGGACAAGTTTTCTATTTTCGAAGAATTGTTTGATTCTTGCCTGACTAATATTGAAATGATTCTTAAAAGATGCATCAAAACAAGATTGGTCCTTAGTTGAGAAAAGAGTCATTTCATGACACAAGAAGGCATCATTTTGGGTCATGTAATCTCTGAACGGGAAATTGAAGTTGACAAAGCTAAAGTTGATGTTATCTCCAAACTTCCTCCTCCCACATCTGTCAAACAAATACGATCATTTCTTGATTATGTGGGATTCTATAGGAGGTTTATCAAGGACTTCTCTAAGATTGCTCGCCTTCTAAGCAACCTTCTCACCAAAGATATGCCATTTGATTTCAACGAATCATGCCGTAAGGCATTCGATTTTCTTAAAACGGTAGTCACTTGTGCTTCGGTGTTGCAGCCACCGGTCTAGACAGCCCCATTTGATATCATGACCGACGCTTCTGATTATGCAGTCGGGACTATTTTGGGTCAAAAGATTGACAGAAAGCCCTTTGTGATCTACTACGCTAGCAAAACTCTAAATGAGACCCAAAGGAATTACACTATTACTGAGAAGGAATTACTAGCTGTAGTATTTGCTTTGGAGAAATTCAGGGCTTATCTCTTAGGGTCTCACATCATAATTTATACCGACCACTCGACCTTGAGATATCTCTTGGCCAAAAAGGATGCCAAACCCCAACTTATCCGATGGATTCTTCTGCTTCAAGAATTCGAACTTGAAATCAAAGATAAATCCGAGGCACAAAATGTGATGGTGGATCATCTTTTGAGATTTCTAAGTGATTCTTCTTGTCTGGATATTCCAATTGCTGATACTTTTCAGGATGAAACTATCCTTATAGTATTAGGTGTCCAAACCTCGTGGTTTACAGACATTGTAAACTATTTGGCCATTGGTCAAATCCCCTAGGATTAGACCAAGAAACAACGAGATAGACTCAAATATGAGGCTAAGTATTACTTCTAGGAGGACTCTGAACTATACTGCATCGGCTTTGATCAGATTATTCGCCGATGTGTTCCGGAGAATGAATTTCAAAGTATACTCGAGTTTTGTCATGCATCTGCGTGTGGTGGACATTTCTCCGGGAACAAGACAGCTACAAAAATTTTACAATCTGGATTCTATTGGCCGTCTTTATTCAAGGATGCCCATGAATTCTCGAGGTCGTGTTCCCGATGCCAGGCACTTGGGAGCATAACCAAGAGAGATATGATTCCTAAACCTGATTCTTCCCATCGAAATCTTCGGCGTTTGGAGCATCGATTTCATGGGACCCTTCTTCCCTTCATTTGCACACTAGTACATTCTCGTTACTGTTGATTATGTGTCCAAGTGGATTGAGGCTATTCCCACCCGAACCAATGACCACAAGGTGGTCATCGATTTTGTCAATGAGAACATCTTCAGTTGGTTCGGGATTCGAGGACCATCATCAGCGATGGTGGTACTCATTTCACTAATGCCCAGTTCCGTAGTTTACTGGCAAAATACAGGGTAAATCACATAATCTCCATACCTTATCACCCCCAGACGAATGGACAGGTCGAGATCTCCAATCGAGAGATCAAGAATATTCTGTAAAAAATGGTTAGACCTGATCGTAAACATCGGACTCAAAAGCTTGAGGACTCTCTTTGGGCCTACCATATAGTGTACAAAATGCCTATCGGCATGTCACCGTTTCATCTGGTGTATGGAAAGGCGTGCCATTTACCCGTAGAAATTAAACATCGGACATTCTGGGCAATCAAGTAATGTAATTTGGATTTGAGTTTAGTTGGAAAGACCAGAAAACTCCAACTATTTGAGTTGGAGGAGCTTAGAAACGACGCGTACGAGAATGCCAAGATCTATAAGGGTCGAACTAAAACTCTTCATGACCAATTGATATCCCGCGAGAGCTTTAAGCTGAACCAGAAGATCTAGCTCCTTCATTCTCGACTTAAGCTCTTTCCCAGCAAACTTAGGTCAAAATGGAATGGCTCATTCATCGTCGATCAAATATTTCCAAATGGGGCTGTTCAGATCTCTAACCCAAGGATGGGTAATTCTTTTACAGTTGACGGTCAATGTCTGAAGCCTTTTATTGATCGTATTATTCCATAACCCGTCTCAGACACAATTGCTCTAATCATATCGTGATTTCTTTGGCTGGACTTCGCCTAGTTGATGACATTAAACTTAGGATTTGTATAGTCTGACTCAGAGGTGACCCGAGTATCATGGAATACAGGTGATATTTTCTTCATTCTACCATACTTCTCATGCATTTTATTTTCAATGAAGACATTACATCAGCTAAGCATGGGGGGTGGATTCATTTCTGAATCATTTTGTCAGTTTTGTGGGATTCTTGTAAATTCTACTTATTTTTTCTTTATTAAAAAAAATTAAATTAGGAAAGAATAATTGTGCATTAGGAATTTTCAACCTTAGGGAATAATATAGTAGGATCTGAACACTTAGACCCTTCAAATCTTCGGGCTTAATGAGCCTGGGTGTCCACTAAAATGTGGATTTGTTTATCGAGTCCTCGCCATTCTGAATTTGCTTCAATTTGGTTAAATAAGTTGGGGTGATAAGGACACGACTTATTAACCCATCTTCTGATTTGAGGGGATTTTAAGTCTAAGCATATACAGAATATTTGCACTAACTCATTTTTCGGTGGTTTTTAGGGAAATTAGGTAGCTAATAAATCTTCTAGAGTGGTATGGCAAACAAGTTATCGTGAGTAACAGCCCATTGGTAGATTGCCCATAGCCCAGTCACATGACTATTCTTTTCGTATTGCTTTTAAATAAATCTTAAATCAGGGAGGCCACCTACTTAAAAAAAAAAAGAAACAAAAAGGGAGAAAACAAAAGAAAAAAAAGAAATAAGTCACACTTCACCGCACGAGTATGGTTGGCAAGTTATCGTGAGTAACAGCCCATTGGTAGGCTGTCCAGAACCCAACTCAAGAAATGCACGTATAATTCCAAAACACTTAGGAAGAAGTGGAGAAGTAGAATAAGCCGGAGAGATATACACTGGGTTTGCCCTTGTGTTGACCTCACAAAAGTAAAAGTAGGGAAAAAGCTACCAGTGGAATAGATACACATTTAGGCAGAATTTCTTTTCAATGTCACCTAGTGGCGTAGAAACCCGAAGTCCATTCTAATTGCCAATCAATGAATCTATCACATTTCACACAAAGATACTTAGAACTTAAGGTTCTCTTCGAGTCTTGGGTGGATTGAGTAGCTGTAGAAAGCTACTTCGAAACCCTAAACTCAAAAATCCAAAAAAAATAGAAAAGAAGAAAAAGATTCTTCTTTGAATAATGCGAGGACTTGAGGTGGTCTGCATTTTGGCAAACATTTGGACACTATTGTGTTTCTGTAGTTCAGGTCATAGTTGAAATCTCTAAGTGTTGAAAAATAACTATTGTCCAAGAAATCCGACCTAATTCTCTTATAAATAGCATGTAGTTTTGCTAGGAACTAGCAAAAGATAGATACGGGGGTGTGATGTAAACACGTTTATATCACATAAACCATCTATTTTTGCATGCTCTTAGACATAGAGTTGTAGTATATATTATAAATATTGCATAACATGCATCATCTTGCACTTATGTTAGGTTGTATAAAGTTTAGGTTAATTTTCACTTTTTGTGGTCAAGTAACAGGGTGATATTCAATCGAGGTCTTGGATTGAAAATCCAACCATATGGATCTAATCAGGGCGATGATTGAAGTTCAACAACTCTAAGATCGCCCCGATCGGACTTCCGTAACATCAGATGCAGTCTAAGAAAAATCAAAGGTAATGGGTCAAGATGGTGTAAATCTGCACTTCAGATGACAAATCCAACAGCACGGATGGGTTCGGATCGACGATCGCAACCCAACAATGCGAAAATTGATCTAATCTGACATCCGTGGCACCGTCTACAACACATAAAAGATGGACAGTTGGGATGGCGCCACGTGGTGCCATCCCAGCTGCCCAACCAGCCCAAGGACCCACCACTGCCCTCTCTCTCCTCAACTACGCAGACAATCTAGGCCGTTGGATCTTGATCCAATGACCATGGACACCCGGCCCTTAAAATCTAAGCGTGACACAAAGGGAGGTGTAGCATGTTGGTCGTGCTCACCCACAGGTCGCAAGATCGACCCCTGCCCCGCCTCAAATCAAGGGTGCAAGCAAGTGCGGTCAAATTGGACCGTTGGATGCTCGTTGGATGGCGGTGGAGGCGACTATGTGGCTGCACCAGATGCGCAGGCGGGCGCACGCCAAATCAGACGCCCAAGCCCACGCGTAGGCATTAGGCGCATTGAAGCAGAAGTGACTGGATGGCTTTTAAGCCGTTCGATCGCTTGATCGGACGGCTAAGAGCACGTAGATGTGCGATGGCGTTGAGGCGTGTGGAAGGAGAGAAGGTGCAAGTGCGCATCACGTCGCCCACAATTTGGGCTTTAGTAAAGGTTTTATCCGTCACTAAAGACCCCTAATTTAATGTTTTAAAACGTTATGACCTATTTACCTCCTCCAATCTACACTTATATATAGCTCTACGACCCCCAAACTTTTTTCATCCCTTCCTTCACCTCTCTCCCTTTCTAAAGCTCTAAAGAAACTTGTCCTAAACCCAGGATGCTCCTCTAGAGTCAAAATCAAAGTTTTCTTGTTCCCGTGACGACGATGATGCCCTACCTCGCCCCCGGTTCTTCCTTCTCTGTTCTTCATCTTCCGTCTTCGTCCTCCGTCTTCCAGTCGTCGCCCTGTCCAACTCGTCCTCCAAACAGCCGTTAAGGATGATAACTTCTCACCACCTTTTTTTTATCGCTTTCTAGAGTAGATATTCCCACTTTCTAGCTATAGAATTTCCTACTTTCTAATTGTAAAGACATTTTCCAAGCTTATTAATGTAATTGTTCTCTCTCTCTCTTAGTATTTATATCGAGTTCCTTATAATTATCCCATTTTCTAAATAAAAATAAAAAAATTATATAACCGCGGATTTCAAATCGATGTAATCTCCCTTTGTTCAACCTGGAATTCTTTCGAGTTTCAGTAAATTTATCTGTTGACAAATTTCTTTGCAAATCATACTACATCGACAAATTTTCAAAATTTAATCCCATTTACGTATGTTTTCCACTCCAACGGACCCTGTTAGGGTGCTTCCTAGCACCCACACTCCAGCTCTTCCAGGCAACACACACCAACAATGTATCCTATGAGCACTTACACAAACTTCAAGGCCGCATTTTTATTGTTCGTTTCCAGCTAATCAACTTCATCTACTGTGATCGTTCACATCGCATTAAAGGATGAAATATTTTCTATTCCTTGGAAAATCCCTCCATTTCAACTTCACATTAAGAGACTCAACTAGGCAAACAATTTCGTGCTATGTGCACATCTGAGAAAAACCAAGCAACACATTTTATATTATACAACCCCACATTTCAATTCAATCTCATATTATATTCATTGATATTAATTCATTGTTCATCTAAAATGTAGGTACAATAATACAGGCAATGACTCCTTTTTAAGGATTTTTTTTTTATCAAAAAAAATTGGAGTTATACATTTATATCAACTCCTTTTTATACAAAATGAGAAGTTTTCACGCAAAATAAATTTGATAGGCTTCTTACGTGCATCCCATGAGACCTCACACTTGCAACCCTCACCCTACCTGAGTTTTTCTTTTTTATTTCTCAGGCCCATCAAGCCTAGGTTTTACCTTGTTTTGAACAAGGAAAGAAATCAAATAGAAAGGGGAAGGGACTGCCCCACCTCCACTCTGCGTATTGCAATGCGACGGGATCCCGATAGCGAGCACGAAATCCCCTGATGTTCCCTTTGCTTATTACTCCGTCCTCGGCACTGCTTGGACGTTCAGCAACGCGACGAGAACACCGGCCTTCCTCGACAACGCCCACTGGTTCCAACGGTGCGACTCGTGCGTAGCTATAGGGAGGGCGCAGAGCTAACCGGCTGCTAGGGCGCAGCTCAGGATAGGGTTGTGGGCGTGGAGTTCAGGCGTAAGGGAGAGACGTAGGGGCGAGAGGGGGAACGGAGGATTGAGAGATTGAGAGGGGTCAACGGGAAGGGAGAGATTAGAGAGTAGGGAGATCGCAAGAGGTTGTGGGATCGAGAGATCGGGAGAGAGGGAGTGCGAGAGGGGTGGGGTATAACGCCAGGGTCGGTGGGGTAGTGTACGAAGGGAGAAAAGGTCGGTGGTGAGTGGGTGGAGGGTGTCAGAGGGGTAGTTTATGGCCATCCGATTTTTTTTTTTTTTTTCAATAGGCCGTCGGATTTTTTACTTTGGTACTTATACTTTGTATCTCTACTGTCCTCGCTAAATCAAGTTTAAGTTTGACGGGCAGTTTTTTTTTTTGTTTTCTAGGCTCCTTCATTAAGAAAAGTAAAGTGAAGTGTCATGTTTATCTTTGACAAAGTTTGAGCATGTGAATATGAAAGATGGTTATTTATCTCCTTGGCATGAACCCTTGTAGATACTCAGCATGCCTACTGCAACAATCATGACCCTATCTTCTTCTATACTTCTTTGTTTTTTATTTAATAACTTTTTTGTTATCGTTTGTATGATACAAGTATTTGAAAAATAAAAGCTCTTTGATAATATAGGAATACGATCCTTATCAAATTTATAATTTTTCTTTTATCTCATCTTGAAAAATATCCTCCAAACTTTATTCCTATAATGTTGTTTTTGAAATTATAAATATTCAACCTAGACTAATAAAAAATCCATCTCGGCAAGATCAAGTTTGGTCTCTCATCTAGAAAATTTTTCATCAATGCTTTTTTTTGACAATCTAATGTTGCATTTACCAAATGGTCCCTTGTCAAAAATATTTAGTGGCATAATCATAGTATAAATAATAATTACTCTTTTACTCAAAATTAGAACTTTTTCAATTTATAAAATTTAATAAGCAAACAAAATTATCTCTTTAAAGAATAAAAACAAAGCACTTATAAAAAATCAAAATCATAACACAACATGTTCATAATAAAATATCAAATTAAATAAGATATAACTAAGATGAATGGAAACATACTTCTTATTGCCCATTTTCAAGAGTTCAATTATATGAGTCATGTGGATCAGTAAATACCTTATACAAAAAAAATATTTCTCCTACTTGTTACTAAAGAAAAAAAAAACAATGTGAAGAATCATTAGGGAGTAAATTAGCACTTATGTATCAATTATGAGAAGAAAACTATAGATGAAATGGATGAATACAAAAATAAAGTTATCGACACAGATGCCATAGTTGGAGTCAATTGAAATAATCTGATATTGTTAACCAACCAAAAATGGAGAGTACTTCCATCAATATTTGAAATCAAGATAATATATTTTAGCTTTGTATTTATATAATAACTTCAATACATCTAAAAAGCCTTACCAAAATGTTTATCCTTTTCTCAAATGTTTGATAAATAATGAACAAGGCCGATGAAGCATAACTTAGGTAATGTCTTTTAACATGAAAACTTAAATTCAAGGGATTTTTACGTGAATGTTACTAAAATCTTTCAAAGTTTCTTAAATATTATTAAATTTATTATATTTACAGATATATCATTGAAAAAATAGCGTCGCTTTCGTATTTGCAACTCCATTAATCATAATCGTTAAACTTAATGATTTTAGACTGAAATGTAATAAAAATTTATTTTTTAATCCTCAATTTTTTTTTTTAATTTTCACCCCCTCCCTCCCCTCTTTCCCTTACCAGTTCACCTCCTTTCCTCCTCACCTTTAACCAAATCCTCTACCCTCACTCTCCAACCTTCGACCACCTCTTCCAACCCCACTCTCTAACTACCACCTCCTCCTAAGGCAATGACCTTACCCTCACCCTCTATCGTTTTCTCATTGTCAGGGATGGCACCCTTCACTACAAAAAACTTACTCTACACCAACAGTGTATCTACACTGACATCAAATATATGTTGATATAGGTCCTATTATACGTTACTAATAATGCATGCTACACCGACAAGAACCTTCAGGCAAAAAAGAACAATGGAGGGCAAATATGTCTTTAGATTCCTACATTGCTAACCCTACTACTCACCTCTTTCCTCCCCGACCTCTTTCCATGCCACTCCTCCTCGACCTCTTTCCATGCTACTCCTCCCCAACTTCAAACATGCCGACTTCGAAGTCGCTCAAGCCCCTCCAACTCTGACCCTGATGCCTTAATCTCCATCCCTGATGCCCTAATCTCTTGTTCATCCTCAAATCTTCTTCGAGAAAGCGTCGAGATCGCAGTCAATCCCTTCCCTCTCCACCTCTCTCTATATATCTGGTTACATTTGGTGGAGGGGGAGCAGAGGGGTGGTAAGTCGAGATCCGGAGAAGTTTCTAGGGTTCATGGATCACAAGGTGATAAATCTACATTTATCATGTTAATTTGCCTATTTAAGTATACTCCTAAGTTCATAGAAGCATCATGTATTGTAAATATTGCATAACACATATCATCATGCATCTAGATTAATTTGTATAAATTGTATACTAATTTTCCTATTTTATTGGCTAAGGGATAGGGCAATATCTTCCTGGATTTCTGATTGAAGATCAAAACCTACGGATGTGATTGGGGTGATAAGCGGAGTCTAACACCTTTGAAATCACTCAAATCCGACACTCGTAGCATCATGTATAAACCACAAAAGATTAAAGGAAACAAGGTAAGGTAGTGAAAATCCAAACTTCAGATGAAAAATCCAATCACACTGATGGGTTCGGATCGATGATCGCAACCCAACAGTGCGAAAATCGGTTCAATCTGACATCTGTGGCACATCCTATGATCAAAAGAAGATGGATGGCTCAGATGGCCCCACATGGTTCCATCCTAGCAACCCAAGATAGCCCGCAGGACTTCCTCTTCACTCGCACGATCAATCCCAACCGTCGATCGAAGATCCAACAGCTGAGATTCAATCTCAGCCGTCCTTCACAACTCCTGAAGGCGAGGGCTCGAGTGATCATGACTGTTGGATCCCCATCCAACAATCGTGAGTGCTCGAGCCCTAATTCCAAAATGTGAACATACAAGGCATGTAGCACAGTGGTCAAAGCCCATACACACAGCAGTCAAAGCACCTACACATAATGCTCGAGAAACAAGTCCACATTGTAGTAGACACCCAAGCTGATTAATCCCAAAGACCTGAAGAGTCTAAGTGTTCGAGTCCTATTATATCATTTCCTAAGGTTGAGAAATTTCCAATGCCTAAGTTTTCTTTTCCTAATTTAACTTTTTTTAATAAAGGGAAAAGTAAGAGAAATTTACAAGTAATCCACAGAGCTGACAATATAATTCAGAAAGGAATCCACCCCCTCCATACCTAGCCTATGCAATGTCCTCATTGTAAATAAAAGACATGAGAAAGGGCAGAATAAGGAAAATATCACCTGCATTCTGTGATGCTCTGTTCAACTCTGAGTCAAACTGTACAAATGCTATGTTTAGTGCCATCAACTAGCTGGAGTCTAGCCAAAAGAAGTCAAATCAAGCTTAAAGCAACCTTGCTTGAGACGGGTTCTAGAGCAACGCAGTCAACATATGGTTTAAGACGTTGTCCGCTGACCATGAAAGAATTACCCGTCTTTGAGTCAGAGATTTCAATGGGCCCATTTGGGAATATCTGATCATAATGAACAAGTCGTTCCATTTAGACATAAGCTTGCCTGGAAAGAGCTTAAGTCGAGAATCAAAGAGCTAGACCTTCTGGTTCAGCTCAAAGCTCTTACGGGAATCATTTGGTAATGAAGAGCTTTGGTCCTTGCCTTATAGATCCTTGCATTCTCATATGCATCATTTCTAAGCTCCTCCAACTCAAATAGTTGGAGTTTCCTGATCTTTCCGGCTAAGCCTAAGTCAAAATTTCATTTTTTATTGCCCAAAATGCCTGGTATTCAATTTCTACGGGTAATGGCACTCCTTACCATATACCAGATGGAATAGTGACATGCCGATAGGCTTTGTACGCTATATGGTAGACCTAAAGAGCATCATCAAGCTTTTGGGTCCAATCTCTCCTATCAAACCATTTTCTAAAGGATATTGTTTATCTCCCGATTGGAGACCTCGGCCTGTCCGTTCGTCTAGGTGGTAAGGTGTGGAAATCCTGTGATTCACCCCGTATTTTGGCAATAAGTTTTGGAACTGGGCATTAGTAAAGTGAGTACCACCATCGTTGATGATGGCTCTCGGGATCCTAAATTGACTAAAAATACTTTTCTTAATAAAATCGATGACCATCTTGTAGTCATTGGTTCGGGTGGGAATAGCCTCAATCCACTTGGACACGTAATCGACAACTACGAGAATGTATTGAAGTCCAAATGAAGGGAGGAAGGGTCCTATGAAGTTGATGCCTCAAACATCGAAGATTTCAACGGGAAGGATCGGGTTAAGGGGCATTATATCTTTCTTAGCTATGACGTGAGTGCTTGGCATCAGGAACATGGCCTCATGAAATCTTGGGCATCCTTGAATAGAGACAGCCAATAAAATCCAGATTATAGAATCTTTGCGGCTATCTTTTTCCCGAAGAAATGTTCACCACACGGAGATGCATGGTAGAACTCAAGTATACTCTAGAATTCATTTTCCGGGACACATCGGTGAATAATTTGATTAGAGCTAATGCGATATAGTTTGGGGTGATCCCAAAAGTAATATTTAGCCTTGGATACAAGCCTATCTCGTTGTTGCTTGGTCTAATCATGGGGCACCTAATCAATGGCCAAATAATTAACAATGTAAGCAAACCAAGGGATTTGGACACCATAACTATAAGGATGGTCTCATTCGGAAAGATGTCAGTAATCGGAATATCCGGACGAGGGGAATCAATTAGGATTCTTGAAATATGATTCACCACTACATTTTGTGCCTTGGATTTGTCTTTAATTTCAATATCAAACTCTTGAAGTAAAAGAATCCATCGAATAAGCTGGGGATTAGCATCCTTTTTGGCCAAGAGATGTCTTAGGGCCAAGTGGTCAGTGTAAATTATGACATGAGATCCTAAAAGATAAGCCCTAAAATTTTTCAAAGCAAAGACTACAACTAGTAGTTCCTTTTATGTGATAGTTTAATTCCTTTAAACCTCGTCCAGAGTCTTGCTAGCATAGTAAATGACAGAGGGCATTCTGTCAATCTTCTGACCCAAGACAACCCTGACTGCATAATCAGAAGCATCGGTCATAATCTTGAATGGGGCTGTCCAGACTAGTGATTGCAACACTGGAGCACAAGTAACTGTCGTTTTGAGTAAATCAAATGCCATGTGGCGTGCTTCATCAAATTCAAATGGCATATCTTTGGCCAGAAGGTTGCTTAAGGGCCAAGCAACCTTAGAAAAGTCCTTGATGAACCTTCTGTAAAACCCACATGACGAAGAAATGATCAGATTTGCTTGGCAGATGTGGGTGGAGGGAGTTTGGAGATAGCATCCACCTTAGCTCTATCAACTTCAATTCTCCAATCAGATACTACGTAACCCAAGACAATGCCTTCTTATGTCATGAAGTGACTCTTCTCGCAGCTAAGGACCAGTCTAGTTTGGATACATCTCTTTAGGATCAGCTCCAGATTAGCTAGGCAAGAATCAAATGAATCTCCAAAAATGGAGAAATTATCCATGAATACCTCCAGACAATCTCCTACCATGTCTAGCATGCACCTTTGAAAAGTCGTAAGTGCATTGCAAAGCCCAAAAGGCATTCTACGGAATGCGAAAGTTCCATAGGGACAGGTGAATGTTATCTTTTCCTAGCCTTTGGGACAGATGGGAACTTGGTTATATCCCAAATAATCGTCTAGAAAATAGAAATGCTTTTGCCCTGCTAATCTTTCAAGGATTTTGTCAATAAAGGGTAAAGGGAAATGATCCTTTTTTGTGGTTGTGTTTAGCTTCCTGTAATCAATACAGACTCTCCAAGAAGAAGCTAAACGAGTCGTGATAGATTCTCCATTCTCGTTAGTCACTACGGTTATCCCTGCTTTCTTGGGAACAATTTGCATGGGACTAACCCAGGGACTATCTGAGATCAAGTATATGATTCCTGCATCGAGCCACTTGATAATTTCCTTTTTGACCACTTCTCGCATATTGGGGTTTAATCTCCTCTGCATCTGACGAGAAGGGCAGGATCCATCTTCCATATAAATTCGACAATTATAATAAGATGGCTCAATCCCCCTAAGGTCATGAATGGTCCAACCAATTGCCTCTTTATGTGCCTTAAAGACCTTAAGTAATTTCAATTCTTGCTCCTTAGTCAACTTTGCACTGATAATCACAGGGAGCATCTTCTTTGGTCCTAAGAACTCATATTTCAAACTGTTAGGCAATGGTTTAAGCTCTAGATGGGGCAGGTTGAGAACAAAAGGTAAGAAGGATGCTGATAAAGATTTATCAGGACAATCTAGAGGAAGAGGTTGAGAATGAATAAAATCAATAGCCTCTTCAAAGTGTGGCGAGTCTGCCACAGACAATTGTGGTTCAAATTCAGTGTTGCGGGAGGAATCTTCGAAAATAGTGATAGCCATACAAGTCTAAAGATTCAGATCATTATCCTCAAGTTCCTCGATACATCCACAATCCTCAAATTTGTTAATCGCCTTAAAGGTATCAAGTGTCAATTTTCTATCACCAAAGTCGATCTTCATACTACCGCTTTCATAGTTGATGTTGGCCTCAGCAGTAGCCAGGAATGGATGCCCTAGAATGATAGGCGTGTTCCTTATCTCCTCAGGTAGATCCATGTCAAGGATGAGGAAATCTACAAGAAAATAGAAATCCTTGACCTTGAGAATAACATCCTCAATAACACCTTTCGGATTGATGACCGAACGTTCCGCTAATTGCAGTGTTACTAAGGTCGACCTAAGCTCACCTACCCAAACTTTTCATACAAGGAAGTCGGGATTAGGTTAATGGATGCAGCTAAATGCAAGAGTGCCCGGTCAAAAGTGTAATCCCCGATAACACATGAAATCAAATGGCCACCTGGGTCTCTTTTTCTGAGGGAGGTGATGCAGGATAGCAGAACTAGCCTGCTCGAAGAGGATCACCTCCCTCAGGGTTGATTTTTTCGGCTTACTCTTCTGAGTGCATAAATCCTTTAAGAATTTAGCATAAATCGGACTATGTTTAATAGCATTGAGGAGCAGGATAATGATTTTGACATTCTTGAATATATTCAAGAGCTCCTCATTGCTATCAACAGGCTTCTTCTTCCTGGGTTTGAGTAAGGCGTTAGGAAACAGGATATGCATGTGGTCAATAGCTTCAGGTTCCTGAGCCTTAGTATCTTCTTTAGTTTTCTCCAATTCCTCCTCAGGCTCACCAAGGTTTTGCTTGCTGGTTGAAGGTAATTTCCGATCCTGGGTTTGCCTTCCACTCCTCAAGGTGACGGAGTTTGCAGAAGCATACGGGTTGGCATCTTGGGGAGGGTTAGGAAAGATTAGAGGGGCTTGACTTGCCAAGTAACCAGGATTAGAAGAAGCAAAAGAAGGATTGACGGATCGATTTTCACTTTCGTTGAAATTTTAAACATAAAATGACGTGTCGTTGTAAAGCTTTTGTGGTGGAAAATCGGCTATCAAAACATTAATTATTTCTAACCACAGTGGATTAGGTCATCTCCACAAGGAGGAATTAGCCTATTGAATGTCTTGTTTGTTCAGGAATATCATCAAATGTACATACTAATTATTGCAACTCACTTTCTCACATAAACTCTTATTCTAAATAATTAATCAGGAATATAGGTGTTGATATGCAAAAATCACCATTATATAATATCCTGTAAAAAGAATAGTGATCTTTACCAAGGCAATCACCGTAAATGTTGACTTCCAACAAAATAGAGCTTGTTCAATGTGTCATGCTCTAAAGAATTCAACCACACGTAATTTAAAATGAGAAGAAAGATATCCAAGCAAATTCACCTCAATATATTAAGATATTAAATAAATGAATAGTATCCTCACAATGGCAAAAGTAGTAAATATTAATAGGGAGGAAAGCAGAGCATTCCTTCTCTCTCCTTCGTGCACATGCAAGGAAGCTTTTGTCGGAGGAGCTGCTATAGAGGAAGGATGGCTGAAGGGTAGTCTCTGTGATGGCGATGGTGGTTCAGCCGACGATGGCCGAAGATGGCCGACCGGTGGAGAAGAACCCGCTGGTGGTGGTGGCTTCCAACGATGTGCGTGGACTGCGGGAGAGTCAGCTGTGGATGTAGGCAAGCTCAATGGGTCGAGGCGAGGTCAACAGCGTCGACGGCGCAGAGTGCGATGACCGGATGAGTCCACTGCGTGCGGTGTCGACCGGCCGGTGATGGGTTCCTCTTCTTCTCTATTGGCGAAGAAGAAGAAGAAGGAGAAGAAAGAGCCGGTTGTGACGTGCAGGCATCCACGCGCGTGAAGGCATGCATAAGGGTGCGATGGCTGGTGCATGCGCGGGCATGCACAAGGCTACTACGGTGCACGTGGAGGTGGCCGATGGTTGCGCTTTGCTGTGGGCAGGCTATCGTGCTCGAGGGAGCGGGAGGATGCAAGTGGCAGTGCGTAGCCTCGTCTGAAGATGGTTTGCAGAGAAGGGAATAGTCGGTGGTGGTGGGTTCTTCTGAGGGAGATGGTGAACAATGGAGAGGGTGGTAATGGGTGGTTTGCTCTAGGGATCGAAGTAGGAGTTATAGGGGGTGGCCAGTTGGAAGAAGATGAAGAATCAGAATAAGGAGAAAGGGGGGCGGCAGTAGGTGCGTGGGCGTGTACAAGCGTGAAGGAGTGCACAAGGGTGCGGTGATGGCGGTGCTGGTGTTTGGCCGCACACTGTCATCGTGCGACCGGCGAGAAGGAGGATGAGCGGAGATGGAGCACGCCTCAAGCCATGGTGCGCGTAGTGTCCACAAGTTGCATTTATCCCACGGTGATGGAGGAGGAAGAAGATCCTCGCAGGGGTGAGGATCCTTTCTGCAGATCACCCGCCTCCTCATAAAAAGATCTTCATCGGCCGCACCCTTCTCCAACCACTCGCAAAGATTGCGAGTGGTTGGAACGGTAGAATCCGACAGGCAACATCTTCATCAGACGTCTGATCAGACCTTCAGACGTCTTAAAAATGTAGACATCAGTAAGTTCATGCTGGCGATCCCAGACGTCTTATAGATGTAGAAATGGACGTCTAAACTCTTGTACCTAGCCTGAATTCATCGAATAAATTATATTATGATATCATATGTTATAAAATGTAAAATTGACACATAAAATTATATGCAGGCTAAGGTCAATTACCATACATCTCCTAGTCAATTAACAACTAAGAGTAAATAATTAAATAGTACTTAGGCTAAATAGTAGTCCACAAAAGTGGACTTATCAAGGACCCTACTCAACCACCTAAGCATGTACATGTAGGTCCCTCTGATTCTCGTACCCTTGGACTCAATTGCCCTAATTTTGTATGTTTCGAGGGTTGGTTAAGGGTTGAGATGGTAGAGATCCAGGCTGATGGGTGTTAGTAATAATCCTGGATAGCAAGTTGTCTAGTGAAGTTTTCATTTGTTGCATGAGCTGTGTTTGGTAGTCGTAATGCGCATGTTTGATAGGAAAAGCGTCGTAGTATAGTGCGCAATACGATCAAACAAAAATTTTTATAAAAAGATAACGAGACTTTGAGTCCTGGTCATTCGTCTCTGGGAGGCGTTTGTTCAAATCTGAAATCGATCTTTTATCTCTCTACTTATTTAAAATCGCACGCCAGTTTCCAATCTTCGGATTAAAGTTTCGCCACTTCTATTATGAATTCTGATTACATGCATGTGTGTCAAATAGATAACGAAAGTGAAGGCATGAGTTTCAGTGCACACAATTCTATTGATGTGGTGGCTATTTACAGAAAATGCATTTATAATTAGATCTTCTATATTTTCCAGAACCGACATGCTTGTTGCAAAATATATATATAAATGAAAAATAGGAAACTTGAATCACACAAATCAAATTGCAACCAATAAGCTCATGGTGATTTCAAAATAGATATATGTATAAAAATATATCTTTTATTCATTCATTCAGAGGATGTTTGCAACATGGAATGTAGAGGAAAGCTTGAAAAACACAAATCTAGCTAGCATAAAATGATCGCATACAGGAATCTATGGATGGATTTTGCATGCATCATTGGGGGAGAGTAAAGAGCTACACTACTAAGCAGTAAATAAAAACATGTAAATTATGAAGAACTAGCTACTAATCTAGCAGAAAATAAGAGCATTCGGAGGTGGGCTCCGATGGCCTTTAAGTGGCTGAGAGAAGGAGGGGCAGCCAATGGTGCTTAGGCTGGCCCTTGGAGAGAGGTTGGAGAGATGATCCAGCATCCTGCCATGGAGATGGTGGCCTCCATGGTGGTGCTCCTAGTGGAGGTGGAGTGGAGGTGGAGATGTAGCTAACCTAAGTGGATGAGTGCCAAGAATGGGATGGGTGCAAATGGCCACCCCTTAGGTCTTTTTATAGACCTAAGGGAAGCTCTCTAGAGAAGTGTGGAACTCTCTAGAGAGAGTCCCATGAGTGGCCGGCCAAGTGAGAGAGAGAGTAGTTCTTAGATCCATAAAAAGTGGATCTAAGAATTGAATGACTCTTGGTTGCTAAATTTGGCAACCAAGAGTGGCGCCACTTCAAGAGAGTTCTAGAGAACTCTAGATGGGTGTGTGTGCATGAATGTGTGTGTGTGTGTGAAAGTGTCGCCGTGCCCTAGGTGGCTAAGTGATCTAGGTTAGGTCCTAAGGTGTTTGGGTAGGTGTAGGCCTCAAATTAGGGTTGCAAACCCTAATTGCTAAAGAGAAATTGAAATTAAACTTAACACAAGTTTAATTGAATGAGTGTGAACCTAATTAAGAGTGAAATAACTCAATTAGGTTGGGCTTAGGTCAATTGGACTCTCACTAAGTCCAATTGAACTTGTGTGGGTTGAGATCTGAGCTCAATTGGACCCTATGAGTCCAATTGACTTAGGTAATGGTAATTGACTATGATCTAAGTCAATTGGGTTTAGTGAGGACCTAATTAGGTCCTTAGGGAGGTCTAAAGGTGATGTACTAGGATTAGGGCACCTTAATTTAGGTTCCTATGGGGTTGGAATTGGATCTAGGGAGCTAGAGATCCAAGATCAAGGCTTGAATCTCAAAACAGGAATTGGAGAGCAGTTCCAGACGTCCAAAAATGGAATCAGACGTTTGGAACTCAAAAATCAGAAGTCCAGACTCGTTGTCTGGACGTCCAATCAGAGTCAGGAAGAATTCAAGGTTCTATCTTGGGTATTCTGCAGAAATTGGACGTCTGACATTGTCTGGACATCCAATAACACTGCAGAAGTGGGTTTAAGGTGTGCAGGAGTTGGCTAAGTGTTCTGGATGTCCTATAATTCATCTGGATGTCTAGATAAGGATTGGAATTAGGGTTTTGAGGTTTCCTAGGGTGCGGTGACCTATGATAAATGCCAGTTTATCATCATTTTTATGCTTTAAAACTAACCTAGCTCTTAGGATTTTACTCCGCAAATGGGTTTTTGGGCTGCATTTAGGCATAAATTAGGATAGGCATGCATTGCATTTTTTATTGTCGTTTTAATGTGTTTTTGTGAGTGTTAGGGATGTACAGATGCACAGATCCCTAAAACCCTAGCACTCAAGAAGGCAAATGGTGAAGGAGAAGCCCAGACTAGTTGGAACTCAGCCTAATCCAGCTCACCTCAGCTTGATCCAACTCACCTCAGCTTGATCCAGCTCACCATAGCTGGAACCTAGCTTACTTGAACTAGGGTTAGCTCATCCCAGCTCCATTCAGCTAATCTCAGCTGGATGGCAGCTCAAGAGAGTTCACCTTAGCTCACCCTAGCTCAAGTCAGCTCAGATCCAGCTCAACTTAGCTGAGTCTAGCTCATCTCAGCTCCCACTAGTTCACAGGGAGCTCTAGCTAGCTCAGCTGAGTTGACAGGAGTTCACCCCAGCTCAGATCCAGCTACATTCAGCTCCACTCAACTCCAGCCAGCTGAAGAATAATTCATCTCAGCTCAGGAAGCTCAAGTCCAGCTCTCGGGGACTCAGCTTAGCTCAACTCAGTTGAGCTAAGCTACCTTAGCTGCCTCAACCAGCTTGATTCTCCTCGGGAGCACCAGACCTAGCTCACCTCAGCTCATTTTGGTAGAAGCTAGCTCACTCTAGCTTGTCTTAGCAACTAGCAAAGAACTAGCAAGCTAAGCCAGCTAGAGTAGCCCCATGCCAGCCTCTTCAGCAGCAGCCAGCTCTAGCTCCAGCTCCAGACTTCTCCTCCTCAGCTCTTCTCCCTGAAAACCCTAGCTCCAAATGCCTCCAACTCTACTCCCTACTAGCTAAGCTAGCTAAGCTGCTTAACTTAGCTAGTCCACCTCCATGGCACCAAAACCTATTACCCTACTACCTAAGCTCCAGCAAAAAGACCACCTACTCCTACTTTATTTTGGTGCCAACTATCCCTTCCATCACCACCCTACATCCACCATCAAAGCCCATCTCCACCCTCCATTTTTTCCCTCCAAAATTGCCTTCTAGAAGGTATTTTTGGAGGGAAAACCAAGGCACCTCTTCATTTCCCTCCCATTTTTCCCTCCAAAAATAACCAAGCACCCCTTCATTTCCCTCCAAAAACACCATAACCACCCCCCCTTCCCATCCTATAAATACCCTACCCTACCACCACATAATTCCCATCCTCCCTTAGTATATTTTCTACCTAAACAACCTATACCTACGGCCAAGAAGAAGGAGTAGAGAAGGAGATTAAAGGGGCACATCACCAGCCCTTTTGGTGCCTTCTTCTCCCCACTCTCTTCAACTTGAGCCACGCCAAGGAGGAGGACTCTCCCACTTCAAGGAGGACGGCCAGGCAAAGGAGAAAAGCTTAGGGTGGACGTCCACCCTTGGAGAGAAACTTAGGGCACGCCCCCTTAGGGCTTGCCTTGGAGGTCATCACCTTGGCGGAGTTCTGCAAGGAAGGAGTTGAAGGATTCTTTTCAAGCTTGGGAGCCACCAACCTTGGAGCAAGAAGCCCTCTTCTTCACCATCTATTTAGAGGATTTGTGTTTTCTTTTACTTCAATTATCTAGTAGTAGAAGCATTCCTCTACTAGGCATTTTTGTTAAACACTCTATCAATTATCTAGTTGCCTTCTTCGCATATCTTGTTTGCATTTCTATTTACTTATTTTCAGCATTCTTCACTTCCTCTCCCTAATTATTCTAGGTTTCCACTTGCCTAGAGTGAGCTTAGGGAGAGGCTCTACTTGCTACTTTAGAGTTGTTTACTTAATTGGAAGTGTAAACACTTTTCCCGCCATCAGTTCGCATGTTGCCTTAGTTCAAAAATAAAAAAAATGGTATATTGAAAATTACCAAAAAAAAGAAAGTTGAGATTTATTCCAAGCAAGAGAATCAATTTTGCAACCATATTGCCTCCTTGGACGACCCTAGATACTTCCCTATCTAGGATTATAAATTTAAGAGTTGATCGGTTTTACGCGTTACAACGACGTATTTTAACAAACCGCGTGAAATCGCTATCAACCTAATCTAAGGGTGGCTAAGGCTTGGGGAAGTCTCTAGGTTATCCTAGGGCTAGGATAGACCTAAGCTCTTCATATTTTACTACTTTATTCCTACTTAATAGAGTAGCATACCTTAACTCCCTTACATCATTATTCACTATATCTAATTTAAGTCTTCTGCGCCAGCTCTACTGCAACACCCATTATTCCTGATCCAGCTTCAGATCCTACTCCAGATCTAGTTTATTACCTGTAATTGACATAATGCACTTAATCAGCACATTATAACATTATTTTATGCATAGTTAAAGGAAAGTAGTAAAGATGCAGATAATGCTTATGCATGCATGAATTACCCTAACTTATGCTAATTCCTAACCTAATTTAGGTCAATTAGGACCTATGATTGCTGCGCAATCAAGCTGGAGCATAGATCCCTACAGTTCTACCATCTGGCGATTCAAATAAGCCTGCCTTGCGAGTTGTCAGGCATTCCATGTTGGCTAATTGACCTAATTAGGGGGCAGCTGAGTATCCACATGACCCTAACCCATTGGTCATTGCAGTACATAATTGTTGGGTCAGAGTTGGGTCTGCTACCTCGGGTTTTTCCAGGAGAACTTAGGGTGGTTCCTTCAACCCAGGTTGTAAGAATTAGAATACGGGTTGGACCTATCATTCTCCTGTATAGCATACACATCCTCATAAGGTGAAGGTGATGGGAAAGAAGGAGAAGGATCAGAGAAACTAGGATCAAAGGCCCCAGTTTGGAACCCATGGGTTTCCAAGAAATGCTAGCTCATAGGTTAAGTCCTTTCCAATTTATTTACGAACTCCCTTCCAGTAGGAGCTTGTGAAAAATGGAATCCCGAATTCTGGGATTGAGAGGATCTAGAAGTATTTACAGAGTTTCCAGCCATCCACTCTTCCATCCTTTTTGCAACCAAGTCCACCCTATCAAGTTTCTTACAAATCAATTCCATATCAAATGAACGAAAGTCCTAGACCTCATTAGCATTCGATATGGGTTGCTGGGATCGGTTGAAAGTGTCCATGGAAGCATGACTAATAGAATTCTCACTCATTTCCTCAAAAAATTCATATGCACCTTCTACATCCTTGTCGAGGAAATTGCCTCCACAAGAAGCGTTCACGTGATTATAGAGTTGCTCAGTCAACCCATGATAGAAAATCTACATGAGTCACCATTTCAGCACCTCGTGGTATGGACACTTCAACAACATACCCTGGAATCGCTCCCAGGCACCATGAAGCGGTTCCCCCAGCCCCTGGACGAAAGTCGTAATCACCCTCCGCAAAGCATTGGTACACCCAACAGGGAAAATTTTCTTCAAGAAGGCTGATTTAAGATCATTCCGAGTGTTTATTGACCTCCCAATTGTTCTGTAGCAATATGCAGCCTTATCCTTGAGAGAGTGGGAAAAAGCCTCATAATCATTTGCTCCTCATCGACATTTCGTGCTTTAGTGGTCTGCAGCAAAGTGATCAAGTCCTCTAAATGCTGAAATGGATCTCCGAAGCCAAGCCCATGAAAGTGTTTAATCAAGCTTAAAACCTGGGACATAATTTCCACATCACCGGCTGGAATCAGGACACCAGGATGGCCTCTGTAGTTTGAAGGATCATAAAAATCCTTCAAGGGTTGAATGCCATGCCCATTCATCTGCTCGAACCATTCTTACATTTGTTGCAATTATTCCAGCTACCTTTGCAGCAACTCATGCTGATTCGAAGGTGGTTGGTCAACCATGGGATCTACTGGACCAAAATTCAACCTACGTTTCCTTAGATGGTCTAAAGGTCCTTCCAGATGAGGGTTCAATGACCTTCCAAGCATACACTAGAAGAAGGTTGGAAGGACTGGAGAATAGAGCCCTACAGCACAAAAATACAAGCATGTTCTTAAATTGGGCATCCTAGGGACCTAGGCTCCAAGCTATACTCGAACCACAACATAAATTTTGTGTTGTCCCTAATACAGAAGTTGGTTAAGTTAGGCTGGCGAAGCAGGGGGAGCATGTCCCAAAGGCCACTAATTATGCCAAACCCCTACCTACTTAAGTCATTTGACAATCAAGCCCCCCAACTTAGCACCTTCTAGAGAAAGTAGATGTCATAAATTCGAACCACGGTTTGAGTAATACCCTGAAACTGATTGATGGGTCCTAGGGTCAATGTCTACTCAATTTTAGATTAAGGCCTGGGATAACAGTGCTTTTGGAATGTAATGGGCCCTTAATGATTGATTGAAATATGTGAGTGAGTGCACAACTGAGGTTTTCAAGCAAGATTCTTAAAGATGAAGTGAGTTTTAGGATTCAAATCTTGCTTAGTAGCTTTTAGGGTTAAGATTAAGGTTGATTCAATCAAGTTCAGGAGGCACACCAAGGTATGAAAACACTGGTGAAGATATTTTCCTTTAAAACTCAAAAGAAAATGGAGTGCCTGGTTCTTGACCTAAAATTTCAACCCTAAGGAGTAAGCTACTAGATGAGTTATTTTTAGATGAAGTGGTGCAGCCCAAACAACTCAAGTAATTGACCTTGATGCTCCACTGAATTAGGCACACAAAGTGGTTAACCTAATCTGATTTCTACTCATTATGTATTTGTGTGTGTACCGGTTCCAAAGATCTGTTTACCAGTTGAGTGATAAAAATCAAAAGAGGTCATGTGCCTTTGTGGGTGTATGTAGTGTATATGGTAAATAAATCCCACAATCATATCAGAAATTTTTTAGTTTTTTTTATATATATGCAGGGTGGGGTGGAGTGAGGTGACAAACAAACAATCAAACTAACCTAAGGTTTATGAGAACACCTAGCTTAATTAGGATTTGAATTATTTGGTAATGGAATGGAAACGATGGAGTTGGGAGGAATGGGGGAGCACTTACAATGGCCTTCAACCGTACTTTACTCCTGTCTACAGCTCATAGATTCCTTGTTGGGATACTTGCAAAACAATAAAAGAAAGAAATGAGAGATTAGGGAATGAATAAGTGCGAGGAATGCAGAAAATAATCAGGATCCATTGCCTCCTCGGTAATGGCGCCAAAATGATGAGCAAGACTTTAACACAAGAAAGATTGAGTTTGAAAATCCGTCATTGCAGTTGCGTAAAAATTCTCTATCAAATAAATTTTACCAAAACTCAAAGTGAGTCTCAGGTAGAACACAGAGAGGCTATGTCGATTATAAATTCGCAGTTATATTTTTTGTATTTTTTCATAAGGAAAATATTCACAATATCTATACTATGCTAATCTAGTTGTAATATAAACAGAGAGATAGAGAGAGAGAATAACTTTTATAACTACAAAAATAGAGAGAGAGAGAGAACAACTTTTATAGCTACTAAAATGTCTTTACAAACTACTTGCTACAAATATAATGTTGGAAATTGAAATCTATACTAGAAAGCAGTAAAGAAACAAGGGGAAAGAAATTATCCTCCTCGACGAATGCATGGAGGATGAGCCGAGCGATCAACGCTTGAGGAAGGAGAGTGGAGACGAAGGAAGGATAACTGATGTAAACATGTTTATATCACATAAACCGTATTTTTGCGTGTTTTTAGACAAAGTTGCATCAAACATTATAAATATTGCATAACATGCATCATCATGCATTTAGATTAGGTTGTATAAACTTTAGGTTAATTTTCTCCTTTTGTGGTCAGGAAATAGGGAAATGTCTTATCAGAGCCTCGGATTAAAGATCCAACCGTACAGATCTAATCAGGGCGACGATTGGAGTTCAACGACTTCAAGATCTCCCCAATCAGACTTCCATAGCATCAGATGCATTCTGAGAAAGATCATAGGTCAAGGGCCAAGGTGGTGCAAATCCATACCTCAAATGACAAATCTAACCACACAAATGGGTTCGGATCGACGATCGCAGCCCAACGATGTGAAAATCAGTCTAATTCGACATCCGTGGAACCATCTGCAAGACACAGAAGATGGACGGCCATAACGGCGCCATGTGGCGCCCTAACAGCCGGCCAAACTGGCCGCAGCATCTCTTCTCAACTCCTAAAGGGCTTCTGCGATGAGAGATCTCGGCTGTTGGATGAAGATTTAACGACCATGATCGGTTTGGAGTGAATTCTACGTGCGAAAATGCAGCAGCATGCTTAGCGGTCACGCGCCTGTAGGCGACACAGAGATCACGAGTTTGAGCTGCACGGAGCATTAAATTGAAGGCGCGAGCAGGCGAGGACCAAATTCACCAGTTGGATCTCGATCGGGCAGCATCAGCAGCACCACGTGGCGCAACGGATGAATGCCAAGCTCATATGTGCGCGATGACGCGTAATCCAACGCACCATCGCACGCGGGCGCACGCTGGCGCTGAAGAAGAAGCAGGCGAGAACATCTTTAAGCTATCCGATCTTGCGATCAGATAGCTGAGAATCAACGAACATGCATGAGGCGTTGAGTGCATGGAAGCTAAGGAGGTGGGGGGTGCATGGAGCTTTAGCCACATTTAGGCTTTAGTGACGAATAAATTCGTCACTAAAGACCTATTCATTTAATGTTTAACTATGAAATGACCTAATTGCCCCCTCCAATCTACACCTATAAATAGCCCTACGACCCCCACATATTCTTCATCTCTTCCTCTCTTCTCCCACCTCCTGAAAGGCTCTACAAGCTTGTTCCAAACCCGGGATGCTCCATTAGAGTTAAAATTAGAATTTTTCCACCCCCTCACCTCCTTCATGGAGCATCTCGCGGTTGTCTTCTCACTGTCGTTCGGGAAGTAGATCTTGCTTTGACGTTGCCCTGCCCCGTTCTCCATCGTCCGTCGTCATTCTCCTTCATCCCACATCTCACCACCTCCGTCCAGGCGCTTCGTCAATGCAGCTCGTCCTTTAAGCAACCGTAGAAGAGGATAACTTCTCTCCACCTTCTATTTACTACTTTTTAGAGTAGTTTTATTACTTTCTAGTGTAGATTTCCCGCTTTCTACTGTAGTAGTTAGTTGTAATAGACATGATATTGTGGTTATGAAATTCCTGTTCATTCTCTCTCTCTATTTTGTCTTTATTTATATTATTCTCTCTCTCTCTTCTATTAATTATTCCTTAAGTATATAGTTAGTTTAGATTTAATTCGACCAGCTAATCTACTTCGTGACATTAAAATAAACGTGATTTTTAATCAAGCTTCTGTCTCCCTATGTTTGACCCGGAATTCCTTTTAAGTTTCAGTAAAATTATCTATTGACGGATTTTTCTCACAAATTACACTACGACTACGGGTTTTTAAAACTCAAACTCTTTTTGCGTAGATTTTCCACCACAACATTTTGGCACCATCGCCGAGGATTATCCGTACAACATTTTGGCGCTATTGCTAAGGAGGTGATGCTCTTTGATTTTTCATGTTTTCCCATCTTACTTATCTTTTACCTCGCTTCTCTCCTTTCTTATTGTGATTGCAAGTACTCTCTCAAGATGGGTAAAAGCAGTAGCTTGAAGTAAAGCGTTGTTGAAGGGTCTATAAGTTTAATCCTACCTCCTCACCTACTAGATTTCATTCCATCACCTAATAGCACAAACCTTAATTAACTTAGGAGCTTTCATAAACTCTAAGGTTAGTTTTGATTATTTGTTTGACACTTCCACCCACCTCATCCTCCTCATATAAGAAAAATTTTTAAAAAAATCCCACAGAGGTATACAACCTCTTCTGATTTTTCATACTCAATCGATAACTCAATCTTCGGGACCGGTACACTCATCAACACATAATTGAGTAGAAATTAGATTAGGTAATCATTTGTGTGCCTAATTAAGTGGTGCATCAGGTCAATTGTTTGAGTTGTTTGGACAGCACCACTTCAACTAAAAACAACTGATGATAACGTCATTATCAGCCATATCTAGCTTTATTTAGTCATATTCCATCATTAAATGCTCATCCATAACTACTAGAAGACAGTAATTCATTGCACATCCTTTCTAAAAGCATAACAAGAAACCAGGGTTAAAATTGTAATTTTACCAGCATATCTTAATTGCAGAACAATCATGGGGTTTCTCAGGGGCTAATCAAAGGTTAAATGGCCTTAAATGTCTAACAAGTGGGTCCGTGCAGACAAAAATGGGTTTTCACGTATTTCAAGAATTAAATGACAACTGAAATCTTAAAAACAGACCTGCTTAATCTACTGAGGTTCTGGTTAGGATAAAATTCACCCAAACCTTCTAAAATTCATAGAAAAATATTTTCTAAGGTTTGGTACCTTCAATTTGACCATTGGAACCCAATTTGGCCTAAAACAAAACCTCAGATAGACAGTTACCCTAATTTCAGTTTTTGCATAAATTATCCAGTCAAACTTGGTTAAAACCTAAATCCAACTTCACCATTGAATTCCTTGGGTCCAAATTAGGTTTATACCAAAATTTGGACCCAATCTGAGATCATCTTAACCTAATTTGCAATTTGATCCTATCTGAGTCTTTTCTCTCACACACATGCCCCTAACTTTCAAAATCCTTACAAATAGGACCCTATCTTTGTCATCACTCTTTACAAATAGGTCCCTCCACCATTATCGCGGAGGAATTCTTCTCCAGTGACCTTTGATTGAAGAGAACTCCTTCTTTGATCAATGAATCCCTTCCAAATTGGAAGGGAGATTCCTTATGGAATTCTCTTTCCAATGCACCCAACTTCGATCTACATAACCTTCTCAATCTCTCATGCGAACGCATGATAGATTCGGGCATCTCTTAGGTTTCCAACTCTAGCGAACCTTCCAAGCTTGCAAAGCTTGATTCCCAAGCTTAGACCGACTTCCCTAAGGCCTATATAAGGATCCCCATGGCAAATTATTTTCCTCACGCTCAAATTTAGTCGGAAATTCCCTACGTTCCTCTCTCCTCTCCGGTCGAATAGCTCCTCGACATCCGGTGACCTCTTCTAACCTCCTTCGTCATCTACTTACAATACCGACAACGGATTTATCCTTCCCTCTCTCTTCCACGTCGTACCATACCAGCCAACGTCTCTCCCTCCATCGTCCTTGCCGTCCTACCCCCACTGGAGCACCTTCGTCCTCGGTGCCAACGTACCCCCGCAAGGCGATCTCCCCCCTTTCGTTCGTTAGTTTAGAAGTAGTTTAGTTCCCTTAGACTCTTAGGTTAATTCTCCCCCTTTCAAACTTTGTTTTGACCCCTCGACACCGTGAATCACCCTCGTCTTCTCTGTCCCTGCCGCTACACCCCTCCATCCGCCTCGCCAAAACCCTCTACACCTCTGCCTCAACTCCACGAACCAAACCCCTCTCCTATTTCTCCAATTCCACCTCCCAAACTACCCACCGAACAGAACCACCTCTTCCGACCTAATCTGCTTTCGCCACGCTCACCCATGACCTCTCACTGCACACCACCGCCACCATTGCTCTCGCTGCATTAGTGCGAATATTTTGAGCATTTTTTAATGCGGCCGAGAGGCCCACTTCTTGTTTTCAGGTACCTAGGGTGCAGCCACCATTACCGAAGAGCTTCAAGCAAGTTTTAAAGCTTGCTTCCCAGCCAATAACCCCAGGCGAGATCTCCAGGCTCAGTGGAACTCATCCAGGAGTGCAACCAAGGAGTTAATTTGGACCATTGACCGGCTCTTTGACCGGAATTAGAAGAAGCACCTGAAGCTACTACTCACGGAAGAAAGCGAGGACATTTAGTCCCCCATCGGATAGGGAAGAGCCACTAGAGTGCCTTATTACGTTTATGTGCCTTAGCCTCTTCACCTCCTAACACGAGGGTGAGGTCCTCCTTACTCGATCACATAGCTGACCCACCTTCACACCTCGGCTACTACCCACGCCAGTAGCCCTAGTCCAGTGTGTGCTCATACCCGATTACCCGAATACCCGATTGTCCCTTGAGAACGAGAAGGAAGGAAGAGAGCAAGAAAGCGCGAGGTTCAGGGGGTTTTGCTCTTGCAGGCACTTGTACGACACTTATTCGCGAGAAGAGAGGATGGAGCCATACACAAGGAAGGAAAGAAGAAGAAGGAAGAAAAGAGGCAAGGCAGAAGAAGAGGAGGACTGTAGAGAAAGAAGAGAAATCAAGGAAGTGCTAAGGCTTGAAGAAAGAAGTAGAAGCCTCTTTGAGGCACTATAGCAAGGCTAAATTTAAGCCGTCTAATGATGACACCATGGCATTATTTGAGGCACTGTGCATTTATTTCGATCATTAAGTAATTATTATATGTGTCTAAGTTAATAATTGGTGATTCAAATCACCATTATTTTATCTTAGAGATCTTTTTGCCTCATTAGATTCTTGATATACTCATGTTATACATTGCATATTAGTTTTTGAGTGATTAATTATGCTCATTTATATTATTTATTGAGATTAGCGCGTGAATTCCATATTTGCTCCATGTGTTCGACCTCGGATACTCTTTTAAATTCGAGTTGTAAATTGTATTTGTTGACAAGCGACTTTGGTTTGTAGTATAGCGTATCAATCTTAAACACCCATTTCACGCGTACAACATTTTGGCACCATTGCCAGGGAGCAACACACAATTCATCACTATTCTCTTGCTATATTTTGATTATATTTGAGCACTAACTTGCCCTGTTTGATTTCTTGTGATTTTGCGAGGTATATCACAAGGCGATGTTCCACGCAAAACAGCCACTCCAAGGTAAGTAACTTTTCTATTCTTCCCTAATCAACCTCTTAATCTTGGGAAGACAAAAAAAGGAAACAATCAATTAGGAATCACCTACCTTATTTTATAGCAATCATCATTTAAAAAGGCAAGTTTCCTGATTTGAGAACAAATTTCATATCTGATTGAAGATTGAGGCGATTCTGTTAGAGATTCCAATCCTTAATTGCCTATACCTATTAGGATCATGCTTAATTCCTAAATCACTTTGGGCTCACACATCTTCTTGCTTGGAGCCCAAGGTAAAAAATTGGAGATCAATTGGACTTGGATTAGAGCTAATTAGCATTTTAATTTTAGGGTTTTGGAGTGCTAGTTCACACTTGCCTACATAAAAGGAAACAAACCCACCCGCATTTGTGTGCCACCCAAACCTTGTTTAAAAAAAATCTAATCAACAAAAACCCTAAAATTCAGGATCTAAATTCACTTGAACCCTAAAACCCTTGGACCTGATAACTTGAAAGTCAATTCAGGGTGATTTATAGGTCTTGACATAGATTTCATTCTGTGAAGTTGACCTACATTGTGGGTCAACCAACCTCCAAATTAGGTCACAAGTCAAATCAACTTCCAATCAAGTGAAACTCAAGGCACAAATTAAGACTTAAAATTGGTAGACCTAAGATCTTAAGTTCAAACTTTTCGGTCTACCTGGAACTGCAATGACAAGGAAGGTCGGGTAGGGGAAACCCTGTATCCTGTGGGGACGCTCTACCGTGTAGGGGTCTTTGCGGAGCTCTCCCTTCCTGGCTGCCCAGGTACTTCTCAAGTGTGCGAATTTCTGATTCAGAGGCATTATCTGCCTCGAAACTACCTTAGTCATCTAAAAATCTTTGGGTGCCTTGATTGGGTCAAATTTCACATCCAGTCCCTCATCTTTTCTATTAGAGCACACACACAAGAAGGTCCTTAGGTTTTTAACCTAAGTGACCTCTTTAGATCTTCTTAGGGATTTCTATCTGGTCAAATCAACTGCAATCTAATCTTGAATTTGATTCTACATCCTGATTCCACCACTTGATTTAAAAATGCAGCCTGGCTATATAGAAAGACTGTTTAGGAAACCAGAGTCCCAAATGAGCATTGTTATGTCGCTTCGATCGTATTTATAAAACACATGTCGTAGTATAGCTGATTAAAGCGAGATGAACACTTAAAATTTATAAAACTCGAAATGATAGTATTCCGAGGTCGTCTCTGGGAGCAAACTGATGCGCCACTTATCACTATCAGATTTATTTACAAGTTTTATGAACAAGAGTTTGATTTAAAGGATTTATATTAGATAAAATGATAATCAAACTCAAAAAATGAAAATTAGAGTAAGGGGCAAAGATATGAACTCTTTAAATTTCCATTAATCTCCTCGTACGAAAAATTCTTTATTGCTTAATAATATAATTCAATCAAGTGTGAAAGTAATTAAGAACTAAATACTCAGTTATCAAGAATGTTTGAGCAGGTAATTGCAGTAAAAACTTATTTAGAATCAAGATGAGAGTCAATCAACAAAAATTGCAAATTGGTCCCTGAAGTATCACATTTGGGTCCCTACGAAATTGCATTTTAGTCCCTACAGAATGTTTTCTCTTTCAATTCTACCCTCACCCTTCTTCTTCTTCTTTGTGTGTGGAGGCGTGCAACAGGTGAGGTGCTCGGCGAGGTCGGGGACGGTCTTCAGGCCGTGTGGCGGTGGTGCAAAGCTTCATAGAAGCTTCACGAAGCTTCCCGTGGAGCTTGCGAGCACGAGGAGGGTCGGTAGACGTGCGTGGAGATCGGCGATGGTGGCGGTGACCAGTGTTGGTGAGTTGGTCCGAAAGACATTGAAGCTTCAAGCCGAAGGGGCAGGAAGCTTTGTTCGGACCTGCTGGAGGTGTTGGCGGTGGCTATTTGGCAAGAGGAGGGCGGTGGAGGTTGACCGGCCTCGAGGAAGCATGCTGCCGACGTGGATCTTCGGCAGAGAGTCGAGGGCATGGAACCCCTTAATAAGTTGAGGGTTTTTGTTTTTTGTGGTCACATGAAGGTGGTCGAAGGGTCAGCGGATGGCAAGGATGTCTGGACACGTGGTTGAAGGTCACCGGAGAAACCGTTGAACTCACACCGTGCGTGAAGAAGATGAAGGAGAGGAGGGTGCGATGGCTAAATCCTAGATCTAAATGGGCGAAACTACCCTATAGGGAGAGGAGAGGATAAGAGGATACCTGAGAGGAGGGAAGGTCGAGGAGGAGGCTAGCATGCCCGCCAAAGTTGGAGGAGAAGAACTCCGGTGAGGGAGTTTGGAGCGACGACGAAGATAGGAACCGCCTCCTTTGGTAGGGAGGACGGCAAGAGAAAGAGGAAGAGGGTCGCAGCCTTGGTTGGTGGGGAGACACGGCGAGGAAGATGGACGGAGAAGCTCCAAGGTGCGTGATAATGGCATAATAAGAGGAAAGGGTGGTATTCACACCAAATTTTTGCACAAATCCATTCCCAAGGGCATGGCCTTGCTTTAAAGGATCTCTGCCGCGGTGAAGGAGGCAAGATTGCAACCTAATCAAGGCTGAGATGACATGGCAAAAACGTGCTCCGGCGACAACTTCGGCCGAAGACCGCGACTTCCCAAGTTGGCGAAATGAGCTGGAAAAAACGTGAGGATGTGGAGGAATGATAGGTGTATTATCCTACCAATTTTAGCAAGATTCTGCCGCGTGAATCAATTGCAATCCATGGCCGAAGTCGCGTCCAAAGAGAAGATGTTGCTGCTGCTAGCAGGGACCAAAAGGTGAAGAAGATGAAGAAATTAGGGGGCTGTATGCAAGAAAATGGGTTTTTAAGGGTCAAACTGCAAACTTGGCCATGATGAAGTCAGAATGAGCCCAAATTTTTATGATAACCTAATATAAACATGAGAAAATTAATGGTGACTTCAATTTTAGGTTTTGATGATGTTTTTATGGTAAATTTGCGTTTAGACCCAAAATGTATCAAAAACCCGCCTAGGTCCCTGTTTGAGGTCAAAAAGGGTTGCGATTGTAAAATTGATTAATCCAAACCTTATGGAATACTTTTAAATGATTTTTAGGAGATTTGGATTATATTTATTTTCATTCAAACCCTGTTAATTTAAGTGAGGTGGAAATTAGATTTTTTTATTTAAGATTTAACCTTCAATAGAAACCCTTAATCAGTTAATGCAAGCCTACTTATTCAGAATTTGAGCTCATATGACCTTCAATTTAGTGCAGTTTACCCTTTAGTTAATTTGTATTTGTATTAATCTATTAAAATAGCAGAATTAACTGATTTCAATGTCATTCCTCCCAATTCTTCATGTCATTAAGTTTTACCCTTTTGTTTGTTAATAAAGTAAATTTAACCTTAGAACATAGTCAAATTGGACTAGTTATGAAGGATGATGGTGTTGCCATCAAGCATGAAGAAAAAGATAATTGTGAATGCTTATAGAAACCATGAAGAATATTATAGAAGGGACATTCAGGAAAAATTTATGAAAACAACAGACATCACGACAAACCATGCAGGGATAATATGGACACAAATGAACCACAATTCAACCCAAGATAATCTACTAGCAGAACACAGTGAATTAGTGAAATTACACAACAATGAGTGTCTGCACTGTTGGTTAAGCCCTTCATTTCTGGAAAAACTCCAGGAATTTTTAGAAATACGGGGAGAATTACTGAATAGGTTATATAGAACCATTGATCCAAACTACCCATTAGAAGTTAATAAAACATCTTAGAGTGAGTCTAATGATCAACATAATTTCTCAAATCCTAGGTTTGATGATCATAGTTGTTATAGACCCCCAACCCAGATGAATTCAGATGAATTCCCAACGGCACGAAAATCAGTCCAACCCGACATCCGTGGCACCATCTGCAAGACACAGAAGATGGACGGCCATGATGGCGCCATGTGGCGCCATCACAGCCGCTCAAACCGACCGCAGCATCTCTTCTCAACTCCTGAAGGGCTTCCGCAATGAGAGATCTTAGCCGTTGGATGAAGATCCAATGGCCAAGATCGGTTGGGAGTGAATTCTACGCGTGACAAAGCAACGGCATGGCACAGCGGTCACATGCCTATGGGCGATGTGGAGATCGTGAGTTCGAGCTGCACGAAACATCAAATTGAAGGCGCGAGCGGGTGAGGGCCAAATTCGCCAGTTGGATCTCGATCAGGCGGCATTGGCAGCGCCACGTGGCGTAACGGATGAACATCGAGCACATACGTGCACAATGACATGCAATCCAGTGCGGCATCGCATGCAGGCGTGCTCTAGTGCTGAAGTAGAAGCAGGCAAGAATGTCTTTAAGCCATCCGATAGCAAATCAACGAAGTACGTGAGGCGTTGTGTGCATGGAACTGAGAACGCGGGGGGCACGCAGAGCTTTAGCCACGTTTAGGTTTTAGTGACGAATACATTCATCACTAAAGACCTATTCATTTAATGTTTAAAAATGAAATGATCTAATTGCCCCCGCCAATCTACACCTATAAATATCCCTATGACCTCCACATATTCTTCATCCCTTCCTCTCTTCTCTCACCCCCTCAAAGGCTCTACAAGCTTGTCCCAAACTTGGGATGCTCCATTAGACTTAAAATTAGAATTTTTCCACCTTCTCACCTCCTTCGTGGAGCATCCCTTGGTTGTCTTCTTACCACCATTCAGGAAGTGGATCCCGTTGTGACATCTCCCTGCCCTGCTCTCCATCGTCTGTCGTCATTCTCCTTTGTCCTGCATCTCACCACCTTTGTCCGAGCACTCCGTCAACGCAGCTCATCCTCTAAGCAGCCGTCGAGGAGGATAACTTCTCTCCACCTTCTATTTACTACTTTCTAGCATAGATTTACTGCTTTCTAGTATAAATTTCCTGCTTTCTACTGTAGTGGTTAGTTGTAATAGACATGATATTGTGGTTATGAAATTCATCTTCATTCTCTCTCTATTTTGTCTTTATTTGTATTATTCTCTCTCTCTTCTATTAATAAGTAGATATCTAGTTTAGATTTAATTCGACCAGCTAATCTGCTTCGTGACAATAAAACAAACATAATTTTTAATCAAACGTCCCCTCCCTGTGTTCGACCCAGAATTCCTTTTGAGTTTTGGTAAAATTATCTGTTGACGGATTTTTCTCGCAAATTATGCTACTACGATAGCTTTTCCAAACATAAATGTATTTGCGATGATTTTTCTGCTACAATAATAACGAATCTGGATGAAGCGGGAATGAGGCAGGGCATCGTCGTAGTGGGATCCGCTTCCAGAATGGGGGCGAGAGGATAGCTGGTGAGAGCTCTGCGAAGGGGGTGAGAAGTGGAAAATTTTATTTTTTAACTCTAGCGGAGCTTCCTATAGCTTGGGAGCACTAGAGCAAGCTTGAGAATATTGTTCTTAGCTCTTTAGAGGGTTGAGATAAGAAGGAAGGGATGCTTGACGAAATGGGTGTTGGTGCCCTTTTATAGATGATGTTTAAGGGCAAAAAGGTCCTTTAAAAATATTTAAAATGAATGCAAGCCCTGTAGTGATGGATGTGCACGTCGCTAAAGTCAATCGTCGCTAGAAAATGCATGAAACATGGACCACTCATCTTTGATCCAAGTGCTCTCGTTGAGCCACGTTGCCACCATCTCACCTTCAAATGTTAACGTGCGCACACCAAGCATCGTGACACATGCACGCTGAGGGCCCTTGGATCATGATTGGACGACTGTGAACTGCATGCCTCCACCCTTCATAACGAGCGCAAAGTGAGTGTAATTGCATGTTATTGAATGCGTACAAATCACGTGGTGCTCGATGCTCCATGTCTCCTCTCCATCCGCTGTTAGATCAAGCATCCACAGCCGAATTTTGCGTACACTCAGTGGATTGAATCTGCTTAGTGTGGATCGAATGCGTGCCCTACACTATACGTAGGGGGTTCGACAGCTATGCTACATGCCTTGGATGTTTGCATTTTGGGATTAGGGCTCGAGCACTCATAATTATTGGATGGGGATCCAACGGTCGTGATCACTCATGCCCTCACCTTCAAGGATCTTCGATCAACGGTTAGGATTGATCGTATGAGTGAAGAGGAAGTCCTGCGAGCGGTCTTGGGCAGCTAGGATGGCACCATGTGCACCATCTGAGCCATCCATCTTCTTTTGCTCATAGAAGGTGTCATGGATGTCGAATTGAACCGATTTTTGCGCCGTTGGGCTGCGATTATCGATCCGAACCCATCCATATGATTGGATTTTTCATCTAAAGTTCGGATTTTCACCACCTTGCCCTGTTGCCTCTAATTTTCTGTGGCTTATACATGATGCTATAGGTATCTTATTTGAGTGATTTCAGAGGCGTTAGACTCCGCTTATTACCTTGATCACATCCGTAGGTTCTGATCTTCAATCAGAAACCTAGAAAGATATCGCCCTATCCCCTAGCTAATAAAATAAGAAAATTAATATATAATTTATACAAATTAATCTAGGTGCATGACGATGCGTATTATGTAATATTTACGATGCATGATGCTTCTATGAACTTAAGAACATTCTTAAATAGGCAAATTAATAAGGCGATGTGGATCCCCTGAAGGTAGCATAGGGGAGCATGGATCCATAAGACTCTTGAGGTCACGTCTCATCTCAAACCCCCAGTGTGAGCTTCTTCTAACTCACTTTCCCTTGCTTCCTGGCAAAGTTCTTCTCGCAATCGTGCTTGTGTGTTCGAACTTGTGTTTAGAGTGCTGATGTGGTGCTGGTGGCTACGTCAAGTTGGATTAGGTCGGGTTTGGTCTGAGGTGTGAGGTGGAGTGTCCGGAGTGACGGCAACGAGGTTCGCGGAGTATGACAAGTGTTGGATGTTCAAATGAGATGTGAATGTGGCCTGCTAGAAGGGTTGGGGCTTGTCTAGTTGTGTTAGGAGTGAGGTGTGGGATTCCCGCTTACCTACAAAGAATGATGCCTTATTGCTTTGAAACTTGCTTAGGATGTAATGTAGGTGGAAAGGGTCAATAGTGTTGAATACGAGGAGCTAAAGTAAAGGATGACCTGTGGTAAGGATTTTCCTTCGGATGCTTTTTGAATTTTCCTTTTGAAGGATCCGAAAACGACGAGGGAGTTTGGAATTTGCATCTATGGGACTTTACAAAAAAATTTGATGTGTACACAACCAAGGGTTTATACTCGTACCTCTATAGATTGAGACAAAAGCTTCAATCATTTAAACATGATTGGGGCTTCCCGGACATTGTAGCACAAGCAAGGGAAAAAATTGTATAGACTGAGGAGAAAAAGAATGGGCATGCGCATGCAACTCTAATTTTAGCAAAAAGAAGTGGTTGCATGTAAAAGAACTGAGAAGGCTTAGGTTAAGCTTGGGGAGGTCAGTCAACTCCCTAACAACCTCCCGAAGCAAGAGGTCTTGTTTAACTGGGTTCCAGTTGTCAACTTGGAGATGCTTGCAAAGATCACAGGGAAGGAAAAGGATATTGATGCTAAATTAATCTCGATTTAGATTCTGGATCAACAAAAGTTGTTTGTAAATGGAAGCCTTTGTGAATTTACAAAAGAAGTCCAAGAAGTGCAGATTAAAGATGCATGCATCTCAATTTCTTTGGGAAAGATTTCAATAATAGATTCTTTATCACATTCATTTCCAAATCGAATAACCATTCATCCAAATTAAAAAATGGCATGGTCAAACAGGGGTGGGGAGGGGGTGGTAATTGGAGCTTTTTCAAGGATTTTTTTTGCCTTTATCTTGGTGGCATCTAGGTGTCTCTTGATAAGGCATTCCTGTGACAAAAAGTCTCCTTTGTTGCAGAGGAAGTGATGATAATGTAATGTGTGTAATGTGTGAATGACAATGATAACAATGACACCGATGATCTACAATGTGTATATAACACAATGGTTGTATGATGATGAATGATTATTGTTATGATCATGTCGTTGTAGTATAGGGTGTATAATATAACATTAAGAATGTCGTATAGTGGTGAGTATGGGTGAATACCAGTCATTACAACCATTATTATCATTTGCTTATTTATCTAATTTTTATTGGTTTTGTTCCAAGTCGTTCACTGGGAGGCAATTTATTGAATTTAATTCGGTCACTCTTTGATCTCAAAATTATCCTCTAATTCTGAAAAGAAACTTTACATCTTATTAAAGAATGAATGAATGTGTGTTTTATTTACCTAATTACTAAGAAATGCTTGCAAAAAATACTAACTATGAACAAGCATCAAACAATCTATTATTATACTCTAAACTATGTATTTACAAGTTATCCTATTAGTACTAACATAATAGTACATAATACATTAGAATGCAATGGTGTAGAAACTTAACTTATTAGTCTATTATTTATAGTAACATATACAGCAGTTTCAGTGACAGATATAAGCATCGCTAAATCTCAGAACTATATACAACCTAAAAGGCAAAACTGAGGTCTTTAGCGATGTTTATAGTGTCACTTTATTCTGTTAGTAATTATATAGATTTACTTATACGTATGTATATTACTTATTCTACTACTATATGTACAGTAAGTCTTTCTGTTCTTGGTATCTCTTGTGTTCTCTCTTTTTCTTCTCTTTGTGTTAACTTAACTCGTCTGTTCTTTTCTTCTGTGTTAACTCTTCTGTCTTAAGATACTTCAGAGGCTGCGGTGGGGAGGGGGTTAGGCTAATGTCATTAGTTTAAAACGTGCTTAGTTTGCGGGTGTGCTTTTCGAGGGATACGCTGCACCCAGAGGGTGGGACCAGACCTCTACTAAGCGCGCTCTAATCTCGGATTAGGTGGCTTAATTACGTTTTCATATCAGCGCAAGGCCTCAGCCCAACGCCACATGATCTCACGCTCGGGCCCCCGGCCCCCACACACACATCACACATTCATCGCAAATCAGACAGTACATGGCTAACGGGTAATCGGATCCAATAGAATAGGATGCTGTTCCGGGCGCCCGACGCCGTGACGACTGATAAACGTTTAGCATAATTAACTTATACGTGGCTGCGCTTGACATACAGCAGACGATGTGGTGCTATTCCAGCGCCACATCGTGTGCTGGAAATCAGGCGTAGCTACGTCTGGGCACGTTTTTGGCCCTCGATTTGGGGGTCATAAATTATTAAAAAAAAATAAAATAAAATATGGTAAATAAAATATTTACATAATACTACATAATTGATTAATTAATTTTGAATTTTAAATATTTTTACTATACAAATAAATTCGCTAAACTAGGCTGATTATACAGGTTGATTTAGGTGATTAAATAGTTAATTACTTATAAAATAATTAGTAAATGGTCTAATTTACCTTAAACAGTTTTAATTTACATACTTAAGTATTTAATACATATTTTTATTGTATTTTTACGAATTTATTTATGTTTTATTTAGGCTAAAATAGCAATTCTGTGTAGTTTATAATTAAAACTAAGTTACAGTAAGCTGTACTAGGTATAAATACACTTTAATTTGCTTAAATTACTTACTACATATATTATCCTAAGTTTATAGATTTATTTAATTTAATTATAGCTCTAAATTATTAATTTAGCTAAGTT
This sequence comes from Thalassia testudinum, assembly GCA_037157565.1. NCBI lineage: Eukaryota > Viridiplantae > Streptophyta > Magnoliopsida > Alismatales > Hydrocharitaceae > Thalassia > Thalassia testudinum. The sequence continues at coordinate 154,299,007 of JAZHRO010000031.1, forward strand.
ACTCTATAATTTAGCTATTAAATATGTAAATAGGGATCTGTTTATATATATATATACATTATTAAGTAGATACATACATAATAGTTTAGTATATATACATATATTTACATAGATTACATATGTATATGGATTTATGTACAGGTTTTATACATATTTACAGTATAACTATGTATCTTACTTACATAATTAGGCTATATGTTATAGTTATAATACTATGGATAGGTATATTTACAGTTTTAAAATAAGTATGTACAATTAGGTTTTAGTAGGAAGTTAGGAAATGAGGGAAGAAGGGTTAATTAAGTTTTGATTTCAATTTAAACAGCAGCTAAGCTACTGTCAGAGAAGATGGAGAGGGATGAGAAGGTGTGTTGCTCAGGGTGTTTTGTTTAGCATCAGCAGTGGCTTAAGCCACTGTCAAATGGGCTAACTGCTGCTGCAATTAGTCCACTTGAAGAGAGGGATGTATTCAACAGATGAGAGGAAAATTTAGAGAAGAAGGGAGTTTAGAGAAGAGGGGAATGTAGCTGCTAGATGCAGCATGTTGCTGTGTAACTGGGAGTAAGATAAAATTCAAATCAAACTAAAAATTGAAGAGATGAAATCCAAATCTGAAAGGGGTTTAAATCTCACGAAAATCTCATGTAAATTCAGCTCAAATACTCATTAGGAGAAACCTTATCAGAAGCATCCTTTCAGATCAAAACAACAAATGGCATTGAGTTAGCATTTCCTAATGCTATAGACAGCATGAAGGAGAACTTAACTCAATCAATTAAAACCAAAAAACATACAATCCCAGTTTCTTGCAACCTTAAGGAGTATGGAGAACTCCTTAGGTTAGAGAATCACCATACAGAAATGATCATCAACACAAATAGTGTATGGCAGTTCTGAAATAGCAAAAAGAGACTAAGAATGCATTAAGGAAATTTAATGGAAGCTGGCGAATGCATTCAAAACAAAGTATAAACAGAATCATGAAAGGCTCTTCTGATTGGTTCTCTGTCACCAGAGAACTTCTCAGAGTCCTTGCCCACAATGAAAATCAAAAATCCCTTCAATTTGTCAGATCTGTCAAAACATTTCAGAGAGTAAAAATCCTTTAAAATCCAAATCAAAAGTGCTCTGACAAACTGAGGCAATCCATTTAAAACAGAGGGGCTTTTGTGAAACAAATGGAGTGAGTGAGAAGCCCCAAATGGTGCTTGTGACGCCACTTTCAGATCTGAGGCAGTGCACCATCAGATCTGAAATTGGGTCAGGATGTGTGGGTGATTGATGAAAAATTCGTCGTTAAAAGGAAAAACAAGAATCAGAATTTGGATGATGGAAAAACAAAACATGAAGAGGGAGATAAATTGAACAATGAACAGATGATTCTTCCCCTCTGATCTGGACTGATCAGAGGAGGTGAGGGAGGGGATCTAATACTAATTCTACTCCTAAGACTAATCTAACTACAGCTAACATTAAACACTAACAATTAAAACTAAATCTATTCTAAACTACTGCAAACTAAATCTAACACTACTTGTGCAGAATTAAAAACCTAAACTAAAAGGAAGAATGGGACCTATGGGTCCTTAGCCGACGGCTAAGGAGGAAGAAAGGAGGAGGGTGACTCCAGCGGAGGGAAGAGTCTGCTAGTGAGACTCCAGGGTCGTCCTCAGGTGCTACGAGGTCCTTAGCGACGAGGAGGGTCGAGAGCAGGCAATGATTCCCACAGCCGGTGGCTGTGAAATCAGGGTCTAGATGAGGAGGAGAGACTGGAGTGGACGAACTGATCGCTAAGAGATGTAGGAGGGAGTGATCCTTTGCGCACGACACCACTGAGGTGCTTAAGTAGCAGCTCAGTGATTGAGATCACCGCAAGGGTGAGGTTAATCAAAATTAGGCCGGCGGTGAGGATTAGATGGGTAGAGCGCGCGACGAGTCAAGAGAGAGATCTGACCGTCAGATGAGATCTGGGAAGAGAGGTGAACGCACGCATCGAATCGCGCGAAGGTTCCATTTGATTCCAGCCGCAGATCGAGATCAAAAGTGCGATGGACGGTCGAGAATGGCTGTGTTCTTCGCATGCTACAGTGCGCGTGAAGAACACCGGCTTCTCTCTGAAATGAGGGAAAACTTGCAGGAAGACCCTTGAACGAAGGGGTAGAAGAATAGCGTGCAGGTCCAAAAGTGAAAAGAACTATAACTGGAAGGGCCTTGCAGTCATACAGAAGGGTCCCTGCGGCTTGCAGAAAGGTCCAAGAAGGAGTTTTGAAGGGTAGAAATGTAATGCATGAAGGACCTAATTGTAATCTATTTATTTCTAAGCCTAAATGATGTCCAATTGCTTTCAAATTTTTACATGTGCTTAATTGAACATTTAAGACATTGATTTTACTTCTGATTTGTCTTTTAAAACTTGTTTATGTGTTCAATTGAAGCATGGATCATCATTTGTTCTTTAGTTTTCAGAATATCTCATTTTTGTGACCTAATTAGGAGGTTTTAACACACATTAAAAGTTTTAGGTCTTTTCTTTAATTCCCACACTTAACCCTTTTTATATGTTAATTTGATATTGTTTTGCTTAGTGTCTAGCTTAATTTCGGCCTTTTAGCCATGATGAGTAGCCACTCATCAGGAAGTCTATGACATTTTTAATAAAATTTACATCAGTAGGCTTTTGCAAGAGTTAACAAGCTTTACCTCCGATTAATTATTGGCAGTTTGTGTCAGAGGTCACTACTACAGTGTATTCATCCAAAAAAATAGATTGTTGGCTTGTTAAAATGGATTGCAGGTTCCTCTTAGTAATGGGATTTGTTCGTCCACTCCCATATCTATGACAAGACTCCGATGTCTTAAGAGGAATTTTTCGTTGGCTAATCATTCTGGAAAATGCTAGATGAAGACATGTTTGACATTTATTAGAGTCGATGCTTGCATAGGAATTATTGCTTAGAGGTCAAGGAAGATTGCTTAGAGATATGTTTGAAAGATGCCAATTGTCACAAAAGGTGGGATTGGGGTAAAAGGCCTTCTCTTGCTCCAATAGGTTGCAGTTGAAGCAAATGACCTTGTCTTGAATCGCAAGGTTGACATTTTACTTCCAGTGGAGCCCTTGCAATTATGTGCAGTACCAGAAGAATTCTCAGCCTTTGTGTTTGGTTGTAACTTATCTATAGTGAAGTTGATGCCAATGTTAACCTTATAAATTTTATAAATGGATCTGAAAACTTATAAACCTTAATCATTAGGCAAATTATTTAATGAAAAATAAGAGGAATTCATATACCATGGAGATGGGAAGTACAACTTAAGTTTTCCTCCAAGGGAAATGATGAACTTGCTTTCTTTCCTCCTATCAACTTCTTAAATATGCTATGTGTTTATGAAATCATCTTGTAGATTAAGAATTGGACTTTTTGGTTTTGAAAACTTTTGTTTCTTCATCCTTTTCTTAGCTTATGTGTAGGTTTATTTATAGCTAACATCATTCATCCTTTTCTTGGCATATTTCTTGGTTTATCTATAGGTGATAAAATTTTGTAAAATAGAACTAATTCTAGGTTCTATTTTATGTAGAGGCATTCTATTTTATCTATAGATACACAAACCTTCCAAATTACTCATATCAACTAAAGCATGTCATAGGCAATATGATACCTATGTTTGATTGTTAGATTATGTTTGTGTCACAGGAAGTGATGGATAAATCATGGATTGAGTCGAAAGTGAGGACAAGCACAGAGTACATGCAAGGCATTGTAAGATTTTTGTATTTTGCATTTGATAAGTCTTTGGTAGATGTTCGAATTTTGTGTCCCTATTGAAAGTGTGTTAATGCTTTGTGGAGGACGAAGGATGAGGTGATTGATCATTTGCTTTGTAATGGCTTTCTTCAGAATTATGTGAATTGGACCTATCATGGTGAGACTCCTCGCACCTCAATCTCTAATGCGAGGGATGGGGATGTGGCCTTTAAGCATGATGTTCATGGATTGTTGGACGATTTTTTGTTGGAGTCAATGCAAATGCAGGATGCACGAAGAGCAACAATGATGTTAATTTTGTTGAGGATGATATGGAATTTGAAGGTGCTAGCAAACAAGGATCTGATAGAGTAGAAAAGGAATGACGTATGATCTCTGATTTGATGAAGGATGCTGAGAAGTCGTTATATGGTAACTCAAATGAGAGTAAGTTGGCTGCCGCTCTATATTTATACCATCTAAAGTGTCTAAACGGTTGGAATAACAACTCGTTAACTCAACTCTTGGAGTATTAAGCTTCTTGCTACCATAGGGTAATCGGTTACCAAAATCTCACAATGAAGCAAAGAGCATCATCTCGAGCTTGGGTTTAAGTTATCTCAAAATACATGCTTGCCCAAATAGTTGTATGCTCTTTTGGAAAGACAATGAAAATGATGTGTGCTCAATATGTGGTGAATCAAGATGGAAAAACAATAAGGATGGTGAGGATTCATTGGCTGATCTTTCTTTGGTAAAGAAAAGATAAAACCAGCTAATGTGTTGCGGTGTTTCTTTTAAAACTAAGATTGCAACAATTGTTTGCATGTTCAAAGACAGCCGCAGATATGAGATGGCATGAAGAAGGTTCTATTAAGGATGGCCCCTTAAGGCATCCTGTAGACTCTTTAGCATGGAAGCACTTTAATTCTTTGCATCCGCAGTTTGCTATCGAACCTCGTAATGTTTGTTTGGGATTAACTGCTAATGGTTTCAATCCATTCAAGAATATGAATGTTGCCAATAGCACATGGCCTGTCATTCTAATACCTTATAATATGCCTCCCTAGGTATGTATGAAACAAAGCAACTTCATCTTGTCCTTATTGATTTCTGGTCCAAAAGCTCCTGGGGGCAAGATAGATGTTTATATGAAACCTCTCATTGAGGAGTTGAAGGAGTTGTGGGAGCATGGAATTGAAACCTTTAATACATCTAATAATAAGTCCTTTTTTATGTGAGCTGCATTACTCTGGACAATTAATGATTTTCTAGCTTATGGAACACTTTCTTGTTGGAGCGTAAGGGCAAAAAAGGGGTGTCCCTATTGTGGTTAAAACACTAAATCTTTATGGTTGTCTCATAGCAAGAAGTATTGCTATATGGGACATCGAAGATGGTTAGATCAGAATCACAACTTTCGTATGGATAGTGAATCATTCAATGACAGCACAAAGCATCGGTCGGGACCTGTGTGAATGTCAGGTAAAAGCATACTTAAGGTTGCAAAGTCGGTTGCCTCATTATAGGATGAATCACGCAATCCTTAAAGAGATTGACCATTTTGTTTGAGTTGCCATATTGGAAGCATAATTTGCAATGCCACAACATTGATGTCATGCACATCGAGAAAAATGTATTTGATAATATTTTTGGGACAATCACAAGTCAAGTCAAAAAGACAAAGGATACTTACAAGTCTCGCACAGATTTGGTAGATATGGGGATTAGACTAGACCTCCATCCAAAAGGAGTTGGAAATGTGATTCCAAGAGCTTGTTATTAGATGACAAAGCAAGAAGTTACAATCTTTTTTACCATCATGAAGGAGATGAAGCTTCCAGATGAGTTATCGTGCAACATCTCTCATGCGATACAAGTTACAAAGAAGAGGGTAACATTGATGAAAACGTATGATTGCCACATTCTGATGCAGGAGCTTTTACCGATGGTTGTTCAGGGTTATTTACATAATAGAGTGACAATTATCTTAATTGCCTTATGCCACCTCTTTAAATGTTTGTGTGCCAAGGTTCTCAGACCATTAGATCTCAATATACTACAATCTTGAGCCATTCTAACATTATGTGAAATGGAAAAGTTATTTCCACCTTCATTTTTTACTATCATGATACATCTCGTCATCCATTTAGTAGAGGAAGCAAAGCTTGGAGGTCCCATTTTCAATTGATGGATGTACCCCATTGAGAGGTAGTGATGTAAACACATTTACACTACTTAAAATGTCTATTTATGCATGTTCTTAAGCATATGATTGCATTTCATGATATAAATATTGCATAACATGCATCATCTTGCATTTAGAGTAGTTTGAATAAAATGGAGGTTAATTGTCTCCTTTTATGTGCTTGGACATGACAAACATTTTGTCAGGGCCTCGGATCAAAGATCCAACCGTATGGATGTGATCAGGGCGACGATTGGAGTTCAACGACTCCAAGATCGCCCTAATCAGACATCCGTAGCATCAGATAGTGACCGAGGAACCCTAGAAGATCAAGGGACAGGATGGTGAAAATCCGCACTTCAGATGACAAATCCGACCGCACGGATGAATTCGGATCGACGATCGTAGCTCAACGACACAAAAATCGAGTCAATCCGACATCCGTGGCACCATCTACAACTTCCAGAAGATGGACGGTCAAGATGGCGCCAAGTGGTGCCATCTCGGCTGCCCAAACGGCCGCCTACATTCCATGAAGACCGCGCACTCGCCCCCTCTCCGTCGTTGGATCTCGATCCAACGGCTGTGGACGCGGCGCTTTAAAATCATCCTCGCGACCTTCTCGACGGCGTAGCGCAGCGGAGATGAAGCGACAGGCGAAGCAGAGGTCGTGGGATCGAGTCCCGCGAACCTCAAATCAGGCACAAGCGATTGGGCACGGGTGGGCGTTGGATCGCGATCGGACGGCCGCGCGCGCCCAATAGCGTTCACACGCGATTGAACGCGTGGCGTCACGCGCGATCGCACGCGCCAGGCGGGTGCAGCAGCAGGCGGAGATGCGTCTTAAGCCGTCCGATGAGAATCGACGAACGTGGGAAGCCGTTGTGCACGCGAGAAGCTGAGTGGGCACGCGTGGGCGCAGAAGCTACGCCCATGTTGGGGCTTTAGTGACGGATTTATCCGTCACTAAATACCCCTCATTTATTGTTTTGAAGTTGTAATGTCCATTTTGCCCCCACTCCTTGCAACTATAAAAGGAGACCCCCTCCATACGAAATTTTCATCCCTTCTTTCTCCTCTCTACCCCTCCAAAGCTCAAGAGAAGCTTGTCCCTCACCTGGGATGCTTCTCGCGAGATAAAGTCCAATTTTCATTCCCCTTCGGAAGTAGATCCAGCAACGACGACGGCATGCTTCTCCGTTCCCATTCTTCTGCTTCGTCCTCCTTCGTCCTACTTCATTCTCCTTCGTCCAGGCGTCGTCCCGTCCGGCTCGTCCTCCAAGCAATCGTCGAGGAGGATAACTTTTCTCTCCCATTCTTATTTATAGCTTTTCTAGTGTAGAATTTTGCTGCTTTATAGTGTAATTGATTTTCCGCTTTCTAGTGTAACTTTTATTTAGTTTGATTATATAAACAATTGAAATATTGAATGCATGTTCTCTTTCTCTCTCTCTCTCTCTCTCTTTCCTTTAGTCTGATAGCTCCATTGTAATTATATCGCCTTGCTTATCAAAAATCCTAAAAAAATATAATTGCGAATATAGATCAACGTAGCCTCCCTGTATTCGACCCAGAATTCTTTTCGGTATAAATTTTATTTGTTGAACATGAATTCTTCGCTTTCGAACTACAACGATAGGTTTTCCAAAACCAAACACGTTAGCGTAGCGATTCGTAATCGTTCAACATTTTGGCGCCGTTGCCGGGGAGGCGACGCTCTTTGGTTTCTCTTCGCGTTTTCTAACTTACAAATCATTTACCTCACTTTTCTCCTTTCTTATTGTGATTGCAGGTAATCTTTCGAAACAGGCAAAAGCGGTAGATCAGAGTAAAATGCTGTAGAAGGTTTTGTGAGTTATCCCCCACCCCCCACCCATTAGATTTCATTCCACAACATAATAATTCAAACATCAATCAACCTAGGTGTTTTTATAAACTCTAAGGTTAGATTGTTTGTTGTTTGACACCCATACTCACCCCAACCCCCATATTAAAAAAAAGAAAAAAATTAAAAAAATCTCAAAGAGGTACACAACCTCATCTGATTTTCAAACTCAACCGGTAAACCGACCTCAGGAACCGGTACACACATTCAAACACATAATTGAGTAGAAATCAGATTAGGTAATCATTTGTGTGCCTAATTAAGTGGTGCATCAGGCCAATTGTTTGAGTTGATTGGGTCGCACCACTTTAAATAAAATAAACTCATCAAGTGGCTACCAATTAGATTCAACTCTTAGGGATTTACCAGGCACTCCACATTCTTTTTAAACTTTAAAGAAAAACATCTTCACCTGTGCTTGCAAAACCTGGTGTGCCAATGAAACCTGTTTGAAAACACCTAAAGTTGAATCCTAAAAGCTACTAAGCAAGATTTGAACCTTAAAATTCACCACATCAAAAAAAATAATCTTGCTTGAAAACCACTGGTTGTGCACGCACACACAAATCAATCAATTATTAAGGGCACAACCCATTTAAAGGGCCCATCACATTCCAAAGCACATTCAAACCTAGCCCTAAATAAAACAGAGTATACGTTGGCCTTAAGGATTGGACTCGCTCTTCAGAACCCAGAACAAGATTATTTTCGATTAGTCTGTTTCTACTGTTCAATCTAATGTCTAGCTAGGGGAGCAGAGTCAAACGATCGCAGCTGGGGGGTACACTAGGAACTGGAGGCGCAAGCCAAAGGAAGAACCTTCTCCACAGTCCCTCCTTCTAACTGGTTGGATTGAACAAACAGAAGTAGATCAAATCGTTCCTTTATCTCAATACGGGTTTTGGGAGTCTGTAGGTCTGTAGGCTAACCCATTTAAGGACAGGTTTGATTGTTTGTATTGCAGGGCGCCTTTCTTCCTCCCGTGTCTCATGAATCCTTCCACATATTTCACGCATTCCCGCTCTTTCCCTCCTGTTGTGAATTATCCTCAACATGAAGATTATCCCAACTTGTATTGTAATCAACCATCAGTTAGTTGGGATAATTTGGATTGGGGATACAATTCCGGACCCCCGTGTTTAGGGTCTAACCCTGAACACTTTGATTCTGATTTCTATCCTTCTCAGAGCTACATCGATTATAGATCATCTCCCTTTCATGAACAACCTAATACGATCTACAATCAAGAAGGATACACCAATCCTCACCCATCCTCTGATTTCACTGCCTTTAGGTCATCACCATCTTTTCAACAATCTGAAATGACCTATTATCAGGAAGGGTACAACGAATCTCAATTCATTAATTCCCCTACATTAAGCCCAAACCCGCCCAACCCTGAAGCAACTCATTTGGTTCAAGTTAACCAGGTTCAAGATAAGGTTCTGGCTAACTTGAGGAATATCATTCAATCTTTAGAAGTTCAGCCAATACCTTGCATTGAGAGATTGGAGCCCCTGATTGAAATGATTGATGATTTAAACAAGTCTTTGTTGGATTGGCTCCAGGATGTTAAGGATAAGAACCCGGGTGAGTTTCTACTTGGGAAATTAGCGAAATTGAGGATGAGATTCGTGGTTGCTTTAATTCAATATTGGAATAATTCTCAGGATGAACCCTCTTCAGGAAAGCCAATGACAGAACGTGCTCAGGCATCTGTTGGGGGGCACACGTGTTACGAGGCTGACCAGATTGAATTAAAACAACCAATTAAGGATGATCTGATTTCTTCACCTGAGATCCTTAAGCCGGGTTACGAGGAAACGTATGTCTCCTTGGAACAGAAAGTGACAAATGATTTTGGGACATACATTGATACGGATCCTGATGGTGAAGATTCAAGTTGCGAAGTCTCACGCGAGTTTTCTGAACACAATTTCTGTGAGACGATTGGGCCTGAGGAATCTGATAGATCATTTGATAGCCCAATAACTGAGGACACTGATCTTATTAGGGCACACATTACGGATCCAGAATAGCATTTTCTGGAGGAATCAATTCAATGCCCTGATTATCAGTTACACCATGTTGAGCTTATTGATGATTCTAATTCTGAGATAATTAGACCCAAGTCAATTTTGATTCTGCCACATCATTTAGACATGGAGATTTCAGACGGGGTGACGAATATACAAGAGGTCCTGGAATTTGATATGCTGAATGAGGAGGATAGGAGCTGGGAAGTTTTGATTTGGGAAGTTAATTCTGGAGGAAATGGAAGATTGGGTCGAAGGGTTCCTTTTAAGCTGAAACCATCAAATCAGAACCCTTACGACATTTGTTTCGAGGATGTTCAACTCAAGCACACATTCAACGATTATCCTTTTGAGCTTCAATTCTATGTAACCTGACTTCTTGGTCTTGGGTTGCATCCTCATAAATCGCAGGCCCGACCCCGCTTGCATTTTGATTTTAGGTTTTAGGTAATTTTTATCCAGAACCTAAGATATTCTCGATTATGGGGTGTGGGTCTGTGAAATGCTTGCGGCAACCGGGTCTTAGTTTGTTATAACGTTGTAGTATAGCCAGTTATTACCAACATTTCAAATATATAAATTTTTTACTCGGAAAATAAAAGAGTTCCCGAGGTCGAACTCAGGGAGCAAGTTGTATTCTAGAGATATACATGTTTCTTTTACAAAATAAAGAAAGAGAGAGGGAAAGAATTTGTTGTTCTCTTTGTTTTCTCCTCGTGATGTTCTTCTTTCTTTCTTTCTTCAGATCTCCTACTTCTTTATTCTGCAGAGGTGATGCTCCTCTTTCTTTCTTCAGATCTCCTTCTTCTTCTTCCTTGGTTTCTGTCTTGGTCTCTCTTCTTCTTTTTCTGCAGTCTCTTCTGTGAAGGTTTCTTCTTGTTTCTCCTCCCTGCGGCTAAGTGTCAGCTTCTTCTTTTCTTTTTCAGCCAGGGACGTCACCCCTCCTTTCTTCTTTTCCCTTCAGGCCGTCGTCTGATTTCCAAATCAGACGACTTAACTACCTGTTGCTACAGTCAGCTTCCTTCTTCTTCCGCGGGTCTTCTTCTTCGCCTGTGCCTGCACACTTCAGAGTTTTTCGTCAGAGGCAAAACCTACTCTACCCTCCCCCCCCCCCCCCGCGTCTCTCTCTCTCTCTCTGAAACCACTCTTGGGAAAGCTCTCCCAGAGCTGCCGGGTAACCGGGTTCGGGTCAGGCCCGGGTCCAGGCCCACCGGCGTGCGTGGTGGGCGAGGAGTGCAGGTCAGTCTTAAGTCGGGTCGGGTCGGGTCAGGTCCGCGGGGCGTGAGCGCGGACGAGACCGGGTAACCGGGCGGGTGAAGGGGACCTCACCCCGTGTGCTGAGGCAGTAAGCCTCCAGCACTTTTGCATCTTATGTCGCTGCGACTCTTCAGGCTTTTCTGAGGTGGGACTAAATGTCCCACCTCAATTGCGCGCCCGCAGCGGGGAAATCAGCGGGAGATTGCGGCGTCACGCGAAGCTTTCTGCCTTAGCTGCGAGCCTGGTGTTTTGCCAAAACGCCTCGCAAGGCCTGGGAGTTGAATCTGGGCGTGGCGCTGAGCGTGGCGCGCCTGTAGCTGCAGGTGGAAGCAGTTCCTCCCGCGCGGCAATGGCGGCGGAGGTCGGGTGGTCTGTTCACAAGAAAACGGCCTCTCGGCCTAATCAGAAAGTGCCAGGAGCTTCGCCAGGGTGCGGCGAAGCTCGTGTGGGTGGTGGCGAGGCGCGGGGCGGCGTGCGAGGGCTGCCCTAGGTCGGACTGTGGGTCGGAGGATGGGTCTGTTCGGTGGGGTTGCAGAGGGTGATGTGGGGGAAGTGGCAGGGCGGAGGTTGATCAGGGTGAGGAGGCGGAGGTCCTGCGGTGGTCGGCGAGCCGTGTGGGTCGCTGAGGTGATGGGAGCGGCTCGCCGGAGGGTGGTCGGAGACGAAGGGGGTGACGATGGTTAGGGTCGGTCGAGGGCTTAATTGAATAAATTGAAAGCGGGGAAAGAAAGAGGAGAAGAAGGGGAGTAGCTCTAGCTTACTTGCAGGGACGAAGGGGGAGGAACAGGGCGACAGTCGTATCGACTGTCGCCGGAGAAGACGATGCTCAGGGAAAGGGGCGGCGGCGAGCAGAGAGCCGGAGAGGCGCCAGCTGGGTGCGGCGTGGCGCGGGAAGAGCAGGGGAGGAAGTCTCTGCTGCTGGTATTGCGGCAGAGCGAAGAGGTGGAGGGGGAGGAAACCGCCGGAGCTGGTGAGCGTCTGCCGGAGGAAGAAGAGAGGAAAGTTGGGGATTTTCTCCGTCAGATCCAGGCTGCCCCGGTCGGTGGAGCAACGGGGGGTATTTATAGGGATCAAACAGGGAGGAAGGCGGAGGGAGACGACGTGTCTCCCTCGCCGGAGGATGGCCGGAAACAAGAACCCATACCGTCCGTGCGTTCGCACGGCCGGTATGGTGGGTTATAACGACCAGGGGGGTGTCCCTGCGACGGCTGACGACGCAGGGCACCCCCGGTTTACTTGCCAGGTCCCCCACCTCACCCTGCGCGGCGCCATGCTCCGCGCAAGGTCGCCGGAGCATGGTGCTGGCAGGTTTTGTAGGGGGGACCTGATCGCAAAGAACGAAGGAGAGTTAGGGGCCAAAATGCGAGGGTTCAAAAGTTGAGGGCCAAAGAGTAAATATATGAGGACCAAAGTGTAAAGTCGGTCAAGGAGGTTTCTTCTTAGGCTCAAGTTTTTATACATGACTAATTAGGACCTAAGGAATCTGATGGTGAATTTCATTTCTATATTAAACCTTGTTTGACCGGTCAATTTACGCAAAAACCCAAATTAAGTTATTAATTGGGCATGGTTCTCAATGTAGGTCAAAATGGGTTCTGAAGGCCAAATTGAAGGTTCTAAACCCTAGAGATTATTTTTCTATGAATTTTAGAGGGTTTATTCTATTTTTACTTTGCCTCGAACCTTGTGAATTGAAGTGGGTTGTTTTAGGGTTACAGATTATCATTTAGTTTCTTGGAATTGCTGTAGCCCTCGCTAGATCATTTCATCCCACTTTTATTCTTATTAAGCTGCTTTGACCTATGTTTGGGCCCTGAATTACCCTGTATGCATATTATACTGGTAAAATTGCATTTTTACCCCTTATGACTTGTTTTCTTCTTAAACTCAGAATTCTCTGAGTTAAGCCTTTCCTTGAGATATGTAGGAGCTTTTATCCTTTGTATTAGGTCAAAATGAGCTAGTTATGGCTCATGATGAGGTTCTCATCATACCCCCATGCCTAGCTTTTGCTAGTCCCTTAGCAAAAACTTAAGGTTTCAACCCTTGTTCTAGACCATGAAATTTTTAATAGTTTTATATAAGTGCCTTTTTTTATTTGAGCATAGATTAGGTTAGAATGCTAACCATAGGCCTAAAAGGTACTCTAGTACCAATCAAGATCCAAATCTGTCTAGCCTTAGCCTCAGTCTTTTAGCAAAGGTTTTTAAGGCCCACAAGAACTAACCTAAGGTTTATTGGACTTCGTGGTTAAAGCACCCGTGCTTGAAATGATTTTAGCCCTGGCTCAGTTCGCAGTGCGTTTTGTAAGAGAGAGATAGAAAGTTTTTCTGTTTGGAGAGTTTTCTCCCTCTTTTTTTTTTTTTTTTTAGTTCTAGCCTAGGATTGGCTTTTCAACACGGTCTGTATCAGATTCCTTGCTCCCATCATCAATCCTCAAGGGTTCCTGGCGATCGATGCTTCGAGATAGCACTGCCCATGGCAACCCCCGGAACCCTGGCTATTGAGATTTCGAGATAATCCCATCCATGGTATTCCGTGGCCGAATCCAGACCCTGGCAATTGACACTTCGAGATAATGCCATCCATGGAATCTGAACCAGCAGAGTGCTTACATGCCCCCAGTAGGATATGTAAATATCCTAAGAGACAAGCACCGAGGAGATGATATTTTGTTACGCATCTTCGAGGAGATTTCCCGCCTCTCCGCGCTGGGAACTCGTCCAAATCAACTTGTGTTGATCTGCCGCTCCTATTCTAGGTGTTCTTTTCAGATTTTTGCGACGCTTCTGCGTGATTCTGATTTTTACGCTTACTGAACCAGGCTGTGTGTGAGATTAGGGTGCTTAGGTTACTGATTCCCGTAAACCAAAAATTAGTTAACGAGGCCGAATACTCCCTAAGCCTTAGACCTAATACTTCAGCTTTTCATTTTCCTCAACCTCTTGAGGAGTGTCCAGATCTTAATGGGTACTAAGAGTCTATTCAAGAATGCCTAAGGTTTGCATTCTTTACTAATCTTATTGTGCACTTTTCTTGAATGAGGTCTAGAACTTAGGTTAATTCCTTAGTTCCTTACTAATGACTATCACTTTTTCTCATAATTTTGTGCTCCTTTTTCATTTTGTTTCTTTTCTCCTTCGCAAAATTTTCTTCTCTTTTCCTCTTATTCTTTTTCGAAAAAAATTTTTTTTTTTTTAATTTTTATGGTGTTTTTGGCATATGTGAATTTTTTTGTTTGAAACCATTTCTTACAAGTTTTGCACTTTCATACCCCCCCATGCCTAAGATTTGCAATGTCCTCATTGTAACCTAGGGGGTCTTAGTTCATTCCTTAAAGCAGAAATTTGGATGAGTGGATGGGTCGGGTTGAATTTTTTTGCGGACGATTTCAAATCCCAGATGCAAACATCTGAGTTGGGGTCGGCTGTCTACAAGGGTGAACTTCGAGTGCTGAAAGGTGTCAGAACAAGTTTCAGGTTTACAAAGAGAATGACGGGCTGCCTCCCGTTAAGCGCTGAGTTTTACGCCATCGGCTGGGCGCAATAAGCTCAAGGGGAAAGGAGGATATAAGATGCCTCAGCCAAATCAGTAGAAGTTACATCAATGAACGGCTTGAGTCTCTGACCGTTCACGATGAAAGGTTCAGAATCGTGGCTGAGTGGACTGATTTCGATTGCTCCATTTCCAAAAACCTGTCGGACCAAATATGGTCCGACCCACTTAGATCTCAGTTTTCCTGGGAAGAGTTTGAGTCGGGCATCAAAGAGTAGGACCTTTTGACCAGGATGAAAGATCTTTCTCGAGATGTGTTTGTCGTGGAAGGCTTTAACCCGCTCCTTGTAGATTTGCGAGTTCTCGTACGCGTCTATGCGTAATTCATCGATCTCGCTGATTTGGAGTTTTCTGTGGGTCCCAGCCTTGGAAAGATCTAGATTACAGTTCCGTACTGCCCAATAGGCTTTATGCTCCAGTTCTACGGGAAGGTGGCATGCCTTTCCGTACACCAGTCTAAAGGGAGACATGCCCAATTGGGTCTTGTGGGCGGTCTTATAGGCCCACAATGCTTCCGGAAGTCGGGACGACCAGTCCTTCCTGTCAGGTCGAACAGTGACTTGCAGGATTTTCTTGATCTCCCGATTAGACAGCTCAGCTAGACCATTAGTTTGGGGGTGGTAAGGAGTAGAGATTCGGTGAGACACCCCGTATTTGGTCATCAGTGACCTAAACTGAGCATTTGTGAAATGGGTCCCCCCATCAGAGATTATTGCACGAGGAATCCCGAACCTTGAGAAAATGTGTTGATGAATGAATTTGAGAACGATTTTGTGATCACAGGTTCGGGTCGGTATGGCTTCGATCCATTTGGACACGTAGTCCACAGCCAACAGAATGTATTCGAAACCATCCGAAACAGGAAAGGGGCCCATAAAATCAATCCCCCAAACATCAAAGATTTCGCATACTAGAATCGGTTGCATAGGCATCATGTCGCGATGGCTCATGTTGCCCAAAGTCTGGCAACGACTGCATGCCTTGCAATGACTGTATGCGTCTTTGAACAGTGTGGGCCAGTAAAAGCCGCACTGGAGGACTTTTGATGCGGTTTTATGCCCGGCAAAATGGCCACCGCATGCCTGGTCATGGCAGAAAGAGAGGATATTGTTGACTTCCCCTTCCGGGACACATCTCCGGATGATCTGATCGGCACCTATGCGGAAGAGGTACGGGTCTTCCCAAATGTAATACTTGGCATCGGAGCGTAATTTGTCTTTCTTGGCCTTCGGCCAATCGGACGGGGTCTGTTGAGATGCCAAGTAATTTACAATATTAGCAAACCATGGAAGGCTAGTACCAATAGTCAGCAGGTGCTCATCGGGAAAATGTTCAGTGATGGGTCCGGAAGGGTCAATTATTTCAGAAGGAAGACGGGACAAGTGATCAGCTACCACGTTTTGCTTTCCCGCTTTGTCGCGAATCTCAAGGTCAAATTCTTGCAACAGCAAGATCCATCGGATTAATCGAGGTTTCGCGTCCTTCTTCGCAAGGAGATGCCTCACAGCTGTGTGATCCGAGTATATGATGACATGGGAACCCAGAAGGTACGATCTGAACTTCTCTAGGGCAAATACTACAGCTAGCAGCTCTTTCTCAGTAACCGTATAGTTACGCTGAGCCTCATCGAGTGTTTTGCTGGCGTAGTAAATGACCACAGGTTTCTTGTCATTTTTCTGCCCCAAAACCGCTCCTACAGCGAAGTCGGATGCATCACACATGATCTCAAAGGGTTGAGACCAATCAGGGGACTGTAGGATCGGGGCTTGGGTGACTCAGTCACGCAGGATTTCAAATGCTTGAGTGCATTCCTTGGAGATTTCGAAGGGAACATCCTTGGAGAGAAGAGTGGTCAGGGGGCGTGCGATTTTTGAAAAATCAGGGATAAATCGTCGATAAAAATCGACATGCCCTAAAAAGGATCGGATGTCCCTGATCGAGCTAGGCATAGGAAGGTGAGAAATCAGATTAACCTTAGCTCGATCCACTTGGATACCTTTCTCCGAAATTGAGTGTCCCAGGACAATTCCCTCAGGCACCATGAAATGGCTCTTTTCCCAGGAAAGAACCAAATTCACATCGATGCGCCGCCTGAGTATCTGGACCAAGTGTTGGAGGCAATCGTCGAATGATGCTCCGAAAACTGAAAAGTCATCCATGAAGACTTCCAGATAATCACCTACCATATCTGAGAATATGGCAAGCATGCATCGCTGAAAAGTAGCGGGTGCATTGCAAAGACCGAAAGGCATCCTTCGGAAAGCGTATGTTCCGAAGGGGCAGGTGAACGTGGTCTTTTCTTGGTCCTCAGGATGGATTGCCACCTGGTTATAACCGGAGTACCCGTCAAGAAAGCAGAAGAACCTATTTCCCGCTAGTTTTTCGAGAATTTGATCAATGAAGGGTAGTGGGAAATGATCCTTCTTCGTGGAGGAATTGAGTCGACGGTAATCTATACAGACTCTCCACGAGTTGGCTAATCGGGTAGGAATGATTTCTCCGGTCTCAGTCGTTATAGTGGTGAGTCCTGCCTTCTTGGGCACGACCTAAATTGGGCTCACCCAACGACTATCGGAGATCGGGTAGATGATCCCGGCATCTAACCACTTGATGATCTCCTTTTTCACGACCTCCTACAGATTGGGGTTTAAGCGTCTCTGCATTTCACGAGAAGGTCGTGTGCCCTCTTCTGAATAGATATGATGAGTACAATAAGAGGGACTTATTCCAGTCAAATCATCGAGAGTCCATCCGATGGCTCTGCGATGTTGCTGGAGGACAATAATCAGACGGGATTCCTGTTCAGGACTGAGGTTGGAATTGATAATCACAGGAAAGGTCTGATTAGAACCCAAAAATACGTATTTCAAGTGAGCGGGAAGGGGTTTCAGTTCGAGGATGGGGTTTTCAGCAGCAGCGGGTGGTTCAGTATAGATGTGAGGTTCAAGGGTGGGAGTTACTGGGTTGTTCATATCTGGATTCAACTCCTCTGTTTGCGGGTCAAGATCCTTCTGTGGTTGATGAGGCACAATCGAGTCATTCTGGAGGTGTGATTCATCAACCAAAGTCTTGATGTCACAAATTTGCTCGATGACGCCGCAATTAATTCCTTGTTGGGCCTTAAATATATCAATTTTCAGTGTTTGATCTCCAAACTTAAGCTCTATTTGGCCCTCCTCACAGCTGATGTTGGCTCTAGCAGTAGCCAAGAAAGGTCTCCCTAGAATGATTGGTGTATCCCTAGGGTTCTCAGGTGCATCCATATCTAAGACTATAAAGTCCACTGGAAAATAGAAATCCCGCACTCTCACGATAACATCCTCGAGAATCCCTTTTGGTGACTTTATAGATCGATCTGCTAATTGTAATGTCACCTCGGTTGGTTTCAGCTCAGATTCTTCTAGATGGTCAAGTAAGGATGTGGGTATCAGGTTTATGGATGCACCCAAGTCTAACAATGCTCTATCAAATTGGGTACCACCTATCTTACAGGAAATCAGGGGAGTTCCAGGATCTTTTGCCTTGGGTGGGAGTCTACTAAGGATTACAGAGCTGGCTTGCTCTGACAGAACAATTGGGCTCCCTCCCTTGGTTCGCGGCTTACGCTGGGGTGTACATATATTTTTTAGAAATCGTGCGTAAGCTGGTACGTGGCGGATTGCATCCATCAAGGGGATGTTTATGTGGACCTGCTCAAAGAGCTTGACCAGGTCCTCCTCAGGGGCCACGGGTTTTGTGGTCTTCTTTCCCTTGGTCAGGGCCTCGGGAAATGGGATCTTGGTTGGTTCTTCTAGGATAGGTCCAGGTTGTGGATCTGGAATAGTGGTACCTTGGATAACTATCCTAGGGTCATGGTTATCAGGCTTGGAGTGGTTTGGATAATGTGGGTCTTGAGTTGTCTTACCACTACGTGTTGTTACAGAATTTAATCCGGCCTGATTTTGGTTTGGGTTTGGTAGGAGGGGTGGCTGCTGCTGAGATCCCGCATAAGAAGTTGAGGCTTCCATCTCGTCTGGAGATGGAGCAGTAGGAGCCTGATAAATCCATTGGGCGTGGCCTAAATTTGGATTCATAACGCGCTTCTGGGTTGGCACGTTATTTGGGTTAGGAAGAGGTTGGGAAGGGAGTGTGCCTGGTTGGCGAGGATTTGCCAACTGGGCCAGTTGAGTTTTAACTTCTGTAAGCTCGTCCTTGTGCTGTTTTTGAATAGCCGCATTCATTTTTTGAATGTCAGCCAGAGTCTGAAGGATTAAGGACATTTGATCTTGATTTGGCCCTGATGGATAAGTAGGGTTGGGCCGAGGCTGAGGCGGCTGGTAGTGACGAGAGGGCTGTGGGCGGGACTGAAAAGGTGGTCTTTGGGTTTGGGAATTTCCCGCCCACTGAAAATTGGGATGGTTTCGCCATCCAGGGTTGTAAGTGTTGGAGAATGGGTCGTTCTGGATGGCGTTGAGGTCCTCGCAGGTCTGAGGAACCTCCTGAGAATCAGGGAAAGGAGGAATGGAGTTCCCCCGGCTGGTGTAGAAAGGATCGGATGATCTTCCAGTCCAAGAATCAGATGGGGATGGATATGGATCCATCCCAGGGGAAGATCGGTGGAGGATGTTTTGCACAGTCTCCTGTGTGGAAGGAGGTTGTGCAAAGGAGTTACGCGCAGAGGTGGCTCGCTGCAAGTGCTGAGTCAGCTCATCCACCTTCTTTTCAATGATTGAGACCTTGTCCAATCGACTGGCCATTAATTCCAGGTCGACTGATGCGGACAGGCCCTGCGTCTCATGTGCTCCCTTAAGATTCGTCGCTGCGCGGGTATTCGTCCTGTCGAATAATCCCATGGAGTCATTGTTGATGGAGTTCTCGCACATGTTTTCGAGAATCTCCCATACGGTGTCTTCATGTTGACCCATGATGTTTCCTCCGCAAGTTGCATTGACGAAAAGGCGGATGTCCTCACGGAGTCCCTGGTAAAAAGATTGGACTTGTTCCCATTTAGGAACTCCGTGATGGGGGCACTTCCTCATGAGATCCTGAAAACGATCCCATGCCTCATGAAGAGGTTCTCCTGATTGTTGAGTGAAGTGTGTAATCTGATGGCGCAAGGCGTTGGTCCGACCAACGGGAAAGAACTTTTTCAAAAACTCGGATTGAAGTTCTTCCCAAGTGTTGATCGGCCGGGTCTGAGTTTGATACCAATGGGCAGCCTTGTCCATAAGAGAAAAGGAGAACATCTTCATGAGAAGAATATCCCGATTTTGCGCATCTGATCCAAAAGTGTGGGCCAGATGCTTTAGCTGTTTGATGTGCTGGAAGGGATCTTCAGAATTAAGCCCATGGAATTTAGGTATAGCATGAATCATGTTGGGCTTTAGTTCGGAATCAGGTCCTCCAGTCGGGATTCTGACTCGAGGCTCAATGGCCACCGCAGCAGGATTGTAGTGGTCCCGCATCATAGGATGCTGTGGTGGGTGCACGAAGTTTTGGAAGAGGTCATTGAGTCGCTGGAGCTGGTGTTCCAGATTATTTTCTTCCTCAACTGGCTGAGCCATGATGGGGGAAGAAGAAGAACTTGGTTCTAAATCAGAAGAGAGAATAATGTGAGGGTGTTGCTGCACAAACACGGGTGTCGAGGCTTGGCCTTGACGAGAGCGAATTTCTAAAGGAGGTCTTAAGGGTGGTCTTAGAGACCTCCTTCCGTACATGCACAGTTGGAAGAGGTAAGTTTAGAAGGTGCTGGACCCAATCAAGGCACCCAAAAATGTGCTGGGTGACTATAGAGGTACGGGGCAGATGGACCCCTTGATCAGAAAGATCGTCCACCTGAGAATTACCTGGGCAGCCAGAGAGGGAGAGTCCCGCGAAGACCCCTACACGGTAGAGCGTCCCCACGGGTTACAGGGTTTCCCCCACCCGACCTCTCTTGTCACTGCGGTTCCAGGTAGACCAGAATGGGGATCTTGACCTCTTAAGTCTACCAATTTTAAGATCAGGGTGCTTAAGGTTTCACTTGAACTTTAGTCTTTTTAAGTGCAAAGAGTGACCTAATTTAAGGTTGGTTAACCCAAAGGGGTCAACTTTACCTCTTGTTTTCTTTGAGAGCTTTTTGGGTCCTTTCTTTTAGGGTTCAAGTGTTTAGAGAGAGCCAATTGTTTAGGATTTTTCTTGTTAATTATTTTCAATCAATGGCTTGGGCACACCTCTTTTGGATTTCCTCAATTCTTGATCAAGGGGTGTGTCTCTACTGAAATCCTAATGTTTGACCTTATGTTGGCTCTACTTGGTCCATTTAACTCTTTGTTGGGTGATTAGGGCTCAAGCAAGAATGTGTTAGCCCTTAAATACCCTTAATAGTGTGCAGGAGTGATGAGTTGAAAACATGCAACTCTTTATGGTTACTAAGTATGGAAGACAGGTTAGCCCTATATTGCTTGTTCTTTTCTTTTCTTCCTCTTTAGAGTTTAGGGGTTAATAGTGAGAGGAAAAATTTACCTGTCTTCGGAGTGGTTGTCGTGTGGTTGCTTGTCTTCTTGAGTTCCTGTAGCTGCACAAAAGAGAGGAGATTATCAGAAATTAAAAGAAACAGGAATGTTTACCTCTAGAATAGCCGTTGCTCCCCGGCAACGGCGCCAAAATGAAATGCTTGCGGCAACCGGGTCTTAGTTTGTTATAACGTTGTAGTATAGCCAGTTATTACCAACATTTCAAATATATAAATTTTTTACTCGGAAAATAAAAGAGTTCCCGAGGTCGAACTCAGGGAGCAAGTTGTATTCTAGAGATATACATGTTTCTTTTACAAAATAAAGAAAGAGAGAGGGAAAGAATTTGTTGTTCTCTTTGTTTTCTCCTCGTGATGTTCTTCTTTCTTTCTTTCTTCAGATCTCCTACTTCTTCTTTGTTCTGCAGAGGTGATGCTCCTCTTTCTTTCTTCAGATCTCCTTCTTCTTCTTCCTTGGTTTCTGTCTTGGTCTCTCTTCTTTTTCTGCAGTCTCTTCTGTGAAGGTTTCTTCTTGTTTCTCCTCCCTGCGGCTAAGTGTCAGCTTCTTCTTTTCTTTTTCAGCCAGGGACGTCACCCCTCCTTTCTTCTTTTCCCTTCAGGCCGTCGTCTGATTTCCAAATCAGACGACTTAACTACCTGTTGCTACAGTCAGCTTCCTTCTTCTTCCGCGGGTCTTCTTCTTCGCCTGTGCCTGCACACTTCAGAGTTTTTCGTCAGAGGCAAAACCTACTCTACCCTCCCCCCCCCCCGCGTCTCTCTCTCTCTCTCTGAAACCACTCTTGGGAAAGCTCTCCCAGAGCTGCCGGGTAACCGGGTTCGGGTCAGGCCCGGGTCCAGGCCCACCGGCGTGCGTGGTGGGCGAGGAGTGCAGGTCAGTCTTAAGTCGGGTCGGGTCGGGTCAGGTCCGCGGGGCGTGAGCGCGGACGAGACCGGGTAACCGGGCGGGTGAAGGGGACCTCACCCCGTGTGCTGAGGCAGTAAGCCTCCAGCACTTTTGCATCTTATGTCGCTGCGACTCTTCAGGCTTTTCTGAGGTGGGACTAAATGTCCCACCTCAATTGCGCGCCCGCAGCGGGGAAATCAGCGGGAGATTGCGGCGTCACGCGAAGCTTTCTGCCTTAGCTGCGAGCCTGGTGTTTTGCCAAAACGCCTCGCAAGGCCTGGGAGTTGAATCTGGGCGTGGCGCTGAGCGTGGCGCGCCTGTAGCTGCAGGTGGAAGCAGTTCCTCCCGCGCGGCAATGGCGGCGGAGGTCGGGTGGTCTGTTCACAAGAAAACGGCCTCTCGGCCTAATCAGAAAGTGCCAGGAGCTTCGCCAGGGTGCGGCGAAGCTCGTGTGGGTGGTGGCGAGGCGCGGGGCGGCGTGCGAGGGCTGCCCTAGGTCGGACTGTGGGTCGGAGGATGGGTCTGTTCGGTGGGGTTGCAGAGGGTGATGTGGGGGAAGTGGCAGGGCGGAGGTTGATCAGGGTGAGGAGGCGGAGGTCCTGCGGTGGTCGGCGAGCCGTGTGGGTCGCTGAGGTGATGGGAGCGGCTCGCCGGAGGGTGGTCGGAGACGAAGGGGGTGACGATGGTTAGGGTCGGTCGAGGGCTTAATTGAATAAATTGAAAGCGGGGAAAGAAAGAGGAGAAGAAGGGGAGTAGCTCTAGCTTACTTGCAGGGACGAAGGGGGAGGAACAGGGCGACAGTCGTATCGACTGTCGCCGGAGAAGACGATGCTCAGGGAAAGGGGCGGCGGCGAGCAGAGAGCCGGAGAGGCGCCAGCTGGGTGCGGCGTGGCGCGGGAAGAGCAGGGGAGGAAGTCTCTGCTGCTGGTATTGCGGCAGAGCGAAGAGGTGGAGGGGGAGGAAACCGCCGGAGCTGGTGAGCGTCTGCCGGAGGAAGAAGAGAGGAAAGTTGGGGATTTTCTCCGTCAGATCCAGGCTGCCCCGGTCGGTGGAGCAACGGGGGGTATTTATAGGGATCAAACAGGGAGGAAGGCGGAGGGAGACGACGTGTCTCCCTCGCCGGAGGATGGCCGGAAATAAGAACCCATACCGTCCGTGCGTTCGCACGGCCGGTATGGTGGGTTATAACGACCAGGGGGGTGTCCCTGCGACGGCTGACGACGCAGGGCACCCCCGATTTACTTGCCAGGTCCCCCACCTCACCCTGCGCGGCGCCATGCTCCGCGCAAGGTCGCCGGAGCATGGTGCTGGCAGGTTTTGTAGGGGGGACCTGATCGCAAAGAACGAAGGAGAGTTAGGGGCCAAAATGCGAGGTTTCAAAAGTTGAGGGCCAAAGAGTAAATATATGAGGACCAAAGTGTAAAGTCGGTCAAGGAGGTTTCTTCTTAGGCTCAAGTTTTTATACATGACTAATTAGGACCTAAGGAATCTGATGGTGAATTTCATTTCTATATTAAACCTTGTTTGACCGGTCAATTTACGCAAAAACCCAAATTAAGTTATTAATTGGGCATGGTTCTCAATGTAGGTCAAAATGGGTTCTGAAGGCCAAATTGAAGGTTCTAAACCCTAGAGATTATTTTTCTATGAATTTTAGAGGGTTTATTCTATTTTTACTTTGCCTCGAACCTTGTGAATTGAAGTGGGTTGTTTTAGGGTTACAGATTATCATTTAGTTTCTTGGAATTGCTGTAGCCCTCGCTAGATCATTTCATCCCACTTTTATTCTTATTAAGCTGCTTTGACCTATGTTTGGGCCCTGAATTACCCTGTATGCATATTATACTGGTAAAATTGCATTTTTACCCCTTATGACTTGTTTTCTTCTTAAACTCAGAATTCTCTGAGTTAAGCCTTTCCTTGAGATATGTAGGAGCTTTTATCCTTTGTATTAGGTCAAAATGAGCTAGTTATGGCTCATGATGAGGTTCTCATCAGTCTGCACCACAATCTGGTCCACATCTGTGGACCTCTGTTGACAGGTCGGAGGATTCTTCTATTTATTCTAATTCTGACCTGCACTTGTGAATTCTTCATTTCTTTTCTTTGTATAGTGTGCCTAGCTGAAGGCACTAAACTCAGCACATATACAATTCTTTTTAATTTTTCATCTCGGAGCGGACCTGACATTCACGTAATTCAGGTGCTTTCTTCGCTTTTCCACTCTGTTTTATATCTTTTTAATACAATGAGGACATTGCATTAGATAGGCATGGGGGGGTGGATATTTATCTCTGAATTCATTCATCAGCTCCGTAGATTTGTTTTATTTTGATTTTAAAAAAAAATCAAAATTAGGAAAGAGAATTTGGGTTTAAGAAAATTTTCAATCTTAGGAAATACTACATTAAGATCTGAACACAAAGACCCTTCAGGTCTTTGGACTTAATTAGCCTATGTATCCACTAAAATGTGGATTTGTCTTTGAGTCCTCGCCATCTTAATTCTATTACAATTGGAATAAATAAGTTTGGGTGATAAGTACACGACTTATCAACCCGCCCTCTGATTTGAGGGAATTTTGAGTCTTAAGCATCTGCACACTTTTTTTGCCCTGACTCGTTGTTCGACGATTCTAACGAAAATTGGGTAGCTAATGAACCTTCTAGGGTGATATGGCTGGTAAGTTATCGTGGGTAATAGCCCATAGGTAGGTTGTCCAGAGTCCAATCACTGGACCTTTCTCCTTTTCCTGCTCTTAGGTAAATCTTAGACCAGGGAAGCCACCTACTTAAAAAAAAAAAAATTCAAAATGAAAAGGAGAAAAGAACAAAAAGAAATAAGCCACACTTCGTCGCACGAGTATGGCTGGCAAGTTGTCAGTGGTAACAGCTCATCGATCGGTTGTCCAGAACCCAGCTCAGAAAATGCACTAAAAATTCCCAAAATACTTAGGAAGAAGCGGAGAAGTAGAATAAACCAGGGAGATATACACTGGATTCACCCTTGTGTTGACCCCGTAAAAAAATAAAAGTAGGGAGAAAGCTACCGGTTGTAAAGGTACACCTTTAGGCAGAAGTCTTTTTGAGGTCACCTAGAGGCGTAGAAATCCGAAGTCTATTTTAATTACCGGTCAACGAGTCTATCACAATCACAATAAGATGCTTAAAACTTAGGGTTCTCATCAAATTTTGGGTGAGTTGAATGGCCGTAGAAAGCCACTCTTAAACCTGAAAATTTGAAAATCCAAAAAAATTAGAAAAGAGAAAAAGAGAAAAAGAAATTTTTCTTTTAATAAGGCGAGGGCTTGAGGAGGTCTGCATTTTGGCTGATACCCGGGCACTGTTGTGTCTTTGAAAGTTCAATTCCTAAATAGACAATTTCTTAATGATTTAAAATAACTCAAGTCCAATAATCCAACCTAATTCTTTTATAAATAGCATATAGTTTTTGCTAGGGACTAGAAAAAGATAGGCATGGGGTTATGATGTAAACACATTTACACTACTTAAAATGTCTATTTATGCATGTTCTTAAGCATAGGATTGCATTTCATGATATAAATATTGCATAACATGAATCATCTTGCATTTAGAGTAGTTTGAATAAAATGGAGGTTAATTATCTCATTTTATGTGCTTGGACAGGGCAAACATTTTGTCGGGGCCTCGGATCAAAGATCCAACCATATGGATGTGATCAGGGCGACGATTGGAGTTCAACGACTCCAAGATCGCCCTAATCAGACATCCGTAGCATCAGATAGTGACCGAGGAACCCTAGAAGATCAAGGGCCAGGATGGTGAAAATCCACACTTCAGATGACAAATCCGACCACACGGATGAATTCAGATCGACGATCGCAGCTCAACAACACAAAAATCGAGTCAATCCGACATCCGTGGCACCATCTACAACTTCCAGAAGATGGACGGCCAAGATGGAGCCATGTGGTGCCATCTCGGCCGCCCAAACGGACGCCTACATTCCATGAAGACCACGCACCCGCACCCTCTCCGCCGTTGGATCTCGATCCAATGGCTATGACGTGGCTCTTTAAAATCATCCTCGCGACCTTCTCGACGACGTAGCGCAGCGGAGATGAAGCGGCGGGCGAAGTAAAGGTCGCGGGATCGAGTCCCGTGAGCCTCAAATCAGGCGCTAGCGATTGGGCGCGGGCGAGCGTTGGATCGCGATCGGACGGCCGAGCGCGCCCAATAGCGTTCACGCACGATTGAATGCGCGACGTCACGCGCGATCGCACACGCCAGGCGGGCGCAGCAGCGGGCGGAGATGCGTCTTAAGTCGTCCGATCTCGCGATCGGACGGCTAAGAATCGACAAACGTGGGAAGCCGTTGCGCGCGCGAGAAGCTGAGCAGGCACGCGTGGGCGCGGAAGCTACGCCCACGTTGGGGCTTTAGTGACGGATTTATCCGTCACTAAAGACCCCTCATTTATTGTTTTGAAGTTGTAATGTCCATTTTGCCCCCACTCCTTGCAACTATAAAAGGAAACCCCCTCCATACGAAATTTTCATCCCTTATTTCTCCTCTCTACCCCTCCAAAGCTCAAGAGAAGCTTGTCCCTCACCCGGGATGCTTCTCGCGAGATAAAGTCCAATTTTCGTTCCCCTTCGGAAGTGGATCCCGTGACGACGACGGCGTGCTGCTCCGTTCCCATTCTTCTACTTCGTCCTCCTTCGTCCTACTTCGTTCTCCTTCGTCCAGGCGTCGTCCCGTCTGGCTCGTCCTCCAAGCAATCGTCGAGGAGGATAACTTCTCCCTCCCATTCTTATTTACAGCTTTTCTAGTGTAGAATTTTGCTGCTTTATAGTGTAATTGATTTTCCGCTTTCTAGTGTAACTTTTATTTAGTTTGATTATATAAACAATTGAAATATTGAATGCATGTTCTCTTTCTCTCTCTCTCTCTTTCTCTCTCTCTCTCTTTCTTTTAGTCTGATAGCTCCATTGTAATTATATCGCCTTACTTATCAAAAATCCTAAAAAAATATAATTACGAATATAGATCAACGTAGCCTCCCTGTGTTCGACCCGGAATTCTTTTCGGTATAAATTTTATTTGTTGAACACGAATTCTTCGCTTTCGAACTACAACGACAGGTTTTCCAAAATCAAACACGTTAGCGTAGCGATTCGTAATCGTTCAACAGGTAGGTATTTGTGAATTATACAATTATCTACAAGATGTCTTTTCAAAAATTATGTTTCACTAATATGTGAGCTTTTTGATGTTTTAGGTTCTTTCTGACTTTGAAAGGCTTTATCAAGAACAAAGCTCATCCAGAGGGATCAATTACAGAAGGATTCTTGGTAAATGAGTGCTTAACCTTTTGTTCAAGGTATCTTGGTGGCAGTCATACCGAATTTGATAAGCCACCACGAAATGACAAGGATGTTATCCCTAAGATGGATGAAGATCTACCATCTCCACTGGGATGACCTTTTGGGAAGAAGAAAATAACAAACAAGCAATTCGATGTCAAGAAACAAAGAGTTTCAAGGAAGAAGCTCGATTCACAGTTGCTATTTCAGGTGCATCATTATGTTCTCTTTAATGATGAAAACGTCAGTCACTTTAGAATGTATGTATTGGAAATTCTTCATTTCTTTGATTGAATTATCATAATAAGTTGAAGAATCTGTAACTAGAGATTCATTGCCCCTTTAAAATAGGGAGCATAAGTTTATGCTAAGAAGGCATTACCGCTCACCTCGCCTATCTCAATTTGAACTTAATAGGCTTCATAGTCTTGAGTTCAATGATTGGTTTCGTAATAGAGTGAGATTCTTTTGATTTTTTAATTATATATTCAATTAAATTTCAGTTAGTTTTTATCAATAATTGAAATCATATTACTTAATTTGTTGTAGATTGAATGTTTGCAGAAAGAAGTGATAAAGTTTCTCAGAAGTTGAAGTGGTTAGCTAAAGGCCTTTTTGACATGGTTATTACCTACAGAGGGTACATTATTAATGGGTTTAGGCATGAGAAGGATTTGACGACACAAAACAATGGTGTAGCCATCATTACTAGTTAAAGTAGCTATTCTAGTCAAAAAGATGATCAGCCAATTGACGGTGAGCAAAATTATTATGGTGTGCTAAAAGACATTCTCAAACTAAGCTATTTAGGGATGTATAGGGTGGTTCTATTCAAATGTGATTGGGTTCATCCAACTGGAGGGTGCAGGACTGATGACTATGGGTTCACCATTGTTAATTTCTCTAACTTATCACATACAGGGAAGGATATCGAGGATGACCCCTACATCTTGGCATCTCAAGCATCAAAATTGTTCTACATTAAGGATAATCAAAATGAAGGATGGCATGTGGTTAAGTGGGTCAAGGTTAGAGATGCTTTCAATTGTAGACATTCCAACTATCATGCATGGATTAGACACAAGGAATGCAAGGATGGTAGCAAATGAATCATCCACTTGGTTAAGAGATGTGGATGATTTGGATAATCATGTGACTCCTGAGATAGAGAATGATTAGTCTAACAAGGAAGCTGATTCAGATGATGATGCTTTGTATCATAAGTTATGATCCTTTGTTAAATCTCGCAGAGCATGCTTAGTATTACCTTGTTAGCATTTGCCAGCTATATTGTTGTTAGATGTGACAATCAATTTTGAACTCTATGAATGATCTGCATTCTTTTGCCAAGATTTTCCTCTCATATTATTCTCTTTAGGATGAAGGTCCAAAAATATTCCATGATGTGCTTGGTTTTGAGATTTAATGAAGTGGAGGGTTGTTGTGTCTTGAACCGCCTCCCTTTTACTTTAAAAAAAAAAATCCGTCTGATTTTAAGGAAAATATATGTGCTTCATGCTAGTCTTTCCACTGTCAAAAGTGCCTTTGCTTTTACTAGCTTGTCTCATAAGGGTAGCATGCTCTAAGATGACATTCTCGTCATTGGTATCAATAAAATTAGATCCCATCACATGACTTCCCTCTTCATCAACTTCTACTTGGAAGTACACTTGATGCTGAGAGATTTGTCACCAGTTGAGAATCTATCTTCTCATACTCGAAAATGGGATTCAATCTATATGGAAGATGAAGGTTTGGTTTTTCCATTCTTTATTTTAGAACAACTTTGTTGGGTGTATCAGAATAACTTTTGATGGACACACATCTAGTTTTCATTGGTGAACTAATTCAAGTCCTCCCACTTGGATTCACTACTCTGTACTGTAGTTAGTAGCCACATGCATACAATTATGAAAGTAGAGTATATAACTCCCCAAAACAATGATTTGCTTTTTTTTTAATTACCTTTTTAATTTCATATTCATGTCTGATGCTCTCAAATGAAAATACTCTGTAAACAAAGCACACTAACAAATTGACACTAATAACATAAAAGTTGCTTTCTAGATTATTAATCCTTCTAATAAATAATGATTTATCAAGATGATAGATGATATTATCTTCCCACTGAATAATGATTAAATTAGTGCATAAAGATATGTAGATGAAAAATAAGAAGCAAATCTAGAATCATGTTGATCTGATTAACCATCTGGAGAGGGTTTTCGTAGCAAAGATAAAGAAGAGTCTATTTCTCAAGAAATATGTTGCCCAAAAAAGATGACTAATATACAATTATGGAGTATTCATGGTCATATATTAGAATTACCTTCAGAGTAAGCATGTTCCTCATAGTCATTTTCTTATCCCTGATAATTTCATTTGATTTATTAGGATTATTACAATTAAAAATTGAAGCCAGAATTGCTTTATTTCTTGAGCAAGAAACCAAAGACTTATCACATCGCATTAATGCAATGTATAGTTCTTACACCTTATGCAACCAGATTGTAGAGTTCTTAGGGAGGATGAAATAGCTCAACATTAGCTGAATGGCAGTAATTCAATTAATGAGATATTAGGGGCCCAACTTACACCTTATGCAGATAGCACAAAATACAAAATTAAGTTGTATGCTTATAGATAGGAAAATGTGAATGGTGCTCAAGGAAGAGGTTAAATAGCTGAAAAAACATTTGGAAACTTATTTCAAACCTGAAATGGCAGTTTCTCCTGTTGATTGTTCTCTATAATTTTGGAGTTATCTCATTGCCAAAAACCAAAGACTTATCACATCGCATTATTGTTATGTTCTTGATAATTTTGGACCTATCATAGTTAGATTGGTTTAACATTGCAGTTAGTTGCATGTTATTGAGATGGGAGTTCTGAATCTATACTTTAGCTAAGATACCCCAAGGTAACTTAATTAATAAAAGATCCACTTTTTGAAATTAGTTTTTGTTCACTATTTTCTGAAAGTGTATTCATTATCAAGAAGTACTAAAAGAAAGTCACTGATGTAAAAGGAGCTAGTTTGAGCCATACTTGAGCAATATCTGAAACCTAGTTATTACAGGTCTGCAGCTTCTAATTAGAAGATACTTCAAATTAATGACTTTACTTAGTAATGGTTATGCAATTTTTTATGATTCTTTTTCTTGTCTTTTCTTGTTTAGATAAATGGGGAGGAAAAGGAGCTATAAAGTGGTTGATATGGAAAAAAAAACAACTTGCAATTGCAAGTGAGCAATCAACTTCAGTTTCATCACCAAGTGCTCCAATACAAGATGTCTCAGAGCTAGGTCAATTTTTTTTTTAAACATTTGGAGAGTATTTAGAATCTTTTTCTCAAATTTTTTTCAGCAAAAATATATAAGATGCTAATCTACTCTTTTATTTGTTTCTTTATTGTCATAGGAGTAGCTTCATCTCAATTAAAGAAGATGAGAGGTACCACCTTAATGAATGGAATATGGGAGTTGAAAGATGGCATCAATATGGAGGTTCAAGTTGGTGTTGCCGGCATTTCCACTGGAGAAGAAACTGCTAAGTTAGCAAACATTATCTGATTTGCAGTATGAAGATCAAATTTGGCCCCATAGGATATTCCAGTTGGAAAGACATGGGACCTCAATATAAGACAACAATTTGGCAGGCCATTCAGGTTTAAGAGCTAGTTATAATTCATCTTTTTTGTTAACTTCTTGGTTGTTGAAAATATTTACAACAATATCATATGTTTTGTAGGAGAAAATTGAATTTCAACCATGTTGTAATGAAAGGACAAGGAAATATGTCATGCGTAGTGCTACTACAAAATGGAGGGCGTGGAAGAATGAAATTAAGAGTAAAGTATTTGATAAAGGATAGTCCCCAGAAGAGATGTGGGACACAGTTGAAGATGCTCGGATTAACAAACTACAATTTCTTACACTTGCTCATATTTGGCTTAGTGATGAGGATCAGGTATTGTCTTAATGCAAATGAATTGCACTTTCCTCAATGTTTTTATGACAAACACATCACTTACTTTTTTTTGAATGCCCTTGTACCTTTAGAAAATGTGTGAGCAAAATAGGATAAATTGACTAAAACTTGAGGACCCCCTGTAAAGACCCATTCTGTTTTTAGCCTTTTAAGATGTCTGGAGTGTCAATCAGACATCTATCCAGACGTCTGGACCCTTTCCCAAATGTCTGGAAATTAAATTTTTGTACGCCTTCTGTGTTCTGCCCACGGGCGGTGCGCAGAGCTCGTCTCTCTTTTTTCTCTTTCCTCCTCCCTCCCCCTACAGAACCCTAACCTGGCCTTATAAAAGGCCACCCCCTTCCTCTCCTCTCCACCTCACCACTACCACCACACCCCCACTCTACTGCCGTGAGCAAGGGCACGCGAGAGAGAGTGTGAGAGTGAGGAGGAGGAGGAGAGCGCCGAGGTCGAGAGCTTCATGGAAGCTCGTCGGAAGCTCGCACGGCCACCACAGCGCGTGCGGGAGGACATTAGAGCATAGTCCCCGACCATCTGCAGCAATTGGGGCAGCAGCGGAGCGCGACGAGAAGCGCAGGAGCATGGTTTGATACTGGAATTTTTCCAGTAACAGACGTCCGGAGTGTCTTCTAGACGACCAACTGGACATCTGGCATCGACACCAGACGTCTGAAAGCATCTGTATCGCGAAGGTACGTCTTCTTCGCGGTTACAGCCATGCAGGCCGCATCGCAAATGCTTCGGTTTAGCCTAAAGAGGGTGCTGCTCTGTCATGCGCAGGAGCAGCCTTGGGAAGGTGTGTGAAACGCCTTTCCACGAACTTTCAGATGTTTGGACAGCTTACCAGATGACCGAAGGACTAGTAAGACATTTGGAACTATTTTCAGATGGTCGTGGAGGAGTCCTTGATGTCTGAGGTCACTATAGGAGCTTAAGGTGAGTCTCTGTGACTTTTACGACGTCTAGACTTGTTTCCAGACGTCTAATTTTGGTCTGCAGACACGTTTTTGACCCGTTTGGGGTCCGATCTGGATCTGTTTTACGTAAATGAAATATCTGTGGTTTCCTTGTGAGTTTCTCTACATATTAGAAGCCTTTATACACTGCTCTGAACCTTCCATTGTGATGTGTTCGTTGGTATAGGACTTCGACCTGTTGCATGTCTGGGGCTTGCAGAGGTGCGTGGACCTGCAATTCGAGCCCCCAGTACTCCCAGTTTGTTTGGTAGAGTGGTCCACCCCTACTGTACTTATTAAATATGGATGCATCTATGAAAATTAAATAATTGGAAACATATGATGTGGTATGAACCCTAGGACGAGAAATGGTTGAACCAATTGTTTGCATCATTGAAATTGTATTTATATATGCATGAGCTAAATTGTTAGCCATTGCCTGTAAATAAATATGAGCTGCATGTTAGAATATGAGCTACCTGAGATAACTAAACAGTTACCTGTGATATCACTTGTTACATGTGTTAATTTATGGAAATACGAGCTGCATGTGTATAAATGAGAACTGAATGGTAAATGATGATACCTGGTTTGGAATAATATGGTGAACATGAGCATAAACCCTACGGGGAGTTAGGAGTAGAGCTCCTGTGGTTAGATGGAAAAGCTTGGAATGTGGACGAGAAGTGTGCTGGCCCTTGAGTACGTGGTACCAAGGAGAGCGACTGTCCCCTTTTAGTGTAGAGCGAAGCTAGCCACCCTTGGGTTGGGACCCAGGGTTAGGATTGGCCACTCTACACCGACTTCTATTGGCCCTCACGTATACGGTACCGAGGCGAGCTACTAGTGTAGGGAGGGAGCTAGCCACCCCATGGGGCCTAGGGTTTAGCTAGCCACCCTACATCGACTTGTTAGGACCTCTGGGTAAACTGGGGTAGTCAAACAAGGGTGCACGGACTATGGAGGGGCGAGACCCCTGTTTGGTTCTGAGGGGCTAGACCCCTATTTCTGAGAGGGCTAGTCCCTATACAGTTCCGTGCTGTACTTTGAGCGTACCCACTAACGGAAATGACTGACCTCATGCTAGTGCGGGGTAGCTACCTGTGCACTTATCGCGCGTGCCGTAGTCACCGCTACGTCTGTTAGTGACCTTGGTGTGGTTGATTGGGTGTAGGAATACCACGGGGGACTCTCCCGGCCAGGAGAGCACCACGTGTACCTTCTACTCTTTGGAAAAGACTTCAATCAAGATCGTTCCCACGAGGAACAAGCAAGATCAAGAAAGAAATCTGAAAGTAAACCATTGGGGTGAAAAGAAATTACCTGTAAAATAAATAACTGGAAAAGGATAAATATACCTGCTAGTTTTTACTACTTAGATAGTTTGGTTACCACTCTACTTAGTAGGAGGTCCTCCACCTCCCCCACTACACTCTGACACTTCAGAGCACGAGCCCTCCTTGCTTGGAGGCGTGCCCATCCCCCCACTGCAGCTGCACCACAAGCTTTTTGGGTAGTTCCAGAAGCTTTTGCCCCCCTCCTTCAGGGGGGATGAGGACCCATCTGAGGCATAGGACTGGTTGGAGCAGATAGAGAAGGTGTTTGACACCCTTCGCCCCCTACGGAGTGTCGCGTGGCCTTTACCACGTACCAGCGAGAGAGTGCGGCACATAGGTGGCGGAGGGCAGTCAGAGGCCAGGAGAGGGGAGAGTCAACGTGGGACTAGTTCATGACCCTCTTCTGCGAGCAGTACTTCCCGAAGACTTGGCAGGACCAGAGGAGGTGGGAGTTCCACACTCTCTGCCAGGGGACGATGACTGTTAGTGCGTATTGCACACGCTTCCTGGAGCTATCATGTTTTTCTTCGATAGCCATAGCTATAGAGGAGGAGTGCCTGTGGAGGTTCACTAAGGGGCTCCGGCCTGCTATTCGGGGGTATGTCAAACCCCTGAAGCTGCCCACCTTCTCGAGAGTGGTGGAGGCAACCATGACGTACGAGGAGACCAACCCAGGCACGCGAGACATCTACAGCAAGCGGAAGAGGCCCTATCAACTATAGTACTCTCAGGGCCGACGAGAAAGGAGGCACACGGCACCCACAGGAGAGCCGTCTCATTTTGCAGGGCCATTAGTGGCCTTTGGGGGCTCCAGACAGGGGCCAGCTGTCAGCACTGGATCCCCGCTCAACCGTCAACAGGGACCTACCGAGGGAGGGAGTCAAGTTCCCCTCTACTACCAGTGTGGCCAGCCGGGCCACATCATGAGAGATTACCCATCTAGGGCTGGAGCACAGCAGATGTTCCCCGCACCAAGCGCTAGAGGCCGAGCTGGTGGTCGTGGTCCCCAGGCGCGTGGGGGAGGGCAGCAGTCACGAGGAGGGTATCAACCAGCGGCTACTCGCCCGACCCAGAGTGTGGCTACTTCTTCTTCATCGAGGCCTGAGGGGCGTATCAATGCCCTGACACATAGAGACGCCAAGGCTTCCGGTTCAGTGGTGGCAGGTATGGTTACCATTTCTGGCAAATTAGTTTACATGCTTTTTTATTCTGGCGCCACACACTCTTTTGTTGTTGCGAGTTTTGCTGTCAGTTTGGGACAGGACAGTGTGTTGTTAGAGGATCTGTTTGTGATTAGAGGCTCAGGTGACCAGTTGTTTGTAGCTGAGGAGGTCTACATGGACTGTGAGGTCAGTATAGGGGGACACAGCCTCCCCGCTGACCTGATTATGATATCGATGGAGGATTTTGACGTGATTCTGGGGATGGATTGGTTGTCTGCTTACCACGCCTTGGTGGACTGTTTTAGGAGGAAGATCGTCTTCTCCACACCAGAGATGCCTTCCTTTGAGTTTCACGGACAGCCGGTGGACAGAGGTTTCAGGTGCATATCTGCTCTTCGGGCAGCGAGGCTTTTGAGCCAGGGTGTGAGGGCTTTCTAGCCTATGTGGTGGCGGAGCCCAGCCCCGTGGCTGACTTTCAAAGCATTCTGGTGGTTTGTGAGTACCCCAACGTGTTTCTAGAGGAACTGCCAGGACTACCGCTCGAGCGTGAGATCGAGTTTGAGATCTCACTGGAACCGGGGACCAGCCCCATTTCTACTGCACCGTACCGGATGGCATCACTTGAGCTGCGAGAGCTCAAGTCACAGCTACAAGACCTGTTGGAGAAGGGCTTTGTGAAACCCAGTTTATCCCCGTGGGGAGCCCCTATGTTGTTTGTGAAGAAGAAGGATGGTACCCTACGACTTTATGTTGACTACAGGCAGCTGAATAGGGTCACCATCAAGAACAAGTATCTGCTGCCGAGGATTGATGACCTTTCTAACCAGTTGCGAGGTGCCACAGTATTCTCCAAGATAGATTTGAAGTCAGGCCACCACCAGTTGAGGATTAAGGAGACCGACGTCTCCAAGACAGCTTTCCACACCCGGTATGGACACTACGAGTTTTTGGTCATGCCGTTTGGGCTGACCAACGCCCCCGCTGCTTTTATGGATTTGATGATCCATGTTTTTAGACCGTATCTGGATCAGTTTGTGGTGGTATTCATCGACGACGTACTTGTTTACTCACGGGATCAGGCACAGCACGGACAACATTTACAAATGATTCTGGGCACTTTGAGACGACGCAGGTTGTATGCTAAGTACAGCAAGTGCGAGTTTTGGTTGAGGCAGGTGACTTTCTTGGGCCACGTGATCTCAAGGGATGGTTTGGCTGTGGATCTAGCCAAGGTTGAGGCCGTACTCAAGTGGGAGAGGCCACGTACAGTGATAGAGATACGCAACTTTTTGGGACTAGCACAGTAATATCGGCGGTTTATCAGGGGATTCTCATAGATTGCACGTCCTATGACTCAGTTGGCTCGAAAGGACGTTCCCTTTTCCTGGACAGATGCTTGTGAGGAATGCTTTCAGGAGTTGAAGGAGAGACTGACTTCCGCTCCTGTACTTACCATCTCGGACAGCAGTGGTGGTTTTGTGGTCTACAAGGACGCTTCGTTGCAGGGGTTACGGGGCATGCTCATGCAGCGGGGTCACATTGTCGCTTATGCTTCGCGGCAACTGAAGCCCCATGAGCATAGCTACCCTACCCATAACTTAGAGCTGGCAGCTATTGTCTTCACACTGAAGACATGGAGGCACTATCTTTATGGTGAGACCTTTAAGATTTTCACAGATCATAAGAGCCTCAGGTACTTGTTTGACCAGAAGGAGCTTAACATGAGACAGAGACATTGGTTAGAGCTCCTGAAGGACTATGACTGCAGCATCTCCTACCATCCGGGGAAGGCCAACGTGGTGGATGACGCCTTGAGCCAGAAGGCGCCCGCCCACTTGGCCAGTTTACTGGCACAGAGTTGGAGACTTATGGAGGAGTTGGGCAGTTGGCGACCCCGAGAGTCACAGGGGTATTGTGGGGTAGTGACGGTGACACGACAGACGCGACCAGAGCTGATAGTCCTCATCATCGCAGGACAGATGACAGATTCGTACCTACAGACGTTGCGAGACAGAGTGCTGTCAGGGGACCCAGGAGACTTTTCTTTCACAAATGAGGTGCTGCGCATGAGGGGACGCTTGTGTGTTCCCAAGGAAAAAAAGTTGTTAAGAGAGCTCCTAACGGAGGCGCACGGGTCCAGATTCACCATACATCCTGGGAACACAAAGATGTATCATGATCTGAGGTGTGACTTTTGGTGGAGAGGGATGAAGCGGAATGTGGGTGAGTTTGTGCAGTAGTGTTTGGTGTGTTAGCAAGTGAAGGCCGAGCACCAGAGGCCTACGGGGCCGTTGCAGCCACTTCCTATGCCAGAGTAGTAGGAGAGCATCACCATGGACTTGGTGGTGGGTCTACCCATTACCCAGCGAGGACACGACGCAGTCTAGGTGATAGTGGACAGATTGACGAAGACGGCACGTTTCCTGCTGATCCGAGTGTTGAACGTTACGAATTGCTATGCTAACGTATTTGGTTTTGGAAAACCTGTCGTTGTAGCTTGAAAGTGAAGAATTCGTGTTCAACAAATAAAATTTATACCGAAATGAAAATTCCAGGTCGAACACAGGGAGGCGGACGTTTGATTTAAAAACTACGCGTTTCTTTTTATTTGTCACGAAGTAATTCAATTTAAAACTATCTAATTATTTACAATAAACAGAAGAGAGAGAGAGAGGGTAAGAGAGAGAGAGAATATTACACATAGAAATCAAAATAAGATGTAGAATAAACAAAGAATTTATCATTAAGGAGATTGTTCATTACAACTAGAAAGCATAAAACAATTGCACTAGAAAGCGATAAACTTACTCTAGAAAACATTAAAAGAATGGAGGGAGAAATGTCCTCCTCAATGATCGCTTGGAGGACGAGCAAAACTACTCTAGAAAGCAGTAAAAAGAATAGGGAGAGAGAAATCCTCCTCAACGGTCGCTTGGAGGATGAGCCGAACGAGAAGACGCCTGGACGAAGGAGGACGAAGCAGGACGAAGGA
Organism: Thalassia testudinum; assembly: GCA_037157565.1. Classification (NCBI taxonomy): domain Eukaryota; kingdom Viridiplantae; phylum Streptophyta; class Magnoliopsida; order Alismatales; family Hydrocharitaceae; genus Thalassia; species Thalassia testudinum. The sequence continues at coordinate 154,336,833 of JAZHRO010000031.1, forward strand.
GGACGAAGCAGAAGAACGAGAACGGAGCAGCACGCCGTCGTCATCGCGGGATCCACATCCGAAAGGGGACGAAAATTTGGACTTTATCTCGTGAGAAGCATCCCGGGTGTGGGAAAAGCTTCTCTTGAGCTTTGGAGAGGTAGAGAAGAGAAGGAAGAGATGAGAATTTCGCATGGAGGGGGTCTCCTTTTATAGTTGCAAGGAGTGGGGGCAAAATGGTCATTACATCTTTAAAATAATAAATGAGGCGACTTTACTGACGGATAAATCCGTCACTAAAGCCCCCAACGTGGGCGTAGCACCCGCGCCCACAAGCACCTCCTCAACTGCCCGCTTCCTCAACGCCCACGCACGTTCATCAGATCTCAGCCGTGCCTGACCCGCTCGCTGTGCGCCTGCCTGGCGGGTGTGATGCCACGTGACGCCGCGCGTTCAATCGCACGTGATTTCAATTGAGCGCAGACAGCCGTCCGATCAAGATCCAACGCCCGCCCGTGCTCGCTCGCCCGCGCCTTCCTACCCTTTGCTGCAGTTCAAATCCGCGTCCGCAGCTCGCGTAAGCGCGCTCGACCGCTATGCTACAAGGCGCGGATGGTCGAGCGGGCGCTTTTAGGCGTGGCTGACCAAGCCGATGGATCAAGATCCAACGGCGGAGAGGGAGTGGGTGCGGGGTCTTCAGCGATTGCATGCGGCCGTTTGGGCGGCCAAGATGGCACCACGTGGCGCCATCTTGGCCGTCCATCTTTTGGATGTTGTAGATGGTGCCACGGATGTTGGATTGACTCGATTTTTGCGTCGTTGGACTGCGATCGTCGATCCGAATTCATCCGTGCGGTCAGATTTGTCATTTGAAGTGCGGATTTACACCATCCTGGCCCTTGATCTTCTAGGGTTCCTCGGTCACTATCTGATGCTACGGATGCCTGATTAGGGCGATCTTAAAGTCGTTGAACTCCAATCGTCGCCCTGATCACATCCATATGGTTGGATCTTTGATCCGAGGCCCCGATAAAATGTTTGCCCTGTCCAAGCACATAAAAGGAGACAATTAACCTCCATTTTATTCAAACTATTCTAAATGCAAGATGATGCATGTTATGCAATATTTATATCATGAAATGCAATCCTATGCTTAAGAACATGCATAAATAGACATCTTAAGTAGTGTAAATATGTTTACATCATACCCCCATGCCTATCTTTTGCTAGTCCCTAGCAAAAACTATATGCTATTTATAAAAGAATTAGGTTGGATTATTTGGACCTAAGTTATTTTCAATCATTAAGAAATTGTCTACTTAGGAACTGAACTTTCAAAGACACAACAGCGCCCGAGTATCAGCCAAAATGCAAACCGCCTCAAGCCCTTGCCTTATTCAAAGAAAAATTTCTTTTTCTCTTTCTCTTTTTTTCTAATTTTTTTGAATTTTCAAATTTTAGGGTTTAAGAGTGGCTTTCTACGGCCATTCAACTCACCCAAGATTTGATGAGAACCCTAAGTTTTAAGCATCTTATTGTGATTGTGATAGACTCGCTGATCGGCAATTAAAACGGACTTCAGGTTTCTATGCCTCTAAGTGACCTCAAAAAGAATTCTGCCTAAAGGTGTATTTTTACAACCGGTAGCTTTCTCCCTACTTTTATTTTTTTACGGGGTCAACACAAGGGTGAATCCAATGTATATCTCCCCGGTTTATTCTACTTCTCCGCTTCTTCCTAAGTGTTTTGGGAATTTTTGGTGCATTTACTGAGCTGGGTTCTGGACAATCAATCGATGAGCTGTTACCACCGACATCTTGCCAGCCATACTCGTGCAGCAAAGTGTGGCTTATTTCTTTTTTTGTTCTTTTCTCTTTTTCTTTTCGATTTTTTTTTTCTTTTCTTTTCTTCTTTTTTTTTTAAGTAGGTGACTTCCCTGGTCTAAAATTTACCTAAAGGCAGCAAAAAGAGAAAGGTCCAATGACTGGGCTCTGGACAACCTACCTATGGGCTGTTACCCACGATAACTTGCCAGCCATATCACTCTAGAAGGTTCATTAGCTACCTAATTTCCGTTAGAATCGCCGAACAACGAGTCAGTGCAAAGAAAGTGTGTAGATGCTAGAAACTCAAAATTCCCTCAAATCAGAGGGTGGGTTGATAAGTCGTGTACTTATCACACAAAATTTATTTACTCCAATTAAAATAAAATTCAGGTTGGCGAGAACTTGAAAAACAAATCCACATATTAATGGATACACGAGCTGATTAAGTCCAAAGACCTGAAAGGTTTTTGTGTTCAGATCTTAATGTAGTATTTCCTAAGATTGAAAATTTTCTTAAACCCAAATTCTCTTTCCTAATTCTGAATTTTTTTTTTATAAAAGAAAATAAAACAAATCCACGGAGCTGACGAATGAATTCAGAGATAAATATCCACCCCCCATGCCTATCTAATGCAATGTCCTCATTGTATTAAAAAGACAAAATAGAGTGGAAAAGTGTAGAAAGCACCTGCATTGCGTGAATGTCAGGTCTGCTCCAAGATGAAAACTAAGAAAAACTGTATATGTGCAGAGTTTAGTGCCTTCAGCTAGGCACACTATACAAAGAAAAGAAATGAAAAATTCACAAGTGCAGGTCAGAATCAGAATAAACAAAAAAATCTTCTGACCTATCAACAGAGGTCCATAGATGTGGACCAGATTGTGGTGCAGATCCATCCCCCATAATCGAAAATAGCTTAGGTTCTGGATAAAAATTACCCACAACCTAAAATCAGAATGCAAGCGGGGTCGGTCCTGCGATTTATGAGGATGCAACCCAAGACCAAAAAGTCGGGTTACAGAGAATTGAAGCTCAAAAGGATAATCGTTGAATGTGTGCTTGAGTTTGACATCCTCGAAACAAATGTCGTAAGGGTTCTGATTTGATAGTTTCAGCTTAAAAGGAACCCTTCGACTCAATCTTCCATTTCCTCCAAAATTAACTTCCCAAATCAGAACTTCCCAGCTCCTATCCTCTTCATTCATCATATCAAATTCCAGGACCTCTTGTATATTAATCACCCCGTTTGAAATCTCCAAGTCTAAATGATATGGCAGAATCAGAATTGACTTGGGTCTAATTATCTCAGAAACAGAATTATCAATAAGCTCAACGGGGTGTAACTGATAATCTGGGTATTGAATTGATTCCTCCAGAAAATGCGATTCTGGATCCGTAATGTGTGCCCTAATAAGATCGGTTTCCTCAGTTATTGGGCTATCAAATGATCTATCAGATTCCTCAGGCCCAATCGTCTCACAGAAATCGTGTTCAGAAAACTCGCGTGAGACTTCGCAACTTGAATCTTCACCATCAAAGAAATCAGGATCCGTATCAATGTATGTCCCAAAATCATTTGTCACTTTCTATTCCAAGGAGACATACGTTTCCTCGTAACTCGGCTCAGGAATCTTAGGTGAAGAAATCAGATCTTCCTTAATTGGTTGTTTTAATTTAATCTGGTCAGCTTCATAACACGTGTCCCCCCCAACAGGTGCCTGAGCGGGTTCTGTCATTGGCTTTCCTGAAGAAGGTTCATCTTGGGAATCATCCCAAGATTGAATCAAAGCAACCACGAATCTCATCCTCAATTTCGCTAATTTCCCAAGTAGAAACTCACCCGGGTTCTTATCCTTAACATCCTGGAGCCAATCCAACAAAGACTTGTTTAAATCATCAATCATTTCAATCAGGGGCTCCAATCTCTCAATGCAAGGTATTGGCTGAACTTTTAAAGATTGAATGATATCCCTCAAGTTAGCCATAACCTTATCTTGAACCTGGTTAACCTGAACCAAATGAGTTGGTTCAGGGTTGGGCGGGTTTGACATCAATGCAGAGGAATTAACGAATTGAGATTCGTTATACCCTTCCTAATAATAGGTCATTTCAGATTGTTCAAAAGATGGTGATGACCTAAAGGCAGTGTAATCAGAGGATGGGTAAAGATCGGTGTATCCTTCTTGATTGTAGATCATATTAGGTTGTTCATGAAAGGAAGACGATCTATAATCGATATAGCTCTGAGAAGGATAGAAATCAGAATCAAAGTGTTTAGGGTTAGACCCTAAACACGGAGGTCCGAAATTGTATCCCCAATCCGAATTATCCCAACTGACTGATGGTTGATTACAATACGAGTCGGGATAATCGTCATGTTGAGGATAATTCACAACAGGAGGGAAAGAGCGGGAATGCGTGAAATATGTGGAAGGATTCATGAGACACGGGAGGAAGAAAGGTGCCCTGTAATACAAATAATCAAACCTGTCCTTAAATGGGTTAGCCTAAAGACCTACAGACTCCTAAAACCCGTCTTGAGATAAAGAAACGATTTGATCTACTTCCGTCTGTTCAATCCAACCAGTTAGAAGGAGGGACTGGGGAGAAGGTTCTTCCTTCGGCTTGTGCCTCCGGTTCCTAGTGTACCCCCCAGCCGCGATCATTTGATTCTGCTCCCCTAGCTAGACATCAGATTGAACAGTAGAAACAGATTAATCGAAAATAATCTTGTTCTGGGTTCTGAAGAGCGAGTCCAATCCTTAAGGCCAAAGTCTACTCTATTTTATTTAGGGCTAAGTTTGAATGTGCTTTGGAATGTGATGGGCCCTTTAAATGGGTTGTGCCCTTAATGATTGATTGATTTGTGTGTGCGTGCACAATCAATGGTTTTCAAGCAAGATTATTTTTGATGTGGTGAATTTTAAGGTTCAAATCTTACTTAGTAGCTTTTAGGATTCAACTTTAGGTGTTTTCAAACAGGTTTCGTTGGCACACCAGGTTTTGCAAGCACAGGTGAAGATATTTTCCTTTAAAATTTAAAAGAATGTGGAGTGCATGGTAAATCCCTAAGAATTGAACCTAAGTGGCAGCTACTTGATGAATTGATTTTATTTGAAGTGGTGCGGCCCAATCAACTCAAACAATTGGCCTGATGCACCACTAAATTAGGCACACAAATGATTACCTAATCTGATTTCTACTCAATTATGTGTTTGAATGTGTGTACCGGCTTTTAAGATCGGTTTACCGGTTGAGTTAGAAAATCAGATGAGGTTGTATACCTCTGTGAGATTTTTTTTTTAATTTTTAAATTTTATTTTTTTTAATGTGGGGGTTTGGGTGAGTATGGGTGTCAAACAACAAACAATCTAACCTTAGAGTTTATAAAAAAACCTAGGTTGATTGATGTTTGAATTATTATGTTGTATAATGAAATCTAATGGGTGGGTGGTGGGGGATAACTCACAGAACCTTCCACAGCACTTTTCTCCGATCTACCGCTTTTGCCTGTCTCAAAAGAGTACCTGCAATTACAATAAGAAAGGAGAAAAGTGAGGTAAATGATTTGTAAGTTAGAAAACGTGAAGAGAAATCAAAGATCATTGCCTCCCCGGCAACGGCGCCAAAATGTTGAACGTTACAAATTGCTATGCTAACGTGTTTGGTTTTGGAAAACCTGTCGTTGTAGCTTGAAAGCAAAGAATTCGTGTTCAACAAATAAAATTTATATCGAAATGAAAATTCCGGGTCGAACACAGGAAGGCAAATGTTTGATTTAAAAACTACGCATTTCTTTTTAGTTGTCACGAAGTAATTCAATTTAAAACTATCTAATTATTTACAATAAATAGAAGAGAGAGAGGGTAAGAGAGAGAGAGAGAATATTACACATAGAAATCAAAATGAGATGTAGAATAAACAAAGAATTTATCATTAAGGAGATTGTTCATTACAACTAGAAAGCATAAAACAATTGCACTAGAAAGCGATAAAGTTACTCTAGAAAACATTAAAAGAATGGAGGGAGAAATGTCCTCCTCAACGATCGCTTGGAGGACGACCAGAACTACTCTAGAAAGCAGTAAATCTATACTAGAAAGTAGTAAAAAGAATAGGGAGAGAGAAATCCTCCTCGACGGTCGCTTGGAGGACGAGCCAGACGGGACGACGCCTGGACGAAGGAGGACGAAGCAGGACGAAGGAGGATGAAGCAAAAGAACAGGAACGGAGCAGCACGCCGTCGTCGTCGCGGGATCCACTTCCGAAGGGGAATGAAAATTTGGACTTTATCCGCGAGAAGCATCCCGGGTGTGGGACAATCTTCTCTTGAGCTTTGGAGAGGTAGAGAAGAGAAGGAAGGGATGAGAACTTCATATGGAGGGGGTCTCCTTTTATAGTTGCAAGGAGTGGGGGCAAAATGGTCATTACATCTTTAAAATAATAAATGAGGATTCTTTAGTGACGAATAAATCCGTCACTAAAGCCCCCAACGTGGGCGTAGCTCCCGCGCCCACGCGTGCCTCCTCAGCTGCCCGCTTCCTCAACGCCCACGCACGTTCATCAGATCTCAGTTGTCCAATCGCGAGATCGGACGGCTTAAGACGTGCCTGACCTGCTCGCTGTGCGCCCGCCTGGCGCGCGTGATGCCACATGACGCCGCGCGTTCAATCGCGCATGATCTCAATTGAGCGCAGACGGCTGTCCGATCAAGATCAAACGCCCGCCCGTGCTCGCTCGCCCGCGCCTTCCTCCCCTTCGCTGCGGTTCGAACCCGCGCCCGCAGCTCGCGTAAGCGCGCTCGACCGCTGTGCCACGAGGCACGGATGGTCGAGCAGGCACTTTTAGGCGCAGCTGACCACAGCCATTGGATCAAGATCCAACGGCAGAGAGGGAGCGGGTGCGGGGTCTTCAGAGATTGCATGCAGCCTTTTGGGCGGCCGAGATGGCGCCATGTGGCACCATCTTGGCCATCCATCTTCTGGTTGTTGTAGACGGTGCCACGGATGTCGGATTTACTCGATTTTTGCGTCGTTGGGCTGTGATCGTCGATCTGAATTCATCCATGTGGTCAGATTTGTCATTTGAAGTGCGGATTTACATCGTCCTGGCCCTTGATCTTCTAGAGTTCCCCGATCACTATCTGATGCTACGGATGCCTAATTAGGGCGATCTTGGAGTCGTTGAACTCCAATCGTCGCCCTGATCACATCCATACGATTGGATCTTTGATCCAAGGCCCCGATAAAATATTTTCCCTATCCAAGCACATAAAAGGAGACAATTAACCTCCATTTTATTCAAACTATTCTAAATGCAAGATGATGCATGTTATGCAATATTTATATCATGAAATGCAACCCTATGCTTAAGAACATGCATAAATAGACATCTTAAGTAGTGTAAATATGTTTACATCATCGAGTCACCTTGGGACTAGCACAGTTGATAGAGAGGTACATTCGTGATGTGGTACACCTGCACGGAGTTCCACGTGAGATTGTATCCCACCGGGATAGCCATTTTACTTCCCAGTTTTGGGCTGAGTTTCAGTAGGCTTTGGGGACACGGTTGAGGTTCAGTATCATGTACCACCCCAAGACAGACGGACAATCAGAGCGCACTATACAAACACTTGAGGACCTTTTGTGTGCCTGTGTATTAGACTGGAGAGGCTCTTAAGAGGAGCACTTACCCTTGGCAGAGTTTGCATATAATAACAGTTATCACTCGAGCATCGGCATGGCACCTTACGAGGCTCTGTACGGACGGAGGTGTACTGCGCCCTTGAGTAGGGTTGAGGTGGGGACCAAGTGGGAGGTTGGCCCCAGGTTGATCCAGCAGAGTCAGGAGGTGATAGAGCAGATTCACAGAAAACTCCACACTGTTAGGAGCAGGCAGAAGAGTTATGCTGATTGGAAACGCAGAGAGGTGCAGTTCGAGGTTGGGGATCACATCTTCCTCCACGTTTTTCCCATGAAGGGCCTGCAGCGTTTTGGGGTGAAGGGGAAGCTTGCGCCGAGGTTTGTGGGGCCCTTTGAGGTCCTGGAGCAGGTAGGACCCGTTGCTTACCGACTTTCCCTTCCTCCCCAGCTTTCTGGTGTGCACGACGTGTTCCACATGTCCAACCTCATGAAGTACGTCGCTGATCCCAATCACATTCTGACCCACGAGAGTGTTGAGGTGGGTGACGACCTAACCTATCCCAAGAGACCAGTGCAGATACTAGACAGGACCGTCCGAAGTCTAAGACGAAAGTAGGTACCCCTGGTGAAGGTTTTGTGGAGAAGCCAGCGGTACGAGGAGGCTACCTGGGAGCCTGAGGCAGCGATGCGAGAGCGGTACCCGGAGCTTTTCGAGGGTACATCTTTTAGGACCGACTTCGGTCCTCTTTAAGTTTGTTATGCGTTTTATATTCCCCTTTCCGCACTCTATCTAGCTCAAGTTTCAAGGATGAAACTTCCTTTAAGTTTGCTATGATGTAAAGACCCGTTCTATTTTTAGCCTTTTAAGACGTCTGAAGTGTCAGTCAGATGTTTGTCCAGACGTTTGTCCAGACGTTTGGATCCTTTCCCAGATGTCTAGAAATTAAATTTTTGTACGCCTTCTACGTTCTGCGCGTGGGCGGCGCGCAGAGCTCATCTCTCTTTTTTCTCTTTCCTCCTCCCTCCCCCTGCAGAACCCTAACCCAGCCTTATAAAAGGCCACCCCCTTCCTCTCCTCTCCACTCCACCACTACCACCACACCCCCACTCCACTGTCGTGAGCAAGGGCACGCAAGAGAGAGCGTGAGAGCGAGAAGGAAGAGGGTGTGCAAGGAGTAGAGCGCCGAGGTTGAGAGCTTCGTGGAAACTCATCGGAAGTTAGCACGGCTACCGCGGTGCATGCGGGAGTAGGAGGACGTTGGAGCATCGTCCCCGACCATCTGCAGCAGTTGGGGTTGCAGTGGAGCGAAAGGAACCGTGACGGAGTGCAGAGAGAAGCGCAGAAGCGCGGTCTGATAATAGAATTTTTCCAGTATCGGACATCCAGAGTGTCTTCCAGACGACTGGCTGGACGTCTGGCGTTGACACCAGACGTCTGAAAGCATCTGTATCGTGAAGGTATGTTTTCTTCGCGGTTACGACCATGAAGGCCACACCACAGATGTTTCGATTTAGCCTAAAGTGGGTGTTGCTCTGTCATGCATAGGAGCAGCCTTGGGAAGGTGCGCAGAACACCTTTCCACGCACTTTCGGACATCTAGACAGCTTACCAGACGACCGGAGGCATTCCCAGACGACTGAAGGACTGGTCAGACGTCTGGAACTATTTTCAGACGGTCGCGGAGGAGTCTTGGACGTCTGAGGTCACTGCAGGAGCTTGAGGTGAGTCTCTATGACTTTTAAGATGTCTGGACTTGTTTCCAGACATCTAATTTTGGTCTGCAGACACATTTTTGACCCGTTTGGGGTTCGATCGGGATCCATTTTACACAAACGAAATATCTGTGGCTTCCTTGTGAGTTTCTCTACATATTAGAAGCCTTTATACACTACTCTGAACCTTCCGTTGTGATGTGTTCCTTGGTATAGGACTTCGACCTGTTGCGTGTCTAGGGCTTGCAGAGGCGCGTGAGCATGCAGTTTGATTCCCCAGTACTCCCGGTTTGTCTAGTAGTGTGGTCCACCCCTGTTATACTTATTAAATATGGATGCATCTATGAAAATTAGACAACAGGAAACCTAGGATGTGGCATGAACCCTAAGACGAGAAATGGTTGAACCAATTGTTTGCATGATTGAAATTGTATTTATATATGAATGAGCTAAATTGTTAGCCACTGCCTGTAAATAAATACAAGCTGCATGTTAGAATATGAGATGCCTGAGATAACTAAACAGTTACCTGTGATATCACTTGTTACATGTGTTAATTTGTGGAAATACAAGCTACATGTGTATAAACGAGAACTGAATGGTAAATGATGAAACCTGGTTTGGAATAATATGGTGAACATGAGCATGAACCCTACAAGGAGTTAGGAGTAGAGCTCTTGTGGTTAGATGGAAAAGTCTAGAATGTGGACGGGAAGTATGCTAGCCCTTGAGTACGTGGTACCAAGGAGAGCGACAGTCCCCTTTTAGTGTAGAGCGAAGCTAGCTGCCCTTGGGTTGGGACTCAGGGTTAGGATTGGGCACTCTACACCAACTTCTATTGGCCCTCGCGTACACGGTACCGAGGCAAGCTACTAGTGTAGGGAGGGAGCTAGCCACCCCACGGGACCCGGGGTTCAGCTAGCCACCCTACACGACTTGTTAGGTCCTCTGGGTAAACTGGGGTAGTCAGACGAAGGTGCGCGGATTGTGGAGGGGCGAGACCCTTATTTAGTTCTGAGGGCCTAGACCCCTGTTTAGTTCTGAGGGCTAGACCCCTATTTCTGAAAGGGCTAGGCCCTATACGGTTCCGTCCTGTACTTTAAGCGTACCCGCTAGCGGAAACGACTGACCTCGTGCTAGTGAGGGGTAGCTATCCATGCGCTTATCATGCATGCCGTAGTCACCGCTACGTCTGTCAGTGACCTCGGGGTGGTTGACTAGGTGTAGGACTACCACGGGGGACTCTCCCGGCAAGGAGAGCACCATGTGTACCTTCTACTCTTCGGAAAAGACTGCAATCAAGATCGTTCCCACGAGGAACATGCAAGATCAAGAAAGAAATCTAAAAGTAAACCATTGGGGTGAAAAGAAATTACCTATAAAACAAATAACTGGAAAAGGATAAATATACCTGCTAGTTTTTACTACTTAGATAGTTTGGTTACCACTCTACTCAGCGTTCGTTGACTCCGTTTTCTCATAACACTGTTCAGGTCCAGGAGTTGAGTAGCCTGAGCTACCAGCTGCAGAGGGTGCTAGGCCCAGTCGAGCCCAGCCATAGCTTTTAGTACTTTTGTTGTACTCTCTTTTCTGCTATAGTGAGTTTCAGACTTTTTGTTACTGTTCCTGTTACTGTTGCTTTTGTTCTACTTTCTTGTTGTTGTGGTGGTATGTACTGAACTAGCAGCTTTTACTTTCCTTACTGCTTATACACTTTTACTGTTGAGTTACATTGCATATGTGAATGTGATTTATTTTCTTGCTTTTCGATTATTTCTTGTTGGATGACTAGGTCTTGGGATTAGTCGAGCGAGCCGGTCTCGAGTCCTGTAGGGATTTGGGAACCAAGTCGTAACACCCCCATTGCACTAGAACAAAGATGCTTGCTAGGATTATCCGTGAAAAGGTAATATGTTTTTATTTAGTATTAATCTATTGACATTAAAATAATTTGTTAATGGTTAGCTCTTGATTCAAACATTAGACACAGACAAATGGACTAATTCCTACAAAAGCTGACATTTACATGACTAGTCGGAAACCAAAGATGGAACTACTGTGAATGATAAGGCGAAGGATCTAATGGCATATTTTATATGCTTTCAATAATTTACTAAGGATGATATATTTTTGTTATTGCATATTTTCCTTTAAACATACAACATCATGAATAACATACCCATTGTGATGACCATGACCACCTTTTAGCTGCAATTTCAAGTTGTTGAAATCTTTGTGGGGATAGATTTCAGTAGAAAAACTAGCATCTATGATGCAATACCTATTCTATCTATAGAGTCTAGATCCATGGAAACAAGGAAAAATGGTTTGTCCATATAGAGGATAAATCTTTTAAGAAAGTTACACGATGTCTTCACAATTCATATAGAGGACTAAGAAATCAAAGGCCAAAGAAATTAACGATAAATCACATAATTTATCAAACATAAATTAAACAAAGCAATGTTGACAGCAAATTATGTTGTCAACATTTTGATACTTCTTCATGAGGTCAATCCTTTTTGGGTTCCTAAACTACAAACTAAACAACTAGGAGCGAAGCTATGCTCATCCAAGGGCCTATTAAAGTCACTTGGGCACCTCCATCTGACTGAACCCCTATCGCATCTGATGATTGAAAAGAAAGCTCCTCATCTCCTCTCAGCCCTCCACTTCATAATGCAAGATAATGTTTTTATGACAACTCCTGTCTTCCAACCGATCAAATTTTTAAAACTAATAAGATGGCAAATTCAACTGTCACTATAGATGATAGATATTACAAACACAAGCATGGAGAGAATGAGATATTCACTTACACTCCAACAAGAAATTTTCAAGCATTAGATTTGATGCCTATTAGTAATTTAACATATGTTATCATGCTTCTATGCAAAGAGCCAATGTGAATGTCAAAACAATCACTCCATATAATATGTATGAATTAGAAGATCCACCACCTTTTTGTTACACTTTCTTCTTCTCTAAGCAAGCACTCCAAGCTTCCAGCTGAAGATGAAGTAATCATAGTTAAGATTTATCATTAAGCTTTTTTAGGCTCATTAGAGTGTACCCATAAACAAATGACTAGAGCAAGTGTAGACAAAACATTTCTTGATGCACAGTAAGATAATATCTCCATCAGGAAGATATGTCTTCAATGGCACTGATCCATATGGGAAAAGCTGAATAGTTATGGAAACAAAAGGAACCTTTAGAAAAGCAATAGATAAAATGCATGCAACGTAAGCATCCCAATGGGTAAATAACATGCATTTCTAGACAAAATAACTTTGTTGCAAGAAGGTCTATATTGAGAAGAATAGGATCCTTGAACTATTGCTTCAATTTTTTATTAAAAAATTTTTGCTTCAAAACTATGGAATGGGGAAAGTGATGTCATATACTTCTAGATGATTACAATGAACATCCACACCAACTTCAAGCCAAATCCAAGAATGAAATAAGAAACTCAAAAGCCATTTATCATTACCTTCTTTTAAATCATCAGCAAGAAAAACTTGAGGAAGACAAAGATAGAACCATAAGATAACATTAAACACCATCTCCAATAAGCAATTAAGAAACAAAGTTATGATGCAGATTTCATCATGTTCAGTTTCCATCACACAAATATCTGCACTCCATCTTCCTCATTTCCTAACCCCAAACCAAACAATTCAGACCCCAAAGAGTTGAGCATCAGAAAAGGACTAACAGCAATCAAAAATTTCAAATCATCCAATCTCTCTCAATCACAGGGAGCTTCTTCAGGTTCAACACTATAAAAATATTATAAGGTTTCATCAGGATATGGAAACCACTACAACATAGAACTAGTGATCTTCATATTTGATAGCTGGTTTGTGGTTCAAATAGAGTGGCTGAAAATCAATCATTTAGACAACATAATATATTTACTTGCCATGTGTTCCTATTTCTGTGGCTTGCCAAAGTTGTCTCACTGCATGCAACTAGCTTGCTCAAGTTTAAATCAGAGTAAAGGATGACTATATTTTTATCATTTTTTGACTCCATTGTATGGTATATTTTTAGGATTGAGTTTTTTCTTGTTACAATCATTAGGACCTCATGAAGAAGTATCAAAGTGAAGCTAGTAGTTCAACTTCCAAGGGAGTTACTTCTTGGCAAGGGGATGCCTACTCGAAGGTGAAGGGAGATGAGAAGAAAGACAGAGTTCGTTGTTTGGGAGCAATTGCTCCTTCCAAAAGCTTGAGCACCACAACATCCCCTCAATCTAATATCCATGAGACTTTGAATGGACTTTTCGGTATTATTTCAGGGATGGTCCAGGTGTTGAAAGAACAATTTCCCAATGCCAACATGGATGATATTATGCAACATGCAAGGCAATTGGCTATGCAGGTATGATTTGATACATTTATTTGACATGAATGATATTCACAAATTTTAATATGATTTGAATGTTTATTTTGTACATATAGGCAGAGGCAGGACAAGTAGAGGTATTCCATTATTTTATTTGTATAAAAGACATGAACCTTTTGTTATGTAATTATATAATTTGATCGTGTTTGGTAATTATCTATTACTTCATAGGTTTCTCATGTTAGAAGTGAACCTAGCAACTCCTATGGAGAAAAAGGGTCTTCATCCTCTATCTACCAACCATAAGGTATATGATTCAAAATACATATTCTACCAACCATTCATGCTTGTTGTTCTTTCATATGCGTATCTCACGTAGGATTTAGAAGCAAAACTATTTGAAAACTATTTGAAAATTTGTAAGAAAATCAATTAACCATCAACATTAACCATCAAACGACTCATTTTCTCTAGATAGATAAGATTCCAATAGCCACAGAGTCTAGATATGTTTGTCCAGGAAATTAACTTGGATTATAGTTTATCTACCCAGTTTAACTGAATAAGGTAAGTGTTAACGCGGCGAAATCGAGTTTTAAAATAAAGCGTTATAATATAGTTGAAATCGCTTTGAAAATAAATAATTTTTTTTTATTACTCAAATAAGTTTCAAGGTCGGACACAGGGAGTAATATGGAATTCAAAACTCAAAATTGCAATATAAGACAAGAAAGCTATAGAATTGAAATCATGAATTATTTCAAAATAATGTAGCACTAGGGTCAAGTATCAATTTGCAAAACTAATGGAGTAAAATGGTGGTTTAAATCACCATATACTTCTTATAATAAAAGTTAAGGAACTCAAATATCAATATATGAAATAATGCTCAAATGTGTCGTCTGATGGTAAGATCAGACGTCTTAAACGTCTGATTCTACAGTGCTTGGATTTCTTCTTCATTCTCTGTTCCTTCCTTTCTTCTACTTCTTTCTTTCTCTGCTGCTCCTTTTCTTCTTCTAAATCTGGCTAAGTGTCAGAGTCTCACTGGAGCAAAACCCTCCCCAACCTGCGTAGCTATCCTCTCCTTCTCTCTTTAGGATCCGCTCTCCTAGACCCACGGGTAATCGGGTTATCAGATCGTATGCACCTGGGTCCAGGCTCACCAACGTGCAGTAGTGAGCGAGGAGTGCAGGTTAGTCTAGGCGGGTAAACGAGTCAGCCAGATCCGCGGGGGACAGAGTCACGAACGAGGTGCAGGTGTGCGTGGGTGAGAGGGACCTCACCCCGTGTTATGAGGCAAGTAACCTCTAACTCAAATTCACTTTATGCGACAGTGAGCGCTCTTCCACAACCGATGTGGGACTATTGTTCCACCTTCTTTTCCATGCGTCTGCAGCAACAGCTCCTTCGTCGAATTCGTGCAATGAGGAGGTAGACTCCTCCAATTGTTAGCCCGGATGAAGTCCTAGAGGCTTTCCGCATTGCCTGGAGATGACTTCTGGAACAAAGACACCTGGAGCAGCTTCAAAGCTTGCTCAAACTCGCTATTAATGGCGAGAAGGAGATCAACACCTGAAAACACAAAAATGGCCTCTCGACCCTTTCAGAATGCTCAGGGAGGATCACCTAACTACAACGAGTGCAACGAGGGGTTTTGTGTGGCGTCTCGTGGTCCATGCATGCGTGTCGAGGTCAGTCTGTGTGCGTAAAAGTGGGTGTGTTCGAGGGTGTGCGTGAGTGAGTGAAGTGGTGAATAAGGAGAGGCGAAATGAGCGGAGAGGTAAGGCGGAGGTTTTGAGGTAATTGGAGAGGAGTTTGGTGGTCTGTGGTGGTGAGATGAGCTCACTGGAGGAGTTGCCGAAGATGGAGAAGATGAAGTCACGGAGGGTCGTCGGTGGTCAAAACAAGGTGGGGTGAATGCGAAAATAAAGTAAAGGGAATAGGGGACTTAGCTAGGCTGGTAGTGGATGAAACAAGGCAGAGATAGCGTCGGTTGAGGTGCGGTCGACGTCGGAGACGAAGGTGGCTCCTGCGGGGGAGAAATGGCAAGGATGACGAAGGAGGCATCTGCTAGTACGGCGAGACACGGAAGGAGGTGAGGAAGATAGATCCGCCGCTGGTATTACGAATAGACGACGAGGAAAGGCAGAGGGGATTGCCAGAGCTCGAGGAGCCTTTCGACTGAATTAGGAGGGAAGAAATTAGTGTAGATCTGGCCAAAATCGAGCTTAGGAAGTTCGGGGGTATCTGGGCTCTCTTATATAAGGATCTAGAGGCGGTTTGAGCTTGGGAAACAAGCTTTCCAAGCTTGGAAAGCCTCGCCGGACTTGGAAATTTCTTGAGACCCAAATCTCTCATGCATTCACATGAGAGATTGGGTAAGTTCTAGGGCATAGGATTGGGTCAAATAGGAAGGGAATTTCTTGACGAACTTCCCTTTTAATTTTGAAAGGGATTCATCAAGAAATCAGGGCGTTCTTTCCATTTTAAGGTCGTCGGAGCAAGTAGGAATAGGATTAATGGCGATAGGGATCTTTTTGTGAGAACAATGACAAAGTTAGGGTCCTATTTGAAAGGATTTTGAAAGTTAAGGGTAGAAATGAAATTAGACAGGACCAATTTGCAAACTAGGTCAAGACAAATTCATCTTAGGTCTAAATTTTGATACAAACCTAATTTGGACCTAAGGAATCCAATGGTGAAGTTGGATTTTGGTTTTGACCATGTTTGACTGGTTAATTTATGTGAAAACCTAAATTAGGGCAAATGTCTATCTGTGGTTCTGTTTTGGGTCAAAACAGGTTCTGATGGTCAAATTGAAAGTTCTAAACCCTAGATAATATTTTTCTATAAATTTTAGGGGGTTTAGGTGAATTTTATCCCAATCATAACCTCAGTTAATTAAGTTTGTCTATTTTTAAGATTTCAAAAGTTATTTAATTCTCAAAACATATGCAAACCCTTTTCTGTCTGTCTTATCCCACTTGTTATCTTTTTAAGACCAATTGACCTTCATTTAACCCCTGGGAAAACCCGTGGTTGTCCTGCAATTATGATAAGCTGGTAAAATTATAGTTTTAGCCATAGTTTCTTATTTTTCTTTCATAATGAATATACAATGACTTGTAACTCTCTGGTGGTTATGTATGAGCATTTATTGACTTAATTGGGTCAAAATGACCTATTTATGGCTTATGATGGTGTTCCCATTAGTAAGCTGCATGAACAATAAGGCATAAAGAAAGAAAATTTCTCTCCGATTAAGTAGAAAGATTTTTTTTTGAAAGGAGATTAAGCAGAAAGAGATTTTGATCTCTAACTTAAAAGTGTAGTAGTTGTTTCTAGCAGAATAACATTAAGCTAACCTGATCTCTACTAGTGTAACTCTCAGCTAGTAACTTCATTACTGCACCTTTGGCATTTTGCATGCGATTCAGTGCCGTACTCCCATTGGCATCAACACAAATATTACCTGTGAAATTGCAAATGTGAGTACTGGCCATGTAGAAACAAATATATATATATAGGAATTGGAAGGTTCATTGTTTGTTGAGAGAAAATCCTTGTACATAAGAAAAAAAAATTATAAATTAATAGCAAATTAAGCTGCTTTACTTAACAAATAGTAACTTTTTCGAGCCATTCATTTTGCTCTCATATCAGTTTTTTCAACAAATACTTTTCTTGTTTTTTGACCATCCTTCTCTCTCTCCACAACTTTTGGTATGGTGTTGTAGCTCTTAATGTTGCATCAACTACTAATCTCCTTACAGGACCCCTATACATACATGATGAGAAATATAGAAGTCCCCCTTTTTTTCCTTTTAAAAGAGATTAACCTTTTCAATAAAGTATCTAAACACGAAGGATTAAAGAAACATGGATTTAGTTAAGATGCAGGATGGTAGTATAAGCCCATTGTTTTATCTACCCAGCTTGTCCTACATTATAATGCAGTCTTATATATCAGTCTTATATATCTTCCTAGTTTGCGGTTGATATCCAATAGTGAAAACATATATTCTTCCTATATACTAGGCTTGTCTTAGGTTTCTAGTTTGCAGGTGATATCTAATTGTCATAACATATATTCATCCAATAGAACTATGTTTGTCTTCAAAATCTACCAGAGATGAAGGAAAGAAAAAACCATTGACATCTATAGTGCATTGAATCATCAAGTTGGATCCTGTGTTGGAGTAATGTTATCATGTACACATTTGAGCTAGGTGATATGGAGTTGGATGGTAATGCTAATTGATTTTGTAATGATAAGCATAGTTATATATGGGAGCTTGTAGTTGTAAGTCATACTTAGTTGTTCAATTACATAGATTTCTTGTAAGCATAATTGCCAAAAGAGATACTTAACTAGCTTGTAGTGGTACTTGGACTTGTCTAAGTATAAGCTTAGCTAGCTTACGAAGCTAGTTAGATAGCTTGTTGCAACTATCATCCTCTCCTGATCTTATGATTTGCCTTTAAATTTCAACAATATATAAATATTAGGTCTCCTTTCAAGAAAATAAATACTAAATAAATACTAGGTCTAGGGCATTACTTCATAAGCTCTTTTTTGTGGTTTTTTTTTTTTTGGTGGTGGGGGGGATGGTGACAAGATTCATAAACTTTTGTATGATACTCATTTCCTTTGCATGTCGATTCACAAGTTACAATTGTTGCCTTTATAGATATTTTTTGCTAGGGACCTTTTTAGTTTTTAACTAGTATTCCATGTCATATTCAAGATTTTTTTTTTGAGAGAAGCTGGATATTAACTTTGAAGCTCTCTTTTGTTTAGGAATAGGCTGTTGCTGATTTTATATATATGTATAAGAAAATTATAACATCATCATTTTTTTTCAAGAGTTATAACATCATGTTTAATGATTTGCAATTGTGCAATACCTCAAGTTGATCAAGAACTTTTGCAAGCTGCTCAAGATCTCATAGTTGAAGTAGCTGACAACTAGCGAACTTTTAGAACAATTAGATACTTGTGTATAGAGAGATTGATGGATAATTGTGACTCATTCCACTTATAGTACTTGTAGATAGATAATTTTCTTTTAGAATCATATGAAAAAATTATTCCATTAGATGTACATGTATGGTTCTATAAATAATTCAATTTGTTATTCCAAAAGAGTGTTATATCTTGTATATTTTTCTTTAATCATACTTAAATAAAGGTAAACATTGTTGTTGATGATAAGGTTAAATCTTAAATATATTAAGGTATACCAGGATCATAAAATTGAATAGGATTTAATAGTGAAGATCTCGATATCTATATTGATAGATTTAGTGATAGATATTTATATTAGTATTATGCTAAAAAGGCAATTAGAGTTATTACTTATAGTGATGGTTTTACCAACACTTTTTATCCTACACCGACAAATAAAATCGTAATTGTTACTGCTTTCACAAAAAATGGCCAGCTTTTAAAATGTGACTGTCACTATAGCTTTAGATACAACATCGACGGTTTTTACCGTTGGTGTTGCCTACAACAATGCCTCTTAAAAGAACGGCTAGTCGGAATAGCAACTTAGATCTACAGTGATAGTCATTTTGATCTACACCAATGGTCAATGACCGTCAGTGAAGGTCCAGACTGTTGTAGTGCTTCTTCAACTTCTCACCATCCATGATGACGCCCTTCTTAGGCTTGTAGTCGAAGAGGCACCCAAAGATGTTGTGGCAGTGGTGGTGGGCTTCAGGGACCTCCTTTTCGATGTCACCTTGGGATGAGGAGGTGGTGGTTAGAGAGAGGGGGTGAAGGAGGTGGTCAAAGGTTGGAGAGTGGGGGTGGAGGAGGTGGTTAGAGGTGAAGAGGAAGGGAAGTGAATTGGTGAGGGGAGGGAGCGAGAGGGGGCGAAAATTCAAAAAATAAAATTTGAGGAATAAAAGAAAATTTTGACTAAAAAAAATTTGTTGACTAAAAATAATTTTTAAGGACTAAAAAATATTTTTTTATTACATTTTAGTCCATAATCGTTAAGTTTAACGGTTATGGCTAATGGAGTGGTAAATACGAAGACGACACTACTTTTTCAATGGCATATATGTAAATATAGTGAATTGAATGACATTTAAGTAATTTCAAAAGATTTTAGTGGCATTCACGTAAAAATCCCTAAATTCAAACATTTAGGATTGATCAGGAGAACAGGTTTCAAACAATAGTTGCAATATGAAAATTAAAGGTCAAAATATGTCAAAACAACCAACTTGGTTTTATAACTCCAAAGTATCAAGATATTTATTAGAAAAATGGATTAACAAGTTTACCTTCTAATGAAAACTAAAATTGCAATGAAGTGTAGTCTCTAATATAACATCAAATTGAATACCAAATAATAATTATAATGCATGTCTATTTTATTTATCTTCACTAGAGTGTAATAGGTCACTTCTATATTTAAAGATCAAAATCATGAAAAGAGAGGATCAATGCGAATAACCAAAATGAAGAAAGTTTAAGGCAAACTTGCTTTTTCCATTGCTACCATAAACGACATTCTAGATAGAAGATAAAGTAGAGATAGCCGAATATACCTTGGATATAGCCGTAGCTTGAAGTGAAAAGTTGACCAAGTTCCAAGTATAGATATTCTTGTCAAAAGTGAAATTTATTAAAGTGAATATAAATATCATACTCGAAATTTTTAAGGGCCAATATGGCTATAAAGATGTTATATCACCAACTTCCCTTTTGAATGTTTTGTATCTAATGTTGAGTTCGCAAGATGAAACAAACATATTTGGAGCTAAGTTTTATGGTCTTGAATTTAAAAAGCCAACTAAACATTGTCCAAGTTTGTAAATATCGATAAAAAAATCCCCTATAAACCATTAAATATGAAGTACCAAAGTCTTCATAAACATTTCTATGCAAGTCCCTTATCAGTAGTAATATGTGGGAGAAGAATAATTCGAAATATCGATTTTGTTTCAACAAAGAAGTCCAATTATTTTTTCAAGATCCAAACTTCCTTGTCAAACATTCAAGTTAGTAATTAATGCCATAGTGTTCAAAGTTGCCTATTAGAGAGTCAAATAATAAATGGCTTTGACCTACTTAAGTTAACTTGTTGTAAGCTAAATCATATAAGAAGGTATTTCATGACTGTACATATTATACCATATGTGAGGATTTGAAGTTGAAAACCCCAAAGTTGTTGAGAGTGTTGGCTTTTGTATGCCCTGGGTGAGCATTCCGAGTATTGTAATATGATTACTCTTCATCAGAATAAAATAATTTATTTAATTTCCAGTAAATGAATCGAGCCCATTAGTATAAATAGGATAGCATACTTAGTCAGATCAAATAAACCCAATGTGTGTTGATTCGAAGATCTAAATAGTTTATAGGATTCGATAGCACATCAAGAATCCATATGACTCAATCATATGTTTCTAATCAACGTTGGGATGGCAACCTTCTCTAAGGGTCATTGCTTGATTGATGTTCTTGAATAGAGATTCAAGAACTGTCATGCAAGTCAGGCTAAGTTAACTTGATGAAACAGGAGATAGCCGAAGTCCTCCTTCAATGTTATCATCGAGAAGATGTATCCTTTAACCTAAGATACATATGTATTTCTATTCACAAACACATGCATTTGGTGGATCGTTGGTAGATGCAGCCACCTTATTGCTAATACTAGAAAGTAGGTGCATGTGGAAGGAATAGGAGATGCATGATCTCTCGAAGGGAACACACAAGTTTATTACATAGGTGTATATAACAAATTGGAGGCATGAGCTCGCTCTATGAATATCAGGAATGACAATTCCACATATGGTCGTAGAGCCCTGATCTGACTCTAAGCAAGAAGAGAAAAAGATAGACCTTTGGGAAAGGTTCTGATCTTTGTTCTCATCCCAATGATGCAAGGAGATGTCACGAACAATATTATCCAAGGAGGAATGACAGCCATGTAATGGGGTTAGACCTTAGGATAATATTTTCCTCTATGTGTGAAGGATTCATGGGTATTCAAAATACGTAAGGGGGCATTGTGCCAAGTTTACAGGTAACCTAAAGCTTCATTACTGAAGTGATGAAATGAATAATGATTTTTATGGGTTCCTACTTGATTTAACATTTAATTGCAACTAATATGATTAGGTAAAAGATTTGAGTGTCAAATTGCAATTAAGTTATTTTTATGTACTAGATGAAAACATCCATAAGTTTGTTATGGGTTTATCTTGTAAATATCAAGTAGGATTAAATCTCCACTGATCGCGCAAATCCTAATACGATAAGAACATGTCGTTGCAGTTAGAAATACACAAAAGTTTTGAATTTGTAATATTGAACCCGAATGATTTCACAAGTCGAGAGTTCGAGTTGTTCGCAGGGAGGTGAAACAAGGTAACTATCGTATCAAAATTCTTGAAAGAAAGATTTTTTTTTTTGTATTTTGTGATTTTTTTCATATTTTTATATATAAATAGAAAATGAGAGATGTGAAATGAACCAACTAGGAATATGAAAGCAAATGAAATACTAAACCCAACTATGAAAGAAAATACGAGAGCAACTAGAGATTAAGCAATAATTGAAAGCAACTGGCAGAATAGAGACAATAGAAATGACTAGAAATAGAAACTGAAATTTTATTGCTAATGAAATTCTGAGTACAACTAAATGAAAGAACTGCAATTAGAACAAGTAACTACTAGAACAAATGACTAGAACTAGAAATAATCACTAGAAATAACAAATAGAACTAGACTAGACTACTAGAAATAAAATGCAACTAAGTAGTAGAAAAGTGCAGAAGCGCTGAGAAGGCACTGGAAAGATCCTTCTAGTCGTCTTGCCCTAAAGATGCAAAGAATTGGCAGAAAGCGAAGTTGCAAATGATGATGGACATCTAGAGGAAGAGGTATAAGGTGAAGAATGACGGAGGGGGGGGGCGGGGGGAGCAAGCATGGCTATTTATAGAGGCTACAAGGGTTGTAATGAAGGTCTAGGATTTCATCTTAAAAATCAAGGGCTAGGATCAAAGGATAGGTGGATAGATAAAGGTAGTTTTGTTGGAGTAAGAACAAGGGTCTAGATGTGATCAATGGAGGATGAGGGGTCATGATTGGGGCACCTATATGGCCGGCCAATCTAGGTGGTTTTCTATATGATATGGTCAGCGACTAAGTAGGTTGTTGTAGGGATTTCTAGGTAGGGTTTAGGTAGGGATTTAAGTGGATTAACTAGGGCCCTAGGATCTACGTTTAATGTTGCATCTAGGAGTGTACAATGGCTAACCATAAGGGTGCTTCTATAAGGCATTTGAATGGCCAAGGTTTGGACTTGTTGGGATGGATTTAGGACTAGGTTGGTGGCCACTAGATCTAGGATTAAGGGTTGGTGTGTAATCAATGTTGGCTAACCACTATAGGTATAAAATCAAGGTGCTTGGCCAACCAACCTAAAGAAGATTTAGGCTAGGTTAGGTGGGATTTGGGTGTGGAAAATTGGGCTCCTAAATACGGTAGGTCTAGGAGTTAATTAGGCTAGGGTATAGGAATCAGGGTTAACTCAATTAAAGAAGTGAGATCAGGTTGATTTTGCATTCATATGGAGCTCCAACTAGATCCACACATGCTACTTGCAAACATATAAACAAAACTCATCAAGGTAAGTAGCAATAAAATTATAATTAAACCCCCAAAAATACAATATTTACAAATTGCTGTAATATGACTAATCTAACCTAATGCAATGAAATATGGCCGAAATCACCCTTAACCTAGCAATTATTAGGCAAGAATTCAATAATTAAATAGGAACATATCACCCACCTTGGATGGAGATCCAAGGGTTGCCATCAAATTAGGCTTAGCCATAAAACCATATAAATATTTGATAATTCCATATTTATTGACATAATTTATCCCTAACTATTGTTAGTTTAAGGGTAAATTAGGTCGTACTGTATTTGTATAAGTTAGATTAGTCATTTAATACCATTATGTAAATAGTGCATATTTTTGGATTTATGTGCAATATTTCCCTTATCTATATCTAGTACCTTGATCTCCTTATTTATATGTATGCAGGTGCCAGATATGAGATTGACTGGACCTTAATAGAAGGAAGATTTGGATCTGAGCTCTTTTATGATATGTGGCTGAGTCAATTCTTAAACCCAATTCCTAACCCAATTGACTCCAATACCTAGCCTATTTAGGAGCCTAATTTTGCACACCTAGGACCTAGCAAATCTAGCCCAATTGCACACCCCATTTGGCCGGCCATAAACCTTGATTTCCATACCATATGGCTGACCAACTTAGGTTTAATCCACAACATACCAAAAACCCTAGCTAAACTTAGAGCCTATCCTCTCAACCTAATTCTCTTTTAGCAGCCCCCTTACTTAGCCACCAAGTAAGCCCTTGGCCGACCATAGGTAGTCCTATTATCCCTGATATGGTCAGACACCATATCCATAAATCCACGCCATTGAAAGCTAATCCTAAGGCATAGGATCTCCCTCCAAAACCCTAACTCTATCCCCTCCTAAAAACACCATCTAGCCACCCATACTCCTTAGGATAAAACCTAACATGGCCAACCTCTATAACCTATCTCCACCCTCCATCCAATAAACCACTACATCTCTACCCTTGATCAAAACCCAAACTAACCCTAGCCCTTTCCAAACCACGCACCTACCCTACTTAAATCCTATCCTTTCATCTTTTCTAGCCTACATCCTAGCCGTCCAACACATTGATCCAAGGCACCTTGGATCAACCACTCACAAGTCTCCTTGACCTCTATAAAAACACCCTACCCGCCCCCCTTTGATTCATCTTTTAGACTTCCAAAAATTCCACTTGACTCTAGCCTCTCTTCTTCCTCAAAGTGCACTCCCCCTTGGTGCTTCTCTAGGTGCACCCTCTCATCTGCTTCTTCGCCATCATCAAAGCTTCGTCTTTGAGGCCACTAGCCAGATCTAGATTTAATTTTCTTATTCTAGTTGTTTTCTAGTAGATTTTTAGTTCTAGTTATTTCTAGTTGTAACCTTAGTTCTTCTAGTTCTAGATTGAATATTTCCTTTACTTGAAAGTTGACTTTGCATTTTAATAAAAGTTTTAGTTGCCTTATATCTTGTTTCTACTTGCCTTCAAGTACTTGCTTTATTTCTAGATACATATCAATCTTCATTTCTAGTTTTGCAACTTCGCTTTGTGTTAGTTTATTTGCTAATTCCTTATCAAAAATACAAAAAAATTAGGATTCAGGAAAGCATTATAATATGACTACCTCCCTATGAGATGACTTGCACTTCAATTTATAAACTTCTATTCTTGGATTTGAGAGTTCAATACGAACAAATTTGTAAAAGTATCTACGTGATTTTTACTACAACGAACACGTATATTTACGCATATTGCTTCACATCATATCAATATCTCCCATGTGCAACCTTAATAACTTCATAACTTCATTAATCCCACCATCTAAAGGGAGAAATAGTCGTCAGGAAAAAAAGGAGGGTTGGCCCATTGTAACAAGTCATCCAAACATCTTGTTGGATGACTAGCTCCATAGTAGCAAGTTGACCGATTACGGAATCAACTGACCAACTACAAAGGGAACCGACAGTAAAATTGCAGGTCTGTGCATCATGTCGCTCTCCTTTGCCTGGTCGACCAATCTCTCTGATCAGTCATCCAATCAATACTACAACAAGTCTTCTTGACCCTTTTAAAGGGTTATTTGCATACCTCAAAGAACGAGGCGAGGGGTCACTTCAGGATCACAAATTGTTTGTAGTTCTCACCTAGGGTTATCTCTCCATGACAAAAAGTGTCTCATTCGCCCATTACGGAGGTGTCTAGGGATTACCAAGACTTAATTATTTAAGGAGGCACAATATGTGGGGTGCTACACTACGCCACCCACGAAGGTATAACGTCTATACTCATGGGATGTAGAAATGGGAGGAAAATGGCTCCTCCCATGTGGTTCCTATTTTATGGTATTTTATTTCTATTTTCATTTCTCAATTGGGTTTATGGCATCAATCTAATGAAGAATTTTAAAATACTTGTTTTCACACTTTCACGATGCCCTGGGTCGATTTGATCGAAACAACATTGGTATTGGAGCTTTGGTCCATCTAGATTTTGCAAAGAGTCGAAATTAGGGCTTTTACTCGCAGTTGTTTGATGAGACTATTTTAATGGACTATTGTTACGCCTAAGTAATTCTATTTTAACATTGTATGTTTGCTAATAACTACATTAAGTTATAGAATGATTGTATGCATCATTATTTAAGTTTACATCTATTTTATCTCATTCTATAACTTAGTATGTAATTATTTATGTTTCATTATTGTAGGATTAATGTTGCAAAGAAAAGGGTGGTAAAAGCAATTTCTCCTCCAACCGGCCTCAACCACACCTTCCCTAACAGCCGTCAGCCTCAATAACACCTCCCCAACAGTCTCCTACCAAAATTAGTAAAGGGATTTGAAAATCCCTTAATTGGCATGGGGGAGAGGAGTTAAGAGGAGGTGGGGCAAAGGAGAGGGAGGAGATATTCTTCCTCCCCCTTGAGGGGATATCCACTACGTGCACTGCGAACATTGAAGGCTTGCACTGTGAACCCATCGCCAGCCACAGCCTCTACTACAAGCGTTACACCAGCCTGCACCAAGCACAGCCAAGCGTCCTCCAGCACTCACACCACCCCAGCCTGCCCTCGCGCACCCACACAACACCATCACTGCACCCCCCTCCAGTGCCATCACCTTCACGCTACTGCACCAAGCACCACCACCATGCCCTTCCAACGCTCACACCACCCTGCACCTTGTGCGCCCTCCATCGCCTGTAGGCTTGTTCAGGCGCTCCGCCCCACCCACGCACCCGCACAGCACCCCACCCGCGTGCCCCTGCAGCCTCCCTCTAGCACCTTCGCGTGCCCGCACCACCGCCAGCAACCACACACCAGCACCTGCAGCACGCGCGGCCGGCTGCAGCTTCTCCACAACCGCCACTTCATCTCCACCGGCCGGCCGCCACCAACCTCCTCACGACGTGCCGCTGCCGCCATTGTGAAGCACTCGTTGAGATGCATCTCTACGTGCGACCTCGCCATCAGCCATCGACCCACGCATGTGCACGGAAGAGAGAGGCAAAAACATCTATTTTTCATTCAATTAGTAATTATGGAAAATGCCATTGTGAAACTTCCTATTCATTTATTTACCAAATTAATATATTAAGGTGAATTTGCATGCATATCTCTCTATTCTTTATAAATTGCTTCTGATTGAGTATTTCATGAATTAGATAATAGCATGCCGCATTGATTATTGTAAATAAGGAATGTTTTACGGGAAATTAGTAGTTACCTTGATTATCATTACCAAGATCATTAGAATATTATATTGTGATAATTTTGCATATAAACCCCTTCAGTTTTAATTAATTGCTTAGAATGAGAATTCATGAGGGTAACAAGTTGCACTACGGAATATGCATATCCACGGAGATTCCCTAATAAACAAGACATTATTTACTAGTTTAAATAGGCTATTTCCTCCCTGTGGAGACGACCTAACTATTCGTGGTTAAATTCTAAAAATTAAAATGTTTTGAAAAGCGATTTTCTACCACGCGATTAAATACGACACATCATTTTATGTTAAAGTTTTCAATGAAAACGAAGATCGCTCTTTCAAATGGCATCGTTGCTGGGGAGGAAAATTTCCTATTAATTTTTTCAGGAATTTTATGTTATTTTTATGCTATTTTGAAAGCTTTTCTGAATTACTAACTATGGATTTTCTTCTGTGTAAAAACACGCGACGAACGCGACGGGCGCGCACGGCAGAGACAATCTTTTTGGTGGACCTTGACGCCACCTGGAGGCCAACAACAGGAGCACGTGGGCCTTGATCCCATGTGCATAGGCTTACGGAGAAGCCTGTTTTTGATTTAGTTAGTAGATCTTAGTTTGATTTAGTTTAGATAGACATTAATTTCTATCTTTTGGACCCTTGTCGGGTATTTTTGGGAACGTGTTCCCAGTGCCTCTTTATTTCTTATCGCTCTTGTATGAGGGAGTGTATTTTCGGGAGCGTGTTCCCATTTATTTAGATTATAAGATTATTTGCATTGTTTGAATAGCATTTCGATTAGTTAGTAGATTAGGTCATTTTATTTATTATTTTTATTATAAAAAAAAAAAATTTGAACTACCTGCAATAAGCTGCATATCTGTAGGACAACCATCTAGGACTGAATGAGCAGCATCTAGTTTATTTTTACTGCATTACATACATTGCATGAAGAAAGCTGGAGTAAGGTACGTCTTCTCTCGAGCATCAATTACCTATTATGCTTATGCATTGAACCTTAATCTAAGACCACTAAAGTGCTGAAATCAAATTAATTCAGTGGTCACTTTAAAAATTGGGACTGCTAAGAGGTTGGACTTTAAAATCTGTGACTGAAAATTATGTGCAAAAGGATCCTATTTGCGAAATTTCAAAAATCAAAACATGATCGTATGTTTGCACACTTGAGACACTGTGCACCTCACACATAAGGTCACTAGATAAATTCCTACCTCTCCTCTTTTGCACCACAAGGGAAGTTACTCGAAAATCAACAAGCCTATCCACCAAGTTACTCCGGTTCCTCGTGTGTGGGTTCGATTCAAGACTTCCATCCCTTGCGAGTAGGTTATAGGCACCAGCGAAGGTTGGCCTAGGAAGCGTAATTTTTTTTTTGCAAAACTTGTTTGGTCATCAACTGAACATATAATTCTAAAACCTACAATCTACTAAAAACAAATCCCATTGAATTTGTGTTTGCTTTAACAGTAGAACTCTCTAGGAAGTTTCTGCTTGTATTCTGAATTCTTCTAAATCCTAAGAGAGTTAAAATTGTTTTGCTTAATGGATCACCCTTACTCCTATCAGTTAGATTATCAGAGTCAATACTTCCCATCTTTTAATTAGGTTCCCATGCCTCGAGCGTATCCATCCTTTGATGGGTACATTGATAATTCATGAGATCATTCTTATTCTTATCCTGGGAGTACTGGCTTGATAACTCCCACTTTTGAGCAGAGCCTAGGAGCGGGATTTTTCAACCCTGAAATCCCTACTTCCATGCAAACACCCAACCCTCCCACCCTTCATGATTTTCCTTATTGAGGTTGGACCAATGCCCCTAGGCAACCAGAGCCTGAAATTGACTATCCTTCCCAACTTGATAATAGTAGCCTCTCCTCTTTTATGATAGAAATGCAAAAATAGCAAAAGGAAATGATGGAATCAATGGGAGAGATGTTGAGGAATAGTCAACAGTTAAATGAAGAAATAAGACAGCTTAGCTACACGCTTCCCAATAATTTTGATCCCTACCCATACGACCATGATCATGAAAATAATTCTGAGGAAACCATTGACAATAGGGATCCAGTTTTATCTAGCTATCACTTAGACTCTCCCAATGAGACACGACCACTAGAGGACAACGATCATAGTGATTGTCCACCCGAGCTTTATTGGAGTCAAAAGCAAGGGAAGATGGTACCTCTTGAAGACCTTGACCCCAATGACAGTATTCTCCTTACCCCTACCAACCCGGGTCAAGGTTGTATTGTTCCTATCACTTCCCCTATTGATTATTTGGTGGAATCCCATTCTACCCTTAGTGAGCCTACTCCTAACCCACCACTTAGGGAATCAACACCTACCATTCAATATCCTGAGGATTTAAATGCACCTAATGAAGGTGATCCTAAGGGAATGGAGGTTGAATTAGATCAATTTTGGTCTCAAGGATATAAACAATCTATTTCAGAAAATGAGGATGCCCCAATAGAAGAACCTAGACTGAAAATCTGGAGTGAATCACAAGAGAATTATTTATTATTTAAGAATTTACCTCCAGAGGATATAAAGAATATGGTGAAATCCAGATTCCTCCCTTCTTTTGAGAGTCATCCTCAATCAAAATAGGAGTTGTTATTAGAGGAGGAAAAACAAAATAGAGAGAAATCTATGGGAGACTCTCAGGGACAAAACATGTCAATTGAGGATTTATACCTCGAGAAGAATAACAAATTCAGTAATATAGGCTTTCGTCAAAACATTAAGACTGATCCTCCTTTGGGAATAATTGAGGATACTGATCCAACTCCTAATGAATCACATATACACCCCGACAAAAATTTGAGTGAACCAAATGAATCTGGGGATGAGCTTAATGATAAGGATTCTGACATTCGGACCCAGCCATCAAAGAGTTGTAATTTGGAGTCTACCCTTTATTCAAATATGACTCCGATCATTAATGTTAGGCAGGGTAAACTGAAGTTGTCAACAATTGTTAGGGAGTATACACAATCTGAATCATTGTTGGAATTGGACCTGACACCGACTAAGCCCTCATTAGACTTAACCATTACCTTCCAACACTACAAACAACCCTTATACTCCCTAACCAATCCTTGGCTCAGATCTCTGCTCATGTTCATTCTTTCTAGAGAACATATCACGCCAATACATCCTCGGGTAGAATGGCGAGTGTGGATTGATGCTTGTACTTTTACTCTCGCCATTCAAGGGTTTGAACTAATAATGTTTATATATTTTAAAACCCATCCTGCACTGGAGGATCCTTGTAATCCTCCACTTATTCCGTTTTGGGAGGCCCCTTTTCATATTCCGTTTATTATTCCTAGACCTCCCAAGGTAGCCAACGAGGTTCTTCACTTTCATATCTTCTGGCGAGCATTTGGTATTACGTTGCATCATTAGCTCGCCAACATCTATGGCTATCTGTTTTCTAGGCCCGCACTGTTACGCATATTTTTAGGGCCTAACTTTTTCTGTTTGGAACCAGACTTACAGGTTCCTTCTAAGTCTGGCTACTGACAGAAAATGCAGTGCTTGTTGGGAGGCAACCCAACGGTCGGAATAACACCGTTGTCAGGTGATGTTTTTCCTTCCTCCTCCTATTTTAATTTTACAATGGGGACATTGTAGGATTTAGGCATGGGGGGTGCATTTGCATTTTAGGAAGTATTCATGCATTTAGGTTAGCATATAAAAAAAAAAGTCCTCTTTTCTTGAGTTGAATGGGTTAGTCCCTAGCAGAATACCTTTGTCATTGGAGGTTTTTCTTCTTGAACTATTTCTTAAGTTTAGAATCCAGTACATTTATTTCACGTGCACGTAGACTGGGTAATGAATCCTTGAGGAAAACCAATAAGCATTTGTAATCTACTGAACCCTTGGACAGTTAATAGGGAGTCAGGCATACTATCTTCTAGTAGATCCACCTCATATTTGTGAGATGAAAGTAGAGAGATTACTAGTGCACTAAGTCTAGTGCAAGGACTCTTGAGTTTTGGACAATTAGATGATGACACTTCAGAGTTAGGCATAGTTTTCGCTCTTTGTTCCTGTGTGCGTACTTTGTGTGAATTC
This sequence comes from Thalassia testudinum, assembly GCA_037157565.1. Taxonomy (NCBI): domain Eukaryota; kingdom Viridiplantae; phylum Streptophyta; class Magnoliopsida; order Alismatales; family Hydrocharitaceae; genus Thalassia; species Thalassia testudinum. Next base: position 154,367,836 of record JAZHRO010000031.1, read on the forward strand.
CTGAGAGTCACCAAATAAGGCAAATACACAGAGATTGAGTTTTAATAAAGCTATGACTATGGTGGATGGTTATGACCGTCCTTCATATAGTCCTCGACTAAAGGAGGGTAATAGTGTCAAAGGTCAGAAATACACCTGTCCTATCCATTCCTTCCCGATGCCAAGAATAGGCACTTCCATCAAATAAGCCACACAATATCCTCTCGACCATCATCATCCCTAATAATGCCTCATAAATAAGAATATATATCATGTTGTGTTGATTAATAATGAAAAAAAAAAGAGAGAGAAAAAAAAGAAGAAAAGAGAGAAAGAAAAGAAAAAGAAAAGAGTCCAGGGTTATCATTGTAACACTGTTTCTGAGGCAACAAAACACTTATCGCGTTCCACCAAATATGACACATACCTACCTTTCAGTATTTTTGATCGTCCGAATACTGGTTGAGGACTCTAACTTAGTTGTAGAGTTATTGAGACTTTAATTAAAGTGTGGATGCCATGTGAGGCCACCAAACAGTGAGTATAATTACTAAATCTGGCAAGATTTGTGATCTCAGAAAGAAAAGAAAAGAAAATAGTGAGCACCCAGGAACATTAAGAGAGCACAGTTGTTTAGCCTCTCTCTGAGTTGACTTTTCTAATAGTCTAGAGATCTAGAGTCTGTAGTACTAGACTACATGTAGCACCAGATGAGTGTGTGCCACCAAATACAAATCCATTCTACTCAATATCTCCTACCTAAGTCAAAGGCTGGGGTCAAATTACAGATTATCTTCTACTTTATCCTTGAGGGAAGTAGTTGCCTCTCCCGACAGAAATACTTACCAAGGGTGAAGTACGAACTTCCAATGAGAATTAGCTTTTTCACGTGGATCTATTACTTAGGCTTTTATCACGTCACATTTGTCTGGATCTCTAAAGTTTTGAAATAAGAAAAGAAGAAATCTTCTGATTACTTCTATTATTTTTCATTTTTGCTAGGGACTATCAAATCTTAGGCATGGGGGTATTTGATGAGTCCATTTTAATGGACTATTGTTACGTCTAAGTAATTCTATCTCAACATTGTATGTTTGTTAATAACTATATTAAGTTATAGAATGATTGCATCCACCATTATTTAAGTTTACATCTATTTTATCTCATTCTATAACTTAATATGTAATTATTTTATGTTTCATTATTGTAGGATTAATGTTGAAAAGAAAAGGGTGGTAAAAGCAATTTCTCCTCCAACCAGCCTCAACCACACCTTCCCCAACAGCCGCCAGCCTCAATAACACCTCCCCAACAGTCTCCTGCCAAAATTAGTAAAGGGATTTGAAAATCCCTTAATTGGCATGGGGGAGAGGAGTTAAGAGGAGGCGGGGCAAAGGAGAGAGAGGAGATCTTCTTCCTCCCCCTTGAGGGGATATCCACTACGTGCACTGCAAACATTGAAGGCTTGCACTGTGCACCCACCGCCAGCCACAGCCTCTACTGCAAGCATTACACCAGCCTGCACCAAGCACAGCCAAGCGCCCTCCAGCGCTCACACCACCCCAGCCTGCCCTCGCGCACCTGCACAACACCATCACCTCGCCCCCCCTCCAGTGCCATCACCTTCACGCTACTGCACCAAGCACCACCACCGCGCCCTTCCAACGCTCACACCGCCCTGCACCTTGCACGCCCTCCATCTCCTGCAAGCTTGTTCAAGCGCTCCGCCCCACCCGTGCACCCGCACAACACCCAACCCGCGCCCCCTCCAGCACCTGCCTCCAGCGCCAAGCCCGCAGGCGCCCCTTCAAGCCTGCAGCCGCGCCTTCAAGCACCCGCAAGCGCTGCGTCTCCTTCACCCTCCAGCGCAGGCACGCCCTCTGCAGGCGCTGCAGAACGCCCGCATGCCCCTACAGCCTCCCTCCAGTGCCTTCGCGTGCCCGCACCACCACCAGCACCTGCAGCATGCGTGGCCGGCTGCAACTTCTCCACCATCGCCACTTCAACTCCATCGGCCGACCACCACCAACCTCCTCGCGATGTGCCACTGCCGCCATTGTGAAGCACTCGTCGAGATGCATCTCTACGTGCGACCTCGCCATTAGCCATCGACCCACGCTTGCGCACGGAAGAGAGAGGCAAAAACCTTTGTTTTTCATTCAATTAGTAATTACGGAAAATGCCATTGTGAAACGTCCTATTCATTTATTTACCAAATTAATATATTAAGGTGAATTTGCACGCATATCTCTCTATTCATTATAAATTGCTTCTGATTGAGTATTTCATGAATTAGATAATAGCATGACCCATTGATTATCGTAAATAAGGAATGTTTTACGGGAAATTAGTAGTTACCTTGATTATCATTACCAAGATCATTAGAATATTATATTGTCATAATTTTGCATATAAACCCCTTTAGTTTTAATTAATTGCTTAGAATGAGAATTCATGAGGGTAACAAGTTGCACTACGGAATATGCATATCCACTGAGATTCCCTAATAAACAAGACACTATTTACTAGTTTAAATAGGCTATTTCCTCCCTGTGGAGACGACCTGACTATTCGTGGTTAGATTCTGAAAATTAAAATATTTTGAAAAGCGATTTTCTACCACGCGATTAAATACGACACATTATTTTGTGTTAAAGTTTTCAACGAAAACGAAGATCGCTCTTTCAAATGTAACCAGCAATTACATTTGAGTTAGATGTCTAATTGGAAAATTAGACATCTAATTTGTGAAACCCTATGTATTTGGTTTCTGAAATCAAACACACAGAGCAATACACCTAGTAGCAAGTCAGCAAATCACCCTATTTGTCAACTTATATTGTTGTAGTCAAATGTCTGGCTTGATCATCAAACGCCCAACTACATTGGCAATTTATTCTTGATAAACAATGGTGGCACGTCATTGTAATTAGACGACCTAGGCGAAAATAAGTCGACTGGTTATTGAGTAACCGAACATCTGATGAGTAGCCCAGTCATCTAATTACCATGGAACTTGGTTCTGAAGTTGCGTCTATTGAAACTAGTTGACTAGTAAGAGTTGTTGGTCGACCAACCAGTATGCAAAAGTTGATTTTGCTGCATTTACTATCCAAAATCAAATCAAATTCAATTTAACCATTACAAAAAAACCCAATACAATTGTTGGAGAACATTCATTTGTTTTTCTAGTGAATTTTTTGGATTTTGTTTATTTTTTATTAATGCCCTAGTTCTTGTGGATGTAATCCTCGTAGAAGTAGACACGTAGGTTTTCCAAACCAAACAAGCCCAAAAGATTATCATGAAAATTAATTTCAAAATTAATTAAATTAATTTCTAGATTAAAAGGATTTCAAAATAATAAGATATCATTGCATTCCACATAATCTCAAATGAGGATTACAATTACTAAAATAACTAATCATGCTTACTTGATTAATTAATAATCATAAGAGAAAAGGCAATTGCATTCTTGGACAAGTGATATTATGGGTTTTTCATCTATATGCCAGTTTTATTCAACGATTTCGATGGTTTTGATTGTGTAATGTTTATGATGATGAGATCATCTAAGCATATAGTTGAAGTTTCGGCCCTACCAGGAGGGGGTGACGTAATAATTGCGGAATTGAAATGTAAATAATCTCAAAAAAAGACAATCACACAAAGTACACAAGAATTTATAGGTGGAAACCCAAATCGGGTGAAAACCACCACCTAACCCTCTCGAGTTAGGATTTTCCGATCAACCAAGTTGATCAAAATCCACTAAACCGGATCACTTTAAATGAGGGTGATTCAACCTCAATACAACCACGCTACTTAAACGAGGGTAGCGTACCTCAACCCCTTCTCTCCACGAGAAGGATTTTGTCTCGCAAAGGAGACGGGAATTCGCAAAGTGAATACCCAACCAAATAACAAAGATAAAATAAACAAGTAATCCTATAGAGCCAACAAAGTAATTTTAAACCTAGCTTCTATAGGAATTAGGAAACTCCCCTTTGCAAGGAGTGCGTCGAGTTGATGACGCGGTGCGTGAGCCACGCGACAGCTCAACTTCGCTCTTGTGGACTATGGCGGGAGAGCGGGTGCGCAACAGCTTGATACTCTCAAGAGAATGGAGCTTGAGCTTGGAGAGCAAGAGGGACACAAAAAGGTTTTAAAGTATATTACAAGGTGTGTCTTGGTGTTTCTAGGTGTGTGTTTGTGTTGCAAAGGTTCCCCTCTATTTATAGGGGCCTTAGGAAGGCTTTGGAAGGCTTAGGAAAGGTTCTATAGCCGTTGGGAACAAAGCCCAAGAGAATCAGCCCGAAATCAGGAACAATCATTGTTCTGACAGGCTTATCAGACGTCTAATTCTTGCATCAGACGTCTAGAACTTCACTTTAAGACGTCTGATTTTGGGTGGGTCTCTTCCTGACTTGAATCAGATCTAAACAGGGTTCTAGCGCAAGTCCATCAGACGACATATAGGACGTCTGGCACTATGTCTGGACGTCTGGAAACCTACTTTTACTGTGGGAATGGATTTTCCAAACGTTGCAACGGCTATAAAATCTCTGAGAAGAGATTTTGGGTCAGCCGAGGCAAAACGGTCAATTATCAGACGTCTGGACAGTCCTATGGACGTCTGATAAGGCTCTAACGGTCATATTCTTGAGTGTATGCTAAGCCAGCCAATGGTCCACTAATTGCACATCTGGCAAATCCATCAGACGTCTCCTAAGACATCTGGTCTAAGGTCTAGACGTCTGATTTCATCAGACAGAACTAACTATGTCCAGCCTAATAGTTATCAGACGTCTGAAACAACAGTCAGACGTCTTAAAATACTTTATTAGACGTCTAATTTGGGAATTAGACATCTGGAAACTCTGTTTGAACCTTATATTGGTTTTCTAAGTGTTCTACAGAAAACCTAAGTATCCTAGGGTTGTGCAGGTGTTCCTAGGACTACTGTTAGGGTACTTTGAGGCTCTTTAACATAATTTTCTAAGGAAATAAAGAGCAACAAAAGAAACGAAAAATACAACAAGTACAAGAGAAGGAAATCTATCCTATTCTTCATTTCCTTCCATCTTTAATCTATCGCTCCTCGGGAATCTCTTCTGTTTTCCATCAAGCTCGTCCAATCCGTCCTGGATGCGAGCTCGAACTCCGTCTAATCACGTATCCATTTGCGATTGACCTGAAATCTAGGACTCAAAGCGCAAATATTAAATGACACGTGTTTTGTTATCATCAAAATAAATGATCGTGGTGCTCTAGCACCAACAATAGTGTCAAGCAATTATGAGTGTGTTGAGTTATTTTCTTATGATCCATTTGATTTGAGAAATTTTACATATTAAGTAATTTTATGTGTATGGAATGCTTTATGTATGTGATTATGATGAATGGGATACAATCTCAAACACACAACATAGGAAAAGATTAGAATACATTTCTAATTTTAGATTAGGTCGAGAATAGTTAATTTAATAGGATTAAATTGAGCTTTTTCTCAAATAAGACCTAGTCAAATTTCCAATAGGACTAGTTCCCTCTTTCAAATGTGCCAACGAATCAGTCATGGTGATGATGATTCATGGTCCCCATCAAGGTGAGGGAATTGTAACTATGGGTTTATACCAATGAGTTCGTTTCCCAATGGGAGGGCATTAGTATGGAATATGATGGGAACACCATCATAAGCCCTAACTAGCTACTTTTAATCAGGTTTGATGGATAAATGCTCCTACATAATCATCTGAGATCATAATTTCATGATATCGTGATTTGAGAAGAAAACAGAAAATCAAGGTTAATTCCATAATTTTAACAGCACATCTTGAACACAGATTAACCATGGGGCCTGTTAGAGGTTAATTAAGGGTCAAATGAGCATTAAAGTCCAAAATATGGGTCCATACAAATAAAAACAGGATTTCACGCATTTCGAGAACTACAATAGCATACAAAACCCTGATTTCAGGCCTACTCAAATTAAAGAGGTTCTGGTCAGGATAAAATTTATATAAGCTTCTTAAAATTCATAAAAAAATATTCTAAGAGGTTTGGTACCCTTAGTGTAACCATCTGAACCTATTTTGACCTTGAACAGAGTCGTATACGAAATTTTACCCTAATTTGGGCTCCTATTCAAATTACCGAGTTAAACATGGTCAAAAGTGAAATCCGATTTCACCATTAGATTCCTTAGGTTAAAATTAGGTTTGTACCAAAATTTTGGACCCAGTCAGAGTCCATCTTGACCTAGTTTGCAATTTAACCCTTTAAAACTATATTTCTTACATTTAACCCCTCAGGTTTCGAATTCTTTGCCTCTAGCCCCCTAACTTTTCATCATTTTCCTCAAATAGGTCCTCACCGCCATTACATCTGAACGCATCTGCAACCGACCTTCAAACAAGGAAATCTCCATGATTCTTCAACCAAATCCTCCCAAAATTAGAAGGAACAATCTTCAAGAGATCCTCTTTTGATTGAACCGCCTCATGATCTTTGGTTTGCACCGTAGAGCTAGTGCAAACTCTGTGAAATCAAGGATTCTTCTCCTTGATTTCTCAACCCAATCAAGATCTTTTCCTCATCTAGAGCTTGATTTGAAGCTCTATAAAAGCTTCCCTACGCACGGCTGTCCTTTCTAGCTTAGAAAAGATGAAGACCTTCCTCTCCTCCTCTCCAGTCAACATCTCTTCAAGCTCCAATGAGCTTCTCCGCCCTTCTCATCAAGCCGATCAATGGCCAAATTGATCAGCTCAACCTCTTCAGCTCTTCGTCACAACCACGTTCAACCAAAGATCGGTAGTCTCCATCTTCTCCTACTCTGTCGCTCACTCACTATCGACTTCTCCTTCTCCGGCACTGACCCATCATAGCCGGCTGCCTCCATCCACTTTCTCCCACTCTAAGTCTCCCATTTTCTTTGTCTCTTCCTCCTGATCTTCTACAACCCCTTAGACTCTAGGTTCACGCACCACACCGCCTGCACCCACTCCATCTTCCTCATGTCTGGCATGAGCTCGCGTCGACACCACACACACGTAAACACCCACAACACCTCCACAACGTCCACCGGGACCTACTCAGTAAAACCCTCAAAGAAATTTCTGGCTGTCACTGCTCTTCCACCCTGTCGAACACACGCATTCCTACACACCTTCACTGACCTCGACAGAGCTCCACCAAGCTCACCACACCCTAAAACCACCACGGTTACACTCGTCGCTTCACAGCGAAGCATTTAAGGATCTTTGACGAGGTTGCAAGGAGGTATTGCGTGTTTCAGGTGTACGTCAAAGCTTCATCACCACCTTCATCTTCCCCAACCACGTTTGACCGCCTCCAACCATTATTTGACCTGTTGCAGCCTCAGATTGAAGAGGTTTCAGTATGAGAGTTCTTTTGCACCAGAAATCGAGCGAGACGTCAAAGGGATTTACTCCAACTCCGCAAGGATCCTAATGGGAACACTATCATGGGCCCAAACTGGTTACTTTTAGTCTAGAATAAAAGATAAAAGCTCCTACATATCCATCTGAAGGTCATAACAACACTTCAGACTGTTTTGAGGAGAGAACAGAGAACTAGCGTTAATTCTATAATTTTAACAGCATATCATGAACACAGAATAAACCAAGGGGTTTACTAGGGGTAAAATAAAGGTCAAATGAGCATTAAAGTCTAATAAGTGGGTCAATGCAGACAGAAATGGGTTTTCGTGCATTTCGAGAATTAACAATAACCCAAAATCCTAATTTTAGATCTGCTTGAATAATAGAAGTTATGGTTAGGATAAATTCCATGTAAACCTTCTAAAAATCATAAAAAAATATTTTATAAGATTTGGTATCCTTGATTTGACCATTGGAATCCATTTTGACCTTAAACAGTCTCAAACAGAAAGTTACCTTAATTTAGGTTTCTATGCAAATTACCCAGTCAAATTTGGTCAAAACAAAAATCCAACTTCACCACTAGATTCCTTGGGTCAAAATTAGGCTTTTACCAAAATTTGGGCCCAATCAGAGATTATTTTGACCTAGTTTGCATTTTGGTCCATTCAGACTCTTTCCCTCTCACATACACCCTTAACTTTCAAAAATCCTTACGAACAGTCCCCCAACTTTGTCATCTTCTTCGCAATTGGGTCCCTTCTGCCATGGCAGGTGTGAACCCATGAAATCGAGCTTCCAATCAAGGATTCCACCCTGATTGCTCGGTCAATCCCTTCCAAAATTGGAAGGGATGATCCTGAGGATATTCTTCATCACCTAAACCTAGAATTTGATTCCAAATCCTTCCATGTTGCTCGTGCGAACCCTCGAATTCCAAGGATCCTCCTAAAAATGAAAGCTTCACAAGATTGTTTCCAAGCTTGGAAGCTTGCTTGAAGCTCTATAAAAGCCTCTACATTGTAGAGCCAAACTCCTTAGTGAGTTTTTGACCCAAGAAACCCTCTTCTTCTCCTACCTCCGGCCAACTTGAACTCTGCTCCAGCGACTCCCTTCCTCCGGTCTCCTCGCCTGCTGCCACATACTATAAGCAGCAAGCTTATCCTCCCCAAGTTCCTCCGCGCCTGGCCATACCTGCAAGGGGGTCTCTACCCCTTCAAAGCATCGCCGTCTACCTCCCAAAGCCACCTTCACCTCCAGCACCAGCCAATCATAGCTAGTGCCATCTCCACATCTCCATCGTCTGCAACTGTCCTCACTCAACTCTGCACCTCCCACTAATCCATTTCACACCCTTGCTACCCACTTCAGAATGCTCCCTCGCTCGCACCAACGTTGTCTCCCCCGTCTCCGACGTACCTCCAATGACCTCGTAAATCCACTACACCAAAACTCCTCCCACTGATCCAGAGACGTCCACCATGCTTCACTAACCAAAACCCCTCAAGTATTTGAGGGGATTGGCCGCACACTGACTCCACCCAAATCGAACACCTCTACACTGTCGTCTCGAGGTCATCAGACCTCTATTGGAACCTTGTTCCACATCTTGTTTTGGTGTTAACAAAATTATTATTGATTAATGTTTGCAATTGAGTTCTTTTCAGATTTAGGTGAAGATCAAAGCAAATAGGAAGTGATAGAGGCATGATGATGAGAAAGAGAAGATGATGACAAGGAGGAGGCAAGATGACAAGGATGAGTCGAGGAGAAGAAGATCATCTTGGACCTTTATTTTTTTTAGTTTAGTTTTTTATTTATAGAATGTATGCCTCTTAACAAAAGAATATAACTTATATCGTAAAAATAATTAGAGATAAATTAGGATTAATATTGAGATCATTTTCAAAGAACGTAATTGATTAAATCACTTAAAAAACGTACTTGTTAACCCACAAGTACCGGTACTAAAGTTTAGTATCGGTACATGTGAGTTATAGGTTTGGTTTTTTCAAAGAAACAAACCTGTACCCCGCAAGTACCGATACTCATGATCAGTACCAATACTGGAGGGAACGAGTACCGATACTCATGATCAGTACCGGTACAAGTGGGTTACAGATTTATGTTAAGAGTTTGAAACCCAAATCTGGAAGCAATGAATACCGGTACCCATACTTTAGTACCGGTACCAGGTAGCCGTTGGCTCAAAACTGAATGGCTAGAAAATTAATTTTGGCTGTATGAACGTTGGGATTTAAACCCCAACATCTAGTAGACGAGCCACTAAGGTCCTAACTCTATAAATAAACACTTGAACCCTTAGTTTGCACATAAAAAATGGGGAAGAAAAATTCCAGAGCTATATTTCATATTTTCACAATATTTTCAAGAGAAGGAATATTTTGCTACTCTCAATCTCTGTACAGATTTGCAAGCGCATCGACATGATTTATTCACGCATTGTCAAGGCATTCACATTCATTCTAGGCTCTCAAATTGGTTTTAATTTTATATTATTGTTGAGAGGCTTAGGTATTTTGTTGTAAGATTCCTATTTGTCTTCCTCCAGTGCTTATTTTTATTTGAGCATTTACTCGTTGGGTTGTAACAAACCCATTTTTGTACTTGGGTTGAGGTAACCTTTTAATGACCTCAGCTTAGTAAATTGATTCCCCAGGGGTTGAGAAAATCGAGTTAAAAACCCTAAGCTGATAGGCTTAGGTAGTGGAGTACCCAAGTGAGTGGGGGAATCGATATACATTTTGTGTCCTTTGTGGTTTGAGTTGATTGTGCAAATCTTTCTTGTTATTACTAATATTGTGCTTGAGTGTTTGCACACATAGCCAAATCCTATCTTTAGATCCTATCAGGTGGTATCAGAGCCCAATTGCAAGAAGACATAACAACTCAACTTGCGTTGGCATCATTCTAAAGGCGCATCGAAGGACAGTCTTCTACCCATTCTCCCTATTTCGAAGGGGCGGACTATGGGTATTGGAATACGAGGATGGAAATCTTCCTCAAGGCCATGAATGAGGACTTGTGGACTCTTATTCAAAAGAAGTACATGGATCCAGAGCCGCAGGAAGGTGTTGTTTGAACCCAGGACTAAAAGAAAAAGATCACGGGAAATGCAAAAGCGATAAACGTACTCTATTGTGCGTTATCGAGGGAAGAATTTAACCATATCTCCACATGCGAATCCACATACGAGATATGAAATATGCTGCAAGTCACCTATGAAGGTACAAGTAAGATAAAAGAAACACATATTTCTATTCTAACAGAAAGCTATGAGTGTTTCAGGATGTAGAAAGGAGAAACAATCAAGGACATGTACACAAGATCTGGAGAAATCATGAATCCAATGAAAAATCTAGGAGTCAAGCTGAAAGAGGAGCAGCTTGTAAGAAAGGTCTTGAGACCACTTACAAGCGATTGGTCTCCAAAGACCACAGCAATCCAAGAGGCAAAGGATCTATCCACTCTCCCCTTGGATGATCTGATTGAAAGCCTCATGGTGTATGAAGTTCAATTGGAGAACATAAAGAAGAGCAAGGAGAAGGCAACAAGTAGGAAGAAAAGTATTACTTTTAGAGCAATCATAGAGGACTCAGACTTAATAACACTAGAATCCAAAGACGAGGAGATGGAAATGCTTACTAGGAAATTCCAGAAATTCCTCAAGAAACAAGGTAAGCAAGTCAATAAAATTTCAACTAATGTTATTTGCTGTGAGTGCAAGAAAAATGGCCACTTGTGAAAGGGTTGCCCTGTAAACGAGGACAATAAGAAAGAAACAAAGGAGCTTAAGAAGAAGAAGAAGTAGAAAGTATTTAAAGCGATATGGTATGATAGCAACTTCGACATGGACACCAACTCTAGCGAATTGGATGACGATGAGGTCGCACATCTTTGCTTGGTAGCAACTACGGATGACACAGACAATGAAGTAAATCTTTATTTCTCTTTGAAGAATTATTAAAAGCTTATGAAGAACTATATCATAAAGCTAAGTCATTTAAAAAGGAAAATAAGGTTTTAGAGAATAATTATCAAACATTAGAATTAGAAAAATCATGTTTAGAAATGGAATTTGAAATGTCAAAAGAGACTAATAATCAGTTGCATGCAAAAATAGTAGAGCTAGAAGATATTTATGAGCATTTTGAGGGAACTTTAAATAATCTTGAAACAACAACAAGGTTAAATACTGAATTTTGTGATGCACTAAAATCAAAATTTCAGAGTAAAAAGAATACACAAAATGAATCACATGCACCTAGACATGCATGGATGTACCAAAAGGCCAAAAATCCCAAGAATTATAGATTTAACACAAGAAAGGTCTATAAATCCTAGGGTTTGAAAGGTACTAACTTGAAAGGACCCACAAGAAAATGGGTACCTAGAAAAGATATTTTACATTATTTTGCAGGAATAGATCAAAGAGATCAGTGGGTGTTCAAGGCACACAACGGGACACTTCAATCATTCTATAGGCTAAATGAAGACCAAGAACAATGGCCTAACGGAGCTTGGTACCCACATTCATCATTCTACTATTGGTAAATGTTATGGTATGATATTCTTTACCCTTTCATTTTTTATGGTTGACAAAAGGGGGAGAAAAATAAAGGAAAAATAGTAATATTTTTAGGAGGAGCATATATTGAGGGGGATGATTAAAGTAAAAGTTTTTTCCTTCATATAACATTGTTAAAATTTATTTTTTCTTATAATTATCTATTTGCAAGATAATTTTGTCAACACCAAAAAGGGGGAGATTGTTGGAACCTTGTTCCACATCTTGTTTTGGTATTAACAAAATTATTATTAATTAATGTTTGCAATTGAGTTCTTTTCAGATTTAGGTGAAGATCAAGGCAAACAAGAAGTGATGAAGGCATGATAATGAGAAAGAGAAGATGATGACAAGGAAGAGGCAAGATGACAAGGATGAGTCGAGGAGAAGAAGATCATCTTCGACCTTTATTTTTTTTAGTTTAGTTTTTTATTTATAGAATGTATTGCTCTTAACAAAGGAATATAACTTAGATTGTAAAAATAATTAGAGATAAATTAGGATTAATATTGAGATCATTTTCAAAGAACGTAATTGATTAAATCACTTAAAAAAGGTACTTGTTAACCCACAAGTACCGGTACTAAAGTTTAGTACCGGTACATGTGAGTTACAGGTTTGGTTTTTTCAAAGAAACAAATCTATACCCCGCGAGTACCGATACTCATGATCAGTACCGGTACTAGAGGCAACAAGTACCGGTACTCATGATCAGTACCTGTACAAGTGGGTTACAGATTTGTGTTAAGAGTTTGAAACCCAAATCTGGAAGCAGTGAATACCGGTACCCATACTTTAGTACCGGTACCAAGTAGCCGTTGGCTCAAAACTAAATGGCTAGAAAATTAATTTTGGCTGTATGAATGTTGGGATTTAAACCTCAACGTCTAGTAGACGAGCCACTAAGGTCCTAACTCTATAAATAAACCCTTGGACCCTTAGTTTACACATAAGAAATAGAGAAGAAAAATTCTAGAGCTATATTTCATATTTTCACAATATTTTCAAGAGATGGAATATTTTGCTACTCTCAATCTCTGTACGGATTTGCAAGCACATCGACATGATTTCTTCATGCATTGTCAAGGCATTCACATTCATTCTAGGCTCTCAAATTGGTATTAATTTTATATTATTGTTGAGAGGCTTAGGTATTTTGTTGTAAGATTATTATTTGTCTTCCACCAGTGCTTATTTTTATTTGAGCATTTGCTCGTTGGGTTGTAACAAACCCACTTTTGTACTTGGGTGGAGGTAACCTGTTAATTACCTCGGTTTAGTAAATTGGTTCCCTCGGGGTTGAGAGAATCGGGTTAAAAACCATAAGCTGGGAGGCTTAGGTAGTGGAGTACTCAAGTGAGTGGGGAACTACTATACATTTTATGTCCTTTGTGGTTTGAATTAATTGTGCAAATCTTTCTTGTTATTACTAATATTGTGCTTGAGTGTTTGCGCACATAGCCAAATCCTATCTTTAGATCCTATCAACCTCGTCATGCTCATGCACACCACACCGCACCACCACTGCACTTGCCTCTCCACGGCGATCCTTCCAAGCCTATTTGACGTGGCCGCAAGGCTGTTCTCATGATTTCAAGTCTTCACCGGGTGATGGCGCCGCCCTCGACTTCTCCGATGACACCTGCAATCCTCCAGCCACAACCTCTCCAGGTTTCACTCCTAAGCTTCGCGAGTAACTCCCAAGCATCCTTCCAGACTCGCAATGGACGAAGCAAGTGCCCCTTTCAACTGCAATTGGAGCTACATCTACAGCATCTGCACGGAGAAGACTATGGGACTAGATAGTCCCACATAGTGTACATAGCAGCGATTCGTGCTGCATATAAGGGATTTGTGACCCCCGTTCTTCACCCAAGAACACGGAGGTCGGGTCCCCTTCACCTTCACACCCGCTTACCTGGCCAAGCACTCCTCGCCTGCGACCACGCCCACAGGTCTGGACCCTGTTCATGCCCGGTTACCCACCCGATTACCGGACTAAACCTGGGTTTCTGAGAAAAGGAAGAAGTGGAAAGATAGAGGGGGGGTTTTCCCTCTACTACTCTCTACACTTAGCGTATTCTGAAAGGCCTTTGCCTCTGTGCTATGGTTGCCTCCTTCACTTGAGGTACAAAGGAAGAAGAGAAGAGGCCTTTGCCTCTATTCTATTGAAGCTGATCCCCTTGAGCACTTAAGGCATCTGAAGCCTTGCACCTTCATCTGATATTTGTTGATTCTGAAGGCTGCTATTGATTCATTTGAGTTGGTTGACGTGGAATATTGGTTTGATAATTACTGTTTAAATATTTGAGATACTTAAGCTTAACTTCAAAAAGGTTAATTGGATATTCAAATCACCATTTTAACACATTCTTTTTGCACTGTGATACTTGATTTCACCTATATATCATTTTGAATTGTTCTAACTAAAGTTTTGATCATAATTGCTTTTATTTCTTGTGATTAGTGAGATTGAATTGCCATTACTTGCTCCCTATGTTCGAGCTTGGACTCTTTTCTGAATCTGAGTTACAAATTTAAATGATTTGAGTGATTTTGCTCTATACTACGGTGCATTTTCTGAACAAATGATGAATTCGCATAAACATTTTGGCACCGTTGCCAGGGAGCAATGCGCAATTTGATTTCACTGATTACAACTTTTGATCTAATACTAACTTGCTCTATATATTTTGCTGTGTTTGTGTGAGGTACACAGAGAAGATCGACCACACAACAACCACTCCAAGGGCAGGTAATCTCATTTCCATCTTCTTAAGCCCCTTATTTCTGGAAAGAATTGAAAAGGAAATCAATTAGGATCAAACTTGCATTATTTTCATAGAATTAATCACCCAAGTTGCCTGGTTTGATTTTCTAGAGATCCCCATCCAGATTTCTGCACCTACTAAGGACTTAAGGTGCCTAGGGCTATTCACCTTCTTGATTGAGCCCTAGGTACTACATTTGGAAAGAACTAATTAGACCAAAAAGAACCAAATTAGGGTTTCCATCTTAGGGTTGAGAAAACACACTTTCCTGAAATAAAGAGAATTGATTTTTCCCGCATTATGTGTCACCTAAACCCATACTTGAATTGACCTAATCAATAAAACCCTAAAAGAAGGCTCAAATCATTCACTTGAATCCTAAAAAATTGGGACTTAATAACCTGTTTGCAAACTACTCAGGGTGATTTTTGGGATCATTACCCAACTCATCCTCAACCTTAGGGCAGGTTAGGTGAAGTTGATCCACCTTGTGGGTCAACCAACCTTCAAATTAGGTCACAAGTCACAATCAACTCTAAAAGTTCAAATGAAATTCCAAGCACCTTAATTCAAGTTTAAAATTTGATAGACTTAAGAGGTGAAGTTATTCATTCTGGTCTACTTGGATCCGCGGTGACAAGGAAGGTCAGGTGGGGGAACCTTGTAACCCATGGGGATGCTCTACTGTGTAGGGGTCTTTGTGGGACTCTCCCTTCCTGGCTCCCCAAGTATTTCTCGGGTGGATGACTTTCTGATCAAGAGGTATCATCTGCCTCGACCTCCTTAGTCATCCAAAAGTTTTTGGGTGCCTCGATTGGGTCCATCACATATTCTGTCTCTCATCTGGTTTCCTAGTGCATGTTTGGGAGGAGGTCCTTAAGACCACCCTTGAGACCTCCTTTAGCTGTTCATTCTTGTCGAGGCCAAGTGTCAGCTCACTTGTTTGTGCTACCTTCTGACCAGATCAATATCTCTTTTGATTCATCTGAGCCTAGATCTCCTTCATCCATAACCATGGAACACCCAGTAGAAGAAGAACCCAATTTTCAGGATCAGCTATAGCATCTCAATTATCTATTCCATGCATACATCAATCCACCACCGCAGCCTCAAATGCGAGACCATTACAATCCTGCCATAGTGGAGATCGAACCTAGAGTACAAATCCCTACTAAAGGGCCAACTCAAGCCAAACATGATCCATGCTATTCCTAAATTACATGGCTTAAATTTCGAAGATCCCTTCCAGCACATCAAACAACTAAAAATCTGGCCCAAACCTTCGGGCCTACCATACAAAATTGAAACATCCTGCTCATGAAGATGTCCTTCTCACTCATGGGAAAAGCTGTCAATTGGTTCCAAACTCTAAATCGTCCAATCAACACTGGGGGGAACTATAGAATGAATTCTTAAAGAAATTTTTCCCTGTTGGACGGACAAATGCTTTAAGGCACTAGATCACACACTTCACACAGAATCCAGCAGAACCACTTCATGAGGCATGGGATCGCTTTCTAGAACTCATGCGGAGGTACCCCCATCATGGAGTTCCCAAGTGGGAACAAGTCCAGTCTTTTTACCATGGGCTCCATGTAGAAATCAAGCTATTTGTCAATGCAATCTGTGGTGGAAGCATCATGGGTTAGCATGAGGACACCATGTGGGAGATTCTCGAGAATATGTGCAAGAACTCTATAAACAATGAATCTATGGGTATGTTCGACCGGACGACTACCCGAGCGTTGACAAACACATGGGGGCACACGAGACTCAGGGCCTATCTGCATTCATCGACCTGGAATTGATGGCCAGTCGCCTAGACAAGGACTCTATTATCGAAAAGAAGGTGGACGAATTGACTTGACACTTGCAGAGAGCCACCTCAGCACAGCAAAACCCGTTTGCGCAACCACCCTCTAGTAGGGAGGTTGTGCATAACATTTATCACCATACTCATTAAGGGATGGATGCATATCCACCCCCGTCTAATCCTAGTTTCGGAGGAAACTCCGAAACTTCCTACTCTAGTTGTGGGAACTCTAAACCCTCGTATTCTAACTTTTCTGCAGTTCCTCAGACCTGCGAGAACCTCAACGCCATCCAGAATGATCCATTCTCAAATAATTATAACCCTGGATGTCATAATCGTCATAATTTTGCGTGGTTAGGGAATAATGAAAATCTGAGATCTCAATTCTAGCCCCAACCACAAGCTCCATGCCCTTATGAGCCTGCTCAGCCTAGGCCCAATCCAAATTATCAATCCAGGCCATTATGGGATGATTAAATGTCTCTCATCCTATAAACCCTGGTTGACAATCAAAAATCCAATGCGGCTATGCAGAAATAGCACAAGGACGAGATCACAGAGGTCCCTAATCAGCTCACACAGATGACGAATTCTCACTAGCCTGGTGCACTTCCATCACAACCTCTACCGAATCCAAATAATGTGTTGAACCAGAGGCGCGTTATGAACCCGAATTAGGGCTAAGATCACTTTGTCCATCAAGCCCCTTTTGCTCCATCACCTGACGAGATGAAAGCTTCAACATCATACTTGGGATATCAGCAGCAATCACCACTCCTACCAAATCCAAACTAGAGCCAGGCAGGACTTAATTCTGTTACCACCCACAGTGGTAAGACAACCCAGGATCCACCTTATCCAAGCCACTCCCAGCATAGAAGTTTAGAGCCTAACCCTAGGGTGGTTATCCAGGACCACCCTATCCCAGATCCAGAACCTAAAACTATCCTAAAGGAACCTACAAAAGTTCCATTTCCTAAGGCCTTGACCAAAGGAAAGAAGAAACCCAAACCCATGGCACTTGAGGAAGATCTGGTCAAGCTCTTTGAGCAAGTCCAAATAAACACCCCCTTGATGGATGAGATCCACCACGTACCAGCATACGCAAGATTTCTAAAGAATTTATGTACATCTAAGCGTAAGTTGCGAACCAAAGATAGGAGTCCGATCATATTGTCTAAGCAAGTCAACTCGATCATTTTAAGCAAGCTCTCGTAAAAAGCAAAAGATCCTGGCACCCCTTTGATCTCCTGCAAAATTGGTGATCTAGAGTTTGATCGAGCATTATTGGATTTAGGAGCCTCCATAAATTTGATACCTACACCCCTACTAGACCATTTTGAGGAAACTAAGCTCAAACAGACAAAGGTGACTTCGCAGTTAGCAGACCAATCAATCAAGTCACCTAGATGAATTCTTGAGGATGTTCTAGTTCGGATTCATGATTTCTACTTCCCAGTGAACTTTTTCGTATAAGACATGGAGACTCCTGAAAATCTAAGGAACACAACAATCATCTTAAGGAGACCATTCCTAGCCACAGCTAGGGCTAATATCAATTGTGAAGAGGGCCAAATCGAGTTAAAATTCAGGAATCTAACATTAAAGATTGATATCTTCAAGGCCCAGAAAGGAATAAACTGTAGGGTAATTGAGGAAGTATGTGACATTAGTTCTATGGTTGAGGACACACTAGCAGAGGAAGACCCGATTATTTGTGATCCTCAACCACAAGAAAATCCTGACCCATAGTTAGAGGAGCCCAGAACTAACTTAGATTCACCTTTAGCTCCCACCTTATCTTCTAAGGCCCATCCTGAACCCCCACTTGCTGCTGATAACCCAGTTATGGAGTTGAAACCCCTCCTAGATCATTTGAAGTATGTATTCTGGGGTTCTAATCAAACATTTCTTGTGATTATCAATTGCCGACTCACACCTGATCAAGAAACAAAGCTGATTTCTGTCCTCCAACAACATCAAAGAGCCATTGGATGAACTCTCGATGATCTAACTGGTATCAGTCCCTCCTATTGCACACACCGACTCATGACCATCTCAAGAAATGCAAAGACAACTCAATTCAAATTTTCAAGAGGTCATGAAGAAAGAGATCATCAAATGGTTAGATGCTAGTATCATCTACCTGATCTTTGACAACCGCTGGGAGAGCCCGATCCAGGTTGTGCCTAAGAAGGTAGGGCTCACCATTATCATGACTGAATCTGGAAAAACCATCCCAACCTGCATTACAAATTTATGGAGAGTTTGCATTGATTACCGAAGATTGAATGCCTCTACGAAGAAAGATCATTTCCCACTACCATTTATTGATCAGATTCTCAAGAAATTGGTGGGAAATCGATTCTTCTATTTTTTAGATGGTTACTCGAGATATAATCAGGTGGCAATTCATCCAGAGGATCAAGAAAAGACCATCTTTATCTGCCCCTACTGTACGTACATGTTTCGTAGGATGCCTTTTGGGCTATGCAATGCACCCGCCACTTTTCAACAGTGCATGCTAGCCATATTTTGTGACATGGTGGGTAAATACCTTGAAGTATTCATGGACGACTTCTCGATTTTTGGTGAATCTTTTGATGAGTGCCTCTTACATCTAGTCTAAATCCTCAAGAGATGCATTGATGTGAACCTAGTTCTCTCCTAGGAAAAAAGCCACTTCATGGTTCCTAAAGGCATCGTTCTAGGACATCTTGTCTCTAAAAGAGATATCCAGGTTGACTAGGCTATGGTGAATTTGATTTCCAAGCTACCCGTGCCTAACTCGGTCAAAGACATCCGATCATTCCTCGGGCACGTTGGATTTTATCATCGATTCATACCTGATTTCTCTAAGATCGCACACCCCTTAACAAACCTCCTCTCAAAGGACGCACCTTTTGAGGTGTCAAGTGATGCACTCACGCATTTGAGAACTTGTGTGATCGAGTCACCCAAGCACCAATCCTGCAATCCCTTGACTGGTCTCAACCCTTTGAGATCATGTGTGATGCATCTGACTACGTAGTGGGAGCGATGTTGGGTCAAAAAATCGATAGGAAACCAGTGGTCATATATTACGCCAGCAAAACATTGGACGAGGCTCAGCATAATTACACTGTTACGGAGAAAGAGCTGGTGGTTATAGTATTTGGCAAAGAGAAATTCAGGTCTTACCTCTTGGGATCCCACGTCATCATTTACTCGGATCACACCACAGTGGGGCACATACTCTTGAAGAAGGACGCAAAGCCTAGATTAATCCGCTGAATCTTGTTGTTGCAAGAATTCGATCTTGAAATTAGCAACAAGGCGGGAAAGCAGAATGTGGTAGCTGACCACCTATCCCGTCTTCCTTCTTCACTCATTGATCCTTCTGAACCTATCACAGAGCACTTTCCTAATGAGCACCTCTTGACAATCGAAATGAAACTTCCATGGTATGTTGATATCGTAAATTATTTGGCATCACATCATATTCCATCTAATTGGCCAAAAGCCAAGAAAGACAAATTACTTTCAGATGCCAAATACTTTGTTTGGGAAGATTCGTATCTATTCCACATCAGTGCTGATCAAATCATCAGAAGATGTGTTCCGAAATCTGAGTTCAATGGAATTCTATCCTTCTGTCACGACCAAGTCTGCGGTGGTCACTAATCTGGACACAAAACCTCAGCAAAAGTCCTCCGATGTGGATTTTATTGGCCCACGATTTTTAAAGATGCACATGACTACTGTAAGGCATGCACTCATTGCCAGACCTTAGGCAACATGAGCCGACGTGACATGATGCCTTTACAACCGATTTTCGTGTGTGAAATCTTCGACATATTGGGGATTGACTTTATGGGCCCCTTCCCAAAATCTAATGGTTTCGAATACATTCTCTTAACCGTGGACTACATGTCCAAATGGATAGAAACCATCCCAACCCAAACCAATGAGCATAAGGCTGTGATCAAATTCATTCATTAGCACATCTTCTCTCAGTTTGGTATTCCACAGGCCATCATCTCTGATGGAGGGACCCACTTCACTAATGTGCACTTCCAGTCCCTGATGAAAAAGTGCAGGGTGTCACATCGTATCTCGACTTCTTATCACCCTCAAACTAATGGATTGGCTAAACTGTCAAATTGGGAGATCAAGAAGATCCTTCAAGTCACTGTTCATCCTGATAGGAAGGATTGGTCTGCCCACCTTCCGGAAGCCTTGTGGGCCTATAGGACCGCCCATAAGACCCAGTTAGGCATGTCTCCCTTTAGACTCGTGTACGGGAAGGCATGTCACCTCCCCGTAGAAATGGAGCATAAAGCCTACTAGGTATTTGTAACGAGCGAATGAGGAGATTTGAATATGCGTTCGTTGTAGTATCCTCTAAATCGCTCAATCAACAAATATAATTTATTACTCGAATTTAAGTCTGAGGTCGAACATAGAGAGCAAGTATTACATTCACGCTCTAATCTCAACATATAATATAAATAAGCACAAGAAATTGAACAAAGTATAGATTTTCAATGAATAATAACCAGTCACATTAGTTATTCAATGAAATCCAATGCATCTCAAGAATATGAGGATAAAAAGAAAAAAGAATAAATAACAATGGTGATTTGAATCACCACTTATATCCTCTAAAGTTTAAGCATGTATTCAATCATCAATTATCTCAAATAAACCAATAGTAGCTTGAATGCTACAGTGCCTCAGACGACAGGCTTAGCAATCAGATGTCTTAACAGAAGGCAAGCACAAGCCTTCTCTTCTTCTCAAGCACGACCAAGGGTTTCCTCCTTCTCAAACCTTCCTAGCAACTAAGTGTTGGGAGGTTGCCTTGAAGAGCAAAACCCCCCTTTTCCCTGCTCTCTCTTTCTTTCTCTCTTCCTCCTCTTCTCTTCTAGGTAATCAGATCGAGTATTCAGGTCAAGTGCGTACTCATGTCCAGGGCTACGAACGTGATCGCAGCTGAGGAGCGAAGGCGAGTCAGGCAGGTCGAGTTCGGAGCCAGGCCCGCATGGAGTAGTGTCGCGGGCGAGGCGTGAGGGGCGTCCGAGGGCCTCACCCCAGGTGTTACTTAAGGCAGTAAGCTGATGCGAGAAAAATAATTTATAGCACTCTAGCAGTTCCTATGCTTCTGAGGTGGGACTAAATCCCACTGCCTTCTTCGCGCGGCTGGCAGCAACAATGGTCTTTCAATTGGAGCTGAAGGAGTGCACGCTGCTTCTAATTGGAGACTTAGGTCACTTCCTGGAAAGTATCCACGTCTCCTGGAGGGTGCACCTGGGGCCTTCGACTGGGAAGCAAACTTCAAAGCTTGCTTGAAGGTCTTCGATAATGGCGGCAGTGGTCGGCAACCTGAAACACAAAGTATGGCCTTGCGGCCTTGTCAGAGAAGCTTAGTAGGATCGCAACGATGCGCCAAAGGTGTTGGTGGCGGTGGCGTGCTGTGAAAGGTCGTGGGTGAGAGTGGCGAAGGCGGATTAGGTCGGAAATTGGTGGGTTGTTCAATGGGTGGTTAGGATGAGTAATAGGAGGGGAGATGTTAGGGCTTTTGTGCGGGTGGATGTGGCGGAGGCGTAGGGCTTATTATTGGTGAGGTGGATGGAGGTGCATAGCGATGGAAACACCTCGTCGGAGTGGTCGCTGGAGATGGAGGAGATGAGGGTGAACGGCGTAGTCAGTAGTTGAAAGGGATAGGAAAGAAGCTAGAAATGAAGTAGAGAGGGAGAGGGACCTAACTAACTAAAGTAACCAAACAAAATGGGTAGGAGGACATCGGAGCTAAGTCAAAGATGGCTGGGGAAGGAGTTTGAAGAGGGTATTTTGGCCAAAACTTAGCTAAGAAGATGCGGAATGCAACAGGGGTTCTTTTATAGGCCATAGGAAGTCCTTTCAAGCTTAGAAAGAAGCTTCCAAGCTCAAAATATTTTTGCAAAATAGGATACCCGAACCTTTGAAAGGTTCACATGATCTTTTGGGAAAGACGTAGAGCCCAAAGTGCAGCTCAAAAGAAAGGCAATTTCACAAGGAATCCCCGTACCAATTTTGGGAGAAATTGATTGAGAATCGAGCGAGAAATCCTCGCTCAAAACTCAATGGTGAAGGTTCAACCTTCCAACATGGCACGAGGATCTGCGTGAAAAGAAGATGATGAAGTTAGGTGGCTCTTTGCAAGGAATTCAAAATGCTAAGGGTCTAAATGAGATAGAAAGAGTTTCATTGGAATAAAATGCAAACTTGGTCAAGATGATCTAAGTTTGGGTCCAAATTTTGGTACAAACCTAATTTAGAGCTAAGAAATCCAATGGTGAAGTTGGATTTAGGTTTTAACCAAGTTTGACTGGGTAATTTTTGTAAAAACCTAAATTATGGCAACTATCTGTCTAAGACTCTATTTTAGGTCAAATTGGGTTTCAATAGTCAAATCAAGCATACCAAACCCTAGAGAATATTTTTATATGATTTTTAGAGGGTTTACGTGAACTTTATCCTGACCAAACCTCAGTAGATTAAGTGAGTCTACTTTTAGGGTTTCAGATGTCATTTAATTCTCGAAACGCATGAAAAACCCATTTATGTCTACAAGGACCTACTTGTTAGACATTTAAGACCATTTGACCTTTGATTAACCCCTGAGAAATCTCGTAAATGTTTTGCAATTGAGATATGCTATTAAAACTACAGTTTTACCCCTATTTTACTATCTTTATATTAGAATAATTATGCAATGAATTATGGTCCTCTAGCTGTTATGTAGGGGCATTTAATAATTAAATATGACTAAATAAAACCAAATATGGCTGATGATGACGTTATCATCACTAAGCAGTACGAAAGTGCAATCTAGATCTTGTGAAGGCTGGAATCCACCGTCGGTTGCAAGTAAGCGAGATCAAGGAACTACGCCATGATGCATGATGAGAGCCTCATCATGAGTCATAAATAGCTCATTTTGACCCAATAAAGAAGATAAAATCTCCTACATAACCTAGAAGAAGGCCTAACTGAAGGAACAAGTGCTTTGAGAAGAAAACATGAAATAAAGGTTAAAACTGTAATTTTACCATTGCAGTACATAAACGGGATTTCTCAGAGGCAAAACATAGGTCAAATGGTCTAAATGAGATAAAAAGTGGGTTGAGACAATCAGAAATGGGTTCATGTGCAATCTAAGAACTAAATGACACTTGGTAACCCTAAAACAGACCCGCTTAAATTAACAAGGTTCCGATCAGAAAAAAAATCAAGTAAACCCTCTACAAATCATGGAAAAACATACTCTAGGGTTTAGAACACTTAATTTGGCCTTTGGAACCTAGTTTGACCTAGATTAGGGTCCTAGCTCTTCAATTAACCTAATTTGGGTTTTTACGTAAAATGTCCAGTCAAACGAGGTCAAACCTAAAATCCAACTTCACCATTGGATTCCTTAGGTCAAAATTAGGTTTGTACCAAAATTTGGACCTAAGGAGAGGTCATCTTGACCTACTTTGCAATTTAGTACACCCAAATCACAAATTGGTCCCTATCTTTTGAATACCGTTGCAGAGAACCCCCTAGGTTCTTCGCCTCCTTTGCAAACCGGTCCTGCCGCCATTGCTAGGGCAAAACCGAGCTCCGGCGAGGTTCGGAGAGGGATTGCTCTCTAATCCCTCAGAGATTCCCTCCCAGAAATGGAAGGAGGATTCTCTGAGGAATTCCCTTCCTTATAAAGTCAATTACAATCGCTGGTGTGAACTCAATCTCTCGTGCGAACGCACGAGAGATTTGGGTATCCTAACTCCTTTCCATCTCCGGCGACCAACCTCAGGCAATTACATGCCCTTCACGCCCTGCACACCCAGTCCAGCGCCTATATAAGAACCCACAACTCCGGCCGAAGAGGCTAAGCTTGATTTTGACGGAGATCCCTTCCAAATTCCTCCCTCTCCCATCTCCGGCCAAACGACCCACAAGCTCCGGCGACCTCCTTCCCTCCTTCTCGTCGCTCTGCTGCCATACCAGCAGCAGAGTCCTCTCCGCCGCTTCCTCCCGCGTCGCGCTGTACCCCACACGCGCGCTTCTGACCTCGTCTTCGTCGCCGCTTCCTCCCTCAGGGTCTTTCTTCCCCGACGACGGCAGTTACGAGCCGTCCTCTCCGCCGCCTCCCTTCCCTCCAGACAACCCCAGATACGTTCTCCACCCTCTCCTCTCTCTTTTCCCCCACCTATTTTACTTGATTACCCCTCGACCGACGCTGACCACCCTCATCTTCCACATCACCGACCGACCTCCGGCGAGCCGCTTCCACCATTCCAGCACTCCACACGGCTCGCCAACCATCTCGGGAGCTCCGCCTCACCACCAGGAACTCGCTCCACCCCACAACTGCCACTCCAGACCTCCATAACCACCCCCCCGAACAACCCACCATCTCCGACCACAGGTTGACCTAGGCACGCACGCCTAGGCCGACCGGCAACCTGCAGCATCACCCACCGCCTTCGCCGTGCTACGGCGAAGGTTTCAAGCTATTCTGATCGGGCCAATAGGCCGTTCTGTGGAATCTCAGGTGAACGCCCCGGCCGCCATTAACAGCCGAAGCAGCAGGAAGCCTGGAGCAGCAGTAGGCGTCAGGCTTCCCAGGCGGCAGGTGTAGCAGACTCTCGCAAGTGTTGCGAGGTGACTGAGTTCAGCGAGGAGCACCAGCAGGGCCTTCAGCGTGGGCAATTGCACATGAGAGTTTGCGGGCGCGTGTGAGGGAAGGACGAAACCATTAGTCCCACATCGTGGAATCTCAAGGCACAGGTATGGTATAAAGAGTTTTTGTGATATAGCTTTATCGCCTCAGTAAGCACAGGGGTGAGGTCCCTCACTAACCCCACCCGTCTCGTTCGCGGCTTGACCACGCGGATCTGACGGATCCGGCCCGACCTAGACCTACGCACTCCTCGCGCATCACACCACCTTCAGGTGCGCCTGGTCCCGGGTACGATCCGACCCGATTAATGCCTGTGGCTCTGGGAGAGCAGCTCTGAGTGAATTGCTTGAGAGAGAGAGACGCGCGGGTAGAGGGAGAAGGGTTAGGTTTTGCTCCTGTGCAGGCAGGCTGAACGCAGGAGAAGGACTTGGCTGCCACAGAAGAAGAAGGAAAGGCAAGGCGAAGAAGAGAAGAAAGGAGCAAGACAGAGAAGAAGAAGAAAGAAGCCTTCGCAGGAGAAGAAGGAAAGCAGAAAGATTAGAAGTCTTCGCAGAGAAGAAGAAGAAGGACAAGGAAGATTGCAAAGAAATCAGAAAGACAAAGCAGAAGAAGGAAAAATACAGAAGCAGAAAGGAGAAGAAGGAAGAGAGAAAGATCACATTTAAGACGTCTGATACATAAATCAGACGTCTAATTCTATTTTTTTTTAAAAACTCCTTGAATCAATTATATTTGCATTTAACAGTTGTATTCTTGGGTTTTCCAAAGTACTGAGATTGCTCCCTGTGTTCGACCTCGGATACTCCGATTTTCGAGTAATAAAAATCTTTATTTGTTTTGAACGCTTTCGCGGCTATACTACAACGCGATATTATCTTTTAACAAACCGCACAAAAGCGCGACGAACATTTTGGCGCCGTTGCCGAGGAGCAACGGGCACTTTTAAAACTTTTGAGTACAACTTTTCTATCTAATATCCGACTTGACTTCTCTCTTTTGCTTTGTTCATTCAGGGAAAGCAAAACAAAAAGGAAAGAATAGCAACTGCACAACAGACTCTCCAAGGAACAGGTAATCTCCATAAGTCCTCTCTCTTAACCCTCTCACAATCTAAAAAAAAGGAGGGAAATCAACTTAGGGCTACCTGTCTCATATTTAGTAACTCATCAAGTTGCCTGATTTTCATTTCAACATATTTTTATCTGTTCATCCAACTAAGGCAACTAGGGCTAAAACTTTCTTGATTGAGCCCTAGGTGCTAATTTCTACGGCAACTAAATTGGACCCACTAGAGCCAAGTTAGGGATTGCAAAGCTAGGGTTTTTAGAGACACATCTTCTCTAAAACAAAGAAACAAACTCTCCAAAAAGAGGTGTGCCTAAACCGTGTTTGAAAAGATTTATACAAGAGGAACCCTAAGCAAATCAGGCTGATAATCCATTTGAACCATAAAAGGAAGGACCTAAAAGATCTCAAAGGAACAAGAGGTGAAGTTGATCCCTCGGGTCAACCAACCTTAATATTAGGTCACTTTTGCACTCAAAATACTTAAAAGTTCAAGTGGAACATTAAGCACCTTGATCTTAAAATAAAAAAAAAGTAGACTTAAGAGGTAAAGATCCCCATTCTGGTTTACCTGGAACCGCAGTGACAAGAGAGGTCGGGTGGGGGAAACCCTGTAACCTGTGGGGACGCTCTACCGTGTAGGGGTCTTTGCGGGACTCTCCCTCTCTGGCTGCCCAGGTATTTCTCAGGTGGACGATCTTCTGATCCAGGGGTCCATCTGCCCCGAACCTCTATAGTCACCCAACAATTCTTGGGTGTCTTGATTGGGTCCAGCACCTTCTAATCTCATCACATCTTTCGGTGCATGTTCAGTAGGAGGTCCTTAAGACCACCTTTAAGACCTCCTTTAGAAATTCATTCTCGTCGAGGCCAAGCCTCGACACCCTTGTTTGTGCAGAAACCGCACCACATAAATCTTTCATCTGACTCAGACCCTGATTCTCCTTCTTCTCCCATCATGGCACAACCCATTGAAGAGGAGAATAACCTTGAACACCAACTTCAACGCTTGAACGATCACTTTCAGAACTTTGTAAACCCACCGCAGCGACCTATGATGCGAGATCACTATAATCCTGCTGCGGTGGCAATCGAACCCCGAGTACGAATCCCAATTGGAGGACCCAATTCTGATCTAAAGCCCAATATGATTCATGCCATACCGAAGTTCCATGGGCTTAACTCTGAGGATCCATTCCAACACATTAAACAACTCAAGCATTTGGCCCAGACCTTCGGGTCAGATGTACAAAACCGGGATATCCTACTCATGAAAATGTTTTCGTTCTCCCTCTTGGACAAGGCTGCACACTGGTATCAGACTCAGACCTGCCCGATCAACACATGGGAGGAATTACAGTCCGAATTTTTGAAAAAATTCTTCCCTGTTGGCCGGACAAATGCCTTGCGCCACCAGATCACTCATTTCACTCAACAACCGGGAGAACCTCTTCATGAAGCTTGGGATCGATTCCTAGATCTCATGCGAAAGTGTCCCCATCACGGAGTTCCTAAGTGGGAACAAGTCCAGTCTTTTTAGCAGGGACTCCGTGAGGATATTCGTCTATTCGTCAATGCAACATGTGGAGGAAACATCATGGGCCAACACGAGGACACGGTATGGGAGATTCTCGAAAACATGTGCGAGAACTCCATAAACAATGACTCCTTGGGCTTATTCGACAGGACGAATGCCCGCGCATCGACGAATCTAAGAGGGACACATGAGACGCAGGACCTGTCCACTTCTGTCGACCTGGAACTGATGGCCAGTCGGTTGGACAAGGTCTCTATCATAGAAAAGAAGGTGGACGAGCTAACTCGACATTTGCAGCAAGCCACCTCTGCACAAAATTCTTTTACACGACCTCCTCTGGCAAGGGAAACAGTGCAAAACATCTATCACCAACCTGCCAAGGGGATGGACCCATATCCACCCCCGTCTACCTCTCGGACCGGAGTGACCTCTGATCCCTTCTATTCGAGTTGGGGGAACTCTGAACCCTCGTATTCTGACTTTCCTGAGGTTCCTCAGAACTGCGAGGACCTCAACGCCATCCAGAATGACCCATACTCCAATACCTACAACCCTGGATGGCGAAATCATCCTAACTTTCAGTGGGCCGGAAATTCTCAAAAACCACCATATCAACCCCGCCCACAAGCTCCTCGTCCATATCAGCCGCCTCAGCCTCGGCCCAATCCCACCTACCAATCCGGGCAAAATCAGGATCAACTGACTCTTATCCTTCAAACACTGGCTGACATTCAAAAGACGAATGCGGCAATGCAAAAATAGCACAAGGACGAGATCACAGAGGTTCGCAACCAACTGGCCCAGATGGCAAATTCCCGCCAACCTGGCACCCTTCCTTCGCAACCTCTGCCCAACCCAAATAACGTGCCGACCCAGAGGCGCGTTATGAATCCAAATCCAGGCCACGCACATTTGATTTATCAGGCCCCTGCTACTCCATCACCAGACAGGATGGAGGCGTCAACATCTTATGCAGGATTGCAGCAGCAGCCACCCCTCCTACCTAACCCAAACCAAAGTCAGGCCGGATTAAACTCTGTAACAACACGCAGTGGTAAAACAACACAAGACCCACACTATCCGAACCACTCCAAGCCTGATAATCGCCAAGACCCTAGGGTAGTCATCCAAGATACTACTGTCCCAGATCAAGAACCTGGACCTATCCTAGAGGAACCAGCTAGGATCCCATTTCCTGAGGCCTTGACCAAAGGAAAAAGGACAACCAAACCTGTGGCTCCTGAGGAGGATCTGGTCAAGCTCTTTGAACAGGTCCAGATAAACATCCCGTTGATGGATGCAATCCGCCACATACCGGCTTACGCAAGGTTCTTGAAAGACATATGTACACCTAAACGTAAGCCGCGAACCAAGGATGGGAACCCAATCGTACTATCAGAGCAAGCCAGCTCTGTCATCTTGAGCAAACTCCCACCTAAGGCTAAAGACCCAGGAACTCCCTTGATTTCTTATAAAATTGGTGAAACCTAACTTGATAGAGCCCTACTAGACCTAGGTGCCTCCATAAATTTAATACATACATCCCTCCTTGACCACCTTGAAGAATCTGAACTTAAACCCACTGAGGTGACATTGCAGTTAGCCGATCGATCCATCAAGTCACCCAAAGGAATACTCGAGGATGTCATTGTTAGGGTACGAGATTTTTATTTCCCAGTGGACTTCATAGTACTGGACATGGATGCACCTAAGAACCCAAGGGACACACCAATCATATTAGGGAGACCCTTTTTGGCCACTGCTAGGGCCAATATAAACTGCGAAGAGGGCCAGATAGAATTAAAATTTGGGAATCAAAATCTGAAGATTGACATTTTCAAGGCCCATCAAGGGATTAATTGCGGGGTGATAGAGGAAATTTGTGATGTCGAAGCCGTGGTTGATGAACTGCATATAGAGGACAACCTGATTATTCCTGATCAACCACTAGAGAATCAAAAACCGCTAACAGAGGAGTGCGGACATGATCTAGACACACCTATGACTCCTACCATTGCTCCCGATACAAACCCCGAACCACCCGCTGCTGCTGACAATCCTGTCACGGAACTCAAGCCCCTTCCTGAACATCTAAAATACGTCTTTTTGGATTCAAATCAGACGTTTCCTGTGATTATCAATTCTCGACTCACACCTGACCAGGAACTCCGTTTGATTTCTGTTCTCCAACAACATCGTAGAGCCATTGGATGGACTCTAGATGATTTAACTGGTATAAGCCCTTCATACTGCACACATCGAATCTACACGGAAGAAGGCTCACGACCTTCAAGAGAAATGCAAAGGCACCTAAACCCTAACCTACAGGAGGTCGTGAAAAAGGAGATCATTAAGTGGTTAGATGCAGGGATCATCTACCCGATCTCCGACAGTCGTTGGGTGAGTCCAACACAAGTGGTGCCTAAGAAGGTAGGACTTACCATCATCACGACTGAAATCGGGGAAGTCATTCCTACCCGAATAGCTAATTCGTGGAGAGTCTGCATTGATTACAGAAGACTAAATTCCTCCACGAAGAAGGATCATTTCCCACTACCGTTTATTGATCAGATCCTTGAGAAACTAGCGGGAAATAGATTCTTCTGCTTTCTTGACGGGTACTCCGGTTACAATCAGGTGGCAATCCATCCAGAGGACCAAGAAAAGACCACATTCACCTGCCCCTTCGGGACGTACGCGTTCCGAAGGATGCCGTTCGGTCTCTGCAATGCACCTGCAACTTTTCAGCGGTGCATGCTTGCCATATTCTCAGATATGGTAGGTGATTATCTGGAAGTCTTCATGGATGACTTTTCAGTTTTTGGACAATCATTTGACGATTGCCTCCAACACTTGGTCCATATACTCAGGCGGTGCATCGAGGTGAATTTGGTTCTTTCCTGGGAAAAGAGCCATTTCATGGTGCCGGAGGGAATTGTCCTGGGACATTTAACCTCAGAGAAAGGCATCCAAGTGGATCGAGCTAAGGTTAACCTGATTTCCAAGCTCCCTATGCCTAGCTCGATTAAGGACATCCGATCTTTTTTGGGGCACGTCGGTTTCTACCGTCGATTCATCCCTGATTTCTCCAAGATCGCGCGCCCCCTGACCAATCTTCTCTCCAAGGATGTACCTTTCGAAATTTCCAAGGAATGCACTCAAGCATTTGAAATCCTACGTGACCGAGTCACCCAGGCCCCAATCCTACAGTCCCCTGATTGGTCTCAACCCTTTGAGATCATGTGCGATGCATCTGACTTTGCTGTAGGAGCGGTTTTGGGGCAGAAAATTGACGGGATACCTGTGGTCATTTACTACGCCAGCAAAACACTGGATGAGGCTCAGCGTAACTATACGGTTACTGAGAAAGAGCTGCTGGCCATAGTATTTGCCCTGGAAAAATTCAGATCATACCTTCTGGGTTCCCGTATTATCGTATACTCGGATCACACAGCTGTAAGGCATCTCCTTGCCAAGAAGGACGTGAAACCTCGACTAATCCGCTGGATCTTGCTATTGCAAGAATTTGACCTCGAGATTCACGACAAGGCGGGAAAGCACAACGTGGTAGCTGATCACTTGTCCCGCCTTCCTTCTGAAATTATTGATCCTTCCGGACCTATTACAGAACATTTCCCTGATGAGCACCTCCTGACTATCAGTACAAGTCTTCCATGGTTCGCCGATATTGTTAATTACCTGGCATCACATCAGATTCCGCCCGATTGGTCGAAGGCCAAAAAGGACAAATTGCGTTCCGGTGCCAAGTATTACCTATGGGAAGACCCGTATCTTTTCCGCATTGGTGCTGATCAGATAATCCGACGGTGCGTCACGGAAGTGGAAATCAAAGACATACTCTCATTCTGCCATGACCAGGCATGAGGTGGACATTTTTCTGGACATAAAACCGCATCGAAAGTCCTCCAGTGTGGCTCCTACTGGCCCACAATTTTCAAGGATGCATACAATCACTGTAAGGTATGTTCCCGTTGCCAGACTCTGGGCAACATGAGCCATAGAGACATGATGCCTCTACAGCCGATCTTGGTATGCGAAATTTTCGATATTTGGGGGATTGATTTCATGGGACCCTTTCCGAACTCGGATGGCTTCGAATACATCTTACTCGCAGTTGACTATGTGTCCAAGTGGATAGAAGCCATTCCGACCCGAACCAACAATCATAAAGTCGTTATAAAATTCCTCCATCAAAACATTTTCTCAAGGTTCGGGATTCCACGTGCTATAATTTCCGACGGAGGGACCCATTTTACGAACGCTCAGTTCAGGTCACTGATGACCAAATACGGGGTGTCACACCGAATCTCTACTCCTTACCACCCCCAAACTAATGGTCTAGCTGAGCTATCTAACCGAGAGATCAAGAAGATCCTTCAGGTTACTGTTCGACCTGATAGAAAAGATTGGTCTTCTCGGCTTCCGGAAGCATTGTGGGCCTATAGGACCGCCCACAAGACCCAATTAGGAATGTCTCCCTTCAGACTAGTGTACGGGAAGGCATGTCACCTCCCCGTCGAATTGGAGCATAAAGCCTATTGGGCAGTACGGACCTGTAATCTCGACCTTTCTAAGGCTGGAACCCACAGAAGATTTCAAATGAGCGAGATCGATGAATTACGCCACGACGCGTATGAGAACTCACGAATTTACAAAGAACGGGTTAAAGCTTTTCACGACAAACACATTTCTAGAAAGGTCTTTCATCCTGGTCAAAAAGTTTTACTCTTTGATGCTCGACTCAAACTATTCCCAGGAAAGCTAAGATCCAAGTGGGTCGGACCCTACCTAGTCCGCCAAATCTTCGGAAATGGAGCTATTGAAATCAGCCCACTCAGCCACGATTCTGAACCCTTTGTCGTGAACGGGCAGAGACTCAAGCCGTTCATTGACATGACCGATATAGATTTGACTGAGTCATCCTTTACCCTCCATTCCTCTTGAGATCATTGCGCCCAGCCGATGGCGTAAAACTCAGCGCTTAACGGGAGGCAACCCGTCATTCTTTGAAAAACCTGAAACCGTTTCTGACATCTCTATGCGGAACTCATATTGCACTTTAGGGTTCATCCATTAGAACAGCCGACTTCACCTCAGGTATACCTACCCGAGATTAGAAATCGTTCGCAACAAGTCGCTTCGACCCATTCACTCACCACACACCTGTCCTAATACATGAACTAAGCTGAATTCGAACCCACCTAATTTACAATGGGGACATTGCAAATCTTAGGCATGGGGGGGTATGAAAGTGCAAAATGTCAGAAAATTCATATCAAGAAAGGGTTTCACATAAAAAAAAAAAAAGACTTGATAGAGGGGAGGAACAATTCAAGGTCATACAAATGAGAGGAGGAAAAGAAGAAAAAATGACAAAAAGGAGCACAAAATGAAAAGAAATAGTCATTAGTAAAAGATTAAGGGATTAACTGAAGTTCTAGACCGAATCAAGAAAAAGAAAAGAAAAGTGCCACGGAGATATAACAAGAGATTAGCGGGAACGCTGGTCTTAGGCTTTTTGGGCTAGTACCTTGAGCTTAAAAATTCACGTATCCATTAAAATCTGGATAATCCTCAAGAGGTTGAGGAAAATGCGAAGCTTGAGTATTAGGTCTAAGGCTTAGGAAGTATTCGGCCTCGTTAACTGACCTCCGGTTTGCGGGATTCGGTAACCTAAGCACCCAAATTCACACACAGTCTAGTTCAGTGAGCATAAACATCCAAATCACGCGAAAAGCGTTTAATGTTCTGAAAAAGTCACCTAGATTAGGAGCGGTCAATCAACACAAATTGATTTGGACAAGTTCCCAGCACGGAGAGGCGGGAAATTCCCCTCGAAAATGCGTAACAACATATCATCTCCTCGGTGCTTGTCTCTTAGGATATTTAAATATCCTACTGGGGGCATGTAAGCACTCTGCTGGTTCAAATACCATGGGTGGCATTATCACGAAATGTCAATCGCCAGGGTCTGAATTCGGCCACGGAACGCCATGGGCGGGATTATCTCGAAATCTCGAAAGCCAGGGTTCCGGGGGTTGCCATGGGCGGGATTATCTCGAAATCTCGAAAGCCAGGGACCTTTGAGGATTGATGATGGGGACGAGGAATCCGATACAGACCGTGTTGAGAAGCTAATCCGAAGCTAGAAATAAAAAGAAAAGAGAGAGAAAAGCTCTCCAAACAAATAAATCTTCTATCTCTCTTATACAAAAAAATGCACTGCAAACTGAACTTAGGCTAAAAATATCTCAAGCACAGTTGCTTTAACCGCGGAGTCCAACAAACCCTAGGATAGTTTCTGTGGGCCGTAGAAACCTTTGCGAAGGACTGAGGCTAAAGCGAAACAGGTCTGGATTTTGGTTGGTACTTGAGTACCTCTAGGCCTATTATCAGCATTCCTACCTAATCACAAAAGAAAAGGAGAAGCACTTATCATTGTTGACAGATATTCAGGGTCTAGAACGGAAGTTAAAACTTTGAAATTTTGCTAAGGGACTAGCAAAAGCTAGGCATGGGGGTATGATGAGAGCCTCATCATGAGCCATAACTAGCTCATTTTGACCCAATAAAGAAGATAAAAGCTCCTACATAACCTAGAAGAAGGCCTAACTGAAGGAACAAGTGCTTTGAGAAGAAAACATGAAATAAAGGTTAAAACTGTAATTTTACCATTGCAGTACATAAACGGGATTTCTCAGAGGCAAAACATAGGTCAAATGGTCTAAATGAGATAAAAAGTGGGTTGAGACAATCAGAAATGGGTTCATGTGCAATCTAAGAACTAAATGACACTTGGTAACCCTAAAACAGACCCGCTTAAATTAACAAGGTTCCGATCAGAACAAAAATCAAGTAAA
Organism: Thalassia testudinum; assembly: GCA_037157565.1. Classification (NCBI taxonomy): domain Eukaryota; kingdom Viridiplantae; phylum Streptophyta; class Magnoliopsida; order Alismatales; family Hydrocharitaceae; genus Thalassia; species Thalassia testudinum. The sequence continues at coordinate 154,402,562 of JAZHRO010000031.1, forward strand.
CCCTCTACAAATCATGGAAAAACATACTCTAAGGTTTAGAACACTTAATTTAGCCTTTGGAACCTAGTTTGACCTAGATTAGGGTCCTAGCTCTTCAATTAACCTAATTTGGGTTTTTACGCAAAATGTCCAGTCAAACGAGGTCAAACCTAAAATCCAACTTCACCATTGGATTCCTTAGGTCAAAATTAGGTTTGTACCAAAATTTGGACCTAAGGAGAGGTCATCTTGACCTACTTTGCAATTTAGTACACCCAAATCACAAATTGGTCCCTATCTTTTGAATACCGTTGCAGAGAACCCCCTAGGTTCTTCGCCTCCTTTGCAAACCGGTCCTGCCGCCATTGCTAGGGCAGAACCGAGCTCCGGCGAGGTTCGGAGAGGGATTGCTCTCTAATCCCTCAGAGATTCCCTCCCAGAAATGGAAGGAGGATTCTCTGAGGAATTCCCTTCCTTATAAAGTCAATTACAATCGCTGGTGTGAACTCAATCTCTCGTGCGAACGCACGAGAGATTTGGGTATCCTAACTCCTTTCCATCTCCGGCGACCAACCTCAGGCAATTACATGCCCTTCACGCCCTGCACACCCAGTCCAGCGCCTATATAAGAACCCACAACTCCGGCCGAAGAGGCTAAGCTTGATTTTGACGGAGATCCCTTCCAAATTCCTCCCTCTCCCATCTCCGGCCAAACGACCCACAAGCTCCGGCGACCTCCTTCCCTCCTTCTCGTCGCTCTGCTGCCATACCAGCAGCAGAGTCCTCTCCGCCGCTTCCTCCCGCGTCGCGCTGTACCCCGCGCGCGCTTCTGACCTCGTCTTCGTCGCCGCTTCCTCCCTCAGGGTCTTTCTTCCCCGACGACGGCAGTTACGAGCCGTCCTCTCCGCCGCCTCCCTTCCCTCCAGACAACCCCAGATACGTTCTCCACCCTCTCCTCTCTCTTTTCCCCCACCTATTTTACTTGATTACCCCTCGACCGACGCTGACCACCCTCATCTTCCACATCACCGACCGACCTCCGGCGAGCCGCTTCCACCATTCCAGCACTCCACACGGCTCGCCAACCACCTCGGGAGCTCCGCCTCACCACCAGGAACTCGCTCCACCCCACAACTGCCACTCCAGACCTCCATAACCACCCCCCCGAACAACCCACCATCTCCGACCACAGGTTGACCTAGGCACGCACGCCTAGGCCGACCGGCAACCTGCAGCATCACCCACCGCCTTCGCCGTGCTACGGCGAAGGTTTCGAGCTATTCTGATCGGGCCAATAGGCCGTTCTGTGGAATCTCAGGTGAACGCCCCGGCCGCCATTAACAGCCGAAGCAGCAGGAAGCCTGGAGCAGCAGCAGGCGTCAGGCTTCCCAGGCGGCAGGTGCAGCAGACTCTCGCAAGTGTTGCGAGGTGACTGAGTTCAGCGAGGAGCACCAGCAGGGCCTTCAGTGTGGGCAATTGCACACGAGAGTTTGCGGGCGCGTGTGAGGGAAGGACGAAACCATTAGTCCCACATCGTGGAATCTCAAGGCACAGGTATGGTATAAAGAGTTTTTGTGATATAGCTTTATCGCCTCAGTAAGCACAGGGGTGAGGTCCCTCACTAACCCCACCCGTCTCGTTCGCGGCTTGACCACGCGGATCTGACGGATCTGACCCGACCTAGACCTACGCACTCCTCGCGCATCACACCACCTTCAGGTGCGCCTGGTCCCGGGTACGATCCGACCCGATTAATGCCTGTGGCTCTGGGAGAGCAGCTCTGAGTGAATTGCTTGAGAGAGAGAGACGCGCGGGTAGAGGGAGAAGGGTTAGGTTTTGCTCCTGTGCAGGCAGGCTGAACGTAGGAGAAGGACTTGGCTGCCACAGAAGAAGAAGAAGGAAAGGCAAGGCGAAGAAGAGAAGAAAGGAGCAAGACAGAGAAGAAGAAGAAAGAAGCCTTCGCAGGAGAAGAAGGAAAGCAGAAAGATTAGAAGTCTTCGCAGAGAAGAAGAAGAAGGACAAGGAAGATTGCAAAGAAATCAGAAAGACAAAGCAGAAGAAGGAAAAATACAGAAGCAGAAAGGAGAAGAAGGAAGAGAGAAAGATCACATTTAAGACGTCTGATACATAAATCAGACGTCTAATTCTATTTTTTTTTAAAAACTCCTTGAATCAATTATATTTGCATTTAACAGTTGTATTCTTGGGTTTTCCAAAGTACTGAGATTGCTCCCTGTGTTCGACCTCGGATACTCCGATTTTCGAGTAATAAAAATCTTTATTTGTTTTGAACGCTTTCGCGGCTATACTACAACGCGATATTATCTTTTAACAAACCGCACAAAAGCACGACGAACAATGCGTACAAGAACTCGCGAATCTATAAAGAGAGGGTGAAAGCCTTTCATGACAAGCACATTTCACGAAAATCCTTCCATCTTGGTCAGAAAGTGCTACTCTTTGATGTCAAACTCAAGCTCCTCCCAAGCAAACTCAGATCTAAATGGATTGGATCATTTTTTGTAAGACAAGTATTCAGAAATGGAGCTGTTGAAATCAGTGAACTCAACCTTGATTCTGAACCTTTTGTCGTGAACATTAGAGACTCAAACCGTTCATTGAACTTACTAACTCAAACTTGGCTGTAGTATCTTTTGATCTCCATTCTCCCTAAGCTTCATTGCACCCAATTGATGGTGTTAAACTTAATGCTTAACGGGAGGCAACCCATCATTTTTTGAAAACCCCAAAACCTTCCAGACATATCCTTTTGCTGAATTCATATTGCACTTTATGGTTCGTCCATTAGAACAGCCGACTTGGTACATGTATAAAAGCTTGAAATCATTTGCAATAGTCATTCCGACTCGTTCACCACCTACCTGTTCTAATGTATGATCTAGATTGAACTCGAACCCACCTAATTTACAATGAGGACATTGCAAATCATAGGCATAGTGGGGTATTAAAGTTCAAAATGCTATGAAATCAATGCATGGAAGGGTTTCATCATCAAAAAAAAGAGGAGAAAAGAGGAAAGGAAAGGTTAGTTTGAACTGAATGAAAAGAGAAGAAAAGAAAAGAAAAGAAAAAAGAAAAAGGATCAAACAAAAGAAAAAAAGAAAAAAGAGAGTACCTTGAAACTAAATATGGAACCTACCTAACTTCTAGGTTGGATCGGATGATGAATTAAGGCCTAAAAGGCTAAAACTTAGGGAATTAGTGGTGGATACAGACCTTAGGCCTCTTAGATCTATTCTAGGGTTTAAACACTCAAGTATTTGTTAAGATCCAAATTAATCCTTAAGAGGTTGAGGAAAGTGCAAGGCTGATGTAGTAGGTCTAGGGCTTAGAGATTATTCAGCCCCGTTGCCTACCTTTTGGTTTGCAGGACTTGGTAACCTAAGCACCCAAAATCACACACTTAGTCTGGTTCAGTGCGCTTAATAAAGAAAAATCATGCCAAAAGCGTTCTGTTCTAAAAGCCATCTCGAAGATCTAGCTTAGGAGCAGCTCGACAACAAAAGTTGATTGGATGAGTTTCCAATACGGAGAGGTGGGAAATTTCCCTCGGATGCGTAATAACATATTGTCTCCTCGGTGCTTGTCTCCTAGGATATCTAAATATACTACTAGCAGCATGTAAGCACCTTGTTTTGGTTCAGTTGCCAAGGGCAACATTATCCCGAAATGTCGATTGCCAGGGCCTGAATTTAGCTACAGAATGACATGGGCGGCACTATCCTTAAGTGTCGAAAGCCATGGTTCTGGGGGTTGCCATTGGCGGTGCTATCCCAAAGCATCAATTGCCAGGGACCCTTCAAGGATTGATGGTGGGGACAAGGAATCCAATACAAACCATGTTTAGGGCCAATTTGAGGTTGGATTTTGGGAAAAATAAAAAGAAAAGAGAGAAAACTCTCCAAATGAAAATCCTTCTATCTCTTTATTACAAAAATGCACTGGTAAACTGAATCAGGACATGTTACGTTTATGCACGGGTGTTTTAACCACTGGGGTCAACTGACCTCTGGGCAGTTTTTGCGGGCCTTAGACAGCTTCGCGGTAGACTCAGGATTAAAGCTGGTCAGGTCAAGATCTTGGCTGGTACTTGAGTACCTCTAGGCCTATTGTTGGTATTCTGATCTGATTTCTAGAGATGCAGCTGAGTAAGGCACCCTGACAGTTACATCCGACCTAGAGACCTACTTTGATCTATAAGATGAAGGGACTAGCAAAAGCTAGGCATGGGGGTATGATGGGAACACAATTATGGTCCCTAACTGGCCACTTTTAGTCTGGAATAAAAGATAAAAGCTCCTACATATCCATCTGAGAGTCATAACACCACTTCAGGCAGTTTTGAGAAGAGAACAGAGAACTAGGGTTAATTCTATAATTTTAACAGCATATCATGAATGCAGAATAAACCAAGGGGTTGACTAGGGGTAAAATAAAGGTCAAATGAGCATTAAAGTCTAATAAGTGGGTCCATACAGATAGAAACGAGTTTTTGCGCATTTCGAGAATTAACAGTAACCGAAAACCCTAATTTCAAACTCGCTTAAATAACAGAGGTTATGGTCAGGATAACTTCTATCTAAACCTTCTAAAAATCAAATAAAAATATTCTATAAGATTTGGTACCCTTGATTTGACCATTGGAACCCATTTTGATCTTAAAGAGTCTCAGATAGAAAGTTACCTTAATTTGAGCTTCTACGCAAATTACCCAATCAAACTTGGTCAAAGCTGAAATACAACTTCACCACTAGATTCCTTGGGTCCAAATTAGATTTGTACTAAAATTTGGGCCCAATCAGAGATCATTTTGACCTAATTTGCATTTTTATCCATTCAGACTCTTTTTCTCTCACATACACCCCTAACTATCAAAAATCCTTGCGAACAACCCCCCAACTTTGTCATCTTCTTCGCAGTTGGGTCCCTACCGCCATGGCAGGTGTGAACCCATGAACTCGAGCTTTCAATTAAGGATTCCTCCCTGTTTGCTCGGTCAATCGCTCACAAAATTGGAAGGGATGATCTTGAGGACATCCCTGATCACCTAAAGCTAGAATTTGATTCCAAATCCATCCATGTTGCTCGTGCGAACCCTCTGATTCCAAGGATCTTCCTCCTAAAAATTAGAGCTTCGCAAGCTTGTTTCCAAGCTTGGAAGCTTGCTTGAAGCTCTATAAAAGCCTCTACATTGCAGAGCTGAACTCCTTAACGAGTTTTTGGCCCAAGAAACCCTCTTCTTCTCCTACCTCCTGCCGACTCGAACTCCTCTCCGGCACTCCCTTCCTCCATTCTCCTCACCTGCTGCCACATACTATAGGCAATAGGCCCATCCTCCCCAAGTTCCTCCACACCTCGCCATACCTGCGAGGGGCACTCTACCCCTTCAAAGCATCGCCGTCTACCTCCCGAAGCCACCTTCATCTCCAACACCAGCCAATCATAGCCGATGCCATCTCCGCATCTCCATCGTCCGCAACCGTCATCACTCAACTCCACGGCACCCACTAATCTGTTTCACACCCACACTACCTGCTTCAGAGCGCTCCCTCGCTCGCACCACAATTGTCTCCCCCGTCTCCGGTGTACCTCCGGCGACCTCGCAAATCCACTACACTCCACCAAAATGCCTCCCACCGGTCCAAAAATGTCCACCGTGCTTCACTGACCAAAACCCCTCAAGTATTTGATGGGATTGGTCACTCACTGACTCCACCCAACACGAACACATCCATACGGTCATCTCAAGGTCGTCAAACCTCCTCACGCTCACCCACACCACACCGCACCCACTTCTGCACTCGCCACTCCACGGCGACCCTTCTAAGCCTGTTTGACGTGGCTGCAAGGCCATTCTCATGATTTCAGGTCTTCACTGGACGACGACCGCCTCCCTTGACATCTCCGACGACACCTGCAGTCCTTCGACCATGACTGCTCCAGGTTTCACTCCCAGGCTTTGAGAGCGACTCCCAGTTGTCCTTCCAAACTCGCAATCGATGAAGCAAGTGCCCTTTTCAACTGTAATTGGAGCTCCATCTGCAACACCTGCGTGAGAAGACTATGGGACTAGATAGTCCCACATCGTGTACATAGTAGTGATTGGTGCTGCATATAAGGGATTTATGACCCCCGTCCTTCACCTAATACACGGGGGTCGGGTCCCCTTCACCCTCACACCCGCTTACCTGGCCAAGCACTCCTCTCCTGCGATCACGCCCACAGGTCTAGACCCTGTTCACTCTCAGCTACCCGCCCGATTAACAGGCTAAACTCGGGTTTCTGAGAAAAGGAAGAAGAGGAAAGAGTGAGAGGGGGGTTTTTGTCCTCTACTACTCTCTACACTTAGCGTATTTTGAGAGGCCTTTGCCTCTGTGCTGTGGTTGCCTCTCTCCCTTGAGGCACAAAGGAAGAAGAGAAGAGGCCTTTGCCTCTATTCTGTTGAAGCTGATCCCCTTGAGCACTTAAGGCATCTGAAGCCTTATGCCTTCGTCCGATCTCTGCTAGTTCTGGAGGCTGTTGTTGATTCATTTGAGTTGGTTGATGTGGAATATTGGTTGATAATTACTGTTTAAATATTTGAGATACTTAAGCTTAACTTCAAAAGGGTTAATTGGTGATTCAAATCACCATTTTAACCCATTCTTTTTGCACCGTGATACTTGATTTCATCTATATATCATTTTGAATTGTTCTAAATAAAGTTTTGATCATAATTGCTTTTATTTCCTGTGATTAGTGAGATTGAATTGCCATGACTTGCTCCTTATTCAACCTTGGACTCTTTTCTACAAATTTAAATGATTTGAACAATTTTGTCCTAAACTATGACATATTTTCTTAACGAACAACGAATTCGCTTAAACAGATCCCAGTTGCTATTGCATTGAGGAAGAAGGTGGGACTTTAGTCCCAACTTAGAAGTGCAACAACCCGCGACAGCGCATGAAAGGAAAATTTGCTAGTAGTTGTTCGCCTCAGCATGCACCGGACATGAGGTCCCCACATGCCCTCACTCACGTCTTTGTCCACATGCTCATGCATTGCGAGTTTAGGTGGTGGATCCGTTTACCCGGATACCTGAGTCTGACCTAGTTCTGAGAGAAATTTGTGGAGCAGAGGGGGCAGGGTTTTTCTACCTCAGGATTTGTACCCTCCTTCTCTCAACACCTAGCCTCTAAAGGCTTTATACGAGGCCCTTGTGCCTTGCATAGCTGCTGCTGTACCCCTGAGGTTCGAGACAAGGCCCTTGTGCCTTATGTGGTTCTGCTAATATTCAGTTAAGACGTCTAAGGCCTTACACTGTCGTCTGTAGCTTGATACTAGTTATTGTGGAGATATTTAACTGAGATAACCGATTGGGATTACGATTCATTTATTTGAAATATTTGTGAGCTTAAACTTGATGGTTAATTTAGTGACTCAAATCACCATTTTAACCCAATCTTTTTGTATTAATCTTTATTGAAATATTACTTTTAGCATTTCATTGGTTCAATTGCATATTATTATTACTATTGTGATTAGTGAATGTAAATTGTCATATTTGCTCCCTGCGAGCGACCTCGGACTCCAAATTGATTTCGAGCTTTATAAATTTAAGTGTTTTGTATGATTTTCATCCTATACTATAACGTGCTCCTTTAAACATCGAAGATTTCACCCTAAACAGCATGCGCGTGGAGTGCCTTCACTCATTTCCTTGGGATGGGTCATACATCTATCTCCTCAATGTAGTCCCTAGCCCAAAGGTTGGGTGAATCTATGCAGATCTTATGAGAAATAGTGCAACTGCGATCGACCAGCATGGTGTAGAGTACACTAAGGATTGAATCATATGGACACTCAAGTTGGACTTGCGAGGTGAAAATGTTCCCACTCTTCTCATTAAGATTATGTAAACTGTCAAACCAGATGCATCGTCTCATTAGAGAAGACTATCCGACTCCACTTGAGGCATTAGGATCAGCCTGCCTCTTGATTTAAGTGATAGAGAGGGAATAACATGCAAATTGGACTTAAGTGGAAAACCTTTGTTTTCAAAATCCTGAAACAAAGCATTTTTGATATGCTGGTTTTTTAATCAAACATTTTAAATTCTTTTCAGATGACTAGCCTCAACCCACTCAGTTGTTTACTAGAAAAGACCTAATTGATGGGCCCTAACTATATGGATTAGATCCATAATCTCAAGCTTGCAAGCAGAACAAGCAAAACAAAGCATAAGAATCCTAGGAACTCTTAGGAGAGGGAGTTTAATGAGAATTGGGACAAGGACAATACACTTGCTGGTGTTACGTCCTTGGTTTGCTCTCCAATGTGCTTCAGAAGTAACATGAGGAGATGAAAAATGCCTCTGAGATCCTAACGAGCTCTGAGGAAATGTTCGGAGATGCAAACAAAACTTAACGCTACAATGAGCTCAGGGAGTTACTTTCATGCAAGATGAAAGCAGGTACTCCGGTGAGAGAGCATGTTATGAAAATGTACAAACATATTTTAAAGCTTCAAAGGTTGGGGATGGCGATTGATGATGAGATCCTTATGGACCTCATCTTGTAATCACTTTTAAGATACTTCGACAACTTCACCATCTCATTTCACATGGGAAAGATGAAGACTACCGCACCTGAGTTGATTTCCATGCTTAAGTCTATGGGGGGCATAATTAAAAAGGAGAGCCCAGCTGAGGCAATGGTTGCTGAGAGTAATAGGAGGTTCAAGCAGAAGAAATAGAGCAAAGGGAAGAGTTCTCAAAAGAAGAGCAAGTCTTCATCTCCTTCCACAAATGTCACTTCTTCTAAGAAGAAGAAGAATAGGGCAATAGACACGTGCCACATCTGCAAGAAGCCAAGCCATTGGAAATGAAATTATTCGGAGTGCATGAAGTCCTTAGAGAAGGGAAAAGGCAAGGCTAATGTAGGTAACAAATCTCTTCTCATCATTGAATCCAACTTACTCATTGGATGAGTAGGAAGTTGGATTGTAGATTCTAGTGCATTGTTAGTCACTTGAGATCGGGTTTTAAATCGTTGTGTTGCAGTATAGTCAAAATCCCACGAAAAATAAATAAAATTTATACTCGAAAAAGTCCGAGGTCGTTCACTGAGAGCAAGTAGGAATTCAATTCTCAAGATTGTAATTTAAACAATAGAGATAAGAAATTATAATCAAGAATTGACTCAGAATAATGTAGCAATAATGTTAAGTGTCAGACTACAAAAAGAATAGAGTAAAATGGTGATTTAAATCACCAATTACTCCCTATAATAATAGCAAGTGGAACTCAGTAATCATGTATTGAACTCAAATCAGCCGTCCGATTGAATAATCAGACGTCCTAAATGTCTGATGAACAGTGCTCTACTTCTTCTTACTCTGATTTCTTCTTCTTCAATTCTGTCTCTTCTCTTCTTCTTTTCTGCTTCTGTTCCTCTTCTTCTTCTCTTCTTTCACAGCTCTTTTTCTTCACAGACTCTTCTTCTTCACGCAGAGGGGGAAGGGGTCTCAAATTTGGCTAACAATTGAGCCAATTCTTTAGAGAGAAAAACCCTCCCCTACCCTGCACAAACTCTCCTCTCTTTCTTTCCTTGGGTCATGCTCTCCCAGAGCCATCAGTAATACTAAGTATTCGGGTAATTGGACCTAGAGCGCACTCGGGTCCAAGGTCACCAATGTGGTGTAGTGATCGAGGGTTGTACAGAGCTTAGGCAGGTAATTGGGTCTATGCCAGGTCCGCGAGGGCAATGTCACGGACGAGGAGCGTAAAAGCTGTGAGGGACCTCACCCCTCAAGTGTTGAGGCGATAAGCCCTCAACACTTTTTCAATTTATGCGAGAGTAGTTGCTCCAAAACGCACGATGTGGGACTATCTTCAGTCCCCTTCTTCGCGTGCACAGCTGCTAAGGCCTTCATCCAATTCGCGTGAAAGGAGCGGTCGACGGCTCCAATTGACCCCTAGGTTACGTTCCTAGAAGGATTCTGTGCTACCTGGGATCGAAGACCTAGAGCTGCAAGCCGGGAAGCAAGCTTTGAGCTTGCTCGAAGCTTGGCTTTAATGGCGGAGGGGGTTGGTACCTGAAATAACAAATAAGGCCTTTGGGTTGCGTCAGAAAGCTTAAGAACGACCGCCGAACCACGGAGAGTGCAACGGTGGTGGTTGCGTGGCGTGTGTGTGTGATGAGGCCTGTCGACCTCGAGGAGGGTGGCCGGATGTGGGTTTGTTCGGTGGGCGTTCGGAAGGGCAATCATCCTAACAAAGTTAGGGCTTTTGCTCCTAAGGTCAAGGCAGAGGTGTGGAGTGCAAGAGCGGCCGGTTTGGCAGTGTGTGGAAGCCGCTAGGGCTCGCCAGAGGTATGTCGGCGAGATGGAAGACGGAGTCGCAGAGGGCGTTGGTGAGGTCAAAGAGGAGTGTTGATGGTACTATCATGATGAGGGGAAGTTGAGGAGTTGTTTGAGAGAGGCAGCGGACAAAGCGGAGCAGTGGTGGTGCCGGTTGTGGTATGGCCGACACTGGAGAAGGAAGCTGCTCCGATGGGTAGGAAACGGCGAGGAAGACGGCAAAAGGGACGTCGGCGGGTATGGCTCGACGTGAAAGAAGATGACGAAGATAGCTCTGTCGCCGGTATTGCGAACGAAGGAAGAATAGAGACGAAGGAGGTTACCGGACGTCGAAAAGCAATTTGACTAAGAAAGAGGAGAGGAATTGGAGGTGCTCAAGGCCGAATTCGAGTGTGGAAAGTTCGACCTGATTTGGAGGTCTTTTTATAGGCCTTTAGAGGTGGTTTTGAGCTTGGGAAGAAAGCTTCCCAAGCTTGGAAAGCTTCGCTGGAGTTAGGATTTTTAGGATACCCTAATCTCTCATGCGTTCGCATGAGAGATTGGGAAGGTTTTAGGACATGGGAATTGACTCAAAAGAAAGGGAATTCCTTGACGAACTTCCCTTTTAAATCTAAGAGGGATTCATCAAGGAATCAAGGAGAACTTGACAATTTTAGGTCGCTGGAGTTTGTAGGAATAGGATTAATGGTGGAAGGGTCCTATTTGTGAAAATGATGACAAAGTTAGAAGCCTTTTTGTAAGGATTTTGAAAGTTAAGGGTATATATGTGATAAGACAAAACCAAGTTGCAAACTAGGTCAAGACAATCTCAGATTAGGCCCAAATTTAGGTACAAACCTAATTTGGACCTAAGGAATCCAATGGTAAGTTGGATTTTGGTTTTGACCACGTTTGACTAGGTAATTTATGCAAAAATCTAAATTAGGGAAAATGTCTGTCTTAAACTCTATTTTGGGTGAAGACGGGTTCTGATGGTCAAATGGAAGGTACCAAACCCTAAAAAATATTTTTCTATGAATTTTAGAGGGTTTAGGTGAATTTTATCCTAACCAGAACCTCAGTTAATTAAGCGGGTCTGTTTTTAGGGTTTCAGAAGTCATTTAATTCTCAAAACATGCGAAAACACTTTTCTGACTGTTCTAACCCACTTGTTAGCCTTTCAGGATCATTTGACCCTTAATTAACCCCTGAGAAAACCCGTGGTTGTACTACATTCAAGATATGATGGTAAAATTACAGTTTTAACCCTGGTTTCTTGTCTTTCCCTGAGAATGATTATGCAATGAATTATAGTCCTCTGACGATTATGTAGGAGAATTTAAAGATTTAATTAGATCATATTGAGCTAGTTATGGATTATGATGGTGTTCCCATCATGCATCTGTTCATATCTACAGTAATTTGTTGCATGATTTTTAGGTGGCCAAAAGGCTTAAGAAGGGAAAAGTACAGCTCATGATAGGGTTTGAGGAAATGGTTGCAACGGAAGTCATAGGGGCTTACAGACTCAAGATGCCCAATAAACACATCTTACTTCTGAGAGAATGTCTCTTTGTGCCTTTGTTACGTTGCTTTCGTCGAGTTTTATGAAATGCATGTCATAGTATAGCGAACAAAAGCGTTACAACACTTAAATTTATAAACTCAGGAAACAAAGGTGAGTCCGAGGTCGTTCGCAGGGAGCAAATTAGGCAATTCAATCACTAATCACAATTATCGAGAAGGATATGCAAGTAGAATCAAAATAATGCTTAATGTATATCAGAAGAATATTTCAAGAAAATCAGGAATCAGAGTGCAAAAAGATTGGCTGAAAATGGTGGTTTAAACTACCACATTAACCCTACAAGTTAAGTTCTAATTAAGCCAAAGAATCCAACAGTATCCGCAATCAAATGCATCCACAGTAATATCAGAATCAAAATCAAGCGCCAGCCAATTAGATGATAGACTAAAGACTAAAACTCCTTAACCTCAAGGCTTCAGTAATGGCTGAGACAAAGTGCCACAGAAGAGAGGCACAAGGGCCTCGCAAAGCCTTAGAAGACTAAGTCTCGAATGTGGGGAGGGTTGGCATGAATCCCGAGGAGGTACAATGCAAAACCCTCCCCCCGTCCTCCTTTCAGATTTCCTTTTCTCAGAACCAAGTCTGACCTGGGTAATCGGGTAAATGATATAGCCCCAACCCACAGGAGTGATTACGGGCAAGGGTGCTTAAGTGAGTGCGAGTAAGTGCGTGCATAGAGGAATGCGTGTGGACCTCACCCCATGCATGCTGAGGTAATGAGGCCATGGCATAGAATCCTCTTATATGTTGTGGCGACCTCCTGAGTCCACAATGTAGGACTAACACACTTCCTTCTTCGCGCTATCAACTACCGGTAAGCTCCATGTAATTGGAGCTGCTGAAGTTTTTCTTCGTTCAATTGATGCCCCAGATGGGCTCCTGTGTTCAGTCCGCACTGCTTGGATTGGAAGCAGCTGCAATGATGACCAGATGACGGTAGCCAGAGACGGAGATGACGATCAGCGATGACGAGATACCTGCGACAAAAATATGGCCCTAAAGCCGGTATTAAGCATGCGCAAAGGTCCGACGCTACTCACCAGACAAAAACCCTAAAGAAATTGGAGATGCGGATGGTCGAGTGTGTACAGCGAAGAAGCTCTGATGAGCTTCGGTCGTCGGTGATGGAGAGGGGTAATGGAGGTGGTGAGAGGTGAAATTGAGAAGCTAAAAAACTCCGTGAAGATGAGGCGATGCTGACGATAGTGGTTATGGGGTGTGTAATGGGTGGAGGTATGCCGGCGGTGAAGGTGGTCGGAGGCGAAGCAATCGGTGTCAGAGACGATGGTAGGGAGGGAATTAGGAGCAGAGAAGCTCCAGATATGAAATTGGGGGAGAGGGGTGTTGAAGCCCTAAACTAATTGAGAGGAAGGAGGCAAGGAAGATGCTGCCAGAGGTACATCAAAATAGAGGAAGAAGACAAAGTAACTGGAGCGGAAGTAGAGGCTGGAGAGGCTAATGCTTCATAAGAAGCTTCACAGACGAAGGAAGAATAGGATCCCTCTGCCTATCATACGTGGTAGAGGGTGATGATGGGGTTTCGAAGAATTCTGGTGGTGGTCCTCGACACCAATGAGAAGGAGGAATTTGAGGGAGATCCGACAAGGAATGCACAAGAGAACACGAGGTGATGAGTAGGGCTTTAAATAGGATCAGGTCTGAGCTTTAACCAAGGCAAGCTAGGCACTTTGGATAGGTGCCTTTGCCGCTTGAAAAGCTTGAGTTTCTCGAGCTCTCCAGTGCAAATTTCAGCCATAATAGCCCTTGAAAAGAACCCTGATCGACGCGGATTGATCTGAGGATCAATTCTACAGAGTTCTAAGATTTTTTCATCGAGATTTCTTGAATCAAATCTGCGATCAAATGTTGGTATAGGAGCTATGAAGATTCCTTTCAAACTGTCATGGTGGTAGGGACCTAAATGAAGAAAATGATGAGAAGTTAGGGACCCAAACACAATAAATCTGAAAGTTAGGGGCTTGGATGTGAAGAATAGAGATTTTAAGGACTGAATTGCAAACTAGGTCAAGATGGACTCTAATTGAGCCCAAATTTTGGTACCAACCTAATTTGGACCCAAAAAATCTAATGGTGAAATTGGATTTGAGTTTTGACCACGTTTGACTAGGCAATTTACACAGAATATCAAATTATGGCAAAATCCCATTTGAAACTCTATTCTAGGTCAAAATAGGTTCAAATGGTCAACCCAAGGGTACCAAACCTCTTAGAATATTTTTTTATGAATTTTAGGAGGTTTAGATGAATTTTATCCTGACCAAAACCTCTTTAATTTAAGTAGGTTGATAATTAGGGTTTTGGTGCTATTTTTGCCCTCGACATGCATAAAACCCCATTTCTATCAATGTTGACCCACTTTTTGGACTTTTGAGCTCATTTGACTTTTATTTAACCCCTGAGTGACCCCATGGTTAATCTATATTTGTGATGTGCTGTTAAAATTATAGAATTAACCCTAATTCCCTATTCTTCTCTTAAATCAGAATAGTATGGAGTTATGACCCTCAGACGATTAGGTGGGAGACTTTATCAAGAAAATCTGACTAAATGTGGCTAGTTAGGGCCAATGATGGTGTTCCCATCAGCCTTCCATTAGGAGGAACCTTTTGTCTGTTCTTAAGCTAGTTAGATTCGATTATTCTTTCTTATTTGAGCAATCTCTTACTGTAAGACATTATGATAAAGAAATTGCTTTTGGTTTCATTACTCCTAGTGGTTTGTAAAAGTTGGATGATTGTGAGCCTGTTTTGAATGCTTTTGATGTTATGATTGAGAATCATACACCTTCTAAGCATGTTATGGAAGATGCAAACAAATCCATCATGATTTGGCATCAAAGACTTGGACATGTGTCTATTGATGGGTTTAATAGACTCATAAAGGATCCTTTATAGGACTATTGACCATCAGTAAGATCGTATCACGAATGATCATAAGTAAATGTCACAAAATACTATTGACCATTCCTAGTCATCGTACTAAATGGACCACAAACATTTGTACGTATAAGGTCTAGCAAGTCTTACATCTCACCCCTTTCCTTGGAAAGGGTGGTCTGGACATCTTCCTATGAATACAATATTCATAGGTATGTAAGGGTTGGACCTTCAAAAAATTCAAGGGTATGAGGAAAGCCTCTCATATCTTAGGTCTAAAGATGTTCAGAAATAGAGAGAAGATGATATTGGGGTTATCAAAGCAAGGGTACATAACCAAGGTCTTAGAAAGATTCCACATGGATAACTCCAGGAAGGGCTTTCTCCCCATTACACATGAGATTTCCTTATAGAAGGGAATGTCTCCCTAAATGATTGAGGAGAAGAAAGACATGGGTGAATGTCCAGTGATTAGCCTAATGTATGCCATGTTGTGTATACAACCAAATATCTGTCACGTAGTGGGAATGGTAAGTCATTACCAATCCAACTTGGTACAGAAACATAGGACTGTTGTCAAGACCATTCTTAAATACCTGAGAAGGACAAAAGACTACTGCCTAGTCTTTGGGGATGGGGATATTTAGGCATTAGGGTACACCAACTCCAACATGCAGTCAGATATTAACAATGGAAAGTCTATGTCAGGGTTTGTTTTCTTATTGAAGGGTGGTTGTATAAGCTAGAAAAGCAAAGAGTAAGATACCATGTCCAATTCAACAACAAAAGTCGAATGTGTTGATGCATCAGATGTTATGAAGGAGGCACTGTGGATATGTAAGTTCATTGAGGAAATTGGAGTAGTTCCCTCGATGTAATCGATAATCCCATTGTTATGCGAAAAGACACATGCCATTGCACAAGTGAAAGAGCCTCGCTTTCACCAAAAAAGCAAGCATATTGAAAGGAAGCACCGCATCATCTAGGAGATCACCAAATGTGGTGATGTAATTATTATGAAGGTGGACTCGAAGGTGGCCTCCACAGATAACGTTGTTGATTCACTGACCAAAGCCATGACTAGAGAGTCATTTGATTGGCACATATGTAGTGTGGGGCTAAAAGAGGTTTCAGAATGGCTTTGAAGGCAAGTGGAAGTCTGTTGACTTTTGTATGCCCTGGGCAAGCGTTCTGAGTATTGTAATATTATTACATTCTTTATCTGGACAAAAAATTTGTTTGACTTTCGGTAAATGAATTGGGTCCCTTAGTACAAATAGGGTAACGTACTTAGCTAGATCGAATAAACCCGATGTGTGTTGATTCAGAGATCTAAATGATTTAGAGGATCTAATAGCACGTCAAGAAATCATCTAATTCGATCATATGTTTCTGGTCTGAGTTGGGATGGCAACCTTCTCTAGAGGCCAGTGCTTGATTGATGTTCTTGAATGGAGATTTAAAAACTGTCATGTGAGTTGAGTTAAGGAGTTAACTTGATAAAACAAGAGATAACTAAATTCATCTCAAATGTTGTCATGGAGAAGGTGTATCCTTTGACCTAAGATAGATATGTGTCTCTGTTTACGAACACATACATTTGGTGGACTATTGGTAGATGCAGCCACCTTACTGCTAATATTGAAAACCTAGTGCATATGCGAAGGGACAGGAGCTGCATGATCTTTCGAAGGGATCACACAAATATATTAATAGGTGCATGCAAAAGATTGAAGGCATAAGCTTGCTCCGGGTATATTAGGAATGACAATTCCACATATGGTTGTAAAGTCCTGATTAGACTCAAGGTAATAAGAGAAGAAGATAGACTTTTGGGAAAGGTTCTGATCTTTGTTCTTGTCTCAATGATACAAGGAGATGTCAATAATAATATTATGCAAGGAGGAATGACAATTGTCTAATGGGATTAGACCTCAGGATAATATTTTCCTTCATGTGTGAAGGATTCGTGAGTTTTCAAAATACTTAAGAGAGTGTTGTGGCAAATTTTCAGGTAGCCTAAAGCTTCATTATTGGAGTAATGAAACCAATAATGGTTTTGATAGGTTCCTACTTGATAGAGAAATCAATTGTAATTTAAGGAGTTAAATTACATTTGATTTAGCATTTCATTGCACCTAATAAGATTAGGCAAACAATCCTAGTGTTGGATTATAATTAAGTTAGTTTTGTATACTAGATACAAACATCCATAAGTTTGTTATGGGTTTATCTTGTAAATATGAAGTAGGATTAAATCCCTACCCTTGGATGAAGATCCAAGGGTTGCCTTCAAATTAGGTTTAGCCATGGAAATCCTATAAATATCCCCCATGTGCAACCCTAATGACTCCACAACTTCATTAATCTTACTATCAAAAGAGAGCTATAGCCGTCAAGAAGAGGAGGGTTGTCCCATGGTAGCAAGTTAACCAATTACTAAACTAGCTGATTGACTACAGAGAGGGTCGACAGTCAGAGCACAGGTCTGTGCATTAGGTTGTTCTTCTTTAGCTGGTCGACCAATCTCTCTAATCAGGTGTCAGGTCAATACTATGGCAAGTCTTCTTGACCCTTTTGAAGGGTTATTTGGTGCATGCTCGAGGAACGCGGCAAGGAGTTGCTTCAGGATCAAGAATAGTTTGCAATTTTGGTTTGGGGTTGTCTCTCCACAACAAGGAGGGTCTCATTTTCCTGTCACAGAGGAGTCTAGGGATTGCTGAGACTTATTTTAGAATGCACTGCACATGGGCTACTGCATCACACCACCCGCAAAAGTATAATGTCTATACTTGTGGGATCCCGAAAAGGTAGGAAAATAGTTCCCTCCATATTGTTCTGATTTTACGATATTTTATTTCTGTTTTCATTTCTTAATTGGATTTATGGCATTGATCCAATCTAGTTGGACAAAAATTTTTAAATACTTGTTTTCACACTTCTGCGATGCCCTAAGCTAATTTGATAGAAACAACAGAATTGTTATAATGACTAGAATGAGTAATCGAGTTCGTTAGATGTAACTAAGAATATAATTAATTGCTTACTTCATTAGATATACTAAGTTCATTAGATAGCCACATTGCCAATATAGTCAAATTACTAAAGAGTAAGCTGTTGATTACTGTGTATAGTGGCTAGCAATAGTATACAAAATTAAGTGACTGAGTCGTTGAAGATAATTGTATCGACATCATCTTATTAAGGTTATCAGTACCTAAAAAATTCTCCATATCAAGGGTATGGTGAGGGCATGCCAACGCATGCTAACAAATTCATTTAAATGGTTAAAATTGAAAGTAAATTTCAAATTACTAACTTAAATTACTAATTTCATTTACATGTAGTGACTTAATTTACACGTACATGTACTACTAGTAGTAGTAAGTTACTAAGTTACTAACTACTAACTTACTAAGTAGTACTACTAACTACTAAGTACCAACTACCCAAGTCCTAACTCCTAAGGACCTAAACTATTAATTTCATTTTTGATTTACATTACAAATTACATCTAAGTTACATTTAATTTCATTGTTTATTTTTCATGTAGAAAATATAAATTAATTTCATATTATAAAATGTAAATTACATAAATACATACCTAAATACATCTAATATATCTATACATCTAATACATATTTAAATACATACCTAAATATATCTATACATTTAATAGAAACTTAAAATTACATCTAAATTATCTAATACACCTAATGCATACCTAAATACATCTATACACAACAAAAATACATACAATAAAGGAATAGAAGATGATAATATACCTTCTTGACTTGTGGAAAAGCTCAAGAAGTAGATGGAGTTTGATATCTGGAGATCCGGATGAAGATTCGAATGGAGTACAGTTCGAAGATTTGTAGTTGGAGCTGGGGATGTCAATCTAGTACTCCCAAACAGAGAATCGACCCAACCCGACTCGATTTGGATGAGTAAAACCAGCTCCATTTAATATTTAGGCGGATTTGGGTTTTTGGATGCAAACCCGATCGGGTTTGGGTTCAAGTATGGGGAAAGGTACCCTTGAACCCGTATACTCGATATAAATATATTCCATATACAAGACTTTAAAAATTCCAAATGTTATAAGACTCCAAGACTCCTAATTGTAAAAATTCTAAATGTCCCATGACTCCCAACTTCCCGTAATGGGCTGCTCATGTGACCATGAGGTCTAAAAGTGGTCACAAACTCATGTCTCTCGAACTTCTAATTTTCCAAATTCTATCTCAAGCAGCACTACAATGTAACGTTTCCTATCCTCTCCTCTCTCTCCTTTGTATTGTCCAAATTCCATCTCAAGTCTCAACATCAGGACTGGGTCTCCTTTTTCATGTGATTATCTCCACCACCACTGGACTATAGCATGACTCCAAATTCCATTTCAACATCAGCACAAGACTCCTCTCCTCTCTCATGTGATTATTTTTTATTATAAACCATGAAATATGTTGAGAATGTTGGTATTTTCTTTTTTCATTATGATATTTTCGTTTATTTTACATATCCTCATAAAGATGGTTGTGTTCAAAAAATTCTGATAGTGGAATATGTATTTTTTCCTTATGATATTTTAAAATGATGATGCAATATATAGACCAACATATTAATGGGTACTCATTAATTTAACGAGTATGGAGCAACTTTTCCTCGATTGTATTTGAGGCGAGTATGGAGAATTAATTTGTAAATGGGGATGGGTTTGGTAATAATAAAACCCGACCCAAAGCTGACTCGTTGACATCCCTAGTTGGAGTGTGAGGAAGTGGTGGCAATAATCAATAGTAGCAACTAGCAGTGGCAGTATGTAGCAAAAAGTAGCAGAGGAAATAGGAGGAAACACTTCAGAGTTCAGATAAGCAACAATGCAGAGAACATTCGTCGAAATAGGGATGCATATCACTATTGTGCCAATAAATATCTGCAAAACGATGTGTAATTTATGAAGGTGACCCTTAGTATGGGTTGGAATTGTTGGCATAGCATGTTGAAATAACACATATAGGAAATAAATAAATAAATAAAAACATATGCATTTCCAATGATTTCGCATCTATCAAAAATATTAAATCAAGTAAGTCAAACATGATTTAGCAAGATCCAGAATAAAATAAAGAACAAAGAACATGCAATAGCATAAATAAACAAAACGAGAAGGGATTAGATTTTACTCCAATCGAAGCTCCCATTAAGGACTTCTCTTAGAGAAGGTATCGCCCCCTATAATACTCGTGTGTTGGGGTCTGACGAATTCCTTCCAGGATATAACGATCCACCTCTAAGATTTGGCGCACTTCGATCATGAACGTCCTTGAAAACCATCTTAGGAGAACAAAGCCAAAGCAATTTGGTTTATCAATCAAATTTCCGATTGATCTACCAATTTAATGATTTGATTAATTAAAAACCTCTCGTGGATCTTTGAATTTTCTTGTGCAAGATCAACAAGACGGATTGGAGATTTTTCTACCAATCTTACATTGAACGAATGCACTAAGAAAGAGAGATAAGAATGAGAGAGGGGGGGAGAGTGTTGAGAGAGATTTTCTGCTCTTGTTGTGTGTCAAATGAGAGCCCCCTCATGGCCCTTATATAAAGCCCACGACTTGATGTTTATGGAAATACGACAATTGATTGACCAATTTAGTCCCATTGATCTATCAAACTTGACTTTTTGGTCAACCAAACCAATTGATTGACCAAACTTAACTAATTGATCGATCAAAATAATTGATTGACTAATTTTACCTTTTGATCGACCAATCTAGGTGACGTCGCT
Organism: Thalassia testudinum; assembly: GCA_037157565.1. Taxonomy (NCBI): domain Eukaryota; kingdom Viridiplantae; phylum Streptophyta; class Magnoliopsida; order Alismatales; family Hydrocharitaceae; genus Thalassia; species Thalassia testudinum. Next base: position 154,423,164 of record JAZHRO010000031.1, read on the forward strand.
GTACGCATTTAGGTTAAATCACTTGTTGTAGCACATTTTACGACGTTAATTTTAATTAGAAGAATCGGACGTAAGTCCGAGTGTGGAACACAGGGAGGCCAGAATTCGAATCATTTAATCGCTTTCCATGTCACAAAAATTCATCGTTTGATTCGTTTGCGAAAGAGAGAACGAGAAAGAGAGAGATAGGGAGATAGGGTTAGAGAATCGTGATAAGGATATGATAACTAAATGCAAAGACAAGATATCAGAAACATATTCAATTGATTATCAAATGTTGTGTTTAACCAAATGTAGATGAATTCTTGAATATATGAAATAACTACAACTATCAAAGAAACTAAAACTAAATGTAAGGCGGTGGATGGCGTCGAGATAGCCACGACAGTGGAGGGACTTCCGTCTGCGGCTCGACATCTTCACAACCTTGCTTGGGAGCTCTATGGAGTGGTGGAATTGCTTAGGTAGAAGATTGGTGCAAATAAGGGGGGTAGGTTCCTCTTTATAGTCTTGAAAAGGGCTAAAATTCATCCTCGGGTCAACAACGACATTCAAAGCATTGCTGAATACCCATTGCATGATCGCCAAAGCCACTGCCCTTGCGCCCACTGCCTTCAACACGCGTGCTAGCCTGTGTGCCCTGTGCGACGCTGTGCACCATGCGCTGGCACTGTGTTGCTGCTTCGCGTGAGCACGCGCGCCCTATGCGTGTGCTGCTACTACTGCTGCTGCGCCGCGCCACAATTGCAAATTGGGGGGGCTGCGGGGATTTGAACCCGCACCCCTCCCTTGGAAGCTAAAACCTCCACCATTGTGCCATGCAGCCCGAAGTGTTAGGAAGATGATGTGGGAGCTACAGGCGTGGAGGAACCTCAGCCGTTGGATCTTGATCCAACAGCTGTGGTGAGAGATGATGGGGCACCTATAGTCACTGATGGCTGGTGTTGGGCGGCCTAAATGGCACCATGTGCCGCCATCTGGGCCCTCCATCTTCTTTCTGTTGTAGGGGATGCCACGGTGCTCGGATCGAGATTGAGTCTCACATTTCAGGACTGCGATCGTTGCTCCGAATCCATCCGTACGGTTGGATTTTTCATCCGAAGCCCGTAGGGATGTCACATTGCCCCCTGGCCATTGATAATCCTTGGACTTGTTGTGGGAGCTACGAAAGTTGGATCAAGGTGATTTTGAGTTCGTTGGACTCCGTTAGTCGATCCGGATCCATCCGTATAGTCTAATTGCTCATCTAAGACTTGTTTTAATATGGTCTTGTACACAAGGTCATTAAACATTAATTCTAAGTAATTGAAATGTAAAGATCATGCAATATGCATGCAATGCTCCCAAACCCACTATAATATGACATTATCGCACAAGTACCCTCAAAATTGACTCTAATTAATGATATTCATACTAATAATTGTAAAGTCATCATACCCCCATGCCCACCCCTTGCTAGTCCTTAGCAAGGTTCAACTTAAATGCTATTTACAAAATAAAACTAGGAATTGATTACTTAGGTAGAAGTTGCTTGTCAACAGGAGGAAATTTCTCCTAAGAACCTAACTTGCAGAGACTCAACAATGCCTGAGTTGCCTGACAAAATGCCGACCGCCCGAGTCCTCGCCTTATTCTATATAGAAGTAACTATATATTTTTTTCTTTTTCAGCATTTCTATTTTTTTTTATCTTTGGAGTTGAGGATTTTGGGATAACTTTTTACGACTACCCAATCCACCTAAGACTCGAAAAGGACTCTTAGTACTAAGCATCTTATTGTGAAAGTGATAGACTCACTCAATGGCAATTAAAATGGACTTCGGATTTCTACACCCCTCGGTGACCCGAAAGAGAAAATGTTCCATAAAGGTGTATCTAATCGGTAGCTTTCTCCCTACTTTTTATTTTTGTGGGGTCAACACAAGAGCGAACCCAGTGTATATCTCCCTGGATTATGCTACTTTCCCACTTTTTCCTTAAGTGTTTTGGAATTCTTGTGCAGTTTATGAGTTGGGATCTGGACAACCAGCTAATGGGCTGTTACCTACGACAACTTGCCAGCCATACTCATGTGGTGAAGTGTGACATATTTCTTTTTTTCTTTTCTCCTTTTCTATTTTCCTATTTCCTTTTTTTTTTAAGTAGGTGGCTTTCCTTATCTAAGATTTACTTAAAGGCAATAGTAAAAGGGAATGGTCCTGTGGTTGGGCTCTGGACAACCGGCTAATGAGTTGTTACCCACGACAACTTGCCAGCCATACCACCCTAGAAGGTTCATTACCTACCCAATTTCAGTCAAAATTGACGATAAGTGAGTCAGTGCAAAACGTGTGTAGATGCTTAGACTAAAAATCCCCCCAAATCAGAGGGCGGGTTGATAAGTTTTATACTTATCATCCTACTTTATTGACCAAGTTAAAATAAAATTACTTGGCGAGGACTCGAGACCAAGTCCACATTTTAGTGGACACCTGGACTAATTAAGTTCGAAGACCTGAAGAGTCTAAGCATTTAGGTCCCTAACGTATCATTTCCTAAAGTTGACAAACTTCTAATACCTAAGTTTTCTCTTCTTATTTTTTTCATTTTTTTAAAATAATTTAGGCTGACAATATGTACTCAGAACATACAAATTACCACCCCCTGCCTAAGTTGGACAATGTTCTCATTGGAAAATAAATGTATGTAACGGAGTAAGGAAAGAAATCACCTAAGTGTCAACAGTTAATTTAGTCAGCTTGAATCCTCTAGGTTGCCCCCCAGGAAGCTCTGAGTTTAGTGTCTTCAGCTGGGCATAGTACACAAACCATAACGAAAAAATCACTTGAATGGTCTAGGTCAAGAAAAGGAAGACACAATTAGCCAGACCTAGAATCAGAAGTCCACGAATGCAGACTAGATTATGGTGGAGTCCCATCCCTAAGGGATGCGAACTCTGCAAATGGTGTAACATGCATGCCTGTGTCTGTTCCTCTCTTAATCTACAGGCATGCAGAGAAGTCGATTTGGACGAGTGCAACCCGAATCTAAAATGCCAGACACTAAAGATGTAGGTTTTGTAATCAGCTTGTGTCCCTTTAAAGTTGTAATCCATCAAAGCTATATTGATTCCAGTGAATTCGGGTTGCGGGATTTCAATTCTGGTAGGGCATGTAACAAAATCAAAAGTTTCATAATAGGCCCTAAAACCAAGCATGATGTCTCTCTCCAAAGAAAAATCCATCCCTTCTTCAACTAGGGCTTCATTGCTTATTCCCTCCAATTCCTTGACCCCTAGAATATTATCTTCAACCTCTTTCATATCAGACTCAATTTTCAAGGTTACAATAGAGGTAGGACTAATTTCATCCTTTAGCTCAGATTCTTTCCCTTGGCCCTCCTTTAAATTTGTGATGGAGGTTTCCATTGATTCAAAATTGACTATTTTGGAATTGTAATCCCACTCCCCATCTTCAATTTTGGATGTCTATTCCACCAAATCACTTTCCTTGGGAAGATTAGATTTGGATTCAAAGACATCGACCCCCAAATTCTCAGCTTCCTCTTGATGTTTGCCCTCAACTCTCCCCAAATCATGTTCTAAGGAATCCTTAATGACGTTTTCTAATGAGTTGTCCAACACCGAGGGAGTATCAATGGTTGACTGAACCTATTTTGGGCAAATAGGTGTAGTCCAATCGATCACCACAGGGCATTGCTTCATGAATTCCGTAAATGGAGTTGCTTGCAATAGTTTTCTTTGGCCCACTTCATCCAGTTGTTGGAACATATCAATCATAGGTTGTTGTCCTTCAATCAATTTTTGAGTCTGTCTATGTAACTCCAACTAAAGGCTATCACGAACTGACTGAGTGTCATTAGATTTCCCCTGGATTTCCTCCTTAGCATTCAAATCAAGGTTGGGAGGGTATGGTTGAGGATGTGTATTAGATTCCGTACCGGGGTTTAGGTTCTCGAGTGGGTCCTCTAGTCTATCATTTTCAGGGTCTAATTCCTCAAGATGCATCATTTTCTGTTTAGTCCTACTCCAGAATAATTGAGGTTCTAAGTCCTCCCAGTCAGATTCTTTGTCAGGGGTCCAAAGCAGGGTTTGCTCATTCTTGATTTGCCCAAGTTTATGATCATCATGTGATTTCCATTTTTCTAAAATCCCTTCCAATCCATAGGTCAAGTAGGAGAGATCCTTGAATTCAGATGACCTATCTTGGTTAAGGTCCTGGGAAGGGTAAGGGTCTTGGTGTTCTCCTAGAGTGTAGGTCCTATCAGATTGGTTAGTGGGTGGGTGGGACCTAAAAGAAGAGTCATCATAAGGAGAATCAGGATAAGGAACCCCAAGGTTTGGATCGTACCCTTGGGCGGTTGGGTTGTATGTATCCCAATAGGAAGTTGGTGTGAAAATTGGGATAAGAGGGGTTTTCTAGATACTTTGGTCCTAGATTATATCCCCAACTAAGCGACTGGTTGTCCCAAGTAAACTGTGGATACAATCTACTTGGGTTAGAATACAAATCATATTGGGGATAGTTTGGGAAGGATGGATAAGCATTAAAATCCATGAATGGATTAGGGAAGAACAGAAAAGAGAACTATGTGTGCACAATTAGGCAAGCAAAACTAAGCCCTACAGTGTAGACCTAGGTGACTTACGCCTCAGAAGTAGATTCTGACCACATGGTGAATTCAATGTTGTCCTTATTCCTTAAGGTGATAGAGTTGGGAAGGCGAAGCAGGGGGAGCATGTCCCGAAAGCCACGAATTATGCCAAACCCCAGCTTGCTTAAGTCGTTTGATAATCAGGCCTTCCAAAGCACCTTTTGAAGTAAGCAAACGTCACTAATTCACTATGCGTTCAGGAAAATACCCTGAAACGAACTTAATGATTCCTAGGGCCAACGTTTACTTAATTTTTAGGGCTAGGTCAGTGCTTGTGCACAAGGATTAAGTGAAGGCCATTAGGGGGGTTAATGCCCTTAAAAATTCAGTTTAAGCCATGTGCACAATTGGGTGCAAGGACCCAATGCTAAAACAAGTGTTTTTTAACAATCAAGATTAAGATGTGTGATTTTAAAATTTGAATCTTGCTTTAATGGATTTTAAAATTTCACTTGTTTACACATTCAAACAAGGCACAACTGTATAGCCACACGATTGGTAAATATTGATTTTCTTTAAGACCTTTTGTGTGACTATAAAGCTAAAAACTCCCTAGTGTGGAAGATCCTAGGGTGTGCAACTTCTACTTAATGAATCTTTTTTTAAGATTCTATCAAGAAGGGTTCAATCAAATCAAGAAATGACCCTATCCGGACCAAAATCGAATGAGATTTTCAACAAAATTAATTTCAAAATTTGTTGAGGATGATAAATTACCCAAATTCATATTTTTTCAAGAGGGAGTCAATTTGTCCAGAACTTCTAGATCAGTGCGCAAGTTTAAGATTTTGATCAGAACAGGCACTAATCAATTTCAAATGCAAAAATGGTCTTCAAATGAAGCATAGAGAATTTCAAGAGCTTTTCAAAAATATGAATCCCTCAAAAATCCAAGCTACGTGGAGTTTGCAATAGCAAGATCAACCTATAGATCTCCAGAACTAAGGACAACCTTGCACACTTCCAATACCGAATTTCTCATAGCCAAACCACAAAGAGTTTGGCTATGAAATTTGAGATGAAGTTTGCCTACTAGAAGGAGCACCTCTGAGATTTTTCTCAAAATTTTTATAGGTGCTAAGAGTCCTTTAATCGTGTCCTCAACCCAAATCCAGAAAACGATTTTGCAAAGTTAATGGGTTGAAGGCTTAATGGTGGTGTTTTCTTCGACAAACAAAAGAGAGGTTTCCTTTTATAACACCACCATTTTTTTTAAGTCCTAGGATGAAAAGTTACCTTTAGATCATGGGAAGACAAGATCGAACCTTCGGATTGATGCCGGTCTTCTTCTTGTGCTTCCTTCGACCCAACCTAATTTGTTCTCTCGTTGCCGCTGCATGTGTTTCCTACAACCACAAAAAGAGAGAGAAGAGCAAGTTAGATAACACAAATACAATTAATTTCCAAGAAAATGAAAGTGAATAAAATATTAGTTGCCTCCCCAGCAACGGCGCCAAATACTGACATCTCCGTACGCGTTTAGGTTAAATCGCTTGTCGTAGAACATTTTACGATGTCAATTTTAATTAGAAGAATCGGACGTAAGTCCGAGTGTCAAACACAGGGATGCAAGAATTCGAATCGTTTAATTGCTTTCAATGTCACAAAAATTCATCGTTTGATTCGTTTGCAAAAGAGAAAATGAGAAAGAGAGAGAGAGGGAGATAGGGTTAGAGAATCATGATAAGGATATGATAACTAGTTGAAAAGGCAAGATATCAAAAACATATTCAATTAATTATCAAATGTTGTGTTCAACCAAATGTAGATGAATGCTTGAATATACGAAATAACTACAACTATCAAAGAAACTTAAACTAAATGTAAGGCGATGGATGGCGTCGAGACAGCCACAGTAGTGGAGGGACTTCCGTTGATGGCTCAACATCTTCACAACCTTGCTTGGGAGCTCTATGAAGTGGAGGAATTGCTTAGGTAGAAGATTGGTGCAAATGAAGGGGGTAGGTCCCTTTTTATAATGGTGAAATGGGCTAAAATTCATCCTCGGGTCAATAGCGACATTCAAAGCATCGCTGAAGACCCGCTGCATGCATCCCCAAAGCTGCCACCCTTGCGTCCGTTGCCTTCAACGCGCATGCTAGCCCGCGCGGCATGTCACGTGTGCATGCGCTGGCGCTATGCTGCTGTTCCATGCGTGTGTGCACTATGCATGCGTTGCCGCTGCTGTTGCTACGCCGCGCCTCAATTGCAAATTCGGGGGGGCTACAAGGATTTGAACCCACGCCCCTCCCTTGGAAGCAAGAACCTTCACCATTACACCATGCTGCCTGAAGTGTCGAGAAGATGGAGTGGGAGCTACGAGCGCGGGGGAACCTCGGTCGTTGGATCTTGATCCAACAGCTATGGTGAGACATGATGGGGCGCCTGTAGTCGCTGATGGCCGGTGTTGGGTGGCCTAGATGGTGCCACGTGGTGCCATTTGGGTCGTCCATCTTTTTTCTTTTGTAGAGGATGCCACAGTACTCAAATCGAGATGATTCCTGCATTTTTAGACTGCAATCATCACTCCGGATTCATCCGAACGGTCGGATTTTTCATCCGAAGCCTGTAGGGATGTCGCATTGGCCCCTGGCCATTGATCTTCTTTGGACTTGTTGTGGGAACTACGGAAGTTGGATCAAGGTGATTTTGAGTCCATTGGAGTCCGTTTGTCGATTCGGATCCATTCGTCTGATTTAATTGCTCATCTAAGGCCTGTTTCAATATGGTCTTGTACACAAGACATTAAACATTGATTCTAAGCAATTTAAATGTAAAGATCACGCAATATGCATGTTGTGCTCCTAAACCCACTATAATATAACATTATCGCACAAGTACCCTCGAAATTGACTCTAATTGATGATATTAACACTAATAATTGTAGAGTCATCACTAGAATCCAAGTTTCAAGTTCCAAATTGATTCTCACCCGTGATTAAGCCCGAGTCGGGGTGGGGCGGGGCAGGGGCATGCACGTGCATCCTTAGTCTCTAGCCCCACCTCTCACTCTTTGCTACATAATCCATAAGAGGCAAAAGCCTTTTACACCCTCTAAGAGGTTTGTCCACGTCCAGTATGGGACTAAAAACCTTTATCAAATCTTACTGATTTCAACATGAATTCCCACGTCATCATATTTCAATTGCATTCTGATTGATGCAATTAGGCTCTCCAATCCAACATCCCCCCATGTAAAGACCCATCCTACTTTTAGCCTATTAAGACATCTGGAGTGTCAGCCAGATGTCTGTTTAGACATCTGGGCCCTTTCTCGGACATTTGGAAATGAAATTTTTGTACGCACTCTATGTTCTGCATGCAAGCAACGCGCAGAACTTCGCCTCTCTCTCTCCTTTCTCCTCCTTCCTACCTAAACCCTACACCCACATCCTCTATAAAAGGCCACCCTCCCCTCTTCTCTCCACTCCACACACCACCATCTCCACCTTCAGAGTGTGGCGAAGCGACAAGAGGAGATGAGCGAGGGAGTACGTGAGAGCGAGGAGGAGGGGAGTGCAGGAGGAGGAGGAGGCCGAGGTCGGGAGCTTCGGTGGAAGCTCATTGGAGCTCGCACGGCCACCACGGTGCGTACGGGAGGAGGGAGTCCGTAGCGACGTCCTTGACCACCTACAGCACTGGAGCTGCAGCAAAGCGAGGAGAAGCACGACGGAGCGAGGCGAGGAGCGCTGGAAGTGCATTCTGATACTGGAAATTTTCTCCATTGAATCGAAGTTTGAATCAAGATAGAAGAAGGGGATTTTGTTCAGAATCAGAGGAAAGAGGGGCTATGTGAATGATTGCTGCAAAAACAAGGGAGCCGAGGCTTAGCCTCGGAGAGAGTGAATTTCTATAGGAGGTTTCAAGGACCTCCTGCAAAATACTGAAGGACTGGATGAGATAAGCAGGTGCTGGACCCAATCAAGACACCCAAAAATGTTGGGTGACTATAGAGGTTCGGGGCAGATGGACCCCTTGATCAGAAAGATCGTCCACCTGAGAATTACCTGGGCAGCCAGAGAGGGTGAGTCCCGCGAAGACCCCTACACGGTAGAGCGTCCCCACGGGTTACAGGGTTTCCCCCACCCGACCTCTCTTGTCACTGCGGTTCCAGGTAGACCAGAATAGGGATCTTGACCTCTTATGTCTACCAATTTTAGTTTAAGATCAGGGTGCTTAAAGTTACACTTGAACTCTTAGGTATTTTGAGTGAGAAAGTGACCTAATTTTAAGGTTGGTTGACCCAAGGGGTCAACTTTACCTCTTGTTCCTTTGAGAGCTTTTGGGTCCTTTCTTTTTGGGTTCAAGTGTTTAGAGAGCCAATTGTTTAGGGTTTCTCTGAATAAGTGTGTTCAATCAATGGTTTAGGCACACTTCTTTTGGATTTTCTCCATTCTTGATTTAAGTAGTGTGTCTCTAAAACCCTAATGTTGAATCTTATGTTGGCTCTACTTGGTCCAGTTAGTTCTTTGGTGGGTAATTAGGGCTCAAGCAAGAATGTGTTAGCCCCTAAATACCCTTAATAGTGTGCAGGAATAATGGGTTGAAAACATGCAACTTCTTATGGTTTACTAAGTATAGAAGACAGGTTAGCCCTATATTGCTTGTTCTTTTCTTTTCTTCCTCTTTGGAGTTTAGGGGTTAATAACGAGAGGAAAAAAATTACCTGTCCTCGGAGTGGTTGTTGTGCGGTTGCTTGTCTTCTTGATTTCCTGTAGCTGCACAAAAGAGAGGAGATTATTAGAACTAAAAAGAAACAGAAATGTCTACCTCTAGAATAGCCGTTGCTCCCCAGCAACGGCGTCAAAAATGAAACGGTCGGCGACAACTATGACTAGGTTTTGCTATAGCGTTGTAGTATAGCTAGTTATTGCCATCATTTCAAATATATATATATATTTTTTTTTTACTCGGGAATAACAATTCTCCCGAGGTCGAACTCAGGGAGCAAGTCGTATTCTAGAGTTATACATGTTCTATTACAAAAATAAAGAGAGAGAGAGAGAGATGAAAGTTTGGCTTCTTCTTCTTCTCTTCTTTCTTCCTCTTTGTCTTCTCTCCTATTTGGCTTTTGTTCTTCCTGCTCTTCTTCTTCTTTTCTTGCTTCTTGCTTCTCTTCTTCTTCTGCTTTCTGTTTCTTCACTTGGCTGCTCCTTCTCTCTTCTTTTCTTCTTCTTCTTTGTCTTCACCTGTCTTCAGGACGTCGTCTGATTTTCCAATCAGACGACTTAACCCGCGGATGCTACAGTGTCGCTTCAGTTCTTCTTCTTTCGCAGTCCTTCTTCTTCTTCACCTGTGCCTGCACGCTCAAGAGTTCAGCATCAGAGGACAAAAACCCATCTCTACCCTCTCCCCCTCGCGTCTCTCTTTCTCAGTATTCACTCTTCGGAAGGCTCTCCCAGAGCAACCGGGTAATCGGGTACGCGGGTCGCGCCCGGGTCCAGGCCCACAGGCGTGCGGTGGTGGGCGAGGAGTGCCAGTCAAGTCGGGTCGGGTCGGGTTGTCTAGATCCGCGTGATGAGATCGCAAACGGGCCGGGTGAAGCGGTGTGAGAGGGACCTCACCCCGTGTGCTGAGGCGATAAGCCTACAACACTTTTTCAATTTATATCGGCGCGTCGCTTCAGAGCCTTCCGAGGTGGGACTAAATGTCCCACCCCAATTTAGCGCCTGCAGCTGAGAAAGCTGCAGGCAGTTGCGGCTTTTGCGGAGCTTTCTCCCCAGCTGCGAGCCTGGGCAGGTGCGCGAGGGCTGCCTTGCGTCCTGGGGAGTCTGACCTGGGCGAAGCGAGGCTGCAGCTGCAGGCGGAAGCAGCTCCTTCTGCACAGCAATGGTGGCGGAGGACGGGTGACCTGTTCAGAGCAAAACGGCCTCTCGGCCTAATCAGAAGGTGCCGGGAGCTTCGCCAGAGTGCGGCGAAGCTCGTGCGGGTGGTGGCGAGGCGTGGGGCGACGTGCAAGGGCTGCCTTAGGTCGGACTGTGGCTAGGGGAATGGGTTTGTTCGGGGGGTCTGCAGGTGGCGAGTGGCGGGAAATGGAGGGGCGAAAGAGGATCAGGGTGAGGAGGCGGAGGTTCTGTGAGGGTCGGCGAGGCGTGTGAGGCTGTGGAGCAATGGGGGCGTCTCGCCGGAGGGTAGCCGGAGACGAAGGGGGTGACGGTGGTCAGGGTCGGTCGAGGGCTTAATTGAACAAATTGAAATAGGGAAAAGAAAGAGGAGAGGAAGGGAAGTAGTTCTAACTTACTTGTAGGGACGAAGGGGGAGGAGCAGGGCGACAGTCGTATCGACTGTCGCCGGAGAAGAAACTGCCCAGAGGAAGGGGCGACGGCGAGGACGGGGCAGAGGCAGCGCGCGCCGGTATTGCACGACGCGGAGGAGAATCAGGAAGAAGTCTCTGCTGCTGGTATTGTGGTAGAGCGACGAGGAGGAGGAGGAGAAGCCGCCGGAGCAACGAGGGCGTCTGTCGGAGTGGGAAGAGAGGAAGTGAGGGGGTATCTCCGTCAGATCCGAGCTGGGGAGAACGGCGGAGCGACGGGGGTATTTATAGGGGCAGAATCAGAGAGGAGGGCGGAGGGAGACGACGTGTCTCCCTCGCCGGAGGACGCCGGAGGAAGGAGACCCATACCGTCCGTGCGTTCGCACGGCCGGTATGGGTGGGTGCAGCGCTCAGGGGGGTGTCCCTGCGGTGGCTGACGACGCAGGGTACCCCCCATTGACTTGCCAGGGCCCCTCCCTCACCCTGCGCGGCGCCATGCTCCGCGCAAGGTCGCCGGAGCATGGCGCTGCTCAGGTTTTGTAGGAGGGACCTAAACGCAAAGAACGAAGGAGAGTTAGGGGCCAAAATGTGAGGGTTCAAAAGTTGAGGGCCAAAAAGTAAATATATGAGGACCAAAGTGTAAAGTTGGTCAAGAAGGTTTCTTCTTTGGCCCAAGTTTTTATACATGACGAATTAGGACCTAAGAAATCTGATGGTGAATTTTATTTCTAGATTAAACCTTGTTTGACCGGTCAATTTATGCAAAAACCCAAATTAAGTTGTTAATTGGGCATGATTTTCAATGTAGGTCAAAATGGGTTCCTAAGGCCAGATTGAAGATTCTAAACCCTAGAGATTATTTTTCTATGAATTTTAGAGGGTTTATTCTATTTTTACTTTGCCTCGAACCTCGTGAATTGAAGTGGGTTTGTTTTAGGGTTACAGATTATCATTTAGTTCCTTGGAATTGCTGTAGCCCTTATTGGATCAGATCATCCCACTTTCCTTCTTATTAGGTTATTTTGACCTATGTTTGGACCCTGAGTTACCCTGTTTTTAGATTGGATTGGTGAAATTACATTTTTACCCCTCAGTTCCTGTTTTCTTTGCAAACTCAAAATCTCTCTGAGCCAAGCCTTTCTAAGGTTATGTAGGAGCTTTTTCCTGCAAATCAGGGTTAAATGGTGCTAGTTTAGGGCTCATGATGAGGTTCTCATCAGCTCCCTATCCCTTTCGTCTATAATTTAGGCTCTCTCTCTCCCTCTCTCTCCCTAGATTAGGAATAAGCCCTTAAAACTTATTTTCCACCGCATAATCACCAATATCCCTCCTCATCTTCTCCACAGCCGGCGAGCTTGCACAGCCAACACACTTCACCAAACACGACGCCACCACTCCCAAAAGCTTCGCCTTGACCTCACCACAAAAACCCCTCTCTCTATTGACGCTTTCAATCACTCCACAATGCCCCGAACAAACCCACTACCCACATTCATCTCCGACATCGTCTCACCTCCACACACCTCCAATCACCAAGCAACCACCACCACCGCACTCCTCATCTCACATGGGACCTAGTGAACTCTCTAATTGGGGCATTTAGCCCGTATTTTGACGTTTAGGTACTCGCCGGATCGCCACTTCACATCGCCATCCTCCGCTGTGCTCTGACCGTCAATCGCCACCACTACCACCCTCGGCTGGAGCGGAATACCACCGCGAAGGATCCCAGGGCCTCAATTAGAGAAGAGAGCCCAGCAACTGCTTCGATTTGGAAGGAGTTCTCGCCTACAGTGCGCGAAGGAATAGGGACAATTATAGTCCTACATCGAATATCAAAAAACCATAACGTCGCATATAATGCAAAACGCTCGATAGCTGCATTCCTCAACACAAGGGGGTGAGGTCCCCTCATGCATTGTTCACTCCTCACCCGCTACACCTTGCCGGCGGGTCCGGTCCCCTATACATGAGTCGATTACCCAATTAGCGGATTCGATTATCGACCCGATTCTGGATTGAGGAGAAAAGGAAAAGGGAAATTCTGAGGGAGGGGGGAGGTTTTTGCCTCAAGGTGTGTGCGAGTGCACCCAACACTTAGTGGATTTCTGAGGTTGTTTTTTCTAAGGCTTTCGACACTTAAGTCATCTACTTCACGTGTCTGACGTCTACTGTGGTTTTGTTGAGGGTACTATGGACTTATTAAGATATTATCTGACGTGGATTAGCTGTTCAAGACCACAATTGAGATATTTGATTTGATTTAAGACATTGGAATTACTGTTGAGCTTGGGATTTGTGCTTAATTGTAGATTTAATTGGTGATTCAAATCACCATTTTCAGGTTTTAATTATTATTTTTGTCCCATTGATTTCTGAGATGCAATTTGCTACTTAATAAATATCATTTTGAGTAGATCATTTATTCATTGAATATCCTTATTGTGATTGATTATTGTGCTCATTATTTCTACTTGACTAGTGATTGAATTCCATATTTACTCCCCGCGAACGACCTCGAAACTTACAGTTTTCCAAGCACTTATAAATTTAAATGTTGACGATTCGATTTCAATCCTTATACTACAACGCGTTTTATTCCCACTAACTACAACGATTTTCGAGTGTTCAACAAGTCCATCTCATTTTTAATGGCATCTTCCAATGCTTTGCTTCAGAAGAAGCCATAGCATCATGATAAGTGGGGGTATTGCCCTCAATTTGGTAAACAATAAAATTGCTTCCTAAATCCTTGGCAATTCTTAGTCTTTTGCTTCTCCTAGGTTCAAAATCCTCTACTTCATTGGGTTTAGCATGGGAAGAGGTAGCCCTCACATTAGACATCCTTTTCATATAATCAAGAATAGAATAAGATGTGGTAGCTAGATTATCTAGAGTCACATTTTGAGGTAATCATGTTTCATAGGGAAGACATTTTTAAAAAATGTAGCGTCGCGAAGCTCAACAATAGTGTTGACATCTATGCTTGAAATCTTAGATTTTATAACAAAAAATCTATAGGCATAACTGTTATCAACATAGCCTAGGAAGACTGCATCAACTATCTTAGGTTCAAGCTTCTTTCTCTTGTGTTCTAGGATAACTACCTTTGCAAGGCAACCCGACACTTTGAGGTATTTTAAATTTGGTTTCCTATTTCTCCAAATCTCAAATAGACTACTTTCCTTATGCTTGAAGCTTCCCCCCATATGCAAGTAGGTAATCATGAGCTTTGCAAGAGAGCATTGACCATGTCAATTTCGATCATATTCTTTCGCTTTACTATCCCATTAGATTGTGGGGAATATGGGGCCATCACTTCATGAACTATACCAAAAGCTTGACATTGTTCATCAAATAAGTTGGATGTAAATTTCCCTCCTCTATCTGATCTTAATCTCTTAAGAGTTTTCCCAGTTTGTATTTCTACTTCTTTCTTGAAGATAAGGAATTTATTTAATGTCTCATCCTTAGACTTAAGCAAATACATACAGTAGTATCTACTATTGTCATCTATAAAGGTGATAAAATACTTTTTATTATCCTTAGTCAACACACCATCAAACTCGTAAATATCCCTGAGCACCAAATCTAAAACCTCAGTATTTCTAGTAATAAAGTGAAAAGGCTTCCTAGTTCGTTTGGCCTGCACACATCTCGTATTTCTTAATTTTATCTATGTTGTGTTCAGAAATCATATTTAATTTCATCATTCCTTTTAAAGAATTGAAATTTGCATGACCCAATCTACCATGCCATATATCACAAGATTTAATATTACTGCAAACAGATTAAATCGAATGAAAACTAACATTCTTTAGATCATTTCTAGATGATACATTCACATTGCATCTCACTCTAAATAATAGATCAAAATCTACCAAATACTCATTTCCATAGAATGTTCCATGTCTCAACATAACAACTTTATTATATTTAAAGTTTAACTCAAAATCCTCTCTAACCAATAAAGAACCAGAAAGAACATTCTTTTTAATAGCAGGAACGTGCAACACCCTACGTGGTTCCTACACTCGCCCCGAGGAAAACCTCAAGTCCACACGTTCGAATCCCAGCACCTTGGCTGCAAAATCGTTTCCCATCTTCACAATCCCCCCACTGCAAGCTTGATAGGTAGAAAATAATGATCTATTAGTACAAATATGTACATTGGCTCCACTATTCACGAGCCATTCAGTAGGATCATGAATAACATAGAGTTTGGGTTTTATTGAGACATACCCATCGCTAGGTCCATCATCCTCGGTGATCACATTCACCTGAGGATTCTCATCTGTGGTTTTCTGCTGAGCTTTATTAGAAGGACAATCCTTCTTCCAGTGCCCAACCTGCCCACAGTGTCAGCATAGCTTGTTCTTGAATTTCTTCTAGATCTTGGGTTTGGCCTTCGTTTTGTTTTATTATTCTTATTTTTATTCCCCTTACCCTTAGATGTCATGACATTCATCTTAGCCTACATAGGCACTGCAGGTTTCTGTTTCCTATGCTCTTCCTCAATGGCAATGGCTACCATAAAATCATCAAGAGAAATCTTTCCCTTTCTATGCTTGAGAGTCATCTTGAAGTCCTCCCAAGATTTAGGAAATTTCTCAATGATAGATATGACTTGAAACTTCTCAGGAAACTTCATATCAGCCTCTGTTAAACTATGGAGCAATAACAAAAATTCGTGTGCCAGTTCCAATACCGATTTACCCTTAGCCTTTTGGAATTTAAAGAATTTGGCGACAAAGTATTTTTCAATACCAAGATCTCGGTATTATACTTTTTGTCCAACTCCTCTCATAGCCCCTTCGCAGTGGACGTGGATGTACTATATACATCAAATAGTACATTAAACAAAGCCAATAAGATGCAATAATGACAAATACAGTTACACCATTCCACTTATGTGCTACCTTTTGGCCTTCAGGAGTGGGTTTTTCCTTATCCAAAACTAAGCATTCGATTTCCAATGCCGAGATCAAAATAATGGTGGTCAACCAAATCTCCATGCGTTGTTTCCATCACTTGAAATTTTGCCTACCAAACTACTCGGGCATATCAGATAAGTCTACACGTGATTTAAAAGTCATTTCCAACATTTCAAAAATTTTAGATTTAAGCGATACCTTCTCACTTTTTGCTACATAAGCCACAGGTGGTAGAAGTCTTTTACACCCACCAAGAGGTTTGTCCACTTCCAGTATGAGACTAAAAACCTCTACCAAACCTCACTGATTTCAACATAAATTCCTACATAACCATATATCAATTGCATCCCGATTGATGCAATTAGGCTTTCAAATCCAACATAACATTAGCTCGTGGTGATATTTTGCCAATACACCTAGGTTTCGACACAAATTATGTGTCCATATGGTGAAGCCCCAAAAATACCCATATCGATGGCATGTCGGTCTAAGAGTTCTACGCTTCTTTTGGTAGAGCTCCTCATGTTTACATCATTTAAAATTAGGAAAGAAATGAAAATATTAGACACTTGATTAGTGAGTTCAAGTAAGCAAATTAAATCGTAAATTTGGTTAAATGATATTCTTTCTTTTATTGAATAATCAATTGAAACAAAATTTAATAAAAGAAAAAGCATAATATTTAGAGTCCTAATTGTTCAACCATATGGGTTTGTAGGTTTGATTTATGAAACTTAGAAAATGATAAATCTCCATAAAATAGTAGCATGAACAGTTTAAGATTCAATTGCATCACAATTAATTGTTGTTTAGGATATTAACACTTTATTATATTAATAGAGCAATCTAATTCTATAATCTTACAAATCGTGAGTTTCACGTGACTAGAATATAAATAACATCTAATCTAATGATTCACATCACTCTAGTTAAATAAATGTCACCTTAAACAACAATAAGATAATGAGATAAAAAATCATGGAATCCTCATAGTTGCTTTAGAGGCCGTGCTTCTTAGACTTGCGTAAAGTTTGTTGATTTAATGTTCAGCACCTCTATTTATAGTTTTTGATGATGATAGATTCTCCACCAAGAAACTCTTTCTTTTCCAAAAGATTACATCCATGTGATCCAATCAACTTTCATCATGTGCATTCCTTTGACTTGATCAACGTTGATGTTGTTCCTTACTGATGTATAGAAGTTGTTGCAATGATTCCTCCCCAATTTCCATCTAGTTCATCACAACTGTCTCGTGGCATTGCTTGTAATTCATTTGACCTCAAGGGTCATTTTTATTTAGGTTTTATAGCTTCATTTATGGGTTCTTGTCCCTTCTTTGGCACTCAAATTTGCTTCGATTGAGTTGCTTTTTCTAAGTTGTCTATCTAACAAGTCAGTCCCTTCTTTGTTAGAAGGATTTATCAAGAGTCGATCTTTTCTTCACTTATGAATACTCGAACATTAGCCCCTTTATCATAATCCAATTTTTCCCGCTTTTAGGTAGAGTTAGCATCTTCTTCTTGTAGTACTTGAGCAAGTTCTCTATATAATTACTAACATCAGATATCTTATTAAGATTTGAGTAAGTGAATTGTCAGACTTTCTTCTTGTTCGAAATTTTTTACTTGAATTCTTTGTATTTGCTTCCTTTACCCAAGTACTTTTCAACCATTAAAATTATCAAATATCATCAATACTAATAAAAATTTGTATTTAATTTGATAATTTTTCCCTTTGTCATTTTGATAATTTTTTAGGTAAAACTAAATCAAGTTACCTTTTAAATGCTTACTTTTTAACATAAAAACTATTTGTAAGAAGAAAGACAAAATTTGTGGAAGTGACCTATATTTGATTCATGCATAGATTTAATTGGTTGACTTTTACGAATTTCCGTGATTTTTGTATCTCACGGATTTTTTCCCTAAGGGTGTCTAGGAAATTTATCAAATTTTTATAAAGAATCTTGATTAAGTTTCTAGTTGTGTTTTGTAGATTTACAAGTTTGATGTTGTTAATTTTTAGCTGATATTTGTAAAGTCATTGTATGTGTGTCTAGATCAATAAAACTCAACTTTAATCGGTGGATTAAGTTATAAAAAGGAGTGTTTTACATAACCCACCCTTTAATGAGATCAATTCTTGCTTCCTTATCTATTTTACTTAGGTTAAGTTAAATTTAATTTAAATTAGGTCCGTAAAGACATGCGACATCAAAGGATTCGGAGGCACCAACTATTTTATTGATAACCCTCTTGGATGTACATTATTTATGTGCCAAATCAAGATACAAGAGGTAAGTATTTTATCAGTCGTTTTTTATTGAAAACCTCAACAACCCCTGTAATTACACGCTTAATCTAGGTGGCATGCGATGTGTCCCTCTACGCCTCCCTTGCACAAGAGAATGATAGGAGGAAACAAAAGAGGGTGAATTTTTCCTGGCACAACACCTTATTTCTAACGCTCCATCAAATCCAGCCGAGCGTCACACAACCAAAACACCTTAACCGAAGTCGTTGAGCGCAACCACCCTCGTTCCCTTTTGCCAAAGCACAGGCCTTCGTCTTCGGGGGGACTCTGCGGATCGCCAGTTGCCTTGCCGGTAGAAGTAGAACACAGACAAGCATCTCAGCCGATGGACGTCGTGGGAGTGATGGCCGCGCCGCCGGACCCACTCCAGCCACAACAGCAGCAGCAACAGGCGCCGATGAAGGCGGCGGCGGGGGCGGAGCGGCTGAACCTGGCGGTCGTGCAGCAGCTGAACCTCGAGTCCGTGAAGACACGCGCCATCGGGCTCTTCAAGGCCATCTCCCGCATACTCGACGAGTTCAACGCCATAGCCCGCACCAACGCCACCCCGAAGTGGTAACACCCCATCCACCCACTTGAACTATATGTATTTAGGTCGTAACTTAAAACAACATGTCGTCATCTTCTTGCCTTCAATCAAGTGGAAAAAGAAATGTAATCTTGCCTCGAATTGGATTGGTGCAGAACGATCACAGGTCTGTATTGGGGCAATTGACGTGTAGGCTATTGGGGATGATGTAATAGAAGAATGTGATGTTTCCTCGAACCAGGGCACGGCGACTATCAGTTTGGATTAAGCCAAGAGATGTAACCTACAATATGGGAAATCGTGATCTTTGCTAGAATTGGGCAGGGAGGTTACTGGTTTGAAATAGGACAACAGATGTGACTATTTGGTAGTCAGAAGAAGAAGAAAAAAAAACGTGATCTTGCATCAAGTTGGGGGAAGCAGGATCACGGATATGTTATTAGGGATGCCTTACGTCTCTTGCAATGGGCTGGATGTAATTAGATTGAGGATTGTTTGGTTGTTTTGTGATTCTCACCGAGTGTGATTTTTTTGGCACTTCAGGCAAGATGTGTTGGGCCAGTTCTCAATGGTAAACCTTGAGCTCTTCAACATCGTGGAAGACATCAAGAAGGTCTCCAAGGCGTTTGTGGTGTGCCCAAAGAACGTGAATGCTGAGAGTGCAACAAGTATGTGCTGCACTTGAGAACTTGCTAGATGCTTGGACTGATCTTTTTTCTAGTGAGCCATGCAATTGTCTCTTTATAGTGTTTTACGTTTTACCTCATTTTCTCTGTCATCATTGGCTAAGCTTGATGTTTTTTGACTAATGTTTTCTTAGATGACTTGTAAACCTTTTAGCACTTCTCAATTGCAGCAAATAATAAAGTATCTATATTTGCAAGACTATGAGGTTGTGTGGTGCCTTCATCTCAACAACTATGTCCGTTGATACTGCATAATTTTAAGCATTGGGTCTATATGATCTTATTGAGATTGTCAATGACCAAGTCATAGTAACTAGGTGGTTACTATGTTCCTCTAGAAAAGAATTGGAAGCGAAAGACAATGGCGAGCTAGTTTAATGGAAAGCTAGTCTCTTTGTCTAGGAAAAATCTTCATTTTCTTCCACCATGAAACAGATCAAGGGAGGTTAAAAGGATTGAGTATTTTGATACTATTCCATTCCGTTGTTTTAATTGAACATGAGTAATATCCTCCAGTGGATACCATGGCATAAACAAGTCTATAGGCTTTCTAAGGCTTCTTAAGCATGCCATCATATTGATGTTTTCATTCATTCAATTTTTCCATTTTTTCTATAACATTTTGCTTCCTCATGTTCTTATTGTGTACAAACATCTTGCTCCTATGCATGTTAGGATCTTGTACACTTTCATGACGACTGGTTTAGATCTTAGTTGGTCATAAGAAGAACTTTGGTGTAGGAGCTCTTTCGCCAATTGTTATATATACGTAATGAGAATGTACATGTCCTTGTGGTTACAACTTTAGCTGCAAGGGCATTCTTTTAATTAAACATTCAAAACATCCAATTGAAATCTTTGGCACTTTTTTGAAATATATAATCCTTGGTACGGTGGAACATGTGAACCCAACTCTAACCATTTAGTTATTAATACTTTTGAGGACACCCCTATGATATACATATACTATAAGGTACATTTAAAATAAATGAAAACTTGAAAAATGAAGATTTTTAACATTTTGTTGTTATATCAATCCCAACTCTAACTATTTAATTATGGGTTTTTACGTAGATAGCAATGTAAATTGTGAAAATCATGCGCTTGCCATTGACTTCCCATTATTACTTTAAATGTCACCAAAAAAGTGACATCACTTTTGGAATTAACACTCCGCTAGTTAGCACCATTAAATTTAATGGTGGTGGACCTAAAAGTAAGCAAAATCTGCTTTTTTTACCCTTGATTTATGTTTTTTTTCCTCTCCCTCACCATTTCTCACCCTTCCCTTCCTCCCACTCTCCTCCCTTTCCCCTCCACTGTCCCTTATCACGCCTCGTTGCAACTCATCATATAGTGGTGGACCTCGTTGCACCTTGCTAAATGGTGAGTCTCCCTAGACCTCGTTGAGAAAGAGAATAAGAGAAAGAGAGACTGAGATAGGGAGAAACACCCAAATAAAGAGAGAGAGAGAATGATGAGATCGAGAGGGATCTAAATAGGGAGAGTAACGAAGTAGAGAGAGGAGAGAGAGGAAGATCAAACAGAGAGAGAGTGACGAGAGAGTGCAAACAAAAAGAGAGAGTGACTGGGAGAGAGTGATGAGAGGGGGGAGAGTGACCTGTGGGTGCGTGTATTGATTGAGAAAGAGAAAATGAGAGAGATTGGAAGACATAAACATAACGAGAGACCCAAAGAGAGAGAGACTTATTCTCATGGGGAGATGGAGTAGAGGCGCATGACCTCACTGAGGGAGATGGAGGAAAGGGCATATAGGTGTTGAGGATGCATGAGAAGGTAAAAGAGTTGAGATCAAGTAGCTTAAAGGTGAGGTCGCACTACGTTTGGGGGGGGGGGGGGACTGAGGCAATAGAGGTAGAGGTCGTAGGTGATCAGTCTAGTAGCAAGACTTAAGGAAGGAGGAGAATGTGGATGGATAAACATGGATGCCGTTCGTGATTGAGGGCTTAAGGTCATGGAGAAACTTGTTGAGGAGTTGAACGCTAGTAGGAGGGTGGGTAGTGGACGATGGGTAGGTCAAGGAGGTAGGCAGTAGGGGAAGCTTTTGGGTACAAGAGGGAGAGGGAGTACAAGTGGTAAGGTAGTTGTGCATTGCCATAGAGGGAGTAGGTGTGGCAAGGAGGCTGCTTAGGGAGGTGCGATAGGGAGGGGGAGGTTCGTTGAGGAGAGGTCCAGTGAAGGACAGTGGAGAGGGGAAGAGGATTGAGGAGGTAGAGGATGGGGGTAGGGGAATGGTGGGAGAGAGGGAAAAAAGAAGTGAGGGAAAAATGGTAAATTTTCCTTGCTCTTAAATCCATCGCAGTCAAGTTTAATGATACTAAATGGCAATTGTGTAAATGACATCACTTTTTTTATTACATTTGAAGCAATATTGAGAAGCCAATAGCAAGCTCGTAATTTTCGATGTTTATGGTAGTATCTATGTAAACCCCTTTAATTATTAACAATTTTAAGGACTATTGCAGGGACACCCCTATGGTATAAACATATCGGAAGATGCATCAAAAATAAATTCTTTAAAGGTTGATAATTTGCATGATTTGAACTTCTATTTTAATTCATTTTTAGGTTCTTTCATACCCTAAATTAATTATCTTACCTATATCCCAACTCCAAAATGATTACCTATTTTAGAATAAAATAAATGCAATTACGATTCTTATTTCTGATATGTCTTTCAAGCATTTGGAATAAATAAGTTCAAATGATTTTTTTAACTTTGACATATATCCTCATGCATATATACCACTTTCTAATAAATATTGGACTCCGATTGGATTACAAAATACAAAGTAATTAGATATGATGAACTACTATAATATTTTTCTAATACTACCACTAAGAAATTAATTTAACGGACTACGAGATCCAACTTTATTTTTTGAGATGTTTGTGTTATTTATAGGATAGATGATATTTTGCATGGAGCTAGTTAACACTTATATGTATTTCAATTTGTGGAGGCTTGTGTAATGAGGTGGAGACTCTTTGGCGTGGAGGATCACATGTGGAAGGCCCACGTATGAACTTGGTGGCGCGAGAATCGGGAGGAGAGGAGTTGAGAGAGAGATAATGGAAAATAATTATATTTGACTTAAATTAAAATGACACAAGATATTCTCTATATATAAAGAGATTATTCATGAGTGGTTATCATTTAGATAACCACCCTTTGGCTTTTCAAAAAAAAAAAAGAGATTATTCAATGGAAAATAACGACCAATCTTATTCAATCAGAAGAGCCATACACCTCTTTATATAAGAAGAGGTGTGGGTAAATAGCAGTACAAGACTAGACATAAAATAAAAATAATAAATAAGGAGTTCTACAACACTCCCCCTCAAGTTGGAGCATAGATGTTAATAATGCTCAGCTTGTCACAACATATATCAAAAGTAGAACGAGGCAAGGGTTGTTTAGTAAAAATATTTGCCATTTGATCTTTAGAAGCAATCAGAGATATATAGATAATACCCCTCTGGATCAGATCTTGTGTGTAGTGATAATCCACTTCAACATGTTTTGTACGCTCATGGAACATTGGATTATTGCTAATATAAGTAGTTGCCTAATTGTTACATCTCATCTCCATAGGTGCCTCTATCTAGACATGTAAATCCTGTAGAATAGACCTCACCTAGACCATCTTTGTAGCTGTCTATGCCATAACATGATATTCAGACTGAGCACTAAAGTGAGAAACAATGCTCTGCTTCTTGCTACACCAAGTAATAAGATTACCAGCTACATAAGTACAAATCCAGTGGTAGACTTTTTATCACCCTTGCATCTTGCATAATCAGCATCAGAGTAATCAACAACATCATGGAAGTACCTCTGGAAAATAGCAGACCATGACCAGGTGCTTTTTTCAGGTATCTAAGCACTTACATAGCTACTTCTCAATGCTGCTTTGTAGGTCTATGCATGAATTGCTCAATTTTTCCATAGCTAGGGAAACATCTGGCCTTGTAATAGTAAGATAAAGAAGGCCCATCATTTGTCGATAAGATCTGTTGTCAATTAGAGAATACTGAACATCATATAGGTGCCTTTTAGGATCCATAGGAAAATTGCCAAACTTGGCACCCAACATTCTTGTCTCTTGAACAACATCAAGAGCATACTTGTGCTGAAAAATAGCAATACCTTCCTTGCCTCGTGCCACTTTAATGCCTAAGAAATATCTCAGATATCCAAAATTTGTCATCACAAATTTTTCTTCTAGAGTCTTTTTCACTTCCTTTATTCCTGCCTTATTATCTCCAGCAATAATAAGATCATCCACATATACCAGGAGCACAACAACTCTTCTGTCACTCTTCTACATAAATAAGGAATGATCTGTCGAAGATCTCTAAAGGCCAATGCCCTGCATCACTTCTATTAACTTTTGGAACCATGTACAAGGACTCTATTTAAGCCTATAGATGACCTTTCTAAGTCTACATACGCTCTCCCTGAGTCTCAAAACCTAGAGGCTACTGCATATAGACTTCTTTAAGATCGCCATATAAGAAAATCTTTTTCACATCCAACTGAAATAATGGCCAATCATAATGCGAAACTATAGATAGTAAAATCTGTATAGTAGGAAGTTATATCACATGAGAAAACGTATCAAAGAAGTCCACTCCATAGGTTTTAGTGAACCCTTTTATAACAAGACGAGCCTTATTTCATGAAATAGATTCATCTAAATTATCTTTCAAGGCAAAGACCTAGTGACACCCCACCAAATCAGCACCTCGTGGTAGTGTGGTCAGCTCCCATATCCCTCTGGAATGTAGAGCAGCTATCTCATCCTCCATAGCTTGACATCATTTTGGATCAAGCATAACTTGTTGATAGGTGGAATGAATAGTAGGGGCTGTCAATGCTGAATAGAAAAGGCCAAAAGACTTCCCTAAATTGGCATATGGAAGAATATTAGAAGTCCTGTACCGAGCATAAGAATGTGAAGCTTTTCGAATAGCAATCGGAAGATCCATAGTAGGATTAGGCACATCAGAACTAGAAAGCTTCTTAGTAGTAGGAGATAAATCAGAAGAACTTGCAAGAACACCACTAGAGGAAGGATCATCAGTATCATCAATATGTACCTAATTTGGAGGAGATGGTGGTGTGGGGGACGGGGGATGTCTCTGTGCATGTAATACTAGCAATATATATATTTTAATTGGATCATGAAATCTAACTATGTCTTGCTCTTACCTAGATTCAATCGTGCTAGAATTGATAAGAATATGCTCTAAAGGAATAGGAGGCACCGGCATAAGAGCTGCCTCTGTCTCAAACACCAATTGATGCCCTGTGGTAAAGAAATATGGCACTATCTCATGAAAAGTAACATGTGCACTAATATAATGTTTCCTGGATATCTTTTTTGGGTACTATATAACCTAAAAAGATATATTTTGCAGTTCGTGGTGCCAACTTATCATTTCCTGAACCAAGTGTACAAATGCTACACATCCAAAAATCTTGGGTGGCACATGAAACAAATCTCTGTCAGGATAAAGGAAAAACATGCAGAATTGGGCATCTTTGTCAGGAACCAAGTAGGACTAGGCACGTCAAAACAAATCTTGAGTGTTCGTGGTGCCAACTTATGAATAGCTGAGTCGAGCATTCTATTTATCAAATAACATGCATTTAGCTTTTTCAAAAAAAAGAAAAACATGCTGTGAGAATTACATCCCCCCATACAAAGATAGCACATTGTGATGTATCAACAGTGTTCTGGCTCCATCCAAAAGATGGCGGTGTTTTCTTTTTGCAATCCCATTTTGTTGAGACATATGGGGACAAGTGGTTTGGTATACAATGTATGCGATAGAAAGCAACCAATGTAGCAATACAAAATTCAAGTGCATTGTCAGATCAGACTATCTTAATCACCGTAGAAATTAAGTCTTTATTTGCATAATAAATGTTTCAATCATATCACCAACATCTGACTTATTCTTAAGCAAAAATAACTAGGATTATCTGAAAAAATCAACTATTACCAAATAATAACAATGACCTAGTCTATCAGGAGTACGACTAGGACCTTATACATCCATATGAGCTAAATTAAAATAGGCAGTAGAACTTAATGAAGAACTACCAGAATATGTAGATTGATGATGTTTTCCCATTTGACACACATCACACAGGATCTTAGTAGCTGGGGAGATGTGTGGTATCACTCAGTGTGGTTTGTGTGGAGAAAGATGTCCCAGTCGTAAGTGCCACTGTAATGCTGTATCAGCAGTAAACACAACCACGCCCTGGCAAGAAGTTGCAATAGGAGTCTGGATCAGGCAATATACATCCCCTCCTTATATCCGCCACCAATTGTCTTTCCCGTGAGTTTTTCCTGAAATATACATCCGACATCATAAAAAATAGCACGGCAATTAAGATCTTTTATAATTCTATTAACAGGTAATAGGCTAATCGGAAAGTCAGGTACAAACAAAACATTAGGCAATCTGAGAGGAGGGGTAACTGCAACATCCCCTTGTCCATCTACTCAAGAGTGACGACCATCTATAACCGATACTATCCAACCTGAGGGAACAAACTCCACTTTCTTGAAAGAAGAATGATCCCTACCCAAGTCAACCAACCACATAGTACCATATGAAGATCCATTGTATAACCTAAAGACAATAGTACTACTTAAGGAAGATGCAAAGGCTGCGGTATCTGTAGTAGGAGCAGAATCCTGTGTCAACTGAGACTCTCTGCACAACTGCATCATACTCTGAACGGGAGACCATGTCTGACTGATCCTCAGAAGTAGTGGCCTAGTTAGCCATAGGAGGTCTGATCCAACATATAGCCTCAACATGTCCAACTCTCCCACAAAAGATACACGTAGTCTAAGGCCTACTAGGTTGACTCTGTCTACATCCTCTGTCACAAATGGAAGGAGCTCCACGCCCTCCACGATCTCCAGAAGCTGCCAAAGCTGTTGTCTGCCCAAGAGTATCAGTAGTAGCTGGCTTCACCATAATCCTACTAAGTCGACTATAAGCATCCTCCAGTGGTGGAAGCTCAAAAAGAGCCAAGATCTGAGAACGTGCCCCATCATACTTAGGTCCAAGACTAGCTAAAAACTGAAGTATTGCACATACTCTCAATGATACTCCTGCTAACTAACAGAAGTACACACAGCGAGAAGCATTATACTTTTCAAGGTGTCCCTTAAAAGAAGTATAATATTGAGCAAGTGACTGTCGCTCCTATTTAAGGCTTCCTGGATCATGGTGAATTTAGAAAAGCTTACTAAAATTCTTCTCGTCGGAATGTGTCATGGAATGAATCCCACATCTCCATGGCCATCTTATAATACATGATACCATCTCCAATTCGAGGTTGTACTATATTCATGATCCCGGAGCACACCATCGCATTATCTTTCTTCCAAATTAGATATTTGCTCTGTCTTATTGGTAGGTTCAGCCTCCAGTAATATATGTTCCTTGTCATGATCCTCCACAGTTACGAGGAACGTCTGAGACCATTGTGCATAATTGGTATCATCAAACTTGGATATGGGCATAAAGAATAAGTTTTTATATGTCCCTGCCTTTGTAGCAGTACCTTATGACACTTTGGATGATTCAGATGATGCCATAGTGTCTTGAGAGGAAGGAAAAACCTAGATATTAGATCTAAAACTTTGATTTCAGACCATAGAAAACTTTGAGAGTAGAAGTTGAACCTCTTGGTCATAAGATCCAAACACCCATAGGCCAAAAATTAGATCAAGAACTTCAATAGTGGCCCTGGAATCAAATGGGGCAGCACTAAGGTGCGATGTGGCCATCTAGGGACTGCTACCCCTCCTCGTTGCCGCTTGAAGAGAGGACCATCACCGGTAGCGCTTCTGTCGGCTGGTGAGAGATCGATGGTGGCCTGCAGAGCTGACGGAGGGTCGGCGGTGACCCTGGTGGTCGCCTCTAGCCTCTTAAGCGCCCATCGGTGACTCTATAGGGGATTGACGGTACCACTTGCTACTGCGAGTAGGGCTGCTGTAGCCCCCAATGGTTGCCAGCAACAACATCAACTGTCGGTGGTAGTGGTATGGCAAGGAGAGAGGGGGATTTGGGTGGTTAGGGTTTCAGAGGCCTACTTGGGTGGGATACCAGGGCCATGGCCTAGGACTGATGCTCTGATACCAAGTAGGAAATAATGATCAGTTTTATTCAATCAAAAGAGCCCTACACATCTTTATATAAGATGAGGTGTGGGTAAATAATAGTACAAGATCAGACACAAAATAAAAATAACTTGGACTCAAAGCAACCCTAAACCAAATCCACTAAGGCTAGCACCCTTCCTGATTGAAATAGCTACCATGTGGCCTGTCCTTGTGGCCATCTTCTTCACACTCCCCCTCAAGTTGAGGCCGGGAGATCGATGACTTTATCAACTCGTGGTGAGACTAGAGCCCTCATGATTCTTCATCTTCTTCGAGCTTGGGGCTTGTAAATGTGTCATTATTGGAAGTCACGGTGTAGCCTCCTGTGACCTCCGAAGTCGTTGCCTCTTGGGCAACCTCAATAGTTTTCGTGACGACCGCCATGGTCTTCTTTTCTTTCTCTTCTTGGAACATGGCTCGAATCTTCTCAAGATTTGTAGGACACAAAATAAAAATAATTTGGACTCAAAGCAACCCTAAACCAAATCCACTAAGGCTAGCACCCTTCCTGATTGAAATAGCTACCATGTGGCCTGTCCTTGTGGCCATCTTCTTCACACTCCCCCCAGGAGGTCGATGACTTTATCAACTCGTGGTGAGACTAGAGCCCTCATGATTCTTCATCTTCTTCGAGCTTGGGGCTTGTAAATGTGTCATTATTGGAAGTCACGGTGTAGCCTCCTGTGACCTCCGAAGTCGTTGCCTCTTGGGCAACCTCAATAGTTTTCGTGACGACCGCCATGGTCTTCTTTTCTTTCTCTTCTTGGAACATGGCTCGAATCTTCTCAAGATTTGTAGGCACAAGAGAGTCCACACGTGAGGAGCTAGTAGCCCTACATGGAGGTCTCTCGAACATGTCCCAACATCTATTTTGTGGGTGATTGGTGCACCCATAGTGTTGACATGGGGGATAGACTCGTATTGAGCCTCGGCCACATCCTCTCCCACGCCTAGCGCCAACTTAAGTTGTAGCAAGTATAAGGTTATCGGTCTTCGTAGTAGCCTCTACTTTCGGTGCCTCCATCTTCTCAAGATGGCCAAAGATAGTCTTAAAATCTATCTTCCCATCTGATGCAAGAATTTTCGGATGGTAGCGAGAATGTAACTTCGACAAGAACTTGGCTACCTGTCACCTAGCACGTGTTCCCACCTATGTGTTGCAACAGACATGCTCGTAGATATCCAACTCCTCGAACAGTGCCTCCATCTTTGCATAGTATTTAGTAAAGGAAAGATCTCGATTGATTGTGTCCATATGCACGTGTAGAGATCGGTGATGCCCGCATTGCTTGATTTCTGGGAGTACCTCTTCTCTAAGGCCATCTAGATCTTGCATGTGTTCTTATATAACATGTTCTTCTCTACAAAAATCTTGAATGCTCAGTTCCACAAGACATAATTTGAAGCACCTTGAAGCTTGATGGTCATTCCTTGAATGACCACCTTGCCTTTTCCAATCAACAACTGAGCCTCAGTGTTGGCCATCTCCTTCGATCTACGATCATTCTCCTACTTTGCATAAGGCGCTGGATATGATTGGAAGAGGATTTGTTGAGAACCCTGCACATGATCCCTAGGTCTTGTGTAAGGCGTTAAGGTCCCCCAAGGAATTTGTTGAGCGAATTACCACGTCGGAGAAGAAGGCTACACATTGTGTGGCTTTGTTGTTGATGTAGAGAACTCGCACACAAGAGAGAGGAATTCTCCTTATGCGAGAACTCTTCTCCTAGATGTCTTCTCGATTAACGCATGCCAGAGAGCTCGAAGGCTCTGATATCATATGGAGATTCGGGATGAGAGTAAAGCAGAGTTCGCGCATGGATACTCCATGCGTGGGTTGTTGGGCACAAGAGAGAGAGATCATGACAAGGGGAGTTGGAGAGAATAGAATTTTATTAAAGCAACTCAAGGAAAATAAGTGATTGTTGTATCTAAAACAATTCTTGTTGAGAGAAGTGTGTGGTATTTAGTGCCACATCATGAGATGTGGACTTTGTGGAGTGTGTGGTGGCCTATAAATAGGCGTGTACCCCCCACGTATTTCTTTGAGAAGAAAAAATAGAGAAACACGCCATATTGGGGCCTTCTCCCATGGTTTTCTCCCTCGCTCTTCATGAGTGGGGTTTTTACGTAAACTCAAGCGTTCATTTAATTTCTTTTATGCTTTTGATATCATACTGTCGCATTATTTATATTTGTTAACTACTCTCAATCAAAACAAATCATATCCTAAACAAACTCAATTCAAATTATTTCATTCCGAAATTAGACTCTAACTAATTAAAAGAAATTGCCACGTGACACAAAACTTGGCAATAGGCCACATGACCTTGACATGGACTCGTTGACACATGTTCATGTGGCAACTATGCCACGTGGTAGTTTACGTGGAACCACACCTTCACACTCCCCCCTAAGTCGAGGTTGGAGCAAGGTGAAGACTTGACCAACTTGGCTTGGTGATGGTGTAGCCGGATGCTCTATCATCTTCTTTTGGTGCGACTGGGAAACCTCTTGCTACCTTTGTAGTTGTTGCTCCTTTGACAACCTCTAAAGTCATGGCTATTGGAGCAGTAGTCTTATCTTTTTATAACTTGATAGATGTTCTCCGCCATCTTCTTCTTGAATGCATTCATGGTCTTGGGTGTCTCCAAATTTTGAACACCTATAAAGAGTACCTTGCCCTTTTTGGTCGACACTTGGGCCTCGTTCTCCTCTATCTTCTGTGAACAACAAGCCTCCCCTTATTTCTATGTTCTACGTAAGGCATTGGATGCGATATTGTGAGGACTCGTTGGGAATCCTTACTTGATTCCTTAGGCCTTGCGTGAGGTGCCAAGGTCTTCCAAGTTCTTGAGAGAACTACCCGCGCCAAGGGAAGAAGCCACAGATCTCGTGGCCTAGTGTTGATGCGTGTAGAGTTCATGCACAAGAGAGGCTCTCTCGTGCGTGTGTAGACTTCTCTCTTCTCTCTTCCATACATGCTCCTAGATCCCGGGAAGAACTCGCTTTGATATCATGTGGAGGTTTGCGCAACGTTGTGGAGACTCTTTGGTGTGGAGGATCATGCATGGAAGGCCCACGTGTGGACTTGGTGGTGTGAGAATCGAGAGGAGATAGAGAGAGTTTGGCGAGAGAGAGGAGAGGAATTGAGAGAGAGATAATGGAAAATAATTGTATTCAACTCAAATTAAATGACACATGATATTCTATATATAGACAAATTATTCCTAATGCTAAATATAAATGTAAAGATTCATGGAAGTGTGACAGCCTTGGCACATGATAGATCCCATGCGTGGAGCATGGAGGGTGATAAAGAGAGATGGCACATTTTGAGGGGGAGGAGTTGTAGAAAGATGGGAAATATTATTGCTCAATTCGATCAAGAATAACATATGATCTCTCTATATATAGAGAGATATTCCTAGCTCTAAATGTGGAAATCAATAACTAACAAATCAATAATTAGCTAACAACAGTAAGCAAATATTCTACTAATAACTCTAATTACTTGACACCTAACATACTAAAATAAGATAACTTAGACCTAAAGCAACCCTAATAAAGGCCACTAGGGCTGGTGCCCCTCTTAATCGACCAACCTGCCACGTGGCCCATTGTGCCACGTGGCCCATTGTGCCACGTGGCAGTCCACGTGGTTATGCTTATCCTCCACACTCCCCCTTCAGTCGAGATTGGGAGGACGATGACTTGAATCAAATAATTCTCCTATTTATTCTTCTTAGTTGCATCTTTCGTCTTAGGCACCTTCTCAAGTAGCATGGATCTTCGAATCTATTGTCGCTTCATTCTAGAAGGTTGAGAGCGGTCTCTATCCCTCTTTTCTACACCCGAGAGCCAAACACTTGATCTTGGCATTCCCCAATGTGCTAGAGGGTTCCACGCGTCCCCTCAAATTGAGTTGGTGTTGTTGCTCCTACACCCTGCAACCCAATGTATGGCACTCGATTTCTCTGGGTGTGTATAATTTCACCAAAAGAAGGTGAAGTCGATGGAGATCTCCTTCTCCAATCCACGCACAGAGTCTTAGCCGGCTAGGAAAGCTCACTCTGATACTATGTGAAGATTCGTGGAAGCGTGACGACCTTGGCATGTGATAGATCCCTTGCATGGAGCATGGAGGGCGATAGAGAGAGGGCACGTTTGGAGAGGAGAGGACTTGTAGAAAGATGGGAAATATTATTGCTCAACTCAATCAAGAATAACATATGATCTCTCTCTCTATATATAGAGATATTCCTAACTCTAAATGTGGACAATAGTAACTGACAAATAAATAATTGACTAAAAACATGAAGCAAATATCTCATTAATAACTCTAATTATTTGACACCTAACATACTAAAATAAGATAACTTGGACCCAAAACAACTCTAAAACAAGACCGCCAGGGTCGGTGCCCCTCTTGACTGACCAACCTACAATGTGGCACTGCCACGTGGCCCATTATACCATGTGGCAGTCCACTTGGCCATGCTTATTCTCCACAATAGAAAATAGTAAATACTAACTCAAAGATTGCCTAAAAACAGTAACTAAGTATTCCAGTAACAAC
The DNA here is from genome assembly GCA_037157565.1 of Thalassia testudinum. Taxonomy (NCBI): domain Eukaryota; kingdom Viridiplantae; phylum Streptophyta; class Magnoliopsida; order Alismatales; family Hydrocharitaceae; genus Thalassia; species Thalassia testudinum. The sequence continues at coordinate 154,455,333 of JAZHRO010000031.1, forward strand.
TCTAATTATCTTGATACCTAACATACTAAAATATACTAACTTGAACTCAAAGCAACCCTAAATTAAATTCACTAGGGCCGGTGCCCTTCTTGACCCAAGTAGCTGCCACGTGGACAGTCCATGTGACCACTGTGTAATGTGGCCTATCCACATGGCTGTCTTTTTCACACAATTCATCATGCATTTTCAATTAATTATGCATATTTTTCCATGCAAAGCACGGGACTCACGCTAGTACATAATTATACATGCAACAGCTAACTTCAACTTGCTTCTCTCTGTCTCCCTCCCTCCTGATAAGCTTCTTGCTGCTGCTTTGGGTAAACAGTATTGCCGGTGATGCTGTCATCTAAGTTGCTTCCAGAGATGGAAGCAGAAGATAATGCCAAGAGAGAACAGTTGCTACATGGAATGCAAAAACTTCCTGTACCTATGCAAATTGAAAAACTGAAGGTATACTCAGAAATATGTCATGTCCTTTTTTTTGTTGTATCCATACCATTGGCCGAATTATTTTTGTGGCATCATACAGAATAGAATTGACATGATCGGAGCTGCTTGTGAGACTGCTGAAAAGATAATATCTGATGCACGAAAAGCCTATGGCTTGGGGGGACGTCAAGGACTGACTTTAATTCCTACATTGGACAAAGCACAGGCAGCAAAGATACAAGAACAAGAGAATCTACTTAGGGCTGCTGTAAACTTTGGTGAAGGTGCTTGATTTGCTCCATAGTTGATGCCACTTTAGCTTTTTCGAGACATCTGTGATTATGCACTAATGAAACAAGTTCTTTATATTTAATCAAGTTTCATTTTTTTTTTTTTGACCAAGAATCCAGATGCCTGAATTTTCAGGGCTACGCGTAACAGGAGACCAGAGGCATATTTCTTCTCTTCCAATGCACTTAATGGAAGTCCTGCCACATGCAGATGGTATGCAAAATGTGGGAGATTTGACCGGTAATTACTTATGAAAGTTCTTCTACTCGGGTATAGGCATTCAACTTTTCTTTTTGGATTGAGGGAATATTAAATTGTTGGGTTTGAAAGATTCCTACTTGAGCTATATTTCATAAGGATTTTGAAAGAATGTTATTTTCCAATAGTATGCATTCTTCCAATGCCCAGCTTTTTTGCAGGTTCTCACCTGAAGAACATGCCACCATCCTTCTCACATGGCAGTACCAGTAACTCAGGGAGTGTCATGCAGGTTTGGATGTATCGTATAATTCAATGTCATATATGTATATGCATGCACGCATGTATCAGCAGTCTCATCACCGTATTTACCAAAACCGGTAACATTGTTTGAAGGGCTTTAATGGTTTCCAGAGTAAATTTTAGATTTCTTTTCAAGGCATTCAAAAAATTGATTTTTTTTTTAAAAGGCACTCAAAAAGTTGATGAGATGCACTTCTTCAATGTAGGGCTATTTTTCTCTATTGATGACCATCTTTCCTCTTTCACAAATAAAAGATAGTTCCAGTGAGATTGATTTGAGTGTTTTACATTTAGAAATCCTACAAAAGTAGCTAGACTATTCTAATAATTATATGCCAAGGGATCACTCAACTTATTGGCATTCTTGATGTCTATAGATCCGTACAAGTCTCATTTTATTGCATAGATTTGGAACTCCCTTGCCATTATGACTTGATTGTGCAACTGGCTCCATTTTGCACGTATAGCTTTTTTATACATTTGATTACACATGGTGTCTTTATGCTTCACTTGGCTCTTTGGAGGTGTTGGGTTGTTAGAAGAAACAGTAGATATTGTTCTGGAGGTATGGATTAATTTGATAAGTTACTTATCAAATCTATAGCACTTGTTGGGATTCGGTGAAAGTGCCACGTGGCAGCTATCAAGCCACGTGGCAATGCCATGTGGCAGCTATCCAAAGGCCAATAGGGCCATCGGTTTTGGAGTCCAAGAAGTCAAGTAGGAGTTGTTTTTCCTTAGTTGGCAAGTCAGCTTAATCTGGTTTATTTATTTTAGGAGATATTGTAAGATTTGATTTTACCAAATCTAGAAGATTTGATTAGATTTCGTTAGTTAAGTCTAAAAATATGTACTTTCTATTTAAAGAGAGCCTTTTCTATGATTTGAGATTTGGGCAATACAATTAAATTCTTCCATAATCAAGTGCTTCTCTCCTCTCTACTTCTTCTACAAGTAGCAGCCGGTCACCAATAGGAGGCAAGAGGCCATCCTGCCAATAGTAAGCAAGTCCCAGTAGTCCACCGGTCTGCTGCAGTCCGATCTATAGCAGACCGGACGCTTCTTTAACCCCTGTAGGCCATCTCCAACGGTCCACAGGACCGGCAGTACCTCTTGCAACAGTAGCCACCTACTGCTCTTCCTCTCCATGCGTGGACAACCACCCTGTTGGGCTGTTTTTCCACGTACGGGGAGTTTTCATGCTCCGCTTCCGTGCCAATTCTTGATATGGTATCAGAGCAGTCGTTATCGACTTCCCATTCATGTGGTCTGAGATCGTACGTTGGTGATTCTCACATCCAAAAAGTCCTCAACAAATCCGGCGCCTTACGTGGAGAAGGAAGACTAGAGAAGGTGGCGGAGTCAACCACGATGGTCAAAGACGCCACATTATCAAAAGGAGAAAGCAAGGAGAAAGAGAAGAAAGAGAGATTTATCAAGTTATATTGCTTGTGATCTTCATACTCGTGACATCTTATATTCGGTTTTTTACTCTCTTTCAAAAGAGAAGATTTTTCCGAAGAAAAGACGTCAAGGAGAGGACACTACGGCCCACGCAACGACTTTTGAGGTTGCCAAAAGAGGCAACGACTTCCCAGGTTACGAAAGGATTAATGGTTGATCCAAGCTCCTTTCCTAAAGATCCAGGCAAGTTTGGGAGACCACCATGTGGGGCTACTAGTATCTCACACATGGACTCCCTAACTCATGAAGATCTTGAAAAGTTGCATGCTCTTCTAAGAGAAGACAAGTCCACAGTGGCCTTTGTGACAACTACTTAGGTTGCCACAAAAGCAACGACTCTAGAAGTCGCAAGAGGATTCACCATCGACTTATCCAAAGAGAAGATTCAGGCCATATTCCTTGAAGAGAAGGAAAAGTAGACAATGACAACCATTGCAATGACTATTGAGGTCACTAAAGAAGAAGCGACGACTTCCAAGATTGCAAAAAAAAGCCTCGCCGTCATTCCTCCCAAGAAGAAGTTAAAGCTCGAAGAAGAAAATAAATGGTGGGGCATCTAGCCTCACAAGTTGAAGGCTAAGTCGTCGGCTTCATGGCCTTCGACTTGAGAGGGAGTGTTGGGATTCGGTAAAAGTGTCACGTGACAGCTATCCAAAGGCCATAGGATCATCAGTTTTGGAGTCCAAGAAGTTAAGTAGGAGTTGTTTTTCCTTAGTTGGCAAGTAAGCCTAATTTGGTTTATTTATTTTAGGAGATATTGTAAGATTTGGTTTTACCAAATCAAGAAGATTTGATTAGATTTTGTTAGTTAAGTCTATTTTTAGAAGTAGAAATATATACTCTCTATTTAAAAGGAGCCTTTCCTATGATTTGAGATTTAAGCAATATAATTAAATTCTTCCACGATCAAGTGCTCCTCTCCTCTCTACTTCTACAAGTAGCAGCTGGCCACCAACAGGAGGCAGGAGGCCACTCTGCCGGCAGCCAGCAAGTCCTAGCAGTCCACTGGTCTGCTACAGTCCCTGCAGGCCATCTCCAGCGGTCCACAGGACCGGCTGCGTCTCCTGTAACAGCAACCATCTGCTGCTCTTCCTCTCCATGCGTGGACAGCCACCCTGTTGGGCTGTTTTTCCACGTACGGGGAGTCTCCACACTCCACTTCCGCGCCAATTTTTGACAGCACTAAAATTGGAAGCTAATTCCTTTTGAAAAAAATGGAAGCTAATAATTTTTTTCAAGGCATTAGAATGGTTTCAAAAGTTAAAATGATGTTCAATCGAACCTAGAGATGTAATACCGTATAATTGGCCTTCGAGGCCCATTATCACCAAAACTTGTGATCATCGATATTTTCTTTTAGGTGAAGACTGAAAAATGTAAGTCGTTGTTCTGACTGATAATGTTTTTAACTGGAAGAAGATAGAGCTTCTCGTAACATGGTCTTGTTTTTTCAGTCCAGAGCACTTAGTTTTTCACGAAACTTTAGGATTGCTAGTATGTTATGCAACTTAAATATAGACTGAGCTTGTTACTTTTGGAGATGACAAATCCCCTCGCAAGTGGGACAATTTTCTGAGTTTTTGTGTGACTTGAGTGACTTGAAGTGCTTCTTGATTAAGTGTTTAAGCGTCTTTAGTTGCAACAAATTATGTCAGTATTTATATTTAGGCCTCATACCACATTGGCCTTCAAACATTTTCATGCCAATAATAAATTTTCTTGCCTATAAAAGAGATCCATGTTGCAGCCACCTCACCTGCAAGATGTTTGCTTCTCCCCATCTGTTTTTTAATATGTGGGACATGAAATTGTTTGACTCCAAATTGCTGATAGGCATAATTTGGGAACTTGTATCTCAGGGACCTGGATCACAATTGATGGGAAGGTCAGCTCCGTCACCATCTGGCATCTCTGGGACAACCACCCTTGAACATGCATCCACACCACCTCTTCATTATGCCAATTCTCCAAGATCTAGTGCAAATTTAATGAATACACCTTCACCGCAGCAGCAACAGGCACAACAGCAGCAACACCAAAGACAAAAAATGATGCAATTAACTGCACAACAGCAACAACTCCTTGCCCAGCAACAACTAAGACAATCATCTAATGCAGGCCCATTAAGCCAGGTTCTTTTGCATTGTTATTCTGGATGTGCTTGCCTCGGAAAACAAATTGTGATGCTTCACTCCATTTTTTCAAAACACAACAAAGAAATCCCAAGGTTCAGAAAGATGACATGCAACATGTATTGAGTTTGCAGGATGTGGGAGAGTATGCAGTGTTGCATTTTTTATTTAAAAATGTAAAATATAAAATGACTCTTAAATATTTCTTTAATTTGCTAAATTTTGCCATACGTTCAAACATATAAAAAGTTATAAACAACAATAGCTACTTTTACTGAAGTCCACTACAATGTGCTATATAAAGTTTCTAAGTAGGGACTTTTACGTCTATGCTCTTATAATAATCCTAATTACATCCATATCCCCCAATACTTCATTATTACATCTATACCCCTACAAACTTGTGTCTACTCACAGGTTAAGTCTCCGTTAGATTTGAGGGAATATTCCCTCAAATATTCCTTAACGGCTGTTAAAATTAACACAAAGTTAAAAAATTACATTAATATCTCTATCGATGTTTGTAAATTACATTAATACGCCGATCTTTTTTTTTTTTTTCCTTTTCTTTTTTCTTTCTCCTTTCCTCCCCTTCTTCCTCCTCTAGCTTGGATCCACCTCTTCAATGGAGGCTATAAAAGTGGTAGTGACAATGAGATCATTACCAAAAGCCACCTTCTTCCTTCGTCCTCCTCCATCGCCGTTGTCCCTCCTCCCCAACCATCGTTGTCCCCTCCTCCCTAGCCATTACCCCCCTTCCTCTTCCCTAGCAATCACCCTCTCCTTCCTCTACTATCTCCCTCCTCTCCAGCTATCGTCCCCCCTCCTCCCTCCTCTCCAGCCACTGTCGCGCCCCCCTCCCACCCTGTCTGCCCCATGATCTCTGTGTCTTTCTCTCTCTTCTTTGGAAAGAAGAGAAAGATTTCACTTTTTTTAGGATTTGGATGTAATTAAGAACATTTCCAGGGGCATGGATGTAAAAATCTCTTTTTTTGTGCTTAAATATGGTGAAGTCATATATTAACTATAGTCATTGCTAGATGTAACGATAAGGGCATATATATATATATAATGACGCAAGTTTATAGGGATATAAATGTAATAATGAAGTATTGAGGGGTTATAGATGTGATTAGGATTATTTATGGGAGTATGGATGTAAAAATCCCTTTTAAATATTGTAGCCATCATTTGATAGAGGGAATTCAAGTCCTACCTTGTGAAGGAAGCGAAGTACATTTGAAAAATTCAATATAAAATCAATGTCTAAATTGTGCTTAGACTTGCAAATTGGCATGCCTTTGTAAAATTAACAGAAAAAATATAGCAAATCCTATAGCAAGGGTTTAGGTTAAAATTAACCCAACAGTAAAAACTAAAATAAAGAAATATGCAAACCAAAACTAATCTAACAGTAGAAACAAACCTATAAGTAAGAAATATTTGAGTAAAACAAATAAAAAAATATTTAGACAACAAAACACAAAAAAATAATTGGAACTACGCAAAATCCAACAAGTAGACCATTTTTCTCAAGAATAAACCAAACATAAAAAGCAAAAGCACATTCAAAAGACCAAACAAAAAAAAAATCAAAATCATTCACGTGACCTCTGTTTTGAAATTGGGGTATATTTGGGTGAGTATACCCTACTTGGATAGCTCCCGTATAATGCACCACCTAGCATTACTCGCTTCGTTGATCCAGCTGCACGTGGCCTATGTGGCCGACTTCTTGGACCTGGAAGAAATCCTTAGGATGTGGTAAAGCATGAAACCCTATATAGCCTTTCTATGCCAAATGGTGGTCAGATCTTGTGTTGTATCTGTGCTTTGTTTTGGCATGTAACTTTTGAACATATCTATTCGGTTAACTGCTAACCGTGCAATTTATCATATGCAGGATGCCCATTTTTCCTCCTTTCAACAGTCATGTTGTTGAAAAGAATGCATGTACTAAACTGGCTATGACCCATGACAGCTCTGAGTGGGAGCGAAGAATTCATGTAGCTAACCCTACTTAATGTTGGAAAATGCTTAGGCAACGTTTTTGTTATTTTTGTCATTGTAGCCATCATTGTTGGTTCCATTGTCAATCATATTGTTGCTGACTTTACCTATCCCATAATAGTCCTTATTTTTAATCACATTCGGAAAACTATTGCTTGATGAGTCCTTTCTTGCAGAGTACAATGCAACAGCTACATGATCTACAAGGGCAGACACAGCAGAAGTTTCAAACTGTAATATTCTTTTCTTATAAACTTTTCTTCCGGAAGAACTACTCACCTTCTCTGATTTAGTTCTTTCCCATATAATATGATCACTACCTTTTTTTTTTTGAGAGGATAATAAGACCATTACTATCAGGTTCCTGGTCAACATCAAATGCAGTATTCTCAGTCTTTGACACAGCAACAATTCCAAAATCGGCAACTGCAAACAGCTATGCAGCATAATATTTCTCAGAATCAAATCAACCAAGGAAATCAGTTAAGGAGCAACTTAGGACAGTTCACTGGAAGTACAAGCACTGGCTTATTTACTGCAGCACAGACAACCCAAAACTCCCAATTGGTTATTTCCTTTTTCCTTGTTCTTATGTCATCCATTTTGAAAGCTTGTAGGATAGAGGGATCAATGACTAATAAAATTATGTAATTGTGAGCCCATAAACATCTATTCTTTACCTTTTTCTTTTTTGAAAAGGTTGTTTATGTGTTTGCTGTTGGCTCGAACACACTATATCAAAAGGATCAGAATTTTTAATTCATTCTTCTCAAGTAACAATAACACAAATAACACAATGACTTGTTAATAAGGCCTCTCACATTCATGCAAAGATTTAAAGATGTGGGACTAAATGTAAGACCTAATGCTGTATTTGCAGTGACAAAAATTGTAATTGGGTGGGATGAGTGGGCTTAAGGTGTTTGGTTGCTGTGGAAGAAATTGAATGGGTATTTTATTTTGAAACCCTAGCTTCTCTCATCTATAGAGAGAGGGAGAGATGGAAAAAATTACAAAAAGAATCCATTGGAAAATAAAAATGACATAACCCATGAGAAAACAATATAAAAGCAGATTTTAACACTCTCCCTCAAGTTGAAGTGTAGATATCCAACAAGCCCAACTTGTCGCATAGAAATGAGTGTAGCTTACTCAGGAGAGCCTTTGTAAAGATATTTGCAAACTAGAGCTTAGAAGATACATGTGGAGTAGGAATCTTGCCTTCCATTACAGCAATGCATACGAAATGACAATTAACCTCAATGTGCTTTGTTCTCTCATGGAGGACTGATAGTACATATGATCTTTATTTCCTATTTTCTCTTATTGTAAGGCTATGGGTGCTTAGGGATATTTATGTACTTTTGACTCTATGGTCCTTCTCTATATAAAGAGGGCCTAGGGTTTCTAATGAGATGAACTCTTTTCATCCAATTTGGTATCAGAACACCGGTCCTAGACCATGGCTCTAGGTATTTCACCCCTTAAGGCCTCCTAAACCCTACCACCAAATCCCAATATTCTCTCCTTCCTCGGTGGCGGCAGTGGCCTCTGGCGACTCTCCGGCCGCACGCAGTAGCCCCAGCAACCCTCGGTAGTGCTCCGGAGGCATGCATCAGCCCTCGTGGCCGGGCTGCGGCAGCTCAGGGGTTGCTGAACCATCGTGGCGGTGTTCCGGCGATGATCGCTTGACCTAGTAGCGGCTTAGTGGCGACGCAGAGATGCGCTACAGCTGCTGGCGGCGCTACAGCTTCAAGGACTCTTGGTGACGCTTTGCAACAGGTGGTAGTAGGTTCGACCACCTCTAGATCAGCAGCCAAGAGTCCTGCAATACCGTGGCAGCTGCCTGCGGCGGCGATTGGCGGCGTAATCGACAGTGGCGGCGACGCACGGGGTTTCTGATCCTTGTGCAGTGATCGTGAGGGGCATCTTGCCTTGATCTAGGGATTGCAGTCCCTGTTGTTTTTGTTGTTGCGAGAAGGAGGCTAGGTCTTCTTAGGGCCACCTTGGGCGTTCTCTTTGCACCCAAGTGAGGCCAACATCTATCAAAGGAAGCCTCTTGTCAACTATGTAGATCTGAATTTATTGGTTTTCAAATTATTTGATGGTTTCTTGGTCCTAGGGGCTACCTCTTCAATGACACTTGCGACTGGTATGTTGTTCCTTTTGTCTTTTGATGAGTGGCTAATTGATTATGGTGCATCTAAGCACCTTTGTGGCGACAGGAACTCTTTCTCTCAGTTAGCACCTGTTACACCTACCAGGACAGTACTTGTAGCTGATGAGAGACACTCGCCACTTGTTGGCAAGGGAGATATGTTTATATCTCCTACTTTGAGACTAGTAGATGTTTATTATATGTCTGATTTTCCTTTGAGTTTATTGTTTGTTAGTAGTATCACTAGAGATCTGAACTGCTGAGCTATTTTTGATGTGTCTTCTTGTGTCTTGCAAGATAAATTCATTGGGAAGATGATTGGTGGAAGGCATGAGAAACATGGGGTGTACCGTCTGAGCTGTACTGCTTTTGCTGCTTCAGCTACTCAAGGCCTTGCTTGTGCTGGATCTCCTCTCCAGTGGCACCACCGCCTTGGCCATCTACTCATTCATCGCCTTAGACGTGTTTTACCGCACATTCCCTCCACTACTGCTCTTACCTGTGATGCTTGTCAGCTTGGTAAGCACCACAGTGCTAGTTTTTCCACTTCTTCCTCTGTTTCATCTATTATTGCATTTGATCTGATTCATATGGATGTCTGGAGTCCCAGTCGTACTTCTGATCGACTTGGGAACAAATATTATTTTATTTTAGTTGATGACTTTTCTCGTGTTTCTTGGATGTTTTTCTTAAAAAATAAGTCTAATGTGGGATCAATTATTGAGAACTTTGTCAAAGAAATAAAAACTCAGCATTTATGTTTGGTGAAGTGCTTTCGTTCTAATAATGCCTCAGAGTTTTGTACTGTGTTTGTGCAGTTTCTTTTCTAGTTGTGGCATCATCCATGAGACATATCCTCATACCTCTCAGCAAAATGGTGTTGCTGAGAGGAAACATCGTCATATTCTTGATGTTGTCTACATTTTATTGATTTATCATTCGGTTTCATCTCTCTATTGGGATGATGCTGTTTTAACTACATGTTTTTTTTATTAATCGAATGCCCAAAGCTACGTTATATGAACGGATTCCTCTTTAGGTCATGTATCCTGATCGCCCCCTGTTTCATGTCACCTCTCAGACTTTTGGTTGTGTTGCCTTTGTCCATTTTTTGGGACTGGGTTGGGATAAACTTACACCGAAAGTAGTTAAGTGCGTCTTTCTACGGTATGCCCGGACACAAAGGGGTATCACTGTTTTGATCCGCTTACTTCTCGGCACTATGTTTCTATGGATGTTACCTTTCATGAGGCTGTACATTTCTTTTCTATGACGGGTGTTAAGATGCCTCCTGAGGGTAATATAACACCTATGCCATATACTCCCATTCACTTTGGAAGCTTTCTTAAGATTCTTGTCCCTACTACACCACCACTACCTCCTGCTACGCATCCCTTTCCACGCCTGATAGGGCCACTCCAGATATATGTTCGCCCTCATACTACCTATCAGGGACCCCCACTCTTGCCTTCGCTATCGGCTTCTCAGGTGAGTCCTTTAGACACTGACGTGTGCTTACCGTGTGATGGTCACATGGACAGGACATGTGATGTGTCAGGTGAAGATCTTGATCTTCCGATAGCCATTCGGAAGCACCTGCGGACCTGCACCACTTATCCCACGGTGGGAGCACTTGCTACTGATAGCCTAGCTCCTAGATTTGCTGGATTCACTCAGGTGTTAGCTACTATGCAGATTCCAGCTACTTACCGTGAGGCCATGCTTGATCTGAAATGGCGGTCAACCATGGAGGATGAAATGGTCATTCTTCGAGGCCGTGGGACTTGGGAGCTAACTCCACTTCCTGATGGTGCTACACTCGTTGGCTGCTGGTGGGTATTTATTGTGAAGTTCAATCTTAATGGTGGTGTTTCTAGGTACAAAGCCTGCATCGTGGCAAAGGGGTTCACCCAGACTTATGGGGTGAACTTCTTTGACACCTTCTCACCAGTTGGCAAGCTTCCCACGGTCCGGGTATTGGTTGTAGTGGCAGTTCAGTTACATGGGCTCTTGCATCAACTAGATGTTAAAAATGCCTTCCTTTATGGTGATGTCAAAGAGGAAGTCTATATGTAACAGCCACCTGGCTTTGAGAGTCAGGGGGAGTGCGTATGTCGATTACGGAAGGTTATATATGTCCTCAAACAAAGTCCCAGAGCTTGGTTTCAGAGGTTGTCACAGGTGGTTGAGGTAGCTGGATTCAAAAGATCGACAACTAATTTTTCACTCTGTCAGGAGGACTACACAAGGTACTGTGGTAATTCTTGTTTATGTTGATGATTTGATTATCATAAGGGACAAGCAAGGCATTGCTGAGGTTAAGCGCATCCTTGTAGAATAGTTTATCATGAAGGACTTGGGGGCTCTACGGTATTTCCTTGGTATTGAGGTTGCTCGCAGCAAGAAGGGTGTGGTTTTGTCTTAGAGGAAATATGCTTTTGATATCCTGCGGGCGGTTGGTATGCTTAGGGCCAAGGAGGTCAGTATTCCTATGGTCATATCTCTGACTGCCTTTATGCCCAGAAAGTATCGCATATCACCCAGGTCTTTTGTAACAAAAACCTTCTGCAGGAAGGTCTTCGCCTCTTGAATTCTTGCACTCCTGTCAAAACCATATCATCAACATACACGGTTAGTACAATGATGCCAGCAGCAATCCTCTTGACAAATATGGACCAAAGGTAGATCACCTAAAGCTAATCTTCATCACCTTTATTCGTAGTCTATCAAATCATGCATGAAGACTTTGTTTAAGACTTGTTGAATAATCTAAATAATACAAAAGAATGATATCAAAATAATAAATCAATCAAGGAATACTTTGATTTACATGAAAATCCCACTCACGAAGAGTAGGGAGAAAACCACGGGAGAAGTGCCTTGATAGGGCTTTGATGTTTCTATTCTTCTCAAAAGAATAAGTGGGGGTACACGCCTATTTATGATCCACCACATAGTTAACAAAATCCCACCCTACTATGTGGGACTAAATAACTACTCACAATTCTCTCAACACTGCCTTTCAAGCTAGAGCATGAAATGCTCAGCTTCTTTTTTTTTTTTTTTAAATGAAGGGTAGTTATCCAAGTGATAACCACCGAAGATCATTCCATTCCATTCCACCAAAGGATTACATCAGAAATTACAGATAAGCTCTCCAGAACACCACCTGGGACTTAATTGAAGAAAGAAAATTCTCAACATAGGGTCTCTCCCTCCTAAAAATCACCCCATTCTTGCTCAACCAAAAACCCCATAAGACAGCCAAAATCTTAGCTTGATCTTTCTTGGATCTAAAAGAGATGTCCCTCTCATGCATTTCCCCTGCGGAAAGAAGATCAAAAGCTAGTCATGTCTCGTAGGTCAATCCAGTCAATCCCTATCCTCTGCCATACCTGCACCACAAGCAGACAATGGAAGAAGAGGTGCTGGATGTCCTCCGCTGCTCCACACAGGGGACAACTTACATCATCCATCTGGGCTCACCTCGCTCTCCACCTCTTCATCATAATCGTCCCCATCCTCATCAACCACGTGAAAATCTTCACTTTTAGTGGGCACTCCGCCTCCCAGAGAAGTCTACAGTTTCTCGTGAAGTCGACATCCGGGTTGGCCACGTCGCAACTCAATCTACGGAAGACCTTTGCCACTGAAAAGTCACCTTCTTCCCAAGAATATGAATCACCACCCTCTAGCTCCCATCCATCCAGCTCCTACAACAATCGCTGGAAATCCTCACACCTTTGGTTAGAGAGGTCCCCCGGAAAGACTGGACACCAGGCCCCGATCCAGCAGTCTCCTACCGAGGCTGATGGGACCACTACACTCCCAAAGAGACGAGGATACCTTGCATTGAGAGATGACCTAATCCCCTGCCAGTCATCCAGCCAGAACTAGAAAACATCTCCCTCACCCAATGTGGGGGAAAAGAAAGGCTATATCTTCCTTGCCACCGCTACCAGCCCCCTGAGAAAGAAAGAGGCCCTTGAAGGAGGAGACTCCAGGGGCCCCCAAGATATAAACGACCCGTAGTAATGTCGCATGACATAACCAAACAACTCTTGCTCACAGTCCACAAGTCTAGCAATCCACTTTGTAAGGGGGCTAATATTCACCTTGTCAACCTCCTTAACCCCCAGGCCCCCCTCTTGCACCAGCCTACAAACCTCCTCCCAGGCCACCAGCCTCGCCCCTCTTCCTCCCACCCCTATGTTAGATTAGAAAAAGTCTCTCATCAATCCGAAAATCTTCTTCTCAACCTGTCTTGGCATCCTAAAAACAGAGAGGAAATATGATGGTATAGATGCCAGAACAACCTTCACCAAAACCAATCTCCCACCTCTCGACAAAAGTCTAGATGACAACCCTGCCAATTTCCTCTCCATCCTTTCTAGCAAAAGAAGCCAATCTTGCAGCCTAAGCCTCTTATTGAGTAAAGGGAGGCCCAAGTATATCAACGGTAAAGATCCTACCTTTGTCCCACGTGCATCACCCACCGCTTCCACCTCTGCCACCACCATGTTAAACAGGACAAATGTTGATTTCTGATAATTAATCTGCAGCGTTGATGCAGCACCAAAAAGCTCTAGAATGATTCTCATTCTCCTAGCCTCCTGACATGTTCCTTCAACCAGAAATAGGGTATCATCAGCATATTGTAGGATTGTCGTTTGCTTATTCTCTCCCGCCCGGAAGCCTCTAATCAGACTCGTATCACATGCCTTGCGAGTTGCCCTTGCCAAGGCATCTGCTGTCAGCACGAACAGCCTGAGTGCTAGAGGGCACCCCTATTTGACCCCTCTCCTAGGTTGTGCCCAACCCACTGTCGGTTTCCATTAATTAGGACCGAGAAAGACATCATCGTCACACATCTCTTCATCCAGCTAATCCACATCGTAGGGAAGCCTCTCCTAAAAACGGATGCCTGTAGGAAGTCCCCCTGTACCGAGTCATATGCCTTAGTGAAATCTACCTTCCACAGAAACGCCTGTTTTTTCTCCTTCTTCCAAGCAGCCAAACCCTCTATAGCAACGACGAACCCATCCAAGATTCCCCTCCCGGGCACGAAGGTCGTCTGCACATGGGAAATCAAGTCTCCAAGTTCTCTGAGTTTGTTCGCCAAGACCTTAGCAACAATAAGGTAGACCACATTTAATAGCGCAATCAGAAGAAAATCCTGGACCTCTTCTGCACCGTCCTTCTTGGGCAACAAAAACATATAAAATCTGTTCAGCTTGTCAAACCCCCTATTCCCTACCGCGAACTCCTCCATCATCTATATCACATTCGCCTACACTAAAGACCAGAATTCCCTAAAGAAGAAGATAGGGAAGCCATCCGGTCTAGGGCATCACTCCACATTCAACCCCCAAACCGCCCGCCACACTTCATCCTCTGAGAAGTTGGTCGTGAGGCTCTCTGCCTAGGCATTAGTAATGCATCGTGCATCCTCCCCCCTCCACTGCCAACAACCTCTGTCGCGTCTACCTCTGAACTCTATGAAGTAGTCTGCTGCAGCTCTACCCACCTCCTCCCTACCTGAGAAAGTCTCCCCATGGATTAACAACCTCTCTATCCAGTTCCTCCTCCTGGAGGATGCCATTTTGTGGAAGAACTTGGTATTAGAATCACCCTCCTTTAGCCACTTCTATCTCGATCTCGTCTTCCACTCTACCTTTGCCTTCTTGTCCTTCTCCTGTACAACTTGCGTCATCTTCAGCTTGACCTCCCTATCCTCAACCGAGATAGGGGTCTGGTCCTCTAGTCTATCGATCCTGGCAATCTCTGTCAGAGCCTCTTCCTTTCTGCCCCTCCTGGTTGCTCAGATTTCTTTCTTAAATTCCTTTAGTCGATCTCACAGTAGAGCCAATTTCTTTGCTAGATGAAGCGTAGCCGATCCCTCTACCACAGAAGAGCTTCAACTCTCCACCATACCCTGGAAATCTTCCTCCAACAGCCAAGATCTGTCAAACTTGAAGTATGTGCCAAAGTGCAGCCCCTCACTAGGTTGTCACATCAAGGGAGTATGATCGGAGAACGGCCTCTCCAAAGGGGACACCTCCGCCATGGGGAAGGCCTCCGCCATCTCCACGTTGGAGAGAAACCTGTCAATCCTAGACATCTGACCGTAATTGTTCCTCCATGTGAAAGCACAAGACGTTGGACACAAGTTTATAAAGCCATACGTGGCCACAAACTCTACAAACTCGCCAGATCCAGGGTCCTATCTCCCCTTCCCCCTGGTCTGTCTTCCAGCTGCAGGGTAATGCTGAAATCTCCTCCAATCAACTAGGGACTTCCATGACATTCTGCGGCCACCGACGTGAGTTCCTCCCACATCACCCCCCTTGCTTGAGTATTTGACGGATCGTAGACCCCTGTGATCACCATATTAAAACCTCTCAGCTTATAACACAAAGAAATCCACTCTACAAACAGAACACAACATCTGGGATGGTTCTTGCTTGTAGGCAGGAACATGGGTTGGAGTTGTTGGACGAATTGTAGTTGGCTCTGACAATGGCCTCTCCTTTGGAGACCTGGTGCTAGTGGCTCCCCATTCAGTATCTCTGTAAAAGGGGTCTTCTTCTGAAGACCTTAAAAGTGAATCTTTCTCTTTGGAATCCATGAAATTGGATCTCCCACATAGAAACCTAAAATGGGCCCTTCCTCTGAGGACCTCGAAATAGGATCTCCCTCTCTGGAGACCTCGAAACTCTGGACCTTCCATTATTATAGTTTCTTATGTGTAGTCCAGAAGCAAAAGAGACTCCCAAACGGGGGTGACTATAATGGGCTTCCACATTTCATTCAAAAAAAAAATAATGGGCTTCCACACTTCCCCTTTCTCTCATACTTGTATGGGAGAAGAAAATAACAACAAAAAGAAAAAATAATAAAAACTAGAGAAGAGTCTCTTTCCCTCTTCTCATAAACTTATTGATCATTTTTGTTTTAATTTTTTCTCTGTCTCTCCCTTTTCTCTTTTTTTTTTTCTTGTCTTTTTTTCTTTCTTTCTCCTTTCCCTTTTTTTTTGAGCTTTCCAATGGAGACTGAAGCTTCATAACATAAAAGTCCTAAACAAACTCCCGAGACTTCTGTGGTTGCCCTGCACACCTACGCGAGATCTTTGCAGCAACCTTCACTGACTTGATCACATCTCTGCTAGTCGCCACCATCAGCTTCGCCTGCACTACCTCCCTCAACCAAAGGGCAGTGTTGCCCTTGTTGCTGCCTTCACTTGGCCCTGTCGAGGGGCCCCCAGCTCCCCATCAACACCACCAGCACCTTGTAGTGGAGTTGGTGTGGCGCTCGTGCACCTTAACAAGGGTGAAGCAACCTTCAACGAGGTTGAAGTACTAGCAGTGGGGACGTGCTTCTACTCGGGTGTCTTCTCGATCCTCTCCAGCCGAAAGATCCTCACCACTGCCACACGCGGCGCCTCGTGCAGCAGCAAGAGCTTGTAGGCGTCCTCGTCTAAAGGGCTTGTGCAGGAACAGATCCATTGATGGGTACGCTCTCAGGATGTTCTCTACGATCAACAGTCCTGTTAGCTTGAACCTCCTCACTCCCCCACAAGGCAGATCACGATCCTCGACGCTGTGACACATGTTGCCGAAGGTTCCCTAGTTAGCGTGGTGGGTGTCGCCATCACCACCAACCCTATTAAGGGCTGCACGCTCCTCATTAGCGGCAATACCAAGGTGAAGGAGGAGAGGCATTAGGACCCCCTTCAGCCAACGAGCACCCCACGACCTTCTTTCTCTGGATCTTCCTTATGTCGTCGTCTCCTCTCAACAAAGAACTTCAATAGATAATGAAATATAAATTTTAAGGTAAAAACCCAAGAATGACTTGCTATGATACCAAGTTGAATAATCTAAATAATACAGAAGTATGATATCAAAACAATAAATCAATCAAGGAACACTTAAGTTTACGTGGAAACCTACTCACAAAAAGTGGGGAGAAAATCACGAGAAAAGTGCCCTGATAGGGCTCCGATGTTTCTATTATTCTTAAAAGAATAAGTTGGGGTACATGCCTATTCATAGGTCACCACACACTTAACAAAGTTCCACTCCACTATATTGGACTAAATAACCACATAATTCTCTCAACATGACCATATATTGTCTTCTTCAGCCTACATACATGCTCCCCCTCACCTCATAATTATGAAGTTGCTGCATATACACTTAGTTTTCGCCATAAGAGTAAGGCATTCTTGATGTCCAACTGAAATAAGGGTTAGTTCTTGTTAATAGCAACATAAAGAATAACACGTGTAAAACTAACCTTAGCCACGGGAGAGAAGGTCTCAAGGTAGTCCATACCATATATCCATTTACAGTCCTTCACCATTAATCTAGCCTTGAAGTGATCAATGCTGCCATTTGCATAGTGTTTCACTATATAAACTCATTTGCAGCCAACAATCTTGGTCCTAGGTGAACGTGGCACAAGCTCCCACGTGCCACAAGTAGTAAGCACATCCATATCTGCATCCATGGCAGCCATTCACTTTGGATCTTGAGATGCCTCAACATAGTTATGTAGCACCACCTGTTAAAAAAAAAAGTTACATGGCACCATAATACTGAATAAGGCCTAAGAGAATTGTTGTAATGAAGGATCTAGACGTACATTAGAATTATAGTGAGATGGGATGAAAAGTGCAAGATCTGACTGGTTTCCTCAAGGCAATAGGTCTATCATCCACTCCACTTTCGCTTTCCTCAAGCAAGCATCCAATGTAGATGTAGCGGGAGTGTGGCACTCTGTGAGCTATCACCTACATAAAGATCTTGAGAAATAGGAATAGGTATGAGCACATGCATATTTGGTGGTGTCCTCCTCCGTTGATAAACCTAGATTGGGACCTGATAATACTCCCCTCACTTGAAAAGTAGGGTACATTATCAAAGAAGGTGACATCAACATTAACAAGATAACGAGAGGTTGGGTCATAGCATTTGTTTCTCTTTTGATGTCAAGAGTATCATAGGAAAACATACTTAGTAGCCTTAGGAGAGCATTTGTCAGGACTACTAAAGCTATGTACAAAAAAACATACCCAAAGGTATGAAGAGACAATAAATCTTTGTTAGGATGGAGCAATTGTAAGGAAATGTCAGCCCCACTAATAGAGGAAGGAAGGCATCTGATTTATAAGGTATATGGTAGTGAGAACAACATCCCCTAGAAATATTTTGAAACTCTCATGGAGATAATTAGAGTCTGAACAATATTAAGGATATGGCGAAGCTTTCTCTCGGCAATGTTCTACTGAAAGGTGTAGGGATAGGAGGTCTAGTAGATGATCCCATTTTCCTCAAGAAAGGAATGGAGACTATGCTGTACAAATTCAAGAGCATTATTAGATTTAAAAAAACTTTATTTTGGTAGAATAAACATTTTTCACTTCTAAAAGGAACTTTATTATAAAAAAAAATTTAGGGCTGCCTTTCAAAAGGAAGACCCAAAAGGCATGACTATAATCGCCAACAAAAATAACAAAATATCTATAACTACACAGTACGAACAAAACATGGACCCCATACATTACAATGAACAAGATCAAAGGCACCCTAACTCTTCCTCTTTAGATGATGAGGAAATGAACTCAAATGATGCTTCCCTAGTTAGTAAGCTAAATACTCGAAGGTAGTGGAAGAAGGAAGATCAGGGAACATTTGCTTCAGTTTGGCTATAGAAGGATGACTAAGCCTGGAATGCCACAAAAAGGGGTCTGTAGAGATAGACGTACCATCAATGACAAAAGGTTAGTCGAGGTAGTATAGCCCACCTCATTTAAAGTCCATGCTAATCATCTACTCTGTTCGGATGTCTCGAAAAAGCAATGATCCTCATAAAAAATGATATAATACTTAAGTTGTTTGCATATTTGACTAATACATAATAGACTGGAGGGAAATTTGGGAGCAAAATAAACATTATCAATAATCTGGGAGAAAACTCTAGCCAATAGAGGTAACTACAAATCAGGCCTCATTGGCCAATCAAATAAAAGTAATAGTGGTTGATCTCTAGGAGAACAATAAACTAGTAGCCTCACCTGTGAGATGAGTAGAGGTTTTGGAATCAATGATCCAATCAAATGTACCAGTAGAGGTAGAATTCGCTATAGTATCTATAGCAAAGACAATAGTAGATGAGGAGGGCTCACTCCACAGTAGACTCCAATGGTTTAACTCATCGGCAGTAGGTGGCAAACCTAAAGGTTTTGCATCAATTTGTCATAGGAGACTTAGCAACAATGGATATCTAATAGACCAGATGGGCTTCTCGAATTTCTCTTAGTACTTCTTAGATTCACTGGGAGAATAGATGTGGCGGTCACTATCACAACCACATCCACAACCACCAGTGCAACCACCTCTTCCTCTAGAGGCAACAAAGGTAGATGTATCGAGAATAGTGATAGGAGTAGCAGGTGGCGAATCAACATCAATCTTCTAGAGACAGTTGTAAATAGTCTCAAGATTTGATACCAAGTTTGATGATAGTATTTGATTTTTGGTGGACTAGTATCGTGGTACTAAGTCATCTAGGAATTGGTATACCTGCCACTTAATTCGTGCAGTAACCTTTTCTCATAGCAAGCAAGTTGGAAAACAACCAACTTCTCAAACAGGCCCTCTAGAGCAGTAAAATACTTAACTAGGGACATATCATTCTGGTTGGTATTCCATATGTGCCTATAAATATCTACACGATGAGAACAACTCGTCCATAGGGAGTACCTTTTCTCTATGATCTCCCAAATCTCCTTGGCTATCTTCTTGTACATGTTTGTAGCAATGTTTGGGTCAATGCTGTTGAATAGCCAATTCATCACAAGATAGTTATCCTTCTCTCATTTTTGTTGTTTGCATTCTTAGGATCGAAAGATGTATTGGTTAGAACATGTAAATAGTCTTGCCCCCAATAAAGATGTGGACAACCCTTGACCACAGGACAATTTTGGGGCCCAACCAGTTTAATTGTGGTCCCGTAAACTAGAATAGAGGTAGAGATCTTGGCCTTTGAGGTAATGGTTGAAGATTCCTCGTCAGCCATGGGGATAGTAATGTAGAGGTAGTCGAGGAGAGTTAAATATCATTCATGGTGTAGGATGTACAGTAGGTGTGCAATATGCACGTAGAGAGGCATGGTGTGCCCACCACATGTTAGACATGGGAGAGATCCATGTATAGAGTGTACATAGGAGATGATCATATGCCCTACAGGGAGAGGGACTCGATCGAGGCAATGCCCAATAGAGTCTGGGGACACCAGCGAGGAGGAACTTTGTCAAGGAGTTGGGACGACACCCAACAAGACCTGGTGGCATTGGAAAAGAGATTCGATTGGGTTTGGTGGTGCCCAAATTGTCCTAGGTGGTGTTGAATCTAGAGACCCAGTCATAATGAAGCGAGCTAAGGTTCCGCATGGTCCTGATGGTGTAGTCAACCGATATGACAATGCAGTGGTGGTTGACTGAAACTTGAAGAGAGAGAAGAAAAAAAAGAAAAAGCGGTATTTTTTTGGTGGAGAGATATCAAGCACGAAGAGTCTAGGACCCATCCTACGTTTGGTATCATGTGAAAGAAAATGAATGGCTTATTCTATTATGAAACCTTAGCCTTTTTTATATAAAGAGGGTGGGATGGAAAAAATTACATAAAGAGTTCAATAGAAAATAAAAATGACATAACCCATGAGAAAAGGATATAAAAAGAGGACTCTAATAGTTGCATGGTGGGATAAGTGGGTTGGATGTGATAATTACCATAGAGAAGTGATTTTTTTTTTGAAAAGGGGAAGGATGGCTATCGGAGGTTGGTAGCTATCTGCCCTATTATTTCAAAAGTAAAAGCAAGTGGCTTGTAGATGTGAATCTAGTGGTCAATTTCATAGAAGTCCCTACCCTTGACTTTGCTCTTGCTTTATAGCTTTCACATTTCCCGAAAGACCACTTATTTGTTTGTTTACAAAGTCAAGGACAAAGAGAAAAAAATTCAAGAGAGGCGTGTAAAATAGATCGGAAGCATACTGACAATTTTAGTTTTTGCTAGTAACTAGCTTTTAAAAGTTAATTTTAAATGATACTTTATTGTAATTATCCAAATTCCTATGTTTATAAATATAAAAAATTTAGTCCTTTAAATAGTCATAATCGTAGTAATAAATTGTATTTATATTTGAATTGTCTCACGATATTTGAGAATCTATTCTTATTTTATAAAAAAACTCAAACACCTCTTTAAAATATGAATCAACATTTGTTGAGTTATTTATTTATTTATTTATTATGTTTGGGTCCTCTATCATTTTCTTTTATCTTGAAGGGTTATTATGTAATTTGCTCTTATCTCTTTATATAAAGAGAGGCAGGGTTTCTGAATGAAATAACTTGATCATTTTTCTCAACTTAGCGTCAGAGTAGCAGTCCTAAATTGGTGCCCTAGTTATCTCACCCAAATAGCCCTCTAAAATCCTACCACCACTCACCCAAATAGCCCTCTAAAACCCTACCACTGCTTACCTCTTCCTCTCTTTCTCGCCGGCAGCACTCTTATCGCCAATTGCCTTTCTTCTCCAATGTGCAACACAGAGGTTGCGCCACTTGCTACATCGCCCTAGTGGTCGGTTAGAGTCCCAGCATTCCGCTGCTAAGGTTGTTGTGAGCCCTAGCGGTGGCACCATCTCCTCCAGCCACCCCGCGACACCTCCTCTCACTGCTGCAACACCTCCAGCAGCCCTGCACCAGCGTTGCCTCCTGATCACCGACCACCTTCTCTTGCCGCTGTAGGCCTTTCTTTGGCCTGTGTGCAGGGTCTGTGGCCTAGGTAGGGATGCTTATACATCCTCATCCCTCTCGATTTTAGCAACTAATAGGGAGAGGTTGGTCTATTAGGGGTAGATCTTACCTTTAATAGGTGCAACTATACTGGATTTGGTTTGAAACTAACTATTTCAGATCTTAGATTGCATCTGCAGAGGTCGACTTGATGATCTGATCTCCTATTGATATTAGGTTGGTGGGTGAAGGTGGGATGATGCCCTCTAATTCATTCGAGGTGAGTTCGGACTCACATTTGGAAGGAGACAGGAGAGTACAAGAACCTGTTTTTTGGTCCCATGATCAAATTGGATGAGACCAATTACTCTCGAGGGTCACAGACATTTCTTATAACCATGAGAGGTCACAAAAAGGAGCACATCTTGTGCAACCTAGAGCCCACAGATAAGACATGGGTTGATGCCACCTGGGATAGAGACAATGCAATGGTTAGTGCATGTATGATGGATTGTGTTATCCTCAGAATAGGAGATGAGATCATATACTATAGTACTACAAAGTAGATGTGGGATACCCTACACGACATTCTCACGAGAAGAATTCAACCCGTGTTTTCCAGATTTATCATGATCTGTTCTAATTATGTTAGGAGGGATGATCTTTAGCGTAGTATTACTCTACTATGAAGGGACTTTTGGAGAGACAATGCTTACAAGCCTGTGTGGACTTGCGCCTCTTAGAAGAAGTTCAAGAGAGAGCTAGCTGTCTCTCTCTTCTTATCAGGACTTGGACTCGAGTTTGCAGCTACACGAGATTAGATCTTAACCCTGACCGAGGTTTCGTCTCTTGAGGAGACTTACAGCAAATTAAGTAGCATTACGATGCAATATTCTGTTATTAAGACCATGGGCCATACTTCTACTCTTGTTGCGACCCCTAGACGTGGTAGAGGTGTCTCCTTGATTGAGTTTTCATGCGATTTGTAATTAGGATTTTTGAGATCGTTGTAACGCATAAAAATCGATTCGCTTTTAAATTTTTAAACCTAGATAGGGAAGTTTCTAGGGTCGTCCAAGGAGGCAATATGTTTGCAAAATCAAGTCTCTTGCTTGGAAATGGAAATCAACTTTCTTTTTGGTATTTGCAAATATATAATTTTGATAATTTTGAAATAACGGGCACTTGCGAATTATTGGGAAAGAAACTAACACTTAAAAGCTAACCTTAGAGTGGCAAGAATTACCTCTCCCTAAGCTCACCCTAGGCACGTGGAGGCCTAGAGTAATTAGGGAGAGGGAGTGAAGTGTTAGAAACAAAGAAAACAATTGCAACAAAAATTTGGAAAGAAGGCAACTTCATTAATGCAAAAGTGTTTTACACAAAGCCCTAGTAGAGGAATGCTTCTGCTACTAGCAACAAAAATACAAAATAAACAAAACATTAATCCTGATGATGTTGGTGAAGAAGAGAGTCCTTGCTCCAAGCTCAGTGGCTCTTGGGCTTGAAAAGGAGCTCTACAACTCCTTCCTTCAAGATGGTGTCCTCCAAGGCAAGCCCACAAAGGGGGTGTGCACTATGCTCCTTTAAGGTGGATGCTTCCACCTTAGTTGCTCCTCCAAGGGTGGGCATGCACCACCCTTGTTCTCCTCTAATGCTTGGCCGTCCTCCTTGAATGAAGAGTCTCCTCCTTGGTGTGGCACAAGGAAGAAGAGAGAAGGGGAAGAAGGCACCAAGGGGGCGGGTAGGATGCCCCCTTAATCTTCTCTTCGTCTCCTTCCTTGGCCGTGGGTTATAGGTAGAATTAGGGTGGAAAATATACTAAGGGAGGATGGGTTTTAGTGGTGGTTAGATGGAGTATTTATAGGGTAGAAAGGTGGTGGTTGGCGTGGCCTTAGGTGTAGGGCTAGGATTAGGTTTAAGATGGTAGTTAGGGATCCTAGGGTGTAGGGATGTTGGCGCCACCTAAGGGTTGCTATGGGGGTGGTTATGGGTGGTGGAGAGATACCTAAAGGTGGCGCCAATCATGGAAGGGTGCTATGGTTTTGGCACCACCATGAGGGCTTCTAGAAGGGGGGTTAGGTGGATGGTGGATAAGGGTTGTAGGGGTGAAAGGTGGTAATGGTGGTGGCGCCAACTTGTAGTAGAGGTGGAGATAGCTTAGGTGGTCTTAGGTGGGCTTAGTTGGTGGAGCTAATTAGGTAGGGTTTTAGGGTGGTGGTTGGCCATGGGAGCTAAGGTGTAGCTAAGCTAAGCTAAGCAAGCTTAGCTAGTAGTAGGGTAGAGGAGTAGGCATCTAGAGCTAGGGTTTAATGGAGAGGAGTTGGAGGAAGTTGTCTGGAGTTGAACTGGAGCTGGTAGCTGCTGAAGAAGGTGGCATGGAGCTACTTTAGCTAGCTTAACTTGCTAGTTCTTTGCTAGCTGCTAAGCCAAGCTAAAGCAAGCTGGCTTCTACTGAATAATGCTGAGGAGAGTTGGGTCTGATATTCCTGGGGATGACCTAGCTAGTTGGAGTAGCTAAGGTAGCTTAACTCAACTAAGTTGAGCTAAGCTGAATCCCATGGAGCTGGACTTGAGCTTCCTGAGCTAAGATGAAGTCATCTTCAGCTGGCTAGCGTTGAGTGGAGCTAGATGTAGCTGGTCCTGAGCTGAGGTGAACTACAGTCAACTCAGCTGAGCTAGTTAGAGCTCCTAGTGAACTGATGGAAGCTGAGAAGAGCTAGACTCAACTAAGTTGAGCTGGATCTGAGCTAACTTGAGCTAAGGTGAGCTGAGATGAGCTCTTTTGAGCTGCCATTCAGCTGAGATGAGCTGATTGGAGCTAGGATGAGCTAACCCTAGTCCAAATGAGTTGGAATCCAGCTATGGTGAGTTGGATCAAGTTGAGTTCCAGTTAGTTCGGGCTTTTCCTTCACCAGTTGCCTTTCTGAGTGCTAGGGTTCTTAAGATCTGAGTATCTGTATATCCCTAACACTCACAAAAACATATAAAAAAGATAACAAAAATGTGTGATGCATGCCTAACCTAATTTATGCTTAATGCAACCCAAAAATCCGTTTGTGGAGTTAAAATCCTAAGAGGTAGGTTTCTTTTAATGCATAAGAATGATGATAAACTAGCATTTATCACTCCTCTACACGTGGTCGTGGACCTAGAGGATGTGGTCGTACCCCATGCACCTACTGTGGACACCTAGGACATTCAAAGGGTACTTGTTGAACCAAGCACGGTCGCCTATCAGGCTGGTGAGTCTATAGAGGTTCTTCCTGAGACAGTTTCACCAGTTGAGTTCGATGATCTTCTACAATGTTTTTCACAACATTCACAGTCTGTAGTTCCTTCCTCTTTTGAGATAACAACCCTTGCCTCCACCTCAGGTATTGAGCTAGCTTTCTCTTCTTTTGCACTACAACAGGATGGAGATTGGTTGATAGATTCAGGTGCATCTCGACACTTATGTGGGAGCCCAAGCTTATTTCCATCCCTCAGATCAATACCTCTAGGATGCATTGTGCAAGTGGAAGATAGGAGACATTCCTATGTTGCAGGCTAGGGGGAGATTCCTCTATCCTCTGTTACTTTTCCTAGGAATATATTGTCTATTAGTTGTATTACAAAAGAACTGAATTGTAGAGCAAGTTTTAATGCCCAGTCTTGTGTCTTACAAGATAAGCTCACAAGGAGGACGATTGTTGGAGGATGTGAAAAAGGAGGGGTATACCACTTAGGCCATACCACTATTGCTGCTGCTGTAGGCCATGGGAAGGTTGCTTTTGTCATTGGGTCCCCTTTCCAGTGGCACCTCTACCTTGGTCATCTTTCCTTAGATGGGCTCCGGTGGGTTATACCTCACATTTCTCCCACAACCGTCATTTTCTATAATGCTTGACAACTTGATAAGTATCATCGTACTAGTTTTCCTTTGTCTCGGAGTACTGGGTCTACTTCTTTGTTTGGACTTATTTGTATAGATGTATGAGGTCCTACTCGTATTCTTGATAGACTAAGTCATCATTATTTTTTTCTTATAGTTGACAATTCTTCTCATATGTCATGAGTATTTCTATTGAAAAATAAGGTTGATGTTGGTTCTGTTATTGAAATAAAAATCCAATTTTCTATTACTATCAAGATTGTTCGTTTTGATAATGCTTTGGAATTGTGTACAACTTGATTGCATTCTTTTTATAAATCCCATGGCATCATTCATCAAACTATTTGTGCCTGTTCCTCACAACAAAATGGTGTTGTTAAGAGGAAACACTGCCACCTTCTTGATGTTGCACGCATCCTTCTTATACATCACTCTGTGTCGTCTCTTTACTGGGATGATGCACTTTTGATTGCATGCTTTTTTATTAACAGGATGCCAAACTCCACTATTTATAAACTAATTCCGTGGAGTGTCTTGTATCCGGATAGAGAGTTGTTTCTTATTACTCCCAGGGTCTTTGGGTGCATTGCATTTATTCATCATTTTACTCCTGGATGGGATAAATTAGCACCTAAGGCGGTTAAATGTGTTTTCCTGAGGTATTCTAGGACTCAAAAAGGGTATCATTACTTTGATCCATTATCCTCTCATCATTTTGTCTTTGCTGATGTTACTTTCCATTAGTCCATTACTTATTTTTCCATTGCGGGGCATGATATTTTTACTGATGCTGATGTGGCTCCTATGCCTATTCCTCCTGTTCCTATTGAGGAGATTCTTATTACTACTTCATCTATTGCCACCACAAATATTGAACTTCAGAGATATAATGAGCCTATTGTTACCTACAAGCAGCCACATACTATTTTATAGATACTCCATCCTTTAGCACCATCATCCTCCCTAGATCAGGTGAGCAAGAAGCTTTTAGATGCTAATGATCTTTTGCCTAGTGGTGGTGTTACAAGTGATTATTTTAGGAGATATTCTAGTGAAGGATTCATGCCAATTGATTGCTATTCGGAAGGTGCCCTACACATGTGCTAGATATTATGTGGTAGGTAGCTTGGTCACTAACAGTCTTAGGAAGACCTTTGCGAGCTTTCGTTGTGCACTTGCTACTGCAAAGATACCTTCTACATATCAGCAGGCTATACTCCATCCAAAGTGATGCTAAGTCATGGAGGATGAGATGACCACACTCCGAGCTCGTGGCACATGGAGGCTTACACCATTACCTTCAGGAGTTATAGGAGTTGGTTGTCATTGGGTGTTTGCACTAAAGTACAACCCTGATGGATCTATCGCTAGATATAAGGCCCCGTCTAGTGGCAAAAAGGCTTTACTTAGAACTATGGAGTTGATTTCTTTGACACTCTCTCTGGTTGCATGCCTATCCACTGTCTGTATACTCATTTCTATTGCAGTTTAGAAGTATTGGGAATCAAGAAAAAAAAGGAATATGCCACGTGGCATAGCAGGTCACATGGACAGTCCACGTGGCTATCACCATCAGCAGCCACCGGTTGCAACAAAGAGAAGGTCCACTAGTCATGCTTGGAGGCTAAGAAAGAGCAAATTAGTTAAGAATAAATTAGGATTTGGTGTTGATTAATTGGTGATTTAATTAGTTGTGTTTCACATTGATTTATTTTCTAATTTAAGGAAGAATTATTACGGAAGTAAGATTGTAATTTCTCTATAAATAAGAGAACATTATTATTGTTATTTGAGTTAGCATTCTAAAATCAGATTTACAACTCCTTTCCTCTCCCTCTTCTCTCTTCCACATGCTACCTTCTCTCTCCTCTCCCTATTTTAAACACGTGAATAGGATAGCAAGCCCTGTTCGGTTAGTTGCTGCTACTGCTACTTCTCTTCTCCTCGTGGGAAGAAGCCTCTATGCTCTGATTGCATCCAAAATCTCAACATGGTATCAGAGCCAACAGTTTAAGCTCTCTCTGAGGACATGCAATGCACGTGAAACAAGGAAACAGAGAAAGAAGTCACGCATAAGTGCCGTGTGTGAACTATCTGTGGGAGAAACACCTCTGCGT
Source organism: Thalassia testudinum (assembly GCA_037157565.1). Classification (NCBI taxonomy): domain Eukaryota; kingdom Viridiplantae; phylum Streptophyta; class Magnoliopsida; order Alismatales; family Hydrocharitaceae; genus Thalassia; species Thalassia testudinum. The sequence continues at coordinate 154,483,117 of JAZHRO010000031.1, forward strand.
GGAACTTTACGTGGACAGTAGCCACGTCACCTTCACCACATCTTCTTGACGTAGATCTGAATCCCAAAGTTACCAGTGCCTTCGCGAAGCTAAGAAGGAGGCATATCGAGGAAGATGGCAAAGAATGATGTTGACCACTAGAGGAGCGAAAGATGCAATAAAACAAGAGAAAAGCAAGGAGATTTATCAAAAGGTATTTCAATTAGTATGGTGCCTCTGTATCCGATTTTTTATTCTCCAAAAGAGGAGGTTCTTCCGGAACAAAAGGTGCTAAACACTTCAAGAAGATCAAAGGAGTGAAGGATGAGCACCACGGCGATCGTGTCGACCTCTGAGAGTGCCAAAGGAGCACCGACTATCGAGGGTGCACCAAGACCGGTGGTTGCCATATCGACTCCTACTCAAGAACATGAAGAAGAGGCATAATGTAGTCTCTAGAAGTTTACCACAACTGCATTGACTTTACTTTCTCTTGGCAACCTTGGCTCGAAGAAAAGCCAAATGCTTTTCTAGCTCACGAGCAAAGCATCATACTCTTTAAGGAGACAGATGAAACCCTTTAATGCACCAAGGAATGTCGAGATGAAGGGCTCAACTCTCAAGTGTAGAAGAAGAGACACAAAGACCATCATTAACTTTTCAGAGAACGGTGTAGCAACATTACCAAGTCTTCGTCATCTCCCGCATCTCGACTTGCGGGGGAGTGTCGAGAATCAAGAAAACAAAATAAAAAAAAAGGAATATGCCACGTGGCACAACTCACATGGATAGTCCACATGGCCATCATAATCAAGTATCAGTAGCCACCGGTTGCAACAAAGAGAAGGTCCATCAGTCATGCTTGGAGCCTAAGAAAAGCCCAAATTAGTTAAGAATAAATTATGATTTGGTGTTAATTACTTGGTGATTTAATTAGTTGTGTTTCCTATTTTAGATTGATTTGTTTCCTAATGTTAGGAAGAGTTGTTTTGGAAGTAGGATTATAATCTCTTTATAAATAAGAGAGAACATTATCATTGTTATTTAAATTGGCATTATGATAAAATCAGATTTAGAACTCCTTTCCTCTCCCTCTTCTCTCTTCCATGTGCTGCCCTCTTTCTTTTCTCCCTTTTCTACACATGTGAACAGGACAACAAGCCTTGTTGGGCTTGCTGCTACTGCTGCTACGTCTCTTCTCCTCATGGAAAGAAGCCTCCGCGCTTCGATTGCACCCAAAATCTCAACAAGAAGGATTAGCAGCTTCACCAGCTAAATGTGAACAATGCCTTTCTATATGGAGACATTTAGGAGGAGGTCTATATGCAGCAGCCCTCAAGTTATAAGGTTCAAGAGGAGTGTGTGCCATTTACAAAAGGCTATCTATAGCTTGAAGCAGAGTCCTAAAGCCTAGTTTTAGAAACTCTCTCAAGTAGTGGAGTCTATTGGCTTTCAGAGGTCTTCTATTGATCATTCTCTATTTGTCAAGAGGATAGGGAAAGTAGTGGTGCTCCTTGTATATGTTGATGATCTCATGGTCATTAGTGATGACATGACATGTGTGGTAGAGATAACAAGAACCATGGTAGATCAATTTGTTATGAAGGATCTGGACCCATTATGATATTTTCTTGGGATAGAAGTAGCTTGTAGCACGAGTGGAGTTGTTTTGTTTCAAAGGAAATGCACTCTGGATGTGTTGAAGGAAAACTGGGATGCTAACGGCCAAACCGGCTAATGTTCCTATGGATCCAAAGGCACAGTTATATGACAGAGATGCAGAGACAGTAAATAGCAGAAGATACAGGCATCTTGTGGGAAAGTTGTTGTACTTGACCATCACTAGGCTCAACATCTCCTTTGCCATGGGCAAGCTAAGCCAGTTTATGGAGAAACCTACTAGGCAACATTGGGGTGCTGCTATGATGGTGCTTAGGTACTTAAAGAAAGCACCATGATAGGATCTAATTTTCACCAGAGATAGTGCTATGATTGTGGTTAGATACTCAAATGCAGATTTTGCAGTTAGCCATGATAATAGGAAGTCTATTACAGGTTTCTGTACATACGTTGCAGGGAATTTGGTGACTTGGAAAAGTAAAAAGCAGGTTATGGTTTCCAGGTCCAGTGCTGAGTTTGAGTACAGTGCTATGGTCCAAACTTCAACTGAGTTAGTGTGGATAAAGTCCCTTCCGTGTGATTTATGTGTGGAGATTGATGGGCCTATGGAACTATGATATGATAATCGAGCTGCCAACTATATTGCTAATAACCCTATGTTTCATGAACGGACCAAATGTATAGAGGTGGATTGCCACTATACTCAAGATTTGATTTAGGACTCACCTTTACTACATAGGTTGCATCAGATGAGCAGATAGAAGATGTGTTCACCATGCCCCTGACATACTCTTCCTTTGACACTTGCATTTCCAAGCTAAGCATGATTGACATCTATGTTCCAGCTTGAGGGGGAGTGTTGAGTTATTTATTTATTATGTTTGGATCCTCTGTCATTTTCTTTTATTTTGTCAGGTTATTATGTAATTTGTACCTACCTCACTCTCTATATAAAGAGAGGCAGGGTTTCTGAATAGAATAACTTGATCATTTTTCCAACTACATTATTAATATTAACAAAGGTAAATGCCTATTCAAGAAACACCTAGGTCTCTTTTATAGAGGGAGAACCTTAGGGTAAATTACATAAGTAGCCCTCAGCTTCCGGATAACAACACATGCATCCTTACAAACAATTAGAGGATGGGTGACTCAGGGTGGAGATGGATGAGAGTGCGGAGAAGGTAGAGGGCGCTAGACATTTTGGCTTCATTGAGAGAGGTAGGAGCAGCGGAGATTGTGTGGCTTCTCCTCATCGGAAGATCGTTTGCTATAGATGTCGCTGGTTTGGTCCTTTGGCAAAGGATTGCAAGGATCCTTTTCTTTGCCTTCGTTGTCAGAGATAGGGCCATAAGAGGAGCTCTTGTCCATTGCGGTCTCACAAGGATGCATCTTCAAAGGTTAATCAACAACTTCTTCCTCCTGTGGGGGAGACGCCTGGCGAAGGAGTGGAGATTTCGTGGACACACGAGACAAAGGCTTTGGATTTGTTGTTGGATCTTTCATTGGTGGGGATTTCTCAGCATGGCGTGATTGATGTTAACGAGGTTAGATCTTTTATTTCGCGCTATGATTTGAAATCTGAAGGGTGGAGAGTTACGGTTTTATTGGAAAGAAGAATTTTGTTGTTTAGTCTTGAGAGATTAGATGTTGATCTTCTCAAGTTCAAAGAATTTTCGTTGGGGGAGTTTTCAATCCGTTAGTCGCTTCCTAGCATTTATGAAGGTGCTACCGATGAGAAGATTTCGTTGCATCCAACGGTTAAATTTTGGATTAATGGTATTCCTTTGAAGTTGAGAACTGTTGGATCGGTTATTTCCATTTGCTCTTCCTTTGCGCGTGTTAGGAGATGTTTTGGAGTTGGATTGCAGGAAGGAGTTGCCTCCTTAGTGATGGTTGAAGGCGAGTTGCTGGTGGGGAAATGCATCCCTACCAAGGAGATCTTGCGCTTCGGTGGTTGGCCTGTGTCATATCTTTTGAAGATCTTGGCTTTAGAGGAAAGAAGAATCTCTCCTATGCAAAGGCTCTAGTGGTTCGGGTGCCTGCATCGTTTGCTACATTGCCTAGCGATAGATCGGTTGCATCGCTTGGTATTCGATCGACTTCACCTGCTGCTGATCGATCTACATCGGCTACTACATCACTAGTTGGTCGGTCTACATCACATGCTGTTGATCGATCAACTTTGCCTCGATCTACATTGACCTTGCAACAACTGGCAACGCACCAATCTCGCTGGGAATGGCGCCCAGTCAGGAAGATTTCTTCTCCAATGGTGGATTTTCAAATTCCAAATCAATGTGCGTCGACTCCAGCTGTCCGTGATAACTGTCTCCCTGATTTTGGGGCAGATGGCTTTCCTTTCTTTGGAAAATGACCATTTTTTGGGCACTGATTTGGTGTTGTCTAAGCATTGCAATTGACAAGTGGAGTCCAGATCCGTTTACGGGTCTAGATTGAGTGAGTCCATTGACCTGATTATTGATCCTTTTAATTTTGGAGTTGGGGCTGTGGACCCAGCTGCTGCTGTGATTGATGAACTGCAAGGAGACCGCCTGTTGGTTGGGACCTGACAAGGTATATGAACAGACCATCTTTGCTGTGTGCAGGCTGCCACAATGTGGAGGTAGGGAGAGACTTCATGTCATGTCACTGACGTAGGAAAAACTTTGAGGCACACAACAGGTGGCATCCGGATCCTTTTATGGATCCAGATTTGGTGAGTTTGCGAATCCATTTGTTAATCATCTTGCTTCTTAGGGAGCCGAGTTGTCTTTGTGCCCTTCTCCTATTTTGGCCAATGCAATGCAGGTTTCCATCTGATAGACAAGCATGTTGTAAGGGAGGGATAGCACCATGGCTTGTAGGAGTGATCATCCAGTGGGTTCGGAGGGGTATCTAGGTGGTTCACATCTACTATAGGTGGACACCGGACCCACGACAGGGTTGGGGGCGAGGGGGTGAGTCTGCCTTTTTGGCAAATAATATGCCTTTGACACCGCATATTTTCTCTTCTTCGGTACCAGGGTCTGCTGCTACCTGTGTTGTTTTGCATGAGGATGGTCTTCCTAGGGCCTTTAGGTCCATTTTTTGTGATAATGAACGTGATGGTGCACCAATGGATGGTACAAACTTCAGTGAGGCTGAGCTAAAAGGTGGAAGGTCTATGCTACATGCCCCTGATAATGCAACTAAAGCCAGGTCGATCAGCCACAGATCCTCCTCCAGCAAATCTTCTAGCCACATTAAAGTCATACCGCATAAACACAAGTTGATCTTGAGTGCTTGTTACAAGCGTAATAAGACAACGAAGAATTTGACCACTAGTAGACGAACATTAGATGTCGATGCACAAGTGGCTAAGGTGGTTGGAGCCATGAGGGTTCATAAAAGGGGTCCAAAGAGCTTGAATGGTTAATGTACTATCTTGGAATGTTCGGGGCCTCAGGGAGAATGGGAGGACATCAATCTTGAAAAGATACCTGTAGGAGTGGAGAGTGGATGTTGCTTGCCTACAAGAAACCCACTTGGAATGTATGAGTCCTCAACTGAAGGTTGAGATGTATGGTATTCTTTTCATAAAACATTTGGAGGTGGAATCTATTGGTCGATCGAGGGGGTTGATTATGTTGTGGCATGAAGACAGGTTAGAACTTTGTGGTTCCAATCTAGCTACTAGAATGATGACAATAGTTTTCTCTAGAAGAACTCATGATTTTTATTTTGCTATTACCAATGTGTATGGACCTTGTGATGAGAATGCTCGAATTCTTTTTTGGAAGAGTTGAGACATGCATCTACTTTTGTTGATGACATGCCTTGGCTGATCTGCAGAGATTTCACTGCAACGCTTTGTCCTTAAGACAGACCTGATGGTCGGTGTGATACTTCTAGTATTCAGTTTCAATAATTGGTCCATGAGCTTGAACTTGTTGATTTACCTTCTTTAGGGTCTCGTTTCACGTGGAGGAATGATAGTGGCGCTACATCTTGCATAAATAGATTTCTTTGTAACATCTCGTTGGCAGAAAACTTTCAAGTGGCAGATGCGATTGCGTGTAAGAGGCCTTTTTCGGATCACACCCCCCTTTTCTGGCGGAGCAATGAAGATGTGAGGCACACCACCTATTTTAAATTTCATAAGTCTTGGCTCAAGGAACCGGGTTTTGTAAATCTCATACGAGAGAAGTGGACTTCGACTCCGGCCTTTAAGTCAGCTACTTGTACCTTGGTTTGTAGAATTAAAGCAATGAGATTAGCTATGATAGAATTCAAAAGGGATCGTAGAGCACGCAGAGAGGAGAGGACGGCTGCACTTGCGAGTATTACCTCTCTTGACAGGGAGGACATCTCTTACGGAGGACGAATGTCTTGAAAGACGTAGATCACCATCTATTGTTGCTGAGGAGGATCATAAAGTAGAGATGGATTGGAGACAAAAATTTAGACAACTATGGCTTAAAGAAGGGGATGCAAATATTAGATTTTTCCATTTATCTGCTAATGCAAGACGGAGGAAAAATATGATAGGTATATTGAAAGTAGGCGATGATGTCCTGAAAAAAAGAGAAGAGATTTGTGTTGCGTTTAAAAATTATTTTGATCTTTTCACTCAGTGGCAACCGTGTGGTGATTGCAGGCTATCAAGCTCCCATATGGAGCAGGTTGGGGAAGAGGCTAAGGCCTCTCTCATTAGGGAAGTGGATGAAGAGGAGGTTTTGAGAGCTTTACGTGGAATGAAAACGGAAGGTTCCCCTTGACTGGATGGGTTACAAATTATTTTTTGTAGAGAATTGTGGGATGTGGTGGCATTTGATGTGATGACCATGATTAAGGAGTTCTTTAGAGGAAATGAAGGGGTTGAGAGATTGAATAAGTTTTATCTTTTCTTGCTACTAAAGAAAGTCTATAAAGGATGGTGGACTACAAGCCCAATGCTTTGTCCAATAGCATCTACTTGGTTGCAAAGGTTCTTGCAAATCGACTGCAAAACATTCTCCCTGATATTATTTCCCCGGTCCAATCTACGTTTATTAAAGAAAGATCTTTGCAAGACTTACGTTTTAACTGAAGAGTTCTTGGCAGCATGGAAATGAAGACGTCTAGCGTTCTTCTGGACAGTGGACTTTTTGAAGGTCTATGATTCTATATCATGGGGTTACTTGTGGGATATTTTGAGAAAAAGAAGATTTCTTGACCCCTGGATTTTGCTAATGAAAAGATGTTTCACTACCTCATCTTTTTTTGTTTTGATTAATGGTAGAGCAACCAGTCTGTGGGTCCAACCGCAAAGGGGAGTTTAGTAGGGATGTCCCCCAGTACTCATGTTATTCAACATTGCGGTAGATACTCTTGCTGGAATGGTCTTTAAGGCATGTGATGGAGGCCTTTGCTCCAATTTTACAAGAGGTGATGGCAGAATCTTGACACCTATTCTATAATATGCAGACGGTACGACTTTTTTTATTGGAGGAAGGAGAGAGGCTAAACATGTTTCTTCTTTGGTATGAATTTTTGCAATGATCTTAGGCTTAAAGATTAATAGAGGCAAATCAAGTTTGTTCCTTTTGGTTTGGGGAGTGTGGAGAATGATATTTCATTTATTTTGGAGACCCCTAAGGTTAGGGTACCTATTAAATACCTTGTTCTTCCACTGAGGGGTAAAAAATTGACTTCTCATGACTAGAAACCTATGATGGATAAGTTCACGAGTAGGTTATCTTCTTAGAGTGGTAGACTCCTTTCAAGAGGTGGTAGATTGGTGCTCCTTAAATTTGTTCTATTGGCTATTTTGGTGTTTTTTCTATCGTTTTTCTCACCGTCGAAGAAGGTCCTAAAGCAAGTAGATTTGATCCGGAAAGGGTTCTTTTGGAAGGGGCTGGATTTTGTGGGAAGATTCGCGCATTTGGTGCCTTGGGATGTGATTTGCAAGTCGAAGAAAGAGGGGGGTCTTGGAATCCGACACTTGCTTTCTTTTAATAAAGCACTTCTCTTGAAATAGGTGGTAAGATTGTTCTCAAATGAGAATTCCTTGGTTAATCTTGTTTTGAAGGATTCTTATGGAGATAATATGAATATTGCTCAATGTGGCAACACAAATAACCTTGGTGGTTTGGCTTTTTGGCAATGTATTCAGCCTATTTTAAAGGAATTCACCGATCAGTTCAGTTCTTCGTTGGGAGATGGAGCTTCCTTCCATTTTTTTTTTATGAAAAGCCAAAGGGCGGTTATCCGAATGATAACCACCCATAATCATTACATTCCAAATAACCGACTTACATCAGAGTTTACAAAAAAGATCCCCAGACCACCACCTGGGAGGAAATGAAAGAAACAAAATTTTCAACATAGGGTCTCTCTCCCCTAAAAAATGGCCTATTCCTCCCCAGCTAAACACCCTACAGTACCGCCAAAACCTTTGCCCTATCCTTCTTGGATCTAAAAGTGATCCCTCTATCATAGGCATTTCCTCTGCAGAACAAAGACCAGAAGCTAACCTCATCTCTGAGGGCAATCCAATCAATCTCCATCCTCTGCCAAACCTACATCACGGACACTGAAAGAAGAGGTGCTGGATGCCCTCATCAGCTCCACCACAAAGGGGACACGCTAGGTCTTCCGACTGAACCCATCTCAGTCACCATTGTTTCGTCATAATTCTCCCCCTTCTCACCAACCAGGTGAAAATGGTATTCTCTTGTGTGGATTTCAGAGATTATTCCACCTCTCGGTCAGTGAAGTTTGGGATGCGAGTATAGAGAGTTGGAATTTCAGACTGCCATAAAGTCTGTCTGAGCTTACTTATGCAGAATTTCAGCAGCTTTTACTTTGCTTGGAGGACATCAAACCCACCGCAGACTAGCCAGATTCTTTCCTGTGGAAGGTCGGGAGCTTCTCTGTCAACCAGGCCTACAAGAGCATTACTTCAGTGGATGCATAGCAGGATATTATTTGTGGGGATTCCAAACTCCTTTGGAGTTGTAGGGTCCCACTCAAAATCAAAATATTTCTTTGGTTTCTAAGACGGAAGCGGCTTGTCACAAAGATAAATGGTGATCTGAAATGTCCTTTTTGTGATGACTCAGACAAAGATATCCAACATAACTTCTTTGATTGTGGGTTTTCTAAAGATATTTGGGACCATTTTCAACTCTCAAAGGTCGACGTGAGGCACTTTGATAGTTTTTGAACAAAGCTTCAGAGATCATATCAGTTTAGATATGGTGGGTTGGGTGCAGACTATTGCTATTATGTGGAGTCTTTGGCTACAAAGAAATGCCAGTGTTTTCAAGAGTGGGAGGTGTTGGGCTGAAAATAATGTAAGCCAAGCAAGGTATTTTTTTTATTTTTGAGTTCAAAACTTGTTAGTCTGGTTCTTTTCTCATTTTAATACAATTCTAGATGATTACCACCCTCAGGTAATCTTCCTTTTCCTTCTCAAAAAAAGAAATAAAACAAAGGTAAATAATGTATATTTGACAAAAATTAAATGTAGTACTCAATATTATGAGAGGAAAATCTTAACTAATTAGGAAATAAGGAGCTTTTGTTATCTTTTGAACTTTTAGGGATAAAATGAGATTTTTTTTTTTTTTTTTTTTGTGGGAATGGGGAAGCTTAGGTGGGGAGGGGCCCCTGTACCACTCCTTTAGATCCGTCCATAAGAGAAGTGCTTATAATTCTTTTTCAGTTGGAGGTGGGAAAAATCACCGTGAAGAATTTTCAAAAAGGAAATATGGGGGTTAACAAGCAATGTCCAACCACCCCGTGCCCCCCCCCCCCCCCCCCCCCCGGCTCATTTCATTAATATAAATGGGCGCTAGGTACAGCAAGAGCTGCAAACTGCATTAAAATTGTGCAGTACTCCTCTGAGTGTGGTACTTTAGCTCCTAAAGATAGCCCCATTTCACTTTTGCCGTACACACCAAAGGAGAATGAAGGCCTTTCTAATGGTGTCCCCATCTGTGAGGGGACCATGTATGCTTGCCCAAAAGATGGAGTGAGAGAACTTACTAGACCAATCAACACTTGATTCCCAATAGCATTTCACAAAGGAACAAGTAAAGAGGTGCTCAGAATCCTCTCCCCGTCATTGAAAAGGATGCAACTTTCCATGGAGATTGTGTAGCAGAAATCACAAAACCCAACTTTATCCCTTATAAAAACTATTGGCACTGTTTTGGAAAAAAAAAAAAAAATCTTGGTATTGTAGAGGATAACCAAATTTAATTGGATAACCGGGGGTGGGTGGGGGGGGGTATCCTACAGCCAAACATGACCTCTTAGTAAGTGGCTAGATGGATTTTGAGAAAAGGCCTAACTAGTTAGGCAACTTTCAACACTACTTGAGCTGGAGCTCATCTTTCTTAGTTATAGAGAAGAAACCAATACCTTATCATTCAATAGTTAGTACATCATTGGTACAAGAGGTACGAAGTTGGGATGGGGTGCATATGGACGCATCAGGTGGGAGACATATAAGCAATTTGGAGATTATTCAAGGACTAGATTGGAGACAACTGCAACGAGTCAAGAATAATTTTAGTGGTACTAATGGTGTTAATTGGAGGGGTATCAAACAAATCCATGCCATAAGCTTTGATAAAGCCTTTACCAACTAACTAAGAGTTAAGCTTTTCAATTGTACCATTATTTGACTGTAACCACACTTGCATTCAACCAACAATATTTGCATTATAAGCAGGAGAAACCAATTCCAAATTTCTAATTTACCGTAGATAGGGGCACTTATCGCATCCTTTATCATCTGACACCATTAAGGATGAAAGGGATGGCCCTGCTACTACCATGGCAAAATGGCAAAATTGAGTACCAAGTCTGCTTTAGGAAACGCGATAGCAGGATGGATTTCATGCTATCTCTTGCCTTTATGCAAGCAATAGGAAGATCATCACCAACATAACTGTTGTGCACTCTTGGATTGGCCTTACTAATGTTTTATTTTGTTACAAAAAAGGGAAGGGGCAAGTTTGAATACGTGGTAGAGGGGCTTCCTTTTTGATGGTGATCATGACTATGGGTCTAGTGGATCTCAGTGGTTGGTGCTTGGCTCTCCATTATGTGGCACGATGAATATCAATGGTCGGTCACCTGCTGTTCTTTTCGCTTTTAGGTGAAGGCAATGCTCAGCTAGAATTGGCGGTAGGTGCTCTTGCTTCTCCTATGGGGAGCATGTGCTGGGGCTACAGCAAGGTTTTGCCATTTGACAACTCTAGTGGTGTCACTGATCTAAGTGTAGCTGATGTTAGGTTGCTAATGCTTGTGGCTTCATCAGAGGAGGTCTCTTGGAAGATACTCAAGCAGTTGGAGGGTTGATGTGGCACTCTTGCAAGATACCAAGTTAAAGATGTACGATAATAGGATATTGGGTAAGGTGGGGGGTTGCACATTGGATGATTTTGTTGTTGTGGATGCTATAGGCTGCTTAGGGGGACTTTTGGTGGCTTGGAGGTTTGATCCTGTTTCGGTTTATGACGTGCGGAAAGGAAGATCCATTGCATTGGTGGTTGGTAAAAGGACAATATGGTTCCGGTTTAATATTTCTTGTGTGTATGACCCTTGTTCTAACACCAAGTGCCCAGCTTTGTGGGGAGAGTTGATTGTCATTGCTGTAGCTCTCCCTAATCTTTGTTGATAGGTGGTGATGTCAACACTAGTTGGACTGTTGATGATAAGCCTCTTTCACGTCAGGGATGTGATGTTGAGCAAAAGGTTTTATTGATTTAACTAATCACCTGAGACTTCTTGATATCCTAGCAACGTCTCTCCATTTCACTTGGAGAAGCACAACCTCAACATCTTCCAATCCAAACGGGATAGATTTTCGTCAAATGTTTTGCTAGTTGAGGCATTCCCTTTGGCCAATGTATCTCCTTTTGGGGCACCCTTTCTTTGGCTACATGCCATTGGTGTGGCAAACAAATGAGGAACTTCATTTTGGTACTTCAAACTCAAGAAGTCTTGGCTCATGGAGGACAAATGAAGAAGTTTGCTAGAGGGACATTGGCATTATTTGAATCTAGATAGGTCTACACTCCAATACTTTATAGCACAATGCCTACATCAGAAGCTACTTGATTTATTGACCGTATTGAAGGACTAAGGAGTACGACTAGCAAGCCGAGGAGCAATGTTAAACCAGGAGAAATGTGGCACTTATAGAGATTACTCGTCTTGATCATGAGGACAACAACAACCTGACACTGGCTAAACAAGAGTGTAGGAGGCTTATTTTAAGCTTGTACATGCAGAAGATAAGAAGGTGGAGGTGGAGGGGTGATAGAGATCCAAGCAAACGTGGTTATAGGAAGGGGGCTCTAACCCACACTATTTCCATGTGGTTGCTAATAACCATCCTCAAAGGAACCAGATTGAAAGGCTATGTGTTCAGAATGTGGAGCTTACAAGTAGATAGTAGATTGGTTATGCCATTGCTTCTCATTTTAGGGACTTCACAAGAATGTGCCATCGTAATCCATGGCAATGGGTTGCTCAGGATATCCATTACCCCTTTTCACAGTAGGGTGAGTTCCTTATTTCACTGATTGCAAAGAATGAAGTCAGGCGGTGTAGGAGATGAATGTAGAAAGTTCCCTAGGACTGAATGGTTTTTTGACGTTATTTTTCTAAGGAGTTTTGGCCTTTGGTGAATGGGGATGTGTTGGCTGTTATAGGAGAGTTCATGGAGGATAATTGTGGTTTCAATAAGTTAAATATGTTCTACCTATTTCTTTTGACGAAGAAGGAAGGGGTTAATGAAGTGGGTTATTTTAGGCCCATTGCACTTTCCAATGCAACCTATTTGATAGTTGCAAAGGTTTTGGCAAATAGGCTTTGCGAAGTAGTTGGGGTCCCTATTAACCATGTGCAATCAGCTTTCATTCCATGCTACTCCATTTTGGATGGTTTTGTGGTTGCCTTTGAGCTTGTTGCCTTTTGGACTAAGGATAATATAAAAGGATTCATATGGAAGGTTGACTTCTTAAAAGTGTATAACTCGCTTGGTTGATCTTTCCTTTGGTCTTCTATGATGAGGAGGGGCTTCCTCGACCATTGGATTTCATGGATGAAGGGGTATATCATGACAAAATTCTTCTTTTTACTACTAATCAATGGTAACATAGTTGGTGGATGTGTGCAACTACAGCGAGGCATAAGTAAAGGGTGTCCACCTGCACATCTATTATTAGGACTTGTTGTTGATGGCCTCGCTACCTCGACATTCTTAGCATGTTCCCATGATCTCATTGCTGGCTTTTTTGGGGCTGATGATGGTGGTACTCTTGTTCCCCACTTTAAATATGCCGATGACACAGTCTTCATTCAGGGCCTGGTGAAGCTAGATGTCTTGCATGACTACTTGAGTTCTTTGGGGTTGCATCAGGACTCTCCATTAATTTTAAGAAGTCCATTTTCATTCCTTTTGACATATCAGATGATGAGTTTTGGAAGTTAGTCACTTGCTGCAGACAATACCTAGATCTCTCAATATCTTGGTTTGCCCTTCTCAGGAAAATCCTTGTCTATTGGACTCTTATGCTTGAAAGGTCGGACTTGCGTTTGACAGGTTGGGCTGCGAAGATATTATCCAGAGGAGTCAGGCTTGTGCTCATCAAATTAGTTTGTCTTCCTTATCCTTATATTGTGTCTGTATTTTGTTTTCCAAAAAGAAATAGGAATATTACCAGAGGTTGGTAATCATCCTGAGCAATGTATTAATGTAAATGGAATGGACTTACAGATTATTAAGCCAAAGATCAGATAAAAAAGATACATCCCTCCCAACATTCTCCACCCAACATCTCTTATTCTTGAAGATCTTGTCATTCCGTTGCAGCCAAAGGCACCAGAGAATGGAACATGCTTGAATCCAGCCAGCAGTATCAAGATCAACATGACCTCTAAAAGAGCTCTAGAAATTATTCACATCAGTATGGTCCACCATTTGGAGGTTGAAATGTTGCCAGACCTTCTTAGCAAATTGACAAGAAAAGAAGAGATGTGGCACATATTCCTCGGCTTCAAGACACAATGGGCAGGCAATATCCCCATCATCAATCCACTTTTTTCTCAAGTTCTTCGTGGCTATTCTTTCTCTTCTAAGAAGCCATAGAAAACCTTTAATCTTCAATGGCAATTTGCATTTCCAAATTATTCTAGTATCAGTTCTGATTTCATCCACTTCAGGGCTGGAGCACAGAATTTTACTATAAGCCTTATTAACTAAAAACATCCCATCTTTTAACACAAACTTATCGATTTCATTCAAAACTGGACAGATGTCTGAAACAGACTGCTGTAGTGGCTGAAATTCAGCAAATGTGGACTGCAAAAAATCTGCAGGCAATATAATACTCCACATTCTTGAACGATTATCCCACAAATCTGAAACCATAGCATTTCTATCGTTCACCATCCGAAAAACATGTGGAAATAGACTTGAAAAACTGCTCAAACCACTCCAATCATATGAAGTTATCGCCACTCCAAACCACTCCAAACCAGAATATGAAGTTATCGCCATTTCCTAATATTGGACTGAAATTACTTGCAACCTCATGCATAATTGGCTGGATAGTGCACCAAGAAGATGAAGCACCTCTCCTATGAGTTGCCGTTTCCAATAAATTCATATTTACCCCATATGAATCATTCAACAGCCTCATAGTCAAAGAACTCTCACCAAATACCATTCTGACCACCCACCTCAAAAGAAGAGCCGTGTTAAAAACATCCAGATGACGTATCCCCAAGCCACCCTCCTTCTTAGACCTACAAACCTCATTCCATGCCACCAATTGCAAGAATCGATCCTCCGAGTCTGCACACTTCCAAAAGAATCTTTTTCTAATTACTTCTAGCTTCTTCATAATTTTTTTTAGAGGTCAAAAAGTAGAAAAGTAAAATACTAGTATAGAAGATAGAACCGATTTAAGCAGCACCAACCGACCACCTCTAGAAAGTAACCTTCCACTTCAAGAGGAGAGTCTGTTTGTGACACGTGCCACCGTAGCATTCCAATCCGATGTCAATAGTCTATTGCCCCTCAACGAAGTCTCAAATATTTAATTGATAAATGTGCATGTTGAGATTTTTGGAGGGATAAATTATTCTTGTTATAGATATAAGAGATACCCTAACCCTCTTTATATAGAGAGAGGCAAGAGTATACATGGTAATCTACCTATGACCTAAAAATAGTAAATACCTAATCAACTAACTAATTTATTTTATTTCCTAGCGCTCCCCCGCAAGTCGAGACATGGGAGACGATGAAGAGTTGGATCCTTAAGGTAATGAAGATTAACTCTTGTCAACATGGGAATCTCTTCTTCATGTCTTCAACCCTGGGTGTCTCTTCTTGTACGCCTTCACAAAGCTAGCCAATGCTTGGTTTCTCTTGAGGTGCGTGAGAGTACTACCCAAACACTTGACATCTTGTGGTGGCTCACATCTTCAACTCTTGTATCTTCCACTCAACATATAAGGACCCAACTAAGACAACTCAAAACTTTAAGGGGTTATAGACAAGTACCCTAACAATAGAAGACTAAACATTAAAGAAAATAAAAAATGGTCTCAATCATAAAATAGCCCTATTTTTTAAAAAATGAGAGACCTTCAAAATTTTGATCAAAGAGGGTTTTTTCTCTCAACTTTTGTTAGCGTATGCACATTCTTTTGTATGAGGGGCTCTTGGTTATTATTTTTTTGTTGGTGTTGTACCATAACTTTCCCATCTCTTTACTATATAAGAAAAGGTGGGGCTCAATAATAGATTTATCTCATTTCGTCTAATTTGGTATCAAAGCAACGGTCCTAGATCAAGGCTCTAGGTATCCCACCCCCAAGGCTTCCAAACCCTAACCACCAAACCCCGTCTCTCTCTCTGTGCATCTGTGCACCAAGACCCCCAAGCGACGGCGGTGGCAGCGCTAAGCTCGCAACCAGCACTGCAGCGACAATCAAGGTGACACCGTGAGGTGCTGGCGGCGCTGATCTAAGCGTGACGGCAGTTTACAGCGAGGTGCAGCGATCTGCAGCAACTGGGGCAACACCATGAGGTGCTGGCGACGCTCATCTAGGCGCAGTGGCGGTCTACAGCGAGGTGCAGCAATCTGCAACAACTGGTGGCGAGGTACGGTGGTCTGCAGCGACCACCGTGACCTCTGCGTGTGGTTCAGAGGCTGTACGAGGAGGCGCAACCCACGCATGTGCAGCTAGCGACGGCTGTGGGGGGCTTGTAGTCTTGTACTAAGGGCTACATCCCTTGTAGTCGCAGGGAGAGGGAGTCTAGGTCCTCTTGGGGCCGTCTCGGGTGTTTCACACCTAAGTTAAGTCAACGCCCGTCCAAGGGGGATTTCTACTGAAGATGTAGATCTGAAATCTTTTTTTTTTTTAGATCTACCAATATTTCCATGATTGTAGAAGATTGATTGAAGCTTGCAGATTGCAAAGATGGCTTCAGATGATTAGTTTGAGGTGACATTGGACTCTCTTTTGGACGTCAGGGTACACAAAAACCCGTTCTTCGGTCCCATCATCAAACTAGATGAGATCAACTACCCACGGTGATCCCAAACCTTTCTTATGACCGTCAGGGGTCATGGGAAAAGCCACATTCTTTCGGATCTGGAGCTTACAAACAAGACTAGCACAAATGCCAATTAGGATAGAGACAAGCCATAGTCTATGCATGCTTATGTAGACTATTATTCCCTAAATAGGGGATGGGATTATGTACTATTTGACAGCAAAGGAGATGCAGGAGTCTTTGCGTAAGACGTACTCACACACCAAGAATTCTGCACATGTTTTTTAGGTCTTTTACGACCCCTTTTAGTTGCGTCAGGAGGGATGCATGTTGTTGTAGTACTATTCTCTCATGAAGGGAATGATGGAGAGGCATAATTCCTATCTGTCGGGATGTGCCTGTGAGTCCTAGAGGAGTTTCTAAAGACATTTGGCAGTCTCCCTGTTCTTGGCAGGCCTTGGACCTGATTACACGGCAGCTAAAGATCAGATTCTCACCGCTTCTGAGCTTCCTACTCTGGAGGAAGTCTATAGTAGACTTAGTAGAGTAGCAATGCACACCTCTACTTCTTGTGCTCAGACGTCCGCACTGGCTGTGATCCCTGGATGTGGCAAGGGCTCTCCCCTCTCTACACGTGGTTGTGGACATGGACGCTCTTCTGGTGCGCGTACTCGATCTCCGTGTACCTATTGTGGTAGGATGGACCACTCTAAGACTACATGCTAGCAGAAGCATGTAGACCACCTGTGGCTAATCAGGCAACCAAGGTTACTGATGGAGTCCCCTTGAGCCTTGATGTTAGCTCTCTCGGTACTGATATTGAGAATCTACGACAATAGATTGCTCAATTGACTCAGGTGTCTTCTTCTCAGCCTCTAGACACTGCAGCCATTGCCTCCTCTTTTGAGGCACCTGCGACTGGTATGTCCTTTGTTTTATGCTTTGGTGATTGGTTGATTGACTCTAGTGCATCCAAGCACCTGTGTGGAGACAGGGGATCCTTTTCTTAGTTAGCACCAGTGACATTAGCTAGGATTGTATAGGTGGCAGACGAGAGACATTCGCCATTGTTGGCAAATGAGATATATCTTTATCTCCTACTTTACGACTAACAAATGTTTTTTATGTACCTGATTTTTCATTGAGTTTGCTGTCTGTTAGCAGTATTACGAAAGATCTAAACTAATGAGCTATATTTGATGCGTCTTCTTGTGCCTTGCAGGATAAGCTTACTGGAAAGACGATTGGTGGAGGGCATGAGGAACGGGGGGTGTACCATTTGAGCCGTACTATTGTTGTTTCCTCTACTACTCAGGGCCTTGTTTCTACTAGATCCCCACTCTAGTGGCATCACCGCCTTAGCCATCTGCCTATTGATCGTCTCAGACGAGTTGTAACTTCTACCACAAATACCCTCCACTGCTGTTCTCACCTATGATGCCTGTCATTTAGGCAAGCACTACAGGGCTAGTTTTTCTACTTCTATTTCAGTTTCCTCTATTGCTATGTTTGATTTAATTCACATGGATGTTTGGGGTCCCAGTAGTATTCCTGATGGACTTGGAAGCAGATATTATCTGGTGTTAGTGGTTGATGTTTCCTGTCTTTTTTGGATGTTTCTTTTGAAGAATAAGTCCAATGTGGGACAAATTGTTGAAAATTTTGTTAAGGAAATAAAAACTCAGCATTCATGTTTTGTGAAGCGTTTTCAGTTTGAAAATGCTTAGAATTTTGTACCACTCGGTTGCGTGCTTTCTTTTCCAGTTGTGGCATTCATGAGACCATGTCCCCACACCTCTCAGCAGAATGGTGTTGTTGAGAGGAAACATCGCCACTTGATGTTGCTCGTACCTAGTTGATTCACCACACGGTCCTCTCTTTAATGGGGTGACGCTGTTTTGACAGCTTGTTTTCTGATCAATTGGATGCCTAACACTGCTTTGCATAAGCGAATTCTATTGCAGGTTATGTATCCCAATAGACCCTGTTTCACGTTACTCCTCGGACTTTTGGTTGTGTTGCTTTTGTCCATTTGTTGAGATCGGGCCGGGATAAACTAGCACCGAGAGCAGTTAAGTATGTTTTCCTTAGGTATACTTGAACACAAAAGGGGTATCGATGTTTTGATCTGACCATTTCTTGATATTTTGTTTCGACGGATGTTATCTTTCATGAGGCGATACCCTTCTCCACATCTGCTCCTAAACTACCTTCTGAGGGTGATATGGCACCCATGCCATTTACACCCATTCACTTTGGGAGTTCTCCTGAGATTCCTGTTCCCACTGCACCACCACCATCACCTACTACGCTATCATTTCCTCATCTGACTGAGCCACTTCAGATTTATGTCCATCCTTACACTACTTCTCAGGGCCCCTCCTCGCTTTACCATCGGATTCTCAGGTGTCCCTTAGACACTAACGCTTGTTTGCTATGTATTAATCATAGGGACAGGATAGAGGATGTGACAGGTGATGATCTGGATCTTTCGATAGTTGTTCGGAAGAGACCACGGACTTGTGCCACTTATCCCACGGCTGGGACACTTGCTACTGATAGCTTAAGTCCTGGGTTTGCAGGATTCACCTAGGTGTTGGCTGCTACTCAGATCCCAGCGACTCACCATGAGGCCATGCTTGATCCGAGATGGCGGGCAACTAGGAAGGACGAGATGGCAGCTCTTAGGGGTCGTATGACCTGGGAGCTCACTCCACTTCCAGATGGGGATACGATTGTTGGTTGTTGATGGATGTTCATTGTGAAGTTCAACCCATATAGAGGCATTGCCAGATACAAAGCACACCTCGTGGCAAAGGGGTTCACCCAAACCTATGGGGTGGACTTCTTTGACACCTTCTCACCAATTGCCAGACTTCCGACGGTACGGGTGCTGGTCGCCATGGTAGTCTAACTAGATTAGCCCTTGCATTAGCTGGACGTGACGAATGCATTCCTCTATGGTGATCTCCAAGAGGAAGTGTACATGCAATGGCCACTTGGATTTGGGGTTCAAGAGGAGTGTATATGCCGACTACGGAAGGCCATTTATGGCCTCAAGTAGAGTCCTCGAGCATGGTTCTAGATGTCTCAGGTTGTCAAGGCAACTAGATTCAGGAGATTGACGGTTAATTTCTTTCTTTTTGTCAGGGGGACTGGATGAGGTACTGTGATACTTCTTGTATATGTTGATGACTTAATTGTCACGGGAGATGATGTGCAGGGTGTCACTGACATTAAGCATATTCTAGCAGAGCAATTTGTTATGAAAGATTTGGGGGCTCTACGATACTTTCTTGGTATTAAAGTTGCCTGAAGCAAGAAGGGCGTAGTCCTGTCCCAGAGGAGGTATGCGTTGGATATCTTGTAGGAGGTGGGTATGCTTGGGGCCAAGAAGGCCAATATTCCTATGGATCCCAAGATGCCACTTTATGATGAGAACGCATAGTTGGTAGACAACAAGCAGTACAGGCAACTTGTAGGCAAGCTGCTATATCTAATTATCATGAGGCCCGATATCTCCTTTGTGGTGGGGAGATTGAGTCAGTTCATGGCCAAGCTAACACGACAGCACTGGAATGTAACATTGATGGTGCTCTGGGACATCAAGAAGGCTCTTGGAAAAGGTCTTCTTTTCTCCATGGGATCTTCTATGACCTTGGTTAGCAATTCTAATGCGGACTACGCCGGATGTCATGTGGACCGAAAATCCACCATGGGGTCTGCACTTTTTTGGCAGGAAATCTGATCATGTGGAAGGGAAAGAAGCAAGGCACAATTACTAGGTCGAGTGCCGAGTCTAAGTACAGGGCCATGGCTCAGACAACTGCGAAGATGATGTGGATCAGGTCCCTACTCATCGATTTAAAGGTACAATTTCTTAGCCCAATGGAGATAAGGTGTGATAACAGAGCAGCTTCCTTCATTACCAACAATCCAGCTTTTCATGAGAGGACGAAGCATGTAGAGGTTGATTGCCATTATACCAGAGATATTATTCAGAAGGGCATGTTATATACAACACCAGTCATGTCTGAGGAGCAGATTATAGATATTTTTACCAAGCTCTTAGCTAGGTCTTTGTTTGATTTGTGTGTATCCAAGCTGAGCATAATAGATATCTATGCTCCAGCTTAAGGGAGAGTGTTAGCGTATGCACATTCTTTTGTATGAGGGGCTCTTGGTTATTATTTATTTCTTATTGGTGTTATACCGCAACTTTTCCATCTCTTCACTACATAAGAAGAGGTAGAGCTCAATAATAGATTTATCTCATTTTGTCCAATTACTTTCTTCTCAATTGTCAACACACCCATCTTCCTCTCTGCTGGGCGTGAAGTAGCAACAACGATAGCAACATGGGGAGAAGAGAGGAGCCATAATCAGCTCCCTCTTCTTCTCCTTTGTCTCCCCTACTTTTTTTTCTTGCTGTGGGCGACGATACTGTAGCAAGGAGGTCGGTGGTGGAGCTCCAATGAGCCGGAGGAGATCCGAACCACCTTGGTTCGGTGGCTCGACCTCTAAGGAGTCGAGAGAGCCCCTTGGACGGACAAACAAACGAAGGTTGAGAGGCCAAAGGAGGATTTGGTCCTCCGCCTCCATGGGCAACAGTGGCCGAAGATGGGCCTTGTGGTGGTGCATGGCCGGCCTGGGGACCACCGGAGATGGTTGGCGTGGAAGGTGGACCCTTAGCGATCACCTCCAGGGTGGTCTCTCGCCAATGCATGGCTGGTGGCGGCGCCAATGGGAGAGGAATAATAGAAGAGGAAGAGGAGGGGTTGTGGGAGAGGAGAGAGCTTCTCTGATGGCTTGTCAGAGGCCGGCGAAGCCATCGGAGGGTCTCTCCCCTATAGGGTTTCTTCTTCCCTTTTTCTTTCCCACAGGATTAAACCTACTCTAATACCAAGTTGAAATTCAAAAAAAGTAGAAGCAATAATATCAAAGCATAAGAAATCAAGGAACACTTAGGTTTACATGGAAACCGCACTCACGAAGAGCGGGGAGAAAACCATGGGAGAAGCGCCCTATGGGCGTGTGTATCTCTGTTATTCTTCTTAAAGAAATAAGTAGGGGTACATGCCTATTTATAGGCCACCACACACTTCACATTCCTATAACTTACAATGTGGTACTAAACATCACATGCTTCTGGTGTCTCCCAAATATTGACATTGCTTCCACAGCGGCGCAAGAAATAGCAAAATGAACAAACAAGGACTTTGTTCTATTAATTCTCAAGCCTAAAATCTCCGCAAAATCCTTACCAAGGAAGATACATGTGTTGCCTCCACACTACCCTGCTATATAAAAAAAGTTGTCGTCTGCATACTGCAATAAAGGAGTAAGCAAAGATCCACCTTCACTAGTCGTGAAGCCAGAAAAAAAAAAAAACCCTCTGCATGCCTTAAAGGCCAAACTAGCAAAAGTGTCTACAACAATATCAAATAAAAGTGGGGGCCAAAGGACACCCCTGTCTCACCTCTCGTTATAGTTGGGTCCAAGAACCATTCGAGCAACCATTAACCAAAATTGAAAAGGAAGAGGTAGTAACACATCTCTTCATCAATTGAACCTACATTTTTGGAAAACTCTTCCGAAGAATCTCCGAGAGGTATGTCCAAGACATAGAATTATATGCCTTTGAAAAATTCACTTTCCACAAGAAAGCAACAACCCCTCTCTCTTCCATGAAGCAATCATCTCCTTTGCAATCATAAAAGAATCATGTAACAACCTCCCTTTATGAATGTCGAGTGAACTAGGGAGATATTCTTGGGCATCATTGAATGAAATTTGTTTGCCAAGATCTTAACCACCACCAAATACATCGAATTGGAAAGGGTGATCGGTCTAAATCTATCAATTGAATATCCTCCATGCTCTGGCTGAAGGAACAAGTAGTATCAATTCAATCTTTCAAAGCCTCCATTTCCTGAAAAAACACATGAATCATAGCCATAACATCAACACCAAACACCTCCCACATCTCCTGTAGAACACAATTTGCAACCCATTTGATCTTGGAGACCCCTTCGCCTTCAACTTATGAAGTGCTCTTGTTATCTCTTCCTCACTTATTTCTCTAAGGAGATCCTCCCTCATCTCCTCATTTACTTGCAACATATCTGACCTACCCAAGTGCCACTCCCCAACAGGTTATCTTCAAGTAAACTCATAAAAATGGGTTCGAAAAGCTTCACAAATCTGATTAATTCCTCTGATAAATCAAAGAATCATCAATTTTCAGCACATGAATCATATTTGACCTTCTCTTGGAGTTAGTCGACAAATGAAAAAAAATGGTGTTTGCATCCCCCTCTTTGAGTCATAATTGCGTGGATTTTTGCCTCCAATACATCTCTTTCTTCTGATCCTTATCCATGACTACCGCCTGCATATTTTTGCGCTCCTGACATTCAACAATAGATAAAGGTGATAGCTCCTCTTTTCTACCCAAAGAGGAAATCTTCTAAAGAGCCGTAATTCTCCTTGTCTCTCATTGTGCCATAAGATCGCGTTTGAACTCAATCATTGTTTCCCGTATAGCACGAATCTTACATGCCAGAGTGCATGTAGCCGAAGTGGATGTCACCGTCGACTCCCATTTATTGTGGATCAATTCCTTGAACCCAGGCTCCTTTAACCAAGATTTGTGAAACTTAAAATATGTTGAATACGTCACACCCTCATTATTTCACCGAAGTAGAGGTGTATGATCAGAGAAAGACTTATTACATACTCCCACCTCCGACCCTTGAAAGACCTTTGCCAACGCTAGATTTTGTCTGTATTTCAAATGCCTGTCAAAGTGTTGCAACGTATTAATAGCCTAGAGGAACTTCTTCTAGAAGAACTTTGACTACACTCATGGAATCCCTTTGGTTGCCTTGAGCGAGTTATGTCGACCTATTTAAGAGGGTCATTTGGGGGTTTTGGATCTAAAGGTTATGTGTAATGCTATACTTTCTAAATAGGTGGTACATTTGATGGGGGATGGGGCATCCTTATGGAAGGAGGTTTTCTATTCTTGCTATGGCCACTTCCTGGATTGGGACCGGAGATGCATCATGAATAAGGGTTGTTCTATCTTTTGGAAAGGTCTGTGTGTCCTTACACCTCCTTTGCTATGAACCTGGGCTTCATTTATTTGTAAACATCACAATGCTAGTGACAACCAGGACTATGGTCATCTATCTTCGATTTGCCAACTGATAAGATCATTGAGATTGACCCACTGGATAGGTTGGTTTGGCTATTCCTTATTCTTGCAAATTGAGAAAGTCCTAAAAGTTTATTGTTTGCGCGAGTCACCTTCTTCTAAGCTTCATTGGATGTCACGACATTCTTGTCCAAAAAAAGAGGGGCTAGCCATACTTGTGGTGGTTCCCCAGGATCCAATAAACTTAGGTCTATGTTGCCACGATTTTTGTACCTTTGGCCTAGCTACAAGTTTAAAGCCTCTCATAATTCTTGTACTTGAAGATGGTGGTTTGTTTTTTTTTGGAAGGATGGCTAGTCTGGCGAAGGGACTTCTGCTATCCATTTTTTTCACCTCTTTACCTTAGCCGCAGCAAGTAAGGAGGCCACTATAGAGGAGTATTGGCCTGGAGATACTTTGGTGTCGTGCTTCATTGCTCTACTTTCAAATTCAAGGGTACAAGATTTTCTTGCTTTATTGCACACTGTTGAGTTATGAGGATGTATTTGTCACTTATTTTTCTTCTATGGATATCTATGTAATTAACCAAGTTCTCTCTGTCTCCGCCTACAATCTCTCTTGTCTATCGGTCCTAAAAGTTACAATGGTCCTCATTAAAGACCACACGATATCGAGGTCCTTGCAATTGCGACTCACTAATAATAGGTTCATTAGGAACTCTGGAGCACAATGAACCTTCTTAATCACCATCTTTAGAGGTGCACGTACACATCCTACCATGGTGATTGGTGATGTAGCCTCATTGGCTACCTTGACATCTGTAATCCTGTAAGGAATCGTGGGATTCACCGAGCGCTCTGCATCTCCTGTAAGATGAAGAGAAGCACCGAAATCGATGACCCATGCTCCTCCAGTCATCTTCTTCGTGTGTCCTTGGGCTATGCATGCGAACCCTATTGGATCTAAAATAGACCCTCTCCTTTGATCAAACTCCATCAAGAGCAAGAGAAGACTTATCACCAACAAAACTAGGTGCAAGAGAAGGCTCATCACACGAATCATGATACTAGCACCAAAGAATCTAGACCAACTACCAACCATGGTGGTCCCTGTTGGCACTGCAGTGCCCCCAGCAGCGGCATTGGGGTGGCTGATT
Organism: Thalassia testudinum; assembly: GCA_037157565.1. Classification (NCBI taxonomy): domain Eukaryota; kingdom Viridiplantae; phylum Streptophyta; class Magnoliopsida; order Alismatales; family Hydrocharitaceae; genus Thalassia; species Thalassia testudinum. The sequence goes on from JAZHRO010000031.1 coordinate 154,507,585, forward strand.
AAACCGCTAGCGATGCTGCCAGCATTGCAAGTTTGTCAGACGATGACTGTAGTGTCGCCAGTACTCCTACAACATCGCTGGTGGTGGTGTTGCTGCTAGTGTGGGGATCATCCTTGCTACCACTACACCTCAAATCTTCCATTAAATCACCTCTATGTTGGTGATTCAACCATTTTATAGGTGGATCTTGGTGGGATATCGGATCATTGACCTAGGACCACTGCTCTGATATCATGTGACGAGAAAACGATGTATTACTTCTCAATAGAAACCCTTACCTCTTTTTTATAAGAGAGATAACTAAGTTAATTACGCAAATACCTATAGAAGAAAAATAAATGATAAATACTTCCTTATAACTCAACACACCATCTGTGATTCCTAGTCAGTAGGATGATGGATCATTTATTATGGGTGGATGCCCCTTCTCAGGTAGAAAGGCTTACCGCAACTTATGTAGAATACAACCTCAACTTGATTCTTCTTTATGTGCTGATTACAGGTTGATATAGCAGTCCTTGTCCCCTCTGCAAATTAAAATATTTGCCTGGCTTCTTCGGCAAGAAAGGCTGCTTACAAAGGCTTATTGTTCAAAATGGCCTCATGATCATAATCTATTGGGAAGGATAATGTGCAACATCTTTTCTTTGGGTGTACATTTGTGCACAAAGTATGGACATCCACTCAACTACGGTGGGTGGATTATTCTTCCTTTCAAGCTTTTTGGACATCCTTTTGTTCTGGTCAACATCTACATGACCATGTGATCTTTAGATTTAAAATTGAATGTGCTGGGGTGTTCACGGTCTTCTAGTCAATTGGCTAAACTACCATGCTTTGTACTCAGCGCTGGTGTAATAGCTTCTTTCATTAAATAAATTGGGGGGCTACCATCTATAGGTAGTTGCCCTTTTCATTTTCCAAAAAAAAAAGTCATCGGTAGAGCTTATTTATGGTTTTGTGCTGAACTTGGTTAACGAACTTAGAGGTGATAGGTGGTGTTTCAGGAATTGTGCAACAAAAGTTTTTCCTTTGCATCTTGGCCACTTTGACTTTTTTGTTATTTTGTAATCCCTAGGGTGTGATACCCTGTAGCAGTGACAAGTCATTTTCTTATTACTTTGCCTCTCTCATTTTCAATTTCTCTAGGCATTATGATAGATTTCAAACAAATGGGTTTCATTTTTTAAGCTTTCTATTATCTACAAGAGTCCTTCCGTTAGCACCATTTTTAGTACTCCTTGAGCTAATAAAATCATTGTTTTTGTGCATTAAGCTTATTAATATGTTATTTTCTAAGATGATGGATGGTCATAGTTTAGTAAAGATTTTAAGTGGGTTTGCTTTCATAATTTCATGAACACTTTAAGTATTGTTGCAATATCTTAGAAGAATATTCTCATAATCAGGAGGTGGAAGATGAGCATACATGATAGGCATTTCTGTGGAAGGTTGATTTCAAGAAGGCATGTGACTCGGTCCAATGGTCTTTCCTTTGGACGTCTTTGATTAAAAGGGGCTTCCCACCAATTTGGGTTGATTAGATGAAGCAATGCATAATGATAACTTCCTTCTCAGTTCCTATTAATGGTAATCCAGTAGGGGGTTGGATTCAGCTGAGGAGGGGTGCTAGGCAGGGCTACCCATTGACGCCAATGTTATTCGTCTTGGTAGCAGATGCTTTGGCAAGGTCGTCGATTAGAGCTTGTGAAAGGACTCTGGTCAAAGGATTCTCTTTGGATGACAAGGCTGTGATTCCGGTGCTTTAGTATGCGATGACACATTATTCTGTGTGGAGGGTTCTGAAACAGAGGCGAGGAGGATGTGCATTTTGCTGGAGTTATTTAGGGAGTCATCCAAACTGCAGATAAACTACTCAAAGTCAATCTTTGCCCCTTTCCATATGCCGGTTGAGGTAGCTGCCAGGTGTAGCTTGGCCTTGGACATGCAGGTGGGAGATCCACCTAACAGATAGGAAGATCTCCGTGCACGATTGGTCCCCATTGGTGGAGAGGATAAAGGGGAGACTAACAAGATGGGTGTCCAAGATTCTTTCTAAAGGAGGAAGAGTAGTGATACTCAAGGCAATGTTGTCATTTTTGCCATCTTGCTTTGACTCTATGTTGAAGATGCCGTAGGAAGAGGATTTCGAGCTTGATGAGGGACTTCTTCTGGACAAATTATGGAGCGGGGGGGAAGGGGCCAAGGAGGTGGCTTAGGAAGAGGTATGCAAACCTGTGAAGGAAAGGGGCCTGAGCATTAAGGAGGTAGGAAGGATGAATGATAGTTTCTTGACTAAGTGGATTGCTAGACTGCTTGGGAATGAGTAGAGTCTTGTAGGAAAGGTCTTTCAGACATGTTATGGTGGCCTACCATGTTGGGATCTACTACTGTCCCCCCCATGGGGAGTCTCTCACTTCCTTAGAGGCCTCTCTCTGGTGGCGCCTAGGGTGAGAAACTGCTTTATTCGTTTACTTGGATCGAGAAGATTGTTCAGATTTTAGCTGAACGATTGGACCAGATAGGGGAGGCTGTGTGATCAGTTCCCCGAGCTTTTGGCACTAGCTGCAGATAGGGGAGCTATGGTGGCGGATGTTTGGGGGAACTGTTGGTGCCCCACTTTTGTGGGAAGTTTGTCGGGCCAGAGGATTTTGGAGGTTCAAGCTTTACTACAGGAGTTAGAGGGCTTTCAGCTAGAGGGTGGTGTTGACGCCTATTGCTAGGAGGAGGGAGATTTCTCGATTCGCGATGTGTATAGGAGGTTGGGGTATGCCGGTGTGTTGAGGGATATTGATCTCATTAGAGACTGTAATCAGGTCTGGTCGACATCTTGTCCTTTGAAGGTGAAGATTTTCGCCTGGCTACTTAGGAGGGGTAGGCTCGTGATGAGAGTGTGGAGGGCTAGGTGGGCTCCCAAGGCGGAGTCATGGTGTCCTTTATGCCTTGGGGCAAAGGAAGATGTTGACCAACTGTTTTTTCGATGTCCCTTTGCTACTCAGATTCAGAACCGCTTTGATGCAGGGTGGTGAACAAATTCTACTTTTGATGAGTTTTGGAGATCATTTTGGTGTGGGGCCAAGAACGGAGGCCGGAATGTCTTTAGGACAAAAGGAGAGGGCAAGGCCTTTGGCCGTTCTTTGGAGCATTTGGCTGGGAAGAAATGCAGTTATTTTCAAGAGGCAACGACCTTGTGTAGAGAATTTTGTGGAGTCTGTTTCTTCATTTGTTAGTCTTTGGAGTTCTAACTTGTAATATGACCTCATGACTTTTTTATTAATATAATTGATGGGTGATTATCAATTGGATAATTGCCCTTTCCTTTTTAAAAAAAAAACTTGGACTTGCTGGGAGACAAAGAGAATGAAATTGGGAACAATTTAGGTGGGATTGAAGGAATGGAAAGCGGTGAAGAATCTATCTGATCCACATGCACATGAGAGCATTTGAAAAACAAGAAATTAACTCAAAGAAATCGACATTAACAATGACATGGCCAAAACTATCGTTTTCAGTTATGTGCATGTTTGGGATCTGAGAATATCCAAGAGTCTCAATTTGCAGCTTAGGTAGCTATAAAGAATTGTATCAAATGAAAAGATGAAAATTTGTCAATGCAGATTGAGACTGTCAGGAGCCATTGTAAACTTTTTAAGTACTTGTAAAATACTTGCTAAGCTCTGTAAAATGTAAAAATGAATTTTAAATCTACTCGACCTTGATAATCTATTTGAGCCTTATGCTCATTGAGAAATTGTCTTTTATGTATAATAGGTATATATGCATGCATGTTCTATTTGTGTGTGCACATGCATGCATGTACGCAGCTGAAGACAAAACTACAGACCACAAAGAGGTCAAGAAAAAAAAAAAAAAATAAATAAATAATAAAAAAAAAAAAAATATATATATATATATATATATATATATAAGCAACAGCACAGTGAAAATGAAACTCTTGTAACACATAATTTTTAGGAGCAATAACTCCAAATTATAAATTGCTTCACAAGACACAAGCATTGAAAATAAACCCAATGGAAGTCTCTTTGATGCAAAGCTTTATGTTTTCTTGTTGCTGTTCACCTCACCATTCCAAGCAAATTATTTAACTCAAAACTGCACAGTGGTTCTCAGATTTTCTCTTCTGCATTTCAGATATCAAACATGTCAGGTATTCCGTCACAGACAACTTTGCCAAGAATGCAGGTAAGTGCTCTCATTTTTTGCCTTCTAGATACAGAACATGATTGCTGGTATATACCTACTGAAGGGAATGCATTAAATCGAAATTTTGGATGTTATGGTATTATGTTCTTGGCAATCACAGGGGATTGAGGTGGTGTCAATCAGGCAAGGGAATTTTGAGGTTAGGATGGTGAGTAGGGATATTTTGATGGTAAAGAGAACGACAAAATGGATGTGTGGAGATGAAGGGAGAAGGTAAGTAGATAATTACAAAACTGAAGACTATTGACTACATTGAAGCTGATGAGTTTAGGGATGTATTTACTATTTTTCATTATTTTTGGATGATCATGTAATTTTTCCAAATCTCTATTATAAAAGAGAGGCTAAGGTTCTCTTTCAATAGTAATGTATCTTTTTCCATTCACATAGTATCAGAGTAGCAATCCTAGGTCGATGCTTCGATATCCCACCAAATGCCTACCCAAAAGATGATCGAATTACCAATGGAAAGGTGATTCGATGGAAAAACAATTGGTTGTAATGACATAGTTTCATTCGAAACCCTAAGGCTCTCTTATATAGAGAGAGACCGTAGGGTCAAAAGTACAGGAATGTCCCTGAGGGATGAAACACACAAAGCCCTTACAAGAAGAAGAGATTAAAAAAAAGCCACAACATAAGCTAACACTCCCCCTCAAGTTGGAACATAGATATCTATCATGCTTAACTTGGATATACAAGAATCAAATGAAGATCTAGCTAAGGACTTGGTGAAAATATCAGCAGTCTACTCCTTAGATGCAACAGAAGTGGTATATAGCAACCCCTTCTGGATAATATCCATGATATAGTGACAATCAACCTCAACATGCTTCATCCTCTCTTGAAATGCTAGGTTGTTGGCAATGAAGGTAGCTGCTCTATTATCACATCACATCTTCATGGGACTAGAATACTGTACCTGTAGGTCAATAAGCAAAGGTCTGATCCACATCATCTCAGCAGTCATCTGAGCCATAGCTCTGTACTCAGACTCGGCATTGGATCTCGCAACTGTGCCATGTTTCTTACTCTTCCATGTGATCAAATTTCCTGCTAAGAAGGTGCAGAACCTAGTTGTGGATTTGCGATCCACATGACATCCAACGTAGTCTGCATCTGAGTAGCCAACCAGCATCATAGAGGACCCCTTTAAGAAGAAGAGACCCTTCCCAAGAGCCTTCTTGACATAGCTAAGCACCATCAATGCTGCATCCCAATGCTGATGTGTTGGCTTGGCCATAAATTGACTCAGTCTCCCAACTGCAAAGGATATGTCCGGCCTCGTGATAGTAAGATACAGCAGCTTGCCTACAAGCTGTTTGTACCATCTGTTGTCCACCACCTGTGCATGCTCATCATAGAGTAGCATCTTGGGGTCCATAGGAATATTGGCCTTCTTGGCCCCAAGCATACCAACTTCTTGCAAGATATCTAAGGCATACTTCCGCTAAGACAAGATCATACCCTCCTTGCTGCGAGCAACCTCAATACCAAGGAAATACCGTAAGGCCCCCAAGTCCTTCATGATAAATTGCTATGCTAGGATGCACTTAACCTCAGCAATACCTTGCACATCGTCTACTATGATGATCAAATCAACATAAACAAGAAGTACCACAGTACCTCATCTAGTCCTAACAAAAAGTGAAAAATCAGCTGTTGATCTCCTGAATTCAACTACCTCTACAACCTGTGACAATCTCTGAAACCAGGCTTTCAGACTCTATTTAAGGCTATATATAGCTTTCCGTAATTGACATACACACTCCCCCTGACTTTCAAAGTCAGGTGGCTGCCAATTGCGCAAGAGTAAGTCACCATCTTAGTGACTTCCCCTTGCAGATCACCATAAAGGAAGGCATTCTTCACATCTTAGTGCAAGGGCCAATTTAACTGAATTGCCACTGCAATCAATATTTAGACTGTGGGAAGTCTGGCAATTGGGGAGAAAGTGTTAAAGAAGCCCACCCCATAAGTTTGGGTGAACCCTTTTACCACGAGACGGGCTTTATACCTAGCAACACCACTATCAGGATTGAACTTCACAGTGAACACTCATCGACAACCAACGAGTGCAGCACCATCAGGAAGTGGAGTAAGCTCCCAAGAACCACGGCCTCTAAGAGCGACCATCTCATCCTCCATGGCTACTCGCCATTTTGGATCAAGCATGGCCTCACGGTGAGTAGCTGAAATTTGTGTAGTAGCTAACACCTGAGTAAATGCAGCAAATCTAAGAGCTAGACTATTAGTAGCAAGTGCCCTCGTCGTGGGATAAGTAGTGTAAGTCCGTGGTCGCTTTCGAATGGCCATCGAAAGGTCAAGGTCATCGCTTAATACATCACATGGCAAATATACATCAGTATCTAAAGGATTCGCCTGAGAAGCCGATGGTGAAGGCGAGGATGGGGGTCCTTGATAGATAGCATGAGGGCGGACATATGTCTGGAGGGGCCCAATCAGACGTGGAAAGGGATGCATAGCAGGAGGTGGTGGCGATGTGGTGGGGACATGAATCTCAGGAAAGCTTCCAAAGCGAATGAGAGAATATGGCATAGGCTCTATATCACCCTCAAGAGGCATCTCAGCAGCCATCACAGAAATGAAATGTACAACCTCATGAAAGGTAACATCCGCTGAAACATAGTGCCGAGAAGTAAGCGGATCAAAACACCGATACCCCTTTTGAGTCCGGGTGTGCCTAAGAAAAACACACTTGACTACTTTCGGTACTAGTTTATCCCGACTTGGTCCCAACAAATGGACAAAGGTAACACAACCAAAAGTCCAAAGGGTGACGTGAAACAAGGGGCGATCAGGATACATGACCTGAATAGGAATCCGTTCATATAATGCAGCATTAGGCATCCAGTTAATTAAAAAATAAGCAGTCAAAACAGTGTCACCCCAATAGAGAGGGGACAGAGTGGTAAATCAACAAACTGCAAGCAACATCAAGAATATGGCATCTTTCCTCTCAGCAACACTATTTTGCTGAGAGGTATGAGGACATGTCTCATGAATAATGCTACAACTAGAAAAGAAATTACACAAATGCAAAGTACAAAATTCCAAGGCATTATCAGAACGAAAGCACTTCACCAAACAAGAAGGCTGAGTTTTTATTTCTTTGACAAAGTTCTCAATAATTTATCCCACATTAGACTTATTTTTCAAGAGAAACATCCAAGATACACAAGAAAAGTCATCAACTAAAACAAGATAATATTTGTTCCCAAGTCGATCGGGAGTACGACTGGGACCCCACACGTCTATATGAATCAAATAAAAAACGAAATTGAAGTAGAACCGGAAAAACTAGCCTTGTGGTGCTTACTAAGTTGACAAGCATCACAGGTGAGAGCAGTAGTGGAGGGGATGTGCAGTATAACACGTCTGAGGCGATGAATGGGTAGATGGCCAAGGCAGTGGTGCCACTGGAGAGGAGATCCAGCACGACCGCCATGGGACTGGCTAGAGCACCGCCGTGAGGTGCTGTGCCGCCTTAGGAGCGCTGGAGTGTTGCCTTAAGTGCGCACGACTGCTGCGCGCACCACTAATGCACCTCCAGTGAGGTGCTGCGTCACCTCAGGAGCTCTAGAGCACCACCTCAGGCACACACAATCGCCATGCAACCTGCTGGAGTGCCACCTCGCAAGAGCTCCGTCGTCGCGTTGCCTCATACGCGTGAGACAGTCGCACGCGACCGCTAGAGTACCTCCGATGAGGTGCTGCCTTCGATCAAAGAGAGAAAGAGAGGAAGAGGGATTTGGTGGTAGGGTTTGGAGGCTTTGGCGGTGGGACACCTAGAGCCACGGTCTAGGATCGATACTCTGATACCAAATTGGTTGTAATGGCATAGTTTCATTAGAAACCTTAGGGCTCTCTTATATAGAGAGATCATAGGGTCAAAAGTACAGGAATATCCCTAAGGGACAAAACACACAAAGCCCTTACAATAAGAGGAAAAAAAAGGCCACAACGTAAGCTAACAAAAACAAAGCCAAGATCGCAGTAGCAGCAACATGGGAGAAACATCTCCCAATGTCGTCGTCGTTGCCACAGGGTCTACCGGTGTTGCTAGCAGTGCTGCTGGTGGACTCAGCACCATCAACGCTACCATCAGAGGCCTGCCAGCAGCCCTGTAAGTTGGCAGGTGGTTGGTGGTTCCCATCCTTGATGCCCTGATCTACGTGATGAGCCTTCTATCATGCTTAGTGCATGTGGTGATGAGTCTTCTCTCGCCTTGGTTGATGAATCTTCCTTTATCAAGCATGATGAGTTTTCTCTCATGCAAGGAGCATGTGATGGGGTCACTTGAAAGGCCCATTTCAGACCTACCAAGGTCCAAGGAGAATTGAATAATAAGATGGGGGCTAGAGGCATGTGGATAGTTGATTATGGCACCTCTATACATGTCACAGGCAATGCTGAGTGGTTGGTGAATTCCATAAATTCACATGGGATCAGAGATGTCAGAGTGGCCAATGAGGCCACATCATCAGTCACGGCGGTTGGAATGGGATAGGCATCCTCAAAGATGATTATTGAAGGGGTTCATTGTGCTCTTGAGTTCCCAATGAGCCTGTTGTCTGTAAGTTGCATCTGCAAGGACCTTGGGTGTCATGTAGTGTTTAATGAGGTGCATTGCTATTTTCAGGATCATCAGATGGGAGAGATTATAGGCAGGTGTATAGAGCGAGATGGTCTTTATTACCTTGGCACGCCTACTTTGTTTGCTAGAGTTGTTTCCGTAGCCACTGATCCTTGGCTATGGCACAAGAGACTTGCACACTCATCACTTAAGAAGATGAGCCAAATATATCCTGGTTTATCAAACTCCTTGATTCTGGAGTGCGAGGATTGTCAGCTTAAGAAGCATCATAGGAGTTTATATCTACGGAGAGAAGCTGGGGTAAGTATTGTTCCCTTTTCTCTTATGCAATATGATGTCTGGGGGCCATCTAGAGTACCTACTCCAGGAGGACATCGGTATTATGCAGTCTTTGTGGATGATCATAGCCGTCTTGGGTCTTCTTAAAGAAGGCTTGGTCAGAGATTCCTTAGATTATACAACAGTTTCTTTCAGAGGTTCATATCGAGTATGCTACTAGCATCAGTGTTTGTCGCAGTAATAATGCATTAGAGTTTATGCAGCGAGATGTACAAGAGCTTCTCTTCCAGAGACATTATTCACTAGATGTCGTGTGCTTATATATCCCAACAGAATGGCATGGCCAAAAGAAAGCTTCAACATCTTCTTGATATTGCTACGACCTTGATGAGTCACATGAAGGTTCCTAAATAGTTTTTAGGAGATGCTATTCTTATTGTGGTGTATCTGATTAATCAAGTACCTTCGTCTGTGCTTGGAAGACAAATTCGATATCAGGTGATCTATCCAGACTGTGATAGGCCATTTGCTCTTCCATTGAGGATTTTTGGGTGTACTTGTTTTGTACAGGCATGTGGCAACCATGACAAGTTTTCACCCTGGGTAGTCAAGTGTGTCTTCCTTGGATATTCCAGAACCAAGAAGGGATATAGGTGTTATGACCCTATCCGTAGGAGATATATTGTTGCAACATATGTTACTTTCTTTAAGAAGATCCCGTACTTCTCCAAGGAACATCTATATAAGCTGCTTTAGAGGAGACACAAGTTTATCATCAGAGACCATAGATTTCGCTTGATACCATGACGCATCATATTATGACAGATGAGAGTGCTCAGACACTGAGGTGCAGGTAGTGCAGAAGAAGTCCAGCAGAACATGTACTCTTCATCCTTTATCTCAATATACAGGTGTTGCCCATCTGGAGGATGGGGTTTGCCAGTTTACCTTAGCCATTTCCACAGTTGTTATCCCCCAGAGATTTTGTTCAAGCCTCTTAGGATTCTAGGTGGTGTGCATTAATGACTGAAGAGATGCAAGCACTACAGTCTGGAGAGACATGGGATCTTATACCATGTCCCCCTGGTGCTGCTATTGTTGATTGTAGATGGATTTATACTATTAAGTATATAGCTGATGGAACTGTGGATAGATATAAGGCTAGGCTTGTTGCCAAGAACTTTACCCAGACCTATGAGATAGACTATCTTGAGACCTCTCTTGTGGCTTGCATTACATCTGTTAGGATCATCTTAGTTGTTGTTGTTAGTTGGCCTTTATATCAGCTAGACATTAAAAATATATTCTTATATGGTGACTTATCTGAGGAAGTATACATGAGATAGCCACCAGGGTAAGTACTTAGGGGGAGTTCATGTGTCGCTTGAGGAAGGCTATATATGGGTTAAAGCAAAGTCCCCGTGCCTGGTTTGAGAGGCTTAGCTCAGATATTGAGAGAATTGGGTTCCAACACTCTAACTCAGATCATTCTATATTTGTCAGGAAGACTAGGTATGGTGATCATGTGCGAGTTGTCATTCTTGCTGTTTATGTAGATGACATAATTTTTACTGGAGATGATCATGATGGAATTATCCAGACCAATTCCTTTTTACAGTCCACTTTTGTCACCAAAGACTTGGGTGATTTAGATATTTTATGGGGATCGAAGCAGTTCGACAAGGATGCTGTCTTTCCTTGTCGTAAAGGCAGTATACGTTGTAGATTCTTGAGGAGGCTAGCTTGCTTGGGACTAAGCCTTCTGGTATACCAGTGGAATCACTGCCTACATATTCTTCTGAGGACCCACTGTATGAGAATATCATTCAATACCGCAGTACAGTGGGACGTTTGCTATACATTACTATCATGAGAGCTGATATCAGTTTTGCCGTAAGTAGGGCTAGCCAACACATGTAGACTCCACGATATAGTCATTGGCATGAGGTTTGCCTTATTCTTAGGTACCTTAAGGGGACACCAGGTAGAGGACTCTACTACAGAGATGGTGAGAGTCTGGATATTCTGACCTACTCTGATGCAGATTATGTTGGGTCTGTAGATAATTGACATTCTATTCGGGCTTTATAGTCTATCTTCATGGGAACCTAGTCTCCTAGAGGAGTACGAAACAAAGTGTTGTTCATTCGAGCGTAGAGGCTGAGTACAGAGTGATGGCTCAGGCTGCTTGTGAGATTATTTGGATTGTCTCCTTCTTGCAGGACTTAGGCATTCAGGTCACTATGCAGTTCAACTTCTTTGTGACAAGTCAGCCACATATATTACTTCAAATCTAGTCTTTCATGGAAGGACCTAGCATATTGAGGTAGATTATCACTTTATTTGTGATGCAGTCCTTGTAGGTCATCACTCCTTATGTCTCCTCTGAGCTTCAACTAGTGGGTATGTTCACCAAGGCTCTTAAGAAAAAACGTCTTGATTTCCTGTACGACAAGTTGGGTCTCGTTGACATAGGGATGTATTTACTATTTTTCATTATTTTTTGATGACTGTGTAATTTTCCCAAACTTCTTTACCATAAAAGAGAGGTTAGGTTTCTTTTCAATAATAATGTATCTTTTTCCAAGCCATATTGGAAAGCTAGTGTGTGATTGATGGCATTGAGGCCTTATCAGGAAGCTATATTTTTGGCTTAAACATGAGAGGGACTTTTAGTTTGTGGTATCAATCAAAAATAGGACCTTCCACCTAGAGGAGGGAGTTGATGAGCGTTAAGTGGTTTTTTCTTGGGGGTGGGTGGGTGGGTTGGAAGGGAGAAGCAGGAGCATATGGTAGAAATGCAAGAGAGAGAAGAGTATTGAAGCAATGGTGATTAGTAATGGTAGCCAAATATTTTCAATTGGAGAAGAGAATAGTGTAATTTGGTTACAAAGACGAAGGAATTCTGGAAATGAAAATGAATAACCTTCCAGAAAAAGAACACAATATATAAGAAAAGACATGGTCAAATAAATCAAAGCTGATGCCATTGAAGTTTTTGTATAATTAGCTCCTTTTGTGCTTATTTTTGTTTATTGATAGTTGATAGAAATACTTTGATCTCTATGTATGCCCATATTGTAAAACCTGGTAGGGAATAAATTAGGATTCAATTAGTTAAGAATTGGATTATCTTTCTTATTTTAATCAATGTTATTTTTAATAACTTATTATATTTTCTTGTTGTACCAAACCCTCTCTCTATATAAAGAGGGGTATGACTTATTTCAATAACAAAACTCTTTCTCTCATTCTTGATATGGTATCAGAGCCATCGATCTTTGTCGGTTAGGGTTAGGAGAGAAGAAACCCTAGAGAGGGGAGTGGGGTCTATGATGACACCATTGGCCTCTGGCGAGTCACTGGGGTGGCCCCTCCTCTCCACTTCAATCTCCTCTCTTAAGTCCCACTGATCTCCTTAACGTTGTAGCCCACCAACAGCAGCTGCAACGACAATTGAAGATCATGACCAGCACCACCTACCACTGCTTCGATCATCATTGGCCTCCGCATCTCCATGTAGATGAGATGCACTCTCATGCACCTAAAGCATTTCAGTTGGCTCTTGAGGAGTAGGAGCAATGGCAGTGAAGTGACCTTATGCACGTCCGGAGAAATCAAACATGGTACACTGACTCGTGGGATATAGGAGCAATGGCACCCGTGCGACCTTACGCGCACTCAAGAAGACCAAGCCTCATCGTCTTTAGACTCTTGTATGTAGGAGCAGTAGTACCTGAGTTGTAGTTGTGATTTCTTACGTACCTAGTGCCTTACACGGGACGTACAAGTAGACACACGACCAGTAGTTGCGGCTATAGATGCTAGTCACTTGGTCATCTACAATTGGATCTGACTCTCATCTACCATTGTCACTCCTCCGACTGCCTAGATTAGGGGGGAGCCCCGTTTTTGTCGTGACTCCTTCAAGTTGGACGTTGCGCGCTCCAACTTGGAGGGAGTGTTAGGAAATAAATTAGGATTCAATTAGTTAAAAATTTGATTTTCTTATTTTAGTTTGTTTTAGTTTTAGTAACTTAGTTGTTATATTTCCTTATTGTACCAAACTATCTCTCTATATAGAGGGGTATGACTTTCACTAAGAAAAATCCTTCCCTCGTTCTTAACAAAACCTATATTGTTTCCATTGAAAGGTAAAATTATTGTTTTTGAAAGGTAGGGGTTTTCCACTTTGTGCTTATGCATTTTCCTTTCTCCTTATGACGTTGTTTAAGCTTCCTACTGGCCTTCCACATCCCTCTTCATTTCTCCCTATATGGTGATAGTAAAATGGTCTTAGGTTGGAGCTCTATAACCCCCTCCCCCCCAACACCCTTCTTTATTTATTCACCAAAAGTTCTTATACTTACTTTCTTGTCAAGTAGATTAAGGAACCACATTGCCCTATCGAGGGGACAATATCATCATCTCCCATTTCATGTTCGTTGCCTACAGCACTCCACTTGCAATGCTCGACAATACTCATGGATGTTGTTGTTGGTATTGATTGTTATAATGTTTACAAAAGCAAGGCCCCTTTGTGTGGATAGTTAAGAAGGTACTAACAAACTTCTTGTACCGAGTCAAGTTTGTCATCAACATGTACTTAATGATAGGATGCATTGTACATGGTTGAGTGCCCTTCCACAAGGCAATCGGGATGTCAAGATTGTCATCTCCAAAATCATTTTGCATCAGCTGAATTTAACTCATGTCGATTGTATACAGGACTCAAGCAATTTATACTCATTGCAGATCTCTTCAGGTTCTTTGATAGATCCTTCTTTTGTGCACATCGTGACTTGCCATCTACCATTACGAATCAACCAACTTCTAGCCATTGCAAATATCTTCAAGTTCTTTGATAGATCCTTCTTTAAGGGCATAGGGTGCCTTGCCATCTTACCCTGATCTTGTGAAAATATTTTATATCAACATGATAGATATTGGGGATGAAAAGACCATAATGCTTGAAACTAAGGCCTTCAACAAAAAGATTAAAGTCACTATGGACTTAATTTTCGAAATTGTTAGGTCAGCAAATGATCGAAAAACCCTTAGTGAACTACAAGAGGAGCACTCTATGGATGAAAGTAAATAGAGAGCTTATGAAACCTAGTGAATACTGCACTAGCTTCACAAACCAAGCAATGCACTCCCATAGCTAAAATCATATCCCATGTCTTCCAATGGAGTTTCTTCAACAAAGTCGAGGGATTTGATTAGATCTCCCACAAGTGTCATTGCTATCTTTGTTGTCCTTAAAAACATCTAAGTCAATTGGTGTCATGTCAGTGATCAAAATGTCATTGGCATGCTGTCGACATGCTGGCAAAATGAGGTTTTTGGATGGGGTACCATGTTGAGCTGAAAAAGTTATTGAATCATAGCAATACCAACAGCATGCCAACAATTTCGGCAACATACCAACGGTACGTTAGTCGGCATGCTGTTGCCTGCTGGGTCACGTATGCCGCATGGCACTGCTGCTGCTACACTACACTGTTATTTCCCTGCTACTATTGCTACATGTACACGAAGCAAGGAATTAAATATCGCTATATATCAATGTGACATAGTCGATATATCACATATTGCCAACATAGAAGATATTGATACGAGTTACGTATAATTTTTCCCATATATCAATGATCTATACTGTGGTTGAAAGAATTTATTATTATTTTTACACTGGGATAAAAAAATATTTTACTAAAACTTCAACTAATACATAGTTGATACTATCAACTCTAATGACTAGTGAAAAAACTAAGCATCATGCTCTTTCCCTCCCTTCTATCTACTTGAATGCCATGTCCTAAATTTACTTCTCAAGAGAAGGATTTTTCATCAATATGAGGCAACAACTACTTAGGATCATTTCCCGTAACCAAGTAGCACTGCTAGTAATGCATTTACATTATATTTTCATTCAAAATTTATGATTTTGGTCTGTTGGAGAAAATGAATAATTATATTTCTCAAAAGAAACCCTACACCTCTTTATATAGAGAGAGAGGTGTTGGGTAGATTGCAACATAAGTCCAAGAGGACAAAATAAATAATAAAACAGTCCAAAAATAGTAAGAAAAGATAACTAGAGTGCTATGTCAATACTCTCTCTTAAGTTGAAGCATATATATCAATGATGCTTAGCTTGGAACAACATCTGTCAAATGCGGATCTAGGAAGAGGCTTCGTAAATATATCTGCAATCTAATCTTCAGAAGTAATTGACATACTGTATGTAATCTCACATTGTATTAAGTCTCTGGTATAATGGCAATCAACCTCAACATGCTTCGTACATTTATGGAACATTGGGTTGTTTGCAATGTAAGTAGCAACGCAATCATCACATGTTATCTCCATTGGTCCCTCCACCTGGACATGGAGATCTTGTAACACTAATCTGACCCAGACCATCTCTGTAACTATCTGTGCCATAGCACAGTACTCTGACTCTGCACTAGACCTAAATACCACTTGTTGCTTCTTGCTCTTATAGGTTACTAGATTACTACCACGTAAGTGTAGAACCCAATTGTCGATTTTCTGTTTGCCATGTAACCTGCATAGTTAGTATTAGAATAGCTGACAATACTAATAGACATACTCTTCTGAAATAGAATACCTCTACCAGGTACTTTCTTCACGTATCTAAGCACCTGCATGGCAGCATCTCAATGTTGCTTGGTTGGTTTGTCCATGAACTGATCGAGTTTTCCCACTGCAAGAGAAAGATTATGATGTGTAATAGTAAGGTATAATAGCTTACCAATCAATTGTTTATACAATATGCTATCTATAGGCGAAGAGTCTACATCATAGAGGTGCTCTTTGAGATCCATAGCTATATTAGCAGGCTTAGATCCCATTCATTCCTCCCATTCATTCCTATCTCCTACAACACATCAAGATCATACTTGTGCTAACTAAGGACAATACCCTCTTTGCTGCGTGCTACCTCAATGCCAAAAAAATATCTGAGTTCACCCAGATCCTTCATTACAAAGGCTTTAGCCAACTTCTTCACCTCCGCTATCCCAGCAATGTCATCGCCAATAAGGATGAGATCATCAACATAGACAAGGAGCACCACAACTCCTAAGTTCTTCCTAATAAAGAGTAAATGATCAACAGAAGATCTTACAAGTCCTATGGTTTGTACCTCCTCTGATTATCTTTGAAACCAAGCTCTCGGGCTCTGTTTCAGGCCATAGATGGCTTTCTTCAGCCTACATAGATACTCCCCCTAACTCTCAAACCCGAGAGACTGTTGCATGTAGACCTTCTCCTGAAGATCTCTATACAAGAAGGTGTTCTTCACATCCAATTAATGAAGGGACCAATCATAATGAGTAGCAACAAACAGCAGAATGCGAACAGTAAGGAGTCGAGCTACAGGAGAGAAGATATTAAAGAAAGCTATCCCATATGTCTGGGTAAATCCCTTTGCTGCCAACTTTGCCTTATAGCGATAAATAGTGCCATCTGGTTTGTACTTGAGAGTGAAAACCCAACGACACCCCACTGTCTTGGCGTAATGAGGCAGAGTAGTCAGTTCCCACATCCCTCTGGAGCGTAGAGCAGCAATCTCATCCTCCATGGCTTGACGCCACTTTGAATCCAGCATGCCTTACTGATAAGATGTAGGAGTCTGTCGCCGAAAGAGCAGCAATAAACATAGTAAATGATCTCCCAAGGTTAGCAATAGACACTGCTCCTGCAGTATGGTAATGGGCACAGCTGTGGGGGGCCTTTTGAACGGCTATCAGAAGGTCAAGGTTCTCCTCTGTGGCCTCAGTATAAATAAGAGATGTATCCTGCTACTTGAGAGGGGAAGTAGACTCATATGAGGAACTTGCACAAGCACTACTAGAACAACTCACGTCAGTATCAACATATACCTGACCAGGGGAGGAGACAGGTGGTTGATGTGGTGAGGGGGTGTTCTTGATGCCATGCATGTCAGTATGTGATAGGTAACCTTTATACATGACTAATCTCGGCCTTCTACCTCGTAGAAGTCTCTGTGGTAGTGGTATCCTCATTGTGTGACAGGAATCTACTCCAAGGGAACTGGTGGAACAGACAGGAGCTGAGCCTCCTTCAAACATCACCTAATGACCATCTGTAGAGTAGGGAATAGGCTCATGAAAAGTGACATCAGCAGTCATATAATGCTTCTAAGCATTTCTTCATGTTGTGACATTTTGAGTCATTTTAGGTCATTTTGAGTGATTTCTCTAAAATTCTCCGATATCAATGATATATTGTCAATATATCTTCTTTTTGAATTGCGACATAATGCGATATGGACATCGATATTTAAAACCTTAGTTGCTCTTCTGGCATCCCCCTTCCTCTCCACCACTACTGTTGCTCTTCTCCCATTCTCCATTGTTGTTGCTGCTACTCCCATTTTTCTTCTCTATTGCAACCATTGCTACTGCTCTCATTCTTCTCTTGAGTTTGATTCCACATCTATCCCTAATTATATGCTAGATCTACTCTACAATTAGATCTAAATGTGACTTATAAGTATCATCAACTAGATCTTCTCCAGACGCTAAATCTTTGTTCTTATATTTCAAATTTCAATTTGTTAGCCATCTTGGTGATTTGGAAAATGTACAGTTTGAACGCATAGGAAAAGCAAAAATAGAAGTACAAAGTAAAGAAAGAAAGAAAGGGAAAATACAACCAATCTTATTTATCATTAATAATTCATTCAAAATCTATTAATATCTAATGATGTTTGATTTATACAGGGGTTGGAATAAACATCATCAATTTGTTCTTTCCTTAATTAATCATTTGATATTTGATTCGTAAACTTAGACATGGTATGGTAGATTGCATGTTACATATGAATTTTAGGATATAATATTCTTATTCTTACATAAATTTGTTTAAGTTTATAATTTTCTTGAAATTCTAATCATTTTGACTAGTTCTTCCATTTTTTTCGACATGCGTCATGGTGTGCCTCCAACATGGACTATTTTTGAGGTATCGAACTTGTCGAAATTAGACATTGAACTACGAGTGTTTCCATAGTGTGCCCTCGGCATTTAAAACCTTGTGTCATGTCATGATGAACATCATGAATGAAGATTATGGCACAAACATTCCTTATGGAATCATGATTGCTTTTATCCTTAAAAAATTCGAAGTTATTTTGGAAAATCAATCTACCGCCAAGTCCTTTAAGCCCTTCAATTTAACCACCATACTCAAAATGACCGAAGATGAACAACCCCAAGCTCCTCAATCTCAAGCTCGACCTCCACAAAACCCTTTAAATATCACCTTGCCTCTTCCCTAAAAACTTCTTATTTCATTACTCATTAGGAAGGAACAGATGATTATCAAGATGATGCAATGGCAGATGGGATGCAACTCATTCTCAATCGTTGGGATGAGCTGAACCACAACTTCAATCTCTTCCATAATGATGTCAATGGAGTTTTTGGCGAGTTGGGATGATGACTTGACAAGTTGGGGGATGATCGTGACCAAAGAAGTTGTCATCGCTGATTTCCTTCTTTTAGTTGCTACTTGATGGAGTTTCTTTTTGACTGAAGAGGTTTAGTGGTTGTTGTTGTTGTTCTCTACCTTTGCTGGTGTTGTGGTTGTTTTTTGTTGCTTTCGTGTTTTGTATTAAGGGCTTACATGCTCAATTTCCTTTATTGGGAACATCGCTGGATGGATTGAGCTACTCACATGCCTTCTTTTGAATTCTTTATGTGTAGTTGTTTTAATTCCTTGAACTGCTATGAACTTCTAGTTTGTTTCTAGCTTGCCTTTAAAAATTCTTAGTATATGGCATGGCTTTAGTTTGTTGTATTAGCTCTCTTGTTCTTAATTTGACTTGTTTTATCTTTTTTTTCTTGATTAAGTCTTTATCTTTGTCATTTAGTTAAATTCTTTTTAATGAGTTCCAAAAAGGAGGTGTTTAAATGGGAAATGAAATTCATGATCTCTTTCTCAAACTTTGTTTTTCCAAAAATCCTTAACACGAACTTTGTGATTAGGGGTTGTTAGAGTTAGTACTGGGGTAATGTTATTTTTGTTTACATATTATTGGACTTCCTCGTACTTTACCCAGCAACTCTCTCAATAAAGACTAGGGTTTCTTTAAGAAACAAAATGCTTGTTTCTTTTCCAACATGGTATTAGAGCGAGGTGGGTCCTAGACTCTTTACACCCTAGTGCCTCCACTAAAACCCTAGAGAGTATCTCTTCTTTCTTTCTCCCTTCCTCTCTCCTCCCTTTCTTTACTGGAATAGCACCAACCCTCCTCATCGATGCTATCCCAGCAGCAATGGAACCAACATTGCTGCCAAGGTGTTCTACGCTACTGCTAAGCACAACTAGTGTTGCTGCACTACCCTTAGGTGCAACTAGTGTCACGGCCTCTAGCATCTTGTCGTGTTGCTCTTAAGCGCAACTAGCGTCGCTGCAGCCTCCTCAGTGGCCTGCTTCATCGCTGTAAAGCACCTCCAATGTCGTCGCAACTCCTCCAGTGCCACCATCAAGGGTTTTTTCATCAGGTAGGACCTCTGGTGGTTCTATAAGGTGCACTGCTCATATCATCTTCAATACGATATAGCATCTTGGGTCTCTTTTCCTGATGTGGCTTAAGACGCGTTTTGATACCCTCTACAATCATTATTACATTGCCTTGTAGATGATTGCTCACTGCCATGTTATGATATTATGATATTTTGGCTTCTTTGACCCAATATGGTTGCGCCTGGAACCTCTACTTCTCTTGAAGCCTAGTCGATGACTTCCTCGACCTCTCTGGTGATTCAAGGCATCTCTATGAAGCTCATTGGTGTCCAAAATTACCTACTTTAGTCACAGGTGTTCAACATCTTCGTTGGTGGGTATAAGAAGCTGTACATCTTAACCAAGATTTCTCCTAGTTCCCAATCGACAAATAATGAACAATAGGAACAAGATAATTACTTAGTCGTGAATTGGATGTGAATAGTGTTGAGTTATTTTTGTATGTTTTTATGTTTAGTGTTATATTGAGTAAAGGACATACTTGTAACTCCACCCTTTGGTTGCCTCCCTATATAAAAGCACCTAGGATTTTCTAATAAAACTTACAGCATTACAACCTAACATGGTATCAAACCAGCAGTTCTAGACTGGGGTTCTGGTATCCCACCAAAAAATCAGCCCCCCTCTCCCCTCCACCAAAGCCTTAACGCAACAGGACCCTCTCTGTCGCCACCCACCCCACCGATCAACTACGCAACCTAGCATCGCCGATCAGGAGGGTAGACGACCGTCGGGCCGCCCAGGCTACCACTCGCCTCTCTGACCGACCACACGACCTAACGCTGCCGGTCAGGAGGGCGTTGCCACCGCCGCTGGGGGTGCTCCAATCCCCTCTTCATGCGCCACCTCCTTGACCATCTGAGGGGCACCACCGCCATCGTCCTAACCACTTGAGGAGCGAAGCCATCACCGCCTCCTCGTCTTGCTACACCACCGCCCTCATCACCTAAGTGGCACCGCTACTACTATATGGAGGGGCCTCTGTTCGGCACATAATTCGTGTTTTAAAAGTTAATTAGTTGTAGTATCGCACGAAAACACGTCGACAAATAAATTTATAAAACTCCGGTGAGTACTGAGTCGTTCGCAGGGAGGCAATCTCGATTTTTGCAGAAGCTTTCCAATAAAACTTGCTCTAAACAGATATTTATATATGTATATATGTATAAGAATCATATGTATAATCAGGCATTTAGAAGATCATAATTTTAATTTCAATTAAACAATTTTTTTACAATAGAGAATGCTACTAGAATTAAATAGAGAGGTAGAGAAAGGATAGAGAGAGAGAGAAGTGGCAGAGAAACGATGCTGCTTGTGGGATACTTGTTCGAGATGCAGCAACACCTCAGATCAAGAGTGCCGGGATGAAGGTCGGAGCAGAGTTGCAGAGGGATGGAGAGTTGCAGAAAAGGTGGAAGATGTCTGGAGTTGATGGAAGAGAGTAATGCTTCAACTGAGGGACCATGGGCCTTCTTTTATAGCTTTTATGGAGGGAAAAAAGGATATTTAACCCCTTTATCTCGTGGAAAAACTCTTGTTTGATCATATCCGTTGATCGGGAGATCAATGAATCAGATATGGCCTCAAAAACCTTCAAATTTGCCTCCATCATGCGGATTTAATCCCTGGCTGACACGTGGCACTCGCTGCGTCCTTGGATCGCGATCTGACGACCTCGCTCGCACCTCATGCCCGCCTAACGCCTGCTCGTCTCCTTCCTTTCGCTACTCACCTCATTTTATCGCCTAATCATCAGTTGTTCGATCTTACGATCGGACGCTTAAACGCATGCTCGCATCTCCTTAGCAACGAAGGAAACGTGTGAATTCGCACGTAAGATCCAGCGTTCGACTGCAGCGTGCTTAGATCACGCCACGCGGTCACTCCGACACCCCTTTGATCAAGATCCGACAGCCAATTGCGCTCACGCCCAACACATGTTCAATTTCGCACAAGGCACAGCTCGAATGCGTGTCACCCGCTTCTGCGCGAGCGCGTGAGCCAACGTGCTGCACGAACGTTATGTTATACTTGATTGTTTTTATTTATAATTATCTAGCTGGACGGGCGACATGGCGCGCTCATAGCCGTTGGATGAAGATCCAACGACCCACAATGTGAGGTGGGCTTCTTAGATGGGGCGGTGATGAGGGAGCAGCTTGATGGCGCCACATGGCACCATCATGGTCGTCCATCTTCTTTTCCTTGTATCTGGTGATGTAGACCTCCGATCGAGTTGATTTTTGTGTCGTTGGATTGCGATCGTTGATCCGGATTCATCTGTGTGGTGAGATTCTTCATCTGAGGCTCAGATCTTTGTCCTTTGGCTTTATGATCTCCATTTTTTTATGGACTACACAAGATGCCCTGGTTATTTAATCGAGACGATTTCGGAAGCATTGGACTCCCGTCATTCGGATCAGATCTGTCCGGTATGATCTGACATCTGCGGTTTTGAATCATCTGCGATTAAAATCATTTCTTTTGGGTCATAAAATGATGATATTATTTATATGACTAATAAACTAGCTATTGTGCAAATTACAATGCCTATGAATACATTAATCCTAAGTTATGCTAGGATCTAGCTTAATTCAGGTGATTTAGGTTGCATAATTACTGTGCAATCACACCCCCATGCGTAATCTTACTAGTCCCTAGCAAATGCATGATTAAATGTAAAGTGGTCCTACATGAGTAATTTTTATCAGGAGTTTGACTAGAGGTTTATGCTTTTTGTTTTCATCCGAAGCTTTAGTAATCCAGATAATTGTGATTGTGTTTTGTTGTATCCTATGCAACGGATCCAAGTGAAAGCCAATCCTCATCTAAAGCTCGTACTTGAGCATTAGTAAAAATCTATTGGGATAGGCAAACTTCTTCCCTCGGGGTTATAAAGTAGCCTGTATATTTAGCCTCGACTTTTGGCTTAGGTAGAAGATTTCTAAGTCAAGTAGATTTATATTTGGTAGCTCACACTTATCTAGTGCTGCATATAGACTAGTATTTTAGAACCTAAATTTTCAGATTATTAAATAATTCAACTCAAAGAGAGGTGGAGAAACTGTAATCTCTTTAGTTCCTTTGTATGCATTTTCTCTCTCTCTTTCTCTTCCTTTTTCTTTTTCTTATCTTGTGTTTTCTTTTGTTTCTTTTTGAGCTCACAATCTCACCAGATTTATCAGTATATTTGGTAGTCTCTCTTGGCATTAATATTTTGATTAGGTTCTGATAACTCTAAGACTAAGTCAGAATTCCTCAGCCTGTATTCAGGCAGCCAGAAATACAGAAAAGTAGGTTAAAGCTATATTTGGTGGATCGTAAGGGTGGTAGGTGTTATTGTCTCATTACATTTGAAATAAAATCTAAAAACACTTATAAACTCTTTTTTTCTTTTCTGCTTTCTCTTTCTAAATTTTTTTTTCTATGTATATATATCTATTTTTTCTTTTCTTCTCACTTTTTTTTTTTCAAATATCTACTAACGCAATGCAGCATATGAACTTTTATTTACGAGGCATTATTCGGGATTACGGGTATTCAAGAGGATATCGGGTGGCTTATTTGGTGAAAGTGCCTATTCTCGGCACCGGGAAAGGAATTGATAGGACAATGTATTTTTGACCTTCACATTAATACCTTCCTTCAACCGAGGATTCCGTAAAAGACGATCGTGACCATCCACCTTAGTCCTAATTTTATCAGAACCCGTTCTCTGCGTATTTACCTTATTTGGTGGCTCTTAAGAGATTCGCACTAAGAACTTGTATGCAGAAATTGAGAGCGAAAACTATGCCTAACTCCGAGTATCATTATCTCATTATCCAGAGTTTAAGATTCATCATACTAGTCTTAGAGCACCAGTAGGCTTTTTACTCTCACTTCATACTTGTTTGGTGGATCTGTTAGAAGATAGTTTGCCTGACTCCCTAATTACTGTCTAAGGGTTTAGGAGACGAAGCATTGCTTCTCGACAAACTAAAGATGTTTATCAGTCTTCACAGAGGATCCATTGCAAATTCTACATGTAAGTGTGAAATTATACTAGATTCTAAACTCAAGAATCAACTTAAGAATAAATCCCTAATAAAACCTTAATAAAAATTCTTTATGCCTAAATGCATCTATTTATTTATTTATTTTTGACATAAAAATACATAAAAATAAGATATGCAATGTCCACCCCTCCATGCCTATTCATTACAATGTTCTCATTGAAATGTATGCATGAAAATCAAAATATAATAAGCAAGATGAGGGGATATCACCTGACTATGCTTGTTAATCCAGGTCAGTATGGATGCAGAGCTATCTATACAGAGTACTGGGTTGCTTTCCAGTCAGCACTAAGTTTAACATCATTTGCTGAGCTCAGTTTAGCTTTTAAGAAGATTCCAGAAGGTTGATGTGACCATTGGGAATGGGATCACAGCTCTGCGTGGTAAAAGGCTTCAATCTGTGACCATTCACCTTTGTCTCATTGTCGGTCTATGGATCCAGGATAAGCACAGCTCCATGAGGGTAGGCTTTTCTTATAATGAAGGGACCTGTCCACTTTGATCTTAATTTTCCTGGAAAGAGCATCAAGCGTGCATCAAATAACCAAACCTTTTGATTAGGGACAAGGCTTTTTCTGGAGACGTACTTATCATGTAAAGCTTTTGTCCTATTCTTATAGATTCTCGTGCTCTCCTAAGCATCATTCTGAATTTCATCCAATTCTGTCAGTTGGAGTTTTCTTTGTCGTCCAGATCGATCGAGATCCAAGTTAAATGTTCTGATTGTCCAATAAGCTTTACGTTCAAGCTCAACGGGCAAATGGCAAGATTTTTTGTAGACCAGACAGAATGGAGACATTCCAATCAGAGTTTATACGTAGTCCAGTAGTCTCAGGGAGCGTCATCCAATTTGGTAGACCAATCCTTCCGATCCAAGCGGACTGTCTTTTGAAGGATCTTTTTAATTTCTCGATTGGAGATTTTGGCTTGTTCGTCGGTTTGCGGGTGGTATGGAGTAGAGATTCTGTGAGTGACTCTATACTTGGCTAGTAAGGTCCTGAATTGGTTGTGAGTGAAATGGGACCCGCCATCACTAATCAGAGCTTTGGGCACACCGAATCGACTAAAGATGTTCTTTACAAAATCCATGACCACTTTATGATCATTGGTTCAGGTCGGGATAGCCTCAATCCATTTGGATACATAATCAACTGCTACCAGAATGTACAGGTACCCAAATGAATTGGTAAAAGGTCCTATAAAATCAATGCCCCAAACATCAAAGATTTCGACTTCAAGGACTGGGTTTAGGGGCATCATGTCCTTCCTGGTCATGTTTCCTAAGTTTGGCAATTGATACATGACTTACAGAAGTTGTACGAGTCACGGAATAAAGACGGCCAATACAATCCACTCTACAATACCTTGGTTGTCGTTTTTTTTCCTGAGAAGTGACCTCCACAAGCAAAAGTGTGGCAAAATTCTAGTACACTTGTGATCTCGTCTGGAATACAACGGCGGATAACCTGATCCTCGCAAACTTTGAATAGCTCTGAGTCTTCCCAAAAGTAGTATTTGGCATCGGAAATCAACTTATCCTACTTATGCTTAGGCCAATTCATGGGTAGTTTTCCGATGGCCAAATAGTTGACAATATCTGCAAACCAAGGTAGTTTGCAAATAGTCAAGAGAGTCTCATCAGGGAAAGAATCATAGAGTTGAGTTATAGAGTCTACAAGGATTTTGGAGAGATGATCTGCTACTACATTTTGGGCACCAGATTTGTCTTTGATTTCTAAATCAAATTCTTGCAGCAGAATGATCCATCTGATTAATCTGGGTTTTGCATCCTTTTTAGACGTCAGGTGCCTTAATGCAGTGTGATCTATGAAGATTGTGACATGAGATCCCAATAGGTAAGGTCTAAACTTCTCCAAAGTAAACACTACATCTAGCAACTCTTTTTCTGCAGTGGTGTAGTTTCTTTGAGCCTTATCCAGAGTTTTACTAGCGTAGTAAATCACAAATGGTTTCTTGTCTACCTTTTGTCCCAAGACTGCCCTGATGGCATAATCAGAGTCGTCGATCATGATTTCGAAAGGATAATCCTAATTAGGAGGTTGTAAGATGGGTGATTGTGTAATAGCCTCCTTATTAAAAGCCTTTAAGCAATTTGAATTAAAATCAAAGCATTGGTCTTTTACCAGCAAGTTGCTTAAGGGCCTTGCCACCTTAGAAAGGTCCTTAATAAATCGACGGTAAAATCCCACATGTCCGAGAAACGATCTTGCTTAACCGTCGAAGGTGGTGGAAGTTTGATTATAGTGTCCACCTTGGCTTTAGACACAACATGGCCAAGGACTATGCCTCCTTGACCATGAAGTGATTTTTTTCCCAAGATAAACCAAGATTCACCTTAATGCATTTTTGTAAAGCCTTTTCAAGATTGATTAGACATGATTCAAAAGAGTCCCCCAACATAGAAAAATTATCCATGAAACAGTAGAGCAATTGATTGAACATTAAATGATTTGAAGGGAATCAGTCCCACTTAATAATCCCCTGTGGTGTGGTCATAGATCGATTAGCCAGTTGTAATGTGACCTCAGTAGGTTTTAACTCTCCAAAGTTAAATTTTTCGTATAACATAGTGGGGATTAAATTTATAGAGGCACCTAAATCTAACAGAGCCCTATCAAAAGTAGTATCTCCAATAGCACATGAGATCAGAGGGGCTCCTGGATCTTTCTGTTTTCAGGGTAGGTTTCTAAGGATAACTGCATTAGCTTGTTCAGATAACACTACCCTTTTAGTTGATTTGGCCTGGCATTTAGGTGTGCACATTTCATTTAAAAATTTCGCACAGGTTGGGATATTCTCAATAGCTTCAAGGAGTGGTATGTTCACCTGAACTTGTTTAAAAATATCAAGCCACTCCTCAGATGGATTGGTTTTCAATTTCCTAAGTTTGTTTAAGGCTTCAGGAAAGGGAGCTTGAGAGAAATCATGAGTGTTTGGGTCATGATCCTTGTCTTCTTGATCTCCTAGGTCAGATTCAGACTCCTCAAGATCTTGTTTAGATTTGGATTTAAAAGGGTAAGGATCTTGGATTTGTCTCCCACTTCTCAAGGTTACCGCACCAGCAAAAGCATTAGGGTTAGAAAGTTGAGGTAGGTTCTGCAAAATAGGTGGAGCCTGATTAGGGTTAGCAAAACTAGGTGGGTGCTAGGGAGCAGGTTGAACTAAATGTGCCTATTACTCTCTTGTGTTGTGCTGGTTAACCCTATTAAAATTTCTTGGGTTTGGGACGGGTTGGGATGGTAGCATCCCGTGTTGTCTAGCATCTACTAGCTGGTCCAGTTGTCCCGTCAATTCTGTCCTCAATTGATTCATTTCTTCCTTGTCTCAGATTCATCTCTCTCATTTCTTTGAGGACCAGGCTCAGATTAGTGGGCTGGTTTTCCTAAGTAGGTTGTGGCTGGTACATGCATGATTGTGTGTACATACTAGGTTGCTCATAAGTGTTTGGTTTAGTCAAGTTAGGACCCTGGGTGGGTTTCTGACTTGACTAAGCAAAGTTAGGATGGTTGCGTCATCCCGGGTTGTAAGTGTTTGAATAAGGCTCATTTCTAGTATAACCCTGGAGTGCATTCACATCCTCAGGATAACTAGGCATTGGGCTGCTTAGTTCAGAATTCGAGGGCATCAAGGTCCCTCCTTGGTATCTAGAAAGAGATGGGTCCAAGCATAGTTGGCTCATAGGTGGAGCCATGGTTAGGTCATTGATGTTGTGCACTGATTCCTGACCTAGAGGGTTAGGGAATTGGTTGTGGTTTAATATAGGCACTCCTTGGGTAGGCATAGGATTTAATCTGGACTGTGTACCTAAGGAATTCCTGCCCTTTAGAAGGTTATCCAATTTTTTATCCAAATTCTCCACATTCTTTCCCACGAGTTCCACCTTATCTAATCGTTGTGCAATTAGCTCTAGATCAACCAAGTTTGAATTATTGTTAACTTCATAAACTCCGTTCCTTGGTTGATTAGCTCTATTAAAGGTGGACATTGAGGCATTGTTAAGGGAATTTTCACTCATATTCTCGAACAATTGAAAGGCCCTCTCAGCATCTCGACTCAGGAAATTGCCCACATTTGCTGCATCAACAAAATTCTTCAGATTATCACTCAACCCATAATAGAAAATATGGACCAAGTACCACTTTGGAATCCCATGATGAGGGCATTTCCTAGCTAAATCATTGAACCTCCCCCAAGTCTCATGTAATTGTTCCCCAGGGTTCTGTTTAAAAGTTGTTATGGCACATCTAAGGGCATTAGTTTTTCCTACGGGGAAGAATTTCTTTTGGAATATGCTTCTCAGGTCTTCCCAAGTTAGGATTGGTGTACCAATTGTTCTCAACCAATGTGTAGCTCTATCTTTCAAGGAGAATGGAAACATTTTTATCATTAGGGTACCTTCATTCATGTTCTTAGGGCCAAAAGTTCTTCCTATGTGTAGCTCTTCAAGGTGGTGGAAGGGGTCATCTGACTCACGGCCATGGAAGTGGGGAATCAAGTTAATGATCTGAGATTTGAGTTCAAAATCTTCCCCATCCTGAGGTACCCTAACAAAAGGTTCAGGTTGGGTATTAGGAGGGTTATAAAAGTTACGGAGGGGTCGGTTTGCCCTTCCGTTTTGGAGTCAAGTGATGGCCTGCACCATTACTTCCATCTGTCAGTCATGATGCTAGCCTTGCTTAGTGATCTGCCTTTGTAAGAGAGTCATAGGATCCAGATTTTGTTCACCGATCTCTTCTTCCTCGTGATGACTAGCCATTGCAGAGGGTTTAGATTTAGATCCTGGATAAATAGGTCTTCTTCTAGGATTTCTTTCTAATGGTAGTAGCAAATCAGGATTTTGAGATTTTTTACCTTGCATACACCAGAAGAATGTTTGTAGATGAGAAGACAGATGAGAGAAAACCCCACCCGCTCAATGCAAGCAATCAAATCGGTCCTTAGAGTGTCAACCCTAATTAGACCTGATCTTGGCTCCCCAAAACACGACTGGGTTAGATCAACTCTTGAATTACTTGGCTGGCCAGAAGGGTGGCATCCCTTAGGACACCACTAAAAGTTAACGCGGTTACCGCACCGACCTTTCTTGTCACTAGTGGGTCCAAGTAAATACGGCCTTGACCTTAGCCAATCTAGTTTCAAGTCCCCCAAGTCTATTAGTCCTGCCTAAGGCATGTCTACTCAGTTTTAGGCGTAGGTTTGATGTGCTTGTGAAATATGATGGGCATTAGGGGGTGTTTACCCTTAAAAATTGATTTTGAAATGTGTAGCGTGCAAGCAAAAAGGGTTCACAAGCAATTTTTCTTGATAAAGTGAATTTTAATATTTGAATGCTTGTGTTAATGAGTTTTAGGATTTACTTGAGTTAATATTTTCAATCAAGGTTTTGATGAGGCACACAAGAGTTTTGCAAATCCCAATTTGTTTGATAGATTTCCTTTAAATATAGAAATGCAGGTGTGTTCTATTTTTAATGTGGAACCTTAAGCACAGATAATTCTAGATGATTCTTTTAAGTTTAAAATCAGATGAGTAGTGTGACCCAAGCAATGCAAGCAATTGGTCCTATTGCATCACTAATTAGGCACTCAGAAAATATTTTTCAAGAATTTCTAATGCACATTTACTATTCTTTTCTGATTTAAAGTGTACAGGGGTTTTGCAATATGTTTTGACCCATAGTTGGTGATTGGATAATCCGTGCAATCAAACGTGCAAGAAATAATTTTTTCAGATTTTTCCTAAACTCTTGATTTTCTCATAAATTCATTGCCACAAATTTCAAGTCAATCGGAGTTGTATAAAAATTCCTATGATATTTTGAACTCCAAAAAATCAGGAATAATAATCGTATTGATAACAGATCAGTGCGTGAATTTTTAAAATTTTTCTATAACTCTGATTTGAACGAAATTTGGATATATTGTTCCTGACTTTGAAATCTACATCCAGCAAAAATTTGAGAATTTTTGAACGTACGGATTTCCGGGAATTGAATTTTTAAGATAAAACTCTAGTTCAGCCAGAAAATCAAGAGAAATTTTTTTTATAATACTTAAGAAAATTCTAACTAATCCTAAGGTTCAACTAAACACCTAATTTTTTTTTTAATCTAACTAATCTAACCTACAAGTACTTACCTAAGATTTGAACCTGCGATTTCTCCATTTGTTGCATCTTTCCCTTGGATTTCTCCGCTTCCTGCACACGCAAATAGAATAGGTTAGAAATATCAAATAAGCACAATGAAGAAATACTTCAAAAATTTCATTGCCTCCCTGGCAACTGCGTCAACTTGTTCGACGTGTAATTCACATTTTAAAGTTAATTAGTTGTAGTATAGCGTGAAAGCACATCGACAAATAAATTTATAAAACTCCGGTGAGTATGGGTTGTTTGCAGGGAGAATCTCGATTTTTGCATAAGCTTTCCAATAAAACTTGCTCTAAACAGATATTTATATATATATATATATATGTATAGGAATCAAATGTATAATCAGGCATTCAGAAGATCATAATTTTAATTTCAATTAAACAAAGTTTTTACAATAGAGAATGCTACTAGAATTAAATAGAGAGAGATAGAGAGAGAGAGAAAAGAAAGTGGCAGAGAAACAACACCATAGGATGTTTATGCGAGATGCGGCAGCACCTCAGATCCACAGCGCTAGGACGAAGGTCAGAGTGGAGTTGCAAAGGGACAGAGAGTTGCAGAGAAGGTAGAAGATGTCTGGAGTTAATGGAAGAGAGAGATGCTTCAATTGAGGGGCCCTTGGCCTTCTTTTATAGCTTTTATAGAGGGCAAAAAGGGTATTTAACCCCTTTATCTCGTGCAACAACTCTTGTTTGATCAGATCCATTGATCGGGAGATCAACGGATCAAATCTGGCCTCAAAAACCTTCAAATTCGCCTCCATCGCGCAGATTTAATCCCTGGCTGACACGTGGCGCCCGCTGCGCCCTTGGATCGCGATCTGACAGTCCTGCTCGCACCTCGTGCCCGCCCAACGCCCACTCGTCTCCTTCCTTTTGCTGCTCGCCTCATTTTAGCACCTAATCGTCAGCCGTCCGATCGTAAACGCACGCTCGTATCTCCTTCGCGATGAAGGAAACACGTGAGTTCGCACGTGGGATCCAGCGTTCGGCTACGGTGCACTCAGATCATGCCACGCGGTCACTTCGGTACCCCTTTGATCAAAATTTGACGGCCAATTGTGCCCGTGCCCAACATGTTTTCAATTTTGCACAAGGTGCGGCTTAAACGCATGTCACCTGCTTCGGTGCGAGTGCGTGAGCCAACGTGCTGCGCGAACGTTCTGTTATACTTGATTGTTTTTATTTATACTTATCCAGTTGAACGGGCGATATGGCGCGCTCGTGGCCGTTGGATGAAGATCCAATGGCTCACAATGTGCGAGGTGGCCTTCCTAGATGGGGCGGTGGTGAGGGAGCGGCTGTGATGGTGCCACATTACACTATCATGGCCGTCTATCTTCTTTTCCTTGTATCTGGTGATGTAGATCTCCGATCGAGTTGATTTTTACGTCATTGGACTACGATCGTCGATCCGGATTTATCCGTGCGGTTAGATTCTTCATCTGAGGTTCAGATCTTTGTCCTTTGGCTTTATGATCTCCGTTCTTTTATGGACTGCACAAGGTGCCCTGGTTGTCTGATCGAGACGATTTCAGAAGCGTTAGACTCCCGTTGTCGTTCTGATCAGATCTGTCCGGTCTGATCTAACATCCGCGGCTTTGAATCATCTGCGATTAAAATCATCTCTTTTAGGTCATAAAATGACGATATTATCTATATGACTAATAAATTAGCTATTGTGCAAATTACGATGCCTATGAATGCATTAATCCTAAGTTATGCTAGGATCTGCTTAATTTAGGTGATTTAAATTGCATGATTGCTATGCAATCAACCTCTTCCTCTGAGGGCTTCTCTTTATCAGTCAGGAGGGCTTCTCTCCCTCTTTCTTCTCCAACCAACTAGAGGTTCGAGAGAAGAAACAACCCCTTTGGGGTCTTTTCTAGCTCCAAAGGTGGTTGTTATGGTCTAAAAGTCTCTGCGTTTAGATCTATGATTGTTTTTTCAGATCAACATATGGTATGAATTTTTTGCTGTAGAAACTTGATTTTTTGGTGTTTCTCACATGTCAAATGATACGGAGGACAAGAAGGATCTCTCTAGCAACTCGGCGGGGAAGATCTTTACCCTGAGCGCATCATCTTTTATGCAGGGAACTTCTATCAAGTTAGATGGTATCAACTTTTTGCTTTGGTCTACCTCCTTTTCTCGATTTATGAGATCACACAGGAAGTATATTTTGACACAAGAGGAACCCGCCGTCAAATCTGTCGATTGGGAGGTAGATAATAATTGGGTAGCGACCTGCATGCTGAACAGTATGGGGCCTATTACAAAGCAAGTCATGTCCTACGCGTCAACAAAGAAAATGTGGGAGGTTTTTCATGAGATACATTCTCACAAGAGCAACATTAGCCATCTTTACAGGGTGATTGACGAGTTGTACTCCTTTCGGAAGGGAACCATGCCCCTAGTTGAGTACTATGGTTCTATGAAAAACCTCTGGGATGAGCAAGATACCTATCAACCTATCTCTACAGATGTCACTGTGATTGCCAAGCATCGTGAAGCCTTCTGATCCGTTCAGTTACTTGCAAGCCTTGGCCCTAAGTACAAGTCTATGAAGGATCAGCTTATGACACTGGAGATCCCTACACCAGTACAGATATATGCTCGACTCTCCAGAATTGATATATCTGACCCTGTTCCTCTCTCTGATTCCTCTGCCTTGGTAGCTATTGGTCAAGGCAAGGGAACCTCAGAGAACAGTGGGAGAGGACGTGGAGCAAAAGTTTATGGCCGTGGCAGAGGATGCGATTTGTTTTGTAATCATTGTCACAAGACAAATCATACTGTTGGCAGATGCTGGATAAAGCATAAGTTCCCTTAGGATCATCAGGCTAACCAGGTTGCTTATAGTGGAGACAAGTGCCAGCACTATCAGGTGAAAGAACATGTCAATCATCAGGTCACTATTTCCAAGGAGGAATATGATAAGCTTGTATCTTCCCAGACTACTTCCACTCCTGGTGTGTTTATTTCCTAGAAGATAGGCACTGCTGCTAGCATCATAGGTGCTCATAAACCATCTTGTCTTGCAAACTCAGGTGCATCTTCTCATATCACAGGAGATGTTACCCTTTTATCAGCTCTTAAACCACTGATTACTCCGGTACATGTCAAAGTAGTAGATGGTGCATTGTCCCCTGTGACGGGCTTGGGTGACATTTCTCTGTCTTCTACTTTACCACTTTCTGACGTCATGCATGCGCCTAAATTTGTCTTGAATTTAATGTCTATCAATTAGATTACTAAGGCATTAAATTGCATAATAGTGTTTCACGATCATTTCTTCTTCTTGCAGGACCTCCAAACGATGAAGCAGATTGGTAGAGGACTTAAGTAGGATGGCCTTTACTACCTTGACCTTCCACCAGAACAACATTCCATGGCTGCTGCTTTGGCCACGTCTGCTTTACAGTGGCATTGTAGATTGGGACATCCTAGCATTTCTATGCTTCGTCAATTTCCTGATATGCAATTTCCAACTTCCCTTACTTGTGATGCTTTGGCAAACATCAAAGAGTTTCTTTTCCTAGTAGTAATAAAAGAGCTGAGTCTGTTTTCTCTCTTATTCATGTTGATCTATGGGGCCCATGTTGGGTCAAGAGTCTTAAGGGTTTTCGATATTTTCTTATTTTGGTGGTTGACTATACCCATGTTTGTTGGGTCTTTATGATGAAAGAAAGATCTGAAACTCTTGTGCTAATTAAAAATTTTGTGAACAAAATAAAGATTCAGTTTTCTACTACCATTCGTATGTTTCGAACTAATAATGGGCTTGAGTTTGTGAACTCCACGTTGACTCAGTTTTTTTAGTCACATGGTTTTATACATCAGACATCTTATGTTAATACATCTCAACAGAATGGGGTTGTTGAATGTAAGTTGAGACATCTTCTTGATGCTATCTGTACTATTATGTTTCAGATGCATGTTCCTACTACTTTCTAGGCAAATGTTCTTACAGCTTCTTTTTTTATTAATCAGGTGTCGTCCTCTGTTCTTAGTGGAAAAGTTTCCTACTCTACTTTATTTCCTGATCAGGAGTTGTTTTCGTTGCCTCCTAAAGTGTTTGGATGTGTGGGCTTTGTTTATTTATTCAAAATGGACAAACTAGCTCCTAGATTTGTCAAGTGTAGTTTTGTGGGTTATCCTAAAACCCAGAAAGGGTATAGATGTTTTGATCCTTTGTCACATCGATTTTATGTTAGCAAGGATGTGACTTTCTTTGAGGATATGCCGTATTTTTCTACTACAGGAAAGACTCCTAATATCTCGCAGGATGTTCCATTACCTATGCCTACTGCTATGCCTCCAGGTCCCTTTGAGCCACCTTCACCTCATGATGGCCCTCCTATCCCCTATCCTAGGCATCCTGAGGTGCCTACTACAAACAACTTCCCTCAGCGTTTTGAGCAAAGACATCCTACCACACTATAGGGGGAGGAACCACTGTCTACTATTCATGCTCAGTCCTCTACTAATACTGCTGATTCAAACGGAGGTCCAAGCCCTACACCCCTAGAGGTACTAGATGGGAAGCCATAACGATATTGTGCAAAATAGTTTGTTTCTAAGTATATGTTACTTGATTGTTTACCCGCAATAGGGAGACTCTTATCTCTTACAGTTGATAGCAGAAATATTCCCCATAATCATGTTGAGGTTTCTCAGGACCCTTCCTAGACCTTGGCCATGGAGGAGATGGTTGCTCTTCAGTCTAGGGGTACCTGGTAGCTTGTTAACCTACCCCCTGGTGCTACTGTTGTGGGGTGTAGGTAGGTGTTCACCCTGAAATGCCGACCAAATGGCATAGTGGAAAGATTCAAAGCAAGGATGGTTGCCAAAGGTTACACACAAACCATTAGAGTTGACTATTTTGAGACTTTCTCTCGAGTAGCTAGGCTCAATTCTGTGAGGATACTTATCTCTGTAGCAGTCAACAGTGGTTGGCCTGTCTCTCAGCTAGATATTAAAAATGTATTTCTCTATGGTGATTTAGAGGAAGAAATTTACATGCAACCTCCTAGTTTTATGGTCGAGGGGGAGTGTCAGAAGGTCTACAGGCTGAAGAAGGCCATTTATGGCCTCAAGCATAGTCCCAGGGCCTGATTTGAGAGGTTTAGTAAAGTTGTGTAAAAGTTTGGCTTTACTAGATCTACTACAAGTCATTATCTTTTTACTATACATAGAGCTACTGGATCTGTCATTATTATTGTCTTAAGTAGATGATATACTACTCACAAGAAGTGATAAAACAATGTTAGAAGCTGCCAAAAGATTCTTACACTCTCAGTTTGTTACTAAGGATCTAGGAATGATAAACTACTTTCTGGGCATTGAAATGCAACATGTTGATGGGGGTTTAGTGTTGTCATAGAGAAAGTATGTTCTTGATATGCTAAAAGAGATAGGAATGTTGGGTTGCAAACCTACCAGCATTCCTATAGATCCTTTCCTCTTGCAAATTCTAAGTCCCTTACTTGAAGATGTCACCAAATACCATGCTATGGTAGGAAAGCTGCTATATTTGACTGTCACAAGACCCAATATTTGCTTTGTGGTGTATGTCAAGTGCTCAAATATCTCAAGCAAGCTCCGGAGAAGGGGTTATCTTTTATGAAGCATGACCATCTTAATGTCTGGGGATATTCTGATGCAGACTATATTAGGTCACATGAACATAGAAAATTTACTACTGGTTGCTATACTTATGTGGGTGGTAACCTTGTTACATGGAGAAGCAAGAAGTAAAATGTTGTATCCAGATCCAATGCAGAATCAGAGTATAGGGCTATGGCCCATACTACTTGTGAGCTTCTGTGGGTGAGATCTATCTTATGTGACTTGGGAGTGTCTATTTATGGACCAACTCCCATGCACTGTAATAAAAAAGTAGCTACATTGATTGCTAATAATTCAGCCTTCCATGAGAAGACAAAGCACGTAGAGGTGGACTGTCATTTTATCAGAGATGCTATCACCATTGGCAAAATCACCACACCTTATATTGCTACTGAAGATCAGGTTGCAGATGCCTTTACCAAAGCGGTTCCCAAGAAACGTCTTGAGTTGTCATGTTCCAAGCTGAGTTTGCTGGATATTTATGCTCCAACTTGAGGGGGAGTGTTGAGTTATTTTTGTATGTATGTTTTTATGTTTAGTGTTATATTGAGTAAGGGGCATACTTGTAACTCCACCCATCTGTTGCCTCCCCATATAAGGGCACCCAGGGTTTTATAATAAGACTCACGGCATTACAACCAAACAAATAGCATTAAGACTTAGATTTCAACAAACTTGCTCTACAAGAAAACTGCCAAGGAGATATAGGACAACTTGGTGAAGAAATACTCTTAGAGATCCAACCATGCACGTCTTGCTGACATATATCCTTGGATCTGATCCACGTCCCAAGGTGACCGTTCCCTAGTCAATTACTATATTGAGATGGAGGCCTCATTTGAGGAATTGAACATATTTCAACGTTCATGTTGTGACACATACACAAGACAATGGGAGACATGGCAAGTATATCGATTTCTGGCAAGTATATTGATTTCTGGATGGTTTGAGCTTTAGATACCTATCTTCCCATTACATTATCTAATTCTAGCTCTTAAAGATATTCTTGGCCTGGAGATGGTGTTTGGGAGTCTCCAGAAATCATTTCCCACCGGGTTGGAAAAGTCCATGTTCTATGACAATTGCTCTACTTTTATTATATCCAACTTGATGTTCCATGAGTGTACCAAATATATTGAGGTTGGCTGTCATTTTATTAAAGATATGGTTACCACAGGAAAGATTTGCACACTTATGACTACTTCAAAGCAGTAAATTGCAAATATGCGGAAGTGCTATGATTTCTTATGTTCCAAGCTGAGCATGCATGACATATATGCTCTAGCTTGAGGGAGAATGTTAGAATTAGAGTTGCAGTCATTATTATATGGTGTGTTATATTTCCTTTATATTTGGGCTTCCTGTAGTTAGCCTAGTACCTCTCTTTGTAAAAGGACTAGGACTCATTTGATGAATTAGATTATTCTCTTTCTTTCTCAACATAACCAATAGTTATCGCATCCATCCCATCACTTGTCTTACATGCAATCATCTTAACCCTACCTACCTCATCCACTAATTTATCTTGATTACAACCGATCTAGCTGCCAAGCTTGTGAGTGTAACTTGTTTTTTTTTTGGAAAAGATATCGTATCTTTGTAATTTAGATAATTAGCATAATCTTTTTTCCAAAAAAAGGAGTCAGTTGAAAGAAGTTGCCCAGGAGCAGATCGCAAGACAATCATCCATGTCTGCATGAAGCAGACCACTAGGTATACTTGCTTGATATTATGATTTAGTTTAGATCAACCAGTATAAGAGAAAAAGATGAAGGATTCCTGTATTAGAAGTCATGAAAATGGGCATTGCAATAAAAAAATTGAGAATGTGTTATTTTTCTATTACTAAGATTCATGTAGCTTATACACGATGGTTAGGCTGAGGTTGTATATCTATAATTATTATTTCTTGTGTTCCTCACAAGTTGTACTTTGTAATGCCTAATTCTTACTTTTTATTGTGCAGTTTGGTCTTTCTGGTGCCCAACGAAATTATCCTTCACAGATTCTTAATGACCAAAGTAAGCACTCTCTTGTAGCTCTTGTAAGTCTTCCTGTAGGTTGATACAGTGTGCCTTTTTTCAATGTGAAGTATATTTGAAAGGAAACTTGGAATTTTCTGCTCCATTGCATCTTATTACACATATTACCTATACCGTTGATTGTATTCTAAAAATATTTTCACTTGTTATGGAAAAACATAAGTGCTAAGACATGGTAACCCTATGAGATATGATACCTTCTTTTCCTGTTTTCATTGGAAACAAGGTAAAGTCTGCATCTGTTTTTGATTATTGAATTGATGGAAAAAGATTATATGGAACTTGATATTTGATGTTTACCAGATTGTGGCTGGAAATCAATTAGCCTTTCACATGATTATCTAGATTGTTGTTCTTTGCCTTGTCACTCTAAAGCTCATTGCTGATCTTGGAGAAAGGTCATAATTTTTTGGAGAAAGACCATGATTTTACATAGCTAATAGCAAGAGATATAAAGCAGCAGTGAGAGATGGGAGATATGTGACCTATACCTCTAGGCTCTAGGCCACTAAACTATAGAGTATAGACCATCATGATACGAATACAAGATAAAGCAAGCAATCAATCCGTCAAAAGTGAGAATACTCCGTAATGGATAAAATCACTACCAGCATAAGAATAGCACTTTTCTGTTTAAGCTGATCAGTTAAATCCACTAACAAGACACGATAGTAAACAAGATATCTTAACCCAGTACAACCGAGATAGTTTGTTGGGCTATCTTACCCAAATATATAGATAATGATGATTTAGTGTCACCAAGAATAGAGTACAATGAAAGAATGAAAAACAACTCTTACGATCAAATTATGTCTTCCTAAGATGTTGATTAAGTAGTGAATTCCAATTAGGAGAACGACCAAGTTGGCTTCAAGGATCCAGGCTACAATAATATCTCCACGAGGCAATAAAGCTTTTTTTTCTCTTGATCTTCTTGAAATATTGAAATGTTGGGAATAAAGAGTGCCACGTGACATCCAGTCAGGCCACGTGGCAGAGGGTCACTTGGGCGTCGGGTTTAGAGTCCTAGAAGTTCTATTTTGGTCTTTGCTTAAGTTGTAAGTTTTGTTTATTTGGTATATTATTTTTAGGAAAGTTATTTAGAAGATTCGTTTTATTTAGGATTTATTATTTCTTATTTTGGAGATAAGATTTGATTAGTTTATTTCTTGTTTTAGAAGATATATTCTCCTTATAGACGAGAACCTTCCTATTGTAATTGCCTTTGAGTTAATGCAACAATATTTCCTACAATCTCCAACTCCTCTCCCTCTCTCTCAATATCATCGGCCACTAGCCCACAGCAGTCGATGGCTGCTACTACTCTCTCTCTCCCTATTCACTATGGAATAGTCCTCTTTGCGTTGTTTTTCCACACGCCTAGGAGCCTCCATGCTCCAAGCTTGTGCCATTCTTGACATGAAAATATATTGCATGAGTGTATTGAAATGCAGAGTCCTATTTATAGAGTTAGTAAGTCCTAGGTTCAGCATATAGCCGTTGGTTGGACTGGGTTAAATCAATGTATACTAATGCACCTTAACTTATCTCGCTTAATGCGTGCTAATCCTAGTTAGGGAATTACACGATTCAATTATTTTGAATTGTGAAAAAGTAAAGAAATGTATGTTGTAACGTACAATGAGAGAACCACGTGTTTCCACTATACGTGATGGACCCACACACTTAAAAAAACACCTTTCCAACTTGTGGTTTCAACCAATGTGTTTTAGTTTTCCATTGGTGGAGACCACTTTCCATAGGTGAAAAATTACTTTCTAGGTAAAAAATCATTTTCCACCGATTGAAAGACAAAATACACCAGTGTTTTTATTTTTCACCAATGTGTCTTGGTTTTCCATCCTTGGAAAACTATTTTCCACTCAGGTGAAAACCAAAACACATTGGTATGTTTTGATTTTCAACCGATGTGTTTTGATTTTTCCACCTACAATGTGTGCTTTTTTTGAGTGGTAGTGGACCCCATAGTACTTGGATTGCTTTTTTGGAGTGAATGGTTAGCACATAGTGTGATCCCCACTTTTGAATTTACTTTTTTTTGATATCTTCACCCCATGCGTTAACTTTTGACGTCTATGCATAGTGAGTGGGGCTCGCTTGTTGCATAATGCATTGTAACGCACAATTTTCTACTCGTGTCCTTTTGAATTTGAGCAACCCTATATTGATAACATGCATCCATTCACTTACAAATGGATTGGTGCATGTGTATCAGTTTACATGCAAGTAGACTAGTGCACAAGCCAATTTGGGTGAATATGTTATTGTGTTTCAGCTAGGTGAGTTCATATTAAATCCTAGATTATCTCAAGAACAATTTTGAGTTAATATTTTGAACTCAGGGAGGCTTACAAAAGATCTAAAGACAAAGATACTAAAGCCTAATCTAGAGCTCAAGCTCCATCGTAATCTGAACTTGAGCTTGAGTTGATCAAGACTGAACACTTCATCTTGGCCTTGATTTGAAGTCTTCTTTGAGCTTGATGTTATGATCAAATCTCCATTCCAGGCTTCCAACTTTAAGCAGGCCTCCGTATTTTTTCTTTGTTTCATCAATGTTATCTCAACTAAAAACTAGAAGTAAAAAACTTTTTTTTGTCCAGAGAGAAAGGGAAGGCCACTAAGCTTACATTGTGATAGAAGAAAACACATGACCCTATTCAATACAAGACATCACATGGAAAATCGCATTCTCCACATAAGGTCTTTGTGCCTCATGATCACTCCATTTCTCTCTAGCCAGATCAGCCATGGAATTGCTAGAGGGGCTGCTTGTTCACTCTTGGACTGAATTTGGAATGGCCCATCCAAATGCTGTCCATTCCTGAAGTAATTAAGAAAAATGATTAACTTAACTTTATTCTCTAACCTCACCTCTCTTTACATAGAGAGAGAGGTGGGTGCAAATTACAGTACAACCCCATGAAGAAAATAGAAAATACATAGCACCACATAACACCAATAAAACAAATAACTAACTAGACTCCGTAACACTCCCCTTCAAGCTGAAGCATAGATATCAGTCATGCTCAGTTTGGACACATGTATCAAAGGCGGATCTAGCCAGAGGCTTGATAAAGATATCAGCAGTCTGCGCCTTTGAAGTAACCTGGGAGGTGAAGGTAAATCCCTCCTGAATCAAATCTCTAGTGTAATAGCAATCTACCTCCACATGTTTAGTGCATTCATGAAACATAGGGTTGTTGGCAATATAAATGACAGCCCTGTTATCACATCGTAGCTCTATAAACCGATCAATTTGTATATGTAGATCACTCAGCAAGGATTTCACCCACATCAGCTCTGCTGATGTCTGAGTTGCTGATGTCTGAGCCATAGCATGATACTCAGACTCAGCATTGAATCTAGACACAGCAATCTGCATCTTGTTCTTCTAGGTGACCAAATTCCTTCCAACATACGTACAAAAACCTATGATAGACTTCCTGTTATCGTGATTCATGAATGCCTGCATAATCTGCGTCAAAGTATCCAACTACTGTCAGATGTCCATTTAGTGAAGAGAAGACCCTATTCTGGTGCTCTCTTCAAGTACTTGAGCTCCATTATGGCTGCATCCCAGTGTTATCTAGTAGATCTCTCCATAAACTGACTCAACTTCCCCACTACAAAATCTGGCCTAATAATCGTCAAGTAAAGTAGCTTCCCCACCAACTGGTAATACTGTCTACTATCAACTAGCTCTGCATCACTGTCATATAGTCATGCCTTAGGATCCATGGGAATATTTGTTGGCTTGGCTCTCAGCATACTTGTCTCTTTTAGCACATCTAGGGCATATTTTCATTAAAATAAAGCAATACCACACCTACTACGGATTACTTCTATCCCAAAGAAATATTGCAAGGGCCCTAAATCCTTCATCACAAACTAATCTGCTAAAGTCTATTTGATTTTAGCCACACCTATTGTAAACAATCAAGTCATCAACATATACCAAAAGAATAACAACACCTTTCCTTGTCTTCCTAACAAACAAGGAATGATCTGCAAATGATATGAGAAACTCCACAGACTCTACCACCTAAGAGAGCTTCTGAAACCAAGCTCTCGGGTTCTGCTTGAGGCCATAAATGGCCTTTTGCAACTTGCATACACACTCACCCTAAATCTCATAACCGGGGGGTTTGTTGCATGTAGACCTCCTGTAAATCTCCATAGAGAGGCATTCTTCACATCAAGCTGATGAAGATGCCAATCTCACTACACTGCAACAGAAACGAGGATCCTTACCGTATAGAGTTGAACTACTGGAGAAAATGTGTTAAAGAAATCCACCCTATATGTCTGGGTGAATCCTTTGGCAACAAGCCATGCTTTGTAATGTGCAACAAAGCCATCGGAGTTGTATTTAAGTGCGAACACCCATCTACAACCAACAACTGTAGCACCCTCTGGTAAAGGTGTGAGCTCCTAGGCACATCGCAAAGTAAGAGCAGCCATCTCATACTCCATGGCTTGGCACCACTTTGGATCAAGCATGACTTGCTGGTAGGTGGCAGGAATTTGTATAGTAGATAGTGCACAACGGAAGCTCCCAAAAGTAGAACCAAGTCCCTCGGTAGTCAAGCTCCTATAACTGGATATTTGGTACAGTTCCGTAGTGCCTTCCGAATGGCAATCAGAAGGTCAAGATCATCCATCTAATCCTCTTGTACTGACTGGGAAGCAAAAATATCCTCATCTGGACATATAGCATCATCATTGGGTACCGCACCATCATTATGCAACCTGTTTGTGGTCACCTGGGGAGAAGATGGTGTCTCTGTGGCTGTTGTAGAAGATGGCATCTGGAAAGTACTATGAGGTTGTTGACATGTAACAATAAGCTCAGAAAAACTTCACAAGACCAATCATAGTACGTAGAGGAGCAGAAATAGGTATCTCCTCCAACGGAACAGGACGTATGGGCATGGGAGCCTCCATAACCTTATGAGATAAAGTTCGAGTAGTAGTAGAAAAATATGGAATAGACTCATGAAAGGTAACATCAGCACGCACATTGTGCCTACTAGTAAGAGGATTGAAGCATTTATATCTTTTCTGAGTTCGTGAATATCCCAAAACACACACTTAACTGCTCGTGATGCCAACTACTCTCATCTTGGAGAAAGAAGGTGAACAAATGCAGCACAACCAAACACACATGGCGGTACGTGAAAAAGCTCTTGCTCCGAATGCAATATATACTAAGGTATCTACTCATAAAGCATTGAACTGGGCATCCTGTTGATTAAATAGCAAGCCATAAGGATTGCATCACCCCAATATAATGGAGGCACACTGTGGTGGATCAACAAGGTACGAGCCACATCTAAAAGACATCTATGCTTCCTCTTAGCCACCTCATTCTACTAAGAAGTGTGAGCACATGTGATCTGGTGCGCTATCCCATGGGACCTATAGAAATCAGACAACCTGGTAGTGCATAGCTCAAGTGCATTGTCAGATCTCACAACTTTAATAGTAGCTGAATACTGATTCTTAATCTCCAACATGAAATTTTTAATGACAAATCCAACATTTGATTTATTCTTCAGCAAAAACACCCAAGATGGACATGAAAAATTATCAACTACCAAGTAGTAACAGTGACCCTGCCTATTTGGTATCCTACTCGGACCCCACACATCCATGTGTAACAACTCAAATAAGGTTGTCGATCCAAGGCGAGTACTTATAGGGTAGGAGGAACAACAGTGCTTGCCCATCTAACAAGCATCACAGCATATTCGAGTCGCAGGAGATATATGTGGAATGACTCGACGAAGGCTATCCAGTGGAAGGTGTCCAAGGTGGAGATGCCACTGAAATGCACTCCCAGGAGCAGAAGATACCTCTCCTCGACATGCAGATGTAAGTGGAGTCTGAGTGAGTCGATAAACTCCATTCTCTACATGTCCACTACCAATCACCTTCCCTGTCAACTTGTCTTAAATGGTGCATCCTACCGCATCAAATATTGCACGGCAATTAAGTTCCTTAGTAATTGGTTGACTAAGAGTAGACTTATAGGAAACTCTGGAACATACAAAACATCAAGTAATCTGAA
Organism: Thalassia testudinum; assembly: GCA_037157565.1. NCBI lineage: Eukaryota > Viridiplantae > Streptophyta > Magnoliopsida > Alismatales > Hydrocharitaceae > Thalassia > Thalassia testudinum. The sequence continues at coordinate 154,551,291 of JAZHRO010000031.1, forward strand.
CGTAGAAGTCACTAGTACCTCTTCCTAACCTTCTACCTTAGAGTGTCTGCCATTTGCAACCTGAACAATCTTGCCTGCTGGTAGTGAATGGAGATGGGTGAAGTAATCTCAATTTCCACTGAGGTGCTATGAGGCTCCTGAATCAACAAGCCACTTCGAACAACTCTGATTCTTGCCACGTGCAATGGAACTCAATTTGGTTGCTCCCTTGAGTCTATGACCTTGGAATAATCTCTTATACTCTGGGCAATGGTCACAGTATCATCTCCCAACTCCTGAGTGGTAGAAATACCACTATGAGTAGGCTCAAGAAACAAGTTTTTATACTTCCCAACCTCTGTAGCGGTATCTGATGACATTCTTGAAGACTTTGATAATGCCATCGTGCCTTGAGAGGAAGGATAAACCCAGAAATCAAATCTGAATCACTAATTTCAGATCATGAAGAAGTTCTAAAACACAGAAGATGAACCTCTTGATCACGAGATCCAAGCATACATCACCTGGAGATCAAATTAAGGACCTCAAAGGAGCCCTTGGAACCAATGGAGGCCACACTAGAATGCAGGGAACCATCCTAGCATGGCCACCTAGGAGCGCCTGCTCCCCTCCCTCTTGCTGCTGAAGGATCAACCGGTCAGCCTACTGTTGCTATCGGCCTACTGGTTCACCAACGACCTGCTGGGCTACCGACGGTGGGGGCTGCAAACCGGTAGACTGGCGCTCATTGCTACTGCTGGCTTGCTGGCTCACCAGTAGCCTGTTGGTCTGCCGGTGATGGAGGAGCACTGGCGACGATGACAGGGGCTGCAGTTGGCGGTGGGGCTGGGCGGCAAGGAGGAGGGGAGGATTTTCGGTGGTTAGGGTTTCAAAGGCTTACTTGGGTAGGAAACTAGGGCCACGATTTAAGATCGGTGCTCTAATACCAAGTTAGGAAAAATGATCAACTCAATTTTATTCTTTAATCCTACCTCTCTTTGTATATATAGAGAGAGAGAGGTGGGTGCAAACCGTACAACCCTATGAAGTAAATAGAAAGTACATATCACCACATAACACCAATAAAACAAATAACTAGCTAGACTCCATAATAGAAGCAATTTATAAATCATTGAAAGAAGCATAGGAGATCCAAGATAAGAAACATTCCTTGCAAACCCTCCTAACCAAAGGGCAAGCAAAGAAATGTTCTCAACATCTTCCCCCCTCACACGTGGAGCAAAGAAGTAGCTATGCTGGGTTTCCACCTCTGCCTCCGAACTTTGGTGACAATCCTTCGCCTCAACTCCTAATCAAAAAGCATACCTTTGTAGGGGTCCGTGCCTTTCACAACTCTTTGCAATCCTTGAGAAAAGGCCTTCTTGATAGAGAACTCGGCATCCTCACATTCCCACCCATTGTCCACCTGGATCAAAGCGAGACATTACCAATAGCTTTATGCAACTAAAAGAGTTCATCCAAAGACTTGTGAGGTGTGGGTAGATGGATTCTTGATGAGGCAACATTAATGAAGGAATTATACAAGATTTTATTGCATACATTCATTAAAAAAATGATTTTATTGCATACATTCATTAAAAAAATGATTTTATTGCATGCATCAAATAATCCTGATTTGGGATTGTGTAGGGCAAACAAAATAATCTAGAAGACAACGGTATCATTTAAAGTTGAGATTTTATGGTTGCTTAGAAGGGGAAGACTCTTGACAAAATCCCATAGAAATAAACTTTTCCATGGGAAGGAGAGGAGATTTTTCTTCTGCGACTTGGAGGAAGATTGTAATTATTTGTAATTTAGTTGTTAGTTTCCGTGTGGGACTCGGGGGAGGATTGGTAAGGTCAATCACTTATTGGTGTTGTTTTAGGTGAGCTTTATATCAATCAGAGTTGGAATGCTGCTGAAGTGCTTTAGATTGAGAAGAGAAAGATCTAGGTCCTTTGTGATTCTCTGGACACTGGCTTCATGGAAATGGAAAGGTTTTCAGAGAGGACAGTTATCCTGTAGTTGGCATGCCATTTACTTTATCTTCTTTTTTGGGGATGTGGTCCACCCTCATGTAACTTTCCTCCTGTTTTGTTGAATAAAACCACAGGATAGTCACTGAAAAGAAAGGGTGTGCACAAAGGTTTGTGTCTAGGCCCCAATCCATTTCCTTGGGAACCACTGAAGCACTCTGGTAGTCTGGTGTGCTGAGACTAAGCCAAACCGTACAGGCCAGGGAAAGCAGTCATGAGTGGTCTAAGCGGGTACTGCTTTTCTCTCCAAAAGTTGAAGCCTGACCAATACAATCCTTGGAGTGATGTACTCGTGAAGCTTTAGAAAGACTTTCACTAGAACCCGCCATAAAATAGATATCCTCCTAAAATCAATGTAGTGCTCCTCCTAGTTAAGGACATTACTGTATGAATGTGAGGACAACCGCACAACCAAAGATTGTGTTGCTTCCCATAACCAAGGAACACCATTTTGCCAAGAAAGCCTTGTTTCTGATTTACTATCCTTGCCTTCCAAATTCCCAGACCTTCACCAAATGGGTGACACACATCCTAACAAGCAACCAAATACCCCTCTGCCCTGCCCATCTACCCTTTCCAGAGAAATCTTTTACAAACTGCCTTAATCTTAGACACAAGTTCCACTGGTAACCAAGAGATAGACATTCAGTAAAGTGGGATGGCAAAGAGAACTGTCTTTTAGAGCATAAACCTTGCACCCTTTGATAACAACCATTGAGTGTAAAATAATGTCTTTTAATTTTTCTTTAACTGTAAGGGTGTCTCTTATATTTTTCCCTAGTACCTCTCTATATAAGGGCACGTAGGGCCTCTAATAATAAACAAGTCATTTTGGTCCTAACATGATATCAAAGTTGCGGTCCTAGACTAGTACCCAGTACCACCACCCAAAACCCTAACCTCCCAAACAAATCACCAAAAACCCCTCTAGGTCTTCTTCTCTAGGGTCGCCAGCAGTGCTACTTGCCAGCCACCACTGTCGGCCGGTCGTCTTGGTGGAGCATCACTCGCCAATGACAGAAGGGCTCCTGTGGTATCATCCTAACCCCGCTGGGGTGGTCACAGGCTGATTAGGCCACTGCTGCAAGGCTTAAACCTTCCGCCACTGCAACTGCTGCATCTTAGGGAGGGCCTAAATTCGCTCTCTGCCGGCGTAGGCCTTCCTTAGCGACTCCTCAGGCTGGTGCTGATCTACTCCAGTGCCGCCTTTGCCGGCGCATCTCTCCTAGCGTTGCCTCAGGCCGGTGCATCTCACCTAGTGCCACCTCAGGCAGGTGCTGCCCTCCTCCAGCACTGCCTCAAGTCAATGCTGACTTCCTCCAGCATCACCCTCGTTGCCCCTAGCCGGCGCAACTCCCAGCACCGCCTGTAGCCAGTGCTGCCCCTTGTTTAGACCATGATCTGCCAAGGGTTTACTGATCTATCCCTCCTGTAGGTGGAAGTTGATGATCTGTTTTTCAGATCTGTGAAAGCTTGATTATCATGTTCAAGTTTTTGTGATTGAATCTACAAATCGAGTCTCTGTGGAAGACCAAAAGAGTGATCCCAGTGATCCGGTGGAGCAAGTGACCACCACAAGCGTACATTCTGGTATGCAAGGGACCTCGATCAAGTTGGATGGCATCAACTTTATGTTGTGGTCGACATCTTTTGCTTAGTTTGTAGGTTTATATCGAAAGAAATATATTTTGACTATAGATGTGCCTAATGTGAAGTCCGCAGATTGGGAGGCGGACAACGATTCGGTTGCCACATGCATGCTGAATAGCATGAAGGAGAATATAGCCAAGCAAGTCACATCATATTCCTCAACAAAGAATATGTGGGAGGTCATGCACAAGATACATTCCCATGTGAGCAATATTGGATGCTTGTATCAAGTTTTGGAGGATTTGCATACCTTTAAAAAGGAAACTGTCACTTGCCGATTTTTATGGATCTATGAAGAATCCCTAGGATGAACAAGATCTACTTCAACCTGTTTCGTCTGATGTGGTTGCTATGACTGAGTAGTGTGAAAATATACAGTCTGTTCAGATGCTTGCTATACTTGGGCCTGGGTATAGGGCTTTTAAAGATCACTTTATGACTTTGGAGATTCTTTCTACCCCTACATAGATCTGTGCTAGGCTATCTCGTCTGGAGATGACTAAGTCTGTTCTGCTTTCATAGTCTTTTGCCATGGCTACTTATGGTTGTGGTAGAGGCAACTTAGGTGGCAGGGGGAGAGCACGTGAAGCCAGAGGAGGTGGCCGTGGACCAGGACATCCAGGATTGTTTTGTGAGCATTGTCACAAAATCAATTACACTATTGATCGATGTTGGTTAAAGCATGGCTATCCTCCTGGCCATCAGGCAAATTAAGTGTCCTATAATGTCCCTAATAGTCAAGGAACAGAAGATGATCAGTAGAGGTCACAGGTTTTGATTTCTAAAGAAGTGTATGAGAGATTGGTGGTCCTCACTCTACTTCACTTGCTACTGGGGCTTCGACTAGTCAACCGACAGGTACTGTTGCTTCTGATCGTTGGCTCATACTCCCACTTGGTTGGCAGACTCAAGTGCTTCTTCTCATATTACTAGAGATAATACATTATTTTCTTCTCGTAGATCACTTAATAATCCCTTGCATGTCAGAGTAGCAGATGGTGCCTTGTCACCTATGATTGGGCTTGGTGATATTTCTCTTTCTCCCAATTTACCATTATCAGATGTTATGCATGCCCCTAAATTCACATTGAATCATATGTCAATTAGTCAAATTACAAAGGGATTAAAATGTCGATTAGTTTTCATGAGTCCTATTTGCAAGACCTCTAGACGAGGAAGCAGATTGGTGAACTTAAGCAAGATGGTCTCTACCACCTTCAAATTCCTTCTTATCATGCTGTTATTGCTAGTGCTACCTCCTCTCTTTAGTGGGACCTATGCCTGGTTCATCCTAGCATTCTCACTCTTCATCGTTTATTTCCTGATTTACAGTTTCCAAATTCCTTTCGGTGCGAGGCTTACCAATTGGGCAAGCATCATAGAGTTTTTTTTCTCAGTTCAAATAAAAGATCTGAGTCTTCATTTACCTTGGTACATGGTGATTTATGGGGCCCATATCTGGTCAAGAGTATCAGGAGTTTTCGTTATTTCTTGTTTTGGTTGATGAATGTACTAGAGTTTCAAGGGTCTTCTTGTTAAAAGGAAAATCAGAAACTCTTGATGTAATAAAGAAGTTTGTTGCCGAAATAAAGACTCAATTTTCTCGCACCATATGTATGTTTAGAACAGATAATGGTTGTGAGTTTGTTAATGAGTTATCTCACTTTTTTACCTCTTGGGTTTATTCATCAAACTTCTTGTGCTCATACATTCCAACAAAACGAGGTTGTTGAACGCAAATTGTGACACTTAATGGATGTTGCTCGTACCTTGATGCTTCACATGCATGTTCCTTCCTAGTATTGGTCTGATGCAGTGCTTACTGCAACTTTTCTAATAAATAGGGTTCCTTCCTATGTTCTAGATGGGAAGAGGCCTTATGCCTGTCTATTCCCAGACCATGAGCTTTGTTCCTTACCGCCTAAAGTATTTGAATGTGTCTGCTTTGTTCATTGCTTTAAGGTGGATAAGCTTGCTCTAAAGTCTATTTGGTGTATTTTCTTGGGCCATGCTAGGACCCAAAAAGGGTACAGGTGCTATGATCCTAAGGCACATCGATTTTATGTTTGTGCTGATGTTATACTCTTTGAGGATAGTCTACTTTCCTCCTAATGGCAACTCCTTTCCTACTACTAGTGTGCCTTTACCTATCCCCTCTGCTATGCCACCACAGCCCTCTGAGCCAACCCTTGATACTACCTTTAAGGCACCATTTTTTTATCATCGTAGGACGACAGATCCTCAACCTAAGGAGCCTTTGACGACCATCCATGTTCAATCTCCTGCTGATGCTACAGACTCTTCTTAAGGCTCCTCCTTGCCTCCTACTGAGATACCTAAGGTAACACAGTTGGATATTCCTATTATTCACATGAAAGGACAACGATCTTGTACTAAGTATTCTATTTCCAACTTTATGTCACTTGATCATTTACCTAGTTTAGGAAAACATCTATCTTATACTGTGGACAGTCAGTCTATACCATGAAATCATAGAGGCCTCTCAAGATCCATCTTGGACCCTGGCTCTGGAGGAGGAAATGTCAAGTCTTTAGTCACGCAATACTTGGGAGCTTGTTGACCTACCCCCAGGTGCAACAGTTGTGAGGTGTAAGTGGGTGTTTACCTTAAAATGTCGACCAGATGGATCTGTTAAACGATATAAGGCAAGGCTTGTAGCTAAAGGGTATACATAGACTGTTGGGGTGGACTATTTTGAAATATTCTTACCAGTGGCACGTCTGAACTCAGTCAGGGTACTTTCATTGGTTGTCAATAGTGGGTAGCAGATATTCCAGCTTGATATTAACAATGCATTTCTCTATGATGATTTGCATGAAGAGGTGTATATGGAGCGACCTCTGGGATTTATTACTCTGTGGGAGTGTCAGAAAGTTTGTAAGTTGAGGAAAGGTATTTATGGGTTGAAACAAAGCTCATGTGCCTGGTTTGAAAGGTTCAGTGGGGCGATTCAAGAGTATGGCTTCCAGAGATCTACTGCCGATCATTCTATTTTTACTGTGCATGGTGAGAATGGGTCAGTTATTCTTATTGTCTCTGTGGATGATATTTTGTTGACAAGAAGTGATAAAGGAGCTATACAGAAGGCCAAATCCTTGCTCCATTCCCAGATTGTTACTAAGGATCTGGGACTTATTAGCTATTTTCTGGGCATTGAGGTACAACACGTTGATGGTAGGCTTGTTTTGTCCTAGAAGTATGTGGTTGTCATGCTAAAAGATGCAGGGATGCTTAGTTGTAAGCTTATTTTAGTCCTTATGGATCCTTCTTTGCCATTGGCTGATCCAAATAGTCCACCTTTGTATGATGTGATTAGGTACCATGCTATGGTTGAAAAGCTACTCTACTTGACTGTGGCAAGACTTGATATTGCCTTTGTTGTAGGTCGTTTGAGCCAATGTATGCAATCACCAAGAGAGATACACTGGGATGGAGTTTGCCAGGTCCTGAGATACTTGAAGAATGCACCTGGGAAAGGCTTATCTATTCAGAGGCATGGACATCTTGACATATGGGGATATTCTGATGCGGATTATGCTGGAGTGCATGAGGATAGACACTCCACCATTGGATATTATGTTTATGTTGGTGGCAACCTTGTTACCTAGCGTAGTAAGAAATAGAATGTGGTCTTACGATCTTCTGCAGAGGCTGAATATAGAGCAATGGCACATACCACATGTGAGTTGTTGTGGGTGCACTCTATTATGTAGGATTTTGGTGTTGATATTTCAAGTTCTTTGTCTATATATTGTGATAATAAAGTTATTACATTCATTACTAATAATCTTGTATTTCATGAAAGGACCAAACATATTGAAGTGGATTCACTTCATAAGGGATGCTATATTGGAGGGGAAGATCTTGACACCCTACGTTACCACAGAAGAGCAGGTTGCAAATATTTTCACCAAAGCACTCACCAAGAAATGCCTTGAATTTTTGTGTACCAAGCTTAGCATGTTAGATGTTTATGTTTCAGTGTTGAGTGTTAAATAATATCTTTTCTAATTTTTCATTAGCTGTAAGGGTGTCTATTATACTTTTCCCTAGTGCCTTTCTATATAAAGGCATGTAGGGCCTCCAATAATAAACAATTTGTTTTGGTTCTAACAACCTTACCTTCCAACAAGCCATCTTCTCTAGGAGGGCAATGAAGTATCTGTAGTAGAGAGCACCTACAATGAGGGCTAGATCTAAGTGGACAAGCAGTAGCTGGCCTCTTGGAGTAAAGAGCACGAAAGCCACAACATTTTAATCAATTTGAATTCAAACTGATCTGATTTGATTAATATGCCTGTAAGTATGTTGTTTATATGGGAGGTTATGTGCCCAAATTGGTTCTATTAATAATTTAGATGATCCTATTGGTCTCTCCGCAAGTTTATCCCATTTAATCCGGTGCTTGGGTGTGGCTAAACGTCCCAGCTTCATCACTAATATTCACTGCTGAAGATGTTGGTTCAAGCTCTCAGTGATGGTTATTCTACTAATTGACTTCTCTAGGAGAGTGTAGTTGGTGAGGTTTATGGGGAAAATCCAGAATAATTTAGGAGATTTTTTTTGGAAAACTTGTTTACTTCCACCTGTTTTTCTCCTGCTAATAGTTGAGAGCTTGGAAAACCTTATTTTGCAGCGTTTAACATGGGAACATCAAATCCTGCAATGCAACAGCAGCAGCAGCAACTAAGTGGACAAGGTGCTTTTGGAAACATGTCAACAAATGCCCAGAATCTACAAGCTGGAATCATTGGCCATCAGACTACAACTCAGAATCCCAATTTTTCACAGCAGCGGCAGCTGAACCCGCAATAGCAGGAAAACATTGATTCTGAATATCAGTAGCTTAATTGTGTATGCTTCTAGCTGATCCATGCACCTTGTTATCTTGTATCATCTCACTCTTTCTTTTCTGCACTTGGTCTTCTGTCAGCTTAAATGTTATCAACCTGGTTATGCCAATTTTGAGTGGCAGCGGCTTCCATGTGCTATATCCCGTTATATGCAGGGGCTTTCACATAAATGAAATTTGATTTATTGCTACAGCCTCATGCTAGATACTATATGGTAAACACTGCTGGAATCGAAAAAAAAAGGCTTGAGTGAGGCAATGTGATGGTTTCTTTTTTTTACCCCCGAGAATAAAAGGGTAACTCTTTGCATTCAACCTCAAATATTACAAAGAAATTGACCATAAGACCAACAACCAACAATATTTGGCTAAACTATGAGCACAAGAGATAGCCTCTCTAGGGACCTTAATCACTTTGAACTGAGAATATTACATGAGAATTTTCCTGCATTTGGGAATGTGTCGTTTGAGCTTCCATTGAAGTTGAACACTACTTGTAATCTGTAACTACCCTATTTGTTGCATCACTTTGAATCATGTCATACCAGCAATTCATTTTCAAGGCAAGTAAGAGACCTTGATGTATTGGAAGAGTTTCTTCAGTTGGGTCAGGAGTGTTGAACTTTTTCACTTGAGTCATAAGAATGGAACCTTCACTATCCAAGGAGACTACAGCTACAATTGTCTTGCCTTCTTTAATCGTTGCATCCACCAGAATTCAACAGTAGTTGGCTGCTAAACACCCAGAACACCAACATGCCTAGCAACCCCATCTTGAATGGTTGACAGTGAAATAAGATTTGCAAGTAGCACAAATCTGCTGTGTAAAAATGTGACATAACCCACCACTCTCTTCACTACATTTAGGGGATCTGGGGGGACTCCTCCCAATGCCACATCAAATCTATGTAACCATAGGGAATGGGCCATATACTAAGGGAAAAGAAGAGGGTAAATGTAACATCTCAAAAAGCTTGATTAGTTCTATATGTTATTGCATAAGCGCTGATGTATTTAATTTTGATAATAACAAAATATACATACATTATGTTATTCTTGAATAATTAACATTTCATGTGGAAAGGAAGAAATATCTAAGTTGGCATATCAAAGGATAGACCTAACTTGTCAAGCTCACAAGCAAGATCTATCGTGATCACCATGGATGGAAGACTAAGTCCCAAAGAGACTTGAAGACCAAAGCACCAAAGAAGAGAAATTCAAAAGGCAAAGTGTTTTGTACTTATTTCTCAAAATGTTGTATATTTATTTTCTTATCTTAAACATGATGTAAAAGGGCCAAAGATTATTAATCAAACCATAAATAACACCTACATAGCTAGTAGACACTTAGGAAAACCTTAGATTTAGAACCAAAACCTAAACAAAAATATCATGCACTAATCGAACTTTTAACAACTTCATCAGAGGTCCAATCCTTCACTAATCAAGTATCTAATACTTTCATTAGTTGACTTAAAACATAAATAAGTTGTCTAACCATCTGATTAAACTTCCTCTAAATTGAATGCTGGCACTCAACGTTTACTCTATTCAATCAAACATCTAAACACCCATTAAAGATCCTATACTTAAACATTAAAGCTAATAATTACATTTTGGAAACTTAAACCTCAAGATTGTGTCAAAATATTTGATCAAAATTTATTTAGCTTCTTAAACATCTAATAAGCTACTCGGGTGTTTGCCTGACATTTTAACTAGACAATTGACTATATTATCAGAGGACCTATATTTCAAAATAAGTTGTCGAACCAACAAATCAAATGATCGATATTCTATCCTTTTTGGCTTTTATTCACAACTCAAATCAAACAACACACCAATCACCTCTGATGTTTGATTTACCCTTCATTAGATGCTTGCCGACCTTTCCAAAAATCTGATAATATTCTAACTGTTGCAAATCTTTTTGCAATCTTTTTTAAACTCAAGACACTCTTGACGAAACCTCTTCCAATGGCTAATAAACCATTTCAAGGCCTTTGTAAGCCATTCTATGAGTTCTATAAATATCCCTTAGCTCTTATGAACTCACAACTATTAGAGCTCAAAAATTGCTCTTACAAACACAAAGGCTCAAGTGTGCTCTTCAAGCTCTCTTGTGCTCTTCATCATTAATATGAGAGCACATCCTCAATGGGCTTTCAACTTCTATCTACATACCTTAAAGGGAAGCAATCTTGAACCTATAGATGCTAGAAATCCTTTCTAACTTTGGGTTCTATAGAAGAACTTGTATTTTTGTGTCTCTGTTGTACTTGGGTATTACCAACCATGTGCAAATCAAAGCCCACACAAATTGATAATGTGTAATCAAAGCATAAACATGTGTATTCTTCATTTTTGCAATCCGAACCTCAGATCGATGATTCGAAAGTATGATTAGCTTCCTAATGTCATGAAGATTCCAATGGTATATTTCATGCAACGATTGAACCTTTGATATGTGAAACACATGTGAATTATAAGCAAACCTTCGTGCAACCCACCTTGGAAATCACATTGTACAAATGACCTTCATTTGGAAATTCGTGAATTTTATCGAATTCCTTGTCTCGTAGCGATTCTAATGATACATATTCTGCAGGAATCAAAGTTCATTTGATCAAGTTACGGGAGAGAGAGGGAGAATAGGAGAGAGAGGGGTAGAATGAGAATGAACGAGCAATGCATGACAACAAATGCAGTGGCAATGGCATCAGTGTCAAGGTGAGCCCTCCCTCCTTTTCATTTTTGGCTTCATTCCTTCTTTCGTGCATGCACGTAAACAAGAGAGTGTAGGGAGAAAGGGAAGAGGAGAGAAGATGACAACAAGGAGAGAAGTCGAGGCCAAGGAGGAGGAAAATGGTTGACGGCGACCAGCAATGGCAAGGTAGGAAGACGAGCACTGACATGCATGGGTGCACCCATCACACAAAGAGAGTGAGAGAGAAAGAGAGAGAATGATGAAGAGAGTGGGAGAGGAGGGGTTCGTCATGCTCGTTCATGATCGGTCAAGGGCCACCGAAGGCAAGCCCAACAAGAGAACCTTCCCCTGCGTGAGCATGTGGTTGAGTGCATGCTTGCATGCATGAGCGTGTGAAGAAGAAACGAAGAAGAGAAGCCAAAGGAGAGGAAGAAGAAAGGTTGAAGGGATAGAAAAATTGCATTTCAAAAATTACAAGTTTTTGATATTTCATTTTAGTGCCTATGAACGAATTTGGTTTTATTTAAGATATAATGGTCAGGATTATTTCATGCATATCGAGAGCATCCGAGGTTGGAATCTAGTGATTTAGGACCCAATCTCAAGGTTTTCGAATGTGGCGAACATATCCGTACTATTGGATAAGACAAATTTCGCTCTAATTTTGGAGGTGTAAATTAGAGGGCGTATTCACATGAAATCACGCAAAAGGGGATTCGTGTGCATGTACTCACATGCATGTGAGGTAGGATGCCACCTTTTGATATATTTATACTCCCTTTTTTTTATTCAAACACTCTCTTGACATTCGTACACATAGTAGGAGATTAACTTGATTGATTGTCACTGTTTTTTTTATTACTATTTTGATATCACCACACCTGTGCTTGTTAGCCCTCATGGGAATGCATGAGTTGATTATAAAATTTATTAAATGTGAGATTGTGATTGAGTTCAAGATCAATAAAGATTAATTTGTACATTATTATCCTGATCTAATTACTTGTATAATGTCTAATTTATATCAACAGAACCTTATCATCGCATACACGAAATGAACTCTATTTTTCATAAAACTAACATCATTGTGATTATTAAATAATAAATTAATTGGAACCACTATCTACAGTTGGAAACTAAATAGTTTAGCAATCAATTTGAGAGTAATGTCATCTAAACCCTTTTATAACTATGAATTAAATTCAAGAAATACAGAAATTGTCAATATTATGCCATAAATTATTTAATATCAATTCTTTGAGATAATTGTGGAGTTGCTTAGTACAATCTAATATTAGTTAGTTGCCTAGGTCATTGGTTGGTTAGTGATCGTCTATGACCAAGGAGTTGCATGCCTCCCTGTGACTCAGGCTTATCGCCAAGTTGGGTGCGATCTTAGTGTTCTTTTACATCGAACGTGCAGTATTTTGTCTATTGGTATTGTGGAGAGAAGAGCTATCCTGGGTAGACGACACCTTATGTCTGTGATGTAACTAGCCCCGAGTTTGTTTTTAAGGTCATATGCCGATCACGTCTCAGTTGTGGGTTCTCGAGGTGGGCACGACACCGCTGGCCCTGATTAAGTCCAATCCGAGGGGCTTTATGGGTAGTGACGAGTCTAGATCAATAACTCAAATTTATCACAGAATAAGATGACCAGTGATTGACAAAATAAAAATTGAACCTATGCTTAAGTGTCCACTAATTGATGTTACTATACTCTGAATAATTAATTAAACTTAACTATGAGGACCCGAGTCTCGTCAAGTGACAGAACCCGGGACACCGTGTGCTGCCAACTAGCACAAACACTCACAAGATCGCAGTCACGTAACACACAGCCATAAAACATCAATAGCCAACATTCATTCATGATGCATTAAATGAAAGAAAACTAAAGTACTGACAATATAATTAAAATTCACCATAACACAAAAAGTAATCTCCTACTATGTGTAATCGGAGGCATGGATTCAGCTACAATGTGGTGTTAGGCAAGGATGCCCGTTAGCCCCGTTGGTCTTCAACCTTGCTGTGGATGGACTGGCCAGGTATGCTTGTAAACTAGCTGAGGCTGATGTCATCAAAGGATACTCACTGTCTAATAGAAGAGCTATGGCCCCTATAATCCAATACGTAGACGACACAGTATTCTTTGTTGAGGGGACAACTACTGCAGCCCAAGCATTAGGACATATGGTGAACATCTTTGGGGATCTGTCTGGCCTAAGATTAAACAAGGAGAAATCCACCCTGATATGTTTTAGCATGAATGAGCAGGAGCAATATGCATTGTCAGCCACGTTGGGAACTCCTCTATCAAATTTGCCAATCAGATATTTGGGACTGCCATTGAGGTATTCAAAGCTACAGAAGAGTGATTGGAATGCCCTCTTTGACAAGATTTCTGTTAAGCTGGAAGGATGGAACAGTAAGTTCCTATCTAAGGGTGGAAGGTTAATCTTGTTAAATTCTGTTATCACTTCCATTCCGGTTTTCTACTTTTCCAGCTTCAAAGCTCCGAAATCTATTTGGAAACGGTTAGATTTGATGTGAAAGAAATTCTTTTGGAGAGGTGCGCGACATGAGGGTAAGTTCATGCAACCACTGAAATGGGCACATCTATGTCACCCCAAGGAAGAAGGTGGGCTAGGGATTAAAGCGCTTAAAGAGTTCAATGAAGCCTTATTAATTAAATGGGCTATCAAAATTCTAAATGGGGAGGAAAGGTTATGGACTGAGCTTATTAATGATGGCTATGGCTGCTCCAATGGTGCTCTGAACAGATTATACCCCTCCAAACCCTCCCCATTTTGGCATTCTGTCACTCAAGCTATCAAAGATAATTGGCACTTATTGCAGCCGGTTCTTGGAGATGGCAGGCACTTCAGTTTCTGGAAAGAGCAGTGGATGTCATTGGGCGCCCTACAGGAGGCTTATCCAAGGGTCTACTCGGCTTCTACTGATAAGGATGGGGTGCTAAATAACTTTTGGTCTGAATCTGGCATGTAGGGAGGGGACCAGATTGTGGGAAGAAAAGCAGCGCCTAATTTCAGACCTACAAACCAACTGTCCAAGACTCGGTGTGGAGGATACTTATGCATGGGATGGCATCTATATGACTCAACGTGCCTATGGAAAAATTAGGAGTTCCAACAGTGGTATGGGAGGTGATTATATTGATAAGAAACTATGGCTGTTGAAGATCCCTCTCAAGGTACAAATATTTCTCTGGTTATGTAGAAGGGATGGTCTGATAACAGGAGACCTTAGGCACAGGAGGATGGGGATAGCTCTGCATGAGTGCCATCTCTGTGGGATGCACACTGACAGTTTGAATCATTTGTTTTCCTCTTGTTTGGTCACTGACACGACTTGGAGAAAAATGTGCAACAAGGTTCTTCCATCATGGGAATCTTTATGGCGTGGTTTTGGGATAACTGGGAAGCCACATTTACGCATGGTGGTGACTCTCTGGTGCGTGTGGAGAGCGAGGAATGAGAGACTATTTTAGGAGAGACCAGTTTGTTGCGTATAAATTGTAAATGAGTGCTGATCCCTCATACATAGATGGAGATACAATTTGTAGGTCTCTTTATATTTCTTCTTGTTATTAATAAATTGCTCTCTCGGATTGCTATAGTAGTACGATAGCTTTCCTTTCAGTTTCAAAAAAAAAACACAAAAGTAAGGAGAGTCTCCTACAATCACCAAAAGACAGGAAAATAAAATCTAACAGCGGAAAGAAAACTACTACTACGAGCCACTAGTTCAATACGAACTGTCTCCTCAAGTAGGACCCAGTTTCACAAAAGCCCGACCGACGGCAGCCGCTGCACCTGACTACTCAACAACACCTGAGTACAGAACCTAAAACTATACATCAGTGAAAACTAAGTAGAGTAGACAACGAAAGAAGTGGTAACAGTAACAGGAGTACAAAAAAAGGACACTATATCAATAGTTCATCCGTTTATAGTTTATTTGTTAGCTAATTTCATTCATATACCTTGCCCATGTTCTCATAATTTATAATCCGTAAATCGACGTCTTGGGCACAAGACGATCTCGCGTAACTTCCTACGGTGTAAGATCGGTATAAACTATCCTCCTAGCTGGGAAGATCACTTATATCCATCGAGTTGCTACACTCCATCACCCTGGGGTCATTGCAAAAAGGGATAGCGGCTACATCGTGTAGCATGATCATGTGCAAGCGCTACGTACGTTGAACCACAGACAGCCAATGGCCCACCCTCTGGCCAAGAAAGAACCAAACCTCGAGCCCTACATCCCGCTATCCCAGTTGGTCACTAAGCCTAACCAAAGAGTCATGGAGAGGCTAGCAACTCCCCAAATTAGCCCCTGAAATTGGTCTGAAAGGCCAAAGCTACAACCAAATTCCGATGACTAGAAGGGTTAAAACCAATTATCTTATCCTTTTAATTCCCGACATATCCTTCGTATTGATTTATAACAAATTCCAAATAACTATATCTTTTATTTTCATCAAATCAAGCCATACTTAATAATCCCACATTATTTAGTCCAGGATTATCAGATATTCACATTAACCTTAAATGTATCAGATAATTTCCAAATTACGACAATGGTCCCATACTATTTATCCATCAATGAACCCAACGGAACTTGTTTCACAGAAATCGGAATTCGTTTTACACATGCGATAGCAAGAGTATATATAATCATTAATTATTAATCCTTCTCATAAAAATAGGTTCTTTCTTATTTAAAGTGCCCATAATTCAAGGAAACTACCAGAGGAGTTCCAAATTCAACAATAAGGGCAGCATAGGCAGATCAAGTGGTACATGCGAGAGATCACACTCAACGAATCCATAGGCACCCAAAAACCATACGAGGTCGAGAGGAGGGGTAGACTCCTCTACCTAATGTTACCGAAGGATCACGGTGACTCCAAATCATGCGCACAAGGCCTGGGGCAGTTTCCACGCTACCTCAGGATTCGCACATGCACCGAGGATAAGACCTGCTTCACATGGACCAACAACAAGGTAGGAGACACCTAGTCACGTTTCTAATTTTTTACTATAGAAAATGGGATCAAAAGTGAAAATAAAATATACCAATGTGTAGTACATGTCGATACAATTCCAACGGTACCTTGTTTACTGAAAATCGAGGTTGGAAAGGCCGCGAACTGCTCGAAATAGTGCGAAGGGGTCCTAAACCAAATCGGTTCAACCAGACCAATCAACCGGACACGTTGACCTACCCATGCACGCAAACCAATCGCGACATGCGTCACTCGTCGATTCATCCTCATGCTCACCTGCGGATCGCGTTCACCGCCGCGCCACAGCCGCTGATCGTGCCACGTGTCGCGATATGCCACACCCACCCTCACATGTTCTCACTCACCTTCCCGCACACTCATGCTTCGTTTACGCTACACAGGTCGCTAATTGGGCATGTGTTGCCAAATCCAATGCTCCAAGTCACCCACCGCCACAGCCGCCGCAACTTTTGTGATGGGAAGCCGCATTTTGTGGATTCGTAAACGGGTCCTAAGAAAAGTTTTTGAAATTTTTGAAAAGGAAAGTCTTAAGGCTTTCCCTCGCTTTTCCTCTCTCAATTAAGAGGTTTAGAGCTTAATGACGACCCAAGGACCCAAGGGGTCCTTATATAGGTCCATAGGTTGTTGCAAATAGGTTTAGTAGGGTGAAATACCCAAATTACCCCCAGGGGTGGGTCACCTTACATTTAGGTCCTTGTTGACTTCTTTTGGTCATAACTATAGCTATACACCTCGGATTTGCACAAAACAAATGTCGTCGGAAAGCTTGCGACAAGAGGAATCCAACGGTTTGACATATGACACCCTTTTGACAACATTTGGATAGGAGTTGACTCAAAATACGCATTTTTTGGCAATTTAAGGAGGTGCTGACAACAACACCAAACCACAACTGGGTTTCTAGGTTTGAATTGACCCGGATCACCTTGAAATGACTCGAAACCTGAATTTTATGACATTACATTAATAATGCATTCCTATTGGCCTACTACCTTATGGTTTTTGTTGTTCTTCTGTGTTTCCAATTTTTCATATTATTTATATTAATGCCTATTCTTGTTGCCTATAGTTAGTTGCCTAGATTTAGATGCATTCTACTAGGAATTTTCTCGTTAGCATAACTTTAGACACAAGTGAATTGTCACGGGTACTGACAACGATCGGAGAGTTTTTGAAGTGGGGTGCGGAGCAGTAACTCAGGAGACATTCAGTTACTATTTTTTAACTTGATTCCCTCAACTTGAAGGGAATCAATTCACCATAACAGGAGATAATTAATGGATTATGATAGGTAACTATAATTATATATTAACTTGCTTAGATTTGTTGAATTTGGGTGTTAGTTGCATTAGATTTAGGTCATTATGTACATAATTGCGTATTTGCATGATAGGGGTAAAAGTGTCATTTTGAGCCTATTTTGTGCTAATTTGAGGCCTTGCTATGTGCAGAAATTCTTTACTTAGGCTCATAAGGAGAAGAAGTAAGAATATAGGTCACCAAAGCCTCAATTGAGAGAACAAGAATCCATTCAAGACTTGAAAACCCTAACCCTAACCTAGTCAGAACCTGTCTATTTTAGCCTTACCCAAAACCCCAATCCTAATACCTAATCTTAATACTAAACTAGCTCCATTTAGCTCCATAAGCCCTTGCTTTAACCCTAACCTTCATCCTAAACCAAGTCCTAATAGCCTAGCTCACATTCTAGTGACAGTAGCTCAATCCTAGTCATAATCCTATCTTCTAGAAGTCTCTACCTTATCCACAAGTGCAACATAATTTTTTTTACACTAAATTGCCAAAAATATTCTTTGAAATTAATTAATAAAATGTGGCAATTAATTTAACTAGGTTTCAATCACATCCCATAATTTTAGAAAATCAAGATTCTAATTTCAATCCTAATCCCGAAATTCGTGACACCCTAACACACCTTCAGTATTTTGGCCATAACTTTCTCATTTTAAATCCAAATTGAGTGATTCAAGTTGCATTTGAAAACTAATTTCAAGGAATTCAGCCTTCCATTTGTGTGTAACTTCAAATTCGGAACATATGAAAGGAGAACATTGAAGACAATTAGGGATTCCTACTTTCCTATTTAGATAAACCTAAACCAAAACCTAATTTTGAAATCCTAAACCCTAGCCATGCCCTCCAAGAAGGCTATGGATGTCCACCCCCTCCCCTTGCACCTATAAAAACACCACATGGCCTCTATTAGTTGCAAACAACTCTCCTCCTTGCTCCTTCCTCCTTAGGTCTTATTTTACCTCCTTAGCCTCTTCTTCCTCCTTTCTTCTTCTTCTTCTTCTTCTTCTTCTTCTTCTTCTTCTTCTTCCTACCTCCACCTTCTTTTTCCTTCTCCTTCCTCTCCCACCTTCTTCCTACACCTTCTAATTAGCTTTTAGATTACCTTAGGTGCTTACAAACTCCCATCACCAGTTAGGTTCTCCCTTTCCTCTACCTTCTACTTCAACTTCTCTTTCTTTAGGTTCTACTTTGACTTGTACTCCAACTACTTCTTTGACTTCCCTCCAATCTTCTCCAAGCATCCCTCTACTTCCTGAAGGTCATGGCAGGTTCTTCTTCACCATCGTCGCGAACCTCTACTTTCATCTCGAGATTCATGGCTACCTCTTCTCTTCTCTCTCTTTCTCTACTTCTTTCTCTACTTCTTTTTCTTCTTCTAAGTTGTAGTTGTGAACTCTTTAATTATTAGAAATATATTTATTTTTATGTTTTCATCTCTCACTATTCTATTTACTTACTAGTTAGTTGTTTAATTGCTTCCTTATCTCATAAATCCAAAAAAAATAGTGTGTGGGAGTGTTGTGTTTTCTACAATCTGCAATTTTCTCACTTTTGTAAATTTGCAATCTCGCTTTTTGAAATTCACTCCGATTATTTCACACTTCCAATTAAGAAGCAAACCAACCAAAAGCCTCCTTAACATAAGACTTGGATGCTCATATATTATATTTTTAATCCATTACGAGTTTAAAAAATTAATTTTGAGCAATCGCGTAACTTACTCTACAATGACATAATTTAACCTTAAGTAGGTTTTACACATCACTTTCTGGCATTGTTACCTGGGAGGTGACGCATTAGGTTGCTTTCTATTGCATGCATTTGGATTTATCTTTCATTTAGTTTGCATTTTTAGTATTAATCCATTTGTCTTTGCTTTGGTTGTGCATTTTGTTGGAAGATTCAAGCCTTAGGCCAAGTCAGACTAGCCCAATTAGGTACGTGTCTCTCCACTTAGATTAGAACTTGCATTAGTTAGGTTTGCATTGAAAAAAGCACAATAAAAATAAAATTATAGTTAACGCCCTAAAACATGCACGACATTAGAAGATATTTGTTTCTATGGCATTCATTCTAGGATTAAGCTACCTTTAGTGGACTCATTTTTCCATGGTTAACTTTCCTAAAATCATCACACGTTCTTGCATTGGACTTACTTGTTAAAGGAAGTTACATCACCCATAATGATTTTGTTTGCGAAACCCTAAAAGAGGTAGGCAAAACCCTAAAACACGTAATAGCAAGGCAAGACTCTAAAAGATGTACATTTGTAATAAAGGCCTTGTTTGCTTATTTTCCATTGCACTACACACTCAATTAATCTTTAACGGCAAATACCCCCTAATGCCCAACACATTCCAGAGCACAATTATCCTAGCCCTAATTGAAAGTGAGTAGACGTGCCCTAGGTAGAATTTACTATCTTGGTGTAATAAGGTAAGGCTACTTGGAATCAAGGCCTTGTCTACTTGGATCAATCGATGACTAGATGGAACGATGTGGTAACCGCATTAACCTCTAGTGGTGATCCACCATGTGGGGTGTCCTAGGGGATCCCAATTGTACCTAGATTAGGTTCCATAGGGTTACATCTCATAGTTAGAAATTGTTTGCTTGATTCGCTTAGTTACGGGCACACATGTTCTCTCTCATTCTATCCTTATCCCCTTAATTCTTCCAACACACAAAATGGCTTGTAACTCTTATCCTTCAAACTTCTTCTATCCCCAACAAGATTATACTGCTTATCCTAATTCAACCCAACAATATTCATCTTCCAATTAGGATATAACTCTAATTAGGGATACAACCCAGGATTGCAATATCCAGATCAAACTCCTTATCCCCAAAACGCTTGTAACCTAAATCCCAATTCGACTCAACCATACCCATCCTCAAATTGGGATAACTCCACATCTAATCAAGGATATCAACCTAGATATCAAAGCTCCTATCCGCCTAATTCCAATCAATGTTTCCAATACTTAAATTAAGATAACTCTAATCGGGGTCTGATCACCAACCTAGATACCAAAACTCTTATCCTCCTTAAAACCATCCTAAATATGGGTCCACACCCTTTAATGATTATTCTAATTAGATCTGCAACTTAGGAGGGTATCTAAGCCCTTACCTTACCCAACATAGTTCCTAAAATGAGTCACTAGAGCCAATTGATTACTCTTACTTGACCCACAAGTTGGAAGCTAATAAAACGTACCGATCCTCAATCTTGGTCCCCTGATGAAGAATTTGATTGGGACGATGACTTAGATACGAATTATTTTGGAGCAGAACTAAGGGAAAAATGGTGCCTCTAGAAGAACTACATCCAGAAAATGATAGGATAGAAGGCCCACCTAAAAATCTTAATTCCAACACTGATTTTCGTTTAGAACCTTCTCATCCCACACCCCCTAATCTTCAACATCTTATCTAAAGCCCACTGATGAGCATAAATTTTGCGAGAAAAGTTAGGGTTTTGGAGAACCCATCGTCGTAGTCGCAAAACTCGCTACCAAATAAAATTTATCGAAACTCAAAGGGAGTCCCGGGTTGAACATGGGAAGGCGACGTTTTGTTTCTTGAAATATGCATTTTGCTTCATTTCTTTTTGGTATTTTTGAGGCTTTGTGATTTTTTTTGTTTTTTTATAATGAAGAACTAACCAATATAATCTACTGGCGATAACAAATAAAGAGAGGGAGAGTATAGAAATGAAAGAAATATGATATATCAAAATACTGTTTGTTACACTAAACAGAGATATGCTAGGCAAAATAACAAAAGAATGAAGATGAGAAGAAATCTCCCAAAGCAACTGTCTGGCGAGACGATGGTGCTTGGCAGTGGCTTGGACGGAGGAGGTGAGGTGCTTGGACGTTGGGGATGAGGCACAAGAAGAATCCGGGTAGAGGGCTGCTTGACCGAGCTATAGGAATGGTGATAAGGAGGTGGAGGTGATCGTCTACCTGAATGGAGGTGAGGAGATGGCTCTGGGGTTCCCTATGAAGGTGATGTGATGTGGGAGGAATATTTGGTGGAGGGATAGGATTATACACTAATAGGGAGCCTTTAGATCTTGGGAATGGAGCTTTTGGGAGCTTGGTAGGCTTCTTGATCTCTTGGGTAGGTGGGAATAGCATAGGTAGAGATGAAGTCAAATGGGAGGTGTAGGTGGGTTTATATAGGTGTAGGAAAGGGTCTTCCACGGCCATACATCAAAGGCTGCGTGCAAGACACATGCCGCACGTGCACCACCCACGCACAGCTGCACGTAGCTCAGCGCATGCACGCGCACATCACGCTCTCAGCACTGGCATTTCCGTGCAATGCAACTAGATGGCATTGGAGCGTTTGTAGCCACTAGATGTTCATCAAAGGGTGGAGAGAGAGAGAGAAGGTCCTGCACTCCCAAATCGTGCGCATCACATCTTTACTAGCGAGGGTGAATGCCAGTCGTTGGATTCACACTGTCTAGCTGAGGAGAGTGTGCGGATCGCGCCTTCGCATCATTTTGAACGTGCACGTATCACGCCTCTTCTAGATCAGACAGCAGAGAGCAGTTGCAGCCGTCTTCAGTAAGCGCACCAGATCGCACGATGGGTGCACATGTGATTCAACTTGCATCCGCACGTTATCGCATGTGTGTAGATCTCATGGTGCTCAGAGCACCACGTCGCCACTTCCTTCGCCTCTCGATTGCCCATCGACGGCTCAATTTTCACCCGCGCACGCTCAGCGGATTAAATTCACTCGCAAGGCTTCGATTAGTCATCTGTGAGTGGCGAGTAGAGGCGTCGACCGTTGCGTTGCGAATGCATTTACATTGAGTGTTGGAATTGAAGCTCACTCACCCACAACCACTGGATCTTGATCCAACAGTTGAGATTGCGTGAACTCTTCTCTGCTTGGCTCAAGGCGGGCGATGTGGCCTCTTGACAATTGTTGGATTCGAATCCAACGGTAGAGACTTCTCAAGTGTAGCTTGGAAGGAGCAGTTGCGGTGGGCTAGAGGGTTGCGATGGGTTGGAGGGCTGTGATGGCACCACATGGCGCCATCGTGGCCATCCAACTTCTTGTAGAGGGTGCTACAAAGCTCTGATCGAAGTGGTTTTTGCACTGATGGACTGCGATCGTCGCTCCGGATCCATCCATACATTCGAAGCCCATAAAGATGTTGCATTGCCCCCTGGCCATGAAATGTTGATATTAATATACGAATTACACACATTATCCTAAATGCAATGTAATGAATGTTATGTACTATTCACAATGCTACATGCAATGTTAAGCTTCGGATTTGTCATAAGTTAGCATTTTATCATGAATAACTGCATATTTATCACCCATCTAAGTTGAATCTTGATTTTAGGTTTAACATAAAACAAGTCCAAGTCACTTGCTCAATACTTGAGGCTAAACAATTGGAGCTAATGAAGCAAAATTTGAAGTTGATTGAGATGAAAATCTCTATGATGAATATGCTTCAACAATTGGACAAAGAGAGCCAATAGAAAATTTAAACACACATCTTGATTTTATGAAGGCATTACAATAAGGCTTGTGGGTGATTGAATTTACTAAACTTGAACCAATCGAACCCCTATTGATTCTCCTATGACTCCAATGTCGGAAGAGACCTTGGTCCAAGATCTAAAAGATGTTAATAGATTGAATGATGATTATAAAGATTATGAGGATGAGACTAAGGAGGCAAATTCCAATTTTATTGAGGACACTAAGGTTGATGCCTCAACTGATTTAAATGAAAATCCTTATATTGAGGAAGAATCTAATTTTGAGACATCTAATCATGAAGAAGGGCCAACTAAGGAAATCGATTCTAACCATTTGAATTCCGAATCAACTAAAGGCCCTTGTCTTGACTTAGGTGAGGTGAAAGATAATGAAAGGATTTCTGAACCTATTGATGAATTAAAATTAATAGCTTCACCTCTCAATCAAACCCCGAAGAGCCTATACTTGAATCAATTAAATTTGAAACTAATGAACCCAAGTCTGATTTGATTATTGATGACTGAATTGTCTTAGACTCTAAAGGGGTTGAGGAAATCCAGGTTGACCTGGGGACTAAATCAAATCAACTGAAGGATATGAATAAAGAGTTAATCATTCTCGAAGAAAATTTTGAGATGATTTGTGAAATTTAAGGGTTCTTCTTGATTTTAAACTCCCTACTTTTTATAAAGACCCTTATGATCCTTTTAATCTTGACTTGAGAAAGAACATGGAACCTAAGTATGTGCAATCACTAGACTATCAATTTGAGTTAAATTGAAAAGGGACACAATCTTCTTACTCTGACTATCTTTTGTGTGTCCGACCTTTTTGACTTGGGTTACATGGACCTAAACCAAAAATTGAGCCTCATGTCCGTAAGCTTAAAGACAATTGGATGTCCACCCTTTTGGAATGGGGTTGCACCACCAACTAGTCCACATTTGTGGAAACTTGACTTTTGGACTCCATGATTACATCTTGACTTTAATCTTATTCATCTTTGTGGATAGAAATGAAGCATCTTCTTGAGTTTACGCCTAGTTGAAAACATAAAATTTAGCATTTGTTGGGAGGCAACCTAACACAATTTTGCACGTATATATTTGGATTCATATTAACTTATATATATTTAGGCTCTCTATTTTTAGGAGTGGCTGGTCTAGCTTCATGGTTGTAACTCAAAGTTTTGCAAGTAATATCCTCCCTTTCTTTACCTTTCAATGTATTTTTTATCATACAATGAGGACATTACATAAAATAGGCATGGAGGGTGGGTAATATTTTGCTGAGTTTATTTTATCTAGTTCCAGATGCTTTTTATAGATATAAAAAAATGAAAATTTTGAAAAAGAAAATATGAATTGTGTCAGGATTATGGTTAAATTTTAAGCATTTAGAAGTCACCAACTTTAAGAGTATGTATCGAGAGTTTTTCGCTTAGACTGTTCAGCTTGTAGTCAACTTAATAGACTAGGGTACTTCCTTAAATGCAAATTTGTTTCCGAGTACTTGACAAAATCTATTGATTTAGGTTAGAAGCTGACAGAGATGGCAATAAATGGCTTTTCCATCCATTTACACTTAAATATGAAGTTTGAGTATCTCACATTTACACTTACACCCTGATTTCACTTGTGGCAACTACATATTAAGAACTTAATTTCACAGGCATGATTGTTATGTTGCACTGGGTATGCTCCCCAGATATAGGGTATTCAGATCCCAGCCTAGCACTTACACTTTCACAGGTATGGCTATTATGTTGCACTGAGTATGTTCCCCAGATGTAGGATATTCAAAGCCCAGCCTACCATCTAGATTCCCACATAACTCTGTTGAAGTGAGGTTCTGAAACAACCTTTTGGATGAGTCCCATGTATATGTATATATATAATGCAAAAAAAAGAAAAAAGAAAAAAGAAAGAAAAGAAATGAAACAAAAATATATATTAGTGCATATTCAAATATGCATTGCAAAATAAAGAGGGTGCCTCTTACGGTGTCATCCCGAGGCATCGGAGTGTAGGGCCCTCCCTATAGTTGTATATAGTAATAAATAAAAAGGGGAAATGATTCCATTTTTGTAGTAAGGCTGATCTAAAGTTGAGTGAGCGGGATGATAAGTGAACTCAATACGTAACAAGTGGAACTTCTAAATATAGTTGCCACTTGTCGAGTCAGTTTCACGAGAACAAGAACTCAAATTTTCCGTTTCTTGCAATCCTTTGGTGGAGCTTAGAGTCGTAGAATCAACTCTAGAAACTGATGACTGCGAGATACAGGAATTTGACGAGATTTGGCAATTCGTATTTAAAGCGATAGGCTGAAGCTATTGAGTCTTTGCATATGAATTTCCCGTGTCTTTCTTTAGTTGATGATGACTAGTACCTCCTTTGTAAAAATCCTAATTCAAGTTTTGATTTTCTTCATAGTTTTGCTCGGATTAGCAAAACCTAGGCATGGGGGTGTGATAAGTGAGCATAATTATATGTTAGCACGCTTAGATTTGTTGGTTTTGTGCATTAGTTGTTGGTTTTGGATGTTAGTTGCATTAGATTTAGGTCATTACGTACATAATTCATATTTGTATGATAAGGGTAAAATTATCATTTTGAACCCATTTTGTGCTAATTCAAGGACTTGCTATGTACAGGAATCCTTTACTCAAGCTCATAAGGAGAAGAAGCAGGAATACAGGTCACCAAAGCTTCAATGGAGAGGAGAAGAATCCATTCAAGACTTGAAAACCCTAGCCCTAACCTAGTCAGAACCTTCTTATTTTAGTCTTACCTAAAACCCTAATCCTAATACTAAACCAGCTCCATTTAGCTCCGTAAACCCTTTCCTTAACCCTAACCTTCATCCTAAACCTAGTCCTAAAAACCTATCTCACACCCTAGTGACACTATCTCAATTCTAGTCCTAATCCTACCTTCTAGAAGTCTCTACCTTATCCACATGTGCCAATAATTTTTGTACACTAAATTATCAAAAATATTCTTTAGAATTAATTGATAAAATGTGGCAATTTATTTAACTAGGTTTCAATCACATCCCATGATTTTAGCAAATCAAGATTCTAATTCCAATCCTAATCCCAAAATTCTTAATTGCCTGACACACCTTTTCAGTATTTTAGTCAAAATATTTTCATTTTAAATTCAAATTGAGTGATTCAAGTTGCATTTAAAAGCTGATTTCGAGGGTTATAACTTTCCCATTATGTGCAACTTCAAATGCGGAACATGCAAAGGTCGAGCATTGAAGACAATTTGGGATTCTTACATTCTTATTTAGATAAACCTAAACTTAAACCTAATTTCCAAATCCTAAACCCTAGCCTTTCCCTCTAAGAAGCCTATGGACATCCACCCCCTCCTTTTGTGCCTATAAAAACATCACATGGCCTCTATTAGTTGTAAACAACTCTCCTCCTTGCTCCTTCTTCCTCCTTCAGTCTTATTCTACCTCCTTAGCCTCTTCTTCTTCCTCCTTTCTTCATCTTCTTCCTATCTCCACCTTCTTCTTTTTCCTTCCCCTCCCTCTTCCACCATCTTCCTACACCTTCTAATTAGCTTTTAGATTACTTAGTTGCTTACAAACTCCCTTCTCTTATTAGGTTCTCCCTTGCCTCCACCTTCTACTTAAACTTCTCTTTCTCTGGGTTCTACTTTGACTTCCCTCTAGTCTTCTCCAAGCACCCCTCTACTTCCCGGAGGTCATGGCAGCTTCTTCTTCACTATCGTTGGGAGCCTCTACTTTCATCTTGAGATTCATGGCTACCTCTTCTCTACTCTCTTTTTCTTTCTCTACTTCTTTTTCTTCTCCTTTCTTCTTCTAAGTTGTAGTTGTGAACTCTTTAATTGGTAGCAATAAATTTATGTTTATATTTTCATCTCTTTCTACTCAATTTTCTTGCTAGTAGTTGTTTAATTGTTTTCTTATCTCAAAAATCCAAAAAAATAGTGTGTTGTGTTTTCTGCGATCCGTAATTTTTGCACTTTCACAAATTCTCAATCTCCCTTTTCAAAATTCACTCTGATTATTTTGTACTTCCAATTAGGAAGCAACACAACCAAAAGCCTCCCTGAGATACCCTAGACTCCCATATATTACACATTTTTAATCACATAACTTGCACTACAAAGACACGATTTAACTTTAAGCGAGTTTTGAGCTTTTTTTTTTTTTGGACAAAGGTTTCGATCATTAAATTACCTCAACCCAATTACAAGAATATAAAGATAATAAGAAGAGTACAACTGCAAGAAAGATAACAAATCTTACAACTTTAATCCTAAGCCTCCCAACAAAATGTAATTAAAATAATTTTACCAAAGGGAGCTAAGGAAAAGTATTGGTGTGCTAATTGATTAACATCCAGGGCCTCTCACACCTAGGCACTTGTTGCAAATTCAAAATTTCTTCTTGCAAGCTCACTAAGGAACAAGTCTAACTCCTTTGCTAGAAAATAGAGTGTAGAAGAACTTTTTAGAGCAAGGAAGAGGAGAATGTTGTGTGTGTGGAGAGAAAGACCCAAAAAACTCTCTTCATAGGCTAGGATGCACCCCTCGAACAATCCATGCCTATTGGAGGCTAATTAAAATTAAAGCAAATCAGTTGTTCAATTTGGACTCAACGGGTAGTTGATATCCGTACTTGATGAATACATGAACTATGTATACAACAAACCTAGTTTAGCTTAGTATACCTAATGAGCCCATCGGGTAGCTCAACTAGTGAGCAGGCTCAACCACTTAAGTGAGAACAGTAGGTCCCCAGTTCGAGTCCGAGTTAACCTAGGGAGATAGGTTTGCAGACTATTTATCCCCCATGCCCAAGGTGAGTATCATCATCTTTTTTTTTATCTTAGTATACCTAGCAATACTCCATTTCATACTTGTATAAACCTAGCATATGCATGCATTATAGCTTAATTGCATGATTGCATCAATTGCATAATTTTCTTAATCTTTGATGGTTCTAATTTTTGCCTTGTCTCTTCTTTAAAAGAATTCACATTTTATGTAAGGAGAAAGGAAGCAAGAAGAAGATTTTGGAAGAAGAATGAAGGGCATGATCACTATATGCACTTGGACTATGGTTGGCGTGATCAAATATGTGCATCATTATATGCACACATTAGCATTAAAGGAAACCAAAACAAATTCCTGACCACCACCTTCCATATAAGCCCAAAATCCAATCAAACATTGCATGATCTGTTGGATTTGAGAGCCTAATTGCATCAATCGGGATGCAATTGTTATATGGTGACCTAGGAATTCATGTTGAAATCAGTGAAATTTGGGAAAGGTTTTTAGTCTCATACTGGAAGTGGACAAACCTCTTAGTGGGTGTAAAAGGCTTTTGCCTCCCATGACTTATGTAGTAAAGAGTGAGGGGTGGGGCTGGGGACCCAGCACGCAAGTGCGCGCACCCTGCCCCGGGTCCAGCTCCGGCTTAGGCTAGGGCATGGTCTCGGGCTCAGGTGAAAATTAATTTGGAACTTGTACTCTTTTGCTACGAACTTTTAATCTCACGATTTTGACATGAATTGGTCGATCAAAAGATAAAATTGGTCGACCAATTATTTTGATCGATCAATGAGTTAAGTTTGGTCAATCAGTTGGTTTGGTCAACCAAAAAGTTAGGTTTGATCGATCAATTAATTTTGATCGAGGAATAAAGTTAATTGGTTGATCAATTATTTATTTCCATAAAATAGGAATTTCCATAAGCATCTGGTCGTGGGCTCTATGTAAGGGTCACGAGGGAGCTCTCATTTGAGACACAACAAGAGCAGAAAAGCTCTCTCCACTCTCTCCCCCCTCTCTTGTTCTTGTCTCTCTTTCTTGGTGCGTTCGTTCGACGTAAGATTGGTAGAAAAATCTCCAATTACTTTTGTCAATCTTGCACAAGGAGATTGAGAGATCCACAAGAAGTGTTTGGTTGATCAAACCATTAAATTGGTAGATCAATCAGGAATTTTGTTGGAAATCAAACTGCCTCGACTTCGTTCTCCTGAGGTGATTTTCGAGGACGTCCACCCCAACACACCTTTATTTGAGGTGGATTGCCATATCTGGAGAGGAGGTCGTTAGACCCCGATGCATCGATATTGTAAGGAGTGATACCTTTTCTAAGGGAAGTCCTTAATGGGCGCTTCGATCGGAGTAATCTCTAACCTTTCTTTGTTTTGTTTATTTATGCTATTGCATGTTATTTTTTCTTTATTTTATTCTGGATCTTGCAAAATCATGTCTATCTTACTTAATTTAATATTTTTGATCTATGCAAAAACATTAGAAATGCATGTGTTTTTATTTATTTTTTTCCTTTATTCATTTCTAATAATAATCTTAGAGAAGGTATCGCTTAGATCTAAAATATTTGGGATGTCGAAAATGACTTTCAAATCACATGTAGACTTATCTGGTATGCTCGAGAAATTTGCTAGGTAAAATTTCAAGTGTTGGCAACAATGCACGAGAATTTGGATGACCACCATTGATTTGATATCGGTGTTGGACATCGATTGCCCAATTTTAGATAAGGAAAAATCCACTCCTAAAAGCCAAAAGGCGATGGATGTGTGGAGTGAGCGCAACTGTATTTGTCATGGTTGCTTCTTATTGCGTTGTCCAATGTGTTTGATGTATACAGCACATCTACATCCACTACGAAGAGGCTATGGGAGGAGTTGGACAAGAAGTATAATATCGAAGATCTTGGTACTGAAAAATACTCTGTCGCAAAATTTCTTAAGTTCCAAATGGTTAAGGGCAAATCGATATCGGAGCAGGCACACGAATTTTTGCTATTGCTTATGGTTTAGCAGAGGCTAAAATAAAGCTTCTTGAGAAGTTTCAAGTTATATCTATCATTAAGAAATTTCCTAAATCTTGGGAGGACTTCGAGATGACTCTTAAGCATAGGAAGGGAAAGATTTCTCTAGATAACTTGATGATAGCTATTTCTATTGAGGAAAAGCATAGGAAGCAGAAACCTGTAATGCCTGTGGAGTCTAAGATGAATGTCATGACATCTAAGGGCAAGGAGAACAAAAATAAGAACAATAAAAAACAAAACGAAGGTCAAACCCAAGATCCAGAGGAAATCCAAGAACAAACCATGCTGGCACTATGGGCAGGTTCAGCATTGGAAGAAGAATTGTCCTTCTAATAAAGCTCAGCAAATGACCACATATGGGAATCCTCAAGTGAATGTGATCATCGAGGAGGCTAGGTGAAATAACCCTTCCAAGGACCGTTGGGAGTTTTCCGGAAAGTTAGGGACATAAACGCGAAAATTTTGACTCTGTGAGTTGAGTGTGTGGGCTTTGCGGGAAAGGAGGGGAAAGTAAGGGGGTATCGCACTATTTTTTCCCCCCTCTCTCCTCACCCCCACACACATTCAAGCACGCACACACTCACACTCCCCCTCCCCTCCAAACTGTAACCCATCTCTACTCAAACCCCTCCACCCCACTCCACCACTTCCACCACCTCCACCTCCTTCCTTGGTCTACCGGCGAGCCACCAACGGCCCTCTCTTCTCCACTTATAGCCGTGCACGGAGGAGAGGACCTCACGTTAGGAGAGTGGAAGAGAGTGTGTGCGTGGGAGAGAGCGAGGGCGTGGGAGATAGGAGGAAGATTGGGGAGCTTGGGTGCGCGGTGGACGAGCTCGAGTAGGAGAGCTCGCGCGCATGGGGAGCGCCTTGCCGCGAATGCATCAGCGAGCACTCGGAGTTGCGAGGGGAGGAGTCGCAAGAGCCCGCAAAAGCTCTAAGGAGCTCCTACAGGAGGAGGTGAGCATGCACACGAGGAGGAGGGGCTCGTGGAGAGAGCCTCTCAACCCTCTGCAGCTGCTGTCATGCTGCGGGTGGAGGCACGAGGGAGACGGGCCACACGAGGAGTTTCTAGATACTGGATTTTTTTCCAGTATCAGACGTCTGGAGCATCTGCCAAACATCTGGAGTGGCAGTGAACATCCAGAGCTGAAGCTAGACATCTGAAAACTCATGGAGTGCTGAGGTAAGCATCCTGAACGTGCATGCATGCGCGTACGTAACATTGCGCTGTCAAAGGTTTTAACCTATGAGTGTGTACGCAGGTACAAGCCTCAGAAAGGTGCGCAAGCACACCCTTCGAGGTACCTTAGGACATCCAGAGACAGTACCAGACGTCTGACGGCACCCCCAAACAACCGAAGGAAGTATTCGATGTCTGGGATCGCCCTCAGACAGTTGCAGAGGGGTTTGGACGTTTGAGGAAGCCGTAGGGAAGCAAGGTGAGTTTCTAACGTCATTTAAGACGCCTGGGCTTAGTCCCAGACGTCTGATTTTTGCAACGGTACGTCGGATTTTTGCAAACGAAGTACCGTTATTTTCCACCCAAGTTTCTCTACATGTTAGTGTCAATTATATATTGTTCTGAACTCGTCTGACATGATTTAGTCACTGGTAAAGGTTTTCAGCCTGTAGCATATTCGAGGCCCACGGAGATGACAGAGTCTGCGATTCTAGCCCCCATTCCTCCCATGTTTTTCCGGTAGAGTGGTTTATTTTAATATTAAGATTTAAATAAATGAAGTGCAGTTTTAGAATAACTTAATTGAACCCTAAGATGTGAGATGAACCCTAGGGCATAAGCGAATGAATATGGCTTGAGCTGTATTGCTTACTTTGAGATACTTGTTAAAACCCTAATCACTAGAAATTGTATTGATACATGATGTGATGCTTCTTCAGTTATAAAAACACGAGCTGCCTATTATATGAATGAGAATCAAAAGATGAACAACGAAATATGCATGTTGAGAAATGAACTGAAACAAATACGAGCATGAACCCTATAGGGAACTAGGAGGAGAAATCCTATATACGGAAAGAATCTCGTATGTAGACAAGAAGTGAGCTGGTCCTTGTGTACGCGGTACCAAGGAAAGCAGATGTCCTTTTAGCGTAAAGGGGAGCTAGCCGCCCCTTGGGTTAAGACCTGGGGTTAGGACTAGTCACTCTACACCGACTCCTGTTCGGCCCTCGCGTACTTGGTATCGAGGTGTGTTACTTAGTGTAGGGAGGGAGCTAGCCGCCCCACGGGGCCCAGGGTTAGGACTAGCCACACTACACCTACTCTTGTTAGGCCCACCGGGCAAATCGGGATAGTCGGACGAGGGTACGTGGACTGTGGAGGGGTAATTACGCAGTAATCATAGGTCTTAATTGACCTAAATTAGGCTAAGACTTAGCATAAGTTAGGGTTATTCGTGCATGCATAAGCATTATCTACATCTTTACTGCTTTACTTTAGCTATGCATAAAATAATGTTATAATGTGCTGATTAAGTGCATGATGTCGATTGCAGGCAATAAGCTGATCAGAAGCTAGATCTGGAGCTGGATCTGGAGCAGCATCTGAAGCTAGATCAAGAATAATAGGTGTTGCAGCAGAGCTGAAGCAGAAGACTTGGATTAGATGTAGGAATAACGATGTAAAGTAGTCAACGTTTGATATTCTATTAAGAAGAAATAAAATAGTAAAATGTGAAGAACTTAGGTCCATCCTAGTCCTAGGATAGCCTAGAGACTTCCCCCAAGCCTTAGTCACCCTTAGATTAGGTCACAGCACCCTAGGAAGCCCTAAAACCCTAGTTCCAACCCTTATCTGGACATCCAGATAAGTTATAGGATGTCCAAAACCCTTAGCCATCTCCCGCACACCTCAAACCCACTTCTGCAGTGTTATTGGGCATCTAGACACTTTGTTAGACGTCCAATTTCTGCAGAATACCCAAAACAGAACCTAGAATTCCCCCTGACTCAGATTGGATGTC
Source organism: Thalassia testudinum (assembly GCA_037157565.1). Classification (NCBI taxonomy): domain Eukaryota; kingdom Viridiplantae; phylum Streptophyta; class Magnoliopsida; order Alismatales; family Hydrocharitaceae; genus Thalassia; species Thalassia testudinum. The sequence goes on from JAZHRO010000031.1 coordinate 154,584,280, forward strand.
CAAAACTGAAGTCTAGACTTCTTATTTGAGTATAGGTCGTTTGATCATGCTTTTGGACGTCTGGAACTGGTCTTCAGTCCCTGTTTTGAGATTCAAGCCTTGATCTTGGATCTCTAGCTCCCTAGACCTAATCCCAACCCCATAGGAACCTAAATTAAGGTGTCCTAACCCTAGTACATCACCTCTAGACCTACCTAAGGACCTAATTAGGTCCTCACCAAACCCAATTGACTTAGATCAAAGTCAATTACCATCACCTAAGTCAATTGGACTCATTGAGTCCAATTGAGCTCAAATCACAACTCACACAAGTTCAATTGGACTTATTGAGAGTCCAATTGACCTAAACCCAACCTAATTGAGTTATTTCACTCTCAAATAGGTTCGCACTCATTCAATTAAACTTAGGTTAAGTTTAATTGCAATATCCCCTTAGCAATTAGGGTTTACAACCCTAATTCAAGGTATGCACCTACCCAAACCCCTTAGTGTTGGTGCTAGAACACCACGATCATTTGTTTTGATGATAACAAAACACGTGTTATTTAACATTTGCAATTTGAGTCCTAGATTTCAGGTCAATTGCAAATGAGGACGTGTTTAGACGGAGTTCGAGCTCGCATCCAGGATGGATTGGAGGAGTTTGACGGAAAACAAAGGAGGTTCGCGTGGAGCGAAAGATTGGAGATGGAAGAGAAGAAGAATAGGATAGATTCTTTTTTATCCTTTCATGTATCTCTTGTATTTATTTTCTTGCTCTTTTTGATTCCTTAGAACATTACGTTAAAGAGCCTCAAAGTACCCTAAAAGTAGTCCTAGGAACACCTGCACAACCCTAGGATACTTAGGTTTTCTGTAGAATACTTAGAAAACCAATATAGGGTTCAAACAGCACTTCCAGACGTCTAATCCCAAAATCAGACGTCTGATAAAGAATTTTAAGACGTCTGACTGTTGTTTCAGACGTCTGATAACTGTTAGGCTGGACATAGTTAGTTCTGTCTGATGAAATCAGACGTCCAGACCTTAGACCAGACGTCTTAGGAGACGTCTGATGACTTTGCCAGACGTCCAGTTAGTGGACCGTTGGCTGGCTTAGAAAACACTCAAGATTATGACCGTTAGAGCCTTATCAGACGTCCATAGGACTTACCAGACGTCTGATAAATGACCGTTTTGCCTCGGCTGACCCAAAATCTCTTCTCAGAGATTTTCTAGCCGTTGCAACGTTTGGAAATCAATTCCCACAGTAAAAGTAGGTTTCCAGACGTCCAGACTTAGTGCCAGACGTCCTGTATGTCGTCTGATGGACTTGCACAAAAACCCTGTTTAGATCTGATTCAAGTCAGGGAGAAACCCGCATAGAATCAGACGTCTGACCTTGGAATCAGACGTCTTAAAGTGGCCTTCCAGACGTCTGATGCCAGAGTTAGACGTCTGATAACCCTGTCAAATGTAATCATTGTCCTGATTTCGGCCTGATTCTCTTGGACTTTGTTCCCAACGGCTATAGAACCCTTTCTAAGCCTTCCAAAGCCTTCCTAAGGCCTCTATAAATAGAGGGGAGCCTTTGCAACACAAAAACACAAGAAGAGAAACATAAGAGACACTTAGAAATACACTTGGATACACTTAGCTACACATTTTCACACTCTTGTGTCCAAGAAGTTCTTGCTCTCCAAGCTCAAGTTCTACATCTTGAGAGCATCAAACAGTTTGCGCGCCCGCTCTCCCGCTGTTTTTCACGAGAGCGACGTAGCGCCGTCGCGTGGCACACGCACCGCGTCATCGTCGACGCACTTCTTGCAAAGGGGAGTTTCCTATTTCCTATAGAAGCTAGGTTTAATTTTGTTGGCTCTATAGGACTGTTGTTTTATTTTATCTTTGTATTTTGGTTGGGTATTCGCTTTGCGAATTCCCGTCTCCTTCGTGGGACAAAATCCTTCTCGTGGAGAGAAGGGGTTGAGGAACGCTACCCTCGTACTTGTAGCGTGGTTGTACTGAGGTTGAATCACCCTCGTTTAAAGTGATTCGTTTAGTGGATTTTGATCAACTTGGTTGATCGGAAAATCCTAACTCGAGAGGGTTAGGTGGTGGTTTTCACCCGGTTTGGGTTTCCACCTAAAAATACCTGTATACATTGTGTGATTGCGATTGATTTTTGTGAGATTGCTTTATATATATTTTATTTCCGCATTACGTCACCCCTCCTAGTAGGGAACTTTCACTTAGGACCTAACCTAGACCTCTTAGACACCTAGGGCACAACCACACACACACACACACACACCCATTCACGCACACACACTTCTCTAGAGTTCTCTAGAACTCTCTTGAAGTGGCGCCAACTCATGGTTGCCAAATTTAGCAACCAAGAGGGATTCAATTCTTAGATCCACAAATGGTGGATCTAAGAAACCAACTCTATCTCTCTTGGCCGGTCACTCTTGGACTCTCTCTAGAGAGTTCCACACTTCTCTAGAGAGACTCCCTTAGGTCTATAAAAAGAACTAAGGGGTGGCCATTCCACCCATCCACTTTTGGCCATACATGCTTGGCTCCATCCACCTCCACTTAGGTTAGCCACTACCATCTCCACGAGCTGAGCACCACCATGAAGGACACCATGCTAGGATGCTGGATCACTCCTCCAACCTCTCTCCAAGGGTCGGCCTAAGCTCCATTAGCCGCCTCTCATTCTCCTCTCAACCACTCCAAGGCCATTAGAGCCCACCTCCGAATGCCCTCACTTCTGATAGATTAGTAGCTAGCTCTTTACATTTACTGCTTAGTAATGTAGTCCTTATTCTCCCCCAATGATGCATGCAAAATCCCCCCGTAGATTATTGTATGCGATCGTTTTCTGGTAGCTAGATTTACATTTTTAAGCATTCCTGTACAAGCTCTCCTCTATGTTTCATGTTGCAAACACTTCTCCAATGAATGAATGAAAGATACATTTATATATATATATATCTCTATGTTTTAAAATCACCATGAGCTTATTGGTTGCCATCTTTTCTATGTGATTCAAGTTGCCTGTTTTTCACTTACTTATATTTCGCAACAAGCATGTTGTTTCTGGAAAATATAGAAAATTTAACTATAGATGCATTTTCTGTAAACAGTCACCACCTCACTAGAATTATGCGTACAGAAACTCACACTTTCACCTTTGTGATCTATTTAACACATGCACATGTAATCTGGGTTCATAATAAAAGTGGTGAAATCTTAATCCGAAGACTGGAAATCGGTGTGCAATTTTAAACAAAGTAGAGCGCTAAAAGATCGAATTCAAAAGTAAAACAAACGCCTCCCAGAGAAGAACGACCGACACTCAAAGTCTCGTTATCTTTAGAAAATAATTTTTTGTTTGATCGTATTGCGCACTATACTACAACGCTTTTCCTATCAAACGCGCTCTACGACTAACAAACAAGGGGCGAGACCCCAATTCTGTTCTAAAGGGCGAGACCCCTGTTCTGAGAGGGCAAAGCCCTATGCTGTTTCGTACTGTACCTTTAGGCGTACCCGTTAGAGAAAACGACTGATCATGTGCCAGTACGAGGTAGCTACCCATGCGCTTATCGCACATACCGTAGTCACCGCTACGTCACGACCGTGACCTCAAGGTGATTGACTGGGTGTAGGACAATCACGGGGGACTCTCCTGGCCAAGAGAGCACCACGTGTACATCCTACATCACGGGAAAGACTGCAATCAAGATCGTCCCCTTGAGGGACAGTCAAGATCAAGAAATGATCAGATTCCTAAGAAATAAACAAATTAAAACGACTTAGTTGAGTTAAATGGAATTGAATAATAAATTACTTGCTTGTCTTAAGTTAATTGCATGTAAATGGTTTAGTTACCACTCTACTCAGCGTTAGCTGACTACGGGATTTTATAACCTTATTCAGGTCAGGGAGTTGAGTAGCCAGCACCACCTGCTGCAAAGGGAGCTGGGCCCAGTCGAGCCCAGCCTTAGCTGTTGTCGTTTTCTGTTCCAGCGTTCTTTTATTGTAGTAGTGAGCATTTGTTACATGTAATACTATTTCTATTATATTTCCGCTTTACTTTCCACTGTTGTAGTTGTGATGGACTGTAATATTATGAGACATTTCATTCTGTTTCCTGTACTGTCTCTGTATTATTTTCTACTTAGTTACATTATACTTGTGGTTGTGGAATATTTTATGCTTTTGGTTATTTCTCGTTACACGACTAGGTCTTGAGATTAATCGAGGCGATCTGGTCTCGGGTCCTGTAGGGATCTGAGATCGGGTCGTAGCACTAGGCCTAGCAATGGGTATATCTCAATAAAACCCAAACTCTATGTTATTCATGATCCTACTAAATGGCTCATGGATACTGGAGTCAATATACATATTTGTACTGATAAATCATTCTTTTCTTCCTATCAAGCCTATAATGGCGGGACTGTGAAAATGGGTAATGACTCTACAGCCAAGGTCTTGGGATTCGGACGCGTGGACTTGAGATTTTCCTCGAGGCAAGTCTGGACACTGTGTAGGGTGTTGCATGTTCCTGCTGTGAAAAAGAATGTTCTTTTTGGTTCCTTGCTAGTTAGAGAGGGTTTTGAGTTAAATTTTAAATGTAATAAAATTATTATATTGATACATAGAATATTTTATTGAAAGGGCTATTTGGTAAATTTTGATCTATTATTTAAAGTGAGATGTGATGTGGATGTATCATCTAGAAATGCTCTAAATAATATTAGTTTTCATTTGATTCAATCTGTTTGCAGTAATATTGAATCTTGTGATACATGGCATGGTAGATTGGATGATGTAAATTTCAATTCTTTAAAAAGAATGATAAAATTAAATACAATTCCTAAACACACCATAGATAAAACTAAGAAATGCAAAATATGTGTGTAGGCTAAACAAACTAGGAAACTTTTTCACTCTATTACTAGAAATACTAAGGTTCGAGATTTGGTGCTCACAGATATGTGCGAGTTTAACGGTGTGTTGACTAAGGACAATAAAAAGTATTTTATCACCTTTATAGATGACAGTAGCAGATACTGGTTTGTGTATTTGCTTTAGTCTAAGGATGAGGCATTAAGTAAATTCCTCATGTTTAAGAAAGAAGTAGAAACACAAACTGAGAAAACTCTTAAGAGACTGAGGTCAGATAGAGGAAGAGAATATACGTCCAACTTATTTGATGAACAGTGCTAAGCTTTTGGTATAGTTCATGAAGTGATGACCCTATATTCCCCTCAATCTAATGGAATAACAGAGCAAAAGAATAAGACCCTAACTGACATGGTCAATGCTCTCTTGTAAAGCTCAAGATTACCTTCTTTCATGTGGGGGGAAGCTTTGAATACAGCATGCCATATTCTAAATAGAGTTACCCTCAAGCATAAGGAAAGTAGTCCATTTGAGATTTGGAGAAACAGGAAATCAAGTTTGAAATACCTCAAAGTGTGGGCCTGCCATGCAAAAGTGGTTGTCCCAGAACACAAGAGGAAGAAACTTGGACCTAAGACAATTGACGTGGTCTTTTTGGGTTATGTTGATAATAGCTATGCCTATAGATTTTTTGTTATAAAATCTGAGATTTCAGGCATAGATGTCAACACTATTGTTAAGCTTCACGATGCTACATTTTTTATGATGTCTTCCCTATAAAGATTGGATTACCTCAAAATATAACTTCAGATGATCTAGCCACCACATCTGGTTCTATTCCTGATCAAGTGGAAAGGGTGTTTAATGTAGGGGCTAGCTCTTCCCATTCTGAACCTAATTAAGTAAAAGAGTCTGAACTTAGGAAAAGTAAAAGATCAAGAATTGACAAGGATTTGGGAAGTGATTTTATTACTTACCAAATCGAGGGCGATCCCCTCACTTATCGTGATGTTATGGTTTTTTCTAAAGCTAAGCACTAGAAAGATGCCATTAAAAATGAGATTGACTCATTCATCTCTAATGGCACTTGGGAGTTGGTTGATTTACCTCCAGGGCGTTCTACTATTAGGTGCAAGTGGGTGTTTAAGAGAAAACTCAGGCCTGATGGATCCATTGAAAAATACAAAGTTAGACTTGTTGCCAAGGGGTTCAAGCAAATGGAAGGAATCAATTATTTCGATACCTATTCTCCAATAACTATGATAACTACAATTCGGAAGCTTATTGCATTGGCTTCTATTTATGATCCCACTATCCACCAAATGGACGTGAAAATTGCCTTTCCTCATGGCGATCTCGACGAGGACATCTATATGAACTAGCCTCAGGGATTTGTAGCTCCTAGGAATAAGAAAAAGGTATGCAAGCTTGTTAAATCGCTTTACAGTTTGAAATAAGCACCCAAGCAACGGCATGAAAAACTCAATAAGACTATACAGTTGATGGGAACACCATCATGAGCCCTAACTAGCTCATTTTGACCCAGAAAAGAGAACAAAAGCTGTTAGATAACCAGTTAGAGGACTTAACTCATTGAATAACCATTCTAAGAGAAAAGCAAGAAACAAGGGGTAAAACTGCAATTTTACCATTGCAATACAACAACAGGTTTTCTCATAGGCTAAACATAGGTAAAATGATCTTAACAAGATAAAAAGTGGGTTGGTTCAGATAGAAAAGGGTTCATGTGAATTCTAGGAATTAAATGACTTCCTATAACTCTAAAACAGACCTACCTAAGTTAACAAGGTTTTGGGTAGGATAAAATTCACCTAAACCCTCTAAAAATCATGAAAAAATATCCTCTAAGGTTTAGAACCTTCAATTTGGCCCTTAGAACCTATTATGACCTAAATTGGGGTCTTAGTCAAATGTTTGCCCTAAATTAGGTTTTTGTGTAAATTACCCAGTCAAACGTGGTCAAACCTAAAATCCAGCTTCACCATTAGATTCCTTAGGTTCAAATTAAGTCTATATCAAAATTTGGATCTAAGGAAAATTCACCTTGACCTACTTTGCAAATAGGTCCAGCCCAATTATATTTCTACCCCTAACTTTTGAAAACTTCTATAGAAACCTCCCTATCTTTATCTTCATTCTTTGCAATTAGGTCCCTCCACCATTATAATGGAGCAGACCCTACTCCGACGAGGTTTCGTAGGAAAGATCTCCCTGATTCCTTAGAGAATCCCCTTCAAAATTGAAAGGGAAATTCTCTGAGAAATCTCCTCTAGTTTAAACACAATTCCAGGCTTGATTTGGCACCCAATCTCTCATGCGAATGCATGAGAGATTCGGGTCACCTTTGACCTTCCATCTCCGACGAGGTTGTCGTGCTTGGAAGCTTGGCTTCCAAGCACAAAACCTTCTGCCAGGGCCGATAAAAGCACGCCCAGATCAACCCGCAACCTCCAAGCTTGAAATTGGCCTGAGAAACCCTCTATTTCTTCTCTAACCCCTCCAGTCAGTAACTCAGCAAGCTCCGGCGACTCCACTCTCTCTCCCTTGTCGCTCTGCCACAATACTAGTGGCAAGGTTCTCTTCCTCCTCTTCGTCCGTGTCTCACCACTCCAGCCAACGTCCTTGCAGCCCCTTCGTCGTCACCGCCGTCCTCCACTGAGTACTTCATCTCTGGCAATGGCAACACGAGCCAGCTGCCATCCCTGCCTCCCTCGTCCTTAGGTTAGGTTAGTTTCACTTCTCTCTCCGTCCTCTTCCTGTTCCCCCTCTTTATTTCGTCAAACTATCCCTCGACGCCACAAGTCACCACCACCTTCTCCACCTCCGGCCAGACCTCCGGCGAGGTGTTCCCGCCGCTCCACGCCTCCATCCGCCTCTCTAAATGCCCCATAAGCATCTCCACACTCCGTTGACCACAAACCCTCACTCCACTTACCGTGCGAAGCCCCCTGAACTCCCCCTGAACACACCCACTTCCCCACACACAAGGTGCCCTAAGCACGCACGCTCCAGCCACCCCATGCCATGCCGACCCCTGCACTACCTTCGCAGTGTCTAGGCAAAGCTGTCTGAGCTTTGTGACAAGGCCGCAAGGCCGTTTTCCTGTTGACAGGTGTTGAAGGTCAACCGCCATTAACAATCGTGAGGAGCTTGCTTGCAAGCCTCCTCCAGGTCTCTCTGCTCCAGGTGAAGCACCCCAGGCTACGTGGAATCATCTCACGCACAGCCCCAGCCAAGCAATTGGCACTGAAGACTAAGGTGGCCGCTGCAATCAAGGAAGCTCCTGCTACGAGCACTCGCAAAGAAAGGTGGGACATTTAGTCCCACCTCGGAAGTGGAGGAGCGGACGTAGTGGGATAAATTGAAAAGGTGATTATGCCTTATCACCTTCTGACCACGGGGTGAGGTCCCACTCACTCCTCTCACAGCCTCGTCTGCGGCATTGCCCACGCGAATCTGGCCTGACCCGTATACCCGACCTACACTCCTCACTCACCATGCATGCTAGTGGGCATGGTCCTGGGCGCGCGCACCCGACCTGATTACCCAAGAAGTGGCTCTGGGAGAGCGAGCCTAAGAGAGAAAGAGGAAGGGAGATCGCGACGGCAGGTAAGGGTAGGTTTTGCTCTCTCGCAGGAAGAAGGAGAAGAAGCAGCCAAGGAAAGAGAGGGCAGAAGCCAGAGAAGCTAAGGGAGGAGAAGGCAAGACCTGAAGGGGAAGAGGCTGAAAGCTGAAGGGCTGAAGAAAGAGAAGGAGAAGGAACTGAAGGAGGTGCTGCAGAGATAGAAGGAAAGGAGGAAGAAGAAGAAGAAAAAGAAGACAAAGCTAAAGGCAGAAGGAAACAAAGGAAAAGAAGGCTAAGGCACGAAGAAATCAGAGAAGAAAAGAAGAAGGAAGCCAGACAGAGATCAGAGACAGAGAAGAGAGAAAGATCAGAAATAGCACTGTAGCAATTACAAGTTTAAGATGTCTGATTCACAAAATCAGACGTCCATTTTTTATGCTCTTCATATACATTGCTACCTAGTGTTCACATTTACATTTTTGCACTATAACTCTGATTTTCATTGCTTATTATATCCAATTTTAAAGTTGTGCTCTTGATTTTTAAACCCCAATTTACTCATGTGTTCGACCTCAGATTTACAATTTCGAGTAATAAAATTTATTTATTTTCGAGCGATTTCAACTATACTACAATGCATTAATTTTAAACATTGATCTCGCCTCATTAAATATTTTGGCACCGTTATAGGGGAGCAACGGGCGATTTAGAAATCTTTATCACAATCTCTGATTTGGTACTAACTTGATACATCTCTTTTGTTGTGATTGTTTCAGGGGAAAAGATTCAAAGGAAGACGGCCGCACAGCAAACACGCCCGGGCAGGTAATCCTTGATTAGCCCTTTCTCTTAATCCCCTCATTCTGAAAAGGAAAAAACAAGATAAAAATCACTCTAGGGCTACCTGCTTTCCATATTTAGCTAAGTCACCAAAGTTGCCTGATTTTGATTTCAACAAATATTGATTTGTACAACCATTTAACGTAACTAGGGATACCACCTTCTTGATTGAGTCCTAGATGTCATATTTGTGGCAACTAAATTGGACCAAAATTGGAGCTAAATTAAGGATTCCAATTTAGGATTTTAGAGACACATCTTTCTAAGCAAGAATCAGCTATTCCAAAAAGAGGTGTGCCTAAACCTTGATTGAAAAAACTTATTCAAGAGAAACCCTAAAATTCAAGCTCTTAAGTTCACTTGAACCCTAAAAGAAAGGACCTAAAGCTTCTCAAAGAATAAATAGGTAAAGTTGACCTCTTGTTGGATCAACCAACCTTGAAATTAGGTCACTTTTGCACTCACAACATCTAAAGTTCAAGTGGAATCCTAAGCACCTTTGATCTTAAATAAAAGTGGTAGACTTAAGAGGTCAAGGTCCTCATTTTGGTCTACCTGGAATCTCAGTGACAAAAGAGGACGAGTGGGGGAAACCCTGTAACTCGTGGGGACGCTCTACCGTGTAGGGGTCTTTACGAGACTCTCCCTCTCTGGCTGCCCAGGTATTTCTCAGGTAGACGACTTTTCTGACTAAGGGGTATCATCCGCCCCGAACCTCTATAGTCATCTAAATTTTTTGGTGTCTTGATTGGGTCCAGCACATTCTACTCTCATCCCAACCTTCAATGCATGTTCAGTAGGAGCTCCTTAAGACCTCCTTTACCAATCCACTCCGCCGAGGCCAAGCCTCGACGTCCGTGTTTGTGCAGCAACCCTACCACATAAGCATCTCCTCTTACTCATCAGAACCAAATTCTCCTTCTTTCATCATCATGGCACAACTAGTTGAAGAAGAGAACAATCTTGAACACCAACTCCAGCACCTAAATGATCTATTTCAAAACTTTGTGAACCCGCCGCAGCATCCTATGATGCAAGATTACTATAATCCTGCTACGGTGGCGATCGAACCTTGAGTCCAAATCCCAACTGGAGGTCCTGATTCTGAACTCAAGCCCAACATGATTCGTGTTATTCCAAAGTTTCGTGGGCTTAATTCCGAGGATCCCCTCCAGCACATCGAACAACTCAAACATCTAGCCCAGACCTTCAGGTCAAATGTACAAAATCGGGATATCCTTCTTATGAAGATGTTTTCCTTCTCTCTCATGGACAAGGTAGCTCATTGGTATCAGACTCAAACGCGTCCAATCAACACATGGGTTGAACTACAATTCGAATTTTTGAAAAAGTTCTTCCCAGTTGGTAGGATGAATGCCTTGCGCCACCAGATCACACACTTCACCCAGCAATCTAAAGAACCTCTTCATGAGGCATGGGACTATTTCTTGGATCTCATGCGAAAGTGCCCCCATCACGGAGTTCCTAAATGGGAACAAGTCCAATCTTTTTACCAAGGACTCCGTGAAGATATCCGCTTATTCGTCAATGCAACCTGCAGATGAAATATCATGGGTCAACACAAAGACACTGTGTGGGAGATTCTCGAGAATATGTGCGAGAACTCCATCAATAATGACTCCATGGGCTTATTCGACCGAACGAATGCCCACGCATCAACGAATCCAAGGGGAGTACATGAGATGCAAGGCCTATCCGCATTCGTCAACTTGGAACTGATGGCCAGTAGATTGGACAAGGTCTCTATCATAGAGAAGAAGGTGGATGAGCTGACTCGACAACTGCAGTGAGCCTCCTCTGTGCAAAACATGTTTGTACAGCCACCTCCTAGGAGGGAAACTATGCATAACATCTATCACCGATCTTCTCAGGGGATGGACCCATATCCACCCCCATCTGACACTAGGACCGGAGGAAACTCTGATCCGACCTATTCTAATTGGGGGAACTTTGAACCCTCGTACTCTGATTTTCCTGAGGTTCCTCAGACCTACGAGGACCTCAACGCCATCCAAAATGACCCATTCTCTAATACCTATAACCCTGGATGGCGGAATCATCCCAACTTCCTGTGGGTGGGAAATAATCAGAATCAAAGACCACCATATCAACCCCGTCCACAAGCCCCTCATCCATATCAATCGCATCAGCCTTGGCCCAACCCCACCTATCAATGTGGGCCAAATCAAGTAGATCAAATGACTCTTATCCTTCAGACTCTGGCTAACATTCAGTAGACGAATGCGGCTATGCAAAAATAGCACAAGGACGAGATCACAGAGGTTCGCAATCAACTCGCCCAGATGACAAATTCCCACCAACCTGGCACATTCCCTTCGCAACCTCTGCCGAATCCAAATAACGTGCCAAACCCGAGGCACGTTATGAACCCAAATTCGGGCCAAGCCCACATGATTTATCAGGCCCCTTCTATTCCATCACCCGATGGGATGGAAGCTTCGACATCTTATGCGGGATTCCAACAGCAGCCACCTATTTTACCAACCCCAAATCAAAATCAGGCAGTACTGAATTCTGTAACAACCCATAGTGGTAAAGCAACTCAAGACCCACCTTATCCAAGCCACTTTCAACCTGGTAGTAACCCAAGCCCAAGGATAGTTATCCAGGACACCCATATCCCAGATCAAGAACCTGGACCTATTCTAGAGGAACCAACCAAGGTTCCATTTCCCGAGGCCTTGACCAAAGGAAAGAGGACAAACAAACCCGTGGCTCCTGAGGTGGATCTGGTCAAGCTCTTTGAACAGGTCCATATAAACATTCCCTTGATGGATGCAATCCACCACGTATCAACTTACGCACGATTTCTAAAAGACGTGTGCACATCCAAGCGTAAGCCGCGAACCAAAAGTGGGAGTCCGATCATACCGTCAAAGTTAGCTAGCTTTGTAATTTTGAGCAAACTCCCACCTAAGGCTAAAAACCCTGGTACTCCCTTGATTTCCTGTACCATTGGTGATACTCAATTCGACAGAGCCTTATTAGATTTAGGAGCCTCCATAAACCTAATACCTACATCCCTCCTTGACCACCTTGAAGAATCTGAGCTTAAACCAACAGAGGTGACATTGCAGTTGGTTGACCGATCTATTAAGTCACCTAAAGGAGTACTCGAGGATGTCATCGTTAGGGTACGAGATTTCTATTTCCTGGTGGATTTTGTAGTCTTAGATATGGATGCTCTAGAAAACCCAAGGGACACACCAATTATACTAGGGAGACCCTTTCTGGCCACTACTAAGGCTAATATAAAATGTGAGGAGGGCCAAATTGAACTGAAATTCGGGAACCAAACACTGAAAATTGACATCTTTAAGGCCCAACAAGGGATTAATTGCAGAGTTATAGAACAAATATGTGACATCAAGGCCGTGGTTGATGAACCGTATATTGAGGATAACCTGATTACTTCCAATCAACCGTAAGAGGATCAAAACCCGCAATTAGAGGAGTCTAAATCTGACTTAGATACACCCATAACTCCTTCCCTTACTCCTGACACACACCCTGAACCTCCCGCTGCTGCTGATAACCCCGTTCTAGAACTCAAGCCTCTTCCCGACCATCTGAAGTATGCCTTTTTGGGTTCCAATCAGATGTTTCTTGTGTTATCAACTCCAGACTCACACCTGACCAGGAATCCCGTCTGATTACCATTCTCCAGCAACATCGTAGAGCCATTGGATGGACTCTCGATGATTTGACTGGTATCAGCCTCTCTTACTGCACACACCATATCTACATCGAAGAGGGCACATGACCTTCCCATGAAATGCAGAGACGTTTGAATCCTAATTTGTAGGAGGTCATGAAAAAGGAGATCATCAAGTGGTTAGATGCAGGGATCATCTACTCGATCTCCGACGGTCGGTTAGTGAGTCCAATACAGGTTGAGCCTAAGAAGGCAGGACTCACCGTTATCACAAATGAAACTGGAGAAGTCATACCGACCCGTGTGGTGAACTCGTGGAGAGTCTGCATTGATTACAGAAGACTCAATTCCTCCACAAAGAAGGATCATTTCCCACTCCAGTTTATTGATCAGATCCTCGAGAAACTAGCAGGAAATAGGTTCTTCTACTTTTTGGACGGGTACTTCGGTTATAACCAGGTGGCAATCCATCCGGAGGACCAAGAAAAGGCCACTTTCACTTGCCCCTTCAGGACGTACGCATTCCGAAGGATGCCGTTCAGTCTTTGCAATGCACCCGCTACTTTTCAGCGGTGCATGCTTGCTATATTCTCAGATACGGTAGGTGATTATCTGGAAGTCTTTATGGATGACTTTTCAGTATTCAAAGAATCATTTAACGATTGTCTCCTGCACTTGCAACGTGTGTTTGGAAGTGTCATTAAAGTTTGAAGTTGCAACGTCGATTTTAAAGTAAAGAAACGAACATGAGTTCGAGTGACGGTCTCAGGGAGGCGTAAAAAATGGATTTCTCTTCTCACTTATTGTCACGAAAATTGAGGGGTTTTGCTTGCGAAAAGGTACGGTTGCAAAGCGAGAGAGAGAGAGATTAGGGTTAGAATTGTTTCATTCGTAACATGCAACTCGAATAGAAAATAGAGCAAGCAACTGAATAGAAAATAACTTCATTAATCATGCAGCTTTAGTTCATGAATTACAACATTAGATACATGCTTAAACATAAGTAAAGTAAAGCTTAAAAGAAGGGAAGAAAGAGAGAGAGAGAGGGAGGGCGGCGAGGCAGCCACGGTGGTGGAGAGGGCTCCGTCGGTGGCTCATCGTCTCCGGCGATTACAAAAGGCTTAAAGGTAGCTAGGGGGGTAGAGTAGTTGTAAGTGGAGTGAATGCCTTGAATGGGTGGTTGGAAGGGGTTTAAATAGGGAGAAGGGCTTTCAAAATGAAGAAGGGGTTTTAGCGATCCGTGTGCACGCCGCCAGGCGAGTTACCGGCGGGCCAGGGCGCATCTGCGGGCGCCACGTCTCGCGATCTCTGCTGTCCGCTGCTAATCGGATCGCCCAATTTCGTCCGCGCGCGTCGTCGTCTCTGAATTTCTGCTCTGCGGGACTCGAGCCTGCATCACGTGAGCGTGGGCGTGCGCTCCAACCGCTGCGCTACGCCTGCTACTTTGTTGCGGCGACCACGAGCATGCACGCGGTTCTCAGCCGTTCGATCGGAGATCGATGGCTGAGGTCTATCGTTAGGGTGAAGGTGGCGATCTGGACGTGGTGAGCGGGTGCCACAAGGCATGCCATGGGCTGTTGATCATCAGATCAACGGTTAGAACTTCTTGGGCCCATTATGGGAGCTCCGAATGTCGGATTTGGCCAATTTAGAGTCCGTTAGACTCCGTTCGTCGTTCTGAATCCATCCGTGCGGTCTGATTGCTCATCTGAGGCCTTCTTTGACAAGTGCTCATACAAATGGCCATTAATACTGTTTTATAAGCAATCTTGACATATGATGCATGCAATGCTCCCAATCTACTTATGTTGTGTTATCTGTGCCTTTTGAAAGAAGCGATCTTCATTTTCGTTGAAAACTTTATCATAAAATGATGTGTCAATGTATTTAATCGCGTGGTAGAAAATCACTTTTCAAAACATTTTAATTGTCAGAATCTAACCACGAATAGTTAGGTCGTCTCCACAGGGAGGAATTAACCTATTTAAATTAATAAATAGTGTCTCGTTTATTCGGGAAACTTAATAGATATGCATGCTACTTCGTGCTTTTCTTTTTCTCACATAAATGCTTGTTTTAACCAATTAATCAAGAATGTAGGTGCTATTATGCAAATTCACCATAATATAATATCATGTAAAATAGTGATCTCCATATTGGTAAGCACTGTAAATGCTAATTTCTAAAACATAACTTGTTCTCCAAAATCCATGCATTCAATCATTCATGTGATATATATATGTGCAAATAATTCAGATGAGGTAGGAGGACTATACAATTTCACCACAATAATGTAATGCCTAAAATAAATGAATAGGAACTTCCGCAATGGCATTTATGGTAAATATTAATTGACTAATCACTGTAGCAAAACAGGGGATTTTGTTCCCCTCGTGCGCACGCGGAGGAGAAGGCGCGGCTGGAGGTGCGGTGCTCGGAGTCGATCGGCCGGGATGCGGGCTTCGTGTTGGTGGTCGTGGCGTCGACGGAGGTGACCGGCGGTAGCCGATCAGAGCCTTGGATGCCATCGGCGGCGGCTTGCGCGCAAGTGCGTAGGGCCGGCGGGAAGGGCTGCCGCGAGTGTGGGCAGCCCTGTGAGGGCAAGGCGAAGTCGATGGCGCTGTTGGAGTGAAGCTTCGTGGCACGTGGAGGTGGCTGCACTTGGAGGTGGACGGCCGACGATGGGTTCCTTTGTGGAAGAAGATGAACAGTGCGGTGTCTGTGGGGGCTGCGCGTGGCCGGGTGTGATTGCCTGCTCGCGTTGTGCGTGCTGCAGGGTTGTGCACTGCACAGTTGCGCACTGTGCGTGGCCGCAAGGGCGCGGCGCCTGCGCTGTGGCCGTGCACGGCTGACGATGGTACAACGCCTGCGAGCGTTGGCAAGGTTGAAAGGGCACACAAGCACGCGGTGGACAGGCTGATGGGTGCAGCGCCTGCAGGCACTTGGTGCGGCATTTGTGGGCGCTGCAAGGGAACATGCATGCGGTTGAAGTTGGTGCGCAGAGACCACGGTGCAAGCTTGAAACAGAGGGTGCGCTTGTTCCACAGTGGTGAGAGGGAGAAGATCCCCGCCAGGAGAGGAAGATCAGACCCTCTCCTCGGTGGACGTGGCTTCTTTTTGAACCCAACTCTCCTCCTTTTCCTTCGGCCGCAAGTATCTCCAACTACTCACGACGATCGCGAGCGGTTGGAACGGTAGATAAGCACGAGAGGTTCCTTCTTCAAACGTCTAACTGGAGCATCAGACGTCTTAAAAAAAATATAATGCCACGAATTTGTAACAATACTTCCAGACGTCCAATCCAAGTCCCAGACGTCTTATATAAGTAAAAATTAGCTCCTGATTCTTGCACCTAACCTGCATTTATCAAATAAATTATATTATCATAACGTATGCTATTAAATGTAAAAATTGAAGCATAAAATTAAATGCAAGCCAAGGTGAATTACCATATAACTTCTAATTAATTAACAACTAAGAACAAATAATTAAATAGTACTTAAGCTAAATAATAGTTCACAAAAGTGGACTTATCACCTTTTATTCTTAAGATGAGCCCTATTTAACAGAATTATCACCCAAAGATGCAGTGTTATCATACCCCCATGCTTACTCCTTGCTAGTCCCTAGCAGGTTTATTTTAGCCTTTATTTTCTGTCAGAATTTAAGTAATTACTTAGACACTTCGTCACTTGTCAATAGGAGGAAATATACTAAGATCTTAATCTACAAAGAGTAAGCAGCGCCCGGGTGTCTGCCAAAATATGAATCGCCTGAATCCTTGCTTTCATGTATGTAAATATACATATGTATATATATTTTTTAGATTTTTGGGAATTCAGAGTGGGTTGGTAACTTTTTACGGCTATCCAACCCAACCAAAACTCGGACAAAACTCTAAGTGCTAAGCATCTTGGTGTGGAGATCGTGATAGACTTACTCAACGGTAATTCAGACAGACTCCGGGTTTCTACGCACCTAGGTGACCAGAAGAGGAAGTACTTTTGCCTGAAGGTGTATTTGTTCGATTGGTAGCTTTCTCCCTAAGTTTGTTTTAATTGGGGTCAACACAAGGATTTTTCCTGTGTATATCTCCCCGGCTTGTACTACTTCCCCGCTTCTTCCTTAAGTGTTTTGGTTCTTTTTGTGCAATTATTGAGCTGGGCTCTAGACAACCGACCAATAGCCTGTTACCCACGATAACTTGCCAGCCATACTCGTGCGGTGAAATGTGGTTTATTTTGTTTTCTTCTTTTCTTTTTTTGTAGGTAGCTTCCCCGATCTCAAATGTACCTAGAGGTAATGAAGAAGAAGTGGTCCCGTGATTGGGCTCTGGACAACCTGCTAATGGGCTGTTACCCACGACAACTTGTCGCCATACCACCCTAGGAGTTCATTAGCCACCCAATTTCTGTCAAAATCTCTGAGAAGTGAGTCTGTGCAAAAATGTGTGCATATGCTTAGACTCAAAGTCCTTCTAAGTTAGAGGGTGAGTTGATAAGTCGTATATTTATCACCTTATTTAGTAAGTGGATTAGAGTAGCTTAAGGTTGCAAGGATTTGAAGCTAAATCCATATTTTAACGGACACCAGGGCTGATTAAGCCTAAAGGCCTGAAAAGTCTAAGTGTTCAAGTTCTTTTTGTATTATTTCCCACTATTGACAAGTTTCTAATACCTAAGTTTCTTCCTAAATTCAATTTTTTTTTAAATTTTATTTTATTCAGACTGATTAAATGAGCTCAGGATCGTGCAATTTACCACCCCCCCATGCTTAAGTTGGACAATGTCCTCATTGGCAAATACATGGATGCAACAGGGGTTTAAAAAGATATTACCTGAGTAACGTAAAATACTGGATCAGCCTGAATCCTCTGGGTTGCCTCCCAGGAAGCGCTGAGTTTAACGCCTCCAGCTGGGCGGTGCTTCGTGTCATCCCTCAATGAGGGTGACACTCTCCTTTAGGGGAACCTAGGCTAGGAAGTGTTTCAATCTTTGACCATTATCTGTAAAAGTGTGACCAGTGTTTGGATCAGCGATTTCAACCGCCCCATTAGAGTGAGGCTTAACCACCCGAAATGGTCATGTCCATTTGGACCTGAGTTTCCCCGAAAAGAGTTTTAGGCGAGCATCGAATAGCCAGACTTGCTGGTTAGGCTCAAAGGTCTTTCTATGGATGAGTCGGTCATGGACAGCTTTCATTTTCTCCTTATACAGTCGACTATTCTCAAAGGCGTCCCGACAAATTTCTTCGAGCTCAGAGAGTTGGAGCGTCCTCTACGCACCGGCTAACTGGGAATCCATGTTACATTGCTTGACAGCCCAGTAAGCCTGGTGTTCCAATTCGACAGGAAGATGGCAGGCTTTGCCAAAGACCAAGCGATAAGGCGACATGACTATAGGGGTCTTGAAAGAGGTCCTGTATGCCCACAGGGCATCATCTAGTCATGCGGACCAGTCTTTCCTATCAGGTCTCACAGTCTTTTGTAAAATGTTCTTGATTGTCTATTTGAGACCTCGGTCTGCCCATTTGTTTGTGGATGATACGAGGTAGCAATGCGGTGGTTAACCCCGTATTTTCTAAGGCACGGAATTGGGAGTGAATAAAATGACTTCCACCATCACTGATCATGGCCTTTGGTATTCCAAACTGGGAAAAGATGTTCTGCTTAACAAAGTCCATGACAGTCCGATCGCATCGGCGGGTGGCAACGGCTTCAATCCATTTAGAGACATAGTCTACCGAGACTAGGATGTACTCGAAGCCGTTGGATGGTGGAAAGGGGCCCATAAAATCGATACCCCAAACGTCGAAGATTTTGACAATCAAGATGGGCTAGAGGGGCATCATATCTTTTCTGGTCATGGTCCCCAGCGTTTGGCAGCGTGAGCAAGTCTTGGCAAAGTTGTGTGCATCCTTAAACAGGGAAGGCCAGTAAAATCCAGACTGCAGAACCTTTGCAGCCGTTTTCTTTCCAGAGAAGTGACCACCACAAGCCTGGTCATGACAGAAAGAAAGCACACTCTGAACTTCGTTCTCGGGGATACACCTCCTGATGATCTGGTTGGCACAGAGGCAAAACATCATGGGATCATCCCAGAAATAGTGCTTGGCCTCAGCCAAGAACCTGTCCCGTTGCTATCTGGACCAGCTATGCGGGGTTTGTCCTACAACTAGGTAGTTGACACAGTCAGCATACCAAGGCAGTCTCTTGTCATGCATAGCCAGAATGTGTTCATCAGGGAAGGTGTCAAATAAAGGCAGGGAGGGTCCAATGTGGTCTGGGTGAAGTCTAGACAAGTGGTAAGCCACCACATTCTTTGATCCGACATTGTCGTGGATTTCCAGGTCAAATTCCTGCAAAAGCAGGATCCATCTGATGAGCTGGGTTTCGCGTCCTTTTTCGCAAACAGGTGCCGGATGGCTTAATGGTCAGTATAGATGGTCACGTAGGATCCCAGCAAGTAAGGTCGGAACTTCTCAAGTCCGAAGACTATAGTGAGCAATTCTTTTTCTGTGACCATATAATTTTGTTGGGTTTCGTCCAATGTTTTGCTCGCGTAATAGATCACCACGGGTTTCTTGTCTTGTCTTTGTCCCAAGACAGCACCTACGGCAAAATCTGATACATCACACATAATCTCAAAGTCCTAGGACTAATTTGTGGGCTAAAGTACAGGTGCTATGGAGACTAAGTCCTGGAGGGTGTGATAAGCCTGGATGCAATCAGAGGACATGTGGAATATGGCGTCGTTAGCCAGAAGGTCGGTTAAGGGTTTGGAAAGCTTGAAGAAGTCTTTAATGAACCTTCGGAAGAAGCCAACGTGTCCCAGGAATGAGCGAATCTGCCGGACCGAGCTAGGTGGAGGAAGTTTGGAAATCAAATCAACCTTAGCCCAATCTACCTCAATGCCCCTATGTGATACGATGTGACCGAGGATAATTCCTTCTTGAACCATAAAATAGCTCTTTTCCCAACTTAACACCAGATTAACCACGATACAACATTTCAGGATTTTCTCCAAGTTGCTTAGACAATTGTCGAATGAATTCCCAAATACAGAGAAATCATCCATAAAGACCTCCAAGTATTCACCCACCATTTTCGGAAAAAATGGCTAGCATGCAATGCTAGAAGGTAGCAGGTGTGTTGCATAACCCGAACGGCATTCGATGAAATGCAAACGTGCTATACGGGTAAGTGAATGTGGTCTTTTCTTGATCTTCCAGAGTAATTGCAACTTGGTTATATCCTGAATATCCATCCAGGAAGCAAAAATATTTTTTCCCTGCCAATCTTTTAAGGATCTGGTCAATGAATCGAAAGGGGAAATGATCCTTCTTAGTGGCTTCATTGAGCTTCCTATAATCAATACACACCCGCCATGCAGTGGTGGTGCGGGTGGGGATGGATTCGCCATGCTCGTTGGTGACAATAATGAGCCCGGCTTTCTTTGGAACCATTTGAGTAGGGCTTACCCAGGGGCTATCAAAGATAGGATAGATGATGTCGGCATCTAGCCACTTAATAATTTCTTTCTTAATGACCTCCCGCATGTTTGGGTTTAATCGTCTCTGCATCTGGTGGGAGGGTCGTGCCCCATCTTCCAGGTAAATCTTATGAGTGCAATAGGTGGGGCTAATTCCTCTCAAGTCCGAAATGGTCCATCCAATGGCAGCCCGATGTTCTGAAAGGGTCGTGGTCAACCTGAGTTCCTGATCCTTGGTTAGATGAGAATTAATAATCACAGGGAAGGTCTGGTCAGGTCCAAGGAAGACATATTTGAGATTCTCAGGTAGTGGCTTATGTTCAGGTGTGAGTGGAACAACGGTCAACGAAAAAGGGAAAAACGGGAGTTGATCAACATCGATCTCCTCAAATGGTGTTGTTTGATGGTAATCAGCCTTACAGAGGTCCACGGGTAGCGATGGTGACGGGTCAGAGCAGTCGTTACAGGCTTGGTGGTCTGAGACAGAACTAAGGTTGAGGCATTCCTCGACCAGAGTTTCCACGGGATCATGTTCCCCAACACAATCGCAATCAAAAGACTTTGTCGCCGGGAAGATATCCAATTGCATTTTCTTGTCTCTGAAGGCGATTTCCATACATCATGTGTCACAATTAATGTTTGCCTTAGCTGTAGCTAAGAAAGGTCTGCCTAAAATTATTGGTGCCGACCTTTCTTAGCCGGCACCAAGAAGTCGACCGGGAAATAGAAGTCCTTAACCCGCACAATCACGTCCTCGAACACCCCCTTCGAGGTCTTCACAGATCTATCAGCCAGCTGGATGGTAATAGGTGTGGGTGTCAACTCTCCGAAACCAAATTGGTGGTACTGGGTTGTTGGAATCAGATTGATAGAAGCACCTAAGATCAGGAGTACTCTATCAAATGCCATGTCCTCCTGGGTCAGTTCGCTTGAGCGGAAGGCTGCTTGAAATTATGGAACTTACTTGTTCAGAGAGCACAACCTTCCTAGGTGCTTGAGGTCTTGGCTTACGTTTGGGTGTACAGGCATCCTTTAAAAACTTGGCGTAAGCCGGGATGTGCTTAACGGCTTCGAGGAGCGGAATATTAATCTGTACTTGCTTAAAGATCTCCAAAAGCTCCTCAGTTTCCACAACATTTTTCTTCTTGATTGTCTCCAAGGCCTCAAGGTAGGGTGGCTGAACATGGATCGGGTCTATTTCTGGGTCCTTGGGTCTTTCTGGTGCCTCTTCTAAGCCAGGTATTTCAGCTGATGAAGTCGTGGGGAGAGTCGGCCATTTGGGATCCTGGGTTTTGGTGCCGCTTCTCAAGGTTACCGCATTTGCAGAGGCATTGGGACCATGGGTTGATCCTTGAGAAGACGAGGATGAAGAAGCACCAAACCCAGGGGGTGTTTGTGGGGCTAGCTGGACCATCTGAGCCTACCCAAGATTGCCCTGGAACCCTTGCGAATGGGGGCCTCTATTAATTATATTTCACGGGTTCGGTTGTGGCTAGGAAGGTAGGGATCCTTATTGTTTACAGTCCAAAAGTTGGCTTAACTGTCCCTTTACTAAGGCCATTTCCTCCTGATGTTTTTGGTTCATTTTAGCCATCAATTTTATCAGGGTATCCATTTGGTTCTGTGGGGGAGGGGCCGCCATATTTTGATTATATGGGGGTCTAACTGGTGGCCCATGCTGATAGGGGGCAAGTTTGGCTGCTAATTTGGCCTGAGCTGGTTTTGGAAATTGCGGTGGTTTCTGGTTCGTCCTACCAAAGTTGGGGAGATTACGCCAGCCAGTCTTGTAAGTGTTGGAGAAAGGGTCAGGTTTAGCATAACCTTGGACAGCTTGCACATCTTCAAGGATAGCAGATGTCGATGGGGAGGAAAGAGAGTAATCAAGGGTTGAGGGAGCAAAGGTCCCTCCCTGGAACGTGGTCAGGGGTTGTTCCAGGTTCAGTTGGCATAAGGGCTGGACCAGGTCAACATTATGTGCTCCCTTTGCTAGGGAGATGGTCTGTAACGGATTCCTGGTCTGGTTCAGTAACTCATCAATCTTTTTGCCCACCAATTCCACTCGATCTAGTTTCTTGGCAATGATGTCCATGTCAACTATTCTAGAATTTGCTAGTACCTCATAAATCCCACCACGGGGTTGACTAGATCGGTTAAACTAGGTCATGGAGGCATTGTTGAGCGAATTTTCGCCCATAGACTCAAAGAGCTCAAATGCGCTCTCCTCGTCCTTATTCAGGAGGTTCCCCCCGCATGAGGCATCGACGAAGTTCCATAGGTTGCTGTCCAGACCGTGGTAGAAAATCTAGGCCAATTGCCACCTTGGTACTTTGTGGTGTGGGCATTTCCTCAAGAGTTCATTAAATCTTTCCCATGCCTCATGAAACTGTTCCCCACCCTGAAGTGTAAAGGTAGTAATAACTCTTCTGAGGGCATTGATCTTTCCTAAGGGGAAGAATTTCTTTAGAAATGCATGCCTCAGTTCTTCCCAGGTGGTGATGGGTCTACCTAGGCTTCTACGCCAGTGAAAAGCCTTGTCTCTCTACAAGAAGGGGAATATCTTAATTAGACCAATGTCAAGGCTAATGTTCCTAGGTTTCACAGTTCGTGCTATCCGATCAAGATCCTCTAGGTGCTGGAAGGGGTCTTCATTTGAGCTTCCATGGAAGTGGCTCTGGATCAGACTTAAGACATTTGGTTTTAGCTCAAAATCATCTCCCCCTTCGGGGATCCTAAGGTGTGGCTCGACTCTAATAGTGAAGGGATTGTAGAAATCGCGGAGGGGCCTCGGTCGATCCTGGAATGGTGGTAAATCAGGTGACGGTTGCCCTTGTGGGCCTTGGAAAGGTGGTGGTGGTTCCTTTGCGGGTTCTGTAACTGGTGTATGGCTTGCATGATCGTGTGGATCTGTTGCTGCTGAAGCCGGTGGATTGCATTAATCTAGGCTTAGATGATGGCCATTGTGTCCGGTGCGGGTTGGTCTTCAACCTCATCTACCCTAGGTTCAGCCATGTTTCTAGCAGAATCAAGTTGCCTTGATTCCCGTCCCAAAACAAACAACTCAGGATGCAATGAGCATCTCCCGTGCATACACTAGAGAAGAACAGGAGGGGATGCGGAGAGTGACAGGTGCGAGAAATGTGTGTTCAATCAAGCAAACAAGCCTAGTCCTTATGGTGTATTTCCTTAGGAGACCTAGAAATCTCAAAAAGGGTGATTAAGTCCGTAAGCACTGGACTCCCCTTCCCAAAGCTAATCTGGCCAGGTTGATTACGAGGAGATTGCAGGGAAGGTTCTTCCTTTGGCTTGCGCCACCGATTCCATAGACCTCACAACCGCAGTCGTTTGACACTGCCCCGCAGCCTAATCACCAGATTCTACTAAGGGAATGAAAGCCAAGTGCCCAGCGAACAAAACCTTGCCTCTCGAGACTTAACACAGTCCTGCCTAGGGCATGTCTACTCAGTTTTAAAAGGGCTAGGATAGTGCTTGTGCTAGGGTTATGTGATGAGGCTTGATTGGCATGGTGCCTCTTAGTTTTCTACTTTCAGTGTGTGTGCTTCTATCAAAGCATGATTTTCAAGCAAGGATTTTTTTCAAGATATGGAGTCTTTTAGTGTTTCATCCTTACTTTAGTGTCTTTTAGGGTTGACGTGTCTTAATGTTTTCAGACAAGTTTCAGTGGGCACGTCAAGTTTTGCACACAATTTAGTGAAAGTAGATTTCCTTTTATTGTGTAGAGGCTCTAAAATCCTAATGTACACATCCTAATGATCATGCAGCTTCTATTAGATGAGTCATTTTTAGGGTTGAGTGGTGCGGCCCAAGTCAATCCAAGGTGGCTTCGCAAACACCACTCAAAAAGAGAAAAGAACACTCCAAGAATTTATTCAGAATGTTAGAGTGTACATTTTTTTTGTTCAGTGATGTGTTAAAGATGTGGGTCAGGTAATCATACACTGTGCCAATTTTTTTCAATTTTACAATATTTTTAGTTTAGTTTTTCAAGCAAGTAAACAACCATGAATGAAGAACTACTCACTACCGGTCCTTGTTGCTCCTACTCCCTTATTACCGTCATGGGTTGCGCTGCTTCGTCGTCCAAGCGCCGAATTCCTGCAACCATCAAGAAAAAGGAGACAAGGTGTTAGACGATGTGAGAATGGATGTGAAATGGAAGTGACAAAACAAATCCGTTGCCTCCCCGGCAATGGCGCCAAAAGCTGACATGTGCGTGCACGTGTGTTTAAAAGTGTCGTCATAGTTTGCACTTGCAACGTCGGTTTTAAAGTAAAGAAACGGACGTGAGTCCGAGTGTCGGTCTCAGGGAGGCATAAAAATCGGATTTCTCTTGTCACTTATTGTCACGAAAATCGTGAGGTTTTGCTTGCGAAAAGGTGCGGTTGAAAAGCAAGAGAGAGAGAGAGAGATTAGGGTTAGAATTGTTTCATTCCTAACATGCAACTCGAATAAAAAATAGAGCAAACAACTGAATAGAAAACAACTTCATTAATCATGCAGCTTTAGTTCAAGAATTACAACATTAGATACATGCTTAAACATAAGTAAAGTAAAGCTTAAAAGAAGGGAAGAAAGAGAGAGAGAGGGAGGGCGGCGAGGCAGCCACGATGGTTGAGAGGGCTCCGTCGGCGGCTCATCGTCTCCAGCGATTACAAAAAGGCTTAAAGGTAGCTAGGAGGGGGGTAGAGTAGTTGCAAGTGGAGTAAATGCCTTGAATGGGTAGTTGGAAGGGGTTTAAATAGGGAGAAAGGCATTCCAAATGAAGAAGGGGTTTTAGCGATGTCCCTGACGTCCGGGACATCGCTAAAACCCTTCCGAAAATGTCGGTGAAGACCCCTGCCCGCCGGTCGCTCACCCGCAGCCGTTCTTCCTCGTGCCCGATTCGTGTGCGCACGCCACAAGCCGTCCGATCAAAGATCGTACAGCTGGGATCTGGCGAGAGGCGCTCGCCCGGATCGCACCCTTGCGCCCGCGTCATCGCGCGTATCTGGCCAGGGAGCATGCGCGGGTGCCACGTCTCGCGATCTCTGTCGTCCGCTGCTGATCGCGTGGCCCAATTTAGCTTGCACGCGTCGTCATCTCTGAATTTCCGCTCCGTGCAACTCGAACCCGCGTCGCGTGAGCGCGGGCATGCCCTCCAACCGCTACGCTACTCCCGCTGCTTTGTCGCGGCGACGCAGGCATGCACGCGGTTCTCAGCCGTTCGATCGGAGATAGACAACTAAGATCTGTCCTCCGGGTGAAGGTGGCGATCTGGACGTGGTGAGCGGGCGCCACATGGCATGCCACAGGCCGTTGACCATCAGATCAACGATCAGAACTTCTTGGGCCCATTGTGGAAGTTCCGGATGTCGGACTTGGCCCATTTCGAGTCCATTGGACTCCGTTCGTCGTTCTGAATCCATCCGTGTGATCCGATTTCTCATCTGAGACCTGCTTTGACAAGTGCTCATACAAATGGCCATTAATACTATTTTATAAGTAATCTTGACGTATGACGCATGCAATGCTCCCATTCTACTTATGTTGTGTTATCTGTGCCTTTTATTCTTAAGATGGGCCCTATTTAACATAATTATCACCCTAAGATGCAGTGTCATCACCCGTACTCGAGTTTAGAAATCATTCGCAACAATCACCGCGACCCGTTCGCCCACCCAAAACCTATTCTAATGAATGATCTAAGCTGAACTCGAACCCACCTAATTTACAATGGGGACACTGCAAATCATAGTCATGGGGGGTATGAAAGTGCAAAACACCATGAAAACTCATCTCACAAGAAAAGGTTTCAACAAAAAAAAATCACATATCACAAAAAACACCAAAAAAATGAAAGAATCTTGAAAAAGAACAAAAAAATGTTGATGGGAGAGAAAATTTTGAGGCCATACAAATCATGAGGAGAAAATGAGGAGGAAAAGTGAAAATTATCAAAAAAGGAGCACAAAAAGAAAAAGAAAAAAAAAGAGAGTCATTAGTAAGAAATTAAGGGATCAACTGAAGTTCCAGACTGTCAGGACCCGGTCCTAAATCCCGACAGAATCTGGGACTGGCTCGCTTTGGTTTATCCCAAGATCTAGTCGTCCAACAAGAAATAACCAAGTAACATTCAACAAACCACACAAGTACAGTAATTAAGCAAAAAGAAAGTTTCAACAGGTGGAAAGAAAACAGTGATATTACAGCCATCACATCAAAGAGTACATGTAACAGAATACAAACTATAAAACTCACTAGCAGGAAGTGGAACTAAAACTAAGCTCGACCAGGCCCAACGTCCTCAGCAGCCGGTGGCTCGGGCTGCTCAAATCCTTGACCTCTACAGAATATATTTGACTGGAGTCATCTAAAGCTGAGTAGAGTGGTAGCTAAGAATTAACATGCATTAACATAAGGTTTTCCATCTTCTAATTATATTATACCTGTGGGTGCGTAGAGATCTCTAATTAGGATTTGTTAATTAATCATCTGGTTCCCTATAGGAACGATTTTGCTTACAACTTCCCATAATATAGGATGCCCACGTGGCACTCTCCTGGCCAGGGGAGTCCCACCGTGGTAGTCCAATACTCGGTCTACTACCCCGAGGTCACTTTCGTGACGTAGCGGTGACTACGGCACACGTGATAAGCGTGCGGGTAGCTACCCCGCACTGGCACACGGTCAGTCGTTTCCGCTAGCGGGTACACCTCAACGTACAGCACGGAACGGTGTAGGGCCTTGCCCTCTCAGAATAGAACAGGGGTCTTGCCCCTCCTCAGTCCGCGTACCCTCATCCGACTACCCCTGTTTACCAAACGGGCTGACAGGAGTCAGTGTAGGGTGGCCATACCAAGCCCCGGGCACCCTGGGGCGGATAGCTCCCCCTTACACTAAGTAGCTCACCTCGGTACCATGTACACGAGGGCCAGTAAGAGTCGTCGTAGAGTGGCCAAACCCACCCCGAGTTCCAACCCAAGGGCGGCAAGCTCCCCTCTACACTACAAGGGATAGTTGCTCTCTTCAGTACTACGTACACGAAGGTCAGCCTACCTCCCTTAGCAGCTGTTCATAGGCAGCAAATTCCCAGAACCATCTGGTTCTTCGAGGTACGGTGTTCATGTTTACATTTCCCCAGGGGGGTTTATACAGGAATTTATTTGTCACATCCGGGTTGGAATGTTCGGATCAACAGTTCAATTCCCATTTTATTATAGTAGGGGTCCATTTTAACAGAAAAATAGGCAGTTTTCGATTACTCAATTATTCACATGTCGTAGGGGTCCATTTTAGCTAAAAACAGGCAGCTCTTGATTACACAATCATTCACATGCAGTTTCTTCTTACCCTAGTGTTCATGCCAAGACTTAGGGTTCAAGAATCTATTCTCGAATATATGTTTAATCCTTCCTAGGGTTCATCTCAAGTCCAAGGATTACTTACTCGCATGTATTAAATTTGAGATTTAAGGTTGTAACCACTCTACCTGGGTAACCAGGTGGAATGGGGCTCGTATAGTGGCTCCCGACGTCTCCACAGGTCCCGTACTCCCGACGAACTAGAGACCTAAACACGAATTGATGGGCCAAAAGGTTCAGAAGGATGTAAACAAGGTATCATTATATAGAGAAACTTGTATGGAAAACAGAGATGGTTCATTTGTGTAAAATCGATAATAACAGGGCCTTACACGGCCCCAAAACACGCTATCAGACGAAAATCAGACGTTTGAGAAAGGTCCCAGACGTCTTCAAACAGTTCTCAA
The DNA here is from genome assembly GCA_037157565.1 of Thalassia testudinum. Classification (NCBI taxonomy): domain Eukaryota; kingdom Viridiplantae; phylum Streptophyta; class Magnoliopsida; order Alismatales; family Hydrocharitaceae; genus Thalassia; species Thalassia testudinum. The sequence goes on from JAZHRO010000031.1 coordinate 154,612,551, forward strand.
GGATACCTCTCTTGGTGTTCCACTATCAGACGTCTGAAACTCAAATCCGACGTCCAAGGACGTTGTCAGACGTCTGGGAGTGCTTCCAGACGTCTGAAATTGCCTCGGCTAAGCACCCGCCCTCTGACACATACATACGCTGTCAGGACTTGTCAGAGAGGAAAAGTACGGAAAGTAGATCACTACCAGACGTCTTGCCATACCTTCGAACGTCTGGTGAGACGTCTGGGTGTTTCTCTGGCCGTCTGATTCCGCGGAAAAGAATGACTTCCGCGGAATCGCCCAGGCTCTCCCTGCCTGCAGGTGCTGCAGCAGAACACCGCTGCAGCCTTCGCCCTCGCGCTTCCTCTCACTCGGCCCTTCGCTCTTCACTCTGCTCCCACTCGCTCTCGGCTGCGGAATGGCAACGAAGGGGAGGCGGAAGAGGTATATAAAGGGAGAGGAGGTGAGGGGAGAGGAGAGGCGATCACGGGCGAGGAGTGGCGTCGCGGTGAGGTGCGGTGAGGCGTGGTGAGGCGCAGTGCGAGAGGAAGCATGGCGCTCGTATGCTTGCATGCTAAAAGTATTTACAGATGTCTGATGAACATCCCAGACGTCCAGACAAACATCTGGTGAACATCCCAGACCTCTTAAATGGCCAAGGGGGTGGTGGGTCGTTTCAACATAACAAACTTAAAGGAAGTTTCGTCCCCGAAACTTGAGCTGACTAGGGTGCGAAAAGTATAACGTAGTAGGTATAAAAAACTTAAAGAGGACTGAAGTAGGTCAGAAGAGTCATACCTTCGAAGAGTTCCGAGTTCTATGCTCGCATCGCCGACTCAGGTTCCCAAGTTACCTCCTCGTACCGCTGGCTTTTCCATAGAACTTTCACAAGGGGTACTTCCTTCCACCTCAACTTCCGAATGGCTCGGTCTAGTATCTGTATCGATCTCTCGGGGTAGGTTAGGTCATTTCTCACTTCGATGCCTTCGTGGCTAAGGACATGGCTGGGGTCGGCGATGTATTTCCTGAGGTTGGACACGTGAAAAACGTTGTGCACTCCAGAAAGATAGGGAGGAAGGGCAAGCCGGTAGGCGACGGGTCCTACCCGCTCTAAGACCTCAAAGGGTCCCACATATCTTAGTGCAAGCTGTAGTTCCCTACTCGGAGGGGGTGAAATCAGCGTGACGTAAAAAAATACAGAATTCAAATATAAACAATCTCACAAAATAAGCAATCACACAAAGTACACAAAGATTTTTTAGGTGCAAACCCAAACCGGGTGAAAACCACCACCTAACCCTCTCGAGTTAGGATTTTCCGATCAACCAAGTTGATCAAACTCCACTAAATGAATCACTTTAAACAAGGGTGATTCAACCTCAATTACAACCACGCTACAAGTGCGAGGGTAGCATTCCTCAAAACCTTATTTCCACGAGAAGGATTTTGTCCCACGAAGGAGACGGGAATTCGCAAAGCGAATACCCAACCAAATAACAAAGATTAAAATAAACAACAATCATATAGAGCCAACAAAGTAATTTGAAACCTAAGCTTCTATAGGAATTAAGAAACTCCCCTTTGCAAGGAGTGCGTCGGCGACGCGGATGCATGAACAACACGACGGCGCTACGTCGCTCTCGTGAACTACGGCGGGAGAGCGGGTGCGCAAAGCTTGATGCTCTCAAGATGTAGAACATGAGCTTTGAGAGCAAGAGAGACACAAAATGGTAGAAAGTATGTTGCTTGGGTGTGTCTTGTGTTTCTAGGTGTGTGTTGGTGTGCAAGAGGTTCCCCTCTATTTATAGAGTCCTTAGGAAGGCTTTCGATGGCTTAGGAAAGGCTCCATAGCCGTTGGGTGCAAAGCCCAAGTGAATCAACCCGAAATCAGGAACAATCATTACACTAACAGGGTTATCAGACGTCTGATTCTGGCATCAGACGTCTGGAAGACCACTTTAAGATGTCTGAAAATAAGGTCAGACGTCTGATTTTGGGCGGGTCTCTTCCTGACTTGAATCAGATCTAAACAGGGTTCTAACGCAAGTCCATCAGACGACATATAGGACGTCTAGCACTATGTCTGGACGTCTGGAAACCTACTTTTTCGTGGGAATGGATTTGCAACGGCTAGAAAATCTCTGAGAAGAGATTTTCGGGTCAGTCGAGGCAAAATGGTCAATTATCAGACGTCTGGAAAGGCTTAAGGATGTCTGATAAGGCTCTAACGGTCATATCCTCGAGTGTTTGCAAAGCGAGCCAACGGTCCATTAATTGGACATCTGGCAAAGTCATCAGACGTCTCCTAAGACGTCTGGTCTAAGGTCTGGACGTCTGATTTCATCAGACAGAACAGCCTAAATGTTATCAGACGTCTGAATCAACAGTCAGACGTCTTAAAACACATTATCAGACGTCTGATTTTGGAATTAGACGTCTGGAAATGCTGTTTGAACCCTATATTAGTTTTCTAAGTTCTCTACATAAAATCTAAGTATCCTAGGGTTGTGCCGATGTTCCTAGGACTACTGTTAGGGTACTTTGAGGCTCTTTAACATAATCTTCTAAGGAAATAAAGAGCAAGAAAATAACGACAAATACAACGAGTACAAGAGAAGGAAATCTATCATATTATTCATCTCCTTCCTTCTTCAATATATCGCTCCTCACGAATCTCTTTTGTTCTCCATCAAGCTCCTCCAATCCGCCCTGGATGCGAGCTCGAACTTCGTCTAATCACGTCTCCATTTGCAATTGTCCTGAAATCTAAGACTCCAAGTGCAAATGTTAAATGACACTTGTTTTGTTATCATCAAAACAAATGATCGTGGTGCTCTAGCACCAACACAAGCTTCCCTCTCATCCCAAACCGCTGCAAACCTTTCATCGGTGAAACACGGAGAAAAGTGTGATCTCCAACCTCAAATTGTACCTCCCTATGCTTCAGATCGGCGTAACTCTTTTGCCTGCTCCAGACAGTACGCAGTCATCGATGGATCTGCTCGATCACTTCCTGACTCTAGCGTATCAGACGGGGGCTGACCTCCCATTTGGTTCCCACCTCTACCCAACTCAAGGGGGTCATACACATTCTCCTGTACAGAGCTTCATATGGTGCCATGCCGATGAAATTCTATCCAGAACTGGGAAGTGAAAATGAGTGTCCCTATCTAAAATGATTTCGCAAGGAACCCTATGAAAGCCTACTATGTCTTTGATATATCTTTCTGCCGACTGTGCTGGTCCATAAGTGACTCGGATTCGTAGAAATCGTGCTGTCTTCGTTAATCTATCCACAACCACCCAGACTGCATCGCGCCCTCTCTATGTCACAGGTAGCCCTACTACCAGATCCATAGTGACACTTTCCCACTTCCATTCTGGAATGGAAAGTGACTGCAATGGCCCAGCAGGCCTCTGATGTTCGGTCTTCACCTGCTGGCATGTCAGACACTGCTGGACGAAAAGGCCAACATCCCTCTTCATGCCTCTCCACCAAAAATCACGTCGTAGGTCGTGATACATTTCGTGTTCCCGGGATGTATGGTAAATCTGGATCCATGAGCCTCAGTCAAGAGCTCCCTCAACAGCTCCTCATCTCTAGGAACGCACAAGCGACCCCTCATACGTAGAACTCCGTCAGTGAAAGAGAAATCTCCTGGGTTTCCTGCCAATACTCGAACCCGCTGTGCCCGTAGGTATGAGTCTGTCATTTATTTAAGCACGATGCGATCCACCAGCTCTGGTCGTGTCTGCCTCACGACTGTCACTGTCCTGCAATACCCCTGTGTTTCCTAGAGTCGCCAGCTGCTTAACTCCTCCATGAGCTTCCAACTTCGTTCTTGTAAGCAAGCCAAGTGGGCAGGCGCCTTTCGGCTCAGGCCGTCAGCCACCACATTGGCTTTTCCCGGGTGGTAAGAGATGCTGCAATCGTAGTCTTTCAGGAGTTCCAACCAGCATCTCTGCCTCATGTTGAGCTCTTTCTGGTCAAACAAATACCTGAGCTCTTGTGGTCAGTGAAAATCTCGAACATTTCTCCGTACAAATAATGCCTCTAGGTCTTCAACGCTAGGACGACTGCTGCCAACTCTAGGTCGTGGGGGGGATAGTTATGCTCGTGGGACTTCAGTTGCCGCGAAGCATATGCGACAACATGACCCCGCTGCATAAGTACACCCCCCAATCCCTTCAACGAGGCGTCTGTGTACACGACGAATCCACTACTGCTGTCAGGGATGGTGAGTACAGGGGCTGAAGTCAACCTCTCTTTCAGCTTCTGAAAGCAAGACTCACACTCGTCGGTCCAGGCGAAGGGTACGTCCTTCCGAGTCAACTGAGTCAGAGGACGAGCAATCTACGAGAACCCTTGGATAAATCGTCTGCAATAACCAGCCAGCCCCAGGAAACTGCGTATCTCAATCACCGAACGCGGTCTCTCCCACCTGAGTACTACTTCTACTTTGGCTGGATCCACAGCTAAACCGTCCTCTGAGATCACATGGCCCAGGAAGGTGACTTGTCTTAACCAGAATTCGTATTTGCTATATTTGGCAAACAGTCTATGCCGCCTCAAGGTGTCCAAGACCATGTGAAGGTGTTGCTTATGCTGCATCTGGTTCCGTGAATAAATGAGCACGTCATCGATGAAAACAACCACGAACTAATCCAAATATGGCCGAAAAACGTGGTTCATCAAGTCCATGAAGGCGGCAGGGGCGTTGGTCAATCCAAATGGCATGACCAAGAACTCATAGTGGCCATACTGCGTACGAAAGGCTATCTTGGAGATGTCGGTCTCCCTAATCCTCACCTGATGGTATCCTGACTTCAGATCTACTTTTGAAAATACCGTGGCATCTTATGAAAACCTCATCATGAACCCTAACAAGTGCAATCTAACCCAGATATGTAAGAAAAAGCTCCTACATAACCCAAAGAAAGGCTTAACTCAGAGAATTCTGAGTTTAAGAAGAAAACAAATCATAAGGGGTAAAACTGTAATTTCACCAATGCAGTTTGCAAATAGGATAATTAAGGGTCCAAACACAGGTCAAACAAGCCTAATAAGAAGGAAAATGGGATGGTCGGATCTAAAAAGGGTCATAGCAACTTTAGGAAATTAAACGACATTCTGTAACCCTAAAACAAACCCACTTCAATTCACGAGGTTCGAGGTAGAATAAAAATCAAATAAATCCTCTAAAATTCATATAAAAATGATCTCTAGGGTTTAGAACCTTCAATTTGGCCTTAGAAACCTATTTTAACCTACAAAGAGAACATTGCCCAATTAATGACTTAATCTGGGTTTTTATGTAACTTGGCCAGTCAAACATGGTCCAACCTAGAAATAAAATTCACCATTAAAATCCTTAGGTTCAAATTAGTCTCGTATAAAAACTTGAGCCTAAGAGGAGACCTCCTTGACCGACTTTGCAATTTGGTCCTCTTCATTTACTTTTTAACCCTTATCTTTCGAAACCCTTGCATTTTGGCCCCATCTTTTTCATCGTTCTTTGCATAACGGTCCCTCCGGCAAAACTCTGCACAGCACCATGCTCCGGTGACTTTGCGCGGAGCATGGCACCGTGCAGAGAGGAGTGACCGCCCTGCAAAGAGGACGCGGGGTTCCTTGCGACGTTTGCTGTCGCAGGGACCCGGCCATGCTCTCTGCCGGCCCCCATACCTTCCGTGCGAATGCGTGGAAGGTATGGGTCCCCTCTCCGGCCACACTCCGGCGAGGCTGGCACGTCGCCAGCCCGCACCTCCCTCTGCGCCAGCCCCATTATAAGGACCGGCACCCCCTGCCGGTTCCTGTAAGCTCTCTTTGACAAAGAACAACCCCCCACTTCATCCCCTCCTCCTCCGTCAGACGGCCTGCAGCATCCGGCGACTCCCTCCTCTTCCTCCTCGTCGCTCTGCCGCCTTACCTACAGCAGGGTTCTCCAATCCCTCTCGTATGTGCCGTGCTGCACCCGCCGGCACCCTCCACCTGCTTCCTCGTCGCCGCACTTCTCCTCCAGGGCCCTTTCTTCCCCAGCTCCGGCAAGTACGAGCCGGTGGCTTCGTCCTCCCCCTTCGTCCAGAACCTAGGTAATTATCTTCCTCTCCTCCTCCCTTACATTTTCCCTCTCTCAATTTGTCTTTTTGCCTCACCGCACACGACTTCCACCTCCGCCTGCTCCGTCTCCGACCACCCTCTCCGGCGAGCTCATCCCACCTCCACAGACCTTCTCACCCCTCGCCGACTACCCTAAAAGCTTCCCCTCACTCCACTCAACAAATCCCCCCTTCCCATCCACTGCCATACGCCACCAACGACCCCCCGAACAGACCCATCTCTCCGACCACAGTCCGACCTAGGGCTACCATCATACGCCGCCTCACGCCTCGCCACCACTCGCACTGCCTTCGCCGCACTCCGGCGAAGCTCCCTGCATCCTCTGATTGGACCGAGAGGCCGTATTCTTATTTTCAGGTCGACGACCCTTCACCGCCATTACCGAGCTTCTGAAGCTCCTTCACCTGCAGCTGCAGGTGCCCTCTCGCCAAGGCTCACGCCCCAGGACGCACGACTTGCCTCCGCGAAGCATCCCAGGCCTGCAGCTAGAGCGAAGGCCTCGCGTGCTGCTGCGATTGCCTACAGCTTCCTTAGCTGTAGGCACCAATTTGGGTGGGACATTTAGTCCCACCTCGGCAGCTCTGGAAGCGCCGCAGCCAAATAAATTGAAAAAGTGTTGTAGGCTTATCGCCTTCGAACACAGGGGTCAGGTCCCTCACGCACGCCGCGTGCCACGCGCTCGCCCTCGCCCACGCTCACGCCCCGCGGGTCTGGGCCGGATCCGATTACCCTAACCCGTGCACTCCTCGCCCACAACCGCATGCCGGTGGGCCTGGTCCCAGGCGTGATACCCGTACCTGAATACCCGGCAATGGGAGAGCGATCCTATGAGAGAAATCTGAGAAAGAGAGAGACACGGGGAAGGGTAGGGGTAGGTTTTGCTTTCTGATCCCTTGTGTGAGCGTGCAGGAGCAGAAGGAGAAGGAAGGAAGGCGGCCGAAGCCTCAGCCGCTCAGGGCAGAGAGGAAGAAGAAGAAGCAAGAGAGAAGAAATAAAAGAAGAGAAGCACTGTAGCAAACCTATAGTTAAGTCGTCTGACCGCTGCATCAGACGACGGTTGAGCAGCGGCTAGAGGAGATAAAGCAAGAGAAGAAAGAAGAAGTCAGAAGAAGAAGAAGATTGTCACAGCCGCAGAAGAGAAGAAGAAAAAGAAAGAAAGAGAAGAACAAAGAACAGAAGAAGAAGAAGAAGAAGAAGAACTCTGCGGAAGAAAAGAAGAGAGAAGACACAGCCGTGAGCAGAGAAGAAGAATAAAAGAAGAGCAGCTAAAAGAAGAAGAAGGAAAAAGGAGAAGAGAAGAAGAAGAAGCCAAGACAAGCTCCCTCTCTCTCTCTCTCTCTCCCTTATTTTTGTAATCTAAGAGAGAACCTTTGTATTTCTAGAATTCCAGTAGCTCCCTGAGTTCGACCTCGGGAAAACCATTTCTGAGTAAAATTTTTTGTAATGATAACCTGGTAGCTGTCTTATTACTACAACGACTATAACTTGACATATAACAAACACAAACAAGCTAACCGGACAGCAAAACCCACGACGGTCATCATTTCTTGGCGTCGTTGCCAGGGAGCAACGGCTATTATAGAAGCTATAAATTCTCTATTTTGGAATTTTCTAATAATCTCTTCTCTCTTGTGTGCGGGTACAGGAAAAATTAAGAAGCAGCCACACAACAACCACTCCAAGGACAGGTAACTTCTATCCTCCCACTATTAACCACTAAATTCTAAAGAGGAAGAAAAAGGAAAAAAAATAATATAGGTATAACCTGCATTTCTTACTTAGTAACAGCTGCAAGTTTTCAAAACCACTATTCCTGCACACAGTATTAAGGGTAATTAAGGGCTAACATCCTCTTGCCTGAAGCCCTAATTACCCAACAAGGAGTTAACTGGACCAAGTAGAGCCAACAAAGACACACTACTTAATCAAGAATTGAGAAATCCCAAAAAAAGTGTGCCTAAGCCACTGATTGAATATACCTATTCAGAAAAACCTTAAGCAATTGGCTCTCTAAAAACACTTGAACCCTAAAAGATAAGACCTAATAAGTTCTCAAAGGAATCAATAGGTGAAGTTGACCCCATAGGGTCAACCAACCTTCAACTTAGGTCACTCTTCGCACTCAAAAGGCTAAAAGTTCAAGTGAAAACTTAAGCACCCTGATCTTAAACTAAAATTGGTAGACTTAAGAGGTCAAGATCCCCATTCTGGTCTACCTGGAATCTCAGTGACAAGAGAGGTCGGGTGGGGGAAACCCTGTAACCCGTGGGGGCGCTCTACCGTGTAGGGGTCTTCGTTGGACTCACCCTCTCTGGCTGCCCAGGTAATTCTCAGGTGGCCAATCTTTTGATCAAGGGGTCCATCTGCCGTGCACCTCTATAGTCGCCCAACATTTTGGATGCCTTGATTGGGTCCAGCACCTGCTAAACTCATCTCTTCCAATAGTGCATGTTTGGTAGGAGGTCCTTAAAACCTCCTCTAGAACTTCACTCTCCTCGAGGCCGAGCCTCAGTGCCCATGTCTGAGAAAACAACACCACACATCGACCTCTCCTCCGACTCCGAACCCAACTCACCTTCTTCTTCCACAATGGCTCAGCCAGTTGAGGAAGAAAACAATCTGGAGCACCAGCTCCAGCGACTCAATGACCTCTTCCAGAACTTTGTGCACCCACTGCAGCATCCTATGATGTGGGACCATTATAATCCTGCTGCGGTGGCTATTGAGCCTCGAGTCAGAATCCCGACTGGAGGACCTGATTCTGAATTAAAGCCAAATATGATTCATGCTATACTTAAATTCCATGGGCTTAATTCTGAAGAGCACCTCCAGCACATCAAACAGCTGAAGCATTTGGCCCAAACTTTTGGGTCAGATGAACAAAATCGGGACATTCTCCTCATGAAGATGTTCTCCTTCTCCCTTATGAACAAGGCCGCTCATTGGTAGCAGACTCAGACCCGGCCGATCAACAATTGGGAAGAACTTCAGTCCGAATTTTTGAAGAAGTTCTTTCCTGTTGGTCGGACCAATGCCTTGCGCCATCAGATTACTCACTTCACTCAGCAAACGGGAGAACCTCTCCATGAGGCATGGGATCACTTTCAGGATCTCATGAGAAAGTGCCCCCATCACGGAGTTCCTAAATGGGAACAAGTCCAGTCTTTTTACCAGGGACTCTGTGAGGATATCAGACTTTTCGTCAATGCAACTTGCGGAGGGAATATCATGGGTCAACATCAGGACACCGTGTGGGAGATTCTTGAAAACATGTGCGAGAACTCCATCAACAATGACTCCATGGGCTTATTTGACAGGACGAATACCCACGCATCGACGAACCTTAGGGGAGCACACGAGACGCAGGGCCTGTCCGCATCAGTCGACCTGGAACTAATGGCCAATCGATTGGACAAGGTCTCCATCATTGAGAAGAAGGTGGACGAGCTGACTCAGCACTTGCAGCGAGCCACCTCTGCGCATAGCTCCTTTGCACAGCCTCCTTCCACACGGGAAACTGTGCAAAACATTCTCCACCGATCTTCTCCTGGGATGGATCCATATCCACCCCCATCTAATTCTCAGATCGGAGGGTCATTCGATCCTTTCTATACCAGTCCGGGGAATTCCATTCCCCCTTTCTCTGATTCTTTGGAGGTTCCTCAGACCTGCGAGGACCTCAACGCCATCCAGAATGACCCCTTCTCCAACACCTATAACTCTAGATGACGAAACCATCCCAACTTCCAGTGGGCGGGAAATTCCCAAACCCAGAGACCACCCTTTCAACCCCGTTCACAACCATCTCATCCTTACCAGCCGCCTCAGCCTCGGCCCAACCCTACCTATCCATCAGGGCCAAATCAGGACCAAATGTCTCTCATCCTTCAGACTCTGGCTGACATTCAAAGAACGAATGCGGCTATTCAGAAGCAACACAAGGAAGAACTTACAGAGGTTCGAAATCAACTGGCCCAGTTGGCAAATTCTTGCCAGCCAGGCACACTTCCTTCCCAACCTCTTCCTAACCCGAATAACATGTCAACCTAGCGACGCATTATGAACCCAAACCCGGGCCAAGCACACATGATTTATCAGGCCCCCTCTGTTCCTTCACCCGACGGGATGGAGGCTTCCACTTCCTATGCGGGCTATCAGCAGCAACCCATCTTACCTAACCCCAACCAAAATCAAGTAGGGCTAAATTCTGTAACAACCCGTAGTGGTAAGGAAACCCAAGATCCAACCTATCCAAACCACTCCAAGCCTGGTAGTAATCCCAACCCTAGGACAGTAATCCAAGACGTTCCTATCCCTGTCCCAGATCAAAGACCTGGACCTATCCTAGAAGAACCAACCAAGGTTCCATTTCCCGAGGCCTTGACCAAGGGAAAGAAGACCACCAAGCCTGTGGCACCTGAAGAGGACCTGGTCAAGCTCTTTGAGCAGGTCCAAATAAACATCCCCTTGATGGATGCGATTTGCCACGTACCGGCTTATGCATGATTCCTAAAGAATGTGTGTACACCCCAGCATAAGCCGCGAACCAAGAGTGGGAGTCCAATTGTACTGTCAAAGCAAGCCAGCTCTGTAACCCTAAGTAGACTCCCACCCAAGGCTAAAGATCCTGGTACTCCCCTGATTTCTTGCAAGATAGGTGATGCTCAATTCGACAGAGCATTGCTAGACTTGGGTGCTTCCATAAATCTGATACCCACATCCTTACTTAACCACCTAGAAGAATCTGAGCTAAAACCAACTGAGGTGACATTGCAATTAGTAGATTGATCTATAAAGTCACCAAAAGGGACTCTCGAGGATGTTATTGTAAGAGTGCGGGATTTCTACTTTCCTATAGATTTTATAGTCTTAGACATGGACGCACCTGAAAACCCTAGGGATACACCGATCATTCGAGGGAGACCTTTCTTGGCTACTGCTAGAGCCAACATCAGCTGTGAGGAGGGCCAAATAGAGCTCAAATTTGAAAATCAAACCCTAAAAATTGATATATTTAAGGCCCAACAAGGAATCAATTGCGGTGTCATCGAACATATTTATGATATCAGGACTTTGGTTGATGAAACGCATTTTGAGAATGACCTGATTATACCTCATCAACCACAAACAGATTTTGAACCGCAATCAGAGGAGTCAAAACCAGATTTAGACAGACCCATAACTCCAACCCTTGAACCTCACATTTACCCTGAACCACCCGCTACTGCAGATAACCCCATCCTTGAACTGAAACCCCTTCCCAATCATTTGAAATACATCTTTCTGGGTTCTAATCAGACACTTCCTGTGATTATTAATTCCAAGCTTAATCCCGAACAGGAATCCCGTCTGATTGCTATTCTCCAGCAACATCGTAGAGCCACTGGATGGACTCTCGAAGATTTGACTGGAATAAGTCCCTCTTATTGCACACTATATTTACTCAGAAGAGGGCGCACGACCTTCTCGTGAAATGCAGAGACGTTTGAACCCCAATCTACAGGAGGTTGTAAAAAAGGAGATCATCAAGTGGTTAGATGCAGGGATCATCTACCCTATCTCCGATAGTCGTTGGGTGAGCCCAATCTAGGTTGTGCCTAAAAAGGCAAGGCTCACCACCATAACGACTGAAACCGGAGAAGTTATACCTACCCGATTAGCCAACTCGTGGAGAGTCAGCATAGATTACCAACGACTCAAATCCCCCATGAAGAAGGATCATTTCCCACTACCTTTCATTGATCAGATTCTTGAGAAATTAGCGGGAAATCGATTCTTCTACTTCCTTGACGGGTACTCCGGTTATAACCAAGTAGCTATTCATCCTGAGGACCAAGAGAAGACCACGTTCACCTGCCCCTTCGGAACGTACGCATTCCAAAGGATGCCGTTCGGTCACTGCAATGCACCTGCGACTTTTCAGCGGTGCAGGCTTGCCATATTCTCTGATATGGTAGGTGATTATCTGGAAGTCTTCATGGATGACTTTTCAATTTTCGGGGCATCATTTGATGATTGCCTCCAGCACTTGGTTCATATACTCAGGCGCTGCATCGACGTTAATTTGGTTCTTTCCTAGGAAAAGAGCCACTTTATGGTGCCTGAGGGGATCGTCCTAGGACATCTGATTTCTGAGAAGGGCATCCAGGTGGATAGAGCTAAGGTTGATCTAATCTCTCGCCTTCCTATGCCTAGCTCGATCAGGGACATCCGTTCTTTTCTAGGGCACGTTAGTTTTTACCGTCGTTTCATTCCTGATTTCACCGAAAATCGCGTGCCCCTTGACGACTCTCCTCTCTAAGGATGTACCCTTTGAAATCTCCAAGGAATACACTCTAGCCTTTGAAAACCTTCATGAATGAGTCACCCAGGCGCCAATGCTACAATCCCCTGACAGGTCTCAACCCTTTGAGATCATGTGCGATGCGTCTGATTTCGCTGTAGGAGCAATTCTGGGGCAGAAAGCTGACGGGAAACCCGTGGTTATCTACTACGCTAGCAAGACACTTGACGAGGCTCAGCGTAACTATACAGTTACCGAGAAAGAGCTACTAGCCGTAGTATTTGCCCTTGAAAAATTCTGATCTTATCTCCTGGGTTCCCATGTCATCATCTACTCGGATCACACGGCTGTGAGGCATCTCCTTGCCAAGGACGCTAAGCCCCGACTAATCCGATGGATCTTGCTGTTGCAAGAATTCGATCTCAAGATTCGCGACAAGGTGGGAAGACAAAATGTGGTAGCTGACCATTTGTCCCGCCTTCCTTCTGAGATTATCAACCCTTCTGGACCTATCACGGAGCATTTCCCTGATGAGCACCTGCTAACTATTGGTACTAGACTTCCATGGTTTGCTGATATAGCAAACAACTTGGCATCTCATCAGATCCTGTCTGATTGGTCGAAGGCCAAGAAAGACAAATTGCGCTCTGATGCCAAGTATTACATTTGGGAAGATCCGTACCTCTTCCGCATAGGTGCTGACCAAATCATCTGGAGATGCGTCTCGGAAGGTGAAGTCAATGATATTCTTTCCTTCTGCCATGACCAGGCAAGCGGTGGCCATTTCTCTAGGCACAAAACCGCATCGAAAATCCTCCAGTGTGGCTTCTACTAGCCCACACTATTCAAAGATGCATACAGTCACTGCAAGGCATGCAGTCATTGCCAAACTTTGGGCAACATGAGCCATCGCGACATGATGCCTTTGCAACCGATTCTCGTATGCGAAATCTTTAATGTTTAGGGGATTGATTTTATGGGCCCCTTTCCTGTTTCGGATGGTTTCGAATACATTCTGCTGGCTGTGGACTACGTGTCCAAATGGATCGAAGCCATACCGACCCGAACTTGTGATCACAAAATCATTCTCAAATTCATTCATCACAATATCTTCTCACGGTTCGGGATTCCTCGTGCTATCATCTCAGATGGGGGGACCCATTTCACGAATGCTCAGTTCAGGTCACTGATGACCAAATACGGGGTGTCTCACCGAATCTCCACTCCTTATCACCCCCAGACTAATGGTCCAGCTGAGCTATCAAATCGGGAGATCAAGAAAATCCTGTAGGTCACTGTTCAGCCTGATAGGAAGGACTGGTAGTTCCGACTTCCGGAAGCCTTGTGGGCCTATAGGACCGCCCACAAAACCCAATTAGGCATGTCTCCCTTTAGACTGGTGTACAGGAAGGCGTGTCACCTTCCCGTCGAACTGGAGCACAAAGCCTATTGGGCGGTACGGAACTGTAATCTAGATCTTTCGAAGGCTGGAACCCACAGAAAGCTTCAAATCAGTGAGATCGATGAACTACGTCTTGATGCGTATGAGAACTCGCAAATCTACAAGGAGCGGGTTAAAACCTTCCATGACAAGCATATCTCTAGAAAGATCTTTTATCCTGGTCAGAAGGTTCTACTCTTTGATGCCTGACTCAAACTTTTCCCTGGGAAGCTGCGATCCAAGTGGGTCGGACCATACTTAGTCCGACAAGTTTTGGAAATGGAGATGTTGAAATTAGTCCACTCAGCCATGATTCCGAACCTTTCATCGTGAACGGTCAGAGACTCAAACCGTTCATTGATGTAACTTCTACTGATTTGGCTGAATCATCTTATATCCTCCATTCCCCATGAGCTTATTGCGCCCAGCCGATGGCGTAAAACTCAACGCTCAACGGGAGGCAGCCCGTCATTCTCTTGGAAAACCTGAAACCTTTTTTTTGACACCTTTGTGCACTTAAGGTTCACCCTTTAAGACAGCCAACTCCACCTCAGGTGCTTGCATCTGAGATTAGAAATCGTCCGCAGCAGTCATCCTGACCCATTCACTCACCAAAATATCTGTCCTAAGGAATGAACTAAGTTGAATAAAAACCTCCCTAACTCACAATGAGAACATTGCAAATCTTAGGCATGGGGGGGTATGAAAGTGCAAACTTATAAGAAAAGGTTTTAAACAAAAAAAAAAAGAGGAAAGGAATTTTGTGGAGGAAGGAAAAAAAAGAAGAAAAAGAAACAAAATGAAAAAGGAGCACAAAAATGAGAGAAAAATGATAGTCATTAGTAAGAAACTAATGAATTAACCTAAGTTCTAGACCTCATTCAAGAAAAGAACTGAAAAGTGCACAGTGAGATTAGTAAGAACGCAAACCAAAGGCATTCTTGGATAGACTCTTAGTACCCATTAAGATCTAGACATTCCTCAAGAGGTTGAGGAAAATGAAAAGCTTAAGTATTAGGTCCAAGGCTTAGGAAGTATTTGGCCTTATTAACTAACTTTTGGTTTACGGGACTCAGTAACCTAAGCACCCTAACCTCACACACAGCCTGGTTCAGTAAGCGTAAAAATCAAAATCTCGCAGAAGCGTCGCAAAATTATGAAAATAACACCTAGAGTAGGAGCGGCCGATCAACACAAGTTGATTTGGACGAGTTCCCAGCGTGAAGAGGTGGGAAATTCCCCTCGAAGATGCGTAACAAAATATCATCTCCTCGGTGCTTGTCTCTTGGGATATTTACATATCCTACTGGGGGCATGTAAGCACTCTGCTGGTTCAGATTCCATGGATGGCATTATCATGAAATGTCAATTGCCAGGGTTTGAATTCGGCCACGGAACACCATGGATGGGATTATCTCGAAATCTCAATAGCCAGGGTTCCGAGGGTTACCATGGGTGGTGCTATCTCGAAGCATCGACTGCCAGGAACCCTTGAGGATTGATAATGGGGACAAGGAATTTGAAACAGACCATGTTGAAAAGCCAATCCTAAGCTAGAATTAAAAAGAAAAAGAGAGAGAAAACTCCCAAAACAGATAAATCTTCTATCTCTCTTTCTTACAAAACGCACTGCGAACTGAACCAGGGCTAAAATCAATTCAAGCACGGGTGATTTAACCATAAAGTCCAATAAACCTTAGGTTAGTTCTTGTAGGCCTTAAAAACCTTTGCTAAGGACTGAGGCTGAGGCTAGACAGATCCGGATCTTTGTTGGTACTAGAGTACCTTTTAAGCCTATGGTTAGCATTCTAACCTAATTTAGGTTTCAAATGAAAAAGCACTTGTCTCAAATCATTAAGAACTTCATGGTCTAGAACAAGGGTTGAAACCTTAAGTTTCTGCTAAGGGACTAGCAAAAGCTAGGCATGGGGGTATGATGAGAACCTCATCATGAACCCTAACTAGCGCAATCTAACAAAAATATGTAAGAAAAAGCTCCTACATAACCCAAAGAAAGGCTTAACTCAGAGAATTCTGAGTTTAAGAAGAAAATAAATCATAAGGGGTAAAACTGCAATTTCACCAATGCAGTTTGCAAACAGGGTAATTAAGGGTCCAAACACAGGTCAAACAAGCCAAATAAGAAGGAAAGTGGGATGGTCGGATCTAAAAAGGGTTATAACAACTTTAGGAAATTAAATGACATTCTGTAACCCTAAAATAAACCCACTTCAATTCACGAGGTTCAAGGCAGGATAAAAATTGACTAAACCCTCTAAAATTCATAGAAAAATGATCTCTAGGGTTTATAACCTTCAATTTGGCCTTAGAAACCCATTTTGACCTACAAAGAGAACATTGCCCACTTAATGACTTAATCTGGGTTTTTATGTAAATTGGCCGGTCAAACATGGTCCAACCTAGAAATAAAATTCACCATTAACATCCTTAGGTTCAAATTAGTCTTATATAAAAACTTGAGCCTAAGAGGAGCCCTCCTTGACTGACTTTGAAATTTGGTCCTCTTCATTTACTTTTTGACCCTTGTCTTTCGAAACCCTTACGTTTTGGCCCCCATCTTTTTCATCTTTCTTTGCAGAACAGTCCCTCCTACAAAACTCTGCGCAGCACCATGCTCCGGCGACTTTGCGCGGAGCATGGCACCGCGCAGAGAGGAGTGACCACCCTGCAAAGAGGGCGCGGAGTTCCCTGCGACGTCCTCTGTCGCAGGGACCCGGCCATGCTCTCTACCGGCCCCCATACCTTCCATGCAAATGCGCGGAAGGTATGGGTCCCCTCTCCGGCCACGCTCCGGCGAGGCTGGCACGTCGCCAGCCCGCGCCTCCCTCTGTGCCAGCCCCTTTATAAGGACTAGCACCCCCTGCCGGTTCCTGTAAGCTCTCTTTGACAAAGAACAACCCCCCACTTCATCCCCTCCTCCTCCGTCAGACGACCCGCAGCTTCCGGTGACTCCTTCCTCTTCCTCCTCGTCACTCTGCTGCCTTACCTACAGCAGGGTTCTCCTAGCCCTCTCGTCTGTGCCGTGCTGCACCCGCTGGCACCCTCCGCCTGCTTCCTCGTCGCTGCACTTCTCCTCTAGGGCCCTTTCTTCCCCAGCTCCGGCAGGTACGAGCTGGTGGCTTCTCCCTCCCCCTTCGTCCAGAACCTAGGTAATTATCTTCCTCTCCTCCACCCTTACATTTTCCCTCTCTCAATTTATCTTTTTGCCTCACCGCACACGACTTCCACCTCCGCCTGCTCCGTCTCCGACCACCCTCTCCGGTGAGCTCATCCCACCACCACAGACCTTCTTACCCCTCGTCGACTACCCTAAAAGCTTCCCCTCACTCCACTCAACAAATCCCCCCTTCCCATCCACTGCCAGACGCCACCTGATGACCCCCCGAACAGACCCATCTCTCCGACCACAGTCTGACCTAGGGCTACCACCATACGCCGCCTCACGCCTCGCCACCACCCACACTACCTTCGCCGCACTCCGGCGAAGCTCCCTGCATCCTCTGATTGGGCCGAGAGGCCGTATTCTTATTTTCAGGTCGACGACCCTTCACCGCCATTACCGAGCTTCTGAAGCTCCTTCACCTGCAGCTGCAGGTGCCCTCTCGCCCAGGCTCACGCCCCAGGACGCGCGGCTTGCCTCCGCGAAGCATCCCAAACCTACAGCTGGGGCAAAGGCCTCGCATGCTACTGCGATTGCCTGCAGCTTCCTCAACTGCAGCCGCCAATTTGGGTGGGACATTTAGTCCCACCTCGGCAGTTCTGGAAGCACCGCAGCCAAATAAATCGAAAGAGTGTTGTAGGCTTATCGCCTTCGAACACAGGGGTCAGGTCCCTTACGCACGCCACGCGCTCGCCCTCGCCCGCGCTTACGCCCCGCGGGTCTGGGTAGGATCCGATTACCCTAACCCACGCACTCCTCGCCCACCACCGCACGCCGGTGGGCCTGGTCTTGGGCGCGATACCCGTACCTGAATACCCAGCAATGGGAGAGTGATCCTATGAGAGAAATCTGATAAAGAGAGAGACACGGGGAAGGGTAGGGGTAGGTATTGCTTTCTGATCCCTTGTGTGAGCGTGCAGGAGCAGAAGGAGAAGGAAGGAAGACGGCTGAAGCCTTAGCTGCTCAGGGCAGAGAGGAAGAAGAAGAAGCAAAGAAGAAGAAGAAGCAAGAGAGAAGAAACAGAAGAAGAGAAGCACTGTAGCAAACCTACAGTTAAGTTGTCTGACTGCTGCATCAGACGACGGTTGAGCAGTGGCCAGAGGAGATAAAGCAAGAGAAGAAAGAAGAAGTCAGAAGAAGAAGAAGATTGTCACAGCCACAGAAGAAGAGAAGAAAAATAAAGAAAGAGAAGAACAAAGAACAGAAGAAGAAGAAGAACTCTGCGGAAGAAAAGAAGAGAGAAGACACAGCCGTGAGCAGAGAAGAAGAGAAAGAAGAAGAAAAGAAGAGCAGCTGAAAGAAGGAAAAAGGAGAAAAGAAGAAGAAGCCAAGACAAGCTCCCTCTCTCTCTCTCTCCCATATTTTTGTAATCTAATAGAGAACCTTTGTATTTCTAGAGTTCTAGTAGCTCCCTGAGTTCGATCTCAGGAAAACCATTTCCAAGTAAAAATTTTTGTAATGATAACCTGGTAGCTGTCTTATTACTACAACGACTGTAACCTGACATATAACAAACACAAATAAGCTAACTGGAAGCAAAACCCACAACGATCATCTGCATCCCTCAGCTGGTCGAAGAGGTCATCTATGCGTGGTAACGGGTATTTGTTCTTGATGGTGACCTAGTTCAGCAGTCTATAGTCAATGCATAGCCGAAGGGTACCATCCTTCCTTCTTACGAACAGGATGGGGGCTCCCCACGGAGAGGCACTGGGCCTTATGAAGCCTTTCTCTAGCAGATCCTGTAGTTGTGTCTTGAGCTCTCGTAGCTCAAGCGGGGCCATTCGGCACAATGCTGAAGAAATGGGGCCTGTCCCTGGTATTAGTGAGATCTCGAACTCGATCTCGCACTCAGGTGGCAGTCTTGGCAGCTCTTCTGAGAAGACATCGGAGTACTCACAGACCACCGGAATACTCTGTATGCTGCTCACGGGGCCGAACTCTGCTAGAACGCAAGCAAGGAAGCCCTCGCATCCTTGACTCAATAGCCTCACTGCTCGAAGTGCGGAGATGCATCTGAATCCTCCGTCTACAGGCTGGCCGTGGGATTCGAAGGGAGGCAGTCGTGGTATGGAGAAAATGATCTTCCTCCCAAAATAGTCTACAAGGTGTGGTATGCAGCCAACCAGTTCATCCCTAAGATTACACGGAAGTCATCCATCGGGATTATGATCAGGTCTATCGGGAGACTGTATCCCCCTATCATGACCTCACTGTCAACAAGAACCTCCTCAGCAACAAATACCTGCCCACCTGGTCCTCTAATTAGGAAGGGCTCCTCTAAAAGCACATTGCTCACTCCCGTGAAGACAACAAAACTCGTAGAAACAAACGAGCGCGTGGCTCCGGAATCGAAAAGAGTGTAGACAAGTCTGCTGAAAATAGTAACCATACCTGCCACTACAGAGCCTGAAGCCCTAGCATCTCCGTGAGTTAGGGCGTTAACATGCACTTCAGTCCTTGGTGCAGAAGAGACAGCCGTGCTCTAGGTCGGGCGGGAGGCAATGGACTGGTGTCCTCCTCGCGACTACTGTCCTCCTCCACGGGGCTGGAATCCGCGGCCTCCAGATCAGCCTCCAGTGCTCAGTGCTGGGAGCGTCGGCTGTGCTCCAGTCCTAGACGGATAATTCCTCCGTATGTGACCCGGTTGGCAGACAATTCCTCAGGTTCTAAGCTAGTAGGGCAAACCCAATTGAAACCCCACTTGTCCAACTCCTCGATTTCTGTGTCGTAGATTGGCATGACTTCCGAAAAATCGATTAGTTCCTCTGAGGATGTTGGCGAGGGATATTCATCAAATCGAGGCCCAAAATCATATTCTTCATTAAAAGATTGACCTTCTTCATATGGGGCCTTGAAATCTTCAAAATATGTTTCCGATCTAGGTTCTAGGCTTAGGATGTGGGTTGAATTACTAGAATCTAGGTCTGAATAACCTTCGAGGGTCACTTATCAGAATAAGGGACGGAATTTACACCCTCGAGAGGTTCAGTTCTACTCTCATACTTGCAAGAGTTTTGGGATTCTAGAATGGGCTCATCATGGTATTTTCCTGCATTTGGAGCTTCCCAACCTTCTTCAATATCAGGCACATTGTATTCTATTTGGGTTGGGAATCCACAACCATTTTGTGCCTCAAACCCGAGATCAAATTTATCCTCGATGTTGTCCCAAGATAGTTCCTCCTCTATTTGTGGTATATACGGGTATTTCTAGTCAATAACTTGTTTTACTAATCTCATTATCTATTCCCATTTTTCAAGACTATCTTGGTGTTGCTTCCAAAGTCGAGGATTTGTCATACATGGAAGATATTCAAGATTGTGTAGTTTTTCTATCTCAATGTATGCAGTAATGAGCAAGTCACGGGTTGATCCTTTTGTGGCTTCTGCTAATAGTACTTGGGCACAAGTTATGATAAAGGTTGCGGTTGTTGGGACATCAACCTGAATGCTTCCTACTGGTGTTAAGGTTTCTTCATTTTCATAGAATTTCATGGCATCCTCAATCATTTTATCTCTCATGGATCTCTGATATTCAGGTTTCTTGAATGGTAGTCCTAAGTGGTTTGGCTGCATATTTGGATCAGGTGGTGGAATCCAGATGTAGAATCAGAGTTTGAATCAAGATGTAGAATCAAGTTATGAAGCGATCAGATCTGAATAACGAGTCCCACTGAAAATGTGCATGTGTGCTCTAAAGAGAAAAGATGAGGGACTGGAGATGTTTTTGACCCAATCAAGACACCCAAAGACGTTTGGATGACTATGGAGGTTCAGGGCGGATGGACCCCTGGATCAGAAGATCGTCCACCTGAGAATTACCTGGGCAGCCAGAGAGGGAGAGTCCCGCAAAGACCCCTACACGGTAGAGTGTCCCCACTGGTTACAGGGTTTCCCCCACCCGACCTCTCTTGTCACTGAGATTCCAGGTAGACCAAAATAGGGACCTTGACCTCTTAAGTCTACCACTTTTATTTCAAAGGTGCATTAGGGTTCTCACTTGAACTTTAGATGTTTTGATATTGTGACCTAATTTAGAGGTTGGTTGACCCAAGGGGTCAACTTTACCTGACCTGTCCTATAGATGGTAGAATGATTCTAGGTTTGGAGCCTAGAGATCACCCTGATTTGACTCCCAGGTTATTAGGTCCAAAAATTTTAAGATTCAAGTGATTTTAGAGCTTCTTTTTCCTTAGGGTTTGTCTTGTTTAGATCTCTTCAATCAAGGTCTTGGGTGACACACTGATGCGGGAAGGTTTATTTCCTTTTATGCAGGCATGTGTGACTAACACTCCAAGATCCTACTGTAGAAACCCTAATTCAGTTCTATTTCCAATCCATTTTTCTTTTTCACAGAAATTCTCTTTCGACTTGAAAGTAAGAAGTGTGTTGTTCGTAGAGATTAAGCGTTATTTCTATTAGGCACATGAGTTTGTGGGAAAGAATCTAAAAAAATCGCTTCAACTTCAAGAAGAATTAAAAAATTTTTGCAAAATTAAGAAATGTTTGCCTTAAAGATGGTGATTACTATATAAAGAAGGCAATTGATTCCTAAATTGATTTTTTTCCTTTTGTCATTTCAGGATTAGGGGATGGTTTAAGGAAGAAAAGAAATTACCTGCCCTGGAGTGGTTGACTTGCGGGAGGGATTTTCTCGTGAAATACCTACACGATCAAAACAAAGCAAAGTAGGGCAAGTTAGTGTTTAATATGATAAAAAAAATGTAGAGACTAGTGATAAATTGTGCGTTGCTCCTCGGCAACGGCGCCATTTTGTTGAAGCGACTTGCTCGATGGTGTTTTAACAGTTATTGCGTCGTAGTATAAGTGATCAAGCGTCGTCAACAAATAAAAGTTTTTATTACTCGAAAATCGGAGTATCTGAGGTCGAACACAGGGAGCAATCGGAATTTACTACTAATCTCAAATGTAATTGAACAATTTAATTTACTCAAAAGTTTAATTCAAATGCATTTAAAAAGTAATCCACGCAAAAGAGTAAAATTGGACGTCTGATCACAAGATCAGACGTCTTAAAAGTGTTTTCCCTTCTTTGATTATTCTTCTTCTTCTGATCTTGCTTTCTTTCTCTTCTATCTTGGCCTTTCTTTCTCTGCAGTCTCTCTCTTCTTCCTTCTTCCTTGGTCTTCTGTTTCTTCTCTGCAGCCTTTCTTCTTCTTCTCTGCCTTGCTCAGCCTCTTCTTCAAAGTTTCTTCTTCTTCTGCTCCTTCTCTCTTCTGCGAAGGCTTCTTTTTCTGTTTCTTCTCTTCTTCTTCCTTGCGGCTAAATCTCTTCTCTTCAACTCTCAGCCTGCCTGCACAAGGGAGCAAAACCTACCCTGTCCCTCTACCCGCACGTCTCTCTCTCTCCGAGAATCACTCACAAGACGCTCTCCCAAAGCCGCGGGTAATTGGGTCGGGTAGCACACCCGAGACCAGGCGCACCAGCATGAGGGTGATGTGTGAGGTGTGCTCAGATAAGGTCGGGTCGGATCCCGCCAGATCCGCGAGGTGAAACCACGGACGAGGCGAGCGTGGGTAAGGTGAGGGACCTCACCCCTGTGCTTTCGGAGGCAACAAGTGAATAGCACAAAATCAATTTAAACCGTACCTGCACCTCATAGATTGCCGATGTGGGACTATCAGTCCTGCCCTGCTCTCGCGCGCGCCCGCAGAATGCTCTTCGTCGATTGCCAAAGCTGCGGACTTCGTTGCGTTGTCCACTGGGTCAGATAGCTTCGCAGTGCTTGCCCAAGTCAGCTGCACCTGAAGCTTGGCCGTCCTGAAGCCTAGAGCTGCTTCGCGTCACTGTCAATGGAGGCAGGGGCTTGAAAACTGTCAGACACAAAACAAGCCTCTCGGCTTAATCATACCACCGGAGGACCTTCGCCTTGTCACGGCGAAGGTGAAGGGCCATGCAGCAAGTCGCGGGGTGGCCTAGGCGTGCGTGCCTAGGTCGCCCTGTGGCCGGATGGATGGGCGAGTTCGGGGGTGCGTTGTGGAGGTGTAGCGTGGCAGCGGAGGGGCGGAGTTTGTTCAGTGTGGTGAGAAGGAACTTTTGTGACGGTCGACGAGGCATGTGGGGCTGCGGAGCGACGGGGGCGCCTCGCCGGAGGGTGGCTGGAGGCGAGGAAGATGACGGTGGACAGCGACGGTCGAGGGGTCGATTGAGTGAAATACAGTGAGGAAAAGAAAGAGGGGAATACGGGGAGTAGTTCTAACCTAATTGTAGGGACGAAGGGGACGGAGAGGCAGACAGCTGTACCTGCTGTCGCCGGAGAAGAAGATGCCCAGTGGGGGAGGATGGCAGCGACGACGGGTCAGAGGCAGCGTGCGTGGGTATTGCGCGACGCGGAGGAGAATCAGGAAGAAGTCTCTGCCACTGGTTTTGTGGCAGAGCGAAGAGGAAAGGAAAGGGAGCTCGCCGGAGCTCGCTGGGTTCCCTGGCCAGGAAGGAAGAGACGAATCTGAGGTGAAACCCCGGCCAGGTCGAGCTGAAAATGAGCGGCCGGGTTTGGGGGTTCTTTTATAGGTATTGAGCCATGTGTTCAGAGCTTGGAGGGCACGCCTTTGTCTCCGACGGCTCGCCGGAGAAGGAAAGTGGGTAGATACCCAAATCCCTCGTGCGTTCGCACGAGAGATTGGGAAATAGTCAGGGATCATGACTGGCCTCAGATGGAAGGGAATTCCTCAGAGAATCTCCCTTCCATTTCTGAGAGGGGATCTCTGAGGAATCAGAGAGTATTCCCTCTCTAATCCTCGTCGGAGAAGGATTCTGCCCCAATAATGATGGAAGGACCTGATTGCAAGGTTAGAGAGGAAGTTAGGGGGCTCTCTGTGATGATTTTCAAAAGCTAGGGACCAAAATGTGATTTGGGTGTACTAAATTGTAAAGTAGGTCAACATGACCTCCCCTTAGGTCCAAATTTTGGTACAAACCTAATTTTGACCTAAGAAATCCAATGGTGAAGTTGGATTTTAGGTTTGACCACGTTTGACTGGATATTTTGCGTACAAACCCAAATCAGGTTAATTGATGAACTAGGACCCTAATCTAGGTCAAACTAGGTTCCAAAGGCCAATTTGAATGTTCTAAACCCTAAAGGATATTTTTACATGAATTTTAGATGGTTTACTTGATTTTTATCCTAACCGAAACATTGCTGAGTTAAGCGGGTCTGTTTTAGGATTACCAAATGTCATTTAATTCCTGGATTGCACATAAACCCATTTCTGATTGATTCAACCAACTTTTTATCTTATTTAGACCATTTGACCTATGTTTTGCCTTTGAGAAATCCCGTTTATGTACTGCAATGGTAAAATTACAGTTTTAACCTTTATTTCATGTTTTCTTCCCAGAATACTTATTCCTTCATTTAGGCCTTCTTCTAGGTTATGTAGGAGCTTTTATTCTCTTTATTGGGTCAAAATGAGCTAGTTATGGCTCATGATGAGGCTCTCATCACCTTGCTCTGATACCATCTTGTCACGACCTGGTCCCAAATCCCGACAGAATCTGGGACTGGCTCCCTTTGGTTTATCCCAAGATCTAGTCGTCCAACAAGAAATAACCAAGTAACATTCAACAAACCACACAAGTACAGTAATTAAGCAAAAAGAAAGTTTCAACAGGTGGAAAGAGAATAGTGATATTACAGCCATCACATCAAAGAGTACATGTAACAGAATACAAACTATAAAACTCACTAGCAGGCAGTGGAACTAAACTAAGCTCGACCAGGCCCAGCGTCCTCAGCAGTCAGTGGCTCGGGCTGCTCAAATCCTTGACCTGTACAAACTATATTTGACTAGAGTCAGCTAAAGCTAAGTAGAGTGGCGGCTAAGAATTAACATGCATTAACATAAAATTTTCCATCTTCTAATTATATTATACATGTGGGTGCGTAGAGATCTCTAATTAGGATTTGTTAATTAATCATCTGGTTCCCTATAGGAACGAATTTTCTTGCAGCTTCCCGTAATATAGGATGCCCACGTGGCACTCTCCTGGCCGGGGGAGTCCCACCGTGGTAGTCCTATACTCAGTCTACTACCCCGAGGTCACGGTCGTGACGTAGCGGTGACTACGGCACACGTGATAAACGCGCGGGTAGGTACCCCGCACTGGCACACGGTAAGTCATTTCCGCTAGCGGGTACGCCTCAATGTATAGCGCAGAACAATGTAGGGCCTTGCCCTCTCATAACAGAATAGGGGTCTTGCCCCTCCTCAGTCCGCGTACCCTCGTCCGACTACCCCAGTTTACCCAACGGGCTGACAGGAGTCGGTGTAGGGTGGCCATACCAAGCCCTGGGCCCCCTGGGGTGGATAGCTCCCCCCTACACTAAGTAGCTCACCTCGATACCACATACACGAGGGCTAGCAAGAGTCATCGTAGAGTGGCCAAACCCATCCCGTTCCCCCTCTTTATTTCTTGAAACTATCCCTCGACGCCACAAGTTACCACCACCTTCTCCACCATCGGCTAGACCTCCGGCGAGGTGTTCCCTCCACTCCACACCTCCATCCGCCTCGCCAACTACCCCATAAGCATCGCCACACTCCGCTGACCACAAAATCTCACTCCACTCACCGTGCCAAGCCCCCAGAACTCCCCCCGAACACACCCACTTCCGCACAAACAGGGTGCCCTAGGCACGCACGCTCCAGCCACCCCACACCACGTTGACCCCCGCACCCCCTTCACCGTGTCTAGGAGAAGCTGTCTGAGCTTTGTGACGAGGCCGCAAGGCTGTTTTCCTGTTGACAGGTGTTGAAGGTCTACCGCCATTAACAACCATGAGGAGCTTGCTTACAAGCCTCCTCCAGGTCTCTCTGCTCCAGGTGAAGTGCCCCAGGCTACGCAGAATCATCTCACGCATAGCCCCAGCCAAGCAATTGGCACTGAAGACTGAGGTGGCCGCTGCAATCAAGGAAGCTCCTGCTACGGGCGCTCGCGAAGAAAGGTGGGACGTTTAGTCCCACCTCGGAAGTGGAGCGGACATAGTGGGATAAATTGAAAACGTGATTATGCCGTATCACCTCCTGACCACGGGGTGAGGTCCCACTCACTCTCACAGCCTCATCCACGGCACTACCCATGCGAATCTGCCCTGATCTGTATACCCGACCTGCACTCCTCGCCCACCACGCACGCCGGTGGGCTTGGTCCCAAGCGCGTGCACCCGACCCGATTACTCGAGAAGCGGCTCTGGGAGAGCGAGCCTAAGAGAGAAAGAGGAAGAAAGATCGCGGGGGCAAGTAGGGGTAGGTTTTGCCCTCTTGCAGGAAGAAGGAGAAGAAGAAGCAGCCAAGGAAGGAGAGGGCGGAAGTCAGAGAAGCTAAGGGAGGAGAAGGCAAGAACTAAAGAGGAAGACGTTGAAGGCTAAAGGGCTGAAGAAAGAGAAGGAGAACGAATTGAAGGAGGAGCCGCAGAGATAGAAGGAAAGGAGGAAGAAGAA
Organism: Thalassia testudinum; assembly: GCA_037157565.1. Lineage (NCBI taxonomy): Eukaryota > Viridiplantae > Streptophyta > Magnoliopsida > Alismatales > Hydrocharitaceae > Thalassia > Thalassia testudinum. The sequence continues at coordinate 154,639,024 of JAZHRO010000031.1, forward strand.
GAAAAAGAAGACAAAGCTAAAGGCAGAAGGAAACAAAGGAAAAGAAGGCTAAGGCATGAAGAAATCAGAGAAGAAAAGAAGAAGGAAGCCAGACAGAGATCAGAGACAGTGAAGAGAGAAAGATCAGAAATAGCACTGTAGCAATTACAAGTTTAAGACGTCTGATTCATAAAATCAAACGTCCATTTTTTATGCTCTTCATATACATTGCTACCTAATGTTCACATTTACATTTTTGCATTATAACTCTGATTTCCATTGCTTATTATATTCAATTTTAAAGTTGTGCTCTTGATTTTTAAACCCCAATTTGCTCCCTGTGTTCGACCTCGGATTTACAATTTCAAGTAATAAAATTTATTTGTTTTCGAGCGATTTCAACTATACTACGACGCATTAATTTTAAACATTGATCTCGCCTCATTAAACAACAGTCTTTTGGCTTTGTAGGTCACAAATCTAACAACTGTGTCTACTCTATGATCGAGAGTGATATTGTAAGTACCTCTACTTTAATGCACCAAAATTATGCTATCTGCGAAACTAATCTTTCAGGACTCTCTCAAGGATTAAAGCTTGAAGATTACTGACTTTGTCTCAGTGTCATTTTATCTTTTATTGAGTCTAGATTATCTAGTAAGGAACCTCAAAATAAGTTTCAAACGGAGTTTCGTACTTCTCAGAAAAATAAGTTTTTAGGGTTAGGACCAAATAATAAAATTGATTGATCAAATTCATTGATCGACCAACCAGCTAAATTAATCGATCAAATCAGCCCATTTTAAGAAGCTAATAAATACACCTTTGATCGACCATTTGGGTTAATTAATCGATCAATCATTGATCGATCAAATAACCAGTTTGATTGACCAAAACTCATTTTGATCGACCAAGCTGCCTTAATTGATCGACCAATTTGATTTCATTTTTTGGTTGATTTGCTAGTATAAATAGAAGTCGTACGCAACCTTTTCAAAGCACACTCTCAAGAAAAAATCCATCTAAAAGAAAGAGCTTTTTGTGCTTCCCTCGAGGTGCTTCTACACTTCTGCTTTTACGACTTTCAAAGCAAAACAATTCAAACCTCTACTGAAATATGGTTTGACTTTCCTTGAGGTTTCATAGGTTTATATTATTTTTATATTACCTGTTGCTTTTGATTATAGATCCCAAGTTGTTGGAAGAAATCAGTTGTTGCTGTTGTTGTGCATCTCTTCAGGTTAGTAAGAGAAGGGATCATTGTAAGAGGTTGCGCCACCCTCGTTTCAAGTGGTGCGTTAGTGGATTGACTAGCCTCGACTAGTCAGGAAAATCCTAAGCTGAGAGGCTTAGGTAATGGTTTTTACTTGGAAAGGATTTCCACTATAAATCCAAGTGTCTTTTGTGCATGAATGTTTCGTTTGATTTGTCTTTGCAACTATGATATTTAACTTTATAAAAGATTATACTATTCACCCCTGCCCTCTAGCATCCATTAAGATCCACAGGAACCCTCATTCGGTATCAAAGCAAGAGTGTCCAGAAGATGTTAAAGTCATCTGTCGACACATACGCTAAGGGGCAATCAGCAATTCGGCCTCCACTCTTTGATGGAACGAACTATGGCTACTGAAAGACCCGGATGCAGACATTCTTGGAATCTATGGACTATGAAGTATGGGACGTCATCACGTCTAAATACACAAGACTAGAGATCAAGGAAGGGGTAGTAGCAACCCTAGATTAAAAGAAACTAGCAACACACAATGCAAAAGCCATGAATGCAATCTTTTGTGGACTCTCCAAGGAAGAGTTCAACCACGTATCGACATGCAAGATGGCTCATGAGATCTAGAGTATCCTAAAAGTCACCTACAAAGGAACTTCAAAGGTAAAAGAAACGCAAATAAATTTACTAACTCAAAAATACGAGCTTTTCAAGATAAAGAGAGGTGAATCCATAAAGGAGATGTTTACAAGATTTATGGATATTGTAAACTCTCTACGAAATCTAGATCAAGACATGAAGAACGAAGTATTGGTCAAGAAGAGCCTCCAGTCATTGACCAGCGAATGAAAAATAAAGACTACAGCCATACAGGAATCAAAGGATTTGTTTACTTTGAAACTAGACAATCTGGTTGGAAGTTTGATGGCTTACGAGGTCCAGCTTCAACACATGAAGGAGCATGAGAATGAAGGAGCGAAGAAGAAGACTGTGGCACTCGAAGCCAACAATTAGTCTGAAGATTCATCAAGTGAAGATGAAGAAGAAGACATAGCCCTTCTCACAAGGAAGTTCAGGAAATTCCTCAAGAACAAGAGGAGTTGGAGAAGGAAAAACAAGAATCCAAGGCAGACACCATCATTTGCTACAACTACAAACAAAAGGGGCACATAAAAAAGGATTGTCCACTTCTCAGGAAGGAATCAGAGAAGAAAAAGAAATTTGCAAGAATGGATGGGAAGAAGAAGGCTCTTCAAGCCACCTGGGATGAGTTAGACTCAAGCTCAGAAGAAGAAGAAACCTCCAGAGAAGAAGCTCATCTAGGACTTATGGCCCTAGAAGATGAGGTAACATCTTTTTCACAAGATGAATTATTAGAAGCTTTCTTTGAAATGCATGATATAGCTAAATCACTAAAAATAGAAAATAAAAGCTTAGTCAAAGCCTTAGGAGAAGAGAAAGCACAACTAGATACACTTGCTTCACAACATAATGAGTTATCTATTGAAATTACTTCACTAAGATCACAGATAGATAACCTAAAAATAGATATAGACAAACTAAAAGAGAACTCTGCTATTCTTTTAAATGATCTAGCTAAATTCAGTAAAGGTAGTCAAAATTTGCATAAACTCTTAGGAACACAAACCTAGAGCACCATGAAATTTGGGTTAGGATACATACCTAAAAATGATCATGAAGTATCTAGTTCTAGTCAAAGGAAAGAGAAAGGTAGCCTACCCAAATAGGCGGCACCAGCTAACCACCGTGGACCCAAGCAAAAATGGGTACCAAAAGCACTCTTGAAATCATGTTTTTGTAGGTCAAGTAGATTATAAGAGGTGGGCATATCGAGAAACATATGGAAACCTAAAGCCAATTTATAGATCTAATGATCCATGACCTCACAAATGCAAACACATGACAAGATCGAGAGGAAAGAAGGTGGATCATGGACAACGGATGTTCCAAGCATATTACAGGAGAGGAAGGCCTATTCTTGCAACTCCACCGCCAGGAAGGTGCTACAGTCACGTTTGGGAACAACCAAAAGGGCCATATTATTGATACTGGCCAAGTTGGTAACTCTTCTACTTCTTTTGATAATGTGCACCTAGTTAGTGGATTAAAACATAATCTTCTTTATGTAAGTCAAATCTGTGATAAAAGATACAAAGTTACTTTCACTGCAAATGATTTTAAAATAAGAGATAAGGAAACCAAACAAATTCTTCTAAAAGGAAATAGACATAAAGATATTTATATTGTCAACTTCGACAAATGCGACAACCTTGAATGTCTTGTAGCATCTGACGAAGAGACAATACTTTAGCACAAACGGCTAGGTCATGTTCACATGAGGAACATCAATAGACTTATGAAGCATGAGCTTGTCAAAGGCCTGCCAAAGATCAACTTCAAGAAAAGCAAAGTCTGTGATTATTGTCAAGTTGGTAAATAAACAAAAAATCCTTTTAAACTAAAAAGGATGGTTAGCACCTATCGAACCCTGGAGTTACCGCACTTAGACTTGTTCGGACCAACCAAATCCGAAAGCTTGAGTGGGTGCAGATATTGTTTAGTCATAATCAACAATTTTTCAAGATTTACCAGGGTATCCTTCTTAAAAAATAAAAATCTGACCATTGATGTTTTTAGTAAATTGGTAAGAAGACTAAAGAATGAGAAAGGATCTAAAGTCATTAGGATTAGAAGTGATCACGGTGGAGAATTTGAGAATCAATATTTTTCTAATTTTTGTGATCAATCTGGGATAAAACATGAAATTGCTTTTCCTAGAGCTGCACCTCAAAATGTAGTAGTTGAAAGGAAAAATAGGACCTTTCAAGAATGTGCCCACACGATGCTGTGTGAGTCAAACATGCCTCGATATTTTTGTGCTGAGGCTATAAACATTGCTTGTTATATCCAAAATAGATCCCTGATTAGACCAATCCTAAACAAAACACCCTTGAAATTCTATCACGGAAAAACACCTAGAATTTTCTATTTCAAGATATTTAGTTATAGATGCTTTATACTTAATACCAAGGATAATCTTGATAAATTTGATGCTAAGAGTTTAGATGGGATATTCTTAAGTTATTTGATAAGAAGTAAAGCTTATAGAGTATTCAATAAGAAGAATTCTATCATTGAGGAAACTATGCATGCATCATTTGATGAGACACTAATTCAACCTCAATCTTCTGCAAATGATGATGATGATGAAGTAGGAGATCCTTTAAACATACCAGAGGAAAATATTTCGGGTGAATTACCAAAAGATATATCCTATATGAAGGATCATCCAAAAGAATTAGTAATAGGAGAACTATCCAAAGGAGTTCAAACCAGATCTTCCATCAACACCTTAGCTTTCATATCTTTTGTTTCTCAGTTAAAACCTAAAAGTGTTAAGGATGCCTTTTTTGATAATTGTTTGATTGTTGCAATGAAAGATGAATTTAATCAATTTAAAAGAAATCAAGTATGGAAACTTGTTCCAAAACCTAACTCTCATACCATCATAGGAACAAAATGGGTTTTTAGGAATAAACTAAATGAATCAGGAGGAGTAGTTAGGAACAAAGCTAGACTTGTGTCCCAAGGATATAATCATGAAGAAGGAATAGATTTTGATGAAACATATGCACATGTAGCTCGCCTAGAATCCATTAGAATGTCGTTAGCCTTCCCTCCCACATGGAGTTTACACTCTTTCAAATGGACGTCAAAAGCACTTTTCTAAATGTGTTTATCAAGAAGGAAGTCTATGTTAAACAACCTTCAGGTTTTGCAGATGCAAACCATCCAAAATATGTATATAAACTAAACAAGGCATTATATGGTCTAAAACATGCTTTGCGAGCTTAGTATGTGATGAGCCCATATTTATGGGTTATTTCTGTATTTTAATGCCTAGACATTAAATTAATTCTAACACTTATTCATCATGCATTAAGATGTAAATACATTAATTATAGATTTTCTTCATGCATCGCATTCATAGATAAATTAGATTTTAATTAGGATAGCATGTATTAGCTTAGTCATTAATTTAATTTGCATTTTAATTTAGTGTGCATTATACACATTATATGCATTTAGACATTTTATAAGGTGTGGTACATAAACAAATCAACTTTTTACTTATTTGTTTCTTCTTCTTTCGCAGGAAATCTGCAACTAGCTTCGCAACAGTTATGCGGCCACTGAAGCCCAGCAATTAAGGAGTAATCCACTTGTCCTAACAAGGGACGGGAAAAGTGGATCTAGTCTCCGATGATCCTCACGACAAAATTCAAAACCTCTGTTTGCCATAAGAAGGAGGAGAAGCTGCACGCACACGGGAGGCCACCACCCTCATTCACCACTGTGCAGAGAGTCAACCTCTCCTCCGCTTGGTGGGTGTGCGATGTGACAGGCCGTATCACTGGCCAAATTCCCTGCATCACCGTGCTTCTTCACCACCATCACCACCCTCCCATCACTCGAAGTGGCCAACGACTGCTGAAGCCCATAGCCGATCACCCCACGCACAACTCCCCTGTGCACGCTCATCCTCAATGCCACCACCATCTTCTCCACCTTCATCGCCTTCCCCTCTTTTATCTTCATCCTTCAGTGAATTATGGGAACACTATCACGAGTCCTAACTAGCTCATTTTGACCTAAAAAAGAGAACAAAAGCTCCTGCATAGCCAAGTGAAGGGCCTAACTCAAGGAATAACTAGTTTGAAAGAAAAGAAAGAAATAAAGGGTAAAACTGCAATTTTACCATTGCAGTGCAACAATGGGATTTCTCAGGGGCTAAACATAGGTCAAATGGTTTTAACAAGATAAAAAGTGGGTTGGTTCAATCAAAAAAGGGTTAATGTAAAATCTAGGAATTAAATAACTTCTTGTAACCCTACAAGAAACCCACTTAATTTAACAAGGTCATGGTCAGGATAAAATTGAACTAAATCCTCTAAAATTCATGGAAAAATATCCTCTAAGGTTTAGAATCTTCAATTTGGCCTTTAGAACCTATTTTGACCAAAATAGGGGTCTTAGGCAAATATTTACCCTAAATTGGGTTTTTATGTAAAATGGGCAGGAAAACATGGTCAAACATAAAATCCAACCTCACCATTGGATTTCTTAGGTCCAAATTAGGTTTATACCAAAATTTGGACCTATGGAGATGTCACCTTGACCTACTTTGCAAAACAGTCCAACCTAATTACATTTATGCCCCTAGCTTTTGAAAACCCTTGCAGACACCCCCTTAGCTTCCTCGTCATTCTTTGAAATTAGGTCCCTCCACCATTACAGTAGAGGAATCTTACTCCAACGAGGATTCAAGGGGGATTTCTCCTTGATTCCTCAGAGACTCCCTCTCAAATTTGAAAGGGAGATTCTCTGAGGAATTCCCGTTCATATGAACACAATCTCGAGCTCCAAATCCTACCCAATCTCTCATGCAAACGCATGAGAGATTTGGGTCTTTTCAACCTTCCAAGTCTAGCAAGGCTGCCCGTGCTTGGAAGCTTGCCTTCCAAGCACAAGGCCCTCTGCCTAAGACTATAAAAGGGACCCCAGGTCCTCCCGTTCATCCCCAACTCGGTTTGGTCGGAGATAACCCCCCAATTTCTTCTCTTCTCCTCTGGCCAAACACCCAGCGAGCTCCAGCGACCTATACCTCCTCCTCTCGTCGCTCTGCCACAATACTAATGGCAGAGTTGCCCTTGCCTCCGTCGTCCGCATCGCGCCATACCTGCGCACGCGCCAACTACCTTCTCATCATCGCCGCCCCCTTCAATTGGGATCTTCATCTCCGGCGGCAGCAAACATGAGCCGACTGCCATCCTGTCTCCTCTCATCTTTAGACTAGGTCAGGTATCTTCCCTCTCTCTCCTCTTCCTGTTTCCCCTCTTTATTTCCCAAAACATCCCTCGACGTTCACAGACCACCACCATCTTCTCCACCTCCGGCAGACCACCGGCGAGGTGCTCCCGTCGTTCCACACACCCATCCACCTCACCAAACATCTCAAAAGCTCCGCCATGACTCACTGATCATTTCTCCCTTTCCATTGATCGCCACATGCTCCACACTCTTCCCCCGAACAAACCCATCTCCATGGCCACAGAACGACCTAGGCACTCACGCCCAGGCCACCCCACGCCATGCCAACCATCGAGACACCTTTGCCGTGCCACGGTGAAGCCCCCTGTGTGATTTAACGAGGCTGTAAGGCCGTTTGACTTGAGTACAGGTTTGGGCATCAGCCACCATTGAAGCAGACGTGAAGAAGCTTGCAAGCTCGAATCAGGCAGCCTCGCTCCAGGCTCCAGGTCCCAGGCGACGCGGGCACCCTTCGCGAACCCCTCACGCCAAGCAATTGGAGTCCCAAAACCTTGCAACCGCAACAATTGAGCGCGACCCCTACGGGCACACGCGCGAAGCTGGTGGGACATTTAGTCCCACCTCGGTAGTTTTAGAACGAGCGGTGCAGTATAAATTGTAAAAGTTCCAGGGGCTCATCGCCTCCTGACACGGGGTGAGGTCCCACTTGCCCTTCACGCCTCGTCCGTGACCCCATGCTCTGCGGACCTAGTATCTTGATCTGATTACTTGTGCACTCCTCGCCCACCACCTACACCGGTGGGCCTGGTCCTGGGTGCGCTGACCCAACCCGTTTACCCGAGAAAGGCTCTGGGAGAGTGAGCCTAAGAGAGAAAAGAGAGAGAGTTCGTGGGGGAGGGTAGGGGTAGGTTTTGCTCTTGCAGGGAAACGAAAGAAGGAAAAAGCAAAGGGTGCAGAGCCAAGGAAGAGGAAGGAAGAAGCTTAGGCAGAAGAAGCTACGGAAAAGAAGCTAAGGAGAAAACGTGGCTGAAGAGAAGGCAAGGACTGAAGGAGAAGGGAGCTGAAGAAGAAGCTAAGGGCTTAAAGGCAGAAGAAAGCTTAAGAGGATTAGAAGCTAAGGAAAGAAGAAGAAGAAAGGAAGAAGAAGAAAGTTGAGGCTCGCAATGCCAAAGCAATAGAAGAAAGAAGGAAGGAGAAGTCAGAGAAGAAAAGAAGCCAAAGAAGCTAAAGAAGGAAAGAAGAACAGAGAAGCCAAAGAAGAGAAAGCCAAGGCAGAACAAAGAAGCCAAAGAAGAGAAAGAGAGGAATGAGCCAAAGAAAGAAGCAAAAGAAGAATCAAATACCTTTTTAAGACATTTTATTGGCCAATTCCTCTTAATTTCTCTTTTATATGTTTTCTAGCTACATTTTATTATTCATAAACTCATGCTTGACATTCTGAATTATATTTTGAGTAGTTTTAAGTGTTCAAATTGCATCTATTATTGAGATTAGTGCATGAACTCCATTTGCTCCCTGTGTTCGACCTCAGACTTAAACTTAGAGTAATAAAATTTATTTATTTTCAAAGCGATTTCAACTATATTACGACACATTACTTTAAACCTGATTTCGCCTTGTAAACAGTGAACCCAAACAGCCACCACCCATGGCCTTCACAAACCCAACATCACCATCACCTCTAGCAGAACCACCAGTACTGCCCTTCACCACCCGCCAACCCTCTCATCACTCCAAGCGGCCAACGGCCGCTGAAGCCATCAGCGCCCGTGCACTCCACCATCGCCGCGTGTAGCCGGTGCTGTCGTTGCCTGCACCCACCGACGCTGCTCCAACCACGCGGGGCCACCATGTGCGAGCCTCTCACCGTGAACCACTCTAGGGCACACTGCCATCCTCTAGATCTACCGCACACAGGCGCACCTCACACCCAGTAGCCCTCACCGCATCGCTGTGTGCCCACTAGCTACAGCATCTTCATCTCCACGCCCAAATAGGGGTGTGTGCAACAGCAGGGGAGAACGACACCTAGCACCGCCGCCTCCCCTCTCCTTGACATCCGGCCACCACAGGCCACCTTGACTCCATTGTGAATCCTGCGTCCTACTCATCCTTCGTCGTCAATCTCCCCTCCAGCCGTGGCTTGCAGTGCGTGCAGCGAAAGCAAGAAGGGAATCCCCTGTTTCCCACCCTATTAGTTATTACATGTGAATGTCATTGCCACCATTTTATTTTTGGTTTATTAATATTTAATTATGATAGTTTTATGATAAAAACCTTCATGTTTTACATAAATGCTCATTCAACATATCTAGCAATTGATAGCATATTCTAGAGGGGATTTTAGCTCAGTGTTTGGGAGAAATTTTCGGTGAACAATTGTTTGTGACTTTTGCCAGTTTAAATGGGCTAGTGTCTCTCTATGGAGATGACCCGCTCCCTTATGAGTGGTTATTTATTTTTCAACTATTTTGATCGTGCATTTTTACCACTCAATTTCTATACTACAACGCAATATTAGATCATATTTTCGAACACCATTTTAGCGATCCATCAGTATGACAGATTAAAAATGCACCTAACTAAAAATGATTTTAAAATTGGCAAAATAGATCCAACTCTATTCACAAAAAGAAAAGAAAATGATCTCTTAATAATACAAATTTATGTAGACAATATCATTTTCGGTGCTACTAATGATCTTTTATGTCAAGAATTCGTAATAGCAATGTAGGATCAGTTTGAGATGGGTATAATGGGACAACTTCGGTTCTTTCTCGAACATCAAATTGACCAGCTATCCTCTGGAATATTCATATCTCAAACCAAGTACACCACGGAGATCTTCAAGAAATTTTCCATGGACAAGGTAAAAGGAAAAGAAATGCCTATGGCAGCTTCTACACAGCTCAAAACTGATGAGACAAGTAAGTCTGTGGATCAGAAGCTGTATAGAAGCATGATAGGTTCTTTATTATATTTAACTGCTAGTATACCTGATATTCTCTTTAGCACCTACTTGTGTTCTCGTTTTCAAGTTGACCCTAAAGAATTACACCTAAATGTAGTTAAAAGAATACTTAGATACCTAAACCATACACCAAATCTAGGACTTTTCTATCCAAAGTCAGCCACATTGGTTCTTTATTCCTTTTGTGATACTGATTGTGCGGGTAGCTTTACTGACCGAAAAAATACTAGTGGAACGTGCCAATTTCTCGAAAATTCCCCAGTCTCTTAATTCTCTAGAAAACAACACACTGTTTCTTTATCAATAACAGAAACTGAATATGTAGTTGCATCTTTAGCTTGTTCACAACTCTTATGGATGAAACAAACTCTAGAAGATTTTGACGTATCCTATAGAAATAACAAAATATTTTATGACAACACGAGTGCCATCAATCTATCTAAAAATCCTGTTCGACATTTTAGGACTAAACATATTGATGTTAGGCATCATTTCCTAAGGGATTATGTCCTAAAAAGTGAGATCAATTTAGAATTTGTTAAAAGTGAAGATCAATTAGCTGATATCTTTACAAAATATTTACCAAAAGATAGATTTAATCTTATTTGCCAAGCACTAGGACTATCTAGGTTGAAAGAGCTCACTTGATAATTTTGATTGCATTGTTTTCAACCTTTGATCGATCAAAATTTTCAAATTGATCGACTAAACTGTTTGATTGATCAATATTCATCGATTGATTGACCAAAATCTTTGGCGGGAATTTTCCCTCCAAAAATTTGAAGTTTGATCGACCAACTTTGCTATTTGATTGACCAATTCGATTGGGCGAGAATTTTCCCTCCAAACCTTTGAACCATAATCGACCAATGAGCTTAATTGATCGATCAACTTTTGTTTTGATTGACCAAAATTGGGCAGATTTGCTTTTTGCATTTGCGATTCAAATCGGCTCTATTCTCGTCCCTAATCACCTAAACCGAACCTAATCCTCTCAATTACCTACCCTAACTGTATTTACCTTATTTGTTAACTCAACTTTATATAAAACGCCATTGTTTTTACCATTTAACCTATTTTCTTACAACACCTATACCCCACATTTGTCCCCATACTCCTCTCCACCATCGACCAAACAACCCCGACCATACACCTCTCCTTCGGCCACTGTGGTCGATCAATGAGCTTTGGCTCCACCAACCACTACCACTCGTCGCAAGACCACGTCGTGCCGCCCTCAATGCTGCACTTGATCTTGCAGTCAACGTCGCCGACCAATGATGCCAATCACCGACCTCGTTGGCGGTGCTCACCGTCGCCGACGACCACATCGACTCCCTCTTGATCGACCATTTTGATTGATCATGGTAACCTCTACAACTTAAATTAAATCTATTTCATTTGGATTTCTCTTAAGTATAGAAGTGCTATGACTAGATCTGATGGTATTCTTATGGGATCTTGCGTTTGTATGCCATTTTGATAGTATAAGTGAGCTTATCACTCGTAGAAATCTCATTTTCTTCCTGTCTGTTCACGTTTGGTCAACCAATTTACTTGGTTGATCGACCAAAAGTCGATTTTTTCTAGAACCCTGTCTGGTCTGTTTTTGATCGACCAATCAATCTTGTTTGATCAACCAACGAGATTCTTCATTACTTAAATGGCTCGGAAACGTGCACGTGCCTCCTCCTCAAGTTCTCGTGGTGACACTTTTGATCATTTTTTTATTACCGAGATTGCCCGTAAGCATTTCTCTATTCTCGCCAAGCTTTCCCCCCACATTGGTAGACCAATTGACATTCCCTACTTTGAGTCTATCTTTCCCAGGATCTGTGAGAAATTTGCATATCACCAGATTCTTCTCCTTTTTGAGAGAAATTTTTATGCTGGTTCCAAGAACAGCTGCATGCCTAGTGTTGACCCCATGGCTTGCCACGTATTTTATGCCAATCTCAAGAATATAGGTGAGAGGTTTAACATTGAGCTTACCTCAAATGTCTATGGCATTGAAGTTTTGGTTAATGCAGATGTCATCTTTGAGATTCTTGGTTATCCGTCTGTTAGACACACCCTTCTTGAGCTTCACCAGCGGACACAGACAGAGTCTATTCGGGAGACCTTGCACACTCCCAATCATTATGACTTGGGTCGTCCTGCCAAGTCTCCTTATTTTTGTCATCTTCTACATTTTCTTAATAGAGTTTTTCTGTGGAATTTTATGTCTAAGTCAACCTCCTTTGAGAACTGCCCTGGTCTCATGCTTACCATCCTCTATGCATTTCTTAAGAACAAGCGGTTCAACTGAAACCACTTGATTCTGTATTTAATGAGTAAGCAACCCACTAGCTCCTTCCAGTTTGGAACACTCCTCTCTTACATCTTCCTACATTTTAGTGTTCCAATGGATATTAACCATAAATAGTTCATTACGAGAGTCTCCATTTTTTATAAGCTCACTTATACCAAGATGGAGCAAGCTCAGGGAGCCTGTGGTGAGGATGCAGACCAGCAGTAGTAACCTCAGAATCCAGACAAACCCTCTTCTGCAGTACCGCCTCCTTTCCTACCATGTGAGCATTTCACAGTGACCTGTCCTCCTCCAGTACGACCTACTCCATCCTTCTACGACTAGGAGTGGGGCCTTCTTGATAGACTGCTTATAGGTAGGGACTACGTCAGTATTCAGGACGCTACTAACGGTATTTCCTTGATGATGGATCGACAACGAGAGATGGATTTGGTCATGATGAGACATAAGCATCAGTTTTTCGAATACCTAAACGCTCAAGGCCAATTATTGGATAGACTTGGAGAGTCTATTCACAGGATTCAGCACCAGCTTCACAAGCTTCCTCGTCCTTGCCAATCTACTACAGTGCCTCCCTCATCAGCAGCACCTCCTCCTACTACTACTACAGCAGCAACAGACCAACAAGTGACACCTCCTCGTCGGACATCTAGGCAGGCAACACCCAAATTTTCAACTCAGAGACACCTTTGTCTTGGCCGCCTCTCTTCATCAAAGTAATCTAACTCGATGGACCTCGAGTAAGATAAAGACCTCCAGAACACGATGGATCCCTTTATGGCCTCTTTAGAGTAGTTATATTATTTCGTTTGCTCAAATACTATATTTTTGTTGCTACTTTTCATTTTTTTAGCACTATGGTCTGTAGTACTATTATATCATGTGGACTGTTTTATCTTGCTTTTCATCTCTCTATATATATCAGATACCTGATTATCTTTTCATCAGCAGCATGTTTATTTCTATTGCATGTTATACTGCCTCAATTACATGTTTAAGGGGAGATAATTCAAATTGATATCTGCATGTTTTACTTTTTACTGAAACAAAAAGGGAGATATATTATGCATAACTCTTTATATTTCTATCTCTCTACATAGTTATAATTTTATTGTCATCAAAAAGGGGGAGAATATAAGTACCTCTATTTTGATACACCAAAATTATGTTATTTGCAAAACTAATCTTTTAGGACTCTCTCATGGATTAAAGCTAGAAGATTACTGACTTTGTCTTAGTGTCTTTTTCTTTTTATTGAGTCTAGATTATCTTGTGAGGAACCTCAAAACAAGTTTCAAACGATTTTTCGCACTTCTTACAAAAATAAGTTTTTAGGATTATTAATCGACCAAATAATAAAATTGATCGACCAACCAACTAAATTAATCGATCAAATCAATCCATTTTATGAAGTTGATAAATACACCTTTGATCGACCATTTAGCTTAATTAATCGACTAATCATTGATCGATCAAATAACTAGTTTGATTGACCAAACTACCTTAATTGATCGACTAATTTGATTTCCTTTTCTGGTTGATTTGCTAGTATAAATAGGGGTCGTATGTAGCATTTTCAAAATACACTCTTAAGAAGAAATCCATCTAAAAGAAAAAGCTTTTCATGCTTCCCTCTAAGTGCTTCTACACTTCTGCTTTCACGACTTTCAAAGCACGATGATTCAAACCTTTGCTGAAATCTGATTTGACTTTCCTTGAGGTTCCATAGGTTTATATTATTTTTATATTACTTGTTTCTTTTGATTACGGATCCCAAGTTGTTGGGAGAAATTCGTTGTTGTTGTTGTGCTTCTCTTCAGGTTAGTAAGAGAAGAGATCATTATAAGAGGTTGTGCTACCGTCGTTTCAAGTGGTGCGTTAGTGGGTTATCTAGCCTCGACTAATCGAGAAAATCCTAAGCAGAGAGGCTTCAGCTTAGGTAATGGTTTTCACCTGGGAAGGGTTTCCACTATAAACCCAAGTGTCTTCTATGCATGAATGTTTGGTTTGATTTATCTTTGTAACTACGATATTTAACTTTATAAAAGACGATACTATTCACCCCTCCCCTCCAGTATCCATTAAAATCCACAGGAACCCTCAGATATGGAGGCTAGTCAATTTAGAACTTGGAACTTGGACTCTTTTGCTACGAACATTTAATCTCACAATTTTGACGTGGATTGGTCAATCAAAAGGAAAAATTGGTTGAACAATTATTTTGGTCAATCAATGAGTTAAGTTTGGTTGATCAATTAGTTTGGTCAACCAAAAAGTTAAGTTTAATCGATCAATTGATTTTGATCGATCAATGAACTTAAATGGTCGACCAATTATCGTATTTCCATAAAACAAAAATTTCCATGAACGTCTGGTCATGGACATTATATAAGGGTTACAAGGGGGCTCTCATTTGATACACAATAAGAGTAGAAAAGCTCTCTCCACTCTCTCCCCCTCTCTCGTTCTTGTCTCTCTTTCTTGGTGCATTCGTTCGACGTGAGATTTGTAGAAAAATATCCAATCACTTTTGTTAATCTTGCACAAGGAGATTGAGAGATACATAAGAAGTTTTTAGTTGATCAAACCGTTAAATTGGTTGATCAATCGGGAATTTGTTTGAAAATCAAATTGCCTCGACTTCATTCTCTTGAGGTGATTTTCGAGGACGTCCAAGATCGGAGTGCATCGAATCTTGGAGATGAATCGTCATATCCTAGGAGGAGTTTGTCAGACCCCGATGCACTGGTATTGTGGGGGGCGATACCTTCTCTAAGGAAAGTCCTTAATGGACACTTTGATCGGAGTAATCTCTAATCTTTCTTCATTTTATTATTTGTACTATTGCATGTTATTTATTTTTTGTTTTGTTCTAGATCTTGCCAAATCATACTTTACTAGCTTGATTTAATATTTTTGATCTATGTGAAAACATTGAAAATGCATTTATTTTTATTTATTTATTTATTTTATGCATTTCTGGCAACATGGTCTAAATTAAGCTTAAGCCAACTTGCCTTGGAAAGCCTATCGTCTAATCACATCTCAATCATGATTTCCATCACCAATTCCCTTCTTATATTGCCTAACCAACCTTTTCCCTTATGGCCCCCTCCTCTATAAAAGAACCACCACCTCACCAATTTGGATCATTGATCACATATAGTCCACCACCACCACCAAGCCATAGTTGTTCTCCTCATCTCCTCTCCTTGGGTGTGAGCCTTCTTATGCCCCAAGGGGATGTTCGTGAAGCTTGCCATGGTGAAGCACGTCGTAGGGATGCCTTCATATTTGCCTCGCCATCTCCGTCAAACTCCACCTCTGGGGCCCCTTCCACTCAACAACCTTTCCTTTACTTTTGTGTTTTTGTTTTTGCTTTTTGTTGTAGAACTCTTTTTGATAATGAATAAATTTATGTCTTTATGTTTTTGTATCTCTTATGTTCTTGCATATGTTCTCGTCTCATGTTTTAGTTAGTTAGTAGTTCAGTTAAGTTCTTGTCTCATACTCATAAAGAAAATAAAAAAAAATACAAAACAATAAAAATATGACACCCATGAGAGCACGAAAAGTTGTTTGCCTCCCGGTGTTCAACTTGGACTCCCTTTATTCGATTTTATAAATTCAAAAGTTTCGCATGATTTTCGAACTACAACAAATTACTTTTATATTTATCAAATTTGTGTGAACACTTCTTGGCACCATTGCCGAGGAGGCATGACTTGTTTTTGTGTTCTTCTTCACGTGTGATGAGACTCCTATCATTTTGTATTATGGATGAACTTGCAGGAACGAAAACAAGAAAATAGAGGTGCGAGTATCCAACTCCAAAGCTATGTGGGAGACTCAAAGTAAGTATCATTCACACTCCCTTCACACATGGAAATTGAAGAAAAATTAATCTAGGGCGTGTGTGGCCACCTTAATTGATTGTTGTCCTGAAAAACACAACCATCCACTTGAGTGCCCTTAATCAGAAATCCTAATTTCTAGAATGGATTTGAAAAATCGATTTTGGGCATTCAAGGGGTCAAAAAAATCTAAAACTTGAATTGACAAAGCCCCTTTGAGTTTGGAGTATACCCGCCAAATTTAACATAAAAATTAATTTTATAAAAATTTTAAAAACTCACAAACTATCAATAGGTTAATCTAAAAATAAAACCAAAAAAATTCACCGTGTCAAATTTTTTTGAAATTTTTTGCTACTCAAAATTATCAGAAATAACTTCCAATAATTCAATAGTTAAATTAGAAATCTACAAAAAAAAAATATCAATTTTTTCTAACTACTGGAGTTGCCTATTATGGATATTCTCTTGATTAGGGGTCATATTTATCTATTCTAACTTCCAGGAGAAAATAATTCATTAAAAAATACCTAAACATCTAGAAAAATTCTTTAAAAAATATTTTTGTGTTTATAATTGGGAGGTGCTCAGAAGCCACTTTTCTTTGACCTAGACCACACCCCTCAAAATTAAAAGCAAACCACTTTTAGAAGTTGCCTGGTTAGGTTTTCAACTTTAAGGTTGCAATTTGATTTCTCTAGAGCACAAAATCATATCTGAACCTTAATGGAACATATCTATTTCTGTGCTTGCAAAACTTTGTGGGCCAACAAAACCTTGGTTGAATTGAATAAAAATCTAAACCCTAAAATTGGCTAAAATAAGGCATGAAGTCTAAAAGATTTGGGAAAATTAAAAGGCCGTGTATTGCAATTATTTGCCACTTCATTCACAGTTGTGAAACTAATATTAAGGGCATAACCCATTTAAGGGCCCATCACATTACTTAAGAAGATCAATCCGAGCCCTAAATTAAAAAAAGAGTAGGCACTAGCCCTAAGGTTTGAATTTGTAGTTTTGGAAGTGTGTCTAGGTTTGTGAAGTCATTGGATCTTAATTCCCATTACATAATCTGGTGCCTAGGTTGCAAGATAGTGTCAAATGACCGCAGTTCGAAAGTATTCAAGGAACCTAGGGCGAGAGCCTTAGGAAGCACCTTCTCCTCAACACCCTCATACTCAACCTGTCAGGATTAGTTCTAGAAGGAACATTTAATTACTAAGTAGGTCTAGTCATTTGTTTCAAGGCTTAGGTCCATAGGGGTACACATTAAGGCTAGATTGGTTGCTTGTACAGTGAGCACACACATTCTCTCATCTGTTCCTTTCACATCTCAAATCCTTCTTCCTTGGTGTATGCACAGACGTAGATAGCAAAAGCCTAAGTTGGAGGAACCTTTGAAAAGAGAACCTAAAAGGAGAATCTTGTTTTCTAACTTTGATTTTAATTCAAACCTTGGTTTGTAAGATCCAATTAACTCTGATTTAATGGACTCCACCTTGCCACCCAACCCTGAGGAACCCATGGTTCCTACTACCCAACTAGCCCACTTGCAAAATCAACTAGCCCAATTCCAATTGCACCATCAAGCATAGATGGAGTTGATTCAGCTAGTCCAAGATCCACCTCAAAAAGAGCACCATAGACCTTTAAAGGACTTCTATAATCCCTCCAATTACACTCCTGGACGAGTTCCACCTATTGAAGCTCAATTTGAGATCAATCTAACCACCATAGCCCTCCTTCCTCACTTTTATGGAAATAGCAATGAGGATCCATTCCAATACTTCGAAGATCTGACTAATATTAGTCAAACCATTAGGATCCAAAACATGACTAAGGATGACATTAAAATAAGGCTCTTTACTTTCTCTTTAAAGGAAAAGGCTAGCCATTGGTACCGCACCAAAGGAAGGGCCATTGACTCTTGGGTTGGGCCAAGAGATGCCTTTTTCAAGAAATTTTTTCCCATAAGCAAAACCAATGCACTTAAAAGGGTTATCACAACTTTCTCCCAACACCCTAAAGATCAATTAGTCCAAATCTTCTATCACAGGCTTAATGAATCTCAATGAAATTTAGTGGATGTAACCTATGGAGGCAACTTTATGAGTAAAGATGAAAACGACACCTTTGAGATGTTCAAGAATATGAGTGAGAATTCTCTGAATAATACCTCCATGGATATCTATGGTAGAACCTTGCAACCTGAGGGTGGGATGTATGAAATCCAAGATGACTTAAACTAGGTCGATATGGACCCAATTTGCCAAAAACTTGATAAGGTTGACCTGATTTCCAAGCAATTGAATGAACTGATGGACCACAATAGAAAGCAAGAAACCCTCCCAACTTCTGCTATTCGAGCTAAAAATTTAAGCTACCTGACCCATGACCCTCCTTGTGGGTTCACATCAGGGACCTTTAATCCTGATTTCACCCAATTCTTTAGATATGAGAATGTCCTGGCGATCCAAGGGAATAATAGAACCAACTCGTATTACAATACTTATAACCTGGGTTGGAGGAATCATCCAAACTTCTCTTGGAAGAGCCAAGGGTAGGGGACTCAGCAAGCCACACAAAATAGTCCCTACCTAATGAACCCAAATTTGCAATCCACTTTCAACTAGGGTCAAACCTATTAAGCCCTTCCCTTGAACCAGCCAAGCCAAATTGAGTTGGCTCTCTAAGCCTAGAATAAGCACTTGATGGACATGTAGAAAAATCACCTTGGGCCTAGAGCTGATCCTAGGCCCACTGGACCTTTACCCACCCAACTAATTCGCTAAATCTTGCCATTTTAAAAATCGGTAATTGTTGTAGCACAAAACAAAGTGAACAATTAAAATTTTTCTGAACTACTGGGAGTTAAGTTCGAACACAGGTAGTCGCTATTTTCAAAACCTTTCGTAGTGTTTTTTTTTTTTTAATATAGTTCAAGCAAGGTAATAGACTAAGATAGCAAACTAATAATAATGCAGAAATAGCAAGCCACTATTGCAAGAGAAGATATCGCAGGAAAAATGCTTTTATTGCAAATAATCAAGAGTCTTACAAAGCTATAATGAAACTACAAGTAAAATGAAAACAGAAAAAATGAGAGAATAAACGGAAAGAAGCGAAGCTACTTGAGGAAGCTTTTAGCGAAGCTTCTAATCCAAGGCACAGGGAAGAAGATGAAGACTAGAGAGCAACAGTAGAGCCACCAAAGAGGCGTAGAGGAGGAGGAAGGAGGAGGACACTAGGGAAAGGTTTCTAGCTATGGTGAAGGCAGAGGGAAGGTA
Source organism: Thalassia testudinum (assembly GCA_037157565.1). NCBI lineage: Eukaryota > Viridiplantae > Streptophyta > Magnoliopsida > Alismatales > Hydrocharitaceae > Thalassia > Thalassia testudinum. The sequence continues at coordinate 154,658,507 of JAZHRO010000031.1, forward strand.
GTGCCATGAAGGTGGAAGGTACTTTAATGCTGGTGGATGGTCGGCCATGGGGAGGTAGTATGGAGGTGGTGGGCGTGGGTTATTTGATGGTGGAGAGGGCAACTAAATGCTACTAACTATGTTAAGGATATTTAACAATAATCTACTTTTTTGTGTAGGTGTAAGAGGGGGGTGTTTTTATAGGAATGGTTGAGAAATAGGAGACCTTGGATGTGAATCAAGGAATGTGATTAGTCCACCACTTAGAGTTTAGTTTAAGCCATTAGATGAAATCTAAGGGTGTAGGATGAAAGCTAGGTTGGGCAGCTATGGATCTAGGCCTTAGGTTTCTAGATTAAGGGCTAAGATGGAGTATGATGATGTGGCATGGGTAGGTTATTAACTAACGGTGATATGGGCCATTGGATGGTGGATGGAGGGAGGGGATTAAGCTCACTTGGGCAACTTTGGTAGTGTATTAAGGATGGGTTTTCGTTGATACTCTTGTTTTTATATAACAAAATTATGTTTTTTTGTGGATTAATCAATTCAAGTTACTTAAAAATAGATTATCAAAAAATGCTTATGTACCAAGGATGTTTTAAATCAAGAAGATGTTTTCATGTTTTAGAGTTGTCTTTTTACTTTTATTAAGTCTAGAAATATGTAAGGAACCTCAAATACATCAATTGATCCATTTTGAACTTCAATAGACAACAAACTTAGGTTAAACTCTAAGTTTTCAATTCTATTGATCGACCAACCATTTTATCTTGATTGATCAACTCCAATTGATTGACCAGACTTATGTTTTTAATCGATCAAAACCTTCTAACGGTCATATTTTAAAAGTCAATCAAAAACCTAATTTAATCGATTGACTTAGAATCGATCAAAATATTATTTTAATTGACCAAAGTATATTTTGATCAATTAATGCTTAATTTTGATCAACTAATGCCGTATTTATAAATTTTCTAAATCAAGCCTAAAAAAAGCTATAAATAGGATCCCTCGACCTACATTTCAAAACACACCTCCAAGAGCTTCTAAAAAGCAAAACGCTCTCTTTTTCTTTGGTGTTTTTGTGCCTTTGTGCCTATCTTCAACGCTTTCTAAAGCACACTCTTATGTGACCTCGAAAATGCTCAGTTTGCATATTTAATTGACATTCCATAAAAAATATTGTTATTTTATATTCCTATTATTTAAATTTGGACCCAAGTTGTTAGGAGTCTCGTTGCTCTTCTTTTGTTCAGGCACCGTCGTTGAATTGGTGTGTTAGTAGATTTGACTAGTGTCGACCAGTCATAAAATTCTTAAACTGAAAGGTTTAAGTAGTGGTTTTTACCCAAAAGGATTTCTATTCCAAAACTCAGGTGTGATCTCTTTGGTTTGTGGTGAATGTTCCTTTTAAATTTTATATAGTACACTATTCACCCCCATCTAGTATAAACATTAGATCCTATAGGCATCGTGCACATTAACAAACACCACAGGAGAATCTCTTATTCTTAGAGAAGAGATAAATGGTTCAATGGGGACACTTGGTCCCCTATTATCTACTAGGTAAATTGCACATGGGAGGCCTCCCTATTGTTTCATCTTATTTCTACCTTATTAGAAATGTTGAAACATTGGTTTTCAACTCTTCCTAACTTTTTTTGTATTTTTGGCCTTTAACTCCCTTCTTCTATATTTTTAGTCCTTTAGTGACCATACTTTTAAATTTAGATGTATTTATTTGCTAAGTATGATAGTTAGGCCTTAATCTAAATCCTTGATAATCTTGATTAACCCTTAATTATGGCTGGATAATTTCAATGTCTCACATATGTATATATTTGCTTCCACCATACCATGAATTGGAGGTTTTAATAACTCAATCCATTTTCTCTTCACTTTTCCATGTTTCTTACTTTATTCACCAACAACCAAGGCCCACTCTACTTTTTCGATCATCATTAAGCCACTCAACCTCCAAAGTTTGGTTCTATCACACACTCAAGTCACTCTAAACAAAGCTTGAGTGATTTCTCACTATAAGTACAATGACTCCATGCTATGATCGTAAAAAGATGCCTTTACCCTTGAAAAGGCACATGCGAGAACATATAGGTAGGAGTTGTCACAACCTGATTCCAAACCCCTACAAGATCTGAAACCGGCTCGCTTCGGTTAATCCCAAGACCAAGTCATCAAACAAGAAATAACCAAGTAACATTTATCAAATCACAATCACACAAGTACAGTAGCTAAGCAGAAAGAAATTTACAACAGGAGGAAAATGAACATTAATATTATGTTATAATACAGCCATCACAACAAAACGAGTACATGTAACAGAAGACAAAGCTATAAAAACTCACTATCAACCAGTAGAACTAAAGCTAGGCTTGACTAGGTCCAGTGTCCTCAGCAGCCGGTGGCTCGGGCTGCTCAAATCCCTGACCTGTACAGAATTTATTTAACTGGAGTCAGCTAACGCTGAGTAGAGTGGTGGCTAAGAGGTAACGTGCATATAACAAGTAGTTAATATAAAATTTTCCATTTTTCCAATTATATTATACATGTGGGTACATAGAGATCTCTAATTAGGATTTGTTAATTAATCTTCTTGTTCCCTATAGGAACGATTTTGCTTGCAGCTTCCTGTGATATAGGATGCCCACGTGGCACTCTCTTGGCAAGGGGAGTCCCACCGTGGTAGTCTTATACTCGGTCTACCACCTCGTGGTTACGGTCGTGACGTAGCGGTGACTACGGCACACGTGATAAGCGCGCGGGTAGCTACCCCGTACTGGCACGTGGTCAGTCATTTCCGTTAGAGGGTACGCCTCAACATACAGTGTGGAACAATATAAGGCCTTGCCCTCTCAGAACAGAACAGGGGTCTTGCCCCTCAGGGGTCTCGCCCTCCTCACTCCGTGTACCCTCGTCCGACTACCTCGGTTTGCCCAATGGGCTGAAAAGAGTTGGTGTAGGGTGGCCATACCTAGTCCCGAGCCCCTTGGGGCAGATAGCTCCCCCCTATACTAAGTAGCTCACCTCGGTACCACGTACATGAAGGCCAATAAGAGTCATCGTAGAGTGGCCAAACCCACGTCGGGTCCCAACCCAAGGGTGGCAAGCTCCCCTCTACACTACAAGGGATAGTTGCTCTCTTCGGTACCACGTACACGAAGGTCAGCTTACCTCCCTTAATAGCTACTCATAGGCGACAAATTTCCAGAACCATCCGGTTCTCCGTGGTACTGTGTTCATGTTTACATTCCCCGTGGGGTTCATACAAGAGTTTCCTTTTCACATCCGGGTTGGAATGTACGGAACAAACAGTTCAATTTCCATTTTACCTCAGCAGTGGTCCATTTTAGATAAAAATAGGCAGCCTTTAATTACCCAATCATTCACATGCAGTTTGACTAACCCTAGTGTTCATGCCAAGACCTAGGGTTCAAGAATTTATTTTCGAGTATACGTTTATTCCTTCCTACGGTTCATCTCAAGTCCTAAGATTACTTACTTGCATGTATTAAATTAGAGATTTAAGGTTGTAACCACTCTACCTGGGTAACCGGGTGGAATGGGGGCTCGTACAGTAGCTCCCGACATCTCCACAAGTCCCGTACACCCGACGGACTGGAGACCTAAAACATGGATTGATGGGTCAAAAGGTTCAGAAGGATATAAACAAGGTATCAATATACAGAGAAACTCGTACGGAAAATAGAGACAGTTCGTTTGCAGAAAAGCAGTAATAATAGGGCCTTGCATGGCCCAAAAACACGCTGTTAGACAGAAATCAGACGACTGGGAAAGGTCCCAGACATCTTAAATGATCAAAGGGTGGTGGGTCGTTTCAGGAGTAGTTGCAGTTACGAAAGTAAAAATAGGATGCTATACATTCTGAAGGACTTGAAAGATTTTGAAGCCATCCAATGGTTCTCAAGTAGCTCTTAAAGTTTGTTTAAGGGGAATGAAGGACGGAGAAGGAGAATAAAAAAAGGAAAGAAGGGAGTATAAAAGTTTGTTTCTCTCTCAATTTCCTTTTCTCGCTATTTTTTTTCTCTTTTCACCATATATAAGGTTTCCTTTCTCAAATGTGGGCCACTAATTCACAAGTGAATTCTTTGATTATTATTTTTCAAGGGAATTAGTTGAGCTGGGAGGATCTTTTCTTTTTTTAAAAAGGATGTTGTTTTCAATTGTAAGTTTCAAGTTTATTGGAAAAAAAGACATCAAAATGCAAAGTGCTAGACTTTATATATGTTTGTGTTTCTTATGAAAATGTAAATCTCTTACTAAAAAAAAATACACCAGGTAATCTTGTACTTTCGTCAGTGTTATTTGTTTGCTTTATCAATAACATAGGATACTTGGTTGCTATGCTTTCAAGATGGACCATCGTAATAGCTGAAATGTAGCAGCTAGAGTGTGGCTTGATCTGTGAAATGCCAAACAAACAAGGCCATCGCATCCATCCTAAACAATGCCAATTGTTGGAACCATATTTCACATTTTATTTCGGTGTTAATAAAATTATTACAAAAGAACGAGACAAACAAAGAAAATGATAACAATGCTACAATAACGATGAAAGATTATATTCAAGTCCATTTCAAGATTGAGTCATCTAGAAGGAGTTTTTTTTTTATTCCTTAGAATGTAGGCTTCCTGACTAGTAATTAAAATTAGAACGTAAAAATCTTCTAGAGATAAACTAGGATAACCATTACGATTATTCGATTTATTTCAAAGTGTGATTTGTTCAAAGATCATTTTTTAAAGTTCAAATTGTTTTCAAATGAAGATTAACAATTAAATTGGATCAATTTAAAATTAAGGTACTTGTCATAACCTAGAAGTGCTAATACTGAAGTTTAGTACTGATACAGGTGTGTTACAAGTTTGGGTGTTTTTAAACAACCAAACATGTATCCTACAAGTACTAGTAGAAGGATGCTACCTTCAAAGCAAACAAGGAGAACTCGAATTCAAATGACTCGGAATCCGAAGATGATGAAGAGATGGAGATCCTTACAAAGAAATTTTAGAAATTCATCTGGAGACAAGGTAAGAAAATCAATAAATTTCTAACTAATATTATTTGTTATGAATACAAGAAAAGGGGGCACTTGTAGAAAGATTGCCCAATGGGTAGGAACAACAAGGAGGATAAGAGGAAGGACACAAAAGAACGCAACAAGAAGAAAAAGAAGATCTTCAAGAAAGCATACAAACCAACATGGGATGATAGTGACTTCGATATGGCTACAAACTCCAATAAACCGGATGGGAGCAAGGTCACCCACCTATGCTTGGTAGCAACAAAAGAAGATTGAGAAAATGAGGTAAATTATAATTTCTCTCTTGATGAGTTATTACAAGCTTACTAAGAGTTATACATAAAAACTAAAAGATTAAAAAAGAGAATAAAGAACTAAAATGCACTTGTTTAATTCTCAAAGTAAAAAAAACATGTTTGACAACTAAACTATCTATGTCAAAAGATATTAATAGTCAACTGCATGAAAAGGTTATAGATCTTGAAAATCAGTGGGAATATTTTGAAGGAACATCAAAGGACTTAAAGACCACAACTAAACTTAATATTGAGTTTTGTGACAAATTAAGAGAAAAATGAATCTATAATAAATCAAATGCATTTGAGCATACATATTATCAAAAGGTAAAGAATTATAAAAATTATAAACCTAATAGTTTTAAATGGGTTTATAAATCTCATAATTTGAAAGGTATTAACTCAAAAGGATCCTTAAAACATGAGTACCTAAAAAAGATGTTTTACATTGCTTTGCAGTAATAGACTGACATGATGAGTATAGTCAATGGGTGTTCAAGACCAACAATGGAATACTCCGACCACCCTATAAGATGAATCAAGATCAAGAAAAGTGGACTAATGGAGCTTGGCAAAAACAAGGGTACCATATGTTGGTGCTAGAGCACCACGATCATTTGTTTTGATGATAACAAAACACGTGTTATTTAACATTTGCACTTGGAGTCTTAGATTTCAGGTCAATTGCAAATGTAGACGTGTTTAGACGAAATTCGAGCTCGCATCCAGGCGGATTGGAGGAGCTTGATGGAGAACAAAGGAGATTCGCGAGGAGCGATAGATTGAAGAAAGGAGATGAAGAATATGATAGATTTCCTTCTCTTGTACTCCTTGTATTTTTCGTTTCTTCTGTTGCTCTTTATTTTTGTTACTTAGATTCATGTTAAAGAGCCTCAAAGTACCCTAACAGTAGTCCTAGGAACACCGACACAACCCTAGGATACTTAGGTTTTCTGTAGAGAACTTAGAAAACCAATATAGGGTTCAAACAGAGTTTCCAGATATCTAATTCCCAAATCAGACGTCTGATAAAATGTTTTAAGACGTCTGACTGTTGATTTAGACGTCTGATAACTATTAGGCTGGACATAGTTAGTTCTGTCTGATGAAATCAGACGTCCAGACCTTAGACCAGACGTCTTAGGAGACGTCTGATGACTTTGCCAGACGTCCAATTAGTGGACCGTTGGCTGGCTTAGCAAACAGTCAAGAATGTAACCGTTAGAGCCTTACCAGACGTCCATAGGACTTTCCAGACGTTTGATAATTGACCATTTTGCCTCGGCTGACCCAAAATCTCTTCTCAGAGATTTTCTAGCCGTTGCAACGTTTGGAAATCCATTTCCACAGAAAAAGTAGGTTTCCAGACGTCCAGACATAGTGCTAGACGTCCTATATGTCGTTTGATGGGCTTGCACAAGAACCCTGTTTAGATCTGATTCAAGTCAGGAAGGAATCCGCCCAAAATCAGACGTCTGACCTTGAAATCAGACGTCTTAAAGTGAACTTCCAGACGTCTGATGCCAGAATTAGATGTCTGATAAGCCTGTCAGTGCAATGATTGTTCCTGATTTCGGGCTGATTCTCTTGGGCTTTGCACCCAACGGCTATGGAACCTTTCCTAAGCCTTTCAAAGCCTTCCTAAGGCCTCTATAAATAGAGGGGAACCTTTGCAACACAAAAACACACCAAGATACACAAGAAACACTTTGTAATACACTTTCCACTCTCTTGTGTCCTAGTTAGCTCTTGCTCTCCAAGCTCAAGCTCCATTCTCTTGAGAGCATCAAGCTGTTGCGCACCCGCTCTCCCACCATTGTTCACGAGAGCGACGTTGCGCCGTCGCGTGGCACACGCATCCGCGTCGTCGACGCACTCCTTTCAAAGGGAAGCATCCTATTTCCTATAGAAGCTTAGGTTAAATATTAATTTGTTGGCTCTATAGGATTACTTGTTTTATCTTTGTTATTTGGTTGGGTATTCGCTTTGCGAATTCCCATCTCCTTCGCGAGACAAAATCCTTCTCGTGAAGAGAAGGGGTTGAGGTACGCTACGCTCGTCTAAGTAGCGTGGTTGTAATTGAGGTTGAATCACCCTCGTTTTAAAGTGATTCGGTTTAGTGGATTTTGATCAACTTGGTTGATCGGAAAATCTTAACTCGAGAGGGTTAGGTGGTGGTTTTCACCCGATTTGGGTTTCCATCTCCAAATACTTTGTGTACTTTGTGTGATTGCATCTTGTGAGATTGTTTATATTTTATTTCCGCAATTATTACGTCACCCCCTCCTAGTAGGTAAAACTTCACCATATATAAGTAGCTTATTTAAAAAGGTACGAATTGTTATTAGAATTGTAAAATATAACTTATTTAGTTTTACATGATATTTCTTATTTAGGATAAAAATACACAAGTAGAGCATAATTTTATCACATTATTCAATGCTAATTCTCAAAAGCCTTTAGTTTATAATTTGTTTTTATGCTTGACAAAAAAGGGGAGAAAATTAAAACAAGATGGCAAATGGTCCTATTATGAGGGGGAGCACATGTTGAGGGGAAGAATTCACTAGATTGATTTCTTCATTTCAAAAATTTTTAAAAGATAATTTTGTCTTAATTTTCTAGAATATATTTATTTGCAAGATAATTTTGTCAACACAAAAAAGAAGAGATTATTGGAATCATGTTCCTCACTTTATTTTGATGTTAACAAAATTGTTTCAAATTAACATTTGAAATGAGTATTATTTTAGAATTTAGACTTTGATGAAATTTGCAAAAGGACGAGATAAACAAAGAAGATGATGAGGTGGCAACTGTTAGTACTTATGTACTAATCTTATTTATTTTGATATATTTTTTGCAAGATTATATTTTGTTATAAAATTATTTGTAGATTTAGATATTCATCAAATATTCATGATAGAAGAATTCAATTATGATAAAAAGAAAGCTCCAATGATGATGAAAAGGATAATTGTAGAAAAGAGAAGATCAAAGTTGATGTTTTAAAGTCTCTCTAACATTTTATTTAATGTTTTTATACATTCTTAGAATTTTTGTTAAGAGCCAAATGCACTTATACACACGTATATTTAATTTAAAGTGCCTATACACAATTTTTCTAAATTCTATTATGCACATAAAATAAAAATAAACTTCTAGAATGTTAGTTACAATAATTATAAATTAGTTATTACTAAAAAATGTGTAAATTGCTTTTAAATATATCATAAAAATAAAAATAATCTTCCAAAACAGGTGGTTACACTTTCTAGAATGTTGATTATAAGATTCAAACAATGCAACTTTTCATTAAGGTGGTTATAAGGTTCTTTGCACCTTTCCACAAAAAAAACTTCAAAATAATCACCTCTTTAAGTTTCTACCGGCTGCAAAATTAATCAATTAACTAATTGATTAATTTTACCGAATAGTTTTTTGTGATTTTTTAAAAGATAAAATAGAGTTTATTAATTTATTAACTAATCCATTAATTGTATTTTCAAGCGGTTTTACTTGAATTTGCACATGTGATAACGTCCAATTGGTTACTAATGATTAGTATAACTTCCAAATTCGCTACCAAACGTTCATAACTTCCCACATATCATTCTATAAATAACCTACATGAGTTCATTCATGAATACATATACATATGACACATTCTTCTACATTCTACTTGAAATTGAGAATTGTTTTCAAAGTCTTCAATGAAGCATTCTCCACGCCAACTTGATCTACTTGTTAGGGAAGTACCAAAGAATATTTTTGTCTATTTAGTCTTGCTTCATATATTTACTCCTATTTTTAGAAGCATTTTGATCAAACAGGTTTCTCGTTATTAGAATCAAACGCCTACATCTTTGAATAAAGTTTAATTCTATGCGTCTTCTAAATGCATTTCCTAAGCATAAAATTTGTTTTATATTAAAAGGAAGCTTCAAGAATATATTTCTCAAAGTTTGTTCTTAATGTATATCCTTTATATCCAATTATTTTTCCCTTGCACAAAAGTCATATCTATCTTCAAAAGGATTTCAAAGAATATTTGTGAGTCCTATTGTATTAGATTAAGCATTTGCACATTGGCTCAACAAGACTTGTATCAATTTTGTTATTTTTTGTATATTGTAATTTGCGTGCCAAGGTTGTAGCTTCTCGTTCTTTTAGTGTGTAAAGAACAAAAGGCCTTCTTATGGGTTGTACAAGAAGGGTTTTTGTGATAGAAGCTCACTACCCTCGGTTTAAGTAGTAAAAGCTAGTGGATTTTTTTACTTTGAGAGCAAGATGAAAATTCTAGTTGGGGATCAACTAGGTAGAGCTTTTCCTGATTTGAGTTTCTTGTATAAATCTTGGTGTTAATTGTGGATGAATTTTTATAATTTTCATATTTTTCATTAAATATTTTAATTATATAATTCACCCCACTTTTTGTAAAATTATTAGCAACAACAATGATGAAAGATCATATTCAAGTCCATTTTAAGATTAAGTCATTTACAAGAAGTTTTTTTTTTTATAATTTTATTCCTTAAAATGTATACCTCCTAACTAGTAATCAAAATTAGATCACAAAGATCATCTAGAGATAAATTAGGATAAACATCACAAACATTCAATTTATTTCAAAGTGCAATTTGTTCAAAGATCATTTTTCAAAGTTCAAATTATTTTCAAAAGAAGACTAATAATTTAATCAGATCAATTTATAATTAAAGTACTTGTTATAACCCACAAATATTGATATTAAAGCTTAGTATTAGTACATGTGTGTTACAGGGTTTGGGTGTTTTTAAAGAACTAAACCTGCACCCAACAAATACTAGTACTTAAGCTTAGTAGTGGTATTCATGAGTGATAGATTTGAGTTAATTGTTCAAAACTCAAATTTGGAAGCAGCAAATACTAGTACTCATGGTTAGTGCTAATACCACCTAGGTGTTGTTTGTCACAGTGAGTCATTAGTATTGGTACTAGCCCTTTAGTATAGATACCAGCTACTTGTTGGGCCAGAATTGAGTGCCTAAATAGTTGAATTTAAAGATATAAATGTTGGATTTTGAATGCAAATGGTTGGCATTTGATCCTAACTCTATAAATAGGCTCTTGGAACCTTAGTTTACATACACAAAATAAGAGAGATCATTTGTGCTTGAAAGAGAGCTTCTATTCCATTTTATTTACAAAAATAAGCGCATTTTCTTTATGCATTCACCACATTCATTCTTCATTGAGGCACACTCTCGAAAACGTGCTTGGATTCACATTCAACTTGCTACATGCATACATTCATAGGTTTTTTAATTTGGTAACATCATTCTAATATTATTGTTGGGAGGCCTAGGACTTCTTGTTGTAAGATTTCTTTTTGTCTTACATACACAATACCAAAGTTGTATTAAACTTTGTTGCTTGGGTTGAGGGAACTTGGTAATTACTTTGGATTAATGGAATTGATTTCTTTGGGATCGAAGGAATTGAGTTAAAAATTCTAAGCTGTGAGGCTTAGGTAGTAGAGTATTGGTGCGCAAACTTTGCTAAGGAATAATGTCATCATTATAGCACGAAAATGACGACCATTTTAATTTCTTTTTTGAACACTTAAGGAATTAAGCATAGAAATGGGTGTCCAAGTCATCTCACAAGGAGACACAGGATCTAAATTCTTTCTAACTGCTGTATTTTTTGTATTTTTAAATTTTTCAATTTTTTTTGGTGTTTTCAATAGGGGAGAAGTCTAAGGCAACTCAAAATAGGGATTGAATTGTAGAATCAGGACCTAAATGTAATTCATGTGTAAATTTTTTTTTGAATATGTACAAATTCTAATAAAATTACTTAAACTACTTTACTGCCTAACTAAGGTTTCTACTAAATTTTGTGTAAAGGTAACATTTAGAACTCACATAGTAAATTCAAAAATAAAATATAGAGGCTAAATCATGACAATGAAAGGATCTGGACATAAATGAATTTTTTAATTTTTGTATAGAGTGAATCTTTATATGAAATTTTGCGAGCAACCTAACCTAACATGAATGAATGAAATATAATTTTTTTGGGTTTTTTGGATGCATGAAAATAAATGCCAAAATTCAGGAACTTAAATTACGATTTGGAAACGAATAGCTATGCTAGCATGCAATATTAATTAAAGAAGTGGCAATGCTAATTAGAAAGGAGGAAGAAACAAAATAAACTACTTTATTGATAGCAAGAGTGGACTAGTTCATTAAATACAAATGACATCAAAAAGAACCTAAGAAGGTGAATAAGTCGGAGCAGCGAGTAGTAGAGCGGAGGCACGAAGTTGCTTACTTAGAGAAGATTAGAGGAGGGTTGTCAAGTAATGAAGAAAATGTCAGAGAAGCCTTGCTATAGTTGGAAGCATAAAGGAGTAGAGGGGAGAGCCTTATGGTGGAGAAGAAGGGAAGGGGTAGGAGGAGGAGGTAGAGTTGCACCTAGGGTTTATATGGAGAGAGGGGAAGATGGTGTGGATGGCCATAGGAGGTGAAGATGGACATAGGGAATGGTGAGATAGAGAGAGAGGTGGTGGAGAAGATTGGTGGATAGAAGGGGGATGGAGACGAAGAGAGATGGTAGGAAGAAGATTGCCTTGGGCGTAGGGGAGAGAATGGACTTATATAGAGGAGGTGGCTAGGGTTGGCGTGGACTTAGGATAGAATTAGGGCTTGTTGGGGAGGATGGTGTGGAGTCTTGGTGATGTGGCTAGGCTTAAGTAGCAAGATGTGAGTGGGGGATAAGAGGTGATGTGGATTGATGGAAGGAGAAAGGTGGTTGATCATAGGATGTAGGGCTAAGATGGGTTTAAGTGATGTGGACTCTCAAGCCTAGTTTACTTGGAGGGTTAACCCCTCAAAAGAGGGATTAAGCCCTGTTTACTTGGCTACTTAATCCCTCAATTGCTAACCTAGGTTTAACAACTTTAACACGAGTTTGTCTAACACCAGTTTCAACTGGTGTTAGACAAATCCGTGTTAAAATTCTACACCACTTATGTCTCTGACATCTCTCATGTTTTATATATCTAATACCACTACCAAATAAATGTTATAAGGGTTAACACTACAACTTAACACCAATTCAAGTAAATACAAATTGGTGTTAGCACCACATCGCAAGTAAACACAATTACGAGTTAATACCAATTTCATATTTCTTAACATTACTTTCCTAACCTCTCAAGTAAACTAGCCCTTAGGCGATGTTTGGTGCTTGAGTTATCTCACTTAACCCGGTGCCCGAGGCTGCTGGAGATATTCCATTGCTGCTAGAGATATTTTGCTGAAGATATTCTACCGACTCTGTGGAATATCTTTTAACCTGGCAAAGTTACTCCGCTGGGTTTCCAAAGTTGGCCTTGTGAGCTGGGTTTATTCCACTAACCAAACACCTTTACTGGAATAACTTTATTTTATTCCTTTACTTATTCAACTAACTAACCAAACACCAAAACACACTTAATCTACCATTTATTCCACTCCTTCAACTTATTCCACAAACTTATTGCCCTTACCAAATGATGCCTTAGGTTAGGGTTTGGTTGGAGGGCTGGCATGTAGGTTCAAGGGATGGAGGCTGTGGTGTGGACTATTGGTGGTAAGGAGGCCTTGCATGGAATTTTAGGGTTATGTGGAATTAGGGTTTAGATTTGTGGTGGCATAGGATTTAGGTTAGGGAGTTAGGGTTTGCAGAGTTAGTGAGGAGGTGGCTAGGTTTACCAAAAGGTTTTCAACTCTTGTCTTCTCGTTTAGCTTAGCTCCCTTAGTAATTGTTACAAGAGAATGATAGACATTTATTAATCCCTAGTAAATAGCTAGGCCCCTATATGTATTATCAATCTTAAAATGCACTAATACCTAAGGCCTAGTTTACTTGAGGGATTAACCCTCAAAGGGTTGGGGTAATACCAGTTTACTTGATTACTTAACTCATCATTTACTAACCCAGGTTTAGTTACTTTAATACGGATTTGTTTAACACTAGTTTCAATTGATGTTAATTAAACTTATGTTAAAATTATACACCACTTCTATCTCTAGCATTTCTTATATTTTATATATCTAACACTACTACTAAGTAAACGTCACAATGGTTAATACTATAATTTAATACCAATTCAAGTAAATACAAATTGATACTAACACCGCTCTACAAGTAAATGTAATTTTAGGTTAATATTAATTTTAAATTTTTTAACATCAATTGGTTAACATTCAAGTAAACTAATTCAAAATATTTTAATTTTAATGCAATTATTTTTATTTAATTAACAAAAAAAATTAACCAATACTTTCCGCATTCATCGGGTGGATAATCACTGTTCATCGTGTGCAATCTTTTGAAATTTATTATTTTTATTATATATTTAATTTATTTATCCTGCACTGTTAAAAATATACTTCTAGCATCTACTTTTATGCCTGTATATCTATAAACTAGACCAATCACGCGTCCAACCAAGGTTTTAATTAATAATAATGATACGTAAGAAATAAAAGATTCCCACCTACACTTTAAAAATGAAAAACAAATAGAGGGTGCCGCCGTACCCGACGGATCTCCGCACGCTCCCTTCCTCCCTCAGTCCCTCTGGGCTTCTGCTTCGGGGTTTCCGCTGCTTCGTACGGACACTGACTGACGCGGACGCCCTCGCACACATTCTTCAGCACAAGCAAGCAAACACCTCCGCCGAGTGGGCTGACTCCCGTAAGTGAGAGTGCCGAGAGCGAACGAGAGACATGGGAGAGAGCACAACTGTGCACTCGCCTTTGGTGACGTACGTGTCGATGTTGTCGCTGCTCGCGCTCTGCCCTCCCTTCGTCATTCTCCTGTGAGCTCCTTCCCTCCACCCCCATTCCCCCTTTCCCCCTCTTTTATCTTCTCTTCTAACCACACCTCCTCATTCTTCGGTCTCAAAACAAACTCGATCGATCGCGGCCGTCGATTCTGACGATACTTAGGGCTCAAATCTCGCCTACTGGCGAGGTTTCTTTGATGGAAAATTGTTCGCAGCCAATGGGGATCCAGTAATTTTGTTGAGTATGATGTGGTACGCGCAGATGGTACACGATGGTTCATGCCGATGGCTCAGTTGTTGCGACTTGCGAGTACTTGAAGCAGCACGGGCTTCAGGGGTTTAGGGACATCTGGCCTGCTCCATCTCCCATTGCTTTCAAGGTTATCGCGTGCTTCGCCGCGTTCGAGGCCTTTCTTCAGCTTGCTCTGCCTGGGAAGAGAGTCGAAGGCCCCGTCTCCCCCGCCGGGAATGTACCTGTCTACAAGGTTTTCCCTTTGCCAATTTGGTAGCTCCCCACCATCCCCCCCCCCGCTCTTTACTTGGTAGAAGTTATTGTTGCGTTAATTGCTGCCATGATGGGCTCCAGCGTATCTCGACCACATCATGATTAAGTACGAGGACTTGAATTTTCGAAGTGACTTCTGATATTCAGATAACAGTAATCAGTCTAGGTGATTGCACTTAATATTCTTTCCTTGTTCATGGTCTAACATATGTGGCTATATATTTAAGTGTGTTCATTTCAGATGCTTAGAAATGCTTACCTTCTAAGGTCTCTGAGGTAAGTTGTTGCATGGTTTAAGTGGTAGTAGCACCGTATACGTATGGTATAGGCTTGTGGAATCATCATCATGTGGCATGTTTTTCAAGTAAAGTGTAAGTTATTGCTCAAGACGTACACATAACCTGGAAGGAGAGTACTGTGACAAGGATATAAGTATCATCTTCCTCTCATACATCCAGGGAGGAATGGCGCTCTTAAAAGGGCACTATAAGTAAACAATAAGGGCAATATCCATCCCAAGGTCCTTGTGGTGGAGGAGATTTTCAAAATTATGGCCTTGATGGGGTTAATTGGTTATTCCATTGGGTTTCTCGTTGTGGTCCTTAGCTGGAAAATCATTGTCGAGAATATTTGCCATTGTTATATGGATCCATATAGCAGAAAAATACAGGGTGCTCAATGCTAGTCATCGAGTCTGTTGTCTGTATGCCATTATATTTGTGTATGCAATGACTGATTTAGAAATGAAGCTTTATCCAAAGATAATGTAAGAATGTCCTAATTGCAAGCTTGCAGCATGTTCTTGATCCAAAACATTTGGTGTTTCAGATGCAATTCCTAACAAGAAAATGTTGTGATTGATTGTTCTTTGTATTTGGTCCCATCCTTCTCTTGCAACAATCCTCTAAATAGGCTTGTTTTCGTGATTAACCGATAGGTCTGGTAATATATGCTTGAAGTTGCAGCTTCTAAATTGATTGGAAATTTCGGGATGCCAAATTAGAATATGAGACTTAGCATTTCATTTCTTTTCTCTAACATCCTTCATTTTCTTGAAGGCTAATGGGATGCAAGCTTATGCAGTAACGTTAGCAACTTATGTCAGCCTTTGGTGGTAAGGATTGCTCTCTTGAAGCTTCACTTTAGTCAAACTAGGGTTCTGTTTACTGTTATAAATGTAAATATACCTTGGTTTAAGACAGTGTTTAATTTTAGTTTACTATCCTTTTTGGTTGAAATGTACGTGAAAAGAAAAAATTGCATCTTTTGTTTTCTTGTCTTACATTTGATTGAATTATTAGGTATTATTCTCATTGAGCTGGTCTTGCTTTCAGCCTATCAATTGTGTTGGTTTATTTATTTTGTGTTGTAAGTTGTTTCTATATTTTGTTCTGTGAGTGCACACAATGCAATATACTCACTATTCTCCCACCATATAAGCCAGACTAGGGTTTTGTAATGAAGCAAGCCATTAATTTCTTCTGCATGTTTACTAAAGCATCTGTTCCATTCTTGATTTTCTTCCTCGTTTTTTCAACAACTAATCACAAAAATTTGGTTTTATGTTAAACACCAGATCTTTTTATCATCTTATACTTGACGGATCTACAATGCATAGTGATGGAGGCCTATTGCTGTGTGTTGTTTGCACAACTTGCAGCACCTTGCCCTACTATCTGGAACACTACCCGCATCATTGTGTTAAACTTTGCTACCCTATAGTGATCCCTATTGGCATTGCCTATCATGCTGATCTATGCCATCTACGTAGGGATGCAGGTTTTGGTAAACTCGACCTGAACTTAATTCAACCTGATTCGAAAAGAATGGTAAAACTCGTTTTATCCAAAAAACTTGACTAGGTATTGGTATGAATCTACACCCAATTACCTAATCCGAGTACCCTAATAAAATCTTCATTTACTCGAGATATATAACTTTGCCCCTAAGTCCCTTATTCCCCCAGCTCTAATCTCCCTTGTGATTTCTTCCATGATTTTGAAAGTTGGGAATACTTTTGAAGCTTCCATTGAACATTTAGTTTGGGGATGTGGATCTTTTATTTGAAATTGTTAGCATATGTGATTCTTTTATTTTCTCTTATTGTAAGGGTTATGGGTGTTTTGTCTCCCAGGGATATTTTTGTACTTTTGACTCTACGGTCTCTCTATATATGAGAGTCTTAGGGTTTCTAATAAAATTAAGTTATTACAAACAATTTGGTATTAGAGCATCAGTTCTAGATCATGGCTCTCTGTATTTCACCCTTTAAGGCATCCAAAATCCTAAACCTAAATCCCTTTCTCCCCAATCCATCCATCGCCTGCTAGCATTGGTGGCAGCAGCGGCACAGGGCAGTGTGCTGCTTCTTGTGCGCGTAGGGTGCCACGAACGTCGGTGCTTGACTGCACATAGGCGGTGGTGAGCGGGGGGGCCTCTCCTTCATGTGTTGGGTAGCACACAGTTGCACGGCGTCGCCTCAAGCACCCAACGATGACATTGCCTGATGCTGCCTGACGCGAGCGGCGACAATTTGCATTGCTAGCACCCAGTTGCAGTAATCGGCGACGATGGCGAGGTTGTCTGATGCAAATTGGCACGGTGACGGCAGCACTCCGACGACCTAGCGGCATCGGCGTTGATTCTCCACCTGCAACTTGACCTAAGAGGACTGTAGCCTCTTCTCGAGGGCTACTTTCCTCTCCTATCGCAGGGGGGAAATCTCCGTGGGGCCCTTTCGGGTGGTCTCCCCACACTTGGGCTAGGCTAAAGCTAGTCAAGCGGATTTCTTGTGAAGATGCAAATATGATTTTTCACGTGTCAGATCTGATTGATGATCTATTGGATATAAAATTTTGATTGTGGCTTAAAGATTATATGGATGACTTCAGATGTTCAGTTCGAGGTGAATTTGAGTACTTTTTTGGACACCGAGGTACTAAAGAATCCGTTTTCTGGTCCTATCGTCAAGTTGGATGAGATCAACTACCTACGGTGGTCTCAGACTTTTCTCATGACCGTCAGGTGTTATGGGAAGAGCCACATCCTTACAGATTCGGAGCCCGAGAGCAAGACTGGCGCCAACGCTACCTGGGATAGAGACAATGCCTTGGTCTTTGCGTGGCTTATGTAGAGAGTTATTTCCTATATAGGGGATGAGATCATGTATTATTACACCATAAAGAAGATGTGGGAGTCCTTACGCGAGACCTATTCTCATGCCAAGAACTCTGTACGGGTCTTTGAGGTCTGCTACGACCTTTTCTATTTGTGTCAGGAAGGACACACTCTGCAACAGTACTATTCCCTCTTAAAGGGAATGCTGGAGAGGCATTACTCTTATCTGCTGGGGTGTGCCTGCAATTCCTAGAGGGATTTTCAGAGACAGTTGGCCGTCTCTCTCTTCTTGGTAGGTCTTGGACCTGAGTATACAGCTGTCAGAGATCAGATTCTCACCGCTCCCGAGCTTCCTACTTGGAGGAGGCTTATAGCAGACTCAGCAAAGTTGCAGTTTGTACTCTGGCTTCAGACACTAGTACTCAGACGTCCGCACTAGCAACGATCCCTGGACGTGGCAGGGGTACTCCTTCCCCTGCACGTGGTCGTGGACATGGACGCTCGTGTGGTACACGTACTAAGACATCATGTACTTATTGTGGCAGACTTGGTCATCTAGAGGCTACATGCTGGCAGAAGCACAGTAGGTTACCCATGGCCAATCAGGCAACTGAGGTTATAGACGACATGCCTATCAGTCCTGATGTGAGCTCTCTGAGTATAGAGATTGAGACTCTGCGATAGCAGATTGCACAGTTGACACAGGCCTCATCTTCCTAGTCTTCAGATATAACAGTTATTGCTACCTCCTCATAGGCACTTGCGGTTGGTATGTCTTCATATTTGTTCACTGGTGGTTGGTTGATTGATTCTGGTGCATCTACGCACCTATTTGGCGACAGAGGTGCTCTTTCTCAATTAGCCCCTATTACATCAGTTAGGACAGTGCAGGTGGCAGAGGGAGACATAAACCACTAGTTGGCAAGGGAGATGTCTCTATCTCCTACTCTGAGACTTGCAGATGTCTTTTATGTGCTGGATTTTCGCTTGAGTTTATTGTCTGTTAGCAGTATTACTAGAGATCTGAACTGCAGAGCCATTTTTGATGCGCCTTCTTGTGTCTTTCAAGACAAACTCACTGGAAATACGATTGGTGGAGGGCGTGAGGAAAGTGGGGTGTATTGTCTAAGCCAGACCATTGTTGCCGCTTCTGTTACCCGCGGCCTTGCCTCCACTGGATCTCCCCTGCAGTGGCATCATCGCCTTGGTCATCTGCCTATTGATAGCCTCAGACGGATTTTGCCGCACATACCCTCCACTACTGCTCTTATCTGTAATGCTTGTCAGCTGGGCAAGCATCATAGAGCTAGTTTTCCCAGTTCTACTTCTGTTTCTTCTACTGCTGTTTTTGACTTGATTCATATGGATGTGTGGGGTCTTAGTCGCACTCCTGATCGACTTCGGAATAGATATTATCTTCTGTTAGTGGATGATTTTTTTTGTATTTCTTGGATATTTCTTTTATAGAATAAGTCCAATGTGGGACAAGTCATTGAGAACTTTGTTCGGGAAATAGAAACGAAGCATTCTTATCTTGTGAAACATTTTTGTTCTGATAATGCCTTGGAGTTCTGTACTACTTGTTTTGTATTTTCTTTTCTAGTCATAGCATTATTCATGAGATCATGTGCCCATACATCTCTCAGCAAAATGGTGTTGCTGAGAGGAAACATTGTCATGTTCTTGATGTTGCTCATACTTTGTTGATTTACCATTCGGTTCCCTCTCTTTATTGGGGTGACATTTTGATTGCATGTTTTTTGATCAATAGAATGTCTAATGCTGTATTACATAAATGGATTCCCTTGCAGGTTATGTATCCTGATTGACCCTTGTTTCATATTATCCCTCGAACTTTTGGTTGTGTTGCCTTTGTCCATTTGTTGGGATTGGGTCGGGATAAACTAGCACTAAGAGTTGTTAAGTGTGTCTTTCTTAGGTATACCCAGACATAAAAAGGGTATCGTTGTTTTGATCTGCTCACTTTTTGGCACTATGTTTCCACGGATGTTACCTTTCATGAAGTTGTACATTTCTTTTCTGTGACGGCTGCTGAGATGCCTCTTGAGGGTGATATGGCGCCTATGCCATATACTCCTATTCGTTTTAGGAGCTTTCCTGAGATTCTTGTCTCTATTACGCCACCACCACCTCCTGCTACGCATCTCTTTCCAAGCCTGAATGGGCTACTCCAGACATATGTTTGCCCTCATACTACCTATCAGGGACCCCCCTCTTCGCCTTCACCGTTGGCTTTTTAGGTGAGTCCCTTAGACACAGTGTATGTTTACCT
This sequence comes from Thalassia testudinum, assembly GCA_037157565.1. Lineage (NCBI taxonomy): Eukaryota > Viridiplantae > Streptophyta > Magnoliopsida > Alismatales > Hydrocharitaceae > Thalassia > Thalassia testudinum. The sequence goes on from JAZHRO010000031.1 coordinate 154,678,587, forward strand.
TGTGATAGCCACAGTGATAGGACAGGCGATGTGTTAGATGATCTTGATCTTTCGATAGCCATTTGGAAGCGACCACAGACTTGCACTACTTATCCCATGGTTGGGGCACTTGCTACTGATAGTCTAGCTCTTGGATTTGTTGGATTCACTCAGGCGCTAGCTACTACACAAATTCCTACTCACCGTGAGGCCATGCTTGATCCAAAATGGCAGGCAATCATAGAGGATGAGATGGCCACTCTTCATGGCCGTGGGACTTGGGAGCTCACTCCACTTCCTGATGGTATTGCACTCATTGGCTGTTGGTGGGTATGTACTGTGAAGTTCAATCCTGATGGTGGTGTTGCTAGGTACAAAGCCTACCTCAGGGCAAGGGGTTCACCTAGACTTATGGGATTGACTTCTTTGATACCTTTTCTCTATTGTCAGGCTTCCCACGGTACGGGTGTTGGTTGCAGTGGTAGTTCATTAGACCCTACATCAGTTAGATGTGAAGAATGCCTTCCTGTATGGTGATCTTCAAGAAGAAGTTTATATGCATATGTAGCAGCCACCTGGCTTTGAGAGTTAGAGGGAGTGTGTATGTCGATTACGGAAGGCTATATATGGCCTCAAATAGAGTCCTGGAGCCTGGTTTCAGAGGTTGTGGAGGTGGTTGGATTCAGGAGATCGGCAACTGATTTTTTACTCTTTGTTAGGAGGACTAGATGAGGTACTGTGGTACTTTTTGTTTATGTTGATTATTTAATCATCATAGGAGACGATGAGTAGGGTATTGCTGAGGTTAAGTGCATCCTAGCAGAGCAGTTTGTCATGAAGGACTTAGGAGCTCTACGGTATTTCCTTGGTATTGAGGCTGCTCGTAGCATGATGGGTGTAGTCTTGTGTTAGAGGAAATGTGCTTTAGATATCCTATAGGAGGTTGGTATGCTTCGGGTCAAGGAGGCCAATATTCCTATGGATCCCAAGATGCTACTCTATGATGAGAATGCACAGGTGGTAGATAGCAAATTGTACAGACAACTTGTCGGTAAGCTACTATATCTCACTATCACGAGCCAGATATCTCCTTTGCAGTTGGGAGATTGAATCAGTTCATGGCCAAGCCAACACGTCAGCATTGGGATGCAGCATTGATGGTGCTTAGATATGTCAAGAAGTGCTCTTGGAAAGGGCCTCTTCTTCTCCAAGGGGTCTTCTCTGATGTTGGTTGGTTACTCTGATGCAGGCTATGTCGGATGTCATGTGGATCGCAAATTCCATAATGGGCTCTGCACCTTCCTAGCAGGAAATTTGATCACATGGTGGAGCAAGAAACATGGCATAGTTGCGAGATCCAGTGCCGATTATGAGTACAGAGCTATGGCTTAGACGACTGCAGAGATGATGTGGATCAGGTCCTTATTGACCTACAGGTGCAGTTTTCTAGCTTCATGTAGATGTGATGTGATAATAGAGCAGTCACCTTCATTGCCAACAATCTAGCTTTTCACGAGAGGACAAAACATGTTGAAGTTGACTGTCACTATACCAGGGACATTATTCAGAAGGGGTTGCTATATGTTACTTTTGTTGCATCTGAGGAGCAGACTGAAGATATTTTCACCAAGCCCCTGACCAAATATTCATTTAATTGTTGTATATCGAAGCTGAGCATGATAGATATTTATGCTCCAGCTTGAGTGGGAGTGTTAACATATGTGATTATTTTTTTTCTCTTATTGTAAGGGCTATGGATGTTTTGTCCCTCAAGGACATTTTTGTACTTTTGACTCTATGGTCTCTCTCTATATAAGGGAGTCCTAGGATTTCTAATGAAACTAAGTTATTACAACCAATTGAAATGTATTTCTATTTTGTCTTTCTTTGTATTTTTTTATTTTTTACATATTCTCAACGGGTATCGATAAAATTGGAGTAGTCCAAACTCATATGTTTCAGGTGTGTTAAAAATAAACAATTGATGAATCAAGCTGTGGATTTTTTTCTTCTTTTAACTCTAATTTGGGTACGATTTGATTGTAAGATCAAGTTATAAATTCCAAACCAGAAGATGGATACTCACTCAGTTCAAGAGATTGAACCACCATCTGGAAGCCAACAGCTGAGCTGTCTGTGCCACCAGTAGGCCTGCCTGCCCCTGTTAGCACACAGTTGAAGTCACCACCTGTCAAACATGCTCCCCCCTGCACCAGTTCAACCGCAGCAGCCCATTCCTCCCATAACTCCTGCCTAACAGATGCAACACAAGGGCCATATACCCCAGTAACCCAGATACACCCATGCCCCTTGTGAATTTGGAATTTGCAAGTCAACATGTGCTTGGCTTTGTGAACTTCCAGACATTGAGCCCACACCTTCCTCCATCAGATAGCAATACCCCCTAATCTCCCCTGTGCATCAATCTTCATACATTCATTCATCCCCGAAGCCAACAGGTCATACCATAGCTCATCAGAGTTATTCTCAATGTGCGTCTCTTGAATGATCGCATATTCAATCCCCCATTCTCTCAAATATCTCATCAAAGAGAGATTTTTTGGGAATGTGAACATTCTTGAAAGATTTCAGCTGTCGACTGTTAGTGGATTGGACCGACCTTTTTCTAATCACCCCTTTGGTGTGGGACAGTGGGGAAGAAACCCAAGTTGGCTCATACTTCAAGCTTAGAAAATCATGGCTGAATGAATCGGGTTTCTATCGGATGGTCAGTTCATGGTGGCAAGCTAAAAAGGTGGAGGGCTCTGCTACTATCAGATTGGCATCCAAACTGGCTGCTCTGTGCATTGTCTTAAAAGAGTATGGCATTACTGTAAACATGATAAGGCAGCAAAGGAGGATGGAGGCTCTGAGTAACATTTAGGAGCTGGATTCTAAGGAAGCAGCTGGCCCTTTATCAGAGGAAGAACTTGTAGATAGGAAGGTGTGGCAAGGTGTGATACTGGATGATCTTCAACAAGAAATTGATTGGAGGGAGAGATCAAGGCAATTATGGCTTAAGGAGGGAGATGCCAACACGAAATTCTTCCATCTTGCGGCTAGCTCTCGGAGGCGTGCTAACTTTATATCTTCTATTCTCAGAGATGGACACAGATGGACACAGGATCTCATCCATTCAGGAGATAAGATCAGAAGCCATTAAATACTATAGAGATGCTTCTTGGGCAGTTAAGAGGGGGGAATGGAGAATGGCAGGAAGTGATGCTCCTAGTGTGACAAGTGAACAAGCCTCTCAGCTGACAGCAACCATTACTGAACATGAGACCCTGCAGGCAATTAAAGAACTCAATATGGAAGGTTCCCCAGGCCCTGATGGGATACAAGTCTTCTTCTATAGAGAGATGTGGAATGTGGTGGGCAAGGAAGTGATGGATGTCATTAGAGAGTTTGAGAAGGGTAATGCTGGTTTTGAAAGGATCAACAAGTCATATCTCTTTTTACTGCCTAAGTCAATGGGAGCAGAGAAGTTCTCAGACTTTAGGCCGATCTCCCTTTCAAATTCCATCTACCTTGTCAGCAAGATTTTAGTTAACCGGCTGAGAACGGTTCTGCAGAGTCTAATCCATCAAGTGCAATCTGCATTTCTGCCTAGTAGATCACTCCAAGAATCCTTCATTTTGGCTTAACAAATGGTGAGTGGATGGCACAGAAGGAAGTACAAGGCATTCATGTGGAAAGTTGATTTTCAGAAGGCATATATTCGATCTCTTGGTCGTATCTTTGAGAGGTTTTTAAAAGGAGAGGTTTCCCTCCTTTATGGATCCAATGGATGAAACATTGTATCACAACTGCCTCCTTTTCTCCACTGATCAATGGGAAGCCTTGCGGTGTTTGGATTCAACCTTAGCGTGGATGTCCTTTAGCCCCCCTGGTCTTTAACCTTGCGGTGGATGGGCTTGCAAGGTAATCTTGTAGATTGGCAGAGGTGGGTCTAATCAGAGGGTATTCACTATCCAACAGGAGAAATCTAGCCCCCATTTTGCAATATGCAGATGACACGGTATTCTTTGTGGAAGGGACCAAGCCTGTTGCACATGCTCTGGGGTTATTGGTAAAGATCTTTGGGGATATTTCAGGCCTAAAATTGAACAAGGAAAAGTCTACCTTGATATGTTTTGGCATGAATGAATAGGAGCAGATGGATTTGGAGAATACATTGGGATCACCTCGGGCTAAACTTCCAATGAGGTACCTAGGACTGCCATTGAGGGCTGCAAAGTTGAAGAAATCTGATTGGAATATCTTGTTTGATAAGGTCTCTGGTAAATTGAAAGGATGTAGTTTTTCTCTAAGGGTGGGAGATTAATCCTTAACTCGGTCATAACATCCATCCCGGTCTTTTACTTTAGCATTTTCAAGGCCCTAAAGTCTATTTGGAAACGATTGGATGTTATGAGGAAAAGATTCTTTTGGAAAGGAGCTAGCCATGAGGGTGGTTTTATGCAGCCCATCAGATGGAATAAGATCTGCAGGCCAAAGGAGACAGGTGGTATGGGGATTAAGGCGCTCAAGGAGTTCAATGAAGCCTTACTGATTAAATGGGCCATTAAAATTCTGGATTGTAAGGAGGATTTGGTGGCAGATTTGATTAGGGACAGTTGTGGTGGATCTAATAACGCTCTGCAGAGGCTACAACCGGTGAAACCTTCCCCTTTTTGGTGATCAATTATCAGTGCAATCAGCAATTATTGGCACCTGCTGCAGCCTAGGCTTGGAGATGGCAAGGACTTTAGTCTGTGGAACGAGCAATGGTCTGGTTTGGGGGTTCTAAAAGAGGTGTATTCGAGGGCTTATGTTGCTGCTGTAGATAAGGAGGCTAAAGTCAGCAGCCTGTGGTCTGCTGCAGAGGGCTGTTGGCAGCTGGAAGGGCAGGAACATTGCAGATCAGGCACTCGATTATGGGAGGATAGGCAGAACCTGATGGCTGCATTACAACAGGTGCATCCTAGGGTGAATGTGGCTGATACCTATGGTTGGAATGGTGTATTTTCTGTGCAGCAGGCATATGAGAACTTCATCAGGTCTAACTTTGAGATGGAGAGTGACCCAATTGACAGGAAGATATGGTTATTGAAAATCCCCTTAAAGGTTCAAATATTCTTGTGGCTTTGCAGACGGGAAGGCCTGATCACTAGTGATCTTAGACACAGAAGAATGGGGACTACTTTGAATGCTTGTCACCTCTGTGGGTTACATACTGATAGTACGTTGCATATTTTTTCCTCTTGCCTAATCACAGACAAGATTTGGAGGATGATTTGCTTAGAACCTCTTTCTACTTGGGATTCCCTTTGGCAGAGGTTCATTGCTCCTGGACGGCCATATGGGGGTATGGCTGCCATTTTGTGGTGTGTGTGGAGGGTGCGTAACGATAAATTTTTTCAGGAGAGGCCGGTTAGATATGAGGACATTGTAAATGAATGCTGGTCCCTTATACATAGCTGTGGATCTTTTTTGTAATGTTTTGTTTGATATGAAATATACTACCCTCCGGATTGTTATTGTCTCACGATAGCATTCCTCGCTGTTTCAAAAACAAAAGATCAAGTGATAAATGGATACCTGATAGGTAAATGGATACTTATGTGTAAATGGCTGAGTTTGTATTTTTGTACCCGATGGATAAATGGATAGAGTATAAATTTTGTAAATAGGTATGAATTTAGTCAAAAATCCAACCCGTTTGCATCCCTACATCTACCTTGCGATTTGCTCAGCCTACGCTTAAATTTCAGTGTATAAACTTATTTTCCCCTGGCGTGAATCCTTTATTTAATTTGCATTTCTCAATACATGATTTATGCATTGATTTTGTGGGTGGATCCTTGTACATTTTGATTTTTTTTTCTCATGGTTCCCTCATATTCCGACAAATTTTATACTGGCTGTCGGCTACCTAACGCAACCCTCCTCCTTTACCTGGGCTTGGGATCGGCAATGAAAAGGCACACGAATCTCAACATAGGCGGAGTTGTGGTAAGACCAGCCATGTTGTACGGTTCTGAATGCTGGGTTATAAACTATAGGCATGTACAGAAGATGTCTGTGGCAGAAATGAAGATGTTAAGATGGATGTGTGGTCATACAAGAAATGACCGTATTTCAAATGAATTTATTAGAAATAGGGTTAGGGTGGCACCGATAGAGGATAAAATGAGGGAGATCCGTCTAAGATGGTTTGGACATTTACAAAGAAGGCTACTAGATGCTAGTTAGGAGATGTGAGAAGTTGGAGGCTGAACCCGCTAAGAGGGGGCGAGGAAGACCAAACAAATGTTGGAAGGAAACTATTAAGTATGACCTCAATTACTTTAATTTAAGTCATAAAATGGCTGAAAATCGATCTGTGTGGAGGCAAAGAATCCATATAGCCGACCCCACTTAGTGTGGGAAAAGGCTTTGTTGTTGTTGTTGTTCCCTCATGTTGTGACATTTTATTTGTGATTATCAAGATATTTTTCACAAACACTTGATTAATGGTTCATGGGATTTTCATGGTTCTATTGCCATATAATTTTAACTAGAGCCTGGGACGACATGAGTGAGAGCGTGTGTTCCTGTCTCCAACGACCATGGGTTGCGCCATAACCCTTTTCGGTCCCTCTATTGATTGAGAAGGTTGGACCTTGGTCTCTTATTGTTGCTGTAGCCGCCGTCTTCAACCTTGTTGGTCTAGAAGCTCCTTGAGATGCTTTCAATGCCTTGTAGTTGCCCATCTTTACTATAAATGTTCTGTGAGGGTCGTTTGGCACTAGGGATAAAAATGGATTTGGATTCGAATATGATATCCAGATATCATATTTGATTTTAGTTGGATTCGGTAATTTGGATTTGGATAATTTTTGGATTTGGATCCGAATTCATGTGAAACACCCAAATTTTCGGATCCGGATTCAGATTCAAATTTTATGGGAAAAAATTGAATTCAGATTTGGATATCCGATTATATACATTCGGATTTGGATCCTAGATTTGGATTCAATTTCGATTTCAGATTCGGATTCGGATTCGAATTTAGCATCACCTTCCACGTCAACATGTACCCATTGTAGCTTTATATAAATTTTTTAGAAGGAAGTTAACCTATTACTTAATCTATAGATATTATGGTTTTATAATATGTTCTCTTTTGTAAAATTTCAAGTTAACATCATGACTAGTAGAAGCAGTAAAAGCTATTAGTTGAACCACCATAAATCAAAATCAACATGACTTTTTAAAATCTTACTTTAATATTAATCATATATATATACGAAATTTAGAAATAGACATATAGAATGTATTTTATTTTATTCTTATTTTATTATTCTTTATTTTATAAAATGTATTTTAATTTAAATACTCATATATAGTTAACTAATAATTTGTTCGTTTCTTATATTTATAAGAAAGTTAACGGTCTATACATATTAGTTACTATTTATACGGAATAACTACTTCTATAAGATGTATTAATCTTTAGATAATGAAGCTATTTAATTTCATTCCACCCTTTATAACAATATTGGTTTCCATTTATATACAAAATATTGGTTCTCCTATAAATTTTCTTTTAATTTTTATTTCCATTTATATTTGTTTAATTTTTTTTTGAGAAAGTTTGTCTAATAAATAATTAATTTGGATTCATATTCTAGTCTAATCGCCTTTCAAAAAATATGCTAGTCTAATCAATACTTGATTCGTATTTGTATTTGATAAATATCCGATTCGAATTCGATTAATATCCAATTTGAATTTGCATTTGATTTTATTAGGATATGGTAATAAAAAATCTTATTCGACTTAATATCCGAATCTGAATTCGATTTTGGAAAACAAATATGGATATGAAAATGCCTATATCTGAAATGAAATGAATCCGATCTGACCTCATCCCTATTTGCCATTGCTACTTCAGATTTAGACGTCAACAATCATCATGCGAGGTTTATGACGATGAAGTAAGGTGGTATCTTGATGTTAGATGCCTGTTCGACTTATATGGAGAAGCATTGAAGCTAGTCATGATGCAACCTTCGTGGAGGGCCATTGCGAAGCTCCGCACCTTCTTATGGAGTGGAGGTTGAAAATTGCACGTGGGCTCAACCACCTCCCTATCGTTGTTGATGGTGACTTCTACTCTCTAGTCAGTGTTGTTCAACGTCTCCACGTGATGGGCTTATCGCCATTTGAGTGACACCACTATTCATGGCATCATTGACTAGCTTGCCTCTTGCGATCGGACGATCAAACCTACTAGTGCGATGCCATCTCTTTGGTGAGGACAAGGGAAGAAATGGAGCGTGAGGGAACGAGAGGTAAGGGAGCAAGAGTTGAGGGTAGTGAGCGAGGTTGTGTGGAAGTGACGATGGGGAATTTGGACATTGGTGGCTTGGAGAGGACAGAGGAGGAAGGGGGTGCACCCCGCTGTCTCGCGCTTCGAGGTGGTTCGTAGTTGGGGTGGTGATTGTGTGGTTGGGGTGAGATGCTTCAGGTCTCTCGGCATAGGGCACTGGTCGAGGGAGTGCTGGGAGTTGATGTGGCGTTGGAGGTGTGATGGGCTTGGCCACTGGAGCACGGTGTGCATTTAAAGGGGGCCATTGGATCGGGTTGGGGTGCGCAGGGCGGGTACTGTTGTGCTCGCATCGCCACCGGATGGGATAGTGCTGCTTGTGGAGGTGGATGCGTCGTGGTCGGAAGGCGTGGCGAGATCGGGGTCGCTGGTTGATGAAGGCCTAGTTGGAGTGGTGGTTGAAGGGAGGGTGCGACTGAGGAGGTGGTTGAGGAGCCGTGCAGGCATTTCTCCGGTAATGGGGTGGTCTGCGGCGATGCTAAAGGTGGCCTCCTCGTGTTGGGGCTCAAGGTGCAAGAGCACGATTTATTGTGCTTCATGGAGCTTCGGTTGGAGGGGGTTGCTTGCGGTGGAGGCTACCCTGCATCCACGATGGTGTGTCCGCGGAGCGACCTCCCCAGAAGGCTACTATTTCTCTGCGAATCGAAGGATTCCTTGGTGTTTGAGGACAGTGGAGGTGGTGGAGGCCGTCGTCTCCCCAATCACTCGGCTATGGGAGTGCTAGGGAATGGGGATGCTTTGTGGTCCAGTCAAAGCGTTTGTAGAGCCTAAAGTTGGAGTGCCATTGATGGAGAAGGTGTTGCTGCGATTTGGGGGGGGGGGGGGCTTCTTGTGGATGGTGTCCTACATACCCACGGGAGCCACGAAGGCCACGTCAGGTTTGGCTTCTTTCGCTGAGGTGGTAGGTGGGCGAGGCGGTGCGACGCGGTGACACGACGCGGCAGTTGGGGAGGCCGCCATGTTGCTAGGGTATGGCAACCCACGAGGAAGACGAGGAGTTCGAGGGCTGATGTGGATTCCATGGAGATGGCGACAAGGTTTGCGGATGACAAGGCACTGAATGCGGGGTTGTGCTTGGTAGGTATGATGCTTTTGAAGGAGGCGAAATCATCGATTGGGGATGTAGGGTCTCCTTGGGTGGGCGCGACGATGATTGCATTTGAGGCGGCATTGATTGGGGTGCCTCGCATGGCATCTTCGCTCGAGGAGTCGCATGGGGAAGTGGATGCGGCGCGACGGGTCTTGTCTTTGAAGGGTCGCCCCCATTTATGTGGGACGGAGATCGGGTTAGGGGGGATCTGAATGTGGTTGCCTCAGATCCCCTCTTAAGTGAGGGCAGCGATTCAAAGGAGAGGGCCTTAGTGGGCCATTTGCACATACCAAAGGAGAATTTTGAGGGGGGTGCCCAACATCAATATGACACCCCCGATTTTGGCAGCGACGCAGCGGAGGCAAGCAACGAGGAGATACACACGTCGTGAACTGCCTCGACGGCGACACCCCTCAATGAGGCTCGACTTGTAGTGGGAGGCTTACGGGAGGGGGTGTCCTTGACTGAGGACGACATCCCCAAGGAATGACGCGAGCCTATGGGGGACATTCACCGGCGTTGGGGCTTTCAGCTCCTAGGCCAAGGATCTAGAGATGTCAGGAGGGGGGGCCTCTGGCCTCGAGGGCGAAGATCGGAGCGAGGGATCAGGACGCAGGGTCCCCCTGACTTGATGGCGGCTGTGCATGGTGCGGAAAAGAGGTAGCTTTCAGTACTCTAGGTGGTGGAGGGGCTGTGCAACGTAGAGATCCGATTCGGGAGGTGGTGTAACCACGACCCTTGCCGGGGATGGAGTAGCCACGTCTTTCGCCGTGGACAGTGGAGTAGCCACAATGCTCACCAGACACGGTGGAGTAGCCACGTCCTTTGTCGGGAACAGTGGCCGTTGATGAGATGGTACAGTCGGTGGTGGAGGCGGAGGGCTTCTGTCAATCCTCGAGGGAGGGAGTCACTTCTACCTAATGTTAGGCGTCCTGACTTGGAATGTTAAGGGTCTTAATGACCCCTCCAGAAGGGTAGCACTGGGGAGATACATCCAATAGTGGAAAGTGGATGTAGTGCTGCTACATGAGATGAAGCTGGCAAGATGTGACAGTATCGTGTGGAGGGGCATTGGAGGCACTTGAATGGAGGGTTTCAGAGCATTGGATGCAACTAGCCGAGCGGGCGGGCAGTTGTTGGGGTGGAGGGAGGATGTCCTCACCTTGGAGGATTTTTTCTCGAGGAATCATGTGCTATCCGCTAGTTTTGTCAAGAAGAGGGATGGATCTAAGTTGGTTGTGACGGCTGTGCATGGGCCCTTGGAGGCACAAGTGCAAACTGTGATGTGGGAGGAGCTGGCGGTGGTCGCTGCAAGCAGCTAGGGTGTACCATGGCTAATTGGTGGCGATTTTAATGTCACATTACAAGTGTACGATAGATATGACGAGCGGGGAAGGCGGGACCCAGTTTTTGAGCAATTTGCGGTGTTCGTAGCTGTTCATGGATTGATTGACATGGTTCCCAGCTCTTGTGTCTATACTTGGAGGAGCACTAATGGATAGAAATCTAGAATTGACAGGTTCCTCTCGAATGTGGAGTTGGTGGAGGCATGCCTGTTGGCCGATGTCTCACCCTTGGAGAGGCCCTTCTCTGACCATATGCCCCTGATATGGAGGTCGAATGAGGTAAGGACTTGCGGCACATATTTCAAGTTTGATAGATCTTGGCTCCTGGAGGTGGGTTTTAGGGAGATGGTGGAAGAGAGATGAAGGTCGTTCCAGGTGGAAGGTTTAACGGCAGCACGACTGGCAAGGAAGTTGAAGGCCCTACGAGATTTTTTTGAGGGAGTACGGGAAGGAACTGAGGGAATTGAGGGCTAGAAGGAAGATAGAGGCTCTGGCTAAGATCTTGAGAATGGACAAGCAGGAAGATGTTGGGTCGTTGTCTTTGGAGGATAAGGAATGCAAGGCGGGACACCTGAGGATAGTCTAGGAGGAGGACAGGAACGCAGAGATTGAGTGGGAGATGAGGTCCAGGTAGGAGTGGCTAAAAGAGGGAGATTTTAATACCAATTTTTTTCACTAGATGGCATCGACTAAGAGAAGGAGAACTTGGATCAACAGGTTGATGGTGGGAGGGGACCCCCACTTGGGTAGGGAGGAGGTTGGAAGAGTAGCGGCAGACTTCTTTAGAGAGTTCCATGGAAGTTGTAGGAAGGGTAACTAGAGGTGGATTGGGGAGGATGCGCAAAGGGTGTTTAGGCAGGAAGTGGAGACACTCATGGCTAGTTTTTTTAAGGACTAGGTTAGAAGGGCGGTGTGGGGGCTTAATGTAGAAGGGTGTCCAGGACCATATGGGTTCTAGGTCTTCTTCTATAGGGAGTTTTGGACATTGGTGAAGGAGGATGTGTTGCAGATGGTGGCTGAGTTCACGGAGGGGAACAAAGGTTTCGATAGACTCAATAGGTTCTACCTCTTCCTTCTGTTAAAAAAGGATGTTGCGGAAGCCATTGAGGATTACAGGCTGATTGCATTATCTAATGTTGCCTTTCTCATTGTGTTGAAGGATCTGGTTAACATATTGCATGGGGTGTTAGAGGGCATTGTATCATCGGTACAGACATCTTTTGTCCCTGGGAAAGGTATACTTGATGGTTTTGTGTTGGCTATGGAGGCCTTGGCAACATGGAGAACAGGGAGAAAGGCCTTACTCGGGAAGGTGGATTTCAGTAAGGCTTACGATTCTATCCAATGGGAGTTCTTGTGGGCCACAATGATCAAGAGGGGTTTCCCGCAGCGTTGGATTGATTGGGTGAAGAGATGTGTTACTATTACATCATTCTCGATCCTGATCAATAGAAACCCTACTGGCAGGTGGGTACAACTCAGAAGGGGGGTCAGGTAGGGGTGCCCACTTGCGTCGATGCTATTCGTTCTTGCAATTGACACCCTTGCTAGGGTGGCCTTCAGATCCTTCCAGAGAGAGAGGCTTCAAGATAGGGGCTGACAGGGAGATCTCGGTGTTACAGTTTGCAGATGACACCTTGTTTCTTGTAGAAGGTTCCTCGGTGGAGGTTGGCAAGCTACATGTGCTTCTGGAGTTCTTTGGGGATGCTTCTGGCTTGTAAATCAACTATGGGAAGTCCAACTTTGTGCCGTGTAACATGTCGGAGGAGGGGGCGGCATGTGGTGTTGCGCTTAGGATGGATGGGGGATCTCTACCCTTGTCCTACCTTGGCTTACTCCTTAATGATAGGCATCTCAGATTGCAGGACTGGCTACTACTACTGGAGAGAATGGAGAAGAGGCTGTCGGGCTGGGCTTCTAGGTTTTTGTTGTGGGGTGGCAGGTTGACGCTGGTGAAGTCGGTGCTCTTATCCATACCAACCTACTCTATCTTTAGAGTACCCTGACAGGTGGAGAGGCAAATCACAGGATTGATGCGAGATTTCTTCTGGATGAATTTTAGGACAAGGAAGGGGGCAAGGTTGGTGGCATAGGAGGAGGTGTGCAGACCTATGGAGGAGGGTGGTCTCGAGGTTAGAGATGTGAATGGTGTTAATCTGAGCCTTCTTACGAAGTGGATAGTGAGGTTGGTAGGCCAGGAATAGTCTATTTGGGGATGTATTCTGTGACTGCTATGATTATCTTCTCTCATGGGAGGCACTCGGGTTCCCGACTTCAAGGGCATTGCACTTCATGAGGGGCCTGGCGGCGGTGATCCGAAGAGTTTGAGATTTCTTCACACCATACGTGGGTGAGGGAGACATGTTCAAAGTTTGGTTAAACGACTGGGAGAGGAGAAGGGGCACTCTGCAGTCGGTACCTGTTGCTAAAATAGGCGATTTTGTAAAAAGCGAGTTTTGTCGCTGAGACGCGTATCTTTGCAATCAACTCTAAAAATTTGTAATACCTAGATAGTGGTGTATTTCGGATCGTCTAAGGATGCCAATTTGTTAGTCAACAAGATGGTTCTCTCTCTTACCTCGTAAATTTGCACTTCTTTTTGTAATTTTGATTTTTGTTGTTTTTAGGTTTTCAAATAACGGGTACAGGAAATGCGAGAATGATTATGCTAAAGACTACGCCTATCAACTAAACCTAAGTGACAAGAAACTTCTCTTCTAAGCTCACCTTAGGCACACTCCCCTAGGCTAGTGTGCCTAGGGTAATTAGAAGAGATGTGGTGCACTCAAACTACTAGAAACAAGAAAATGCACTAAATGGAAAATAGGAAATTGAAAGGTAATTAAAATCTTTGTATTACTAGCAAAGTAGAAGACAAGTAGCTGAGTGCTTCTTACAAGAAAAATTCGAAAGACACTAGTTAATACAAAGAAAGATAAAGAAAAAGAAAAGTGTTCTCCAAATGAAGCTCGGAATGGTCTTCGCTCCAAGCTCAGTTGCTCTCGGGCTTGAAGAAGATGCTTCCTTGCTCCTTGTTGATGCTCCTCCTAACTTTCCTCCAAGGTGGATGTCCTCCACCTTTACTCCTCCTTGCCTGGCTGTCTCCCTTAGATGGATGCTTCCTCCTTGGCATGGCACAAGGAAGGAAAAGGAAGAGGAAGAAGGCACCAAGGGGGCAGCTAGGTTGCCCCCTTGATCTTCTTCTTTTCTTCTCCTCCCTTGGCCGTGGGTATGGGTGGAATGGGTGGAATTATACTAGCCAAGGATGGGGTTTAAGTGGTGGTTAGAAGGGTTATTAATAGGGTAGGAAGGTGGTGGTTGGCGTGGGCTTTATGTGGAGGGCTAGGATTAGATTTGGTGGGTGGTTAAAGGATCCAATGGAGGGGATTATTGGCGCCAACTCAAAGGGTGTTGGAGGTGGTGGTTATGGGTGGTTATGGTGCCTCTTGGTGGTGGAGAGACACCAAGAGTTGGCATCAAAAATGGGGCTTCTAAAAGGGCTTAGGTGGCGTCACTAATCAAGGGCTAGGATGGGATTAAAGGGTAGATGTAGGATGGAGGTGAAATGTGTTTTGGAGGGAAATTCTTGGCGCCAACTTGGGTGGTTATGGGGGTGGTTGGTGCCACTTTGTAGGTGGCTTTTGAAGGTGGTGATGGGGTGAAAGGATGTGGGTATGTTGGCACCAAAATGGGGTAGAGTAGGTAGTAGCTTAGGTGGACTATTTGATGGACCTAAGTAGGTGGAAATTAGGGTTAGGTTTGTATGGCCATGGAGGTGGAGTGGAGCTTAGGCTAACCAGGCTAGCTTAGCTAGCTTAGCTAGTATGGAGTAGGGGAGGAGGTAGGAGAGCTAGGGTTTTAGAGGAGGAGCTGAGAGGAGTTGCATCAAAGCTAACTGGAGTAGATGCCTGCTGAAGATAGTTGAAGTGGACTCAGTAGCTAGCTAATTCTTTGCTAGTAGCTAAACCAAGCTAATCCGAGTTGGCTTCTTCTGTTTTGAGTTGAGATGAGTTGTAGTTGGTCTTCCTGAAGACTAGCCAGCTAGTTGGGGTAACTAGCTTAGGTCTAGTAGCTCAGCTCAACTAAGTTGAGCTGATCTGAGTCTTTGGGAGCTGGAGTTGAGTTAAACCGAGCTAATTGAGAACTTCTTCAGCTGACTAAGCTTAGATAGTTGATAACAGTAACTAATCCTAGTCAGGTAGAGCTTTCAGTGAACTGTCTTGAGTTGGAAGGAGCTAGAATGGAGTTGGGATCAATTGACTTGAGCTAGTTTGAGCTGCCATCTAGCTGAGGTGAGTTGAATGGAGCTGAGGTGAACTAGCTTGAGTTACCATTCAGTTGAGGTGAGCTGAATGGAGTTAAGGATAGGTTGATCCAGCTAGGATGAGCTAGGATCTAGCTGGGATGAGCTGGATCTAGCTGAGACCTACCTGATTTGAGCTTCTCCTTCATCTTCTGCCTTTCTGAGTGCTAATGTTTATGGGATTTGATTATCTGCTTATCCTTAACACTCAAATAAACACATTAAAATGACAAAAAGTACGCAATGCATGCCTATCCTATGTGAATGCCTAAATGCAACCCAAAAATCCGTTTGCGGAGTTAAAATCTTAAGAGCTAGGTTTGTTTTAAGTCATAAGAATGATGATAAACTGACATTTATCAGTACCCTCGCCTCTTCTTTAAGGTTGTGAACAAGGAAGCATTCGTACGGAGTTGCTGGGACAATGTTTCGTGCCCTACCTTTCAGGGGGCCTTGTTGGAGCAGCGATGCGAGGGGCTACAAGTGATGTTGCAACTTGCAAGATCTGCAAGGATAGGAACTCAAGGAAGGGAGAGCCGGCTTCTTTTGGGATGATGGGAGCTTCTCTGTGAGAAAGGCCTTTTGTAGGTTGCGTGGAAAATTGGCCGTGGCGGATCTGGATTTACAGTAAGATTGTAGGATGATTTGGTCAACAGATTGCTCCTTAAAGGTTAAGATCTTTGCTTGGCTGCTAAGGAGAGGAAGGGTGCTCACTAAGGCCTGAGGGCGAGGTGGGTTGTGATGGAGGACATTAGGTGCCTGTTTTGCATTGGGGCGGATGAGGACATTCACCACCTCTTTGTTGGATGTACCTTTAGTGCTCAGGTGTGGACAGTGGTGGGAATTGATTGGATTGATTTTTGTTCTCTTGATATTTTTTGGGCCTCGTTCTGGAAGGGGAATGCTTGGGGCGGTGAAAATACGTTCAGATCTAAGAAGGAAAAGGCAAAGGTCTTTGGGGTTTTTTGGGGGGGGGGTGTGGTTGGGGAGGGATGGGGTTGTATTTAGAGGCGAGACACCTATGTTGAAAATCTTATATCCTCCATCTACTCCTAGCTTGTGTTCTGGGAGTCTGCCATGTAACATTTTCCTTGTCTTTGGTACCTTTTATTAATGAATCTGGGTGGTTATCATACAGATAACCACCCTTTTACTTTTCAAAAAAAAATCTCTTTTGTAAGGACATTTTTGGAAACTTTTTCAAACATGGAAGCTCAACTATTGTCTGAGCCTCTTGTGTTGTGAATTGTGGGATCCAAACGAACATTCCTTGTTGGCTTCATTTCTAGTAGGCCTTATTTTGTGTCACCTACATGTACGATGCATGGGCTTGCCACTCCGCCACCGCTATTACTTGTGTTGGGCTTAGGACCTGAATGCAACTACAATCTTCTCTCTTCTGGATTGTTGCTTGACCTCGCTATTGTTCAAACCTCCTCTCAGCTTTAGTTGGGTGGTAAAGCCTTGACTATTCTCGTTGTTGGATCCCCCTCGATCCTCCTTCATCAGTCTCCATGCGATGGCAATTGGTAGGCTCCCCTTAGAGCAACTCCACTCTCTGAGGCCTCAAAGGTTGGGACTCCTTTGCGATGCGATGAGGCTCCTAATGTGAAGCTTTCTTGGACTGAAACCTCCACTAATTCAGTTGAGGGTACTACACACACACACTCTCTCTCTCTACTTCAGTAAACCTTCTACTACTTGGCCCACCCCTCATGCCTATGTGTTTGCATGAAGTTTGGTTAGCTTTGGAGTTGACCTTGACTTTGATGGCCAGAACTTAAGAGTTCGACTCGAAAGGGGATCAAGAGTTCATGCCAAATCTTTGGTCCCTTTGTCGGTCTGTTGATCCAGATTTGATCTATCATTGGAGGTTTGGATGATTGTTGGTGTGGGTGGGCAAGCACATTGTGCTTCTACCACCCCACCTTCTACTTATTCTAAGTACATATGAAAATGTTTTAAAGAAGAGTGTTGTAGGGCTTGTAGGCATCAATGACACTGGAAGTTGTATTGCTCGGGTTAGGTCCCGTAAAGAAAAAGCGATTGAAAGGGTTGTTGAACTGCAACAATGAAAATTCTCACTTGGAATGTTAAAAGATTGAAGGACAAGGATAAGAGAGGCATCCTAATAGGGAGATATATGCATGTTGGACGATTGACATTGCTCTTATATAAGAAAATAAGCTTGCAGTATGTGAATCGTGATACTGGTCCAAGGTTGGTAGGGGTGGGCTTGATAATTTGTTGCCTTGAACACCTTGGGTAGATTGGGTGATCTCATAGGTTGTAATAATGACAACTTCACCATGATTGATGTGATTAGGTGATCCTTCTTAATGGCAGTTGATTTTGTTAAAAGGTTTAATAAGTTCTTGTTTTGGGTGATCAATGTTTTTGGGCCTTGTGTTCTTGAGGACAAGCTTGCCTTCTGGTTTGAACTATTTGAATAACTCTTAGAGGGTGCTTGGCGGTTGTGCATTGGTGATTTTTATGCCTTTTTAAGTTCGTACAGTCGATCAAATACTCGTAGAGGTAGAGATAGATGCATTATTGACTTAGTGTTAGTCTCCTCTTTTGAGGTAGTTGAGTTGGAGGTACCTAATTGTAGATTCTCAGAGCAGAGGAGCTTTGAGGCTGGTAGACTCCGTTTTAGACTTAGGTTTTTTGGATTCATCAGCTTTTGTGAGTGTTTCCCTCTTAGTTTGGCGAAGGCCTTCCCAAGACCTTTCTCCAATCATGTCTTGCTGTACCCCTTGATCTTAGTTTATTAGTTTTTTCTTGAGTCTTGTACTCTTTTCTATTTTATTATTTTCTTGGGGCTGTATTGTAATTTTCCCACCTCTATATAATGAGGTACGATTTGAGAATAAAGAATTGTTTAGTCATTTTCTCCTACCTGGTATCAGAGTAATGATCCTAGATTGGGACTCAATATCCCACCCAACCCTAGCCTCTGTATCTCTTTCACCTAAATCTCTATTCTCTTTTTTGGAGGCATCGTCGACCATCATCTTCATTGCCACCAGCCATGCTAGCACCAAGACTAGCCCAGCGCTGCCTCCTGGGCTAGCAGCGGTGGCCCTCAAGGCCCTGCACCGCCGGCGAGGGCCTGTGCTGTCCCTTGACCATCGGTGAGGGCCTTTGCTGCCCCTGCATTGTCAATGGAGGGCCTCCTCTCCTTGCTGTGATGTTGGTAGGGGCCTTTACTGCACTGCGTTGATTGCGTAGAGGCTCCAACAGCCTCTTTTGTCACCTTTTCTCCCTGCTGCAACACGTATAGGGGCTTCTATTGCCCCTGTATTGTTTGCATGGAGGAGCCTTGCTGGTAGGGGTGGTTCTCTGATCCTCCTCTCTTCTTCTCTAGATTGCTATAGGTTCAAGAAGATAGAGGCAATTACCGTTAGAGCTTTATCTTGCCCTGGGGGTGTTTGCTACGCCTGCAACATCGTTGCTTTTGGGTCACTAATGATATGAAAAGGAGGTTTTAGATTTGATTTGGAGTTTTAGATTGGACTTTGTTGATTTGACGTTTGTTTGAATGCATTAGCCTTGTTCTTTGGCCCTTGAAGTGGTTCAGTTGAAGGCAAGATGGCATCTTTAAGTTCTTTTGAAGTGAGATCGGATCCTGTTTTAGAGATAGGGACATACAAGAGTCCCTTTTTGGTCCCATGGTCAAGCTGGATGAGATCGATTATCCTTGATGGTCACAAATGTTTTTCATGACGATGAGAGGTCATGATGAAGAGCACATTCTTCTCCAACCGAAACCGCAGGATAAGATGGCAAGAATGCTATGTGGAATAAGGTTAATGCCATGGTATGTGCCTGGAATATGAATTGTGTCATTTCACGTATTGGTGATGAGATCATGTATTACCGGATTGCCAAGAAGATGTGGGATGTCTGAGAGAGACATACTCCCATGAGAAGAATTTAGTTTGGGTATTTCAGATCTTCCATGAGTTTACATGGCTATGTTAGGAGGGTTGTTCTTTAGTCCAGCATTATTCGGTGATGAAAGGGTTGCTGGAGAAGCATAATATTAGTAGACCTACGTACACTTGTGCTTCTTAGAGGGCATACAAGAAGGAAATAGCTGTTCTATTCTTCTTATTTGGGCTTGGACTAGAGTTTCCTACAGAATGTTATCAGATTCTTACACTAGTAGATCTCCCCTCACTTGAGGAGACCTATAGCAGGATAAGCCGGATTGTTGTTCATATTCCCATTGCAGAGGTTACTGGTTACACTTCAGCCCTTGCAACTACTTTTGGACGAGGTAGAGGGCCTCCTGCACCATGAGGGAGAGGTCTCAGTCATGTGCTAGGAGGACAAGGCCGCACTTGCACTTACTGTGGTCAACGTGGACATGTTGAGGCTACCTGTTGGACGAAGCATGGTCGTCCCCTTACTGCCAACCAAGCGATTGAGACTGTCGAGGCCACTTCTGACATTGTCTCTCAAGCTTATTTCGATGATTTACTGCAACATTTCTTGCAACTGACACAAGCATCCACTGTTCCATCAGAGAGTTGTTTTTGCCTTCTCATCAAGTACAAATCTCATTTGTTCTTCCTAGTTTGCAGATAGATGGAGCAGTGACTGGCTTGTTGACTTTGGAGCTTCTTATCACTTGTGTGGAGATTAAAGGTGATTTTCTTAGCTTAGGCTCATTCCTTTAGGAAGGATGGTACAGGTAAGTGATGGGAGGCATTCCCAAGATGCTGGATAGAGGGAGGTTCCTATTACCTCCACTTTAAGACTGCTTGATGCGTTATTTGTTCTAGATTTTCCTATTAGCTTGCTTTTTGTGAGTCAGATTACGAAGCTGAACTGTTGAGCCATTAATGATGTGTCTTGTGTATTTCGGTACAAGCTCACAAGGAGGACGATTGGTAGAAGACTTGAAGAAAGGGTTGTCTGAGCTAGAATCCAATTGCTATTGCTTGCCATGGGGAGGTCTCCTTTTCAGCAGGGAGTCCCTTTCAATGGCATCTTCGTCTTGGTTTCCTTCCCTTGGATCAACTCTAGCATGTTTTACCCCATATCTCGTCATTTGCAGTTTTCACTTATGATGCTTGTTAGTTGGGTAAGCATCGTTGCTCTAGTTTTCCATTTAGTCAAAGTGTTGGGTTTGCTTCTTTATTTGACTTAGTTTATATGGATGTGTGGGCCCTAGTTGGATTCTTGATTGGCTAAGTCATTATTTCCTTATCAGGGTTGATTTTTCTAGTGTCAGAGGTGTTTCTTATGAAGAATTCTAAAGTTGGTACCATTATTGAACATTTTATATTAGAAATAAAGAACCAGATTTCTACCACTGTTAAAATTGTGCTATCTGCTAATGCTCTTGAATTTTGTACTTGCCAACTGCCTTTGTTTTACAAATCCCATGACATTGTCCATTAGACTACCTGTGCCCATGTCTCTCAGCAGAATGGAGTTGCTAAGAGGAAGTATAGGCATTTATTGGATGTGGCTAGTATCTTGTTGATACATCACAGTGTTCATTGTCTTTACTGGGGGATGCTATCTTGATTGCGTGTTTTTTGATTAATAGGATGACTAGTTCTGCAATTCATGAGCAAATTCCTTGGTAATTGTTGTATCTCAATTGTAAGATTTTTCATGTGTCACTTAGAGGTTTTGGGTGTGTTGCTTTTGTGTATAATCTCACTCCTGGTCGGAATAAGTTAACATCGAGGTTAGTCAAGTGTGCTTTTCTGAGATATTCTTAGACTTGGAAGGGTTATTGGTGCTTTGATCTTATTTCTAGTCGTCATTATGTTAATGCTGATGAAAGGTCTTTAATATAATGCAGTAGCTACTGAAAATCGTTGAAAGTAGGGTTGTATAGGAAAGATGCGAGAGAGAGTGAGAGGGAGGGCGAGAGGGTGGGAGAGGAAGGAGGGAAGTTGATGGAGAGAAGGTAGGCGAGGAGAGAGGATACCAGGGAGAGGTGGAGGGCGAGGGGCTCCGTCTGGCGGTGGAGGATCTAGGATGGTTGACTGCACCGAATTAGAGGAAGGCCTCTCGAGCGGCAGATGCACTTAGGAGGTCTGCTCGCGGGGGAGCCGGTGTGGAGAGAAGAGGAAAGTGCTTCAAATGTCTTGGCCGAAATCATTGGGTGCGGGATTGTCGAGAGCCATGGCGTTGTTGGAGGTGTGGGGGCCTCGAGCACAGGAGCGGTCGATGTCGCGGTGGTCGCCATGGTGGCGTTTGGGTAGCTCTGCCATCGCCGTCGAAGGGTGCTTCGCAAGCGGAGGTGGAGGTGCCATGGTCGGATGGATTACGGAGCCTGCGAAGGGAGGTGAAGGACGGTTTGGTTGTCGAAGTTCTGGAGGGAAGGTGACGAGGGCGATGGTGGAGGAGGCACTGGGTGGAGATCTGTTGAGGAAGGGGATTAGGGTGCTTTTACTGGACGGTAGAAGCCTTCTCGTCCTCGGTCTCCCTACTCTGCAGAGAGGAGCTCCTTCTCTTGGAGTCTTTCACCAAGGGGGGAAGATGGAGATGGCATTGGCCCTCCCCTCATGATGGGGCTTCCACAGAGAGACCACTGTAGTGGCAGTCGATTGGGGTGGCCATTGCGGGGATACCATGGTGGTTGAGGTCGTGGAGGCAATAGTGTCCCCCTTTGCTTGCCTCAGGAGCTGCGACATTGTCGGTTTGTTCGAAGGGTCGATGATGGTGAGGCTCAAGATGAAGATTGATGCGGCGATGATGGATAGGGTGGTGCTGTGGCTGGGCGTCTTGTCGTGGGTGGTGTCCCTATCGCCCATGGGAGTAGGCCAAGGTGCTTCGGTGTTGGTTAGAGCAACTGCTCCAACGCGGTGGAAGGCAAAGTGACGATCGGCGAGGGTGTGGGGGAGCCAATCGGGTGCTGACGTGGCCCGAATCCATGGGAGATCTGTGCGGATCTCGCGTAACAAGCCATAATCATCACCCGATGATGGAATGCAACCGAAGATCGCGGGAGAGGAGGTTGAAGGCGGTGCATTTACGAGGACAACTTGTCTCGAGGTGGAGATGACGAAGGTTTTAAATGCGCCCACGTGCAAGGCACGTGAGAAGGCTAGCTTCGATGGTGCAGTGGCGGATTCGGATCCGGGTGGGAGATCCGAAACTTCGGTTTAGCCAGACCCGAGCGTGAGAAGTGCGGGAGCCGAATCCCCTCGCGAGGCTTCGCCGGAGAAGACCTCCGCCTCTTCGTTCTCGCCTTCGAGGATGGTGAAGGGAGGGCTGGAGCATGGAAGCAGCTCGGGAGGAGATTGACCCTCGACTTGCCTCGATGCGGGTGACATACTCTCCCCCATGTCATCTCCCTTGTTGGGAGAAGAGGGTAGAGAGGCGGTGACGACGACAGACGTGGCTGCGGCGACTTTGGGGGGACCCTCCGTCTGCCCTCCGACTGGCGAGGCTGGGAGGAGGCCCATGCTTGACGAGAAAATGATCAGCAAGACCCAACTTGAGGCTCCCTCGTAGGCGCAACGATTGGATGGAGGTGGTGTGATAGAGGTTCCTTTAACCGAGTGGAGGCCATGCTTGGTGCACGATGGTTGACGTGGCTCCCTCCGGTGCAGGAGAAAGTGGAGCTTTCGTGGAGGACAGAGGACGAGGGTGGTGGTGGATGGTCGTGGAAGGATGCCACAAGGCTCACAACAAATGACGGCGTTGGATTACGAGGATGAGGAGGTGTGTAAGACAGTGGAGGCAGGTGGCTTCCGACAGGTAGTGAAGGTGACTCCCATTGTTAATAAATGAATGGTGTGTTTACATGGAACGTGCGAGGTCTCAAGGACCCTTCAAGGATGGCGTCTTTGGGGTAGTATATCAGGAGATGGAGAGCAGATGTTGTGCTATTGCACGAAATGAAGCTGTCAGATTGTGATGCCAGGGTATGGAAGGAGGTTGGGGGTTCTTGGATGGAAGGGCTTCAATCCCTTGATGTGTCGACCGCTCAGGTGGATAGATCCTTGGATGGTGGGAAGAAGTCTTCTCCTTGGAAGACTACTTTTGTGGAGAACATGTAATCTTTACGAGGTTGGTGATGAAAGTGGGAGGGGCCAGCGTGACTGTAACAGGGGTGTATGAGCTAGCAGATACATAGGCGAGGGGAGTCATGTGGGAGGAACTCACTTTTGTGGCTGTGACATGCTATGGAAGTCCTTGGTTGATTGGAGGTGATTTCAACATTACCCTGCAGACGGAGGACATGCTTGGAGGTCGGGGGAGATAGGATCCTGGGTCGGATAACTTTGTGGACTTTGTTTCTACTCATGTTCTCATGGACTGGGCTCCAACATCCTGTGCTTACACATGGAGGAATAGCAATGGTTTGATGTCAAGGATTGACAGATTCCTCTCCAACGTGGAGTTGGCAGAGGCTTTCCCTGTGGCGGATGTGTTTGCTCTGGAGAGACCTCTTTTAGACCATATGCCTCTCATTTGGAGACCTAATGTGGGAGTACATTTTGGTACTTATTTCAAATTTGACAGGTCCTGACTGATGGAGGAGGGATTCAGGAGTATGGTGGAGGAGAAATGGAAGTTGATAGAAGTGGAGGGGTTGGTAGCTTGTCGTTTGGTGAAAAAACTGAGTGCTCTGCGGGATCACTTGAAGGTGTATAGGAGAGAAATCAAAGCATCTAAGAGGGGCAGGAAGGAGGAAAGCATTGGCAAAGATTACCAGGATTGATAGATAGGAGGAGCAAGCCCCTATCTCGATAGAGGATAGGGAGGTTCGGGGGAGAATGGCACAGATAGTACAGGAGGATAGGAAGGAAGAGGTGGAGTGGAAGATGAAGTCACGACAGAGATGGTTGAAAGAAGGCGACTTTAACACCAGGTTCTTCTATCAAATGGCTTTGGCCAGGAGGAGGAGGAATTGGTTAAAGAAGCTAATGATACATGGGGATTCTTTCATAGGCAGGGAGGAAATGGGTCGAGCAGCGGCAGATTACTTCAGACTTTACGGGGGGAGGCATATCAGGGGGTGTTGGAGGTGGAGAAGGGAGAATGTACAATGTATCACGGAGGCTAAGGCGGAAAGACTCACTGCTGACTTCTCATAGGATGAGGTGAGACAGGCGGTTTGGAGCCTGAACGCGGAAGTGTGTCCTGGCCCAGATGGTTTTCCAATCTTCTTTAGGGAGCTTTGGCCCCTGGTGGGGGAGGTGTTGTAGGTGATAGAGGAGTTTGCGATTGGAAATAGGAGTTTTGATAAATTAAATAGATACTATTTGTTGCTACCTAAGAAGGAAGGGGCGGAGGTGATCCAAGACTTTAGACCAATTGTGCTATCAAATGCCATATACCTCATTGTTGCTAAGGTACTGGCCAACAGGCTCAAGGATCTTTTTGGCGACTTGATATCCCTGGTGCAGACGGCCTTTGTCCTAGGGAGAGGAATCTTGGATGGTGTTGTGGTTGCTTTAGAGGCTTTGGTAGCTTGGAAGAGGGCTAACAGATAGGCATTTCTATGGAAGGTGGACTTTAGCAAGGCATACGATTCTATCCAATGGAATTTTCTATGGACTTGTTGTGGAGAGGATTTCCCGTGATCTGGATTGACTGGATGAAGAGGTGTGTGACGACGACATTCTTTTTAGTCTTGATCAATGGGAACCCGATAGGAGGATGGATACAACCTAGGAGGGGGGTTAAACAGGACTGCCCCCTTGCGCCTATGCTTTCTGTACTTGCAGCAGATGCTTTAGCACGGGCGACACATAAGGCCTATGATAGGGGCATGATCAGAGGTTTTACGATTGGTAATGACAGGGAGACAACGATTTTGCAGTATGCTGATGATACACTATTTCTGGTCGAGGGTACGGTGTTGGAGGCTAGAAGGATGAGAATTCTTCGGGATCTTTTTGGTGAGGTATTCGGGCTACAAATAAACTATGAAAAGTCAAGTTTTGTTTCGTTCAACTTGACGGCTACAGATACAGAGAGGGTGGGTGATGCCTTGGGGACAGACTTGGGTTCTTTGCCTTTGGTTTATTTGGGTCTTCCTTTATCAGATCGATGGCTCAGGATGCAGGATTGGCTTCCCTCGATGTAGAGGATGGAAGGAAGGTTGGCGGGATGGTCTTCCAGGCTCCTTTTTAGAGGTGGAAGACTGACCTTAGTGAAAGTGGTTCTATCATCTAGGTCGTATTTCCTCTCGGTATTCAGATTATCGTGCCAAATTGAGATAGATCTCAGGATTGATGAGGGATTTCTTCTGGGCCAACGTGGGATTGATAGGTAGGGGGTAAGGTTGGTGGCCTGGGAGGAGGTATGTAGACCAGTGCAGGATGGGGGTTTGGGGGTTAGAGATGTAGGTAAGGTGAACATTAGCCTCCTCACGAAGTGGATAGCCAAGTTGGTGGGGTAGGAGCAGGGGCTTTTCGGTGATACTATGCGGCGCTGGTACGACCCTTTCTGTCGTGGGGACTACTGGTCCCCTCCCCCCTCAGGAGCTTCTCACTTTCTCAGGCGTTTGGTGACGATGGCAGGGGAGGTGTGTGCTTTTTTCTCTCCCACTCTGGGATTGGGGATGCATTTCGTTTCTGGCAGGATGATTGGCAGGGGGTTGGATGTACCCTTGGTGATAGGTTCCCTCGCCTTTTTGGGAATGTAGTCGACCTATCGGCCACGGTGGGAAGCTGTTGGGATGGAGCCTGGTGTCCTGCTTTTAGGGGGGCTCTCAAATTAGAGATGTGAGGAGTTTCAGCAGCTGCTGCAGGAGTTGGAAGGTTGGGCACCAGAGGATGACCAAGATGCTTTCTCCTAGGAAGGAGACTTCTCAGTGGTGAAAGTCTACTGCAGATTGAGGGGTGGCACGACCAACTCAGATGTTGACCTCTTACGGGATTGCAGATTGCTCTGGGTGGCAGAGTGCCCTCTAAAGGTGAATTTTTACGCGGTTGCTAAGAAGAGGGAGAATCATGACGAAGTGATGGAGAGCGAGATGGAACAATGCGGACGACTTGACGTGTCCTCTTTGTAGCAGAGTCGATGAGGACATTCAACATCTCTTCTTCCAATTCCCTTTTGTGGTACAGGTTTGGCAAAGGTTGGGGATCGACTGGATCGTTTATTGGGATGTGGTTGCCTTCTGGTCCTTATTCCGTAGAGGTGATGCAAGTGGCGGAGGGGTCACCTTTAGGTCCAAGAAGGATAGGGCTAAGATTCTGGCGGTCTTGTGGGGTGTCTGGTTGGGGAGGAATGGAGTGATTTTTACGGGAGAGAGGCCCTATGTTGGGATTTGTTTCCTCGATTTCCTCACAAGTGGCATTTTGGAGATCTATTTTGTAACATCTGATGTAATCCAGTTTTGTGGAATGGAATGAATTTGGGTGGTTATCATTTAGATAAGTGCCCTTTGGCTTTTCAAAAAAATTGTCAATGTTGATAGTACCTTTCATGAGTTCATCCCTTTTTTTTCTACAACGGGACGTGACCTTTATCCAGAGGTCATTGAGGAACCTATGCTAGTACCTCCTATACCTTTAGGAGTATACTGGTTTATGATCTTGTGCCCTTTGCCACTGAGCTTGCATGGTATTAGGATCCACCTGTTACCTTTAGACTGCTTGTTACTTATAGGTAGTGCCTCCCTTTTTCGTTGACACCATCTTACCTGGTATAGGTGAGCACAAATATTTTGCAAGTTGACAGTGCTGTACCAAGTTGTGATGATACCAGTGCAGGGTTAGATGACCTTACTTCTGAGCCAGTCCAGGAGATTATGCCAGATCGTTCGATTGCTATTTGGAAGGCATCTCAAAGCTATGCTTGATATGATGTGGCAGGGGCCTTAATTCTTGAGGGCCTAGGTTCCTCCTTTGGGAGATTTTGTGTTGCTATGTCTACTATCCAGCTACCTATCACCTATCAGCAGGTCATGCTTGATCTAAAATGACGTCATGTCATTGAGAGGTGTCCTGGGGTTCTTATTTTGCCACAAACACAAGATCAAGTGTGACATGGATTGTAATAAAAATATGTCAAAAAAAAATAATCCCACAATATACATAAAGATTTATAGTGCAAACCCTTCCCGGGTAAAAATCACTACCTAAGTCTCTCAGCTTAAGATTTTCCCGACTAGGTAACGCTAGTCAATCCACTAACGTACTACTTGAATGAGGGTGGCACAACATCTTACAATGATCTCCTCTCTTACTAACCTGAAGAGAATCACAACAATGGATTTCTCCCAAGAGCTTGGGATCCGTAATCAAAGCAACAGGTAAAATAAAATAACATAATCCTATGGAACCTCCAGGAAAGTCAAATTGGATTTTTGCAGAGGTTTGAATCAACATGCTTTGGAGAGCATGAAAACAAAAGTGCAGAAGTACTTTGAGAGAGCACGAGAGCTCTTTTTCTATATGGATTTCTCTTTTAAAGTGTTTTGAAATGAGTGGTGTGGAGCACTATTTAGAGGTGAAAATGACATATTTTTGGAATGTTGAAAAAAATCATTCGAACCAAATTGGTCGATCAATTTACCTAATTGGTCGATTAATTGCGGGAAAATCGGATTTGACCGTTAAGCTAATTTGGTTGATCAATATTCTTATTTTGATCGATCAATTCTAATATTTTAGTCGATCAAAACTATCTAGATGTTTATTTTACTATTTAAAAAGATTTGTCTTTAATCCTGAGGTTCCTTACAGTCATTCTAGTCTTAAGAAATATAAAAGAATTATATTGACTAAAGATAATCTTCACTTTGATCCATACGGAGGATAATTGACTTGATTTGTGTGAGCGTTATCCTCAAAGATTAGTTCATAATAAAACATAATTTTATTTCATCAACATAGGGGTACTTACATTCTCCCCCTTTTTGTTGATAACAAAATTATAATTATGCATGTGAGAATAATAAATAATTACTTTAGAATTACTCCCCCTATCAACATGCATATTTTACTCTTTTTTTGTTATCAATAAAAGGAAATATCTTAAGTGACTTGTTATTAATCATACTTAAACAAGTAAAATTCTAATAATGAAATTTACATTTTTCTCCCCTTTTTTAAAGTAATATTCTATTAAGCATGATGTCAGATTTATCATATGGAAATTATCAAGGAGATTTATGATAGTCTAACACAACGACTATATCAAAATAAAATGAAGTGTTGAATAAGAGTTATACAATCCAACATAGATAAATATGCTATCTAAATGCTACTAAGAAAGTGATCTTGATTCTTCCCCTCAAACAATGATCCCTTATCAAGGTTTGATTCTCTTTATTCTTCTCCCCCTATCAAGTTGCTATCCCAAATTAATTAATTCAATGCTTAGTCAATTTTATATTAAAAGCTTTTTTATAACTAAGCAGGTAATAAAGATTTAGTTTTGGGAATCATACCTGCTAAAATATAAGGAGTTATACCTAATAGGAGTAGTCAGGTGGAGGGGGTCTCCACAAAAAATCTGACATCCATTGACATTGTTGGTTCCACCATCTTTCATAGCCAAATTGATGATTGTTGGCTTGTTGAAGGTTGCCTCTCAAATTGTAATTTCTATGTCGATCTTTCCCATAACCTGCAACATAATTTTTTACAAATTTTTTCGATATCCATATTCTTTTAGGTCTGTGTTTAATTCCTTTCAAGTTAGAGGGTTCACTAGAATCTCTTCTCTTGGTATTTTGATATAAAAATGCATGCCTAATCTTCTTTTGATTCTTCTCTTTAATGTCCTCATATTTCTCTATATATGTTTAAGGTCATTAAGTGTCTTTAAAGTGAATATATTGTTCCTTGAGATCTTTTGCTTTCTCATGGAACTCTACATTCACAACTCTTATTTCATCTAATTCTCTTTTTTTATTTTCTAAATCTATAGATAGACTAAGTTTTTCATTTTCAAAACTAGTGCACGTTCCTTATTTTCTTTCTTTAATCTTTTAGCTAAATTGTATAAATCATGGTATGCATTTAATAATTTATTCAAAGTAAGGCCAGAGTTTACCTCTTCTTAGGTTGATTCTGTTGGTGCCATGAGACATAGATGAGTAACTCCATCTTCGTGACTTTGTTCTTCAATATCTGATTCCAAACTTGGGTTGGAATCATCCCATGTTGCTTCTTCGTTAGTGGTTTCTTCGTGCATGATAGAAAGCTGGTTCCACATCTCACATGCACTTTTACATGAAGCTACTTTGTCAAATTCCTCTCTTGTCAATACATAAAATAGTGCATTCATGGCTTTACCATTATTCGTCGCTTTCTTCTTTTCTTCCTTCATTAACTCTTTTTCTTCTTTCTTCTTTGGCATATATTTAGACTCGATGACATGCAAAATCTCAAAGTCCATCCCTTTAAGAAAAATTTGCATTGTTCTTTTCCAATAACCATAATCTGATCCGTTAAATAGTGGTGGTCGAAAAAATGATTGTTCCTCCATAAAACTTGATGTTACAGCCATGTGAAAGTGAGGTGTGATGCCTCCTTTACGGTCAGGCTCTGATATCAAATGAGAGGTGTCCTGCGGATCTTATTTGGCCACAAACATAAGATCAAGTTTGATATCGATCGTAATAAAAATATGACAAAAAAAAATCCCACAATATACATAAAGATTTATAATGGAAATCCTTTTCGGATAAAAATCACTACCTAAGCCTCTGCTTAAAATTTTCCTGACTAGGTAACGCTAGTCAATCCACTAATGTATTACTTTAAAAAGGGTGGTACAACTTCTTACAATGATCCCTTCTCTTACTAACTTGAAGAGAAGCACAACAATGGATTTCTCCCAACAGCTTGGGATTCGTAATCAAAGCAACATGTAAAATAAAACAACATAATCCTATAGAACCTCAAGGAAAATCAAACTGGATTCTTGCAGAGGTTCGAATCGACGTGCTTTAGAGAGCGTGAAAATAGAAGTGCAGAAGCATTTTGAAACACGAGAGCTCCTTTTCTATATGGATTTCTCTTTTAAAGTGTTTTGAAATGAGGGGTGTGGAGCTCTATTTATAGGTGAAAATAGAGCATTTTTGAAATGTTGAGAAAAATCATTCGAACTAAATTAGTCGATCAATTTTCGTTTTGATCAATCAATTTACTTAATTGGTCGATCAATTGCTGATCGATTAAATATTTAATTGGTCGATCAATTGCGGAAAAATCGGATTTGACCGTTAGGCTAATTTGGTCGATCAATATTCTTATTTTGATCATCAATTGATTTGATCGATCAATTCTATTATTTTGGTCGATCGATACTATCTAGATGTTTATTTTACGATTTAAAAAGGTTTGTCTTTAATCCTGAGGTTCCTTACAGTCATTCTACACTTAAGAAATATAAAAGAATTACATTGACTAAAAATAATCTTCACTTTGATCCATATAGAGGATAATTGACTTGATTTGTGCGAGCGCTATCCTAAAAGATTAGTTCATAATAAAACATATTTTTGTTTCATCAAAATAGTGGTACTTACAGACATGGACGAGATGGCTACCCTACGTTCATGGGATACCTAGGAGCTTACTACTTCAGATAGAGCAACCATTGTTTGTTGTAGATGGGTGTTTTCCATCAAATACAACCCTGATGGGTCGATTGCTCGGCATAAGGCTCGTCTTGTTACCAACGGGTTCACTCAAACGTATGGTGTAGACTTATTCGACATGTTCTCCCCTGTTGCTTAGCTACCTTCAGTATGATTGGCAGCTTCACCAGCTTGATGTTGATGTTAAGAATGCGTTTTTACATGGTGATCTTCAGGAGGAAGTCTATGTGCAGTAGCTACTTGGCTATGAGACTTAGGAGTGTGTGCAGATTGTAGAAAGCCATATTTGTCTGAAGCAGAGTCTCAAAGCCTGGTTTCAGAAGCTCTTCGAGGTGGTTAAGGCTATTGGTTTTTGGAGGTCTACATCAGATCATTCCTTCTTTGTTAAGAAGACAGGAAAAGGAGTGGTGGTACTCCTTGCATATGCGTATGACTTGGCTGTTATAGGGGATGATACATGTGGCATTACTGAGCTTAAGTAATGCCTTGTAGGTAGATTTGTTATGAAGGACCTTGATCCATTGAGGTACTTCCTTGGGATAGAAGTTGCTCACAGCAAAAAGGAATTGTTTTATTTCAGAGGAAGTATGCTATAGATATCTTGCAGGAGATAGGCATGCTAGGGGCCAAGCTAATCAACATTTTTATGGACCTCAAAGCTAGACTTTATGATGAGGAAGTTGAGTCTATTAACAGGAGACAATATAGGCAATAGGTGGGCAAGCATTCCTATCTTACCATTATTAGACTTGACATTTCCCTTGATGTTGGGAAATCGAGTTAGTTCACGAATAGGCTGATGAAGCAGCACGGAGATGTAGCCATGATGGTGATGAGATACTTGAAGAAGGCACTTGGATAGGGAATCTTGTACAGCAGAGGGACATCCATGAGTATAGTAGAATACTCTGATGCATACTAGGCAGGTTGCTTGATTGACAAGAAGTCCACTACGGGATTCTGTGCTTATGTTGCTAGGAATTTAGTTACATGGAAGAGAGAAGCAGGTGGTTGTTGTTAGATCCAGTGCAGAATCCAAGCATAGAGCAATAGTCCATACTGCTATAGAGATAATGTGGGTGAGATCACTGTTGACAGACTTACATATTTCCTGTGATACACCTATGAAGATGAAGTGTGATAATAGAATTGCTATGCACATTGCTAATAACTTTATGTTTCATGAGAGAACAAAGCACGTTTAGATTGATTGCCACTACACTTGTGATTTGATTCAGCGTGAACTCATTTGCACTATTCCTATTACTTCAGAGGACTAAACAACAGGCATGCTCACCAAGCCATTGCCATGTTTGTCCTTTGATGTTTGTTGTTCCAAGTTGACCTTGATTGACATCTATGTCCCAATTTGAGGAGTGTTGTACCCCTTTGGTCTTAATTTATTAGTTTTTATCTTGAGTCTTGTAATCTTTTTTATTTTATTATTTTCTTGGGGTTGTATTTTATTTTTCCCACCTCTATATAATGAGGTAGGGTTTGAGAATAAAGAATTGCTTGGTCATTTTCTTCTACTTATCTCGCTTGAGTGGGGTTCAGGTGAAGATACCGAGTTTGATACATACTTCAGATTTGAAAGGCCATAGCTATCAGAGGATGATTTACATGGGCCAGTTGAGCGATGCTAGAGGGAATGTGACTTATATGGGCATGTAGTTGTGGTTCATCACAACAAAACTCAATGTTTATAGGAGGGAAGGTTTGTACTGAGCTTAGAGATGATGCCTTATATGGTATATGAAGGCTCGGATAGAGTTGAAAATACAAGGGACGTTTCTCCTGATGAACACAGGGAGTGGGCTAATTTTAGATGGAAGGTTTGGCTTGAAAACAAGGAGGAGATAGCTTGGTGGCAATGATCTAGACAGCTATGGTTGAGAAAGGGGGATCCCCAACACTTAGGTTCTTTCACTCCTTTGCTAATGGTAGGAGAAGGAATTAGATAGATTTCATCTCTACTAGCTAGGAGCTGCACATGGGGAGACAGGCAGTTGGCAAAGCCTTTGTTCATTTCTATCATCATCTTTTTTGTTGGGAGCAAGGCAGGATTTGGCATCTGGGAGGCTATCAGCGAAAGGTGGCTCTTTGAGGATGATGTCACTGCGCTGACACATCCATTCATGAAGGAGGAAGTTTGGGATGCTTTTTGCTCCTTGACACAAGAAACCTCCCTTGGACCTAATGGAGTTTCCATCTTTTTTATTAAGGAGCTTTGGCCTTTGGTTAAGAGTGAGGTGATGGTGATCTTTGACTGTTTGTCCTTAGATGATAGCTTTGCTGGGATCATCTGCTTATTTTTGTTGCCTAAAGGGGAGCCAACTGGGTCTGTGGAGGATTACAAAACAATAGCCCTTTCACACTCCATTATTTGCTGATTGCAAATACTCTAGCTCATCACCTCTTAATGGTCTTGGATTATCTTATTCGAAAGGTACAATTTGCTTTGATTAAGGGGAGGTCTATTATGGAGAATTACATTGATGCTTCCGAGATATTAGCAAAATGGAAGAGAGATGGCATGGGGGCCTTTTGTTGGAAGGTTGATTTCTCAAAGTTGTATGATAGTTAAGATTGGAAATTTCTTCGGTCATCCCTGCAGGTGAGGGGCTTCCTTCCTTTCTAGATTCGATGGATGAAGACTTGTGTCATATCTACCTCTAGCCCCATCTTAATTAATGGAAGGCTAGAGGGAGGTTGGATCTAACTCGGGAGAGGCATCAGAAAGGGGTGTCCTTTAGCCCCTAGGCTTTTCATCTTAGCAATGGATTTCCTTGCTAATGTTTCTTATGTACCGTATGAAGGAAGGGAGATTCGAGGATTTGGCTCCCAAAGGGGTGGTACTGTTGTTCCCCTTCTACAGTACGCTGATGACACACAATCATTTTCATTGAAGGAGCCACCGCTGAGGCAGAAAAGATAAGCTTGCTCTTGGAGGTGTTTGAAGAAGCTTTTGGTTTACAAGTTAACCTATGGAAGTCTGGTTTTCTTCCTTTTGGCTTGATTGAGGAAAGGGAAACACAGTGTCGTGAAATATTGGGGGTCCAACAGCTGCAAATACCCTTCATATACCTTGGTTTTCCACTCCCCATGAGCCACATTACTGCCAAGGATTGGATCCCTGTTGTTGAGAGGCTGGAGAGATGCCTGCAGGGTTTGACATCTTGTCCTTTATCGAGAGGTGGGTGTCTAGTTCTCCTCTCTACTGTTCTCTTGGCGTTGCCCATTTGTTATATGTCCCTCATGAAGATGCCACTGTGGTCCTTAAGAAGTTTTGACTCCATTAGAATGAATTCCTTGGGCGTTATGATCGGGTGGCAATTTTATCCCATTGGTCTCTTGAGAGGATGCTTGCAAACTTGAATCCGTAGGACTGAGGGTTCTCACCTTGCAGACTGTGAATGACATTCCTTTCCAAGAGGCTTTTGCTTATGGGTCCTAACTTTCCATTGTTCACGTAGATCTCATGTGATTCCAAATTTCCAATGGTCATCCAATTGAATGGGATGAGTGAAGGGTGTCTGTTAGGGGTGCTTCCCACTTTTGGCAATTGTTGCAGAAGATCTTGAGGAGGATAAGGCCAGACTATTGTAGCCGTTTAGGTGACGGGTCCATGTTTCGTTTTTGGACTCACGAGTGGTCCACTGCAGTTGTGATTGCTGATATTTACCCTTGAATAGCAGCTCTCTCCACTTCCCCACTTGCAACAATGGCGGAATCATTTAGGGATGATTGTTGGGTGCCAACTTTACCTCAATCTCTTTTTGAAGCGAGGATTGCAGACCTTGCATGAGATTAGGTTGGGTCTAGGGACATGCATCATGTTGATCACGATCTGGCTTACGATTGTAGGAAAATTTGGAAATGCCATATACTCCTGAAGGTTAAATTCTTTTTATGGTTCCTGAGGAGACATAGGCTTCTCACCTGTGCTTAGGCACCTGGAGCAGAAGCCTCTTGTGTTTTTTGTAGTCAGGAGATTGAGGATATGAATCACCTTTTCTTCACTTTCCCTTTCTTGCAGTTTGTTTGGGCATGTGTTGGCATTTCTATTGTGAATTCCTTCTCGCAGGATGAATTCTAGCTTGGTATTCATGGTTCCCTTGCTGATGGGGACAGTTGGGAGAGCCTTCATTCTAATTTGATGCATTTGGTTGGAGTGTAATGGTTTCATTTCTAGAAGGGAGGGTTTTTCTATTGATGGTGTTGTGCATCATTTTATCTCTTTGTAACCTCTGATGTAATTAGCTCTCCTATTAATGAAATTATGGAGTTAACAACCGTTGCTAATTTCTCTTTTTCCTTCTAAAAACAAACTTGTTGGAGCCACATTATAATTTATTCCTATGATGCATGTGGTATGAGTTGTCACTTTGCTTGCCTATTGCAACCATGATCACTATGTAATCTGTGCATCACCAGCAATGTGCTGTTCCTTTTACTGAGATACTGACTCTAATTTTGTGTCGTCTGCTAGAGCTATTGCTTCTTCTTCATCCCTGTGGTGATATTGGGATATGTTTCTGTTAAGGCTGAACCATTAGCCTCCACTATTACCGATGTAGTTCAAGGGATTTTCATCAAGTGTAATGGTGTCCAAAACTGCATCTTTGGTGGCAGGTGTTCAAAATCTTCCTTGGTTGTCAGAAGAAGCTTTACATTCTGACCGAGGATGTTCCTGATGTAAAGGCTATAAAGCATGAAAAGTAGGAGCGAGAAAATTACATGGTCATGAATTAGTTGATGAAAGCATCGAGTTGAAGACTGCAGCAAATATGCTGTAAAAGAATGCTAGAAAAATCTTGGAAAGTTTGGCTAAGAAGCATTCCCAGAGGTCCAATGATTCTAGGCTTGTGGATATTTATAAGTGCATTTGCTCGAGTAATCAAGAGGAAATGTCCCTTGTGGACTATTATACTACCACAGAGCCTCTTTATGAGGAGATTACCATCTTCTAACCATTTTGTTGGATCGCTCTGGCTAAGCAATGGACAAAGTGGCAGGTTTACCACTTCTTGGATGGTTTGGCCCATGCTATTAGTTTGCTAAGGGCCAACTTCCGTCCTTCAGCATTATGGCAAGTCTTGACATTTTTTGTAGCAAACTCTAGATGTTTAAGGCTCATTACACCTCAAGCTGTTACTTGACCTGCCTATCCTATCATGCAAGAGTCTGTTGCACTTAGTATTTTGGTGGTTTGCTAGCTGTGGATGTGATTGAGAAAATGGTAGAGGAAGGGCCATATAAATTAGCTGTATGCTCATTGAGAGAGTATGAATCATAGTGGTGTCGGAAAAAGATTGGGAAGCGGCCTTGGTAAGCAAACTTCCACCATTATTGAAGGCTTTACTCGGGAGCCTCCAATCACCTCCTCTACAATGCCTACTTTTGTTCAATTGTCCTGGAGGATTATAGTCGTTTCATACAATTATTGAACTTTTTCTCCATCTTCGGTTAGTTCTGACTTTGTTGCTATGTCTGTTGATGCTACAAGTACTGCAAACTTGGCTTTCACTGCCTCCATTGATTGAATGGTGGATTTAGGTGTGTCTAATTGCTTGATTGGTAGTAGTGGTTCTTTCTGTACTGCTAGACAATCTATTGGAGTTGCTCAAGTGCTGTTGGTGAATGGTTTCTATGCTCCTGTTACATTTGTTCGGAGTGTACGCTTTTCTTTCAGATTGAGGTTATCTGATGTTTATTGTGATCTTAAATTTGCCTGAGTATGCTCTCAGTCAGTAAATTACATAAATGATTTTTAGTGCTTGGTTATATTTGATGAACATCATTCTCATTTTTAGGACATTTAGTCCATGCAGATGATTGATGGGGGTATGAGAGAGATGGGCTATGTTTTCTTGACATTTCCACCATCTTTGCTGCAGTTGCCTACATCTTAATCTATCCTATTTTGTGGCACCATTGTTTGGGTTATCTGTATGTCCAAGTTGCATCAGCTGTTCCCCATTCTTCCTCAGTTAACTACTTTTGACTGCAATGCCTACTAATTGGGAAAATATCATCATGCTTCTTTTTTGTCTCATCTTGAGAAGTCTTGTTCCGTTTGCTTTGGTAAATTATTGTGGCTGAGGACCATGCTGTGTTCTTAGATTGTCTACTCATTGGTATTTTGTAGCTTTTATTGGTGATAATAGTTCTGTTGTGGGTTTTTTTTCGGTCTAAGCTTACAGATGTAATAAAGTATTTTTTTAATTAAGTGTGGAAATTATATTGTTCAATTATGATAATTTTTATACCTCTAGCAAAATGGTGTTGTTGAAGGTAAAGTGAGGCACATTCTTGATATTACTAGGAGACTTCTATCTTTATGAAGATGCCTAAGCAATTTTGAGGAGATGCCATTCCTATTGCTACCTATTTGATAGCCCGCATTCATTGTCTACAATAAAAAGGCAATATTCCCTCTTAATTATTTTTTTGATAAGGTATTACCTTTCGGTTGTTGCATTAAAAATTGACCTCGTTGCTTTGCCTCTACAAGTTTTTGCCTATTTGTGTTGCTTATTTGTTGGAGTCCCTGAAAAGTTGTCCCTTTAGGTTGTGAAGTGAAATTTTTTTATACTTCATCACTTTGAAAGGATATTGCTATTGTGATTATTCTAATTGAAAGTATTTTGTGAGTGTTGATGTCATCTTTTTTAAGAAGGCTTCTTTCTTTTTAGAGAAATATAGTTGAGTTGGATAGTAGACCTTTACGTATGACCAAAGAAGGAACAAGTTATCCACCATGGTATGGTTGAAAAGTGGGGACTCCTAACTTTGGTAGGAGAGACCTAGGTTCGATTTCTTATCCCTACATTTACCTAGAGGATTGGTGTGTGGGGAATGCCAATTTCTTCTCAGTTTGCCTAAATGGGTTTCTAGGTCATCAACAAGAAGGAACAAATTAACTACTATTGTTCCTTTGTTTGTTATGTAGACAATATATAGGATGATAGCCCATTTGACTCTACCTCCTCCAACTTCTGTACCAGGGAAATCTTGATTTATAGCATTATGCAAGTTATTGAGGTCGTGTCTCATCATAGTAAGTTAAAAGAAATGAGACAATCATTTTATTACAAAACCCTAATGCTTAATATATAGATGATTTAGGTAAAATATAAAGAAATACACTATCAATAAAAAAAAAAATGAAAAACACCAACAATAACATGATTCTTAACACTCCCTCTTAAGCTGGAGGATAGATGTCAATCATGCTTATCTTGATACAATATCTATCGAAGGAGGTCTTAGGAAGCGCTTTGGTAAAGACATTTGTAGTTTGATTTTTAGAACTTACATGGGTGGTACATAGGAGCCCCCTCTGAATCAAATTTCTAGTATGGTGGTAGTCCACCTCAACATGCTTGGTCCTCTTATGAAACATGAGATCATTTGCAATCTAAGTAGCAACTCTATTATTACTTCTTAGCTCTGTAATTGATGGCACTTGAACATGTAGATCCACAAGGACAAATCAAATCCACATAATCTCAGTAGTAGTTTGTGCCATAGCATGATGCCTTGATTTAGCACTAGATTGTGCTACCACAGGTTGCTCCTTGTCACGATACATCACTACATTGCCAACAAGATAAGTACAAAAGCCAGTTGTAGACTTTCTGTTCTTAAGGTAGCTTGAGTGATTTGTTGACGATTGATAGAATCCAAGATTCTTAACTACTTAAGATAATTTCTGGAACCATGCTCGAGGACTCTGCTTTAGTCCATGTATTGCTTTCCTTAGCCTGCATACCTTGGAACACTTCCCCTAATTCTCAAACCTAGGATGTTGTTGCATATACACTACTTCCTATAGGTCTCCATACATAAATGCATTTTTAACATCAAGTTGTTGGAGATGTCAATCATACTGTATTGCAATTGAGATGAGAATGTGCACTATGGGTAATCGTGCTATGAGAGAATGTATTGAAGAAATCTACTCCATAGGTTTGATTGAACCCCTTTGCTACAAGTCACACCTTATATTGATCGACAGAGCCATTTGGATTTTGTTTCACCGTGAAAATCCATTTGGAACCCACAACGGTAGTGCTGGTAGGTAACTCAGTAAGCTCTCAGGTACCTTTTGAAACCAAAGTAGACATTTCCTCCATTGCTCTGCTCCACTTAGGATCTAAGAGAGCTTGCTGATGTGAAGTAGGGGTAGCCATTGCTGACAGAGCTAAAGAGAATCTTCTGAAGGTAGGCCTAAGACATGCTAAAGAGACATGCTTAGATATAGGATGCCTTGTGCTGCTACTTGGTGCCGTCCTCATTGTAATAGGAAGATTAAGATCTTCGGTAATAGTGGGGTAAACATAATTTGTCTGTACTTGTACATTACTGAGGCCAGTGTTGTTAGTAGAAATTGGCTTGTGGCTCATCTTAGGGGAGATGTGTGGTGTTGGCTCAGAAGGTGGAGGACAACAAGTAGGGGTGCTAATCGAATCAAACATACTTAAACATAGGTATGTTTGAGTTCGAGTTCGATAAAATGTTTGATGTTTGAGTTCAGTTCGAGTTCGTTAAGTGTTTGATTACCCATGTTTGAGTTTGGTTCAATAACAAAACAGAGCATTCGAGTTTGACTTGTTATTAGTTCATTTGCATTATTTGAATGAACATGTTCAATGAAGTTCGATAATATGTTCAAAAGTAAAGTTCGATAACAATTCATTTGATTAATGTTTTAACTTAAATATTTTTCTAAAGTTCAAGCATATTTTATGTTTTAAAAAGGAGTTAGGGGTAGTTTTTTGTTTTCTAATGGGGATGGGAACATTAGGAAGTAGTGGGACCGTGGCTTGGAAGAGCGGGGGGAGTGGAATTGGACAAGTCGTGGATGAGTTTTGTTTTTGGGTTTCTTTTTTTTTTGTGTTTAGGGGTGGGATGTGATAGGAGGGGAGGGGAGGGGTTGCTCTTTTTTTTTTCCTTGAAAAATAAAATGAGTTCTTTATATTTGCATAAATACGTAATCACACACATATGTATGTTTGTATGTGTTTTCGAATTTGAATTTTTATTGAACGAACATATACTATGTTTATGTTTGGTTCGTTAAGTTATGAACCTAATTTTAATGTTCATGTTTAATTCAATTTTTTTTGAACGAATTTTTATCGAATATTTCATCAAGTGAATTCAAGTCGAATTCGAACTATTCAGTTCAATTAGCACCCCTAATGACAAGCATAAGTAACTTGGAACTGATCGTTAGTAGAAGGAATACTAGCACTGTCAGGAATGATCACAAGAATATCTTCCAATAACCTAGGGAGAATTGGCATAGGAACAATATTCACATGCAATCTTGCTATAGAAAAATATGGTACTGATTGAAAAAATGTCACATCTGCGCTACATAATGGAGACATTGGAGATGATCATAACATTGATATCCCTTCTATGACTTGGAATATCTTAAGAACACAATTATTCTAAGGGCCAACTTATCTCTTCCAGAACCATGAATATGAACAAATGCCATACATCTAAAAACATAGGCCTGGACAAAGAATAATTCTCCATTTGGATATAATAGTTGTATCGGAATTCATTTATCAAAACTAATGAAGGCGTGCGATTAATAAGATAACATGCTATAAGAATCACATCTCCCCAATATGTTTGAGGCACACGGATGTGGATCGATAGTGTCCTAGCAACGGCTAACATGCGTCGGTGTTTGCGCTTAGCCACACCATTCTATTGGGAAGTAACGCAATGTGGATTTCCTATGCTGTTATAAGTCACATTCCAAGATGTGCCATCAACAACTATTTCAGATCCTACAATAGCTTCATCAAGAATTGCCATAATGATAATTGCGTATGCTCCATCAAGTTATGGAAGTGGCCAACATTTTAGGTATTTGCTGCATGTGATCATCGTATCTATCTTTGAGAATTGTCCACATCTCCTTTGCGGTGTGTTAGTACATATTATTGTCTCCAATTCTTGGGGCAACACTATTTATGATCCAGATATGAACTCTAGCATTATCTTTCTTCTATGTAGCATATTTTTTTATCTTCTCATTGGGCTCTTGTTCCATGAGAATATGCTCTTTATCATGGCTCTCTAGGCTATGAGAAAAATTTGAGACCATTACGGGTAGTTGGTCTCGTCTAATTTGATCATCGGACCAAAGAATGCAGCCTCTTGTAGACTCACATTTTTATCACCTTTGTTGTGACGTTTGAATAATTCAAAGAAGCCATCTCCCACATGAGCTAGAGGCCCAAGATGTAAGAAAATATCTCCTGGATCGACATAGATCATGAAATTGGATCGGAAAGATCCAATTTCAGATCAAAACAGAGCCAACGTAACTCTTTTTGGTTTGTTGGCGACGCTCTGGTGAGTCGCCAGAGTTTGACGATCATCACTGGAGCAGAGCGTCGTTGGGTGACCCCTCTGGTGAGGGAGTTGACTAGTCGCGCACCCAACAACAACCTTTAGGCATCGTTGAGTTCCTTACTGCTGGTGGTGGAGGTTGGATAGTCTCTTGTTGCCTACCGGTAGTGACATTGACTAGCGATGGTGGGGTTCCTGGACGATGCATGGTGGCCTGGCAACCCCACTGAAGGTTGATGGCGGTGGTTGATTAGAGGTTTCCTCGAATTAAATGGTTTCTTCCCTCAAATGAAGGTTTTTGAGGGAGAAAACCTAGGTTTTTTTTATTTAGTGAAGAAAATGAGAGGAGAATGAGGAGGGTACGAGAAGTCGGCCTAGGATCGTTACTTTGATATCAAGTTAAAAGAAACGAGACAATCACTTTATAATGAAACCCTAATCCTCAATATGTAGAGGATTTGGGTAAAATACAAAGAGGTCCACTATTAATAAGAAAATAAGGAAAACATCCACAAACATGATTCTCAACATACTACAATTGGAAGATTAAGTCTATCACTAATGAAAATAAGAATTTTTTTTTGCTTTTCAAAAAATTTTTCTTTGACTTTAATGAATATTATTATTCCTAGAAGTTATGTAGAGGCAATGCAAGATGTGGGATGGAAGAGTTATGGATGAGAAAGTGAATGCTCCTATCTTGTGTGGCACTTGGGATCTTCTTCCATGCCTAGTAGATGCTATAGTTTATTGTCGATGGATTTATATAGTGAAAACCCTGCCATATGTGTAGGTTCACAGGTTGAAAGCCTAGTTGGTCGGTAGAGATTTTACTCAAAACCTCTATTCTTTTGGTTGCTTGGCTTAACTTAGTTTGAATCATTTAATCTACTGTGGTCAAAGAGAGATTTTCATTGTTTTGGTTAGTTATTAAAGATGCCATCATGTATGGAAATCTTATAGAAAATGCTAACATGTCCCAACCACTAGGTTATATGGTTGAGGGACGATATAAGGTGATATATGACTTGGACAAAGTCTTAAAGCATGGTTTTAAAAGTCTGAGCATTGAGGTTATGATGATAAGATTTTTCAAGTCCACATCTGATCACTTAATATTTATTATTATTTTGGCTATATATATTAACGATACGATATTGACAGGTGATGGCAGTGTAGGGATTCAAGAGACTAAATTGTTCCCATAGGAGGTTTTTGTGGTTGAAGATCTTGGAAAATTATGCTATTTTGCACATACAACTTGAAAGTCTGTGTTCTTAAATTGAGAACTTGTAGTGGAAACCCTTGAGAATGTTGGACAACTTGGTGCAAAGCCCTTTGCACCATGGTGCTATTGTAGGCAAGTTTATCTTATTGTTACTAGATCGGATATTACTTATGTTGTTGTCACACTCAGCCAATTTATGTAGCAACCTAGGGAGATACATTGGATTGGTGTTTATTAGGTTCTTAAGTATTTGAAAACCTCACTAGGAAAAGTACTTTCCTTCTCTAAGCATGACCATCTTAATGTATGGGGATATTTGGATGTTGATTATATTGGTTCTTTTGAATATCTATGTTCCAATATCGGTTTCTTCACCTATGTTAGTAATTTGGTTAGTTGGTGAAGTAGAATGTTGTGTCACAATCTAGTGCAGAATCAGAATATCAAGCAATGGCATAGATTGCATATGAATTATTCTGGGTATTATCTATCCTCAAGGACTTAGTATCTTAGTTTCACTCCTATGTATTGTAAGGTCAATGTTGCCACATTTATCGCAAATAACTTAGCTTTCCATGAGAGCACAAAACAAATCAAGGTATGATGTTAGTTTAGTAGAGATGCAGTAATTTCTAGTAAGATAACTACACCATATGTTGCGATGAGGGATCAAAGTGCGGATGTATTCACCAAAGCACTTCCTCTCCAAAGATTAGACCTATTGAAGTTGGAGGTGTGAGGGGGCCTTCTTCTTCTTCCTTGAATTCACATGTATACAGAGAAGAGAAGAGAGAGGGAGTCGACACATGAGAGAGAGAGAGAGGAGAATAGTTGGCGTGAGAAGGAGAGGGGAGAAGAGTTCTTTGGAATAGAAAGCATTATTATTGGAGTTTAAATAACAACCTCCCCTTTTGAAGAGAAGCAATCCTATTTCTAAGTATGGAAAAACAGGAAATCAAATCCTAATTAATTAAAAATAGGAAAATCAACTTATTCATAATTATTTCTGACAAAATTGTCACATGTGGCTGAAAACTACCTTGGCATGCAAGCCAAAAACCCTAAGGCCACCTTGGCCGACTACTTGGACCCATGGCCGTCTTTATTTCATGCTAACATGCCCCCTCAAGTCAAAGCGGGAGAGGGTGAAGACTTGCCTTCAAAAATTCTTGCAAGGCTAGATGCCCTACCAATTGTCTTCATCATCTGCATCCATATAAGCTCCATGATCTTTAACAAAGGAGTTTTTTGACGCAACTGCAAATCCCGCTGTAACTTTTAGTCGTTGGTTCTTTAGCAACCTCGAAATTCATTGCAATAGTTGTAGTTGTCTTCTTTTCTTCTTCTTGGAGTAGTGTCCGGAGCTTCTCTAAATCTACGAATGCTTGTAACCCTTTTTTCTTCTTCTTTTTAATGATTGATGAAGTGGTAGAAAGGTGGATGCTAAGTTTTGTGATGGATGCATATTCTTTGAGAAAAGCTCTCATTTTGGAGGAGAATAAAAAATTGGATAAGAGGATCCCATCGGTGAAGTACATTCACTGCGATAGATTATTCAATGAACCACTTTTCCATTGAATGTTTTTCCTTCTCCCACTTATTTATATTAACCCCTTCTTGTGCCTCTAGTGCCTTTTTAGAAAATATATGGAGTTTATCTTAAACCTTTGCATTCGCCATTGTCTTCAAAT
Organism: Thalassia testudinum; assembly: GCA_037157565.1. NCBI lineage: Eukaryota > Viridiplantae > Streptophyta > Magnoliopsida > Alismatales > Hydrocharitaceae > Thalassia > Thalassia testudinum. The sequence goes on from JAZHRO010000031.1 coordinate 154,722,507, forward strand.
CTAAGGTGGTATCTGTGCCTCTTCTTCTACACTCGAGAGCCAAGCACTAGATCTTGGCGTTTCTTGGCATGCTAGAGGGATTCACATGCCCCTTTAACCCCTTGGTGCCATTGCTCCTACGCCTTGAGAACTTGCCAAGTTGCTTGGGTCTCTAGGTGCGTATAAGGTCATCCTTTTCGTAGTAGAGTTGGCACGGTGCTTCGACTCTTAAGTCTTCCTCCACGTGGTCCATGCACAGGAGAAAGATCCAATGTGTGGAGAAAATTTTTCTCCTTCTTGCCATGTGCATGTGATCTAGTAGGCCAGGAAGGTTTGCTTTGATATCATGTTGAAGTTGGAGGTGCGTAGAGGCCTTCTTCTTCCTTGAATTCACACATGTGGAGAGGAGAGAGGGAATCGGCACGTGAGAGAGAGAGAGAGAGAGAGGAGAATAGTTGGCATGAGAAGAGGGAGAGAGGAGAGGAGTTCTTGGAATAGAAAGCTTTATTATTGAAGCTCAAATAACAACTAGGTATTGCTCTCCTTTTAAAGAGAAGCAATCCTTTTTCTAAATATAGAAATACATAAAATCAAATCCTAATTAACTAAAAATAGGAAAATCAACTTATGCCTAATTATCTCTAATAAAATTACCACATGTGGCACAAAACTATCTTGGCATGCAAGTCAAAAATCCTAATGCCACCTTGGCTGATTACTTGGACTCACGGTGCCACATGGAAGTACCACGTGGTCCTCTTTATTCAACGCTAATAGGAGTATATTTGTTCCAAGCTTAGCATGTGATATAATATTGTAGCTTGTCTTAAAAAAAGATATAGATGTTGTAGCTAGAGGGAAAATGTCAAAAAATATGACTAGAGTTGTTTTTATTTTTACTCATTGCCTATGTTTATTATTTTTCAGATGTGTTGGACATCTCATGTAACTTTTCCTTGGTGTCTTTATATAAAGACTCCTAGGATTTCATGCGCATAATTGATCCATTTTTTCCTCTCAACAGCTATTCTACCAGAAATATAGGGAATGACGGGAAAATTGCTACATCTTGTTTCCCATCTAAACTTCAGGTTGCAAACATTTTACCAAAACACTTCCTAAGAAGTCCCATGTCTGTATTTGTGACAAGGTGGGCATGCGAGGCATGTATGCTCTACTGGTAAAGGAAGTGTTGATATCTATTTCATGTGTTTTAGCTTGTTTTCATATTTATTTTGTTATATAAGTGTGCATTATGTAATTTTCTCACTAGTCTAGGATTTCATAACAAAGCAAGCCTTTTATTTCTTCTAGAAGTTGAAAGGATTAAGAAAAGCAGCATTGAGAATGATTATATTGTTTTCTAGATAAACGGCAGTTGTATTCAAATGTTTTGAAAAATCATCGTAGAAGAACATGTATTTATCTTCTGTGGACATCCTACAAGATCTCACGTTGAGTGGAAAATCTACTTTATCAAATGATCACTTTCTATTTTTAGCATTTTCTATTTTAGAATTATTTCTTTAGAAAATTTGTGTTGGATATTAATATATTTGATTGTTATTTGCTTTTCTTATTTAGTAGATTGTATTAGGAGTTGGATTGGGATTTAAAAAGATCAATACCCAAGTTGTTTCTTGAGTTCTCTAATGATAAAATGGAGACTCCACGTATTCTTTTGCTCACTAGCATGGTATCAGAGCAGGTCTATCCTGAGACCCCAATGAGTTCTACCATACCTCTTTATTGTACCTAGAGGTCAAGAGACCTCTCTTGTGTGTGGAATCTTCTATGTGTGAATTCGTGGGCTATAGCAACACCAAGGCAAGGCCAATGCATCTCCTCAACATCGGTGCATGAAGAAGGGATTGAGAGCCCTTCTCTTTTCCACATGAAACTTGTGTGTGGGACATGTCCCATGCTTAATTGGTGTTTTTCGATCGAGGAAACTTGAGTTTCTCCCACACTAATCTTCATGTAGAGATCTCTTCCTGTGCGTTTGCTATGGCTGATGCAGGGTAACCACCATGTGCTTGGGATCGTTTCCCATTCTATTGTGGCCATTACTCTACTACAAGTGCCATCTGCTTGAGATCGTCTCTCACCTATTGTTGTTTGGGATTGTCTCCCAAATTACAACTCTAGTTTGTGGTTTAGTTTGAAGATTGACCACCGTCCGTGTGTGTAAATTGACAAGTGTGCTCTCTAATTTCCAAGTTCATGCATGCGTGCCTATACGTTTGCAAGTGTGCATGATGTTCAAATCGGGTTGTGCTTGAACTTCTTCCTTAAGTTGGATCGTGCACGTCCAACTTGGGGGGGAAGTGTTGGAGATCTTACAAGATCCCACGTTGAGTGGAAAGGAAGAACAATTCACTTATCAAATTATCACATTTTACTTTTAGCATTTCCTGTTTTAGAATTATCTCTTTAGAAAAATTGTGTAGGATATTAAGAAATTTGGTTGTTATTTACTTTCCTTATTTAGTAGATTATATTAGGAGTTGGATTGGGATTGACTTCTCTATATAAAGAGATCAATACTCTTTTGTTTCTTGAGTTCTCCAATAATGAAAGAGCGACTCCATGTATTCTTCTATTCTTTAACATCCTCCCTTTCTTGTTACTTAATTTCCTCAGCATTTGATGAGATCTATGCTAATTTTATTGTCTAAGAAATGATTTGGTCTCCCGTGGTTTGCCTTATTAGTATGGTTGTTGTTTATTCGAGGCAAATGAACTTGCTTGCTGTCTATTGCCTTTGTAATAAGTACATTTATGTATTCAGGTTTGGAATATTCAACCCTGCTATTGTCTATGATCACTTGGGAGAGATTTTTTCAGCTCTTATTGTTGGAAGCCTGGTCCTTTGTGTTCTATTACACATAAAAGTGAGAACACTGACAAAATGATTAAGTTATTATGCTCTTTTTAAATTTTTTTTAATAAAATCTCGGTGAATTAACTCTATTTTTCTTATAAGGGTCATCTGGCACCTTCTTCAACTGATAGTGGATCGTCCGGGAATCTGATTATTGACTTTTACTGGGTGAGGTTTTCATCCTCTTGTTTGTGTTTGTAGTTGTAATGCTTCAGACGGCCGGCATCATGTCTCTTTCATTTTTTTTGTAATGGAGATGACAATTACCATAAATTTAATTGATATCTTCCTGCCCAGAGCTTGCGCATTAAGTTAAAACGAGGTGCATTTCGTTGTGCTTCTTGGAATTTGATGCATCACTTTATAAATTTTGGTGTATTACATTTTCCTTTTTTGTTATTTTATCAAGTGACTGAAAGAAATAGATTTTTAATTGTTTGAGTTTCCTATCTGAATTTTTTTAAACGCAATAAATTCTTTCCTGCTGGATAGATGCCTATTCTCATGCTTGACTATTGCTGTCTGCAGGGCATGGAGTTGTATCCTAGAATTAGAAAACACTTTGACATTAAAGTTTTTACGAATTGTAGATTTGGCATGATGTCGTGGGCAGTTCTGTCCCTGACATATGCCATCAAACAGGTCTGTGATTGCTCACCGAACCTTTCTCTGATGTTATCTATTCAGGACACTTTTTTAGACTTTGCCATATTACCAGAATTTGACACTTGTAGCCTTGCCTTGTAATCATCCTTAAGGCACTGCGATTATAATGCTTTGATATGATGTGTGTATGTGTATTTTGGTTAAAATCACTCTTTTAACTTTGACTACAAATTATTTATTTCCATGAAATTTTGGGTATTTGACTATCCTAATAGAATTACGAATTGCATAAGATATCAACTCAATTGGGCAATCCTAGCCCCTCCATCAACGGTGCGAACTTTTTAATGACTTAAATATTGCAAAAATTGATCCCTTTTGATGAAAGGGATAGAAGTTTCAGTTGAAGAAAAGAATACTTCTTATTTTTACCAGGCTATCTTTACACCTCTTTATATAGAGAGAGGTAAGGGAAAATAACAATATAAGTCCAACAAGGAAAAATAGAATAATAAATAGTCACTCACAACAAAACTTAACTCAATACTTTCCCTTAAGTTGGAGTATATATATCCATCGTGCTCAGCTTGTTTCTACACTTCTCAAACTGGGGGTAGGGCAGCGGCTTGGTAAACACATCAGCTGTCTGGTTGGTGGAGGCAAGACATGTAATACGAACTAGGCCCTGTTGAATCAGGCTCTTGGTATAGTGACAGATTGATAGTCCACTTCCACATGTCTCACCCTTATGAAACATGGGATTGTTAGTAATATTTGTTGCTGTCCGGTTGTCACAGTGCATCTCCATAGGCTTCTGAATATCAACATAAAGATCTCGTAGCAGAGATCTGATCCATATCATCTTAATTGCAGCATGAGCCATAGCCCTGTATTCGGGACTCAGCACTAGAGAGTGAAACAACACTCTGTTTCTTGCTCCTCCAGGTCACCAAGTTTCCAGCAACAAATGTATAAAAATCAGTGGTAGACCGCCTATCTCCAGCATAATTTGCGTTAGAATAACTACAGACATAGGAGCCTTCTTCTTCTGGAATAGAATGCCTTTGCGTGGACATCCCTTGATGTACCTTAACACCTGTATAACAGTCTGCCAATGAACATCAGTGGGCTTATCTAAGAACCGACTTAGCTTACCTACTTCAAGACTGATGTCTGGCCTGGTTATGGTTAGATACAATAGCTTCCCAACCAGTTGCCGATAGACCTTCTTGTCCTTTAGCTTCACTGTATCCTCAAATAGATGAACTTTAGGGTCCATAGGAATGTTGGCTTGAATCTTAGCATGTTTGTCTCCTGAAGAATATCAAGTGCATACTTTTTCTGAGACATCACTATGCCTTGCTTACTCATGGCAATCTCAATGCCCCAGAAAATATCTCAGCTCCCAAGGTCCTTTATGATAAACTGGCGAGTCAAGTAATTTTCACCTGAGTAATGCCATCTGCATCGTCACCTGTAAGGATAAGGTCATCAACACATACCAATAAAGCCACGGTGCCAGTACTGATCTTCTTGATAAATAGAGAATGATCAGAAGATCTCTGCATCCCAAAAACAGATAGTGCTTTAGACAGACGTTGAAATCAGGCTCGAGGGCTCTACTTAAGGCCATAAATAGCCTTACGAAGCCCTATAGACACTCCCCCTGAACCTCAAAGATAGGTGGCTGTTGCATGTAGATTTCCTCCAAGTTCCATAGAGGCATTTTTGACATCCAGCTGGTGTAGATATCATCCATAATGAGCTGCAACAGAAATAAGAATGCTGATTGTGGAGAGCCGTGTCACTGGAAAGAAAGTGTCAAAGAAATCCATCCTATAGGTCTGGGTGAATTCTTTGGCTACAAGGCGAGTCTTATACCGAGAAATAGACCTATCAGGGTTGTATTTCAGGGCAAAGACCCATCTGGCCCCAACTAAGTACGCACCAGAAGGTAGAGCAGATAGCTCCCAGGTGCCTCATCAGTAAGAGCAGACATCCCCTCTTCTATAGCTGCCTTCTAGTGTGGATGTATGAGAGCTTTCTTGAAGGTAGGGATTTCAGTACTAGAGACTGCAGCTGTGAATGCATGAAACTCTGATCCAAGAGAGCCCGCAGAATCAACACTGCCAGCAACACGATACTGTGCATAAGATCGCGGAGCCTTCCTAACAGTAGTGGGAATATCCTCATCTGTGGGTATAGAAAAAGACCCTGAAGACATCAGTAGAAGAATTATCAATATCCTCAACACATACCTAACTGGAGGACAATGGTGGCTCAATAGGGACTGAAGATGATGGAGAGTGTCTTTTCTCTATAAGTGATTGGCAGCTGATATGTAGCACCCTTAAATGTCTTCTCATCAGGTAGTATAGGTCTGAAAGTGTTCACAGTTTGATCTGTAGTAGATACACTATTACTCTGAGAAAAATCCTCGAAGGTTATAGAAGGTATAAGCATAGGAGCAGCCACTTTCACCTCTCTCAACTGATGACTTGAGGTAGAGAAATAAGGGATAGATTCATGAAAAGTCACATCCGCACTCACATAGTATTTCTGATGTGTAGGATCAAAACACTTGTATCTCTTCTGTGTGCGTGAGTACCCTAGAAATACGCACTTAACTGCCCTTGGTGCCAATTTGTCACGACCAAGCCGAAGGAGGTGTACAAATGCCACACACCCAAAAGTCTTTGGCAGCACAAGAAACAGGTCTACATCAGGATATAAGATACTCCATGGGATCTACTCATGTAACACAGAGGAAGCCTGTTGATAAAATAACAAGTAGTAAGAATCGCATCTCCTAGTAACTATACGGAACACTATTCTGGATAAGTAAAGCTCTAGCTGTATCCAGAATATGGCGGTGTTTCCTTTCAGTAATCCCATTTTGCTGCGATATGTGAGGACATGATGTCTGATGCACAATACCTAGTGATCCATACAAATCAGCCAGTTTCTTTGTACAAAACTCTAATGCATTTTCTTATTGCACACACCAAACTGATTTTTCACAAACATCATAAATTGCTGAATTAAAGAACCAACTTCCGATTTATTCCTCATTAAAAAGGTCCATGATAAGTATGAAAAATCATCTACAAATAACAGATAATATCTAAAATTTTAGCGGTTTGCCATACGGCTAGGACCTCAGATATCACAATGTAGCAAATCGAAACAAGCTAAATTGGTAGACTGGATAGATGCTTTTTCAGCTGACATGGTGATGCTTTTTCAGCTGACAAGCATCACACTGAATCTTCATGGCAGGAGACAAGCGAGGGATGATACGGAGTAGCTTGTCTAGTGAAGGGTGCCTAGTCGTTTGTGCCACTGCAAGGCACTTCTTGCAGTAGTAGTCTGACAGGCCACAACAACTGGACTCTGAACCAGCCGGTACACCCCCTCCTCATGGCCACCACCAATCGTCCTCCTCATCATGCGGTCCTGAAACGTGCATCCAGCAGCATCAAAAATAACATGACAATTCAACTGCTTAGTAATAGAACTAACAGATAGCAGTTGCATTGTTATGTCAGGCACTGTATATACATAAGCAAGATACAGGAAGGGTGTAACAGATACCCCTCACCACAAATGGGGGCATGTCTACCATCTGCCAGCTGTACTGAATGTTTTTGTGGTGTCTTCTACAATTTCCTAAAGTACTGGGAGTTTCCTATCAAATGATCGGATGCACCGGAATCAATCAATCATGACCCATTTGTACCTGATGTAGATGCATAGGTTGTAGTGCTGGAGGACTAAGGCTGCTCGTGGGTCAACTGTACTAGCTGCTGCACAACTACATCATAGTCTACCTCTGGAAGGGACACTGCCTCAGTGGTTACACCCGGAGATGTTGTAACAGAGACTTGGTTGGCAATAGTAGGGCGGTTAAGTTTATTTCAACACTTGGCCTCAACATGGCCAAGTCTACCACAGTAAGTGCATGTAGGCTTGCCACGACCATTATCAGTTCGCCCCCTGCCTTTGCCACGAAAGAAGCCACATTGACCGTCACGAGTGCTAATTGCTGCATGAGTCGAAGAGGTGTTGGTAATAACTGCATCATGAGTAGGTTGAATCTGCATCCTATTCAGCCTCTTGTACTCAGAGAGAGAATTTGAGAATGAGCTGCAGAATAGTGATCACCAAGGTTTTAAAAAATGCGATGCGGTACCGAGGTGGTTTGCCTTCATCGAGGCAAGGCGTAAGCCTCGAGGCGGTTGAGACGTAAGCCTCGAGGCGGTCGAGACGTAAGCCTCCAGAATTGCATAAAAAACATAGAAAAAGGAAATGATATATACTTATTAAGTGCTAATAAGAAAATAATAATCTAAATAATACACTTTCATAACATTTTCTCTATCAAAAGAATGAAATTAATCCCAAAATCCTAACCAAGCCCTACCAAGATCTAAACTTTCCCCTCAAACCCTAAAGCACACCTCAAAACTCATCCTAAAGATATTTGACAATGATGACACACAATCAAGTAAATCAAGAAAAAAAAAAACACAAAACCCTAAGCACCTTGATGATAAATGCAAATGCATAATAAACTAACAATGATATTTAACACGATGCGTAGTAAATATATTTAACAACAGTGCATAGTAGACCCAAATTTTAACACTAAAGATATTTAACAACCTAAGCCTCATACAATGCACAATAAACATTAAATTTTAACAACCTAATCTTTAGTATTTTCTCACTAAAGATATTTACTACGAGTCTACGACAACATATCGAGAACTATATTTCACAATGGGTTTTTCTCACAGTAAATCCTAAGCAAAAGCTGCAAAACAACCATCGAAGAACCAACTTGACCGCCGGCGATGCTCCTCTGACACTGCTGCAGCAGTTGCACCACCGACGATGCTCCTCCAACGCTGCTGCGGCGATGCTCCTCCTCCGACACTGCTGCAGTAGCTGCATCATCGGCGATGCTCCTCCAATGCTGCTGTGGTGATGCTCCTCCTCGAGCTCTAACGCTGTTGCAGTAGTTGTACCACCGACAATGCTCTTCCTCCGACGTTGCTGCGGCGGTGCTCCTCCTCAAGCTTTGACGCTGCTGCAGCAGTTACACCTAAACTAGTTGAGGCTGTGCCTCATGTGCGCCTCACCACCTCTAGCGCCTCGGACCGCCTCGACTAACGCCTCTTGAATGCACCCCGAGGCTACCGCCTCGAGGCTATTTGGGGCCATCTTGCCTTGAGGCGTACGCCTCTATAGCCTCGAGGCGTGATTTTTAAAACTATGGTGATCACTCAACCCTGCAAGAATCATGTGGGCTGCAAACTCCTTCCTATGATCCCTGCATGTAGAGGAAGTACACATCGGCCTACATGCATTATATTTCTCCAATAGCCCCTTCATAGTGGAGTAGTACTATGATAGATTCTTCTCTTACTTGAGATGGCATAAATCATAATTGATCTGGAATACTTGAGTTGAATTCAACTCATGTGAATAGGCAGTCTTCAAGCCATCCCACATCTCTTTGGCAGAAATGTAGTACATAACTTCATCGCCAATTCGAGGAATAACGCTATTCAAGATCCAGGCCCTGATTCCAAGTTGTATATTTTCCTGGTTTCTGCTTCGGTGGTGCTTCCTGTAAGCACATGCTTCTTCTCATGACCTTCCATAGTGACAAGGATGGTTGAAACCAACAGGGGTAATTGGTCTCATCTAATTTAGTAATCGGAGAAAAGAAGAGGCTCTTATACACCCTGCTTTCTGTACTCTGTTCTGAAGACACCTTAGCATTAGATTGAGCCATGATAACTCCAGACACACAGAAACAAACCCAGATGCTGATATGAAATCCTGGATCAAACACCAAAAGCCTAGGGAATACACACCTCAAGAATCAAGCAATCATGGGAATACACACCTCAAATCAGATCAGAAGATCAAAGAAATCATACTACACATAGGAAGGTTCTTGATTCAAAACTTCATCTCACAATATTCAAGAACCTTCCTACGAAGTTCTTGAAAACAAAGATCCCTTTCTCCAACGGTAGGGAGAGGCAGAAGTGGTGGTTGGGTGCTGCAGCTGTCGATTGCGCTACTGCAGCATGCACACCAAGGCACGGTGGTGCACTACAGCAGCTCCAGGCCGAGACGTAGCCCCCTGTGCGAGGATAGTGTGCTGCATCAGGGGCGCTGATTGGCTACTGCAGTGCGGCAGCGAGTTGTTGTAGTAGCGGCGGTGATAGCCTGCTGCAGTGCGGAGGTGATTGGTAATGTTGCTGCTGCTGTGGCAGTGATGCGACGTCGGTGCTGCCACCGGTGGTGGTGGCAGTGGTGGTGGCGTCCAACAATGGGGATTGAGGTAGGGTTAGGATTTCCTTTTTTGGTGGTGTCCCCAACCTGATGTTCTGATACCAAGTTGAAAAGAATGTCTATTATTTTACCAAGTTGTCCCTATATCTCTTTATATAGAGTGAGGTAAGGAAAAATTACAACATAAGTTCAACAAGGATAAACAGAATAAAAAATAGCCCCTCACAACAAAACGTAACTCAATCATCTCTAATTCAAATAAAATTTAACACCGATTTTTCTTATATTAATTGATTTGCATTTCAAAGTTTCATGGGGATATGTAATTCATAGTCAAAATTAAAAATGTAAGCGGCGGTGGCACCATTTTACCTTATATATGTATATGCATGCATGTATTTATACACATATGTATGTATACACACATATATGTATGTATATATTTGTATGCGTGCATGCCACACACACACACACATATATATATAGGGAGGGTGTGTCTTATTTGATATACTGATATATGAATACTATTTTAGTGAAAATTGAGGGATTCAAATTATTTAATAAAAACATGAAGTGAATGAAATTTTATTGGAATTGGCCTAATCTTGGCATCTTTGTCAAATGAGGTTAAATTTTGGAATATTTTGGACATTGAAATTGATCTCACTTTATATAGGGTGTAGGATTGTCGGATTGACTTAAAATGTTGTACATAATAAGAAGTAATTTCAATAACTAAAATTTCATTTTAAATTGATACTCAGTGAACAATATTACCCTTGGCTTAGTGATGGTGTTGCCTTGTCTTATTTCTGACTACACTCCTTTTGCATGGAGTTCTAGGGAAGGCATATCCTTTTTGGGACCTATTTCAAGTTCGAGAGCTCGTGGCTTCTCTTGGAGGGCTCTAGGAACAAGGCCGATGCATAGAGGAGGAAATACAATCCCATTGGTCATTGGACCCTTGTGTATTAGAAACTGTAGTCCTTTTGTTGAGAATAAAGGTTGCTTTGAAGGGCAATAAGATTAGATTTATAAAGGAGCTTCTAAATGGCAACTTCTGTCTTGATCGGTTGGAAGGCACTTTTGATCCGACAAAGGTAGAGGGTGGATCTTAAATAGAAGATTGGGGTTGAGGACAAGAAAGATGAGGTGGTTTGGGGGTAGAGATCTAGATAGCTAGGGCTCAAGGGACATGAATACTAAGTTCTTTCATGCATATGCAAATGGGAGGAGAAGGCAAGATTGGATTGACTCCATCAAATCTGGCCAAGAGGTTTTCATGGTGAGGTCATAGGTGGGTGGAGCTTTTGTTGACTACTATCACTACCACTTCACAGATAGGGGAGAAAGAATTTGACACCTTGGGATATACTGCCCTATGAGATTGAGTCTGGACAACGTAGCTTCCTTGATGAGCCCATATTCAGAGGTGTGGAGAGCATTATGTTTCTTGAAATAAGAGAGGTCTCCTAGAAGTGATGGCTTTTTGATTGTCTTCTTGAAAGAATTTTGGCAACTTGTTAAGGATGCTTTGGTGTCTCTCACAATAGGAGAGGAGTTTTCTAGACTTAATGTCTTCTCGTTCCTCCTACATAAGGGGAATCTGTAGAGACGTAGAGGGTGGAGGATTATAGGCCATTGCATTATCCAATTTCCGATTGCTAATGGTCTTGGATGGATTTGTTAACATGGTGCAATTGACTTTTATCAATGGAAGGTCCATTTTAGTGAATTATGTGGTGAAATTAGAGTTTTTTTTCAATGTGGAAGAGGGAGGGAAGAAAATCTTCCAGTGGACGGTGGATTTCTTCAAGGCTAACGACTCTTTGGATTGAAGATTTCTTTGGTCTTTTCTTCAATATTAAGGATTCCCATAATAGTGGGTGTTATGTGGCCTGTTTTATTATTTCTTTATGTATGAGTGTGTGCTTGTAATTTATCCTTTTGTGCCTCATAATAGTGGGTGTTGAGTTATGTGGCCAATTTTATTATTTCTTTATGTATGGGTGTGTGCTTGTAATTTCCCCTTTTGTGCCTCTATATAAGGCACATAAGGTTTCTCAAAGGAATTGAATCACTCATTTGTCCTGTTATGGCTTCAGAGCAGCAGTCTTAGATCAGTGTCCAGGTACCCCACTAACCCTAGCCCTCCTTACACCTCCAGCTAAACCCCTCTTCTCTCTCTTCCTTGGGCGCTATCGGCCCTTGTTCACCACCGCCGGCCCAGCCAAGGCAGCAACACCCCCTAGCGTCGCCACCAAAGGCCAACAACAGCGACAATTGGGGCTAGCACTAGCGCCAAGGGCTGCTGGGGCGATTCAAATAGCCATCTAGGCTGTTGTAGCACCATTTTGGTGCATCTGCCAGGTGTAGCAACCTTGTTGTCGTGTTCACCGCCAGCCCCTCTGCAGCGTGAAGCGGTGCCTCTCCGGGTAGGGGTGATGTAGTTGTCGCCCTCCTTCCTCCTCTAACAACGTTAGAGCAAGACATAGGAGGAAGAGGCAATCCTACTGAGGCCTCTTTTAGCCCTGGTAGGCTGTTGCTACGCTTGATTCAAATTTCTTGGATCTACATATGTCCTAAATTACATATCTCGACGTGATTTTCATATACATGATTTGATTTCTTATCCAAGTACTTGATTATTTGATTCTTGCAAATTAGGTGCTATGGAAGACATGAAGATTCCTCCAGTGACTCGATGGGGGAAATCTCTACCACGAGCACATTTTCCTTTATGCAGGGGGCCTCTATTAAGTTGGATGGTACCAACTTTCTTCTTTGGTCCACGTCTTTCTCCTGATTTGTGGGTTTGCATCAAAAAAGTACATTCTTACCTAGGATGAGCCTGCAGTCAAGACAACAAACTGGGAAGCAGATAATGACTGGGTAGCCACCTGTATGCTGAATAGTATGAAGGAACCAATTTCCAAGTAAGTCATGCCCCGTGCCTCTGTCACATGGTATCTTTTCCTACTAGTAATAAAAGACCTGAGTCTTCTTTTTGTCTTATTTATGCTAGTGTTTGGGGCTTGTACCAGGTCAAGAGTCTTAGGGGATTTCGTTATTTTTTGGTCCTTGTGGATTATTATACCTGTGTTTATTAGGTATTTGTGATGGAGAAATCAGAAACTCTTGTATTGATCAAAAAATTTGTTAATGATATAAAGACTCAGTTTTCTATTCTTATTCGCATATTTTGCACTGATAATGGACTTGAATTTGTGAATGCTATTTGGGCTCAGTTTTTTCAGCTCTTAGGTATTGTTCACGAGCCTTTTTGTGTTCATACATTCCAATAAAATGGGGTGGCTGAGCGTAAGTTGAGACATTTGCTTGATGTTGCTCTACTCTTATGTTTCAAATGCATGTTCCCACTACTTTTTGGGCGGATGTAGTTCTCATAGTAGCATTCTTAATCAATCGTGTTTCTTTGTCTATTTTGGGTGGAAAAATCCCTTATTCTGTCTTGTTTCCTGATCGAGATGATTTTTGTCTACCACCTAACATCTTTGGTTGTGCTTGTTTTGTTCACTTGTTCAAAGTGGACAAACTTGCTCGATCAATTAATTGCATCTTTGTGGGCTATTCTAGAACACATAAGGGATATAGGTGTTTTGACCCCGTGGCTCATCGGTTTTATGTCAGTAAGGATATCACCTTCTTTGAGGAGATTTCATATTACTCTGCTACTGGAAAGTGTTCCACTATTCCACAGGATGCACCACTTCCCATGCTCACTGCTGTGCCTTCAGTTTCCTCTGAGCTTGCTGTACAATAGACAAATGTCCCTTCTGCTACTTTCCTTAGGGTTGTAAAAATAATCAAACCCGCCCAACTTGACCTGAACCTGACCCAAATAATGGACCTGAACTCGTTTACATTAAACGAGTTTTAACATGTTTAACCTGTTAATCAAATGGGTCAGGTTTGGGTTTACCCTCATGTACCTGCCCAACCTGATTAAGGTCTTCGGTTAGGATGTATCTCTCCCTTCCAGTGTCATTGTAAATGATGATGCATAATTTTCTATTGCCATGGTAGGATAGAATTTTCTGTCCATTTTTTCTAATGAATGGATACTATCATTGTGTGAATTATGCATGTCTTCGGCTTAAATAAGTTATATTGGAAATAGCTCCATGCTTGGATGATTAGAGTATATATGCTTTACAACTCATTCTTTTTATAAACTTCGTTTAACCCATTTAACTTATTCAAACCGTTTAACCCATTTAATGTTTAACTCATTTAACTAGTTAAATTAAATGGGTTAGATGGGTCGGGTCGGGTTTGGCGAGTGTAAATAGGTCAGGTCGGGTTTGAGTATACATACTCGTTTAATAAATGGGTTGGACTCGACCCGATCTGTTTATAAATGGGTTTGTTCTAAATGGGTCGGGTCCAACTTAATCGGACCCGACCTGTTTGACGAGCCTACTTTTCCTAGGCATCTCGAGGTTACTGTTGAATGGTCGAATTGCTACGCTAACGTGTTAGGTTTTGGAGAACCTATCGTTGTAGTTTGAAAGCGAAGAACTCGTGTTCAACAAATAAAATTTATACCGAAATTGAAATTCTGGGTCGAACACAGGGAGGCAGACGTTTGATTTAAAAATTATGCGTTTCTTTTTATTTGTCACGAAGTAATTCAATTTAAAACTATCTAATTATTTGCAATAAATAGAAGAGAGAGGGTAAGAGAGAGAATATTACACATAAAAATAAAAAATGAGATGTAGAATAAACAGAGAGTTTATCATTAAGGAAATTGTTCATTACAACTAGAAAGCATAACACAATTGTACTAGAAAGCGATAAATTTACTCTAAAAAGCATTAAAAGAATGGAGGGAGAAATGTCCTCGACGATCGCTTGAAGGACGAGCAGAGCTACTCTAGAAAGCAGTAAATTTATACTAGAAAGCAGTAAAAAGAATAGGGAGAGAGAAATCCTCCTCGACGGTCGCTTGGAGGACGAGCCGGACGGGACGACGCCTGGACGAAGCAGAAGAATGGGAACGGAGCAGCACGCTGTCGTCACGGGATCTACTTCCGAAGGGGGACGAAAATTTGGACTTTATTTCGCGAGAAGCATCCCGGGTGTGGGGCAAGCTTCTCTTGAGCTTTGGAGAGGTAGAGAAGAGAAGGAAGGGATGGGAATTTCGTATGGAGGGGGTCTCCTTTTATACCTGCAAGGAGTGGGGGCAAATGGGTCATTACATCTTTAAAACAATAAATGAGGGGCCTTTAGTGACGGATAAAATCGTCACTAAAGCTCCAACGTGGGCGTAGTACCCGTGCCCACGCGCGCCTCAGCTGTGCTCTTTCTCAACGCCCGCCTCAGCTCCGACGTTCTTTAATTCTCAGCCGTCTGATTGTGAGATCGGACGGTTTAAGATGCATCTTCACCCACTGTTGAGCGCCTGCCTAGCGCGTACGATCGCGCATCCTTGTCGCACATGTAATAGCGCGTGAACGCTATCGGTGGATCTGAGCCGCCCGACGACGATCCAACGGTCGCCAGCGCTCGCTCGCCCGCGCCTTTCTCCCCTTTGCTGCAGCTCGAACCCGCGGTTGCAGCTCACGCAAGCGCTCTCGACCGCTGCGCTACGAGGCGCGGATGGTCAAGGGGGCGTTTTTAGGCGCGGCTGTCCACAGCCGTTGGATCAAGATCCAACGGTGTAGAGGGAGCGGGTGCGGGGACTTCAGAGATTGTATGCGGCCGTTTGGGCGGTCGAGATGGCGCCACGTGGCGCCATCTTGGCCGTCCATCTTATGGATGTTTTAGATGGTGCCACGGATGTCGGATTGACTCGATTTTTGCGTCGGTGGGCTGCGATCATCGATCCGAATTCATCCGTGCGGTTGGATTTGTCATTTGAAGTGCGGATTTACACCATCCTGGCCCTTGATCTTCTAGGGTTCCCCGGTCACTATCTGATGCTACGGATGTTTGATTAGGGCGATCTTGGAGTCGTTAATCTCCAATCGTCACCCTGATCACATCCATACGGTTGGATCTTCGATCCGGGACCCTGATAAAATGTTTGCCCTGTCCAAGCACATAAAATGATACAATTAACCTCCATTTTATTTAAACTACTCTAAATGCAAGATGATGCATGTTATGCAATATTTATAGCATGCAATGCAATCCTATGCTTAAGAACATGCATAAATAGACATCTTAAGTAGTGTAAATGTGTTTACATCAGTTACAGACACCTTTTCTAAATACTTCCAGCATAGGCCTGCATCCACCACATCTTTAGTGAGCCTCTTTCTGCTATACTTGCTCAGTCCTCTGCTGATCCTGCGAATTCTACAAGAGATCTAGAGCCTACAACACCTGAGGTAAATGATGTGGATCTTCCTATTGCTCAGAGGAAGTCAAAGAGGTCTTGTGCTACGTGTTCAGTTTCAAATTGTCATTTGTTAATTTTGCTGTAGTAGGAAGACTTTATCTTTTATGGTGGACAGCCATCATATTCCGGGGAATCATGTAGAGGCCTTCTAGGATCCTTCTTGGACCTTAAGCATGCAAGATGAGATGGCAGCTCTCCAATCTAGAGGGACCTGAGAGCTTGTTGACCTGCCCCTTGGTGCTGCTGTAGAGGGGTGTAGGAGGGATGCTTACCCTTAAATGCCATCTAGATGGTTTAGTTGAAAGATTCAAGACCCGATCAGTTGCTAAAGGTTAAGTTGACATTTAAAATAAAGTAGAAGCAATAATATCAAAGCAATAATCAATTTATAATGCTTGGGTTTACGTGAAAACGCTGCTCACGAAGAACCAATGTTGTAAAGTCGGTGGTTGGTATTCAGTTGGCCAAGCCACTGACTAAGGAGTATACGGTATGCGGGGGAGTAGTCGAGTACTCGGTTGGGCATTTTTTAAATAAATAAATACACACACACACAACCAAGGCAAGGATTAAGGAGAGAGAGAAGCAGCTGTAGGTGCAGTACCAGTAGTAGCAGTAGGCTGAAGTGGCAGGGCATTGGCAATGGCATGGTGCTTAAAGCAGTAGCAGCGACAGCGTTAGTGAAGGTGAAAGGGTTAAAGGGCAAGGCGATGATCGGAGAGGGAGAGGAAGGGGCGATCATGTGGAATCGTGGAGGATAGGGCGATGCTCTGTCAGGTCGAAGTAAGGGGCTGTCGCAGTTTACCTATAGGAAGAAGCTCTGATCGTTTGGAGGAGGGTGTCACTTATTAGGTCGCGTATAGGTTTCGAACAAAAGGGGTGGGAGGCACGAAGGGTGTCAGGGCAAGTGGGGGTTAACTTTATCTATTTATATTAACCTCTATGCAAAAAGCAGCCTATTACTCGGCTGACTACACTGACTACTTGGCCGAGTAGTTAGCGTTGCCGACTGTAAGACCGTGTATAGCTTATTCAGTCGGAGGGGGGTGCGACTAGGATTACTCGGTCGAGTAGACTGATTTTTACATCAGAGCGAAGAGCAGGGGGAAAATCATGAGAGAAGTGTCTCAATAAGGCGTCTATCTCTGTATTTATTCTCAAAGGAATAAGTGGGGGGTACACGCTTATTTATAAGCCACCACATAAGTAACAGTCTCATTCCATTATGTGAGACTAAATAACCACTACACAATTTTCTCAACACTCCCCATTAAGCTGGAGCATATAATGCTAAGCTTGTAACATAAAGAAACCCCTTTACACAGCAAAACAAACAACACTCTCAACAAGTACAATTGACTCCCCTCCGCAGACGACAGTTACATTCTTGTTCATGCTTGTAGGCAGGTATGCTAATGACGACACATCAGACCAGCTGGAGCTTAACGAGGAATTGTTGTAATTGGTTCTAACAAGGGCCTCTCCTCTAGAGATATTAACTGGTGTTGGTGGCTCCCCATTTAGTATCCCTAACATGGGGTCTTCCTCTGAAGATCTCGAAACTAGATCTCTCTCTCTGGAGTCCACAAAAATTGGATCTCTGACATAGAAACCTGAAATGGGCTTTTTTTTTTTCTCCGAGGACCTCGAAACTGAATCTCCCTCTCTGGAGTCCTTAAAACTCTGGACCTCCCAAAGTTATTTCTTATGTGGAGTCCAAGAACAAGAGACTCTCGAATGGGGGATGACTATAATGGCATCTACACTCTCACTTTCTCCCATACTCATATGAGAAAAGAAGATAAGAAGAAATACAATAAAAAATAATGATCATAAAAACTAGATAAGAGCTTCTCTACTTCTCTTCAATTCAAACTCTTTTTTTTCTTTTTCCTTTGATATATATATTTTTTCTTTGATTTTTTCTCTTCATTTTTTTCCTTCTTTCTCCTTTCTTTCCTTTTTTTTTCCCTTCTACTTTCTTTTCTTTCTTTCTTTTTTTAAAGGACTAAACATAACAAACGGAACGGTGGGGCACGTAAATGACCTAAACACAATAAAGATCATGACTTCAGCACATATCTCCATCGCTGGTGGCTTCTTCTGGTCCATCGCTAAGATCCATGTTGATCGTCGCAATCTTCACGTTGTGATCTCGTGACCTCTTCTCCTTGCCTTCTTCATCCCCACATCATGCGCCATCACGACCCCTCGACTCTACGTGCTGCCCTAGTGGGGGTCGAGGGAGGTGTGAACTGTGTTGGCCACCGTGCGAGTCGCAAGGGTGTTCGCGTGGCAGGAGTCCTTTAATCTTCGCCGAGCCACAACTGGCGGATCCGGCGGATTGGGTTGCTGGCCTCTGCTACCTACTTCCCCAACTTCTGCTGTCACATGCCCCTCATCTTTGTGGAGCCCTTCGAGGAAGTGGTGACCTTGGCGACAGTAGCAGAAGAGGCCTTCGTGGGTGGGGCCCTCTTTCGAGTCCCTCAAGAGCCTTTTCTTATTCCTCGTCGCATTGCCTGGGGGAACTCTTCGTCGAGCGGTATGCCCATCTTGGCGGCCTACTCCAGGCCGTTGTAGAGGTAGGAGGGGCTGCAACTCACCATCGCAGCACGAGTCCGATGGCATCGTCATGTTGCTCCTTGTTGCCATGCAATCCATGCGGTCCACCACGATGAACATCATTGTGGAGTAGTCCACCTTCAACGGTGGTGCAACCATCGACACGGCCACCACCGACGTCATCACCAATATGATCACAAACACAATCGCAGTGACTTGCCATTGTGTCTTGATGCTCCTCAAACTCGATTTGGACCTTATCTCGATCTTCTGCCATTGTCTCCTCTCAATAGAGAACTCTAAGAATAATGAAATAAAGATCCTAAGAAAATAATTATCTAAGAGCGACTTGCTCTGATACCAAGTTGACATTTAAAATAAAACGAAAGCAATAATATCAAAACAATAATCAATGCATCACACTTTAGTTTACATGGAAACCCCACTCACAAAGAATGGGGAGAACCATGGGAGAAGTGCCCCGATAGGGTGCGTATCTTTGTATTTCTTCTCAAAAGAATAAGTGTGGGGTACGTGCCTATTTATAGGCCATCATACACATGACAAAGTCCCACTCCACTATGTGGGACTAAATAACCACTACATGATTCTCTCAACAGGTTATACAGAAACCTTCGGCATTGATTAGTTTGAGACTTTTTTGCCTGTTGCTTTCAGTATAGATTGTACTCTTTATGGTAGTAAATAGTGATTGGTTGATTTTTTAGTTGGATATTAAAAATTCATTCCTCTATGGTAATCTCAAGGAAGAGGTGTCTATGCAGCAACCCCCAGGCTTTATGAGTAAGGGGGAGTGTTAAAAGGTATGTAGATTAAGTCTATTTATGGTCTTAAGTAGAGTTTACGGTTCTGGTTTGAGATATTTAGTAAAATTGTTTGAGAATATGACTTTACTAGATCCACAGTTGATCACTCAGTTTTTACCATGCATAGAGTTACTGGCTTAGTTATTCTTATCGTGCATGTCGATATTTTGCTTACAGAGAGTGATAAAGAAGGTGCAAAGGCTGCCAATACTTTCTTATACTCTTAGTTTGTGACTAAGGATTTGGGACTGATAAATTATTTTCTGAGCATTGAAGTGCGGCACATGGATGGTAGTCTTGTCACAGAGGAAATATGTGCTAGACATTTTGAGAGAGGTAGAAGTGCTTGGCTTCAAACCTGCTAGTGTCCCAATGGACTCATCTATACCACTTGCAGATTCAGAGAGTCTACTACTTGAGGATGTGACCATGTATCGTGCAGTGGTGGAAAAGCTCCTATATTTGACAATTATGAGACCGGATATTTCCTTTGTTGTTGGAAGACTCAGTCAATTCATGCAGTCTCCTAGAGAGATATACTAGGATGGTGTGTGCTAGGTGTTGAGGTATCTTAAATAGGCTCCTGGAAAAGGGCTTTCCTTCAGAAGATGTGGTTATCTTTATATATGGGGCACATGAGGATAGGAGATCTAGTACAGGCTATTGCACCTATATTGGTGGCAATCTTGTCACCTGGAGGAGTAAAAAGCATAATGTAGTCTCAAGATCAAGTGTTGAGTTTAAGTATAGGGCAATGGCCCATACTACATGTGAGCTGCTGTGGGTGAGATCTATTTTGTAGGATTTATGAGTGCCTATCGCAGGTCCTACTCCCATGTATTGTGATAATAAAGTAGCTACTTTTATTGCAAACAACCCAGTATTCCATGAGCGAACAAAGTATATAGAAGTAAACTGTCACTTCATCAGAGATGCCATTCTAACAAGGAAGATTTCAACACCCTATATTGCCATTGGAAATCAGCTTGCTGATATCTTTATAAAGGCACTCTCTAAGAAGCGTCTTGAGGAGTTGTGTTCTAAGTTGAGCATGTCTGATATGTATGCTTCAGCTTAAGGGGGAGTGTTGAGTTATGTGGCTTATTTTATTATTTCTTTATGTATGGATGTGTACTTGTAATTTTTCCTTTTGTGCCTCTCTCATGGGATTTTTCAAAGGAATTGAATCGCTCATTAGTCCCATCAGTGGGTTATGTGGATGAAGACTTGCATTACTTCGACCTCCACCATTCTCATAACTAGCTTCCTTGAGGAAGGATTCGACCCTTGCACAGGGTGTGCCAGGGATGTCAAGGAGCACCTTTCTTCATCCTTGCAATTTACCTCTTGTGCTCTGTAAGTGTGTTGCATTTGCAGGTTTTGGTGCAAAGAGAGAAGGGCTACTATTTTAGCTATCCTGGAATACACGACTATCCTCTTCATTAAAGGATCGATGGTTGAAGCTATAATGGGCCAAATTACTAATGCAGATCTTTAGGAGGCCTCTGGATTGAAAATTAACAAAAATTGGGTTTTACCATCCCAACATCTTTAAGTATGCCCTTTCTTTTTAAATTTAATATAGTGGATGGCTATGACCTTCGGTGACTATCCTTCTCCCTTTCCGTGGCAGGAAAAATGAAATGCCATATTTTGAAAAGAAATCCTAACCTTTTATATATAGAGTAGTAGGATGGAAAAATTACAAGCAAGTTTACCAAGGAGATAAAAATATCAAAGGACAAAGAAATATATAACTCTAATACTCTTTCTCAAGTTGGAGCTTAAATATCTATTAAGTCCAACTCGTTCCACATAAATAGGTCTCTTCTTTGGCAATGCCTTCGTGAGGATGTTAGTAAGCTGAAGCTTGGAGGAAATATGAGTGATAATCTTCCTTTTGATATTGTGTTGCTTATTGACAGTTCATCTCAATATGTTTTGTCCTCTCATGAAAGATACGATTCTAGGCAATGTAGGTGGCAAACTTATTGTCACAAATCATAGGAACTGGTGATTGTACTTGGATCCCATCTTCTAGAAATGAGATAATACACATCACCTGGAAGTGTGAGCCATTGCTCTTTACTCTACCTCAACATTGGAGTTGGCAACAATAGTCTGTTTCTTGTTGTGTTAAGACATAAGATTGCCCTCCCAAGATGATAACATACCTTGTAGTAGACTTTCTATCTTCAACTGATCTGGCTAGTGTTGTAAAAATCAATAGTTGGTATTCAGTCGGTCAGGTCATTGACTGAGGAGTATACAATATGCGGAGTAGTTGGGTAGTACTCAGTCATATACATATATATATATATATATATATCATTACGTAAAAGTAAATTATTTTCAAGCTCAAGGTTATAAAATAAGCTACAAACAATAATTCCAATGAAATAAAAGCACATGTTCAAAGTAACTAATCATCAAAATAACAGAAAACACATATGAAGTACACTTCTAAAGTCAGTATTCATCTTTCTCATCCAATAACAAGGGAATATCCTCTTCATCTTCATCTATTTCTTCAAAATTAGCTTCTTCAAAGTCAAGTGGTGCTATCAATGCTGTTGTACTAGAAGCTTCTTTGCTTTTGCGAAGTCTTTTGCTTCTTCTTGGTGGTATAACATCTTCAGCATTACATGCCTCTACCGCAACCTCCCAAATGAGCCCTAAATCTAGGAAAATTTCATCTTCTCCAACTTCTTAATCAAGAACCCATGCCATTGCATGTGCAAGATCTTTTGAAGCGAAGGGATCCTTTCTTGCTCCCTTTTGTTGACGTTGCTTCAATTTAGTATTGAAGTGCACATAGACTAAGTCGTTCAACCTCTTACTTGTCAACGTAACTCTATCTTTCGAATGTATTTGCAAATCAATAACAAAAATTTATAAGGTATAGAAGGTGAAAAGTCTTATACATAATAAGCCATTAGTTAGGCCATTACCCTTTGGAATGTACTCCAATTCCTCTCACATCTGAATGTTGTAGAGGTTAAGTTGAGGATTTCATTGTCACTGCTTGCAAATTGGGTGCTTCACTTCCATACAGGGACCATTAATTAGCTACTAAATGAATACTATTAGTCAATTGGTGTAAACTCCATAATCCAATTTAAAACAAGCCTTGGAATTGAAATATAGAATTACATCATTGATAGACCTTTGCCTTACAACTAATGGCTTGTCGAATATTCCATAGCTAACCTTATAGTCAATCTATTACTTTCTTGTGATGATATCTTGCAGTTATAAATTGGGATAAAATTACTTAATTCAATCTATCAATTTTGATTTTACCGCTACATTCTTTTCCAACATTGTATAATTTTTGTAGAAGTAATATAGGTTGAGGAAATATGTAGCCATGCTGAGAGATGTATCAAGTCGTCTTTTTGTTTTCTTCTCTATTGCATCCAAGAATGGTTTACAAGATAGCTCTTATCTTTGCAGTTAAAGCATGCCTTCACCTTCTCTTTTGCCTCTTCTAAGCCTTCATACACAAAACCCATAGATGGTTTCTTATTTGAATCGATGAATTGTAGTAATCGAACCAAAGGTGTAAAGATCCTTACTACAATTGTAATTTGGTTCCAAAAAACTATTGAAGTTGCATGCACCCTATCTTGATGTTTTGACCATTTGCATCTTTGCCATTCATCAGAAGAGAACATCAATCTTAATTTTTCCTTCTCCAAGATACTTTGCAATGTAAGAAATGTAGTGGCAAATCTTGTTCGCTCAGGCCTTATGATATCTTTTTGCTGTGTGAAGTGACACAACATGCTTAGAACCTGAGGCTGAGTATGGCTATATATGAATACAGTGAGCTTCCTTATTCTTGCAATTCAATTTCTTTTCTTGGGCTCTATTTCAATCACTTCCAACACCAAATCAATGGTGTGGGTAGCACATGAGGTCCAAAAAATTTGTGGACACTTTATCTTCAACAACATTGCAGCAACCATGTTGTTTAAAGCATTGTCAGTGACAATCTGAACAACATTTTCCTCTCCAACCTCCTTAATGCATGCAACAATCAAGTTGTATATGTAATCGGTAGTGTGAATCATTAGAAGTATCAACTGACCTCAAAAAGCTAATACCAAGGAGGCAATGGATGCACAAGTTTATGATACTCGTTCCACTCCTATCAATTCATGCATCTGTCATAATGGAACAACCAATGATTTTCCACATCTTCGTGGGATTCTCTAAGTTCTTATGAGTCTTCTCTGTTGCCTTCTTCAGAAATGAGACAACGATCTCATAACGTGCAAGAGGCTTTATCCCTAGACCATACCTCCTAATAGCCTTAACCATCTAATTCCAACAATCATTCTCAGTGATTGCATTAAAAGGAATCGTGTTAATGTAGGCCCATTCACATATATACTCGCAAACCTTATCCCTTTGGTCCTTTGTAAAAGCATCCTTAATTGTATTCTGTTGCAAGTTATCCTTTGTAAGAACTTGCACTTCTTCAATAGAATCGGATGCTCTGGGCTTCTTTCCTTCCCTACCCAATTCAGTTGTGCTTGGATTACCCCTAGTTGATGGTGTGACGTGAATCTCATTTCGAAGCTTTTTAAGTGCTTTTGCCTTAGTAGCCTTCTTCTTTGGGATAGAATCCATATACTCCTTGATGAGCTTTTTTGTCTCCTCAACTTTCGAGCAGGGTGCCGTATTGCCACGGATATGAGCCAAATGTTGCTTGAATCTATGGATCTCACCCTTCATCATCTTCGTACAAAGTCTACAACAAATAATATGGGGATCCACTTTGTTTGGGAAGTCTTCATACTTCCATTCAGGATCACTTGATCTTGGTGGGACGTAAAACATATCTGAGCGTGATTCACCACCGAATCTAGGATTTGCAGAAGTCATAATTCCACAAATTGACAGAATTCACCTAAAAAAATACAAACATAAAAAATTAATATCAAATACAATTATACAAGTTTATATAACCCTAGCCTAAAGGAAGCTAGAACTTATCAAGCAAGAACCTATCAACTATATTACATATTTAAGAATTAACTATAAAAAACTATTAGAATTTTAACTTGTTAGTTGTTAAGCATGAAATAAAACTAAAAGTTATTTAATTATAGCAACCAAAGATGTAGCTAAAGTAGCAGCATGAAATAAAACTTTAACTTGTTAGATACTTAAATGTAGGAAACATTAAACCCCAAACCAAGGAACCATGGCAAGGAGAGAGAGGAGCATCAGTAGCTGTAGTAGCAACAGCAGCAGTAGGCTACATTGAAGGTGGTAGGGCATTGTCGATGGTGCGGTGTTCGAAGCATCATCAACAACAAGGCTCCTATTAGCAGTAGCAGCAGGGCGATCAGAGGAAGGGGTTGAAGGGCAATGATTGGAGGAAGGGGCGATGATGTGAAATATGAAGGGGCGATGATCTGATTGATTGAAGGAAGGGCTGTCACCTGTTGCATGTAGGGTTTCAATTTTGTGGGGCAGGAATGATTGGGCGCAACAGGGTGTCAGGGGGAGTCGGGAGGGTTGGGGTGGGGGTTTTATTTGACCTAGGAAAGTAATATTTAAATATACCCATGTATTTCTCTACGTAAAAAATGGGCTAGTACTTGGTTGACTACACCGACTACTTGGCTGAGTCATCGGTATTGTCGACTATAGGATCAATTATGGTCTATTCACTTGGGTGGGGGGGCGATTAGGATTGCTTGGTCGAGTAAGGTAATTTTTACTTCACTGGATTTGGCATAGTCAGCATCAGTGTAGGAAAGATATGTCAAGATGCCCGTTATCTCTATAGTAAAGTCACTTGCCAAGGGTCCCCTTCAAGTACTTAAGGATGAGGCATACATCTTGCAATGACTGTATTGTGGTTTGTTCATGAACGGATTGGCTCTACTCATTATAAAATTGATATTTAGCCTTGTAATGGTGTAGTACTGTAGCTTGTCGACTGTACTCTTGTATCTATGAGCATCCTTAAAGAGGGAATTGCTAGTCTCTCCATGTCTCCTCTACTCAACAGGTATAGTGGATGTCTTGGTGTCTAGGAGTTCTGCATCCTTGAGAATTTCCGGTGTGTACATTCTCTGAGAAACAATGTTGTCAAGGCTATCGCCTCAGGCTACCGGGCTACCAAGCAAAGGCGAGAAAGCCAAAGGTTGCCTTGGACCTATTCCAAGCCAGGGACTTCATCCGGGCTATTGCCTAGTCGCCTTCTTTGTCGTTTGGGTCGCCTTGCTCCTAATTCACTTTAGGTAATATCATAAGACTCTTATTTAGTCTTAAGTTACATATATTATAGATATGCTTGTGTTATGTATTGTTGTATATATATAATACATACATATATGTTATTGACAGCTTCTATATACTTAATTTTATTTTCTCTTTCTAACTTGGACTATTGTTTGTTTGTTAAAGACATATATGTATAAGTTATACATATACATATTATATGTTTGTGAAGATATAATTATGATATATTACAATTTAATGATATGTGTATGTATATATTTGTTATTGTCTACAACTCTCCAGTGACATATAACAATATATATACAAGTTATGGTATTAAGTTTATATTGTATTGTAAATATAGCATATTATAATACATGTTATTGTTTTGAGTATGACCTAGAGACACCCTTTTGGGCTAGCTGATCAACGAGATTAGTATGCGTAAAAGTTAGAGTTTGAAAATCCGTCATTGTAGTCGTATAAAAGTCCGCTATTAAATAAAATTTATAATCGAAACTCTGGTGAGTTTTGGGTCGAATACGGGGAGGCAAGCATTTAATCAAAAATTGCATTTATAATTATTGTCACGAAGTAGATTAGCTAGTTGAAACTATTCTACACTAGCTGTTCTACTTAAAGAATAAACAATAGAAGAAAGAGAGAATACTACAAAGAGAGAGAATAATACAGAGAAAAGAGAGAGAAAGAGAATCAATATTTGATAATCATCTGTTCATTACAACTAATTTCTATAACTAGAAAGCTGGAAATTTACACTAGAAAGCGATAAAAAGAGAAGTGGGTGAGAAGTTATCCTCCGCGATGGCTGTTTAGAGGACGAGTTGCGTTGTAGAGCGCTTGGACGATGGGGACGAGATGTTGGACGAGGGAGAACGGAGTTGGAGGACGGAGAACGAAGCATGGTGACGTCGCAGCAGGATCCGCTTCTCGAATGGTGGCAAGAAGGCAACTACGGGATGCTCTACGAAGGGGGTGAGAAGATAGAAAATTATTTTACTCTAGCTCTAATGGAGTATCCCAGGTATGGGACTAGCTCGTAGAGCCTTGGATGTGGTGAGAGGAGAAGGGATGAAGAGAATGAGGGGCATAGGGTCCTTTATGTAGTTGACGTACAAGAACAAAAAGGTCCTTTAAAATCTTAAAAATTAAATGCAGGACCTCTAGTGACATACACATCGCTGTAGATAAGTGTTGGTAAAGACGCGCGCTTCATCTCTGCCGTTGCGTGCTGATCGGAGCGCTCTTGTTGAGCCTTGTCGACACCCGCTCTTCTTCTGTCGTTGAAGCCTCCACACCAAGTGACGGCTGATCAGGGCTGTCCGATGGAGATCGGACGACCATCATCGCACGTTGATCGCGCGCTTAGGTCGTGTGCTCGCCTTCTCAGAAGGCTTAAAAATCGCTTTCTCGCGCTGCAAAAAGGGTGTACGTCCGATCGCGCACCCAATAGGGCGTGATCTCGCGCATCTTAATTGCACGACGCTCATCGTGCCATGTTGCTTCAGCGGATGCCGCTCATCGTTAATTGAATGACTGAATTTAGCCACGCTCGCCCGCGCGATTGATTTAAGGTGCGTGAGGATTTGACCCTGCGCTTCTTTGCGTAAAGCATTCGCTCGCTACGCTACCACCACTTCTTTGTCATGTTTATGATTTAAGACTGCGACGCTTTCAGTAGTTGGATCTCGATCCAATGGTCGAGATCGTGTGGCCTTTGCTAGGGAGGGAGAATGTCGGAGGTGTTGGGCGGCTATGATGATGCTATGTGGCGCCATCATGGCTGTCCTTCTTTGACTTGTAGATGGTGCCACAAATGTCGGATTGGATAGATTTTCGTGCCGTTGGGCTACTATCGTCGATCTGAACCCATCCATGTGATTGGATTTGTCGTCTGAGGTACGAATTTTACACCACCTTGCCCCTTGGCTTCTAATCTTTCTCGGATTGCATCTAATGCTACGGAGGTCCAATCGGGGTGATTTTGGAGGTGTTAGACTCCAATTGTTGCCCTGATCAAATCCGTATAGTTAGATCTTCAATCTGAGGCTCTGAAATGATATCGCCCTGTCCTATAGCCACAAAAAGGGAAAATTAACCTAAAATTTGTACAAACTAATATAAATGCATAATATTACATGTTAGTAATATTTATAATGCTGAATGTAATTATACGCCTAAGAGCATGCATAAATAGACAGTTTATGTGACATAGACGTGTCTACATCACTAGCATTTCGAGCTGTTGGTGGATGCCTCTACCTTGAGGAAGGCCTTCACTTTACTGTGGTGCATTTGGCTTGGATAATGGAGTGATTTTCCATAGGGAGTTTCAATGAAGGGAGTGCTTTATCATTATAACGCTCTTTGAAGTTTTAGTGTAATTAGCTCCTTTTATGTAGCATGGGGTTAACATCCATTGTTAACCCTTCTTTTCCTCTTAAAAAAAAAGTACATGTCACTATCTTGTTTTGGTAAATACATATGATATATATTTTGGTTGTTTGTTTTGACCTATAATTATAAATGTAATATGTATGTTTACACATGGTATGATAATGTAAACATGTATGTTATTTTTTCTTTCTTTTTTGAAAAGCATAAACATGTATGTTATTGTTACTTAAATATGATATGATTGTTTTTTCGTTCATTCAAATAGTATTATCATATGCTTTTTTTGAAAGTCGATGTTCCCATATGAGTTTATTAAGCATATTTAATATTTTAAAAAATAAAAAGATTTCTTGCCTCAATTTAATTGGGTAATCACCTTTTTGTCGCCTCTTACCTTGGGCGATTAAGGAGTTTGTCGCCTTATAGTTGCCTAACGCCTTGACAGCTTTGCTGAGAAACTGACAGGCCTTTGTCTTGTCTAATTGCCTCTATCCCTAGGAAGCATCTCAACTCCTAGATCTTTGGTGACAAAGACTTTTTGCAAGAAGGCCTTTGCTTCTGAATAACAGCTTCGTCGTCTCTTGTCATGATATAGCAACATACACAATTAAGATGACTACTCTAGTAGAAAATGGAATGATCGAATGTAGATCTTCTAAAACTAATCTTCATGACCTCTATACTCAGCATATCAAACTAGCTCTGAGGGCTCTATTTGAGCCCATATATAGCTATTTTTAGCCTGCATACAAGCTCCTTCTCAACCTCTTAACTAGGAGGTTGTCACATATACAATTTAGTTAGATCTTCATACGGAAAAGTATTCTTGATGTCTAGCTAGATAGAGGCCGGTTCATGTTGATCGCAGATAGGATAATACGTATAGACGAGACTTATGCCATATGAGAGAGTTCTTCAAAATAATCAATGCCATATATCTGGATAAATTCTTTTGCCACTAGTTGCCCTTGAACTTGTTAATAGTGTCACATGCAAGATACTTGACAGTGTAGACTCATTTGTAGTCAACTAGTTTAGCTTTAGGGGGACATGGCACAAGCTCTCATGTGCCTCAAGTTGTTAGTGCCTCCATTTCTGCATCCATGGTAGCCTTCCACTATGGATCTTGAGATGCCTGCAACTAGTCACAGGGTATCACATTACTAAGTAAGGCTTGGGAGAATTGCTGTAAAGGTCGATCTAGATGTGCGGTGGATGTCTAATAAGAAATAAGATGCAACATGCAAGATTAGATATTTTTTCGTAGGACATTCGGCCTGTCATTAGTATCATTGACTTTGTGCCTGTGGTGTCCTTGTGGAAGTGTCTTTTGGTGGAGGAATCGACATGGTTAAGTAATGGAAGGAGGGAGGGCTCCTGATCTCGTTTATGGTATACTTGTGGTTGACGAGGTACTAGCTCGATATTGGTTCCTTCTTTAGAGAACATGACCTTTTCGAAGAAGGTAGCATTTGCTGTAACGATATATTGGTGATTATGTGGATCATAGCATCGGTACGACTTCTAAATCCATGAATAGCCAAGAAAAATACATTTGATGGCACGTAGAACTTATCCAGTTGGCCAAAGGCATATATAAATAAAACAAGTACAACCAAATACCGGAAGCAGCAGGGTAAATGTATGATCAGAGTTAGGATGCAGATGCTGAAAGGGAATCTCCTCATGTAGAATTGAGGAAGAGACTCGACTGATCACATAGGTAGCAGTGAGTATCGCTTCTCACCAAATTGCTTTGGCACTTTAATGAAGACCCGAAGTGTCCTTGCGATGTCCAGTATGTGCCTCAGTTTTCTCTTAGCTACGTTGTTTTGTTGAGAGGTATATGCACACGATGTTTGATGCAATGTGCCATTAGTGATGAAGAAAGACTGCAGCTTGTTCTACATAAACTGCAAAGCATTGTTGCTGTGAAAGATCCGAATGGAGTAGACATTCTGCACCTCTGAGAAGAATTGTCTCATTATATGAAGGATCCATGACCGATCCTTCGTAAGGATGACCCAACTAGATCGACTATAATCATCTACAGAGAACAAAATATCTGTGACCTCTTGCATTACTAACATGCGAGGGCCCTTAGACATTGCAATGATTTAGATGAAATGGGGATGTGCTCCGTGCTTCAGCCCGTCGAGAGAACGTAAAGCGATGGTACTTGCTCAGCTGATAAGCTTCGCAGTCAAATTTGGTGGAGGTAGGTAGCTCTAGGAACATTTGAGGCATTTCCCTGAAGGAAGGGATACCAAAGCAAGGATTTAGTGGAGATAAAGGTAGCTTGAGTAAAGTGAGATGATATGTCAAGATAATAAAGATTATCCTTCTTGTATAAACCACCAATAATCTAATTGATCTTCTTATCCTAAATATAGTAATGATGCTCATAAAAAACAACACGACATTGTAGGTCTTTGCACAATCTGCTAATTGACAGGAGACTCATGGGGAACTCTGTCGCACAGTGGATCTCTAAGAGTTGCAATTGAGATGAGAACTAGTTGTCACCAACTTTGGTCACCAGAGAACTAGTACCATTGGCCACTCTTACAGAAGTGACTTGTTTGGCAGGTCTACTCTGACTTAGTGAATCAACTTCTCTAGTGAGGTGGGTAGAAGCACCTAAGTTTGTTACACACTATCAAGGAACGAGAGATGTCAAATGTGATGTGCATCAGAATGATCGACATTGTAGGTAGTGGTAGGTGTATCCTCATTGGACTGAAGAGAAGGAATCTATCGAAGGTAATAACAGGTGGAGAAGATCGCCGTGACAATAACCATGGGAATGTGGATAGGCAGGTAGGGGGAAGCGATCCCAAGTAGTAGTAACAATAGTACAATTAAAATAACCATTGAGATATGGAGATTAATGCATGGGAATTGCAATCGTAATTGATAGAAATCTCATGTGCTTGGAAGCAATGTGCATGTGCAACTGCCCATGCTTTAGGGCATGTTGCATGGCACTAGAACACGTATGCTGGGGCCTAAGAGTAGGGATATTTGCCTAAACCTATACTGATACCCATTTACAACATCGATACCCATATCCACCCATCGGGTAGGAAAACTTAAATCCATATCCATACCCATACCCATACCCATTTACTCATTGGGTATCCATTCGCTTATTGAGTACTCATTTACAAATGGACCCTACAATCAAATCGTGTCCACAATAAAGTTAAATAAGAAAAAAAATGATAATAGGATTCATTACCTGCTTGCAACAAAATTCAAATGATATGATCATATCATTCATAACATATATAAAACGTGTAAGGTTTTCACCGATAAAAATGTAACAATTGGACGTTATGAGAGTCTCGTGGGGTAAGGAGGGTGGGCGATGGGGGTGATCTTCTCCCTTATCATCTCCGTGATCTAGTATGCTACAAGTGTCTGGGGAGGGGACATTTCGTTGGGGAGTGTTGTGATTTGGTTGTTGCCTTCTTTGTCATGGGTGCGGGCATCGATGGAGATCATGTCCCAAGAGGAAAGATCCTAATCGTGAGGAATCTCTGTTCAGATGTGAAGAATATCAATTGAGGTTGCCTCCTTCACCTTATGATCCTTTATCTCTAGAGGTGGAGGTCCCTTGGTTGTTGGCAGCAGAGGAGATGGATTCTATATTGAAGTCTTTTTTGGTTAGGGTATTCATTTAAGGTGTAGTAGATGCCAAGGAGGTACGATCTGATCTATCAAAAATAGAGTTTTCTTCTTCTGATTGGAAAGGTTATGATGTCGGAGAAAAAGGTGTTGGTGCAAGAGTATTTCGATTGTTGATTTTGATGACAACAAAACACTTGTTATTTAGCATTTGCATTTGAGTTTATGAGTTTCAGGATAAATGCAAATGGATACAAGTGTGAAGGAGCTCAAGCTCGCATCCATGGAAGATTGGAGGAGCTTGATGGAGGAGAAGGAGCTTCGCGTGGAGCGAAAGTATGAAGAGCAAGAAGAATAGGATAGGCATTTTGTTCTATGTATTTTGTTCTTGTCGTTATGTTCTTTTATTTCTTAGATGATTGTTAAAGAGTCCCAAAGTATCATGCCATAGTTTTAGGATCACTTATACAACCCTAGGATACTTAGATATATTCAAAAAATCAATGTAGAAACCAAACAACCCAATCAGACGTCTGACTGTTTTATCAGATGTCCAAAACAGTTGTGCTGGAAACCTAGTTTCTGTCTGCCACCTTCAAACATCCTGCCATAGTCTAGACATCTTAGAAGATGTTTGAGGATCTTGCCAGACATCCAACTAGAGGACCGTTGGCTTATCAAGCTTGATCTTAAAGGATTAAGTGTTAATTTGATTTGCATCCATTTTCGGACATCTGTAGAGCATCCTAGACATATGATAAATAGACGTTAGACTAAGATCTGACCCAAATCACTTTTGTCAGACCTCATAGCCGTTTGAGCCTTAGGAAATCAATTCCCACAGAGAATCCTCTTTCTAGACGTCTAGACTTGTTGCCAGACGTTTGACTTGTCGTCTATGCAACAAAACTCTAGATACCTATTTCGATCTTGTTAAAACAAGAACCAACCCATCTTAGAGTTAGATGTTCGATTATTTGTCCAGACATCTTATATTTGCTTATTAGACCTCTATCTTGATTTAACACCGATCGGAAGATCGATCCTTCTAGATCAAACAACCAACTCTTAGATCAAACGATGACCTAGACGTCTGACCATAAAATCAGACGTTTGATAACCCTGTCAGAATTATAAATGACCCTTATTTCGATGGGTTTTTGGATCACTCTCTTGAGCCTTGTTTCCAATGGCTACAAGAGTCTTTCAAGGCTTTCCAAAGCCTTCATAGGACCTTTACAAATAGAGGAGCACTCTTCCTAAGCTAAATACACCTTGAGAAACTACTTCCATACCTTTTGTGTCCAAGAAGAGAAAGATCAAAGAAGTGCTCTTGCTCTTAAAGCTTCCAATAAAGAGCACCGTTACTCTGCGCAATCACGCCTACGCACTTCCAATTAAGGGGAGATTTCTTGCCTATAGGAGTATAGCCTTATATTTGCTTTGTGGCTTTATAGGTTGTTTTTCTCTTTTCTTTTGTGGTTGGGTATTTGTTTTACGAATTCTCGTGTCCTTCGAGAGACAAAATACTCCCCGTGAAGAGGAAGGGATTTAATGTATGCTACCCTCATTCAAAGTAGCGTGGTTGTATTGAGGTTGAGTCACCCTTGTTTAAGTGACTCGGATAGTGGATTTGATCGACTAGGTTGATCGGAAAATCATAAACTGAAAGGTTTAGGTGGTGGTTTTTACCTGGGTTTGGGTATCCACCTAAAAATACTTGTGTGCTTTGTGAGATTGGCTTTTGTGTGATTTATATTTTATTCCGCATTTTATTTCGTTTCACGCTTGATCTCACCCCCCTCCGCTTAGGAAATCTATAATTAGTATCAGAGCAGGTCTTGCGACATCAACATAACACATCGGTGAGGATCCATGCATGGAGGGAAGCATCGTAGCGACAAGTCATGTCGAGGGGCAGTTCACTACCCGTCCTCCCTATTTTGATGGGACGAATTATGGGTATTGGAAATTACGGAAGAAGATGTGGCTTCAAGCCATCGAGTTTGCAATTTGGGAGAGATGCGAGACTCCCTATGACATCCCGGAGAAGCTCGCGAGAGGATATTCCAAGAATCAAATCAAGGAGCTATCCTTCAATGCGAAAGTAATGAACATGTACTGCGCGTTGAGCTCAGAGGAATTCAATTGCATCTCTCAATGCGCTACCGCATACGAGATTTGGCATACATTAGAGGTAACTCATGAAGGTACTTTAAAGGTAAAAACTTCTAAGATTAATATTTTATCTCAAGATTTTGAATCTTTCTCTATGAAACCTAATGAGTCTTTTAAATGATAGTGAACAACTTGAAAGCTTTAAGGATGACCTTTATCAAGGGGGAGCTTCAAGGAAAGTTTCTTCGTTTCCTTGGACCAGAATGGAAACAAAAGGTCACCACCATTGAAGAGGTGAACGAAGTAGAGGAGCTTGACATGGAGGATCTCTTAGGCAATCTCATGGCCTATGAGACGACGATGAAACAAAAGGACACATCGAAGCCAAAGCCAATGAAGACCCTCACCTTCAAAGTTGCTTCATATGGTGAGGTAAGTTTTGATGACGATCTTAAAATTTTATTTAAGAAAATTTCTAAGTTTTGTAGGGCCTCAAAGAAGGAGGAGAAAAGGAGGAAGAATCACCAACTCATTGCTATCATTGTAACAGGAAAGGGCATATTAGACCCGAATGTCCTCTTCTCAAGGAGAAGAAAGGAAAGGAGAAGAAATACAAGAAGAAGGCTTTTCAAGCCACATGGGATGATTCAACCTCGGAGGAGGAAGAAGATCCCGAAATAAAGAATGAAATCGCTTGCATGGGCTTCATGGCATTAGCGGATCTTAGTGAGGATGAAGATGACAACAAGGAGGTAAGCTCTGCTAATGAATTATAAGATGCATGAATTATATGAACTTAGTAAGTCATTGAAAATAGAAATCAAGAGTATGAAAAAGAATTTTAGTTTCTTAAGTCTGAAAATGAAAGGTTAGAAATTAAAATTAAGGATCTAGAAATTAGTCCTAACATTCTGGAAAAGGATAATTAGAGAATAATAACATAATGAATGAAAATAGTAAATTGATTAAGGAGAATAATAGCTTAAAACTGAATTCTCTAGTTTGAAAATCAAAATGAACTTTATGGAAGAACTTGCATGTCTTAAGAAAAATTCCAAGAATTTAATGAGTAGACTAGAAAATTTCTCTAATGAAAAAATTAACAGTAGTCATAAGGTTGAGAAAGGATCTCCTTCAAGGAGATCCACTAACAAATCCGGATCCAAATTAACTTGGATACCAAAGAAAGAACTTGAATCTTATTTTGTAGGTTGCAAAGATTTCAACATAAAGGAATCGACCTACAAGATGAAAGATGGTCAACTCGAATTGGGAGGACCAAGGAGTAGGCCAAAGAAGAAGACAAGAAGATCAATGAGACGACAAACGGGTAGCCAAGCCGCCTTGCGTCAACCACTTGATTGGAGACCGACTTCAATGCTTGGACCTCCAAGTTACGGATGGGAGCCCCATCCATTTTGGCATCAACTTCCATTTGGGCCATGCTATTGGCCTTGATAAGTGAGGTAATTTCCTTACCCTACCTTTTTATCAATCGCATTTAGATAGGGGGAGTTAAAAGTTGATAAGCTTTATGTTAATCATTAAGGCGGAGAAAGATTTTCTTCATTTAGATAGGGGGAGATCTTAAACACATAGCTATATTTTCAATAGAAAGGGGGAGTTAATTACATAGTTATCTTGTTATAACAAAAAGATGTAGAATGTTATTCATGCTTTCTTAAGTCAAAAAGGGGGATTTAATTCAAATTAGAAGAGTATGTATTAAGGGGGAGTATAGGATAAATGATTAGAATTAATTAAACCTTTTTGATAGTGTCAAAAGGGGGAGAATGTTTTGGATTATTATGTGTGGTTTTGTCATCATCAAAAAGGAGGAGATTGTTGTTGCAAGAATACTTCGATTGTTGATTTTGATGATAACAAAACACTTGCTATTTAACATTTGCATTTGAGTTTATGAGTTTTCGGATAAATGCAAATGGATACAAGTGTGAAGGAGCTTAAGCTCGCATCCATGGCAGATAAGAGGAGCTTGATGGAGAAGGAGCTTCGCGTGGAGCGAAAGCGTGAAGAGCAAGAAGAATAGGATAGACATTTTGTTCTATGTATTTTGTTCTTGTCGTTATGTTCTTTTATTTCTTAGATGATTGTTAAAAGAGCTCCAAAGTATCATACCATAGTCTTAGGATCACTTATACAACCCTAGGATACTTAGACATATTCAAAAAATCAATGTAGAAACCAACCAACCCGATTAGACGTTCAATATGGACATCAGACATCTGATCTTGGATTTTAAGACGTCTGACTGTTTTATCAGACATTCAAAACACTTTGGCTGGAAACCTAATCTCTGTCTGCCACCTTTAGACATCCAACCCATAGTCCAAACGTCTGAGGACCTTGCCAGACATCCAACTAGAGGACCGTTGGCTTATCAGACTTGATCTTAGAGGATTAAGTGTTAATCTGATTTACATCCACTTTTAGACGTCTGTAGAGCATTTTAGATGTCTGATAAATAGATGCTAGGCTGAGATTTGACCCAAATCACTTTTGTTAGACCTCATAGCCATTTGAGCATTGGGAAATCAATTCCTGCAGAGAATCCTCTTTCCAGACATTCAGACTTGTTGCTAGACGTCTAACTTGTCGTCTGTGCAACAAAACTCTAGATCCCTGTTTCGATCTTGTCAAAATAGGAACCAACCCGTCTTAGAGTTAGACGTCCGATTATTTGTCCAGACGTCTTATATTTGCTTATTAGATGTTTGCCTTGATTCAACATTGACCGGAAGATCAACCCTTCTAGATCAGACGATGACCCAGACGTTTGACCATAAAACCAGACGTCTGATAACTCTGTCAGAATCATAAATGACCCTGATTTCGGTGGATTTTTGGACTACTCTCTTGAGCCTTGTTCCCAACAGCTACAGGAGGCTTCCAAGGCTTTCCAAAGCCTTCATAGGACCTTTATAAATAGTGGAACACCCTTCCTAAGCTAAATGCACCTTGACAAACTACTTCCATACCTTTTGTGTCCAAGAAGAGAAAGATCAAAGAAATGCTCTTGCTCTCAAAGCTTCCAATCAAGAGCATCGTTACTCTGCGCAATCATGCCTACGCACTTCCAATTAAGGGGAGCTTTCTTGTCTATAGTAGTATAGCCTTATATTTACTTTGTTGCTCTATAGGTTGTTTTTCTCTTTTCTTTTGTGGTTGAGTATTCACTTAGCGAATTTCCATCTCCTTTGAGAGACAAAATACTTCTCGTGAAGAGGAGGGGATTTGAGGTACACTACTCTAGTTCAAAGTAGGATGGTTGTATTGAGGTTGAGTCACCCTCGTTTAAGTGACTCAGATAGTGGCTTTGATCGACTAGGTCGATCGAGAAATCCTAAATCAAGAGATTTAGGTGGTGGCTTTTACTCGGGTTTGGGTTTCCACCTAAAAATACTTGTGTACTTTGTGAGATTGACTTTTGTGTGATTTATATTTTATTTTGTTTCACGCTCAATCTCACCCCCCTCTGCTTAAGGAATCTACAAAAAGTGGTTGTTTTTGGGTTACGGGAATATGATATTGACTTGATTAAGTTTGGCAAGATGTGTTTTCATGATGTATTAGATGGTGTCTTCCAGGTCTTTATGATGGAGCAGGGGATGAGAGAATTCTGTTGTGCCCTCCAATCAGCTTCCATATTCATGGAATTCCCATAAGATTGAGGACGGTGGGGGTTGTTGAGTCGATTTGTTCATCTTTTGCTCGAGTTAGAAGGTGTTGTGGGGTTGGTCTCGTTGAGGGCGATGCGTCTTCTATTATGGTAGACGGTGAATTGCTTGTTGGTAAATCATTGCCAGATTGGATGATTCTGCATTTTGGAGGATGTTCCTGCGTTATTTGTTTTGAGGATATTCGGCAGGATGCTCTGCAGAGATCGACCTATGCTAAGGCGGTGGCGGCTGGCAGAGCTGGCGGAGCAGTAGCTCCTCCAGTAGACTCGGTGTTGGCGTTCCAAGGAAGGTTCCATCGGGTCTGGAAACTGGTCCACAAACCGGTCCGCCAACCTTGTTCAGTTCAAAATTCGAATCTTGGTGCAACGACATCACCAGATGTTCTCCTTGATTTTGGGGCTGACAGTTTTCCTTTTTGGGAAAACAATCCCAAAATAGCTAATGAGGTGGCAGGAATCAACCAACTGGAAAACAATCCCAAAATACCTACCGAGGTGGCAAGGAAAAATCAGTTGAACGAGGGAGTTCTCTGCTCTACACAGGTGGCATCTGGATTTGTAATCAGATTTGGGCATGGGGAGTTTAAAACTGTTAACACTAACCAGTTTGGTCCATTGGATTACTATTGTCAAAATGTTGGGCTTGATGATTGCTCCTTTCGTTTTATTGCAAGATAGACTTGACCCAACTGCGTTTGGTTCCATCTTCCTCAGATCTGGACAAGAATATGTTGCCCTCCATTTGAGAACTGCTAGATCTGTCAGAGTTGATGGGGAAGACACCTGCACCTGATTTCAATGTTGTTCATCAGCAACCAAATTTGATAGAAGATCAGGTGGCTGATGCAGTGTCAGATGTTGGTCCTGAGGGTAGCGGTGACAAGATGGTCCGACTGGCAGCAGCTGAAACCAATGTCAGGGCATGTGGGACTGCTGGACAATAGTTGAGGAAGGGTAAAAGTAGTCTACATTGATCCTCTTCCTCAAGCAGATCTTCAGTTGATAGAAGGGCAGCATCACAGAAGCAAATATTAATTGTCAATGCATGCTACAAGTGGAAGGTGGTTGCAAAGAAGGTGTTAAACATGAAGAGTTCTGATGGTGGTGGGTTGGAGGAGGTTGATTGCTAGGTTGCAAATGTGCTTGGGGTTAAGAAGGTTCATAAAGGAGGGAGAATTTCAGCTTTTGATGGTTAGGATACTTACTTGGAATGTTTGTGGTCTACGTGATGAGGTGCGAAGAGCAACTTTAAGATGGTATCTGGCTGAATGGAGTGTTGACATTGCATTACTATAGGAAACTCATTAGAATACTTTGACCCCTCAACTAAGGAGAAATATTTGATCGATTTACAGACTTGCTTGAGGTGAAAGAAGAGGGGAGGTCAGGTGGCCTTATTTTGGTGTGGAACAAGAAGTCTTTTGATTTGAGTTCGTCTTTGCTTGCCAAACATGTGATCATCGACGCTTTCGTAAGGAAATTTGATGGATCATTAATGTTCGTGTCATGTGTTTATGATCCTTGCGATGATACTTCCAGATGCTTTTTCTGGGAGGAGATTGGTTAGGGATCTATTTTGGTGGATGGTATGCCATGGCTAATTGGTGGGGACTTTAATGCTATGGTATCCTTTCTCGAGAGACCAGATGGACGATGTGATAAGAGTTACATTAGATTTCCAAAATTTGTTGCAGGAGTTGGGGTTATTGGATTTGCCTATTGCTAGGGCTTAGTATACCTGGAGGAGTGGTAATGGTGCCATGTCTCGTATTAACTGATTCATTTGCAAATGTAATTGTTAAAGTCCACAGCAAGATCTAAATCTAATGATTGTAGCTTAAATCTAGCTTAGAGAATAAGAAACAACTACTATTTTACTTTGGAGAAGCTAGAAAACCTTAAAGATCTAACATATATAGAGAGAAAACACTTCTAAGAGTTCTTATTACTCCAACAAGCATGTGATAATAGTAATGAGCAGAAATGGGTTACTGAGTCACTTATGCTAGCCTTAAAATATGGTAATATTCTAATCATCATACCCAGTATCGTCCATTTTGTCAATATCATTAACATATTATTTTAATATTTGACAAAATATTGATGTCACTCTTGCATTTCGACATTACATGTATGTCGATATGGCCTTACATCTAAAAAGGCCATTTCTCCGACATGCCATGGGCACGTTGTGGGCATTCAGAACACTGGGTACCATTTATCACCTTTACTGACGTGACTCTTTTGGCTGTTTTAGTCTCACATAGAGAACTAACCTCACTAGTAAGATGAGTGGGAGCACCAAAGTCTATCACCCCCTTTCCAGCTGTAGTAGATGTCAAATTCATCTGAATGCCAGTAACATTAGTGAGAGTGACAAGAGCACTGGGATTGCCCTTATATGTTGTCGACATTATCAATAGTAGAGAACCATCTAAATAGGAGCCATCCAAGGCTATAGCATGTAGATGTGATAATAACAGTGGGAGACGATCCCAAGTAGTAGTAGGAGACGATCTTAAGCAGGAGATGGGAGAAGATCCCAAACAGTAGATGACAGGGAGTCTAGTTCACCATGACTTAGAGAGATTAACCATAACATATCATTTAGGGCCTGCAGGAGGAAATAGGGCAAGTGTGAATCATGGGCAACAAGAAATCATCTCCAGTGGCAATGAAACATGAGACTTGGTGGCAGGGGTTCACCAAATCACTGCTATTGGCTAGGAGGAGTCTCGCTCGTAGGTCGGCAGGATAGGCAGTGACATCGATCAAGCTGGCTCAATCTGGAAGTTGTTTCCAACTAGTGGTAAAGGATCAACGGTGGCTGCCAATGGTATCGAAGGCGAGAGGCCAACGGTGGGTGCCTTCTTCTTCTTGGGTGGTGGTTAGGGCTTTCCATCTCGTTTTTGTTTTGATTTGTTTTGGAAGAAGGAAGGGGGGCAAGGATCAACGAGGTATCGAACATCGACCTATTTTCATTGCTTTGATATTACCAAGGTTCAAAATGCTGATTTCGATGCCATGCCGACGAAATTTTAAGTGTGCATTTCGTGGGCATGCCGTGAAAATGCCGATTTTTCGATGAGTATGCTGATGGGCATGCCGTGGGAATGCCAAGGGCATGCTGACAACATGCTGACAAAAAATCACATAAATACTCAAAATGATACTAAAATACTCAAAATTTTTTGTATGTGCGTGTAAAATCACA
The DNA here is from genome assembly GCA_037157565.1 of Thalassia testudinum. Classification (NCBI taxonomy): domain Eukaryota; kingdom Viridiplantae; phylum Streptophyta; class Magnoliopsida; order Alismatales; family Hydrocharitaceae; genus Thalassia; species Thalassia testudinum. Next base: position 154,763,370 of record JAZHRO010000031.1, read on the forward strand.
TAAATACTCAATTTGTGTATGTGTGTGTGACCTACCGTGAACCGCACTCGCACCCATTTTTTTCAAATTTCAAACCTCCCGCTTAGTCGCGCCCAGCTTGAATTTCAGCCTCGCGCTTCCAGCAGCAGTAGCTTCGTCGGCACTGGCGGCATGCCGCCCATATTGTTGGCATGTCGTCGAAATTGTCGGCATGCTGTCGGCACCCCTGTAAACCGATACCTGCATTGTGTCGGCATGGCCACTTTTCGAAAATGGCTTTGCTGATGACATTTAAAATGCTGGATATCACGTTAGAGAAAATGAAGCCTTTAATTAGAAAAAGAAACTCTAACCTCTCTTATATAGAGAGAAGGGATGCAAAAATTGCATACGAGTCTACTAAGAAAATAAAAATAATAAGAGACATGAAAATACCATAAAACTAGGATTTTAACAGGAATCATCTAAAGTTGCTGTTAAGACTTTCTTTTCTTCTTGTAGATCTTATTCTTGGACCTGTCTTCCCTTCTCTCCTTCCTTTCTTTCCTCTCTTCTCTTCCTTGTCTTCTTCCTATTGTGGCCTTTCTTCATGCACTAGGAGCATCTTCCTTCGTCTTCTTCTTGAATTGCTTCCTTACGTCTACATATCTTTCAAACCTCCTCGAAAAGAGTGTTATCGTGTCATCTTCTTTGCTATCTAAGTTGTATACATCACCGTTACAACATGTTTGTTATTCTTTTTAATATGTTTCATTTTAATCACAATATCTACATCAAAGTGTCTTGGGAGGAGGTTTACATATCCATGTAGGAGGGAGGACTCGGGGTCAGAAATGTGGAGGCTGTCAACTCAATCCTTCTTACGAAGTGGATTGTCAGGTTGGTGGGGTGGGAGCAGGGTCTTTTTGGCGACACTCTTCAGCAATGCTATGGCTCCTTTCTTCGGGGGCTCTTGAGTCTCCAATTCCTGGGGCATCGCATTTCTTGCGGGGGTTGGCAATGGTGGTGCCGAAGGTGCGGGATTTTTTCTTGCCTTACGTGGGAGATGGGGATACCTTCAGATTTTGGACGGATCACTAGCAAGGAGGTGGTCGCCTTTGTGACAAATAGGTATCTGCATCTCTTCTCAAGAGTTGTGGACAAGGAAGCGGCTACGGGGAGCTACTGGTATTGTGCCTGGTGTCCCACCTTTCAAGGGGTATTATCAGACTAGAGGTGTGTGGAGTTTCAACACTTGTTGCGGGATCCGGAGGGGTGGAAGCCAGAAGGTGGAAGAGATGCCTATTGTTGGGAGGAGGGGGAGTTTACCATTGCTAAGGCTTTTCATAGATTGTGTCCTTCGCAGATGACGGATGTTGACATCCTGAGGGATTGTAGGTTGCTATGGTTGGCAGAATGCTCATTGAAGGTCAGAATTTTCGCTTGGCTAGTCAGAAGGGGCAGAATTCTTACCAAGGCGTGGAGGGTGAAGTGAGCAGCAATAGGTGACCTTAGTTGCCCACTGTGCAAAGGGGCGGATGAGAACATTCAGCACTTTTTCGTTAGGTGCCCCTTTGTGATGCAGGTTTAGAGGGCGATGGGGATTGATTGGATTGCAGTGGCTAACTTCGAGGGGTTTTGGTCTTCATTTCAAAGAAGGTAACATCTTCAAGTCAAGGATGGAGAGGGCAAAGGTGCTGGCGATACTGTGGGGGGTTTGGCTGGGGAGGAATGGGGTTGTCTTTAGGAGAGAAATGCCATATGTGGAGAATGTTGTTTGCTCTATTTCCTCACTGGTGGTGTTTTGGGAGTCTGCTTTGTAATCATGGCAATGGCCTTGTGTTCCTTCTTTTAAGTAATGAATCTAGGTGATTATTACACGGATAACCACTCTTTTGTTTTAAAAGAAAAAATCTACATCAAATAATATCTCCCTAATTATTTTCTTTGATTATATACCCATCCATAATGGTTTGGATCATTAAATTTATAGCTAGATGTTGGTGCCATTCTTTTTTTTTTGATAAAACAAGCAATGTTTATTTGATAATTCTCTCATCCTCCCTCCTCGGCCCCCTCGGCAGCTCTCACACAAACACACGTGTGCGTGTGTATGCCTGTAAATGGTAACATCACATCTATTATTTGGACGCTGCTAGAATCTCAGTTCAGTTTAGAGTTGTTTGGGACCAGGAAAGTTGTGCACAAGTGTCTCAGATTTACTCATGCTCTTGTTAGTTATTTGTGATTCTTCAAGCATAACTTAGTTTATATTTAATTTACTGACTGCAGTGCGAAGTGAATGGACGAGTGGCTGATTCCATGCTTGTAAATACTGCATTGATGCTGGTGTATGTTTCCAAGTTCTTTTGGTGGGAATCTGGGTACTGGAACACAATGGATATTGCCCATGATAGAGGTTGGTTACTGCAGTCATTGCTTTTCATGAATGCAAAACTCTTTTTAGGTTGGACCCTTGTGTACAGTTTGATTGAGATCTGAATAGCAACATGATGTTAGAGTTCTGAAGACAAGCAACTGATTGTCCTGTAGAGAATCAGTGCTTGGAAACTGGAACATTTGGTAATTAAGTAACTTATTGCTGCTTTTGTTCCTGTTAGTAACCATATAAAGAATCAATGAAAAGCTGCGATGATATAAAGAATTGATAGATGCTGATACATATATAGAAATTTATTGAGCTATATATTTTGTTTCAAATTATTGGGTTTCTTTTCTTTTAAGGATGCAAAAAAATGGCTGGTTATTATTTAGTTGGGGAGGTGATATGCAGGGGATCGACTGGTTTCTATTTCAGTATATAAAGTAAAGAATTACTTAATTAATGTTAGCATATTAATTCTTTCCAGTTAGATCAAATCTAAGACTAACCTCTTGATCCATGCATGTCAAAGATTACATTGTTAACACATCAAAAGCCCTGTGAGAGTTCAAATTTGTTGTTTCCTTCAATTTTTCTCTAAGCTCATCAAATAGTAGTGCAAGATGCATTAATAGGATGGAAAAGAAGTTTTAAATTACACTTTGGAATATGTATTTCAACTACCTTGAAATTTTAATTTTGCTGAACTTGATAGACTAGTATACTATGAGACCCATCTGGTTAAGTAAGCAGGTTTTGTCAGGAGACATGCATGCGTATCATACATACATACCAATATGTATATACATATACATACACATACATAGATACATACATATAACGTAGGTGTGTGTGTGTGTGTGTGTGTGTGTGTGTGTGTGTGTGTGTGTGTTTGTTGTATATATGTAGACATGTCCATATAAATACATATACATGTATGTATGTATGCATGTAGGTACATATCCATATATGCCTATATGGATGTGCGCGCATCCTAGTGTAAAAAATAACTCTATCATAACCCAATTTCAAACTATCAGACATTTATTTAGCAATTATCCAAAGCTAGCCTGATGAGATTAGCTTTTTCATTTCTCTATGTACTTTGATGTTCTTGAGGATATATTTATATTTGTCTTTTTATCCCTTATTCGAAGGGGACTAAGGTTTCCCTAATGTGCAAGTTCCCTTTTTCCTCCATCATAGCGGAGTTACTATCCTAGATTAGAGTTAGTACCTCCATTTCCTTCTTTCTTTAACTCAACTAAATGAAGACTTAATAAACCTCTCTTCCGTGTCGATTGACACATGACCATTTCAAGGGTCAGGGACATATAACAGTGGTCAAGTAGGGTTTTAGGGCTCATCAATGTATGGTATGCGTCAAGACGATTACAATGGGTCTTGGAATGCAAAAAATGGAGGTCGTTCGACCCTTTAAAAAGGTTCTGAACTAGGCCAACCAATCCATGGACTGGCTGCACACCTGCTGAACTGCACCTGGCTAGCGTCAGGCCACCTGCCACACCCTGGATCATGCATGATGTAACCTGGGCCACCACTTCTGATGGTGGGCTTCTCCTGCATGTGCTCTCCTCCCCGCCTCTGCATGTGCCTGCATCGCAGATGTTGAGCTTGCAGGCTGCAATAGCACAATGAAGAGGACCTCTCCTTAAGTGCAGCACCACTAAGGCTTCACTGCTCCTTGAGTGGGACAATTAACATTAGCACTGCTCCCTCTTCGACCTGTAATGGTTGCAAGCTTCTTGTATCTCAGCAGTGGTCACATACTATTCAGGCACACAGCTCTCATGTCTGCTACTTAGGTAACAACATTAGGTTGCAACAGTCCTTACCTGCAAGAGGAGCATGTGTTGCTTTTGTGGCTTGTGCTGTGAGCTTAGGCATGTGCACTAGGGCCACATTTATTGTGCTCAGGTCCATGTTCATTCTAGGTATCTATGTGGCATCCAAACTTACATTCTTTGCTATACATGATGCACTCAGTTGATATTACTCATTTCTAACATGTTTTTAATATGGGCTTATATTTGGATTCAAAGTATAGGCATGAGCATCTCCTTATTCCTCTACTATGACCATTTTCTTGCATCTTGAGGACCTCTCTATGGTGTTTGGGTAGCGCAAGAGCCTGTTCCTTTGTCCATTTGTCTAGTTCAATAATACCAAAAACACCCACTGCTAAATATTTATGATGAAGGTGGGGATAGGGTTGCTAACCGTATCAAAGACTTCGATCTTGATTTGAGTTTAATGTTGTGAAGTGCCAAGAGTTGAAGTTAAATTGGAGTGAACTGAATCTAAATCTCATAATTAGGTATGATAGCTATTGAAACTAAAGATCTTGAATTTGATGTAGAAATGATTTTGTAACATATTTCTGATAGGTTTCATAACTTTTTTATTTTGGATAAAAATATATACATATGTTATAGACATCAATGCATTACTTTGATATATTTGTACTCTTATATCATTAGTTTCTTCATAAAATATTTAGATTAGTTGTGATCACCTAGGAAGATATCATAATCAATGGAAAGAAAAATCGCTTGTCGAAATACAAATTAAGCGTCGGGCTAATTTTTAATGAACCAAGGAACTATTCTCTAACATACCGTATTCAAGTTCTTAAACCTAGATATTGAATTGAATGAATGTAAAAACCTAAATTTAATTCCACTGATAGCTACCTATGCACTAGAGTAACGGATATTTAATTAAATGATCAAAAAGTCACACTAGACAAGTAATTTGAAAAAAAGTGGGAAGAGATGCATATAAAGTAGAGAACAAAAGCAAACTAAGAACAAGGGAAAAAAGTAACAAATAGAGTGATATAGAAGGGGGAATGCAGAATTTTTATGTGGGTGTTTTAATAGTGTGGATTTTGTGGAAACAAGGGTGGAGATTCAAGGCATGTGGGATTGTTATCCACACATGCCCCTCACTGACCTTTCCCTTTTCTCATCCCCTTCTCTTGTTCTACATTTCTTTACTTAAGCTATATTTTTTGAGAGGAAAAAGGAAGATTAGTAGAGATCGGTAATCATTCAAATATCATTAATATAAAAATAAAAGGAATGGATTTATAGTAAATCAAGCCACAACTTTGACAGGCCACTCACCTCCCTCACTACTTTCTCAACCTGCACTTGTTCCTTTCTGAAAATTGTAGCATTCTGTTGACATCAAATACACCAGAAGGTAGCCATTGCTTTAACCCAATCAGCTGTGTCGGCATGAACCATGGATCAGAATAAAGCTCACCATGTGTTTGAAGATGTAAGCATTGCCATCCAAACACAAACACATTGCCAAACCTTCAATGACACCTGACACGTGAAGAAGATATGATCCAATGTCTCATATCTGAATCTGGAGTCCATCTAACTTGTAGAACCTTTGTAGCTACTCTTTTCGTAAGAGCCACAAGAAGATCTTGATTTTCAAGGGTAGGGGCATCTTCCAAAACAAAGAATAGTTCTCCTATATCAAATGCATTGGATCCTCCTTCCATGATAACATCTTAAAAGCTCTAGAAATAGAAAACCTCCCCTCCTTCCAAGCGAATCCGTCAACCATATCATTACTAACAGAAATCCCATGTAGCATCTCAACATCTCCAACAAGCTCTGCAACTCCACCATAGAGGACTCTAAAAGACTTGCCTCTAGAATAGGAGACTAGGCACTTGTGGTAGCATCCCAAACATGCGAAACAGAAGCAACCTTGGCAGGAATCGAGCTAAACAGACTTCGGAGCATATTAAAAAAACCCTACATCCTATCCAATTATCCTTCCAAAATTGGAAGGAACAACCTTTACCAATCCTCGATAAAAAGATATTCGAGGCAACTTCCTACTGTATAGAAGGCTCCATTGAGCTCCATAAAGCGGATGACTTAACCCTTCTGGATCGACCAGAAACCACATCAACTAGCTTGCCATAAGAATCTCTTAATAACCTGTTTAGGAGGCCATCACCAACAGACAAAAATCTTACCACCCACGTTGTCAGGAGGTCCTCATTAAATCTCCCCAAACTTCTAATGCCATGCCACCTCGTCTCTTTGGTCTACAAATCTCCCTCCATAGAACCAACTGCAAGAAGCAGCCATCATGATCTGGCCCCTTCCAAAAAAATTGTTTCCCGGCAATCTCGAGCTTGGAAATAATCTTCTTAGGTGGCCTGAACATAGATATGGGAAAAATCTGTACAACTAACAAAATCGACTTAACCAAAACCAACCTCCCACCTCGGGAAAGAAGCTTTCCACTCCAACTAGCTAGCCTCCTATCCAAAGTTTCCTCCACGACCCTCTAGTTAGCTGCCACTAATCGCTTTCCCTTCAATGGAAGGCTTAAATAAGTAATCAGAAGCCAAACAACACGAGAATCAAGAACCTCAAAAATAGCATCCTCTCCTACTGCATCAATGTGACAGCGAACAATGACAGATTTTCTTCCATTCACAAGAAGGCTAGACATATCACCAAACATTCTTACTAGTTGCGCCACATGCTTTGCCTAATGCAAACCCCCCTTGAACCAAGAAAACCGTATCATCTGCATATTGCAATAGGGGGGTAAGCAGTGAACCATCAAATCTCATGAAAAAGTCAGCGAAGAGACCCCTCATATGCCTTAAAAGCCAAAGATGTCAAATTATCAACAATAATGAACATAGGTACCGGTAGACAACCTTGCATATCACCCCTCTATGATTGGGTCCAAGATCTACACGCCTTCCCATTGACCAACATGGAGAATGAAGTTGTAATATACCTCTTCATTAACCGAACCCAAGGCTTCAGGAATCCCCTCCTCCTAAGAATCTCCCATAAATAAGCCTAGGCCACTGAATCATATGTGTTAGAGAAATCAACTTTCCACATAAAGGCAGGATAGACACATTTATTCCAGGCCGCAACCATTTCTTTGTCTAATACAAAAGAATTACGGAGAGATCTTCTAGAAATGAAAGCAGACTGAACCAGGGATATCAAGCTAGGAGAACCTGATTTAATCAATTAGCAAAAACCTTTGCAATAATCAAGTAAATAACATTCGACAATGCAATTGCCTGAAATTGTCCAAACTATTGGCAACCTCCTCCTTCAGAAGAAAAAGAAGGTAGAAACAACCTCTTAAAACCCATGTTTTCATGGAAGAATTCACGGATCATTACCATCACGTCTGACCTAACAACATCCCAGAATTTCTTATAGAACAACACCTGAAGGTTGTCTTGACCAGGAGATCCCTTTGCTTAAGGCCACACAAGGCAACCAAAATCTCCTCAGAAACCTCTCGAATCAACTCAGGCCCTGAACTAGCATCCAACGTCCCCATATCTGATGATCCCAACCTCCACTCCCTTAGTACTTTCCTCCTAATAAAAGCATGAAAATGACTCATGACTGCGTGACAAATATGGTCTATTATCTAGAACATCATCACCAACACAGAGAGAGGAAATCATTTGGCTCTTGTAGAACTAGTCGATAGACGGAAGAAGCTTGTGTTGGAATCATCCTCTTTAAGTTAAAGTTGCCTGGATTTTTGTCTCCAATCCATTTACCTTTTTTGGTCCTCCCAGATAACATTCTGAACATGAACCCTCTTTTGTTGCTAACTTTGTCCTATCTATCCTAAGCCTTCTCTCTCATCCAGCTCAGCCAAAGTCTCTAAAGCATCTCTCTTGGCTCCATCATGTCTCAACATAATCTCTCTAATAGGAAAAATAAGTGATTCAGTCTTATTATGTATCTTTATATAGAGAGGTACATGGGTAAATAACATGACATGCCCATATAGAAATAAATAAATATAAATATGACCCGCAATACAACTCAACACTTTCCTTCAAGTTGGAGTATAAGCATCAAATGTGCTCAGCTTGAAACATAGAACCTCAAGTTGCTTTCTAGAGTGTTTTTGTAAAGATGTTTGTAATATGATCTTCAGTATAAATATAAGGTGTGTAGATCTTATCTACAATGGCTTATCTGATGAAGTGACAATCAACTTTAATATGCTTCGTTTCCTTATGAAAAATAGCATTATTGGCGGTAAAAGTGACAACCTTATTATCACAGTACATAGGAATTAGTCCAGAAACATGAACATCAAAGTACTGTAGGATAGATCGAGCCTACAATTGTTCACAAGTAGTTTGAGCCATAGCTTTATAGTCTGATTTGATAGTTGACCTTGAGACCACTGCTTGCTTCTTGCTCCTCCAAAGTAACTAGATTGCCCCTCACATAGGTGCAGTATCTAGTAGGAGACCTTTTGTCCTCATGTGCTCCAACGTAATTAGTATCAGAATAGCCATATACATCAACATGTCCATGATCTTGGAAATGAAGCCCCTTTCCAGGGGCAACCTTCAAGTATCTAAGTACTTGACAAACTCCATCCTAGTGGATTTCTCTAGGTTTCTGCATACATTGGCTCAATCTCCCAATTGCAAAGGTAATATCAAGCCAAGTAATTGTCAGATATAACAATTTGCCAACCATGGCACAATATCTAGTCACATCCTGCAATAAGGGGCTGTCATCATCTGTAAGAGGCAAAGAGGCAAAAATAGGCACATGTGCTAGTTTGTAGCCAAACATATCGGTCTCCTTTAGTATGTCAAGAACATGCGCTAAGATAACACAAGTTCTTCTGTTTGTTGTACCTCAATATCAAGAAAATAATTGATAGGACCTAGATCATTGGTAAGAAATTGCGACTGTAGCAATGCTTTAGTATCTTTTATGTCTTTCTTATTACTGATAGTTGAAAGAATATCATCAACATAAACAATAAGAATAACAGAACCTGCCTCCTCATGCAATGTAAAAACAGAGTGATCTGTAGAAAACCTAGTAAAGTCGTGTTCCTGTACAACCTTGTTAAATCTTTCAAATCATGCCCTCGAACTCTGTTTCATGCCATAAATGACCTTTTTTAGCCTGCATACTTTCAGACACTCCCCCTAACTTGTGAATCCTGGTGGTTGCTGCATATAGACTTATTTTTCGAAATCTTCATAGAGGAAAGCGTTCTTGATATCTAACGAGTGGATAATCCACCTTTTGTTGACAACCACTATTAGTAGGATTTTGATTGAGTTGAGTCGAGTCACTGGGGAGAATGTTTCAAAATAATTGACCACAAATGTCTGTGTATAGCCTTTAGTAACATGGCGGGCTTTGAAATGCTCCATAGTACCATTAGGATGACATTTAAGGATGAACACCCACCTACACCTCACAACTGTAGCTCTTGGGGGTAGGTCAACCAAATCCCACGTCCCACGAGATGGCAAGGTTGCCATCGCTTCTTCCATAGCCAGTGTCCAAGATGGATCTTGGAATGGATCTCTGTGATCTCGTGGTACCTGATGATTATTAATAGCTAAAGAAAGTTGTTATGTTGCATGCAAATGGTCAAAAGACAAACTGTGAAATAGAATAATTGGCACAGGATCGCTAAGCCTTCCGTTGTGCTATGGGAAGGTCTAGGGCAGTGCTCTTAGGAGCAGAAGGTACTTGGTCCTTAGATGAGTCATTGACAGTTGGAGAAGATTGAGCAAGAATGGTAGACAAAGGCTTGTCCACCTGAGGAGATCCACAGATCTGCACTGAAAATGCTTAGGAAATGTATTCGTAATATCAGGATGACGTGGAAAAGCATCAGGATCAGGCATGTTTGCCTTATGTATAGGAGGCTTAGAGGGCTATAGTGGTTCAGAAGGCATAGGAAGAGGAACTTTCAAAGGAATGACATGTGTGGAAGACTCCCCCTTCTTTTGGTAGTAAGAGATCTCCTCAAAGAAAGTAACGTCTGCCAAAACATAATAATGTCGTGATATAGGGTCGTAGCACCTATATTCTTTCTATGTCCTGGAATAGCCCAAAAAACTATACTTGACCGACCGAGGGGAGATTTTGTCCACCCTAAACAAATGAACAAAACACACACAACATAAAAACAACAGGAGTGATAGAAAATAAGTCTTTACTAGGAAACAGAACAGAATGTGGAGTTTTACCACCTAATACACATGAAGTAACATGATTCATCAAATATGTAGCAATCAAAATTGCATCAGCCCAAAGGAGGAGGGATCATTCATATAAAACATAATAGTACGAGCAACATCCAATAAATGACGAAGTTTACGTTCAGCTACCTCATTTTGTTGGGAGGTGTGAACACAAGACATCTGATGAATAATCCCAAGAGGCTAAAATAATCGAGTAAGCTTAGCATTCACAAATTCTAAATCATTACTACTCTGAAAAATTTTTATAATAGTGGAAAAACGAGTCTTTATTTCTTGAATAAAATTTTGAATAAGAATAGAAACTTCGGACTTCTCTTTCATCATAGAAACCCAGGATATCCTTGTATAATCATCAATAAGCACGAGAAAGTACCAAAAACTTCTAAGACTATGGACCCTACATAGGCCCCACACATCAGCATAAATCAATTCAAATACAGACTCAATACGATTGTTCTGTGAAGGAAAAGACGAGCTATGGCATTTGCCAAGTTGGCAAGACTCACAGCAAAAGGACTTTGGAAAGGATAGATTCGGAAATTGACAACGTAGTATAGGTAGATTAGGGTGACCAAGATGGAGGTGCCATTGAAGGGCAGTAGTGGCACAGACAACGTCAACAGTAGACAATGGTGAAATGTGGAGGTAGTAAAGGCCATTCTACTCAAGTACTCCATCAATCCGCCTCATCGTTTGGAGGTTTGCAAGAAAAAATATTGGTCATGAAACACTGCTCTGCACTGTAGATCTCTAGTAAATTAAGAGCAAACTTTGGGGCATGCATAGCATTAGATAACGACAGAGTAGGAGACAAGAAAATATTCCTAAGTCCAGTAACATGCGACAAACTGCCATCTGGTACCTTAACGTGGAAGGGGGTTGCTAAATCTTGAAGAGAAGAAAACAAGCTAATATCACTAATGATATGTGAAGAAGCACCTGAGTCAGCAATCTAGGAAAGAACTTGGGATCTAACAGACACGGTTGATATACCTGCAGATTTCTGAACTAAGGCCTCAGTTGAGGTAAAGGCCTGAGAAGCAATAAACCGCTTGTGCTCTACCCTAGATATAGTGATCTGACTATCGTCTTCATGTGCTTGAACAGAATCCTTTGTAGAAACCTGGTGAGCACGTGGATCCATCCCCTGAGGATATCCATGCTTCACCTAGTAGCGATCTGCAATGTGACCATCAGTGATTTAAATGCCGGCGGCATGCCGTCGGTAAGGGGGTTTTTGGAGAGAGGGCATGTCGACACAAAGATAGTGTCAGTTTGTAGGGAAACCGTCGGCATGCCGAGGGTTTCGCCGGCATGCCGACAGTTGTTGACGAAACGGCGGCATGCCGACCGTCTGGCTGAGCGACGTTGGGAATTGGAGCGGTGGGAATTTGAAAAGGCTGAGCGGCGGGAATTGGTCGAGCGTTGGGGATTTGAAAAGGCTGAGTGGGGGGGAATTGGCCGAGGAATTGGAGCGCTGGGAATTTGAAAAGGTTGAGTGTTGGAAGCGGACACACACACACATACAATACACACACATTGATTTTGTCATATAGGCTCAAATAACCTGTAAATATGTTTCTAACATTTTGATTTAGTTGTCTTTCAAATTTTAATCATTTCTGTCATTTCTGTTGACATGCATCGGCATGCCTTTGGCGTGCCTCGAAATGTCATTTTTTCGGGCCGTCGAAATCATCAAAATCTGCCATCGAAAAACGGGCATTTCCACGGCATGCCTTTGGCATGCCCAAGAAATGCATACCTATAATTTCATCGGCACGGCGTCGAAATCGGCATTTCGAACCTTGGTGACCATTCCTATGACAATACTCATAGAAAAGGGAGCTTCGTCCATGACCACGATTGCCACGTACATCACCATAGCCACGACCACCTCTACCTCCAGGATTCCCTCGACCATGGCCTAAACAGTCATGGTAGAGGAATCAGGCACAGGAATAGGGTCAGAGGTATCGAGTCTCGACAGGTGAGTGTAGATCTGAGTAGGAGTAGGAATCTCATCTATCGTCATAAACTGATCCTTGATTGCCTTGTACTCAGAGCCAAGGCCAGATAGAAGCTGAATGGAATAGATGAACTCCCACTGCTTGCCTATAACAGTTGCATCAGTAGATATAGGCTAATATAAGTCTTGCCCATCCCACATATTTTTCATCGTGCCATAGTATTCTATTAGAGTCATAGAGCCCTTCTTGAGTGTATGTATGTCTTCTACAACACGATACAATCGAGTGATGTTGCTCTTGTTGGAGTGTACTTCATGTAACCCCTCCCACATCTTTGTAGCAAAAGCATATGCCATGACCTGCTTCGCAATCATCTGGGTCATGCTATTCAAGAGGCATGTCGCAACCTAGTCATTGCTTGCTTCCCAATCTGCAGACTTCACAGTAGGGTCATTTTCAGTCAATATATATTTCTTGCGATGGGATCCGACAAATTGGGAAAAGGATGGAGGCCAAAGTAAAAAGTTGGATCCATCCAACTTGATAGAAGTCTCTTGCATGTGAGAGGGAGTGCTTGTGGTGGATGATTTCCCCACTGAGTTGCTTAGATTGTCCTTTGATTCTGCCATGTGTTCTCGATCTGTCGAATCACTCTCCTGGTTTTGCAAGATTTGAAATTCAGACCATGTAATCTTCAACAAGTACTAGAAATCAACCCATATAGATGTTCCCCATGCTTAAGAGAATATTTGGAGCATTGCAACAGGGGCTACAGGCCCTAAAACATGTGCAACGACATTGCTAAAGGCCGAGGGCCTCCGGCATCATCGTTAGCAAGGGGTGATGCCTTAAGTGGTGTCGCTGAGGCCTCTTAGGCACTGAGTGGGTCTTGAAACAGGTGCTATAGCGTTGCTAGAGGCTGAAGAAGGCCCCCAGCAGCATTGTAGACCAGGGGTGACACCCTAGGTGGCGCCGCCGAATCCTTCAAGTGTCGGATGGAGATGCTGGAGAAAGAAGAATCCCTGGTGGAGGTGATGCAGGGGCTAGGGGTGCTAATGGTGGCCACTGTAGGGGAGAAGAGCCGTTGGCGGGGGCCCTGAGGGAGGAGACTCGTCGGTGAGGGTGCCGGTGGTGCAGACACACAGAGTTTGGGTTTTGGTGGGTGTTTTGGGGGCGATGCCCTAAGTGGCATCGCTGGGCCCTCCTAGGCACTAAGTAGGCCCTGCAGCAGGTGCTGTAGCGTCGCTAGAGCCTGAGGAAGGCCCCCAGCAGCACCACAAACTAGGGGTGATGCTCTAGGTGGCACTGTCGAAGCCTCCAAGCGTCGTGTGGCTACATTGGAGAAAGAAGAGTCGCTGGTGGCAGTGATGCAAGGGCTAGGGGTGCTAGTGGTAGTCGCTGGAGGGGAGAAGAATCGTTGGCAGTGGCTCTGAGGGAGGAGACTCGTCGATGAGGGTGTAGAGAGAAAGAAAGAGAAGAATTATTTGCTAGAGGAGTAACATTAAAATCACCCCTTATAACCTTATATTTTGTAGATAGGCCAGATAGGATAATTGATTCTTCCACGACTCAGTTTAAATCGTCGATTCAGGAACTTGAGCTTATTGATTTACCTACCTTGGGTACCAGATTTACTTGGAGAAATGGTAGTGGTACAGCTTCTTGCATTGACAGATTTCTTTGTAATATAGCCTTAGCGGAGAATTTTTAGCTGGTAGATGTGGTGGCTTGTGATAGGCCTTTTTCAGACCATACCCCACTTTTATGGTGAAGTAATGAAGACACTAAATTTTCTACATATTTCAAATTTCACAAGTCATGGTTGCAGGAATCGGGATTCAAAGAATTGATTTGAGATACTTGGTGCAACACTGCCTCTTCTTCTACAGCTACCCGTACTCTGGCTGTGAAAATATCTGTTATTAGAAAAGTGATGATGGATTTTAAACGTGATCTTAATTTATGTAGGGAGGAGAGAAGGATGCTCTTATGAAGATTTCTTCTCTTGATCGAAAGGAGCGATTTCTCCTCTTTCTACCGAAGAACGTCGTAATTGTCGGGGGATATTGACAAAAATCCCGTCAACTATGGCTCAAAGAAGGTGATGTTAATATCGGATTTTTTCGTGCTAGAAGAAGAAAAAATATGATTGGTACCTTAAAAATAGGGGATGAGATTTTGAAAAGGAGAGATAAAATTTGTGAAGCCTTCAAATCATATTTTCATGGATTTACTTGGAAACAACCTTGTGGTGATTGGCATCTTGTTAATGTGAATTTGGAGTACGTTAATGATAACGCAAAGATGGACATCACTATGGAGGTGGATGAAGTGGAGGTGCTGCATGCATTTCGTGGCTTGAAGGCAGAGGCTTCCCTAGGGCTAGATGGTCTACAAATTATTTTCTACAAGGAGATGTGGGATGTTGTCGGATCAGATGTGATGAGTATGATCAAAGAGTTTTTCAGGGGGAATGGATGTTTTGAAAGGCTAAATAAGTTTTATTTATTTTTATTGACTAAAAAATCAGGTGCAAAAAAAGTGGAAGGCTTTAGGTCCATCACCTTGTCACACTCAATTTATGTGCTGGTTGCAAAGATTGTCGCTAATAGATTGCGTATTTTACTTCCTGATCTGATTTCTCCAGTGCAATTGACGTTCATAAAGGGAAGGTCTTTACAAGATTCTTATGTACTAGCAGAAGAGTTCTTGACTGCTTGGAAGAGGAGGGGGACATCAGCATTCCTTTGGAAAGTTGATTTTTCCAAGGCTTATGATTCCATTGCTTGGTCTTATCTCTGGGATATCTTGAAAAGTAGAGGTTTTCCTGATCGTTGGGTGTGCATGATGAAGAGATATGTTACAACCTCCTCCTTTTCGATCTTGGTTAATGGCCGTTCTAGAGGTACCTAGATACAATCACAGAGGGGAGTACGTCGGGAATGTTCGTTGGCACTTATGCTCTTCAATTTAGTTGTGGATACACTGGTAGGGATGGCTTTTAGAGCGTATGATGGGGATCTTTTTTCTGGCTTTTCCGCTAGCAATGATGGAAGATTGATTACCCCTATTCTTCAATATGCAGATGACACTACTTTCTTTATTGAAGGTGGTGGTTCTGTAGATGCTCATGTCTTTTCTTTTGTTGAGATTTTTGCCGAGATTTTAGGCTTGAAGATAAATAGAAATAAATCAACTTTGATCCCTTTTTCAATGTAGACATCCGATGAGGAACTTATTTCGGAGATCTTGGAAACCCCGATGGCGCGATTGCCTATTAAATATCTTGGCCTACCCCTTAAGGGAGGAAAATTGGTGTCTGCAGACTGGAAGAGTTTGATTGAACGTTTTGCTTGTAGACTATCCTCTTGGAGTGGTAGATTGCTTTCCAGAGGGGGTAGATTAATTTTATTAAAATCAGTGCTGCCCTTTTTACTTTTTACCGGTTTTCTTCTTAGTACCTTTTGATAAAACACTTCTTTTAAAATGGGTGGTTGGCTGCTTTCTATGAGAAACTCGTTGGTCATTGACATCTTAAAGGATTCCTATGGAGGTGGTATGAATCTGATTCAAAGAGTGGAAAATTGCCCAAGATGTACGTCAGTAGTGTGGCAATTTGTTTGGTCTATTCTGAGGGAATTTGTTAACCAATTCTCTCTGGTGTTAGGTGATTGATCTTTTTTTAGATTTTGGTTGGATAATTGGACCGATGGTGGCAATTTTTCAAATAGCTTTCAGAGACTTTTCAGCATGTTACAAGTAAACGTCAGGGAAATGTGGGATGAAGAAACAAATTCTTGGAATTTCAATCTACCTGATGGCCTCTCTGATGCAACACTTGCTGAATTTCAGCAACTGCTGTAGCAGCTAATTGCAGATTTTGCTCCTTCAGGTAATGGAGTAGATAATTTCCAGTGAAGGCATGGTAGATTCACTGTGAATAAGGCATATAAATTCATCATTTTTGAAGCCAACCAACTTGAAGTGGTGGATGGTGATTCCAGACTTATTTGGATGTGCAAGATACCCTTAAAGATTAAAATTTTTCTATGGTTTTTTAGTAGAAAGTGCCTGATCTAAATGGTCAACTGGTGAAGATATTTTATGCCCGCTTTGTCAGCAATATGAGGAGGATATACAACATATCTTCTATTATTGTGCTTTCGCCAAGGACGTTTGGTATCAGTTCAATCTTCCAACTGTTGATAGAAACAATTTTGAAGTGTTCAAGTCATGCTTCAGAAATCATATTCATCTTGATGTGGCAAGATGGTGTCAGGCTATAACAGTAATTTGGAGCATGATATAGATACATCTATTTAGGTTAAAATACCTAATCATACATGTTCTTAGGCTTAGATTTGCATTTCATGATATAAATATTGCATAATATGCATCATCCTGCATTTAGAGTAGTTGTATATGTTTTAGGTTAATTAGGTCCTTTTTATGGTCAGGAGAGAAGATTTATTTCAGGGCCTCGGATGGACGATCAGACCATACGGATTTGATCAGGACGACGATCGGAGACTAACGCTTCTGAAATCGTCTAGATCGGAGTCTCGTAGTATCATATGAAGTCCGAGGAAGATCAATGGCCGGGGGCAATGCGACATCCATACGGACTTTGGATGAAAAATTCGACCGTGTGGATGGATCCGGAGCGACGATCGCAGTTCGACAACGTGGGAATCATTTCGATCTGAGCACCGTGGCACCCTCTGAACAGACAGAAGATGGACGGCCCAGATGGCGCCACGTGACGCCATCCAGGCCACACAACACCGGCCAACAGCAACTGAAGGCACCCACTCTTCGTTCGCAACCTCCACTCCCAACCGTTGGTTCTTGATCCAACGGCTGAGAGGCCTTCGCACCGCTCTCCTCTTCGTGACTGAAAGGAGGGCTTAGCGTAGTGGCTAAGTGCCCTCCGTAGATCATAGGGACACGGGTTCGAGTCCCGCTGATCCCTCCTTGTCGCTGCAATTGAAATTTAGTCGTCGGATCTCCATTGAGCGACCCTGAGGCATCCATGCGGCGCAATCCAGTGGGCTAGATTCGCGCACGCGTTCTATCATGCGAAATCACATGCATGATTGTACGCGACGCGAACTTAAGACATCCGCTGGCGTTGTCATTCATCTGAAGCTGATCCAGCGGTGCGCGCGCGCCTCTTTTCAATGCCAGCGATGTGTCTTCTAAGGGCGTGATCAGCGGGTGCATTTGAGCCATCAGATCTTGATTGAACGGTAGGGAGGCGATCCAACAGATGCCAGCGGAGATAGAGCACGAATGCTAGCAGGCTTTAGCGAAATGTGGGGCATTAGTTGGCGCGGATCTTCAGTAACGCATTTGATGTCGCTATAGCCCTTGGACGGATTTCCTTCTCTTCCTTTCACTATAAAAGGACCCCTACACTTTCCCTTCTTCTTCATCTCTTCCTTTCTTCCTCTCACCGCCTCCAAGGCTCTAGAGAGAGCTTGTCCCAAGCTCGGGATGCTCCTTTAGAGTATAAAAGAAAATAGTTTTCCCACCTCTCATCCTCATCTGTGGAGCATCTCGTGGCCGTCTTCTCACCGCCCTTCGGGAAGAAGATCCCCGCTGCGACGTCATCCTGCCCCATCCTCCATCCTCCGGCTACGTCCTCCTTCGTCTTGCTCCTCACTACCTTCCTCCAGGCGACGTCAGAGCGAGTCGTCCTCTGAGCAACTGTCGAGGGGGATTCTCTCACCTCTTTCTATCTTTTTCGCTTTCATAGTATAATCTTTCCCGCTTTCGTAGTTGTAAAAAAACATTTGATTAGAAATCCATGATTGTTGCTCTCTCTTTTATATTTTCGCAAGTAGATTAGCTAGATAAGTAATTGTCGATCTGATCTCTTGCTTTCTAAAAAATTTCAAAAAAAATTATAAAAGATAAAAATGATAAAAACAAATAAAAGTGAAACGTGGATTTTCAAACCAAACGTTCGCCTCCCCGTGTTCAACCCGGGACTCATCTTGAGTTTCGATTATAAATTTTACCTGATCAATGGAGTTTCTCGCGAATCGAACTACGACGATGGATTTTCCAAATCCAATCCTTTTCATGTGCGAATCCGCTGTCATCAGAGTATATGGCTTTAGCTGGATGGAAAATGTAGAAAGAGAGGCTAAATGTTTTTTTTGATTTTTGATTTGAACACATCCTTTTCTAATTATTTGATAAATCTATGAATGATTACAATCTCTCTTTTTTCTGAAATCACCCCTTATCAGGAGCAACCATCAACAAAATCTGAAGCTTGCCTCAACTCCTCCCACAATACAACCCTAGAAGATGCATTAGAGGGTCTATACACATCAGAAAAAGCCCAGGTCACACCATCAGATATCCGAGTGAAGACTCTCGTAACCACCTAAGAAGCCACTATGGAGCTCGAGAGATGAAAGACGTCACCCCTCCACATAACGATTTGGCCACCCGAACTACCAATAGCATCAACAACCAACAAATCTGAGAAACAATTATTGTACAAACTCCTCTTTGAAACCTCATCAAGCTCTTCCAAGTGTGTCTCCTCCAACAGCACAACATCCACCCTCTAGTCCGCCAAAGACCTCAAAATAGGTCTCTGAGTCAGATCCCAAAGACCCCTCACATTCCATGTTAATACTCTAACCATGAGTATCAATGGAGACCCTACTAGAAGACAAACATGGCACCTTCTTAAGATTGAGCACCTTGACAACTCGAAGCTCTAGATCTGACCCCTGGCCATCTCCTGCCACAAACTTAGCCTTAATAATTTTCCTTTTGTAACAAGATTGATACCTCAGACCACTCCGCACTGAAATGGTTCTGCATGCACCAGACTTCACAGACCCCGACATGGATGACATAGCAGTTCTTCTGACCATAGACAACTTGGAGGGATCACGTTGAAAATTCATACTTCTGTACAACATGCTGCCCCTGTCCAATGTGAATTCCAAGAAGATCTGTCCCAACAGTTTCACCATCAGCAACAAGCCTTGGGGAGCATGCAGCATTAAACCGGTCCTGCGAGGACCTCCTGTACCCGCCAAACCCAACAACCATGCTATTGGCTAAAGATGCAGTCTTCCTAGCTGCAATGTCTCACCTAACAGAAGTAACAACATGCCTACACAGATGTGGACAATGGGCAAGTCCAATAGGAGAAAAGAAAATATTTGGGTCATGAGGCCCGAAAAGAAGTCAATCCAAAAAAGGCTTAAATGGATACTTGCTAACTCCGGATCCAGAGACACCCTGTTTAGTGCCAAGAAAATTGCCACATGGGCCCATAAAAAACTCTGCCACATCAGCAGCAGTGTTGGTAACACTGTGGGCCACGTCAGCAGCAGCATCAACAGTTGGAGTAGCACTGGACATGTCATCCACAGGAACCAGAAATTATCAGTACTGGGAACAGGCTGGCGGTTACCAGCCTCTCCAAAATTGGTGGAACTAATTTTGGGCGCCTTGCAGAATTTGAAATTCGAACCACACCGGAAAATTTTCTGCTTCCAAATATGGTGAATAGGTTGCCCCACATGAACAGGCAGCCAACCACCTCCACCTCCGGCCAAGCTTCGACCACTGTGAGGCACCACCTCCACAAAAGATGAACCATGGAAGGACCCCAATGCATTCATCTTGAAGAAAACCACCCAGAACAGACATCAATCCTAACAGCAGCACTCAGTGGCAAAGAACGACCATGAAGAATCCCTGCTTAGACAAAAACCCAAGACACATCACCATCAAAAATACCAACTCCCTTGCATCACCTAATCCACACAAATGAGTCACACACCTTCTCCACAATCTCTCGACTCCTTAAATGCAGCGGAATATCCACAATTGAAAACCAAACCGTCGGCCTCACAGGTTCACGATCACCAACAACACCATCCTACAGCAAAGGAGACCTCCAACAAATCACACCTCTATCAACCTTCGTCCAGCGAATCCTTCTTTGATTCTGCCCTGGAAAATCCCTCTTCCTTGGTGGACCTTATTCTGGAGCTCATTGAAGCTTCACTAAGAGGGTGGAGAAGGAGAGCAAGGAGACCCTTTTTGGCACCCATAGATAAGAAATGAGATGCATTTGGGATTTTTGGTGGGATGCAAATCCCTTGACGTAGATGAGTTTAGTTGTGTTGCTTTTGTTATGATAAAAGGATGTTGGGTGAGGCAAGAAGAAAGAGGGAAGAAGAACCAAGAAAAGGGGAATCCATTGCCTTGTAGATTATCCCTCTTAGGTTTTGAAATGTTCTCAAGTTAAAGAACCAATTAAGACCAAGTTAAAATTGTATGCTATTTACTGTTAAGATTAATGGGGAATTCAGCATGTTAAATTGGATTAGTCCCTTCCTAGTGGAAAGGATATACACAGTGAGGAAATTCTCAACCTTGAACCACAAGAGTTGAAGCTACTCCATATGGGGACACTGAGAACTTAGAATATTAGTGAGGGCATGAAGATTGAGAAGCTATGCAAGGGGAGCTGTGGATATACTTCGTAGTGTAAATTAAGTATTTTCCCTAAGTCCTAGAAATTTTGAGGTTTTGGGAAAGAGGTAGGGGTAGCTTCCTGAAGCCTGATTCATTGGCCTACTGCGTCAGTAATCCATTATGTGATAGAGTCCAGATGTGCTGACCTTGCATCACATGATAAATGACCATAGGTTGCTTACTGCTTGGAATTGTCTCCACACAGCTGAAGATCATCTCCCTTATTTTGTTTGGGATCCTCTCCTATTTCTAATTGGGATGATGTCCTATTTCCACTTGGGGTTACTTTCTACTTACCTACTTGTCTACTTGATTCTTGATTACATGATTGCTGCACTTTGGCCCATGTGCCTACTTCTCCTATCGAAAGAGGTGCTGAATAAAAGGGGAGTTGTGTTCTTTCTTAGGTAAGTTGAAGCTCGGCATGCTCTAGCATAAGGGTGAGAGTATTGAGATAATGTATCTGGAATAGATGAGTAATTGGATCCTCTCCTGGATTCATGTACTAGTAGGTCGAGTTTAGTCTAACCTCGCTTATTCAGATAACTTGTAAGAGCTAGAGGGGATCCTTTAACTATTGTTTTATTTTGAGAGGGAATAAAATATCCAATCATTAGGGGTCCTTTGTGTCTTCCCTTCTCATGAGAGGACTTTTCCCTGTAAACCAAGAACTTTTTACTATATTATGTTGTACATTATTCTATTTATCCACTATAACAACCTTGTGACTTTATGAGGTCTTTCACACTTTGTGATAGACATTAAGAAAAACACATTAAAAACATGCTTATTTGAATATACAGAGAAATTGTACTCCAATCCTATGTAATTAGAAATTTTGTGAACTGGGTTAGACCTTGAGTTGGATTTGGATTTTAGATTGGAAAAGTTCTATGGTAAGGTCGGGTAGGTTATGGATTTAGCCAAAATCTAAAATGTGTCCACCTCTCCGGATGATTGCCAATCTTGTGTGATCATCCTTTTTTTCCTTCAAAAAAAAAGTGTCCACCTTTGCACTACAACTTGTGAATGTGTCTAGACCCAGGAATGAATCTCAAGCCTTAGGATAGTTAAAAATCTAGGTTAACTATGAGGATGTATGCAAGTCATGGTATTTGATAGTTTGCATAAGATATAAGCAGGGATAGCTTCATTGAAATAGATATAATGCATACAATCAAAGCACTGCGGTTAATGAAATATTCTACTAACTAGCCTATTGAATTGAGTAGCATGCTAAAAATGGAATAGATGTTACATGTGCGCATAAACATGCACATGATGCACACAAAATGTTGGGGCATAATTTATACAATAAACAGAGTTTTCTTGTTTTATTAGTGCCGATGGTTATAGAACCATGTATTAGTGATAATTCAACATCTGCCCATCTTATCATTCTAGGAATATGATCCATTCTTATATGCCATGGAGAGCGAGCTCAACCTTAGACCTTACGATACCAAATGTCGTCCATGTAGGTGACCCATAATGACAAAGAGCACCTTGTATGGTGTCCAAAGGGCAGATACTTACAAAGTGTCTCCAAAGCCCTTCTAGGTCAGTATACAACTGATAGATGTGATGTGAGGTCACACCCATCCAACATGTATTGCCTCACAAATACATTTACAGACATGTAGTTGCTTTTTCTTTGAGAAAGTAAGATATAGTGACTTGTTCATAACTATTTTGGTAAATAGACAATTGCTGCTGCTTTGTTTCACCTTTTCTAACATTTGCCATGCAATATTTTTGCTTTTAACTCCATACTTAATGCTTTCCTGTTTTGCCAGCTGGATTCTATATTTGCTGGGGATGCCTTGTATGGGTACCGTCAATTTATACTTCACCTGGAATGTATCTTGTGAATCATCCAGTGAACTTAGGCACACAGGTAAATGCTTTATTCACAGGGAATTTATTCTCAAGTTAAGATTTTTTTCAATGAGATGAACCTGTTTTTACTTGTATCTTTGAAGTTTTATATGTTCTCCAATAATGCTCTTATTGATTTTTGCAGCTGTCTGTTTCAATTCTTCTTGCTGGACTTCTATGTATATACATAAATTATGACTGTGATAGACAGCGTCAGGAATTCCGACGAACAAATGGGAAAGCCTTAGTTTGGGGTAAACCTCCTTCTAAGGTATGGTAGGGCTAAACTGGCTGTTGAAAGGCTTTTTCTCCTCAAAATCAATAACGATATGTAATTATCTATCTACCTTAATTTTGTGTAGATAGTGGCATCATATCGCACCACAACTGGAGAAAACAAAACGAGCATTCTTTTAACTTCTGGATGGTGAGTTCTCAGGCAATCTAATTTTTTCACCCTGCAGGTTAAATGTATTAGAAAATACTTAACTAATAGCAGACTCTTGTCTGATGATGTTGTTGGTCACGTTTTGCACCTTTTTTTATTGTTTAAACTAAATGATTATATTTCTTTTTTTGAAAAAAATGATTATATTTCTTCGAGCTTATTGTTTCTTTTAAAAATCTCAATGTGTACTTTTTCTGGCTTTTTCTTTTTATAAAACGTAAAACAATAGACTTGCATTTCTGTGCAGGTGGGGATTAGCTCGTCATTTTCACTATGTTCCAGAAATTTCATCTGCATTTTTCTGGACCGTGCCTGCCCTTTTCAACAACGTAAGCACCTTCACATTCTCTTGGGTTATACGTCTAAAAATGAAACTATTTATGTATCCACTTATTGATTCTTCTGCAGTGTCTACCTTACTTTTATGTGGTGTTCTTGACCATACTTCTCTTTGACCGTGCCAAAAGAGACGATGACAGGTGCTCCTCAAAGTAAGTTAAATTGTCGTGAGAGATTCCGGTTTTATATTGTTGCCTTTAGTCTTATTTTATTTTTGGGCTTTTATGTAATTGTCTCCCTAACCTCTCTTCATATATATATATATATAGGGGTTTTGGGGTTTCTTTTAAATAGAACAAGAGTTTTCTTTCTCTAACATGCTATTAGAGCTACAGTCCTAGGCTGAAACTTGATACCTACTTGATCTTCTTCCCTTCTTTTCTTCTCCACCAAATAAATTAGGATTTCTTTTCTCTTCATTGGGATTTGTGCACGATCCTAAGAAGAGAAAGAATCCCAAAATCCATTACAGGCCCCATCCTAGGGCACATAGCCCAAGGAGGGATCCCTTATTGGCATCGATGTTGGAATCTTCGGTGGCAACTGGAAGAGGAGCCATCGGAGGAGGCTCTGGTGACACCATCGGCCAAGGTTTTGAAAAACATAATGCTGTACCAAGGCAGTTTTACTTTCGTGTGGGGAATGAAATGAGTCAAATTGTATTACGCATTCCCTTGGCCCCTTTATATAGAGAGAGGTCAAGGGGTACACAAAACCTGTCTACAAAAACGTAATCTCGCATACAACGCGGTTATGGAAATACAAGAAATAAATAATTTAGGAAAGCATAAAAGCAATGATAGAAAACATAAAATATGCTCTAACACTCTCCCTCAAGCTGGAGCATAGGCACTAAACATACTCAACTTGCCAGAGAGATACTTCAAGCACTTTCTTGGTAGGGCCTTTGTAAAACTATCTGCTATCTGGTTCTCACTAGATATATAGGGAGTAGCAATCTTTCCTTGGAGAACGTCTCTGATAAAGTGACAATCAACTTCAATATGTTTGGTTCTTTAATGAAAAGCAAGATTGTTGGCATAAATCTCGTTGCCTTGTTATCACAGAACATACACATTGTCCCTTGAATATCAACACCAAAATCATGGAGAAGAAATTTCACCCAAAGGAGTTCACAAGTAGTGTGTGCCATGGACCTATACTCAACCTCTGCACTTGACCTGGATACCGCATTCTGTTTCTTACTTTTCCATGTAATCAGATTTCCTCCAACAAAAGTGCAGTAACTTGTGGATCGCCAGTCAACATCTAAGAATCCATGAACATCAACATGATCATGTGGCCTATAAAGTAAATCCTTTCCAAGTGCTTTCTTTAAATATCACATCACCTGGCATACACCTACGCAATGTATCTCACGAGGAGCCTGCATAAACTAACTCAACCGTCCAACAACAAAGGGAATATCAGGTTTAGTAACAGTGAGATACAACTACTTTCCTACCATAGCCTTGTATCTTGTAACATGATCTAGCAAAAGGGCTATCCGCATCAACTAAATGTAAAGAGGAATCAAGAGGCACATTTGCAGCCTTACAACCAAGCATACCAATCTCATGTAGCATATCCAATACATATTCTTTGGGAAAGTACCAAGCCATGCTCCACATGATGAATCTCAATTCCCAAGAAATAGCTAACCTGACCCAAGTCCTTTGTGACAAACTGGAAATGCAAGAAGGTCTTGGTAGCTTCAACATCAGCTCCATCACTGCCTGTCAACAATAGGTCATCCATATAAACAATCAGAATAATAGACCCAAACTCAGTGTGCCTTATAAAAATTGAATGATCAACATTGGATCTAAGAAAATCAAAGCTCTAAATTGCCCTGGTAAACCTGTCAAACCACACTCGGGGACTTTGCTTTAGCCTATAAATGACTATGTAATCTGCACACCTTGTGACACTCTCCCTGTTGCTCAAAACCTGGAGGTTGCTACATATACACCTCCTTATCCAAGTCCCCACAAAGATTCATTTTTAATGTCAAGCTGAAATACCTTTTAATGTGAATTGACAACAAGAGATAGCAAAATCCACAGAGTTTAAATAAGAAATAGGAGAAAATATCTCAAAATAATCAATGCCATGAGTCTGAGTATATTCTTTGACAAAGAGTCGAGCTTTGTACCTTTGAATGGAGCCATTAGGCAAATACTTCATAGTAAACACCTACTTTCACCCCACAATAATAGCACTGGGGGGTAGGTCAAGAAGCTCCCAAGTACCCCTAGAAATAAGGGCCCCAATTTCCTCTTGCATGGCCAGTATCCAAGCCAAATCTTGAAAAGCCTTTGTATGACTGAGGTGTATGCCGACTGTCAATAGCACAAGACAAGGATTGTTCAGCTCCAAGCAAATTGTCAAAATTGATATGTTGGGAGATTGAGTAGCAAGCATAAGACCTTAAAGCCTTCCTCTGGGCAATAGGAAGATTCAAGTGCTGATCAGTGGTAGGAATTACCTAATCTCCATCAGAGTCCATAAAATTGGGTCTGGGCTGAGCAAGAATGGTGATAAGGGGTTCAAGAACAGGTTTTAAGCGATGATTGAAGTGATATGGATAAGGAGTAGGGAAGACAAGTCATCCTATCGACTCACCAAAAGTAGCGCCAGGTGGGCTCACAGAAGTGATAGGAAGGCTTAGAGGGCACTAGAGGCGAAGCAGAGGGTATTGGGAAAGGGATATCTATAGTGAGCGTTCCCTTTGGGAGAATAGAAAGGAATCTCCTAAAAGAACATAGCATTAACACTAACAAAAAACTTACGATGCATAGGATTATAACAGCGATATCCCTTTTGGGTCTGAGAATACTTGAGATAGATACACTCAACAGATCTAGGAGCCAATTTGTCCACTCCAAAGAGATGAACGGACACAACATAATCAAAAACTACTGGCAGCAACACAAACGACTCCTGACCAGGGAATAGCAAAGAGAAAAGGGACTTACCGCCCAAAATTGAAGAACTAACTTGGTTAATAAGAAAAGCAACAGTAAGAACAGCATCGGCCCAGAAAGGCGTGGGAATATGCATATGAAACTAAGTGCTCTAACAACATCAAGTGTTGTAACTTTCATTCAGCCAACCCATTTTGTTAAGAGGTGTGAACGCACAAAGTTAGATGAACACCAAGCAAAGTAAAAAAAACTTAGTTAATTGGGCATTAACAAACTCTAATCCATTGTCATTGCGAAAAACATGAATAATTGCAGAAAATTGTGTTTTTATTTCATTGAAAAAATTCAATAAGTATTGGGGCTTCCAACTTTTTTTTCATAAGAAACACTCATGATGTCTGAGTGAAGTTATCAATAAGCACAAGAAAGTATTGAAAACCCCATTCATTAGTAACCCTACATGGGCCCCGAACATCAGCATGAACAAAAAAAATAGAATTGATCCTTTTATTAACAATAGGAAAGGAGGATCAATGATGCTTGCCAAGTTGACATGCATCACATTGAAACTGGTCGAGCACATGAAGACTCGGAAACTGTTGGCGAAGAACCCTAGGACTCGGGTGACCCAGGCAAAGGTGCCACTAGTAGGTAGTGGTGGCACCAGAGACAGTGATAGCAAGGGGTAAGGATGGTAGAGTAAGGTAATATAGGCCATTTTGCTCAAGTCCTCCACCAATCCACTTCCTCGTCCGGAGGTCCTGTAGAAAGAAATATTGATCATTAAAAACTACGCGATAGTGTAAATATCTGGTAATTTGACTAATAGAAATTAAATTCATGGCAAAGGGAGGAGCATGCATCACGTTAGATAGGGGCAATGTATCACTCAAAGTAACATCACTAAGACTAGTAACATACAAAAGTCCTCCATCACAACCCTGACCTGAGAGGGTCTATCCAACTCTCTAAGGGAGGTAAACTGTGAAACATCACTTGTGATATCGGATGAGGCACCATAGTTAGTGATCCACTTGGTTTGTCTAGACATAATAGACAATGCAGTAGCCTCTTAAGAAGGTACAACAGATGTAGACGTAGTAGGCTAAGAGGGAACTAGCTTTCCATACTCTTCCCTAGAAATAGTAACCTCCTCAGATATGTGCCCAGTATCCTTAGTAATTGCCTGATTAGCACGAGGTCTCTGTCCCTGAGGGTACTCGTGGTTGGCCCAGTACTTATCAATACTGTGGCCGATCTTGTAACAATAGTCACGAATAGAGGTACTTTGGCCATGACCACGTCCTCCACGGTCATGACCATGACCATGACCACCACGTCCTTCTTTTCCTGAAGAACCTCGACCTCGACTACCAGAGGCCATGGCTGAGGAATCACTAGAAGAAGTAG
The DNA here is from genome assembly GCA_037157565.1 of Thalassia testudinum. Lineage (NCBI taxonomy): Eukaryota > Viridiplantae > Streptophyta > Magnoliopsida > Alismatales > Hydrocharitaceae > Thalassia > Thalassia testudinum. Next base: position 154,791,289 of record JAZHRO010000031.1, read on the forward strand.
AGCCCTTTGCAACCTTGAGCCTCATCAACCTGGTATAAATCTGCATTTGACTAGGTATCTCTGTAGATGTCAAAAGGTAATCCTCGACGGCCTTAAACTCTAGCCATAAGGTATCAAGAAGCTGAACAGAATGCATGGCCTCCCTCTATTTGGCAATGACAAACATCAGAAGTAATTGGATGAAATGAATCTTGCTCATTCCAAAGGTTCTTCAAAGAATCATAGCATTTAGGAAGGCTTATGCTCCCCTTTTTGAATGCCTGAATATCCTCGAGAACTTTATAAAGTCGGGTAATATTTGTCTTTTAAGAATGGATCTCATGAAGAATATCCCACTTCTTCTTGGCTAATGAGTACACCATAACCTTCCTGGCAATATACTCTTTCATGCTATTCAACATACACGTTGCCGCCCAATCATCATCCCTCTCCCATTCAGCTATCTTGGAAGATGGCTCATCTTCTAACAAAATTTACTTTCGATTGTGTGAACCAACAAACCAAAGAAAAGAAGTGGACCACAACATGAAGTTTGTCCCATCAAGCTTGATCGTAGTGCCCTGTATCTGGGTAGTCGATCCAAGATATTGTCCAAACAAATCATTAGCGATATCCTTTCTATCTCCCATGATTTACACTAGTCACCAATAACCAGAAGGAAACGAAACTCTCACTGAAACATGTCGATCCATCGAATAGTTGTAATGGAGAGAAGAATCAACGCATTAGGCTATGCTGATTCCCCTTCAACAAAGAGGCTCCGCCACCAGTAGATAGCACTCCAGTGCTACTAAGGAGGTGCTCTGGCACCATCGCAGGTGAAGCTGCGCTGCTTGAAAGGTTGTGTGTGCTGTGCTGCCTGGAAGATGGTGTAGCAATGTGCTACGTTGCAAGGGAGGAGTTGTGGTGATGCACTGGTGAGGAGGGGTAAATGGAGATTGTTATGGTGGTTGTTAACCTATTGGCAACGAGAGAGAAGAGAGAGAAGGGGGTAAGGTGGTTGGGTTAGTTAGGTCGTGGAGGTGGGATATCAGGGCTCTAATTTAGGATTGTTGCGTTGATATCATGTTAGGATGGGAATGAAATGAGTCAACTTGTATTACGTCCTCCTTTGGCCCTTTTATATAGAGCGAGGTCAAGGGGTGCACAAAACCTGTCTACAGAAATTGTAATCTCACATACAATGCGGGTATGGATAATACAAGAAATAAAGAATTTTGGAAAGCATAAAAGTAATGAAAAAAATATAAATTATAAAATATGCGGTAGAAAAAGAAAAAAATAATACAAAAAAAAACTTTCATATCATTTTGCTCTGTCAAAATAAATCTCTAAATATTGATCAAAGACTAATTAAACAATTATCACATTCAAAATCACACTATAAAGTAACCATACCACATGCATTTTACTAAATATAAACATGTAAACAATAATGCCAAATACTTAAAATATATACATATACCATGTAAATAGTCAATTTCTTCTAAATAGAAATTAAATGTTTTGTAAACTTGAACCAAAAGTAAATAAGAGTCACAAAAGAATAATTTCAAATAAGAAAAATAAACGAAATAAATATACCTTAAAAAAATTAATCACTAAGACAAACCTATAAATAAATAAAAAAATACTTATATGCTTCGTATGTTTAGGGAAATACTAAATCAAAAAAATAACAATTACCACAACCAAATTTATATTACAAACAAAAATAACATAATACTAAATTAAGACAAATAACAATTTAGGGTTGAGTGAGAGAGTTAGGGGGTTTAGAGATGGATTTTAGACATTAGAAATGGGTTCTCCATTGAGGTAGCACCTTGCTTTCAGCTTAGCACCTCACCACTTTGACAAAGTGAGGTGCACGCCTTAAGCTTCAACTATGAGGCTATAACCTCAAAGCTATTTCCTTACGCCTCACCTCGAGGCTTATGCCCTAGGTGCCTTGATGTGTGATTTTTAAAACCATGCCATCGACGTGACCAGCATCGGTGTCGAACCTTTACCGATGCCGCCAGGTGGCCCAGTAAACTAAGGCTTTGATTGAAACCATCTAGTGGTTCCATTGAGAGCCCATAGTTGTTGCTCTTGGCCTTAATTGTCTTAGGGCCTCGAAAGGGTTGGTTGCTGGAGGCACCTAACCATCATCGGGGGTTGGGGACCATCGCTAGTCGTCGAAGCTCTGAAGCTCGTTGTCGGTGATCAATTTAGGGCTGCTAGGCGCATCTGAGATGATTTTGTAATTTTTCTTGGTCCTTAGGAGCATCTGTGGTTACTAATGGTCTCAATGTATTGAAGGTAGAGTTTGTTCGTTGATTGGTCATTGTGGGACTTCATTTTTATGTGAGATGACTTCTGAGATAGTTTATTCACCCACTCTGGAAGACGGGACTAAGGGGGAGTGTTAAAAAACCCCTATTTGACTTGAGTATGGAGCTTAAGGGGTCCATTTGTATAGTTGAGGAATGTGAAAATGATTACATCCACGTTAAATTAAAGTCTGAGAAGTGTGTAGCTGCTATCAAGGTTTTAGATGCCTCTCTGAAAAGAGGCAGAGCTATATCAATGTCCATGTGTGGTCGTGGAAACCAGAGAGTTTAGATCTCAAGATACTGACCATGTAGAGGTTCTTATTAAGCATCAAGCCTTTGTCGCACTAGGATTGGTTTAAGATACTGTGATTATTCCTAGGAGTGAGTATGAGATACTAATCCAAAGACTTTATAGGAAAATGAGTTCAATTCTTATTCTAAGAAACCCTAGGGACTTATATAGAGAGACCCGTTGGGTAAAATACAAGATAGCCCTCACAAAATAACACAGCAATAACAACCAAGCCCTTTCCCACATTAAATGGGGTTGGTTATAAGGATTCTTTGCCTCCACATAGATCGATTTTGAGCCATTTCAGAACTTAAATTAAAGTAATTGAGGTCATACTTAATAGTTTTCTTCCAACACTTGTTTGATCTTCTTCACCCCCTCTTAGTAGGTTCAGCCTCTAACTTCTCGCATCTCCTGACTGGAGCATTTAGTGGCTTTCTTTGCAAATGCCCAAACCATCTTAGGCATCTCATTTTATCCTCTATCGGTGTCACCCTAACCTTTTTTCGAATAATCTCATTTGAAATATGGTCCTTTTTTGTATGACTATACATACATCTTAATATCTTCATTTTTACCACAGACATCTTCTGTACATGTCTATAGTTGATAGCCTAACATTCAGAACCATACAGTATGGTTGGTCTTACCACAGCTCGATAGTACTTTCCTTTGACTTTTAAAGGAACCCTCGTATCACAGAAAACACCAGATGCACCCCTCTATTTCAATCACCCTGCATTAATTCTGTGTAACATCTCCATCAATTCCACCATCTTGTTGGAAAATGGATCCCAAGTACTTAAAAGCATTTTTCATTTGAATGTACTCTTTTCCAATTTTTACATCCATCCCTTCATTGTTTCCTCTACCACTAAACTTGCATTCTATATACTCAGTCTTTGTCCTGTGTAGGTGTAATTCTTTAGCTTCCAGGACTTCCCTCCAAAGCTCAAGTTTTCTATTCACTCCACCTCTTGTCTCATCAACTAACACGTCATCAGCAAAAAGCATATACCATGACTCCTCAGATTGGATATGCTTCATCAACTCATCCATGACCAATGCAAAGAGATAAGGGCTTAAAGCTGATCCTTAATGCAAACCAATGGAGATATCAAAGTAGTCTGTCAAATCATCCTTAATCCTTATACAAGCTGTAGCTCCATAGTATATATCCTTTATGAGGATATATAAAAATGGTACGTCTCTCCTCCAAAATTCTCCACAAGATATCCCCCTTGGGACAGAATCATAGGTCTTCTCAAAATTAATAAAAATCATGTGTAAATCCTTCTTGACTTTTTAGGTTTCCATCATACGTCTCAAGAGATGTATTACCTCAGTAGTAGACCGGCTTGGCATAAAGTCAAACTGATTTTTAGTTATTACAGAGACTTGTTTTATCTTTCTTTCAATTATTCTCTCCCAAAGTTTCATCGTATGGTTCATCAATTTAATACCTCTACAATTGGAACAATTTTGTATCTCCCTTATTCTTGTATGAAGGTGTTATAAAACTTTTCCTCCATTCCTCTAGCATCTTCTTGCCTCTCCAAATAGTATTATATAATTTTGTGAGTCAAGTTATACCCCTTTCTCCCATCACTCTCCAAACGTCTATAGGAATATCATCAGGCTTAACAACCTTTTTACTTTTTATCATCTTCAAAGCTTCCACTACTTTCTTTTGTATCCTTCGATAGCTTGCCTGATTCACAAAATTTTCTGAGTTGGCTAACTCCCTTAAGATGATATCATTCTTTTATTTTTCATTAAAAGGCTTATGAAAATATATTTTTCATTTTGTATTTATATCATAACTAGCTATAAACGCCCTTCCTTCTTCATCCTTGATGCATCTTATATGTGTAAGGTCCTTTGCTTTCCGTTCTCTTGCTTTAGCTAACGTGAAGATATCTTTTTCACCTTCTTTAGAATCAAGTTTCTTATAAAAATGCTTCCAAGCTTTTTCTTTTGCTTCACTAACCACTTTGTTTTTTTTCTTTGCTCTTTTGTAATTTTTCATGTTTTCATCAGTCTTATCTCGATATAAGGCTTTAAAGCAAGCTTTTTTAACTTTAAGCTTATCCTACACTTCCTCACTCCACCACCAAGCTTCCTTTATCCTGGAACTCCTCCTTTAAACACATCTAACACTTCCTTTGCCATCTTCCTAATACAGTTTGTCATATTTAACCGCAATTCATCAACACTTCCATCAAGATCCCAAGTCTTTTCTTGCATCTTCTCTTTGAACCTCTCTTGCTTTTTCTTAAGATTCCACCATTTAATTCTCAAATTCTTAAACACCAATTTTTTCTTCTTTGCCTTCTTCATATGAACATCTATCACCAAACGACGATGTTGAGCAGTTAAATTCTCCATTGGAATAATCTTGCAATCTTTACAAGATAAGTGATCTCTTCTTCTCAAAGCAAAGTAATCAATTTGCGTTTTTGTTAAGCCACTTTTATAGGTGATCAAATGCTCTTCTCGTTTTTTGAAGAAAGTATTAGCTATGAAAAGATCATAAGCTATTATAAAATTAAGGAAAGTCTTCCCTTCTTCATTCCTAACACCAAAACCATGATTTCCATGCACTCCTGTATATTCTAAAGCATCTTTTCCCACATGCCTATTTAAATCTCTACTCAAAAATCATCTCTCCTGGGATTCCTTGATTATCATATCGAGCTCCCTCTAGAATTTGTTCTTTATTCTTTCCTTTAGACCAACTTAAGGTGCATAAACTGAAATGACATTCAAGATCTCTTCTTCTAAGACTAATTTTATCAAAATAATTCGATCACTTAATCTCTTAACCTTAACCACACTCTCCTTCAAATCCTTTTGAATAATAATGCCCACATCGTTTTTACCTTTGTCTCTTCTCGAAGACCACAATCTGAAACATGTTCTCTCGATTTGCTTTGCTTTGCTTGTTCTCCAACCCATTTAGTCTCTTGAAGGTAAAGAATTTAAATCCTTCTCCTTACCATTGTATCCATAATCTCCGTGAGCTTGCTGGTCAAAGTACCAATATTCCAACTGTCGAATCTCAACTTCTTTTGTGACATACTTCGATGCTGAAGTAGTGGAACTAGCTTCTTTACTCGCATGCGTTCGTTATGCGAAAACCCTTGCTCATTTGACTATATCTGGGCGACGATGTAGCGAAACTAACTTCTTTACTCGCATGCGTTCCTCGTAAGAACCCTTGCTCATTTTGTACTACATCCGGGTGGTGATGTAGTGGAACTAACTTCTTTACTCGCATGCGTTCCTCATGGGAGAACCCTTGCTCATTTTTCACTACACTCGGGCATCAATCCAGTGTGTTGCAAGTAGGGAATGCCCCAACGAAAATAACATAGGGGAACACCCCAACGAAGGTATTTCGCTCACAAAATAACATAGTAGCAAAAACATAAAAAACATGAAAAATAATTCTTGACACTACCCCTTAAGTTGGAGCATAAATATTAAACATGTTCAGCTTGGAATATAAATATTTCACTCACTTTCTGGTTAATGCCTCTTTGAAAATATTAACTATTTAGTCCTCGTTGGTGATATATAGTGTTGAGATTTTGCTAGTCATTTTTGCATCTTGAATAAAGTGAATCTATCTCAATGTGATTTGTCTTGTCATGAAAGGCTAGATTGTTGGCAAGAAATGTGGCAGCCTTATTATTACAGTACGTAGGGGTATAGGACCAGAAGTCTCTCCACCAAAATTACATAGAATGGACTTGATCCAGAAGAGTTCACGTGGTGTGAGCCATAGCTTGATACCTAGACTCTGCATTGAATTTGGAGACAACATTTTATTTCTTACTCCATGTGACTAGGTTTCCACCAACATAAGTGCAATATCCAGTTGTGGATTGTCAGCCCTCATGGGCACAAACATAATTTGCATCTGAATATTCACACACATCAAGATGACCATGCCTATGGAAAAATAACCCTTTTCTAGGGAGCTCTTTAGATATCTCAATACTTGACAGACTTCTACCTAGTGTGTCTCCTTAGGCTCTTGCATAAACTAACTTTGCGGTCTCACAACATATGTCTGGCCTCATCACTGTGAGATATAGCAGCTCGCTAACCATAGCTCAGTATCTGGTAACATCCTCTAAGATAGGACTATTAATGTTTGCAAAATGGACAAGAAGATCTAATGGTATATTGGCAAGTTTGCAGCCTAACATCCTTGTCTCTCCAAGCATGTCCAGCACATACTTTCGCTATGATAGAACCATACCTCCATCCAAGTGGTGTATCTTAATACCCAGAAACTGACTAATCAAGGTTAGATCCTTAGTTATGAACAATGCATGTAAGAAGGCCTCAGTCTCCTCTAGGCCTTTCCCATCACTCCTTGTGAGTAGGATATCTTCAACATATACTATTAGATTAACAAAGCTTTCCAGTGTGTGCCTGGTAAACACAGAATGATCAGATGTTGACCATAATCTATCAAACCAGGCCTTGGGACTTTGTTTCAGCCCATATATTGTCTTGTGAAGCTTATATACCTTTTGACACTCCCCCTGACCAATAAATCCAGGAGGCTGCTACATGTACTGTTGAGTTACGCTTCTTGTTGAGGGTCTATTTGTTTTTTTTTCCTTGATGGACTTATGTTATTATTTTTCCCTCACCTCTCTCTATATCAAGAGGTATAGAGACGGTTTGGTAAATAATAAAAATCATTCTTTTCTTCAATTTATACACCACCTCATCAAGATCTCCATATAAGAATGCATTTTTTATGTCAAACTGGTGGACTTGCCATCCCTGATTGATAGCAATAGACAAAAGGATCCTGACAGAATTAGTCAAGCCATAGGTGAAAAAGTCTTAAAATAATCCACACCAAATATCTGAGTATAACCTTTGGCAACTAGTCTTGCCTTGTACCTCTGAATAGAGCCTTATGGGAGATATTTAATAGCAAATACCCATTTACACCCCACTATAGTTGCACCAGGGGGTAGATCTACAAGTTCCTATGTGCCCCAGGATTGAAGAACAACCATCTCTTCTTCCATTGCCCAGGTCCATTTTGGGTCCTGAAACGTCTTTGTATGACTCCGGGGTACTTGGTGATTGTCAACTGCAAGAGAAAGTAATTGGCTATAGGTAACTAGTCAATAGACATATAATGTGACAAATTATATCAACACATGACCTTAGAGCCTTCCTCTGAGCAATAGGAAGGTTGAGATCAACACTCTCAATAGTAGAAGGCAACTGAACTCCAAATGAGTCAACAGAATTAGGAGACTGAGTAGAATTAGTAGATTTAGGAATAGAGGAAAGCGGCTCCTCCAGTTGTATTGGGGGCTCTCTATGAGGGAAGGTCCTTGGATAGTAAGAAAATGGTTTAGGATCCTGAATGTTTGTATTTGGTGGATGGGATGGCTCAAAGGGTCCTGAAGGTGATGCAAATGACATAGGAAGAGTATCCTGTGGCACTATCTGAGTTGAAGAACTTCCTTTCTGGGGATAGAAAGAGAGCTCCTTAAAGAAGGTAAGATCAACGCTTACATAAAACCAATGAGCCATTGGATCATAACATCGATATCCCTTTTGATCCCTTCCTTTGAGGACCCTTTCGTTGAGGATCTCGAAATTAGATCTTCCTCTTTAGAGACCTCGAAACTCTTGACCTCCCGTAATTATGGTTTCTCATGTGGTGGTCTTGAACAAAGAAATTCCCAAATGGGGGGTGACTATAATAGGGTTAACCCTCCTTTCTCCTAAACTTTATGGGAAAAGAAAAATAACAAAGAGAAGAAATATTAAGACTAGAGAAGAGCTTCTCCCTCTCTTCTCTTAAACATAATCATCGTTGTTTTTCACTTTTCTTTTTCCCCCTTTTTTAGGGTTTAGGGTTTAGGATGATTTGACGGACTACTTTGATATCACCATTGGTATGCATCAAGGTTCGACTTTAAGTCCTTATCTTTTTTCCTTGGTCATGGATGAGTTGACGAAGCATATCCAAGTTGAGGTGCCTTGGTGTATACTTTTTGCTGATGACATTGTGTTGGTTGATGAGACAAGAGATGGAGTGAATAGAAAACTTGAGCTTTGGAGAGAAGCCTTGGAAGATAAAGGATTACGCATAAGTAGGACGAAGACTGAGAATATGGAATGCAAGTTTAGTAGCAGAGGGAACAATGAAGGGATTGATGTAAAAATTAGAGAAGAGTACATTCCAATGAAAGATGTTTTTAAGTACTTGGGATCCATTTTTCAACATGATGGTGGAATTGATGGAGATATTACACATAGAATTAATGCAGGGTGATTGAAATGGAGGGGTGCATGTGGGGTTCTCTGTGATAAGACGGTTCCTTTAAAAGTCAAAGGAAAATACCATCGAGCTGTGGTAAGACCAACCATGTTGTACGGTTCTGAATGTTGGGCTATGAACTATATATATGCACAGAAGATGTCTGTGGCAGAAATGAAGATGTTAAGATAGATGTGTGGTTATACAAAAAAAGGATCGTATTTCAAATGAGATTATTAGAAAAAAAGGTTAGGGTGGCACCGATAGAGGATAAAATGAGAGGCACGTCTAAGGTGGTTTGGACATTTACAAAGAAGGCCACTAGATGCTCCAGTTAGGAGATGCGAGAAGTTGAAGGTTGAACCCGCTAAAAAGGGGTGAGGAAGACCAAACAAGTGTTGGAAGGAAACTATTAAGTATGACCTCAATTACTTTAATTTAAATCCTGAAATGGTTGAAAATCGATCTGTGTGGAGGTAAAGAATCCATATAGCCGACCCCACTTAGTGTGAGAAAAGGCTTGGTTGTTGTTTTTGATGTCTTCTTCCCCCTTTTTAAAATTTTTCTTCTTTTCTCTCTCCTGTTTTATTTTCCCCCCTATTCCCCTCCCTTTTTCTCTCTTTTTTCTTTTTCTAATTCCCCTTTTTTCTTTTTTTTTGCCTTCCTCTTTTTTTTTAATTTTCCTCTCTTGCCCCTTTTAACTAAGGCTAACAATCACAAATAAAGGAGAGGAGTTATGTCGCAAAAAGCTCAAAAAGATGAGTATACCTCATGGTCATGCTGCTGCTTTGGTTCTTTGAACCCAAAACAAGCACGCCTCATACGAGCCAAGCTCGCATAAAATCGTGCCTAGAATGCTTTATTGCTAGCTAACCATTAGGTCATCACCACGATCTCCTCCATTAATCTCACGTAAGATCTCTGTGGAGATGCTCTCTGCAATCCGTGTGTAATCCAATACCTCTGATTCTTCTTCAATCGCGATCCTCTCCTCGTTGGCTTTCTTCTTCCTCTAGTAGGCGACATAGCAACAACAACTCTACCAGCGTCACCGCTAAGCCTTAGCATCTCCTTCAACTACTGCCAGGACCCAGCAGCGCCACCCGCTGTTGGACCTAGCAACACCGCCTCATGCTGGGCTTCGAGCTCGATGCTCCTCGCCTCGTGCCTACAATCTTCACCGATGCTCTCTTGTTGATCGTAGCCCACAACGCCAATCATGCATGAGATTACGTGAGCACCATCAACTTCATTACCTCTTTTGATCTGACCGTTGCCACCTTCAGCTCCTCCGGATGAATTAAGGAAGAAAATGGAACTCCAAATAATGATAAACATAATAAATCGAAGAATTGAATTGCTCTGACACCAAGCTGAATAATATATATAAGCGGAAGCATAAAAGATATCAAAGCATAAAGCAATGAAAACACTTAGGTTTATGTGGAAACCCCACTCATAAAGAGGGGGAGAAAACCACAAGAGAAGACCTCGATAGGGCTAGTATTTGTATTGATATTCTCAAAGAAACAAGTGAGGGATACATACCATTTATAGGCGACCACACACAACAATACTCTACATTACACAATGTGGAACTAAATGACCACTACACACAATTCTCTTAACACATTTTTCCATTGCTACCTGGAGAATCTCTTAAGGTTATGGAGGCGCCCATACCTATATCTTCTGTTCCCTTGGAGGAGATAACTATTTCTGCTCCCTCGACTACTACTACTAGGCATGTGAGGTTTATAAATCCTACTATTACCTACACACGTCCTCATAGTACTCTGCAGATACCTACACACTCTTCATCGATATCATCCTCTCTAGTTCAGATGACCACAAAAGTTTGCATAGTGATGATATAGTGCCTAATGGTGTTGCTACAGGTCCAGGTGTGGATATCTCTACCTCATAGACAATATAGGAATATCTGCTAGATGATCTTGACCTTTTATTGTTATTCAGAAGGCACCTCGTAGTTGTGTCAAATATCCAATCACAGGCAGAGTGTCTACTGAGGGACTAAGGTCTGCCTTTGGGGGTTTTTGTCGTGCACTTTTTGTCACCCAGATTCCTGCCACCTATCAGCAAGCCATTCTTGATCCTAAATGGTGTCAGGCCATAGAGGATGAGATGGCTGCACTTAGACCTCAAGGTACTTAGAAGCTTATGCCTTTGCCAGCAGGAGCTACTGCTGGTTTTTGTTGGGTGTTTGCACTCAAATATAACCCAAACGAGTCCATTGCTAGATACAAGGCCTGTTTAGTGGCCAAGGGCTTCACTTAGATATATAGGGTAGAATTCTTTGATACCTTCTCCCCAGTAGCTTACCTTTCTACTGTCAGGATATTGGTCTCAGTGCAGCGAGATTGGCAACTTCGCCAACTTGATGTAAAGAATGCCTTTCTTTATGGTAATCTTTAGGAGGAGGTTTACATGTAGCAACTCTCGGGTTATGAGGTTGAGGGGTACTGTGTCCAGATTACAGAAGGAACACATGGTCTGAAGTAGGACTTGAGAGCATGGTTCCATAAGCTCTTTCAGATGGAGTCTATTGGGTTTCAATGATCGTTATCAAATCATTCTGTATTTGTCAAGAAGATAGGGGAGTGATAGTGCTTCTGGTGTATGTTAATGACTTGATAGTCACCAGAAATGATGCAATAGGTGTCGTTGAAATTAAGACCTTGGCAGATCAATTTGGTATGAGGGATTTAGGGCCACTGTAATATTTCCTTAGGATAGAAGTTGCTTGCTGCAAGCGTGGCATTTTTCTATTTTAAAGAAAGTATGCCTTGGATGTCCTGAAGGAGACTGGTATGCTGGGTGTCAAACTAGCTAGTATCCCTATGGATCCTAAGGCATGGCTGTATGGCAGGGAGGTAGAGACTGTGGATAATAGGCAATATAGGTAGCTTGTTGGGAAGCTGTTATACTTGACCATCACTAGGCCCAATATTTCTTTTGTTGTTGGGAAGTTAAGTCAATTTATGGAAAAGTTAATTAAGTAGCATCGGGATGCTGCTATGATAGTGCTTAGGTACCTGAAGAAGGCATTAGGATATGGACTTCTCTTCACTAGGGGAGCCTTCATGATAGTGGTTGGGTACTCTGCTGCAGATTACGCTGGCAGTCATGATGATAGGAAATCCACCACAGGCTTTTGTGTTTATGTTGCTGGGAATTTAGTGACTTGAAGAAGTAAGAAATAGACTGTTGTTTCCAGGTCGAGCGTAGAATCCGAGTATAGAGTCGATGGCTCAGACTTTGGCAGAGTTGATGTTGATGAAATCCCTCTTGACAGACCTACATGTTCAGATTGATGGACCTATGGAATTGTGGTGTGATAATCGGGTTGCCACATACATTACTAACCCCATGTTCCATGAGCAAACCAAGTATGTAGAGGTTGATTGCAATTACACCCGGGATTTAATCCAACATGGACTCCTTTATACCTCACAAGGTTTTAAATATTGATATCGATATCGTATCGACATGTCAAAAAAGGGATATATCGGGAATAAATTGCTGATATCGGTGAATTTTTAGGAAATCACTCAGAAAGGCATAAAATATAACAAAATATCACAAAATTTAAAAGTTAACATTTTTTTTTTTTGAGATTGAAAGGAATGCTATCGAAAACGATAGCAAACAGGGAATTATTCTATTAAAAAATCAACTATAAGAATTTACAAAGAATCACTCCACGCTTGAACAAAAGAGTTACAACTCCACACAATTTTCCCCACACACACATCGACAACCCCTTAAATAATTTCTCATTTCTAACCCTCCACACACTCGAAAGCACGGCTGCCATAGTTACTCGTGGTTTCCCATGAGTCTGAAAATCCCTCCAAAGGTCTTCCCACGTTGGCAACGGATATCCACACATAGATCTCCATATTTGGTCAGTCACCAAACACGACGAGAATAGATGTCTCGCACTATCAGTGGGGAAATCACATAGGGGGCAATGTTGTAGTTGGGTTCCTATCCTTTTGTGTCGCAACTCTCCCGTGACAAGTCCTCTCCTACATAGCCAGAGGAAAATTTGTACTTTAAGGGGTATACGTAGCTTCCATAAACCTGTGCATTGTTTATCAATCTCCTCCATGTCAGTTGAATCATTTGCACACAATAGAACATTATATGCTGCAGCCGACGTGAAATTTCCATAGGACCATTCAAATCTGTCCACTCCAGCCTTTGGTGCGAAGCTATCCAGATCATGAAGCAATCTGTCCATCTCTTCTCCTGCTCTGCCACCTTCACGCAGGTTGCACCCAGCTGGTGCCCAAAGCTTGCGGTCCTCATCCTAGCAACTAGCCACAGACGCTATGCTGCCTTCTCTGCTGCAGCAGCAAATGTTCGTGGGTACAAATCTGACATCTACCCCCTCTGAGACCATCGATCAGTCCAAAACATAAATTCTGCACCATCTCCAAGCAGCGGCTTGAAGTGCTGCCAGTTCTCTTGCATAGCTTTGACAACTGAATTCCAGAAAGGTGAGGGTCTGCATGGTTTCAATCTTGAACGCTCCATGTGTGAAACTTCATATGAATCCATAACCAATCCAGTCCACAAGTTGCTGCCACCACCAAGAAGTTTAATCACCCACTTCAGCAGTAAGGAATCATTGAATTCCTTCAATGATCGTATCCCCATACCACCCTCCTTCTTTGGTCTGCATATCCCACGCCACTTCACCAGCTGGAGGAAATTCCCTTCAGACTAAACCCCTTTCTAGAAGAGCCGCTTGCGCAGCACGTCCAACTTCTTCCATACAGATTTTGGAGATCTGAACATGGAGAAATAAAACATCGGAATGGAGGTGATGACAGTATTAAGAAGAATCAGTCTCCCCCCCTTCGATAGAAAATGACTACTCCAGTTCTCAAGCTTCGCAACAATTTTGTCAAAGAGGACTTTCCAATCACTTTTTTTTAGTTTTGAATCTTTCAGTGGCAACCCCAAGTATTTCACGGGCAGAGTAGTGATTGGAGTGTAGAATTTCAAAGATCGTGGCGCTCTCTTGCTCCTCCATTCCGAAGCAAATCAGGGAGGACTTGTCTACATTGAGCTTCAAGCCAGAGATTTCCCCAAAAATAGATACCATGCTAAACAGCACCTTAGCTTCCCTTGTACCACGCTCCACAAAAAGGACTGTGTCGTTAGCGTATTGGAGAATCGGTGCCAAAGATTGGGAGTTCGACATCGAATACCCTCTGACCATGCCCACACCTGATAACTTGCAAGCAAACCTGGCAAGGGTATCCATGGCCAAATTGAAGACCAAGGGGGCCAATGGGCATCCCTGTTGGACTCCACATTGCGGATGAATCCAATTACCACGCGATTTCCCATTAATCAATGGAGAAAAAGATGCTGCTGATATGCATCTTTTCATCCATTGGATCCAATTAGAAGGGAATCCCCTTCGCTTAAAAATTTCCCATAGACATTGCCAAGATACAGAATCGTACACTCGTCTAAAGTCCACCTTCCACATATAGGCCTTACACCTTCTTCGATGCCACCCCATCACAATTTCTGTGCAACAATGAAAGATTCCTGCAAAGACCTATCAGGAAGAAAGGTGGATTGCACCTGATCAAGTCCTTCAGTACCCTCTTCAATCTATTGGCCAAAATTTTTCCAATAATTAGATAAATGGAGTTGGACAAGGCAATCGGTCTAAACTCTGATGGGCTCTCTGCCCTTGGCTTCTTTGGTAACAAGAATAGATAGGATCTATTAAATCTCTCAACTCAAGAGTTCCCAGCCTGAAACTCTCTTATGACCTCTAGCACATTAGTCTTTACGGTTGGCCAAAATTCATTGTAGAAAAAAATATGGAAACCATCTGGGCCTAAAGACCCTTCAGCATTCAGATCTTGCATGGCTTCTACCACCTCTTGCTCATAGCTAGGTGTTACCAACTGTTCCCCATCCTCAATTCCAACTCTTGGCATATCTGAAGATTTCATCCTCCACTGCCCCGTCCGCACAGATCTAGTGGAATTCTTGAAAAACTTGATTGTTTCTCTTTTGATTTCATCCATATTTGTAAAGACTTGATCCCCCACTCTCAATGTAGCTATGAGATTGTGACGCTGCCTTGAACTAGCTGCTAAGTAGAAGAACTTAGTGTTCGCGTTCCCTTCTTTCAGCCACAATTGTCGAGATTTCTCCCTCCAGTCAATTTCTCTCTTCAAGTCCTCCTCAGCCACCACCGACTGCCAATGGATATGCTGGCACCTTTCCACCTCAAACAACAGGCCAATGTCTTCTCTGATATCCAGACTCTTCACCATCTCTAGAGCCTCAGATCGTTGTTGACCTCTCAGAATCTCAGAGGTGCGTCTGAATTTCCTCAGAACATTACGCAACTCCCTCAGTTTAAAAAACATGTATATGTGTTATATTAGGGATATATCACCGATATCGATGATTTTTTTACGTGTGTGTCAGATTTCAATCCCTATCCAGACCTGCACCAGCTCTTTGTTTGTGTGTTTTTCAATTGGCCCAGCAGCAGCTCCAGCGCCATCCAGACCTGCCCGGCACCCAGCATTCGAATTTCGAACCTCTCGCCCAACCCAGCGCCAATAGCCCCCATATTGTCGAGATAGCCGATATCTCGGCGATATTGCTGATATTTCACCGATATTAGAAAAAATATATACTTTGGGGGTATCGATACCACCCATCCTATCGATAGCGATATATTGCGATATTTGAAACACTGATACAACGTCAGTTGCATTAGAAGATCAGACTGTTGATATTTTTGCGAAGCCCTTGCCTCGTTCTGCATTTAAGGTTTGCTGTTCCAAGCTGAGTCTGATTGACATCTATGCTCTAACTTGAGGGGGAGTGTTGAACTCCTTAGTCTTATTTTATATTTTCTGTTATTTCTTATATTTTTATGGGCTTGTACTACTATTTTCCAACCTCTTTATATTAAGAGATAAGGTTTCTAGAATAAACAAGTTTCTCATTTCCTTCAATGGATTCCTTTCATATGTTCCTCTCAAGATCATTTATAGGGATTCGAGCTTTATAAATTTTATCCCCTTTAGTCACTGGTGTTGGAGTTGATGAGCAATATTTCATGACAAATCTTTCTACTACCTTCTCAATGCAGGCCTTTTGAGATAGTCTAAGTATACCTTGGGATTTATCTCTATGAATTTTAATGCCTATGACATATGAGGCTTCACTCATATACTTCATCTCGAAGTTGTTAGAAAGAAATATGTTAGTTTCATGTAACATTCTTTAATTAGTACTAGCAAATAATATATCATATACATATAGAACTAAGAATGTATAAGAGCTTCCACTAACCTTAAGGTATATACGATTGTCAACAATGTTCTCAATGAATTTGCATGAGGTAATGATATTGTTAAACTTGATATACCATAAATAGATTTCCTTAATTTACATACTAGATTGTCTCCTTTATTTGAGGTTGTTGCATGAATACCTCCGCATCCAAATTTGTTGATATACACTCTCATTTTCTATTATTTCTATCTTCTTTTGTACTTCTTGCTATTTGCCCAACACCCCTCTCCACATAAAGGGGTGTTGGGCTCTTTAGAAAAGAAATGCAAGAAGGTATTTTCCCTACAACTTGGTATTAGAGCTAACACCACCGAATACAAACCCTACCACCACCTCCTCTTCTCCCTTTCTCTTCATCGCCGGCAGTCCCAGCTCCATTGTTGGCCACTACAGCGCCATTTAGGGCTGCAGAACCGCCTGGCAGGGCCTCTTCAGCCCAGCAGGGTCTTCTTCGATCCTCCTTCAATGTCGCCCAGGTCTTCTGGGCATTTCTGCCGGCTCTTCATCACCGGCTACAGGTGCAGTGCCGCCAGCAGCACCCTCTAGGTGGTGCTGTGGCCTCTGTTTTGCCCCGCTGCGGTAGGACAAAGGGGTACGACCCCTTGTGCATCCTGCTGGGGGCTATGTTTCCCTCCGATAGGTGCACAAGGGGGCTTTAGATCCAATTTATGGCTGTTTAGATCTCTGTTGAAGGAGTTGTGTCTTTGTTTTGAAGTTTTTTTCATCAAGCTGATGGGAGTATGATTCAAAATCAGATCTGAATCCTTAGTTTTTTGTGACTGATGGGATGTTCTGATGAGGGTTTATGATCCAAAATCGTATTCCAGAAGTTAATTGATTGCATTTTCTCTGTGTTTGGGTTGGTATGGCAACTTCATTTGAGTCAGAGGTGACTTCAAGGGCTATAGGACAACATGGGTGTTAACTCGTTTACCTCCAGGGGAACGACTTGTGGGATTCAGATGGGTCTTTGCCTTGAAATACAACTTTGATGAGTCTATTTCAAGATATATGGCTAGACTTGTTGCAAAGGGATTTACCTTAGACCTATGGATATTTGCAGAGGGATTCAACCCATGGGATTTATTTTTATCTTATTTTGTACTTCTTGCTCTATTTAGTTTTTTTTGTGGACTTATGTTGCTATTTGGCCAACACCCTCTCCACATAAAGAGGTGTTGGGCTCTTTGGAAAAGAAATGCAAGAAGCCATTTTCCCTACAACTAAATCATTAATAAGGTCATTTTCACATCTATGTGACATAGCTCTAGGTCAAAATGAGCTATCAATGTCATGATAATCCTTAATGAGCCCCTCCTAGAAACATGAGTGAAGATCTTATGATAATCAATGCCTTCCTTTTTAGTGTATCCTTTGGCTACTAATCTTGTCTTATACCTTTCGATATTACCAAGGGCATCTTTCTTGGCCTTATAAATCCATTTACAACCCACTGCCTTAGTGCTCTTGGGTAACTCTACTAGGTCTCATACATGATTTGTAGCCATTGACTCATTCTCTTCCCTCGTGGCATTATACCACTTGGTGGAATTATTCCCACTCATGGCTAGGGAAAACAATATGGGATCCTCTTTTACTCCAATATCAAAGTCAGGTTCTTGTAGGTAAGTAATATGAGGAGATTGTTGGATTAACACTTCCCAATCTTGTGGTTCTTATGCCTGGTTCCACAATCCGTACCTCGATTGGAACGGATTCTCGGATATTTGTTTCTTCACGAGGTTGATGATTTACAACTAATTCATTATCCACTATATTGGGTGGATGTTCCATGTTAACATCAATTTGAGGTTAAATTTGAATATTGTTATAATAATCCTCTCTAGCAGGTGGGATAATCACATCTTATGCCTCCTCCAACAACTCTTGATGGGGCTGCACTGGTTTACTCACATTAACCTTGTCATCTTCCAAGAATCTTGCATTTCTAGCCTGTACATTTTCTTTTCTTTCTCTAGGCAAAAGAATCTAAAATCCTTAAACCCTTCCGAGTAACCAATGAAATAACCACTAGTTGTCATGTCTAATTTCTTTTCTCGAGGGTTATAGATTTTAACTTCAACGGGAGAACCACATGTGTACATGCTCTAATTGGACTTCCAGCCCTTCCAATGCTCAAAAGGCATTGCAGAAACAACCTTAGTAAACAACCTTAGTTAGAACTCTATTAAGTATCTACAGAACTTTCTTTAGTGCTTCACTCCAAAGAGACAATGGTAAAGTAGAGTTGCTAATCATACTCCTCACCATGTCCATAAGTGTTCAATTTCTCCTTTCAACAACTCCATTTTGATTTGGCTTGCCAGGCATTGAGAATTGATATTCAATGCCTTATTCCTTAAGGAACCTAGCACATGAACCTGGTTTTCATTCACCTCCTGTAAACTTACCATAATATTCACTTTTATCTGATCTCACGATTGTTATTTTTTTAATTGTCTCTCTACTGAAGTTTGAAAATCCTTAAAGGCTTCTAGTACTTCTCCCTTTTCAAACAATAAGTAGAGATACATATATCATGAGTAATCATCAATAAAGGTGTTAAAATATTTCTGACCACTTAAGCAATGAGTAGAGAAAGTCCCATAAATGTCTTGTGTATTATTTCAAGAAGTTAGATACGCCTGAATTCCTTATTGTGTTTGTTTGTATGCTTTCCCTTTATGCATTCTTTACAAACACTAGTCTTTTAAATCAAGAGAATCTACGGCTCCCTCTTTTACCAACTATTTGATCCGCTTCATGGAGATGTAACCTAATCTTCTATGCCATAATATCGATGACCTATTATTACTTGATTTATGTTTATTGTTGTGAGGAATAAAGTGCCACGTAATAGTGCCATGTGGCGGGTCTGGCAGTGCCACGTGGTAGCCCTAGGATGCACCCTAGGGTGTTGACCCTAAGGGGAATTTTTGGTCTTGTTTTATGTCCAAGTTTGGTGTCTTTTAGTATGATATGTTTGGTTTTTTAGAAGGTAGTTTAGAGGATTTGGTCCTTTCTATTTTTAGAAGATGTGATTTGATTTGGTTTGTTTCTTGTTTAAGATGATATGTTTTCATCTAATTGTTTTCACTTGAGTTAATGCATTACTATTTTCCCAATTAACACCAACAACTCCTCTCTCCCTCTCTTCTTCATCCCTGACTGCAGCCCTCTCTCCTCACCTTGTCCCGTGAATAGGTGCACCTACAGCAGCCTGCTACTACGTATTTCTCCCACGTGGAAGTCTCCACGCTCTCATATTGTGCTAATCGTCACATGGTATCAAAGCTTGCGATCTAGGCTCTTCCTGGGAGATTTTCCACACGCATAGTAAGGAGAAGAGAAGAAAGGTCACGTTATGTGTGACTTTCTCCCTCGTGGATAGCAACCACGTGCGTAGCCTATCCTCTTGTCAGATCACACACAAGTCCCATCTCGTACGCGATTCCTAGGGGTATTAAGGTCTCGTGTGTCGAGGCATCTTCGTTGACTTGTGAGTTCTTTCGAAGAACTCCTTGGCGCCTTATGCAAGGCCCAAGGAGACATGCAAGGGACTCCAGCAGGTGGTAGTGTTGTAAAAGTCCGTAGTCAGTATTCAGCCAGTCAGGCCACTGACTAAGGAGTATACGGTATGTAGGGGAGTAGTCGGGGAGTATTCGGTCAGGCAATTTATATATATATATACACACACACACACATATCAAGAAATAAAATATATCATTGCATAAAAGTAAACATATTCAAGTTTAAGGTTATAAGATAAGCTACAAAGTACAAACAATATCAAATTCATTACAAATTTACTAATTAAACCAAAATATAAACCATTACAAATACATTACTAACAACAGAGCAACATAAATTAAGAATTAATATATGCTTGAATCAAATACATTACATTATATGCTTCGGCGATTGAGGGTTTTTGCTTGGTCGAAGAGGAATCTCGAGTGAAAATAAACGATTTTAGGGAAGTGGTCGGGGCAGGGGGGTCGAGTGGGGTTTTATTTGACCTACAAAAAATAATATACCTACAAACCTATTTTTCCCTCTATGCAAAAATCAGCCTACTACTTGGCCGACTACACCGACTTCTCCGTCGACTACACCGATTACACAGCTAAGTAGTCGGTGTTGCATTTTATAGGCCCAATTATGGATTATTCAGTCGGTAAGGCACCGCATAGGATTACTCGGTCGATTACTCGGCTGAGTAGGCTGATTTTTACAACATTGGTGGGTGGCTTCCGTCACGTATCCAGTGTATTACACGGAGCGTACAAGTAATGGAAGGCTCGCTTCTTAAGGATGGAGATGGCCAAGAGTGAGAATCAGATCAACCGAGGAAGAAAAGATTATGTTCAAGGCACCATGATTAAACTTCAGGGTGCCTCAAACTATATCCTATGGGCTCAAGCTTTCAAGATCTTTGTAAGAGGATAAGACAAGTTGCATGTCCTTCTTAAAGAGGAGTCAGAGTCCAAGGATGCGACGAAGAAGTTAGAGGAGAATTACTTAGTGATGAATTGATTGATGAACTCAATTGATTCATCTATTGCCTCCAACATGCTCTACAAGAAATTGGCTCATGAGATGTGGGATTCCTTGGAGGAGAGATACTCCAAGTTCAACAATGGTCGCATCACCGACATCTACACTTGGATTTGGATAGCTAGTCAGGAGGATCTTTCCCTTGACAATTACTATTTGAAGATGAAGGCGTTCTTTGAAGAATTGGAGATCTACGAGTCTGTCTATTGTGACAAGCAGACAACTATACTATTGGGGTTGAATCCCCGATATCAACTGGCACGTAATTAGATTCTTACATTGGAAGAGGAGTTGGCTCTTGAGATGATTTATAGTCATCTCAAGAATCTTGGAGAAGCAAGAACAAGTTCTAGTAAAGCGGTGGTGATTGAGAACATCGCTATGGTTACATTCGACAGAGGCACTAGATGTGGAAGAGGACTTGGTCGAGGCTTAAGTCCAGTCTATCCACCATGTCAACATTGTAGACGTACCAACCATCCACAAGATTGTTGTTAGGACAAGTTTGGAAGACCTGCATGTGAGGCTTCTAGCACTACATGTGTGGAATCTTTCACCATTGTGGATCTTGAGAAGATCAAGGCCATGCTTCAAGATGAGAAGACGACGGCTGTTGCGACGGTTATTGAGGTTGCCGCAAAAGTGGCTTCAAAGGTCGCAAGAGGCTGCATTGTCACTACGACCAAAGAGAAAATTGAAGATGTGAAGCATGAAGAAAGAGTGGTGAGGGTTTTAGCTTCGTCACAAAGTTTGATAAGTCATCGTCCTTCTGGCCTCGATTTGAGGGGGAGTGTGAGGAATAAAGTGTCACATGGCAGCCCTAGGATGCACATAAGGGGTGTCGGTCCTAAGGGGAATTTTCAATCTTGTTTTAGGTCTAAGTTTGGTATCTTTTAGTGTTATGACCTGATCCTAAATCCTTATAGGACCTGAGACTGACCCGCCTCGACTAATCCCAAGACTTAGTCGTCCAACAAGAAATAACCAAAAATAGGAAATAATTCACAACCGCACATGCAATGTAACTAAGAAGAAAGAAATCAAGAGACAATAAAAGAAATAGAGTGAATATTCTATCAATATTACATGCTATCACAACTACGGCAGAGGAAAGTACAGCGGAAAAGTAACTGAAACAGTATTACATAGAACAAAATACTCATTACTACAATAGAAGCTAGGGAAACATTAAAAAACGTAGCTAAGGCTGGGCTCGACTGGGCCCAACTCCCTCTGCTGTCGGTGGTGTTGGCTACTCAACTCCTTGACCTGGACAAGGTTATAAAATGTTCGGAGTCAGTAGATGCTGAATAGAGTGGTAATTCAGCCATTTATATGTAAGGCAAGCAATTAAGTAATGTAATTAAGTAACTATCCATTTTCATTTAGCTCAATAAAGTAGTTCTAATTTGTTGCTCTTTTATTAATCATTTCTTGATTTGGCCTGTTCTTCTCAGGAACGATCTTGATTGCAGTCTTTTCCATGATGTAGTATGTACATGTGGTACACTCCTAGTCGGGAGAGTCTTCCGTGGTAGTCCTACACTCAGTTAACCACCTCGAGATCATGGTCGCGACATAGCGATGAGTACGGCATGCGTGATGAACGCGCGGGTATCTATCCCGCACTGGCACGCGGTCAGTTGTTTCCGCTAGCAGGTACGTCTAAAGGTACAATACGGAATAGTACAAGGCCTTGCCCTCTCAGAATAGAACAGGGATCTTGCTCCTCCACAATCCGCATACCCTCGTCCGACTATCCCAGTTTGCCCAGTGGGCTTAACAAGAATCGGTGTAGGGCGGCTAATCTTAACCCCGGGCCTCCTGGGGTGGCTAGCTTCCTTCCTACACTAAGTAGCTCACTTCGGTAGCACGTACATGAGGGCCAAACAGAGTCGGTGTAGAGTGACTAGGCCTGACCCCGGGGTTCAACTCAACGGGCGGCTAGTACCCCTCTACACTAAAGGGATAGTTGCTCTCCTTGGTACCGCGTACACAAGGATCAACTCACTTCCCGTCTACAGGAGTTCTAATTTCCCGTAGGGTTTATGCTGGTATTCCTTTCGTTTCATATTCCAAACTTTCAGATCCCTCTATTTACATTGCCGGTTTCATTCTTAAAACAGGCAGCTTGTGATTTTCTAATTGACAAAGCATCACATTAAAATAACCAATACATTTGCTAGCATTTAAAGTTTTACATGCATCTCAAGTAAATAGTATAGCTCAACCATATTCATTTGTTCCTGTCCTAGGGTTCATTTTTATCCTAGGGTTCTACATGTATCTCAAGTAAATAGTGTAGCTCAAACTATACTCATTTGTTCCTGCCATAGGGTTCATTCTCATCATAGGGTTCATTCAAGTTATTATAAACATGCAGTTCATTTGTTAAATCATAATATTAATATAAACCACTCTACCGGACAACACGGGAGGAATGGGGGCTCGGATCGCAGATCCCATCACCTCCGCGGGTCTCGTGTACTCGATTGGCTGGAGACCTATACACTTGACCAACCACATCAAACGAGTCCAAAACCATATGCAAGTGACACTAACTCGTACAGAAACTCAAGCGAAACACAACAGTAATTCATTTGCGGAAATCCAATTCCGTTTGGGCCCTAAACGGGCCAAAAACACGTACACTGTCCAAAATCTGATGTCTAGGACTAGTCCCAGACGTCTTAAAAGACGTTAGTACTCACCTTGGGTTTCCTGTAGCTTCCTCGGACGTCCGGATCCTTCTGCGATCGTCTGAGGTGAGTTCTAGACGTCGAACTCTCCTTTCGGTCGTTTGGAAGTACGGTCAGATGTCTGGCGACATGTCCAGACATCCGAAAATACTTCGAAGGGTGCACCCCACGCCTTTCCAACGCTCTGCTCCTACGTACACGCGCATAGTTAAAAATGGCTAAACATACCCCTGCGGTACGGCCTGCATAGTTGGAAACCGTGCAGAAGCACGTACCTTGGCACTACGTGTGCTTTCAGACGTCCGGCTTCAGCTTCGGACGTCCCCTTGCTACTCCAGACATATGGTACTGGAAAATATCCAGTACGCAGAACTCTCACGAGCCTTCTCCGCGTGGATCCCTCCGCGTCGCCTGCAGCTGCTACGCCAGCAGCTTCAGGAGGTCGCGAAGCTCACCTTCGCGAGCTCCTTGCACGACTCCTTCCCTCGAGCCTCTGAACTCCTGTCGAGCTTCGCCTCCTTGAGCTCCACCGAGCTCCCACGACTGTCCTCCGGTAGCGCAAGCTCCCCTCGCGTGAGCTCTCCCGCCGCACACCCAAGCTCCCTGTGCTTTCCTCCTCTCCCACGCCCTTGCTCTCCCACGCACACACACTCTATCCCTCTCTCCTTACGCGAGTGCCTCTCCTCCGCGCATGGCTGCAAGTGGAGGAAAGGAGGCCGTTGGCGACGCGTCGGCTGATTGGAGAAAGGAGGTGGAGGTGGTGGAAATGGTGTAGTGGAGATGGAGTGGGGTGGAGGGGTTTAAATAGGAAGGGTTAGGGTTTGGGGTGAGGAGAGAGGGGTGTGCGCGTCCAGTGCGCATGCAGAAAAGAAAACAAGGTATAGTTCTTCTGCTCTCAGACGTTCGACCCTCTATCCAGACATCTTAATCAACCTAAAAAGGCAATGGGTCATTTCATTTAGTATGGTATGTTTG
This sequence comes from Thalassia testudinum, assembly GCA_037157565.1. NCBI lineage: Eukaryota > Viridiplantae > Streptophyta > Magnoliopsida > Alismatales > Hydrocharitaceae > Thalassia > Thalassia testudinum. The sequence continues at coordinate 154,815,814 of JAZHRO010000031.1, forward strand.
ATTTTTTAGAAAGTAGTTTAGAGGATTTGTTCATTTCTATTTTTAGGAGATGTGATTTGATTTAGTTTGTTTTTGTTTTCTCTATAAGGGAGAACCTTTTGTAATTGTTTACACTTGAGTTAATGCATTACTATTTTCCCAATTAACATTAGCAACTCCCTTTCTCTCCCTCCCTTCACTATCGGCTGTAGCCCTCTCTCCTCTCCCTATTGCGTGAACAAGGTGCACCTGCAGCAGCCTGCTGCTGCATATTTCTCCCACGTGGAAGTCTCCACGCTCCCATATTGCGCCAATCGTCACAATTGCCAAACACGTGCATTAACAAAAAGTGCTTGTTCAAAATGCAAATCCAAATGCAACTTATTCGGTCCACCAATGGTAATATTGAATCCAACACAAACCTCATTCTTCATTATTGCAAAGAGGTTTCGTCAAGGACATTTATAACCAAAGTTGCATACCCTGAATACAAAAATTAAATTTCTAGAAAATATGGGTGCATAAAATGTTCTTTCTAAATCTAAAATATATTTGGTATAGCTTTAAGGTTTTCACTGCTTTCACATGTGAACACATCTGAATTCCCATATGGATGTTTCGTTCACTTGGCATTAGGCTTCTTGTGCTAAAATATCCGTACAGGTGTTGGAAACATCGATTGTAACACCACAATCAATCTAGCATGTATTTTTAGGTACATCAATTAAATTATATTCAAAGCACACATGACAATAAAATTTACCATTCTTATTTAGCCATTCCCTTTTTCTGGACAATCCTTTTCGAGCTACCTGGCATCTTGTTGAAGAAGCATTTTCCTTTCATGAACCTTATCCTTCTTCTCCTTTTGTTTAAGCATACTCTATCCTTGCGTTCCTTTATATATAACTACATGTGCACTCTTAACCTTCTCTTGTTTGAGCCTACTTTCTTCTTGAACACACATGACCAATAACTCATTTGGTGTCCATTTCTCCTTAAGCATGTTATATGAAATCTTAACTGGCCCATATCCAAAAGGTAGAGAATTTAGGATGAAAGTGACAAGAAATGACTTCGAGATCTCAAGCTTGAGCATCTTTAACTGTGAAGCAATATTACTCATCTCCATTATATGCTCCCTTAAGCTAGTTACGTTATGTTGAGGGATTTTTTTTTCATTTGTTCTATTTGTTGGATTTATGTTATAATTTTTCCTCACATCTCTAGATATAAAGAGGTGTAGGATCGGCTTAGTAATTTAAGAATTTTCATTTTCTTTAACTTGGTATCAAAAGCCAAGTTGGGGACACCACTTAATAAAACCCTAACCCTACCACCAACCTCTCTTCCTTGCCGCCAGTAGCCAGCATCGCTGGCCACCAGTGAGCGTCATTGACCCCCATCGTCGGTGCCGTCGTCTTCTAGGGAGTAGGGGGTAGTGCTGCTGGTGGGACTGTTCCTCTCCCTGTTGGGAAGTAGGGGGAGGGGCAAATCAGCTGCCCAACTCTTTGGGAAGGTCCTTGATCTTGGTATGGTGTCTTGCTAAGTTCTGAGACCCTTCGGGAGATGATTTGAAATGTTTCCACTTGATGGTATGATCAAATTTGATTACTGTTTGGGGTGTGTATTCTCCTTATTGATGAGTTTTTTGGGGTTTGTATTCTCCAGTTTTTATCCAAAATTAGATCTGTGTTTGAAGTTGTTTGAAGGTATTTGTGGTGTGATTACACTATGGTCTCATCATCATCAGAGACTGAGGTGACATTGGAACTAACCAGAGAGAATGGTCTATAAGAACCTGTTTTTTGCACCGATTGTGAAGCTTGATGAGACCAATTATCCTCATTGGCCACAAACGTTTCTTGTCACTGTAGAAGGGCATGAGAAGCAACATGATCTTATACAAGCACCACTAAAGCGAAAAACGGGGAAATTTGCAACCTGGAATAGAGATGATGTTATGATTAGGGCCTGGATATCAAACAGTGTGATCTCGTATGAGAGATGAAGTTATGTATTATAAAACAACTAAACAAATGTGGGACGATCTGAAGGATGCCTACTCATGAGTTGAATTCCACCAAGTCTTTCAGATTCATTATGATCTTTGTCATCTGAAGCACGAGTCCATGAGCCTTTCACAATACTATTCTACTATGAAAGCACTTTTGGAAAATTATAATGTTTGTAGGCCTATGTGCACATCACCTATGTGTAGAGATCAGAGGAAGGAGTTTTTTCCTCATATATTTCTAGCAAGACTTAATGATGATTATTCGACTGCACATTCTTAGATATTGATGCTATCTGAGCTTCCTCCTATTAACGAGATTTACAGGAGGCTCAGCAGGTTGCAAGTTCAGACCACATCTGAGTCACCAGTAGTGTTGCTTCTGCCCATGTAGCTGCGAGTACACATGGAGGACAAAGTGAAACCTTCCGAGGCAAAGGCAGGGGGCATGGTGATGGTGGTCATAGTAAGCCTACCGGCTCTTATTATGGGAGGATTGGCCATGTTGAGGTCAAGTGTTGGAACAAACTTGGATGGCCTGTTGTTACCAACCAAGTTACTATGGCTACTCCACCAGCAATATCTATTGATATAGTTACTCTTGGAGAGGCGGATTATGATGCAGTAATGCAGTGCCTAGCACAGTTGACCCATGATCAGCCTCAGTCTTTAGGCACAGTAGCTTATGCCTTAGCATCAGGTACAAACAATTCATGGTTGATAGATTCTGGTGCTTCATATCATTTATTTGAGAATTTTCAGTGTTTTGGGGATATACAGAAGGTGCCATAGGATCGCTCAATTCATTTAGCAAATGGTAGGCATGCCCTTATCTGTGGTAAGGGGGGTGTTTGTTACTCCTATTATACACCTCGCTGATGTTTATTATGTCTGACATGGCAATGCAATTGCTCTCTGTTAGTACTATCATAAAGCAACTAAATTATCGTGCTATATTTGATTTAGTTGGATGTACTTTTCAGGACCGCATGACGGGGATGACGATTGGTGGTGGACATGAGGAGAGTGTATACCGACTAGCGCAGAGTCCAGTTGCTGCGGTGTCAAATGAGTACTACAAGGAGTGTCTTGTAGTGGCACAAATGATTAGGCCATCCTTCTCTAGACAAACTACGTCGGATCATCCCACCTCTCGCCGGTCATGAAGATTCAGTGTGACACTTGTTAGTTGGGAAGGCATCACAGAGCTAGTTTTCTAACTTCTATGCAGTCTAATAGTTCAGCTTGTTTTGATTTTCTTCATTGTGATGTTTGGGTCCTAGCTATCATATATTGAAATATCGAGATATATCGGTGATATATTGGTATCTCCAAGGTTGGGCATATCGATACCATTGAAAGTATTTTTTTACCATGATATCGATGATATATTGTCGATATATCCCCGATATATCTCTTTTTTACTTGTTGATACGATATCGATATTTAAAACCTTGATGATGATACAGTGATAGTCGACGAGCCACAGGAAGAAAGTAGTAGTGGATGAGATGAGGGATATTATCAAGGTCCTAGTAGAGAGGATACCCAACATGAATATACAAAAAATATACAAATATACATGGAGATCCCGTACCGAGTCCACCTTGTGATTATAACGCAGAGACACGCTCGACAGGATATTGGTATGCTTCAGGTCATTCTATGATGTCCATCGATGATTTAAGTTCATTAATGGGATCTCTTAATCTGGCGTTCGAATCATTCTTTGGAGGTGGCCCAAGATCATCATCATCAAGTTACTATGGTGGCTACTGATCTCATTACACCAACCCTTAATATAAACCCCAAGATAAGGCGCACAGTTCATCTAATTACTTCCCCCGCTACACCAACTCTCCATCTTATTATGATTCCTCATATGGCTATGGGCATGATGGTCGCCACCAAAGTAATAGTACCCAAAGTGATCTTGCATCTGCAAATTATAGCTATGGGATTTTCCCTGAGTATTTTGCATCTCATGGTCAACAATTTTCTTATCAACCTTCCCACTCTACTACACCACTTCCTCCTCGACTACCACGAAGTTCATCGTTGAGACAGCGTGAACCTTGTGAATCATCAGGTTCTACACTGAAATGAGGTGGATCTACTGCATCCATAGATTCAAGAGGACATCGAGATGAGTCTACTTTGAATCAGGGTAGATCTATAACTAGAAGCAGGGGTAGCTCGTCCGATAGTCACAATCAATATCCACGTCTTGGAATATTTTTCTATTGCAATGATGAAGACTATCAACGATACATCAATGAACACAATACTCGATATAGTTACATGGAGTGTGAGTCATACTGTGAATATGTTAGAGTGCTACAAATCAAGGAAGATAATTGGAAGAGAGGTATCGAACCTAATCAAAGCTCAACCTGGTATTGATTTGGTGGCATTGGCTAGTGCTTCCGTGCTTGGTATAGTCAATTGATACTCTGACACTATTTATATTTCATTTTTTTTAGTAGCATTACTATGAACATTTCTCAATTATTACCTTATTCTATACACATTTTCAATATATGACTTTGTCGATATGTGACTAGTGCATTTCTTTTATGATTTTCATCTTCTAGGCATTTCTTCATGATGTATTAGTTATTAAAATGTTAAGTTTCATAAAATTTGTTATATTTTGGGACATTTTAGGCCTTTCTGCATGATTTCCCCAAAATTTACTAATATCAGCGATATATCCCAATATATCCCTTTCTGGACTTATCGATATGATATCGATATCGATATTTGAAACCTTGCTAGCCGTGTGGCGGACGGAGTCATCATTATTATTTGTTATTTGTTAACTTTTCTCATTTATCGTGGTTACTTTTTATGCATAATAAATAAGAAGTTGGTTCTATTATTTAATAATTTGTAGCTTTTGTGAAAACTCAATTTGGTGTGTACATTAAGAATATCAGAATAGATAATGCATTGGAGTTTTGCACCAAGAATTTGGCATCCTCTTATGGGTCCCTTGGTATTATGCATCAAATTTCTTACCCCCCCCATACGTCACAACAAAATGAGGTTGCATAATAGAAACACTGTCATATTCTGGATACAGCTCGAGCCTTGCTTATCCAGAACAGTGTACCACATACTTATTGGGGAGATGCAGTTCTCACTGCCCGTCATCTTATTAACATGCTTTCTTCCTCTGTACTTCATGAGCAGATTCCATGGAATATCCTATATTTGGATGCAGAGTTGTTTTTAGTGTTGCTGAAAACATTTGGTTGTGTTGCCTTTGTGCATCTGTTTAGGTCTGGTTGTGATAAACTGGATCCTAGAGCAGTTAAGTGTGTGTTTTTTGGCTACTTACGCATTTAGAAGGGATATAAGTGCTTTGATCCTATACACCAGAGGCATTATATTAGTGCGGATGTGACATTCCACATGTCTATTCATATTTTTCCGTATCAGGCCATCAGTTGAAGGATGTGGATATTATTGTGCCTATGCCTATGCCTCTTGTAGCCATGGAGGACTTTTCTTAGAGTAGTAGTTACCTACTATAGAGCTACTTGTGAGTACATTCAGAGTGGTACCACTAGATGAGAAGACTTTCAAGTGTACAACACATCAAGATTCGAAATGTCGATTTCGACACCATTTTGAAAAATTTTCAAGTGTGCATTTCGTTGGGACGTTAAGGGTATGCCATGGAAATGCTTGTGTTTCGACGTCAGATTTCGACCATTTCGATGCCCTAAAAATAGTCCATTTTGGAGGCATATCGAGGGCATGCTAGAGGCACGTCAACGCATGCTGACAAAAATGACAGAATTGATTAAAATAATTGAAATCTTAAGAATAAGTATTTAAATGGATAAATATTTTCATTTAAATCCTAAACACTATCTTATACTTCCTATTTAAATAGATAACTATTTTTAAAATTAAGAACTATAAGAAGAAAAGTGTTAATGCTAATTCAAAGGGATATATTGGTGATATATTGTTGATATTAGGGAATTTTGAGAAAATTATTAAAAATGACTTAAAATGTGAAAAATATTATAATATGAAAAAATACATAGGCTTTAAAAGATCATAATCATGTTTTGAGGAGCCCATTTACGGTACAGATCATCAATATATTTCAAGTTGGCGATATGCAATACATAACTCATGCAATAGTAGCAACAGTGCAATGCAGTAGTAGTTAGCCATCAACCAATAGTAGCAATGGCGTGTGCCATGCATCATGTGTGTGCGACCTAGTAGCAGGAAACAACGCAAATCGACATACCGTCAACATGTTGACAATTTCGGTGGCATGCTGCTGACATGCTCGAGACATCCCTGCTTTTTGATAAGTATGTCATGTCGATATGGCATCTCGTCAAAAAACCCCCATTTCGCCGACATGCTGGGGGTATGCCAGCGACATTTTAATCACTACAATGTATCAACTACCTGTCAGTTATCGAGAAAAGATACACCCCCCTCCTCCTTAGTTCCTATTGAGCGATCATTATCATACCCCGCTCAGGTATGTGTTGAGGTTACTGACTGTGCTACTCTTGATGCTGCTTCAGGTTTTCTCTCAACGTCTATAGAAGATGATATACCTATTGCTATTTGGAAGGCTCCCCATTCATGTGCCCAGTATTGTGTCGCTGGGAGTGTTGCTTTTGCTAATTCTCTGAGTATTGAGTTTCATGCATTCACTGTTGCGGTGTCTAGTTCTGAGATACCACCTTCTTATCAGTAGACTCTACTGAATCTACACTGGAAGTTTGCGATGGAGGAGGTGATGTCTGCTCTCTGTGACAGAGGCACCTGGGAGCTTACTACATTACCCTCTGGTGTGCACCTTGTTGGGGCTAGGTGGGTCTTTGTCTTAAAATACAACCCAGATGGGTCTATTTCTCGGTACAAGGCTTGCCTTGTGGCTAAAGGGTTCACCCAAACATATGAGATAAATTTCTTTGACACCTTCTCCCCGGTTGCTGGTCTCTCCACCATCCGTATACTTATTTCGGTTGTAGCATACTACAGATGGCACTTACACTAGCTGGACGTCAAAAATGCCTTTCTTTATGGTAACCTTTAAGAGGAGATATCTATGCAGTAGCCTCCTGGTTTTGAGGTTTAGGAGTGTGTTTGCAGGTTACGAAAGGCCATCTATGATTTCAAACAGAGCCCCCTAGCCTGGTTTCAGCATTTGTCAGAGGTTTTCGCTATTGTTGGGTTGCAGAGGTCCTTGTCTGATCATTCATTGTTTGTAAGAAAGACCAATGGTGGTACTGTGGCTCTACTTGTGTATGCTGATGACCTTATACTCACAGGAGATGATATAACTGGTATTTTTCAGGTGAAGGAGTATTTAGCACGTCGATTTGTTATGATCTTTGGAAGCTCAGGTATTTCCTTGGCATTGAGATTGCTATGAGTAAGCATGGTATTATTATGTCCCAGAGGAAATATGCTCTAGACATTCTCCAGGAGACCGGCATGCTTGGATCCAAGGGTGCCAATATCCCTATGGATCCAAAGGTTCATTTGTTTGATGACACTACGAAGTTGATGGATAAGTTTTATAGACAATTGGTGGGGAAGCTACTGTATCTAATCATTACTAGGCTAGATATTAGTCTTGCTGTAGGTAAGTTGAGCTAGTTCTTAAACAAACCTACTAATGATCATTGGCAGGCAGTGATGCAAGTGTTAAGGTACACCAAAGAGTGCCCAGGTCATGGCCTTTTATTCCAGAAGAAAGTTTCGATGTTTATTGTTGCTTGTTCAAATGCAAACTATGTAAGTGATGTTAAAGATAAAAGATCTAGTGCAAGCTTCTGTACATTTGTGGTAAGGAATCTGGTGACCTGGAGGAGTAAGAAGTAAAGTGTGGTGCCACGCTCGAGCGCTAAATCAGAGTACCATGCTATGGCAACACAGTAGCAGTGATGATATAGATACGGTCTTTGTTGCGAGACCTTCATGTTACTCTTAAGGAGCTTATGGAGATGTATTGTAACAAGAAGGCAACAACTTGTATTGTTAACAATCCCATGTTCCACGAAAGGACTAAACAAGTGGAAGTGGGTTGTCATTACACTAGGAGCCTAATTCAATAGGGTGTGCTCTGTACTACATGCCTAGCCTCTTCAGAACATACTACAAATATGTTTACTAAGTTGTTATCTTGCCTTATGTTCAAGAAGTGTAGGAGCAAGCTGAGAATGGTTGATATATATGCTCCAGCTTGAGGGGGAGTGTTACGTTATGTTGAGGGGTCTTTTGTCATTTATTTTATTCGTTGGACTTATGTTATAAATTTTCCCTTGCCTCTTTCTATATGAAGAGGTGTAGGATCGATTTAGTAATTTGATAACTTTCATTTTCTTTAACTCAGGGTTCTGTCTCATACCATTATACTTCATGGAAGTTAACTTCATCATTAGGGTACTTGCCAAATTTTTATCAGAACTCTCAAATTGTTTCTCAATAGCTTCAAGATATTCCTTAGTCATCCGACATTCAGGGATTGAACCCCTTATATTCTTGGCAATATTTGTTTGAATGAGCAAAAAAAACTTAAGCGATTAGATTTTTCCCATCGCTCGTACAAATCCTTGATATCTTGACTAGCATCATCCAGTGGTTTAACTAGTTCTGACATTTGGATTGTATAGTCAAGATTCATACACCCTAATGCCAATAAGAATTTCTCCTTCCATTTAGTATAATTATTGACGGTTAAGATAGGAACAGAACCCAGGACATTAAATTGAGCAGATAAAATATGCAAATAATAAAGTCACAACACAAAATTTATCAATCCAAAAGTATAACCTGGTATTGATTTATTCCTTTACGCTAAAGCCATTAATTTCATGTATGTTCATTAAGAATTCCATATGCTTTATCCCATCATATTAACATATAACTCATGTTCACTGAGAAGTCCCATCAGTCAAAGCCCTTTCGTCCTCCACATCAGAGTAAAGAATAACATCTCTAATGGCTGAGAGGAATGAGATAAAGATGAGAGAGAAGGGGGTTGTGGGGGGGGGGGTTCCCTCTGGAGAGAGATCCTTGTGCGGTGGTTTGCTTCAGGTGCAGAGGTCGTGGGCACATGGTGGCGGCTTGCTGAGATTTGGTCGTGAGTGCTATGTGCAAGGGTGTGGATCATCGATGTTGGGATTGTCTGAGGAGGGCCCCTCCTCCGGATCCACCTGCTATTGAGGTAGTCCTTGATCGTATGCTTAATGGTGGTGATCTGGATGATGTGTTATGCTTGATAAGTTGCATTTTCTCTTCGTCAATTGCAAGCTTGCCTCGTTCTCCTCTTCGCATTTACTTCTATTCGGTTTGATGCTTGTGGATCTTGAGAGGCTGATGTATTCGGACATGGATGTTGGTGAGGGAATAATTCGTTGGAGGCCTCCTTGTATGATGGAACTCTTAAGGAATGGACCCTTATGAGACCTGTGGTTCAGTTCTCTATTGTTGGTATTCCCTTGAGGTTGCGGAGTAGGCAGGTGGTGGAAGGGGGTGTGTGCTTCCTTTGTGAGGGTGAGATGTTGCAAAGCCGTTGATATTTCAGAAGGTGATATTTCTTCAGTTCTGATTGAAGGAGAGCTTCTTGATGGTTGTCTTCCTACCGAAGGTTGTTGTGAGACATGGAGGATGTTCATGGATGGTCATTTTCGAGAAGAGGGTGGCTGTGTCATGTTTACAGTCTTCTTTTGCCAGGATGGTGGCCCATGGTGGTCGGAAGCCTACTGGAGGAGATGGTCGGAGTTTTGCAGCCCGGGTGAGAATGGTTGCACAACAATTTTGGAAGCTGAAGAGACTCCAAGGAGATTTGAAAATCTCGCCCGGTTGGGCCTTCAAAATTACGAGCCTTGATTATTGGAGGCAATGAATTGCGCCAGCCTGTCCAGAGTTGCACCAAGGAGAATTTCTGCATTGCTAGGGCTGCTGCAGATTTGGTATTCGATGCTGATTTACACGCTGACGTGGCAGTACGTGCTGCTGGACCTTCTGTTTTCATTCTTGAAATTGACCAACACTCCAGCTGTCACCAGCCTGGGTCTTCATTTGATGCAGCGATGGAGAATTGTGCACCCAGCAGCAATTCTAAAGCTGCTGACGTGGCATGCCAGGATCCTGTGGGCCCTTTGAGGTTTTATTATGGTGCTAAATGAGGTGTCTCTGGATCTGGAAAAGGATCCGCAGTTGGTGGGTACCCATTTGGACCTTTTCTGGATCAGGTTTTATTTAGACCCGATAACTCGGACATTTTTTCTTCTCTGTTTCCTGCTGCCTCTCTTTGCGCTTTGGCATGCAAGAATGAGGCCTCCTCCCATGGGAGCACTCCATGTGGCAGTGATCACGTTGCATCGTTTGCTGATGTGGTCCCAACACTAATGGCAGTAGGCGTCGAAGCTGCTGGGGGGGGGAACTGATGTGTCTGTGGTAGCCCTGCAATCTACTGATAGTGCTGGTCGGGCCAGTAACAGTGTCAATGTGAAGCTGCAGTCTAGTGATGGCAGTAGTTTAAGGGGCAGTGCTTTTGAGGCGTGAACTCAATCTTCTATCACAGTTTGTACCTTGTCAAAGCTAGCTGCGGGAAGAAGGGGAGGTGGACGTACATCTTCTAATCCAGAAACTCTAGTGCTCGTAAGTCCTTATGTGTGAGGAGCAGCCTTATGTATCGCTCCTACAAGAGAAAGCTTGTGAAGGATAAGAAGGATGATGGGGACAGCTGTGTGAATGATGTGGAGCTTAGGGTGGCAAGAGCGTTGAACCTGAAGAAGGTTCCTTGTGTTTGTGAGACTAGGGGCAAGGTAGTGTCTCATGATTAAAGTCCTCTCCTGGAATGTTAATGTTGATGTATCACACTAAGAGGCAGTGGCTGAAGGTGCAGAAGGAGAGGGAGAGCAATGATGTGTCTATTAAATGATTGTTCTTGATATTTTTGGGGTAATCTTTCTCTGGGTGTGGGAATTGATCTTGATGTGAGAAGTCCTTTTTGAATTTTCACCCCTGATGGGTGCTTTCCTTGTAATGTGTCCTATGTTAGACATTGATCATTGGTCTGGGGGTGGGTGTGTCCTGTTTGTTTGTGGTGTTATGCCGTGCTTCTTGTATTTATTTTTAACTATGATTTAATGAATATGGATGGCTGCTGAATGTCGGTAGTCATTCTATTTAACTTCCATATATATATATATATATATATATATATATATATATGTCATTTATTCAAATGTGACAATTAATTCTAAAATTCCTTTATACGAATTTTGGTTTCATGTCTAGATATTGTGGCTACTTTAGGGATAGTTCAAAATGGTCTAAAATGTGAATTAAAAATTAGATCTACATCACCTAGATACCGAGGCCACTCCTTTTGGTTAAATTTAAATCTTGACCCACTTATTTCTAAGAATTCATATAGCATTGCTAATTTGCTACATAGATCCCAAGTCCATCCATAATTACTATCATTGCATATCAATCTAAGATGAAAATCACATGTACATGCTGAGCATCATAATAGCAAATGTTATTATATAAGGATTTTTTTTTTCCAACGTGCATGCCCATGATTTCACCTATCGAAGACATATAATTAAGGATGGATGGCAATTAAATGAAGCACATCAAAAAATTTATGCATCTATTTCCAGAAATGGAACAAGAAAAAGCACGTTGAACAATTAGTGGTGTGGTTGCCTAATGTTCCATTTTGATTTTGTGGTTTGAATAGTTTTCATATAAACAATTCGTAATTAAATTTGAACGGGAAACAATGGTGAATCACCAATACAAATACTACAAAAGATTCACGGAATCACTGTATTAAGCATTCATATCAAATATCCAAAAATGGCCAATACAAACAACCACGTAACAATTATTGCCCATCCTTCTGTAGTTATGGACAAGTAAACGTAATAGAGCTAAAAAGAAATGGGTAGCACCGAATCCCTCCACACCTTTCTTTTTTTTAAATATATATAAAGTGGGTCCCGCAATCCATCTCCTTCCCAGGGTTCCAAGATAGCTACCATTCTGTTAGGCTATGTTTGGCTGTGGTATAAGGGGTGAGATAAGGGTTAAGAGATGGGATGGGATAAGAATAGCATGATTCAAAGAAATTCACTCTTTCCATATATATTCCTTTTTTCCATCACATCAAAATCCACTAATATTCTCTTTTTCTACACATAACTCAAAAAATAATACTTAATAATTAAAATCCATCACATTAAAACCCATCAACTCTCCTCTTACAAAATCAACATACCAATCATTATAATCCAACCAATCATTATAATCCCACTAACTAAACACCTTCTATGCTTATTCTACTCCTATTCTATCCTAGTGTAAACTATCCCCCTGCCAAATGCAGCCTTAGTCCTTGTGTTACGACCCGATCCCAGATCCCTACAGGACCCGAGACTGGCCCGCCTCGACTAATCCCAAGATCTAGTTATCCAACGAGAAATAATCAAAAGTAGGAAATAATTCACAACCACACATGCAATGTATTTAAGCAGAAAATAATTAAGAGACTCTTAAAGAAACAGAGCGAACAGTTTATCAATACTTACAGGTCGTCATAACTACGACAGAGGAAAGTACATTGAAAAAGTAAGTGAAATAGTATTACTTAGAACAAAACAATTACTACTACAAATGCTAAGGAAACGGAACAAAATGCAGCTAAGGCTGGGTTCGACTGGGCCCAGCTCCCTTTGCAGTCGGTGGTGCTGGTTGCTCAACTCCCTGACTTGAACAAGGTTATAAAATTTTCGAAGTCAGCGAATGCTGAGTAGAGTGGTAATTCAGCTATTTATATGTAATTAAGACATGCAATTAATTAATGCAATTAAATAACTATCCATTTTCATTTAACTCAACGAAGTAGTTCTAATTTGTTGTTCCTTTATTCATCTAATCATTTCTTGATCTGGCCTGTTCCTTACGGGAACGATCTTGATTGCAGTCTTTTCCATGATGTAGGAGGTGCACGTGGTGCTCTCTTGGCCAGGAGAGTCCCCCTGTGGTAATCCTACATCTAGTCAACTACCTAGAGGTAACGGTCGCAATGTAGCTGTGACTACGGCATGTGTGATAAGTGCGTGGGTAGCTATCCCGCATTAACACACGGTCAGTTATTTCCTCTAACAGGTATGCCGAAAGGTACAGTACAGAACAGTACAAGGTCTTACCCTCTCAGAACAAGGGTCTCACCTCTCCACAGTTCGCGTACCCTCATCCGACTATCTCGATTTGCCCAGTAGGCCTAACAAGAGTTGGTGTAAGGTGGCTAGTCCTAACCTCGGGTCCCATGGGGCGATTAGCTCCCTCCTTACACTAAGTAGCTCACCTCGGTACTTCGTACACGAGAGCTAAACAGAGTCGGTGTAGAGTGACTAGGCCTAACCTGGGACTCAACCCAATGGGCGGCTAGTTTCCCTCTACACTAAAGGGACAGTTGTTCTCTTTGGTACCATACACAAGGGCCAGCTCATTTCTCGTCTATAGGAGTTCTAATTCCCTATAGGGTTCATGCTGGTATTCCTTTCGTTTCAATTTCCAACATTTCCGATCTCTTTATTTATATTACCGATTTCATTCTTAAAACAGGCAGCTCGTGATTTACTAGCTGAGAAAGCATTACATCAATAAACCAATACATTTACTAGCATTTAGGGTTTTGCATGCATTTCAAGTAAACAGTGTAGCTCAAACCATACTCATTTGTTCCTACCCTAAGGTTCATTTTCATCCTAAGGTTCATTCAAGTTATTCTAAACATGCAGTTTATTTGTTTAAATCATAATATTAATGTAAACCACTCTACCAGAAAACACGGGATGAATGGGGGCTCGAATCGTAGATTCCGTCGCCTTCGCGGGTCCCGCGTACTCGACTGGCTGGAGACCTATACAATTGACCAACCACATCAAACGGGTCTGAAACCATGTACAAGTGACTAACTCGTAGAGAAATTCAAGCGAAAAACAACGGTAGTTTGTTCGGAATCCGTTTGGGCCTTAAACGAGCCAAAAACATGCACTATCCAAAATCAAAGTCCCAGACATCTTAAAAGACGTCAATACTCACCCTAGGTTTCCTGCAGCTTCCTCGGACGTCCGGATCCTTCAGCGATCGTCTGAGGAGAGTTCCAGATATTGGACTCCCCTTCCGATCATTTGGAGGTACGGTCAGACGTCTGGCGATGTGTCCAGACGTCCAAGACACCTCGAAGGGCACACCCCACGCCTTTTCAACGCTCTGCCCCTACGTATGCACGCGCAGAGCTAAAAACGGCTGAACGAATCTCCTGCGGTAAGGCCTGCATGGCCGGAAACTGTGTAGAAGTACGTACCTTGGCACAAAGCGTGTTTTCAAACGTCCAGCTTCAGCTCCGGACGTCCCCCTGCTACTCCAGAAGTCTGGGATGTGCTCCAGACGTCTGATACTGGAAAATATCCAATACGTAGAATTCTTGTGAGCCTTCTTCGCATGGATCCCTCCACGCCGCTTGCAAGTGCTACATTAGTAGCTTCAGGAGGTCGCGAAGCTCACCTTCGTGAGCTCCTCTTCGCATGACCCCTCCCCTTGCACCTTCGAACTCCTCCCACCAAGCTCCTCCTCGAGCTCCACCGAGCTCCCATGGTTGTCCTCCGGCCTCGCAAACTCCCCTCGCGCGAGCTCTCCCACTGCGCACCCAAGCTCCCCGAGCTTCCTCCCACACCCTCGCTCTCCCACGCACACACACTCTATCCCTCTCGCCTCATGCGAGCGCCTCTCCTCCACGCACCGCTGCAAGTGGAGGAAAGGAGGCCGCTGGCGGCTCGCGGGCAGACCGGGGAAGGAGGTGGAGGTAGTGGAAATGGTGGTGTAGTGGAGATGGAGTGGGGTGAAGGGGTTTAAATAGAGAAAGGGTTAGGGTTTGGGGTGAGGAGAGAGGAGGTGTGCGCGTGTCGTGCACGCGCAGAAAAAAAGGGGAAAAGGGTACGATTCTACTTTCAAACGTTCGACCATCTATCCAAACGTCTGATGAATAATCCAGACATCTTATCCAACCCAAATGGCAGCGGGTCATTTCAACTTGCAAGTACCCAATGGATAACTATTCAAGGGCCAAGATTCTCACTGTGCTTCACAGGTCTCCGAACATGTCTCAGCCCTTCATGTATAACGAATGGTGAGAAAAACCTCGTTTCTAGGAGTGGTATTGCTAGCTACAAGCTTGAGGACTTTCCACAGCCATCACAAGACAACTGAATCACTCCAACATCAATGCGTTGACATGCTTTGATACCAATTGATATATTTAGGGGATTACCTGAGACCATGGATGCGGTGGATGCAGAAGCGTCAATCGTCAGGGTTGGTAACTCCTTTTCTTACCTCCCTCTCTGTGCTTGTTCTTTGATGGAGAGCACAACAGGGAACACAAGTTCTTTGGTGGTTGATTGTGTGTCTGGGAAGCAAGAAGGAGGGCCCATGCCTTATATTTATATAAGCAATATGTGTCTCTTCCATCAAGGGACACATACCCACTTCATGGTGTTAAGAGATGCCATTCCAATGGATTAGCCACCAAATACACCCCTTCATTGGTGTAGTTCTAACAGGAACTGCTTCTTGGAGTTGACAACTACAATCGTAAAACCCAACTTCCTCTTCAAGATGCGCTCCATATCCAAAGTTCACAAATGAATTTGAAGGGCTGCTGGTGCAAACTCCACTCACAAAAGAAGACTTGAGGAGACCCTCAACTTCAACGATTGAAACCATGGTGCTTGCATCTGTAGAAATTTTTGCAAGCATAACTTGATCCCTGGGGCCACCAGGCCCTCTCTGCATTTCAAGCATTTGATGGGGGCATCACAGTCTCTGGCAAAGTGACCCTGGCTCCTGCAGCAATCATAGAGCACCTTCATGGCCTCTCCTTCACCTGGCCGCATCCACAACACTCTTAACATGTGTTTCTTAGACGTTGAAATGTCTCCACCATGACTTTTAATCTACCATTACTTCTGCTGTAAATATGCCATATAAGGTACTTCTGAAACAGAACTATGCTTCCAATTTTCTCCCTTTTAAACCCAGAGGCAGCTTCTTGTTAAAAGTTCCTTGGGGTGAGGATGGGTGAATAACATCATAGAGGGAGGTTGAGGGTTAAGGTGAGTTGGGTTCTTGGTCTCAATACTGATGTAATTTGAAAGACAAAAAAGGTCAGAAGAGGCCTTGGTTTTATTTCCTTAACCTTGTGATTTTCATTCCATTCTGATGGCTTGGCTATTTTTAACGGGCAGAGACCTCCTTCGGAACCAAAGTCCAACTCAAATGGGAAGTCCTAAAGATAAGAATTCCGATTGAAATTCATCCAATTGAGTAGGACCTATCCGGCAATCCATTCCTCGTTTTTCCTTTCATTTGTGTTTGTTCAAGGGCACGATCTTATACTGCCTACTGTTTTTGTCATTCATCAGCATTTATCATCCGATTTCTTGTTCAATGACACCCCCATTCGATCTATTTAACACAGCCATACAATCTAATCTGCTTCCAAGCTGGGTTTTATATTTGTTCGTCTAGTATTCCTCGTTTTGTCAAAATACAAAGCGTATCTGTTTGGAGGCCAAGGTGTTATTCCTATTTGTTTTCCATTAAGTTCCCTGATTTTTCTTTTTGAAGCAAATAACCATGGTCAAAGACATAATGCCGTCGGATTCAATCGTTGCCGATGACTCTGGTTTTGTAACAGGTATGGCAAATACTGGAAGCTCTATCGCCAGAAGGTCCCTTACAGGGTTATACCCGGTATATATTAACCATCAGAAATACAAATTAGTGGAAATTTCTCTGTATTTTCCGGCAATGTACCGTGTAAAGCCATTCGCAGACTGATTTGCTTTCCAAGGTGTAGCCTATCACATTGAGCACGTATAAGTTTTACTTGAGTATTGCACCCAGTAACTGTCCACCTTTTGGAAATTGCCAACATTAGATGGAGGATTCTTTGTTTTAGTTGCAATATTGTTGTGATGGCTGTTTTATTCCTTTTATTTATCCGAGGACATGCGGATCCACATCATGTGTAGTTGGAAATATGTAAAATCTACCCCATTCATCAAATGATTTTAAGCATGGGTATCTAATTTTGTAATGGTGATCTAGATGCGAAAATGTCTTGTATATCTTACATGATTAAAGAAGCCTATTTGGACTACAGAGAAAGATGTTTGGAAGTTGGAATCACATAGATTATTTTACGCCTCAATACGTATTCAGCATGGTACTATGGTTGGTATTCCATTTCTACGTGACAGACAAGCAATTAGTCCTCCAATGTGAAAAGTCTTCCATGTGGTTATATGGGGCAAAAAGAAACCCCGGTAGCATCCCGAATATTTAGGTTTCCTATAAAATTCAAGTCAAGCAACAAGCTATGTAGCGTAATCTGAACTCTGTCAAATTGAGCAAATGGAAACTTTGACAAACTAAATTGTTCTACGTGACAAACATGAGACATGCTTCACTAGCTGAGCTTCCGGTGTTAATAAAATTTGTATTTTGCCTAGTCTGTCGTTCTTCACATCGTCAAGATATTAACTCCACATCATATTCCGATACCTAAGCTGCAACCTTAAATCAGCGAAATCTTCTTTCTCTTGATAGTCCCTTAAAAGCATGATAATTAAATGACAATTCTAAGGTGGACATATCTTTTATATGCATTTCCATAAAAGCACCCTTATCGTCAAAAATGTCTTGATTGTGATTCTCAATAAAATTTAGCATAGATTCTCTCTGAGCTGCCCTCAGGAGGTTCTCCCAGAGAACCTCTCCGACTTCCAGACCTCTCTAAGAGCTGGTGTGATAATGTCCTCTGAGGAGAAATTGTTGTATAGAGGATCCTTGCAACACGGTTTAGCTCATCCACCATTTAGCAAGAGTAGTTACACTACTCCATTGAATCCTCAGTTTCAAGCTCCATTTGTTGGTCATCTTCCTTTTTTCATTGTTACATTAACTGCATATTTACCGTATATCCACTTTAGTCGTTAGCATTCATTCCTCACCGCTACCCCATCTCTTCATACATTTACTGCATTTTATCTTAGCTAAACCCTCTTTGTGTTTATGGTCAGAATACCAACATATCCAACTTGATAAACAGTCATCTTCCAAGAGAGCTCATGGATATTGCCGAGGAGGAATTAATTGCCAAGCTGCAACAACTGGCCACAGAGGCAGTGTCATCAAAGCCATCTTTCTCTGTAACGGAAGATGATCAGGTAGATCCAAGGTTCTAGAAAGGATGCCTATATTTTAAAGTGATCAGCCAGAGAATCTTCAAATCGAGGGGTTTATTTAAAAGGTTGCAGAAGGCTTGGAGATTTTTGACCCCCCGGTTATATAAGAAACTGATGCTGAATGTTGCCTAGCAATATGCAAATCAAGAGAAGAGGTAGAGCTGATATGGAGCAGGATTCATTGTCATTCTGAAAGAAACTTGATTGCTATTGAAAGAGCCAAACCCAATAGAACTCCGTCCGAATAAAAATTTCACTTCAGTGCCTTTCGGGTCCATATTTATGATATTGGTAAAAATGGCTAGAACGTTGATGGTAAGGAGGAGAAGAACAAATGGCTAGAAGAAAATTTTCTGTCACCCAAGTACAATGATGCAATTTGTGTTCTTAGAAGAACTGGTAGAGGCACGGAGGCTGACTTGCAAAAACAGAGCTGCAGCCTCCTTTGGCCAGAGAAGGGAAGCTGAACTCGCCGGAGATGGTCAAGCACAACGTTCAAGAACGTTGCCGTGTATTAATGGCGCTGCTGCTAGCACGCTGCACGATGGAGGAAGAAAATCTCCCCCGCCCCTAGTCAATCTTTCCTTTCCTAGCTTTCTCATAACATCAACCCCCACCCTCAATCTCCAAGCAAAAGTCCCAACTATATTAAGTCTAGACACACCTCCAACCACCTGGCAAAGCCGCCAATGTAACCTCAACCAAAGACACGCTGCCCCATGCACAAATTACAGCTGAACCTTCTCATGTGGGTGGTACCACCGAAAAAGACATGCAAATCATTCCCTTACAAAAGCCGACATCGAAGGGGCTAATATAACAATTCTCGCATTCCAACCCATCAATTGTCACACAAAATTCCCATGACCCCTCCAACAATGTACGAAATCTAGGTATTGCTGACACTACATCCACTAATAAACCCATTATCCTTGACCCAAATGTGCCCCACTACCAAAAAAATACCAACACCCAACTTCATTCTTCCCCCGACCATTTAGCCAAAAACCCTTCTGAAAACAAAAAAGAAAACTCCAAACCGTCCCAGTCTAATACAGAACTTGCATTCTGATCACTCAGTAGATATTGGTCTCATTAACATTCCCATACACAAGACACAATAAACGTTGAGAACTTTTTTGGAGCTAAATAATGACCATCTAAGTCCACCACTGTCAGAATTTCAAATCTGTCCAACACCTGGAATGAGGAAATTATCCAAATCAAAAAAAGCTCAGGCTAGAAGAATTCAAAAGAGGCTTGCTAAGGATTTAATCAAATCAGCTATTAAGGGTAAAAGAAAGGAAGCTGTGGATGCCATGACTATAGATGAAGCTCCAATTTGTAAGAAGAGCAGACAAGAACTCCATGTTTTGTCTAGAAATGATGGATAATATGATATTTCATACTATGGCGCTATGGCAGCTAACCCCCAACAGCTGCAAGGGGGCCAATGAGGCTTCTCTCATGGAATTGCTGGGGGTTGAGGAGTATCACCTCGGTTCATCATCTAAAAAATCTCCTCAAATCAATCAAGCTAGAGATCCTTTTTATTTCTAAAACACACTTCCAGAAGGAGCATTGCAACCATTTAGAAAAGAAATTTCATCCCTACAAGTGATTCTGTCAAGATGCGGAGGGGAAATCAAGTGGCGTAGCATTATTAGTGGACCTTGATGTGAAATGCAAACCCATACACATGGATGACAGCTACTTACTTATGGAAGTACTTAGATTGGGGGGAACACCTTGGTCATTGCTATGTGTTTATGGCATGCTAATCAAAGGGAAGAGGAAAAAATTCTGGAATAGAATGATAGAAATTGCAAAAGAGGTGAAAAAATTGCTTGTTGTTGGAGACTTAATGTCCTGCTGAAAAAATATTATAAGAAGGTGATTTACACTGCAAGTCATGGGAGCTCACCTATCTTTGTAACTTCCATCTCCGATCTCAGCTTCATGGATTTGGGATTTGCAAGGTTGGCATACACATGATTGAACAAAAGAAGGAATTTGATTAGAGAAAGGTTAGACAGAGCTTTTGCCACAAGGGGGTGGAGTTTGAACTACCCAGTGGCTAGAGTGCTACATTTTCTAGCAATTGGCAATGATCATGCACCCATTCCAGTGAAGCCATGCAAGAAAAAAAACTAAAAGAGCTATATGTACTTTGGTGATTTGAGCAATGTTGGCTTGAGGAACCGACGTGTGCTCAAGTAATCGCCAAGGTGTGGAAGAAAAAGAATGACACACCGATGATTACTTCCAAATTAAAAGAGGTGAGATCTGAATTAACAAAGTAGATGGTAAAGGAGACAGGGGATTGGAGGGAGCAAAAAAGCTGTATTGAAAGGAAGCTTTTGGAAATTCATGGGCCTAAATAGAATGATGAGACGATGAGCCAAGAGGTGGAGCTTCAAAAAAAGTATGATCAAGTGCTTATGAAAGAAGAAATTTTCTGGTATCAATGCTTGGGACATAGGTGACAATAAGAAGGGGACCGCAATATTAAATTCTATCACTTATATGCACTGAATAGAAGGAGGAAAAATCATACATCTTGGTTGAAGATGGAGGACGGAAGATATTCAAGAAAGGAAGATGAAATCATATATTGTTTTGTAAGGCATTTCACTCATCTTTTTGGTTGTAGCAGCACTAGGGTGGGGACATCAAGTATTTTTGAAGAGTGGGATCGATTGAATTTTGAAGAAGCTAATTATACAGTCAACATCCTAGATGAAAATGAGGTTAGATCTTGTCTTTTCAGCTTGAAGCCTTGTAAATGTCCCGGTCTTGATGGCTTCCAAGCCATATTTTTTCAAAAAATAGAGTTCTTCAGAATGACATTCTCAACCTAATTCAAAATGCCCTTGTCTCTGGTTCTTTTTCTTTGGAATTAAATGACACCTTCATTGCATTGATTCCAAAGGGAAGAAACTTAGAGCAACCTGGAAACTTTGGACCAATAAGCCTCACTAACACTCTTTACAAGGTCATTTCCAAACTTATTGCTACAAGAGTCAAGAGGGTCCTGGTCAGAATCATCTCACCTAATCAAAGTGCATTCATGAAAGGAAGACAGATCTTTGACAACATCATAGCAACAAAGGAGATATTACATTCCATGAGCACTCAAAACACCAAATGAAAGTACATGGCTATCAAGTTGGATATGGAGAAGGCTTTTGACATAATAGAATGGAGGTTTGCTTAAATTTTCCTCCTAACCTCATAACTTTAATTTGTTTCTGCATTAGCACACCCAAGTTGGTTATTCTTGTTAATGGATCCCCCTCGACCACAATTACTCTAAAAAGAGGGATAAGGTAAGGTTGCCCACTCTCCCCCTTTCTTTTCATTCTTTGCTCTGAATTCTTGTCTAGACTTCTTGTTAAGTCTCAACTGGTAGGTTGTTTAATCGAGTATAAGGTAACAAAAAAAGCTCCATCAATCACGCACTTGATGTTTGCAGATGATACCTTAATTTTTTAGGAAGGTAGATCCATTGGATGCCCTCAAAATAATTAGGCTAATGCATTCTCAGGTCAAAAGGTGAATCTCTAAACGTCTAAAGTTTATTTCAGCCAAGGAATGCCACAGCAAATTAAATCATTGTTCAAGGAGGAGTTGGGCATTCATAAAGAATTTGAAGACGAAATATATTTGGGATTCCCTATCAATGATGGGCACTTACAGAAAAAAACTTCAACACCACGTCCTCAGCAAGTTTAAAAGCAAGCCAAATGGGTGGAAGAGCAAGGCCCTCTCATAGGCTAGGCGATTAATGCTAATTACATCCTCTTTAGCATCCCTCCCTATCCATCTCATGTTAGTTGCTCCTCTTCCTATGTGCACGTGCAAAGCCCTTGACAGAATAATGAGGGATTTCTAGTGGGGCTATGAAGAAGAAAAGGCATTGCTATGTAGAAGGCTGGCACACCATCGTTCTAAAGAAGTGCGGTGGTTTGGGTTTTAGGAATACATCCAAGTTCAACCAAGGGATTTTTGGGGATAGTTAAAGTAGTTATGGAGGATAGTTAAAGGGGAAAACTCCTTAATTTAAAGAATTATGAGTGCAAAGTACTTTCCTGATGGGGATTTTTGGGGCTCACATCTTAGGTCAATCTCAAGGAGCTTTGGAACTTGAAAAGTCTGCATTATGCACACTCTTGCTGGATTTTTGGGAATGGATCCAAAGTTAAATGTGTGGAGGGATGAATGGTTGGTGGATTACCATAAGCCAATTCATCCTAAATCCCTTACTTATTATACCCCTACCATGGTCTCACAACTCTTAGACTGTAATGAGCATTGGAAGGAAGAACTGATTGAGGAGGTTTTTGAGATCAACAAATTGGAAGTTGATGCTGAGCAAGAGGATGAGCTTATCCGGACCCCTGATAAATACGCATGTATTCATGATAAAATGCCTGCTTATGACAGTCCCTAAGCTTAGCATTGCATTACATAGTATAAATACTACATAACATTCATCATATTGCATTAATGTGATGTGTATAAATTATACAGTAATTCATGTACTACTATGGCCAGGGAACAAGGTGCAACATTTTGAAGCTTCAAATTCAAATCTGACTGTATGGATGAATCCGAAGCGACGATCGCAGTCCGACAATGCGGAAATCATCTCTATCCGAGCACCGTGGCATCCTCTGCAAGCAAGGAAAGGTGGATGATCCAGATGGTGCTACGTGGCACCATTCAAATTGCCCAAGGTCGCCCAGCATTCCTCCAAAGGCCTTCCAACATGTGATCTCAACCGTTGGATGAAAATCCAACGGCCAGGAAACCACCTCCACCGTGCATCCACAACCTTTCCTCTCGACAGTTGCGCGGGTGTGGCTCATTGGCTGAGGCATACACTCCTAAATTAGGGGTGCGGGTTCGAGACTCGCAAAGTCCCCAATTGGCAGCAGCAGCACACCGCGCTAGTGCATGCATGCGACAAGGATGCGCGAAGCACGGCCAATGCAGCGCACAACATAGCACGACCAGTGCGCAACAGCACATGCCAGCGTGTGAGCGCGTGACAAGGCATCACACAACATGGTAGCGCATAGTGCACGCCAGCAGCGTTGCGTGCGATCTCCAATGACGTCTGCAGTAGGCTTTTAGCGACGTTTATAGACGTCACTAATTGCCCATGCACGAGATGCTCTTCCTCCACCACTATATAAACCAACCTACACCTCCCCATCTTTGATCACCTTCTACCAAGCAACTCCACCACTCCATAGAGCATCCAAGCAAGGTCTTGGAGATGTCGAGCCATCGACGCAAGCCCCTCCACCGCCGTGGCTGCTTCGTCTCTCCATTTAGCTTCTAGTTTCCTTAGTTTAATATTTTTGTTGCTTTAAGCTTTCATCTATTATTATAGTTGTACAACTATTCCTCTTATGCAATATATTATCATTCTCTATCATCTTGCTTGTCTTTCTCTCATAGTTAGTAATTATCACATCCTCAGCATGAATTTCTAACCCTATCTCTCTCTTTTTCTCTCTCTCTCAAGCGAACAAAATGAAATATTTTGTGACAATGAGTGATTAAATGATTTGAATTTCCGTCTCCCTGTGTTTGACACTCGTACTCACTTGTGATTAATCTCTTTAAAATTGATGTCGTAAGCACACACTACAACGAATGAATTATCTAAATGCGTTTCGCGACATCAGTTTTTGGCACTGTTGCCGGGGAGGCAACGGATCTTTCATTCGCTTTCATTTCCTTGGTCATTACTTGTACTTGCATTATCTGACTCGCCTTTCTCTCTTCTTATTGGTTGCAGGAATCTCAAGCATTGGCAACAGGAGGAGAGTGGACCAGATTGGATTTAAGGAAGCGCAAGAGAATATCTCCATCGACCCAAAGGTTTGATATCTTGTCTTCCCACGATCCAAAGGTAACCCTTCATCTGTGGACCAAGGAAAAGATTTAAGTGGTGGTGCTCTAAAAGAACAACCCTCTCTTGTGTTTGTCGAAGGAAACACCATCACTAGGTTCTCAACTCATTAATTTTGTAACATTGGTTTCTGGATTTAGGTTGAGCACATGATTATAGGACCCTTAATACCTCTAAAAATTCTTGAAAAAAAAATCTTAGAGGTGCTCCATACAGGGGACGAACTCACCTAAAATTTCATAGCCAAAATCCTTGTGGTTTGGCCGTGAGAAATTCTCTACTGGAAGTGCGCAAGGTTGTCCTGATCTCTGGAGACCCATAGGTTGTTTCTATTGCTGCGAACTCCACGCAGGTTAGTTTTGTGTGAAATATGTATTTCTGGAGAGCTCTTGAAGTTCTCTACACTTCTTATGAAGACTATTTCTACGTTTGAAAATGAATAGTGCTTGTTCTGATTCAATTCTTAAACTCGCGCACTAATCTAAAGGTTCTGGACAGATTGACCTCCTCTTGGAAAAACATGAATTTGGGTGATCTATCATCCTCAAAAAATTCTGAAATTGATTTTGTTGAAAAGCTCATTTGATTTTCGTCAGGATAGGGTCATTGCATTGCTTTGATTGGACCCTTCTTGACAAAGTCTAAAAGAAGATTCATTGAGTAGAAGTTGCACTCCCTAGGATCTTCCACACTAGGGTGCTTTTAACTTAATAGCCACACAAAAAGCCCTAAAGAAAATCAATCTTCACCAACTATTTGACTATATCTTCGTGCCTTGATTGAATCTGTAAGCAAGTGGAATCCTAAAATCTAATAAAGCAAGGTTCAAACTCTAAAAGCCATTCATCACAATCTTGCTTAATAAAAAATTACTTGTTTTGGCATTGGGTCCTTGCACTCGATTGTGCACATAGCTTAACTAGAATTTTTAAGGGCATCAACCCCCTCTAACGCCCTTCACTTAACCCCTGAGTATAAACATTGACCTAGCCCTAAATTAAAATTGAGTAGACGTTGGCCCTAGGATTCATTGAGTCTGTTTCAGGGTATTTTCTTGAATGTATTACGAATTAGTAATGTCTGCTTGCTCCAAAAAGTGCTAAGTTGGGAGGCTCGATTATCAAACGACTTAAGCAGGGGTTTCGCATAATTAGTGGCCCTCGGGACACGCTCCCCCTGCTTTGCCTTCCCAATTTTACTACCTTCAGGAGTAAGGATAACACCGAATTCGTCGTGTGGTCAGAATTTATTTCTGAAGCATAGGTCACCTAGGTCTACACTATAGGGTCTAGATTTGTTTACTTGGTTGTGCACACACTAATCTCACATCTGTGTCCCTTCACACCCCCTGGTTCTTCTCTAGTGTATGCACAGAAGGAGATCACTTCATCCTGAATTGGTTGCTTTAGATAGAGAGATTAAGAGGAGACTTGATTTTTCAAGGGGTAGGACTGAGGACATGGCCGACCCAAGAGTTAAGGAGGTTGAGGACCAACCTCAACTCGATGCCATGGCCATGATTCAAGTGCAGATTACAGCCAACCACCAACTTCAGTAACAACATATCCATGCCATCATGTAGGCCATACACCGACTGCAGAACCCTCAACTACAGAACCCTCAAGGGCAACCCCCACTGAACCCACCTAACCCACCACAAACCCTTGAGGGCCAACCAAGGCCTCTCCGTGATTTCTACAATCCATCTGCCATCCATGTTGAGCCATACCTTAGGGTCCCCAAAGGGGGAGATGATTTTGAGCTAAAACCCAAGGTCCTTAGGTTGATTCAAAGCCACTTCAATGGGAGCTCAAATGAAGACCCTTTCCAACACTTGGAGGACCTGGATCGGATTGCTCAGATTGTGAAACCTAGGAACATTCGTTTGGACATTGTTTTAATTAAGATGTTCTCGTTCTCCTTAAGAGACAAAGCTTCTCATTTGCTTAGAACCTTAGGGAGACCCATCTCCACTTGAGAAGAATTGAGGCATGCATTTCTTAAGAAGTTTTTCCCCATAAGAAAGACTAATGCCCTTAGAAGAGCCATCACTACATTCACCTTACAAAGTGGAGAGCAATTTCATGAGGCATGGGAATAATTTAACGAATTATTGAGGAAATGCCCACACCACGAGGTTTCGAGTTGGCAGTTGGTCCAGATTTTCTACCATGGTCTGGACAGTAACCTTAGGAATTTCGTGGATGCCTCATGTGGAGGCAATTTTCTGAATAAAGATGAGGAAAGCGCGTTTGAGCTCTTTGAGTCAATGAGTGAGAACTCGCTTAATAATGCCTCCATGACCCAATTCAACAGGTCCAGTCAACCCCGTGGTGGGATTTATGAGATGCTAACTAATTCTGGGAAGGTTGACATGGACATTATAGCGAAGAAATTGAATCGGGTTGAGTTGGTGGACAGGAAAATTAACGAGCTATTGAACCAATCTCGAATCCCATTGCAGAACTTCTCCCTAGAGAAGGGAGCACACAATATCGACCTAGTTCAGTCTATGAACCAAGTGCACCTGGAAAAACCCTTGACCATGTTCTAGGGAGGGACCTTTGCTCCCTCAAACCCTGATTATTCTTTCCCCTCCCCTTCGGCACCTTCTACCTTTGAAGATGGTCATGCCATCCAGGGACATTCTAAGCCTGACCCTTTCTCCAACACTTACAACCCTGGATGGTGCAACCACCCTAATTTTGCCTGGTCTAACCAAAACCCAAACCAATTATAGAACCAACCCAGGTCAAACCCTCCCTCTTATCAGCAAGGTCCACCTACTAGACCATCCTATAACCAGAAGAGGGCAGCTCCTACACAACAAAACTAAATGGACACTCTAATCAAAATGATGGTTGATATGAATCAGAAACATCAGGAAGAGATGGTGTTAGTGAAGGGACAATTGAGCCAGCTGTTGGATAACAAACAATAGGGGTCCCTTTCATCTCAGCCACAACCGAACCCAAGGAATGTAATGAACAGAGGCCACAATCCTTAAGGGTTCCAACCAAATCAGGGGAAAGCCCATATGATTCTACAAGCCCTATAGACACCCCTTGGGTTTGCTGCTTCTTCTTCTCAAGGACCTAACCCTAGTTCCAATGCCTCAGCTAATGTAGTTACCTTGAGAAATGGCACTCAAAGCCAGGACCCCAAATGGACGACCCTTCCCATGACCTCACTACCTGAGATACTTGATTCTGAGGATGAGTGGGAGGAGTGCAAGGATCAGGAACCTGACCCAGTTCAAATCCAAATCCCATACCCTGAAGCCTTGGATAAGGTAAAGAAAAAGAAACATGTGGCTGAGAACGAGGAGTTGTTAGAGATTTTCAAGCAAGTACAAATCAATATACCTCTCCTCGAAGCGATCAAAGATATCCCAGCTTATGCAAAGTTTTTCAAAGATATTTGCACACCTAAGCGTAAGCCAAGAACCCAAGCACCTAGAAAGGTAGTGCTATCTGAACAAGCTAGCTTAGTGATATTGAGCAGCCTACCTCCTAAAAGGACTGACCCTGGAGCACCTTTGATCACATGTAATATTGGTGACATGACTTTTGATAAAACACTCCTGGACTTAGGTGCTTCAATTAACCTAATCCTGACTACCCTTTATCACCAGTTCGAATTTGGAGAATTAAAGCCGACACCTGTGACTATCCAACTAGCTGACCGATCTGTGAAAACCCTGAAAGGGATAGTCAAGGATGTAATTATTTGGGTTAAGGACTTTTATTTCCCAGTTGACTTCTTAGGCCTTGACATGGAAGTCTTATTTAAGCGAATTCATCATTTCTTAAGTAAATGCGTCATAGTATAGGACAAATGCGCTCAAATCATTTAAATTTGTAACTTAGATTTAAAAAGAGTTCGAGATCGAACACAGGCAGCAATAATAGCAATTTAATCTCACCAATTATAATAAATATAGGCAATTATAATCAAAACTTGATTCAGAACAACTCAGAATGATATATGAATGAAATTCAGTATTACAATGTAAAAAGAATGGGTTACAATGGTGATTTGAATCACCAATTAACCCGAATGTTAAGCTCAAATATTTCAACAATAATTAAAAACCAATATTCCATGTCAACCAGATGAAATAACCCAATAATACCAAGGCACCAACAGATATCAGATGAATGCTCAAGGCCTTCAGATGCCTTAAGTGCTTAGGAGGATCAGCTTCAACAGAGAGGCAAAGGCCTCTTCTTCCTTCCTTCAAGCCTCAAGAGAGGCAAGGCACAACATAGCACCAACAGAGACACGAAAGCCTCCCAGCAGCTAAGTATAGAGAGGAGAGGAGCAAGGGCAAACCCCCCCCTCTCTCATTCTCTCAAATACCTGAGGTTAACCAGGTTATTAGGCAGGTAACCTGATCCAGAATAGGGAGCAGGCCTGCGGGTGTGGTCGCAAGTGAGCAGTGAGGCTTAGGTGGGTGAGCAAATGTGCTGGTGAAGGGGACTTGACCCGCGTGACTTGGGCGAGGGGTCGGGTGAAGGAATTCCTTTTATTGCACTCAAATAGGTGCAGAATCCATGATGTGGGACTAAATGTACCACACTCTTCTTGCGTGCAGCTGCAGATGGTGACGCTCAATTGATGGCGAGGGAGTGGCTGGCAGATGCAATTGGTCTCCTAGATGAGAGCTTGGAGGTCTTCCGCAATGTCTGGGGAGGTCAATGAGGAAGAACACCGCTTGAAGACATTGGATGATGCCGGAGAGTGAGGTGCGGTGACGGTGACGACGGCGAAACTTGCAAGCACGAATACAAGCTTGAAAGCTCCAGTCAGATGGCTCAAAAGATCCGCTGAAGAACGACAAAGATGGTGGCGGTGGTTGAAATTGCACTAGAGGGGGGTGAATAGTGAATTTATTAAATATTGTAATACAAAAAATTCAATCACAAAAAGTGGCACCAGATTTTTAGGTGGAAACCCAAGACGGGTGAAAACCACCACCTAAGTCAATCCCTTGACTTAGGATTTTCGATCACAAGGTGATTAATCCACTAACCACACTACTTAAACGAGGGTAGTGTACCTCAATTACAAATCCCACCTTCTATCCCTAAACGGAGGTTTCCCCCTTCACAATGAAGAGACGAGGACTCGACAGGCTAGATACTCAAAGTACAAAAGTAAGAATTAAAATAGCACCTATAGAGCACCCCAATACATTGATTACTTTCTTATCTATTAAGCATAAAGAGAACTCCCTGAGAATTTGCAGAATAGAGTGAGTCGAGAGTGTAGGTTTGCCCTTTGATCAGAGTGTTGGCACAACATAAGGGCAAGAGGAAGCTAAGAGTAGTGAACAAGTGATTTTTCTAAGGGAATTGAATCTCAAGAGGTGTGTTTTGCCTAAGAGAGATTGTAGTCTATTTATAGGCAAGTTTGGAACCTTCAAGAACACTTGGGAGAGATCTCCTAGCTGTTGGAGGCAAATCCCAAGAGATTGGGATGAAATCCACCACAAATTAAGGTAATGATGAGTCTGATAGCAATATCAGACGTCTAATTTTAGTGTCAGATGTCTAATTACAATTATGGTCGTCTAATACTATTGGCCTGGCTATATTGGTTTCTTTGGATCGAAACAAGGACGTCTGATATTTTCACATAAGACGTCTGATAAAATTGTTGGACGTCTAATTATGTGTGGATTTGTTCATATTTTGACCAGATCCAAACAGAGTTCTAGATATGAAGGAACAGACATCTGTATGGACATCTGTGGGATTCCCTAGACGTCTGGAAACCTGAAAGGACTTGGCTACGATATTTGACAAAAGATCTTTGGTTCGTAATGAGATACGCACAG
The DNA here is from genome assembly GCA_037157565.1 of Thalassia testudinum. Lineage (NCBI taxonomy): Eukaryota > Viridiplantae > Streptophyta > Magnoliopsida > Alismatales > Hydrocharitaceae > Thalassia > Thalassia testudinum. The sequence continues at coordinate 154,845,900 of JAZHRO010000031.1, forward strand.
AAATAAATGAGCAACGGTCCAGAGGTAGACGTCTAGAAGCATGTCCAGACGTCTGAAAATATATTTTTCCCGTTATATATAGAATGAAGATGGGTGCTTAGTCTAACGGTTGTTTTGAGGACGTCTAGGTAAAGTGTCATACATTTGGATGAGGCTATGGACGTCTGATAGAAGATTGCTTCGACTGATGTTTATGAAGACAGAAACTAAAGGCAAAGCTATAGGTAATTAGACGCCTGAAACACTTGTCAGACGTCTTAAAGTTGAAAATCAGACGTTTGACAGTTGTTATGGACGTCTGATTTGAGTTTTAGTGTTAGGTTTTTGTTTCTAATTTATCCTAAGCGTAGAGAGCCTAAGTTAGCTATTTATAAGTTATATTTGGAGGCTCTTTACAACATCTCTAGACTCAAATAAAATGAAGATTACAACCTTTGAAAGTTTACATAAAAAGCCTATGACCTATGATAATACTTATGCTACTTAGTCTTCACGCTTTTAATCTTTCATCTTTGAAAACTCCATGAAACCTGCAATTGTGTTATTATAGAGAGAAAAATATGTTACGCTTATATTTTATTTTTTTTCTTCATTTTGTAAAATCATCAAAATATTATATATGAGAGGTTGAACTAACAATCTCCCCCTTTTTAATGATTTTCAAAATATACCTGTAGGCTCTTATTTTCTCCTCCTGAAAGTTGTACTTAGTAGTCTATACCTATTTTGAGAAGTTTTTTTCGTTTTTATGTTATTCCCTAAGTTCTTACCTACGTTCTTCTCCCCCTTTTTGAATATCATTATGAAGGGTTCTGAAAGGGGTTGAAACTTAAATTACAAGTGTGACATTTATAAAGTGGAGAGCATTAATAAAACTTCATGCTGAATAAAAAATGACAAAGCATTAAAGTAAATTAACTAGGAAAGGAATGTTGGTACACAAACCAACATGGAAGATAGAGAGAAACATTTAAGCACAGACTAGCTATTGTTTCCAAAATATTCAAGTATGGGGTCAAGGCCCCTTAATACAAACCAACATGGAAGATAGAAAGAAAAAATAGAAGAACTAAACTAGTCTCCTTGATCATAGTGGCAGCGGCGGTGGGTAGGTCCGTGTCCCATCTACAGATTTTGAACGTCTGAACAAAGTTCGTCGATGTCGCGGCGCATGCTTCCCATATAGGTGTACATCTTGTCAGTTCGTCGCAGTAAAAGGGAGATGCCTGAGGAGAGGGAATCTGTGGCGGGATCCCATGCTTTGTTAAAGCTTGAGCGGGAAGCTTCTATTTGAAGTGGTCGTTCTTCATGGAAATCTGGAAAGGGTGGAAGGGGCTCTTCTTCAATGGGCTCGTCGGCTGGATCAAGATGCTCCCTAAGTATGTGCATCTTGGTGACTGTGGCTTGGTTGTAGGGCTCAATTTTTTTGTCAACTGCCTGGTCATTTATGGAGATCTAATGGCTTGAAAAAATTTTGGATACAATGGACCCAAACGGTAGAGATGCCCCATGGTTCTCATTCATAACACGAACAATGAGGCGGCAATAGTTGAAGGGAATGTGACGTACGGCGGCAAAGAGGAACACCTTGTGTTGGTGCGATATATAATCAAAACCTCCTTATTTGTTTAGAAGGTCCCACCCAAAAATGCGAGGTAGTAAATGGGGAAGAGGTTTGAGGTTTTTGCATGGTAAGGTGCCAAGATTTTTAACATATTTGTCAGGGAGGACTAATTCTTGATTTATGACTTCTGAGTCATATTTCCTCAGAATGTCATTGAAGTCATTGCCCTCATTGGGGATGGCAAGAAGGGCAGAAATAGAGTCGGAGGTGATATGGATTTCACAGCCAAATAAGCAGGTATGTAATTCAAGTTCATCGTTGCTATAGTCTTCAACGATGTTGGCGTAAAAAAGTTGGACAAGATCGGGGAACACGCCAATAGTTCCAATGCCAGAATGGAATTGTCGGTCAAAATAATGGAAGAGATGGAGGGTTTCAAAGTGTTCTCAAAGGTTTAGATGGGAAAAATCATTCTAAACAATAAAGCGAGGGCACTTGACTTTGGCATTTGCGAAGCGACGAAATCGCTGCCTAGCGATGCCGCCCTGCAGTTGGTCAGCCAAATAGGTGGAGGAGGTGGAAGAGCCCTCGGCTTGCTTCCAACGGGAGGCATTTTTGGTGGTATGGGTGGTTGGGTTTTGGAAGGAAAGGTTGGTGTTTTTAGGACATAACACCTGCAAAAACATTCATGCAAACAACATTCAACCAATAATGCCAACATGCCACTCAGATTCAACCACCATACATGCAAACAACATTGATACAAGAACAAAATGTGTGGCAGTATGCCTTGAGGCAATACAACCTGCCATGATGTTGTGGCAATATACCTTTGAATTCAAGCCACTAAAATGTCGGCTTGAATCTCATGAGGTAATACCCTTGCCAAAATCAAAGAACATTTATGCTCTAAGGAAAAATAGGGTTTGATCTAGGGTTTTAGGTCCTAGGGCAAACAAGGGCATGAAATAACAAGTAAGTCAAGTGGATCATCAAAGAAAACAAGATGAGGCTAGAGCAAAGCCAATCTTGAGCAATGCCCTTGGAGATGCCCTAAGGGTTGAGAGATTATACCCATGGGAGAGGGCCTCCAGATGTGCAGACGAGGAGCGGGGGTCATGCACGTAGGGGAGCAGCAGTGCCTCCAGTCGTCGAGGAGGCAGAGCGGTCGTCTGGCGGCAAGAGGAGCAGCGCCACCTACAGCCGTCGGTCGTTAGGCGGGAGAGAGACCTTAGGGATTTGATAGAGGGAAGTGGGACATCGTGACAGGGATGTTATACCCCAAGGTCTTTGAGCAAGTCTCCCCCTGAGGTTGGGGTGATTTGCATTGCAAACCATTCAGAGAATAGATGCGAAGTGGCAGATTTTTGCCATATCAGACATCTGGAGACGTTGTTAGACGTTGGGATTGGACCTTTGGGATTTTAACCCTTTTGATGGTGTCGTCTGTTTTAACCATCAGACGACTTATTGGATGACTAATTTTAAAATTAGACGTTTGATTTCTGCAGACATACCTCCCTGGAAAATAATTTATTCTCCAGGTTCTCGTCCAATCTTTGTATCAGACGACCTACCAGACGTCTAAATCTAAAATTAGACGTCAGATTTCTACAGACAGACCTTCCTGGATTTCACTCTAAAGCTACACGTTGTCGTCTGATTTCATGATCAGACGACCTATACGACGTCTTACTATATAATCAGACGTCTGAATCATAATACATGTTCTGATGCAAAGATAGATGTTTGTCAACACATCTGGACGACTGCCCGGACGTCTATGATTGATGACGGATGTCTGAAATAGCTCTTTTATCAGCTCTTTTGAGATATAAAATCGACGTCTGTCCCATATCTTCAGACGTCGAATTTTTAAGTATAAGATGCCTGAGATGTTAATCAGATGTTTGATATTGCACAGAGTGTGCATTTTGATATTTGAACTGAGTATGAAGGCTCTTAACTTGGTAAAGTCAAGGCTCCTTCTATGTTCATGACAAAGAAAGTCCATTAAATCACTAAATTCTTCAAATATCACTTAGCTTACATATGCCTAGTTTCCTACGTATATAATTAAAATGATCATAATTCAAAGGTTTAGTGAAAATATCAACCAATTACAATTCAGTACAAATAAATTCAACCTTGATTTCTCCCTTAAGTATATTATCTCTCAAAAAGTGATGTCGAACATCAATATGTTTTGTACGGGAGTGATGTATGGGATTTTTCGAGAGGTTGATAGCACTAGTATTATCACATAGTATTTTATTTTATTAAATATCAAGTTAAAATACTTCAAAGTATTTTTCATCCAAAGCACTTGGGAACATGCTAGAGCGGCGGCTATGTATTCAGCTTCCGTAGTTGATAGGGCTACACTAGATTGTTTCTTTGAGAACCAAGAGACTAGCGATTTGCTCAAGAATTGACACGTACCACTAATACTCTTCTTATCGATGCGGCTACCTACGTAGTCCGCATCGCTATATGTGACTAAGTTGACTTGTGGACTCTTAGGGTAGAATAAGCCATAATCAGATGTGTCAACTAGATACCTAAATATTGGTTTTACAGCATTTAAGTGTGATTGTTTAGGGTTTGATTGAAACCTAGCGCATACGCAGGTACTAAATAAAATGTAAAGTCTACTGGAAGTTAAATACAGTAAAGATCCAATCATGCTACGATAGAGCTTTTGATCTATGGGCGTACCTGATTCGTCCAAGTCTAGGGAAGTTGTGACACTCATTGGAGTGTTCTTCCCTTTACTTTTCGTCATTTCAAATTTTTTCAGCATCTCCTTTGTGTATTTTGATTGACATACAAAGGTTCCAAATTTGAGTTGAGTGATTTGTAAGCCAAAGAAAAACTTGAGTTCACCCATCAAACTCATTTCGAATTCTTCCTGCATAATTTATGAAAATTTTCTACACATAGATTCATTAGTAGCACTAAATATAATATCATCTACATATATTTGAACTAATAAAATATCTTTTTCTCTTCTTTTAATGAATAATGTGGATTCAGCTTCCCCTATAGAAAATTTTGCATTTAACAAATAGTCTTTGAGCCTCTCATACCAAGCTCTAGGAGTTTGCTTTAGACCATATAGTGCCTTATTTAATTTATAGACAAAATGAGGCTTATCATGAGACTCAAAACTAGGAGGTTATTTTACGAAAACTTCCTCCTTAATGAATCCGTTAAGAAACACGCTCTTAACGTCCATTTGAAAGAGTTTAAAGCCAAGAAAGGCGGCATAAGCAAGAAGCATGCGAATTGATTCGAGTCGAGCTACGGGAGCATAGGTCTCATCAAAATTAATTCCTTCTTCTTGGTTGTACCCTTGTGTTACCAGTCGAGCCTTGTTCCAAATGACTATACTGATTCATTCAACTTGTTTCGGAATACCCATTTGGTACCTATTACCGTTTGCCCTTTAGGCTTAGGTACTAGATCCTAGACCTCATTCTTTTGGAATTTGTTGAGTTCCTCCTGCATGGCTATCATCCAAGGTTCTTCGGAGCATGCTTCCTCGACACTCTTGGGTTCAACTTGAGATACAAAGGCGGAGAGACCAAAAAAGTAACTAAAATGAGATCGGGTTTTAACACCATCGGAAACACTTTCAATGACTTAACTTTCGGGATGATCCCTTTGATAAATCCAATCTTTTGGAAGATTATGGATATTGGAGTTTGAAATGTTAGACACATCAATAGTAGAATCATCTTCATCTTCCATATTAACTTAGTCAATGGAGGAAGTGTGAGGAGATTTATCGAAGGAAACATGGAAGGTTTCCTCCACTATTAATGTTGTCTTGTTAAAGACCCGATATGCCTTACTACGTAAGAAATAACCAATAAAGATGGCTTCTTCACCTTTGGCATCAAATTTATCTAAATTAGAGCGGGTATTCAAAACAAAGCACCAACATCCAAAAACTTTAAAATAACTAAGTTTGGGTATTTTCCCATAGTATAGTTCAAAACAAGTTTTTCACAACCCGGATCGAATTAAGGTGCGATTTAACGCGTAACAAGTCATGTTAACCGCCTTGGCCCAAAAGTACTTCGGTAACCCCGAGTCTATGAGCAATGTTTGAGCACACTCTTGAAGAGTACGGTTCTTTCTCTCAACCACCCCATTTTGTTGAGGTGTTCGGGGGAAAGAAAACTTATGAGCAATACCATGCTCTTGACAAAAATTATCAAACAAGGAATTTTCAAATTCGCCCCCATGATCACTACGGATACGAGTGATTTGGTAGCCTTTTTTAGTTTGAACCTTCCTACAAAAAATAGAAAAGATGGAAAATACTCCTTCTTTGGATCCCAAGAAGGAGACCCATGAAAACCTCGAAAAATCGTCTACAATCACAAGGCAATATTTGCATCTACTAAGGCTCTCATATTTTGTTGGTCCAAACAGTTCTAGGTGACGTAGTTCTAAAGGTCTTGATGTGGATATAACTTCTTTACTTTTAAAACTAGATTTCATAATTTTACCTAATTTACTTGAATCACAGATTAGCTCATTTAAAAATTTTCCTTTGGGAAGACCTCGGACTAGTTCATATTTAGCTAATTTTTGAACTAGCTTCATATGAACATGTTCTAGTCTTCTATGCCATATACTTAACTCATCATTTGCTACAAGACATTCATAAGTGCTATCTTTATCAAATTCTACGATATAAATATCTTTAAATCTAGTTCCTTTAAGAAGGATTTCATTGGTTAATGCATGCGTAATTTCAAACATTTTTGAAGTAAATACTACTTTAAAACCCTTATCATAAATTTGACTGGCACTTAAAAGATTATGTTTTAGTCATTTAACTAGAGAAACATTTGAGATGGGAGAGAGAGGGTTACCTATTTTACCAAGGCCAATAATATGGCCCTTGTGGTTGTTGCCAAATGTAACCGTTCCTCCATCCGTAGGTTGGAGGTCCAAAAATAGGTGCTTGTCTCTCGTCATATGTTTGGAGTACCCAGAGTCCATCACCCATCGGCCTCCTTGATGGCGGTGGTCTCCTTGTCTTCTTTCTTGTAGACCTCTTTCTTCCAACAAAAGATCTTTGTTGGTGACTTGGTGTTTCTATAGGTCTTTCTAATTTGAGTCGTCCATCCTTCATTTTGTATATCCAATTTTTGACATTATAATGTCCTTTTATCCCTACAAAACAAAGTGAGGGTTGTCTTTTTGATATCCATTGCAATGTGGATCCATATTTGTTAGTGGTCTCCTTTAGAGGAGGATCCTTTTTCGGCTCACTTTGACTAGGTTCATAAAAACCTAGTCCAAATTTACTTGAGGAATGTTTTTGATGGGCAATGAGCTTGTCCAAGTTATCTTTCCCCTTTGTAAATTTGGCTAGGTCCTCAAGAAGTTGATTTGATTTTTCTTTAAGGTAATTTATCTCTATTTTCATTATGTCTAGTTTATCTTCTAGTCCCCTAATCTCTACACTAAATAAGCTATTTTCATCCTTTTTAAAGGAGTTTGATTTTTCAAGCACATGGATTTTGTCGAGTAATTCTTCTCTGTCTAGAAATTTTTATTCACTCATTGCCGTATACAAATAATTTGTTAATGACTCCTTTTCAATCATTAGATTTCTTATTTGCATATTTAAGGTAGTGGTTTCTTTTGTAAAAATTAGATTCTTGTTTTCAAGATTATTGATTAATTTCTTACTCTCTAATTTTTCTTCTTTTAAAACTTTGCTTTGGGTTTTTGTTTTCTTAAGATTTAGATATAGTGATTCAAAGGCATCTTGTAATTCATCTAAAGAATAGGAGTTTACCTCAGGTTCCTTAGATTTAGACTCAGAAGCATCTTTTGTTGCCATTATTCCCAAGCATGTCGTTTCTTCATTTGTTTCCTCCTCCTCTTCTTCTTCGGAGGTGGAGTCATCCTAAGTTGCTTGGAACGCCTTCTTCTTGAATTCCTTGGGCTTGGAGATCTTCTTGTAGTCGGAAGCCTTCTTGGATTTCTTCTCGTCATCCCTTTTGAGTAAGGGACAATCTTTCCTTATGTGACCTCTCTTCTTGCAATTATAGCAAACTAGAGGTTCTTCCTCTCTTTTTTTTCCCTTGATCTCTTTTCTATTTCTGAGAAACTTTTTAAACTTTTTAGCTAATAAAATGAATTCTTCATCATCGGTACTTACCTCATCATCCGAAGTAGCTTTGAAGGCTAAAGTCTTCTTCGTTGGCTCCGATGAGATAGATTTCTTCTTTTACTCCATTTTGATTCATAAGCCATGAGATTCCCAAGTAGATTTTCCATGTCTAGATCTTCTACTTGGTAGGCTTCTTCTATTGCCGTTACTTTTTGCTCCCACTCGTGTCCAAGAGAGCGAAGGAGCTTCCCTTGAAGCTCTCCCTTTAGAAATGTCTTTCCTTATGACTTGAGGTTATTCACGATCAACGTGAATTGGGTGTACATGTCCCTAAATCTTTCATTTTCCTTCATAGAAAAGGCTTCGAATTCCTGTGATAACAAGTTAATCTTTGAGGATTTAACTCTAGATGTACCTTCGTGAGTTACCTCTAAGGTTCTCCAAATCACATGGGCAGTTTTGCATTGGCTAATGCGGTTGAATTCCTCCAAGCTGAGTGCGTAGTAGAGTGAGTTCATTGCCTTAGCATTTAGTCCAAGGTGATGAATTTACTCTACTGTGTATCACGTTTCTGGTTTCTCGGGAATGACGTATGCGGATTCGCATTTCTCCTAAATGGAAAAAGTGTTGGCGTGAAGCCACATCTTCATTCTCAGCTTCCAATAAGTGTAGTTTGTCCCTTCGAAGAGTGGTGGTCGGGTGGTGGATTGCCTCTCAGATCTGCCAGTGGAAATGACTTTCCCCTTCATGTGGTCTTTCCGCGGATGTTACTCCTGAAAGTGGAAAACCTACTCTGATACCAAATGAAATTGCACTAAAGGGGGGTGAATAGTGAATTTATTCAATATTGTAATACAAAAAATTTAATCACAAGAAATGGCACCAGATTTTTAGGTGGAAACCCAAGACAGGTGAAAATCACCACCTAAGTCAATCCCTTGACTTAGGATTTTCGATCAGAAGGTGATCAATCCACTAATCACACTACTTAAACGAGGGTAGTGTATCTCAATTACAAATCCCACCTCCGATCCCTAAACGGAGGTTTCTCCCTTCACAACGAAGAGATGGGGACCCGACAAGCCGGATACCCAAAATACAAAAGTAAGAATTAAAACAACACCTATAGAGCACCCCAATACATTGATTACTTTCTTATCTATTAAGCATAAAGAGAACTCCCTGATAATTTGCAGAACGGAGTGAGCCGGGAGTGTGGGTTTGCCCTTTGATCAGAGTGTTGGCACAACACAAGGGCAAGAGGAAGCTAAGAGTAGGGAGAAAGTGATTTTTCTAAGGGAATTGAATCTCAAGAGGTGTGTTTTTCCTAAGAGGGATTGTAGTCTATTTATAGGAAAGTTTTGAACCTTCAAGAACACTTGGGAGAGATCTCCTAGCCGTTGGAGGCAAATTCCAAGAGATTGAGACGAAATCCACCACAATTCAGGGTAATGATGAGTTTGACAGCAATATCAGACATCTAATTTTAGGATCAGATGTCTAATTACAATTATGGTCATCTAATACTATTGGCCAGGCTGTATTGGTTTCTTTGGATCGAAACAAGGACGTCTGATATTTTCACATAAAACGTCTGATAAAATTATTGGACGTCTAATTATGTGTGGATTCGTTCCTATTTTGACTAGATCTTAACAAGGTTCTAGATATGAAGGTACAGACATCTGTATGGACGTCTGTGGGATTCCCTAGACATCTAGAAACCTAAAAGGACTTGGCTACGATATCTGACAAAAGATCTTTGGTTCGTAATGAGATACGCACAGAAATAAATGAGCAACGGTCCAAAGGTAGACGTCTAGAAGCATGTCCAGACGTCTGAAAATATATTTTGCCCATTATATATAGAAGGAAGATGGGTGCTTAGTCTAACGGTTGTTTTGAGGACGTCCAGGTAAAGTATTAGACGTTTGGATGAGGCTATGGACGTTTGATAGAAGATTCCTTCGACTGATGTTTATGAAGAAAGAAACTAAAGGCAGAGCTATAGGTAATTAGACGTCTAAAACACTTGTCAGACGTCTTAAAGTTGAAAATCAGACGTCTGACAATTGTTATGGATGTCTGATTTGAGTCATAGTGATAGGTTTTTGTTTCTAATTTATCCTAAGCGTAGAGAGCCTAAGTTAGCCATTTATAAGTTATGTTTAGGGGCTCTTTACAACATCTCTAGACCCAAATAAAATGAAGATTACAACCTTTGAAAGTTTACATAAAAAGCCTATGACTTATGACAATACTTATGCTACTTAGTCTTCACGCTTTTAATCTTCCGTCTTGGAAAACTCCATGAAACCTGCAATTGTGTTATTATAGAGAGAAAAATATGTTGCGCTTATATTTTATTTCTTTTTCTTCATTTTGTAAAATCTTCAAAATATTATATATGAGAGGTTGAACTAACAGTGGTTTCGTGGGGTTTGGTGGAGCGTAGAGGTGAAGTGACCTCAGGGAAGGTGGTTGCAGGTGGTGGTGTTCGAGGGCAGTTTTTGGTGGTCGCATGAGCAAATAGGGAGAGGGTTTTTGACGAAGGGGCCACGGCGAAGCTCGTGGAGGTGGCAGTGAGAGGTTTAGTGTAGTGTGGAGTGCGGAAGGTGTCATCGAAGCTTCACCAGAGTGGAGGAAGATGACGGAGTTGGGGGTACGTTGGTGATTGATCCTAGAGGCCAGGGGATTTGGAATGATTAGGAGGAGGACGGGAAGAGATAGAGTGACGTAGAGAGGGAGATGTTGGAGGAAGGCGACCGGTGTTGGCAAACCAAAGCCAAAGAAGAAGAAGAACAGTGAGGCAGTGCGACGATGACGAGGGGGAAGAACACCCTTGCTGTGGCTAGCGAGGAGCGAGATCAACAGAGGAAGGTAGAGGGCCGTCCAATTTGTTGGTTGGACGGTCGGAAGAGGACAGAGAGGGGTCGCCGGAGCAGAGTCTATGGGTGGCTGGAGAAGGGAGGAAAAGGGGTTTCTTAGGCCAAAATTGCTAAGGAGGTTAGGAACTTGATGTAGAGCCTTTTATAGGCCTTTAGGACGCCCTCCGTGCTTGGAAACCAAACTTGCAAGCTTCAAGGATCTCACGTGCTCAGATACCCTTCCTTTCCAATCATTCGTATCAGCTTTTGGGAAGGAGTTATGATTCATGGTCGATCTCAATTGGAAGGGAATTCCTCAAGGAATCTCTCTTTCAATTTAGGGACTGATTGATTGAAAATCGAGCGAGAAAATCTTGCTTAAATCCCAACAGTGAGCTGCACTTCACTCCTAATGGCGATAGGGACCTAAATGCAAAGATGATGAAAAATTTAGGGACCTAATTGCAAAGAATTCGAAAGTTAAGGGTGATTGTGAGAGAAAGAGTCTAACAGGTCTAAAATGTAAACTAGGTCAAGATGATTTCTAATTAGGCCCAAATTTGGATACAAACCTAATTTGGACCCAAGAAATCTGATGGTGAAATCAGATTTTGGTTTTTACCAAGTTTGAATTTATAATTTGAGTAGAAATTCAAATTAAGGTAACTTTCTATTTGAGATTCTGTTTTAGATCAAAATGGATTCCAATGGTTAAATCAAGGATATCAAACCTTATGAAATATTTTTCTATGATTTTTAGAAGGTTTAGATGGAATTTATCCCGACCATAACCTCTGTTATTTAAGTGGGTTTGAAATTAGGATTTTGGGTTATTGTTAATTCTCGAATTGCATGAAAATATGTTTCTGTTTGCATAGACCCCCTTATTAAACATTTATGACCATTTAACCTATAATTTACCCCTAGCCAACCCCTTGGTTATTCTTTGTTCATGATTTGCTGTTAAAATTACAGAATTGGTTTCTTGTTCTCTTCTCAAAACACAATGTGGTGGAGATATATTCCTCAGATGAATATGTAGAAGCTTTTATCTTTTATTCTAGACTAAAATGGGCTAGTTAGGGCCTATGATGGTGTTCCCATCATACCCCCATGCCTAGCTTTTGCTAGTCCCTTAGCAAACATCTTATGGATCAAACCAAGTCTCTAGGTTGGATGTAACCGTTAGGGTGCCTTACTAAGCTGCAACTCAAGAAATCAGATCAGAATACCAACAATAGGCCTAGAGTTACTGAAGTATTAGTCAAGATCCAGACCTGACCAGCTTCAGTTTGAGTCTTCTGCGAAGGTTTCTAAGGCTGGCAAAAACTGCCCAGAGGTTCGTTGAACCTAGTGGTTAAAGCACCCGTGCATAGATGTAACATGTCCAGGTTCAGTTTGCCAGTGCATTTTTGTAAGAAAGAGATAAAAGGATTTTCATTTGGAGAGTTTTCTCTCTTTTCTTTTTGCTTTTCCCTAAATCCAACCTCGAATTTTCCCTAAACACGGTCTGTATCGGATTCCTTGTTCCTATCATCAATTCTCGAAGGGTCTCTGGCAATCGATGCTTCAGGATAGCACTGCCCATGGTAACCCTTAGAACCCTAGCTTTCGACACTTCGAGATAGTTCCACCCATGGCGTTCTGTAGCTGCATTCAGGCCCTAGCAATCGACATTTTGGGTAATCCCGCTCATGGCACCTGAACCAGCACAAGGTGCTTACAAGCCCCCGGTAGGATATTTAGATATCCTAGGAGACAAGCACCGAGGAGACGATATATTATTATGCATCTTTGAGGGAAATTTCCTACCTCTCGGCATCGGGAACTCATCCAATCAACTTGTGTTGTTGAGCTGCTCCTAAGCTAGATCTTCAAGATGATTTTCTTTTCAGAACAGAACACTTTTGGCTGATTTTTCTTTGTTAAGCGCACTAAACCAAACTAAGTGTGTGATTTTGGGTGCTTAAGATACCAAGTCCCGCAAACTAAAGGGCAGGCAACAAGGCTGAATAATCCCTAAGCCTTGACCTGATACGTCAGTCTCGCACTTTCCTCAACCTCTTGAGGATTACTCCAAATCTTAAGAAATATTTGAGCGTTTAAACCCTAGAATAGATATATAGAGTCCTAAGGTCGGTATCCATCACTAATTCCCTAGGTTTACCTTCCAAGTCTTAATTCATCATCCGATCCAACCTAGAAGTTAGGTAGGTTCCATATTCATTTTCAGGGGACTTTTTTTCTTTTATTTGCTCCTTTTTCTTCTTTCTTTTCTTTTCCTTCCTTCTCTTTTTTTTCATTCAGCTCAAAAATGACCTCTTTTCTCTTTTTTTTTTAAAATGAAACCCTTCCATGCATCGATTTCACAGCGTTTTGCACTTTAATACCCCCCATGCCTACGATTTGCAATGTCCTCATTGTAAATTAGGTGAGTTCAAGTTCAATTCAGATAGTACATTAGAACAGGTCGGTGGTGAATGGGTCGGAATGACTGTTGCGAACAATTTCAATCTTTGATACAAGTACCATAGGTGGAGTTGACTATTCTAATGGATGAACCCTAAAGTGCAATATGAATTTAGCAAAAGGATATGTTTAATGCCATCAGCTAGGTGCAATGAAGATCAGGGAGAATGGAGATCAAAAGATACTGCAGCCAAGTTTGAGTCGGTAAGTTTGATGAACAGTTTCAGTCTCTGACCGTTCATGACAAAAGGTTCAGAATTAAGGCTGAGTTCACTGATTTCGACAGCTCCATTTCTGAATACTTGTCTCACCAGAAATGGTCCAATCCATTTAGATCTGAGTTTTCCTGGGAAGAGTTTGAGTTTGGCATCAAAGAGTAGAACTTTCTGACCAGGATGAGAGGATTTTCTTGCAATGTGCCTGTCATAGAAGGCTTTCACCCGCTCTTTGTAGATTCACGAGTTCTCGTACGCGTCATTGCATAGTTCCTCGATTTCACTCAATTGCAATTGACAATGGATTCCAGCCTTCACAAGATCTAGATTGCACTTCTGTACTGCCCAGTAGGCATTATGATCCATTTCCATAAGGTGGTAACATGCCTTCCCGTACACGAGTCTGAAGGGAGACATGCCTAACTAGGTCTTATGGGCAGTCCTATAGGCCCACAAGACTTTCGGAAGGCTGGTAGACTAATCCTTCCTGTCAGGTTGAACAGTGACCTGAAGGATCTTCTTGATTTCCCGATTTGACAGTTCTGCTAATCCATTAGTCTGGGGGTGATAAGGAGTTGAGATACGATGTGACAGTCCGTACTTTTCCATCAGGGACTGGAAGTGCACATTTGCGAAATGAGACCCGCCATCGCTAATGATGGCTTTTGAAACCCTAAATCTTGAAAAGATGTTCTCCTAAATGAACTGAAGAATAACTTTATGGTCACTTGTTCTCGTGGGGATGGCTTCGATCCATTTAGAGACATAATCAACAACGAGTAAGATATATTCGAAGCCATTAGATCCTGGAAAGGGTCCCATAAAATCATTTCCCCAGATCTCAAAGATCTCACACATAATGATCAGATTCAAGGGCATCATATCACGTGGGCCCATGTTGCCTAAGGTCTAACAATGAGTGCATGCCCTACAATAAGCTTGTGCATCTTTGAACATTGTGGACCAGAAGAACCCACACTAGAAGATCTTTGCTGTGGTTTTTTGACCAGAGAAATGGCCATCGCAGGCCTGGTCATGACAAAATGAGATGACGTTATTGACTTCGTCATCAGGAATGCATCTCCGAATTACTTGATCATTGCCAATATGGAAGAGATATGGCTCTTCCCAAATGTAGTACATGGCATTGGCAATCAACTTGTCCTGCCTGGAAGTCGCCCAATCTGGTGGGACTTTCCCCATAATCAAGTAGTTTACCATGTCAGCAAACCAGGGAAGTTCGTTAATGTCCGATAGATGTTCATCCGGAAAATGCTTGGTAATAAGTCCGGACGGGTCAATGACCGAAGAAGGAAGGCGAGACAAATGGTCAACTATCACATTCTGCTTTCCCGCCTTATCACAAATTTCAAGGTATAATTCTTGCAACAGCAAGATCCATCGAATTAATCTCGATTTCACGTTATTCTTTGTGAGTAAGTGCCTCACTACGATGTGATCCGAGTATATAATGATGTGGGAACCCAAGAGGTAAGATCTAAATTTTTCCAGGCCAAACACTACAACCAGCAGTTCTTTCTCCATAACAATGTAATTACGTTGAGCCTCGTCTAATGTCTTGCAAGCGTAGTATATGACCATAGGTTTTCCGTCAATTTTCTACCCTAACACCGCTCTCACTACATAGTCAGATGCATCGCACATGATCTCAAAGGGTTGTGACTAGTCAGGGGATTGCAGGATTGGTGCTTGCGTGACTTGGTCACACAGGATCTCAAATGCGTGAATGCACTCACTCGTCATCTTGAAAGGCATATCTTTTGAGAGGAGGTTCGTCAAGGGGCACACGATTTTGGAAAAATCAGAGATAAATTAGCAATAAAAACCCACGTGCCCCAAGAACAACCTGATATCTTTGATCGAGTTAGGCACAAGAAGCTTAGAAATCAAATTCGCCTTGGCTCGGTCAACTTAAATACCTCTCTCAAAAAAAAGACGTCCCAAAACGATGCCTTCAGGAACCATGAAGTGGCTCTTTTCTCATGAGAGAACCAGGTTCACATCAATGCATCTCTTAAGGATTTGGACCAGATGTAAGAGGCATTCATCAAAAGATTCACCAAATATCGAGAAGTCATCCATGAATATTTTAAGGTATTTACCTACCATGTCAGAAAATATAGCTAGCATGCACCGTTGAAAGGTGGTGGGTGCATTGCATAGCCCAAAAGGCATTCTACGGAACGCGTACATACCGTAAGGGCAGGTAAAGGTGGTATTTTCCTGATCCTCTAGATGAATTGACACCTGATTATACCTGGAGTAACCATCCAAGAAACAGAAGAATCAATTTCCCGTCAATTTCTTGAGAATCTGATCAATAAATGGTAGTGGGAAATGATATTTCTTTGTGGAGGCATTCAATCTTCGGTAATCAATATAGACTCTCGATGAATTCGCACTGCGGGTCGGGATGGTTTCTCCAGATTCGGTTGTGATCACGGTGAGCCCTGCCTTCTTAGGCACAACCTGGATCGGGCTCACCCAGCGGCTGTCGGAGATCGGGTAGATGATCCCAGCATCTAACCACTTGATAATCTCCTTTTTCATGACCTCCTGTAGATTATGATTAAGTCTTCTCTACATCTCACGGGACGGTCGTGATCCCTCTTTAGTGTAGATACGATGTGTGCAATAAAAGGGACTGATACCTGTCAGATCATCGAGAGTCCATCCAATGGCTCTCCAATGCTACTGGAGGATAGAAATCAGCTTTGTTTCTTGATCAGATGTAAGTCAAGAATTGATGATCACAAGAAATGTTTGATTAGAACCTAGGAAGACGTATTTCAGATGATCGAGAAGAGGTTTCAATTCCATAACTGGGTTATCAGCAGCAGAAGGAGGTTTGGGATAGGCCTCAGAAGATAAGGTGGGAGTTGCGGGTAAATCTGGATCAGTTCTAGGCTCCTCTATTTGTAGGGCATGATCTGCTTGGGATTGAGGATCAAGGGTAATCATGTTTTCTTCTAGAAGTGGGTCCTCAATCACAAAACTGATATTGCAAACTTGCTCAATTTCCCTACAGTTAATTCCTTTCTGGGCCTTAAATATATGAATCTTCAAAGTTTTGTTTCCAAATTTCAATTCGATCTGGCCCTCTTCACAGTTTATATTAGCTCTAGCTGTGGCTAGGAATGGTCTCCCTAAAATAATTGGTGTATTCTTCATATTCTCAGGAGTATCCATATCTAATACAATAAAGTCCATTAGGAAGTAGAAATCATGAATCTGAACCAGAACATCCTCGAGAAGTCCTCTAGGTGACTTGATTGATCGGTCTGCTAACTGCAAAGTCACCTCTGTCGGTTTGAGCTCAGTTTCCTCGAAATGGTCTAGTAGGGATGTAGGTATCAAATTTATGGAGGCTCCTAGATCCAATCATGCTCGATCAAATTCTAGATCACCAATTCTATTGGAGATCAAAGGAGTGCCAAGATCTTTTACTTTTTATGGAAGCTTGCTCAAAATGATTGAGCTGGCCTGCTTAGACAATCTGATTGAGCTCCTATCTTTGGTTTGCGACTTATGCTCTGGTGTACATAAGTCCTTTAGAAATCTCGTGTATGTCAGTACGTGGCAGATTGCATCCATCAAGGGGATGTTATATGGACTTGCTCAAAGAGTTTGACCAGATCTTTCTCAAGTGCCATGGGTTTGGGTTTCCTCTTTCCTTTGGTCAAGTCCTCAGGAAATGGAACTTCTGTAGGTTCCTCTAGAATTTGTTCAGGTTTTGGACCTGGGATAGGGTTGTCCTGTATAACCAACCTAGGGTTAGGCTCTGAATTATCAAGCTTAGAGTGGCTAGGATAAGGTGGATCCTGAGTTGTCTTGCCACTATGGGTGGTAACAGAATTTAGACCTGCCTAGTTTCGATTTGGAGTAGGTTGCAGTGGTGGTTGCTGCTGATATCCCGAGTATGATGTCGAAGCCTCCATCCCGTCAAGTGATGGAGCAGAAGGGGCCTGATAGACAAAGTGAGCTTGGCCCTGATTCGGGTTCATAATGCGCCTCTAATTTGGCACGTTATTTGCATTCGGCAGAGGTTGTGAAGAAAGTGCACCAGGTTGGCAAGAATTTGCCATCTGTGAGAGTTGATTACGGACCTATGTGATCTCGTCCTTGTGCTATTTTTGCATAGCCGCATCCGTCTTTTGAATGTTAGCCAGGGTTTAAAGGACTAGAGTCATTTGATCTTCTCGTGTCAGCTTAGATTGGTAATTCAGATTGGGCCTAGGCTGAATAGGCTGATATGGGTGTGGAGCTTGTGGTCAGGGCTGGAATTGAGATCTCAGATTTTGATTATTCCCTGACCACGCGAAATTGGGATGATTACGCCATCTAAGATTATAAGTGTTTGAGAATGGATCATTCTGGATGGTGTTGAGGTCCTTGTAGGTCTGAGGAACCTTAGAGAAGTCAGAATACAAGGGTTCAGAGTTCCCCCAACTAGAGTAGGAAGTTCTAGAGTGTCCTCTGAAACCATGATCAGACTGGGTTGGATATGAGTCCATCCTGAGAAGAGTAGTGATAGATGTTATGCACAGCCTCCCTACCAGAGGGCGATTGTGCAAACGCGTTCTACTATGCCGAGGTGGCTCTCTACAAGTGTTGAGTCAATTCGTCCACCTTCTTCTCGATAATCGAGACCTTGTCCAAGCGACTGGCCACTAGTTCCAGATCGACGGGTGTGGACAGGCCTTGGGTATCGTGTGCCCCCCGGGTGTTCGTCAATGCATGGGCAGTCGTCCTGTCGAACATGCCCATGGATTCATTATTAGTGGAGTTCTCGCACATATTCTCCAGGATCTCCCACACGGTGTCCTCATGTTGACCCTTGATGTTTCCATCAAAGGTCGCATTGACGAATAATCTAATATCTTCATGGAGTCACTTATAAAAAGATTGGACTTGTTCCCATTTAGGAACTCCGTGATGGGGGCATTTCCGCATGCGATCCAGAAAGAGATCCCATGCCTCATGAAGTGGTTCTCCCGCATTCTGAGTAAAGTGAGTGTTCTGGTGCCTCAAAGCATTTGTCCGACCAATGAGAAAAAACTTCTTCAGAAATTCGAATTGAAGTTCAGGCCATGTGTTGATTGGACGAGTTAGGGTTTGGTACCAGTGGGTAGCCTTGTCCATGAGGGAGAAGGAAAACATCTTCATGAGTAGTATGTCTCAATCTTGAGTAGCTGTCTCGAAGGTTTGGTCCAGGTGCTTGAGTTGTTTGATGTGCTGGAAGGGATCTTCGGAGTTCAACCTATGAAATTTAGGGACAGCATGAATTATGTTGGGCTTGAGTTCAGTATTAAGTCCTCCAATCAGGATTTGAACTCTAGGTTCAATTGCTACTGTAATGAGATTGTAATGATCTCGCATGTTGAAGCTACGGATTACTACGCTATCGTATTTGATTTTTGAAAACTTGTCGTTGTAGTTTGAAAGCGAAGGACTCGGGTTCAACAAATAAAATTTATATCGAAATAGAAATCCCGGGTCGAACTTAGGGAGGTGAACGTTTGATTAAAAATACGCGTTTGTTTTATTTGTCACAAAATAGAATAGCTAGTTGAAAACTATTTAACAAATAATAAATAGAAGAGAGAGAAAGAGAATATAACAAATAAAAGCAGAAGGGACGTAGAATAAACATGGATTTCATTATAAAAAATTATTCATTATACTACTCATTACGACTAGAAAGTAGGAAATGATTACACTAGAAAGCAGTAAAAAGAATGGAGAGAGAGATATCCTCCTTGACGATCGCTTGGAGGACGAGCCGGATGAGATGACGCTTGGAAAACGGGGAACGGAGCGGGAAAGAGGATGAAGCGGGAAGAACGGGAATGAAGCAGCACGTCGTCGTCATCGCGGGATCCGCTTCTCGAATGTAGAGAGAGGACAACCGCAAGATGCTTCATGAAGGGGGACGAAGGTGGAAAATTAAGATTTTTACACTAGAGGAGCATCCTGAGTTTGGGACATGCTCTTAGAGCTTTGGAGGGGGTAAGAAAAGAGAAGGGATGAGAATTTCATATGGAGGGGGTCTCCTTTTATAGTTGCAAGGAATGGGGGCAATTTGGTCATTTTATGTTGAAAATCATTAATTTAGAACCTTTAGTGACGGATAAATCCGTCACTAAAGGCCTGAACATGGCCATAGTGGACGGCGTGCACGCCCGCTCACCTCCTCGCGTTCAATGCTTTTCCATGATCACTCAATCTCGGTCGTTCGATCGTGAGATCGGATCGAACGGCTGAGAACGCATCCCCACCACTTCAACCGCACGCCTCATTGCGTGCGATGAGGCATTTCCTTGCCGCGTTAGATGGAGCATAGTGATAACACTGCATCTTGGGGTGATAAATCTATCAATTGGGATTTATCTTAAGAGCAAAATGTACAAATAACACATCATAAATAGAAATAGGAGCATCACATGCATTGCACATCAAGATTGCTTATAATACATTATTAATGGCCATGTGTACAAGGACATGTCAAAACAGGCCTCTGATGAGAAATCATACCGCACGGATGGATTCAGAGCGACGAGCGGAGTCCAATAGACTCAAAATCGACCAAATCCGATATTCGGAGCTCCCGCAATTAGCCTAGGAAGTTATGGCCATTGATTTGACGATCAACGGCTCACAAGGTGCCATGTGGCACCCGATCAGTGCCCGTACGCCTCGCCCAGCCCCCTCCATCAATCGCAGAACAATCTGAGCTGTCCGATCCTTGATCGCCTGTGCCATCGCTACACTCTTCGCCCGCAGCAGATCACGACCGTTGGATCTCCATCCAACGGTCGGCAGCAGCCGAGCACCGATGCACGATCGCAACCATTGATAAAGAGCAACGCAGCAGTCGAAGCACTCACCCGTGCTCATGCAATGTGGGATCGAAATGCACCGCGCAGCAAATTGAAGGCGAAGGCACGTGCGGGCGAAATTGGACCGTAGAACGGCGAGCGGATGGGTGCGATTGTGAGACGTGGCGCCCGCAGATGCGCCTTGACCAGACGCAAGTGAGGACGTACGCGATCCGCGCCAGCGCCCCACATGGAAGCTCAGCTGTTCAATCTTCGATCGGATGGCTTACGACTCGCGCATGCGGATCAGGCATGAAGAAGAACGAATGTGCGTGAGCGACCTGTGGGCAGGGGCCTTCACCGATGTTTTGGGAAGGGACGTCGCTAAAACCCCTTCTTCCTATTTAAACCCCTTCCAACCACCCATGGGAGGCATTCACTCTACTTGCAAGTGCTCTACCCCACTCCTAGCCACCATTAAGCCCTCTTGTAGTCGTCGAAGCCGACGAGCCGCCGATGGAGACCCTCTCCACCGCCGTGGCTGCCTCGCCGTCTTCCTTTTCTCTTTCCCTCTTTATCTCAAGCTTTACTTTACTTGTATTTAATCATTTAGCTAGTATTGTAATTATAAACTAAAGTTGCATGTCAAATGAAGTTGTGTTCTATCTAGTTACTTGCCCTCTTTTATGTTTAAGTTGCATGTTGCAAATGAAACAATTCTAACCCTAATATCTCTCTCTCTCTCTTTCTCTCTCTCTCACTCGCTTTTCACCCATGACTTTTCGCAAGCAAAAACCCGTTATTTTCGTGACATTAAGTCATAAGAAAAATCTGATTTTCACGCCTCCCTGAGATCGACACTCAAACTCACGTCCATTTAATCATTTAAAATCGACGTTGCGATAGCAGGCTATAACGACTCTTCTAAACACATGCGCCCCACGCCATGTCACGTAGATCTGATTGGGTGCACATGGCCGCCCGATCTCCATCGCGCGGTGGAATGCGGCCGCTCGCCCGCTTACCTCCGCGCGCTTCTCGCGGCTCGAACTCGCGTCTTGAGGCGGCCGAGCACCTTATCCACTGCGCTGCACACGTCGATGGACGAGCGGTGTGTTTTCATGGTGTGTGATCTGGACCGTTGGATTGAAATCCAACGGTCAAGGCTGCATCCTCCTTTGACTTCAGAAGATGAAGACGTCGGTTTGAGATCCACTCTCAGCTGTTGGATCTTGATCCAACGGAAGAGAGGCGTTGGCGCCAAGGCCTCAGCGGTTGTGTACGGTCGGTTGGGCAACCGAGATGGCACCACGTGGCACCATCTTGGCCGTCCATCTTTTGGGTGATGTAGATGGTGCCACAGGTATCGGATTGAGTCGATTCTCACGTTGTTAGGCTGCGATCATCGATCTGAATCCATCTGTGCGGTCGGATTTGTCGTCTGAAGTGCAGATTACCACCATCTTGGCCCTTGATCTTCTAGGGTTCCTCGATCTCTATCTGATGCTACGGATATCCGATTAGGCAATCTTGGAGTCGTTGAGCTCCAATCGTCGCCCTGTTCAGATCCATACGGTTGGATCTTCGATCCGAGGCCCCGATAAAAAGTCGCCCTGTCCCTGACCATAAAAGGAGACAATTAACCTCCATTTTATTCAGACTAATCTAAATGCAAGATGATGCACGCTATGCAATATTTATAGTATGTAATGCAATTCTATGTTTAAGAACATGCATAAATAGACATTTTATGTAATATAAACATGTTTACATTATCGTATCATAGGATGCTGTGGTGGGTTCATGAAAGCATGGAATAGATCGTTGAGGAGCTGAAGTTGATTCTGGAGATTGTTTTCTTCTTCTGCTTAGTGTTCCATGGCTATAGATGAAGGAGATCTAGGCTCAGATGAACCAGAAGAGATATTGATTTGGTCGGGAGGTAGCACAAACAAGTGAGTCGAGGCTTGACCTCGATGAGTGTACAGCTAGTGGAGGCCTCAAGGGTGGTCGTAAGGACCTCCACCCGAACATGCACTAGCAGAGTACATGAGGGACAGAATGTTTGACGGACCTAATCGGGGCACCCAAATATGCTTGGATGACTAAGGAGGTTCGAGGCGGATGATACCTCTTCATCGGAAAGTCACTCACCCGAGAAGTAATTAGGCAGTCAGGAAGGGAGAGTCCCGCAAAGACCCCTACACGGTAGAGCGTCCCCACGGGTTACAGGATTTTCCCCACCTGACCTTCCTTGTTACCGCAGATCTAAATAGATCGGATTGAGCGACTTGACCTCTTAAGTCTATCAAAGTTTAAATCTAAATTGAGGTGCTTAGAATTCCACTTGAACTTTAGAGTTGATTTGTGCTTGGTGACCTAATTTGAAGATTGGTTGACCCACAAGATGGATCAACTTCACCTGGCCTACCCTGAAGTTATTAAGTCCCAATTTTAAGATTCAAGTGAATGATTAGAGCTTGATTTTAGGATCTCCTTGATTATATTAATTCAAGCAAGGGTTTAGGTGGCACAAAATGTGGGAAAATCAATTCTTGTTATTTCAGGCAAGTGTGTTTCTCAACCCTAAGATGGAAACCCTAATTTGGCTCTTTCTGGTCCAATCAATTTCATCCAAATTTGGCACCTAAGGCCCAATCAAGAAGATAAGTAGCCTTAGGTACCTTAAGTCCCTAGTAGGTGTAGAAATTTGGATCAGGATTGTCTAAATCAAATCAGGCAACTCAAGGTGATTAATTCTAAATATGGAATGCGAGTTGATCCTAATTGATTTCCTTTTTTATCTCTTTCCAGAAATAGGGGTTTAAGAAGATGGAAATGAGATTACCTACCCTTGGAGTGGCTGTTGTGTGGCTCATCTTCTCCGTGTACCTCATACCAACACAGCAAAACAAATAAAGCAAGTTAGTATCAGATCAGAAGTTGCAATCAGTGAAATCAAATTGCGCGTTGCTCCCCAGCAACGGCGCAAAAATGTTCAAGCGAATTCGTTGTTTGTTAAGTAAATGCATCGTAGTATAGGACAAATGCACTCAAATCATTTGAATTTGTAACTCAGATTCAAAAAGAGTCTAAAGTAGAACACAAGGAGCAATAATACAATTCAATCTCACCAATCACAATAAATATAGGCAATTAAAATCAAAACTTGATTCAGAACAACTTAGAATGATATTTAAATGAAATTCAGTATCACAGTGTAAAAAGAATGAGTTAAAATGGTTATTTGAATCACCAATTAACCCTTTGAATGTTAAGTTCAAATATTTCAACAGTAATTATCAACTAATATTCCACGTCAACCAGATGAAATAGTCCAATAGGACCAAGGCACCAACAGATATCAGATGAATGCTCAAGGCCTTCAGATGCCTTAAGTGCTCAGGAGGATCAGCTTCAACAAAGAGGCAAAGGCCTCTTCTTCCTTCCTTCAAGCCTCAAGAAAGGCAAGGCACACCACACCACAGCACCAATAGAGGCATGAAAGCCTCCCAGCAACTGAGTATAGAGACGATAGGACCAAGGAAAAACTGCCCCTCTCTCTTTTTCTCAAAGATCGGAGGTTAGCCAGGTTATCGGGCGAGTAATTGGATCCAAAATAGGGTGCAGGCCTGCAGGCGTGGTCATAGGCGAGCAGTGAGGCTTAGGCGAGTGAGCGAATGTGCGAGTGGAGACCTGACCCCCGTGACTTAGGCAAGGGGTCGGGTGAAGGAATTCCTTTTATCGCACTCAAAAAAGTGTAGAATCCACGATGTGGGACTAAATGTCCCACACTCTTCTTGCGTGCAGCTACTGTTGGTGACACTCAATTGATGGTGAGGGAGTGGCTGGCAGCTACAATTGGCATCCTGGATGAGAGCCTGGAGGTCTTCCACAATGTCTGGGGAGGTCAGTGATGAAGAACATTGCTTGAAGACGTTGGATGATGCTGGAGAGGGAGGTGCAGCGATGGTGATGACGGCGAAACCTGCAAGCACGAATATGGGCTTGAAAGCCCCAGTCAGATGGCTCAAAAGCTCCACCGAAGCATGGCAAAGGTGTTGGTGGTGGTTTCATGGAGTTTGGTGGAGCTTAGAGGTCAAGCGACCTCAGGGAAGGTGGTTGCAGATGGTGGTGTTCGGGGGCAGCTTTTGGTGGTCACACGAGCAAATAGGGAGAGGGTTTTTGAAGAAGGGGCCGCGAAAAAGCTTGTGAAGGTGGTAGTGAGAGGTTTAGTGCAGTGTGGAGTGTGGAAGGCATCGCTAGAGCTTCGCGGGAGTGGAAGAAGATGACAGAGTTGGGGGTGCATTGTGATTGATTTTAGAGGCTAAGAGGTTTGGAATGATCAGGAGGAGGAGGGGAAGAGATAGAGTGACATAGAGAGGGAGATGGTGGAGGGAGGTGACCGGTGTTGGCAAACCGGAGTTGAAGAAGATGAAGAAGTCCAGTAAGGCGATGCAGCGACGACGAGGGGGAAGAATGCCCCTGCTGTGGTTGGCAAGGAGCGGAATCAATGGAGGAGGGTAGAGGGTCGTCCAATTTGATGGTTGGACGGCTGGAAGAGGAGGATAGAAAGGGGTCGCCAAAGCGAAGTCTATGGGTGGCCGGAGAAGGGAGGAAGAGGGGTTTCTTAGGCCAAAATTGATAAGGAGGTGAGGAACTTGATGTAGAGCCTTTTATAGGCCTTTAGGAGGCCCTCCAAACTTGGAAACCAAGCTTGCGAGCTTCAAGTATCTTGCGTGCTCAGATACACTTCCTTTCCAATTGTTCGCATCAGCTTTTGGGAAGGAGTTAGGATTCATGGCCAATCTTAATTGGAAGGGAATTCCTCAAGGAATCTCTTTTTCAATTTAGGGACTGATTGATTGAGAATCAAGGGAGAAAATCTCTCAAATCTCAACGGTGAGCTGCAGTTCACCCCTAATGGTGGTATGGACCTAAATGTGAAGACAACGAAAAACTCAGGGACCTAATTGCAAAGAATTCGAAAGTTAATGGTGAATGTGAGAGAAAAAGAGTCTAATTGGTCTAAAATGCAAACTAGGTCAAGATGATCTCTGATTAGCCTCAAATTTTGGTACAAACCTAATTTGGACCCAAGGAATCTGATGGTGAAGTCAGATTTTGGTTTGACCAAGTTTGACTGGGTAATTTGCTAAAAAATCCAAATTATGGTAACTTTCTATCTAAGACTATTTTAGGTTAAAATGGGTTCCAATGGTCAAATAAAGGATACCGAACCTTATGAAATATTTTTATATGATTTTTAGAAGGTTTAGATGGAATTTATCCTGACCATAACCTCTGTTATTTAAGTGAGTCTAAAATTAGGATTTTGGGTTACTATTAATTCTCGAAATACGTGAAAACCCACTTCTGTCTGCATGGACCCTCTTATTATACATTTATGACCATTTAACCTTTAATTCACCCCTATCCAATCCCTTGGTTATTCTGTGTTCATGATTTGCTGTTAAAATTACAGAATTAACCCTGGTTACTTGTTCTCTTAAAATAAAATGTGGTGGAGATATTGATGGTTAGATTCCCCAACACAGTTAATTAAGTTATTTAGGCTTAATTAAATGTGCAAGAATGTAACTTAGGTTAACTCGAATCAAAGTCGTGAATGTAGTATAGGGTCAAGTTAACCTAACATTTTAGATTTTAAAATTCTTTTTTAACTAGTTGAGTTATAAGTCATTCATTGGGAGGCATAACTTAATCTTAATTCACCATTACCATTAATCTCTATGAAATAATTAATAGCTATTTAATTAGTCAGAATATAATTGTAATACTTTAGGAACATGAATCTTACACAAAAGATACATCAAACATAAGCATGCAACATTCCATTAGGGTTAAACATGTTTCCATAAGAAATCTATCATTAAATTCAAGTAATCATGTTTATTACATCATTTATTTCATTTTACAAGAGTATAAAGCAAGAAAATGATATACAAGGAATATATTTGCCTTTTACAACATTTGATGCTTAAACCAACAATAAAAGAACATGAAATTGTAATATAAGATCAAATCAAACGTCTAAGAATAATATTGGACAACTTAAAATGAAAAATTAAAAGTCTAGTGCAAGTGAAGGACATCTGATATTTCTCCTTCTTCATTCATTAAGTGCCTTCAACCCTTCTTTCTTCTCTTATTCCTTTTCTTTTCTTCTCTTCTGTTATTGCTCTCTTTCTCTCTCTTGTATTTCTCGAGTTTCTCTTCTGCCCTTATATTTTTCTTAAGTTCTTCTTTAGCTAATCTCCTAAGTCTTTAACTTTCCTTAACCCTCTCTCAACGCTTAAGCTTTTAAGCCCTCTTCTCTTCATCTCTTCTTTATTTCTTCTTTAACTCTCCTTTGTACTATGCATATAACCTTCCACACGTAGCCATTTGCGTGAACACTTAAACCCATTTTGCTTTTAATTATAAAAATTATTTTATTAATGAGCGGTCAGACCTTTTTCGGGGATACACAACACCCCGTACGGTGGGACCATACTCTACTAGAGATCCGACCTAATTTTAATTAGGTGGATTTTTGTATTTTTATATCAATGCACAGTACCGGCCTCCCAGGTCCATCCCCACTCATGGGCCCATGCTCACGCCCACAGGTGCACACACACACCCATGCGCAGGCACATGCATACGCATGCGCCCGCACCCATGCTCATAAGCTGTGCCCTGCACTGACGACCGAAACGTCATAAACACAAAATCACTTTATGCTATGTCGCGCACTCTAGAATTCCCGAGGTGGCACTATGTTTCACCTTTCCAAACCAGACTTCAAGACTCGATTCCGACTGACTCAGTTCACCAAATCGATCGAGCAAAAGCTTAATCAAAAGCTCTTCAGGTGCTCTACCTGATTATAACACCAATTTGGTGTTTCAATCTTGTATAATCCTTCGATTTGAAGGATGAAAGCAGCTGTTTCACACGGACAAAATGGCCTGCAGAGAAGAGCAGTAGGTCCTTTGACCTGCAGGCGAGACTTTCTTCCTCAACTGAAGGCCTGAATGACTTCAGTGAGGTGTTCCACATCAAATGGAGAAGGAAGTCTGGAAAAAGGCTTAGGAAGAAGAAGAAGCTTGTGAGCTTCATTCCCAGTACACAGAGCTTAGGTTTAAGCTCAAAATTAGCTAACAAAGAGAGATTAACCTCTAGAAGAGGTTTGAACATCCTCAGAAGGTTGAGAGTGACTAATCTGGGCGGATTTGGCCTTCAAAATTCAACAGAGCCACACTGAAATAGTATTGGGCTCATTTCGAACCCAAACTGAACAGAAGAAGAGAACTCTAAGATTAATCAATTAAACTCATTAAAATCAACTTGATTGATCTCTAAATACTTCCAGAAATCCAATTAACCTATCAATTCCATGTTTTGATCAATAAATCCTCAATTACAACTCAAATTTAACTGACTAAGCTCAAAATTTGACTTTCGGAGTTAGAGACTTCCAGATCAAATTGAAACCCTACATTGCTTTAATTCATCCTCAGGAATTCACTCAACTCCTTAAAACTAAGTTTTGATGGCTTTTAGTGGCTTCTTAGACGTCGTCGCCTGAGATGAAACCCACTTTGTTCGGCAGAGCATTCAAGGAACTCTAAAGCCTAAGTAATTCTTGTAACTGACTCCTAAAACTCTGTAGAAGCTTCCTGATCCATTATACTGTTAAAACCCTAACGGAATTAGACTCTTCAACTCTGCCGGAGTTGGAGAAGATGACAATCAGGAAAATCCTCTAGTCAACAAAACACAAATTAAACTGCTAATTTATGATCCTGAGGTATAAAGTATATGATCTGGAGCTTCACTCAGAGTTCTAAGGGCTGAATCAAATTTTTGACTCGCCAGAGCTTGCCGAAGCTCCGGTGAACTCAAAAATGATCATCTGGAGTTAAAAACTCCAAAAAAAAGCCGTGAACGGTCTCAAACAATCCCTGAGGTCACAAGGAACCTCAGGAGCTCTTCAATTAGTGTGATTGAAGCTCTTGATCATCAATTGATGAAGAACTCAGGTGAATTGCTTCTTGAGTTCTTCTAAACTCATTAGCAGCTCTCTCACTCAATTGAGTGAGAGGAAATGATTAGTGTAGTGGGGCGATGATATAGAGATGTGTAATTAAATGGAAATACTCCTTTTGAGCTGCTGAAGCGTGCAAAACATGTTGATTTAATTATGTCATTGTAGCATGCGCTCGCGTTGTCGATTTTAAATTAAGATATGAATTTGTGAGTCCAAGTGTCGATCTCAAGGAGGTGTGAAATCAAATTAGTTTTAGTCTCTTTAGGTGTCACAAAATGGTAGCATGGTTTGCTTGCGAAAACGAGAGTGAAAGAGAGAGAGAGAGTAGGGTTAAAGCTTGCATTTAAAACATGACAATCACTTAAGGAGATGTGAACTATGATATAAGAAGTAACATCAACATATATCATGAATTATAGATCATTTACAAATACAACAATAGATGAAAGCTTAAAATGGTGCAACGTAAAACTAGAGTAAAAGAGAGTGCAAGGAGGAGGTGAGGTGGCCACGGCGGTGGAGGGGGGCTTCGTCGGTGGCTCGATAACTCTGGGGGCGAATATGGAGTGTTTGGTGGAGCTAGGAGAAGGCTAGTAGTGCATGGAGAGTGAATGAGAATTGAATGCAAAGAGAGATGGAGATGAATGGAGGGGTATGGGGCTTTTTATAGAGAAGAAGGGGTTTCTAAATCAGGTAGGGGTTTTAGTGACATCCAGGATGTCTCTAAACCCATTCCAGAAGTGTCGGTGAAGCCCCTCGCCCATTGGTCCTTAGAGATGCATGTGTTTCCTCCTTCAATCCACGCCCACATGTCCTTAACCGTCAGATCCGAGGCACGGATTACCATCGGATAGCTGAGGGAGTACCACGTCATCTCCCCGCATCCGCAGGAGTGTAAGCCTTCGCGTGATGGATGCACGTCAACCATTTGATCTTGCTTCAACGGCCACGATCGCGCGAGAGGAGGCACTCGGATCGCACTTCGCATGCGGTGAGCGCTCATGATCGTGTGCGTCGGGGCGAGCTTTCATCTGGAGGCGTCGCGTGGACTCCATCTACACTGTTCGCGCCTGCATCGACGATTGTAATCGACTGCGCTTTTGGTCGAGTGTGATTTGTCAGCACACAAAGCTTCGAATGCTCGCCGCTGTTTGTGAGGCTGAGGTGCTACCCACTATGACATCTTCACAGTTGTTGCGAAGTGAAGTCGAGTGGCAGCCAGTGTTGACCGTTGGATGGAGATCCAACTGTCACGATTTGAAGGTGTGACGGCGGACGCAGTGCTGAGTGCGAGATCGTGGCTCCTCAGCCGTTCGATCCTTGGATTGGACGGCTTAAAGAGCTCCTTTGTGATGAGCGTGGCTGCTGCGCTAGTGAGGGCACGACAAATGGCGCCATGTGACCGCTTGTGGGCCGTTGATCATCAGATCAACACCCAAAACTTCTTGGGCTAGTTAAGAGAGCTCCGAATGTCGTATTTGAGAGATTTTGAGTCCGTTGGATTGCGTTCGTTGTTTTGGATCCATCTGTGCGGTCTGATTGCTCATTTAAGGCCTATTTCAACATGGACTTGTATACATGGTCATTAAACATTGATTTACAAGCAATCTTAATTCGCAATGCATGTAGTGCTCCAATGATCATTATGGTATGTTATTAGTGCACATATATCCTCAAGATGATCCCTTGTTGACAGAATTATCACCATCGAATCCAGAGTTATCATACCCCCATGCTCATCTCTTGCTGGTCCCTAGCAAGGTTTATCCTAGCCATTATTTTTAGTCGGAATTAGGAATTGATTACTTAGACATATGTTGCTTATCAACAGGAGGAAACATATACTAAGAGCCCAATCCACAGAGACTAAACAACGCCCGTGTGTCTGCCAAAATGCAAATCGCCTAAGTCCTCGCTTTAAATTTAAGCACATATATTTTTTCCTTTTTCATCTTTTCTAATTTTTTTTGGACTTTTAGAGTTGAGAATGTGTAGGTAACTTTTTACGGCTACCCAACTCACCCATAACTCGAAAAAGACTCTAAGTGCTAAGCATCTTGGTGTGAAGATTGTGATAGACTCACTCAATGGTAATTAAAACAGACTTTGGGTTTCTATGCCCCTAGGTAACCAGAAAAGAAAATGCTTGCCTAAATGTGTATCTATCCAAGCGGTAGCTTTCTCCTTACTTTTATTTTGTGTGGGGTCAACAAAAGGGTGCTTCCAGTGTATATCTCCCCAGATTGCTCTACTTCCCCACTTCTTCCTTAAGTGTTTTGGGCTTTTTCGTGCACTTAGTGAGCTAGGTTCTGGACAACCGGTCAATGAGCTGTTACCATCGACCACTTGCCAACCATACTCGTGCGGTGAAGTGTGGCTTATTTTTTCTTTTCATTTTCTTCATTTTCTATTTTTCTATTTCTCCTTTTTTTCTTTTCTTTTTCTTTTGTTGTTTAGTAGGTGGCTTCCTTAATCTAAGATTTACCTAGAGGCAATAATAAAAGAGAATGGTCTTGTGGCTGGGCTCTAGACAATCGGCCAATGGGTTGTTGCCTACGACAACTTGCCAGCCATACCACCCTAGAAGGTTCATTAGCTACCCAATTTCTGTTAGAATCTCCGAGGAGTGAGTCTGTGTAAAAAAGTGTGCAGATGTTTAGACTAAAAGTCCCTTCGAGTCGGAGGGTGGGATGATAAGTCGTATATTTATCACCCTACCTTATTGATCAGATTAATGTAAATTAAGGTTGTGAAGATTCGAGGCTAAATCCACATTTTAGTAGACACCTGGGCTGATTAAGCCTGAAGGCTTGAAAAGTCTAAGTATTCAGGTTCTTCTCGTATTATTTCCTACAGTTGTCAAGCTCTTCATGCCTAAGTTTTCTTTCCTAATTCTTTATATATATGTATATATATATAATTCAAGCTGATAATATGAACTTAAAGAATGTGAATTACCACCCCCTTTTGCTTAAGTTGGACAATGTCCTCATTGGCAAATAAATGTATGAAAGGGGGTACAGAAAGAAATCACCTGAGTGCAGTTGTGTACCAGATCAGCTTGAATCTTCTGGGTTGCCTCACATGAAGCTCTGAGTTTAGTGCCTTCAGCTGGGCATAATGCACAAACATGAATTGTCTGGGTCAAGAAGGTGTAGACAAAGAGAGAGAATGGAGGGATGGAGAGGAAAGGGGGTGCTAGGGTTTGGGAAGGAGACGACGGGTGGAGGGTCTAGTGGTCTAGGAGACGGCGACAAAGAGAGAGAATGGAAGCAAGGGGGTTGGTCTGCAAGCGGCCCAAGGTGTGGACGGGTTTTGGAGTAGGAGAGGGGGGAATGCAGACATTGTGTGTTAGTGTCGAAGACAAGGGCACATGGCGGGGATGTGCAAGTCACCAACCCTTTGTTTGGCTTGTGGGGGTTGGGGACACAAGAAGGCAAAGTGCAAAATGAAGGGGAGGGCGATGTAGTGAAATGGTGGACAAGCCAGGGTCCAAGAAGCGAGTGGTGTTGTACCACCGCCACCCCCGACGGAGCTAGGGCAGCTATACGATGTGGAAGTTCCACAATCGAAGGAGGTCATGGCTGTAGAGATGGCGATTTGAGGGGCCCTCATCGGCGAGATTATGGTGGGAAGGTATGAGTGTGAGCGGATTCTCAACCTAGTAATATCTTTGTCTTTGTCCTCTCAAGGGTGGAAGGTGGCGCACTTGGGTAGGGCAAGGTTTGTGTTATTCGACTTGGGTATTTTGGATGTGGAAGGGCTCTAATTTCACACAAGTGCCATAGAGGGGCTTACGGTGATGTGGAGAATGGTTTTGCCATTCAATGGAGCTCTCCAAGATCGCCCTCCTCAAAGAGCTGAGATTAGAAGGGGAGTGTTGGAGATATGGGGATTGCCATTACATCTGAGGTCAAATGGGATGGTGGCAGGAGTTGTGGCTAACTTCGTGGCTCTAGCAGAGAATTCCAATGTGGGTCTCTGCGAAGGGGATGGGAGATCAATTAGAGTTGAGGTGAAGGTGAAAAGGGGGGGCCAAATTCCTAACAAAGTCATCCTCAGGTGTGGAGGGAGTTCATGGCTCCTCAGAATGAAATTCGGCCTTTTCAATGGGGGTGAACAGCAGGTGGAAACCCCAAAGGTGCAGGCGGAGGGGAAAGTTCACTAGGGCGATACTTAGGAGGGTGGGCCAAAAAGAACTGACAGGAAGGAGGTGAAGAAGAGGAAAGAATTTCATTGGTTGGAGGTCCAGGATGCTGAAATGAATGGGGCAGATCAACCACTGGCAGAGGATGTGATGGTGCAAGATGAAGGAGGGGGTAGAGAGCTCATGATTGTGCCTACAGATCCACAGAGACAATAGGAGGAGCGCGAGCACACACCTGACAGCTCAGATAAGTTCTCATTTGTGGCTCTAGGGGGTTTGAAGTATGGAGTGGGTCTTCATCTAAGGGGAAAGCTGTGCGTTCTCCTTATAAACTGAGGGAAAGAAGAGGTGAATGTGACTAGAGATCCACTGATGAGAAAGTGGCAGCTATTCTGAATGTTGAGAGGAGGTCAAGGGGACCTCAGAGGACCTCGGTGTCCAAGGAATGAAGGTGCTTACATGGAACATGAGTGGGTTGCGCGATCGGGTGCGGAGAGCCTCGTTGGCTAGATATCTCTGTGAGTGGGAGGTGGATTGTGCTTTAATCCAAGAGACACACCTTGAAGGTGGAGGGGACATTACATGGCAATCACTTCTTCAAGGGGGTTAGGCAGATTTTAGAGCAGTGGATGCGCATGGAAGGGCGGGTGGACTGGCGATCTAGTGGAAGACATCCAGGATAAGTCTGAAAGAGGAGTGGATGGGCCAGTTCATGCTCTCGTGCAGATTCAAATGTCAAGGGGACAATCAGGAGTTGATCTTTTCATGTGTATATGGCCCTTGCACTGATAATCAGAGGAATGTGCTCTAGCAGGAGTTGTGTGAGATGGCAAGCAAAACTAATGGGTTGCCATGGCTTGTTGGTGGAGACTTCAACAGTATCATGTCGGAGAATGATCGAAGGAATGGGAGGGTGGACAGATCATCGCTTGGTTTCTAGTTGGTAGTTTCAGAGGTCGGATTAAATGAATATCCATCAGCTAGAGCAGAGTTCACATGGAGGGGGGGAATGGTTTGGTCTCAAAGTTGGACAAATTTTTTGGGAGTGTGGAGATTTTGGAAAGATTCCAGCTCTCGTCGGTTATGGGACTTGTTCGCCCATTCTCTGACCATACACCCTTGCTTTGGGACAATGGAGAGGAGTCAAATGTTGGCACCTATTTTAAATTCAAGAAATCATGGCTGCGGGAGGAGGGCTTCAAGGAGATGGTTAGTCGATGGTGGGAGCATCAGCAGGTGGGTGGCTCTGCCACTTGCCACTTGGCCAACAAATTGAAAGATTTAAAAGCTATGCTGAAGGAATACAAACGCATTGTGGAGACGGTGAGGAGTCAGCAGTGTTCTGAAGCCCTTTCCATGGTGCGAATGCTGAACGAGAAAGAGAATGGAGGATGGTTGGCTGAGGGTGAGGCAGCACAACGGAAACACTGGCAAAGAGTGGTTCAAGTGGAGGACTTGGCAAGGGAAGTGGATTGGCGTGAAAAATCGAGGCAACTATGGTTGAAAGAGGGTGATGCAAATACGAATTTTTTCCATATGGCAACAAGCTCCAGAAGGAGAGTGAATTTCATCTCCTCTCTAAAGAAAGGGGATTCGATGTTGACTTCGCCAGATGAAATTAGAAAGGAGACAACTAAACACTTCAAGGAAGTCTCAAGGTTGAATGGGAAAGGAGGGTGGAGGATGACAGCATCCAATCTTTCTCGGGTGGAAACTACTACAACTGCAAAATTGATAAAATCTATTTTGGAGTAGGAAGTGGCAGAAGCTATGGCAGGGCTGAATGCAGAGGGCTCGCTGGGGCCAGATGGATTCCAAGTGCTATTTTATAAGGAGTTTTGGAGTGTGGTCAAGGAGGTGTCATGGAGGTGATAGTAGAATTCCAAAGGGGAAATTCTAGAGTTGAGAGAATAAACAAGTCGTACTTATTTTTGCTACCAAAGTGTAATGGGGCAGAGACCTTGATAGAGTTCATGCCCATTGCGCTTTCGAATTCGATATATCTAATTATTAGCAAAGTGCTGGCTAATCGTCTGAAGTGTGTTCTATCTTATTTAATCAGCTCAGTGCAGTCGACTTTTCTCCCCAACAGATCGTTGCAAGAGTCTTTCATTGTGGCACAAGAGGTGGTTGCAAGGTGGAGTAGGAGAAAGAGCAAAGCCTTCATGTGGAAGGTAGATTTTAGTAGATCATATGACTCGGTTGAGTGGTCATATCTATGGGAGATTATGAAGAGGAGAGGTTTTCCGTCTATATGGATACAATGGATGAAGAGATGCATTGTTACCTCCTCCTTTTCCCCTCTTGTGAATGGAAGGCCGTGTGGGGTGTGTATTCAACCTCAACGTAGGGTGAGGCAAGGATGCCCTTTGGCTCCTCTTAGTTTTAACTTGGCAGTGGACACATTGGCACATTTTACGTGCAGCCTGGCAGAACTAGGGCTGATTAAGGGGTATTAGCTATCGAATTCAAGAGCTCTGGCACCAATTTTACAATATGCAAATGACATTGTGTTCTTTGTAGAAGGACAACATGAAGCTGAAATCCTTTGCTCTATGATCACCATTTGTGGTGAGATAGCAGGCTTGAGGCTGAACGGGGCGAAGTCATCTCTGGTGTGTTTCAGTATGTTATCGCATCTCAGTGAGATAGCAGCCACCGTACACTCTTCATTTACAACCCTCCCTGTGAGATATTTAGGATTATCTTTAACTGATAAGGAACTCAAGAAGAGTGATTGGGCATCCTTATTTGAGAAAGTGAACACCAAGTTGGAATCTTGGAGTAGCAGATTCCTCTCTAAGGGTGGAAGATTGATTCTGCTCAATTTGGTCATCACCTCGATACCGGTCTTCTTGTTTTCGATTTTCAGATCTTTGAAGGCAGTATGGAAAAGGATGGATGTAATAAGGAAGAGATTTTTTTGGAAAGGAGCGAAGGTAGAGGGCAGGTTCTTGTATCCGGTGAAGTGGGGGCAGCTTTGTAGGCCTCGATCGAAGGGAGGGATGGGCATTCGTTGCTTGAAAGATTTTAATGATACTATGTTACTGAAGTGAGCCATTAAATTGACCACAGATGAGGGGAAGATGTGGGCTCAATTAATTAAAGAGGCATATGGTCCCAACTTAGTGCAGCTATGGAAGAACCTGCCAAGAAGGCCTTCTCCATTCTAGACGTCGATCAGGAGAGTAGTCCAAGATCACTGGTCTGACTTTGTTCCAGAATTGGGGGATGGCAGGCAGTTCTTGTTTTGGTCAGATGTGTGGTTTGAACTAGGCCTGTTATCTGTGAACTACCCGAGAGTCTTTGCTGCAGCTGTGGACAGTGAAGTCTCAATTAAGGACTGCTGGGATGCTGAGAATAACAGTTGGGTTGTTCCTGCAGTAGGCATACGCGAGGGAGGATGCACATAGCAAGAGCATGCTCGGTTGATTGCAAACTTGAAGGCATTCCAGCCTGCTGGGGGCGTGCACTGTTTTAGGTGGAAACATGGCTTATTTACTCCATCCAAGGCGTACAAAGGACTGATGGATGCTGGGGAGACAGTCTGCACATCTGAAGATCGTGATTGCAGCAAAATCTGGAAGTTGAAAATTCCACTTAAAATCAAGATATTCTTATGGCTTTGTAGACGTGACAGACTCGTTATAGGGGAAATGAGGAGCAGAAGGCTGGGTGCTTCAATACAGGATTGCCCACTTTGTAACCTCCCCATAGATAGTAGGGAACATTTATTTGTGTCATGTTTGATGACGGACCAAATTTGGAGGGGACTCTATGGGGAACCCCTGCCTACTTAGGAGGAACTCTGGAGGAATCTTTGGACACATGGGAGTGTGCAAGTGAAGTGATGAGCTCATATTTGTGGGCTAATTAGTTACTTAAGTGCCTAGGCATTAGATTAATATTATCGTATACATAGCATGCATTAAGAAATACATAATTTAGTTTATATATAATTGCTTGTATGCATTACATTCATATATATATTATTTAGCATGCATTAGAATAGCATGCATTAGTCTTTAGGTTGCATTATACGCATGCATTAGAATTAACATTTTATGTGAGTTTGAAGATAAATAACTCATCATTTCATTTCTTATTTTATTAATCTATTTTCTTCTTCAACAACTGCTGCAGCTGCGTGCAACGCATGCAATAATGGTTGCAGTGAAGACGAGCGAAGAATGTAGATCTGCTCCCGCCTCTCCATTTCAAATCCATGCAGACGGCTACAAGAGAGGGGCAGCTGCTACCATGCTCGTGGAGACACCGCCCCACTCCACCACTGTGTACTCCACTCCACCACCGCGGTCTCCAAGGCCGAGCTCCACCACACCGTGGGCCGGTGAGGTGACAGCTCACTGTGGCAAGCCAGAGGACTCGTGTCAACACCGTGAGCGTGTGTCCCCGATGGCCGTGCATCCATCACTGTGCTTCACCAGAATTAACACCACCACCCTCATTGCCATCACCAGCAACCCCCACCGCAGACACTGCAACTCCATGCCCTAAACCTTCATCTCCCCTGCCAGTTAAGACATCTGGGAACTTTCCCGGACATCCAAAGTCCCTGCCTTTGTCCGCACCATCACGCCTCTCCTCCCCGAGCGCATCTTCCCTTCCACGCATAGCTCGTGCGACCACCCTCCAGCTCCACCGTGCGCAGGCATGTGACGCCCTCAACGCTGCGCTCCCTCGCCATTCCCGCAGCAGCGCCTGCAGCAGCAGCATCGTGCATGCCCCCTTGTTGTGCCTCCGTCACACTCGTAACAACGTTGCACCACCACCCACAGCAGCAGCACCGTGCCCGCCTCCAGCTACACCTTAGCAGTATGCATCACGCCCTCAGCACTGCGCCTCCACCAGCCCTCAATAGTGCGCTCGATTGCACAATAGCTGCACACGCCCTTTCCTCTCTGTGCGCACTTCCAACAGGCACGCGCATGCGCGCCCTTCAGCAACTCTACTTCGGCGCATAGAGCAGCAGCAACAGCCACCGCCGTTGCTTCTCTCCTCCGTCCAGCTGGCCCAGGCCACCTCACGACGCGCCACCGCCACCGCCGCGAAGCCTTCGCTCCACTTGACCTCCGGCGTGTTCCTCCCCTCCAGCCATCCCTTGCTCCATGCGCATGCCTAAGGGGAAGCCCTTCCCTTGTTTTCCTAGAGTAAATGGGGTATTAGTTATCACATTTACATGCCATTGAGAACTTCATTTTTTTAGTTAAATATTGGAAGATATATTGTGGCATTTGTTTGCCTACCCCTCTACTCTTCGCTATTTCTCTTGCATTCTTTTTATATCTCTTCCTCCATCTTATTAGTCTCACCTAAGTTAAATGTTATACTAGATTAGTGAGCAAATGTCTGGCAGTGATAGATTTGCAAGAAGGGATTTTTGTTTTATGAATATTTTATTATGTTAAATTTATAATCATATCCTTCATCTTTCCAATAAATATGATTCCAATTTTATCTCACATTGATTTCTTAATCTAAAGGGGATTTTAGTTGGATTTTTGGGAGAAGCAAATAGTGAACATTTGATTTCAATAGTAGCAAGTTTTAAATAAGCCATTACCTCCCTGTGGATACGATTCGCTCCTAATGGAGTGGTTATTTTTATTGTTTTGATTAGCGATTTTCCACCACTGGCATACTACAACACGACATTCTTTATGCAAAACAACAAAAACGAAAATCGACTTGTCATGAAGAAGGTGGCGGTTATGTGGAGTGTGTAGCGTGCTCGTAATGAGCATTTGTTTAGAAGGGAATCCATCATTGTGGGAAATATTGTAAAGGAATACTGGGGGCATGTGAAAGAGTGGGAGAATCTCATGTAATGCTCTATTTTCTATATAAATAAAAGGATCCCGATCTGCTATCATCCTTGGTAGCATTCCTCATCGTTTCAAAAAAACAAAAAAGAAAAAGGTGTGGACAAAATCAGCAAGACCCAAAATTAGAAGTCCGCAGATGCGAACTAGGTTGTGGTGGAGTCCCATCCCGAAGGGATGGGAACTCTGCAACAGATGTAACATGCATGCCCGTGTTTGTTCCTCTCTTAGTTTGTGGCCATGCAAAGAAGTTGATGTGGATGAGCGCACCCTGAATCTAAAATGCCGTACACTGAAGATGTAGGTTTTATACTCAGCTTGTGTCCCTATAAAATTGTAAACCCTCAAAGATGTATCAATTCTAGTGCATTCGGGTTGTGGGATTTCTATTTTGGTAGGGCATGTAATAAAATCAAGAGTTTCATAATGACCCCTAAAATCAAGCATGAGGTCTCTCTCCAGAGAAAGATCCATTCCTTATTCAACTATGGTTTCATTGCCTATTCCCTCTAAGTCCTTAACCCCAAGAATATTCTCTTCAACCTCTTTCATATCAGACTCAATGTTCGAGGTTGCTTTAGAGGAAGGGTTGATTTTATCCTCTAGCTCAAATTCCTTCTCTTAGCTCTCCTCTAAATTTGTGACAGGGGTTTCAACAAATTCGAAATTGGTTATTTCGAAATTACAATCCCATTCCCCATCTCCAATGTTGGATGTCTTTTCCACCGAATCACTTCCCTCAGGAAGATTAGATTTGGCTTCCACGACATCGCCTCCCAAATTCTCAGTTTCCTCCTGATGTGTGTCCTCAACTCTCTTCAAATCATGTTATGAGGAGTCCTCAATGACATCTTCTATGGAGTTGTCCAACTCCTTGGGAGTATCAATGGTGGAATGAACCAATTTTGGGTAAATAGGTGTAGTCCAATTGATCACAGTAGGGCCTTGCTTCACAAATTCCGTGAACGGAGTTATTTTCAACAG
This sequence comes from Thalassia testudinum, assembly GCA_037157565.1. Taxonomy (NCBI): domain Eukaryota; kingdom Viridiplantae; phylum Streptophyta; class Magnoliopsida; order Alismatales; family Hydrocharitaceae; genus Thalassia; species Thalassia testudinum. The sequence continues at coordinate 154,885,026 of JAZHRO010000031.1, forward strand.
TTTTCTTTGGCCCTCTTCTTCCATTTGTTGGAACATATCCACCATGGAATGTTGCCCTTTAATCAATTCTTGGTTCTGTCTATGTAACTCCAATTGGAGGTTATCAAGAATTCGATTTTTGTTAGATTTCTTCCTTCAAATTAGGGCTAGGAAGGTGTGGTTGAGGATGTGTACTGAAATCTACACTGGGGTTTAAGTTCTTGGGTGGGTCCTCTATTATATCATTTTCAGGGTCCAATTCTTCAAGAGGAACCATTCTCTATTTAGTCCTACTCCAGAATAATTGAGGTTCTAAGTCCTCCTCCCAGTCGAATTCTTCATCAGGAGACCAAATCAAAGGTTGATCATTCTTGATTTTCCTATGTTTCTGATCATCCTTTGATTTCCATTTTGCTAGAAGCCCTTCCAATCCAAAGGTCAAGTAGGAGAGATCCTTGAATTCAGATGACCTTTCTTAGTTATAGTCCTGGGAAGGGTAGGGATCTTGGTGTTCTCCTAGAGTGGAGGTCCCATCAAAGTAGTGAGTGAGTGGGTGGAACCTAACTGGAGAGTCGTCATGAGGCGAATCGAGATAGGGATCACCAAGGTTTGGATCGTACCCCTGGGTGGGTGGGTTGGATGTATCCCAATAAGAGGTTGGTTACAATTGGGATAGTTGAGGCAAGGGGGGTATTTTGGGTTATATCCCCAACTAGGTGACTGGTTATCCCAAGTAAGCTATAGATACGGTCTACCTAGGTTAGAATACAAATCATGTTGGCGATAGTTTGTGTAAGATGGCTAGGCATTGAAATCCATGGTTGGGGAGAGGTGGAGGGGTGAGAGAAGAACAGGTGAGAGAAGTGTGTGTGCACAAATAATCAAGGAAGTCTAGTCCTTATGGTGCAGACCTAGGTGATCTAAAAAGCCTTGGAGGGAATAATTAAAGTTGCAAGTACTTAACCTCCCTTCCTAAAGTTAATCTGGCTGGGTTGATTATGAGGGGATTGAGGGGAAGGTTCTTCCTTTGGCTTGCGCCGCCGGTTTTGTAGACCCCACAACCGTGGTCGTTTGACATTTCCCTGCAGCCTAGACACCAGATTCCACGATAGGAATTAAGGCTAAGCACTTGACAAACCCAATTACTCCTCCAAGACTTAGATTGGTCCTTCCTAGGGCATGTCTAATTGATTTTAATGAGGGCTAGGTCAGTGCTTGTGCTCAGGATATGTGATGAGGCATCCTTTTAATTAGTCTGATTAAGCATGTGTGTGCACTTAATAAAACATGGTTCTCAAGCAAGGATTTTAGGATATGGTGTCTTTTAATGATTTTTCCTTACGTTAATGCTTTTTAGGGTTGAAGTTCCTTAATGTTTTCAAACAAGGTTCAAGTGGGCACACAAAGTTTTGCATACAACGGGCGAAAGTCGATTTCCTTTAGAATGATGTGGCCCTAGAAAAACAACCATAGTGTATTCACCCTAGTGTTTAAACAGTTCTACCAGGTGAGTTGATTTTAATTATGGTGAGTGGTGCAACCCAAGTCAAGTCATGGTGGCTTCACAAACACCACTCAAAAGAAAGACGAATACTCCAAAAAAATTATCTCTTCAAGAACGTTAGAGTGCATATTTTTGTTTGGGTGATGAGTTTGGAAAGTGGGTCAAGTAGCCATTCACCACACCAATTTTAGATTTATATTTTTTTTTGTATTTTTTTTAAGCAAGCAAACACTCAATGGGTGGAGTGATACTCACAACAGTCTTCACAACACCTTACACCTTGTCTACTACCTTGGATTGTGCTCCTCCGTCGCCAAGGCGTCGAGTTCCTGCAACCAATCAAGTAGAGAAAGCAAAAATGAGTTAGAAGATGTGAATACTAATGCGGGATGAAAGTGACAAAAGAAATCCATTGCCTCCCCGGCAACGGTGCCAAAAACTAACGCGCACAGAACGCGTTGGTTTAATTATGTCATTGTAGCATGCTCTCACGTCGTTGATTTTAAATTAAGTTATGGATTTGTGAGTCCAAGTGTTGATCTCAGGGAGGCGTGAAATCAGATTAATTTTAGTCACTTTAGGTGTCACAAAATGGTAGCATGGTTTGCTTGCGAAAACGAGAGCGAAAGAGAGAGAGAGAGAGTAGGGTTAAAGCTTGCGTTTAAAACATGACAATCACTTAAGGAGATGTGAACCATGATATAAGGAGCAACATCAACATATAGTATGCAATTAGATATCATTTACAAATACAACAATAGATGAAAGCTCAAAATGGTGCAACATAAAACTAGAGTAACAGAGAGTACGAGGAGGCGAGGCGACCACGGTGGTGGAGGGGGGCTCTGTCGGCTGCTTGACAACTCTGGGGGCAGATATAGAGTGTTTGGTGGAACTAGGAGAGGGCTAGTATTGCATGGAGAATGAATGAGAATTGAATGCTAAGAGAGATGGAGATGAATGGAGGGGTATGGGGCGCTTTATAGAGAATAAGGGGTTTCTAAATCAGGTAGGGGCTTTAGCGACATCTAGGATGTTGCTAAACCCATTCCAGAAGTGTCGGTGAAGCCCCTCGCCCACTGGTCCTTAGAGGCACGTGTGTTTCCTCCTTCAATCTACGCCTGCGCGTCCTCAGCCATCGGATCCGAGGCACGGATCACCATTGAATAGCTGAGGGCACGCCACGTCGCCCCCTGCGCCCACAGGAGTGTAGGCCTTCGCATGATGGACGTGCGTCAACCGTTTGATCGTGCTTTAACGGCCACGATCGCACGAGAGGAGGCTCTCGAATCACACTTTGCATGTGGTGAGCACGCGTGATCGTGCATGTTGGGGCGAGCTTTCATCTAGAGGCACTGTGTGGACTCCATCTACGCTGTTTGCACCCACATCGACGATTGTAATCAACCGCACTTTCGGTCGAGCGTGATTTGGCAGCGCGCGGAGCTTCGAACGCTCGCCGCTGCTTGTGAGGCTGAGGTGCTACCCACTGCGCTATCTTCGCAATTGTTGTGAAGTGAAGTCGAGTGGTAGCCGGTGTCGACCGTTGGATGGAGATCCAACGGTCACAATTTGAAGGTAAGACAGCGGACGTGGTGCTGGGTGCGAGATCATGGCTCCTCAGTCATCCGATCCTTGGATCGGACGACTTAAAGCACTCCTTCATGATGGGCATGGTTCCTATGCTGGTGAGGGCCTGACGGATGGCGCCACGTGGCTGCTTGTGGGTCGTTAATCATCAGATCAACGCCCAGAACTTCTTGGGCTGGTTGAGAGAGCTCCAAATGTTGGATTTGAGTGATTTTGAGTTCATTGGACTTCGTTCGTTGTTCTAGATTCATCCGTGAGGTCTGATTACTCATCTGAGGCCTGTTTCACACATGAACTTGTACGCATGGCCATTAAACATTGATTTACAAGCAATCTTAATTCGCAATGCATGTAGTGCTTAATGGGAACACCATCATGAGCCCTAACTAGCTCATTTTGACCTAGAAAAGAGAACAAAAGCTCTTACATAACCAACTGGAGGTCCTAACTCAAGGAAAAACCCTTTTGAAAGAAAAGTAAGAAACAAGGGGTAAAACTGTAATTTTACCATTGTAATGCAACAATGGGATTTCTCAGGGGCTAAACATAGGTCAAATGGTCTTAACAAGATAAAAAGTGAGTTGGTTCAAACAGAAAAGGGTTCCTGTGAAATCTGGGAATTAAATGATTTCTTGTAATCCTAAAATAGACCAACTTAATTTAACAAGGTTTTAGTTGGGATAAAATTCACATAAATCCTCTAAAATTTATGGAAAAATATTTTCTAGGGTTTAGAACCTTCAATTGGGCCTTTAGAACCTATTTTGACCTAAATAGGGATTTTAGTCAAATGTTTGCCCTAAATTGGGTTTTTATGTAAATTTTCCAGTCAAATGTGGTAAAACATAAAATCCAACTTCATCATTGGATTTATTAGGTCCAAATTAGGTTTGTACCAAAAATTTGGACCTAAGGGGTATTCACCTTGGCCTACTTTACAAATCAGTCCAGCCCAATTACATTTATACCCCTAACTTTTGAAAACTCTTGCAGACACCCCCCTAGGTTCCTCGTCGTTCTTTGCAATTAGGTCCCTCCACCATTACAGCGGAGGAAATCCCACTTTGGCGAGGATTCAAGGGAGACAACTCCTTGATTCCTCAGAGAATCCCTCTTAAATTTGAAAGGGAGATTCTCTAAGGAATTCCCGTTCATGTGAACCCAATTTGGAGGTCCAATTCCTACCCAATCTCTCATGCGAACGCATGAGAGATTTGGGTCTTTTCCGACCTTCCAACTTCGGCGAGGTTGGCGTGCTTGGAAGCTTGCCTTCCAAGCACAAGGCCCTCTACCAGGAGCTATAAAAAGGCCCCCAGATCCTCCTACTCATCTCAAGCTTGATTTGGCATGAGAAAACCCTCAAATTTTCCTCTCTTCCCCTCTGGCCAAATCCCCAGCAAGCTCCAACGACTCCTATCTCCTCCTCTCGTCGCTCTGCCACAATACCAGTGGCAGAGTGGCCTTTGCCTCTTTCGTCCGTGTCGCGTCGCACCTGCGCACGTGCCTGCCTCCTTCTCGTCATTGCCGTCCTCCTCTCATTGGGCCTTCATCTTCGGCGACGGCACATACGAGCCGTCCGCCTCTTCCGCTCCCCCCTTTGTCTATTCCCTCTTAGATAAGTCCTCTCCCTCTACTCTTTATTTTTCCCTCACTTATTTCTTTTATCACACCCCGCACCATGCCAACCACCGTGACACCTTCATCGTGCCAAGGCGAAGCTCCTTGTGTGATTTGATGAGGCCATAAGGCTGTTTTGCTTGTGGACAGGTACAGGTGCTCGGCCGCCATCAAAGCGAGCTCGAAGAAGCTCGCAAGCTTCATCCAAGACTCAAGGTGATGAGTCCATTTTAATGGACTATTGTTATGCCTAAGTAATTCAATTCTAACATTGTATGTTTGTTAATAATTACATTAGGTCATTAAATGATTGCAACTTAAATAATGACATATGCAATCATTATTTAGGTCATTTGATTAATAGTCCATCAAATGGCGCCGTTGCCGAATAGGCAACAGATGCAATAGATTCACTTTATTATTTTTGAATATTTTGAGTTGCGCAATTATCTGATCATCCTTTATCTTATTGTGCGAGGAATCTGACGGGGCGACAGGCGCAGTAGAGTGACGACATCGACCTTGAACGACGAAAACGGCGAGCGCGCACAGTGGAGATGATCTTTTTGGTGGACCTTGACGCCACTTGGAGGCCGGCAACAGGAACACGTGGGCCTTGATCCCACGCACATAGGCTTACGGAGAAGCCTGTTTCTGATTTAGTTATTCGAGCTTAGTTTAGACTTAGTTTAGATAGACATTAGAATTTAATTTTTGTCTTTTGGACCCTTGTCGGGTATTTTTGGAACGTGTTCCCAGTGTTTCTTTATTTCTTATCGCTCTTGTATGCGGGAGCGTATTTTTAAGAGCGTGTTCTCATTTATTTAGATTATAGGATTATTCAAATTGTTTGAACTGCATGTTGGTTAGTTAGTTAGATTAGGTCTGTTTGCTTATTATTATTATTAAATAAAAAAAATATATATATTCAAACTACCTGCTAGAAGCTGCATATCTATAGGACGTCCATCTAGGACTGAATGAGTAGCATCTAGTTTATTTTTGCTATATTTCATACATTCTTGCACGAAGAAAGCTGGAGAAAGGTACGTCTTCTCTTGAGCATCAATTACCTGTCATGCATCTGCATTGAACCTAAATTTAAGACCACTAAAGTGCTTTAATCAAATTAATTCAGTGGTCATTTTAAAAATTGGGACTGCTAAGAGGTTGGACCTTAAAATCTGACTTAAAATTATGTGCAAAAGGATCTTATTTGCGAAATTTCAAAACTCAAAACACGATCGTATGTTTGCACACCTAAGACACTATGCACCTCATACATAAGGTCACTAAATAAATTTCTACCTCTCCTCTTTTACACCACAAGGGAAGTTAGTCGAAAATCAACAAGCCTATCCACCAAGTTACTTCGGTTCCTCGTGTGTGGGCTCAATTCGAGACTTCCATCCCTTGCGGGTAGGTTATAGGCACCAACAAAGGTTGGCCTAGGAAGAGTAATTTTTGCAAAACTTGTTTGGCCACCAACTGAACATTTAATTCTAAGACCTAGAATCTACTAAAGATAGATCCCACTGTATTTGTGTTTGCTTTGACAGCAATAGAGCTCTCTAGGAAGTTTCTGCTTGTGTTCTGAATTCTTCTAAATCCTAAGAGAGTTAAAACTGTTTGGCTTAAAGAAATGGATCACCCTTATTCCTATCATTTAGATTATCAGAGTCAATACTTCCCATGCTTTAACCAGGATCCCATGCCCCGAGCATATTCATCCTTTGATGGGTACATTGACAATTCATGGGATCATTTTTATTCTTATCTTGGGAGTACTGGCCTGATAACTCCCACTTTTGAGTAGAGCCTAGGAGCGGGATTTTCCAACCCTAGAATCCCTAATTTTATGCAAACAACCAACTCTCCTACCTTTCATGATTTTCTGTATCGAGGTGGGACCGATACCCCTAGGCAACCAGAGCCTGAAATTGACTATCCTCCCTAACCTGATAATAGTACCTCTCCTCTTTTATGATAGAAATGCAAAAACAACAAAAGGAAATGATGGAATCCATGGGAGAGATGTTGAGGAATAGTCAACAATTAAACAAAGAAATAAGATAGCTTAGCTTCGCTCTTCCCAGTAATTCTGATCCCTACCTAGGTGACCATGATCCTGAAAATAATTCCGAGGAAACTAATGACTAGGGATCCAGTTTTTTGTAGATATCACTTAGACTCTCCCGATAAAACATGGCCACTAAAGGAGAACGATCCTAGTGATTATCCACCTGAGCTATATTGGAGTCAAAAGCAAGGGAAGATAGTACCTCTTGAGGATCTTGACCCTAATGATCGTATTCTCCTTACCCCTACTAACTCGGGTCAAGGTTGTATTGTTCCTATCACTTCCCCTATTGATTATCTGGTGGAATCTCATTCTACCCTTAGTGAGCCTATTCCTGATCCTCCACTTCGGGAATCAACACCTACCATTTAGCATCCTGAGGATTTAAATGCACCCAATGAAGGTAACCCTTAGGGAATGGAGGATGAATTAGATCAAATTTGGTCTCAAGGATATAAGGAGTCTATATCAGAGGACGAGGATGTCCTAATGGAGGAACCTGGACTGAAAATTTGCAGTGAATCACAGGGGAATCATTTATTATTTGAGGATTTACCTCCAGAGGATATAAATAATATGGTGAAATCCAGATTCCTCCCTTCTTTTGAGAGTCATCCTCCATCAAACCAGGAGTGGATATTAGAGGAGGACAAACAAAATAGTGAAAAGCCCAGGGGAGACTCTCGGGGACAAAACACGTCAATTGAGAATTTATACCCCGAGAAGAATAATGAATTCAGTAATATAGGCTTGCTTCAAAACATTAAGACTGATCCTCCTTTAGGAATAATTGAGAATACTGATCCAACTCCTTTCTTCACTAATGAATCACATATATATCCTGACAAAAATTTGAATGAACCAAACGAATCTAGGGATGAAATTAATGATAATGATTCTGATATTTTGACCCTACCGTCAAAGAGTTATAATTTGGAGTCTACCCTTGATTCATATATACTGAAATGTGAAAATATGACTCCGATCATTAATGCTAGGTAGGGTAACGTGAAGTTGTCTGCAATTGTTAGGGAGTATACATAATCTGAATCGTTGTTGGAATTGCACCTGACACCGACTAAGCCCTCATTGGACTTAATCATTACCTTCCAACACTACAAACAACCCTTACACTCCCTAACCGATCCTTGGCTCAGATCTCTGCTCATGAACATTCTTTCTGGAGAACATATCAGGCCAGTACATCCTCGGGTAGAATGGCGAGTGTAGATTGATGCTTATACTTTTATTCTTGCCATTCAAGGGTTTCAAATATTAATGTTTATATCTTTTAAAACCCGTCCTGCTTTGGAGGATCCGTGTTATCCTCCACTTATTCCATTTCAGGGGGTCCCTTTTCATTTTCCTTTTGTTATTCCTAGACCTCCCCAGGTAGCCAACAAGGTTTTCTACTTTCATACCTTCTGGTAAGAATTTGGGATTACGTTGCATCATCAGCTCACCAACATCCGTGGCTACCTATTTTCTGGGCCCACACTCATGCATATTTTTAGGGCATCACTTTCTCTGTCTGGAACCAGACTTATAGGTTCCTTATAAGTTTGGCTGCTAACAGAAAATGCAGCGCTTGTTGGGAGGCAATCCAGCGGTCTGAATAACACCGTCGTCAGGTGATTTCTTTCCTTTCTCCCCTATTTTTATTTTACAATGAGGACATAATAGGATTTAGGCATGGGAGGGTACATTTTGCATTTTAGGAAGTATTCATGCATTTAGGTTAGCATATAAAAAAAATTCTCTTTTCTTGAGCTGAATGGGTTAGTCCTTAGCAAAATTTCTTTGTCACTGAGGTTTTTCTTCTTGAATTATTTCTTAAGTTTAGAATCCAGTACATTTACTTCACGTGCACGTAGACTGTGCTATGGATCTTTAAAGAAAACCAATAAGCATTTTTAGTCTACTGAACCCTTGGATAGTTCATAGGGAATCATACATACTATCTTCTAGTAGATCCACCCCATATTTGTGAGAAGAAAGTAGAGAGATTACTGGTACACTAAGTCTAGTGCAAAGACTCTTAAGTTTTGGATAATTAGATATGTTACTTCAGAGTTAGGCATAGCTTTCGCTCGCTGTGCCTGTGTGCGTACTTTGTGTGAATTCCTGAGAGTCACCAAATAAGGCAAATACATAGAGATTGAGTCTTAATAAAGCTATGACTATGGTGGATGTTTATGACCGTCCTTCATAGAGTCCTCGGCTGAAGGAGAGTAATGGTGTCAAAGGTCAGAAATACGCCTGTCCTATCCATTCCTTCCTGGTGTCGAGAATAGGCACTTCCACCAAACAAACCACACAATATCCTCTTGACCATCATCATCCCTAATAATGCCTCATAAATAAAAGTCTGTATTGTGTTATGTTGATTGATAAAGAAAGAAAACGGAAAAAGAGAAGAAGAAACAAATAAAAAAAAAGAAGAAAAGAGAGAGAAAAGAAAAAAAAAGTCCAAGTTTATAACTTTATCTTTGTAACATTGTTTCTGAGGCAACAAAAATACCTATCGCGATCCACCAAATATGACTCATGCCTACCTTTGAGTATTTCTAATCGCTCAAATACAGGCTGAGGACTTTAACTTAGTTGTAGAGTTATTAGTGTTGGTGCTAGAGCACCACGATCATTTATTTTGATGATAACAAAACACGTGTTATTTAACATTTGCACTTGGAGTCTTAGATTTCAGGCCAATTGCAAATGGATACGTGATTAGACAAAATTCGAGCTTGCATCCAGGACAGATTGGAGGAGCTTGACGGAGAACAGAGAAGATTCGCGAGGAGCGATAGATTGATGATGGAAGGACAAAAAGAATAGGATAGAATTCCTTTTATTCCTTTCATGTACATTTGTCGTTATTTTCTTGCTCTTTATTTCCTTAGAAAATTATGTTAAATAGCCTCAAAGTACCCTAACAGTAGTCCTAGGAACACCAGCACAACCCTAGGATACTTAGGTTTTCTGTAGAGAACTTAGAAAACCAATATAGGGTTCAAATAGAGTTTCCAGACGTCTAATTCCCAAATCAGACGTCTGATAAAGTGTTTTAAGACGTCTAACTGTTGATTCAGACGTCTGATAACTATTAGGCTGGACATAGTTAGTTCTGTCTGATGAAATCAGACGTCCAGACCTTAGACCAGACGTCTTAGGAGACGTCTGATGACTTTGCCAGACGTCCAATTAGTGGACCGTTGGCTGGCTTAGCGAACAGTCAAGGATATGACCGTTAGAGCCTTATCAGACGTCCTTAAGCCCTTCCAGACGTCTGATAATTGACCGTTTTGCCTCGACTGACCCGAAAATCTCTTCTCAGAGATTTTCTAGCCGTTGCAAATCCATTATAGGAAAAGTAGGTTTCCAGACGTCCAGACATAGTGCCAGACGTCCTGTATGTCGTCTGATGGACTTGCACAAGAACCCTGTTTAGATCTGATTCAAATCGGGAAGGAACCCGCACGAAATCAGACGTCTGACCTTGAAATCAGACGTCTTAAAGTGAACTTCCAGACGTCTGATGCCAGAATTAGACGTCTGATAAGCCTGTCAGAGCAATGATTGTTCCTGATTTCGGGCTGATTCACTTGGGCTTTGTACCCAACGGCTATGGAAGCTATTTCAAGCCTTCCAAAGCCTTCCTAAGGCCTCTATAAATAGAGGGGAACCTTTGCAACACAAACACACACCTAGAGACACGAAGATACACAAGAAACACTTTGTAATACACTTTCCACTCTCTTGTGTCCTAGCTAGCTCTTGCTCTCCAAGCTCAAGCTCCATTCTCTTGAGAGCATCAAGCTGTTGTGCACCCGCTCTCCCGCCGTTGTTCACGAGAGCGACGTTGCGCCGTCGCGTGACACACGCATCCGCGTCGTCGACGCACTCCTTTCAAAAGGAAGCATCCTATTTCCTATAGAAGCTTAGGTTAAATATTACTTTGTTGGCTCTATAGGATTACTTGTTTTATCTTTGTTATTTGGTTGGGTATTCGCTTTGCGAATTCCCGTCTCCTTCGTGAGACAAAATCCTTCTCGTGAAGAGAAGGGGTTGAGGTACACTACCCTATTCTAAGTAGCGTGGTTGTAATTGAGGTTGAATCACCCTCGTTTTAAAGTGATTCGGTTTAGTGGATTTTGATTAACTTGGTTGATCGGAAAATCCTAACTCGAGAGGGTTAGGTGGTGGTTTTCACCCGGTTTGGGTTTCCACCTAAAAATCTTTGTGCCTTTTGTGCGATTGTATTTTGTGAGATTGTTTATATTTCAATTCCACATTTATTACGTCACCCCCTCCTGGTAGGGATGAAACTACAATTAGGACTTTAATTGAAGTGTGGATGCCATGTGAGGCCACCAAACAGTGAGTACACTTACTAAATCTGGCAAGATTTGGATTCTCAGAAAGAAAAGAAAGAAAAGAGTGAGTGCCAAGGAACATCAAGAGAGCACGGTTGTTTAGCCCCTTTCTGAGTTGACTTGTCTAATAGTCTAGAGATCTAGAGTTTGTAGTACTAGATTACATGTAGCACCAGATGAGTGTGTGCCACCAAATACAAATCCATTCAACTCGATATCTCTTACCTAAGCCAAAATCTAGGGTCAAATTACATATTATTGTTTGTTATGCGTAGAACGCGCTTTTGCTAGGAAAACGTCGTAGTATAGTGCGCAATACGATCAAACAAAGATATTCAATAAAAGATAACGAGACTTAAGTCCCGATCGTTCGTCTCTGGGAGGCGTTTGTTTTACTTTTGAATTCGATCTTTTACCGCTCTACTCTGTTTAAAATCACATGTCGGTTTATGATTATTACGTATTGAAGTATGACATGCTTAGTTGCAAGTATATCAGGAATTGAAAGCAGGCAACATCAATCACACAAAAGATATTGCAATGAGCTCATGGTGATTCTCAACACATAGATATATATATATAGAAAATATATTTTTCATTCATTCATTTGGAGGGTGTTTGCAACATGAACTTGTAGAGGAAAGCTTGTACATGAATGCTTAAAAATGTAAAGCTAGCTATCAGAAAACGATCGTATACAAGAATCTACGGGGGGATTTTGTATGCATCATTAAGGGAGAATAAGGGCTACACTACTAAGTAGTAAATAAAAGCAGCAAATGTAAAGAGCTAGCTACTAATCTATTAGAAGTGAGGGCATTCGGAGGTGGGCTCCGATGGCCTTGGAGTGGTGGAGAGGAGAAAGAGGGGCGGCCAATGGAGCTTAGGCCGACCCTTGGAAAGAGGTTGGAGGAGTGATCCAGCATCTTGGCATGGTGTCCTTCATGGTGGTGCTCAGCTCATGGAGATGGAGTGTAGATGGTGGTGGCTAGCCTAAGTGGAGGTGGATGGAGCCAAGCATGTATGGCCAAAAGTGGATGGGTGCAAATGGCCACCCCTTAGGTCTTTTTATAAACCTATGGGAAGCTCTCTAGAGAATTATGGAATTCTCTAGAGAGGCCTATGGTGGGAGCTCGTGGGAGAGTGAGAGCGAGGATGGATGGTGGTTTTTAGATCCACCAAATGTGGATTTAAAAATTGAATGGCTCTTGATTGCTAATTTTAGCAACCAAGGCAACCACACATGGTAGAGAGTTCTAGAGAACTCTAGGCCAAGTATTTTCGTGTGGATGGTGTGTGTGGGTGTGTGTGGATCGAAACCTAGGTGGCTAGGTTGATTAGGTTAGGTTCTAGTGGGTTTAGGTCAAGGTAGGTCTTAAATTAGGGTTGTAAACCCTAATTCACTAAGGTAAAGTGCAATTAAACTTAATACAAGTTTCATTGGGTGTGTGAAAAGTTAATTAAGAGTAAAATAACTCAATTAAGTCAGGTATAGGTTAGTTGAACTCTCACTGAGTCCAATTGGATAGTGTGTGCTGAGATCAGGGCTCAATTGGACTCAATGAGTCCAATTGAGTAGGCTGATGGAATTGACTAAGATTCAAGTCAATTAGGTTTAGTGAGGACCTAATTAGGTCCTTAGGGAGGTCTATAGGTGATGTACTAGGGTTAGGGCACCTTAATTTAGGTTCCTATGGTGTTGGAATTGGGTTTAGGGACCTAGAGATCCAAGATCAAGGCTTGAATCTCAAAACAGGAACTGGAGAGTAGTATAAGACGTCTAATAATAGTGTCAGACATCTTATACTAAAAAATCAGAAGTCCAGACTTCAGTTTGGACGTCCAATCAGAGCCAGGAGAGATTTTGGGTTCTGTTTTGGGTATTCTGCAGAAATTGGGCGTCTGACAAAGTGTTTGGATGTCTAATAACACTGCAGAAGTGGGTTTGAGGTGTGCGAGAGATGACTAAGGGTCATGGACGTCCTATAACTTATCTGGATGTCCAGATAAGGGTTGGAACTAGGGTTTTAGGGTTTCCTAAGGTACGGCGACCTGATCTAAGGGTGGCTAAGGCTTGGGAGGTCTCTAGGCTATCCTAGGGCTAGGATGGACCTAAGCTCTTCACATTTTACTACTTTATTCCTACTTAATAGAATAGCAAACCTTGACTCTCTTACATCATTATTCCTACATCTAATCTAAGCCTTCTGCTCCAGCTCTGCTGCAACACTCGTTATTCTTGATCCAACTTCAGATCGTGCTCCAGATCCAGCTCCTGATTAGCTTATTGCCTGCAATCGACATAAGCACTTAATCAGCATATTATAACATCATTTTATCCATAGCTAAAGGAAAGCAGTAAAGATGCAGATAATGCTTATGCATGCATGAATTACCCTAACTTATGATAAGTTTTAGCCTAATTTAGGTCAATTAAGACTTATGATTGCTGCGCAATCAATTATCTGCTGCTTTATCTCCAAGGGAAGTAGTTGCCTATCCTGACAGAAATATTTACCAAGGGTAAAGTACGAAGTCCCAATGTGAATTGACTTTTCACTTGAATCTGTTACCTAGGATATCATCACTTCACATTTGTCTGGATCTCTAGAGTTTTGAAATAAGAAAAGAAGAAATCTTCTAATTACTTTTATTATTTTTCATTTTTGCTAGAGACTAGCAAATCTTAGGCATGGGGGTATTTGATGAGTCTATTTTAATGGACTATTATTACGCCTAAGTAATTCAATTCTAATATTGTATGTTTGTTAATAATCACATTAGGTCATTAAATGATTGCATGTGTCATTATTTAAGTTTACATTTCTTCTATTGCTTATTATGTAATTATATTTCGTGCAGGTCCCGCAACAGTGCACTCGTTACATCTCCTCCACTTAATCTATTCCATCATGCTAATAATAGGGAAGAAGAGGGAGGAGGATCAATTGTGGAAAAGAACAGGGGGTGAAACGATATCCCCCCCCAACTACTATCTCAACCTATCGCCGGCCTCAACAACCCCACCAACAGCGTCGGCCATGTTTAGTAAGGGATTTTGGAAATCCCTTGACTCACGCAGGGAGAGGAGATAAAAAGAGGTTCTGGCGAGAGAGATGGGGCTTCTTCTTCTCCCCCTAGGGAGATCATCGTACTGTGGGGAGAGCATCCACTGTGCGCACAGCTTCCACCACCTACCCACTGCGCACCCTGCCACCAGCGCCTTCACCAAGCCCTCTTCAGCCACCCACCTTGCGCAAGAGCCACAGCCACGCCCTTGCAAGCGCAAGGCAGTCCCTCACCGCACTGCCACAACCACTCCCTTGTGCACGTCCACACCATCGCCATCCTACCCTCACCGCACTGCCACAGCCGCACCCTCCACCGCCTGCCCACCCACCAGCCCTTGCAAGCGTGCCCCTGCAAGCGCTGCACCAACACCCAACGCGCGCACTACTCCAGCTCTCCCACCGCAAGCACGCCAGCCTGCACCTGCGCCCCATCGCCAGCCTGCACCAATGCTACTGCCCTCACTGCACCCTGTAAGCCCCACCCGCAGGCACTCACGCCAGCAGCCAGCCCTGCAAGCACGTCCTCACCAGTGCCCGCAGGCAGCCAGCCACGCCTACAGGCCGCAGCCGCTCGCAGGTGACCCACACCAGCAGCCACTCCCGTACGTGCCCTAGCACTCCCTTGAGCATGCGACCCTAGCGTGCATCCACGCAGGTTGCAACAGCTGCTCTTCCTCCTCTCCACGTGTAGGTCTCCTCCTCCAACAGAGCCAACAGGCCGGTAGCTGTTCTCCACCGTCCGGTCGCCGTCGGCCACCTCCGGCCGCCACGCCACCACTATCATGAAGCACGCGTCGAGGCGCACCACCCTGTCGACTCTCGCCGCCAACCGTGCACGACCGTCCAAGCGAGGAAGAGAGGAGAAATCTTCTGTTTTCTCCTCAATTAAAATTTACATTTCATGCCATTTCCATTAGATATTATTATTTTATTCATGCCACATTGCATGGATGCACTTATAGTTTCTTGAATTTACTTCACTTGTGTTATGTGCATCATTCTACATTGAAATTCAAATCAGACTTGCATGCAAGTTAAATTTACATGATATGCCATTATACATGCATCATATACATATTTTTGGGAGCTTAATTCCTGATGTGAAAATTGAATAAATAACCTTGAACTTTTAAGGAAATTGCAAGCTCCATTTGGAATAGTACATTCCTCGCATTGAAGTTGTAAAGTTGTCTGCAAACAGCATCATCCTCTACTCGTGAATTTATTGGTGTATTCCTCCCTGTGGATGCGACATTTTTATTTTGGTTAAATTTGATATTTAGTTTTGATTGAGAGATTTTCCACCACATAAAACACGACATATCATTCTATTGCTATTTTAATTAAGCGAGAATCTCTCTGTCACCAGGCTCTAGGTGTCAGGTTCCTAGACACGCGGATTTCCTTTGCGAATGTTTCTAGCCAGCTATTGGAGTCCAAGCCTTCCGCATCTGCTGCAATTGACCGACCACTTGCTGCAGAAGTGCCTGCGAGGAAGGTGGGACATTTAGTCCCACCTCGGAGGATTTGAAGTGGGTGGTGTGATATAAGTGGAAAAAGTGCCAGGGGCTTATCGCCTCCTGATGCGGGGTGAGGTCCCACTCATCCCACTTGCCTTGTCCGCGACCCACGCCCCCACGGACCTAGTTACCGACCCGACTACCTGTGCACTCCTCGCCCACCACCCACGTCGATGGGCCTAGTCCTGGGCGCACTAACCCGACCCGTTAACCCAAGAAGGCTCTGGGTGAGCGAGCCTAAGAGAGAAGAAAGAAGAGAGATCGCGGGGAGGGTAGGGGGTAGGTTTTGCTCTCAAGAAAAAAGAAGAAAAAGAAGCTAAGGGTGAAGCCGCAGGAGAAGAAGAAGAAAGCTATATAGGAAGCTAAGGTGGAAGCTGCAGCAGAAGCCAAAGGAAGAAGGAGAGGGCAGAACTCTGAGTAACTAAGGAAAGGTGAAGGCATAGCTGAAGTCAGAAGAAGAAGAAAGGCTGAAGTCAGAAAAAGAAGGAAAAAGAAGCTAAGGCTAGAGCAAATCAGAGAAGAGAAAGAAGCTGAAGATAGAACAGAAGAAAGAAGAAGAGAGAAATCAAAGAAGCATTGTAGCACTTAGCACTTAAGACGTCTGATTTTTACATCAGACGTCCATATTTCATTTTGAGTTTCTATATACATTGAGATCATCTTTTTTGCTTTATAACTTTAATTCTTCATTGCATATTTTATTAAGTTTGAAAGTTGTGTTCTTGGTTTTTGAACCTCAATTTGCTCCCTGTGTTCGACCTCGGATTTATATTTTTCGAGTAATAAAATTCATTTATTTTCAAAGTGATTTTGACTATACTACGACGCAATTATTTTAAACCTAATTTCACTTTCGATAAAAAGTGCTCCCAAGCCCATTATAGTATGTTATTAGTGCACATATATCCTCAAGATGATTCCTTGTTGACAGAATTATCACCATCGAATCCAGAGTTATCAACCGCCATTGACAGCAAGCTCAGGAAGAGAGATGAAATTGGGTGTTTTGTATTTAGGTGGTTATTACTCAAATTAAAAGTGAGAACGGGGCCCTATAGTGATGGAGAAGTGGTGAAGGGCCCCAACTGGAGGTGAATTAGCTCAGAGACCTCCGTCGTGGACAACAGAGGTCGCCGGTAAAGGTAATGATGGACTAAGTGAATCTGTTGATAAATTTAAGGGAAAAGAAGTGGAGGAGGATCGTGAGGGGAAGACGAAGGTGATTAGGTGCATGAAACAATGAAATAAGGTCTAGCAAGGATGGACTTGGCCTTGCCAGAGTCGGGGAAGACGATCTAAAAACTTAACTAACATTACTCTAACTAACTACCTAACTAATCTAAACTAATGCCTAGCTATCTACTGTTACATGGACGAAGTAAGGAGGAGATCTCCGTAGAAAGCCACATGACGGAGAAGGAAATCAGAGGATTTGGGATAGAGATCTGGTGAGAAAGGAAGGGGAGAGGAAGGAGAGTGGCATGCTCCCAAGCCCTGTCACAACCATGGGAGAGGAAGAGGGGATGAGGGAGGCAAGCGTCTCTGGCGGAGGCACTCCAATGGAGAGATGTGAGGTCGCTAGAGGTGTTGGAAGAATAGCCTATCGTTTCCTGCTATTGGGGAAGGGGGAAAGGGAGCCGACCTTTTGAATTGAAGGAGTCCTAGGGTATTTATAGGTTACGGTGGAGGGTAAAGGGGGTGTACCTGGATGGAAGGACATCTAGGTTCAGCTAAACCACCGGCGTCGTCTCTAACGCCAGTGAGCTTAACCCCTAGACCTAAATAGGATTAGAGGTCAATCTGATGCGTCGGATGAAGAAAGGGAGGTGAGCGGAAGAGAAACAGCCAAGGCGACCATGTTCTGTCAAGGGATGAAGGTGGATCAGAAGGTGCGGTGATCGAACGCTCTCAGTCGTCCAGTGCAAGGAAGAAGAAGAGGAAGAAGTGTTGCACTCACAGGAACCTATTCGTAGGAAAAAATAAGGACCTATGTGCATGGAAAGGACTCAAGTGCAAAGAAACCTAAGGACTAAAATGAAAATTGAGATTTTCAAGGCTCATTTTAATTTAATTCTTTTTCAACTTTTTATATATGATTATAAATTAGATAAATATTATATATATACCTTGAATTTATGTTTTTGACTTTTTTACCTTAATTTATTTAATTGATTAAGTTACTTAAGTTATTACATACTTAGGGTTAAATATTTATAATGTTAACTTAAATATTAATTAGGTAGCTAAATATTTATAATTTGAGTCCAAATTATTATTTAAATTATTAATAATATTAATTAATATTTAATGTAGTATTTTTAACTTATTTTATGGTCCTTTAATATATTGTCCCTTATATTATAATTAAACCCTAAATAAACATATTCTTAGCTAATTAGCTAGGGAAACTAGTTAATTAGGGTTATTTAAGAGCCATGATGAGTCTCTCATCAAATATAACCCTCAGATGAATATGTAGAAGCTTTTATCTTTTATTCTAGACTAAATGGGCTAGTTAGGGCCTATGATAGTGTTCCGATCAAGTCCCCGAACAATTACAAAACACACCCATCATCCTAGGCAAACCCTTTTTTGCTACGGCCAAAGCTAACATTGACTGTGACACGGGATGTATGGAAATTTCCTTTGGAGATAGGAAGATACAATTGGATATCTTCAAGGCAACAAAGTCATTTGATTGTAGTTGGGTCGAGGAATGCGAGCTCGTGGAAACCATGGTTGAAGAATTCCTGGCTGTAAGCTCTTTAGAGGACCATCTGATTCAACCAGTTATTGACTACCCTTACCCATCCCAATCTCTAGAGGTTGCAGAACTAATTACCACCGGCAACCTCCATTAGAGGAGATTGATGTCACTCAACTCCCTCCCTTCCCTTACCCGTCAAACATTGTACCATTTGCACCTAAACTGAAACCTTTGCCTAATAACATTAAGTACGTCTTCCTTGGACCTAATCATACTTTCCCTGTGATTATCAATGCACACCTGACTAGGGACCAAGAACTTAGGTTGACTACAACTCTTTTTGTGCATTGGGCAGCAATTGGGTGGACAATTTCTGATTTAAAGGGAATTAGCCCTACCTATTGTACTCCCAAGATCTATTTAAAAGATGGGGCTCAACCTTCTCACCAAATGCAAAGGCGACTGAACCCGAACATGCGAGAGGTCGTTCAAAAAGAAGTAATCAAGTGGCTTGATGCGGAAATCACCTACCCGATTTCTGATAGCCCCTTGGTGAGCCCTACTCAATTGGTACCAAAGAAGACTGGGCTCATTGTGGTCACAAATGGCTTGGGCGAATCCATCCCCACCCGCACCACCACTGTGTGGTGGGTGTGTATTGACTATAGGAAGCTTAATGAGGCCACTAAAAAGGACTATTTCCTCCTGCCATTCATTGACTAGATTCTCGAATGATTGGGAGGGCGGAAATATTTTTTCTTCTTGGATGGATATTCAAGATATAACCAGGTTGCTATTGCTCCAGAGGACCAAGAGAAGACCACGTTCACTTGCACGTATGGCACGTTTGCATTCCATCGTATGCCATTCAGGTTATGCAACGCACTCGATGTTTATAGTGAAATTATCGTTTAAGATATATGTCGTAGTATAGTTGACAAAATTACGCAAAACATTTAAATTTATAAAACTTAGATTCAAGAAGTGGAGTCCGAGGTCATTCGCAGGAAGCAAATGGAATTCATACACTAATCTCAATTCAGAATAAATGAGCGCAATAAATTAAGTGCAATAAAAGATATGCAATGAATAAAACTTGTCAGATTGATATTCAATGTATCTCAAAAGGTAATGGGATAAAAAGAATTAGAAAGATAAAGCAATGATGATTTAAATCACCAATTATTCCTCTTAATTAAGCATATATCCTAAGCATTCAAATCATTCAAATAAATCAAAAGTATTCCTCAATCAAGTAATCCATATCAACTTAGGTACTTAAATGTTCACACAGTAACCAGAATGCTTCAGATGACAAAACAATGCATTAGACGCCTTATTAGAAGTGGCATAGCACCATAGAAGACACACAAGGATGCCAAAGCATTCTTCTCTTCAAGGCATATAAGGGCAACTTAGAGGCTAAGTGTGAGCCTTTTCCTTCAGCACATGCCCCGAGGCATTTCAAGACGAAGCAAAACCCTCCCCTCCTCTCACAAATCCTCTTCTCTCTCTCAAAACCAGGGTTAATCAAATCCGGACTCAGGTAATTGGGTCATGAATAGTGGCCAGACCCACATGCGTGGATCGTAGGCGAGGCATGCTCGGGCATGTGTGCAGGGGACCTGACCCCCCAATGTCTTGGGCGAAAGGGCTACAGTGCTTTCTCATTTTGTATCCAGTCGTAAGCACCTCAGCCCACGTTGTGGGACTAAAGTGGGGTGCTTCTCCTTCATGCGATGCAGCAGAGGTCATGTCTCCAATTGAAGTAGTTGCCGGTGCTCTTATCTTAAGTTAAGGGCCTGGATGGCTTCGTCAAGGTGCCCCACTCCAGTGGTGGTCAATGCTGGTGAGGATGGCAGCCAGAGTATAGTGGGCAGAACCGGTGATGGTGGTGGCGACAAGCGACGATGGTGAAACCTGAAAGGAGGAATACAGGCTCAAAAGCCCCAATTAGATGGTCCAGGAGGATTGTCGAAGGACGGCGAAGGTGGTGGCAATGTTGGTTTGGGGTTTCGTGGTCAGGCGAGGTTGGCCGAAGTTGGAGAGGACAAACGGTGGATGGGTTGTCCAGTGGGGAGGAGTGGATGGAATGCGAAATAAATAGAGGGGTTTTGTTGGTGTAAGCATGACGAAGGTTTTGGGGGTGGTCGCATGGAGTTTGGTGGTCTGTGGAGTGCGGATGGCTTCGCAGGAGGCTTGGCTGGACATGGGGAAGACGAAGGGGGAGGTGGTGGATTGTCGGTTGAAACAGGAGAGGGAGGAGTTGAACCTAATCTAGAGAAGGAGAGGAAGGAGATTACCTAGCTAAAGGATGAAGGCGATGTCGAGAGGCGCTGGTTGTGATTGGTCGAAGCCGGGGAAGGCGAAGGCCCCGTTGAAGGGATGCAGTGACGACGAAGGGGTAGATGACCTCTGCTTTGGTCGACGAGAGGCAGAGGAAGGAGAGGAAGGTCGGAGTCGGGCCAATTTGGCTGTTGGTTGCCCTGAAGAAGCTGTTGAGGTGGGTCACCGGAGTCGAGCCAGAGGGCAGCCAGAGAAGGGAAGAACTGAAGGTTTCTAGGCCTAAACTCGACTAAGAAGCATAGTGAAAGATGCGTAAGCCTATATAAAGCTCAACTATGCCTCAATCAAGAGGAATTATCGCGATTTCTCCGTGATTTGGCTTGGGTTTCAAAGTGAATTTTTGGAGCTTCGCTTGAGCTCCACGCTTCAAATCTTGGCTCAAGATTGCGTTCAAACATCCTCTCCTGGTCTGAACACGAATCCCACCGATTTTGGTGTGATTTGGTGAGGATCTGATGGAGATCTCATTGAATCATCGTCGGTGGGGTTGAGTTTAGGAGTTTAGGTTGAAATCAGGCGGAAGGGGGCTTTTCGTGAAGAAGATGACAAACTTGGGGGGCTAAACATAAGGAATTTCAAAAGCTAGGGGCTTAGATGTGAAGAATAGAGTTTTAAGGGACTATATTGCAAAGTAGGTCAAGATGGACTCTGATTGAGCACAAATTTTGGTACCAACCTAATTTGGATCCAAAGAATCTGATGGTGTAGTCAAATTTCAATTTTGACCAATTTTGACTAGGAAATTTGCTCAGAAATCTAAATTAGGGTAGAAATCTGTTTGTGACTATTTAAGGTCATAATAGGTTCAAATGATCAAACCAAAGATACCAAACCTATGGGAATATTTTTCTATGAATTTTTGGCAGCTTAGATGAATTTTATCCTGACCAAAACCTCTTTAATTTAAGTAGGCTTGAAATTAGGGTTTTGTGTTTTGATTTGGTTCTCGAAATGCATGAAACCTTGTTTCTATCTGTGTGGATCCACTTATTAGACTTTAATACTCATTTAACCTTAGATTAACCCCTGGGAAATCCCATGGTTACTCTACTTTCATGATGTGATGTCAAAACTGTAGAATTAACTCTGATTTAATGTTCTTCTCTCAGAATGGATTTGAATGGAATTATGGCTCTTAGGCGATTATGTAGGAGCATTTATCACTTTATTATGACTAATTAAAGCTAGTTATGGCTCATGATGGTGTTACTATCATACCCCCATGCCTAACCTTTGCTAGTCCTAACAAAATCTTATGGAAAGGACTAGATCTCTAGACCATGCATTTGATGATCAGATGCCTGATTTGTCCATTCTCTAGAAGTTAGCTTAGAATGCCAGCAATAGACCTAGAGGTACTCAAGTATCAATCAAAATCCAAACCTAACCAACTTCAGCCTAGGTCTACCGCGAAGGTTTCTAAGGCCCGCAAAAACTGTCCAAAGGTTCGTTGAACTCAGCGGTTAAAGCACCCATGCATAGATGTAATATGCCTAGGTTCAGTTTGCTAGTGCATTTTTAGTAAGAGAGAGATAGAAGGATTTTTCATTTGGAGAGTTTTCTCTCTTTTCTTTTTATTTTCCCTAGATTCAGCCTCGAATTGGCCCTAAACACGGTCTGTATCGGATTCCTTATCCCCACCATCAATCCTCGATGGGTCCTTGGCTTTCAATGCTTCAGGAGAGCACCGCACATGGCAACCCCTAGAACCCTGGCTTTCGACACTTCAGGATAGTGTCGCTCATGGCATTTTGTAGCTTAATTCAGGCCCTGGCAATCAACATTTCAGGATAAATTCGCCCATGGCACCTAAACCTGCACAAGGTTCTTACATGCCCCCAGTAGGATATTTAGATATCCTAGGAGATAAGCACTGCTGAGGCGATATGTTCTTACGCATCTTCGAGGGGAATTTCCCACCTCTCCACATCGGGAACTCGTTCAATCAATTTGTGTTGCTGAGCTGCTCCTAAGCTAGATTTTCAAGATGATTTTTCAGAATAGAACACTTTTGGTATGATTTTCTTTATTAAGCTCACTGAACCATACTTAGTGTGTGATTTTGGGCACTTAGGTTACCAAGTTACGCAAACCAAAGGGCAGGCAATGGGGTCGAATAAATCCTAAGCCTTAGACCTACTACATCAGCGTCGCACTTTCCTCAACCTCTTGAGGACTAATCCAAATCTTAACAAATACGTGAATGTTTAAGTCCTAAAACAAGCCCAAGAGGCCTAATATCATCACTGATTACTAATCTCCTTGTCTCTATCATTTCAGGACTTAGTCTTTCTTTTGATTAGGTCTAGAACTTAAGTAAATCCTATAATCATTTGCTATGGCTATCATTTTTTTTTTTATTTTGCTCCTTTTTGACATTTGAATCTCCTTTTGCACTCAATTCACAAAATTTTCTCCCCTTTCTCCAATTTTTTTCTTTTTCATCTTTTTTATTTTTTATCATTTTTGAATATGTATTTTTTTGTGAGAACCCCTTAGAATTGAATTTCCATATGTTTGCAATTTAACACTCTCCCATGACTAAGTTTTGCAATGTCCTCATTGTAAACTAGGAGGGTATAAATTCAGTTTGGTTCAAAGAATTAGAACAAGATCAATGGGTGGGTGAACGGGTCAGAATGACTGTTACAGATGATTTCAAACTTTGATACGAATACCGAAGGTGGAGTCGGTTGTTCTAAAGTTGAACTTAGAAGTGCAGTAGGAGCGTATTTCAAAAGAATGATCAAAAGGGTCTTAGGTTTTTGGAATGACGAGTTGCCTCCCGTTAAGCGCTAAATTCAATTCCTTCAGCAGAGTAGAATGTGGTCAAGGAGAAGGAGCAGTCAAATTAGAGGAATTTTGTAGAACAAGCACTTTGATAAGTAGCCTAGTTGGTCCAACCAGGTGCTTGTTCAGATTAACAGGCTGATGATGCAGACCAAACCCAATTAGTCTGGTGGGTTGATGGATGTGAATCAATAAATGTGGAGCCCACCAGATACTTTGAAGCTCAAAAAGATGTGGAAATGTGAATCGTAGGTTTGGCTGAACCGGCTCAACTTGATCAAAGTAGGGATCCTCAAAAGAAAATGGATCTGTAGAGGATGTAAGAACCCTACAGGTAAGATCAGAGAAGGATAAGAGTGATTAATGATCTGATCAATGTCTGATACCTGATCAAAAGATGGAGGTGAATCATGTGCATCGGATCTAAGAGAGGTGAATCAGAGTAGAAGTTGATTCCGGAGGCAAGTCAGGGTTGGGATCGGATTTTGAAAAGCTCTGGCTTTGGATCGAAAGGTGTAGCTTCTTTAAAATCTGGGTGCAAAGAGGGCTCTTCTAGAAATGATTCAAAGATAGGTTCATCTAAAGAGTCTTCTTGATATTCATTCAAATCAAATGTAAATGCCTGGAGAGTGCTTATATGATCATAGAATTCTAAGTCAGTAAAATATTTGAACTCTGGCTTGTGGATACTCTCAGCACTTACTGTTTCTGATTCCTGTAGATCATAACAGAATGATTTCAACTCAATAAAACATGATTTTGAATCAATGATCTCGAGAACAAAGACCTCAGAGTTAGACTCAAAGAGCGGGTCATGGATGCTGAGGTCATAGGCTGGCTCATAATCATCAGAAAACAAATATTCTTCGTAATCATAGTGTGATTCGAAATCATCGAAGAATCTGCAAAAATCAATTTCTGAACCTGATTCCAGATCGGGATTTCTACCATAGAATGAATCATGATGCGTAGAATCAACAACCTGACTTGGATCTAACTTAATCTCAAATTTTGAGCTCAAAGAAGTGTCCTTATTAGGCATAGGCTCAAGTTCTTGGCTCCTAGGGTAGACCCAATCAAATCCCAACTCTTCCAACTACTCTATTTCTGTATCATAAATCGGTGTGACTTCCGAAAAACCAATTTGAACCTCTGAGGAGTTTGGAGAAGTGTGATCATCAAATATGGGCGCAGACTCATAGTCCAGATCTAAAATCCTATTCTCATCACATTGGGCCTCTTCATTATCCTTAATAGGTTCAGATCTAGATTCTAGGTTAAAGGTAGGGATTGGGTCACTAGAATCTGGACTTGGTTCTATTGGAATGTCAGAATCACTCTCGGGGATTACCTTAACAAGATAAGGTTTGGGAATTACATCATCGAGAGGTTTTGATTCAAGCTTACTATAGGTGTTTGGGAAATCAAGGCATGGTGGACCAGCTTCATGGCTCTCCAAAGTTGGTTCATAATCGAGAACACCTGCAATTGGATCCTCCCAACCCACATCAAGATTTGGCATGTCAATCTGCACAAAGTTTGAATCTAATTCCATTTGGGTTGGGTTCCACAACAACCTCTATTTTCAAACCCGGGCTCTAGGAAATCATATTGATCCTCAATATTGCTCTAAGATGGCTCATCAATCTCTGAATGTTGATATGGGTATTTTTTATCAATGTCTTTGATGGCATTGCCATTATCCTCTATAACTAACTTAATTTGGCTAAGTTTTAAGGTTAAATTCACCTAATTAATACATTGAAAGGGTATAACTCAATCAGGGTTGTAGAGAGAGAAAGTAACAAAAAAAGGAGTTAATTCTGCAATTTCCACGAATAATTATAAATGCAAAATAGCTGGAGGGTAAAATTATGATTAATTAAAGGTTAATTTAGCATAATCATCCTAAAGATGGGTTGATGCTGAGGGATTTAGGATTTTCATTCAAATTGAATGTCAATCCTTAATCAAATTGACGAATTTCGACCCTGCTTCAATTAAAATAGTTTCGATGGAAATAAATGTAATCTAAATTTTCTAAAACTCCTTTAAAAATATTTTATAAGGTTTGGCACAGTCACTTTGATAATCAAAACCTGTTTTGACCTAAAACAGAATTATAGGCAGGAATCTAGTACATTTTGGATCTAATTGTAAATTGACCATGCAAACCACATCAAAACCTAAAATTTAAGTCACCATTAAAATTTTCATGTCTAAATTAGGTTACCATTAAAATTTGAGCTCATGTCGACTTCATCTTCGTCAACTTTGCAATTTGGCCCTAAATACTTGATTTCATTGCAAAGGACCCCTAACTTTTGAATTTTTATTGCAAAATGCCCCCTCCAGCACCAACCTCACCTTCCACCTCCGCAACCTTCAGCCATCATCTCCGATGAGGCAACTCGCGCACCTACCGCTCCTTTCCTCGCGTGCAAACGAGCTATAAACCTTCGCCATCGCACGACGCTTCTTGTCATCGAGATTCGACTGCATTTCCCACCCTTCTCCTTAGCTGCGACCACCTCTTCGTATCCGACCCCGGGGACCCCTCCATTCTCTTCGTCCGCGCACGCTCCGACCTCAAGAGCAACGCCACCACCTTCCTTCGATCGTCGTCAGTCAAAGCATAGCCTCTTCCTCCCTTTTCCTCGCTGCTGGTCACCTCTCGTACTTCTTCCTCATGACCGGAGATCACGCCGGCCACCTTCTCATCCTCCTCATCGTCTTCTAGGTAGATCTCTTTCTTCCTTTCTCCCTCTAGATTAGTTTAGGTCTCTTAAATCCAAGATTCAACCTCCCCGACGACCTCCTCTCCTTCGTCTTCCTCCCGGGCGGCGAGACTCCAGCGAACACACCCACCTTGCTCGACACCGTCTCACGCACCGTTGACCACCCCATAAGCTCCACCTCGACGAGAGGAGCAAAAGCCCTCTCCCTATTGGAAGTTTCATTGCCACCGATCCTCCGTTGGACACCCACGTTCGCCGGCATCTTCCTCGCCTCCGTTGGCCACCTCCGAGCTTCCTCACACCAAATCAAGGCCATGACCACCTTTAGTACATCGCAGCGGAGCTTCCCAACCCCTTAAAAGCGAGCTTCAACACCCCTTACGCAAAGTCGGCCAACCCATCAACAATGGGTTCGCCGGCCCTCCACTGGTCACCTCCATGCATCGCCACACCAACCCAATGACTCCACCTTCAGCTCACCACGTGGAATCTCCTCGACACCTTGGCTTGAATTTTGGAGCTCGGAACCTTGCCGACTCCATCCACCAATGACGGCCTGAAGAAGAAAAAGAAGAAGGGCAGGGACTCCTTTGCAAAAGAAAGGAAAGTTGCAGGGACCAAAGGGAAAGGATCCAAGGACCTAAAGGCAAGAAAGTCAATCTCTTTAAGGACTGATTTGTAGTATTGGTGAATGCAGTTTAAATTTTGATTTTAAGTGAATTGATATTCCCTAATCTCATGTAAACTTTATTGATATCAATTATTTGATTCATATTCACATTCGAGGATCCTTAATTGAGTAACAAAATGAAATTTTCTCTACTGAATTAGTAAGATTGTGTGAGAAATCTTTACATTTCAAACTAGATTCAGGTTGACAGAATTTGACTTATCATATCTAGTTTCCACGTTTCATAGCCTAAATAGTGATATTCACACATTCAATTTGCTCCCAGAGACGACCTCGGATTTTCTGATTAATTCGAGTTATAAATTTAAATGTTGATTCACTTTGGTCACCTATACTACGATGCACATTTTTAAAACACGATGGAGGCGAGTAAACATTTTGGTGTCATTGACGAGGAGCAATGCAAAATTATCACTATTCTTGAGAATATTTCTGTTAATACATCTACTTGGTTTTAATTATGATTTTTGAGAGAAAAAATTGCATATGGAGCTTAAAGAGGACAATCACTTCACAGACAGGTAATCTTCTTCCTTTCTTCTTAATCCCCTCTTTCATAATATAGATAAAAAGAAGGAAGAAAAAGATGAGAAAAAAGAAAAAACTTTAGGATTCTACCTTGCTTATTATTATAGAATTATCAATTGTGGCAAGTTATTTTCTGAGAATTAATTGTGAGATTCGATTGCAGATTGGAACACACAATACCTAAAATTTATGTGCCTATTAGGGACTTAACTTAAATTGCTTAGCACATTTAGACTATCAACTTCTTGATTGAATCCAATGTGTTAATTTCAAATTGGACTCCATTGTAGAGCCAAATTAGGGTTACAACTTTAGGGTCTTGACATGTTAGTGCATATTCACAGAAGTTATAAAGGAAAATAATTACCCGCATTGTGTGCTACCCCAAGACATGTTTGAATTGATTTAAGAAGTGAACCCTAAAATACAGGCTTTATGATCACTTGAACACTAAAATTGAGGCTTAATAACTTGTTTGCGAACCAAATCAAGGGTGGTTCAGGTGAGTTAACTTGGATTTCATCCTTTAATCATAGTACAGGTCAGGTGAAGTTGGTTCACATTGTGAATCAATCAACCTAAAATTAGGTCACAATTTGGAATCAAACTCTAAATCAAGTGATAATTAATGGCACATGCACAATTAGGCTTTAAAATTGATAGACTTAGGGCTTAATTCACACGTGTCCGGTCTACTTGGAACTGTAGTGACAAGAAAGGTTAGGTGGGGGAAATCTTGTAACCCGTGGGGGCGCTCTACCTTGTAGGGGTCTTCACGGGACTCTCCCTTTTTGGCTGCCCAAATAATTCTTGGGTGGGTGGAGTTGTTATCAAGAGGCCAATTTGCCTCAAATTAGCCATAGTCATCTAATTAATTTGGGTGCCTTGATTGAGTCCTATTCATTTCCAGTCCCTCTTATCTTTTCTATAGTACGTGCACAGAAGGGGGTCTTTATGACCTACCTTAAGGCCTCCGTTAGAATCCAATCTGGATCGAGGTCAAGCCCCGATTATCGTGTGTGTGTCTGATCCAGTTAGATTCTCAAAATGGATTTGAATGGAATTATGTCTCTCAAGCGATTATATAGGAGCATTTATCACTTGATTATGACTAATTAAAGCTAATTATGGCTCATGATGGTGTTACCATCACCCGCTACCTTTCAGCGTTGCATGTTGGCCATCTTCTCGGAGATGGTAGGTGAAATTTAGAGGTCTTTATGGATGATTTCTTCATTTTCGGAGACTCATTTGACCATTGTCTTAGCAACCTGGAGAAAATTTTGAAACGATGTATCGAAGTCAACCTAGTTTTAAGCTGGGAAAAGAGCCACTTTATGGTTCAAGAAGGGATTGTCCTTGGTCACATCGTCTCGCATAGGGGTATAGAAGTTGCCCGAGCTAAGGTTGATTTAATGTCCAAACTTCTACCTCTTAGCTCTGTCAGGCAAATCAGATCTTTCCTAGAACACATTGGCTTCTATAGAAGGTTCATAAAAGATTTTTCCAAGCTATCCAAGCCCTTGACTGAACTTCTAGCCAACGATGTGCTTTTTGACATGACACTTGATTGCATCAAGGCCTACACCACCTTAAGGGATACAGTCTCGACTGCACATTTTTTACAACCCCTGGACTGGTGTCAAGACTTTGAAATAATGTGTGATGCATCAAACTTTGTGATTGGAGCAGTCCTAGGATAAAGATAAGAGAAGAAACCCGCGGTGATCTATTATGCGAGCAAAACTTCGAATGAGGCTTAACGGAATTACACTATCATGGAAAAGAGTTGCTTGCCATAGTTTTTGGATTGGAAAAGTTTCGATCATACTTTCTAGGATCCCATGTGATCATTTACACTAACCACTTGACTATCCGGTATTTGTTGGCCAAAAAGGATACTAAATCCAAGCTGACCAGATGGATCCTACTCCTGTAGGAATTTGACTTGGAAATACGCGACAAGGACGGATCCAATATTGTTGTAGCAGACCAGTTATCCAGACTTTACCTGGAACATATTGGACCTTCATTGCCCTTAACTGACACATTTCTTGATGAATAGAGTCTAGCTATGCATGGAAAGAGTCCACCCTGGTATACAGACTTAATTATTTAGTGGTAGGGCAGATTCCTCATGGTTGGTCTAGACAGCAGGAGGATAAGTTTTTGGCTGAGGCCAAACATTTTTTCTAGGATGATCCTATGTTGTTTAGGCTTTGTGCTGATCAAATCATTAGGAAGTATATCCCTAAAGAGGAGGTCCAAAGTGTACTATCCTTCTATTATGACCAATCCTGTGGTGGCCACTTCTCTAGGAAGTAGACGGCTATAAAAGTTTTACAGTCTGATTTTTATTGGCCATCACTATTCAAGGATGCAGGTAACTTTGCGAAGACTTGCACTAGATGCCAGACCCTAAGGACCATGACCAAAAAAGATATGATGCCTCTACACCCATTCTGATCATCGAAATATTTGATGTCTGGGGCATCGATTTCATGGGTCCCTTCCCACCCTCAAACGGCTTCGAGTATATACTAGTCTCAGTGGACTACGTCTCAAAATGGATCGAAGCCATACGTACCTGAAAATGCAACCATAAGGCTATCATGGACTTTGTTAAGAAAAATATCATTTCCCAATTTGGGATACCTAAGGCCATGATCAGCGATGGTGGGAGTCACTTTATTAATGCCCAATTTTGTGCCTTACTTAAGAAATATGGGGTCACTCACGCATTGCCACCCCATATCACCCGCAAACGAATGAACAAATTGAGGTCTCAAATAGGTAGATTAAGAATATTCTGCAAAAGACTGTGAGACCTGATCAGAAGGATTGGTCCACATGATTGAATGATGCCCTTTGGACATATAGGACCGTTTTTAAGACCCTGATAGGCATGTGACCATATCGATTGGTCTTTGGCAAAACTTGCCACCTTCCGGTCGAGTTGGAGCGTCGAGCATACTGGGTCATTAAGCAGTGTAATATGGATTCCCAGATGACCGAAACTCAAAGGAAGCTCCAACTCTCCGAGCTCGAGGAGATCCATCGGGATGCTTATGAGAACAATTGACTTTATAAGGAGAAGATGAAAGCTATCCACGACAAGCACATTAATAGAAAAACCTTCGAGCCAAATCAGCAAGTCTGGCTTTTTGATGTAAGACTTAAGCTCTTTCCCAGGAAACTGAGATCTAAGTGGATGGGACCATATCAAGTGGTCAGACCTTATCCTAACAGGGCGGTAGAAATTGCTAATCCCAAGATTGGGTAAACCTTTACAGTTAATAGCCAAAGATTGAAGCATTTTCTTACCTAGATTCCCCCAAAGAAAGTTGTAACCCTCATTGAGGGTTAAACTGAAACTTCACCCAGCTGTAAGAAATAAACTCAGCACTTCCTGGGAGGCAACCCAGAGGTTCCAAGCTGACCGGGTACACAATTACAACTCAGGTGATTTCTTTCCTTGCCCTCTTGCATGCATTTAATTTCCAATGAGGACATTATCCAAGATAGGCATGGGGGGTGATAATTCTCATGATCTGAGTACAAAATTGTCAGCTTGAACTAGCTTTTATTTCTTTTTATTCAAAAAAGAAAATAAAAGAAAAGAAAACTTAGGTATTAAGAGTGTGTCAACTTTAGTAAATGATATGTTAGGGACATGAACGCTTAGACTCTTCAGGTCTTCGAACTTAATCAATCTGGGTGTCCACTAAACTGTGGACTAGTTCTCGAATCCTTGCCACCATAATTTATATTAATCCAGTCAATAAAGTAAGATGATAAGTATACGACTTATCAATCTGCCCTTTGATTTGGGGGGATTTTTAGTCTAAGAATCTTCACACATTTTGCACAGACTCATTCATTGGCGATTCTAACGGAAATTGGGTAGCTAATGAACCTTCTAGGGTGGTATGGCTAGCAAGTTGTCGGTGGTAACAGCTCATTTGCCGGTTGTCAAGAGTCCAGCTACTGAACCATTCTCTTTTATTGCCTTTAGGTAAATCTTAGATCAAGGAAGCTACTAACTTAAAAAAAAAAGAAAAAGAAGAAGAAAAAGGAAAAAAAAATAAGCCATACTTCACTGCACGAGTATGGCTGGCAAGTTATCGGTGGTAATAGTTCATCGACCGGTTGTCTAGAACCTAGCTCATGAAATGCACAAAAATTCCAAAATACTTAGGGAAAAAGCAGGGAAGTAGAATAAACCGGGGAGATATACACTGGGTTCGCCCTTATGTTGACCCCATAATTAAAAAAATATAAAAAAAATAAGGAGAAAGTTACCAATCGGAAAGGTAAACCTTGAGGCATAATTTTTAGGTCACCTAGGGGCATAGAAATCCGAAGTCCATTTTAATTGTTGTTGAGTGAATCTATCACAATTTTCACGACAAGATGCTTAGCACTTAGAGTCCCTTTCGAGTCTTGCGTGAGTTGGGTAGTTGTAAAAAGTTATCCCAAAATACTCAACTCAAAAAATAAAAAAAAATAGAAAAGATGAAAAAGAAAAAAATTTATATTTGTTTCTATATAGAATAAGGCGAGAACTCGGGCGATCTGTATTTTGGTAGGCAAACCAGGTGCTGTTGAGTCTCTGCGAGTTAGGTTCTTAGCAGAAATTTCCTCTTGTTGACAAGTAACTTCTGCCTAAGTGATCAAATCTTGATTCTATTTTTATACATAGAATTTAGGTTAATTTTGCTAGGGAGTAGCAAAAGATAGGTATGGGAGTATGATAAACTTGCATGTATTCATGATAAAATACCTACTTATAACAGTCCTTAAGCTTAGCATTGCACTACAAAGTATAAATACTGCATAAAATTCATCATATTGCATTTAGTGTGATGTGTATAAATTGTACAGCAATTAATGCATTACTGTGGCCAGGGAACAGGCGTGACATTTTGAAGCTTTAAATTCAAAATCCAATTGTACAGATGAATCCAGAGCAACGATCACAGTTTGGCAGTGTGGAAATCATCTCGATTCGAGCACCGTGGCATCCTCTACAAGCAAGGAAAGGTGGACGATCCAGATGGTGCCATGTGGCAACATCCAGATCGCCCAAGGTCACCCGGCATTCCTCCAAAGGCCTTCCAACATGCAATCTTAGTCGTTGGATGAAAATCCAATGGCTGAGAAGCCACCTCCATTGTGCATCCATAGCCTTTCCTCTCGACACTTGCACAGGTGTGGCTCATTGGTTGAGGCACACATTCCCAAATTAGGGGCGTAAGTTCGAAACCTGCAAAGCCCCCAATTGGCAGCAGTAGCACACTGCGCTAGCGTATGTGTGCAACAAGGATGCACGAAGCACGCACTAACGCAGCGCATAGCATAGCACAACCAACGTGCGCACACGACAAGGCAGTGCATAGCACGCACCAGCAATGCTACGCACGATCTCCAGCGACATTCGCAACATTTATGGACGTCACTAATTGCCCATATGCGGGAAACTCTTCCTCCACTATATAAACCCACCTACACCTCCCCATCTTTGATCATCTTCTACCAAGCAACTCCACCACTCCGTAAAGTATCCTAGCAAGGTCCCGTAGACGCCACGCCGCCGACGGAAGCCCCTCCACCATCGTCGTTGCTTCGCCTCTCCATTTAGCTACTAGTTTCCTTAGTTTAATATTTTTGTTGCTTTAAGCTTTCATCTATTATTATAGCTGTACAACTATTCCTCTTATGCAATATATTATCATTCTCTATCATTATGTTTGTGTTTCTCTCATAGTTAGTAAGCATCACTTCAGCATGAATTTCTAACCCTATCTCTCTCTCTCTCTCTCTCTCTCTCTCTCTCTCTCTCTCTCTCTCAAGCGAACAAAACAAAATATTTTGTAACTATGAGCGATTAAATTATTCAGATATCTGCCTCCCTGTGTTTGACACTTATACTCACTTTTGATTAATCTCTTTAAAATTGATGCCATAAAAGTACACTACAACGAACAAATTATCTAAACGCTTTTCACGACGTCAACCCCTCACCCCAAAGGAATATTCACAATCAAATCAATGTGCAAAACACTGATTGAGGAAGGATATAAAGTCCTTGAGCAACAATAGAAGCATTGCAGCATACTATGGACTTGCAGTTCACTTCAACCTAGCGTGAAGTATTTTCTTTGGAAACTACTCATAGAATGTTTGTCATTGGGAGATATCTTGGCATGCAGAATACCAGGATACCAGAACATTTGTATCTTGTGTAACTCCTGCCCCGAAACAAGAAAACACTTATTTTTGGAGTGCCACTTTGCCCGTGCTCTTTGGTTTGACTTGGGAATCAAATCCCATGAGATTGATCTCCAGGCGGTGGAATTTTTGTTTCAAGGAATAGGCACTCGGAATCCCCTTTTCTTTGAAGCCTGGAGCATTTTGTATCAAATTTGGTTGGCTCATTGTAAGAAGAAATACAGCTCCAAATCACCTGAGGCGTACTGCATTTTTAGAAGAATTTTGCACAGCAACTGCAAGAATTATGGGACACAGAACGATGGAAACGCAAGCAACTCCATGAAGCAAAATGAACCAGTTCAAAGGCATGACGCCCAGCTCCATTTTCAGCTTAATGCAGGCGTTGAAATATAAGTGAATGCGGCCTACAAAAATGGAATTACTATTGCTGCTTCTGTTGGTTTATTACCTGTAGGTTTTTTCTTTAATGTCGTGGCAATCAAAACCAAGGATGCTTCACCTGAAGACGCTAAGCTAAGCGCAATTGAAATTGGTGTGGACTTGGCAGACACCTATGACTGCTACAGAGCATCCATTATCAACGAATGTGTCAATGTGGTACAAATGATGTTGGGCAGCCAGGAGCCTAATTGGAGGAAAAATTCGAGAATTCTCAAATGCAGGCAACTTTTACCATCCAATGGCAATCTTACTCTTGTTAAAGTCTCTAGGATGAGAATGCATCTTGCACACACTCTTGCCACTGGTTGTACCAGGAGAGGGGCAGTAGGAAGGAGTAATATGATTTGGCCAAATTGAGATTGTAGGAAAGCATATATTTCACCCACTCATAGCGATCTCATTTAATCCCTTATCCTATTTAGTGTTTAAATAAAAATGTGAGTATAGATATGGAGGCCGTTCATGAGAGGGTTGGTGATTTGTGGGTTCAAGCAAAGGGTCATAAGCAGCTGGATATCCAGCAAGTGGGGATATCCGGACTTGAACATTGTTCACACTAGGAAGGAAGCTATTAGTACAAAACGATGTTGTTCTCTATTCTAAGCACGATCTAGTATAAAACGATCTTGTTCTCTATTGTGGTCATCTAGAGCTTGTTTATGGTGGAGGTTATCCCCTCTTTTGGGGGAATAACCCTCATTTACAGAGGAGATAACCCCCATTTCTATAGCTTGTTTATGGTGGGGGTTATCCCCACTTTTGGGGGAATAACCCTCATTTAGAGAGGAGATAACCTCCTTTTACGTTATGAGATAACTCAACCCCTGATGGCTTCTTTATCTCAAGATAAGCTAACCTGCATTGGTGTGGGTTTAACTTATCCCCTAGCTTATCCCTAAGTTTATTTCCCGTATTCTAACCTCAATTCTCAAGTCTGTTAACACCCTATCCTCCATTCTAACCCCTATTCTTAAGTAAGCATCTCCCTTTCACATTACAGGATAACCTCCATTCTTAAACTCCCGTTCAATAAACACAAACAGGGATTAACTCATGTTCTCAAGTAAACACAAATAAGGATTATCTCCTGTTGTAAAGAAGTTATCTCAAGTTAGCTATCCCCTACCTGATGCAAAAAGTACACGATTTGTTAAAGATGAGAATTAATATCGTTGCAACGCGTATAAATCAATCAACTTTTAAATTTGTAAACCTAGATAGCGAGTATATCTAGAGTTGTCCAAGGAAGCAACTTTAGTTAAGATATAAAACTCTCTCTCTCTCTCTCACCAACTCAAATCTTCTTTTTGTAGTTTTGGTCTTTGTGATTTTTTTGGGGTTTTTCAAAATATGGGCAACTAGAAGTGAAAGCAATTAAGCTGAAATGTGAGAATAAAACGAAACAATTGGTCTTCCTAAGCACACTCTAGGAACGTGTGACCTAGAGTAATTAGGAAGGGGGTGTGAAGTGCACCATGAAATTAAAAGAATCTTGAATTGAAACACATAAAATATGAAAGGCACTTGATATTAATAACGGAGATACTTATCTTTACAAACACTTGCAGAGGAATGCTTCTACAAAAATAAAGACAAAGTATAAAGAAATAGAAAATCTTCCGAGTAAATCTGAAGAAGAGGAATCTCCTTGTTCCAAGTACAACAGCTCCTGGACTTGAAAAGGAGTTCTTCTTGCTCCTTCCTTGAATGCTCCTCCTCTCTTGCCTCCTCCAAGGCTGGACGTCTACCACCCTCTCTTCTCTTATGCCTGGTCGTCCTCCTAAAGTAGAGTGCTCCTTGGCATGGAACCAAGGAAGAGGGAAAAAGAAGATGGACACTAGGAAGACAAGGTAGCCTTCCTAATCACCTTCCAATTCCCTCCTCCTTAGCTAGCTATATAGCTGGATATATGTAGAGAATTAATGTAGCCAAGGATGGGGTTTATGGTGGTGGTTAGTGGTGTTGGCGCCACCTTAGGGTTCTAGAAGGGTGGTGGTTGGCACCAAAAAATGGAGGGCTAAATGTGTGTTTGAAGTGGTGGTTATGGGATTAATGGTTAGGAAGGGTTGGCACCAACCTAAAGGATGTAAAGGGGGGTGGTCATGATGGAAAGTTGCCATCAAGTTGGCACCAAGATGAAGGGATTCTAGAAGGGTTTATTTTGGTGCCAAGATGGAGGGTGTGGATGTGCTTATGTCGAGGTGTAGGGTAGGGATTAAGGGTGATTTTGGCACCACCTTTAAATGTGGTTAAAGGTGGTGATTATGGTAAGAAGAGGTGCCTATTTTGGCACCAAAAGGAAGGGGTGTAAGGGGGGTTGGTAGTTATAGGTTTTGGCACCAAAAGGACGAGATGTAGGTGGTGCTTTTGGTGGAGCTAAGGATGGAGGTGGTCGACCATGGTAGGAGCTAGGGTAGCTAGCAAGGTGGAACTAGCTTAGCTAGAAAGTAGTGTAGGGTAGTATAAGTAGGAGGTAGGAGGAGCTATATTGGAGTTGTCTTGAACTTCATGGAGGTGAACTGTAGCTGAAGGAGGTCTTCTTGTGAACTCAGCTACTAGCTTAGCTAACTAGTTCTTTGCTAGTAGCTAGGCTAAGTAGGGTGAGCTAAGTTGAGCTAGACTCAACTAATCTGGAGCTGTGAGCTGAGTCTGATATGCCTGAAGACTTCCTAGCTAGCTTAGGTTTAGTAGCTAAGCTCAACTATGTTGATCTAAGTTGAGTCTTTATGAGCTTGAGATGAATTGACCTGAGCTACTTAGTGACTCTTCAGCTAACTTAACTTGGCTAGTTGAGGACTAGTAGCTAAGCTAAGTTGTGTTGAGCTGCCATGAGTTGGGAGGAGCTAGAATGAGCTGGATCCAACTAAGGTGAGCTGGATTGAGCTGGGATCCAGTTAGAATGAAGCTCTATCTTCTTCTTTGTTTTTGCCTTTCACATTGCCAAGGTTTAAGTGGTTTTCATAGTGCAACCATCTCTAACAATGAAATGAAGTGTATTAAAACATAAAATAAGATGAAAACAATGCAATTCATGCCTAAGCCCTAAATGCCTAAATGCAGCCCAATACCATAATATAGTGTAGAAAATCTACGAACTAGGTGTGATTTTAGCTTAAGAATAATGATAAACTGGTGTTTACCACTGCCGTAAACCAACCCGTAGAGAAATAACCATTGTTAAACACAAGAGATAATAAATAGGACACATTTGGGCTCAACTATTGGAATGGTGGATTCCACGAAGAAGTATTTCTAAACTGAGTTATTTGAAATCTAAAATAGATTTTGAGTAGAATTGGTGTTGTATATACAATGCTAACAATTGGTAGGGGATGATGGGTAAGCATTTTGTTCCTATCTGGTGACTCTCTAACTAAAAAATCAGAAGGAAAAATCAACTTCAACATGAGTCAGAATGATCCTCAAATAGTCAGAATATTCTAGATAAGTTCAGGTCATAGGAATTTTGCAGCACATTCTAGAGACAGAGAATATTCCAGATAAGTTTGGGTGCTAGGAATTTTATAGTACATTCTAGAGATTGAGAAGATCTAAGTTGGTGTTGTTATCTTAACATTTTCTATTGTGAAGAATGTTCTCAAATGAACGCTTTTCAAATCCCTACTGAAGTCGTCAATTTTCTTCTCTCACTGTATAGATGAGGTACTATAGCCAGCTCGCTCTTTTGCCAACCGACGTTGAAAGAGAGCAAGACATAAATGAAAAAGAAAGAAACTCTTCCTCTTCTGGTGACAGTAAGTGTGTTTGAACAATCTAGGATTCGAGAAATAAAGTGGAGGCATCAAGCACCAAATACGCTCTCGCATCACTTTCTTCTTCTTTAGAAAGCTCATCCAACAAGATAAAAGTGTATGACCCAAACCAAAAAGAGGCCAAAAATTGAAGGAACAACAAAAGCAACCATCTCTCTCTATCTTTTCTTTGGTGCTACCTTTTCCTTTCCCAGGAGTTGGGAACAACTCTGAAGTCATTTAAGGCAAAAATGTTGGAACCTCACGAATCAGGATAAGGCCATAGAATTGATGGCCGGCTAATATAGGAATCGGTGAGACTTGATGCCAAATGACATAGGACTTCACCATGCATGCCTAAGCCACTAGATATCAAACCAGTGTCCCTTGTCAAGTGAGTGGGTCCAGAGAATAATCATATATAAAATAGATTCACGAAAGTCTTTTCGTATTTTGAAATTCTCCATCAAACAACATTCAATGCAAACAAATTGTACATATGAATGAGATCATGTGCTGCTGAGGTAAATAAAGAATCACTAATACAACGAAAGAACTGAATTAAATATACATGCATTTCCGAACTTGATTCTACGCATCATGCATCAGCAATGCCAAAAACCAATGGTCACAAGTTTTCTTCGATAAAAATACGTACCAAATCAAGTCTCAAATTCCTAACACAAAATAAATATGAAAAAAAAAAGTATAGACCTCAAGGATCAAATTCGAGAGATGATATACGAAGAATTTTGAAAGTTCTATATATGATGGGAAAATATATCAACTACGTGAGATAAAAATGTAATTTGTCCAACCCAAGTGTCTGCTCTACTAAGTTGTAGAGGAATATTAACTAAAGTGAAGAGAGACGAAATAAAAAGTAGATATTAGGATGGATATGTCCAGAGCAGACGACAAAATAAAATGGAGTCCAACTTGGCTAGCCTTGATGCTAACCACCCGAGTTCAATTCTAAAACTTTGTTTCTTTTTTCCTTTCTACTAAATGAATGTTGAGATGACTTGCACGTCTTCCATTGATTATGCCACACTATTAGCAATTTGTGTCATCTTCTACCAATTTGCACACATCAAGTAACCTCGGATTATGCACCACAGTTGTTAGGTCAGATCAAATGCATGTGGATTGCTATCCTTATATCATAGAATACAATTTGCAACTATTCCCTCAAGCTTTAATTATTCATTTTATGAATGGTAGCAAAAGATTGAAGCTTGAGGCATCACAATCAGATTTATCTAAATCTTATATCTTCATTTGTACTTTGCGTTATTGTATCCTAAAATTAAGAGAGAGAGTAAGAGTTTGTATTTGAGCCTTTAGAGGTTAGGTGTAAGCTCTAAAGGAGAAGTCTCTAATGTTTGATTTGAGAGTCTAATTGCATCAATTGGGATACAATTATTATATGGTGACGTGAGAATTCATGTTAAAGTCGGTGAGATTTAGGAAAGGATTTTAGTCCCATACTGGAAGTAGACAAACCTCTTGGTGGATGTAAAAGGCTTCTGTCTCCCATGACTTATGTAGCAGAGAGTAAAGGAGGCTAGGGACCACGCATGCGTGCCCGCCTCGCCCCCCCGACCCAGCTCGGGCTCGAGCTTAGGTGAGAATCAATTTGGAACTTGAAACTTGGATTCTTTTTACTATGGATTTTTAATCTCACGATTTTGACCTGTTTTAGTCGATCAATAAATTTAGTTTGGTCGATCAATTGGTTTGGTCGACCAATTAGTGAAGTTTGATCAACCAAATTATTTTAGTCGGTCAATAAGCTTAATTAGTCGATCAATTGCCATGTTTCCATAAAACAAGAATTTCCTTAAAGTTTGGTCATGGGCTCTATATAAGAGTCATAAGGAGGCTCTCATTTGACACATAACAAAAGCAGAAAAGCTCTCTCCACTCTCTCCCTCTCCCTCTCGTTCTTGTCTCTCTTTATTGGTGCGTTCATTTGACGTGAGATTAATAAAAAATCTCCAATTACTTTTGTTAATCTTGCACAAGAAAATTGAGAGATCCACGAGAAGTTTTTTATTAATCAAACCATTCAGTTGGTAGATAAATCAGGAATTTGGTTGAAAACCAAATTGTCTCGGCCTCATACTCCTGAGGTGGTCTTCGAGGACATCCAAGATCAGAGTACACCTAATCTTTGAGGTGGAGTGTCGTATCCTGGGAGAAGTTCGTCAAACCCTGATGCACCAGTATTGTGAGGGGCGATACCTTTTATAATGGAAGTCCTTAATGGACGCTTCGATCAGAGTAGAATCTAATCCCTTCTCATTTTGTTTATTTGTGTTATTGCATATTCTTTGTTCTTTATTTTATTCCGGATCTTGCCAAATCATGTTTGACTTGCTTGATTTAATATTTTTTATCTATACGAAAAAATTGAAAATGCATATGTTTTTATTTTTTTTTATATGCATTTATTTCAACAATCTAAGAAAAGGTATCGCTTAGATCTAAAATATTTAGGATCTTAAAAATGACTTTCAAATCACATATAGACTTATCTGTTATGCTCGAGAAATTTAGTGGACAAAATTTCAAGCGTTAGCAATAATGCATGAGAATTTGGTTGACCACCATTGGTTTGATCTCGACATTGGAAATCGATTGCCCAATTTTGGATAAGGAAAAACCCACTCCTGAAGGTCAAAAGGCGGTGAATGTGTGGAATGAGTGAAATCATATTTGTTATGGTTGCATCTTATTGGTATTGTCTAATGTGCTGTTTAATGTGTACAACACATCCACGTCCACTGTGAAAGGGCTTGGGGAAGAGTTGGACAAGAAGTATAATACTGAGGACTTTGATTTTGAAAAATACTCTGTCACAAAATTTTTTAAATTCCAAATGGTTGGGGGTAAATCGGTATTAGATTAGGCACATGAATTTCTGTTATTGCTCCATGGTTTAGCAAAGGGTGAAATGAAGTTTCAAGTCATGTCTATCATTGAGAAATTTCCTAAATCTTGGGAGGACGTCAGAATTACTCTTAAGCATAGGAAGGGAAAGATTTCTCTAGATGATTTAATGATAGCAATTGCCATTGAGGAAGAACATAGGAAGCAGAAACCTGTAATGCCTATGGAGTCTAAGGTGAATATCATGACATCTAAGAGTAAGGAAAATAAAAATAAGAACAATTAAAACAAAACGAAGGCCAAATCCAAGATCCAGAAGAAATCCAATAACAAACCATGCTGGCACTGTAGGCAGGTTGAGCATTGGAAGAAAGATTATCCTTCTAATAAATCTCAGCAGAAGACCACATATGGGAGTCTTCAAGTAAATGTGATCACCGAGGTGACCGGGGCTAACGATGAGTATATCTCAATAAAATCCAAACTCTATGTTATTCAAGATCCTACTGAATAGCTCGTGGATACTGAAGCCAATGTACATATTTGTACTGATAGATCGTTCTTTTCTTCCTATCAGACTTGCAGTGGCAGGACTATGAAGATGGGAAACGACTCTGCAACCAAGGTGCTAGGATTCGGACACGTAGATTTGAGGTTTTCCTCGGGACGAATCTGGACACTACACAAGGTGTTGTACGTTCCTACTGTGAAAAAGAATGTTCTTTCTGGCTCCTTGTTGATTAGAGAGGGTTTTGAGTTAAACTTTAAATGTAATAAAGTTGTTATGTTGAGACATAGAATATTCTATGGAAAGGGGTATTTGGCAGATTTTGATTTATTATTTAGAGTGAAATGTGGTGTGGATGTATCATCTAAAAATGCTCTAAATAATGTTAGTTTTCATTAGATTCAATCTGTTTGCAGTAATATTGAATCTTGTGATATGTGGCATGGTAGATTGAGTCATGTAAATTTCAATTCTTTAAAAAGAATGATGAAATTAAATATGATTCCTAAACTTACCATAAATAAAAGTAAGAAATGCAAAATATGTGTGGAAGCTAAACAAATTAAGGTTCTAGATTTGGTGCACACGGATATCTGCGAGTTTAACTGTGTATTGACTAAGGACAATAAAAAGTATTTTATCACCTTTATAGATGACAATAGCAAATACTGCTATGTGTATTTGCTTAAGTCTAAGGATGAG
The DNA here is from genome assembly GCA_037157565.1 of Thalassia testudinum. Taxonomy (NCBI): domain Eukaryota; kingdom Viridiplantae; phylum Streptophyta; class Magnoliopsida; order Alismatales; family Hydrocharitaceae; genus Thalassia; species Thalassia testudinum. The sequence goes on from JAZHRO010000031.1 coordinate 154,927,095, forward strand.
GCATTAAGTAAATTCCTCATCTTTAAGAAAGAAGCAAAAACACAAATTGAGAAAACTCTTAAGAGACTGAGGTCAGATAGAGGAGGAGAATATACGTCCAATTTATTTGATGAACAGTGCCAAGCTTTTAGTATAGTTTATGAAGTGATAGCCCCATATTCCCCTTAATCTAATGGGATAGCAGAGCGAAAGTATAAGACCCTAACTGACATGGTCAACGCTCTCTTGCAAAGCTCAGGATTACCTACTTACATGTAGGGGGAAGCTTGGAATACAACATGCCATATTCTGAATAGAGTTCCCCTCAAGCATAAGGAAAGTAGTCCATTTGAGATTTGGAGAAACAAGAAACTAAGTTTGAAATACCTCAAAGTGTGGGGCTGCCTTGCAAAAGTGGTTGTCCCAGAACACAAGAAGAAGAAGTTTAGACCTAAAACAATTGATACGATCTTTCTAGGTTATGTTGATAATAGCTATGCCTCTAGATTTTTTTTTATAAAATCTGAGATTTCAGGCATAGATGTCAATACTATTGCTGAGCTTCGCAAAGCGACATTTTTTGAGGATGTCTTCTCTATGAAGACTAGATTGCCTCAAAATGTGACTTCAGATGATCTAGCCACCACATCTGGTTCTATTCCTAATCAAGTGGAAAGGATATCTAATGTGGGGGCTAGCTCTTCTCATTCTACACCCAATCAAGTAAAACCTAGGAGAAGTAAAAGACCAAGAATTGCCTAGGATTTAGAAAGTGATTTTATTACTTACTAGATCGAGGGCGATCCCCCCACTTATTGTGATGCTATGGCTTCTTCTAAAGCTAAGCACCGGAAAGATGTCATTAAGAATGAGATGAACTCAATCATCTCTAATGGTACTTGGGAGTTGGTTGATTTACCTTCAGGGTGTTCTACTATTGGGTGTAGGTGGGTATTTAAGAGAAAACTTAGGCTTGACGAATCTATTGAAAAATACAAAGCTAGACTTGTTGCTAAGGGGTACAAGCAAATGAAAGGAATCGATTATTTCAATACCTATTCTCCAGTAACTAGGATAACTACTATCCGGATGTTTATTGCATTGGCTTCTATTTATAATCTCACTATCCACCAAATGGACGTGAAGACCGCCTTTCTTTTCTTCATAGTGATCTTGAGGAGGAAATCTATATGGACCAACCTGAGGGATTTGTAGTTCCTGGGAACGAGAAAAAGGTTTGCAAGCTTGTTAAATCTCCTTATGGTTTGAAACAAACACCAAAGCAATGACATGAAAAGTTTGATAAGACTATACAATCTTTTGGCTTTGTAGGTCACAAATCTGACAAGTGTGTCTGTAATTCCCTACTTGGAGGGGGTGAGATCAGCGTGATGTAAAAATTGCGGAATTGAAAATATACCAATCTCACAAAATAAACAATCACACAAAGTATACAAAGATTTTTAAGTGGAAACCCAAATCGGGTGAAAACCACCACCTAACCTTCTTGAGTTAGGATTTTCCGATCAACCAAGTTGATCAAATCCACTAAACGAATCACTTAAACGAGGGTGATTCAACCTCAATTACAACCACGCTACTTTATACGAGGGTAGTGTACCTCAAACCCCTTCTCTTCACGAGAAGGATTTTGTCTCACGAAGGAGACGGGAATTCGCAAAGCGAATACCCAACCAAATAACAAAGTAAAGTAACAAAAATCCTATAGAGCCAATCAAAGATTTAAACCTAACTTCTATATGAATTAGGAAACTCCCCTTTGATGAAAGTACGTTGAATCGATGACGCGGGTGCGTGAGCTACATGACAGTGCAATGGTACTCTCGTGAACTACGGCAGGAGAGTGGATGCACAAATGATTGATGCTCTCAAGATGAAGAACTTGAGCTTGGAGAGAAAGAGCTTTTCTTGGACACAAAAGAGTAGAAAGTATGTTGCTTGGGTGTGTCGAGGTGTATGTTGGTGTGCAAGAGGTTCTTCTCTATTTATAGAGGCCTTAAGAAGGCTTTGGAAGGCTTTAGAAAGCTTCCATAGCCGTTGGGTGCAAAGCCCAAGAGAATCAGGCTGAAATTAGGAACAATCATTGCACTGACAGGGTTATCAAACGTCTGATCCTGGCATCGGACGTTTGGAAAACCAGTTTAAGACGTCTGGGAACAAAATCAGACGTCTGATTTTAGGCGGGTTTCTTCCTGACTTGAATCAAATCTAAATAGGGTTCTAGTGCAAGTCCATCAGACGACATACAAGACGTCCGGCACTATGTTTGGACGTCTAGAAACCTAATTTTCTGCAGGAATGGATTTCCAAGAGAGTGCAACGGCTAGAAGATCTCTAAAAAGAGATTTTCGGGTCAGCCGAGGCAAATCTATCATGTATCAGACGTTTGGAAACACGTACGGATGTCTGATAAGGCTCTAACGGTCATATTCTTCAGTGTTTGTTAAGCGAGCCAACGGTCCACTAATTGGACGTCTGGCAAAAATCATCAGACGTCTTCTAAGACGTCTGGACTAAGGTCTGAACGTCTGATTTCATCAAAAAGAACTAAATAGGTCCAGCCTAAATGTTATCGGACATCTGAGTCAACAGTCAGACGTCTTAAAACTCATTATCAGACGTCTGATTTTAGGATTAGACGTCTGAAAAGGCTGTTTGAACCCTATATTGGTTTTCTAAGCTCTCTATAGAAAACCTAAATATCCTAGGGTTATGCAGGTGTTCCTAGGACTACTGTTAGGGTACTTTGAGGCTCTTTAACATGATGTTCTAAAGAACAAAAAGAGCAAGGAAATAAAGACAAAAGTACATGAAAGAAATAAACAGAATTCTATCCTATTCTTCTTGTCCTTCTATCTTCAATCTATCGCTCCTCGCAAATCTCCTCTATTCTCCATCAAGCTCCTCCAATCTGTCCTGGATGCGAGATCGAACTCCGTCTAATCACGTCTCCATTTGCAATTGACCTGAAATCTAAGACTCCAAGTGCAAATGTTAAATGACACGTGTTTTGTTATTATCAAAACAAATGATCGTGGTGCTCTAGCACCAACAATCTCCCTCTTTTTGATGATGACAAAATCATAAATAATGCAAAAAAAATCCTCCCCCTTTTTGACATTATCAAAAAGGTTTGATTGATTTTAAATTTCCTATAACTCTCCCTTGAAACATGCTCTTCTATGAATTTTTTTTAACAAAAGTAATGTCCTCTCCCTTTTTGTAACAATAAGATAGCTATTATTTTTCTCCCCCTTATTAAAGGAAATTTAGCTAACTTACATCTCCCCCTAATAATTGACAATTAGCTCATAATTTTTAACCCCCCTATCTAAATGCTAATGATAAACAGAGATAGGGTCAAAAATTTTTACCTCACCTATCATGACCAATAAAATGGCCCAAATGGTGGTGGTGGATGCCACATCAGATGGTGGGCATCAGCGCCGATCTTCAGTCTGGCGGTCGACGTGCGGCGGGTTCATCATTTGTTCGCCGTCTCGTCGGTCTTCTTGTTCTCCTCCTTGGTTCTCCCAACTCAAGTTGACCAGCCTTGAGCTTGTGGGTCCAATCCTTTGTGTTGTAGTTATCCCTGAAACCTACAAAACAAGATTCCAATTCTTTCTTCGGTATCCAAGTGAGCTTGGATCCGGATCTATTAGCGAGTCTCCTTGATGGAGATCCTTTCTCAACCTTAGGGCTATAAAAATTATCTACTTTGTTGATTAATTTGTTAGAGTTTTTCCTAAGATATGCAATTTCTTTTTCTATAATATGCATCTTAATCTTTAAATCAGAAATTTCTAACTTTAAACTATCATTTTCTTTAATCAATTTAGTATTTTCATTGATTAAATTTTTATTTTCTAATAACAGGTTATTATCCTTGGGACTAGTTTCTATGTCCTTGAGTTATTTTTCTAACCTATCATTTTCATTTTTAAGAAAAATAAGGTTCTTTTTAATGTTTTTATTTTTTATCTTAAGTGCTTTACTAACTTCAAAAAGCTCATTAAATGCATCTTGTAAATCGGTATTTACCTCGTTGTCTGAGTCGCTTCCACTTTCGCTGTCGCTATCACTTTCTCTGGCCATGAAACCAAAGCAAGCGGTTTCTTCCTCTATAGACTTTTCTTCTTCCTCTTCCTCTGAGCTCGAATCATCCCAAGTGGCTTGGAACGCCTTCTTCTTACACTTCTCCTTTTCTTTCTTCTTCTCCTTTTTGAGAAGAGGGCATTCTGGTCGCAGATACCTTTTCTCGTTACTGTGGTAGCAACGTCTCGGGCTTTCCTTCTCCTTTTTCTCTTTCTTTGATTCCCTACAAAACTTGGAAATTTTCTTAAGTAAAATTTTAAAGTCTTCATCGTCGGAACTTACCTCGCTATCCGACGCGGCTCTGAAGGGGAGAGTCTTCTTTGGTTTAGACTCCGGTGTATCCTTCTTCTGCTTCAACTTTATCTCGTAGGCCATTAGATTGCCTAGGAGATCTTCCATGTTGAGCTCCTCCACTTCGTTCGCCTCCTCGATTGCGGTGACTTTCTGTTCCCACTTCGGTCCGAGGGAACGAAGAAGCATCCCTTGAAGCTCCCCCTTGATGAAAGTCTCCCCTAAAGCTTTCAAATTATTTACAATGAGAGTGAACCTAGTGTTCATCTCACTTAAAGATTCGTTAGGTTTCATAGAAAAATATTCAAATTCTTGAGAAAGTAAATTTATTTTAGAAGTTTTTACCTTAAAGGTACCTTCGTGAGTTACCTCAAGTGTATGCCAAATCTCGTATGCGGTGGCACATTGCGAGATTCTGTTGAACTCCTCTGGGCTGAGTGCGCAATACAACGCGTTCATCGTTTTCGCGTTGAGCGAGAGTTCCTGGATCTGCTGCTACGAGTATCCTGCGGTGAGTTTTTCTGGGATGTCGAAGGGGGTCTTGTACCTGGCCCAAATCGTGAAGTCATCCACAGCTTCCAGTTGGGGTAGTTGCTCCCGTCGAAGAACGGCGGACGAGTCGTAGACTGGCCCTCAGAAATCCTACTCGCGGAACTGCTCCCCTCCATGATCTTCTTGCCTGGGTGTTACTCCGATTAGCAAGAACCTGCTCTGATACCAATTGTAATTCCTTACTTGAAGGGGGTGAGATCAGCATGACGTAAAAAATGCGGAATTGAAAATATACCAATCTCACAAAATAAACAATCACACAAAGTATACAAAGATTTTTAGGTGGATACCCAAATCGGGTGAAAACCACCACCTAACTCTCTCGAGTTAGGATTTTCTGATCAACCAAGTTGATCAAATCCACTAAACAAATCACTTAAACGAGGGTGATTCAACCTCAATTACAACCACGCTACTTTATACGAGGGTAGCGTACCTCAAACCCCTTCTCTTCACGAGAAGGATTTTGTCTCACGAAGGAGACGGGAATTCGCAAAGCGAATACCCAACCAAATAACAAAGTAAAGTAACAAAAATCCTATAAAGCCAATCAAAGATTTAAACCTAACTTCTATAGGAATTAGGAAACTCCCCTTTGATGAAAGTGCGTCGAATCGATGACGTGGGTGCGTGAGCTACACGATGGTGCAACGGTGCTCTCATGAACTATGGCGGGAGAGTGGGTGCGCAAATGATTAATGCTCTCAAGATGAAGAACTTGAGCTTGGAGAGCAAGAGCTTTTCTTGCACACAAAAGAGTAGAAAGTATGTTGCTTGGGTGTGTCTTGGTGTATGTTGGTGTGCAAGAGGTTCTTCTCTATTTATAGAGGCCTTAAGAAGGCTTTGGAAAGCTTCCATAGCCGTTGGGTGCAAAGCCCAAGAGAATCAGGTCGAAATCAGGAACAATCATTGCACTGACAGGGTTATTAGACGTCTGATCTTGGCATCGAATGTCTGGAAAACCAGTTTAAGACATCTGGGAACAAAGTTAGACGTCTGATTTTAGGCGGGTTTCTTCCTAACTTGAATCAGATCTAAACAGGGTTCTAGTGCAAGTCCATTAGACGACATACAGGACGTCTGGCACTATGTCTTGACGTCTGGAAACCTAATTTTCTACGGGAATGGATTTCCAAGAAAGTGCAACGGCTAGAAAATCTCTAAGAAGGGATTTTCGGGTCAGCCGAGGCAAAACAATCATGTATCAGACGTCTGGAAACACGTACGGACGTCTGATAAGGCTCTAACGGTCATATTCTTCAGTGTTTGTTAAGCGAGCCAACGATCCACTAATTGGACGTCTGGCAAAAATCATCAGACGTCTGGACTAAGGTCTGGACGTCTGATTTCATCAGAAAGAACTAAATAGGTCCAGCCTAAATGTTATCGGACGTCTGAGTCAACAGTCAGACGTCTTAAAAATCATTATCAGACGTCTGATTTTAGGATTAGACATCTAAAAAGGCTGTTTGAACCCTATATTGGTTTTCTAAGCTCTCTATAGAAAACCTAAGTATCCTAGGGTTGTGCAGGTATTCCTAGGACTACTGTTAGGGTACTTTGAGGCTCTTTAACATGATGTTCTAAAGAACAAAAAGAGCAAGGAAATAAAGACAAAAGTACATGAAAGAAATAAACAGAATTTTATCCTATTCTTCTTGTCCTTCCATCTTCAATCTATCGCTCCTCGCGAATCTCCTCTGTTCTCCATCAAGCTCCTCCAATCCGTCCTGGATGCGAGCTTGAATTCCGTCTAATTACGTCTCCATTTGCAATTGACCTAAAATCTAAGACTCCAAGTGCAAATGTTAAATGACGTGTTTTGTTATCATCAAAACAAACGATCGCGGTGCTCTAGCACCAACAGTGTCTACTCTATAATTAAGGGTGATATGTGTATTGTCCTATGCCTATATGTAGTTGATATATTTTTGTTTAGATCATACATTAGAATTGTGAATGAAACTAAGTTGTTCTTGAGTAGCAAGTTTGAGATGAAGGATATGGGTGTTGCAAATGTGATTCTAGGCCTCAAACTGATTCGGTTAGCAAAGGTGATAACTATTTCTCAATCTCATTATATTGACAAGGTTCTTGAGAAATTTAGCTATGAAGGTTGCAAGGCTGTAAGCACTCCTTTTGATTCATCAAAAACTCTCGATAAGAACAAAAGTGGAATTCCTGTTTCACAACTAAGATATTCACATATTATAGGAAGCTTGATGTATTTAGCTAACTGTACTAGATCGGATATTTTTTTTCTATCTAAGTTGAGTAGATACACAAGTTTTCCTGACCATACTCATTGGAATGCCTTAGACCGAGTACTTAGGTACTTAAAGGGAATTGTTTCCCTTAATTTGCATTATAGTAAATATCCTTCAGTTTTGGAAGGATATAGTGATGCAAGTTGGATCGATCAAATGGAAGATTCCAGGTGTAATGGTGTTACAGGTATATCTTTACCCTTGGAGGTGGTGCAATCTCTTGGCGATCTGCAAAATAGACCATTTTAGCCTGGTCTACCTTTGAGGCTAAGCTATGTGCTTTGTGTTGGTACTAGAGCACCACGATCATTTGTTTTGATGATAACAAAACACGTGTTATTTAACATTTGCAATTTGAGTCCTAGATTTCAGGTCAATTGCCAAATGAGGACGTGTTTAGACGAGTTTTGAGCTCGCATCCAGGACGGATTGGAAGAGCTTGACGGAAAACAGAGGAGGTTCGCGTGGAGCGAAAGATTGAAGATGGAAGAAATGAAGAATAGGATAGATTTCCTTCTTTTGTACTTGTTGTATTTTTCGTTTCTTTTGTTGCTCTTTATTTCCTTAGATATTTCCATGTTAAAGAGCCTCAAAGAACCCTAACAGTAGTCCTAGGAACATCGGCACAACCCTAGGATACTTAGGTTTTCTGTAGAATACTTAGAAAACCAATATAGGGTTCAAACAGCACTTACAGACGTCTAATTCCAAAATCAGATGTCTGATAAAGTATTGTAAGACGTCTGACTGTTGTTTCAGACGTCTGATAACTGTTAGGCTGGACATAGCTAGTTCTGTCTGATGAAATCAGACGTGCAGACCTTAGTACAGACGTCTTAGAAGACGTTTGATGGACTTGCCAGACGTCCAGATAGTGGACCGTTGGCTGGCTTAGCAAACACTCAAAGATATGACCGTTAGAGCCTTATCAGACGTCCATAGGACTTTCCAGACGTCTGATAAATGACCGTTTTGCCTCGGCTGACCCAAAATCTCTTCTCAGAGATTTTCTAGCCGTTGCAACGTTTGGAAATCAATTCCCACAGTAAAAGTAGGTTTCCAGACGTCCAGACATAGTGCCAGACGTCCTGTATGTCGTCTGATGGACTTGCACAAGAACCCTGTTTAGATCTGATCCAAGTCAGGGAGAGACCCGCCCAAAATCAGATGTCTGACCTTTTAATTAGACGTCTTATAGTGAACTTCCAGACGTCTGATGCTAGAATTAGATGTCTGATAAGCCTGTCAGAACAATGATTGTTCCTGATTTCGGGCTGATTCACTTGGGCTTTGTTCCCAACGGCTATAGAACCTTTCCTAAGCCTTCCAAAGCCTTCCTAAGGCCTCTATAAATAGAGGGGAGCCTTTACACACCAACATACAACAAGAAAAACACAAGAAACACTTTGCGATACACTAAGATCAAGTATTTCCACTCTCTTGTGTCCAAGAAGCTCTTGCTCTCTAAGCTCAAGTTTTACATCTTGAGAGCATCATTCCCTTCGCGCACCCGCTCTCCCACCATAGTTCACGAGAGCGAAGTTGCGCCGTCGCGTGACTCACGCACCGCGTCATCGTCAACGCACTCCTTGCAAAGGGGAGTTTCCTAAATCCTATAGAAGCTTAGGTTTATTACTTTGTTGGCTCTATAGGTTTGTTGTTTATTTTACCTTTGTCTTTTGGTTGGGTATTCGCTTTGCGAATTCCCGTCTCCTTCGTGGGACAAAATCCTTCTCGTGGAGAGAAGGGGTTGAGGAACGCTACCCTCGTACTTGTAGCGTGGTTGTACTGAGTTTGAATCACCCTCGTTTTAAAGTGATCCGTTTAGTGGATTTGATCAACTAGGTTGATCGGAAAATCCTAACTCGAGAGGGTTAGGTGGTGGTTTTCACCCGATTTGGGTTTCCACCTAAAAAAACTTTTTGTGTACATTGTGTGATTGTCTTTTTGAGATTACTTTATATTTCATTTACGCACTTTTTACGTCACACTGATCTCACCCCTCCAAGTAGGGAAATTACACTTCGGACACCACTAGAATTGAAGTTGAATGGCTAAAGGAACTTCTTACAGAAATCCTTATGGTGGGTAAGTCAATTCCTACGATCTCTTTACATTGTGATAGCATGACTGCTATAGCAAAGATTAAGAGTTCAAAGTTTAATCAGAAAATAAGGAGACATCCAAATCAGACTCAAGTCTGTAAGGGATTTTGTGTCTCAAGGAGTGATTGTTATGGAATTTATAAGATCCAAGGATAACACAGCAGATCCGTTTACTAAAGGACTTGATAGATCTTTAGTCCTTAGGTCTAGGCATGAGATGGGACAGAGACTCATTGGGAGTTCACCCGCAATAGCAACCCAATCTAACTGAGTGGAGATCCCACAAAATAGGTTCAATGTGGTAACAACAAGTTGTATAGGGAACTGGTTTGCACTCATTGTTAGATGCTTTTGCATCTGAGTCCAATTCCTAGAAGCTTGAGTGCCTTAAGCTGCAAATTTAGGAAGAGCAAAGGCTCTAAATGGGTTCAAGCCTTTATGGCAGGATGTGAGCAATGCATCCTTTGAGAACGCCACCTATGTGTGTTATTGTGGGCCGCAGGTAAGAAAATAGGGTCTTTCCCGATTACACTCATTAAACAGGAAAGGGTGCATGGCCTTTAAAAGCACCAATCCTAAAGATTATCACCAAGAACTTCATTCTATTGTCACTACTATACACCCCACATCAAAGGTTTAGAGTTCAAGACTAGTTTCACTTTATTCCTATAGTGGTGAAGGTGAATGACTTAGGTAAGGGTTCAAGCCGGAAGGTACCTTTACTGAAAGCAAAGTATGGTAGCCGAGGAATTTATGGTTGAATCTCAACGATGAATTTGTGGGGATTGTTGGATTTGAGAGCCTAATTGCATCAATTGGGATGCAATTGTTATATGGTGACGTGAGAATTCATGTTGAAGTCAGTGAGATTTAGGAGTGATTTTTAGTCTCATACTGGAAGTAGACAAACCTCTTGGTGGGTATAAAAGGTTTTTGTCTCCCATGGCTTATATAGCAAAGAGTGAGAGGTGAGACTGGGGACCACGCACGTGCGTGCGCCCCACCCTGCCCCGACTCCGGTTCGGGCTCAAGCTCGAGCTTGGGTGAGAGTCAATTTGGAACTTGTAACTTGGACTCCTTTTGCTATAAATGTTTAATCTCACGATTTTGACATGTTTTGGTCAATCAATGAATTTAGTTTGGTCAATCAATTAATTTGGTCGACCAATTAGTGAAGTTTGATCGACCAAATTGTTTTGGTCGATCAATGAGCTTAATTGATCAATCAATTGCTGTGTTTCCATAAAATGGGAATTTCCTTAAACGTCTGGTCATGGGCTCTATATAAGGGTCACGAGGGAGCTCTCATTTGACACACAACAAGAGTAGAAAAGCTCTCTCCACTCTCTCCCTCTCCCTCTCGTTCTTGTCTCTCTTTCTTGGTGCATTCGTTCGACGTGAGATTGGTAGAAAAATCTCCATTCACTTTTGTCGATCTTACACAAGAAAATTGAGAGATCCACGATAAGGTTTTTGTTGATCAAATCATTCAATTGGTAGATAAATCGGGAATTTGGTTAGAAACCAAATTGTCTTGGCTTCGTTCTCCTGAGGTGGTTTTCGAGGACATCCAAGATCAGAGTGCGCCGAATCTTGGAGGTGGATCGTCGTATCTTGAGAAGAGTTCGTTTGACCCTGACGCATAGGTATTGTGGGGGGCGATACCTTCTCTAAAGGAAGTCCTTAATGAGCACTTCGATCGGAGTAAGATCTAATCCCTTCTCGTTTTGTTTATTTGTGCAATTGCATGTTCTTTATTCTTCATTTTATTCTAGATCTTGCCAAATCATGTTTGACTTGCTTGATTTAATATTTTTTATCTATACGAAAACGTTGAAAATGCATATATTTTTATTTATTTGTTTCTTATATGTGTTTATTTCAACATCTAATCCATCAACAAAATCGATCAAGCTATAGGCATGAAGAATTGCTAGAAAACATAACATTCAAAAGAGGAGTCCATAGCTTTTGATTATCAAACCTAGCTTGCCAAAATCAAAGAAGCATCATCATCAAGCCTTAGAACAAGAAATCAACCAAAACCTACGTGAAAGAATCATCATATCATGCAGAAAACGGAATTGATCTACAAATTCGGGCTCAACAAAGTGTGATCTGGACCAGCTCGATGAAGACATACCACAGCTTGTCAAAAAGATTAACAATTTGGTGAAGAAGATCAATAATCTGATGCAACTGAGCAATAATCTGACAAAGGAGAGTACCTATAATCTTGATCGCCCTAAGTGATGCTCTTAAACCATCTAGAAACTTCAAGTTAGGCTTAACTGTCTAGGAGTGTTGTAACTAACTCCCACTTGAGCTACTCTCTTATTTACATATGAGTGAATGAAACAATTGCAGTCACATCCTTACAAATGTCTAAAATAATTATAATAGTACATTACACTAATAGTATTCATTTCCATTGTAATAAATTGAGAATTAGATCCTCTCATTGGACGTATACCCATTTGAATAGGATCTATTAAAAAATTCTTAATGTTTGTGTGATCAATCACTTCATCTTCATTCTCCAATTTCATTAGAAGAACCCAAATCAGTAGGAGGCTTGCAACACGTTAGTTCACAAAAAGAGATTGAAAGAAAAATAAGACTAAACATGGTAAATATAAGAAATTGGATTAGAGTTTGTTGTAATTATTTTAGTCAACTGTGCTCGTTAAAATGAGGATAATTAAAATTGTTTTTTTTAAGGTGAAATTATGTACTTAAGAGAATTGAAGTCAATTAGAATAGAATAAAAATAAATAAGAAAATGAAAAAGGAAATAGGTTGCAAAAATTTTCGATCTTCAACCATAACCACAAAGCTTAGGGAAAGCATAAGAGAGGTAGAGTCAAGTGGGAAGAGGAGGAAACGAGCTAGGATTGGAACATGTGCTTGAAAGGGGGTTGAGAAACTTGATGATCTCTAATAGTGGTTAGACCTTTTTATAGGCCTATATAATTCATTATTTCACAAGGATTCCAATGAGAATAAGCATGCCATAATTGAACTTAAAGTACATCTTTACAGGAGAGCCTTACCATGTAAATAAACACTTTATCCAAAGGTGGTTTAATGATATAGACCATATAGAACATAACATTCTGTGCCCTTAACTTCAACTGCATGCATCAACCTCCATCTATTGACTCTTGCAATTAGTCAATCAATACTTGCCATGCGTCCACCTTAGGGACTAATTAGTAAAAAAAAAATTATCTTAATTACATTTAGGTCCACAAATTAGCTTCTATATTGTCTTCTTGCAGGAGTTTTTATTCTAAACCTATATTAGTTATGAAGGATTCCTCAGAAAAAATTTATAATTGTTTTTTCTGTGAATTTACGTGTATGTAAGGGTCCTGACTCCCGAGCATCATTGGGGTCTGGCTTAATCAATTTCATGGATGAAATGACCCTTCTCAGTTGGATATTGTAAACATACCACAAATAAGGAATTTTAGATAGGTTCACTCTTTAACGAGGTCTACATCTTTAAGAGGGGTGTTCCTACACTTGTACCATATCGAAGAAGCTACACAAATTGCATGTATACTTGTGTACACATGTAAGAATTATATTTATGAGTGTCCGTTTATGGTTTCCTCGTGGGGCTTTATGTAGCTAGGCCTACGTACGTGTTACCTTGGAAATGACAACAAAACAAGACCATTAGCTATGGTTGGTTATCTTTGCAATGTTGGCAACCATCTACCTCTTCTGCAACCCTTGCAATGCGGCTATAACATGCACTGTGTCTCGTACTTTATTTAATGGGGAGGTTGGTAGCTAAGGTGAGGCATTGCATATGGTGGACTAAATCATATTAGCATTGTAAATGGCTTGACAACCAAGACCGAGAGGATAGAAACTTCCTTTCGTAGGAAGGCATTTCTCATACTCTACAAAAGTGGAAGCATCTTTTTGTTCTTTAGTGGGTGTTGGTATAGCTTCTATGTCTGCCACATGTCATTTATCAATGAGAAAGGGAAAATTTATTTATTGTTTCCTTCTTGAGGGGTAGATAAGGATGTCAATCCTAAGTTTGACTTATTCTAGCTATATTCGACTTAGTCTATTAGGTTCCTTCATAAAGTTGGACATTGGAGGGGAAGGATGGATGAGGTGTTCATCTCTTAAATTAGGGTATGCTTCATACGATTTCTTGATCCCTTCATTGACTTCATCTTGGTTATTCAAGTCGAATGGTTCTTGGACCAAGTTACTCATTGGCCTAGCCTTGTGATGGATCTTTAAGGTCCTAGGGATCTATTTTAGCTAGTTTCATGGATTCCAGAGGCCTCCACCAAAGAGGGTAGAAAGAGAGGAGAGAGAGGGAAAAAGCACACGCAAGCACACCAAAAATTTTACTAAGTTGACCCTTAAAGGGGGATTGATCATGGGGAGGAATGATCCTCCATCCTTACTATATTGGTGGTTAAAAAAGGAAGCATGTACAAGAGCAAATTGCGTTACACATGCACGCAAAGCTCCCCATGTGTTCATTCCATGTGCTCGTCTCATGGAGCTTTATATATTCAATCCTATGGGTTATATTGGGAGTAAAAGGGAAATAAAACAATTAGCTAGGACTAGTTGGCTTTTGTAAAGCCTGCACTCCATGTGTTCTTCTCATAGCTTCCTTTGTAGGCATGTCATCTTGTGTCTTCTAGTTGGGTACCTGTATTTGGCACTACATTCCCCACTTGATTTGACATGGAGACCTCTAGCCAACAACAAGCTTTGACATGATCCACAAAGTAATACCCAACTAGGAGACCAAATCCAAGGTGATAGAAGCTTCCTTTGATGAGCAAACCTTTATCATACTCCTTCCTGTTATGGCCTTCCTCTATAAATAGATGGAAACCTCTTTTTAACTTCTAGTGCTTAATTACTCGTACAGATTTCACATTATTCCACATGGCACTGGCACAAGTAGAAAAGAAAGAATCATTTTGTTGCTCTTTTTTGCTAAAGAGTGAGGTCTGCAAGTCTTCATTTGACTTCCATAGACGATATCCAACTTGAATCAAGCTTCCCCATGAGATCTTAGGATTTGTGCCTCACTCATCTTCTTGGTACCTCATCAACTTCTCCTTAGTCATTTAGCTTGAGTTGTTCTTAGACTGAGTTACTCTTCGAGTTTGGACTATGACAAATTCTTGCCCAAATCATCCTTTATCAGATCCTATCTACGAGATGAGAAAATTTTAGTATCATCATTTGCCTCCTCTATCTTTGCTAACAAGTTAACAAAGTGAGTAGCCTCTTGTGAGTTAATCTTCCTTTCAAGTTTATTCTACCCCACCTAGTTTAACCCTTCAAGCAAGGTGGGCCTTATCTTGGGTTGTAGAAAACATGAGGCTCCTCCCACGTTTGAATTGGGGTCTCTATAAATTCTTATGGAGTATATCTATTTGGATATTAGGTTATGGGTTGGCCATTTTTAACTTCTAGGATTTTTTTGAAATAGGATTTTTTTGAAAAATCCCAAGTTTTCCATACTTCACCTTATTTTCCTTACTTTTTAGCAAGGTTGGTAGTTACTCTATAAAGCAGGTGTAATTTGCTTTTAGCTAGACCTACCTCAACTTTTTCCATTTGCGTGGTCCATTCATCCAACTTCCCAAGTTAGGTGACATTTCAACAACCCACTTCCAAGTCATGCACTCTTCTACCACCTTACAACACGAAGTTTGGTTGTGGTGGTGCTTATTGTTATAGCTACAGCATAGGGTAATCTTGTCGAAGAATGAGCTTGCTTGCATCTCTAGAGTCCTCTTTGTTTGTTGTTTTTTTTTTTTGGCCTTTATTCTCTTTGTTTGCAAGCTTGTTCACCTTGATGGGCTAGTTAGACTCCTTGTAGTCTTGTGTTATTTGTTTCTTCCCAGTGGAATGCAATGGAATTCTAAAGACAAAAATCCCCTATAGTTTGGAATTTGCCAATACGACGAATGTATATCCTCGGGACACTGGTGAAATTTTGTCTTGATCATACACAATGTTTCCATATTTGCTATTAGCTTCTCTACAAGTTAATATTTGATGCGGTTGATATTCCTCTCGGTCGGTTGCGTTTAGGTGTGAGATGAGTATTCTTACCTGATAAGATAATGATAGGCGATATTGATATTCTATTAGTAAATATTTATTTAATATTAAGGTACGAATGTGAGGAGATTGATACGATATTATAAATATATTTTAATAAAAATATTATATTAAAATAAATATATTTAAATATATATTAATATTGATATAATATAATAAAATGATATACAAAGATGTTAGGTGATCCATTCCTATGACTTTCCTGATTCCATTGATAAATAGGGCCTTTGTACCTTTTTGATGAATCTTACCTAATGCATATCACCTAACTCTTATTTCCTCCTGATAGTACATTACAAGTCACATAAATCTCTTAATTGTCTTAACCTTTAACTTTGTGTCACTTTCACATTTTTGGATATATATATATATATATATATATATATATATATATATATATATAGTTGCAAATCCAAAATACATAAAATATAGGCCATTGGATGTCAGTTACGTAATCCAAAGAAATAACACTCATAGTGAGTAAAGTGGTATTATAATGCACCAAGATTCAAGAAAGATAAGATAATTTGAAAATAGACGTAACTGCAATTGATAACGTGCCAAAAACTAATAGCACAAAAGTATATATGTATATTAGAAATAGGCATGTCAATCTCTTCCAATATAGGACGATGATTTATATAATGAAAAGAGAAGGTAATGAATATTAAGATAATGTTAGATGATTAAAATTGTATAAAAATATATAATAAATATCATAAAAATGTTGTAACAATATAAAAGAATAATTGTAATCGTTATCATTAACAACTATACATATTTATTATAATATGAAATGATGTATTATTATAACGAAAAGGAATAGTATTGTAACAGAATATTCAATCAAATAAACTCTAATCTTTGACCGTATTGATTTGTACTACATTATAATTATATAAGAAATGTTCAGTCAAAAAAATGATATCAAGTTAAATTTTTGTGTTACATAGAGGTATCAAGTAACAAATATGTTAGGAATTAAATTATAATACAAGTCAGATGTACATAAAATAATAGTTAATCGAATCATGATACAAGTCAACAACACAAAAAAATTGATAATCGAGTTGTAATACAATCTAACAATACATAAAATAATGAATAGTCGAGTAATAAGAATGTTGAGAGTTGAATTATAATATAAATTAGCAACATATAAAATATTAGATAGTTGACTTATAATACAATCCAACAACATATTAAAAAATAAATAGTTGAATTTAATATAAACTAGTAACATATAAAATGATATATAATCACAATGTAATAGAAATCAACCACACATATTTAATTATAATATAAAAAATTAACATCATTGTAATATTCTATATATATATATTAAGATAATTATGAGTGAATATTTCTGACTTATTTGAGTCGATTAAAACCACTTTCAATGTCGTGGAGTGATTTTATTAAATGATCGTACGATATGATGGTCATCATTTTAAACTTTTCAAAAGATTTGTAAACATTGTATTAAATAAATAATTTTTTGATATATATATATATATAGACAGACAGAGAGACACACACACACACACCAGCATGGCTTAAGGAATACTTGTCAAATACGACAACGGGAAAAAGAAGTAGAAATGTTGTGATCCAACTAATAACAAGTGCCAAAAAGGGAAGTATTGGAACAAGGGATCCCATATTATTTATAATACCCTTCTCGCCGAATGGGCTGGAGTTTTACATCTCGTAATCAAAAGCCATAGGATAGAGGAAACATCCCTCAAAAATTGACCTCGAACTTCAAACCTTCCAGCGCTATGGTGCTATGAACTTGTTGATCCTTGAATTGGAAGAATGATGACACTTAAAAAAAATTTATATACAGTGTAGATACAGGACGAGAAAGTCATCACATCTCTGAAAGGAGGCTACTGATCTTCCGAAGTTCCCTGAGAGAAGCCATGGCTGTGGCTTGCCCTTTACCTCCAAGTATGTTGCATGAGAGGTTTTCGAGTGAGCCAGACTGGCCAAATTCTTGCTGGAAGACAGATTCAATCACCTGTACCATGAAAAAAATTTCAAACCATCAAAAGTTGCAAGTACATACCAGGTGTCAAGGATCCAATTGGTTTACAAGACTTTTGCATGTTTTGACAGGTAATTTACCCGTATAGACACTACAAAAGATGCCATGCTCCCAGGCACTTACCCAGTGGTCTCAACCTAATTGTTGAAATGATGATAAAATTTGCATACTTGGGGACAACAAACCAGGTCACTACTCCCAAACGATCATCCCCACTCACAACTCATTCAAACATTGTTAAGAAAATATATCTTCAGAATATTTATTCTCAAAGTAAAGTTGTTGCTCTTGATCAATTAATAATTCATGCAATTATAACATCAAACAGATCCTATTTACGCTCAAACTTGACGAGATGTTAGCACTTCATGGATAAATGGTTTTCACTTTGTAAGACAAAAATTTGATCATGGATAAATGGACCAGGTAATTGATCTTTTTTTTTTTTAACATAACTAATGACTGCATTTAAATTTCTTAAGAGAAATGGATGCAGCTTAGTTGTACAGCCCAATCTACCTCCCGCCAAAGCACTAAGAGCAGAATACCAGTTTCATGGTGTTCTTTTTGGCTTTCCAAACGATTTTGCTAGATTTTGATAATTCTACTCTTGGCATTTTACTTAAAGATTAACCATTATTCCCTTGAAGATGCTTTCTCTTGGGAAAGTCATTTGAAGCAAATCTAGATTTAAGGGGGGAAAGAAATTCCTTTCCCCAGAATGTTGTGTTTCTTTAGATGAAGTGTGTTTTTGTTCATCATGTAGTTGAAGGATCACATTAATTCAGGAAAAGAAAGGAAACAGAGGTAATCAGCATCCAAACCTGAATGTTTTCAAGCATTGAGGTCCCCAGATTCTTGAAGGTTCCCATCATATTCTTGTCTCCCACTTCTGCCTTGTCACTGATCATGGACCCATCTGAGGCTGATGGCAGGAGGTCCCTATTGGAGTTTCCAGAAATTTCAGATTTCTGAGGGCTCTGGCTTCCACCTTTCTCCACATTCGCCTCAGAAGCATTTTTGCTGGACTTCCAGAACCACTGAAATTTGCTAGGTAAAGCTTTCTTCTCTTTCGCAGCAGCTTCGAGGTTCCCACCCACATCTTTACTTTTCACAGCAGCTTCGTGATTCCCACCATCTTTACTTCGCTCGGGTTTCGTCGAAGATGAGGCAGCACCAGGATCATTGCAAATGGACTTGGACTCAGAAGAATTCGCATCTTCATCACAGTCACTAGCATGTGAATTGGAGATGATATGGCCCACCTCTGACTCATTGTCAAGATCCTTGACCACACTGACTAGACTGCTTGATGTGGAATAGCAAGACGAGTTCTCTCCAACTGAACTTGCCACTTCGGCCTTGCAGTCAAGAGATTTATCTGAGATGCTTTCCCTCTCTGCATCTTCACTGTAATCCTTCGAAAGTGCTTCACACATTTGGGGAACAACATCACCTGCATCTACATGAGTTTCACATTCAGATTTATCAGGCTGTTTTGGGGATGTAGCTACTCTTGACAGATCATCTAACAAGTTGCGCTTAATCGATGATAGGGATTCGTTCTTTGTGGTTGAGTTCTTAGATGGAGATGGATACGACTCTGTTCTGAATAAACTCAATTTATCAGCACGAAGCCTCTTAATGATGCCATTCGAACTAGGCTTGCTTTTCTTCTCCGCAGAAACTTCTTCCTTGTGCAACACTCTCCACTTCTCTTCCCAGTAACTCACTGGCGGAGGGTGAAGGGCAGTGTTTGGAGAAGATGATCCCATTGAGAGGCTATGGCTTAATCTTGGTGTCTTGACTCCGTGATCAGTGCCTTGAGATGGAGATGCAGGGCCAGTACTGTCAAAGGCAAGGGCTCGCAATGACTTGGCCTTCTCTATTAGCTTCTTCACATCAATATTCTCTGGGAAATTAAGAAGCTTTTGGAGACAGGATGTTGCATATTCCGTGGCTAAAAGGGATGACCGCAAGCGAAGAATCATGGACACTGCCATTGCTGAAATGAATGCTCCACGAGGAGAAGACAGAACCTTGAAGTGTTGATGCATATCATTTTGAAGATAAGACATGCCATCGGGACAAGAAAAAATTTCATCCCAGACAATCAAAAGATCCTTTAGAGAAAACTCCCTTCCAAATAAAACCCGTAGCCATCTCATGGCAAAGTAATGCGGTTCTACTCCAAGTTCAACTAGGTGGCTATGCAGAGATGAGTCCACAATAGATAGTAAATGGTACAAGGCAGAAGAGGCTTCAATTACTGGAGGTAAAAATGCATTGGATCCAATAGGTTGAGAAGGTGAAAAGAACTCCGCCAGTGCAACTGCACCATGACTTCCATTCATTAATGTATCAAACATACAGTATGCATCATGTTCCATAAATCTATCTGATAACACTATGCCAAGTTCTCCTTCTGCTCCATAGGCATCACTTAACAAAATTATGTCCTTCGTCTCAGGATTTAGCTCATCTAGGCTTTTCGCACAGGTCAGCATTCCCTGAGAACCCACAGATGTGCCATTCCAGTCTGTCATTTTGGAGAATCTGTAGTTAGATACTATGTCACTTTCAGGGAAGGAAGTCTCCTCGTATTCATCAGTGAAATGGCCTTCATGCTTCTTTCTCACTTCAAAATGGCATTGAACATCAACATGAAGAACATACAGCAAAGGGGCCAACAGTTCATGCATTCCTGTAATGCAGTAGAGATGCATTTGTCATTTACATGAAATGCTTTAACTAGAACCGAGACTTTGAAACAGTTGAAACAATAGCCTCTTAAGATATATCAGCAGTAGAAGAAACCATAAATTTTCGTAATATCCAGGTTGTAATCAGATTTGAGCAGACTTCTTCTTTCATATATTCAAGTAGTAATGTAAGCCATGGGAAAAGAACTGATGGAATCAGTGAAGTAGCTCACCTTGCCTATAACCATACTCTGGGTGCCTAAGACACCAAACTAGCAATACCCTTCGTAACATTGCTTGACATGCCGAACTCTGGAAATAGCTTCCATGTTCTGGGTATAGTCGTGACAGATCCTGATCAAGCGTCCTTTCCAGCTCTGCATTACGGAAAAAGCGACCCCACGTGCTGTCTGCAATAGATATAGACCATGATAAAACTCTGAACTGCATATGATGATTTTTAAACATCTACAAGACCATTCGCACGCCAAATCTATGAAATCACAGTATGTAATTCCAGGACCATGGCAGTCTTTTTTTTAACAGCTCAGATCCTTCAACCTTCCCAGTCTTTCATGAAAACTTCCTCGATATAGTGGGGAAAGGCATGTACAAGTTTACAATACATATGCCAATTTTTAACATAAATTACCACCAAATTTCGGGGCATGGGATGATCGTTTTTTTAACACAAACAATTTTTACACGATAGAATTCGCATGGAGGAACACAAGTCTTGGTGCAACCACTCATAGTCCTGTACATGTTGCTCGCTCCGTTTACCAATAAGTAAATACAAGCACAGTCAAGCAAATCTATGCTCGATTGTGCTGTAGATGCCAATAAAAGAAGAAATAAAAAAATGTCTTTGATGAAATGCCTTCTGATGAGGAAAAAAGAAAATCACCAGGATTTTGTGAGAGCGGATTGTCCAAGGCAGGATCAATGGGCGCATTTCCATCCTTTGGTAGATGGGGATCAACCAACAGCCTGCGTCTCAATCTGGCATACCTGTAAAGATAAGGTTCTATAAAGTTAAGACAAGGTGGCAGTCATTAATTATGCAATCGAACAACAACTACCAAAATATCATTGTTCACCAACTACATTAAAAACTAAAACAAAATAGAAAACTCGCTGTAATAATTAGTAGTGCTAAAGCATCTTGACATTACCACGGAAATTGCATCCTTGTTAATGAAAATCTGAAAAGCTCCCCTCAAGGATGCAAAAGTGGTGGATGGAAAATCAAAACCTCAACTTTACGAAAGAACAAGTTGGCTCTGTTTTGCAAGCAAAAACCAACAAACGAACCTTCTACGAGAATCGGCAGCACCGCGTCTGTAGTCGTCGATGGAAGAGGAAGGCGAAGAAGGGAGAATCCCCAGATAGATACGCCACTGGACGCCTCTCAGACTGGCGAACCTCCGGTCTCGCCCCGACTTGGGCCTCGGCGGTAGCATCTCCGCCATCGGCGATCCAATCGGCGGTGGCGCCATCCTCGACCCACAACACACGCAGAATGGTGGCGGCGCCTTCCAAAGGAAGAAATTTATGCACTAGAGCTACCTCTGTGGAGAAAAAAGGAGGCTCCTTTCTTCCCCTTTGGAATCCGTGGGAGATCAGAGAACCAACCAACAATAAACGATTTTGACGCAATGGGTCGAGAGATCTATGCCAGAAACGAGATGGGTAGGATTGGTTTCTCCGTGGAGGATCAAAGATTCCTTGTTAGATCGTCAACACGACGGATAGGGAGGAGAAAAAAACAGAGGGAAGGAAGAGAATGGTGGCCGGAGATGAAAGAGAAGGCGATGGAGATAGAGATGAGGGACGAGCAGCTCTCCCCTTCTCCTGCACATTCGTTCGCACCCCTCTTCTCCGCTCCAGTTTCTTTCTTTCCCTTCCTTCTCTTTTATTTTTTTTAGTGTTATTACTATTATTATGTGTGACGTGGAAAATTATTGTTTTGTCTTTTTCGCGTCTATTTGGTACTTGGAATGGATGGGACTTTGCAGTCTATTGTAATTTTTCATGGATCGATCGATAGGTCTTGTATTTTATTGTAATTTTCCATGGGTCGATCGATGATTGGTTAGTGGGGTGGGGGGGGGTGCGAATAGAAGGTTTGTTTGTTTTGAAGGGCTTTCTTGTCTCACGGAAAAAGTTGAGATGTCGATTGCCACTTGGCGGGAGTCGGACGATAACAAATGGAAAACAAGAGGCGACACCGCTATGCACAAAGCAGTGTACGCCAGCGTTCCCAAGTTGGTAGAGGGAGAGTGGGTCCTGTATACACTACGGTGTATATATATGAGTATCCACAGATTACTTGCTACCTGCAACAAATATGCTTTTTGGAACGGAGATGGTGTTTTTCCCTTAGACGTTGGTAGGGAAATATGTTTTATAATATATTTTTGTGACGTACATCAGGACATGTAGTTATCGGCTCTTCTTAAATCATGCATTTGGTGCATCATATGTCGTCGTTTATTTATGTTAGAATCAAATGCTAATGATTTTTATATTTTAATTAAATATTACTTATAAGTTTTAAATATACATAAAATATCATTGGTATTTTTTTTTTTATATCACACATGATTTTTTATTATAAGTAAAAATTACTAATAATTTTTTTTATTTTGATAGTGGTGGGTTTCACCATGTACATTATAAATGTGTGGTAATGATAAATATCATAGGTGATATTTAAAATAAAAATGTATAAAAAATTAAAAAATGATGCATTTATTTATGAATAGATGTAACGGATATGATCTCCACCATGTATACTAGTATTTAATGTGTGAATTTATCGAGTGGATCTCACACACGAAAAGTAATGCAAGTACTATCATGTGATGAGAAACACAAATATTGACACAAAAGTGACGTGAGGGAATTTGTGAGTGTGTTCTTGTGATTCACATAGCGTTGTAAACGTGCACCTACTTGATAGTTGATATTTAACGTAAAGAAACAAAAGAACATAAGGTTTGTTACGTGGTGGGCTCCACCACATTCGAAAAAACTACCACACCATTTTAACTTAAAACATACGGGTGATAAATAATTTTGCACTGGTGATAAATTATTATGGGTGATTTTACACTAGTACAAAATGATTTTGCACCTGTGATAAATTATTCTAAGATGTCTTTACACTAATGAAATCTCATGTTACATCGGTACAAAATTATTCCAAGGGTGATTTCACCTGTGCAAAGTGATTTTGCACATGTACAAAGTGATTTTGACCTATAGGTTTAAGATTTAGGGTTTAGGGTTTAGGTTTATGAAAAATGATTTCACGTATGAGAAGTAATTTTTCACTTGAAAGGTGATTTTCACCTTAGGATTCAGGGTTTATGATTTAAACACTAAAGACTAAATCCTAAACACTAAGATGGAAAAATCACCTTTCACGTGTAAAATCACTTATCATAGGTAAAAAAATACTTTGAATTTAATTTTACACCGATACAATCTTACTTTGCACTGGTACAAAGTAAGATTGCACTGATGCAAAGTAATACAATCTTACTTTGCACTTGTGTAAAATTATTTTGAAGGTGAAAAGTGGTTTTGCACCGACGTAAAGTAAGATTGCACTAGTGCAAAGTGGTTTCGAAGGTGATTTGAGTGGTTTGCACCCGTACAAAAGTAGTTTGTTATTCATTTCAATAGTGGTAGATTCCACCACGTGTTAGTACTTTTTTTGCATAAAAGAAAGATATATCAAGTGAGGACCACGTTACACTGCTGTGCATCAGCTTTTACATTTCTAAACCTATGTCCTTATTTTTAAAGGAACGCATCAGTTATCTTTGTTTTACACTAGTGTAATTTAATTTTGAACAAAATGCACCAATAAATTTTTATTTTACATTGATATAATTTGATTCTGAATTAAAATACATTTGGTTTTGAACATGTGCAATTTGGTTCTAAATTGAATACATCGATGATTTTTTATGTTATAGCGATATGATTTTGTAATGACTTTTCCCGTATCTTCAATTTGACCCTTGGGGGTCATTGGGAAATTTGTAAGATCCCAGGGTGGTTTCTATAATTTCTGTGCAATCGATAGTGAACCTAGGATTTATAATGCAATTTTCCAAACCCCAAGGAGGTTTCTATAAATTTCGCATATAGCCATTTGTGCACTCTAGGGTATTGGGGAATTTTCCTAAACCCTAGGGAGTTTTCTATAATTTTTGCACACTAGTAGTGCACTTGAGAGCCTTGAAGAGAACTGTTTAAATCCTCAGGGGCTCTCTACAATTTTTTGCACTTAGAGAGTGCATCGAAGGGTCTTGTTGAAATTTTCTTCCGCATTACAAAGTTGAGCAGAATTTTCACACCCTTAGGTTTAGTGGTTGGGGGTCCCTTCAAAGGGTCAAATATTTGGGTGGAAACCAACAATACTTCCCTACCCTACCACTAAAGCCCTAACTCTAATCCTATAAAACCCCACCCCCCTCCTCACCCTCTGCCCCACCAAACCACCTCTGGCATTACACCTCTTCAAACACAGGTGGAGTCGAACAGAGTGAGAGATTGAGTGAGAGATCAAGAGAGGGGGAGGGAGAGGGTATGCACCTCTCTCTCTCTAATTTCCCACGCACTTGCTTGACAAAGGGAGGGGCAAGCAGGAGCTCTAATCATGCACACAATGAGCGAAGGAGGAAGGGTAGCGAAGTGCGGATCTTATGAAATGTGTAAGCTATGGGCAATCAAGCGGCAGGGAGGCACGCACGATGTGCCATCCACGGCACCACGCACACATAGGATTCGCGTGCCACATGGTATGCAAGGCAATTGAGCAGTTCACATGAACCGACTTGACTAAAATTGATCCATCATGTGACCCAGAGGTGGGTTTTTGGCCGATTTAAGGCCTAAACGACCTTGGCATTGCACACAAAAGCTACCATTGGAAAACTCTTTCGATTCCTGATAAACACGCATGTATTCATGATAAAATGCCTACGTATGACAGTTCCTAAACTTAGCATTACATTCCATAATATAAATACTGCATAACATTCATCATATTGCATTTAGTGTGATCTGTATAAATTGTACAGTAATTCATGCATTATTGTGGCCAGGAAGTAGGGCGTGACATTTTGAAGCTTTAAATGCAAAATCCGACTGTACGGATGAATCTGGAATGACAATCACAGTCTAGCAACGTGGAAATCATCTCAATTCGAGCATTGTGGCATCCTCTACAAGCAAGGAAAGGTGGACGGTCCAGATGGTGCCCCATGGCACCATCCAGATCGCCCAAGGTCGCCCGGTGTCCCTCTAAAGGCCTTCCAACATGTGATCTTAGCTGTTGGATGAAAATCCAATGGCTGAGAAGCCTCCTCCACCGTGCGCCCACAACAGCTCTTCTTGACACATGCGCTAGTGTGCCGCATTGGTTGAGGCGTCCACTCCCAAAGGAGGGGCATGGGTTCGAAACCTGCAAAGCCCCCCCAATCCTCCAATTGGCAACGACGCATGCACGGTCAGCGCAATGCACCGCGCTAGTGCATGCGCGCGACATGCATGCGTGAAGTACATGCCAATGTAGCGAAATGTAGCGCATAGCGACGCAACACACAGCCAGCGCACACACGCATGACAAGGCAGCACAAAGCATGCGTCGGCAATGCTGTGCGGATATTTAGCTACTATTGCGGATGCCACTAATTGTCCACACGCGGAAAGCTCCTTCTCCACCACTATATAAACCCACCTACACCTCCCCATTTTCCATATTCTCTACCTATGCTACTCCCACCTACTCCAAAGCTCCAAGAAGCCTACAAAGCTCCCAATAGCCCTATTCTCAAGCTCCAAAGGCTCCCTACTAGTGTAGAGTCCTATCCCTCCACCAAATACTCAACCATCCTCTCACCACCTTCATAGGAAACCCTAGAGTCCTCCCCTCACCTCCATTCAGGTAGACGATCACCTCCACCGCCTCATTCCCATTCCTAGTTTGGTGAAGCTTTCCTCTACCCGGGTTCGTTCTGTGCCTCATTCCCGGCGTCCAGCATCTCTCCTCCATCCAACCTGCTGCCAAGCATCGTCGTGTCACCAAACATCTACTTTGGGAGATTTCCTCTCACCCTCATCTCTTTTAGTTTGTTTAGTTTATTGTTATTGTAACAAACATTACTTCACTTCAAGCAATCAAATTATGGTTCATCTCTCTATTCTTTTTATTACAAGTGATTTTACCATTCCCCTAAAATACCAAAAAAAAAACAACAAAACCTAAAAACACCAAAAAGAAACAGATTGAAATGCAGATTTCAAGAAACAAATGTCGCCTCCCCGTGTTCGACCCGAGATTCCCTTTCGAGTTTCGGTAAATCTTATTTGATAGCGAGTTTTGAGACTACGACGACAGGTTCCCGAAACCCTAACTTTTCTTCACGAAAATCCTCTGATCAATTCCCCATGTTTTGACATCCTGCTCTACATGTTTTGAGCATGTTTGACGTATTGAAAAATTAATATAAGCCCTAATGCTATTCTTGACTCCTAATGGTAAGGTCACTCACCAAGGGGTGGTGCGACTCACGAGCGAGGTTGTACAGCACCTGCGGGGGCCATAAACAGACCTCTTGCACCACCAAGCCTTCCAATGGGCTGAGGTAGAGTGGCCCCACCCTTCCTTGCATGACAATTGATTTTCCTAGATTATAAATGTTACGAACGTGCGCTTCAGACGTCTTTTAAGACGTCTGGGAGGTGGCCCAGACGACTGACCAGACGTTTGGAACCACTTCCAGACGTCTGGGAATCGGTTATTGTTGGCATGCGCGATTCAGGCGCGCAGACCTGCGTACGCTCTCTCCCTCTCTTTTTCCCTCTCTGCTGCGGCCGTAGACCACCGTGTCCCGCTCTCTCTCTCCTCCTCGCGCGGCCTTAAAAGGCCACGCCCTCCCCCTCACTCTTGTCACCTCCGCCCCCTTCCTCTTCTCCTTCCAGTCAGTGCGCGAGAGCGAGCGCGAGTGAGCGGCGGCGGCGACAGCTGCGGCGGGTGCGGGAGGAGGCGCTGCACGGGGGAGGAGGTGTCGGCCGTGAGGGCTCGAGCCTGCCGGGGCAGTGGGAGCCTGCCGGCGGGGGCGTAGCAGACGCAGGGTGGCATGGGAGGCCTGCTGTAGCTCGAGCAGCAGGTGGAGGACTCGGGGCGCGGCCGTGCATCGCGTGCGGAGGGTGATTCTGGAAATTTTTCCAGAATCAGACGTCTGGGCTTCCAACTAGACGACGGGCACGACGTCTGAAAGGTGAGTTGTTTCCGTCTTCTTCCTTTTCTTCGACTGACCGTACTGAGAGAGATAGATGGGTACGCGCAGGTTCTGAGATTCACATCCAACGCGAATCAGACGTCTGGCTGTAGTGTCAGACGACTGGAGAGACTTCCAGACGTCCGGGGTGACCATCGGACGTCTGGGAACTAGGCCAAACGCCCCCGCAGGCTTATGGACATCTGAGAGACCACGCAGAGCAAGGTAACCTCTGATCCACTTTTTAAGACGTCTGGAATAAGTTCCAGACGTCTGATTTTGCACTGTTTCGTCGTTTTCGACCCGTTTAAGGCCCGTTCAGGTTCCGTTTTCCGCGTTTTGAGTTGCGTTCTTTTCGGAATTAAATCTTCTACCTGTCTACAGTAGCTGTATACTATTTTGAGAAATTCCCTGTGTTTGATCCTTGTGATAGGACCCAGTTCCGTTGCAGTCTCGGGGGTTGCGGAGGCACGCGGGATTCCCGACCACGCCCCCAGTTTGCCTGTTGTAACCGGTAGAGTGGCTTTAAGTATAATCTGTTAAATTATGAAACCATAAATAGAACCTAGGACATTGCATGAATCCTACGAATGAGAAACTAGAATGAATGGTAGATCCTAGGGTGTTGCATGAATCCTAGGGCTGGAAAACTAGATTGTATGATAGATCCTAGGGTATGACATGAATCCTAGGATGGGAAGAACTAGTGGAATATATGAATACTGCAGTCTTGGAAATGTGGAAAGGAAACAATAGCTGCCTGTGAATTAAATTAACAGTTGCCTGTTATGAATAAATGAACATGATTAAGAATATGGATTGTAAGAATGTGAAACTGGAAAGTGAAACCTGGATGTTCTGAGTTAAAAGAGCTGGAACCCTACAGGGAATTAGGAGTAGAACTCCTGGAAAGTGAATGGAATAGAATTGGGGAAGTGAGCTGGACCTTGAGTACGGAGTACCAAGGAGAGCGACTGTCCCCCTATTTAGTGCAGAGCGGAGCCAGGCGCCCCAGGGACCCGGGGTTAGGACTGGCCACTTTGTACCGACTTGCTGGCCCTCGTGTACGTAGTACCGAGGAGAGCTACTAGTGTAGGGAGGTACTAGCTACCCCATGGGCCCTGGGGTTCTGCTAGCCTCCTACACCGACTTGTTAGGCCCACTGGGGCAAACCAGGGTAGTTAGGCGAGGGTGCGCGGACTGTGGAGGGGCAAGGCCCCTGTTTGGTTACTATGGAGGGGTTGGACCCCTGTTACTGAGAGGGCTCTGCCCTGTACTGGTTCCGTGTTGTGCTTTGGGCGCACCCGTTAACGGAAACGACTGACTGCGTGCCAGTGCGGGTTAGCTACCCGTGCGTTTACCGCGCGTACCGTAGTCACCGTTACGTTTGTCAGTGACCTTGGGGTGGTTGACTGAGAGTAGGATCATCACGGGGGACTCTCCCGGCCAGGAGAGCACCACATGCTACTTCTATTGTTCGGAAAAGACTGCAATCAAGATCGTTCCCACGAGGAACATTCGAGATCAAGTGAAGGATATGAGAAATAGATAAATTGTGAAACAATAGAAAGATGTAAATAAAGGAAGAAAGAAAATTAAAACAGCTACTGTACACTTTATTGTTTCTTTAGTTTAGCTGCCACTCTACTCAGCGTTTTGCTGACGTGTTACACTCGTTACCTTTCAGGACCAGGTGTTGAGCAGCCAGGGTCAGCGGCTGCAGAGGACGCTGGGCCGAGTAGGGTCCAGTAGAGTTACCACTGTTCTCTTGTACCTCTTTTTGGTTCCACTGTAGTGCGTAGTTCTTGTTTCCGCTGTACTTTTCTTTACCTGTAGTTCATATTATGTTATGAATGTTGTTCTACTGTTGTGGTGGTATATACTGTAGTGGTTTCTTTCCTTACTGCTGTATTTTCTTACTGTTAGTTATATTCATGCTGAATGTGATTTATTTTACTGCTCTTTTGGTTACTTCCTCGTTAGACGACAAGTCTTGGGATTAGTCGAGTCGGTCTGGTTCTCGTGTCTCGTAGGGACTCGGGAATTGGGTCGTTACAAGATGGTATCAGAGCAAGGTCGTCCCGAGAAGTCAATCAACTGACTGGAAAATAACCAATTCACATGTCTATAACTAGAGTAGCCACCACAACATATCTCTTGACATGAGCTCTTAGACGTTTTCGTTAGGTACTGTTCCGTACTGACGTATTTCGTTGTTTTGCATCTCCTTGTAGGAGATGCCTCATCGTGGAACTAGGAGGGTGGGCCGCGGGTGCGGCTGAGGTCGGGGCCCGAGGGACAGATGTATCGGCTTGGAGTACATACTACCCCTCCTCTTCTCCTGAGCATACCGTCTCCAGACCTCGTCCAACTAATTCGAGAGGTGGTTCGAGAAGAATTTCAGCTTCCACCCACATCGCCACCCCTTCCCCCCCCTTCCGAGCGTACGACAGGGGAGTTGGTGGTGGAACGAGATTTCCGCCGTCACACTAGGCGTGTTAGGAGAACTCAAAGAAGACACGTGGCATCTGGAGGAGAGCCGTCATGTTTTATAGGGCCATCAGTGGCCTTTGGGGGCCCTCGACAGGGGCCAGTCGCCAGCACCGGACCCCCGCCCAGCCGACAGCAGGGACCCACTGAGGGCGGGAGTCGGGTTCCCCTCTGTTACCAGTGTGGCCAGCTGGGCCACATCAGGAGGGACTGCCCGTCTAGGGCACGAGGTCAGCAGATACTCCCCGCGCAGAGCACTGGAGGGCATGCAGGAGGTCGCGGTTCCCAGGCACGAGGAGGAGGACAGCAGTCACGAGGAGGGTACCGGCCAGCACCTACCCGTCCAACGCAGAGTGTGGCTGCTTCGTCCGCACCTAGAGCTGAGGGGCGTATCAACGCCCTGACACACGGGGACGCCAGAGCTTCGGGATCAGTGGTAGCAGGTATGGTTTCAGTTTCCGGCAGACTCGTTTACACGCTTTTTGATTCCGGCACTACGCACTCGTTTGTCGCAGCCAGTTTCGCAGTTAGTTTGGACCAGGATTATACAATATTAGAAAATCCATTCGTAATCAGAGGTCCGAGTGGTCAGCTGTTTGTAGCTGAGGAGGTGTACACGGATTGCGAGGTCAGCGTCGGGGGACATAGCCTGCCAGCTGACCTGATTATGCTACAGATGGAGGACTTCGGAGTGATTCTGGGGATGGACTGACTGTCCGCTTACCACGCCTTGGTAGACTGTTTTGAGAGGAAGATCGTCTTCTCCATTCCGGAGTTGCCTTCTTTCGAGTTTCACGGACAGCCAGTGGATGGAGGCTTCAGGTGCATTTCGACACTTCGGGCGGCGAGACTTTTGAGCCAGGGGTGCGAGGGCTTCCTAGCTTGTGTGGTGGCAGAGCCCAGCCCTGTGGCAGACTTCCAGAGCATCCCGGTGGTCAGAGAGTACCCTGACGTGTTTCCAGACGAGTTACCAGGACTACCGCCCGAGCGTGAGATCGAGTTTGAGATCTCACTAGTACCAGGGACTAGCCCCATCTCCATCGCGCCATACAGGATGGCA
Source organism: Thalassia testudinum (assembly GCA_037157565.1). NCBI lineage: Eukaryota > Viridiplantae > Streptophyta > Magnoliopsida > Alismatales > Hydrocharitaceae > Thalassia > Thalassia testudinum. Next base: position 154,958,134 of record JAZHRO010000031.1, read on the forward strand.
CCACTTGGGCTACGAGAGCTCAAGTCTCAGTTGCAGGACCTTTTGGAGAAAGGTTTCGTGAGGCCCAGTGCGTCTCCCTAGGGAGCCCCGGTACTGTTTGTGAAGAAGAATGATGGGACCTTACGCCTTTGTGTGGACTACCGACAGCTGAATAGGGTCACCATCAAGAACAGATATCCACTGCTGAGGATCGACGACTTGTTTGACCAATTGCGGGGTGCCACGGTGTTCTCCAAGATCGACTTGAGGTCGGGATGCCACCAGTTGAGGATTAGGGAGACTGACGTCTCCAAGACAGCTTTCCGCACCCGGTACGGACACTACGAGTTTTTGGTCATGCCGTTTGGGCTGACCAATGCCCCCGCTGCTTTCATGGATCTGATGAACCGGGTGTTTAGACCGTACTTGGAACAGTTCGTAGTGGCTTTCATAGATGATGTACTCATCTATTCTCGAGATCAGATGCAGCACGGACAGCACTTGCGGATGGTTCTGGACACTCTGAGACGACGTAGGCTGTACGCCAAATACGGCAAGTGCGAGTTCTAGTTGAGGGAGGTGACCTTCTTAGGTCATGTGATCTCTGGAGACGGCTTGGCGGTGGACCCAGCCAAGGTCGAGGCAGTACTCAGGTGGGAGAGACCGCATTCAGTCACTGAGATTCGCAGTTTCCTGGGACTGGCAGGCTACTACAGACGATTCATTAGAGGTTTTTCACAGATTGCGCGTCCTATGACACAGTTGACCCGGAAGGACGTGCCCTTCGCTTGGACAGACGCCTGTGAGGCATGTTTTCTGGAGCTGAAGGAGAGGTTGACCTCGGCTCCCGTGCTCACCATCCCTGACAGTAGTGGCGGGTTCGTTGTGTACACGGACGCCTCCTTGCAGGGGTTAGGAGGTGTGCTCATGCAGAGGGGTCATGTTGTCACTTACGCTTCGCGGCAACTGAAGCCCCATGAGCATACCTACCCTACCCACGACCTAGAATTGGCAGCTGTTGTCTTCGCGCTGAAGACCTGGAGGCACTACTTATACGGTGAGACCTTCGAGATTTTCACAGATCACAAGAGCCTCAGATACCTTTTTGATTAGAAGGAGCTCAACATGAGACAGAGACGTTGGTTGGAGCTCCTGAAGGACTACGACTGCAGCATCTCCTACCACTCGGGAAAGGCCAATGTGGTGGCTGACGCCTTGAGCCGTAAGGCGCCCGCACACTTGGCCAGTTTACAGTTACAGAGTTGGAGCCTTTTAGAGGAGGTGGGCAGTTGGCGACCCCTGGAGTTACGGGGGCACTGTGGGGCAGTGACGGTGACACGACAGACCAGGCCAAAGCTGAGAGACCACATCATCACAGGACAGATGGCCGATCCGTACTTGCAGTCCTTGCGCGTCAGAGTACTGTCCGGAGACCCGGGGGACTTCTCTTTCGCAGACCAGGTGCTACGCCTGAGGGGACGGTTGTGCGTTCCCAGGGACGAGGAGCTGTTGAGAGAGCTCCTGACTAAGGCACACGGTTCCAGATTCACCATACATCCCGGAAACACGAAGATGTACCACGACTTGAGACGTAAGTTTTGGTGGAGGGGGAGGAGGCGGGATGTGGGTGAATTCGTGCAGCAGTGCTTAGTGTGCCAGCAGGTGGAAGCCGAGCATCAGAGGCCTGCAGGGCCGCTACAGCCGCTTCCAGTGCCAGAGTGGAAGTGGGAGAGCATCACCATGGACTTGGTGGTGGGCTTACCTGTTACCCAACGAGGACACGACGCAGTCTGGGTAATAGTGGATAGACTGATGAAGACGACGTGATTCTTGCCGATCCAAGTCACTTTGGAACCAGCACAGTTGGCAGAGAGGTATATCCGTGATGTGATACGACTACACGGAGTTCCGCGGGAGATCGTATCCGACCGGGATACCCGCTTTACGTCCCAGTTTTGGGCTGAGTTTCAGTAGGCCTTGGGGACGCGGTGGAGGTTTAGTATGGCTTACCACCCCCAGACGGACGGACAGTCTGAGCGCACGATACAGACACTTGAGGACCTTTTGCATGCCTGTGTACTAGACTGAAGGGGCTCTTGGGAGAAGCACCTGCCCCTAGCGGAGTTTGCATACAACAACAGTTATCACTCGAGTATCGGCATGGCTCCCTACGAGGCTCTGTACGGACGGAGGTGTACGGCACCCTTTAGTTGGGTTGAGGTGGGGACCAAGTGGGAGGTTGGCCCCAAGTTGATCCGGCAGAGTCAGGAGGTGGTCGAGCAGATCCACAAGCGACTCCGCACTGTCAGGAGCAGACAGAAGAGCTACGCGGATCGGAGACACAAAGAGGTGCAGTTCGAGGTTGGGGATCACGTCTTTCTTCGTGTTTCGCCCATGAAGGGCCTGCAGCGGTTTGAGGTGAGAGGGAAGCTCGCGCCGAGGTTTGTGGGGCCCTTTGAGGTCTTGGAGCGGGTTGGACCCGTTGCTTACAGGCTTGCCCTCCCCCCCACAGCTTTCTGGTGTGCACGGCATGTTCCACGTGTCCAACCTCAGGAAGTACGTAGCCGATCCCAGTCACGTACTGAGTCATGAGAGCGTCGAGGTGGGCGACAACCTGACCTACCCCGAGCGGCCAGTGCAGATTCTAGACCGAGCCGTCCGCAGTTTGAGACAAAAGCAAGTACCCCTGGTAAAGGTTTTGTGGAGGAGCCAGCGGTACGAGGAGGCTACCTGGGAGCCTGAGGCGGCAATGCGGGAGCGGTACCCGGAGCTTTTCGCGGGTACGTCTTTTCGGATCGGCTTCGGTCCTCTTTGAGTTTGTTATGGTATTTATGATGTTTTCCCACACCTTAGTTGGAGCAGCAGGCGGAGGACTCGCGGCGCGGCCGTGCGTCGCGAGCGAAGGGTGATTCTGGAAATTTTTCCAGAATCAAACGTCTGTGCTTCCAACCAGACAACGAGCACGACGTCTGAAAGGTGAGTTATTTCCGTCTTCTTCCTTTTCTTCGACTGACCGTACTGAGAGAGAGAGAGAGATGGGTACGCGCAGGTTCTAAGATTCGCATCCAACGCGAATCAGACGTCTGGCTGCAGTGCCAGACGATTGGAGAGAGTTCCAGACGTCCGGGGTGACCATCGGACGTCTAGGAACTAGGCCAGATGCCCCCGCAGGCTTCTGGACGTCTGAGAGACCACGCAGAGTAAGGTAACCCCTGATCCACTTTTTAAGACGTCTGGAATAAGTTCCAGACGTTCCAGATGTCTGATTTTGCACTGTTTCGTCGTTTTCGACCCGTTTAGGGCCCGTTCGGGTTCCGTTTTCCGCGTTTCGAGTTGCGTTCTTTTCGGAATTAAATCCTCTACCTGTCTACAGTAGCTGTATATTGTTTTGAGAAATTACTTGTGTTTGATCCTTGTGATAGGACCCTGTTCCGTTGCAGTCTCGGGGGTTGCGAAGGCACGCGGGATTCCCGACCACGCCCCTAGTTCACCTGTTGTAACCGGTAGAGTGGCTTTAAGTATAATCTATTAAATTATGAAACCATAAATAGAACCTAGGACATTGCATGAATCCTAGGAATGAGAAACTAGAATGAATGGTAGATCCTAGGGTGTTGCATGAATCCTAGGGCTGGAAAACTAGATTGTATGATAGATCCTAGGGTATGGCATGAATCCTAGGATGGGAAGAACTAGTGGAATATATGAATACTGCAGTCTTGGAAAATGTGGAAAGGGAACAATAGCTGCCTGTGAATTGAATTAACAGCTGCCTGTTATGAATAAATGAACATGATTAAGAATATGGATTGTAAGAACGTGAAACTGGAAAGTGAAACCTGGATGTTTTGAGTTAAAAGAGCTGGAACCCTACCGGGAATTAGGAGTATAACTCCTGGAAAGTGAATGGAATAGAATTGGGGAAGTGAGCTGGCCCTTGAGTACGGAGTACCAAGGAGAGCGACTGTCCCCCTATTTAGTGCAGAGCGGAGCCAGTCGCCTCAGGGACCCGGGGTTAGGACTGGCCACTCTGTACCAACTTGCTGGCCCTCGTGTACGTAGTACCGAGGAGAGCTACTAGTGTAGGGAGGTACTAGCTACCCCACAGGCCCCGGGGTTCTGCTAGCCTCCTACACCAACTTATTAGGCCCCACTGGGGCAAACCAGGGTAGTTAGGCGAGGGTGCGCGGACTGTGGAGGGGCAAGGCCCCTGTTTGGTTATGAAGTGCTTGGTTCGGGACAACCGGGTTTTATTCTTATAACGTTGTAGTATAGCCAGTTATTACCAACATTTCAAATATATAAATTTTTTTTACTCGGAAAATAAAAGAGTTCCCGAGGTCGAACTCAGGGAGCAAGTTGTATTCTAGAGATATACATGTTTCTTTTACAAAATAAAGAAAGAGAGAGGGAAAGAATTTGTTGTTCTCTTTGTTGTCTCCTCGTGATGTTCTTCTTTCTTTCTTCAGATCTCCTTCTTCTTCTTCCTTGGTTTCTGTCTTGGCCTCTCTTCTTCTTTTTTCTGCAGTCTCTTCTGTGAAGGTTTCTTCTTCCTTGGCTCTGCTGTACTTCTTCTCTGCAACCTTTCCTCTTCTTCTGCCTTGCTCAGCCTCTTCTTTAGAGTTTCTTCTTGTTTCTCCTCCCTGCGGCTAAGTGTCAGCTTCTTCTTTTCTTTTTCAGCCAGGGACGTCACCCCTCCTTTCTTCTTTTCCTTTCAGGCCGTCGTCTGATTTCCAAATCGGACGACTTAACTACCTGTTGCTACAGTCAGCTTTCTTCCGCGGGTCTTCTTCTTCGCCTGTGCCTGCACACTTCAGAGTTTTTCGTCAGAGGCAAAACCTACTCTACCCTCCCCCCCCCCGCGTCTCTCTCTCTCTCTGAAACCACTCTTGGGAAAGCTCTCCCAGAGCTGCCGGGTAACCGGGTTCGGGTCAGGCCCGTGTCCAGGCCCACCGGCGTGCGTGGTGGGCGAGGAGTGCAGGTCAGTCTTAAGTCGGGTCGGGTCGGGTCAGGTCCGCGGGGCGTGAGCGCGGACGAGACCGGGTAACCGGGCGGGTGAAGGGGACCTCGCCCCGTGTGCTGAGGCAGTAAGCCTCCAGCACTTTTGCGTCTTATGTCGCTGTGACTCTTCAGGTTTTTCCGAGGTGGGACTAAATGTCCCACCTCAATTGCGCGCCCGCAGCGGGGAAATCAGCGGGAGATTGCGGCGTCACGCGAAGCTTTCTGCCTTAGCTGCGAGCCTGGTGTTTTGCCAAAACGCCTCGCAAGGCCTGGGAGTTGAATCTGGGCGTGGCGCTGAGCGTGGCGCGCCTGTAGCTGCAGGTGGAAGCAGTTCCTCCCGCGCGGCAATGGCGGCGGAGGTCGGGTGGTCTGTTCACAAGAAAACGGCCTCTCGGCCTAATCAGAAAGTGCCAGGAGCTTCGCCAGGGTGCGGCGAAGCTCGTGTGGGTGGTGGCGAGGCGCGGGGCGGCGTGCGAGGGCTGCCCTAGGTCGGACTGTGGGTCGGAGGATGGGTCTGTTCGGTGGGGTTGCAGAGGGTGATGTGGGGGAAGTGGCAGGGCGGAGGTTGATCAGGGTGAGGAGGCAGAGGTCCTGCGGTGGTCGGCGAGCCGTGTGGGTCGCTGAGGTGATGGGAGCGGCTCGCCGGAGGGTGGTCGGAGACGAAGGGGGTGACGATGGTCAGGGTCGGTCGAGGGCTTAATTGAATAAATGGAAAGCGGGGAAAGAAAGAGGAGAAGAAGGGGAGTAGCTCTAGCTTACTTGCAGGGACAAAGGGGGAGGAACAGGGCGACAGTCGTATCGACTGTCGCCGGAGAAGACGATGCTCAGGGAAAGGGGCGGCGGCGAGCAGAGAGCCGGAGAGGCGCCAGCTGGGTGCGGCGTGGCGCAGGAAGAGCAGGGGAGGAAGTCTCTGCTACTGGTATTGCGGCAGAGCGAAGAGGTGGAGGGGGAGGAAACCGCCGGAGCTGGTGAGCATCTGCCGGAGGAAGAAGAGAGGAAAGTTGGGGATTTTCTCCGTCAGATCCAGGCTGCCCTGGTCGGTGGAGCAACGGGGGGTATTTATAGGGATCAAACAGGGAGGAAGGCGGAGGGAGACGACGTGTCTCCCTCGCCGGAGGATGGCCGGAAACAAGAACCCATACCGTCCGTGCGTTTGCACGGCCGGTATGGTGGGTTACAACGACCAGGGGGGTGTCCCTGCGACGGCTGACGACGCAGGGCACCCCCGGTTTACTTGCCAGGTCCCCCACCTCACCCTGCGCGGCGCCATGCTCCGCGCAAGGTCGCCGGAGCATGGTGCTGGCAGGTTTTGCAGGGGGGACCTGATCGCAAAGAACGAAGGAGAGTTAGGGGCCAAAATGCGAGGGTTCAAAAGTTGAGGGCCAAAGTGTAAATATATGAGGACCAAAGTGTAAAGTCGGTCAAGGAGGTTTCTTCTTAGGCTCAAGTTTTTGTACATGACTAATTAGGACCTAAGGAATCTGATGGTGGATTTCATTTCTATATCAAACCTTGTTTGACCGGTCAATTTATGCAAAAACCCAAATTAAGTTATTAATTGGGCATGGTTCTCAATGTAGGTCAAAATGGGTTCTAAAGGCCAAATTGAAGGTTCTAAACCCTAGAGATTATTTTTCTATGAATTTTAGAGGGTTTATTCTATTTTTACTTTGCCTCGAACCTTGTGAATTGAAGTGGGTTGTTTTAGGGTTACAGATTATCATTTAGTTTCTTGGAATTGCTGTAGCCCTCGCTAGATCATTTCATCCCACTTTTATTCTTATTAAGCTGCTTTGACCTATGTTTGGGCCCTGAATTACCCTGTATGCAGATTATACTGGTAAAATTGCATTTTTACCCCTTATGACTTGTTTTCTTCTTAAACTCAGAATTCTCTGAGTTAAGCCTTTCCTTGAGATATGTAGGAGCTTTTATCCTTTGTATTAGGTCAAAATGAGCTAGTTATGGCTCATGATGAGGTTCTCATCATACCCCCATGCCTAGCTTTTGCTAGTCCCTTAGCAAAAACTTAAGGTTTCAACCCTTGTTCTAGACCATGAAATTTTTAATAGTTTTATATAAGTGCCTTTTTTATTTGAGCATAGATTAGGTTAGAATGCTGACCATAGGCCTAAAAGGTACTCTAGTACCAATCAAGATCCAAATCTGTCTAGCCTTAGCCTCAGTCTTTTAGCAAAGGTTTTTAAGGCCCACAAGAACTAACCTAAGGTTTATTGGACTTCGTGGTTAAAGCACCCGTGCTTGAAATGATTTTAGCCCTGGCTCAGTTCGCAGTGCGTTTTGTAAGAGAGAGATAGAAAGTTTTTTCTGTTTGGAGAGTTTTCTCTCTCTTTTTCTTTTTAGTTCTAGCCTAGGATTGGCTTTTCAACACGGTCTGTATCAGATTCCTTGCTCCCATCATCAATCCTCGAGGGTTCCTGGCGATCGATGCTTCGAGATAGCACCGCCCATGGCAACCCCCGGAACCCTGGCTATTGAGATTTCGAGATAATCCCATCCATGGTATTCCGTGGCCGAATCCAGACCCTGGCAATTGACACTTCGAGATAATGCCATCCATGGAATCTGAACCAGCAGAGTGCTTACATGCCCCCAGTAGGATATGTAAATATCCTAAGAGACAAGCACCGAGGAGATGATATTTTGTTACGCATCTTCGAGGGGATTTCCCGCCTCTCCGCGCTGGGAACTCGTCCAAATCAACTTGTGTTGATCTGCCGCTCCTATTCTAGGTGTTCTTTTCAGATTTTTGCGACGCTTCTGCGCGATTCTGATTTTTACGCTTACTGAACCAGGCTGTGTGTGAGATTAGGGTGCTTAGGTTACTGATTCCCGTAAACCAAAAATTAGTTAACGAGGCCGAATACTTCCTAAGCCTTAGACCTAATACTTCAGCTTTTCATTTCCTCAACCTCTTGAGGAGTGTCCAGATCTTAATGGGTACTCAGAGTCTATTCAAGAATGCCTAAAGTTTGCATTCTTTACTAATCTTATTGTGCACTTTTCTTGAATGAGGTCTAGAACTTAGGTTAATTCCTTAGTTCCTTACTAATGACTATCACTTTTTCTCATAATTTTGTGCTCCTTTTTCATTTTGTTTCTTTTCTCCTTCGCAAAATTTTCTTCTCTTTTCCTCTTTTTTTTTTTTTTAATTTTTATGGTGTTTTTGGCATATGTGAATTTTTTTGTTTGAAACCTTTTCTTACAAGTTTTGCACTTTCATACCCCCCCATGCCTAAGATTTGCAATGTCCTCATTGTAACCTAGGGGGTCTTAGTTCATTCCTTAAGGCAGAAATTTGGATGAGTGGATGGGTCGGGTTGAATTTTTGCGGACGATTTCAAATCCCAGATGCAAACATCTGAGTTGGGGTCGGCTGTCTACAAGGGTGAACTTCGAGTGCTGAAAGGTGTCAGAACAAGTTTCAGGTTTACAAAGAGATTGACGGGCTGCCTCCCGTTAAGCGCTGAGTTTTACGCCATCGGCTGGGCGCAATAAGCTCAAGGGGAAAGGAGGATATAAGATGCCTCAGCCAAATCAGTAGAAGTTACATCAATGAACGGCTTGAGTCTCTGACCGTTCAAGATGAAAGGTTCAGAATCGTGGCTGAGTGGACTGATTTCGATTGCTCCATTTCCAAAAACCTGTCGGACCAAATATGGTCCGACCCACTTAGATCTCAGTTTTCCTGGGAAGAGTTTGAGTCGGGCATCAAAGAGTAGGACCTTTTGACCAGGATGAAAGATCTTTCTCGAGATGTGTTTGTCGTGGAAGGCTTTAACCCGCTCCTTGTAGATTTGCGAGTTCTCGTACGCGTCTATGCGTAATTCATCGATCTCGCTGATTTGGAGTTTTCTGTGGGTCCCAGCCTTGGAAAGATCCAGATTACAGTTCCGTACTGCCCAATAGGCTTTATGCTCCAGTTCGACGGGAAGGTGGCATGCCTTTCCGTACACCAATCTAAAGGGAGACATGCCCAATTGGGTCTTGTGGGCGGTCCTATAGGCCCACAATGCTTCCGGAAGTCGGGACGACCAGTCCTTCCTGTCAGGTCGAACAGTGACTTGCAGGATTTTCTTGATCTCCCGATTAGACAGCTCAGCTAGACCATTAGTTTGGGGGTGGTAAGGAGTAGAGATTCGGTGAGACACCCCGTATTTGGTCATCAGTGACCTAAACTGAGCATTTGCGAAATGGGTCCCCCCATCAGAGATTATTGCACGAGGAATCCCGAACCTTGAGAAAATGTGTTGATGAATGAATTTGAGAACGATTTTGTGATCACAGGTTCGGGTCGATATGGCTTCGATCCATTTGGACACGTAGTCCACAGCCAACAGAATGTATTCGAAACCATCCGAAACAGGAAAGGGGCCCATAAAATCAATCCCCCAAACATCAAAGATTTCGCATACTAGAATCGGTTGCATAGGCATCATGTCGCGATGGCTCATGTTGCCCAAAGTCTGGCAACGACTGCATGCCTTGCAATGACTGTATGCGTCTTTGAATAGTGTGGGCCAGTAAAAGCCGCACTGGAGGACTTTTGCTGCGGTTTTATGCCCGGCAAAATGGCCACCGCATGCCTGGTCATGGCAGAAAGAGAGGATATTGTTGACTTCCCCTTCCGGGACACATCTCCGGATGATCTGATCGGCACCTATGCGGAAGAGGTACGGGTCTTCCCAAATGTAATATTTGGCATCGGAGCGTAATTTGTCTTTCTTGGCCTTCGGCCAATCGGACGGGATCTGATGGGATGCCAAGTAATTTACTATATTAGCAAACCATGGAAGGCTAGTACCAATAGTCAGCAGGTGCTCATCGGGAAAATGCTCAGTGATGGGTCCGGAAGGGTCAATTATTTCAGAAGGAAGACGGGACAAGTGATCAGCTACCACGTTTTGCTTTCCCGCTTTGTCGCGAATCTCAAGGTCAAATTCTTGCAACAGTAAGATCCATCGGATTAATCGAGGTTTCGCGTCCTTCTTCGCAAGGAGATGCCTCACAGCTGTGTGATCCGAGTATATGATGACATGGGAACCCAGAAGGTACGATCTGAACTTCTCTAGGGCAAATACTACAGCTAGCAGCTCTTTCTCAGTAACTGTATAGTTACGCTGAGCCTCATCGAGTGTTTTGCTGGCGTAGTAAATGACCACAGGTTTCTTGTCATTTTTCTGCCCCAAAACCGCTCCTACAGCGAAGTCGGATGCATCACACATGATCTCAAAGGGTTGAGACCAATCAGGGGACTGTAGGATCGGGGCTTGGGTGACTCGGTCACGCAGGATTTCAAATGCTTGAGTGCATTCCTTGGAGATTTCGAAGGGAACATCCTTGGAGAGAAGAGTGGTCAGGGGGCGTGCGATTTTTGAAAAATCAGGGATAAATCGTCGAAAAAAACCGACATGCCCTAAAAAGGATCGGATGTCCCTGATCGAGCTAGGCATAGGAAGGTGAGAAATCAGATTAACCTTAGCTCGATCCACTTGGATACCTTTCTCCGAAATTGAGTGTCCCAGGACAATTCCCTCAGGCACCATGAAATGGCTCTTTTCCCAGGAAAGAACCAAATTCACATCGATGCACCGCCTGAGTATCTGGACCAAGTGTTGGAGGCAATCGTCGAATGATGCTCCGAAAACTGAAAAGTCATCCATGAAGACTTCCAGATAATCACCTACCATATCTGAGAATATGGCAAGCATGCATCGCTGAAAAGTAGCGGGTGCATTGCAAAGACCGAAAGGCATCCTTCGGAAAGCGTATGTTCCGAAGGGGCAGGTGAACGTGGTCTTTTCTTGGTCCTCAGGATGGATTGCCACCTGGTTATAACCGGAGTACCCGTCAAGAAAGCAGAAGAACCTATTTCCCGCTAGTTTTTCGAGAATTTGATCAATGAAGGGTAGTGGGAAATGATCCTTCTTCGTGGAGGAATTGAGTCGACGGTAATCTATACAGACTCTCCACGAGTTGGCTAATCGGGTAGGAATGATTTCTCCGGTCTCAGTCGTTATAGTGGTGAGTCCTGCCTTCTTGGGCACGACCTGAATTGGGCTCACCCAACGACTATCGGAGATCGGGTAGATGATCCCGGCATCTAACCACTTGATGATCTCCTTTTTCAGGACCTCCTGCAGATTGGGGTTTAAGCGTCTCTGCATTTCACGAGAAGGTCATGTGCCCTCTTCTGAATAGATATGATGAGTACAATAAGAGGGACTTATTCCAGTCAAATCATCGAGAGTCCATCCGATGGCTCTGCGATGTTGCTGGAGGACAATAATCAGACGGGATTCCTGTTCAGGACTGAGGTTGGAATTGATAATCACAGGAAAGGTCTGATTAGAACCCAAAAATACGTATTTCAAGTGAGCGGGAAGGGGTTTCAGTTCGAGGATGGGGTTTTCAGCAGCAGCGGGTGGTTCAGTATAGATGTGAGGTTCAAGGGTGGGAGTTACTGGGTTGTTCATATCTGGATTCAACTCCTCTGTTTGCGGGTCAAGATCCTTCTGTGGTTGATGAGGCACAATCGAGTCATTCTGGAGGTGTAATTCATCAACCAAAGTCTTGATGTCACAAATTTGCTCGATGACGCCGCAATTAATTCCTTGTTGGGCCTTAAATATATCAATTTTCAGTGTTTGATCTCCAAACTTAAGCTCTATTTGGCCCTCCTCACAGCTGATGTTGGCTCTAGCAGTAGCCAAGAAAGGTCTCCCTAGAATGATTGGTGTATCCCTAGGGTTCTCAGGTGCATCCATATCTAAGACTATAAAGTCCACTGGAAAATAGAAATCCCGCACTCTCACGATAACATCCTCGAGAATCCCTTTTGGTGACTTTATAGATCGATCTGCTAATTGTAATGTCACCTCGGTTGGTTTCAGCTCAGATTCTTCTAGATGGTCAAGTAAGGATGTGGGTATCAGGTTTATGGATGCACCCAAGTCTAACAATGCTCTATCAAATTGGGTACCACCTATCTTACAGGAAATCAGGGGAGTTCCAGGATCTTTTGCCTTGGGTGGGAGTCTACTAAGGATTACAGAGCTGGCTTGCTCTGACAGAACAATTGGGCTCCCTCCCTTGGTTCGCGGCTTACGCTGGGGTGTACATATATTTTTTAGAAATCGTGCGTAAGCTGGTACGTGGCGGATTGCATCCATCAAGGGGATGTTTATGTGGACCTGCTCAAAGAGCTTGACCAGGTCCTCCTCAGGGGCCACGGGTTTTGTGGTCTTCTTTCCCTTGGTCAGGGCCTCGGGAAACGGGATCTTGGTTGGTTCTTCTAGGATAGGTCCAGGTTGTGGATCTGGAACAGCGGTACCTTGGATAACTATCCTAGGGTCATGGTTATCAGGCTTGGAGTGGTTTGGATAATGTGGGTCTTGAGTTGTCTTACCACTACGTGTTGTTACAGAATTTAATCCGGCCTGATTTAGGTTTGGGTTTGGTAGGAGGGGTGGCTGCTGCTGAAATCCCGCATAAGAAGTTGAGGCTTCCATCTCGTCTGGAGATGGAGCAGTAGGAGCCTGATAAATCCATTGGGCGTGGCCTAAATTTGGATTCATAACGCGCTTCTGGGTTGGCACGTTATTTGGGTTAGGAAGGGGTTGGGAAGGGAGTGTGCCTGGTTGGCGAGAATTTGCCAACTGGGCCAGTTGAGTTTTAACTTCTGTAAGCTCGTCCTTGTGCTGTTTTTGAATAGCCGCATTCGTTTTTTGAATGTCAGCTAGAGTCTGAAGGATTAAGGACATTTGATCTTGATTTGGCCCTGATGGATAAGTAGGGTTGGGCCGAGGCTGAGGCGGCTGGTAGTGACGAGAGGGCTGTGGGCGGGACTGAAAAGGTGGTCTTTGGGTTTGGGAATTTCCCGCCCACTGAAAATTGGGATGGTTTCGCCATCCAGGGTTGTAAGTGTTGGAGAATGGTTCGTTCTGGATGGCGTTGAGGTCCTCGCAGGTCTGAGGAACCTCCTGAGAATCAGGGAAAGGAGGAATGGAGTTCCCCCGGCTGGTGTAGAAAGGATCGGATGATCTTCCAGTCCAAGAATCAGATGGGGATGGATATGGATCCATCCCAGGGGAAGATCGGTGGAGGATGTTTTGCACAGTCTCCTGTGTGGAAGGAGGTTGTGCAAAGGAGTTACGCGCAGAGGTGGCTCGCTGCAAGTGCTGAGTCAGCTCATCCACCTTCTTTTCAATGATTGAGACCTTGTCCAATCGACTGGCCACTAATTCCAGGTCGACTGATGCGGACAGGCCCTGCGTCTCATGTGCTCCCTTAAGATTCGTCGCTGCGCGGGTATTCGTCCTGTCGAATAATCCCATGGAGTCATTGTTGATGGAGTTCTCACACATGTTTTCGAGAATCTCCCATACGGTGTCTTCATGTTGACCCATGATGTTTCCTCCGCAAGTTGCATTGACGAAAAGGCGGATGTCCTCACGGAGTCCCTGGTAAAAAGATTGGACTTGTTCCCATTTAGGAACTCCGTGATGGGGGCACTTCCTCATGAGATCCTGAAAACGATCCCATGCCTCATGAAGAGGTTCTCCTGATTGTTGAGTGAAGTGTGTAATCTGATGGCGCAAGGCGTTGGTCCGACCAACGGGAAAGAACTTTTTCAAAAACTCAGATTGAAGTTCTTCCCAAGTGTTGATCGGCCGGGTCTGAGTTTGATACCAATGGGCAGCCTTGTCCATAAGAGAAAAGGAGAACATCTTCATGAGAAGAATATCCCGATTTTGCGCATCTGATCCAAAAGTGTGGGCCAGATGCTTTAGCTGTTTGATGTGCTGGAAGGGATCTTCAGAATTAAGCCCATGGAATTTAGGTATAGCATGAATCATGTTGGGCTTTAGTTCGGAATCAGGTCCTCCAGTCGGGATTCTGACTCGAGGCTCAATGGCCACCGCAGCAGGATTGTAGTGGTCCCGCATCATAGGACGCTGTGGTGGGTGCACGAAGTTTTGGAAGAGGTCATTGAGTCGCTGGAGCTGGTGTTCCAGATTATTTTCTTCCTCAACTGGCTGAGCCATGATGGGGGAAGAAGAAGAACTTGGTTCTGAATCAGAAGAGAGAATAATGTGAGGGTGTTGCTGCACAAACACGGGCGTCGAGGCTTGGCCTTGACGAGAGCGAATTTCTAAAGGAGGTCTTAAGGGTGGTCTTAGAGACCTCCTTCCGTACATGAACAGTTGGAAGAGGTAAGTTTAGCAGGTGCTGGACCCAATCAAGGCACCCAAAAAAGGTGTTGGGTGACTATAGAGGTACGGGGCAGATGGACCCCTTGATCAGAAAGATCGTCCACCTGAGAATTACCTGGGCAGCCAGAGAGGGAGAGTCCCACGAAGACCCCTACACGGTAGAGCGTCCCCACGGGTTACAGGGTTTCCCCCACCCGACCTCTCTTGTCACTGCGGTTCCAGGTAGACCAGAATGGGGATCTTGACCTCTTAAGTCTACCAATTTTAAGATCAGGGTGCTTAAGGTTTCACTTGAACTTTAGTCTTTTTAAGTGCAAAGAGTGACCTAATTTAAGGTTGGTTAACCCAAAGGGGTCAACTTTACCTCTTGTTTTCTTTGAGAGCTTTTTGGGTCCTTTCTTTTAGGGTTCAAGTGTTTAGAGAGAGCCAATTGTTTAGGATTTTTCTTGTTAATTATTTTCAATCAATGGCTTGGGCACACCTCTTTTGGATTTCCTCAATTCTTGATCAAGGGGTGTGTCTCTACTGAAATCCTAATGTTTGACCTTATGTTGGCTCTACTTGGTCCATTTAACTCTTTGTTGGGCAATTAGGGCTCAAGCAAGAATGTGTTAACCCTTAAATACCCTTAATAGTGTGCAGGAGTGATGAGTTGAAAACATGCAACTCTTTATGGTTACTAAGTATGGAAGACAGGTTAGCCCTATATTGCTTGTTCTTTTCTTTTCTTCCTCTTTAGAGTTTAGGGGTTAATAGTGAGAGGAAAAATTTACCTGTCTTCGGAGTGGTTGTCGTGTGGTTGCTTGTCTTCTTGAGTTCCTGTAGCTGCACAAAAGAGAGGAGATTATCAGAAATTAAAAGAAACAGGAATGTTTACCTCTAGAATAGCCGTTGCTCCCCGGCAACGGCGCCAAAATGAAGTGCTTGGTTCGGGACAACCGGGTTTTATTCTTATAACGTTGTAGTATAGCCAGTTATTACCAACATTTCAAATATATAAATTTTTTTTACTCGGAAAATAAAAGAGTTCCCGAGGTCGAACTCAGGGAGCAAGTTGTATTCTAGAGATATACATGTTTCTTTTACAAAATAAAGAAAGAGAGAGGGAAAGAATTTGTTGTTCTCTTTGTTGTCTCCTCGTGATGTTCTTCTTTCTTTCTTCAGATCTCCTTCTTCTTCTTCCTTGGTTTCTGTCTTGGCCTCTCTTCTTCTTTTTTCTGCAGTCTCTTCTGTGAAGGTTTCTTCTTCCTTGGCTCTGCTGTACTTCTTCTCTGCAACCTTTCCTCTTCTTCTGCCTTGCTCAGCCTCTTCTTTAGAGTTTCTTCTTGTTTCTCCTCCCTGCGGCTAAGTGTCAGCTTCTTCTTTTCTTTTTCAGCCAGGGACGTCACCCCTCCTTTCTTCTTTTCCTTTCAGGCCGTCGTCTGATTTCCAAATCGGACGACTTAACTACCTGTTGCTACAGTCAGCTTTCTTCCGCGGGTCTTCTTCTTCGCCTGTGCCTGCACACTTCAGAGTTTTTCGTCAGAGGCAAAACCTACTCTACCCTCCCCCCCCCCGCGTCTCTCTCTCTCTCTGAAACCACTCTTGGGAAAGCTCTCCCAGAGCTGCCGGGTAACCGGGTTCGGGTCAGGCCCGTGTCCAGGCCCACCGGCGTGCGTGGTGGGCGAGGAGTGCAGGTCAGTCTTAAGTCGGGTCGGGTCGGGTCAGGTCCGCGGGGCGTGAGCGCGGACGAGACCGGGTAACCGGGCGGGTGAAGGGGACCTCGCCCCGTGTGCTGAGGCAGTAAGCCTCCAGCACTTTTGCGTCTTATGTCGCTGTGACTCTTCAGGTTTTTCCGAGGTGGGACTAAATGTCCCACCTCAATTGCGCGCCCGCAGCGGGGAAATCAGCGGGAGATTGCGGCGTCACGCGAAGCTTTCTGCCTTAGCTGCGAGCCTGGTGTTTTGCCAAAACGCCTCGCAAGGCCTGGGAGTTGAATCTGGGCGTGGCGCTGAGCGTGGCGCGCCTGTAGCTGCAGGTGGAAGCAGTTCCTCCCGCGCGGCAATGGCGGCGGAGGTCGGGTGGTCTGTTCACAAGAAAACGGCCTCTCGGCCTAATCAGAAAGTGCCAGGAGCTTCGCCAGGGTGCGGCGAAGCTCGTGTGGGTGGTGGCGAGGCGCGGGGCGGCGTGCGAGGGCTGCCCTAGGTCGGACTGTGGGTCGGAGGATGGGTCTGTTCGGTGGGGTTGCAGAGGGTGATGTGGGGGAAGTGGCAGGGCGGAGGTTGATCAGGGTGAGGAGGCGGAGGTCCTGCGGTGGTCGGCGAGCCGTGTGGGTCGCTGAGGTGATGGGAGCGGCTCGCCGGAGGGTGGTCGGAGACGAAGGGGGTGACGATGGTCAGGGTCGGTCGAGGGCTTAATTGAATAAATGGAAAGCGGGGAAAGAAAGAGGAGAAGAAGGGGAGTAGCTCTAGCTTACTTGCAGGGACGAAGGGGGAGTAACAGGGCGACAGTCGTATCGACTGTCGCCGGAGAAGACGATGCTCAGGGAAAGGGGCGGCGGCGAGCAGAGAGCCGGAGAGGCGCCAGCTGGGTGCGGCGTGGCGCGGGAAGAGCAGGGGAGGAAGTCTCTGCTGCTGGTATTGCGGCAGAGCGAAGAGGTGGAGGGGGAGGAAATCGCCGGAGCTGGTGAGCGTCTGCCGGAGGAAGAAGAGAGGAAAGTTGGGGATTTTCTCTGTCAGATCCAGGCTGCCCTGGTCGGTGGAGCAACGGGGGGTATTTATAGGGATCAAACAGGGAGGAAGGCGGAGGGAGACGACGTGTCTCCCTCGCCGGAGGATGGCCGGAAACAAGAACCCATACCGTCCGTGCGTTCGCACGGCCGGTATGGTGGGTTACAACGACCAGGGGGGTGTCCCTGCGACAGCTGACGACGCAGGGCACCCCCGGTTTACTTGCCAGGTCCCCCACCTCACCCTGCGCGGCGCCATGCTCCGCGCAAGGTCGCCGGAGCATGGTGCTGGCAGGTTTTGCAGGGGGGACCTGATCGCAAAGAACGAAGGAGAGTTAGGGGCCAAAATGCGAGGGTTCAAAAGTTGAGGGCCAAAGTGTAAATATATGAGGACCAAAGTGTAAAGTCTGTCAAGGAGGTTTCTTCTTAGGCTCAAGTTTTTGTACATGACTAATTAGGACCTAAGGAATCTGATGGTGGATTTCATTTCTATATCAAACCTTGTTTGACCGGTCAATTTATGCAAAAACCCAAATTAAGTTATTAATTGGGCATGGTTCTCAATGTAGGTCAAAATGGGTTCTAAAGGCCAAATTGAAGGTTCTAAACCCTAGAGATTATTTTTCTATGAATTTTAGAGGGTTTATTCTATTTTTACTTTGCCTCGAACCTTGTGAATTGAAGTGGGTTGTTTTAGGGTTACAGATTATCATTTAGTTTCTTGGAATTGCTGTAGCCCTCGCTAGATCATTTCATCCCACTTTTATTCTTATTAAGCTGCTTTGACCTATGTTTGGGCCCTGAATTACCCTGTATGCAGATTATACTGGTAAAATTGCATTTTTACCCCTTATGACTTGTTTTCTTCTTAAACTCAGAATTCTCTGAGTTAAGCCTTTCCTTGAGATATGTAGGAGCTTTTATCCTTTGTATTAGGTCAAAATGAGCTAGTTATGGCTCATGATGAGGTTCTCATCAGGTTACTATGGAGGGGTTGGACCCCTGTTACTGAGAGGGCTCTGCCCTGTACTGGTTCCGTGCTGTGCTTTGGGCGCACCCGTTAACGGAAACGACTGACCGCGTGCCAGGGCGGGTTAGCTACCCGTGCATTTACCGCGCGTGCCGTAATCACCGTTACATCTGTCAGTGACCTTGGGGTGGTTGACTGAGAGTAGGATCACCACGGGGGACTCTCTCGGCCAGGAGAGCACCACGTGCTACTTCTACTGTTCGGAAAAGACTGCAATCAAGATCGTTCCCACGAGGAACATTCGAGATCAAGTGAAGGATCTGAGAAATAGATAAATTGTGAAACAATAGAAAGACGTAAATAAAGGAAGAAAGAAAATTAAAACAGCTACTGTACACTTTACTGTTTCTTTAGTTTAGCTGCCACTCTACTCAGCATTTTGCTGACGTGTTACACTCGTTACCTTTCAGGACCAGGTGTTGAGCAACCAGGGTCAGCGGCTGCAGAGGACGCTGGGCCGAGTAGGGTCCAGTAGAGTTACCACTATTCTCTTGTACCTCTTTTTGGTTCCACTGTAGTGAGTAGTTCTTGTTTCCGCTGTACTTTTCTTTACCTGCAGTTCATATTATGTTATGAATGTTGTTCTACTGTTGTGGTGGTATATACTGTAGTGGTTTCTTTCCTTACTGCTGTATTTTCTTACTGTTAGTTATATTCATGCTGAATGTGGTTTATTTTACTGCTCTTTTGGTTACTTCCTCGTTGGACGACTAGGTCTTGGGATTAATCGAGTCGGTCCGGTTCTCGTGTCTCGTAGGAACTCGGGAATCGGGTCGTTATAATAAATAAATATTTTGGCACAGTAAATGTTCGCATCGAGTAACTCTAAAATCTGATTTTCCTTTTACATTGCTGAGTACATGCCCTATGGTCATCCTACGACCCAAGGATATACTACAATGGCATTATTTCAATAGAAAACATGTAAGTTGGAAAGGGGTTTGATTATACTTAGCGGGAAATAGGGAGAACAAAAATAATGAATATATAAATGAATATGGAAGCAGCATAATCACCTAAAATGATTAAAACTGTAAAATACCACCACTTCTTCATTCCAGTTGTTTACTACTTCACCACTCTCTCTACTTTACGCACATTTTTTTCCTTTTCAATCAGTCTACTTAGCTTTGCTGACGACTACCCTTGTTCGTGTACTCAAGTCAGGTGAGGGAGCAGCTAATTTCAATGGTTGTCGAGGGTGACGATGCAGAGCTCAGCCATGTACCACTGTAGTGGTAGATTCCTATTAGTTGTGTTAGATAGTTTGTTTACTTGTTATAGCTTGTCTCGTGTTATAACACTAAACCATTTCCTTTCCTTTCGGCAATTTGAGTTTTGATGTGATGGATATGATGTCAGAACATAACAATTTTGGTTCTAAACTAAAATGCACCAATAATTTTTACTTTTGTATCGATATAATTAATTTTGAACTAAATGTACTGATAATTTTTAACTTTACATTGGTGCACTTTAATTTTACACTGATGCATTTATTTGAAAGTGGTGGTGACTTCTTAAATGATGGGGGATCTCACCAAAAAAATAATACTTACGTTAATTTTTTGAAAATATTTTAAATAAACTAATATGTTATGTTAATGAACCTAGATAGAAAAAGCATCCATTTGAGAAAGACACATGACATCATCCTATTTTTACATTATAATTTTCATTGCAAAAAATATATTTATGTACTCTTATCCATCACATTTCTACGGAACTATTTCTTCCTTCTAGGCACGCATGCATTATACAAGTAAACAACTTACGTCGTAACAAGTAAAAGGGTACGGTACTTAGAAGCAAATAAAAAATTATTATTTGATTATAAAGTCCAACGACAGGCGAGACAGGTGGATGTAGTGTCCAACAACAAGCGAGATATTTTCTTCTCTCCCCTCACCTTTCTCTCGAGTGTTTCCCTCATTTGAGCATATGAGGCTCAAATCAGCCATTGTAGGCTGATCGGAGCACCCCATCACCTCCAGATCGCCTCCTCTTCCTCTCGAGCCTCTCCTCCACAACTTACGAAGCTTTCTCACAGCATGCATCGACTTTGGCACCAATGGTGGCCGTGTAGTTCATCTTGTCCAGTTGTGGTGGCTCGACACCGATGAGCATGGCTGCGGTGGTTGGGGTTAGGTTGCTGGTGACGTGCAGTGGTTGACAGTTCGTCCATGTGGCTGTGGCAAAGGTCGTCGACCCGGAACACATGGCTGCGGTGGTGGTCGCCGACGTGCGACTGTGGCAACCGGTGGATTGGCGAGGTGGTCTACGTCGATGAGCCAGTTCTGATCGTGCGTTGGAGGTCGTCAACAGCTGCGTGGGTCGTGTTGTGCGTGTTGATCCATTGTTGCTGTGGTTGTTTCGTGTTGTGGTGTTGTTTGGCTCTTCTTTTTCTTTTTCTTAGTGTAGTTTAAATTTTGTCGAGACCACATGTGATCCCGAACTATTACGGTCAAATTCGATTTCAACCTTTTAGTCGTTCTATTATATCTTGTGATGCATTTTTTCAAGACTTGTCTCGTTGGTGTCTTGTAGTACATAAGAGAGTGGGGTCACTTTCCTTCGGAAGGTCGTCTAATTTCCGATCTTATGACACATTCTTTTTCTTTCTCCTTTATTTTTTATTTCATTTTTTATTTTTTAAATTCACCTGCTCTACGAGACATATTTTCTCCTTCATAGATGAGTTTTTTCCATCTTTTCGTTCCCCTCTAAGACATATCTCTTGTATCGAATTCATCCCTTCAATAAAAAAAATTATATTAAAAAAAAAAATCACATAGTTTATCAATATCTGCATGTATTTACTACTATTTTTTTTTATTGGTCTGGGAGCTTCAACGAGTATATATTAGGGTAAGTGCATCAAATCTATATAATTAGATGGTGCCATGGATAAATGCCTCTACCCTGTAAAAGAAATGAGGTTACCGTAGATTTGACATGACTAACGAGCGAGGGCCTGTCGCCTTCTCATCTCTTGAAACCTACTCCTTTCAATTAACAGACAATATTTCATTTTTATTATTTTTTAAAGATATTAGTACCCACCTATTAGACGCTACCTGTAAACTTACGCCTCTTTTGCTACTCTAGCCCGCGAGACTCTGAATTCAGATGGTCTAGTCAAACATTTTTTAATGGAAATATCACGGAGCAAGGAATAAACGAACATCAAGTTTCAGTCCCGTGCACAAATATAAAAGAACCCGTGGAATCTCGTGTAAACGTCAACGTAGCGAAGAGAGCCAGTTGATTTTGCCAACCGTAAACGTAAGTTGCATCTTTTCCCTCTCTGCTGTCAGTTACAGGAAAAGAAAAAAAAAATTCGGTCTTTTTTTTGTAAAAAAAAAAAAAAAAAAATCTTATGAACGTGTGGCCACTGGTGATGTGAACCCTACTCACCAGGAATTAACGTATCTGTTTTATGACCTAAAGGGGGTGAGTCAAAAAAATCCACCTACATTCTGGGACAGAGATGCACCGATTTTTTGCAATCAGGTTCTTCTTATTATTATTTTTTGAGCCCCAGATGCATCAAATTCATAGACAAATAATTCATCGAGAATTCTCGTAACAAATGGGCCCAAATGGGAGCATTATGTCAAGTTCACGTGGAGAATTTCGCCGCATCGCATACATTACCTTACGGCTCGTGGAAGTTTCTCAATCAGCTTGATCTGAATTTGGAAGTTTAAACCTGGATGAGTGAACCCAATGTCAAATCTACGTTGAGTTACGTGAACGAGGGAATCCTAAAAATGACTTGATCAATCTGATTTATTATTAAATTGAGATTTGAGGATGCATGCATAATTGTTGTGATTAAGTATAACATGTATGGGAAGGATTCGTTTCATGGATATCATTAATTTGATGTTTCGTCTCGTTTAGAACTACATACGTTAAGATTTACACTTGAGGTAAGCACAACTCAATTAAGATAAGGATGTTGGAGTTAATTTATAATTGATTTATTTTTAATTTAGGATGAATTTGAATATTAATTAATATTAATTGAACTTTATACTGAATAGATATTGATACCGGTGAATTGGTATCGGTATTCTATATACTGAATATTGGTATTTGTAAATTAGTATCGGTATCCAAAATTTATAGGTTCTAATTCCATATCTAAAGGAGTACTGATACTGATACATAGTATAGCTACTCGTAACTTACTACTTTGAACTTAAGCTCAGATGAGTACTTATCATATATCGGTACTAGAGATTAGCATTGATACACATGATGTACTAATATAATTCTATAATTAACTTATCTCAGCGAGTATCGGTACTCATCACAAGTATCGTTACTTGTGGAGTAATTGTTCTTTAACCTGTAGCTAACAGGTACTGGTACTAATAATCAGTACGGATACTAGTGAGTTACAGGTCCTGAGTTCTGGACGACTTATATCTTGTCTATAACACATATGTACCGGTACTCGTGATGAGTACCAATACTGATGAGTACCGATACTGATGAGTTACAATACCCTAAGACTTGAATTCTAGAGCCTTATTTATAACATGATGAGTACCGATACTTACGTCAGTGGAAAAATATATATTTAGGATTTTGCAAGAATACGAATGATTTGGTAATTCTTGGATTATGCAGAATCTATGGTTAAGAAATACATAGTATCGTAACAAAGATAAAGATATAAACTTACAAGTAAACGTAATCAATACCAATATGCAAGTAAATTATATTACCTTGTCCTTGTGATCAGAAATATACACATGTATATGTTTATTCCTAATTTCTACCTGTAGTGAATGAAGTTACTTGTATTCATCTTAAAGGCAAGGAAGAAGGGGCTGCAAATGACACTTCCAAAAGATTCCACCTCCTGTTCTGATCGAGAGACCCTTTGAGGAAGAGATATGACCCCCTCCTTCTATCGTTCTCTCTCTTTTTCATTCTAAGTCCGTGGTGAGGATGAAGACCCAAAATTTGCAGGTGGTCTTTTGGGGACCACAACCCCCAAAACTTAAGTAAGCAATTAGTGTGACTAATTATTGTGGGTGAATTACGTGTCCACCCATCAAGAAGATACAATTCAGTCATAGGTTTTTGCACATTTGTTTTAATGAACCACACTAATCATTTTTGAATTTATGCCCATATTTACCCAATAACTTTAGTTGATCACTTTAAAACATGAGTAATTAGATGACAGTCATAATACTTATTGTTATTTGATTATATCCATGTATATTTACATATACAAGTCCATAAGTTGGATTTTAATCCAACAATCTCCCACTTAAATTGTATGTGTAACTTGTTAATCAAATAACATATAAAAATGAATTTGAGCTCAACTTTGTTGTCATAACCTTAATGCATATCTATAAGTAATCTGATCTACCAGTCACACCAGTAATAGAGCCAAAGCGGCTTTCGCTATATCATAGTAACTAAACCAACAGTGACCACGTACACTAATACAAAATAGTAACCGGAAATGTGTAGATATGCAACATGGAGATTACATGTAAATGTGATTAACATATGCCCATTTCCAATAATCCTTCGAATTGAGATCACAACCAAAAATCGAAACCATAATACTTGTCAGAATGAACATTGAACTTGAAACTTGAACCTTTTAGTTTTGTTATTTCAATAGAAATGAAGCTTTACAAAACTTTAAATATAACCAAAAAATTAAATAACTGAATTACCAAAGTTTGTCTATTCCAAATGAGCACTATTTTATAAATTTTACAAACTCTCACAAAAGCTGAAATTTCTGAAATAACAAAAGACTCATAGAAGCTGCGTGTTCATGGAACATCTTGGGTATTATTTCTTTAGTAAACGGATCCGCAACCATGAAGTTCATTCTGATGTACTCAATAGACAGTTGTCCATTCTATATCATTTCCTTAACAACTAGAAACTTGATCTCAATGTGCTTCTATTTGAAGGAGCTCCTGATGTTATTGAAGTAGGGAACTACGGACTAATTATCACAAAACAATTGTATTGGCCTGTCAATGCCATCTACTGTGCTCAGCCCCAGTATAAAATTTTAGTAGTCATACTCCATTATTGGATGCCTCATAGCATGCAATGAATTCTGTTGCCATAATGGAAGATGCAATAAGAGACTGTTTTACACTCTTCCAAGAGATGACACCATTGGCAAGTAAAAATACATATCCTGAAGTATACTTTCTGCTATCTTGACATCCAGCAAAGTCGGAGTCAATATAATCGAAGATATGAAGCATTTTTGACCTTTTAAAGGTAAGCATATAATCCCGTGTCTTCTGCAAATATCTCAGTATTCTCTTGGCTGTTCTCCAATGGTCTTTTCCTAGATTACTCAGGTATCTGACCAACATGCCTGTAATGTATGCCAAGTCTGGTCTATCACTGACCTGAGCATATATTATATTGTTAACGGAAAATGCATAAGAAACTATTTACATCTCCCATTTATCAAAATCACTAACAGGGCACTGGTTGAGACTGAACTTGTCTCCCTTAGCCACAAGAGCATCTAGTGGCTTGCAATCTTGCATGTCGTACCTTTTGAGTGGTTTTTTTATATAGCTTCTTTAGGATAAGTCTAGAATATGGCGAGAACAATCTTGACATATTTCAATCCCCAAAATAAATGAACCATCTTCAAGATCTTTCATGTCAAAGTGTTTGGCAAGAGAATGTCTCCTTATAGTCAATGCCTTCCTTTTAAGTGAAACCCTTAGTGACAAGATGCGATTTGTATCATTCTACCTTTCCTTTGAAATCCCATTTGGTTTTAAATATCCATTTGCAACCAACAGATTTCGCACCTTTGGGTAGTGGAATAACATCCCAAATGTCATTATCTTTCATTAACTTCATTTCTTCTTTCATTGCCTCAATCCACTTTTCATGATTCGGACTTTCCATTTCCTGATGGAAATTGATTGGATCTTCCATCACCCTAATGCTTGTTTCATGTTCCAGAATGAATACCACATAATCATCTGATATGGCTCTCCTTTCCCTAGTGGATCTCCTTAATGGCACGTGTTTTGTATGTGTTTGAGGCTACTCTATAGTGGTTAAATCCATATCATTATCTTCATAGGAATTGTCTTAAGGAATGTTAAAGACATGCTCCTCATCAACCTGAGTAACTCTAGGAGAAATGACTACTTTTTCCTCTTCAAAGACAAAGTCTTTAACCCTATTACCCTAGGCAGACTCAACACTCTCAAAAAATTTGGCGGTTCACGACTCAAAAATAACCATAGATGTGGGATCATAAAACTTGTACTCTCTAGACCTTTCAGAATATCCAATAAAATAGCAACTAACTATCCTTGTATCCAGTTTCTTCTCATTAGGCCTATAAGGCCTTGTCTCAACTAGATATCTCCACACATGCAAATGCTTAAGACTGGACATCCCATACACATGCATATATGGAGTTTGGTTAGTTTCCTTGGTGGGAACTCTATTCAGAATATATGCTGCAGTCTTTAAGGCTTTTCCCTAGAGTGAATCTGGTAAGGTAGAATGAGCAATCATGCACTTTACTATGTCCTTAAGCGTTCTATTTCGCATCTCAGCAACACCATTCATAGTGGGTGAACCTGGTATGGTGTACTGAGGAACGATATTGCATTCTTCCAGGAACTTGGAAAACAGTCCTGAACGTTGTTCACCTGATCCGTCATATCTGCAGTAGTATTCATCACCATGATCATATTAGACGGATTTGATCCTTTTGTTGAGTTGATTATCAACTTTGACTTTGTAATTTTTGAACGTGCCCAGTGATTGTATCTTTTCATGAATTAGGTAGATGAAGCCATATCTGGAGTGGTCATCTATGAATGTGATAAAATACTGTTGACTATTCCATGCAGGTATATGAAATGGTCCATAGATGTTGGCTTCAAACTTTCTATTGTTGGTTTGTTTTTCCTTAATACACTCTATACACTGATCAAAATCATGGCTTCAAACTTCCTATTATTGGTTTGTTTCCCCTTAATACACTCTATACACTGATCAAAATCAGAAAAGTCTAAGGGGTCCAAAATTCCATTTGACACAAGTCTCTCTATTCTTCTTCTAGAAATATGACCTAATCTCTTGTGCCATAAAGAAGCTAAAGATTCATTATCTAATTTTCTTTTCACACCACATATATCCAAAAGTGAAGACTCTATTGGTGTTAGAGCACTACGATCGTTTATTTTGATGATAACAAAACACATGTCTTTTAACATTTGCTTTTGAGTTCTAGTTTTCAGGTCAAATTGCAAATGGAGATAAGTGTTTAGACGGAGTTCGAGCTCGCATCCATAATGGATTGGAGGAGCTTGACAGAGGTGAAGAAGCTAAGCGAGGACCGAAAACTTGAAGAAGGAAGGAGATGAAGAATACGATTTCCTTTTTATTGTACTTTATATTTTGTTTCTTTTGTTGCTCTTTATTTTGTTTCTTAAATTCTTGTTAAAGAGCCTCAAAGTACCCTAACAGTAGTCTTAAGAACACTTGCACAAACCCTAGAATACTTAGATTTTCTGTAGAGAACTTAGAAAACCAAAATAGGGTTCAGATAGCCTTATCAGATATCCAATTTGGAAATCAGATGTCTGATAGTAACTTTTAAGATGTTTGACTATTTGATCAGACGTCCAAAACATCTAGACTGGATTTAATAGGTTCTGTCTATTAGAATCAGTAGTCCAGACCTTAGTCCAGACGTCTTAGGAAATGTCTGATGCCTTTGCCAGACGTCCAATTAGTGGAACGTTGGCTGCCCATGTTCACGTTGAGAAAATGACCGTTAGCCTTATATCATACGTCCGTAGAGGACCCAGATGTCTAATATGTGACCATTTTGCCTCGACTGACCCAAAATCTCCTTTGAGAGATTTTTTAGCAGTTACCTTCCTTTGTAATCTATTTCCGTAGAACAAATAGGTTTCCAGACGTACTGACCTAGTGTCAGACGTCCTATATGTCATCTGATGGCCATACACTAGAACCCTATTTAGGTCTGATTCAGGTTAGGAAGGAAACTCGCTTAGAATTAGATGTTTGACTTAGTTCCCAGGCTTCATAAACAGGTTTTCCAGACGTCTGATGCCCGGACCAGACATCTGATAACCCTGTCAGAGTCATGATTGATCCTGATTCCAACTTGATTTGCCTTGGATTTGCACCCAACGGCTATGGAAGCCTTCCAAGGCCTTCCAAAGCCTTCCTAGGCCCTTTATAAATAGAGAACCCTTGCCTTGTAAAGATACACCAAGCAACACACCTTCATATCAATTTGTGTCTTTTGATCTTGAGAAGAAAGCTCTAGCTCTCCAAGACTAGTTCTACATCCAGAGAGCTTCATCTAAGTTGTGCACCCGCTCTCCCTCCACGTTTACGAGAGCGTCGTTGTGCCAAATCATGGTTCACACACCTGCGTCATCACACCATCGTACTTCCACCAAAGGGAAGTTTCCTAACTCCTATAGAAGCTATGTTTTAATATTTGTTGCTCTATAGGATTGTTGTACTTTTATTGTTCTTTGATTTGAGTATTCGCTTTGCGAATTCTCGTCTCCATCGAGGGACAAAATCCTCCTTGAGAAGAGGAGGGGTTAAGGAACACTACCATCGTACTTGTAGCATGGTTGTAATTGAAGTTGAACTACCCTCGTTTAAGTAGTTCATATAGTGGATTTGATCAATTAGATCGATTGGGAAATCCTAACTTGAGAGGGTTAGGTGGTTGTTTTCACCCGATTTGGGTTTCCACCCAAAAATAATTGTGTGCATTGTGCAATTGCTAATTTTGTGAGATTGCTATCTTTTTAATTTCACATTTTACACGTCACGCATATCTCACCCCCTCCAAGTAGGGAATCACAATTGGCATTAGAGTAAGTTCTTGCAGGATTGGAGTAACACCCAGCAAGAAGATCATGGAGGGAAACAACTTTGCGACAAGGATTCTTGAGGGACAGTCCACGACCCGTCCACCGTTCTTCGACGAGAGCAACTACCCCTACTGGAAGCTGCGGATGAAGGCTTGGTTGCAAGCCAATGACTTCACGATTTGGGCTATATGTGAGACGCCGTTTGACATCCCAGAAAAACCCGCGGGAGGCTACTCACAATAACAAATCCGTGAGCTCTATTTAAACGCAAAAACAATGAACGCATTGTATTATGTTTTAAGCCTGGAGGAGTTCAACAGAATCTCATAATGCGCCATCGCATATGAGATCTGGCACACACTCGAGGTAACTCACAAGGGTACTTCTAAGGTAAAGACTTCTAAAATCAATTTACTTTCTCAAGAATTTGAGTCTTTTTCAATGAAGTCTAACGAATCTCTAAGTGAGATGAACACTAGGTTCACTCTCATTGTAAACAACTTAAAAGCCTTAGGTAAGACCTTCATCAAAGGGGAGCTTCAAGGAAAGCTACTCTGTTCCCTTGGACTGGAATGGGAGTAGAAGGTGACGTGCCTTCGTGCATGTGCGTTAAGAGATGTCGTTATAGTTGCACTTGATACGTCGGTTTTAAAAGAAGTAAACGGAGGTGAGTCCGAGTGTCGGTCTCAGGGAGGCGTGGAAATCGGATTTTGTTTACCACTTGTTGTCACGAAAAAGGTGGAGTTTTGCTTGCGAAAGAGACGGTTTTGAAAAGCGAGAGATAGAGAGAGTTTAGGGTTAGAAGGCTCTTGGTTTTGATCATGCACTTTAAACAGAAATTAAAATGGCGACTAAATGGAAAATAATTTCATTAAACATGCATTCGTAGTTTATGGTTTACAACATTAAATACATGCTTCAACAAAAGTAAATGAAAGCTTAAAAGAGAGAGAGAGAGGTAGAGAGAGAGTGGAGAGCGACGAGGCAGCCACGGCTGTGGAGGAGGCTCCGTCGGCGGCTCGTCATCTCCGGCGATTCCAAGAGTGCCTAAAACTAGCTACGAGAGGAGTGGAGTAGTTGCAAGTGGGAGAGGATGCCTTGAATGGTGGTAGAAGGGGGTTTAAATAGAGTTAAAGGCTTCCTAAAAGAAGAATGTACTTTAGCGACATTCAGAACGTCGCTAAAACCGCTTCCAGATACGTCGGTGAAGCCCTCCTGCCGCCGGTCAGCTGCCCGCCCCTCTCTCCAAGCACGATCCATGGACGTTGAACGAGAGCCGTCCGATCGAAGATCGGACTGCTGAGATCCTCCCGCGCCCGCACTGAGATCGCGCCTCGGGCGCGCGTTTCCGCTCGGCGTGCGTGCGCGCGTGGGCGCTCGGGAGCTGTCATCGTGCCGCGTGGCGCAATCCTGGCCGCCCGCTGCTGATCGGGCGGCCCAATTTTGCCGCGCCCTTCGCTCGCGCTTGATTTCCGCTCTGCGTGATTCGAACGCGCGTCGCTGCGATGCGGGCGTGCGCGCTAGCCGTTGCGCCACGCCCACGCTTTGTCGCGGCGACCGCGGGCGAGCGCGCGGATCTCGGTCGTTCGATCGAAGATCAACGGCCGAGATTCGTCCTTGGCTGGCTTGAGGGCGTCCGAGCGGTGGGGCCGGGGCGACGTGGCGCTTTCTGGGCCGTTGATCTCCAGATCAACGGTCAGAATTTCTTGGGTCCATTGTGGGAGCTCCGGATGTCGGATTTGGCCGATCTTGAGTCCGTTGGACTCCGTTCGTCGTTCTGAATCCATCCGTGCGGTCCGATTGCTCATCTGGGGCCTGCTTTGACACATGCTTTACACAAATGGCCATTAATGCAGTTTATAAGCAATCTTGGTACTTGATGCATGCAATGCTCCTATTCTACTTTATGTTGTGCCTTTTATTCTAAAGATGGGCCATATTCAACCTAATTACTACCCCCTTGCGTGGTGTTATCAGAAGGTCATCACGATCGAGGAGGCAAATGAAGTGGAGCTCAATATAGAGGATCTCCTAGGCTACCTAATGGCCTATGAGACGAAATTAAGGCAGAAGGACACACCAGAATCGAAGTTTAAGAAGACTCTCGCCTTCAGAGCCGCATTAGATAACGAGGTAAGTTCCGATGATGAAGATTTAAATTCTTACTTAAAAAATTTTCCAAGTTTTGTATGGAAACAAAGGAAAGAAGGAGAAAAAGGAAAAGGAAAGCCCGAGACGTTGCTACCACTGCAATGAAAAGGGTCATCTTCGACCCGAGTGCCCTCTTCTCAAGAAGGAGAAGAAGAAGGAGAAGGAGAAGAAGTATAAGAAGAAGGAGTTCCAAGCGACTTGGGATGACTCAAGCTCGGAGGAAGAAGAAGAAGAAAATTCCGAGAAGAAGAATGAAACCGCCTGCATGGGTTTCATGGCAACAATAGGCGACAGCGAAAGCGACTCCAATAATGAGGTAAACTCGGATTTACAAGAAGCTTTTAATGAACTATTTGATGTTAGTCAATCATTAAAAGTAGAAAATAAAAGCATGAAAAAGAAACTTAGCATGTTAAAATCTGAAAATGATAGATTAGGAAAACTACTTAAGGACCTAGAAACTAATCCTAAAAATGATGACTTATTGTTAAAAAATCATAACCTAATCATTGAAAATAATAAGTTGATTGAGGAAAATACTAGTTTAAAAATAGAAATTTCTGATTTAAAAACTAAGATGCATGTAATAGAAGAGAAAATTACATGTCTTAGGGAAAATTCTAACTTAATCAACAAGGTAAATAACTTGTATAGCCCTAAGATTGAGAAAGGATCTTCGTCAAGGAACCCGCTAATAAGTCCGGATCCAAGCTCACTTGGATACCAAAGAAAGAATTGGAATCCTGCTTTGTAGGTTTCAAAGAAGATATCAACATAAAGGACTAGACCTACAAGCTCAAGAATGGTCAACTCGAGTTGGGAGGACCAAGGAGTAGACTAAGGAGGAAAATGAGAAGACCGACGAGACGATGAATAACTGACCGACCCGTCGCATGTCGACCGCCCAATTGGAGATCGACGTCGATGCCTGGACCTCCAAGCTACGAATGAGAACCTCATCCGATTTGGCATCCACCTCCATTTGGGCCATTTTATTGGCAATGGTAGGTAAGGTAAAACCCTTAACCCTATCTTTTTATCATTAGCATATAGATAGGGGGAGTTAAAATTATGAGCTTATCGTCAATCATTTAGGGGGAGGTGTTAAGTTAGCTATATTTCATCTAGAAAGGGGGAGAAAAATATATAGCTATCTTGTTATTAGAAAAAGGGGAGGACATCATTTCTGATTAAAAGAAATTTAACCCAAAAACTAGAAGAGCATGATTTAAGGGAGAGTTTAGGAGAATTAAAATTGATAAAAACCTTTTTGATAATGTCAAAAAGGGGGAGAATTTTATGCATTATGTATGATTTTGTCATCATCAAAAAGGGGGAGATTGTTGGTGCTAGAGCACCACGATCGTTTATTTTGATAATAACAAAACACGTGTCGTTTAACATTTGCTTTTGAGTCCTAGTTTTCAGGTCAAATTGCAAATGGAGACAGGCGTTTAGATGGAGTTCGAGCTCGCATTCATGGCGAATTGGAGGAGCTTGACAGAGGCGAAGAAGCTTCACGAGGAGCGAAAGCTTGAAGAAGGAAGGAGATGAAGAATATGATAGATTTCCTTTCTATTGTACTTTATATTTTGTTTCTTTGTTGCTCTTTATTTTATTTCTTAGATTTTTTTTAAAGAGCCTCAAAGTATCCTAACAGTAGTCCTTGGAACACTTGCACAAACCCTAGGATACTTAGGTTTTCTATAGAGAACTTAGAAAATCAAAATAAGGTTCAAACAACTTTATCAGACGTCCAATCTGGAAATCAGATGTCTGATAGTAACTTTTAAGACGTCTGACTGTTTGATTGGATGTCCAAAACATCTTGGATGGACTTAATAGGTTTTGTCTGTTAGAATCAATTGTTCATACCTTAGTCCAGACATCTTAGGAGATGTCTGATGCCTTTGCCAGACATCCAATTAGTGGAACGTTGGCTGCCCATGTTCACGTTGAGGAAATGACCGTTAGCCTTATATCAGACATCCGTAGAGGACCCCAGACGTCTAATATGTGACTGTTTTGCCTCGACTGACCCAAAATCTCCTTTGAGAGATTTTCTAGCCGTTACCTTCCTTGGGAATCCATTTCCGCAGAACAAATAGGTTTCCATACGTTCAAACCTAGTACCAGACGTTCTATATGTCGTCTGATGGCCATACACTAGAACCCTGTTTAGGTCTGATTCAAGTCAGAAAGGAAACCTGCTTAGAATCAGACGTCTGACTTAGTTCCCAGACGTCTTAAACAAGTTTCCCAGACGTCTGATGCCCGGACCAGACATCTGATAACCCTGTCAGAATCATGATTGATCCTGCTTCTAACTTGATTTGCCTTTGATTTGCACCCAACGGCTATGGAAGCCTTCCAAGGCCTTCCAAAGCCTTTTTAGGCCCTCTATAAATAGAGGAGAACCCTTGCCTTGTAAAGATACACCAAGCAACACACTTTCATATCAATTTGTGTCTTTTGATCTTTAGAAGAAAGCTCTATCTCTCCAAGCCTAGATCTACATCTAGAGAGCTTCATCTGAGTTATGCACCCGCTCTCCCTCCGCATTTACGAGAGTGTCGTTGTGCCAAAGCATGGTTCACGCACCCGCATCATCATGCCGGCACACTTCCACCAAAGGGAAGTTTCCTAACTCCTATAGAAGCTAGGTTTTAATATTTGTGGCTTTATAGGATTGTTGTACTTTTATTGTTCTTTGGCTTGAGTATTCGCTTTGCAAATTCTCGTCTCCATCGAGGAACAAAATCCTTCTTGAGAAGAGGAGGGGTTGAGGAATGCTACCCTCGTACTTGTACCGTGGTTGTAATTGAGGTTGAACTACCCTCATTTAAGTAGTTCGTATAGTGGATTTGATCGATTAGATCGATCGGGAAATCCTAACTCGAGAGGGTTAGGTGGTGATTTTCACCCGATTTGGGTTTCCAACTAAAAATAATTGTGTACATTGTGCAATTGCTAATTTTATGAGATTGTTATCTTTTTTAATTCTGCATTTTATATGTTACGCATATCTCTACCTCTCCAAGTAGGGAATCACAGACTCATTATAAGAAGCTATAGTATCAAGACAATAAAGATTATCATAACAAGATAAAAATCAGAACCAACCAGATTTGAATTCAAATATAAACTAACTTTTCTATCTCTAAATGAACAATGATAA
This sequence comes from Thalassia testudinum, assembly GCA_037157565.1. Lineage (NCBI taxonomy): Eukaryota > Viridiplantae > Streptophyta > Magnoliopsida > Alismatales > Hydrocharitaceae > Thalassia > Thalassia testudinum. The sequence continues at coordinate 154,991,330 of JAZHRO010000031.1, forward strand.
CCACATTTGTCCAGTACATAAACAAAAATTAATTTTTTTCTAAATGAAGGTACTACAAAAGTTTCATCTAAATTCAAATAAGAATCGATTTTCATCAATAATCTAAACTATCATATAGCTTCCACTTCTATAGCCTTCCCGTCCTTGACATAAATGAATCTTTCAGCATCACTTGGCCTTCAGCAGCTCAGGCAACCCTACATAGACACACTAATGTGAGTGGTAGCACCTGAATCCAACTATCAAGTGTATCTAGGAATCGAAGCCAAGTTAATTTCCGTACAAACCAAACTAAGAGCCGTATCTTTCTTAGCACGCCAAGCGTGATAGTTGGTACAGTGGTTCTTCTGGTGCCCCTCAATCCCACAAAAGAAGCATCTTGATTTGGAAGACTCAGTAGTCTTCCCCTTTTGCTTCTTTCGGGAAGTTGTATCTACAAAATCTATATTCCTTTACTTTCTCTTGCCCTTGTTTTTAGAAGAAGAGGCAACATGATCACTCTCTACCCTATCATGCTTCATTCTCTTCCTCTTGCACACATTACGAGATTACCTCATTCAAAGACCAGGTCTCTTTTTGACAGTTGTAGCTCACCTTAAACTGGTTGAAAGAGGGTGGAAGAGGGATCAAGATCAAATGCACCAGCAAGTCCTTCGAGAGGTCAAGTTTCAGTGCTTTTAACTTAGAAGCAATATGGGACATTTCCATAATGTACTCACATATATTACCTTTTCCTTTATACTTCATTGAGATGAGGATTGCTAAGAGCATGCCAATTTCAGCCTTTTCATTCTTGGAAAATCTCTTCTCAATGTCGACAAGAAACTCTTTAGCCATAATAATGTCATCCGTCATTGTGCCCCTAAATGCCTTAGGAATGGCCTTTTTCATTATCATCATAGATATACGATTAGACCTCTCCCATCTTTCCTTTTTCTTTTATTCAAAAGTACTCATGTCTGTAAGAATGGAAGAGGCTTCCCTAATCACTAAATCTAAGTCCATAACCTCGAGGATAATTAGTAAGTTCCCTTTCTAGGACTTAAAGTTAGAGCCACTCAACATAGGGAAAGAATTGAGGGTGGCAGTTATATTTGTAGAAGACATTTCTGAAAAATAAATGCAGATAACACATAGAATTAGCTCCTTTAAAACAAAAGGTATCTGATTAATTTTCAAAAACCCATCTTATGTCTTAGTTAACTCCATCAAAAGTCTCATCTTTGGATAAGACATTGATTTGTAATTAAAGACATGGTGTGGTAAGTAACGATTGTTGGTTTAAATCTAAGTCAATCATGAACCTTCCTTTGGACCTATTCAATGACTACCCAGAAAACCTAACAACCAACACATCATTACTCCCATGTAAATGAATGAAAGTATAATAAGTGTGCACTTTCTTTTGGGCCAATGAACACTCATTTGCTAACACCTATTGACCTATTCCTATTTATGGATAAGCCTAGTATTCATAGGAGAACTTACTTTGGTGAGATGTTGCTTCAACCAATTTATCTTAAAATAATATACTTTATTAATTAGACTATGCTTAGCTAAACTATGTAGAGAGTGGGTTGACTCCGATATCACTTGTTGGGTTTAATACATAATTGACCCATCTCTAACCTAGGATGGATCTAAACATTAACTAATATCAACTGAGCTTTATACTGAATGGGTATCGATACCGGTTAACCAGTACCGATATCCAAGACTTATATATTCTAGTTCCTTATTGAAATGACCCTTCCCAAGGGTCGTTCAAAGTTTTTCCCGGAAAGGTAGGGGTGTAAGTGTAATTTTAAACCCCTTGGGTTTAGGTGTATGGGCCTTGCGAGAAGAAAAAGGTCTTGCAGGGGATATTTTGCAATTTTGCCCTCTCTCTCCCTTCCTACACAACACACCCACGCACACACCCCTTCACAAACCCTCACCCTCTCCCTATTTAACACCCCCACCACCCTCACCATCTCCACCACCTCTCCACACCACCACCACCTCCACCTTCATTCCACCACCACCTCCACCTTCGTTCCTCCACCACCTACTGGCGACCACTTCCTCTTCCCTGTCCCCTTGCAGCTAAGAGTAGGGGAAGGAGGGAAGCTCAAGACGGAGGAGGAGAGAGGTAGAAGTGTGAGCGAGGAGCCCGAAGGGTCTTAGGAGAGGAGGTACGACCCTCCTGCAGCTACGGCTTTGCGGGCGGAGAGGAGCGTGAGGAGAAGGTTCGCAGGGCGTACTGCGAAAGCATTTTTCTGCAGTATCAGATGTTTGGGGCACTATCCAGACGTCTGGAGGAGCTTCAAGACATCCGGAGCTGGCGCCGGACGTCTGACAGCACGCAGAGTGCCGAGGTATGTCCTTTGTAAGCATATGCATGCACGTACTTATGTTTTTACTTGTCGTGTTTTTAAACCTGCGTGCATGCGTAAGTATAGGACATGGGAAAGGCACGTGGCACGTCCTTCGAGGTGCTTTAGGACATCTGGAGACAATGCTAGACGTCTGACTGCACTCTCGGACGACCGGAGGCAGTGTCAGACGTCTGGGATTTCCCTCAGACGGTTGCGGAGGGGTTCAGACATTTGAGGAAGCTGCAAGGAAGCAAGGTAAGTCTTTGTGGTCGTTTAAGACGTCTGGGTCTAGTTCCAGACGTCTGATTGTAGTCAGTATGCACGTTTTTGACCTGTTTAGGGCCCAAACGGAGTCGGTTTTACGCAAACAAAGTATCGTTGGTTTCCATTCGAGTTTCTCTATGTGTTAGTGTCACTCGTATACTGTTTTGAAGTTGTTTGATGTATTTGGTCAATTGTATAGGTCTCCAGCCAATAAAGTATATGGGGCCCGTGGAGAGAACGAGATCTGCAATTCAAGCCCCCATTCCACCCGTGTATCCCGGTAGAGTGGTTTTTCTAAATATTATGAATCAATTAATCAAGTGCATGCTATCTTAGAATGAATTGATTGAGCCCTAAGATATGAAATGAATCCCAGGACAGAATTGAGTGAATGAACATTACTTGAGCCACACAATCTATTATGAAATGCCTATTAGAACTCTAAGTGCTAGCGAATGAATAGTTAAATGATGTGATGCTTCTTTTAGTTATTAAATTATGAGCTGCCTATTATATGGTTAAGAACCAAGTTGTGAACAGCGAGATATGCATGTCGTGAAATGAAATGAATGAATACAATGCATGTACCCTACGGGAAACTAGAAAGGAATTCACGTATATGGAATGAATATCGTATGTAGGAGGGAAGCGAGCTGGCCCTCGAGTGCGCGGTATCGAGGGGAGTAACTATCTCTTTTGCATGGAAAGTGAGCTGGCCCTTGTGTACACGGTATCGAGGAGAGCTACCGTCACTTTAGTGTAGGGGGGAGCTAGCCGCTCTTGGGTTGAGAGCCAGGGTTAGGAATGACCCCCTACTCCGACTCTTGTTACTTTAGTATAGGGGGGGAGCCAGCCACCCCATGGGAACCGGGGTTAGGACTGACCACCCTACACCAACTCTTGTTAGGTCCACTGGGCAAACTGGGATAGTCGGGCGAGGGTACGCAGGTTGTTGAGGGGCGAGACCCCTGTTCTGAGAGGGCAAGGCCTTGTTTTGTTATGTGTTTTATGTTTGGGCATACCTGCTAGTGGAAACAACTGACCATGTGCCAATGCGAGGTAGCTACCCGTGCGCTTATCGCACATGCCGTAGTCACCGCTACATCGCGACCTTGACCTCGGGGTGGTAGACTGGGTGTAGGACTACCACGGGGGCTCTCCTGACCTGGAAAGTGCCATGTGTACATCCTACATCGAGGAATAAACTGCAATCAAGATCATTCCCTTAGGGAACAAGAGGATTAAGAAATGTTGTGGATCCTTATTAGAATAACCAAAATAGAAACACCTAGTTAAGATAAATGGAAATGAATGATTAGTATTTGCTTGTTTCTTTTGTCAAATTGCATGTAAATGGCTTAACCACAACTCTACTCAGCGTTAGCTGACCACGGATTGTATAACCATATTCAGGTCAGGGAGTTGAGCAGCCAGTGTCATAGGCTGCAGAGGGTGCTGGGCCCAGCCGAGCCCAGCCTTAGTTGTTCCTTTTTTGTTTCAGAGCTCTTTTTGTAGTAGTGAGTACCTTTAGTATGTATTAGTTGTTCCTGTTATGTTCTTGTTATATTTCTTTCTATTGTAGTTGTGATGGCTATGTATATTATAATACTCTTCCGCTTGTGGCATGTAATATTTTTGAAACTTCTCGTTTTAATTTCCATTACCGTCTCTTATTTATTTCTACTTAGTTACATTGCATCTGTGGTTGTAGAATATTTTATGCTTTTGGGTTATTTCTCATTGGATGACTGGGTCTTGGGATTAGTCGAGGCGAGTCGATCTTGGGTCCTGTAGGGAGTTGGGATCGGGTCGTAGCACATATCCAAAGGAGTATCGATACTGATGGCGAGTACTGGTACTCATAGCTTACAACTTGGAACTCAAGCTCAAATGAGTACTTATCAAGTACTCATTATATACCGATACTAGAGATTAATATCGGTACACATGATGTATTGGTATAACTCTAGAATTAACTTATCTCAACGATTATTGATACTTGTTGAGTACTGATCCCTTAACCTATAGCCAATAGTACCAATACTTGGTGCATGAAATGCGTGATTTGTTAAAACTAGGGTTTAAGTTGTTTTAACATGTAAATTTGCAATCGCTTTTACAATTTATAAAACCTAGATAGTCGAGTATCTAGAGTCGTCAAGGAGGCAAGTTTGCAAATTTTAATACTATCGCTTAAAGATGGGAAATCAACTTGCTTTTTGGGATTTTTAAATATAATTTTTTTTGGAATTTTGAAATAAAGTGTAATAATGAAATGACAAGTGGGAAAGTGATGTAGACATCTATTTAGGTTAAAATGTCTATTCATGTATGTTCATAGGCTTAGATTTGCATTTCATGTTATAAATATTACATAGCATGCATCATTCTGCATTTTGAGTAGTTGTAAATAATTTAGGTTAATTATGTCCTTTTTGTGGTCAGGAGAGAAGGATATTTATTTCGGAGCCTCCGATTGACGATCCGACCATACGGATCTGATCAAGACGACGATCAGAGTCCAACACCTCTGAAATCTCCTCGATCGGTGTCCCGTAGCACCATATGCAATCCAAGGAAGATCAACAGCTGTGGGACTAGGTGACACAATCTGGAGTGTCAAACGAAAAATCCGACTGCATAGATGGATTCAAGTTGACGATTGCAGCCCAACGGTGGGAAAATCGACTCAATCTGACTTCTGTAGCATCCTCGACAAAGGAAAGAAGATGAACGGCCCAGATTGATCACGTGGCGCAACCCAGGCCGCCCATGCGCACGCACGCACCACCGCACGTGCACAGTAGTGCAGGTGCGTGCCCGTGCGCGGAGGCACACACGTGCAGCAACGAAGCGCGTGCGCGGAGGCAGCGACACGTATCGTGCGTGCGCGCGTATAGCACTCACCGGCGCAGTGGTAGCGTGGGCGCATGGGCTATCTTCAGTGACGATTGTAGTGGATCTTCAGCGACATTTATAACCATCACTAAATGTCCTGTATACGAATTTGATTCTTTCCTCCACTATAAAAGGACCCCTACCCCTTTCATTTTTCTTCATCTCTTCCTTTCTTTCTCTCACCACCTCCAAGGCTCTGGACAGAGCTTGTCCCAAGCCTGGGATGCTCCTCTAGAGTAGAAAATCAAATAGTTTTCCCTCCCCTCATCCCCATTCGTGGAGCATCCCGTAACCGTCCTCTCATCGCCCTTCGGGAAGAAGATCCTCGCTGTGACGTCGCCCTGCCCCATCCTCCATCCTCCGGCTCCATCCTCCTTCGTCCCTCTCCTCATCACCTTCCTCCAGGCAACGTCAGAGTGAGTCATCCTCTGAGCAACCGTCAAGGGGGATTACTCTCACCTCTTTCTATCTTTTTCGCTTTCGTAGTGTAGTTTTCCTACTTTCATAATTGTAGAAACATTCATGAGATAAATAGTAGTTTGTTTCTCTCTCTCTCTTTTGTATTTGCAAGTAGATTAGCTAGATAAGCATTTGTCGATCTGATCTCTTACTTCCTAAAAATACAAAAAAAATTAGAAAAGATAAAAATGACCAAAATGAAATAAATCGATGCACGGTTTTCAATTAAAGTAAACGTCACCTCCCTGTGTTTTACCCGAGACTCCTTTGAAGTTTCAGTATAAATTTTATTTGACCACGAGTTTGGCAAATACGACGACGATTTACTTGTAACCCTGATTTCAAACTCATGAAACACGTGCAACCATTTTGGCGCCGTTGCCGAGGAGGCAACGCTCTTTGATTTTTTTTTTTCCCGTGTTTTTTTTCGCCTTACCTAACTTTTGTCTCACTTTTTCTCTGATCTTACTATGATTGCAGGTACTCTTCTCAGGCAGGCCAAAGCGGTTAGATCGGAGAAAAATGTGGATGAAGGTTCTGTAAGTGTCCCCCACACCACCCCCACCTTAGTTTTCATTCCATAACCTAATAACTCAAACTCAAATCAACTTAGGTGCTTTTTATAAACCCTATAATAGATTTGGTTGTTTGTTTGCCACCTCCACTCACCTCGCCATCCATATAAATAAAAAAAAAAGTGTTATCTGATTGTGGGATTTTCTGAAAGAGACACACCTTAGCACCCACAACTCTCGACTTAAGGCACACCACTCTACTTTGATTCTACCACTTAACTGGGATCTAACCTGTGGACCCGATACACTTCAACTCAAAACAAATAAGTGAGTAGAAATCTGATTAGGCTTGGCACCTTGGTGTCAAGAGATGGCTCTTCTTTAATAGGAGGGTTGGGGCTATCTTTCTTCGATATAACCACTTCACCCCAAGGGGTGGTGGTTAACTTTGCTTAAATGAAACCTAACCCTCCTATTGTTGGGCGCATGCTGAGGCATGCTAGTTGAAGGACGCATGCTGAGGCATGATAGTTGTCTCCCTTGTGCTACCCAGCCAAGGTAGCACTCACTCAACTATGAGATTAACTCTTAACTCAAATAAGGAATCTGGGGGGAAAACCCCCCATGCGAATAGGCCAATTGATTGATTTGTTTGGGCCGCACCACTCAAATTAAAAGCGATTCACCAAGTAGCTTGCCACTTAGGGTTGATTCTTAGGGCTGAACCAGGCACTCCACATTTTTTCTCTTATTTCTAAAGGAATATATCATCACTAGTGCTTGCAAAACTTAGAGTGTTCTCCTAAACTTGATTGAATATACCTAAGATTAAACCCTAAAAGATACATTATCAAATAACCTTGTTTGCAAACCCTGGTTGTGCACGCACATACATTTTAACTGATCATTAAGGGCACAACCTATCTAAAGGGCCCATCACATTCCAAGAGCACAATCATCCCAAGCCTAATTAAAACTAAGTAGACGTTGGCCTTAAGGATTGATTCACTCTTCGGGGCTCTGACTGAGATTTTTTTTCAATTAATTTGCTTTTGCTAATCCATCTAATGTCTAGCTAGAGGAGTAGCGTCAAACGATCGCGGCTGGGGGGTACACTAGGAACCGAAGGCGCAAGCCAAAACATGAACCTTCTCCCTAATCCCTCCTTCTAACTGGTTGGATCGACCAGATAAAAGTAGACTAAATCGTTTATAATCTCAAGACGGGTCCTGGGAGTCTATAGGTCTTTAGGCTACCCACATAAGGATAGGGTTGATTGATTGTACTGCAGAGCACCTTTCTCTTTTCTGACTTCCCTCCTTACTTCATCATGTATCCTTCCACTTCTTACCTGCATTTCCCATCCTATCCTCCTACCACCACTTATCCCCAAGATGATTACTATTCCGACTTGACTTGTAATTACCCATCCACTAGCCTGGATGACTTTGATTAGGGATACGAATCCGGACCTCAGTGTCCAGGGTCTAACCCTGAACAACAAGATTATGATTACTATCCTTCCCAGAGCTACAATGATTATAGATCTGCACCCTTTGATGATCAACCTAACTAGATCTACAACCATGAAGGATATGCTGATTATAACACTTACCCTCCCCAAATTTATGCTGAATATAGGTCACCATCAATTTTTGAACAACCCGAGACGACCTCCTATCAAGGAGGAACCCGAGAACCTCAATATCTTGATTGCCTTAGAATGAACCCAAACCCACCCAACCCTGAACCAAACCAATCGGTTCAGGTGAACCAGATAAAAGATAGGGTGTTGGCTAACTTGAGGAACACCATATAATCTTTAGAAGCCCAGCCAACACCATGCACTGAAGCATTAGAGCCTATGATAAAAATGATCGATGAGCTGAATAGCTCTTTATTGGATTTGCTCCAAAGTGTTAGGGATGGGTGAGTTTCTTCTTGGAAAATTATTGAGGTTGAGGATGAAATTTATGGTTGCCCTAGTCAAATCTTGGGATGATTCTCAAGATGAACCCCCTTCATGAGAGCCAATGTCTGAACCCGCTTAGGTGCCTGTCGGGGGGGATACATTTTCTGAGATCGAGGATGACCAGGTTGGGTTAGAGCAACCCATTGAGGATGAACCGATTGATTCACCCAAGATCCTCGAGCCAGGGAGCGAGGAAAAATATGTCTCTTTGAACCAAGAAATGACAATCGATTTTGAGACATATATAAATGAGGATCATGGATTCTTTGATTCTGAGGGTGAAGAATCTCTTAGTGAAGTCTCACTTGAGCGTAAGGAAGATGATTTTAGTGAGACAAACGGGCTTGAGGAATTTGACATACTGTTTGATAGCCCAATTATTGAAGATTTGGATTTGGTTGGGGCTAACTTGGAGGATTCGAATCCTCATTTACTTGAAGATTCAATCAATAGCCCCATTCCTCAACCACACCACAAAGGGGTTGATTTTGATTTGGAAATTATTGTACCTAAGTCAATTCTGAGTCAGCCACGATTTCTGGACTTAGGTAAATCTTATGGAGTGAATGGTATGCCAGAGGTCCTGGAACCTGAGCACTTGATGTTGGAGGATAGGAATGTTGAAATGAAACTTTGGGACATTAATTTTGAGGGAAAAACAAGCTTGGATCTAAGGGTTCCAATTGACCTAAAATCACCTACTTTCTACCAGGACCCTTACGATATCTTTCACGTGCAACCCAAGCTAGAAATAATTGATTATTTTTTTGAGTTAGATGTTAAGTGGACAACTGCATCTATTGAGCCATCTTTACCAGTTGTCCGACACCTTGGTCTTGGGTTGCACACCACTAAACCGTAGACTCGGCCCCGCAAACACAACAACCTTCGGTTCTGGGTGATTTTCATCCAGAACCTGAGAACCACTTGACCCTGGGGCATGGTTCTACATCATAATCTGGTTCACGTCTGTGGACATCTTCTGTTGGCGGGTCTGAGAATCAATATTTTTATTTCGATTCTGACCTGTGCTCGTGAATTCTCAATTTCTTCCTTGTATGTATTTTATGCCTAGTTGAAGGCATTAAATTTAGCACATGTTTATATTTCATATTCTCTACCGAGCTGACCAGATTCCTCACGATGTTCAGGTGATATTCTATTTACTTCGCCCTTTTCATATCTTTATTTTTACACTGAGGACATGCATCATTTAGGCATGGGGGGGTGGATACTTAATCCTGAAATCATTTTGTTAACTCCGTAGAATTTCTTTTAGTTTCTTTAAAAAAAAGTCAAAAAAAATGAAAATTCAAAAAGATAAAAAAAAGAAGAAAAATTAGGAGAAGAAAATTTAGGAATCTGGAAGTTATTAACTTTAGGAAATTATACGATAGGACCTAAACACTTAGACTCTTCAGGTTTTCGGGATTAATTAGCCCGGGTGTCCACTCGAATGTGGACTTAGTATCGAGTCCTCACTAATTCAAATTCATTTTAATTTGGCTAATAAATTGGGATGATAAGTATGCAACTTATTAACATGCCCTCTGATTTGGGGGGACTTTAAGCCTAAGCATCTACACACATTTTTTGCACTGACTCACTTTTCGGTGGTTTCTTAAGAAATTAGGTAGTTAATGAACTATCTAGGGTGGTATAGCTGGCAAGTTGTCAATGGTAACAACTCATTGGCTGATTGTCCAGAGCCTAGTCGCAAGACCATTTTCGTCGTACTGCCTTTAGGTAAATCTTAGATCAGGAAAGACACCTACTTTAAAAAAAATAAACAAAACAAAATAAAAACAAAAAACAAAAAAAAGGAGAGAAAAAAAATAAAATCACACTTCACCGCACGAGTATGGCTAGCAAGTTGTCGATGGTAACAACTCATCGGCCGGTTGTCCAGAACCCAATTCACAAAAAAATGTACAATAATTCCTAAAACACTTAGGGAAGAAGCGGGGAAGTAGAATAAACTGGGGAGATATACACTGGGTTTACCCTTGTGTTGACCCCATAAATAAAAGAAGTAGGGAGAAATCTACAGTTCGAAAAGATAAACCTCTAGGCAAGGTGAAATGACCCGTTGCCTTTTTAATCAGATAAGACATCTGGAGTTTTAGTCAGACGTCCGTCCAAACGTCTGGACACCAGCCTGGACGTCTGAAAGTGGGAATTTTCGTATGTTCCTTTGCGCTCTACATGCGGGTGGCATGCAGAGCTTCTCTCCCCTCCACACCCCTTACCCTTAAACCCTAACCCCCCCTTATATTTAAATCCTCCTTCTCAATACCCTCTTCTCCTCACCCCCTCACCACCAGCCATTGCCACCTCCAGCGTCCTCCCTGTGCAGTCGCGGCGAGGGAGAATGCGAGCAATGAGAGAGAGGGTGAGCGAGGGAGAACGAGAGGGAGAAAGGGAGAGAGAGAGGAAGGAAGAGCATGGGAGGTCGGTGGACCTTCGGGGAGCTCGAACGGCCGGTGGCGAGCACATGGACAAGGAGGAGGGGCTTGGGGAGGTGGCCCCCCAGCTCTCTGCAACTGTTGAAGCTGCTGCAATGCGTTGCGGACGGCGCTCTGAGGAGAGCAGCATCAGGGAGGAGATTCTGGTATTGGAAAAAATTTTAGTATCAGACGTCTGGAGCATCGACCAAACATCTGGAGAGGCACCAGGACGTCCGGAGCTGAAGCCGGACGTCTGAAAGCATAATATCGCGCTAGGTACGTATTTCTTATGCTACTTTTTGCCATGCAGATTGTAGCACAGGAGATGTCGAGTTGAAAGTAGGTTTGCGTTTTGTATACGCAGGTGCAAGACATTGGAAAGGCACGTGGTGTGCTTTCCAGGCACTTTTGGACATCTGATCACATCTCCAAACGTCCTATGGCACTTCCAGACGATCGGAGGTTCTGTCTGACGTCTGGAGCTGACCCTAGACGGTCGCAGAAGGATCCAGACGTTTGAGGATACCGCAAGGGACACAAGGTGAGATCTGACGTCTTTTAAGATGTCTGGGACTAGTCCCAGACGTCTGATTTTGGATAGTAACTGTGTTTTTGGCCCGTTTAGGGCCCAAACGGAATCAAATTTCTGCAAACGAAGTACTGCTATTTTTCACTCGAGTTTCTCTACATGTTCATGTTGAGTATCTACTCTTTTGACCTCGTCTGATGTAAATTAGTCCCTGGTACAGTTTACCAGCCGGTGGCGTGTTCGAGGGCTGCGGAGACGATGAGATCTACGGTGCAGGCCCTCATTCCTCCCATGATACTCGGTAGAGTGGTTTAATTCATTTAAGATGTGAATAAAGAATATGCTTGATTAGATTAAATTTATTGAAACTCTTGGAAGTGGAATGAACCCTAGGGTAGGAATGCATGAGCCTAATGCTAAGCTACTCTATTTACTTGAGATGTACGTTAAAATACAAACTGCCTATATGTGAATGAGAAATTGAATTGTGAAACCAAAAGTTGCCTGTATATGATTGAGAATTGAATTGTGAAAACACAAACTATCTATATATGAATGAAAAATTAAACTGTGAAACCACAAGTTGCCTATATATGATTGAGAATTAAATTGTGAAAACACGAGCTGCCTGTATATGGATAAGGAACGAGTTATGAGATATGAGATCTGGATATGGATAAATGAGACGAATATGAGCATGAGCCCTACAGGGAATTAGGAGTAAAACTCCTGTGTATGAAAGAAATCTGGAATGTAGATGGGAAGTGAGCTGGCCCTTGTGTACACGGTACTAAGGAGAGAAACTGTCCCTTTTAGTGTAAAGCGGAGCTAGCTGCCCTTAGGTTAAGACCTAGGGTTAGGATTAGCCACTCTACACCAACTCCTGTTGGCCCTCGCGTACGTGGTACCCAGGCATGCTAGTAGTGTAGGGAGGGAGCTAGTCACCCCATAGGACCCGGGGTTAAGCTAGCCACCCTACACCGACTTTGTTAGGCCTGCTGGGCAAATCGGATAGTCGGACGAGGGTACGCAGACTGTGAAGGGGCGAGACCCCTGTTAGTTCTGAGGGGCGAGACCCCTGTTCTGAGAGGGCAAGGCCTTATACTGTTCCGTGCTATACCTTAGGCGTACCCCCTAGCAGAAACGACTGATCGCACGCTAATGCGGGGTAGCTACCCGTGCGTTTATCACGCGTGCCGTAGTCATCGCTACATCGCGACAGTGATCTCGGGATGGTTGACTGGGTTTAGGACTACCGCGGGGGACTCTCCCGACCAGGAGAGCACCACGTGTACCTTCTACTAATGGAAAAGACTGCAATCAAGATCGTTCCCACGAGGAACAAGCAAGATCAAGAAATACTTGGATTCTTTATGAAATAGATGAACTAGAAATACATAGATGAGATAAATAGAAATGAGAATAAAACCTGCTCATTTGTTTTTACTTTACTTGCACATAAATAATGTAAACACCACTCTACTCAGCGTTCGCTAACTCTGTCTTTTTGTAACCCTATTCAGGACCAGGAGTTGAGCAGCTCGAGTTTCCAACTGCAGAGGGAGTTGGGCCTAGCCAGGCCCAGTCGTAGTAGTTTTCTTTCCAGCTCTTTTGTTTCTGCTGTAGTTGTGAGTACTGGACTTTTAAATTACTATTCCTGTTACTTTCTATTTTCTTTTCATTGTTGTTATTGTGGTGACATGTACTATTTTGAGACAGTTGCTCTACTTTCCCTTACTGTTTCATTTTTCCTTCTACTTAGTTATATTGCATGTGTGAATGTGATTTATTTCTTGCCTTTGGTTATTTCTCGTTGGACGACTTGGTCTTGGGATTAGTCGAGGCGATCCGGTCTTGGGTCCTGTAGGGATCAAGAAACCGGGTTGTAACACAAGGTCACCTAGGGTCATAGAAACCCAAAGTCCATTTTAACGGTTGCCTAGTGAGTCTTTCACTATTTCCACAAGATGCTTAGCACTTAGAGTCCTTTTCGAGTCTTGGGCGGGTCGGGTAGCCGTAGAAAGTTATCCTGGAACTGTTAAACTCCAAAAGTACAAAAATATTAGAAAAGAAGAAAAATAAAAAAATGTATCTTCCCTTTTCAAATAAGGCGAGGACTTGGGCGGTCTGCATTCTGGTAGGCACCTGGATACTATTGAGTTTTCGTTGTTTAGGACCTTAGTTGAAATTTTATATTGTTAATAAATGACTTAGGCTTAAGTGTTCTAATCCTAATTTTGATTTTATACATAGCATGTAGCTTAATTTTCCTAGGGACTAACAAAAGATGGGCATGGGGGTATGATGTGGACACATCTATTTAGGTTAAAATGCCTATTCATGCATGTTCATAGGCTTAGATTTGCATTTCATGTTATAAATATTGCATAGCATGCATCATTCTGCATTTAGAGTAGTTGTAAATAATTTAGGTTAATTGTGTCATTTTTGTGGTCAGGAGAGAAGGATATTTATTTCGGAGCCTCGGATTGATGATCTGACCGTACGGATCTAATCAAGACAACGATCGGAGTCCAACGCCTCCGAAATTGCCTCGATCGAAGTCCCGTAGCACCATATGCAATCTAAGGAAGATCAACGGTCGAGGGACTAAGTGATGCAATCCAAAGCGTCAAACGACAAATCCAACCACACTGATGGATTTGGTTCAACGATCGCAGCCCAACGGTGCAAAAATCGACTCAATCCGACCTCTGTAGCATCCCCTACAAAGGAAAGATGGACGGCCCAGATTGGGCCACGTGACGCAACCTAAGCTGCCCATGCGCATGCACACACCACCGCACGTGCACAGCAGCGCGGGTGCGCACGCGCGCATGGAGTTATGCACTCACAAGCGCAGCGATGCATGTACAACACGCGCCAACGCAGCGGCAGCGTGGGCACGTGCGCTGTCTTCAGCGACTTTTGCGGTGGATCTTCAGTGGCGTTTATGATCGTCACTAAATGTCCTATATACGAATTTGATTCTTTCCTCCACTATAAAAAGATCCCTACCCCTCCCATTTTTCTTCATCTCTTCCTTTTTTCCTCTCACCACCTCCAAGGCTTTGGAGAGAGCTTGTCCCAAGCCCGGGATGCTCCTTTAGAGTAGAAAATCAAATAGTTTTCCCTCCACTCATCCCCATTTGTAGAGCATCCCATAGCCATCCTTTTACCACCCTTCGGGAAGAAGATCCTCGCCGCGATGCCGCCCTGCCCCATCCTCCTTCGTCCCGCTCCTCACCACCTTCCTCCAGGCGACGTTAGAGTGAGTCATCCTCTGAGCAATTGTCTAGGGGGATTTCTTTTTCGCTTTCATAGTGTAGTTTTCCTGCTTTCATAATTGTAGAAAACATTCATGAGATAAATAGATGTTTATTTCTCTCTCTCTTTCTCTCTCTCTCTCTTTTATATTTGCAAGTAGATTAGCTAGATAAGCATTTGTTGATCTGATCTCTTACTTCCTAAAAATACAAAAAATTAGAAAAGATAAAAATGACCAAAAACAAATAAAATCAGAGCGCGGTTTTCAATTAAAGTAAACGTTGCCTCCCTGTGTTTGACCCGGGACTCCCTTGGAGTTTTGGTATAAATTTTATTTGACCACGAGTTTTGCAACCACGACGACGGGTTACTTGTAACCCTGATTTCAAACTCATGAAATACGTGCGACCAGAAAAGCTACACCTAAATTGCTAAGCTAAAACCTAAGTGTCAAGAATTTCCTCTTTCTAAGCACACCATAGGTACATGAAGACCCAGAGTAATTAGAAAGAGGGTGTGAGTGCACTATGGTAAAAGCATGAAAATGTAACAAAACTTAAAAGAAAAGCAACTTTGATTAGGAGAAAAGTGTTTTACAAGAAGACAAGTAGATGAATGCTTCTACTCTAGAAATGAAAATACAAACAAATAAAACACGAATTCTCCTGTGATGATGGTGAAGAGAAGAAGATTCTTGCTCCAAGCTCAGTTGTTCCTAGGCTTGAAAAGGGTCTCTCCAACTCCTTAAAGTGCTCCTCCAGAGATGCTGCTTTCTCCTTGGCAAGCCCTAGATGGGCATGCCCCTACTCCTTTGAGGGTGGAAGAATTCCACCCAAAAGAACTTCTCCTAGGGTAGGCATGCACCACCCTCAAGACCTCCTCCTGGACATCCTCATGCCTGGCTTGTCCTCTGTCTAGCGTGGGCACAAGAGAGAAGGGAAGAGGGGAAGGCACCAAGGGGACAGAGTGTCCCCTTAATCTTCTTCTTCTACTTCTTCTCTTGGCCGTGGAGATAGGTGGAAGATGAAGGTGGAAATGTGGTAGATTATGGTAGCCAAAGGTGAGGTTATGGTGGTGGTTAATGGGGATATATATAGAAAGGGATGAGGGTATGGTTGGCGTGGACATATGTAGGGCTAGGATGGGTTCAAATGGTGGTTAAGGGTGGTTACGGGGATTCAATGGAGAGGGTAGGTTGGTGCCACCAAAGAGGGTACTATGGGGGTGGTTATGGTTGGCTAAGGGGCACCTAAAGTTGGTGCCAACCATGGAAGGGTGCCATGGTTTGCCACCATCTTAATGGGGTTCCAGAGGAGGGGGTGTAACGACCCGGTTCCCGAGTCCCTACGAGACACGAGAACCGGACCGACTCGACTAATCCCAAGACCTAGTCGTCCAACGAGGAAGTAACCAAAAGACAGTAAAATAAACCACATTCAGCATGAATATAACTAACAGTAAGAAAGTACAGCAGTAAGGAAAGAAACTACTGCAGTAGGTACCACCACAACAGTAAAACAGCATTTATCATATAACAAGAACTGCAGGTAAAGAAGGTACAGCGGAAACAAAAACTACTCACTAGAACAGAAACAAAAGGGGTACAAAAGCTGTGGTAACTCTACTGGACCCTACTCGGCCCAGCGTCCTCTGCAGCCGCCGACCCTGGCTGCACAACACCTGGTCCTGAAAAAGGTAACGAGTGTAACACGTCAGCAAAATGCTGAGTAGAGTGGCAAACTAACTAAAGGCAACAGTAGAGCGTACAGTAGCTGTTATGTTCTATTACTTCCTTTATTCACATCTTTCAATTTTTCTCACTATTTCATTTATTTCTCAGATCCTTTACTTGATCTCGAATGTCCTCGTGGGAACGATCTTGATTGCAGTCTTTTCCAAAAGTAGAAGTAGCACGTGGTGCTCTCCTGGCCAGGAGAGTCCCCCGTGGTGATCCTACCCTTAGTCAACCACCCCAAGGTCACTGACAGAGGTAACGGTGACTACGGCACGCGCGATAAACGCACAGGTAGCTAGCCCGCACTGGCACGCGGTCAGTCGTTTCCGTTAACGGCTGCGCCCAAAGCACAGCACGGAACCAGGGCAGAGCCCTCTCAGTAACAGGGGTCCAACCCCTCCACAGTAACCAAACTGGGGCCTTGCCCCTCCACAGTCCGCGCACCCTCGCCTGACTACCCTGGTTTGCCCTAGTGGGCCTAACAAGTCGGTGAAGGAGGCTAGCAGAACCCCGGGGCCCGTGGGGTAGCTAGTACTCTCCTAACACTAGTAGCTCTCCTCGGTACTACGTACACGAGGGCCAACAAGTCGGTACAGAGCGGCCAATCCTAACCCCGGGTCCCTGGGGCGGCTGGCCCCACTCTGCACTAAACAGGTACAGGTACTTCCCTTGGTACTGCGTACCCAAGAGATAGTACAAACTACATCTCAGTTCCATTCCTTTTTCTTTCCAGGAGTTCCACTCCTAATTCCCCGTAGGGTTCCAGCTCTTTATCTCAGAACATCATATGTTTCACTTTCCAGATTCACATTCTCAAAATCCATGATCTCAAACATGTTTCTTTATTCATAACAGGCAGCTGTTAATTAAATTTACAGGCAGCTTTATATATTCCTTTCCAATTTTCCAAGACTGCAGTAATATACATTCCACTAGTTTTTCCACCCTAGGATTCATGCCATATCCTAGGATCTATCATACAATCTAGTTTTCCGGCCCTAGGATTCATGCAACACCTAGGAGCTATCATTCCATATATTTCTCATTCCTAGGATTCATGCAATGCCCTAGGTTCTAGTTATGGTTCCATACTTTAACAGATTTTATTAATACTTAAAGCCACTCTACCAGGTACAATGGGAGTAGTGGGGGCGTGATCGGGAATCCCGCGTGCCTCCGCGACTCTCAAGACTGCAACCGAACGAGGTCCTATCACAAGGATCAAACACAAGGAGTGTCTCAGAACAGTGTATAGCTACTGTAGGCAGGTAGAGGAATTAATTCTGAAACGAACGCAACTCGAATCATGGAAAACGGAGCCCAAACGGGCCCTAAACGGGTCAAGAAAGACAATACTGTGCAAAATCAGACGTCTGGAACTCCTTCCAGACGTCTTAAACGGTGGATCAGAGAATTACCTATTCAGCTTGGTTCCCCGGACGTCCAGAAGTCTGCGGGGACGTCTGTCCTATACCCCAGACGTCCGATGGTCCACACGGACGTCTGTAGATCACTCCCGCCGTCTGGTACAACTTCCAGACGTCTGATTCGCAAAGGATGGCGAATCAGCGAACCTGCGCACAGCCAACCCCCCCTCCCTCAGTACGGTCAGTCGACAAGAAGGAAGAAGAAAGCGGAAACTCACCTTTCAGACGTCTGTATGATCTTACAGACGTCGACCTTGCCGTCTGGCTATCAACCCAGACGTCTGATTCTGGAAATTTTTCCAGAATCAGAACCCTGCTCGGCCTCCGCTCGCGACGTCGCCCGCGTCGCACCTCGCGCGTCTGCTGCTCAGCCCGCAGCAGGTCCCTCTCCGCGTCGCTCCGCGCTCCCTGCGCCCTCCGCCGGCCGGCCAAGCCGCTCCGGCGAGCTCGCCCTCACGGCAGAGCTCCGCCCTCGCACGCCGCACCTCCTCCGCGCTCACTGCGGCTGCCGCTGCCGCTGCCGCCCTCGCGTCCGCTCGCTCTCGCGCACAGGAAGGAGAAGAAGGAGGAGACGGTGGAGACGGGAGGGGAGGCGCGCCCCTTTAAGGCCGCGCGAGGAGGAGAGAGAAGGCGGCAGGCCGCCTGCAGCCGCAGAGAAAAGAGGGAATATGCGGTCTGCGCGCTCAGGCGCGCAGGCGACTCGCGTGTGTCGAAAATAACGGATTTCCAGACGTCTTGAAGCTATCCCAGACGTCTTATCAGACGTCTGGTTGTGATACCAGACGTCTTGTCCGACGTCTGAGCCACCTCCCAGACATCTTAAAATACGTCTGGGGCACACATTCGTTATAGGGGGGGGTAGGTGTAAGGCTAGGATATGGGGGTGTTTTGGCGCCAAAGGTAGGGGGTTCTAGAAGGGGTAGTTGGCACCAACATTGGTGGCTTTTGGAGGTGGTGGTGTGAAAGGTCATGAGGGTTGGTGGCTATTGGAGGTGGTGGTGTGAAAGGTCATGGAGGTTGGTGGCATCAACTATGGTGGAGTAGGTAGCTTGCTTAGGTGGTGGACTTGGAGTAGAGTTAGGGTAGAGTTAGGTTAGGGTTTGGCCATGTAATGGATATTTTAGCTAAGCTAGCTTAGCTAAGAGGTGAGTAGAGAAGGTGGTAGGAGGAAGCTAGGGTTTTGGGAAGAGGAGATGAGAAAGAATTGTCTGAAGCTGCACTGGAGATGGTGGCTACTGAAGATAATAGCAAGGAGCTACCTTAGCTAGCTTAGCTTGCTAGTTCTTTGCTAGCTACTAAGCCAAGCTAAGGTAAGCTGGCTTATGCTGAATTGACCTGAGGTGAGTTGGGTTTGATCTTCTTGAAGATAACCTAGCTAGCTGGAGTAGATAGCTTAGGTTAAAAAGCTTAGCTCAACTAGCTTGAGTTGAGTGGAGTCTCTGGGAGTTAGAATTGAGTTGACCTGACCTAGTTGAGGTCATCTTCAGCTAACTTAAGTTGAGTGGAGCTGGAAGTAGCTGGACCTGAGTTGAGGTGGACTCCTGTCAACTTAGTTGAGCTAGCTAGAGCTCCCAGTGAACTAATTGGAGCTAGACTGAACTAAGTCGAGCTGGATCTAAGCTGACTTGAGTTAGGTTGAGCTAAGTTTAGCTACCCTGAGCTATCATCCAGCTAAGATGAGCTGAATGGAGCTTAAGAGAGCTAACCCTAACCCAAGTGAGCTGGTATCTAGTTATGATGAACTGGATTTAATTGAGTCTCGAGGGTTGGTGGCTATTGGAGGTGGTGGTGTGAAAGGTCATGGAGGTTGGTGGCATCAACTATGGTGGAGTAGGTAGCTTGCTTAGGTGGTGGACTTGGAGTAGAGTTAGGGTAGAGTTAGGTTAGGGTTTGGCCATGTAATGGATATTTTAGCTAAGCTAGCTTAGCTAAGAGGTGAGTAGAGAAGGTGGTAGGAGGAAGCTAGGGTTTTGGGAAGAGGAGATGAGAAAGAATTGTCTGAAGCTGCACTGGAGATGGTGGCTACTGAAGATAATAGCAAGGAGCTACCTTAGCTAGCTTAGCTTGCTAGTTCTTTGCTAGCTACTAAGCCAAGCTAAGGTAAGCTGGCTTATGCTGAATTGACCTGAGGTGAGTTGGGTTTGATCTTCTTGAAGATAACCTAGCTAGCTGGAGTAGATAGCTTAGGTTAAAAAGCTTAGCTCAACTAGCTTGAGTTGAGTGGAGTCTCTGGGAGTTAGAATTGAGTTGACCTGACCTAGTTGAGGTCATCTTCAGCTAACTTAAGTTGAGTGGAGCTGGAAGTAGCTGGACCTGAGTTGAGGTGGACTCCTGTCAACTTAGTTGAGCTAGCTAGAGCTCCCAGTGAACTAATTGGAGCTAGACTGAACTAAGTCGAGCTGGATCTAAGCTGACTTGAGTTAGGTTGAGCTAAGTTTAGCTACCCTGAGCTATCATCCAGGTAAGATGAGCTGAATGGAGCTTAAGAGAGCTAACCCTAACCCAAGTGAGCTGGTATCTAGTTATGATGAACTGGATTTAATTGAGTCTCAACTGGATTGAGCTTCTTCTTCACCTGTTGCCTTCCTAAATGTTAGGGTTTTAGGGGTCTAGCTATTTGTTCATCCCTAACGTTCAAGTAAATGTGCCAAAAATAACAAAAATAATGTAATGCATGCCTAACCTAAGTGATGCCTACATGCATCGTAGAAACCTATTTGCAGAGTTAAAATCCTAAGAGCTAGGTTTGTTTTAGGGCATAAGAATGATGATAAACTGGCATTTATCAGTATTGATCATCATTACCGGTACTAGTGAGTTACAGGTCTTGAGTTATGGATGACTTATGTCTTGTCTATAACACATATGTACCGATGAGTACCGATACTCATCAAGAGTACTAGTACTTTCGCTAGTTATAAAATATATATTTGGGATTTTGTAGGAATATGAAAGATCTAGTAATTATTGGATTATGCAGAATCTATGGTTAAGGCATATAGACTATCTTAACAATGATAAAGATATAAACTTGCAAGTAAACATAATCGATACCAATATTCAAATAAATCATATTACTTTGTCCCTGCGATTAGAAATATACACATGTATATGTTTATTCCTAATTTCTACCTTTAGAGAATGAAGTTACCTGTATTTATCTTGAAGGCAAGGAAGAAGGGGTTGCAAATGACACTTCCAAAAGATTCCACATCTTGTTTCTGATCGAGAGACCCTTTGAGGAAGAGATATGACCCCCTCCTTTTATCGTTCTCTCTTTCTCTCTAAGTCCATGATGGGGATGAAGACCCAGAATTTGCAGGTGGTCTTTTGGGGACGATAACCTCCAAAACTTAAGTCAGCAGTTAGTGTGACTAATTGTTGTGGGTGAATTACGTGTCCGCCCATCAAGAAGACATAATTCACTGGTAGGTTTCTGCACATTTGTTTTTAATGAACCACACTAATCCTTTTTGCATTTATACTCATATTAATACAATAACTTTAGTTGATCACTTTAAATCACAATACTTATTGCTATTTGATTATATTCATATATATTTACATATATAAGTCCATAAGGTGAATTTTAATCCAACAAGGGATCCCTAATTCCACATGCATGAATATTACTTAAGATGTGCCTGCATTTTCACATACAACTTTTGATATTTGAGCTGTGATGGAGTTTATTTCATGATTTACTGTAGCCTCTGATGAAGCCCCCAAGAACGAGTGAGTTGTCCCACAAGAAATCAACTGAAAAGGTTTCCCCCTATCTCCTGACTGTTGCTAGGCCCTTGATCGACCACTTACTCGTCGATCGGGCCCCCCCACTCTCTCTCCTCTCCCCTTTACTCTCTTTTTGACCTCCTCTACTTCCTCCTAGAACTTGGTTCACTGGCCTCTCTATTTGTCGATTTTCTCACGACCGCTCTCGTTCTTGGCACGTTCCTGGGTGAGTGCTAAGAGTGATGTTGCATGCTGTGACGGTGTCGTTCATCGGAGCAGCGTCAGTTGGAGGTGTTATCTTCTAGGTTACCTCTCACTTGTGTTGTAGATGCTTGTGGGTGGAGCTTGCAGTAGTGGAAGTTGCTCGAGGTGCACACTCGTGTTGGTGGTTGCATTTGCTCATGAAGGAGGCATCCGTTGTAGGGTTGCCGTCACTTGCTGTGGTGATGTGCTTGGTGGTGGTTGGTGGTGCTCGCAGCAGTGGGGTTGATTGTGTTTTGCAAGTTTTCCGACTGGTGGTCCTTTGAGCTTTAGTCGATGTGGAAGTTGGCTGCCTACCTTTCTTGCTAATTTTGAAACCACTTGTGACTTGGGTTTACTACGATCGAAAATATCTCAATTCTTTTCAGGTGTTAATTGATTTCTATCTATTTTTTGTTAGCGTGGATTAAGATGATCACTAGGACTCTTTCTTAATGGCATTGTCATTTTCTATGAACATGAAGTTGCTGCTCTGTCAAGTTATAGAAAATCATGACTAAAACTCTTTCTTAGAATGCTTTCTTGATCTTTTGTTATATTTTTTATTTCTTTATTTACTAGTAATTTTGTTGCCTACATTTCTATTGAGTTTTCCCAATTCTACCGGAAGCAACCTCCCCTTTTTAACGAGGGCACTGAGATTTTTCCTTGCTTCTTTTCTCATATTAGATTGCATCTTTTATATTGAATTCTTTCTCTATTTAATCAAATGTTTATATGAACAAAAAAGAAAGCTGTATCCCATTGGTATATGGAGAAACAAGATTGCTATAAAATAATAATAATAATAATCTT
This sequence comes from Thalassia testudinum, assembly GCA_037157565.1. Classification (NCBI taxonomy): domain Eukaryota; kingdom Viridiplantae; phylum Streptophyta; class Magnoliopsida; order Alismatales; family Hydrocharitaceae; genus Thalassia; species Thalassia testudinum. The sequence continues at coordinate 155,013,988 of JAZHRO010000031.1, forward strand.
AATCCGTACGATTGGTCGGGGACGCTGACGATAACTCCTGTACCCCTGCCACAGAATTTCATCGTTTTTAAAATTATGCGCCATGTGAAGTTGATTCCCAGCGACTCTAGAAAATACAGATCCATGAATCAAGATCGTCTTATGTGGGTACTAAGTGGATTTTTCTGTCTGGTTTGGAATTTGCGGATAATATTTCCTCTTCTTGAAGTATAATTTAGAAAGTTACAAGGTTGTGGATGTAGTATACCTATCGCAATCGATGCGGATACAAAATTCCGCCTTCTTTCCTCTGCCAATTATTTATATGCTCTAGCCTTGACGAAGATCGTATGGAAGCAAATCGATGGATCCTTTTTCTTACACACACATGCGAGTATAAGTTAAACAAAAAAGACAGAAGCGTATGCATGGTGAGAGATGTGGCGGTTTGAAATGGTGTTTTTAAATTTTTATCTGTAGAAATTATTTTTAATGTGAAAAATTATTTTATTTCAAGTAAAAAATTATTTTTTTATAAGTGAAAACTTACTTCCTAGATAAATAATCATTTTCCATTGGTAGAAATATAAAATATATCGATGTATTTTTATTTTTTACTAGTAAAAAGGTAAAACATACCGATGTATTTTGATTTTTCACCGATGGAAAGTGGAAGTCGTGAGTTGGTAACCAATAGCTTCACTTTTGGGTGGAGTATGGGATTGGCAACCTCATCTTATGTTGTTTACTTTTGATTCTCAATCGATGAATTTTAGAATCAACCGGTTGAAAACTCCATAAGTGGAAAATCATTTCCAATCATTGGAAAATCATTTTGAATCATTTTGTTTTAATTTTCAACCAGTGTATTTTGATTTTCAACTAGTATACTTTTATTTTCTACTTATATGTTTTAATTTTTTCCACCTGTGATGTGATGGGTTACTTTTTTGAGTAACGGTGGATCCCATATGCGTACGTGAACACTTTTCTGGAATGAATAGATGTGTTTTGATTTTTTGATGTATGTGAGTTTTGTTGGTGAGTAGGGTGCATGTGTTGCATAACATGTTACGATGCAAGTTTCTCTACTATGTATAAATACACACATGTACGTGAGATTCAAAAATTATGATACTGCTCTCCATCCAACGGTTAAGCTGGTGGATTTGTTCAATGAGTCTCAAGTAATTCTGCAAATGATGCTTGGGGAAATGCATTTCACAATGTAAAAGTAGAGATCATGTCACGTGCCTTCGCCACATGCGCAATCCTTCTACCCAAGTGGGATCCATAAGGGAAATGAGTAGGTGCATTCAAAATATCAATAGTAATATTTTTCATTGTTATATGAAAGATCACATGTTTCTTATGGTGCATGTGGTGAGATTCATCACCTACCAAATACTAAGAGATCATAAGTGATTTTCACTTAAAATTAAAAATTACGGGTAATATTTTAAATATTATTGATGATAGTTATTTTAAAATTAAAAATTATCAGTGATATTTAATTTAAATATAAAAATTATAAGTGATATTTTATTAAAAATTAAAAATTATTATTGACATGTTAAGAATCATCAACAATATTTAATTTAGATAAAAAAAATTTAATTGATTCAAAATTATCGTTAATATTTGGTGATATTTTTAAAATTATTAATAATATTTGATTTGATTGTAAAGATTATTAGTGATATTTAATCTTAGAGGTTAAACGAACTAGAGTGGACGATCACATATAGTTATTTTACGAAGTTAGCATCATAACATAAGTTTCGTTACATCTACGCTTGTTTTTATTATATTTCTTCCTGTTATATGGTGTGACCACCCAATCCTCCTTTGCTAATTTGTCTTTTTTTCGGTCACCCACCATCAGGAACAGCGACCGAATTTCCACCGATACATTAATGTATTTTGTTTTGAACTAATGAGCGAAATTAGGGCATCACCAGTATGGTCGGTGGACAGAAATATGCAGAGGACAAAACTTCCAAACGGAAAGCAAAAATCAGAGGATAGGATACCTCAGCGATGGAGATGTGACATGGGCTTCCGACTTGGGCGGTCCATTCCTTAAATCTTGTTCTCATGCCGAAAACATCAACAAGTTGTAGGCGTTCGCAATAATTGACTGTTAAATCCCATGTGCTCCTTTCCCCTTCCCCTCCCGCTCTTGCTTACCCTAAGTTATCCATCGCCGGGCAGCGAGATCCTGGTCGGCCGTTGTATCAGCTAGGACCCCCTCTTTTTCCTTTCCTCCTGCTGTTCCCCCTCTCTTCTCCCAGCACTCCTCCAACCAATATTTTTTTCGTCGCTCGAGGGTGCTGTCGGGGCGATTCTTTTTTCGATGGTATCTGCAGCAGCTATCACATCCTTGATATGACGGTAAAGTGGCGTGTTATTGATGGTGCTCATGAGGTAGATATCTATTGTTGTTCCTAACGTAATTATTTCTCGATGTTGTTAGATTTACTTGTTTTATGATTTACTATATTTTTAATTTTTTATTTTTCTTTACATTTATATTTCATATGATTCTAGTTACTTTGTCAATCAATTTTGTTTTCATGGATGATACAAGATTTCGTAGTTACATATGATTGAGAAGTTGTCCGACTCTTTTTGGTGCTTGACTATTGTTGATCTCTCGTTAGTGTTGATCATATTAATCGTCTGGAGTAGTTGTTGGTTGCATTGTTATTATCTTAGAGCATGATACATTGGTCAAAGGCCTTATTACTATGTGAAATTAAACTTTGTGGCATAGTCTTCTCTCTTTTATTTTATGTTTCTGATTTTGATTTAGTTCGTCATTATCAAGGACATATCAGTTCTCCCTCACACGAGAGTGTCGAATTTTCTTCCTTTTCTTGTCTATTTTGGATTGCGTCACTTTGGATTGATTTTATTCCTCTAATAGAATTCTACTTTGCAGAAAAAAAAAAAAAATAATGTTAACTTCCCTGTTAGAATTTAGTTAAAAGAGAAAGGGAAATGCAAATCATAAAAAAGAAAACTAAAATCTTGACTTCCATAGGACGAGAATGTAGTAGATGGCGAAGGACGTGGTTAGTAGGAAATTTAGTAATCGAAACCAATGTTTTAAAAATTAGTCATACATTGACATGATCGAGTGCTAGTTTAAATTTTTAATAATTCAATTGATAATTTATACTAATGATATCAGTATATAAAAAGATAAAAGATAAAAAAAATTGAATAGTAAGATTCTCTATTTAGTTTATATTGGTTTAATGGGTATTTAATAAAAAAATCAATAGAGAATTATAGTAAAAAAAAAGTTAATTTATAACTCTAATTATATTAAAATTGACATATGTTTAATAAATACTAAATAAAAATAAAAGATATAATAAAAATTAAGAGTCTAATTTTAAAGAATACATAAATTTTAAATTTTTATTTTTAATTTTTAAACTCACACATTCATTTTTTTTTTTCTTTTTATTATCTTTTAATTCTTAAGAGAATTGTTAAATCGAGCGACTGATTTAAGCAAATCAGCTGATGCAACTTGATTTTAACTGATTCATGTTAATTTTCAATTTTTATTGTTCGAATCCATCAATTTAACAAGTAAAAGATCGACTTTCAATTGAATCAGTTATGTCAATTCGATTTTTAAAATATTGAGCGGAACACTCAGATTGCTGGGACGTACTATTGTGAGTGGAGGTCGATGAAGGACACGTGGAATGGCATAGTTGGTTGAACGAGGGCTGACATGGCAAAGATCGGTTGCATGGAGCCACCTGTGGTGGACGGTGGAGGATAAGGATGGTGACAACGCGCCACTTAGGCGGTGTCAGCAAGAGTAAACGAGATTGGATTAAAACATAAAAGAAAAGCAGATGGAAATGAGGGAATTTTAATGCTAAGCCGCCCCCGTTTTCTTACGATAAGTTGCGTGATCAAATTGCAGATACTCCTTATGTTTCAAAATTGCCCACTGATGAGAAAGGTTGATTCGTGACGGACTCTACGACGGATTTCTATAAGTAAATTCTCGATGGAAACCATTCCGCATTTTTTTTCAAAAACTAGAGGTATTCATTAATTAAAGATTACAATGTTTGGCAAATTCTAATCTAATGGAATCGGGCCATAAAAAATCAAGTAAACCCCGATTTTTTTAAACATTAAGCTAGTACATGAGCCAAAGGGTTAAAGACCTCTTTTCATATCCCACCCGTGTTTACGAAAGAGTATAACTGAATCTATATTTTAGATTAAATCTAGACTTCCTCAAATTTAAATATGGAAGAAGAATGAATTATCTTGTACTTTAATTCCTTGCATCCCACCCCCTACACATTACACTCTTTCCACATTTGTTGTCTCCTTCTCATTTGCCCTCAAAAATTAAAAAAAAATTTACTAACCAACATATATAACTATCAATCTAAGGATATAATGATCTTTTAACAACTTAACCCTACTTTCATTACTCATTTCCAAGTAAATATTCTTATTTTCCATCTCCAATCCTTAAAAATTATCTCAAATTATACATAAATATCAACACAGGATCTCTTATTTTTAAATATTTATCTCGTAGAATACACCTGTAAGAGTTCTGCTCACATGGTAGCATCTCAGTTTAGACATTGTCTAAATAAAGAGTAGCGTTCCTAATGAGACCATGTACGTGCCAAGGAAGTTCAAAAAAAGTAGCCATCGGAACTATGCACTAAAGAGTATCAAACGAAAGAGTTATGGAGGAGCTCATCCTGCACTAGAGAGCAGCTACCCTTTTGACCGCCTCAACAAGAATATAAGAGCTTCAGTGTCTCCTATGCATTTACACTTAGAAGGTGCAGGTTGAGGATCCACGAGACTTTGCCAAAGTTGTCCAAACATATAGATGCACTAACAGAACCGAATTCAAGCATTTGGCAATTGAAAGAATTCAAAACGTTGCTAGCTTTAACATGTAGATGCTGTTGGATCATCTGAGTTAACGATAGAGCTTGGTAAATATCGAGTGGTGTGAGTATTAGAGCTTTCATATAAGTTGAAATGATTCCAAGTAGACCTGGCAATCCATTTTCGTTTCTTTTTTTTTAAAGTAATACGCTATTAAAGGAAATGAAAACAATACATGAAAACATGGCCCTGCATGGGGAACGAGGAAGGAAATTTGGAACTCTCAACTTGAAGGTGCAGGAGTAGACACCCCTCGAAGAAGGGGGAAACATGGCACCCCACGGTACGGGGAAACTTTGAAACAAAGATGTAAAATTGGAAGATAGAAAAGTAAAATAAAAGATAAATAAATAAATAAATAAAGGAACAAAGAAGTATCGAAGAGCAAATCTTCTCGTGAAGCTCCATGCCAGAAGATGATGGTTGTATTAGGGTTAAGTGCAATTAACCAACTTTTAACTTTACAATGAGACAAATAGTTAACCTAATTTATGAGTGAATCAAACTCAACAAGGATTAGCATTGAGGATCAGTATCGATACCATTGACTCACAATATGTATCTCATATCCAAGTAGTATCGGTATACTCTTTGAGTTATATTGAGTCAACAGTACTCAAGGTTTTAGAATTGGAAGTACTATGCTAGTACCCATCTTATATCAGTATTGAAGATCAGTACTGGTACATATGAAGCATAGGATGAGGCACTAGAATTTTTGGCTTCCGTTTGTAGCCAACACGTACTAATATTGGAGACCAGTACTGATATTTGTAACATACAGTTTCATACCACTTCAAACCACAGAATAAACATGTATCCACTCAGTACTGATACTATTGATAAGTACCAATACCTCATAGTTATAGTCCAAAGCCCTATATCCAACTAGTACCGATACTCGTGATCAATATTGATACATGTTGATCATAGATTACAATCTAGAACAAACCATATGTTGCAAGTATTGGTACTGGTTGCAGTTACGAGAAGAAAAATTTTGGTTTTTAGAGGTTGAAAAGTCTAGCACACAACCCTAGTTCATGCCATATCCTGATAAACTAACTTCGTTGTGATTGTTTGTCAAATATAAAATGTTCATTGGTGTCAATACTAATAGGTAAGACAATATTAAAATAGTGGTAGGGATGTGATATACCTGTGCTTGCAGCCATTGGAATCAAGGCAGAGGTTGCGATGATGATCAAGAGTAAAACAATGATGGTCTTCTAACCTCAACACGACCTGACAGAGGAGTATTGATGCTCAATGATTGGCAGCAATCCTAGCAAAATGCCAACCACCTCTGTACTCCTTTCTCCCTCTCCAAAACGAATGGGGTAGTTCTTGATGAAATTATTTCCGAATAAAAATCAAAATCGTATGATTTTCTATACAATCCTAAGAACAATCTAATCATCATATAATCAACCAAAATGAAAATGGAAAGGGGAAACGATGGAGGGATACCCGAATTCATCATAGCGGAAGACTTGAGGAGATCACGAAGATCCTCTGGAGCTATGGGGTTTGCTTCTCGAACGTGAGGCGGTGGTGATGGTGCTTCTAGAGGGTTTAAAGAGTGAAAGTGGAAGAAAATTGAATGGGAGGCTGTTGTTAGTGTACCCCTTGGGTTCTATTAAGACCCATGCTGTTTAAGCCTTTTAAGACGTCTGGACTTTAGGTCAGACGTCTGGTAAGACGTATGGACTCATTCCCAGACGTCTTAAAATCAAAAATCTTGGGTACGAACTCACATCTGCGCGCGTGTTGCGCACAGACAGTACCCTCGTCTTTTCCCTCCTTCCCTTTCTCCTCCGCCCCAGCAAAACCTTAAACACCCACCTTATATAAACCCCTCCTTCACCTTCGTTCCCCCACTTCCCAGCCATCTTCCTCCTTCCCTCTAGCGAGAGCGACAGAGCAAGCGAGAGCGCAGGAGTGGCGTGAGGAGAGGAGGAGCAGCGTGAGGAGAGGAGTTGAGCTTGCGAGCTCGCGTGGGAGCTTGCCGGTGAGTGCACGGCCAAAGAGGCGCAAGCGCGAGATGGAGGAGTGTGTCGGGGAGGTCCTCCCCAACACTGCTGCAGGCGAGAGGACGCGACGCGGCCACGCGCGGTGCAAGAGGGCAGAAGTAGGTTCTGGTTCTGGGTTTTTCCCAGAATCAGACGTCTGGAGAGACGTCTAGACGACGTAGCCGACGTCTGGAGGAGGTTCCAGATGTCTGAGGAGGAAGTCTCACGAAGGTATGTCCCTTTGCGGATACGGCCATGCAGGTCGCTCCGCCGATACACCTTTTGCATGCTCGATTTGAGAAGATCAGATATTTGCATGCAGGATTCGCTTTGGAAAGGCACGGGACACGCCCTCCCACACATTTTAGACATCTGGGCAACCTACCAGATGACGGGAAACACTTCTAGAGGTCCGAAGAGGTGGTTGGACGTCTGGAATTGGGTCCAGACGGTCCAGAGGAGCTCTTGGACGTCTGAGGATTGGCGCAGGGCTTGAGGTATGACACTGGACACTTTTAAGATGTTTAGAAGTTGTTCCAAATGTCTGATTTGAGTCAGAAATACTGTTTTGACCCGTTTATGGTCCATTTGAGGTCCGTTTTCCGCAAATAAGATACCGATGTTTTCCGTAGGATTTCCTCTACTTGTTAGAAGATTTTCTATACTGTTTTGAATATTCTCTTGTGATTGATTCTTGTGATAGGACCATGTTCCGTTGCGGGTTCGGGACTTGCTGAGGCACGTGAGCCTGCTGTTCAAGCCTCCACTACTCCTGGGTTTAATGGTAGAGTGGCTTCCCCTACTTTAAATACAATCCTGAATGCATGTGTGGATTGAATGATTAGATCCTTAGGTATGGCATGAATCCTAGGACTAAAAATACTGGAATGCCTGTATTGAATGAATTGATTGCAGTCTTGAATGAATAAATAGAATGATAATAATTTCCTGTAAATGAATAATAGTTGCCTGCGAAATATGTATTACTGGTGCTAGTTAACTGTTGTATATAACTTTCCTGTCGCACACGTGAAATGACATAATATGAGCTGCATGTATATAATTTGGAAATGGAAATGTGAATGTTGGAAACACGAGCTACTTGTGAATAACATAAATATGGAAATGTGAACGATAGAATTACAAGTTGCATGTGTATAACCGGAGAATGGAAATAGAAATGATGAAACCTGGTATGAAATGGCATGAGAAATATGAGTATGAACCCTACGGGGAATTAGGAGTAGAGCTCCTAGAAATAAATGGAATGGAACTGGGAATGTGAGTAGGGAAGTGAGCTGGCCCTTGAGTACGGAGTACTAAGGAGAGTGACTGTCCCCCTGTTTAGTGCAAAGCGGAGCTAGATGCCTTTGGGTTGGGACCCGGGGTTAGGATTAGCCACTCTGTACCGACTTCTTGGCCCTCGCATACACAGTACCGGGGAGAGCTACTAGTGTAGGGAGAGAGCTAGCCACCCCACGGGGCCCGGGGTTCAGCTAGCCACCCTACACCGACTTGTTCGGCCCACTGGGCAAACCAGGGTAGTCAGGCGAGGGTGCGCAGACTATGGAGGGGTGAGACCCCTGTTTGGTTCTTAGGGGTTAGACCCCTATTACTGAGAGAGCTAGGCCTTATATTGGTTCCGTGCTGTACTTTGAGTGAACCCGCTAACGGAAACGACTGACCGCGTGCCAGTGCGGGGTAGCTACCCGTGCGCTTATCGCGCATGCCATAGTCACTGTTATGTCTGTCCGTGACCTTGGGGTGGTTGACTGGATGTAGGATCACCATGGGGGACTCTCCCAGCCAGGAGAGCACCACGTGCACCTTCTACTCCTCGGAAAAGACTGCAATCAAGATCGTTCCCACGAGGAACATTTGAGATCAAGAAAGAGACCTGATAAATAAACCAAGTGGTGAAAAAGAATAATTAGTTAAAGAAAGTAATTGAAAAATAACATCTACCTGTCCACCTTTACTGCTTTAGTTAGTTGGTTGCCACTCTACTCAGCGTTCGCTGACATTTTGTACTCATAACCCCTTTTCAGGCCTAGGTGTTGAGCAGCTAGAGCCTACGGCTGCAGAGGGTGCTGGGTCTAGTAGAGCCCAATAGTTGTAGCTTCTTGTTGTACCCTTTTCTGTTGTAGTGAGTAGTCTCTTGCGCCTTTGTACTCTTACATTCTGTACTTTATATTCTTGTACTTGGTTACTTTTCTACTATTGTGGTGGTGTGTATTGTAGTAGTTTTACTTCTTTACTGCTGTACTTTTGTTACTGTTAGTTGCGTAGCATAGTGAATGTGGTTTACTTTCATGCTTTTTGGTTACTTTCTCGTTGGACGACTGGGTCTTGGAATCAGTCGAGTCGGTCCGGTCTCGTGTCCTGTAGGGATTCGAGAACCGGGTCGTAACAGGTTCCGTCATGGGCCCTTTATATATTTTTGCAATGGGATACAGAAAACCAAATGCCTACTTCGCTCGCACCCCTCCAGAGACCATACCCGTAAAATATGAAATAACAATCCCACCGATCACGGAATTGCATATCCCTTATAGTTTCTATGTATTAAATCCCATATACAATGAGATGTGAATGGTCAATTTATATAATTAGATCACTTTAACGACCGTAAATGTGATGTCTAACATATGTATATATATAGATAATGTATAATTCCGTAATAATAATATATGTAGGTTTGTATAATGATTCAAACAATCTCCCACTCGAACCACATATATCATCTTTATAATCATACGTTCATATATATACCTGTATGAGCTCACTAATACAACATCACAATAAACCACATCCCACCAATCAAGTCCATACTCTATTAACATATGACCAAAGTTGGTTTTCGCCATTATGAAATTAACTAAGCCAAACAATGATCACATACATTAACACAAGGAATGACATAGATCTAATATAGGTACATAGCATGAAAATTGCATGTCAATGTGATCTATACATGCCTATTTTCAACTGGTCCAAAACTTATCATACAAGAGATCACATGGCAAGGACTAATCAGTTCAAAGAATGGAAATGTTTCTTATTATGCGCATAATCCAAACCATATCCATACATGAAATACCCAAATAGAATAAACTCTCACTGAATTATTGTATTACAGAATAGATACAACACCCATACAGATAACATGCTCATGAAAAACCTTTGATGTTAGCCCTTTAGTGAGTGAGTTTGTGATGAGATACTCATCATGACTCTTAATTACCCCTAATTAACTAGATTTCCTAGTTAATTAGCTAAGAATATATTTAATACATGATTAATTATACTATAAGGGATTAATTAAGAAGGACATTTAAAATAAGTTCAAAACACTAAATTAAATATTAATTAATAATTTACACTCAAATATTAAACATTTAGTTACCTACTGAATATTTAAACTAACTTAGTTAATCTTATGATCTAAGTATTTAATTAACTTAAGTAAATTAATAACTTAATTAAATATAGTTAAAAGGGTAAAAACATAAATTCAAGGCATAAATATAATATTTACCTAATTTATAATCACATATAAAAAGTTGAAAAAGAAATAAATTAAAATAAGCCTAAAAATCAACTGTTTACATTTAGGTCCTTAATTTTTATATCAATTGAGTCTTTTTTATACAAATAGGTCCTTAGTTTTTATTACATATTGGTCCCTATGTGCACAACACCTTCGTCATCTTCTTTTTCTTCCTCAGGCTTTGACGGGTAAGGATGACCGGTGTCCACATCATTCGATCACCCTCCATCTTAGGACTGCACACCTCCTCCCTTACCGCCAATCTTCCGCTTACTGCCGCTATTTAATCCAACGGTCCTAATCCTCCTTAACCTAACAAACTTTGGCATGGTGACTTCACCGTCTCCGAAGACGATGGACCTTAAACCTCTGCACCTGAATGCAATTGCGTCCAGATGCAGACCCCCTACCCTTCTCCGTCACTTATAAATACCCTCCTTGACCTCCAATCTCAGGGAGCGATCCCTTTCCAACTTCGCCCAATTGATTGCTCAATAGGCTATTCGTCAAAAAACTTTGGCGACTTCTAACCACCTTCCTTCGGACTTCTCTGAAGCCCTGACCACTTCTCGACTTCCGCCTTCCTCCGCCGCACCTAGCGACAAGGCTATGCCACATCTTCTCTCTTCTCGACACTTTCTTCTCCGCAGGTGATCTACTTCCAACCTTCTGATTTCCTCCTCCGTCATGACACTTCGATGGAGATCTCTACCTCCTTTGTCTAGGTAACAATAGAATTAGGTTTTAGTTTAGTGTAGCTTAGTGTAGTTTAGTTAGTTAGTGTAGATTAAATGTTTTGAATTCCGTCATCTTTTCCAGCTCCAGCGAGCTCCTTGAGCTCATCAGGAGCATTATTTTGTCTTTTAAGATCACTGATCACGCTCTAAATCTTTCCACGATCATTTCTAACTCATTAATTTCATGTTTGTATCACTTAAACGCCTAAACCACTCCACCTCCATCGGACACCTCCGTTGTCCACAGTGGAGGTTCTCTGGCGTAGAACACACTCTCTAGGGGCCCTTCATCACCTCTACACCACTTCAAGGCCCCGATCCTATATCTAATTTGCTTTATTACTCACTAAATAATAAATGCCTAATTTCATTCCAATCTCCTGAGCTCGCTGTCAATGGTGACTCAGGAGGAGTTTTATCACCTAATCACACATTCATAAAGCATCATAAGACTCTCTTGAGTCTTTCCCCTCATTCAATTGAGTGAGAGGAATGTTCTTGAGTTCAGTCAAACTCAAAAATTTGTTTTAATTGAATTCATGATAAATTCTTAAGTTTGATTACTAATTGGATTAATTGAGAAGCTCTAGAGGTTCTTTGTGACCTTAGGAAGCTTTTAAGATCATCTCTGTGGTGAATCATTAAGATTTCATGTCCAGCAAATTCATAGGGCGTTCATCGAAGCTTCGACGAGCTCCGACGAACTAAATTTTTACCTCAGCCTATAGAACTCTTTGAGAAGCTCCAGAATGCTTCTCTATGACCTTAGGAACAAGAATCAAGAGTTAAATTTTTTTTTTAATGAGAAATGTTCTCTGTTGGATTTCATCTTCCCCAACTCCGATGGAGTTGGAGAGATGATTCCATTAGGGTTAAGGTCCTGAGAATCATCTCTAAAGCTTAAGGAGATCACTAGGAACCTAAACAAGCTTTCAGTTAGGTCTGAAACCCTCTCGTTTCTTCTGTCAAACTCACCACTTTCACACCTCAGGCGATGGGCCTGAGAAGACCTTTAGACTTATCAAAATATGGTTTTAAGATGTGCAACAACTTCCTAAGGTTGAAGCGAACCCATTTAGGTCATTGATTTGATCAAAGAAGCTTTAATCTAAAAGTCAATTTTCAAGCTTCTTAGGTCAAACCTGGACTAAATCTGGGGATCAATTCTTTGAATCTTTGATTTTTAAATATAAATGAACATCTAGAGTGATTTAGAAATGTTTAGAATTAATTTGAGCAAGTGTTATTGAGGAAATAGGAAGTTTGAATGATCTGTGCATTTTGGGTTAGTTTTAGAACCCAACACTGTTCTTTGGGTTTTTGACGAGATTTGAAGTTAAAATTTACCCAGATCAATTTCAACTGACCTCTCAATTTGACTTAAGAACTCTCATGAAGCTTTAATATCTCTGTATGATAGATCAGAGCTTAAAACTAAGTTATGGGCTTTAAGTTCGAAGCTCTTCTCTTCTGGAGCTTCCTGCAGCTCTGATTATCCTCATTTCCTTCTCAAGCTGTGCGGAAAGCTACACTAAAGCACCACAGATCCTCAATTGAGGATAATAATCCCTCTTCAGGTCAAAAGACCTGAGATAGCACCCCTTGAGACACTTTTCAGGCATGGTGAATGTGCCATGATCTTCATCTGTTTCTCTAGAATAATCATGATCAAACCATCAAATTGATTTCAAAATTAGAAACTAGACAACATCAGCTTTTGATCAAGCCCTTGATCGCTCGATTTGGTTTAGCTAATTGTCTAGAATCTTCATTTGAAGATTCAATTGATGCAGCTTTGCAAAGATAGGGGGAGCTAGAACTTAGTGCCACCTCGGGGAGATGCGGATGAGTGCCTTGGTATATTACGAATTCGTGGCCTTAGCACTTTAGTTGACAGCACTGGGCGCACAAAACCTTACCTATCTTCTAAGCATGAATGAGAGTGTGTGTGTGCATGTGCATGTGTGTGTGTGCGTAGGCGTGGGCTTGTGTGTGCGCCTAGGTGGGCGAGTGAGTGTGTGTGGGCCTCGATGGGCCTGAGACTGTGCATGTTGGATAAAACGATGAAAATATACCTAATAAAAACTAAGGCCGGGTTGAGTAGGGTTTGGTCCCACCCCCATGTGGGTGCTGCGTATCCTCGAAAGACCTGGACCGCCATTAACAAAGTTTTGATAAAATGGTTAAGTGTGGGTCGTTGAAGTATTAAAGTTGGCTAAGTAAGGTGTAAAAACAAAAGAAGAGACAAAGGGGTAGAGTGTGCAATGTGGTGAAGGGAGAAGGAAAAAAGTTAAAGAGATGAACCTAAGGGAATAAGAATGTTGAAGAGAAAAGAAACTGAAGGTAAGGAGAGAGCTTAAGAGAATAGATAGAAGGGTTAAATTGAAAAGGAAGAATAAAGGTTTAATTGTTATTTTTTTTAAGTCCTCTAACCTTTGTGAGTAGACGTCTGATGGTGAAGAAGGTTGAGAGAAGAAAGTTTTAGATTTTAATTGCACAAAGGCTTTTGCTATTCATGTAAACATTTTATGCCTTTGTAACTTTGTAAACATTCTTTTATTAGATGTAATTGCAAAATCATTCATGTACATTAATTTTTCATGGAATAATTGTATGCTTTAATTGTCTACTCTTTTGTGTAATATTTATGTGCTTCACATATGTTGTAATTATATATTGTAATTATTGTAGTAATTAGTTAGCTATTAATTTAATTAATAAGATTGGCGAATTAAAATTATGAATATACCTCCTAGTGAACAACCTGGACTCAACTAGTTAACTTAAACCTAAATGTTAGGTTAACTTGACCCTATACTACCTAATTGACATCAATTCAAGTTAACCTAAGTCATTTTTTACATGATTAATTAAGACTTTTAACCTTAATTAACTGTTTGAGAAATTACAAATCAGTTTGCCACCATAGAGTTGATCTCAATGTGTTCAATGGACACCTATCCACTTTGAACTCTTTCCTTGACTGCTAAAACCTTGATATTAATGTGCTTTGACCTCAAAGAATTTTTGTTGTTGTTGGAGTACATCATTGCCGAATTATTGTCACAGTAATGCTGAAGCGGTCTTTTGACACCATCAATAATCCGTAGTGCTGTGACAAAATTCTTAATCCATACTCCATGATTTGAGGCCTCATAGCATGCTATAAATTTTACTTCCATAGTGAAGGTAGCTATCAAGGTTTGCTTTACACTCCTCTACGAGATAACTCCTCCAGCCAGCAGAAAAATGTATCCCGAAGTAGATCTTTGAGTATCCTGACATCTCGTAAAGTTAGAGTCAGAATATCCAAGAACCTCCAAATGATCTGATCTCCTGTATGTGAGCATGAAATCCTTGGTTCTTTGTAGGTAGCGCATGACCCGTTTGGCTACCTTTTAGTGGTTGGGTCTAGGCTTGCTTAAATATCTACCCAACATGCTAACAATGTTTGCTAGGTCTGGCCATGTGTAAACTTAGGCATACATCAAACTTCCCACTACCGATGCATAGGGAATACCTTCCATCTCTTTAGCTTCAAATTCATTCTTGGGGCATTGGTTAAGAGAGAATTTATCTCCCTTTGCCACTTGAGTATCTCCTGATTTGCTATTCTCCATGCTAAATTGCCTTAGAATGGTATCAATGTATTTCCTTTATGACAATCCAATGATACCTCGAGAACGATCTCGCTGTATCTAGATTCCTAATAAAAAAAAGGCTTCACCAAGATACTTCATTTCAAATTTACCAAAGATTATCTCAAAATTAAATGAGACAATTACTTGATGAAATTTATAATACCACTGCCTTGAAGCTTGCTTTAGTCCATAAATGACCTTCTTTAGTTTGCCAACTATTTTCTTTCTATCTCCCAATGCAAAGTTTTATAGTTGCATCATATAAATTGTTTCATTAATGTTCCATTAAGAAACACTGTCTTTACATCCATCTGATGTAGCTCCAAATCAAAATGAGTTGCTAAAGCTATTATGGTTCGAAATGAATACTTAGATGAAATTGGAGAATATGTCTCTTTATAGTCTATGCCTTCCTTTTGAGTAAAGCTCTTAGCAACAAGACGAGCCTTATATTTGTCTACATTGCCTTGTGAATCCCGTTTGGTTTTAAATATTCATTTATAACCAATGGGCTTCACACCTTTAGGTAGTGGGACAACTTCCCAAATCTCGTTGTCACTCATGGATTTCATCTCTTCATTCATGGCATTGATCCAATCCTGAGAATGTGAACTCCTCATGGCATGAGTAACCAAAATGGGATCCATATCCATTTGGTCTACCTCTAGTTTCTGGAGAAAGACAACATAATCACTAGATATTGTACTTCTCCTTTCTCTACTGGATCTCCTAATAGGTGCAGGATTTGAAATGTTTTGAGGTTGTTCTGTTTGATTGATGGGAACATTATCCACATTACTTTCTTCCCCTAATATTGTTGGAAGAATGTTTGGAATAAGAACTTGACCCTATTCAATGGTTTCCTTATGAACAGGATCTGGTTCTTCACATGTAATGTGGCAACTATCACCCCCAAACCAACATCCTCAAAGAAATTGGCATTCCCAGTTTCAAAGAATGAGCAAGTTGTCGAGTCATAAAACTTATAATCTTTCGACCTCTCAGAGTACCCTACAAAATAATAGGTGACCATTTTAGAGTCCAGTTTCCTTTCGGTAGGCCTGTATGGCTTAGCCTTAGCTGAACACCCCTAGATATGAAAATGTTTCAGACTAAGTACCTTATGAGTCCACATTTCATATGTGATTTTAGGCACCACTTTAGTTGCTACTCAATTGAGAACACACACAATTGTCTTGAGCGCTTCTCCCTATAGAGACTCAGGTAAAGAGGTATGACTAATCATACTCCGTACCATATCCTTAAGAGTCCTGTTGCTTTGTTCAACAACACGATTCATGTTTGGTGTCCCAGGCATGGTGTATTGAGGTACCATGCCGCACTCTTCTAGAAAAGAAGCAAATGGTTCTAGATGTTGTCCTCTTGATCAATCATATTTGCCGTAGTACTCACCACCACGATTAGATCTGATGGTCTTAATCCTTTTCCCTAGTTGGTTTTCCACCTTGGCCTTATAGGACTTGAACGTATCCAAAAACTATGACTTTTCGTGAAGGCGGAAGAAATATCTGTATCTAGAATAGTCATCTATAAACGTAATAAAATACTGTTACCCATTCCAAGAAGCTATAGGGAATAGACCACAGATACCTGTATGTATCAGTTATATGACAACTGCAGCTCTAGTAGCACCTACATCTCTCTTGTTTGTTCTTTTCCCTTTTAAACATCTTACACATATATCCAAATCCGTGTAGTCAAGGGAATCAAGTATTCCATTTGAAATAAGCCTATCTAGTCTTTGTTTAGAGATATGGTCTAAACGCTTATGCCATAATAAAGCGGAATTTTCTTGAGTTATTTTATGTTTTGTACCACTCAAAGTTGCATTGAAGGTTTAAAAAGTAGAAGCATCCGTATGAAGCATATACAGTTTATCACCAACATACAAAGAACCAGAACCAACTAAATTTGAATTAAGAAACAACTAAAATTATCTATGTTCAAATGAACAAGAATAACCATATTTGTCCAATAGATAGACAGAAACTAAATTTTGTCTAAACGACAGTTCAATAAATGTTTCTTTCAAATCTAATTGGTGATCAGTAGTCAGTGATAGCCTGAAATTCACAATGGCTTCTACATCCACCTTTTTGTCGTCACCCACATAGATGTATCTTTCACCATCACTTGGCATTCGGCAACTTAAGCAACCCTACAGAGACACACTAATGTGAATAGTAGTTTCCAAATTTATCCACCAAATGTCTAAGGGTACAAAAGTATAATTAACTTCTGCAAAAACCAAAGAGACTGATGGAGCTTTCTTTTCATGCCAAGCGTGATATTTGATATACTCCTTCATGTGTCCTCCCTTGCAGAAGAAGTAGGATGCCTTAGGCTTCTTCTGACTCCCTTTGGAGGAGGATGAACTGATAGAAGTTGTATCTTTAGCTCGCTTCCTTTTGTGCCTAGAAATCAGATGAGCACTCTTTGGTTTGTCCTGTTTCAACCTCTCTTCCTCTTGCAAACAATGAGAAATGAGCTCATTAAAAGTCCACTTCTCCCTTTGGCAGTTATATTTGACCTTAAACTACCCATATTGTGTAGGGAGGGAGATCAAAACTAAACGCACAAGGAGGTCATTTGACAACTCCAACTTAAGTGCCTTTAGTTTTGAGGCTAAATGGGACTTTTCCATGATATGCTCCTTAATATTTTTAGTTCCCCTATACTTAAGTGAGGTAAGTTTGCTAAGGAGATTGCTTGTCTCAGCTTTCTCATTCTTAGCAAATCTTTTCTCAATCTCATCAAGAAATTCCTTGGCATTTAATTCCTCTAAGATAGCATCCCTAAAGTTTTCTAAGATAGCATGCTTTATGATCGTCAGACACATGCAATTTGATCGCTCTCACCTCTCAGAGTTCTTTATTTCATCAGAAGAACTCTTATCCGTAAGAGGGGAGGGACGATCAATCCTAAGTGCAAGGTCCAGATCCATGCATCCTAGAATGATAAGGATGCTTTCTTTCCAGAATTTAAAATTAGATTCATTTAATTCTGGAATAGAATTTAGGTTGGTAGTTATGGCAGATGCAGAGGAGTTAACTAGAAAACAAATGAAGTAAACCAAATACATGCTCAGAATCAAGTAAACTAAACAATACAATCATTAATATTTAGTCTTTGGACAACAAAAATTAATATTGTAAAAGGCAGTTTTAAGAATGATAAATAACTATTGAAAACAATCATGTAAGTAATCAAGCCATCTTTAGATTAACTTAACTACCCACATGAAACCTAATAATTCAATAAAATTTATTATTAAATGTGTACATATGCATTCAATCATGAGACAGTCCACCTTTGAGTTAAACACCCCATATAGGAATACAACATACTCAGTCGCTTTAATGTTTTAAATAAACTAGCATAAGAAGAAACCTGCTTTGGCAAAAATTGCTAAATGTGACAGAGTACTTAATACACTAAAATCAATCACTAATGTTCGTACCAAAATAATCATGATCACAAAATTGTATCCCAATCAACATGCCAGTACTGATATTCATGATGGGTACCGATACCAACAGCAATGACCAAGTACTGGTACTTGACCTTATGTACAGGTACCAGAATGATGTGTACTGGTACTGATATTATATACTGGTACTACATTAGTACTGGACCGATCCTGGAACCATTACCAGTATTCCACTTGTATTGATACTCATGATGAGTATCGGTACTCCATCGGTATTGGATACGCTCCTAGGGTCTGACCAGTGTCTGACATGTATAGGTACTCATCATGAGTACTGATACCCCATCGATACTGGCACCGCTCCAAGGGCTTGACCAGCATCCCACATATGCCGATACTCATCATGAGTACCAGTACTCCATCGATACTGGCAGAGCTCCTAGGAAGCGCTAGATCGGTACCCATACCTTACCAGTACCGATACTCATCATGAGTATCGATACCAGACTGATTACAGCATGATTCCAAGGTGACTATTTGAAATTGAGATTTGGGGAAAACCCCCAAAATCATGATTTTGATCGTGAAAACTTGATTTAATGATCATGCATGGGATATTTACAATCATGATATCCTAAAACAAATATTAGTTTGTATTGATTCAACAAGATGGGATTAAATCAATCAAAAAATTGATCAAAGAACAATCCCCCAAAATCGAACAGAAATTATTTTTCTCAAAATTTGAATCGTCAAGGCAATGATATAATGAATAGAAGCGCTCTGATGCCACTTGATGGAATTATTTCTGCATAGAAATTGAAATTGAATGGTTTTCTATACAATCCCAAGAGCAATCTAATCATCATGTCATCAACCAAAATGAAAATGGAAAAGGGAAACGATGGAAGGATAGCTGAATCCATCACAGTGGAAGACTTGAGGAGATCACGAAGATCCTCTGGAGCAGTGGGGTTTGCTTCTCCAACTAGAGGCGGTGGTGATGGTGCTCCTAGAGGGTTCAAAGAGCGGGAGCGGAAGAACATTGAATGGGAGCCCATTGTTAGCGTACCCCTTGAGTTCTATCATGGGCCCTTTATATATTTCTGCGATGGGATGCAGAAAACCAAATGCCTACTTCGCTCGCACCCCTCCAGGGACCATACCTGCAAGATATGAAATGACAATTCCACCCATCACGGAATTGCATTTCCCGTAAGGTTTCTATGTATTAAATCCCGTATCTTAATAAGATGTGAATTGATAGGTCCACTTCAGTCAGTCTATGCCTAGGTACATGATTATTTGGACGAGAAGCCAATTTAGAGCAAGCACTACATTGATAAAATTATTTAAGCTCATGAATTCTCATTCTCACATTTTTATTAAATGGAGGTGTGCCCATTAGATTCATGTACCAATACATTTACATATATATGTTTTTGCAAGAATAAATTGGGCATATCAATTCTGGCATCTTGGGTTTGTATCAAAAAAAGAAAGGAAGAAAGAGATTATGAAATCTTCATTTTGGAACCTAGCATTACCTCCCATAATCATTTCTTTCCATCAGAGATCTTTCTTATTTGAGCCAAAAAATGCTCACCAATCTTTATTTTCCATGCATAAATGTTCCATTCCTTCCTTTATTTCCCTCTCTCCCCTATAATCTCTCTCCATCATTCTCTAATTTTGTTTTCTTTATATAAATAGGGCATGGAGGACAGCCAAGGCATCTTCCTTCTCCCCACAAGGGAGCACCATCTTTGATGAACCCATATTTGTGGGCTATTTAGGTATTTGAATGCTTAGACATTAAGTTATCTTTAATATTTATTTAACATGCATTAGGATGTAAATAGATTAGTTCATATTTTTGGTTTGATTGCATTGCATTCATATTTAAATGCATTTAGAATTGACTTAGAATGGCATGCATTTGATTAGTTAACTAATTAGGTGCATTACATGCATGTATTTGAATTAACATTGTTTGTGAGGACTTATAGATAAATAAGATATCATTTCTTTTTCTTATTTTATTAATCCGCTTTTCTTCTTCAACAGTTGC
This sequence comes from Thalassia testudinum, assembly GCA_037157565.1. Taxonomy (NCBI): domain Eukaryota; kingdom Viridiplantae; phylum Streptophyta; class Magnoliopsida; order Alismatales; family Hydrocharitaceae; genus Thalassia; species Thalassia testudinum. The sequence continues at coordinate 155,034,385 of JAZHRO010000031.1, forward strand.
TGCAGCTTCTGCAACGCATGGAATGAAGGCTACAATGAAGAGGAGTGGAGAATGTAGATCTTGCACTCCAAATTCAAGCAGCTACAACTTCAAAAGAAAGCGTGAGGCTACCATTCTCGGGGAGACTCTGCTCCAACTCCACCACAGTGAAGAGCTTCGAGCTCACCTCCATCACCACCACCGTGCGTCTCCAAGGCTGAGCTCCAGCACACCATGGGCCAGCGAGGTGACAGCTTGCCGCACCAAGCCGGTGGACTTGCGCCAACACTATGCACATGTGTCTCTGACGGCCACGCAACCATCACTGTGCTTCACCACTGTGCACCCTCCCCTATCCATTGTCAACACCACCGCAGCCACACACCAGCAGCCATCCATGTGCGTTTAAGACGTCTGGGAATGTTCCCAAACATCTGAAGCCCCTACAGCACCACCTCTATCTTCACTTCTTCGTTTCTTGTTTTTCATCTCCTTCTACTGTTGCTCAAGGAACCCATTGCCACTAGCCGCACTCTCCTCCAGTAGCTCCCTCGTGCCTGCTCGCACATCCTCTTCCAGATCCTCGAGCACACCACGCCTCCACGCGTGCGTGCGGTCCTCCAGCAGCGTCGCACTCCCTCATCTCTGCAAATAGAAGCAGCAACAACAGCCATTACCGCGTCCCTCCCCCCGTTACGCCTCCACCCGCGCATAGCTGTTGCACACGCCCTCTCCTTTCTGTGCGCACCTCTAGCAGATCGGACGTGCACGGCTAGCCGTGCGCACGTAGCAGCAGCAGCCACCACTCGCTCGCCTCTCCAGCAGCCGTGCGTGGAGCAACTACAACTGCAGCAGCAGGCCGTCGAAACCCATCACCTTCCATAACTCTGGCGGGCCACTGGTAGCCACCATTCGTCGCGCTGCCGCCGTCATCGAGAAGCTCTCGATCAACTTATCCTACATCGCGAACCTCGCCTCCAGCTATGGCCTCCTTCACACGTAGCAATGCCACAAAGAAATCCTCTGTTTCGAGTTTCATTTCTTATTACATTCAATGGCATAACTGCAATTTGATTTTTATTTTTATTAATTAAATATTATGGAACATTTATGAGAACACCCTCAACTTTCAACAAAAATGCAATATCAGCATGGTCATACCTTGTTTTCTCATTTGAAAGGCGATTTTGATTCGATTTCTTTGCAAAATTAATCATGAACATCTATTTTTGATCCGTGCAAGTTTGTAATAGACATTGCCTCCCTGTGGGTATGACCTACTCTTTTTGAGTGATTTATTTTAATTCAACTTTGATTAGTCGATTTTCTACCACTTAGAAATACAAATGACAAATCATTTTAACTATCATCTTCGAAAGCGAAAATTCGACTCGTCAATCTCCACATCCTCTCCTCACCGTGAACCACCGTGCATCCTCCACGACATCGTGTCAGCTACTGCATTTGCAACATCACCACTGTGTCTCGTCCCTACTACGATCGACCACCACCGTGCTCAGAGGTGATAGCTCCGACACTACCACTGCGACCTTGATGACTTCCTCTTCGCATCGACCACCACAACTCTCCACTCATTTTCTCGACAACAACCACGACACCGCGACCGCATCATCTTCTAGAATTTCCGCCGACCAACAAGGAGCACGTGCCCACTCTCCCTTTTGTTTAAGACGTCTGGAAGCCATCTTGGATGTCCAAAGGCCTCCACCACTGTGCGTATCAAGCAGCTCCACCTCCATGCTGCCACCGCCCGCACCCACTGGCATTGACCCCCTCGTACGCACCTCACCACACACCAACTGGCCCTCGCATGCATCCTCACATGTGCGTGCAAGCCACCAACGCCACATCAACCTCCAGCGCGCACCTTAACCTAGCCACCTAGCTACCTCCTCTGTGCCCATCCTAGCCACCTCCTCACATGCCCATCCTAGACACCTCCTCTGTGCAACCAGCCACAGGCCCTGGCATCGGCGCACACCACCAATGCCCGCGTTCCCTCGTGCATCAGTCACGTGTGCCCACCACAGGCCAAAGACGCCCAACCTCTTCTTCTTCTCTGCCATGCACTATTCAGCATCATCCCCGAAGAGAACCCAAAGCCGTCGGCCTTCACCTCCATGCATCTGTCTCCTCCAGCCATCCCGCACTACGCCGTCAACTCCATCGGATCCACCTCACCCTCATGAGCATAGCCATGCCCTTTGACAGGCCAACCGTGCTCCACGTGCACGTGATGAAAATCCACCGCTGGCGAGCTTCCTCCTCTCCAACCGGTGAGCTCTAGCCGCCATTCACCGTGCAACCACCGCCATTGGATTCCTCTTCGCCTCCTCGACCTCCTCCAAGTGTGGCGCGGCCGATTGTGCCTCCTCCATGCACACACAAAGGGGAATGTCTCCCTTGTTTCTTTATGGTAGATCTTCAATTCGTATTTATGCTAAATGCCATCATCACATTTCATTTCCTTTATTATCTTAATATTATGGTGAATTTGTGAGAATCCCCTCATCTTTCATTTGAAATGCAATTTCATTGAATCCATGCACCTTATTCCTAATTACAGAGGAGTTTGGCTTGATTTCTTGAGGAACTACTTCATGAACGATATTTTTAGACAATTGCAATTATGGATACGAGATATTTTGTGTGTTTATTAGTTTATGCCTCCCCGCGGATACAACCTAACTCTTCATGGTTAGTTTTCATTGATAAATATTTTTGATCTGAGATTTTTCCACCATGTGATTTTTTTGTGACGAGGTATTTTTTCTAACAAGTGAAATCTCCTGTTCATGAATGGTTAATTTACATAATTAGACCACTTTAATGACTGTAAATGTGATGTCTAATGTATATATATATAAGGTATAATTCCGTAATAATAATATATGTAGGTTCGTATAATGATTCTAACATTTCTCTTAAGAGGAAAAATCACAATGCATGTGTTGAGCATTAGGGACCATAACCCTTTTCGATTAATTGGTAACCACCAATTAATTCCTGATAAATTTCTATTCAATCCGTCATAGAATAGAAACTACCCCTTACAGGTTTCTATACATAAATTCCATAACTTAATGACACATCAATGCCCATGAATTGCCTTAATACCTTAATGGATCACTTTTAATATGGGCCATAATTGACAGTCAAAAGTAAATGTGTGATTATACACACATATTAATCCATACTATTGGATCAATGATTCAACAGGTTGTGACACCAAAGGTGAGTCTCTGATGATTTATTAGATCCGTGCACAGATGATCATGGAAGTCAAAATGTGTTGGCCAAATTTTGGTCATAATGATTGCAAGCTCTAGCATGGTCCCAACTATAGGTTGTGAGGTGGGAACCAAGAACCACGCAAAGCAACAAAGTGATCGATCTTTGTATACAAGCATAAATAGAGCTCTTCTAACCCTAGCAAAGCTAACCCACCTCGTGCCTAAACCAACATAGAACCTACAAGGTTGTGATTTAGAGTGAGAAAAACCAACTTGAGTTCCTCATTCAACCTTGGACATGATGCACCAAAAAGACAAGCAAATCCACTCTAAAGATAGATCTCCAGAGGAAGATGAGGGTGTCCTACTTAAGGACTTAGGGTCCTTCACAATCCATTGCACTATAAGCCACAAGGGGAAGACCAACTTCAAAGAATAGGGGAGGTAGGTAGCAACTGTAACGACCCGATTCTCGAATCCCTACGAGACACGAGAATCGGACCGACTCGACTAATCCCAAGACCCAGTCATCCAACGAGAAAGTAACCAAAAGAGAAGTAAAATAAACCACATTCATCATGTATATAACTAGCAGTAACAAAATACAGCAGTAGAGAAAAGAAATACTACAATATACACCACTACAACAGTAGAGAAATAAACATATACATAAACACGAAGCTTACAATGAAGAGAGTACAGGGGGAAAACAAAACTACTCACAACAACAACAAAAAGTACAGAAGGTACTACAGGTAACCCTACTGGGTTCTACTAGGCCCAGCGCCCTCTGCAGCCGCTGACTCTGGCTACTCAACACCTGGTCCTGAAAAGGTAACAAGGGTGACACGTCAGCGAAACGCTGGGTAGAGTGGCAACTAAAAGCTAGAAGAAGTAGAGTGGACAGTAGCTGTTATATTTTTACTTTCTTCCTTTATACTTTTCCATTTATTCACTATTGATTTATTCCTCAAATCCTTCTCTTGATCTTGAATGTTCCTCGTGGGAACGATCTTGATTGCAGTCTTTTCCGAAAAGTAGAAGTAACACGTGGTGCTCTCCTGGCAGGGGAGGGTCCCTCATGGTGGTCCTACCCTCAGTCAACCACCCCAAGGTTGCTGTTAGACGTAACGGTGACTACGGCACGCGCGATAAACGCACGGGTAGCTACCCCGCACTGGCACGCGGTCAGTCATTTCCATTAATGGGTGCGCCCAAAGCACAGCACGGAACCAGTATAGGGCAGAGCCCTCTCAGTAACAGGGGTCCAACCCCTCCACAGTAACCAAACAGGGGTCTTGCCCCTCCACAGTCCGCGCACCCTCGCCTGACTACCTTGGTTTGCCCAGTGGGCCTAACAAGTCAGTGTAGAAGAGCTAGCAGAACCCCGGGGCTCGTGGGGTGGCTAGCTCTCTCCCTACACTAGCAGCTCTCCCCGGTACGGTGTACGCGAGGGCTAGAAAGTCGGTGCAAAGTGGCCAAACCCACCCCGGTCTCGACTTGAGGGCGGCAAGCTCCCCTCTACACTAAGAGGTAATATGTGCTCTCTTTGGTACCACGTACCCAAGAGACAACATGTTTTCTCATTTTACTTTTCCAGTTCCATTCCATTTATTTCCAGGAGTTCTATTCTTAATTCCCCGCAGGGTTAGTGCTCATGTTTCCTCAAGCCAAGCCATACTAGGTTTCATCATTTCAGGTTTATTGCATATAGTACGTATTTCCAGCATTCAAACTTCCTTTCCTTTATATACAGGCAGCTCGTATTTAGATTCTAAACAACAGTAATTACAAGTAGCAGTTACTAGCAACAGTATTCTACATTTCACAGACAGTTGTTATCCAATTACAGGCAATTATCATTACTTATCCGAGACTGCAATTCAGGCATTCAAGATATTCATTTCAGTATTTCTGTTCCTAGGATTCATGCAACAACCTAGGATCTATCATTCAATCTAGTTTTCAGTCCTAGGATTCATGCCATGCCCTAGGATCTACCATTCAATCTAATTTTCAGGTCCTAGGTTTCATACCATACCCTAGGATCTATCATTTAATCCAGATAAGCGTTAATGTTTGTAATTAACTAAGGGAAGCCACTCTACCCGCAAAATCGGGAGTACTGAGGGTGTGGTCGGCAATCCCGTGCGCCTTCGCAGCCCCTAGAGCCGCAACGGAATGGGGTCCTAATACAAGGATCAAAGATAAGGAGCTACTCAAAACAGTATACAATTACTGTAAACAGGTAGAGGAAAAAAATCTGGAACGAACGCAACTTGAAACGCGGAAAACGGACTCCGAACGGACCCTAAACGGGTCAAAAACGATGAGTCTGTCCAAAATCAGACGTCTGAAACTTCTTCCAGACGTCTTAAAATGTCGATCATGCCATACCTTCTTCTGCGCAGTCCTTCAGACGTTCAGAAGCTCATTGGATCGTTTGAAGTCAGTTTCCAGTCGTCCGATTGTCACCCCGGACGTTTGGAGGACCTCTCCGTCATCTTGTACTGTGGCCAGACGTCTGATTCGCGTGGGATGGCGAGCCCTTGCGCCCCCCCAAACAACACCTGTGCACACACGCATCCGCTCTTATTACAAAAAGGTGTAGAAGAATGCGGCGGATGGCTGCATGGCTGTACACGCCTAAAAAGAAGAAGATAGGAAATTGTTGTACCTGTTAGACGTCTTCGGTGTCGTCTGGACGTAGGTCCAGATGTCTGATTCTGGGAAATTTTCCCAGAATCAGGACCCGGTTCCCTCTCTGCCTGCGATGCACGGCCGCGCCGCGCCGTGTCTACCTGCTGCCCGAGCTGCAGCAGCCCCTCCGCGACACCCCACGCCCGCAGCTCCCCCGCCGGCTGGCTCTAGCTGCCCCGGCAAGCTCACAACCCTCGCGGTCGAGCTTCTTCCTTCCTCTCGCAGCACTCCTTCCCACACGCTCATTGTGGCCGCAGCTACTGCAGTCGCTCGCTCATGCTCTCGCTAGCTCGCAGGGAGAAGGAGAAGATGAAGGTGGATGGAGTGAGGGTGAGGGAGAGGGGAGCGTTTTATAAGGTAGCTGCGAGGAGAGAAAGAGGGAAATGCGGTGCCTGCAGGGAGAGAAGGCGAAGATGAAGGCAGCAGGTTCAGTCTGCACGCGCAGGCACGCAGACGCGAACCCGTACGCCGAAAAAATTTATTACCAGATGTCTGGGAAGGGTTCTAGACATCCGGGCCACTTCCCAGACGTATTAAACTACGTCTGTTGCCCACGTTTGTAACAATATAACAAACTCAAAGGAAGTTTCGTCCCCGAAACTTGCACTAACTAGGGTGTGGGAAAGAACAAAATATATATAATAAACTCAAAGAGGACCGAAGTCGGTCTGAAAAGATGTACCCGCGAAAAGCTCCGGGTACCGCTCCCACATCGCTGCCTCAGGCTCTCAGGTAGCCTCCTTGTACTGCTGGCTCCTCCATAAAACCTTCACCAGGGGTACTTGCTTTCGTCTCAGACTGCGGACGGCTCTGTCAAGAATCAGCACTAGTTGCTCGGGGTAGGTCAGGTCATCGCCCACCTCGACGCTCTCGTGACTCAGGACGTGACTGGGATCGGTGACATACTTCCTGAGGTTGGACACGTGGAACATGTCGTGCACACCAGAAAGCTGAGGAGGGAGGGCAAGCTTGTAAGCAATGGGTCCCACCCGCTCCAGGACCTCAAAGGGCCCCACAAACCTCGGCGCGAGCTTCCCTCTCACCCTAAACCGCTGCAGGCCCTTCATGGGCTAAACACGGAGGAAGACATGGTCCCCAACCTCAAACTGCACCTCTCTGCATTTCTGATTCGCATAGCTCTTCTGCCTACTCCTGACAGTGCGGAGTCGCCTGTGAATCTGCTCGACTACCTCCTGACTCTACCGGATCAACCTGGGGCCAACCTCCCACTTGGTCCCTACCTCAACCCAACTCAAGGGTGCCGTACATCTCCGTTCGTACAGAGCCTTGTAGGGAGCCATGCCGATGCTCAAGTGATAATTGTTATTATATGCAAACTCCACCAGGGGCAAGTGCTCCTCCCAAGAGCTCCTCCAGTCCAGTACACAGGCACGCAAAAGGTCCTCAAGTATCTGTATCGTGTGCTCAGACTGTCCGTCCGTCTGGGGTTGGTAAGTTGTACCGAACCTCAACTGCGTCCCCAGGGCCTGTTGAAACTTAGCCCAAAACTGGGACGTAAAGCGGGTATCACGGTCGGATACGATCTCCCGCGGAACTCTGTGTAGACGTACCACGTCGCGGATATACCTCTCTGCCAACTGTGCTGGTCCCAAAGTGACTCGGATCAGCAAGAACTGCGCTGTCTTCGTCAATCTATCAACGATTACCCAGACTGTGTTGTGTCCCCGCTGGGTAACAAGTAAGCCCACCACCAAGTCCATGGTGATGCTCTCCCACTTCCACTCTGGCACTGGAAGTGGCTGTAGCAGCCCTGCAGGCCTCTGATGCTCGGCTTTCACCTGCTGGCACACTAAACACTGCTGCACGAATTCACCTACATCCCTCTTCATCCCCCTCCACCAAAACTCGCGTCTCAAGTCATGGCACATCTTCGTGTTTCTGGGATGTATGGTGAATCTGGAACCATGTGCCTCAGTCATGAGCTTTCTCAATAGCTCCACGTCTTTGGGAACGCACGGACGTCCCCTCAGGCGCAGCACCTGGTCTGTGAAAGAGAAGTCCCTCGGGTCTCCTAACAGTACTCTGTCGCGCAGGGACTGCAAGTACGGGTCAGCCATCTGTCCTGTGATGATGCGATCTATCAGCTCTGGCCTCGTCTGTCGTGTCACAGTCACTGCCCCACAGTGCCCCCGTAACTCTAGGGGTCGCCAACTGCCCATCTCCTCCAAAAGGCTCCAACTCTGCACTTGTAAACTAGCCAAGTGTGCGGGCGCCTTCCGGCTCAAGGAGTCAGCCACCATGTTGGTCTTTCCCGAGTGGTAGGAAATGCTGCAGTCATAGTCCTTCAGGAGCTCCAACCAACATCTCTGTCTCATGTTGAGCTCCTTCTGATCAAAAAGGTATCTGAGGCTCTTGTGATCTGTGAAAATCTCGAAGGTCTCACCGTACAAGTAGTGCCTCCAGGTCTTCAGCGCGAAGACAACAGCTGCCAGCTTCGGGTTGTGGGTAGGGTAGCTATGCTCATGGGGCTTCAGTTGCCGCGAAGCGTAACCGACAACGTGACCCCTCTGCATGAGCACACCCCCCCTAACCCCTGATGAACCGTCTGTAGTAGCCTACCAGTCCCACAAAACTGCGAATCTCCGTAACCGTACGCGGTCTCTCCCACCGAAGCACTGCCTCGACCTTGGCTGGGTCCACCGCCAAGCCATCTCCAGAGATCACATGACCTAAGAAGGTCACCTCCCTCAACCAGAACTCGCACTTGCTGTATTTGGTGTACAGCCTACGTCGTCTCAGTGTGTCCAGAACCATCCGCAAGTGCTATCCGTGATGCGTCTGATCTCGAGAATAGATGAGCACATCAACAATGAATACCACCACGAACTGGTCCAAGTACAGTCTAAACACCCGGTTCGTCAGGTCCATGAAGGTAGCGGGGGCATTGGTCAGCCCAAACGGCATGACCAGAAACTCGTAGTGTCCGTACCGGGTGCGGAAAGCTATCTTGGAGATGTCTGCCTCCCTGATCCTCCACTGGTGGTATCCAAACCTAAAGTCGATCTTGGGAACACTTCGGGGTACTCTCTGACCACTAGAATACTCTGGAAGTCTGCCACAGGGCTGGGCTCTGTCACTACACAAGCCAGGAAGCCCTCACACACCTGGCTCAAAAGTCTCGCCGCCTGAAGTGCAGAAATGCACCTGAAGCCTCCGTCCATTGGCTGACCGTGGAACTCGAAATAAGGCAACTCCGGTATGGAGAAGACGATCTTCCTCTCAAAACAGTCCTCCAAGTGGTGGTAAGCGGACAGCTAGTCCATCCCCAGAATTACGCCAAAGTCCTTCATTTGTATCATAATCAGGTCAGCGGGAAGGCTGTGTCCCCTAACACTGACCTTGTAACCCGTGTATACCTCCTCAGCTACAAACAGCTAACACCTAGATTTCCAATTACCACTAATTCCCCTAATGGAGTACTATCAGACTCCATAGCAGCAACAGCTCGTGTGGCAAGATGGTACATCGTACTAGAAAGCAGGAATTACATACTCCAAAAAGACCAAACCATGTAACCATACTTGTCATCGTATGGACTGAAGCTATAATGTCTTCGTGGGTCATGACGTTACAGCACTCCTCGGTACTGGGGGTGGACAAAACAGGTTGGCCTGGGGCGGAGCTAGTGACAACGGGCTGGTATCATCCTTGTGGCAGCTGTCCTCCCTCAGGTACCTCGAACCCACGACCACCCAACTGGCCCTCAGTGCTTGAAGAGGTGAGCGTCTACTGTGCTCTAGCCCTAGACGGGCAGTCCCTCCTGAAATGGCTCGGCTGGCCACACTGGTAGCAGAGGGGAACCCGACGCCTCCTCTCTGTGGGTCCCGGCTGGTGGCTGGGTGGGGGTTCGGTGCTAGTAGCTGGCCCCTGTTGGGGGCCCCCAAGGGCCACTGATGGCCCCGCAAAACATGACGACTCTCCTACGGGCGCCACGTGCCTCCATCGAGCTCTCCTAACCCACCTAGTGAGACAGCGGAAATCTCGTTCCACGACAAACTCCCCTGTTGTACCCTCGGAAGGGAGATGAGGGGGTGGCGAAGTGGGTAAAAGCTGAAATTCTTCTCGAACCATCTCTCGAATCAGATGGACGAGGTCCGGAGACGGTATGCTCAGGAGAAGAGAAGGGGTAGCATGTACTCCAAGCTCGACACATCTGTCCCCCGAGCCTCGACCTTGGCCGCACCTTTGGCCCACCCTCCTGGCTCCATGTCGAGGCATCTCCTGCAAGGAGACGCGAAAACAGGATGGAAACACGTCAATATGGAATGATATCTAATGAAGAAGTCTAAGAGCTTATGTCAAAAGAAACGTTGTGGTGGCTACTCTAGTTACAGACACGTGAATTGGTTATTTTCCAGTCAGTTGGTTCACTTCTCGAGATAACCTTGCTTTGATACCACTTATAACGACCCGATTCCCGAATCCCTACGAGACATGAGAATCGGACCGACTTGACTAATCCCAAGACCCAGTCGTCCAACGAGAAAGTAACTAAAAGAGCAGTAAAATAAACTACATTCACCATGTATATAACTAGCAGTAACAAAATACAGCAGTAGAGCAAAGAAATACTACAGTATACACCACTACAACAGTAGAGAAATAAACATATACATAAACACAAAGCTTACAATCAAGAGAGTACAGGGGGAAAACAAAACTACTCACAACAACAGCAAAAAGTACAGAAGGTACTACAGGTAACCCTACTGGGCTCTACTAGGCCCAACACCCTCCGCATTCGCTGACTCTGGCTGCTCAACACCTAGTCCTGAAAAGGTAACAAGGGTGACACGTCAGCGAAACGCTGAGTAGAGTGGCAACTAAAAGCTAGAAGAAGTAGAGTGGACAGTAGCTATTATATTTTTACTTTCTTCCTTTATACTTTTCCATTTATTCACTATTGATTTATTCCTCAGATCCTTCTCTTGATCTTGAATGTTCCTCGTGGGAACGATCTTGATTGCAGTCTTTTCCGAAAAGTAGAAGTAACACGTGGTGCTCTCCTGGCCGGGAGGGTCCCTCGTGGTGGTCCTACCCTCAGTTATCCACCCCAAGGTTGCTGTTAGACATAACGGTGACTATGGCACGCGTGATAAACGCACGAGTAGCTACCCCGCACTGGCACGCGGTCAGTCATTTCCATTAACGGGTGCGTCCAAAGCACAGCACGGAACCAGTATAGGGCAGAGCCCTCTCAGTAACAGGGGTTTAGCCCCTCCACAGTAACCAAACAGGGGTCTTGGCCCTCCACAGTCCACGCACCCTCTCCTGACTACCCTGGTTTGCCCAGTGGGCCTAACAAGTCGATGTAGGAGAGCTAGCAGAACCCCGGGGCCCGTGGGGTGGCTAGCTCTCTCCCTACACTAGCAGCTCTCCCCGATACGGGCCAGAAAGTCGATGCAAAGTGGCCAAACCCACCCCGATCTCGACCTGAGGACGGTAAGCTCCCCTCTACACTAAGAGGAAATATGTGCTCTCTTTGGTACCACGTACCCAAGAGACAACACGTTCTCTCATTTTACTTTTCCAGTTCCATTCCATTTATTTCCAGGAGTTCTATTCTTAATTCCCCGTAGGGTTAGTGCTCATGTTTCCTCAAGCTAAGCCATACTAGGTTTCATCATTTCAGGTTTATTGCATATAGTACGTATTTCCAGCATTCAAACTTCCTTTCCTTTATATACAGGCAGCTCGTATTTAGATTCTAAACAACAGTAATTACAAGTAGCAGTTACTAGCAACAGTATTCTACATTTCACAGACAGTTGTTATCCAATTACAGGCAATTATCATTACTTATCCGAGATTACAATTCAGGCATTCAAGATATTCGTTTCAGTATTTCTGTTCCTAGGATTCATGCCACAACCTGGGATCTATCATTCAATCTAGTTTTCAGTCCTAGGATTCATGCCATGCCCTAGGATCTACCATTCAATCTAGTTTTCAGGTCTTAGGTTTCATACCATACCCTAGGATCTATCATTTAATCCAGATAAGTGTTAATGTTTGTAATTAACTAAGGGAAGCCACTCTACCTGCAAAATCGGGAATACTGGGGGTGTGGTTGGCAATCCCGCGCGCCTTCGCAGCCCCTAGAGCCGCAACGGAACGGGGTCCTAATACAAGGATCAAATACAAGGAGCTACTCAAAACAGTATACAATTACTGTAAACAGGTAGAGGAAAAAAATCTGGAACGAACGTAACTTGAAACGCGGAAAACGGACTCCGAACGGACCCTAAACGGGCCAAAAATGACGAGTCTGTCCAAAATCAGACGTCTGGAACTTCTTCCAGATGTCTTAAAACATCGATCATGCCATACCTTCTTTCGCGCAGTCCTTCAGACATCCAGAAGCTCGCTAGATCATCCGAAGTCAGTTTCCAGACGTCTGATTGTCACCCCGGACGTCTGGAGGACCACTCCATCATCTGGTACTGTGGCCAGATGTCTGATTCGCATGGGATGGAGAGCCCTTGCGCCCTCCCGAACAACACCTATGCACACACGCATCCGCTCTCATCACGAAAAGGTGCAGAAGAACGCGGCGAACGGCTGCATGGCAGTACACGCGTAAAATGGAGAAGATAGGAAATTATTGTACCTGTCAGACGTCTGGACCGTCCTCCAGATGTCTTCAGCGTCGTCTGGACGTAGGTCCAGACGTCTGATTCTGGGAAATTTTCCCAGAATCAGGACCCGGTTCGCTCTTCGCCTGCGACGCACGGCAGCACCGTGCCGTGCCGTGTCTACCTGCTACTCGAGCTACAGCAGCCCCTCCGCGACACCCCACGCCCGTAGCTCCCTCGCCGGCCGGCTCTAGCTGCCCCAGCAAGCTCGCACCCTCACGGTCGAGCTTCTTCCTTCCTCTCGCAGCACTCCTTCCCGCATGCTCGCCACGGCCGCAGCTGCCACAGTCGCTCGCTCGTTCGCAGGGAGAAGGAGAAGATGAAGGCGGATGGAGTAAGGGTGAGGGAGAGGGGAGCATTTTATAAGGCAGTCGCTAGGAGAGAGAGAGGGAAATGCGGTGCCTGTAGGGAGGGAAAGCGAAGACGAAGGTGGCGGGTTCAATCTACGCGCGCAGGTGCACAAACGAGAACTCGTACGCCGAAAAAATTTATTACCAGACGTCTGGGAAGGGTTCCAGACATCTGGGCCACTTCCCAGATGTCTTAAACTACGTCTGTTGCCCACGTTCGTAGCAGCAACTACCAACCTACCTCGACCCCACCTTGGTCCAATGTTGACAAAGTGAGGAAGGAGGGATCTAAGCATTTGAGGACAAAGAGCTACACTTGAAGGTCTACACAGGGGGAGCTACAAGGAGCAAGGTTGTTGTGGCAAGGAGTGAGGCGGAGGAGACGAAGCCTCTACCCATAGGGAAGAGGGAGATATGATAGAGATGGCATAAGGAAGGGGATCAGAGTGGGACCTCAATTGACGTGTTGAGGCTAGTCAGGGGCCTCAATCTAAAGGGTGGTGATTCTCTAGGGTTCCTATGGTGGTGGGTTTCTTTGGGGAGAGGGGAGGTGTTCATATACCACGACACCTCTTTTGTAGGCCTAGCAATTCTAATAGCATCTTGAATGGAGTTCCTGGAGATCACTTTACATTTAGCATCCTCTCTTTTATGCATGACATAAATTGATAATACTGAGATAGAGCAAGAGGATAGACAAGAGAAGATGTTCTCAAGGAACCATTCGAACCTATTACTTGATCCCAAACAAAGACTAAATTTCTACATGTTCTAGATAGAAAGGGCAATGAAAACATTCTACATTCAAAAGCTTATTGTGAAATTCACCTAGTGGTAAAGCATCTAATGGAACTTTCCATAAGAATAATTTATATGTGAGAGGGAGTTTGGAGTTCCAAAATTTTTTATTCTTACCAAGTTGGACTAAAAAGCTGAACTTCTTATGTGATCAAATTAACTTAAGAACTAATAGGTAGATTTGATTGAGAATGCCTTCTCTGTGAAGGTGTTAGACATTGGTATCTAGAATATGAGATTTGGGGGAGATGTAAATGCTTTTTATGCCCACTACTACATTGTTTAAGAAATAATTTTTTAATAAATTTGATGAGGGAGGAAAAGTCAGGACTATCAAGAGCAGACCATAAAGTCCCAATCAAGCCCAACTTGGGTTGAAGGGTGAGCCAGTCTGGTCACAAGATAGTGAAAGTTAGCGGTGTTGGTCACGGACATCTTGCCAGCACCTTGGGTGGATAGTGTGATCCACCTAAAAATTGATTGGCTACTCATCCACCTAAGGCACATAGAGAAGCTTATCTACCAATCCACCTGGCCTGCTTACCCGCATCACTAGAGCTACCTGGAATGGCACACCTGCCTAATTTGCCTAATGCTTAAGCTATAAGTGCTCATTAGAAGGAGTAAGGGCAACCAACTCAACACTAAGCTGAGTTAGGTGGCTTGGAGCCGGAAGGCCTCAGGTGGTGTGGAGTGGAAAGGTGAAGTGACAGTGTAGGAAACAAGGTGATGGCTCAGAAGGGGAAGTGACATATGAGTCAATTATGCTCCCTAAAAAGTCATAATTGCTAATCTTAATTATGACCTAAATCTCATATAAAAGGGAATCCATGTAGCCAAAAAAAGGATAATGACCCAGATTGTACTCTTGCAAACAAAGAGAATACTTTAATAGTGAATATTTAAGGATTAAATTCCCTGCCTAGACGATGATTGTTGACTTTTGATTTGCAATAAAAATGGTGTTTAAATGTCGTTGTTGTTGTAAAGATGTCACGAAATGTAAATCGATGTCACGTCAATTTTATTTATTTACTATTTTTATTGGTTTTTTTCCAAGTCGTTCACTGGGAGGTAGTTATTGATATACATCACTCTCTAAGTCCAAAGATGTTCTTTTATTCCAAAAATATTAATTTTATTTACAAAATAAATGAATCAATTAAATAATGAAAGAATGAGTTAATTATTCACAAAAGAATCAGTTAATATACATTACAATGCTTGAAAAAATCTATATACAAACAAGCATAAAAAACTAGCTACTACTATAATATATTAGTTATATATAACTAATACAAAGAATACCTAAGTATAGGTACAAAAATAGTTAATAATATCTACTATACTAAATTATATTAACATACTAATATCTATAGTAACATATATTATATATACAGTAACATATATAAATGTTGATAAAGCCTTAGTAAAATATATACATAAGGCAAAAGTAGTCATCTCTACTAACATATATAGCTATGTACAGTGACAAATCTAACTATCACTAAAGCACAAGTTATTTATATACATATAAGGGCTCAAACATGTTATACTATATATATGTATACATATACATATACTACTTGTATATATACGCACACTATATACATATCTATTTACATTATTATATACATATATATTTTATATGTATACTATATATACTATACATATGTACACAGTGCACACACATAGGTATCACAAGTGTTCACAACACTTAGCTGCTCAGCGGTCTTCTTCTCTTCTTTCTCTTCCACTCTTCAACCCTTCAGACCGGACCGGTTCAACCTACTCCTCAATCCAAAAATTGGGTTTTTAATAGGCAGGCAGCCTCTTCGAGGGACACACAGCACCCTGATTGGGGTGGGACTAGACCTCTACTAGGGCCGCCCTACTGTTTAATTAGGCGTTTTAATATCCGATTTCATGCTCATTATTGGGCCCACATAGGCCCAGCAATAGGCCTACACGCTCGCACACACCTGTGCATTCACGCACACACTCACACGCACACACCTAGGCATGCCCGCAGTGGCATGTGGCATGCAAATCGAGAATCAGTATGCAATGTTTATGTTTGGTGCCCAACACCTGACGACTGAACGGCGAAGGGAACAAAATCCCTTTATACCACTGTGTGCAGTTTGTGCCACACGATGTGGCACAAAATAAGAGTGCTAAATTAAGTGATGTTTCTATGTTGGAATGTTTGATTTCGTGGATTTTGGCCCTCGATTTGAGGGCCAATATTTATTTTAAACTAAAAATAAACTATAGGGTGACAATGCCCTTATATAGGGCTACCTAATTATCAAATTTCTTTACATAAATAAGTTACTTAAATATATAATAAAATTAGCTAAAGTTTACCGTTTATACATATTACTTTACAGGATAATTACTTAACTAAAGTATAAATTAGTTAATTAATTACAAAATTGACTTTATACAAAGTTAATATACACAATAAATTATTTATTACATAATCTTATTATATTTAAGGAACTTTTTTTTAATTTATATACAATAAATATATGTTTTAGATAGTTTTATATATAAATAATCTATAAATACTATAATATAGTAGAAATACCATATAAATGCATCCAAAATATTATCATTATACAAGTATACAATATAACTTACTTCAGTATTAGATTAAATTACTAATTTATTTTATTTTAAGTTAATAATTTACTTAGTTAACTTAATAACTTAATTATTTACTGTAAATATAGAATTAAATTAAATTCAAGGTACTATAGAGTACATAATAATATATAAATACATATGTACAGTATTAGGTATAAATATGTACATTTAAATAGGTCTACATAATTACATAGTTTAATATGCATTTAATTTATATAAATTAATATCTAATAATACAACAAAGTTATATATATAATAAATTACTCTAAATACTTAATTTAATATATATAATATATATATATGTTATATATACATATTATATACATATAGCTTAGGTTAAATTATATATACAAGTATATACATAGTATATAGGGTATTTTTAGGTGTTTTTTGGGGTTTTTCTATTTTTCAGGGTTTTTAAAGGTTTAGGGAAGGAAAGGGATGAGAGAGAAAGAGTGAGATGAGAGAGAGAGTTGTTTTTGGTGATTCTCAAGTTCTTGTCTTTTATTAAGTTCTAAGGTATATTGAACCATCGGCTAATATGTTTTACCAAGTCGGGGGTTCAGATTACCTTGAAACTTTACACACACTTACAAGTATACCTAATCCTACTCAAGACACCTTTATTTTATTTTTTTAGAATTTTTTTATAATTTTTATTTATAAACAAAGCAAACTCAATTCTAAGCCTTAAAGAGGGATGAACTAAGGATCCTAAGGCACTAAATATAGTTCTAGGGGTTGGAAATGCAGCTTATTCATTCCAATACATTCAGCACAACATATAAAAGGTATGCAAACATTTAAACATGATTTTCATCCTGATTTTCATTAAAATACTCATTTGGATAGTTATACTCATGCAAGTAGTGACATAAGAGATTAAAAATGAGATTTACAAGCACTTCTAGTTAGATTTTTGTCAACAAAGTGTACACGAATGCTTGTTTCAAATAGTTCTAATACTGAATACAGGTCAACTTTATATCCCATTTCAAAACCATCCAATTTCAGTCAATTAGTGGCTGGAAATGCATGCTCAGTACAACAATCAAGAACTTCCAGCAGCTACTGCTGTTGTGCTGCTGCAAAACAACAGCTGCTGCTACTACTTTCAATTAAAATCAGATGATGAAGCAGCTAATTAGACATCTTAAATTCATTTGTTATCAGACTCCAGCAGCTACTGCTATTTCAGTAGTAGTGATTAGCAATAGTTGCTACTTGATGTAAACACATTTACACTACTTAAAATCTCTATTTATTCATGTTCTTAAGCATAGGATTGCATTTCATGATATAAATATTGCATAACATGCATCATCTTGCATTTAGAGTAGTTTGAATAAAATGGAGGTTAATTGTCTCCTTTTATGTGCTTGGACAGGGCAAATATTTTATCAGGGCCTCGGATCAAAGATCCAACCATATGGATGTGATCAGGGTGATGATTTGAGTTCAACGACTCCAAGATCGCCCTAATCAGGCATCCGTAGTATCAGATAGTGTCCCGGGAACCTTAGAAGATCAAGGGCCAGGATGGTGTAAATCCCCACTTCAGATGATAAATATGACCGCACGGATGAATTTGGATAGACGATTGCAGCCCAACGACACAAAAATCGCGTCAATCCGACATCCGTGGCACCA
The DNA here is from genome assembly GCA_037157565.1 of Thalassia testudinum. Taxonomy (NCBI): domain Eukaryota; kingdom Viridiplantae; phylum Streptophyta; class Magnoliopsida; order Alismatales; family Hydrocharitaceae; genus Thalassia; species Thalassia testudinum. Next base: position 155,052,424 of record JAZHRO010000031.1, read on the forward strand.
TCTACAACTTCCAGAAGATGGACGACCAAGATAGTGCCACGTGGCGCCATCTCAGCCGCCCAAGCGGCCGCTTCATCTTGTGAAGGCCCCACGCCCAATCGCTCTCCGCCGTTGGATCTTAATCCAACGACTGTGGGTGCTCGCTTTTAAAAGCGTCCGCTCGACCATCCGCACCCCGTAGCGCAGTGGTCGAGCGCGCTATAGCGAGCGCCAGGCGCGGGCGATTGGGCGCGGGTGGAGCGTCAGATGGAGATCGGACGGCCGCGTGCACCAGATAGAGTCGACGCGCGATTGGACGCGCAATCGGACGCGCAATCAGACGTGCGGGCGGGCGCGTGATGCAGCGGGAGAAGGCGCAACTTAAGCCGTCCGATCTCGCGATCGGATGGCTGAGGATCGCTGGACGTGCGTGGACGTTGATGAGCGGGCAACCGAGGAGGCACCCGTGGGCAAGGAAGCGACGCCCACAGTGGGGCTTTAGTGACGAATTTATCCGTCACTAAAGACCCCTCTTTTATTATTTTGAAGTTGTAATGTCCATTTTGCCTCCACTCCTTGCAACTATAAAAGGAGACCCCCTCCATACGAAATTCTCATCCCTTCTTTCTCCTCTCTACCCCTCCAAAGCTCAAGAGAAGCTTGTCCCACACCCGGGATGCTTCTTGCGAGATAAAGTCCAATTTTCGTTCCCCTTCGGAAGTGGATCCCGCGACGACGACGGCGTGCTGCTCCATTCTCGTTCTTCTGCTTCATCCTCCTTTGTCCTGCTTCATTCTCCTTCGTCCAGGTGTCGTCCCGTCCGGCTCATCCTCCAAGCAATCGTCGAGGAGGATAACTTCTCTCTCCCATTCTTATTTACAGCTTTTTTAGTGTAGAATTTTCCTGCTTAATAGTGTAATTGATTTTCTGCTTTCTAGTGTAACTTTTATTTAGTTTGATTATATAAACAATTGGAATATTGAATGCACGTTCTCTCTCTCTCTCTCTTTCTCTCTCTCTCTTTCTTTTAGTATGATAGCTCCATTGTAATTATATCGCCTTGCTTATAAAAAAAATCCTAAAAAAATATAATTGTGAATATAGATCAACGTAGCCTCCTTGTGTTCGACCCGGAATTCTTTTCGGTATAAATTTTATTTGTTGAATACGAATCCTTCGCTTTCGAACTACAACGATAGGTTTTCCGAAACCAAACACGTAAGCATAGCGATTCACAAAACCTATTCAACATTTTGGCGCCGTTGCCGGGGAGGCAATGATTTCCGATCTTTTCTTCGCATTTCTTGCACTTTATTTGTTTTCTAACTAGCTTTCTCTTATGTCTATTATTTTGCAGAGACCTCCATCAAGGAATCAACAAGTGGTAGACTGGAGTAAAGTGCAGTTGAAGACAACTGTAAGTGCTCCCCCATTCTTTCCCCCTCCATAGATTTCATTCGCCACATTAAATCCAAATCCCAATTAACCTAGGTGTTTTGCATAAATCCTAGGAATAGTTTGGTTGTTTGGATTTCCACTCACATTCATTCCACCCTCATTCATAAAAAAAAATAATAAAAAGATAATCTTGTGGGGTAATTTTCAACAAACATACAACACACACCCACATTCAAGGCACTTGATCAACTTGATTTGTTTTCTACTCAACCGGGTTCTGATCTGTGGAACCGGTACACATAAAGCAACACATAATTGAGTAGAAATCAGATTAGGTAATCATTTGTGTGCCTAATTAAGTGGTGCAACAGGCCAATTGTTTGAGTTGATTAGGCCGCACCACTTCAAATAAAATAAACTCATCAAGTAGCTGCCTATTAGGTTCAACTTTTAGGGATTTACCAGGCACTCCACATTCTTTTTAAACTTTAAAGGAAAATATCTTCACCTGTGCTTGCAAAACCTGGTGTGCCAACGAAACCTGTTTGAAAACACCTAAAGTTGAATCCTAAAAGCTACTAAGCAAGATTTGAACCTTAAAATTTATCACATCAAAAATAATCTTGCTTGAAAATCACTGGTTGTGCACACACACACAAATCAATCAATCATTAAGGGTACAACCCATTTAAAGGTCCCATTACATTCCAAAGCACATTCAAACCTAGCCCTAAATAAAATAGAGTAGACGTTGGCCTTAAGGATTGGACTCGCTCTTCAGAACCCAGAACGATATTATTTTCGATTAGTCTGTTTCTACTGTTCAATATGATGTCTAGCTAGGGGAACAGAGTCAAACAATCGCGGCTGGGGGGTACACTAGGAACCGGAGGCGCAAGCTGAAGGAAGAACCTTCTCCCCAGTCCCTCCTTCTAACTGGTTGGATTGAACAGACAGAAGTAGATCAAATCGTTCCTTTATCTCAGGACGGGTTTTGAGAGTCTGTAGGTCTATAGGCTAACCCATTTAAGGACAGGTTTGATTGTTTGTATTGCAGGGCACCTTTCTTCCTCCCGAGTCTCATGAATCCTTCCACATATTTCACACATTCCCGCTCTTTCCCTCCTGTTGTGAATTATCCTCAACATGATGATTATCCCAACTCGTATTGTAATCAACTATCAGTTAGTTGGGATTATTCAGATTGGGGATACAATTCCAGACCCCCGTGTTTAGGGTCTAACCCTGAACACTTTGATTCTGATTTCTATTCTTCTCAGAGCTACATCGATTATAGACCGTCTTCCTCTCATGCACAACCTAATACGATCTACAATCAAGAAGGATACACCGATCCTTACCCGTCCTCTGATTTCACTGCCTTTAGGTCATCACCATCTTTTCAACAATCTGAAATGACCTATTATCAGGAAGGGTATAACGAATCTCAATTCGTTAATTCCTCTGCATTGATGTCAAACCCACCCAACCCTGAACCAACTCATTTGGTTTAGGTTAATCAGGTTCAAGATAAGGTTCTGGCTAACTTGAAGAATATCATTCAATCTTTAGAAGTTCAGCCAATACCTTGCATTGAGAGATTGGAGCCCCTGATTGAAATGATTGTTGATTTGAATAAGTCTTTGTTGGATTGGCTCCAGGATGTTAAGGATAAGAACCCGGGTGAGTTTCTACTTGGGAAATTAGCGAAATTGAGGATGAGATTCGTGGTTGCTTTGATTCAATCTTGGAATAATTCCTAGGATGAACCATCTTCAGGAAAGCCAATGACAGAACCCGCTCAGGCACCTGTTGGGGGGGACATGTGTTACGAGGCTGACCAGATTGAATTAAAATAACCAATTAAGGATGATCTGATTTCTTCGCCTGAGATCCCTAAGCTGGGTTATGAGAAAACGTATGTCTCCTTGGAACACAAAGTGACAACTGATTTTGGGACATACATTGATACGGATCCTGATGGTGAAGATTCAAGTTGCGAAGTCTCACGCGAGTTTTCTGAACACGATTTCTGTGAGACGATTGGGCCTAAGGAATCTGATAGATCATTTGATAGCCCAATAACTGAGGAAACTGATCTTATTAGGGCACACATTACGGGTCCAGAATCGCATTTTCTGGAGGAATCAATTCAATACCCTGATTATCAGTTACACCCTGTTGAGCTTATTGATGATTCTAATTCTGAGATAATTTAACCCAAGTCAATTTTGATTCTGCCACATCATTTAGACTTGGAGATTTCAGACGAGGTGATGAATATACAAGAGGTCCTGGAATTTGATAAGCTGAATGAGGAGAATAGGAGCTGGGAAGTTCTGATTTGGGAAGTCAATTTTGGAGGAAATGGAAGATTATGTCGAAGGGTTCCTTTTAAGCTGAATTCATCACATCAAAACCCTTACGACATTTGTTTCGAGGATGTTTAACTCAAGCACACATTCAACGATTATCCTTTTGAGCTTTAATTCTCTGTAACCCGACTTTTTGGTCTTGGGTTGCATCCTCATAAATCGCAGGCCCGACCCCGCTTGCATTCTGATTTTAGGTTTTGGGTAATTTTTATCCAGAACCTAAGATATTCTCGATTATGGGGTGTGGGTCTGCACCACAATCTGGTCCATATTTGTGGACCTCTGCTGACAGGTTAGAGGATTCTTCTGTTCATTCTAATTCTGACCTACACTTGTGAATTCTTTATTTCTTTTCTTTGTATAGTGTGCCTAGCTGAAGGCACTAAACTCAGCACATATACAGTTCTTTTTAATTTTTCATCTCGGAGCAGACCTGACATTCACGCAATTCAGGTGCTTTCTTCGCTTTTCCACTCTGTTTTATGTTTTTTTAATACAATGAGGACATTGCATTAGATTGGCATGGGGGGGGTGGATATTTATCTCTGAATTCATTCGTCAGCTCTGTGGATTTATTTTATTTTGATTAAAAAAAAAAATCGAAATTAGGAAAGAGAATTTGTCTTTAAGAAAATTTTCAATCTTAGGAAAAACTACATTAAGATCTGAACACAAAGACCCTTCAGGTCTTTGAACTTAATCAGCCCGTGTATCCACTAAAATGTGGATTTGTTTTTCGAGTTATCGCCAACTTCAATTTTATTTTAATTGGAGTAAATAAGTTTGGGTGATAAGTACATGACTTATCAACCCGCCCTCTGATTTGAGGGAATTTTGAGTCTTAAGCATCTACACACTTTCTTTGCACTGACTCGTTGTTCGGCGATTCTAACGGAAATTGGGTAGCTAATGAACCTTCTAGGGTAATATGGCTGACAAGTTATCGTGGGTAACAGCCCATAGGTAGGTTGTCCAGAGCCTAGTCACTGGACCTTTCTCTTTTTCCTGCCCTTAGGTAAATCTTAGACCAGGGAAGCCACCTATTTAAAAAAAAAAAATCAAAAAGAAAAGGAGAAAAGAACAAAAAGAAATAAGTCACACTTCGCCGCACAAGTATGGCTGGCAAGTTGTCGGTGGTAACAGCTCATCGACCGGTTATCCAGAACCCAGCTCAGTAAATGCACTAAAAAAATTCCCAAAACACTTAGGAAGAAGCGGGGAAGTAGAATAAACCGGGGAGATATACACTGGATTCACCCTTGTGTTGACCCCGTAAAAAATAAAAGTAGGGAGAAAGCTACCGGTTGTAAAGATACACCTTTAGGCAGAAGTCTTTTTGAGGTCACCTAGAGGCGTAGAAATCCGAAGTCCGTTTTAATTACCGGTCAACGAGTCTATCACAATCACAATAAGATGCTTAAAACTTAGGGTTCTCATCAAATCTTGGGTGAGTTGAATGGCCGTAGAAAGCCACTCTTAAACCCTAAAATTTGAAAATCCAAAAAAATTAGAAAAGAGTAAAAAGAGAAAAAGAAAATTTTCTTTTAATAAGGCGAGGGCTTGAGGCGGTCTGCATTTTGGCTGATACCTGGGCACTGTTGTGTCTTTGAAAGTTCAGTTCCTAAGTAGATAATTTCTTAATGATTGAAAAATAACTCAAGTCCAAATAATCCAACCTAATTCTTTTATAAATAGCATATAGTTTTTGCTAGGGACTAGCAAAAGATAGGCATGGGGGTATGATGTAAACACATTTACACTACATAAAATGTCTATTTATGTATGTTCTTAAGCATAGGATTGCATTTCATGATATAAATATTGCATAACATGCATCATCCTGCATTTAGAGTAGTTTGAATAAAATGGAGGTTGTCTCCTTTTATGTGCTTGGACAGGGCAAATATTTTATCAGGGCCTCAGATCAAAGATCCAACCGTATGGATGTGATTAGGGCGACGATTGGAGTTCAACGACTCCAAGATCGCCCTAATTAGGCATCCGTAGCATCAGATAGTGTCCCAGGAACCCTAGAAGACCAAGGGCCAGGATGGTGTAAATCCCCACTTCAGATGATAAATCCGACCACACGGATGAATTTGGATCGACGATCACAGCCCAACGACACAAAAATCGAGTCAATTCGACATCCGTGGCACCATCTACAACTTCCAGAAGATGGACGGCCAAGATAGCGCCACGTGGCGCCATCTCAGCCACCCAAGCGGCCGCTTCATCTTGTGAAGGCCCCGCACCTGATCGCTCTCCACCGTTGGATCTTAATCCAACGGCTGTGGGCGCTCGCTTTTAAAAGCGTCCGCTCGACCATCCGCACCCCATAGCGCAATGGTCGAGCACGCTATAGCGAGCGCCGAGCGCGGGTTCGAGACGTGGCGAGGAGCGGCAGGCACGGGCGATTGGGCGCGGGTGGAGCGTCAGATGGAGATCGAACGGCCGCGCACGCCCGATAATGTTGACGTGCGATTGGACGCGCAGTCGGACGTGCAGTCAGACGCGCGGGCGGGCGCGCGATGCAGCGGGAGAAGGCGCGACTTAAGCCGTCCGATCTCGCAATCGGACGGCTGAGGATCGCTGGACGTGCGTGGACGTTGATGAGCGGGCAACCGAGGAGGCGCGCGTGGGCGCGGAAGCGACGCCCACGTCGGGGCTTTAGTGACGGATTTATCCGTCACTAAAGACCCCTCTTTTATTATTTTGAAGTTGTAATGTCCATTTTGCCCCCACTCCTTGCAACTATAAGAGGAGACCCCCTCCATACGAAATTCTCATCCCTTCTTTCTCCTCTCTACCCCTCCAAAGCTCAAGAGAAGCTTGTCCCACACCCGGGATGCTTCTTGCGAGATAAAGTCCAATTTTCGTTCCCCTTCGGAAGTGGATCCCGCGACGATGACGGTGTGCTACTCCGTTCCCATTCTTCTACTTCGGCCTCATTCGTCCTGCTTCGTTCTCCTTCGTCCAGGCGTCGTCCCGTCCGGCTCGTCCTCCAAGCAATCGTCGAGGAGGATAACTTCTCTCTCCCATTCTTATTTACAGCTTTTCTAGTGTAGAATTTTCCTGCTTAATAGTGTAATTGATTTTATGCTTTCTAGTGTAACTTTTATTTAGTTTGATTATATAAACAATTGGAATATTGAATGCATGTTCTCTTTCTCTCTCTCTCTCTTTCTCTCTCTCTCTCTCTCTTTCTTTTAGTCTGATAGCTCCATTGTAATTATATCACCTTGCTTATAAAAAAAATCCTAAAAAATATAATTGCAAATATAGATCAACGTAGCCTCCCTGTGTTCGACCCGGAATTCTTTTCGGTATAAATTTTATTTGTTGAACACGAATTCTTCGCTTTCGAACTACAACGACAGGTTTTCCGAAACCAAGCACGTAAGCGTAGCGATTCGCAAAACCCATTCAACACTACTGACGCTTGATGCTTGAGTCAAAATTAAGATCAAATCCATTATTAAATCAGATCTAAAATTGCCAGTTACAATAAAAAAATGAAATGACCCATTGCCTTTTAGGTTGTTTAAGACGTCTGGATGAGCCGTCGACGTCAGTATGGAGAGTCGAACATCTGAAAGTAGAACCATACCTTCTTTCTTTTCAGCGTGCGTGCTGCATGCATATCCCCCTCACCCCAAACCCTAACCCTTTACTTATTTAAAACCCCACCCCTACGCCACTCCTTCCATGTCCACCGACCACCACCTTCCTCCTTCCTTCCAGCCGGCCGCCACCTTCCTTCCAGCCACTAGCACGGCGTGTGGCGAGGAAGAAGAGAGAGAGGGACGGGACGCGGAGGAGGAAGAGAGGGGAGCTCGAAAGGAGGAGCTTGTGAGGGAGCGTGAGAGCGTGGGAGGAGCTCGTGCACGAGGAGGGGAGCTCGCGAAGGTGGGCTTTGTGGCCTCCTGAAGCTGTGGGCAGCACTAAGGGGTTCCACGCAAAGAAGAAAGCTCGCGGAAGTTCTGCGTACTGGATATTTTCTAGTATCAGATGTCTAGAGCACATCCCAGATGTCTGGAATAGTAGAAGGACGTTCGGTGCTGAGGCCGGACGTCTGAAAGCACGCTCAGTGTTAAGGTACGTGCTTTTGTGCAGTTTACGACCATGTAGGCCTCACTGTAGAGATTTGTCCAGCCATTTTGAGGTCTGCACGGACGTACGTAGGGAGCAGGGCATTGAAAAGGCACGGGGTGTGCCATTCAAGGTGCTTTTGGACATCTGGACACGTCGCCAGACGTCTGACCGTACCTCCAGACGACCGGAAGGAGAGTCTGACGTCTGGAACTCACCGTTGACGATCTCGAAAGGGTTCAGACATCCAAGGTAGTTGTAGGAAACCCAAGGTGAGTATTGACGTCTTTTAAGACGTCTGATTTTGGACAGCGTGAGTATTTTTGGCCCGTTTTGGGCCTAAACGGAATCGAATTTCCTCAAACGAACTACCGTTGTTTTTCGCTTGAGTTTCTCTACGAGTTAGTGTCGCTTGTTTATGGTTTTGGACTCATTTGATGCAGTTGGTTAATTGTATAGGTCCCTAGCCAGTCAAGTACGTGGGAGCCACTGAGGCGACGGGATCTACGATCTGAGCCCCTATTCCTCCCGTGTTTGCCGGTAGAGTGGTTTACATTAATATTAAGATTTAAATAAATAAACTGCATGTTTAGAATAGCTTGAATAAACCTTAGGATGCGAATGAACCCTAGGGCAGGAACAGGTGAGTGTGGTTTGAGCTATACTGTATACTTGAGATACATGTAGAACCCTAGGATGAGAATGAACCCTAGGGCAGGAACAAGTGAGTATGATTGAGCTACACTATTTACTTGAGATGTGTGTACAACTTTAAATGCTAGCAAATGTATTGGTTATTTTAATGTGATACCTTGTCAGTTGGAAAATCACGAGCTGCCTGTTTTAAGAATGGAGCTGGTAATGTATATAGAGAAATCTGAAAGACTGGAATATGAAATGAAAGGAATATCAGCATGAACCCTACAGGGAATTAGGAGGAGAACTCCTGTAGATGGAAAATGAGCTGGCCCTTGTGTATGCCTACCAAGGAGAGCCACTATCCCTTTTGTGTAGAGGGGTACTAGCCGCCCGTTGGGTCGAGCCCCTGGGTCAGGCCTAGACACTCTACACCGACTATGTTTGGCCCTCGTGTATGTGGTACTGAGGTGAGCTACTTACTGTAGGGAGGGAGTTAGCTAGCCTAAGGGGCCTGGGGTTAGGACTAGCCGCCCTACATCGACTCTTGTTCGGCCCACTGGGCAAACCGGGATAGTCGGACTATGGTACGTGGATTGTGGAGGGATGAGACCCCTGTTTTGAGAGGGAAAGGCCTTGTACTGTTCCGTGTTGTACCTTTAGGCGTACCTATTAGCAGAAACGACTGATTGCATTCCAGTGAGGGATAGCCACCCACGTGCTTAGTACACGTGCCGTAGTCACCGCTACGTCGCGACCGTGACCTCGAGGTGGTTGACTGGGTGTAGGACTACCACGGGGGACTCTCCTAGCCAGGAGAGCACAACATATACCTCCTACATCATGGAAAAGACTGCAATCAAGATCGTTCCCATAAAGAACATGCCAGATCAAAAAATGATTTAAGTGAATAAAGGAACAACAAATATGAAGTACTTGGTTGAAGTAAATGAAAATAGATAATTACTTAATTGCATTGCTTGCCTTAATTACATGTAATTGGTTAAATTACCATTCTACTCAGCGTTCGATGACTCCGAAAATTTTTATAACCTTGTTCAGGTCAGGGAGTTGAGCAGCCAGCACCACCAGCTGCAGAGGGAGCTGACGTGCGCGTGCGCGTGTGTTTGGGAGTGTCGTTATAGTTTGCACTTGCGACGTTGGTTTTAAAGTAAAGAAATGGATGTGAGTCCGAGTGTCGGTCTCAGGGAGGCGTAAAAATCAAATTCTTCTTGTCACTTATTGTCACGAAAATCGTGGGGTTTTGCTTGCGAAAAGGCACGGGTGAAAAGAGAGAGAGAGAGAGATTAGGGTTAGAATTGTTTCATTCGCAACATGCAACTTGAATAGAAAATAGAGCAAGCAATTGAATAGAAAATAACTTCATTAATCATGCAACTTTAGTTCATAATTACAACACTAGATAAATGCTTGAACATAAGTAAAGTAAAGCTTAAAAGAAGGGAAGAAAGAGAGAGAGGGTGGATAGCAAGGTAGCCACAGTGGTGGAGAGGGCTCCGTCAGTGGCTCGTCGTCTCCGGCGATTACAAAAGGGCTTAAAGGTAGCTAAGAGGGGGGTAGAGTAGTTGCAAGTGGAGTGAATGCCTTGAATGGGTGGTTGGAAGGGGTTTAAATAGGGAGAAGGTCTTTCCAAATGAAGAAGGGGTTTTAGCGACGTCCGATGAATGCCCCTACCTGCCGGTCGCTCGCCCACAGCTGTGCTTCATAGCGCCTGATCCGTGTGTGCGGCTTAAGAGTCGTCTGATTGAAGATCGGACGGCTGAGGTCTTTGCAACAAGCGTGCTCGGATCATGCCTTGAGTGAGCGTGCTCGCAGGTGTTGTCGACCGGCGTGAGCGCGCGCGCGGATGATCGTCACCTGAGGACGTGTTGCGTGGAGCGATTGTCACCCTTCGTGCGCGGATCTACGAGCTTAATCAGCCGCGCTTGCTTGAGCAGCAAATTAGGTAGCGCGTGGGGTCTCGAATGCTCACCGCTGCCTTTGCGAACAGCGCTCTGCCCGCTGCGCTACTGGGCTGGATTGTCACGCAGAGGAGGTGAGGCGCGCGGGTGTGGAGTGCTACGGAGTCATCCGATGGAGGATCAACGGCCGAGATACGTCCTTTGGTGGAGGAAGCAGGAGTATGCTGTGCGCGGATGCGTGGTTTTCAGTCGTCCAATGGGTGATCGGACGGCTTAAAATGGCGCGGCACGATGAAGGGCGGATGCGGGCGTGGTGAGGCTGACACGTGGCTGCCCCATGGCCGTTGATCATTAGATCAACGGTCAGAACTTCTTGGGTCCGTTGCGGGAGCTTCGGATGTCGGATTTGGCCGATTTCGAGTCTGTTGGACTCCGTTCGTTGCTCTGATTCCATCCATGCGGTCCGATTGCTCATCTGAGGCCTGTTTTGATAAGTGCTCATACAAATGGCCATTAATACTATTCTATAAGCAATCTTAATGTGTGATGCATGCAATGCTCCCATTCCTATTTAGGATGTGCTATTTATGCATTTTGTTCTTAAGATGAACCCCATTTAACAGAGTTATCACCCCAAGATGCAGTGTTATCATACCCCCATGCTTACTCCTTGCCAGTCCCTAGCAAGGTTTATTCTAGCCTTTATTTTCTATCAGAATTTAAGAAGTAACTACTTAGACACTTCGTCACTTGTTAATAGGAGGAAATATACTAAGATCTTAATCTACAAAGACTAAGTAGTGCCCAGGTGTTTGCCAAAATACGAATCGCCTGAATCCTTACTTTAATGTATGTAAATATATATTTTTTTTTCTTATTTTTAGAATTTTTTGGAATTAAGAGTAGGTTGGTAACTTTTTAAGGCTACCTAACCCACCCAAAACTCGAACAAAACTCTAAGTGCTAAGCATCTTGGTGTGAAGATCGTGATAGACTCATTCAACGGTAATTTAGACAGACTCCGGGTTTCTACACTCCTAGGTGACCAGAAGATGAAGTGTTTTGCCTGAAGGTGTATTTGTTCGATCCGTAGCTTTCTCCCTACGTTTGTTTTAATTAGGGTCAACAGAAGGATTTTTCCAGTGTATATCTCCCCGGCTTGTACTACTTCCCTACTTCTTCCTTAAGTGTTTTGGTTCTTTTTGTGCAATTATTGAGTTGGGCTGTGGACAACCGACCAATGGGTTGTTATCCACGATCACTTACCAGCCATACTTGTGCGGTGAAGTGTGGTTTATTTTATTTTTTTCTCTTTTTTTTTTTTTGGTAGGTGACTTCCCTGATCTCAAATTTACCTAGAGGCAATGAAGAAGAAGTGGTCCCGTGGCTGGGCTTTGAACAACCTACCAATGGGTTGTTACCCATGACAACTTGCCAGCCATACCACCCTAGAGAGTTCATTAGCTACCCAATTTCTGTCAAAATCTCTGAGGAGTGAGTCTGCGCAAAAATGTGTGTAGATGCTTAGACTCAAAGTCTTTTTGAGTTAGAGGGTGAGTTGATAAGTCGTATACTTATCACCTTATTTAGTATGTGGATTAGAGTAGCTTAAGGTTGCAAGGATTTGAAGCTAAATCCATATTTTAACAGACACCAGGGCTGATTAAGCTTGAAAGCCTGAAAAGTCTAAGTGTTCAAGTTTTTTTTGTATTATTTCCTACTATTGACAAGTTTCTAATGCCTAAGTTTCTTCCTAAATTCAAATTTTTTATTTTATTTTATTTTATTCAGACTGATTAAATGAGCTCAGGATCGTGCAATTTACCACCCTCCCCCATGCTTAAGTTGGACAATGTCCTCATTGGCAAATACATGGATGCAACAGGGGTTCAAAAAGATATCACCTGAGTGACGTAAAATACCGGATCAGTCTGAATCCTCTGGGTTGCCTCCCAGGAAGCGCTGAGTTTAACGCCTCCAGCTGGGCGGTGCTTCGTGTCATCCCTCAATGAGGGTGACACTCTCCTTTGGGGTAACCTGGGCTAGGAAGTGTTTTAATCTTTGGCCATTAACTGTAAAAGTGTGCCTAGTGTTCGGATCAGAGACTTTAACCACCCCATTAGAGTGAGGCTTGACCACCCTAAATGGTCCTGTCCACTTGGACCTGAGTTTCCCCGGAAAGAGTTTTAGGCGAGCATCGGAAAGCCAGACTTGCTGGTTAGGCTCAAAGGTTTTTCTATGGATGAGTCGGTCGTGGACGGCTTTCATTTTTTCCTTATACAGTCGATTGTTCTCAAAGGCATCCCGACGAATTTCTTCGAGCTCAGAGAGTTGAAGCATCCTCTACACACCGGCTAACTGGGGATCCATGTTACACTACTTGACAGCCCAGTAAGCCCGGTGTTCAAATTCGACAGGAAGGTGGCAGGCTTTGCCAAAGACCAGGCGATAAGGCGACATGCCTATCGGGGTCTTGAAAGCGGTCCTATATGCCCACAAGGCATCATCCAGTCGTGTGGACCAGTCTTTCCTGTCAAGTCTCACAGTCTTCTGTAAAATGTTCTTGATTTGTCTATTTGAGACCTCGATTTGCCCATTTGTTTGCGGATGATACGGGGTAGCAATGCAGTAGTTAACCCCGTATTTTCTAAGTAGGGCATGGAATTGGGAGTGAATAAAATGACTTCCACCATCACTGATCATGGCCTTTGGTATTCTAAACAGGGAAAAGATGTTCTGTTTAACAAAGTCAATAACAGTCCTATGATCGCATCAGCGGGTAGCGACGGCTTCAATCCATTTAGAAACATAGTCTACCGAGACTAGGATGTACTCAAAGCCGTTGGATGGTGAAAAGGGACCCATAAAATCGATACCCCAAACGTCGAAGATTTCAATAATCAAAATGGGCTGGAGGGGCATCATATCTTTTCTGGTCATGGTCCCCAGTGTTTGGCAATGTGAGCAAGTCTTGGAAAAGTTGTGTGCATCCTTAAATAGGGAAGGCCAGTAAAATCCAGACTGCAGAACCTTCGCAGCCATTTTCTTTCCAGAGAAGTGGCCACCACAAGCTTAGTCATGACATAAAAATAGCACGTTCTAAACTTCGTTCTTGGGGATACACCTCCTAATGATCTGGTCGGCACAGAAGCGAAACAGCATGGGATCATCCCAGAAATAGTGCTTGGCCTTGGCCAAGAACCTGTCCCGTTGCTGTCTGGACCAGCTGTGCGAGGTCTGCCCTACAACCAGGTAGTTGACATAGTCAGCATACCAAGGCAGTCCCTTGTCTTGCACAGCCAGAATGTGTTCATCGGGGAAGGTGTCAGATAAAGGCAGGGAAGGTCCAATGTGGTCTGGGTGAAGTATGGATAAGTGGTCAGCCACCACATTCTTTGATCCGGCCTGGTCGCAGATTTCCAGGTCAAATTCCTGCAAGAGCAGGATCCATCTGATGAGCCTGGGCTTCACGTCCTTCATAGCCAACAAGTGCTAGATGGCTGAATGGTCAGTATAGATGGTCACATGGGATCCCAACACGTAAGGTCGGAACTTCTCAAGTCCGAAGACTACAGCGAGCAATTCTTCTCTGTGACCATATAATTTCGTTGGGCCTCGTCCAACATTTTGCTCGCGTAGTAGATCACCATGGGTTTCTTGTCTTGTCTTTGTCCCAGGATAGTGCCTATGGCAAAATCTGATGCATCACACAAAATCTCAAAGTCCTGGGACTAATCCAGGGTTGAAGTATAGGTGCTGTGGAGACTAAGTCTCGGACGGTGTGATAAGCCTGTATGCAATTAGAGGACATGTGGAATATGGCATCGTTGGCCAGAAAGTCGGTTAAGGGTTTGGAAAGCTTGGAGAAGTCTTTAATGAACCTTCGGTAGAAGCCAACATGTCCCAGGGATGAGCGAATCTGCCAGACCGAGCTAGGCGGAGGAAGTTTGGAAAGCAAATCAACCTTAGCCAGATCCACCTCAATGCCCCTATATGATATGATGTGACCGAGGACGATTCCTTCTTGAACCATAAAATGGCTCTTTTCCCAACTTAACACCAGATTAACCTCGATACACCGTTTCAGGATTTTCTCCAAGTTGCTCAAATAGTGGTCAAATGAATTCCCAAATACAGAGAAATCATCCATAAAGACCTCCAAGTATTCACCCACCATTTCTGAAAAAATGGCTAGCATGCAACGCTGAAAAGTAGCAGGTGCGTTGCACAACCAGCACGGCATTCGATATAATGCAAACGTGCCATACGGGCAAGTGAATGTGGTCTTTTCTTGATCTTCCGGAGCAATTGCGACTTGGTTATATCCTGAATATCCATCCAAGAAGGAAAAATACTTTTGCCCTGCCAATCTTTCAAGGATCTGGTTAATGAATGGCAAGGGGAAATGATCCTTCTTAGTGGTTTCATTGAGCTTCCTGTAATCAATACACACCCGCCATGCAGTGGTGGTGCGGGTGGGGATGGATTCGCCATGCTCAATGGTGACAACGGTGAGCCCGACTTTCTTGGGAACCACTTGAGTGGGGCTCACCGAGGGGCTATCAGAGATAGGATAAATGATGTCGGCGTCAAGCCACTTGATAATTTCTTTCTTAACGACCTCCCGCATGTTTGGGTTTAACTGTCTCTGCATCTGGCGGGTGGCGCGTGCCCCGTCTTCCAGGTAAATCTTATGAGTACAATAGGCGAGGCTAATTCCTCTCAAATCCGAAATGGTCCATCCAATGGCATCTCGATGTTCCGAAAGGGTCGCGGTCAACCTGAGTTCCTGATCTTGGGTTAGATGAGAGTTAATAATCACAAGGAAGGTCTGGTCAGGTCCTAGGAAGACATACTTGTGGTTCTTAGGTAGTGGCTTAAGTTTGGGTGCGGGTGGAACAACAGTCGACGGGAAAGGGAAAGGTGAGAGTTGATCAACATCGATTTCCTTAAATGTTGTTGTTTGATGGTAATCAGCCTTACAGAGGTCCATGGGTAGCGATGGTGATGGGTCAGAACAGTTGTTACATGATTGTTGGTCTGAGACAGAACTAAGGGTGAGGCATTCCTCAACCAAAGTTTCCACAGGATCATGTTCCTCAACACAATCTCAATCAAAAGACTTTGTCGCCCAGAAGATATCCAACTGCATTTTCTTTTCTCCGAAGGCAATTTCCATACATCCCGCGTCACAATCAATGTTTGCCTTAGCCATAGCTAAGAAAGGTCTGCCTAAGATTATGGGTGCATTCTGTAATTTTTCAGGGACTTCCATGTCAAGCACCAAGAAGTCGACCGGGAAATAGAAGTCCTTGACCCGCACAATCACGTCCTCGACAACCCCCTTCGGGGTCTTCACAGATCTATCAGCCAGCTAAATGATGACAGGTGTGGGTGTCAACTCTCCGAAACCAAATTGGTGGTACAGGGTTGTTGGAATCAAATAGATAGAAGCACCTAAGTCCAGGAGTGATCTATCAAATGTCATGTTTGTTGCTGGGTCAGTTCGCTTGAGTGGAAGGTTGCTTGATATTACGGAACTTGCTTGCTCGAAGAGCACAACCTTCCTAGGTGCTTGAGGTCTTGGCTTACGTTTGGGTGTACAAGCATCCTTTAAAAACTTGGTGTAAGCCGGGATGTGCTTAACGGCTTCGAGGAGTGGAATATTAATCTGTACCTGCTTAAAGATCTCCAAAAGCTCCTTAATTTTCACAACATTTCTCTTCTTCTTGATTGTCTCCAAGGCCTCAGGGTAGGGTGTCTGAACATGGATCGGATCTATTTTTGGGTCCTTGGGTTTTTCCGGTGCCTCTTCTGAGCCGGGTTTTTCAACTGGTGAAGTCTCGGGGAGAGTCGGTCATTTGGGATCCTGGGTTTTGGCGTCGCTTCTTAAGGTTACCGCATTCGCAAAGGCATTGGGACCATGGGTTGATCCTTGAGAAGCCGAGGACGAAGAAGCACCAAACCCAGGGGGTGTTTGTGGGGCTAGCTGGACCATGTGAGCCTGCCCAGGATTGCCCTAGAACCCTTGCGAATTAGGGCCTCTGTTAATTATGTTTCGCAGGTTCGGTTGTGGCTGGGAAGGTAGGGATCCTTGTTATTTACAGTCCAAAAGTTAGCTTAACTATCCCTTTACTAAGGCCATTTCCTCTTGATGTTTCTGGTTCATTTCAGCCATCATCTTTATGAGGGTGTCCATTTGGTTTTGTGGGGGAGGGGTCGCTCTATTTTGATTATATGGGGGTCTAACTGGTGGTCCTTACTGATAGGGGGCAAGTTTGGCTACTGGTTTGGCCTGGGCTGGTTTTGGAATTGCGATGGTTTCTAGTTTGTCCAACCAAAGTTGGGGTGATTACGCTAGCAGTGTTGTAAGTGTTGGAGAAAGGGTCAGGTTTAGCATAACCTTGGATAGCCTGTACATCTTCAAGGATAGTAGATGTCGATGGGGAGGGAAGAGAGTAATCAAGGGTTGAGGGAGCAAAGGTCCCTCCCTGGAATGTGGTCAGGGGTTGTTCCAAGTTCAGTTGGCTTAAGGGTTGGACCAAGTCAACATTATGTGCTCCCTTTGCTAGGGAGAAGGTTTGTAACGGATTCCTGGTCTAGTTTAGTAGTTCGTCAATCTTTTTATCCGCCAATTCCACTCGATCTAGTTTCTTGGCAATGATGTCCATGTCAACCATTCCAGAATTTGCTTGTACCTCATAAATCCTGCCACAGGGTTGACTGGATCGGTTAAACTGGTCATGGAGGCATTGTTGAGCGAATTTTCGCTCATAGACTCAAAGAGCTCAAACGCGCTCTCCTCGTCCTTGTTCAGGAAGTTCCCCCCACATGAGGCATCGACGAAGTTCCATAGGTTGCTATCCAGACCGTGGTAGAAGATCTGGGCCAATTGCCATCGTGGTACTTCGTGGTGTGGGCATTTCCTCAAGAGTTCATTAAATCTTTCCCACGCCTCATGGAACTGTTCCCCACCTTGGAGTGTAAAGGAAGTAATAGCTCTTGTGAGGGCATTGGTCTTTTCTATGGGGAAGAATTTCTTTAGAAATGCATGCCTCAGTTCTTCCCAGGTGGTGATGGGTCTACCTAAGGTTCTAAGCCAGTGAGAAGCCTTGTCTCTCAATGAGAAGGGAAACATCTTAATTAGAACAATGTCAAGGCTAATGTTCCTAGGTTTCACAGTTCATGCTATCCGATCAAGATCCTCTAGGTGCTGGAAGGGGTCCTCATTTGAGCTTCCATTGAAGTGGCTCTGGATCAGACTTAAGACATTTGGTTTTAGCTCAAAATCATCTCCCCCTTTGGGGATCCTAAGGTGTGGCTCGACTCTAATAGCGGAAGGATTGTAGAAATCGCGGAGGGGCCTGGGTTGATCCTGGAATGGTGGTAAATCAAGTGGCGGTTGCCCTTGTGGGTCTTGGAAAGGTGGTGGTGGTTGCCCTTGTGGGTTCTGTAACCGGTGTATGGCTTGCATGATGGTGTGGATTTGTTTCTGCTGAAGCCGGTGGTTTGCATTAATCTGGGCTTGGATGATGGCCATTGTGTCTGGTGGGGGTTGGTCCTCAACCTCATCTACCCTAGGTTCAGCCATGTTTCTAACAGAATCAAGTTGCTTGGATTCCCGTCCCAAAATAAACAACTCAGGATGCAGTGAGCGTATCCCGTGCATACACTAGAGAAGAATAGGAAGGGATGCGAAGAGTGACAGATGCGAGAAGTGTGTGTTCAATCAAGCAAACAAGCCTAATCCTTATGGTGTATTCCTTAAGAGACGTAGAAATCTCAAAAAGGGTGATTAATTCCGTAAGCACTGGACTCCCCTTCCCAAAGCTAATCTGGCCAGGTTGATTACGAGGGGATTGCAGGGAAGGTTCTTCCTTTGGCTTGCGTCGCCGGTTCCATAGACCCCACAACCGCGATCGTTTGACACTGCCCCGCAGCCTAATCACCAGATTCTACTAAGGGAATGAAAGCCAAGTGCCCAGCGAACAAAACCTCACCTCTCGAGACTTAACTCAATCCTGCCTAGGGCACGTCTACTCAGTTTTAAAAGGGCTAGGATAGTGCTTGTGCTAGGGTTATGTGATGAGGCGTTGATTGGGGTGGTGCCTCTTAGTTTTCCACTTTCAGTGTGTGTGCTTCTATCAAAACATGGTTTTCAAGCAAGGATTTTTTTTCAATATGTGGTGTCTTTTAATGTTTCATTCTTACTTTAGTGTCTTTTAGGATTGATGTGTCTTAATGTTTTCAGACAAGTTTTAATGGGCACGTCAAATTTTGCACACAATTTGATAAAAGTAGATTTCCTTTTATTGTGTAGAGGCTCTAAAACCCTAATGTACTCATCCTAATGATCATGCAGCTTCTATTAGATGAGTCATTTTTAGGGTTGAGTGGTGCAGCCCAAGTCAATCCAAGGTGGCTTCGCAAACACCACTCAAAAAGAGAAAAGAACACTCCAAGAATTTATTCAGAATGTTAGAGTGTACATTTTTTTGTTGGGTGATGTGTTAAGGATGTGGGTCAGGTAATCATACACCACGCCAATTTTTTTTCAATTTTACAATTTTTTTAGTTTTTCAAGCAAGCAAGCAACCATGAGTGAAGAATTACTCACGACCAATCCTTGTTGCACCTACTCCCTTGTTACTGTCATGGGTTAAGCTGCTTTGCCGTCCAAGCGTCGAATTCCTGCAACCATCAAGTAAAAGGAGACAAGGCGTTAGACGATGTGAGAATGGATGTAAAATGGAAGTGACAAAATAAATCCGTTGCCTCCCCGGCAACAGCACCAAAAAATTGACATGCGCGTGCGCGTGTGTTTGGAAGTGTCGTTATAGTTTCCACTTGCGATGTCGGTTTTAAAGTAAAGAAACGGATGTGAGTCCGAGTGTCGGTCTTAGGGAGGTGTAAAAATTGGATTCTTCTTATCACTTTTTATCACAAAAATCACGGGGTTTTGCTTGCGAAAAGGCGGGGGTGAAAAGCGAGAGAGAGAGAGAGAGATTAGGACTAGAATTGTTTCATTCGCAACATGCAACTTGAATAGAAAATAGAGCAAGAAATTGAATAGAAAATAACTTCATTAATCATGCAACTTTAGTTCATAATTACAACACTAGATAAATGCTTGAACATAAGTAAAGTAAAGCTTAAAAGAAGGGAAGAAAGAGAGAGAGGGGGGATGGCAAGGCAGCCATGGTGGTGGAGAGGGCTCCGTCGGCGGTTCGTCGTCTCCGGTAATTACAAAAGGGCTTAAAGGTAGCTAGGAGGGGGGTAGAGTAGTTGCAAGTGGAGTGAATGCCTTGAATGGGTGGTTGGAAGGGGTTTAAATAGGAAGAAGGGCTTTCCAAATGAAGAAGGGGTTTTAGCGACGTCCGGGATGTCGCTAAAACCCTTCCCAAAACGTTGGTGAAGGCCCCTACCCACCAATCGCTTGCCTGTAGCCGTGCTTCATCGCGCCTAATCCGTGTGCACAATTTTAGAGCCGTCCGATCGAAGATCAGATGGCTGAGGTCTTCGCAACGGGCGTGCTCGGATCGTGCCTTGAGTGCGCGTGCGCGCAGGCGTTGTCGACCAGCGTGAGCATGTGCGTGGACGATCGTCACCCTTCGCGCGCGGTCTACTGCCTTAATCAGCCACGCCCGCTCGACCAGCAATTTAGGCAGTGCTCGGGGTCTCAAACGCTAACCGCTGCCTTTGCGAACAGTGCGTTGCCCACTGCGCTACTGGGCCGACTGTCGCGCGGAGGAGGCGAGGCGCACGGGCGTGGATCGCTACGGAGCTGTTATGACCCGATTCTCGAATCCCTACGAGACATGAGAATCGGACCGACTCGACTGATCCTAAGACCCAGTCGTCCAACGAGAAAGTAACAAAAAAGCAGTAAAATAAACCACATTCACCATGCAAGCGACTAACAGTAACAAAAGTACAGCAGTAAAGAAAAGAATTACTACAGTACACACCACCATAATAGTAGGGAATTAAAAACAGGTACAGAAATACGAAGTTTACAATAAAAGAGTACAAAGGTGTAATAGAATACTCACTACAACAGAAAAATGGGTACAACAAAAGTACAACTATTGGGCTCTATTAGGCCCAGCACCCTCGATAGCCGTAGGCTCTGGATGCTCAACACTTGGTCCTGAAAAAGGTGACAAGTATGACACATCAACGAAACGCTGAGTAGAGTGGCAACCAGCTAGCTAAGAAAAGCAGTAAAGGTGGACAGGTAGCTGTTGTTTTCAATTTCTTTCTTTATATAACTAATTATTCTTTCTTTCATCACTTAGTTGATTTATTAGGTCCTTTTTTCTTGATCTCGAATGTTCCTCGTGGGAACAATCTTGATTGCAGTGTTTTCCGAAAAGTAGAAGTAGCACGTGGTGCTCTCCTGGCCGAGAGAGTTCCCCGTGGTGTTCCTACCCTCAATCAACCACCCCAAGGTCGCTAACAAGCGTAACGGTGACTACGGCACGCGCGATAAATGCACGGGTAGCTACCCCACACTGGCACGCGATTAGTCATTTCCGTTAACGGGTGCGCCCCCAAGCACAGCACGGAACTAGTATAGGGCAGAGCCCTCTCAGTAATAGGGGTCTAGCCCCTCTATAGTAACCAAACAGGGGTCTTGCCCCTCCACAGTCCGCGCACCCTCGCCTGACTACCCTGGTTTGCCCAGTGGGCCTAACAAGTCGGTGTAGGACGGCTAGCTGAACCCCGGGGCCCATGGGGTGGCTAGCTCCCTCCCTACACTAGTAGCTCTCCCCAGTACGGTGTATGCGAGGGCCAAGAGTCGGTACAAAGTGGCCAGACCTAACCCCGGGTCCCTAGGGCGGCTGGCTCTCCTCTGCACTAAGAGGTAACATGTGCTTTTCTTGGTACTACGTACCCAAGAGACAACAAACTTTCCCATTCACTTTTCCAGTTCCATCCCATTTATTTCCAGGAGTTCTACTCCTAATTCCCCGTAGGGTTCATTCTGATGTTTCTCAGGCCAAGCCATACTAGGTTTCATCATTTCAGGTTTATTCGCATATAGTATGTGTTTCAACATTCAACTTCTTTTCCTTTCCAATTTATATATAAGCAGCTCGTATTTAAATCTTAATTAACAGAAATTACATGCAACAGTTATTAGCGACAGTACTCTACATTTCATAGGTAGTTGTTATCTAATTACAGGCAATTATCATCATTCTATCTACTTTTCCAAGACTGCAATTCATGTATTCACGACATTTGTTTCATTGTTTCTGTTCCTAGGATTCATGCCACACCCTAGGATCTATCATTCAATCTAGTTTCCTAGTCCTAAGATTCATGCCATACCGTAGGATCTATCATTCAATCTAGTTTTCAGACCTTAGGATTCATGCCATACCCTAGGATCTATCATTCAATCTAGTTTTCAGATCCTATGATTCATGCAATACCCTAGAATCTATTATTTATCTCAAAGTTGCATTAATGTGGGTAAAAAAAACCAAGGGAAGCCACTCTACCCGCAAAATCAGGAGTGATGGGGGCGTGATCGACATGTCCACGTGCCTCCGCAACCCCCAGATCCGCAACAGAACGAGGTCCTAACACAAGGATCAAACACAAGGAACTACTCAGAACAGGATACAAGTACTTTAAACAAGTAGAGGAACTAATTCTGAGAAGAATGAAATTTTAAACGCGAAAATCGGACTTTGAGCGGACCCTAAACAGGTCAAAAATGATAACTCTACCCCAAATCAGACGACTGGAACACCTTCCAGACGTCTTAAACGATGGTTTAGATCATACCTCACTTCTGCGTTGTTCTTCAGACGTCCAAGATCCCGCTGAACCGTCTGGACTTAGTTCCCGACGTCCGACTGTCACTGCGGACGTCTGGAGACTCTCCCCGTCGTCTGGTGCTATGCCCAGATGTTTGATCTATGTGGGAGGGCGTGTCCTCACGCCTTCTCGAACGGAACCTGCACGCGTACGCAACTACTCTCAATGCAACACGTCTCAGAACCTTCGGTGGAACGGTTTGCATGGCCGCGTCCGCAAGAAAGAGAAAGATGAGAATATCGTACCTTTCAAATGTTTGGATCTCACTCCAGACATCCCCTGCACTGTCTGGACATAGGCCCAGACGTCTGATTCTGGGAAATTTTCCCAGAATCAAGACCTCCTCGCCTTCCGCCTGCTGCGCACGGCCACACCGCGCCGCGTTCGCCTGCTGCCTGAGCTGCAGCAGCATCGGGGTAACTTCCCTAGCACCCCACTCCCGCTGTGCGCCCGCCGGCCGGCCCTAGGCTACTCTGGCAAGCTCGCTCTCTCTTCCTCACGTGCTCTGCCTCTTCTCCCTTTCGCTGCACCTCCTCCTCCCTGCGCGCGCCTAGCAGCAGCTGCTGCCCACGCTCTCTCTCTCTCACGCTCAAGCTGGAAGAAGGAGGGGATGGTGGGGGAATGGGTGAGGGAGAGGGAAGGGTATTTGAAGGCGTGGCGGGGTGGGGAAAGGCGTTTGCAGGACGGGGAGGGAAGAGAGAGAAGAAAAGAGGGCGGCGGGTTCAGTCTGCGCGTGCATGCGTGCAGACTCGCAATTGTACACCGCAAAAATTTAATTCCAGACATCTAGGAAGGCATCCAGATGTCTAACCAGATGTATGAACCAACTCCCAGACGTCTTAAAAAGTGTTTAATGTCTTGGGTCTTAACAGGAGCCGTCCGATGGAGAATCAACGACCGAGATGCGTCCCTTGGTGGAGGAAGCGGGAGTATGCTGTGTGCGGATGCATAGTTTGCAGCCATTCGATGGGTGATTGGACGGCTTAAAATGGCGTTGCGCGATGAAGGGAAGATGCCGACGTGGCGAGGTTGACACGTGGCGGCCCCATGGCCATTGATCATTAGATCAACGGTCAGAACTTCTTGGGTCCGTTGCGGGAGCTCCGGATGTCGAATTTGGCCGATTGCTCATCTGAGGCCTGTTTTGACAAGTTCTCATACAAATGGCCATTAATACTATTCTATAAGCAATCTTAATATGTGATGCATGCAATGCTCCCATTCCTATTTAGGATTGGGCCCAGTCGTGCCCAGCCTTAGTTGCATTTTCTTACTGTTTCCTTAGCTTCTATTGTAGTAGTGAGTATTTTGTTCTATGTAATACTATTTCAGTTACTTTTCTGCTGTACTTTCCTCTGTCGTAGTTGTGATGGTCTGTAATATTGATAGACTATTCACTCTGTTTCTTTTACTGTCTCTTGTTTTCTTTCTGCTTAATTATATTGCATGTGTGGATGTGAATTATTTCCTGCTTTTGGTTATTTCTCGTTAGACTATTAGGTCTTGGGATTAGTCGAGGTGGGCCGGTCTCGGGTCCTGTAGGGATCTGGGGTCGAGTCATAACAAAAAATATTTTCATCCTCAAATTCAATTAAAATCCCTCAAAATTAGTGTAAACTCTTTTTCATCAAAGTCTAAAAATCTATCTCTGAGTTATGAAATTCAAAACATCTTAATCCAATCTATTCTCTTCATCATAGACAATAAAAGAGATAAATTTGATTAACAGTGAATCCTCTTCCTATTAGACTCAATCCAACATAGATAATTCAAAATTCTCAGTTAAACCTTGACTTTCAGATTGAGAGAAATCTCTTGAATGAGGGTACAATGCTGCTTTGATTGGGGCATTTACTTTGAATTCATTACTAATCTGATCATCTGATCGTCTTGAGCACCATTTATGGTGATCAAGGTGATCTAGTGATCATTTCTGAATCTATTGTGTCCTCATTTACTCTCAAATCAGTATCACTGATTATCCTTGATCAAACTACCCAAAACAAAGCTTAAATTAAGTGCATGCTTATCCACAAATTAAAAACCAAATCCAAAACCATGCATTCATTGCATTATACCTAATTTAGCAATTAAAAACCTCAAATAGCTTGATTGAATTCAATGAAAACCAAATGAACTCCAAATCATGAGATTGGGCATTAAAAGCAAATCTGAAAGAAATTGAGCAATTTGAGATAATAAAACTAGATTGGGGGTGATTGCGCAGCAATCATAGGCCCTAATCTACTTGAATTAAGTTTGATCGTAGCTTAACTTAGGAATAATGCATCCATAAGCAGCATATTTTGCAGCATAGTTGATTTGTTAGCTTTGTAAATAATAATTCTATATTATGTTCTAATTGAGAGGTAATAATAATTGCAGGTAATTTGGGGCCGTGGATGATGAATGCAACTGTACGGATCTGTTCAGAATGGCGACAGGAGTCCAACGCTTCCGAGATCATCTTGATCGGACGCCCATAGCATCCTATGGAATCTACGGAAAAACAAAGGCCAAGAGGCAAGGTGGCGAAAATCCAGACCTCAGATGCCAAATCCGACTACATTGATGGATCCGGATCAATGATCGTGGTCCAACGGTGCAAACATCAACTCGATTAGAGCCCTATAGCACCATCTACAAAGCAAAGAAGATGGATGGCCATGATGGCGCCACGTGGCACCATCATAACCACCTAGGGCCACCGCCCCCATCCACTGAAGTAGTTCGCCCATGCCTAATAAAGGAAGAGATTGTCTCAACCGTTGGATTTCCATCCAATGGCTGAGGGCAGTCAAGCGAAAAAGAGGAAATGCAACCATCGGCGTGCGTAGTGCGGAGGTTAGTACACTTGAAGATGAGTGTGAGATGCACGCTCAAATCGAACGGCATGTAAAATTGAAGAGGCTGTGCATGCGAGCGAAATTGAACCGTCAGATCTTCAATTGACGATGTAGAGGAAGACGCTTGGCGTGCGGAGGTGCGTTAGATCGACACATGCATGATAATGCGTGGCTAGATGCCTCGCCACACACAGGCACGCAAAGGTGGTGTGGCACGCGATCTCAACCGTTGATCTTCACGATGGAATGGTTAAGTTTGAATGTGCACACGCACGAGATGAGGCGATACTGAGATCAGTCTTATGATCGGACAGCTAAGAATCTAAAGCAAGCGCACGCGTGATAAAAATGAAGAGGCGGTGATCGTGCCAGCCACAGTCGTGCGATGGAGATCGGGTAGACCAGAGTGCGCCATGTGGTGCACTCTGGTTTTCCTGATGGTGCAAGCAAAGGTGTTCTGCGCGTATAAGGCGCAATTGAGGCTTTTTGAAGGTGCGATATGATCTATTGATCTCCTAATCGACAAATTTGATTGCTCTAGGGCTGTTGCACGAGTTGGAGGGCCAAATACTTGCTTTGTCTCTCATTTTTGCTATAAAAAGGACACTAGAGCCCCCATATGAAGGCAACTTCTCTAGCATCTTCTCCTCCATCTCTCCCACCAGACCTCCAAGCTTCTCCAGACTCCCTCTTCCTCTGAGGCATACATCAAGACCACCTTGGTTCACCACTGCTGCTCTCCCCGACCTCTCCAAAGGCCACCAAGGACCACTCTTGGTGCCCTTATTCTAGTAGCTTAGATAGTTATTTCAATTCTACTTTTAGTAGTACATGTTCTAATTCTAATTCTATTTGCAACTCATGATCAAACAATTGACTAATTTGTTCTATATCTATTGTGATTAGTATTTAGTTACAGTTAGTTCGAAAATCAGCATTACAATCAAATCATTTTCTGCTTCCCTGAGTTCGACCAAGCCTCACATCTCATTATATTTATTTGTTTTGACGTTTTTTCGTGCTATACTACAAGGTATCTATCCTTGAAACATGATTTTATGATTGAACAAATTGGCGTTGTTGACGGGGAGGCACGGTGATTCTTGATTTAATAACTGATTTAGTGTCTTTGTCTTTGGTGTGAAGGTATGAAACGAGGATCATGCACTCATCGAGCACGGGTGAAGACAATCAGGTGCACACGATTATCTCAGTAGGATTTTAGATTAGGGTTTGATTAGGATAGGAGTTATTTGAAAAAAAAAATAGGAGTTATTTGTTAGGTAGTTATGAGTTGCTTTGCCTAGAACAAAAAAAAAAGAAAAAAAATTATTATTATTAATTTTAAAAACTCGGCCAGAAATTGAATGCGAATTTAAAAATTCATTTGCTGTGTTTCTAGTGGTATAAAATTTTGAAATTCAGGCAAGAACTATATTTTCAAGTTATCTTTCTAACGCCACTATTTTCAAAAAAGAATTTAACTTATGGAATTTTTAAAAATTCATGAAGTACATAGGGGTCAGATAGACTGAAAATGAGATTTTTCTGAACTTAAAAAATTAATTTCGAATAGCACACAAATATGATTGACCCAAAAATGGTGGGGTTTGAAAGATAATCAAGTTAGCCTTCATTCTCATATTTTTTTTGAATTTTTGGATCACATTTTATACAGTTTCAAAAAGAAAAACTAATAGAGGGTCAAAATCTCAAATCTGACCCTCTATTTGTTAAAAATTCACATATATTTATTTGAGACATTAAAAATTCTAAAAAAATACTTTGAAAAGCTTATTGAGAAAGGAATCTTCTTGCTAATTTTCAGATCATTTTGATTCCAATTTTATCTGAGACTATTTCTTTGATTTGTGGTCCGAAAAACTTAGAAGTGCATGAGTCCCATGACCACATTGGAATAGCTTGGACTCAATCGAGATTAGTGGTTAGTCGATGAGTTGAGTCACCTTGTAAACCACTCATCACATACCAAATTGAAGAAAAGGTTAAAAAAATCATAAAGAATATCTTAATAACCTACATTTATCCTTTGACTATTGGGTGGTCTTAACCTCTTTTGTCAAACCTGGTGACTGAGCTTGCGGGGTAGTGTCAAACGACTGTGTCTAAGGAGTACAAAGGAATCGAAGGCAAAAATCGAAGGAAGAACCTTCCTCTTAGTCCTCTCGTAAACAAACTGGTCAGGTTAGCTTAAGAGGTTGGGATCATTTTTAGTCGGTTTCTCGACAAATTCTCTTCAATAATTCAAACCTGAACGAAAAATCTGGTCGTCTGATTCTAAAGGACCAATCTGATTAACAAGGCCTTAGCCTTATTTGGCATGGTTACACCAATCCTTATTATTGGTGTATGCAAGGAAGAAGGTCTTTAAGACCTAAACTAGTTGTACCTTGGGAACCAATCCCAAGGCGGCGAAGGTAACTTTCACCCGACCCCTTCTTCCCAACCCTCATCCTCCTATCAATTAAGTGAAATGGCTAATACTGGCCCTACACCTAGTCAGGGCCCTGAAAATCTTGACCTAATGACTCATCTAGAAGCCATGGCGAGGAATCTGAATAGAGATATGAGCAGAGTATTGACAAGATTCTCACCACTCTGGACAAAATGCAGCATCCACCACGTGGAGAACAACTGTAGGACTTCTATGATTCGGAGGCTATGATTTTGGCACCTCAAGTCTGGATTCTTGCAGGTGGAGATGCATTTGAGTTGAAGCCGAACATAATAAGTCTGATTTAGACTCATTTTCATGGAAACTCGAATGACGATCCCTTCCAACACATAGAGGATCTGAGTCAAATTGCATAATCAGTTCGACCTAGAAATGTTGATATAGGGATTGTTCTCATGAAGCTTTTTCCTTTCTCTCTCAAAGATAAAGCTTCTTATTGCTTCAAGACCATCGGGAGGCCGATTAGAACCTAGGAGGAATTACATCATGAATTCCTCCAAAAGTTCTTCCTGATTGGTCGAACAAATGAGATGAGGAGTGCAATTAAGACTTTCTCCTAAGGACTAGGGGAGAAATTGCATGATGCTTAGGATAGATTTCACTATCTTCTCAGGAAATGCCGGTACCATGGTGTACCCAGATGGCACCTTGCACAATTCTTTTACCATGTGCTGGATGACACACATCGGTACCTGGTTGATGCATCTAGTAGCGGGAATTTCCTCGCAAAGGATGAGAACAGCGCATTCGAACTGTTCTAGTCCCTAGTAGAGAACTTGATGAATGTTGCATCTATGAACCAGTTCAAGCGACTTGGACAACAACGAGTTAGTGTCCATGAAGCTCACGCTAAATCTACTCGAGCTGATATGGACATTATCACCAAGAAGCTGGATAAGGTGGATCTGCTCGACAAGAAGCTCGATAAAGTGATTCGAGATCAACATGTATTTCCTGGAAATACAGTTGCATCCCAGTCTTCTTTTGCATCCCAAGCCCATCTTGCTCGAGTACATCTACTCACTTGGGATGCATCTTCTCCATCTTCACGGGATCCTGCATATCAGGAACCCGTGAATAATCTAGATCTAGCACCATACAATCAGGGTTATGCACTCGATGACGATTCTAGTGCGTATTCCTTTAATGAATATGCATCTCAGACATCTTCAGCCTACGAAGATGTCAATACTATCCAAGCTTACGGGCGTAATCTATGAACCAATTCGAGTGACCTAGACAGCAACGAGTTAGTGTCCATGAAGCTCACGCTAAATCTGCTCGAGTTGATATGGACATTATTACCAAGAAGCTGGATAAGGTGGATTTGCTCGACAAGAATCTCAACGAAGTGATTCAAGCTCAACATGTATTTGCTGGCAATAAAGTTGCATGCCACTCTTCTTTTGCATCTCGAGCCCCTCCTGCTCGAGTACATCTGCTCACTCGGGATGCATCTTCTCCATCTTCACAATATCCTACATATCAGGAACCCGTGAATAATCTGGATCTGGCACCATACAATCAAGGTTACGCACCCGATGACGATTCTAGTGCATATTCCTTTGATGAATATGCGTCTTAGACATCTTCGGCCTATGAAGATGGCAATACTATCCAAGGTTATGGGCGTAAAAACTTGTGTCCGAAGACATATAATCCTGATTGGCACCATCATCCTAACTTTCCCTGGTCTGGTAACTCACAGAGACCAAATCAAGATCCACACTACCAAACCAGACAATATGGGAATGCGCAAAACACATACCTGAGGTAGCAGCCATTCCCGTCTCAGCAGCAATGCTCCTACTTATCATCCGCTACATCAAGCTGCCAATCACCCTCCAAGGTGGGCTGACCCTTTCAAGGCGTTCAGAGAAGAATTGAAGGAATCTTCGCATCAATTGAATTATGACAATTTGAAATTCATGAAAATAATGGCGGATCAAATTCAAAGCACTCAAAATACGTAGAACCAGTTGCTATAGGAACATAGAACGCAAGGAGCCTTGCCTTCCCAACCAGTCCCTAACCCAAGATATGTACAGAACTGGGGTGCCCCACCTAGGTTCTAGGCACCACAGGGATAGGCACATGCAATATTACAAGTGCCTCCCGTACCTTATGGCTATGTTTCAAGTCAGCTGGCCTTATCATCGAATCCCGCCTAATCTATCCCTTCTGCTCCTCCCCCACCTCATAGACAGTATGCTGATGCAAATGCTGTCACACTAAGGAGTGGAAAAGCTACAAAAGAGCCACCATGTAGGCAGGCGGGTCATGATACTCCTCAGGCTAGCTCCTCTTCCTATTCTATTCCTTCAAAGGAGCAACTTAAGGAAAAGAAATCAATCATTGAGATCACCGGCATCCCTTTACCCTTCCCTAGAACCTTAATGCATGAACCTAAAGGAAAGATAAAGGGAATCAAAAGCATTGAGGACTTAAAGGCAATCTTCAAAGAGGTTCACATTAAGGTTCCCCTCCTTGATTCCATTGATCACATTCCTACTGTCGCTAAATTCTTTAAAGAATATTGTACACCCAAGCGACAACCGAGGAAGACCAATAAGGTGGTATTGTCCAAGGAAGCTAGTGCAGTCATTTTGTCTAACCTGCCACCTAAGAAGAAAGACCCAGGGACCCACTCATTTCCTCTAAGCTACATGATACTCCTTTTGACTGGACTTGCTTGATTTGGGTTCAACCATTAATTTAGCTCCCACTGTTGTTTTTGACCACTTCCAATTTGGGGAGCTAAAACCCACTTTGGTCACTATCCAGTTGGCTGATAGATCAGTCAACGTGCCCCGAGGTGTGGTAGAGAATGTCATTGTAAAAATCCATGGGCTCTGCTTCCTAGCGGATTTTTTCATCTTGGATATGGACATTCCTCCTAGTCTCCGTGATGCACCTATCATTTTAGGCCACCCATTTCTAGCGACCGCCCAGGCTAACATTAACTGTGCATCCAGGTGTATGGAGATTGCCCTGGGGGATGAAAAACTCAGATTGGATATTTTCAAGGCAAACAAGAACCCACATTGTAATTTTATTGAGGACTCAGATGATGATGAATCTGAGCACTGTGGGAACATAGAACTTCTTGGTAAATTAACTCCGCACACAGCTTTTGTTGGGCTCAATGATTTGAGTTATAATAATTCTGACACCATGGTGAACATTGATCAGCCAAAGGCAATTGACGAGACACATGATTTAGATTCTGAGATATCTGAAATGGAATTTCCTAAAACCCTCATGACAAGCTTAGATGATAAATACATTGATTTACATGAGATTCCATACCTCCATGGGGTTGATTTCAAATTTTCAAAGAATCCAATCGAAGTTCAAGAAGAATATGATAAAAACCCTATTTTTGATTGTGAGGAAAATCTGAAAAATCTTGAGGCATTTTTGGATTTTGGGTCAGATGAATCTATTACATCTTTGCTATTGGGTTCTGATATCGAGGATTTCACAAAAGCCACAAAATGGAAAGTGAAAGAATTTGAGGCTTTATTGTATCTAGATTCTAATTTTCCATGCCTTGGGGATAATGTATTGCCGCCCATTGCATTTGAGGATTTGCACCATAAATAGAATTTAGGCGATTTGTACAAGATTTCTGATCAACCTAGGGATGGCACTGAATTGAGCGAATCTAGAGCAGTTGGGATGGAACACTGGATCTTATTCGACACACCTACTCTGCAACCACCCACAACCACATCCACTCATGAAATGGTTCCTTGTACCATTTCAGATTACACCACTCGGGTCCCTCCTTTCATTTTCCACCACTTTTAGGACTTGTATGACTTGTTTCCCACTCTCAACATATCCACCTCATTTGCATTACTCATACACCACTCTTCAAGGCTGCCACTTGCTACCTATCACCCTAGCACCCAGATTTATTTCTCTTGTAGCACCTGGCTATAACCAATTCCAATCCCTGATTTGTTATTTTGCCAACCTTGTAGGCTTGGTATTCACGAGCAGTTGCTCTACATTTTTGGCCCATTATGACGATGGAACTCCAAGTGCTTACCATCTTGACTCTGTCTCCTATAATCATTGATCCATCTAATGGAGTTTCTCCTAGTTGGAGGCGTTACACTCTGCATTTATCTACCTTCAATACATAGCCTATTTCATTTTGGCATATTAGTCTATTTTGTGATTATCATTGTAGTGTTGGCATTCGCTGAATGATGAATCAGAAGCAATTCCAGGTGATCTCTACCCACTTACTACCTGTCTTAATTCATTTTCTCTTATTCATGCATGAAGACATGCAAAAACTTAGGCATGGGGGGGTAGTACATATAAACTGAAAAAAATTTCTGCCAATACTTTAGGAAATAGATCTTTTTATCAAGAGGTTTTAGTAGGGATTTATTCGTTAGTTAATTCCTGAACTTAGAATCCAGTACAATTTCACACTTGCTTGTAGATTTGCAATGGTTTCACTATGAAGACCGATAAACATCTTTAGTTTGTCAAGAAGAAGCATTGCTTCTTTTCCTGAACCTTCAAATAGTAATTAGGGAGTCAGGCAAATCATCCTCTAGTAGATCCACCAAACAATTTTGAGGTGAGAGTAGAGAGTCTACTGGTGCTCTAAGTTTAGTACAAGGAATCTTAATTTCTGGGTAATTGGATAATGATATTTGGAATTAGGCTTAGTTTTCGTTCTCAGTTCCTGCGTACAAATTCTTTGTGTGAATCTTTGTGAGAGCCACCGAATAAGGCAATACACAAAGAGCAGCTTCTAATAAAACTAAGACTAAGGTGGATGGTCACAACTGTTCTTTACAGAATCCTTAGCTGAAGGAGAGTGTTAATGTCAAGGTCAGAAATACATTGTCCTATCCATTTCTTTCTCGGTGCCTAGAAGAGGCACTTCTACCAAA
Organism: Thalassia testudinum; assembly: GCA_037157565.1. NCBI lineage: Eukaryota > Viridiplantae > Streptophyta > Magnoliopsida > Alismatales > Hydrocharitaceae > Thalassia > Thalassia testudinum. The sequence continues at coordinate 155,084,902 of JAZHRO010000031.1, forward strand.
TAAGCTGCCTGATATCCTTTTGAACATAACTAATCCAGAATAATGTCTCGTGAATAAAAGTGTATATGTCATGTTGCATTACGTTGTGTTGGTAGATTTATATGTGAAAAAAAAAAAGAAAAAAAAGAAGAAAAAGTAGTAAAAAGAGTTTGAAGAGAAAAGAAAAAAAGGAAAAAAAAAGAAAAAAGGATGTTGAGTTGCATTTATTTCATTTTATGGCAACCACATTGAGGCAACAATACCAGTTACCCTTACGATCCACCAAATACAGCCTTGACCTACTTTTTTTATATTTCTGACTTAGTTATAGGGTTATCAGAACTTAATTGAAGTGTAATGCCATGAGAGACCACCAAACATAGTTACAAATCTGGTGAGATGTGAGCTCAAAAAGAAAAAAAGAAAAAAAACTAAGAAAAGAGAAGGAAAGGGAGAGAGAGAATGAGTACAAAGGAACTTAAGAGAGCACAGTTTTTCTGCCTTTCTCTAAGTTGATTTATTTGATAGTCTAGAAATCTAGGTTCTATAATACTAGTCTATATGTAGCACCAGAGGAGTGTGAGACACCAAATACAAATCCACTTGACTCAGTTATCTTCTACCTAAGTCAAAAGCTGGGGCTAAATTGGAGATTATTTCATTTCCCCGAAGGAAGAAGTTTGCATATTCCAATAGAGTTTTACTAAGGGTCAAGTACGAGCTTCAGATGTGGATCAACTTTTTGCTTGGATCTATTGCATAGGCTACAACACAATACTTTCACAATTATCTAGATTCCTAAATTTTTAGATGAAAACAAAAGAAATATATCTCTAGTCAAACTTTTGATAGAATGCATTTAGCCTTGTATTTGCTAGGGATTAGCAAGATTTAGGCATGGGGGTATGATTGCATAGCAATCATAGGTCCTAATCTACCTGAATTAAGTTAGATCGTAGCTTAACTTAGGAATAATGCATGCATAAGCATCACATTTTGCATCATAGTTGATTTGTTAACTTTGTAAATAATAATGCTATATTATGTTATAATTGAGAGGTAACAAAAATTGCAGGTAATTTGGGGCTGCGGATGATGAATGCAACCATATGGATCTGTTCGGAATGACGACAGGAGTCCAACGCTTCTAAGATCGTCTTGATCGGATGCCCGTAGCATTCTATGGAATCTGAGGAAAAACAAAGGCCAAGAGGTAAGGTGGTGAAAATCCAGACCTCAGATGCCAAATCCAACCACACGGATGGATCCGGATCAACGATCACGGTCCAACGGTGCAAAAATTAACTCGATCGGAGCCTTACAGCATCATCTACAAAGAAAAGAAGATGGATGGCCACGATGGCACCACGTGGCACCATCATAACCACCTAGGGCCACCACCTCCATCCACTGAAGTAATTCCCCCGTGCTTTGTGGGCCGTTGGATCGTCATCCAATGGCCAGAAGAGCACCATGTTGCCTTTCCCACTCCACCTAATAAAGGAACAGATCGTCTCAGCTGTTGGATTTGCATCCAACGGCTAAGGGCAGTTGAGTGGAAAAGAGGAAACGCAACCATTCGCTCGTAGTGCTGTGGTTAGTGCACTCAAAGATGAGCGCGAGACGCATGCTCGAATCACACGATGTGTAAGCCGATGCGTGCGAGCGAAATTGAACCGTTAGATCTTCAATCAACGGTGTAGAGGCGAACGCTTGGGGTGTAGAGGTGCGTTGGATCAACACGCGCGTGATAACACACTGCTGGATGCCCTGCCACACGGGGGCATGCAAAGGCGGTGCGGCGTGTGATCTCAACTGTTGATCTTCACGATCGAATAGTTAAGTTTGAATGCACATGAGGACAAGATGAGGCGGTACGTAGATCAGTCTAAGTCATTCGATCGTAAGATCGAACGACTAAGAATCAAAAATGAGTGCACGCGTGATAAACATGAAGAGGTGGTGAGTGCATGGACCATAGCCGTGAAATCGAGATAGGGCGGACCAGAGCGTGCCACATGGTGCAACCAGAGGCATTCCGTCGTATGAGGCTCAATCGAGGCTTTTTGAAGGCACTATCTGATCTGTTTATCTCCTGATTGACAGATCTGATTGCTCTAAGGTTGTTGCACGAGTTGGAGGGCCAAATATCTGCTTTGTCTCTCATTTTTACTATAAAAAAGGACCCTAGGGCCCCCATGTGAGCCATCTCCTCCAGCATCTTCCCCATCTCTCCCTCCAGACCTCTAAGCTTCTCCAGACTCCCTCTTCCTCTAAGGCATACATCACAACCACCTTGGTGCACCGCTGCTGCTCTCCCCAACCTCTCCAAAGGCCACCGACCACCCTTGGTGCCCTCATTCTGGTAGCTTACGTAGTTATTTTCAATTCTAGTTTTAGTAGTACATGTTCTAGTTCTAATTCTATTTGCAGCTCATGATCAAACAATTGCCTGATTTGTTCTATATCTATCATGATTAGTATTTAGTTATAGTTAGTTTCAAATCAGTATTGCAATCAAATCATTTTCTACCTCTGTGAGTTTGACCGGGACTCACATCTCGTTATATTTATTTGTTTTGACGTATGTTCATGCTATACTATGACATATCTATCCTTGAAAAGTGAATTTATGATGAAACAAATTGGCATCATTGCCAGGGAGGCACGAAAATTCTTAATTTAATACCTGATTTAGTGTATTTGTCTTTGGTGTATAGGTATGAAATGAGGATTCGTGCACACATAGAGTGCAGGTGAAGATAATTAGGTGCACATGATCATCTCAGTAGGCTTTTTTTTTTTTTTTGAAAAGAAAAGGAAAGTTATCGAATCGCCGATAGCAATCCAGGAGAGCTATTATTGATTATATGAAACAAAAGGATTACAAAATTGAACCCCACATATGTATGAGATTCTAGCAATTGTTTACAATGTTATCCACACTCATTGGACTCTCTTAAAACATTTTCTCATTTCTAGCTCTACATACCGACCATAAAACAACCACCATGGGCACATATGGCTTATTAGAAATTAAAAAGAGCTCCATAGATCCTCACACGTGGGAATTGAATCCCTACAGATCTTCCTCCAAACACTATCTGTTATCATGCATGTAGAAAAAATATGATGACTGCAATCATTATGTAAGCCACACAAATGACAAAAATGAGCAGGAGTGCCCATTCTCCTATGCCACAGATCTCCGTTATCAAACCATCTCTTCTACATAGCCAAAAAAAAATTTACACTTTCAATGGGATTTTCAATTTCCATATTTTTCTCCCTACTTCATCCACCTTCGCCGACCTTGATGAAAAGATGAGTTTCTCATAGGCAGTTGCTAACGAGAAAGTCCCATCCCACTTGTATGTATCACATTCCTTTGGTGTAGATCTAAAAGCGGCAAGTTCCTGCAGGAGACATTCATTTTTTGCTAGTGTTCTTGTTCCATGGTCATTCCCCACATCACTATTTATCATCCAGTTCTCTGAAGTCATGTCCCAATAATCACATACTATAGCATTTTTATTGGGAGCAACCGAATATGCAAGAGGGTACCAGTCTTTATCGTCCCACTAGGAAGCCGTTTATCCAACCAGAATCTAAAGCTTCTCCCATCTCCCAAGACTGATTTGAAAAGATTCCAATTATCAGCCAAAGCACGCACCACAGAAGCCCAAAAAGGAGACGGCTTATGAGGATTTAAACGGCTCTTCTCATCAATTGCCACCCCATAGCTATCATGTAGGATCTTTGTCCAAAATTTTTGTTCCCCTGAAGCAATCGAACTGCCCATTTCAACAACAAAGCATCATTGAACTCTTTGAGAGATCTGATTCCCATACCACCATACTTCCGAGGAGAACAAATTGTATCCCATTTAACAGGTTGGAAGAAGGTACCTTGGTGAGCATCCCCTTTCCAGAACAACCTTTTGTGCATAACATCAAGTTTTTTCCAAATTGACTTTGGAGCTCGGAAGATGGAGAAGAAGACTGGAATAGAAGTGATAATTGAATTTAGCAAGATAAGCCTCCCTCCTTTAGATAGGTAACAGCTACTCCAGCCTTCAAGCTTCGTAGCCACCTTCTAAAAAAGAAACGTCCAATCAGTTTTCTTCATTTTTTTTGCATTTCAATGGCAGACCCAGATATTTGATTGGCAGTGATACCACAGGCATGCACAAGATGTTGGAAATGTCATTCTGATCACTACCATTCATACCAAAATAAACCAGGGAGGATTTGCTTCCATTTAGTTCAGCCCAGAAATTTCACCTAATATATTGACCATATAATATAACACATGTGCTTCCCTCTTCCCACCTTCCACAAAAAAACTGTGTCATCTGCATATTGGAGAATGGGGGCCAATGCCCTTCTATTTGTCATCGAGTAACCCCTTATCATCTCGTCAGCTGCCAACTTGCATGCATATCTTGCTAATGTATCTACTGCAAAATTAAAAATCAGTGGGGCCAAGGGGCAACCTTGCCGCACCCCACACTAAGGCTAGATCCAGGCTCGACAAGGTTTGCCATTTATCAAGGGGGAATAGGAGGCAGTCGTGATGCACCATTTCACCCATTGGATCCAGAGGGGAGGAAATTTTCTCTTTTTAAGAATTTCCCAAAGGTATGACCATGATATTGAGTCATATGCTTTAGAAAAGTCTACCTTCCATAGGAAGGCCTTAGTCCTTCACCTATGCCACCCCATAACCATTTCTTGAGCCATAATGAATGATTCCTACAGTGACCTCTTAGGTAAAAATGCAGACTGGACAGGCATTACCAGATCTTGCAACACAACACGAATTTTGTTGATGATGAGATAAATAGAATTAGACAATGTAATAGGCCTATAATCTAAAAAATTCTCAACACCCAACTTCTTTGGCAACAAGAACAAGTAAGACTTGTTAAGTCTTTCAAATCCGAAGTTACTCATTTCAAACTCATGTATAACATCCATCACTTCCTCCTTAAGGATGCTCCACATCTCCTTGTAGAATAGAACTTGAACCCCATCCGATCTAGGAGCTCCCTCATTGTTCAAACCTCTGATAGCTGCTTCAGCTTCCTGTTTAGTGAAGGGGGCAACTAGCATAGCAGGTTGTTCAGCGTTGACACCTGGGAAAGCAGCCGAAGCCATCCTCCATGAGCCTCTTGGTGCTACCTTAGCTGTTTCTTTAAAATAACGAGCAGCTTCAGTTCTAATCTCGTGAGTGGAGGTAATGGTTCTCTCACCCACTTTGATAGAGGAGATGAGATTGACTCTTCTTCTAGCACTAGCAACAAGATGAAAATATTTCGTATTTGCATCTCCTTCCTTGAGCCAAAGTTGTCTGGACCTCTCACGCCAATCCATCTCTTTCTTTAGATCCTCCTCCCCAATAACCTGCTGCCAAAATTTCCTCAACTCCTACTCCTGGGAACTAAGAGCCACCATGCATTGTTTTGAGTCAAGCCTTTGAACCTTATTAGCCAATGCCTCAACTCTCTTATGCTCCCTGATAACTGTCATAGTCTACCCATACTCCTTTAACATTATACGCATATCTACTAGCTTAGATGCAAATTTTTGAGTAGCCGAACCAGTGACAATCTTGCTTTTCCACCAGCTGGATAGCATGTCTTTAAAACCTTCTTCTATGAACCACGACTTTTTGAGTTTGAAGTAAGAACCAACATCAGCACTCACCCCACAATCCCACACAATTGGCATATGGTCAGAGAATGGCCTATCTAGGCTCATGGTAGACGACAACTAGAACTTATCCAAGAGGCTAGAGTTGCCAAAGAACCTGTCCAACTTGGATAAGAGCCCACTTCCATTTCTCCAAGTAAATTCCACCCCATTAACTGGATATTCAGTGATGCCCAAACTCTTCATAGTCAATTGAAACCCTACCATAGATCCATCTGTGTTGCCACCAGGTCTGTCCCCACTTGAAAGGGAACAATTAAAGTCTCCGCCGACAAGCCATGGCACCTCTTGAACCTTCTGATGTACTGCAGTGAGGTCATCCCACAGTTCCACCCTGCTTGCTATTGAACATGGTCCATAAACACACAAAATGAACCAATCCAATCCACCCAGATGAGTTTGAAAACTACAGGTAAACACATGTCTGTCCCGGTGTATTTTAGACAATTTAATATTGGATTTCTTCCACCAAACAACCATCCCACTCGATCTGCCATTTGCTGCCATCCCCACGCACTCAGCTCTCCCAGATTGCCTCAAGGAATTCCAGACTAGGCTGTTTTCGTCATCTATGTGTGTCTCTTGAATAAATGCACAATCAATCTCGCACTCCAAAAGATATCTGATAAGGGAAGCTCTTCTCACTTTGTTGCGCAACCCACGCACATTCCACATTAAGATCTCATCCCTTACATTGCTGATCTCCCTGAGCCAAATTTTCCACACATTCAACCATAATGGATTTTGCAACAGCCTCCTCCTGGATGGGACTCAACTTCTCCTTCCTTCTTCTCCTAAGCATGTAAGGAGAGCGCCCAACCCCCCTCTTGTGGCTGGCTCCTTTCCCAAATTTTAGATCTTTAGGCACAAGGAGAGGCATTTGATTCACATCCCTAAGGACCTTTCTGCCACTGCTGACAACTGTTTGAGTCCCCGTAATCACATCCCTGCAATTGGAGGAATGACCAGGGTTCTCATGTGGGTGGTTTGCACTCCCCATAGCAGTGTCATCAGCCATAGTCATCTGATCCCTCTCCAGGACTTCCTCGTGGCAGTCTTTCCATTTCTTTGGCTCAGGCGCCTCATCTAAAGGCTTACGACCCTCTGGCTCCTCCTGCTGTATCTCATTAGATTGTTCATCAGACACCTTGTTCTGACCTGGTTCTGGAAGTATAAATTCCTGCCCTACCACCGACAAACGAATAAGCCACGAACACCCACCACATCTAAGGATGATTTTGTCAGGCATTGACCCACTTCTACAAACCTCAGCATTGATTTGCAGTATACGGGCATCACCTTCCCCAATTGTGATCTCAATATCATCAAGAATAGACGCAAATTCTGCAATCATCTTGGACACCACCCCTCTTGATCTCAAATGCAGAGGCAGACCCTTGATCTCTAGTGTCACCTGCCTAGTGCCCGTTCTCTAGGGAGGGCGATCAGGGAGTGCCCCATCAAAGGGAGAGACCAGCCTCCATAGCACACTAATATTCTCAAAGGTACTCGAGCAAAAGTGTAGCCTCTCCACATCTAACATGCCCAGACCAAAAACAAGAAAACGGGTCTGGGATAACACAGCAATCTTCCAACCCCATGAGACAGGGGATAAGGAACTCACCAATTGATAGAATTTTTCGACAGTAGGGTTGCCAATCATAACTTCACCGATCATTGCACCCCTCAGCATCATCTCCGCAGATAGGATATCCTCAGAGAAGGGGATCTCCATATCAATCATATGGCCAATCTGCGTCGGCGGTGGCGGTAGCCAAGGCTCCTTCATTACCTCTTGTTTCGGGTGTGGAGGGTCCATCTTCATACGCTGCAGCCATACCCTTGTGCACGAGTCATGTTTGTGCCCGTCTCCCCCACACGCCAAACACACAAGGGGATTTCTACACACCGCCACCATGTGCCCTCTTCGTCTGCACCGATAGCAGAAAACCTCCCCATTCGTCCTCTTCCAGCCCTCACTCAAAACAAATCTGGTTGCCCTACCCTCGTGGGTCTGCCATCTCCTCTCCCTCCTTCGCCAATTTCTCGATCTCCATGTCTTCCAGACCCCCCCATCTCCAGCCCTAGTCGCACCCTCACCGTCGCCTCCCGTCGATCATTGCCACACCCTCACCATTTTTGCTGAGTTGGGTTATCTATCTCAGTAGGCTTTTAATTAGGTTTTGACTAGGATATGACTTATTTCAAAAAAAAAATAGGAGTTATTTGTTAGGTAGTTAGGAGTTTCTTTGCCTTGAAAAAAAAATTAAAAAAATTATTATTACTATTTTTAGAAACTCGGCCAAAAATTGAATGCAAATTTAAAAATTCATTTTCCATGTTTCTAATAGTTGAAAATTTTTGAAATTTGGGCAGGAACTATATTTTTAAGTTATCTTTCCAATGCTACCATTTTCAAGAAAAAATTCAAATTTTGAAATTTTTAAAAATTCACAGAGTACACAGGGGTCATATAGAATGAAAATCAGATTTTTCTAAACTTCAAAAATTAATTTCAAATAGAACACGAATCAGATTGACCCAGAAATGGTGGGGTTTGAAAGACAATTAAGTTAGCTTTCATTCCCATATTTTTCCTAAATTTTTGGATCGCATTTGATACTATTTCAAAAAGAAAAACTAACACAAGGTCAAAATCTCAAATCTGACCCCCTATTAGTTAAAAATTCATATATTTTTATTTAAGATAGTAAAAATTCTAAAAAAATACTCTCTGAAAAGCTTATTGAAAATGAAATCTTCTTGCCAATTTTCATATCATTTGGATTCCGATTTTATCTGAGACTATTTCTTTGATTTATGGTCTAAAAAACATAGAAATGCATAAGCCTTAGGACCACATTGGACTAGCCTGTACTCAATCGAGACGAGTGGTTAGTCGAGTCACCTTGTGGACCACTCACCACATACCAAATTTAATTCAAGGTTAAAAAAATCATAAAGAATATCTTAATAACCTGCATTTGTCCTTTGACTACTGGGTGGTCTCAACCTCTTTTGCCAAACCTGCTGGTTAAGCTTGTGGGGTAGTGTCAAACAACTGCGTCTAAGGGGTACAAAGGAACCGGAGGCGAAATTCGAAGGAAGAACCTACCTCTTAGTCTCCTCGTAAACAGACTAGCCGGGTTAGCTTAAGAGGCGGGGATCATTTTCAGTCGGTTTCTCGACAAATTTTCTTCAATAATTCAAACTTGAATGGAAAATTTGGTCATATGATTCTAAAGGACCAATCTGATTAATAAGGCCTTAGCCTTGTTTGGCTTGGTCACACCAACCCTTATTGTTGGTGTATGCAAGGAAGAAGGTCTTTAAGACCTAAACTAGTTGGACCTTGGGAAACAATCTCAAGGTGGCAAAGGCAACTTTCGCCTGACCCTTCTTCCTAACCCTCATCGTCCTCTCGATTAGCTAAAATGGCTAATCCTGGCCCTAGACCTTGTCAGGGCCCTGAAAATCTAGACCCAATGGCTCATCTGGAAGCTAGGCTCGAGGGATCTAAACAGAGATATGAGCAGAGTATTGACAGGATTCTCACCACTCTGGACAAGATACAGCATCCACCACGTGGAGAACAACTGCGGGACTTCTATGATCCAGTGGCCATGATTTTGGCACCTCAAGTCTGGATTCCTACAGGAGAAGTCGCATTCAAGTTGAAGCCGAACATAATAAGTCTGATTCAGACTCATTGTCATGGAAACTCGAATGACGATCCCTACTAGCACATCGAGTATTTGAGTCGAATTGCAGAATCAGTTTGACCCAGAAATGTTGATATAGTGATTGTTCTCATGAAGCTTTTTCCTTTCTCTCACAAGGATAAAGCTTCTTATTGGTTCAAGACCATCGGGAGGACGATTGGAACCTCGGAGGAATTACATCGTGAATTCTTCCAAAAGTTCTTCCTGATTGGTTGAACAAATGTGATGAGGCATGCAATTACGACTTTCTCCCAAGGACCAGGCGAGAAATTGCATGACGCCTAGGATAGATTTCACGATCTTCTCAGGAAATGCCCACACCATGGTGTACCCAGATAGAACCTTGCACAATTCATTTACAATGGGCTGGATGACACACATCAGTACTTGGCCAATGCATCTAATGGCGGGAATTTCCTCGCAAAGGACGAGAACAGCGCATTCCAATTGTTCGAGTCCCTAGCAGAGAACTCGATGAATGCCGCATCTATGAATGAATTCCAATGACGTAGACAGCAACGAGTTAGTGTCCATGAAGCTCACACTGAATCTACTTGAGCTAATATGGACATTATCACCAAGAAGCTGGATAAGGTGGATCTGCTCGATAAGAAGCTCTATGAAGTGATTCAAGCTTAACATGGATTTCCTGGCAATTCAGTTGCATCCTAGTCTTCTTTTGCATCCTAAGCCCCTATTGCTCGAGTACATCCACTCACTCGGGATGCATTTTCTCCATCTTCACTGGATCCTGCACATCAGGAACTAGTGAATAATTTGGATTTGGCACCATACAATCAGGGTTACGCACCTGATGACGATTCTAGTGCGTATTCCTTTAATGAATATGCATCTCAGACATCTTCGGCCTACAAAGATGTTAATGCTATCCAAGGTTACGAGCGTAATAACCCATATTCGAAGACATAAAATCCTGATTGCACTAGCATCCTAACCTTTCCTAGTCTAGTAACTCATAGAGACCAATTGTGTGCTCAATTTGCAAATGGATCATCAATTTTCATTAATGAATAGAATATCTCATTTTATAACCTAATTTTGCATTTTTAACACAAATTGAATGTTTTAGGTCATTTCTGTTAATTCCTACACTTAACCCATTTCTTGTGCTAATATGTAGTGTTTAACCAAGTTTCTAGCCTAACTTGAGCATTTTAGCCATGATGAGCCACACCTCATCATACCCCTATGCTTAGGTTTTGCTAGTCCCTTAGCAAACAACTCATTAAGTGCAAAGCAATTTAGGCATTAGCTAGGTAAGTGTGATGAGATATCTATTTTTCTTTTCTCAATTTATTGAGTGTTTAGAGATGATCTTTAAGCTGAAAGATTTTCTGATAAGCCAATTGTGTTTATGTCTGGACATTGTGAGAACCTGTTGCTTAGGAAGACTAACCAGAACTTAAGACTGATATGACATAGACCATCTCTCGATCAACTAGGACTCTTGATATTTAAACCTTAAGTGCCATTTTCAGGACTCAAAGGGCTTTACAAGACAGAGAAACTAAGTGGTCATGGCTGTGCTCAGTGATAGGTCAGGACTAACTAGGTGAACTTTAAAACTCAACCCGTGGTTTCACATCTTTTTAAGTCCAGGTTGGTCCTTGCTTCAGCTCATGTCTTCGGATCAACTCTCAAAAATCGAGGAAGACTCAAAGCCAACTCTTATTGTGTTGTGACTCAAAGAATATTTAGTAGAAATAGGGTATTTGTATTGCACCCTAAAAATATTTTTGGAGGGAAACTATTTACAAGACTTGAAGAACATATTTGACTTATTTTAAAGAATGTCTTTTATGAAAATTCTTTTTTGACCTTTTCTGATCCTTTTTTTCACAAATAAATGTCAGTATGTCTTCGACAACTTTATTTGGTAGAGCACACTTATTTGGTGGGTGAGTTCTTTGGTGGAAAGAGGTTCTCCTAAATACAAGACTAAAGACTAGGACAAAGAGTCTACCTGCATGCACAGGTAAGGACTCGACATTTCCTAATGAACACTAGGGTTGAATTTCAAATTCACAAGATCTTTCCTGACACTGTGTAGTGTAAACCAAGGTTACTTAAACTCCTAAACCAAAGAAAATCAGCGAATCCTGTACTGGTGACTTTTGTATACGAATACGTCCTAAATTAGGAGTGATCGTTGTCTATCTTATCAAAGCTTAAAGTATATTAAAATAAAGCCTAAGTGAATCAAGCTATAATGGCCCGGAAAGTCTAACCAGCAAAGGTTTAATGTCTATAAACACTTATTATATTTTTATTTTCAGCTATAAGATCATAATTAAATTCTTATAATTCTTTCAAAGTTTTTCTCTCCTCAATTTCTGTGTTAGAGTTCTCCCTCAACAATAAAGTTCAATAGGCCCTTTATTGTATTTTTGATTTTTTTTTTGGTTTTTTTTTTTTGTGTTTTTGACTTTGTAGTTTTTTTTTCAAATTTTTTTCAAAATTTTTAATTTTTGTAGTATTTTTGATAATACTATACTATATACACTACAGGTGTGTTCATGATTGCATTTTAGAAAAAGATTTCACCATTTACACCCCCTCATGCTTAAATGATGCAATGTCCTTATTGTATGAATAGGGTTGATGCAAATGTATGCTCTGCTTTTCATTATCATAGACTGGGTGATGGAATGAAGTCAGAATGAGGAGATAAAAATCTTTGTGCGGACGATTTCAAGTCTGATACAAGATCAGAGTGGAAAGTCAGGCTAAGTAGTGAAATGCATGACATATGTGATTATGAATGTATGCTAAAAATGTAAGGATAGACACTTAATGCAAGAAATGGAAAATAAGAAAGGTGAAAAGAGCTATATACAAAAGATAGGTTTGCTAAGTTTTACGCCTTCAGCTAGGCGCAAACCCAGATGGTATTTCAAAGTATTGGAGCAAAATGATAGAATTGACAAGTCTGAGATCATGCAGCTCAATGAAAGGTTTTAGTCTTTGTCCATTAACAGTGAAAGGTTCAGATTTGTCAATCTCAGTGATCTCAACGGCTCTATTGTCAAAGATTCTCAAGATTTTAAAAGGTCCGGTCCACTTGGATTTGATTTTCCATAGGAAAAGTTTAAGTCTTGAGTCAAATAGAAGGACTTTTTGACCAGGGTGAAATATTTTCCTATGGACGTGATGGTCATGGAAGGCCTTTAATTTATCCTTATAAATCCTTGAGCTTTCATAAGATTCATTCCTTAATTCATCTAGCTTAGACATTTGAAGTCTTCTATGATCACCAGCCTTCTCTAAGTTCAAGTTACACTTTCTGATGGCCCAATAGGCTTTATGCTCAAGTTCTATGGGAAGATGACAAGGTTTCCCGTACATAAGTCTAAAAGGAGACATGCCTAATAGGGTTTTGTGAGCTGTCCTATATGCCCCCAATGCATTAAAAAGGTGGGAAGACCAATCCTTTCTATCAAGTCGAATGGTAGTCTACAAAATCTTCCTAATCTCCTAGTTGGATGATTCTACTAGCCCATTGGTTTGAGGGGGTAAGGTGTAGCAATCCTATGTGTCACCCCATACTTCTGAAGTAGGGACTGGAAATGTGTGTTTCTAAAATGAGACCCTCCATTACTAATGATGGCTTTTGGTACCCCAAATCTAGAGAAGATATAGTCTTGGACAAATTGTGTCACAACTCTATGATTGTTAGTCCTCAAGGGTATGGCTTCAATCCATTTAGGAACATAATCAGCCACTGACAAGATGTACTCGAAGCCATGAGAATTCAGAAAAGGTCGAATGAAGTTAATGCCCCATATGTCAAAGAATGTGCACACTAAGATCAGATTCAAGGGCATCATGTCTCGGTGGCCAATACTACCGAGAGATTGATAGCGTAGACATGCCCTACTATATTCGTATGTGTCTTTGAAGATCTGGGCCAATAAAAACCACTCTTCAAAAATTTTGCAGCGGTCTTTTTGCTAGAGAAATGACTGCTACAAGCCTGGCCATGGCAGAACGATAGAATGCTCTCTATCTCCTTATCAGGGACACACTTCCTAAGGATCTGGTCTTTACAGTACTTAAATAGCCATGGTTCTTCCCAGTAATAGTGCTTGGCCTCGATTCTAAGTCTGTCTTTTTGATGTCAGACCCAATCAGAGGGAATGATTCTAGAAGCCAGGTAGTTGACAAAGTCAGCATACCAAGGAAGATCAGAATGAATGGCTAGCAATTGCTCATCAGGGAAGTCGTCAGTGATGGGAAGTGAAGGAGATATCGCTTCAGAAGGAAGGTGGGATAAATGGTTAGCTACCACATTCTGCTTCTCAGCCTTGTCATGAATCTCTAAGTCAAACTTCTGCAACAGTAGGATCCATCTAATCAGACGAGATTTCGCATCCTTCTTGGCGAGAAGATGTCGAATTACAGTGTGGTTAGTGTAGACAATAATGTAGGAACCTAAATGATAAGGTTTAAATTTTTCCAGTGCAAATACTACTGCTAGCAATTCCTTTTTAGTGATAGTGTAATTCCTCTAAGCTTCTTCTAAGGTCTTGCTAGCGTAATAGATGACTGTAGGTTTCCCATCCAGTTTTTGCCCAAGGACAGCCCCTACTGCATAATCAGAGGTATCACACATGATCTCAAAAGGGTGAGACCAATCTGGGGGTTGTAGTATTGGTGCCTTGGTAACCAAATCATAAAGTGTCATATAGTCACAAACACAATCGTCAGAGATCTGGAAGTCTACATCCTTAGAGAGGAGATTGGTGAGAGGTCGGGCTATTTTCGAGAAGTTCACTATAAAGCGGCGATAAAAACTAACATGCCTGAGAAAAGATATGATTTGCTTAATCGATGAAGGTAATGGTAGGTCAGAAATCAATTTTACCTTCGCTTGGTCAACCTCTATTCCTCTCTCAGAAATAAGGTGACCTAAAACTAGTCCTTTTGGTTCCATGAAATGTGATTTCTCTCAGGAAAGTACCAAATTCACATTGATGCATCTTTGCAGGACCTTAGTCAGGTGGTCCAGACATGCATTGAATGTGCTCCTGAAGACCGAGAAGTCATCCATAAAGACTTCTAAACAATCACCTACTAAATCTGAGAAGATTGCAAACATAAATTGCTGAAATATAGCAGGTGCGTTACATAATCCAAATGACATCCTATGGAATGCGAAAATTCCATAGGGACAGATGAAGGTCATTTTTTCCTGGTTATCAGGGTGAATTGCCACCTGACTTTAACTTGAGTAGCCATCCAAAAAGCAGAAAAATCGATTCCCTACCAATATTTTCAGTATTTGATCAATGAAAGGCAATGAGAAATGATCTTTCTTCGTGGCTTGGTTGAGTTTGCGATAGTCAATACATACTCGCCACGCACTAGCAGTCCATGTAGGGATGACTTCTCCAGATTCAGTGGTTATAATGGTAAGTCCGGCCTTCTTAGGCACAACTTAAACAGGACTTACCCATTGACTATCAGAAATGGAGAAAATGATTCCATTGTCTAACCACTCAATCATTTCACTCTTAACCACCTCCTAAAGTGTTGGGTTTAGTCTACGCTGTGGCTGTCTGGTTGGTCTAGATCCTTCATCAATGAAAATCCTATGTGTGCAGTAAGAAGGACTAATGCCAGTCAGGTCTGATAAGCTCCATCCTATAGCCTATCTATGTACTCTCAGGACAGATAAGACTCATGATTCTTGATCAGACGATAAGTGATAGTTGACAATCATAGTATAAGTCTGATATGGTCCTAAGAAGACATATTTTAAAGATTTGGGAAGAGGTTTGAGTTCAACAGGTACAGGATTAGGTAAAGGAGCAGGGGTGGAGATCTCAGAAGATCCTAGAGACACTAAAGGAATAGGAGGTAAGTCTTCAGTTTCTAATGGTGATGTCTCAGGAAGAGTCAAGTCAGAGGTCAAAGGGTGTTGAGGTTCTAAGTTAAGTGAATCAATCAATGTATCCTCGACCAACTTATCCAGAGAATCCAAGGAATAAATTTCCTTAATTAAACTACAGGATGGTCTCATTTGGGCCTGAAATATATCAATCTTCATCCTCTGATCTCCAAATTTCAACTCTATAAGGCCCTCTTCACAATTGATGTTTGCCTTGGCTATAGCCAAGAAAGGTCTTCCTAGTATGATAGGGGTGTTCTGGATATCCTCAGGCACTTCCATGTCAAGGACTATAAAGTCTATAGGAAAATAAAAGTCCTTGACTGCACTATAACATCTTTCAACACTCCCTGAGGTGTCTTAACTGATCGATTAGCTAATTGTAGGGTCATCTCGGTTGGCTTCAGATTGACAACCTCGAAATATGTTAGTAGAGAGGTTGGGATAAGATTGATGGAACCACCTAAATCAAGTAGGGCTCCGTTAAATGTGGTGTTTCCTATCATACAGGAAAGAAGAGGGGTGCTTGGGTCTTTCATCCTAGTAGGGAGGCTAGTAGAAATGATGGAACTAACTTGTTTCGAGAGATGATTGGACTACTTACTTTCTGAATCCTTGCTTTATGCTTAGGTGTTCATAGGTCTTTCAGAAACTTAGTGTAAAGAGGAATGTGGCGAATTGCATATAACAAAGGGATGTTTATGTGGACTTGCTCAAAGAGCTTGAGTAGATCCTCCTCAGGAGCCACACAAGACTATTTTTTCTTTCCTTTTCCCTTCTTCTTTAAAGCCTTTGGAAATGGTACAGAAGTTGTAATGGGAGGGTCATTCCTAGGTTGAGAAGAATCAGGAAGAGGTGAATCAGATGGAGTAGTGGAAGTAAAAGGTCCAGAAAAAGTTGTAGAAGTAGGAAATGATGGTTCTACAGTGCTTCTACCACTCCTAGTGGTGTTGGCATTCAATTTAGCTCTAGATGTAGATGGAATTTTAGTATTTGGTAAAAGAGGTGGTTGAGGTTGAGGGTAGGAAGAATTTAGATCAGTGTAGAATTCAAGTTCATGCAAAGGTTGTGAAATGGCATGTGCTTGACCTTGCACTGAAGGTCTAGGTTGAACATACCTCTGGGCAAGTATGTTCCTAGGGTTGGGTTGTGCTTGAGGTGGGAGTGAGTGTGGTTGACGAGATTCCGTTAAGTGTGATAGCTGGCCTCTTATCTCAGCTAGTGTCGCGTCCTGTCTCTGCTGCATAGCAATATTTTGTTGTTGCATATCAGCAAGTGCTTTCATGATTGACCCTAATTGATCATCTCGTGTAGGCCCAGGTTGAGAGTATTGGGCAGGCCTGGGTTGGGGTTGCTGGTAGGCACGTGGTGAATACCCGTGTTGTTGTGGAGGTGGTGCTTGGATAGGGTTGTGAAGTGGTGGTGCTTGGATAGGGTTGTGAAGTGGTGGTGCAGAAGGTTGTTAAAAAGTATATATTTGTGAATTTCCCAATCACGAGAAATTTGGATGATTCCGCCATCCAGGGTTGTAGGTTTGTGAATATAGGTCATTGTGAATGGCGTGGAGCTGCTTCAAAGCTACAAAAGGTGCAGGGAAGTCAGTGTAAGGAGGAACAAAGGTTCCTCTAACCGGTGAAGGATATGGAAATGAATAATTTGGTAGTGCAGGTTGTGTCACAGAAAGATTATTCACAGTTTCCCTCCCTGTGGAAAACTGAGAAGAAATGTGAGGTGCAGGTGATTGAGAAGAAGATGATGAAGGTTTAGATAGGAATTTTCATACTTCATCTACTTTCTTCTCTCTTAAGCCCACCTTATCCAGCTAACTAGCCACAATCTCTAAATCTCTTGTGCTGGATTGGGCTTCATGTACCCCTGTGTGCGAGTGGGAATGAAAGGACTTTCTATTAAAAATACTCATCAAAGCATTATTAATAGAATTTTCTACTATGCCTTCGAAGAGCTCAAAAGTTGAGTCATTGTCCGAACACAAGAAATTGTCTCCAGAAGCAACATCTACAAAATTCCTTGTGTCATCATGGAGCCCATGATACAAGATTTGGACCTGTTGCCAGCATGGGACATCATGGTGGGGACACTTTTAAAGAAGCTCATGGAATCTCTCCCAAGTCTCGTGCATTTGTTCTCCTAAATTTTGGTGTAAATGTGGTGATGGCATGCCTCAAGGCATTTGTGTGGCCTACAGGAAAGTACTTCTTTAGGAACTCATGTTCTAAAGAAGCTCAGGTTTCTATTGGTGTAGTTCATGCAAGGGTTCTAAACCAAAAGGCTACCTTGTCTTTATGTGAAATGGAGAACATTTTTATCAATAGTGTGTGCTGATCATGACCTTGCGGACCCAAGGTTAGCAAGACCATGGAAGTGAGGAATAAGTGCGATAAGGTTTGGCTTCTGTTCAGCAGCACAATCCCCAGCGGGATAGCATACCACAAGCATAGGAGGTGCAACTACAAGATTATAGTAATCCCGTAGTTGAGGTCTACATGGTTGAGGTGGTACCTAGGTAGCTCTAGGTTGAGGTTGAGGGTATGCTAGAAAATTAACAGCTTGTGTAAGTTGTTGCACCTGTTGCATTAGAGTGTTCATTTGTAGTTGTGTCTAAATAGGTGTTGCAGACCAGGCATAGGACCTCTCTCCGGTGGTGGTTGGTTAGGAAAGTTAGGGTACGGAGGAGGTTGGAACCTATGGTTTTGTGATGGTGGTGGAGGATGATGTGTAGAGAGATGTGGAGGAAGTTCTTCAAAATCCTCAAATTGTGCGGAATCATTATCACCCTCTAGATAAATAGAGTGATGGATGGGAGTTTGAGGCCTAGGAAATATAGGATTGGATGTGGAAGGCATCGATGTGGAAGCTTGGGCATCAGTACCCAAAGGAAGTACTAACTTGAGGTTTTGAGATCTCCTACCTTCCATTGAATTAGTTTTTGAAAAATGAGTTTTTGAAATCAATCAAAACTCAAAGGAGGACAAATAATCTCAATCAATCTCAATAAAATTAGAAATCCCAATAGAGGACGATTTTACAAAAAATCGTCACAAAGAATCATCCCTAAAAGTGCATAATTTTTTGACGTGTAATTTAGGTTCCTGCTAAGAAAATTGGCAAGTGCTTAATAAAAAATCGTTTGAAATTTAATTTAGCGACGGTTGTAAAACCATTCCTAAAAGCTACTTCCTAGCTCGCCCCCGTGCGTTGAGAGGGCGATGATAAGAGAATTTAACCATTGCTATTTGAAAACAGTGATGCGATCTACAACGACGGTCTTTGGCAATGGTTTTATAGGATTTAGCGGCGGTTTACAAACCGCGTCTACTGTTGTAGTGTTCAATATCCATATGGCTCTCCATATGCTAATTGTGGTTCCATCCCTAATATGCTGGAAAGAACCTTTGAAGAATAGACTTTTGATTGGTATTAAATCCTTTGAGCCAGCATTTGGCTTCCTAAAAGTAGCATTTCAGGAAGTATATTCCTTAGTTAATTTTATATGATAAGGATTCATTACCTCCGATAACTCTGTAGCCATAATTCTTAAATAGAATTATAGAACTATGTTGTTCAGTAAGCATTCTCTCATATATACTAAGCCCACCAACATATTTTGATAAGCTAATTGTGTCCCATGACAAAGCATGGATTTTACTAGAATTTTATGAGTACCGCCAACAAAAGTTAATTACATATTAATTGATTCATGTTCCCACATGCATTCTTGGTAATACGACTATATGACATTAGGTACATAGAGTTGAATTCTAGTATTGATCATTTGGTAAGAGTTGAAAAGCCAACTTGAGATTATGTATTTACTTTCCATCCATGCAAGTTCTTAATTTTGGAAATTACTTTGGCTACCATGGTCAATTCGAGTCCTCTACCAATGACGGGTGCACCAAGGTATTGATCCAAGTCAATTTCATTTCCAATTCCAAGGCAAGTTCTAAGTTTGCACGATAAGAGTTTCAGGTCATTTATTAGACATAGAAAGTTTGTTCACATTTATTTTTTTCACCTGCATATAAATTAGCAATATTCATCTAGTATGTTGTTTTATTAATAGCGTTTCCTTTGAGAATTCCTTTAGTATCAATGTGTTAACTACATTTGAGATGATGTTAACAAGAGGAATATTTGGGTCATTTTGTTTTCCTATACTTTAGTTGATTAGTCTACATAGAAGTTGATGTGGGAGTCAACGGTCTTTTCATTTTACTTTCTATGATCGAGAATCTCCTAATGCATTTCGAGCATTGATTTTTATCGATTCTTTCATTTGCATAGATTGTGTTAATCGCCGAGATTCTTCCTTAATGATGCAATCATTACCTGTGAGTATAAAGTTGCTACTCTTTCAGACTTTTGGGGAGTGGGACCGTAACTTCTTACTAGGGATGCCTTGTTTGTCTTCTGTTTTATTTTCTATTTTATTTATTTTCCTTATTTCTTGTAATTTCGTCTCCTACGTCTCGATGTAATTCTCCCATTTCTACGGGAAGGATCATTTCCTTCCTGGCAAGGATACTCAATTTGTCTTTCCTTTCTTATCTTTATTGGATAACGATTATTTGATTCTTCCCTTTTTAACGTATGGTTGTTATTATTATTAATTTTTTTAAAAGGACGGCTATACGCTAAGGTCGGTGGCTTAGTGCCCCGCCAGAAATTTGGGTCCCATTTTTGTTTTATTCTGAGCCTCACCTCAGGCTTATTATCTGCTTTCATCCTCTGAATACATTCATATATGTTTTCGCCTATCTCTCACATCCCATGAGGCATGAGATGGGCAATGTGGTGAGGAGACATGAGATATGCCGTAAGTGTTACCTCGATCTCCCGCGGAAAATTGGCTCCATTCAATCATGCAAATAGGCCCATAGATACCGAGGAATATGCTAATTAGGCCCGTGTTTGTGCTTTACAACCTAATCAATTGACAGCTCAGAGTAGGTTGGGTAAATGTGCACTAATAGTGGACGAGAAAGGAGCAAAGGGAGACATGCGATACCCATGAACTCTACACCCAAAACTTTTGTTTCATCGTGCATAATTTACATAATACCCTCCAACAATTCCAAAATGTTGCTGAAGGTATATATGCAACCTTTTTTTGTTTTTTTCCCCTGAGGCATATGGTAAATGGTTTCATTGAATTGTAACAGGATAAAAAAGAAAGAAAGGAGAAAAAAACTCGACGTGCTTCTAGAAAATGAATAACAGCAAGAAAGAGATGATCCTGTAGTGATTGCATTGGAAAGAAAAAAATATTGGATTTGATAAGTTACTTCGGGATTAATTTCGTGTTGGAATAACTAAGATTATATTCTCAAGCGACCAGGAACGAGTATGAGCTGGAGATCATATATAAAAGAGTCTAGACCCTAGAGGCGTTGCAAATCCATGTCCTTTAATTTTCGATCCGGTGGCCTTCAACGAGAGGCTGCTTGAAGACGTACGCAAGTCTAGAGTTACATATTACCTGTGCTTAAAGTTCATACCGACGTAAAGAAAACGAGCATATATATATCTTTATAATGTAGGTTTAAAAATATAAAAGTTGACGTAAAAATTGATATGTAGTAATGTGAATGTGATCTCAACCTACGTTCATTTTTTATATAAAAAAAATATTGATAAGTGATAAAATTCATCACTATAAAAATTAATAATAAAATACTTTGATATTGGTGAACAAAGACTTAACTAAACCCTTTACACCATAATCAACACACCACACACATAGTAAGAGTACTACGACGATTCTCGATTTTGCATGTTATGGCCTTGTGCTTGTATAAGTTTGTGAATGCTTTTAGGCGGTTGCCCAAGTATCCCCAAAGTCACGACTCCACAACCACGTTCACTATAGGTGAATATCCAAGGATGAATAGCAATTCATCCTATTCTCATTGCAACTCTAGCATCTCAATTACCACCTCTTTATCCTCGGTGGATCTTTCCCTAACCTCAACGAAAGCACTTTCACCTTAGGGATGGGTTTGGAGTCACACTCCTATATTTAAGTGCTTTGTCTTACATAGCAATTGAATTCCCTTTCTTTGAGGCTTTTCATTGCACAAGACTCTTTTTAATGGCAAAAGGTCCATCCTTCTTGACGATTCAGTGTCGCACACATTCCTAAATCTCCGTTATAACGGATTCTTAACTCTTTTCACTTGATTTCATATTTCTAAGTGATATACTCTTGTAGGCAATGTATACCTCATACAATCATATCTCATTTGATTATGCCTACTTAAAAGCTCATTGATGTGCTTCCTCAATTATTTCATAAGAACCCCCATAGTTTAAGAATTTTCTTGTGATTACAATCACAATTAATAACATCATGTATTGTTGCATTTGGGGGGACTGCATCTCAAATCACAAAACATTATTCAAATATCATGCAGATTATATCATGATTCATAAAGTACAACACCCCTACATTTTTGCATTTTGCTCTTCTCAAACAATTATGGTACATGCATCAAGAATAATTTGAATAAGAACCAACGTTGTAAGTTAAGCTGCAATCCATTCCCTTTTTCACTTTAAGGGTTGTAGGTCATTGTTATCACTGCTATAGTGGTTTAAGTTTCTCTAATTATAGTCGACACTTGTTGAAGGTGAATCAAGTCTGTGTACCCCAAAAACGAGAAACACGCCTAATTAGGTCAAACTTATTCAAACCTTGGTTGAACCTACCCAAAATATTTCATACTTGATATTGTTTGATTCCTCTTTTTGTAATATTTCTAATGGACTTGAGAAAATCCAAGGTATGTTGCAAAAGTTATGCGAATAATACAAAAAATGGACTAGAGGCATGAGTAAACCCGTTCGAGGGGTATTTTGTCCAACCTAAGTTTTCCTAAACCTAATATGAGTTGGTGGAGTTATAAATAGGTCTTGTGGGGTGGTAGACCATCATTTATTATTTGGAGTGGTGCTTTTCTTAAGAGGGGAAGAAGGGAAGGAAGGAAAGGTAGAAGAAAGAAGGAAAAGAAGAGGAGAGAGAAAAGAGAGGTAATGCAAGGAGAGTGAGAGAGAGAAAAGGGGGGGGGGGTGAGAGGCGAAGGTGCACAAGGGGGAAATCACGTGCGGGAGTGCTAGGGTGTGGTGTGTGAGGTGCGGTGACGTCAGCAAGCGTTTGGGGCGTGGCAATTGAGGCATGCGATGCGTGGATTGAGGTGGTCGATCAAGCAGGTTCTAGTTTTGTGTTTAAGGTCCATTCAGGGGTCAAACGACAAATGATGTTCAATTTTCGCGTCGTAGGACTCAATGGAATCGTCTCTCTGCTTACTACATATTACTAAACCCTAAACCCTTCTTTTGTTACTATTGATCATGTTAAAAATTGGGAAAACCTCTCTTGTGATTTTAAGATCCGTTCCTTATTGTGTTGACCCAATGACTAGTTCCCAGATAATGTGTGAAGCATGAGGATCCCCTGGACGATAGAAAGAGATCTTTGATGCACATTTCAGAGTCGTCGTGATCAACTAGTGGCATAAGGTAGAGTATTCAAAACTCCCCTCTCTGCATGGCATGTAAATGTGATCCTTTTCACGTATTTTCATCATTATGCAGGCATTCTTCCTCTTACTCAGTCTTAGAGTCTGAAAATTCATATTTATTGATTATTCCTGCTTGGGTATTATAAAATTACATGTAATTGACAATTAAGATTAATGTTGATGTATTTTGACTTGCTAAGCTACCATGTTATTAATTAAATGACAAAATACATGTAAATAGCATACCTAGGTAATCAAGGATCGAATAGAATGCTCATCTTAGATTACATAACAATCCAATGCTTGCCTTGCTATATGACGAGCATACTTATGTGATAATTGGCTCTTGTATGAAATGATTAATGATAACCACTCTAATGGAACCTAAGGGACAATTAATAATCCACATTTGATGGATTAAATAATCGGTATGTTGAATTCCTACTATACTTTCCAAGCAATGTTTCAGACAAATGCATATGTGTCAAATATAAATGGTTAGTTACACAAAATAGAAGCTGGAATAATGTGAATGCGATAGAATATAAATATGGTCAATGGATAACTGGGTGATATGACGAACCCTTTTGCATTTAGATTGGTTGGATGAATTAGGAAGTGGGCTAGCTTATGAATTTGTGACAAGCCTATTGGCCAATCGGGTAGCTAGATAGGGGTGTGTTGATATATATATATATATATATATATATATATATATATATATATATATATATATATATATATATATATGTTGGGATACGTACTTAAGTCATCTAGAGGACTATCTACGAATTAGTACAAGTCGCATCTATACATATAGTTTGTAGCATGTAGCTACCACACTACTTACGTCAGGGCCTTTGGGCGATAAAACAAGTCGTAGGGTGAGTGTTGGGTTTCCTCTTAGTCAAGACGACACCTCGTGTTTTTCATGCTTTTCGAGGTATCATAATGAGATCTCATTGTGCTTTCCGAGGAACTGATTTGTGACAAATATGACTGTAATGCCGAGGGCAAGACACTATTGTTCTAGGCATCTACTAGGCGGCATGTCCGTTGAACGGGGGTGTGTACCTCCTACCCTTCAGCTAGCAAGCAAGACCAATTCTTAGCACTATTGCTTATCACTACAAAAGTTCGTTGCATCTGGTGAGAAGCTAAGTGGCTAGCATGGCATTCAGTGTGGACTAGTCTATTTGGGACTCGTCCGACGTGTATCCAGGAGGGTGATTGTGGCATCTTGGAGATGTTGGTCAATATTCGACTGAGCTTCGTGATGAGCAAAGACCTGTCGAGGGTAAGCGGTTGGTTCTGCCAATTTATGGGTTGGTTGAAGTGCATTGCTATTTCCATTGTCATCTGCTTGTGGTGTTTAGGATAGAGATGCAGTCGCATTGCTTGGGTCCCTCGAGATCTGGGGTGGGTATGCGCCTTGTCCTCCTCTGCCTTGAAAATCGAAATTTATGGTTCGTTCAGTGGAACTCACAGGCCTCTCTTCCTGAACATTCTCAGCTCTCTTGATGACCAAAATGCCTTTCTTATAGGTTATGCCATTGGAGTTTTCATGCTGCATTTACTATGGGCATGTTTTTTTGAGTTGGCTCCTTGGGAAGGCACGCGCTCTCGTCCATCCCTCTCTATCTATAAATAGGGGCGGTGAGGAGGGGGGTGAGGAAGGTCTTCTCCTTCCTCGCTCCTTTGACAAAGGGCTTCATAAGGAAATGGTACTAGCGGTATGCTCTCATTGATGTCTTGCCGAGCTAGGGTGTTGCTTGGTAGACTTGGTGAAGGATTCTCTTTTGAAATCGACTCCTTTCTAACTAGGATTTTGCCTATTGTTCATGGCAATGAAGGCTTTGTAGGGAAGGCAGGGGAAGACGAACCAAGTGTTTGTGGTGGAGCAGTTATGAGAGTTTTGATGGGGCTGTATCCCTTCAAACTGAGGTGGATCTCCTTGTTTAGGCCTTGGTGCATAGGCTAGGATCACTGCCCCATTCTCCCTTGGCGAGTCTTCCACAGATGCTTCCACTCTCATATGTCCCTGCAGTCGAATACGAGGGCGGGCCCTGTAGGCTTGCCAGCAGTGTTGACCAAGGAGGATTTAAGGGCTTCTCCTCACAGGGGTACCTTTCGGTGTTGTAGCTACTCGCTTCATAGGGCCTTGAGATAGCTCCATTAGGTTGAGGGGTGTGTTGCGCCCATTCAAGTGAGGGCACATTAAAGGCTCTCCTTGTTGGGAGCCAACTCTGAGGCATCCAATTTGAGGGCCTGACTCTAACCAAGGCATTCACTCCACCTATCCACTCCATGAACTTGGGTTTGTGAGGGTGGCTTGCCTAAGGCGATTTGAGGCCTTTATCCCTAGTGGGGGTGGCTGTGTTACCGTTGTCTCTCCCGGCGGCTCTAGTCCTATTATGGTGGCTTTGTTGAAATGGCTTGAGGCCTCTATCTTCAACTGAGGCAATCATGTCATCCTCTGGCTCCATGGTTTTAGGTCGGCTTGTGCTATCTTCGCTAACCTAGTTGAGCGATCATGCTTAGGTGGTGGGTTCAACTCAACAAAATTGGAGCCCTCGTAGGTGACCTTTGTTGACTAGGCATGGCTATGTGATGAGGATAGTCATTCTTCTAGACCGAGCACTCATTGTTTGGCAAGCCCTATGTTTTAGGCCTTCTTTCTTTGTAATCTTCTAGCCTTACTCTGGTTTAATGTAGGCTCGATGCCAATTCTTAATGTAATGTAGAGTTTCGTAGTTTAGTTACTTCACTCTTGATGTGGAATGATTGAATATGATTGCTTGTTTGCACATTCTTCCTGTCCTCATCTCTCTTCTCCCATGGGGGATTAGGGGGAAAGGGGTGTAAGGGGCTCTCTCTCCAGTTGTTGGTCGCAACTTGGTGTCGATTTCATGCTCGAGTGGATTGCTCGGGCGTGTCGACCCACCAAAAAAGGGGGATGAGAACCCCTACCTTTGATTCATAAGCATTCTTGTGATCTTGATGATCGTGCCCCTAAGGACATAGGACTCTCAAAGCTAGCTTTGTCAGTGTGCGGACTCCTTCTGTGAGGATGCTGGGTCTCTCCCAACGTTTCTTCTTTGATTCTTATGGTATAGTGGGGGGGTTCCAGAGTCCTTCCAATCTATTACTTTCGACTCTAGAATTTCCTTTGTTCGCCTCTTGAGCTGATGGACCCCCTTCCTTTGCAGAGGAAGGGTTTGCCACTTGCTTGGAGGGCTTCGCTGCACCTTGGGCATGCTACACCTAGAGAGTGGGAGCGAGGTCCTTCCTCTATCAATGAGGGGTAAGCTTCGTCGACAAGGCACTCTAGGGCAATTTGTCACATAGGTGACCCATGGGGTGCTCGCACATAAGCGGGCACTGCTCTTCCTCGAAGGTAGGGGTCTTACTCGGGTGGAGCGTTTACCGCGGGGGTCTTAGGTGGATGCGTAGTTCCCTTTCGATTGGTTACCCAATCGCAAATCTTAACACAGTTTGCAGTGTTAGCTAGTGCCCTATGTGCCATGTCTAATCAAAGATGCTTATCCTTGTCAGTGGTGGAAAATTGTGTAGTCAAGTCAGGGGCTCCTCAACCAAGAGGTGCTCAAGTGGTTCAGTCCTCTGCAAGACCCCTAACAGGCACCTCTGAGTCTTGGTGCTTGATGTGCCCCTGATCTGGATCGCTTGTTAATTAAGTTTCGTTATTGAGTTGTAGTATAGAGTCACAATCCATACGGATGTTCAATCATTTATTTATTTACATAATTTTTACTGGTTCATTTCAGGTCATTCACTGGAAGGTAATTATTAATATACATAACTCTTTATTATCCAAAAATACTCTTTTATTCCAAAAATGTAAATTTTATTTAAAAATGAATCAAGAAATCAATGAATCGAGTTAATTATGTAAAAAAAAATCAATTAATTCTAATTACAATGCCCCAAACATATTTACAAGTAGACAGGCATCAAAAATAAGTTAAACTACTCTATGATGGTTATTATAACTATACTAGTCAATGCCTAAGCACAAAAATAATACAAGTATATACTAAAATAAGCTATACTAACATATATGCTACCTATAGTGACAGATACTATATGTCCAATGACAGTTATAAACGTAACTAAAACCTTACAAAAACATATACATAATAGGGTAAACATGTATGTATACTCTACTTATATATAAGTTTGTACGTATAATACTATATGTCCAATGACAGCTATAAACGTAACTAAAACCTTACAAAAACATATACATAATAAGGTAAACATGTATGTATACTCTACTTATATATAAGTTTGTACGTATAAAATGTATGCTTGTATACTAATGATATTTATATACATGTATATATACAACACTTACTCAACAAAGCACAAAAAAAAATGCTTACACTCACACTTATGTACATATATTTTTGGTTAACTTAAGTTTGATTATAAGTTAGAGGAAAATTAATGGTTGGTGGGCCCAAGGCTTTTCGTGGGATCTACAGCCCTATATGGGTCAGATCAGACCCTACTAGGCCCAGGCCCTAGTTTTTATTAGGTGTATTATAGTGTATTTTATTTTAGGCCCATACCAAGCCCACAACCACGAGCCTAGACATGCCCACATATGTACACGCCCACAGGTGCACACACGTATACAAATCGAGGAATTAATATGCTCATGTTTTCTCTACGCCCAGCACTGACAACCAAGAGGGTCAAACGCTGGGACTTAAATGTCACTGCATGCACTTGAGCCTTCACAATGTGGCATAAACTCAGTAGGTTTCGATTATGAAATCTCCATGCAAAATTATCCAAGGAAGGATACATCGAGCCTCAAATTGTGGGTCAAGTTGACATCCGTTCTTAAATTAAATTATATGGATTAAAAGCCCTTACATAGGGCTGCATAATTATGTAGTTAATTTAGGATAATAACTTATTTAATTATATTTAAAAAATGCTTAAACTTAGTGAATTATACACGTTAAATTGGAATTTAATTCCTTAATTAATGTGTAAATTAATGATGTAATTATTCAATTGACTTATAAATTAGTTAATTTACATATTAAAGTATTTATTACATATTTTTAATTTATTTTTAATCATTTACTTTAATTTATGTACCATTACGTACATGTTTTTATTAGGTATATACATAATTTAGGTATAAATACTATTATATAATATAAATATATTAAAAATATGTTGAAAACATGTAAAATTATTATATACAAATATACACTATAAGTTACTTCTGTAATAACTTAAATTACTAATTTATTTTAACTTAATAATTTATCTATTTAACTTAATAACTTAATTACTTACAATTAAATACATAAATAAACAAATATAAGCATATAATACAATATATAATAAGTATTAAAATAGTTAAATACAGTTGTGATACAATTATACAAGTTTACATATTTATTCATAATTATATAGATATATGTACATATATATATATATATATATATATATATATATATATGATAATTCAACATAAATATTCATTTAAATATATATATATGATACATATATAATCTAGTTATGTACGTTATTTACATATATTGTAGTATTTACATATAACTCATTAATTTATTGATATTTATACAAAGTATTTTTGTTGAATTTTTTGTTTTTTCAGATTTTTATGATGTTTGTATCTTTAATAGAGGTAAGGAGAGAGAGAGAGACACTTTTTGGTATTTTTAAATTTGGTTTATTTTATTAAGTTTTAGAGTAGACTGAACTGTTAAAGGGTTCAGATTACTCTGAAACTTTGCACACACCTAGAAATATACTTAGTTCTACTTAAGACACATTTATTTTATTTTTTTATGATTTTTTTATAATTTTTTATTTATTTACAAGTTCACAAAAGTATGGCTTAAAATAAGTTTGAAATATAAAACCTAAGCCATGACTTGCAATTTCAGTGGTTGGAATAGTCATTTAATCATTCAAAAACTTCCAACAAACCATATGAACATGAATCAACAATAAAAATTGATTTTCGACTCTAATTTCCTTCAAATTTCAGTTTGGACAGATATAGGCAATATTTGTGCTGACAAAGAACTCAAATATGAATGTACAAGCCATTCAAGTCAAATTTAAATTCAATAATAGTACATGAATGCTTGTTCATGAACTCCTATCAATATACAATATGAATGAGTCATTTAATCCTCCAAAACCACTCAACACTCCCTTCAAACAGCCCAAACCAACTGCTGCGACTGTTGTACAACAACCAAACTGTTGCTATTGCATTATAACCTGTTGTATGCACAATAGCTAAGTAACGCTACAAATTAGCTAGATCAGACCTTGCTCAGGTCTGATTTTGCTACCCAAAACTCTAAAGATCTTTTCACAAAACTCTTAAAATTTGGGAATTCATTCCCACTGAAAAACCACTTGAAATTATTATTTAAAACTATTCATTCAAATCAATGTTGGACTGATACAAGTTAGATCAGTCCTTTTAATTTGTTGATCTATAAGTTTAGATTTGATTAAGTCCTTCACAACTCCTTTGAAAATTCTAAAAATTTGGAAATTGAAGTTTAAGGCCAAATTCCTACAGATAAAGACTAAACCATTGAAAGTTCTATCTCCATCATTGCAATCATTCATTAAGACATCTCAAACTCATTCAAAATTGGATTAAAACTCGAGAACACATTCAAAAACCTAACTCAATCCTCCAAATGTCAGATTTAAATCATTGCTAGAGCCTCAAATCAGTGCAACTGATTTTCCTTGGCTCTAGCTTTCAATCAAGAACCAAAATTTAGAATTTGAAATAGAAATTAGGCATTTGCTCATCTACACTTAAAAATCAAATCAAAACACATTTGAATCCTTGCAATACACCCAATTAAGCAATTCAAACCTCGAATCGCTTGATTAAATCCGTTTAAACTTGAATGAACTACAAATCACGAGATTGGGTGCGAAATACAAATCTGAAAGAATCGAGCAAATCGAAGCGATCAAAATCAGATTGGGGGTCATTGTAAACATATGAAGCAAATTGAGAGATCCCCAAGTGGTTTTTGAGCGTGAATTCAGATCTAAAAGCTAGAGAGCTTCATATCATATTAGGCTCTGATGGAGAGGTGAATTGTGACTTAAATAGAGAGGAAATCATTGAAGAATGATCGTGAGGTGATGAAGGAGATCAGTGAACACGCGGATGAATGAGAAAACACCTCTCTAATCTGAATTGATCAGAGAGGGAAAAATCAGATGTCATCTAATCTACTCCTAACCTAAACTAATCATGCGATGTATTCTGATCTACACTACCTAACACTACTCCAATCTAATCTAGAAAACATTAGATCTACCTAGAAAGAAATAAAACCTAGCTAATCAGAGGTATGGGACCTGGGTTGCAGCTGGTCACTGCAGCAACGAAGGTGGGAGATCTCCAGTTGATGAAAGTCCACTAGAGGACCTTAGGGATGCCCTCAAGCATATGCCATCTCTAGAGACATGGAGGAAGTAAGGAAGGTGAAGCTCCATCGTTGTCACCAATGGTGCTGAGTGAAGAAGGTAGGAGAGCTGGAGAGGAAAGAATGATCCACTCAAGAAAAGTAGATGGGAGTTGATGGCACGTGAGGGACTCTATGGAGGTGATTATATAAGTTGAGGGCGAGGTCTGGTGATAGTAGAGTGAAATTAGTCTAATAGGGCTTGGATGGTGGATAAGAGGAGGAAAGAGGTGCGAGAAGAATTTCGCATGAATCCCATCGTTGGATGAAATCTGGAAGGTGCTACGATGCATCGTGTAAAGGCACGCAAACTAAGATGGAAGATCGGCCATTGAATCAAAAGGTCTAAGGATCAACGGTCAAGACAACTCGTGTTCTTTGTAGCAACAGTGGACGAGTGAAGCAACAACCCTTTTGGTGCTTTTGCACCTAGGCCCAGGAGAGTGAAGGAGTAGAAAATTTATAGAAGAGACCCACAAGTTATAAAAACCATAACAGAACAATCCCTGAAGGCTTGTGATGAGTCCATTTTAATGGACTATTGTTACACCTAAGTTAACTTTATTCTTACATTTTATGTTTGTTAATAACTACATTAGGTCATAGAATGATTGCATGCATCATTACTTAAGTTTACATATATTCTATTGCATTCTATAACTTACTATGTATATAAATAATTATTTTATATCTCATTATTGTAGGAATAACTTATGTTATATTGCATTTCAATGTGCCACTCTCTCATGCAAGTCACGCACGTAGCGCACCCTCTCCATCTCCTCCACCTGATCCACTCCATCAGGTTATTTTAAGAGTTAACAATAACCAGGAAAATGGGAGAGGAGGAACAAATTTGCGAAGAAACCAAGGTCTTTTGAAAAGATCTTCCCCTCCACGGGGATCTCTTGGCTCTCGCCGGCCTCAAAAAATCGACCACCCAAATCAGCCGAATCTCACGCAACATCACTGCTCCATCGCCAATATTGTTGGAGACGATCTCGGCATTTAAAAAGAGGAGGATGGACGGGGGATCATGAATCAATCTTCTCCCCCTACGGGGATATCTTCCCTTCTCCTCCACCATGCAACAGGCGTACATCGTGGACTTCAACGAACATCATGGCCAAAAACTTGCTCCACCGCACTCACCATTCTCTAGAACCATGGGTGCGCACGGTGACAGCATGCCCACCACCACGCCCTCTCTTCTGTTTCCATCTTCTTCCTTTTGTTCTTCTATCTGACAGACCAGCGCACCTCCTACGCGCTGCCAAAAAGCAGCACGTCCACGCCCCTCACGCACCTGCAACCATGCGCCTGCGTCGCTCCACGCTCACCAGCTGCAAGCGCATGCCCGCGCTCCAACCCGCGTGCGTGCACAGCCGAACCTCGCGCTCTAGCCCGCGTGCGTGCACAGCCGAACCCCGCACTCTAGCCCGCGTGCGTGTGCCTCGCTTCTTCTTCCTCCTCTTCTTCCTTCCACCACCACTTGCAACTCCAAACAAAAGAACCCAAAGTGCAGCCCACCGTCCCCTCCACATAGCCACTCCTCTGAGCCTCCGCCAACCGCCAAATTCGATGCCGAGCACCGCCGAGCATCTTGCCAACCACAAGGCCACGAATGGCCACGCACTGCCCTCCACGCAGCCAACTCCACCTCTACGCCACCGGCATCATCCTCCTTCGGCCGATCACCGGTGACCACCTCCCGCCGCGAGACCAATGTAAATGTGAAGCCCTCATCACAGTGCACTGCCCCCTCGACCCTTGCGTCCAGTTGTGACCTCTCCATTGTGTGCGAGTCCTCCTTCCATCTTCCCTATTTTGCAACAATGCAAGGGGTATTAAAATTTACCACTAATGCCATTGCAGCTTCAACTATTCACTTTTTTATCTATTTAATATATTGCAATAAATTTGCATGAATATCCCTCATGTTTATTTGAATTACATATAGTTGTATTCATCTCATAAATGATAGCGTATGGGATTTGGTTATAGGGAACGGGTTCGATTTTGATTCATATTGATGATATTTATCAATACTAAGATTACGATTCACGTATTCTATAGTGGTGATTTTGCATGTAACCTCCCTATATTCTTGTGTAATTACAGAAATGCTAACTTATGTTGAGAATGAATTGCAATAACTAGTATGCACGCCCATTGAGATTCCCGAATAAACAAAGCACTACTTACTAGTCCAATAGGTTATTTCCTCTTTGTGGAGACGACCTAACTATTTTTGTGGTTAGATTCTAAGAATTAAAATGTTTTGAAAAGCTATTTTCTACCACGCGACATACTACAATGACGCAACATTTTATGTTAAAGTTTTCAATGAAAATGAAGATTGATGTTTCAAATGGCACCGTTGCCAGGAAGGAAATACGCCTATTAAATTTTTCGGGGATTTTCTAAGCTTCTCTGAATCATTGATCTATTTCTTTTTTCTATACGAGGTACATTTGTTTGGAGGAAACGAACGCAACGGGCATGCATGACAGAGGCGATATTCTTGGTGGACCTTGACGCCACCTAGAGAGCAACAATAGGAGCACATGGGCCTTGATTCCACGCGAGTGGAGGAAGGATCAGCAACTAGAGACATTTATTTGCTTCTTTCAAATTTAGATTAGTTTAGATAGACATTGGACATTTAATTTTTGTCTTGCGGACCCGTGTTGGGTATTTTTGGGAATGTGTTCCCAGTGCTTTTATTGCTTATCGCTCTTATATGCGGGAGTGTGTTTTTGGGAGCGCGTTCCCATTGTATTTAGATTATAGGATTATTCGAATTATTTAAAATGCATATAGGTTAGTTAGTTAGTTGGATTAGGTTTGTTTGCTTAATATTATTAAAAATTAAAAATTAAAAAAAAAATATATATATATATATATATATCGAACTTCCTGCTAGAAGTTGCATATCAATAGGGCGACCATATAGGATTGAATGAGCAGCATCTAGTTATCTTTACTGCATCGCATACATCCTTGCATTGAAGAAAGCTGGAGTAAGGTACGTTCTCTCTTTAGCATCAAATGGCCATCATGCATCTGCATTGGACTAAAATTCAAGACCACTAAAGTATTTGAATCGAATTAATTTTGTGGTTGCTTTAAAAAATTGAGACTACTAAGAGGTTGGACCTTAAAATCTATGACTTTAAATTGTGTGCAAAAGGATCTTGTTTGCAAGATTTCAAAACTCAAAATGCGAACGTGAATTGCACACCATATACACTGTGCACATCACACATTAGGTTACTAAATAAATTTCTACCTCTCCTCTTTTGCACCACAAGGGAAGTTAGTCAGAAATCAACAAGCTTATCCACCAAGTTACTTTGGTTCCTCGTGTGTGGGCTCGATTCAAGACTTCCATCCCTTGCAAGTGGGTTATAGGCACCAACGAAGGTCAGCCTAGGAAACGTAATTCTTGCAAAACTTGTTTGTCCACCAACTGAACATTTAATTCTAAAAACAGATCCCACTGTATTTGCATTTGTTTTGACAGCAATAGAACTCTCTAGGAAGTTTCTGATTTCTTTTAAATCCTAAGAGAGTTTAACTTGTTTAATTGAAAGAAATGGACTATCCTTACTCCTATCATTTTAACTAGGATCCCATGTGTAACGACCCGGTTCCCGAGTCCCTACGAGACACGAGAACCGGACCGACTCAACTAATCCCAAGACCTAGTCGTCCAATGAGGAAGTAACCAAAGGAGCAGTAAAATAAACCACATTCAGCATGAATATAACTAACAGTAAGAAAGTACAGTAGTAAGGAAATAAACTACCACAGTATGTACCACCACAACAGTAGAACAACATTCATAATATAATTTGAACTGTAGGTAAAGAAAGTACAGCGGAAACAAGAACTACTCACTACAACGTAACAAAAAGAGGTACAAGAGACAGTGGTAACTCTACTGGACCCTACTCGGCCCAGTGTCCTCTGCAGCCGCTGACCCTGGCTGCTCAACACCTGGTCCTGAAAAAGGTAACGAGTGTAACACGTCAGCAAAATGCTGAGTAGAGTGGCAACTAAACTAAAGACAACAGTAGAGTGTACAGTAGCTGTTATGTTCGATTACTTTCTTTATTCACATCTTTCAATTGTCTCACTATTTCATTTATTCCCCAGATCTCTTTCTTGATGTCGAATGTTCCTTGTGGGAACGATCTTGATTGCAGTCTTTTCCAAAAAGTAGAAGTAGCACGTGGTGCTCTCCTGGCCGGGAGAGTCCCCCGTGGTGATCCTACCCTCAGTCAACCACCCCAAGGTCACTGATAGACGTAACGGTGACTACGGCACGCGCGATAAACGCACAGGTAGCTAACCCATACTGGCACGCGGTCAGTCGTTTCCGTTAACGGGTGCGCCCAAAGCACAGCACGGAACTAGTCCAGGGCAGAGCCCTCTCAGTAACAGGGGTCCAACCCCTCCACAGTAACCAAACCGGGGCCTTGCCCCTCCACAGTCCGCGCACCCTCACCTGACTACCCTGGTTTGCCCCAGCGGGCCTAACAAGTCGGTGTGGGAGGCTATCAGAACCCCGGGGCCCGTGGGGTAGCTAGTACCTCCCTACACTAGTAGCTCTCCTCGGTACTACTTACGCGAGGGCCAGTAAGTCGGTACAGAGTGGCCAGTCCTAACCCCGGGTCCCTGGGGCGGCTGGCTCCGCTCTGCACTAAACAGGGGGATAGTCGCTCTCCTCGGTACTCCGTACTCAAGGGCCAGCTCACTTCCCCAATACTATTCCATTCACTTTCGAGGAGTTCTACTCCTACTTCCCCGTAGGGTTCCATCCTTTTTACTCAAACATCCAGGTTTCACTTTCCAGTTTCACATTCTTACAATCCATGTTCTCAACCACGTTATTTATTCACAACAGGCAGCTGTTAATTCAAATTACAGGCAGCTTTATATCTCTTTCCATTTTCCAAGACTGCAGTATTATACATTCCACTAGTTTTCCCATCCTAGGATTCATGCCATATCCTAGGATCTATCATACAATCTAGTTTTCCAGCCCTAGGATTCATGCAACACCTAGGAGCTATCATTCCATCTATTTCTCATTCCTAGGATTCATGCAATGTCCTAGGTTCTATTTATGGTTCCATAATTTAACAGATTTTATTAATAACTTAAAGCCACTCTACCAGGTACAACGGGAGGAATAGGGGCGTGGTCGGGAATCCCGCGTGCCTCCGCGACCCCCGAGACTGCAACAGAACGGGGTCCTATCACAAGGATCAAACACAAGGAGTGTCTCAAAACAGTGTATAGCTACTGTAGACGGGTAGAGGAATTAATTCTGAAAAGAACGCAACTCGAATCGCGGAAAACGGAACCCGAACGGGCCCTAAACGGGTCGAAAACGACGACACTATGCAAAATCAGACGTCTGGAACTTCTTCCAGACGTCTTAAAAAGTGGATCAGAGAATTACCTGTTCAGTATGGTTTCCCAGACATCCAGAAGTCTGCGGGGACGTCTGGCCTAGCTCCCAGACGTCCGATGGTCACCCTAGACGTCTGGAGGTCGCTCCCGCCGTCTGGTACAACAGCCAGACGTCTGATTCGCGTTGGATGGCGAATCACCGAGCCTGAGCACACCCATCTCCCTCCCTCAGTACGGTCAGTCGACAGGAAGGAAGAAGAAGATGGAAAACTCACCTTTCAGACGTCTGGATGGTCTTCCAGACGTCGCCCTCACCGTCTGGCTATCAACCCAGATGTCTGATTCTGGAAATTCTTCCAGAATCAGGACGCCACTCGGCCTCCACTCGCGACGCCGCCCGCGTCGCACCTCGCGCGCCTGCTGCTCAGACCGCAGCAATCCCCCCTCCGCGTCACTCCGCGCCCCCCGCACCCTCCGCCGGCCGACCCTAGCAGCCCCGGCGAGCTCGCCCTCACGGCAGAGCTCCGCTCTCGCACGCCGCACCTCCTCCGCGCTCACTGCGGCCGCCGTTGCTGCCCTCGCGCTCGCGCTCACGCTCACTGGCTGAAGGAGAAGAGGGAGGAGAAGGTGGAGACGACGGGAGGGAGCGCGTGGCCTTTTAAGGCTACGCGAGGAGGAGAGAGAGGACGCGGCAAGTGTCTGCAGCCGCAGAGAAAGAGGGAATAAGCGAATATCCGGTCTGCGCGCTCAGGCGCGCAAACGACCTGCGCGTGTCGAAATTAACGGATTTCAAGACGTCTGGAAACGATCCCAAACGTTTGGTCAGACGTCTGTATGTGATCCCAGACGTCTGGTACGACGTCTGGGCCACCTCCCAGACGTCTTAAAAGACGTCTAGGGCACGCGTTCGTTACACCATGCTTCGAGCGTATCAATCCTTTGATGGGTACATTGACAATTCATGGGATCATTCATATTCTTATCCTGGGAGTACTGCTTGATAGCTCCCACTTTTGAGTAGAGTCTAGGAGCGGGATTTTCCAATCCTGGAATCCCTACTACTAGAAAAGAAGGAAAAGAGTGAGCACAAAGGAATATCAAGAGAACATAGTTGTTTAGCCTCTCTCCGAGTTGACTTGTTTAATAGTCTAGAGATCTAGAGTCTGTAGTACTAGATTACATGTAGCACCAGATGAGTGTGTACTACCAAATACGAATCCATTCAACTCAGCATCTCCTACCTAAGCTAAAAAATCAGGGTCAATTTACAGATTATTTTCTACTTTATCCCCGAGGGAAGTAGTTTCCTATCCTAATAGAAATATTTACCAAGGGATAAATACGAATTGCAAGTGTAAGTTGGTTATTTTCATTTGGATCCATTGCCTAAGCTATTATCACTTCACATTTGTCTGGATCTCTAAATTTTTGGAATAAGGAAAGAAGAAATCTTCTGATTACTTCTATTATTTTTCACTTTTGCTAGGGACTAGCAAATCGTAGGCATGGGGGTATTTGATGAGTCTATTTTAATGGACTATTGTTACCCCTAAGTTAACTTTATTCTTACATTCCATGTTTGTTAATAACTACATTAGGCCATAAAATGATTGCATGCATCATTACTTAAGTTTACATATATTCTATTGCATTCTATAACTTATTATGTATATAAATAATTATTTTATATCTCATTATTGTAGGAATAACTTATGTTATATTGCATTTCAACATGCCACTCTCTAATGCAAGTCACGCACACAGCGCACCCTCTCCATCTCCTCCACCTGATCCACTCCATCAGGCTATTTTAAGAGTTAACAGTAACCGGGAAAATGGGAGAGGAGGAACAAATTTGCGAAGAAACCAAGGTCTTTTGAAAAGATCTTCCCTCCTACGAGGATCTCCTGGCTCTCGCCGGCTTCAACAAATCAGTCGTGCAAATCAGTCGAATCTCACGCAACACCACTGCTCCATTGCTAATATTGTTGGAGACGACTCAGTGTTTAAAAAGAGGAGGATGGATGGGGGATCAGGAATCAATCTTCTCCCCCTGCGGGGATATCTTCCGTTCTCCTCCACCATGCAACAGGCGTACATCATGGACTTCAACGAACACCGTTGCCAAAAGCTTACTCCACCGCACTCGCCTTTCTCCAGAACCATGGGTGCTCACAGTGATAGCGTGCCCACCACCACGCCTTCTCTTCTGTTTCCATCTTCGCCCTCTTGTTCTTCTATCTAACAGACCAGTGCACCTCCTACGTGCTGCCTACAAGCTGTACGTCAACGCCCCTCATGAACCTGCAGCCACGCGCCTCACACACCCGCGGCCACGCAGCAGCAGCCCGTGCGCGCCTCCCTCACGGCCACAAACCATGCGCCTATGCCGCTCCACGCACACTAGCAGTAAGCACATGCCCACGCTCCAGCTCGCGTGCATGTGCAGTCGAACCCCGCACTCCAACCCGCGTGCATGCGCCCCACTTCTTCTTCTTCTTCCTCTTCTTCCTTCTACCGCCACCTGCAACTCTAAACAAAAGAACCCAAAGTGCAGCCTGCCCCCCTCCACGCAGCCACTCCTCTAAGCCTCCACCAACCGCCAAACTCGACGCCGAGCACCGCCGAGCATCTCGCCAACCACAAGGCCACGAACGGCCACGCACGACCCTCCACGCAGCCAACTCCACGTCTACGCCACCGGCATCATCCTCCTCCGGCCAGTCACCGGTGACCGCCTCCCATCGCGAGACCAATGTCAACGTGAAGCTCTCATCGCAGTGCACTGCCCCCTCGACCCTTGCGTCTAGCCGTGCCCTCTCCATTGTGTGCGAGCCCTCCTTCCATCTCCCCTGTTTTGCAACAGTGCAAGGGGTATTAA
The DNA here is from genome assembly GCA_037157565.1 of Thalassia testudinum. Taxonomy (NCBI): domain Eukaryota; kingdom Viridiplantae; phylum Streptophyta; class Magnoliopsida; order Alismatales; family Hydrocharitaceae; genus Thalassia; species Thalassia testudinum. The sequence continues at coordinate 155,123,591 of JAZHRO010000031.1, forward strand.
AATTTACCACTAATGCCATTACAGCTTCAACTTTCACTTATTTATTTATTTAATATATTACAGTAAATTTGCATGAATATCCCTCATGTTTATTTGAATTACATATAGTTGAATTCATCTCATAAATGATAGTGTATTGGATTTGGTTATAGGGAACGGGTTCGGTTTTGATTCATATTGACGATATTTATCAATACTAAGATTACGATTCACATATTCCATAGTGGTGATTTTGCATGTAACCTCCCCATGTTCTTGGGTAATTACAGAAATGCTAACTTATGTTGAGAATGAATTGCAATAACTAGTATGCACACCCATTGAGATTCTTGAATAAACAAAGCACTACTTACTAGTCCAATAGGTTATTTCCTCTCTGTGGAGACGACCTAACTATTTTCGTGGTTAGATTCTGAGAAATAAAATGTTTTGAAAAGCAATTTTCTACCACGCGACATACTACAACGACGCAACATTTTATATTAAAGTTTTCAACGAAAACGAAGATCGCTCTTTCAGCTTGCAAATGAGCCCTTACGGCTTTTATATGTAAAGAATGTTATGGAATGAGGACCTAAATGTGAGACTCTAAATGCAAGGTCATAGTGATGTCCAAATTCTAAGAGATTTTTATTGAAGCTTAATTGAACATATTAGAAGTTAATTTCACCCATTGATTTGTACTTTTGAACTCAGAAATGTGTTCAAATTATATTTGGATCATCAATTTGTATTTATGAATAGAATATCTCATTAATTGACCTAATTATGCATTTTTAATACGAATTTCATGTTTTAGGTCATTTTTATTAATTTCCACACTTAACCATTTATCATGTTAATAAGGTAGTGTTTAACCTAGTTTCTAGCTTAACTTTGACATTTTAGCCATGATGAGTGATGAGAGAGAAAATCATTCTGAAAAGTTGAGTTTTTTGAAAACCTGAGTCTTTGTAAAATTTGCAATAAAATCCGCTACCAAATAATATTTATAACTAAAACTCTGTTGAGTCTCGAGTCAAACATAGGGAGGGCAGTGAACGTTTGATTAAAAATCACGTTTAGAATTATTGTTACAAAGTAGAGTTGCTGGTTGAAATTAATCTACGTGAGCTAAACTACTTAAAGAATACATAATAGAAGAAAGAGAGAGAGAATAATACAAAGAAAGAGGGAGAGAGAGAGAACAAATATTTCATAAGGATATAGTCATGTTCATTACACTAATTGCAAAAATGAAATCTACACTAAAAAGCAGTAAAAAGATAGGGATGAGAAAAATCCTCCTCGACGGCTACTTGGAGGATATGACGCGTTGATGGAGTGCCCGGAAGAGGGTGGTGAGATGCTAAATGAGGGAAAACAGGGCTGGAGGATGGAGGATGAAGTAGGGCGGTGTCGCAACTGTATCTGCTTCCCGAATGGTGGTGAGAAGACAATCACAGGATGCTCCACGAAGGGGGTGTGAAGATGAACAAAATTATTTAACTCTAGATCTAGTGGAACATCCTGGGTATGGGACTAACTCTTAGAGCTTTGGAGAGGGTGAGACAAGAGAGGAATGGATGAGAAAATATGTGGGAGGGGTAGGCCTTCTATAGTTGTAGGAATGGGGGCATAAAAGTCTTTTTAAAAGCTTAGAATTTAATATAGGGGTCTTTAGTGATGTTTATGATCGTCATTGTAGATGCACATCGCTGAAGGCACACCTACACGTGAGGCGTCCATCGCGCATCCGACGCTCCACACGTTGCCACGTCACTGCCTCCTCCTCTTCAACCGATCACGGCTTCATCCCACCCAACCGATCTCAGCCATCCAATCATTTGATCGGACGACTTAGAACGCGCAAGCACCCTTCATCTTCAACACACATAGCGCCCGCATACGATGGCACGCCTGATAGCACGTCATCACAGGCGTGCAGCGCGATCATTCATCCAGCGCACGAGAGGCCACCACATCGCTGCTACATTGCCCCCTCAATCGCCATCGGATGCTCCAATTTTAATTGGGTGCACTCCACTGCGAATTGGATGTGCACCGAGTCTCGAACTCACGTCACGAGTTTGCGAATGAAGACACTATCCAATGCACCATGGATGTGGAATGTTGAGAAGATGCAAGTGATGGCTAGGCACTTTCGACCGTTGGATGTGAATCCAATGGTGGAGATTGATCTCTCAAAGGAAGGAGTGCTGCGGATGCCCTTGGGTGGTCTACATGGTACAATCTAGGCCGTCCATCTTTTATTACTCATAGGTGGTGCCACGGTTGTCGGATTGAACCGATTTCTATGTTGTTGGACTACAATCGTCGATCTGAACCCATTTGTGAGGTTGGATTTGTCATTTGAGGCACATATTTGTACCACCTTGTCCCTTGACCTTTAATTTTCCTCAGATTGCATCTAATGCTATGGAGGTTTGATCGAAGTGATCTCGGAGGCGTTGGACTCTGATCGTCATCCTGATCAGATCCGTATGGTTGGATCTTCAATTCGAGGTCCATATAAATATTACCCTGTCCCCTTACCACAAAAAGGGTAAATTAACTTATAATTTATATAATCTATTCTAAATGCAAAATGATGCATGCTATGCAATATTTATAATGCTGAATACAATTATACGCCTAAGAACACATATAAATAGATAGTTTATGTAAAATAGATGTGTCTACATCACACCCCCATATCTATCTTTTGCTAGTGCCTAGCAAAACTACCTACTCTTTATAAAAGAATCAGGATCAAATTACTTGGGCGATAGTTATTTCTCAACACTAAGAAATTTCTGCTAAAGACCTGAACTATAGAGACTCAACGGTGCCTAGGTGTCTGCCAAAATGCAGATCGCCCAAGTCCTCACCTTATTCAAAAGCAAATACATTTTTTTCTTTCTTTTTCTTCTTTTCTATTTTTTTTAGTTTTTTAAGTTTAGAGTTTTGGGGTAGCTATTACGACCCGATTCCCGAATCCCTACGAGGCACGAGAATCGGACCGACTCGACTGATCCCAAGACCCAGTCGTCCAACGAGAAAGTAACCAAAAAGCAACAAAATAAACCACATTCACCATGCAAGCAACTAAAAGTAACAAAGTATAGCAGTAAAGAAGTAACTACTACAGCACACACCACCACAACAGTATAGAATTAAAAATAGGTACAGGAATCTGAAGTTTACAATAAAAGAGTACAAAGGTGTAACAAAATACTCATTACTACAGAAAACGGTTACCACAAAAGTATAACTACTGGGCTCTACTAGGCCCAGCACCCTCTGCAGCCGTAGGCGTTGGCTGCTCAACACCTGGACCTAAAAAAGGTGGTAAGTACGACACGTCAGCGAACGCTGAGTAGAGTGGCAACCAGCTAACTAAGAGAAACAGTAAAGGTGGACAGGTAGCTATTGTTTTCAATTTCTTTCTTTATTCAACTAATTATTCTTTCTTTCATCACTTGGTTTATTTATCAGGTCTTTTTCTTAATCTCGAATGTTTCTCGTGGGAACGATCTTGATTGCAGTCTTTCCCGAAGAGTAGAAGTAGCACGTGGTGCTCTCCTGGCCGGGAGAGTTCCCCGTGGTGATCCTACCCTCAGTCAACCACCCCAAGGTCACTGACAAACGTAACGGTGACTACGGCATGCACGATAAATGCATGGGTAGCTACCCCGCACTGGCACGCGGTCAGCCGTTTCCGTTAACGGGTGCGCCCAAAGCACAACACGGAACCAGTATAGGGCATAACCCTCTCAGTAACAGGGGTCTAGCTCCTCCACAGTAACCAAACAGGGGTCTCGCCCCTCCACAGTTCGTGCACCCTCGCCTGACTACCTTGGTTTGACCAGTGGGCCTAATAAGTCGGTGTAGGATGGCTAGTTGAACCCTGTTCCCCGTGGGGTGGGTAGCTCTCTTCCTACAATAGCAGCTCTCCTCGATATTGTGTACGCGAGGGCCAGAAAGTCGGTGCAAAGTGGCCAAACTCACCCCGGTCTCTACCTGAGGGCGGCAAGCTCCCCTCTACACTAAGAGGTAATATGTGCTCTCTTTGGTGTCACGTACCCAAGAGGCAACACACTTTCCCATTCACTTTTCCAGTTCCATTCTATTTATTTCCAGGAGCTCTACTCCTAATTCCCTGTAGGGTTCGTGCTCATGTTCCTCAGGCCAAGCCATACTAGGTTTCATCATTCGGGTTTATTCGCATATAGCAGGTGTTTCCAACATTCAATCTTTCTTTTTCAATTTATATACAAGCAGCTCGTATTTAATTTCAACCAACAGAAATTACATGTAGCAGCTACTAACAACAGTACTCTACATTTCACAGGCAAGTGTTATCCAATTACAAGTAGTTATTATTCCATCTACTCATTTCAAGACTGCATTTCAGGCATTTAATACAATCGTTCCAGTGTTTCTAGTCCTAGGATTCATGCCATACCCTAGGATCTATCATTCAATCTAGTTTTCAGGTCTTAGGATTCATGCCATATCCTAGGATCTATCATTCAATCTAGTTTTTCTGGTCCTAGGATTCATGCCATACCCTATGATCTATCATTTAATCTAGTTTTCATGTCCTAAGATTCATGCCATACCCTAAGATCTATCATTCAATCTAGTTTTTCTGGTCCTAGGATTCATGCCATACCCTAGGATCTATCATTTATTCCAGATATGCATTTATGTTTGTAATTAACTAAGGGAAGCCACTCTACCCACAAAATCGGGAGTAATGGGGGCATGATCGGTAGCTCCACGTGCCTCTGCAACCCCCAAATCCGCAACAGAACGTGGTCCTAACACAAGGATCAACCATAAGAAACCACTCATAACATGATAAAAGCATTCCAACAAGTAGAGGAACTTATATGAAGAAGAACAGAATCTAAAACGCGGAAATCGGACCTCGAACGGACCCTAAACGGGTCAAAAATGACAATTCTGATCCAAATCAAACTTCTGGAACATCATCCAGACGTCTTAAAAGGAGTCCAGATCCACACCTCACTCTGTGCTGCTCCTCAGATATCCAAGAATCGCGCTGAACCGTCTAGACCTAGTTCTAGACGTCCGACCACCTCTCCAGACGTCTGGAGATGCTCTCTGTCGTCTGGTGACTCGCCCAGACGTCTGAACCGCGTGGGAGGGTGTGTCCCGCGCCTTCCCGAAGTGAATCCTACATGTGCATGCAAAATCTCTCAGCACAGCACGCTACAGAGTTTCGGTGGAACGGCTTGCATGGTCGTATCCGCAAAAAGGAAGGTATAGGAACAGTATGTACCTCTCAGTCATTTGGAGCTTCTTCCAGACATCGTCCACGTCATTTGGATGTAGGTCCAGACGTCTGAATCTGGGAAAAATTCCCAGAATCAGAACCTCCTTCGTCTTCTTCCTGCTGCGCCACGCTCGTCCGCCCACTGCTTGAGCTGCAGCAGAGCCGGGGGGAAACCTCCCCAGCACAATGCTCTACCTCACGCACACCGACCGGCCGCGAGCCTCTCCGGCGAGCTCCTTCACGGCTAGTGTGCTCGCTTCTCTTCCCTTCTCTCGCTGCCCCTCTCCTCTCCGCCGCTGCACTCGGCTGCAGCCGCTGCTCGCTCTCACTCTCACTCTTGCGCTGGAGGAAGGAGGAGATGGATGGGGTGGTGAACGAGGGAGAGGGTAGAGTATTTGTAAGCAAGGGGCAGTTCTGCAAGTCGGTGAGGGGAGGAAGAAAGAGAAGAGGGCGGCTGGGGTGCAGCCTGCTCGCGGCACGCGTGCAGACTCGCGGTCGTATGCATGCAAAAATTTATTTCCAGACATCTGGGAAGGTGTCCAGACGTTTGACCAGATATCTGGACCAACTCCCAGACGTCTTAAAATAGTTTTGGTGGCACGAGTCTTAACAGTAGCTTTCTATGGCTACTCAACCCACCTAAGACTCGAAAAGAACTCTAAGTTCTAAGCATCTTTTTGTGACTATGATAGACTCACTGATCAGTAATCAAAACGGACTTCAGGTTTTTACTAACCCTAGGTGACCCTAAAATGAAATTTTGCCTAAAGGCGTATCTGTCTGACAAGTAGCTTTCTCCCTACTTTTTATTTTTATGGGGTTAACACAAGGGCGAACCAAGTGTATATCTCCCCGGCTTATTCTACTTCCTTGCTTCTTCCTAAGTGTTTGAAATTAAATGTGCATTTCGTGAGCTGGGTTTTGGACAATCGGCCAATGGGCTATTACCCATGACAACTTGCCAGCCATACTCGTGTGGTGAAGTGTGGCTTATTTATATTTTTCTTCTTTTCTATTTCTTATCATTCTTTTTTGAGTAGATGGCTTCCCTGATCTAAGATTTACCTTAAGGCAGTAGAATGAGAATGGTTGTATAGTTGAGCTCTGGACAACCGGCCAATGGGTTATTACCCATGACAACTTGCCAGCCATACTACCTTAGGAAGTTGATTAGCCACCCAATTTCCGTTAAAAATCCCGAAAAGTGAGTCAGTGCAAATAGTGTGTAGATGGTTAGACTATAAAGTCCCCTCAAATCAAATGGTAGGTTGATAAGTTGTATACTTATCACCCCAACTTATTTAACCAATTAAAAATAAATTTTTAAATGGCGAGGACTCGAGAAACATGTCCACATTTTAGTAGACACCCGGGTTGATTAAGCCCGAAGACTTGAAGAATTTAAGTGTTCAGGTCCTATTGTATCATTCCTTAAAGTTGAAAAATCTAATGCCCAAGTTCTCTTTTCCTAATTCAATTTTTTCTTTCAAAAAATAAAGAGAAAATAAAAAGAAACTACGGAGCTAACAAAATAATTCAGATAGGGATATCCACCCCCCAATGCCTATCAATGCAATGTCATTATATTAGAAAGACATGAAAAAGAGCAGAGTAGAGATGAAATCACTTGAATTGTGTGATTACCCGGTCAGCTCTGAGAAGAAAACATACTGTATTCGTATTGAATTTAGTGCTTTCACCTAGGCACTCTATACAAACAAAGAAGAAATGAAGAATTTACAAGTACGGGTCAAGATGAAAAAAGATTGATTTTAGGACCTGTAAGGAAAAGATGTCCACAGATGTGGACAAGATTGTGATGCAGACCCATGTCCCGCGGTCGAGTGGTTCTAAGGTTATGGATAAAAATTACCTAGAACCGGAGATCATTATGCCTATGGGGTCAAGCCTGTGGTTTGTGAGGATGCAATCCAAGTCCAAAAAGTTGGACAATAGGAAAATTTATATCAAAAAGATAACCAGTTAATTTGTACTTGGGTTGGACATCCTTAGAGTTGAAAATGTCATAAGGGTCCTGGTAGAAGGTTGGTGGTTTCAGGCAAATAGCAACCCTTAGACTTAGACTTTTGCTTCCCCTGGAATTAGCTTCCTAGATCTTCATTTCCAGATTCCTATCCTCCATAATCAAAGTTTCTAGGACCTCGAAAGTATTATTAACCTCTTCTAAAATATCCAAGTCAAAAATTTGTAACTCAATCAGAATTGACTTGGGTTTGGTAATCTCAAGAAGATAATCATCATTATGTTCAATGGGGTGTGATTGAGTAATGGGGCTATGAATTGAATCCTTTACGAAATCAGGATCTGAATCCTTCATGCTAGCCCTAGTTAGATTAAAATCCTCAATTACCAGGCTATCAAATGATTCACCATACTCCTCAAACCAGTATGTCTCACTAAAACTATCTTCCTCAAGCTCAAGTAAGACTTCACATAAAGATTATTCACCTTCAGAATCAAAGAATTCTGGATCTACATTAATATATGTCTCAAGATCATATGTTGTTCCTTGGTCCATAGAGACATATTTTTTCTCGTACCCTGGTTTAGGGATCTTAGGTGAAGAAATCAATTCATCCTCAATTGGTTGCTCTAGACCAACCTGGGCATCCCTGGTCTTGTAAAATGTGTCCCCCCTATAGGTGCCTGAGCGGATTCTGACCTTGGTTCCCCTGAAGGGGGTTATCTTGGGAATTATCCCAAGATTGGATTAGAGTAATCACAAATCTCATCCTCAATTTTGATAGTTTTCCAAGTAAAAACTCACCTGGGTCCTTATCCATAACATCTTGGAGCCAATCCAATAAATACTTGTTAAGATCATCAATCATTTGAATTAGAGGCTCCAAGTCTTCCATGTAGGGTGTTGGCTGAGCTTCTAAAGATTGAATGGTGTTTCTTAAGTTATCCAACACCCTATCTTGGACTTGGTTCACCTGAACCAAATGGTTTGATTCAAGGTTGGGTGAGTTTGGGTTCACTATAGGGGAGTCAAGAAATTGAGGTTCCTGGGGCCTCCCTAATAATAGGTTGTTTCTGATTGTTCAAAAAGGGGTGGTGACCCATATGCAGTGTAATCCTGGGGAGGATATGTGTTATAATCATCATATCCTTTTTTATTGTAGATCATACTAGGTTGTCCATAGGAGGGCAGTGATCTATAATCAATGTAGCTCGAAGAAGGATAAAAATCAAGATCATGGTGTTTAGGGTTAGTCCCTGAACACGAAGGTCCAGAATTGTATCCCCAATTCGATTTATCCCAACTAGTAGATGGTTGAGTAAGACACGAGTCGAGATAATAATCATTATATTGGGGATAAGATGTGTCAGGAGGGTAGGAGTGGAAATGTGTGTAGGATGTGGAAGGATCCATGATAAAATAAGAGGAAAAAGAGAAAAGAAAGGTACCCTACAATACAAACAATCAAACATGTCTTTAGGTAGGGTAGCCTACAGGCCTATAGACTGTCAGAACTCGTCTTGAGATGAAAGAAATGATTTGGTATACTTCTTTCTAGAAAATTCAACCAGTTAGAGGGAGGGATTGAGGAGAAAGTTCTTCCCTTAGCTTTCGCCTCAGGTTCCTTTGATACCCCCCAACCGTGGTTGTTTGACACTGCTCCTCTAGCTAGACATCAGCTGGACCGGTAGAAGTAGATTAATCAAAAATAATCTCGATCTGGTCCCCAAAGATCAAGTCCAATCCTTAAGGCCAACGTCTATTATGTTTTAATTAGGCTTAGGTTTGATTTTGCTTGGAAATGTGATGGGTCCTTTAGATAGGTTGTGCCCTTAAAGATCAATTTTAATGTGTGTGCGTGCATGACCAATGATTTTTAAGTAAGATTATTTTTGGATGCTGTGAATTTTAGGGTTTGAATCTTGCTTAGTAGCTTTTAGGATTCAAATTTCAGGTATATTCAAACAAGGTTTTGTAAGGCACACCAAGTTTTGAAAGTACAAGTAAAGATATATTCCTTTGCAAATCAAAAATAATGTGATGTGCCTGATTCATCTCTAAAAATTGAATCCTATGAGGCAAGCTACTAATGGATCAATTTTCTCTTATGTGGTGCAGCCCAAACAACTCAATCAATTGGCCTCTTGCACCACTTAATTAAGGCACACAAGATGATTAACCTAATTAGATTTCTACTCACTTATGTGTATTAGGTTAGAGTGTACAGGGCCCACAGGTTAGATCCTGGCTAAGTGTTAGAATCAGATCAAGGTGAGGTGCCTTGTGTATGTATGGGTGTATAAAGTGTGTAAATTTCAGTTAATCCCACATTTAATTTTCTTCTTTATATATATGTGCGGGTGTTGCAACGTTGAAATTCGTCGTAGTTTAGGAAAATATCACGTCGTAGTATAGCGATGAAAATCAACACAACATTTAAATTTATAAGTTCGAAAACAGAAATGAGTCTGAGAACGTTCGCAGGGAGCAAGTTAAGAAAATTAATCCACTAATCACAATTATCGAAAATAATAATGCAAGTGAATCAACCAAAATGATATGCAATATATATATATATATCAAAAATATATCTCAGAATGTCAGGTATTAAAGTGAAAAAAGAAGGAGGTAAAAATGGTGGTTAAAACCACCAAATTAACATTAGAATTTAAGCTTTAGTCAAATTTAAATAATTGAACAGTAACTCTCAACCACTAATGGCAATTTCCATGTCAGCAAATGTGTCCACAGTATCAGAACCAAAGTAAGCAGCTCATCAGATGTCAAGACTAAGACTCAACGCCTTAACCTCAAGGCCACAGAAGAACCAATGCACATGCACAACACAGAGGCATGCAGCAGAGCTCAAAATTAGCCAAGTGTTGAGCGAGGAGAGGGGGCATGAATCTCGAGGAGGAAAACCTCCCCCTTCCCTACTCAGATTTCTTTCTTTCTTCAAATTCAAACCTAGTGAACAGTAACCGGGCAAATGGATCCAAGCCCAGACCCGCGTGGCGTGAATCGCGGGTGAGGGCATGTGAATTGGTGCGTGAGCGAGGACTTCACCCCCAGTGCATGCTGAGGTGATTGGCTAAGGGTACAGATTCATTTTATTTGCTTTCGAGCACTACTGAGTCCCCGATGTGGGACTAAAACCAATGCCCCTCTTTGTGAGAAGCTACTGAGGATGGTCTATCTAATTAAGGTTGTTGTTGCCTTCTTCTGCTGCAATTGCAAGCCCTGCTGCCTTCCTAATGTGAAGTTGTGTTGAGTGAGGGAGACAGCAGGTTGAGTGGTAGCTGGAGGGAGGTGGACGCAGTCGGGGAAGATGGTGGCAGCGGCGGTCATTCGGCAGACACCTGTAATCACGAAAATGGCCTCACAGCCCAATAAAACTTGCTCAGGAGCTTCGCCGGACCACGGCGAGTGGAGTGGTGGTCGTGATTTGGTGCGTGGTGGTGTAGGTTGGTTGACCGACATTGGAGAAGGAGGTGCGGTGTTGAGTTGTTCGGTGGGGAGATGAAGCGAAAAACCCAAATTTCTTTGAGGCTTTTGCTTATTTAAGTGTGGCAAATCTTTTGGGTGCTGTGGTAGGCGGTGTGATGGAGTGTGGTGGTCATGCGAGCTCGCCGGAGCTTCGCTGGCCGTGGGGAAGACGGAGGTGGTGAGGGTGATTTTGTGGTCGATCTTAGAATCTAAGGGGTTAGAAGGAAGTAGGGGAGAGGAACAGAGAAGAGAGACTTAGGGAGGGAGAAAGAGGATGGAGTCGTCCGACGTTGATGGGTCGGAGCCGAAGAAGATGATGTCGACGATGAAGGAGAACGATGACGACAAAGACGTAGGGGACCTCTACTTTGATCGGCGAGAGGTGGAAGGAAGAAAGGAAGATAGAGGGCGTCCAATTTGATGGTTGGATGGCTAAGGAAGACGATGAGGGAGGTCTTCGGAGCTCGAAGAGATGATGGTCAGAGAAGAAGAAGAGATTTTCAACCTGTTCTTCGCTGCAATTGACGTTGGGAACTTGGGGGCTCTTTATAGAGCTCAAAATCGAGCTCTAAATTAGGGAAAGAGCCTGATTGAGTCATGATTTTGGGGAAATAAGATCCCCTAAAATCTTGAGCTCACCTGAGCTCTAGGGATCGCCATAGTGCCCTTAAGTCGGTTTAGTAGATCGGGTAGGTCCTCGAGATCAATCCCTCCAATTTTGGAGGGATTTAAATTTGATTTGAGGGAGAAATCCTTCCTTGAATCTTGGTTGCGGAGCTTTCACACTATCAATGGTGGCAGGGACCTTTTGAGAAGAAATACGAGAAAGTTAGAGACCAAATCGTAAGAAAATTAAAAGTTAGGGGGCTGATTGTAAAAAATAGAGATTTTAGGGACTAAATTACAAACTAGGTCAAGGTGGAGTCTGATTGGGCCCAAATTTTGGTGTTAACCTAATTTAAACCCAAGAAATCTAATGGTAAACTTGGATTTGAGTTTTGACTATGTTTGATTAGGAAATTTGCATAAAGGTTCAAATCAAGGTAAATTTCCGTTTGAAACTCTGTTATAGGTCAAATAGGTTCTGAGGGTTAAACCAAAGATACCAAACCTCTTAGAATATTTTTATATGAATTTTAGGAAGTTTATATTAATTTTATTCTGATCAGAACCTCTTAAATTTAAGTGAGTTTAATAATTAGGATTTTGTGTATTGTTTTAATTCTCGAAATGTGTGAAATCCTATTTCAATCTGTATTGACCCACTTTTTAGACTTTTGTGCTCATATGACCTTCAATTAACCCCTAAGTGACCCCGTGGTTATTCTTCAATCGTGATGTGTTGTTAAATTTGCAGAGTTAACCATGTTTCTCTATTTTTTTATCAAATTAAAATGGTGCAGAGTTGTGACTCTTAGATGATTAGGTAGGAGCTTTTATCACTCAAACCTGTCTAACTGTGGCTAATTAAGGTCCATGATGCTGTTACCATCAGCGGGGGTGAGGTGGGTGGATGTGGCAAACAAATAATACAATCTACCTTAGGGTTTATAAGAGCACCTAGGTTGATTTACGTTTGTGTTATTACGTGGTGGAATGAAAACTAGTGGGTGGGAAGTGGGATATACCTATAAACCCTTCAACTGCACTTTGCTCAAATCTATCGCTTTTGCCCACCTCAAGAGAGTACCTACAATCATAATAAGAAAGGAGAGAAGTGAGATAAAAGATAAGTAAGGTGGAAAATGTGAAAAATCAAAGAGCACTGCTTCCCGGCAACAGTGCCAAAATGATGAGCGAGAAAATTGTTGTGAAAAGTTGAGTTTTTGGAAAAGCTGAATCATTGTAAAATTTGCAAGAAAATCCAGTACCAAATAATATTTATATCCAGAACTCTGGTAAGTTCCGGGTTGAACAAAGGGAGGTGAACGTTTGACTAAAAATTACGTTTGGAATTATTGTCACAAAGCAGAGTAGTTGGTTGAAATAAATCTTGCGAGCTAAACTATTTAAAGAATAAAAAGTGGAAGAAAGAGAGGGAGAATAATACAAAGAAAGAGGGAGAGAGAGAACAAATATTTCATAAGAATATAGTCATGTTCATTACACTAATTGCAAAATTGAAATCTACACTAGAAATTGGTAAAAAGATAGGGATGAGAAAAATATGTAGGTTCTATAGGAGGGGGTGAGATTTGCGTGATATAAAATAAAATGCGAAAGTAAAGTAAACAGTCACACAAAAGTTCAATCACACAGGTACACAATGATTTTTAGGTGTAAACCCGAACACAGGTAAAAACCACCACCTAAACCTCTCGGTTTAGGATTTCCTAATCGACAGAGTCGATCAAATATACTAACAAGTTACTTAAACGAGGGTGACTTAACCTCTTACAACCACACTACTTATACGAGGGTAGTGTACCTCAAACCCTCCTCTTCACCAGGAGTATTTTGTCCCACGAAGGAGATAGGAATTCGTAAAGTGAATACCCAACCAAGAACAAAGAAAATAAACAAGAACCTATAGAGCCACAAAGTAAATATAATGTTATGCTACTATAGGTAAGGATCTCCCCTTAGGAGGAAGTGTGTAGGCGTGATCTCGATAGAGTATCGGTGCTTTCAGATTGGAAGCTTTGAGAGCAAGAGCACTTCTTCTTTGATCTTTCTCTTTTAGGACACAAAAGGAGAGGAAAGTAGTATTGCTTGGTGTGTCTAACAAAGGAAGGGTCCTCCTCTATTTGTAGGTGTCTTAGGAACCCTTAGGAATGCTATGGAAGCCTTAGGTAGTCGTTGGAAACAAATCCAAGGCTAATCAGGCCGGAATTAGGGCTATTAATGATTCTGACATTGTTATCAGATGTCTGAGCTTAAGGTCAGATGTTTGGGTCATTGTCTGATTTTATGGTCGGACGTCTGATCTAGAAGGGCGAATAACTGGACGGTGTTGGATCAGAGCATATATCTAAAGGTTACTTTTAAGATGTCTGGGATGCTAGTCAGACGTCTAATTCTAGACGAGTTCTCTTCCTATTTTGTCCATGCCTAAATAGGGTTCTAGATCTTGTTGGTCAGTCTACAGGTCGATCGTCTAGCACAAAGTCTGGATGTCTGGAAACATAATCACTGCAGGAAATAATCACTGACAAAAGTGATTTAGGGTGGATTGAGCCTAACGTCTATTTATTATTCGTCTAGGGATCTCTACGGACACCTAAAAGTGAATGTGGGTCAAATTAAAGGGTAATCCTCAACGATTAAGTCTGACAAAGCCAATGGTGCTTTAGTTGGATGTCTGACAAGGTCATCAGATGTTTTCTAAGAAAATTGGACAAAGGGATGGACGTCTGAAACTGGCAGACAAAGAGTGGGCTTCCAGCTTAAGTGTTTTGGACATCTGATCAAACAGTCAGATGTCTTAAAGTCAAAGATCAGACGTCTGATGTCCAGATTGGATGTTTGATTAGGTTGTCTGAAACCTATTTTGGTTTTCTAAGTTCTTTATGAACAACCTAGGTATCCTAGGTTTGTGTAGGTGTTCTTAGGACTACTGTTTTGTTACTTTGGGCTCTTTAACACATAATCTAAGAAAAAAATAAAGAGCAAAAGAAACAACAACGAATACAAATTACAAGAACAGAATAGACTTTTATCCTATTCTTCATGACTTCAAGCTCTCGCTCCACACGAAGCTCCATCTCCTCCAACAAGCTCCTCCAATCAACTATGGATGCGAGTTTGAGCTCCATCACACTTGATTCCATTTGCATTTTCCTGAAACTCATAAACTCAAATGCAAATGTTAAATAACTAATGTTTTGCTATCATTAAAATTAACGATCGTGGTGCCTTTGCACTAACAATCTCCCCCCTTTTGATGATGACAAAACCATAAATATTAATCCAAAAAATTTGCCTCCTTTTTGACATTATCAAAAAGGTTTAATAACTTTTAATCATTTATCCTATACTCCCCCTTAAAACATGCTCTTCTAATTCCATCTTTTTTCATATAGCAAGATAGCTATGTAATTATCTGCCTCTTTCTTAAGGCAATATAGCTATGTTATCTTTTAAAATCTCCCCCTTAGTGATGGACAAAAGCTTTATCAATTTTATCTCTCCCTATCTAAATGCTACATACTAAAATTAACATAAAGTAGAGGGTAAAGAATTTACCTCATTTACCAAGGCCAATAGCATGGCCTAAATGGAGGTTATCAGAATGGATGGGGCTCCCATGCATAGCTTGAAGGTTTGAGCATTGGAGCCAGTTTCCAATTTAGCAAATGGCATGCGGCGATTCAATCACCCACCGATCTTCTCGTCGATCTTCTCGTCTTCCTTTTTGGTCTTGATGTTGATCCACCTAGTTTAAGTAGACCATCTTTCATCTTGTAAGTCCAGTCCTTGATATTGAAATCTTCTTTGTGACCTACAAAACAAGGCTCTAATTCTCTCTTCGGTATCTAAGTTAATTTGGATTCCATTTTGTTAATTGGTCTCCTTGATGGAGATCCTTTCTTAACCTTTCTTTTGGTGCAAACTCCATTTAACAACTTATCTAATTTTTCTCTTAGACAAGCAAGATCATTTTCAATAATGTTCAACGCATAATTCGCGTTTTAAAAATTGTTTAGTTGTATAGTGCGAAAACATGTCAACAAATAAATTTATAAAACTTCGGTGAGTACCGGGTCGTTCGCAGGGAGGCAATATCGATTTTTGCAGAAGCGTTTCAATAAAACTAATTCTAACTAGATATATATATGTATATATGTATAAAGCAGATATTCAAAAAATTAGAATTTTATTGCAATTAGATAAAGTTTTTTACAGTAGAAAATGCTAATAGAGACAGATAGATAGATAAATAGAGAGAGAAGAAAGTGGCAGAGAAACGACGTCGCTTGTGGGATGCTTGTGCAAGATACGGCAGCACCTCAGATCCAGATTTCCAGGATGGAGAATTGTAGAGAAGATGGTAGAAGAGATTTGGAGTTGATGGGAGAGAGAGCTTTTAAGTTGATGCCTTCAACTGGGGGGCCCTGGGCCTTCTTTTATAGTTTTGATGGAGGGTAAAAAGGTATTTTAACCTTTAATCTTATGCAATATCCCTTTGGCTAATCAGATCCATCGATTAGGAGATCAACAGCTCTGATTCGACCTCAAAATAGCCTTCAAGAAACCTTCTACGCTTGGATTTGCTCTGGTGGCGACACATGGCAACCGCTGGAGTGATGGATCGAAGATCGCATGGCCTTGCTTCCTCCTCGCGCGCCCTTAGCATCAAGTCTTAATCCTGCCTTAACGTCAACCGTCCGATCGTAACGAGTGCCGCTGCCTTAGCATCGAAGCAACCACGTGAGATCACATGTACCTGCTATGCACTTTGATCGTGCCACATCTCCACGCTTTAGCGCGTACAAAGCCACTGCGCTACACAAAGCCTTTGTTATATATACTTGTTTATTTGTATTTATCCTTATCCAGTATGGGCGGGCGATGTGGCGCACTCGTGGCCGTTGGATGAAGATCCAACGACCCACAATGTGCGGTGCAGCCTTCCTAGATGGGGCAGTGGTGAGGGAGCGGCTGTGATGGTGCCACATGGCACTATCATGGCCATCCATCTTATTTTCTTTGTATCTGGTGCTGTAGACCTCCGATCGAGTTGATTTTTGTATCGTTGGATTGCAATCGTCGATTTGAATTCATTCATGCACTTGAATTTTTCATCTGAGGCTCAGATCTTTGTCCTTTGGCTCCATCATCTCTGTTCTTCTATGGACTGCACACGATGCTCTGGTTGTCTGATTGGGACGATTTCGGAAGCATTGGACTTCCATCGTCGTTCTGATCAGATCTGTCTGTTCTGATCTGACATCTAAGGCTTTGAATTATCTGCGATTAAAATCATCTCTCTTTTGGGACATAAAATGATGATATTATCTATATGACTAATAAACTAACTAGTATACGAATTACGATGCTTACGCATGCATTGACTCGAAGTTATACTAGAATATAGCTCAATTCAGGTGTTTTAGGTTGTATGATTGATGTGCAATCACACCTCCATGCCTAAATCTTGTTAGTCCCTAATAAATGCAAGACTAAATGCAAAGTGATCCTACATGACATATTTCTATCAAGAGTTTGACTAGAGCTTTATGTCTTTTGTTTTCATCCAATACTTTAGTAATCCAGATAATCGTGAATGTATTTTGTTGTAGTCTATGCAACGGATCCAAGTGAAAAGTCAATCCACATCTAAAGCTCGTACTTGACCCTTAGTAAAAATCTATTGAGATAGGCAAACTTCTCCCCTCAGGGTTACAAGGTAACCTGTATATTCATCCTCGGCTTTTGGGTTAGGTAGAAGATTTTTTCTTTGAGTCAAGTGGATTTATTTTTGGTGGCTCACACTCAATTGGTGCTACATATAGACTAGTACTTTAGAACCTAGATTTCCATATTATTAAATAACTCAACTTAGAGAGAAGTGAGAAACTGTGCTCTCTTTAATTTCTTTGTACTTGTTCTCTCTCTTTCTTTCTCTTCCTTTGTATTTCTTTTTCTTTTCTTTCAGTATATTTGGTGCTCTCTCCTGGCACTAACACTTTGATTAGGTTCTGATAACTTTATGACTAAGTCAGCATTCCTCAACCTGTATTCAGGCAATCAAAAATACAAAAAAGTAGGTCAAGGCTGTATTTGGTGGATCATGAGGGTGATGGGTGTTGTTACCCCAATACACTTGAAATAAACTCTAAAAACACTTATGAACTTTTTTTTTCTTTCTTTCTTTCTTTTCTACTCCTCTCTCTTTTCTTTTATATGTATATTTTTTCTATAGCATAGACATATATACCTTTTTTTTTTCAGACATCTACTAACGCAACACAATAACACATACGACTTTTATTCACAAGGCATTATTTGGGATTGTGGGTGTTCAAGTGGATATCGGGTGGCTTATTTAGTGGAAGTGCCTATTCTCGACACCGAGAAAGGACAACGTATTTCTGACTTTGACATTAATACCCTCCTTTAGCCAAGGTTTCCATAAAGGACGGTTGTGACCATCCACCTTAGTCATAGTTTTATCAGAACCTGCTCTCTGCGTATTTTGCCTTATTTGGTGGCTCTCAAAAGCTATTCGCTCTAAGAACTTGTACGCAGAAATCGAGAGCGAAAATTATGCCTAACTCTGAGTATCATTATCTCATGATCCGAAAGTTAAGATTCCTCATTCTAGCCTTAGAGCATCAGTAGACTTTCTACTCTCACTTCACACTTGTTTGGTGGATCTGTTAGAAGATAGTTTGCCTGACTTCCTAATTACTGTCCAAGGGTTTAAGAGAAGAAGCACTACTTCTTCTTGACAAACTAAAGATGTTTATTGATCTTCACAGAGGATCTATTGCAAATTCTACGTGTAAGTGTGAAATTATACTGGATTCTAAATTCAGGAATCAACTTAAGAATAAATCCCTAATAAAACCTTAATAAAAATTCTTTATGCTTAAATGCATTTTTTTTTAGATATAAAGATAAGACATGCAATGTCCACCCCCCCATGCCTATTCATTACAATGTCCTCATTGAAATATATGCATGAAAATCAAAATATAATAAGCAAGAGTAGGGGATATCACCT
Source organism: Thalassia testudinum (assembly GCA_037157565.1). Lineage (NCBI taxonomy): Eukaryota > Viridiplantae > Streptophyta > Magnoliopsida > Alismatales > Hydrocharitaceae > Thalassia > Thalassia testudinum. The sequence goes on from JAZHRO010000031.1 coordinate 155,142,014, forward strand.
GACTATGTTTGTTAATCCAGGTCAGCGTGGATGCAGAAGATGTAGAGCTACCTATAATGAATATTGGGTTGCCTCCCAGTCAGCGCTAAGTTTAACGTCATTTGCCAGACTTAAACCCAAAAATGAATGATTAGATTGATGGGTTGGGTCGGGATTAAAATAAAGATATGGACATGTAGCTCAAGGATCAATGATCCATAAATGCAAACCAGCTGATGGTGAATACCAAGCCCAAAGGGTCGGAAAAATAAAGTGAATGGGCTTGAAACTATTTGCAGCCAGATGCTACAAAAGAGAGGAATATTAGTGCGGGTGTCGGAGTGGAAAGTAGATAGTGGCAAGCTTAAGAATTGATGCATGAGGAAGGTAGATGGGGTGAGTACAGGGTGGTCCATGGGGAATAAATTGTATGGGTCCTGAAAGTGATGGGAAATGAAAGGAGGAACCCAAGTGGTGTAGTCCGAAATGGTATAAGAAACCACTTTGCAAGTCAAATCAGGTGTGGATGGACGTCGAGTAGGTGAGTCAAATAAGATCCAGTGATCCATCTCAAAGTCCTCAATCTTATCCCAGGTGTGACCAACAGTCTCATTTGAGTTGCCCAAATCTTGTTTTAATTCATTTTTCCTTAGAGCCATAAGATCGGGGTTTGGATTAGTCAACACCTTAAATCCTTTTTGGACTATATCTTCTGAGGGAATATCTTCTTGCTTCTCATCAATCAAGTCAAATTCTTCCAAATCCCATGATTCAGCTAAAGTCTTTACTTCCTCAGATAGATTCTCATAAGTCATCCCTAGTAATCCTGTAATTTCTTGAACATCTTTTTCATAAGGGGATTGTCTATTTTTGTTCAATCTCAAGATGTTGGGGATAATGGTCAGGTTTTTCCTCAGGACTCTGGTGGATGTGGAGAGAAAGGTGCGGATTAGCTAAAACATAAGTGAAAGCAGATTCGATTTCTATATGGGAATGATCAGTATCGCCAAATTCAGATATCGAATCATTTAAGCATATTTGATTATGGTAATCCTTAGACAAGATTTCATCAAAGCCATCCAGCCATGCTTGGCTAGGAGTGTCACTGTTCCCAATCTTTCTTTCATCTTGATCTTGCTCTGATTCTCCCAAATCATCCATGTAATCCAATTGTGTGTCTTTAAGTATAAAAGACTCATACTCCAGCTCACTATGAATTGGCTCCTCAAAATAGAATGGTTGCAATTCAGGGCCTAAATCAAGATATACTTCCTCAAGTGAGACTTCCTCCTCAAGGTCAGCTTTTGGGATATCAACAAGGATCCGTTTTGCATAATCACGAGGCTGGTGGGTGGGCTTAGTGTATGTGGAGGTTGGGATTTGATAAGATGTCATACTTAAAGTTGGATCCTCAACCTTGAGTGGCTTATCACCAACTTGTTCCATACTCGGACAAGTTTTATCACCTTGTGCTTTTCAGATTCTATTGAGCTGTTTTGCCATATTATTTGTATTTCTTTTATTAGCTTCTCTCATCCCCTGGACTACTTGGAGTAATTGGGTGATCTCAGGATCACTGCCATGGTCAAGGATTTACTTAGGATGAGGATAATAATTTTCAGAGTTTCTGACCTCAGTCAAATCAGAATATCCGTCATTTGAATACCTAGGGTAAGAATCATATCCTTGGTTGGTTGGTTTAGGGTTATTCCAATGAGAAGGTGAAGTTGTTTGGGTGGGATTGGGATAATTTGAACAATGATTTCGAGAATAGGATTGGTATATTAGGTGTTGGGATTCTGAGGCATATCCATGATCTCGGGAGAGATGACTTTGGCTGAACCGGTCAAGATAACTGGTCATGCCAGCCAGGTGCTGGTCCTATATGGAGAGTGTCTCTTTAGACTGTATAGATCCTTGAAATCCAGAGATTCGTGTGGGATTCGAGATGGGCCTGGCTATACCCGGGGAATATGAGGTATAGGCAATGGAATCAAGTCTTGGGTATTGAGGAGAGTTCTCCCAACCTGAAGAAGTTGATGTAAGGGAAGGGTTGGATAGGGAGAAAAGGAGGAATAGTTTGAGACAAAGGAGTATGGGTTCATGGTTTCCTCAATTAGTTCTTCCTCATGGCAATTGGATATTGGAGTGTATTCAAAAAAATTGGGTCTTCTCTTTAGTTTACTCTCTAAAGGTGGTACCAAATTAGGGTTCAGAGACCTTTTAGCATCCATGTACCAAAAGAAAGTTGATAGATGAGAGAGAGAAGACAGATGAGAGAATACCCCACCCTTTCAATACAAGCAATCAAACTAGTCCTTAGAGTGCCAATCCTAATTAGACCTGATCCGTGCTCCCCAAAACATGACTGGGTTAGATCAACCCTTGAATTACTTGGTTGGCCAGAAGGGGGGGTTCCCTTAGGACACCACGCACAATGAGACACCATTAAAGGTTAATGCGGTTACCGCATCGACTTTTCTTGTCACCAGTGGGTCCAAGTAAACAAGGCCTTGACTTTAACCCAATCTAGTTTCAAGTCCCCAAGTCTATTAGTTCTGCTTAGGGCACGTCTACTCAATTTTAGGTTTGGTTTTGATATGGTTTTAGAATATGATGATCGTTAGGGGGTGTTTGCCCTTAAAGTTGATTTCAGAGATGTGAAGTGCGCAGGCAAAGGGTTCACAAGTAAATTTTTATAATGAAGTATCTTTTAAGATTCAAATGCTTGTGTTAGCGTATTTTAGGGTTCACTTGATTAAATATTTTCAACCAAGGTTCCTTTGAGCATGGAAATTAGGTGTGCTCTATCCTTAGCATGAAACCTTAAGCACTGATAGCTCTAAATGATTCTTTTAGGTCCAAAATGATGAGTGGTGCGACTCAGGAAATGAAATCAATTGATCCTTATTGCACCACTAACTAGGCACTCACAAAATACATTTTCAATAATTTTAATGCATGTTTTCTATTTTTTTCATGTTTAAACTGTACTGGGGTTTTTGCAGTTTGTTTTGACCCCTAGTTGGTGATTGGATAATCCATGCAAACAAACGTGCAAGAAATAAAATTTTCAAAATTTTCCTAAATTCTTGATTATCTTATAAATTCATTACCTTAAATTTTAAGTCAATCAGAGTTATATAAAAATTCATATGATATTTTGAACTCCAAAAAATTAGGAACAAAATCCATATTGATAATAGATCAGTACACAAATTTTTAAAATTTTTTTATAACTCTTATTTGCATGATATTTGGATATGTTATTCATCACTTTGAAATATACATCCAATAAAAAATTGAGAATTTTTGGACATACGGATATCCGGGAATTGAATTTTTAATGTAAAACTTTATTTCAGCCCGAAAATCAAGAGAGATTTTTTTTTTAATAAGCAAACAAATTCTAACTAATCCTAAGGTTCAAGTAAATCCTAAATCTAACTAATCTAAACTATGGGTACTTACTTGAGGTTCGAAACCACAATTCCCATTGTCGTGTTTCGTTCTGATTTCCTTCTTTTCCTGTACACACGAAATCAACGAAAATAGCAAGTTAGAAATCTCAAATATGCACCGAAAAGGTTCAAAAATTTCCATTGCCTCCCCGGCAATGGTGACAACTTGTCCAGTGTGTAATTCACATTTTAAAAGTTGTTCAGTTGTAGTATAGTGTGAAAACACGTCGACAAATAAGTTTATAAAACTCCGGTGAGTACCGGGTCGTTCGTAGGGAGGCAATTTCGATTTTTGCAGAAACGTTTCAATAAAACTAATTCTAACTAGATATATATATGTATGTATATATGTATAAAGTAGATAGTCAGAGAATCAAAATTTTATTGCAGTTAGATAAAGTTTTTCAGAGTAGAAAATGCTAATAGAGATAGATAGATAGATAGAGAGAGAGAGAGAGAGAAGAGAGTGGTAGAGAAACGATGTGGCTTGTGGGATGCTTGTGCGAGATGTGGCAGCACCTCAGATCCAGAGCGCCAGGACGGAAAATTGCAGAGAAGACAATGGAAGAGATCTGGAGTTGATGGGAGAGAGAGCTTTTAAGTTGATGCCTTCAACTGAGGGACCCTGAGCCTTCTTTTATAGTTTTGATAGAGGGAAAAGGGTATTTTAACCTTTAATCTTGTGCAACAACCCTTTGGCTAATTAGATCCGTCGATCAGAAGATCAATAGCTCTGATTCGGTCTTAAAATAGCCTTCAAAAAACCTTCTATGCTTGGATTTTCTCTGGTGGCGACACGTGGCAGCCGCTGGAGCGATGGATGGAAGATCGCACAGCCTCGCTTCCTCCTCGCACGCCCTTCGTCTTTTCCTTCTCGCCGCTCAAGCCTTAATCCCACCTTAACGTCAGCCGTCCGATCGTAACGAGTGTCACTGCCTTAGCATCGAAGCAACCGCGTGAGATCACACATACCCGCTACGCGCTCTGATCGAGCCACGTCACCGTGCTTCAACACGTACAATCGCGTGCAATTGCACCGTTGGATGAAGATCCAACGGTCCACAGCGTACGGTGCGGCCTTCCTAGATGGGGTGGTGGTGAGGGAGCGGCTGTGATGGCACCACGTGGTGCCATCATGGCCGTCCATCTCCTTTTCTTTGTATCTGGTGTTGTAGACCTCCGATCGAGTTGATTTTTGCACCATTGGACTGCGATCGTCGATCCGGATTCATCCGTGCGGTTGGATTCTTCATCTTAGGTTTGGATCTTTATGCTTTGGCTCCATCATTTTCGTTCTTCTATGGACTACATACGATGCTCTAGTTGTCTGATCGGGATAATTTCGGAAGCGTTGGACTTCCGTCGTCGTTCTGATCAGATCTGTCTGGTTTGATCTAACATCTGCGGCTTTGAATCATCTGCAATTAAAATCATCTCTCTTTTAGGCCATAAAATGATGATATTATCTATATGACTAATAAACTAACTAGTATGCGAATTACGATGCTTATGCATGCATTGACTCAAAGTTATGCTAGAATCTAGCTCAATTCAGGTGTTTTAGGTTGTATGATTGATGTGCAATCAAATAACATGCATCCTGATTTTTAAACTAAAGATTTCAATTTTTAAGCTAGTGTTCTCAATTAATTTACTATTTTCATTGATTAGTTTATTATTCTCTGACATCAAGTCATCCTTTTTAAGAATATTAGGACTAGAACTAATTTCTAGATCTTTAAGTTGAATCTCTAATTTTTCATTTTCATATTTTAGAAAACTAAGATTCTTTTTAATGTTCTTGTTTTCTATTTTAAGTAATTCATCAAAAGTATCTTGTAATTCAAAATTTACCTCCTTGTTGTCGTCTTCACCTTCACTATCTCTTGTGATGGCCATGAAGTCCATGCAAGCGACTTCATTCTTCTCTTCGAGATCCTTCTCTTCTTCCTCCGAGGTTAAGCCATCCCAAGTAGCTTGGAATGCTTTCTTCTTGTACTTCTCCTTCTCCTTCTCCTCCTTCTTCTCCTTCTTGCGAAGAGGACATTCGGGTCAAAGATATCCTTTTTTGTTGCATGATAGCAACGTCTTGGGCTTTCCTTCTTCTCCTTCTTCTCTTTCTTTTCTTTCTTTGAATCCCTACAAAATTTGGAAAATTTCTTAAATAAAATTTTAAGGTCCTCGTCATCAGAACTTTCCTCATTATCCGATGTGGCTCTGAATGCCAAACTCTTTCTTTGCTTTGGCTCTGGTGTGTCCTTCCTCTTCTTCTTTATCTTCGTCTCATAGGCCATGAGGTTGCCTAAGAGGTGTTCCATGTTGAGCTCGTTTACTTCATTTGCCTCCTTTATAGTGGTGACCTTTTATTTCCATTCCGGTCTAAGGGAATGGAGTAGCTTTTCTTGAAGCTCCCCCTTTATCAAGGTCTTACCTAAGGCTTTAAGATTATTCACTATGAGAGTGAATCTAGTATTCATCTCACTTAAAGTTTCATTAGGTCTCATAAAAAAATATTCAAAATCTTGAGATAAAACATTAACTTTAAAAGCCTTTACCTTTGAGGTACTCTCATGAGTTACCTCTAATGTATGCCAAATCTCGTATGCGGTGGCGCATTATGAGATCTAGTTGAATTCCTCCAGGCTCAACGTGCAATAGAGAGCGTTCATCGTCTTTACATTGAGTGAGAGCTCCCGAGTTTGTTGTTGAGAATATCCTACCTCGGGCCTCTCCGGAATGACGTATGGCACTTCGCATCGGTGCCATATCAAGTAGTCACTGGCTTGAAGCCATGTCTTCATTTGGAGTTCCAATAAGGGTAGTTGCTCCTGTCGAAGAATGACAGATAGGTAGTAGATTGCCCCTAGGATGTTCTTATTGCGGTGATGCATCCCTCCATGATCTCTTACAGGTGTGTGACATCGATAAGCAAGACCTGCTCTGATACCAATTGTAGGTTCTATAGGAGGGGGGTGAGATTTGCATGATATAAAATAAAATGCAGAAATAAAGTAAATAATCACACAAAAGTTCAATCACACAAGTACACAATGATTTTTAGGTGGAAACTCAAACCTGAGTAAAAACCACCATCTAAACCTCTCAGTTTAGGATTTTTTGATTGACATAGTCGATCAAATTCATTAACAATTCACTTAAACGAGGGTGACTTAACCTCTTACAACTACACTACTTATACCAGGATAGTGTACCTCAGACCCTCCTCTTCACGAGGAGTATTTTATCCCACGAAGGAGATGGGAATTTGTAAAGAGAATACCCAACCAAGAACAAAAAAAATAAACAAGAACCTATAGAGCCACAAAGTAAATATGATCTTATGCTACTATAGGTAAGGATCTCCCCTTAGTAGGAAGTGTGTAGGCGTGATCTCGATAGAGTATCGGTTCTCTCGAATTGGAAGCTTTGAGAGCAAGAGCACTTGTTCTTTGACCTTTCTTTTCTAGAACACAAAAGGAGTGGAAAGTAATGTTGCTTGATGTGTCTAACAAAGGAAGGGTCCTCCTCTATTTATAGGTGTCTTAGGTGTTGGTGCTAGAGCACCACGATCATTTGTTTTGATGATAACAAAACACGTGTTATTTAACATTTGCAATTTGAGTCCTAGATTTCAGGTCAATTGCAAATGAAGACGTGTTTAGACGGAACTCGAGCTCGCATCCAGGACGGATTGGAGGAGCTTGACGGAAAATAGAGGAGGTTCGCGTGGAGCGAAAGATTGGAGATGGAAGACAAGAAGAATAGGATAGATTCTTTTTTATCCTTTCATGTATCTCTTGTATTTATTTTCTTGCTCTTCATTTTCCTTAGACATTATGTTAAAGAGCCTCAAAGAACCCTAACAGTAGTCCTAGGAACACCTGCACAACCCTAGGATACGTAGGTTTTCTGTAAAACACTTAGAAAACCAATATAGGGTTAAAACTGACTTTCCAAACGTCTAATTCACGAATCAGACGTCTGATAAAGGATTTTAAGACGTCTGACTGTTGTTTCAGACGTCTGATAACTGTTAGGCTGGACATAGTTAGTTCTGTCTGATGAATTCAGACGTCCAGACCTTATACCAGACGTCTTAGGAGACGTCTGATGACTTTGCCAGACGTCCAGTTAGTGGACCGTTGGCTGGCTTAGAAGACACTCAAGAATATGACCGTTAGAGCCTTATCAGACGTCCATAGGACTTCACAGACGTCTGATAAATGACCGTTTTGCCTCGGCTGACCCAAAATCTCTTCTCAGAGATTTTCTAGCCGTTGCAACGTTTGGCAATCAATTCCCACGGTAAAAGTAGGTTTCCAGACGTCCAGACTTAGTGCCAGACGTCCTCTATGTCGTCTGATGGACTTGTACAAAAACCCTATTTAGATCTGATTCAAGTCAGGGAGAAACCCGCATAGAATCAGACGTCTTAAAGTGGCCTTCCAGACGTCTGATGCCAGAGTTAGACGTCTGATAACCCTGTGAAGTGTAATCATTGTCCTGATTTCGGCCTGATTCTCTTGGGCTTTGCACCCAACGGCTATGGAAGCTTTTCCAAGCCTTCCAAAGCCTTCCTAAGGCCTCTATAAATAGAGGGGAACCTTTGTAACAAAAAAACACCTAGAGAGACATATACACACTAAGACAAACACTTTGCAATACACTAAGATCAAGTATTTCCACTCTCTAGTGTCCAAGAAGCACTTGCTCTCCAAGCTCAAGCTCTACATCTTGAGAGCATCAAACAGTTTGCGCGCCCGCTCTCCCGCCGTAGATAACGAGAGCGACGTAGCGCCATCGCGTGGCACACGCACCGCGTCATCGTCGACGCACTCCTTGCAAAGGGGAGTTTCCTATTTCCTATAGAAGCTAGGTTCAATTTTGTTGGCTCTATAGGACTGTTGTTTATTCTATCTTTGTATTTTGGTTGGGTATTCGCTTTGCGAATTCCCGTCTCCTTCGTGGGACAAAATCCTTCTCGTGGAGAGAAGGGGTTGAGGAACGCTACCCTCGTACTTGTAGCGTGGTTGTATTGAGGTTGAATCACCCTTGTTCAAAGTGATTCGGTTAGTGGATTTGATCAACTAGGTTGATCGGAAAATCCTAACTCGAGAGGGTTAGGTGGTGGTTTTCACCCGGTTTGGGTTTCCACCTAAAAATCTTTGTGTACATTTTGTGATTGCCTATTTTTGTGAGATTGCTTTTTATATTTTTATTTCCGCAATTTTATTACGTCACCCCTCCTGGTAGGGACGAAACCTACATTAGGAACCCTTAGGAAGGCTATGAAAGCCTTAAGTAGCTGTTGGAAATAAATCTAAGGCTAATCAGGTCAGAATCAGGGCTATTAATGATTCTGACAGTGTTATCAGACGTTTGAACTTAAGGTTAGACGTCTGGGTCATCATTTGATTTTATGGTCGGACGTCTGATCTAAAAGAGCAGATCAACTAGACGGTGTTGGATCAGAACAGACGCTTAAAGCCAATGGTGCTTTGTTGGATGTTTGGCAAGGTCATCAGATGTCTTCTAAGACATTTGGACAAAGGGTTGGACGTTTGAAATTGGTAGACAGAGAGCGGGTTTCCAACCTAAGTGTTTTGGACGTTTGATTAAAGATTAGGTGTCTAATGTTCAGATTGGACGTCTGATTAGGCTGTCTGAAACCTATTTTGATTTTCTAACTTCTCTACGAATAGCCTAAGTATCTTAGGTTTCTGTAGGTGTTTCTAGAATTACTATTTTGTTACTTTGGGCTCTTTAACATATAATCTAAGCAAAAAATAAAGAGCAAAAGAAATAACAACAAATACAAATTACAAGAATAGAATAGATTTCTATCCTATTCTTCATGACTTCAAGCTCTCGCTCCGCGCAAAGCTCCTCCTCCAACGAGCTCCTCCAATCCACTATGGACATGAGTTTGAGCTCATTCACACTTGATTCCATTTGCATTTTTCTAAAACTCATAAACTTAAATGCAAATGTTAAATAACAAGCATTTTGTTATCATCAAAATTAACGATTGTGGTGCCTTTGCACCAACAAAATCCTCTTCGATGGCTACTTGGAGGACAAGTTGCATTGACGGAGCACACGGAAGAGGGTGGTGAGATGCTGGGAGACGGAGAACGGGGCTGGAGGATAGAGGACGAAGTAGGCCGGCGTTGCAGCGGGATCCGCTTCCCGAATGGTAGCGAGAAGATAACCACGGGATGCTCCACAAAGGGGGTGAGAAGATGGACAACATTATTTTACTCTAGCTCTATTAGAGCATCCTTGGTATGGGACTAGCTCTTAAAGCTCTGGAGAGAGTGAGAGAAGAGAGGAATGGATGAGAAAATATGTGGGAGGGGTAGGCCTTTTATAGTTGTAGGAATGGGGGCATAAAAGTCTTATTAAAAGCTTAGAATTTCATATAGGGTTCCTTAGTGACGTTTATGATTGTCACTATAGGCGTACATCACTGAAGGCATGCCTACACATGTGAGCTGTCCATTATGCTTCTGACACTCCACACATTGCCACGTCACTGCCTCCTTCTCTTCAATTGTTCACCACTTCATCGCACCCAACCAATCTCAGTTGTTCGATTGTTTGATCGGATGGCTTAGAATGCACGAGCACGCGTTGTCTTCAACTCACACAGCACCTACGTATGATGGCGCGTCATCACGCTTGTGCGGCGCGATCATTCATTTGGTGCACGAGAGGCCGCCACGTTGCCTCTACATCACTCACTCGATTGCCATTGGATGCTCTAATTTTAGTTGGGTGTGCTTCGCTGAGAATTGGATGCACGCTAGGTCTTGACCTCGTGCTATGAGTTTGCGAACGAAGGTGCTAGCCTATGCGCCATCGACGTGGAATGTTGAGAAGATGTAATTGATGGCTAAGTGCACTCTCTCAACTGTTGAATGTAAATCCAACGGTGGAGATTGATTGCTTGGAGGAAGAGGGAGTGTTGCGGATGCCCGTGGGGGGTCTAGATGGCGCCACATGGCACCATCGGAGCCGTCCATCTTCTATTGCTTATAGGTGGTGCCATGGTTGTTGGATTGAACTGATTTTCACATCGTTGAGCTGCGATCGTCGATCTGAACCCATTCGTGCGGTTGGATTTTTCATTTGAGGTACAGATTTACACCACCATGCCCCTTGACTTCTGATTTTCCTCGAACTGCATTTGATGTTATGGAAGTCTGATCGGGGTGATCTCGGAGGTGTTGGACTCCGATCGTTGTCCTGATCAGATTTATACGGTTGGATTTTCAATTCGAGGCCTAGATAAATATTCTCTATCCCCTGACAACAAAAAATGCAAATTAACCTATAATTTGTACAATCTATTTTAAATGCAAAATGATGCATGCTATGCAATATTTATAATGCTGAATGCAATTATATGCATAGGAACACGTATAAATAGAAAATTTATATGAAATAGATGTGTCTACATCAATGAGACACACCTCACCAGTGCCTTGGAGGGATCGAAGTATGGTAGGGAAGGGGTGGAGCTGCTTCTTGCTAGATGCAGGCAGGCGTCACTAGGTTCAAAGGTGTTGGTAGCCACTGGGGGTTCACCTAGATGATTTCCATGGTCAGGGAGGGCAAATTGAGTAGCAACTACATTGGTGACCTAAGATCAGGTGAGTGGATAGTTTCATCGCAGCATGTGGCTGAAGGAAAAGGGGGAGTAGAGGTTTGCTTTTCGTTGTTCAAGCATCTAGCCATTGACGGCCATTGCTGAAGGAAGGTCACAGTGCTTACTCTCTGTAGACGTAAGCACCACCTCTCCTTCCCAGGAAGAGTTCATGGGTTCCTCTGATTTGTGGTGTTGAGTTTCTAGCATGCACTTGGTGCCTCATTTGGCCGAGTTTACGATCAAAGGGTGCTTTGATGTGCGTGAGACCACACTCAAGTGTGACTCAGGAAATGATCACGTCCTTTGCCTGAAGATACTTCACTTTTTTTTACATTTTCCATATATGGTGCCAATTGATCGAGCTTAAAAGTCTCGACAGGAAATATAGGGGATGGGAGTATTGCAAGCATACGAATAGAGAATAATGAACACAGTGATAAGGTGACCCAGTTCCACCTCATGGGTGTACGCATGGGGAGGGGCCCTGACCCTCAACTATCCATTAGAAGCTTGCGTGTGTATAAGATGGGGAACAATCCCCTTCTCTTGAATACATGAATCCCCTTTTATAAGGGGATTTTTCTTATTATAGGGACTGGCAACATTTATCCTTTATGGAGTGTTATCTCCTAGCAAGTTGGCTTGTTATTTGTGCTAGCACCTCAATTCCCATGTTGTTGCTTCAATTCTCGTGTCATTGCCTTGGCTTTTGTACCTCTCAATCTTGGTGCCAATAGGATTGGTGTGGTGGTAGGCTATGTGGTGTGATTTTTCAACTCTTGAGGTTTTAGGCGATTGTGACTGTAGAATGTTCTTGGGCGAGTGCAGTAGTTGACTGGCTTCGGGTGGTTTGCCTTGAGTAGTGGCATTGCTATCCAATTGGGTGGTGGAGGGGGTGGGGTGGGGGGAGGGCTGCCCTGCTTCTAGGCTAGGTTGGCTCTCTTCTTAGGCCTACTTACCTTGTGGGTCAACTTCTCATAGACTTGACTTTCTTACCCCCATCATTTAGGGAGCTCCCACTTGCAAGTTGCTCGTAGGAAATGTCATTGGAGCATGTAAACTTGTCAATCATGTTATATTTTGTAGTATAAGCATGATTATGTAGACAGCACTTGATGCACACATTTAATTTAAGCCATAGATGATGATGTTACTTTGTATGTTTAATGTAATTGATAATGTGGTAGTTTGCAAGCAAAGTTGATGAGGGAGAAAAATAGGCTCAGAACAATGGACCCATAAAAGGAAAAAGCCCACCAAGTCCAAGAGATTCAAAGTCTAAGGAAAGAAGCCCATCCAGTGACAATACGACCAATCGTGTCCGCTAGAAAAGATGACCACAACTAGTCGGGCCACCACTAGGAGCATTGGCTTAGAGATTAGGTGGACTTGCCCAAGGATCTTGACTATTAGGGAACGGGCAGAAGAGCAAGGACCAGCATAGGAGATGAACTACTTGGTTGGACTATTACCTCAGGTGGACACTCAGGTGGAACAACCTGGGTGGGATTGCCTAGGAAGTTGAAGCAATAGGAATATAGGAGGCACCCTTGATAAGCGAGTCAGACAATTATGCTTCTCTAAGAAGGAATAATTACACGTAGTTATTATATCCTTAAATATCCTATAAAAGGATCTTCATGTACATTGTTTAGGAGTAGTTGAACCCATTGTAATCAAACTTAGATAATACAAACTTGAGGGTTACATCCCTTTCTACACATACACTATACAGGTGAAATTGGGCCATCAATTCTCTTACATTTTGTGTGATTGTGTGCATTTATGATTGGTTATAGTATAGTTTGAACACAATTAAAAGTTTTAGCATGGAAGAAAGAAGCTACATGGACAATCCACATCATTGTCCATGTGGCACCGTGGGTCCATAGGGCTTGGCTACCATGGTTTTAGGGATCTGGCTTGCATTTTGTGTCACTTGTGGTAATTTTGTTCTAGAGATAATTAGGATTTGTTGGGTTTCCTAATTTTACTTAATTAGGATTTGATTTCCTATTTTATATTTTGAGAAATAGGATTGCTTTTCTTCCAAAGGAGAGCAATACCTATATATTAATTGAGTTGCAATAATATTTTCTATTCCAAACCTCCTCTCCTCTCTCTCTCTTTTCACGCTAGTACCTCTCTCCTCTTTCTCTCTTTATTGCCAACTCTCTCTCCTCTCCACATGTGTGGACTGATCAAGGTAGAAGATGAACGCCCCATGCGCTTCCGAACTTCAACAAAAAGTACATTTAAGAACTATTGATTTTCATTAAAAATGGATATGTTGATTTTTACGGTATGCTTCCATACTATGACATGTACATGTGAGGTCATTACCTAACAAGAAGTTAACGAACGTAATTTAGTTATTAACAACTAAGCTCATCGTGCCACAACTCCAAGTAGATGGAGAGGGAAGACAGGAAGGTGATTGGTTGGGAGGGTGGGGGTGTAGGGTAGGGGCAGGGGTGGGGTTGTTGAGTGGTGGTGAGTGGGTGGCATGTCATGCATAGGGTGACTCTCCCTCTTTTAGATATATAAAAAAATTTATTATATTTTGTAATTAGCTTTTTTGTTCATCATAAAACATAGAAAATTTTATGATATGAATGAGTTTTGATGTAAAATAAATAGTTTAATGATCTACATTTTTATATAGCTAAATATATATTTTGTCATAGCCATTGCAATAATTATAAATATGTATCTTCTGATTCAATTCAATTTTACTTTTTTTGTAAGGATAAATTATAATTTATTAATTTTAATTTTAATATGAGGATAAATAAGCACCAATCATATTCTTACGTGAATTGACGTACTATATTCTTTAAATATTGATCAAAAGTCAACTTATTCACCTTTTCAATTCTTCCCATCAAATAACATAATTTCTCCAAGTAAGAAATGAACTAACGCCATTTTACTTGAAGACCTACTTCGAATGTAAATGAAAAAAAAAAAAAGGATTTATTCCTTATTTTATTTCTCCTCGACAATAATTGCTGGTGTAAATCTCCTTCCTTAAAAGAACATGGCCTATTTCTTTTTTACCTTTTTTTTTTTTTTAATCCAAACAAAGAAATCTTTTCGGACCACCTTATTTCATTTCGATGTACCAAAGGTAGAGAGAGGAAGAGTAAAATCCATTTGATAAAGCACCACCGAAGGCCCCAACAAGCAACGGTCCGGATCCGGCGTTTCCCACGCCAGTTTTACCGGCGCGCCCACTCCATCACAAGGGCTCACCCAACCTTCCTCGATCGGCCTCCGTCCTGTTGGTGCATGCGATTTTTGCAAACGGAGAATGGCAGCTGCGATATCGCTTCGAAATCCCGTCACGAGGATGGCCTCTTCGCGCCTCTTGATCTCCAGCACTGCGGCTAAAACCATTACCACCACTACCAGCGGCACGACAACCAATAGCAGTAGCAGTACTGCTACCTGTAACAACGGTACTCCAACAACCAATGGCAATGGCATCACCATCAAGCGAGCGGAGCTGGAGGACGACGAGGCCGTAACGACCATCTTCCAGGTCCTGAACAGGTGCCAAACAAAGGGGCAGCTCGCGCAGTCCCTCTCCTACACGGGGATCCTCCTCACCAACACCCTCATCGAGCGGGTCCTCCTCCGCTGCCGCTTCAGCCACAGCAGCCCCCACGCGGCCTTCCTCCTCTACCACCTCACCTCCCTCCGCCGCGGCTTCTTCCACTCCCCTCTCTCCCTCGAGACCCTCCTCTACATCCTCGGCCGCTCCCGCCTCTTCCCCCTCTGCCTCCACGTCCTCCGCGGCGCCCACCCCTCCCTCGTCACCCCCCGCGCCCTCCACGTCCTCCTCTCCCGCGTCGCCAAGTCCTGCTCCCTCCGCCAGACCCTCCGCGCCTTCCTCCTCCTCTGCCAAACTGGTCCCCACCACCCCCTCGCCTCCTCCTTCAACGCCCTCCTCCGCGCCCTCGCCCAGGAGCGCTCCATGCGCGACGCCCGCCGCGCCTACCACCTCCTCAAGCGCCGCTTCCCCCCTGACCTCGCCACCTTCAACACCCTCCTCTCCGGCTGGCGCTCCCCGGACGACGCCCGCGCCTTCTTCCAGGAGATGCTCGACCTCGGCGTGTCCCCGGACCTCGTGTCTTTCAACTGTTTGATACAATGCCACTGCCGGTCCCGCGAGGTCCACGAGGCCCTCAAGTTGGTCCAGCAGATGAGGGACCGCGGGATCGACCCGGACATCATCACCTACACCGGCCTGATCGGCGGCCTCGGCCTCGCCGGCCGTCCCGACGCCGCCAGGGAGCTCCTAAACGAGATGAGGGAGTACGGGTGCTACCCGGACACCGCGGCCTACAACGCGGCCATCAGGAACTTCTGCATTGCCAGGAGATTGAAGGACGCGTTCGCTCTGGTGGCGGAGATGAAGGAGAAGGCCGGTCTGCGGCCGAACGCCACCACGTTCAATCTCTTCTTCAGGTGCTTCTATTGGGCCGACGAGTGGAAGGGGGCGTGGGAGCTCTACATGAGGATGAGGGAGGTGGAGAGGTGCCTGCCCAACACGCAGACGTGCATGTTCCTCGTGAGGCTGTTCAGGAGGCACGAGAGGGTGGATATGGCATTGAGGCTGTGGGAAGACATGGTCGGAGAAGGGTTTGGGTCTCTTCCATTGGCCTCAGATGTGTTGTTTGACCTGCTGTGCGATGTGGGGAAGGTGGTCGAGGCAGAGAGGTGCTTCTTGCAGATGGTGGATAAGGGGCATAGGCCTAGCCATGCTTCTTTCAAGAGGATCAAAGTCCTCATGGAGCTCGCGAAGATGCACGAGTCTATCAAGAATCTGTCTGATAAAATGGCCAGCTTCGAGAATCATCATGCATCATGGTCCGCCAGATCTTTGATCTCGGAAAGAGACATTGAAGAATCAACAAGAAAATGGCAAGCAGCATGAATTCAGAAAGCTGGTGTGCTTATTATTACTGCTTGATCGGTTGCTATCTTGATACAAACTTTTTAAAGGTGACAGACAGATTGAATCATTCCATGATTGGTTGAAAAAGATGGCGGAAACTACAATCAGGGTAATATTTCAGGCAGTGTTTGTTTACTTTTATTATTGTAACTACTTACGGTTAGGTAAGCAGTAAATAATGACTTGGGAAGTATTGCACATGTCTGAATGTGGATCATGGTTTCTTATCTCAACCAGAATAGAGGATGCTGGTGCTACTGCATGCCCTGGGAGAGACTCAAAGATGTTGATAGTTGGTGAAATGCGTTGTTGCTGCATTCTTGTGGTATGCACTAGCACATTTTTATTGAGTCTCCTCATAGTTTTGTGTAAATGTCTCTTGCTTTCAGATGTAATTTTGATAGGTTGGATGGTGCCCCCCTTGTTATAGATATTGAGTTAGATTTTGTTTTTGAAAAATATTGTTAGCATATGTTTTATTTTTTTTTATTTCTTTGTCGTACGGCTGTGGGTTAGTTCCTTAGGGGTATCTATGTACTTTCACCCTTTTGGTCTCTCTCTATGTAAGAAAGTCTTAGGGTTTCAATAGTGAGTCGAATCATTTCAACCAATTTGGTATCAGAGTATCGGTCCTAGATCGTGGCTATTGATATCCCACCCCTAAGGTCCCAAACCCTACCACCCCACACCCTTTTCTCTCTCCCAGCGGTGGCAGTGGCAAGGTCCACCAGCAGTGCTCCAGTAGCCATGGATGGTGGCAGACGCGTGCAGCAGCGCATCTAGAGCTTGTTTGGTTGGAGGAATAATTATGACGGATAAAAAAGGGATGTAAAAGAGTAGGAGTTAGAGGTTTTTATTTCGCTTAAGTGTTTGGTTGTGTTTGTTATCACATCAAAGAATTAGAAGTATTTATTCTGCCTGAGGTATTTGGTGGGAGGAATAGACGAATTTCATGTGGTGAAGTTGAAAGAGGGAGATGAGATAGGTGGAATAAACCAGCGGAATAAACGAATTCCACCTCTTCGGCGGAATTCCTTTATTCCGGAATCCACCTCGATGCTGGAATAAAAGTTGCCAAATGTGGAATTCGGTCCTAATTCCCCCTCTATTCCGCCAACCAAACAGCCCCTTGAGGCGTATGTGTGGAGTGGCGGTGATTGGGCGGTGTTGTAGCACCCTCGCGTGCTTGACGCAGCGGAGCAACGGTGGTCGGTGTAGCACAGCAGCACGTCTGAGCGTTGATGCAGCGGCACACGAGGTGTCTGAGTGGCTGCCGGTAGCGCGAGCATGTCTGTAGTAGGGTTGAGTGGCGGTGGCGTGCGCAGTCAACAACAGCGGCGCATGGTCAGAGGTGTGACCAGCGACTTCGACGCACATCTGAGAGGATTGTAGCCTCTTCCTAAGGCTACTTCCTCTGTGATCACAGGGAGAGAGACACCTAGGTTCCCTTGGAGTCGTCTCGGGTGTTCTCTCCGCACCCTGGCTAGGCCAACACCCATCCGAGTGGGCTTTTTCATGAAGATGCAGGTCTGAATTTGTCTGTTTTCAGATCTACGGATGAGTTCTTGGTTATAGAATGTTGATTGCGGTTTCTGGATTGTGAAGATGGCTTCAGATAATCAGTCCGAGGTGACGTTGGGCTCTCTTTCGGATACCGGGGTACTTAAGAATCTGTTTTTCGATCTCGTTATCAAGTTAGACGAGACCAACTACTCGCAGTGATCCCAGACTTTCCTTATGACTGTCAGGGGTCATGGGAAGAGCCACATCCTTACGGATCCGGAGCCTGCCAATAAGACTGGCGTGAATGCCAACTGGGATAGAGACAATGCCATGGTCTCCACATGGCTCATGCAAACTGTTATTCCCTGCATATGGGATGAGATCATGTATTACGTTACGATGAAGGAGCTGTGGGAGTCCTTGCTTGAGACATACTCACATGCCAAGAACTTTGCACGAGTTTTTCAGGTCTTCTACGACCTCTTCTACTTACGTCAGGAAGGATGCACACTATTACAGTACTATTCCCTTCTGAAAGGAATGTTGGAGAAGCATCACTCCTTTCTGCCGGGGTGTGCCTATGAGTCTTGAAGGAGGTTTAGGAGACAGTTGGCAGCATCCCTTTGCTTGTTAGGCCTTGAACCTGAGTATATAGCTACTAGAGATCATATCCTCACCTATTCGGAGCTTCCTACCTTGGAGGAGGCCTATAGTAGATTCAACAGAGTTTCAGTGCATACTCCTACTGCTAATTTTGGTGCTCAGACGTCCGCATTGGCTGCAATCCCTGGACATGGTAGGGGGGCTCTTCTCCCTGCACATGGTCATAGACGCAGATGCTCTTTTAGTACATGCACTAGGAACTTGTGTACCCATTATGGCATACTTGGCCACTCTGAGGCTACATACTAACAAAAGCATGATAGGTCACCCGTGGCTAATTTGGCAACCACAATCACAGATGGAGTTCTCCCCAGCCCTAATGTTACTTCCTTGAGTAAAGAGATTGAGACCTTAAGGCAGCAGATTGCTTAGTTGACTCAGGCTTCTTCTTCTTAGTCTCCAGACACTGCAGCTATTACCACCTCTTTTGAGGCACCTGCGACTGGTATGTCGTCACTCTTATTATCTAGTGATTGGTTGATTGATTCTGGTGCGTTAAAGCACCTATATGGTGATAGGAGTTCGTTCTCTCAGTTAGCGTTAGTTACACTAGCTAGGATTGTATAGGTGGCAGATAGGATACATTCGCCACTTGTTGGCAAGGGAGATATGTTTTTATTTCCTACTTTGAGACTGACAGATGCCTTTTATGTGCCTGTTTTTCCTTTGAATTTATTGTCTGCTAGCAATATTACTAGAGACCTAAACTACCGAGTTATTTTTGACGCGTCTTCTTGTGTCTTGCAGGACAAGTTCACTGGGAAGATGATTGGTGGAGGGTGTGAGGAATTGGGGGTGTACATCTGAGCTGCACTGTTGCCACTTCTGCTACCCAAGGCCTTGCTTCTAACGGATCTCTTCTCTAGTGACATCACCGCCTTGGCCACTTGCCTATTGATCGCCTCAGACGTGTTTTGCCACACATATCCCCCACTACTGCTCTCACCTGTGATGCTTGTAAGTTGGGCAAGCACCACAGAGTTAGTTTTTCCAGTTCTACTTTTGTTTTATCTGTTGCTACATTTGATTTGATTCATATGGATGCTTAGTGTCCCAGTTATACTCCTGATCAACTTGGGAACATATATTATCTTATTTTAGTTGATTTTTTCCATGTTTCCTGGATGTTTCTTATGAAGAATAAATCTGATGTTGGATAAATCATTGAGAATTTTGTTAAAAAAATAAAAACTTAGCATTCTTGTTTAGTAAAGCATTTTCGATCTGATAAGGCCTTAGAGGTTTATACTGCACGTTTTGTACACTTTCTTTTCTAGTTGCGGTATTATGCATGAGACTACGTGCCCTCACACCTCTCAGCAAAATGGTGTTACTGAGAGGAAACATCGTCATATTCTTCATGTTGCTCGTACTTTGTTGATTCACCATTCTGTCTCCTCTTTTTACTTGGGTGACGCTATTTTAATTGCATGTTTTTTAATCAATAGGATGTCTAATGCTGTTTTACATGAACAGATTCCATTGTAGGTTATGTATCCTGATCGATCCCTATTTCACGTCACCCCTTGGACTTTTGGTTGTGTTGCTTTTGTCTACCTGTTAGGATCGGGTTGGGATAAACTAGCACGGAGTGTAGTTAAGTCTGTTTTCCTTAGATATACTTGGATGTAAAAAAGGTATTGGTGTTTTGATTCGATTACTTCTCAGCATTTTATTTCGGCGGATGTTACCTTTCATGAGGTAATACCCTTCTTTTCTATGTCTGTTGCTGAGATGTCTTTTGAGGGTGATATGGCACCTATGCCATTTACCCTCATTTGCTTTGGGAGTTTTCCCGAGATTCCTATCCCTACTACGCCACTACCACCACCTCTTTTTACGCATTCCTATCCTCGTCTGACTGAGCCACTTTAGACATATATCCGCCCTCATACTACTTATTAGGAACACCCACCCTCGCCTTCACCATCTACTTCTTAGGTGAGTCTTTTAGACATTGACGCATGTTTGCCATGTGATGATTATAGGGACAGGACAGACAAGGTGACAGGTGATGATTTGGATCTTCTGATAGCCATTTAAAAGAAACCACGAACTTGTATTATTTACCCCACGGCCGGGGCACTTGCTATTGACAGGTTAGCTCTCAAATTTGCTGGATTCACTTAGGCATTAGTAGCTACTCAGATTCTAGCTACTCATTGTGAGTCATGCTTGATCCAAAATAGTGGGTAGCCATAGAGGATGAGATGATTGCTTTTATAGGCTGTAGGACGTGGGAGCTCACTCCACTTTCTGATGGTGCTACACTTGTTGGCTGTCGGTGGGTATTCACTGTGAAGTTCAACCCAGATGGCGGTGTTGCTAGATACAAAGCATACCTCATGGCAAAGGGGTTCACCCAAACCTATGGGGTAGACTTCTTTGACACCTTCTCACCAGTTGCTAAATTTCTTACAGTACGGGTGTTGGTCGCAGTGGTAGTTCAACTAGATTGGCCTTTGTATTAGTTGGATGTGAAGAATGCCTTCTACTATGGTGATCTTTAAGAGAAAGTTTACATGCAGCAGCCTCCTGGCTTTGACGCTTAGGGGGTGTGTGTATGCCGATTATAGAAGGCCATCTATGGCCTTAAGCAGAGCCTCATAGCGTGGTTCTAGATGTTGTCACAGGTTGTAGAGGCAATTAGAGTCAGGAGATCGATAGCCAACTTTTCTCTCTTTGTCAGGAGAACTGAACGAGATACTGTGGTACTTCATGTTTATGTTGATGACTTAATTGTCACAGGAGATGATGAGTAGGGTGTTGCTGAGATTAAGCGCATCCTAGCAGAGCAGTTTGTCATGAAGGACTTGGGAGCTCTACGGTACTTTCTCGGTATTGAGGTTGCTTGCAGTAAAAAGGGCATGGTCTTGTCCTAGAGGAAGTATGCATTGGACATCTTGTAAGAGGTTGGTATGTTTAGGGCCAAAGAGGCCAATATTCCTATGGACCTCAAGATGTCACTTTATGATGAGGATACATAGTTGGTGGATGGTAGGCAGTGTAGATAGTTTGTGGGCATTCTGCTATACCTTACTATTGCAAGATCGGATCTCTTTTACAGTGAGGAGACTGAGCCAATTCATGGCCAAGCTAATACATCAACACTAGGATGCAGCATTGATGGTGTTCAGATACATCAATAAGGCTCCTGGAAAGGGTTTCCTCTTTTCCAAGGGTCTTCTATGACTTTAGTTGGTTCCTTTGATGTAGACTACGTCGGATGTCACGTGGATCGTAAATTCAATATTGGGTTTTGCACCTTTTTGGCAGGGAGTCTGATCACATGGAGGAGCAAGAAACAGGACACAGTTGCGAGATCTAGTGCCGAGTCTGAGTACAGAGCCATAACTCAGACGATTACAGAGATGATGTGGATTAGGTTCCTACTCACTGACTTATAGATATAGTTTTCTAGTCCAATGAAGATGAGATGTGATAATAGAGTAGTCACCTTTATTACCAACAATTCAGCATTTTACGAGAGAATGAAATATGCTGAGGTTAATTGCCACTATACTAGAAATATCATTCATAAGGGATTGCTATATACCACACCATTGTCGATATATTTATTAAATCCTTAATTATATATTTATTTGATTCATGTGTATTCAAATTGAACATGATAAATATATATACTTTAATTTGAGAAAGAATATTAACATATATTTTATTTCTTTATCATGCAACTGTGGATTTATTCCTCAGGGTATCTGTATATTTTTATCCTTTTAATTTCTCTATGTAGAAAAGATCCTTAACATCTCAATAATGAGTCCAATCATTTCATAGAAAGTAATTTTTACAACTCATTAAAAACGATCAAAATGGAAACTTTAATTGTTCTTCACCCATTGCAGGCTGTTTTACCCATGTTTGGAGTCTCAACAGCCTCTGTCGTCACAACTCTCATGCCTTCTGGAAATATGTGATCTTGTTGGTCATTCTTTATATAGACATTTTATAACTTAGATAGAAAAGTGCATTCAAATACCGTGAGACTTTTTCAAAAGAAAATACTGTAAATCCATTGGGCTGAAAAACATGAGTAATATGGTGATTGGAGTAAGGTTCTAAATGCAAATTTTTCTACGTGGATTCGATGATCTCACCAATATTCATTTTGAGGCATGTTGGAGTCACGTTTAGGAAATGGTAGAATTTCAAAATTAAATTTTAATGACTTTGATATCCCTCAAAAATAAGCATTTTGGAAGCATATCAAAGGCATCTTATGGAAATCTCAAAATTCTAGTAGAATGATTATAATTATATTAAATTTATACGATTATTTCACCAATACTTGATAAACATTAATCATATCAAAAAATTATTTAGCCATTAAATCTTAAGATTTAACTATTTAACTCTATAAAGTATATAGCTTAAGCGATATAGAACTAGTTTACTTATCATAAACTCATAGATCTACAAAGGAAATCCTTAAAATCCATAATAGGATCAATTAATCTGCAACTTGCAACTTAAATGTAGCTTAAATAATAAGAAATAGATACTATTTATCTTTGGAAAAGCTAATATACCTTAAAGATTTAACAAATAATGAGATAAAATCTTTGAATGTGTTCTTAGTGCCCCAACAAAGATGCAACAACGTCATGGAGTGAATTGACTTATTGAGCTGCATATATCAATCTTAAAATATGGACACATTCTAAGAATTGTATATAATACCATCCATTTCATCGAGATTGTTAATATACCGTCGAAGTTTGGCAAAATATCATTGGCATTCTTGCATTTCAACAGTACGTGTTAATATTGGCTTCATATGAGAAAAAGGTCATTTCGTCAGCACATCGTAGGCACGTCATAGGCATTCATAACATTGTTTTGAGGCTAATAAGCTCAGTCTTGTTTTATTTCCACCTGTTTATAAAGTATTCTTTCTTTGATATTTTCTTTCCTTGTTGTCTTGTTCCTATCATGTACGTTTCTTGACACGTTCTCTCGTACCTTCTTGTGCTTCTCTATGTATACAGGACATACCCTTCATTAACATTCATTTAATCAGTGTACATTATATCAAGGCATGATAGCCCCGAGGGCATAGAGTTCTCGTGCTTTGTGGCCCACCATCGGGGCCACATACTTTCGAGATTGTAATAAAAAAGTCATGGATATTCCTTATTTTGGTTCTTTCCTCTCGTGCATTTCTTCTTCTATGTATTCCTATTCCTATTTTCCTTGATGTGCCTCTCCGTGTAGAAGGCATAACCAGTCAATAATATTTAGCCATTCTTTTTTCAAAAAAAAAAAAAAACATTCATATTTACATCGTGTTAAAGCAAGATAGCCCCAGGAATGTGATGTTCAGCGTTGTTACCAAATATTTACATCACCTTTTTTTCTAAAGATCTTAGTGCGTTGATCAACGACGGCTATGAATAAATCAATGTCAGTTGGGATATAGGTATCTTGAGTTCATATTCTTAGAGAACCACTCGCCTTTTGTCTTCTTTGACGTTATTATAACTCAAATTTTCATATGTCTGATCTTAATCTTTGAATGATTCCTTGTATTAAGAAGCGAACTACTTTGACTTAAGCACCCTAACTAAGGGAGGTCATAAAGATGGGCAAGCATCTTCTTATGGTGTTGCAAGTGAGACACCAATGGAGATTGAGCCATCATCCTCTCTCTTGACATTTTCAGCCCTATTCACTTGACTTGAATTATTTCCAATAACCCATCATGTTGACACCTCTAGGTAAGCCCAAGCACTATGTTATGCATTATTTGATGGAAAAAAACCTTACATGGAGTTAATTTTCCATCAAGAGACAAGAGTAGATGTGGAAACACATGAATTTTGGCAAAAGGTAAGGCCTCTACTTCATGATTGGGGAGTATGGAGACGAAAGGAAGAACAAAGGCAACAACCTTGAAAAAGAGGACCTTCAGGATTGTTTTTGTGAAAAGAGAATATGCTATTCTATCTTCCAAAGGAAATCCTAGGCATCTTTTCATAGGGTGAAAGGTTGGGGAGAAATCACTAACAAGCCCTAAAAGAAAATAAAAATAACAAAAATGATTGCCTGAAATAAATTGAAGGGCAAGTCTATCAAAACTCTCCCTCAAGTTAGAGCATAGATATCTATTATGTTCAGTTTGGAACATCTTTCAAATAATGTGTTGGGAAGAGCCTTGGTAAACATCTACATTCTGGTCTCCTGAAGCAACACGAGATGTGTAAAAAAATCTCTTTTGGATCATGTCCTGAGTGTGATGACAATCCACTTTCACATGTTTTTTTCTCTGATGGAAGACCAAATTATTAGCTATGAAGAGAGTTGCCTTGTCACACTTTATCTCCATAAGGCCAACCAAAGGAATATGTAGATCCCCTATGATGTAGCCCATGATTAATTAACAAGGAACTCAAGTGTGCTTGCAAAATTTGAGTTTGAAATTTTTTGTTGGGCATCCATGTAAATTTTACATGTGGCTTTTCACCAAGGTGTGTCACTTATACAGATGCATTGAATGGGTGCGTCGTGTTTTTTCATTTTATTATTTATTTGGTTTTATATGCCTATAAAAGGGAGGGAACAATTATTGAAAGACCTATAGTTTATTCTAGTAAGAATCCAAGCAAGATTCCATGCCAACTATAAACCCCCCCTCCACATGCATGCTCAACCACTAATGCATTGCATTCACAGCCCCGTAGCACGTGCAACACACCAACAAGCACCAACTTCTCCGATGAGCACCACCACCCATCAAACCACCACCTCCAGTCGGCATACAGCACCTCGTTGGACTGCTAGACCACCACTTCCTGCCGGCAACACTACCCCATCACCACTGGAGAGCACCTCTTCGGAGAGTGGCAAAACCACCACGGCACACCCACGTAGCACCACCTCTAGTGATGCATCCATCCACACCTCTAGCCATGTAGCACATGTTCTCATCTAGCACCCACGCACCTTTATACAAGTTATTTTTCAAGAAATATTTCACATGTCCACACGCCTATATATTGCCCCCCTACCCATTTTTTTGTGCAACTACAGGCCTATACTCGCCCACTCGAGCTTCAGTACATGATCACCGCAACACACGAGCTCCAACATCGAGCATCGTAGAACACAAGCTTCGGTAGTTACCTTGTAGTGCACGAGCAACAAAGAGTAGCGTAGGAGCACCACACTGGTTGTGATGCAGTATTGACCTGTGAAGATGGAGCATGACATCGACACATCCCTTGCAATGTCTCGTAGGTAAGGGAACAACTCCATAGTTGAATGCTTCAACCTCGTCCCTCCTCTCAAGCACCAACACAAAGTGCCCCCTTCTGGTGCTCTGTGGTGCTGTGCTGTGCTCTATGGTGCTCCACAGGTGAGATGTTGCGTGCTGCGTTCTGTGTGCATTTGTGTTGAGTTGTGGATGTGTTGGTGTTGCTTGTATTGTACAGGGATATGGGTATCTAATATATTCATATTTAGTTAATTAATTCATGCTTAACTATCATTGATATTAAGGTTTGTATTTGATTGCATTAGAATAGGCTACTTTAGTCATATTGCATCATCTTGTAAATATTACATTTTCTAGGATTTTTATGCAATATTTCCATTAGCTATTTGTGGTACCTTGGTGTGTGTTACTATCTATACAGGTGCCAGGTTTGAACTTGATTGGAACCCTCTTTCATGGCCAAGTCCATTTGAGCTCACATATTCCATATAGGTCAACCTAGTCTCCTAAGCCTTGACCCAATTAACCCTATCCCTAGCCTAATTAGGAGCCTAATTCCCAACACCCAAACCCTGGCCAACCTAGCCCAATTAGACTTATGTTGGTGGGCCTTGGCACCCAATTGACTAACCTATATAGTCGACCATAATTAATTAAATCCTAACTCATGGTCTCCATCCAAAACCCTAGAACATATCCCCTACACCTAACCAAGTCTAACTACCACCCCCTCCTCTACATATGGCTGGCCTAGATTAACCCTTTAAAGCCTAATCTTACCCCTTCCTAAAAATCACTATATCTCTTCCACATCACCTACCTAAATCCTAACCACACAACCTAGATCTAATGGCCCTCAACCCTCCTCCTAATGGCCAGCCATATAATATCCAACCAATATAGGTTGGTCGGCCCTTGAATCACCCTCCAACTAGATCTTAGCCCTCCATTAAGTTCTAACAAAAACAAGCCTATCTTTCTACCTTAATCTTAGATCCTAACCCGTGATTTTCTATGATTTAATCCTATCCCTACACCTCTTTGATCCAAGCCTCCAAAAATCAACGAATCACATTTCTCCATCACCTCTGTAAAAGAGCATGTGGACAGCCAAGGAAAAGGAGAATCACTCCTCTCTTAAGTTTCAAAGTTGAAGTCCACTCTCTCAAGCTTCTCTCTACTTAGGTGCAAGACTCTTGCATCTAAAATCCTACGCCAGTCCCTGGCGGAGTTCTGCACGTGGGCACTCTTGTTTCCTTCTCTGCATCCTCCATCTCCGGGTGTCATCCTCCACACTGCTCTTGATGTCGGATTTCTACTTTTCATATTTTTCTATTTCCTTATTATTTCTAGGTTCCGTAGTTGTAAATATTATAGTTCTTTTCAATAAAATAATTCTCTTTGGCTTATTTGCTATCTATTATTACCTAGTTAGATTAGTTCATGTTTGAATAATTCGATTTATTCGTTTCCACATGTTTGACATGAACTCACCGGTTTAATTCAAATCTTTTCATAAGTTTGGTTTATTTGATTTCGTCTTTTCGCACTACAACGATCACTTAAATTTTAATTGCAAAAAATGGACATCAATATCCTTTTGTTTGAATATTGGTTGGGTATTCTTGGTGTGGGATTGTGTGTTTTAACGCTGGGAGGAGTTGAAATGGTCTATAACCAGTTCTATGCGTGGATGTTTTTATGGAACATCCGATGAATGTCGTGTCTGCTTTTGTGGGAGGATTTTTTTCTTTTTCTCAGGATTTTGTGTGCTCGTTTCTTTTTAAGTTACGAAGAAATGAAAGATTTTGAATAGAGTATGTTTTGGAATGTGTGGGTTTGAATGTAGCGTGGACAGGAAGTAGTTAGTTTTCTTTAGCAGGTTTGTTGGCAAGTTGTACTTTTCGTGAAGTTGTTGCGGAGAATGGGGAGGTGTACAATTAAGTTTTTTTGGTCATTCATTCCATAAATGATTTTCTGTTAATTTTGTTGAAGAATGGAGATTTTGTTGGTGCCTGACGGATATGACAACGTAGGTTATGTACTCTTGTTTGTTTTATGGATATTGGAGCAATTGTGTGAGATATGAGAGTGCAATCAACATTGGACTTTGGGAGGTGTGGCTGTGGTTTATGATGGGGGTTGATCCTGAGGGAGTCCATTTATGCTTGAATGGAGCCCCGCAGGTTGTGTGCACTTGTTTGTGCTGTGCACTGCATGTATTTCTATGGACATGTCTCACGAAGTTGTGAGTTTTTGTAGTTGGCTATTTTGTGGCTGTTGGATGGACAAATGTTCTATTGAAGGCTTCTCCTGCAATGTGGTTTGGTTATGTGCCCTATATGTTAAAAGAAAAAGTACAGGTGGTGGAGTTGAGTTGGCAGCATGTTGCTTGATGTTGCGTTTTGAGTTTGTAGAGATGAAGGTGTCTGCGATTTTCTGTTTTTTTGCAAGGTAAGAAGGTATGTAAGGTTCTCATTGCGAAGGTTGTGCATGTTTCGATCTATGAACGTGTTTAGATGCGGAAGTTTAATCAGAGTAGAGTCATACTTATAACATAAGCATTTAAAGAACAACATCGCATGACATTGTAGTATAATAGTGTTTGTGTTGCAACATTCATGATAGCGTGTGCATACTGCTTCATAGTAGCATCTTGAAAAGCATAATGTAGGCACTATGTAGCCCCATAACAAATGGCATACCAATTGAGCAGGCGATTTACAGTCCCATAACAATGCAGAAAAAAAAAACAAAGAATACGATGTTCCTGGTAGTGTGCTTGTTCATCTTAAATGCAACCAAAGGTGAAATGCAATCAAGGTAAATTTTGTTTTCCTGCAAGTGGAAACCTACCATTTGATCTGTTGTGGGTCAAAAGTGCAAGTCACACGGCCTAGTTGAGAGAAAAGGCCAACCATAGAACAAAATTGCAGCCAAAACATGAGATTTTGCACGCTGAGAGATAAAGAATTGATAAATAATTGTAAAATAAAATTCAATCATACAAATAAATTTACCACATGAGATAAAATATTTGCATGGAAATCTAATACAGATAAAAATTACTGTCTAAACTTCTCAATTTGAGATTTTTCGATCTACCGAGTAAATTAAATCTACTAATCATATCACTTAAATGAGAATGAAACAACTTCAATGCAAAGACATTATTTTAAACTAAGGTTAGTGTATCTCAAACTTCTCATTCATGAAGAGAATTTTGTTTTACAAGGAGATGAAAATTTACAATGCTAATACCCAAACAAAATACAAAATCAAAGAACCTATAGATCCTAAAATAAACTATTAACCTAAGCTCCTTTAGGTGTAGATGACTTCCTTGAAATGGAAGGGGATGAACGTGAATGTGCAGTGTAATGGTGCTCTTGGGTGTGATGTTAGTTGGTTAGAGAGCAGCTTGGTAATCTCTCTACTTGATATCGCACTAATTGTGTGTAAATAGGAAGTAGTGGTTCTCAATAGTGTTGCACATAAGATTTTCTCTTCTATTATGTGTGTGTAGGCCTAGTGGTGTCAGTATTTATAAGGGTATTTAGAATACTCTAGATAGGCCTAGGGACTTTAACTAGACGTTGGTGAACCTAATTAAGTTAAAACCTATGTTCGAAAATCAAAACAAAAAGCAGATATGTTAGATAGTAGTAACCAATCAATGCTTGGTCACTTGGTTACAACAAGGCTGATCGACCATTCATCAACATAAGTTGATGCCCTACATCGGGTGGAAATGGCCCTAAGTGGTCTTTACTAGTAGGTCAGCTGATGGCCAGCTTGGACATCACTAGCCAATCGATTAATGGTCTACTCACTATTAAAGGTTCCTAAATTCAGAGTTCCTGGACTTGCGATTTTTAGCAGCCCGTTGACACCTATTACAATCTCAGCTAACATCCTATACAAGGATGAGTTGGCCAGTAGTTGTCTGACTATAAAGTTTTTCTTGGGAAATCGAGGCCTTATTAATAAGCTAATTAATGTGTGTAAGTCCCAAGGCTTTCTAGCTGTTGTGCGCCAATGTTCAATCACTGGTTAATGGTTGGTCGGTGCACTATATGGCAGCTAGTTGGCAGGCAAGGCAACCAGTCAACTAGCTATTAAAGAGCCAATCGACCAATATTAAAACTACTCGGCGTCCTTGAGCTATTTTGTGTTGTTTTGTTGCTTTTAAGATATGATTTTGATTTTCTAGATTGCCTAACAGTTACCTAAGTTAATTAACCTTAGTTTAGGAATCTTTACAAGTATTCTAAGGAAATAAAAAGAGCAATAAAAAATACATTGATTACATTGAATAAAGACTATCTTATTCTTCATTTTCTCTTCTTACACTTCAAGTCTTTGGTTCCGAGCTTTTGGGCTCTAAAGCTTATATTTTAGGGCTTCTTTCTCCCAGTGCTCTTTGATGCTTTTATCTATCATCAAGCTCCTCTATCTCTATGGATCTTGAGCTTGAGCTCTTCTAATATCTTTAACTAAATTGCATTTAATCTGAAAGCTCATAAATCATATCTAATTGTTAAATATAAATTATTTTGTTATCATCAAAATTAAGTACCTAAGTGCATTTGCACCAACAAAACATAACACCTGCACTATATTGGATCCACTAAAAAGAAAAAAAAATCTCATGAGATACTGTCATGTGGAGGGAAACATGCTTTTCACGTGCATTAACAGAGCATTGATAGATTCCTTACTTAAGTCAGTTAATTAAATTAATTTTACTTAATTAAGAGTAGAAAAAAGTAACTTAGGTTAACTTGAAGTTGTGTCGGTTGTGTAATATAGGGTTGAATTAACCTAACAATTTAGAATTTCTTTTTACTGGTTGAGTCCAGGTCGTTCGCTGGGAGGTATAATTCATTCTAAATTCATTAGTTATCTTCATTTTTCTTTTTAAGTACAGGAGGTATATTAAATTAATTTTAAGAATATGAATTTTGCTAAAAATTGATTAGAATGGAATAACAAGCAAAATCCCATAAGAGAACATATTTACTCAAATGATTTACTTTATTAGCAAGTAAACATGTTAATTTTCAATTTATTTTAAAGAAATTAAGGTAATATAAAGTTCTTCTATTGAAACATATCTTATCACAACATTTAAGAACAAAAAGAAATTTAAAATAATGTAAGAAAAATAAATTCTTTTCTTTATTTCTTCAGCCTCTAACTCTCTCTTTTCTTCTTCTTTCTTTCTTTCTCTCTTTTTCTTTTATGTAACCTTTATTTTTACTCTCTCTCAAGCTCTCTTTCTTTCTTCTCTTCTTCTGCTCCTGCCTTCTTCTTCTCTTAGTATTTCCTTAAGCCTCTTCCTTAGTCTTCATGCTTGTTCTTCTCCTTTCTTTCCTTAGTTACCTAGTGTTACGAACGGGCGCTCCAGACGTCTTTTAAGACGTCTGGGAGGTGGCCCAAACGTCGTGCCAGACGTCGGACCAGACGTCTGGGATCATTTCCAGACATCTGGAAATCGGTTATTTTGGCACGCTGCTGTTCGTCTGCGTGCCTGAGCGCGCAGACCTGCATTTTCTCTCTCTCTCCCTCTTTTTCCCTCTCTCCTGCGGCCGCAGACGCCTCTGCCGAGTTCTCTCTCTCCTCCTCGCGCGGCCTTAAAAGGGCCACGCCTCTCCCTCACTCCCGTCACCTCCGCCTCCTTCCTCTTCTCCTTCAGCCAGTGCGCGAGAGCGTGCGCGAGGGTGTAGCGGCGGCGGCGACAGCCGCGGCGGGTGCGGGAGGAGGTGCTGCACGGGGGAGGAAGCGCTCGGCCGTGAGGGAGAGCTCGCCGGGGCTGCTAGGGCCGGCCGGCGGGGGCGCAGCGGGCGCGGAGCGACGCGGGAGGACTACTGCGGCTCGAGCAGTAGGCGGAGCACTCGCAACGCGGCCGTGCATCGCGAGCGGAGGGCGAGTGGCGCCCTGGTTCTGGAAAATTTTCCAGAATCAGACGTCTGTGCTTCTAGCCAGACGACTGGAACGACGTCTGGAAGACTGTCCAGACGTCTGAAAGGTGAGTTCTTCCGTCTTCTTCCTTCCCTTCGATTGACCGTACTGAGAGAGAGAGGAAATGAGTACGCACAGGGTCGGAGATTCGCATCCAACGCGAATTAAACGTCTGGCTCCAGTGCCAGACGACGGGAATGACTTCCAGACGTCCTGGGTGACCCTCGGACGTCTGGGAACTAGGCCAGACGCCCCCGCAGGCTTCTGGACGTCTGAGAGCCCACGCAGAGCGAGGTAATTCCCTGATCCACTTTTTAAGACGTCTGGAAGAAGTTCCAGACGTCTGATTTTACACTGTTTCGTCGTTTTCGACCCGTTTCGGGCCCGTTCGGGCTCCGTTTTCCACGTTTCGAGTTGCGTTCTTTTCGGAATTACATCCTCTACCTGTCTACAGTAGCTGTATACTGTTTTGAGAAGTTCCTTGTGTTTAATCCTTGTGATAGGACCCCGTTCCGTTACAGTCTCGGGGCTTGCGGAGGCACGTGGGATTCCCGACCACGCCCCCAGTTCGCCTGTTGTAACCGGTAGAGTGGCTATAAGTATAATATGTTAAATTATGAAACAATAAATAGAACCCAGGACATTGCATGAATCCTAGGAATGAGAAATAGATTGAATGGTAGATTCCTAGGGTGTTGCATCAATCCTAAGGCTGGAAAACTAGATTGTATGATAGATCCTAGGATATGGCATGAATCCTAGGACGGGAAAACTAGTGGAATGTATGAATACTGCAGTCTTGGAAAATGTGGAAAGGAAATAATAGCTGCCTGTGAATTGAATTGACAGTTGCCTGTTATGAATAAATGAACATGATTAAGAGTATGGGATGTATGAACGTGAAACTGGAATGGTGAAACTGGAATGTCCTGAGTTAAAGAGCTGGAACCCTACGGGGAATTAGGAGTAGAACTCCTGGAAAGTGAATGGAATAGAATTGGGGAAGTGAGCTGGCCCTTGAGTATGGAGTACCAAGGAGAGCGACTGTCCCCCCTGTTTAGTGCAAAGCGGAGTCAGCCGCCCCAGGGACCCGGGGTTAGGACTGGCCACTCTGTACCAACTTGCTGGCCCTCGTGTACATAGTACCGAGGAGAGCTACTAGTGTAGGGAGGTACTAGCTACCCCACGGGCCCCGGGGTTCTACTAGCCTCCCACACCGACTTGTTAGGCCCACTGGGGCAAACCAGGGTAGTCAGGCGAGGGTGCGCGGACTGTGGAGGGGCAAGGCCCCTGTTTGGTTACTGTGGAGGGGTTGGACCCCTGTTACTGAGAGGGCTCTGCCCTGTACTGGTTCCGTGCTGTGCTTTGGGCACACTCGTTAACGGAAATGACTGACCGCGTGCCAGTGCAGGTTAGCTACCCGTGCGTTTATTACGCGTGCTGTAGTCACCGTTACGTCTATCAGTGACCTTGGGGTGGTTGACTGAGAGTAGGATCACCACGGGGGACTCTCCCGGCCAGGAGAGCACCACGTGCTACTTCTACTGTTCGGAAAAGACTGCAATCAAGATCGTTCCCACGAGGAACATTCGAGATCAAGTGAAGGATCTGAGAAATAGATAAATTGTGAAACAATAGAAAGACGTAAATAAAGGAAGAAAGAAAATTTAAAACAGTTACTGTACACTTTACTGTTTCTTTAGTTTAGCTGCCACTCTACTCAGCGTTTTGCTGACGTGTTACACTCGTTACCTTTCAGGACTAGGTGTTGAGCAGTCAGGGTCAGTGGCTGCAGAGGACGCTGGGCCGAGTAGGGTCCAGTAGAGTTACCACTGTTCTCTTGTACCTCTTTTTGTTCCGTTATAGTGAGTAGTTCTTGTTTCCGCTGTACTTTTCTTTACCTGCAGTTCATATTATGTTATGAATGTTGTTCTACTTTGTGGTGGTATATAGTGTAGTGGTTTCTTTCCTTACTGCTGTATTCCCTTACTGTTAGTTATATTCATGCTGAATATGGTTTATTTTACTGCTCTTTTGGTTACTTCCTCGTTGGACGACTTGGTCTTGGGATTAGTCGAGTCGGTCCGGTTCTCGCATCTCGTAGGGACTTGGGAATCGGGTCGTTACACTTAGTGATTTCATCCCTTCAGCTCTTCTGCTTCTCTGCTCCTCTGAACCTTTTGTTGAACTGGGTTAATTTGCTTCTTTAACCAAAAATTATTTTTATTTGCGGCAAGATCGTTTCGAGGATACACAGCACCCTGAGATCAGGGTGGGATCAGACCCTACTCGGTCCTCGCCTGATTTCATTAAGGTTCAATTCCGATTTATTTTCGGTTTACAGATTCGAGCCAATCCGGCTCAGCTGCCTCCCAGGCCTCGCCCTCCCAGGGCCAACACATTCGCACACCCACTTGGGCGCACACGCATAGGCACACACGCTCGCACACACACACACACATATGCTCGAATGGTCAGATGTTCAGATCGGTAACCGTGCGCTGACGACTGAAGGGCCTATGGAACAAATTCGTTTTATTCCAAGGCGGTTATTCTGAGCTAACCGATATGGAACTATCTTAACCCCTCCCAGAGCAAACTTCAAGTAACAATATCTCCCTACTCAGAGCTCCAAATCAAGCGATTCAAAGCTTGATGGAAAGTTTTTGAGTTGCTCTACAGAATTGAAGTGTCAATTTTAAGATAAGAGGACGTTTTCTTCTTCAATTTGAAGAGTGAAATTAGGGGTTCCTACAGGTTTAATGTGCCTGGAAATGGTTTTAATCTTCACAGAGTCTACAGCTTGGACCTTCTAACTTAGCTAAAGCTCTGAATAAGTTTTAAAGGTTATTCCGCAGCTTCAGGTATAGGTTTTGAAGCTCTTAAAGCTTCAGGAATAGCAGAGAAGCTTGAAGCTTCTTTGAAAGCTTCAGAGAACGAATTTTACTACTCTGAAATGTGTAATAGACACTTAAGAAAAAATCTGATCGATTTCAACAAGTTCTAAGGGTTAAAACGAATTGATTTAGGCAGGATTTCACTTCAAATCTCATCAAAATGCCACTGCTATCAATTTGGGTTCGAAAATAATCCAAACTGGCAGGGTTTGAATTCTCACAAAATATCATGTTTGAGCTCAATTAAATCTCTCTCAGATCATTCAAGATCTCAGGAACAATTCTATCTCATCAATTCCTCAAATCGAGGTCAGAACCTAAATTTCATACTCAGTCTGACTGTGAAGGCTTAAAATTTGACTTTCTAGGTTTAACTTTTTCATGTGAAATTAAAGTCTTAATTAGAATCCTTTCTTCCTCAGGAACTCATTCAACCTCTTTCACAGGTGGTTTGATCCTAAAAATTAGAATTCTAAGTTCGTCGCTTGATTTCCTAATGTGGTCTTGTTACGACTTAGTTCTCGAATCCCTACAGGACACGAGAATCGGACCGACTCGACTGATCCTAAGACCTAGTCGTCCAATGAGAAAGTAACCAAAAAGCAGTAAAATAAATCACATTCACCATGTAAGTAACTAATAGTAACAAAAGTACAACAGTAAAGAAAAGAACTACTATGGTACATACCACCACAACAGTAGAGAATTAAAACAGGTACAGAATTATGAAGATTTCAATAAAAGAGTACAGGTGAAATAGAAATATTCACTACTATAGAAAAATGGTACAACAAAATACAACTACTAGGCTCTACTAGGCCCAGTACCCTCTGCAGCCGCAGACTCTAGCTGTTCAACACCTGGTCCTGAAAGGGTGACAAAAGTGACACGTCAGCGAAACGCTGAGTAGAGTGGCAACCAGCTAGCTAAGAAAATAGTAAAGGTGGACGAGTAGCTGTTATTTTTAATTTCTTTCTTTATTTCTCTATTTCTTCTTTCTTGAATTATTTATCAGATCTTTCTCTTGATCTCGAATGTTCCTCATGGGAACGATCTTGATTGCAGTCTTTTCCGAAAAGTAGAAGTAGCACGTGGTGCTCTCCTGGCTGGGAGAGTCCCTCGCGGTGGTCCTACCCTCAGTCAACCACCCCAAGGTCACTGACAGACGTAACGGTGACTACGGCACATGCGATAAACGCACGGGTAGTTACCTCGCACTGGCATGCGGTCAGTCGTTTCCGTTAACAGGTGCGCCCCAAAGCACATCACGGAACTAGTATAGGGCAGAGCCCTCTCAGTAATAGGGGTCCAGCCCCTCCACAGTAACCAAATAGGGGTCTTACCCCTCCACAGTCCGCGCACCCTCACCTGACTACCCTGGTTTGTCCAGTGGGCCTAACAAGTCGGTGTAGGACAGCTAGCTGAATCCTGGGGCCCGTGGGGTGGCTAGCTCTCTTCCTGCACTAGTAGCTATCCCCGGTACTATGTATGCGAGGGCCAAAAGTCGGTACAAAGTGGCCAGACCTAACCCTGGGTCCTTGGGGCGGCTAGCTCCGCTCTGCACTAAATAGGGGGACAGTCGCTCTCCTTGGTACTCCGTACTCAAGGGCCAGCTCACTTCCCCAATTCCATTCTATTTACCTTTAAGGAGCTCTGCTCCTAATTCCCCGTAGGGTTCATGCTCATATTTCTCTGGCCAAGCCATTTTAGGTTTCATCATTTCAGTTTTATTCTTATATAGCCCTTGTTTCCAACATTTAATATCAATTTATATACAAGTAGCTCAAATTTAGTTTTCAACAACAGGAAATCACATTTAGCAATTATTAGCCACAGTACTATATATTTCACAGGTAGTTGTTATCCAATTACAGGCAATTATCATTATTCTATCTACTTTTCCAAGACTGCAATTCATGTATTCACGACATTCGTTTCAGTATTTCTGTTCCTAGGATTCATGCCACACCTTAGGATCTATCATTCAATCTAGTTTTCAAGTCCTAGGATTCATGCCATACCCTAGGATCTACCATTCAATCTAGTTTTCAGATCCTAGGATTCATGCCATACCCTAGAATCTATTATTTATCTCAAGGATGCATTAATGTTGGTAAATAACTAAGGGGAGCCACTCTATCTGTAAAATCGGGAGTAATGGGGGTGTGTTCGGCAGGTCCACGTGTCTCCGCAACCCCAAGAGCCGCAACAGAACGAGGTCCTAACACAAGGATCAATCACAAGGAACCACTCAGAACAGGATAAAAGTATTTTAAACAAGTAGAACAAATTCTGAGAACGGAATCTCAAACGCGGAAATCGGACTTCGAACGGACCCAAAACGGGTCAAAAATGACAACTCTAACTTAAATCAGACGTCTGGAACACCATCCAGACGTCTTAAAAGGTGGTCGAGGTCATACCTCACTTTGAGCTATTCTTCAGACGTCCAGGATCCCGCTGAACCATCTGGACCTAGTTCTAGACGTCCGATTATCACTCCGGACGTCTGGAGACTCTCTCCGCCATCTGGTGCTGTGCCTAGACGTCTGATCTGTGTGGGAGGCTGTGTCATCGCGCCTTCCCAAAGTGAAACCTGCATGCGTACGCCAACACTCCTCAACAGGACACGTCTTAGAACTTCGGCGGATCGGCCTGCATGGCCGTATCCGGAAAAAGGAGGAAGATGAGAAATATCATACCTTTCAGACGTCTGGATCTCTCTCCAGACGTCTCCCGCGTCGTCTGGACATAGGTCCAGATGTTTGATTCTGGGAAAGTTTCCCAGAATCAGGACCTTCTCGCATTCTGCCTGTTGTGCACGGCCGCGCCGCGCCGCGCTCGCCTGCCTGCTGCCTTAGCTGCAGTAGCACCGGGGTAACTTTCCCAGCACCACGCTCCCGCTGCACACCCGTCGGTCGGCCCTACGCTGCTCCGGCGAGCTCGCTCTCTCTTCCTCACGCGCTCTCCCTCTTCTCCCCTCTCGGTGCACCTCTTTCTCCCTGCACGCACCCGGCAGTAGCTGCTGCCCTCTCTCTCTCACCCTCACGCTCACGCTGGAAGGAGACAGTGGAGTGGTGGGTGAGGGAGAGGGAAGGGGGGAGAGGGTTATTTGAAGGCGTCGGGGGAGAGAAAATGCACGTGCAGGTCGGCAGGCTCAGTCTGCGCACGCACGTGCGCAGACTCGCAATCGCACGCCGCAAAAATTTATTTCCAGACATTTGGGAAGGCGTCCAGACGTTTGACCAACTCCCAGACGTCTTAAAAAGTGTTTAATGTCTTGGGTTTTAACAACATAACAAACTCAAAGGAAGTTTCGTCCCCGAAACTTGCGCTAACTAGGGTGCGGAAAAAGAACGATATACGCATAACAAACTTAAAGAGGACCGAAGCCGGTCCGAAAGGACGTACCCTCAAAGAGCTCCGGGTACCGCTCCCGCATCGTCGTCTCAGGCTCCTAGGTAGCCTCCTCGTACCGCTAGCTCCTCCACAAAACCTTTACCAGGGGTACTTGCTTCCATCTCAGACTCCGGACGGCTTTGTCGAGAATCTACACTGGCTGCTCGGGGTAGGTCAGGTCATCACCCTCCTTGACGCTCTCGTGGCTCAGGACGTGACTGGGATCGGCGACGTACTTCCTGAGGTTGGACACGTGGAACATGTCGTGCACACCAGAAAGTTGGGGAGGAAGGGCAAGCCTGTAAGCAATGGGTCCAACCTGCTCTAGGACCTCAAAGGGTCCCACGAACCTCGGCGCGAGCTTCCCTCTCACCCTAAACCGCTACAGGCCCTTCATGGGCGAAACACGAAGGAAGACGTGGTCCCTAACTTCAAACTGCACCTCTCTGCGTTTCCGATCTGCATAGCTCTTTTGTCTGCTCCTGACAGTGTAGAGTCGCCTGTGAATTTGCTCGATCACCTCCTGACTCTGCCGAATCAGCCTGGGGTTAACCTCCCACTTGGTCCTCACCTCAACCCAACTCAAGGGTGCCGTACACCTCCGTCCGTATAGAGCTTCATAGGGTGTCATGCCGATGCTCGAGTGATAACTGTTATTATATACAAACTCCGCCAGGGGCAAGTGCTTCTCCCAAGAGCCCCTCCAGTCCAGTACACATGCACGCAAAAGGTCCTCAAGTGTTTGTATCGTGCGCTCAGACTGTCCGTCCGTCTGGAGGTGGTATGCTGTACTGAACCACAACCGCGTCCCCAAGGCCTGCTAAAACTCGGCCCAAAACTGGGACGTAAAGTGGGTATCCCAGCCGGATACGATCTCCTGCGGAACTTTGTGTAGACGTACCACGTTGCGGATATACCTCTCTGCCAACTGTGCTGATCCCAAGGTGACTCGGATCGGCAAGAAACGTGCCGTCTTCATCAATCTGTCAACGATCACCCAGACTGCGTCGTGTCTTCGCTGGGTAACGAGCAAGCCCACCACCAAGTCCATGGTGATGCTTTACTTCCACTCAGGCACTGGAAGTGGCTGCAACGGCCCTGCAGGCCTCTGATGCTCGGCCTTCACTTGCTGGCGCACTAAACACTACTGTACGAATTCACCTACATCCCGTTTCGTCCCTCTCCACCAAAAGTCGCGTCTCAAATCATGGTACATCTTTGTGTTTCTGGGATGTATGGTGAACTTGGAACTGTGTGCCTCAGTCAGGAGCTCTCTCTCAATAGCTCCTCGTCCCTAGGAACGCACAAACGTCTCCTTATGCGCAGTACCTGGTCTGTAAAAGAGAAGTCCCTAGGGTCTCCTGACAGCACTCTGTCACACAATGACTGTAAGTACGGGTCGGCCATCTGTCCAGTGATGGTGCGGTCTATCAGCTCTGGCCTCGTCTGTCGTGTCACTATCACTGCCCCATAGTGCCCCAGTAACTCTAAGGGCCACCAATTGCTCATCTCCATGAGGCTCCAACTCTGCGCCTATAAACTGGCCACGTGGGTGGGCGCCTTCCGGCTCAAGGTGTCAGCCACCACGTTGGCCTTTCCCGGGTAGTAGGAATTGCTGCAGTCATAGTCCTTTAGGAGCTCCAACCAATGTCTCTATCTCATGTTGAGCTCCTTCTGATCAAACAAGTATCTGAGGCTCTTATGATCTGTGAAAATCTCAAAAGTCTCACCGTACAAGTAGTGCCTCCAAGTCTTCAGCGCGAAGACGACAGCTGCTAGTTCCAGTAGCTATGCTCATGGGGCTTCAGTTGCCACGAAGCGTAAGTGACAATGTGACCCCTCTGCATGAGCACACCCCTTAACCCCTACAAAGAGGCATCCGTGTATACAACGAACCTGCTACTACTGTTTGGGATGGTGAGCATGGGAGCCAAAGTTAGCTTCTCCTTCAGCTCCTGAAAACATGCTTCACAAGCGTCTGTTCAAGTAAAGGGCACGCCCTTCCGGGTCAGCTGTGTCATAGGACGTGCAATCTGCGAGAAGGCCCTGATAAACCGCCTGTAGTAGCCTGCCAGTCTCAAGAAACTGCGGATCTCAGTAACCGTATGCGGTCTCTCCCACCTGAGCACTACCTCAACCTTGGCTGGGTCCACAGCCAAGCCATCCTCGAAGATCACATAACCCAAGAAGGTCACCTCCCTCAACCAGAACTCGCACTTGCTGTATTTGGCATACAGCCTACATTGTCTCAGTGTGTCCAGAACCATCCGCAAGTACTGTCCATGCTGCGTCTGATCTCGAGTATAGATGAGCACATCATCAATGAATACCACCATGAACTGGTCCAAGTAGGGTCTAAACACCCGGTTCATCAAATCCATGAATGCAGCAGGGGCATTGGTCAGCTCAAACGGCATGACCAGAAACTCGTAGTGTCCGTACTAGGTGTGGAAAGTTGTCTTGGAGACATCTGCCTCCTTGATCCTCAACTGGTGGTACCCAGACCTCAAGTCAATATTGGAGAATATCGTGGCACCTCACAGCTGGTCAAACAAGTCATCAATCCTCGGCAGCGGATACCTGTTTTTGATGGTGACTTTATTCAGCTATCTGTAGTCCTCACAAAGGCGTAAGGTACCATCCTTCTTTACGAACAATACCGGGGCTCCACATGGAGATGCACTGGGCCTCACAAAGCCCTTCTCCAGAAGGTCCTGCAATTGAGACTTGAGCTCTCGCAGCTCAAGTGGTGCCATCCTGTACGGTACTGTGGAGATGGGGCTGGTCCTCGGTACCAGTGAGATCTCAAACTCGATCTCACGCTCGGGTGGTAGTCTTGGCAACTCGTCTGGGAACACGTTGGGGTACTCTCTGACCACCGGGATACTCTGGAAGTTTGCCACAAGGCTAGGCTCCGCCACCACACAAGCTAGGAAGCCCGCATACCCCTAGCTCAAAAGTCTCGCCACCCGAAGTGAAGAAACTCACCTGAAGCCTCCGTCCACTGGTTGCTCGTGGGACTCGAAAGAAGGCAACTCCAGAATGGAGAAGACGATCTTCCTCTCGAAGCAGTCCACCAAGACGTGGTAAGCGTACAGCCAGTCCATCCCCAGAATTATGCCAAAGTCCTCCATCTGTGTCATAATCAGGTTAGCGGGAAGGCTGTGTCCCCCAACACTGACCTCACAACCCGTGTACACCTCCTCAGCTACAAACAGTTGACCACTCAGACCTCTGATCACGAACGGATCCCCTAACAACATACATTCCTGCCCCAAGCTAATCGCAAAACTGGCAGTGACAAACGAGCGCGTAGCGCCTGAATCGAAAAGCATGTAAACAAGTTTGCCGGAAACTGAAACCATACATGCCACCACTGATCTCGAAGCTCTGGCATCCCTGTGTCAGGGCGTTGATACGCCCTTCAGCCGTAGGTGCGAATGAAGCAGTCACACTCTGCGTCGGACGGGTAGTCGCTGGCCGGTACCCTCCCCGCGACTGCTGTCCTCCTCCTCGCGCCTGGAAACCGCGGCCTCCTGCTAGCCCTTCAGTGCTCGGCATGGGAAACATCTGCTAACCTCCTACCCTAGACGAGAAGTCCCTCCTGATGTGGCCCGGCTGGCCACACTGGTAGCAAAAGGAGACTCGACTCTCGCCCTCAGTGGGTCCCTGCTGACGGATGGACGGGGGTCCGGTGTTAGCAGCTGGCCCCTGTCGGGGGCTACCAAAGGTCACTGATGGCCCCGCAAAACGTGACGGCTCTCCTGCGGGCGCCACGTGCCTCCTCTCTCGTCAGCCCTGTGAGAAGTCTAGCTGGTAGGGCCGCTTCTACTTGCTGTCAGTGTCGCGTGCGGACGGGTTGGTCTCTTTATACGTCATAGCTGCCTCCACCACCCTCGAGAACGTAGGCAGCTTCAGGGGTTTGACATACCCTCGAATCGCAGGCCAGAGCCCCTCGGTGAACCTCCAAAGGCGCTCCTCCTCAGTAGCCATGGCTGTCGCTGCGAAATGAGACAGCTCCAGGAAACGCATACGGTATGCACTCACGATCATCGTCCCCTGGCGGAGAGTGTGGAACTCCCGCCTCCTCTGGTCCTGCCACGTCTGGGGGAAGTACTGCTTGTAGAAGAGGGTGACGAACCGGTCTCAAGTTGGCTTGTCCCTCTCCTGACCCCTGACCGCCCTCCACCACCTGTGTGCTACGCTCTCCAGCTGGTACGTGGCAAAGGCCACGCGGCACTCCACAGGGGGGTGAAGGGTGTCAAAAACCTTCTCGATCTGCTCGAGCCAGTCCTCCACCTCGGTCGGGTCCTCATCCCCCTTGAAAGAGGGGGGCTTCAGCTTCTGGAACTGTCCGAAAAGCTCAAAGTGGCGCTGAAGTGGAGATGTTGGTGCGCCTCTAGGTAAAGAAGCCTCGTGCTCGGAAGTGCCGGAGGAAGGTGGGGGTGGTGGAGGCTGACCCTCTCCCTTGCATCTAGCGCCGTATCCGTCGCGTGGTCCCACAGAGGACTCCCCCTCTGCAGCCCCAGGGAGAGGCGCTCATGGCGACGAGTGAAGCTCCTCTCGCACGATGTCCCGTATCAGCTGGGCGAGGTCCTGGGTTTGAATGCCCGGAAGCAGTGACTAGTCCACTGAGGCATCGGGCTCAACGCGCCCGCCCCTCTGACCTCGTCCTCGGCCGCGTCTGTGGCCTGCCTCGCTACCTCCTCGTCGAGGCATCTCCTGTAAAGAGACGCGAACACGGAATAGAAAAGACGTTAATACGAATCAATATTTAACGAAGAAGTCTCAAAACAGATGTCAAAAGGTACGTTGTGGTGGCTACTCTAGTTACAGGCACGTGAATTGGTTATTTTCCAACCAGTTGGTTCACTTCTCGGGACGACCTTGCTCTGATACCATCTGTTTACGACCCGGTTTCCGAATCCCTATAGAACATGAGAATCGGACCGACTCGACTGATCCCAAGACCCAGTCGTCCAACGAGAAAGTAACCAAAAAGCAGTAAAATAAATCACATTCACCATGCAAGTAACTAACAGTAACAAAAGTACACCAGTAAAGAAATGAACTACTACAGTACATACTACCACAACAGTAAAGAATTAAAACAGGTACAGAAATATGAAAATTTCAATAAAAGAGTACAGGTGAAACAGAAATATTCACTACTACAGAAAAACGGTATAACAAAGTACAACTACTAGGTTCTACTAGGCCCAGCACTCTCCACAGCCGCAGGCTTTGGCTGTTCAACACCTGGTCATGAAAAGGTGACAAAAGTGACACGTCAGCGAAATGCTGAGTAGAGTGGCAACTAGCCAGCTAAGAAAATAGTAAAGGTTGACGAGTAGCTGTTATTTTTAATTTCTTTCTTTATTTCTCTATTTGTTCTTTCTTGAATTATTTCTCAGATCTTTCTCTTGATCTCGAATGTTCCTCGTGGGAACGATCTTGAGTGCAGTCTTTTCCGAAAAGTAGAAGTAGCACGTGGTGCTCTCTTAGCCGGGAGAGTCCCCCGCGGTGGTCCTACCCTCAGTCAACCGCCCCAAGGTCACTGACAGAAGTAACAATGACTACGGCACATGCGATAAACGCACGGGTAGCTACCCCGCACTGGCACATGGTCAGTTGTTTCCGTTAACAGGTGCGCCCCAAAGCACAGCACAGAACTAATATAGGGCAGAGCCCTCTCAGTAACAGGGGTCTAGCCCCTCCACAGTAACCAAACAGGGGTCTTACCCCTCCACAGTCCGCGCACCCTCGCCTGACTACCCTGGTTTGCCCAGTGGGCCCAACAAGTCGGTGTAGGATGGCTAGCTGAACCCCGGGGCCCGTGGGGTGGCTAACTCTCTTCCTACATTAGTAACTATCCCCGGTATTGTGTACGCGAGGGACAAAAGTCGGTACAAAGTGGCCAGACCTAACCCCGGGTCCCTGGGGCGGCTAGCTCCGCTCTGCACTAAACAGGGGGACAGTCGCTCTCCTTGGTACTCCGTACTCAAGGGTTAGCTCACTTCCCCAATTCCATTCTATTTACCTTTAAGGAGCTCTAC
Source organism: Thalassia testudinum (assembly GCA_037157565.1). Lineage (NCBI taxonomy): Eukaryota > Viridiplantae > Streptophyta > Magnoliopsida > Alismatales > Hydrocharitaceae > Thalassia > Thalassia testudinum. Next base: position 155,185,784 of record JAZHRO010000031.1, read on the forward strand.
TCCTAATTCCCCGTAGGATTCATGCTCATATTTCTCTGGCCAAGCCATTTGAGGTTGCATTATTTCAGTTTTATTCTTATATAGCCCGTGTTTCCAACATTTAATATCAATTTATATACAAGTAGCTCAAATTTAGTTTTCAACAACAGGAAATCACATGTAACGATTACTAGCCACAGTACTTTATATTTCACAGGCAGCTATTATGCAATTACAGGCAATTATCATTATTCTATCTACTTTTCCATGACTGCAATTCATGTATTCACGACATTCGTTTCAGTATTTCTGTTCCTAGGATTCATGCCACACCTTAGGATCTATCATTCAATCTAGTTTTCAAGTCCTAGGATTCATGCCATACTCTAGGATCTACCATTCAATCTAGTTTTCAGATCCTAGGATTCATGCCATACCCTAGAATCTATTATTTATCTCAAGGATGCATTAATGTTGGTAAATAACTAAGGGGAGCCACTCTACCCGCAAAATCGGGAGTAATGGGGGCGTGTTCGGCAAGTCCACGTGCCTCCGCAACCCCCAGAGCCACAACAGAGCGAGGTCCTAACATAAGGATCAATCACAAGGAACCACTTAGAATAGGATAAAAGTATTTTAAATAAGTAGAAGAAATTCTGAGAAGAACGGAATCTCAAACGCGGAAATCGGACTTCGAACGGACCCAAAACTTGTAAAAAATGACAACTCTGACTCAAATCAGACGTCTGGAACACCATCCAGACGTCTTAAAAGGTGGTCCAAGTCATACCTCACTCTGAGCTGTTCTTCAGACGTCCAGGATCCTGCTGAACCGTCTGGACCTAGTTCCAGACGTCCGACTATCACTCCGGACGTCTGGACACTCTCTCCGCCGTCTGGTGCTGTGCCTAGACGTCTGATCTGTGTGGGAGGCCGTGTCCTCGCGCCTTCCCAAAGAGAAACATGCATGCGTACGCCAACACTCCTCAACAGGACACGTCTTAGAACTTCGGCGGATCGGCCTGCATGGTCGTATCCGCAAAAGGGAGGAAGATGAGAAATATCGCACCTTTCAGACGTCTAGATCTCTCTCCAGACGTCTCCTGCGTCGTCTGGACGTTGGTCCAGACGTCTGATTCTGGGAAAGTTTCCTAGAATCAGGACCTCCTCGCCTTCTGCCTGCTGCGTATGGCCGCGCCGCGCCGTGCTCGCTTGCCTGCTGCCTGAGTTGCAGCAGCACCAGGGTAACTTCCCCAGCACCACGCTTTCGCTACGCACCCGTCGGCCAGTGCTGCGCTGCTTCGGCGAGCTCGCTCTCTCTTCCTCACGCTCTCTCCCTCTTCTCCCTTCTCGCTGCACCTCTTTCTCCCCGCACGCACCCGGCAGTAGCTGCTGCCCTCGCTCTCTCACTCTCACGCTCACGTTGGAAGGAGGAGACAGGGGAGTGGTGGGTGAGGGAGAGGGAAGGGGGGAGAGGGTTATTTGAAGGCGTCAGGGGAGAGAAAAAGCACCTGCAGGTCGGCAGGCTCAGTCTGCGTGCGCACGCGCGTAGACTCGTAATCGTACATCGCAAAAATTTATTTCCAGATGTCTGGGAAGGCGTCTAGACATCTGACCAGATGTCTGGACCAACTCCCAGACGTCTTAAAAAGCGTTTGATGTCTTGGGTTTTAACAGGTTTGTTCGACAGAGAAAACTAAAGGTTGTTACAATGGTTAACTGATAGGAATGAACTCAGGGTACGACAGTGAAGCTTCTAGACCTCTTTATTGCAACTAAAACCTAATTATCAAACTTCTCCAACTCTGCTAGAGTTGGAGAAGATGAAGACTCAATCTACAACTCTAGATGTTAAAATTCTAAATGTTTGACCTCAAATTGCTCTATGATAAAAAATACATAAATCTGGAGCTTTTCATCATCTTTTAAAGGCTGAAGAACAGAAAATGACTCGCTGGAGCTCTGGTGAGTCCAGTAAAAGGTGAATTTTGTGCAAAAAATGGTAAAACGTGCCATTTTTAATCTGCAAAGGTTCTTGAGGTTGCAAGGAACCTTAGGAACTCAATTAATTCTTCATTTGCTCATTAGAATTAAGGTTTGACAGTGAATTCATTCTTTTCATAAATCTGAGTTGGATAAGGCTCAAGACTTGTTTCACCATTCAATTGAGTGGTCAAAATAAGTCAACAGACAATTGCGGTCATAATTATATAATTAATTAAAGGTTTTAATTGCTCTTGAGCTACCATTGACAACGAGCTCAGGAGCTTAATTAAAATTGAACGTTTAAGTTATATGTGGTATTTACTCTAATTATAGTGATGATTAGGATCCTTAGGTGATGGATAGGTGATGGAAGACCTTGTGAATGTGGAATTAGCTCGACTACTTCTGCCATGGACAGCAGAAGTAGTCGGTGGAGGTGGAAGTGATTTAGGCGAATTAATGATCAAATTAAGAATTAAGTGTGATAGAAATGATCGTGAAAGATAAAAGAAGGTGGACAGTGATTTCAAAAGACAAAATTAGGGCTCGCCGGAGTCGAAGAAGATGAACATCTGAAATCTAGAATTACGACTAAGCTACCTAACTAACTACCTACCTAAACTACCCTACTCCTACTCCTACTTCTAGTCTACCATTACCTGGACGAAGGGGTCAATAGGGTTCTGCCGAAAGTTCATAGCGGACGACGAAATCAGAGGGTTTCAGGAGAAGATCTCCCGCGGGCGGATTTGGATGGAGCAGAGGATCTCCTTGGTTGTTGCTTGTGTCTAGAGACGCGGTTGACCTTGGTGGATCTCCTCAGCTAATCAAGATGGATGGAGGAAGTCGGAGAGTGGTGTGGAAGGTCGCCAGAGTTACGGAGAGAATAACCTATCGAAGTCGGCTGCAGTGTTAGAAGAGGGAAGGGAGCCAACTTGCCAGAAATCGGAGGGGTGAGGGGGTATTTATAGTGGTTGGAGACGAAGAGAGTGGCGAGGTCTGGACGAAGAAGAAGCTTGGGGAGCTTAACCTCCAGCATCATCTCCGACGACAGTGAGGTTAACTCCCACCAGAAATTAGGATTTCCGATTAATCCAGACCAGTGGATGAAGATGGAGTGGTGAGCGCAAGCTCCAAGTGCTTGGAGAAAGAAGGTTGATGTCGGCAGGGTGGTGATTGCGCGGTGGAGGCACTCTCCGTCGTCAACCGTCCAAATAGATGAAGAAGAAGAGGAAGAAGGTGACAGGGACTTGTATGCAATGAAACTTAAGGACCTGATTGCAATAAGTTTTAAGGACCAAAATGTAAACTCAGGTTTTAAAGGTTTATTTTAACTTAGATCTTTTTCAACTTTTTATATATGTTAGTAAATAAGGTAATTATTATGTTTTTACCTTGAATTTACATTTTTGAACTTGTTAAGTTAATTTATTAAATTAAGTAAAGTTACTTAAGTTATTATATACTTAGGTATACATTATGTTTAAGTTACTTAACTTATTAATGAAGGAAATGATTGATAAGATTTCGAGTCCAATTATTAATTAAATTGTTAATAATATTAATTGAATGATAAAATATCATTTTTAGCTTATTTTAAGGTCCTTACTATATATCCCTTATTTCATAATTAACCCTGACATATTCATAACCTTAGCTAATTAACTTGGAAGACTAGTTAATTATGGGTAATTAGAGATCATGATGAGTCTCTCATCATACCCCCAAGCCAAAGTTTTGCTAGTTCCTAGCAAAATTAACTAAGACTATGATGATTTACAGCACTTGGGTTTAAATTATTATAAATAGTAACTATGTAGAGGAAAGCTTATGTCAGAAATTTTTAAAGTTTAATATAAATGATTAATGTATAGAGCAAATTTGAAAATTTTCTTACTTAGACTTATAATTATAACATTTTCAAAGCATACTTAAAATAATTTGTTAACAAGAATTTTATTCAAAATTAGACTTCTTTAAAAATCTCTTAATCCTTGTAATTATTCTTAACTTAAATTAGAATACAAAGTGTTTTAAGGAAGCAAAACTTAAGGATCGAGAATTAAATTTTAACTCAAAAACTCAATAGATTTAAGTCAATCCTTTGTTTATGATATTTGACTTTTATTAATATAAGTTTAAGCAAATTAACCAGATACTCGTTATTAATCAAACTTAGAGTAGTAAAACTCTAATTTACTAGCTTACAATACTAAAGAACAACTTATAAACCTAGGATTCTGTCAATTCTTCTCCTTTAGATCTCAACTTAAAATCTTCAAAACTCGATTTCTTGGGCTTCTCTGCCCAATACGAAGGTTCAGTAGCTATGATTTTAAAACATCTGTCCTTAGTGAAGAGAATTGTCCTAAACGCATCCAAAGTTGCGAAAATCCAGATCTTAATACATCAATTTCCAATCCCAATTATTCCAATTCAAGCCAAAGGCTTGACTTTACTCAGGTTTGGTTGCTTTCTCATCACCATTTTTCTATCCCGAGGTCAACACTTTTTGTGTATATCTTCCTGGTGGACCACTGGGTCTCTTATTCCTAATATTTCTATCTTCATATTTTTTTACTTTTTCTATAGGTTAGAACACCCATTTGTAGCGAGGTGTTCTTTTTATTTGATGGAAGGAAGGATAGCGTCCATTTGTATTGAGATGTTTTTATTTATTTTGTTGAAAAATTGCATAAGCACCTTTTTGTAACGAGACACTTAACTGTAGGGTGTTTTATTTATTTTTTTCTTTTTCTTTTTCTTTTCCCCCCTTATTTCTCTTACTACCATTATTCTCCAAATCCTTTTTCTAAGTGAGTGGCACATCCTTTACCCTTTCAAGAACCGTCCTGCGGAAATCCTTGGACTAAAGAGGATTCAGAACTGATTTCTTAACCTCTGTGTTTCGAGGTCTCAGATGCCAACAAGACAATTCTATGTGTGTGAATTTAGATGTTTAGGCTACTTAGCTCTCAAACCAGAGCTTGGACAATAAATCCCTTCACTCTCAGGTTCTTCAAATTCTTGGTTTCCTCCTATAGAATCCGTTAAGACAAAATTTACCAAGTCTAGTTATTTATCTTTAGCTTGTAAGTCTTGTAAACTAAAATTCTATTAACTCTCTATCTAATTAACTCTGAATATCTAGCCTTTTTACTTAACTTTATGATAAAATCAAAATTTCAAAAAGCAAAAGGATTACTTAATCTAATTGATTAGAAAGTTATAATTTAATTCCAAAACTTAAGTTTAAATCTTAATACACTTAGTTTCTTAATTCAAGATAAGAATAGAAAAATAAATATTTAAAAGATTTAAAGATTCCTAATTCAAATAAAATCTTATTTTTAAAAATAAAAGTGTGTTTTTACAAAATATTTAAAGTAAAAATCTAATTAAAAATCGAATGCTCTTAAATATTCTATATATATTCTATATACATTTTAATTTCTGACCTAAAAGAAAATTAAACTCTTAATTATAATATATATATAAATATATTTATTTTTTCTTATTAAAAATGAATATCCCCTCTTATTATTTTTCTGAATTTTATTTTTCAAATTTTTGTATTTATATATTTTTTGCTTTTTTATGTATATAAATTTTTCCAATTTTTATGAAATTTTGGATTTTTAAAATTTTTATCATTTTTGAAATTTTTATTTTTTTAAATTTCGTGGATATTTGAATTTTATGTGTTTTTATTTTTTAACCCACACTTAAATTGAAAATTTCACTTCAACACCCCTCCAAGCCAAAATTTTATAATGTCCTCATTGTAAGAAGGGTGAAAATATATTACACTTCATTTAGTATAGGGTGATGGAAGGAGTCAAAAAGAGGAGATTAAAAATCTCTGTGCGAATGATTTCAATTCTGACCAAAGGTCAGAGTGGTTAGTCGGACTAAATGAAGGTAATCAGTAAAATATGAAGTGAAATTTTAGAGAAGTGTAGAAGAAAATCAAAAAGGTAAAAATAGGAAACATCTATGTACAAGTACTAAGTTTTACGCCTTCAACTAGGTGTAAACTCTAGTAAAGAACTCCTAAAAAGAATAAGTATATGGTAAAAACAAAGGAGTTATGAAAGAATTGGATAAAAAATAGAAAACAGATTAAACCACCCAGTCAAAACTCGTCCAGAAATTGCCTAGAATAGATCTTGCAGAACAAAAATTAGATTCTCGTGAAAAATCTTAAAAAGATCAGAGTGAGTCTCGTGAAGATTGGATCTGATTTAGGTTGAGATGTAGAATGTTAAAGATTAAGGCAATTTAAAAATGTTTCCAACCAAGTTCAGAAGATCAGCAGAGTCAGTTTTAATTTTCAGTAATAGGTGGGTCTTTTTGGCACAAAATAGGTTGCTGATGCGGATTTGGTGGATTATTTTCAGGTAATACGGAGGATGGGTTATGATTAGAATCAAAGGCCTAATTAAGAAAATGGACTTGGCCTTGATTTTGCCTAAGATTTGGTAGATTCCTAGGATTCGGAATTGGCTAAGATGGAAGAGTACCTGGCTGACGAGATTCAACCAAAAGCGTGATCTGATTTCGTAAATCAGCCAACTCTACCTTACATTGCCTATGGATCTCAGCGAGAGCTTCAGCATTTTGTCGCTAACTCTCTGACACAGCTCTTAAAATTTGGTCTAGCTGTGTATCTCTAATAGGCCTAAAGTAATTCTGCATACTCATAGGATTAGGCCTTAAATTTGATTGCTGAGGAGGCAATGGAGGTGGGTTAAAATGGGTCTGATTCGGATAATTTGGTCTTTGATTTTGATTTTGATCAGCCTAAGAGAAATTTGGGTGGGTTCTCCATCCAGGATTATAAGTATTTGAATAAAGGTTTGGTCTTGGAGTGTTTTCCTGGATGGCATGTAAACCTAAAAGATATGGCGTGTTTTATACAACAGGAAAGGGTGGGGAAAAGTGTGGGTAAGATTATGAGACAAAGGTCCCTCCTTGGGTTGGTGAAGGAGTAGATAGAAAATCTAAGGAAGATGGATCTCTAGAATCTAGATTATTCACAAATTCCCTCCCCGCGGGAATTTGCAAAACGGGTGAATATGCAGGATTCGTATCAAGAAGAGGCGTAAGAATCTTCATTGTGTTTCTGACCTCGTCAAGATGCTTTGCTACGATATCTACTTTGTCCAGTTTTTCTGCAATTATCTCTAAATCCTTTGAATTGGACGGATTACCAATCTCGTGAATGCCCTCTTGTGCGGATTTTGGTGATTCGTGTGCCCTGCGTAAATTGCGACATAGATGCGTTATTGATCGAGTTTTCCTCCATCCCTTCAAATAATTTTGAGGCGGATTCTACGTCGCGATTTAGAAAATTCCCTCTATAAGAGGCATCGACTAGATTGCGAATGCCCTCTTGTAAACCATAATAAAAGATGTGCATGAGTTGCCAACGAGGGATGTCATGATGTGGGTATTTCCTTTGCAATTCATGAAAACGTTCCCACGCTTTATGAATTGATTCTCCTTGGTTTTGATTGAAAGTAGTAATAGCTTACCTTAAAGCATTAGTTCGACCAATAGGAAAGAATTTCTTCAAAAATGTGGATTCAAGTTCAGCCCAAGTTGAGATTGGTCTTGCAATTGTTCTATACTAGTAAGCTGCTTTGTCTTTAAGGCTAAAAGAGAACATTTTCATTAGTAAGATTTCCCTATTTTGATTTCGAGGACCAAGAGTTTGGGATAGATTCTTTAGATCTTCAATATGTTGAAATGGATCCTCAGATGCAAATTCGTGAAAGTGGGGAATTAAACTTATGATATTCGGCTTTAATTCAGGATCATTCTCCCCAATAGGTAACTTGTGCATTAGATGGATTGTAGTAATCTCTAAGTAGAGGCCTTGGACGAGGGATTGGTAAATCAGAGATTTCAAAACCCGCCTCAGGTTGAGGTGGAGGATGGGTTTGAAGAGTCTGTAGATTATTTAAGGCTGTTGTTAAAAGATTAATTTGTCTTGTTTGCTCAAGCATCCTAAGATTCTGGCTCAGGAGCATCTCATGAACATCAAAAGGCGGCATCTCCTCCTGACTAGAAGAAGAAGGGATCTCGGGATTAAGATTCTGCATTTGATCCATAGAAGTAGATGGATCAGACGGGAAAACTATTGGTTGCTTATCTGCAATCGACCTAGGATCACCTGTCAACGATGGTGCAAGAGGCGGATGCAAGGATCACCTCCCGTCCATAAAATAGAAAATAATGTGCAAGGGCACACGCACACCACCGATAAGAAAACAACGGCACAAAAAACTCGCAAAACAGCGCAAAGACGTGGGTTTTGCTCTTCTTTCAAAGGAAAGAAGAGATTCCTAAGATACGCAAAAGTAATTTGATGTAAACAAATAGAGTAACAATATCAAAATACGCATCCTAATCTGTGTCTATGGAGGTGCGTACCTTAAAGCTCAAAGGTCTAAGGTCTAGGATCGAGATCGCTCACTACTGGCTCCCCAAAGCTCTTGTAGTGAGACAGATTTGTTGATCTTCGACCAATGCCCTAAGAGGTGCAAAGAGGAAAGATAGAAAAATAGACTCATATGACTCTAGTGATCGCGCTGTGTGCGCGATATCATGCAACAGACGATAGTGATAGAAAAACCTGCATGCATTCTGCAATCAGATTTAAGTCACAATTTTTAATTTCCTCTTTTTAGTTAATCTTTTACAAAAATATATCAAGTAAAATACAATGGTCTCTTTTTAGATATTTTCAAACAAAAATATGTGATCCTTTTAATATCTCAAAGGATATGGATCTATGCGGGCTTTTTCGTGTTTTCCTGCTGATGCGAGAAAAACAGTAAAAATTCTCGAGTCAGTTTCGCTCTAATACTAGCAAGTAGAATGCACTCCTAAGAGTGTATGCTTGTGATATGCTGCTGTTAGTCAGAAAAAAATGTATTTTTGTATTTTTAATGCAACAAAACAAAGGTATAGAAATACTTACAAAAGAAGAAACAATAAAACAACATCAGATTCCCACCTCCTGAGATTACCCGTGAAGGTAAATCTGAAAAGAAGATAGAAAATAAAAAAAACAAAAAAAAAGCCAATTAGAAGAAAAACATTAAAAAACAAAAATATAATTACAAATACCTCCTAATTAAACAATTAAACCAACTAAATTCTAGTAAATTAAGGGATTACCTCTCCGGCAACGGCGCCATTAAAATGGTTGATAGACGAAGCAATGCCAGGAAATGTTTTGATGAATGCAATGAAGCAAAATATTACCTCCCCAACAACGGTGCCATTAAAATGATAGGTTCCTTACTCAACTCGGTTAATTAAGTTAATTTCACTTAATTAAGAGTAGAGAAAAGTAACTTAGGTTAACTCGAAGTTGTGTCGGTTGTGTAGTATAAGGTTGAATTAACCTAACATTTTAGAATTTTTTTTTACTGGTTGAGTCCAGGTCGTTCGCTGGGAGGTATAATTCATTCTAAATTCACTAGTTATCTTTATTTTTCTTTTTAAGTATTGGAGGTATATTAAGTTGATTTTAAGAACATGAATTTTGCTAAAAATTGATTAGAATGGAATAACAAGCAAAATCCCATAAGAGAATATATTTACTCAAATGATTTACTTTATTAGCAAGTAAACATGTTAATTTCTAATTTATTTTAAAGAAATTAAGGCAATATAAAGTTCTTCTATTGAAACATACCTAATTACAACATTTAAGAAAAAGAAATTTAAAATAATGCAAGAAAAATAAATTCTTTTCTTTATTTCTTCAACCTCTAACTCTCTCTTTCCTTCTTTCTTTCTTTCTTTCTCTCTTTTTCTTTTATGTAACCTTTATTTTTACTCTCTATCGAGCTCTCTTTCTTTCTTCTCTTCTTCTGCTCCTGCCTTCTTCTCTTAGTATTTCCTTAAGCCTCTTCCATAGTCTTCATGCTTGTTCTTCTCCTTTCTTTCCTTTGTTACTTAGTGATTTCATCCCTTCAGCTCTTCTGCTTCTCTACTCCTCTGAACCTTTTGTTGAACCGGGTTAATTTGCTTCTTTAACTAAAAATTATTTTTATTTGCGGTGAGATCCTTTCGAGGATACGCAGCACCCTGAGATCAGGGTGGGACCAGACCCTACTCGGTCCTCGCCTGATTTCATTAAGGTTCAATTCTGGTTTATTTTTGATTCACAAATTCGAGCCAATCCGGCTCAACTGCCTCCCAGGCCTCGCCCTCCCAGGGTCAACACATTCGCACACCCACTTGGGCGCACATCCGTAGGCACACACGCCCGTACACACACACACATATGCTCGAATGGTCAGATGTTCAGATCTGTAATTGTGCGCTGAGCACTGACAACTGAAGGGCCTATGTAACAAATTCGTTTTATTCCAAGGTGGCCATTCAGAGATAACCGATATGGGACTAAACCCCTCCCAGAGCAAACTTCAAGTAACAATATCTCCCTACTCAGAGCTCCAAATCAAGCGATTCAAAGCTTGATGGAAAGCTCTTGAGTTGTCCTACAGAATTGAAGTGTCAATTTTAAGATGAGATGTTTTCCTCTTCAATTTGAAGAGTGAAATCAGGGGTTCCTATGGGTTTAATGTGCCTGGAAATGGTTTTAATCTTCATAGAGTCCACAGCTTGGACTTTCTAACTTAGCTAAAGCTCTGAATAGGTTTTAAAGGTTATTCCGCAGCTTCAGGTATAGGTTCTGAAGCTCTTAAAGCTTCAGGAACAACAGAGAAGCTTGAAGCTTCTCTGAAAGCTTCAGAGAACTAATTTTACAACTCTGAAATGTGTACCAGACACTTAAGAACAAATCTGATCGATTTCAACAAGTTCTAAGGGTTAAAACAAATTGATCTAGGTAGGATTTCACTTCAAATCTCATCAAAATGCCACTGCTATCAGTTTGGGTTCGAAAATAACCCAAATTGGTAGGGTTTGAATTCTCACAAAATATCATGTTTGAGCTCAATTAAATCTCTCTCAGATCATTCAACTAGATCTCAGGAACAATTCTATCTCATCAATTCCTCAAATCGAGCTCAGAACCAAAATTTCATACTCAGTTTGACTGTGAAGGCTTAAAATTTGACTTTCTAAGTTTAACCTTTTCTTGTGAAATTAAAGCCTAAATTAGAATCCTTTCTTCCTCAGGAACTCATTCAACCTCTTTAACAGGTGGTTTGATCCTAAAAATTAGGGTTCTAAGTTCGTCGCCTGATTTCCTAATGTGGTCTGTTCGACAGAGAAAACTAAAGGTTGTTACAATGGTTAACTGATAGGAATGAACTCGGGGTACGACACTAAGGCTTCCAGACCTCTTTATTGCAACTGAAACCTAACTGTCAAACTTCTCCAACTCTGCCAGAGTTGGAGAAGATGAAGATTCAATCTACAACTCCAGATGTTAAAATTCCAAATATTTGACCTCAAATTGCTCTATGATAAAAAATACATCAATTTGGAGCTTTTCATCATCTTTTAAAGGCTGAAGAACAGAAAATGACTCGCCAAAGCTCGTCGGAGCTCTGGTGAGTCCAGTAAAAGGTGAATTTTCTGCAAAGAATGGTAAAACGTGCCATTTTTAATTTGCAAAGGTTCTTGAGCTTGCAAGGAACCTCAGGGACTCAATTAATTCTTCATTTGCTCATTAGAATTAAGGTTTGACAGTGAATTCATTTTTTTCATAAATCTGAGTTGGATTAGGCTCAGGACTTGTTTTACCACTCAATTCAGTGGTCAAAACAAGTCAACAAATAATTGCGATCATAATTATATAATTAATTAAAGGTTTTAACTACTCCTGAGCTGCCATTGATAGCAAGCTCAGGAGCTTAATTAAAATTGGGCGTTTAAGTTATATGTGGTATTTACTCTAATTATAGTGATGATTAGGATCCTTAGGTGATGGATAGGTGATGAAAGACCTTGTGGATGTGGAATTAGCTCGACTACTTCTGCCATGGACAACAGAAGTAGTCAGTGGAGGTGGAGGTGATTTAGGTGAATTAATGATCAAATTAAGAATTAAGTGTGATAAAAATGATCGTGAAAGATAAAAGGTGGACAGGGATTTCAAAAGACAAAACTAGGGCTCTGGCAAGCTCAAGGAGCTTGCCAGAGTCGAAGAAGATGAACATCTGAAATCTAGAATTACGATTAAGCTACCTAACTAACTACCTACCTAAACTACCCTACTCCTACTTCTACTTCTAGTCTACCATTACCTGGACGAAGGGGTCAATAGGGTTCTGCCAAAGGTTCATAGCGGATGACGAAATCAGAGGGTTTCAGGGGAAGATCTTCGGCGGGCGGATTTAGACGGAGCAGAGGACCTCCTTGGTCATTGCCTGTGTCCAGAGATGTGGTTGACCTTGGCAGATCTCCTCAGCTAATCAAGATGGATGGAGGAAGTTGGAGAGTGGTGTGGAAGGTCGCCGGAGTTACGGAGAGAATAGTTTATCGAAGTCGGCTGTAGTGTTAGAAGAGGGAAGGGAGCCAACTTGCCAAAAATTAGAGGGGTGAGGGGGTATTTATAGTGGTTGGCGACGAAGAGAGTGGCGAGGTCTGGACGAAGAAGAAGCTTGGGGAGCTTAACCTCCGGCATCGTCTCCGACGACGGTGAGGTTAACTCCCACAAAAAAATTAGGATTTCTGATTAATCCAGACTGGTGGATGAAGATAGAGTGGTGAGCGCAAGCTCCAAGAGCTTGGAGAAAGAAGGTTGATGTCGGCAGGGCAGTGATCGCGCGGTGGAGGCACTCTCCGTCGTCAACTGTCCAAATAGATGAAGAAGAAGAAGAAGGCGATAGGGACTTATATGCAATAAAACTTAAGGACATATGTGAAACTTAAGGACCCGATTGCAATGAGTTTTAAGGACCAAAATGTAAACATTGGTTTTAAAGGTTTATTTTAACTTAGATCTTTTTCAACTTTTTATATATGTTAGTAAATAAGATAATTATTATGTTTTCACCTTGAATTTTGACCTTTTTGAGGTAATTTATTAAATTAAGTAAAGTTACTTAAGTTATTATATACTTAGGTATATATTATGTTTAAGTTACTTAACTTATTAATTAAGGAAATGATTGATAAGATTTCGAGTCCATTTATTAATTAAATTGTTAATAATGTTAATTGAATGATAAAATATCATTTTTAGCTTATTTTAATGTCGTTTACTATATATTCTTTATTTCATAATTAACCTTATATATTCATAACCTTAGCTAATTAGCTAGGAAGATTAGTTAATTAGGGATAATTAAAGATTATGATGAGTCTCTCATCAAACATCAACCTATCTTGAGCAAGCTCAAAACCTGCTTGACATGGAATGCACCATGGAAAGTGTGTGTGTGGATAACATTTTTTGGAAGTTGCTTTTGGAAATGGGATAAAATTTATATTTGGATAAGTTACTGTGGGGATAGGGATAAGTAGATAAGATTGTTTGTTTGTGTGGTGGAGTAAGTAATGAGTTAAAATAATTGGTATGTTAACATGATATTAGTGGATATTTATTTAATATTAAAAAGTGAAAATTGATGTTATTGTGATTTGATGAAAATAATTGAGAGCAATTGTGTGAGAGTTTGCACGAGAAGAGGGGATGGGATTATTTATTTGATATAATGAATAATATGAAATTTCTTTTCATTATTTATAGTGTGTATGATATTATGTTATGAAATTGAATATCCAGTGTAATGTTTAAAAATCTAATCACATATTTCACATTACGTATCAAGTAATCACATATTGCATAGTTGTATATGAATTGTTAACCTTTCACCTTGTTGAGAAGTTTCGAAGTGCACCCAATCTCGTGTTTGTGTTTTTCCCCTACTTGTAGGAGTTTGTGGTACCACTTAGCATTCTACAGCTACGTTACATAAATTTGAAAATATGTACGTGTAATGCTTTTTTTATTTCCCCTAGTTGAGTAAAATTGCTACAATCCAAAACTTTGCCACCTCTTCACCATTCGAAGCCGACGACATCCAATTATGGTAGTGATTTAGTTTTGCTTTTATTGTACTTTGTCATTCATATGAGTATTGTAACGACCCAAGTACAGATTTAAATTTAATTAAAAAAAATTGATTTTGACAATTTATTAGATATGTTTCTTATAAATGTAAATCACCATTTAAAATATTTAAATCTAAGTTAATAAATAGCAAGTCTTAATTTTTATATCTTATTATTCACTTTCACAAGTTTATCATGTGGAGTTATTTTTTAAACGTGTTACAATTTTCTTTACTTAAAATCTTAATGTCCTTATCATGCCTAACAAGTTTTTAAAATCAATTTTCTCGATTAAACTTAAATCTACAGTCGAATTATTACAAATACACATAATAAGGATCGTTTAAGCACCATGAAGATGATGAAATAAAATAATAATCAGTGCATGAAACTGTTACCATCATTTATCTATTACCAAAGCACTTTTTCAAAGCGAACAAAGCTGAAATTCCATAAAAGGTACTAAAATGCAAACACATCGAGTAACAATTTGTAGACATTGTTGCGAGGCAGTAAAGATAAAGTTCGAAAAGGACCGAGTGTAATAACAAACATGCATAATTCTTAAAACATATATTACACGAACATTGGAAATATACTAATCTAGTCTACCAAAGCAACTCCCATTTGATTAAGCCTTTGCACCAAGTTCAGTAGTCAGTTGACCAACTCTAATGTGGTCATGCGAAAGTTCTCCATTCTACGTTCCACGGGGATGAGGTCTCCCATTTCATCGAAACGATGCATGTTGGCAGTAATTCGACATATGTGATTATGTCCTGATAAATAGTCTCCCAGAGTTGGAGCACGTCGGCGTACGAAATGCAAATGTGCAGATCATCTGCCATCTATATCATTGTCAGATCATTAGCAATCGAGCAAGTACTTGTTGCAGAGAACAACTTAACTTCAAATGAATGACATAGAGGACACAAAATTGCTTATCATGTTGGCCATCATAATGAAAGTATAAATTGACTTACGATAACCTTTAAGAGTGAAAGCATGAACCATTTGGCAATCATGTTAGTGATGGTAAAGATTAGAGTGATGTTCTTATGAGAATGGAGACACCCTATTTCAAAGGAAATTGTTTAGAATGGTTGAAATTATTGATGCATCCACCTAGTATGCAACATCAAGAGCGAAATCGTCGTGGAGAAAATGTCATAACTATTACTGTGGAAAACGTATGAGTTGTTTTACACTCTAATGGATTTAAACAATTTGAATGAAAGTCGTACGGTCCCATAAGTTAACAGTTCTAACATGAAAAGAGAACCATAATAAAGAAGTGAAAATCGTGTGATTCGTAGTTTGGCTGCTTCATTCGTAGTTGATTTATATATTACGATATGATTACCACTTCCTAATGAAATTTACATGACGTCCACCAAGGTGGGTTAATCGATGTTGAAGCAACAATGGTTTGTTTTAAAGTGAAGTCTGTTGCATCTTTGACAATTAAATTACATATGTGTGTGAAGTTAGATTGATATGCAATTAGATTTGTCATGTACAAGTCGTGATACGAACATATCCTGTATGAAGTTTGAAACCAATGACACTCCGTCGTCAAAGAACCTTCTTTTATCGTGAAACGAGTATTGAGATGAGTATATGGTCGCTATGTGGATGGAACATGAACGCAGACATCACTAATATTATGAAATGGTAAGATGGTCACTTAATCATATGTAGATAGTTGGAGCATGCTCGCGGTACACTATTCAGAATAAGTCGCGATTTAGGTTACAATAAGTAGAATGTATCAACGAAGTGTCGCACGAAGCAGATACCACGGGAGGATACAACAATTACTCCCTATAAATAATTTCCCTAACAACCTCATATTATAAGTAACGCACATCCTTTACCCATCTGTACTTGTATGGGATCTGCAAATCGGAAATGTGTATTACTTCGATGCCATATTGAATATGGTTGTAACCAAATGAAAGTATGGGTTTATTACCTCTTCTCATTGCTATTCTTCAGAGGTTGGTTGTAACATGTGTATGCCATTGGACCAAAGCTATTCTTCCCTCTATATCACTCTATGGATAAAGAAGAAATTGTCTACTTAGCGGAACGACATCATTTACATTTTGTATGAAGACATCTATGGAATAGGAAATCTAGTCCACTTCGCATGCATTCTTTGCCAAGGTTCAACTATGAACTTTCTATCCACCTATCTACCTTCTCACTTGTGCCTTAATAGCAATTGTCTACTAAGCGGAACCACATCATTTACATTTTGTATGAAGACATCTATGGAATAGGAAATCTAGTCCACTTCGCATGCATTCTTTGCCAAGGTTTAGCTATGAACTTTCTATCCACCTATCTACCTTCTCTCTTGTGCCTTAATAGTATACGAAGGAAGAAGACCTCCATATCATTGTACGGGTGACGTTTAGCCATAGTCTTACAAGACTCCACGAATTTGAAGATATGAATGGTTTTTGTTTGTAAGTTGATGTCATTTTATTCACGCTTTACACATACATATTGAAATTTGTGGCCAACTGATTGTAACACTATCATTCGCCATAACTAATTTGAATTAGTTAGAATCAAGTGTTAAGTGCTCTTAAGTGATCGTCTGAAGATCATAATTTCATACTGAACTGATTTGA
The DNA here is from genome assembly GCA_037157565.1 of Thalassia testudinum. NCBI lineage: Eukaryota > Viridiplantae > Streptophyta > Magnoliopsida > Alismatales > Hydrocharitaceae > Thalassia > Thalassia testudinum. The sequence continues at coordinate 155,202,442 of JAZHRO010000031.1, forward strand.
GAAGACATGAAGACATAGTTAATTTTGCTATTTTACAATTTCACCACAAATGTAGATTAACTAAGGGGTTGATCAGGGGTTAATTAAAGGTTAAATGAACTTAAGAGACTAAGTAGTGGGCTTATACTAACTAAATCAGGGTTCACGCATTTCGAGGATTAAAATATTCTGAAAACACTAATTATCAACCTCACTCAAATTGAAAGGGTTTTGGTAGAAATAAATTCATCATAAATCTCCTAAAAATCATTGAAAAATATTCTAAAGGTTTAGTACCTTCACTTTGACCATCTGAACCCAAGTTGACAAAAAACAGAGATTTAGATGGAAATTTTTCCTGATTTGGGCTTTTGTGTAATTTACCTAGTCAAACATGGTCAAAACTCAAATCCAAGTTCACCATTAGATTCCTTGGGTCCAAATTGAGTTAACACAAATTTAGATTCAATCAGAGTCCATCTTGATCAAGTTTGCATTTGAGTCCTTAATTCTCTATTCTTTACAATTAGACCCCTGACTTCTATGTTTTCCTTATGAAAGCAGCCCCAATTTTGTATCTTTTTCACAAAAATGCCCCTACCGCCAAAGACTCCAACTTTCCTAAATGCAAACCAGCAATGTGAAGGACCCATGGTCACCGAATCTTTGGAAGAGGATTTCTCCCTCAATTCAAGGTCAAATCCCTCCAAGTTTGGAGGGATTGATCTTGAGTTGATCCCCTTTCAAGTGCACCAAGCCTCATGCTATGATTTGGAGCAAGGAGCTCCAATCAAGCTTGCAAAATCAGTGGCTATAGGTCTCCAAAATCATGAGCAAACTCGCGACTTTTCCTAGTTTAAGCTCAAATTTGAGTTCAATATAAGCTCACTAATGTTCCCAAGTTCAAGTGAGTCGATTCTAAGCCAGATTCCCACCTTTTTCCTCCACTCTGGCCGTGATCTCCAACAACTTTGGCAACATTCCTCGTTATCCTCTCTTCGGCCACCCAACCATCAAATTGGGTGGCCTAAACTCCTCACATTCGTCTGCGCTTGGTGTACCAGAGCCAGGGCCATCTCCCCCTTTATCGTTGGTGCTTCTTATCTTCGGAGAATTCTTCATCCACGATGCCAGCGAAGCAAGCCACCGGGAATTACGCCCCCTTTCCTCCAATAGAGTAGGTCTTTCCCTTCCCCTCCTTCTCTAGAATAGTCTTAGGCATTAGTTCCTAGATTTGACCCCTATTCCTCTCTGTTCCTCTCTTTCTTCCTCACGGTCGGCGAAGCATTGATGAGCTTTGTTCGGTCACTACACACATCCAAACACACCACCCCCACCAAAACCATCCCCACCTCCAGTAACCAAAAGCCCTAACTTAATTAGGGGTTTTAGCCACTGAAACACATCACTCCACAAACCCATCAAACCCTTGCAACACCACCTTCGCCCGACCTCCACTCACCTCCAAATGCCTCATCACAACCACCATCATCTTTCTCGCTTCACAGTGAGTCTTTAGAACCATTTAATTGGGGTTTTTAGCCCATATCTGTGCCTTTTAGGTCTCGTTGGAGCTGCTGGCATCCCCGCCCTTTGCCGCCACCGTCCGCCACTATTCATTGACTTCAACCTTCGATTCCACTTCTAGCAGCTGTGGAGCAAACTCACAAAGTTATCCAGGACTTCAATTGACGTAGAAGCAACAAGCATAGCAACAATTGCACGAAGAGCATCAGCTACAGCTGCACGTGCGAAAGGCCTCCAAATAGTCCCACATTGGGGCTTTTGACTTTTGAAACATGTATATAACGAATAACGTGCATTGCCTTGCTGCATTCGAAACACTAGGGTGAAAGAGCGATCTTCATTTTCGATAAAAACTTTAGCATAAAATGACGTGTTGTATGTGATCGCGTGGTAGAAAATCACTTTTCAAACTATTTTAATTTTCAGAATCTAACCACAAAAATAGTTAGGTCATCTCCACATGGAGGAATTAGCCTATAAAAGTAGTGCGTTGTGCTTCGTTTATTCGGAAATCTCAGTGGATGTGCATATTAGTTATTGCACTTCATTTTCAACATAAGTTTAGCATTTATGTAATTACTTAAGAATATAGGGAGGTTATATGTAAAATCACCACTACGGCATACGTGAATCGTAGTTGTAGTACTGACAAATATCGTCAATATAAATCAAAACCGAACCCATTCCCTATAATCAATATCCCATACTTGATTAGTTAAGAGATAAATGCACTATTCGTCATTTAATTAAACTTGAGGGACATTCATGCAATTCTGTCTTAATATAATAAGGAGATAAATAAATGAATAGTATCCTCTACAATGGCATTTAACGTAATTATTAATAGGAGAGGAAAAAGGGGATTTTCCTTCTCTCTTGTTGTGCGCGTGGAGAAGCGACCGTCGGCTGGCTGGAGTTCGGTGGAGGTGCGTCGGAGGTTGGGCGTCGTAACGGAGGTGACGCACCGGCGAGTGGTGGCCGGAGGTCTTGCCGGCGTCGAGGAAGCCAGCGCAGTGGATATGGCTCACCGGTGTAGAGGGCTGTCGTGGCCGATTTCTGAGGGCGTGGCTACCCTCGTGAGGTCAAGGCGAGCGCGAGGGAGCCGTTGGTGCGAAGGATTGACGTCGAAGCGGGTGGCTGCATGGAGTAGTGGAGGCCTGCACTTTGGGTTCTTCCGTTGGAGTTGCATTTGGCGGTGGAAGGAAGAAGACAAAGGTGGCTGCTGGGGGCGCGCGCATGCATGCGCACGCGAGGAGCGCGAGCACGCTGGCTGGAGGTAGCACGCTGCTGTTATTGTGACGTGGTCATGCTACATCTCAACTTAGTTAATTAAGTTAGTTTTACTTAATTAAGAGTAGAAAAGAGTAACTTAGGTTAACTCGAAATTGTGTCAGTTTAGTAGTATAGGGTCGAATTAACCTAATATTTTAGATTTTTTTAACTAGTTGAGTCCAGGTCGTTCGCTGGGAAGTATACATTATTTTAATTCACCAATTAATTCTAAACATCTTATAGGTATAGGAGGTATAATTAAGTTAATATTAATGGCATGAATTTTGCAAAATGATTTAAATTGAGGGAATATGCAAAATTCCATATGAAATCACATTAACAACATTTATTTCAAAAGGATTAAGGCAAATGAGAGTTTATCTAATTACAACATGCCTTATTACAATAATTGAAAGCAATGCTTAATACAACAATTAACAAAAAACAAAAAGAAATTAAACTCCTATTCTTCAGCCTCTTTCTTTCTTTTCTTCTCTTGCTTTCTTTCTCTATTTTCCTTTTCTTTTATTTATCCTTTATCTTTTCTCTTTTTCTCTTATTTCTCTCTTATTCTCTCTCGAGCTTCTTTTCTCTTCTCTCTTCTTTTGCTCCTGTCTTCTTTTTTTCCCTTAGTCTTTTTCCTTAAGCTTCTTCCTTAGCCTTCTGTTCCTTCTCTTTCTCCTTCCAAATCCTTCTCTATTTCCTTTCTTCTTTCTTTCTTCATCTCTTTTCCTTAGTCTCTTTACGAGCTCTTCTTCTACCTTAACCTTTCCCTTAACTCTTTAGCCTTCTGTTCCTTCTTCTTTAAGCCATTAGCTGAATTGGGTTGTTTTCTTTAACCAAAAATTGGTTCTTGGTTTACGGTGAGGACCTTTCGAGGATATGCAGCACCCTGTAAAGGGTGGGACCAGACCCTACTAAGTCCTCGCCTAATTTGAATTAATTTGGTTTATTTTTGGTTCATTTTTCTTTCGAGCCAAACCAGCCCAACCGCCTCCCAGGCCTCGCCCTCCCAGGGCCACACGCAATGCACACGCCCACACAGGCACTCGCAGGCACACACAAGCCCGCACACACACACATATGCTTGTTCTCATTTTGTGCCTAGTGCTTGTCGACTGAAGAGGCGTATTAACAAAGACCTTTTATACTAAGGCAAGCGCTCCGGAACTTCCGATGTGGGACTAATGTTCCCCATTCCAGACCCGACTTCAAGTGAGGAGAACTCCTAGCTCAGAGCTCCAAATCAAGCGATTCAAGGCTTGTTGGAAAGCTCTAGAGTAGCTCTACAAGATTGCAGGGTCAATTTAATGCTAAGGGGAAGTTTTCCTCTTCGATTTGAAGGGTGAAACTATGGGTTTCATACAGTTCAATACTATGCCTGGGAATGAAATGGTGTTAACAGAGTCCACAACTAGACTTTCTCTCTTAGCTAAGGTTCTAAACAGGTTCTGTAAGGGATTCCGCGTCTGCTGGAGTGGGTTTTGAGCTCTTAAAGCTTCAGGTAACTACATAGAAGCTTGAAGCTTCTCTGAAAGCTTTAGAGACAGGATTTGAACATAGGAAAGTTGTAACAGACACTTAGAATCATATCTGATTGATTGAAATAGCTTCCAAGGGATAAAACAAACTTATCTGGGCAGGATTTATGATCAAATCTCATCAGATAACCACTGCCAACAGTTTGGGTTCAAAAACAACCCAAACTGGTAGGGTTAAAATTTCAACCAAATAACATAACAGAGCTCAATCTAATCACTCTAAACTCATCCAATAGAATCTTAGAAACAATTTGAACTTCTCACATCATCTAATTGAGCTTAGAATCGAAATCTCCATCTCAGGTTTGATTATTAGGCTTGAAAATTGACTTTCTGTTCTAAGCCTTTTTACAAGCAGTTAAAGCCTAGAATAGAATCCTAACAGCCTCAGAAACTTGTCCAACCCTTTAAACAGATGATTTAATCCTAGAAATTAGGGTTCCAGGCTCATCGCTTGAACTCTAAAAGTGCTTTGTTCGATAGAGAGATTGAGAGGTTGCTACACTAATCTAAAGTCATAAATAGCTTCAGTGCACTACACTGAAGCTTCTAGACCCCTAAAATGTGGCTTTTGGTCTTCTGTTCAAACTTCTCCAACTCCACTGGAGTTGGAGAAGAAGAAGTCTTAACCTAAACTCCAGTCATTGAATCTTCAAACAAACATCCTCAAACAAGTCAGTAATCAAAGTTAAGTCAATCTGGAGCTTCTTACCATCTTCTGTAGGTTGAAGAGTGAATTCCACTCGTCGTAGCTCCAATGAATCCAGTGAAAAGATAAAAAACATGTACAGAAAGGTAAATCGTGCCATTTTTGATTTGAAAAGGGTCTTGAGGTTTCAAGGAACCTTAGGATCGCAATTAATTCCTCTTTAATTCATTAAATGAAAGATTAAACATTAAAATCAGTTCGAATAGATTTTGAGTGGGTTGAAGCACATGACTTGCTCTCCCACTCAGAAGAGTGGTTGAGACAAGTCAAAGGAAGTCTGCGATCATAAATATGTATTTAATTTAGAGTTTAAATAACTCCTGAGCCGCTATTGATAGTGAGCTTAGGAACTTAGATAAAATTAGGTATTTAAGTTATATATGATAATTAATCAAATTAAGATGATAAATAGGATCCTTTGATGATGAATTAATGATGGAGGATCTGATGAAGGTGAATCTAAGTCAACTACTGCCGCCATGGACAGCAACAGTAGCTGGTGGAGGTGGATTTGGATTATGCGATTCAATGACCCAATTAGTGATTAAATGAGTTAGAAATGATCGTGGATGATTAAAGAAGGTGGACAGTGAATTCAAAAGACGAAATTAGGGCTCTGGCGAACTCAAGGAGCTCATCGGAGTTGAAGAAGATGATTTGAGAAACCAGACATTACAACTAAGCTACCTAACTAACTACCTATCTAGACTACTCATACTCCTACTCCTACTCCTAATCTACTCCTATCTACTGTTACCTAGACGAAGGGGTCAGAGGAAACTCCGTTGAAAGCTCACGATGGAGGAGAGAAATCAGAGGGGAATAAGGAAGATCTCCAGCAGGCGAATGTGGATGAAGCAGAGGCACTCCTTGGTCAGCAACTGTGTCCAAAGACGCGGCAAACCTCAACGATGTCCTTGAGCCAATTGAGGTGAACAGAGGAAGTCAGAAGATGAAGTGGAAAGTTGCTGGAGTTGTAGAGGGAATAGCCTATCGAAGTCGACTACAGTGAATAAGAGGGAAGGGAGCCAACTTGAGAAAAATCGAGGGGGTCAGGGGCTATTTATAGTTGACGGTGACGAAGAAGGCGACGGAATCTAGACGTGTAAGGGGCTAGGAGGAGGTTAACCACCGGCATTGTCTCCGACGATGGTGAGGTTAACTCCTACCTAAAATTAGGACAAAAGTATCATCTAGACCGATGGATGAAGATGGGATGGTGAGTGCAAGCTCCAAGAGCTTGGAGAAGGTGAAGTGACGTCGGATGGGCGGTGATCGAGTGGTAGAGGCACCCTCGGTCGTCAGCCATTCAACCGGCTGAAGAAGAAGTAGATAGGGACCTATACGTAATGAAATATAAGGACCTATATGAAAAATAAGGACCCGATTGAAATGAATTGTAAGGACCAAAATGTAAACTCAGGTTTTCAAAGCTTATTTCAATTTAGATATTTTTCAAATTTTTATATATGATAGTAAATAAGGTAATTATTATGTTTAGACCTTGAATTTTTATTTTTGACCTCTTTAGATTAATTTATTTAATTAACTAAGGTTACTTAAGTTATTACATACTTATGTATACATTATGCTTAAGTTAATTAACTTATTAATTAGAGGAATGATTGTTAATATCTCGAGTCCAATTATTAATCAAATTATTAATAATATTAATTGAATGTTAAAATAGCATTTTAAACTTATTTTAAGGTCCTTTACTATATATCCGTTATCTTATAATTAACCCATATATTCACATATTCTTAGCTAATTAATTAGGAAGATTAGTTAATTAGGGGTAATTAGAGACCATGATGAGCTTCTCATCATGACGCACTTGCTAGCTGTGCATGGAAGGGGAGATGCAGGCATGCGATGCGCAGGAGATGCACTTGCGCAGTGGAGGCATGATGGACGGTGGTGGTGCGCAGAGGCGTGGTTGCGCGATGAAGTTGGTGCGTGCGTAGGGCGTGCGTAGGGCAGTGATGGGTTGCTGCTGTCACCGTGCATAGGAGGTCGAGGGCGGGCGGAGGTGGAAGGAAGAAGAGGAAGAAGAAGCTTGCCAAAGGTCTCACAGTGCATGCGAAAGTCCCACGGTGCCTGCCTATTGCACGGTGGTGGAGATGGAGGATATCCCTGCAGGGGGGAAGGAAGATAATGATCATCTCTCCAGCCTTTGTTTTAAACATCCCTGGTTTGTTTTGCTTTGGCCGTCGATTTCTCCAACCACTTAGCGAAGATCGTGAGTGGTTAGGGTGGTTGAAGAGATGGGGCACAGTTGGCGGAGGAAAGGCGGCTGCAGTTTGAACATCATCAGACATCCAGAATAAGTTCTGGACATCTTAAAAGTTGAAAGTACTACGATCCCTGCTCATCAGACGTCCAAACTCAATTCAGGGTGTCTTATAGAAGCAACAATGGATGTCTGACTCTCGTACCTAGCCTGCATTCATCAAATAGATCATATCATATGCTATTAAATGTAAAATTAGCGCATAAATTTAAATGTAGGCCAAGGTGAATTGCCATATAACTCCTAATTAATTAACAACTAAGAGTAAATAATTAAATAATACTTAGGTTAAATAATAGTCCACAAAAGTGGACTTATCATAGGGTCAGGTCTCTACCCCTCACGAGCTTTACACGTGCCCTTGCTCGTGCTTACGCCACGTAGGTCTGGGCTGAACCAAGTTTGGTTTGGACTGATCCGATCTGGTCCGGTCTAGAAGAGAGAGAAAGATCTGGGTTTATTTCTGAGAGGGAGGTTGGGGGTTTTGCTCTTGGGATTTATGCTTGAGGACTTATGAAAATTTGGATTCAAATCTTGAGAAGCTTTAGGTTGAGCACTTAAGTCGTCTGTGGCTTTGTTGAGACGTTTGATTGGCTATTTGGCTGAGTGCTTGTGAATTGAGAAGAGTCTGATTGACTTGAGCTTGAGTGTTAAATGATTAATTGGTGGTTTCAACCATCACTTTTTGGGCTATTGCATTACATTTTTGTTTATTAAACTTGAGATACAATCTGACTCTTTATTGAATATATTTTCGATTGATTATTCATTGCATATTACTTGTGATTGTTGATTATTGTGCTCATTTATATTACTTGATTAACGGTTGAATTTTAATTTTACTCCCTGCGAATGACCTCGGGACTCATGTTTTTCGAGCACTATAAATTTAAATGTCGATTCGATTTTCCTTGCTATACTACGACATGACTCTCCTAAACAACAACGATTACCACACCAACAACACATTCTCTTCAGTATTCATTATATGGCATTCAATTCTTCCATGCATAGTATGTTTCTCTAATGTTGAAAAAAGTGGTCCTACTACTTGGCCGCATTAAAGTACATGAACGTCATAAGCTTTACAAATTAAACGTGCTACACTATATAATCATACAATGAATAGCTTAAAAAGGAGGTGATTAGTAAGAAGGAAACTACATTGCAAATTAAATTCACCCAGAATAGTGCTCATAAGGAGATTGTGTGGAGTGAACTCTAGTTACATTTGGCATGAAGTGATTAGAAACGTGAAGTGAAGATTGCACACATACGCCATCTTCTGGTTTAAGTTGCCGGATGCTTTAAAACTTTTGATGGTTCAAATGAAGAAGTGTTGGCTACAATAGTACGCAAGCGAGCAAGCTCTAAGCCCACAGTTGTGATTTCCAAATCCTTACTCTGTATCTGCTCCCTTGCACTTCTGAGATTTTTTTCGATGGTATCAATCTCAACAAGGTTAGAAACATCCGTTCAAATCTTTCTTCTGTCTGTAGGTTGACCACCTTCCCACGCATGCCACAGTACTGCAATGGGTGAAGTAGAAAACACCGATTGGTGTTAACGTATTCAATGCAAGGCAATAAAATAATTTAATTTAGTTGAAATTCCTAATTGAGAATAGGTTGTCATAGTAGTAGACTAGTCATTCATGAGGAAGACCTTGTTTCTTGGATATGTACCACAAATTTGCTGGATGCTAGTATTAGCACCATGTCTAATCTCTCGACATTGCTAGCCATAAAAAAGTAAGATGACAAATACACTTATGAATGACAATTAATAATGACTATCATAATAGGAATGGCTGATGAAACAATGAGTTCGATGCAAAAAAGAAAATGCAACTTATACAACGTACATGTTTGAGAAGCTTACAATATTCTCTTGCCATGTCACCTTCATTAAGTAGATTGGGTATGAGTAAACACATGAAAGGGGCAATAGTACTTGAACTATAATGAAACGAGAAGTACATACCATACTATAGTCGTTGGATACGTACATAACGTAGACAACTAGTTAGTACATAAGGTACGATGCATTCAAAATGCCATGATGACAAAAACTGCGTAAAGTAGTATGATAACTCCCAAGTCTCATAACCATTACCCTAACAAGTTCATACTTTGGGAATTTGAAAAGTTATAAGTAGCTCAGAAAGGACGCTCCAGAATCTTCCACATCTGAGAGTACTGCGGGAAAGGACGATCACGTAGCCAAGCGTATAGCATCAATCGATCTGTGGGTTTGATTGTGCAATATTGATTAATGGTCTATATATGACATTAATTGCATATCAAATCCAGATTATGCAACTTGTATTCACCCATGCTACCTCCTTATCTTTGAAGTGGGAATAGTAGGTGGTTGTTGTCTAACCACATCCAATCTAATTGCTTCGTCAACCTTTGAATAAAGGAGTATGTCGGCTTCAAACGCCTCCAAGAATTTTGCAAGGTTGTAATTGAGTACTCAGCACCCATTTTCACCTGAAAATCATTAGTGCATAACTCCAACGCAAATGTAGTAAAATTACCCCGTACTACATGGAACCCATCCTCTAACCTCTTCCCAACCTCTCAAGAAAAAAGTTCTCATGTTCATCAGTGAGTTGAGTTGGCATCCTAATAATTCAAACAATATTGTAAACAATAAAACATTTTATAATAAAATTGTTGATTGAGGAAGTCGTCACATAAGTTGGTAACATTCTCAATTAGAAATTAGAAATTGCCCCTTACCCATCATGAATGACATAAGGAATATATGTAAACATCTGGGAAAAGAAAGAATGATTTTTGTTATCATATAAATATTCAGATGTATTGTATTTCTGTATAATATGGTAATAGCTTAGGGTTTTAACTTCGCAAACAGGTTTTTAGGTCGCATTTTGGCATTCACCTAGGTTAGGCATGCATTGCATTTTATTTGTATTTTGATGTGTTTATCTGAGTGTCAGGGATAGACAGAAAGTCAGATCCCACATACCTTGGCACTCAAGAAGGTAGAAGATGAAGAAGAAGCTCACATTAGCTGGATCCCAGCTAGATCCAGCTCATCCCAGCTCCTTCTAGTTGGATCAACTAATCCCTAGCTCCATTCAACTCATCTCAGCTAAATGGTAGCTCTAGCTAGTTCACCTCAGCTCTATTCAGCTCACCCTAGCCGGATGGCAGCTCAAACTAGCTCAAGACAGTTGATTCCAGCTCCATTCCAGCTCCTATAGCTCAGAATGGTTCACTGGAAGCTCAACCTGACTAGGACTAGCTACTGCTATCAACTAGCTAAACGTAGTCATCTGAAGAAGTCATCAACTAGCTCAGGCCAACTCAAGTCCAGCTCCCGGAGACTTAACTCAGCTCAACTTAGTTGAGCTGAACTACTTGACCTAAGCTAACTACTCCAGCTAGCTAGGTATTCTCTAGGAAGACCAGACCCAGCTCACCTCAGCTCAGATTAGAAGAAAGCCAGCTCAGATTAGCTTGGCTTAGTTGCTAGCAAAGAACTAGTAGCTAAGCTAGCTACTGAGCTCCACTTTAGCTCCCTTTAGTAGACCTCATCCCTAGTGCAATCCTTTCCAGCTCCTTCTATCTCTTCTCCTCTAAAACCCTAGCTCCCACTACCTCCTACCCGCCCCCTTGGTGCCTTCTTATTTCTTCTTATCCCTTGTGCCACGCTAAGGAGGAAGCCTTCATCTACGGGGATGGCCAAGCAAGAGGAGGAACAAGGGTGGTGGACGTCCACCCTTGGAGGAGACTTGGAGGAGAACCACTTGAAGGAAGAAGCCAAAGAGAAGTTCTTTTCAACTGCGAGAGCGGCCGCAGTTGGAGCAAGGGCTTCTTAAAAACTTCTACTGGAAGATCTTCATCTTATTCTTCATCATTTTCTGTTTTTGTATTAGCTAGATTTTTAATTCCAAGTATTCATCTATTTGTGACCTTGCAATTCTAGTTAATACAAAAAGCTTTTTGCCTTTCTACTTTGGTTCTTCATTTCAATTCAAGCATTTAGGTTTGTCTTAACTTGTTGCACACAATCTACCCTCTAATTATCCTAGGCACACTTGCCTAGGGTGAGCTTAGAGGTGTAGACTTTTTCTTATCATTTAAGCGTGTTCTTTAGCGTAGTTATCTCCACTTTTCAATTGCCCGATTATTTTGAAAATCATCAAAACAACAAAAATGAAAATCACAAAAACACAAGTGTTGATTTGAGAGGCGAGAGAGAGAATCATCTTGTTGACTAACAATTTGGCCTTCTTGGATGACCCTAGATACTTACCCTATCTAGGAATATAAATTTTAAAAGCGATCGATTTTATGCGTTGCAGTGACATTTAAAACCCGCATTTTACAAATTGCATATTTCTTGCATCGCGTTTTGAACTCCCACCTTGAGGAGAGAGCTTGGAGGAGGACTACATCAAGAAGAAGCCAAAGAGAACCCTTTTCAAGTGCGGGGCAACTGCACTTAGAGCAAGGGCCATCCAGACTTCCAATAGAGGATTCCCCCTTCTTCTTTATCTTTGTATCTTGTATTAGATAGTTTATTTTTGGTTATTTTCATGTAACAAGAATTCCACTACATTTCCCTTAGTTGCTACTAATACAAGTTCTATTTGCCTTCAAATTCATGTTTTATGTTTAGTGTGTGTTTCATGTTCTTGTAGTTGTAGTGCACACCACACTCTCTTCTTCTAATTACCCTAGGCGCACTTGCCTAGGGTGAGGTTAGAAGAGAGAGGGTTCATTCTTGTCACTTAGGTATAGGTTTAGCATAGTTAATCTTTGCTTCAAATACTCGATTGTTTCCAAAGCCATAAAAACAACAAAAATCAAATTCACAAAAAGACAAGTGTGGATTTGAGAGGTGAGAGAGAGAGCCATCTTTGTGACTAACAATTTGGCCTCCTTGGACAACCCTAGATACTCACCCTATCTAGGTTTATAAATTTTAAGAATTGATCAGTTTTACACGTTTTAATGACAAAAACCCACATTTACAAGACCACGTAAAATTTGCATCACTTTTTGTTGCCGTTGCTGGGGAGGCACGGCTTAATCACACATTTAATCTCTCTCTTGCTTTATTAGGTCTTCACAAAATTTTCTTGGTTTTGATTCAGGGTGCGAATTAGGAGCGAGAGTGGGATTTGGATTCGCTTGGAGCAGAAAACTTCAAGTAAACTTGTCTTCCCGCATACTTCAGGTTAGTACCCCCAGTCGTCTCTTTTATCATCATCAAATCTTTTAAAAAATCTTTAAATTATCACAAAAAATCAAAAACAAGAAAAATTAAGGCTGGTGGAACCTTAAAATTCATTGTGTTGATTGTTTGCTTCATTTTTCCACTACCTTTGCCTTATCGGTGTCTGATTTTTGAAATCTAAACTATTGTCTTGATTTTCAAAAATAAGGTTCGGGTACTTAGGAGCTTCCTATAATCACCAAATTTTATCGAGGGAAGACCCTTTGAGTCAGAAACCTTGAGGCCAATTTTCAAGTAATTTGGTTGAATAGAAAAAATTTAAAAATTCACAGACTGAACATGGGTCAGACCTTGTTTCCTTACTATTTCATTACTATCCATGAATTTTATAACTTTTTCTACTCATTAGATTTGGGAAAAATTTATATTTCTGGAAACCTTGTGAAATTACCTACACCATATAAAATTCTCAAAAACTTTTGAGGTTTTTGCAGAATCAATTATCTGAATCTATCAATTTTAACTCTTGACACCAGTAAGAAGAAAAATTTCAAAAAAATATAAAAAAATTTCTTAAAATCATAAAAAAATCATTTTTTGATTTCTTGTTTGATTTTACATCAAGTGGTGGTGTTGTTTTCTTATTTGGATCACCACTTTTAATGATTTCAAAAAAAAAAGATTCATTGTTTAGGAGTTGCATACATAGGATTTCCACATTAGGATTTTAATTTCTCTCTTAGTCACATCCATGCTAAAGGAATTGAACTCTATCAACAACTTGACTGATATTATTTATGGAACTTCAAAACTTTGTTTGAAATTGTAACGAGAGAATCCTAAAAGACACTAATTCTTGATTAAAACCCTAAAACACTTTAACAAAAAAAGAAATCTTTGTTTGCAAAATCTCCTTTTATTTGTCTTGGGCACTACTTTCCGCCCAATTCGCACACACATAAAAAAAGAAATAATCAAGCATTTCCCAATCAACGCCCATCACATGCCCCGTGCACTTTAAGCTCCTAGACCTAATTAAAAATTTGTAGTAATTTGACTCCTAAGGTTTCATCAAACTTAGGCTTGTTATCTAGGTTTTAAAATTTCTTTAGTTAATATCAATTCCTTCATCTATATCTGGTGTTAGGCTGAGGGATTGTGTCAAACGACAAGGTGCGGGTTTATACAAGCCCCTAGTGATTCTCCTGGGAAATGCTTGGGCCCAACCCTCCCCTTATTCAGCCTAGCCAGATTTGTTGAAGAAATAGGTATTCACTAGTAATTTCTTATTCCTTGGGTAGACCAAGTCATAGGTTATTTTAAGGAGTCAACCTTAAGGTTAGGTCTAGAATTTTGTTTACTTGATTGCACACTTCTTATCTCTCCCTTTTCTCTTTCCTGTTTCTTCCTTTGTATGCACGGGCGGCGGTCCCAAAATCCACACTTGGAAGGACCACTTGATTATGCCCCCCACACCAAAAGACCTCTTTTCCTGCATTCTTCCTCTCACTTGCATTCTCAACAAATGGAAAACCAACAAAATAGGTCCACTAACCCATCCACATCCACATCTCAACTCGCCTATAACCCAAAATCTGACCCACAGGCTGATTTCACCATCCGTCATTTACCCGCCCTGGAGCTACCTATTCCTGAGATGCCACAACAACAACAACAAGCCTCCTTGCCTAATCAACAACAGTTGACTAGGACTATAACAAACCTAGCCAACCAAGGGCAAAACCTGCCACCTTGTCAGCAGCCTGTCCTTCCTCTTAAGGATTGTTACGATCCTTCCAATTATGAGGACATACTAAAGGTGGCAATTCCAGAAGGGGACTTCAAGATCAAATCGGTAGTTTTGAACCTACTTAAGCACTTCCATGGCCTTTCTATGGAAGACCCGTTCAGCCACCTTGAGGAGCTTACTCTCCTCGCACAAACAATCCATTCTTACAATGTCAGAGAAGATCTTTAGCTGATGCAGCTATTCCCATTATCTCTCAAGAATAAGGCTGCTTATTGGTTCAGAACCATCAACAGACCTATTACTACATGGCCTCAGCTCAAAAGTGTTTTCCTAAAAAAATTCTTTCCCATAGGTCATACTAATTCCCTGCGAAGATCTATTACGACCTTTCAACAAAAATCTAGCGAGACTTTTCATGATGCTTGGGAACGGTTTAAGGATCTTTTAAGTTGCTCGCATCACGAGATTCCCTTATGACAGCTCATGCAGATCTTCTATTATGGATTAGAAGATCAACTTTGACATTTCATCAATGCCTCGTGTACCAGTAACTTCTTAAATAAGGATGCCGAAAGTGCCTATGATTTATTTAAGGAAATAAGTGAAAACTCCTTTAATCATGCATCCATGAACACCTTTGGCAGAACTTCAAACCCACAATTTGTTGTTCATGAGATAGGCACTCAATCTATTCCTGTTACCCAAGATGATCTCCAAATGATTGCCCAAAGACTAGACCAGATGCAATTAAATCAAAAGAAAATGGAGGAAAGACTTACCACATCAACCCAAGCTCCATAGGTTCCTCATCTAACCCCACCTAACATCCTCAAGAAAGAAAATCTGCATAATCTAAATACTACCCCTGCTAAGTATAATAATATTCCGAGGCTTTTTATGGTTTATTGGGGTCCTACAAAAATCCAAATCCCAACCCCACTGAAAATATCTCTGCCCTCCAGGAGCAATTTAAAAATTCCTTTAATTGGAGGAATTACCTGACTCACTCTTGGACCAATCCTGTTCCTTTCCAGAAACAAAACCCATTTGGAAGGTATGGTTCAAATCAGACTTTCTATCAACTTGGGCTATTCCAAGAAGACATCAATGCCCAGATGATGAAAACTCTATAGGAAATGCAAAGCAAAATGTCAGAAGTAACCCATGTTATTAACAATCTCCATAATCAATTTGGGGTTACTTTGACCTAGAGACCTGCAAGACATTTACCATCCCATCCCATACCCAACCCTGTCACTCAAAGGAACCAATATATAGGTGGATATCAAAATCAAAACCACACTAATTAGCCTCCCATTAACTCGATACCGATGAGACCACACTTGTGGGCTAATCGTATGCATAAATGCCTAGTTATTAGAATAATGTTTACATGTAAATAGCATAGTTTATAAAAATGATTGCATGCATTTTTTATACATTGCATTCACAAGTTTTAGAAGTTAATGTGCATTATGGTGACATGTATGCATTACATGGATTCTTGTGGATTACCTTTGTAAATAACCCATTTATTATTATTTTCTTTCTTTTCTTCTTTTCCTCTGCAGAAGCCACCGCTTTAATGAGTCTGGGGATACACACAGAGTCTTTGTCCCCACCTTGGACTGTGAAGGTAGATCCACTACCTGAGGCGGGGACATCTCAACTTAAACCCTCAATCCAAAAGGCTCCTGAGTTGGAGCTGAAACCCCTCCTGAGCACATTGAAGTATGCTTTCCTTGGCCCTAATGACATGCTCCCCGTTATTATCTCATCTGCATTATCTGAATCGTAGGAGGGAACTCTGCTTGAGTGTTTACAAAGGCACAAGGAAGCAATTGCCTGGTCAATTGTTGATATTAAGGGTGTTGATCCCTCCCTGTGCATGCATCATACTTACACGAACGAGTCCGTGAAACCCTTCCGAGACATGCAGAGAAGGGTCAACCCCAATATGTGGGAGGTTGTTAAAAAGGAGATTCTAAAATGGTTGGATGTAGGAATTATCTATCCCATTTCAGATAGTAGATGGGTTGGTCCTATTCATGTGGTGCCCAAAAAGGTAGGAATCACTGTGGAAGAGAACGACCAAAGAGAGTTGGTAACCACTAGACCCTCAACTAGTTGGAGGGTCTACATTAATTACTGCTGTTTGAACACGGCTACCCAGAAAGACCACTTCCCCTTACCGTTTATCGATCAGATTTTGGAACGACTGGCGGGGAACAAGTACTTCACGAGTCCGTATGGCACTTTTGCGTTCCGTCGAATGCCATTCGAGTTATGTAATGCTCCTGGCACTTTCCAACGTCGTATGATGGATATCTTTTCTGATATGATCGACGAGTTCATAGAGATTTTCATGGATGATTTCTCCGTTTATGGCTCGCCGTTTGACCTATGCCTTTCGCACCTTAATAAAGTCTTAACCCATTGCGAAGAGGTAAAGCTACTGCTTAGCTGGGAGAAAAGCCACTTTGTGGTCCAGCAGGGCATTGTGTTGGGGCATGTAGTTTCTGAGAGAGGATTAGAGGTGGATATCGCAAAAGTTGATTCCATCTCTAAGCTTCCATCACCCACCAATGTTCGTCAAGTTAGACCTTTCCTTGGCCATGCTAGGTTCTATAGGTGCTTCATTAGAGATTTCAGCAAAATCTCTAAGCCACTCTGTGACCTGTTAGCGAAGGATATTTCCTTTGATTTTGATGATAGATGTGGCGAGGCTTTCCAAGCCTTGAAGAAAGCTCTTATTACCGCGTTGATTCTCCAAGCACCAGATTGGACCTTCCCATTTAAGCTAATGTACGATGCTTCTGATTTCGCAGTAGGAGCGGTCTTAGGTCAAAGGGTTGATGGCAAACCTCATGTGTTGCATTATGCCAGCAAGACCCTTACGGATCATCAGCAAAACTACACGGTCATTGAAAAGGAACTTCTTGCTATAGTATTTGCTTTGGAAAAGTTTCGGTCTTATCTTTTAGGATGCAAGGTTGCGGTGTTCACTAATCATTATGCCTTAAAGTATCTTCTTGCTAAAAAGGACACCAAACCTTGCTTAATTCATTGGATTATGCTACTCCAGGAGTTTGACCTGGAAATTAAAGATAAGAAAGGAGTTGAGAATGTGGTAGCAGATCATTTGTCTAGGATCCCCTCTGAGGCATCGACCCCTGTTGGTGATATCAAAGAGACTTTTCCTGATGAATCTCTGATGGTCGTGGAGGCCAAAACTCCTTGGTTTGCTAACATAGTGAACTACTTGGTCACGAGCATTACCCCCAGTACTTGGGACAAGCAGAAGCGAGACAGGTTTCTTGCTGGAGCTAAATTTTACCACTAGGAAGAACCTGAGCTATTTAGAATAGGCCCTGACAAGCTTTTCCACCATCGCGTCCCTGACGAAGAACAAAGGAGTGTTCTGAGTTTTTGTCATGACCTCCACTGTGGAGGGCATTTTAGTGGAAAAAAGACTGCCCATAAGGTTCTTCAGTCTGGCTTTTGGTGGCCCACATTATTCCAAGATGCACATACATATGTGGGTGCATGTCTACGCTGCCAATAGATGGGAACCATCAGAAAAGGGGATGAGATGCCCCAGCAACCTATTCTCCCCGTTGAGATCTTTGATATTTGGGGCTTCGACTTCATGGGTCCCTTTCCTGTGTCCTTCGGATATGAATACATCCTTGTTGCTGTGGACTATGTATCGAAGTGGATAGAAGCCATACCCACGTGGACCAATGACCATTCTGTGGTCTTGGATTTTGTTAAGGCTAATATCATTTCCCAGTACAGGTGCCCAAGGACAATCATAAATGATGGAGGACCTCACTTCAAGAACGTGCACTTCACAAGACTACTTCAAAAATTTGGGAGTCAACCACATAATAGCCACACTTTACCATCCCCAAACGAGTGTACAAGTCGAAGTGTCTAATTGGAAGATTAAACAAGTTTTAGAAAAAATTGTCAGGCTCGACCGTAAGGATTGGTCTAAAAAACTAAATGATGCTCTTTGGGCCTACAGAATAGCGTATAAGACTCCCTTGGGCATGTCTCCTTTCCGACTTGTCTACGGAAATACGTGCCATCTTCCCGTTGAAATCCAACACAAAGCCTATTGGGCTATTAAAAATGTTAACATGAATTTGGATAAAGCGGGGAAGGCACGTATGCTGGAGTTAAGTGAGCTTGGGGAGCTTCATAATGAAGCCTATGAAACTTCTCAAGCTTACAAGTAACGTACAAAGGTCTTCCATGATAAGCACATCATTAGAAAGACCTTTGAGCCCAACCAGTGGGTTTGGCTTTTCAATTCCAAACTTAAATTATTTCCAAGAAAGCTCAAGTCCCGCTGGGATAGGTCGTACGTTGTTATCAATACCTTCTCTCATGGAGCTGTAGAAATTCGGAACCCTACTTCTGGTGTGAGCTTTAAGGTAAATGGCCAACGACTTAAACATTATGTTACTCTTTCAGATGGCCAGGTTTTGGATGCACTTCGACTTGAGGAGCCTTAGCTCCTCCCACTCTCCTCCTTAGGTGATATTCTTCTATGTCTTTCTTTTTCCAATGAGGACATTGTCAATCTTAGGCATGGGGGGATATAACCTGAGGATGTTTATAGCATTTATAAATATCTATATACATTTAGGATAGTGTATTAGCCAAAAAAAAAAATCTTTTATTTTCTTGAGTTGAATTGGTTAGTCCCTAGCAAAAAATTTTATCAAGGAAGTGTCATTGAAGGTTTTCTTCTTAAATTATTTCTTAAGTTTAGAATCCAGTGCAGTTACACTCACTTGCACGTAGACTGGGTATTGGATCTTTGTAAAAAAACCAATAAGCATTTTTATTCTGCTGAACCCTTAGACAGTTAATAAGGAGACATGCATACTATCTTCTATTAGATCTACCTTATATTTGTGAAAAGAAAGTAGAGAGATTACTGGTGTGCTAAGTCTAGTACAAGGACTCTTAAGTTCTGGACAATTAGGTGAGGATACCTCAGAGTTAGGCATAGTTTTCACTCTCTGTTCCTGCGTGCAAACATTATGTGAATTACTGAGAGTCACCAAATAAGGCAGATACATAGAGATTGGGTCTTAATAAAACTATGACTATTGTGGATGGTTACGACCGTCCTTTATAGAGTCCTCGGTTGAAGGAGGGTGATAGTGTTAAAGGTCAGAAATACTATTGTTCTATTCATTATTTCCTGGTGCCAAGAGTAGGCACTTCCACCAAATAAGCCACACAATATCCTCTTGACCATCATCCCTAATAATGCCTCATGAATAAAAGTCTATGTCGTGTTGTGTCAAAGTTATAAAAAAAAAAAGAGAGAGAAAAAGAATAGAAGGAATATATATATAAAGGAAAAAAAAGAAAAAGAAAAAAAATGTTCAAGTTATAGCTGTCTTAGGTGTCTATTTTATTAGGTGTCAATAACATTGAGGCAATAAAAACACCCATGGTGACTCACCAAATATGGCCCATACCTATTTTTCAGTATTTCTGATCATCCGAATATCGGATGATGACTTCTGACTTACTTATAGGGTTATTAGGACTTTAATTGAAGTGCAAATGCCATGTGAGGCCACCAAACAATGAGTAGATTTAGAAAATCTGGTGAGATTTGTGATCTCAGAAAGAAAAGAAAGAAAAGAGTGAGTACAAAGGAACATCAAAGGAGCACAATTTTTAGCCTCTCTCTGGGTTGATTTGTTTGATAGTCTAGAAATCTAGAGTCTACAGTACTAGACTACTTGTAGTATTAGATGAGTGTGAGCCATCAAATATAAATCCATTCAACTCAGTATCTCCTACCTAAGCCAAAAAGCCGGGGTCAAATTGTAAATAATTTGTTGCTTTATCCCTAAGAGAAGTAGTTGCCTATCCCGATAGAATTTTATCAAGGGTTAAGTATGAACTTTAAATGTAAGTTGGCTTTTCAATTAGATCCATTACCTAGGCTACTATCACTTCACATTTGTCTAGATCTCTAAATTTTTGGAAAGAAATCTTTTGGTCACTTCATTCACTTTCCACTTTTGCTAGGGACTAGCAAAAACTAGGCATGAGGGCATTTGATGAGACCACATTTGTGGGCTAATCGTATGCATAAATACCTAGTTATTAGAATAATGTCTACATGCAAATAGCATACTTAAATTTATAAATAAATTAGTTTATAAAAATGATTGCATGCATATTTTATACATTGCATTCACAAGTTTTAGAAGGTAATGTACATTATGGTGACATGTATGCATTACATGAATTCTTATGGATTACCTTTGTAAATAACCCATTTATTATTTTTTTCTTTCTTTTCTTCTTTTCCCCTGCAGAAGCCATCGCTTCAACGAATCGCATCCACCACCGCCAGACTTCTCGCAACAGCCGCAATGCATCCCAACGGTTTATATTTGTTCGTTGGGTTGCAGGTCGAGATGCGCGGCAGGGAAGAAACAAACGGGAGAGGCAAGGCATTTAAAAGAGGGCCAGGGCTCTCCATCTTGTTGGCGCTTGCTCTCGATTGTGAAGAAACGTCTGCACCGTGTGTCTCTACACCGTGAGTGGGACGTGCCCTGCTTCCTTCACCACCGACGAGCGCACGGTGATAGCGTGCACTCATCAAGCACCACCAGTCACCTCGCCTTCCCCTCACGGCCAGAAATCGCGCACACCGTAGCAACCACACACGCCTGTAGCATCTGCATGCCTACGCTTCAGCCCGCGCGCACCAGCATCCGGACTTCTTCATCCTCTCCGCCTTCTTCTTCTTCCTCTCCTTTCCCCCCTACAACTTCTGAAGAAACCCAATAGCAAACGCACCGCACGCCACTGACTCCTTGCGCACAACCTTGTGCATGCACTCGTGCTTCCCAGCCACCGCACCCTTGTGCTCTCCTTCATGCGCGTGTACGGCCACACACGCACAGCTGGGCCATCGACAAGGAGACACCACCCTCGCTCACTATTCATCATCTTCCCCAAATGGAACCCATCACCGACGCTACCTTCCTCTATGCAGCTGGCTCCACGGACCTCCAATCTCTGCTCCATCGACGCCGTTGAACTTGCATCGCCCTCATGAAGCCACCCACATCCATGAAAGCTGCCGCCGACCACCTACACGACCGCCAACCGCACCCATCATCGTCGGCTCCCCCTCATCGCTGGAGAGAGCTCTGGTTTCTATTTGTCAAGCCACCACCACCATCGGATTCCTCTTCGCATCCTCGACCACCTCCAAACACGGCAGGGCCAACCGTGGATCCTCCCTCACGCAGGAGCCGCCGTGAGCAAATGCTCTGTTTCATGCCAAATTAAAAATTACAGTTGAATGCCATTGTTGGGATTTTAATTTTAAGATATTAATATTTTATTCCATGGATTTTATGAGCATAGCCCTCTTATTCTGCATAAATACTATTCTAGCATATGTTGTCATTCATTGGTTATTTAAAAGGGAATTTTAACTTGATTTTTTAGGGAAGCAAATAGTGAACCTTGGATTTTCATGATAACGAGTTTTAATAGGCCATTGCCTCCTTATGGATACGACCTGATCCTCGTGGTTAAAAATATTAAATGTTTTGATAATCGATTTTCTACCATAAAAGCTTAACAACGACACGTCATTTTATGTTTAAACTTTTAGCAAAAGTGAAAATCGACTTGTCAGATACCTCCGCACCAACCCAGTTTCTATCAACAACAAGCCCCCCAACCTCCTCTCCGGAATAACCAAACTGCGAATGCAGTTACATTGAGGAGTGGGAAAACCACAAGTGATCCTAGGCCTTCACAACAACCTGATGAAACCCACATTATTCCTATGCAAATTAACTCTCACCCCCTTATCATTCAATTCTCAACATAGTTAATTAAGGCTATTAGACTTAATTAATCATGTAAATAATAGACTTAGGTTAACTTGAATCATTAAGTTGTTAATTATAATATAGGGTTAAGCTAACCTAACATTTAGATTTTAATTCTTTTTAACTAGTTGGGTCCAGATCGTTCACTTGGAGGTATAAATGTAATTTAATTCACAATTTTTATTCCAATGTATAATTAACTAATAAATTGATTAATTAAATCTATAATTACGTAATATGTTAAGCACATGAACAATTGCACATGAAATTGATATTTAAAGCATGCCATTATTCCATTAATAAAAGACAACTACATGAATGATTTTACAATGAAAAACAAAAGAAAGGGAGTGTTTATTACAAGTGTTACAAAATATAAAGGCATAAAAGAAATGATGACAACTAATTACAAATGCCTTTGTTCAATAAAATCATCAAACACTTCATTTCAATCCAGCTCTCAGCCTTCAGTCTCATCAGACATCTCTTTTCTTAATTAGACGACTTAAATCTCAAAGTTAGACTTTCCATTAGTGTACCAGACGTCTAATTACCATTTTTTACACACTCCATCATTTAAGACTTAGTTCTCTTTAACTCTCAGCACTCTCTCCTATCTACCTCAACTCTCTCTACTCATTCTCTCACTTTAGCTCTTTCATAAATCCTTTCTCTTTCTCTCTTACTGTGCACACATTCTCCACACTTAATTGGTTTAAAACCTTAATCCACGTTTAACACTTAATCAAAAATTATTTAATGGGCGGCCCAGGCTCTTTTGGAGATACACAACACCCACTAGGGGTGGGACCATACCCTACTCGAGCCCGAGCCTAGTTGGATTAATGGTAGAATTTTAGCCAAATTAATTATGCATAGTATCAGGCCCATCACGGCTCACAAACTGACGCCCACAGTTGGGCCCATGCACACACATGCACACGCTTAGAGATCAAAATGTTCATTTCATGCGGCCTATGTTGACGACCAGTCGGGCTAAGCACTCTTTACTTTTATACCCAAGTGCATGCTCCTTCGTTCCTGATGTGGGACTAATAGCAGTCGATCTCCTTCACTGTAGCGCTCAAATCCATCGAATTCAGATGTTGATTATAGGCAGCTCAAAGGGTCAAATTGAGCATGCAAGGGCTCGATAGAAAGCCAGAAGACTCAACTTTCTAATTTTATCACCAATTTGGTGATTGGATCACTCTTGATCCATGACATCTAAGGATGAACATGGTACTGTTTACCATGCCTTTACGTGATTTAGAGAGAATTCAGGTCAAATGACCTTAAGAGAAGGAATTCCTCTCATTTGAGAGTTTAAAAATGCTTGTAATAGCATTCCGTAGGGCTTGGGAATAAGATTGATTTGCGAAGGAGTTTCAGAACTTCCAGAAGCTTCAGAGCTTCACGTTGAATCATAGAGCACTGATTTCAAGTATAAATCAGCCCAATAACTAGTTAAAAACCTCAAGAAAAAATTTAAATCAATTATAAGGATTAAGAGTGACAAATCTGGGCAAGATTTAACATCAAATCTCAGCAAAAACACCAAGAATAGCCTTGGGTTCCAGAAACAACCCAAACTGTGCAGAATGTTGAATCTAACAAAATTCACAATAATTCTTATCCAAATCTGTTCTAAATAATTTGAAATCAGCTTAGAAACTCATTCCTACTCAAAAATCATAGATTCAAATCCTTAAACCTCAGATTCAACCTAGGGTTGACCTATGGAGCTCAAGATTTGATTTTCTAAATCAGAGCTTTTTTTAGCAAATTAAAGGTCTAATCAAATTGACATCAACCCTAGGAATTTCTTCAGCATCTCAAATTTGTGTTTTGAGAGCTCTTGCAGTGCTCTTAAGCTCTGCCACCTAAGCTCAAATGGTGGGTTGTTTGCCAGATCAAATCACAACTTCCTAGACTCAAATAAAGATTAGAATAGGTTCTTGAGGGTCTCCTTATGCTTATTGACCCATTCTTAGGCTTTAATTCTCAAAGATGATGTCTCTCCAACTTTGTCGGAGTTGGAGAAGACAGAGATCAACCTAGAGATGTAAGCACTTGCATGCAAATCTAGTTAATGTTCCTTGATCATAAGATCACAGAGAAGCAATCTGGAGCTTCTCAAAGAGTTTCAAAGGCTGAAGCTCATACTTGAGGTCACCGGAGTTCGCTGAAGCTCCAATAAGGCCATTTATGGTTGCTGGAGATCAAATCTCCATGAAAATCATCAAGATTTGTCTAAAACGATTCCTATGGTTGCAAGGAACCTTCAGATCACTTCAATTAATGTAATTGATTACTAGATGCACCTATTTCTCAAAGAATACTCAATGAATCAAGTTTGAGTTCATATGAACTCAGAGGAAAGGGACTCAATTAAGTGAGGGGAAGTGATTAAGAAGGTGAGGCGATGGTGTTTAAGTGAAGAATTAACTGGATGAACTCCTCTGAGCTCTCCATAGACAACAAACTCAAAGGTTGATGTGTAATTGGGCATTTTGTGTGTAGATGATTATAGAGCTAATTAAAAGTGAGATTAGGGCCCTAAAGTGATGCAAAGATGGTGGAGGGCCCCAAGTGACTATGAAATAGGTCGAAGGCCTCTGCCATGGACAACAGAGGTACTCCGGTGAGTGTGGAGTGACTTAGGTGTTTAGGTGATTAATCAAGTGTGTGAGAAGGTGGAATGGAATCATGGAGGGATGAGGAATGTGATCAAGTGATTGGAATCATGAATGAAGGTTCAACGAGGTTGGAATTGACCTCACTGGAGATAGGGAAGAAAGCAAGAGTTTGAGCTAAACTTCTCCTACTCCTACAATTACTTGCCTAATTGAAGAGCCAAGACTACGCCTAAGTGTTAAAGCTACTTACCTGATGAAGGAGGTGAGGGATCTCACCGTTGGTAGGGTAAGAACAAGATTGAAATCAGACTTTGGTGAGGAGAGAAACTCCGACTAATCGAAGCGGAGAGGATTCACAGCTGTGGCACGCTTCAACGCTATTGGCAGGGCGAAGGAGAGGAAGAGGGGGTGAGAGAGGCAGTGCTCGAGAAAGGGGATGGGAGGACACTGGAGCTCACATGAATAACCTATCGTCGACTACAGTGGGGGAAGAGGGTAGGGAGTCGACTGTTGATATCGAAGGGGTAGAGGGATATTTATAGGTAGAGCTTAAGGTGGAAAGGGAAGTATCTGGATGGTAAAGGGTCTAGGTTCATCCTAACCACCAGCATCGTCTCCAGCATCACTGAGCTTAGTCTCTTAGGGAAAGTAGGATTAGAGGATGATCCGACCTGTCAGATGAAGAGGAGATGGCAAGCCTAAGCTGGGTGGCAATGGCAAGGGTCTTCTGATATAGGATGAACGGTGAATTGGCGGTACGGAAACCGGCTGTCCTTAGCTATCCTTGGCTAAAAAAGGGTTGAAGAAGGCACTGTTCATAGGGGTATATTTGTAAATAAAAAGGACCTAAATGAAATATGAAGGACTCAAATGAAATAGAAGTCAAGGACCTAAATGTAATCATTGACTTTTAAGGCTTATTTTAATTTATTTATTTTTCAACTTTTTATATATTATTATAAATTAGGTAAATATTATATTTATCCCTTGAAATTACATTTTTTGCCATTTTTAGCTATATTAATTTAAATGATAAGTTTAATTAGGTTAATAAAGTACTTAGGTCATAAAATTAATTAAATTAGTTTAAATATTAAATATCTAGTTAAATGATTATTAATTATGTCCAAATGATTAATAAATTATTATTATGATTAATTAATATTTAATTTAGTATTTTAAACTTATTTTACAAGTCCTTGGTGTTTAAACCCCTATAGTATAATTAACCCTGTGATTAATGTATTCTTTGTTAATTAACTAGGGAAACTAGTTAATTACTAATAATTAGAAGCCATGATGGGTCTCTCATCATCCCCCCACTCAGGAAGAAGAAGACACCTAAAAATCACAAGATTCAAATCCCATTCCTTACCCTCAAGTACTGCAATCTAATCCTCCTAAGAAAAAGAAATTAGAGCCCTCTCACTAAAATCTTATGGACTTATTTAGGCAAGTTGAGATAAACATCCCCCTCCAAGATGCCATCAAGTACATCCCTGCCTACACTAAATTTTTGAAAGAAATGTGTACTCTAAAGCGGCAGGCCAAGAATTTAGGATGGGTGGTCCTTTCTGAGACAGTAAGCTTAGTTATATAAAGTAAGCTGCCTCTCAAGAAAAAAGACCCAGGCGCACCACTCAATTCGGTTGTCATAAATGACACCACTTTTGATCGCAGCCTTCTCAACTTAGGTGCCTCTATTAATCTCATCCCCTCGATCTTATTCGAGGAACTTCAATTTGGTGAATTAAAACCTATTGAGGTTCAATTACAATTGGCAGGCCGATCTACCATTAAACTGCGGGGAGTTGTCGAGAATATTATTATTGTCAAGGTTCAAAATTGTTTATTTTTGATTGATTTTTTGGTCCTTAACATAGAGGTACCTGAGACACTAAAAAATGCCCTATTATCCTTGGAAGACCTTTTTTGGCTACTTCAAAAGATAATATCAATTGTCATTTCTGAAAAATGGATATAACTTGCGGTGACCAGACTACCTCTTTAGATATTTTCAAAGCTTCCAGGAGGTCCTTTGATCATGAATTTTTTGAGGACTCTGATGATGAAATGGAAGCAATAATTAAGGATTTTATGTTGATCCACTCTTGATCTACTTTGACCACCATTGAACCAGATTTCACTAATTCAGATTCTAATTATGATAATGGGGTCCAAGACATTTCAGATCAATTAGAGTTTGACTTTTATTCTTCTGATCTTCCTGATTTCTTACCAAAAACATTTACACTAACTTCACCCACCCTGCACCATACTGATTTTTCTCCACCTCCCTTTCCATTGGACCTAGCACCCGACCCACCCGACTATGGCTTTCATCATGAACTTAAACCTTGGCTAGACTCAGGTCATCCTTCCACTTTTCCATCTTATTTTCATCCCCAAATTTCTTCTGTTCATCTTTTAGGGGATCTTGAGGAAGACAAATTTCTTGAGGGCATTCATGTGTCCAATTATTTACATGATAATCTTTCATCTGTGCATCACTTCACGCCTGGTTGAATGACGTAAAAGATAACACTGGATGGGTGGTAACCCATCATTTTTACTACTTTCCTTTTATCTTTCTTTTCCCAGGTTTTGCCCATCCTGAACCCAATCACTTTTTACTAAGGTGATCTCTTTTCCCTCCTTGAGGACTTTGAATATCATAAGCATGGGGGGGTATTTTTAAATTTTGACGATCGATTTAGGATTTTGAAAACCTAAAAGTATGCAATTTTTCTTTTGCATGCATCCTCATAATAGAAAAATCATAAAACTCTTTGAGGAAAATTTTTGAAAATCGGGACTAAGGTTGAAGAATCATTTCAAGGTACAATGGGATTTAATCTTTAACAAACTAGAGACTAGGATACAGATATGATTATTAGAATCTTTGGGTCTACTTTTAGACTAGATTAAGTTTCTTTCCCTAAATTCTACCTGAAATCGTGATGATTCAGGTGACTTGATATCTTTTTATGACCTGGAAATTACTTGGCTTAGTTTCCAACCCAAAAATCTACGTCTCTTGCAAAAATTCTTGTGTCAAATTTCACACACAGCCAACATCTAAATATAAAAAAAATTAGAAAAGCCCCTTGTTTAGTCTTAGTGAATCCGAAGTAGATGATTGGTTTGAGTTCCCTCCGTCGAAAAGGAGGAAAAAGCCCACTTTGAGGACGTGATGGCAACATGTTACCACCTTGGTGCTGCTCTATATCTATATTTCATATATTTAGATGGAGCATTAAAGCGCATTTTAAGGCTCAAGTGTTTTGGACGGTGCTCTACCCATAGTGTTGGAGCAAGAGCTTGAGTTCACTTGGAGCACCCCTTTACACCGCATTGTGTTTTGGGGTTGTAAGCTCCTAGGTGGTGTCCTGGATAGTACTATCTAGAAGTGCCAGCGCTAGAGCCCCCTCGAGGGTTGGTAACGGGAATGATGATCCTGACACATCCATTGTAGGATTAAGCTAGGAATAAACATGGGGGAGACAAAACAAAAGAACTTTCAAAAACATGACCTTAGTAATGCTGGCATTCACAAGTACTGACACGAGGTTTTAAAAGGTTATGTAAGTTGCGAGTCAGATTCAAGAGCCAAGGAAATTCTAACTACAAAATAATTTCGGGTCATTTGAATTAACAATGAGTTAACCTGCAAACTTTTGAAGGATACATTGATCCCAATTCACTTAATTTTTAGATTCAAAGATGAATCCTGATGTTTTATCTTTAACAAATCTTGTGCCTTTCATGTTTTCAATCAACCAAAGTCCCATGATCTTCTCCTAAAAAAAAAAGTAAAAAAATTAGTCTTTCCCAAAAATTTGTTTTGTTAAAATAGTTTTGGTAAGAGACTAGCAAAAGATAAGCATGGGGCTGTGATAAACACCAATTTATCATCATTCTTATGCTCTAAAACTAATCTAGCTCTTAGGGTTTTAACTCCGTAAATGGATTTTTGGGCTGCATTTAGGCATTTACCTGGGTTAGACATGCATTGCATTGTATTTGCATTTTAATATGTTTATTTGAGTGTCAGGGATAGACAGAAAGTCAGACCCCACATACCTTGGCACTCAGGAAGGCAGAAGATGAAGAAGAATCTCACATTAGCTGGATTCTAGCTAGATCCAGCTCATTGTAGTTAGATCCCAACTCCCTCTAGCTGGATCAACTCATCCCTAGCTCCATGCAGCTCATCTCAGCTGAATGGTAGCTCTAGCTAGTTCATTTCAACTCCATTCAACTCACCTTAGCAGGATGGCAGCTCAAACTAGCTCAAGACAGTTAATTCCAACTCCTCCAGCTCAGAATAGTTCACTGGATGCTCAACCTAACTAGAACTAGCTACTGCTATCAACTAGGTAGACATAGTCAGCTGAAGAAGTCATCAACTAGCTCAGTCCAGCTCAAGTTCAGCTCCTGAAGACTTAACTCAACTCAACTTAGTTGAGCTGAGCTACTTGACCTAAGCTAGCTATTCCATCTAGTTAGGTATTCTTTGGGAAGACCAGACCCAGCTCACCTCAGCTCAGATTAGCTTGGCTTAGCTTCTAGCTAAGCTAGCTACTGAGCTCCACTTCTACTCCCTTCAGCAGACCTTAGCTCCAGTGCAGTCCTTTCGAGCTCCCTCCAACTCTTCTCCTCTAAAACCCTATCTCCCTCTACCTCCTACCCTACTCCCTACTAGCTAAGCTAGCTAAGGTAACTTAGCTAAGCTAGTCCACCTCCATGGCATCCCTACTTAACCCTAAAACCTACCTAGCTAACTCCACCAAATAACCCTAAACCTAGTCCACCTAAGCTCCCTATTCCTAAACCATTTTGGCGCCAACATGTCACACCTTTTCACACCACCACAACCACCAAAAGACACCTGCACTTTGGCACCAAAATACCCTTAACTACCCTCCCCTTTCTTGTCTCCAAAATGCCCCTCATCCTAGCCCTACACCTTATCACCCAAACCATCACCACCCTCCAAATATGGTGCCACCTAAATCCCTTCTAGAATACCCATTTTGGCGCCAAAACCAAAGGCCACCAAGGGTGGCAACCACCCAGAACTACCACCTATAGCACCCTTAGGATTGGCGCCACGTATCTTATACCCTAGGATCCACATAACCACCCATAACCACCCTTAAAATCAATCGTAGCCCTACACCTACTCCACGCTAACCACCCCCCATTCATTCCTATAAAAACACATCCTAACCACCACCATAAAGATAATCTCCTTTCCATTAGATTAGTTCCACCATATCCATTACCATTCACACCATGGAAAAAGAAGAAGAGAAGAAGATCAAGGGGGCAACCTACCCGCCCCTCTTGGTGGCTCCTTCCTCTCCCATGTGCCTTGCCAAGTAGGAGATCTTATACATATAGGGGACAGCCAGACAGAAGAGGAACCTTGAAGGTGGTTGATGCCCACCTTGAGGAGAGAGCTTGGAGGAGGACTACATCAAGAAGAAGCCAAAGAGAACCCTTTTTAAGAATGGGGCAACTGCACTTGGAGCAAGGGCCATCTAGACTTCCAACAGAGGATCCCCCCTTCTTCTTCTTCTTTATCTCTGTATCTTGTATTAGCTAGTTTATTTTCGGTTATTTTCATGTGACAAGCATTCCACTACATTTCCCTTAGTTGCTAGTAATACAAGTTCTATTTGCCTTCCAATTCATGTTTTATGTTTAGTGTGTGCTTCATGTTCTTGTAGTTGTAGTGCACACCACACTCTCCTCTTCTGATTACCTTAGGCGCACTTTCTTAGGGTTAGCTTAGAAGAGAGGGTTTCATTCTTGTCACTTAGGCGTAGGTTTAACATAGTTAATCTTCACTTCAAATACCTGATTGTTTCCAAAACCATAAAAACAACAAAAATCAAATTCACAAAAAGACAAGTGTGGATTTGAGAGGTGAGAGAGAGGACTATCTTTGTGACTAACAATTTGGCCTCCTTGGATGACCCTAGATACTCACACTATCTAAGTTTATAAATTTTAAGAGTTGATCAATTTTATGCGTGTCAACGACAAAATCCTGCATTTACAAAACCACATAAATCTGCATCATCTACCTTAGACAAGTCTATAAATACAAAGGGCCTCACTCACTGACAGTGGGAAGGAGAGCATTTGAATCTATTCCAAAGTTGTTACTGTCTTAACATGGTATCAGACGCTTCGTGGGAGCTACGATCTCTCACCTCTGATCCCGATACTCATTGTTAGATCATGGAGCTGCGATCGTTGGCACTCCTTGATTAGATCGTGCTTCTTCCTTGGTCCTAGTTTAGAAGTCTCGTTTGGATCTTCATGTGGATCTTTGATGGTTCAATGATCTTCTGATTGGGTAGTCTTCTCTCGATTTTTTCTTCAGCTCTCATTCTCTGCATTCTCTTTGGGAATCAGGTATTCATTATTGATTCTTACAGTTCGACAATGGCTGATGATGCTTTCGATTTCTCTTCTTTGAGGAATTTAGGTCAAAATTCATCCCTAAATTTTACTGTTCCTGCTAATATCCAACACAGCATACCTTATAAACCTATCAATTACATGTTATGGTGAACTCAATTCATCCCTCTGCTTTCAACATATGGTCTTCTTAGTTACGTTGATGGCTCTGTTTCTCCACCTCTTTGTTTTGTTCGAGATTCCTCCTCCAATATTGAAATTCTTAATGAAGATTATACTATATGGCATAGAAAGGACTAGCTTATCTTGAGCTGGCTTATTTCCTCTATATCTAAGGAAATTTGTTCTCAGATTTTAGATCTTACCGCTGCCCATGTTGTTTGGATTTTCCTTGAGAACTACTTTGCTACACTGACCAAAGCTCATGTTTTTTAGTATAAATCTGAGCTAAGTTCTCTCAAGAAAGGTTATTTGAGTATCTCAAATTTTGTAAATAAAGCACACATGCTTTGTGTTAATCTGGCTGTGATAGCGAAAAAGCGTGGTTTGTTAAATTAGGATTTTAAGTCATTGCAACACTCAAGTTCGCAATCGCTTTTAAATTTGTAATCCCAGATAGTAGTGGTATCTAGGGTCGTCCAATGAGGCAAGTTTGCAATTTTAACACTCTTGCTTGAAATCGGGAAATCAACTTTCTTTTTATGATTTTTTAATATAAAAAATTTTTTGTATTTTGAAATAAAGGGAAACAACAAGATATTATGAGAAGGAAGACTACCCTTAATTGCTACAACCTAAGTGACAGGAATAACTACTCTCTAAGCTCACCCTAGGTACGTGAAGACTTAGGATAATTTGAGAGAGGGTGTGAATGCACAAGAGCAAAATGTAATTAAATAGAATGCAACAAAAATTATAGAAAGGCATCTTGATATATGCAGAAATTTTTTTTTACAGGAATGCTTGTAGAGGAATGTTTCTACTATAAATTTAAAAATAAAAAGTGGTAAAGCAAAGATCCTCCTGGTGATGGTGGTGAAGAGGAGGGAGTCCTTGCTCCAAGCTTAGCTACTCTTGGGTTTGAAAAGGATTTCTTCTAATCCCTTCTTGAAGTGCTCCTCCAAAGATGTTGTCCTCCTCGGCAAGCCCTTGGTGGGTGTGTCCTAGCTCCTCCAAGAGTGGAGAATTTCCACTCTAAAATTTCCTCCTAGGGTGGACGTGAACCACTTGCAAAAACTCCTCCTCTGGATGTCCTCCTGCCTAGCTTGACCTCTGGTTGGCATGGGTACAAGAGAGAAGGGAAGAGGGGAAGGTACCAAGGGGATAGAGTGTCCCCTTAATCTTCTTCTTCTCCTTCTCTTAGTAGTGGGGTATGGTGGATTGTAGGTAGAAGAATGATTCAATGATGAAGCCAAAGGTAGGTTGGAAGTAGTGGTTAATGACCTTTTTATATAATGGGTAGGGAAGGTAGGTATGGTTAAGGGAGGGATGGGTAGGATGGCTCATGGAGGGTGGTTAAGGGATCCTAGGGTTAGGATTGATGGCACCAAAGTGAAGGGATACTTGATGGTTGGCACCATCTTTTGGTAGGAACTAGGGTTAAGGGTTGGCATGGTGTGTTGTAAGGCTAGGACTGAGTTGCATGGTGGTGGTTAGGAGATGGAGGGCTAAAGTGGGTTGGCTCCAACTTAAAGGGTGTGTGGAGGTGAAGTTAAGGATGTGGGTGGCACCAACTCTAGGTTTTAGAAGGGGTTCATTTTGGCACCTAGGATGGATGGTTAGGATGGGTCAAGTAGGTGCATGGAAGGTGGATGTATAAGGGAGAGTTGGCACCAACTTAAGGGGTGTGTGGCAAGGTGTGTTGGCGCCAACTTAAAGTAGGTTAAGAGGTAGTTATGGTGGTGGAGGGGTGTTTAATCTTAGCGCCAAAAGGGTCTTCTAGAAGGGGTTAGTTTTAGGGTGTAGATGGCTTTATGGGGATAGGTGTAGGGTTGTGATAAGGGTTCAAGTTGGTGCCACTTTTGGAGAGGTGTAAGGGGTTTCTGGTGCCAACTTAAGGGAGGCTAAGGGTGGTGGTTATGGGAGGAAAGGATACCATGGTTGGCGCCAAATTGAAGGGTTGCTAATGGTATGTTTTGGTGCCAACCATAGTGGTTTAGGGTTGGGTTTAGGTAGGGTTATGGTGGGGTTAAGTGAGGAGGGTGGACGGCCATAGAGGTGAAGCTTAGCTAAGGTAGCTAAGCTAGCTTAGCTAGTAGGTAAGTAGAAGATGAGGTAGAAGGAAGTTAGGGTTTGAGAGGAGGAGCAGTCTGAAGTTTATCTGGAGATGAAGTTGATTTCTTGGAGTTGAATCTACTGAAGAGGTCTTCATGAGAGCTCAGCTACTCAACTTAGCTAGCTAGTTCTTCTACTAGCAGCTAAGCTTGAGTAGTAGAGCTAAGTTGAGTTGGACTCAACTTGTCTAGAGCTGTGTTGAGCTAGACCTTCTTCTGGTGGAAACTCCCGAGTTAGCTTAGTTGCTAAGTTGGCAAGTGATAGCTAAGTTGGAGGGAGTTCAGTTGTCAAAAGTTGAGTGGAGTTGGACTTGAGTTGAAATGAACTCCTGTCAACTAAGTTGAGATAGCTTAAGCTCCTAGTGAATTAATTGGAGCTAAGATGAGCTAGACTCAACTAAGTTGAGCTTGATCTGAGCTGACTTAAGCTAAGTTGAGCTACCCTGAGTTACCATCCAGCTAAGATGAGCTGAATGGAACTTGTGAGAGTTAAACCTAGCCCAAGTGAGCTGGTATCCAGTAGTGATGAGCTGGATCTAGCTGAGTCCCAGCTAAATTGACCTTCCTCTTCACCTTTGCCTTCCTGAATGTTAGGGTTTTAGGGATTTGGCTATCTGTTCACCCCTAACACTCAAATAAACATGTCAAAAACAACAAACATTATGCAATGCATACCCAACCTAGTGATGCCTAAATGCAGCCCAAAAACCTGTTTGTGGAGTTAAAATCCTAAGAGCTAGATTTGTTTTAGGGCATAAGAATGATGATAAACTAGCGTTGATCAGGCTACTGCCGGGAAAGTACTTGATTCAGATGATCTTTTCTTATCCATTCTTAATGGCTTAGGGTCAGAATATGATTCTATTGTTACAACCTTGATTAGTCCTGTAGGAACCATGTCATATGAGGAAGCTGTTGGGCTTCTTCTTTCTCATGAGCAGAGGTTATTACACACACAACCTTCATCTAATATTTTAGTTAATCAGGCTTCTGTTCAGACTAATTTCATTAATGGTAGTCAAGGAGGTCGTAGAGGTGGTCGAGTCTAAGGAAGTTTTCGTGGAGGTCGTTCTAATGGTAGAGGAAATCGTGTAAATGCCTTTTTTGCCCCAAACTAATCAAATGGTTCTAGACCTCCTTCGGTTGTGGGAGTCCAATGTCAGATTTGTGGCCAATTCAACCATTCAGCTATCACTTATTATCAGCGTTACAATCATGCTGCACCACCTCAACTTCAGTCTACCGAGTTTGTTTAAATACCTCATTAGCCATGTTACATTGATTCAAGAGCTTCGCAACATGTTACAAACTCTCTGAGCAACCTTGATCTTGCTTCTGAGTACTTTGGTCAAGATGACGTTCGTTTTGGCAATGGAGATTGTGAGCCAATCACTTCACTTACATAATAAAGCCTTTATAATGAGAAATGTATTTTGTGTTCCAAAAGTACAGGAAAAATCTATTGTTATTCCAAAAATTTGCTCAGGACAATTCTTGTTTCTTTGAGTTACATGCTATCTCTTGCATTGTGAAGGGCGAGAGAACCAAGGAACCTCTACTTCACGGCTAGGTCAGTGATGGTCTTTATTAATTGATGTTACCTTCCTATCAATCCTTTTGCAGCCAATCCACTTCCAGTTCGGCTGAAGTTTGCTCGTTGGACATAAAACACTCCCTTGCTTTATGGCATATGCGCTTGGGGCATGCTGCACTTTCCACTGTCAAGCAAGTTCTTCATACTTGTGGTTTTTCTATTTACAATGATGTCAATAACAAGCTTTGTGATCCATGTATGCAAGGAAAATTGCACCGATTGCATTTGCCATGTACTAGAACTATTAGCAATAGACCATTTGATTTGATGTTCACTGATGTGTGGACTTCTCTTGTGATTGGTTTTGAAGGCTCACGTTATCTTCTTACAATTCTTTATGATTTTACAAAGTATTTGTGGATTTTTCCCATGGTTCAATCATCTGATGTCTATCAGTTGTTTATCCAATTCTTCAAGTATGTTCAAACTCAATTTCAGGGGATTGTTAAAGCCATACATTTCGATTGGGGAGGAGAGTATCATAAACTCTCTCAATGGCTTAAGAAGCAAGGTGTTCACCATAGGGTATCTTCTCCATATGCTCCAGAACAAAATGGTCATGTTCAGAGGAAAAATAGACATATTATTGAAATGACTCAAGCATTGCTTCATCATGCCGGTGTCTGTCTTCGATTCTAGCCTTTAGCTTTTCACATAGCTGCGCAAACCATTAACTCCTTGCCATCTAAAATCACAAGATCCAAGTCCCCTTATGAGTTGCTTCATAGTGCTTCTCCAGATTATGTTTTGCGGGTATTTGGGTGCTTGTGCTACCCCTTTCTGAAGCCTTATTCCAGACACAACCTGGAACCCAGGTCTATGAAACACATTTTTTTGGGCTATAGTTCAACCCACAAGGCCTACCATTGCTTCAATCCAAGAACACAAAAATTTGTGCTTGCCAGGCATGTCCTTTTTGTTGAAATTGCTTACCCATTTTTAGATAATAGTAAATGTTCTTATCATTATTTTTCCACCTCTACAACTCCCATCACAATTAATGTCCCAATTGATGTTATTTCTCATACACCTCCACCACCAATAACAAACCCATCCATTCCTTTTTCTGATAATGGGCCATCTCCTGCCTCTTCTTAACAAATGCTACCAATCATCATTGATATATCACCCCAGCTGCTTGTGAGTGAGTCTTCACCATCTCAGGCATCCTTACAGGAATCGTCATCCTTGTCACCTGTTGCTCCTCTGTCCTCTTCTTTAGTTGGTTCTTCTCGAACTCACACAATGGTTACCGGAAATATGAGGGGAATTATTAAAAAGAAAGTATATACCAGTACCATTCATCCTTTACCTGATACTCTTCTAGCTTCTTGCATTGATGTGGAACCAACTTGCTATACAAAAGCATCCAAACATTCAGTTTGGAATAAAGCTATGGTTGAAGAAATTGATGCACTTTTGAAAAACAAAATATGGGAGCTTGTGCCTTACAATTCTTCTATGAATATTCTTGGTAATAAGTGGATTTACATGATTAAAAGAAAACAAGATGGCTCTATCAAGCATTACAAAGCCCGATTAGTTGCCAAAGGATTCCATCAAGCTGAAGGAGTGGATTATTTTGACACCTTCAACCCTGTGATCAAAGCCACTACAATTCATGTACTCCTTGCTCTTGCAATTTCAAAAGGATAATTTATGAAGCAATTGGATGTTCAAAATGCTTTCCTTCATGGCAAGCTTGAGGAACAAGTTTTTATGACACAACCATAAGGGTTCATTCATCCATATTTTCCAGATTATGTGTGTGCCTTAAAAAGGTCGCTCTATGGACTAAAGAAAGCCCCACGTGCCTGGTATCACCGGCTTAGTTATTTCCTTCATGATAATGGTTTTTAGAATTCTAAAATTGATACCTTGTTATTCATACATCATTCTTCATAGGTTGTTGCTTACCTTATGAAATATGTGGATGACATATTGGTTATTAGCTCCCACCATCTACAACTGAACAAAATTGTTGAAACTCTTAGTTTTGAATTTTTTGTACGAGATTTGGGAAAGCCATCATATTTTCTTGGAGTCCAAGTTTACTACCATCAAAACAAACTATTTTTATCATAAAGACAGTATATCACCAATATGTTGCTTAAATACAAACATGATGGAGCCATGCCTGTCAAGACACCCATGGCGATTGATGTGTTATTTAGAGATGATGGTCCCTCACTAGATAACCCATCTCTCTTTTGACAACTTGTGGGTAGTCTAGGTTCAATACCACTCTTTTACAAGGACTGATATTATATTCACTGACAACAAGCTATCACAATTTCTTGCCAGGCCAACTACAAGACACATTGAGGCAGCAAAGAGAGTCCTCTGTTAGCTTAAAGGTTCTATCAATTTAGGCCTATGTTATTCTCCTACTACTCCACAATTGCATATATATTCTGATGTCGATTGGGCCTCTTGCTAGGATGACAAATGGTCCACTACTGGGTATCTCATTTTTCTTGGTTCAAATCTTATTTCCTAGAATAGTGAAAAGAAATCCACAGTTGCTCGCTCAAGCATGGAGGCTGAATACCAAGCTCTTGCAAATGCAACGTTTGAAGCTACATGGCTTCAAGCCTTGCTTCACAAGCTTCATATTTTTCTCCCTTCTGCTCCTATTTTGTGGTGTGATAACCTTGGAGCAACTTATATGACTTCAAATGTAGTGTTTCATGCATGTACTAAACACATTGAGATAAATTTCCATTTTATGCGTGACAAAGTTGCACACAAAGATCTTGATGTGTGTCATATTTCAACTAAGGATCAAGTTGTTGATTGACAAAAGCATTGTCCTGAAGGCCTGGTAAACACTAGTTTATCATCATTCTTATGCTCTAAAATAGATCTAGCTCTTAGGTTTTCAACTCCGCAAACGGGTTTTCTGGCTGCATTTAGGCATTTACCTAGGATAGGCATGCATTGCATTTTATTGTATTTTTGATATGTTTATCTAAGTGTTAGGGATAGGTAGAATGTCAGATCCTGCATACCTTGTCACTCAGGAAGGTAGAAGATGAAGAAGAAGCTCCTATCAGCTGGATCCTAGCTAGATCCAGCTCATCCCAGTTGGATCTTAACTAAATCCAGCTCATCCCAACTGCATCCCAGCTCTTTCTAGCTAGATCAACTCATCCCTAGCTCCATTCAGCTCATCCCAGCTAAATGGTAGCTTTAGCTAGTTCACCACACCTCCATTCAGCTCACCTCAACTGGATGGTAGCTCAAACTAGCTCAAGTCAGTTGATCCCAACTCCATTCCAGCTCCTTCAGCTCAGAATAGTTCACTGGAAGCTCAACCTGACTAGGACTAGCTATTGCCATCAACTAGCTAAACCTAGTCAGCTGAAGATGACCTCAACCAGCTCAGGCTAGCTCAAGTCTACCTCCTATAGGCTCAACTCATCTCAACTTAGTTGAGCTGAGCTACTTGACCCAAGCTAGCTACTCCAGGTAACTAAGTAATCTTTGGAAAGACTAGACCCAGCTCACCTCAGCTCATTTTAGCAGAAGCTAGCTCATCTTAGCTTGGCTTAGCAATTAGTAAAGAACTAGCAGGCTAAGCCAGCTAAGGTAGCTCCTTGCTGTTCTCTTCAATAACCACCAGATCTAGTGCAGCTCAAGGCAGCTCCTTCCAGCTCCTTACCTTCAAAACCCTAGCTCCCTCTACCTCTCTACCCTGCTCCCTACTAGCTAAGCTATCTTAGCTTAACTAGTTACCTCCTTGGCCACCAAAACCTAACTCTAAAACCCACCTAACTAGCTCCACCAACTAACCTTACCTAGGTCTACCTAAGCTACCACCACTCCACCTTAGTCTTGGCACCAAGCCTACACATCCCTTCACCCCTCTCTACCACCAAAAGACACCACCAAATTCCCTCCAAAATCTCCTAGAAATGGTGCCAACTTTTTCCCTCCAAAACCCTTGAAATCCAACCCTACACCTACCCCTTCAAGCTATCTCCACCATCCACCTAACCCTCCTTCTAGAAGCCCCCCTTGTTGGCACCAACTAGTGTCTCTCCCCACCACCAAGAGTCACCAACACCACCATAACCACCACCCTACATGACCTTTGAGTTGGAGCCAACAATCCTACACCATAGGATCCACAACCACCCATCAAAAGCTAATCCTAACCCTCCATCTTGTTCACGCCAACCACCCCTTCTCCAATCCTATATCTACCCCCCATAACCACCACCACACCATCATCTTCTCCATTAGTTTAATTTCTACCTACACCACCTACACTTAAGGCCAAGGAAAAAGAAGAGCAGAAGATCAAGGGTGCAACCTACCCTCCCCCTTGGTTCCTTCTTCCTCTCTTTTCATCTTCCTTGTGCCACACCAAGGAGGAGAAGCTTTCCTCTAGAAGGATGGCCAGGCAAGGAGGAGATCTTCATCAAGGTGGTTGACGCTCACCTTGGAGGAGGAAGCTTGGAGGTGTCATCATATTGGAAGTAAGGAGGAATTCTTTTCAAGCACAGGAGTTGCTGTGGTTGGAGCAAGGAGCACTCCTTTGCCATCTTTGGAGGACTTTTCTTTATCTCTACTTTCTTTGTATTAGCTAGTATAGTTTTTCTTTTTATTGTAAGAAGCATTCAGCTACCTGTTGTCAACTTGCTAGTAATACAAAGTTCTAATTGTTGCCTTCCAATTTTCTACTTCTACTTAGTGTGTTTTCATGTTATTGTAGCTGTAGTGCACATCACACCTTCTTCTTTTAATTAAACTAGGCGCACTTGCCTAAGGTGAGTTTAGAAGAAAAGGGCTTTCTTCTTGTTACATAGGTTTATTGACAGGCATAGTTCTTAGCGTAATCTTCATCTTTGCAATCGTGCTTGATATTTAGAAGACCCTAAAAACAACAAAATAAAAAATACAAAAAGATAAGTGTGGATTTAAGAGGCAAGAGAGAGAACCATCTTATGTGACTAACAATTGGCCTCCTTGGACAACCCTAGATATTCACCCTATCTAGGAATATAAATTGTAAAAGCTGATTGCACATTTACACATTGCAATGACACTATTTTGCATAATTTACAAATCACGTATTTTCGATATCAAGGCCTTTTCAGCAAGCTAGAGGCAAGTTAAGGCTTCTGCCAATGCCTTAACTTGAGGGGAGGTGTTATCATATAAATATTCAGATGTATTGATTTCTGTAAAATATAGTAATAGCTAAGGAAAACCTTGTAAATGTACCTAAGACAAGTCTATAAATACAAAGGGCTTCACTAGAGCATTTGAATTTGTTATTGAGTTGTTATTGCCTTAACAATTTTTACGTTCCTTCGCGTAGGAAAGTTACATTCAAGTATAACATATAAAAAATAGTTATAAAGGATGTAGTATAATGGCATATGCAACAATTTCCCACACATGTGAAAACATGCATACAAACTACCATGTTTGGGTACTTGTCCACGAACCCCACATGTGGTTTGCCATTTCTTATTAACTAAGGTAGCTGCAATGCCCTCCTTATCAATCATAGTATTTAAATGACATGCATGTCGACAACTGGGCCAATGTTGTCCACTGATAAACTTGGGAAGTTGTAATGGTAGCTTCCCTCAACCTGTTGCATTCCTCGTGTACTCGATGATATTGTTCAATGAGTTGTCATAGTTCCTCCTCGGCCTCCTTAAAGTAGTAGTTAATGTTAAGTAGTTTGGTCTTTCAATCTATCTTTCAAGTTTTGGAAGTCTGTCAACATTCTTGCGTACTGATTTTGTAGAGATCAAGCATCACATAACTTTCATGTTATAAGGCATAGTATGTAGGATGACATGCATTGCTTACCCTGTAGTCGTTATTGCAAAGGTAAACTAGTCTTTCTATGGGGTAATTGCTTAATTAAGTCATGGATGTAAAGCAGCTTCATTTAGTGTCCACACCTAAAGAAATGCTCTTCGCCATGCTACCATCGAAATGGGAAACTCTGAAAAGCATAGTAGATGGGAAGGACACCCTTAGACAATAATAAAGAATGTGGAAGTGTAGTACATGAGGTAAATATTGATCCATATAGGACACAGTTAATTAGCATGTTCAATCTCTACAACCCAGACATGTTTTGGAAAGGAGACATCTTCAATTGAGGAAGTTACTCGTTATACTACTCAACGTGTCCTACGCTTCCTGCAGTAGTCACCCCACATTTTCAAGGCAATTCTCTCCCTAAGGTTGTCACCACATATGGGCAATATCTGCTTGATTAAAGGTGGCTCATGGCAGCTGATAACTAAGAATAGGTTCATTCATGTCCTCCACTACTGCTTGTGCATTCAAGAACCACAAGTCGATGCCAAAATCTCAAATGAAGTTGTGGATGACGTAAGTCGCACGCACCACGTCCCTTCAGACATTGATGGGGTATTCCCGCACTCTCCTCAAGCAGTCAAACTTATTCTTCCATACATTGAACATCTGCTCAACAACGCTATGTAGCTACTGATGTATTCCTATTTAAGTACTTAATTAATGCCTAACTTATGTTGGTTTGATGGTATTTTAGGTATAATTGCATTAGATTAGTGCATTGTAGCTATCAATGCATCACAATATAAATAGTGCATTTTTAGGGTTAGCTATTGCATATTTAAGTTTAATTATTTAGTGTACATTAATACATTCTTTTTTCTCTTTGCAAGTGCAAACACCTCACGCTCGGTATCCCTTCCCATGCACTAAACCCACTTAACAAACCCCATGGACTCATCTCACGTAAAACCCTCCATCCACTTCTAACGTACTCACCCCATCACTAATAGAAAATGTGCTGTTCTAGACGGTGCATATTCAACTGTTATAAGACGTAACGGTTGCCAAAAGTCAGATCATTAACTTTCTCACCTACCCTTAAGCGGAGTGGTTGAGAAGCTGCCGTCGATTTTTGGCTCATTTTTTATTGTTATATAACGGATGAGAATGCTATTATTCTTATCCGCTTTTACTGAACAGTTGAGAATAACACCTTAATCGATTATTATCCAATTGACGAGGATGTGCTTATTCTCGTCCATTTTCGATCTGCCGATGAGAATGAGAACATCCTCTTCTGTTGTAATCACTGTCGAGGTAAATGTTTATGTCGACAATGTATTTGAAACGTTCAAGAAAAACCTTCTTCCACTGTTGAAAACAGACAAGAAACACACCCACACATCGGATGAGGGGCCGCTTTTGTCCCGTTGGTAACGTTGTAAACAGGTCGAGAAATATAACAGCGACACAACATTCCTTAACCATATTTTTCAACTGCAGATTCCTCATTGTCAATAGTTTTTAATGATCGGTAATCATAAATGTTCTTGTAGTGCATGCAAACCCTCTACATACACCAATCCACCAAAATCCCATGCAATGAACTCAAGCCCTCTCCCATTATTTTTTTAAAATCAAATTCCCCCTCCATATTTTTTTTTCTAGTGCCAACTACCCCTTCCATTATTTATACCATCTCCCATTCAACGCATGAGGGGCTCAGCTATTGATTTGCTCTCCCCAATTTCTCCCTCTCCCTTCATCCTTGACTCTCCCACATTTAATTCCATCCTCCACAAGCTTCTCCTCCTCCCTCCATTAACTGCATTCGGCCATCTCCATCTCTCTCTCTCTCTCTCTCTCTCTCTCTCATCCTCAACTCTTTCCCTACATCATCAAGTCCAAGGCATCCATCAGTTTCAATGACTTCATCTTCGTCTCCGTCTCCATTACTCCGGATCTCCGCACCCTTCACATCTTCAAGGGCAAGAAGACTGGGTGGAATCCTCTACCCACACCCAGAGATTCTGCACTTGCCGATTTCCTACTTTTCTACTTAGTTGCATTTTTTTTCTTGGTGTTCTAATCCATTTCTAGTAGTCTTTCTAGTTGTTCTTTCAAGTTGTAGTCACTTGTTCTGGCTATTTATTTTACTTGTAATCTTTCTTCTAGTTGCAATTAAAACTTCTGTTAAAAATAAAAGTTCTCATTTTAATTCATCTTCTTTGTCTCTATTCTTGTGCTTGCTTTCAGTCATTACTTAATTTCTATTCACTTTTCATATTCTAGTAGTTAGTTTTCGTATTTCATTTTAATAGTTCGTAGTCAATTGCCTCAACTCATATATTTCTCTTTATATTTCAAAAACCCTAAAAAAATTACAAAATTGAAAATACCAAAACTTCATTTCACATCCCTGCGAACAACGCAAACTCGCTTTTATTTCGAAAATCTATCCAGTTCAATACTTTATAAGTATTAAAATGATCATAATTTCCCACGTTACAATGACATATCTATCATATTAAGGTTTTTACGTATTAGCTTTTGGTCCCATTGTCGGGAAGGCACAGCTGTGTTGTCTATCGCTTTTCATCACGCTCTTTTTGATTCAATACTAACACAATTGTCTTTACTTGTCTTCGGTGTGCAAGTACTCAAAAGCAAATTTGCAAAGGGAAGCACACCATAAGCGACTGAAGACTTGAGGTAGTTCTTGAATCCTCCTTTTCGTTCTTTAGTTAGTGTATATATATATAGGGGTCGTATCCTTTGTGCGCAGTGCTCATAAATAGTCAAATGAGCACATGGTAACAATCGTTAGATAT
The DNA here is from genome assembly GCA_037157565.1 of Thalassia testudinum. Classification (NCBI taxonomy): domain Eukaryota; kingdom Viridiplantae; phylum Streptophyta; class Magnoliopsida; order Alismatales; family Hydrocharitaceae; genus Thalassia; species Thalassia testudinum. The sequence continues at coordinate 155,246,193 of JAZHRO010000031.1, forward strand.
GGATGCTAAAGCTCAAATAAAAACCACTCATATTAGGATATCCAGTTTCAAGGAATCAATAGAAGAGAATGCTTTCCATCTAATATTGATACAAAATTCATGCAATCACTCACTTTCCATATTAATAAAATAAAATAATGGAATGTCCGAATGACTTCTGACGTGTGACTTTCGAGTTGTACTAAAAATGGTATTTTATATGTTGTTGTAGTATAGGTGTCATAAATGCAAACCGATGTCGCATCATTTTTATTTAATTATAATTTTTACTGGTTAGTTTTCAAGTCATTCACTGGGAGGTAGTTATTGATATACATCACTCTCTAAGTCCAAAAATATTTTTTTATTCCAAAAATGTCAAATTACAAAATGAATGAATCAATCAATTAATAAAGGAATTGGTTAATTTTATACAAAAGAATCAATTAATATGCATTACAATGCCTTAAACATATGTATAACAAATAAGCATAAAAAAATGACTACTATTACACTATGTTAATTATATACAACTAATATAAGTAATACCTAGGTATAGGTACAAAAATAGCTACTAGTATATACTATGTTAAGTTATATTAACATACTAATATCTATAGTAACATATATTACATATAGAGTAACACATATATACGTCGCTATAGCCCTAGTAACATATGTGCACAATCTAAGGCAAAAAGAACTACTTATACTAACATATATACATATATATAGTGACATATATGTCTGTCTCTAAAGCTCCAAGGTCATATATCTATATAGGAGCTCAAACATATCTATACTACTCTAGTCTTATATATACATATATACTACCATATACGTATACATTATTTATATATATATATATATATACTTACACTATACTATATATGTCACGACCCGGTCCCAAATCCCGACAGAATTTGGGACTGGCTCACTTTGGTTTATCCCAAGATTAGTTGTCCAATAAGAAATAACCAAGTATCATTCAACAAACCACACAAGTACAGTAATTAAGTAAAAAGAAAGTTTCAACAGGTGGAAAGAGAATAGTGATATTACAGCCATCACATCAAAGAGTACATGTAACAGAATACAAACTATAAAACTCACTAGCAGGCAGTGGAACTAAAACTAGGCTCGACCAGGCCTAGCGTCCTCAGCAACCGATGGCTCGGGCTGCTCAAATCCTTGACCTGTACAGAATATATTTGACTGGAGTTAGCTAAAGCTGAGTAGAGTGGTGGCCAAGAATTAACATGCATTAACATAAGGTTTTCCATCTTCTAATTATATTATACATGTGGGTGCGTAGAGATCTCTAATTAGGATTTGTTAATTAATCATCTGGTTCCCTTTTGCTTGCAGCTTCTCGTAATATAGGATGCCCACGTGGCACTCTCCTGGCCTGGGGAGTCCCACCGTGGTAGTCCTATACTCTATCTACTACCCCGAGGTCACGGTCGTGTCGTAGCGGTGACTACGGCACACGTGATAAGCATGCGGGTAGCTACCCCGCACTGGCACGCAGTCAGTCGTTTCCGCTAGCGGGTACACCTCAACATACAGCGCGGAATGGTGTAGGGCTTGCCCTCTCAGAATAGAGCAGGGGTCTTGCCCCTCCTCAGTCCGCGTAACCTCGTTCGACTACCCCAGTTTGCCCAACGGGCTGACGGGAGTTGGTGTAGGGTGGCCATACCTAGTCCCGGGCCTCCTGGGGCGGATAGCTCCCCCTTACACTAAGTAGCTCACCTTGGTACGACGTACACGAGGGCTAGTAAGAGTCGTCGTAGAGTGGTCAAACCCACCCCGAGTCCCAACCCAAGGGCGGCAAGCTCCCCTCTACACTATAAGGGATAGTTGCTCTCTTTGATACTACGTACATGAAGGTCAGCTTACCTCCCGTAGCAGCTGTCCATAGGCAGCAAATTCCCAGAACCATCTGGTTCTTCGAGGTACGGTGTTCATGTTTACATTTCCCTGGGGGGTTTATACAGGAATTTCTTTGTCACATCCGGGTTGGAATGTTCGGGTCAACAGTTCAATTTCCGTTTTATTATAGTAGGGGTCCATTTTAGCAGAAAAACAGGCAACTTTCGATTACTCAATTATTCACATGTCGTAGGGGTCCATTTTAGCTAAAAACAGGCAACTCTTGATTACACAATCATTCACATGCAGTTTCTTCTGACCCTAGTGTTAATGCCAAGACCTAGGGTTCAAGAATCTATTCTCGAATATATGTTTAATCCTTCCTAGGGTTCATCTCAAGTCCTAGGATTACTTACTCGCATGTATTAAATTTGAGATTTAAGGTTGTAACCGCTCTACCTGGGTAACTGGGTGGAATAGGTGCTCGTACAGTAGCTCCCGACGTCTCCACAGGTCCCGTACTCCCGACGGACTGGAGACCTAAACACGAATTGATGGGCCAAAAGGTTTAGAAGGATGTAAACAAGGTATCATTATACAGAGAAACTTGTATGGAAAACAGCGACAGTTCGTTTGCGTAAAAGCGATAATAATAGGGCCTTACACGGCCCCAAAACATGCTATCAGATGGAAATCAGACGTCTGGGAAAGGTCCCAGAAGTCTTAAAACAGTTCTCAGGGATACCTCTCTTGGCGTTTCGCCATCAGATGTCTGAAACTCAAATCCGATGTCCAAGGACTTTGTTAAACGTCTGGGAGTGCTTCCGGACATCTGAAATTGCCTCGGCTACGCTCCCGCCCTCTGACACATACATACGCTGTCAGGACTTGTCAGAGACAAAAAGTATGGAAAGTAGATCTCTACCAGACGTCTTGCCATACCTTCGGACGTCTGGTGAGACGTCTGGGTGTTTCTCTGGCCGTCTGATTCCGTGGAAAAAAATGACTTCTGCGGAATTGCCCTGGCTCTCCTTGCTTGCAGGTGCTGCAGCAGAATGCCGCTGCAACCTTCGCTCTCGCACTTCCTCTCGCTCAGCCCTCTGCTCTTCACTCCACTCCCACTCGCTCTTGGCTGTGGAATGGCAACGAAGGGGAGGGGGAAGAGGTATATAAAGGGAGAGGAGGTGAGGGGAGAGGAGAGGCGAGCATGGGCAAGGAGTGGCGTCGCGGTGAGGTGCAGTGAGGCGTGGTGAGGCACGGTGAGGGAGGAAGCATGGCGCTCGTAAGCTTGCACGCTAAAAGTATTTACAGACGTCTGATGAACATCCCAGACGTCTGGTGAACATCCCAGACGTCCGGACAGACGTCTGGTGAACATCCCAGACGTCTTAAATGGACAAGGGGGTGGTGGGTCGTTTCAATATATATACATACTGTACTTACACCTATTATACATATATATACAACCCTATGTGCACAAGCACTCACTTAACACACGCACACACTATATGTTCCAACACTTAGTCGAATTTGCAGCTAACTCTCATTCTCTTCTTCACTTAGACACTGTTCATGGGCCCAAAAATGTGTTTGAATGGGAGGTCGGCCCATGTTTGGAGGATATGCAGCACCCATATGGGTGGGACTAGACTCCTACTAGTGGGCCTACCCCACTTTTAATTAGGTATTTTTTTCATTCATTTTTCCAGGCCCAATATCAAGCCCACACGCACTCATGCGCACACACACCAGCGCACATACGCGCACATGCACGCACCCACACACTCCCATAAGCACACACAGCATGCTCCCCAAGTTCAAATGACCTATATGCTCATGAGAGTTTATTTGTGCCTTGTGCTAATGACCAAGGGCTCGCCAGCGCAGAAACAATTATATGGGCGCGGCGCATTTGTAGGCCACAATGTGGCACAATACCTTGCTCTCCAATTGAGCGCACATTGCTCTCGACAGTGTTCGATTACATGGATTTTGGCCCTCGATTTGAGGGCCATAAATTATTTTAAATTTAAATTAAATTATATGAATATGAAGCCCTTATATAGGGCTACCTAATTGTACAATTTATTTAGAGAAATAATTTATTTAGCTATATAATAAAATTAGTTAAAGTTATGAAATTATACACATTAATTTAGGGATTAATTTCTTAATTAAAGTGTAAATTAGTTAATTAAACATGTGACTGACTTAATACAGAGTTGATTTACATAATAAACCTTTATTACACATTTTTAATGTATTTTTGAAACTTTATTTTAATTTATATACATTTAAATACAAGTTTTAGTTAGTTATACAAATAAATAATTTATAAATACTATAATACATTACAAATATAGTATAAAGAGGTTGAAAATACTTAATATAATATTATACAAGTGTACATTATAAATTACTTCACTATTAACTTAAATTACTAATTTATTTTATTTTAAGTTAATAAGTTACTTATTTAACTTAATTACTTAATTACTTACTGTAAATACATAATTAAATTAATCTACAAGTACTATATAGTACATATTACATAGTTAAATATATATGTACAGTATTAGACATAGTTATGTACACATAGATAGGTTTATATAATTACTTAGATTAATATACTTTTAGTTTATATAAATTAATATATAATAATACAGTAAAGTTATCTATATAATAAATTATTCTAAATATTTTATTTAATATATAGAATAAGTATATAAGTTAATTATAGATATTATTTACATATTATACATTATATACATATAGCTTAGTTTAAATTAGATTATACAAGTATATACATAATATACGAGGTATTTTTGGGTGTCTTTGGGCTTTTTTTTATTTTTATATCCTTTATATATATAAGAGAGGTAGGGGATGAGAGAGAGAGTGAGATGAGAAAGGAAGAATTATTTTTGGTGTTTTTCATTTTAGATTCTTTTATTAAATTTTAAAATATATTGAACCGACGGCTGGTATGTTCTACCAAGCCGAGAGTTCAGATTACCTTGAAACTTGATACACACTTAGACAAATACCTGATCTTACTCAAGACAGATTTATTTTATTTTTTATGATTTTTTAAAGTATTTTATTTATATAGAAGTCAACTCTATTTTAGGGCTTGATGAGTGTTTTAACATGAAACCTAAGGTATCTAAATGAGCTTAAGTGGCTGGCAAAAGTGTGTAGGGATGTTAACATGTCCAGCAGTCATTAAGAAACATGATGGAGCATTAAAATTGGATTTTCATGATGATTAAAATTACACAATGGACAATTAATCAAAGTTCAAGTAGTTGACAAAGGATTTCAAAAATGGAGTAGGTGATGGAGAGGGTGAATGGGAAGGAGGGTCATGGCGATGGGGGCTTCGATGAGGGATGGTCGACTTGGAGATCAAAGATGTGGCATAGGAGAGAGAAGAAGGGGATACTCAAATGGGGAGGAAGGAGGCGAGAAGGGACTGCACGATGATGGGGGAGTGGAAAGAGGTCAATAGAGAGATTGTCTACTATCAATGCCGATGGCGAGGACACATGGCGGCGGTATGCTGTTACCCCCTGGTGTGCCTAGCTTGCGGTGGTCATGGGCACAAACATGAATCCTGTGTGACAAGTAGAGAGAGGATAGGTGAGGGGGTCTTCTTGCGCCCTAAGAGAAGATACATGGGTGGTCCACTGCCACTGCCACCCTCCACCTACATGGGTCACACCATTGATGTGGAGGTTCCAATGTTTGATGATATTAGGGTTACGAACTTGGTTCTGAGAGGGGTGTTGTTTGAAGAAGTGATGGCTGGAAACCCCTCCTTGGAGTGGCTTCAACGGTTGGTAAGTTCTCTGTCACCATCAGTAGAAGGTTGGAAAATTGCCATGCTTTCTCCCATGCGATTTTTGGTGTTTGGTCTGGGGATGATCGATGTGGAGTGCCTTAGATTTCAATCGAGCAATTTTGAGTCTATGACGATTTTATGGAGATTGGTCTTGCCTTTTGATGGTGCATTGCAGGAATGTCCACCGCATAGGGCAGGTGTGCGATCTGGAAAGCTGGAATCAAAGGGTTACCATTGCATCTGAGGTCAAGGAATGTGGTAGAATCCATGGTGGCTGGGTTTGCAAAACTAGCAGAAGGTGCAGAGGTAGACTTAGGGGAGGGTGATGACTGATTGCTCTGTGTCCATGTTGATGTATTTAGAGGAGGATCGATTCCGGAGAAAATCATCCTTCGGTGTGGAGGTGGCTCTTGGTTGATACGTATGCGATTTGGATGCGAGGAGACACTCTTCTAATAGCAGGAAGCGATGAAAACCTTTGTAGAGGTTGTTAAAGATGACCCCATTGTGAAACAAATGGGCCATGACACCCCAAAGGAGGCTCCAGAACCAAAAAGAGAAAAGACCTCCATCACATGGGAATAGAAGAAGATGAGATGGTGGATTCAAAGAATGAGCAGTAGGTGGTAGAAGAGGAAAGGTCAGTGGGGGCGCTTCAAGAGATCGTTGGTAACTCTTTGAAGAATCTCTCATCCTTTCATGCTATAGAAGGGTTGAAGTTTGGGGTGGGAACTACTTCTAAGTCTGGAGTTGGGAGATCCCCATACAAATTGAGACAAAGAAGAAATGCACATTTAGCAAGAATGGATGAAAACTTCAACAGCCCAACAAAAGGGGATCCCAGGTTGAGTGATGCAAGTCCTCTCTTAGAATGTGTGTGGGTTGTGCGACAGAGTGAGAAGGGCCTCACTTATGAGGTATCTGAGGGAATGGGAGATCGATTGTGCAATCATCCAAGAAATGCACATAGAGGATGAAAATGACTGTGTGTGGAGTGATCTGAAAAGAGAAGGCTTTCTGACTGTGTGGCTTTAAACCTTATGGGAGGTCAGGAGGTATAGCCTTTTGGTGGAAAAAGGCATGCCTAAGTGTGATTGAAATTATTAACTCTAGGCATGCGATATCTTGTAGATGCAAGTTGATACAAGGGGAGAAGGAATTGATAATCACGAGCGTTTATGGACTGTGTGCTGTGAACCTTAGACCTAAATTATGGGAGGACTTATCCTTAGTTGCATCTCTTGCGTAGGGGCTGCCATGGTTAGTAGGTGGTGACTTCAATTGTACTCTGATTGGGACGGATAGACCGAGTGGTTCAATGGACACTGCCTCCATTGGTTTTCTGTTGACCTTACAAAATATGGGTCTTAATGAGTTCCTGACCTCTGGGGTGGACTTTACGTGGCGAAACAGAAGTGGTTTGATGTCAAAGCTTGACAGATATTTTGGACATGTGGAACTGATGGAGAATTTCCAACTGTCTTCTGTCACTAGGCTTCAATGACCCTTCTCAGACCATACTCCTTTGGTCTGGGATAGTGGTGAGAATGTGCAAACTAGCTCCTACTTCAAGTTCAAACGGTAGTGTCTTAGAAAAGTGGGTTTTTGCAAAATGCTGGAGGCTTGGTGGTGAGCTCAGCAAGTGCAGGGTACAGCCACCATCAGGCTGGCATCAAAGATTGCATCCATGTAGCAAATGTTAAAGGAATATGGGTCAACTGTTGCAACTTTGAGAGAACAAAAGCGTCATGAAGCTCTCTTGGAGGTGCAGCGGCTGGATGAAAAGGAATCTACTGCACCACTATCTGACCATGAACAGGGAGTTAGGAGAAGGTGGTAGGAGGTTATAGTGGAGGAGGATTTGAAAAGAGAGATGGATTGGCGAGAACACTCCAGACAATTGTGGCTTAAGGAGGGGGACACCAATACGAAATACTTTCATTTAGTAGCTAGCTTACGTAGAAGACACAACTTTATCTCCTCAATTGAGGTGGATGGTCAAATAACCTCTTGTCTGCAAGAAATATGGGCTGCAGCTACTAGGTACTTCAGGGAAACCTCGCGGGCAGCAGCTAGGGGAGAGTGGAGAATGGCAGGATCACTTTTTCCTCGAATCTCTGAGGAACAAGCCGGCAAGTTGGTGGTTCCAATGTCTGAAAGTGAAGTACTGGAAGCTATAAATGACTTGAATAATGAAGGTGCACCAGGTCCAGATGGAGTCCAAGTCTCTTTTTACAAAATCTTCTGGAATGTATTGAAAGAGGTGATGGAGGTACTTAAGGAATTTGAAAGGGGTAACTACGACTTTGACAGGATAAACTAGTCTTATTTTTTTTCTCTTCTAAAGAAACAAGAAGTGGATAAATTCCCCGACTTTAGACCTATTGCACCGTTGAATTCTATTTATTTGGTGGTGAGTAAAGTCCTGGCCAATAGACTTCGAAGTGTCCTACAGGATCAGATCCTCCCAGTCCAGTCCGCTTTTCTCCCCAATAGATCTCTACAAGAGTCATTCATAATGGCCAGGAAATGGTGATGGGATGGCACTAGAGGAAGTGCAAAGCTTTTCTATGGAAAGTAGACTTCTGAAAAGCTTATGATTCGATTTCATGGCCATATCTCTAGGAGGTATTCAAGAGGAGAGGGTTTCCTGCTATATGGCTGCAATGGATGAAAAGGTGAATCACCACTGTGTCCTTTTCTCCTCTTATCAATGTGGGACGTGGATTCAACCTCAATGTGGGGTTCGACAAGGGTGTCCTCTCGCCCCTCTTGTCTTTAATCTTGCGGTTGACATGATTGCAAGATATGCATGTCGACTATCTGAAGTGGGTCTAATTAGAGGTTACTCCATCTCAAATATGAGTGCCATGGCTCCGGTCTTACAATATGCTGACAACACAGTATTCTTTGTCTAAGGGAAAGAATAGGAAGCATAAGCTCTGCTTCATATGGTGAAGATATTCGAAGAAATATTAGGTCTGAAATTGAATGGGGACAAGTCTTCATTGGTCTATTTTGGGTTAATAGGTGGAGAGCAAACGACCATCTCTTCCCTTTTGGGTACTGGTGAGTTGCGACTCATCATAGCTAAATCACCTACGTTAAGCTAGAAACTAGGTTAAACACTATCAAATTAACACATAAAAAACGTAAAGTGTGAGAAATAACATAAAAGACCTAAAACATCAATTTTGTGCTAAAAACGCATAATTAGGTCATTTATTTAGATATTCTATTAAATAATGTAAAATGGTGATCCAATTGCAAATTGAATACATAAATGAGTTCAAAAGTTCAAATCAAAAGTGTAATTAACTTCTAATATGTTCAATTGAGCTTAAATAAAAACTTGGGTGCATTTGAACATCATTAGGGCCTTGAAATTAGAGTTTCACATTTAGGTCCTCCACATATCACATTGCATGCATAGAAAACCTTCCAAGGGCCTATTTGTAGGATTTAGGGACCTATTTGCAGGCCCATTAAGACTGCCCTGATAGGATTCCTAATCACTTAAGGGTTTCCTTGTAGTTTTTCTACCATTTCTCCTGAGGACCTTTCACGCAATTTCACCAACAGAGTCTCAAGCCACCTGCTGCTCGCGTGCATTGTAGCCATGAAGAACACTACTTATCGTAGCTGTCCATCCCTTGATCCGCTCGATCTGTGGCTTGATTTGATTCGAACGTTCGCGTAATTTGGTGCATGTGGTCACCTCTCCTCCCAAATCTGATCCTATGGTCCACTTTTGGCCTAGGATTACGTGCGTTCCTCTCCTTAAATCACCACCACCTACGCCCTTTTTGCCTAATCCCACTGCGAGGTGACCTGAATCACTCTCTCAGTCTACTTAAGGAGCTCCCCTGGTCGCGTACATGCCCATCGACTCCCTCCTCCATGAGCCAATCCCTTCGTCCACACCTGCAGCTTCCTCTCATCCCAAGTTCGTCTGCCTGCGGTGACAGCACAGGCACTGCTTCCTCCTTTCAATCTCGTCGACCGACCAGGTGGTGGACCTTAGACAACTTCTTCAGCTTCTGGTCTCCTCCCCTTTCGTCGTCATCAGCCGCTGGCGGGTGACCTTTGATCGGAGGATTTTCGCTTGTAGAAATAATGTATCAGAGAAATATGTCGTCACAGTAAAATCACGTGGCGGAAAATCCCGAACAAAGACATTTCAATAAAACTAACCACGATGAGTTAGGTCATATCCACAGGGAGGAATGACTGTAATAAATTCACGAGTATAGAGCCATCGTGTTTGCAGAAACATTCGCGAAATTAATTCAATGAATTTGCTGCTCTGAATGTCACTTTCAATTTCATGAGAAGTTCAAGGCTATTTATGTAAATTTCATGTTAGAAATTAAGCTCCTAAAAATATGTGGATGATCCACGTGTAGTGGCAGAGTATGTTATTTTTAATTGCATGCCATTCTTAATCCAATTTCAATGCAAAATGAGATGAATTACAATAGCTGAACAAATATGAGAAAGAATAAGTATGATGTCAAAATTTCACCTTAATTTAATAATCAAAAATCAAAACAATGAGTTTTGGCAATGGCATTTGTCATAAATTTTAATTGGTCTTTCACTGTAGAGAAACAAGGGAAAAACTCCCCTTGCTTGCACACGGAGGAGAAGGCACGTCTAGAAGAGAGACACCCAGGGGAGGATGGCTGTGAGGAGGGCATTCCGATGGTGGTGGTGGTACAGCCAACAGCAGCTGGAGTTGGTGCCGGCGATGAGGAGGACCGGCGACTGCTCGCCGGCGTGCAGGTCGTCAGTTGGTGGCGTGGATGGCATGGATGCACTCGTGAAGTCAAGGGGAGCATGTTGGTGTCAACGGTGAGGAGTTTTGATGCTCGTGGACGTGGCTGCATTTTAGGTGGTTTGGGTTCCTTCAGTTGGCAGAGAGGAGGAAGAAGAAGAAGAGGACGTGTGCACGGCTAGCAGCGATGGCTGCTTTGGCTGTTGGCGCGAGTGTGCACGCGTACACAAGGAGGAAGCACTGTGGCTGCACGCGCGGTGGTTGTGCGTGCGGTGAGGAGGCAGGGCGCATGCAGGGGTGGTGCGCACGGCTGAGGGCATGGTGTTTTTGGTGGTGGACTGGTGATGGTGGTGATGCTCTCTGTCATAGAGCACCACAGGTTGAGGGCAGATTGCAGGGTCGACGGTGGAGGTCGCTCAAGCCACGGTGCGCACTTTGGTTTCATGGTGCAGGCGAGAGGGCCTATGGTGGAGAAGGTGGAGGTGATGATGAAGCCCCGGAGAAGATGATCCTCTCTTTTAGAAACAAAGCCCGCCTATTTGTTTCCTCCGCAAGAAGCTTCTCCAACCACTCACGATCTTCGCGAGTGGTTGGAATAGATGAATAAGCGCTGGTGGTTCCCATCAGACATTTGACGTTAACTTCAGACGTCCTAAAACATGTAGAAACATGAGCTTGTGATGGCAATTTCCTAGACATCCATACTGAACTCCAGACGTTTAATTGACGCAGAAATGCACGTTTGAACTCTTTCACCTAGCCTGCATTCATCAAATAAATTATATTATCATATCATATGTTATTAAATGTAAAATTAGTGCATAAAATTAAATGCAGGCTATAGTGAATTACCATTTAACTCCTACTCAATTAACAATTAAGGACAACTAATTAAAAAGCACTTAAGCCAAATAATGGTCCACAAAAGTAGACTTATCAAATGCCCCCATGCTTAAGTTTTGCTAGTCCCGAGCAAAAGTGAAAAACAATGGAAGTAACCAAGAGATTTCTCCTTTCCTTATTCGAAAAATTTAGAGATCCAAAGAAATGTGAAGTGATAGTAGCCTAGGCAACAGATCCAAGTAAAAAGCCAACTCACATTGGAACTTCGTACTTCACCCTTGATAAAATTTTATTAGGATAGGCAACTTCTTCCCTTGGGGATAAAGCAGCAAATGACCTTTAATTTGACTTTGATTTTTTAGGTTAGGTAGGAGATACTAAGTTGAATGGATTTATATTTGGTGGCTCACATTCATCTGATGCTACATGTAGTATAATACTGTAGACTCTCACTCTCTAGACTATAAAACGAGTCAACCCAGAGATAGGGTAAAAACTGTGCTCTCTTTGCGTTCCTTTGCACTCACTCTCTCTCTCTCTTTTCTTTTTCTTTTTTTCTTCTTTCTTTCCTGAGATCACATATCTTACTAGATTTTGTAAATGTACTCAATATTTGGTAGCCTCACATGGCATTCACACTTCAATTAAAGTCCTAATAACCCTACAACTAATTTAGAAGTCCTCTACCAGTATTCGGGCAATCATAAATACTGAAAAGTAGGTATGGGTCATATTTGGTGGATCGCAATGGGTGTTTTTGCTGTTACATCAAAAACATTGACATAAAAAAAAATAACATGAAGATAAAACTCTGAACTTGGACTCTTTTTTCTTTTTCTTCTTTTTTTTTATATTTTTCTAAATATAAATATTTCTCTTTCTTTTTTTTTCTTTCTTTCTTTATATATATATATATTTCTTTTTTTTCATAAATCAACATAACACAACGTAGACTTTCATTCATGAGGCATTATTAGGGATGATGATGCTTAAGAGGATATTGTGTGGCTTATTTGGTGGAAGTGCCTACTCTCGGTACTGGGAAAGGATGGATAGGACAAGCGTATTTCTGACCTTTGACACTATTACCCTCCTTCAGCCAAGGATTCTATGAAGAATAGTCGTAATCATCCACCATAGTTATAGTTTTATTAGGACTCAATCTCTATGTATATATCGTATTTGGTGATTCTCAGGAATTCACACAATGTACGCACACAGGAATAGAGAGCGAAAAACTATGCCTAACTTTGAGGTATCATCATTTAATTACCCAAAACTTAAATGTCCTTGCACTAGACTTAGCGCACCAGTAGTCTCTCTACTTCTCCTCACAAATATTAGGTGGATCTAATAGAAGATAGCATGCTTGTCTCCCTATTAACTGTCCAAGGGTTTAGCAAACTAAAAATGCTTATTGATTTTCTACAAAGATCCATTACCCAGTCTACGTGTAAGTGAAGTAAATGTATTGGATTCTAAACTTAAGAAACAATTTAAGAAGAAAATCTTCAATGACACCTCCTTGATAAAAATTTTCTGCTAGAGACTAACCAATTCTGCTCAAGAAAATAAAAGATTTTTTTTTTTAATCCACTATCCTAAATGCATGCAAATATTTATAAATGCTATAAACATCCTCAGGTTATATCCCCCCACGCCTAAGACTGACAATGCCCTCATTGGAAAAATAAAGACATAGAAGAATATCACATGAGAAGGAGAGTGGGAGGAGCTAAGGCTCCTCAAGCTGAAGTGCGTCCAAAGCTTGGCCATCTGAAAGAGTAACATAAGGTTTAAGTTGTTGGCCATTTACTTCAAAACTCGCACCAGAAGTAGGGTTCCAAATCTCTACAGCTCCATGAGGGAAGGCATTAATAACAACGTATGGCCCATCCCAGTGGGACTTGAGCTTTTCTGGAAATAATTAAAGTCTGGAATTGAAAAGCCAGACCCACTAATTGGGCTCAAAGGTCTTTCTAATGATGTGCTTATCATGGAAGACCTTTGTACGTTGCTTGTAAGCTTCAGAAGTTTCATAGGCTTCATTACGAAGCTCCTCAAGCTCACTTAACTCCAGCATACGTGCCTTTCCCACTTTATCTAGATTTAAGTTAACGTTTTTAATAGCCCAATAGGCTTTGTGTTGGATTTCAACGTGAAGATGGCATGCCTTTTCGTAGACAAGACGGAAAGGAGACATGCCCAAGGGAGTCTTATACGCAGTTCTGTAGGCCTAAAGAGCATCATTAAGTTTTTTAGACTAATCCTTACGGTTGGGCCTGACCGTTTTTTCTAAAATTCGTTTAATCTCCCTATTAAACACTTCAACTTGTCCACTCATTTGGGGATGGTAAGGTGTGGCTATCATGTGGCTGACTCCCAAATTTTTGAGTAGTCTTGTGAAGTGTATGTTCTTGAAGTGAGGTCCTTCGTCACTTATGATCGTCCTTGGGCACCCGTACTGGGAAATGATATTAGCCTTAACAAAATCCAAGACCATGGAATGGTCATTGGTCCCCGTGGGTATGGCTTCTATCCATTTCGATACATAGTCAACAGCCACAAGGATGTACTCATATCCGAAGGACATAGGAAAGGGACCCATGAAGTCGATGCCCCAAATGTCAAAGATCTCAACGGGGAGAATAGGTTGCTGGTGCATCTCATCCCTTTTTCTGATGGTTCCCATCTACTGGCAACGTAGACATGCACCCACATATGTATGTGCATCTCAGAATAATGTGGGCCACCAAAAGCCAAACTGAAGAACCTTATGGGTAATCTTTTTTCCACTAAAATGTCCTCCACAGTGGAGATCATGGCAGAAACTCAGAACTCTTCTTTATTCTTCATCAGAGACACAACGGCGGAAAAGCTGGTCAGGGCCTCTTATAAAAAGCTTAGGTTCCTCCCAATGATAAAATTTAGTGTCAGCAAGAAACCTGTCTCACTTCTGCTTGTCTCAAGTACTGGGGGTAATGCCCATGACCAGATAGTTCACTATGTTAGCAAACCAAGGAGTTTTGGCCTCCACGACCATCAAAGACTCATAAGAAAAGTTTCTTTGATATCTCCAGCAGGGGTTGATGCCTCAATGGGGATCCTAGACAAATGATCTGCTACCACATTCTCAACTCCTTTCTTATCTTTAATTTTCAGGTCAAACTCCTGGAGTAGCAGAATCCAACGAATTAAGCGAGGTTTGGTGTCCTTTTTAGCAAGAAGATGGTTTAAGGCAGAATGATCAATGAACACCACAACCTTGGATCCCAAAAGATAAGATCGAAACTTTTCCAAAGTAAATACTACAGCAAGAAGTTCCTTTTCAGTGACTGTGTAGTTTTGCTGAGGATCCATAAGGGTCTTGCTGGCATAATGCAACAAATGAGGTTTGCCATCAACCCTTTAACCTAAGATCGCTCCCACTACAAAATCAGAAGCATCGCACATTAGCTCAAATGGGAGGGTCCAATCTGGTGCTTGGAGAATCGACACGGTAATAAGGGATTTCTTCAATACTTAGAAAGCCTCACCACATCTATCATCAAAATCAAAGGAAACAACCTTTGCTAATAAGTTGCAGAGTGGCTTAGAGATTTTGCTGAAATCTCTAATGAAGTGCCTATTGAACCCAGCATGGCTAAGGAAAGATCTAACCTGACGAGCATTGGTGGGCGATGGAAGCTTAGAGATGGAATCAATTTTTGCAACATCCACCTCTAATCCTCTCTCAAAAACTACATGCCCTAACACAATGCCCTTTTGGACCATAAAGTGTCTTTTCTCCTAGCTAAGCACTAGCTTTGCCTCTTCACAATGGGTTAAGACTTTATCAAGGTGTGAAAGGCATAGGTCAAACGACAAGCTATAAATGGAGAAATCATCCATGAAAATCTCAACAAACTCGTCTATCATATCAGAAAAGATAGCCATCATACAATGTTGGAAAGTGGTAGGAGCATTACATAATTCGAATGGCATTCGACGGAACGCAAAAGTGCCATACGAACTCGTGAAGGTGGTACGCTTCTGATTGTCAGGAAAGATGACTATCTGATTATACCTAGAGTACCCGTCAAGGAAATAGAAATACTTGTTCCCCACTAATTGTTCCAAAATCTGATCAATAAACTGTAAGGGGAAATGGTCTTTCTAGGTAGCTATGTTCAAACAACGATAATCAATGCAGACCCTCCAACCAGTTGAGGGTCTAGTGGTTATCAACTCTTCTTGGTCGTTCTCTTCCACAGTTGATGTGAACACATTTACACTACTTAAGATGTCTATTTATGCATGTTCTTAAGCATAGGATTGCATTTCATGATATAAATATTGCATTACATGCATCATCTTGCATTTAGAATAGTTTGAATAAAATGGAGGTTAATTATCTCCTTTTATGTGCTTGGACAGGGAAAATATTTTATCGGGGCCTTGGATCAAAGATCCAACCGTATGGATGTGATCAGGGCGACGATTGGAGTTCAACAACTCCAAGATCGCCCTAATCAGGCATCCGTAGCATCAGATAGTGACCCGGGAACCCTAGAAGATCAAGGGCCAGGATGGTGTAAATCCACACTTCAGATGACAAATCCGACCGCACGGATGAATTCGGATCGACGATCGCAGCCCAATGACACAAAAATCGAGTCAATCCGACATCTGTGGCACCATCTACAACTTCCAGATGATGGACGGCAAAGATGGCGCCACGTGGCACCATCTCGACCACCCAAACGGTCGCACGCAATCTCAGCAGTCTCCACATCCGCCTTTCCCCGCCGTTGGATTAAGATCCAACGGCTGCGACATGCCCGCGCTGAAGTCAGGCGCTCGACATAAACGCGACCGCAACGCGTTGGTCGAGCGCTCTAACGCGAAGCGGGGACGCGCGTTCGAGCCTCGCCACGCTGAAATTGGAGTGGTGGCGCGCCTTTGATCGACCACACGATTGCGATCCAACGGCCGCGCGCGCTTAATCAGGACGATGCGCGATTGGACGCCCGCGCGTAATGCGCGATCGCACGCGGGCGGGCGCGCAGCGCAGGGGGCGAAGTTGCGTCTTAAGCCGTCCGATCTCGCGATCGGACGGCTGAGACTTCGCGGACATGCGTAGGCGTTACGCGCACGGGCAGCCGAGCGGGCGCGCATGGGCTCGGAGGCTACGCCCACATTGGGGGCTTTAGTGACGGTTTTATCCGTCACTAAAGACCCCTCATTTATTGTTTTGAAGTTGTACTGTCCATTTTGCCCCCACTCCTTGTAACTATAAAAGGAGACCCCCTCCATAGGAAATTTTCATCCCTTCTTTCTCCTCTCTACCCCTCCAAAGCTCAAGAGAAGCTTGTCCCACATCCGGGATGCTTCTCGCAAGATAAAGTCCAATTTTCGTTCCCCTTCGGAAGTGGATCCCGCGACGACGACGGCGTGCTGCTCCGTTCCCATTCTTCTGCTTCGTTCTCCTTCGTCCAGGCGTCGTCCCGTCTGGCTCGTCCTCCAAGCAACCGTCGAGGAGGTTTTCTCTCTCCCTATTCTGTTTACTGCTTTCTAGTATAGATTTACTGCTTTCTAGATTAATCTACTCGTCCTCCAAGCGACCGTCGAGGAGGACATTTCTCCCTCCATTCTTTTAATGCTTTCTAGAGTAAATTTGTCGCTTTCTAGAGTAATTGTTTTATGCTTTCTAGTTGTAATGAACAATCTCTTCAATGCAAAAATTCCTTGTTTATTCTACATCTCATTTTGATTTCTCTGTGTA
Source organism: Thalassia testudinum (assembly GCA_037157565.1). Lineage (NCBI taxonomy): Eukaryota > Viridiplantae > Streptophyta > Magnoliopsida > Alismatales > Hydrocharitaceae > Thalassia > Thalassia testudinum. The sequence goes on from JAZHRO010000031.1 coordinate 155,263,272, forward strand.
ATATTCTCTTTCTATCTTACTCTCTCTCTCTTCTATTTATTGTAAATAATTAGATAGTTCTAAATTGAATTATTCTATAACAAATAAAAAGAAACGCGTAGTTTTTAAATCAAATGTCCGCCTCCTTGTGTTCGACCCGGAATTTTAATTTCGGTATAAATTTTATTTGTTGAACACGAATTCTTCGCTTTCAAACTACAACGACAGGTTTTCCAAAACTGAACACATTAGTGTAGGTTCGTAAGCGTTCAACAACAGTGATTCTTGCCTTTTTGGGCACCACATGAATAGGACTGACCCATTTATTGTCTGAAATGGGATAGATAATTCCTGCATCCAGCCATTTCAAAATCTCCTTTTTAACAACTTCCCGCATATTGGGGTTAAGCCTTCTCTGCATGTCTCGAAAGGGTTCATGGACTCATCCATGTATATATGATGCATGCAAAGGGAGGGATCAACACCCTTAATATTAGCAATTGACCAAGCAATTGCTTCCTTGTGCCTTTGTAAACACTCAAGCAGAGCTCCCTCTTGCGATTCAGATAATGTAGACGAGCTAATAACGAGGAACGTGTCGTTAGGGCCAAGGAAAGCATACTGCAATGTGCTCGGGAGGGGTTTCAGCTCCAACTCAAGAGCCTTTTGGATTAAGGGTTTAAGTTGAGATTTCCCTGCCTCAGGTAGTGGATCTACCTTCACGGTCCAGGGTGGGGACAGACTCTGTGTGTACTCCCAGCAACTCTTCTAATTCGGGTATATCCCCTTCAGTTTCTTCAATAGTCGAAGGATGGTCCTTAGATATAACCTTTTGAAGGGGATCTCTACATAAGAGTGCTGGAGTAATCTCTTCAATGATTTTATCAACTACCTTAATCTGGGAACAATCTTCCAATCCATATTGCTTGTTGGCATCAAAAACATTCAACCGGATCTTCTTGTTCCCAAAGCCCATTTTAAGTGCCCCTGATCTACAATTGATAGAGGCGTTGGCTGTGGCCAAGAAGGGGCATCCCAGAATAATGGATGGCTTGGTGGGCTTATTCGATGGGTCAGTATCTGGCACAAGAAAGTCAATAGGGAAGAAGAATTCCTCCACTCTCACTAGAACATCTTCCAGCAATCCTTATGGTGTCTTAAGTGATCTGTCAGCGACCTGGAGAATGATTGGACTAGGCTTTAAATCACCTCCTCCCAAAAGATTGTAAATAGAGCTTGGTAAAATGTTCACACTCGCACCCAGATCGCGCAGAGCCTAATCAATGTGTTGGTTACCTATAACCACTAAAATATATGGGGCCCTTGGGTCTTTCATTTTGGGTTGTGTTCCATGTTGGAGAATCGAGCTAACATGGTCAGGCAGGATGACCTTAGCTTGGACTTGTCTCCTAGATCGGCACTTCCAGGTGCACAGGTCATTTAGAAACTTGGCATAGGACGACATCTGTTTGATAGCTTCCAGCAAAGGCAAGTTGACATGGACTTGCCTAAAGGTGTCCATAATTTCATCCGTCCTGTCCTTGGCTCCAGACGAGCCAACAGAAAATTCCCTAGGAGCAGATAGGCACTCTGGATAGGGCATCCTCGGCTTCTGGGTAGAGGGGTCATCATGGCAGAAAAGGGGTGGTGGAATGACGACATCCTCAAGGTGGGTGATTTCTAGCGAGGGAGAGCAATGTGGCTCTTCCTCGGTGGAGATGGTAGTCAAGTTTGATGTAGGAGGGGAATCCTGAGAGGTGACCGTAGGAGTGCTATCAGGCTTGTCGATTTTCTTTCCACTCCTCAGCACGGTCGCAACTTGGGCGTGCTCCCTGAATATGACCCCTTGCCCTTTGGGTTCTCCTCAGAAGAGCTAGGCAACTTCCCCAAATCTCGCTATCTAACTGCCTCAGTAAGATGACCAATTTGGGTTTGCATATCAGTAATCATCTTATTCTGAGATTGGACAACCATATTCTGATGCTCTTGCATCACATTCATCATGGCTTTAAGTTCATCCATCTCAGAAGGCTTATTCTGAGGGTGGTTTGCATAGGATGGCTAGTATATGGTTTGGGGAGGTAGGGGTCTTGCATTCTTTGAGTTGGAAGAATCAGTTTGCTTCCATGAGAAGTTTAGATGGTTCTGCCACCTCGGATTATATGTATTAGAATATAGGCTATTGCGAGGGGGTGGGCGGAAACCTTGGGCCTCGTTCAGGTCAGCCTGAATCAACTCAGGGAATTGATTTTCCTGGTGGCACTCTACAGTGGCATGCATTGTGCTTTGGAAAATGGAGCATTCACTTAAAGCCTGAAAGATAGAGGCTTCTTACTGGTTCATGCCGAGGTTTGCTAAAATCCTATCAAAGTTTTTGTTCAACAATTAAATCTGATAAGCCAAATCCTGAGTAGCCCCGGCTTCATGGGCCTCTATCTTCCTCTGCAAGATTGATGGTTTTCTTTCTTGATAGGTAGAGGACATATGTATGGAATTGTCACTTAATGTTTCAAATAATGTCCAGGCTTCATCCTTAGTTTTGGTCATGAAGGTTCCTACACAGGCTGCATCGATGGTTTGCCTGTGCTTTTCAGATATTCCGTTATAGAACCTTTCGACCAATTGCCATATTGGCACCTGATGGTGGGGGCATAACCTAAGAAGGTCATTAAAGTGCTCCCAAGTCTAGTTAAATTACTCCCTTTCTTGTTGAGTAAAACCCATAATCTCTCTTCTGTAATGGTTGGTCTTACTCATAGGAAAATACTTTTTCAAGAATTCTCCCTTAAGGGTGGCCTAATCATTTACCCTTGCATCAGGGGTATGATACCAGTGCTTGGCCTTATCCTTAAGGGAGAATGGAAATAGAGTCCTCATCAAGTCTTCATCAGTAAAGCCCCGGAGCTTCATCATGGAATAGACCTAGGTGAATTCCTCAAGATGCACTTAGGGATTCTCCCTAGCAGTACCATAAAAAGAGGGGAGCAAAGATATGGTGCTGCTCTTGATTCCATATGGATTATCCACTCTAGGTCTTCGGATAGGTAGGGCTTGGTGGGTTATAGGGAGGAAGTAGTCTCTCAAGGTTCTTTGATTTTCACCAACCCTAATCTCTTCTTCAGGTCTTTCTTTAGCCATTTTTCTTCTTTCTTGGTTGGCTTTCCTAATAATTCTCTCAGGCTCAAGGTTGAAAAGAAAACTATTTCTAAGAGAGCGCCTACCAAGCATACACCAAGCAAACACAAAGCAAGAGGTCTTTTGTTGAGTTAAAGCACTTTAAGCCCTCTTCCAACCTTTCTAGTTTAGCCAAATGGAGTCAAGGCAGTATTTCTTCGTTCCTACATAAGTGGTATAAGAGAAGTGAGGCACTTGAGATTCTTGGTCAAAGGCTATTAAGGAGGTTGAGGTTACTTTTAGTTCTTTTGGGTGACTAATCAAGTTGTCAATCAATTACGCACCCTAAATAAAACTTCGAGTGCCCTAGAGACATACACTTTGCTGCAATGATATTCTCAGATGCTCAAGTAAAAAGGTACTCCAAGGATGGAACCAAGGGATGCAAGTAGGGCGAACCCTTCCTTTGAGGTGATGCGTTAGCGGTGCCTCTTAACTACCCTTGAATTCCTTTAAGGGGTGTTTGGTCGCACGTGTTTCATGTGTTAGAAATAGGGGTTACAAGTAACCCGTCGTCGAAGTTGCAAAACACGTCGATCAAATAAAATTTATATTGAAACTCCAAGGGAGTCCCAGGTCAAACACAGGGAGGCGACATTTACTTTAGTTGAAAATCGTGCTTCGATTTGTTTCTTTTTGGTATTTTTGAGTTTTGTTATTTTTTTGTATTTTTGAAATAAAAGACAAGAATCACAAGATAGAGATGGAATAAAATGTGATGTATTTCATTAATGTCTATTACAATAATCTACGAAAGCATAAAAAGAGAGGAAGGTGAGAGGAAATCTCCCGAATCGGCTGTTTGGCGAGACAACGGCGCCTGGCGGAAGCTTGGACGAAGGAGGTGAGGAGCGGGATGATGGAGGTGAGATGCAGGAAGATGTCAGGTTGAGGAAAGCTTCAGCGTGGCACTAGAATGGAGGTGAGAAGATGGAGATGATCTACTACCAGAATAGAGGTAGGAGGACGGCTCCAAGGCGACCTATGAATGGGGATGGGAAGTTTGAGGAATATTTGGTGGGGCAGAGGTTCGCTACACTAATAGGCGCCTTGGGAGCTTGAGAACAAGCTCTAATGGAGCGTTGGTAGGCTTATTAGAGGTTGAGAGTAGGTGGGAGCAGAGTAGGTAGAGATGACTTGGAATGGAGGGGTGTAGGTCCTTTTATAGTGAAGGAGAAGTGGTAAAAATAGGTATGGAACCATTAGTGACATCCAGGTCGTTGCTAGAAGCATCGCTATAGGCAGCTCATGCCCGCTCATACCCATAGCTGGCTTTGCTAGCGCACAAAGAATTAGCCACGGTTGTAAGCATCACTGTAGGTCCAGCTCATGCGTCGCTAGGGTGCGCTGTCTCCAACTCTCTTTGCCGCGCTCGAGCATACGTTTACACGCTGGCGCTGCGCTGTGTGCGTGCGGTGGCATGTGCGTGCACTGGGCAGCCTAGGCTATGCCACGTGGTACAATCTGGGCCGTCCATCTTCTTTTTGTTGTAGGGGCTGCTACAGAGGTCAGAATAAGTTGATTTTCATGCCGTTAGGCTGCGATCGTCGATTCGAATCCATCCGCGTGGTCAGATTTTTCATTTAAAGCTCCAAATTATGTCGCTTAGTCCCTTGGCAGTTGATCTTCCTTGGACTGCATATGGTGCTACAGGATTCCAATCGAGGCAATTTCAAAGGCGTTTGACTCTGATCGTTGTCTTGATCAGATTCGTATAGTCGGATCATCAATTCGAGGCTCCAAAATAAATATCCTTCTCTCCTGACCACAAAAAGGATGCAATTAACCTAAATTATATGCAACTACTCTAAATGCAGAATAATGCATGCTATGCAATATTTATAACATGAAATGCAAATCAAAGCCTAAGAACATACATGAATAGGCATTTTACCCTCAATAAATGCATTTATATCATACCCCCATGCTTATCTTTTGCTATTCCCTAGCAAAATTAAACTACATGCTATGTATAACATCAAAACTAGGATTAGATTGCTTAGGCCTAAGTCATTTATTAAAAATAGAAAATTTCAACTAAGGTCCTAAAGTACGAAAACTCAACAGCACTCGGGTGGCTGCTAGAATGCAAACCACCCAAGTCCTCACCTTATTTGAAAAGGGAAGATACATTCTTTTATTGTTTTTCTTCTTTTCTAATTTTTTTGTACTTTTGGAGTTTGAGAGTTCCGGGATAACTTTTTACAGCTACCCAACCCGCCCAAGACTAGAAAAGGATTCTAAGTGCATCTTGCGAAATATTGAATGACTCACTAGGCGGCCGTTAAAACAAACTTCGGGTTTCTACGACCCTAAGTGACCTTGCCTAGAGGTTTATCTTTTCGAAAGGTAGTTTTCTCCCTACTTTTATTTATGGGGTCAACACAAGGGCGAACTCGGTGTATATCTCCCCAGTTTATTCTACTCCCCCACTTCTTCCCTAAGTGTTTTGGGAATTATTGTGCATTTTTTTTTTGTGAGCTGGGTTATGGACAACCGATCGATAAGCTGTTACCACTGACAACTTGTTAGCCATACTCGTGCGGTGAAGTATGGTTTTATTTATTTTTTATTTTCTCCTTTTTCTATTTTTTTTCTCTATATTTTTTTTTCTTTTTTCTTTTTTAAGTAGGTGGCTTTCCTGATTTAAGATTTACCTAAAGGCAGTACAATGAAAATGATCTTGTGACTAGGCTCTGGACAACCGGTCGATGAGTTTTTACCACCGACAACTTGCCAGCCATACCACCCTAGATAGTTCATTAGCTACCCAATTTCTGAAGAAACCACTGAAAAGTGAGTCAGTGCAAAAAAATGTGTGTAGATGCTTAGGCTTAAAGTCCCCCCAAATCAGAGGGTGAGTTGATAAGTCGCATACTTATCATTCCAATTTATTAGCAAAATTAAAAATGAATTTGAATTGGCGAGGACTCGAGACTAAGTCCACATTCAAGTGGACACCCGGGCTAATTAAGCCCGAAGACTTGAAGAGTTTAAGTGTTTAGGTCCTCTCGTATCATTTCCTAAAGTTAATTACTTCCAAATACCTAGGTTCTCTTTTTCTAATTTTTTTCTTTTTATATCTTTTTCAAACTTTCATTTTTTTTAAAGAAACTAAAAGAAATTCTACGGAGTCAACAAAATGATTTCAGGATTAAGTATCCACCCCCCATGCCTAAATGATGTAATGTCCTCATTGTAAAAATAAAGACATAAAAAGGGCAGAGTAAACAGAATATCACCTGAGTGTCTTAAAAATTTGGTCAGCTCCGCAAAGAGAAGAGTGTATACACATGCGCTAAGTTTAATGCCTTCAGCTAGGCATAACATACATACAAAGAAGAAATTGGGAATTCACAAGTGCGGGTCAAAATCAAAATCAAAATCAAAAGGTTGATCCTAAAACCCGTCTGCAGAAGATGTCCACAGATGTGGACCAGATTATGGTGATACCCATGCCCCAGGGTCGAGTGGTTCTATGGTTCTGGATGAAAATCACCCAGAATCAAAGGTTGTTGTGTTTGCGGGGCTGGGCCTGCAGTTTAGTGGTGTGCAACCCAAGACGAAAGTGTTGGACAATGGGTAAAGATGGTTCAATAGGTGCAGTTGTCCACTTAACATCTAGCTCAGAAAAATAACAGTTATTTTGAGCTTGGGTTGCACATGAAAGATATTGTAAGGGTCCTGGTAGAAAGTAGGTGGTTTCAGGTCAACAGGAACCCTTAGATCCAAAATCAAAGTTCCCTCAGATTTAGCTTCCCAGATTTTTAATTCCAACTTCCTATCCTCCGAAATCAATGTTTGTGGGACCTCTAAATCGTTGTACACCCCATCTAAAGTACCCAAGTCGAACAATTGTGGCTGAATTAGGATTGACTTAGGTTTGGTGATCTCAAAAATATCATCATTAAGTTCTTTAGGGTGTGTTTGAGGAATGGGGCTACTGATTGAATCATCAGGATTCGAATCATCCAAGTTAGCCCCAACATGATCATAATCTTCAATGATTGGGCTATCAAATAGTTCGTCACACTCCTCGAGCCCGATTGTCTCACTAGAATCCTCTTCCTTGAGTTCAAATGAGACTTCACCAAAAGATTCTTCACCCTCAAAATCAAAGAATTCATGATCCTCATTTATATATGTCTCAAAATCATATGTCATTTCATGGTTCGTGGAGACATATTTTTCGTCATTCCCTAGCTCTAGGATCTCGGGTGAGAAACTTGATTCATCCTCAAAGGGTTACTCTAGACCAACCTGGTTATCTTCAATATCCAAATATGTATCCCCTTCGACAGGCGCCTGAGCGGGTTCAGACATTGGCTCTCCTGAAGAGGGTTCATCTTGAGAATCATCCCAAGATTTGACTAATGCAACCATAAATTTCATCCTCAACCTCGACAACTTCCCAAGAAGAAACTCACCCAGGTCCTTGTCCCTAACGCTTTGGAGCAAATCCAATAAAGAGCTATTCAGCTCATCAATCATTTTGATCATAAGCTCCAATGCTTTAGTGCATGGTGTTGGCTGAGCTTCTAAAGATTGGATGGTGTTCCTTAAGTTAGCCAACACCCTATCCTAGATCTAATTCACCTGAACCAACTGGTTTGATTCAGGTTTGGGTTAAATCTAAGGGAGTCAAGATGTCGAGGTTCTTGGGTTCCTCCCTGATAGTAGGTCGTCTCGGGTTGTTCAAAGAATGGTGGTGACCTATATTCAATGGAGTACTGGGGAGGGTAGGTGTTATAATCATCATATCCTTCCTGATTTTAGATCGGGTTGGTTTGATCATCAAAGGATCGAGATCTATAATCATTGTAGATCTGGGAAGGATAGTAATCATAGTCTTGTTGTCCAGGGTTAGGCCCTAGACACTGAGGTCCGGATTCATATCCCCAATCAAAGTTATCTCGACCAGTGGATGGGTAATTACAAGTTAAGTCGGGATAGTAATCATCTTGGGGGTAAGTGGTGGTAGGAGGATAGGATGTGAAATGTGTGTAGGATGCGGAAGGGTACATGGTGAAGAAGGGAAATCAGAAGAGAAAGGAGCCTTACAATACAAAAATACAAGCCTGTCCTTAGGTTGGGTAGCTTAAAGGTCTACAGACTCTCAGAATCTATCATAAGATTATGGACAATTTACAAAAATACAAGCCTGTCCTTAGGTTGGGTAGCCTAAAGGTCTACAGACTCTCAGAATCTGTCATAAGATTATGGACAATTTACTCTACTTATGTCCAAGCAATCCAACCAGTTAGAAAGAGGGACTGGAGAGAAGGTTCTTCCTTTAGCTTGCACCTCCGGTTCCTAATGTACCCCCCAGCCGTGGTCGTTTGACGCTACTCCCCTAGCTAGACATCAGATTGACTAGTACAAGCAGGTTAATCATGAACAATCTCAATCTAGATCCCGATGAGTGAACCAGTCCTTAGGGCCAACGTCTAATCAATTTTAGTTAGGCTTGGGACAATGGTTCTTCAGGAATGTGATGGGCCCTTTAGATGGGTTGTGCCCTTAATGATCAGTTAAAATGTGTGTGCGTGCACAACCAGGGTTTTCAAACAAGGTTATTTGGTGATGTGCTTTTTAGGGTTCAACCTTGTTTAGTAGTGTAACGACCCGATTCCCGAGTCCCTACGAGACACGAGAACCGGACCGACTCGACTAATCCCAAGACCTAGTCGTCCAACGAGGAAGTAACCAAAAGAGCAGTAAAATAAATCACATTTAGCATGAATATAACTAACAGTAAGAAAGTACAGCAGTAAGGAAAGAAACCACTACAGTACATACCACCACAACAGTAGAACAACATTCATAACATAATATGAACTGCAGGTAAAGAAAAGTACTGTGGAAACAAGAACTACTCACTACAGTGGAACAAAAAGAGGTACAAGAGAACAGTGGTAACTCTACTGGACCCTACTCGGCCTAGCGTCCTCTGCAGCCGCTGACCCTGGCTGCTCAACACCTGGTCCTGAAAGGTAACGAGTGTAACACATCAGCAAAACGCTGAGTAGACTGGCAACTAAAACTAAAGAAAATAGTAGAGTGTACAGTAGCTGTTATGTTCTGTTACTTTCTTTATTTACGTCTTTCACTTGTCTCACGATTTCAATTATTCCTCAGATCCTTTACTTGATCTCGAATGTTCCTCGTGGGAATGATCTTGATTGCAGTCTTTTCCAAAAAGTAAAAGTAGCACGTGGTGCTCTCCTGGCCGGGAGAGTCCCCCGTGGTGATCCTACTCTCAGTCAGCCACCCCAAGGTCACGGACAGGCGTAACGGTGACTACGGCACGCGCGATAAACGCACAGTTAGCTAACCCGCACTGGCATGCGGTTAGTCGTTTCCGTTAACGGGTGCGCCCAAAGCACAGCACGGAACCAGTACAGGGCAAAGCCCTCTCAGTAACAGGGGTCCAACCCCTCCACAGTAACCAAATAGGGGCCTTGCCCCTCCACAGTCCGCGCACCCTCGCCTGACTACCCTGGTTTGCCCAGTGGGCCTAACAAGTCGGTGTAGGAGGCTAGCAGAACCCCGGGCCCCGTGGGGTAGCTAGTACCTCCCTACACTAGTAGCTCTCCTCGGTACTAAGTACACGAGGGCCAGCAAGTCGGTACAAAGTGGCTAGTCCTAACCCCGGGTCCCTGGGGCGGCTGGCTCCGCTCTGCACTAAATAGGTACAGGTACTTCCCTTGGCACTACGTACCCAAGAGACAGCACTTTACCACGTCTTTCTTTCTCAGTTCCATTCTTTTCTCTTTCCAGGAGTTCCACTCCTAATTCCCCGTAGGGTTCCAGTTCTTTTTAACTCAGCACATTCAGGTTTCACCTTCCCAGTTTCACATTCATACATCCCATATTCCCAGACATGCTCATTTATTCATAACAGGCAGTTGTTAAACCAATTTACAGGTAGCTATTATTTCCTTTCCACATTTTCCAAGACTGCAGTTATTCATATATTCCACTAGTTCTTCCCATCCTAGGATTCATGCCATACCCTAGGATCTATTATACAATCTAGTTTTCCAGCCCTAGGATTCATGCAACACCCTAGGATCTACCATTCATTCTAGTTTCTCATTCCTAGGATTCATGCAATGTCCTAGGTTCTATTTATGGTTCATAATTAACAGATTATACTAATAAACTTAAAAGCCACTCTACCGGTTACAACAGGAGTACTGGGGGTGTGGTCGGGAATCCCGCGTACCTCCGCAACCCCCGAGACTGCAATGGAACGGGGTCCTATCACAAGGATCAAACACAAGGAGTTTCTCAAAATAGTACATAGCTACTGTAGATGGGTAGAGGATTTAATTTCGAAAAGAACGCAACTCGAAACGTGGAAAACGGGACCCGAACGGGTCGAAAACCACGAAAAAGTGCAAAATCAGACGTCTGGAACTTCTTCCAGACGTCTTAAAAAGGTGGATCAGGGATTACCTTGCTCTGCGTGGGCTCTCAGACATCCAGAAGCCTACGGGGGCGTCTGGCCTAGCTCCCAGACGTCCGATGGTCACCCCGGACGTCTGGATGTCGCTCCCGTCGTCTGGTGATACAGCCAGACGTCTGATTCGCGTTGGATGGCGAATCACTGAACCTACGCGTACCCATCTCTCTCTCTCAGTACGGTCAGTCGAAGAAAACGAAGAAGACGAAAATAACTCACCTTTCAGACATCTGGACAGTCTTCCAGACGTCGTTCCCGTCGTCTGGCTAGAAGCCCAGACGTTTGATTCTGGAAAAGTTTCCAGAACCAGGGTGCAACTCGCCCTCCGCTCGTGAAGCCCGGCCGCACCGTGTCTCGTCCGACTGCTGCTCAAACTGCTGCAGTCCCCCCCCCGCGTCGCTCCAAGCCCGCTGCGCCCCCCGCCGGCCGGCCCTAGTAGCCCCGGCAAGCTCGCCCTCACGGTCAAGCGCCTCTTCCATGCGCAGCACCTCCTCCCATGCTCACCGCGGCTGTCGCTGCCGCCGCTCACTCGCGCTCGCTCTTGTGCACTGGCTGGAAGGAGAATAAGAAGGGGGCGGAGGTGACGGGAGTGAGGGAGAGGGCGTGGCCTTTTAAGGCCACACGAGGAGGAGAGAGTGAGCGGATAGGGTGGGTCTGCGGCTGCAGGAGAGAGGGAAAAAGAGAGGGAGAGAGAGCGTACGCAGGTCTGCACGCTCAGGCACGCAGACGAAACACGCGTGCCAAAAATAACCGATTCCCAGACGTCTGGAAGTGGTTCCAGACGTCTGGGCCACTTCCCAGACATCTTAAAAGACATCTGAAGTGCGTGTTCATAACAAGTAGCTTTTAGGGTTTAATTCTTAGGTTGGTTCAATCAAGGTTTAGTAGAACACTCCAAGTTTTGAAAGCGCGAGTGATGATATGTTCCTTTAAAAATAAAAAATAATGTGGAGTGCCTGGTTCAACCCTAAGAATCAACCCTAAGTGGCAAGCTACTTGGTGGATCAGTTTTAGATTGAGTGGTGCAACCCAAACAGCTCAATCAATTGGCCTGTTGCACCACTTAGTTTAAGGCACACAAGAATGTTTAACATATTCAGATTTCTACTCACTTATGTGTATTGAGTTGAAGTGTACCGGATCCACAGGTCAGATCCCGATTAAGTGGTAGAATCAAAGTGATTGTGCTCCTTAGGATAAGAAGTTGTGGATGTTAAGTGTGTAGCTTTCAGAAAATCCCACAATCAGATAACACTTTTTTCATTTTTTATTTATGTGGATGGTGAGGTGACTGGAGGTGGCAAACAAATAACCAAATCAATCCTAGGGTTTATAAAAAGTACTTAAGTTGATTTGGGTTTGAGTTATTAGGTTATGGAATGAAAACTAAGGTGGGGGTGGTGTGGGGGACACTTACAAAACACTCTACCTACACTTTATTCCGGTCTACCACACTTGGATCTCCATGCTAGGGTACCTGCAAGACAATAGATCATAGATAAGCAGGGTTAGTGTTATGTAAATGCAAAGAAGCATAGAAAATAATAAAGTAAATTCCGTTGCCTCCTCGGCAACAGTGCCAAAATGGTTGCACATGTTTTGCGTGTTAGAAATCGGGGTTACAAGTAACCCATCATCGTAGTTGCAAAACACGTCGATCAGATAAAATTTATACCGAAACTCGAAAGGAGTCCCGGGTCAAATACAGGGAGGCGACGTTTACTTTATTTGAAAATTGCGCTTCGATTTGTTTCTTTTTGGTATTTTAGGGTTTTATTATTTTTTTGTGTTTTTGAAATAAAAGACAAGCAATCACAAGATAGAGATGGAATAAAATGTGATGTATTGCATTAATGTCTGTTACAATAATCTACAAAAGCATAAAAAGAGAGGGAGGTGAGAGGAAATCTCCCGAATCGGCTGTTCGGCGAGACAACGGTGCCTGGCAGAAGCTCGGACGAAGGAGGTGAGTATGATGATGGAGGTGAGATGCAGAAGGACGTCAGGTTGAGAAAAGCTTCGGCGTGGCTCCAGAATGGAGGTGAGAAGACGGAGATAATCTGCTACCAGAATGGAGGTGGGAGGACGGCTCCAAGGCGACCTATGAATAGGGATGGGAAGTTGGAGGAATATTTGGTGGGGCAGAGGTTCGCTACACTAATAGGTGCCTTGGGAGCTTGAGAACAAGCTCTAATGGAGCGTTAGTAGGCTTGATAGAGCTTGGGAGTAGGTGGGAGTAGAGTAAGTAGAGATGGCTTGGAAGGGAGGGAGTGTAGGTCCTTTTATAGTGGAGAAGAGGTAAAAATAGGTATGGGACCATTAATGACATCCAGGCCGTCGCTGGAAGCGTTGCTGTAGGTAGCTCATGCCCGCTCACGCCCACAGCTGGCTTTGCTGGCACGCGAAGAATTAGTGACGGTTGTAAGCGTTGCTGTACGTCTAGCTCATGTGTCGTTGTAGGCTAGCTCATGCATCGCTGTAGGCCAGCTCATGCGTCGCTGCTGCGCGCTGTCCCCGCCTCTCTTTGTCGTGCACGCTCACGTGCTGGCGCTGCACTGTGCACATGCGCGCCTGCGTGCGTACGGTGGCGCGTGAGTGTGTTGGGAGTCCTAGGCTGCACCACGTAGCACAATCTGGGCCGTCCATCTTCTTTTTGTTGTAGGGGCTGCTACAAAGGTCAGATTGAGTCGATTTTCACGCCGTTAAGCTACGATCATCGACCCAAATCCATCTGTGTGGTTGGATTTTTCACTTGAAGCTTCAAATTATGTCGCCTAGTCCCTTGGTCGTTGATCTTCCTCGAACTGCATATGGTGCTACGGGACTCCGATCGAGGTAATTTCAGAGGCATTTGACTCCGATCGTCGTCTTGATCAGATCTGTATGGTTGGATCATCAATCCGAGGCTTCGAAATAAATATCATTATCTCCTGACCACAAAAAGGATGCAATTGACCTCAATTATATACAACTACTCTAAATGCAGAATGATGCATGATATGCAATATTTATAACATGAAACATAAATCTAAGCCTAGGAACATGCATTAATAGGTATTTTACCCTCAATAAATGTGTTTATATCAGTGTCCCCCTCCTTAGAGTATCAAATCACTCGGGCAAACGCTAATACTATTGTTTCAAAGCGAGATAGGAGGTTTTACACCGATAAAGAGATCGATGCCTATAGCCTTAAGGATCCAAGTCCTAGTGCAGTGCCTACCGTGCATGCTCAGTGTAGGAAGTGTGCATCACACCGTGAAAAGTGATTTTCTTTTGAAAACCACAATCAAGTTATTCAAACACTTCCTATATATTTTATTTTCTTTTCGAGAAGCAATGTGACCACTTGATTAATCTTTTCAAGTCAACTTAAGTGGTCTTCTTTAATTATATCCAAATGCAATGCGTGTACAGATAATTGATGCAAAAGATAGGAAGTACGTACCTTGCTCCAACACTCTTCGATGCAGAAATGCATGCAATGCAGTAAGAAAATCTAGATGCTGCTTAAGCAATCCTAGCTGGTTGTCCTAAAGATATGTAGCTTCTAGCAGGTAGTTCGGATTTATTTTCTTGTTTGTTTTTTTTATATAAATGCGCAATCAAAGGAACTAACTAAAAATAAACCTAGAGTCTAAAGAATCAGAGACACTCCCCCAAAAATTGGCTCTAGAGTATAAGGGCGAGAAAATAAATAACTAAACTAAACCTAAAGAATCTACTCTAAAATGTTGAGTCAAAAGTCTAAGAGGAAGAATCCTCCTAGATGGTCCTTCTCACGTCTCCACACATGTGGATCAAGGCCCACAAGCTCCTATGATTATCTCCATGTGTGAACGTTGCTCAAGGTCAACATCGTCTCTCAACTACGCTTGTCACTTCATCAGATTCCTTGCACAGAAAAGATAAAGAATGATCAGATAAATGCGTAATTCAGAATAATCAGAAATAAATTCAGGTGAATTTATTGCGTTGATTGCCTCCCCGGCAATGGCGCCATTTTATCGGAGGATTTTCACTTGTAGAAATAATGTATCAGAGAAATATGTCATTGCAGTAAAATCACATGGTGGAAAATCCCGAACAAAGATATTTCAATAAAACTAACCAAAAAGAGTTAGGTTGTATCCATAGGGAGGAACGACTGCAATAAATTCATGAGTATAGAGCCATCATGTTTGCAGAAACATTTGCGAAATTAATTTAATGAATTTGATGCTTTGAATGTCACTTTCAATTTCATGAGAAGTTCAGGGCTATTTATGTAAATTTCACATCATAAATTAAGCTCCTAAAAATACGTGGATGATGCACGTGTAGTGGCAGAGTATGTTATTTTTAATTGCATGCCATTCTTAATCCAATTTCAATGCAAAATGAGATGAATTACAATAGCTAAACAAATATGAGAAAGAATAAGTATGATGCCAAAATTTCACCCTAATTTAATAATCAAAAATCAAAAAATGAGTTTTGGCAATGGCATTTGTCGTAAATTTTAATTGGTCCTTCACTGTAGAGAAATAGGGGAAAAACTTCCCTTGCTCGCACACAGAGGAGAAGGCACGTCTGGAGGAGAGATGCCAAGGGGAGGATGGCCGCGAGGAGGGCGTTCCGATGGTGGTGGTGGCACGGCGATGAGGAGGACCGGCGGCGACGGCGGCTTGTTGGTGTGCAGGTCGTTGGTTGATGGCGCAAATGGTGTGGATGCACTCGTGAAGGCGAGGGGAGCATGTTGGCATCATCGGTGCGGAGTTTCAATGCCCGTGGACATGGCTGCATTTTGGGTGGTTTGGGTTCCTTCGGTTGGCAAAGAGGAGGAAGAAGAAGAAGAAGAAGAAGAGGGCGTGTGCATAGCTGGCAGTGCTGGCTACTTTGGCTGTGGGCGCGAGCGCGCACGCGCATGCAAGGAAAAGCATTGTGGCTGCACGTGTGGTGGCTGTGCGTGCGGTGAGGAGGCAGGTGGCACGAAATGGTGGTGTGTGCAGCTGAGGACATGGTGTTTATGGTGGTGGACTAGTGATGGTGGTGATGTTCTCTGTCACAAAGCACCATAGGTTAAAGGCAGATTGCAGGGTCGACGGTGGAGGTCGCTCAAGCCACGGTGCGCGCTTTAGTTTCACGGTGTAGGCGAGAGGGCCACGGTGGAGAGGGTGGAGGTGATGATGAAGCACTGGAGAAGATGATCCTCTCTTTTAAAAACAAAGTCCACCTGTTTGATTCCTCTACCGGAAGCTTCTCCAACCACTCATGATCTTTGCGAGTGGTTGGAACAGATGGATACGCGCTGGCAGTTCCCATCAGATGTCTGACGTTAACTCCAGACGTCTTAAAACATGTAGAAACAGGAGCTTGTGGTGGCAATTTCCCAGACGTCCATACTAATCTCCAGACGTCTAATAGATGCAAAAATGCACGTCTGAACTCTTTCACCTAGCCTGCATTCATCAAATAAATTATATTATCATATCATATGTTATTAATTGTAAAATTAGAACATAAAATTAAATGCAGGCTAAGGTGAATTGCCATTTAACTCCTACTCAATTAACAATTAAGGACAACTAATTAAAGAGTACTTAAGCCAAATAATGGTCCACAAAAGTGGACTTATCAACCTTAGACATCTTCCTCCATTAGATTAGGATTTACTGCTTTCTAGAATAGCTATAGTGATAATTAGAGTAGTCTAGGAGTAGGAGTAATTAGATATTTGTGTGATGATTGTTAGTGTAGTTTAGGAGTAGAATTAGAGTAGAAATCACCCTTGCCTCCTCAGATCAATTCAAATCATAGGAGAAGAATTCATTCTATTCCATTGATCATTAATCTCCCCCTTCACACCCCCAATTCATTTTCACTGACTTCCACTTGTTTTTCCATCGATCACCCATCCATTAGAGCACTAAATCAGACCTGATTGTCTTGAGTATTCAGATTTGATTTGGGAACTCATAATCCACTTGAGAGACTCCCCACCCATCTCATCAAATTAACAAAGTCCTTCTATTTGTTTTTAATGCGAATCTGAGAATTTGGATTTAACTTTAGTGTTTTCATTGTGAGATTTCAATTCTCTCTTCATGCTATCTATCACATAAGAGATATAACAAATCTAACTTATATGTGATTTTCAAGCTTTCCTCGAGAGGGAATGAATCCCAAATTTTTCAGAGATTATTTGAGACATTTTTTATGTCGTTTTATCGCATTGAAATCCTAATGTGTACCTCACCTTACATTATCTATAATGTAAGGTGAGATACACATTAGGGCTTCAAGATATTTTTGGGGATCTCTGATTTGAATTTACTAATGGTTTTCTCGATCCAAAGAAGATTTTTCAGACTTTATTCATGAGTTTTTGAGGTCTTGATGGTGGTTGTACCATGTGAATATGTTTCTGAAAAGGTTTTCATTGCTTGAATTTGAGATTTTTGATTCCAATCCCCCATTTCAGTACATTAAACATTTGCTATAGCAGTAACATTTTAAGGGATTCACCCCTACTTCAAGCATAGGAGAGTTTTAACATGATTTCTTAATGGAGTTCATGATCTGATTGGATTGTATTTATTCTACTGTCTATAGTAGAGTAGGATGATTCTATTAGAAATTTATATTGTTGGATTTCAATCTCCATTGATTTTCAAGTGATAAATCCTTTTGAAAAAGATTGTGATGTTTTTTGGAAAGGAATTCAAGTGAATTGAATCCTTATTGTGATGATTCACCTTTATACTGTCTATAGTGGAAGGTGAAAATCATATAGGAATTTTGATGCACTCAAGCATGTGGTCAAGGACTAGAGTTGATATTGTAATGGATTTTTGAACCTAATTAGACCTGTTGTGGCTTTGGAATTTCAATTCAAGAGCTGCAGCAGCCTTGGAAACCACTATGAAATCACATAGGACGTCTAAGGGAATTTTTAACCTTCTGAATTGGGTTGCTGCAATTGTTGCTGCTGCTCTGCTGAATTCTAGCAGCAGCACTGCTGCTATTATATGGAGTTGTTGCTGCAGCCATTGAAGCTGTTGGATGGTCTGAAACGTAGGACAGTGATTGGGATTGGTGTTATTTTGAGAAGCTGACATGTTTTCTAGTATTGGAACTTCATGTACAAGCATTTGCATATCTGTTAGTGTTTTTAAATTTCATCTGGATTGCTTGTAATCTTGTTTAAATCCCTCTTTGTCTGCTACATTTAGTACCTAACTATCTAAAATGAGAAATTAAGGTCAAAATTAACTAAAAATCATTTTTAATTGGTTGAACACCTCCTATTTGTCTTGCTCGATGTCTTGAAATGTTTTAATCACTTTTCCAGCCTTTAGTTTAAAATTCTAGGCCTTAGGATCCACTTAACAACCCTTTGAAGGCCTAGAATTGAGCTCACTTTGTTTAAAAATAAAAATAATTTACAAAATTTAAAAAAATAAAATAAACTTGTCTTGATGAAGATTAGGTATATTTTTAAGTACATGTCAAGTTTCAAGGCATTCTAAATCCTCGGTTTGGTAGAACATACCAGCCGACGGTTCAGTCTACCTTAAAATTTAATAAAAGACCTCAACTATTAAAAATCCCAAAAGCACTCTATTCTTCTCATCCATTTCTTTCTTTCTCACCTCCTACCTCTATAAAACACATAAAACCCATAAAAAGAAGAAAAACCTCAAAAATACACAAAAACACTTTGTATACTATGTATATACATGTAAATATAAGGTATATATTAAGCTATCTATGTAAATAATGTAAAATATATCTATAAACTGTATAAATAACTTATATATATATATTCTATACTGTAAATTAAGAATTTAAGAAACTTATTATTTATATAACTTATTTGTATAATTAACTATTAATTTAATTAACATATATGTACTATAAGCTACATAATTATAGAAACCTTAATAAATTAACTTATTTATAAGTAACATTGTGCATACGTAATTATATATATATATATATATAATGTACATTAATATGCCTGTAACATAATTTAATTAAATATATATAATAAATAATGAATTTATTAAGTTACTAGCTAAGTTATTAAATTAAATCAAAATAAATTAGTATATTAAGTTATAACTGAGTTAATTTATATTGTATATTTGTATTATTGTATTTTAAGTAAATTACACTAATTTAACTACGTTTATAATATATTATACTATTTAAAAACAACATTACATGGATAACACCCTGAAATCACCTATTTAAATGTAAATAAATTAAAATAAATCGTGTAAAATACAATAAAAATGTGTATTAAATACTTTAATGTGTATATTAACTCTGTACAGGGTCAATTAGATCATTAATTAATTTAACCATTAATTAAGAAATAAACCTTATAATCAGTATGTATAAATCATGAATTGTAGCTAATTTATTTATATAGTAAATATAATTATTTTTGTAGATAAACTAAATAATTATATAGCCCTATATAAATGCTTTCCAAATATATATTTTTAAAAATGGAATTAATTTGGGCCCTCAAATCGAGGGCCAAATACAGCAAATTAAGCACACGACTTTACGTGGAGCAGCGCCTGTGGGGCACTTAAAATAGCGCATCATCGGGAGTTTTAGAGCTCCCACAGTGCCATTTAAGGAATTCCTTCCCTCGACTATCTAGTCGTCACGAGAGTTGGGCGCCGAAACCCCCCTCCCCCCTCTTACGAGCATATGTCTTAGCATTGACCATGGTTTGTGATGAGATTAATGTGTGTGCAGTGCGAGTTGGGAGCCTAGCACTGTGCATGGGCCTGTGTGGGCCCAATATTGAGTATTAATTGGACGCTAAATGGGATAATTAACGAATTAGGGTGACATAAGTAGAGGTCTGGTCCCACTCGAAAGGATACTGTGTATCCCTTGAAAAAGTCGCCCGCCAATTAAATACCATAATTTTGTCATTAAGAACAGTAATGAGTGCCTAATTACAAAAATTCGCTAAGTGTTGAGGGTCTCCTGAAACGACCAAGTGTAGAGAACCTATAGAGAGGCTTAGAAAAGAAACTAAGTGTCAAAAGAGGCCCTGTGCTGTGCTGTGCATACTACTATAAATAAGCATATGTAGTATAAATATCTATACTGTATATAAGTATAAATGTATAGTATACTGCAAATAAATAATGTAATAAGAAGTATACGTTAGAGTATAGTATATTGTTTGAGCTCTTATATGTGATATATATAACACTAAGGGCTTTAGTGACAAATACATATGTCACTGTATAGAGGTATGTATGTTAGAATAAGTAGTTTTTGCCTTAAGTAGTGTAAATATGTTACTAAGGTTACACTGACTTTTATATATGTTACTATAGATAGGATTATATGTCAGTATTGACCCTATTTTTACCTTAGCTTATATATATACTTTTTCCTTAGGTTTAGTGACGTTTCTATATGTCGTTGTACATACTAAATATGTTACTATAGATGTTAATATATTAAGTTAGGTTAGTATGATCTATATTATAGCATATTATTGAATAGATATGTAAGTATTAGTATTATAAGCTATAAATAGATAGTATCTAGTATTTAATTAAAGTGTTTGATGCTGGTTTGTAGATAGATGTTTGCAAGTATTTTAGTTCATTCTTTTGTACATAAATTATTTCATTCTTTCATTTATTAATTCATTCATTCATATTTGTACATAAAACCAATCTTTTTGGAATTAAAGAATAATATTGGATGTAGAGAGATGTATATTAATAACTGTCTCCCAGTGAACGACTTGGAATAAACCAGTCAAAATTAATTAATTAAATAAAATTGATACAACAACAGTTTGTATTTGTGACATAAACTACAACAACAACGTTTTTTATACGAACCGATGATCGATCGCTTCATATTTCTGGTGCTATTGCCAGGGATTAAAACCTGACAACAGTGCTTTGTTGTGAGTGTTTGACTAGATGTCGCAGAAGGTCGATTAGGTATGCCCTTGGTTACACTCCCTATTAGGTACTTGGGTCTACCTCTGAAGTGTTCTAAGCTAAAAAAAAGTGATTGGAATGTAATGTTTGATAAAATTGCAATCAAATTGGAAGGTTGGAACAGCCGCTACCTGTATAAGGAGGGTAGACTCACCCTCTTGAACTCAGTGATAACCTCCATCCCCATTTTCCTTTTCTCTCTATTCAAAGCACCTAAATCTATTTGGAAGCGCATTGATATTTTGAGAAAATGCTTCTTTTGGAAGGGTAAGCATGAGGGGAGTTTTTTTTAGCCCCTGAAGTGGGATCTACTGTCCAGGCCAAAAAAAAATGGTGGTTTGGGGATTAAGTCTCTAAAAGAATTCAATGAAGCTTTGCTCCTTAAATGGGCAATCAAGCCTTTTAACAGTGACAGTAAGAACTGGGCAATCTTGATTGGTGATAGCTATGGCAAGCCACACAACTCGCTGAACAGACTTCATCCATTCAGATCGTCTCCATTCTAGGCTTCTGTGGTGTAGGCCATAAGGAACAACTAGCAGCTGTTCCAGCCGGTCCTTGGTGATGGCATCTCCTTCAAATTTTGGCAGGAGGAGTGGTCAACTTTTGGCGTGCTAAAAAATGCATATCCAAAAGCATACGCAACTGCTGAGGACAAATGGGAACCAGTCAACCATTGTTGGTTAGAATCTGATGCGTCCTGGTAGATTGAAGGGGCAACTTCCAATAGGGATGGCACCATAACTTGGGAAGAGAAGGCAAGGCTGTAGCTAGACTTGAAGGCATTTAGACCGGTGGCTGGACTGGAGGATCACTACAGATGGGAGGGGATCTTCACCCCAGCTAGACCATATGACAAGATCAGACTTTTGTCTAACTCGAAGGAGGCAGATCTGATAGCAAGAAAGCTATGGCTCTTGAAAGTTCCAACAAAGCTCCAAATCTTCCTATGGCTATGTAGGAGAGATGGATTGGTTACAGGAGATCTTAGGCATAGAAGGATGAGCGTGGCACTACAATCATGCTTGCTTTGTGGACTTCCCATTGACAGCTCTAGGCACATCTTCTCATCGTGTGTGGTGACGGATATGATTTGGAGGAGAGTATGCGGAGAGCCACTACCCACGTGGGACTTGCTATGAAAAAAATTCTTGACAAAGGATACCTTGCATAAACATATGGCAACAGTGATGTGCATTTGGAGAGAGACAAATGAGTTTTTATTTCAGGAGAGGCCAATTTGTGTGGAACAAATTATAAATGCATGATGGTCCCTCATACGTATATGGGGATCCATTTTGTAAACTCATTTTTTTATAACTAATAAAATTCTCTCTCAATCACTATCGTAGTATGATAGCTTTCCTTGTTGTTTCAAAGAAGATATTATTTCCAGCCAATCTACAAGTTGAAATTGAACTACAAAGGTACATGAAAGCTTGGTCACATGAACTCTATCATAATGCACAGGTCAACTACATTGAATCCTCAAAATCGTTCAAAATCCATGGAAAACAGGGTGGTTGCTGCTCTCAACAGCAACTCATGTGTTGTTGCAATTCAGATTTAGCAACTAATGGCTGATCAAATGATGGATCGATGTCTTAAAATAGAAATGCAGCTACTTCAACAGCTGCTGTTGTTGTTGCTGTGTGATTCCCAGTAGCTACTGCTGCACTAAAATTAGAGTAACAACCATATAAATGTTGCTACTATGCAGCATTTGATATATTGATTTGGGAGATTTACTGACAATCACATGTTTAAACATCCATATAAAAACTGATTGGACTCCAAACTCATTTTGAGATTCAAATCCATGCGTAAAAATCCTCATCAAATGCAACATCTCAAACCTCTCTCAGAAGATCAGATCTAATGTATCTGATAAAAATCTCATATGAAATCACCTCAAATTCATTTCAAACATCTTGAAAACAAAAATTCATTTCCCAAGAATATTAAAAATCTGATTTGATCTCCATCTTACAATATGGACGATGTTCATCTCAAGATTTTAGTACATGAAAAATCACCCATCCAACTTTTCAAATCACATAAGATAAATCCCAGTAAACTCAAATGGAAATTAGAGTTCACAAAGTCGACAATAATCCTAATCTAATGCTCCTTTTATGTCATGGACAACATAAAGAAGAGAGATTAGATCGGGCTATGAATGCATTCACATTTCAATCTGAAACTCTAATTAATGTCAAATCAAAACAAATATGAAACAATTTGTGATTCAGCTCAATAAAAACCAAACTAGGGTCATTGTAAGCAAATGAAATGAATGAGATGACCCTTAAATGTGTTTGAGCATGAATTCAAATGTAAAAGCTAGAAAGCTTCCAAATCTGAATTCAACTCTCATGGAGGGGTGAAACATGATGTAAATCATCAAGGGAAGAAGGTAACAATGATGCGAAATGATGGGGGAGGTGTATGATCAAATGCAAACGAGATGAAAATGCCTCTCCGAATTGATCGGAGAGGACGAGGTCGCTCTAAACTAAATTACTTCTAACCTATGCTAATCCATCACCAAATTCATAATCTAATCTACTCTAGCTAAACTACATTACACTAATTGCTACTCTAATTACTATAGAAAGTAAGAAAATCCTAATATAAAGGAAGAATGGGATGTTTGGCCTATAGCTGGTCACTGCAACGACAAAGGGTGATGAGGAGGTCTCCAGCGAGTGAATGAGGTCCCTTGATCCACAGCAGGTTGCTGTGGCGATGAAAGTTGAGGAGGAAGAACCACTCCCCCGTCATAGGCACAATTGATGGAGGAAGAAGAACTAGAGAGTGGATGATGATCAACTCAGTGGGGGAGGGAGTCGATCCTCTTGGACACGAGCTCAAGTGGTAGCTTATATGGGCGTGAAAGGTGATCAGGTCATCATGAGGTATTATTAGGCTACTAGGGCTTGGGCGATGGGATTAGCTTGAGAGGGGCGTAGGAAAGTCCATATCAAAATCCCACCATTAGATGGGATCTGAGGTGAGGGGTGATTCTACGTGCGAAGGCATGCGAAGCTTTGATTTGGATCAGCTATAGATCAAGGGACATATGGAGGCGACGACCCTGATTGCTCAAGTTCATGTGAGTGAACAATGACTCGCCGGCTTCAGTTGTATTGGGATATTTGCCAAGACACCCTTTAGGCGAAATGGTAGATAAATTTCACATAGGCCCAAGAGTGGCAAAGAAGTCTTGCAGTGCGGTCCCTGTGGTTTATAAAGTGGCCCCTAGTGGCTTGCAATTAGGTCCTTGAGGATTTTAAATGTAGAAGAATGTCAATGACCTAAGGACAAAAGTGAAAAATCATTAATGCAAGGTCTTAATGATATCCAAATGCAACCAAGTTGTTATTGAAGCTCAATTTAACATTTAGGAAGCTGATTTTACTTTCAATTTGAACTTTTGCACCCAAATAGGATCATTATTTTACATTTAGGAAGTGTTCAATTAGCAATTGGATCATTATTTTACATTTTTAAATATAATATTCATTTTATGACCTAATTATGCATTCTTAACACAAATTTGCTGTTTTAGGACATTTTAGTTATTTTTCACACTTAATCCATTTCTTATGTTAATTATGTAGTGTTTAACGAAGTTTCTAGCTTAACTTGGGCATTTTAGCTATGATGAGCCACACCTCATCAATTGTCACCATAAAAACAGTGGTCATTCACAGGTGGAAAAGTCACTATTCTCGATGGTGATTTGTCGACCGTTATCAGAAATAACGGTTGGCAATAAGTTGGTCATTAACTTAGCTACATGGGAGCTAGGTGGTTGACACCATTCTCGACCGTTTATAATGGTCAAGAATAAGAATATCGTCGACCGTTTTGAAATAGACGGTCGGTGATAACCTCCTCGGAAATTATCGAAAGCAAAAAGATATTTTCAAATGCATTCCTCAACCGTTTAATATTCAACAATCGAGAAAAAAGAAGGAAAAAGCCTAGTGTGACCCGGACTCCTTCCCCTTCCTTTCTTGTTCCTTCCTCCGCGAGAACCATAACACCATCAACCTCTCCGTCAAGTGCTCCTCCTCCTTTGTCGATTCCAATGACCCTCCTCTTGCCAACAACCACACACACATAGTCCGGCAACCCCCCTTTAATAAGTGCTCCTCGCCCCCTCCTCTTCGATTTCACATGGTCGGCCCCTCCCTCGACGATCACCACTGCCACTACCAAGACCTCACCACCGTCAATACCACGACCACCTTCCCTTCCTCATGCCACCACCACCACGACCGCCTCACCACCAGCAGCACCTCCACATCGACCACGACCCACACCACGTCTACAACCACCGCCACCTCCATAGTTGCCTGCCAACATCACCACTAGTACCACCTCCTCCTGCCACCACCTCCTCCTCATCCCACCACCACAACCACAATTTCCCCACTTAGGCTTAGTTTAATTTAATTTTTTTAATGTAGTACTTAGTTAGAGATTTAATTATGAATGCAAGTTATTTTTAATTGCATTGTATTGAAACAATTAACATGTTATTAGTTTATAATGAAATTTTGGTTAAATGTTTAGTTAATTTAGTTTAGTTAAATTGTTACTAATTGTTATTTGTGGGGTGTGCCTACATATGTAGTGGTTACTTGTTAGGTGTTCCCACTCTTAGTTTCGTTAAAATGTTTAGTTAAATTTGCATTTAATTTATAGAAGTGAAATGTGGGGTGTACCCACATCTGTTACGATGCACTTTTGTGTAAGCAAGATTCAAGAGAAATCCCATATTATAATGGAAACTCTACTGAAATTTTCCAGCTTAGGATTTGCATGTTGGTATAGGTTTAGGGTTTATGATTAGGTTTTACATTTTGGGTTTATGGCTTTGTGTTTAGGGTTTAGGATTATGATTATTTATTTTTAGGCTAGGTTTTAGGGTTTAGTGTTTAAGGTTTAGGGTTAGGTTTAGGATTTTTTTTTTTTGGGGTTTTGGTATTAGATTTTGACTTTTGGATTTAAGTTATAAGGTTTTTATTTTAGATTTAGGGTTTTTTAGGGTTTAAGTTTAGGGTTTTATTGAATTATGACTTAGGGTTTTATTTTTATGATTTTGGGTTTCGATATAAAATTTAGAGTTTATGTTTAGTTTATGTTTTTTTAGGTTTAGTCGTTCAATTTAAGGCTTAGTACTTTTATGTTTTGCGGTGTGAAGAAATTTATTGATTAAATTTAGAACCATTTTAAATTTAGATACACACACTTGCACAAATTTAGATGCACCTGATGACAAACAATAGGAGTTCTAACCCAAAAGGTATAGGTTGTGAGAGAGATATAATTGTGTCAAAATGCATGCCCGTTGAGACTTATGATCATGTTATACCGACAATGCAGGGTATATATATACTTCACTTATATGCATGATGTTTTGTCTTTATAGCATGCCATAAGAGTCGTCGTCCTTAGTTCAAAGAAGTTCTAAACTATGGGGGGTCCTTGAAGATTTGATCACAACTTAGGGTTACTTCTTGGATGTAGCTAGTGTTTAGAGAAATTTTAGTTGCATTTTATCACTCTTTTCTGGTATACTAACTAATCTTAGCTCCGTTATTGAAGTGCCCTTTAATGGGGGCTATTGAAAATGTAGTTAAGGTTAGTCTTGGGGGGTATATTGGAGAAGTGAGGGGAAATGCTGCCAAAATTTCTCCAAACACTGGTTGCATGTAAGAAGTAACGTTGTGATCAAATCTTCAAGGATGGGCTATCAAGTGAAAATCTTCTTAAAATACACATTTTTTCCTTATTCGAATCTAACTTATGAGTGGTTGTCATTGGCATTGAGGTTAATTATCATGAATAAGTCATGGATTAGTCTGAGTAATTCAAATTACAACGAATACAAGAATGGAGTCATTTTATTTTTGGAGTGGGCATTTAATGATGATAGAAAGACATTTAAATGAGGAGAATTCCTTCAACTAATTTTATGCCCATGTAGACATTGTTTGAATGGGTTTTTCCATGACCAAGACAGTTTTTGAGCATGTGATATGTAATGGTTGGTGGCAACATTACATAAATTGGACAGCTCATGGTGAGCAAATCACAGGAGAATTGACGCTTTTGAAGAAAGTGATGATAATCAAGGAGATAGATTGGATGAAATGTTAAATGATATGAAAGCAGTAGACCCTAAGGATGTTGATGACAATGATATATTACGAGATTGTAATGAGTTTTATGATGCAGTCAAGGTAGCAGAGGATCCTATTGCTCCTAGAATAATGTCAATGTTGAAGTTGTCATTCCTTCTAAAATTGTTTTAGATGAAGGTGGTGAATAGAGCCATAGTAAAATTAATGTCTGAAGTCCTTGAATTCATTAGGGAGCTACTGAATAATTCTGCTGGGTACCTTGGGTTATGGTATGATGCGAAGAAGCAGATACATGGGCTCGAACTGAAATGCGAGAAGATTGATGCCTGTCATAATAACTGTGTCCTATACAGAAATGAATATTCAGGGTTGACTAACTGTCTTGAATGTGGTGAGGAGAGGTATAAGGCGGGTAAGTTAACAAACACAAGCATGAAGAAACAACTGGAGAAGGTTCTCCATTATTTTCCACTGATCCCTAGGCTACAATGCCTATTTATTTCCAATAAAATAGCAAAACTGATGACGTGACATCAGGATAATAAATCCAAAGGTGGACGCATCCGTCATCCAACAGATTCTGATGAGTGGAATAGATTTAACAAGAATCATGCATGATTTGCAGAGGAGCACGGAATGTGAGACTAGAGGTTGCAAGCGATGGATTCAACCCATTCAAGAACATGTATCCATCATATTCCATATGGTCGATGGTCATGTTAACTTATAACTTACCTCCATGGCTATGCATGCAATCTGCATTCATGATGTTGATGCTCCTTATCCCAAGACCTAATGTCATGACCCGATCCCAGATCCCTACATGACCCAAGATCGGCTCGCTTCGACTAATCCCAAGAACTAGTCATCCAACAAGAAACAACCAAATAACATTCAACAAACCACAATCACACAAGTACAGTAGCTAAGCAGGAGAAATTTGCAATAGAAGGGGAATTAGAACAGTAAAACTACACTATTACATGTTATCAAGAACATAATATAGCCATCACAACGAAAACGAATACATATAACGGAAACAAGGCTATAGATACTCACTACAAATAGTAGAAACTACGGCTAGGCTTGACTAGGCCCAACGTCCTTAGCAATCGGTAGCTCGGGCTACTCAAATTCCTGACCTGTATAAAATTCATATAACTGGAGTCAGCTAACGCTGAGTAGAGTGGTGACTAAACATAAAAATACATTTATCAGGTAATTTAACATATTACTTTCCGATCCAATTTATCCTATAACGGTTTTCTTTGTGTAGAGATCTCTAATCAGGGCTCATCGCATTACTTAAATCTTCTTGTCCCTAAAGGAACGATTTTGCTTGTAGCTTCCCGTGATGTAGGATGCACACGTGGCACCCTCTTGGCCGAGAGAGTCCCTACGTGGTAGTCCTACACCCGGTCTACCACCTCGAGGTCACGGTCGTGACGTAGCAGTGACTATGGCACATGTGATAAGCACGCGAGCAGCTACCCCGCACTGGCACGTGGTCAGTCGTTTCCTCTAGCAAGTATGCCTCAACGTACAATGCGGAACAGTATAAGGCCTTGCCCTCCCAGAATAGAATAGGGGTCTCACCCCTCCTCAGTCTGCGTACCCTCGTCCAACTATCCCGGTTTGCCCAACGGGTTAACAAGAGTCGGTGTAGGGTGGCCATACCTAGCCCCAGGCCCCCTAGGGCAGCTAGCTCCCCACTACACTAAGTATCTCACCTCGGTACCACATACACGAGGGCCAGCAAGAGTCGACGTAGAGTGGCCAAACCCACCCCGGGTCTCAACCCAACGGCGGCAAGCTCCCCTCTACACTACAAGGGATAGTTTCTCTCTTCGGTACCTTGTACACGAAGGTCAGCTCACTTCCCCTAACAGCTGCCCGTGGGTGGCAAATCCTAGAACCATTCGATTTTGTGTTACGGTATTTCCATTTCATATTCCTCGTAGGGTTCGTACGTGAATTTCTCTATGTTCGATTTCAAGTATACAGGCAGGTGCCGGTTTGTTCATGATGTGGTCCATTCCATTTAGCAACTCATGATTTTCTCAATCACCCACATACATTCTTTTCTAGCCCTAGTGTTCATGCCACAACCTAGGTTTCAATTGAGTAGATGTATTCTTGAGTATATGTTTTCATTTCTTCCTAGGGTTCATCCTACATCTTAGGTTTTACTAGTTGCATGCATTTTATTAAAATTGAAGATTTGCAGCTAGAACCACTCTACTAGGGTAGCCGGGTGGAATGGGGTTGCGTATAGTAGCTCTCGACGTCTCCGTAGGTCCCGTACACCCGACGGACTGGAGACCTAAAACAAGGATCAATAGGACAAAAAAGGTTCAGAATGATACAGACAAGGTATCATTACATAGAGAAACTCGTATGGAGAACAGAGGTGTTTTGTTTGCGGAAAATCGCTAACATTAGGGCCTCTTACGGGCCCAAAAACATGCGGTCAGACAGAAATCCGACATCTGGAAAAGGTCCCAGACATCTTAAAACAGTTCTCAAGGATACCTCTCTCGGTGTTCCTCTTTCAGATGTCTAGAACTCAGTGTCGACATTTAAGGGTTCCGCCAGACGTCTAGAGGTGCTCCCGAACGTCCGAAACTGCCTCGGTCCACCTTTCAACTTCTGACACATATACGTACACTGTCAGGACTTTGGCAGAGAGGAAATACGAAAAGTAGATCTCTACCAGACATCACATTTTACCTCTGGACGTCCAGTAAGACATCTGGATGTCACTCTGCACGTCTGATTCCACGGAAAAATGACTTCCGCGGAACCACTCTGACTTCCCTCTCTTACAGGCGCTGCAGCAGAACAGCGCAGCACCCCCTGCTCTCGCGCTTAGACTCACGATCAGCTCTCCGCTCTCGCTCTGGCTCTACTCTCTGCTCTCTTGTCCTGCTGCGGGGTGTGCGACGAAGAGGAAGAGGAGGAGAGGTTATAAAGGGAGAGGAGGTGAGGGGGACAAGGTGGCGAGGAATGGCGAGGGATGGCGCAAAGTGGCGAGGGATGGCCGTCGTAGGGAAGGCACGGTGAGGGAAATGGTGTGGCATGCATACGGCGCGCGCAGAAAAGGAAAGGTACTTTTAGATGTCCAGTGCCCTTTACCAAACGTCTGACTTTCTCTTCAGACGTCTGGACAGACATCTAGTGAACACTCTAGATGTCTTATGCTATAACAAGGTGTCGAGTCATTTCAATATAATAAACTTAAAGGAAGTTTCATCCCCGAAACTTGAACTAGCTAGGGTGTGAAAAATAACGTAGCATCATATAACAAACTTAAAGAGGACCAAAGTAGGTCCAAAGAGACATACCTTTGAAAAGTTTCGGGTACTGCTCTCGCATTGTCGACTCAGGCTCCCAAGTTGCCTCCTCGTACCGCTGGCTTCTCCACAGGACTTTCACCAGGGGCACCTCCTTCCGCTTCAAACTCCGAATGGCTCGGTCTAGTATTTGTACCGGCCTCTCGGGATAGGTCAGATCATCTCCCACCTCGATGCTCTCATGGCTAAGTACATGGATGGGGTCGGCGATGTATCTTTTGAGGTTGGACACGTGAAATACGTCGTGCACTCCAGAGAGTTGGGGAGGAAGGGCAAGCCGGTAAGCGATGGATCCTACCCATTCTAAGACCTTGAAGGGTCCTACAAATCTCAGTGCAAGCTTCCCTCTCACCCCAAACAGCTACAAGCCCTTCATCGGTGAAACACGGAGGAAAACGTGATCTCCAACCTCAAATTGTACCTCCCTACGCTTTATATCAGTGTAGCTCTTTTGCCTGCTCTGGACAGTACGCGATCGTCTATGGATCTGCTCGATCTCCTCCTGACTTTGGCGTATCAGCCGGGGACCAACCTCCTACTTGGTCCCCACCTCAACCCAACTCAAAGGAGCCGTACACTTCCTCCCGTACAGAGCCTCATACGGTGCCATGCTGATGCTCGAGTGGTAACTGTTGTATGCAAACTTTGCTAGGGGCAAATGCTCCTCCCAGGAGCCTCTCCAGTCCAGTACACAAGCACGCAGAAGGTCCTCAAGGGTTTGAATGGTACGCTCCGACTGTCCGTCTGTTTAGGGGTGATAAGCTGTACTGAACCTCAGACGAGTCCCTAAAGCCTGCTGAAACTCTGCCGAAATCTAGGAAGTGAAACGAGTGTCTCTGTCTGAAATAATCTCGGGAGGGACCCCGTGAAGGCACACCACGTCTCGAATGTATCTCTCTGCCAACTGTGCTGGTCCAAAAGTGACTTGGATTGGCAGAAATCATGCCGTCTTTTTCAATCTATCTACAATCGCCCAGACTTCATCGTGTACCCTCTGTGTCACAGGTAACCCCACTACCAGGTCCATAGTGATGCTCTCCCACTTCCATTCTAGTATGGGAAGTAGCTGCAATGGCCCTATAGGCCTCTAGTGCTCGGAGTTCACCTGCTGGC
Organism: Thalassia testudinum; assembly: GCA_037157565.1. NCBI lineage: Eukaryota > Viridiplantae > Streptophyta > Magnoliopsida > Alismatales > Hydrocharitaceae > Thalassia > Thalassia testudinum. The sequence goes on from JAZHRO010000031.1 coordinate 155,294,494, forward strand.
ATATCAGACACTACTAAATGAAAAGACCAACATCCCGCTTTATGCCTCTCCACCAGAAATCACGTCGTAGGTCGTGATACATTTTTGCGTTCTCAGGATGTATGGTAAATCTAGATCGGTGTGCCTCAGTCAGGAGCTCTCTCAACAGTTCATCATCTCTAGGAACGCACAAGAGTCCCCTCATACGCAGGACTTCGTCAGGGAACAAGAACTCTCCTGAGTTCCCTACCAATACTCGGTCTCGCTGTGCCTGTAGGTATGGGTCCGTCATCTATCCAATCATGATGCGATCCATCAACTTTGGTCATGTCTGCCTCGCCACTGTCACTGCCCCATAGTACCCCTGTGACTCCTAGGGTCGCTAGCTGCTCAACTTCTCCATGAGTCTCCAACTCTGTGCTCGTAAACAAGCCAAGTGGGCGGGTACCTTTCGGCTCAAGGCGTCAGCCACCACATTGGCCTTTCCTGGGTGGTAGGAGATGCTGCAATCGTAGTCCTTCAGGAGCTCTAACCAACGTTTCTGCCTCATGTTGAGCTCCTTTTGGTCAAATAGATATCTGAGGCTTTTATGGTCAGTGAAAATCTCAAATGTCTCTCCATACAAGCAGTGCGTCCAGGTCTTCAATGTGAGGACGACCGCTGTAAGCTCTAGGTCATGGGTGGGGTAGTTATGCTCATGGGGCTTCAGTTGCCACAAAGCGTATGCGACAACGTGACCTCGCTGCATGAGCACACCCCCCAATCCCTGTAATGAGGCGTCTGTGTAGACGACGAATCTGCCACTACTGTCAGGGATGGTGAGCACAGGAGCTGAGGTCAACCTCTCCTTTAGCTCCTGAAAGCAAGACTCACATTCGTCTGTCTAGGCGAAGGGTATGTCCTTCTGAGTCAACTGAGTTAGAGGACGTGCAATCTACGAGAATCCTCGGATAAACCATCTGTAGTAACTAGCCAGCTCCAGGAAATTGCGAATCTTTGTCACCGAACACGACCTCTCCCACTTGAGTATTGCCTCAACCTTGGTTGGATCCACAGCTAAACCATCCTCTGAGATCACATGGCCCAAGAAGGTGACCCGTCTCGACCAGAATTCGCACTTGCTGTATTTGGCATACAGCCTGTGCCGTCTCAAAGTATCTAAGACCATGTGAAGGTGCTACTCATGTTGTGCCTGGTCTCGAGAGTAAATGAGTACGTCATCAATGAATACAACTATGAATTGATCCAAATACGACCGGAAGGCACAGTTCATCAAGTCCATGAAAGCGGCAGGGGCATTGGTCAACCCAAATGGCATGACCAAGAACTCGTAGTGGCCGTACCACGTGCGAAAGGCTATCTTGGAGACGTCGGTCTCCCTAATCCTCAGCTGATGGTAGCCTGACCTCAGATCTATCTTGGAGAATACCGTGACATCCCTCACCTGGTCGAAGAGGTCATCTATGCGTGGTAACGGGTACTTGTTCTTGACAGTGACCCATTCAGCTGTCTATAGTCGATGCACAGCCGAAGAGTACCATCCTTTTTCACAAACAGGATGGGGGCTCCCCACGGGGAGGCACTGGGCCTTATGAAGCCCTTCTCTAGCAAGTCCTGTAGTTGTGACTTGAGCTCTCGCAGCTCAAGTGGGGCCATTCGGTACGGTGCTGTGGAAATGGGGCCGGTCCCCGGTATCAGTGAGATCTCGAACTTGATCTCATGCTCAAGTGGTAGTCCTGATAGCTCCTCTGGAAAGACGACGGGGTACTCAAAGACCACCGGAATATTCTGTATACTGTCCACGGGGCTGGGCTCTGCTAGGACACAAGCAAGGATGCCCTCGCACCCCTGGCTCAGTAGCTTCACTACCCGAAGTGCGGAGATGCACCTGAATCCTCTGTCTACTGGCTGGCCGTGGAACTCGAAGGGAGGCAATCGTGGTATGGAGAAAACAATCTTCCTCCCAAAACAGTCTACAAGGGCATGGTATGTGGCCAACCAGTCCATCCCCAAGATCACACCGAAGTCCTCCATCGGGATCATGATCAGGTCTATCGGAAGACTGTGTCCCCCTATCGTGACCTCACAGTCAGCGAAAACCTCCTCGGCAACAAACACTTGCCCACCTGGTCCTCTAATTAGGAAGGCCTCCTCTAGAAGCACACTGCTCAACCTCGTGCAGACAACAAAACCCGTAGAAATAAATGAATGCGTGGCTCCGGAATCGAAAAGACTGTAAACGAGCTTGCCAGAAACAGTAACCATACCTGCTACTACGGAGCCCGAAGCTCTAGCATCTCCGTGAGTCAGGGCGTTAACACGCCCTTCAGCCCTCGGTACAGGAGAAGCAGCTGTGCTCTAGGTCGGGCGGGAGGCAGCAGGTCGGTACCCTCCTCACGATTGTTGTCCTCCCCCTCGGGCCTGGTAACTGTGGATGCCAGATTGACCTCCAGTGCTTAGTGCTGGGAGTGTCAACTGTGTTCCGACCCTAGATGGACAATTCCTCCGTATGTGGCCCGGCTGACCACAATGATAGCAGAGGGGTATGCGACCTCCTCCCTCCGTCTGCTATCCCTGCTGGTGATTGGGTGGGGGTCTGCTACAGTCAGTGACAGGGACCCCCATAGGTCCCTGGCAGACCCACAAAACGGGAAAACTCCCCTGTTGGTGCCTGGTGCCTCCTCTCCCGACGACCATGTGAGTGCTCCTGCGGGTAGGGTCTCTTCCGTCCTCCATCGATGTCTCGCAACGATGGATTGGTCTCCTCATACGCATGGCAGCCTCGACTACGCGAGAGAAGGTAGGCAGCTTCAGGGATTTTACATACCCTCGAATGACAGGTCGGAGACCCTAGGTGAACCTCCACAGGTGCTCCTCCTCGGTGGACATGGCTATCGGGGCGAAGAGTGACAGCTCCAGGAAATGCGTATGGTAGTCATTAACTGTCATTGCCCCCTGGCAGAGAGTGTGGAACTCCTGCCTCCTCTGATCCTGCCAAGTCTGTGGGTAGTACTGCTCACAGAAGAGCGCCACAAATCGGTCCTACATTAGCTCTCCCTCCTCTTGTCCTCTGACCGCCCTCCACTACCTGTGAGCTGCACTCTCCAGCTGATATGTGGCAAAGGCCACGTGACATTCTACAGGAGGACAGAGGGTGTCAAAGATCTTCTCCATCGCCACCAGCCAATCCTCTGCCTCATACGGGCTTTCCTCTCCCTTGAAAGAGGGTGGCTTCAGCTTTCTAAACTGGCTGAAGACCTCATGGTGTAGCCATAATGGAGGAAGGGGTGCACCTCCAGGCAAGGAGGACTCGTGCCCCGAAGTGTCTAAAGGAGGTGGGGGCGGTGGAGGATCACTCCCTCCCCCTCCAGCTCGTCCAGCGTTGTGGCAGCTCGCCTGCCCCATAGAGGATTCCCCCTCTGCGTCCCCAGGAAAGGGAGGGTGAGGAGGAGGCTGATGGAGCTCCTCCCGTATGAGATCTCGGATCAGCTGGGCGAGATCCGAGGCATGTATGCCCGGAAGGAGAGGTGGAGCTGCTCCATCCTCAGCCATCGTTCGCCCTCCCTTGCGACCATGCCCTCGGCCACGACCACATCTGCGGCCCACCTCAAGAGCTCCCTGGCGAGGCATCCCCTACACAGAGATCAAGGAGGATCAGGATTATTGGTGACTGTTTGATTATAGAGAGAAAGTAAGACTCAGAAACGATAATCAAGAGAGAACGTTGTGATGGCTATCTCAGTTACATGTACAAGTGTGGTGATTTTTGAATTACTTGGTTCATTTCTTAGGACGACCTTGCTTTGATACCATCTTGTCATGACCCAATCCCAGATCCCTACAGGACCCGAGACCGACTCGCTTTGACTAATCCCAAGACCCACTTGTCCAACAAGAAATAACCAAATAACATTCAACAAACCACAATCACACAAGTACAGTAGCTAAACAGGAGAAATTTGTAATAGAAGGGGAATTAGAACAGTAAAACTACACTATTACATGTTATCAAGGACATAATACAACCATCACAACGAAAACGAATACATATAATAGAAACAAGGCTATAGATACTCACTACAAACAGTAGAAACTACAGCTAGGCTCGAGTAGGCCCAACGTCCTCAGCAGCCGGTAGCTCGAGCTGCTCAAATCCCTGACCTGTATAAAATTCATATAACTGGAGTCAGCTAACGCTGAGTAGAGTGGTGACTAAACATAAAAATACATTTATCAGGTAATTTAACATATGACTTTCTGATCCAATTTATCCTATAACGATTTTCCTTGTGTAGAGATCTCTAATCAGGGCTCATCTCATTACTTAAGTCTTCGTGTTCCCTAAAGGAACGATTTTGCTTGCAGCTTCCCTTGATGTAGGATGCACACATGGCACCCTTCTGGTCAAGAGAGTCCCTCCGTGGTAGTCTTATACCCGGTCTACCATCCCGAGGTCACAGTCGTGACGTAGTGGTGACTACAGCACACGTGATAAGCGCACAGGTAGATATCCCGCACTGGCACGTGGTCAATCATTTCTGCTAGCAGGTACGCCTCAATGCACGGTGCGAAACAGTATAGGGCCTTGCCATCTCAGAACAGAATAGCGGTCTCACCCCTTAAGGGTCTTGCCACTCCTCAGTCCGCGTTCCCTCGTCCGACTATCCCGATTTGCCCAACGGGCTAACAAGAGTCTGTGTAGGGTGGCCATACCTAACCCTGGGCCCCCTGGGGCGGCTAGCTCCCCCCTACACTAAGTAGCTCACCTCGGTACCACATACGCGAGGGCCAGCAAGAGTCGACGTAGAGTGGCCAAACCCACCCCGGATCTCAACCCAAGGGCAACAAGCACCCCTCTACACTACAAGGGATAGTTGCTCTCTTCGGTACCATGTACACGAAGGTCAGCTGACTTCCCCTAACAGCTGCCCATGGGCGACAAATCCCAGAACCATCCGGTTCTTTATTACGATATTTTCATTTCATTTCACATTCCCTGTAGGGTTCGTACATGAATTTCTCTATGTTCAATTTCAAGTATATAGGCAGGTGCCGGTTTGTTCATGATGTGGTCCATTCCATTTAGCAACTCATGATTTTCTCAATCACCCACATACATTCTTTTCTAGCCCTAGTGTTCATGCCACAACCTAGGGTTCAATTAAGTAGATGTATTCTAGAGTATATGTTTTCATTTCTTCCTAGGGTCCATCCTACATCCTAAGTTTAACTAGTTGCATGCATTTTATTAAAACTGAAGATTTGTAGATAGAACCACTCTGCTAGGGTAACCAGGCGGAATGGGGGTGCGTATAGTAGCTCCCGACGTCTCCGTAGGTCCCGTACACCCAACGGACTGTAGACCTAAAACATGGATCGATAGGCCAAAAAAGGTTCAGAATGATACAGACAAGGTATCATTACATAGAGAAACTCGTATGGAGAACAGAGGTGTTTTGTTTGCGGAAAATCGATAACATTAGGTCCTCGTACAGGCCCAAAAACACACGGTCAGACAGAAATTAGACGTCTGAAAAAGGTCCCAGACATCTTAAAACAGTTCTCAGGGATACCTCTCTCAGTATTCCTCTATCAGACGTCTGGAACTCAGAGCCGACGTTCAAGGGTTCCGTTAGACGTCTGGAGGTGCTCCCGAACGTCTGAAACTGCCTCGGTCCACCTTCCAACTTCTGACACATATACGTACACTGTCAGAACTTTGGCAGAGTGGAAATACAGAAAGTAGATCTCTACTAGACGTCTCATTTTATCTTTGGACATCTGGTATGACGCCTAGATGTCGCTTCGACCGTCTGATTCCGCGGAAAAATGACTTCTGCGAAATCGCTCTGACTTTCCTCACTTGCAGGCGCTGCAACAGAACAGCGTAACACCCTCCTCCCTTGCACTCAGACTCACAATCAGGTCTCTGCTCTTCGCTCGCTCTCGCTCTGGCTCTGCTCTCTGCTCTCTCATCATGCTACTGGGTGTGCGACGAAGAGGAGGAGAGGTTATAAAGGAAGAGGAGGTGAGGGGGGACGAGGTGGCGAGGAATGGCGAGGGATGGCGCGGAGTGGTGAGGGATGGTCGTCGTAGGGATGGGGCAGTGAGGGAAATGGTGTGGCATGCGTACGACGCGCGCGAAAAAAGAAAGGTACTTTCAAACGTCTGGTGCCCTTTACCAGACGTCTAGATCGACGTCTAACGTTCTCTCCAGACATCTGGATAAACGTCTAGTGAACACTCTAGACGTCTTAAGCTGTAACAAGGTGTCAGGTCATTTCACCTAAGCAACCAAGAAATGCGATAGATGTGTATCTCCAACCATTGATTGATGAACTGAAAATCCTCTGGTACAATGGTGTTCAAATATATGACGCATAGAAGAAACAATTCTTTTAGTTGCATGCAGCATTATTGTGGATAATCAATGACTTTCTAGCATATGCTAATTTGTCAAGATGAAGTACGAAGGGGAAGTTCGCATGTTGAATCTGTATAGATGATACTCATCACATGAGATTGCCTGAAAGCATGAAGTTCTGTTACTTAGGGCACCGCAGGTGTTTACCCATTGAACACAAATGATGAACGTCATAATTCAAGGACAGATTTGATGGTAAAGCATGTCATATTCATCGAAGAATCCAAAAAGTAAACTCAATATAAGTTCTGTTAGGCTGTCAGGGATGAAAATCATGGAAACATTGCAACAGCTAGATGAAATACGTTTGGGTTATCTTTTAAAAAATGACTTGACTTCCTTGCGACATTTAGGGTTTAAGAAGAAAAGCATATTTTTTATGAAGCTTCCATATTGGAAGGATTTGACTATGAGATAATTTATATGTTATGCACATTGAGAAGAATGTAATGGACAACATTTTTGACATATTAAACCTAACAAACAGCCCAAAGGATACAGTTAAAATAAGGAATGATATGAAAATTTTGGGTATTTGTTCTGAGTTGCACGTTGAAGGAGAGTCTCACTTTCCAGAAGCTATATACAGTCTTATTGGAGAGCAGAGGCAAAGGATCTTCTCCTTCCTTAAAGACATTCAAGTTCCAAATAGGTATTCATCGCAGCTTTCATGTTACGTAAATGAAGTGCAAAAGAAGATTACTGGGTTAAAAAGTCATGATTCTCATGTGTACATGTAAATCTTATTCCCACTAGCGATATGTGGAGTGATGTCTAATTCGGTAGTTGATTTTTTTACGGATATAAGCAGATATTTTAAAATCATCTGTTTGAAGATACTAGATCTTGAATTACTGCAGTACTGGGATAAACAAATTTGGTCACACCTTGTAAAATGGAATATATTTTCCCTCCTGCAATATTTGACATGATGGTTCATGTCATGTTTTATCTTGGGAATGAAGCAAGAATTGTTGGACGCATGCAGTACAGATGAATGTATGCAATTAATGATATTTGAAGAAGGTGAAAGATATATCTTGAATAAGACAAAGCCAAAAGGGTCAATCATGGAAGAATATCTTGTAGAGGAATGTATTAACTTCTGTGCCATGTACATGAATGAGACAGACAATCAATTTCATCATCTTAAATGAAATTATGATGGAGGATTTAATGAAAATGATGAAGATTGCCTGCCCATATTTGACATCAGATGAAGGTCGATCATCCGGACATAGTTCAAGTCCATCTTGGAAATAAACCGACAATTGGCACACTTGTACATTCTGAAGCAAATTCCTGAAGTGGATGAATTTTACAATGAATTCAAAGAATCCTCTGTGCTATCTACATGTGACTTGCAGTTCCTTGATTGGTTCAAAGATCGTGTAAATAAACTGAAAAAACAGGGGGATCCATAGTGGATATAAGATTTTGACCTAATTGCTAATATACCTTTGACATACGGATGTTACCATTCGGGTTACATAATTAACAATTTCATATTCAGAGTATAGTCCATTAATGATGCGAAGGCCATGCAACAGGTGAGTGTCGTCGTCAGTTGTGACTTAAGCATTGGTTGTGATGGGTATTATGGTCAAATTGAAGAGATTGTGGAAATGAGTTTCAGGTTTGATCGTAGGGTGGTTCCATTCAAGTGTGATTGGTTTGATGTTTTCAAAGAAGGCACTGGATTCAAAGTCGATAAGAAACATGATTTCTTGAGTTTAAGTAAGAACCGTCACATTTTTCAGTCATCAAAACCCTTCACACTAGCTTGTCAGGTAGCACAAGTATTCTATGTGCCTGATAATAGTAGAAATGGGTGGATAATACCCGTTAGAGCTCTACCGCGTGAAAAATATGATGTGGGAAAAGATATTGACCTAGATGTTGAATCTGAAGCATATCAGCAAAACTCACAAAGTGAAGAAATTGTCCTTGGTGCAACTGACATTGATATATAAGATAATTTGCTAAAAGAATTAATTCGTAACCCACAAAAAAAATAATTTAACAAATTTTTAGTTGTCTATTTTGTTTAAATTGTTTCATCTTTTTCAAAGTTTATGTTCATTTCTTTTTCGTAACTGAAATTTATTTTATTGCCTTCTCATATAGGTTCTTCACATTCTTACACTGTTTTTGCACTATTTCTAGACCAATTCGTCACTATGGTGAGGTTCTTCTATGACTTTCTTTTTGAAAATGTTCTTTTAATGTTAAATGTGGGGTGTGCCCACTTAGTTTTATTTTATTTGATATGTAGGTTAAATGTTTTATGTTGAATGTGGAGAAGAGGAAGGGTAAAGAGAAATAGAGGAAGAAAAGGAATGTGAAGAGAAAGGGAAAGGGAGAGGGAAATGGAGGGGGGAATGAAAAGGAAAAAGAAGAGGAAGGGAAAGAGGATTAGTCATGGGGGAGGAGGGAATGGAGAATGGATGGGTGAAGGGGAATGTGGAGAAGAGGGAGGGGAAGGGGAAAGGGAAATGAAGGAGGGAAAAGAAAAAGGAAAAAGAAGAGGAAGGGAAAGGGAAAGGGGAAGGGAAAGGGAGGGGGGAATGAGAATGATAAAGAAGAGAAAGGGAAAGGGGATTCGTCATGGGGGAGGAAGGGAATGGAGAATGGATGGGTGAAGGGGAATGTGGAGAAGAGGGAGGGGAAGGGGAAAGGGAAATGGAGGGGGGAAAAGTGAAGGAAAAAGAAGAGGAAGGGAAAGGGATTAGTCATGGGGGAGGAAGGGAATGGAGAATGGATGGGTGAAGGGGAATGTAAAGAAGAGGGAGGGGAAGGGGAAAGGGAAATGGATGGGGGAAAAGAGAAGGAAAAAGAAGAGGAAGGGAAAGGGGAAAGGAAATGGGGGAAGGGAATGAGAAAGAAAAAGAAGAGGAAATGTAGGGGGAATGTATTTTTTTTCTACGCTTCTTTTATTTTCATTTTTTTTTATATTTATTTCATACAGGATTTTTGAAAATTTAGAATAATAGGAGAAATGCTGCCAAATTTTTTAAAAAATATATGATTATTTATTTTATTTTTACGCAGGTTATATTCAAGAAGAAGGCTAATAGGAGTGGCAGGGATGTCACCTCCCAGTGGCCTGAGGACTTTTTATGACCCGATTCCTAGATCCCTACAGGACCCGAGACCAACTCACCTCGACTAATCTCAAGACTCAGTTGTCCAACAAGAAATAATCAAAAAGCAAGAAACTAAACCACATTCACATATGCAATATAACTAAGCAGTAAAAACGAGCAAAGCAATAAAGAAAAGTAAAACTGCTGTTCCACTAGATACCACCACAACAACAGAGACAACGGAAACGAAAGTAACAGAAACAACAATAGTAGCTAAAAGTCAAAAACTCACTACAATTATAAGGGTGTACAAAAAGAAGAGTAGAAAAACTATGGCTGGGCTCGACTGGGCCTAGCACCCTCCACAGTCTGAAGCTCGAGCTACTCAACTCCTAGACCTAAACAGTGTTATGAAAAAGAAAGAGTCAATGAACGCTGAGTAGAGTGGTATCTATACTAACTAAAGCAATAAAAGCAATAGTTTTAATTCTCTTTTCTAGTTATTTTATTTTATATGCATTTCCTTTTCACCCCTTTTCCTCAAACTTTCAGATTTTCTTGATCTTGCATGTTACTCATGGGAACGATCTTGATTGCAGTCTTTTCCGAAGAGTAGAAGGTACACATGGTGCTCTCCTAGTCGGGAGAGTCCCCCGTGGTAGTCCTACACCCAGTCAACCACCCCGAGGTCACTGTCAAGATGTAGCGGTGACTACAGCACGGGTGATAGACTCACGGGTAACTATCCCGCATTGACACGTGGTCAGTCGTTTCCGCTAGCGGGTACACCCAAAGTATAGCACGGAATAGTATAGGGCCTAGCCCTCTCAGAAACAGCGGTCTAGCCCCTCAGAACCATACAAGGGTCTCGCCCCTCCGCAGTCTGCGCACCCTCGCCTAACTACCCCGGTTTTCCTAGAGGACCTAACAAGTCGGTGTAGGGTGGCTAGTTGAACCCCATGCCTCGTGGGGTGGCTAAATCCCACCCTACACTAGTAGCTAGCCTCGGTACCCCGTACATGAAGGCCAACAAGAGTCGGTGTAGAGTGGCCAATCCTAACCTCGGGTCTCAACCCAAAGGCGACTAGCTCCGCTCTACACAAAAAAGGGGATATTCGCTCTCATTGGTGCACGTACTCAAGGGCCAACACACTTCCCATCTACATTCCACATTTTCCATCTAACCACAGGAGCTCTACTCCTAACTCCCCGTAGGGTTCATGCACATGTTCACCACATTATTCTGATCCAGATTCTATCATTCACAATTCAGTTCTCGTTTATATACAGGCAGCTTGTGTTTCCACAATTTAATACATGCAACTGATGATTTCATCAGTAACTGTTCATTTATCTCAGGCAGCTCATATTCTAACAGGCAGCTCACAACTTTATTACAGGCAATGGCTAGTAGTTTAACTTATTCATGTATACAAATACAATCATGCAATACAATTGGTTTATTCATTTCTCTGTCCCAGGGTTCATGCCACATCCTAGGTTTCCAGTTGGCTAATTCGACAGATACATTCTTATTTGATAAGATTAACAAGGGTAGACCACTCTACCAAGCAATCTGGGAGTAATGGGGGCTTGAACCGTTGACCCAGGCGTCTCTACCAGCCCCAAACATGTAGCAGGCCGAAACCCTATACCAGGGAATACATCACAAAGGAAGATTCAGAACAGTGTATAAAGGTTTCTAGTATGTAGAGAAACTCATAAGAAAACTACGGATACTTCATTTGCGTGAAACGAATCCCGATTGGACCCCAAACAAGTCAAAAACGTGTCTACTGACCAAAATTACACATCTGGAAACAAGTCCAGATGTCTTTAAAGTTACAGAATCTCACCTCAAGTTCCTGCGGTGTCCTCAGACGTTCAGGACTCCACTGCGATCGTCTGAAAGCAGTTCCAGACATTGGACCATTCCTCCAGTCATCTAGTGAGCTGGTCAGACATCCGAAAGTGCGTGGGAGGACGTTCTGCGCTCCTTCCCAAGGCTGCTCCTACGTACGACAGAGTAGCCACCCAAAATCAGGCTGACATATCTTCTGCGGTGAGGCCTGCATGGCCATAACCACAGAAAGAACGTACCTTTGCGATACAGGTGCTTTCAGATGTTTGGTCTTGACCCCAAACATCCATATGCTCAGCCAATCATCCAAACTTCACTCTAAATGTCTGATACTAGAAAATTTCCAATATCAGAATGTGCTTCCAATGCTCTTCGCCATGCTCCACCGCGCTTCTCTTCGCTCCGCCGCAGCTCCAGCTACTACAGGTGGTCGAGGGCACCGCTCCGAACTCCCTCATCCTCCCGTACGCGGCCACGATGGCCGTGCGAGCTCCGACGAGCTTCCACCGAAGCTCCCAACCTTGGCCTCCTCCTCCTCCCGCACTTCTCCTCTTTCTCGCTCTCTCTCTCGCTCACCCTCACTCGCACCAGTGAAGGTGGTGTGTGGTGGTGGTGGTGGAGTGGAGAGGAGAGGAAGGGAGGGTAGCCTTTTGTAGCTGAGGGATTAGGGTTCAGGTAGGAAGGAGGAGAAAGGAGAGAGAGAGAAAAGAAGTTATGCGCGTCGCCCATGCGCAGAACGCAGAGCGCGTACAAAAATTTCATTTTCAGATGTCTGGGAAAGGGTCTAGACGTCTGGACAGAAGTCTGACCGAGATTCCAGACGTCTTAAAAGGCTAAAAGTGGGACGGGTCTTTACATCATAGCAAACTTAAAGGAAGTTTCATCCCTGAAACTTGAACTAGCTAGGGTGCGAAAAAAGGAACATAAAACGCATAACAAACTTAAAGAGGACCGAAGTAGGTTCAAAAAGACGTACCCTCAAAAAGCTCCGAGTACTGCTCTCATAGCGCCACCTCAGGCTCCCAGGTAGCCTCCTCGTACCGCTGGCTTCTCCATAAAACCTTCACCAGGGGTACCTTCTTCCGGCTTAGACTCCAGACGGCTTTATCTAGTTTCTGCACTGGTCTCTCGGGGTAGGTCAGGTCGTCACCAACCTCGACACTCTCGTGGCTTAGAACATGACTGGGATCGGTGATGTACTTCCTGAGGTTGGACACATGGAACACGTCGTGCACCCCAGAAAGCTGGGGAGGAAGGGCAAGCCGGTAAGCAACGGGTCCTACCCGCTCCAGGACCTCAAAGGACCCAAAAAACCTCGGTGCAAGCTTCCCCTTCATCCCAAAACGCTGCAGGCCCTTCATGGGTGAAATGCGGAGAAATACGTGATCCCTAACCTTGAACTATACCTCTTTGTGTTTCCAGTTAGCATAACTCCTCTACTTGCTCCTGACAGTGCAGAGTCGTCTGTGGATCTGCTCTATCACCTCCTGACTCTGCCGGATCAGCCTGGGGCCAACCTCCTACTTGGTTCCCACCTCGACCCAACTCAAGGGTGCAGTACACCTCCGTCCATACAGAGCCTCGTAAGGTATCATGCCGATGCTCGAGTGGTAACAGTTATTATATGCAAACTTTGCCAGGGGTAAATGCTCCTCCTAGGAGCCTCTCCAGTCCAGTACACAGGCGCGCAAAAGGTCCTCAAGTGTCTGTATGGTGCGCTTCGACTGTCCGTCCATCTGGGGGTGGTACGCGGTACTGAACCTCAACCGTGTCCCCAAAGCCTGCTGAAACTCAACCAAAAACTGGGAAGTAAAATTGGTATCCCTGTCAGATACAATCTCACGCAAAACTCCGTGCAAGCGTACCACATCGCAAATGTACCTCTTAGCCAACTATGTTGATCCCAAGGTGACTCGGATCGGCAGGAAACAGGCCATCTTCGTCAACCAGTCCACTATCACCCAAATTGCATCGTGTCCTCACTGGGTAACAGGTAGACCCACCACCAAGTCCATGGTGATGCTCTCCCACTTCCACTCTGGCACAGGAAGTGGCTGCAACAGCCCAGCAGGCCTCTAGTGCTCAACCTTCACCTGCTGGCACGCCAAACACTGCTGCACGAACTCACCCACATCCCGCTTCATCCCTCTCCACCAAAATTCATGTCTCAAATCATGATACATCTTTGTGTTTCCGGGATGTATGGTGAACCTAAACCCCTACACCTCCGTCAGGAGCTCTCTTAACAACTCCTCATCCCTGGGAATGCACAAGCATCCTCCCATGCACAGCACCTCGTCTGTAAAAGAAAAATCTCCTGGGTCCCCTGACAGCACTCTATCTTGCAACGTCTATAAGTACGGATCTTCCATCTGCCCTGCGATGATGCAGTCTACCAGCTCTGGTCACGTCTATCGTGTCACTGTCACTGCCTCACAATACCCCTGTGACTCCCGGGGTCATCAACTGCCCAACTCCTCCATAAGTCTCCAACTCTGTGCCTGTAGACTGGCCAAGTGGGCTGGCGCCTTCCAGCTCAAGGCATCAACCACCACATTGGCCTTCCCTGGATGTTAGGAGATGCTGCAGTCGTAGTCCTTCAGGAGCTCTAACCAACGTCTATGTCTCATGTTAAGCTCCTTCTGGTCAAACAAGTACCTGAGGCTCTTATGATCTGTGAAAATCTCAAAGGTCTCACCGTAAAGGTAGTGCCTCCATGTCCTCAGCACGAAGACAACAACTGCCATCTCCAAGTCATGGGTAGGGTACCTATGCTAATGGGACTTCAGTTGCCGCAAAGCGTAAGCGACAACGTGACCCTGCTGCATGAGCACACCCCCTAACCCCAGCAATGAAGCGTCTGTGTACACCATAAAACTACCACTGCTGTCCAGGATGGTGAGCACAGGAGCTGAAGTCAGTCTCTCCTTCAACTCCTAAAAACATGCCTCACATGCATCTGTCTAGGCAAAGGGCACATCCTTCTAAGTCAATTAGGTTATAAGACGCGCAATCTGCGAGAATCCTCTGATAAATCGTCGATAGTAACCTGCCAGTCCCAAAAAGCTGTGTATCTCTGTCACTGTATGTGGCTTCTCCTACCTGAGTATGGCCTCAACCTTGGCTGGGTCCACAGCCAAACCATCCCCTAAGATCACATGGCCCAAGAAAGTCACCTGCCTCAACCAAAACTCATACTTGTTGTACTTGGCATACAGCCTGCATCGTCTGAAAGTGTCCAGAATCATCCGTAGATGCTGTCCGTGCTGTGCCTGATCCCGCGAGTAAACGAGTACGTCGTCGATGAATACTACCACAAACTGGTCCAAGTACGGTCTGAAAACCTGGTTCATCAAATCCATAAAAGCAGCGGGGGCATTGGTCAACCCAAATGGCATGACCAAGAACTCGTAGTGCCCTTACCACGTACGGAAAGCTGTCTTGGAGACATCTGTCTCCCTGATCCTCAACTGGTGATAGCCTGACTTCAGATCTATCTTGGAGAACACCGTGGCATCTCGCAACTGGTCAAAAAGGTCATTAATCCTCGGTAGCGGATACTTGTTCTTGATGGTGACCCTATTCAACTGTTTATAGTCAACACAAAGTCGCAGGGTACCATCCTTCTTCTTCACAAACAACACAGGGGCTCCCCACGGGAATGCACTGGGCCTCACAAAGCCTTTCTCCAACAGGTCCTATAGCTATGACTTGAACTCTCAGAGCTCAAGTGGTGTCATCCGGTATGGTGCAGTAGAAATGGGGCTGGTCCCTGGTACCAGTGAGATCTCAAACTCGATCTCACGCTCGGGCGGTAGTCCTGGCAACTCCTCTAGAAACACGTCCGGGTACTCACAAACCACCGGAATACTCTGAAAGTCAGCCACAGGGCTAGGCTCTGCCACTACATAGGCTAGGAAGCCCTCACACCCCCAGCTCAACAACCTCGTTGCCCGAAGTGCGGAGATGCATTTGAAACCACCGTCCACCAGTTGTCTGTGGAACTCAAAGGAAGGCAACTCCGGTATGGAGAAGACGATCTTCCTCCCGAAACAGTCCACCAAAGCATGGTAGGCGGACAGCCAGTCCATCCCAAGAATCACGCCAAAATCCTCCATCGGTATCACAATCAGGTCAACGGGGCAGCTGTGTCCCCCTATACTGACCTCGCAGTCCGTGTATACCTCCTTAGCTACAAACAACTGGCCACCTGGCCCTCTGAACACAAACGGATCCTTTAACAGCACACTGTCCTGTCCCAAACTGACAGCAAAACTCGCAGTGACAAAAGAGTGTGTGGCTTCGGAATCAAAAGGTACATATACTAATTTGTCGGAAACGGTAACCATACCTGCCACCACTGAACCGGAAGCCCTGGCGTCTCTGTGTGTCAGGGTGTTGATACACCCCTCTGCACTCGGCGTAGACAAAGCAGCTACACTCTGGGTCAGGCAAGCAACCGCTGGTCGGTACCCTCCTTGTGACTAATGCCCTCCCCCACGCGCCTGGGGACCACGACCATCAGCTCAGCCTCCAGCGCTAGCTGCAGGGAGCATCTACTGTGCTCTAGCTTTAGATGGGCAGTCCCTCCTGATGTGGCCTGGCTGGCCACACTGGTAGCAGAGGGGGACTCGACTCCCTCCCTCGGTAGGTCCCTGCTGATGGCTGGGCAGGGGTCCAGTGCTAGCAGCTGGCCCCTATCTGGGTTCTTCAAAGGCCACTGACGGCCCCGCAAAATGAGATGGCTCTCCTGCGGGTGCTGCGTGCCTCCTCTCTCAACGACCCAGAGAGTACTCTGGCTGGTAAGGCCTCTTCCGTCCGCTGTCGGTGTCTCGCGCGGCCGAGTTGGTCTTCTCGTAGGTCATGGCTGCCTCCACCACTCTCGAGAAGGTGGGCAACTTCAGGGGTTTGACATACCCCCGAATAGTAGGTCGGAGCCCCTCAGTGAACCTCCATAGGCGCTCCTCCTCTGTAGCCACGACTGTCGAAGCAAAACGTGATAGCTCCAGGAAGCACGTGCGATACGTGTTGACAGACATCGTCCCCTGGCGGAGAGTGTGGAACTCCTGCCTCCTCTGGTCCTGCCAAGTCTGCGGGAAGTACTGCTCACAGAAGAGGGTCACGAACTGGTCCCACGTCGGCTCTCCCCTCTCCTAGCCTCTGACCGTCCTCCACCACCTGTGTGCTGCACTCTCTAGCTGGTACGGGGTAAAGGCCACGCAGCACTCCGCAGGAGGGTGAAGGGTGTCAAACACCTTCTCTATCTGCTCCAGCCAGTCCTCTACCTCAAACGGGTCCTCATCCCCCTTGAAGGAGGGAGGCTTCAGCTTTCAGAACTGTTCGAAAAGCTCGTGGTGCAGCTGCAATGGGGGAACGGGCTCGCCTCCAGGCAAGGAGGGCTCATGCTTGGAGGTGTTAGAGGGCGATCTAGGCGGTGGAGGACCACCCCCTCCCCCTCCTGCTCGTCCGGTGCTACGGTGGTCTCTCTGTCCCACCGAAGACTCCCCCTCCACGTCCTCAGGGAGAGGTGCTCGTGGAGGCTGGTGGAGCTCCTCTCGCACTATGTCTTAGCTGGGCGAGATCCTGGACCTGAACGCCCGGGAGAAGAGGTGAGTCAACTAGCACCTCAGACCCGGCACGTCCGCCCCTCCAACCTCGTCCACAGCCGTGACCGTGACCCGCCTCGAGAACTCCCCGACGAGGCATCTCCTGCAAGGAGATGCGGAAGACAGAACAAAAGGGTCAACGCTATCGAATTTCTTCAGAAAAGAACTCAGAACAAATATCAAAGCAATACATTGTGGTGGCTACCCTAGTTACATGCACGTGAACGATTATTCTCAAGCTAGTTGGTTCATTTCTTAGGACGACCTTGCTCTAATACCATCTTGTTATGACCCAGTTCCTGGATCGCTACAGGACCTGAGATCAACTCGCCTTGACTAATCCCAAGACCCAGTCGTCCAACAAGAAATAACCAAAAAGCATGAAACTAAACCGCATTCACATATGCAATATAACTAAGCAGTAAAAACGAGCAAAGTAGTAAAGGAAAGTAAAACTACTGTTTCAATACATACCACCACAACAATAGAGACAACGGAAACGAAAGTAACAGAAACAACAATAGTAGCTAAAAGTCAAAAACTCACTACAACAGTAAGGGTGTATAAAATGAAGAGCAGAAAAACTACGGTTGGGCTCGACTTGGCTCAGCACCCTCCGTAGTCGGAAGTTCAGGCTGCTCAACTCCTGGACCTGAATAGTGTTATGAAAAAGACAGAGTCCGCGAACGCTGAATAAAGTGGTATCTATACTAACTAAAGCAGTAAAAGCAGCAGGTTTAATTCTCTTTTCTAGTTATTTTATTTTATATTCATTTCGTTTTCACCCCTTTTCCTCAAACATTCAAATTTTCTTGATCTTGCATGTTCCTCGTGGGAACGATATTGATTGCAGTCTTTTTCGAGGAGTAGAAGGTACACGTGGTGCTCTCCTGGCCAAGAGAGTCCCCCGTGGTAGTCCTACACCCAGTCAACCACCCCGAGGTCACTGCCAAGACGTAGCGGTGACTACAGCACGTGTGATAAATGCACGGGTAGCTATCCCGCACTAACACACGATCAGTCGTTTCCGCTAGTGGGTATGCCCAAAGTACAGCACTAAACAGTATAGGGCCTAGCCCTCTCAGAAACAAGGGTCTAGCCCCTCAGAACCAAACAGGGGTCTCGCCCCTCCACAGTCCGCATACCCTCGTTTGACTACCTCGGTTTGCCCAGAGGGCCTAACAAGTCGGTGTAGGGTGGCTAGCTGAACCCCGGGCCTCGTGGGGTGACTAGCTTCCTCCCTACACTGGTAGCTTGCCTCAATACCATGTACACGAGGGCCAACAGGAGTCAATGTAGAGTGGCCAATCCTAACCCCGGGTCTCAACCCAAGGGTGGCTAGCTCCACTCTACACAAGAAAGGGGACAGTCGCTCTCCTTAGTACCACATACTCAAGGGCCAGCACACTTCCCATCTACATTCTAGATTTTCCATCTAACCACAGGAGCTCTAGTCCTAACTCCCCGTAGGATTCATGCTCATGTTCACCACATTATTCTAATCCAGATTCCATCATTCACAATTCAGTTCTCGTTTATATACAGGCAGCTTGTGCTTCCACAATTTAATACTTGCAACTGATGATTTCACAGGTAACTGTTCATTTATCTCAGGCTGCTCATATTCTAACAGGCAGCTCACAACTTTATTACAAGCAATGGCTAGCAATTTAACTTATTCATGTATACAAATACAATCATGCAGTACAATTGGTTTATTCATTTCTCTGTCCTAGGGTTCATGCAACATCCTAAGTTTCCAGTTGGCTAATTCCACAGATACATTCTTATTTGATAAGATTAACAAGGGTAGACCACTCTACCAGACAATCTGGGAGTAATGGGGGCTCAAATCGCAGACCCAGGGGTCTCTGCGATCCCCAAACACACAGCAGGAAAAAACCATATACCAGGGAATACATCACAAGGAAAGATTCAGAACAGTGTATAAAGGTTTCTAGTACATAGAAAAACTCACAAGGAAATTATAGATACTTCGTTTGCGTAAAACAAATCCCGATTGGGCCCCAAATGGGTCAAAAACGTGTTTACTGACCAAAATTAGACGTCTGGAAACAAGTCTAGACGTCTTAAAAGTTACAGAATCTCACCTCAAGTTCTTGCGGTGCCCTCAAACGTCAAGGACTACCCTGCGATCATCTGAAAGTGGTTCCAGACATTGGACCACTCCTCTGGTCATCTGGAAGCACCTCCGGTCATGTGGTGAGCTGGCCAAACGTCTGAAAGTGCCTGGGAGGGCGATTCGCTCTCCTTCCCAAGGCTGCTCCTGCGTACGACACAGCAGCCACCCAAAATCAGGCAAGCATATCTTCTGCGGTGCAGCCTGCATGGCCGTAACCGCGGAAAGAAGGTACCTTTGCGGTACAGGTGCCTTCAGACGTCTAGTCTTGACCCCAGACATCCAAATGCTCAGCCAGTCATCCGAACTTCACTCCAGACGTCTGATACTGGAAAATTTTCAGTATCAGAATGTGCCTCCAGCGCTCTTCGCCGCGCTCCGCTACAGCTCCAACTATTGTAGGTGGTCGAGGGCACCGCTTCAGACTCCCTCCTCACGCACGTGCCCGCGGTGGCCATGTGAGCTCCGACGAGCTTCCACCGAAGCTCCTGACCTCGGCCTCCTCCTCCTCCCGCACTTCTCTTTCTCGCTCACCCTTTCTCGTGGCAGTGAAGGTGGGGTGTGGTGGTGGGGGAGTGGAGAGGAGAGGTAGGGAGGGTGGCCTTTTATAGTTGAGGGATTAGGGTTCGGGTAGGAAGGAGGAGAAAGGAGAGAGAGAGAAAAGAAGTTCTGCCTACTGCCCATGTGCAGAACGTAGAGTGCGTACAAAAATTTCATTTTCAAACGTTCGGGAAAGGGTCCAGACGTTTGGACAGACGTCTGACTGAGACTCCAGACGTCTTAAAAGGCTAAAAGTGGGACGAGTCTTTACAGGACCTGGGCCGGGAGCCTCAGGCTCCCCGCCGTTAACACCTGGCTTAGCCCCGCCATGAGGAGCCCAAGGCACCCCGCCAGCAGTTTTTGAGGCATAGAGATGTGGCTCAATATCTCCAAAGTCAGGAGAGTGGGGGTAGGGGGAAGGGGAAGAGTCTGATGCCTCCTCTGACGGATTTTGAAGTGGAGGATCCTGACTATGAGGAGGACGCACCCACCGATGAGGAGGAGGATAATGCTTCTTTTGATGAGGAGGACATTGGGTTGGATGATCAGCCACAGTAGTTGACTGACCCAGATCCTTCCCAATCAGGAAGTTATGCACCACACCCTCGCCACACTGGTACGAAAGTTTAATAAATGTTACGATTTATTTATTTCTCTGTCATTTTATTTTATGTTATAATTCTGTCTTCCAGGTGCATGTAGGGGAAGAAGTCCCACATGGAATAGGGATCTAGAGAGAATTCTGCAAGGGGTCCGCATTTTAGTCAGGATTACACCCGCGAGGGAAACAGTGGAGTATCCTCCATTCATTAGCAAACTGGGTATGCTGACAAAGGTGATCATCCCACTCTCTTACTTTGATTGGAGGAAGGTGCCAAAACAGTTGAAAAGGCAGCTCATTCGAGAGTTAGAAGTAATTAGTAAAAATTAATAACATATTTATATTATTTTATATAACTTTAAATTATATAACAATTTCTGTTCTTCTACTAATGCAGGCGATCTTCGATTGGGGCGACGATTCGAACGTTGCCAAATATCTCCTCAAGCACGTAACCAAGATTCACAAAGATTGGAGATTTGACATTGGAGATGAAGAGTAAGGTAATAGATAAATTTTAACTATATTTATTTATTTCTTTTATCATAATTCTAATAACATTACAAATATATTTTTTAGTATTATAAGAACAGGAATCATAATGAGGCATTGCATAATGGGCCCCTTCTGATATAAACGCATGCTTAGAAGGAAGCGTGCGAGCATTAGCATGATTCAGCGATGTAGGTAAAAGTATTGCATATATTATCATTTAACTAATTTTCAAGTTAATAAATTGTACCTTTATGTTAGGAGCAGGCCAAGAAGAATAAGGAAAATATGGTTAAAGCTCTACTGAAAACCCATGTCTTGGGTAAAATGAGTATAGGCAGGATGAAATCCCTATACCTAAACATTGTTAATTATTATTTTCTTTTAAAGCTTACAATATTTCTAATTTGTTTCAATTAATTCTTTCAAAATATTACAGTCCGCCATGCATGAAGATGCCTAGCTTGATTGGGTGGGAGTATATGAGGCCACTCATAGTAAACTGAGTAATGTAGGAACTGGAGAGTGGCTTCATGACACATACCAGCAGAAACACGTAAGCTAAAATATACAATATTTTTATTTCATTTTGTAATTATAATTAAATGAAATTACTTAATGTAATTCAATTTCTTTCAGGATAATATGGTCAACTCAATGCATCCTCCTGAAGACTCCAACTCTGGTACAGCTCAGTAGCCACTGACAACAAAGGAGGCATTCCGGACCGTCATGCCACCTGAGCATGGCGGGTATGTCTGTAGCATAGGGAGGAGCGAGACCGTCTCCACCTGGTATGAGAGAAAAGGGGCATCGTCCTTTTCGGCTGAGGTACAGGAGATAAGGAAGGAGATTGAGGCATTAAGCTACTGAGATGAGGAGCAGTGGATCGATGACCTGACCATGCAGGTCAGGGACATTGCGACGCAATTCAAGGAGTCAACAAAGCAGTTGCAGCAGTCGACTCAAACCATCAAGGAGCTCCCGAAGGTATTTCAGCAGGAAGGTATCGATCACCCATCCTTTCATCAGTGTAGAGATCATTGTGACGACGACGATTTAGGTGGCGGTGCTAGAGATGTTGGTGCCACAACCTGCTTGTTGTATTTTCATATACACTACCGTTTGTACATGTAGTTTGTCTACATTATTACATATATGCAATTTTTATTCTCATTTCTAGTGTTTTGAATGAATGCAAATGTTTCAGGTTGTGTGATTATAGTTTTACAGGATTTCTAGTTTTCTATAGGTCTTTCACATAGTTAAAATCTTTAGTAAAAAAAATTGCAACTATTTTCAGCCGTTTTACAACGGACAAGAATAGTCTGCGGTCGAAATTACAATGCATTATTGACTGTTTAAAAACAAACAAGAATATCACTATTCTCGATCGTTGTAAAACGTACGAGAATAGTAATATTCTTGTCCTTTTTTACCTACCGGTTGAGAATACTACCTTACTTAACCGTCTAAATAGCGATCAACGTAGATGTTTATGTCAATGGTGGATTTAGAATGGTCAAGAAAAACCTTTCTCGACTGTTGAAAATAGACGATAGAAATAACCACATGTCGAATAAGGATTTGCCTTTTTCCCATCGATAACGTTCTAGAATGATCGAGAAAATACAACAGTGACAATACATTCCTCGACTCTTTTTCTCAACCATTTTTTTTACATTACCAATCGTTTTTAATGATCGACAATGGTAAATATTCTTGTAGGAAATATGCTAATATGTAGTATTACAAAAAAAGAAAGAGTTTAACGTAAGAGGAATAAAAGACCTTTAAAAGTTAATTGTGAGAATAGCCACACTTCAACTATGTATGTTCCATTACAAAATATTGTAATTGCAAAGCTAATATGTTATAAAAATTAAGCATGCATTTGTAATAACTAAACATGTAGTTTGTAAAAGAAAAACATGTATATGTTGTAACGAATATAAAACATGAAATATGTAAATAAAAATTGTAATACAAAATTACCTTATATGCATATTTGTAATAAAAGATTGTATTATAAAAATATGTTACATGCATACTTGTAATATAAAATTTTATTATATACTTTGGTTATAAAACTATATTACAAAATTGGATTAGACGTATACTTGTATTATAAATTGGCCTATACATTTGGATTATGAAAATTGTAATACAAAGATGTGCTGTACACTTTAATTATGAAAATTTTAATACAAAATTGTGTTACATGCACACTTGTAATACAAAATTGGCCTGTACACTTCGATTATATATTTGTAATACAAAAATATTCTATACACTTTGGTTACAGAGTTTGTAATACAAAATTAATTTGCATGTACACTTGTAATATAAATTGATCTGTACGTGTTTTTTGCAAAAAATATATTATAAAATTACGTTACATGGAAACTTGTAATGCAAAAATATGCTATACACTTTAGTTATGAAACTTATAATACAAAAATACGTTACATTCAAATTTGTAATATAAAAAATGAGGTTTCTATTTTGATTGTGAAAATTATAATATAAAAATTATGTTACATTAGCACTTGCAATATACAAAATATAAATAAGTAGTGACTAACAAATAGAGTAATGAAAATTTGAAACACCAAAACGAGATGGATGTCAATTCTATACAGAGAAATGTCATTAATGAATGTAATAATTTGATTGATATAGTTCCATCTCTATAATATTGGTTTTGGGAACTAAATAAAAAGGTGTGGTGGTATTATTAAATAAAAAAATGATCTAACACATGAAATTACTTACTTTTGTAAGGATTTATCAACACTGTGCTGATATGATCCTTTTCATATATATATATATATATATATATATATATATATATATATATATATATATATATATATATATATATATTGGCATGGTTTGTAGTGCATGGAACTTTAAACTCTAAACACCGTGCTTTCTCTGATTCTGTCGGTTTGCTTGAATTGAATTTAAATTTGTAGTATTCTAGGGATCATAAAATTCTAAATTTTAAACTGATTGATCATATTGAAGTTAGAAATAGACCCACTAAATTTTGCCTTGAAATTCCTTATATATAATTTTTAAAATTCGTTAACTGTTTGTTGGTCAAATGAAAAACAAAAAAAAAAATTTGGGCTCCCAAATTTTTCCTAATTTTTGTGGTGTTTCAAATACTCTAAAGTTTATGGCATCATATTTCTAATCAAATTGGGCATCTCTGATAAAATTGGGAATTTTTTCTGAAATCTAAAAATTACCTAATTGGATATTTTTTTGATTGGGGGTATTTTCTGGTTGTCTAACTTATTTGTAATATAAAATTTATTTAAATTATCAAAACCCCATAAACATTTTCAAAAAAATATTTTTCCGATCCTTCCTTAGTGGTGCAACAAAATCTGGAATTGCTTGCTTGTTTTAGTCGAGCTTCACCACATTGGCTTAAAATTGGTTCACCCATGTTCCAAAACTAATTAGAAGTTGCATGCTGGGGTAATCAATTTAAGGTTTTGCATCTAATGGACACAAATATTTAGACTTTGCTCATTAAAGGAAAAGATCTATACTAGTGTTTGCAAAATCTATCGTGGCCACTGAACTTGATTTGAGCTTGTAAGAAGTGAAACCCTAAAATTGATTAAACAAGCTCGGACCATGAAATATGCTCATATTTGAATAAGGCTTTTACAAATATGCCCCCTGTAATATTTGAATATTACATATATGCCCCTATATTTTTGTTATTACAGAAATATCCTTATGTTAACTCATGGCATATATGTTAACAGAGAGAATATGTACGGGGTATTTCTATAATAACAAAGAATCCTTTAAACTGCATAAAAGGAGATTATTTGTCAACGTTCACTTTTTTATCATTAGAGGGGAGCTTATTATTTATTTAATTGGTTATTCTTCCATTCAACCTACACATTTCACCCTATAAAAATCTTATGCATTACATTCATTTCATTTCACTTAAATTAAATATACAAATGGCTTGAAATGTGCAGGTCGTTTGAAATGAAATGAATGTAACGCACAAGATTTTTAAAGGGTGAAATGTGCAGGTTAAATGAAAGAATAATACTTTAAATAGAGGATGAGACCTCCTCTAATGATAAAAAAAGTGAATGTTTACAGAAAAGTCCCTTTTGATGCAATTTAGAGGATTCTTTCTTATTATAAAAATATCTCTCACATATTTTCTCTATTAACATAAATGCTCTGTAGTTAACAACCGTTATGATTTAAAATAGCAGCTATTAACTCGATGACATTTATGTTAATGGAGAGAAGATGTGAGAAGTATATATATGTAATAACAAAGAATATAAAGGTTTATATGTAATATTCAAATATTATAGGTACATATATGTAAAAACCTCAATAAAATATGCTACAAATTATTTGCAATTCTTCGCTTGAAAGATTCCAGCTGCAAACATAACTAATGAATGATTATGTAAAATTACAAACAACATCATTATCCAAATAAGTCTTCTTTATGAGACGATGATAGGAGTTGATGGGACCGAAGGGTTCTTGGGATGGCACTCCCAACTGCCTTCTTTGGCTTGAGATATGGTGAAATATTTAGGGACCAAAGACATCCTTTCTTTTGCCACTCTTCTCTCTCTGTCTTCAATGTTTTTGTTGGCCTCTCTGGCTTTTTCCCAGTTCCTTTTCAAGAGGCTTTGGTTAACTTCACTCCACACTACTGCTGATTCTGTTGCCAGCAGTCCCTGAAGCAAAAAAAAATTGAGAAGGTGATGCAATGAGAACCCCTGAAATGTAAAACATCTTCTGAATCTTTAATATTTTCTCCAAGTTTGTCCCTTTTTTTAGTTGAAACATTTTAGTTATATACTCTGCAGGTTTGCTGGTTTGGCAAATATTGCAAGAAGTACTACTAGATGGTTGCGAAGAGTGAAATGGTAGGAAGAATGACAGCAAAAGAGGGAACCTACCTCTTCGTTTTTCAGAATAGGTGTCTTAAGATTAAAAATTGCTTCTTTTGCATTGTACAGAATAGTGGACTTCCTATTCTGGACGTCGTTCAGTGTCACTACCCTGTCATTCAAGCTTATTCTCATGAATCCACTAATTGGATACTTGGGGATGATGATGCAATTACAAAAGATGGATGATAAACTCCTATCCGATTAAGGATTGTTTTTACCTGTCCCAATGGCCATTGATCTCATAGATAGTCTTCTGTGTTTTTGAATGGAAACCACACCGTTTACTGATCTGGTGCTCCCTCTCAATCCTAGAAAAGAACAGCTGTTGTAGCAGAGTTCTGCCTCGATGTTGGACTCTTTACACCTTATTCTTACATTTCCTTCCAAGTCAGCACCTGGAACTGGAAAAAATTTAATGACAAGGCTGGGAGTGTCCATTTCATAGTTCTCACTGTAGCTCAATAGTTTCAATTGCCTCTTTCCGTGGATTTTTGTTTTAATATTAGTTCCTGAACAAAGTTTTTTGCCAAGAGGAGTGGAATTAGATTTATCAAACAGGCAAACATGTTAAACGACAAAAAAAGTGAGAACTTTCCTTTTTCTTTAGATAAGAGGATAGCTACTCAACTCCATTAGTCAACCACTTTCATTAAAAAAGTAAATGAGAACTAGGTTGGTTGTTCCCTTATCTTTCTTTTATTTCACTATGATGTTGCTGAATATCATTCATTGAAATAATATTATTCTAGCAATGGTTTTTTCTTTTTCTTGCAAGTAGTGAGAGAACAGGATTAGGGTTTCAGGAGAGGTAGACTCATGACGAGACTTTAGAGGGCTAGATGGGTCCCAAAGGTAGAGAAGTTTTGCCTACTTTGTCTCGCAACAAATGAAGAAGTCAATCATTTATTTTGTGGATGCTCCTTTTATCGTAGGAGTCGATTCTCTTTTAGGTGGTTGCCTCACATAAATTTTGCTGATTTCTAGAGGTCATTTAGATACAGGAACTAGATTGGTGGGCCGAATGTGTTTAGGACAAAGAAAGAGAATATTAAGACTCGTGCTGTTTGAGCTTTTTAAGACATCTGGTAAGACGTCTGGACTGTGGGTTAGACGTCTGGATACCTTCCCAGAAGTCTGGAAATCAAAAAATTTGAGTACGAGCTCGCGTCTACGCGCATGCCGCGTGCAGATAGTACTCTCATTTTTCCTCCCCTTCTTCTCTCTCTCCCCGCCTCCAGCAAAACCCTAAACCCACTGACCTTATATAAGACCCCCTTCCCCTCTCGTTCTCCCCACACTAGCCCTTCCCCTCTTCTTCTCCACTCCAGCGAGAGACGCAGCGCGAGCGAGAGAGCACGTGGGCAGCGTCGAGGAGGACTGGCTTGAGGAGAGGAGGAGGAGAGCAAGCTCGCGAGCTCGCGTGGGAGCTCACCGGTGAGCGCACGGCCGGAGCGGTGCATGCGCGAGGAGTGTGTCAAGGAGGTCCTCCCTGACACTGCTGCAACCGGAGCTGCAGGCGAGGGGGCGCGACGCGGACATGCGCGACGCGAGAAGGTGGAAGCAAGTCCTGGTTTTGGGTTTTTCCTAGAATCAGACGTCTAGAGTGACCTCCAGACGATGGTGCGGACATCTGGCGGTGGTTCTAGACGTCTGAGGTGAGAGTCTCGCGAAGGTACGTCCCTTTGCGGATATGGCCATGCAGACCGCTCCGCTGCTACCGCCTTGCATGCCCTTTATGAGAGGATTCGGTGTCTGCATGTAGGATTTGCTTTGGGAAGGCACGGGACATGCCCACTCATGCATTTGAGACATCTGGGCGAATACCAGATGACGGGAAGCACTTCCAGATGTTCGGAGAGGTGGTCGGACGTCTGGAGCTGGGTCCAGACAGTCCAGAAGTGTTCCTGGACATCTGAGGATTGGCGTAGAGACTTTGGTATGTTGCTGGACACTTTTAAAACGTCTAGAAGTTATTCCAAACGTTTGATTTGAGACAGAAACCCTATTTTTGACCCGTTTAGGGTCCGTTTGAGTTTTGTTTTACGCAAATAAGATATCGATGTGTTCCTTGTGAGTTTCTCTACTTGTTAGAAGGCTCTCCATACTGTTCTGATAGTTCCCTTGTGATTGTTCCTTGTGATAGGAATTCGTTCAGTTGCGGGTTCGGGGCTTGCTGAGGCATGTGAGCCTGCCGGTCAATCCCCCAATACTCTTGGACTTACTGGTAGAGTGGCTTCCCCCTAATTTAATTATAACCTAAATGCATGTGTGGAATAAATGATTAAAACCTAGGATATGGCATGAATCCTAGGATGAGAAACACTTGAAATGTCTGTATTGGATGATTGAATTGCAGTCTTGAATGAGTAGATAGCATGATAACAATTGCCTGTAAATGAATAACAGCTGCCTGTGAAATATGAAGTACTTGTGCTAGCTAACTGTTGCATGTAAATTTCCTGTTGTATACGTTAAATGACATGATACGAGCTGCATGTATATAAAATGAGAATGGTAATGTGAATGATGGAAATACGAGGTACCTGTGTATAACCTGTATATGGAAATGTGAACGATAGCAATACAAGTTACATATGTAAAACCTGAGAATGGAAATCGAAATGATGAAACCTGGTATGGCATAGCATGAGAAATATGAGTATGAACCCTACAAGGAATTAGGAGTAGAGCTCCTGGTGGGAATGTAAGAGGGGAAGTAAGCTGGCCCTTGAGTACGGAGTACTAAGGAGAGCGACTATCCCCCTGTTTAGTGCAGAGCGAAGCTAATCGCCCTTAGGTTGGGACCCAGGATTAGGATTGGCCATTCTGTACCGACTTCTTGGCCCTCGTGTACACAGTACCGGGGAGAGCTACTACTGTAGGGAGAGAGCTAACCACCCTATGAGGCCAAGGGTTCAGCTAGCCGCCCTACACCAACTTGTTAGGCCCACTGGGGAAACCATGGTAGTCAAGCGAGGGTGCGCGGACTGTGGAGGGGCGAGACCCCTGTTTGGTTCTTAGGGGCTAGACCCCTGTTACTAAAAGGGCTAGGCTTTATATTGGTTCCGTGTTGTACTTTGGGCGCACCCTCTAACGGAAATGACTGACCGCATGCCAGTGCGGGGTAGCTACCCATGCACTTATCGGGCATGCTGTAGTCACCGTTACGTTTGTCCGTGACCTTGGGGTAGTTGACTAGGTGTAGGATCACCACAGGGGACTCTCCTGGCCAGGAGAGCGCCACGTGTGCCTTCTACACTTCGGAAAAGACTACAACCAAGATCGTTCCCACGAGGAACATTCGAGATCAAAAAAGAGACCTGATAAATAAACCAAGTGGTGAAAAAGAATAATTAGTTAAAGAACGTAATTGAAAAGCAACAGCTACCTGTCCACTTTTACTACTTTAGTTAGTTGGTTGCCACTCTACTTAGCGTTTACTGACTTTGTGTACTCATAACAGTTTTCAGGTCGAGGTATTGAGCAACTAGAGCTACGACTGTAGAGGGTGCTGGGCCCAGTAGAGCCCAGTAGTTGTAGCTTCTTGTTGTACCTCTTTCTATTGTAGTGAGTAGACTCTTGTACTTTTATATTCTATTCTTTATGTTCCTATATTTGTTACTTTCTACTATTGTGGTGGTGTTTGTCGACATTTTTTTGTGGGCTTAAAGGATGTCACGTTGTAGTATAACCGACAAAACGTCTAAACAAATATAAAGAATTTTATTACTCGAAGACCGGAGTATCCGAGGTCGATCACAAGGAGCAAATGGAATTTACTACTAGTCAAAATGTAATTGAACACTCTAATTTACTCAAAATATCAATTCAAATGTGAATGTATGCAATTAAAAATAATTAGGACAGAAATATGAAATTGGACGTCTGATCACAAGATCAGACGTCTTGAAAGTATTTCTCCTTTTCTTCTTTCTCTGCTTGTCTTGCGAAGCCTTCTTCTTCTTCTTTTGATCTTCTAATCTTTTCTTTGCCTCTCTTCTTCTCTGTGTCTTGCTCTTTCTTCTTCTGCTTTCCTTCTTCTCGTGCGAAGGCTTCTTTCTTTCTTCTTCTTCTCTGTCATGCTCCTTTCTTTTCTTCTTCGCCTTGCCTTTCCTTCTTCTTCTGTAGCGGCCAAGTCCTTCTCCTGCGTTCAGCCTGGCCTGCACAGGAGCAAAACCTAACCCTTCTCCTTCTACCCATGCGTCTCTCTCTCTCTCAAGCAATTCACTCAGGGACGCTCTCCCAGAGCCACAACCATAATCGGGTCAGATCGTACCCGGGACCAGGCGCACCTGCAGGTGACGATGCGCGAGGAGTGCATAGGTATAGATAGATCGGGTCGGATGCGCCAGATCCGCGTGGTCAAGCCGCGGACGAGGTGGGTGTGGGGTCAGTGAGGAACCTCACCCCTGTGCTTACGGAGGCAACCAGCCTAATGCACAAATACAATTTATACCATACCTGAGTGCTGCAATCCCACGATGTGGGACTAAACGTTCCGCCCTGATTTCACGCGCGCCTGCTGACTCTCGTATGCAATTGCCCAAGCGGATGGCTCTGCTGGCGCTCCGTGCTGGGCTCACTCACCTCGCGACACTCGCGTGAGTCTCCTGCATCTGCAGCCTGGGAAGCCTGATGCCTGGAGCTTCGTTGGAGCTTCACCGGAGGTCGTCCATGGCGGCAGCGGCTCAAACACTGTCATACACAAAACGAGCCTCACGGCCCAATCAAATCAGCTAGAGACCTTCGCCGTGGCACGGCGAAGGCGGTGGATGATGCTGCAGGTTGCCGGTCGGCCTAGGCGTGCGTGCCTAGGTCAACCTGTGGCCGGAGATGGTGGGTTGTTCGAGGGGTGATTATGGAGGTCTGGAGTGGCAATTGTGGGGTGGAGCGAGTTCCTGGTGGTGAGGCGGAGCTCCCGAAGTGGTTGGCGAGCCGTGTGGGGGGCTGGAATGGTGGAAGCGGCTCGCCGGAGGTTGGTCGGTGATGTGGAAGATGAGGGTGGTCAGCGTCGGTCGAGGGGTAATCAGATGAGATAACAGGGGGAAAAGAGAGAGGAGAGGATGGAGAGGAGTTCTAACCTAATTGTAAGGACGAAAGGGGACGGAAGGCAGACAGCAGTACCTGCTGTCGCCGGAGAAGATGACGCCCAGTGGGGGAGAACGGCGGCGACGACGAGGCTGAGGCGGCGTGCGCGGGTACTGCGCGACGCGGAGGGAAGTCAGGAAGCTAACTCTGCCACTGGTTTTGTGGCAGAGTGAAGAGGGAGGGGAGGGGGGCTCGCCGGAGCTAGCTGGGACATTTGGCCGGGCAGGAGGAGAGGAATTGAAGGGGGAAACTCGGCCAAATCAAGCTTTCCTTCTGCGGCAGGGTCTGGGGTGTCTTTTATAGGTACTGGCCGCACCTACCAGCGCGTGGAGACTGCGCAATCAACGCTGCCAGCTCGCCGGAGATGGAAGGAAGGTGGATACCCAAATCTCTCGTGCGTTCGCATGAGAGATTGGGTTCACACCAGCGATTGTAATTGACTTTATAAGGAAGGGAATTCCTCAGAGAATCCTCCTTCCATTTCTGGGAGGGAATCTCTGAGGGATTAGAGAGCAATCCCTCTCCGAACCTTGCCGGAGCTCGGTTCTGCCCTAGCAATGGTGGCAGGACCGGTTTGCAAAGGAGGCGAAGAACCTAGGGGGTTCTCTGCAACGGTATTCAAAAGATAGGGACCAATTTGTGATTTGGGTGTACTAAATTGCAAAGTAGGTCAAGATGACCTCTCCTTAGGTCCAAATTTTGGTATAAACCTAATTTGGACCTAAGGAATCCAATGGCGAAGTTGGATTTCAGGTTTGACCTCGTTTGACTGGATATTTTGCGTAAAAACCCAAATTAGGTTAATTGAAGAGCTAGGACCCTAATCTAGGTCAAACTAGGTTCCAAAGGCCAAATTAAGTGTTATAAACCCTAGAGTATGTTTTTCCATGATTTGTAGAGGGTTTACTTGCTTTTTGTTTTGACCGGAACCTTGTTAATTTAAGCGGGTCTGTTTTAGGGTTACCAAGTGTCATTTAGTTCTTAGATTGCACATGAACCCATTTCTGATTGACTCAACCCTCTTTTTATCTCATTTATACCATTTGACCTCTGTTTTGCCTCTGAGAAATCCCGTTTACGTACTGCAATGGTAAAATTGCAGTTTTAACCTTTATTTCATGTTTTCTTCTCAGAGCACTTGTTCCTTCAGTTAGGCCTTCTTCTAGGTTATGTAGGAGCTTTTATCTTCTTTATTGGGTCAAAATGAGCTAGTTATGGCTCATGATGAGCCTCTCATCAGGTGGTGATATGTACTGTAGCAGCGTTTACTTCTTTACTGTTGTACCTTTTTACTGTTAGTTGCTTAGCATAGTGAATGTGGTTTACTTTCCTGCTTTTTGGTTACTTTCTCGTTGGATGACTGGGTCTTGGGATCAGTCGAGTCAGTCTGGTCTCGTGTCCTGTAGGGATTCGGGAACAGGGTCGTAACAAGATGGTATCAGGGTAAGGTCATCCCAAGAAGTGAACCAACTAGCTTGAGAATAACCAATTCACGTGCTTGTAACTAGAGTAACCACCACAACGTACCTTTTAACATCTATTCTGAGGTTTTTTTGCTGAATATCTGTTGAAATTAACGTCTTTATGTTCTATTGTTCTCGTCTCCTTGCAGGAGATGCCTCAAAGTGGAGTCATTGAGGCCGGCCACGGACACGGCCGTGAATGAGGTTGGAGGGGTGGACGTGTTGAGCCCAATGTTTTAGTGAACCAGCCACTCCTTCCAGGTGTTCAGGCCTAGGACCTCACCCAGCTGATCGACGAGATAGTACGAGAGGAGCTCCACCCACCTCCACGGGCGCCTCTACCTGGGGATGTGGAGGGGGAGTCCTCTATGGGACTGCGAGACAGATGCAGCGCTGGACGTGGGGGAGGGGGTGGTCCTCCATCTCTTCCACCGCACTCTGACACTTCCGAGCACGAGCCCTCCCTGCCTGGAGATGTGCCCGTTTCCCCACTTCAGCGACAGTACGAGCTTTTCGAACAATTCCGGAAGCTGAAGCCCCCTCCTTCAAGGGGGATGAGGACCCGACTGAGGTGGAGGACTGATTAGAGCAGATCGAGAAGGTGTTTGACACCCTTCGCCCCCCTGCAGAGTGCCACGTGCCTTTTGCCACGTACCAGCTGGAGAGCACGACACACAGGTGGTGGAGGGCGATCAGAGGTCAGGAAGGGGCAGAGCTGACGTGGGACCGGTTTGTCACCCTCTTCTGCGAGCAGTACTTCCTGCAGACGTGGTAGGATCAGAGGAGGCGGGAGTTCCACACTCTCCACCAGGGGACGATGACTGTGAGCGCGCATCGTACGCGTTTTCTAGAGCTATCCCATTTCGCTGCGACAGCTGTGGCTACTAAGGAGGAGTGCCTGTGGAGGTTCACTGAGGGGCTCTGACTTGCCATTCGGGGGTATGTCAAACCCCTGAAGCTGTCCACGTTCTCGAGAGTGGTGGAGGCTGCTATGACCTATGAGGAGACTAACCCGGCCGCACATGACACTGACAGCGAACGGAAACGGCCCTACCAGCCAAACTACTCACAGGGCCAGCGAGAGAGGAGGCACGCGGTGCCCGTAGGAGAGCCGTCACACTTTGCGGGGCCGTCAGTGGCCTTTGGGGGCCCTCGACAGGGGCCAGCTGCCAGCACGGGACCCCCGCTCAGCTGTCAGTACGGACCTACTGAGGGCGGGAGTCGAGTTCCCCTCTGCTACCAGTGTGGCCAACCGAACCACATCCAGAGGGACTGCCCGTCTAAGGCTGGAGGTCAACAGATGCTCCCCACATCGAGCGCTGGAGGATGAGCAAGAGGCCGTGGTTCCCAGGCACGTGGGGGAGGACAGCAGTCGTGGGGAGGGTACCGGCCAGCGGCTACCTGGCCGACGCAGAGTGTGGCTACTTCTTCCGCATCGAGAGTTGAGGGGCGTATCAATGCCCTGACACAGGGAGATGCCCGAGCTTCAGGTTCAGTGGTGGCAGGTATGGTTACAGTTTCCGGCAGACTAGTTACACACTTTTTGATTCTGGTGCCACGCACTTGTTTGTTGCTGTTAGTTTTGCTGTCAGTTTGGGATAGGATTGTGTGTTGTTAGAGGATCCTTTTGTGATCAGAGACCCGGGTGGTCAGCTGTTTATAACTGAGGAGGTTTACACAAGTTGTGAGGTCAGTGTT
Organism: Thalassia testudinum; assembly: GCA_037157565.1. Lineage (NCBI taxonomy): Eukaryota > Viridiplantae > Streptophyta > Magnoliopsida > Alismatales > Hydrocharitaceae > Thalassia > Thalassia testudinum. Next base: position 155,328,436 of record JAZHRO010000031.1, read on the forward strand.
GGGGAACATAGCCTCCCAGCTGATCTGATTGTGATACTGATGGAGGACTTTGGCGTGATACTGGGGATGGATTGGTTGTCCGTTTACCACGCTTTGGTGGACTGTTTCGAGAGGAAGATCGTCTTCTCCATACCGGAGATACCTTCTTTTGAGTTTCACAGGCAACCGGTGGACGGAGGCTTTAGGTGCATTTCTGCACTTCGAGCGGTGAGACTTTTGGGCCAGGGGTGTGAGGGCTTTATGGCTTGTGTAGTGGCAGAGCCCAGCCTTGTGGCAGACTTTCAGAGCATCCCGGTGGTCAGAGAGTACCCCGACGTGTTTTCAGAGGAGCTGCCAGGACTACCGCCTGAGCGTGAGATCGAGTTCAAGATCTCACTGGTACCAGGGACCAGCCCTGTTTCTACAGCACCTTACAGGATGGCACCACTTGAGCTGCAAGAGCTCAAGTCCCAGTTGCAGGACCTTCTGGAGAAGGGTTTTGTGAGGCCCAGTGCGTTTCCGTGGGGAGCCCCGGTATTATTTGTGAAGAACAAGGATGGTACCCTACGCCTTTGTGTGGACTACAGACAGTTGAATAGGGTCACCATCAAGAACAGGTATCCGCTGCCGAGGATTGATGATTTGTTTGACCAGTTGCGAAGTGCCACGGTTTTCTCCAAGATAGACTTGAGGTCTAGCTACCACCAATTGAGGATCAAGGAGATCGACGTCTCCAAGACAGCTTTCCGCACCCGGTACGGACACTGTGAGTTTTTGGTCATGCCGTTTGAGCTAACCAACTCCCCCGCTGCTTTCATGGATTTGATGAACCGGGTGTTCAGACCATATCTGGATCAGTTTGTGGTAGTATTTATCGATGATGTGCTCATCTACTCACGGGATTAGGCACAGCACGGACAGCACTTGCGGATGGTTTTGGACACATTAAGACGACGTAAGCTGTATGCCGAATACAACAAGTGCGAGTTCTGGTTGAGGCAAGTGACCTTCTTAAGTCATGTGATTTCAGGGGATGGCTTGGCTGTGGACCCAGCCAAGGTAGAGGTAGTACTCAGGTGGGAGAGACCACATACAGTGACAGAGATCTGTAGTTTCTTGGGGCTGGCAAGCTACTACCGGCAGTTTATCAGGGGTTTCTCGCAGATTACACGTCCTATGACACAGTTGACCCGAAAGGACGTGCCCTTTTCTTGGACAGACGCTTGTGAGGCATTTTTTCAGGAGTTGAAGGAGAGGCTGACTTCGGCTCTTGTGCTTACCATCCCAGACAGCAGTGGCAGTTTCGTTGTGTACATGGACGCTTCTTTGCAGGGGTTAGGGGGTCTGCTCATGCAGCAGGGTCACGTTGTTGCTTACGCTTCACGACAACTAAAGCCCCATGAGCATAGCTACCCTACCCACGACCTAGATCTGGCAGCTGTCGTCTTTATGCTGAAGACATGGAGGCACTACCTGTACAATGAGACTTTTGAGATATTCACGGATCATAAGAGCCTCAGGTATTTGTTTGATCAGATGGAGCTTAACATGAGATAGAGCCGTTGGTTAGAGCTCCTGAAGGACTATGACTGCAGCATCTCCTACCATCCAGGGAAGGCCAACGTGGTGGCTGACGCCTTAAGCCGGAAGGCACCCGCCCACTTGGCCAATTTACAAGCACGGAGTTGGAGACTTATGGAGGAGTTGGGCAGTTGGAGACCCCTAGAGTTACTGGGGCACTGTAGGGTAGTGACTGTGACACGGCAGACAAGACCAGAACTGATAGACCGCATCATCACAAGACAGATGATAGACCCATACCTGCAGTCGTTGCATGACAGAGTACTGTCAGGGGACCTTGGAGACTTCTCTTTTACTAACGAGGTACTACGCATGAGGGGACGTTTGTGCATTCCCAAGGACGAGGAGTTGTTGAGAGAGCTCCTGATCGAGGCACACGACTCCAGGTTCACCATACATCCCGGGAACACGAAGATGTATCACGATCTGAACGTGACTTTTGGTGGAGGGGGATGAAGCGAGATGTAGGTGAGTTCGTGTAGCAGTGTTAGGGCTGTTGCAGCCACTTCCAGTGCCAAAGTGGAAGTGGGAGAGCATCACCATGGACTTAGTGGTGGGCTTGCTCATTACCCAGCGAGGACACGAAACAGTCTGGGTGATTGTAGATAGATTGACGAAGACGGCATGTTTCCTGCCGATCCGAGTCATCTTGGGACTAGCGTAGTTAGCAAAGAGATATATCCGTGATGTGGTACGTCTGCATAGAGTTCCACGTGAGATTGTATCCGACCGGGATACCCGTTTTACGTCCCAGTTTTTTGCTGAGTTTCAGCAGGCTTTGGGGACACGGTTGAGGTTCAGCACGGCGGACCACCCCCAGACGGACGGACAGTCAGAGCGCATGATACAGACTCTTGAGGACCTTTTGCATGCCTGTGTACTAAACTGGAGGGGCTCTTGAGAGGAGCACTTGCCCCTGGCAGAGTTTGCATATAATAACAGTTATCACTCGAGCATCGGCATGGCACCCTACGAGACTCTATACGGACGGAGGTGCACTACACCCTTGAGTTGGGTTGAGGTGGGGACCAAATGGTAAGTTGGCCCCAGGCTGATCTGGCAGAGTTAGGTGGTTGAGCAGATTCACAAACGACTTTGCACTGTCAGGAGCAGTTAGAAGAGTTTTGCCGATCGGAAGCGCAGAGAGGTGCAATTCGAGGTTGGGGATCACGTCTTTCTACGTGCTTCGCCCATGAAGGGCCTACAGCATTTTAGGGTGAAAGGGAAGCTCGCGCCGAGGTTTGTGGGGCCCTTTGAGGTCCTGGAGCGGTAGGACCCATTGCTTACAGGCTTGCCCTTCCTCCCCAGCTTTCTGGTGTGCACGATGTGTTCCATGTGTCCAACCTCAGGAAGTACGTCGTCGATCCCAGTCACATTCTGAGCCACGAGAGTGTCGAGGTGGGTGACGACTTGACCTACCCCAAGTGACCAGTGCAGATACTAGATAGAGCCATTCGGAGTTTGAGATGGAAGCAGGTACCCCTGGTGAAGATCTTGTCGAGGAGCCAGAGGTACAAGGAGGCTACCTGGGAGCCTGAGGTGGCGATGCGAGAGCGATACCCAGAGCTTTTTGAGGGTACGTCTTTTCAGACCGGCTTCGGTTCTCTTTAAGTTTGTTATGCGTATATTATTCTTTTTCCGCAACCTAGCTAGCTCAAGTTTCAGGGACGAAACTTCCTTTAAGTTTGTTATGATGTTAAGACCCATGTTGTTTAAGCCTTTTAAGACGTCTAGACTATAGGTCGGACGTCTAGTAAGACGTCTGGTCAGATGTCTGGACACCTTCCCAGATGTCTAGAAATCGAAAAATTTGAGTACGAGCTCGCGTCTACGCACGTGCTACGCGCAAACAGTACTCTCATTTTTCCTCCCCTTCTTCTCTCTCTCCTCGCCTCTAGCAAAACCCTAAACCCACCAACCTTATATAAGACCCCCTTCCCCTCTCATTCTCCCCACACCAGCTGGTGTCGACCTTCCTCTATAGTTTTATTATTTCGTCGTAGTATAGTATAGAGAAAGGTGATTACCAGTTTAATACAATTTGTTACTCGGAAAATAAAAGAGTTCCCGAGGTCGAACTCAGGGAGCAAGTTGTATTCTAGGGATACAAGTTTCTTTTACAAAAATAAAGAAAGAGAGAGAGAGAATTTGTTGGTTTTCTTCTTTTCTCTTTGCTTCTCCTCTTCTTCCTTCTCAGATCTACTGCTCTCTTCCTTTGTTCTTCTTCTGCAGTGGTGATGTTCTTCTTCCTCTTTCAGCTGTTTCTGCTCTTCCTTCTTCTTCTGCAGAGCGGTCCTGTTCTTCTTCTTCTTCTTTCTTTCTTCAGATCTTCTTCTCGTGCTCTTCTTCTTCTGCAGAGTCTTCACTTGGCCTCTCTGTGTTCCTCCTCTGCCTCGCCTTCCTTCTCCTTCGTTGCCTTCAGGACGTCGTCTGATTTTCCAATCAGACGACTTAAACCGCAGCTGCTACAGTGCCGCTCGGTGCTCCTCCTTCCTTTAGCCTTCGTCTTCTTCCACGGTTCTTCTTCACCTGTGCCTGCACACTTACACAGCTTGATCAGGGGCAAAACCTAACTCTACCCTCCCCCGCGTCTCTCTCTCACAGAAGCCACTCTTGGGAAAGCTCTCCCAGAGCTGCCGGGTTGCCGGGTACGGGTCGCGCCCGGGTCCAGGCCCACCGGCGTGCGTGGTGGGCGAGGAGTGCAGGTCAGTCTAAGTTGGGTCGGGCCAGGTCCGCGGGGCGTGAGCGCGGACGAGATCGGGTAACCGGGCGGGTGAAGGGGACCTCACCCCGTGTGCTGAGGCAATAAGCCTCCAGCACTTTTTCGGTTTATACCGCTGCGCTCCTTCAGAGCCTTCCGAGGTGGGACTAAATGTCCCACCCCAATTTCGCACCTGCGCGGCGGAAGCAGCTGGTAATCGCAGCTTTACGCGAGGCCTTCGCGTGAAGGATTCGCCTCAACTGCAGCCTATCGCTTTGCCGAAATGGCCCCGCACAGCCTGGGAGCGTGACCTGGGCGCGGCGCACCTGGGGCAGCAGGTGAAGAAGCTGCTTCGCTTCAACAATGGCGGCGGCGAGCGCAGGTACCTGCCCACAGAGAAACGGCCTCTCGGCCCAATCAGAAACGCGGAGGACCTTCGCCGTGGCACGGCGAAGGTGGTCGGGGGGTGTGCAGGTGGTGGGGCGGAGCCTAAGGGCTGCCCTAGGTCGGACTGTGGGTCGGGAGATGGGTTTGTTCGGTGGAGTTGCAGAGGGTGATTTGGGGGAAGTGGAAGGGCGGAGGTTGATCAGGGTGAGGAGGCGGAGGTTCTGCGGTGGTCGGCGAGCCGTGTGGGTTGCTGGAGTGATGGGAGCGGCTCGCCGGAGGATGGCCGGAGGCGGAGAAGGTGAGGGTGATTTGTCGGAATCGAGGGCGACAGTAAATGTTTAAAGTGAGGAAGAGGAAGAGGGGAGGAAGAGGAGGAGTTCTACCTACTTAGCGGGACGAGGAGGGGCCGGAGCGGGCGACAGTCGTATCGACTGTCGCCGGAGAAGAAGATGCCCGGGGGAAGGGGCGGCGGCGAGCAGAGGGCCGGAGAGGCGCCAGCTGGGTGCGGCGTGGCGCGGGAAGAGCGAGGGAAAGAAGTCTCTACTGCTGGTATTGCGGCAGAGCGAAGAGGAGGAGGAGGAAGAACCGCCGGAGCTGGTGGGCATCTGCCGGAGTGAGAAGAGAGGAAAGTTGGAGGTTTTCTCCGTTAGATCCGAGCTACTCAGAACGGCGGAGCGACGGGGGTATTTATAGAGGCCGAATCAGAGAGGAAGGCGGAGGGAGACGACGTGTCTCCCTCGCCGGAGGACGCCGGAGATGGAAACCCATACCGTCCGTGCATTCGCACGGCCGGTATGGTGGGTTGCAGCGACCAGGGGGGTGTTCCTGCGACGACTGACGACGCAGGGCACCCCCGGTTGTCTTGCCAGACCCTCCCCCTTACCCTGCGCGGCGCCATGCTCCGCACAAGGTCGCCGGAGCATGGTGCTGGTCAGGTTTTGGCAGGAGGGACCTGAATGCAAAGAACAAAGGAGAGTTAGGGGTAGAAATGCGAGGGTTCAAAAGTTGAGGGTCAAAAAGTAAATATATGAGGACCAAAGTGTAAAGTTGGTCAAGAAGGTTTCTTCTTAGGCTCAAGTTTCTATACATGACTAACTGGGACCTAAGGAATCTGATGGTGAATTTTATTTCTAGATTAAACCTTGTTTGACTGGTCAATTTACGCAAAAACCCAAATTAAGTTATTAATTGGGTATGGTTCTCAATGTAGGTCAAAATGGGTTCTGAAGGCCAAATTGAAGGTTCTAAACCCTAGAGATTATTTTTCTATGAATTTTAGAGGGTTTATTCTATTTTTACTTTGCCTTGAACCTCGTGAATTGAAGTGGGTTTGCTTTAGGGTTACAGATTATCATTTAGTTCCTTGGAATTGCTGTAGCCCTTATCAGATCATCCCACTTTCCTTCTTATTTGGTTTGTTTGACCTGTGTTTGGACCCTGAATTACCCTGTATGCAGATTATACTGGTAAAATTGCATTTTTACCCCTTATGACTTGTTTTCTCCTTAAACTCAGAATTCTCTGAGTTAAGCCTTTCCTTGAGTTATGTAGGAGCTTTTATCCTTTGTATTGGGTCAAAATGAGCTAGTTATGGCTCATGATGAGGTTCTCATCACCAGCCCTTCCACTCTTCTTCTCCACTCAAGCGAGAGAGGTAGCGCGAGCGAGAGAGCACGTGGGCAGCGTCGAGGAGGACCGACATGAGGAGAGGAGGAGAGCAAGCTCGCAAGCTCGCGTGGGAGCTCACCGGTGAGCACATGGCTGGAGCGGTGCATGCGCGAGGAGGAGGAGTGCGTCGGGGAGGTCCTCCTTGACATTACTGTAGTCGGAGCTGTAGGCAAGGGGGCACGGCGCAGCCATGCGCGGCACGAGAGGGCGGAAGCAGATTCTAGTTCTGGGCTTTTCCCAGAATCAGACGTCTGGAGTGACCTCCAGATGACGATGCGGAGGTCTGGAGGTGGTTCCAGACGTTTGAGATGAGAGTCTTGCGAAGGTACGTCCCTTTGCGGATACAGCCATGCAGGCCGCTCCGCTGCTACCGCCTTGCATGCCCTTTTTGAGAGGATTTAGTGTCTACGTGCAGGATTCGATTCAGGAAGGCGCGGGACATGCCGTCCCACGCATTTCAGACGTCTGGGCAACGTACCAGAGGACGGGAAGCGCTTTCAGACGTCCGGAGAGGTGGTCGGACGTCTGGAGCTGGGTCCAGACGATCCAGAAGAGTTCTTGGACATCTGAGGATTGGCACAGAGACTTAGGTATGTTACTGGACACTTTTAAGACATCTTGAAGTTGTTCCAGACGTCTGATTTGAGACAGAAACCTTATTTTTGACCTGTTTAGGGTTCGTTTGAGTTCCATTTTATGCAAATAAGATATCGATGTGTTCCTTGTGAGTTTCTCTACTTGTTGGAAGGCTCTCCATATTGTTCTGATAGTTCCCTTGTGATTGTTCCTTGTGATAGAACTTTGTTCAGTTGCGGATTCGGCAGTTGCTGAGGCACGTGACCTTGCCGGTCAAGCCCCTAATACTCCTGGGCTTACTGGTAGAGTGACTTCCCCCTAATTTAATTATAACCTAAATGCATGTGTGAAATGAATGATTAGAACCTAGGATATGGCATGAATCCTAGGACGAGAAACACTTGAAATTTCTGTATTGAATGATTGAATTGTAGTCTTGAATGAGTAGATAGCATGATAACAATTGCCTGTAAATGAGTAACAGCTGCCTGTGAAATATGAAGTACTTGTGCTAGCTAACTGTTGCATGTAAATTTCCTGTTGTATACGTTAAATGACATGATACAAGCTGCATGTATATAAAATGAGAATGGTAATGTGAATGATGGAAATACAAGCTACATGTGTATAACATGTATATGGAAATGTGAACGATAGCAATACAAGCTGCATATGTAAAACCTGAGAATGGAAATCCAATGAAACTTGGTATGGCATGGCATGAGAAATATGAGCATGAACCCTACGTGGAATTAGGAGTAGAGCTCCTGGAAATAAATGGAATGGAACTGGGAATGTGAAAGGGGAATTGAGCTGGCCCTTAAATACGGAGTACCAAGGAGAGCGACTATCCCCCTGTTTAGTGTAGAGCAGAGCTAGCTACCCTTGGGTTGGGACCTGCAGTTAGGATTGGCTACTCCGTCCCGACTTCTTGGCCCTCGCATACACAGTACTGGGGAGAGATACTAGTGTAGGGAAAGAGCTAGCCACCCCACGGGGCCCGGGGTTCAGCTAGCCACCCTACACCAACTTGTTAGGCCCACTGGGCAAACTAGGGTAGTCAGGCGAGGGTGTGTGGACTGTGGAGAGGCGAGACCCCTATTTGGTTCTTAGGGGCTAGACCCCTGTTACTGAAAGGGCTAGACTTTATACTAGTTCCGTGTTGTACTTTGGGCTCACCCGCTAACGGAAACGACTGACCACGTGCCAGTGTGGGGTAGCTACTTGTGCACTTATCGCGCATGCCGTAGTCACCGTTACGTCTGTCCGTGACCTTGGGGTGGTTGACTGGGTGTACGATCACCACGGGGGACTCTCCCGGCCAGGAGAGCACCATGTATGCCTTCTACTCTTTGGAAAAGACTACAATCAAGATCGTTCCCACGAGGAACATTCGAGATCAAGAAAGAGACCTGATAAATAAACCAAGTGGTGAAAAAAAATAATTAGTTAAAGAAAGTAATTGAAAAACAACAGCTACCTGTCCACTTTTACTGCTTTAGTTAGCTGGTTGCCACTCTACTCAGCGTTCACTGACTTTATGTACTCATAACCCTTTTTAGGTCCAGGTGTTGAGCAACCAGAGCCTACGGCTGCAGAGGGTGCTGGGCCAAGTAGAGCCCAGTAGTTGTAGCTTCTTGTTGTACCTCTTTCTGTTGTAGTGAGTAGACTCTTGTACTTTTATATTCTGTTCTTTATGTTCCTGTACTTGTTAATTTCTACTGTTGTGGTGGTGATATGTACTGTAGCAGCGTTTACTTCTTTACTGATGTACCTTTTTACTATTAGTTGCTTAGCATAGTGAATGTGGTTTACTTTCCTACTTTTTGGTTACTTTCTCGTTGGACGACTTGGTCTTGGGATCAGTCGAGTCGGTCCGATCTCGTGTCTTGTAGGGATTCGGGAACTGTCGTAACAGAGAAGGCCAAGGTGTTAGCTATAATTTGGGGCATCTGGCTTGGTAGAAATGCCACTATATTCAAGGGCCAAACTCCTTAGCCAATTTTTGGGCTTCCAACTTGTAATCGGGCTATTTTTGGCCTTTATATAATATAATTCTTGGGTGGATATCAATCAGATAACCACCCTTTCTCTTTTCAAAAAAAAAAAAAAATATTAGGTTTCTATCAGGCCTAACCAGCCAAGCCTGACTTGGATCAGTCTTGAGAAGGCCAGTCAAGCTTAGATTTCGCTAGGATTGAATTCTTATTGAGTCTATTAATGAACCCACTTGTTTAAACTAATATATATTATATGAAGGACATGAACTTTTATCAAGTGCTTAACACAAGAACTTACAAGTTGTGTTACAATTTGTTATTGATAACTGTTGAGAATAGGGACATACTTGTCATTTTTATACCTTTTTGGTTGATTATGTAATTTACCCAAACCTCTCTAATATAAAAGAGAGGCTAGGGTTTCTTTGGTGAATAGGGAAGTATATTTTCATCTCACATAGTAATAAAGTAGCAGTTCTAGGCCAGTGCTCTAATATCCCACCAAATGCCCACCCTAAAACATGATCGAATCACTAACTAGATTGTGATTCAATGAAGGAATCAAGGAAGGATCAAGGAAGTAGTAGCAACAACATGAGAAAGATCTCTCCCAACACCGCCACCGCCGCCCCCAGTCCCCAGGCTGCCGCCATTGACAGCATAGTCGGTGAGGCTGCTACCGTCACCCATGGCCCATCGGCTCCTCCCCTCATTGATGGACTGATCTGGCTCCGTGTTTCGTTGTCTACTGGTCTCTTTCTGAGCAGCATGATGAGTGTTCTCTCATGCCCAATATGGATGGTGATAAATCTTCTCTCGCCATGGATGATGAAGGCTTTTGCCTCAAGCATGATGAGTCTTCTCTCGTACAAGATGTATGTTCTTGGATTGATTGGAGGCCTTATTTCAATCCAACAAGGGTGTGCATGTGTAGCCCAAGGAGGATCAAGGAAGAAGACCAAGGTTAGCGGAGTTTGGGTTGTTGAATCCGGTGCATCCATACATCTCACAGGCAACATGAAGAGGTTATAGAATCCTATTAGTCCACACAGGATCCATGATGTTAGAGTGGCTAATGGAGCCACATCGCCGATTACGGTCGTTGGAAGTGTACACGCTTCCCAAAAGATGGTGATCAAAGAGGTACATTGTGCACCAGAGTTTCCAATGAACCTCCTATCTGTGAGCCATATTTGCAAGGGCCACAGATGTCGGGTGATCTTTGATGAGGAACACTACTATTTGCAAGATCGACAGACGAGAGAGATCATTGGTGCAAGTATAGAGCTAGATGGTCTCTATTACCTAGACACACCTACTCAGCTGTTTGCTGGAGTTGTGTCCATAGCCTCCGATCCCTGGCTGTAGCATAGGTGACTTGGATACCCATCATTGAAGAAGATGCGACAGATGTAACCTAGTTTCCTGATTCCCTGATCCTACAGTGTAAGGACTGCCAGCTTGGGAAGCACCATAGGAGTACCTACCCACGGTGAGTTGATGGGGTGAGTGTTGTTCCTTCTCCTTACTGCATTGTGATGTTTGGGGACCATCTAGAGTTCCTACTCCTGGAGGACATTGGTACTACACTGTTCTTGTGAATGATCATAGTCGCCTAACTTGGGTCTTCTTGATGAAGACACACTCGGAGATACACAGGTTAGTCAATAGTTTCTGTTTGAGGTTCAAACTCAGTATTCCAACACAGTTAGAGTGTTTTGTAGTGATAATGCCCTAGAGTTTATGCAATGAGACGTTCTGAGTCTCCTCTCCTCCAAGGCCATTATTCATCAGACTTCTTGTGCTCACACATCTCAACAAAATGGAGTGACTAAGCGCAAGCTTTGACATCTTTTGGATATTGCTAGGACTTTGATGATCCAAATGAAGGTGACTAAGCAATTCTAGGGGGATGTCATACTTACTGTAGCCTACTTGATTAATAGAGTACCCTCTTCGGTTCTTGGAGGACAGATTGCATTCTAGGTCATCCATCCAGATTGTGACAGGCCATTTTCTCTTCCATTGAGAGTCTTTAGATGTAGTTGTTTTGTCCAGGCATATGGTAATCAAGATAAGTTTTCTCCCCAAGCATCTAAATATGTCTTCCTTAGATACTCCAGGACACAAAAGGGTTACAAGTGCTATGATGTAGTTCGTAGGAGGTATGTTGTTACTATAGATGTCACCTTCTTTAAGAAAGCTCCTTATTTCTTAGAAGAAGGAACTTCTATTCAGCCTGCCTTGGAGGAGACACAAGTTTATCATCGGAGATCACAAACTTCTTTTGATGTAGTGCTATGCCCTGTTCCGATAAAGGAGAGCAATTCATATACAGAGGAGTAGCCAATTTTGAGGAGATTTAGTAGAGCATGCAGTCTTCATCCTATCATACAGTATATCGGGGTTCTGCATCTGGAGGATGGTGTTCAGCAGTTTGCCTCCACCATCACTATTGCTATTATCCCCAAAGGCTTTACTTCGGCTTCTCAGGATTCCAAGTGGTCTGCAGTGATAGATGATGAGATGCAAGCCTTGCAGTCGTAGGGAACATGGGATCTTGTACCTTGCCCTCCAGGTGTTACAGTAGCTGACTGCAGATGGGTTTATACCATCAAGTGTAGAGCTGATGGGGTCGTGGACAGATACAAGGCCAATTTGGTGGCCAAAGGCTCCAGACTTATGGGATAGATTATCTTGAGAGTTTTTCTCCTGTCGCCCATATCACCTTTATCAGGATCCTTTTATGGCTTTTGTTAGAGGATGGACCTTATCTCAGCTTGATATCAAAAATACCTTTTTATATGATGACTTATCTGAGAAGGTTGACATGAGACAACCTCCAGGTTACAATAGTCAAGGGGAGCTTGTCTATCGACTGAGGAAGGCCATATATGGCCCGAAGCAGAGTCCTCGTGCCTGGTTTGAGTGCCTTAGATCTGAGGTTGAGAAGATTAGGTTCTAGTGCTCTACTTCTAACCACCCTGTCTTCATCAGGAAGACTAGGTATGGTGATTCTTTTCGTGTGGTTATTCTAGCTGTTCATGTCGATGATATGATTCTCACAGGTGATGATAAGGAAGGAATTACTCAAACCAAGTCCTTCTTACAGTCTACCTTTGTCACCAAGGAAATGGGTGATCTTAGATATTTTCTGGGGATTGAAGCCATTAGATAAGGATCATGTCTTTCCTTGTCATAGAAGCAGTACACTCTGCAGATACTTGAGGAGACTAGTCTACTTGGGACCAAGCCTTCCACTATCCCTGTTGAGCCTATGTCTTTTGGTCCTTCTGATACAGATGGTCCACTATTTGAGGATGTTACCAGGTACCGTAGCACAATGGGACATCTTTTATCTTATTATCATGAGGCTTAATATTAGCTTCGTAGTGAGTAGAGCTAGCCAGTATATACAAGCACCACGATATAGTCACCGGCATGAAGTTTGTATTATTCTTAAATATCTCAAAGGGTCACTAGGTAGAGGGCTATATTACAAAGATAGTAGTAGTCTAGATATCCTTGCCGAGTCTGATGCAGATTATGCTAGGTCAGTTGATGACAGGTGCTCTACTTCAGGTGTTGTAGTTTATATTGGTGGGAATCATGTCTTTTGGAGGAGAAAGAAGCAGAGCGTGATGGCTCACTCCAATGCAGAGGTAGAGTATCGGGCAATGGCCCAAGCTGCTTGTAAGCTTATGTGGATTGTTGGGTTCCTACATGACTTGGGCGTTTAGGCCACTATGTCAGTTCCACTTCTATGTGACAATAAGTCAGCCACATATATTGTCTACAACCCAGTTTTTCATGAGAGAACGAAGCATATCGTGGTAGATTATCACTTTATTCGTGATGCAATTCTTGCAAGGAAGATCAATACTCCATATGTTTCCTCTGAGCTCTAGCTAGCAGATTTATTCACCAAAGCTCTGAAGAAGCAGTTTGATTTTCTATGTGACAAGTTGGGCCTTGTTGATATCTACGCTCCAATTTGAGGGGGAGTGTTGAGACTAGGGACATACTTTTCATTTGTATATCTTTTTGGTTGATTATGTAATTTACCCAAATCTTTTTAATATAAAAGAAAGGCTAGGGTTTCTTTGGTGAATAAGGAAGTCTATTTTCATCTCACAATGACCATTCATTACCCATTGTATGTCTGGAATCACACATATCTACCCCTTACACATTACATATTTGTTAAAATTAGAATAAATTACAAAAAAAGGACTCCAACTATTGGGTGTTATCCAATTGGATGCCTTATCTCTCCAAGTTCCCAATTTAAGTGTTGTTCTTCCCAAGGGAGCTAGCTTGCTTTGTTCTTGCTCCAGCTCGGCTTCAGCATTGCTGCTGCCATCTCCTTTTGGTTGCTACTCCCCCAACACCTCACACGTGTCCCCATTTCTCCCCCTTGTGTGTGGGTTAAGATTAGGGAAAATTTATCGAAAAATTGGGATGAAAGTTGGAAGTGATTCAATGGATGGAAAGTAAATAGAGTGATTCAAATATTGATCGATAAGGCATTGAGTTGAACATCACCCCATACTTGAGAACTTTTTTTTTGTAATTTATCCTAAAAGTTAAGTTGTGAGCGGGTTTGGACTTGTCTGGTGGATATTGTGAACAAGAATATGCTAGTTGTGCTACATGTTGTATTTTTTGTGAAGGCATACACCTGCACACATATATGTTGGCTGTTACGACCCGATTCCCGAATCCCTACGAGACATGAGAATCAGACTGACTCGACTGATCCCAAGACCTAGTCGTCCAACAAGAAAGTAACCAAAAGAATAGTAAAATAAACCACATTCATCATCCATGTAACTAACAGTAACAAAAGTACAGCAGTAAAGAAAAGAACTACTACAGTACACACCACCACAACAGTAGAGAATTTAAACAGGTACATAAATATGATGCTTACAATAAAAGAGTACAAGTGTAACAGGATATACTCACTACAACAGAAAAACGATACAGCAAGTACAACACAAGTAGACTACTGGGCTCTACTAGGCCCAACACCCTCTGCAGCCGCAGGCTCTGGCTGCTCAACACTTGGTTCTGAAAAGGTGACAAAAGTGACACGTCAGCGAAATGCTGAGTAGAGTGGCAACCAGCTAGCTAAGAAAACAGTAAAGGTAAACAAGTAGCTGTTGTCTTAATTTCTTTCTTTATTTTACTCTTTCTTGGTTTATTGCTCAGGTCTTTCTCTTGATTTCGAATGTTCCTCGTGGGAACGATCTTGATTGCAGTCTTTTCCGAAATGTAGAAGTAGCACGTGGTGCTCTCCTGGCCGGGAGAGTACCCCGTTGTGGTCCTACCCTCAGTCAACCACCCCAAGGTCGCTGACAGACATAACAGTGACTATGACACGCGCGATAAACGCACGGGTAGCTACCCTGCACTGGCACGCGGTCAGTCGTTTCCGTTAACGGGTGAGCCCAAGTACAGCACGGAACCAACATAGGGCAGAGCCCTCTCAGTAACAGGGGTCCAACCCCGCCACAGTAAACAAACAGGGGTCTTGCCCCTCCCCAATCCGCGCACCCTCGTCTGACTACCCTGGTTTGCCCAGTGGGCCTAACAAGTCAGTGTAGGAAGGCTAGCAGAACCCCGGGGCCCGTGGGGTGGCTAGCGCTCTCCCTACACTAGTAGCTCTCCCCGGTACTGTGTATGCGAGGGCCAAAAGTCGGTACAAAGTGGCCAGACCTAACCCCGGGTCCCTGGGGCAGCTAGCTCCGCTCTGCACTAAACAGGGGGACAGTTGCTCTCCTTGGTACTCTGTACTCAAGGGCCATCTCACTTCCCCAATTCATTCCATTTATCTTTCAGGAGTTCTACTCCTAATTCGTCGTAGGGTTCACGCTCATATTTCTTTAGCCAAGCCATTTTAGGTTTCATCATTTCAGTTTTATTCTCATATAGCCCGTGTTCCCAACAGTTAATATCCATTCATATACAAGCAGCTGTTATCCAATTACAGGTAATTATCATTGTTCTATCTACTTTTCCAAGACTGCAATTCATGTATTCACGACATTCGTTTCAGTGTTTCTGTTCCTAGGATTCATGCCACACCCTAGGATCTATCATTCAATCTAGTTTTCCAGTCCTAGGATTCATGCCATACCCTAGGATCTATCATTCAATCTAGTTTTCCAGTCCTAGGATTCATGCCATATCCAAGGATCTATCATTCAATCTAGTTTTCAGACCCTAGGATTCATGCCATATCCTAGGATCTATCATTCAATCTAGTTTTCAGACCCTAGGATTCATGTCATACCCTAGAATCTATTATTTATCTCAAAGATGCATTAATGTTGGTAAATAACCAAGGAGAGCCACTCTACCCGCAAAATCGGGAGTAATGGGGGCATGATCGGCAAGTCCGCGTGCCTCCGCAACCCCTAGAGCCGCAACAGGACGAGGTCCTATCACAAGGATCAAACACAAGGAACCACTCAGAATAGGATACAAGTATTTTAAATAAGTAGAGGAACAAATTATGGGAAGAACGGAATTTCAAACGTGGAAATCGGACTTCGAACAGACCCTAAACAGGTCAAAAATGACAACTCTGACCCAAATCAGACGTCTGAAACATCTTCCAGACGTCTCGAAAGATGGTCCAGGTCATACCTTACTTCTGCGCTGCTCTTCAGACGTCCAGGATCTCGCTGAACCGTCTGGGCCTAGTTCCAGACGTCCATCTATTACTCCGGACGTCTGGAGACTCTCACCGTCGTCTGGTGCTGTGCCCAGACGTTTGATCTGTGTGGGAGGGCGTGTCCGTGCACCTTCCTGAACGAAACCTGCACACGTACGTAAACGAATCTCAACACGGCACGTCTCAGGGCTTTCGGCGGAACGGCCTGCATGGCCGCATCCGCAAAAAGGAAGAAGGTGAGGAATATAGTACCTTTCAGACATCTGGATCTTCATCCAGACGTCTCCCAAGTCATCTGGACGTAGGTCCAGACGTCTGATTCTGTGAAATTTTCCCAAAATCAGAACCTTCTCGCATTCTTCCTGCTACGCGCCGCCGCGCCGTGCTCGCCCGCCTACTGCCTGAGCTGCAGCAGCATCGAGGTAACTTCCCCCAGCACCACGCTCCCGCTGCGCACTCATCGGCCAGCCCTGGGCAGCTTCGACGAGTTCGCTCTCTCTTCCTCACGCTCTGCCACTTCTCCCTCTCGCTGCACCTCCTCCCTGCGTGCTCCTGGCAGCAGCTGTTGCCCTCGCTCTCTCACTCTCATGCCAACATTGGAGAAGAAGGAGGAGACGGTGGAGTGGTGGGTGAGGGAGAGGGAAGGGGGAAAGGGATATTTGAAGGCGTCGGGGGGAGAGAAAGAAAGAAAAAGAAGACACCTGCAAGTCGGCGGGCACAGTCTGCACGCGCACGCGCGCAGACTTGAAATCATACGTCGCAAAAATTAAATTCCAGACATCTAGGAAGGCGTCCAGACTTATGGACCAACTCCCAGACGTCTTAAAAACGTTTGATGTCGTGGGTCTTAACAACATAACAAACTCAAAGGAAGTTTCTTCCCCGAAACTTGTGCTGACTAGAGTACGAAAAAGAACGATATAAGCATAACAAACTCCAAGAGCTCCAGGTACCGCTCCCGCATCGCCGCCTCAGGCTCCCAGGTAGCCTCCTCGTACCGTTGGCTCCTCCACAAAACCTTCACCAGGGGTACTTGCTTCCGTCTCAGACTCCGGACGGCTCTGTCGAGAATCTGCTCTGGCCGCTCGGGGTAGGTCAAGTCGTCACCCACCTTGACGCTCTCGTGGCTCAGGACGTGGCTGGGATCGACGACGTACTTCCTGAGGTTGGACACGTGGAACACGTCGTGCACACTAGAAAGCTAGGGAGGAAGGGCAAGCCTGTAAGCAACGGGTCCAACCCGCTCCAGGACCTCAAGAATCTCAGCGTGAGCTTCCCTCTCACCCCAAACCACTGCAGGCCCTTCATAGGCGAAACGCGAAGGAAGATGTGGTCCCCAACCTCAAACTGTACCTCTCTGCATTTCCGATCTGCATAGCTCTTCTGTCTGCTCCTGACAGTGCGGAGTCGCCTGTGAATCTGCTCAACTACCTCCTGACTCTACCAGATCAGCCTGGGGCCAACCTCCCACTTGGTCCCCACCTCAACCCAACTCAAGGGTGCAGTACACCTCCATCCGTACAGAGCCTCGTAGGGTGCCATGTCGATGCTCGAGTGATAACTAATATTCTATGCGAACTCCGTCAGGGGCAAGTGCTCCTCCCAAGAGCCCCTCCAGTCCAGTACACAAGCACGCAAAAGATCCTCAAGTGTCTGTATTGTGCGCTCAGACTGTCCGTCCGTCTGGGGGCGGTATGCTGTACTGAACCTCAACCGTGTCCCCAGGGCCTACTGAAACTTAGCCCAAAACTGGGACGTAAAACGGGTATCCTGGTCGGATACGATCTCCTGCGGAACTCCGTGTAGACATACCACGTCGCGGATATACCTCTCTGCCAACTACGCTGGTCCCAAGGTGACTCGGATTGGCAAGAAATGTGCCATCTTCGTCAATCTGTCAATGATTACCCAGACTGCATCGTGTCCTCGCTGGGTAACGGGCAAGCCCACCACCAAGTCCATGGTGATGCTCTCCCACTTCCACTCTGGCACTGGAAGTGGCTGCAACGGCCCTGCAGGCCTCTGATGATCGGCCTTCACCTGCTGGCACACTAAACACTGCTGTATGAATTCACCCACATCCTGCTTCATCCCCCTCCACCAAAAGTCACGTCTCAAATCATGGTACATCTTTGTGTTTCCGGGATGTATGGTGAACCTGGAACCGTGTGCCTCAATCAGGAGCTCTCTCAACAGCTCCTCGTCTCTGGGAACGCACAAACGTCCCCTCATGCACAGTACCTGGTCTGTAAAAGAGAAGTCTCCAGGGTCTCCTGACAGCACTTTGTCACATAATGATTGTAAGTACGGGTCGGCCATCTGTCCTGTGATGATGTGGTCTATCAGCTCTGGCCTCGTCTGTTGTGTCACAGTCACTGCCCCACATTGCCCCAGTGACTCAAGGGGTCGCCAACTGCCCATCTCCTCCAAGAGGCTCCAACTCTACGCCCGTAAACTGGCCAAGTGGGTAGGCGCCTTCCGGCTCAAGGCGTTAGCCACCACGTTGGCCTTTCCCGGGTAGTAGAAAATGCTGCAGTCATAGTCCTTCAGGAGCTCCAACCAACGTCTCTGTCTCATGTTGAGCTCCTTCTGATCAAACAAGCATCTGAGGCTCTTGTGATCTGTAAAAATCTCAAAGGTCTCACCGTACAAGTAGTGCCTCCAAGTCTTCAGCGTGAAGACGACAGCTGCCAGCTCCAGGTCATGGGTAGGGTAGCTATGCTTATGGGGTTTCAGTTGCCGCGAAGCGTAAGCGACAACGTGACCCCTCTACATGAGCACACCCCCTAACCCCTGCAAAGAGGTGTCCGTGTACACAACGAACCTGCCACTACTATCTAGGATGGTGAGCACGGGGGCCGAAGTCAGCCTCTCCTTCAGCTCCTGTAAACACGCCTCACAGGCGTCTATCCAAGTAAAGGGCACGTCCTTCCGGGTCAGCTGTGTCATAGGACGTGCAATCTGCGAGAAGCCCCTGATAAACCACCTGTAGTAGCCTGCCAGTCCCAAGAAACTGCGAATCTCAGTAATAGTACGCGGTCTCTCCCATCTGAGCCCTGCCTCAACCTTGGCTGGGTCCACAGCCAAGCCATCCCCGGAGATCACATGACCTAAGAAGGTCACCTCCCTCAACCATAACTCGCACTTGCTGTATTTGGCGTACAGCCTACGTTGTCTCAGTGTGTCCAAAACCATCCGCAAGTGCTGTGCGTGCTGTGTCTGATCTCGAGAATAGATGAGCACATCATCAATGAATACCACCACGTACTGGTCCAAATACGGTCTAAACACCCGGTTCATTAAATCCATGAATGCAGCGAGGGCATTGGTCAGCCCAAACGGCATGACCAGAAACTCGTAGTGTCCGTACCGGGTACAGAAAGCTGTCTTGGAGACGTCTGCCTCCTTGATCCTCAACTGGTGGTATCCAGACCTCAAGTTGATCTTGGAGAATACCGTGGCACCTCGCAGCTGGTCAAACAAGTCATCAATCCTTAGCAGCGGATATCTATTCTTGATGGTGACCCTATTCAGCTGTCTGTAGTCCACACAAAGGTGTAGAGTACCATCCTTCTTCTTTACGAACAAAATCGGGGCTCCACAGGGAGACGCACTGGGCCTCACAAAGCCCTTCTCCAGAAGATCCTGCAACTGAGACTTGAGCTCTCGCAGCTCAAGTGGTGCCATCCTGTACGGTGCTGTGGAGATGGAGCTTGTCCCCGGTATCAGTGAGATCTCAAACTCGATCTCACGCTCGAGAGGTAGTCCTAGCAACTCATCTGGGAACACGTCGGGGTACTCTATGACCACCGGGATACTCTGGAAGTCTGCCACAGGGCTGGGCACTGCCACCACACAAGCTAGGAAGCCCTCACACCCCTGGCTCAAAAGTCTTGCCGCCCGAAGTGCAGAAATGCACTTGAAGCCTCCGTCCACTGGCTACCTGTGGAACTCGAAAGAAGGCAACTCTGGTATGGAGAAGACGATCTTCCTCTCAAAGCAGTCCACCAAGGCGTGGTAAGCGGACAACCAGTCTATCCCCAGAATTACGCCAAAGTCCTCCATCTGTATCATAATCAGGTCAGCGGGAAGGTTGTGTCCCCCAACACTGACCAAGCAACCTGTGTACACCTCCTCAGCTACAAACAGCTGACCACTCAGACCTCTGATCACGAATGGATCCTCTAACAACATACAGTCCTGTCCCAAGCTAACCGCAAAACTAGCCGCGACAAACGAGTGCATGACGCCGGAATCGAAAAGCGTGTAAACAAGTCTGCCGGAAACTAAAACCATACCTTCCACCACTAATCCCAAAGCTCTGGCATCCCTATGTGTCAGGGAGTTGATACGCCCCTTAGCCCTAGGAGTGGACGAAGCAGCCACACTCTACGTCGGACGAGTAGCCGCTGGCCAGTACCCTCCCCGCGACTGTTGTCCTCCTCCTCGCTCCTGGAATTCGCGGCCTCCTGCTCGCCCTCCAGTGCTCGGCGCAGGAAGCATCTGCTGACCTCCAGCCCTAGACGGGCAGTCCCTCCTAATGTGGCCCAGTTGGCCACACTAGTAGCAAAGGGAGACTTGACTCCCACCCTCAATGGGTCCCTGCTGACAGCTGGGCGTGGGTCCGGTGCTAGCAGCAGGCCCCTGTCGGGGGCCCTCAAAGGCCACTGATGGCCCCGCAAAACGTGACGGCTCTCCTGCGGGCGCCACGTGCCTCCTCTTTCATCGGCCCTGTGAGAAGTCTGGCTAGTAGGGCCGCTTCCACCTGCTGTCGGTGTCACGTGCGGACGGGCTGGTCTCTTCGTACGTCATAGCTGCCTCTACCACCCTCGAGAACGTAAGCAGCTTTAGGGGTTTAACATACCCCCGAATCATAGGCCGGAGCCCCTCAATGAACCTCCAAAGGTGCTCCTCCTCAGTAGCCATGGCTGTCGCTGCGAAGCAAGACAGCTCCAGGAAACGCGTACGGTACACGCTCACGGTCATCGTCCCCTGGCGGAGAGTGTGGAACTCCCACCTCCTCTGGTCCTGCCACGTCTGCGGAAAGTATTGCTCGCAGAAGAGGGTGACGAACGGGTCCTAAGTCGGCTCGTCCCTCTCCTGTCCCCTGATCGCCCTCTACCACCTGTGTGCCGCACTCTCCAACTGGTACGTGGCAAAGGCCACGCGGCACTCCACAGGGGGGCGAAGGGTGTCAAAAACCTTCTCGATTTGCTCGAGCCAGTCCTCCGTCTCGGTCGAGTCCTCATCCCCCTTGAAGGAGGGGGGCTTCACCTTCTGGAACTGTTCGAAAAGCTCAAAGTGGCGCTGAAGTGGAGATGTTGGTGCGCCTTCAGGTAAAGAAGCCTCGTGCTCGGAAGTGCCGGAGGAAGGTGGGGGCGGTGGAGGCCCATCCCCTACCCCACGTCCAGCACCATGTCCGTCGCGTGGTCCCACAGAGGACTCCCCCTCCGCAGCCCCAGGGAGAGGTGCTCGTTGTGGCGGGTGGAGCTCCTCTCGCACGATGTCCAGTATCAGCTGGGCGAGGTCCTAGGACTGAATGCTCGGGAGCAGTGGCTGGCCTACTGAGGCGTCGACCTCAACGCGCCCGCCCCTCCGACCTCATCCTCGGCCGCATCTGCAGCCCACCTCGCTACCTCGTCGAGGCATCTCCTGCAAGGAGACGCGAACACAGAACAGAAAGACGTCAATACGAATCGATATCTAACGAAGAAGTCTAAAACAGATGTCAAAAGATACGTTGTGGTGGCTACTCTAGTTACAGGCACGTGAATTGGTTATTTTCCAGCAAATTGGTTCACTTCTCGAGACAACCTTCCTCTGATACCATCTTGTTACGACCCGATTCCCGAATCCCTACGAGACATGAGAATCGAACTGACTCGACTAATCCCAAGACCCAGTCGTCCAACGAGAAAGTAACCAAAATAACAGTAAAATAAACCACATTCATCATGCATGTAACTAACAGTAACAAAAGTACAGCAGTAAAGAAAAGAACTACTACAGTACACATCACCACAATAGTAGAAAATTTAAACAGGTACATAAATATGATGCTTACAATAAAAGAGTACAAGTGTAACAGGATATACTCACTACAACAGAAAAATGGTACAGCAAGTACAACACAAGTAGAACTACTGGGCTCTACTAAGCCCAGCACCCTACGCAGCTGCAGGCTCTAGCTGCTCAACACCTTGTCCTGAAAAGGTGACAAAAGTGACACGTCAGCGAAACGCTGAGTAAAGTGGCAACCAGCTAGCTAAGAAAACAGTAAAGGTAAATAGGTAGCTATTATCTTAATTTCTTTCTTTATTTTACTCTTTCTTGGTTTATTGCTCAGGTCTTTCTCTTGATCTCGAATGTTCCTCGTGGGAACAATCTTGATTGCAGTCTTTTCTGAAAAGTAGAAGTAGCACGTGGTGCTCTCCTGGTCAGGAGAGTCCCCCGTGGTGGTCCTACCCTCAGTCAACCACCCCAAGGTCGCTGATAGACGTAACGGTGACTACAGCACGCGCGATAAATGCATGGGTAGCTACCTCGCACTGGCACGCGGTCAGTCATTTCTGTTAACGGGTGAGCCCAAGTACAGCACGGAACCATCATAGGGCAGAGCCCTCTCAGTAACAGGGGTCCAACCCCTCCACAGTAACCAAACAAGGTCTTGCCCCTCCTCAGTCCGTGCACCCTCATCTGACTACCCTGGTTTGCCCAGTGGGCCTAACAAGTCGG
Source organism: Thalassia testudinum (assembly GCA_037157565.1). NCBI lineage: Eukaryota > Viridiplantae > Streptophyta > Magnoliopsida > Alismatales > Hydrocharitaceae > Thalassia > Thalassia testudinum. Next base: position 155,350,745 of record JAZHRO010000031.1, read on the forward strand.
TGTAGGAAAGCTAGCAGAACCCCGGGGCCCGTGGGGTGGCTAGCGCTCTCCCTACACTAGTAACTCTCCCTGGTACTGTATACACGAGGGCCAAAAGTCGGTACAAAGTGGTCAGACCTAACCCCGGGTCCCTGGGGCAGCTATCTCCGCTCTGTACTAAACAGGGGGATAGTTGCTCTCCTTGGTACTCCGTACTCAAGGGCCAGCTCACTTCCCCAATTCATTCCATTTATCTTTCAGGAGTTCTACTCCTAATTCCCCATAGGGTTCATGCTCATATTTCTCTAGCCAAGTCATTTTAGGTTTCATCATTTCAGTTTTATTCTCATATAGCCCATGTTCCCAACAGTTAATATCCATTCATATACAAGCAGCTGTTATCCAATCACAAGCAATTATCATTGTTCTATCTACTTTTCCAAGACTGCAATTCATGTATTCACGACATTCGTTTCAATGTTTCTGTTCCTAGGATTCATGCCACACCCTAGGATCTATCATTCAATCTAGTTTTCCAGTTCTAGGATTCATGCCATACCCTAGGATCTATCATTCAATCTAGTTTTCCAGTCCTAGGATTCATGCCATATCCTAGGATCTATCATTCAATCTAGTTTTCAGACCCTAAGATTCATGTCATACCCTAGAATCTATTATTTATCTCAAAGATGCATTAATGTTGGTAAATAACCAAGGAGAGCCACTCTACCCGCAAAATCGGGAGTAATGGGGGCATGATCGGCAGGTACGCGTGCCTCCGCAACCCCTAGAGCCGCAACAGGACAAGGTCTTATCACAAGGATCAAACACAAGGAACCACTCAGAATAGGATACAAGTATTTTAAACAAGTAGAGGAACAAATTATGGGAAGAACGGAATTTCAAACGCGGAAATAGGATTTCAAACGGACCCTAAACGGGTCAAAAACGACAACTCTGACCCAAATCAGACGTCTGGAACATCTTCCAGACGTCTTAAAAGATGGTCCAGGTCATACCTTACTTCTGTGCTGCTCTTCAAACGTCCAGGATCCTGCTGAACCGTCTGGGCCTAGTTCCAGACGTCCGTCTATTACTCTAGACATCTGGAGACTCTCCCCGCCGTCTGGTGCTGTGCCCAAACGTCTGATCTGTGTGGGAGGGCGTGTCCTTGCGCCTTCACGAACGAAACCTGCACACGTACGTAAACGATCTCAACACGGCACGTCTCAGGGCTTTCAGCGAAACGGCCTGCATGGCCGCATCTGCAAAAAGGAAGAAGATGAGGAATATAGTACCTTTCAGACGCCTGGATCTTCCTCTAGACGTCTCCCGTACCATCTGTACGTAGGTCCAGACGTCTGATTATGGGAAATTTTCCCAGAATCAGAACCTTCTCGCCTTCTGCCCACTGCGCGCGGCCGCGCCGCACTTGCCTGCCAGCTGCCTAAGCTGCAGCAGCACCGAGGTAACTTCCCCCAACACCACGCTCCTGCTGCGCACCTGTCGGCCGACCCTGGGCAGCTCCAGCGAGTTCGCTCTCTCTTCCTTACGCACTCCGCCTCTTCTCCCTCTCGCTGCACCTCCTCCTCCCCACGCGCGCCTGGCAGCAGCTGCTACCCTTGCTCTCTCACTCTCACGCTAACACTGGAGAAGGAGGACACAGTGGAGTGGTGGGTGAGGGAGAGGGAATGGGGAGAGAGGGATATTTGAAGGCATCGGGGGGAGAGAGAGAAAGAAAAAGAAGACGCCTGCAGGTCGGCAGGCGCAGTCTGTGTGCGCATGCGTGCAGACTCATAATCGTACGCCGCAAAAATTAAATTCCAGATGTCTGGGAAGGCATCCAGACGTCTGACCAGACGTCTGGACCAACTCCCAAACGTCTTAAAAACGTTTGATGTCGTGGGTCTTAACATTAACAGACTCTTATCAGGCTTGAGCCTTTATCAAGCCTGAAGTTTTGCTCAGGCTCGACTAATTAACTTAATTTAGCTGAGTCCAAGTACAGGCTATTAAGCCCTTTTTTTTCTTTAAGCCATAATCAAGATGAATGCCGCATTTGGCCCTGAATAAGATAAGTAACTGTTGTATAAGAACAACAGTATGTCACAAATTTACCATTAAATTTGGGCAATGGGCGCTGCCACCACAGAATCTCTATATTTTTTGTTGCATCTGTTGCGTGGAGGGTAGAAACAGGTGGGTGATGGGAAACCTGGCAAGAAAGATGTTTTGGATCTTAACAACCATGTCAAATGTGAATTTTGTATCAAAAACTGTCTGAACTCATGCTTAATTACTTACACAACAATGAAACGAAACATAGTTAAAGATGTGGAACTATTTAATTTTATCCATGTGATGATAAATCCACCTTAGCGCATGTCTTTTGGATAAGTTTGCATCTTCCTTGTGATATTTGTAGTAGAAATGAGTCTATTCATTTAATTACCTGCTCAAGTAAGATGTTGAGGGATCCGTTAGACACATGATGAGTTTCTCCAAGTATAGGATTAAAAGGAGCCATGCCAAATATTGGGGGCCTTGTTGTTGATATGCTCCATGCAAGCACAGAGGTGAACCTCTCTAGGCTGCTCCCGCCTTTAGCACACCTGCTTTAGAGGTTCTCACCTATGCAGTAAACACTTTCACCGTAGCATTGAAGCTGTGACTTGGGCATGTTGAAGAGGGCAGGAAGCTGCAATTTGGCATACACAAAACAGAATACATACACCTCATTTAGTTTAGTGATGATGGTCAATCAACACCATCTTTGAACAGATCCAATAGATACGGACATATATGCATCACGCACGCATGTATGTATGTATGTATGTAGAAGCCACATCTCTATGTAAAGTTAGGGGGTGAAAGGCAAGCGAGTACCTGAAATTTAGTGAGATCGGAATCTGGCTGGAGACTGAGAAAGAGACTGAGCACACGCCGGACAAGGTTGGGTTCCTGGTGCTTTGCCGCCATACCTCCGTCGAGCGAAAGTGGCGGTGTGAGCTCTACAGTCCTCTCCACGGCCATTCCTTCACTCACCTGCAACTGCAATCAGAAAAGCAGATTAAGAACATTAACAGCAAGCTAGAGTTGTGTCTTTGTTTTGATTGAATTAATAATAATAATAATTATTATTCCTAATAGCATTCGAGATTTGAATATTTATTGTCGTCATCCGTCAACCATGGCCTTATTATTCTTAACACCTCATGAATGGCAATAAATAGGAAATGGAACTTGTTCTAGTGAGCTTGAAGAAAAAGAGTTGCTCCCAGCCTCTCCAGTCATATCTGGAGAGCAAGAAGCAGAATCTTGTGAACCTTTAGTCCCTCATTGAAATGAATGAACGTAGAAACGATGAACTACTTTTGTAGGCATACATACATCATCCCATTCTCTTTCTTGTATACATATTTTGACGTTCTTCACCAATTTCACGAGCAAAAATCAACTCTAACAACAGCATGCATCAGCACGCATAAATGAGCAACACGGGGAAATTAAGATTGCAGTGAAAACATGCATGCTTTACCTCTACCACCGTCTATGTTTCTCCCCCACTTGGATGTCCCCGAGTTTACAGCACAGCACCTATACGTACATATATACCCGAGAGAAGCTGGTGGGGCTGAGAAGGGGGTGTTATAGGAACGGAAGTTGCTGTCAGTAAGCCTTGTATGTATTTGAGAAAGAGCGTGGGTAACCCTTCCAAGTAATCGGAAAATGACTTGCCGGTATGTCCTATATAACTAGAAAAGTCAAACTAAACCTCATCTATTACTCAACGTGCTGCTCCTCATTATCCGTTGTCCATCTTTGCTTGTGCGAATTATATATCAAACACGTAACTTGGATGTAAAGCATCCGCAGAAGCTGACTAAGTTAAGGTATTGATGACTTCTTCTTAACCATCAAAGGGTTCCTTGTTGCTTTCTTTAGTTGAATTAATTTCATGAGGCTATTTGATATGCGAAATTGACACTCCTTCTACCTTTAATTTTATGTATGCATGGCACCACTAATTTTAGAATTGCATAATTCTAGAATCGAAGGTAATTTCACCTACTCCTTTTCAATTAATTTTTTTTATTCCGCCAAATAAGGACTCCAAGCAAAATAAAATTTTCCAATTCATTTGACATGATAATAAATCCAACCAAATATCCTAGCGGAATAAAATCTATTAATTCATCCATTCTTTGTGCTTCTAATTTTTATTTCTCCTAATAATTTTCCTTACCAAATACGCTTGAAGGATCTCAGTGTTGATTTTAGGAGATTATATATACCAATTGGGGGTATATATATATATATATATATATATATATATATATATATATATATATATGGTGAAGACATTAGGAATTCAGGTTGAAATTAAAAATAATTGATTGAGAACTTTACCATTTAGGTAAATTCGAAGTTGATTACATAAAAACTTTGGTTTGTACGTTTTGTGTAGCAAAGGAATAAAGGAGCTAGGGGACATGCACACACATGTGCCTCACCTTAGCCCCTTACATTGGTGATGTTAGTTCAACCTTGATCTCCTAATATATGTTTTGATAATTTTACAAAATAACAAGGAATCACTATTTCTTATCTCTATCATAACAAAATTGCAGGTTTCATCTCATAATTATCTCAAAAGAAAGGCTCAAAGATGAAGATGTCAATGTCTACGTCTTAGGATTACTTGTACATGTTCTCTTGAAAAGAGTTGTGATCTTTTGTTTATTAAGTCTGGAAAAGATGTAAAGTGGCCCCATCTAGATATAGGAACTCATAACTTAGGCTTTCAATACTTAGGCAAAAACTTAGAACAAAATCTAATTTTAATACTAATATATACCTTAGTATTAGATGTTTGATGATGCATCCAGACGTTTGATATGGAAAGTTTAGTTGCCTGCTACTTTGATTAGACGACCAAATGACATATACATTGCCTTAACTTTTTAAATACTTAGGCTTTAGACAACCAGACTTAGAACTAGATGTTCATAGTCCAATCCAAACGTCTAGACACACACTCAGTCGTCCAAATACCTGACCATTAAAACAAATCGAACCTAAATCTCCTCTTGTCGAACCAAATCTACGCAAACTAACTTAGTGAGATTTTTAGCCTTATTTCAAATGTCCAGATCTAGTCCCAGATGTCCAATATTAGAACATTAGCGTAACGTCCCAAAAATCGAGGTTTCGAGTCATTTCAAGGTGATCTAGGTCAATTCGAACCCAGAAACCCGGTTGTGGTTCAGTGTTGGTGTCAACACCTCCTTAAATTATTAAGAAGCATGTATTTCGAGTTAACCCCCCAGTCAAATTTTGTCAAAAGGGTGCCATATATGGTACCATTGGATTCCTCTCATCGCAAACTTTCCGACGACGCTTGTTTCGTGCGATTCCAAGGTATATAGCTCAAGTTATGGCAAAAAGAAGTCAACAACGACCTAAATGTAAGGTGGACCCAACCTTAGAGGTAATTTGGCTATTTCACCCTCCTAAACCTATTTACAACAACCTTTAGGCCTATAAAAGGACCCCCATGGGTCCTTGGGTTGTCATTAATTTCTAAGCCTCTCAAATTAAGAGGGGAAGAGAGAGGGAAAATCTTGGATTTTCCTTTTGAAAAAGCAAAAAATTTCGTTCAGGGATCCGGTTGCGAATCCGCAAAACCCAGGCTTCCCATCCTAATTGTTGCGGAGGCGATGGTGGCGCGGCATGCACGGGCGACTCATGGATGTGGCGCGAGAAGTGGGCGACGCGTGGCAGCAATGCCGGCAATTGCGACACGTAGCACGCATCAAACGGGCAAGAGTGCGATCCAGCAGCACGTGCGCAAGCGAATAGCATCGCGACACATGTCATGTGAGCGACTCGGTGGGGTGGCAACCGGTCTGAGTGAACCAATACAATTTAGGAGGCCCTCGTGCTATTTCATCCGATTTGAGGCCTTCCCGACCTTGGATTTCGACAAATAAGATACCGTTGGAATCATATCGATGCGTACTACGTGTTGGTGTGATTCATTTTCACTTTGAGTATGTTCTCCTTATTGAAAAATCAGAAACATGATTAGGTGCCTCCGACCCATCGTTGGTCTATTTGAATCAAGTCTTGTCTCGGGTGCATGTGCAGATCTCGAGGCAGGCAAGGAAATTGTCTCACACCTTGTGCGCACGATTTGGAGTCATCGTGACCCTTTGGTGACATTAAGTAGAGTAGTCTACCCCTCCTCTCGACCCCGTATGGTTTTAGGGCACCTATGGACCCATCGAGTGTGATTTCTCGCATGTACTGCTTGATTAGCGTATGTCATCCTTGTTGCTGAGTTTGGAACCCCTTTGGTAGTTTCCTTGAATTATAGGCACCTTAAGTAAGAAAGAACTTATTTTTACGAGAAGGATTAAGAATTAATGATTATATATAACCTTGTTATTGCATGCGTAAAACAAACTTCGATTTCCGTGAAACTAGTTATGTTGGGTTCGTTGATGGATAAATAGGATGGAACCACTGTCGTAAATTGGAAATTATCTATAAACTGATACGTTTGAAGGTTAATGTGAATATCTGATAATCCTTGACTAAATAATATAGGATTATTAAGTATGGCTTGATTTGATGAAAATAAATGATACAGTTATCTAGAATTGGTTATAAATCAATATGACGGATATGTTAGGAATTAAAAGTATAAGATAATTGGTTTTAGCCCCGCTACTCACCAGAGTTTGGTTGTAGCTTTGGTCTTTTAAACCAATTTTAGGGGTTAGTTTGGGGAGTTGCTGGCCTCCCCACAACTCTTTGGTTAGGCTTAGTGGCAAATAGGATAGCGAGATGCATGGCTCGAGGTTTGATTTTTTCTCCGCCAGAGGGTGGGTCATTGGCTGTCTGTGGTTCAATATACATAGGGCTTGTACATGTTCACGCTACACGATGTAGCTGCCACCCCTTTCCTCAATGACCCCAAGGTGATGGAGTGTGGCGACTCGATGGGTATAAGAGGTATTCCCAACTAAGAGGATAGCTTATACTGATCTTGAACCGCAAGAAGTTACGCAAGATCGTTTCGTGTCCAAGATGTTGAGTTACGGATTGTGAACTATAAGAACAAGGGCAAGATATATGAATGGAATTAGCTAAGAAATAAACAATAAACGGATGAACTGTTAATATAGTGCCCTTTCTCTGTACTCCTATTACTGTTACCACTTGTTTCATTGTCTACTCCACTCAGTTTTCACTAACGTATAGTTTTAGGTTCCGTACTCAGGTGTTGTTGAGCAATCAGGTGTAGTGGCTAACGTCGATCAGACTTCTACGGAACTGGGTCCTACCTGAGGAGACAGTCCGTACCAAGCCAATGGCTCATCATAGTAGTTTTCTTTTCGCTGTTAGATTTTATTTTTCCTATCTTCTTGCTAGTTGTACGAGACTCTCTTTAATTTCTGCTTTAGGGTGAATTTTAATTATATTGTCAGCACTTTAGTTTTCTTTCATTTAATGCATCATAAATGAATGTTGGCTATTGACGTTTTATGGTTGTGTGTTGCATGACTGCAATCTTGTGGGTGTTCATTCTAGTTGGTAGCACACGGCTACCTAGGTTCCGTCACTTGGAGAGACTCGGATCATCACAAATGATATCAGAGCAAGGTCACCCCACTAAGTCATAGAACAGTTCGAAAAAGCCATATGGACATTCGGAATGTATTAAGTGACAGGTACCTGTCACTTAATACATTCCGAATGTCCATATGCCTTTTTCGGACTGTCACTTAATACATTCCATACCTATCAGGACTCGAACATGTTGTGTTAATATGATGAAATTATCGTTGAAGTGAGTATAGTAGTTAACCTAAATCGAGCCTAACCATCTTTTTACAAAATTTTTAACCTGGCCTACTTAATTTTATCTTGGTCACTTTTAGGCCCAGGGTCGATCTCAGGGAGGTGGGGATTAAAGGTGAAAAAGTTTCTACGCCTTTCCTACAACGAATCTCTTCCATGCATTTATTATGTTTTTTATTTTTTTTTCTATTTAAGATTTGTTTGCCGATAATTTTGTCCTTGAGGTATACCCTCAAAATCAGGTCCTTGGCTTTGAGCCAAATTGTTCTTAGCTTTGAGCCAACTTAGGGTTTCCAAAAGAACTGGCTCTGCTATTTTCAAGACCGAATACCTGCAAGACAAGGATTATCTTTTCTCTTTTACTCTTTTTTTTTATCTTTTTAATAGCAGGACACAAAAGAGAAATAGAAACAAGATAGGTTGATTGTAAAGAAATAAATATAGTCTATATATATATACGGATATATATATATATTATATATATAGGGGTCGGGGTGGACATGGAAATGGCGTATAGCACAGTGTCGAGTTGGTCCATGTCTAGGAAGACACAACCAACAAGATGAAGTATCGCGTAGAGTGTAAGATGGATGTGTGGGAGTGTGTGCGGAGGCGCTTTCTTTACGCAGGTATCAGGGAATATCAGCAACTGGTGCAGATATTCCCACGATATAACGCGTGGTGGAGTGACTAGTGTGTATGGATATAGGTAGGTGATGTGTATGTAAATTTATATATATATATATGTGTGTGTGTGTGTGTGTGTGTGTGTGTGTGTATGTATATATGTATATATATATGTGTGTGTATATATAGATAGGGTTGTAACTATATAGGTGTATATGTAGTTATATATATAGATATGTAAATATATATCTAGGTGTGTATATATATATATATATATATGTATAAGTATGTATAGGTGTGTACAAGTGAATGTGTGAGTGTACGAGTGTGGTGTGTGTATGAGTGAGGGAGTGTCTGCTGGAGAAGAGTGTGAGAGAGAGCGGCGAGTTTAAGACATCTGGCAGCCACGGGCGTTCTCTGGATGCGCGGGTGAGCGCGAAGGCGCACAGGCGCTTCACGCAGGTGCACAGGCGCTTCACGCAGGCGATGGGGCGGGCGGGCGTGCTGCCTTCGTGCACGGGCGGGAGTGGAAGCATGAGAGAGAGCGCACGCAGTGCACTGCGCTGCGGGCTGGAGTGAACGTGGGCGAAGATGCTGGCGCGGGCGCAGACGGGCGCGGACGCAGATGCAAGCGCGGGCGCTAATTGGCTGGAGGCGGTAGCGGTGAGGAGAGAGTGCGCGGTGACCGGATAAGTGAGAAACTCTTCGGTCACCGCACTATAGCTACAGTGTCGCGCTAAGAGGCGTGAACAATAGCTACAGTGCCATGTGCGATGGACAACCGGTTGCGGCCGGTTCTGCATGCGCAGGCACGCTGGAAGGCACCTGCGCGTGCGGGGAGAGCCTACGGACGGCTGCTGGCGTGCGCACGGTGCTTGCGCTGATGCTGGAGCTCTGGAGCTTGGAGCTTCGGCAATGGCGGGAAGGGCTTCAGTGATGGAAACAAAGAATGAAACCACCACGCCCACCTGCTCTCGGAGGAGCTGGGCGGTGGTGGAAGTCACAATGGTGGTCGTGGGACCACTGTGAGCTTGCTACTACCCGCAGTGTGTCTTCAGTGGAAGAGCTACTACGTATGGGGGGAGAGGGGAGGAAGATGGCCTGGACGAAGGTGGCTGCTAGTGTGTGTGTTCTAGGCTCCCCCTCGCAAGGAAGCGGGCAGGGCTTTTTAAAGAAGAAGACGCCTGCCCCAGACATGCTGCAGGCAAAGTAAGTCCAGCCATGCAGTTGGCAGAGGAATGGCGCGAAGATGTGCATGCCCATGCCCTGAGCCGTGCAAAGGAGAAGAAATTCAAAGTCAAAATAAAAATGAAGGTGAAATTGTGAGCCAACACTTGAAGAAGTTGTTAATTAAATGGCCAATTATTCACTCTCCTCCCCTCTCAAATAAATGCATGCATGTGTCAATTTTACAAATGCAACTATAGCTACCTAATATGCAATGGCAGTGCTAGGAAATAACACAAGATGGCATATTTATTGGTGCATTTTTGTTGTGCAATCATACCCCCATGCCTATCTTTTGCTAGTCCCTAGCAAAACATTTTGTATTATATTTAGAAATGATCTCAAGTTGAAGATTTTCTTCTGAGGCGACATGGGTGTGTTTATTTGTTGGATATTGTGAGAACCAATTGCAGAGAAGACTACCAGTACTTTAAGTCTTATGTGACATAGACCATCTCTCGACTGACCTGGACTCCTGACATTTAAACCTTAAGTATGAATTCCAGGACTCAGAAGGTTTTTGCTATACTCGAGAGCCCAAGAGATTATGGATTGTGCATAGTGAAGGATCAAGACTGACCAAATGAACATTAAGACTCAATCCCAGGGTTTCACGAATCTTTAAGTGCAGGTTGGTCCCAGTTTCAGCTCATGTTTTCGGATTGATCCTAAAAAAGTTGATAAAAAACTCAACCCTCATTTTTTCTTTTGTGGCTCAAAGAATATATGGTGGAAATAGGGTATTTGTAACTTTGCCCTGAAACATTTTGAGGGAGAAGAATTTACAAACATTTATGAGATATACTGACTTATTTGCACAGTTTTTCCTTTTTTCTTCTTCTTTTTTTTTTGAAACACGTGTCAGTATATCTCTTACAACTTTATTTGAAGGAGCACACTTTTCTTTTGGTGGGAGAGTTCCTTTTTGGTGGAAAGGGCTTCTCCTAGACACAAGACTAAAGCCTGAGATAAAAAGTCTACCTGCGCGCACAGGTAAGGACTCCACCTTCCCTAATGAACACTAGGGTTGGATCTTATGTTCACCTGGTCTTTCTTGATATGTGTAGTGTGAACCAAGATTACTTAGCTCTCGAGTAGAAGCAAACCAACGGATCCTGTACTGGTGTCTTAGGTACAAGAATACGTCCTTAGTTAGGAGAGATTCCGATCTATCTTGTCAATGCTTAAGTGAATTAAGCCGAGCCTGAGCGAATCAAGCTTCTGTGGCCTGGAAAGTCTTCAAAACAGTGGTTGAATATCCATAAACACTTATTGTATTTTTGTTTCAGCCCTCAGATCATTGCTAAACACCCTTTTTTTTATGCTATGTACATATTTATAGATGGATGGAAGCTGCATGATACCATATAATACCCAGATCCTATAGATGCCTATCCACCCCCCCATGCCAAACAATACTATGTCCTCATATGCATGCAAGGTAGGGTAGAGGATGGTCCAAAGATCGGGGAACGAGAACTGAGGTGCAGGGTATACAGCAGGGTGGTAGGGCGAGCGGATGGTGGGTGGTAAAGTGAAAAGGTGCGAAGTGAAGTGTATGTGATAGTGGCGGAGTGTTGCTGGGGTGCCTCCCAACGAGCGCTGAATTTAACGTCCCCAGCTGGACTCAGAATGAGGCACGAAATTAGTTACCCTCCAGCAAGGCAACAGCTTCTCCAACGGGGGCAGGTTCATGAGTAAGATAAGCTTTTAAACACTGCCCATTGACCGTAAATTTATGTCCAGATTTAGGATCTTCAATTTCAACGGCCCCATTAGGAAATGGTCTCGAGACCAGGAAGGGACCGGTCCATTTGGACTTCAATTTCCCTGGAAAGAATTTGAGCCGGGCATTGTAAAGCCAAACTTGCTAAGATGGCTCAAATTCCTTCCGCTGAATACGGCTGTTGTGAAAAGCCTTAGTGCGTTGCTTGAAAGTTAAGGCAGAATCATAGGCTTCACGACGGAGCTCTTCCAGCTCTTGGAGTTGGAGTTTCCTTTCTCGACCACACAGGTCTGGGTCGAGGTTACATTGGTGAACCGCCCAATAAGCACGGTGCTCCAGCTCTACGGGCAAATGACAAGGCTTCTCGTATACGATTCTATAAGGAGACATACCTAGGGGAGCCTTGAAGGCGGTCCGATGCGCCCAAAGTGTGTCAATCAGCTTGTCGGATGGTGACGACCTTCCTCTATAGTTCTATTATTTCGTCGCAGTATAGTATAGAGAAGTGATTACCAGTTTAATACAATTTGTTACTCGGAAATAAAAGAGTTCCCAAGGTCGAACTCAGGGAGCAAACTATATTCTAGAGATACAAATTCTTATTACAAAAATATTACAAAAATAAAGAGAGAGAGAGAGAGGGAGAGATAAAAATTTGGTTTCTTCTTTCTTCCTCTTTGTTTTCTCTTCTCTTTGGCTTTTGGTTTTTCTTCTTTGTTTATCTCCTGGTGGTCTTCTTCTTCTGCCTTCTGTTCTTCTTATTTCTTCTCTTCTTCAGAGCTCCTCATCTTCTTTTCTTTCAGTTCTGCCTTTCTTCAGCTTCTCCTTTCTTCTTTCTTCTTTTTGCCTCAGCTGTAAAGCTTTTCTTCTTGCAGTCCCTTGCTCAGTGGCACGGCTTCTTCGTTCTCCTTCTTTCTCTGCAGTCCTTTTACTGCAGGGCGTCGTCTGATTTTCCAATCAGACGACTTAAATCGCCGCTGCTACAGTGCTCAACCTTCTTTCAGTCTTCGTCGGCCTTCTTCTTCTTCTCTTCTTCCACGGTTCTTCTTCTTTGTTTACCTGTGCCGATGTGGGACTAAACTGAGGCCTCTCCTCGCGTGCGCCTGCTGGAAGACCGCGGCCTTGCTTCTGCAGCTGCAGCTTCGATTTTCGTCAATTGCTGGCTGGCTGCCTTCGCAGGAGTCTCCGTAATCCGCAGCAGCTGGAAACCTGGAGTCCTCAAGCCTAGAGTGCGGGAGAAGCTGCTTCAATGTGGCGTCAATGGCGGTCGAGCCTCAGAACCTGTCGGACACGAATATGGCCTCTAGGCCTGATCAAACTACTGGGGAACCTTCGCCGTGGCACGGCGAAGGTGTTGAGCTGTGCGGCAAGCTGCAAGGCGGTGTCTGGTGGCAGCCCTAGGTCAGACTGCAACCGGAGAAATGGGTTTGTTTGGGGGAGCGTTACGGAGGTGTGGAGTGGCAGTGGAGGGGTGGGGGGTGCTCAGTGTGATGAGGCGGAGGTTCGGTGAGGGTCGGCGAGGCGTGTGAGGCTGTGGAGCGATGGGGGCGTCTCGCCGGAGGGTGGCCGGAGACGAAGGGGGTGACGATGGTCAGGGTCGGTCGAGGGCTTAATTGAACAAATTGAAACCGGGAAAAGAAAGAGGAGAGGAAGGGAAGTAGTTCTAACTTACTTGCAAGGACGAAGGGGGAGCAGCAGGGCGACAGTCGTATCGACTGTCGCCGGAGAAGAAGATGCCCAGGGGAAGGGGCGGCGGCGAGGAGAGGGCCAGAGAGGCGCGCGCTGGGTGCGACGCGGCGCGGGAAGAGCGAGGGAGGACAACCCTGCAGCTGGTAGTGCGGCAGAGCGACGAGGAGGAAGAGGAGAGGCCGCCGGAGCTGGAAGGCTTCCTGTCGGAGTGGGAAGAGAGGAAGTGGGGGTCTTTCTCCGTCAGGACCGAGCTCCCTCGAACGGTGGAGCGACGGGGGGTACTTATAGGGTAGAATCAGAGAGGAGGGCGGAGGGAGACGACGTGTCTCCCTCGCCGGAGGACGCCGGAGATGGAGACCCATACCGTCCGTGCGTTCGCACGGCCGGTATGGTGGGTTGCAGCGACCAGGGGGTGTTCCTGCGACGACTAACGACGCAGGGCACCCCCGGTTTACTTGCCAGACCCTCCCCCTTACCCTGCGCGGCGCCATGCTCCGCGCAAGGTCGCCGGAGCATGGTGCTGGTCAGGTTTTGGCAGGAGGGACCTGAATGAAAAGAACGAAGGAGAGTTAGGGGTAGAAATGTGAGGGTTCAAAAGTTGAGGGCCAAAAAGTAAATAAATGAGGACCAAAGTGTAAAGTTGGTCAAGAAGGTTTCCTCTTAGGCTCAAGTTTTTATACATGACTAATTGGGGCCTAAGGATTATGATGGTGAATTTTATTTCTAGATTAAACCTTATTTGACCGGTCAATTTACGCAAAAATCTAAATTAAGTTGTTAATTGGGCATGGTTCTCAATGTAGGTCAAAATGGGTTCCTAAGGCCAAATTGAAGGTTCTAAACCCTAGAGATTATTTTTATATGAATTTTAGAGGGTTTATTTGATTTTTTCTCTACCTCGAACCTCGTTTTTTTAAGTGAGTTTATTTTTAGGGTTACAGGATGTCATTTAATTCCTTGGAGTTGCTGTAGCCCTTATTGAATCATCTCATCCCACTTTTCCTATTATTAGGTTTCTTTGACCTATGTTTGGACCTTGAGTTACCCTATTTTCAGATTGGATTGGTGAAATTGCATTTTTACCCCTTAGTTTCTGTTTTCTTTGCGAACTCAGAATTTCTTTGAGTTAAGCCTTTCCTTGAGTTATGTAGGAGCTTTTATCCTTTGTATTAGGTCAAAATGAGCTAGTTATGACTCATGATGAGGTTCTCATCATCGGACCAATCCTTACGGTCAGGCCGAACCATTTTCTGGAGAATTTGCTTGATTTACCGGTTCGACACCTCCGCATGGCCATTCGTCTGAGAATGATACGGAGACGCGATACGATGGTGGACTCCATATTTCCTCAGAAGTGCTCGGAAAGAAGAATGGGTAAAATGGCTTCCTCCATCCGAGATAATGGCTCGAGGGATCCCAAAGCGTGAAAAAATGTGGTCTTTGACAAATCGGGTGGATATGACATGGTCAGCATGGTGCGTGGGAATAGCCTCGATCCATTTCGAAACATAATCAACAGCCACGAGGATATATTCGAAGCCGTTGGAAGGAGGAAAGGGACCCATAAAATTGATTCCCCAAATGTCAAAGATTTCAGCAGCTAGGATGGGTTGTAAGGGCATCATGTCACGACGTGACATTGACCCTAATGACTGGCACCTAGTGCAATGTTTGGCATAATTGTGTGCATCCTGGTGAAGGGAGGGCCAAAATAAACCGCATTGCAACACCTTGGCTGCAGTTTTCCTCCCAGAGAAATGGCCTCCGCAGGCCTGATCGTGGCAGAAGGATAGCACACTGGGGAATTTGTTGTCAGGAATACAGCGACAGATGATCTGGTCAGCACCTATTCGAAAAAGAAGTGGATTATCCCAGAAATAATACTTTGCTTCTGCAATGAGACGCTCGCACTGGTTTTTAGGCCAGCCACATGGAAGGGAACCAGAAGTAAGGTAATTGGCAATGTCGGCATACCAAGGTCCACTTGCCACATTAATTGCCAATAGGTGCTCATCGGGAAAACCTCGTTAATCGGTAGGGTAAGTCCAATGTGGTCAGGGTCCAATCTCGAGAGATGATCAGCAACAACATTTTGGGCTCTAGCTTTATCGCAAATCTCAATGTCAAATTCTTGGAGCAGAAGGATCCAACGAATCAGTCTAGGCTTGGCATCCTTCTTGTGCATGAGATGGCGAATGGCCACGTGGTCAGTGAATACAATAACATGCGAGCCCAGAAGGTAAGAGCGGAATTTCTCCAGCCCAAAGACAACCGCCAGTAGTTCTTTCTCAGTGGTTGTATAATTACGTTGGGCCTCGTCCAACGTCTTACTGGCGTAGTACACCACGAAGGGGTGTTTATCGCGTCTTTATCCTAGGATGGCTCCAACTGCAAGGTCGGAATCGTCACACATGAGTTCGAAGTCGAGGGACCAATCAGGAGGCTAGAGAACAGGGGCCTTGGTGACAG
The DNA here is from genome assembly GCA_037157565.1 of Thalassia testudinum. Taxonomy (NCBI): domain Eukaryota; kingdom Viridiplantae; phylum Streptophyta; class Magnoliopsida; order Alismatales; family Hydrocharitaceae; genus Thalassia; species Thalassia testudinum. Next base: position 155,366,331 of record JAZHRO010000031.1, read on the forward strand.
CCTCACGCAGCTACATGAATGCTCATATACAGTCGGGGCCCATATCAAAGGGTACGTCGGTCAATAGGAGATGAGTTAAAGGTCTAGAAATCTTGGAGAAGTCTTTGATGAATCTCTTATAGAAACCGACGTGTCCCAAGAAGGAGCGGATTTGTTTGACAGAGCCAGGCACAGGTAAATCAGCAATTACATCAAGCTTAGCTTTGTCAACCTCGATACCCCTATCGGAGATGATATGCCTGAGAACAATTCCCTCGTGTACCACAAAATGACTTTTCTCCCAGGAAAGCACGAGGTTCACATCAATACATCTCCTAAGGATACGGGTCAGGTTGGCAAGACAATCATCAAAAGAGGGTCCAAAGATCGAAAAGTCATCCATGAAAACCTCGAGAAAATCACCTACCATGTCATGAAATATCGCCAGCATACATCTCTGGAAAGTTGCTGGAGCGTTACAAAGTCCGAACAGCATCCTTCTAAATGCAAAGGTGCCGAAAGGGCAGGTAAAGGTGGTTTTCTCTTGGTCCCTGGGGTCAATTGCCACCTGGTTATATCTTAAGAATCCATCCAGGAAACAGAAAATTTTATTTCTCGCTAACTGCTCCAGGATTTGGTCAATAAAAGGTAGTGGAAAGTGATCTTTCTTAGTTGCAGCATTCAGTTTCCTATAATCTACACACACTCTCCAAGATGTAGGAGTGCGTGTAGGGATGGATTTGCTCCTGTCATTGACACGGATGGTGAGTCTCGCCTTTTTGGGCACGATGTGAATCAGACTCACCTAGGGGCTATCGCTGATCGGGTAGATTATACCCGCATCCAGCCACTTAATAATTTCCTTTTTAACGACATCCCGCATGTTAGGGTTGAGACATCGCTGCATCTCGCGAGAAGGTCAAGCCTCCTCCTCCGTATATATACGGTGAGTGCAGTAGGAGGGGCTAATGCCAGTTAAGTCTGATAAGGACCATCCAATGGCTGCCTTGTGTTCCATAAGGACCTTTGTTAGTTTGCACTCTTGCTCCCTGGTCAATTTTGAACTAATGATTACGGGGAGCATTTCATTTGGTCCCAAGAGAACATACTTAAGCGAATCAGGTAACTCTTTCAGCTCGGGAGTGGATGGTGAGAGATCTGGCAATTCTTTGGGACGAGAGTGTCCCAAGCGGATCAGAAGAAAATAAGTCAGGAGGAAGAAGTTGGCCCTCAGTTTGGCCAAGAAGAGGGGCATCTTGGATAGATGGATCCAAAAAGGGATAGCCCCAGTGAGTAGTATGTGGGCTCAAGGTCCCAGTGTGGAGTTGCAAATCTGCCTGATTTAAAAGGAAAGAAAGGGCAATCCAGTCTTCAAGAGTGTGGACCGGCGGTGAGTAGCCCGAATATGACTCAGACCACAAGGTATGGGAAGCAGAGAAAACCTCGTTAGAAGTCCGGTCAGGAGAAGGTACGGGAAAAGGGAGGGATGGGGGAATGTCACAAGATGTGTCGGTCAGGCAATCGTCAGTGTTTAAGGGCAATCCACAGCAGTCAGAATAGGTCCCAATTAGTCCGATACACGTGCTGACAGCCATGTCCTCGTCAGACGTGTCATACTCGATGCAATCACAATCAAAGTTCTTAGCTGCCTTGAAGATGTTAAGCTTGAGCTTATCAGATCCAACGGTAATCTCGATACAGCCCGACTTGCAGTCGATATGGACACGGGCTGTGGCCAAGAAAGGTCGACCAAGGATGATTGGACAATCAGAAAGTGAGCTAGGAACTTCCATATCCAAAACAAGAAAGTCAACAGGAAAACAGAGACTGTTGACCCTAACCACCACGTCTTCCACTACACCCTTTGGTATTTTGATAGAACGATTTGCCAACTGTAACATGACAGGGGTGGGTTTCAGATTTCCTAAGGCAAATTTCTCGAGCATGATGGTTGGTATAAGATTGATGGAAGATCCAAGATCAAGAAGGGCACGGTTAAAATTACAGCCTTGAATGCTACAGGAAATAAGCGGTGTGCCCGGAACTTTCTGCTTCGGTGGTAGATTTGATAGTATAGCATAACTCGCATGAGGCAAGAGAACCACCGGATTCTTTGTTTTCTTTGACTATCGCCTGGGTGTAGTGTAGTCTTTGAAAAATCGGGCGACAATAGGTATGCGGTCGATAGCCTCTAACAGGGGTACCTTGATTTCAACATCCCTGAATAAATTACGTAGGTTATCAAAGGCCTATGTATCCTTTTTCTTGCCTTTTGGCTCCCTCAGTAGAGCCTCAGGGAATGGGACCAATTCTGGCACTAATTTGGGTGTATCGTCCTCTCGCAAATGCGGTGCGCATTCCGAATGAGAGGGCAATGAAGAAGATGGGCCAAGATCAGGTCGAAGTGGATTGACGGTTTGCTTACCACTCCTCGTAATAATCGCATTGGACGTTGCAGGTCTAGTGGGATCATAAGGGGGAGGAGGGTTCACAATAGGGACATCAGGGTGAGGTGCTACAGCAGGATTAGCCTGAAATCTCGGTAGAATGCTCGGAGCCTACAGAATCTGATGAACCTGCCCCTGAGAAAGTCGTACCTGTGGTTGAGGACCACGGGGTACGAAATTTCGCGTGTTGGGAACAGGTTGGGCTGGAAGAGTGCCCTGAGATCGAGTCGCCATGCGTAGTTGACTGATCTCAGCATTCTGCTGCGCCAATTGGTGCTGAGGAGAGGTCATGTTCTCTTCATGGCACTTAGACATTTCCGTCATCATTCGCATCAGTTTATCAAGAGGACTTGATGCATGTTCTGTCTGTGGTATGCAAGGACCTGATGACGGATTCACCACAGGATTAGACTGGGCCCTTGGGATGACGGGTGTGGACGGTCGCATTGGCCCACTCGCAGGGTTTTGGCATTGCAGGTTATTGGACCATGCGAAGTTCGGATGATTTCGCCACCCTGGGTTATAAGTGGCAGAGAACGGGTTGTTCCCCAGGGCGCAAGCATCTTCTAAGCCAGAAGATGAGTTCGCATGTAAATATGCATCCGAGCACACGGAGGCTTGGTCCTCCGTGTCAAAATACTGGCTTGCAGAAGCCAGATCCACATGACTTACCGAATCGCTTGGCGTGACACTCGGTAAGGAAGATCTCACGGGGTTTTTGGGGATAAGCCTGGCATTGGAAGGATTGGGATTGTGATGAAGTGGTGAGGTGGGGGTGTTCGCCATAGAACTGGCGGGATTGGCCAGAAGCTCATCCAGCTTCTTGTGCACGACGAAGACTTCATCCAATTTTTGTGCGATAAGGTTAAGATCAGTGGATGAATGAGAGGGTCCTGTGTCAACTTCGTGAACATTACGGGGTAGGCTGGTACGATTAAAGGTGACAATGGAGGCATTGTTCATTAAGTTTTCGCTCATGTTTTCAAATAATTCAAATGCTCCATTCTCATCTTTATTCATGAAATTTCCTTCGCAGGAAGCATCTGCATTCTGCTTCAAAGTCTCATTTAGCCTATAATAGAAAATCTAGGCTATATGCCACTTAGGTAGACCGTGGTGCGGACACTTCCGAAGGAGGTCATTATACCTCTCCCAAGCCTCATGAAACTGTTCACCATTTTGTTGGGTAAAGGAAGTTATAGCACGGCGAAGCGCATTGGTTCGCCCAATTGGGAAGAATTTCTTAAGAAATGTTATTCTCATCTCTTCTCAAGAATGGATGGTTCTCCCAAGGGTGCATAACCATTGAGACGCTTTATCCCGCAATGAAAATGGGAACATTTTCACGAGGACAATTGGTAACCCGATGTTTCTTGGTTTAACAGTTTCAGTCAATCGGGTTAGGTCTTCCAAATGGAGAAAAGGATCTTTACTTGCAAGACCATGGAATTGAAAGTTAAATAGGCCAATTATATTGGGTTTCAGTTCAAAATCATCCTCGACGATGGGACCCGAATTTGTCCTATGGTCTCTGTAGCAGCGGGATTTTGATAGGAGCTAAGAGACCTAGGCTCCTCCCGTTCGGGAGGGTTCTGCATTTCCTCTAAGGTTTCCCTAATGGCTTCAATCTGTTCATTATACATTTCCATTTGGGCTTGGAAGCGGGTTATGGGATCCATGGCTCCACCACCTGGTGGGTTTTGAGGGTAGTTTCCTCCCTCGGGATTTGGGGGTGGGCGTGCAGCCATGTTTGTGGAGGAGGATGATGATTCAGCTTCTTTTCTAAAATTATCAGACAATTCAAATAATTCAAGGTTTTGTGACCTCCTCCCAAACATGCACTACTGCAGGAAGAATTGGGGAGATAAGAAGGAAAAAGGGGATGAGAGAAATGATGCCACAAAGGTACACTTGATGACAAATCAAGGCAATCAAAGCCCTAACCTCTACAGTGTGCCCTTAGACCTAAAGATCTAAGTTACCTACTATCATAACCTACGGAACCAAATGCGAGCACCGTGGAACCACCGGGCCAAATTGAAAGGCCGTTTGCCCTAGTCTTAGACACCCGATAGCACGCGAGAACATGCACCAATATGTAGGCGCTACACGCAGGTAGTTAGACCTCCAATTCTTAATAAGGGTCAAGTTACTGCCAGTTTTAATTAGAGGTTTAGGATCAAGTGCTTTCAGGAATGTGAAGGGCATTGTTTACGGGTAATGCCCAAGTGCGTTGATTTTAGAAAGTGTGTAAACCAAGCATGCAATGAGGAAATCTCCCTGAATTGAAGTTTTAGTTGGTGAATGGTTTTTAGAATTTCAGCCTTAAGTAGTATGGATTTTAAGATTTCGCTGAGTTACCAATTCAACCAATCTCTCGATTTTGAGAAAATATAGGTTCTTCTATGCCCAACAAACCCTTCTTCAACGTGAGTTGGTTAATGCATTCTAAAAATGCAATGGGCTTCCCTAGGTGGAAATTTCTATGTGTGGATGCACGAGTCAATTTTAAGTTAGTGTGAAAGGGAGCCAAAGCACTTCAATTCAAGTGCTCCCAATCACCAAAATGATGTTCCACACACAAGGCTCAACCACAAGATAATGTAAAGAGAAAATCAAAATGTTGGGGTTGAAGTATTCGGGATCAAATCTAAGGCACGTGAAAGGTCATGGTGGGGTTAGAATCAACTTAATTCCAAGTCTCCCCACCAGAAATGTGATCCCGAATTGCGGATAACTAAGGCAAGGAGGGATGGCAATCAATCTATTTAATCTTGCCTCAAAGAATACTTCACATGACGAAAGATTCAAGAATCAAGATTCTTGGATCTTCGCTATGCAAAGTTTAGCGAGAAATCCTAGGGCGGTGGGAGTGATGGCAAACAATCAAACAAGTGATTTTTAATCCACTTGCCCCAGGAAATCCCAAGTTTTTTTTAGGTTTTTTTTTATTATTATTAAGGTGACAAGTTGACCTAAGTTGATAAGAGAGAGAGACTTACCTTTTCAGCAATGTGGGTGAAGCTCCAGTGCGACGCCGGCGACTTCCTTGCAACTGGTTCCCACCTTGGATCTGCCCACATCTCCGATTTCCTCTGCTTACCTCCTCCTTGCAACTGGTTTTCCTGCACACCAGTAAACAAAAATAGCCATGAAGAGTAGGGTGTGAGAAAAGAAAATTAAAGGAATGGAGTAGAAACTTACCTCAATGCGTACCTCCCCGGCAACGGCGCCAGAAAAAGGTGTGTTAGGACTCGAACAGGTTGTCTTAATATGATGAAATTATCGTTGAAGTGAGTATAGTGGTTAACCTAAATCGAGCGTAACCATCTTTTTACAAAATTTTTAACCTGGCCTACTTAATTTTATCTTGGTCACTTTTAGGCCTAAGGTTGATCTCAGGGAGGCGAGGATTAAAGGTGAAGAAGTTTCTAAGCCTTTCCTACAACGAATCTCTTTCGTGCGTTTATTATGTTTTTGGTTTTTCTTTTCTATTTAAGATTTTTTTGCTGATAATTTTGTCCTTAAGGTATACCTTCAAAATCAGGTCCTTGGCTTTGAGCCAACTTAGGGTTTCCAAAAGAACTAGCCCTGCTATTTGCAAGACCGAGTACCTGTAAGACAAGGATTATCTTTTCTCTTTTACTCTTTTTTTTTATCTTTTTAATAGCAGGGAATAAAAGAGAAATAGAAACAAGATAGGTTGCTTGTAAAGAAATAAATATAGTCTATATATATATACAGATGTATATAGGGGTGGGGGTGGACGTGGAAATGGTGTGTAGCACAGTGTCGAGTTGGTCCACTTCTAGGAAGACGCAACCAACAAGACGAAGTGTCGCGTAGAGTGTAGGATGGATGTGTGGGAGTGTGTGCGGAGGCGCTTTCTTTACGCGGATATCGGGGAATATCAGCAACTGGTGCAGATATTCTCGCGATATAATGCGTAGTGGAGTGACTAGTGCGTATGGATATAGGTAGGTGATGTGTATGTAAATTTATATATATATATATATATGTATGTATATATGTATATATATATGTACATATATATGTGTATATGTATATATATATATGTGTGTATATATATAGATAGGGTTGTAACTATATAGGTGTATATGTAGTTATATATATAGATATGTAAATATACATCTAGGTATATATATATATTTATAACTAGATATATATGTATATATATTTAACTACATAGATACAGATATATATATATATGTATGTATGTATGTATATATGTATATAGATATATTTGTATAAGTGTCTATGTATATGTGTATATATATATATATAGTGTTATATGTATGTGTATATGTATGTATATATATATATATGTATTTATATCTATAGATATATATGTATATATGTATAAATATATATATATATATATGTGTGTGTATATACTTATATTTAGTTGTATAGGTATTAATATGTATATATATATATAGGTGTGTACAAGTGAATGTGTGAGTGTACAAGTGTGTGTGTGTGTACAAGTGTGGTGTGTGTATGAGTGAGGGAGTGTCTGCTGGAGAAGAGTGTGAGAGAGAGCGGCAAGTTTAAGACGTCTGGCAGCCGCAGGCGTCATCTGGATGCGCGGGTGCACTCACAGGCGCTTCACGCGGGCGCTTAGGCAGGTACGCGTGCTGCCTTCATTCGCGGGCGGGAGTGGAAGCGTGAGAGAGAGCGCACTGCGTAGCGCAGCGCATTGCGCTGCGGGATGGAGTGAACGCGGGCGAAGACGCGGGCACGGGAACAGACGTAGGTGCAGGCGCTAACTGGCTGGAGGCGGTAGCGGTGAGGAGAGAGAGCGTGCGGTGACCAGATAAGTGAGAAACTCTCCGGTCACCGCACTGTACCTACAGTGTCGCGCTGAGAGGCGTGAACAGTAGCTACAGTGCCGCTCGCAATGGACAATCGGTTGCGGCCGGTTCCCAGCACGCCAGCGCACGGGATGAGAGCCTGCAGATGGCTGCTGGCGTGCGCGTGGTGCTTGCGCTGCTGCTGGCTGCTTTGCTGCAACTGCTGGAGCTCTGGAGCTTGGAGCTTCAGCAATGGCGGGAAGGGCTTCAGCGATGGAAACAGAGAATGAAACCACCACGCCCACCTACTCTCGGAGGAGTGGGCGGTGGTGGAACTCACAGTGGTGGTCATGGGACCACTGTGAGCTTGCTCCTACCCACAGTGTATCCCTTCAGTGGAAGAGCTACTGCATATGGAGGGGAGAGAGGAGGAAGATGGCCTGGACGAAGGTGGCTGGTGGTGTGTGTTTTCCAGGCTCCCCCTCGCAAGGAAGTGGGCAGGGCTTTTTAAAGAAGAAGATGCCTGCCCCAGCCATGCTGCAGGCAGAGCAAGTCCAGCCATGCAGTTGGCAGAGGAATGGCACGAAAATGTGCATGCCCATGCCCTGAGCCGTGCAAAGGAGAAGAAATTCAAAGTCAAAATAAAAATGAAGGTGAAATTGCGAGGCAGCACTTGAAAAAGTTGTTAATTAAATGGCCAATTATTCACTCTCCTCCCCTCTCAAATAAATGCATGCATGTGTCAATTTTACAAATGCAACTATAGCTACCTAATATGCAATGGCAGTGCTAGGAAATAACACAAGATGGCATATTTATTGGTGTATTTTTGCTGTGCAATCAGTACCCGTCCGCTGATCGACGGGAAAATCGGATTCACATAAGATCCGCATACCATAGATTTGTTGCTGACTTGTGGTTGCTGACAGATGATTTTCACCATGCAGAGAGAGATGGCTCCACGTAGGTCCAAGCTGGCTAGTGTTACTAGCCAAATTGATGGAGACTGACAAGTGGATCCCCCTCAGCAGGCTCCAGATCTAATCGCCAAGTTTTAGGTCTTTATGGAGACTTTCCTCAGGATGATGGAGCAAAGGATACCACCCGCATCTCAAGCGGGAGGAGGGGGTAGTGGGGATCTGGAGTAGTCTTCGGTCCCAAGTGTGCGTGTCCCTTCGCATAAGGAGAGTGGGGAGAACCATGGGCCTCCCCCACCGAAGGACGAATCGATGGACCCTCTGCATCAGTACTGGTAGATTTTCACCAAGTTTAGGAAGCTGAAGCCCCCAACCTTCAAGGGAGATGAGGATCCTATAGGGGCAGAGGATTGGATACAATAGATCGAGAAGGCTTTCGATACTATCTGTCCACCGAAGGACTGTAGAGTGCCCTTCATGACATACTAGTTGACCAGTGCGACGCACCGTTAGTGGGTGTTCATCTGCAAGCAGGAGGGCACTCGGGTGGTGTCCTGGGGTCGCTTCCTCGAGCTTTTTAGTGACTAGTACTACCCTAGGACCTAACAGGACCAGAGGATGCTCGAATTCCACAACCTGAGGCAGAGTTTGATGACGGTTAGCAAGTATCGAACTTGTTTCATCGAGCTCTCACATTTCAAGTCAACGGTAGTGTCCACTGAGGCAGACAAGCATTGGAAGTTTGTTCACGGACTTCGGCCAGAGATACGGAAATTTGTTAACCCGCTTCTATTGGACACTTTTGCCAGATAATTGACACAGCTATGAAGTATGAGCAAGGCGACGCTGAAACCCATAAGAATTTTGGTGGAGGATTAGGATAGAAGTCAGAGTTTCAAGGTAGATTTCATAAGCAGAGGGACCAGAGGTATCAGCCGTACAGAGCACCCCTTGTACCTCAGTCTCCTCAACAGCAGACACCGACTTCAGCTTTGGGGTACACTCAATCCCATCCAGCTACGCTGACTCAAACTCAGGGCACTGTGGGATGAGCGCAGTCAGAGCTGGAGCAGCGATGTTGCTACAAGCGTGCCAGCAGGGCCACCTTATGAAGGACTACCCAACCAAGACGGTGACCTAGGGTGGGGTGTCCTCCAGCCAGAATGGAGGAGCAGCTCAGACCTACCAAACCCGTGGTGGGGGCTCCCAACAATTTTGAGGAGGTGGGATTGCTCCAGCCCAGAGGCCTACTCAGAGCATGGCCGGTTCTTCTGCATCCTCACCCACAGGATGAGTGTATGCACTATCTCTGAGGGATGCACAAGCTTCACCATCTGTGGTGGCAGGTATGGTGACAATTGACTAGCATTTGGTGTTTACCTTGTTTGACTTCGACGCTTCCCATTCTTATATATCACCTGAGTTTTTTATGAAACTAAAGAAACAACCAGTACTACTAGACGAGTCGTTAGTCATCAGGGGCCCAGCAGGGCAGCTATGGGAAAATCAGAAAGTTTTTAGGGGTTGTGAGGTGGACATCGGGGGCTACATTCTGCTAACCAACCTGTTAAAGATCGAGATGGAGGATTTCGATGCCATTCTTAGCATGGATTAGTTGTCAGGGCACCATGTGTCGGTGGACTATTTCAAGAAGATGGTTGTCTTCTCAATCCCAGGAGCACCGCAGTTTGAGCATTATGGTAGATCTGAGAGCAGATCGATCAGGTGTATCTCAGCCTTGCAGGTAGCTAGGTTACTGAAGGGAGGGTGCAGCAGATACCTTGCCTACATATCTGCGACCCTAGGGGAGAAATTGGAGTTGGGGAGTGTGCCTGTCATATAGGAATATGCCAATGTTTTCCCAGAGGATCTCTCGAGACTTCCACCTAAGCAGGAGATCGAGTTCGAGATCTCTCTCATTCCAGGGACCAATCCTATATCAATTACCCCATACCGGATGGCACCAGCAGAGTTGAAGGAGTTGAGGACACAGCTTTAGGAACTCCTTGAGAAGGGGTTCATTCAGCGTAGTGCCTCACTCTGGGGGGCTCCAGTATTGTTCATGAAGAAGAAGGATGGTACCTTACGTCTCTTCATTGACTACAGGCAGCTGAATAAGGTAACCATCAAGAATAGATATCCCCTTTCACGGATCGATGACTTGTTTGATTAGCTTCGTGGGGCCACAATATTTTCCAAGATCGATCTGTGTTCAGGCTACCACCAGCTCATAATAAGAGAAGGGGACGTATCGAAGACTGCCTTCAAGACTTGTTATGGCCATTACGAGTTCTTGGTGATGCCATTCGGACTGACGAACACCCCTGCCGCATTCATGGACTTGATGAACCGGATCTTCAGGCCCTATCTTGACCAATTCATTGTGGTATTCACTGAAGATGTCCTCATCTATTCTCGTGATGAGGCACAGCATGAGCAACATCTCTGGTTAGTCTTGGAGACACTGAGGGAGCATTGGTTATATGCCAAGTTTAGCAAGTGTGAGTTCTGGCTACACCAGGTGGAGTATCTGGGACACGTGGTGTCAAGTGCAGGGATTTCTAAAGATCCTTCCAAGGTTGAGGCAGTACTGAAGTAGGAGCTACCCAAGACAGTGACAGATATTCATAGCTTCCTAGGTCTAGCGGGTTACTACAGGCAATTCATTCAGGGCTTTTCACAGATCGCTCTCCCGTTGACCTAGCTAACGAGGAAGGACACTCCTTTTGTCTGGACCAGTGAGTGTGAGATCAGTTTCTAGACACTAAAGGAGAAGTTGATTTCATCCCCTGTCCTTACCATCCCAGGCAGTAGTGGTAGATTTATCATATACACCAATGCTTCACTCCAGGGGCTAAGCTGTGTTCTGATGCAGCATGGGCATGTGGTTTCCTATGCTTCGAAGCAACTGAAGCCTCATAAGAAGAACTATCCGACACATGACCTAGAATTGGTGGCCATAGTCTTCACCCTGAAGATTTGGCGCCACTACTTGTACGATGAGACCTTCGAGATCCACACAGATCACAAGAGCCTGAAGTACCTTTTTTATTAAAAGGAGTTGAACTTGAGACAAAGGCGCTAGATGGAGCTCCTCAAGGATTACGACTGCTCGATGGTCTATCACCCCGGGAAGACGAATGTCATGGCAGATGCTCTTAGTAGAAAGCCACCTGCCCGGTTGGCAGTTCTCCGGGCACAGAGATGGACCAGTATAGTTGAGATAGCCTAGTGGAAGCCTTTGCGGGTGAGACGGCTCCTAAGGGAGTTGATGGTGATGAGGCGTACCTGCCTTGATCTGATCTCTCATATAGTTGACCATTAGATGGAGGATGTCGAGTTACAGATTCTCTATGACCAGGTACTCGCAAGAGACCTCAGCAAGTTCACCTTTGTAGATGAAGTGCTTAGACTTTGTGGCAGATTATGTGTTCCAAGAGATGAAGCACTTTAGAAGGAGCTGTTGTCGGAGGCTCATTGCAGCAGGCACACCATCCATCCAGGGAATACTAAGATGTACCATGATCTAAAGAAGGACTTCTGGTGGCGTGGTCTGAAGAAGGATGTGGGCGAGTTTATGAGACAGTACCTAGTGTGTTAGCAGGTGAAGGCTAAGCATCAAAGACCAGCTGGTCAATTACAACCCTTCCCATTCTCGAATGGAAGTGGGAGAGCATCTCCATGGTTGTGGATCGTTTACCTTCATGACTGGTTTACCTTTGACTCAGAGGGGACACGACACTGTCTAGGTGGTTGTGGATCGTTTGACAAAGTCAGCTTGATTTCTGCTGATCAAGGTGACTTATGGTCCTTCGCAGCTAGCAGAGTTGTATATACGAGAGATTGTACAATCGTATGGTGTGCCCAAGGAGATCATTTTAGATAGAGATGCCCATTTTACTTCCCAGTTTTGGGGAAGTTTTCAGCAGGCCTTGGGCACACAGCTAAGCTTGAGTACATCTTACCACCCGCAGAGTGATGGACAGATAGAAAGGACCATTCAAACATTGGAGGACTTATTGAGGTCCTATATACTTGAGTGGAGAGGCTCTTGGGAGGAGCACCTACCTCTGGTGGAGTTCACCTACAATAACAACTATTATCCTAGTATCAACATGGCCCCGTATGAGGCATTGTATGGTCGAAAGTGCACCTCTCCGCTTGCTTGGGATGAGGTGGGTGTGAACTGGGAGGTAAGTCCCAGACTGATCAGGAAGAGTAAGGAGGTTATTGAGCAGATTCAAAAGAAACTCCTTACTACGCAAAGCCGGCAGAAGAGTTATGCAGATCATCAACGGCGGGATGTACAGTTTGAGGTTGGTGACTCGATATTCCTCAGGGTATCGCTGATGAAGGGGATTTAGAGATTTGGGGTGAAGGGTAAGTTGGCTCTGAGGTTCGTAGGCCCATTTGAGATATTGGAGCAGGTCAGACCAGTCGCTTATCGACTCTCCCTGCCACCTCAATCAGTCGACATCCATGACGTCTTCCATATCTCCAATCTGTGGTGGTATGTGTCGAATCCGGACCATGTTCTTAGCTATGAGAGCAATAGGATAGAGGAGGACCTGACCTACTAGGAGCAGCTGGTACGAGTACTGGACCGTATCATTCGAAGGCGGTGGAAGAAGAAGATCCCTCTGGTGAAACTTCTTTGGAGGACTCAAAAATACAAAGAGGCGTGGGAACTGATAGGTCCACTTTAGTGGACTAAACTAGAGCCTAAAAATATTATTATTGGAATAAGAAATTAATTTAAAGTACACGTGATATTGATAAAATTATGTGAACTTTAGATTTATCATTTCATGCATTAATTGTATTAATTGCATTAATCTTTATATGAAGGGATTAATTATTCATTTTAGAGGTGCGAGAATCACATCAAATCTCAATTTGAGATATCATTGTAATGTTGAGATTTTGTTCTAGCAAAAATAACATATGCCTCTCAATTAACTGCATCCCTTCTTTTTTTTCCCCCCCTCGAATCTCTTTCTTTCTTCTTTTAGTTACATGAAATCACGATCATTCCTTTCTTATTCTTTCTCTCTCTCCCTGATATTATCTCTCCGATTCTCTCTCTCTCACTCTTTCATTCTATATATAACAGGCAGGACGGAGGACATGGATCCATCATCGTGTCCACCACTGTGTGCCACCACCATGAGCCTTGATGACAACCACGACACCGCCACCATATCCACTACCGCATCTCCGACATCACCACCGTGAGCCATTCCCTTCGTTTAAGATGTCCGGGAACCTTCCCAGGCGTCCAGAGACCGGCACCTGCCTCCCTCACTGTCTTCTTCTTCCTTGACCACGACCCACACCTTCGGCTCCCCATCTCCGCCTTTGAGCTTCACAGCAAAGGAGCGGTCATACCACCGTGTGCTCCTCCATAGCGTCAACCGCGCACCACCAGCTTCACGCGCGGCCAGCACGCCCTTGCACGACCGCATGCGCCACTAACCTCCGACGTTGTGCACCACCCCACGCACACCTCACCGCGCGGCCACACCTCTGCGCACCACCACAGCGTACCCTCCACCTCGTGTGTAGCCTCCTCCTAGAGCGCAGCTGCCGACCGCGTGCCCAGCCTCCTCCCCCTCCTTGTCTTCTTCTTCTTCTCCGCCAACAGTGACGAAAGAACCCAAAGTCCGTCGTTGACGCCAACACACAGCCGGCACCCTCGGCCACGAAACTTCACGTCGTCAATGCCAACATGCTCCCCTCGCCCTCACGAGCACCGCCATGCCTCCGATCACATCAAACAGCCGCTGCCTCGCCGGCCGAAAGCCCCCTGCCGCCGGCCACCCTTCCCTCCGACCGGCGACTGCCGGCCACCGTTCTCCTCGCCGCGACCTCCAATGTGAAGCTCTCGACAACGCCTACCTCATCCGAGCTCCACATGCCTCGCCATCACCTCTTCTTCGTGTACGATCAAGGGAGAAATCCCCCATTTGGGTTCCTATCAATAATTACAAGACATGCCATTACCGAATCTCATTTTTCCTATTTAATCATATTATATTGCTGGATATTTTGTGAAGAAGGCCTCCCTCATTTACTTAAAATGCATTATCAACATATGTGAATGCAATAAGTCTCATTTGAAAATGGTTTTGGTGTCGATTCTTCGTGATTTTAATTGTGAACTTTTGTGGAAGAGTCTAACAAATTCTAACCATGGAAATGACCTACTCTTATTTTTATCTTAATTGTTGACGATTGATTTTCCACCGCTCAATATTTACTTCGATAATGTATTTTCTTGTACGAAAATCATTGCAGTTCACCTGATTTTATTTCTGATTATTCTGAGGTGCGCATTTATCTGACCATTCTCTATTTTTCCGTGTAAGGAATCTGACGAGACGACAGGCGCAACTAAGCGACGACGTCGACCTTGAGCAATGCTCACACACGCAGAGAGGACACGAAGAGAAGGAGACTTGGATCCCGCTGTCACAGGGGATTCTCCTTTGTCGCAGATTTTCTTTCATTTCAATCTTCTCGCCCTTGTAGCATCAGGGCTAATTTTCGGGAGTTTGTCCCCAATTTTTTTAGTGACTAGGGCTACTTCTCTATGTGTGAGCGATTCAGTTTTTGCCTGCTTACTCTACAAAAAAGAGAAAAAATATCAAGCTGCCTGTTTAAGAGTTACATACCCTTAGGTGCGCGCATTTAGGGGGATTGAGCATCACGTTAGATCTCATTTTGCATTGCGTTCATTATCTGCACGAAGATTGTTGGAGTCAGGTATACCTTTCTATCTTTGCATCCATCTCCTATCATGCATTACATTAGGATTAAATCTCAAGACCACCAAATTGATTGAATTGACCTAATTCAGTAGTCGCCAAACTAAAATTGGGACTGTTAATCAGATTTGACCTTAAAATCAAAATCACATTTGATCTGATCAAAAGAGACTTGTATGAGATTCTTCTCAAAATCAAATTGATTTGCAATGTGATGCACACTTCTGACACTGAGCACGCACACTAGGCACTACACTAGGTCTCAGTCCCTTAAGGCTATAGGCACTGATCTCTTTATCGATGCAGACCCTCCTATTTCACTTTGTGGTGGTAGTACTATGCTGTGACCAAGTGTTTTGATACTTCAAGGAGAGGGACACTCCTTAATAGAACAAAAAGGTAGTTAAGAGGTACCGCATTCGCATCGCCTCAAAGGAAGGGTTCGTCCTACTTGCATCCCTTAGCTTCGTCCTTGGAGTAACTTCTCACTAGATCACCTGAGAGTATCATTGAAGTAAGGTATAGGTCCTAGGGCACACGAAGGTTGGATTAGGTCGTGTAACTACCTTGAATAACATGTTTGGCCATCTAAATCAACCAATTCTACCTCTGCCCCTCAAAACAAAGTAGGTTAGGATCTCAAGTCGCCACTTCCTCTTATACCACTTACGTGGAAATAGAGGGACATTGCCTTGATCCTTTTTGGGCGATCTGCTGAGTGGGGGTTTCACTTACTCAATTGGCAAGAACTTGAATTGTGATTGGTAGATATCGTATGCTTGGTAGACGCTCTCTTAAGGGTAGTCTAGTGTTTGATCCTAAGCCTGGGAAAATCCTTAGGAGAGCCCACCAGAGAGAAAAGAGAGAAAAAAATGACTGATCAAGGAGCAAATCAACCAAGGACCCTGAGGGACTACTTTATTCTGAACAACCAACCCACTCAAGCATTGAGACGACCAGCAGGGGATAATCCATATGAGACCAAGAGTAGTACCATATACTTGTTGCTCTCTTTTTATGGTACTACTTGGGAAGACCCTTACCGGCATTTAGAGGAATTCACCTAGGTTGGTAAAACTTCAGAACTTTACTGATGAAGCTCTGATGAGGACCCTCTTTCCATTATTCTTTAAGGACAAGACAAAACACTAGTATCACACCATGGATGCAAGGGTGAATGATTGGAGCGCCCTTAAGGGAGAATTCTTAAAGAAATACTTCCCGATGAGCAAAACCAACCACTTCAGGAGGGCGATCATGGGTTTTACATATTTTGAAGCAGAACAATCCATGAGACTTGGGAGCGCTTCAATGATCTGATTTGATTATGCCCCCATCATGAAGTGTCTAAATGGCAATTGGTAGAGAGGTTTTATACTGGACTATTTGATAGGCATAGGAAAATAGTAGATGCTGCTTGTGCTGGAACCTTTCTTACCAAAACGGAGGATGAGGCCTAGACATTATTTGAGTCACTGAGTGACAATTCTATCCACTTGACCTTAGCCTATCAGGATAGAAACCTTTCATCCTCCAAGGGAAAGCAGAAGCTAGTGAAGTCAGGGCTACTTCAGGGCTACTTAGAATTTAGCCTTCCATATCCAATTGTTGAATCAAAACTTTGAAAGACTCATGACAAACCCTGATACATTCCCACAATCAGCTTCCCAAGTCTAGGCTCTTTTTGAATGCTCCATTTTCCAAAGCACTCTTCACGCCACTGTTGAGTTCCATTTGGCTAATCAATTGCCCTAATTAGTTCAGGCAGACCTAAATGCTGCCTAAGGATTTTGTCCACCTCCCAGGAACAACCCTTTTGGAAACAACTACAATCTTAGGTGGAGAAACCATCCCAATTTCTAATGGAAGTAAGGTGATGCTTCCAACTCGAGGAATCCAAGAGCCCAACCCACCCAACCCTTTCAGGCACAATAATTCCAGCCTCCTCCTCAACCTAACAAGTCTGGGATGGATGACCTGAAAGCTATGATGAAGGCCATGCAAGAAAACCAGAGTATGATCATTCAATCTTAGAATAAGCCAATCCAAGAAATGCAATCTCAAATTGTCCATCTTGTTGAGGCTATTAGACAATGTGATCCTGGGAAGTTGCCCAGCTCATCTGAGGAGAATCCTAGGGTAAAGGGCCCTTCATAAGGGATCACACTAAGGCTGTGACCGTTCTGAGGAGTAGCAAACAACTCTCCAAACCTGAACTCATTCCTACGGTCACCCCTCCTACCAACCCGACAAGTGCTTACACATCCATCGAGGAAGACCCACTTAGCCCCTCCTCGCTTGAAATCACCCATCCAGAGGATGTTGTCTAGTTCCACCCTTGTTCTGCCATGACAACCCCTCCACCCAAAGGCCAAGAGTGCCCTTTCCTGAGCGCTTATTGATCGTCGACTATCGATTCACACTAAAAATGGTGTTTTAAACATCGTTGTTGTAGTATATGTCACAAATGCAAACCAATGTTGTGTCAATTTTATTTTTTTACTTAATTTTTACTGGTTATTCTAGGTCATTAATGAGAGGCAATTATTGATATACATCATTCTCTAAGTCCAAAAATATTCTTTTATTCCAAAAATTGTTGATTTTATTTACAAAAATAAATGAATGAATAATGAATGAAAGAATTTGGTTAATTATTTACAAAAGAATTAATTAAAACACATTGCAATGCTTGAAAACATATGTACACAAACAAGCATCAAAAACTATGTATAACTACTCTATGTTAATTATTTACAACTAATATGGATAATACCTAAGTATAGGTACAAAAATAGTTAATAATATTTACTATATTAAGTTAGATTAACATACTAACATCTTTAGTAACATATATTATACATATAGTAACAGATATATATGTCAGTAAAACCTTAGTAAAATTATATACATAACATAAGGTAAAACAACTATCTATACTAACATATATAGGTATGTACAGTAACAGATACAACTATCACTAAAGTTCTAAGTGTTATATGTATACATAAGAGCTCAAACATGTTTACTTACTCTACTCTACTACACACAAACACACACACACACACACACACACACACATATATACTATGCATACATATACTTATTTATTTACACTATGTTACATTATTTATATACATATATAATATATACTTATACTGTACATATATTATACATATACAAATACATATATACACACGCACACAACACACACATAGCCACAGGCATGTCTTAACACTTAGCCAGATTTAGGGCTGGTTCAGACCGGTTCACTTAACCCACGAGTACTGTTCACTTAGACAAAAATTGGGTTTATTAGTAGGCGGGCAGCCTTTTCGAAGGATACACAACACCCTTCTTAGGGTGGGCCACCCTATTTTAATTTAGGTGTATTTTACCTGGTTCAATGCTCGTTAATGGGCTCATACGCCTGCACACACCCACGCACGCACACTCACCCACACACGCCCACAAGTGCACGCGACACGTAAATCGAGAATCAGTATGCATGTTTCTTTAGTGCCTAGCACCTGACGACCGAACAACCCATATTACAAATTCGTGATATACCGGTGTGGCAGGCTTTCCACACACAATGTGGCACTAAGTTAGGGATTTTGGCCCTCGATTTGAGGGTCATAATTTAGTCTAAATTAAAATTAAATTATAGGGTTACGAAGCCCTTACATAGGGCTACATAATTATGTAATTACTTTACAAAAATAAGTTATTTTATTATATAATAAAATTAGGTAAAGTTGGTTGTTTATACATTTTAACTTAGATGTTAATTTGTTAATTAATGTATAAATTAGTTAATTAATTATATAATTGACTTTATACAAAGTTAGTATACATAATAAATTATTTATTACATATTTTTAATATGTTTTAGAAACTTTATTTTAATTTATATAGATTTAAATATATGTTTTAGTTAGTTTTACATATAAATAATCTATAAATACTATAATACAGTATAAATATGATTTAAATAAGTTGAAAATACTCAATATTATATAATAAAAATATAAAATATAATTTATCTTAGTATTAACTTAAATTACTAATTTATTATATTTTAACTTAATAAATTACCTAATTAATTTAATAACTTAATTATTTACCGTAAATATATAATTAAATTAAATTACAGGTGTTATAATATTCATAATACATATATAAATATTTTGTACAGTATTAGGTATAAATATGTACATTTAAATAGGTTCATACAATTATTTAGTTTAATATACATTTAAGTTATATAATTTAATATATAATAATACACTAAAGTTATATATATAATAAATTATTCTAATATTTAATTTACTATATAGAATTCATATATAAGTTATTTATAGATATTTTGTGCATATTGTATACTATATACATATAGCTTATGTTTAGCTTATATATACAAGTATATAGATAGCATACATGGTATTTTTGGAATTTTTCTGATTTTATGGGTTTTATAGGTTTAGAGGAGGTAGGGGATGAGAGAGAAAGAAAGAAATGAGAGAGATGATTTATTTTTGGTGTTTTTGATGTTTGGTTCTTTTATTAACTTCGAAGATATACTGAACCATTGGCCGACATGTTCTATTAAGTCGAGGTTCAGATTACCTTGAAACTTTGCATATACTTAGGAAAATACCTGATCTTACTCAAGACAGTTTATTTTATTTTTTTGGAATTTTTTTATAGTTTTTATTTATGTGCAAAGCAACACAATTCTAGGCCTTGAAAGGTGTTTCACAGTGATCTTAAAGCCTAAAGTGGACTCTGAGTGCTGGAAATGGGGTAAAAACATCCAACACTTCATATAAAAATATTCAAATAGTTAAACATGATTTCCACTTCAAATTTCATTAATTTTCATAATTGGACAGTTAATTCATGATACAAATAGCTAACAATGAATCTTAATAACAAATAACAAGCAATTCTACTCAAGTTAAGGTTCAATCTCAATACACAAAAGCTTGTACATGACATTCTATAGTTGTACATAGGGTCAGCTAAGTTCTATCTCTGAAAACACTCAAATCTCCAACTCGAGCCAGCCATATCAGTGGTTGTAGACAGCTAAAACCAACTGTTATTGTTGTCAAATTCAGCAGCAGCTGCTACTAATGCTGCAACAAATTAGCAACTAAAATACTACTCAAATTTAGCATATTCTTCCCAATATCAGCAGCTAAGAGTTGTTGTATCAGACGTCTTAAAACAGATATTGCTGCTGTGTTACTGTCCAAAACCCAAGCATGAAATCCAAAAGATCTTCATGTTAAAATCACCATAAAAATAACTCAAGAAGGTCATCCTCAGATCTAATAAATCATATCTAAGAATCAATAAAGCTTAGCAAATCATTCCATCTCCAAATCATTTGAAATCAGAGTTGAAATTCTCCAGAGAAACTTGTTCAATAGATAAAGCAAAGCAGCCATTACCTGCTATTCAAATCTGATAATCCCTATTGGAAATCTATCTTTCAACTATTCAAAAATTCTGTCAAAAACTTAAAAAATCTCAATTGACCTTCAAATGTTAGATTTAACGCTTTTGCCATGAAATAATGTCGCCCAAACTAGGCTGTTGCTATGGCTCTACCAAAATGATTTGATCATCTGAAACATCTGCACACCATTAATTGGTGTACATATGTTCTAGGTGATCCTTTAAAACCAATTGGATCATTGCTCAAGCCTCAAATCAGGACATCTGATTCTCATGGGCTTGAGCTACCAAATAAAGTCAAAAATCAGGGATTAAGTTTAAAATTGGGCTTGAGGTTGCTTGTGAGTAATGGAATGAATGAATTCTCCCTCAAATGGAATTGAACACACTGTGGATCTGGAAGCTATGGAGCTTTAGATCCATAGTGATTCTCATGAATGGAGAGAATCGTGAAATAAATCATCGAGGAAATCAATGAATGTGATGTGATATGGAGAGGGGATTAAATGAACATGATGAATAGATGAATTCATCACCTCTTATCTAAATTGATCAGAGGAGGTAGGTGAGTGGAATGCTACCTAATCTAATATGCTCCTAACTCTAACCATCAAACCATTGAATTCACTATCTGATCTACTACTAAGCTACTCTAAACTATACTAATAATATTACACTAATCTAGAAAGTAGGAAATCCTATCTAAAGGAAGAAGGTGATGTCCAAGGTCACCAGCCGGTGGCCAATGATGAAGAAAGGGGAGAAGACCCTTCAGCTGATGAGGGAGGTGTCCAAGAACCAACAGCCGGCAGCTGGAGGCGATCGACAGAGGGAGGGAAACCCACTCCGTCACCGTGGGTGATGAAAGAGGGTAGGGAAGCTGAGGGAAAAGACAAAGGGAACCACTCAAGGAGGAGGAAGTGATTCAGTGTGCGCACGGATCAGGACAGGTGCTTAAGTAGGTTGATCACTAGATTTAGGCACCACAGTGGTGGAATCAAGTGATTAGGTCTTGGGTGGTGGAGATGGAATCGAGGAGCACGCAAGCATTAAAATCAAAATGCCATCGTTGGATGAGATCTAGAGGGGAGGGTGATCACACACGCCGAAGTGCACGAAGCTTCAATTGGAGTTGGCCCCTTGGATCGAGAGATCATGAGATGAACGGCTGAGATAGTGCATGTTCTTGATCTACAGCAATAGACCTGCAGTTGCAACAGTGTTGGTGGTTTTGCACACAAGCACTTTAGGGAGGAGTAGAAAAATTATGGCGAGACCCATAAGTGGCAAAGAAGAAGGGGGCGCAATCCCTGAGGTGTTGCAAAGAAGTCCCTAGCAGCTATCAAATCGGTCCTTGGAGTTTTTAAACGTAAAGAAAATTATATGACCTAAAGAACCATAAATGTGAGGTCCTAATGATGTCCAAATGCAACCAAGTTTTTGTTGAAGCTCAATTGAACATTAAGGAAGTTAATTTCACTTTTGATTTGAAGTTTTGAATCCAAGTGTGTGTTCAATTTTGCAATTGGATCATCATCTTTCACTAATGAATAGAATCTCATTTTATGACCTAATTTCGAATTTTTAGCACAAATTAGATGTTTTAGGTCATTTATGTTATTTCCCACACTTAACCTTTTTCATTTGTTAAATCAGTAGTGCTTCACCTAGTTTCTAGCTTAACTTGGGCATTTTAGCTATGATGAGCCACGCCTCATCACTTATCTGCCCCTGAGGCACCTACTGTTGGCTTATCTAGAACCAAAGATAGGATGGAAGAAATAATGGAGACATTCAAGCAAGTTCACAATAACTTGCCTCTATTGGATGCTATCAAGCAAATCCCATCCTAAGCTAAATTTCTGATGGACTTGTGCACGCAGAAGAGGAAATCAAGGAAACAGGTCCAAGCTAAGGCCGTCTGATGTGCACACATATAATTGATCTAAAAGGCCTATTTATGCATATTTCTAGTGTAATAGAAGCATTCATCATTATAAATATTGCATAGCATTCATCATCATGCATTTAGGTTATAAATTTTAGGTTAATTCTCCTTTTTTGTGGTTAGGGAACAGGGAGATATTTAATCAGGGCCTTGGATTAAAGATCCAACCATACGGATCTAATCAGGGTGAAGATTGGAGTTCAACGACTCCAAGCTCGCCCCGATCGAACTTTTGTACCATCAGATGCAGTCTGAGAAAGATCTGAGATCAAGGGACCAGGTGGTGTAAATCCATACTTCATATGACAAATCTGACCGCACAAATGGGTTTGGATCGACGATCTCAATCCAACAGTGTAAAAATCGATCCAATCCGACTTCTGTGGCACCATCTACAACTTAGAGAAGATGGACAGCCAGGATGGCGCCACGTGGTGCCATCCCAACCGCCCAGCGCTGGCCTAAGCCCCCTTTCCAACTCTAAAGGTGCTATCAAGATGTGATATCAGCCTTTGGATCGAGATCCAACGGTGAAGGGTGCATGTGCCTTAAAACGAAACTGTGCCTCAAACGTAGGCGTAGCTCGTTGGGCTAACGCCCTACGCAGAGGGTAAGGCGCAGGTTTGAGACCGTGAATGCCTCAAATCAAGGAGCGAGTGGGGTGCGGTCAAATTAGATCGTGCGATGAAGATTGTGCGGGTGCGGGAGCGAAGACGTGGTAGCACCAAGTGCGAGAATCGCGCACATGCGATCGAACGCTCGATCGCACGCGCATGTGTTAGACACGCTGAAGAACAAGCAAGCGAGCGTTTTAAGCCGTCTGATCTCTTGATCGAATGGCTGAGAACGCTTGATCATGAATGTGCATTGAAGCAACTAAAGGCAAGGAGGTAGGCGTGCATGTGTACCTTTAGCCACATTTGAGCTACAATAATGCTCATAAACGTCACTAAAGACACTGAAATTAATGTTTAATCATTAATGACCTATTTGCCCCTCTATTCTTCAACTATAAAAAGGCCCTACGACCCCTACATTCTCCTCATCTCTTCCTCTCTTCTCTCACCCCCTCCAAAGCTCCAAGAGCTTGTCCCGAACCCGAGATGCTCCATTAGAGTTTAAAATAGAATTTTTCCACCTTCTCATCCCCGTTCGTTGAGCACCCGTGGTTGTCTTCTCACCGCTGTTCAGGAAGTAGATCCCACTACGTCGTCGCCTTGCCCCGTCCTCCATCTTCTATCTTCGTTCTCCCTCGTCCATCGTCTCACCAGCCTCGTCTGGGCGCTCCGTCAACACGACTCATCCTCCAAGCAGCTGTCGAGGAGGATAACCTCTCTCTACCTTCTCCTTTATCACTTTCTAGTATAGATTTCCCTCTTTCTAGTGTAGTGATTAGTTGTAATGAACATCAAATTGTGGTTATGAAAATCCTGTTTATTCTCTCTCTATTTTCTCTTTATTTGTATCATTCTTTTTCTCTCTCTTCTATTGTTTATTCTTTAAGTAGAGAGCTAGCGTAGATTTAAATCGACCAGTTAATCTACTTCATGATAATAAATCAAACATGATTTTTGATCAAACGTTCACCTCCCCATGTTCGACCCGGGACTCATTCTAAGTTTCGGTAAAAATTATTTGATTGTTTGGATTTTCTCACAAATTACACGACGACGACGTGTTTTCAAAACTCAATTCTTTTTGCGACGAATTTTCGTACATCATTTTGGCACTGTTGCCAGGGAAGCGACGCTCTTTGATTTCTCACGTTTTCCCACCTTACTTATCTTTTACCTCACTTCTCTCCTTTCTTATTATGATTGTAGGTACTCTCTCGAGGAAGGCAAAAGTGGTAGATTGGAGTAAAGTGCTATTGAAGGGTTTGTAAGTATACCCCACCTCCCACCCCCTAGTGTTCATTCGATCACCTAATAAAATAAACCCTAATTAATCTAAGAGCTCTCATAAACCCTAGGCTTAGTTTGGTTGTTTGTTTGTCACCTCCACCCACCTCACCCTCCATGTAAGAAAAGAAAATCTAAATAAAATCCCATAGAGGTACACAACCTCTTCTGATTCTTCGTACTCAACCGGTAATCCAATCTTTAGAATCGGTACACCCATCAATACATAATTGAGTAAAAATCAGATTAGGTAACCACTTGTGTGCCTAATTCAGTGGTGCATCAAATGATTCTCTGAATCATCGTGTTAGCTCCGTAGATTCTTTTTATTTTCTCTTTATTATTGAAAAAAAAACTTGAATTAGGAAAAGAGAGCTAGCTTTTAGAAATTTTCAACTTTAGGAAATAATACGATAGAACCTAAACACTTAGACCTTTCAAGTCTTAGGTCTTAATTAGCCTAGGTGTCCACTAAAATGTGGATTTGCTTATCGAGTCCTCGCCATTCTGAATTCAATTTTTAATTGGTTAAATAAGTTGGGGTCATAAGCACATGATTTATTAACCCACCCTCTGATTTGAGGAGACTTTAAGCCTAAGCATCTACACACTCTTTGCACTGACTTGCTTTTTGGCAATTTTTACGAAAATTGGGTAGCTAATGAACCTTCTAGGGTGGCATGGCTGGCAAGTTATCAGTGGTAATATCTCATCAGCCGGTTGTCCAAAGCCTAGCCACACAACCATTCTCTCCATACTTCCTTTAGGTAAGTCATAGATCAAGGAAGCCACCTACCTAAAAAAGAAGAAAAAACATAGAAAAATATCCAAAAAGAAAAGAAAAAGAAACAGAAAAGAAGAAAAGTGATGGGAACACCATCATAGGTCCTAACTAGCCCATTTTATTCTGGAATAAAAGATAAAAGCTCCTACATATTCATCTGAGGGTTGTCTCCACCATATTATGTTTTAAGAGAATAAGAAACCAAGGTTAATTCTGTAATTTTAACAGCATATCATGAACACAGAATAGCCAAGGGATTGGCTAAGGGTGAATTAAAGGTCAAAAGAGCATTAAAGTCAAATAAATGGGTTCATGGAGACAGAAATGGGTTTTCGTACATTTCGAGAATTAACAATAACCTAAAACCCTAATTTTAAACCCACTTAAATAACAGAGGTTCTGGTTAGGATAAATTCCATATAAACCTTATAAAATTCATAAAAAAATATTCTATAAGGTTTGGTACCGTTGATTTGACCATTGGAACCCATTTTGACCTTAAACAGAGCCTCAAACAGAAAATTACCCTAATTTGGGTTTCTATGCAAATTTTCCAGTCAAAATTCGTCAAAATCAAAATCTAACTTAACGATCAGATTCCTTGGGTCCAAATTAGGTTTATACTAAAATTTGGGTCCAATCAGAGTCCATCTTGACCACGTTTGCTTTTTGGTCCAATCTAACTCTTTCTCTTTCATTCGTGCCCTAACTTTAGAAATCATCACAAAAAGCCCCCTAACTTCTCTTCATTTTCTTCAAATGGGTCCCTTCTGCCATGGCAGGTGTAAACCCAAAGGATCCAAGTTCCAAATAAGGATTCCTCCCTGATTGCTTGGTCAATCCCTTCCAAAATTGGAAGGGAAGATCCTGAGGAAGTCCTAAACCATCTAAACCTAATTCTAGATCCCAAATCCCCTCAAAAAGCTCATGCGAATCCTTGGATTTCAAGGATCTTTTTCCTCAAAATCAGAGCTTCGCAAGAAGCATTTAGAAGCTTGGAAGTTTGCTTGAAGCTCTATAAAAGCTTCTACATCGCATAACCATGCTCCTTAGCAAGTTTTGGTCAGAGAAACTCCTCTTTCTTCCCTCTCCATCCTCCTCTTCGAGCCATCCAACAATCAAATTGGATGGCCATCTACCTTCCTCTGCCACCTCCACATCTCTCCAGCCAAATAGGGATTGCTTCCTACCTCTTCATCTCGCCACCACATCACCGGACTCGCTTGTCTTCTTCGACTCTGGCTCACCAATGCCGGTGCTCTCCGTCCACCCCCTTCACTCCTAAGTCACTCTATCTCTTCCTCTCTCCCTCTACTACCTTTCTTGATACTCACAACACCCACACACCCATTGTATCACCCACTACACCACCGTCGTCCTCCGCTCCAGCAACACTCTGGTGAAGCATCCTCGACACCACACACCTCCAAACAGCCCCGCACCACCTCTACAAGCTCCGCCACACCACCCTCTACAAAAGCCCTTAAACAATTTAGGCTTTCACCCACCAAAATGCCTCACTAATCATTGAACCTACACACACCTTCCTCGAGGTTGTCAGGCCTCCTCACGCTCACGCACACTACACCGCACACCGGGGAAGCTTTTGAGCATGTTTGACATGGCTGCAAGGCCGTGTTTTGCTTTTCAAGCACTTCATTGGACCTCCATCGCCGCCGCTACTCCTCTGACCTCATCTTCAAGCCTCCAGCCATGACTCCTCCAGATTTCACCCCTAGGCTTCACAAGTGACTCCTAAGCGTCCTTCTAAACTCGCAATTGATGAAGCAAGGGCCCCTTTCAACTGCTACTAGAGCTTCCATCCTGTAGCTGTCCGCATGCGAAGACTACGGGACATTTAGTCCCACATCGTGGATTTTGCAACTGAGTGAGCGGGATAAGAAGAATTCCTCACCCCTATTCTTCACCCAAGAACATGGGGGTCGGGTCCCCTAAACCCTTACATCTGCTTACCCAGCCAAGCACTCCTTGCCTGTGACCACGCCGGCAGGTCTGGACCCTGTTCACAACCAATTACCCGCCTGATTACCCGACTAAACCCGGGTTTTTGAGAAGAGAAAGAAGAGGAAGGAGACAGAAGGGGGGTTTTGCCTTTCACTACTCTCCCTGTATTTAGCGGATTCTGAGAGGCCTTTGCCTCTGTGTTGTGGTTGCCATTCCCTTAAGGCATGAAGGAAAAAGGAAGGAAGAAGAGGCCTTTGCCTCTGGTCTGTTGAAGCTAAGCTGATCCTTTGAGCAACTTAAGACGTCTGCTGGTGCCTTAGTTCTATTGAGATATTGGTTGAGAATTACTATTGATATATTTGAGCTTAATTTCAAAGGGTTAGCTGGTGATTCAAATTACCATTTTAACCCATTCTTTTTGCACTGTGATATTGGATTTCATTTATACATCATTTTGCATAGTTTTGAATAAAGTTTTGATTATAATTGCTTATATTTCTTGTGATTGGTGAGATTACATTGCTATACTTGCTCCTTGTGTTCGACCTTGGACTCTTCTTTAGAATCTGAGTTATAAATTTAAATGATTTGAGCGTGTTTGTCCTATACTATGATGCATTTTCTTAACAAATGACGAATTCGCTTAAACAAAAAGAAGAAAAAGAAATAAACTACACTTCACCGCACGAGTATGGCTGGCAAGCTATCGATGGTAACAGCTCATCAGCTGGTTGTCCAGAACCTAGCTCACAAAAATGCACGTTTAATTCCAAACGGTTAGGAAGAAGCGGAGAAGTAAAATAAACCAAGGAGATATACATTGAGTTCGCCCTTGTGTTGACCTCATAAAAATAAAAGTAGGGAGAAAGCTATTGGTCAATTAGATACACATTTAGACAGAATTCCTTTCAAGGTCACCTAGGGGCATAGAAATGCGAAGTCCGTTCTAATTGACGATTAGTGAGTCTATCATATTCACATAAAAAGATGCTTAGTACTTAGAGTTCTCTTCGAGTCTTGGGTAGGTTGGGTAGCCGTAGAAATTTGCCTTGAAACCTTAAACTCAAAAATCCAAAAAAATTAGAAAAAGAAGAAAAAGAAAATGATCTTTTTGCTTTTGAATAAGGCGAGGGCTTGGATGGTCAACATCTTGGTAGACACCCGGGCACTGTTGTGTCTTTGTAGTTCAAGTTCTTAGTAGAAATTTCGTAGTGTTGAAAAATAACTTTTGCCTAAGGAAATATGATCCCAATTCTATTATAAATAGCATATAGTTTTGCTAGGGACTAGCAAAATATAGGCATGGGGTTGTGATGTGTACACATCTAATTAACCTAAAATGCCTATTTATGCATGTTTCTAGTGTTATAAATGCATTCATCATTATAAATATTGCATAACATGCACGATCATGCATTTAGGTTAGATTGTATAAATTTTAGGTTAATTCTCTCTTTTTGTGGTCAGGGAATAGGACGATATTTAATTGGGGCCTCAGCTTGAAGATCCAACCGTACGGATCTAATCAGGGTGACGATCAAAGTTCAACGACTTCAAGATTACCCCGATCAAACTTTCATAGAATCAAATGTAGTCCGACAAAGATCTAAGATCAAGGGGCCAGGTGGTGTAAATCCATACTTCAGATGACAAATCCAACCGTACAGATGGGTTCGGATCGACGATCGTAGCTCAACGGTGAGAAAATCGATCCAATCCGACATTCGTGGCACCATTTACAACTTCGAGAAGATGAACGACCAGGATGGCACCACACCCAACGCTGGCCCAAGCCCCTGCTCCAACTCTGAAGGCGCTATCAAGACGTGATATCAGCTGTTGGATCATGATCCAACGGCTGAGGGCACGTGTGCCTTAACGAAATCGTGCCTCAAACACCGGCGTAGTGTGTTAGGTGAATGCCCTACGCAGAGCGTGAGGCGTGGGTTTGAGACCGTGCGTGCCTCAAATCAAGGAACGAGTTGGGCGCGGTCAAATTTGACCAAACGATGAAGATCGTGCAGGCGTGGGAGCGGAGACGTGGCAACGTTAGGTGCGAGAATCGCACACACACGATTGGACGCATGATCGCACGCGCATGCGTTAGCTGCACTGAAGAAGAAGAGGGTGAGTGTTTTAAGCAGTCCGATCTCTTTATCTGACGGTTGAGAACGCTTGATCGTGGATGTACATTGAAGCAACTGAAGGCGAGGAGGCAGGCGTGCGTGCATACCTTCACCCACATTTGAGCTACAGTGACTCTCATAAACGTCAGGAAAGACATTGAAATTAATGTTTAATCATTAAAATGACCTATTTGCCCATCTATTCTTCAACTATAAAAAGGCCCTACAACCCCTACATTCTCCTCATCTCTTCCTCTCTTCTCTCACCCCCTCCAAAGCTCTAAGAGCTTGTCCCGAACCCAGATGCTCCATTAGAGTTTAAAATAGAATTTTTCCACCTTCTCATCCCCGTTCGTTGAGCACCCGTGGTTGTCTTCTCACCGCCGTTCAAGAAGTAGATCCCGCTACATCGTCGCCTTGCCCCATCCTCCATCTTCTATCTTCGTTCTCCCTCATCCATCGTCTCACCACCCTCGTCTGGGCGCTCCATCAACGCGGCTCGTCCTCCAAGCAACCGTCGAGGATAACCTCTCTCCACCTTCTCCTTTATCGCTTTCTAGTATAGATTTCCCACTTTCTAGTGTAGTGATTAGTTGAAATGAACACCAAATTGTGGATATGAAATTCCTGTTTATTCTCTCTCTATTTTCTCTGTATTTGTATCATTCTTTTTCTCTCTCTTCTACTGTTTATTCTTTAAGTAAAGAGCTAGCGTAGATTTAAATCGACTAGCTAATTTACTTCGTGACAATAAATCAAACGTGATTTTTGATCAAACGTTCGCCTCCCCGTGTTTGACTCGGGACTCATTCTGAGTATTGGTAAAAATTATTTGATTATTCGGATTTTCTCGCAAATTACACTACGACGACATGTTTTCAAAACTTAAATCTTTTTCCGACGAATTTTCATACATCAATGTCCTACCCGACTTAGTCAGCTTGATCTTACAAGAAGGTACAACCCCCACAATGAAGGACCCAGGAGCCTTGTATATTTCTATGGTTATTGGAGGCTGTTACGACTTGAACCCGACCCCTCTTGGAACCTAGGGCCGGCCTGCCTTGACTAATCCCAAGACCCAGTCATCCATTGAGAAATAAGTCAAATGCAAGAAATCATACAACAATCCACACGTGACATGTAGCTAAGCATTAGAATAAAAAGGCAGCGATAGAAACATAACAGTAGTTCGAAAAGACAACACGCCACAGGCAAAAAAGAATGTTTGCTAGCTAGCCATCATAACAACTATAAGAAGACATAAAGTAACAACATAAGTTCCAAAATGCTAAAAGTACTCACTAGAACGAAAGTATCTCGAAAACGGAACAAGGAAATAGGCTACTGCTAGGCTCGACTAGGCCTAGCACCCTCTATAGCCGGTAGTACTGGCTGCTCAGCTCCCTGACTTGAACATATACAGCTAATGTCAGCTAAACGCTGAGTAGAGTGGCCACATATGAACATCTAATGCAATAAATAAAAGGAAAGCAGTAAACTATTCATACATTTTCAATTATTTAGACAGTTATCATCTAGTTCCATTTATAATCACCACATGTTAAGATTCAATTATTCTAGTAAGGGTCCATATCATCACTTAATCGACATGTTCCCTAAGAGAACAATTTTGATGCAGTTTTCTCGTGATGCAGGATGCGCACATGGCACTCTCTTGGCCGAGAGAGCACCCCGTGGTAGTCCTACACCCTGTATACCACCCCAGCATCATGGTCGTGACGTAGTAGTAACTACGGCACGCGTGATAAGCGCATGGGTATCTACCCCGCACTGGCACACGGTTAGTCCTCTTCGCTAACGGGTACGCTCTAACGTACAACACATAACAGAACATGGGCTACACCCCTCAACAGTCTACGTACTCTCGCCCGACTATCCCAGTTTACCCAATGGGCCCAACAGGAGTCGATGTAGGGAGGCCATTCCTAACCCCGAGTCCCAACCTAAGGGGAGGCTAGCTCTCTCCCTACACAAAAGTGGAGGTAGCTCTCCTCGGTACCACGTACACGAGGGCCAGCTCACTTTCTATACCCAAGTCCAAATAGCCAACCAACATGCCTGTATAGGCAAGATATTCCATCATACATCAAGTATCCATGTCACTATACTTTTATTACTTTCTTAATTCCCCGTAGGGTTCGTGAATAATACTCGTTTCATTCCAATATGTGGCATGTATTTCTATTCACATTCAGGTTTCTTAGTCATAGAACAGGCAACTTGTGATTCAACAGGAAAAGCATTCAATGATATCAATTTAGTTGCCAATTACTCAAAATATGGAATTCATCAGCATGTATGCTGAAATTGTAACAAACAAGGTTCAAGTGTTTAAATGTAAACATGCACCATTCTCATCTCTAGGGTTCATATCATGTCCTAAGTTTCAAGTAGAGATCTCTAATTTGGCATGCACTTAACAATTTAATTCAACAGGAGTAGAGAGGACCACTCTACCAAAAGGTACGGGTGATATGGGGGCATGAACGGTGGATCCTAATGTCTCCGCAGGTCCCGTGTGCACTACAAACTAGAGACCTATTCCAAATAGTTGGTTAAACCAAACATTAACATCGTTGACTAATACTTGAGTGCGTCAATTAGGCTAAAAACAATGTGGAAACACTTCTAACATATAGGAAATTCAAAAAGGAAACCAACGGCACTTTAATTGCGCAAATCCGACTTCATTTGGACTGGCTCAAATACTCGTCTCGATTAACCTGAACCAGACCAGGCAACTAGACTAGCCGCCTGGTGGCCATAGTAGCGCGTCTAGGCCGACATCAGATGTTTGGGGTGAGTCCTAGACATCTTAAACATGCACAGAATCTCACCTTGTGTTCCTGCTTTTGTTCCAGTCGTCTGCTACCCCTCACAACCATCTGAGGGTGTTACCAGATGTCTGACACTACGCCCGGTTGTCTGGGAGGGCAGTCAAACTTTTGACACCACCTCCAGACGTCTGAAAGCGCCTCCAATGTCGCATGAGCATGCCTTCCCAATGCCTCTCATATCTACGCAGATGTATGTAGCTAAGACCATGCTTTACGACCGCTAGGGCAGCGGAAACTTGGTTTCCGCGCCTACACACACCATGAGCAGAGCTTACCTCAGTACTATGCATGCTTCTAGACATCCTGAGCTCCCTCTGGATGTCCAATGATCCCTCCAGATGTCTGGCAAACGTTGCAAACGTCTGATAATCGATAGGATCTAAAGATATAGGATGGCTATGCACCCAAAAACTCAAACACAAAATCAGTAATAGCAAGAAAATTTGCACAATCAATCAAACCACAAAAAAAGGCACAATATGTATAGTGGTTCCCCTCCCTTGGGTACTCCACTACCTAAGCCTCCTAGCTTCGGGTTTTTAACCCGATTCCCTCAACCCCGAGAGAATCAATTTACTAGACCGAGGTAATTAACGGATTAACTCAACCCAAGTTCAATAATGGGTTTGTTACAACCCAATGAGCAACAAGCTCAAAATACAAATAAGAACTAGTATAAGAAAGAGAACTCTTACAGGAAGAATTCTTATGCCTCCCAACAATAATTAAAATGAATACCAAATTGAGAGCCTAGGATGGACGTGAATTGCTTCATAGATGCATGAGAAAAACACATCATTGAGCTTGCAAGAATGTAGAGAGAGTGCATGGCAAGCTTCTTCTTTCTCTCTTGAAAATATGGTGGAAATTTGAAATATAGCACTAGGAATTTTTCTTCTCTTTTCTTATGTGCAAACTAAGGGTCCAAGGGTTTGTTTATAGAGTTAGGACCTAGTTGGGACATCTACGAGACATTGGGGTTTAAATCCCAATGTTTATATAGCCAAAATTAATTTTCTAGCCGTTCAGTTTTGAGCCAACGACTACCTGCTACCGGTACTAAAGTATGGGTACCGGTACTCACTGCTTCGAGATTTGGATTTCAAACTCTTAACACAAATCTGTAACCCACTTGTACCGGTACTGATCATGAGTACCGATACTTGTTGCCTCCAGTACCGGTACTGATCATGAGTACCGGTACTCACAGGGTACAGGTTTGTTTCTATGAAAAAACCCAAACCTGTAACTCACATACCGGTATTAAACTTTAGTACCGGTACTTGAGGGTTAACAAGTACCTTTTTTAAGTGATTTAATCAATTACGTTCTTTGAAAATGATCGCAATATTAATCCTAATTTATCTCTAATTATTTTTACGATCTAAGTTATATTCCTTTGTGAAGAGGCATACATTCTATGAAAACCTAAACTAAAAAATAAAGGGTTGAAGATGATCTTCTTCTCCTCGATCCTTCCTTGTCATCTTGCCTTCTCCATATCATGATCTTCTCCTCATCATCATGCCTCCATCATTTTCTGTCTGCCTTGATCTTCACCTAAATCTGAAAATCACTCAATGGCAAATATTAATCCACAATAATTTTCTTAACACTAAAATAAGATGTGGAACAAAGTTCCAACAATAATCGCGAAAATCACGACCAAACTCCACGTGCAAGACCTTCCTTGCAGCGGCTCTCCTCCTCTCGCACTCCCCCTTTCTTTCTCCCGAACTCCTCCTACTGCTCCCCTCTTCCTCCTGCTCAAACTCCTCTCCCCTCACGCTCTCCCTCTCCCTGCTACTCTCACTCTCCTCCCTCACTTACGATTGCAAAGGGGATGGAGGGAAGGAGGTGGGTAGCCGTTGAGGCAACGAGTGGAGGGGGAGGCAACAAGTGGAGGGGGTGGTGTGGGTGTCGGGGAGGGTTTGGGGTTTTATAGGGGAGGGGTTAGGGTTTTAGGGAGGTGGGGTTGCGTGGAGGGTGTTGTGTGGGATATGGTGGGGTTGGGAAAACTACACCTGACCCCGTATAATAATTTCTGGGGTGTTGAAATTGCATAAGAACCCCCTCAAAAGCCAGAAACTCCAGACTGGGTCCTTTTGGTGTGCAGAATTTACGAAAGGGCCCCTAAGTCTTCAAAAAAGCCCAAATGACCCTTGGGATGGGTCATTTCAAAGATCAACACATCGATGAGGCTCTACTTGATCTGGGCGCAGGGGTTAATATATTGCTGAGCTTAGTCTATGAGTTATTAGGAGGAGGTGAATTAAAGCCTAGTCCTGTAATCCTCCAAGTGGCTGATAGATCGCTAAACACACCACGCAGGCTTTTAGAAGATGTCCTGGTGAGAGTGGAGGACTTCTTTCCTGTTGACTTTTCGATATTAGATATTGACCCATCCAACATGCCCACCAAACCTTCGATTATCTTAGGGCGTCCCTTTTTGGTTACAGCCAATGCATCCATCAATTGCAAATCAGGGGCACTCAAGATGGGTTTCAGAAACTGAAAAATCCAGCTAAATGTGTTTGATGCCTATAAACAACTTGGATTGGAAGATTGTTCCTAAATCGAGGTGATCAATAGAGGAAATGACACCATCTCTTTTGTGTAATGATCCCCTCCAAATGGTCATTTCTAAGGGACATATCCCGAATCTTGAAGAAGGAGAGGAAGATATGCCAGAATTAGAAGAGTTGTTAGGTGTCAAAGCCAAGCCCCTCTCCCTTTCATGGACAATCAAGGTAGATCCTTTACCAGAGGTGGGGATGTCGAACATAATTCCCTTGATTCGGAAAGCTCCCGACTTAGAGATTAAACCACTTCCAGAGACCCTCAAATATGTTTTCCTTAGGCCCATTGATACGCTCCCTATCATCATCTCGACTGCTCTAGCTAAGACGCAGGAGGGAGTATTGATTGAATGCCTAAGACGGCACAAGGAAGCCATTGCTTGGACTATAGCTGACATCAAAGGGGTTGACTCAACTCTCTGCATGCATCACATTTACATGGATGACTCTATGAAACGCTTCCAAGATATGCAAAGATGGTTAAACCCCAACATGCGGGAAGTGGTAAAGAAGGAAATCTTAAAATGGTTGGATGCGGGGATAATCTACCCCATTTCTGATAGTAAATGAGTCAGTCATATTCACATGGTGCCCAAAAAGGCAGGATTCACGATGTAGACCAATGAAAAAGGGGAGCAAGTTACTACCTAACCCACAACAGGATGGAAGGTATACATAGACTACCATTGCCTTAACACCGCAACCCAGAAAGACCACTTCCCACTGCCATTTATTGATCAGAAACTGGAGAGATTGGCGAGGAATAAATACTTATGTTTTCTCGATGGATATTCTAGGTACAATCAAATTGTAATCTTTCCAAACGACCAGGAGCGCACTACTTTCACGAGTCCTTATGGCACATTTGCTTTTTGCTGGATGCCATTTGGACTATGTAATGTTCCGGAACAATTCAGTGGTGTATGATGTCCATCTTTTTGGACATGATTGACGAGTTCGTAGAGGTTTTCATTGATGACTTGTCCATATATGGCTCGTCGTTTGACCACTGTCTCTCGCATTTAGAAAAAGTTCTCACTCGCTGCGAAAAGGTAGGATTGGTGCTCAGCTGGGAGAAAAGCCATTTTATGGTTCAATAGGGTATTGTTCTTCAACATGTAGTGTCTGAGCGAGGTTTAGAAGTGGATAAGGCCAAGGTTGAGTCCATTTCAAAGCTTCCACTGCCCACCAATGTCAAGAAGATTTGATCATTCCTAGGTCATGCTGGCTTTTATAGGTGATTCATTAAAGACTTCAGCAAGATTTCTTGGCCACTTTGAGACTTACTGGAGAAGGATACTACCTTCATTTTTAATACAAACTATGCTAAGGCATTCCAAATATTGAAGGAGGCTCTCATAACTGCGCCTATCTTGAAAGCACTTGATTGGACCCTTCCATTTGAGTTGAAGTGCGATGCTTCGGATTTTACCGTGGGAGCGGTCCTAAGTAAGAGGGTTGATAAAATGTCTCATGTGCTGTACTATGCTAGGAAGACCCTTATTAATCCACAAAAAAACAACACTGTGATAGAAAAAGAACTTCTTGCTGTAGTGTTTGCTCTGGAGAAGTTTAGGTCATATCTTCTAGGATCCAAGGTTGTGGTGTATACAGATCATTTGGCCTTAAAGCATTTTCTTTCTAAGAAGGACACCAAAGCTAGGCTGATTAGATGGATTCTGTTACTACAGGAGTTTGACCTTGATATCCATGACAAGAAAGGGGTTGAAAATGTAGTCGCCGATCATTTATCCAGGATCCCAGTTGAGGCCTCAACCTCGTAAGGAGATATTCATGACACCTTTCCAAACGAAACAATGATGGCAGTACAGCCAATGACACTTACTTGGTCACTGGCGAAACCCCTAATACATGGAATATGCAGAAGCGAGATTGATTTCTCGCTGACACTAAGTATTATCAATGGGAGGACCTCGAGCTCTTTAGAATAGGCCGTGACCAGGTCTTACGTAGGTGATGCTAGAGGAGGAACAACATAGTGTTTTGAATTTCTATCACACACAACACTGTGGAGGACACTTTAGTGAGAAGAAGACTATATATAAGGTTCTCCAGTCTGGGTTCTGGTGGCCCACACTTTTCAAAGACACACTTATGTAGGAGCATGTCTTCGTTGTCAACAAACTAGAACGATCGGGAAGCGGGATGAAATGCCCCAGCATCCTATTCTTCCTGTCGAGATATTCAATGTCAGGGCATAGATTTCATGGGCCCCTTCCCATCATCTCACGGCTATGAATATATCCTCATGACAGTTGATTATGTGTCAAAGTGGATAGAGGCTATGCCGACTAGGACTAACGATCACTCTATGGTCCTGGCTTTCGCGAAGGCCAATATCATTTCCCGATTTGGCTGCTCAAGGATGATCATTAGTGATGGGGGACCTCATTTCAGGAATGCATGTTAACGCAGCTTGATCATGTTTTAACAGTTAGTTACCTCGTAGTATAGGTGATCAAGCATTGTCAACAAATAAAAATTTATTACTCGAAAACCTAAGTATCCGAGGTCGAACACAGGGAGCAATTGAAATTTATTACTAATCTCAGGAATGTAATTGAACACTTAATTACTCAAAACTTAATTTAAAATATATATGCATGAGTTTAAAAGTTAATTATGGCAAAAATAAAGAAATTGGACATCTGATCATGGGATCAGACATCTTAAAAATAAGTTTTCTCCTATTTGCTTCTTGTTCTTCTTCTTCTAACTTCTAATTTTCTTCTTTTCTTCTTTTTGCTTCTTCTTCCTTGTTTCGTCTCTACAGTTCTCTTGCCTTGCTTCTTTCTTCTTATTTTCCTCTATCTTCTACCTTGCCTCTCTTCTGCAGTTTCTTTCTCCTTTTCTTTGCGGGTCTTCTTCTTCTTCCTTCCTTGGCTCCTGCTTTGCTTGGCTTCAGCTTTTCTTTTTCTTCTTCTTGTCTTTCCCTTTCTTTATTTCTTCTTCCCTCTTCAGTTCCTCTTCTCTTTGGCTTCGCCTCTTCCCTCTGCCTTGCCTTTCCTTCTCTTTTTCCTCTGCAAAGCTTCCTTCCTTCTTCTTCTTCTCCTTCGCTTGCAGTGGCTAAGTCCCTGCTTCCTTCTTCAGTTCCTTCCCTGCACAAACTGAAGAGAGCAAAACCTACCCCTCTACCCACACCTGCGTCCCTCTCTCTCTGTATATCACTCTTCAACACGCTCTTCCAAAGCTGGGTTATCGGATCGGGTCGCGCGCCCGGGTCCAGGTGCATCGGCGTGGGTGTGGTGTGCGAGGAGTGCTCAGGAGGTAGTCAGGTCGAGTCACCAGATCCGTGGGATCAAGTCACGGACGAGGTGCGTGTATAGGTGAGGAGGGACCTCACCCCAGTGTATTGGAGGCAACCTAACGATAGCACAAAATCAATTTAAAGTACTCAAGCGCCTTATGACTTATCGAGGTGGGACTAATGCTCCGCCGCTCTTTCTTGAGAGCTCGCAGCAGACCGTTCCTCCAATTGCAGCAACTGCAGGTCTCACGGTGCCACTTGCTGGAATAGATGACTTCGCGAGATCTCCCTGAATCTGCTGCACCTGGAATCCTGAAGTCCTTCAACCTGGAGCGAGCGTAAAACCTCCTCGAGTCACCACTAATGGCGGCTGAAGCTCAAACCTTGCTCAACACAAAACAAAGCTTGCAGCTCTATTAGACCACAGGAGGACCTTCGCCGTGTCACGACGAAGGTGAGGTGGTAGGTGGCAGGCCACGGGGCGGCCTAGGCGTGCATGCCTAGGTCGCTCTATGGCCAAACGGATGGGTTAGGTCAGGGGACAGTTGTGGCTGTGTAGGCGGTCTGTGGACGAGTGGAGGATGTTCAGTGGAGTGTGGCAGAGGTTGTGCGGTGGTTGGCGAGACGTGGGGGGCTGTGGAGTGGCGGGAGCATCTCGCCGGAGGGTGGCCGAAGATGAGGAAGATGGCGGTGGACAGCGACGGTCGAGGAGCGTTTGGTGAAATAGGATGAGGGAAATGAAAGAGGGGATAGAGACAAATAGTTCTAATCTAACTAAGTGGACAAAGGGGGCGAGAGGGTGGATGGCAGTATCTGCTATCGTCGGAGAAGAAGGTGTCCAGTGGAGGGAGACAGCGGCGACGACGGAGCTAGGAAAGCGCGTGCAGGTGTTGCGCGACGCGGAGGAGGATGGGGAGGACAGCTCTGCCACTGGTATTGTGGCAGAGCGACGAGAAAGAGGAGGGGGCTCACTAGAGCTCGCTGGAGCACTTGGCCGGAGGAGGAGAAGAAGAGGAAATCGAGGTGGAATTCCGGCCAAGTCGAGCTGAGGAGGTGCGGTCGAAGTTGGGGGTCAATTTATAGGCATTAGCAGGGACTCCTGTGCTTGGAAGCCAAGCTTCCGAGTGTGGGAATACTCATTGGAGATGGAATCAGTTGAGAGACCCAAATCTCTCGTGCGTTCGCACAAGAGATTGGGTGCAAATCAAGGATTAGGATCGAGTTCAGATGGAAGGGAATTCCTCAATGAATCTCCCTTCCAAATCTAAGAGGAGATCTCTAAGGAATCAGGGAGTATTCCCCCTCTATTCCTCGTCGGAGTATGATTTCTTCCCATTAATGGTGGAGGGACCTGCTTGTAAGAGTGGCTAGGAAGTTAGGGGGGTTTATGCAATGGCTTTCAAAAGATAGGGACCAAGATGTAATTGGGTGTACTAATTTGCAAAGTAGGTCAAGATGACCTCCCCTTAGGTCCAAATTTTGGTACAAACCTAATTTAGACATAAGGAATCCAATGGTGAAGTTGGATTTTAAGTTTGACCATGTTTTACTGGATATTTTGCATAAGAACCCAAATTAGGTCAATTAATGAGCTAGGACACTAATCTAAGTCAAAATAGGTTCCAAAGGTCAATTTGAAGGTTCTAAACCCTAGGGAATATTTTTCCATGAATTTTAGAGGGTTTACTTGATTTTTATCCTGACCAAAACCTTGTTGAATTAAGCAGGTCTGTTTTAGGGTTACAAGATGTCATTTAATTCCTGGTTTGCACATAAACCCATTTCTGATTGAACCAACCTACTTTTTATCTTATTCAGACCATTTGACCTATGTTTTGTCTCTGAGAAATCTCATTTATGTACTGCAATGGTAAAATTACAGTTTTAATCTTTATTTCATGTTTTCTTCTCAGAACACTTATTCCTTCAATTAAGCCCTCTTCTAAGTTATGTAGGAGCTTTTATTCTCTTTAGTAGGTCAAAATGAGCTAGTTATGGCTCGTGATGAGGGTCTCATCATACCCCCATGCCTAGCTTTTGCTAGTCCCTCAGCAAAATTTCAAGGTTTTAACTTCTGTTCTAAACCCTGAGTGTCTATCATCAGTTATGATAAGTGCTTTTTTTTTCTTTTGTGATTAGGTTAGAATGCCGATAATAGGCCTAGAGATACTCAAGTATCAACCAAAATCCGGACCTAACCTGCTTTAGCCTCAGTCTTCCGCAAAGGTTTTTAAGGCCCACAGAAACTATCCTAGGGTTTGTTGGGCTCCGCGGTTAAAGCACCTGTGTTTAAGACATTTTTAGCCTAGGTTCAGTTTGCAGTGCATTTTTTGTAAGAGAGATACAGAAGATTTATTTGTTTGGAGAGATTTCTCTCTCTTTTCTTTTTATTTCTAGCTTCGAATTGGCTTCTCAACATGGTCTGTATCAGATTCCTCGTCCCCATCATCAATCCTCAAGGGTCCCTGGCAATCGATGCTTCAAGATAGCACCACCCATGGCAACCCCAGAACCCTGGCTTTCGAGATTTCAAGATAATCCCACCCATGGAGTTCCGTGGCCGAATTTAGACCCTGGAGATCGACATTTCGTGATAATGCCACCCATGATATCTGAACCAATAGAGTGCTTACATGCCCCTGGTAGAATATTTAAATATCCTAAGAGACAAGCACCGAGGAGATGATATGTTGTTACGCATCTTCGAGGGAAATTTCCCACCTCTCCACACCGGGAACTCGTCCAAATCAACTTGTGTTGATCGGCCGCTCCTAATCTAGGTGACTTTTTCAGAACATTGAAACGTTTTTTGCGTGATTTTGATATTTATGCGCACTGAACCAAACTGTGTGTGAATTAGGGTGCTTAGGTTACCGAATCCTGCAAATCGAAAGTCAGTTAACGAGGCTGAATACTTCCTAAGCCTTAGACCTAATACTTAAGCTTCGCATTTTCCCCAACCTCTTGAGGATTATCTAGATTTTACCAGATACGTGAATTATTAAGCTAAAGAATCTAGCCCAAGAGGCCTAAGACCAGCATTCCTGCTAATCACTTATTATGTCTCCTTAGCACTTTTCTTTTATTTTTCTCTTTTCTTGATCTGGTCTAGAACTTCGGTTAATTCCTTAATCTCTTACTAATGACTATTTCTTTTTCTTTTTCATTTTGTGGTCCTTTTTTGTCATTTTTGCTCTTTTTCTCCTCCTTATAATTTTGTGGCTCACAAAATTTCCTCCCTCCCCCATTTTTTGTTCTTTTTCATAATTTTTTGATTTTTTGTGTTTTTGACATATGTGAATTTTTTGGTGAGAATCCTTCTGACTTTTTCTTGGTTCTATATGTATGCACTTTATCACCCCCCATGCCTAAGTTTTCCAATGTCCTCATTGTAAACGAAGGGTGTGAAATAGTGTTGAGGTCAGGGACTTAGAACGGGATACATCGGGTGGGTGAACGAGTCAGAAATGACTGATGCGGACGATTTCAAGCTCTGGTATGTGTACCAGAGGTGGGATCAACTGTCTAAGGCTGAACTCAAGGTGCAATGGATGTGGAGTACTGATGAGAGCCTCATCATGAACCCTAAATAGCGCAATTTAATCTAAATAAGTATCAAGAAGCTCCTACAAAACCTAAAGAAAAGCCTAACTCAGAGAATTCTGAATTGAAGAATAAAACAAGTCATGAGGGGTAAAACTACAATTTTACCAAGGTAATACACAAACAAGGTATCTAAGGGTCTAAACACAGGTCAAATGAGCTTAATAAGGAAGGAAGTGGGATGATCTGATCTGAAAAGGGTTATAGCAACTTCTAGAAATTAAATGACATTCTATAACCCTAAAAACAAATCCACTTTAATTCACGAGATTCTAGGCAAAGTAAAAATCAACTAACCATCTAAAAATCATGGAAAAATACTCCCTAGGGTTTAGAACCTTCAATTTGTCCTTTGCAACCTATTTTGACCTAATTTAAGAACCATGCCCAAATTTTAACCTAATTTAGGTTTTTACGCAAATTGACCGATCAAACATAGTCAAACCAAAAATCAAATTACACCATTGAATTCCTTAGGTTCAAATTAGGCTGGTACAAAAATTTGGGCCTAAGTGAAGACCATCTTGACCGACTTTACAAATTGGTCCTCTTGAATTACTTTTTGACCCTTATCTTTTCAAAACCTTGCATCCAGCCCGCTATCTTCACCTTCGTTCTTTGCAGAACGGTCCTCCCTGCCACCCTGCGCAGGCACCATACCTCCAGCGACCTTGCGCGGAGGATGGCGCCGCGCCGGGTAAGGCAACTACTCTCAGAAACGAGCGGGGGGTTCCCTGCGTCGTCCTCTGTCGCAAGGACCCTCCCCTGTGGCCTGCGGCTGCCCATGCCTCTCGTGTGAATGCACAAAAGGCATGGGTCACCATCTTCGACCATCTCCGGTGAGCTCCCCCACGTCGCTCTCTTGAGACCCTCTCCTCGCCAGCGCCTTTATAAAGAGTGGCAGGAGCTGCCATCTCCTTCAAGCCTAATTTGGCCGAGGATCCCTCCCCAATTTCACCTCCTCCTCCCACGGTCAAAACGCCCGCAGGCTCTGGTGGCCCTTTCCTCCTCCTTTCGTCGCTCTGCTGCCATACCTGCAGCAGAGCCTACTCCGCCTCGTCTTCCCGCACCAAGCCGCACCAGCTGGCACCTTCCCGACCTCTTCCTCACCGCCGTTACTCACCTCTAGGCTCCTTCGTCTCCGACGTCGGCAGGTACGCGCCGAGTGCCGCCTCTCTCTCTGTTATTTCCTCCTTCCTAATTTACTATTTCAACCCACCGACCACCACTGTCCATCACCACCTTCTCCATCTCCGGCTGCCCTCCGACGAGGCGTACTCGCCACTCCACACCTCCATCCGCCTCGCTAGCTACCCCTTAAGCTCCGCGCCACCTCACTGACACCGAATCCACCCTCCATTCACCACCTAGCACCTCCAGACCACTCCCCAAACACACCCACTCTCACGCACGCAGAGTGCCCTAGGCACACGGCCACAGGCACTCTCGCATCTCGCTGACCCCCGCACCGCACTCGTCGTGCTCTGGCGAACCTCCCTGAACCTTTTTTACGTGGCCGCGAGGCCGTTTGCATGTTTCAGGCTTCACCCTCCTCGCCGCCATTGACGAGCAGCAGGAGCTGCTTGGCTGGCAGCTCCAGGTCTCTTCAGCTCCAAGCATGAGCCCCAGGCAATGCGAAAGGGAGTCGCGCACACATCCAGGACTTCACTTGGGGTCGCAAGCCTCGACTGCTACCCCAATTGCTCGAAGCTCTCTCCCGCAGGTGCCCGAGATT
Organism: Thalassia testudinum; assembly: GCA_037157565.1. Classification (NCBI taxonomy): domain Eukaryota; kingdom Viridiplantae; phylum Streptophyta; class Magnoliopsida; order Alismatales; family Hydrocharitaceae; genus Thalassia; species Thalassia testudinum. Next base: position 155,409,491 of record JAZHRO010000031.1, read on the forward strand.
GGAGGTGGGACTTTAATCCCACCTCGGAAGTGTACGGGTGCACACCCATACATAAATTGAAAAGGTGCTATCGGCTGGTTGCCTCCGATAGCACTGGGGTGAGGTCCCTTACCTACTCACTAGGTCTCGTCCACGACACGCCCACGCGGATCTGACCCAACCTGACTTCCCACTCCTGTGCAGTCACGCACCACCCACGCCGGTGTGCCTGTACCCGGGCACGTGACCCGACTCGATTACCCGGCTCTGGGAGAGCTTACCAAAGAGAGATTCAAAGAGAGAGAGATGCAGGGAAGGGGTAGGGTAGGTTTTGCGCTGACGTTTGTGTGTGTGCGCAAGAAGGAAGAAAGGAGAAGAGGAGCAGCAGCCGGGACTTAGCAGCGTAGGGAAGAAAAAAGAAGGAAGGAAGGAGAAGAGCAGAGGAAGCCAGAGAAGCTAAGAAGAAAGGAAAGGAGGAGAGGCTGGTCAGTTAAGGTGTCTGATTTCTGAATCAAATGTCAGAGAAGAAAAGAAAGAAAAAAAAAGAAGAAGATGCAGCAGCAGAAAAGAAAAGAAAAGAAGAAGCCAAGAGAAAGAGAGAGACTGCCGCACAAGAAATCAGAGAAGAAAAGAAGAAAGGAAAAAGAAGTAGAGAAGTCCTTCAAAGAAGGAAGAAAGGAAAGGAAAAGAAAAGAAAAGAAAAGAAGAGAAGAAGAGCTTGCCGCAGAGAAGAAGAAAGAAGAGAAGGAAAAGGGAAAAAGAAAGAAAGGAGCAATTTTTACTCTCTGAATTTATATGGTTCTGGAATTATAGTTTGCTCCTTGAATTCGACCTCGGGAAACTTTTTATTTCCAAGTAACAAATTATATTAAACTGGTGACCGTTTCTTTATACTATACTACAATGAAACCTAGAGGGAACGCAGCCAAGTACAGACAGATAATCAGATGGGTCTCTATTTTTGGATTGACGGGTTGCCTCCCGTTAAGCGCTAAGTTCAATGCCTTCAGCCGAGCGGAAAATGGGTTGGAGAGGGAGTGGTCAAATCAGCGGAATTTTGTAAAACAAGCACCTTGATTAAGAGCCTAGTTGGTCCAACCAAGTTCTTGTAAGATCATTGGGCTGATGATGCAGCCCAAACCCAATAAGTCTAGTGGGTTGATAGATGTACATCAACAGATGCAGAACCCACCATATCAATGTAGCTCGAATGGATATGGAAGTGAAAACTCGGGTTTAGTCTGAGTCGAATCAGCCTGGTCAGAGTAGGGTTCTGAAAAATAATCCGTACATGGTGTGGAAACCCTACAGGGGTGATCAGAGAGTGATGGCTCCTATTTTTCGGTCTGATCAATACCCGATACCTGGTATAGATGTGGAGTTGAATCATCTGCAAATGGCTCAGTGAGAGGTGAATCAAAATAGAAATTGAGTCTGGTTGCAGGTCGGGGTAGAGAATGGATTTTGATTGATTCTGTATATGTGGAGGAGGTGGCTTCAAAGAGAATTGGCTTGTTATAATCAGGAAGTAGATTTTCTCCGATGTTATGGTCAGATTCAAAATCGTCGGAGAGTTTGTGAAAATCAAAATCTGAATGAGATTCAAGATCGTGAGTTCTACCATAGAATAAATCATATGCTGTAAATTCAGCAACCTAACTAGGGTCTAGCCTAGATGTTAATTCTGAGCTTAAAAAGGTATCCTTATCTGGTAGAAGCTCAGGTTCTAAGCTGGTAGGGTAGACCCAATTAAAACCCCACTCGTCCGACTCCTCAGTTTCTGTATCGTAAATTGGCATGATTTTCGAAAAATCGATTAGTTCCTCTAAGGATGTTGACAAGGGATATTCATCAAATAGAGGCCCAAAATCATATTCTTCATTGAAAGATTGATCTTCCTCATATGGGGCCTTGAAATCTTCCCAATAGGTTTTAGTTCTAGATTCTGGGCTTAGGATGTGGGCTGAATTACTAGAATCTAGGTCCGAATAACCTTCGAGGGTCACCTTATCAGAATAAGGGATGGAATTTACACCCTCGAGAGGTTCAGTTCTACTCTCATTATTGCAGGAGTTTTGGGATTCTAAGCCTGGTGATTCATGGTCTAGAGTGGGCTCAACATCATGTTTTCCTGCATTTGGAGCTTCCCAACCTTCTTCCATATTAGGCACATTGTACTCCATCTGGGTTGGGAATCCACAACCATTTTGTGCCTCAAACCCAAGATCAGATTGATCCTCGATGTTGTCCCAAGATGGTTCATCCTCTGTTTGTGGTATATACGGGTACTTCTGGTCGATAATTTGTTTTACTAATCTCATTATCTCTTCCCGTTTTTCAAGATCATCTTGGTGTTGCTTCCAAAGTCGATGATTTGTCATACATTGAAGGTATTCAAGATTGTGCAGTTTTTCTATCTCAATGTACCCTATGATGAGTAAGTCACGGGTTGATCTTTTTGTGGCTTCTGCCAATAGTACTTGGGCACAAGTTATGATAAAGGTTGTGGTTGTTGGGACATCAACCTGAATGTTTTCTACTGGTGTTGAGGTTTTGTCTTCTTTGTCATAGAATTTCAGGGCATCCTCAATCATCCTATCTCTCATGGATCTCCGATATTCAGGTTTCTTGAATGGTAGTCCTAAGTGGTTTGGCTGCATATTTAGATCAGGTGGTGGAATCAAGATGTAGAATCAGAGTTTGACTCAAGATGTAGAATCAAGTTATGAAGCGATTAGATCTTAATAACGCATCCCACTGAAGATGTATGTGTGTGTTCTAAAGAGAAAAGATGAGGGACTGGAGATGTTTTTGACCCAATCAAGACACCCAAAGATGTTTGGATGACTATGGAGGTTCGGGGCGGATGATACCCCTGGATCAGAAGGTCGTCCACCTAAAAATTACCTGGGTAGCCAGAGAGGGAGAGTCCCACAAAGACCCCTACATGGTAGAGCGTCCCCACGGGTTACAGGGTTTCCCCCACCTGACTTCTCTTGTCACTGAGATTCCAGGTAGACCAAAATGGGGACCTTGACCTCTTAAGTCTACCACTTTTATTTTCAAAGGTGCTTTAGGGTTTTCACTTGAACTTTAGATGTTTTGATGTTGTGACTTAATTTAGAGGCTGGTTGACCCAAGGGGTCAACTTCACCTGACCTGTTCTATAGATGGCAGAATGATTCTAGGCTTGGGGCCTAGAGATCACCCTGATTTGACTCCCAGTTTATTAGGTTGAAGATTTTAAGATTTAAGTGATTTTAGAGCTCAATTTTTCTTAGGGTTTGTCTTGTTTAGATCTCTTCAATCAATGGCTTGGGTCACACACTTATGCGGGAGGGTTCATTTCCTTTTATACAGGCATGTGTGACTATCACTCCAAGATCCTACTGTAGAAACCCTAATTTGGTTCTATTTCCAATCCTCTTTTTCAAAAAAATTCCTTTTGGACTTTAAAAGCAAGAAGTGTGTTGTCCGCAAAGATTAAGCGTGATTTCTAATAGGCACATGAATTTTGTTGGATAGAATCTAAAAAAATTGCTCCAACTTCAAGAATATTTGAAAAATTTTCGCAAAATCAGGAAATGTTTGCCTTAAAGATGGTGATTACTATAGAAAGAAGGCAATTGATTCCTAAATTAATTTCTTCCTTTTGTCTTTCAAAGCTTAGGGGATGGTTTAAGGAAGAAACGAAATTACCTGCCCTGGAGTAGTTGACTTGCGGAAGGGATCTTCTCGTGAAATACCTACAAGATCACAACAAAGCAAAGTAGGGCAAGTTAGTGTTCAATATATGATCAAAAAGAATGCAGAGATTAGTGATGAATTGCGCATTGCTCCCCAGCATCGGTGTCAAAATGTTAACGCAGCCTGATCGTGTTTTAACAGTTAGTTACGTTGTAGTATAGGTGATCAAGCATTGTCAACAAATAAAAATTTATTACTCGAAAACCTAAGTATCCGAGGTCAAACACAGGGAGCAATTGGAATTTATTACTAATCTCAGGAATGTAATTGAACACTTAATTACTCAAAACTTAATTCAAAATATATATGCATGAGTTTAAAAGTTAATTGTGGAAAAAATAAAGAAATTGGGCGTTTGATCATGGGATCAGACGTCTTAAAAATATGTTTTCTCCTATCTGCTTCTTGTTCTTCTTCTTCTGACTTCTGATTTTCTTCTTTTCTTCTTTGTGCTTCTTCTTCCTTGTTTCGTCTCTGCAGTTCTCTTGCCTTGCTTCTTTCTTCTTATTTTCCTCTGTCTTCTGCCTTGCCTCTCTTCTGTAGTTTCTTTCTTATTTTCTCTGCGGGTCTTCTTCTTCTTCCTTCCTTGGCTGCTGCTTTGCTTGGCTTGAACTTTTCTTTTTCTTCTGCTTGTCTTTCCCTTTCTTTATTTCTTCTTCCTTCTTCAGTTCCTCTTCTCTTTGGCTTTGCCTCTTCCCTCTGCCTTGCCTTTCCTTCTCTTTTTCCTCTGCAAAGCTTCCTTCCTTCTTCTTCTTATTCGCTTGCAGCAGCTAAGTCCCTACTTCCTTCTTCAGTTCCTTCCCTGCACAAATTGAAGAGAGCAAAACCTACCCCTCTACTCATACCCATGTCCCTCTCTCTCTGTATATCACTCTTCAGCACGCTCTCCCAGAGCCAGGTTATCGGATCGAGTCTCGCGCCCAGGTCTAGGCACACCGGCGTGGGTGTGGTGCGTGAGGAGTGCTTAGGAGGTAATCGAGTCGGGTCACCAGATCCGCGGGATCAAGTCACGGATGAGGTGCGTGTATAGGTGAGGAGGGACCTCACCCCAGCGTATTGGAAGCAACCTAACGATAGCACAAAATCAATTTAAAGTACTCAAGCGCCTTATGACTTACTGAGGTGGGACTAATGCTCCACCGCTCTTTCTCGCACGCCCGCAGCAGACCGTTCCTCCAATTGCAGCAACTGCAGGTCTCACGGCTCCACTTACTAGAACAAATGACTTCGCAAGATCTCCCTGAATCTGCTGCACCTAGAATCTTGAAGTCCTTCAGCCTGGAGCGAGCGTAAAACCTCCTCGAGTCACCGCTAATGGTGGCTGAAGCTCAAACCCTGCTCAACACAAAATGAAGCTTGCAGCTCTATCAAACCATAGGAGGACCTTCGCCGTGTCACGACGAAGGTGAGGCGGTAGGTGGCAGGCCGCGAGGTAGCCTAGGCGTGCGTTCCTAGATCGCTCTGTGGCCGGACGGATGGGTTAGGTCGGGGGACAGTTGTGGTGGTGTAGGCGGTCTGTGGACGAGTGGAGGATGTTCAGTGGAGTGTGGCGGAGGTTGTGCAGTGGTTGACGAGACGTGTGGGGCTGCGGAGTGACAGGAGCGTCTCGTCGGAGGGTGGCCGGAGATGAGGAAGATGGCAGTGGACAGCGACGGTCGAGGAGCGTTTGGTGAAATAAGATGAGGGAAATGAAAGAGGGGATAGAGACGAACAGTTCTAACCTAACTAAGTGGACGAAGGGGGCGAGAGGGCGGCTGGCAGTATCTGCTGTCGCCAGAGAAGAATGCGTCCAGTGGAGGAAGACGGCGACGACGACGGAGCTAGGAAAGCGTGCGCAGGTGTTGCGTGACGTGGAGGAGGATGGGGAGGACAGCTCTGCCACTGGTATTGTGGTAGAGTGACGAGAAAGAGGAGGGGGGCTCGCCGGAGCTTGCTGGAGCACTTGGCCAGAGGAGAAGAACAGGAAAACAAGGTGGAATTCCGGCCAAGTCGAGCTGAGGAGGTGCGGCTGGAGTTGGGGGTCAATTTATAGGCATTGGCAGGGACTCCTGTGCTTAAAAGCCAAGCTTTCAAGTGCGGGAATACTCGTCAGAGATGGAATCAGTTGAGAGACCCAAATCTCTCGTGCGTTCGCACAAGAGATTGGGTGCAAATCAGGGATTAGGATCGAGTTCAGATGGAAGGGAATTTCTCAGAGAATCTCCCTTCCAAATCTGGGAGGAGATCTCTGAGGAATCAGGGAGTAATCCCCCTCCATTCCTCGCCAGAGTAGGATTCCTTCCCATTAATGGCGAAGGGACTTAATTGTAAGAGTGGCGAGGAAGTTAGGGGGGTTTATGCAATGACTTTCAAAAGATAGGGACCAAGATGTAATTGAGTGTACTAATTTGCAAAGTAGGTCAACACCTCCCCTTAAGTCCAAATTTTGGTACAAACCTAATTTGGACCTAAGGAATCCAATGGTGAAGTTTGATTTTAGGTTTGACCACGTTTGACTGGACATTGTTCATAAGAACCCAAATTAGGTCAATTAATGAGATAGGTCCCTAATCTAGGTCAAAATTGGTTCCAAAGGTCAATTTGAAGATTCTAAACCCTAGGGGATATTTTTACATGAATTTTAGAGGGTTTACTTGATTTTTATCCTGACCAAAACCTTGTTGAATTAAGCAGGTCTGTTTTAGGGTTACAAGATGTCATTTAATTCCTGATTTGCACATAAACCTATTTTTTATTGAACCAACCCACTTTTTATCTTATTCAGATCATTTAACCTATGTTTTATCTCTGAGAAATCCCATTTATGTACTGCAATGGTAAAATTACAGTTTTAACCTTTATTTCATGTTTTTTTCTCAGAACACTTATTCCTTCAATTAAGCCCTCTTCTAAGTTATGTAGGAGCTTTTATTCTCTTTAGTAGGTCAAAATTTGCTAGTTATGGCTCATGATGAGGCTCTCATCAATGCACACTTCACTCATCTACTCAAGTCTTAGTGTCACCCCAAAGTGGCCACCCCATATCACCTACAGGCTAGTGGACAAGTTGAGGTGTCCAATAGGGAGATCAAACGAATTCTGGAATAAACTGTAAGACTCGACAAAAAAGATTGGTCGAAGAAACTTGATGATGCACTATGGGCTTACAGAACTGCTTATATGACCCCCTTAGGTATGCCTCTCTTCCGTATAGTGTATGGCAAAGCCTATCATTTGCCTGTTGAGATTGAGCATAGAGCTTATTGGGTTATTACGAATGTCAACATGGATCTCGAGAACATAGGCAAAGCGTGCTTATTAGAATTGACTGAGCTTGAAGAATTAAAGAATGAGGCTTATGAGACTACTCAAGCTTATAAAGAGTGCACTCAGGTCTTTCACGATAAACACATCCTTCGCAAAACCTTTGAGCCCAACCAACAGGTTTGGCTATTCAATTCCAAACTCAAGCTATTCCCTGAGAAACTTAAGTCCCATTGAGATGGGCCATATACTATTACTCAGGTGTTCCGGCATGGTGCAGTTGAGATACAAAATCCCTCATCTGGTGAGACTTTCAAGGTAAATGGCTAATGTTTGAAACCGTATATCACTCTTTCTGATGACCATGTATTGGACACCTACAAGCTGGAGGAGCCTTAGCTCCAAACACTCTATCTTAGGTAATATCTTTCCTTGCTTTTGCTTTATAATGAGGACATTATCAGATCTGGGCATAGGGGGTATAGCCTGAGGTTGTACATAGCATTTATACATATTTTTGCATGCATGTGGTCAAGACTTTTATTGCAAAAAAAAAATAGAGAGAGAGAAGGAATAAATGAAATCTTTGCGAGTTGAAGTGCAAAATTATTAAGGAACAAGAGAAGGTAAACACAGAAAGGAAAGGAAAAATCGTGTTAGTCCCAGCAGTTGAGTGTGGAATGTACCTAAGTTTTGAGCTGGATCGAATGATAAATTAAGTCCTGAACTACTAAAGAGAAGGAGATAAGTCTGTTTCAGGGCTTAAACACTCATGTATTTGTTAAGATCTAGACTATTCGTCAAGAGGTTGAGGGAGTTGCGAGGCTGATGTATTAAGTCTAAGGCTTAGGGAGTATTTGACCCTGTTGCTTATCCTTTGGTTTACGAGACTTGGCAACCTAAGCACAAAAAAAAAAATCATGCATCGGTCCGATTTAGTGCGCATAATGAAGAATGATGCTAAAAAGTGTCTGTTCTAAAAATGTTTTCTCAAAAATTTGACTTAAGAGTGGCTCAAAAACACAAGTTGATTGGACGAGTTCCTAGCGTGGGGAGGAGGAATGAAAAATACTCCCCTTAAAGATGTGTTATAACATACCATCTCATCGGTGCTTATCTCCTAGGATATCTAAATATCCTACTGGGGACACAGAAGCATCTTGTGCTGGTTTAGATGCCATGGGCGGCATTATCCCGAAATATCGATTGCCAAGGTTTGAATTTAGCTACAAAATGCCATGGGCGGCACTATCCCAAAGTGTTGAAAGCCAGGGTTCTGGGAGTTGCCATGGGCAGTGCTATCCTAAAGCATCGATTGCCAAGGACCCTGCGAGGATTGATGGTAAGAACAAGGAATCCGATACAGATCGTATTTAGGGCCAATCCGATGTTGGGTTTAGGGGAATTTAAAAAGAAAGAGAGAAAACTCTCAAAGTAATGTCTCTCTCTATCCCTCTTATCAAAAATGCATTGGCAAACTGAACCTAGACTTGCTATACATATGCACGGGTGCTTTAACCATTAGGGTCAACAACAAACCTCTGGGTAGTTTTTGTGGGCCTTAGAAACCTTCACGGCGAACCCAAGGCTAGGGCTAGGCAGGTTCTTATCTTGGCTGGTACTTGAGTATCTTTAGGCCTATTGTTGGTATTTCGATCTAACCTCTAGAGGTCGACACGATAAGGCATCCTGATGATATAATCCGACCTAGGGACCTGGTCTGTTTTGTAAATGCTTGGAGATGTTTATTTAAATAACTGTTGCCAAAAACCCTTCTACCTTCCTCACCAACCTAGGGTGGCGAGTGGTAATATTTGGGGACGATTATTTTGAAACCGTCGCTAAAGGATACTTGAGGAAGGTTCACTTTCTACATGCTCAATGAAAAAATTGGGGTTTTAGGGACGGTTTTTATCGAAATCGTCACTAAATGATAATTGAGAAGGGCGGGCTTTTTGCGTGCTCAATGCCAAAATAGGGGTTTCAGCGATGATTTTTTTGAAACTATCGTCAACCTAAAAGTTGTGCATCAAAAATTACACCAACCTAAAAGTTAATGTCAGTTTAGTGGGGGCGATTTTGTGAGACAATCGTCGCTAATACCATCCTGTTTAAATTCTTGTAGTGACATTTTTGAACAGAACCATCACTAATTGTCAAGATATTTCCACAAAATCGATTGACCTTCCCCTCTTCTCCCTCATTTCTTCTCTGATTGCCTCTGTTCCTCTACTCCTCTACTCCTTCGCACCTTCTCGTCCACAACCTCCCACTCGTCCATGACCTCAACCGACGACCTTGCATGAGAGAAAAGGTCTACCCTCTCGCCGCAGGCCACACCGTCGACATTGCCGCATCGCACCACCCCCTCCGTGCAGTGCTGCCCCGTCCTCCTCCTCGCGCCACTGTGCCACGCCATCCCCTCCTTGCACCACTGCTCCACGCGCCCCCTCCCCACACCATCACACCACCCCCTCCCCGCCACACAGCCCCTCCCCACCGCATAGCCCCTCCCCATCCCTACGCTACCATGCTTTCAGCCCCCCGTGCTGCCGCTGCGCCACCCCCCGTGCCCCCCCGCACCGCTACCCCCCCGCCCCTTGAGCCTCCCCCTGTGCCACCACAGCCCCACCCTTCCCCCCTCGCGTAACCCCCTGCGAATGCCCCCTGACCCTCTTTTTTTTTTTGGTTAATTAAAATTTTGCTATATTAATTACATTAAATTTGCATAATGAATTTAATTGTAGTGCACAAAATAAGTTTGTTAATTTAATTAGATGTTAATGCATGCACATTGATGTTTAATGAATTTGTTGACATGAAAAGTAGTTGACATGAAATTTATTAAATTTTACATGTAATATTTTTTTTTTGAAATTTGCATGTAATTAATTAAACTTTGATACTTGTTACAAATGATTACATGTAATTACTTATGTTCTTCTTAAATTTAAATTTTCCTGTTAGGTTAAGTTATTTTTATTGTTTAATTTGAATGTGGGATGTGCCCACAATTTAAATATATGCAAATTGAATTTATTGCGTTACATGTTGGGTGTACCCACATGTTGTGAATGATTTATTCTATTTTTGTAGGAAATGTGATTGTCTAATATTATAGGGGAAACTCTGTCGTAAATTTTTCGACAGAGTTATAGTATTTAGGTTTTCGATTTAGGTTTTAAGGTTATAGGTTTTGGGTTTAGGTTTTAAAGTTTTGATTTTAGAATTAATTATTTTCTATTTTGGATTTAGGGTATTAGATTTGAAGTTGATGCTTTAGGGTGTTGGGTTTAGGTTTTTTGATTTAAGATTTAGGGTTTAGAGTTTAGGGTTAGAATTTAGGTTTTTGGGATTAGGGTTTTGGATTTACGATTTTACATGTATTGTTTAGGGTATTAGATTTAAGATTTTGAGTTTAGAGTTTAGGGTTTTGGATTTCGAGTTTAAGGTCTTGGTTTCTAGTCTAGTTTAGGTTTTAAATTTAGGGTTTAGTGTTTAGGGTTTGGGTTTAAAATTTGCAATTAATGTTTAAGGTTTAAGGGTTATGGTTTAGGGTTTTCTTTTTACGAAGTTTGGTTACATAAATTTAATTGAAAACTGAAATTCAATTTAAATTTGGGTTTAGGTTTAGGAGTTAGGGTTTTTGATTTAGGATTTTTAGGTTTACGAATTTTGATTTAAGATTTTGATTTAGTTTCGGGTTTAGTTTGGCTTTACCTTTTGGACTTTGAGGTTAGGGTTTAGGTTTTTTGTGCATAAAATTTACATCTAACAATTTAATTTAGAAGTTCAATGTTTGATTTTCATCTCTTAGTACCACACGCACTTGTAGAAATTTAGAAGCACTTCATGACAAACAATAGGAATTCTAACTCCTAGGTCGTAGGTTGTGGGAGGGATATAATTGTGTCAAAATACTAGCCTGTCAAGACTTATGATCATGTTATACGAATAATGCAAAGTGTGTGTATAGCTCACTTATATGCACAATGCGCTGTCTTTATAACATTCTATACGTGTCATCGTCCTTAGTTTAAAGAAGTTCTAAGTTAAGGGGGTTCCTTAAATATTTGATCGCAACTTAGGGTTACTTGTTACATGTAACTAGTGTATAGAGAAATTTTGGATGCATTTTCTCACTCTTCTCTAGTATACCAACTAATCTTAGCTTCGTTCCTGAAGTACCCTTTATTGGGAGCTATTGGGAGCATAGTTAAATTTAGTCTTGAGGGGTATACCAGAGAAGTGCGGGGAGGTGCTGCTGAAATTTCTCCATGCACTAGTTGCATGTAACAAGTAACGTTGTGATCAAATCTTTGGGGATGGGCTATCAAGTGAAAACCTTCTTTAAAATACATATACCTTCCGAATATTCGTTCCTAACTTGCAGGTTGTTTGTAATAAAATTTTAAGTTATCATGGACAAGTCTTGGATTGGTTTGAGGAATTTGGATTACCCTAAGTATAAGAGTGGAGTGATCTCATTCCTAGATTGGGCCTTCCATGAAGATATGAAACAATACAGACATGGAGAATTTTTGGAGAAAATATTTTATCCTTGTAGAAAGTGTTTCAATGGATTCATCCAAGATAAGAAGACAATTCTAGAACATGTGATCTGTAATGGTTGGTAGCAGCATTACACAAAGTGGACTACACATGGAGAGGAACCAGCGCTTGATGACACATGGAATATAGTGGAAGTGGATGATTGTGATGATGAGGAAAACGATGATAATCAAATCGATGAGATGCTGCATGAGATGAGAGAGGCTGATCCTGAAATTACAAATGATGAGGAAGGACTTAGTAGCTGTAATTAGATTTATGATGCGATGAAAGCAACTAAGGAGCTTATCTCACCTAGAATAAGTTCCATGTCGAGGCTGTCCTTCCTGTTGAGATTATTTCATATGAAAGTTATGAATAGAGCTACAACAAAAATGATGTTGAAGGTGCTTCAGTTTATACGAGTGTTGTTGAATAATCTCAGCAATGCGCCAGAGTCGTGGTTTGAAGACAAGAAACAAATCTGCGTACTTGGTATGAATTGTGAGAAAATTCACGCATGTCTCAATGACTGCGTGTTATATAGAAACAAGTACGTTATCTTGACATCCGACCCGTAATGTGGTAAGGAAAGATATAAAGGAGAGAGGAAACAAGCCAGAAAGGTTCTTCGTTACTTTCCATTAATTCCAAGGTTGTAATGGCTATTTTTTCGAGTAGGTCAATGTCGACAATAGATTTAATCGACTGGAGAGGAATTTTGATGGGGGATATAAAAAAATAAATTATGATTCTTTAACAATTTTTTATACGAGGGGAAGGTCTATCTTACATGTAGAATATAGAATGACGATTTAATGGATCGACAATTAGCTCACTTATATATCTTGAAACAAGTTCCTGATGTTGATCCTTTTCTTGATGAATTTAAATAGTCTTCACCTCATGTCATTCAAGAGCTGTAGTTCCTTAATTGGTTTAAGTAGTGTGTGTATCAGATGAAAGAAAACAAGCACCCACGTTGGGTGGATGACTTCGATGTAATATGCGAGACTCTGTTGAGTTACGGACATTATCATTTTGGTTACATAATTAATGGATTCAGGTTTAGAATAAAGTTAATCGATGATGCGAAGGCATCACAATAGGCTGGAGTTCTTGTCAGTTGCAATATTGGAACAGGTTGTGATCGCTACTATGGGCAAATCATTGAGTGATGGTAACACCATCATTCGTCATAACTAACTTTAATTAGTTAGAATCAAGAGATAAATGCTCCTAAATGATCGCCTGAGGGCCATAATTCCACTATAATCTGTTTTAAGAAGATAATAAAATAGGGTTAATTCTGTTGTTTTAACATTATATCATGAATGCAGATTAACCATGTGGTTACTCAAGGGTTAATTAAAGGTCAATCGAGCATAAAAGACCAAAAAGTGAGTCTACACTGACTGAATCAGGATTTCACGCATTTGGAGAACCAAAATAATACCGAAAACCCTAATTATCAACCCTACTTAAATTGGAAAGGTTCTGGTCAGGATAAAATTAATCTAAACCTCCTAAAATTCATAGAAAATATTTTAAGAGGTTTGGTATCTTTAGTTTGACCATCTGAACCCATTTTAACCTAAAACAGAAATTCGTACGGGAATTTACCATAATTTGGGCTTCTGCGCAAGTTACATAATCAAACGTGGTCAAAACTCAACTCCAAGTTCACCATTAGATTCCTTGGATCCAAATTAGGTTAACACCAAAATTTGGATCCAAGCAAAGTCCATCTTGATCGAGTTTGCATTTTAGCCCTTGAAAACTCTATTTCTCTCATTTAAGCCCTTAGGTTTCAATTTCATTGCAAATAGGTCCATATCTTTGTCATTATTCTTAAAAATGGGCCCCTACTACTAGTAGTGTGTGAACAAAGCTTTAGGCCGAGATTCGAGAGAGGATTTCTCTCTCAAATCAGATCCAAATCCCTCCAAAATTTGAGGAATTGATCTTAAGGAGATACCTGATCTTTTAGACCAAACCAAGAGCCCTAAATCAATTCCTAGAACTCAGGCGAGCTCAAGGAATTTGGGGAAGTTTTTCCCTTAAAATCGAGGCTCAATCAGGCCTCTTCCTTGATTTGGAGCTTGCATTCAAGCTCTATATAAGCTCGCGCACATCGCAGCGTCAATCTCAGCCCGGTTTAGGCCATGAAAACTTCTTCCTCTCTTCCTCTGGCAGCCTTCGACCGAGGCTTTGGTGAGCCCCCTCAATTTCTTCTCTCCAGCTTTCCAACAACCAAATTGGGAGTGCCATTATCTTCCTTAGGCTCGTTCGCTTCTCGCCAGTCACAACAGAAGCTCTTTATTCCCTTCTTCCTTGCCAAACCCTTCCACTGGAGAATTCATCTCCCTCGCGTCCAGCAAGGCACACCAATGCGAGTTTCTTCCCCTTTCAACCAATAGAATAGGCATCCTCCTCCCCCTTAGTCTTTAGATTAGGAATACCCCCTTAGTTTCTAGATTTGACCGCTCACTCACCTCTCTTCCCCTCATCTTCTCCGCCTTCGGCAGAGCCTCCGACGAGCCCGCGCCATCAACACACGGCACCAATCACCAAACCGCTACCTCTAAAACCTTCACCATCACCTCACGGTTAAAAGCCCTAACATAATTAGGGCTATTAACCTCTAAAACATCTGGCCGACCACCGCACATATTCGCCCCCTTCTCTAACTCCGACTAGCCAAACTACAACTCCAACCACAAATCCACAACCACCACTGCACTCACCATCTTTTGCCGAAACTTCTGAGCAAGTCTGGCAAGGCTGCGAGGTCATTCTATTGAATGCAGGTCTTCACTAGAGCACCATCGCCACCTTCATCGTCTCTGTCACCGACCACCTCTCTCTGGCCTTCATTCAATCTGCTACTACCCTCTCTCAAAGTGGCTTCAGTTCGTGAAGCCACCTGCACCAGCAATTGCGAAGGAGGCATCAAGGCGTAGCCTCTATTTGACGAAGCAACTCATTGCAGTTGCACGTGAAGAAATAGCAGAGGATAGTCCCACATTGTGTGGGACCAATTCAGCACAGCACATAAAAGGAAATAGTGTTGTAGGCTTCTCACCTCGACACAGAGGGGTGAGGTCCCTCACACTCCCTCTATCACTCCTCGCTCACCACCCACTGTCGGTGAGCCTGGACAGTATACATGGCCTGATTACCCATATACCCAACTACCCTATGCCTAGTCCAAATTTAAGGAAAGAGAAATGGGGAGATTCTGAGGAGGGTCGGGGGTGGTTTTGCCTCAAATTTCATGCACACATGTGTCTCGAGATACATGCCTCCACGCTCAAAACTTAGCGAGATTTCAGAGGTGGTTCTCTGTGTTGTGCGCCCTTGTGCTTAAGGCCCTTGGCTCTGATACTATGGACATATTGACATATTCGATGACGTGGATATTTGAATAAGTGGATCAAAACACTGTTGAAAAATTGACTTGATTTGATACATTGGGATATGTGCTTAAATGTGAAAATTAATTGGTGATTCAAATCACCATTTTTAGGGCCTTATTATTCTTTTTATCCCATTGTTTTCTGAGATACAATTGCTACTATTGAATATCATTTTGAATAGATTTTATTCATTGAATATCTTTATTGTGATTAAACATTGTGCTCATTTATTCCTTATATTTCAACTAGTGATTGGATTCCATATTTGTTCCCTACGAACAACCTCAGACTCATATTTTGGTTTCAAGCACTTGTAAATTTAAATGTTGTATTAGATTTCATTGCTATACTATGACGCGATATTTTCCTATAAATGACGATTTTCGACACAACATTAAGATTGTGGAGATGAGTTTCAGATACAATCGCAGGGTGGTTTTATTTAAGTGGGATTGGTTTGACGTTTTCAAGGAAGGGATTTGTTTCAAAAAAGATAATAAACATGGTTTCATTAGTTTAAATAAGAACTGTCGAATTCTTCAAATAGCTGAACCATTCACACTAGTCTGCCAAGTATCACAAGTTTTTTATGTGCCCGATAATAGCAGGAATGGGTGGATTATACTAGTAAAAATCGTGCCTCG
This sequence comes from Thalassia testudinum, assembly GCA_037157565.1. Lineage (NCBI taxonomy): Eukaryota > Viridiplantae > Streptophyta > Magnoliopsida > Alismatales > Hydrocharitaceae > Thalassia > Thalassia testudinum. The sequence goes on from JAZHRO010000031.1 coordinate 155,425,074, forward strand.
TGATTTCTTCGATGAAAAAGAAGGTAATGAAATTTCTGTTACATCTGAAGCATATCAAGAAATTCTAGTGGAAGCAAAAATAGGTCTTGGTGCAATAGATACTGATGTTTAAGGTATAAGAACATTTATTTTCTAATGAACTCAATTTAAATTTGGTTACTTTTTTAAAAATAATTGTTTACATTTTTTCCTTTATCATTTGCATTTTCCAATATATGTTTACTTAATTCTATTTTTATTTATGTGCAGATGAAGCCACGGAAGAGGGGGGCTGCCAGGGGTGGACCACCACCTACGCATGTGGTTAGGGAGGAGGCACAGCCTCAGCCTCCTGTTTCCCAGCCTCCTTCCGATGTCCATTATATCGAGATTCCCTCCCACTATCTCTAGTACCTCCCTCCACATATTTTAGCCCAGTACCATCATGCTTTTCATAAAGGTCAGTCTTTAGTCCTAGATACCCATGATGTTAAGGTGAATCCTCAACTTGTGACCCACATGAGGAGTTGCTAGTGTTTGACGGGCTATCGAGGAGCTTTAAGTCGTTTCGTTGTAGCAAAGCCTCAATCGCTCAAAAATTACTAAATTTATATGCTCAGATCAAAGAAGAGTTCAAGGTCAAACATAGGGAGCACATGTGAATTCACAACATTAATGGTGAATTGAAATGAATGAGCACAACAAACAGATGTTACAGAGGATATTCTATGAATCAAATACTTAGAAATATATTCAATAAGAAGCAATAATATCTCAAACTCTCATTGGGATAAAAAGAAGTCAAGAGGACAAAAGAATGGTGATTTAAATCACCAATTATTGTAGTTTAGTTAAGCATATATCCCAATCATGCAATGTAACCACATAAGTCAGCAGTGTTCTTAATGCTACAGTACTCAATATCAGACGTTGGTTTCTTTCCCCAGACGGCTTAAGTGTCTCAACACTTAGCCGCAGCAGCACAAGGCTTAGCACAGGCACAGGCTCTTCAGAGACCTTTCTCTTCTTCCTTCTTCTTCTTCTTCTTAAGGCTTTCTTCTCTTTCACAAGCCATCTCTTCTTCAGCTTCTCTTCCTCAATCCTCTCCTTCCTTGCAAAGGCATGACCTTCTTCTTCTTTTCTTCTTCATCTTCCTTCCTTCTTCACAAGGCTTCCCTTCTTTAAGCCTTCTTCACAAGCCTCCCCTTTCTTCTTCTCCTTCACAGCACAAGGGAATCAACTCCCTTCAGCGGCTAAGTGTCACACAGGGGTATACCCTTAAGAGCAAAATCGTCCCCCGCTCTCTCACAAATCCTTCTCGTCCTCCCTCAAGACCCAGCGTACAGTTGGATCCGAATACGGGTATTCGAGTCTAGAACAGTGTTCAAGCTTACAGGCATTGTGTCACAAGTGAGGAGTGAGTAGACAGGTTATCAAGTGTGAGGGTGATGAGGGACCCGACCCCTCATGTGCTGGGCGATAAAGACTTAACACAAAATCAATTTATGTGTGCGCAAGCACCTTTCACTCCACGAGGTGGGAATATCTTTGTCCCCCTCCTTTGCACAGCAGCAACAGGAGGCAATGTCTTCAATTGATGTCAATAGCATGGCTGGTGGTTGCAATTGAGTGCCTGGAGGAGGACTTAGGAGTTATCCGCACCATCTAGAGGTGGAGTCTAGAAGGATGGTGGCCGGATAGAGGCGAACAACGTCGGAGATGGCGACAGCGATGGCAATCTCCGATCAACCTGAAAGTCACAATACAGGCTCAAAAGCCCTAGTTAGATGGTCCATTAGCATCGTCGGAGGATGTGGAGTCTAATGGTGGTGTTTATATGGCAAGTGGAAGCATATGGTGGTCGGGCGAACTCGGAGGAGGTGAGCGGAGGTGAGTGGGTTCAGTGGGGTGTTCGAGCAGGTGAATCAAGGAATTAGGTGAGGGGTTTTGTGCGGTGAGGTGAGGTGGAGCTTTTGGAAGTGGAGCGGGCATATTTGGTGCTGTGTAGTGTCGGAGAGGCATCACCAGAGCTTCACCGAAGCGAGGGAAGATGGAGAGGGAGAGGTGTGAATGGCGGTCGAAACAAGAGTTTAAGGAAGGGGAAAGAGAGTAGAGGGGAAGAGGAAGAGGTCAAGACCTAATCTATTGGATGAATGGGAAGGAAGGAGGACGTCGAGGAAGAGGATGTCGCCAGAGCTGGTCGGAGGAGGTCGGAGGGAGGAGTTTTTGGCGAAGAAATGCGACCAAACCAAGCTAATTTGGAGCGATTGTGTTGCTAGAGCTTATATAGAGCTCATGGCAAGCTCTACAGCAGGAAACAAGGTTCATTGGCTTGCTTAGGATTCAAGAAGAAACCAACTAATTTCGTGCATTCGCATGCACGAATCAAAGAGATTTAGGATCCAAAGCTGGTCCCAAATGATTCTCCTAGGTGTGAACATCAATCCTACCAATTTTGGTGGGATTTGATGAGGATTCGACTAAGTTTAGCTTAGGTCAAAGGTCGCATGGAGGTCGGGTTTGACCTCAATGGCGGCAAGGGGCTATTTGTGAAGGAGATGACAAAGTTAGGGCGCTAATCACAAGGGTTTCAAAAGCTGAGGAGTTATTGGAGAGAAAAAGAGTCAGACTGGACTAAAATGCAAATTAGATCAATATGATATTTGATTAGGCTCAAATTTTGGTAAAAACCTAATTTGGACCCAAAGAATCTGATGGTGAAGTCGGATTTTAGTTTTGACTAAGTTTTACTGGGAAATTTGCATAGAAACCCAAATTAGGGTAACTTTCTGTCTGAGACTGTTTAAAGTCAAAATGGGTTCCAATGGTCAAATCAAGGGTACCAAACCTCATGGGATATTTTTCTATTAATTTTATAAGGTTTAGATGATTTTTTTTACCAGAACCTCTGTTATTTAGGCAGGTCTGAAATTAGGGTTTCAGGAGCTGAATTAGTTCTTGAAGTGCGTGAAACCCTATTTCTGTCTACACAAACGCTCTTATTAGTCATTAATGATCATTTGACCTTATATTAACTCCTGAAAAATCCTATGATTATTCTGCATTCTTGATATGCTGTTAAAATTGTAGAATTAACCTTGATTTAATGCACTCTTCTTAGAATGGACATGCAGTAAATTATGGCTCTTAGGCAACTATGTAGGAGAATTTGTCAATTGATTCTATCTAATTAAAGTTAGTTATGGCTAATGATGATGTTATCATCATAAGGCAGCAGGGGGCTACAGATGAGGAGGTAGAGCAGCCGTTTGAGTAGTCAGATACTCAAGGCTGTCACGTCGCAGGAGCTAAATACTCAGGCTGTCACGTCGCAGCAGCCTGATACTCAGTGATGGGAATACCATCACGAGCCATAACTAGCTCAATTTGGTCTGATAAGGTTGATAAAAGCTCCTACATATCCATCAGAAGGTCCTAAAGGTACATTATCTTGTTTTGAAAAGAAGAGAAGAATTTAAGGTCATTTTTGCAAAATTAATAGCATTCCATAAATACAGAATAACCATGGGATATTTCAAGGGTTTATTAAAGGTCAAATGATCATTAATGTCTAATAAGTGGGTTCATACAGAACAAAATGGGTTTTCACGCATTTTAGGAATTAAAAGACATCTGAAACCCTAAAAATAGATCTGCTTAATTAACTGAGGTTTTGGTTAGGATAAATTCGTCTAAAACTTCTAAAAATCATATAAAAATATTCTCTAAGGTTTGGTATCCTTGATTTGACCATCTGAACTCAATTTGACTTAAAACAAAGTCTCAGATAGATAATTGCCCTAATTTGGGTTTTTGCATAAATTATCTAGCCAAACTTGGTCAAAACCAAAATTTGACCTCACCATCAAATTCCTTTGGTCTAAATTAGATTTTTACCAAAATTTGGGTTGAATCAGAGATTATCTTGACCTAGTTTGCATTTTGGTCTAATCTGACTCTTTTTCTCTCAAATAGCCCCTCAACTTTTGCAAAAAGCCTCCCAACTTCTTCATCTTCTTCAAAAATTAGTCCTTGCTACCATTGGAGATCAATCGACCTCCAAGTAGGCTTTGACCGACCCAAATCCCACTCAAATGGCAATCAAATCCCACCAAATTTGGTGGGATTGATGTTCACACCTAGGGAAACCTATTGAGATTGATTCTAACTCCTAAATCCCTCTAATTTGTGTGTGTGAACCCACAAAATCAGTGGGGTTCTTCTTAAATCCTAACCAAGCGAACGAAGCTTGTTTCCTGTTCTAAATCTCTCTTAAGCCCTATAAAGGACCTCCCTCGCCTACCTCACCTCCTTAGCAAGTTTTTGAGCTAAAAACCCTCTTCTTTCCTCAACCTTCGGCTCGCTCCAAGCTTGCTCTGGCAACCTCCTACCCCTCGCTTCTTCACTAGCCGCCACGTACAATAGGCGGTCGATTCTACTTCCTCGTCGTCTTCCGCATCTCACCATATTTGTGAGACGTCTCCTAATCCCGTCCTCATCGTCGTCTACCTCATCGGAGCTTTCACCTCCTCCGGCACTAGCCATACCAAACCTGGCACCTCCTCCATCCTCCTTCGTCCGCTAGCTACCTCCATCAACCCCTCATCATCCACTCATTTCCACAGCATCTTCAAATTGTCATTTCGATCCCCGTCGCACCTACTTCGTCGTCGTCTTCCACCTCGCCAACATTCCTCTGATGAGCTCGCACGCCCGCTCTACTCCACTAAACCACCTCCCACTGCTCCCAAAAGCATTGCCAAACCCTCACAAGTAAAGCCCCTTAAGAAATCAAGGGCATTGCTTGCCCTATCACCTTATCGAACACCACTACCTTCACGCTCACAGTACGCGTCCGCCAGCCATCTCTGACCACTCGCACCACACGCCATCACCACCACCGCCTTTGTCGCATCCGCGTGCTTCCCCTGAATGCTTCTGACTTGGCCATTAGGCCGTACTTTCTATTTCAGGTGTCAACCTCCAGCCGCCATTGACAGAGCTACTTCGAGCAAGCTTGAAGCTACGTTCTTACTCCAGCAGGCCCAGGCGCTTCCTCCAAGCAATGTGGAACCCATCCAGGTCCTTCGCTAAGCCCTCAATTTGGCACTGCAGACTCGTCTTTGACCACAATCAAGAGCTTCCTCAGCAGCTGCTTGCACACGAAGAACTGCAGACCTTTTAGTCCCACATCGTGGGATTAGGAGCTCTTCGCACAAAATAGGCGGAATTTATGTTCTCATCTGTTCGCCCAAGATCACCGGGGGTCAAGTCCCCGCTCACAAGCATATGCACCCTCACCCACTACACCACGTCGGCGGGTCTGGACCTCTGACTATATATCCGATTACCCAATTAGTCTGGTTTGAGAGAAAAAAGAAGAGGAAAGGAAGAGAGAGAGGGGGGGGTTTTGCCTCGCTCTCTAACTCTTTAACACTTGAAGGATTTCAGAGAGGCCTTTGCCTCTGTTGTGCATGGCTGTTGTGCCTCTCCCTGACGCTTGAAGACAAGGAAAGCGGCCTTTGCCTCTGTGCATGATTTGAAGAGAAGAAGAAAGGCCTTTGCCTTTGCTGGTTAAGGCATCTCAGTGCCTACTCTGTCGTCTGATTTTGAGGATTTGATACTGTGGTTAAGCTTTCATATATTAAGTACTTGTAAAACTTAAAGAATAATTTGGTTATTCAAATCACCATTTTACTCTAATCTTTTTGCACTTGTAGACTTGAATCTTCTGATAAATCATTATTCCTCTTGTTATAATTGCTTATACTTGTGATTCTATTATGATCTCTGAGATTACTAGCTATACTTGCTCCCTGTGTTCGACCTCGGATACTCTTTTGAATTTGAGCTATAAATTGTATTTGTTCACATGCTATTTCGGGTATATTGCAACGAAGTGATTTTAAATCCCGATCTAGCACATAAACACTCAGGTAGGCACCATTGCTAGTAAGAATTTAAAATAAATTCAATCAAAAGCTTACTATATTTAATTTCACTTATTTAATATTTTATCATATCTTTACTCATGTTTTCAACTAGGAAAAACACGCAAGGTCCGACATGAAATGCGAACCTCAAACTACCCAAGGCCATAAGGATTACGGTGTCCATTACTGCAACTGGAGAAGTGAAGAACTACCCCAGCTTTACGAGCCAGTTCGCCATAATTGTTAAGGCAACCGTGCCACTTTCCTGCTTCGACTGGAGGAGGGTCGCCAAGGAGTCGAAGGTGTCCATTATTCAGGAGTTGCAGGTATAAATGTGAAATTCATTCGTTCACATTTATAACAATTATAATCAATTTATATATTATTGAATATAGGGCACTTTTGATTGAGGCGATAATTCAAATGTGCCTAAGGCAATCCTATAATATTCAGGCAGAATGCATCGTGGATGGAGAGAGGAGATGAAGAGTACAGTATGAATTTATTTCAAATTCTAAATTTATTTAATTATTTATATATAATTAAAATTTTTTAATAAAATTTTGTAAAATTATTTCCGTATTTTAACAATAAGTCGTATGAGGAGGCATCGAGAAACGTGCCTCCTACGATTGCACCTTCCATTTGAAGGGAGTGTTGCAACCACTAAAGTGATCCAGCGGTAGAGGTAAATAAATACTCTTGAATTTTATCATTTTATAACAAATAATCACATAATATTTTAGTAATAAAATTTATATTTCTTACAGGAGCAAATTAGGAAGAATAAGGCCAGCAGGGCCCGAGCTCCTGCTAGACCCACTGCTTGGGTTGAACGAGTATTGAACATTACAGGACAGATATGTAAGTTTATTAATTTAGTATTGGAAATAAAATTAAAATAATTTAGTTAAATTAAAATAACATGAAAATATGACTTCATTTTCAGGCGGAGACACATGAGGGTACTTAGTTAGATCAAGTGGGAGTCTTTGAGCAGACTCATAGTAAACAAACACTAGATGGCCCACGTGCATGGATACATCCAACATTCAAGGAGACACATGTAAGTAAATAAAAGTTAGTTATATTAATTTCAATTATATAAAAAATAATTACATATATATATATATAAATGGATTTGATCCATGCTCCTGAGGTTGCGAACGGGACCTCTGATAATGTTCCATAGACCCTTCTCACACTAGAGGAGGCCTTCAGGATCGTGATGCCTCCAGACCATGGAGGCTTTGTCCGTAAAGTAGGGAGGAGTGCGATGATCTCCTCCTGGTATGGTAGGAAAGGTTCCTCCTCGTCCACCCATGACGATAGTATACGCACCGAACTTCAGACCTTACAACATCAAGATGTAGAGTGAGAGAAAAGGATGGAAGAGGTCACCACCCAACTGTAGGCCACCACTCATAGGATGGAGCGCCAAGATGAGTTGTTAGAGTATCATTACAAGCAATGGGAGGAGGTCTTATCCTATCTCCTTGGGGTGTGGTGATGGACTTAATCATTTGTCATTCCACATTCCAAGGCGTGGCGATGAAGAGGACGATGATTCTGGGGTTGGTGGCGTAGGTGCCGCAGCATAATATATATATGTTTATATCCTTCCTGTAATTGTTTACATTGTTATAATATTTGAACCTCGTTTATATATATATAGAAATTAGTTTCATTGTGTAATTTCTTTATATTGAATGTTTTGAAAAATTTATGCTATTTCCATGAATTTTTTATTTCTTTTGTGTAATTACTTTAAAAAAAAAGTAAACCATTACTGGGGACGGTTGTTAAACTTTGCCTTACATTGGGAGATGGTTATTAAACCATCCCAATTGGGGACGGTTTTTTCGACAAACGTCCCCAAAAGTACAAAAAAATTTTGCACAAAAATTGGGTTCTCACCAAGAAAATTGGCAACGGTAAATTCATAACCATTACTAATTCATTTTAGCAACAGTTTGAAACCGTCATCAAAGCCCACTTCCATGTTCACCCACGAACGCTTAGAGGGTGACGATAAGGGATTGTAACCGTCGCCTAAAGAAAATAGCGACGCGATAACTGCGACAGTGTGTGGCAACGATTAATAGCATTTTGGCAACGGTTTAGAACCATCGCAAAAGTGGCATACTGTTGTAGTGATTGCTGGATATTTTGCGAAGAAGACCTCCCTCATTTACTTAAATGAGTTATCAACATATGTGAATGCTATAAGTCTCATTTAAAAGAGGTTTTGGTGTCGATTCTTTGCGATTTTAATTGTGAACTTTTGTGGAAGAGTATAGCAAGTTCTAATAGGCCCCTTGCCTTCCCATGGAAATGACCCGCTCTTCTGTGAGTGGTTTTTATCTTAATTGTTGACGATTGGTTTTCCACCGCTCAACTTTTACTTCGACGACGTATTTCCTTGTGCAAAAATCGTTTCATAGTGAAAATCGATCGTTCAGGAACCAGAAGTGGAAATGATGGAGAAGTACCCGGAGCTTTTCACGAGTGAGTTCATGACTCCCTAGGTTATTTCTCTTTAATGTTGTTATTCCTCTTTAAGATTGTTATACACCTAACACAACATTCTATTTTATCTCCACATTCGCTCAAGTTTAGAGGACAAAACTCCCTCTAAGGTTGTTATATCTGTAATACCCCAAAATCCAGGTTTCAAGTCATTTCAAGGTGATCCGTGTTAATTTGAACCCGGAAACCTGATTGTAGTTTGGTGTTGGTGTCAGCATTTACTTAAATTACCAAGAAACACGTATTTCGAGCCAACCCCTAGTCAAACATTGTCAAAATGGTGCCATATATGGTACCATTCAATTCCTCTCATCGCAAGCTTTGTGGTGACACTTGTTTCGCGCGATTCTGAGGTATATAGCTTAAGTTATGGCCAAAAGAAATCAACAATGTAAGGTGGACCCAACCCTAGGGGCAATTTAGGTATTTCACCCTCTTAAACCTATTTGCAACAACCTCTAGGCCTATAAAAGGAACCCCTTGGGTCCTTGGGTCGTCATTAATCTCTAAGCCTCTGAAATCAAGAGAGGGAAAATCTTGGATTTTCCTTTTGAAAAATCAAAAAATTTCCTTCACAGATCGATTGCAAATCCACAAAACCAAGTCTTCCTACCACAATTGTCGTGGCAGTGGTGGCAACGCAGCATGCATGGCAGCGATGAGAGTAGCAGGCAATGCGTGCGACAGCGGGTGCGAGCACAAGCGCAAGCGATCGCGACACGTGGCACGCATCAGACGAGCGGGAGCATAATCCGGCAACGCGCGCGGGGACGAATAGCATCGCAACGCATGTTGTGCAAGCGGCTTGGTGGGTTGGTGACCGGTCTGAATGAAATGGTTCAATTCAGGACGCTCTCACTCTGTTTCATCCGGTTCGAGGCCTTTCCGACCTTGAATTTCGATAAATAAGGTACCCTTGGAATCGTATCAACGTGTACTACGCGTTGGTGTGGTTTATTTTTACTTTTGAGTACATTCTCCTTATTGAAAAATTAGAAACGTGATTAGGTGTTTCCAACCCCGTCATTGGTCCGTTTGAATCAGGTCTTATCCCCGATGCATGCGCAGATCTCGAGGCAAGCGTGGAAATTGTCCCAAGCCTTGTGCGCATGATTTGGAGTCACTGTGACCCTCCAGTGACATTAGGTAGAGTAGTCTACCCTCCTCTTAACCCTGTCTGGTTTTCAGGTGCCTATGGACCCATCAAGTGTGATTTCTCGCATGTACCGCTTGATTAGCGTATGCCATTCTTGTTGCTAAGTTTGGAGCCCCTCTAGTAGTTTCCCTAAATTATGGCACCTTAAATAAGAAATAACTTGTTTTTATGAGAAGGATTAAGAATTAATGATTATATATACCCTTGTTATAGCATGCATAAAAAGAACTCTGATTTTCGTGAAACTAGTTCTGTTGGGTTCGTTGATGGATAAATGGTATGGGACCACTGTCATAAATTGAAAATTATCTGTAAACTAATACATTTGAAGGTTAATGTGAATATCTGATAATCCTAGACTAAATAACATAGGATTATTAAGTATGGCTTGATTTGATGAATATAAAAGATACAGTTATTTGGAATTGGTTATAAATCAATACGACGGATAAGTCGAGAATTAAAAGGATAAGATAACAGGTTTTAGCCCCTCTACTCGTCGGAGTTTGGTTGTAGCTTTGGTCTTTCAGACCGGTTTCAAGGGCTAGTTTGGGGAGTTGCTGGCTTCCCCATGACTCTTTGGTTAGGCTTAGAGGTCCATTAAGACAACGGGATGCGTGGCTCAAGGTTTGGTTCTTTCTCTGCCAGAGGGTGGGTCATTGGTTGTTTGTGGTTTAGCGTACATAGCGCTTGTACGTGTTCACGCTACACAACGTAGCTGCCACCCCTTTCCGCAATGACCCCAGGGCGATAGAGTATGGCTAATGAGCTCATATTTGTGGGCTATTTATATATTTTAATGCCTAGACATTAAGTTAACATGTATATTTATATAGCATACACTAATATGTAAATAGGATAACATAAAATTACCTATTTCATACATTTCATGCATTACATGCATTGATAATATCATTTAGAATTTATTTAGAATATCATGCATTGAAATAGATTGCATTATATATAGATTTAACATTTCTTCTGAGGTGTTATAGATAAATAACCCTTGATTTATTATTATATTTTATTAACTTTTCTTCTTCCAACGACTGTAGCACCACCTTCATTGTCGAGCCGTGAATGCAGAACTTGCATTGATGGTCTTCGTGCGACCCTCCATCTCCCTCTCCACCTTCCTACTGCATAAGAAGAGATCTCCAACGACTCAACTCAGAAGGCCATCACCCCCGATCCACTACTGTGCAAAGAGTCAAGCTCTCCTCCATTCCACCACTGCCGACCTCAACCGCAAGTACAAGTCCACACCACCGTAGGCAAGTGGGGTGACAGACCGCCGTGCCATCAGTGGCTTATGTAGCTTACTGTGAGCGTGTTCTTGAAGGCCACGTAGTTATCATTCCTCACCACTATCACCGTCACCACCACCACAACCACGCACCAAGAGCCAACCCCTGCACATTTAAGATTCCGAGACATTTGATCTCCCAACAGTGTCTTCTTCTTCTTCATCTCCTACTACTATTGCTAGAGGAACCCATCATCACCACCGCACCTCTCGCCACACCACGTCCTCTCCTCACCTGCGCACACCCAACAGCAACGCCCTCAGCTGCTGCATGCAACCATCTCCACGACCACAGTGTGACCAGCCCTCCCCGCGCACACCCGCGCAACCTATGGCCCCCCTCCTTTGTGCACGGCACCCACTTGCATGCAACCCTTGAGCAACGCTGCACCCCCTCACTACAAACCGCGCGCACTTCCAGCAACTCCCCCGCGTGAGCCCGCGCTCCTCCAGCAGTCCCGCACCCCCTTCAGCACGCAGCACCGCTTCCGCTGCCTACGGCCCACAGCAGCAGCACCTGTGGCCGCTCTCAGCAGCATTCGTGCACACGCCCGCACGACCAGCGCATGCCCTCACCGACCCCTCCAGCAAGCGCGCAGGCATCTGACGCCCCTTGCATGTGCACCTTCGCGAGCACCACACCAGCAGCAGTAGAGAGCTGCAACCACCGCCACCCGCCACCGCTTCTCACCTCCGACCGGCCACCTCCAGCCACGTCGTGCCTCGCCACCACCACCAAAAGAAGCGACCCGACAGCAACTACCTCCGGCGAGATCCTCCCCTCCGGCCTTCGCCTTTCCTCCACGTGCGAGCAAGGAGAAGATCCTCCCTTGTTTTGCTACAGTGAAGCGAGTATTACTTATTACATTTAGTGCCATTGTGAAATTTTATTACTATTTTATTATGCTGCATTGAAAAATATATCCTTCAGATGTGCAAAATTGTTATTTCAGCATTAGCTCTTATTGTCTACTTAATCTGAAAGCAATTTTGACTCAGTTCTTTGACGAAATTAATAGTGAAATTAATAGTGAACATCGAAAAAAAATACAAGTTGCATGCTAGAAGCTGCTTGCCCTTAGGACAAACCATTTAGGTCTGTATGAGCAGCCTCTAAATTTATTTTTTGCATTGCGTGCATTCTCGTATTGCTAAATGCTAGAAGCAAGGTATGCATCCTCTTACTTTGCATCCATATCTTGATCACGCATTGCATTTTGGACTTAAGACAAGACCACCTATATTGTTTTGAAAGAATTAACAAGTGGTCACATTTTCTGAAAAATGACTAATTAAAGGAGGAACATTTAAAAATCAAGGACTTGATTTTGAAACTTGGCGTGCGATTCAAAATTCAAACTCAAAATCTTTGACGGTGTATGCACACTTGTTTGATCTTTTCACCAAAGCACGCATTTAGACACTCCTAGGTTTTTGAGCTACTAGGAAAGAACCCTCCTACCGTTGGTTTCAAAGTGCTTGAAACTCAAGATCAAAGGTTTTGTAACTCCAAGGAGGGGGATACCCTATCGCGGATTTTTGAGGGTAGTTAAGAAGCACCGCGAAAGCACAACTTCAAAGGAAGGCTTAGGCCTACTTGCATCCCTCGATCTTCCGTCCTTAGAGTACTTTACTATTTGAACTTTAAGGAAGAGCACCTAAGTTCCAACTAGGTCATTTTAGGCATTCCGTAGGTCGACAATAGGCACGTAAATTGATTGAACAAATTGTATTGTCACCTATAATCTGACTTAAAACCAAATGCCTAAATTGGGACAGACCTAAAAAGTCCTTTTGAATTGTGTTTGCTTGGGGAAATCTAACTGTGGTGTGAGTTAGAATGAACCAATTTAATCACCTCCCTTTCACCTCTTGCCCACACCATTACCCCCATTCTGCGATCTTTAATCCCATATGCCAAGATGGTCCATCTTTTGATGGACAAAATGACAACCAATGAGATCCTTTTTACTCCTACTATAGGAGTATTGGTTTGATTAAGCCCCAATTCAGTGAGCAGAACCTAGGAGTGGGATTTGCCTTATCTAATATCCTCCCATGATTGATACACCCAACCCACCCACCATTCATCACGCTGATTTTCAGGGTTGGACTAGTACTCCTAGGAAACATGAATCTGACCACCTGTGTTACACCCTTGATTCTAATTTTGGAAAGTGGCCAACAGAGGAAGATGATGATCAGGTTGAGTATCCACCTGAGTTATATTGGAGTCAAACGAAGGAAAAAATGGTACCTTTAAAAGACCTTGACCCAGATGATAGCATTTTTCTGACATTTGATTAATTAGGTCAAGGCCAAGTTCTTAATCCCAACCTTCCTTCTGATGATGATCACGAGATGGAACTCAAACCCACCCTTAGGGAACCTGACCCTGAAATTCACTTATCTGAGGAGTCTGATGTTACTAGTGTGAACCATTTACCCTAGATAGAGTGCCCTAGGGGATTTGTAGAGATTTTAGATCATTCTAGATCTCCAATAGATGATGAATTGACTATTGAGGAGGATGAATTATGTGAGGAACCTACATTCAAGATTTGGAGTGACACTAAGGGTGATTATGTCTTATTTGAAGAATTAGCCCCCAAGGATGTCACAGATTTGATCAACTTAGGTTTCCTTCGTGATCCTATTAACGATATCCCTCTTCAAGATCAGATAATGGAAAATGTGGAGGCAACTTCTGAGATTTATGTGGATTCACATATAGACTCTGGGGAGGATTTTAATAAAGAACAAGAACCCGAAGATGACATTGATAGGATAATCCCTAGATCTGTTGCTTCTAACTTGCCTTCATAGATTAGGAGTTACCCTCTGATTTGCTATGTCTGAAGGCGAAATTTTGACTCCATGCATTGAATTGATCACTAATGAAGAGCAGGAAGATTCAAGTGATAGTAAAAGGGATGCTAGGGATGTGATTGAGGAATTAGAAGGATGTTAGGGATGCACAACAAGCCGATTAAACACAACCTAGATCTTATGGCCATCCGGCAACCTCATAACTTGGACACCCTAAACAATCCTTGGATTAGGAAATTGCTTACTTTTGTTTTGACTAAGGGGCTTAGCGAAACAATATCTCTTGTAATGGGGTATTGGGTATGGATTAATGCTTTCTATGGTCAGTCCATCACCCTGGGGGCATATCTTTATACTATTCCTTCCCCATTTCTTTTGGAGGATCCTTGTCATCCACCTTTAGAGGCTGCTATTCTAGTATATCTTTTAGAACTGTCTCCAGTGACCTGGGAAGATTTTATTCTCATCATGGTTGTGCGAGCATTTGCTATCGAGATTCATCATCAGCTCGCCAACATCCTAGGTTACCTGTTTTCTAGGCCAGCATTACTTTGCTCATTTTTAGGGCCTATTTCTACAATCTTTGAACCTGATTTGCAGATTCTTTGGTTACTCGGCTGCTAACAAAATAACGGTAGCCCAACTCTGACCCAGGTATAATCCTTCTATGCAATGGGGACATTGCAGATTTTAGGCATGGGGGGGTGTGCTTGGGGATGTACATAGCATTTATACATAGTGCATTCATGCATGGATATACATAGAATTTATACATAGAGCATTCATGCATTTAGTTAAAACATTCTGCATTGCATACATTTGCATTGTTAAAAAAAAATTAAAAAAAAAAAAGAAAAACATTTTGCATTATTGAGTTTCACTGGCTAGGCCCAACATTCTTAGGCAGACCAGAACTTTAGGTTAGACTATTTTGACTCTAGGTGTCCGACTTTAGAAGCTAAGTTGAGCTACTAGCTTTAGACCTTTAGGGTCCTTTGTGGACTTGAAAAAACTCAAGTAGGAGTTAAGTTGCGGACCATTCCTCAAGAGGTTGAGGAAGGAAAGCTAGGGATTGAGTTAAAGACAGGGTAGTACTTGATGTCTTTTTCTACCTTTCGATTTATGGGTCCTCGTAACCTAAGCATCCACATTTCACACACACTTGGTCTTGTGTAAATAATGATAACCTTAATTCCTTTCTTGGAGAAAAATTTGATTCTCTTAGTTCTGACTTAGGGGAAGCTTGAAAACACAATTTGATTGGAAGAGTTCTTACCGCAAGAGAGGTAGAGTATATACTCACCTTAAGGATGCGATGATAACATGTCGCCTCTTCGGCGCTTGTCTCCTAGGATGTCCATCCTACTGGGGGCATGTAAGCGCATTGTGCAGTTCAGGTACCATGGGTGGCCCTATCTCAAAGTGCCGATTGCCACAGGCCTAAATTCGCTTAAGAAATCCATGGGTGATACTATCTCGAAGTATCAATTGCCAGGAGTTCTTAGGGTCACTATGGGCGGTGCTATCTCGAAGCATTGAAAGCCAAGCACCCTTCGAGGTACGGTAATGGGGACAATGAATCTGACACAGACCGTGTTGATAGCTGATCCAAGGTTAAACTTAGAGGAATCGAACAAAAATATATATATGAAAAAAAAATCCTCTTTCTAGGTTGGCAATCATACCAACCTTAAATAAATCAAACCATTGCACATGCACGGATGCTTTAATCTCTGGGACCAATAAACCCTAGGGTAGAGCTAGAAATCGAGGAAACTTGTGCCTGCAACTCATCTTTAACCGACTTAGTTTGCAACTTAGCAACTACTTGGGAACTTTAGGTCTAAAGTTTGTACTTAACAAATTTCTAATGGAAGACCGTTTGGATTGGCTAGTCCACTTTGAGAGCTAGGATATTGCATGAATTTGCTAGGGACTAGTAAAAACTAGGCATGGGGGCATTTGATGAGCCCATATTTGTGGGATATTTATGAATTTTAATGTCTAGACATTAAGTTAACATGTACATTTATATAGCATACATTAATATGTAAATAGGATAACATAAAATTATCTATTTCATGCATTTCATGCATTACATGCATTGATAATATCATTTAGAATTTATTTAGAATATCATGCATTGAAATAGGTTGCATTACATATAGATTTAACATTTCTTCGAAGGTGTTATAGGTAAATAACCCTTGATTTATTATTATATTTTATTAACTTTTCTTCTTCCAACAACTGCAGCACCACCTTCATTGTCGAGCCGTGAATGAAGAATTTGCATTGATGGTCTTCGTGTGACCCTCTATCTCCCTCTCCACCTTCCTGCTACATAAGAAGAGATCTCTAGTAACTCAGCTCAGAAGGCCATCACCCCCGATCCACTACTGCATAGAGAGTCAAGCTCTCCTCCATTCCACCACTGCCAGCCTCAACCAGGAGTACAGGTCCACACCACCGCGGGCAGGCGGGGTAATAGACCGCCACACCAACAATGGCTTGTGCAGCTTACTGTGAGCATGTGCCTGAAGGCCACGTAGTTATCATTCCTCACCACCATCACCGTCACCACCACCACAGCCATGCACCGGCAGCCAACCCCCACACATTTAAGACGTCTGATCTCCCAACAGTGTCTTCTTCTTCTTCATCTCCTTCTACTGTTGCTCAAGGAACCCATCATCACCACTGCACCTCTCGCCACGCTGCGTCCTCTCCTCGCCTACGCACACCCAACAACAACGCCCTCAGCTGCTGCACGCAACCATCTCCGCGACCACAGTGTGACCAGCCCTCCCCACATGCACCCACGCAGCCTGTGCCCCCCTCCTCCGCGCACGGCACCCACTTGCGTGCAGCCCTTGAGCAGCACTACGCCCCCTCACTACAGATCACGTGCCCCTCCAGCAACTCCCCAACACGCACCTACGCTCCTCCAGCAGTTCCGTGCCCCCTTCAACAGCGCGTAGCACCACTTCCGCCACCTGTGGCCCACAGCAGCAGCACCTACAGCCGCTCTTAGCAGCTTCCGCGTACATGCCCGCACGACCCGTGCACGCCCTCACTAACCCCTCCAGCAAGCGCGCGGGTGTCTGACGCCCCTTACGTGCATGCCATCGAGAGCGCCACACCAGCAACAGCAAAGAGCTGCAGCCACCGCCACCCACCGCCGCTCCTCACCTCTGACCGGCCACCTCCGACCATGCCATTCCTCGCCACCACCACCAAAAGAAGCAGCCCAACAACAGCTACCTCCGGCGAGATCCTCCCCTCCGGCCTTCGCCTCTCCTCCATGCACGAGCAAGGAGAAGATCCTCCCCTGTTTTGCTACAGTGAAGAGGGTATTACTTATTACATTTAGTGCCATTGTGAAATTTTATTACTATTTTATTATGCTGCATTGCAAAATATATCCTTCAGATGTGCAAATTTGCTATTTCAGCATTAGCTCTTATTGTCTACTTAATCTGAAAGTGATTTTGACTCGATTCTTTGACGAAATTAATAGTGAACATCGATTTTTGGACCCTTGAGAGTTTAAATAGGCCATTGCCTCCCTGTGGACATGACCTGCTCCTAATTGAGTGGTTATTTTAATCATTTTGATTAGTTGATTTTCCACCACTTAGAAATACAACGACAAATCATCTCAATTATCATCTTCGAAAGCAAATATCGACCCGTCAATGGCGACTCGATGGATATAAGCAGTCATCACAGCCAGGAGGATAGCTTATACCAATCTTGCACCACAAGAAGCTATGCAAGATCGTCTCATGCCCGAGACGTTGAATTACGGATTGTGAACTATAAGAACATGAGCAAGGTACATGAACGAAATTAGCTAAGAAATAAACTATAAACAGATGAACCATTGATATAGTGGCCTTTTCCTATATTCATGTTACTCTTACCACTTGTTTCATTGTCTACTCTACTCAGTTTTCACTGACGTATAGTTTTGGGTTCCATAGTTAGGTGTTGCTAAGCAGTCGGGTGCAACGACTGTCGTCAGTCAAACTTTTGCAGAACTAGGTCCTACTTGAGACAATCCATACTGAGCAAGTAGCTCGTAGTAGTAGTTTTCTTTCCGTTGTTGGATTTTATTTTTTCTGTGTTCTTCCTATCTATACAAGACTCTCTTTAATTTCTACTTTATGGTGAATTTTAATTATATTGTCAGCACTTTAGTTTTCTTTCTTTTAATGTGTCATGAATGAATGTTGGCTATTGACATTTTATGGTTGTGTGTTGGGTGACTGCAATCTTATGGGTGTTCTTGCTAGTTGGTAGCACAAGGCGACCTAGGTTCTGTCACTTAACAAGACTCGGGTCGTCATAGTTAGGACTAACTCGACTTAAGGTGAGATTTGTCAGACACAATCTCAAATCTTAGATTCGTAGGTAATCCAAAATCTGAGGTCATTATGACTATTAGACATCTAATAGACATATGATCGTTATACACTAGATCCTTGTTTGGATCTTATCCAGTCCTGGAACAAACCCGCTCATTTTCAAACATCCAAAATTTCCATTAAACATCTTATAATGAGCTATTAGACGTCTGACACTTAGAAACAAGTATACAGTTTAGATTCAATTTAGTCCAATAACACTGACCCTCTATATTCAGACATCTATACTTTTTGTCAGACATCTAGATACCCTATACCAGACATCCAGTCTATTTTTTAGACGTCTGGTTCTGCTGTCAAAAACAATAATTGCCTTATTTGATTTGGATTTTGACCAAATCAATCAATGGGGATTTGCCTCCAATAACTAGGAGAAGGCTCCCAAGCCTTCTTGAAGGTTCTCTTAAGCCCTATAAATACACTTTAACCCCCAATTAGGCAAATATACACTCATTAGAGATACATCACAAGTATTACACTCTATATAGCTCCATTTGCTAGCTGCTCTACTATTGTGCTCTCTTATTCTTAGGTAAAGCTTTGTCTCCTTGACTACTCAGCTGCAAATAATCATCTCAGGGAGTTTCCCACCTATAATAGCTAGATCATATTACTATCTATTTGGGGTTCTATATAGGTTGTGGTTTATTTTTATTTATTTTCTTGTTATTGTATTTGGGTGTTCGGCCTGTCAAATCTCGATCTCTTCCTTGTGAAGGGAAAATCCTCTACTTAGGAATCGAAGGTGAGCTTTATAATTGAGGTACACCACCCTCGATTTGAAGTGGTGTGATTAGTGGTTTGATCACATAGTGATCAGAAATCCTAAGTCAGGTCGACTTAGGTAGTGGTTTTCTCCCGGTTTGGGTTTCCACCTAAAAAATCTCGGTGTTCATTTTTGTGATTGAATTTTATTTGCATATTATATTTTAATTACACTATTCACTCCCCCCTCTAGTGTACTTTCAGGTGAGAATGAATTTGAAATTTAGAGTTTGGTAAAAATCTCTTTGCTTTTTTTTGGATTGATTTATTAATTAATTTGAGCCATGGGATTTCCAAACATTATTACTCTTGCTTGTATCTTTTTACCCGTGACTCCTTGTATCCACCCATTTCTCGCATGAGGTATTTAGACGTGCGAGGGTTTCCAATTGTCACACTACTCATATTCTCTGCAGTGTCATTCTCTTCTCTCTATGTGCAACTATTGTTGGACTGAGTGTATAAATGATGTAAATCAGTAGGGATATAATTGGTAATGTGCTATAACCGTCAGGTCTATAAATACAGGGAGTCTCAGTGGTGGAACACAAGTAATAAACTCCCTTATTCTATTCTAGTTTAGTTCTGTTCAAACTTGCTCCATCTCTGATCCAAGATGGTATCATAGCCTTGTAGGGTTTCTTTTTCTCAAAGAAAGGTAGTCTGATTGGTTGATCTGGCATGATGATTGATGTCATTCTAAAGCGGATTGGAGTTCGATTCCAGCAAGTTTTCGCCTACATGCGTCAGACCTTGGAGTATCTTCATCAGATGCTTGCACTACTTCGAAGAATTGATGCTCAACAAGCTGAATTAATTAGATCCAACACTTAGATTTTCTACCTATTTAATTTAGGTGTAATTAATCACCAGTTAGGTAGAAAATCTAAGCTAGTTAACTTAGATCCAACACTTATATATATATCTGTTGAAAACTAAATAAATAAATTCACAAGCACTCAATTAGTCCCAACACACTCACTCCCTGTGGATTCAACCTGACTTGAACTATATAAATATTATTTTGTTAGTCAAAATTTTCTTAAATTGATGCGTTTAATTTTCTCAAGTGTAACAACAACATCAATACTCATGCAAGGAGCTACCCTACACTAACACATAGTTAGTCGTCTCCGCTACAAGGTATGGAAGTAACAACACCATGATCATTACAATAGTAACATGTACCCACTCTCACCTAGTTACCCGATTGGCTAAATAATCGAGCAAACGAGTTGTAGGGAGACTAGCTCACTCCTTAAATCGATCTATGCCTTTAAATAAGTACAACTAGCTATGTAATTGATATTAGGCATGAGACTTATCATCTAACTTTCTTCACAAATTTTCACGATCAGATAACCTCATCATTTAATATTTCATCAATCATTTCATCAATACAACTAGGTTCATCATTTAATACTTTGACATGTGTTCAGCATCATAAATTATACCATCTGTGATTCAATTTACTTGATTAATAAGCCTAAAAATTATTCATTGGTTGATTAGTGTATTTGGATATCAGTTCATCTTTTATCAATCAATTGATCCTCATCACCACTTATCAATTATCAAAGTATAATCATTAATAAATAATTACCCTAAATTATTAATTGAGTATTGGACTCAATATTTAGTAAGAGGAGACACTAAAAGATTTAGGCATGCTATCTATCAAGTTTGGTATCAAAACCAAAGTGGAAGAACAACCACTCTACCTAGGATCGGCACGAGGTTACAATGACTCTGAGCCCCTATTTGTTTACCAGGTTAGGGAGAAAACCTGTTACCTAACCCGATTGATACCATTTCACCAGAAAGGGCGTCTGCCTTGAGTTAAGTTTATTCCGCATACTTGACGGAATAAAGATAATCCAGCAAGTTTATTCCACTGGATTATCTTGAAGCCCTCCTCGCCACTCCATCGTGGGTGCCTCCACTCGTCCTCGTGTTGTCGGCAAAGCGTCTCTCCATTACTCTTCCCCTTATCTTCCCAATGAACATTTTCGTCGTTTCTCCTCCCCGCTCCATCACGGGTTTAAGGCTCCGCTCGTCGTTGCATTGTCGGCAAAATGCCTCTTCGTTCCTCTTCCCCACGCCATCCCGATGAGAGTTTATTTCACTGTTTCTCCTCCTCCATCATGGGTTTAGGGCTTCGCTCATCCTGGAGTTGTCAAGAAAACACCTCTCCATTTCTCTTCCTGCCGCCATCCCGGTGAGTGTTTATTTCTCTATTTCTCCTCCCGACTCCATCGCAGGTTTAGGGCTTCACTCGTCCTTGCATTGTCGGCAAACTCCTCTCCGTTCCTCTTCCCCTCGCCATCCTGGTGAGGGTTTCTGTGGATGTATCCCTCAAAGGCGGGTTGAGGGTCAGAGAAGGGCTTTCTCAACATCGACAATATAGAGGTATTGGGGGTTTGTTTGTGCTAATATTTGTCATATATCTGGTGTTGTAGGGGAATTGTTGCTTGATGTCCATTTGTAACAAGTGTCTATGTGGATGGTTTGCGATGGCGTCAATTTTTTTTTTATTTTAGGGTTAGTATGGGTTGTTTGGTTGGGTATTTTTTATTTGGGTTGATGTGTATTGTTGAGTTGCATTTTTTTGATGAGGGTTTATGCAGTTGAGATGGTGATTGGGGTCTCGGATATTTCGTTGGCTTTGGCAATTAGGGTTTGTCAATTTTTTTGTTGTGGCGGTTGTTTATATGCGGTAGGTTGTGTGTTGTCTGCTTTTTGTTTCCTTGTCCACTAGTGTTGTAGGGGATTGGGTGGTATGGAAGATTTTGGGCAGCCATCTTTATTGACTGTCAAGCTTTTCAAAGGGCATTGCTTCACAGTGTCCACTAGTGTTTTGTCGGGATGATCGATGCTTCACAAGTGTACATAAATGACTTTTGTGTGTTGTGAGGTCTCTTCATCCAGGTTGTTTCCTACTTGTTTTGTCCCATCCCTGGGAGGTCGTAGCCTACACTTTTCCCATACCTTGTGGATGCCAACCATAAAGGAAGGGCATTGCGCCGAATAAACATCGATTTTGAGTTGTTGCTTGGTACTCAGGACTTGATGGGAGGGTGTCATAGCCCTGCCTACTCTCACTATAGCAGCATTACCCCTTCACATTGGGAAGCAATCAGCATGAGGTTGAGAAGGCAATGTCTATTTAAATGGCTTCCATTCTTGCTTGATGCTGTGACCTGGGTGGTGCTCCTTATATTCATTGAGGAGGAGGAAGAGGAGGGTAAGTAGTTGGTTGTCCATGTTCTGTAGCTGCAGATAGCATTGGGATGTTATGAATATCTGTCCATGTTTTTGTTTCTAATTAGGTGATCAAAGTGCAGAGGGTGTCCTTCAATAGTTCAAGCATCATCACAGGAAGCTTAGCAAATAGGTGTTTAAGAGGTAAGTTTGAATATTTGTAGCATAAGAATTGTATCCTACATTGGAGACTACATTTGAGGGAAAATGGGGTTATTTGAATGTGGAGAGTATAGGATGTTTATATCATTATGCATTAATTTCAACATTTTTCATATTATTATTGTCATGACATGCTTGACAGCCAAAACTAACTTTTAATTCTAATTGTTGAACCATGAAATCAGTGAAGTTGATGGAGGGTTAATTTTATTTTTGGGTATTAGACTGATTAATGGATCGAAATTATTCCACCTTAATCACTAGTTATAGGCCTTTCATGAATCAGATCCAGGTGAACCATCACAAAAATATAATTCATATGATAAACTTTCATTCTGTACGTACGTTAGATTTCTTACATGCTTTGTTAGTGGATGACATTTGTAAGTATTGTTTGGTATGTGGCATTATTCATGTTTTTTACTCTAAGTTAATAAAGAAAAAGCATCCCTGTTGAAAATTTCTTTCTTTGTGAAAAGTGTTTGTTCTAATATTCGGTGAGATAATCTTAGACTTCCTTGGCTTTCTGTAGATCCTGTTGGATATATATGAATTTTATCGAGCTTTCTTCATATATGTACATCTTATTTTTTACCTTTTCTAGATTGTTACCATCTTTATAATTGATTTCTTGTCATGTTTAAGTAGTTGCAGTACTGATTGTTTCAGTCCTATGGATTGATTTGTTCTCTGGTATGTGGAATCTTCAATTTTGTTTACTTTGTGTGTGTGCACTCTTGGCATGTGCTTTATACATTCCTTTGATTCTTGTTTTCCAGCAATGCTGTTGTGTGCTAGACTATTTTTTTGGGCTTTGCTCTAACGGAAGCCATTGCAATCTTTGCCTCAATGATGACCCAGTGAAGTAAAGTAAAGTCAAGTCAAGTAGCACACCCCGAGAAATGAAGTTAATAGCATTATTTATCCACAATGAAAGAAAACTTTTAATTCTAATTGTTGAACCATGAAATTAGTGAAGTTGATAGAGGGCTTAACTTTCTTTTTGGGTATTAGATTGATGAATGGATCGAAATTATTCCACCTTAACCACTAGTTGCAGGCTTTTCATGAATCAAATCCAGGTGAACCATCACGAACATATAGTTCATATGATAAACTTTCATCTGTACATTAGATTTTTTATATGATTTAGTGGATTACATTTGTAAGTATAGTTTGGTATGTGGCATTATTGATGTTTTTTACTCCAAGTTATTAAAGAAAAAGCTTCCCTATTGAAAATTTGTTTCTTTGTGAAAAGTGTTTGTTCTCATATTCAGTGAGATCATCATGGACTTCCTTGGCTTTTTGTAGATCTTGTTGGATATATATGAATTTTATCAAGCTTTCTTCGTATATGTATATCTTATCTTTTGCCTTTTTTGGATTGTTACCATCTTTATAATTGATTTCTTGTCATGTTTAAGCAGCTGCAATACTAATTGTTTCAGTTCTGTTGATTGATTTGTTCTCTGGTATGTGGAATCTCCAATTTTGTTTACTTTGTGTGTGTGCACTCGTGGCATGTGCTTCATACATTCCTTTGCTTCTTTGTTTTCCAGCAAGGTTGTTGTGTGCTTATTGATGAGGTGAGATCATGATTTTAAAAGATGTTACATTGTAGTATAGATGAAATCGCCTCGAAAACAAATAAGAATTTATTACTCGAAAACCTAAGTATCTGAGGTCGAACACAGGAAGTAAATGGAACTTATTCACTAATCTCAATAATGTAATTTGAACATTAAAGTTACTCAAAACCTAATTCAGAGTATAAATGCAAGAGTTTAGGAGTTAAAATTGTAGCAAAAATAGAAGAATTGGACGTCTGATTCTATAATCAGACGTCTTAAAAAGATATCTCTCTTTTAACTCTTATTTCCTTTCTTCTTCTTCAGCCTTCTGCCTTTGGTCATCTGCCTCTCTTCTTCCTTGTCTCTTCTTGGCTCCTTTTTTTGCTTTTGCCTTGCCTTTCTTCTTTCTCTTTCTTCTGTTGCACAGTGCCTTTCTCCTTCTTCCTCTGCGGTCTTCTTCTTATGCCTTGTTCTTTGGCCTTCTTCTTTCTTCTTCTACTCTCTTTCTCTGACTTTGATTTCTTTCTTTCTTCTTTCTTCTTCAGCCGCACCTCTGCTACAGTGCTTCTCCTTCTTTCCTTGTCTTCTTCTCTTCTGACTTCTCTTCTTTGTCGCACTCTCTTTGCTTTCTCTTTCTTCTGCTTCTCTCCTTTCTTCCTTCCTTCCTTTGCTGCGGCTAAGTCCTTCCTTCCCTTCTTGGCCTTAGCTTCAGCTGCGCCTTCCTCTTCCTTCTTTTCTTCTTCTTCCCTGCACACACTGAAGAGCAAAACCTATCCCCTACCCTCCCCCACGTCTCTCTCTCTCTCTATTTCTCTCTTCGGTATGCTCTCCCAGAGCCGAGTAATCGGGTCGAGTTTCACGTGCCCGGGTCCAAGCGCACTGGCGTGGTGTAGTGCGCGAGGAGTTCGAGGGGTAATCAGGTCGGTCAGCCAGATCCACGGGGCAAAGGTCGCGGACGAGGCAGGTGCATGTGGGCGAGGGACCTCACCCCATGTACTGGAGGCGAAGAGCTTAAAACACAAATTCAATAAATACTACACACCTGCGCTAAAGACTTCCGAGGTGGGACTAAAGTGTCCCACCTGCTTCACTCATGCGCCCGCAGGTGTCGCCTTCAATTGCCACAGCTGCGTTGCTCTCCAGCCAATTGCCTAGCTGCGTGCATGCGCAAGACCAACCCGCACTCCTAGAGCACAACACCTGGGTTGATGCGGCCTGACGCACTGCGTGCAAGCTCCTTGCTTCGTGCTTCAATGGCGACAGGTGCTCAAATCTGAAACCACTCAACACGACCTTGCGGCCTCATTAGAGCACATGGGAAGACAAAGGTGAGGCGGTGGTTGGCTGGCCGCGAGGAGGCCTAGGCGTGCATGCCTAAGTCGCTCTGTGGCCATGCTTATGGGTTTGTTCGGTGGACATTTAAGGAGGTGATGGCAGTCAATGGATGAGCGGAAGGTGATTAGTGGATGATGGCGAAGGTGGTGAGGTGTTTAGCAAGGTGTGTGGAGGTGCAGAGCGGTGGAAGTGCCTCACCGGTGGTCGGCCGAGGATGGAGAAGATAGAGGTGGTCTATGGCTGCGAGGGGTCGAAAGTGGAAATAGAAAGAGGGGAAATGAAGAGGGGAGAGAAGGGAGTAATTCTAACCTAGCTAAATGGATGAAGGGGGAGAGGAGACGGCTGGCCATACCTGCCACCACCGGAGAAGAAGATGTCCAGTGGAGGGAGAGCGGCGACGACGAAGGGGCTGGAGGCGCACGCGTAGGTGTTGCACAACTTAGAGGAAATGGTGAAGGCGGCTCTGCCACTGGTATTGTGGCAAAGTGACGAGAAAGAGGAGGACGGCTCGTCGAAGCTTTTTGGACCCTTGGTCAGAGGAGAGGAAACGAAATGGGGTGGTTCTCCAGCCCAGTCAAGTTGAAGAGATGCGACCGAAGGTGGTTGTGCTTTTATAGTCGCTGGCAAGGACTCTTGTTCTTGGAAGACAAGCTTCCAAGCACACGAGTCCTTGCCGGAGATGGAATGTAGAAGATACCCACATCTCTCGTGCATTCACACGAGAGATTGGGTGCAAATCAGACCTTGCAACCATGCTCAGATGGAAGGGAATTCCTCAGAGAATCTCCCTTCCAAATCTGGGTGGAGATCTCTGAGGAATCAGGGAGTAATCCCCCTCCATTCCTCGTCGGAGTAGGATTCCTCCCCATTAATGGAGGAGGGACCTGATTGTAAGAGTGGCAAGGAAGTTAGGGTTGTCTGTGCAATGATTTTCAAAAGTTAGGGGTCAGAATGTAATTGGGTGGACTATTTTGCAAAGTAGGTCAAGATGACCTTCCCTTAGGTCCAAATTTTGGTACAAACCTAATTTGGACCTAAGGAATCCAATGGTAAAGTTGGATTTTAGGTTTGACCATGTTTGACTGGGCATTCTACATAAAAACCCAAATTAGGTCAAATAATGAGCTAGGGCCCCAATCTAGGTCAAAATAGGTTCCAAAGACCAAATTGAAGGTTCTAGACCCTAGGGGATATTTTTACATGAATTTTAGAGGGTTTAGTTGATTTTTATCCTGACCAAAACATTGTTGAATTAAGCAAGTCTGTTTTAGGGTTATAGAATGTCATTTAATTCTTGGATTGCACAATAACCCGTTTCTGACTGAACCAACCCACTTTTTATCTTATTCAGACCATTTGACCTATGTTTTGCCTCTGATAAATCCCATTTATGTACTGCAATGGTAAAATTACAGTTTTACCCTTTGTTTCATGTTTCCTTCTCAGAACATTAATTCCTTGAATTAGGTCCTTCTCCAAGTTATGTAGGAGCTCTTATTCTCTTTCTTAGGTCAAAATGAGCTAGTTAGGGCTCATGATGAGGCTCTCATCAGTGCTAGACTATTTCATTTTGCTTTTCACCATGGAATGTTAAAAGTTAGGTTCTAGCAAATGTATTGCTTTGTTCTATCCCCAGTTCCGTGCTCTTGCAGTCACATAAGTTCTGAAATCTTAGGTCTTCCACTCATAATCACGTTACTATACTTTCTGACTGTCAGAATTCACTGTCCCAAAGTAAGACTGTCGTTTAATTGCTTGGATAAGTAATTGAAAATGTATTAGTTTAATATGGGCTATGTTCGTGTAGACTTGTGAGATTGAGACTCGCCAACATGGCCAGAGTACTATAATTTTGATGTGTCAGGTATGATTACGTTCTAAGATTTCCTGATCAAGTAAGATTTCCCTGAGAATAATGTCATAGACAATTGTAAGCAATTTACCCCAATCTAGGAGATATGGAACAAGGATCAAATGTAAAGCGAGCACCACGTTCCTCTCACTTAGTTGAAACTTGAGAGGCCAGCTATATCTTTGTTACTATTTCTAAATTTGTTGAAGGGTTAGATATGTATGTGCTTGGTTATTATGCTTGTTGATTTACATTTGAACACATGCCTTACTAAAAGATGAAATGGAGTAATCATGTTTCAGTGGAAAAAGAAGAAACATGTTTCCTTAAGAATATTATGGAGACATCATAATGTAGTAATGGTATTATACTTTGTCCGATGCTACTGAGAATATGGTTGACATTATGTGTGTTCATATGATCACTATCTCATACATGGAACACTGATTTCTTTTCTTCTCTTATGTTTTTGTTCTTTTTTTTTTGAGCAAGTTAAAAGATCATTTCATAAATAAAACACAGAAGTCCAATTTGTTAAAGCTATCCCAACATTAAGAATGGTGACATCAAATTTTTGTACGATTCTGTAGTATAATGCTCAGGAATATATATAAAAGCTTTACTTTGTGTGGTTGGGAGATGAGTTGCGTACAGCATGTGTTTCATTAAGTTGGCTATGTGGTTCTCTTTTACCTTTATTATTTTAGTTCTATCATTACTAGCCTAGTACCCAATGACCCACTTAATTTCTTCTCTTATCAATCCCCTTCCGTTGGTTTAATGTGTTGAATTAATATGTGAGTGTGGTTTATTTATGTTGCGTATTTAGTTTCAACAATGTAAACTCACATGATTTGCCAAATTGATTGGTTCTAATCATATTTGTCTTTCATTTCCGATATTGCTGATTTCATTTCTTTTAAAATCATATGTCAATGTGATTTTTATTGACCTTATATGGTAATATTCAAGCTGTCAAAATCATTAATTATATTTTCTTTGGTTTGCATGCATATTTGTTCCCGGATTTTGGCCGCTTAAAAGAGAAATGATTTCGACATGTATCTTGTATAACTATGAAAGTTCTTAAATAGTCGGTTATGTAGTAAAGGAATATGAATAACTTCACATGTTTTGAAATTACTTAATTGTATGTGAAATTTGTTTCCATAATTAATACACAATCTCTTTATTGAAAATATGATCCTCTAATATGTGCCCTCCCATTAACTTGTTGAATGAGAGGAACGAGTCATGGGATCCCCCAACCTAACCCTCCTGAAATGGAGGGTACTGATTGTACTCAGGTTAGGTCAAAGAGGGTTAAGAATTGGAGCCTTGAAATGAACTCCAAGTTGATGTTGATTTTTAGAGAACACTATGATCATGGGGATTGGGAGAGTGGATCCTTCAACAAACATGCATGGCAGGAGATTGTTCGTGAGTTTGACCAGGACACACATTTAGGTTATGACCAACACAAGCTCCTTCATAGGTGGAGGATGTTGAAGAAGTTCTATGCTTATCACCGTCTCCTTAACATGAGTGGTTAGGGCATGGATCCTACAACCATGTGCCCGGTAGCACCGATTCCAGATGCGTGGTTGGAGGTATCTTCGTTGCTTCCCCTTTTTCAGTCGATTATGATGTCTTACATAAAGTACTCATATAGCCTGATGTCAACTTTCTATATTTGTTAGTTACCTCCAAAGCTATGGAAGTTGAAGGGTAAACTGTTGAAACGAAAAATCATCGCAAACGAAAGTTGAGTTTTGAAAATCCATCGTTGTAGTGCGATTTGCGAGAAAAACCGTCAACAGATAAATTTAATCGAAAGTTGAAAAGAATTTCGGGTCGAACACAGGGAAGAGGATGTTTGATTAAAAAATGTGTTTGTTTTATTGTCACGAAGTAGATTAATTGGTCGAATTGAATCTCAACTAGCTATCTACTTAACGAATAAATAATAGAAGAAAGAGAGAGAATATTACAAACAAAGAAAAAATAGAGATAGAATAAACATGGATTTCATTACCATAGATCAATGTTCATTACAAGTACTTGCTACAACTACTCGCTACACTAGAAAGCAGGAAACCTACACTAGAAAGTGGAAAATCTACACTAGAAAGTGATAAAAGAAGGTGGAGAGAAGTTATCCTCTTCGACGACTGCTTGGAGGACTAGCCACAACGATGGAGCGCTAGGATGAAGGTGGTGAGATGCGGGACGAAGGAGAACGATGAAGGACGGTGGAGAACGGGGTAGGATGACGTCGTAGCAGGATCCACTTCCTGAATGGCAGTGAGAGGATCACCACGGAATGCTCCACGAACAGGGTGAGAAGGTGGAAAAATTATATTTTTAACTCTAATAGAGCCTCCCAGGTTTGGGACAAGCTCTTAGAGATTTGGAAGGGGTGAGAGGAGGAAGGGATGAGAATTTGAGTGGTAGGGGTTTCCTTTAATAGTTGTATGGATTGAGGGCAATTTGGACATTTTACACTTGAAAACATTAATTCAGGGTCTTTAATGATGGATAAATCTGTCACTAAAGACCCCAAACGTGGGCGTAGGTCGCACACATGCCACTCCTCCTCCTCTCCTCGTGCCTCAACGCCTGCGCATGTCCAAAGGCTCTCAGCCATCCGATCAAGCAATCGGACAGCTTAAAAGCCATCCTACTAATTCTGCTTCAATGTTCCCAACGCCCGCACATGCGATTGCGCATAGGCTTGGGCGTCCAATCTCATGTGCGCCCACCTGTGCATCTGGTGCAGCCAAGTAGCTGCTTCTCCACCACCCAATGTGCATCACACGGCTGACATCAATCACCCGTGCCCCCCCACTCAATTTGAGGCTCGCGGGGCTCAAACCTGCGCCTCTTCTTCTGCACAAGGTGCTTCACCAACACGCCAAGAGACTTCTTTGTTGCGCGAAAGGCTTTATGCTCAGCCAATCTTAGCTGTTGGATCTTCATCCAACGACCGAGATCTCTCATTGTGGAGGCTTTCATGAGTCGGGTGGAGTGATGTAGCCATGATTGGGCAGCTGAGATGGCACCACATGGTGCCATCTTAGCCATCCAACTTCTTTATCTTGTAGATGGTGCCATGGATGTCAAATTAGACCGATTTCCACACCGTTGGGCTGCGATCGTTGATCCAAACCCATCCGTGTGGTTGGATTTGTCATCTGAAGTGCAGATTTACATCATCTTAGCCCTTGATCTCTGATCTTCCTTGGATTATATATGATACTACGGAAGTTCGATCAAGGCAATCTTGGAGTCGTTGAACTCCGATCATCACCCTGATTAAATCCATATGGTTGGATCTTCAATCCGAGACCCCGATTAAATGTTGCCCTATCACCTGACCATAAAAAGGAGAAATTAACCTAAATTTTATACAATCTATCCTAAATATAAGATGATACATGTTATGCAATATTTATAATGTATAATGCAACTATATGCCTAAGAACGTGTAAAAATAGACGAATTATGTGATATAAACATGTTTACATCATATCCCCATGCCTATCTTTTACTAGTCCCTAACAAAACTACATGCTCTTTATAAAAGAATTAGGTCAGATTTCTTGGGCAATAGTTATTTTTCAATACTTATGAATTTCAACTACGACCTGAACTACAGAGACACAATAGCGCCCGAGTATCTGCCAAAATACAGGCAGCCTCAAGCCCTCACCTTATTCAAAGAAGGATCTTTTTCTTCTTTTCTTCTTTTCTAATTTTTTGGATTTTTGAGTTTAGGGTTTCGGAGCAGAATTCTACGGCCACTCAACCCACCTAAGACTCAAAGAGAACCCTAAGTTCTAAGCATCTTTGTGTGAAATGTGATAGACTCACTGATCGGCGATTAGAATAGACTTCAGATTTCTACCACCCTAGGTGACCTTGAAAAGAAATTCTGCCTAAAAGTGTATCTATTCGACCGGTAGCTTTCTCTCTACTTTTATTTTTATGGGGTCAACATAAGGGCAAACCCAGTGTTTATCTCCCTAGCTTATTCTACTTCTCCGCTTCTTCTTAAGTGTTTTGGAATTATACGTGCATTTCTTGAGCTGGGTTCTGGACAACCTACCAATGGGTTGTTACCCACAATAACTTGCCAACCATACTTGTGCGGTGAAGTGTTGCTTATTTCTTTTTTCTTTTCTTTTCTCCTTTTCTATTTTTTTTCTTTTCTTTTTCAATATTTTTCTTTCTTTTTCTTTTTAGTAGGTCTTCCTTGATCTAAGATTTACCTAAAGGCAGCAGGAAAAGAATGGTCGTGTGACTAGGCTCTGGACAACCTACCAATGGGCTGTTACCCACGATAACTTGCCTGCCATACCACCCTAGAAGGTTCATTAGCTACCCAATTTCCATTAAAATCGTCAAAAAATGAGTCAGTGCGAAAAGTGTGTAGATGCTTAGACTTAAAATCCCCTCAAATCAGAGGGCAGGTTGATAAGTCGTGTACTTATCACCCCAACTTATTTAACAAAATTAGAGATAAATTCATAATGAGGAGGACACGATAAACAAATCTACATTTTAGTAAACACCCAAGCTAATTAAGGCCGAAGACCTGAAGGGTCTAAGTGTTCAAGTCATACAGTTTTATTTCCTAAGATTGAAAATTTTCTAAAGCCTAAGTTCTCTTTCCTAATTCCATAATATTTTTTTTAATAATAAAGAGAAAATAAAAAAATCTACGAAGTTAATAAGATAATTCAGAGATGAATATCCACCCCGCCATGCCTATCTAATGCAATGTCCTCATTGTATTAAAAAGACATGAAACAGAGTAGAGTAGAGTAGAAAGCACCTGAATAGCTTGAATAACAGGTCAGCTCTGAGATGAAAAGAAACTATATACGTGCTGAATTTAATGCCTTCAGCTAGGCGCACTATTGAAAGAAGAAATAAAAAATTCATAGGTGTAGGTCATAATAAGAATGAGAAAATTTAGCTTTGGACTTGCCAGGAGAAGACGTCCACAGATGTGGACCAGATTGTGGTGCAGACTCATACCCCATGGTCAAGTATATCTAAGGTTCTGGATAAAAATTATCTAAAACCTTATAACAACATGCAAGCGAGGTCGGGCCTGCGATTTGTGAGGATGCAATCCAAGTCCAAAAAGTCGGATAACAGAGAGATTAAGCTTAAAAGGATAATCAATGAATTTGTACTTGGGTTGGACATCCTCTAAATCAAAGATGTCATAAGGGTCCTGGTAGAAGGTTGGTGGTTTCAGATAAATAGGCACCCTTAGACTTGGTCTTTTACTTCCTCCGTAATTGGCTTCCCAAATCATCATTTCCCAATTCCTATCATCCTCAATCAGAATTTTGAATTCTGGGACCTCCTGCATATTAATCACCCCATCTAAAATGTCTAAGTCCAAGATTTGTTGCTGAATCAGAATTAACTTGGGTGTAGTGATCTGAAAAACAAAATCATCAATATACTCAAAGTTGTGTAGTTGAGGAATGGGGCTTTGAATTGAATCCTTCATGAAATCAGGATCTGAATCCATCATGTGAGCCCCAACAGGATCAATTTCCTCAGTTATTGGGCCATCATATGATTCATCAAATTCCTCAGGCCTAGTCATCTCACAAAAATCGTATGTTCTAAACTCAGGTGAGACTTCGCATAATGATTCTTCACCTTCAGAATCAAAGAAATCTAAATCTGCATTGATGTATGTCTCAAAATCAATCACTTTCTGATTCATGGAGGCATACGTTTCCTCATTCCCCGACTTAGGGATCTTAAGTGAAGTAATCAATTTATCCTTATTTGATTGCTCTAGAACAGCCTGGTCAACCCTGGTCTCGTAAAATGTGTCTCCCTACAGGTGCCTAAGCAGATTCTGACATCGACTCTCCCATCAAGGGTTCATCCTAGGAATCCTCCCAAGATTAGACTAAAGCAATCACAAATCTCATCCTCAATTTGGATAACTTCCCAAGTAAAAACTCACCCGAGCCCTTATCCTTAACATCCTGAAGCCAATCCAACAGATACTTGTTAAGATCATCAATCATTTTAATCAGGGGCTCCAATTCTTCAAGGCAAGGTGTTGGCTGAGCTTCTAAATATTGTATGATATTCCTTAAGTTAGCCAACACCTTATCTTGGACCTGGTTAACCTGAACCAAATGATTTGGTTCAGGGTTGGGCAGGTTTGGGTTCAGTGTAGGGGAGTCAATGAACTGAGGTTCTTGATACCCTCCCTGATAATAGGTCATTTCAGGTTGTGCATAAGGAGGCGATGACCTATAAGTAGTGTAATCTGTGGAAGGGTAGGGATCAACATATCCATCTTGATTGTAGATCATATTGAGGGCAGTGATTTATAATCGATGTAGCTCAGAGAAGGATAAGAATCAAGATTATGGTGTCCAGGGTTAAACCCTAAACACGGAGGTCCGGAGCTGTATTCCCAATCAGGATTATCCCAACTAGAAGATGGATGAGAATAAGTCTGGTTCGAATAATAATCATTTTGGGAATAAGTAGTGGTAGGAGGGTAGGAGTGGAAGTGCGAATAGGATGTGGAAGGATCCATGATAGAACGGGAGGAAGAAAGGTGCCCTGCAATACAAACAAACAAACCTATCCTTAAGTGGGCTAGTCTGAAGACCTACAGACTCCCATAACCCATCTTGAGATAAAGAAACGATTTGATCTACTTCTTTCCGGTCAATCAATCAGTTAAAGGGAGGGGTTGGGGAGAAGGTTCTTCCTTTGGCTTGCACTTTCAATTCCTAGTGTACTCCCCAGCCTCGATCGTTTAATTCTGCTCCCCTAGCTAGACATCAGATTGAACAGTAGAAACAGACTAATTGAAAATAATCTCGATTTAGACTCCGAAGAGCGAGTCCAATCCTTAAGGCCAACATCTACTCTGTTTTAATTAGGGTTAGGTTTGAATGTGCTTTGGAATGTGATGAGCCCTTTATCTAAGTTGTGCCCTTAATGATTAATTGATATGTGTGTGCGTGTACAACCAATGGTTTTCAAGCACGACTTTTTTTTTGGATGTGGTGAATTTCAGGGTTTAAATCTTGCTTAGTAGCTTTTAGGATTCAACTTTAAGTGTATTCAATCAAGTTCAGTTGGCACACCAAGTTTTGAAAGCACAAATGAAGATGTTTTCCTTTACAGCTTAAAAGAATGTGGAGTGCCTGGTAAATCCCTAAAAGTTGAACCTATGTGGTAGCTACTTGATGAGTTGATTTTAATTGAAGTGATGCGACCCAAATAACTCAAACAATTGGCCTGATGCACCACTTAATTAGGCACACAAGTGATTACTTAATCTGATTTCTACTCAATTATGTGTTGATGAGTGTACTGGTCCTAAAGATCGGGTTACCAGTTGGGTATGAAAAATCAGAAGAGGTTGTGTACCTCTGTGAGATTTTTTTTTAATTTTTTCTTTATATGCGGAGGGTAAGGTGAGTGGAGGTGACAAACAAACAATCAAAACTACCCTTAAAGTTTACGCAAATTCCTAGGTTAATTAGGGTTTGTGTTATTAGGTGATGGAATGAAATCTAGTGGGTGGGGAGGTGGGGGTAAACTTACAAACCCTTCAACCGCACTTTACTCCAATCTACCGCTTTTGCCCGTCTCGTGAGAGTACCTACAATAACAATAAGGAGAGAAGTGAGGTAAGTGATAAGTAAGTCGGGAAAATGCGAAAAATCAAAGAGCATTGCCTCCCTAGCAATGGCGCCAAAATGTTGAAGCAGAAAATCATCACAAACGGAAGTTAAGTTTTGAAAACCCGTCATTGTAGTACGATTTGCGAGAAAAATCATCAACAGATAAATTTAACCGAAAGTCAAAAAGAATTTTTGGTCGAACACAGGGAGGCAGACGTTTGATTAAAAATCGCATTTGTTTTATTATCACGAAGCAGATTAATGGGTTGAATTGAATCTAAACTAGCTATCTACTTAAAGAATAAATAATAGAAGAAAGAGAGAGAATATTACAAATAAAGAGAAAATAGAAATAGATAAACATGGATTTCATTACCATATGGCAATGTTCATTACAACTACTCGCTACACTAGAAAGCAGGAAATCTACACTAGAAAGCGGTAAAAGAAGGTGGAGAGAAGTTATCCTCCTCGACAGCTGCTTGGAGGACGAGCCGCAATGACGGAGCGTCCAGACGAAGGTGGTGAGATGCGGGACGAAGGAGAACGATGAAGGACGACGGAGAACGGGGCAGGACGACGTCATGGTGGTATCCTCTTCCCGAATGGCGATGAGAGGACCACTGCGGAATGCTCCACGAACTAGATGAGAAGGTAGAAAAATTATATTTTAAACTCTAATGGAGCATCCCGGGTTTGGGACAAGCTTTTAGAGCTTTAAAGGGGGTGAGAGAAGAGAGGAAGGGATGAGAAATTCGAGTGGTAGGGGTCTCCTTTGTAGGGATTGAGGGCAATTTGGACATTTTACACTTGAAAACATAATTCAGGGTCTTTAGTGACAAATTTAAGCATCACTAAAGACCCCAAACGTGGGCGAAGGTTGTGTGCACGCCGCGCCTCCTCCTCTCCCCGTGCCTCAACCCCTGTGCATGTCCAAAGGCTCCCTACCATCCTGCCACTTCTGCTTCAATGCGCCCAATGCCTACGCATGTGATTGTGCGTGGGCTTGGGCGTCCAATCTCACGTGCGCCCGCCTACGCATCTGGTGTGACCTCGTAGCTACTTCTCCATTACCCGATGTGCATCACACGGCTGACATAAATCGGCCGTGCCCCCTACTTAATTTGAGGCTCGTGGGGCTCAAACCCGCGCCTCTTCTTCTGCACAAGGTGCTTCACTAACGCGCCAAGCGACTTCTTTGTCGTGCGAAAGGCTTTGTGCTCAGCCAATCTTGGCCATTGGATCTTCATCCAATGACTGAGATCTCTCATTGCAGAGGCTTTCATGAGTCGGGTGGAGTGATGCAACCATGATTGGGCGACTAAAATGGCACCACGTGGCGCCATCTTAGCCGTCCAACTTCTTTGTCTTGTAGATGGTGCCATGGATGTCGGATTGGACCGATTTTCACGTCATTGGGCTGCGATCGTTGATCCGAACCCATCTGTGTGGTCGGATTTGTTATTTGAAGTGTGGATTTACACCATCTTGGCCCTTGATCTCTGATCTTCCTCGAATTATATCTGATACTATGAAAGTCTGATCAGGGCAATCTTGGAGTCGTTGAACTTAAATCATCGCCCTGATTAGATCCGTACAGTTGGATCTTCAATCCGAGTCCTTGATTAAATATTTCCCTATCACCTGACCATAAAAAGGAGAAATTAACCTAAATTTTATGCAATCTATCCTAAATGCAAGATGACGCATGT
Source organism: Thalassia testudinum (assembly GCA_037157565.1). Lineage (NCBI taxonomy): Eukaryota > Viridiplantae > Streptophyta > Magnoliopsida > Alismatales > Hydrocharitaceae > Thalassia > Thalassia testudinum. Next base: position 155,461,588 of record JAZHRO010000031.1, read on the forward strand.
TATGCAATATTTATAATGTATAAAGTAACTATATGCCTAAGAACATGCAAAAATAGACAGTTTATGTGATATAAACATATTTACATCATAAACCATTTCCATTCTATGACGACGTTAACCCCATTATTGGTAAGGACATCGCAGCGAGAGAGCATGCGATATCGTCAAACCATCTTTTATATTCGTCTGAGGAGACACCCACCCCTTACATCCCCTCAGATCCACTTATTGCATCTACAAATCCTCAATTGTTTCAATTCATACATCCGTTGTACGATGATAGTTTGAATGACCATCATTTTATCTTTGAGGAGCTTCTTTCTTCTAGTGATCCACGAGTTGAGGGTGATTTTGGGATAGGGTCTTCAATAAATCCAATCCCAAATGCTCAACCACCTCCTACTCAATCTACACCATCACCAGTGAACCCTACTCAAGACCGTGGTAAAAGGCCAAGCGGTGAAGGGAGTTCAAGTGGTGGGAAGAGGCGTCGCTCAACTTCAAAAAATGCCATGCCGAAAGGAATAGAGGAGACCAACTCTTTGCTCAAGAAAATTGTTGATCACCACATTGCAAAGTCTAAGAAGGTTGAAAGGAGTGATGAGATTAGTCGTTGTCTTCAAATCGTTAAGAAGCGCATAGCGTTCCTCTCCCCTTCTGATGTAGTTCTCCTGCAACAGCATTTCTCTAGGAGTCGGAACCGCAACGTCTTCATTAATGTCGTCGACATTCCTGAGGCATTCTACGATTGGTTGCAGCGTATTCTTCAAGGGCCATAAAGTCAATCCTTATTGCTTTTGGTGTTGAACCTGAGCAGCATAATGGTTTTTGTAGTTGTACTGGTGAAGCATGATTTCCTTTCTTATATCCCGATCGTCATTGCTTTTAGTACTTTATTTTATTTGCTATTTATCATATGCTTCCATTTCCTTTGTTATGTAATATGTGACAAACATGTTATGGAACTTTGTTATGTTTCGAGTTATGTTCGTGTTTTTTGACTACTACAAAATATAATCGCATATCCTATGTCAATTATTTTAGGATATTGTTACTAGGTAATTACAGTTGCACATACATTTTGTCGTTGCCTCGTATAAAACTTGCACTATCGTGAATGCTATATTTCAGGAATGTGTGACTCAAATTCCTCAGACGGTAGTAAAAGTTCCTCACAATCATCCGATTCATTAAGTGAGAACTCTATTCATGATACTATGGAGTTCTCCGAGGATGAGGAGATGGCTATCGTCGAGTTTCTCCTACTAGTAGTTGTAATGCATCAATGATACCCACCCCCACCTCGAAGAATCCCTCGAAACACGAATCCCATGATAGGTCACTTATGGGTCCATGGCATTCTTTATCACCCAGATCCCAAGCAATGTAAGGATGAATTTCATATGCCGAAGGAAGCATTTTGGACTTTTGTTGATTTGCTAAAGGAACGAACTACTCTCACGAACACTCGTAATGCAACGGTAGAGGAGCAATTGGCAATATTCCTCTATTTTGGGATATGGCAATTCGAACCGCCATCTGATGGAGAGGTTTCAGCATTCAGGGAAAACAATTAGTCGATTTGTAAATCGAGTTGTAAAACAAATCCTCAAATTGAAGCATTTCTTTATCACGTTACCTAGAGTTGATGCACCTATTCCTCCTGAGATCAGCGAGAACCCGAAGTTCTTACCTTACTTTCAAGTACATTCTAACTTCCTATACATAATAGTTAACTGTATGTTTGAATAATTCATAAATCAAACAAAATTTCCTGCATGATAGGACGTTGTTGGTGCCATAGATGGCTGCCACATAAAAGTGACAGTTGAGAATGATGAATAAGGTAGATTTCGCTGCAGGAAGCAGTTTCCCTTACAAAATGTGATGGCTGCCGTTAACTTTGATATGCATTTTGCATATGTTGTTACTGCATTCGAGGCTTCCACAGCTGACATGCGAGTCATCAACTGGGCTATTAATGTCAGTAACTTTCATCTCCCTCAAGGCAGAAGATACTTGGTCGACTTAGGCTATGCAAATACATATAGGTTTTTGGCCCCCTACAGAAGATTCCCTTCCATCATGTACTACTTTCATATATGAAATTTAGTAATGTTGCAATTTCTCAGGGAAATTATCGAAATTCAATCCTGAAAATGGAGATCACACCACGAGGCCTTGTGTAAATGTTTTTCTTCATCACATTAAATATGACATATCGGGTTGTAATTAACAAAATTGTCTTCGTTATGATATACAATTAAATATTAACCCTCAATGAAAAATCCTTTTCAAATTCATCTATTTCCTACAGTTCAAATTCACAGGATATGGAGATTGCACCAAGATGTGGACACATTTGGAGCCACGGCAAGAGGTGCTAATGTACTGATCTTTGCAATCTAGTGTTACAGGAGTGCATGGGTGGCAAGGAGACTACACTGCGTAGGTTGTATTATGTTTATCCTTAGAGTATTGGGGTAAGTATGGTAAGGGAATTTTCCATTCACAGGATTTCCTTGTACACATTAGGTAATAGCCCCATTTATGTGGGTTATAGGGATGCGGCTATCGGGTCTGTTGTGGTTGTAAGTACCTCTATTTTGATAAAATAAAATTATGTTTTATTGTGAACTAATCTTTCGGGATCACGCTCACACAAATCAAGTCAATTATCCTCCATGTGGATTAAAGTGAAGATTATCTTTAGGCAATGTAATTCTTTTATATTTCTTGAGTTTAGAATTATTGTAAGGAACCTCTAGATTAAAGACAAACCTTTCTAAATTGTAAAATAAACATCTAAATAATATTGATCGACCAAAATATTATAATTGACTAATAAAATAAGAATATTGATCAACCAATTTAACCTAACGGTCAAATTTGATTTTCCCGCAATTGATCAACCAATTAAATATTTGATCGATCAGCAATTGATCGACCAATCAAGTTAATTGATCGACCAAAATGAAAATTGATCGACCAATTAAGTAAATTGATCAACCAATTTGGTTTGAATGATTTTTCTCAACATTCTAAAAATGCTCTGTTTTCACTTATAAATATGGCTCCACACCCCTCATTCAAAACACACTTTCAAAGAGAAATCCATATAGAAAAATTGCTCTCGTGCTTTCTCTCCAAGTGCTTTTGCACTTCTATTTTCATGCTTTCCAAAGCACGTAGATTCGAACCTCTACAAAAATCTGGTTTGACTTTCATTGAGGTTCCATAGGATTATATTGTTTTATTTTACTTGTTGCTTTGATTACGGATCCTAGCTATTGGGAGAAATCCGTTGTTATTGTTGTTCTTATTGTGCTTCTCTTCAGATTAGTAAGAGAAGGGATCATTGTAAGAGGTTGTGTCACCCTCCTTCAAGTGGTACGTTAGTGGATTGACTAGCATTGCCTAGTTGGGAAAATCCTAAGCTGAGAGGCTTAGGTAGTGATTTTTCCCCGGGAAGGGTTTCCACAATAAATCTTTGTGTATATTGTGGATTGTTTTTTATGCCATATTTTTTTACAATTGATATTACTCTTGATCTTCTGTTTGTGGCCAAGTAAGATCCGCAGGCAACCCTCTCAGTGCTGATCGTGAGCCTTCGATTTTGGAAAACCTGTCATTGTAGTTCGAAAGCGAAGAATTCGTGTTCAACAAATAAAATTTATACCGAAATTAAAATTCCGGGTCGAACACAAGGAGGCGAACGTTTGATTTAAAAACTATGCGTTTCTTTTTATTTGTCACAGAATAATTAAATTTAAAACTATCTAATTATTTACAATAAATAGAAGAGAGAGAGAGAGTAAGAGAGAAAGAGAATATTACACAGAGAAATCAAAATGAGATGTAGAATAAACAAGGAATTTTTCATTGAGGAGATTGTTCATTACAACTAGAAAGTATAAAACAATTACTCTAGAAAGCGATAAATTTACTCTAGAAAGCATTAAAAGAATGGAGGGAGAAATGTCCTCGACAATTGCTTGGAGGACAAACAAAACTACACTAAAATGCAGTAAATCTATACTAGAAAGCAGTAAAAAGAATAGGGAGAGAGAAATCCTCCTCGACGGTTGCTTGGAGGACGAGCTGGACAGGACGACGCCTGGACGAAGGAGAACGAAGCAGGACGAAGGAGGACGAAGCAGAAGAACGGGAACGAAGCAGCACACTGTCGTCGTCGCAGGATCCACTTCCGAAGGGGAACGAAAATTGGACTTTATCTCGCGAGAAGTATCCCGGGTGTGGGGCAAGCTTCTCTTGAGCTTTGGAGGGGTAGAGAGGAGAAGGAAGGGATGAGAATTTCGTATGGAGGGGGTCTCCTTTTATAATTGCAAGGAGTGGGGGAAAATGGACATTACAACTTCAAAATAATAAATGAGGGGTCTTCAGTGACGGATAAATCCGTCACTAAAGCCTCGATGTAGGCGTAGCTTCCGCGCCCACGCGCGCCGCTTCAGCTGCCCGCGCGCTCAACGCTATCGCACGCACAACGATCCTCAGTCGTCCGATCGCAAGATCGGACGGCTTAAGATGCGTCTCCGCCCGCTGCGTTGCGCGCCCGCCCGCATGCGATCGCGCGTCAGCGTCGCGCGTTCAATCGGCGTGGACGCTATTGGGCGCGCGCAGCCGTCCGATCTCCATCTGACGCTCCACCCGCGCCCAATCGCCCGCACCTCCAGCCCTCTGCTGCGGCTCGAACCCGCTCCCGCTGGTCGCGTAAGCTCGCTCGACCGCTGCGCTACGGGGCGCGGATGGTCGAGCGGACGCTTTTAAGCGTGGCCGACCACAGCCGTTGGATCAAGATCCAACGGCGGAGAGCGAGCGGGTACAGGGCCTTCATAGAATGCGCGCGGCCGTTTGGGCGGTCGAGATGGCGCCACGTGGTGCCATCTTGGCCGTCCATCTTCTGGAAGTTGTAGATGGTGCCACGGATGTCGGATTGACTTGATTTTTGCATCATTAGGCTGCGATCGTCGATCCGAATTCATCCGTGCGATCGGATTTGTCATCTGAAGTGCGAATTTTCACCATCCTGGCCCTTGATCTTCTAGGGTTCCCCGATCACTATCTGATGCTACGGATGTCTGATTAGGACAATCTTGGAGTCGTTGAACACCAATCGTCACCCTGATCACATCCATACGGTTGGATCTTTGATCCGAGGCCCCGATAAAATGTTTGCCCTGTCCAAGCACATAAAAGGAGACAATTAACCTCCATTTTATTCAAACTACTCTAAATGCAAGATGATGCATGTTATGCAATATTTATATCATGAAATGCAATCCTATGCTTAAGAACATGCATAAATAGACATTTTAAGTAGTGTAAATGTGTTTACATCATACCCCCATGCCTATCTTTTGCTAGTCCCTAGCAAAAACTTTATGTTATTTATAAAAGAATTAGGTTGGATTATTTGGACCTAAGTTATTTTCAATCATTAAGAAATTGTCTACTTAGGAACTGAACTTTCAAAGGCACAACAGTGTCCGGGTATCAGCCAAAATGCAGACCGCCTCAAGCCCTCGCCTTATTCAAAGAAAAATTTCTTTTTCTCTTTTTACTCTTTTCTAATTTTTTTTTTGGATTTTCAAATTTTAAGGTTTAAGAGTTGCTTTCTATGGCCATTCAACTCACCCAAGATTTGATGAGAACCCTAAGTTTTAAGCATCTTATTGTGATTGTGATAGACTCGTTGACCGGCAATTAAAACGGATTTTGGATTTCTACGCCTCTAGGTGACCTAAAAAAGAATTCTTCCTAAAGGTGTATCTTTACAACCGGTAGCTTCCTCCCTACTTTTATTTTTTTTACGGGGTCAACACAAGGGTGAATCCAATGTATATCTCCCTGATTTATTTTACTTATCCGCTTCTTCCTAAGTGTTTTGGGAATTTTTAGTGCATTTTCTGAGCTGGGTTCTGGACAACCGGTCGATGAGCTGTTACCACCGACAACTTGCCGGCCATACTCATGCGGCGAAGTGTGGCTTTTTTTTTTCTTCTTTTCTCCTTTGATTTTTTTTTCCTTTTCTTTTTTTTTTTAAGTAGGTGGCTTCCCTGGTCTAAGATTTACCTAAAGGCAGCAAAAAGAGAAAGGTCTAGTGACTGGGCCATGGACAACCTACCTATGGGTTGTTACCCACGATAACTTACCAGCCATATCACCCTATAAGGTTCATTAGCTACCCAAATTCCGTTAAAATCGTCGAACAACGAGTCAGTGTAAAGAAAGTGTGTAAATACTTAAAACTCAAAATTCCCTCAAATCAGAGGGCAGGTTGATAAGTCGTGTACTTATCACCCAAACTTATTTATTCCAATCATAATAGAATTAAGATGGCGAGGACTCAAAGACAAATCCACATTTTAGTGGATACACAGGCTAATTAAGTCCAAAGACCTGAAGGGTCTTTGTGTTCAGATCTTGATGTAGTATTTTCTAAGATTGAAAATTTTCTTAAACCCAAATTCTCTTTCCTAATTCCGAAATTTTTTTTTTTAAATAAAACAAATCTACGAAGCTGACGAATCAATTCAGAGATGAATATCCACCCCTCCATGCCTATCTAATGCAATGTCCTCATTGTATTAAAAAGACATAAAACAGAGTGGAAAAGCGAAGAAAGCACCTGAATTGTGTGAATGTCAGGTCCGCTCCGAGATGAAAACTAAGAAAAACTGTATATATGCTGAGTTTAGTGCCTTCAGCTAAGCACACTATACAAAGAAAAGAAATGAAGAATTCACAAGTGCAGGTCAGAATTAAAATAAACAGAAGAATCTTCCAACCTGTCAATAGAGGTCCACAGATGTGGACCAGATTGTGGTGCAGACCCATCCCCCATAATCAAGAATATCTTAGGTTCTGGATAAAAATTACCCAGAACCTAAAATCAGAATGCAAGCGGGGACGGGCCTACGATTTATGAGGGTGTAACCCAAGACCAAAAAGTCGGGTTACAGAGAATTGAAGCTCAAAAGGATAATCATTGAATATGTGCTTGAGTTTGACATCCTCGAAACAAATGTCGTAAGGGTTCTGATTTGATGGTTTCAACTTAAAAGGAACCCTTCGACTCAATCTTCTATTTCCTCCAAAATTAACTTCCCAAATCAGAACTTCCCAACTCCTATCCTCCTCATTCAGCATATAAAATTCCAGGACCTCTTGTAAATTCATCACCCCGTCTGAAATCTCCAAGTCTAAATGATGTGGTAGAATCAAAATTGACTTGGGTCTAATTATCTCAAAATTAGAATCATCAATAAGCTCAACAGGGTGTAACTGATAATCAGGGCATTGAATTGATTTCTCCAGAAAATGCGATTCTGGATCCGTAATGTGTGCCCTAATAAGATCAGTTTCCTTAGTTATTGGGCTATAAAATGATCTATCAGATTCCTCAGGCCCAATCATCTCACAGAAATCGTGTTCAGAAAACTCACGTGAGACTTCGCAACTTAAATCTTCACCATCAGGATCCGTATCAATGTATGTCCCAAAATCATTTATCACTTTCTGTTCCAAGGAGACATACGTTTCCTCGTAACCCGATTTAGGGATCTCAGGTGAAGAAATCAGATCATCCTTAATTGGTTGCTTTAACTCAATCTGGTCAGCCTCGTAACATGTGTCCCCCCCAACAGGTGCCTAAGCGGGTTCTGTCATTGGCTTTCCTGAAGAGGGTTCATCCTGGGAATTATTCCAAGATTGAATCAAATCAACCACGAATCTAATCCTCAATTTCGCTAATTTCCCGAGTAGAAACTCACCCGGGTTCTTATCCTTAACATCCTGGAGCCAATCCAACAAAGACTTGTTTAAATCATCAATCATTTCAATTAGGGGCTCCAATCTCTCAATGCAAGGTATTGGCTGAACTTCTAAAGATTGAATGGTATTCCTCAAGTTTGCCAGAACCTTATCTTGAACCTGGTTAACCTGAACCAAATGAGTCGGTTCAGGGTTGGGCGGGTTTGGGCTCAATGCAAGGGAATTAACGAATTGAGATTCGTTATACCCTTCCTGATAATAGGTCATTTCAGATTGTTGAAAAGATGGTGATGACCTAAAGGAAGTGAAATTAGAGGATGGGTAAGGATCGGTGTATCCTTCTTGATTGTAGATCGTATTAGGCTGTTCATGAAAGGACGACGATCTATAATCGATGTAGCTCTGAGAAGGATAGAAATCAAAATGAAAGTGTTCAGGGTTAGACCCTAAACACGGAGGTCTGGAATTGTATCCCCAATCCGAATTATCCCAACTAACTAATGGTTGATTACAATACGAGTTGGGATAATCGTCATGTTGAGGATAATTCACAACAAGAGGGAAAGAGCGGGAATGCGTGAAATATGTGGAAGGATTCATGAGACACGGGAGGAAGAAAGGCGCCCTGCAATACAAACAATCAAACCTGTCCTTAAATGGGTTAGCCTACAGACCTACAGACTCCCAAAACCCGTCTTGAGATAAAGGAACGATTTGATCTACTTCTGTATGTTCAATCCAACCAGTTAGAAGGAGGGACTGGGGAGAAGGTTCTTCCTTCGGCTTGCGCCTCCGGTTCCTAGTGTACCCCCCAGCCACGATCGTTTGACTCTGCTCCCCTAGCTAGACATCAGATTGAATAGTAGAAACAGACTAATCGAAAATAATTTCGTTCTGGGTTCTGAAGAGCGAGTCCAATCCTTAAGGCCAACGTCTACTCTGTTTTATTTAGGGCTAGGTTTGAATGTGCTTTGGAATGTGATGGGCCCTTTAAATGGGTTGTGCCCTTAATAATTGATTGATTTATGTGTGCGTGCACAACCAGTGGTTTTCAAGCAAGATTATTTTTGATGTGGTGAATTTTAAGGTTCAAATCTTGCTTAGTAGCTTTTAGGATTCAACTTTAGGTGTTTTCAAACAGGTTTCGTTGGCACACCAGGTTTTGCAAGCACAGGTGAAGATGTTTTCCTTTAAAGTTTAAAAAGAATGTGGAGTGCCTGGTAAATCCCTAAGAGTTGAACCTAATTGGCAGCTACTTGATGAGTTGATTTTAATTGAAGTGGTACGGCCCAAACAACTCAAACAGCTGACCACAAATGCACCACTAAGTTGGGCACACAAAGATGGTTAACCTAGAATGATTTCTACTCTTTTATGTGTTGCTTTATGTGTACCGGTTCCACAGATCAGAACCCGGTTGAGTAGAAACAAATCAATTAGGTTAAGTGCCTTTGAATGTGGGTGTATGTTGTGTGTTTGTTGAAAATTACCCCACAAAATTATCTTTTTTTTTTTATATAAATGAAGGTGGAATGAATGTGAGTGAGAATCCAAACAACCAAACTATTCCTAGGATTTATGCAAACACCTAGGTTAATTGGAATTTGGATTCAATGTGGCGAATGAAATCTATGGAGAGGGAAAGAATGGGGGATAACTTACAAAACCTTCCACAGCACTTTACTACAATCTACCGCTTTTGCTCGTCTCAAAAGAGTACCTACAATTACAATAAGAAAGGAGAAAAGTGAGGTAAATGATTTGTAAGTTACAAAACGCGAAGAGAAATCAAAGAGCGTCGCCTCCCCGGCAACGGCGTCAAAATGTTGAACGCTTACGAATCGCTACGCTAACGTGTTCGGTTTTGGAAAACCTGTCGTTGTAGTTCGAAAGCGAAGAATTCGTGTTCAACAAATAAAATTTATACCGAAATTAAAATTCCGGGTCGAACACAGGGAGGCGGACGTTTGATTTAAAAACTACGCGTTTCTTTTTATTTGTCATAGAATAATTCAATTTAAAACTATCTAATTATTTACAATAAATAGGAGAGAGAGAGAGTAAGAGAGAAAGAGAATATTATACAGAGAAATCAAAATGAGATGTAGAATAAACAAAGAATTTTTCATTGAGGAGATTACTCATTATAATTAGAAAGCATAAAACAACTACTCTAGAAAACGATAAATTTACTCTAGAAAGCATTAAAAGAATGGAGGGAAAAATGTCCTCCTCGACGATTGCTTGGAGGATGAACAAAACTACACTAGAAAGCAGTAAATCTATACTAAAAAGCAGTAAAAAGAATAGGGAGAGAGAAATCCTCCTCGACAGTTGCTTGGAGGATGAGCTAGACAAGACGACACCTGGATGAAGGAGAACGAAGCAGGACGAAGGAGGACGAAGCAGAAGAACGGCAACGAAGCAGCACACCGTCGTCGTCGCAGGATCCACTTCCGAAGGGGAACGAAAATTGGACTTTATCTCGCGAGAAGCATCTCGGGTGTGGGACAAGCTTCTCTTGAGCTTTGGAGGGGTAGAGAGGAGAAGGGATGAGAATTTCGTATGGAGGGGGTCTCCTTTTATAGTTGCAAGGAGTGGGGGAAAAATGGACATTACAACTTCAAAATAATAAATGAGGGGTCTTTAGTGACGGATAAATCTGTCACTAAAGCCCCGACGTGGGCGTAGCTTCCGCGCCCACGCGCGCCGCTTCAGCTGCCCGCGCGCTCAACGCTATCGCACGCACAACGATCCTCAGTCGTCCGATCGCAAGATCGGACGGCTTAAGATGCGTCTCCACCCGCTGCGTTGCGCGCCCACCTGCGTGCGATCGCGCGTCCGCGCCGCTTGTTCAATCGCGCGTGGACACTATCGGGCGCACGCGACCGTTCAATCTCCATCTAACGCTCCACCTGCACCCAATTGCCCGCGCCTCCAGGCCTCTGCTACGGCTCGAACCCGCGCCCGCTGGTCGCGTAAGCGCGCTCGACCGCTGCGCTACGGGGCGCAGATGGTCGAGCGGACGCTTTTAAGCGCGGCAAACCACAGCCGTTGGATCAAGATCCAACGGCGGAGAGCGAGCGGGTGCAGGGCCTTCATAGAATGCGCGCGGCCGTTTGGGCGGTCGAGATGGCGCCACGTGGTGCCATCTTGGCCGTCCATCTTCTGGAAGTTGTAGATGGTGCCACGGATGTCGGATTGACTTGATTTTTGCATCATTAGGCTGCGATCGTCGATCTGAATTCATCCGTGCGGTCGGATTTGTCATCTGAAGTGCGAATTTTCACCATCCTGGCCCTTGATCTTCTAGGGTTCCCCGATCACTATCTGATGCTACGGATGTCTGATTAGGGCAATCTTGGAGTCGTTGAACACCAATCGTCACCCTGATCACATCCATACGGTTGGATCTTTGATCCAAGGCCCCGATAAAATGTTTGCCCTGTCCAAGCACATAAAAGGAGACAATTAACCTCCATTTTATTCAAACTACTCTAAATGCAAGATGATGCATGTTATGCAATATTTATATCATGAAATGCAATCCTATGCTTAAGAACATGCATAAATAGACATTTTAAGTAGTGTAAATGTGTTTACATCAGCCTACAATTTAGTCCTCCCAGGCAAAGATGACCTTCTTGTCTGTGCTATATGGGAAGTTGGAGAAGGTTTCTGGAATCATTCGAAGGGGGGATGCATCCGAGGAGTATGTCGAGTGGCATATTGATCATGCCGCTGATTTAGAGCATAGGTTGCAAGCGAAGAATGACGAAGCAAGTAGGCTACAAATGGAGATTCTTTCTTATGAGTCCCATGTTGTAGAGCTGCAAGAGAGGGTATCGGACCTGGAGATAGAACTCGAGGTTCGTTGCGTGGAAAGTAGCTACGACGTGATCGTCGACTAATTCAACAACATCTCCATGTAGACCTACATCTTGGGTTGCAATAATTTCAAATATGTTGATAATGCTTACCGGAGTTATTTCTTCGTTCACTTCTTTTTCTATTCGTATGTCTTATCTAGAGACAAGACATTTATGAGTACTCTTAGCTATATCTTTATTTCTCAGTTGAATGTTTGCTTTCATAAATCCATAGTTATTGATTCCACAGTTCTTTTAAGTCCTATTAGAGAAATGTTGTGCTCGTTTCTAAACACACCATTACTCATCGCGTGATTGTGAAGGCTGCATTGCAGCAACATCATGCTTAAAAATGAGGGAGTACAAACACGTCTATGATTCAAATAGAGCATGTACCAATGACTATGTCATCAAGTCAATTATGCGTTGAATTAACTTTTTCATGCTTTGAATAATGCTACAATTGTCAAGTATATGTCACTATTGTCATATTATAGCTGGAAACATTTTCTTCTCTATGAACAGTATCATACCATGAGCATGGATGGCGTCCTATCTAACGAGCATCAATGGTTAATCCTGCATTCATTATTGCGAAGGAAACAAGAGGGGCAATATAGAGGCAGACACTTCACTCGTGCTACCTAGCAAACAATACATGAGGAATTTATCCAACAGACCAATTACCACGTTGGCCTGAGATGGTTTTATAAGTGCTTCACTCATTGTCGTGATACATATCTCCTTATTAACTGGTTGGTGGACTCCGGAGATTGGGTATGGGATGGGGATTCCTGCATGCTTATTCCATTACATTATGCAAGTCAACGGAACCATGTAAGTATATATACTACCGTTGCTTTTCCTTTTCGTCTCTAAGTTTGTTCCATACGAGTAACGAAGGTTTTCGTTCAATAGTTTCATGGTTGTGATAGGTGGCTCCAACACTGCTACTTCCCCCAGTATACTTTAGTAGGGTTGATTTTGAATTAGTGCTTCTACGACCTTGTTGGCCAACTTACTTATGTCGTCGAACCTTTTCTTATGCTACTGATATGTAAACATAATCATTAAACTCTACAATAAGAGTAGGATCATTTTTTCATAACTATCCTATACGTTATTTCGATACCCGTTTCTTCTTTGTCTAACTCATGCATGCATACTTGTTTATATCCTATGATGTATTTATTGTTACATTATGGCTAAGTATTCATGTGCAGATGGTAATATCACCATGTCCCCTTGAGTGCAATGATGGCTATAATAAAAGCTTCCTTTATAATTAATACTTATATCGAGGATTAGTTTTTGGTAATTAAGGATGGAGATTATGATGCTAGCTACATAGGAAAATTAATTATATTTGTATGCATGGCACGAATGGCTACATTATAGCAACCACATGTGATACAAATACGAGGTGAAATGCATTGCTTGCATGATGCGGATGGCTGCTTTGCAACAACCCCGTGCAACAAAACGAGAAACAAATACGACATATTACCATCCATAAATACTAAACTCTAATCCAATGATAGTTATCATTTATATATGAAGCAACCCGAGTTGAGCACAAATTCAATATCACCACATTTCAATGCTTAATTTATGGATGTCAGGTAGTAATTTTTTATATGCTTGTGGCAGGTAGTAATTTCTTACATTGCAATTATTCGTTAACTTGTACAAACAATTATGCTTAGAAGTTAATAGTCTGCTAGTACATGTTCTATATTCATATCTTACCCCAAAATTTGTTATGCTACCTTCCATGTTTGTTTTTACTTGTAGTAGTTATACATCTCTTAATTATACATGAAACTTGTGTATTTTTTCTCAAGTCCCTAATATTGTGTTAATTTTGTTCAAGTTGTGGACTTCTTTACTACTTGCATCTGAAATTACAACCACTTTTTTGCCTTTCCATACTGCTTTGTTACTTTGTACATTCTAATGTTATGATTTCCATCCTATTTATGCACAAACATTGCATGGTTTCTATCGTATGACTACTGCTGTAAATTTGGTACTAGGATATTGTTTAGATATATGTCCTATTTATGCATGAAACTTGTGTAGTTTATCTCACACCCTACTTCTCTGTTAATTTTTTTGGAGTTTTGAATCTGTTAGCTTGTTTAGTGCTTGCAGCTGTTACATCTGTTTAGTGCTTGCAGTTGATCAAACTTGAATCTTTTGATTCACATCCTATTTATGCACAAAGATATTGCATTTTGTATCTAATGCCTTCTGGTTTAATTTTGATACTAGGATACTGTATGGATTGATCTGCTGTTATTTCTGCATGAAACTTGTCTTCTTTCTATCAACTCCATATTCCTGTCTTAATTTAGTATGAAGAAACATACTGTATTTTTCTTTTTCCACTGATGTACTTACCGAATTTGTCTTTATATGCTTTCCTCCATCCTTTTCTTGCAAGCTATGCATTGCTGTGTAGTTAGAGATGCAATTATGCCTTTTGCTTTTAATGTATTTTCTTATCCTCTGGTTATATGGGACAATGATGGGAGGAAATGGCTCAAAAGTGGAGGAAGGTGTTGGCTTTGAGCACAGGATCTGAAATTGATTCATGGGACCTGGCTGCCTTGGACTGGAAATGATTGCTGGCTTCTTTCATTTGGCCCTCTATTCATGCAAGAGAACTGACAAATATGAAAGCTAAAGCTAAGGGTTCTAGGACAAGGGTAGGTGGGGGCAGTGGTGATGGGGGATGGGAACAGAAATATGTCACAATTCTAACACTCACAAACGTGCATAAAAAAATTAAGGGTTGACAAGAAACTAAGGAGAGTTGCTGATAGTGATGATTATGACCAGATTATGTATAGGTGATGCAGCCAATCCCAAAAGCAAAATCTATCGACTTCCATTTCTACTTTCTTCTTTATTGGTAAAGCCCCTTTTTAGATAAATTGGGAATGGGATGTTCTTATAGTCCTTGTTTATTTTCTGCATGTTGGCTCAGTTTCTCCTTTCTCCCCCTCCAGATTCCTCCTGCCATCATAGTTCATTTCCCCATGGGTTGCTAATTACTTTTTTTTCCTGTTATAAATGATAGAACAAAATTTCCTGCATTCTACTGTCTCATGTCATTCTTCTCTTAAGTTATATTTCCTACTTGTTACCCTCTTGTGCTTGTATTTTCAATGATAATAGTGGAGATATATAAGGTTTGAGTGATTTTTTTTCCATGCATGGTCATGGTAGATTCTTGGTAGAATATGCCTTTACCATTTCTTGCAATACAATCTATTCTAGAACAGAAACTTTATTATAATTTGTTTTTGTATGTTACAAAATGAGATGCAGCATATGTCCTTTCCATGTCAATTGGGAATGGCACGTTCTTATAGTCCTTGTTTATTTTCTGTAAGTTGGCCACTCTCTCCTTACCCCCTCCAGATTACTCCTGGCATCTTAGTTCATTTCCCCTTGGGTTGCTAAATACTTTCTTTCCTTACTATAAATGATAGCATCTCAGGATCTGGAAAGTTCTCATTATTTCCATTGTCCTGTATATCCCATCAAATCAACCATTTTCTGCATATTATGTTCTTCACTTCCATGTGTTTAAATATTCTTCCTGCATATTTTCTATTAACTACATCTCACGGAATTATTGGAGTTCTATTACCTTCTAACTTTCTAACTTCAACTATTTATGCAAGTTTGTAATAATTGTTCTTCCCCCCTAATTGAGGTTTCTAGCCACAAATATGTTCATCTCTAATGTTATCTATTATTTAGGAGTTATATTATTTAGATCGGTTATTGCTTATCTTCTAAAACCTAAAATTCACCTTATTGTTAATATCTTTAATTTTCACTTCCACCAATATCTTCGTTGGTTCTACTACTTTTAACTAAATTCCGTATCCTGAAGATTTCTACTTATAAATTACCTGTCTGCATTTACTTAAGCCAATGTATATTTCATTTCATGCCATTATACTAAATTTTGGTACTTTCTTCCTGATTCAAGCTTATTTTCGTTCTTTACTATTAATTATGTTCTCAATTATATATTAACAACTTTATGAAGGTCATTGTGCAATGATGACACCTCTCACAAATAACTTACATTCTATTCGAGAGGTCTTCTGCGCACATATTTTTCAATTCATTACGACGATTCAGGTCTTCTCTCTGTAACTTTACGACATCATTATGGCTTATCAAGCATTAACAACCTACATGCTACTTGAAGTTCTTCAAGGCCTTTCATATGGAAGACATATTTTCTATTTTCTAATAATGTACTTTCAATTTTGTAAATGTTGTCATGTTGTGAAAATTTTCCAATGTATATTTCTGACAACTTGTAACATATATAGTGCTTTCAATAAAATCAAAATTTCACATATTCTTACAACCTTCCCCTTTCAATTTCGTTCAGGTGTACCTTTCCTATCGTAGATGATGTTTAATGAAGGAATTGGAAATTTCAGTCATGTACTCAATCCATGCAATTTCCGTTGTGATTATTTATACCGCTACATTTCTCATCCACATTATGATACCTAAAGATATAACATCAACAGTAATGACAACTTACCTTCCCCTCTATAAATGTCATGTTTACATCCAATTTCAGAACATAATATTACATATATTTTTATCCAATATTACACACCATTTCTATCTTCCATATATACATTCTCCACATCCTTTTCAGACTCAACTAATCACACTTGAATAGACAAAATTACTTGCATTCTTTCATCAATGTAACACAGTGCACAATTACTTCTTATTCATTGATGCCGAAATTGATTATATGTGCATATCAATTTTTCATTCCCTTATATAAATACTTATACCACCAAAATAAGTTCGATAACCCTTAACTTCAATTTCACATTCGTTGGTAATTTTTAAATATGCTAACACTTCATCTTCCCCTATTTCTCATTTCCATTCCATAAGAATTTCAGAAGTTACAAGTACGCATACCCATATCTACAAACACAAGAACATAATTTGGGAAATGATATATTTCAAAACAATACATTCAACACTCCTAAGCAAATATAAAATAACATAACTTACAACTTATTCCACAAACCAAATACAAAGTTGAATAAATGAAGTTCCTTCTATATTGGCGAATATCTTGCTAAATGAAGTTCACAATGTTGAATAAATTAGTTCATGATGTACTTTAAAGCTTTTGCCTTACTACTATATAATCAAATTTGAAAAAGGAAAACATATAAATTATTTCCAACTTCATAACATCAGTAAGGGGCAAAAAAGTCATTTGCCATAATATCACCCACATAAAATTACATCACCTACTACTTACTCCAATTTATTTCGCTCACCAAATACCTAACCAGAATAACTCAACTTTATTCCTTATCTTATTCCACTAACCAAACACCCAACCGGAATAACTCTACTTTATTCAACCAGTTATTACACTAAGAAAACACCTTAGGTGGAATAACTTTACTTTATTCCTCCATTTATTCCACTACCAACCAAACACCAAAACACACTTACCCCACCATTTATTCCACTCCTTCAACTTATTCCACTTACCAAACAGGCCCTGAAAGGATAAGTCGGAGGCACCTGTGACGACCCGAGCCTCACCAAGTGACGGAACCCGGGTTGCCATGTGCTACTAACTAGTACAAACACCCACAAGATCGTTGTCACCTAACACATAATCATAAAATATAAACATAGCTAACAAACAATTCATATTACATAAATTAAAGGAACATAAATTGAATACTAACCATAAGATTTACCGTAGAACATAGGTATATAAGTCCAAGGAGATGTACAACGGAATCACCTTGCGAACTGCCAAATATACCTGAGCACAAAACCCAAAAATACATCAGTAAAAACTGAGTATAGTATAAACAACAACAGCAAGCTACAACAATAACCAAGAACAAGAGAAAATGGGTACGATAACTTTAATTAATCTATTTAGTAGACATCTCAATATCAAGTTTCGTTTCCTATATTGAAAGGCCAATTTATTATAATTCACAATCTATCAATCGACATTTCAAGGCATGAGACGATTTCGTGTAACTTCCTGTAGCTCAAGACCGGTAAGCCACCCTCCTGGCCAAGAAGATGGCTTATACCCATCAAGTCACCACTCTCCATCACCCTGGGGTCATTACGAAAAAGAGTGGTGATTACATCATGTAGCATGACACATCAAGTCACCACTCTCCATCACCCTGGGGTCATTGCGGAAAGGGGTGGCAGTTACGTCATGTAGTGTGACACGTACAAGCATTATGTACGCTGAACCACAGACAACCAATGACCTACCCTCTAGCTGAGAAAAAACCAAATCTCGAGCCACACATCCCACTACCCTAGTTGGTCACTAACCCTAACCAAGGAGTAGTAGGGAGGTTAGCAACTCTCTAAACCAGCTCCTAAAATCGATCTAAAAGACCAAAGCTATAACCAAAATCCAGTAAGTAGCAGAGCTAAAACCAATTAACTAATCCTTTTAATTCATGACATATCCATCATATTGATTATTTAATCATTTCCTATCATTTATTAGTATCCAGTCATACTATACCAATGATTATACTTTTGAATTTCAGATTATCAAATATTCACGTTATTCTCCAACTTATTTGTTTACAAGTAGTTTTCAAATTATGACAGTGGTCTCATATTATTTATCAATTAACGAATACAACGGAACTCATTGTACGGAATTCGGAGTTCATTTCACGCATGTGATAATGAGGTTACCTTTAAACATTTAACAATCAATATTCCAGTTATATCAATTCAATTTACATTTAAGTACCCAAAATACTAATCATAACCCCTACCAGGTTCCAAACTCAGCAAGGAGAGAAAACTCATATCAATGGGCATGAGGCATGCGAAGAAGTACATGAAACAAGTCCGCAATACCCAAAAATAACTAGAATATAAGGGAAGGGTAGACTACTCTACCTAGCGTCATCGAAGGGTCATGGTGACTCCAAACCATGTGCACAGGGCCTGGGGACAATATCCACACTCGCCTCGAAATCCATGCACGCACCAGGGCAAGACCTGATTCAAACGAACCATCAACATGGTCGAAGACACCTAATCATGTTTCTGATTTTTCATTAATGATAACATACTAAAAAATGAAAATAAATCATGCCAATGCATAGTATGCATCGATATGATTCCAACAGTACCATATATGGCACCCTTTTGACAACATTTGACTAAGGGTTGACTTGAAATACGCATTTCTTAGCAATTTAAGGAGGTGCTGACACCAACACCAAGCCACAACCTGGTTTCGGGTTCAAATTGACCTGAACCGCTTTTAAATGACTCGGAACTTAGATTTTGGGACATTACAGCACCTTGCATCCTTTGAGCCTCCTCAAATTCCATGTCCATTCCAAGGTCATGCCTTAAAACCAAAATGACAAGTTAGGGGTCAATAAACCACTCAGAAGCTATTTTGGATTTATCACATCAAAACCGTAGTCAAAATATAGTTCTAAGGGTACAATAGCATAGATTACAAAATTATGAATCCAAAAATACCTTACATGAACTGTCTCCCTCTCTCATGTGTGCTTGACCTCACGGTTGCAGCTCTCCATGTGCACATGTAGTGCGCCTCCGCCCTGCTCTTGGGTGCACTGCATGTCTCCTCGTCGTGTACCTGCATGCAATGAAACATATGTCTTTCTCTCTCCTCTCTTCTCTTCTTCTCTCTCTCATCTTCTCGTGATTTGAGTCATGTTGAGGGGAGTTTAATGACCTAAAAAAAACCCTAATTAGGGCTTTATATAGGCCAGTAATAGTTTGGACAAAGTGGGGCCCCAACATCACAAAATGCCCCTTGGACATTGGTTTAGTCCTGCCTCAATTCTATTTGTCCTATTTTTTACATAAGTTGAATTATACCCATCGAATTTACACAAAAACAAGTATTGCTAGAAAGCTTGTGACAAAAGGAAATCAACAGTACTACATATGACTTTTTTTTGAAAAGGTTTGACCAAGGGTTGATCAAAAATATACATTTTTTATGTTTTACGAGGCGCTCTAACTTGCCTCGACCCTGACTAGTACTAATAAGTCTGATACATTGCGATTGCCAATAAAAAGACTTAGGATCTGGATTTTGACAAAGATTCCTGGTTTTGCTTTATGTACACCTACATTCTCATCAAACATGTTTGTGCATAACTTTTGCTACACAACTTAAAATTGCACGAAATATGAATCATTGAAAAACTTACAATGAGAGGAACCCAATAATACCATACATAACACCTTTCGAGAAAATTTTACCTAAAGGTTGACCAAGTTTAACAAATACCCATCTTTCTTCATTTTCAAGTCACACTAACCCGATTTGCATCTGATAAGTTTCAATAAGTTCATCTTGCATGCTTATTCTAGATTTGACCTCAGATCTAGATTTATGATCATAACAGATACACCCACCACAATGTTGAGATTGGAAAGCTATTGTATATGTGAAAACACAAAAGATACGTGATCTCTTGAAGGGATCACTAATGAGTTTCCAATATTTTATAATTTATGCCTAAATTCGATAATCATTACTAATTATTGATATGCTTAATATTAGTTTATAACATTTAGTTTACATTTCTTAAATACTTGTACGTTCATGATATTTTTTGTGCTTTCACGTAAATATAGTCAATGTTAATCTCAAATAATCGTGGATGAAACGAGAAGGTTGATTGTGAAGGCAGAAATCGAAAAGTTGCTCATGCATAACGACGAAGAAAAAGAGAGCAAAAGAAACGAGTATAAGAGAGAGAGAAAAGAGACTAAAAAAAATTTCTCCCTACCGCTCTCTCCTAAATGCACGTGTCTCTCTCCTCATTAAGCAACATGCATTGAGTCCATTTGGGCGAATCACGTGGGCCAGCAAGAGAAAAAGTATAACAGTATATTTAAGGCCAACAAGTCATTTTTGGCGGGCTGGGGTCACTCCTAAAGTAATTTTTGATCGAAAATCCCATTTCGGTTGGGATTTTAAGGATTTACAAGGTCATGAGACTTCAATTAATTTGGATTACAAAATTATTCCTATTCCTAACGAAATTTGACCTCTCAAAACTTATAAATAAGCCTTAAGAGCAAGGAGAGGGGTGCTGAATTAATTCATTCCATCTCACATTCTCTTCTCTAAGTCCATCCTCCTCCAAGAAGGTGGCCTCCAACTGCCGTCGATGTTACCCTCCTTCATCCTCCATCTTAAACATTTTCATTACGACCCGCTCTACTTATCATCCCTCTTTGAGTTTTAATTTTAGTATTTTATTTGTCATTTTTTATACGTAGTAGTTAACTCTTGACACTCGTTCCTTAATTATTAATAAGAAATTCCTTTTATGGAATTGCTCTTCTTATTCCGTGATTATTAGTATGTTTAGTTTGTTTTTATTATTTGCTTGCTTGGGTTAGTTGTTAAATAATTACGTTTACTTCTTAAATTTTTATGTTAATTTTTGTATGTCAAAAATTCTAAAAACTTTTTTCTACATTTATGCATGTTAGTTCACCATATCCACTAATTTTCCTACAAAAATGCCTCATATAAAAAAAAGAAAAATTACTTTACATTAAAGTCCTTAGCTTGTTGTTATTTAATCGTATGAATTATTTATGAATTTATGCAGTCTAATACTCCATGTTGAATGAAAATTTGTTGGAACTTCATTGAAAGTGTTAGTTATATATACAATAATTTTATTATAATATTAAGATTTCTAAAAATTCATTTCACGATAATTACATATAGTTCCCTAATATTGCATTTTAGTTCCTATCCTTAGTTCTCATAGACTTTTATCCTTTTTTAAAGACACCAAAAAAGATCTAAATACTCAAAAATAACAAATACACAAGTTTAAGTTAGTAGAAAGCAATTTTAACATTTTTATCTCTCTATGAGATGACTTGCACTCCCATATTTACTCGATTTTAATCACTTTTATGGATTTGAAAAAATTTAAACAATTGTGATATCGCGCTACAACAATGATATTATTCTCTTGCAAATTTTATGACCAATTTTTGGAGTCATTTCTGATGAGACACGTATTTAATTAAGTTGCCTTCTACTGTGTTTATTTTGCCTACATTTAGTTTTGATTACATTTATTTACATTATTGCATTTAGTTTGCATTAGACAATACTAACTTTCTTGCATTTGTTGTTCATGTATTTTGCAGAAAAATACCTTAGGTCCAACAAATAAATCAACCCTTCTTATTTAATTCTTAATTAGATTAGGATAGTTATCTTCAAATAAAAAATAAAATAAATAAAATTTGCCCAGCTACTTCATAATTCTACTCTATTATCATCTGTTATCTCTTATAAAAGGAATTTAATAAAGTTATTTTAGTTTCTCTTATTAGGATTTATTTTTTGAATATATGCAACATAATTTCTTCAAAAAAAGGTATCTTGCTTAGTTAGTTAATTACTTTTCATTCCATTGGCTTTTAAAAATAAAAAATCTTACTTGGTTACTTAGTGAACTTTTGTTGTACGCGATAAATCAGTATTTTAAAAGTCGTTGCATTATAGTATAGCCAATAAATCGTGAAAACAACAAATACAATTTATTACTCGAATGTCAAAAATGAAGTCTAAGGTCGTTCGCTGGGAGCAAATATGAAATTCACGTGTTAATCTCAATATAAATGTAAATGAGCACAATTAATTACTCAAAATCTAATATGCAATGTATGACATGAGTATATGAAGAGTAAAAAGTAATCTAGACAAAATAATAGTGATTTAGATCACCAATTATAAGTCTAAAATATAGAACAATTACTCAATGCAATTAATATGGAGTTGATAATCAGACGTCTGATTGCAATCAGACGTCTTAAAAGATGTTGCTACAATACTCTTTTGATTTTCTTCTTACTGTTGTTGTTCTTCTTCCTTGCCTTCTGTTCTTTCTTTCTAGGTCTTGTTCTTTCTTCTTCTTCTTCCAATGCGTCTTCTTTTGCTTCTCGTCTTCTTCTTTCTTCCTTGTTTTGGCCCTTCTTCTTCACTCACAGAGAGGACACCTTCTCAAACAGCTACGTGTTAGCCATTTTTCTCCATAGCAAAACCCAACCCTTCCCCGCGCACTCTCTCCTTTCTCTCTCTGGGTTCTCCTCTTTCACGCCCTCCCAGGGCCAATGCAATTTACCGGGTAATCGGGTATTTGGGGGTTCGTGTACCCGGGTCCAAGGTCACCGACATGGTATAGTGACTGTGGAGTACAAGCTTAAGTGGGTCGGGTGAGTGTGTAATGGGACCTCACCCCGTGGTTGAAGGTGATAAGCCCCAATCACAAAATAATATATTTGGCTTCAGCTGCTTTGTCCCACACGATGTGGGACTATCTTAGTCTCCCTTCGTCTCAGTGCAGCAGCTGATGTTGAAGGCCTTGATTGGGGCAGCTGGTGGGCACGCAAGCTCCAATTGAGATCTTGGGGAGAAGCCTGGATGTAGTTCGCAAGTCCTGAGGATGCTGCTTGGACGTGGAACGGCCGAAAAACAACGAAGAATAGGCGAAGATGATAGTGGCGGCGGAGCTCTGGCGTAGAACCTGAAAACATGAAATATAGGCTAAAAGTCCCGGTTAAAAAGTTCAATAGCATCTCCGTGAGGCGAGGAAGTGAACGGTAGTGATTTCGTGGTGTGGGAGTGCGTGAGGTGGCTGGACAGAGGTGGAGATGGCAGTGCGAAGGTGGGTAGGTTGACGGAGGCTTTTAGTGGGTGGAACAACAAATAAATAGAGGGGTTTTGTTCATGGAGGGATGGCGGTGCTTGTGGGTGTGTTGGCGAGGCGAATGAAGTTGTGTAGCGGTGGAAACGCCTCACCGAAGTGGTTGCCGAACACGGAGAAGATAGGGGTGATTTGTGGTGTTGAGGGATTCTTTTTGGGATTTTTTGGGTAGGAAACTAACCTAGAAGAACTAAGGAAATTAACTACCTATTCTAAGTGGACGAAAGGAGGGAAGGAATTGGCATAGGTGTGGCTGCCGGCGCCGGAGAAGGGAACTGCTCCGTGAGGCAGTGACGAAGAACGAGGTAAAGACACCCCTGATTTGGCCGTCGAGGAGCAGATGAAGGAGAGGGAGATATTGGCGCTCCCAATTTGGCTGTTGGGAGGCCAAAGATGTTGGAGGAAGAAGTTCACCGAAGCTAAGGCGAAGCAGGGCTGGAGGTGGAGTTTTGAAGAGGGTTTTGGCCCCAAACCTTGCTAAGAAGTTCGATCGTACGTCAGGGGTTCTTTTATAGGCTATAGGAAGCCCTTCCAAGCTTGGAAAGAAGCTTCCAAGCTTGGAAGGATTTTGCGAAATAGGATACCCGAACCTTTGAAAGGTTTGCATGACCTTTTGGAAATGAATTGGAGCTCAAGACAGGTCTCAATTGGTAGGGAATTTCACAAAGAATCTCCAGTTCAAATTTGGGATTGTTTGATTGAGAATCTCGCTCGAATCTCACCGGAGCTCAACATGTTCACACTAATGGCAGCAAGGCTCTAAACATGAAGATGATGAAGTTAGGGACCTGTTTGTAAAGGATTCAAAAAGTTAAGAGCCATTATGTGATAAAAAGAGTTTGTTAAGATTGAAATGCAAACTATGTCAAGGTGATCTCTGACTGAGTCCAAATTTTGATACAAACCTAATTTGTCCCTAAGGAATCCAATGGTGAAGTTGGATTTTGATTTTGACCTAGTTTGACTGGGTAATTTATGCAAAAACCCAAATTAGGGCAAAGGTCAGTCCGTGACTCTGTTTTAGGTCAAAACAGGTTCTAATGGTCAATTTAAGGATGCCAAACCCTAAATAATATTTTTATATGAATTTTAGAGGGTTTATCTAAATTTTATCTTAACCATAACCTCAGTAAATTAAGCAGATCTATTTTTAGGGTTTCAAATGTCATTTATTCCTATAACACGTAAAAACCCATTTTTGTTTGTACGAACCCTCTTTTTAGATATTTAAGATCATTTGACTTTAATTTAACCCCTAAGAAAACCCATGATTGTACTGCAATTGAGATATACTGTTAAAACTGTAATTTTACCCCTATTTTTATGTATTTCTCTTAAAATGATTATGCAATGAATTATGGTCCTTCAGCGGTTATGTAAGAGCATTTAATGATGGAATATGAGTAAATAAAGCTAGATATGGCTTATGATTACATTATCATCAACTTTGTTTATTATCTTCTTTAAAAATATATTCCTTTTTAGATGTTGGTTAATTTAATTTATTATCCTCTCACATTTTCAAAAAATAAAAATAAAAATAAAATATTTCCCCTAAAACTTGTACTCTATTAGAAGAAATTTTGTTATTCTGGCACTCATTATAGGATTTATCTAACTTTAGAGGTTTTATGATCTTTTGTGATTAATTTTCTTGAAATCAAGCACTCAGCTGCATTGAACTTTAATTAAAGGAAAAAATATTGCTTGAAACCCTAAAAGTGATAAAAGGAATCTTAAAACACATTTAACCAAGGTGGAACTTTAAAAAGTCAAAAATTTGAAAATTAAAGGCCTTGGTTGTTGCACCACATTTCATAATTAACTAATCTTTAAGGACGACGACCCCTAACACCCATCATATCTAAAGCACGAAAATCCTAAGCTTAAAATTGAGTAGATGTGCCCTTATGTTGGATTAATTTCCTTACCATTTTGGAATCCACATTTGAATCAACTTGATGTTTTGTTTGATAGGATAAGGGATTACCTAAAGCCATTGCTGGTTTGATTTAATCCCTTAAAATAAAATTTGATGTGTCATTGCCCTTTCCATGACCAACAAACATCCCATCCAATCAATGTCTAGTGTTCTTGCAGCCTAACAATGGAGGTTGATGTTTCCTTCTCCTTCTTCACCTCTCAAGATTCTTGAGTAATGAATCCTCAATTTTGCACATAATTGGTGAATGGAGAGGGGACCCAATTATCTTTATTTTATAATGGTAGTTAGCTCTTTCCATTAAGAGGTAACCACCAAAATAAGGCATGTCCCAATGGATGCATCCTTTGGCATACATGGGTTACCTTATGTAACTACCAAGTAGTTCCAACATTTCTCACACTTGGCCCATGTAAAATAATTTATTGCCTTATCTATTTGTTAAATTAAATTCTATTGATACGAATCTTGGCGGCGAATACCCTTAAGGTGGATATGACCTTCCAACTATTATGGTATCAATAGCTTATTAATTTAACAAATATCGTTATGTGCTAATACCAAATATTAACACGGGTCCAAACTTTCATGTCTGTTTATGAAAGTGTATGCTTCATTACAAGGAAACAGACTACAAAACAGGAATCATCATACCAAGATAATGTGTACACACATGGTTGTATTAATACTATTATAAGGTACTTGATAGGCCCATTTCTTTTACATGATCCAAAAATATACTAGGGGGCAATCCCTTTGTCATAGGATCTGCGATCAAGTACTTTGTACTTATATGTTCTATCAGTACTAGATGATCCCTTTCTTTCTCTCTAACAACACGATACTTAATTTCAATTCTCATCCTGGCTCGTGTGTACTTATTATTAGAGAAAAATACTACTGCAGAATTATCACAGTGTATCTTCAATGGCCTTAAGATGGAATCCACTATCTTAAGACCCATAATGAAATTCATTAGCCAAAGTGCTTGTGTTGTAGCCTCATGACAAGCAACAAACTCTACCTCCATGGTACTTGATGTGACAATGGTTTGTTTCACACTTCTCCATGAAATGACACCTCCAGCAAGTAGGAAGACAAAACCTGAGGTTGACTTTCTATCCTCCTTACTACGTGCATATCTGAGTCCAAATAGCCAATGGCTTCTAAGGAGTCTAAATGCCAGTATGTTAACATAAAGTCCTTAGTTCCTTGCAAATATCACATTACCTTCTTTGCCGCTACCTAATGGTCCATGCATGCCTGGATTACTTTGATATCTACCCAACATCCCAACTTATCTAGTCTGGTGTAGGTTTGTGCATACATTAGACTCCCAATTGCATATGCATATGGAATGTTCCTCATATGTTCCTTTTCAAGATCATTTCTGAGACATTTGGAAGAAAATAACTTATCACCTTTTACAATAGGTGCAGGACTAGGAGAGCAATATTTCTTGTCAAAGCTCTCTAATATCTTTTCAATATAAGCCTTTTGAGACAATCCAAGTAATCCTTTGGATCTATCTCTATGAATTTCAATGCCAATGGCATAACTAGCTTCACCCATATCTTTCCTTTCAAAATTATTAGAGAGAAAAAATTTTACTTCACGCAACATTCCCAAGTTATTACTGTCTAGCAAAATGTCATCTACATATAAGACTAAAAAGGTATATTTACTCCCACTTGTCGTGAGGCATATATAATTATCTACAATGTTCTCAATAAACCCAAATGAGGTTATAACATTGTTAAACTTAATATACCATTGACGAGATGCTTGTTTCAGTCTATATATAGATTTCTTCAACTTGCAAACCAGATGCTTGCCTTTATCTGAGATAAATCCCTCAGGTTGTTGCATGTAAACATGCTCATCCAAATCTCCATTAAGAAAGGTCGTTTTCACATCCATTTGATGTACCTCCAAATCAAAGTAAGCTACTAATGCCATGATTATTCTTAACGAGTCTTTCCTTGACACAGGAGCGAAAGTTTCATGGTAATCTACACCTTCCTTTTAAGTGAAACCTTTAGCCACAAGTTTGGCCTTGTATCGCTCTATGTTGCCTAATGGATCTCTTTTGATTTTGAAAACCCATTTGCAACCAATAGCTTTCGCTCCTATAAGTAATTCAACCAAGTCCCAAACTTGGTTTACAGTCTTGGAATTCATATCCTCCCTCATGGCATTATACCATTTTGTGGAATTGCTTCCACTCATGGCTTGTGAAAACGATTTTGGGTCCTCTGAGACACCCATATCATAGTCACATTCTTGTAGGTATGTAACATAATCCAATGAGATTGTAGATTTTATTACCCGTTTTATTACCCGACCATATCTAGTCATTCTAACACCTTGCTCTATATTAAGTGTAGCTTCAACTTGATTTTTTAGTAGAGGAGAATTTACTACCATTTTTTCATCCAAATGAACACCCTGTGGTTGATCTTCAACATCTAGAGTTGGATGTTCAATATTTCCTTCATGTTGTGCTTCAACCTAGAGTTCTGATGGAACAATAGTAATTTGTTCCTCCCTATCTAGGGGTATCACAAGATCAGGTAACTCATCAAATATTATAATGGTTGATGTAGTTCCATCTTGCTCCCACTATCCTCACCATTTTCCAAAAAAATGGCATTTATTGCCTCTACAATACTCAGTTCCCTATTTGGACAATAGAATCTATAACTCTTAGATCCATCAGGATATTCAATGAAGTATCCACTAGTGGTCTGCATATCCAGTTTCTTTTCTTGTGGGTTATAAATTCTAACTTCAGCTTGACAACCCCAAATGTGTATATGCTCCATCCTAAGCTTCCAACCCTTCCAAAGCTCAAATGGAGTTGATGGAACTACCTTTGTAGGAGATCTATTTAATATATACACAACGGTTTTCAAGGCTTCACTCCAAAAGGGTAAAGATAAGGAGGAGTTACTTATCATACTTCTAACCATATCCATAAGCATTCGATTTTGTCTTTCGGCAACACCATTTTTATCTGGTTCACCTAGCATTGAGACTTGATGCTCAATACCTTCATCCTTAAGGAATCTTGCAAATGGTCCTAGTTTTTGATTTCCTCCTACATACCTACCATAATATTCACCACCTCTATCTGATCTTACAATTTTGATTTTCTTTCCTAATTGTCTCTCTACCATTGTTTGATATTCTTTAAAAACATTTAATGCTTCATATTTGTCAAACAATAGATAAAGACACATATATCAAGAAAAATCATCAATAAAGGTAATGAAATATCTTTGACCACCTAGACACGGGGTAGAAAAGGGACCACATATGTTAGAATGTATGATCTCTAAAAGATTAGTACTTCTCCTTGATCCTTTAGTATGTTTGTTGATTTGCTTACCCTTAATGCAATCAACACAAACACTTGAATTAGTGAAATCTAGAGCATCTATTACTCTATCATTCACTAACTTTTTTATTCTTTTCATGGAGATATGTCCCAATCTTTTATGCCAAAGCATTGATGACCTATCATTTGTCCTTTTACGCTTTTTGCCAATGTCATTACAAACAAGTAGAGTTTGTTCAAAACATGAATCTAAATGCATTTTGTATAAATCATCCACTAAGATACCGGAACCAATCAACTTTGCATTCTTGAAGATTTGAAAACTAAAAACTTCAATTGAAACTTGTAACCAAGTCTACAAAGTCTTAATATTGATGCTAGATTTCTAGAAAAGTTTGGCACATAATAAACATTTTCTAAATCTAGTACATATCCAGTATCCAATATGAGCCTGAACGTTCCAATTGCCACAACATGTGAACACATACGATTCCCCATGTAGATGCTTTGTTCATTTCCCTATGGCCTCCTTGTGCTCAGAAAACCTAACATGGAGTTGGCAATATGGATTGAAGTACCAGAGTCAATCCACCACATATATGAAGGCATATCAATTAAATTTGATTCAAGACATGCATAACATTGATAGTTACCTTTCTTGACTTGCCATTCCTTGAATTTGGAGCATTCCTTTTTAGCATGCCTAGGTTTCTTGCAAAAGAAGCACTTTCCCTTCTTAAAAGTAGTTGGCTTCTTCTCCGGATTCTTTATCTCCTTTTTCCATTTGTTTCCCTTCTTACGAGTAACCAAATAAGCACTCTCAACCTTCCCTTGCCTAAGCCGATTTTCCTCTTGCACACACAACATTAAGAGCTCATTTAGAATCCAATGATCCTTATGTGTGTTGTAGAAAATTTTAAACGATCTATATTGTGAAGGCAATGAATTGAGAATTAAATGGACAAGTAATGGCTCCGAGATGTCAAGTTTGAGCATCTTAAGTTGAGCAACAATGTTGCTCATTTCCATGATATGCTCCCTTATTCCAATGGAACCATTATATTTCATGGAAGATAACTTGGTTAAGAGCATGCTAGCCATAGCCTTTTCAAAACTTTTAAATTGCTTTTCAACAGCTTCCAAATAAGCTTTTGCTGTTGTACATTCAGAAATAGAATCCCTTATATTTTTGGCATGTTAGTTTGCATGATCAGTAAGCTTAAGCAGTTGGATTTCTACCATCGTTCATATAGATCTTTTGCACACTGACTACTTTCTTCTGTAGGCTTCGCAAGTTCTTCAATGCAAAGTGCATAGTCTAGGTCCATGCATCCTAATGCAAGCAACATCTTCTCTTTCCACTCAGAAAAAATATTCCCATTCAACACATTAAATTAGGTAGACATAAATGTTGAACTATCTACAAAATTTTATATTTAAAGTCAAATAAGGCTCCATACAAGCAATTAACTCAAGCATAAATCTTAATTCAAATTATTAACTAATTTAATATTTTGATAAAATCAAGATATCATTACAAAACTTGATGTGGTTAAGAAATTACAACATGCATTTGATTTACTTAAGTAATGAGAAATAAATTTATCAAAATCCATTAAATATCCTACACCTGTCGGCATTTAGAATAATCAACGGACAATTTATTTTCTCATTTCATCACTTTGATAATGAACACTATTTTGATGTCACCGATTAATATGATTATTATCATTAATACCCGTAAATGTTGTGGCCACTTTAAATAATTAATAATAATCACCAATAACCATAATCTATAACACAATTGAATTATTTAGATGTTGTGGCTACTCCTCCCCATTCAATTGTATAATCAAAATTGATTAATAAAATAACATCAAAGGGGACAATACATAATATTCATTTAATAAATAAAGGTGATATCAATACACTACTTTAAAATGAATACAAAGTAGATGTCCTTTCTTTACAAAATATATGTGGCATATGATTACCAACATGTTTGCCATAAAGGCACATATAAATTTCACTTTTATCAGACTAACAATTCAACAACAAGAAAATTATATCTAACCCATCACATTAAAGATTATAAATGTTGAACAAATAAATGGAAATTGCTACAATACACAATTACCGTAAACAAAAATTCTGATGGCAAGAAGGAATAATTATTGAAATAAAGGTGACAACCTTCCCATTTTGCATGAAAATCATAATCGTAATTGGAAGGCAATATATAATAAAAATAATGAAAAAAAAAAAAGATAAGATACGTGGCTGACTGTTCCACCATAAGACATGGCCTCTCTCACCCCACCACAGTATATTTTAATTTTAAAAAACATATATTTATGTTGAGGCACATGCAACTATGGGCATCCGACTGTAAAATAACTATTCTAGGGCAAGATTTCTCCATTATGTATCATAAGTCTCCAAACAAATTTCAAACCTTCGTGTGTGATTAAGAGCATAAAATTTCTCGTATCAAGGGGTGATGAAACTACCTAAGGCCTAGAGAGTTTTCACGGCCATCCAGAGACCGTCCTTTCACTCCAAAGTCGATGATTAGAAAATAAATAATAATAATAATAATAATAATTTCGCATATGGTCAGAGTACGATCTCACCACAAGCAAACATAAATTACGAAAAAATTAAGACATCTTCTCAGTCTCTAACAAGCCACTAATCAAGAAGTTGCCTTTTCAAACAACTATTTAGAGCAAGAATGAAATAGAAATTCTTTTCCCAAGTGATTTGATCTAAAATCGCCAATACAAACAATGGATTTAACGTTGACTAATACTGCGGTGAAATGGGACGGGAGGATTCTTGCAAGTGGCAACATGAGTTTTCATTTTATACTTGTGCACTCTGATACTAATTGATAGGATAAGGGAGTACCTAAAGCTATTGCTGGTTTGATTTAATCTCTTAAGATAAAACTTGATATGTGGTTGCTCTTTCCACGACCAACAAAAGTCTCATTCGATCAACATTGAATCTTCCTTGTAGCCTAAGTATGGAGGTTGATGTTTCCTTCTCCTTCTTCACCTCTCAAGATGCTTGAGTAAAGGAACCTCAATTTTGGCACATAATTGGTGAATGGAGAGGGGACCCAACTATCTTTATTTTATAATGGTAGTTAACTCTTTCCATTAAGAGGTAACCACCAAAATAAGGCATGTCTCAATGGATGCATCCTTTAGCATACATGGGCCACCTTATGTAACTACCAAGTAGTTCCAACATTGTCTACTTGAAACCCCTAATGACAAGGTAGGACAAAGCAAAAATCGTGTTAATTGTTTGGGTGAACCACCGTGTGAATTGTCTAAGTGGGCCCCTCCCACCTGGTTGCCTAAGTAATTCAAACGTCGAGGAAACTCAATTTGAATCTCAAGGGTGCTCGACTTAAGTCCATTAGGATGAAATCCAATTGAGACTAGAATTGGTGTGATTGATTGTGTAGCCATGGCACTTTCTTCTCTCATTTGTCTCTCTTTATTACTTTATATTTCTTCTTACTATACACAAACATGAGATGACTTATCTTTAATACAATCAAGACCTACCAAACCTTTAGAATGAATACTGCCCATCTACTTGTTCCTTTGGAAGTAACTCCTCATTTGAAACTTCTGGATCATCTCCCTTACACAATATTGATTTGACAAGTCCATATGGGCATACTTTTCCTTTTGAGATTATTAAAATTCATTGAAACCTTCTCCTTATGCAAGCTCATCTTCTAAGTACCTCCAATACTCCAAGTTTGACTTAGGGACAAGTTTCTCTATGCTAGAAACTTCTTACCAAATGTCAACATCTAACCCCTATATCCTATCTGATTCATCAAATCAAGGTTAGACCAACAACCCTAATTTTAACTCAACCTCTTATGGCTTATCCAACCATGGATTTAATTAGATTACATCTTCTTATAATCATGGTTGGTCAAGTCAAGCTGCTTATTCCCATGAACTATGTGTAACTAAAGGCATCTCAAATGGATTGCATTGTGATGGTGTCTCAACAGGGAACCCCGACAAAGATTGGTTTGAGTATATGGACTATCCATATCCTATCTTTCAACCCCAACAAGCAAGTAGAGAGTCAAATTGTCATCAATCTAAATTTTCTAAGTATACATCTCGACCTACATTTCAAAACCAATAATGTGAATGTAATGTCAATCTTATCAATTCTTCTCTACTTGATTACAAATCAAACTCATCTAATTTCTTAAGCTCACCTCAAGATGATCAATCTACTTTTGAGATTCTTGTTGAACCTAAATTTTTCTAGATCAAAACAAAGGATGGATTAGTGCCTTTTAAGGAATTGGATGCAAAAAATGATCACATCATAATTACCCAAGGTCCAAATGGTTCTTCCCCTTGAAGTTTACCTGTACAAATAAACTTTAATCTAGAATTGACTATGGATCAAAATTTGCAAAATGATTCATGCCAAGACCAATTAGGGTCCCAATTAGCTGAGGAGCTCAAGAAGACAATATATGACATCAATCAAAATTATTGCAACTTTTTATGGATAGGTTGAAAGAAGAACGACAAATCAGGGTTGAGCTAATGAAGATCAATGAGGCTAACCTAGAGAGAATGTAGGAACCTTGAAATTGAGATAAATGATGTGAAATCCAATGAAATTTAAATTGGATCATGTAAGACACTTGGGGTTCAATCAAGGGAATTGAGGCTAGAGTCAAGTCAAAGTCTTGAAGAACAATCATATCATGTTAAAGGTGACTTATCTAAATCTTTTAAGAGAGCTTGTTATAATGATTGTTAACGTCGCTAATGTTGAATTAAAAACTCGTGCCATGTTGTAGTATAAGTGACTAGAGTGAAATTAACATTTAAATTTTTAATCTCAAAATAAAAGTAATCCAAGGTCAAGCAATCAAAGGTATAATTACCACCATTTAAATTATTTACAATTAATTCGATGAACTTGTATTAAGGGATAAGTTTCACAAATTAGACAAGTTCAAGATCACATGTGGCTCTACGAATAAAGAAATTAAATCTAGACTCAGATGCAATGATTATTTAATGCTTAATAAAACAAATTAATCAAGATGGAATGAGATTAAGCACCAAGTACTTATTAGCAACAATGTTTGCATGGTTTATAGCAATAAAAACTACTTCAGAAACAAATTTTGAATCAATTTAGTCAAAATTACAACTCAATCCTTGCATTGTTGAATTTCGATCCCTACGGCCTTGCTTTTAGGTACCTACAGGAATTTTATCTGTCACAATGGTCCCTACCAACAGTTTGCAAAGGATATGAGCTCTCCTCCTCCAACGAGGATCACCAGTGAGTGGTTAGAATTGAGTGACAGATGTCATTAAGCTCTGACCAAGGGCGAAAGGGAGTCAGCAAGGTGTCGGCGACTTGATGGAAGTCGTGGCTCGATGGTTGGCGGCTAGGAGACCTATGGTTGATGTCACTAGAGTTGATGACAACAGTGAAGTCCAACGAGACCTTATGAATAGAATACGAGGTCGTTTGACCTCGTGTCAGGTGCAAAAGCTTTGAGCTGAAGCCCTAAAGCTAAACCCTAAGGTGATGGGGTGGTTGGGTGTGTGTGGGATGCGGGCAAAGAAGCTCGTCGAAGCCTCTAATGGAGGTGGTCAGTGGAGGTGGAAGCATGGTCAAACAAGTAATTTGAGGTGCTTAGAAGCTATAGTGGAACATGAGGAACAAAAGCCCTATACTAAATGGGAGAAAGAGAGAGAGAAAGCTTAAGGTGGTGGCGAGCCTCCGAAGAAGAAACAGAGAGGGAATTGGAGCTGACGAAGGGGCTAGGGGCCATCTCCGGTGGCAGGGAACACGGCGAGGAGAGGGGGAAGGTGGTTGTGACCTCAGTTGGTGGTGAGGGAAAATAGAACGAAGAGGCAAAGGAACTCCAAGGTCCTCTAATGGCGGTGCTTAGAGGAAGGAGGGAGGGAATACATGCTATTTTTGGACAAGGGTGTTCGGCGGACCCTAGAGAGGTTTTATAGCCTGCCAACCGTGGTTGAGAGCTCTAAAAGCTACGAGATAAGCTCGGAGTTTCGAAACGAAAGCTCACAAGCTTTGACCATGGATTCAGGGGTTAGGAGGTGGTCATTAGCAAAGAAATCATCACCGTTCGATGCAAGACATGACGAAGAACAGATCCAGATCAGTTGGGGAGAGATATGAGGGGGTATCAGCGAGAAATCCCAGCTAGAAACTTGCTGAAGAAGTCACGAGTTTGAGTCTTCGACTCGAGCTGGAGGTAGAGGATGGCTGATGTCAGCCAGGGATTGGAATGAAAAGAAAAAGGACCTAAATGTAAGAAATTGAAAACTTAAGGGTTAAAATGCAAATGGCTAAAAATGAGATCAAATATAGTTCAACATTTTAGGATAACCTAATTAAGACCTAAGGAATCTAATGATGGCTCTAATTTTGGGTTTCAATGAAATTTGGTTGGTAAATTTGCATTTTAACCTAAAATATATTAATTAATTACTTAGGTCTTTGTTCTAGGTTAAAATAGGTTTTTTTAGTCAAATTGATCCTTATAAACCTTATAGAATAATTTTAGATGATTTTCAGAAGGTTTAGATTGCATTTATTCTTATTAAAATCTTATCAAATTAATTGAGGCCAAAATTAGGATTTAATTAATTATTAGTCGACTTTTATCTGAATCAAACCCTAGATTGAACAATGAAGGCCTACTTATTTCTCTTTTAGGTTCATTTATCCTTTAATTAAGTGTGTGTTCACCCTTCGGTTAATCTGCATTTGTGTTTTTCTGTTAAAATTGCAAAATTAACCTATTTGTATAACACTTCCTCCTTATTCAGCCTTAAGTGAATTTTTCTTTTTTTGAAAACAAAAGGAAAGCTATCGACATTTGATAGCAATCCGGAAAATTTTTATTAATGAATCAACATCTAACATTTACACCATCTTTCCCACTAATGTCTTAAGTGAATTATGCCCTTTTATTAAGTAATTATGTGTAATTAGCTTGAGAAACTAAACAAATTGGACTAGATATAGAAGATGATGATGCTACCATCATACCCCGATGACTACCATTTGCTAGTCCCTTAGCAAATTATTATCATGAAAACAGAGATTTTTTTTCTTTGTTAACAAAACTAAGCTATGGTAAATCAAAATTTTTAATACGATTCTTAACCAAGGGAAAATATAGACAAATTCTTAATAGGCAAGACTCAACAACTCTCAAGTATCGACTCAAATCTAGACCTCCCAAGTCAAATCAGAAATCTTATTAGCCAATAGACTCGAATAGTGAGGCAACTTTCTTTGACTCTGTCAACCCAACCAAGATTTGAAGCAAATCTGAGAAGTAAGCACTTATATGTGACATTGTTTGACTTGCCAAAAAGGACAACTAAATTGATTCCTAGTATTGAATAAAACTTAGAATGTTTCTATGCTCTCTCAAGAACAATCCTATTGATGAGGTGTGACTCATCATAGCTAAAATGTCCAAGTTAAGCTAGAATCTATGTTAAACACTATCAAATTAACATGATAAATGGGTTAAGTGTGGGAATTAATAAAAATGACCTAAAACATCAAATTTGTGCTAAAAACATATAATTAGGTCTATTTTGAGACATTCTATACTTAAATACATATATGGCTATATTCAATGTCAATTGAACATCAATTTGAGCACAAAATCACAAATCAATTACGAGATTATTTTTTAATATGTTCAAGTAACATGCCATAAAAACCTCATAGCATTTTGACCTCATATGACCCTTGGAATTAGTGTTTTTCATTTAGGTCTTAAGTGTACAATCAAATCCTCACATCTTTTACGCTTAAAAGTTGTCAGGGGTCTATTTGTAAGCCTTCAGGGATCGTTTGGTTATAGTCTTCACTTATGGGCTCTTTAGCAAAATTTCTACTAGTTCAAATCTTGGACTTCTCATGCAGTTTCACCAATACACCTGATACCTTCTCCTTATGCATTGTTCACGCGTGAACTTGGCACACCAAAGTCATTCGTTCCCTGTACCCTTGATCCAAGGGTAGATCTTGATATTACCTACTGGAGCCAATGCACACACCTTCACGCCAAGTCCTAGATCTCATCCAACGATTGTAGTTCATCACAAAAAGTTCCTGCACCCTCTTGCTTTACCTCAATCATTCATCCACAACGAACCTCACTCACTGATTGCGCAGTAATCATAGGCCTTAATTCTCCTGAATTAAGGTAGAACCTACCTTAACAGGGGCATTCTACATGCATACGCATCGTACCTTTCATCCTAGATGATTTATATGTTTTATTCATAATAATGTGTTATTTGAGAGGTATTAATAATTGTAGGAATTCAAGACTGCGGATGACCGATCCAACCTTATGGATCTGCTAAGAATGACGACGGGAGTCCAACGCTTCCTAGATCGCATCAATCAGACTCCCGTAGCACCCTAGGGTGTCTGCAAAAGAGCAAGAGCCAAGGGGAAAATTGAAGAATATCCGAACCTTAGATAACAAATCCAACCACATAGATAGATTTGAATCGATGTTCGCAGTCCAACGGTGCAAAAATCAACTCAATCGAAGGCCTACATCATCAAATACAAGGAGAAGAAGATGGACAGCTGCAATGGCACCACGTGGCACTATCATAGCTGCCCCCTCACTGATGACTCTACAATGTTCAGTGTTAATATTATCAATTAGAGTTAATTTCAAGGATACTTATGCGATAATGACATATTATAATGGGCTTGGGAGCATTGCATGCATATTACTTGATCTTTACATTTTAATCGCTTAGAATCAATATTTAATGACCATGTGCACAAGTCCACTTTGAAACAGGTCTTAGATGAGCAATTGGATCATACAGATGGATCCGGATCGACGAACAGAGTCCAACGGACTCAAAATCATCCCAATCCGACCTTCGTAGCTCCCACAACATGCTCAAGAAGTCCTAACCATTGATCCACTGATCAACGACCCAAAATGCGACACGTGGCCACTACTCATGCTTTCCATCGCACTTCAACTGATCCTTCTTTGCACGTTCACCTCCGTCAGATCTTCATCCAACGCACGCCATCGCTCGAACGCTGCATCGTCGCAGCGACCATCGCGTAAATAGCATACGGGTCGAAGGCCTTCTCCACTCCAGCAGACACGATTTCAAATCACAGAGGCACTTCTCCTCGCACACCCTAATTGAAAATCAAGTCATTCGATCTGATCTACGGTCAAGAAGCGGGCATGACGAGTGCCATCCAACCATCTGCGCGAAATGCATGCGATCACGCGCTCGAGTACACCCAATCCAACGAGCTTGAGGCACGATTTGAGATAGCGGGTGAAGTTTGATTTCAGTCGTCCGATCTTCGATCGGACGACTTAAGCAGAATGCACGCGGATCGCATGGCACCTGTGCGTGTGTTGAAGGTGCGAGGGCAGGGGCAAGGGTAACGAATGCGACGGGTCTTTAGCAACATTTTGAATGTCGTTATTGGCCCAATGACAATTTTGAGCCCTTTCCTCAACTATAAAAAGGGCCCTTCCCCTCCCATTTGCATCAATCATCTACCTAAGTAACACCACCTTTTAGAGTTCCAAGCAAGGTCCCGAAGCCGCCGAGCCGTCGATGGAAGCCTCTCCGCCGCCATGGCTGTCTCGATGCATTCTTCATCCTTGTTCTTATTTTTATTTTAGTTTATAGTGTAGTTCATCTATTGTGTTAAACACTCATCTACATTATGTTGATTTCACATTTGATAAGAGGTTGTTGATACATTGATCTTATGATATCTTAAGCATGGTTCTCTAACTTCTCTCTCTCTCTCATTTTTTCAAATCGATTTTCAGCAGCACAAATGACATATTTATGTGACATGAAAGTGATTATTTGATCTAGTTATTGCCTCCCTGTGTTCGACATTCTGACTCACCTCCGATTCTTTATTTAAAATTGATGTCATAAACGCACTACAACGAACGATTTAACACAAACGCGTCCAGCGAACATCACGCACCCCAGCCTCTAAAGATCATCCTTCATGCATTATGGGCCATTGGATCTCCATCCAACGCCCACGAACGTGCCACATCGCCCACCCTCAGCGGCTTCATCGAGCAAGGATGAGATCTCGACCGTTGGATTTCTATCCAACGATTGAGGGCGGCTGCACACGAGATGGCAACTGCAACAAAATGCACGTGTAGCGTAGCGGAAAAGCATGCTTAACAACCACGTGCGATGCGTTCGAGTCACGACGTGGGAGTGGTCATGCACAGAATAAATTCAACTATAAAATCTTCATCGAGTGGCGACAGGGGCGGCCGCGTGGCGCATGCAGATGCGAGGGAGACGCAGACATGCATGATGACACGTGCTTTAGGATTCAAGAGGGTGCAATGTTGCAACCTTTTAAGTCGTCCGATTGAGAGATCGGACGGCTGAGATAGTGTAAGGAGTTGAGGCGCATTTGGAGGCCGAGTGGTGAGCGTGCGAAAGAGAAACGACGCACGGGAGAGCAGGGGCCTCGCGATCGAGATCCAAGGGCAGACAAAGCACCATGTGTTAGTTTCAGATTGAATCCGTGAATGGAGAAGGATTTGGAGGGTATTTTTAGGCCTAATCAGGTCCGTTGATCTCCTGATCAACGGATCTGATCAACCTAAGGCTATTGCACGAAATTAAGGGCTCCAATGCCCTAAATACCCTTCACAACAACTATAAAAAGAGGCCTAAGGGTCCCCTTTGAAGGCATCAAAAAGAATTTCCTTCTTCCTCCTTCTATAGCTCCTCTACCTTCTCTGCCTCTGTCTCTGCATCTTCATCCGAAGCGTCCGTTGAGCCACCTTGGTGGATGTCACAACCCAGTTCCTGAATCCCTACAGGATCCATGATCGACTCGACTCGACTAATCACAAGACCCAGTCGTCCAACAAGAAATAACCAAAAAGAAGAAAAATAAACCACATTCACTATGCAAGGTAACTAACAGTAAAAGCATACAAGTAATAAAGAAAGTAAAAGCTGCTAAACAGTACATAACACCACCACAACAGGAAAGTAGAACAAAAGTATAGTAATAAGAACAGTAAACAAAGTCTAAAACTCACTAATAGAAAGGAAGTACTACTACAGTAAGAAACTACTGCTGGGCTTGATTAGGCCCAGCACCCTCTACAGCCAGTGACTCGGGCTACACAACTCCTGGGCCTGTAAAGGGTTATAAGTAAACGGAGTCAGCGAATGCTGAGTAGAGTGGTAACCAAACTATCTAAAGTAGTAAAAGCTAATAGGTAAATTTATCTTTTCCAATTATTTTATTTTACAAGTAATTCCTTTTCACCCATTTGTTTACTTTCATATTTCTTTCTTGATCTCGCATGTTCCTTGTGGGAACGATCTTGATTGCAGTCTTTTCCGAAGAGTTGAAGGCACACGTGGTGCTCTCCTTGCCGGGAGAGTCCCCCATGGTAATCCTACAAATCCTACACCCAGTCAACCACCCCGAGGTCACAAACAGATGTAGCGGTGACTACGACATGCGCGATAAGCGCACGGGTAGCTACCCCGCACTGGCACGCGGTCAGTCGTTTCCGCTAGCGGGTACGCCCAAAGTACAGCACGGAATAATATAGGGCCTAGCCCTCTCAGCAACAGGGGTCTAGCCCCTCAAAACCAAACAGGCGTCTCGCCCCTCCACAGTCTGTGCACCCTCATCTAACTACCCCAGTTTGCCCAGTGGGCCTAAAAAGTCGGTGTAGGGTGGCTAGTTGAGCCTCAGGCCCCGTGGGGTGGCTAGCTCCCTCCCTACACTAGTAGCTCTCCCCGGTACAGTGTACGCGAGGGCCAACAGAAGTCGGTGTAGAGTGGTCAATCCTAACCCCGAGTCCCAACCCAAGGGCGGCTAGCTCTGCTCTACACTAAACAGGGGACAGTCGCTCTCCTTGGTACCACGTACTTAAGGGCCAGCACACTTCCCACTCACATTTTCAGATCTTTCCATTCATCCACAAGAGCTCTACTCCTAACTCCCCGTAGGGTTCATGCTCATATTCACCATATTATTCCATACCAGGTTTCGTCATTCACAATTTCCATTCTCATATTATACACATGCAGCTCGTATTTCCACAATTTAGCATATGCAACAAGTGATATCACAAGTAACTATTTAGTTATCTCAGGCATTTCATATTCTAACAGGCAGCTCGTATTTATTAACAGGCAGTTGTTTACAATCAAGCTCGTTCATTTATGACTGCAATCTCAAACACACATACAAATAGTGCAATTATTTCTCGTCCTAGGATTCATGCCACATCCTAGGGTTCTAGTTATCTAAATTTCATAGATGCATTCATATTTATAAGTAGAACAGGGGGAAACCACTCTACCAGACAATCCGAGAGTACTGGGGGCTCGAACAGCGAACTCACGTGCCTCTGCAAGCCCTAGACACGCAACAGGTCGAAGTCCTATATCAAGGAACACATCACAATGGAACATTCAGAATAGTATATAAGGATTTCTAACATGTAGAGGAACTCACAAGGAAACTACAGATATCTTGTTTACGTAAACGAACCCCTATCGGACCCTAAACAGGTCAAAAACAAAACTGCAAAACCAAATCAAACGTCTGGAACTAAGTCCAGACGTCTTAAAAGTCACCAGAGTCTCACCTCAAGTCCCTGCATCGACCTCAGATGTCCAGGACTCTTACTTAACAATCTGGACTCAGCTCCAGACATCCGACCTATCCTCCAATCGTCTAGGAATGCCTCCAGTCGTCTGGTAAGCTGTCCAGACGTCTGAAATGCATGGGAGAGCGTGCCGCGTGCCTTCCCAAAGCTTGTCCTGCACACAACAGAGCATTATTCCTCTTTTTAGCCCAATAAACCATCTCTGTGGTGCAGCCTGCATGGCCATAACAGCGAGAAAGGCGTACCTGCGCGAATACCCGCTTTCAAACGTCCGATGTCATCACCAGACGTCCAGCCCGTCGTCTGGAAGGCACTCCAGACGTCTGATACTGGAAAAATTCCAGTATCAGAATGAGCTCCCGCTCCTCTCGCCGCGCTCCACCATGTCTCCTCCCTCTCGTCCGCAGCTCTAGCCACTACAAGAAGTCAAGGACAGCTCCCCGACGCTCTCCACCTCCCACACGGGCTGCGATGGTCGTGCGCACTCTGGCGAGCTCCCGCGAAGCTTGCGAGCTCAACCTCCTCCTTCTCTCTTCACGCCACTCCTCCTCCTCGCTCTTGCTCCCTCTCTCACGCACGCCTCTCTCACGGCAGTGAAGGGGAAAGGAAGGTGGTGGTGATGGAGTGGAGAGGAGAGGAAGGGGGGCACTTATATAGACAAGGGTTAGGGTTCGGTGAGGGGGAAGGAGAAAAGAAGAGAGAGAAGGAAAGTAGTCTACGTGCAGCCAGCATGCAGAACCAACTTTGTGTACAGATTTTTCAATTTCCAGACATCTAGGAAGTGGTCCATACGTTTGACCAGACGTCTGATTGACATTCTAGACGTCTTAAAAGGCTCAAACAGAATGGGTCTTTATAGCAGATCATTGCTGCTATTCTCAACCTCTCCAGAAGGCCACCATGGACCACCCGTGGTACTCTTGTTCTGTTACAACAGTAGTTTGTTTATTTTATGTTTTATTCAAATGCATGTATCCAATTCATGTTCAATCTCTCCTTGTGATATAAATATTGTGATTGATTGTTCCTTCTACTTAATCTTTATATTTGAAACAAATGCATGAAATCAAAAGCTCTTTCTGCCTCCCTGTGATCGATCGGGACTCACCAATTCCGTTAATTTATTTGTCGAGACGCATTTATCTTTTATGCGATCTACACCTCGAACAAATTGGTGTTATTGCCGGGGAGGCACATCGATTTTTAATTTCATCACTTACATATTACTTGTGTGTGCAGGATTGAGCCACAGGAGCAGCAAGCGAGTCAAAGTGGGCGCTGCGAGAATCAAGTGCACACAATCTTTTTTGAAACTTGCCCAGAAATTGATTGCCATCTTTAAAATTCAATAGTCATATTTTTGATGCTCCAAAAATTCTGAAATTCGGACTGGAACTAGATTTTTAAATTATCTTTTCAATGCTATCCTTTCAAAAAATAAATTCCATCTGTGGAATTTTTAAAAATTCAGGGAGTACATACAGGTCAGAATGCTTGAAAATAGAACTTTTATGAACTTTAGAAATCAATTCTGACCAACTTACAAATCGGATTTACTCACAATTGGTGAGGTTTGAAAGATAATCAAATTTTCTTTCATTATCATATTTTTACAAAATTTTTGGGGCATATTTGATATCATTTCCAACAAGAAAACCAACATGGGTTCTAAATCCCAAGTTTGACCTCTAGTTTGTTAAAAATTCATAACTACTTGTTGGAAATAGTAAAAATTTTGGAAAAATACTCTCTAAAAATCTTATTGGAAAAGAAATCTTCTTACCAAGTTTCAAATCATTTGGATTCCATCTTACTTGAGAGCATACATTTGAATTGTGGTCTTTAATTTGAAAAAAACTTAGAAGTATATGAGCTAATAGGACCACATAGATTAACTTGGACAATGACGAGATGAAGAGTTAGTCGATTAGGCAAGTCACCTTGTGGGTTTCCTGCTATTTACTAAATTGAAGAAACAGGTTAAAATTCACAAAAATATATCAAATAACCTGCATTTGGCTTGAAACTACTGGGTAGTTTCAACCTTTCCTGCAAAACCTGGTGTCTAAGCCTGCAGGGTAGCATCAAAAGACCGCAGCTGCGGGGTAACAGAACCGGAGGCGAAATCCGAAGGAAGAACCTTCCTCGTAGTCCCCTCATAACCAACCTGGCTGGGTTAGCCTAAGAGGCGAGAATTCCTTGCAGTCAGTCTCTCGCTGAATTTTCTTCAATAACACGAACTTAAACAAAAAAATCCAATCATCTAATCTAAAGGACCACTCTAATTAACAAGGCCTTAGCCTTGTTCTGCTTAACTACACCAACCCTTTGAGTTGGTGTATGCAAGGAAGAAGGTCGTTAGGACCTAAACTTGTGGGACCTTGGGAGCCGAACCTAAGGTGGCAAAGGTAA
This sequence comes from Thalassia testudinum, assembly GCA_037157565.1. Lineage (NCBI taxonomy): Eukaryota > Viridiplantae > Streptophyta > Magnoliopsida > Alismatales > Hydrocharitaceae > Thalassia > Thalassia testudinum. The sequence continues at coordinate 155,505,527 of JAZHRO010000031.1, forward strand.
TTCTCGCTCGACCTTTCTTCCCAACCTTCTTCCAATTGATTAGTTGAGATGGCTAATCTCGGTCCTCAAGTTGGTCAGGACCCTGAGAATCAGGACCCAATGGCTCGTTTGAAAGCCAGGGTCGAGGAAACTAAACAGAAATACAAGCAGAGCATCGACAGGATTCTCACAACACTTGATAGGATGCAGCATTCACCATGTGGAGAACAACTGTGGGACTTCTACGATCCGACGGTAACAATTATAGCACCTCAGGTCCAGATTCCCGCAGGCGGAGACGCATTCGAGTTGAACCGAATATCATAAGTTTGATTTAGACTCATTTCCATGGAAACTCAAATGAGGATCCCTTCCAGCACATTGAAGATCTGAGTTGGATTACCGAGTCAGTTTGACCTAGGAATGTAGATATCAGAATTGTTCTCATGAAGCTTTTTCCTTTTTCTCTCAAGGATAAAGTTGCTTATTGGTTCAAGACTATCAGGAGGCCAATTGGAGCCTGGGAGGAATTACGTTGCAAATTCCTCTAAAAGTTCTTCCTGATTGGTCAAACAAATGCTATGAGGCACGCAATCACGACCTTTGCCCAAGGCCCTGGATAGAAGCTGCATGACACCTGGGATAGATTCCACGATCTTCTCAGGAAGTGCCCACACCATGGTGTACCCCTCGCTCAAGTCTTTTACCATGGGCTGGATGACACACATCAGTACTTGAACGATGCATCTAACGGTGGGAATTTCCTCACGAAGGACGAGAATAGCGCATTTGAACTATTCGAGTCCTTAGCAAAGAACTCAATGAATGTCGTCTCAATGAACTAGTTCTAGTGACCTGGACATCAACGAGTTAGTGTCCATGAAGCTCACGCAGAGTCTGCCCAAGCTAACATGGACATTATAACCAAGAAGTTGGATAAGGTGAACTTGCTCGACAAGAAGCTCGATGAATTAATTCAAGCAAGATCTGGGTTTCTTGGCAGCACTGTTGCATCCCACTCATCTCTCGCATCTCGAGCCCCTCCTACTCGAGTACATCTACTCGCTCAGGATGTTCCTTCTCCATCTCCATGAGATCCTACATATCAGGAACCTGTGAATAATCTGGGTCTGGCATTATACAATCAGGGTTACACACCATCCGATGATTACAATGTGTATTCCCTTGATGAATATACATCTCAGACGTCGTCAGCTTATGAAGACGTCAATGATATTCAAGGATACGGGCATAATAACTCGTACTTAGGGACATATAACCCTGGTTGGCGTCAGCATCCGAATTTCTCCTAGTCTGGTAACTCACAAAGACCACCTCAAGACCCACACTACCAGATTAGACAATACAGGAATGTGCAGAACACGTATCCTAGGTAGCAGCCATTCCCGTCTCAACAACAACAAACCCATTTTATTTATCAGTTGCTGCACCAAGCTGGCAACTGTCCTCCAAAGCAGGCCGACCCTTTGGAGTCTCTGAAGGAGGAATTGCAGGATTCAATTAGAAAATCTACTCATGACAACCTGTAAATAATGAAGGCAATGGCTGACCAAATTCAGAGCAGACAAAACATGCAAAACTAGATGATGCAGGAGCATAAGTCACAGGGAGCTTTGCCCTCCCAACCTATCCCAAACCTGAGATATGTGCAGAATCAGGGCACCCCACCTAGATTCCAAGCACCACAAGGGTAGGCACATGCTGTTCTGCAAGCACCGCTCGCACCACCTGGTTATGGGCTCGGTCAGCCACCTCTGCTGTCAAACCCTACGTATTCTAGCCCAGCCGCTCCTCTGCCACCTCATGGACAGTACGCCAATGCAAAAGCTGTCACTTTGAGGAGCGAAAAGACTACACAGAACCCGCTACCTAGGCAAGCAGGTAATGATTTTTCCTGCTCCCTATCATAAGATGTCTCACAACCCTCTTCCTCTCACAAGCCATCTTCATTAGATAAAGGAAAGAAGCCCCTAGACCCTGAGATTCTAATCCCTTTTCCCGCAACTCTAACGCGAGATTCAGCATGGAAAAAGGATACGCGAAATTTCAAGGACCTGAATTCTATGTTCAAGGAAGTTCACATTCAAGTGCCTCTCCTCAAAGCAATAGATCACATCCCTGCCATTGCTAGGTTCATCAAGGACTACTGTACTCCGAAGCAACAAGAGAAAATCAAACGACGGAAGGTATTATCTGAGGAAGATAGCATTGTTATCTTAGCTGACTTACTACCTAAAAAGGACCCGGGCACACCACTGATTTCCTGCTTTTTGCAGGAATCCCCTTTTGATAGGGCCCTTCTTGTTTTGGGGTCATCCATCAACCTAGCTCCCACTGCATTATTTGATCAATTTCGATTTGGGGAGTTAAAGCCCACATGGATTACCATACAGTTGGCTAACCGATCGGTGAAAATGCCGAGGGGGGTGGTTGAAAATGTGATCGTGAAAGTCTAAGGATTCTGCTTTCCAGCGGACTTTTTTGTTCTTGATATGGAGGTTCCTCCTAATCTCCATGATGCACCGATTATCCTAGGTCGCCCGTTCTTGGCAACCACCCGTGCGAACATCAATTGTGCATCGGGGTGCATGGAGATTGCCCTAGGGAATGAAAAGCTTAAACTGGACATTTTCAGGGCATCAAAGAACTTCAATTGCAATCTAATCAAGAAGGATGGTGAAGATGAAGATTCAGCTTTCTGTGGGAACATTGGGCTCCTCTACAGCAACCTAATGGCACATTCATCTTCACTATCAGGGGTCTTAGATTGCAGTCCACACGGGACTGAGACTAATGACATACACATTTCATCCTAGGGATCTGGTTGTCATGGGTGTTCATCTACTCCCAACACCCCTAATCCTGACTATCATGTCCCATCTATCACTGATATCTTAAGACAGTATTACATGACCATTGCAAATGGATTTTCCATTAATTAGGATCTGCAGATTTCCGCTATTGCTTCCTCTCCTCCACTCATAAACCCTTTCCCCATCCTCCGCTACTAGAGTTAGAGCCCTTACATGATTCGCTCAAGTACATGTTTCTAGGAGAAAGTGAGACATATCTCGTGATTATCAATGCTCACTTGACTCCAGATGAGGAACACCAATTGATCTCCATTCTGCAAGCACATAGGGCTGCTATCGGGTGGGGCATTGCTGATCTCCGCAGGATTCGCCCCTCATATTGCACTCACCGTATCTACACTGATGAAGGGGTGAGACCATCGAGACAATCTCAGATATGCCTAAATCCAAATATGTTGGAGGTTGTTAAGAAGGAGATCATTAAATGGCTAGACGCATGTATTATCTATCCAATTTCCGATAGCCAGTGGGTGAGTCCCCTTCAAATTGTGCCCCAAAAAGGTGGGACTCACCATGATAAAAAATGAAATGGGCGAATCCATCCCAACCCGCACCATGACTTCTTGGCGGGTCTGCATTAATTACAGGAAGCTAAACTCGACTACCAAAAAGGATCATTTTCCTTTACCCTTTATTGATCAGATTTTAGAATGATTAGCCGGGCGTAGTTTCTTCTACTTTCTGGATGGATACTCCGAGTACACTCAAGTAGTGATCAACCTGGAAGATCAAGATAAGATGACTTTTACGTGTCCCTTCGGAACATTTTCTTTTAGGCGGATACTTTTCGGCCTCTACAATGCACCAGCTACTTTTCAGCGACGCATGATGGCCATCTTTTCAGACATGATCGAGGACTACGTAGAAGTGTTCATGGACGACTTCTCCGTGTTTAAAGATGATTTTTCATCTTGTCTTGATAACCTTACAAAGATCCTGAGGAGATGTATAGAAGTTAACCTAGTACTTTCATGGGAAAAAAGCCATTTTATGGTGAGGGATGGCATCGTACTAGGTCACAAGATCTCCTCTAATGGACTCAAGGTCGACCGAGCTAAGTCCAAAATCATTTCGCGATTACCTCCACCTAGCTCAATTAGGCAAATCAAATCATTCTTAGGGCATGTCGGATTTTATCAAAGATTCATTCGAGATTTCTCGAAAATTGCTCCTCCATTAACGAATCTTCTGGTAACCGACACTTTCTTTGATTTCGACTCCTCATGTCTAAGCGCTTTCGAGACCTTGCAATGTGTTGTTTCAAATGCACCTATTCTCCAACCTCCCGACTGGTCACCCTACTTTGAGATGATGTGTGACACCTCCGACTTCGCTGTTGGAGCCATTCTTGGCTAGCATTGGGAGTGCCATCCATTCGTAATATACTACGCTAGCAAAATGCTGAATGAGGCTCAGTGTAACTATACAATCACTAAGAAAGAATTGCTAGCTGTGGTGTTCGGGTCGGAGAAATTCAGGTCATACTTACTTGGGTCCAGAGTTATTATCTACACTAACCATTCCACCCTCCGGCATTTGTTGGCAAAGAAGGACGCCAAACCCCACCTTATCAGATGGATCCTTCTTTTGCAAGAGTTTGATGTCAAGATCCGCGACAAAGCCGGAGCCCATAATGTTGTGGTGGATCACTTGTCTCGACTAGACCCAGACTATATTCCGTACTCCTCGCCGATATTAGACCGATTTCCGGATGAGCTCTACTGTCCATCAACTTTGTTGAGTTTCCTTGGTATGCTGATATAATGAACTATCTCATCATAGGAAGGCTACCTGCGAGATTATCCAAGGATTAAAAACTCAAATTTATCTGAGGCTAAATTCTATTTTTGGGACAACCCACTGCTCTTTCACATTGGGGCAAATCAAATCATCCGTAGATGCATCCCTGATTCGAAAATCACTAGTGTGCTATCTTTCTGCCACAACGATGCTTGTGGGGGTCTTTTCTTGGGCTAAAATACCGCTGCAAGGATTTTGCAGTCGGGATTTTTCTGACCAACCATTTTCAGAGATACACACGAGTTTGCCAAATGTTGTAAGTGATGCCAGTCAGTCGGTTCTATGACCTGGAGAGACATGATGCCTCTCCAATCTATTCTCGTCGTAGAAGTGTTCGATGTCTAGGGCATCGATTTATGGGCCCCTTCCCGAACTCGGATGGCTTTGAGTACATACTCCTTGTAGTAGACTATGTCTCAAAGTGGGTAGAAGCTATCCCGGCAAGACAGGTTGATCATAAGACTGTTATATCCTTCGTCTGGGAATTCATTTTTGCGAGATTCGGAGTTCCCCACGTCCTAATAAGCGATGAGGGTAGTCACTTCATCCATGCCCATTTCAGGTCATTATTGAAGAAATACGGGATGCAGCACCGCGTTGCTACCTCGTATCACCCACAGACAATGGGTAGGCTGAAGTATCTAATCGTCAAATCAAGCTTATCCTTCAAAAGATGGTTAGACCTGATAGGAAGGATTGGTCCGATCGATTGATTGATGCACTATGGACATATCGGACCACATATAAGGCCCCACTCGGAATGTCGCCATACCACATGGTATATGGAAAGGCCTGTCACCTTCTTATGGAGCTAAAGCACTGTGCCTTTTGGGAAGTGTAGAAGTGTAATTTTAACCTCGAGGCCAGAGATTATGAAAGGAAGCTCTAGCTCAGTGAGTTAGAGGAGATTAGGCAAGAAGCTTACGAGAATGCAAAAATATACAAAGACAAGACGAAGGCTTTCCATGATCGACACATCTGGAGGAAGGAGCTTGTACCTAACCAGCAGGTCTGGTTGTTTGACTCCTAACTCAAATTCTTTGTGGGAAAGCTCAAGTCTAAGTGGACTGGGTCTTATATGGTGATCCACCCGTATCCTAACGGGACGGTCCAAATTAGAGACCTGAAATCTGAGCAGATTTTTACGGTTAATGGCCAACGCCACAAACCATTTTTATCCCAAGAACCTCCTCCTGCTGACGAAACGATACATCTACTCGAGGACGTGTGACTAACATGTTGCCCAGCTGGAGGCATTAAACTCAGCACGTATACATATATACATACCATATATACATAGCATATTTCATTTTCGCATATTGTTTTGCATATTGTGTATGGCATTGCAATGATGGCATGAGCTGAACGACAACTCAGAAGTAGTTCCAGGTGATTGCTATCCACGTACACCCTGCCTTATTCCAATTTCTTTTATTCATGCATGAGGACATGCAAACACTTAGGCATGGGAGGGTAGTCCATAAAAACTGAAAATTTTCTACCAACAAGTGGGGGATTAGATCATTTTATCAAAAGGTTTTATTAAAGATTTATTATTTAGTAGATTCCTAAGCTTAGAATCTAGTATAACCTCACACCTACATGTAGAATTTGCAAAGGATCGACTGTGAAAACTGATAGACATCTCTAGTTTGTCGAGAAGAAGCATTGCTTCTTCTCCTGAACCCTTGAACAGCAATCAAGGAGTCAAGTGAACCATCTTCTAGTAGATCCACCAAAACATATGTGAGGTGAGAGTAGAGAGTCTACTGGTGCTCTAAGGCTAGTGTAAGGAATCTTTAATTCTGGATAATTGAATAATGACACTCGGAGTTGGGCATAGTTTTCGCTCTCAGTTCTTGCGTACTAATTCTTTGAGAAAATCCCTGCGAGAGCCACCAAATAAAGCAAAGACACAATGAGCAGGCTCTGATAAAACTAGGACTAAGGTGGATGGTCACGACCGTCCTCTACGAAATCCTCGGCTGAAGGAGGATACTAATGTCAAGGTCAGAAATACACAGTCCTATCCATTCCCTACCTGGTGTCGAGAGTAGGCACTTCCACTAAATAAGCCACCCGAGATCCTCTTGGTCATCCCAAAAAAAATCCCCAAGAATGCCTCAAGTATAAAAGTACGTATGTCGTGTTATGTTGTGCTGATAAATATAGCAGTATGTTGTGTTGTGGCATTATGCCAAGTAGATATGCATGCAGAAGAAATGTTTGCTTGAAAAAAAAATAAAAAGAAAAAAGTGTTACGTGAAGCAGTTGCGTGATGTGAGTCAAGTTAAATGTTTTGAGGTAAAAACACCTACCACTCTCACGAATCACCAAATACAGCCTTAACCTACTTTTTCTGTATTCCTGACCACCTGAATACAGGCTGAGGGCTTCTGACTTAGTCGTAGGGTTATTAGAACCTAATTAAAGTGTAATGCCATGCGAGACCATCAAATATAGTTGCAAATCTAGTGAGATGTGAGCTCAGGAAGAAAAAAAGAAAAGGAGAGAGAGAAAGAGAAAAAAAGAAAAAAGTACAAAAGATTAAACAGAGCATAGTTTTCCAGCCTCTCGCTAAGTTGATTTATTCAATAATCTAGAAATCTAGATTCTAAAATACTATTCTCTATGTAGTACCAGAAGAGAGTGAGCCACCAAATACAAATCCAGTTAACTTAGACATCTTCTACCTAAGCCAAAAGCTGGGGCTAAAATCAGAGAATAGTTTATATCCCCAAGAGAAGAGGTTTGCTTATCCCAACAGAATCTTACCAGGGGTCAAGTACAAGCTTTAAATGTATATCGACTCTTCGCTTGGATCCGTTGCAAAAGCTACAACATTACATGTTCATGGTAATCTGGATTCTGAATTTTTGGATGAAACAAAAAGAAATAAACCTTTAGTTAAACTCTTGATAAAATGCATTTAGTCTTGCACTTGCTAGGGACAAGAAATATTTAGGCATGGGGGTATGATTGCGCAGCAATCATAGGCCCTAATTTGCCTGAATTAAGGTAGAACCTAGCTTAACAGGGGCATTCTGCATGCATACGCATCGTACTTTGAATCCTAGATGATTTATATGTTTTATACAAAATAATGTGCTATTTGAGAGGTATTAATAATTGCAGCTAATTCAGGGTTGTGGATGACCGATCCAACCTTATGGATCTGCTCAGAATGACAACGAGAGTCCAACGCTTCCAAGATCGCATCAATCAGACTCCTGTAGCACCCTAGGGAGTCTGCAGAAGAGTAAGAGCGAAGGGGAAAATTGAAGAATATTCGGACCTCAGATGATAGATCCAACCGCACAGATGGATCTGGATCGATGTTTGCAGTCCAACGAGCAAAAATCAACTCAATCGGAGGCCTACATCATCAAATATATGGAGAAGAAGATGGATGGCCACGATGGTGCCACATGGCACCATCATAGCTGCCCCCTCTCCATGCCCCAGCCTCTGAAGATCATCCTTCGTGCGTTGTGGGCTGTTGGATCTCCATCCAATGCCCACAAACGTGCCACGTCGCCCACCTTCAGCCACTTCATTGAGCGTGGACGAGATCACGACCGTTGGATTTCCATCCAACGGTTGAGGGCGATTGCACACGAGATGGCAACTACAACAACTCGTGCGCGTAGTGCAGCGGAAAAGCGTGCTTAACAACCATGTGCGATGCGGGTTCGAGTCACGATGTGGGAGTTGGTCATGCGCGGAATAAATTCGACCATAGGATCTTCATCGAGCATCGACAGGGGTGACTGCGTGGCGCATGAGGATGCGAGGGAGACGTGGATGTGCGTGATGATGCATGCTTTAGGATTCAAGAGGGGGCACTGCAACTTTTTAAGCCGTCCGATCGAGAGATCGGACGACTGAGATGGTGTAAGGAGTTGAGGGGTGTTTGGAGGCCAAGCGGTGAGCGCACGAAAGAAGAAATGGCGCATGGGAGAGCAGGGGACGTGCGATTGAGATCTAAGGGCAGACAGAGCACCACGTGTCAGCTCCAGATTGAATCCGCAAATGGAGAAGGATTTGGAGGGTATTTTTAGGCCTAATCAAGTTCGTTGATCTCCCGATCAATGGATCTATTCAACCTAAGGCTATTGCACAAAATTAAGGACTCCAATGCCCTAAATACCCTTCACAACAACTATAAAAAGAGGCCTAAGGGTCCCCTTTGAAGGCATCAAAAAGAATTTCCTTCTTCTTCCTCCTTCTACAGCTCCTCTACCTTCTTCTCCCCGTCTTCTCTGCCTATGTCTCTGCATCTTCGTCCGAAGCATCCATTGAGTCACCTTGGCGGATCATTGCTGCTATCCTCAACCTCTCCAGAAGGCTACCACAAACCACCCATGGTGCCCTTGTTCTGTTACAACATTAGTTTGTTTATTTTATGTTTTATTCAAATTCATGTATCCAATTCATGTTCAATCTCTCCTTGTGATATAAATATTGTGATTGATTGTTCCTTCTATTTAGTCTTTATATTTGAAACAAACGCATGAAATCAAAAGCACTTTCTGCCTCCCTGTGATCGATCGGAACTCACCAATTCCATTAATTTATTTGTCAAAACGTATTTCGCACTATAGTACAATGCATTTATCTTTTATGCAATCTATGCCCCGAACACTCACTAATCCGGTCACTACACCTCCCTCACACCTATATAAGGACCAACCCGAAGCTCCTGCGATCCCTATCGACTCCCTCCCCCATGAGCCGATCCCTTCTTCCACCCCTCTAGCTCCAATTACCCCTTCTTCGATGAACGGCGACAATAGCCACTTCCTCTCTCAATTCCTCCCCATTGGCCGACAGCTGGTGGATCCCACGGAACCACCTTCTTCCGCTAGAGGTTTCTCCCATTTCGTCTCCACTTACCGACAGTGGGTTGATCCTTAGGAACCACCTTCATCTGATAGTTAGCTTTAATTACTTTCGTAGTGTAGATTTCTAGCTTCTAGTTAGATTTACTACTTTCTAGCTTCATTAGGTGGTCTAGATGTAAAATTCATGGTTTGGATTAGTTTAGATAGGAGTAGATCAGTGTAATTCCAATCCCCCCTATCTGATCAATTCTAATCAAAGAGGATGAATCACCCATCCATTTTGATCCATAAACTCCCCTCTCACTCCATCATTGCGTTCAATCAATTTCATTGTTATTTTTATCATCAAATCATCCCATCCATCAAAGCCACCTTGAGGTCTGAAGCTTCTTAGCTCTCAGGTCCTATGGTGCATCCAATCCATTGGAGGGCTCATCCCTTCACTTCAAATCACAAGAGCCCTCCCTGTGTTCTGATTTGAGCTTGATTCACTTGATTTATTCAGATTTGGTTTTTACACTTAATCAAGAGATTAAGGATTCAATTTGGTTTTAAATGGGTTTTAATCGAGTGAATTGAGTTTACATTTGTGTGATTAAATCAATTGCAATGGGTATGAGCTTTTGTACTTTGATTTGTACTGCTTATTGAGCTCATGCCCAACTTAGACCATTGACACTGTTTGTCTTCTTTCCCTGGTAGTGGGGACCTATGCAAATCCAATGCATGGATTTGAGGTCTTTGCAATGACCTAAGCTTTCCTTTAGCATTGCCTAGGATACCTACACACCAATCCATGGTGTGTAGGTGTCTTGAGTGACCAGATCATGTCGACGAAGCTATATCAAAGGCCCAAGTGGGCAATAACTTGATTCAATGTCAAATCTATTTTAATCTATTGGTTTAGGTTTAAATGAAGTCTAAGATGATTAATGAAGGTCTTAAAGTGGTTTTAAGGAAATTTGAAAGTGTGATTTGATTCATATCCTTCACACTATCTATAATGTAAGAGTGGAGATTGATTAGGGTTTCTAAGGATTATTGAGCTTCAATCCAAACTCTATTGAGTTCCAGACCTCTCATAGATCATTTATGATGGTCGAAAAGAGATTTTAACTAGTTTGAATCTGATTTGAAATTTTTTGGCATTACTACCTAGGTTTCAGATTTAGACTGACAATTGGAGTTCAAACCTGCATTTAGATGGCCTGTAAAAACACTTAAGATGATTTTGATGAGTAGATAAAGTAATAAATGATGATTTCAGTATTTTGAGGCTCAAATCATATCTGAGTTGCATTTTGACAATTGCTACTGTCCATTCTGGATGAATTTTAAGTAAGCTTTAATCGTGGACTTTACATGAGTTTTGAATGATCTAATGTTTGCAATAGATTCTCTAGCATAAATCTTGTATGGATATACATCTCAAATGTTTGAGCAAGTTTTAGAGTACACAAACTAGACCTAAGAGGGTCTGATTCATTTTTTTTTTTACAGTTGCCGCAATAGACTAATTGCAATGACTGGATGAGGGTTTAATTGGAGGTTCTTGTACTATTTAAAAGAACCATTTGTGTATTCTGAGAGATTGTTTTGATAGAAGAAGCATTCATGTATTGTTGTGCTTAAATTTGACTGAAATAGCTTGTTAAATCTGATTATAATCTTCTATAAGCAATAAATCATGTGTAAACTATCCAAATCTTGGATTTAATGGAATTTAATGTTGAAATTATGTTTTTATGCTTAATTCTATTGTAGATAGATGTCTGGATGTTTGTAGTGTCCTTATCTTTTATTCCAACATCTGAATTTGAGTTTTAAGGTTTTTGAATTCATGTTCAACTCTTCTTAAAGCCTTATTTTGTCTAAATTGTATATAGAATAAAAAAATAAAAAAATAATTGTAAAAAGAAAATGTGCCTTGAGTTAGCTTAGGTTTAGTTTTAGGTGTGTGTCAAGTTACATTAGGTTTTGAGCTTTCTAGTTAGGAGAACATACCAATAAAAGCTTAGGTCTTCCCTGATTTAGAAATAAAGAAAAACATATAAAAATACCAAAAAGTGTTATTTTTCTCTTCTTCTTAACTTTCCTTCCTCTTCCCCTATTTCAATAAAACATAAAAATAAAATAAAATTTTGAAAAAGTCAAAAAATTCATAAAAATACCTATGTATATAATATTTATACTTGTATATAATCTTAAATTAACTGTATATAATGACTTTATATGTATGTAAAGTGTATAAATAACTTATATATCTATTCTATTTACTTAGGTAGGCATTGATATATTTGTACAGTATGTAGTATAATAATATAATTATATTTTTTTTATATTATATGTATATAATCCATGTATATTTGTAAATAACCATGTATATACTTGTAATTATAATTATAACTGTATATATAACCTAAGGTAATTATATTGTACAATAATATACCCTTATATTTATTTATTTATCCATATATTGTACATAATTATATTCATAAGTTAATTAGGTATATTAGTAAATTAAAATAATTTAAATTAGTAATTTAATGAATTATTGAAATAAATTATGTTGTATAGTTGTATAGTGTAATTTAAAATAATTCCAATATATTTATAACTTATTTATACTGTAAAACAGTATTCAAATTGTATATATATGTATATATGTATAAAATGCGTAGTTAAATGTACATAAATTGAAATAAATCAATAAAAATAAATTAAAAATCTGCAATGTTAAGTTAATAATGTATATTAAATAATTTATAAGTCAATTAAACCATTAACTTATTAATTTGTACTCTACTTAATGAATTAAACAATAAGTCAACATATATTTATTCTTGATTTTAATGAATTTTTAAATATATTTATATATTTAATTATTGTAAATAAACTATACCAATAAGTAGCCTTATATATCAGCTACATAATCATATAAATTAATTAAGTAATTAACATCTCAATTAAACCTCAAAATCACCCTTAATCCATGCATTGGCATTGCAAATATTTGCGCAAGAAAGGTGCCACATCGTTTGTTGTTGAGTGCTCATAGAGCCACTTAATGAATCACGCATCTTATCCCACCGTCCTAAGAATAGGGGTCAGATCCCATAGCGATTATGTAAACTTATGTTAGCCTCGATGTGAGTGTGGGCTGGTAGCCAGTTTATGTGGGCTTATGTGGGTCCAAAACTATACAAAAATCTACAAAATAACAATAATCCAGCCCTAGTGGTTGTTGATCTTGTGAAACGTGGGCCTACAAATCCCAAATTGTTGCCTAAGTAAAGGCTAATGTAGGTTAACCTAATTCGACTAAGTGTTGTGAGAGTTAAGTGTTAGTGTTAGTTGTGTAGAGCGTGCCTGTGTTAAGTTGTGTGTAGAGTATGTGTATGTTAGTATGTACAGTTAGTATCGTATATATATGTATATATAGAGTATAATGTAATATATACAGTCTTTTTAGCCTTATTTTGTATATAATATTTGTAGGGCTCTTTAGTGATGTTTAGAAGTGTTAGTATATATAATAGATATATGTTAGTATAGTATATAGTATATGTTAGTGTTTATATTCTTTTTGTGCCTATATTAAGGCATTACTTTGATAGAGTTGTACATAATTAAACGAGATTAGTTTAGATTAGGTTTTAATGTCTTTGTACTTGTTTATATGTTTAAGGTATTGTCATTAACCTAATTCATTCATTGTTGTACATAATTGACTTAGATTAGTTCATGCTTTGATTCTTTCATTCATTATTCATTCATTTGTTTATAAAATTGACATTTTTGGAATAAAGGATGACTTTTGGATAATAGAGAGTGATGTATATCAATAACTGCCTCCCAATAAAGATCTAGAATAAAATCATTAAAAATTGTATATAAATAAAATGGCATTCGTCTAGATTGCGACACTTTACTACAACGTAATAATTAACCATAATTAACATGTAGATGATACGTCACCTGTCTACAATTAAGTTATACTAGGATTTGGCAACTTTCTCCTCACTAATTTTCTATCCTGACGTCAACTCTAGGTGTACATCTCCCCAATAAGTTTCATAATATCTCCGTATTTTTCAAAAATCTATAGGTCAAACACCCATTTGTAGCGAGGTGTTTTTATTATTTGGTGGAAAAAGGGTAGCATACATGTATAGCGAGATGCTTTATTTATTTGGTGGAAGAATTTGCACTCATTTGTAACGATGTGCATTTTATTTGGTGGGATAAACAAGATAAGGCTATTTTTTTTCTTCTCATTTTCCATTTTCTCAATTTTTTTATTTTTTCCAAATCTGTTTTCTAGGTGAGTGGCTCTCCTTCATCCATTTTAAATGTCCCCTACAAAAAAAGAATAGTCTTAATAACTATAAACACACCAAAAATCCTTTAGATCTTTTGCCCTATGACTAAATTTTATTAACTACTAAGGACTCAATAAGGTCGTCCAAGAAACAAGTTAGTGTATAGTGTAGTATTTTAAGATGCTTGAGACTCCAAGATTATTCAAATCAAAGGGTGGAAAGATAAGTCAATCACTAATCATCCTTTTTTACTTAAAATTTAGACTCCTTTCAAAGTCTCAGGAAAATGAATCTAGATTTAGGTAAATACTTGAGAAATTAAGTGTATAAAGACCTAAAGAGTATAGGTGATTGAAAAGAATTTGTTCTAAATTTCCTAAAGTCGGTGAATACTTAGAATCAAAAATTCTTTATTCTTTCTAGCTTAACTTCATTAACAAATTTTTTTCTTTTTTCTCCTTTTTTTCGTGTGTGAGAACCTTTTAGAAATGGATTTTCAGCTGGTTTCACTTTAATACCCCTTTGTTGCAGACAATTTTAAGCTCCAATACGAACATTGGAGGTGGAGTTGGATGTTCTTAAATTAGGAACTCTAAAGTGCAATAGGAATGGCTTGCTCAAGGAAGAAGAAGAGAGGTCTCGGGTTTTTTTCAGAATGATGGGTTGCGTCCCGTTAAGCGCTAAGTTTACCATCAACTAGGTGCAACACAGCTCAAATGGGATGAAGGTCAATGGATTCTTTAGCCTGGTTCGGATCAGTTAGCTCGAGAAAAGGCTTAAACCTTTATCTGTTCACAACAAAAGGATTGGAATCCTGGCTAAGTTCATTAATTTTTATAGCTCCATTCCCAAAGATCTTCCGGACTAGAAAGGGTCCAGTCCACTTCGATCTTAGTTTGTCTGGGAAGAGCTAGAGTTGGGCATCAAAGAGAAGCACTTTCCGACCAGGATAAAAGATTTTATGTGAAATGTGCTTGCCATGAAGGGCCTTAATACGTTCCTTGTAAATTCACGAATTCTCGTATGCGTCATTGCGTAACTCATCGAGCTCGCTCATTTGCAAGCGACGGTAGATTTCGGCCTTCCTGAGATCCAAATTGCACTTCCGTACTACCCAGTATGCCTTATGCTCTAATTCTACAGGGCGGTGACTTGACTTCTCGTGAATCAGTCTGTAAGGAGACATGACTAGCTAGGTTTTATAGCAGATCCTATAGTCCCATAAAGCTTCCGGAAGTCGGGTTAACCAATCTTTTCTATCAAGTCGAACTGTAACCTACAGAATCTTTTTAATTTCTTGGTTGGAGAGCTCGGCCAATCCATTGGTTTGCGGGTGGTATGGAGTAGACATTCTATGCAACACCCCATACCTTTTTAACAGGGACTGGATGTGCACATTTACAAAATGGGACCCGCCATCACTAATGATGGCCTTAGGTACCCCAAATCTGGTAAAGATGTTCTCCTTGATAAAGTGGAGAACCACCTTATGATCATTGGTTCTGATGGGGATAGCTTCGATCCATTTTGAGAGGTAATCAATAGAGAGTAAGATATACTCAAAGCCATATGAGATAGGAAAAGGTCCCATGAAATCAATCCCCCAAATATCTAAAATCTCACACACGAAAATCGAGTTCAAGGGCATCATATCGCGGGTACCCATGTTGCCGAGGGTCTGACAACGGGTACATACCTTAAATAAGTTTGTGTGTCTCTAAAGAGCGTCAGCCAATAGAAGCCGCATTGGAGGATTTTCGTTGCGATTTTACGCCCAGAAAAATGGCCACCGCAAACCTGGTCATGGCAAAAGGAAATATTATCATTGACCTCATCGTCGGGAATGCATCTTCTAATGATTTGGTCATTGCCAACACGAAAAAGATAGGGATCTTCCCAAAAGTAATACTTGGCATCAGCAATCAACTTGTCCTGTCTAGTCTTGGCCCAATCAGACAGGACTTTCCTAGTGACCAAGTAGTTCACGATATCAATGAACCAAGGAAGTCCTTAAATGACCAGAAGATGTTCATCCGGAAAATGCTCGGTAATAGATCCAGATGGGTCAATGATAGACGAAGGAAGACGAGAAAGATGATTAGCGACTACATTCCGTTTTCCCACCTTGTCGCATATCCTAAGGTCAAATTCTTGCAAAAGCAAGATCCATCTAATCAACCTTGATTTAACATCCTTCTTCGTGAGCAAGTGCCTTATTGCAGTATGATCCAAGTAAATAATAACGTGAGAACCCAAGAGATTTGATCTAAATTTCTCCAAACCAAATACTACAGTCAGCAGCTCTTTCTCCGTAATAGTGTAATTACGCTGAGGTTCATCAAGTGTCTTGCTGGCATAATATATTACCATTGATTTTCCCTCAATCTTTTGCCTAAGCACCGCTCCTACTGCATAGTCAAATGCGTCACACATGATCTCAAATGGCTGAGACCAGTCAAGAGATTGTAGGATTGGGGCTTGGGTTACTCGATCGTGCAAGATCTTGAATACGCGAACACACTCGTTAATCATCTCAAAGGGAATGTCCTTTGAGAGAAGAGAAGTCAAGGGGTGTGAAATTTTCAAGAAATCAGCGACCGAACATCAATAAAATCTGACGTGCCCTAAGAAAGATCAAATATCTTTGATCGAGAAAGGTAATGGTAGCTTAGAAATTTGATTTACCTTTACTCGATCAACTTGGATATCCTGCTTAGATACAAGGTGTCCAAGCATGATGCTCTGTGGAACCATAAAATGGCTCCTTTTCCCATGATAGAACCAGGTTCACTTCAATGCATCGCCAGAGGATCTGGACCAAGTGTTGTAGGCATTCATCGAATGCTTGACCAAAGACCGAGAAGTGATCCATGAAGACTACAAGATATTTACCTACCATATCAGAAAATATGGCTAGCATGCATCGCTGAAAGGTGGCGGGTGCATTGCATAGCCCAAATGGCATTCTACGGAATGCATAGGTTTCGTAGGGGCAAGTAAAAGTGGTATTTTCCTAATCTTCAGGATGAATTTCCACTTGGTTATATCCAGAGTAACCATCCAGAAAATAGAAAAATCGATTCCTTGCCAGCTTCTCAAGAATCTAGTCAATGAATGGGAGCAGGAAATGGCCTTTCGTCGTGGAGGCATTCAGTTTCCGATAGTCTATACAGACTCCAGGAATTCGTAATTCGGGTCTGGAAGGTTTCCCTAGATTCAGTAGTAATCACGGTGAGTCCTGCCCTTTTAGGCACTACTTGGATGGGAGTCACCCAATGGCTATCAGAGATAAGGTAGATGATACCAGCATCATGCCAATTGATTATTTCCTTTTTCATGACCTCAGAGTTTCAGGTTTAGCCTTCTCTGCATCTCCTGCAAAGGACGTGAGCCCTCATTGATGCAGATTCGATGAGTGCAATACGAGGAACTTACTCCAGTCCAATCATCAAGAGTCTAACCAATGGCACTATGATGTTGCTGGAGGACAAAAATCAATTGCATTTCCTAATCAAGAGTGAGGTGGGAATTGATAATCACAGGAAACATCTATTTCAAACCCAAGAATATATATTTTAGATGGTCCGGGAGTGGTTTCAACCCCAATACAGGGTTATCAGCAATAGGTGGAGATTTGGGTTTGGCCTCAGAAGCAAGGATATGAGCTAAGAATGGGGCTAAATCAGCTTTAGACTCCTCATTCTGTGGGCTGGGATTTCCTTGGGATTGAGGTTCTTGAAAATTTTAGCATTCCTTAATAATTGAATCCTCAATTAAAGAACCAATATCGCATATTTTCTCAATTGCCCTACAGTTTATTCCTTTTTGAGCCTTACAAATATCTATCCTCAAAGTCTTGTCCCCAAATTTTAATTCTATCTAGCCCTCTTCACAATTTATATTTGCCCTACTTGTTGCTAGGAACGGTCTCCCTAAGATAATGGGTGTTTCTCTTAAATTTTCAAGAGTAACCATATCCAACACAATAAAATCCACTGGGAAATAGAAATCTCGCATCCTAACTAGCACATCCTCAAGAACACTTTTTGGTGACTTAATCAATCGATCATCCAATTGTAGTGTCACTTCAATCGATTTCAGCTTTATTTTCTTAAAATGATTTAGTAGGGTGGTTGGAATCAAATTAATGGATGCTCCAAAATTGAATAATGCATGATCAAATTCTAGGTTCCCAATCTTACAGGAGATTAATGGAGTGCTAGGATCCTTTAATTTCTGTGGGAGCTTAGTTAAAATAACAGAGCTAGCTTGCTCTGACAACACAATCGAGCTCCTATCTTTGTTTCACAACTTACACTTTGGTGTACACAAATCTTTTAGAAATATTGCATAAGCCGGTATGTGGCGGATCACATTCATCAAAGGGATGCTTATTTGGACTTACTCAAAGAGCTTGACCAAGTCCTCCTTAGGTGCCATGGGTTTTGCCTTCCTATTTCCTTTGGCCAAGGCCTCGGGGAATGGAACATTTCTAGGTTTTTCTAGGATGGGTTCAAGTTCCAAATTTGGAATTAGGGTGTCCTTGACTTCCATCCTAGGTTTAGAACTAAAACAACTCGGATTAGCTTTGCTATGGTAATGTGGGTCCTGAGTAGCTTTCCCTCTACGGGTCGTAACAATGTGTAATCCTACCTGACTAGGGTTTAGGGTTGGTAGGATAGGAGGTTGCTGCCGATAATCCATGTATGATGCTGAAGCCTTCGAACCATCGGGAGGTAGTGGTGCAAAAGGGGCTGATAGACGTAGTGTACTTGGCCCTAACTTGGGTTCAGAACACACCGCTGGTGCGGTATGTTGTTAAGGTTTGGTAGAGGTTGAGAAGGGAGTGCACTAGGCTAGCGAGTCCCAGCCATCTATACTAGCGAGTTGCGTATCTTTTCCATTTTTGCATTATGCTACTTCTGCATAGTAGCATTGGTCTTCTGTATATCAGCCAAGGTCTGTAAAATCAAGCTCATTTGGTCATCCTTGCTAAGCCTAGAATGAAAATTTAGCTTGGGCCTAGGTTGAGCAGGCTAATATGAGTGCAGAATTTATGGTTAGGGCTGATATTGAGGTCTAAGATTTTGAGGATAAGAGTTCCCCGACCATGAGAAATTTGGATGATTACGCCATCCAAGGTTATAAGAGTTGGAATAAGGGTTGTTCTAAATGGCTGATGATGACATCATCGTCAGTCATATCTATCTTTAATTAATCATAATCAAGGAATAAATGCTCCTACATAACTGCCAGAGGACCCTAATTCACTGCAAATCCATTCTTAAAGAATAACAAGAAAATAGGGGTAAAACTACAGTTTTAACAGCACATCTCAATTCCAGAACAATCATGGGATTTCTCAAGGGTTAATTAAATGTCAAATGATCTTAAATGTCTAACAAGTGGGTCCGTGCAGATAGAAATGGGTTTTCGCGTGTTTCGAGAATTAAATGACTTCGAAACCCTAAAAATAGACCTGCTTAATTAAATGAGGTTCTGGTCAGAATAAAATTCACCCAAACCATATAAAAATCATAGAAAAATATTCTCTAGGGTTTGATACCTTCAATTTGACCATCGGAACCTATTTTGACCTAAGACAGAGTCTTAGACGGAAAGTTGCCCTAATTTGGGTAACCATGCAATTTACCCAGTCAAACTTGGCTAAAACCTAAATCTGACCTCACCATCAGATTCCTTGGATCCAAATTAGGCTTTTACCAAAATTTGGGCCCAATCTGAGATCATCTTGACCAAGTTTGCATCTTAGTCCAGTCACTCTTTCTATCTCATTCAGACCCTTAGCTTTTCGAATTCCTTGCAAAGAGCCCCCTAACTTCATCATCTTCTTTGCACGTAGGTTCTCACGCCATGTTTGGAAGGTTGAACCTTCACCGTCGAGTTTTGAGAAAGGATTTCTTGCTCGATTCTCAATCAATCTCTCCCAAAATTGATACGGGGATTCCTTGTGAAATTGCCTTCCTTTTGAGCTGCACCTTGGGCTCTACGTCTTTCCCAAAAGATCATGCGAACCTTTCAAAGGTTTGGATATCCTATTTCACAAAAACCTTCTGATCTTGTAAGCTTCTTTCCAAGCTTGGAAGGGCTTCCTATGGCCTATAAATGAACCCCTACTGCATTCCACATCTTGTTAGCTAAGTTTTGTCCAAAATACCCTCTTAAAACTCCTTCCCCGGCCATTTCCGACTTAGCTCCGACGTGCTCCTCCCTCCATCGCTCTCAGGCTTCTCAACAGTCAAATTGGGAGTGCCATCATCTTCGTCTCCTTCATTTGCGCCTAGTGTGCCAATGCCAGGGCCGTCCTCCCCTCTCTTCCTCGCCGTCCACCTCAACGGAGCGTTCTTCTTCCACGGCGTTGGCCTACCAACACCGATGCCAATTCTACCCCTTCATCCATTATATTAGGGTTAGTTTAGTTCGTTTAGCATGTTAGGTTAGTTTCATACCCTCAAAAACCAAAAATACCCCCTCAACACCTACACAAGCCGCCTTCGTCCCCTGCTTCAACAATCACTCCGGCTAAGGCTTCTGCTCGCTACACAACTCCAAATCCCTCACCAACAAGTCCAAAACCTCCGCCTCGACTCCACTAACCAAACCCCTCTCCCAATTTTTCCCTTCGCTCACTTAAATCACCTAACGAACTCCACGCTCACCGCACTCACTTTCCGAGGTCATACAACGTCCTTACCCTGCCAAACGCCACTGCACAGCCACCATCACGTTTGTCATCATCTGGTGACACTACTGAGCTGGTTTAACAGGGTCGAAAAATCGTTCTTTGGATTTCAGGTTCAGGACCACCAGCTACCATTAACATACTAGTTTCGAGCTCGCTTGAAGCTCTCTCCAGCAGCCACAACTTCAGGTGTTCACGTCAGGTAGCACAGAATCATCCCAGCTTCACCTTCGGCCAGTCAATTTGGGCGTTGACTGCCCCTGTTGCATGAATCAGACGAAAGCCATGAACAAGGAAGATGGTGTGGGACCTTAGTCCCACATCGCAAGTGTGCAAGTTCCAGAGGCTGAATAAAGTGAATTTGTGTTATGGGCTTATTGCCTCAGAACACGGGGTGAGGTCCCATTACCCTCACTCGAATCGGTTACCTGCCTAACCCACCTTCACTCCTCGGCTGCGATCACACCCGCAGCCCTGGACCCGAGTACGCGCTTGACCCGAATACCCGATCCAATTACCTAGAAGAGAAGAGGAGGAAGAGAAAAAGAAAGAGTGAGCAGGGAAAAGGGGGGTTTTGCTCCTGAAGCCTTCCAACACTTAGACAAAATCCGAGATCTCCCCCCCTATGCATGAGAAGAAGAGGAGGCTGAAGAAGAAACCAAAGGCAAAGAAAGAAGAAAGGCAGTTGAAGAAGAAAAAGAAGAGAAGAAGATCAACAATGCGAATGCATTGTAGCAAAAAAGTTGTCTAAGTCGTCTAATGAGGAGTTCTGATAGTGCACTGTGCACTTGGTTTGCTTAATTGATACTATTTGGATATTTGCTACATATGTGTTAGGCTAATAATTGGTCATCAAAATCACCATTATTTTATCTAGAATTCTTTTTATCTCCTCATATACTCATGTTATACATTACATATTAGTTTTTGAGTAATCAGTTGAGCTCATATTTGTTGAGATTAGTGCGTGAATTCCATATTTGCTCCCTGTGTTTGACTTCGGACTTAAATTCGAGTAATAAATTATATTTGTTGATGAGTGACTTTGGTCTGTACTACAACATATCAATCTTAAACATCAATTTGTGTAACCAACAATGGCGTGTGGAGTTCCTCACTGGGATGAGCAACTCCAGAGAAATAAGAATATTGGAGTTTAGAGAACCCCCAACTAGAATAAACAGGTTCGAAGTTTCCTCCGAAACTCGAGTCAGATGTGGATGGATAAGCCTCCATCCAAGAATGGTGAATGTCATGTGATGTAGACACATCCATTTAGGTTAAAATGCCTATTTATGCATGTCTCTAGGCTTAGATATGCATTCCATACTATAAATATTGTATAGCATGCGTCATTATGCATTTAGAGTAGTTTATATATATTTTAGGTTAATTGCATCCTTTTATGGCCAGAGAGAAGGAGATCTAATTTGAAGCCTCGGATTGACGATCCGACTGTACGGATCTGATCAGAACGATGATTGGAGTCCAATGCCTCCAAAATCACCTTGATCGAAGTCCCATAGCACCATACGCGGTTCGAGGAAAATCAACGGCTGAGGGAGTAGGTGACGCAATTCAAAGCTTCAAACAACAAATCCAACCGCATGGATGAATTCAAGTCAACGATCGCAACCCAACGACGCAAAAATCGACTCAATCCTACCTCTATAGCAGCCCCTACAAAGGAAAGAAGATGGACGACCCAGATCACGCCACGTGGCGTGACCCAGGCCACCCATGTGCACCCACGTGCCACCGCAAGTGTACAGCAGCGCGGGCGTGCAAGCGCACAAAGGCACACACGCACAGCAGTGCAGTAGGCGCTCATGGGTGCACGAAGCACACGCCAACGTAGTGGCAACATTGGCGCAAGGCTATCTTCAGCGACGTTTATGACCATCACTAAATGTCCTATATACAAAATTGATCCTTTCCTCCACTATAAAAGGACCCCTACCCCTCCCATTCTTCTTCATCTCTTCCTTTCTTCTCCTCACCACCTCCAAGGCTCTAAAAAGAGCTTGCCCCAAGCCTGGGATGCTCCTTTAGAGTAGAATCAAATGTTTTCCCACCTCTCATCCCCATTCGAGGAGCATCATGCGACCGTCCTCTCACCTCCTTTGGGAAGAAGATCCTCGCCGTGACGACATCCTGGCCCATCCTCATTCCTCCGCCACCATTCTCCCTCGTTCCGCTTCTCACCACCTTCATCCGGGCCCCGTTAGAGCAAGCCATCCTCCAAGCGACCATCAAGGGGGACTCTTCTCATCTCCATCTATCTTTATTACTTTCTAGTATAATTTTTCGCTTTCATAGCTATAGGAAACATTTGTTCATCAATATATTGATATTCTTTCTCTCTCTCTCTCATATTTTGCAAGTAGATTAGTTAGATAATGTTTTCATCGATCTGATCTCTTTCTTGATAAAAGCACCCAAAAAAATTATAAAAGATAAAAATGATAAAAACAAATAAAAAGCAAAATGCAAATTTTTCAAACCAAACGTTCGCCTCCCTGTGTTTGACCTGGGACTCACCTTTCGAGTTTCGGTTATAAATATTATTTGATTGATGGATTTTCTTGGAAATCGAACTATGACAGCGGGTTTTCCAAACTCAAACCGTTTCACGACGAGATCCAACACATCATCACGCATGGCTTCCCTCCCTGTAGGTAGACGTGCATGCGTACTTTGCTGAGAAGAAGTGACTTTCTGTAGTTGGCAAGTTAAATCATCCAACTTCTTCTCTATAATAGATACCTTATCAAGTCGACTGGCCACAATCTCCATGTCAACGAATGAAGAGAGGTCTTGTGCCTCATGTGCCCTGCATAGGTTCATCGATGCGCGGGTAGTCGTCCTATCGAACATACCTGGAGTTCTAGTACATATTCTATAGAATCTCCCAAACGATGTCCCGATCCTTGCCCATGAAGTTGCCCCCACAGGCCGCATCGACGAAGAGTCGGATCTCTTCATGGAGTCCCCGGTAAAAATACTGGACTTGTTCTCATTTAGGAACTCCATGATGCAAGCATTTCCGCATGACATTTAGAAAGTGATCCCATGCCCCATGAAGAGGTTCCCCCACATTTTGTGTGAAATGCATGATCTAGTTCCTCAAGGCGTTAGTACGCCCTATTGAGAAGAATTTCTTTAGAAATTCAACCTGCAACTCTTCCCAGGTATTGATTGACCGAGTCAGGGACTGATACCAGAGAGTAGCCTTCTCCTTAAGAGAGAAGGGGAACATCTTCATGAGTAGGGTGTTCTAGTTTAAAAAAACACATTTGGCCCAAGGGTCTAAGCCAAATATTTAAATTTCTGAATATGCTGGAATGGGTCATTAGAACCCAATCTGTGAAAATGAGGGATCAAGCTGATAATATTTTACTTGAGCTCAGTCTCAGGTCCCCTAGCTGGAATGCACACCTTGGGTTCAATATCCACTCCTACAAGATTATAGTGATCCCGCATTTATGGACGTTTTCGGGGGTGGGCTGGTGCATTGATTAAGTTTATAAGAGTCTGCAATTGGTTCTGAAGGTGCTGAATGTCACCCCCCTCTTCTTGACCAGGGTTCTCCATCGAGTCAGAATCAGGATATGGAGAACCTAGTTCAAATGTAAATGGGTCAGAGGAGATAGGAACTAAATTAGAAGAGGACCCAAATAAGTAAGTCGGAGCTTGACCTAGACACGAGTGAACTATTAACGGAGGTTTTAAGTTTGGTCTTAAGGACCTCCTCCCGTGCATGCACTGCAGAAAAGATGAGAGACTAGATATGAATCAAACCAAAACAAGGCACCCAAAATATTTGGATGACTATAGCTAGTTAGAGGCAGATGGACCTCTGGATCAAAAACTCACCAACCCTAAAATTACTTGGGTAGCCAGGAAGGGAGAGTCCCACAAAGACCCCTACATGGTAGAGCGTCCCCACAGGTTACAGGGTTTCCCCCACTCGACCTTCCTTGTCACTATGGGTCATAGTAAACCGGATACATGTGAGTCAGGTCTTAAGTCTACCAAATTTTAAGTTTATTCCGTGCTTGTGCCTTGAGTTATCTCTTGATTTAGAATTAGATTCCAAGTTGTGACCTAATTTTAGGTTGATCGATTCACACGGTGAACAAACTTCACCTGACCTGACCTAAGGTTTAGGATGAAATCTAGGTTAATGCACCTGAACCGCCTTGTTTTGGTTTTGCAAGCAGGTTATTATGTCTCAACTTTTAGGGTTCAAGTGATCTTAGAGCAATAATTTTAGGGTTAGATCCTTAAATCAATTCAGACAGGTCTTGGGTAGCACACAATGCAGGTAATTATTTTCCTTTATGAACTTTGCAAATGTGTACTAGTATGTCAAAAACCCTAAAATTGAAACCCTAATTGGCTCTAAGTGGATTCCAATTTAAAATTAATTAACCTTTGGACTCAATCAAGAACGTATTAGTCCAATGATTTGGTTAAGTACAAAAGTCCCTATAGGCATAGGAAATGTTGGGTAGTGTCCTCTAAAAGCAAAAAAAAATCTCCTTAACCACAGTTAATTCAAAAAGTCTTACCAAAAATGATAATACTAAGAAAATAGGGCAAGGTTTGTTGGTCACTCTAAAACGGGTTTTAAAGTCGTCACGTTGTAGTACAATTCGAATCAGTGCGAAAAATAAATAAAATTTATAACTCGAATGAAAGTCTGAGGTCGTTCACTGGAAGAAAATATGGAATTCAATCGCTAATCGTAAATAAAATGTAATTGAGCATAACATTCAAGCCAAATAATACCAAGAAATGAATAATAATTACTCAGAAATGATAATCAAGGTCAAACATGAGTTTAACAATAGTTATGCATGGCAAAAAGAATCTCAAAGCAAAAACAATGGTAATTTAGATCAGCAATTGTTCAATTTAAGCATATATGTATTGAGTTCAAATAATGCAACAGTGCCATCAACCGTTCAAAGTTAGGTACTCAAATATATCAACAGTATCAACCGCTTTTACCCAAGTCAGACGTCATCTTAAGCCATCAGACGACTTAAACATGCGTTTGCTACAGTACCTTCCTTTGTTTCTTCTCTTCTTTCGCCCTCCTAAGCCTCTTCTTCTCTTCTCTCTCACAGAGGGGATTCTTCTCCAAATGCGGCTAAGTGTTGGGTCCCTCTTGAAGCGAAACCCAACCCTTCCCCGCTCTCTCTCTCTCATTTCTCTCTCTTTTCTCAGACATAACTAGGTAATCGTATATTCGGGTAGAGTGCACTCGGGACCAGGGCTGTGTGCGTGGGTCACAACCGAGGTGTGCTTAGCTTAGGAGGGTATACGGGTCATACCAGGCCCGTGTGTAAGTGTCACGGGCAATGCATGAAGGTGTGTGGGGACCACACCCCCTGTGGTCTTGAGGCAAACATCCCATGTCACTTTTGCAATTTATATTGCTGCGCTTGCTCCAAATCCCATAATGTGGGACTATCCTTGCACCTTGTCTTCATTGCATCTACTGTTGTGAAGGTGTCCTCAAATTGGAGTCACAGCTGCACCTCTTCCTCCCAATTGGGGACTTGGGAGTCTGTAGGTGTTGATTCCGCACCACCTGGACATGGCACCTGGGGTGTGGGTGGCTAGAACATGAACACGTTGGCATTAATGGCGGCGGCGACGAAGGGCGACGTGTACCTGAAATCCATCAACACAGCCTTTCGACCACATTTGAATAGTCCATAAGAGTCACCAAGTGCTTGCGAGTGCCGTGGAGGTGGTTTTGTGGTGTGAGAGTGTGTGTGGAGGGTGTACAGTGACGAAGAAGGTGGCGTGAAGGTGGGTTGTTCGGGGGTGAGTTTGGGTGAGCGGTAGAGCAAAATAGGAGAAGGGTTTGATTGGTGGAGTCGTGGCGAAGGTTGTAAGGTGGTTGGCAAGGCAGATGGAGGGGTGTAGCGGTGGATACGCCTTGTTAGAGGGATTGCCGGAGACGGGGAAGACAGAGGTGGTCGCGTGTGTTTAGTGGTCAAATTGAGAGATAGAAAGAGAGAAACTAATCTATGATGCTAACTAAACCTCACTAGCTACTCTAATGGACGAAAGGGGGGAGATCCACACCGATTTTGGTACGCCGGTGATGGAGAAGACAAACTCTCCAGTAGGGAAGGAATGACAATGAAGACGTGGAAGGGAATGGCTGCTGGTATTGCGGCACACGGAAGAATCTGAGGATGAAGAATCCGCTGCTGGTTTTGCAAGAACGGACGAGGAAGGAGGTCAAAGATATTGCCAGAGCTCGTGGAGCTTTTCAACCGGAGAGGAGGGAGGAACATGGGGTAATTCCAGCCAAAAATGAGTATGGGATGGATGGTATGCATTAGGGCTTCTTTTATAGGCCTCTGGAGGACGATTTGAGCTTGGGAAGCAAGCTTCCCAAGCTTGGAAGGTCACCGGAGATGGAAGCTTGAAAGATACCCAAATCTATCATGCATTCGCATGAGAGATTGGGAAGGTTGTTGGGCTTTAGATCTGATTCATTGGAAAGAGGACTTCTCAAGGAATCTCCCTTCCAATTTTGGAAGGGATTGAGCGAGAATTAGGGAGATCTTCCCATTTGAAGGTTGCCAGAGTTGTAAGATTAGGATTCTATGGCGGAAGGGACCTATCTGTGAAGAAGACGACAAAGGTGGGGGGCTATTTGTAGGAAATTCAAAAGTTAGGGGGCATGATTGTGAGATAAAAGAGTCAGACATGACCAAATTGCAAATTAGGTTAAGATGATCTCATATTGGACCCAAATTTTGGTAAACCTAATTTGGACCCAAGGAATCCAATGGTGAAGTTGGATTTTTTCTTTGACTTAGTTTAACTGGGTAATTTATGTAAAAATCCAAGTTAGGGTAAAAGTCTGTTTGTGTCTCGGTTTGGGTCAAGACGGGTTCCAATGGCCAAATTAAGGATGCCAAACCCTAAAGAATATTTTTTTATGAATTTTAGAGGGTTTATGTGAATTTGATCCTGATCGAAACCTCAGTTAATTAAGCGGATCTGTTTTTAGGATTTCGGAAGTCATATAAATCCTAAAATGCGCAAAAATCATTTTCTGTCTGTACTAACCCACTTGTTAGACTCTTAAGACCATTTGACCCTTAATTAACCCCTGGAGAAATCCCACGGTTGTTCTGCATTCATGATATGATGGTAAAATTACAGTTTTACCCCTATGTTACTGTATTCCCTCAGAATGGATTTGCAGT
This sequence comes from Thalassia testudinum, assembly GCA_037157565.1. NCBI lineage: Eukaryota > Viridiplantae > Streptophyta > Magnoliopsida > Alismatales > Hydrocharitaceae > Thalassia > Thalassia testudinum. Next base: position 155,533,313 of record JAZHRO010000031.1, read on the forward strand.
GAATTACGTCTCTTTGGCAGTTATGTAGAAGCATTTATTCCTTGATTATGATTAATTAAAGCTAGATATGGCTAATGATAATGTTATCATCAAGGTTAGCGTCCTAGGATTTTTTTTATCTATATAGGGAAATGGAGATTAAGTGAAAGGGAAGAGTGTTACCTGCCTGTGGTGTGGTTACTTCTTTGCTAAAGTGGTTGACCAAGTCGATCCAAGCTCAGGTATTCCAAAAACAACAACCAAACAAGGCAGATGGGCCAGAAATCAAATAATAAAAGAGAAATATTCATAAAAATAGTGGTAATTGCGCATTTCTCGCCAACAACAGTGCCAAAATATTAACATCACTAACATCGAATTAAAAACTCACGTCACGTTGTAGTATAGATGACTAAAGCAAAGTTAACATTTAAATTTTTAATCTCGAAATAAAAGTAATTCAAAGTCATCTCTAGGAGCAATCGAAGGCGTAATTACCACTATTTAAATTATTTACAAATTAATTCAATGAAGTTGTATTAAGGGATAAGTTTCACAAATTAGACAAGTTCAAGATCACACGTGACTCTATGAATAAAGAAATTAAATCTAGACTCACATGTAATGATTATTTAATACTCAATAAAATAAATTAATCAAGATGGAATGAGATTAAGCACCAAATAGTTATTAGCAACAATGTTTGCATAGTTTACAGCAATAAAAACTACTTCAGAAAAAAATTTTGAATCAATTTAATCATGATTACAACTCAGTCCTTGCATTGTTGCATTTTGGTCCCTGTGGCCTTGCTTTTAGGAACCTGCAAGAATTTTTTCTTTCACAATGGTCCCTGCCAACAGTTTGCAAAGGAGATGAGCTTTCCTACTTCTTCGGCGAGGATCGCCGGTGAGTGGTCGAAATCAAGTGCCAGATGTCATTGAGCTCTAACCAAGGGCGAAGGGGAGTTGACAAGGTGTCGACGACTTGATGGAAGTCGTGGCTCGGCGGTTGGTAATAAGGAGACCTGCGGTTGTCATCGTCGAAGTTGATGACGACAATGAAGTCCTACGAGACCCTACGAACAGAATACGAGGTCGTTTGACCTCGCGTCAGGTGCAAAAGCTTCGGGGGTGATGGGGTGGCTGGTTGTGTATGGGATGTTGGCAAAGAAGCTCTTTGGAGCCTCTAATGGAGGTGGTTGGTAGAGGTGGAAGCATGGTCAAACGAGTAATTTGAGATGCCTAGAAGCTATAGGGAACACAAGGAACAAAAGCCCTATGCTAATTGGGAGAAAGAGAGAGAGAAAACCTGAGGCGGTGGCAAGCCTCTAGTGAAGAAACAGAGAGGGAATTGGAGCTGACGAAGGGGCTAGGGGCCCTCTCCAGTGGCAGGGAGCATGGCAAGGAGAGGGGGAACGTGGTTGTGACCTCAGTTGGTGGAAAGGGACAACAGAACGAAGAGGTAAAGGAACTCCAAGTTCCTCTAATGGCAGTGCTCAAAGGAAGGAGGGAGGGAACGCGTGCTATTTTTGGACAAGGGTGTTCGGCGGACCCTGGAGAGGTTTTATAGCCTGCCAACTGTAACGCCCCAAATTTGTAATACTCTTAATAGGCTAATTAAAAACCTTAATTGGTTGCTTAATGTGAGATTAAGGATTTAGGGAACCCTAATTTAGTGATTATTAGCCTTGGGATTAAGCAAATCCCCTAAGTCATTAACAAAATGTTAATAAATGAAAAGTTGAGGGGCCATTTGTGAGGAAAACATGTTTGGAGGCCTTTCTTAAGGCTCAAGTAAGAAGCTGAAGGGCTTGGATGCAAAATATCCAACCCTTATTTAAGAGAGAGAAGGATTTTTAAAAAATTAATTAAAAAGAAAATCTCATTTTTTAGTTCACCCCCTCAGCCAGTTCCTTCTCCTCCAGCCGACACACCCTCATCCCCCTCCTCCCTGCTAGCTACTACTGCTGCTGCTACTATGAGGAGAAGGAGGAGAAGGGAAGGAAGAGAAGGAGAGCTGTTGTTGTAGCTGTTGTTGAAGCTGCTGTTGTTGCTGTTGTGGTTGTTGCGGTTGTTGCATGAAAGAAAGGAGAAGAAGAGAGGAAAGGAGGTGGTGCTACTGTTGTAGCTACTACCATTGCTATTGTTGATGTTGCTATTGCAATTAGGAGAAGAGAAGGGAGCTCCAACTGAGGTAGGGTTATTCTTGTTTCATTTTCTTGTTTCCATGATTTGAAATAAACCAAAAGAAAGGATTATTTTGGTTTAAGATTCCGTGTTGCATGCGAAATGGTAGAGATTCTTCTTCCCCTTTTGTTTCCATGTTTAGAGGTGATAAAGGGGAGGGTTTTAATCAAAATAGCCGGGTAGGCTTATAGGAAAAATGATGGGTGTTTGGCAATGTGAATTAGGTGCTGAGAGCACCTAATACCGGTATTGACGATCAGTACTGGTACTAGTTGACTTAGCACCACAATGTAACACACTGAAATGGGAGCTGAAAGCACCCAGTATCGATATTGATCACCAGTACTGGTATTGGATGACTTCAGCCGACGAACTAGGCTGCCCAGTACCAGTACAAGTTGTGTCACGTTGGTATAGGCCAGTTGTACCCAGTACCGATACTGGTTGTGCTAAAAGATAAATAACTGCTGGTGCCCAGTATTGGTACTGGCTGGAACCTGGGATTTGATTCTAGGGTTATCAGATGTCTGACAAATTCATTAGACTTTTGATAGCCCTAGTCCTGACGTCTGGTCTACTGGTTAGACATCCTTGTAACTCAATTGCAGTTCCAAGGACTAAGCCCCTAGCTATTGGACGTCTGACATTATATCGAACGCCCAATGTGCTCGTTTGGATGTCTAGCCAAGGAATCAGACGGTCGTCTGTAACTGTTTGTGGCTTTTGGTGTGAAGTCATTATTGTACGTCTGTTCTTATAGTTAGACGTCCAGACCAATCTTTGGACGTCCAAGGAAGAGTTTGGACGTCCAATACTGTTTTCTTAGGATGGGTCTCCCAGGTATTTTATCTCCGGACGTCCAAGTTGTGTATCAGACGTCCTATGATGCATTTTTGGACGTCTGACACTTGTGTTGAATGCCCAATAAGAAACTTGTGGTCTTGTTGTGTGTGGAATTTCCCCACGTGGATCGGGAACTTAAAATGATTAGTTAAATCCCTGTCTAGTGCCAGGAATGGAAGATAATTAATCCATGCTATCATCTAATGTTAGAAACTTGGATTTTGGGCATAATCGAGACTTACGATGGTTAGTCCTGATGAGAAATGGAGTGAACCTAAGTATAATGCATGAGGCCATGTTGTCAGGATATCTGCGAGGCCAGATGCGTGATATTAAATAAGGTAAAATATAAAACATGGAAAGGGTATAGAAACCCTAATTGGCGAATAAGCATAACTCTGTGATAATAGAGTGTGGATTCTGTCAACAACCTTGGTAATAATAAAATATGAGGAATTGAATGGAAGATTTAAGGTTTGGAACTTGATGCTGGAGACACCTAGTACCAATACTGGTAATTTGTGTCGGTACTAGCTGGCTTAGCATGAGCTAGAGATGGAACTTAAGTCAGGTACTGAGGGCACCTAGTATCGGTATCAGTGACCCGTATCGATACTAGATGGGTTTAGTAACCATGACAAAGGGAGCCCGGTACCGGTTTTGATGCTCGGTATTGGTACAGGTTGGATTATTCGGAAAGGTGTGGTTTGGTGCCTGGTACCGACATCGGTGTTCTATACCGGTACAAGCTGGGGTTGGAAATTGTATTGAGGTTGCCTAATGCTGGTACTAGGGTTTAGGACTGGTACTAGCTGGCCTGTTGGAGGTAGTGCTATGGGTGCACAATACAGGTACCAAAGGTTAGTATCGGTATTAATACTCTATAACTTAGTGGGTGAAGAAGGTGGCCAACCCCGGTGCCTAAAACTAGGATTGGTACAAGCTTACTTGTTCTACGTCATTGTACTCTAAAGAAGGATAAAATTTGGCTTAACCTGGCTGAGGGCTGAAGTTATGAAATGACACGTTGCCTTTTTAGTCGAATAAGACGTCTGGAGTTTCAGTCAGACGTTTGGACACATGCCCGGACGTCTGAAAGTGAGAATTTTCGTACGTCACTTGGTGCTCTGCACGTGGGCGGTGCGCAGAGGCCTCTCTCCCCTGCACCCTCACCCCCTTAAACTCAAAAAACACCCTATATAAACCCCCTCTTCTCTTCTTCTCACCCCCTCACACCACTCAAGCCACCGCCACCTCCACCTTCTCCTTGCGACGGCCGCACCCTCCAGCCTCTCATCTCTGCTGCTGCAGCTGCGACAAGGAAAAGAGGAGCCGGTGAGGGAGAACGGGGAAGTGCGAGAGTGAGAGAGTGCAAGAGAGTGAGAGTAGGGGAGGAGGGCGACAGCCGCGGGAGCTCGGTGGAGCTCGAGGAGGAGTTTGTGGGAGAGAGGAGGATGCCGGTGAGGAGCTTCTCAAGCTCCTGCAGCTGCTGGAGCTGCTACTGCGGGCGGAGTGCGAGCAAGGCGAGCCGCATGGAGGAGTTCTGGTATTGGATGTTTCCAGTATCAGACGTCTGGAGTATTGTCCAAACGGCTGGCGGGGCACCCGGACGTCCGAAGCTGAAGCCAGACGTTTGAAAGCATAATATCCCGAGGTACGTACCTTCCTATGCTACTTTCTGCCATGCAAATTGTAGCACAGGAGGTGTTGGGTTTAAAAAGGGTGTCTGTGCTGTGCACGCAGGCGCAGAGCGTCAAGAAGGAGAGGAGTGCGCACTTCAAGGCGATTTTGGACGTTTGACGACCCTTCTAGACGACTGGATGGAGGGTGAGACGTCTGGAGCTGCCCCCAGACGGTCACGAAGGGATCCAGACATCTAAGAATACCGCAGGAAACACAAGGTGAGATCTAACGTCTGATTTTGGTCAGTAACCATGTTTTTTGGGTCGTTTAGGGCCCAAACGGAATCGGATTTTCGCAAATGAAGTATTGCTATGTTCCACTCAAGTTTCTCTACATGTTCGTGTTGAGTATCTACTATTTTGAGCTCATCTGATGTAAATTAGTCGTTGGTACAGGTTACCAGTCGGTGGCGTGTTCGGGACCCGCCGAGACGACGAGATTTGCGGTACAGGCCCCCATTCCTCCCGTGATACCTGATAGAGTGGTTTAATGCATTTATTAAGACATGAATAAAGAATATGCCTGCTTAGATGAAATTAATTGAAACTCTAGGATGTGGAATGAACCCTAAGGTAGAAATGTATGAGCATGATGTTGAACTACTCTGGTTTACTTGAGATGCATGTTAAAACACGAGCTACCTGTATGTAAATGAGAAATTGAACTGTGAAACCCTCAGCTGCATGTATATGATTGAGAATTTAATTGCGAAAACACGAGCTGCCTGTATATGAATGAGAAACGAGTTTTGGGAAACATGAGGTCTGAATATGGATGAATGAGATGAACATGAGCATGAACCCTACGGGGAATTAGGAGTAGAACTCCTGTAGATGAAAGGAATCTGAAATGTAGATGGGAAGTGTGCTGGCCCTTGTGTACGCAGTACCAAGGAGAGAAATAGTCCCTTTTTAGTGTAGAGTGGAGCTAGCCACCCTCGGGTTGAGACCTGGGGTTAGGATTGGCCACTCTACACCGACACTTATTGGCCCTCGCATACGTGGTACTGAGGTGAGCTACTAGTGTAGGGAGGGAGCTAGCCACCCCACGGGGCCTGAGGTTAAGCTAGACACACTACATCGACTTTGTTAGGCCCATTGGGCAAACCGAGGTAGTCGGACGAGGGTACGTGGACTGTGGAGGGGCGAGACCCCTATTTGGTTCTAAGGGGCGAGACTCCTATTTTGAGAGGGCAATGCTTTATATTGTTCCGTGCTGTACTTTGGGCGTACCCGCTAGCGGAAACGACTGACCGCGTGTTAGTGCGGGGTAGCTACCCGTGCGCTTATCACGCATGCCATAGTCACCGCTACGTCTCGACAGTGACCTCGGGGTGGTTGACTAGGTGTAGGACTACCACGGGGGACTCTCCCTATCAGGAGAGCACCACACGTACCTTCTACTCCATGGAAAAGATTGCAATCAAGATCGTTCCCACGAGGGACAAGCAGGATCAAGAAATACTTGGATACTTTGGGAAATAGATAAACTAGAAATACATAAATGAGATAAATAGAAATGAGAATAAAACCTACTTGTTGTTTTTACATTACTTGTACATAGATAATATAAACACCACTCTACTCAGCGTTCGCTGACTCCGTCTTTTTGTAACACTGTTCAGGACCAGGAGTTGAGTAGCCTGAGTTTCTGGCTACAGAGGGAGCTGGGCCCAGCTGTTACGACCTGATTCTCCGATCTTTATAGGACCCGAGACCGGTTCGCCTCGACTAATCCCAAGACCCAGTCGTCCAACAAGAAATAACAAAAAAGCAGGAAAGTATACCACATTCACATATGTAATATAACTAAGCAGAAGAAACGTACAAGCAGTAAAGGAAAAATAAATCTGCTATTTCAGTACATACCACCAGAAAAGAAATAACAACGGAAAGTGGAAGTAAACAGTAGAGACTAACAGTAACTAACAGTCCAATACTTACTACAACAGTAAAGGAACGAAAAGGAACTGCTGAAAAGCTACGGCTGGGCTTGACTGGGCCCAGCACCCTCCGCAGCCGGAAGCTTGGGCTGCTCAACTCCTGGTCCTGAACAGTATTATGAAAAGACAGAGTCAGCAAATGCTGAGTAGAGTAGTATCTATATTATCTAAAAATAGTAAAAAAAAAAAAACAAGTTTAATTCTCACTTCTATTTATTTGTTTTATATGTATTTCCGTTTCACCCATTTCTCTCAAACATCCAAATATTCTTGATCTTGCATGTTCCTCGTGGGAACGATCATGATTGCAGCCTTCCCCGTAGAGTAGAAGGTACACGTGGTGCTCTCCTGGCCGAGAGAGTCCCTCGTCGTAGTCCTACACCCAGTCAACCACCCTGAGGTCACTACCAAGATGTAGCGGTGACTACAGCATGCGTGATAAGCGCACGGGTAGCTATCCCGCACTGACACGCAGTTAGTCATTTCCGCTAACGGGTATGCCCAAAGTACATCATGGAACAGTATAGGGCCTTTCCCTCTTAGAACAGGGGTCTCGCCTCTTAGAACCAAACAAGCGTCTCGCCCCTCTACAGTCCGCGCACCCTCATCTGACTACCCCAATTTGCCCAGAGGGCCTAACAAGTCGGTGTAGGGTGCTTAGCTAAATCCTGGGCCCTGTGGGGTGGCTAGCTCTCTCCCTACACTAGTAGCTCGCCTCGGTACCGCGTACACGAGGGCTAATCGGAGTCGGTGTAGAGTGGCCAATCCTAACTCTGGGTCTCAACCCAAGGGAGGCTAGCTCCGCTCTATACAAAAAGGGGACAGTTGCTCTCCTTGGTACCACGTACTCAAGGGCCAGCACACTTCCCGTCTACATTCCAGGTTTCCATCTATCCATAGGAGTTCTACTCCTAATTCCCCGTGTGATTCATTCTCATGTTCACCTCATTTATTCTGATCCAGATTTCACCATTCACAATTTATCTCTCATGCATATACAGGTAGCTCGTGTTTCCATAATTCGATACACTCAACTGGTGATTTCACAGGTAATTGTTCATTAATTACAGGTAACTTATATTCTAACAGGCAACTCATAATTACAATATAGGCAATTGCTAGCAGTTTATCTCAATCATGCATGCAATTACGTTATACAGCACAAACGGTTTATTCATTTCTCTATCCTAGGGTTCATGCCACATCCTAGGGTTCCATTCGGCTATTTCCACAAGCACATTCTTATTTAAATATTATTAACCGAAATAACCACTCTACCAGGCAACACAGGAGTAATGGGGGCTCGAACCGTAGACCCAGGCATCTTTGCGAGCCCCAAACATGCAACAGGCTGAAACCCTATACCAGGGAATACATCATAAAAGGAGAGTTCAGAACAGTGTACAAAGGACCCTAGTACGTAGACAAACTCACGAGGAAAATGCAAGTATTTCGTTTGTGTAAAACAAACCCCGATCGGACCCCAAATGGGTCAAAAATGTGCCTACTGTTCAAAATCAGACGTATGGGGATACTCCTAGACATCTTGAAAGGTGTCAGATCTTTACCTTAAGTCCCTGCGGTATCCTCAGACGTCCAGGCCTTCTCTGCGATTGTCTAAAGGCAGTTCCAGACGTCGGACAATGCCTCCGGTCGTCTGGACACACGTCCGAACATCTGGTGATCTGATCAGACGTCCAGAAGCACGTGGGAAGGTGTTTCGCGCTCCTTCCCAAGGCTACACTGCGTACGACATCGCAGGCACGATCAACCGTCATATACTGCTGCGCTGCGATATGCATAGCGTAGGGAGATACGTACCTTGCGATAAATGAGCTTTCAGACATCTAGCCTTAGCTTCAAACATCCAGATACCCCGTTAGCCATCTGGACTCCACTCCAAACGTCTAATACTAGAAAACTTCCAGTATCAGGAACTCCTTATAGCTCGCTTCGCTCGCTCCTCCTTGCACCGCCGCAGCTCCAGCCACTGCAGAGGGCCAGGAGGCCGCCTCCCCGAGCTCTCTCCTCCTCCCGCACGCGCCCGCGATGGCTGTGCGAGCTCCTCCAAGCTTCCACTGAAGCTCCTCCGACCTCAGCCTCCTCCTTCCAAGTTCTCCTCCTTTCTCCCTCTTGCTCTCCCTCGCTCGCCTCCTCTCGTCACTCCTGCACAACACTGAAGGTGGTGATGGCTGGTGTGTGGAGTGGAGAGGACATAAGAGGGGGGTTTATATAGAAGGCGTGGGGTTTAGGGTTTTATGGAAGAAAGAGGAAAGGAGAGAGAAGAGGAGGGCTCTGCGCACCGCCCACGTGCAAAGCGCCGTGTGCAGTACAGAAATTTCATTTTCAGACATCCGAGAACGGGTCCATACGTCTGGACAGACGTCTGACTGAGACTCTAGACGTCTTAAAAGGCTAAAAGTGTGACGGGTCATTACATTATAACAAACTTTAAGGAAGTTTCATTCCCGAAACTTGAGCTAGCTAGGGTGCGGAAAAGGAACATAAAATGCATAACAAGCTTAAAGAGGACCGAAGTAGGTCCGAAAAGACGTACCCTTAAAAAGCTTCGGGTACCACTCTCACATTGTCGCCTCAGGCTCCCAGGTAGCCTCCTCGTACCGCTGGCTTCTCCATAGGACCTTCACCAGTGGTACTTGCTTCGGTCTCAGACTCCAGACGGCTCTGTCTAGTATCTGCACTGGTCTCTCGGGGTAGGTCAGGTCATCACCCACCTCGACACTCTCATGGCTTAGAATGTGACTGGGATCAACGACGTACTTCCTGAGGTTGGACACGTGAAACACGTCATGCACTCCAGAAAGCTGGGGAGGAAGGGCAAGCTGGTAAGTAACGGGTCCCACCTGCTCTTGAACCTCAAAAGGCCCTACAAACCTTGGCGCAAGCTTCCCTTTCACCCAAAACGCTGTAGGCCCTTCATGGGTGAAACATGGAGAAAGACGTGATCCCCAACCTCGAACTGCACCTCTCTGCGTTTCCGGTCAACGTAACTCTCCTGCCTGCTCCTGACAGTGCGGAGTCGTCTATGAATCTATTCTATCACCTAACTCTATTGGATTAGCCCGGGGCCAACCTCCCACTTGGTCCCCACCTCGACCTAACTCAAGGGTGCAATACATCTCCGTTCATACAGAGCCTCGTAAGGTGCCATGTTGATGCTCGAGTGGTAGCTGTTATTATATGCAAACTCTGCCAGGGAAAAATGCTCCTCCCAGGAGCCTCTCCAGTCTAGTACACAGGCGCGTAAAAGGTCCTCAAGTGTCTGTATGGTGTGCTTTGACTGTCCGTCCGTCTGAGGGTGGTAAGCGGTACTGAACTTCAAACGTGTCCCCAAAGCCTGCTGAAACTCAGCCCAGAACTGGGAAGTAAAATGGATATTCCTGTCGGATACATTCTCACGCGAAACTCCGTGCAAGCGTACCACATTGCAAATGTACCTCTCTGCCATCTGTGCTGGTCCCAAGGTGACTCGGATCGGCAGGAAATGCGTCGTCTTCGTCAACCTGTCTACTATTACCCAGACCGCGTCGTGTCCTCGCTGGGTAACCGGTAGACCCACCACTAAGTCCATGGTGATGCTCTCCCACTTCCACTCTGGCACATGAAGTGGCTGCAACGGCCCTGCAGGCCTCTGGTGCTCAGCCTTCACCTGCTGGAACACCAAACACTGCTGCACAAATTCACCAACATCCCGCTTGATCCCTCTCCACCAAAAGTCTCAGATCATGATACATCTTTGTGTTCCCAGGATGTATGGTGAACCTGGACTCATGCGCTTCAGCCAGGATCTCTCTCAATAACTCCTCGTCCCTAGGAACACATAAGTGTCCCCCATGCACAGTATCTCATTTGTAAAGGAAAAGTCTCCCGGGTCTCCTGTCAACACCCTGTCCCGTAGTGTTTGTAAGTACGGATCTGTCATCTGTCCTACGATGATGCGGTCTATCAGCTCTGGTCGCATCTGCCGCATCACTATCACTGTCCCACAATACCCCTGTGACTTCCAGGGTTGCCAACTGCCCAACTCTTCCATAAGTCTCTAACTCTGTGCCTATAGACTGGCCAAGTGGGCGGGTGCCTGCTGGCTCAAGGCGTCAACCACCACATTGGCCTTCCCTGGATGGTTGGAGATGCTGCAGTCGTAATCCTTCAGGAGCTCTAACCAACATCTCTATCTCATGTTGAGTTCCTTCTGGTCAAACAAGTACCTGAGGCTCTTATGATCCGTGAAAATCTCGAAAGTCTCACCGTAAAGGTAGTGCCTTTATGGCTTCAGTGCGAAGACAACAGCTGCCAGCTCTAAGACATGGGTAGGGTAGTTATGCTCATGGGGCTTTAGTTGTCGCGAAGCGTAAGCGACAACGTGACCCCGCTGCATGAGCACACCCCTTAACCCCTGCAACGAAGCATCTGTGTAAACCACAAAATCGCCACTGCTGTCTGGGATGGTAAGCACAGGAGCTGAAGTCAGTCTCTCCTTCAACTCCTGAAAACATGCCTCGCACTCATCTGTCCAGGCAAAGGGCACGTCCTTCCGAGTCAGCTGGGTCATAGGATGCGCAATTTGAGAGAATCCTATGATAAACCGCTGATAGTAAGCCGCCAGTCCCAAAAAGCTACGTATCTCTGTCACTGTACGTGGCCTCAACCTTGGCTGGGTCCACAGCCAAACCATCCCCTAAGATCACGTGGCCCAAGAAAGTCACATGCCTCAACCAAAACTTGCACTTGCTGTACTTGGCATACAGCCTGCGTCGCCTTAAAGTGTCCAGGATCATCCGTAAATGGTACCCGTGCTGCACCTAATCCCGCAAGTAAACGAGTATGTCATAGATGAACACCACCACAAACTGGTCCAAGTACGGTCTAAAAACCCGGTTCATCAAATCCATAAAAGCAGTGGGGGCATTGGTCAACCCAAACAGCATGACCAACTCGTAGTGCCTGTACTGGGTACGGAAAGCCGTCCTGGAGATGTTGATCTCCCTGATCCTCAACTGGTGGTAGCTCGACCTCAGATCTATCTTGGAGAACACTATGGCATCTCGCAACTAGTCGAAAAGGTTGTCAATCCTCGGCGGCGGATACTTATTCTTGATGGTGACCCTATTTAGCTGTCGGTAGTCGACATAAAGTCGCAAGGTACCATCCTTCTTCTTCACAAACAACATAGGGGCTCCCCATGGGGACACACTGGGCCTCACAAAGCCCTTCTCCAATAGATCTTGTAGCTGTGACTTGAGCTCTCGCAGCTCAAGCGGTGCCATCCGGTACGGTGCAGTAGAAATGGGGCTGGTCCCCGGTACCAGTGAGATCTCAAACTCGATCTCGCGCTCGGGCGGTGGTCCTGGCAGCTCCTCTGGAAAAACGTCAAGGTACTCGCAAACCACCAAAATACTTTGAAAGTCAGCCACAGTGCTAGGATCTATCACTACACAAGCCAAAAAGCCCTCACACCCCTGGCTCAAAAGCCTCGCTGCTCGAAGCGCGGAAATGCATCTGAAACCTTCGTCCACCGACTGTCCGTGAAACTAAAAGGGAGGCAACTCTGGTATGGAGAAGACGATCTTCCTCCCGAAACAGTCTACCAGGGCGTGATAGGCGGACAGCCAGTCCATCCCTAGGATCACGTCAAAATCCTCCATCTGTATCACTATCAGGTCAGTGGGGAGGCTGTGTCCCCCTATACTGACCTTGCAGTCCTTGTAAACCTCCTTAGCTACAAACAACTGGCCACCTGGGCCTCTGATCACAAATGGATCCTCTAACAGTACACTGCCCTGCCCCAAATTGACAGCAAAACTCGCAGCAACAAAAGAGTGTGTGGCGCCGGAATAAAAAAGTACGTACACTAATCTGCCAGAAACGGTAACCATACCTACCACCATTGAACCAGAAGCCTTAGGGTCTCTGTGTGTCAGGGCGTTGATACGCCCCTCAGTCCTTGGTGTAGATGAAGCAGCTACACTCTAGGTCGGGCGAGCAGCCGCTGGCCGGCACCCTCCTCGTGATTGCTGCCCTCCCCCATGCGTCTCGGGACCACAACCACCAGCTTGGCCTCCAGTGCTCGGTGCGGGGAGCATCTTCTATGCTTTAGCTCTAGATGGGCAGTCCCTCCTGATGTGGCCCGGCTGGCCACACTAGTAGCAGAGGAGGGCTTATGGAGGGAGGCTTCAGCTTCCGGAACTGTTCGAAAAGCTCGTGATGCAGCTGCAGTGGGGGAACGGGCACGCCACCAGGCAAGGAGGGCTCGTGCTCGGAAGTGTCAGAGTGCGGTGGAGGACCACCCCCTCCCCCTCCTTCTCGTCTGGTGCTGCGGCAGTCTCTCTGTCCCACCGAGGACTCCCCCTCCACGTTGTCAGGGAGAAGTGCCCGTGGAGGCTGGTGGAGCTCCTCTCGCACAATGTCCCTGATCAGGTAGGCGAGATCCTGGGCCTGAACGCCCAGGAGAAGAGGTGGGTCAGCTGGTACCTCAGGCCCAGCACGTCCGCCCCTCTGACCTCGTCCACGGCTGCGACCACGGCCCACCTCAAGAACCCCCCGATGAGGCATCTCCTGTAAGGAGACGCGAAAGACAAAACAAGGGGGTTAACGATACCAAATTTCTTCGAGAAAAGACTCGGAACGAATGTCAAAGAGATACGTTGTGGTGGCTATCCTAGTTATATGCACGTGAATGGTTATTCCCAAGCCAATTGGTTCATTTCTCGGGACGACCTCTCTGATACTATCTTGTTACGACCCGATTCCCCGATCCCTACAGGACCCGAGACCGGAACGCCTCGACTAATCCCAAGACCCAGTCGTCCAACAAGAAATAACCAAAAAGCAGGAAAGTAAACCACATTCACATATACAATATAACTAAGCAGAAGAAACATACAAGTAGTAAAGGAAAAATAAATATGTTGTTTTAGTACATACCACCACAAAGCAAATAACAACGGAAAGCGGAAGTAAACAGTAGAGACTAACAGTAACTAACAGTCCAATACTTACTACAACAGTAAAGGAACGAAAAAGAAGTGCTGAAAAACTACGGCTGGGCTCGACTGGGCCCATCACCCTCCGCAGCCGGAAGCTCGGGCTGCTCAATTCCTGGTCCTGAATAGTATTATGAAAAGACAGAGTCAGCGAACGTTGAGTAGAGTGGTATCTATATTATCTAAAAACAGTAAAAAAATAATAGGTTTAATTCTCATTTCTTTTTATCTATTTTATATGTATTTCCGTTTCACCCATTTCTCTCAAACATCCAGATATTCTTGATCTTGCTTGTTCCTTGTTGGAACGATCTTGATTGCAGTCCTTTTCATAGAGTAGAAGGTACACGTAGTGCTCTCCTGGTCGAGATAGTCCCTCGTGGTAGTCCTACACCCAATCAACCACCCCGAGGTCACTATCAAGACGTAGCGATGACTACAGCACGCGTGATAAGCACATGGGTAGCTACCCTACACGGACACGCGGTCAGTTGTTTCCGCTAGCGGGTATGCCCAAAGTACAACACGGAACAGTATAGGGCCTTGCCCTCTCAGAATAGGGGTCTTGCCCCTCCACAGTCCGCACACCCTCGTCTGACTACCCCGGTTTGCCTAGAGGGCTTAACAAGTCGGTGTAGGGTGGCTAGCTGAACCCCGGGCCCCGTGGGGTGGCTAGCTCTCTCCCTACACTAGTAGCTCACCTCAGTACCGCATACACGAGAGCCAATAGGAGTTGGTGTAGAGTAGCCAATCCTAACCCCGGGTCTCAACCCAAGGGAGGCTAGCTCCGCTCTACACAAAAAAGGGACAGTTGCTCTCCTTGGTACCACGTACTTAAGGGCCAGGACACTTCCCGTCTACATTCTAGGTTTCCATCTATCCACAGGAGTTCTACTCCTAATTCCCCATAAGGTTCATGCTCATGTTCACCTCACTTATTCCGATCCAGATTTCACCATTCACAATTTATCTCTCATGCATATACAGGTAGCTCGTGTTTCCATAATTCGATACATGCAACTGGTGATTTCACAGGTAATTGTTCATTAATTACAGGCAGCTCATATTCTAACAAGCAACTCACAATTATAATACAGGCAATTGCTAGCAGTTTGTCTCAATCATGCATGCAAGTACGTTATACAGCACAGACGGTTTATTCATTTCTCTATCCTAGGGTTCATGCCATATCCTAGGATTCCATTCAGCTATTTCCATAAGCACATTCTTATTTAAATATTATTAACCGAAATAACCACTCTACCAGGCAACATGGGAGTAATGGGGGCTCGAACTGCAGACCTAGGCATTTCTGCGAGCCCCAAACACGCAGCAGGCTGAAATCCTATACTAAGGAATACATCACAAAAGGAGAGTTCAGAACAATGTATAAAGGACCCTAGTACGTAGAAGAACTCGCGAGGAAAATATAGGTATTTCGTTTGCATAAAACAGACCCCGATCGGATCCCAAACGGGTCAAAAACGTTCCTACTGTTCAAAATCAGACGTCTAGGGATACTCCCAGATGTCTTAAAAGGTGCCATATCTTTACCTTAAGTCCCTGCGGTATCCTTAGACGTCCAGGCCTTCTTTGCGATCGTTTGAAGGCAGTTCCAAACGTCGGACAATGCCTTCGGTCATGTTGACGCACCTCCGGATGTCTGGTGATCTGCTTAGACGTCCAAAAGTGCGTGGGAAAGCGTTCCACACTCCTTTCCAAAGCTGCACCTGCGTATGACGTCGTAGGTGCGATCAGCCGTCATATACCCCTGCACTGCGATATGCATGGCGCAGGGATATACGTACCTTGTGATAAATGAGCTTTCAGTCGTTTGGCCTTAGCTTCAGACATCCAGGTACCCCGTCAGCAGTCTGGACTCCACTCCAGATGTCTAATACTGGAAAACTTTCAGTATCAGGAACTCCTCGCAGCTCGCTCCGCTTCGCGCCGTCGCAGCTCTAGCCGCTGTAGAGGGCCGGGAGGCCACCTCCCCGAGCTCTGTCCTCCTCTCGCATGTGCCCGCGGTGGCCGTGCGAGCTCCACTGAGCTTCCACCGAAGCTCCTCCGACCTCAGCCTCCTCCTCCTCCCAAGTTCTCCTCCTTCCTCCCTCTCGCTCTCCCTCGCTAGCCTCTTCTCATCACTCCCGCACAACACTGAAGGTGGTGGTGGCTGGTGTGTGGAGTGGAGAGGAGATAGGAGGGGGTGTTTATATAGAAGGCGTGGGGTTTAGGGTTTTGGGGAAGAAAGAGGAAGGGAGAGAGAAGAGGAGGGCTCTGCGTGCCGCTCGCGCGCAGAGAGCAGTGTGCAGTACAGAAATTTCACTTTCAGACGTCCAAGAACGGGTCCAGTCGTCTGGACAGACGTCTGACTGAGACTCCAGATGTCTTAAAAGGCTAAAAGTGTGACGGGTCATTACACCAGCTAAGCTCAGCCGTAGTGGTTTCTTTTCCAGTTCTTTGTTTCTGCTGTAGTTGTGAGTACTAGACTTTAAATTATTGTTCTTGTACTTCCTGTTTTCTATTGTTGTTGTGGTGGAATGTACTATTTTGAGACAGTTGTTTTACTTTTATTTGCTACTTCATTTTTTCCTTATGCTTTGTTATATTGCATGTGTGAATGTGGTTTATTTCCCTGCTTTTGGTTATTTCTCGTTGGATGACTAGATCTTGGGATTAGTCAAGGCAAGCTGGTCTCGGGTCCTGTAAGGATCCGGGAACTGGGTCGTAACAAGTTAGAACTTTGAGATCAAGGATCTCTTGGGTTCGTTTCACAGACACATGTGTGTGTACTAGTGGTCTTGATTACATAAGATCTTGGTAGTGCAAAACCCAGGTTTCGGGCATGAAAGGTGGGTTTTGCAGTCCTGGTTTGGACAAACATCATGACCTAGCGATAGGTCAGGATTACCTGATAACAGATGTATGTTGTTTGAGTGTACTAATGATAGGGAGCAAGTCACTGATGTTTGATAGTTTTTAAATGTAATAATTGTATTGAACTGTGAAATTCTAATAATTAGAAATCTTGTGTAATGTTAGAACCTAATTGGGGGTCTAGCAGATAGCTCAATGGATTGGGATGAATGGGAAAAAAAATGCAATTAGACCCTAGAGGGGTGAAGCACATGTGTGTGTGTGTGTTTGTACACCTATAATTTGAGCATGAATCTCCCTAAACACATTACAAGCAATATGAATTGACTGAGTAATGGCTTGAATCTCACAAGATGACACCTATGACTCAATCTGAGTCTACTAAGAGGAAATGTTGGGATCCTAAAGTTTTGAGTAAGACCCTAAGAGATCCACTAGGTCCTTAGGACTACGTTTCGGGCACGGAACCCAAATGAAATCAAAGAGATGGTAAGTCAACTAGGTGAGCTCGTAAGGCTGCACCCTTAGACTTGGTGAACCACGGGTTCACTGCTCGAGTAGAAGACCTGAGCTATTGCAGTAGCAAGAGGCTACCAAGGAGATCTGCCTCGGAACAAGAAAGGTTCCTATGTTCGGTGGCAAGCCTTGGGGCTATCACCGGTGTTTGGTACTTGGATGTACCCGAATCCAACTCGATGTGAAGGTACTCAAACAAGAGGCTCACTAGATGCCTGCATGTGCGGAGAGGTCGAGATACTGGGATGGATTGGTTGAGATCTCGTCCGACGACAAATTGAGAGGGCATACCCAAGGACTGCACTCCTACGAGGAGTTGCTCCTAACGGGAGCATTGGTGTGGCTCGGCAATTCTGGCCAATTTTGCGATAATGATTTGGTTTGTTCTGTGACTAGGCCTTGTTGGACACCAATTGGGCTTGTGTTTTGTGGTCACAAACCATAGGCCTGGGTAGCTCCCAAGAGGCTCGACTCTTCTGACTGAAGTCAGCAATGTTCTCAATACATTGAGAATGGGCATGCCTTTCTAAAGGATTAGCAGACTACTAAACTCTCCCTTGGCCAGGGCGAGACTATCAGGCTGGGATTCAAAGGAAAGGATGTGTCTCAATCTCCTCCAGTAGAAAGGGATGATTTCCAGAATCTAATCATTGAAGCGAGAGAGGAAATAAATTATTATACCAAATCGTGGAAAGAACTGGGGTAACTTGTTAACGGGTTATCAGACCAAGGTGATTGGTCGTACCAGGTAGGGTTCGAGAACTAGGACCTAGAGTGTGGGTTTGGGCTAGGAACTAGCCAGTAAATTAAACTGTACACTATCCTGTTTGGTTGAGATACAGTAAATGGTTGTTCCCTGCTGAGTTGATTGGCTCATCCCTACTTTGTGACATACTTTCAGGTTGTCGTTGTGGGTCGTCAACGTACGGAATCTACCGTTGTGTAGGTTGTTATGCTCTATTGACAAGTACATTTATTTTTTTCCTTAGTTTACAGCAAATTATGTTTTTGTTATTGCTTTCTCGTATCAATTATGTGTCATTCTTTCCATACTTTCTTCCATTTTATGTCGTAAATGGAACTCTTTTTAGCTAGACTTAGTTAGGTACAACCCGAATTAAATAAACCAGCACCTCTTTCCTTTCCGTCGCTCGGACTCCAACCCTCATTTTGGGGTTTGAGTTTTGGGGTGGGACACCAACCATGGTTGAGAGCTCCAAAAGCTACGAGATAAGCTCGGAGTTTCATGAGGAAAGCTTCAAGCTTTAACCGTGGATTCAGGGGTCAAGATGTGGTCATTGGCAAAGAAATCGCCAGCCATTCGATGTAGGGAGTGACGAAGAACAGATCCAGATTAGTTGGGAAGAGATTTAAGAGGGCACTAGAGAGAAATTTCAGCTAGAAACTTGCTAAAGAAGTTGCGAGTTTGGGTCTTCGACTCGAGTTGGAGGTAGAAAATGGCTAAAAATGAGGTAAAAAATAGTTCAACATTTTAGGGTGACTTAATTAAGGCCTAAGGAATCTAATGATAGCTCCAATTTTGGGTTTCAACAAAATGTGTTTGGTTAATTTGCATTTAAACCTAAAATATAATAATTAATTACTTAGGTCTTTATTCTAGGTCAAAATAGTTTCTTTTAGTCAAATTGATCATTCTAAACCTTATAGAATAATTTTAGATGATTTTCAAAAGGTTTAGATTGCATTTATTCTTATTAGAATCCTATCAAATTAAGTGAGGCCAAAATTAAGGTTTAATTAATTATTAGTTGACTTTTATCTCAACCAAACCCTAGATTGGATAGTCCAAGCCTATTTATTTATATTTTAGGCTCATTTGATCTTTAATTAAGTGTGGGTTCACCCTTTGGTTAGTCTGCATTTGTGTTTATCTGTTAAAATTGCAAAATTAACCTATTTTTATTGCACTTCCTCCTTATTCAGCCTTAAGTGAATTATGCCTTTTATTGAATAATTACGTACAATTAGCTTGAGAAACTAGACAAATTGAACTAGATACAGAATATGATGGTGCTACCATCAATGATCCAATGATTGTTGAAGTTGAACCACAAGAGTTGTCCCTTAATCATGATATTTTTCACGCCAAATCTACACTTGAATTTTATATAACTTTTGATTTACCAAAATTGATGGAAACTGCAACTAATGAAATTATTTCTCTTTGAATCAAAACAAACCTATTTCTCGATGATCAGAAATGTCAAGAGTTGGAAATCTTAGAGAATGTTGAAATCACCCATTAGCTTGATTTCTCTCATGGTCATAAGCTTTTATTAGAAGAATATTTTTACAACAAAGGATAAGGGGGATGTAGAAAATGTAAAGATCATTTTGAACTTTAGAGAAAATAATTTTGAAAACTATTTTTGGATGGATCCTAAAATTGAAAATTTCTGCATTGATTTGAATGATATGAGAGGTGAACTAAATCAATATTGCAAAGTAGAAAACCAAAAGATAAAGATCCCATTACTTAAGCAGTTTGATCTTAATAAAGGTAAACAAAGTGAAGAAGATGTCTTATTAAAGAGTTTGGATTTTATGGAACATTGGATTGAGAAAGAACACAAATATGAGACATTTTACTTTAAGGATCAACTATATAATGAATTTGACTATGAAAATTTTATTTCTAAATTGAATGAAAGTCCCTTTCTTGAGGTACATGAGACTAAAGTAAATGAATTACAGTTTGAACTTGATAACACTTTAATAGCTAGCTCTACCTTTACATGAACTCATGAAGAGCATTTTGAATTTGATGGAACAAAGTTAAAATTAATTTATCAATACTTAAAAGACTTGGATTTCATTTGAGGTCCTGAGGACATAAAAGTTATCTCATGCAAAGAATTGAACAATATGGAGGATATTGAAGTTGCACTACATGGGGGTGATTAGTGGAATAGGATAAAATTTAAATATAATACACAAATAAAAATCACCACAACAATAACATAATATTTTTTAGGTGGATAACCCTCAACAGGTAAAAATCATCACGTAAGTCACCCTAAATTAAGATTTTCCGAATCGCTAACTGATCAAATCAACTATTGTTACAACCCTCACCCTAGTTGTAACTCGAGCCAATTCATCAAATACACAAGATCTGGTCATCCATCACATACACATAGAATAAACACAACATTCACGACACATCACACCACATAACATATGAATAAATTGAACTGTAAAAGATATTATTAGAATCTTCGTAGCCATCACAAGCATGGACATAAAATCAAAGAGAACAAAGCAAGTACTGAAATAACTAACAAGTACTACAGAATCAATAGGGAAAGAAACATCAACAGAAACTGTAACTATATCTACTAACTACGGTGCTATACTTGGGCCAATACTGTCAGCTACTACAGCCGTAGAGTCCGATTGTAACTCTCCAAGACCTGAGTATGGAATTCCCAAAAATTTTCAGTAAACGCTGAGTAGAGTAGCTGAAATAATGAAAAGAGAATAAAGCTAAACAAGTACGAAGAAACAAGGAAAGCAGGTACTATTCTTATTCATTTTAATTTATGTTTTATAATTTCATTATCCATGTCTTGCCATAATTACGGTCATTATCCGTCCAAATTAACTTCCTCAAAAAGCACAACGAGATCTTACACTACAATAAAATATACAAAATATGATAAATAACAACGAGCAATAACATTTGTCATTATATTTAAATATAATAACGATTTTAGTTATTTGTTAAAATTTCTTCTAAAATTAACAACAAATTTTAATTATTCATTACAATTTC
Organism: Thalassia testudinum; assembly: GCA_037157565.1. Taxonomy (NCBI): domain Eukaryota; kingdom Viridiplantae; phylum Streptophyta; class Magnoliopsida; order Alismatales; family Hydrocharitaceae; genus Thalassia; species Thalassia testudinum. The sequence continues at coordinate 155,554,142 of JAZHRO010000031.1, forward strand.
TTTTAAAATTAATAATTTATTATCACAAATAAAATCATCACCATTCTTTTTAATATAAATAAATAATAAATAATATTTTTTATAATTTTTTCGGCCTTGTATTAAACTCCCCCACTCCAATTCTTCCCCACCCCCCTCCCCCCTTCTCCCCCAACCCCTCCTCCCTTCACTTACAGATCGCCCATCCCTCAACCTCCACGACCTCCCCCGACCTCCCCTCGCCGATCCCTCAACCTCGACCACCACCGCCGATCGCCTCGACCTCGACCAATCTCCACTGCCACTCACCTCGTCCTCGACCTCGACCGATCGCCACTACCGCTCCTCGCTATCTCATCGCCAATCTCGTCGACCGATCGGATCCCTAGATCAGTAAGATTCGTATTTTGCTTCTTCGATTTAGGGATTTATTTATTCATGTCGAAGGCTTCGAGAAGATTGGTGGTTAGGTGTTGCGCTTATTTACTACTAAGCTGCTGCGATGTAGTGATTAGCATAAGGCAGAGGTCCCTGGGGAGTGGTCGTGGGAGGAGCAGCGGCGCAACGGCGGGTTGTTCAAGTGGGACGGGGTGAGGAACCGCCAGGCGCAGGGCTACCTGAGGTCCATGTCCCCTGGGGACCTCTGCCTCTTCTACCACTCGGGCGGCGAGTCCCTCGCGGTCGTCGGGGTGGTCAAGGTCACGAGATCGTGGTACGAGGAGGGAGGAGGAGCGGTTGATGTTCGCGAGGTGGGGAAGAGGAGGAGGGAGGTGGGGCTGAGGTAGATCAAGGCGGAGGGGGGAGAGGGTGAAGGTCTTCGCGCTTGTCAATCAGCTGAGGCTCTCGATGCTTCCCGTGCCGCCCGACGTGTGGGAGAGGATTTGCAACATGGGAGGAGGCTATGAAGATGGAGGTGATGGAGATCGGGATGATGGAGGGGAGGGGAGGGGAGGGGAAGGGCTAATTCATGCGTGCATGTGAGGTGTTTGCAGAAATGCCTATAAAGGAAACGGATAGACAATTTCGGTAGGTGATGGTAGTGTAGTGCGTCTATTTCAGGGAATGTTCTGGGAGATTGCTACACCTGAGTTTGTAGTAGTGCAAGGGAAATTAGATGTTGTGACTTGATGGAGATGAGAGGTAACCCGTCAAGGTTCTTATAGCCCAACGAAATACATTGTTAAGGAAATTAGATGCTGTGACTTGGTGGATGGACGAGGGGTATCCTGTCAAGGCTATTATAGCCCAATGAAATACATTGTTAAGTCCACAAGCGGCCATCTATGAATGGAGTCAAATAATCCTAGGAGGAGAATTTGGATCTCAAGGTAGGCATAGTGGCCATGAAGGGAAGAGCATCAGCCTCATCCTGAATTTTTGGGGAATATTCCGGGATGGCTGAATGCACCTGGGCACCAAATTAAAAATCCAAGACCTGACTTGTATATTGATCAGGCATAGTTCAAGACAAGAGAATGGTCTTCGATAGATAAACAGGGAAGACTACCATTTTTCTGTAAATCCCATGTCGTATGGTAGAGGGTAGTTCCCTCGATGCATATTCGCCCAAGCAGTGGTTATAGGTCTATTTAAGCATCTACTGGAGGGAAAAAAAAGAAAAAAAATTCAAATTTTGCACATTGATTATATCTTTGGCTAATAAAAAAAATCATTTTTGTGGCACCTTGGATTTTCAACTTGTAATGCTAACATGTAGATCACTTGTAGTCACTAGTAGCTATGCCTGTACGGTTACATATACACAACATCCATCCAATAAATGATAGCGGAAACGAGAGAAAGAGAGAGAGAGAATGGTAAAGCATAAAACATAAACCCGTAACCATTACATTTACATTATACCACTATTGTTATATTTACAAGCCACAACTAATTACATTAGTCATGAAGTTCAAAATGTTTAGCAATTACGAAAGGTAAAAGGATCACATATACATATTGTGGCACCTTGGATTTGCTAATCCGTGGCATCCAAAATAAACTTGTGATTTACCTCTACCTATACCTATATGCATACACACCAACGCATGAAACATCCACAAACAAATAATAGGCGGAAGCGAGAGAGGAAAATGAAAATTAGGAGAATAACAAGCGTATCAACTACAGATCTCGATTCTTTTAGATTATAATCCCATTGCTATGTCAGTGGAGCTACCTATGTTGCTTTCTAAGACACCAAGTGACACAAATGGTTATAGCTACGAGGACAAATTCTTCTTTTTCCAATCACAGTAGGAAAAAACATCGATTCACCACCTTGACCGTTAACAAGTCATATAACGACGATTTATTCATTGTCCTCTTCATAAAATATTTGTCTCCTTTGACCGTTTTTGTTGTAATGTTGCTGAGATATCCTAAATGATGATTGCATATGGTTCACCCCCTTAGTCAGGAGGATAACTTGTATCTACTCCATCACTTAGTTAATCGCTGATGTCATTGCCATCATCCGTTGTATCTAGCTTAATTTGGTTAAGTTCAAAGGTTAAATTTACCTAATTAACACATCAAAAGGGTATAACTAAATCGAGGCTGAAAAAAGGAGAATTGATAAAAACAACGATTAATTCTGTTATTTTAACGGATAATTATCAATGTAGAATAGTTAAGGGGTAAACTTACGATGAATTAAAGGTAAATTGAGCTTAAATTTCCTAAAAGTGGGTTGATACTGAGTAATTTAGGATTTTCATTCAAATTGAATGTTAATCCTTAATTAAAAAGGCTAATTTCAACTATGCTTCAATTAAAATAGTTCCAATGGAAATAAATATAATCTAAATTCTCTAAAAATTATCTAAAAATATTCTATGAGAATTAGAATACTTAATTTGACAATCGGAATCTGTTTTGACCTTAAATAGAATCATAAGCAGGTATTTGGTACATTTTGGGTTAAATTGTAAATTGACCATGCAAAATATATCAAAATCCAAAATTGAAGTCATTAATTTCTTATACCTAAATTACATTACCATAAAAATTTGGATTCATTTAGACTTTATATTAGCCTAGTTTGCATTTTGACCCTCAAAAATTAATTTCCTTACAAATGAGCCCTTAAATTTTAATTTTTCTTGCAAATAACCCCCTACCAGCGTCTTCTTCCTCTCTTCACATCCATGGTTGTGAGCGCTTGGTCGAGCAAACTTCGGGGAGGGATTCCTATCATTTTGCTTAGCCAAACATCATGAATCTTTGTAGAGCTGGTTGGTAACCATTCTCAAGCTTCGTGGCGAAGTTTTCAACTCCGTTGACCATCTCCGTAGCTCATTATCTATTATCGAAGTTCTCACCGGAGCACTTTGACTTCGTTATTTGTCGCCCAAAAAGGCCACGAACGACCCTTGATTTATTGTGGGCACCCTCCATAAAGCTTGGTTGTTCACCAACCTTCATGGGTGTGCTCAAATTTAGCATGCAACACTTTCTTCTTCTCCTTCCTCAAGCCTCCATTAATGGGTACCTTGGAGCTTCTCAACTTACGTCCTCTGCCGCTCTATTGCTGAAATTGTTAGAGGGCTCCTCTCCCTCTCGTCGTCGCCGTTCTCCCCATCAAAGGAAGCGGTTCCTTCTCCTCGTCGTCGTGCTCCAATATCCTCGCCGCCCTCTTCTTCTCCAAGTCCAGCCATCCCTCCGGCCACGCTCTCCAGTCGTCTTCATCTTCTCTAGGTAATCCTTTCCTCTTCTCCTCTCTGTAGTGTAACTTAGGCTCCTTAGAACTAGAAATTGACCACCAAACTCCTCCCTCTACGTCATCTTCCTCACTGTCGGTCACTGCCGCCCACAACTCTGGCACCCATGCATCTCCACACCCACGCCCTCTCGCTCAATGTCAACCATTGCACAAGCACCCCCATTCCTCCGCGAGCAAAAGCCCCAAGTTTATAGGGTCGATTGCTCACTGAGGCCCTTCATCAGACACCGCCATCCTCGACCACCTTCGTCGCCTCTACCCAATCTCCACCGCCTCCCTCTTGTCAAATCACCGCCATCACCATCTTCATTAAGGCCAGGCGAAGCTTCCCAGCTACTCGCCCAGAGTCGAGATTATCTCCAACCCTTCATTGACCCGGCCATTCGCCGCCATCTTCTCCTTCACCAGCCGCCTTCTCCTGCCAACCTCGCATGCTCAAGCTTCCCGAGGAGCTTCGCAACGTGCCAAGGAAGTTGCACGACCCCGCTACACACTAGTAAGGTGCCTTAAAGCACCTCAGCTACCTTGTCGGACGGTACCCCTGCTGTTCCCTTCAAGCATGTAGAGAAGAAGAGCCCTTAATGCTGGCAGGGACCATTCCGCAAAAAGGAAAAGGTTGGCAGGGGTTGTTTTGCAAAGGAGAAAGATTTGTAGGGACCAAATCGTAGGGGATTGAGGACTGATTTGCAGTTTTTGAGAATTTAATTCAAGATTTGGTTGGGAATGAATCTTTAGTGCATATTCGTGTCAAACGTTACTGATATTAATTAGTTAGTACTTAAACTTAATTAGCATTTGACTTCTTAATTGGGCATTAATTAATAAATTTTATGATTAGTATTCCTTGCACTTGAAGATTGAAATTTAATCTCTCTATTTCTTAAAAACAAGTGCGACTTTGAACTTGTTAGGTTTTCGAGAAATACCCTAATACAAGTTCATCGAATTAATTTGTAAATAATCTAGATAGTGGTATTCGCGCAATGAATTGCTCCTACTGAACGACTTCGGAATACACTGTTTTCAAGAATATACATTTTAAATGTTAAATGCACTTTCATCAATTATACTACAACGTGATTTTTAAAACACAGAAGTCAGTTAGCAATCGCTCCATGGTCTTAGCTAACAGGGTGAAATGGTGACTATAATCCGTGCAATAAACATGCAAGGAGCTATTCTACACTGGAATACGGCTAGTCCTTTCCACTACAAGGTACATGAACAAGACAACCCAAACTTTCGTAACAGCATGTGTAGGCAACACCTCGCCACCCTGTTGGATAGACATCCTGTAAGCGAGCTGCAGGGAGGCTAGCTCACTCCCTGTGTTAGTCTTTGCCCCTAATTGGTATAGCTGGTCTCGCCATTGATATCAGGCACTGGTATTGACTTCCAATAAGTACCATTTATTTCTATATTCAATTATACTTCAGCTCTTTCCATCGTGTTGCACAAGAAGCGTTATTGTGATTCACATTGGTTTAGTCAATTCTGTTTCCATGGTTTCAACATTATCTTTCACAAATTTCATAAGTAAAATCTTTCACTGATATGAAGACTACTATTTTAGTGGATCAATTAGGACATATCACTACTATTAATGATTTACACAAAAATTATCATATATTTCCAAATTATAGAGGAGGCATGCAAAAAATCAATTTTCACTTATTAATTCCTCTTCACTTAATTCCCAAGTTATAACAATTGGGTGTAATTAACCATTTGATTCTCACCTAATCAATATATGGCTTAAGTATCTAGGTTTCGTGGAATATAATCATGGGGAACTCCATACTCAACCGGTGGGAAAAATATTTTGATGTAAACAAGAACTCATGTTCCTCAATTCATTAATGGAACATGCATAGTTATTTTATTCCTCATTCGTAGCATTTATCAATTAAGTGGTTCAAGTACCAAGGATAAAATATAATCTTCCAATTCAGGACTTATATACTCAGCAAGAGGAAGTATAGGGTGTAAGATATAGCAAAATATTTAACTAAATAAATATTTAAATATGATATTGAATGCCATAAGGAGAAGGAAGCTACTCCACTTGGGGTTGCCAGGGGTCATGGTGATTCCGAGGTGTATGTCGAAAACTTCTCAGGTTTCGTGCCTGATACATGTGTCTGTTACTAAATTAGATAAGCGAAAACACGTTAAAACGTAAATAATAGAAAGTTCAAAGGTAAAATTATAATTTATCGCTTCTAACAGAAAATTAGACCTTCCCACATCAAAGTGCACTTCTACACAATTCCAATGACAGGTAGGTCATCGAAATCGGGTCTCAAATGCTCCCTGAATTAATTAATTAAGAAGGGCATTGTCATGGGCCTAGTTGCAATAATCAAAATTCAATATTTTACATTTGCAAGGTTTCCAGTTATCAATCCTTTCCTCCTCCTCCTCCTCCTCCCCCCCCCCCCCGCCCCCCCCCCCCCCCCCCCCCGTGCCTCCGCTCTTCCTCTGGCAACACTGTTCATGTGCATGGAGAACCTATGCACACCGACCACGTAGGCCCCTTGCCGACGACCACCACCGCCTTGTTGGCACCTTCGGCGACCTTCGATGACCGTCCTCCCCCCTCCTTTCCTTCTCTCTTTCTCCTCCCTACAAACCTTCCCCATCTCGTGTGCAACCCATGCACGCAGACCTAGGTGCGACCCTTCGTTCGTCGCCATGGTCGCTGTTGGCCACGTGGAGCATGCCGACCTCCCTAAGTACCTCTGGCGGTCTCACTGGATGACAGCTTCTCTTCTTTCTTTCCTCCCTCTCACACCTTTGCTTCGACGTCAAGACCCAATCAGGCAAGGCACGCCCGGCCATGGTGGTCGTGACTCCTGCCGATTGGCCATGGTGCCCTTGCCGGCAATCCCCCCAAACTCCGACGACCCGCTTCCTCCTCCATCACTCCTTTTCCCTCCCATTGTTGTTCTTCTCCCAACCAACACCATGCATGCACGAAAATAAAGAAAAAGAGCGGAAAAAGAAAATGGAGTCGCTCACCGTTGCTTGCGCGTATCACCGTCAACATCTAGTCGTTGTTCGACCTTCCCTTAGCAGCGAGAAAGGGGGTCGAAGGACGAGGGTGAAGATCGAAGGGAAAGGAGACATCTCCTCCTCCTCCTCCTCCTTCTTCTTCTCTCTCTCTCACAGAAGGAGATGCACGGAAGTTGACTGATGGGACAGAAGAGGGTTTTTCATTTTAGGTTTTTGGGGGTGGGGGGTATTTAAAGAGGGGAAAAAAAAGAAGGTTGGTAGAAAAGAGGATAGAATTATGATTTATTTTATTCTAATAACTCCTCTATCTTCTTGAATTAATAATAAATGTTTTTTTTATTGAAAAAAAGTCTCATTGGAACATTTGCGACCACGGAAAATCAACGGTATCAAAAATGATATTGTCGTCACAAATTTTTATCGAGGTTGACCAAAGTCTACCAAACTTGAAAATTGTCATTTTCCGGTTATGGGATTTGAATTATACCTGGCAAGCACTAGCGGGTTCACCTCGACACATTTAATCTAACCTCTGGTTCAAACTTGAAAATCAAGGCGTAACAATTATAACCTTAAAGGGAGTTTTGCCTTTGAAACTCGAGTTAAGTTGTACGCACAAAAGGGTAATAATAGGAAACCTATAACAACCTTAAAGAGGACAAATGTAGGGTTCCAAAACTCACCAGAAAATAACTTTGGATATTGTTCACACATATCTGCCTTAGGTTCGAGGTTGCTTCCTCATATGTCAAGTTCTCTTCTATGTTGACGTCATCATAGCTTAGAATAAGGCTTGGGTGTGAGACATAATTCTCCTCAAGTTCTCTTCTATTTCGCCGGTAGGGGAGGAACCTCTGTGTTGTGCATGTTGTTCATGTGAACAGTGCACGAAACGAAAGAACAAGAAGACGAAAGAAACGGTGGGGTTGAGTTTTGAAAAAATTTCTTAGTCAAAATTTCAAGTTTCCAATATTATGTATTATTCCCTAAATATGCCCTCCTTGATTGTTTGATTCAGGGAGCATCCAAAACTAGATTTTGATGAGTCACCTGCCGTTGGAATCATTGCGACACGAACTTTAACTTGGTGAGGTCTCTTTTCCCATTTGAAGTGGTAAATTACATTTTTACCCCTAAGTATTTCACTATTTACGTTTTGAACACATTCTCTCTAGTTTGGAATTAGAGTCGGATGCCCCAGGCGTACATGGAGTCCGAGGAGTCCACAACATGTTTCTTGGAGTTACGGTGACCCTCAGTGACTTTAGGTAGAACTGCTCTACCTTCTTTCTTTTAATGGCATTATTAGAGTTCAATAAGTTGTGTTATATACCATTATTACACCTACCTTGCTGAGTATTTGAGTCTCTCTATATATTGATATTGTAGTTTTGGGTACTAAAATAATTAAAATATAATTGTAATGCTCGATAGAAATCGTGGCTGGGTTATGGTATAAAGCTAATTGTAATATCCCTTTAAACATAAACTCTTATTCATGACCTATTAAATAAAGAGTCAAATATTCATCAAAGAATTTGATCAAATAAATGTTAACATGTAATAATTGATTAAGAATGGCTATATTCTATTCAAGTATTGTGATTCATATAAGAGATTAAATGGATCAAAATTGAAAATGAAATAAGGAATACCTATTACATTAGCTAATGAACTAAATGATGGAATCATTGTGGATTTATAGAGGAATGGAAAAGAAAGAAAGAATTAAAGATAAATTCTCTGTTAAAATAGAATAATGTTGGAAACATGTACGAAAATTATTACGAAAATTGAGAATTGATGGATGGAAATTAATTGATAATTTGGTCCTTAGGAGGTTGTTTAAAAGTTAGTACTTGTGTCCGGTATCAACGATAAGGTTGGTTATACCTGTTAGGGGTAGAGACTAGCTCAATGAGTGAGCTAGCTTCCCTACAACTTGTTTGACAGGCCATTTCAGCCAAAGGGGTAGTGGAGTGTTGAGTACACTTTACTGTTACGAGAAGTTGCATTGTTTGTTCTCGTGTCCTATAGTGGAAAGGATTGGCTGTGTGCTAATACGGGGTAGCTCTCCACATGTTTATCAAATGGATTGTAGTCATCATTTCACCCTGTTAGCTAGGACCCTAGGGCGGTTAACTGGAGGATGAAGTGGATATGGGTTGCTCTCTCGACCAAAGGGGTCAGCCGTATGCAATCTATCGTCTAGGACGTCACAGCAAAATCTCCTTGCGCCTTCCGAGGATAATGATTTGTACAAATATGATTGGAATTGTGGCAAGGCAAGAATAATGAAAATAAACTAAAGATGAATTAAATAGTTAAGAGCGATACTAGTCTTCCATGTTTTTGTACTTATTTAGCTTTGCTTTCTTATTTGCTGTTTTTGCTACTCCACTCAGCATTTGTTGATGTTTTCTATGAACTCTGTACTTAGGTTCTCGAGAGGTACAACCGAACTCTATGGATGTAGGGATTGATGGTGCTGGTCTGAGAACATCACTGTAGTCTGATAGTCGTAGTTGTAGTTTCTAGTTTGATGTTTCCCTTATTGATTTCAATTCTTCAGTACTTTGTTTAGTTTCTTCCGATACTCGTTCCATGTTCTTCTATTTTGTATCATTACTTGGGATGGCTATGACTATTTTGACAATATTTCCCGTCAATGGCTATGACTATTTTGACAATATTTCCCGTCAATTACATTCTCATTATTTCAAATTATATGTGATTTGATGCATTGTGAATGATTTATTTATTCTATATTTATGTGATGGATGATCAAATCTTAGGTATTGACGAAGCAACCTGAGTCCCTACTAGGGTGGGGGTTCAGATCGTAACAACTACTATACTACACTACTTTGAATCTGAGGGTGGTGTACGTCAACTATAACACACATTAGAAGAAATCAATGCAATTTTGTCTTCCAGAGATGAGAATTCACAACCTAGACACTCTTACAACAAAACAAAAACAAAAATAAAGATCTTGTAGAGCCATAAGATGTAAATAAATACTAGCTTATATAGGTTAAGAAAATTCCTTAGGATGAAAGTGGATTGAAGTTTTAACGTTGAGAATTGAAGCTCTTAGTAGGCGTGCAGTAACCTAGGAGAGCTAATGAATGGATTTCTCTCTTTAATCTTCTCTCCTTGTTAATATTGTGGGAAGTATTGATTCTATGTTGTATGTTGCAATCGAGAGCTACTAGGTTATTTATAGAGGTGTTAGGAAGGCTCTAAAATGGTTGAGAGATGTCTTATAGCTATTAGAAGTGTTTAAAATAAAGATCTCTCAAAATCAGGACTAATTGCAAAGTGATCCTAAAAGTTATTACAATATCCGATTAATGATTAATTAGTTGGTAGTCTGAGCTATCAGGTCAAACGTTTGAACAAAAAGGGAGGACGTCTGATAAAATGGGTTCCAGAAATAAGTCAATAAGCACATATCTAGGGGATTGTCGAAGCATGGAATTACGTATTTTTTGTAAATAATTCATCGTAATATAACGTGAAAACATGTCAACAAATAAAATATAATGAGAACTTGGTAAGTTCTGGTCAAATTCGGGGAGGCAGAAAAATGTGAAGTTAAAATAAATATGCTAACTTGACTCCTAAACGCATAGTCCAATGTTCAACTCGTGAATATTAATATCACATGATCTCTTATTTTCGTGAATAATGAGTGCACTTGTTAATGAGATATAAAACGTAAATAGGTGCATTTTAGTTTTCACGGTTTTCATTATGTTAGCACTGTTTAGTGAGTTCAAAAAAGTGGATGAGTCTTTAATGTGGATCAGTACAGTCATATGAATATATTTTTATTTTTATTTTACGATTTTTCTTTTATTTTAGATTTTTAATTTTTTGAAAATAAAGATCTACACGGACTAGATACTAGAAAGAAAAAGTAAGAGAGATTTGAAGTAAATCAACTTTACAAATATCATATAATGGTTTCACGTCTAGTTGAATGTTTAAAATAAGATAAATACTATAACTAATAGAACTAAATATACTAGAAATTAACTAAGAAAATTAACGAGTAAAATCATCTATAGAAAGAGGATATCAAGGAATAAGCGTTGATGATCTTTGGAATGCTTGATGAAGCAGCAATGGTCTACCAAGGAACCTTGGTGGACGGTGGAGGAGGAAGGAGATGAAGAAGTGGAGAATCGGAGAGAGGAGAGGGGGGACGGATCGGGAGAGTGGGAGCCTACGTAGGATTTCTTCGGAAGAAAAAGAATTGAGACAGTTGGCTTTATCTCGGTGGAAAGGGTAGAATTCGTTGGAGATGCGGGGGGCTTTACGGAGGATTCGGGAGGAACACGTGGGCGTTGAGGTTTTTTTCTTTGTGGATATTCATGGGGATAATCGTTGGAGGGCATAGATAGATCCCGTGGGATTCGGCGGTGGGAGATAGGATCTGATGTGTGTGGTTACGTAGGCGGGTGGTTGTGGAGGTTTGTTTGTGTGCGATTGGTATTGATATTTTTTTAGAGAAATATGGGAAAAAGGAAATTTGGATAAAGTGGAGATGATTTTATTTGGTGGGAAATAAGTAAGTTGACTTTGGGTGTACAGTGGGGGATTGGATAGAAGATGGGTATGGGATTTATTTATGGGTGTTTGCATGTATAAGAGTGGTGGATTTAGTTAGGAATAGGTGGGGTTAAGAGGAAAATTGGATTAGGAAAGGGAAATTGGCTTGGGCTTAATTAGGTAGGTTTAGGAATATACTTATTTGGTAGTGTATGGGTTTATTCCTTTTCCTCTTTTCTCATTTTATTTCTTCTTTTATTCTTTAGTTTCTTGGATTTTTTTTTCTCATTTCCTTGATCTTATTTCTTGGTCTTTTTTTTTATTTATTATTCTCACATGAACCTGCAATCACAGGATAAGACATTATATCATAATTAGATTCATAAACACATTATTTATAAATAAGTAAACATGATGCAAATGCAAATTATGTATGGAATGAATGCAATATTTATAATTATGCTAGAAATCTATCCTAATCTAGGCATTTTACAACCTATGATTATTGCACAATTATACCCTCATACCTAAATTTTACTAATCCCTGGGAAATGCAAGAATGAAAAATAAATGCAAAGTGTATGATCAGTGTTATTTACAACTCAGCCCCCAGAGGACTACTTATTCTTTTATCAAGGGTTTGACGGAAGATTTCTTATTGTTGTCTCAAAAATCTAGAAGTCCAACTGACGTGAAAGTGTAGTGATAGTAGCCTAAGCAATAGATCTAAGTGAAAAGTCAACCCATAATTAAAGTTCGTACTTGACCTTCGATAAAAATTTTATCAGAATAGGCAAACTTCTTCCCTAGATACAAATAATATGAAATTTCTACCTTGGCTTTCTAGCTTAGGTAGAAGACGTCTGAGTCAAATGGTTTCATATTTGGTGGCTCACACTCATCTGGTGCTACATGTAGCCTACTAGTACAGACTCTAGATCTCTAGGCTACCAAATAAGTCAACCTAGAGAGAGGCTCAAAACTTTGCTCTCTATTAGTCCTTTGTACTCACTCTTACTCCCTATTTTTTTTTCCTTTGTACTCACAACTCATCAGAATTTGTAAATGTACTCAATATTTGGTAACCTCACATGGCATTAACATTTTAATAAAGTTTTGATAACTCTACAATTAAGTCAGAATTCCTCAGCTAGTATTCGGTTGGTCAGAAATGCAGAAAAGTAGGTATGGGTCATATTTGGTGGATCGCAAATGGTAGTCGGTATTGTTGCCTTAATGAGATTTATTCATAACGAATCAACACATAAACACAACTATGAATTCAAACACTTTTTTTTTAGAATTTTTCTCTCCCTTTTTTCTTTTTCTACATTTTTTTCCTATTTTCTCATAGCACCAACACAACATAACACAACGCAACACAACTTTTATTTATGAGGCATTATTGAGAAATAATGGTGTTCAAGAGGATATTGTGTAGCTTATTTGGTGGAAGTGTCTACTCTCGGCACCGGTAAGGAATTGATAGGACAATGTATTTCTAACTTTCGACACTAACGCCCTCTTTCAATCGAGGATTTCATAAAGGACAGTTGTAACCATCCTCCTTAGTCATAGTTTTATTAGAACTCGATTTTTGCATATTTGCCTTATTTGGTGGCTTTCAAAAGTTCACACAAAGTTCGTACGCGGGAATCGAGAGCGAAAAATTATGCCTAACTCCTGGGTATCATTATCGAATTATTCAGAACTTAAGAGTCCTCGCACTAGATTTAGAGTACTATTAAACACTCTACCTTTACCTCGTAAATGTTTGGTGGATCTACTGAGAGATAGTTTGCTCGATTCCCTAACTAACTATTTAAGGGTTCAAGAAAAGAATCACTACTCCTCAATAAACTAAAAATGTCTATTGGTTTTCATAAATGATCCATTACAAAATCTACGTACAAGTGAAATAATTATACTAGATTCTAAACTAAGAAACAATTCGAGAAGAAAATCTTCAATAAAACCTCCTTGATAAAAATCTTTTTGAATAAATGCTATGTATAAATGTTGTTTTCTTTTGTTTTTGTTAGGTGTTGGCAGAAAATGTTCAGTATAAGTGTACTACCCCCTCATGCCTAAATTCATGCACATCCTCATGCATGAAAATAAACATAAAACATATAATAATTTAAAGTGCAAAAAGAGAGAAAATGTAGAAATCACCTGGAAAAGCTTTTGAATATTAACATTCAGCATATTCCAACACCTATACAAATGAGAAGACAAATATGCTATATATATATATATATAAAGAAAATAAGAGCTATGTACATATGTATAAATAAATAATTGCTGAGTTTAACGCCTTCAGCTATGCGAAAACTCTGTCACACGTCCTTAAGATGTATCGTTTCATCATCAGGAGAAGGTTCCCAAGCTAAAAATGGCTTGAGGCACTGGCCATTTATAGTTGAAACATGCCCAATTTTCAGGTCCTGGATTTGGACAGCGCCATTTGGATATGGGCGAATCACTATAAAAGGTCCAGTCTACTTCGATCTTAATTTTCCTACAAAGAATTTTAGCTTTGAATCAAACAACCAGACTTACTAGTTGACAGAAAATGATTTCCTTCAGATGTGGCAGTCATGAAAAGCCTTAGTTTTATCCTTGTAAATTTTTGCACTTTCATAAGCCTCTCGCCGTCTTTCCCTCATTGAGCTGGAGCTTCCTTTTGCAACCTCCTATGTTAAGGTTAAAATTACACTTCTGCACTGCCCAAAAGGCGTGATGCTCCAGCTCAACCAGAAGATGACAGGCCTCTCCATACACCATTCTATATGGTGACATTCCAAGCAGGGCCTTATATGCGGTCCAATATGCCTAGAGTGCATCAATTAACCGATAGGACGAATCTTTCCGATCAGGTCTAATCGTCTTCTGAAGAATGAGTTTAATTTGCTGATTAGACACCTCAACTTGCCCATTAGTCTATAGGTGATATGGGGTAGCAATGCGGTGATAAACCCCATATTTCTTCAATAAAGCTCTGAAATGGACATGAATAAAGTGACTTCCCCCGTCGCTAATCAATGCATGGGGAACACCAAATCTCGTAAAAATACATTCCCGGAGGAAAGAGATAACAATCTTATGATCAGCATGCCTCGCAAGAATAGCTTCCACCCACTTTGAGACATAATCTAACGCTAGAAGAATATACTCAAAGCCATGTGAATTTGGGAATGGGCCCATAAAATCGATGCCCCAGACGTCAAACACTTCCACGACCAAAATCGATTAGTGAGGCATCATGTCTCGCCTGGTCATGGAACCTACTGACTGGCATCACTTGCAGTTTGTGGCATAAATAAAGGTGTGCATCCTTAAAAATCGAAGGCCGAAAGAAGCCAGATAGCGAAATTTTTGCTGCAGTCTTTCTACTGGAAAAATGCCCATCACAGGCCTCGTTGTGGCAAAAGGATAACACACTCAGGATCTCAGAATCTAGGACACATGTCCTGATCACTTGGTTGGAACCAATCCAGAACAGCAGGGTATCGTCCTAAAAATAATGCCTGGCCTTAGAAAGAAATATCATCCTTTGATCCTTAGATAACACCAACGATATCTTCCCGCAACAGGATAATTCCGATATCTGCATACCAAAGAAAATCAATAGAGTCATTGGCTAACAGTGATCCATCTGGAAATTTATCAAAAATAGCAGGAGAAAAAGGTATATGGGCTGGTTCAATTCTCGACAAATGATCAGCCAGAACATTCTGGGCTTCGGCTTTGTCTCTTATTTCAATGTTAAATTCCTGTAGAAGAAGGATTCATGTAATAAGCTGTGGTTTGGTATCCTTCTTAGCCAACAAATGTCGGAGGGCTGAATGATCCGTGTAAATAATAACCTTGGACCCAAGTAAGTATGATTTAAACTTTTCGAGCTCGAAAACTACCGCTAACAGCTCCTTTTCTATAACAGTATAATTACGCTGAGCCTCATTTAGTGCCTTGCTAGCATAGTATATCACAAATGGGTAGCTCTCCCAACGCTAGCCTAAGACTGGTTCGACAGCAAAATCGGACACATCGCACATCATCTCAAAGTCCAATGACCAGTTGGGTGGCTGGAGAGCGGGAGAATCAGATATAGCCTTTCGTAGAGTCACAAAAGCACTGTGACAGTTAGAATCAAAGTCAAATGGGGCATCAACAGCTAGAAGATTCGTCAGTGGTTGAGCAATCTTAGATAAATCTTTAATGAATCTTCTATAGAATCCAAACATGCTCTAGGAAGGACCTAATCTGCTTGACCGAGCTAGGGGGAGGCAAGTGAGAAATGATATCAGATTTAGCATGGTCAACTTCTAATCCATCCTTAGAGATCCTATGATCTAGTACTATGGCATCTCTCACCATGAACTGGCTCTTCTCCCAAGATAGTACTAGGTTGACTTGAATGCACCATTTAAGGATCTTAGTAAGATTATCAAGACAAGAGTCAAAATCATCTCTGAAAATAGAGAAGTCATCCATAAACACTTCCACATAGTCCCTAATCATGTCAGAAAAGATAGCCATCATGTAACGCTGAAAGGTGACAGGTGCATTGCACAGGCCAAAAGGCATTTGCTTGAAAGCGAATGTGTTAAAAGGGCATGTGAAAGTCATCTTGTCTTACTCAGCTAGGCTAATCGCTACTTGATTATACCTAGAGTATCCATTCAGAAAACAAAAATAACTTCGTCCAGCTAATCTTTCTAAAATTTGGTCAATGAAGGGGAAGGGAAAGTGGTCCTTCTTAGTAGCCGAATTGAGTTTTGGATAATCGATGTAGACCCGCCAAGAAGTTGCAATGCTGGTCCGGATGGATTTGCCTTGTTCGATTTTGATCACGATGAGTCCAGCCCTTTTAGGAACAATCTGTATCAGGCTCCCCCATTGGTTGTCTGAAATAGGGTATATGATATTAGTGTCTAGCTATTTGATTATTTCCTTTTTGACAACCTCCATCATATTTGGATTTAGTCTTCTTTGAGGTTGTCGCGTCGATTTCGCCCCCTCATCCGTATATATATGATGAGTGCAATAGGATGGGCAAATACCGCATAGATTAGAGATACTCCACCCAATAGCATCCCTATGATCTTGGAATATAGTAATCAATTTAAGTTATTGATCTTGGGTTAAGCGGGAGTTGATAATAACAGGGAAAGTCTAATGCTCACCTATGAACACATACTTAAGAGAATAAGGTAAGGGCTTCAATTCGAGCACAGGTGGAGGAGATGTAAAATCAGTAGTAGAATGAGGAGGGAAGGAAAGGGAAGGATCAGGGAAGTATACTTGATTATAATCATGCTCATAGCCATCAGACTCAACTACTGCAAGAAGGGTAGTAGTGGTTGCAGCAACAAGATGATCATGTAATGCTGGAGAGGGTAAAAATGGATCATAAATCTCGTCAGAGTACCTCTCATACTAACTGAGTCTATTCATACCAACCATACTGATCTGCAAATGCAGTAGTGAGTCAAAACCATAAAGTCCTCCAGACGTACCAGGATATACCCAATTTGGGGTACTGGAATCAGATACACACCACAAGCAATTAGCTGAGGGGAAAGGTGAAATATGTAGAGTAGTAGTCTCAGTCCCTGGGTAGGAATCAGTCGACCTTGATGACAATGAAGATGAGTAAGGCATTGGGTCATTGCAGAGAAGCTCAATGTTGCCACAATACTCCTGATCATCATCCTCATACTCATCCTCGATTAGATTACAATCAAAATTTTTGGATGCCCTGAATATTTCCAATCTCAATCTCTCGTTCCCGAGGGCAATTTCCATGCATCCGGATGCACAATCGATGTTCTCACGAGCGGTCGCCAAAAATGGGTGACCTAGAATAATACGTGCATCATGGAGATCAGCAGGAACCTCCATATTAAGAATAAAGAAGTCTGCTAGAAAACATAATCCACACTTTCACAATGATGTTCTCAACAACCCCTCTCGGTACCTTCATCGACTGGTTCGCCAACTGAATAGTAACCGAGGTGGGCTTCAACTCCCTAAATCTAAATCGATCATAAACAGCAATGGGAGTCAAATTAATGGAGGAATCCAAATCAAGAAGGGCTCTATCAAACGGTAAGTCTT
Source organism: Thalassia testudinum (assembly GCA_037157565.1). Lineage (NCBI taxonomy): Eukaryota > Viridiplantae > Streptophyta > Magnoliopsida > Alismatales > Hydrocharitaceae > Thalassia > Thalassia testudinum. The sequence goes on from JAZHRO010000031.1 coordinate 155,571,543, forward strand.
GCAAGAAGCATGAGATCAAAGGTGTATCGAGGTCCTTTTTAGGTAGTAGATTACTCAGTATTATTGCACTAGCTTGTTGAGACAAAACCTCCTTGGGTTTTGTTCCCTTCTGCTGTCACCTCAGGGTATAATAGTTCTTGAAGAACCTTGCAACAATAAGAATGTGATCTATGGCATCAAGAAGAGGAACCTGAATATGTACTTCTTTGAACATAGCCATGAGGTCCTCACGATTCTTAGCTCCCTTTTTCTGCCTCAATGAATCTAAGCTCTAATGACAGCTATAAGAAAAGGGAGAGGAATCTCAGGGTCTTCAGTCATTGGTCTTTTTCCTTTATCTTTCGTAGGTGGTTCCCTATCAGTATAAGAGTAGGAAGAAGAACATTCCTGAGGAAGGGGTCGCGATAAATCATGATCTGCCTGCCTATATGGTGGATCTTTTGTGGTAGATCCACTCCTTAATGTAACAACTTTTGCATCGGCAAATGGTTCATGAGGTAGGGGAGGAGCAGAAGGAACATTCTGGGCAGGATTAGGTACAAACCAGGCTGATTATATCTAGGTGGTATAGGAGGTGCCTGAAGTATCGCATGTGCCTGACCCTATGGTGTAGGATACCTAGGGGGATGACTTGGGTTCTGCACATTCCTAGGGTTCGAGACAGGTTCGGAGGCCAAGGTTCCCTACATCCTAGTCTCTTGTAGTATCTGAAACTGATTCTCATGTATTTTCGAAACTTTGTTTGTTAATTGCACATGTGTTGCATGCGTAAATCGTTGAGTTAAGAAATGTATGTGTTGTAGTATAGTCAATGAAAACACAACAGCATTTAAATTTATAAAGCTCGAAAACAATTGTGAGTACAAGATCGTTCGTAGGGAGTAAATATGGAATTTATAACACTAATCGCAATATAAAATAGATGAGCACAATAATTAATTAGCACAAGGATATGCAATGAATGATTTACTCAAAATGATATTTGATTATAAACAAGAGTATCTCAAGAAATTGTTACCATAAAAAGAAGAGGGAGAAACACTAAAATGGTGATTTAGATCACCAAGGATATCCCTCAAGTTAAGCATATATCAAGCATTCAATTTCAGATCAACTTTGCTACAGTGATCGTGAATCACTTACTTAATTATCCACATCAGAAAAGTACCAGAGTTAACATCAAATTTAGCCACAGTACTCACAATCAGATGTCGCACATGAGGTTCAGATGCCTTAAGTATCAAGGCTTCAAAACAAGCACAGAGCCAACACAGTAAGGCACACAAGGGCAAACTTTCTTCCTCAGAGGCTAAGTGTTAGATCTTAAGCATGCATCCTGAGGATTCAAACTTGAAGCAAAACCCTCCCCCATCCTCCTCACAAATTTCTCCTTTCTTCTCTTCTCAAAGGGTAGTGTAATAAGATCATTAGATGGGTAATCGGGTATATGGTCAGAGGTCCAAGCCCGTCGATGTGGAGGTAGGTGAGGGTGCGAGGCATGTGCATGTGGGGACCTCACCCTTTTGTACTTGAGGCAGTGAGCCCTATGCACAATTTCCACTTATATGCTATCGGTAGCTTCTACATGCATGAGGTGGGACTAAAAGTCCTCCCTTGCTCCTTCGCTTAGCAGCAGATGGCGTTCCTGCTCAATTGAGGTGCTGCAAGCGCTGTTCAGCTCAAATTGGAGATTGGTTCCCTTCATGGAATTGTTCCGCGTCTACTGAGAGTAGTAGCAACAGTAATGAAGGCTGGAGGAGGTATGACGGTGACGGAGAAGACAGGCGGCGTCAGCGATACCTGAAATTCAAGAACATGAGCCTTAAGCCCCAATTAGTGCGTTTAGGAGCATCACCGGAGCACGGCAAAGATGACGATGGGGTTTATTCGGTGAATGATGGCATGTGATGGTTGTACGAAGTCGAAGAGGGTGAACGGAGGATGGGTTGTCCAATGGGGTTGTAGAGCGGTTGCAAGGTGAAATAAAGAGAGGGCTTTTGATGGTGGAGTCAGGGTGATGTTAATGGGAGCGGTCGTGGGTGATTTGGTGGAGTGTGTCGGTGGCGCGACTTCGTCGAAGGCGTTGCCAGCCGTACGAGGATGATAGCGTTGAGGGTGATTTTAGGGTCGAACCTAAGATCAAAATAGATGAAAGTGAAGTAGATAGGGAGAGGAAGAGAGGAAACCTAATTATTGGATGAGATATGGAGGATTTGGCGCCAGCTATGATTGGTCGGCGTCGGAGATGAAGAGAGCTCTAGAGAGGGAAAAACGAGGAAGAAGGGTCTAAGGTGGCTCCTGAGTTGGTTGTTGAGGAGCGGAAGAATGAGAGGAAGGTTGTAGCGCTCCCAATTTGGCCGTTGGGAAGCCGTAGGAAGATGGGGGAGGAAGCTCACCGGAGCTGGTCAGAGTAGGCCAGAGAGAGGAGAGATTTGGCCTTCAAACCTAGCTGATTTTGAACGGTGAGGAATCTAGAGCTTATATAGAGCTCAAGTCCAGGCTTTAAACAAGGGAAGAGGCTCTATTTGCTTGGAGAATAAGGCACAACACACCCACAAATTTCATGGGTTCTCTAGGGATTGATTTAGCGAGTTACCCAAATCACCTCCAGAAGATTCTCTGCAATGTGAACATCAATTCCACCAAATTTGGTGGGATTTGGTGTTAGTTTGATTGGGTTTTGGGGCGGTCAAAGGTCGGTGCCAAGGTTGGTTGACCTCCAGTGGCAGTAGGGACCTATTTGTGAAGAATATGAGAAAGTTAAGGGCCTTTCTGCAAAGATTTTCGAAAGCTAGGGGCTTGACTAAGAGGAATAGAGTTTTAATGGATTGAAACGTAAATTAGGTCAAGATGGACTATGATTGGATCCAAATTTTGCAACAAACTTAATTTGGATCCAAGGAATCTAATGGAGAAGTCGGATTTGAGTTTTAACCACGTTTGACTGAGAAATTTGCACATAAACCCAAATTAAGGCAGAATTTCATTTGCGACTTTGTTCAAGGTCAAAATAGGTTCAGATGGTCAAACCAAGGGTACCAAACCTCTCAGAATATTTTTCTATGAATTTTGAGAGATTTAGATGAATTTTATCCTAACCAAAACCTTTTTAATTTAAGAAGGTCTGAAATTATGGTTTTGGGTTCTTATTCGGTTTTCGAAACGCGTGAAACCCCGCTTCTGTCTGTATGAACCCACTCTTTAGGCTTTAATACTTATTTGACCTTGATTAAACCCTGGGAAACCCCGTGGTTAATCTATGCTTATGATGTGAGGTTAAAATTGTAAAATTAACCATGTTTCAATGTTTTCTCCTCAGAATAGATTTGCATGGAATTACGTCTCTCAGGCAATTATGTACAAGCTTTTGTCTCTTGATTTTGACTAATTAAAGCGAGTTATGGCTAATGATGGTGTTACCATCAACATGACTATTTGCCATTGTTCAAAATTTTTTTCTTAGTTCTTCCAATGCAACAGACTACGAACCCCGTAGTATCGCGAACAGTCTGATATATGAATCGAGACTGTTGCTGATATCGAACTAGCTGTTGTCTAGGAAATGAAGGTGCGGAGTTCCCATACAACCTGAGCTAGTGCTGAGGAGCAAAAGTAGGTCTCTGCTGATTTCCACCCTAAGAGAAATTAGGATGCTGGCGCCAACTAAGGTTATACGTCTTCGAGTATGGGTTGCTACGCCCATAACCATGAAGTGCGTTGACATCCTAGTAGGCTGAAGATGCCTGAGACGACATATCATATGAGTCAAGGCTCATATCATCTCTATAAAGGTTTGCTTGGTCAACAGATGCCAGCTCAAGATTGTTCATAGGCTCCCTATAGGAAGGAGCCCATGAAGAATCAACAGAAGAGTAGACAAGTGCATCCCGAGTAAGAAGATGAGATCTAGTAGGAGGTACTCGGGATGGAGCAGTAGATGGAATAGATGATGGCACAGAAGATTTAACCCCAGATCTCACTGCACAAGACTGACTAAGCTCGTCAACCTACTTATGCAGGGGATCCATACTATTCAGCTTTTTCATAATAATGTCCATATCAACCCGGGTTGACTCAACCTGGGCGTCATGGAGCGATACGTGTTGCTGGGTAGGGCGTGAAAATTGGCTCATTGATGCAGCATTGAGAGAGTTTTTTGCCAAGCACTCAAATAACTCAAAAGCTCCTACCTCGTCCTTGGCAAGGAAGTTCCCACCACTAGACGCATCGGCCAGACATTGATGTGTCTCATCTAGCCTATGATAGAATACCTAGGTAAGGTGCCAACAAGGCACCCCGTGGTGAGGACACTTCCTTAGAAGATCATAAAAATGCTCCCAGGACTCATGCAACTTCTCACCTGATTACTAGGTGAAAGTTGTGATGGCCCGCCTCATCGCATTAGTGCGGCCAATAAGGACAAACTTTTGGAGGAACTTCTTATGTAGTTCCTCCCGGGTGTAGATTGGTTTCCATATGATCTTGAACCAATAGGAAGCTTTATACCTCAAAGAAAAAGGAAAAAGTTTCATGAGAACAATCCCAATGGCTACATTTCTGGGTTGGACTGTCTCAGCAATCGGACTCAAATCCTTAAGGTGCTGGAATGGATCCTCATTTGAGTTACCATAAAAGTAAGCCTGAATCAGATTTATCACATTAGGTTTTGATGTAAACACATTTACACTACTTAAGATGTCTATTTATGCATGTTCTTAAGCATAGGATTGCATTTCATGATATAAATATTGCATTACATGTATCATCTTGCATTTAGAATACTTTGAATAAAATGGAGGTTAATTGTCTCCTTTTATGTGCTTGGACAGGGCAAATATTTTATCAGGGCCTCGGATCAAAGATCCAACCGTATGGATGTGATCAGGGCGACGATTGGAGTTCAACGACTCCAAGATCTCCCTAATTAGGCATCCGTAGCATCAGATAGTGACCCGGGAACCCTAGAAGATCAAGGGCCAGGATGGTATAAATCCGCACTTCAGATGATAAATCCGACCGCACGGATGAATTCGGATCGACGATCGCAGCCCAACGACACAAAAATCGAGTTAATCCAACATCCGTGGCACCATCTACAACTTCCAGAAGATGGGCGGCCAAGATAGCGCCACGTGACGCCATCTCAGCTGCCCAAACTGCCGCTTGCATCATGTGAAACCCCACGCCCGATCGCTCTCCGCCGTTGGATCTTAATCCAACGGCTGTGGGCGCTCGCATTTAAAAGCGCCCGCTTGACCATCCGCACCCCATAGCGTAGTGGTCGAGCGCACTATCGCGAGCGCGGGGCGTGGGTTCGAGCCATGGCGAGGAGCGGCAGGCGCGAGCGATTGGGCGCGGGTGGAGCGTCAGATGAAGATCGGACGGCCGCGCGCGCCCGATAGCGCCGACGCATGATTGGACGCGCAATCGGACGCGCAATCAGACGCGCGGGGGGCGCGTAGCGCGCGGGCGCGGACGCATCTTAAGCTGTCCAATCTCGCGATCGGACGGCTGAAAAGCGCTGGACGTGTGTGGACGTTGAGGAGCGGGCAGCCGAGGAGGCGCGCGTGGGCGCGGAGGCAGCGCCCACGTCGGGGCTTTAGTGACGGATTTATCCGTCACTAAAGACCCCTCTTTTATTATTTTGAAGTTGTAATGTCCATTTTGCCCCCACTCCTTGCAACTATAAAAGGAGACCCCCTCCATATGAAATTCTCATCCCTTCTTTCTCCTCTCTACCCCTCCAAAGCTCAAAAGAAACTTGTCCCACACCCGGGATGTTTCTTGCGAGATAAAGTCCAATTTTCGTTCCCCTTCGGAAGTGGATCCCGCGACGACGACGGCGTGCTGCTCTGTTCCCGTTCTTCTGCTTCGTCCTCCTTCGTCCTGCTTTATTCTCCTTCGTTCAGTCGTCGTCCCATCCGGCTCGTCCTCCAAGCAATTGTCGAGGAGGATAACTTCTCTCTCCCATTCTTATTTACAGCTTTTCTAGTGTAGAATTTTCCTACTTTATAGCGTAATTGATTTTCCGCTTTCTAGTGTAACTTTTATAAACAATTAAAATATTGAATGGATGTTCTCTTCCTCTCTCTCTCTCTCTCATAGTTTGATAGTTCCATTATAATTATATCGCCTTACTTAACAAAAATCCTAAAAAAAATATAATTGCGAATATAGATCAACGTAGCCTCCCTGTGTTCGACCCGGAATTCTTTTTGGTATAAATTTTTATTTGTTGAACACGAATTCTTCGCTTTCGAATTACAACGATAGGTTTTCCAAAACCAAACACGTAAGCGTAGCAATTCGCAAAACACGTTCAACATTTTGACACCGTTGCCGGGGAGGCAACGATTTCCGATCTTTCCTTCGCATTTCTTGCACTTTATTTATTTTCTAACTAGCTTTCTCTTGTATCTATTGTTTTGCAGAAACCTCCATCAAGGAATCAACAAGCGGTAGACTAGAGTAAAGTGCAGTTGAAGACAACTGTAAGTGCTCCCCCATTCTTTCCCCCTTCATAGATTTCATTCGCCACATTAAATCCAAATCCCAATTAACCTAGGTGTTTGCATAAATCCTAGGAATAGTTTGGTTGTTTGGATTTTCACTCACATTCATTCCACCCTCATTTATAAAAACAAAAAAAAAAATAAAAAGATAATCTTGTGGGGTAATTTTCAACAAACACACAACACACACCCACATTCAAGGCACTTGATCAACTTGATTTGTTTTCTACTCATCCGGGTTCTGATCTGTGGAACCGGTACACACAAAGCAACACATAACAGAGTAGAAATCATTTTAGGTTAATCATTTTTGAGTGCCTAACTTAGTGGTGCATTTGTGGCCAGTTGTTTGAGTTGTTTGGGCCGCACCACTTTATTTTAAAACCAACTCATCAAGTAGCTCCTCCTTAGGATTTTCAATCTAGGTATATTCCAGGCACTCCACTTTCTTTCTGATTTTAAAGGAAAACAATCTTCACCCGTGTTTTACAACTTAGTTTGCCTAGAAACTTGATTGCAATTCACCTAATTTGAAACCTTAAAAGCTACTTAAGCAAGATTTGAACACTAAAATTCACACATTATCAATAATCTTGCTTGAAAACCCTGGTTGTGCACACACACATATAAATCAATCAATCATTAAGGGCACAACCCATTTAAAGGGTCCATCACATTCCAAAGCACATTCAAACCTAGCCCTAAATAAAATAGAGTAGACGTTGGCCTTAAGGATTGGACTCGCTCTTCAGAACTTAGAACAAGATTATTTTCGATTAGTCTATTTCTACTGTTTAATCTGATGTCTAGCTAGGGGAGCAGAGTCAAACGATCGCGGCTGGGGGGTACACTAGGAACCGGAGGTGCAAGCCGAAGGAAGAACCTTCTCCCCAGTCCCTTCTAACTGGTTGGATTGAACATACAGAAGTAGATCAAATCGTTCCTTTATCTCAGGATGGGTTTTGAGAGTTTGTAGGTCTGTAGGCTAACCCATTTAAGGACAGGTTTGATTGTTTGTATTGCAGGGCACCTTTCTTCCTCCCGAGTCTCATGAATCCTTCCACATATTTCACACATTCCCGCTCTTTCCCTCCTGTTGTGAATTATCCTCAACATGACGATTATCCCAACTCGTATTGTAATCAACCATCATTAGTTGGGATACTTCAGATTGGGGATACAATTCCAGACCCTCGTGTTTAGGGTCTAACCCTGAACACTTTGATTCTGATTTCTATTCTTCTCAGAGCTACATCGATTATAGATCGTCTTCCTTTCATGCACAACCTAATACGATCTACAATCAAGAAGGATACATCGATCCTTACCCATCCTCTGATTTCATTGCCTTTAAGTCATCACCATCTTTTCAACAATCTGAAATGACCTACTATCAGGAAGGGTATAACGAATCTCAATTTGTTAATTCCCCTCCATTAAGCCCAAACCCACCCAACCCTGAACCAACTCATTTGGTTCAGGTTAACCAGGTTCAAGATAAGGTTCTGGCTAACTTGAGGAATATCATACAATCTTTAGAAGTTCAGCCAATACCTTGCATTGAGAGATTGGAGCCCCTGATTGAAATGATTGATGATTTGAATAAGTCTTTGTTGGATTGGCTCCAGGATGTTAAGGATAAGAACCTGGGTGAGTTTTTACTTGGGAAATTAGCAAAATGGAGGATGAGATTCGTGGTTGCTTTGATTCAATCTTGGAATAATTCCCAGGATGAACCCTCTTCAGGAAAGTCAATGACAGAACCCGCTCAGGCACCTGTTGGGGGGGACACGTGTTACGAGGCTGACCAGATTGAATTAAAATAACCAATTAAGGATGATCTGATTTCTTCGCCTGAGATCCCTAAGCCGGGTTACGAGGAAACGTATGTCTCCTTAGAACACAAAGTGACAACTGATTTTGGGACATACATTGATACGGATCCTAATGGTGAAGATTCAAGTTGCGAAGTCTCACGCGAGTTTTCTGAACACGATTTCTGTGAGATGATTGGGCCTGAGGAATCTGATAAATCATTTGATAGCCCAATAACTGAGGAAACTGATCTTATTAGGGCACACATTACGGGTCCAGAATCGCATTTTCTGGAGGAATTAATTCAATGCCCTGATTATCAGTTACACCCTGTTGAGCTTATTGATGATTCTAATTCTGAGATAATTAGACTCAAGTCAATTTTGATTCTGCCACATCATTTAGACTTGGAGATTTCAGACGGGGTGATGAATATACAAGAGGTCCTGGAATTTGATAAGCTGAATGAGGAGAATAGGAGCTGGGAAGTTCTGATTTGGGAAGTCAATTTTGAAGGAAATAGAAAATTGAGTCGAAGGGTTCCTTTTAAGCTGAAACTATCAAATCAGAACCCTTACAACATTTGTTTCGAGGATGTCAAACCCAAGCACACATTCAACGATTATCCTTTTGAGCTTCAATTCTCTGTAACCCGACTTTTTGGTCTTGGGTTGCTTCCTCAAAAATCGCAGGCCCGATCCCGCTTACATTCTGATTTTAGGTTTTGGGTAATTTTTATCCAGAACCTAAGATATTCTCGATTATGGGGTGTGGGTCTGCACCACAATCTGGTCCACATCTGTGGACCTCTGCTGACAGGTCAGAGGATTCTTCTGTTCATTCTAATTCTGACCTGCACATGTGAATTCTTCATTTCTTTTCTTTGTATAGTGTGCCTAGCTGAAGGCACTAAACTCAGCACATATACAGTTCTTTTTAATTTTTCATCTCGGAGCGGACCTGACATTCACGCAATTCAGGTGCTTTCTTCGCTTTTCCACTCTGTTTTATGTCTTTTTAATACAATGAGGACATTGCATTAGATAGGCATGGGGGTTGGATATTTATCTCTGAATTCATTCATCAGCTCCGTAGATTTGTTTTATTTTGATTAAAAAAAAATCGAAATTAGGAAAGAGAATTTGGGTTTAAGAAAATTTTTTAATCTTAGGAAAAACTACATTAAGATCTGAACACAAAGACCCCTCAGGTCTTTGGACTTAATTAGCCTGTGTATCCATTAAAATGTGGATTTGTTTTTGAGTCCTCGCCATCTTAATTCTTTCGTAATTGGAGTAAATAAGTTTGGGTGATAAGTACATGACTTATCAACCCGCCCTCTGATTTGAGGGAATTTTAAGTCTTAAGCATCTACACGCTTTCTTTGCACTGACTCATTGTTCGGTGATTTTAACGGAAATTGGGTAGCTAATGAACCTTCTAGGGTGATATGGCTGGCAAGTTATCGTGGGTAACAGCCCATAGGTAGGTTGTCCAGAGCCCAGTCACTGGACCTTTCTTAGTTTGCTGCCTTTAGGTAAATCTTAGACTAGGGAAGCCACCTACTTTAAAAAAAGAAAAAAAAGGGAGAAAAGAACAAAAAGAAATAAGCCACACTTCGCCGCACGAATATGGCTGGCAAGTTGTCGGTGGTAACAGCTCATCGATCGGTTGTCCAGAACCCAACTTAGAAAATGCACTAAAAATTTCCAAAACACTTAGGAAGAAGCGGAGAAGTAGAATAAACCGGGGAGATATACACTGGATTCACCCTTGTGTCGACCCCGTAAAAAAAAATAATAATAAAAGTAGGGAGAAAGCTACCGGTTGTGAAGATACACTTTTAGGTAGAATTCTGGTTAGGTCACCTAGAGGCGTAGAAATCCGAAGTCCGTTCTAATTACCAGTCAACGAGTCTATCACAATCATAATAAGATGCTTAAAACTTAGGGTTCTCATCAAGTTTTGGGTGAGTTGAATGGTCGTAGAAAGCCACTCTTAAACTCGAAAATTTGAAGATAAAAAAAAAATTAGAAAAGAGAAAAAGAGGAAAAGAAAATTTTCTTTTAATAAGGCGAGGGCTTGAAGCGGTCTGCATTTTGGCTGATACCCGGGCACTGTTGTGTCTTTGAAAGTTCAGTTCCTAAGTAGACAATTTCTTAATGATTGAAAAATAACTCAAGTCCAAATAATCTAACCTAATTCTTTTATAAATAGCATATAGTTTTTGCTAGGGACTAGCAAAAGATAGGCATGGGGGTATGATGTAAACACATTTACACTACTTAAGATGTCTATTTATGCATGTTCTTAAGCATAGGATTGCATTTCATGATATAAATATTGCATTACATGCATCATCTTGCATTTAGAATACTTTGAATAAAATGGAGGTTAATTGTCTCCTTTTATGTACTTGGACAGGGCAAATATTTTATTAGGGCCTCAGATCAAAGATCCAACCGTATGAATGTGATCAGGGCGACGATTGGAGTTCAACGACTCCAAGATCTTCCTAATCAGGCATCCGTAGCATCAGATAGTGACCCGGGAACCCTAGAAGATCAAGGGCCAGGATGGTGTAAATCTGCACTTCAGATGATAAATCCGACCGCACGGATGAATTCGGATCGACGATCGCAGCCCAACGACACAAAAATCGAGTCAATCCGACATCCGTGGCACCATCTACAACTTCCAGAAGATGGACGGCCAAGATAACGCCACGTGGCACCATCTCAGCCGCCCAAACGGCTGCTTGCGTCTTGTGAAAGCCCTACGCCCGATCGCTCTCCGCCGTTGGATCTTAATCCAACAGCTGTGGGCGCTCGCATTTAAAAGTGCCCGCTCGACCATCCGTGCCCCATAGCGCAGTGGTCGAGCGCGCTATCGCGAGCGCGGGGCGCGGGTTCGAGCCGTGGCGAGGAGCGGCAGGCGCAAGCGATTGGGCGCGGGTGGAGCGTCAGATGAAGATCAGACGGCCGCGCGCGCCCGATAGCGCCAACGCGCGATTGGACGCGCAATCAGACGCGCGGGGGGCGCCCAGCGCGCGGGCGCGGACGCATCTTAAGCCGTCCGATCTCACGATCGGACGACTGAAAAGCGCTGGACGTGCGTGGACGTTGAGGAGCGGGCAGCATAGGAGGCGTGCGTGGGCGCGGAGGCGACGCCCACGTCGGGGCTTTAGTGACGGATTTATCCGTCACTAAAGACCCCTCTTTTATTATTTTGAAGTTGTAATGTCCATTTTGCCCCCACTCCTTGCAACTATAAAAGGAGACCCCCTCCATACGAAATTCTCATCCCTTCTTTCTCCTCTCTACCCCTTCAAAGCTCAAAAGAAGCTTGTCCCACACCTGGGATGTTTCTTGCGAGATAAAGTCCAATTTTCGTTCCCCTTCGGAAGTGGATCCCGCGACGACGACGGCGTGCTGCTCCGTTCCCGTTCTTCTGCTTCGTCCTCCTTCGTCCTGCTTTATTCTCCTTCGTTCAGTCGTCGTCCCATCCGGCTCGTCCTCCAAGCAATTGTCGAGGAGGATAACTTCTCTCTCCCATTCTTATTTACAGCTTTTCTAGTGTAGAATTTTCCTGCTTTATAGTGTAATTGATTTTCCGCTTTCTAGTGTAACTTTTATAAACAATTGAAATATTGAATGCATGTTCTCTTTCTCTCTCTCTCTCATAGTTTGATAGCTCCATTGTAATTATATCGGCTTACTCAACAAAAATCCTAAAAAAAATATAATTGCGAATATAGATAAATGTAGCCTCCCTGTGTTCGACCTGGAATTCTTTTTGGTATAAATTTTTATTTGTTGAACACGAATTCTTCGCTTTCGAACTACAACGACAGGTTTTCCAAAACCAAACACGTAAGCGTAACAATTCGCAAAGCACGTTCAACAGGTTTTAACTCGAATGTGTCACCATTTGTGGGGATCCAGACTTGAGGTAACACATTAAGTGCTATCGAATCATAATGGTCCCGCAGTTGTTCTCCACACGGGGGGTTCTACATCCTATCTAACACGTTGAGAATGGTCTTGAACCTCACAATGTTTTGCTGATTTTGCGTAGCCAATCTTGGCTTAACCCTGGCCATCAATTGTGCATCATTCCCCTCAAGGGGAGGAAGAGGAGGATCTTGCTTAGCCATTGTAGCTGAGGATGAAGGAAGAGAAGAGGAAGTAGGCGAGAGGTGTCGCCCACGTACAATAGATAGCTGCCTTGGGGGAGGCTCCTAAGGACCAACTAGGATATGTCTTAACGACCTTCTACCGTGCATAAACCAGCACAAGGCTGGTTAAGAGTCCTAGGCTAGGATGTAAAGTGCAGGAAGGAGTTAAGTGACTACTTAATCCTTCTTAATAAGCTATTATCCTACTGGTTAAGGTCTAGTTGGAGGCACTATGGCAAAAAGCAAACCCTAAGGTGGAAGCCTAAGGTTTATGCTTCTAGGTTTTAAGGCCTGCAGATCCTGTTCTTGGATAAAACTATTTCCCAAATCAGTACAGAAGTCCAAATAGTACAAAAATTGGTATGGAACTTCCTTTTACAATTATCTTTTCAAAGAATATTTTTCCAAGATTTTATAATATCTGAACAAATAGTTATGATTTTTATATCTACAGGGGGTCAGACAGTCTAGTCAGACCCCACCGATTTATTTCAGATAAAAACCATATCAAAACTACTCCAAAGATTTTGAAAATTTTACTTATCAAACTAGATTTCAGTGGCTTTCAAATGCTTCAAATTTCAACTCAATTTGATATGTGTAGGGGTTGAAATAATTCCCCAAAGTCTAGATAGACTCTAAAAAAATTAATTCTGGCCCTCATGTAGTGTATGAATTTTTAAAAATTCTATAAATAGAATTTCCTTATAAAAAATAGTGACGTTTGAAAGATAATTTGATTTTTTAATTATAATTCAAATTTTAAGATTTTTGGAGGTCCAAATTTTCAGCAATTGAATTTTAAAAATAGGTTTCAAGTCCTGACTAAATTATCAAAAATATGTTCAAGGGCATTTAAAATATAAAAGGTTATTATTAGTCACCCTTATAAAAAATATAAGCAAATAAACCTAAATTCGAAAATTTAATTTAATTTTTATATTTTATATTTCATTTTTGAATCTTTTTTAAATTAAAACTTCAAAGCAAAATTCAAAGTAAATTATGGACTTGATTAATTGACTTTACAATTCTAAAGTAGGAAATCATTTTTTTTAATAGAAAACTTTGAAAAGAAATCTATGTGTACTTGTCTTCTTCAAAGACAGATAAACGTATGTAAAGATCCATCCTTGCTTTTAACTTGCACACACAGAACATACATAAGACAATCAATTAGATGTCAATTTCAAAATCATCGTGCTTCTTTGGCAACAGCACCAATTTGTCAGAGCACGAAATCGTATTTTTCTTAAATAATTCGTCGTAGTATAGTGCGAAAACACGTGGACAAATAAAATGTAACGAGAACTTGTTAAGTTCCGATCGATCTAATGGAGGTGGAAAGATGCAAAGTTAAAATTAATTTGCTAACTTAACTCTTAAACTATACTCGACTCCTAAACGTGTAGTCCAATATTCAACTCGCGAATATTAATCTCACATGTTCTCTTATTTTTTCAGATAATGAACGCACATGTTAATGAGATATAAAATATAAATACGTGCGTCTTAGTTTCCACGATTTTCATTATGTTAGCACTGTTGAGTAAGTTTAAAAAAACATGTGAGTCGATAATGTAGATTGATGTAGTCATATGAATATATATATTTTTTATTTTTCTTTTACAATTTTTTTTAAATTTTTGATTTTTTGGAAATAAAGATTTACTTGTACTAGATACTAGAAAGAAATTGTAGGAGATATTTAAAGCAAATCAAATTTATAGATATCATATAATGATTGGAGGTCGATTGAATGCTTGAAATAAGATAAGTAGTAGAACTACTAAAATTAAATATACTGAAAATTAACTAAGAAAATTAATGAGAAAAGCTATATAGAAAGTGGATATCAAAGAGTAATCTTTAATGACCTTTGGAATGTGTGATGGAGTAGAACGGTCCACTAAAGGTGATCCCAGTGGATGGTGGAGGAGGAAGGAGACGGAGGGGAGGTCGGAGGATAATGGAGAACCGGAGAGAAGCGGGGAGGAGGGATGGATGGAGAGAGCGGGAGTCTAAGTAGGATTTCTTCAAAAGAAAAAGAATTGAGAGGGAGAGGGCGTGATCCCCGTGGGGAATGGGCCTTTTTCAAGGAGAGGCAGTACCGTCCGAGGAAAAGAAATTGAGAGAGTCGGCTTTATTTCGGTGGAGAGGATAGAATTCGTTGGAGAGGGAGGGGGGTTTTTACGGAGGATTCGGGAGGAGGAGCACATGGGCGTTGGAGTTTTTCTTTTTCTTTTTCTTTTTATGTTGGGATATTCTTTGGGAAAATCGTTGGAGGGGATAGATAGATCCCATGGGAGTCGGTGGTGGGAGATAGGATCTGACGTGTGTGGTTACGTAGGTGGGTGGTTGTAGAGGCTTGTTTGTGTGGGATTGGTATTGATTTTTTTTTTCAGAAATATGGAAAAAAGGAAATTTGGATAAAGTGGAGATGACTTTATTTGGTGGGATGCTTGGTGGAAATAAGTAAGTTGATTTTGGGTGTACAGTGCATGGGGGATTGGATAGAAGATGGGTATGGGATTTATTTATCGGTGCTTGCATGCATAGGAGTGGTGGATCTAGTTGGGAATAGGTGGCGTTAAGAGGAAAATTGGACTAGGAAAGGAAAATTGGTTTGAGCTTAATTAGGTGGGTTTAAGAATGTGCTTATTTGGTGGTAGATGGGTTTATAGGTTTATTTCTCTTTCTCTTTTCTCCTTTTATTTCTTCTTCTATTCTTTGGTTTCTTGGATTTTTTCATCTCATTTCCTCTGTCTTATTTCTTAATCTTTTTCTTGATTTATTATTCCCATATGGACATGTAATCACAAGATAAGATACTATATCATAATTAGGTCTATAAAATGTATTATTTATAAATAAGTAAGTAAACATGATGCAAATGTAAATTATGCATGGAATGAATGCAATATTTATAACTATGTTAGAAATCTACCATAATCTAGGTATTTTAGAACCTATGATTACTGTACAATTAGGGATGCCTAATCAAGTGATTAGACGACTTAAATAAGAGTTCCAGATGTCTAGCTAAAGTATTGGTCGTCCGTTACTATAACCAAGTCTTCTTGGGTTTGGGTCTAGAGTGAGTTAGAATGTCTAGTCTGGTTATCGGTCATCTAAGAGGATGTCTGATCCTATTGTTGAACGTTTGATATTAGAATCATTTTAGGATTTGAGCTTCTGACATAAGATCTTCCTAGATTTAGGTTTCCAAGTTCCAACAGTTTTGTTATGACTCATCTGGTAGTCTTATTATTGGATGTCTAATGGGCCTATAGGATGTTTGATTGTAAGTTTGGTTGTTTGATAACCTAAGGTGAATGTTGGGTTGCCAACGATCACTATAGGGGGCATCTGGAATATAGATCGATCGTCTGATAAGAAGGTTTCAAACATTTGACAAAGGTTTAAATGTCTAATTAAGTAGTCTAATTTTTGTTTGGTATTTCTAATTGGATTCTAAGTTTCTTCTAAGTGTTGAGGGTTTATGTAAGTGTAACTTAAGACAGGTTACCATACTTGGGCTCTTTAACAACAAGTCTAGATAGAAAAAATGAAAACAAATCAATAAAATAAAGATACAACAAAAGATCCAAACAACTATCTTCTCATCATGATCTTCTTCATCATCAACTAAGTCCTTCCTTATTTTGGCTCCTTGTTCTTAAAATGTCAATTCTCCAAGAATAATATAAAGAATATATGTTTTGTTATCATCAAAATTAAATATCATAGTGCTTATGCACTAATCGATATTAGCACTGAGATGATCACTTTTGATGAGAACTTGAGGAGAGATAAACTATTGGATTTAAGGGATTCGATATATTTGAAACAATCAAAATTTTATGAGAACCCTTATTATCCTTGTAAGTCAGATTACAGTAATAAGTTTATGGAACCTAAGGTTGCTCAATCACAAGATCATCATCTTAAGCTTCAATGTTAATGGGCACATGTGCTTTACAATAGGCATTTATCTAGTGTTTGACATTTTGGACTTGAGCTACATGTGATAAAAACCTAAAATCAGTCCCCATATACATAAACTTAAAGCCAAAGGATACATTCATTTCACATTCCTTATGTGACAAGTATTTGACCTTTTGGACTTAGGGTTACAATGTCAACTTGTCCATATAACTGGACATCTCATATTAGAGCTACACGTTTACATCTTGCACTTGATTTTAACTCGCTCAGTGGAATTGATTGACATGTCCTTTATGAAATCTTCATCTGGGAACATTGATTTTAGTAATTGATTTCTTTTCTATTATTCTAGGTAGTGTACGTTGGATCAGTATCTTGTATGGCATAATTAGGTCTGGTCGAGCTCATTGATGATGAGCATCCAGTTGTATTATTCCCTTCTTTTGTGATCTGATGCATTTTTTTTTTAATTTATGCATACAATGGGGACAATGTATGAAATAGGTATGGGGGGAGGTCTACATTTTGTCGTTTTAGTCATCTCTGTTTTTCATTTGGATCTATTTGTCTCCCGTAATAATTTTTCATGTTTTTTTAAAGAAAAAAAATCAAAAAATAAAAAAATCAATGCTTTTGGAGTCTCGAGTTAGGAAAATATGGTTAAGGACTTTTCGGTAAGACTCATTAGGTCATTTTTGACTTAATCAACTTAGGCATTTACTAAGATGTGAATCTATTTTCCAAGTGATTAGAAACCATCACCAAAAAGCTTTCACTACACTACTTTTCGTGACACTTTTTGATGACAGTGGGGATACTTTTGGTGACAGTTCAAAACTATCGCGAAGCCCTCCTTTTCTTACGGTGAATGCATTAGATTGGTTGTTATGAATAAGTAAGAGCAAACAAATTTGCGCGATGGATCAGGACATTGCATATAGAATATGTCACATTGTGGAACATTATAATGCTCATGAGTATAAGGTAATCATTTATTTCAACCTATCCCACAATCTAAAGTGGACTCGACTAAATATTGTTGTAAGTGAATTTGAATCATCTAACAACCAAATGTGAATGCAAGTTCTGGATCCAATTTAGTGTAGCTATAAACAAATAAAATTTGAATCAAATGGGTGCAAACTTGGATCCTGATTCAGGTTTTAGACATTATTGACAAGCCTAGAGGTGATTGTCTTTGCTCCCTACCCGTCTACTACTTCCCATGAGCCATAGTTTTTCACCAAAAATAGAAAAGAACACTTTATTTTCACTTACTCCATATTCTTTTTGGTGCACTTGACAATTGTATCCTAACGTCACCTTTAATTGGCACCTCTAGTCTCCCCATGGATGGAGCTTGGTAGGCTATGCATGCCACTGGAATATAACGTGGACTTTTTCACAAAGCTCAATTGAGGTTAAGAACATCTTAGAGACATCTATCTCAATATGAAAATGAGATGGGAGGAAAGCTCTCATTTGTAGACACATTGTGTATGCATTTCCACTAGCATATCAACCTTGACCTTTGTAACACTAGTGCTTGAAGCTACAATACTAAAGTGTTAGAGAAATGTCAAATTTAAGTCATTTTCAAAGCTCAAATCAACAAATCCCGGAAAGTACATGTGCTGTCTAAACTGAATTTGTGTAGTAGGATGGGAGGTTGAGATAACAAATTTGAAAAAACTCTTGGCTTAATCATTACTCAAAGTGCTAATGAGTGTATGAATCTTGTAGGATCAATACTTTATAGCATAGTAGCATTGATGCTATAACATTAGTGTAGCATTCATGACAAAGTACTTATGTGATGCTATAGCATTTAAGTGCTGTAGCCCCCTACACATGGTACCCCCTTCTCCTCTGCTTTGTTATCTCTCTACTCTGGTCTTTGCCTTCCTTTGCCCTTTTGAATACTTGATGGTACTTAATTACAGAAAGGCAATATCAACAGCACCTCTTCCTCCTCCTCCACGTCTCCTCCTAGGGATGTAAACGGGTTAAGTTTGGATCAGGTAGATTTGGTAAAACCCATACTCATACATATACTATATCCATTTACTCATTAGGTATAAAAATTCAAACCCATACTCATACCCATACCCATCTACCCATCGGGTAGCAATTTATAAATTGATCTTATAATCAAATCATAGTCAAATTAGAGGTAAAGAAGAAAAAAATATATAATATAATTCATTAATTATTTATTTTTAATAAACCTGAAACATTGGGCTCGAGCTATTTTAATTTTATGATCTTATTGAAATCATTACAAAAAGAACTCTTCAAGGAGAATATAACAAACATAAAAAAAAAAAATCTAAAGAAAGATAACTTACCACTACAATTCAAATAAAAGATTTCCATCCTCGAAATAAGTATTCAATGGAATCTTCAGAAACACTCTTATCCTTACACATCATTGAAGGAATTATGACGAAGATTAGGATTTGGGGAACGAGGAACTTAGAAAGAAACTTATATATCTGAAGTAAAAGAGGATTTTATTTAGGTACAAGTTGAATAATCAGATATAAATCTATATCCATACCCATATTGAATCAAATTTTTTTAGATAAAATTCATACTCAAATCCAATAAGGTGCTTGCTTACCTAAGCAAGTTTCTTAAATTGGTGTCAATGTGAAAAATCAACAATATAGCCGTCAACTGTCTGCGGCGGCATGAACGTAAGAGCACCCATGATTAAAATATAAATTGTGGTGGACCACAGCCACAAGCTCCCCTCCCTCCCTCCCAGCGCAGCTCCAAGCAACTCTCCACCACCACCCACTCCGCATGGACAGCACTTCCGATTTGGGGAAACTGAGGGAGGGAAGGAGGTAGAGGACGAGAGAGAGAGAGAGAGAGAGAGAGAGAGAGAGCGATCACGACGTCCTCTGATTCGTCGGTTCGCTCGCTCAGTCGCTCGGAATATGGAGCGCCAACCTACTCTCCACCACCGCCCACTCCGCCTGGGCAGCACTTCCGATTTGGGGAACTGAGAGAGAGAGAGAGAGAGAGAGAGAGAGAGAGAGAGAGAGAGAGAGAGAGCGTGACCGCGACGTCCTCTGATTCGTCTGTTAGCTCCTTCGGTCTGTCGGAATATAACGAGCGTGGGAGGATCTGTTCTACGGGCGTAGGATCTTTGATGCGGATATTCAGATGAAGTCACAGACGGCATGGCTGAAGGTAGGTGGCGGGGACGTGCTGCCCGTGGTGCACCAGCGTGCCGTGCCAAGGAGGCCCAACTGGATCCTCGTCTTGCTCCTCTTGGTGTGTGTCGCGCTCATTGGGTCGTACGTCCATCCGCCCAAGCGCTACTCGGCTTGTTACCTCTTCTCCTCGACCATTTGTAATCCTCTCAAGGACTGGCTGCGGATTATCCCGAGGAGGGAGATCTCGGATGAGGAGTTCGGCGCTTGGGTCGTGATCAGGGAGATTCTGTCGTTGCCGCGTGTCAACTATTCGGAAAATAGCAAGATCGCGTTCCTGTTCCTGACTCCTGGAACCCTGCCTTTCGAGAAACTATGGGAGAGTTTCTTCAAGGTAGGATAGGATATGTGCCCTCCCTCCCTTTTCCTTCCAATCTTTTGAATATTTTTATTTGGTGCGTTGCTGTCTTGTTTCCTGCCCATCTTTGCTATCACTTGCATATGATTTTGATACCATAAAAAAAAAAAAAAACAAAGAAAGGACTTCAGGTTGCATATCCTGATGATGTAAATCCTTTTAATCTTGCAAACAGGGCCATGAGGGAAGATACTCGGTGTATGTGCATGCATCCAAAGATAGAGCAGTTCACGCCAGTCCTCCATTTGTTGGTAGAGATATTCGAAGTGATATGGTAACCATATTTGGATTCAGCAAACTTTAATTTCGTATTTTTGTTTTGGTGAGCTGTTAAAGCAATATATTAGTTCTAACCATTCTTGACCTTCTGTCTGCCTCATTATTCATATAGGTGTTTTGATTGAAAGTTAGTATTCCTCTTTACATGCTGAAATTGGACATCGTTCTCCTTTTCACTGGGCAACTTGAACATTAACATCTTTAGTCATTAAGTGGGTCCTGGGATTGTTTGCAATTATAGCCACACCCAGCTTGGGATTGCGCTTGTACCTACCTCTATGCTAACCCAATTCCCAGGTAGAGAGAAGTTGAACTAGGCGAATCCCCTTTCACCTTTTCTGGAATGCTGGCAATAGGAATGTGGATTTCTCTTATCGTTTAGAACTTTTTCCTAGGTTGAGTTTTTTTTTAAGTGGAAGGGTGGTTATCTGTATGATAACCATCCAGGAATTAATCCATTAAAAGCCAAAAAGCGGCCACAATTACAAAGGCATTTTCCTAGGTTGAGTTTTGAGTAGAGGCTTGTCTTCTCACATTATTATTATCCAATGTTGGAGAGAGTCAAAAGACATTTGAATTTCGAGATGCCTCACAATAACATCATAACTGTGGAGAATCAAATGAAAGTCTTGTATTCAAAAGAAACCCTAGCTCTCTTTTTATAGAAAAGAGAACTGGACTGATTACATAAGTACTCCCTCAATATAAATAAAATACTAAAAAACACCATGTAACCCCATACAACTCAACACTCTCCTTCAAGTTGGGGCGTATATGTCAATGAGACCCAACTTGTTATTCTAAAAATCATGGAGTTTCCTCCTGAGAGACTTGGTGAAAATATCAGCAATTTGTAGCTCAGAAGATATGTAGAGATACTTATCTTGCCTTCCAGGACAACATCTCGTATAAAATGTCACTCAACCTCAATATGCTTCGTCTTCTCGTGAAAGACGGGATTAGAGGTAATATATGTCTTTGATTTATTATCACAATAAAGTGAAATCGGGTATCAACCACCATCCCTAGATCTCGCAGAAAACCAGTGATTCACATAATCTCACATGCAGCCTATGCCATAGACATGTACTCTGCTCTGCACTGGAGTGGGTGACAACACTTTCTTTCTTGCTTCGCCAAGAAATCATATTTCCTCCCAAATAGACAACAAAACCTGACGTAGATCGCCTATCGTCTACTGATCCTGCATAGTCTGCATCAGAGTAAGCCACAACATTAAGAGTGCCACTCGCTCTGTAGTACAAACCTCTCCCTGGGTTACCCTTCAAGTATCTTAGGATGAGACGCACCTTATGCCAATGGCTGTACCTAGGACTTTGCATAAACTGGCTAGCACGATTGACAGTAAAACTAATATCTGGTCGAGTAATGGTCAGGTATAACAACCGGCCAACAGTACTACAATATTTGGTAATATCCTCAAATAAGGGATTTGACTTACCAGTGGTATGACTAGCTGGTGCCTCGACTGATATCCTTGATGGCTTGGACTCAAGTAGTCTGGCCTCCTCAAGTATCTGTAAGGTATACTGCCTTTGTGATAAAGACAAGCCATCCTCTTGACAAACAACCTCTATCCCCAGGAAGTAATGAAGATCACCCAAGTCCTTGGTGACAAAAGTAGAGTGGAGAAAGGCTTTTGTCTCTACTATCTCATCAATATCATTACTTGTAAGGATCATGTCATCAACATAGACTGCTAAGATAACAACTATCCATTCTCCGCCATGCTCAGTTCTCCTAACAAATATAGAATGGTTAGTAGTAGATCTCTGGAATCCAATCTTCTTGATCTCTAAGTTGAGCCTCTCAAACTAGGCTCGAGGACTATGCTAAAGGCCATAAATGGCCTTCCGTAAGTGGCAAATCAACTTCCCCTGACTGTCATAACTTGGTGGCTGTCTCATGTAAACTTCATTAGTTAGATCATCATACAAAAAAGTATTCTTTAGATCTAATTGATGCAGGAGCCATCCCCTCACCATAGCAACTAATAACATGATCCTGATGGAGGTGATATGAGCAACATGCGAGAAAGTCTCAAGGTAATCTGTTCCATATGTCTGGGTAAATCCCTTGGCAACAAGTCATGTCTTATATCGCTCCACTGTCCCGTCTAACCTGTATTTGATGGTGTACACCCATCTGCAACCAACAACTGTAGCATCCTCAGGACATAGAACAAGATCCCAAGTCTTGCTGGTTTGAAGTGCATGCATCTCCTCGTCCATAGCAACTTTTCATCTTGGATCATGGAGAGCTTGAACAAAATATCTAGAAACAACTGCTGTAGTAATGGCAGAAGCAAACTGCTTGTCCTCCTGGAGATGAGATACAGTAGTATAACGAAAAATATGGTGAAGCGCGGTGTCAGGTCTCCTCTGCACAATCTCCTCACCATTTGACTCACCTCTACTTGGTGGAGTAATAAATTGAGTTGGTGCCTCATCTGTGATGTTATCTAGCTGTGATCTCTTCTGATATACTTGTGTATCTTGTATAGTCACTTCTATAGATGAACCTTCCTCTGAGAAGTAGAGAGCCTTCTCAAAGAAGGTTACATCAGCAGTAACAATATATTGCCTCCGAACTGAGTCATAGCACCTGTAGCCCTTTTGGGTTTTAGAATACCCAATAAAGGTGCACTTTGTAGCCTGAGGATCAAACTTATCCTGTATATCGTAATTCTGAACAAAGCAGACACATCGAAAAACTCATAGAGGCAGCGGAAAAATCCTGTCACGCTCAGGATATATAACTTGATATGGAATCTGACCATGAAGTACTGAGGATGATAACCTGTTAATTAGTTTGGCTACAGATAATATAGCATCTTCCCAAAATTGCTTAGGAACTTTCATATGAGACATCAAGGTCCTGGCAATATAAAGCAAGTGATGCAACTTGAACTCTGCAATTCCATTTTGTTAGGAAGTGTGCACAAAATATCTAATGAATGATTTACCTGAAATAAAATTCTTCCTGCAAATCACTGCACGTAAATTCTAATGCATTATCACTGTGGAAGACCCAAACAGTAATACCATACTGTGTTTGTTTCTCTGACAGAAACTACGAATAATAGTAGGAATCTCACTTGTGGACTTCATTAAGAATACCTAGGTTAATTTGCTGCTGTCATCAATCATAACTGTTAAGTATTGGTGTCCACTAGTAGCGGAAACTCTAGAGGGCCTCCAGACATCACAGTGCACTAGAGAAAATGGTTGATAACTAACACTAGCTTCTCTCCTTGGATAGCTGCCCCTGTGGTACTTCCTTAGCTGGCAATCTTCACACTCTAAGACTAAGGAATCAGGTAGTTGTGGGTACTTTTGACACATCTTCTTAATAGAAGGATGCTCATGTCTCCTGTGCCAGAGTAATGGATCATGGGAAAGCGACAGTGCCCTAGCAAATAGGGTAGGCGTGTCTAAATAATATTGTCCACTTCTTTCTATTTCACCACCAATAATATCACTCGTGACTTGATCTTGGAGGTAACAATGCCTTTCATAAAAAATAACATGACATCCAAGGTCTCTGCAAATTTTACTGACTGATAGAAGATTCATGGAAAAGTAAATAATATATCTGTTCCATCTTTATCTTGGATGTAGCATCTATACATCCAACAACAGTCACAGGAAAAGTTGCTCCATTGGTTACCCATACATCCTGAATTCCATGTGAAGGCATCGAATTCTTCAGGCGATTTGTCTCCAGTAAGGTGAACTGAGGCACCGTAATCAATCATCCAAACACTTTTGGTCCTCTGTTTCCTCACTCCAATCTCGTAGGCTGCAAATGCTAGCCCAATCGAATTTGAACTTGATCTACTCAGATCAATTCTTCCCAATACCAGCGAGAGAAGGCTCATTGCCATCGATGGGAGGCATGAGAGAAGGCGCATCACGCACTCAAAGCCACGAACAAGGCAATCTCCAACAGCAGTAGTACTTGCTGCTGGAAAATGCGAAAACCAATTGACAGGCCCACTGGATCATTGGCGATCATCGCCAGCAGCAGTGGATTGTCATGCAGTGCTGCTCGTGCTCCGCACAGCATCACCTACGTTGCTACTGCTCCGCGCAGCATCGTCCACGTCGCCGTTGCTCCACGTAGCATTGCCTGAGTTGCCGCTGCTCCATGCATTGGTGCCCGTGCAGTTGCTGCTCCATGCAGTGCCGCTAGCGCCATTGCTGCTACATGTAGCGTTGCTAGCGTCGCTCTTCCTTGCACCGCCTATGGTGATGGTGCCACCGTAGGCTGTGTTCTCCATTAGGTCACTCTAAGTTGGTGATCTAAACATGTTGTGGTGGATTTTTGGTGGGATATTGGGGCACCGGCCTATGACCGTTGCTTTGATACCATGTGGAGAATCAAATGAAAGTCTTGTTTTCAAAAGAAACTTTAGCCCACTTTTTATAGAAAAGAGAACTATGCTAATTACATAAGTATCCCCTCAATATAAATAAAACACTAAAAAATACCATGTAACCCCTTACAACTCAACAATAACAATAACATAGTTGCCTTCACTTTGAGATGGCTTCCAGGATATAGGTGTTGTTAACAGAGAATGAACAGGAGCTTGTCATTGGTGGCATATCTTGCTTGTGATGACACAAATAGAGAGTGGATCTCTAATGAGCATGGGTATATCAGGGAAACTGTTGGTATGACAATCTGAAGGATGAACTGACGGATGAGAAGGACCAGAATGTGGTCTGTACATCAAAGTGCATTGCATGGAATAAGAAATAGGATGTGCCCGAGCCATATGGTGGTAGAGGATAGCACACCCAAAAGGGTCTCAAAAAGTCTTGCCCTATAATTGACCATCAATTAGTATGCAATAAATAGGGTAACAACCCTGAAAATGGAAATAAAAAAATTAACATGCCAAACTTGGTAAAATTATTTGACTTAACTGTGTACTGCACTGATTCCTGATATATATTTTTTTCTTTTTAATTTTTTTCTTTGATAGAGAAGGCACAAAATTAATATATGCTTTTTATGAGCTTTGGGCTTGGATGGGCAACTTCTCTACATCGAATCATACTTTTGTTAAAAATCATTGCAAACAATGTCATCCTATGAACCAGCAAAACATGTATGCCCTTTGTGTTTTTTAAGGCAAAACTCAACGCCATGAAGTAATGGAAGGAGCCCCACCTTTGTAAATTTATGTTTTCTATAGATTAGCCGATTGTTTAAATTTTATGTGGATGCTGCATCTTTGAGTTGGGAATAGCATAAAACTCAGGATTAATTTGCTAATTGCTGAAATTGGAATCTGCCGATGTAAGAATTGGTGAATTATTGCTATCAAATTGGGGCATATACCATTTGGGTTTTCACTTGGCAGTGTAAATGCAAGCTATGATTGGTGACTTTTGCCTAAAGATGGTGCGAAAATAGTGCCTTCCCGTTGTGGATTGCTTGCCTTGCCTGGATGGAATCCAAGGATGGAAAATCACTTGCTGAATGGTTGAAGTGGGAATAGCCAAAAGGCAATGGGATTAGTTGGTGTAGAAAGATGGGTATGAGCGAAGGAATTGGATGTCATTTGTTGGCTTTGGTCCATCTGGCTATCATATATGTTTGGATAAAGGGTTGAAATTACATGCTAGCCCTGTCATGTTAAGTAATAAAGGTCGTACCTTTTCAAAAAAAAAAAAAGGTTGCCTTTGGAAGGGGATTAGGTTTAAGGTTCAAAATGTTGATTTTGATGTCGTCTCGATAAATTTTCAAATATGTATTTTGTCGGCATGTTAGCACATGTCGACAAAAATGACAGAAATAATCAAAATGATTATAATTTTAAAAATAATTATTTCAATGGATAAATATTTCCATTTAAGTTTTAAATCATGTCTTTTACTTCATATGTAATATACCGATACATAACCTGTGCAACAACAGGAGCAAAGCTGTAACAGGAGCAGCAATGCCAGCAACAACAGCAGCATGCTACCGGCATGCCAAGCTTACCGACGGAATGCCGATGATTTCACTGGCATGCTCGTGAAACACCTGCGTGTTGATAACTTGAGCATGCCGACATGACATCTCCAAAAATTGCTATTTCGCCGGCATGCCTGAGGCATGCCGCTGGCATTTAGATCACTAATTAGGTTTTAACACCACCTAAGTTTTAGAAGTGTTAAATTGTAGATGGTGTTTGTTTGGTGATGTTATAAGTAGTGGGGTTTGATGTGATTTAAACAATGAGAAAGTTGTTTATTTATTTGGTATTTGATGTAGTGTCCTTTTTTATTATTGTGTACTCTGAAAGTGGAGTAAATAGTTGGATGTGGTTGGTGAGTTATTATTATTGTTAGTAGAGATGTGAGATGACATATTTCTTAAACCATATGTACATTTACACTGTTCATTTTATGTTAGACACGTTCTCTAACCCACCTTTTTAAAACTGAACGAAACACAACCTAACAGAGAAAGATCAACAATCACAGTACTAGTTTGCTGCATGATTGAAGAGACACTTCAAGGAATTGAATGGTTAAATGGTTGAAAACATACGCTAAAGAATTCCTGCACAGGTGGAATGGGGAACTGTCTCAATGGTTGATGCAGAGAGGCGGCTCCTGGCAAATGCATTGAAAGATCCTGATAATGAGCACTTTGTTTTGCTATCTGACAGGTAGTGGTCAGAACCCATTGTACCTATTTCTTAACCATTTTTGTGCCACATTTTAGGTACTCAACTTTATTTGTTGCAGCTGCATTCCACTCCATGATTTTGACTATATCTATAGGTATCTCTTGGGATCAAATACCAGCTTTATTGACTGGTAAGCACCTGCATCTTTGACCAAGTGCAATCTTTGTTGTTAATGTGATTTCCTTTCTTTGACATTTTCCTGCCTTTGTTTTATCTGACACATGGATGATTTATAGACCATGGAACTAATATGATTACTTTGAAAGAAATTACGTTTCTGACGGTTGCTGGGCTTTCATTCTCAGTTTTGAGGATCCTGGCCCACATGGTTCTGGCAGATATTCTGAACATATGTTACCTGAGGTTGACATAAAGGACTTCAGGAAGGGTTCTCAGGTATTCAAAGATCTATTTGCAAAACTTTTGATCTTTTTGAAAAGTCTATTTCAATCTTGGGTATGTGCAGATGAACAGCTATCGTGTACTTTTTTCTCCATGTATGCTGGTGATGATACTTTATGAAATTATCTCCTATTGATGCATTTGTATGGTACTTTATATAGAATACAGTAGAGGACTAGAAGTAATTCCAATTTTTCAATGGCATGTTGTCTATGCTGTTTCCTTGTTTCTGTCATTCATAAGTTGTGTGTCAACCATTTCGTTAAGAAGTTAGGACACTGCTACACGGTGTAGTAAGCTACATGGACTTTGTCGCCATTTTTTTTTTTTTGGGCCATACTT
This sequence comes from Thalassia testudinum, assembly GCA_037157565.1. Lineage (NCBI taxonomy): Eukaryota > Viridiplantae > Streptophyta > Magnoliopsida > Alismatales > Hydrocharitaceae > Thalassia > Thalassia testudinum. The sequence continues at coordinate 155,599,315 of JAZHRO010000031.1, forward strand.
GCACATAAAACAACTTTGGAAACTCATGCTTAATGGTTTCTTTCCAATACTTTTAGTCACCCTCATCTTTTTTAGGAATGTCCATGGTTCAGTTTCTTACACTATCTCACTGATGCATCGTTTGGCCTTCTCTCCACATGTTCAAATCACTTGCGAGGTTTGTGCTTGTATCATTGTCTGCTCTTGGCAATAAACCAGCTTCCTAACAATCTCATTTTTGTTGCATTTTTCCTTTTGTGGCCACATGATTTGCCTCGATATCTTCATTTTTTCATAATACATTCATTCGAGTGCAATGTTGACAATAAACAACTAAACGTTTGTGTCCAGCTACCCTCACCATTACTCTGTACTATCTTCCAAATAGCATCTTATGGCCAAATGGAGTACTTGATGCACCTCTCCAAAGACTTGGAAGAAAATAATAAAACTTTATTTCACAATATGGAAAATGCAATTGCATGTAGACCATGTATGATATAAGTAACTAGCTAGCAATTCCTTTAGAGATCGTTCATTTTGAAGTGAGCTTATTCCTTGATTGGCAAGAATTATTTGAGTTAAACTTATTCTTTTGTTTGCCACCTTTAACTAAAGGTAAATTTATTCCCCTTGTGGGATGGAATGAATCTATTCCACCTGCAAATCCTTTGATGTGATATAAACTGTAGTTTTTGTCTCCATTGTAACAGAGTATGGTAAACAAATTCATAATTCCTCTTATTTCTGAAACAAAATACCATCTTAAACTTCTTGATTTTACACTTAACCCCATTCAAACAGAAAAAGTATGTTAATCGGGGATGTCTTTTTATTCCTTGCGTTACCCCCATATCTTATTCTTCTCTTAAATGGTATCCTAATACCCTGTTTGGTAAGGGGAATAAGTTTGTGAAATAAGTTGAAGGAGTGGAATAAATGGTGGAATAAGTGAGTTAACCTGTTTGGACGTTTTGGCAGATTAAAGTTATTCCATAGAGAGAGTGGAATAACTTTACCCCGAGTTAAGTCCACCTAATCCGATGTAAATAGAAGGCGGATTCGGTGGCGGATTAAATACTTAACCTGCCAACCAAACACGGTTTGCAACCGACATCTTATCTTTAATAATATTTTGAGTTGAATATACATTGATTATATCTTTCATATGTCAAGTTGGTCTATTCCACTAGTCTCAACTACTTGAAAAGGATTGATATCGGTTAGATGAAAGAGTGATATTTCAGGATTCATCGTCCTATGTCACCACCTCCACCTATCCTACACATTCGATCAACATTTATCATTGCAAAGCTATAGCAAATATGCATATGTGGTTTTATCATCCAGCCATTGGTACTCCACAACTTCACAATTCACATGGAATTATGGAATACAATTATAACAGGTCCATTTCAAAGACAATAGGGGTAGTTGTGGAGTGCTTCAAGTAGTAAAGTCAAATCTCCTGCCGGGAAGCACTTTTCCACTGCTTGGTGTTCAGAGTAAATCCAGTTTATGAAATTGCTTCAAAAGAGGCTTGCTTGACAAAACAAAGTGCCTGCTTACTTTCATATTTCAGAAGTAGGTGTCTCAGGGTCAACTTTCCATACATACAAGTACACCCAAAAATGGAGTATTTATGAGATGCATCTTCTCATATTATGTATACCTAAAAAAGTGACACAATAAAGTCATCCAAATATCTTGGGTGGTAAAGGAAAGAGATCCTTCTTGAGAACAACAAGGAGATGGGAAATTTTTGGCAAGGATTGAAGAAGACACTACTAATTAGGAATGAACCTGTAAGTAGCACAATATGTCAACAATGAGAGGGGATAGAGAAATGAAACTAAGAATTCTTGATAAATGTCTAAGTTTCTTCATTCAATTGCCCCTTTCGTTGAGAATTTTTAACATGTGCTCTAATGTAGAACAAACAAGGAGGGAAAGAAAGTGGATAATTCTTTGTTGACAAACTCTTTGTTGTAAAGAAATGCAAATAATAGTAAAAATTGGGTTTTTATTTCTTGAAAGAAATTCTTGAGAAGTTTAGGGGTTCTAGACTCTTCTCTAGGCATAAACACCCATAATATAGAGGTGTAATCATCCACCAAAAAAAAAAACGAAAACCCTTAACACCTTTTTTTTTTAAGGTAAAAAAGGGCGACTGTGCAAATAATAGCCATCCACAAGGCTGCCAAACTTGGCTAATTAGGCTAATTAATTAGCTGACTAATTATAAATGGTGTGAGTACCTATACATAGGGTATTAAATCAATTTAGTTGCCCGAGTAAAAAGGTGACCATTACAAGAGCCTCATCAAATAAGCTCTTCATCCCCTGAAGCCAATTGCCTAATGCTTGAAACTTTGAAAGTTATTATGAAAGGAAAACATTGTTTCCCAATTACTAGTGAAACCCTAACTTCTTTTTATAGAAGAGAGACTGGGAAAATTACATGGAAGGTCAAATAAAACAAAAAATTGCAAACAAACCCTCATCTCAACCTTAACACTCCCCCTTAAGTGGGGCATATATATCTATTAACTCCAACTTGTCACACAAAAATTCATATCTTTTCTTCTTAAGAGCTTTGGTAAGTATATTTGCAAGCTGTAATCTTGAGGTAATGTAGGAGGTGCTAATTCATCCTTCCGTGATTGCATTCTTGACAAAATGACAATCAACTTCAATGGGTTTCGTCTGCTCGTGAAAAATAGGATTAGAGGGAATATAAGTTGTAGATTTATTATCACAGTAGAGTGGAACAGGTGTCTCAATCTTCATTTGCATTTCTTGTAAAAAGCTCACAACCCACATGATCTCATATGTGATGTGGGCCTTGGCATGGTACTTTGCCTGTGCAGTAGAGTAGGAGACTACACTATGTTTCTTGCTTTGCCAGGAAACAGGATTCCCTCCTAAGAACACAGCATACCCTGAAGTGGAGTGTCGATTGTCAATATATCTCGCATAGTTTGCATTTAAATAGGTCATGACATCCATGGACTTGTTATCTTGTAGTAAAGTCCTAGACTAAGACTACACTTGAGGTATTTCAAAATGAGACATATCTCATGCCAATGGTTGTAGCGAGGAGCTTGCATATATTGACTAGCTCTGTAAATTGCAAAATTGATATCTGATCGAGTCACGGTCAGGTATAGTAGTCTCCCTACTAAGCTCCGATATTTGGTAACATCCTCATTTGTGCCATGGAATTGCTGTGCCTCAATAGGGTGACTTAGCTCTAAGAAGACCGTCCTCTAGTAACTGGAATGATCTCAATCTCAAGGAAATATCGTAGATCACCAAGATCCTTAGTCGTAAAGGTGGATTGCAAAAATGCCGTGGTTTGACTAATGCCTTCCTCATGATTACTTATCAAGACCATGTCATCTACATAAACTACTAGGACCACAACTCTGTTAGTGGACACATCATCAGTCCTTCGAATAAAAGTCCTTCGAATAAAAGTAATGATATGAAGATGACCTTTGGAACCCTATCGTTTGGATATCTGAACTAAGGTGCTCAAACTACACCCTTGGGCTTTGCTTCGTGCCATAAATGCTGTCCTCAAACAATAAACATGCTCCCCTTGCATGCTATATTTGGTGGCTATCTCCTATACATCTCTTCTGCTTGATCACCATATAAAAAATTATTTTTGATATCCAATTGGTATAATGGCCATCTCCAATTAACTGGCACAAATATGATGATCCTAATAAACAAGATATGTGTCATTGGAGAGAATGCCTCCATGTAGTCAATGCTATTGGTCTGTGTGAAATCTTTGGTTACTAGTTGGGCCTTGTATCTATCAATAGTGCTATTTGCTTGATATTTGATAGTGTAGATCGAATTACAATCCACCACCGTAGCATTGGGTGGACATGGCACTAGTTCCCACGTCCCCCTAAACTGAAGTGCTTGCATCTTCTCATCCATGGATGCGTGCCATGTGGGGTCCTGGGAAGCTTGAGTGAAATATCTAAGAACAACCGCAATAGTGATAGCAGAGGCAAACTTTCTAATCTCCCCCTTCAGATGAGAAATCTCGATGTAATGAGATATCAGATGTAGTGTGTAGGATTGACTAGGCTTTCTAAAAGCAATGGACCTCTCATCATATTCTGACTCATCTGGAACTAGAAAGGTAGAGACAGGAGAGGAATCATGAGCATGAGGAGCGGGAGGACCAATAACTGGGCATCGGTGATAGACTTGAGTCTCCTTGGGAACTAGCTCAATACTAGGATTTTCTTTAGAGTAGTAGGGTACCTTCTCAAAGAAGGTTACATATGCTATCACAGTATAACGCTTGCGAATTGGATCATAGTATTTGTAGCCCTTCTGGGTCCGTGACCTCCCCCTGACCGGTGATGGGAGAATGTCTGCCATCTATCACATGAATTGTCCATCTTGTAAGAAACAATTTAAAATGATTGAAACAGTGCCAATCATCACACAAATGACGTGACATGCGAATCTATAAGCTAATCAGAATCACGTGTACTCTCCAATCTCCATTTGAATAGACACGACATGACAAATTCTCTTGCATGCACGCCACCTCGAGGTTATGGAACTCGTCATGCATTCTCTCTACCCTTCTTAGTAGGCTTTAGTTTGAGCAAAATGTGCCCTTTGTCCTGACTTTCTACCATTGTCTTGAAGGTATGTGACCATCGTGCATGGTTGATCTCATCCAATGTCAACAAGGAATCAAAGATGTAGCTCTCATTTGCCCCCATCTCTGTCATTTACACCGATGTCACCTTTGAGACACCTTTGGAAGCCATTATCTCCCCAACCAAAGCCACAAATAACTAAGAGGTAAAGAAATTGAAGCAAAAATGGGTGTCTAATACATCAAAGCAATACCAAATAGAGTCAAGAAATCATGAAGGCGTCAAATAAAGGTCAACGGTGTCCCAACATACTTTAACAACGATCAAACAATTCGAATTTGATTTAAAAACTGTCAAACAAGCCAAATTTGACCACAAAACTCCGTCTGGTGAGCCCACTGGCCAGCCACTGGTTGCTGGTTGAGGCGGAGGTCGATGACCCTCGTCAGACCCCAGTGGCAGTTGACAAGGGTCAGCAATGGCAACAGTAGCCCAAACAAGGCTATTGTAGTCTTGTTGCTGTTAAATCTCCTCTAGATTCGATCGGTGCTCATCGGCTGGGGTTGGTGGTGGTGGTGGTAGGGTGGCATGACTTGGTCGGTTGGTGTTTGGTCCGATGACTCCAAGGCTATTGGCTACTGTTTGGGGCTCTAAACCTTAGTTTTTTTTTTCGCGAAGAGCGTATTGGACATCGGCGTAGGACCGTTGCTTTAATACTAAGAAGAAAAAAGAGATCTATCTTATTGAAATATCCCAATCCTCCATATGTAGAGATGGGAAAATTACAAGTGGACCCTCATAAAATAAGAAAATAAGAAAAAAATGAGAAAACACAAAAAGAGGCAATTCTCAACAACCCTTCTTCATACTCGGATTTTGGGTTTGGAGGTTTAAGTGCTTGTCCTTGTTTGCACAGGAGCAAGCTTGAGCGAGACAACGTTGAGAAGCTGTTAAGATGTTGCACTCATGGGGGAGTTCTTGTGCTTGTACTTGTCCATTTCTACGGATCCCTTGAGCAAGGGGTAATTTAAAAGGCCTTATTGATTTTTATGTGGTTAAATATGACATAAGCCGCCAATGCCATCTTGTGTTGCATAGTTATGTCCCCATGTACTACGCACCCAAGAAACCTACTTCTCTTTAGCCTTTCTAGTTAGGAACTTGTCAAAAACCTTATCAGGATATGTCCCAAGAATGCTGCAATTAGGCTTTTCAAAAAAAAGAAAAAAAATGCTATAATTAGGGATGCATGGGACTTCTCAAGCATGACAAAAATGAGCCTTACCACAATTGCAATGATGTTTGATCATTGCAACCTCCCCTAGTAGCAAAGTATATGACTAGGGTAATGCATGAGGCTTTGTGATCCTAATAGTTTTCGAACATCCATAATAACTTTCAGTAGGAAGAATCGTTTTTATAAAGAGAAGAGGTGAGTGAATAGCAATACAAATCCATGAAGAAAAGAAAAAATAATAAGGTGGAATAGGAATCATAAAACATATCATAATGAAAAAATAATAAGGTGGTACAGGGATTACAAAATATATCATAATGAAAGAGTGAAGGGGTATCACGGCACTCTCCCTCGAGCTGGAGCATTGATATCTATCATGCTCAGCTTTAAACAATAGACATCAAAAGTAGACTGAGGAAGAGGCTTGGTAAAAATGTCTGCTATCTGGTCTAATGATTTGAGCAAAGTGGCGTACAAAATCCTACATTGAGTTAGATCTCTGGTATAGTGGTAATCTATTTCCATGTGTTTAGTGCGTTTGAGGAAAATGGGATTATTGGCAATGTATGTAGTTGCATGATTGTCACATCGCATCTTCATGGGCTCCTCGATTTAGACATATAGATCACAAAGTAGGGATTTCATCCAAGCTATCTCAGCTACAGTTTGGGCCATAGCTTTGTATTCAGACTCTGCACTGGACCTGGACACCACTGCTTGCTTCTTGCTCCTCCAAGTAACTAAGTTTCCTGCTACATAGGTGCAGAAGCTTGCAGTAGACTTTTTATCGGCCAAGTACTTGGCATAGTTTGCGTCTGAATAACCAACCACTATTGTAGCAATCCCTCTACTAAAAAGGATCTCACGACCAGGTGCTTTCTTCAGATATCTAAGCACCTACATAATTGCCTCCCAAATGCTGCTTGGTTGGCCTATTCATAAACTGACTTAGCTTGCCCATAGCTAAGTAAATATCTAGTCATGTGATGGTCAGATATAATAACTTACCAATCAACTGTCTGTATCTAAAGTTATGCTTGACTGACTGTCTATTGGCTCAGAATCTTCATCATAGAGATGTACCTTGGAGTCCATGGGAATGTTGGTAGGATTGGCTCCCAGCATGCATGTCTCCTGTAAGATATCTAGTGCATATTTTTGTTGTGACAACACCATGCCTTGCTTTCTTCTAGCCACTTCAATCCTAAGAAAATATCTCAGATGTCCCAGGTCTTACATGACAAACTTCTCTGCTAGACACTGCTTAACCTTAGCTATCTCAGTCTCGTCATCACTTGTGATAATAAGGTCATCCACATAAACTAGGAAAGTTACTACACCTCTCTCAGTCTTTCTGACAAAAATTGAATGATCTAAAGTAGATCGCTGAAGATCAATCACCTCAACTACCTTCGAGAGCTTTTGGAACCAAACTCTCGGGCTTTGCTTTAATCCATAGATTGCTTTCCTCAACCTGCATATACACTCTCCCTTAACTTCAAAATCAGGGGGTTGTTGCATGTAGACCTCCTCATAAAGATCGTTATAGAGAAAGGCATCCTTCACATCCAACCGAGGAATAACCCAATCCTTGTGCATTGCAATAGAACTCAGAATCCGCATTGTAGGGAGGCGAGCCACCAGAGAGAACATATCAAAGAAAGTCCACCCTATATGTCTGGGTGAACCCCTTTGCCAGGAGATATACCTTATGCCTTGAAATAGATTCATCAGGACTTTATTTCAAGGCAAAGATCTAACGACATCAAACCACTCGCGCTCCTGCATGAATTGGAGTAAGTTCCCATGTGTCTCTAGAACGAAGAGCAACCATCTCATCCTCCATAGCTTGATGCCATTTTGGATCAAGTATGGCTTGTTGGTACATAGTGGAAATTTGGGAGGTAGACAGGGCAACACTAAACAATTTAAAAGAGGTCCCTAGATTGGTTGTGGGAACAATCCCTTCAATGCAGTATTGGGCACAGCTATGTAGCGTCTTCCGAATGGCTATCGGAAGGTCAAGATCTAACACATCCATCTCCTTAGAAGGCTTAGAACTAGGAATATCACCAAAAGGCCCTACACAATCACCACTAGGCACACAAAAGTCAGTGTCTTCGATACATGACTCAGGGAGGAAGGTGACGATTGAGTAGGTGGGGGGGGGTGCTGTGATTGGTCACTTAGCACATTAAAGATATTTAATAGTTATGGAATTAAATTCAAATTTAATCTAAGTCGTCGCTAGCAACACGTCAATAAAAATTTATAATCAACTTTCCATGTATAGTGGGAGCCTGGGTCGATCCACAAGGAGGCAAAGGCATTCACATTTTATTTTAATCAGGGAATAATGTCAAAATATTCACAACCATCTAATTGTAACTAAAGCGACTAAAGGAAACGGTAGCAATTGCTCACATGATTTGTTTCTAACTAAGCAAGTAGCAAAATAATGCAAGATGAGATCAAAACTGAGATAATTAAGAAAATAGAAATCAAAAACTCAAGAACCCATGCGGCGGCATGCGTAGGTGCACGAGATTGCGTCGATGGCTGATGGTGGGGAAATCCTTGTGTGCAATGTCACTGTGAGCACGTGCGAATGCTGCTGTGGTTGCGCGCACATGCACGTGGGAGGTGGAGACTACGCGGGTGGCTAGTGGGGATGACCCTGCGCGCGGGAGGCGGAGACTACTTGGGTGGATAGTGGCGACGACCCCGCGCGCAGGTAGGCTTGCAAGTTGCGTACAAGGTTGTTGCTAAGCGCACATTGGCTCCTGCTGGCTGCGTGCGAGGATGGAAGTGGCTATCCACGTGCATAGCTGTGCATGGTGGTGTCGGCGATGGTCGTGGTGGCATCACAACACTCACGCCCCTCGCACTATCACCGCGAGGGGGCGTGGGGTGAATGCTTGCGTGGTGGCTGCGACAACACGGGCATGGCCGACCATTGCTTGCGTGCATGGAGGAGAGGTCGTAGGTGTGATGGCGAGGAGGATGGCGGAGGCATGCACAACTACTAGGGCCTGCACGTCCTCAATGGGATCGGGGGTGGCCCTTCACACACAGAGGTGGAAGGGAAAAGAGAAGGGGGCGTGGTTGAGTGAGTGAGAGATGGAGATAATGGTGGTTGTGAGGAAAGTGTGGTGATGGTGAGGGAGAGGGCAAGGGAGATGGAGGTGCACTACGGTGAAGTGGAGGTTATGGCGAGGAGCTGCGCAACCCTTAGAGCTTGTGTGCCCTCGAGGAGATCGAGAGGGAAGATGGGGATGCCCCACCTACACGATGGCAAAGAGCCTCTTGTCTTGCGCGAGGGGCAAGGGCTGCTAGGGCTTGCGGGTGTGGGGGGAGGGTTCATGGTTTGTTGTGAGCGTGGAGGGAAGATGTTATTGTGTGCTTGTGCACGTAGCTATTCGGAATTGGCTGTGGCTGCGCATGGGATGGAATTTGGGATGTGCATGCTTGTGAGAAGAAAGGATGTCGGCCGTTGATTGAAGAGCTAGGAGAGAGAGAGAGATGTAGGGATGATTAAGGTGGGCAGGGTGACAACTTACGTGTGGATCGAGAATATTAACATAAACCCCATCCACTCCTTGAATTAGCCTTCATTTTGCGAGCAGATATATTCCTTAACAATTATTCCTGCAAGCAAAAATATACATGATTATTTATATGGCATAGAAAGATGCATAATGAAAGGAAATGCATGTAACCTTAATCCTAATGCGTGCAATTATTTTACTACATGAATGCTTTAATGCATACTGAAATGCAGGCACTGGCAGACTTAGGCTTTAATATAGTCCGTTAAAGTGGACTTATCATGCTACCTATATGTGACAGGTAATCTTTCGACTGCAGGTGGATCTCTATACCTTGAAGTCTCATTTCTAGTATTATAACTGGGACTACTCTGCGTAACTAAAATCTCCTCCAAGGAAACAGGAGGTGTAGGCATAAGAGCAACCTCCAACTATGGTGATAACTGATGCCTTGTCGTAGAGTAGGGAATAGACTCGTGAAATATCACATCTGCATTGACATAATGTGCCACCAATAGGCTCAAGGCACTGATATCCTTTCTGAGTCCTTGAATATCCCCAAAAGATATTTTATTGCTCGTGGCGTCAGTTTATCTCTCCATGATCTTGTGAGATGTACAAAAGCAAGACACTAAAAAATGCGTGGTGGTACATGGAATAACTCTCCATCAAGATGTAGAATCTACTAGGGTATTTGCTCATGGATGGTTGAACTAGGCATCCTATTAATCAGGTAGCATGCGGTGAGTATTGCATCTCCCTAGTACAGTGATGGTACATAATGATGTATAAGTAATGTACGGGTTACATCTAACAAATGTCTATGTTTTCTTTCTGCAACTCTATTATGTTGGGATGTATGCAGACATGTAGTTTAGTGCACAATTCCATGGGACTTGTTGAAAGCTACCAATCTAGTAGTGCAAAACTCGAGCACTATTTGTTCTCACAACTTTGATAGAAACAGAAAATTGATTCTTTATTTCCAACACAAAATTTTCTATAAAATGTCCAACATTTGACCTATTCTTGAGCGAAAATAACCATGACAAGCGTGAAAATCATCCACAATCACAAGATAGTAACGATGGACTAATCGGTTAGGAATCCAACTTGGACCCTTAACATCCATATGCATTAGCTTAAAAATAGAACTAGATCCAGGTCAAGTGCTAAAAGGGTAGGAAGCTTGGTGATGTTTTCCAAGTTGACAAGCATCGCAGTGAATCTCAATGGTAGGAGATATATGTGGCATGATGCATCTGAGTCTGTCCAAAGATAGATGACAAAGGTGACGATGCTATTGCAAGGCACTTTTGGCAGTAAAATTGACCTCTCTTTGGCATGTAGTAGCAAGCAGAGTCTGGAGTAGGCGATACACACCCTCTTCTTCATGATCGCCACGAATTGTACTCCTTGTCAGCTTGTCCTGAAAGATACATCCCACATCATTAAAGATAGTTTGGTAGTTAAGCTCTTTGGTAATTCTACTAACAAATAATAAACTAATGAAAAAATCAAGCACAAAAAGAACATTTAGCAATCGCAATGTGAGGGTAACAACCACCTCCCCTTGGCCATCTATCTGGGAATATCTGCTACCTAAATAGTTCTCAAACCAACAAGGTGGAGTCACTAAAAACAAGTCAGGTCTCCACTCAAATGATGCGAGACACCAAAATCAACTAGCCATTTTGTGCCACCAAATGACCTCTTATGTGCGCCAAAAGTCAAAACTATATTGGAAGAGATGAATGCAGCAATCTCAGGAAATGTGTTTGTCTCTTGTGACAATTGAGAAAGTCACTAGAGCAGTGCATCATAGTCAGCTCTAGGAACATGAGCTCTCTCCCTACTTAAAAGAAATCACAACTTGATTGGCAGTGGGATTCCTATGCTTGAACCATGTAGCCTCCATATAATCAGTCTTGTTGCAGAAGGTGCAAGAAGTACGGGGTTTGCTTGCCTGACCCTATCCTCTATGAGGACCATGTGTAGCAAGTACCCCTTTGCTACCATGACCAGGGGCAACTGCAAGGGCCAAAGTCTGTTTAGACGTCTCTGACAATGGTAAAGTTACTGCAAGCTTGCTCAATCTACTGTATGCCTTCTCCAGAATAGAAAGTTTTGTCAGAGTTAGAAACTGGGAGTAGGCAGCCTCTTACTTGCCCCAGTTTAGATAGAAATTGAAGAAGAACCTCCCTATGGTACTCTCTCTGAGTAGAACAAGTCCACACTAGTCTGCAAGCGTCGTACTTCTCCAGAAGTTCCTTCAGAGTGTAGTATTGAGACAAAGATCTACCCTTTTGTTGTAACTCAGAGAGCTTGTGGTAAATTTGGAAGAGTTAGTTTGAGTTCTCATGTGAATATGTATAACGGAGACTATCCCACATCTTTTTGGTTGTCCGATAATACATGATCTCATCACCAATCCTTGAGATGACACAATTCATGATCCACGCCTGGACCATGGCATTGTACTTCCATCTAGTGTTCTTCCCTATTTTTTCTTGAGTCTTTGGTTGAAGCAATATGTGTTCTTTATCATGACCCGCCATAGTCATAAGAAACATCTGTGACCACCAAGATAGTCGATTTCATCCAACTTAATCATAGGACCAAAGAAAGGGCTCTTATATGCCCCTCTCTCCAAAATGGTGTCAGATGTCACCTTAGATGAGCTAGATGATGCCATCAAGTCTTTGATCTGGTCGCCAACATGTGCATACACCAAACACACAAGAGAAGAACCAGAAGAATACATAATTAGAGATATAAAATATAATAATTTTTAGATCATAGAGACGTGTAGGGCTTATTTTAGTCCTTGGACATGGATTCCAAGGTAAACGGAGCCCGTAGTCCAACACCAAGAACTAATGAGGGAAGCCCCCGGGCAAGCAACCACACGCTAGGGTAGGGAAGGCCCTAACGGTGTCGCCTGGGGGTCTCCCTTCTATATGTGCCACTGCTGGGTTGGAGGGTCATCGGCACCATCGGTGAGGTTTGATTTGCGTCGGCGAAGGTGGTGGTGTAGGTGGCGGTGCGTGGAGAAGAGGGGTATGGTGGAGGTGTAGGAGGGGTAGGTTTTTGGTGGGATACTAGAATGCCAATTCAGGATCGTCGCTCTGATACCAAGTAGGAAGAAACGTGCAATCTAGTTGTTGGGAATAAAAGATGGGACACGTGGCAAGTAATAAAAGGCCTACAGGGGCCGACGGTCATGGTCCTAGGGACCAGTTTTGGTGTTTTGCTTAAGATGCAAGTTTGGTTATTTTTAGTAAGTGTGGTTTTAGGAAGCAATGTTTAGGATTTCTTTTCTTGTTTAGAGATAAGATCTTTCCTTATGGGATAAGATCTTTTGTTTCCAAATGTTGGGATATGCTTTCTCTATATAAAGAGAGCCTTCTCTTGTATTTTATTTTGAGCGATACAACTATTTCCAACTCAAGGTTCCTCTCCTCTCTCTCTTTCTTTTCTCAATAGTTGGCCACCACCTTGGTCGACCGTCAGCCACCACAGGCCATGTAGCCAGCCAATGGAGCTCTTCAACGCCTCTGATCACCACGCGTGGATAGTCCATACGTGGACTATTTTCCCACGCCCAAGTAGAGCCTCCACGCTCCACATTCTTGTCAATCTTGACATGGTATTAGAGCCACCGATCTAGGCTTTCTTGTGTGTGTGGGTATTTGACTGCACTTTGGTGGTCCTCGTATTCAGGAAGTCCTCAACAAGATCCAACGCCTTATGTGGAGGACTAGAGAAGATGGTGGAAATTTTGGCGATGATCAACAATGCCCCTCTTGGACTAGGAGAGAGCAAGGTGATTGTCTCTAGGACAACCATAAAGCTCTATAGGGATGACAAGAACAAAAAGAAGCAAGAGAAGGAGATCTATCAAGTTCTATCGCTTGTGATCATATTCTTGACTCCTTATATTCGATTTTTTACTTTCTTTCAAAGGAGGAGATTTTTCCGGAGAAAAGATGTCAAGGAGAGGACACCATGATCCACGCAACGACTTTTGAGGTTGCCAAAGAGGTAACGACTTCTCAAGTTGCAAAGAGACTAATGGTTGATCCAAGCTCCTATCCTAAAGATCTAAGCAAGATATAAAGACTATCACGTGGAGTTACTAGCACCTCATGTGTGGACTCTCTTACTCATGAAGATCTTGAGAAGTTACGTGCTCTTCTGCGAGAAAACAAGTCAATGGCGGCCGTTGCGATGATTAAGGTTACCATAGAAGCAATGACTTCGAAGGTCGCAAGAGAATTTGCCATCGACTTGTCAAAAGATAAGACCGAGAGCTTGGCTCTCGAAATAGATGAATGGTGGAGTGTCTAGCCTCACAAGTGGAAGATCAAGTCGTTGGCCTTGCGGCCTAAGACTTGAGGGGGAGTGTTGGGAATAAAAGATGGGTCATGTGGCAGTGGTACGTGGCAGCCATCCAAGTCACGTGGCACTAGCAATAAAAGGCACACAGGGGTCGGCGGTCATGGTCAAAGGGACCAATTTTGGTGTTTTGCTTAAGATGCAAGTTTGGTTATTTTTAGTAAATGTGGTTTTAGGAAACAATGTTTAGGATTTCTTTTCTTGTTTAGAGAAAAGATCTTTCCTTATGAGATGGGATCTTTTGTTTCTAAATTTTGGGATATGTTTTCTCTATATAAAGAGAGCATTTTCTTGTATTTTATTTTGAGCAATGCAAATATTTCCAACTCAAGGCTTCTCTCCTCTCCTCAATAGTCGGCCACCACCTTGGCTGATCGTCGGCCACCACCGGCCACCCAACTAGCCAGTGGAGCTCCTCCATGCCTCCGGTCATCACGCGTGGATAGTCTACTCATGGACTATTTCCCACGCCCAAGTAGAGCTTCCACGCTTCACATTCTTATCAATCTTGACACTAGTTTATTCTAGATGAGGTGAGAAATAATAGTACAAACTTACGAAGAAAAGAAAAAATAATAAGGTGGTACAAGAATCATAAAACATATCATAATGAAAGACCGAAGAGGTATCACAACACTTTCCTTAAAGTTGTTTGTGTTGATACTAGGGGATCATGATGGTCTCACTACTCTCAACAAGTTTGGCAATGGCAAAATCATGGACCAAGGCCATATCAATTCAATCTTTGTGAAATCATGAAGCAAGGCCAAGGTGGCAAAGGCCTCCATAGGTGCATGGAGGGGGACATGACTTAAATGGAGGCGGGGATCATGTGACCTCTTCTCGTGACCTCATCATGTCCCTTGTTAGTGTCCTTGGAAGTAGCTTGACCTACATTAGGTGTGGTATTCCGTATATCAGAAGATATATTGGGAGCATGGCTCTATGGGTCTCCAGGATTGTAGATAATATAAAGGTGGCAAGGTGACTTGCACTTAGAAGCTGCAGTTGTCTCAAAGACCCATGTTGAAACCCAAAATGTTTGCATGGCCTACCCTAGAAGCAGCACTAATAAAGACTCAATGCAATTGAAAAGGGACTTTGTAATATGGCCCTTGAGGATGGAACTAGGGGTGCAACTCTTGATAGCATTTGCAATATTTCCAGCTCCTGTAGACAAAGGGGATTCGTCGTAAATGGTGACTATGGAGGTTGAAGCAGTTGTTAAGGGGCCGAAATGTGGTCAATTTTATCTTTTAGGTTGGGGATGTTCATAAAGGGACTAGAGTGGGGGAGGCAACACGTTTTAGGCAGCAATCAGCACCGAGCTAGGCCTGCTGCAGATTTTCTCTTCACATTGCATCACATTCGTTGCCATGCCTGTAGTGGGAGGTTCTTGTGCAGGAAGAGTTGAGAGTTGGCCTTTGAGGACGAGCTACAAACCACACTTTGTTAAGCTTTAAAGTGTAAGAGGTTGATGGGTGGCCTAAGTGGTAATACACTTCACATCATGAGGGCAACCATTCATACTTTTATGGAAGTGATTCTCACTTAAAAGCAGTAGGATGACTGAGTGCAGACGTTGGAAGGATGTGGAGCATAGAACATCTCACATATTCAGGTTAGGAAGTTCGTATGCGAGTGAGTACTATTGAAACTTCTCATTTGGCTGAGAATGCAAGGCAACCATAGTCAAGTGCTTGGGTTTGAGAAACACACCTAAACAGGGGATTCTGTGAGGTCTTGTTTTGATGAGGATTAAGGTTCCCACTGGTAGGGCACCATGTGCCAACCTAGGAAAGACCAAGACCCTCCAAGATACATATATTCTTCCTGAATAGAGAACTTGAGAAAGATGTCACTCTCCCCGTAGTGAATCTTCTACGATCCTGTAGGCCAACAAATTTTAGTGGTGAAGGCCTCCAGAAACTTGTGGCTGAGGGCACCTTCCCAAGTAATAGGAGACTAAGGAATCAAGCCAGTATTCTATGGCTTCCCAAAGCTACACCATGATGGTAGTGAACACTTTTCCATTGATGGAACTAAGGACCTTTGAATTTCACTTTCTAGATTACATAACTAAAGTACTTGTGACTTATGATTTGGGCATGTTGAGGACAATAGCACCACATCTAAGATGTAGAAATTGATAACTGACACATATTAGTGGGTTTGGCATCTCTACTCAAGCCAAGCTTTTGAGTTAGATGCTCACTCATGGTATTGAAGCCAGTGGTCTATAATGGTCAAGATTAAACTGTCACCCATCAATTTGTCCACATGTAAGACCCAAAGAAGGCCATACATGAGGGTGCATAACAAGGAAATGCACATTTTAAGATGTGGAAATCGATAATTGGCATATGTTGATGGTTGGACTTTTCCAGTCACGTTAATTGGTTGAGTTAGATTCTCTCACAGGGCATGTTAGTTTGAGAAGCCAGCTCCTGTTTCAGAATTTGATTTATTTTTTAATGTCCGGTGGTTGCCTTTGCATGCTTCAGTTAGTGGCTTGTCACAATTTTCTTTATTTTTGATGATCATTGGTTTGCTTGATTGTCAAACATTCTCTTATACAAAACCTCGTCATTGTTTTTGAAGACAAATAGCGATGCTTTTTGGCCATAACATAAAGTGAAATAAATGGATTGATACATATTTATGTTCAAATTGGAGCTGTATTTTAATGCTTGAATACAAACCTTGCAGTGGTTCTCGATCTCCCGGCGACATGCTTTATTAATCTTGGCAGATAGCCTCTACTACAATAAATTCAAAAATTTTTGCAAGGTATGATTTTCTTAATTAAGTAAAAGTATTTCTGTTACCATGTGAAGCCGACAAATGCCATTTATTTCTGTGAGAATCAAACCTCTATATTTCAGTTTCGGGTTTGTCTTGCCTATTTTCATAATATTTGCCCTTTTTTCCCTTGCAGCCAGGTATGGAAGAAGAAAAGAATTGCTATGCTGATGAGCATTACTTGCCTACCCTATTTAATGTCAGTATTCATAGCTTCTATCTCATGTCTGACACAGAAAATAACATACCATTTTTGCTACTAGGCTACACGTAAACAATTTAATTGCTTTATTTTTCAGATGGTTGATCCTACTGGAATTGCAAATTGGTCAGTTACCCACGTAGATTGGTCTGAGAAAAAATGGCACCCCAAATCATACATGACAAGTGATATAACTCCGGGGCTTTTCAAGAACATTACTGTAAGATATTCGATAAACAAGTTGCGTACTTATTGCTCTGATCCTAATAATCCAGAGCACTAATCTTACTTTTTTCTGAATTTTGGCAGTCTATAGAAAAATCATTTCATGTTACAAGTGACGATGAGGTATTTTTTTCAAACCTTAGATTTGATCCTTAATGCATATGCTTGGTAGTTGGTACTTGTTAAGAGTTTGTTTTGGATACTATTTCAAATTTGTCTTCCCATTGTTTTCCATGAATTATGGCCTGTTCTCTTCTCAATATACTCCTTATAGACTTTCCCCTTTCAAGTAGTTGGTACTCTATTTTCGTGCAGTATGTTTCATGATATTTGTAATTTGGCTTATGAGTCCAGATCCTTCGTCTCATGTGCAGAGGATTGAGGAGAGAAGACCATGCATGTGGAATGGGATACAAAGACCATGTTATTTGTTCGCCAGAAAGTTTAACCCGGAAACTCTTGATAGTTTGTTGCAACTCATGAATTACAAATCAGTTTGATCCATTCAAATAGACATTATATACCTTTTCCTCCTCCGATAAGCAATACATGCTAGAGGGGGTACAAGTACAACATGGTAAATAGCTTTTGACAATTCCAGAGTGGGAAGCGACATAGATCCAATGATTAGTAGGCATCCTCTGAAAGTCTAGAAGGCCCTTCTGCTCATTTTTTTTTGTTATTCAGAAACATCAGGCAGCATGCCTTAGCTCGTATTGATTCAACGCGTTTGATACGCGACCCATTCTTTTTGTGAAAAAAAAAAAAGAAAATAGAAGAAAATCAAAGTTGTCATCAATTTACATCTTTTTGTGCTTTGTCATTGTTCTGGAAAGGAGTGCATTTAGGTCTGTTTAAGCTCATTTATTCAATGATAGTGTACATTTGAATAATTCTGGATATATGGTATGCTATTGTGGAATCAATTAAGGATCTCATTATCATAGGGCAATTGACTTCGTTTTTTTCTGTCAATCGAGGCATTGGCCAAAACGTATAGATGATTTTGGACTGGCTCCTTTGGGGATTTCGTAAGGGGGAAGTCAGTCAACTCTCGTTTAGACTGTTTAATTTTTCCGAGAGAGACATTGAAAAGCACTTGAGTAGTAGTCGAAAATAGTCTCTTGTGAGTTCTTCGATCAATCATCTCGTTTCCATTTCTCCTAAATTACATCAGTTCTTGAGATGTTTTAAATTAATTTTCGAGAAGGAATTCCTCAGATCATAATTTCTTTTTTGTCTTTTTCATCTAAAAGTAAATGCATTGCCAACAACGGTGTGGTAGAGTGATAGTGATCCTGCCTGTCCCTCTTGGCAGCGCGGAAAATTTGCATTGTGGATATGATTTTCATTAATTGGAAATATATTGCGTTTACAAATCCCCTAATCCTTGTTGCCGCGCTACTGTGCACGGTGCGCCCATTATTTGTCACCCTCAGGTGCATTTAATGTGCGACAGGTAGCCATCAATACGAGAATCATACAATTTTTCATCACTATTGGATAATTCTACCATCCTTTGTTGATTGTATGTATACATGTAAGAAATGTATCTTTTGAGTACTGCCGTTTGATTACACTTGTCAGTTTCTAATATCACATTTTCATTATCACGATGGTATTGTAAATTACTATTTCAATTGATGAGATTTTTGTGAATTATGGGAATGATAAATTATAATCTATTTTATTTAATTACTATGTATTTCTCCAACACTAGTGGTAGAATCATGTTTGCTATAATAAAGTATTGTTTTCATTTTTTTTTAGTTACACATATTTTACATTTGACAAGGTAACTTGAAAAATGATAATTGCATCAATTTGTTCAATGCATTACCTTTTTCATCTCCGAAATAGCATTGCTAGACATTTTCAAGATTGGATTCGACTTGTACACTTGGCATTCACACATAGGTAATATTATGATAGATTGATAATTTAATGGTTCTCAGTCTTTATCGATCATTAAGATGTATTTACAATTAATTTAATTCTATTCTGATCATATGAATTTGTGTGAGAATATAGATAGAACCTTATTCGCAGAAGATCTCATTCATGGCATTTATATTTGAATCTTATTTTTCGATTTGTGACATACAAATTTTTCGGTGGTCATACTTTGTATATTTTGATTTTTTAGTTTGGTTTTTGTATGTAAATATGAAAGTTACCTCTTTAGTTTTATCATAACATCCCGATTAGGGTTGGTTGTGCATTATGTTCCATGAAATCCATTAATAAGTGTAATATGATTACGCAGCAATGAATGTTGTATTACGTACGTTATAATATAACAAGATCTATGTAAACAATACTAAAAATTTGAATGCAAATGCGATCACAGGTAAGAAGTATTACAAGAGTTGTATTACAATAATAGTATTACAATAATAGAAATATTATTATTATGGTAGATTACTAATTCCATCATGTAGCACAAGTCTTCTCAATACAATAACAATTTATGTAATATAATTGTTATGAAAGTTGTATTACAACTCTAAAGTCATTTGCAATACAATCAATTTTTTGTAATGTGAATGCTTTGTCACACCCTTCCTCTCACTTGCAATACAATGCTTATTTTACAATGTAAAATTGTATTATACCTTTCAAACCAATAGCAATGCAACTTATGCTGTATTTCATTTTCATTGGAATTTGAATTTTGTTGCTTTGTAAATAAGTTTATTATATATTTAATTTGATGTTGTATTACAGCCATTAATTTTTGTATATTACATGGTCAATTTTTATCGTAAATTTTGTTATAATTTACTGTTACTTTCATTACGACTACATATTATCTTAATTATGATCATGTCATTAATTCGTTATAATCATGTACAACTTACAACATAACAAACAAATGCACACAATATGACTAATAACCTTCATTTTTACTTCAAGACATACTTATAGTTCTCTTATTTTCATTATTGCGAGCATCAACGACAAACGATTCGTTACCTATATTACAAGCATTCTCGTCTTGTTATATTCTCAACATGCAATTAAATCACATTACCATTTTTTCTCAATTTTGAATTCGATTCACAGATTTCGATTATCGTTAATTCCCACGTTCAAGGAACATGTGTTGATCATAGACTCTCTTATCGCAACGTGAAATCACTCTTCTACGTACATTAAAAATCTAATTTAAGTACCATGTGCATAGAATTTACCCACACACACACACACATATAATAGGTCTGGGGACGGTGCAGCTCTGCTGCACGTACGTTAGGTGCGGTTGAGGTCTTCAGTCGTTGGATCGATAAGTCTGTAGATTATCGCTAGATTAGGTTACTCAGCACGTTCGCCGCCTCCTCCACAACTCTACACTTCTGTGCACCCCCATCCCGACCGACCTCCACAAGAGTCGCTGCTCGACCCATCGGACGACGTGATCGTTCTCTTCCTCGAGGCTCGCTTGACCGCCTAAGGTTCGACTCCTCGTTTACCTGCTCCTCCCTCTTCCTCTTCTCCCATCGTCCTCTTCCGCCTTCTCTTCCGCAAGAGCCTTCCCTTCCTTCCTTCCTCTCCACCTCGTCCCCTCCTCCGGAGCGACCACCGCTCACCGTGCTCAAGGCCACTGCACACCGTGCCTCCCCCTCAATCATGCTCCTCCTCCGGACTTGCTCGTGCCGCCCAAGGTTCGGCTTCTCCTTGACCCGCCACTCCCTCTTCCTCTTCCTAGTCCTCCACCAATGACAGCCACCATCCAAGCCTTACCTAAGACAAGATCAGTTTTCAAAGAGCAACATCCCCCCCTATAGGTAGAGGTAGTTGTCCCTATGTGCCCTAGAAATCCGATCAAGATTTATTGCCCTTGATGCAGGATAGGAAATCAATTCTTTTCCTGCAAAAACACGGCGGAGAATAATTTTTTCATATTATTCCTATAAAAAAATCAATATTGATTTTAATAATGTGATCATCCCAAAGATTGCAGGCTTGATGTATTGTCAAGCTCTCATTTTAGTCACGCATATCACTTTTTTTTTCCTTATGTTTTGAATTGGGAGATCTGCCCCAAAAGTCCTTTTTAGACGTCATATTCAAGAAAATTTTCATGTGATAATAACCTTGTTTCTCTCATGGGGAAAATGCATGTTGAATATTCTCGGTTAATTTGCAGGTCTCGGACAGGCATTGGCGAAAATTGTCTGTCAAGCATGGTTTATGAATGTGGTTCCAAGTTCATTTGCAAACTCCAACAATAATAAATACATGGCCGGAATGAATTCATGACACAGTCTTCTTTCGGTCTTATTGCCCTTATTCTAGTTTCATGCATAACATGAGTTGCCCTGCCGACCCTGCACTATGATGGTTTTAAAGTTCTTGTGCTTTCAAGTATTGTGGTATTTGGTTGTTGCTAACTCTTTTGAAGCCATCGTGACTACGAGTAGCCCTTTTCAAGGTTAAGCAAAAAAGGAATAAAAGCCCAGTCTTTGCAGTTTGCATGGAGATACCATGCAAACTGTTTTAGAAAATCCTCAGCTTGTACCCCTCAACTCAGCTTCTCACTTCTCCAAGGAAAAAACGTTTTGGTGCAATTTATGTCACCGATATCATTGCTCAACTGGTTTTGATTTTGAGATTTATCCTTAAGCAATACTGCAGATTTGATCCATGGGTAGGACCAAGCCATTTCTTGTTTGCTTACTGCACTGAAACACTGTTCATCTTGCATGTGTCATTCGCGTTGCCTTGTGTCCATGTTGCATTACTGCACATCATTCTACATAAGACGCAGTGAAAGATAAGTCAACATAGGTGAAAGGTGAAGTTCAATTTGTTAGACTAGGGAAAACTTGATACACGGTGGGCTGCTGTCGTCAGTGTATTTTAGTTTTCGAACTTTCAAGTTTACTGAAAAGGGAGCAAACTGCGGTATTTACAGTGGATTGGTGTTACAAGTGTTGCCAAGTTTGACCTCGTTCTAAATTCCTATGGAATACAGAGTGAAGAAGAGCATGTAGGCACAAACAGCTGAACATGTACAACTTTTTCCCATCAACCAGATAGCAATAGCTAATTTTTTAATATAGATACCAAAGAAAGAGCACTGCTATTTGTGCGAAGAAATTAAGAAAATGAGCACTGCAATAGCTAAACCCATCTCATTATATTCCCCATGTCATTATATGTCCAAATTGACTAGAGAAATTAAGAAAATGAGCACCAAATCATCGTCGCAAGGACGTGTGGTACAAAAATGTCATTGTAGATTAAACACGGCATTGTACACGTCTCGCAAGGAATCCATTAAAGGTCAAAAATTTTATCGATGTCTAGGATGACAGGTAATGTATATTAATATGTCAATTATAAAGTGTTAAATTTATTGTCGTATTTTATTCATATTTGTAACTTTTCAAACTTTGTTGTCTTTTCTTATAGGAAATGAACTCATGTAACTTTTCAAATTTTGTTGTCTTTCTGATACCCATGTCTATGATGGCTAATAATAGCAGGAAGAACAATCTATAATGAGCCAAGACGCCCTTTGAAGACCTGTTCCCCATCTCTACACAGATGACTTCAACAATGGATGCTTTAATGATTTTAATCTCTAAGGACATGCTACTCAGTTTTGGTTTTCAGGCCTTGCAATCATGAGCAGACTGGGTCGCTCCAGGCTCCAGCAACCAGATTTCTCCTTTGAAGACCGACCACTCAGTTGATGCAAGGTGCTGCAGCTGGTTGTTGAGTCAGCTGGTCTCGGGTTCCCCCCAGGTCGAGAGCAAGGAGGAGAAGGCTGCTGAAGGTGCTGCAGCTGTAGAGAAATCCGAGGAGAAAGTTGAGGCAGCTGCAGAAGTCAAACCCATGAAAGGGGGATGTTTGGTCCATGATTCCAATGGGAAGATGGAAGAATATTATCCAACAACCAGCAACAAACTTACTTTAAAAAAGGAAAAAAACACAACGAAACCACCTTGAACAAGAGCAAGTGGCAGAAGATGGATATTGTGATCTTGCTTCATCCAAAAGGCAAAAGAACTTCCATCTTCAAGACAAAGGTAAGAATTTTTCTCAAGCCTCCCTCTCCCAAATAACACGCTCCAAAAGGAAGACTGCCAGCAAGGACGCCGCCACCAACGCCAGCCCCTCCCAAGTGAGGACTGCCAGAAAGTTGACTTCATGGTACAGAGCATCCATGAAATTCATAAAATGGAAATGAAGATGGAACCTATCTCATCTTCGATTTGAGAGATGGGACTGTTTTGCTTTGAAGATGAGTCTATTTTGAGAACATTTTTTATTTTCTATGGGGCATCCATGTATGCCTATCAATTTTGTAAAGGTCTTGAATGATGCCAATTTATTGTGAAAACATTTTTGTATACAAAAGATGTGGTTTTAATGAGAAGATTGAAGTAAGATTGAAGTAAATGCTTCAAATGACTTTTGTCTAGTTAAATGTGGAATATTTATATGTATGGAAACAAGCCTTGTCCTTGTTCCAAACAATGGAGAATTTAAGCATCCAAGTTTGTTTTGACCGAATGGAGTAAATCATGGATTGGCTTCCTTGTAAACTCCCAAGTTGTAAGCCTCCTAGTGTTCCCACGTTGCGAGTAAATCATGGCTAAGGGGTACTTAAACATTTATAATGAATGTTGTTTCAATGATTAGTCCAATACGAGCATTTTACATGAAAATAACAATGATTGGTACTTTAGGTTTGATGTGATATGTCTTGTGGCTAAGGTAGAATGAATTAATTTTTGAATAAGAGCTAGAGAGTTGTCATTATCAGAATATGCACCCTTCGTATTTTCAAATTAAAAGGGATTTTTGTTGTTGATCATTCGTTTCTTTGTTGAGCTTACTCCTAATTTGACTTTAAAATGGTCCCATTATTATGTTAAACTAAAGTAAACCTTTCAATTTTAATTACGTTGCACCAATTTTATTAGAAGAGTTGGAGATGGTCATAACAAAGCTTCAAGCAATATAAACATCACACACTAAAGTTGGAGGGCTCTAATCTATATGACCTCTTTCGTTCTATTCAAAAGTCACCAAAGTTACATTTTGTGTCATTCTTCCGTCGTTTCATTGAGGAGAATCAAGTGTGCCAAAACGGTGGCAAGTGAAAAAAATCATTGTGAATCACAACATAAACACCACCCTTTTGTCTTGGACTCTCTAGCCATCAATCTTGGTGCGTGCACTTCAACCTTCCATCACTTCAAACTTCTTGAAGTAGCAGCAGCAATCAACATTTCATCAATAGCAGCATCATATGAACCATCTATTTTAAACAAATTTCTTTGAGTTAATGAGTCCACTTGTGCAAAAATACATTGAGATATGCAATGTTGGATTAAAATCCAACATATGGACTTGTATGTGTAAACAAACATGTAGAATCAAATAACAATAAGTTAATGGACTGTCATGTAATGCCCATAACTAAAGTGATCAATTCAAGTTTTATTGAGGGCATGTGCATAAAATGCAAAGGGAATAGTGCGGTGTTTAAAACATATGTGCAGTGACCTGTTTGGTGATTAACACTTCCTTGATGGGTGGAAGTGTAAATCACCCATGCAATTAGTGAGACTAATTGCATTTCTCTAAGGGGTTATGGTCCCCAAGAGAACCACCAACCCTAATCTCTGTGAACCCCCATCGTTAACCAGAGAATCTGGAGTGAGAGATCTCTTGAGAGGAAGAAGGAGGATGGCTGGAGAAGATCTTCATCTTCTTGTGCAGTCCATCAGGATTCGAGGTGGGATCTCTTGGATGACCTCTAACCATAGTCCTACTACTTAGATTCTAACATGAGCACAGGTATGTGTCTTTCCCACAAATATGACTAGGTCTAATTACATGTTTTGATAACTGATAACTAGATATCGCAAAGTCTTGTATACAAGAGAAGATAGACCTCTAAATTATTTTGATTCAGTATGTATATGTGCATATATCTGTGTAGATTAGATCATAAACTGATGTTGGTTAAAGAATCCCTTTCATATTCCAGAAAATGCACGAAACTAATATGTAACCGTCAACAAGTATCGGTACTAAAGTTTAATATCGGTACAAGTGAATCCCAGGTAAAGTACTGGGCTTCAGGTCTTCAGAACCTGTAGCTTACAAATACAGGTACTGGTGACCAGTACCGGTACTCGCTGTAGCTTACAAATACAGGTACTGGTGACCAGTACCGGTACTCGTTCGCTACAGGCAATTTGCCAGTACTCAACAAGTACCGGTACTCTTCATGAGTATCGATACTCGTTGAGACCAGTCGGGTCCTGGAGTGTTACCAGTACTCATGGAGTACCGGTACTTAGCATGAGTACCGATACATGATAAGTACTGGACGAGTACTCATTTGGACTTGTGTTCCAAACAGTAACACATGAGTACCAGTACTTGTCATCAGTACTGTTACCCATGCAATATGGAACCTACGACAGTATGTCATGAGTACCGGTACTAATACACCAGTACCGGTACCCAATCAACATAAAGTTCAATTGAGATTAAGATACAGGTCCATCCTAAGTCAGAGGTGCGTTAACTTTTGTTAAGCCCCTAAGGGTTTAAGGAATTACCCTGACATGCAAACCATTGAAAAAAATCTGAGACCACTTGTGAAAAAAACCATTGAAAAAATTTCGAGACTTAAGTTAGTTTTCCTTTATTATTGCATTGGCAAAAACTAGCATTTAAAGTACTTTTGAATTTCTCGATGACTATCCACTATTTCTACCATTTGAAAATTCTTAGAGTTGCAAAATCATGTAGAAGTGTTTAATGTAGGATTACAAATTGGTTATTAGAGCTTACAATAGAAAGAAAGGCACAAATCCAACCAACATAATTAACAGGACCAAGATACAAGATCATGCACTAAGAAGTAACTACCATCTCAGACTTATTGATCTAGAAGTATAAAAATTTAAAAATTCACCGTGCATATGCAAGTGCATATGCAAGTGCTGCTGGACCACTACGCTACAATAAAGCAAAGACTGTGTGAGAAGTCCACTCAACACACTGCGTTTTGCCAAAGGCAATGAAGAGGAGACTGCAACTTCATCTCCACCGTGAAATGCCTTATCTACATATGTTACAAAGAATAGTTGTGAAATGGAAAGAAGATTTGATCCAGAATATGCGAGACCAAAAATAACTTGTGCTTCTATGCTGTACAATCTTATCATTACTTTCGAGTTTCTAGTTACAGTAGCCTTCAACAAGGCAGTTGTAGACTCAACAAGCATGACCTGTATTTTTTGCATTTGAGAAAAATGAAAAAATAGAGCCAAAAAGTTCAAATAGCTAGAAACTAAACAGCTATAAACACAAATAACCAAAGAAATCCAGCCAAGCGTAAGTGTACAAGCCTAGAACTACAAGAGATATTTTTTATCTAAAAAAAATCATATTTTCAATAGTAACAAAAATAACAAAAAAAATATCTATTTCTTCAGGGGAATAAATGCTCACACTCCAATCTTGTATATTAATATTTGCATGACAATGATAAACCCAAAGGCATTGCACAAATTAATGCTTAATCAATTTCTCCATTGCTGTAGGTTCTCATATCTATGTTCTCAATAAGCTCAACAAAAGAACTCAATTAATGAAGAAAGATTACATGCCATAACAACAAACATCTTAAAAAATGCAACAACAAAAATAAAGATTTCGACCATAATAGCACTAATCTTGTATCTATCCTTGCTTTATCTTCATAATTGAAGGAAAAAAGATAAAAAAATTCAAATCAAATGCACCTTGCACTAGTAAAGTAAACAGAACAATCATTTGTATAAATCTCAACTACCTTATGAAGCCGTAACAAGCGATCCCTTAAAGCTCGATCATCCGTCCTCTCCACTAAAACTATTATGTGAAGGGAGGGATGGTGGTGGTGTCTAATGGTGGAGGAGGACGATGCGCAGGGAGAGACGATGGTAGTTGACGATCATGGAGGAGGGCAAGGGCAAGCAGGGAAGGAGGAGGATGAGGAAGAGGAGGGTCCTTAACAAGGAGGCAAACCTTGGCACTGGTGGTGGTCAAGCGATGATTGAGCAGTGACCATGAGGAGGAGCGGTGCTGGATGGAGCAATACTATCCCTTTTCCCTATATATATTTAAATTGTTACGACTCGAACCTGACTCCACGTGGATCCCAAGGTTGGGGCACCTCGACTAACCCAAGATTTAGTCATCCAATGAGAAATAAAATCACCAAGGCAAGCAATTCACATATGTGACATAGCTAGATCTTAATTGAAAATAGAAAACTGAAGAAAAGGCTGTAAGCAGTATCTCAAGAGGATAGTAAAACTTTCCACATAGCCATCACAACCAAAGCTGAGAATAGAAACGTAAAGAGTAATTCAAAACAAGAGTATTCACAATAGCAGAAGTAAAAATCCAACTACAGCGGAAAACTGAAGCTGAACTAAGGCTGGGCTCGACTAGGCCCAGCACCCTCTGCAGCAAGTGGTACCGGCTGCTCGCCTCCCTGACCTGAATATATGTGGCAACTGTCAGCAAAAGTTGAGTAGAGTGGCAAGTGCGAAATTAACTAATGTACTTAAATGTAAAAACACTAAGCATTTCAGGTAGTTATAAATGTTTCACACCAATTCATATTTTGTTCCATTTACTATTTTGAGTATTCTAACAAAGGGTCTTGGTATCTCTTGGTTCATCTGTTCCCTAATGGAACGATCTTGCTGCAGTTTTCCCTGCGATGCAGGACGTGCACGTGGTACTCTCTTGGCCGAGAGAACACTCCATGTTTGTCCTACACCCGGTCTACCACCCTGGGGTCATGGTCGAGACGTAGCGGTGACTACGACACGTGCGACTGACACGCGAGAAGCTGTCCTGCACTGGCACGCGGTCAGTCCTTTCCACTAACAGGTACGCTCTAAGTCGTACAGTACAGAGCAAAACAGGGGTCGAGCCCCTCACCAGTCTACGTACCCTCGCCCGACTATCCTGGTTGGCCCTGTGGGCCTAATAGGAGTCGGTGTAGGGAGGCCATTTTTACCCTGGGTCCCAACCCAAGGAAAGGCTAGCTCTCTCCCTACACAAGGGGTGATTAGCTCTCCTCGGTACGCACGTACACGAGGGCCAGCTCGCCCCCAAACTAGAGTCCAAGCAACAGTCGTCATACACTGTAGACGAGTTATTCCATCTTTATCAGAGTTTCATACCAAAACAGATAAGTTATTCTTCTAGTTCTCTAATGATGTGTAGGTAGTGGTGTAGTTATTGATGGAAATATCATTAGTGTCATTGTATTGAATTGTATGAATTAATTAACTAATTTTTACTGGTTTTATTCTACGTCGTTCACTGGGAGGCAGTTATTGATTTACATCACTCTCTAATTCCAAAATTATCCTTTAATTCCATAAAGAAATTTTGTGTATAATAAAGAAAGAATGAATGAATACTTGGCTTGATTGCTTACAAAGAATTAATTAAAATGCTTCCAAAAACTAATTAAAAACAAGCACCAAACACTTCATCACTATACTCTAAACTATCTCTTTATAAGTTATATTACTAATACTTACATAAAAGTACACTACCAACAAAGATTACATAGTATACTAATTTAATTTACTAAGCTGACACCTATAGTAACACATAAAAAAACTATAGTGACAGATGCAAACGTCGCTAGACCCCAGAAAAGCTATATACAAACTAAAAGAGAGAAACCAGGGTCTGTAGCGACGATTATAGCGACATCTTATTCTGTTAGTAAAGGTACAAAGTTATTTACATAAAAGTAAATGGTTGTACTACGTATATATATATATTATAATCCTTTGTATCTGTATTTTCACTCTCTCTTTACTATACGTATTTCTTCCTTCACTCTCTCTCTTTCCATGCTTCCTTTCTTCTTCTTTGCCTTATTCTACATTATACGTCTTCACAACACTACAACATATAGGTGATTAATTGCTGTCATTAACCCTCTTAATTAATCAAAAATGTGTTTAGTTTGAGGGTATGCTTTTCGAGGGATACACAGCACCCAGAGGGTGGGACCTGACCTCTGCTAAGCGTGTGTATTATCAAGCTCAGATTAGAGGGCCTCTCAGCCCGCGCACACACACACACCCGGGCCCCCGGCCCCAAATGCTCAGATTCATGCTCATGTATATGCTCAGAAGGTGTAAGGTTAGGTTGTTTCGGGCGCCCGACGCCTGTGACGACTGCGCCTTTGGTTAACAAATTCCATTTATACTGTAGCGCGCGCTCTTCAGCGCACGATGTGGCGCTATTCGAGCGCCGCATCTGTGCTGAAATTGCGTGCGCCTGCACGACAAAGGGAATTTTGGCCCTCAATTCGAGGGCCATAATTTATTTTAAAATAAAAATAGATTATGGGAAAATAAAATATTTATATAATACAATACAATTTACACTTGATTTGAAATTTTAATTGTATTTACTATATAAATAAATTAACTAAAATATACAGTTTATACGTACTGATTTTGATGTTTAATTCTTTAATTGCGTATAAATTAATTATTATATGGTCTAATTGACCTTATACAGAGTTAATATACATGTATAAGTATTTTATGGACATTTTTATTGTATTTTACAGATTTAATTTCCATTCTATTTACATTTAAATAGCATATTCTGAACTGTTTTATTTATAAATTAAGTTTAAATAATTTAATAAGATATAAATATGCTTCAATTAGCTTAAAGTACTTAAAGTACATTAGTCTAAATATACTGAATCGGTTTACTTAATTCTAACTCTAAATTACTAATTTATCTAATTTAATATAATAACTTAGCTATTAACTTAATAAATTAATTATTTATTATGTATAAAGACTTAAATTAAGGTACAGGATTTTATTTGTTTATAATCTACATATAAATATGTATATATAGTTTTATAGCTTAATACTGTTATTTATACTGTCTATTGATTTATTTAGTCTAAGAGTACATATAAGTTAGTTTAATTAATAAATAGTTATATAATTAATATATGTACAGTATAATCTAACTTAAATATCCAATTTACAGTATACAATATATACATAAGTTGTTTGTATAGTTTATATACATATGCTACTTATTTACATATATAACTTAGTATAAAGCTTATATTTACAAGAGTATACTTAATATACAAAGTACTTTTTAGGTATTTTTTGGAGTTTTTTCACTTTTTATGGTTCTTATACATATTATAGAGATAAGAGATGAGAAGGGAAGAATTAGACGAGGAGAAAGAGGTGTTTTTGATGTTTTTAGATATCACTTCTATTATTAAGTTTTATGGTAGACAAATCCATCGACTGGTAAATTCTACCAAGTTGGGAGTTCTGCATACCATGCAACTTGGTATGTAATTAGAGAACTTTCTGATCTTCAATCAGACAGTTTTATTTTAATTTTTTGGAATTTTTTCTAATTTTTATTGAATTTTCAATCTCATCCATCCTAAGCCTTTCAAAAGATTTCTAAGGGGTCCTAAAGGCTTAGGATGGATCCTAAGAGATCTGAAAAGGCATTGACTGTCTTACTTACAATCAATATGAAATTTGAAAGGAATTCTACCCATTTTAGCACACTGATCATTTTTTATTTCATTTAGTTCATGTGTTGGATAGTTAACTGCAAATGAACTAGCTGGCAAACTTTTAGAAGAAAAATAACAAGCATTCACAAAATTGAAATTCAATTACTTATATAGGAAAGCTTGTATACACAAGGAATACAATACAACTACGTGTTAGCTATCTTCAAACTACATTCTACAGGGTTTTTAAATTAGACTTTTTCTGCTACAATTTAAGACAACAGACACAGCAGCATCAAGGACTCTACACACCAACCCTGCAGCAAATCAGATTTCATTCCAGATGGCTTAACTGCTGCTGCAGTTAGTCCACCTGGAATGAAATCATATTTATGGAAAGAAGGGTAATGTAGCTGCAAGTGCAACAACTTTGCTGTGGCTCCGGGATTAAAACCAGAAATTCAGACTTACAAATTCCTAAACCCCATCTGACTAGGGTTTCACTTATCAAAAACACTCAATATTCCACTTCAAATGCAAGAACCCTTGTCAATAAATTCGCATCAGATTAAATCGGCAAAAACACCGATCTAACTCTTCCTAATGCTATAGACAGCATGTAGAAAGAGTTAAATCAATCAATTAAAATCCACAATTCAAATCCCAGATTCTGAAACCTTAAGGAGTATTGAGAACTCCTTAGGTTAAGAAATCATCAGTGCTCTCAACAAACACAAACTCATAAATACAAGATAGAACTTCAAATCACCACAGTGATTTTCCTTAGCTCTATCATGCATTCAATGCATTAAAATCCTCATAGAACTCAGATCAGATTATGGCTCTTTTGAGATGAATTCTGACATCAGAAACATCTCAGATTCCTTGCCAAACAATGAATAAAAATAAGAATTCTTCAAGTTGTCAGATCCAAACAGTCAAAACCCAATTGAGTAAAAATCTTTGAAATCTGAGTTAAAGAAAAATCTGACAAACTGATCACTTTTTAGCTCAGATTAGGGGCTTTTGTGATAAAAAATGAGGTGAATGGGAAGCCCCTAATGTGCTTTTTGACGCCAATTTCAGATCTGAGGTTAACAACCAATCAGATTTGAAATTAGGTCTGAATGAATGGGTGAATTGAGAGAAACAAATCGTGGAAATCAGAAGCGAATATGGAAAACATGGAGAGGGAGAGAATTCATGATCATGGACTGTGTGAAACCATCCCCTCTGATCTGGAATGATCAGAGGAGGTGAGGGGGGGAAATTCTAGTCTAAATCTACTGCTACAGCTACACTATCATAACAGCGAAATTAAACACTACAAATTACTTGAATTCTACTCTAAACCTACTTAGCTACAGCTACAACTAATTTGCAGAATGATAAATCTACTCCAACCGGAAGAATGGGACCTATGGGTCCTTAGTCGGTGGCTAACGAGGAAGAGGGGAGGAAGATGACTCAAGCGGAGGGAAGAGTCTGCTAGTGAGGCTCCAGGGTCATCCTCAAGTGCTATGTGGCCCTTAGCGACGAGGAGGTCGAGAAGAAGGCGGAGATTTCATAGCCGGTGGCTGTGAAATCAGAGATTTGGTGGGGAGGAGAAACTAGAGTGGACTAATGATCGCTAAGAGATGTAGGAGAGAGTGATCCTTTGCGCGCGCGACCATTGAGGTGCTTAAGTAGCAGACTCAGTGGCTCAGATCACCACGCGGGTGAGGATAGCTGATGAGGCAACAGACGGCAGGGATGAGAGGAGAGGGGCACGTGGCGATCTAAATCAAAAACTAATCGTCAGATGGGATCCAGGGAGAGGGGTGAGTGTACGTGCCGATTCGCGCGAAGCTTCTATTCAGATCCAACCGCAGATCAAAATCGTGAGAGACAACAGACAGCCGAGATTTGCCGTGTTCTTCACGCACTACAGTGCATGCGAACAGCAGCAGACGTATCTCGAAATGTCAGGAAAATTGCAGGGAAAACCCCTGCGCGAAGGGGTAGAAAAGTTGCTTGCAGGCCCATAAGTGAAGAGAATTGCAACAGGATGGACCCTGCAGCCTTTCAAAGGGGTCCCTACGGTTTACAAGTAGGTCCAAAAAGGATTTTTAAAGATAAGAATGTGATGCATGAAGGACCTAAGTGTAAACTCTATATTACAAGGCCTAAATGATGTCCAAATGCCTTCAAATTTTTATATGTGCTTAATTGAACATTTGAGAAATTAATTGTACTTTTGATTTGGCCTTTTAAACTTTTTTATGCGTTCAATTAACGAATGGATCACCATTTGTCCTTTATCTTCAGAATATCTCGTTTTGTAACCTAATTATGCAATTTTAACACAGAATAAAGGTTTTAGGTCTTTTTCTTTGATTCCTACACTTAACCCTTTTTATTTGTTAATTTGATGTTGTTTAACCCAGTGACTAGCTTAACTTCAACTTTTTAGCTATGATGAGTAGCCACTCACCATTCTCCACAGGATTCATTTATAATTCCTTTAATTTTGGTTCACATACCCACGAATTAACATGCATCTCTATTCATATTTAGATTCCAAACATGGAAATAACAATTAGATGCATTACAGTAGAAGCATTTATCTCAACCGTTATGGTTATCACTCTCTCACAACAAGTATTAATCATTCTTCACATGTATATAACAAGTTATAGCTCATAAATTAAGAGTTAGGGCATGCAGATGTGTGTCTCTAAGACAAAGTAGTTATCGATTTCATTCACTAAACACATTTGCAGAATCTTAATAATTCATTAAGTAGCTACTTGTAACATGCATTCAAAACAGAACTAAACACATTGGGACAAGATGACCACTCTACCTAGGGGTACAGGAGGTAAGGGGGCACGAGTGGCAGATCCCGACGCCTCTGCAGGTCCCGTACGCGCCACAGACTTGGGGCCTACACTAAATTAATGGTCAAATTGGGCATCAAACACGTTGTCTGATTTTTTTCAATATACAAAATTAGCTCAAAACATTCTAGAAAAGGTCCTAAAATGTAGGAAAATTCGAGAGCTTTCCAATGATACCTTGGTTGCGTGATTTTGACCCCGTTTGTGTCCTGGCCTAGAAACCCTCCATGGTTCGCTTGAATTGGGCCAGGTTGGTTGGTCTGGCTGGACCGACCGCCCTCTGCAGAAGGCGTGCACTCCCTGCGGCTATCAGATGTCTAGAGTGAGTCCCAGACGTCTTAAACACTCGCAGAACCCCCACCTAAAGTTCTTGCTCCCCCTCCATTGTTTGCTGTTAGTCCCAGTTGTTCGAGACTTTACCCGGATGTCTAGTACTACCCTCAAACGTCCAAAAATGCCTTTGATGCCATGCACGTATCTCCCCACGCGAACTTGCTTTGCGCAAGTGCTGATTCCCCACGTAGCTTACTCCTTGAGGTCATCCCTGCCGCAGGCACTTCTGACAGGCAGTGTGTTACGACCCAGTTCCCGAATCCCTACAGGACACGAGAATCGGACCGACTCTACTGATCCCAAGACCCAGTTGTCCAACGAGAAAGTTACCAAAAAGCAGTAAAATAAACCACATTCATCATGCAAGTAACTAACAGTAACAAAAGTACAGCAGTAAAGAAAAGAACTACTCCAGTACACACCACCACAACAGTAGAGAATTAAAAACAGGTACAGAAATATGAAGTTTACAATAAAAGAGTACAAAGGTGTAACAGAATACTTACTACTACAGAAAAATGGGTACAACAAAAGTACAACTATTGGGCTCTACTAGGCCCAGCACCCTCCGCAGCCGTAGGCTCTGGCTGCTCAACACCTAGTCCTGAAAAAGGTGATAAATATGACATGTCAGGGAAACGCTGAGTAGAGTGGCAACCAGCTAGCTAAGAAAGACAGTAAAGGTGGATAAGTAACTGTTGTTTTGAATTTCTTTCTTTATCTCTCTATTTACTCTTTCTTGATTTATTTTTCATGTCTTTCTCTTGATCTCGAATGTTCCTTGTGGGAACGATCTTGATTGCAGTCTTTTCCGAAAAGTAGAAGTAAACGTGGTGCTCTCCTGGCCGGGAGAGTCCCCCGTGGTGATCCTACCCTCAGTCAACCACACCCTAGGATCTATCATTTAATCTAGTTTTCAGGTCTTAGGATTCATGCCATACCCTAGAATATATCATTCAATCTAGTTTTCAGGTCCTAGGATTCATGCCATACCCTAGGATCTATCATTTATTTCAGAGATGCATTAATGTTTGTAATTAACTAAGGGGAGACACTCTACCCGCAAAATCGGGAGTAATGGGGGCATGATTGGCAAGTCCATGTGCCTGCGCAACCCCCAAAGTCGCAACAGAATGAGGTCCTAACACAAGGATTGATCACAAGGAACCACTCAGAATAGGATAAAAGTATTTCAAACAAGTAGAGGAACTAATTCTGAGAATAACAGAATCTTAAACGCGGAAATCGGACCTCGAACGGACCCTAAACGGATAAAAAATGAAACTCTGACTTAAATCAAATGTCTGGAATACCTTCCAGACGTCTTAAAAAGTGGTCCAGGTCATACCTCACTTTGCGTTGCTCCTTAGACGTCTAGGGATCTTGCTGAATCGTCTGGACCCAGTTGCAGACGTCCGACCACCTCTCCAGACATCTGGAGATGCTCTCCGCTGTCTGGTGCCGTGCCCAGACATTTGAACTGCGTGGGAGGGCATGTCCCTACGCCTTCCCAAAATGAAACCTGCACGCACGACGAAAACCTCCTCAACACGACACATCTCATAACCTTGGCGGAATGGCCTGCATGGCCGTATCTGCAAAAGGTGGTAGAGGAGGAAATATGTACCTCTCGGTCGTTTGGAGCTCCCTCTAGACGTCGCCTGCGTCATCTGGACGTAGGTCCATACGTTTGATTCTGGGAAAAATTCCCAAAATTAGAACCTCCTCGTCTTCTTCTTTCTGCGTGCGAGCTCGCCACGCAGCCGCTCGTCTGCTGCTCGAGCTGCAGCAGCACCATGGGAGATCTCCCCAGCACGACGCTCCTCCGCGCGCACGCTGGCCGGCCTCGGGCTGCTTCGGTAGGCTCTCTCTCTCTTTCTCGCGTGCTCTCCCTCTCGCTGCACCTCTCCTCTCCGCATTGCACCCGGCAGCAGCTGCTGCCCTCGCTCTCGCTCTCGCGCTCACGTTGGAGGAAGGAGAAGAAGGGTGGATGTGGTGAACGAGGGAGAGGGGTATTTGTAGGAGTGGGGGAGGGCGTTTGTTGGTCGGCGAGGGGAGAGAGAGAAAGAAGAGGGCGGCGGGTTTTAGTCTGCGCGCGGCATGCGTGCAGACTCGCGATCGTATGCATGCAAAAATTTATTTTTAGAGTTCTAGGAAGGCGTCCGGATGTCTGACCAGACGTCTGGACCAACTCCCAGACGTCTTAAAGTGTATTTGATGTCTGAGGTCTTAACAACATAACAAACTCAAAGGAAGTTTCGTCCCCGAAACTTGCGCTAACTAGGGTGAGGAAAAAGAACAATATACGCATAACAAACTCAAAGAGGACCGAAGGCGGTCCGAAAAGACGTACCCTCAAAGAGCTCTGGGTACCGCTCCCGCATCATCGCCTCAGGCTCCCAGGTAGCCTCCTCGTACCACTGGCTCCTCCACAAGACCTTCACCAGGGGTACTTGCTTCCGTCTCAGACTCCGAACGGTTCTGTCGAGAATCTGCACTGGCCGCTCGGGGTAGGTCGACGTACCCACCTCGACGCTCTCGTGGCTCAGGATGTGACTGGGATCGACGACGTACTTTTTGAGGTTGGACACGTGGAACACGTCATGCACACCAGAAAGCTAGGGAGGAAGGGCAAGCCTGTAAGCAACGGGTCCAACCCGCTCCAGGACCTCAAAGGGTCACACGAACCTCGGTGCGAGCTTCCCTCTCACCCCAAAACGCTGCAGGCCCTTCATGGGCGAAATGCGAAAGAAGACGTGGTCCCCAACCTCAAACTGCACCTCTCTGCGTTTCCGATCTGCATAGCTCTTCTGTCTGCTCCTGACAGTGCGGAGTTGCCTGTGAATCTACTCGATCACCTCCTGACTCTGCCGGATCAGTCTGGGGCCAACCTCCCTCTTGGTCCCCACCTCAACCCAACTCAAGGGTGCCGTACACCTTTGTCCGTACAAAGCCTCTTATGGTGCCATGCCGATGCTTGAGTGATAACTGTTATTACATGCAAACTCCGCCAGGGGCAAGTGCTCCTCCCAAGAGCCCCTCCAGTCCAGTACACAAGCACGCAAAAGGTCCTCAAGCGTATGTATCGTGCGCTAAGATTGTCCGTCCATCTGGGGGTGGTATGTTGTACTGAACCTCAACCCATCCCCAGGGCCTGCTGAAACTCAGCCCAAAACTGGGACGTAAAACGGGTATCCTGATCAGATACGATCTCCTGCGGAACTCCGTGTAGACGTACCATGTCGCGGATATACCTCTCTACCAACTGTGTTGGTCCCAAGGTGACTCGGATTGGCAAGAAACATGTCTTCTTCGTCAATCTGTCAACGATCACCCAGACTACGTCGTGTCCTCGTTGGGTAACGGGCAAGCCCACCACCAAGTCCATGGTGATGCTCTCCCACTTCCACTTTGGCATTGGAAGTGGCTGCAACGCCCCTGCAGGCCTCTAATACTCGGCCTTCACCTACTGGCACACTAAACACTGCTGTACGAATTCACCTACATCCCGCTTTATTCCCCTCCACCAAAAATCGCGTCTCAAATTATGGTACATCTTTGTGTTTCCGGGATGTATGGTGAGCCTGGAACCGTGTGCCTCTGTCAGGAGCTCTCTCAATAGCTCCTCGTCCCTGGGAACGCACAAACGTCCCCTCATGTGCTGTACCTGGTTTGTAAAAGAGAAGTCCCCAGGGTCTCCTGACAGTACCTTGTCACGCAACGACTGCAAGTACGGGTTGGCCATCTATCCAGTGATGATGTAGTCTATCAGCTCTGGCCTCGTCTGTCGTGTCATCGTTACTGCCCCATAGTGCCCCAGTAACTCTAGGGGCCGCTAGATGCCCATTTCTTCCATGAGGCTCCAACTTTGCGCTTGTAAACTGACCAAGTGGGCGGGCACCTTCCGGCTCAAGGTGTCAGCCACCACGTTGGCCTTTCCCGGGTGGTAGGAGATGCTGCAGTCATAGTCTTTCAAGAGCTCCAACCAACGTCTCTGTCTCATGTTGAGATCCTTCTGATCAAACAAGTATCTGAAGCTCTTATGATCTGTGAAAATCTCAAAGGTCTCACCGTACAAGTAGTGCCTCCAAGTCTTCAGTGAGAAGACAACAACTGCCAGCTCCAGGTCATGGGTAGGGTAGCTATGCTCATGGGGCTTTAGTTGCCGCGAAGCGTAAGCGACAACGTGACCCCTCTGCATGAGCACACCCCCTAATCCCTGCAAAGAGGCGTCTGTGTACACAACGAACCCCCCACTACTGTCTGGGATGGTGAGCACGGGAGCCAAAGTAGCCTCTCCTTCAGCTCCTGAAAACACACCTCACAAGCGTCTGTCCAAGAAAAGGGCACGTCCTTCTGGGTCAGCTCTGTCATAGGACGTGCAATCTGCGAGAAGCCCCTGATGAATCTCCTGTAGTAGCATACCAGTCCCAAGAAACTGCGGATCTCGGTAACAGTACGCGGTTTCTCCCACCTGAGCACTGCCTCAATCTTGGCTGGGTCCACAGCCAAGCCATCCCCGGAGATCACATGACCCAAGAAGGTCACCTCCCTCAAACAGAACTCACACTTGCTGTATTTGGCGTATAGCCTACATCATCTCAGTGTGTCCAAAACCATCCGCAAGTGCTGTTCGTGCTACACTTGATCTCGAGAATAGATGAGCACATCATCAATGAATACCGCCACGAACTGGTCCAAGTACGGTCTGAACACCCGGTTCATCAAGTCCATGAAGGCAGTGGGGGCATTGGTCAGCCCAAACAGCATGACCAAGAACTCGTAGTGTCCGTACCGAGTGCAGAAAGCTGTCTTGGAGATGTCTGCCTCCTTGATCCTCAACTGGTGGT
The DNA here is from genome assembly GCA_037157565.1 of Thalassia testudinum. Lineage (NCBI taxonomy): Eukaryota > Viridiplantae > Streptophyta > Magnoliopsida > Alismatales > Hydrocharitaceae > Thalassia > Thalassia testudinum. The sequence continues at coordinate 155,637,984 of JAZHRO010000031.1, forward strand.
ATCCAGACCTCAAGTCTATCTTGGAAAATATCGTGGCACTTTGCAGCTAGTCAAACAAGTCATCAATCCTCGGCAGAGGATACCTGTTCTTGATGGTAACCCTATTCAGCTGTCTGTAGTCCACTCAAAGGAGTAGGGTACCATCCTTCCTCTTTACGAACAATACCGGGGCTCCCTACGGAGGCGCACTGGGCCTCACAAAGCCCTTCTCCATAAGGTCCTGCAACAGAGACTTGAGCTCTCGCAGCTCAAGTGGTGCCATCCTGTACGGTGCTATAGAGATGGGGCTGGTCTCCCGTACCAGTGAGATCTCAAACTCGATCTCACGCTCGAGCGGTAGTCTTGGCAACTCATCTGGGAACACGTCGGGGTACTCTCTGACCATCGGGATACTCTGGAAGTTTGCCACAGGGATGGGCTCTACCACCACACAAGCCAGAAAGCCCTCACACCCCTGGCCCAAAAGTCTCGCCACCCGAAGTGCAGAAATGCACCTGAAGCCTCCGTCCACTGGCTGTCCGTGGAACTCGAAAGAAGGCAACTCCGGTATGGAGAAGACGATCTTTCTCTCAAAGCAGTCCACCAAGGCGTGGTAAGCGAACAGCTAGTCCATCCCCAGAATCATGCCAAAGTCCTCCATCTGTATCATGATCAGGTCAGTGGGAAGGCTGTGTCCTCCAACACTGACCTCACAACCCGTGTACACCTCCTCAACCATAAACAGCTGACCACCCAGACCTCTGATTATGAACGGATCCTCTAACAACATACAGTCCTGCCCCAAACTAACAACAAAATTGGCAGCGACAAACGAGTGCGTAGCGTCGGAATCGAAAAGTGTGTAAACAAGTCTACCGGAAACTGAAACCATACCTGCTACCATTGATCCTGAAGCTCTGGCATCACTTTGTGTCAGGGCGTTGATACGCCCCTCAGCCCTAGGTGCGGACGAAGCAGCCATACTTTGCATTGGACGGGTAGCCACCGGCTGGTACCCTCCCCGCGACTGCTGTCCTCCTCCTCGCACCTGGAAACCGTGGCCTCCTGCTCGCCCTCCAGTGCTCGACGCGGGAAGCATCTGCTGAACTCCAGCCCTAGACGGGAAGTCCCTCCTGATGTGGCCCGACTGGCCACACTGGTAGCAAAGGGGGACTCGACTCCTACCCTCAGTGGGTCCTTGCTGACGGCTAAGCGGGGGTCCGGTGCTAACAGCTGGCCCCTGTCGGGGGCCCCCAAAGGCCACTGATGGCCCCGCAAAGTGCGACGGCTCTCCTGCGGGCGCCATGTGCCTCCTCTCTCGTCGGCCCTGTGAGAAGTCTGGCTGTTAGGGCCTCTTCTGCCCGCTGTCAGTGTCACGTGCGGACGGGTTGGTCTCTTCATACGTCATAGCTGCCTCTACCACCCTCGAGAACGTAGGTAGCTTCAGGGGTTTGACATACCCCCGAATAGCGGGTTGGAGCCCCTCGGTGAACCTCCAAAGGCGCTCCTCCTCGGTAGCCACGGCTGTCGCTGCGAAACGAGACAACTCCAGGAAACGCGTGCGGTACACGCTCACGGTCATCGTCCCCTGGCAGAGAGTGTGGAACTCCCACCTCATCTGGTCCTGCCATGTCTGGGGGAAGTACTGCTCGCAGAAGAGGGTGACGAACTGGTCCCAAGTCAGCTCATCCCTCTCCTGACCTCTGACCGCCCTCCACCACCTGTGTGCCACGCTCTCCAGCTGGTACGTGGCAAAGGCCACGCGGCACTCCACAGGGGGGCGAAGGGTGTCAAAAACCTTCTCAATCTACTTAAGCCAGTCCTCTTCCTCGGTCGGGTCCTCATCCCCCTTGAAGGAGGGTGGGCTTTAGCTTTCGGAACTGCCCAAAAAACTCGTAATGGTGTTGAAGTGGAGAAGCTGGTACGCCTCCAGGTAAAGAGGCCTCGTGCTCGGAAGTGCTGGAGGAAGGTGGGGGTGGTGGAGGCCCACCCTCTCCCCCGCATCCAGCGCCATGTCCTTCTCGTGGTCCCATGGAGGACTCCCCCTCCGCAGCTCCAGGGAGAGGTGCTCGTGGTGGCGGGTGAAGCTCCTCTCGCACGATGTCCCGTATCAGCTGGGCGAGGTCCTGGGCCTGAATGCCCGGGAGTAGTGGCTGGTCCACTGAGGCATCGGGTTCAATGCGCCCGCCCCTCCGACCTCGTCCTCGGCCACGTCCGCGGCCCGCTTTGCTACCTCCTCGTCGAGGTATCTCCTTCAAGGAGACGCGAACACGGAACAGAAAAGGCGTCAATACTAACCGATATTCAACGAAGGAACCTTAAAACAGATGTCAAAAGGTACATTGTGGTGGCTACTCTAGTTACAAGCATGTGAATTGGTTATTTTCCTGCCAGTTGGTTCACTTCCCGGGATGACCTTGCTCTAATACCATCTTGTTACGACCCGGTTCCGGAATCCCTACAGGACACGAGAATTGGACCGACTCGACTGATCCCAAGACCCAGTCATCCAACGAGAAAGTAACCAAAAAGCAGTGAAATAAATCACATTCATCATGCAAGTAACTACAGTAACAAAAGTACAGCAGTAAAGAAAAGAACTACTACAGTACACACCACCACAACAGTAGAGAATTAAAAACAGGTACAGAAATATGAAGTTTACAATAAAAGAGTACAAAGGTGTAACAGAATACTTACTACTACAGAAAAATGGGTACAACAAAAGTACAACTACTGGGCTCTACTAGGCCCAGCACCCCCTGCAGCCGTAGGCTCTGGCTGCTCAACACCTGGTCCTGAAAAAGGTGACAAATACGACACGTCAGCGAAACGCTGAGTAGAGTGGCAACTAGCTAGCTAAGAAAGACAGTAAAGGTGGACAAGTAGCTGTTGTTTTGAATTTCTTTCTTTATCTCTCTATTTACTCTTTCTTGATTTATTTTTCAGGTCTTTCTCTTGATCTCGAATGTTCCTTGTGGGAACGATCTTGATTGCAGTCTTTTCCGAAAAGTAGAAGTAGCACGTGGTGCTCTCCTGGTCGGGAGAGTCCTCCGTGGTGGTGCTACCCTTAGTCAACCACCCTAAGGTCGCTGATAGACGTAACGGTGACTACAGCACGCACGATAAACACACGGGTAGCTACCCCGCACTGGCACGCGGTCAGTCGTTTCCGTTAATGGGTGCACCCAAAGCACAGCACGGAACCAGTATAGGGCAGAGCCCTCTTAGTAACAGGGGTCCAGCCCCTCCACAGTAACCAAATAAGGGTCTTGCCCCTCCACAGTCTGCGCACCCTCGCCTGACTACCCTGGTTTGCTTAGTGGGCCTAACAAGTTGGTGTAGGACGGCTAGCTGAACCCTGGGCCCCTTGGGGTGGATAGCTCCCTCCCTACACTAGTAGCTCTCCCCGGTACGGTGTACACAAGGGCCAAAAGTCGGTACAAAGTCGCCAGACCTAACCCCGGGTCCCTGGGGTGGCTAGCTCTGCTCTGCACTAAATAGGGGGACAGTCGCTCTCCTTGGTACTCCGTACTCAGGGGCTAGCTCACTTCTCCAGTTCCATTCTATTTATTTTCGAGGAGCTCTACTCCTAATTCCCCGTAGGGTTCATGCTCATATTCCTCAAGCCATACCATACTAGGTTTCATCATTTTAGTTTTATTCGCATATAGCCCGTGTTTCCAACATTTAATCACAATTTATGTACAAGCAGCTCGAATTTAGTTTCCAAACAACAAGAATTTCATGTAGCAGTTACTAGCAAATGTACTCTACATTTCATAGGCTGTTGTTATCCAATTACAGGAAATTATCATTACTTATCAAAGACTGCAATTCAGGTATTCAAGACATTCGTTTCAGTGTTTCTATTCCTAGGATTCATGCCACACCTTAGGATCTATCATTCAATCTAGTTTTCAGGTCCTAGGATTCATGCCATGCCCTAGGATCTATCATTCAATCTAGTTTTCAGGTCCTAGGATTCATGCCATACCCTAGGATCTATCATTTATTTCAGAGATGCATTAATGTTTGTAATTAACTAAGGGGAGCCACTTTACCCGCAAAACTGGAAGTAATGGGGGTGTGATCGGCAGGTCCACATGCCTCCGCAACCCCCAAAGCTGCAACAGAACGAGGTCCTAACACAAGGATCGATCATAAGGAACCACTCAGAACAGGATAAAAGTATTTCAAATAAGTAGAGGAACTAATTCTGAGAAGAACAGAATCTTAAACGTGAAAATCGGACCTCGAACGGATTCTAAACGGGTCAAAAAGGACAACTCTGACTCAAATCAGACGTCTAGAATACCTTCCAGACGTCTTAAAAAGTGGTCCAGGTCATACCTCACTCTGTGCTGCTCCTCAAACGTCTAGGGATCTTGCTGAATCGTCTGGACCCAGTTCCAGACATCCGACCACCTCTCCGGACATCTGGAGATGCTCTCCGCCGTCTGGTGCCATGCCCAGACATCTGAACTGCGTGGGAGGGCGTGTCCTCGCACCTTCCCGAAATGAAACCTGCACGTGCGACGAAAACCTCCTCAACACGACACGTCTCAGAACCTCGGCGGAACGGCCTACATGGCCGTATCCGGAAAAGGAGGTAGAGGAGGAAATATGTACCTCTCGGTCGCCTGGAGCTCCCTCCAAACGTCGCCCGCGTCATTTGGACGTAGGTCTAGACATCTAATTCTGGGAAAAATTCCTAGAATCAGAACCTCCTCGTCTTCTTCCTGCTGCGTGCGAGCTCGCCACATAGCCACTCGTCCGCTACTCGGGCTGTAACAACACCAGGGGAGATGCCCCCAGCACGACGCTCCTCCGCGCGCATGCTGGCCGGCCTCGGGTTGCTCCGGCAGTCTCTCTCTCTCTTTCTCGCACGCTCTCCCTCTCGCTGCACCTCTCCTCTCCGCACTGCACCGGTAGCAGCTGCTGCCTCGCTCTCGCTCTCACGCTCACGCTGGAGGAGGGAGAAGACGGGTGGATGTGGTGAATGTGGGAGAGGGGTATTTGTAGGTGTGGGGGAGGGCATCTGCAGGTCGGTGAGGGGAGAGAGAAAAAGAAGAGGGCGGCGGGTTTCAATCTGCGGGTGGCACGCGCACACACTTGCGATCATACACATGCAAAAATTTATTTCCAGACATCTGGGAAGGCGTCCAGACGTCTGACCAGACGTCTGGACCAACTCCCAGACGTCTTAAGGTGTATTTAATGTCTCGGGTCTTAACACAGTGTCTCGAGTCTCGTGTGTTCGTTGACGTCTGAAGCATGCCGCGGCCGTCCGCGGAGCCCCTCAGCCATTTGCAGGGTGTTGCGGACGTTCGATGCTCATGAAACTTTCCCCTGTTTCACACATCAAAGGCGTCGTGATAGTAGCTGCAGCGCCTTGCACCGTGCGCTCCTTGCGCTGCGCGCTGTTGCAACCTCCCCCCCACCCCCTTATCTCTCATCTTCCCTCTCCCTCACTCTTTGCCGCTCTCCCTCTCCCTCACATTCTCCCTCTCCCTCACTCACTGTTTGCAACGGGGAAAGGGGGTAGGGCACGTCGCTTGAGGTGGTGTGTGGGTGGGGGGGGTTTAAAGGGTAGCGGGTAGGGTTTTAGGACTCATGGGGTTTCGGGAAAATTGCAAAAACAATCCTAGGTTTTTAGAGTTGTTTACGTGGGGTCAAAAAGGTGAGAGGTAGGAGTGTAAAATTTACGTTAAGCCCCCTATGGGCTAAAATAACCCAGATAGGGTCCCTACATGGATTTCCTGGTACACGAAATTTTACGCCAATGCCCCTAATGTTTAGGAAAAATCCAAATGGCCCCTAGAGATGGTCATTTCATATATATATATATATAGGGAAAAGAAAGCATACAGGTAACCTACACGTAAGTTACATGCAGATGTAGTAATATTTTTTATTATGAGTAATATTTTTGACTGAAAATTTGAACATTAAGATCACTTGATATGAACATGTTATACAATAAATTTGAAGTTAATTCAACACTCCTAGCACCTACATCCACTAGGGTTAAATTTTGTAATACTTAGGCCGTAAAAAATGAGTCATATTCAATGCAGGTGTTACAAGTGTTGGATTAGCTTTAAATTTGGTACATAATTTATTTATAGAAAGTGATCTTAATCCCTAAATTTTTAATTTAAAATATTATTCATGATAGGAAATATTGTACACCTATACATGCCCAACCCCATACATATATATATACACACACACTTTCGAGAAGGTAAATATAATGAGTATGAAATTTGATCTTATAACCTCTTATGTAAATGGAATACACAATTACAGAGTTAAATAATCTAAATATTGTGAAAAAGCAAATCTTCCTTGGTGAAGTTGATTAGAAAGAAATTGACATTTCTTCATTGTATTAATTGTTTGAATCTTCAAAATGTTATATTAATACATGTCATATCTGTACTAAAAGTTTTAGGGGTAGGCAATTATTTACTGTCATTGCTTCTAACTTTGGCTATGAATTACTGTTTTCAAGAAATTTTAAAGATTTAAAGATTTAAACCAATTAATATAACTTGGGATGTAGTCTGAACAAAAATTAAGAGAGGACATAAAATAGAGTGGTAGCATATAAACATTTGTAGTATTTTACTAGAAACTAGCTTTTCAAAATTAGTTTGAAACATTATTTTGTTGCAATTGTCTTAATTTTATGTTTATATATAAATATAAAAATTTAGTTGTTTAAGTGGTCACTTTCTACTTTATGTTTTGAGCATTTGTACTAGGAGAGTTTCGAGAGTACTCTTGTACCAAATTTTCTCCATTTCATAATGAAAGTTGAGGGTTAGATCTCCTCTACCTACACCTTTATTGGTTGCATTGAATTATTGATCTTTTAAGTGTTCTTGTGATTCTCTTGTGCAATCTCTTGTGCTACATTCATCTACTTGATTGGTCCCCTCCATCTAGACCTGGGAGGAATCATAGGGATCTTGTCTAACCAATTCTCTCTAGCTATCTTTATTCCATATTATGAACTCCTATCTAGCTTGTCAATTCTTGAATATTCACCTTGATTTGATGAATAACCATTTTCTCACTCTTGTTCCTCTACATTTTTAAGTTACCTCAATTCCTTAACCATCTTATTCACCCAAATCTTGCTTGTATGTGACCCTATCTTCATTTTATCTTTTCAAAAATATGCTTGCCACCCTTGGTAACCAAGCTTTTAGCTGACCAAGCTAGTAAATATTGTTTTCTCTTATTTATTTTCGTGTCTTTTCTTTCTTTTTCCATCTCACTCTCTTAATTCCTCTTTTTACCTTAATATTAGTGCTTATTAACTTATCATTGGTTACATTTTAAAGCTAGATAATTTGTGGGCATTAAACTTTTAACTTCATGATTTGTTTATTTTTTCCAATTATGCATTTTATTTTTTTATTTAATAATACAACTTGGATCTGAAAGGGACAAATAATAGCAATTAGTAAAAGATTTTTCTATCCTTGTTAAAGAGTCGTGACACATATCTTAACATGACAAACAATGCAGCAAACGGAATAAGGAGATGACAAAAAAGTTTTTTAGACACAATTACACAAGCCAAGCTTTCCCTACAAAACGTACCACCCTCGAGATTGCAATAATCACCAAACCTTGGTAAGACGGTGAAGGCAAGCTATATGTCATCAATCAAATGCAATAAGAAAAGATCCTATTTTCATGCAACAATGGCTACTTTAAAGTTGGATTCTTGACATCATTCAATGAGAGGAGGCCATCTCAACAATAGGCATAGGTTCCAAAGAATGGCAAGATAAATAAAGATAAAATTATCTCAAACGCAAGATGGTTTTATCAAAAATGGAAGTCAAGGAGGAAAACCAACACTCAACTCAACTTATATGATTGAATAATATAAGGATTTTAAATAAATGACGTTGCGAACATCAGAAATTATGTGATTGCCATCGTATTCTCAATATTGCTTTTTGTGTGATAAAAAATGTGACGTTTAGCTTCGTTAAAGTTGACAGTGTTGGATCTAAAAGTAAGAAAATTTTACTCATTTTACCCTTAATTCTTTTTTTTTCTCTCCCCCACCCTCTTCCACCTCCTCCTTCCTCCTCCCTCCACCTTCCCCTACCACATCTCACTGAACAAGGATGGACCTTGCCACACCTTAATGAATGCCAAGTCTTCCGCACCTCACTACACCTCATTAGACTTGTGAAGCAGAGGTCAAAGGTTGGATGAGGACCTCTCCGAACCTCATTGATGCAAGTATGTTTACATTACATAAGATGTCTATTTATGCATGCTCTTAAGCATAGAATTGCATTGCATACTATAAATATTGCATAACATGCATCATCTTGCATTTAGATTAGTTTGAATAAAATGGAGGTTAATTGTCACCTTTTATGTTTAGGGACAAAGCAAAATTTTTATCAGAGCCTCGGATCGAAGATCCAACCATACAGATGTGATCAGGGCGACGATTGGAGTTCAACGACTCCAAGATCGCCCTAATCAGACATTTGTAGCATCAGATAGAGATTGAGTAACTCTAGAAGATCAAGGGCCAAGATGGTGTGAATCTGCACTTCAAATAACAAATCTGACCGCATGGATGGATTCGGATCGATGATCACATCCTAACGACGCGAAAATCGACTTAATCCGACACCCGTGGCACCATCTACATCATCCAGAAGATGGATGGCCAAGATGGCGCCACGTGGCACCATCTCGACCGCCCAATCAACCGCACGGATCAGCTGAAGGCCTCCGCATCAACCCTTCCCCGTCATTGGATCAAGATCCAACGGCTGCGACGTGCCTACGCTTAAGTTAAGCGCCCGACACAAATGTGCCTACAACGCGTTGGTCGAGCGCTCTAATGCGAAGCGCAGGCGCACATTCGAGCCTCGCCGCACAGCAATTGGAGTGGAGGCACGTGCCCGATTGACCGCACGATCGCGATCCAGCAGCCATGTGCGCTCAATCAAGATGATGCACCCACGCACGCTCGCGCGTAATGCGGGATCGCACGCATATACGCACGCTGAGGAGGTGGGCGAGGGCGCATCTCAGCCGTTCGATCTCGCTATCGAACGACCGAGATTTAAGGAACGTGGAAAGGCATTGAGCGCTAAGGAGGCGAGTAGGCGTCGCCCCACTACGGCCACGATGGGGCTTTAGCGACGGTTTTATTCGTCACTAAAGACCCCTGATTTAATGTTTTTCAAATTAAAATGACCAAATTATCCTCACTCCTTGCAACTATAAAAGGAGATCCCCTCCACACGAAATTCTCATCACTTCCTTCTCTCCTCTACCTCTTTAAAGCTCAAGAGAAGCTTGTCCCACACCCGGGATGCTCCTCGCGAGATAAAGTCAAATTTTCGCTCTCATTTCGGAAGTGGATCCCGCGACGATGACGATATGCTGCCTTATTCTCGTTCCTCCTGCCTCGACCTCCTTCTTCCCGCTCCGTCCTCCGTCCAGGCGGCGTCTCGTCCGGCTCATCCTCCAAGCGATTGTTGAGGAGGATAACTTCTCTCTCCCATTCATCTTTACAGCTTTCTAGAGTAGAATTTTCCTACTTTCTAGTGTAGCTGATTTCTCTCTTTCTAGTGTAATTCTTCTCTGGCTTTATTGTATAAACATTTCAAATTATTGAATGCATGTTTTTTTTCTCTCTCTCTCTTATTCTGATTGTTGATATGGCTTTATTGTAATTACATCGCTTCACTTTTCAACAAAAATTCTAAAAAAAAAAATATAATTGCGAATACAAATTGACGTAGCCTCCCTGAGTTCGACCCGGGATTTCTATTCCAGTATAAATTTTATTTGTTGAACACGAGTTTTTCGCTTTCAAACTACAACGACAGGGTTTCAAAACCAAATACGTTAGCGTAGCAACTCGTAGCTTCAACATTTTGGCGCCATTGCTGGGGAGGCAACGATTTCCGATCTTCTTTTCGCATTTCACACACTATTATTTTTTAATTTGCTTTCTCTTGTGTCTATTGTTTTGCAGAGACCTCCATCGGGGAATCATTAAGTGGTAGACCGGAGTAAAGTGCAGTTGAAGACAACTGTAAGTGCTCTTCATTCTTCCCCCTCCATAGTTTTCATTTGCCACATTAAATCCAAATTTAAATTAACCTAGGTGTTTGCATAAATCCTAGGAATAGTTTGGTTGTTTGGATTCTCACTCACATTCATTCCATCCTCGTTTATAAAAAAAAAACAACAAAAAGATAATCTTGTGGGGCAATTTTCAACAAATACACAACGTACACCCACATTCAAGGCACTTAGCCTAATTGATTTGTTTCTACTCAACCGGGTTTTGATTTGTGGAACCGGTACACACAAAGCAACACATAAAAAAATAGTAATCATTCTAGGTTAACCATCTTTGTGTGCCTAAATTAGTGGTGCATTTATGGCCAGTTGTTTGAGTTGTTTGGGCCGCACCACTCTACTTAAAATCAACTCATCAAGTAGCTCCTCATTAGGGTTTTCTATCTAGGTCTATTCCAAGCACTCCACTTTCTTTCTGTTTTTAAAGGAAAGCAATCTTCACCCGTGTTTGACAACTTGGTTTGCCTCGAAACTTGATTTCAATCAACCTAATTTGAAACCCTAAAAGCTACTTAAGCAAGATTTGAATATTAAAATCCATGCATCACAAATAATCTTACTTGAAAACCCTTGTTGTGCATGCACTTACACAATTCTCAATCAATCATTAAGGGCACAACCCAATTTAAGGGCCCATCACATTCCATAAGCACTACAATCCTAGGCCTTAATAAAATTGAGTAGACGTTGGCCTTAAGGTCTGATTCGCTCTTCAGGGCTTAGTCTGAGATTGTCTTTGATTAACCTACTTATACTGATTAATCTGATGTCTAGCTATTGGAGTAATGTCAAACGACTGTGGTTGGGGGGTACACTAGGAACGAGAGGCGAAAGCTGAAGGAAGAACCTTCTCCCTAGTCCCTCTTTCTAACTGGTTGGATTGAGCGGACATAAGTAGAGTAAATCATTTACAATCTTAAGGCAGATTTTGGGAGTCAGTAGATCCTTAGGCTACCCCACTTAAGGACAACCTTGTTTTGTTGTGCTGCAGGGTCCCTATCCCCAGTCCTTCCGACCTTCTTCTAGTTTATGCTGGGAAGACGGTCATTGAATCCCCGATTGGAAGGACCACTAGAGTATTCTAGGAGGCGCAAATTGGATTTTGGTCAAATTGATCCCATGACCGACCAACAACCTCCTCTGCCTGGAGATCCACAGGAAGAATTCTGAAGGTAGCTAGAATAAATGCAGAGAATGCAGGAATGGTTCCACAGAATGCAGGGTGCTCAGCCCTTGAAGGATTTTTATGATCCTTCAAATTACGGGGAATGTCTCGGCGTCCAGATTCCAGCTGGTGACGCAGAAATCATGCCCCAGGTGTTAATCCTGATCAAACATTATCATGGGCTTGGCTCTGAGGATCCGTTTCAGCACTTAGAGGACTTGACCACTTTGGTCCAGACCACCAAGGCACGAAATGTAAATGAGCAAATGATCATGAGGCTCTTCCCCCACTCTCTTAGGGATAAGGTCGGGCATTGGTACAGGACAGTAGGAAGACCAATTACAACTTGGAATGAGTTGAAATTGGCCTTTCTGAAGAAATTCTCCCTAGTTGGACGTACCAATGCCTTGAGATAGGCAACCACTACCTTTACCCAGGGGCCGGGGGAGCAGTTTCATGTGGCTTGGGAACGATTCAAGGACCTATTGCGGAGGTGTCCACACCACGAGGTGCCGAAATGGTAACTCGTGCAGATCTTCTATCATGGGTTAACTGAGCAACTCAGAAATCATGTGGATGCTTCTTGCAGAGGCAATTTCATCAATAAAGATGCAGATGGTGCACACGATTTATTTGAGGAAATGAGCGAGAATTCAATCAATCATGCCTCCATGGATACATTTAACCGGTCCCAGCAGCCCAGATCAAATGTCAATGGAGTCCATGACTCTCATTCATTTGATATGGAATTGATTTGTAACAAGCTAGAAAAGGTGGGCTTGGTTGCTAAGAGAATGGAAGAGTGGATGGTTGGAAATTCTATGAACTCTCGATCCTCTCAATCCCAAATTTCAGGATTCCATTCTTCACAAGCTCCTTTTGGATGGGAGTTCATGAATCAACTCGATGCGGCTCAACCTGTGAGTCAGCATTTTTCAGAACTCCACGGGTTCCAAACTGGGGCCTTTGATCATAGTTTTTTTGATCCTTTCCTTTCTTTCTCTCCATCCTCACCCTATGAGGATGTCTGTGTTGTACAAGAGAATGTTAGATCCAACCCCTACTCTAATGCTTATAATCTGGGTTGGAGAAACCACCCTAACTTCTCTTGGAAAAACTCGGGGCAACAGACCCAATTCTGATCCGGCAACTATGCTTCGCAATGACCAATGGGTCAGGGTCATGTATGTTGGTGCTAGAGCACCACGATCATTTGTTTTGATGATAACAAAACACGTGTCATTTAATATTTGCGCTTTGAGTCCTAGATTTCAGGTCAATCGCAAATGGATGCGTGATTAGACGGAATTCGAGCTCGCATCCAAGACGGATTGGAGGGGCTTGATGGAGAACAGAAGAGATTCGCGAGGAGTGCTAGATTGAAGATGGAAGGACAAGAAGAATAGGATAGAATTTTGTTTAATCCTTTCATGTACTTTTATCTTTATTTGCTTGCTCTTTTTATTTCCTTAGAACATCATGTTAAAGAGCCTCAAAGTACCCTAACTGTAGTCCTAGGAATACCTGCACAACCCTAGGATACTTAGGTTTTTTGTAGAACACTTAGAAAACCAATATAGGGTTCAAATAGAGTTTCCAGACGTCTAATTCCCAAATCAGACGTCTGATAAAGTATTTTAAGACGTCTGACTGTTGTTTCAGACGTCTGATAACTATTAGGCTGGACTTAGTGTTCTGTCTGATGAAATCAGACGTCCAGACCTTAGACCAGACGTCTTAGGGGACGTCTGATGTCTTTGCCAGATGTCCAATTAGTGGACCGTTGGCTGGCTTAGCTAACAGTCAAGAATGTAACCGTTAGAGCCTTATCAGACGTCCATATGACTTTCCAGACGTCTGATAATTGACCGTTTTGCCTCGACTGACCCGAAAATCTCTTCTCAGAGATTTTGTAGCCGTTGCAAATCCATTCCCACGAAAAAGTAGGTTTCCAGACATCCAGACATAGTGCCAGACGTCCTATATGTCGTCTGATGGACTTGCGCTAGAACCCTGTTTAGATCTGATTCAAGTCAGGAAGAGACCTGCCCAAAATCAGACGTCTGACCTTGAAATCAGACGTCTTAAAGTGAACTTCCAGACGTCTGATGCCAGAATTAGACGTCTGATAAGCCTGTCAGAGCAATGATTGTTCCTGATTTCGGGCTGATTCTCTTGGGCTTTGTTCCCAACGGCTATAGAACCTTTCCTAAGCCTTCCAAAGCCTTCCTAAGGCCTCTATAAATAGAGGGGAGCCTTTACACACCTAGATATACCAAGAGAAACACAAGACACACCTAAGCAACTTTGTTCCACTCTTTTGTGTCCAAGAGAAGCCCTTGCTCTTCAAGCTCTAGTTCCATTCATCTTGAGAGCATCAAGCTTCGTGCACACGCACTCCCGCCGTAGTTCACGAGAGCGAAGTTGCGCCGTCGCGTGGCTCACGCACCGCGTCATCAACTCGACGCACTCCTTGCAAAGGGGAGTTTCCTAATTCCTATAGAAGCTTAGGTTAAAAATTACTTTGTTGGCTCTATAGGACTTGTTGTTTCTTTTATCTTTGTTATTTGGTTGGGTATTCGCTTTGCGAATTCCCGTCTCCTTCGCGAGACAAAATCCATCTCGTGGAGAGAAAGGGGTTGAGGTACGCTACCCTTGTTTAAGTAGCGTGGTTGTATTGAGGTTGAATCACCCTCGTTTAAAGTGATTCAGTTTAGTGGATTTTGATCAACTTGGTTGATCGGAAAATCCTAACTCGAGAGGGTTAGGTGGTGGTTTTCACCCGGTTTGGGTTTCCACTTAAAAATACTTGTGTACTTGTGTGATTGATTTTTTGTGAGATTGTTTATTTTATTTCCGCAATTATTACATCACCCCCTCCTGGTAGGGTAGGGAATTTCAATGTATATACTCCGTTGCCTCCAAATCAGGTCAATCAGTCAGCTTGGAATGCCCGTCAACCCGCAGGGTAGGCTGATTTGAACCGACAAATGGTAAAGATGCAAGGATCCATGCTCCAGCTTATGCAGCAAATGAAAACCTCGCTGGACAACTTGCAATCCGGGCTCATTGCTAACTCTCATCAACTTGGATCTCTACCATCCCAACCTGTACCCAACCCACGAAATATTCTGAATTCGGGCAACCAAGCCCATGGGTATGGAAACAAGAGGGACCCACACGCACATGCTCCGGTGGTTGAGCAAGGTTCCTCCCCTTCTTCTTCTGCAAATCAACAATTTCTGGCTAATCAAGCTCCTTAAATCTTTCCTAACCCTCCCCAAGATCCAAACTCTTATGCATCTGCAAATTCTGTCACCTTGAGGAGTGGTAAGCAGACTCAGGAACCACAACCACACTGTTCTGATCTACTGAATCCTGAAGAACCTGAGGAGAGAGAGGAGAATTCTGGAGGAGAAATCAAGGCTCAGGAACCTGATTTCAAAGATCTGACTCATGTTCCTTTTCCTGAAGCCTTGATCAAATCAAGGAAGAAGAAGTCTGTTGATAGCAACGAGGAGCTTCTGAATCTATTTAAGAATGTTGAGATCAATATCCCGCTCCTCGATGCTATCAAGCACATATCGACTTACGCGAGATTTTTAAAGGATTTATGTACACAAAAGCGTAAGTCGAGAGAATCTATTCCGAGGAAGGTGGTACTCTCTGAGTAGGCTAGTTCTGTTATCCTGCACCACCTCCCTCAGAAAAAGAGAGATCCAGGTGCTCCGTTGATTTCTTGCGTCATCGGAGATTACACATTTGATAGAGCACTTTTGGATCTGGGTTCGTCCATCAACCTAATTCCGACTTCTCTTTACGAGAAGTTTGGATTAGGTGAACTTTGGCCAACTTTAGTAACGCTACAATTAGCGGACCTCTCGGTCACAAATCCGCGAGACGTTATTGAAGATGTTATAGTTAAGGTCAAGGATTTCTATTTTCCCGTAGATTTCCTTGTCCTTGACATGGATGTATGGTACGAGTTTATGTAAAACTGGCCGGTTTGATTTTATTTTTATTACTCGAATACAAAAATTTTTCCGAGGTCGAACTCAGGGAGCAAGCTTGATTCTAAAAGCGTAGAAAATCACAATTTACAATAATATACTGTTTTACAAAAAGATTAAAGAGAGGAAATAAAAATTTGTTTCTTCTCTTTTCTTCTCTCTCTCTTCTTTTGTCCTGCTTTCTCTCTATCTTCAGACGTCTAACTCCATGGATCAGACGCCTTAAGTAGCCATTTGCTACAGTGCTTGTGCTCTCCTTCTTCTTCTTTCTTCCAGTTGCTATTGCTTCTTCTTCTTTGCTTTTTCTTCTTCTCTTCTTTCAGCTGCTTGTCCTTCCTCTCTACAGCAGCTTCTCTTCTTTTCCCTTTTGCTCTATTTCTGCCTTCTCTTCTGGCTTCTTCTTCTTCTTTCTTCTCTACTGCGCCTTTTCTTTCTCTCTTCCTTTTCTTCTTTGCGCCTCCAAGTCCTTCTTCTTCTTTTCTCTCTGGCCGTAGCTGCTTTCGCGGCTAAGTCTTCAGCTGCGCCTCCTCCTTCCTTTTCTTCTTCTGCTTCCTCTTCTTCCTTCTTCTCCTTCAGTTCCCTGCAGTTCCCTGCACAGGCATATGGTTAGGCAAAACCTAATCCCTACCCTCCCCGCGTCTCTTTCTCTCTATTTTGCTCTCAGGATAGCTCTGCTAGAGCCTTCTCGGGTTATTTGGTCGAGTATGCGTGCCCGGGACCAGGTGCACTGGCGTAGGTGGTGCGCAAGGAGTGCACGGGTAGTCGGATAGGATACCAGGTCCGCGTAGGTGTGCGCCGCAGACGAGGCGTGGTGGGCGAGGGGACCTCACCTCGTGTGAGGAGGTGTTAAGCCCCTGACACTTTTGCAATTTATGCCGCTTTGCCCTCTCCTGATCTTCCAAGGTGGGATTAAATGTCTCACCTTCCTCGCAGGTGCTTCCGCAGTAGGTGGTTGTTCAATTGCAGTAGATGTAGGGGACTTGGACTCCAATTGCTGGGCTGGAAACATGCGCGAGAGAGGTCTGCACGTCTGGGACCTGAAGCTTGATGCTTGGCACCTGGGATGAAGCTTGCGAGCTTCTTCGAGCTTGCTCCAATGGCGGCCGAGACCTGTACCCTGTCCACAAGAAAAATGGCCTTACGGCCTCATCAAAGCACACAAGGAGCTTCGCCTTGGCACGGTGAAGGTGTCACGGTGGTCGGCGTGGTGTGGGTTGGCCTGGGCATGCATGCCTAGGTCACCCTGTGGCTGTGAAGATGGGTGTGTTCGGGGGAAGTGTTGGGAGCGTGTGGCGGTGAATGGGAAGAGGGGTTATGATCAGTGAGTCGTGACAGAGCTTATGAGGTGGTTGGCGAGGTGGGTGGATGCGTGGAGTGGTGGATACACCTAGCCGGTGGTCTGCCGGAGGTGGAGAAGATGGTGGTGGTGTGTGAGTGGTATAAACCTAATTTGGACCATTTTGTAAAGTGGGTCAAGGCGACCTTCCCTTAGGTCCAAATTTTGATATAAACCTAATTTAGACTTAAGGAATCCAATGGTGAAGTCGGATTTTAGGTTTGACCATGTTTGACTAGACATTTTGCACAAAAATTCAAATTAGGTCAGAAATTGGGTATGGTTCTCAATCTAGGTCAAGATAGCTTCCAATGGCCAAATTGAAGGTTCTAAACCCTAGGGGATATTTTTTCATGAGTTTTAGAGGGTTTAATTGATTTTTATCTTTCTTCAAACTTCATGAATTAAAGTGGGTTTGTTATAGTGTTATAGAATGTCATTTAATTCCCATATTTTGTCATAACCCTTTTCTGACCAAACCATCTCACTTTTTCTCTTATTAAGTCCATTTGATCTGTGTCTAGACCCTTAGAAAGCCCGTTTATGTACTGCAATGGTAAAATTACAGTTTTACCCCTTGTGTAATGTTTTATTCTCTGCTCAACAATTTCCTGATTTAGGCCTTCCCTTAGGTTATGTAGGAGCTTTTTGTTTGATTTCTTATGTCAAAATGTGCTAGTTAGGGTTCATGATAAGGTTCTCATCATACTCCCATGCCTAGCTTTTGCTAGTCCCTTAGCAAAAATTTAAGGTTTTAACCTCTATTCTAGACCATGAATTCCTTTCATCAAATTTGATAAGTGCTTTTTTCTCTTGTTTCCTTGATTAGGTCAGAATGCCAACCATGGGCCTAAAAGGTACTCTAGTAGCAACCAAGATCCAGATCTGTCTAGCTTTAGCCTCAGTCTTTAGCAAAGGTTTTTAAGGCCCATATGAACTACCCTAAAGTTTATTGGACTCTGTGGTTAAAGCACCCATGCTTGAGACATTTTTAGCCCTGGTTCAGTTTGCAATGCGTTTTGTAAGAGAAAGACATAGGATTTATTCGTTTGGAGAATTTTCTCTCTCTTTTCTTTTTAATTCTAGTTTAGGATTGGCTTCACAACACTGTCTGTATCGGATTCCTCATCCTCATCATCAATCATCAAAGGTTCCTGGCAGTCGATGCTTCGAGATAGCACCGCCCATAGTAACCCTTAGAACCCTGGCTTTCGAGATTTTGAGATAATCCCGCCCATGGTGTTCTGTGGCCAAATTCAGACCATGGCAATTGATATTTCATGATAATGCCATCCATGGAATCTGAACCAGCAGAGTGCTTACATGCCCCCAGTAGGATATGTAAATATCTTAGGAGACCAGCACTGAGGAGATGATATGTTGTTACGCATCTTCAAGGGGAATTTCCCACGTCTCCGCGTCGGGAACTTGTCCAAATCAACTTGTGTTGATCGGCCGCTCCTAATCTAGGTGACATTTTCAAAACATTTGAAACGCTTCTGCGTGATTTTGATATTTATGCTCACTGAACCAGACTGTGTGTGAATTTGGGTGCTTAGGTTATCGAGTCCCGTAAATCGAAGGTCAGTTAATGGGGCCGAATACTCCCTAAGCCTTAGACCTAATACTTAAGCTTTTCATTTTCCTCAACCTCTTGAGGAATATCTAGATCTTAACGGGTACTAAGAGTCTAGCCAAGAAGGCTTAAGGTTAGCATTCTTACTAATCTTTTTGTGCACTTTCACTTTACTTTTCATTAATGTGGTCTAGAACTTTGGTTAATTCCTTAATTTCTTACTAATGACTATCCCTTTTCTTTTTCATTTTGTGCTCCTTTTTAATATTTTGCTCTTTTCCTCCTCCTTTTGTGAAGCTTACCAGCACTTTCTTCCCTCCTCCCAAATTTGTTTTTTTGAAACCTTTTATTGTTATGACTTTTCATTACACTTTCATACCCCCCCATGCCTAAGGTTTGCAATGTCCTCATTATACATTAAGTGGGTTTTTATTTGGCTTGGTTCATGCATTAGGACAGATATTAGGTGAGTGGATGGATCGAGGTGACTGTTGCGGACGATTTCTAATCTCAGGTACGAGTACCTGAGGTGAAGTTGGCTGTCCTAAGGAATGAACCTAAAGTGCAAAGAAATGTCAGAAAAAGGTTTCAGGTTTTCAAAAAGAATGACGGGCTGCCTCCCATTAAGCACTGAGTTTTACGCCATCGGCTGGGTGCAATTAGCTCAGGGAGAATGGAGGATAAATTGATGACTTCACCAAATCTGTATTGGTTACGTCAATAAACGGTTTGAGTCTCTGGCTGTTCACGATGAAAGGTTCAGAATCGTGGCTGAGCGGACTGATCTCGATGGGTCCATTTCCAAAAATTTGTCGGACAAGATATGGTCCGACCCACTTGGATCGCAGTTTTCCAGGGAACAATTTAAGTCGGGCATCGAAGAGTAGGACCTTCTGACCAGGGTGGAAGATCTTTCTAGATATGTGCTTGTCATGAAAGGCTTTAACCCGCTCTTTGTAGATTCATGAGTTTTCATACGCATCAAGACATAATTTATCAATCTCGCTTATCTGAAGCTTTCTGTGGGTTCCAGCCCTAGAAAGATCTAGGTTGCAATTTCGTACTACCCAATAGGCTTTATGCTCCAGTTCAACGGGAAGGTGACACGTCTTCCCGTACACCAGTCTAAAAGGAGACATGCCTAATTGGGTCTTGTGGGAGATCCTATAAGCCCACAAAGCTTCCGGAAGTCGGGATGGCCAGTCCTTCCTGTCAGGTCGAATAGTAACCTGCAGGATTTTCTTGATCTCCCGATTTGATAGCTCAGCTAGACTATTAGTCTGGGGATGATAAGGAGTAGAGATTCGATGCGACACCCCGTATTTGGTCATTAGTGACCTGAATTGAGCGTTGGTAAAATGGGTTCCTCCATCAGAGATGATAGCTTGAGGAATCCCGAACTGTGAGAAGATATTCTAATGAATGAATTTGACGACGATTTTGTGATCATAGGTTCGGGTTGGAATGGCTTTGATCCATTTGGACACGTAGTCAATAGCGAGTAAAATGTACTCGAAGCCGTCCAAGATAGGGAAGGGGCCCATAAAATCAATCCCCCAAATATCAAAAATCTAATCCGCTGTAAAGGCATCATGTCGCGATGGCTCATGTTGCCCAAAGTTGGGCAACGACTGCATGCCTTACAGTGACTATATGCGTCCTTGAAGATAGTGGGCTAGTAAAAGCCACACTGGAGGATTTTTGATGTGATTTTATGCCTAGAAAAGTGGCCACCGCATGCCTAGTCATGGCAGAAGGAGAGTATGTCATTGATTTCGACCTCTGGGACACATTGCCAGATAATTTGGTCAGCACCTATGCGGAATAAGTACAAGTCTTTCCAAATGTAGTACTTGGCATTGAAGCGCAACTTGTCTTTCTTGGCCTTTGGCCAATCAGATGGGATCTGATGTGATGCCAAGTAGTTTACCATACCAGCAAACCATGGAATCCCGGTACCAACAGTCAAGAGGTGCTCATCAGGAAAATGCTCCGTGATGGGTCTAGAAGGGTCGATGATCTCAGAAGGAAGGTGAGACAAATGGTCAGCTACCATGTTTTATCTTCCCACCTTGTCGCGAATCTTGAGGTCAAATTCTTGCAGCAGCAAGATCCATCGGATTAATCGAGGCTTCGCGTCCTTCTTTGCAAGGAGATGCCTCACAGCTGTGTGATCCGAGTAGATTATAACATGGGAACCCAAGAGATAAGATCTAAATTTTTCGAGGGCAAATACTACAGCTAGCAGCTCTTTCTCCGTAACCGTGTAGTTATGCTGAGCCTCGTCAAGTGTCTTGTTAGTGTAGTAGATGACCACGGGTTTCCGGTCAATCTTTTGCCCCAGAACCACTCCTACAGCGAAGTCAGATGCATCGCACATGATCTCAAAGGGTTGAGACCAATCAGGAGACTGTAGGATCGGGGCTTGGGTGACTCGGTCACGAAGGATCTCAAAAGCTTGAGTACATTCCTTGGAAATCTCAAAGGGTACATCCTTGGAGAGAAGAGTGGTAAGGGGGTGCACGATTTTCGAGAAATCAGGGATGAAACGACGATAAAAATCGATGAGCTCCAGAAAGATCGGATGTCCTTGATCAAGCTAGGCATAGGAAGTTTAGAAATTAGGTTAACCTTGGCTCGATCCACTTGGACGCCTCTCTTAGAAATTAAGTTTCCCAGGATGATCCCCTCAGGCACCATAAAGTGGCTATTTTCCCAGGAAAGAATCAGATTTACGTTAATGCATCACCTGGGTATGTGAACCAAGTGCTGGAGGCAATTGTTAAATGATGCCCCAAAAACTGAGATGTCATCCATGAAGACTTCCAGATAATCACCTACCATATCAGAGAATATGGCAAACATGCACCGCTGAAAAGTTGCGGGTGCATTGCATAGATCGAAAGGCATCCTTCGGAACACGTATGTCCCGAAGGGGTAGGTGAACATGGTCTTCTCTTGGTCCTCAGGATGAATCGCCGCTTGGTTGTAACTGGAGTACCTATCAAGAAAGCAGAAGAATCTATTTCCCGCTAGTTTTTCGAAAATCTGATCAATAAACGGTAGTGGGAAATGATCCTTCTTCGTGGAGGAATTGAGTCTTCGGTAATCTATGCAGACTCTCCACGAGTTGGCTATACGAGTAGGTATGACCTCTCCGGTTTCAGTCGTGATGGTGGTGAGCCCTACCTTCTTAGGCACCAACTGGATTGGGCTCACTCAGCGACTATCGGAGATCGGGTAGATGATCCCTGCATCTAACCACTTAATGATCTCCTTTTTCACGATCTCTTGTAGATTGGGGTTCAGACGTCTCTGCATCTCACGTGAAGGTCGTGCATCCTCTTCAGAATAGATGCGGTGTGTGCAATAAGATGGACTTATTCCAGTCAAATCATCGAGAGTCTAACCAATGGCTCTGCGATGTTGCTGGAGAACAACAATCAGACGGGATTCCTGGTTAGGTGTGAGTTTGGAGTTTATAATCACCGGAAGTGTCTGATTGGAACCCAAAAAGACATATTTTAAATGATCGGGAAGGGGCTTGAGTTCTAGAATGGGGTTATCAGCAACAGCGGGTGGGTCAGAGTGGGTGTGGGGTACAAGGTTAGGAGTTATGGGTTTGTCTAGATCAAGTTCTGACTCCTCTAATTGCGATTTTAGATCTTCATATGGCTGATGAGGGATAATCATGTTGTTCTCAATTTGTGCTTCATCAACCACGGCTCTGATGTCACAAATTTGCTCTATCACACCGCAATTAATCCCTTGTTGCACCTTAAAGAAATCAACCTTGAGAGTCTGATTCCCAAATTTCAGCTCCATTTGGCCCTCTTCACAACTTATGTTGGCCCTTGCAGTGGCCAGAAAAGGTCTTCCTAGTATGATTGGTGTATCCCTTGGATTCTTAGGTGCGTCCATGTCTAGAACTATGAAATCTATAGGGAAGTAGAAATCCCGCACCCTAACAATAACATCCTCAAGAATTCCATTAGGTGACTTGATGGATCGATCGGCTAACTGCAATGTCACCTCAGTTGATTTCAGTTCAGATTCTTCTAGGTGGTTAAGTAGGGATGTGAGTATCAGGTTTATGGAGGCACCTAGGTCTAATAATGCTCTATCAAATTGGGTTTCACCAATCTTACATGAAATCAGGGGAGTGCCTAGGTCTTTTGCCTTGGGTGGGAGTTTACTTAGGATTACAGAGCTGGCTTGCTCTGATAGTACAATCGGACTCCCACTCTTGGTTCATGGCTTACGCTGGGGTGTACACACGTTTTTCAAGAATCATGTCTAAGCTGGTACGTGGTGGATTGTATCCATCAAGGGGATGTTTATTTGGGCCTGCTCAAAGAGCTTGATCAGGTCCTCCTCAGGAGACATGGGTTTAGCTGTCCTCTTTCCCTTGGTCAAGCCTCGGGAAATGGAACCTTGGTTGGTTCCTCTAGGATAGGTCTAGGTCTTTGATCTGGGGTAAGGATAGGAACATCCTGGATGACTATTCTAGGGTTTGGGTCACTACCAGGCTTGGAGTGGTCTGGATAAGGTGGGTCTTGGGTTCCTTTACCGCTACGGGTTGTTACAGAATTTAGTCCTGCCTGGTTCTGTTTGGGAGTTGGTAAGATGAGCTGTTGCTGTTGGTAACCCGCATAAGAGGTTGATGCTTCCATTCCATCAAGTGATGGAATAGAAGGGGCCTGATAGATCAATTGTGCTTGGCCCGAGTTTGGGTTCATAACGTGCCCCTGGGTCGGCACGTTATTTGGGTTAGGCAAAGGTTGAGAAGGAAGTTTGCCCGGTTGGCGAGAATTCGGCAACTGGGTGAGTTGGTTGCGGACCTCTGTGATTTCATCCGTGTGTTGTTTCTGGATAGCCGTATTCGTTCTTTGAATGTCAGCCAAAGTTTGGAGGATGAGGGACATTTGGTCTTGGTTGGGCCCGGATGAATAAGTGGGGTTGGGCTGAGGCTGAGGTGGCTGATAAGGATGAGGGGCTTGTGGACGGGGCTGAAAGGGTGGTCTTGGGTTATGAGAATTTCCCGTCCACTGGAAATTTGGATGGTTTCACCATCCAGGGTTGTAGGTTTTGAAAAATGGGTCATTCTGGATGGCGTTGAGGTCCTCGTAGGTCCGAGGAGCCTCAGGAAAGTTAGAGAATGGGGGAGTAGAGTTCCCCCGGCAAGAGTAGAAAGGATCAGAGGTCCCTCCGGTCCTGGAGTCAGATGGGGGTGGATACAGGTCCATCCCATAAGAAGGTCGGTGGAAAATGTTCTGCATAGTTTCCCTTGCGGGAGGTGGCTGCGCGAAGGAGTTTTGCACAGAGGTGGCTCGCTGCAAGTGCTGAGTTAGCTTGTCCACCTTCTTCTCAATAATTGAGACCTTGTCCAACCGACTGGCCATTAGTTCCAGGTCGACTAACGCGGACAGGCGCTGCGCCTCATGTGCTCCCCTAAGATTCGTCGTTGCGCGAGTATTCGTTCGATCAAATAATCCCATGGAGTCATTGTTGATGGAGTTCTCGCACATATTCTCGAGAATCTCCCACACGGTGTCTTCATGTTGACCCATGATATTCCCTCCGCAAGTTGCATTGACGAACAATCTAATATCTTCACGGAGTCCCTGGTAAAAAGACTGGACTTGTTCCCATTTAGGAACTCCGTGATAGGGGCACTTTCTCATGAGATCCTGGAATCGATCCCATGCCTCATGAAGAGGTTCTCCCGTCTGCTGTGTGAAATGAGTAATCTGATGGCGCAGGGCGTTTGTCCGACCAACGGGAAACAACTTCGAAAACTCGGACTGGAGTTCTTCCCAAGTGTTGATCGGGTGGGTCTGTGTCTGATACCAATGAGCCGCCTTGTCCATAAGGGAGAAAGAGAACATCTTCATGAGTAAGATATCTCGATTCTGTGCATTTGACCCGAAAGTCTAGGCCAGATGCTTAAGCTGTTTGATATGCTGGAAGGGATCTTCAGAGTTAAGCCCATAGAATTTAGATATGGCATGAATCATGGGCTTCAATTCGGAATCAGATCCTCCAGTTGGGATTTTGACTTGAGGCTCAATTGCCACTGCAGTGGGATTATAGTGATCTTGCATTATGGGGCGCTGCGGTGGGTTCATGAAGTTTTGGAAGAGATCATTAAGACGCTGGAGCTGGTGCTCAAGATTATTCTCTTCTTCAACAGGATGAGCCATGATGGAAGAAGAAGGGGAACTAGGTTCAAAATTAGAAGAGAGGCCTATGTGGAGTGGTTATCGCACAAACAAGGGTACCGAGGCTTGGCCTCAGGGAGAGTGGATTTCTAGAGGAGGTTTCAAGGACCTCCTACCGAACATGCATTGATAGATTGGATGAGGGTAGAAGGTGTTGGACCTAATCAAGACACCCAAAATATGTTGGGTGACTATAGAGGTTCGGGGCGGATGATACCCCTTGATCAGAAGGTCGTCCACCTGAGATTTACCTGGGTAGCCAGAGAGGGTGAGTCCCACGAAGACCCCTACACGGTAGAGCACCCCTACGGGTTACAGGGTTTCCCCCACCCGACCTCTCTTGTCACTGAGATTCCAGGTAGACCAGAATGGGGATCTTGACCTCTTAAGTCTACCAATTTTAATTAAGATCAAGGTACTTCGGGTTTCACTTGAACTTTAAGCCTTTTGTTGTGCAAAAGTGACCTAATTTGAAGGTTGGTTGATCCAAGGGATCAACTTCACCTGTTTGTTCCTGCGAGAGCTTATTAGGTCGTTTCTTTTAGTGTTCAAGTGGATTAAGAGCCGGATTGCTTAGAGTTTCTCTTAATAGATCTTTTTAAGCAATGGTTTAGGCACACCTCCTTTTGTACTTTTCAGTTCTTGATTAGAAGATGTGTCTTTAAAACCCTAGCTTAGAATCCTAGGTTGGCTCTAATTGGTCCAATTAGTTGCCTTAGAAATGGGTAACTAGGGCTCAACAAGAAGGTTTTAGCCCTAGTTACCTTAAGTGGATATGCAGAGAAAATGTGTTGAAATTTAAAAACAGGCAACTCTGTGAATTACTATGTATAGAAGACACGTGAGCCCTAGATTGATTTTTCTTTTCTCTTTCCTCTTTAAAATGTGGGGGTTTAAGAGAGAGAGGGTTGAGGGTTACATGTCCTCTGGTGTGTTTGTTGTGCGGCTGCTTTGTTCATCCTTGCCTTCCTTTCCTGCACAACAAAAGAGAGATTAAATTAGTATAAAATCAGAAATTGTGATTTTGAAGCTTCTAAAATGGCCGTTGCTCCTCGGCAACGGCGCCAAAAACTGGTACGGGTTTATGTAAAACTGACCGGTTCGATTTTAATTTTATTACTCGAATAGAAAAATTTCTCCGAGGTCGAACTCAGGGAGCAACCTTGATTCTAGAAGCTTAGAAAATCACAATTTACAATAATATACTATTTTACAAAAAGATTAAAGAGAGGAAATAAAAATTTGTCTCTTCTCTTTTCTTCTCTCTTTCTTCTTTTGTCCTCCTTTATCTCTGTCTTCAGATGTCTGACTTCATGGATCAAACATCTTAAGTAGCCATTTGCTACAGTGCTTGTGCTCTCCTTCTTCTTTCTTCCAGCTGCTGCTACTTCTTGGCTTTGTCTTCTCTTCTTTCAGCAGCTTGGCCTTCCTCTCTACGGCAGCCTCTCTTCTTTTCCCTTTTGCTCTGTCTCTGCCTTCTCTTCTGGCTTCTTCTTCTTCTTTCTTCTCTTCTGCACCTTTGCTTTCTCTCTTCCTTTTCTTCTTTGCGCCTCCAAGTCCTTCTTCTTCTTTTTCCTCTGGCCGTAGCTGCTTCGCGGCTAAGTCTTCAGCTGCGCCTCCTCCTTCCTTTTCTTCTTCTGCTTTCTCTTCTTCCTTCTTCTCCTTCAGCTCCCTGTAGTTCCCAGCACAGGCATATGGTTAGGCAAAACCTAACCCCTACCCTCGCCGCGTCTCTCTCTCTCTATTTCGCTCTCAGGATAGCTCTCCTAGAGCCTTCTCGGGTATCTGGTCGGGTATGCGTGCCCGGACCAGGCGCACCGGCGTAGGTGGTGCACGAGGAGTGCACGGGTAGTCGGATAGGATACCAGGTCCGCATAGGTGTGCGCCGCGGAGGAGGCATGGTGGGCGAGGGGACCTCACCTTGTGTGAGGAGGCGTTAAGCCCCTGACACTTTTGCAATTTATGCCGCTTCGCCCTCTCCTGACCTTCCGAGGTGGGACTAAATGTCCCACCTTCCTCGCAGGCGGTTCCGCAGTAGGTGGTTGTTCAATTGCAGTAGATGCAGAGGACTTGGACTCCAATTGCTAGGCTGGAAACGTGCCCGAGGGAGGTCTATGCGTCTGGGACCTGAAGCCTGATGCCTGGCGCCTAGGATGAAGCTTGCAAGCTTCTTCGAGCTTGCTCTAATGGCGGTCGAGACCTGTACCCTGTCCACAAGCAAAACGGCCTTACGGCCTCGTTAAAGCACACAGGGAGCTTCGCCTTGGCAAGGTGAAGGTGTCACGGTGGTCGGCATGGTGCAGGGTGGCCTGGGCGTGCGTGCCTAAGTCACCCTGTGGCTGTGAAGATGGGTGTGTTCGGGGGAAGTGTTGGGAGCGTGTGGCGATGAATGGGAAGAGGGGTTATGATTAGTGAGTCATGGCGGAGCTTGTGAGGTGGTTGGCGAGGTGGGTGGATGCGTGGAGTGGTGGATACACCTCATCGGTGGTCTGCCGGAAGTGGAGAAGATGGCGGTGGTGTGTGAGCGGTGAGGCGAAACAACAGAAATAAATGAGGGAAAAATAAATAGCAGAGAGAGAGGACTTATCTATGGGTCTCTAGACGAAGGGGGGGAGGCGGAGGGCGAGCGACACATATTAGCCATTGCCGGAGACGGAGGCCCTGAGGTGAGGATGACTGCGATGAGGAAGGGGTCGGAGGGGCGCGCGCGGGTATGGTGCGGCGCGGTGGAGCACGTCGGAGATGACTTTGCCACTGGTAAGGTGGCAGAGTGACGAGAGGAGGAAGAGGAAGTCGCCGGAGCTTGCGGGCAGACGGCCAGAGATGAGGACGATGAAATTAATGGGGATTCTCAGGCCAGAACAAGCTTGAAGGATGCGGCAGAGGGTGCCGCTCCTTAAATAGGCGTCGGCCAGAGGTAAAGCGTGCAAAAGCGGCGGGAAAAATCCCATTGGAGTCGTGGGCAGACAGAGACCCATACCTCTCGTGCGTTTGCACGAGAGGTATGGCAGTCGACAGGGCATGGGAGCTGGCCCATGCGGCATGGGATAACGCAGGGAGTCTCCCTTTCAAATCTAGGGTCGGCTCCCCATGCAAGCATGGCGCCATCCTCCACGCAAAGTCACTGGAGGTATGGCCTGCGTAGGTGGGTGGCAGAGAAACCCGATTGAAGAAGACGACGGGAAAGATAGGGGGGTCCTTGCAAGGTTTCGAAAAGTTAAGAGTCAAAAAATAATTGTTGAGGACCATTTTGTAAAGTGGGTCAAGGTGACCTTTCCTTAGGTCAAAATTTTGATATTAACTTAATTTGGACCTAAGGAATCCAATGGTGAAGTTGGATTTTAGGTTTGACCATGTTTGACTGGATATTTTGCACAGAAACCCAAATTATGTAAAAAATTAGGTATGGTTCTCAATCTAGGTCAAGATAGGTTCCAATGGCTAAATTGAAGGTTATAAAACCTAGGAGATATTTTTTCATGAATTTTAGAGGGTTTAATTGATTTTTATCTTGCCTAAAACTTCGTGAATTAAAGTTGATTTGTTCTAGGGTTACAGAATGTTATTTAATTCCCAGATTTTGTAATAACCCTTTTCTAACCAAACCATCCCACTTTTTCTCTTATTAAGTCCATTTGACCTGTGTCTAGACCCTTAGAAATCCCATTTATGTTTTGCAATGGTAAAATTACAGTTTTACCCATTGTGTAATGTTTTATTCTCTGTTCAACAATTTCCTGATTTACGCCTTCCCTTAGGTTATGTAGGAGCTTTTTGTTCAATTTCTTATGTCAAAATATGCTAGTTATTATTCATGATGAAGTTCTCATCAATGTACCTGAAAATATGAGGAGCACACCTATCATTCTGGGGCGTCTGTTCCTGGCTACCGCTAAGGCCAACATTAATTGTGAAAGCGGTAGCATGGAAATCGCCTTTGGGGATCAACGAATGAAATTGGATATTTTTAAGGTGATTAATAAATTTGAGGATTGTGGATTTATTGAGGAACTTGAGGAGGATAATGAAAACATTGAAACTTGTTTGATGGTTTCTTCAATTAAAAGTTCCTCCTTTGATGACGAATTCGACCCGCAACCCTCTATGGTAGACCTGTCATCTTCGATCCGAGGCCCCGATAAAAAGTTTGCCCTGTCCATGAACATAAAAGGAGACAATTAACCTCCATTTTATTTAAACTAATCTAAATGCAAGATGATGCATGTTATACAATATTTATAGTATGCAATGCAATCCCATGCTTAAGAACATGCATAAATAGACATCTTAAGTAGTGTAAACATGTTTACATTGTACCCCCATGCCTATCGTTTGCGAGTCCCTAGCAAAAACTATATGCTATTTATAAGAGAATCAGGTTGGATTATTTGGGCATGAGTTATTTACAATCACTAAGAAAATATCTACTTAGGATCTGAACTTTCAAAGACACAACAGTGCCCGAATATCTGCCAAAATGCAGACCGCCTCAAGCCCTCGCCTTATTCAAAGAAAAATTTCTTTTTCTTTTTTTTCCTCTTTTCTAATTTTTTTGGTTTTTCAAGTTTTAGGGTTTAGGATTTAGGCTTTCTACGACCATTCAACTCACCCAAGATTTGATGAGAACCCTAAGTTCTAAGCATCTTATTGTGAATGTGATAGACTCATTGATCAGCAGTTAAAACGGACTTCGGATTTTTATGCCTCTAGGTGACCTTAAAAAGAGAATTCTGCCTAAAAGTGTATCTTTACAACCAGTAGCTTTCTCTGTAACTTTATTTTTACGGGGTCAACACAAGGGTGAGTCCAGTGTATATCTCCCCGGTTTATTCTACTTCTCCGCTTCTTCCCACGTGTTTTGGGATTTTTCAGTGCATTTATTGAGCTGGGTTCTAGACAACCGTCGATGAGCTGTTACCACCGATAACTTGCCAGCCATACTTGTGCGGTGAAGTGTGGCTTATTTCTTTTTTTCTTTTCTTTTTTTTTTATTTTTGATTTTCTTTTCTCTTTTTAAGTAGGTGGCTTCCCTGGTCTAAGATTTACCTAAAGGTAGCAAAAAAAGAAAGGTCCAGTGACTGGGCTTTGGACAACCTACCTATGGGCTGTTACCTACGATAACTTGCCAGCCATATCACCCTAGAAGGTTCATTAGCTACCCAATTTCCATTAAAATCGTCGAACAACGAGTCAGTGCAAAGAAAGTGTGTAGATGTTAAAAACTCAAAGTTCCCTCAAATCAGAGGGCGGGTTGATAAGTCGTGTACTTTTCACCCAAACTTATTTACTCCAATTAAAATAGAATTCAGGTTAGTGAGGATTCGAAAAACAAATCTACATTTTAGTAGATACACGGGCTGATTAAGTCTGAAGACCTGAAGGGTCATTGTGTTCAAATTATAATGTAGTATTTCCTAAGATTGAAAATTTTCTTAAACCCAAGTTCTCTTTCCTAATTCCATTTTTTTTAATAAAAGAAAAGAAATAAAACAAATCTACGGAGCTGACAAATAAATTCAGAGATGAATATCCACCCCCCTATGCCTATCTAATGCAATGTCTTCTTTGTATTAAAAAGACAAAACAGAGTGGAATAGAGTAAAAAGTTCCTGAATTGGGTGAATGTCAGGTCCGCTCCGAGATAAAAACTAAAAGGAACTGCATACATGCTGAATTTAGTGCCTTCAGCTAGGCACACTATACAAAGAAGAGAAATAAAGAATTCACAGGTGCAAGTCAGAATCAAAATAAAGAGATGAAACCTCTGACCTGCCAGTAGAGGTCCACGGATGTGGACCAGATTGTGGTGCAGATCCATACCCCATAATCAAGAACATCTCAGGTTCTGGATAAAAATTACCCAAAACCTAAAATCAGTATGCAAGCGGGGTCGGGCCTACGATTTATGAGGATGCAACCCAAGACCAAAAAGTCAGGTTACAGAGAATTCAAGCTCAAAAGGATAATCATTGAATGTGTGCTTGGGTTCAACATCCTCAGAACAAATGTCGTAAGGGTCCTGGTTTGATGGTTTCAGCATAATAGGAACCCTTTGACTCAGTCTTCTACTTCCTCCAGAACTTGCTTTCCAAATCAAAATTTCCCGGCTCCTATCCTCATTCAGCATATCAAATTCCAGGACCTCTTGCATATTAATCACCCCGTCTGAAATCTCCAAGTCTAAATGATGTGGTTGAATCATAATTGACTTAGGTCTAATTATCTCAGAAACAAAATCATCGATAAACTCAATGGGGTGTAACTGACAATCAGAGCATTGAATTGAATCCTCCAGAAAATGCGATTCTGGATCCGTAATGTGATCCCCAATAAGATCAATTTCCTCAATTATTAGGCTATCAAATGATCTATCAGATTCCTCAGGCCCAATCGTCTCACAGAAATCGTGTTTTGTAAAATCGCATGAGACTTCGCAACTTGAATCTTCACCATCAGAATCAAAGAAATCAAAATCCATTAATGTATGTCTCAAAATCATCCATCACTTTCTGGTCTATGGAAACATACGTTTCCTCGTACCCCGGCTCAAGGATTTCAGGTGAAGAAATCAGATCATCCTTAATTGGTTGCTCTAATTCAATCTGGTCAGCCTCATAACATGTGTTCCCCCCAATAGGTGCCTGAACGGGTTCTGACATTGGCTCTCCTGAAGGGAGTTCATCCTGGGAATCATCCCACGATTGAACTAAAGCAACCACAAATCTCATCCTCAATTTCTCTAACTTCCCAAGTAGAAACTCACCTGGGTTCTTATCCTTAACATCTTGGAACCAATCCAACAAATAGTTGTTCAAATCATCAATCATTTCAATCAGAGGCTCCAATCTCTCAATGCAAGGTATTGGCTGAACTTCTAAAGATTGTATGATATTCCTCAAGTTAGCCAGAACCTTCTCTTGAACCTGGTTACCCTGGACCAAATGAGTAGGTTCAGGGTTGGGTGGGTTTGGGATCAATGCAAAGGAGTTAACAAATTAAGATTCGTTATACCCTTCCTGATAATAGGTCATTTCAGATTGTTCAAAAGGTAGTGATGACCTAAAGGCAGTGTAATTAGAGGATGGGTAAAAATCAATGTGTCCTTCTTGATTGTAGATCATATTAGGTTGTTCATGAAAGGTTGACGATCTATAATCAATGTGACTCTGAGAAGGATTGAAATCGCAATCATAGTGTTCAGGGTTAGACCCTAAACATGGAGGTCCGGAACTGTATCCCCAATCCGAGTTATCCCAACTAACTGATGGTTGATTACAGTACGAGTCGGGATAATCGTCATGTTGAGGATAACTCAAAACAGGAGGGAAAGAGTAGGAATGCATGCAATATGTGGAAGGATTCATGAGAGACGGGAGGAAGAAAGGTGCCCTGCAATACAAACAATCAAACCTGTCCTTAAGTGGGTTAGCATAAAGACCTACAGACTCCCAAAACCCATCTTGAGATAAAGGAACGATTTGATCTACTTCTGTCTGTTCAATCCAACTAGTTAGAAGGAGAGACTGGGGAGAAGGTTCTTCCTTCGGCTTGTGCCTCCGGTTCCTAATGTACCCCCCAGCTACGATCATTTGATTCTGCTCCCTAGCTAGACATCAGATTGAATAGTAGAAACAAACTAATCGAAAATAATATCGTTATGGGCTCTGAAGAGCGAGTCGAATCCTTAAGACCAACGTCTACTCTGTTTCATTTAGGGTTAGGTTTGAATGTGCTTTGGAATGTGATGGGCCCTTTATCTGGGTTGTGCCCTTAATAATTGATTGATGTGTGTGTGCGTGCACAACCAGTGGTTTTCAAGCAAGATTATTTTTGATGTGGTGAATTTTAGAGTTCAAATCTTGCTTAGTAGCTTTTAGGATTCAACTTTAGTTATTTTCAAACAAGTTTTGTTGGCACACCAGGTTTTAAATGCACAGGTGAAGATG
The DNA here is from genome assembly GCA_037157565.1 of Thalassia testudinum. Taxonomy (NCBI): domain Eukaryota; kingdom Viridiplantae; phylum Streptophyta; class Magnoliopsida; order Alismatales; family Hydrocharitaceae; genus Thalassia; species Thalassia testudinum. The sequence goes on from JAZHRO010000031.1 coordinate 155,670,366, forward strand.
TTTTCCTTTAAAACTTAAAAGAATGTGGAGTGACTGGTAAATCCCTAAGAGTTGAACCTAAGTGGTAGCTACTTGATGAGTTGATTTTAATTGAAGTGGTGCAGCCCAATGAACTCAAACAATTGGCTTGTTGCACCACTTGATTAGGCACATAAGTGATTACCTAATCTGATTTCTACTCAATTATGTGTTTGGATGTGTGTACCGGCTCCAAAGATCGGTTTACCGGTTGAGTTTGAAAATCAGATGAGGTTGTGTACCTCTGTGAGCTTTTTTCTTTTTTTAATTTTTTTAAATGTGGAGGTTGAGGCGGGTATGGGTGTCAAATAAACAAACAAAACTAACCTTAGAGTTTATAAGAACACCTAGGTTGATTGATGTTTGTGTTATTATGTGGTGAAATGAGATCTAATGGGTAGGAGGTGGGGGATAACTCGTAGAACCTTTAATAGCACTTTTCTCCGATCCACCGCTTTTGCTCATCTCAAAAGAGTACCTGCAATCACAATAAGAAAAGAGAGAAGTGAGGTAAATGATTTGTAAATTATAAAACGCGAAGAAAAATCAAAGATCGTCGCCTCCCCGGCAACAGTGCCAACATATTGAATCCCTGGCAACAGTGCCAAAATGTTGAACACTACAAATTGCTACGCTAACGTATTTGGTTTTGAAAACTTGTCGTTGTAGTTTGAAAGCGAAGAACTCGTGTTCAACAAATAAAATTTATACCAGAATGGAAATCCTGAGTCGAACATAGGGAGGCGGACGTTTGATTTAAAAACACGTGTTTGTTTTATTTGTCACGAAGTAATTTAATTGACTAGAAACTATCTATCTATTTACACTAAATAGAAGAGAGAAAGAGAATGAGAGAGACGTATAATGAACATGGAATTCATTATCAGAAGGATTGTTCATTACACTAAACATTATGACTAGAAAGCGGGAAAATGATTATAGTAGAAAGAAGTAAATCTACTCTAGAAAGCAGTAAATCTACTCTAAAAAGTAATAAAAAGAATGGGGAGAGAGATATCCTCCTCGACGGTCGCTTGGAGGACGAGCCGGACGGGATGATGCTTGGACGAAGGGGAATGGAGTAGGATGAAGCAGGAAGAACGGGAACGAGGCAGCACGTCGTCGTCGTCGTGGGATCCACTTCCGAAGGGGGACGAAAAATTGACTTTATCTCACGAGAAGCATCCTGGGTGTGGGACAAGCTTCTCTTGAGCTTTGGAGAGGGAGAGAAGAGAAGGAAGGGATGCGAATTTCATGTGGAGGGGGTCTCCTTTTATAGTTGCAAGGAGTGAGGGCAAATTGGTCTTTTAAATCTCAAAATATTAAATAAGGGGTCTTTAGTGATGGATAAAATAGCCGCTAAAGCCCCATCGTGGGCGACATGTGACGGAGCGCGCACGCCCACTTGCCTGCTCACGCGTGTAACGCGCATCCACTCTCAGCTGATCTCAGTCGTCCGATCGTGAGATCGGATGGCTTATCTCGCGCCTTCACCCGCTCCTTAGCGCGTGTCCACCCGCGTGCGATCCTGCGTGAGGCGCGACGTGCAATAGCGCGCGGGCGCTATTGAGCTCCTGCAGCCACTCGATCCTCATCGCATGGTCGCACGCACCCGCTCGCTCGCGCCCCTTCGTGCTCCTTGCGATTCGAACGCGCGCTCGACCAACGTGCTACAAGCACGTTTGTGTCACGCTTTGAGTTTTGTGTGCATGCACTTACAACCGTTGGATGTGCATCCAACGGCGGAGAATCGTCGAAGAAGAGAGGGCACGGGGGGTGTAGTGGCCTATTGGGCGACTGAGATGGCGCCACGTGGCGCCATCTTGGCTGTCCATCTTCTGGATGATGTAGATGCTGCTACGGTTGTCGAATTGAGTCGATTTTCGCGTCGTTAGGCTGCGATCGTCGATCCAAATCCATCCGTGCGGTCGGATTTGTCGTTTGAAGTGCGATTTCACACCATCTTATCCCTTAATCTTCTAGGGTTCCCCGATCTCTATTTGATGCTACAGATGTCTGATTAGGGCGATCTTGGAGTTGTTGAACTCCAATCGTCGCCCTGATCACATTTGTATAGTTGGATCCTCGATCCGAGGGCCCGATAAAAAGTTTTCCTTGTCCATGAACATAAAAGGAGACAATTAACCTCCATTTTATTCAAACTAATCTAAATGCAAGATGATGCATGTTATGTAATATTTATAGTATGCAATACAATCCTATGCTTAAGAATATGCATAAATAGACATCTTAAGTAGTGTAAACATGTTTACATCATTCACTCACAACCTCTTCCTTTTGTTGAGTCTTAAGCATCGTCCTTCCCATCAATTATCAACCTGCCCTAGCTTGAACTAAAACCATTGCCTGAGAATTTGAAATATCAATTTTTACGACCTCAGAAGATGCTCCCTGTGATTATCAATGCTAAATTAACAAAGGAGCAAGAGATTAAATTGATCAAGGTCCTGAAGGAACACAAGGAGGCAATTGGTTGGACTATTCATGACCTCAAGGGGATCGAGCCATCTTACTGCAATCATAGAATATTCTTGGAAGATGGATCCTGCCCTTCTCGCCAGATGCAGAGGAGATTAAATCCAAATATACGAGAAGTGGTCAAAAAGGAAATCATCAATTAGCTCGATGCAGGAATTATTTATCCAATCTCTGATAGTCCCTCGGTAAGTCCCGTGTAGATTGTTCCGAAGAAAGTCGGGATTACCGTTGTGACTAACGAGAGAGGAGAATCTGTCACAACTCGTTCAGCTTCCTCTTGGAGGATTTGTATTGATTATAGGAAGCTGAACACAGCCACTAAAAATGATCATTTTCCCCTGGCTTTCATCGATCAAATCTTGGAGAGATTAGCCGTGCAGAAGTATTTCTATTTTCTTGATGGATACTCGAGATACAACCAAGTTCCTATCCATCCTGAGGATCAGGAAAAAACTACTTTCACCTGTCCCTACGGAACTTTTCCTTTCCGAAGGATGCCTTTCGGTTTATGCAATGCACCTGGGACTTTTCAAAGGTGTATGCTAGCCATATTTTCTGACATGGTGGGAGAGTTTATGGAAGTCTTCATGGATGATTTCTCTATTTTTGGAGAATCATTTGACTTTTGTTTGGCAAATCTGGAAATGATTCTTAAGCGATGTATCAAAACACGATTGGTCCTTAGCTAGGAAAAGAGTCATTTCATAACCCAAGAAGGCATCATCTTGGGTCATGTAATCTCTGAACGGGGAATCGAAGTGGATAAAGCTATGGTTGATTCTATCGCTAAACTTCCTCCTCCCACATTTGTTAAACAAATCCGATCATTTCTTGGTCATGTGGGATTCTATCGAAGATTCATTAAGGATTTCTTGAAGGTTGCTCATCCCTTGAGCAATCTTCTTGCCAGAGAAACGCTGCTTGTTTTCGACGAATCATGCCGAAAGGCATTTGATTTCCTGAAAACGGTAGTCACCTATGCTTCAGTGTTGCAACCACCAATTTGGACAACCCCTTTTGAGATCATGACCGACGCTTCTGATTATGCGGTCGAGGCTATCTTGGGTCAGAAAATTGATAGAAAGCCCTCTGTCATCTACTACGCTAGTAAAACTCTGGATGAAGCCCAGAGGAATTACACTATTACTGAAAAGGAATTACTAGCTGTAGTGTTCGCTTTGGAAAAATTTAGGGCTTATCTCTTAGGGTCTCATGTTATCATATATACCGACCACTCGGCCATGAGACATCTCTTAGCCAAAAAGGATGCCAAACCCCAGCTTATTCGTTGGATTCTTCTGCTTCAAGAATTTGATCTTGAAATCAAGGATAAAATTGGGGTACAAAATGTGGTGGCGGATCATTTGTCGAGACTCCTAGGTGATTCTTCTCGTCTGGACATTCCGATTGCTGACACTTTTTCGGATGAAGCTATTCTTACAGTTTCAGACGTCCACACCTCATGGTTTGCTGACATTGTTAACTATTTGGTCATTGGTCAAATCCCTTAGGATTGGACCAAGCAACAACGGGATAGACTCAAATCTGAGGCCAAATACTACTTCTGGGAGGACCCTGAACTGTACCGCATCAGCTCTGATCAGATTATTCGCCAATGTGTACCGGAGAATGAATTCAATAGTATGCTCGAGTTCTGCCATGCATCTACGTGTGGTGGACATTTCTCTGGGAAAAAGACGGCTACAAAAATCTTGCAATCTAGCTTCTATTGGCCGTCTTTATTTATGGATGCCCGAGATTTCTCAAGGTCATGTTTTCGATGTCAGGCACTTGAGAGCATAACTAAGAGAAATATGATGCCCCTAAACCCAATTCTTCTTGTCGAAATTTTTGATGTTTGGGGCATCGATTTCATGGGACCCTTTCTCCCTTCATTTAGACATTAGTACATTCTTGTTGCTGTTGATTATGTGTCCAAATAGATTGAGGCGATTCCCACCCGAACCAATGACCACAAGGTGGTCATCGATTTTGTCAAGAAAAATATCTTCAGCAGGTTCAGGATTCTGAGGGCCATCATCAGGGATGGTGGCACTCATTTTACTAATGCTCAATTCTGGAATATGTTGGCCAAATACGGGGTTAATCATCGAATTTCTACACCTTACCATCCCCAGATGAATGGACAAGTCGAGATCTCCAATCGGGAGATCAAGAACATTCTGCAGAAAATGATTAGGCCTGATCGCAAGGACTGGACTCAAAAGCTTGAGGATGCTCTTTGGGCCTACTGTACGGCGTATAAAATGCCCATCGGCATGTCTCCATTTCGTTTGGTGTATGGAAAGGCATGCCATCTACCCATAGAGATTGAACACAGGTCATTCTGGGTGATCAAACAATGCAATTTAGATCTGAATTTAGCTGGGAAGGCCAGGAAACTCCAACAATCTGAGCTGGAGGAGCTTAGAAATGATGCATACTAGAATGCCAAGATCTAAGAGGCTCGAACCAAAGCTCTACATGATCAATTGATTTCCATCTCGGCCAAGATGGCACCACGTGGTGCCATCTCGACTGCCCAATCAACCGCACGCATCAGCTGAAGGCCTCCGCATCAACCCTTCCCCGCCTTTGGATCAAGATCCAACGGCTACGACGTGCCCGCGCTTAAGTTAAGTGTGTTGGTGCTAGAGCACCACGATCATTTGTTTTGATGATAACAAAACACATGTTATTTAACATTTGCAATTTGAGTCCTAGATTTCAGGTCAATTGCAAATGAAGACGTGTTTAGACGGAACTCGAGCTCGCATCTAGGACGGATTGGAGGAGCTTGACGGAAAACAGAGGAGGTTCACATGGAGCGACAGATTGAAGATAGAAGACACGAAGAATAGGATAGATTCTTTTTAATCCTTTCATGTACTTTTATCTTTATTTTTCGTGCTCTTTATTTTCCTTAGAAATTACGTTAAAGAGCCTCAAAGAACCCTAACAGTAGTCCTAGGAACACCGGCACAACCCTAGGATACTTAGGTTTTCTGTAGAATACTTAGAAAACCAATATAGGGTTCAAACAGCACTTCCAGACGTCTAATTCCAAAATCAGACGTCTGATAAAGTATTTTAAGACGTCTGACTGTTGTTTCGGACGTCTGATAACTGTTAGGCTGGACATAGTTAGTTCTGTCTGATGAAATCAGACGTCCAGACCTTAGACCAGACGTCTTAGGAGACGTCTGATGACTTTGCCAGACGTGCAATTAGTGGACCGTTGGCTGGCTTAGAAAACACTCAAGATTATGACCGTTAGAGCCTTATCAGACGTCCATAGGACTTTACAGACGTCTGATAAATGACCGTTTTGCCTCGGCTGACCCAAAATCTCTTCTCAGAGATTTTCTAGCCGTTGCAACGTTTGGAAATCAATTCCCACAGTAAAAGTAGGTTTCCAGACGTCCAGATTTAGTGCCAGGCGTCCTGTATGTCGTCTGATGGACTTGCACAAAAACCCTGTTTAGATCTGATTCAAGTCAGGGAGAAACCCGCATAGAATCAGACGTCTGACCTTGAAATCAGACGTCTTAAAGTGGCCTTCCAGACGTCTGATGCCAGAGTTAGACGTCTGATAACCCTGTCAAATGTAATCATTGTCCTGATTTCGGCCTGATTCTCTTGGACTTTGTTCCCAACGGCTATGGAAGCTTTTCCAAGCCTTCCAAAGCCTTCCTAAGGCCTCTATAAATAGAGGGGAACCTTTGTAACACACACACACACCTAAGAAACATACTTTCCACTCTTTTGTGTCTTCCTTGCTCTCTAAGCTCAAGTTCTATATCTTGAGAGCTAAATTCAGTTTGCGCACCCGCTCTCCCGCTGTTGTTCACGAGAGCGACGTAGCGCCATTGCGTGGCACACGCACTGCGTCATCGTCGACGCACTCCTTGCAAAGGGGAGTTTCCTATTTCCTATAGAAGCTAGGTTTAATTATTTTGTTGGCTCTATAGGACTATTGTTTATTTTATCTTTGTCTTTTGGTTGGGTATTCGCTTTGCAAATTCCCGTCTCCTTCGTCGGACAAAATCCTTCTCGTGGAGAGAAGGGGTTGAGGAACGCTACCCTCGTACTTGTAGCGTGGTTGTATTGAGGTTGAATCACCCTCGTTTTAAGTGATTCGATTTAGTGGATTTGATCAACTAGGTTGATCGGAAAATCCTAACTCGAGAGGGTTAGGTGGTGGTTTTCACCTGGTTTGGGTTTCCACCTAAAAATATCTGTGTACTTGTGTGATTGCTTAATTTCTTGTGATATTGCTTTATATTATTATTTCCGCAATTTATTACGTCACCCCTCCTGGTAGGGACGAACTTTCAAAGTGCCCAACACAAACGCACCCATAACGCGTTGGTCGAGCGCTCTAACGTGAAGCGTAGGCACGCGTTCGAGCCTTGCCGCGCAGCAATTAGAGCAGAGGCACGCGCCCGATCGACCGCACGATCGCAATCCAGCGGCCACGCACGCTCAATCAAGATGACGCGCCCACGCACGCCTGCGTGTAATGCAGGATCGCACGCGTATGCGCGCGCTGAGGAGGCAGGCGAGGGTGCATCTCAGCCGTTCGATCTTGCGATCGAATGGCTGAGATTTAAAGAATGTGGAAAGGTATTGAGCGTTGAGGAGGCGAGCAGGAGCGCGGGCACTGCCCTACTACGCCCACGATGGGGCTTTAACGACGGTTTTATCCGTCACTAAAGACCCCCAATTTAATATTTTTCAAATTAAAATGGCCAAATTACCCTCACTCCTTGAAACTATAAAGAGAGACCCCCTCCACATGAAATTCTCATCCCTTCCTTCTCTCCTCTACATCTCCAAAGCTCAAGAGAAGCTTGTCCCATGCTCGGGATGCTCCTCGCGAGATAAAGTCAAATTTTCACTCTCATTTCGGAAGTGGATCTCGCGACGACGACGACGACGTGCTGCCCCGTTCTCGTTCCTCCTGCCTCGACCTCCTTCTTCCCGCTCCGTCCTCCTTTGTCCAGGCAGTGTCTCGTCCGGATCGTCCTCCAAGCGATCGTCGAGGAGGATAACTTCTCTCTCCCATTCTTCTTTACAGCTTTCTAGAGTAGATTTTTCCTACTTTCTAGTGTAGCTGATTTCTCGCTTTCTAGTGTAATTTTTCTCTGATTTTATTGTATAAGCATTTCAAATTATTGAAAGCATGTTTTATCTCTCTCTCTCTCTCTTATTTTGATTGTTAATATGGCTTTATTGTAATTACATCGCTTCACTTTTCAACAAAAATTCTAAAAAAAAAAAAAATTGCGAATATAGATTGACGTAGCCTCCCTGAGTTCGACCTGAGATTTCTATTCCGGAATAAATTTTATTTGTTGAACACGAGTTCTTCACTTTCAAACTATAACGACAGGTTTTCAAAACCAAATACGTTAGCATAGCAACTCGTAGCTTCAACACTCATCAAAGGGGTAGTGGACCTCCCTCTCTCTCAATCTCTCTCTCTCTATATATATATACTCAATCTCTCTCTCTCTCTCTCTCTCTCTATATATATATAGAGGAAAAGTATCTTTTGATCATAGTGCTCAAAAGATTAAAAGTGAGCACTTATTTTCGGTCATTCGATTGTACACGTCAATTCCACTTTTCACTTTCCACCATGGTATTGGAAACCACTATTCATATTGTGGTGGTTTCCTTAATTCACGGAAGTAATCAATTAATAGCTATTTAATTCAATTACCAAGCATTCACCGAAAAACATGACAAAATCATTATGTGTATAACGTATAACTCTTTCCTTTTGTTTGTTATCGTCATTTTTTCTCAACAAAAAAAAAAATCACACTGCTCTCATTCTGTTCAATCGCGGTGCTCCATGGATTGATCATGTTCAAGTGAGAATATGGATGTATCTTTTACTATTGAAGATGATATTCAAGGTATTATCCATGAAACGTGGTAACATAATTGATAGACATATACTTTTTATTTTTGAAATAAAGAAAAAAGATATAACCATTGTATTATGTATTACAACACTCTTGTTTGACATGATACGCATTTTGTCTCGTAAAATAGAGCATTCGTAATGAAAGAAGATAGATTACTTTTATAATATGAAGAAAGTCGTATTACAAATGTTGTAATATGACATATATGTTTTACAACCGTTGTATTACAACACACCTTGTTAGAGATAATACACATTATGTCTTTCAAAATAGAGCATTCGTAATGAAGGACAATAGATTACTGGTATAATAAGGAGAAAGTTGTATTACAAATGTTGTAATACGACATATACGTTTACAATTGTTGTATTACAACATACCCCATTAGAGATGATATGCATTATGTTTCTCAAAATAGAGCTTTCGTAATAAAGGATGATAGATTACCTTTATAAATAGAAGAATTTTGTATTACAAGCGTTGTAATACGACATATTCATTTTTACAATCATTGTATTACAACATACGCCGTAAGACATGGTATGCATTGTCTCTTAAAATAGCGTATTCGTAATAAAGGACGATAGATTACTATTATAAATAGAAACATGTATTATTACAAATGTTGTAATATAACATATGTGTTTTACAATTGTTGTATTATAACATACCCTATTAGATATGATACGCATCATATCTCTCAAAGCATATTTTAAACTATTTAGCATATCTACAAATCTTTGGTAATCGTACATTATAATATAACTTTTGTTCCTTCATTATAGGAATGTATTCGTATATGCCCTAACAATTATGTTGTTTATCATAGATCACCGATCTTAGTATATTCAAACATCTAATCGTAAAACAATTACATACATGTATGTAAAGCGTATCACAATTTTAAAAATTATTGTATTATGGTTGTAAACACATCAAAGTTGGAATATATTACTAGTTCATTCTATGACACCATATGACTACTTTATGCTTGTGTTACAATCTATCATTATCTTCATTACAACTACAGGAATCACCCGTTACAACCTTTCATATCTTCTATTACGTCAACCAAATGCATATAATACGACAAAAATATAAGACATACCATATTTTTGCACCATTTTATGTTTTGAATTTTGAATTTTGGTCATTGTTAGTTGCTTTATTAAAGGGATTTCGATGTTTATGGAGGTATCGTATCTCATTTAGTATTTATTCTTTTTGAAATGTGACGTATTTAATGATAGGTCTGTTACTTTTTCTTAGAAGGTTTCTAGTGAATTTGTATTATGAAACCACCTTTAAGTTAGATTTGTGGTTTTATGTAAAACCATTAGATTTTATCGGTTGGCAGTAAGGTATAGCTCACAAATAGTAATATGAGCACAGTGCGTATAGGATCCGTCTCCTATATATATATATATTACCCACACAACACACTATGATCAGTCACTCACCTACCCACTCAATCTCTCATACTCTCTCTCTCTCTCTCATACACACACATTACCAATCACCCACTCACCCACCTTCTATCACTCTCTTGCTCACTCACCCTCACACTCACTCACTTACTCTCTCTCTTGATCTTATGCACACACATACTCGGTCTCTCAACCACACACACATGACACATACACTTGGTCTCTCTCTCTCTCGAGCACACTTGTGACAACGAAAGGTTAGTGCTTGATGAGGTGAGGGGGACGTCTTAAGGTGCACAAAGTTAGGATGATTTGTTGGATTAAAATCCAACTTATGGACTTGTATATGTAAAGATGTATAAATATAATCAAATAGCAATAACTATTATGAACTGTCATGTTAATGCCGATTATTTAAAGTGATCAGATTAAGTTATATTGAGGGAATGGGCATGAAATGCAAGAGGATAGTGTGGTATTTAAAACACATGTGTAGAAACCTATTTGTGAGTTGTGACTTCTCGATGGGTGGAGTCGCAAATCACCCAGCAATTAATCTCTCTAATTGCTGATTATAATGGGGGTTATGTTCCCCAAGCAAACCACTATCTACCCTAAGGTTGACCCCCATCATGACCTAAGGAGAAGAGAGAGAGAGAGAGAGAATGGAAAAGAAAGAGAGAAGTCTCTTTCTCTAGGTGGTTCTTGAGCAAGCTTGTAGAGGTGAGATTTCTTGGAAGTACCATCAGCAGCCCTTTCTCTTTGTCTTTATGAGGAACACAGGTATGCCTTCTCTTTTGCAGGTAGGGCAGAAGGTATGGGCATGTATATCTATTCATGCTTGTGATGATAACATGACGAAGCTCATTTATCTGTTGATATGTCTTGTATGTTCTTGTACACATATGTAATTGTGTTGCATAGATAGTCTTTATTTGGCAAACATAGGCTCCACATGAAATGGAAGAACATGTAGATGTTTCATCTTCTCAGAAAACCAAAACACATCTTGTAATTGTAGTTAGCACTGGTTCCTCTTCATGGGTATCGGTACTCAGGCGTTATAAAATGGGAACTACAGTTTACATGTATCGGTACTCATCATGAGTACCGGTACTAGTGAACTGCAAATAAAGTATATAGCTTCAAGTCCACATATTGTGACTTGCTAGTATTGGTATTCATCATGAATACCGGTAGATGTCAGTCATAGATCGGTTTCTAGGTGCTCCAGATCCACAATCTGTGACTCATGTATACCCGTACTCATTATGAGTACCGGTACACATAAGATATAGATTAGGTACTGGGTCTGAAGTAGTCAAGATCTATAGCCTGCCAGTACCGGTACTTGGCTTTAGTACTGGAACCTGCAAGCTGCAGGCATAGTAACCAGTACTCAACAAGCACTGGCACTATTCATGAGTACCGGTACTCGTAGAAATCAGTTCGAACATGGAGTGATACCAGTACTCAATGAGTACCGGTACTTATTACTAGTACTGGTACATAGTGAGTATTGGACGAGTACTCATCTGAGCTTGAGTTCTAAATTGGAAGCTATGAGTATCGGTACTTAACATCCGTACCGGTACTCATCTGGACATAGAACTCATACCTGTATTTCTTGGATATCGGTACTGGTTAACCAGCACTGATACTCAGTATATGGGATACCGATACTGGTACCCCAGTACCGGTACCCAATCAATATAAAGCTCAGTTGAGATTAGTTAATGTACAGGTTTATCCTAAGTTAGAAGTGGGTCAATTATGAATTAACCCTAATAAGTGGTATCAGAGCTAACCCACTCTTTACTTAGTGTAATCTAGTCTAGTCTGATTAATAAAGTATACTATTTTAGGGTAACACGGTTGAAGCAGCATCTCGCCAAAGTGAGCTCTTCTGTGAATAATGAGCTTATCTATGAGTAGTAATATGTTGAATGAGTGTTAGTAGGTGAGTGTTCACTGGCTCAAAGGAAAATGCAAACTTATTGTACTTTCACTCATTTGTGTGGGAGTAATGATGTGTTGGTTATTAGGCTTTCTAAGTAGCCACTGAATCAGCCCAAAAGAAGGTTTATGACTGACTCAGATTTGAGCCAACAATCATCACTCACCACACCATGTCCTTAATTACAAGTTAACCTCTTGTCCAAAGATGAGACCCTTGATAGAGTTAACTAAGATATGTGATGGGGTGTAATTAAATTAATCAGACACTTTATGATGTATAGGAGCTAATTTTGTGCTTATCTGCATTTATTTTCAGAAATGCCTTTTGCAAAGATCACTTCCATCTTAAATTCCATCCTCATGTTGAGTGGCTCGAACTTTAAGTCCTAGAAGGAGAACTTATTAATTGCCCTTAGGGTTATGGACTTAGGTTTAGTGATTAGGGAACCCTCTCCTATTATTACAGACACGAGTACTTCTGAGCAAAAAGAGAAGGAAAGATGAGAGAGTTATAATCGTATATCTATGATGATAATGAAAAAGGCCATACCCAAGGCATTTAGGGGCACAATGTCGGATGATATTGCTACAGCTACGTAATTCCTTGCTGATATTGAGAAGAGGTTCACCAAGAACGAAAAGTATGAAATTAGTACGCTTTTGGCAAGCCTTATCTCAAAGAAGTATAAGGGCAAGGGTAATATATGTGAGTACATTATGGGAATTTCCCACATTGCTTCTAAGTTGAAAGCATTGAACTTGACCTCTTGGAGAACTTGTTGGTGCATTTGGTCTTAATCTCTCTTCCACCCTATTTCAACCAATTCAAGATGAGCTACAACTATCAGAAAGAGACTTGGTCTCTGAATAAGCTCATCTCGGACTGTATGCAAGAGGAAGAGAGAATGAAGCATGATGGGGTTGAGAGTGTTCATGTTGCTACTTCTTCTAACAACAAGGGCAAGGGAAAGAAAAGAAATACAGATGTTGTAGATACATCTCCCCAAAAGAAGTAGAAGGGGAAGACTACCGGAGAGTCTTTCAAATCTGGATGTTTCTTCTGTGAAGCTGAGGGGCACCAGAAGAAGTACCGTACCAATTATCACGCATGGCGTGCTAAGAAAGTTACGACTCTCAGTTAGTTTGTAAGGAAATTAATTTGGTTTTGGTACCTAGGCACACTTGGTGGATAGATTCAGGTGCTACCACTCACATAAGTGTGTCCATGCAAGGTTGCCTGAGTTGCTGAAGGCCAAATGATGCTGAAAGATTCATTTATGTCAAGGATGGGAAGGCTGTAGAAGTTGAAGCCATAGGACAGTTTAGAATTTTGATGAAAACTGGTTCATATTTGAATTTGAATGAAACTTTTGTAGTACCATCTTTCAGAATAAATTTAATTTCTGTTTATGTTTTAGACAAATATGATTATAGTTGTTCATTTGGTGATGGAGAAGTTAGTTTGTATTTAAATTCAAATCTAGTTAATTCTGGTTTTCTATCTTTCTTTGAGAATGTATATTGTCTAGATGTTGTAGCTTCATATAACGAGTCTTCACTTTTGGATACACGTGGTGTGAAAAGAAAATTAGAAAATGAATCTTCAGCTACTTTATGGCACAAGAGATTAGGTCATATCTCCAGAAGGAGAATAGAGAGACTTGTGTCAAATGAAATTTTAGACCCTTTATATTTTTCTGATTTTGATCAATGTATAGAATGTATTAAGGGGAAACAAACCATCAATAGAAAGTTTGAAGCCAATAGGTCAAATGGTGTCTTAGATGTGATTCATACAAAGATCTGTGGGCCATTTCCTACGCCTGCGTGGAATGGTCAACAATAGTTTATCACATTTATAGATGATCACTCTAGATATGACTTCATCTACCTAATTTATGAAAAGGCATGGTCACTGGACACGTTCAAAAGTTATAAAGTCGAAGTTGAGAATCAACTTGATAGAAGGATTAAATTCGTCAGATATGACTATGGTGGTGATGATAACATCATCATCAGCCATATCTATCTTTAATTAGTCATAATCAAGAATTAAATGCTCCTACATAACCGCTAGAGAGCCCTAATTCACTGCAAATCCATTCTGAGAGAATAACAGTAAAACAGGGGTAAAATTGTAGTTTAACAGCATATCTCAATTGCAGTATAATTACAGGATTTATAAGGGGTTAAATAAAGGTAAAAAGGTCTTAAATGTCTAACAAGAGGATCTGTGCAAACAGAAAAGGGTTTTCGCGTGTTTTGAGAATTAAATGACTTCCAAAACACTAAAAATAGACCTGCTTAATTAACTAAGGTTCTGATCAGGATAAAATTCACCTAAATCCTCTAAAAATCAAAGAAAAATATTCTCTAGGGTTTGGCATCCTTGATTTGACCATTGGAACCCGTCTTGACCTAAAATAGAGCCATAGACAAACTTTTACCCTAATTTAGGTTTTTGAATAAATTACCCAGTCAAACTAGGTCAAAACAAAAATCTAACTTTACCATTGTATTCCTTAGGTCCAAATTAGGTTTGTACCAAACTTTGGGCCGAATATGAGATCATCTTGACCTAGTTTGCAATTTGTTTCTATCTGACACTTTTCTCTCACATATATGCCCTTAACTTTTGAATAAATTACATTTGGGTCCCAAACTTTATCATCTTATTCAAATAGGTCCCTTCTGCGCTCAACTCCTAATCCTAAAGCTCCGACGACCTTAATTTGGCAAGATCTTCGAGATTTCTTGACGAATCCCTCTCAAAATTGAAAGAAAAACTCGTCAAGTAATTGCCTTCCTTTTCAACCAGATCCGAAGCTCCAGATCTCGCCCAAATCCTAATGCGAACACGTGAAAGAATTGGGTATCCTATTCCGACAAACCTTCCAAGCTTCCAAGCTCTTTTCACCCTCTAGAACACTATAAAAGGACCCCCACACCTTGCTGAGTTCCCCATGCTCGATTTTGGCCTGGAATACCTCAATTTCATCTCTCCTCATTCGGCCGAAGCTCCTCAACGTTCGGTGAGCTCCTCCGACTCCTTCGTTCGCCCACAATATCGACGACGGATTTATCTTCCTTGCTCTCTTCCGCGTTGTGCTGTACCCGCCAATGTCCATATCTCCTTCATCCTCACCGTCCTACCCTCACCGGAGCATTTTCTTCCTCGACGCCGGCCATACCATAATTGGCGCCGCTCCATCCCCTTCGTCCATTAGATTAGGGTTAGATTAGTTTATTTTAGCTTGTAGATTAGTTTCTCACTCTTCTTATCCCTGTTTCGACCCTCGACGCCGCCAATCATCTTCATCTTCTCCATCTCCGACCGCTCCTCTGGCAAGGCATTCCCATCGCTGCACCGCTCCATCCGCCTCGCCGAAACTCCCATAAGCTTCGCCTCGCTTTCCTGCACAAAAGCCCTCTCATTATCTCTCCATTTACGCACCCAACCACTACACCGAACAAACCCACCATCGCTTACCATTTCCGACCTCCGCTGACCTCCTCAGCCACTCTCACTCCATGCTGCACCCACCACCACATTCGCCATCTCATGGCGATCCTACCGAACTGTTTTGATGTGGCCATTAGGCCTTGTTCTTGTTTTCAAGCCACAGGTGAAGAGGCCATTGCTGGAGCTTCCTTGAAGAAGCTTCACAGCATGTTCTTGGCTTGCTAGCTCCAAGCATCCACTCTAGGTTATGCGGATTCATTCTAGGATTACAACCAGCTAGTCAATTAGGAGCATTGACTGCTCCTCCACCTGTAATTGATTGATCCACCAGCAGCTGCTGCATGCGGAAGGAAGCAGGGACATAGTCCCACATCGGAAGCAGCCGAGCACTTGAAGACAGGTAAATTGATTTTGTGTTTGGGGTTTATCGCCTCTAAACACGGGGTGAGGTCCCAGTACACCCTACGCTCACTCGACCCGTCCTAAACCTATACACTCCTCGGTCACTACACCACGTCGATGACCCTGGACCTGGGTACGCGGATCCTCTGATTACCCGATAACTCGGTATTGTGCATGGCTCTGGGGGAGCGGAACCTAGAGAGAGAAGGAGAGAGAGCGCTGAGGGTTAGGGGGTTTTGCTCTATTGTGAAATGGCTAAACACTTAGTTGCTGGAGGGATTGCCTCCCTCTGTGCGTGAAGAACAAAGGCCAAGGTAAGAAAGAAAGAAGAAGAGGAGAAGAAGAGGCAGAAGAGGCACACAGAGAAGGAGAAGAAGAAGAATAGCAGTAGAAGAAGAATAAAAGGAGCACTGTAGAAACATCTTTTAAGACGTCTGATTGCAAAATCGAATATTTGATCATATGCTCCTTCATATTGATTGATTTGAGTAGTTGTTCTATGTATTAGACTTATAATTGGTGATCCAAATCACCATTGTTTTGTCTAGATTTCTTTTTAACTCATCTTATACTCATGTGCTACATTGTATATTAGATTTTGAGTAATTAATTGTGCTTATTTATATTAATTGCTGAGATTAGCATGTGAATTCCTACTTGCTTCCAGCGAATGACCTTGGACTTTCATTCAAGTATAAATTTTATCTATTTTGAGCGATTTTGTCCTATACTACGATGCATCTCTTAAATAACGACAAATTCGCACTTAACAGGTGGTGAATACTACGACAGGTATGACAAATTAGGTGAACAACGTATAGGATCGTTTGCCAGGTTCCTAAAGGAATGCAGTATTGTTCCTCAGTACACCACGTTGGGTTTGCCCATTATAAATGGTGTTGCTAAGAGACGAAACATGACGCTTGAGGACATGGTAAGGAGTATGATTACTCATTCTACCTTACCAGATTGACTTTAGGGAGAGGCCTTAAAGACTGCAGCTTACATTCTGAACAGAATCCCAACTAAGGCAATTTATTTGACCCCATATGAGATATGGATTGGGCAGAAGCCCAATCTTAAGTATTTTCATGTGTGAGGATGTCTAGCTAAGGCAAGGCTTTATAGGCCTAATGAAAAGAAATTGGACATAAGGACAGTTAGTTGCTATTTTGTTGAGTATTTTGAAAGGTCAAGAGGGTATAAGTTTTATGATCCCACAACTACGGTTATATTTGAATCTGGAACTGCCAAGTTCTTTGAGAGTATAGTATCTACTCAAGATGATAGGGTTAAAGACTTTGTCTTTGAAGAGGAAAATATAGTTATTCCTCTTGGAGTTACTCAGGTTGATGAGGAGCATGTCTTTGACATACCTCAAGACAACTCCAATGAATACAATGATATAGTTTTAACCCCTGTAGAGTAGCCTCAAACACATACAGATCCCATGCCATTAAGAAGATTTACTAGGGAAAGAAGGAGTGTCATATCAGATGATTATGTGGTATTCCTTTAAGAACATGAAACGTACATTGGGTGATGGAAGATGATCCTATCAGCTTTTGATGAGAACCTCATCATGAGCCATAACTAGCTCATTTTGACCCAATACAAAGGATAAAAGCTCCTAAATATCTCAAGGAAAGGCTTAACTCAGAGAATTCTGAGTTTGAAAGGAAAACCAGTCATAAGGGGTAAAAGTGCAATTTTACCAGTATAATCTGCATACAGGGTAATTCAGGGCCCAAACACAGGTCAGAACAGCTTAATAAGAATAAAAGTGGGATGAGATGATCTAGCAAGGGCTACAGCACTTTCAAGGAACCAAATGATAATCTGTAACCCTAAAACAACCCACTTCAATTCACAAGGTTCGAGGCAAAGTAAAAATAGAATAAACCCTCTAAAATTCATAGAAAAATATTCTCTAGGGTTTAGAACCTTCAATTTGGCCTTTAGAACCCATTTTGACCTACATTGAGAACCATGCCCAATTAATAACTTAATTTGGGTCTTTACGCAAATTGACCGGTCAAACAAGGTTTAATATGAAAATGAAATTTACCATCAGATTCCTTAGGTTCTAATTAGTCATGTATAAAAACTTGAGCCTAAGAAGAAACCTCCTTGACCGACTTTACACTTTGGTCCTCATATATTTACTCTTTGGCCCTCAACTTTTGAACCCTCGCATTTAGGCCCCTAACTCTCCTTCGTTCTTTGCAAACAGGTCCCTCCTGCAAAACCCTGCCAGCACCATGCTCCGGCGACCTTGCGCGGAGCATGGCGCCGCGCAGGGTGAGGTGGAGGACCTGGCAAGTGTACCGGGGGTGCCCTGCGTCGTCAGCCGTCGCAGGAGCACCCCCATGGTCACTGTAGCCCCCCATACCGGCCGTGCGAACGCACGGACGGTATGGGTTCGAATTCCGACCATTCTCCGGCGAGGGAGACACGTCGTCTCCCTCCGCCTTCCTCCCTGCTTCAACCCTATAAATACCCCCCGCCGCTCCACCGACCAAGGCAGCCTGGATCTGACGGAGAAAACCCCCAATTTTCCTCTCTTCTCACTCCGGCAGACGCCCACCAGCTCCGGCGGTTCTTCCTCCTCCTCCTCTTCGCTCTGCCGCAATACCAGCAGCAGAGATTTCTTCCCCTGCTCTTTCCGCGTCGCGCAATACCGGCGCGCGCTGCCTCTGCCCCGTCGTCACCGCCGTCCTCCCCCCACTGGGCATCGTCTTCTCCGGCGACAGTCGATACGACTGTCGCCCTGTTCCTCCCCCTTCGTCCCTGCAGTTAAGTTAGAATTACTCCCCTTCTCCTCCTCTTTCTTTCCCCGCTTTCGATTTAGTCAATTAAGCCCTCTACCGACCCTGTTCACCCTCATCCTCTCCGCCTCCGACCACCCTCCGGCGAGCCGCTCCCATCACCTCAGCGACCCACACGGCTCGCCGACCACCGCAGAACTTCCGCCTCCTCACCCTGATCCTCTTCCGCCCCTCCACTTCCCACCAAACACCCTCTGCAGACCCACCGAACACACCCACTCCCTCGCTCACAGTCTGACCTAGGACGACCTAACAGCTCCATCTCGCCCCCTGCAGACCCCCTGACCACCTTCGCCGTGCCACGGCGAAGGTCCTCCGCCTGTCTGATTTGGCCGAGAGGCCGTGCCATTGGTTTCAGGTTCCAGGCCTTGGCCGCCATTGGCGAGGAAGCTCGAAGCCTGCTCAAGGTTGCTCCAAGCCGAGATATCCCAGATTGAATAGCCACGGCCAGCGCGGAAGAGACTCACGCACACACCCTGGCCCTCGATTGGAGCTGTACGCCTCAACAGCCGATGCAATTGGGAGCACTATCCCTGCTGCAGGCGTAGGAGAATTGGGGTGGGACATTTAGTCCCACCTCGGAATCTCTCAAAGGCGCGCGGACACATAAATTGAAAAACTGCCGTATGCTGTTTGCCTCAGTTACCACGGGGTGAGGTCCCTCTCACCCGACCCGACCCGACTCGGCCTCGTCCGTGACCACGCTCCGCGGACCTGGCCCGACCCGATTAGACTGACCTGCACTCCTCGCCCACCACGCACGCCGGTGGGCCTGGACCCGGGCCTGACCCGAACCCGATTACCCGATAGCGCTCTGGGAGAGCTTCCGAGGAGTGATTTCAGAGAGAGAGATACGCGGGGGAGGGGGGTAGAGTAGGTTTTTGCCTTGACGAATAAACTCTGAAGTGTGCAGGCCAAAGAAGAAGAAGCAGACCCGCTGAAGAAGAAGGAGCTGCTGCACTGTAGCGAAGGCATTGTTAAGTCGTCTCAGCACTGGCGCAGACGACGGAAGGTCAGCAGCCAAAGAAGACAGGCTGAAGAAGAAGGAAGAGCAACGGCCATCGCGAAAGAAGAAAAAGAGAAGTCAAGGCAGGTGAAGACAAAGAAGAAGAAGGAATGAAGAGAAGCAAGAAGCAAGAAAAGAAGAAGATGATCTGACGAAAAAGAAAGAAAGGAAACAAGAAGAAGAGCACGAGGGGAAAAAGCAGAAGAAAGCAGAAGAAAAAGAAGAAGAAGAAGAAGAAGAAGAACAGGAAGAACCAAAGACAAAGAGGAAGAAAGAAGAAAAGAACAAGAAGCCAATTTTTCATCTCTCTCTCTCTCTTTATTTTTGTAATAGAACTTGTATATCTTTAGAATACAACTTGCTCCCTGAGTTCGACCTCGGGAACTCTTTCAGTTTTCCGAGTAATAAAATTTTATATGATACGTTGGTAACAACCGGCTTTACTACAACGACATAACACAAACCGGTCTAACCGTCGGCACTCATCATTTTGGCGCCGTTGCCGGGGAGCAACGGCTATTCTAGAGGTAAACATTCCTGTTTCTTTTAAGTTCTGATAATCTCCTCTCTTTTGTGCAGCTACAGGAACGCAAGAAGACAAGCAACCACACCAAAGACAGGTAAATTTTTCCTCTCACTATTAACCCCTAAGCTCTAAAGAGGAAGAAAAGAAAAGAACAAGCAATATAGGGTTAACCTGTCTTCCATATTTAGTAACCATAAAAGTTGCATGTTTTCAACTCATTATTTCTGCACACTATTAAGGGTATTTAAGGGCTAACACATTCTTGCTTGAGCCCTAATTACCCAACAAAGAATTAACTGGACCAAGTAGAGCCAACCTAGGATCCAACACTAGGGATTTAGAGACACACTCCTTAAGCAAGAATTGAGAAAACCAAATGAAGTGTGCCCAAGCCCTTGTCTGAAAATACCTATTCAAAGAAAATCTAAAACAATTGGCTCTCTCTAAACACTTGAACCCTAAAAGACAGGACCTAAAAGCTCTCAAAGAAAACAAGAGGTAAAGTTGACCCCTTGGGTCAACCAACCTTAAATTAGGTCACTCTTTGCACTTAAAAGACTAAAGTTCAAGTGAAACCTTAAGCACCCTGATCTTAAAATTGGTAGACTTAAGAGGTCAAGATCCCCATTCTGGTCTACCTGGAACCGCAGTGACAAGAGAGGTCGGGTGGGGGAAACCCTGTAACCCGTGGGGACGCTCTACCGTGTAGGGGTCTTCGCGGGACTCTCCCTCTCTGGCTGCCCAGGTAATTCTCAGGTGGACGATCTTTCTGATCAAGGGGTCCATCTGCCCCGAACCTCTATAGTCACCCAACAATTTTTGGGTGTCTTGATTGGGTCCAGCACCTGCTTATCTCATCCAGCCCTTCAGTATTTTTTAGGAGGTCCTTGAAACCTCCAATAGAAGTTCACTCTTCCCGAGGCTAAGCCTCGGCTCCTTTGTTTTTGCAGAAATCATTCACATAGCCCCTCTTTCCTCTGATTCTGAACAAAACCCCCTTCTTCCATCTTAATTCAAACTTTGATTCCACCACCTGATCCAATTATGCAGCCTAATTACCTAGCAAGACTACCATTCAAGAAACCTGAATATCGGAGATCTATGAAAGATAAAATGATCGAGAATGCCATAAGATTCTATGAAAAAGAAGAAAAAACCTCAACACCAAGAGGAGATATTCAGGTTGATGTCCCAACAACCACATCCTTCATCATGAACTGTGCCCAAATTCTATTGACTGGAATTTCAAAAGGATCAACCCGAGATATGCTCATGACAGGATACATTGAGATGGAAAAATTACACCAATCTGAATACCTTCAATGCTTGACAAATCCTGTACTTTGGGAACAACACCAAGATGCCCTTATAAAACGGGTAGAAATGATGAAATCAGTAGAACAAATTATCAACCAGAAATACCCGTATAAACCAGAAACAGAGGATGAACCATCTTGGAACAGTATTAAGGAACCATTCAGTTTCCCAGATCCCGGGATTGAGGCACAAAGTGGTTGTAAAATCCCAACCCAGGTAGAAGATAGCATTAAAATAGGTTGGGAAGTTGCAGGAGAACACAATGCTGAGCCAACCCTAGGCCATAAGTCACCAAGCTTAGAACTCCAAGACTCCTGCAATAACAAGATTAGAATCGAACCTCTGGAGGGTATAAATTCCACCCCTTGTTTTGATAAGGTGACCCTCGAAGGTTATTCGGACTTAGGTTCTAATAATTCTACCCACATCCTAAGCCTAGAACCTAGATCTGAAACTTATTGGGAAGATTATGAGGCCCTTTATGAGGAAGATCAAATTTTTACAGGATATGATTCCGGGCCTCTATTTAATGAGTATCCCTCTCCAACATCCTCAGGAAATCTGATCGATTTCTCAGAAAACATGCCAATTTATGATACAGAAACTGAGGAGTTGGATGAGCAAGGTTTTAATAGGGTCTATCCTACCAGCTTAGAGCTTGAACAGAACATCTTTTTGAACCCAGAATTGACATATAGGCTAGAACCCAATCAGGCTGCTGATTCCACATCTGATGATTTCTGCTGTGGTGGAATTCATGATCATTTTCGCCAACTCTCCGACAATTTCAGATCTGACTATAATTGCGGAGAGATTCCCCTTCCTGAACGTGCCAGGCCTATCTACGACCTCAGTTCACATGATTCTGACTCTGACTCTGACTCTGAGGTCCTGATTCCCGAGATCACCGATAACACAGAATCATTCCTTTTCGATCCTCAGGAACCAAAAACAGAAAATGCCAAGAGTGATTGCAACCCAGAATCCAAATTTTTTCTCGAATCCGATTTCTTTCATCCTACAAACACTCTTCCGGCATTTGATAGTTACCCAGAGGACTCTCTGCAGAAAATCACCTATCATCTGTTTCTAGAAGAGCCCTCGTACACAATGGCCACCTCATCCGCACACACAGAACGGATCAAAACCTCTTCCAAACCCCGACCCGCAACCGGACTCAATTTCTATGCTGATTCACCTCTCACCGAGCCGATTGCATTTCCACATCGGGTTTCGAACATTGATCAGACTACATACCATGCTCTATCATTCTCTGATCACCCCTGTAGGGTTCCTGCATCAACCACTGATTATCCTACGGGTCCCTACTCTAACCAGGCTGATTCGGCACAGCCAAACCCTGCGTTTACACTTCCACATCCATCTGAGCTTCATAATTTCTGGTGGGCTCCACACCTTTTTATCCACATCTATCAACCCACCAGATTGATTGGGTTTGGGCTGCATCATCAGCCTGTTGATCTGAACAAGCACCTGGTTGGACCAACCAGGCTCTTAATCAAGGTGCTTGTCTTACAAAACTCTGCTGAGTTGACCATCCCCTCTCCATCGCATTTCCCGCTTGGCTGAAGGCATCAAATTTAGCGCTCAACGGGAGGCAGCCCGTCATTCTCTTTGAAAACCTGAAACTTGTTCTGACAGCTTTTTGCACTTGAAGTTCACACTTTAGGACAGCCGACTCCACCTCAGGTGCTTGCATCTGAGATTAGAAATCGTCCGCAACAGTCACCCCGACCCATTCACTCATCAAAACAGCTATCCTAATGTATGAACTTAGTCGAATAGAAACCCCTAGGTTACAATGAGGACATTGCAAATCTTAGGCATGGGGGGGTATGAAAGTGCAAAAACTCGTAAGAAAAGGTTTCAAACAAAAAAATTCACATATGCCAAAAATACCATAAAAATTAAAAAATTTTTGAAAAAGAATAAGAGGAAAAGAGGAGAAGAAAATTTTGTGAAGGAGAGAAGAAACAAAATGAAAAAGGAGCACAAAAATTATAAGAAAAGTTGATAGTCATTAGTAAGGAACTAAGGAATTAACCTAAGTTCTAGACCTCATTCAAGAAAATAACTGAAAAGTGCACAATAAGATTAGTAAGAATGCAAACCTTAGGCATTCTTGAATAGACTCTTAGTACTCATTAAGATCTGGACACTCCTCAAGAGGTTGAGGAAAATGAAAAGCTGAAGTATTAGGTCTAAGGCTTAGGGAGTATTCGGCCTCGTTAACTAATTTTTGGTTTACGGGACTCAGTAACCTAAGCACCCTAATCTCACACACAGCCTGGTTCAGTAAGCGTAAAAATCAGAATCACGCAGAAGCGTCGCAAAAATCTGAAAAGAACACCTAGAATAGGAATGGCCGATCAACACAAGTTGATTTGGACGAGTTCCCAGCGCGGAGAGGCGGGAAATCCCCTCGAAGATGCGTAACAAAATATCATCTCCTCGGTGCTTGTCTCTTAGGATATTTACATATCCTACGGGGGGCATGTAAGCACTCTGCTGGTTCAGATTCCATGGATGGCATTATCTCGAAGTGTCAATTGCCAGGGTCTGGATTCGGCCACGGAATACCATGGATGGGATTATCTCGAAATCTCAATAGCCAGGGTTCCGGGGGTTGCCATGGGCGGTGCTATCTCGAAGCATCGATCGCCAGGAACCCTTGAGGTTTGATGATGGGAGCAAGGAATCTGATACAGACCGTGTTGAAAAGCTAATCCTAGGCTAGAACTAAAAAGAAATAGAGAGAGAAAACTCTCCAAACAGAAAAAACTTTCTATCTCTCTCTTACAAAACGCACTGCGAACTGGGCCAGGGCCAAAATCATTTCAAGCACGGGTGCTTTAACCACGAAGTCCAATAAACCTTAGGTTAGTTCTTGCGGGCCTTAAAAACCTTTGCTGAAAGACTGAGGCTAAGGCTAGACAGGCTTGGATCTTGATTGGTACTAGAGTATCTTTTAGGCCTATGGTCAGCATTCTAACCTAATCTATGCTCAAATAAAAAGGCACTTATCTAAAACCATTGAAAACTTCATGGTCTAGAACAAGGGTTGAAACCTTAAGTTTTTTGCTAAGGGACTAGCAAAAGCTAGGCATGGGGGTATGATGAGAACCTCATCATGAGCCATAACTAGCTCATTTTGACCCAATACAAAGGATAAAAGCTCCTAAATATCTCAAGGAAAGGCTTAACTCAGAGAATTCTGAGTTTGAAAGGAAAACCAGTCATAAGGGGTAAAAGTGCAATTTTACCAGTATAATCTGCATACAGGGTAATTCAGGGCCCAAACACAGGTCAGAACAGCTTAATAAGAATAAAAGTGGGATGAGATGATCTAGCAAGGGCTACAGCACTTTCAAGGAACCAAATGATAATCTGTAACCCTAAAACAACCCACTTCAATTCACAAGGTTCGAGGCAAAGTAAAAATAGAATAAACCCTCTAAAATTCATAGAAAAATATTCTCTAGGGTTTAGAACCTTCAATTTGGCCTTTAGAACCCATTTTGACCTACATTGAGAACCATGCCCAATTAATAACTTAATTTGGGTCTTTACGCAAATTGACCGGTCAAACAAGGTTTAATATGAAAATGAAATTTACCATCAGATTCCTTAGGTTCTAATTAGTCATGTATAAAAACTTGAGCCTAAGAAGAAACCTCCTTGACCGACTTTACACTTTGGTCCTCATATATTTACTCTTTGGCCCTCAACTTTTGAACCCTCGCATTTAGGCCCCTAACTCTCCTTCGTTCTTTGCAAACAGGTCCCTCCTGCAAAACCCTGCCAGCACCATGCTCCGGCGACCTTGCGCGGAGCATGGCGCCGCGCAGGGTGAGGTGGAGGACCTGGCAAGTGTACCGGGGGTGCCCTGCGTCGTCAGCCGTCGCAGGAGCACCCCCATGGTCACTGTAGCCCCCCATACCGGCCGTGCGAACGCACGGACGGTATGGGTTCGAATTCCGACCATTCTCCGGCGAGGGAGACACGTCGTCTCCCTCCGCCTTCCTCCCTGCTTCAACCCTATAAATACCCCCCGCCGCTCCACCGACCAAGGCAGCCTGGATCTGACGGAGAAAACCCCCAATTTTCCTCTCTTCTCACTCCGGCAGACGCCCACCAGCTCCGGCGGTTCTTCCTCCTCCTCCTCTTCGCTCTGCCGCAATACCAGCAGCAGAGATTTCTTCCCCTGCTCTTTCCGCGTCGCGCAATACCGGCGCGCGCTGCCTCTGCCCCGTCGTCACCGCCGTCCTCCCCCCACTGGGCATCGTCTTCTCCGGCGACAGTCGATACGACTGTCGCCCTGTTCCTCCCCCTTCGTCCCTGCAGTTAAGTTAGAATTACTCCCCTTCTCCTCCTCTTTCTTTCCCCGCTTTCGATTTAGTCAATTAAGCCCTCTACCGACCCTGTTCACCCTCATCCTCTCCGCCTCCGACCACCCTCCGGCGAGCCGCTCCCATCACCTCAGCGACCCACACGGCTCGCCGACCACCGCAGAACTTCCGCCTCCTCACCCTGATCCTCTTCCGCCCCTCCACTTCCCACCAAACACCCTCTGCAGACCCACCGAACACACCCACTCCCTCGCTCACAGTCTGACCTAGGACGACCTAACAGCTCCATCTCGCCCCCTGCAGACCCCCTGACCACCTTCGCCGTGCCACGGCGAAGGTCCTCCGCCTGTCTGATTTGGCCGAGAGGCCGTGCCATTGGTTTCAGGTTCCAGGCCTTGGCCGCCATTGGCGAGGAAGCTCGAAGCCTGCTCAAGGTTGCTCCAAGCCGAGATATCCCAGATTGAATAGCCACGGCCAGCGCGGAAGAGACTCACGCACACACCCTGGCCCTCGATTGGAGCTGTACGCCTCAACAGCCGATGCAATTGGGAGCACTATCCCTGCTGCAGGCGTAGGAGAATTGGGGTGGGACATTTAGTCCCACCTCGGAATCTCTCAAAGGCGCGCGGACACATAAATTGAAAAACTGCCGTATGCTGTTTGCCTCAGTTACCACGGGGTGAGGTCCCTCTCACCCGACCCGACCCGACTCGGCCTCGTCCGTGACCACGCTCCGCGGACCTGGCCCGACCCGATTAGACTGACCTGCACTCCTCGCCCACCACGCACGCCGGTGGGCCTGGACCCGGGCCTGACCCGAACCCGATTACCCGATAGCGCTCTGGGAGAGCTTCCGAGGAGTGATTTCAGAGAGAGAGATACGCGGGGGAGGGGGGTAGAGTAGGTTTTTGCCTTGACGAATAAACTCTGAAGTGTGCAGGCCAAAGAAGAAGAAGCAGACCCGCTGAAGAAGAAGGAGCTGCTGCACTGTAGCGAAGGCATTGTTAAGTCGTCTCAGCACTGGCGCAGACGACGGAAGGTCAGCAGCCAAAGAAGACAGGCTGAAGAAGAAGGAAGAGCAACGGCCATCGCGAAAGAAGAAAAAGAGAAGTCAAGGCAGGTGAAGACAAAGAAGAAGAAGGAATGAAGAGAAGCAAGAAGCAAGAAAAGAAGAAGATGATCTGACGAAAAAGAAAGAAAGGAAACAAGAAGAAGAGCACGAGGGGAAAAAGCAGAAGAAAGCAGAAGAAAAAGAAGAAGAAGAAGAAGAAGAAGAACAGGAAGAACCAAAGACAAAGAGGAAGAAAGAAGAAAAGAACAAGAAGCCAATTTTTCATCTCTCTCTCTCTCTTTATTTTTGTAATAGAACTTGTATATCTTTAGAATACAACTTGCTCCCTGAGTTCGACCTCGGGAACTCTTTCAGTTTTCCGAGTAATAAAATTTTATATGATACGTTGGTAACAACCGGCTTTACTACAACGACATAACACAAACCGGTCTAACCGACGGCACTCATCAGCTTTCGTCAGGTAATGGAAAGTCCGAAACATGAAAAGTGGATTGAGGCAATGGAAGAAGAAATAAAGTCAATGAAAGACAATGGCATTTGGGATATTGTTCCACTACCAGAAGGTGAGAAACTCGTTGGTTGCAAATGGGTTTTTAAAATCAAATAGGATTCGAAAGGAAAGGTGAAACGATACAAAGCGCATCTTATAGCTAAAGGTTTTAACCAAAAGTAGGATATTGACTATAAGGAGGCATTCTCTCTTGTTTCTTCTAAGAACTCATTGAGAGTTATAATGGCACTTGTGACCCACTTTAATCATGAGTTACATTAGATGGATGTGAAGGTTGCATTCCTTAATGGTGACATTAATGAAACCATTTATATGGCTCAACCTGAATATTTTGTTATGGGTGATCCAAAAGACATGGTATGCAAATTGAAGAAATCCATCCATGGGCTCAAGCAGGCATCCAGACAATGGTATTTCAAGTTTCATCAGGTGATTCTCTCATTTGGTTTTGAGGCGAATATGGCTAATGAATGTATATATCATATATATCTTTTTGGTCTTGTATGTTGATGATATTTCGCTTACTACTAATGATATGAGTATCCTATTAAACACTAAGAAATTTCTTGCCAAACACTTTAATATGAAAGATCTTGGAGATGCTTCATTTGTTTTGGGGATTGAAATATGTCGAAATCGTTTTCGCCATATTCTAGGTTTATCCCAAAGAAGTTATATAGATAAGGTACTCAAAAGGTATGGCATACAAGATTGCAAGCCACTAGATACTCCTATGGCTAAGGGAGACAAGTTTAGTCTCAACCAATGCCCCATAAGTGATTTTGACAAACAAGAGATGCAAACAGTTCCTTATGCATTTACCGTTGGTAGTATAATGTATGCTAAGGTTAGTACCAGACCAGACTTGCATACATTACAGGCATGTTGGGTAGATACCTGAGCAATCCAGGAAAAGACCATTGGAAAGCAGATAAGAGAGTACTGAGATATTTGCAGATGACATGGGATTATATACTCACCTTCAGGAGGTCAGAAAAACTTCAGGTCTTTGTCTATACTAACTCTGATTTTCTTGGTGCCAAGATAGTAGAAAGTCAACTTTTGAATATGTATTTCTACTTACCATTGGTGCCATCTCTTGGAAGAGTACAAAATAGTCTCTTATTGCATCTTCTACTAAGGCAACAGAATTCTTTCCATGCTACAAGGCATCTAATCACGGAGTATGGCTGCGAAATTGTATATCAGGACTACGCATAGTAAATGGCATTGACAGGACATTATAATTGTTTTGTGATAATCAGTATACAGTCCTCTACTCCAATAACAACTAGAGCTCCTTCAAATCGAAGCACATTGAGATTAAGTTCCTAGTTGTTAAAGAAAGGATACAAAATGGACAACTATCTATTGAGGACATCAGTGCGGACTCCATGATTGCGGATCCGCTTACTAAAGGAATAACACCCAAGTTGTTTCATGAACACACAGCTTGTATGGGTCTTATGTCCTTACAGAAATTTCAACTTTAGTGGGAGTTTGTAAATTTTGTAGTGCTTATTTGTAATAGAAAAACTTTGTTAATTCAATTTTTCAGTTATTCAATTTTTTGGTTATGTATAAAGTTTTGTAAAGGTTCATTTCTGTTGAAATAAACAAAACTTAAAAAGTTTTTCAATTGATTGTCCATTCTGACAAGTAATTATGGTTTCAATTTTTTTTTTGGAAGTGATATAGATTCGGAGGACCAGTTGGAAATAAATATATGTTGATCACATTTGCATGTAATTTCCATGCTGCACATCCACATGTTTCTGGTTACCATTTTGCATTAGCGTATGTGGTTATTGTTGGTTTAGTTACTGTGATGTAACAAAAGCTGCTTTGGTCCTATTCCTAGTGTAATTGGTAGATTGTATTGTTTTATAGATATGCATTCCAGTTATGCCAGCAAACTTGAGCTCAAATTCAGTTTATATGTTATTTGATTAACGAGTTACGAATATAGTCCAAGTGGGAGATTGTTGGATTAAAATCCAACTTATGGACTTGTATATGTTTAGATGTATGAATATAATCACATAACAATAAGTATTATGGACTGTCATGTTAATGCCCATTATTTAAAGTGATCGGATTAAGTTATATTGAGGGTATAGTCATAAAATGCAAGAGGATAGTGTGGTCTTTAAAACACATGTGCAGAAACTTGTTTGTGAGTTGTGACTTCTCGATGGGTGGGGTTGGAAATCACCCAGCAATTAATCTCTCTAATTGCTGATTATTATGAGGGTTGTGGTCCCCAAGAAAACCACTGTCTTCCTTGAGGCTGACCCCCATGGTGACCTAAGGAGAAGAGAGAGAGAGAATGGAAAAGAAAGAGAGGAGTCTCTTTCTCCAAGTGGTTCTCGAGAAAGCTTGTGGAGGTGGGATTTCTTGAAAGTACCATCAACAACCCTTTCTCTTTGTCGTCATGAGAACACAGGTATGCCTTCTCTCCTGCAAGTAGGGCAGAAGGTATGAGCATGTATATCTATTCATGTTTGTGATGATAAAATATGAATCTCATTTATCTTTTGATATGTCTTGTATGTTCTTGTACACATATGTAATCATGTTGCATAGATAGTCTTTATTTGCCAAACATAGGCTCCACAAAAAATGGAAGAACATGTAGGTGTTTCATCTTCTCAGAAAACCAAAACACATCTCGTAACTGTAGTTAGTACTGGTACTTCTCCATGGGTATTGGTACTCAGACATTATTAAAATGGGAACTGTAGTTTACATGTACCGGTACTCATCATGAGTATCGGTACTAGTGAACTGTAGATAAAGTATATAGCTCCAGGTCCACATACTGTGACTTACTAGATGAATACCGATACATCTCAGTCACAGATCAGTTTCTAGGTGCTCCAGATCCAAAATCTGTGACTTATGTATACCGGTACTTATCATGAGTACTGGTACACATAAGATACAGATCAAGTACTGGGTTGGAAGTAGCCAAGACCTGTAACCTACCGGTATTGGTACTTGGCTTTAGCATTGGTATCTGTAGGCTGCAGGCAAAGTAACCAGTACTCAACAAGTACTGGTATTATTTATGAGTACGGGTACTCGTAGAAATCAGTTCGAACCTAGAGTGATCCCAGCACTCAATGAGTACCTGTACTTATTACTAGTACTGATACATAATGAGTACTGGACGAGTACTCATCTGAGATTGAGTTTTAAACTGGAAGCTATGAGTACCGGTACTTAGCATTTGTACCGATACTCATCTGGACATAGAACTCATACCTGTATGTCTTGGATATCGATACTAGTTAACCAGTACCGGTACTCAATATTTGTGATACCAGTACTGGTACGCCAGTACTGGTTCCTAATTAGTATAAAGTTCAGTTGAGATTGGTTAATGTATAGGTCCATCCTAAGTTAGAAGTGGGTTACTTATGGATTAACCCCAACATGATTATGTATGGAGCGTGAGCTTCTTGTTATAGGGGAGAGAGTAGGGGGCAAAGGTTGGTTTAAGAGTATCTTGAAGGTGGCCTTGAAAGTTCTCGTCATTGTCGAAATGAGGGGGAGGTGGAAGGAGTTGTGTGGAGGAGGTGTAGAAAGGAGGAGGGAGAAAAAAAAGTTTAAGGGTAAAAAAATAAAATTTACTTACTTTAATGATCACCTACCATTAGTGACAATTTTGAAAATGTGGTCACATTTCTAATGGCTTATAAAGTAATATTAAGAATATGACAACAAGGACATAATTTTCAATATTTACAATAACATCTATTTAAAAAAATCCATAATATAAATGAGAACATACAGAAAAACAACAAATACATTAATGCCAAAGCCTAATAACACATCATTGTATATCACCACTTCCATCGTTGGAGATTGCTACCACAATCATCATCTTTGACCTTGCGATCTGAGACACTGGTGACTAGACCATCAGGATCTCCTTGAGTAGTGACTACAATGAAAAGGATGAAAGAAATGAACATAATAGAGGAGATCGAGGCATAGAAATAAGGGATCTTTGGATTCCACCTTAAAGGTGGAATGAGTTTGTGATGGAAGTAAGAACCATCTCCTAGCTCTATTTGCTTCCTGAACCAATGGGACCAAATGCGAATCAACCCTTTAATCGAATGTTGGTGGAAGATGATGATAATATTATTTTAGTGAATTCAACATGGAATTAAATGAGAAGGATAAAAAATAGAAAAAGGGATTTAATAATGGTGGGATATGGAATAAGTTTAATCTAATCGTCGTGATAGGAATTGAATTGTGTTTATTCCTCAACTCAACATAAGATGGGTGTTTATATTGGAAGAATTACCAATTTTGGAACAAGCATCAGGAGGTTCTCCTAGAGAAAGAAAATAAATTATTGGAGGAATAGAAATGAGAGCAATTCTAAAATTAGTAGATTAATTTTGCAAAACAAATGATGCTAAGTTAGTGTTCGGGAGGAGGAATTAAAAAAGTAGAATCATACGAGGAAGTGATGAAAAGTGCAATTAAGTGAAAAATTGGGACGTTTGGTGTTTGGGCCTTCTACATATCACTCTAAGTGTGACGTAAAATTTTGTGGAGGATAAACCAATTTCACCTCTTGAGGTGGAATTAATCTCTATACCAAATTGAAAGCCTAAAATTGAAATAAGCTAATTGTCGAGGTTTTGGATGCAATGGAGTGTGGACACTTCCTTGGACCTAAAAGAGTGTGTTAATTGGCAACAATAGGAGATAGTTTTATTGTTGTTGGTCTCCCCTTTTCTACGTGAGGACAAGGGTGAGAGAGAAGGTGGTAGCTATTGCTGATGTTATTATTGCTTTGCATCAAATAGAGAGGAGAGAGGCACTAGCAGAGATGAAGGAGGAAGGGGAGTTGTATAGAAAGTAGAAATTTTATTAATGGTAACTCAAGGAATTACCATGAGCTATAGACTCTTTTTGTAGACTTTGACATTTGACTAAATAAGGAAATGACTCAACCAACTAATTCCTAAAATTAATGAAATAACTTGCAACTCATTATCTTTTCTCAAAATAGAAAATTTAAATTAGGAAATACTTAGACTCCAAGCAACCAAGGAAACAAGAAAGCTAACCCTACCTCTTGGATGACTCCTATTCACGTGATACATTTGCCACGTGGCAATCCACGTGGACATTTATTTCTAACTCAACATTAATTTTATAAGAAAATGAATTTGGGATTCTACTTCAAGTAAGTAACCAGGTCTTAACTTCAAGGCTTGGAAGTACCATTCTCAAGAAACAATCTAAATTTGTTTGACTTTATGGGTTACAAAGTAGATTGGAGTTGCAACTCGAACTAATTTATATGTAAAGCGATCCCCATTTTTTAGAGATTTATCCACTTCGGTGCATTATTAAAAGAGGAAAAAAATTATAGGCACATCTACCAAATCCAACTTACCTGTGAAAAGAAAAACTTTTCCTTGGTAGAAGTGTGCATGTGTATCTCCTCCTTATCTAAAAGGTGAATCCCATCTTCAAGGGTGGATCCTTTCGCGAGTGGATCTCACCCTTTGGATAAGGACGGGGGTACGCTTTCGTGTACACCCCAGGAAGGGTAGTCGAAACTAGACAAAAACTTGACCAGGTAAAGGTGAGACAGAGCTAAGGTCGCGGGAAGAGCCGGCCGCTTTCCATGTTGACCGGTATCTTGGGATGGCACCCTGAAAAAACCTGCCTCGGTTTTGTACCCACAATCCCATCGACAGATTCCCCCTGTGCCCACCACCATCTATCTCCCTACAGCCCTCGTTGAAAATGGATGTAAGAGAGGAGAGGAGAGGAGAGGAGAGGAGAGGAGGGAGAACAGAGGAATGGGATGCAAGTGCTCTCTCCTCCCATTCCTGCAAAGGCAAAGAAGGCAGATATCGTCCACCGCATCAGCGATATCCCCCAACAGCACATCAGCCAGCAGCAGCAGAAGCAGCAGCAGCAGCTGGAGGAAGGCCATTCGCGTCATCCACATGAACGGATACGTCGAGGATCTCCTCCCCCTCCCCGCTACCGAAACCATCGTCACCCCACGCCACGTCGTGGGGATGGGTGTTACCAGCGACGTGCTCTTCTCCTCCACCCAACTGAGGTCGATGGGGATGGGGTCCTTCGCGCCCCTCCCTCTGGACGACGCCCTCCGACCCGACGACCTCTACTTCCTCCTCCCCTCTTCTCTATTCCAATCCGACTACTCCTCCCCGCTCGACCTCCTCGCCCTCTCCTCCCGCCTCACCGCCCTCGCACGCGACCCCTCCACCCCGGTCCACCTCCGCCACGTGGGCCCCACCCCGCCCGATTGCGGAGGAGCCTTCTTGTTGAGGAAGGGGAGGACGTGGAAGCCAGACCTCGACGCCATAGAGGAGAGCCACAGCGGATCCCTCACCAGATCCTCCATCAACCTCGGCTCCATCGATCCATCTTCTTGTCGACCCCATCAAATGATCACCAACGCTCTCAGGTTCTTGCTTTTATTTTATTTTATTTTTACGTTGCTCCGAGTTTCAGTTGTCTTGTACTCGTGCGATGTACGGAATTCCTCAATTCAAATTGATTACGTAAGGAAGTGGCTTTTCAGTTCAGAAATGGAAATTACCAAAGAAAGCGATACTTTAGGGGAAACGGATTTTGTGTGTTTTTGGCATTTAATTTGCAGCAGCCCCCCTTGTCCTTTCGTTGCCTCACGATAGCAAAATGAGTATGATTGTTGCAAGCAAGTTGCTCTCTTTTAGATTCCCTCTCTTCATTTTCACTGCGGTTTAGGGCTACCGGAAGGATTGCGGTCTCCGGTAATCATTCGGATAAACGCTAGATCTGATGGTAATTTTTCCAACATGCATGCCACGGATGGAGGTAAAAAAATGCGAGCACGACTGCAAAATTTTGTCAATGCAACATTTGATCTAGGGTTTGGTAATTTCACTATAACCTTGTAATGTGAATTTAAGGCATATTTACCTGATCATTAAGTCACGTAAATTCTGTAGTAACATCAAAACACGTTTATGTCGTCTCTGGATTCAAAAAAAAAAAAAAAAAACAAAGAAATTCCGTTTATCAATGTCAACATGCTAGTTAGGAGTATTGGGTCTAATTATATATAGTTGTTTAAAAAATATCCTAACAACCTCCTCAAGAGCTATGTAGGTGGTGAAGGGTCGTTAGCCCCGCTGGAAAGTTACAGCAGCAACAATTGCTACATGTATCTACTGTTATAACTGTTTCCTCTATAAATTAATACAATACCTATCCCCGTGCTGCGGGTGTAAACAACCCAAATCCATTCTCATATTTCCCTAATATGGTATCAGAGCCTACATAGGAGCTCCTATCCTATCAATGGCAGAAGACCTCCTCTCCATGACTATTGTTCCCGTTGCCACAACAGGGACTCCTCCAACCACCATGCATACTTGTGTTCATTTTTAATTACTTTCCTCAAACTATCATTTGTGGAAGGCCCAACTTATTCCTTTCTAAATTTATATGACTTGATGGGTATTGTCGATGGCACAAATTATGGACAATATCTCGAAGATGATGTAGGCAAGGCTATTGGCATGATTGAGGAGTATCGAAATGGCTTTGAAGGAATCATTAGTTCTTAGCTAGATCATATCCATCGTTACTCGCAGGTTTCTTCTCTTTCCTTATGATCAGGATGTTAGGTTATTTCTTGAGTGGTATTTTGCTACTTAATCTCCAGCCAAAGCCTTTCATTATAAAGGACAACTTAGTAGTTTAAAGAAAAGTGACATGTCAGTCATCGATTTTACAAAGAAAGCAAAGGAACTTTCTACCAACTTAGCCATGTGTGACAGGCTTAGTATCTGATGAGGAACTTATTTCTATCATTTTGCATGGTTTCGGGCCTGAGCATGAACCTATTATTATCTTTGCTATTTCTACCAAAACTAATGAATGTGCTTATGAGGATGTTATGGGACTCATCTTATGTTTTGAACAAAATCACCTATATCATCAATCTATTGATATTAACCAGGCTACCATGAGCATTAGAGTGAGGGGAGGCCCTTCTCGTGGTCCTTGCGGTCGCTTAGCAAGGGGTGGCCGTGGCTGTGCTACTACTGTCAGTACTCTAAATGCTCAACCAAATGTTGGATATATTGATGAAGGGTATCAAAGAATCCAAACGGTTTGGATCTAGGATCTCAATAAATCATTGAGAACAATCATAATATCCAAATTGTCTTCAGTTTGAGAAGAGTGGCAATCTTTTCTAGAGACTGTTGTCGAACTGATGTCCTTGATGTACATCCTCTACATCGAAATAGAGATTTGAGGTTGTTATGCAAGTTGAGTTAATAAGTTGTCTCAATGAGATAGATATGCGAAAGTCCTCTTATCATTATTACAGAGAAGGCGCATCTTGTGACTTGAGACAGATATGCATCTCTATCTCTAAATATGTATATTTGGTGGATTGATAGTTGGTGCACCCATTGTAGTGTTGAGATTGGAAAGCTGGCCTACATATGAGGAAATAGGTGCATAAGAACGTAATTTGTACTCACCTTACGTAATTAAGATTAATTAATTCACCTACATAATTTATCGCATTGTTTGATTGCATTGTATTTTCATGTATATGCTTGGTCATAGGCCTTTGCTTCGTAAGTTAGTAGAACCTTTGACTAAAGAACCCTGTAGGACTTGTAATAATCAAATGGATAACGAAGATATTCAAAATCAATTGTTGCGGTAATTGCAACAAGTTATGGATATGCAACAAAGTCAACCAGAGTTGTATTATATACTACAGCCTATGGATCACCAAAGACCTCTTAGAGAATCCTATGATACTTTAGACCAATTCCTTGAACTTTTTATTCACATTCCTGAGGTTAATGATGATTTTGAAATTAAATCTTCGACCATACTACCTCATTTTTATGGGCATAGTAATGGGAATCCCTTCCTACACTTGGAGGAATTAGAAACTATTAGTAAAATAATGAGGAAAAGGAATCTAAGTGAAGATGCCTTAATGATGAGATTATTTCCATTTTCACTAAAAGATAAGGCTAAATTTTGATAAGAAAAACTTATAAGCACCTAGGCTGAGTTGAATTCCTTAAAAAATATTTTTCCATAGGTAAAACCAACGCTATGAGGAGAGTCGTTACCAATTTTACCCAACAACCTAATGAACTTCTCCATGAAGCTTGAGAAAGACTTAAGGAGCTTCTTAGACAATGCCCACACCATGGAATTTCCCATTAGCAAAGTTCAAATATTTTACCAAGGTTGTAATGAACGACTTAGGTATAATGTTGATGCTGCCTGTGGAGGAAATTTCCTTAGTAAGGGAGAAGACGAAGCTTGTAAGTTATTTGAGAACACGAGTGAGAACTCCCTTAATCATGCTTCAATAAACATTTTTAATAGGACACACCCTAAAGGAGGAATTTATGAGATTCAGGACACTAGAGATGCATATGATTTGGAGATGATTAACAAAAGGTGAGATAAAGTTGCTGCTTTAGAAAAAACAATCGAAGAACTTTGTAATCAAAGATCTAGCGTTAGACCCTAAACCTGTGAAGTCCAAGTATCTTTTGTTCCTCTTTATCAAGAATCCTTTAGTGTTTCTGACCAAATGCCCATGTATACATCTAATGTCCAAACTTCTTTTCTAGGTACTTCTTCATCTTCTGATATCTACTTAGAAGATGCTCATGCTCTTCAGGGTAACTTTAGGTAGGAATATGACCCATATTCCAACACCTACAACCTAGGTTGGCAAAATCATCCTAACTTTTCTTGGAAGAATCAAGGGTATGAATCTAACCAAATAACTCAAACCAAACTCAACCTAGTCCTATTCCCAAATAGCAACAACCAAAATAAAGTTACCAAAGGCTCCTAAGCACTTCGAAGTGAGTTTGACAAGAAGATGGTAGATATGCAACAGCTACCTTTCCAACTTGTTAGTACTCGTCAGGACTTAGACATCAAAATCAACAAGAGATGAAATCAAAATCAACAACAAATGAATAAACTTAGAAACCAAATGAGTCAAATAAAAGAAAATCAACTCATTGGAGTTTGGCTGACTCAACAATAACCTAACCCCAGGAATGTACCTAACCAAAACCCTCCACCCATCTTCAACAAGTACCAACCTTATGCCCTTCCAATTAACCCTATCCCAAACGTTCTTAGACAAAACAACCTTAACATAGAAATAATAACCCTCAAACGAATGCACATGCTATTACACTTAGGAATGGTAGGACCACTAAGGAGGAAGTGTATCCTCATCCATCAATTAGTAAAGAACCTATTGAAGAGACACCCTTAATTTTAGAGAGTGACTTTGAAGATGAAGAAAATGTTGGAGAATTTTCTAAAGAACCTGAACTCAAAGCCAAGGCTAATCTCACATTCCCTTTCTTGATGTTGTAAAAGATAGAATTTCTTAAAAGAAAACTTTAGCTAAAAATGAAGAATTGCTTGAACTCTTTAAGCAAGTTCAAATAAACATTCCTTTTGATTGAGATCCTTGGAATAGGATAGTCGACTCAAATGTAATCACAAGCACAAGGACATAGAGAAATGTTGACCCAATTTCACCTGGAAAGGTGTATGTCTAAGGGGAGACAACTACCAAATTTCACTAGCTTTAATAAGGAATACAAGTGAAACTCTCTAATTCTTACTTCTCTTAGATTTTGTAACCCCCCTACCTTGTGTAGCCCAGGTATATATTGGTTGCGTGGACTTCGATCATGGGCATTATCCACGATCCTACAATCTACTCATTAACAAGGGAATAGCTCGTAATCGTTTGCGATAGCTGGCGCAATAATCGGAGTAACGGCCCGCATGTTTCATCTTTGGTCAACCAGATCCGTTGATGGCTCGACGGATTTGTAGGGGTACTAGGTTGCCAGATTTGACCGAATTAGGACAATCGGATCTGCCAAGATGTCGAGTAGTTGGATCCGCCAGGATGCTGGGTAGCCGAATTAAATCATGGAGTTTATTTCATGATTGGGAGGATTTTTCTTCCCTCATTAGTTTCCGCCACTCTCTTTGTTAGTTTAGGCAGTGGAGAGAGTAATAAACTTAAATAAGAAATAAACTTCGTGTGTGTGATGCCCCAAATGATAGGTCGGCTATTAGTTAGGCAACTGGATCATTTTCAGATCATACATGCTTTATTATCATTTTGGCGGACAAGGTGCCACGTATGAGAAATAGTAGGCATATCACCGCCTGTTAAGCTGGAGAAATAGGCATGTTGCCACCTGAGTTTCCAGTCAACTTTGGAAACCATGATCCCAAGATTTAATTTCATATGATGTAAGCATCACCTTTTGCAGGTGATGGCCAATCATTGCAGATTCGAGTTTGTCGTTTAGTAGCGACAAGGCAGGCATTAATTTCCATAGTGATGTGCAATCCTCGTCACGAAAATCAAAATGGATTACGCGATTTCTACGAGAAGGGAATCACAGTGTAATAATTCGTTCATAGGGGCATTAATTGCCCATAATGATGACATGAATTGGGAATTTTGAATGTCGCACTTGGTGGGCTTATAAATAGGAGAGTTAGTAAATGCCCCCCACTCATCGTGAGAAAACCCTAGCGACCATTCAATCCGCTGCCCCTAGAGGAGCAACCTCATCGGAGAAGAGCCTGTTCGCTCTCGGAGATGCTTTCTTTCTAAAGAAAATGTTGGGAATAGCTGACAAGGGTGAGTCTTCATCTTCCTTGTCTCGACTGTCAAGTGAGATGCCAGTGTTGTATACGTTTTGTTTGCACTTCTGTAGCAAGCTCGCTATCCAAGATTTATTGAGGGAATACAGACTTGGTAAAGTTCAATTTCACGTTCCAGGCTCTATTACGCGTTTGTGCTCCCTCGCTGGGGAGGATTATTTTATTATTTGTAAACATGCTATAGCTTAAGGGTGTTGTTAAATCCCTTCCTGACTTCCTCTTGTACTACCAACTTGCCCCCTCTCAACTAAGTCTGAACTACTGGCCTGTGTTAAACGCATTTACTGTCATCTGTTTTCATTTGGGGATTTGTCTCCAGATGGGACTATTCTGCCTCCTTTTTGGGTTGATGTCCTTGAAAGTGAAGAAAGGCAGACCTAAAGGGGAACAAAATAGTCGGCGGACAAAATATAGAATTATGGATTTGCTAGATAGCTTAAAGGGGTAGGACCACCATTTCTTCTTTCTCCATTACATAGAGAAATTAGAGGTTCCTAGTAAGTGGCAAAAATCACTTGAAAAAGACCTGCCGCCATCTTCTCATGAACTTGACCCAGCAGTGCAAGCGGATGTTGAGAAAATAATGGAGTTTGAGCTTATAGCCCGCTCTGAGTTAAGGCGGCCGAACGTCTGGGAAGCACTGACGTGGATGGCAGATTCTTACCCCACTCCAAGTAAGTTAGGGGGTGGTAGCTTTCAATGGTTCAATACTCATAGATCATTAATTCTCTCTTTTCATTGTCTGCAGCTTTCCAAAGATTTGCCCAGCTTGATGCGTCGAAAAAGCTTAAACATGCCTCTGGTAGTTCATTACATGTTGGTGCAGGGTGGGATGAGGTGAAGGAGGTGCCAAAGAAGCAGGGCAAGGGTAGTGGGTTTGTCCACCCCAGGGAAGAAAAGAGGAAGGGGATGGCTGGGGCCCCAAGTAGCCCTGAGGTGACCCTTCTGAAAAGATGGATGAGGTGCCAGTCTCTAAAGGTAATTATGCAACCCTCCTTGGGTGGAACGAGTTCTATCGGGATTGCCAAAGCACTCCCTCTTATGCTTTCGGGTGCCAAGAAGAATTCAAAAGGATGGTCCCCCCCAGTGATACTCCAAGCAAGTTAGGCGAGAGAGGGACTTTGAGCATACCGTCAGTGCCACTCGAGGCTCCTAGCGCTTTCGCGTAGGTGGCGAAGCAGGCAGCCGAGGTAGGCGGATTTTTGAACGGCAACATCTTTGACCGACCCCACTACATATGGTGTGCTACCGAGGCTTGCATGTTGGTGAATTTGCATGGCCAAGGGAGTTTCTGGGTCACAGGGCAGACCTTTGGGTAGGTGAAGGGATCTGTCCCAGAGAATACCCAGGCGGAGGGGGCCATTAGCAAGGGCCTATTGATGGAATAGACCCCAATATTATTGGATAGTCTGCTAAGATCATCTAAGAGCTCCACTAAAGTTAGAGTGGAGGTGCCACAACCATGGGGTAGAGGCGACGTTGGGAGTGTGATTCTTTCCCTAGCAGATGTAGAATTGCAGGTGTTACGACACCTGCAGGGTACCATTAACTGGGATATGCCCCCCCAAGGGAGGGCGA
This sequence comes from Thalassia testudinum, assembly GCA_037157565.1. Taxonomy (NCBI): domain Eukaryota; kingdom Viridiplantae; phylum Streptophyta; class Magnoliopsida; order Alismatales; family Hydrocharitaceae; genus Thalassia; species Thalassia testudinum. The sequence continues at coordinate 155,711,047 of JAZHRO010000031.1, forward strand.
ACTTAAAGAATATTTACTTCTAGTGTCTCCACGTGGTAAGATGTCGAACATTATGTTTGCCTTTGTTTTACTGCTGTTTGAATAAGCTTTAATATCATTATTCTTATTGCTATATAGGTGGAGACACTTGGAACTATGTTTATTCCCAGCACAATCTCAGGTGAAGAGAGTGCAGGATCTATAACTCCTAGTGAGACAGCGAACTTGGTGATGAAATGGGTGGTAACCGCCAGGCGGAACAAAGAAACTTCATTCGCTAACTTGAGGAGGCCAATTTTGCCTGTCAAAGGGTGGAAAAGGAGGCGGAAGAGGTGAAACAGAAGCTCAATTCTCAAAACCACTAGCTAGTCGGGTAATTAAGGGAAGCTCGCTTGGGGTTGAGGACAGCCGGGAAGGTCGTAATAAAACTCGATGGTTCTCTCGGTGAAATTCACAGGAAAGATCTTGAGAAACTAGGCGAGATAGATGAGAGTCTTGAGTCCGCCTGCACTAATTTAGCATGGCTGAAGGAAGAGGTGCATGTTTTCAAGATAGTTCATTCCTTTTCTGTGGAGGAGTATGAGAGAACTCTAGGGGAAGAATGCCTCCACCTAAGTACCACCATCGATGAGCTCACCAAGTTTAAGATAGCGCAGGAGAAGACAGAGGCAGAGGTGGAGGCAGAGGCGAAGAACTTAAAGAAAGAACTCGCTATTGAAAAAAAAACTTGTAGAAGAAGGTGCTAGGAGAGTTGTGGAACTCAAAAATCTACCCTGGCTGGAATAGGATCTAGACTTCTTCATGGAAGTTTTTGCAACGGATTCGTCTATGGTGGACAATTGGACCCTTGTGTTAAATGAAGTGGGGAAATTCACTCTGGTGGCAATGCAAGCAATATTAGAAGGCGAGCATACTTCTGTGGGAGAGTTTTCCACTTGGTCGATTGACAAATTAGATGTTGAATGCGACCGCCAAGTGAAGGAGGACCTTATTAAAACAAAGGCCCCAATCTCTCCACCTGAGGGCCAGTATGAAAGTCCTCCCCCAGAAGAGGAGATAGAGAATGTTGGTCCATTAGAAGCTCCACCTGAAATAGAAGTTGCCAAGGAGTCTCCCAGACGTAATAGCCCAACATACTGCTACCCCAAAAGTCAACCTGCCAAAAGATCCGTAATGGTTACTCTATTGGAGTTGATGTGTTGTCGTTGTGGTCGTTGTTGGACTTTTTCCCCCTTTTTTATTTGTCACTTTTTTTTAAAACGGATGTGGATGCAAGGGAATGTACTCATAGGAAATGAATGAAAAGAAAAATTATCTCCTTATTTCTTATGTGTGATACATTCGCAAATTACTGGCGTGCCAAGTACAAGGGATTGGCTTGCCACTTAATGTTTGTAACTGATAGTAATCACCGTCACTATTTTTACAAATTTTGTAAGGGCCCTCCTAGGAGGGTGCAAGTTTGCTGCTTGGTTTTGTTGGACATGAGGCTTCCAATCGTCTCAGAATTAGATCTCCTTCATTGAACTTTCTCTTCCGGACTTGCTTATTGTAGGCGGCAGCGATTTTTTCTTTATAATGTGCAGTAGAGGCTCTGTCTCCCTCCCTTATCTCATCGATCAAGTCGAGTGTAAGGAGGACTTGGTCGTCGTTAATATGGATGTCATACAACTGAGATCTATACGTCGGGAGAATAGTCTTAATCGATAGGTGGGCTTCCATTCCATACACCAAGCTAAATGGCATATGACCTGTAAAGGTCTTTTGACTAGTTTGATAACCCCATAGTATGTCTGGTAGCTTTTCAGCCCATCGACCCCTGCACGAGTCCAACTAACAATTTAATGCTGAGTTAATAGTATAGTTGGTTACCTTTGCTTGCCCATTTGCCTGGGGATGGGCAACATAAGTGAAATGCAGTTAGATGTCTAGCTAGTATAGAATTCTCCAAATTTCTTGGAGGCAAATTTTGTGCCAAATTTTGTGCCATTGTCGGTGACAATGGCTTGAGGGATTCCATAACAAGCGATAATATTTTTTGAGCAAAAGTTATTACTCTATCGATTGCAGGGTTAGCCATGGCCTTAGATTCGACTCACTTAGAACAATAATCAACAACGACTAGAATAAACCTCTTTTGAGCTAGGACAGGTGGAAATGGGCCCATAAAATCCACCCCCCATTTAGCAAAGGAGATTGGAGACAAGATAGGTATCATTTCTCCCAGAGGGAGATAATGGATGGAGGCAAACTTCTAGCACTTTTCACACTTGCACACAAAAGATTTACACTATTATTTCATTTGTGACAAGAAGTATCCCGACTGGAAAAGGCAGGCAATGAGGGCTTTGTAACATTCATGGTTTTCGCAGATGCCACTATGAACCTTGTAGAGGGCTTGTAAGGCCTCCAGGGGAGTCAGGTAACGTAATAAGGGGGTTGAATAACCCCGCTTATATAACTGCCTGCCTTTTTTTTTTTTTTGAAAGGAGAAAGGATTACTATCGTAGACGATAGCAATCTAGAGGAAATTTTATTACTGCAGAAGTGATTACAGGTGGGAAAGCCATTGGCTTGCTAGAGTATGAGCCCCGTTACATATAAGTTCCACCCACCCACAACCTGCGTTGAATAAAACATCATTCCTGGTGCACCAGACTTTCCACAAGACAACAATCATAATACTTTTGGAGGTAGCTGGATTATGCAGAAGATACTAGAGACCATCCCACGTGAGTAGTGGAGAACTCACACATCACAGCCAAGCCTCAGTAGTGACCAGACAAGAACTGAACATGTGCTTTGTGTCATCCTCAGCAAAGTTACATAAAGGGCATCTAATAGGTTCCATACCAATCCTTTTAGCAAGTAAGGAGCTTGAATGAAGACCATCACGCAACATAAGCCATAGAAACATTTGAATTTTGAGAGGAATTCTCAACTTCCAAATGGTAGCACACTTGGAAGCAAGAGGGTCAATGTCCACAGACTCCATCAGTTTGTCATATCCCCTTTTAGAGGTATACAAGCCTATTCTCCAATAGTATCCGTCCACTCCCATAGCTGGTCGAAAGGCATCCAGCGTCTCCTCCAAGCACTGCAGCTCCTCATGTAGCTGGCTGTAGTAAGGCCCATATGACCTTTGAAGACTCCACTTGCCTACACCATTATCCTAGCATTCAACTACCCTTTGTGTCTTGCTAGGCACAGCGTCAAAGGCCCTTGGAAACCATCCATCAAGCCATCCTGCATCTGTCCAATTGTCCTTCTAGAAACTATAAGACCCATTACCAAGAGATGGCTTGAAGCAATCCCAATGCTCAAGCATAGCCTTGGACATAGAAGACTAGAAGGGAGATGCCTTCTGAGGCCTCAGGATATCAGCCGGCAAAGCATTGGTATCATAGGAATCACGGACGAGATCTTGCCACATGCCACTATCACCTCTAAGAATCACCACTCCCGATTTTAACAAAAGCACGTCGCAAAACTCGTGCAAGGATTTCACACCTAATCCACCCTTCTTTTTGGAGCAGCAGATGGTCTTTCACTTGACTGTTTGCATGAATCTACCTTCACGGGCTGATCCCTTCTACAGAAAGCGTTTCCGAATAGCATCCAATCTTTTAATTGCCACTTTTGGAGGTCGGAGCACTGGAATAGCAGAAATGACAGAGATCAATAAAATAAGCCTTCTACCACGTGAGAGGAATCTGCTGCACCAACTAGATAATTTTCCAAAATCTTTTCAAATAAAACACTCCAATCTCCAATCCTCATCTTCCTACCAAGTAAGGGTAACCCAAGATACTTAATGGGAAGAGATCCCACAGGTGTTTGCAAAATCTCTAACATTTCATCCCTGGTAATGTTCGGGACATCAAAACATATAAGAGAAGATTTGGAGCCATTAACATGCAGACCTGAAATTTCACCAAAAACGTCAACTAGTTGATTGATCACCTCTACCTTTCTCGTTTGACCTTCGATGAAAAAATTAGTGTCCTCTGCATATTGAAGAATCGATGTTAGCGCCCTTGAGGTAGAAAGTGTGTATCCATGTATCAACGCACCAGAGCAAGCTTTAAAGGCAAAGTGAGCCAATGTATCCATTGCAAGGAGAAAGATGAGGGGAGCTATAGGACACCCCTAGCGGACTTCCCTTTGAGGTTGAATCCATGTTCCCGTGGGCTTCCCATTTACCAAAGGAGAAAAGGAGGCAGTGGTGATACACCTTTTCATCATCTGTACCCATGCCTCAGGAAAGCCTTTCCTACAAAAAAATTTCCCACAAGTAGGGCCACGAAGCTGAATCATAGGCCTTGGAGAAATCAACTTTCCACATGAAGGCTGTAGTTTTCCTCCTCTTCCAACCTACAATCATCTCCTAGGCTAATATGAAAGACTCAAGTAAGGACCGACCCTTCAAGAAGGCAGATTGGACTGGATTAATGAGATGCCCCAGCACAACTCTCAGCCTATTGGCCATAATCTTCCCAATCAATAGATATATCGAGTTGGAGAGGGCAATAGGCCTAAAGTCCGACAACGTATCCGCCCCTTGTTTCTTGGGCAATAAAAATAACATTGATCTATTTAATCTCTCCAACCCAAAGTTGCCTTGCTGAAATTCATCAATAACTTTCATAACATCATCTTTAACCATCGGCCAAAATTCTTTATAAAAGAAGACCTAGAAGCCATCTAGACTAGGAGACCCCTCAGCCTTTAACACCTTCAGAGCCATCTCCACCTCCTACAGTTCAATGTTTTTTAGCAATGAGGTGGCCTCATCTTCACTTACTCTTGGCAAGTCCGAATTGGCCAATCTCCAAATACCACTGTTGCCGACCCTAGTAGAGTCTAGAAAGTAAGCATTTGTGGCGAATCTAATCTCCTGTGGTGAGGAAATAGTGTCATCACCAACCCACAAGGAGGAGATAAGATTGAATCTCCTCCTTGCACTTGCCGCAGTGTGGAAGAATTTAGTGTTGGAATCACCTTCATGCAACCAAAGCTGCTTGGATTTCTCCCTCCAATCTATCTCTCTCTTTCTGTCCTCACTGTCAATGATTCCCTGGAGGTTCTTCCTGCACTATTTGTCCTCCTCAACCAACTACTGAAGCTCCTCTTTTGCGTCCAATTAATTGACACCTTCAACGACAGTAACACATACCTGAGCCCTCTGGTTTAGAAGATTCTTCTTATATTCCATCAGCATAAGGTGCAAGTCCCTTAATTTAGTGTAAAGAGCTTGCGTAGCACTCCCCTCCACCTCCTTAAAGGCCCACCAAGTGGACACCATGTCCTGAAAACCCAGCTTGGATAGCCAAGATTTTTGGAACTTGAAGGAAGATCCATGCGCAGAACTCTCACTGCTATCCCACACAAGTGGCATGTGATCTGAGAACGGCCACCCCAAGGCCATTATGTTGACAACTGTAGTGTGCTTATGCAATCAACATTACAGAAAAAGTGATCAAGCCTTGACATCTGCCCGTTGCTATTCCTCCACGTGTACACCGCTCCCGACGTGGGTAAGTCAACTAGCTCTAGCTCCGAAACAATGGATTGGAAGCCCACGGTAGTAGTCTGCCCAGCCATTAGGTCTATCCTCCTCTTTCAATGTTGCGTTGAAATCATGACCAATAAGCCAAGGACCCTCATTTGCAAAAGCCGCAGCCCCCCTCAAGTCCTCCCATAACTCATGTCTCAAACTCAAGGAACACGGTCCATATACGCACGAGAGACAAATTGAGGCCCCATCCAACCTCTTCTAGAACCGGCTTGTGATCATATGGGTGTCCATCTGTATGTCCAAGAGATTAAGTACCTCGGTCTTCCACCAAATGCAAAGACCCCCAACTCTACCACTAGCACTAATGTTGGGAATTTTGCAGACCCCATCAGCAACGAGGGGCTGCCAATCAGACTTCTGGTCAACCTCAATATGTGTTTCCTGGAGGAAAGCATAGTCAACTCGCCACTCTTGCAAGTAGCAGGAAAGTGACACATGCCGACCCCTATCGCGTAGCCCACACACATTCCACGTTAAGACCCTCATACAAACGCAGTGTAATACCCCTTCTTCATACGCGTAGTGTGTTCTGCTTTCAACAATTGAGCCAGCTGATCAATGTTGACCTCGAAGGCTTTGGAAGACCCACGACTCCTTAGGTTATACCCACCTCTGGAAGAAAGAAGTTGCTTTGGCATCTCTGTTGAATCTACTATAGCATTTGGTTCACATGGTGTCGAGGAGCATATCTCCTATGACAACACTTTAGTGGATTTCTTTGGACACGTCACCAATGCTTTGGATGCAGGAAGACTTTTATCTTCAAGAACCATGCCCTCAGAGTCCCCAATCCCTTCCTCATGAACTTCCACACTACCTTGGGGATCGGATAGTGTTCCTCCATAGGAACATCCACATTTTTGTCTTGATCCTCCGCACCTTTGTTTTTCCCACGACGACTTCTTTGTCTCCTGACAACCATCCACTACGTCTGGGTAGTTTCTTCAAGGCCTCCCTATTGCTCTGGAGTCGGTTGAGCAACCTCAGAAATAGTGACAGCAACCCGAAGTAACCATGAGCTTCCTCCACATCTAAGGACCACCATGTCCGGGTAAGGCCCTGCATGGCGAAGATCAACATTGACCACGGCCTTCCTCCCATCGCCATCCACAAGCCCAACGGACTCATCAGTAGCCAAGGAGGAGAACCCAGAGATTACTTGCTTCACAACTGCTGCCAATCGAAGATGTAACAGAATTCCCTACACCTCAACAACCCCACTCTTCTTGAAAGCTCGTTGAGGAGGCCGATTTCCATAGGCTCCATCAAAGGGCGATACAAGTTGCCAAACCACACATAGAGAACCCACAGTTGATGTACGAAAGCGCAATCGTTCAACATCCGCACAACACAAGTCAAAAACAAGGAATCTCGACGAGTACAAGGACAATCTTCCAACCAATCGATTCCAGAGTTAAAGAACTCACCAACTTGCGTAGAGCCTCGATGTCTATCGCACTAGCCATCACCTCTTCGATGAGTGCATCACGAAGGAGACCCTCGGCTTCCAGAACCTTCGGAGTCATCGGGACTTCCGCATACAAACTTGGCAGAGGATAGGGTGGAGGTGGAGGGTGGGGTTTGGCCAAACCCTTGGTCTTCCTGTCCTGCACCACATCGCTCCACCACCTTCCATGTGCTCCACCTTTCTCGCTCTGTTGGGGACACCTCCGGGAAGAGAATCGTGTGTGCCCTAAGCCGCCACACTCAAGGCATCGAATCCCGTTCCTGCAAGAAGCAGCAAGATGGCCTCGTTTGCGGCACCGGTAGCAGATGACATCCCTCCATCAGTCCTCCCTCCTCCCCCTGTTCTCGTGCGTTGCCTGGCGATGACCTCCAAACCAAGTCCTAGACCATCTACGGGGGCCCCCCTGACGTCGCCAATTGCTCGTCCCTCTCCCCTTCCTGACGCTGCCAATCGATCACTTAATAGATCTTCTATAGCTGTCTACCTATTAGCGTGTATTGGGAGGCCTTTAGCCTGAAAAACTTAGGGTGTGGCTCACTTGGAGGCACACTACTGGTGCTCATATATTGCATTATAGGCATCATCCAGAAGGTAGTTTGTTGTAACACAAGCGCCTGAGGGGGTAACATAATGGGCTTGGTTAATGTTTGAAGGAATATATCATCTTCTTGACCTAATGGGATTGCAGATGCCAAATGGGCCATGGCATCCGTTGGGGGGTTGTCAGAATGAGGAACCTGCCTGATTGTGGTGGATGTAAAGTCCGACAATTCCTCCTTAACTCTATTAGCATACAAACTCATATTAGGATCCCTGGCTTGGCATTGTCCATTGATTTGATTGGCCATTAATTGTGAATCTGTGAATATTTCTAGAGTCGTGGCCCCCATGGATTTGGCTACATGGATGCTAGCTAACAAGGCTTCTTATTCTACAACATTGTTAGAGACGGGGAAGACTAACTTGATAGCATACTTATGAGTAGTACCATTTAGGGCAGATAATGTAATCCCAGCTTCGGATCCGACTGCCATGGAAGAACCATCCACATACAAGTGCTAAGGTAAAGTGGCAGGGGAATCTGGGTTAGTGAATTCAACCATAAAATCCACCAGCATTTGCCCTTTAATGGATTTCCGAGGGTGATACCTAATATCAAATTCTGCTAACTCCATAGCCCATTTAATTTGTCGGATTGGCCCAGTAGGTTTGTGCAACATCCTACGTAGGGGGTAATCAGACAAAACAATTACAGTATAGGCTTGGAAATAGGGGTGTAGTTTTCTAGTAGCAACGACCAAGGCTAGGGCTAACTTCTTAGTTACAGTGTATTTAGCTTCTGCCCCTTGATAAGTTTTACTAACAAAATAGATTGGTCGCTGAATTCCACCATGTTCACGCATGTGAGCAGCACTGACGACAGATGGGGAGGCCTCCAGGTAAAGGAATAATGGTTCCCTTGAGATGGAGCTTGTCAAGATAGGGGGTTGCTGAAGGGCTTTTTTGAGCACCTCCAAAGGTTCTTGGCATTGAGGGGTCCAATGGGCTAAAGTATAGCCTTTACCCTTTTTAACAAAGTCAAAGAATGGGAGACATTTGTCAGAATATCGAGACAAGAAGCAGCCTAAGGCGACGATCTTGTCGACTCATGACTGTACTCCCGTCAAGGTAGATAGAGGTGTCAGTGCCATAACCGCATGAATTTTGTCGGGATTGGCCTCTATCCCTCAGTTAGAGACCAGAAAACCCAAAAACTTTCTTGAAGAGATGCCAAAAGCATGTTTCTTAGGATTAAGGTGAAGCCGGGTGTCTCTCAAAACTGGAAACACCTTAGCTAGGTTTGCCAAATGCTTAAAAAAACTTGACCCCTTCACAAGCATATCATCAATATACACATCAAATGATTTTCCTATTAAATGGGAAAAAATCGTAGTTATAAGGTGTTGATAAGTTGCTTCTGCATTCTTTAAACCAAAGGGCATGACTTGATATTGCAAAAGACCTCTGCTCAAGACTCTTCCTGGCTATTTATTGAGAATGGTGAGGATAACTTCCCCATCTTGACAGCTTGGTGGCTCGCTACCAGGAATGCCAGAACCTGACGGTGGTATTCAAAGGGAGAGAGTTATGGTAATATCCCTTGTTCAGCAATTGTCGTCGTGGGGTCCACCAAAACCTAGTCTTCTAGGAATACCACGTTCACTCCTCGAAGTTATTGGAGCTTCTCCTTGTGATATTATTTTGTGCCCTCCATAGGCTACTTACCTTTGTCTTGACCCTCGTTTCGTTTGACAAACTAGGCTAGATTATTATTCCAGATTTGAGACTCGATCTAGTTTCGTAAATCTCGACAATCTTCCGTGGCATTGCCTTGAGCCTGATGGAATTTACAGTATGGCTCAGAGTCCACCTTCTTTAGGGTCTTGGTAGCGAAAGGTCTTTATTTGTCGACCAGACTTCCACCAACATGTCCTCTTGGTTTAGGGGTAGGGGAGTGTATTCTTCATAAAGGTCCCTCCTAGGCTGTCGAGGGCCGTTAGCTCAGGCTTGGTTTTGCCAATCCCCCCTCTAGTCGTGGAAGTTCCCCTACCGTTTGTTGAAGTGGCTACCATCGTGAATTGATATAGGTTAACAGACTCGCCTTGAAGTAATGGATGGCAATAGCATCATGAGGTCTCTTGCATTTGAAGTACTAGTTCTTGAACCGGCCAAGATAGGACCGGAAAGACTCTTGTCTTCATTGCTGAATCTCCGACAATCTTTTTGGGTTGTCTCTAACATGTTGCTAGCTAGTAAAATACTGGCAAAACTTGTTGGCAAGCTCTTGGAAGCAGCCGATTTGTCCTGTTGACAGTTCATTAAACCATGCCGGAAAGGTACGACGGGATTTCTCGATAGAGTACTTCACCTAGATAACCATGGACTAACATCATTTGGCAGCAACCACCAACAAAGTTGTTGGGGTTGGATGCCTCGTCGTACTGAGCCAAGATGGGATGCTTAAACTTCTCTAAGGGGGGGTTGTCATCACCTCCTTCGTAGAGGTGTACATAGTTACGTACACTCGGGGGCGTATGCCCCTCACCACTCGACTGACCTGACGGACAATCTCAGGGATGAAACCTCCTCCACTGGTCACCAAGGGCAAAGGTCTAGGCTGCTCATCCGAATCTTGCAACGGTCGGGGGGAGGGGGGGCGAGCATTTGGCAGACTAGGGGGGACGTCGCCCTTCTGACTACTAAGCTTACATTTTAACTTTTCGAGCTGTTCACACAGGCAGGTATTCTCTTCCTCCAACATACAACGCCATTTCAATTGGTCGTTAATGGGGCTGGAGTTTTAAGGCTCCTCCAATTGGAACTTTGCCTTTTCTTTTAACTGCCACTAGCTCTTACTCTACCCTCCACACGACAACCTTAGCCTCGAACTCTTCCCTTGCTTGTATTTCTAGGAGTGGATCCTCTCAGAGGTTCTCCTGATGAGAAGGTTTAGGCTAGAGGCTAGGCTACGCATCTTTTGCCTTACTCAGTCCTACTGCCTAGTGACATCTCCTGGACACAGAGATGCTAGACTCCATTGGAGCTTGCTTCTTAGGGTTAGCATAGGAAGAATGACGTGTAAAAGTGCCATTGCAAATGCTTAAGGTTGAGAAATGTGATGCTATTAAACGTTTCCCACAGACGGTATCAATTAATTGAGACCCTAGGAATAGGATACTTGACTCAAATGCAATCACAAGCACAAGAACACAGAGAAATGTTGATCCAGTTCCAACTAGAAAGGTGTATGTCTGGGGGACATGATAACTCCCAAATTTTACTAGCTTTAATAAGGAATACAAGTGAAACTCTTTAGTTCTCACTTCTCTCAGATTGCGTAACTCCCTTACCTTGCGCAACCCAAGTACATATAGGCTGTGGGAAGCTCGATCATGGGCATTACTCACAATCTAATCATTAAGGAGGGAATAACTCGTAATCGTCCGCTACAGCTGGCGCAATAATCAGATCAACGGCTCGCATGTTTCATCTTTGGTCAATCGAATCCATTGACGGTTCAACAGATTTGTAGGGGTACTGGATTGCCAGATTCGACTGCATCTGGACAACCAGATTCGTGAGGATGCTAGGTAATTGGGTTAAACCATGGAGTTTATTTCGTGATTGGGAGGATTTTTCTTCCCTCATCACCTTTAATTGATGCTATTAAACATATATCCTTGCATGCAAAATTCTTAAAGGAAATGTGTACACAAAAATGTAAATCTTAAGTTAGAATTCCTAAAAAAGTAATCTTATATGCACAAATAAGTTTTGTTATCCAGCAAAATTTGGCCACTAAAAGGAAGGACCCCAGAACTCCTTAGGTCGCTTGTATCATAGGATACTTCACTCTTGATAGAACCTTATTAGATTTAGGAGCTTCAATAAATCTTTTGCCTACTCCCACTTTTGAGGAATTTGGAGTAGGGGAACTCCAACCCATTTCTATCTCTCAATTGGCTGATAGATCGGTTAAAAGACCTAGAGAAGTTCTTGGGGATGTTATTGTTAAAGTTACAGATTTTTATTTTCCAGTGGATTTCCTAATTTGAGATATGGAAATCCCTCATACTCTAAGGAATGTTTCTATTATTTTATAAAGACCTTTTTTAGCAACTGCTAGAGCCAACATTTATTGTGAATCAGGGATAATGGAAATTGCTTTTGGTGATAAAAAAATACAAGTAGACATTTTCAAGCCTTAAAAAAGTTTCAACTTTGATGATGGCTTTAATGCAAAAGAAGAAGTAGGTTTAATTGAAGAAGCCATTGAGCATATAATGCTCTATCACCTTAAGCAAGATTCTTTTCTTGAAGATGAAGAAATCCAATTAGATGCAAAAGTAGATCAAGATCTTAAGGAAAGATCATGTGAAGATTTGTCAAAGATTCTCGAAGAGGAGCCTTCTAAAAACCTACAAGTTATCCTACTTGATAGAATTGAGGATAAGTTAAATGAGTGATTGTTAATGCGACAAAATCGAGTTTTAAAATAAAACGTTGTAATATAGTTGAAATCATTTTGAAGATAAATAGATTTGATTACTCGAAAAGGTTCTGAGGTTGAACACAGGGAGGAATATGAGAATTTAAATCTCAAGCTCACAATTTAAAGTAAAAGAATTTGCAATAATAACAAGATCAAAGTGCAGAAAGATGGGAGTAAAATGGTGAGTTATATCACCAAATACTCTTACAATATCAACTAAGAACTCAATGTACATGTATGCAATCAAACCAAACCGTCGTCTGATTATGAAATCAAACGACTTAAACTTCTATTTTTTTTCTTCTACTTCTCTTCCTCTTCTTCTCTTTTCTGCTTTGACTTTTTAAGCCTTCTTCTTCCTTCTACTTCCTTCTTCTTCTTACAGGGGAGGAGAACTTCTCAAATTGGCCAAGTGTCAGCCAAAGCCTTCAGCAGCAAAACCCTCCCCCTACCCCATGTAGCTATCCTCTCCTCTCTTTAGGATCCGCTCTCCCAGAGCCATGGGTAATCGGGTTATCGGATTCAGCGTACCTGGGTCCAGGCTCACCGGCGTGCGGTAGTGAGCGAGGAGTGCAGGTCAGTCTAGGCAGGTAAATGGGTCGGCTAGATCCGCGGGGGAAAGAGTCGCAGATGAGGTGTAGGTGTGCGTGGGTGAGAGGGACCTCACCCCATGTTATGAGGCGAATAGCCTCTAACACTTTTTCAATATATGCGTGTGCAGGGACTTTACCGCTTTCGAGGTGGGACTATCCCACCCTCCTTTCTTCGCGCAGTCACAGCAGCGACTTCCTTCGTTGAATTGGTGCAGAGGCTTTGGTCAAAAGCTCCAATTGACCGCGTGGGGATACACCTGAGTTGATTCCGTAGCCGTTGGAGTTGAGTCCTGGAGCTGCAGGTGAAGAACAAGCTTTGAAGCTTGCTTTAGAGCTTTGCGTCAATGGCGGAGAGGGGCTGTGCCTGAAATCAGAAATACAGCCTTTCGACCCTATCATAATGTTCAGGGAGGCTCGTCGGACTACGGCGAGTGCGACGGGGGATTTTGTGTGGCATCTCGTAGTATGTGCATGCGGGTCGAGGTCGGTCTGTGCGTGAAAGTGGGTGTGTTCAGGGGTGTGCTTGAGTGAGTGAAGTGGTGAGTAAGGAGAGAGGAAATGAGCGGAGAGGTGAGGCAGAGGTTTTGAGGTAGTCGACGAGGAGTTTGGTGGTTTATAGTGGTGAGATGGGCTCGTTGGAGGAGTTACCAGAGATGGAGAAGATGAAGTTGCGGAGGGTTGTCGGTGGTCGATTTAAAGTGGGGTGAGTGTGAGAATGAAGTACAGAAGGTAAGAGACTTAGCTAGGAGGTTGTTGGACGAAGCGAGGCAGAGATGGCATCGGAGATGAAGGTGGTTCCGGTGAGGGAGAAATGGCGAGGATGATGGAGAAGGAGGCGTCTGCTGGTACGACGAGATGCAGAAGGAGGTGAGGACAATAGATCCGCTGTTGGTATTGCAGACGAACGACAAGGAGAAGCAAAGGGGATCACCGGATGTCGAGGAACCTTCGGCTGTGAAAGAGAGGAATTATGGGGAATCTTGGCTGATTTCGAGCGTCAGAAGTTCGGGAGGATCTGAGCTCTCTTATATAAGGATCTAGAGGCGGTTTGAGCTTAGGAAACAAGCTTTCCAAGCTTGGAAAGCCTCGCCGAACTTGGGAGTTTCTTGATACCCAAATCTCTCATGCGTTTGCATGAGAGATTAGGTAGATTTTAGGGCTTAAGATTGGGTTCAATAGGAAAGGAATTTCTTGACGAACTTCCCTTTCAATTTTGAAAGGGATTCGTCAAGAAATCTGGGTGTTCTTTTCATTTTAAGGTTGCAGGAGTAAGTAGGATTAGGATTAATGGCTGCAGGGACCTTTTTGTGAGAACGATGACAACATTAGGGGCCTGTTTGAAAGGATTTTGAAAGTTAAGGGTAGAAATAAAATTATATAGGATCAATTTGCAAACTAGGTCAAGATAAATTCATCTTGGGTCCAAATTTTGATACAAACCTAATTTGGACCTAAGGAATCTAATGGTGAAGTTGGATTTTGGTTTTGACTATGTTTGGCTTGGTAATTTATGCAAAAATCTAAATTAGGGCAAATGTCTGTCTATGGTTCTGTTTTGGGTCAAAACAGATTCTGATGATCAAATTGAAAGTTCTAAGCCATATAGAATATTTTTCTATGAATTTTAGAGGGTTTAGGTGAATTTTATCCTGATCAGAACCTTGGTTAATTAAGCGGGTCTATTTTTAGGGTTTTAAAAGTCATTTAATTCTCAGAACACGTGCAAATCCTTTTTTGTCTGTGTTATCCCACTTATTATCTTTTTAAGACCAATTGACCTTCATTCAACCCATAAGAAAAACTTTGATTGTACTGCATTCATGATGAGCTGGTAAAATTGCAGTTTTAGCCTTAGTGTCTTATTTTTCTTTCAAAATGAATATGCAATAACTTGTGACTCTTTGGCGGTTATGTAGGAGCATTTATTGATTTAATTGGGTCAAAATGAGCTAGTTATGGCTCATGATGGTATTCCCATCAGTGACTTGATAGGATCGAGAGCCCGTTAGGTAGCTCAGCTGGTGAGTAGGCTCATACCACTTAAGTGGGAACTGTAGGTTTCCTATTTGAGTCCCGGCTAACCTGGGGAGATAGGTTTGCGGGTTATTTATTCCCCCACCCAGGATGAGCATCATGATCACTTAATAGGATTGAGGATCCCATATTGCTTGAGATTGTGATCATTAAACTTGATGGTAAATGCATTGAAAACACATATTATGAAGTAGATCTAGTGATTGGGGACTCAAAAGATGATAATATTATCAAGGAGTCTAAGTTGGATATAGTCCCTTACTACAAGCAGAGAAGAGATCCAGACTCTTTGCATAAGGAGTGGTTGAAACATTTCTTGAAATAAATTTTCTTCGAGAACATTAGAACAATAGTTGAGATTATTGGGTGAAAGACTTGGATTGATGAACAAATTTTAGCATTATAACTCATGGGATTTTCATTATCATTCACCTTCCTATTCTTTCTCCACACTCAACTTTTAATGATTTTTGTGATCCTGTTAATTTGAGTCCTATGTCTATCTCCATTTCTAAGTTTTATTTTACAATACATTGATTTTCTAATTTACTCATATAGGTGACCTTTTAGCATTAGTATCCATTACCAATTAGCCAATATCTTTTGTTATTTACTTATTCTAGAACAACATTTCCTCATCATACCCTTAGGAATTTTAATCAATTCCTTAACTATTTCTTTACACTAAATTTTCGTTTAGTTGAAAGCATAAAACTTAGCACACATTTGAGGTAATTTAATATCTTTTCATCCCTCTTCTTACTTTCCTGAGCTCTTAGTGACTCTCACAATGACTTTCTGAGACCCCCCTTACCCTTACCTTCACTTGTTCTCTTGGCTACGACATAGTTCTTTCCACAGATGTGCAGTTGTCGATTCTACTTGAAGTGAGGGAAGTGTGTCATGAAAAAATTTTTAAGAATCTGAAATCTTCTTTTTGTGGGAGAAGTAATATGGCTAAGTGATGAAGGGCTTAGGGTATGGGATTATGTGTCAAATGTGGCATGTATAACCACATCAATGATGACATATAACGTTGGTATAAGAAGTCCTCATCAATACTGGTATGTTGAATGCCTGCATTTCCTTGAATATGGATTGAGTGCCAATTTCCTTTATCCTCCTTCTCATCAATTCTAAAGGGCCATAATGGAACTAGTCAATTAATATTTTGATAGATATGACATCACCTTTATTATCCTTGGCTAAAAGCGTTAAAGTTAGCGTTGGTTGGGAGGCAATCCAATGAAGTAAATAAAGAAACATAAAAAAACAAACAAAACAAAAATTGTAAATAATAAAAATTTTTAAAAAAGGGGTAAAAAAAGAAAAATTTGTAGATAAAATTTGCAAAAACAAAAAAAAAAGTTATTTCTTTTAGGTAGTTTTTATGCCTTTCGTAAAGTTAGGTTGATTCTTAAGATTTGAGACTAGCTTAACAAGGATCGAAAGATAACATTGCAAAATGGTAGTGATCTTGGACTCATATGGGAAGAGTAGCATTACGAGACTACACATCAAGTTCAATATAAGTTTCGAGTGTTATCAGGATTGTAGAGTTTGTTAACAATTTGGAGAGATGTGGGAGGGGTACTACTATGATGCTTTACATACAGGTTTTTTAGCAGCCCTCTTTTCTTTTGAGTCAATCTATCCCACATCTTGCGGATCTAATGTTAAAAGACTCGACTATAGTAAATCTATGGGTTGAGTTTTTTTATAGAGGCTTTCTTTTTCTTGGGTTGTAAATAATCGAAAGCCCTACATTTCTTAGGTTTGATTTTGGATATAAATAAGGTTGCTTAGCATTTCTTTAGATTTTGTAAATAAATAGGGTTCCTTAATTTGTTTTTAGTTTTGTAGCTTAGGATAGATGGTTGGCTTACTATCACAAATACTTCATTACATCTACTCGCATCTATTTGATTATCCCCTTTCTTTCATTATTTTTATGTCATTGATGACAATGTTATTTATGTTGGGGGGTCGAATATGCACTTTCTTTTTCAATGCCCATGTGCAAACCTGCATTTTCCAAATTTTCAAAATTTTGCATTCATTATCTTTTCTTTTGCATTAAATAAAAGAAAGTTCCAAATTTGTATGTAGTTTTGCATATAGTTTTGTTTTTTCTTTTTCTTTTGTTTTAGAAAGATAATGAAAATGCTCATTTAATCATAAATTATTACCTTAGGAAGTACACTTAGGCTTAACTAAGTTGCTCTTCAAGTATTATACTTAATTACCTAGGAGATCAATTAAGGTTTATGATTTTGATAGATGTTTGTCATTTGAGTCTCATTACTACCTTGTATTAAGTTGTATTAAGTTGAAGAGTGAAGAAGTAAATACCATCTACTTTCATCCTTCTATTTAAAAGAATTTGAAATTTGAGTATTCCTTTATATGCACATTCATGTTGGTAAGTTATCGGTCACAAGTGTTCTTAGGAGTTTGGTTTTTTTGAGTCACAAACCTTAACTCTCTTTCCATTTTAGTTAGGAGGATTTTTGAATCACTTTTGGAAAGCTCTCAGTAACCTCCTGGGAAATTGGAATAAATATACTCGTTGAGTGTGACTTCAGAGAAGAATTAGGTTCTCCGAAAAAAAATGGAGTGAAAGAAAAAGAGATAAAAAATAAAAGAAAAAAAAGAGAAAAGAACTAGAAGAAGAAAAGAAATCAAATCAAGAAAATTTCTCTCCTTTGTGCCATTTACGGTAAGAGGTATTGTATATATTATTAAGAAGAAAAGAGTAGGAGAGTGACAAGTAGGGAGAACCTAAGCCCATCGGGTAGCTTAGTTGGTGAGCATACTTATACCATTTAAGTTGGAATGGCAGGTGTAACGATCCGATTCCCGAGTTCCTACGAGACACGAGAACCGGACCGACTCGACTAAACGCAAGACATAGTCGTCCAACGAGGAGGTAACCAAAAGAGCAGTAAAATAAACCACATTCAACATGAATATAACTAACAATAAGAAAATACAGCAGTAAGGAAAGAAACCACTACAGTATATACCACCACAACAGTAGAACAACATTCATAACATAATATGAACTGCAGGTAAGAAAAGTACAGCGGAAACAAGAACTACTCACTACAGTGGAACCAAAAAGAGGTACAAGAGAACAGTAGTAACTCTACTGGACCCTACTCGGCTCAGTGTCCTCTGCAGCCGCTGACCCTGGCTGCTCAACACCTGATCCTGAAAGGTAACGAGTGTAACACGTCAGCAAAACACTGAGTAGAGTGGCAGTTAAACTAAAGAAATAGTGAAGTGTACAGTAGCTGTTATGTTCTGTTACTTTCTTTAATTATGTCTTTCTATTGTCTCACAATTTATCTATTTCTCAGATCCTTCACTTGATCTCGAATGTTCCTCGTGGGAACGATCTTGATTGCAGTCTTTTCCGAACAGTAGAAGTAGCTAACCCGCACTAGCACGCGGTCAGTCGTTTCCGTTAACGGGTGCGCCTAAGCACAGCACAGAACCAGTACAGGGCAGAGCCCTCTCAGTAACAGGGGTCCAACCCCTCCATAGTAACCAAACAGGGGCCTTGCCCCTCCACAGTCCACGCACCCTTGCCTGACTACCCTTGTTTGCCCAGTGGGCCTAACAAGTCGATGTAGGAGGCTAGCAGAACCTCGGGGCCCGTGGGGTAGCTAGTACCCTCCCTATACTAGTAGCTCTCTTCGGTACTACGTATGCGAGGGCCAGCAAGTCGGTACAAAGTGGCCAGTCCTAACCTCGGGTCCCTGGGGCGGCTGGCTCCGCTCTGCACTAAATAGGTACAAGTACTTCCCTTGGTACTACGTACCTAAGAGACAGCACACTACCACGTCTTTCTTTCTCAGCTCCATTCCTTTCTCTTTCCAGGAGTTACACTCCTAATTCTCCGTAGGGTTCCAGCTCTTTTAACTCAGAACATCCAGGTTTCACTTTCCAGTTTCACGTTCTTACAATCCATGTTCTCAATCATGTTTATTTATTCATAGCAGGCAGCTGTTAATTCAATTCACAGGCAGCTATTATTTCCTTTCCACATTTTCCAAGACTGCAGTATTCATATATTCCACTAGTTCTTCCCATCCTAAGATTCATGCCATATCGTAGGATCTATCATACAATCTAGTTTTCCAGTCCTAGGATTCATGCAACACCCTAGGATCTACCATTCATTCTAGTTTCTCATTCCTAAGATTCATGCAATGTCCTAGGTGCTATTTATGGTTCCATAATTTAACAGATTATACCAATAAACTTAAAAGTCACTCTACTGGTTACAACAGGAGTACGGGGGGCGTGGTCGGGAATCCCACGTGCCTCCGCAACCTCCGAGACTGCAACGGAATGGGGTCCTATCACAAGGATTAAACACAAGGAGTTCCTCAAAATAGTATATAGCTACTGTAGACAGGTATAGGATTTAATTCCGAAAAGCACGCAAATCGAAAAGCGGAAAACGGACTCCGAACGGGCCCTAAACGGGTCGAAAAGACGAAACAATGCAAAATCAGACGTCTGGAACTTATTCCAGACGTCTTAAAAAGTGGATCAGGGGTTACCTTGCTCTGCGTGGTTTCTCAGACGTCTAGAAGCCTGCGGGGGCGTCTGGCCTAGTTCCCAGACGTCTGATGGTCACCCCGGACGTCTGGAAGTCGCTCCCGTCGTCTGGCACTGCAGCCAGACGTCTGATTCACGCTGGATGGCGAATCCGAACCTGCGTGTACCCATTTCCTCTCTCTCTTAGTACGGTCAGTCGAAGAAGAGCAAGAAAGACGGAAATAACTCACCTTTCAGACGTCTGTACAGTCCTCCAGACGTCCCTCCAGCCGTCTGGTTGGGATCCTAGACGTCTGATTCTGGAGAAAATTCCCGAATCAGGGCGCCACTCGCCCTCCGCTCGCGACGCTCGGCCGCGCCGTGACTCGTCCGCCTGCTGCTCGAGCTGCAGCAGGCCTCCCGCGTCACCCCGCGTCTGCTACTCCCCCTCGCCGGCCGGCCCTAGCAGCCCCGGCAAGCTTGCCCTCACGGCCGAGCGCCTCTTCCCACACGCAGCACCTCCTCCCATGCTCACCGCGGCTGTCGCTGTCGCCGCTCACTCGCGCTCGCTCTCGCGCACCGGCTGGAAGGAGGAGAGGAAAGGGGGCGGAGGTGACGGGAGTGAGGGATGAGAACCTCATCATGAGCCATAACTAGCTCATTTTGACCTAATACAAAGGATAAAAGCTCCTACATAACTCAAGGAAAGGCTTAACTCAGAGAATTCTGAGTTTAAGAAGAAAACAAGTCATAAGGGGTAAAAATGTAATTTTACCAGCACAATTTGCAAGCAGGGTAATTCAGGGTCCAAACACAGGTCAAACAAACCTAATAACAAGGGAAGTGGGATGATCTGATCTGATAAGGGCTACAACAACTCCAAGGAATTAAATGACAATCTGTAACCCTAAAACAAATCAACTTCAATTCACGAGGTTCGAGGCAAAGAAAAAATTTACTAAACCCTCTACAATTCGTAGAAAAATAATCTCTAGGGTTTGGAACCTTCAATTTGGCCTTAGGAACCCATTTTGACCTACATTGAGAACCATGCCCAATTAATTACTTAATTTGGGTTTTTACGTAAATTGATCGGTCAAACAAGGTCTGATCTAGAAATAAAATTCACCATTAGAGTCCTTAGGCCCCATTTAGTCATGCATAAAAACTTGATCGTAAGAAGAGACCTTCTTGACCGACTTTTCATTTTGGTCCTCATCCATTACTTTTTGACCCTCAACTTTTGAAACCCTCGCATTTTGGCCCCTAACTCTTCTTCGTTCTTTGCATTTGGGTCCTCCCTGCAAAACCCTGAGCAGCGCCATGCTCCGGCGACTTTGTGCGGAGCATGGCGCCGCGCAGGGTAAGGGGGACCCTCTGCCAAGTCAATCGGGGGTTCCCTGGGACCTCTGCCGTCGCAGGGACACCTCCATGGTCTCTGCAACCACCCATACCTTCCGTGCGAATGCGCGGAAGGTATGGGTCTCCATCTCCGGCGTCCTCCGGCGAGGGAGCCACGTCGTCTCCCTCCGCCCTCCTCTTTGATTTCGACTCTATAAAAGCCCTCGACGCTCTGCCGCACTCTCCAGCTCGGATCTGATGGAGAAACCCCCCCTTTTTCCTCTCTTCCCACTCCGATAGAAGCCCCCCTGCTCCGACGGTTCTTCCTCCTTCTCGTCGCTCTGCCGCACTACCAGCAGTAGAGCTGCCTTCACCTGCTCTTCCCGCGTCGTGCCGTACCCAGCGCGCGCTCTCCCGCTCTCTCCTCGCCGCCGCCCTCTCTCTCTGGGCACCTTCTTCTCCGGCGACAGTCGATACGACTGTCGCCCTGCTCCGGCCCCCCTCGTCCCTCCAAGTAGGTACAGTTCTTCCCTTTCCTCCTCTCTTTCTTTTCCCTACTTTAATTTGCTCAACCGCCCTTCGACCGCGCTTAATCACCCTCATCTTCTCCATCTCCGGCCACCCTCCGGCGAGACGTTCCCATCGCTCTGCAGCCCCATACGCCTCGCCGCCCCTCACAGAACCTCCTCCTCCTCACCCTGATCAACCTCCGCTCACCCACTACCTCTCCACACCCCCACCATACTCCATCGAACAAACCCATTCTCGCAGCCACAGTCTGACCTAGCCCCACCACCAGACGCCATCCCACGACCTGCCACACCCCGCACCACCTTCGCCTTGCCACGGCGAAGGTCCCCCGCGTGTTTGATTAGGCTGAAGGGCCGTATTCTTGTCTAACAGGTTCGCTGCTCCAGCCGCCATTAGCGACGACTGAAGCAGCTTCGAGGCGAGCTCCAGGCCCTGCAGCCCCAGATTCCTAGGTGCTGCAGGTTGGGGCGAAGTCTGCGAAGGCTTCTACCTCTTCAGTTGGCCCAGACATCGACTGCAGCTGATCAGAGGGCGAGGTGGAGTCGTCCTGTGGGCGCGCGCGAAGGCAGCAGAAGTTAGTCCCACATCGTGGGATTTCGTAGCCGCGCACCCGCATAAAGGCAAAAAGTGCCTTAGCCTGTTTGCCTCCTGACCACAGGGTGAGGTCCCTCTCACCCACTCGACTCGGCCTCGTCCGCGACAACCCCACGCGGTCCTGGCCCGACCCATTTACCCGACCTGCACTCCTCGCCCACCACCGCACACCGGTGGGCCTAGACCCGGGCGTGACCCGTACCCGACTACCCGGCAGCTCTGGGAGAGCTATCCTATGAGTGAATTCTGAGAGAGAGAGACGCGGGGGAGGGTAGAGTAGGTTTTTGCCCTCTGACCAAACTGCGAGTTTGCAGGCACAAGAGAAAAGAAGAAGAGAAGGCAGACAGCAGAGGAAGAAGAAGAAAGAAGGAGGACGCACTGTAGCAGCGGGTTACTTAAGTCGTCTGATTAAAAAATCAGACGACGCTTCGAGGACAAAGAAGGAGAAGAAAAGAAGAACAAGACCGCAAGGAGAAGAAAAGAAGAACAGGACCGCAAGGAAGAAGAAAAAGAAGAAGAAGAAGCTCTGAAGAACCCAAGAGAAGAACAGAAGGAAGAAGACAAAAGAAGAGAAGCAGAACACGAGAAGAAAAGATGAAGAAGCTCTGAGGAAAAAGAAAGAAGAAAGCAAGAAAAAGAACAGAGGAAGAACAAGAAGAAAGAAGAAAACTGAAGAACCAAAGAGAAGAGAAAAGAAGAAGCCAACAAGACAAATTTTTCTCTCTCTCTTTATTTTTGTAATAGAAACTTTGTATCTCTAGAATACAGTTTGCTCCCTGAGTTCGACCTCGGGAGATCTTTTATTTCCGAGTAAAAATTGTAATAGTGGCAATGACTATCTGTACTACAATGTCATTTCTATAACAAAACAACAAAACCTAGTCATACCGCCACTATTCTTGGCGTCGTTGCCGGGGAGCAACGGCTATTCTAGAAGCTTTGAATTTCTTTTAAGAGATTGCTAATCTTTTTCTCTCTCTTTTGTGCAGGTACAGAAATAAACAAAAAGACGCAGCCGCACCACAGCCACTCCAAGGACAGGTAACTTCCTATTAAACCCTAAAATTTTAAAGAAAAAGAAAAGAAATAGGCATAACCTGTCTTTATACATAGTAATAGTTGCATATTCTCAGAAACTATTATTCCTGCACACAGTTTTAAAGGTGATTAGGGGCTAACACATCCTTGCCTGAGCCCTAATTACCCAAACAAAGAGTTAAATGGACCAAGTAGAGCCAACATAAGGTCAAAAGCTAGGGTTTTTAGAGCACACCTTCTATTAACAAAGAAAAGATCTTCCCAAAAAGAGGTGTACCTAAACCTTGTTTGAAAAAATCTACACAAGAGAAACCCTAAGCAAATGGCTCTCTAAACATTTGAACCCTAAAAAGAAAGGACCCAAAAGCTCTCAAAAGAACAAGAGGTGAAGTTGACCCCTTGGGTCAACTAACCTTAAAATTGGGCCACTTTGTTTACAAAAACACTTAAGAGTTCAAGTGAAACCTTAAGCACCCTGATCTTAAACTAAAATTAGTAGACTTAAGAGGTCAAGATCCCCATTCTGGTCTACCTGGAACCGCAGTGACAAGAGAGGTCGGGTGGGGGAAACCCTGTAACCCGTGGGGACGCTCTACCGTGTAGGGGTCTTTGCGGGACTCACCCTCTCTGGCTGCCCAGGTAATTCTCAGGTGGACGATCTTTCTGATCAAGGGGTCCATCTGCCCCGCACCTCTATAGTCACCCAACACATTTTTGGGTGTCTTGATTGGGTTCAGCACCTTCTGAACTCATCTCTTCCAGCAGTGCATGTACGGTAGGAGGTCCTTAAGACCACCCTTAAGACCTCATTTAGAAATTCACTCTCGTCAAGGCCAAGCCTCGACGCCCGTGTTTGTGCAGCAACCCCCTCACATTATTCTCTCTTCTGATTCAGAAGCAGGTTCTTCTTCCCCCATCATGGCTTAGCCAGTTGAGGAAGAAAACAATCTGGAGCATCAGCTCCAGCGACTCAATGATCTCTTCCAAAACTTCGTGCACCCACCGCAGCGTCCTATGATGCGGGACCACTACAATCCTGCTGCGGTGGCCATTGAGCCTCGAGTCAGAATCCCGACTGGAGGACCTGATTTCGAATTGAAGCCCAACATGATTCATGCTATACCTAAATTCCATGGGCTTAATTCCGAAGATCCCTTCCAGCATATCAAACAACTAAAGCATCTGGCCCAAACTTTTGGGTCAGATGTGCAAAATTGGGATATTCTTCTCATGAAGATGTTCTCCTTTTCTCTTATGGACAAGGCCGCCCATTGGTATCAGACTCAGACTCGGCCGATCAACACTTGGGAAGAACTTCAATCTGAGTTTTTGAAAAAGTTCTTTCCCGTTGGTCGGACCAACGCCTTGCGCCATCAGATTACTCACTTCACTCAGCAATCAGGAGAACCTCTCCATGAGGCATGAGATCATTTTCAGGATCTCATGAGAAAGTGCCCCCATCACGGAGTTCCTAAATGGGAACAGGTCCAATCTTTTTACCAGGGACTCCGTGAGGATATCTGTCTTTTCGTCAATGCAACCTGCAGAGGAAATATCATGGGTCAACATGAGGACACCGTGTGGGAGATTCTCGAAAACATGTGCGAGAACTCCATCAACAATGACTCCATGGGATTATTCGACAGGTCGAATACCTGCGCATCGACGAATCTTAGGGGAGCACATGAGACGCAGGGCCTGTCCGCATCAGTCGACCTGGAATTAATGGCCAGTCGATTGGACAAGGTCTCGATTATTGAAACGAAGGTGGATCAACTGACTCAGCACCTGCAGCGAGCCACCTCTGCACATAACCCCTTTGCACAGCCTCCTTCCACAAGGGAAACTGTGGAAAATATTCTCCATCAATCTTCTCCTAGGATGGATCCATATCCACCATCTGATTCTCTAACCAGAGGTTCATCCGATCCTCTCTATACCAACCCGGGGAATTCCATTCCCTATTTCTCTGACTCTCTGGAGGTTCCTCAGACCTGCGAGGACCTCAACGCCATCCAGAACGACCTGTTCTCTAACACCTATAACCCTGGATGGCGAAACCATCCCAACTTTCAGTGGGCGAGAAATTCCCAAACCCAAAGACCACTCTTTCAACCCCGCCCACAACCCCCTCGTCCTTACCAGCCGCCTCAGCCTCGACCCAACCCTACTTATCCATCAGGGCCAAATCAGGATCCAATGTCCCTAATCCTTCAGACTCTGGCTGACATTCAAAGAACGAATGCGGCTATGCAAAAGCAACACAAGGACGAGATTACAGAGGTCCGAAACCAGTTGGCCCAGTTGGCAAATTCTCGCCAGCCAGGCACACTTCCTTCCCAACCTCTTCCTAATCCAAATAACGTGCCAACCCAGCGTCACGTTATGAACCCAAACCCGGGCCATGCCCATATGATTTATTAGGCCCCCTCTGTTCCTTCACCAGACGGGATAGAGGCCTCCACTTCTTTTGCGGGTTACCAGCAGCAACCCATCTTACCCAATCCCAACCAAAATCAGGCAGGACTTAATTCCGTAACAACCCGTAGTGGTAAGGAAACCCAAGACCCACCTCATCCAAACCACTCTAAGCCTGGTAGTGATCCCGAGCCTAGGATAGTAATCCAGGACATTCCCACCCCTATCCCAGATTCAAAACCTGGACCTATCCTAGAAGAACCAACCAAGATCCCATTTCCCGAGGCCTTGACCAAGGGAAAGAAGACCACCAAGCCCGTGGCACCTGAGGAGGACCTGGTCCAGCTCTTTTAGCAGGTCCACATAAACATCCCCTTGATGGATGTAATTCGCCACGTACCGGCTTACGCTCGATTCTTAAAGAATGTGTGTACACCCCAACGTAAGCCGTGAACCAAGAGCGGGAGTCCAATTGTTCTGTCAGAGCAAGCTAGCTCTGTAATCCTAAGCAGACTCCCACCCAAGGCTAAAGACTCTGGTACTCCCCTGATTTCCTGTAAGATAGGTAATACCCAATTTGATAGAGCTTTGCTAGACTTGGGCGCATCCATAAATCTGATACCCACCTCCTTACTTGACCATCTAGAAGAACCTGAGTTAAAATCAACCGAGGTAACATTACAATTAGCAGATCGATCTATAAAGTCACCAAAAGGGATTCTCGAGGATGTTATTGTGAGAGTGCAGGATTTCTATTTTCCTTTAGACTTTATAGTCTTAGACATGGATGCACTTGAAAACCCTAGGGATACACCAATCATTTTAGGGAGACCTTTCTTGGCTACTGCTAGAGCCAACATTGGCTGTGAGGAGGGCCAAATAGAGCTCAAATTTGGGAATCAAACTCTGAAAATTGATATATTTAAAGCCCAACAAGGAATCAATTACGGTGTCATTGAACAAGTCTGTGACATTAGGGCTTTGGTTGATGAAACACACTTCCAGAATGGCCTGATTATACCTCATCAACCGCAGAAAGATCTTGACCCACAAACTAAGGACTCGAATCCAGATATAAACAACCCAGTAACTCCCACCCTTGAACCTCACATCTATACTGAACCACCCGCTGCTGCTGATAACCCCACCCTCGAACTGAAGCCACTTCCTGCTCACTTGAAATACATCTTTTTGGGTTCTAATCAGACCCCTCCTGTGATTATCAATTCCAGCCTCAATCCCGAACAGGAATCCCGTCTGATTGCTGTCCTCCAGCAATATCGCAGAGCCATCGGGTGGACTCTCGATGATTTGACTGGAATAAGTCCCTCGTATTGTACTCATCATATCTATTCAGAAGAGGGCGCACGACCTTCTCGTGAAATGCAGAGACGCTTGAACCCCAATCTGCAGGAGGTTGTGAAAAAGGAGATCATCAAGTGGTTAGATGTCGGGATCATCTACCCGATCTCCGATAGTCGTTGGGTGAGCCCAATTCAGGTCGTGCCTAAGAAGGCAGGACTCACCACCATAACGACTGAGACCGGAGAAATCATTCCTACCCGATTAGCCAATGCGTGGAGAGTCTGTATAGATTACCGCCAACTCAATGCCTCCACGAAGAAGGATCATTTCCCACTACCTTTCATTGATCAAATTCTCGAGAAACTAGCGGGAAATAGGTTCTTCTGCTTTTTTGACGGGTACTCCGGTTATAACCAGGTGGCAATCCATCCTGGGGACCAAGAAAAGACCACGTTCACCTGCCCCTTCAGAACTTACGCTTTCCGAAGGATGCCTTTCGGTCTTTGCAATGCACCCGCTACCTTTCAGCGGTGCATGCTTGCCATATTTTCAGATATGGTAGGTGATTTTCTGGAAGTCTTCATGGATGACTTTTCAGTTTTTGGAGAATCTTTTGATGATTGTCTCCAACACTTAGTCCAAATACTCAGGCGATGCATCGAGGTGAATTTGGTTCTTTCCTGGGAAAAGAGTCATTTCATGGTGCCTGAGGGAATTGTCCTGGGACACTCAATATCGGAAAAAGGCATCCAAGTGGACCGAGCTAAGGTTGATCTGATCTCTCGCCTTTGTATGCCTAGCTCGATCAAGGACATCCGATCTTTTTTGGGGTACGTCGGTTTTTACCGTCGATTTATCCCTGATTTCTCAAAAATTGCGCGCCCCCTGACCACTCTTCTCTCCAAGGATGTACCTTTCGAAATTTCCAAGGAATGCACTCAAGCATTTTAGGCCCTACGTGACCGAGTCACTCAGGCCCCGATCCTACAGTCTCCTGATTGGTCTCAACCCTTTGAGATCATGTGCGATGCGTCTGATTTCGCTATAGGAGCGGTTCTGGGGCAAAAAGCTGACGGGAAACCCGTGGTCATCTACTACGCTAGCAAGACACTTGACGAGGCTCAGCGTAACTATACAGTTACGGAGAAAGAGCTGCTAGCCGTGGTATTTGCCCTTGAAAAGTTCCGATCGTATCTTCTGGGTTCCCATGTCATCATTTACTCGGATCACACAGCTGTGAGGCATCTCCTTGCAAAGGACGCGAAACCTCGATTAATCCGATGGATCTTGCTGTTGCAAGAATTTGACCTTGAGATTCGCGACAAAGCGGAAAAGCAAAATGTGGTAGCTGATCACTTGTCCCGCCTTCCTTCTGAAATGATTGACCCGTCTGGACCCATCACAGAGCATTTTCCTGATGAGCACCTGCTGACTATTGGTACTAGCCTTCCTTGGTTTGCTAATATAGTAAATTACTTGGCATCTCATCAGATCCCGTCTGATTGGCCGAAGGCCAAGAAAGAAAAATTGCGCTCTGATGCCAAGTATTACATTTGGGAAGACCCGTACCTCTTCCGCATAGGTGCTGATCAGATCATTCGAAGATGTGTCCCGGAAGAGGAATTCAACAATATCCTCTCTTTCTTCCATGACCAGGCATGCGGTGGCCATTTCTCTGGGCATAAAACCGCATCAAAAGTCCTCCAGTGCGGCTTTTGCTGGCCCACACTGTTCAAAGACGCGTACAATCACTACAAGGCATGCAGTCGTTGCCAGACTTTGGGCAACATGAGCCATCGCGACATGATACCTATGCAGCCGATTCTCGTATGCGAAATTTTTGATGTTTGGGGGATTGATTTTATGGGCCCCTTTCCTGCTTCGGATGGTTTCGAATACATTCTGCTGGCTGTGGACTACGTGTCCAAATGGATTGAAGCCATACCGACCCAAACCTGTGATCACAAAATCGTTCTCAAATTCATTCATCAAAACATTTTCTCAAGGTTCGGGATTCCTCGTGCTATAATCTCTGATGAGGGGACCCATTTCACAAACGCTCATTTTAGGTCACTGATGACCAAATATGGGTGTCTCACCGAATTTCTACTCCTTACCACTCCCAAACCAATGGTCTAGCTGAGCTGTCTAATCGGGAGATCAAGAAAATCCTGCAAGTCACTGTTCGGCCTGACAGGAAGGACTGGTCATCCCGACTTCCGGAAGCATTGTGGGCCTATAGGACCGCCCACAAAACCCAGTTAGGCATGTCTCCCTTTAGACTGGTGTACGGGAAGGCGTGTCACCTTCCTGTAGAATTGGAGCATAAAGCCTATTGGGCAGTACGGAACTGTACTCTAGATTTTTCAAAGGCTGGAATCCACAGAAAACTTCAAATCAGCGAGATCGATGAATTACGCCTAGACGCGTATGAGAGCTCGCGAATCTACAAGGAGCGGGTTAAAGCCTTCCACAACAAGCATATCTCGAGAAAAATCTTTCATCCTGGTCAGAAGGTCCTACTCTTTGATGCTCGACTCAAACTTTTCCCAGGAAAGCTGCGATCCAAGTGGGTCGGACCATATTTAGTCTGACAAGTTTTTAGAAATAGAGCTATCGAAATCAGTCCGCTCAGCCACGATTCCGAACCTTTCATCGTGAACGGTCAGAGACTCAAGCCGTTCATTAATGTGACTTCTATTGATTTGGCTGAAGCATCTTATATTCTCCATTCCCCTTGAGCTTATTGCGTCCAGCCGATGGCGTAAAACTCAGTGCTTAACGGGAGGCAACCCGTCTTTTTCCTAAAAATCTAAAACCTTTCTCTGACACCTTTTTTCACTTAAGGTTCACCCTTGTAGACAGCCGACCCCACCTCAGATGCTTGCATCTGGGATTAGAAATCATCCGCATTCTGTCTTAAGGAATGAACTAAGTAAATAAAAAATCCCCTAAGTCACAATGAGGACATTGCAAACCTTAGGCACGGGGGGGGAGTATAAAAGTGCAAAACTGGTAAGAAAAGTTTTTTTAAAAAAAAAAATCGAAAAAGAATAAAAGGAGAAGGAAATTTTGTGGAGGAAGGAAAGAAAAAAGATGAAAAAGGAGCACAAAAATATGAGAAAAAAAAAGTAGTCATTAGTAAGAAACTAAGGAATTAACCTAAGTTCTAGACCTCATTCAAGAAAAGAACTGAAAAGTGCACAAAGGGATTAGTAAGAACGCAAACCTTAAGCATTCTTGGATAGACTCTTAGTACCCATTAAGATCTGGACACTCCTCAAGAGGTTGAGGAAAATGAAAAGTTGAAGTATTAGGTCTAAGGCTTAGGGAGTATTTGACCTCATTAACTAACTTTTGGTCTACGGGACTCAGTAACCTAAGCACCCTAACCTCACATAGCCTGGTTCAGTAAGCGTACAAATCAAAATCACGCAGAAGCGTCAAAAAATTCTAAAAGGTACACCTAGGGTAGGAGCGGCCGATCAACACAAGTTGATTTAGACGAGTTCCCAGTGCGGAGAGGCGGGAAATCCCCTCGAAGATGCATAACAAAATATCATCTCCTCGGTGCTTGTCTCTTAGGATATTTACATATCCTACTGGGGGCATGTAAGCACTCTGCTGGTTCAGATTCCATGGATGGCATTATCACGAAGTTTCAATTGCCAGGGTCTGGATTCGGCCACGGAACACCATGGATGGGATTATCTTTTAATCTCAATAGCCAGGGTTTCAGGGGTTGCCATGGGCGGTGCTATCTCGAAGCATCGATTGCTAGGAACCCTTGAGGATTGATGATGGGGGCAAGGAATCTGATACAGACCGTGTTGAAAAGCCAATCCTAAGCTAGAATTAAAAAGAAAAAGAGAGAGAAAACTCTTCAAAACAGAAAAATTTTCTATCTCTCTCTCTTACAAAACGCACTGCGAACTGAGCCAGGGCTAAAATCATTCCAAGTACGGGTGCTTTAACCACAAAGTCCAATAGACCTTAAGTTAGTTCTTGTAGGCCTCAAAAACCTTTGCTAAGTACTGAGGCTGAGGCTAGACAGATCTGGATCTTGATTGGTACTAGAGTACCTTTTTGGCCTATGGTCAGCATTCTAACCTAATCTGAGTTCAAATGAAAAAGCACTTATCTAAAGCTATTAAGAACTCCATGGTCTAGAACAAAGATTGAAACCTTAAGTTTTTTGCTAAGGGACTAGCAAAAGCTAGGCATGGGGGTATGATGAGAACCTCATCATGAGCCATAGCTAGCTCATTTTGACCTAATACAAAGGATAAAAGCTCCTACATAATTTAAGGAAAGGCTTAACTCAGAGAATTCTGAGTTTAAGAAGAAAACAAGTCATAAGGGGTAAAAATACAATTTTACCAGCACAATCCACAAGCAGGGTAATTCAGGGTTCAAACACAGGTCAAACAAACCTAATAAGAAGGGAAGTGGGATGATCTGATCTGATAAGGGCTACAGCAACTCCAAGGAATTAAGTGACAATCTGTAACCCTAAAACAAACCCACTTCAATTCACGAGGTTCGAGGCAAATAAAAAATCGACTAAACCCTCTACAATTCGTAGAAAAATAATCTCTAGGGTTTAGAACCTTCAATTTGGCCTTAGGAACCCATTTTGACCTACATTGAGAACCATGCCCAATTAATTACTTAATTTAGGTTTTTACGTAAATTGATCAGTCAAACAAGGTTTGATCTAAAAATAAAATTCACCATTAGAATCCTTAGGCCCCATTTAGTCATGCATAAAAACTTGAGCCTAAGAAGAGACCTTCTTGACCGATTTTTCATTTTGGTCCTCATCCATTACGTTTTGACCCTCAACTTTTGAAACCCTCGCATTTTGACCCTTAACTCTTCTTCGTTCTTTGCATTTGGGTCCTCCCTGCAAAACCCTGAGCAGTGCCATGCTTCGGCGACTTTGCGCGGAGCATGGCGCTGCGCAGGGTAAGGGGGACCCTCTGCCAAGTCAACCGGGGGTTTCCTGCGACCTCTGCCGTCGCAGGGACACCTCCATGGTCTCTGCAACCACCCATACCTTCCGTGCGAATGCGCGGAAGGTATGGGTCTCCATCTCTGGCGTCCTCCGACGAGGGAGGCACGTCGTCTCCCTTCGCCCTCCTCTCTGATTTCGACTCTATGAAAGCCCTCGACGCTCTGTCGCACTCTCCAGCTTGGATCTGACGGAGAAACCCCCCCCCCCCTTTTTCCTCTCTTCCCACTCCGACAGAAGCCCCCCTGCTTCGGCGGTTCTTCCTCCTCCTCGTCGCTCTGCCGCACTACCAGCAGCAGAGCTGCCTTCACCTGCTCTTCCCGCGTCGCGCCGTACCCAGCACGTGCTCTCCCGCTCTCTCCTCGCCGCCGCCCTCTCTCTCTGGGCACCTTCTTCTCCGGCGATAGTCGATACGACTGTCACCCTGCTCCGGCCCCCTGCGTCCCTCCAAGTAGGTACAGTTCTTCCCTTTCCTCTCTTTCTTTTCCCTACTTTAATTTGCTCAACCGCCCTTCGACCGCGCTTAACCACCCTCATCTTCTCCATCTCCGGCCACCCTCCGGCGAGACGTTCCCATCGCTCCGCAGCCCCATACGCCTCGCCGACCCTCACAGAACCTCCGCCTCCTCACCCTGATCAACCTCCGCTCACCCATTACCTCTCCACGCCCCCACCATACTCCACCGAACATACCCATTCTCGCAGCCGCAGTCTGACCTAGCCCCGCCACCACACGCCATCCCATGACCTGCCACACCCCGCACCACCTTCGCCTTGCCATGGCGAAGGTCCCCCGCGTGTTTGATTAGGCCGAAGGGCCGTATTCCTGCCTAACAGGTTCGCTGCTCCAGCTGCCATTAGCGACGACTGAAGCAGCTTCGAGGCGAGCTCCGGGCCCTGCAGCCCCAGATTCCCAGGTGCTGCAGGTTGGGGCGAAGTCCGCGAAGGCTTCTGCCTCTTCAGTTGGCCCAGACATTGACTGCAGCTGATCAGAGGGCAAGGTGGAGTCGTCCTGCGGGCGTGCGCGAAGGCAGCAGAAGTTAGTCCCACATCGTGGGATTTCGAAGCCGCGCACCTGCATAAAGGCAAAAAGTGCCTTAGCTTGTTTGCCTCCTGATCACGGGGTGAGGTCCCTCTCACCCACTCGACTCGGCCTCGTCCGCGACAACCCCATGCGGTCCTGGCTCGACCCGTTTACCCGACCTGCACTCCTCGCCCACCACCGCACACCGGTGGGCCTAGACCCGGGCGTGACCCGTACCCGACTACCCGGCAGCTCTGGGAGAGCTATCCTATGAGTGAATTCTGAGAGAGAGAGACGCGGGGGAGGGTAGAGTAGGTTTTTTCCCTCTGACCAAACTGCGAGTGTGCAGGCACAAGAGAAAAGAAGAAGAGAAGGCAGACCGTAGAGGAAGAAGAAGAAAGAAGGAAGGAGGATGCACTGTAGCAGCGGGTTACTTAAGTCGTCTGATTGAAAAATCAGACGATGCTCCGAGGGCGAAGAAGGAGAAGAAAAGAAGAATAGGACCGCAAGGAGAAGAAAAGAAGAACAGGACCGCAAGGAAGAAGAAAAAGAAGAAGCTCTGAAGAACCCATGAGAAGAACAGAAGGAAGAAGACAAAAGAAGAGAAGCAGAACACGAGAAGAAAAGAAGAAGCTCTGAAGAAAAAGAAAGAAGAAAGCAAGAAAAAGAAGAACAGAGGAAGAACAAGAAGAAAGAAGAAAACTGAAGAACTAAAGAGAAGAGAAAATAAGAAGCCAACAAGACAAATTTTTCTCTCTCTCTTTATTTTTGTAATAGAAACTTTGTATCTCTAGAATACAGTTTGCTCCCTGAGTTCGACCTCGGGAGATCTTTTATTTCCGAGTAAAAATTGTAATAGTGGCAATGACTATCTGTAATACAATGTCATTTCTATAACAAAACAACAAAACCTAGTCATACTCCCACTAGAGGGCGTGGCCTTTTAAGGCCGCGCGAGGAGGAGAGAGAGAGCAGGACAGAAGGCGCAGGAGGGAGAGGGAAAAAGAGAGAGAGACGCGTGCCGAAAATAACCGAATCCTAGACGTCTGGTCAGACGTCTGGGACACCTCCCAGACGTCTTAAAAATGTCTGAAGCCACGCGTTCGTAACAACAGGTCTCCCGTTCGAGTCTCGACTAACCTGGGGGGATAGGATTGTGAGTTATTTACCCCCACCTAGGATGAGCGTCATCATCTTTGTTAGTAGGGAGAACCTAATTCTGATCTTAATCCAATACTCAACATCATTAAAACAAACTTAATACATGGCTTGGGATTAGTAAGCCTTTGTGACTTGAGTGAACAAGTCCTTTGGAGTGCTTCATCACTTGACACCTAAGATCAACAGGTCTAGGAGTTGCAGATGTAAGACTCGCTACATGGGTCACGTAGAAAGTCTGATGAATCCAAGATGCGCTAGGTGGTGATGGGTAGTAACTTAAGGTGTACTAGGAAAGATTCCAAGGTGATTGTGGAGATCAATTGGAGTAATAAATTTAGACTCTGAAGACTTGAATTTCTTCTATTTTAGCCTGTAAATTTATCCAGCTTGCGCATGAATACTTGGTGTATTTCTAGCTCTTTTCTACATTGGTTGATTATATGTCACCCAAAGCTATGGATAATAAGAGTCCTTTACCTTGATTTTTCATTTAGGTGATGTTGAGCCATTATTTAAATCTAAAGTTGTACTACCTAAATTATTAGCGAAGATTGGTTAAAATGGATTTTGACTTCACATTTTCTTTCTTTTAGTCTATTTTTATTTAAGGTTTTGCTAGGAACTAGTAAAACTTAAGTGGTGGGATATGATGAAACTACATTTATATATTATAATTATTTATTTTTAATGTAGCTTCATAGTTTAATAGGTTCAATTAGTTGAAAAATAGGGTTAAAAGCTAATTGCCATACTTGCATGTATAGAAAGTAATCGACGTTAATGTGTGAACATTTACATACAACTACATAATTCTTTTATATGTGTGGGTAATACAAGTCAAATGAAACCTTATTGCTGTAAGAGCCTAATACCTATAAATTTCCTAATTCTACTTACATTTATGTTAATTTGATGTCTGTTAAATTAATTAACTAAAATGGGTCTAATTTTTTAATTGGACTCGATTTAAGTTAATTAATATTTGATTGGATCAAGTTAGCCCTTAGTCAATTTAACCCAACCTTATTTAAATAATTAATTCTTCATCCCATTTTATTTTTTCCTTAATTTTAATTTTTTTTACTTTAATCTAAGGCACACATTTTTTGCCACCTCAATCCCAAAACATTCCTACCAACTTTTCCATTCCATTTCACCTAACCTATGTAACCTTCTCTCATCTCACTTACACACACAACCACAAGATCTCCACATAATCCTAGGTAATTGATCATCTAGGTAATTAAGTCTATTATCCGAAGAGTCACTTAGTTAAACCTAAGTATAATTTCTAGGGTAATAACTTATGATTAAAGGAGCATTTTCATCATCATTGAAAAATAAAAAACTACAACTAATGGAAAAGCATGACTATATGCATAATTACCTACAAATTTTGAAAACTCGCTTTTCTTTAATGTGAAAGTAAAGATAACGCATGCAAAATTTTGAATTTTTTTTTGATAAAAAAATGAATTTTTTTAACAAATTCAACTAAATTTGAAAAATGAAGGCTTACACATGTACATTGAAAAACAAATGCAAGTTAAAAAAAAAAGATTTTTTTATGAGTGCCACTGAAATCTTTTGAACTTAAATGTCATTTATTTCAATATATTCCAGTGTAATATTTTAAAATCTTTTGAAATTATTTAAATATCATTTACTTCACTATAATGAAAGTTGTGTCATTGAAAACGTCACATCATTTTTGTATTTGTCACTCTATTAGTCAAAACCATTAAATTTAACGATTTTGGACTCACTAATGTAATAAAAGATTATTTTTTAATCCTTAAATTTATTTTTAATTTTCACCCCCTCCCCACCTCAAGTCAAAGACATCATCAACCACCATCAGTGGCACTCTTCTCCCTCCTCGTTCTCTTCCTTCTCCCCATTGCGACCTCCTCCACTGGCACCTCCTATGGGAGGTCCCTTCACCCCTATGTTGCCATCCTCTACCTTGACCTCTTCCTCTCTGGGCTGTAGGGTAGCAATCGAAAGTGGTGGTGGGATTGACATTGTCAATGCTGTGGATGGTGAGTTTGCTAGAGAGAGTGGGTAGAGGAGGTGGTCGAAGGTTAGGTGGAGGTGAAGTGGAGGGGAGGGGGTTGAAAATAAAAAAAATAAATTTAGAGGATTAAAAAATAATTTTTTATTTTATTTTAGTTCAAAATCGTTAAGTTTAATCGTTGTGACTAACGAAGTGACAAATATAAAAGTGACGTGACTTGTCCTCAATATCTTTCCAAGCCCAGCATAAGTGACATTGTTCTCAATGGCATTAAAATAATAAAAGAAAGGGTGCAATTAGATAGATACAACCTTATGTATAAAGTACTTGTGATGATAAGTCAACCATCTATCGTAAGCTATAAACTAAAAAGAGATTAAGGAACCTATTTATTTACAAAATCTAAGAAAAAGTTAAGCAACCTTATTTATATACAAAATTAAACCTAAGACAGGTAGGGCTTTTGGTTACTTACAGACTAAGAAAAGAAAGCATGTATAAAAAAACTCGGCCCATGGATTTACAATGATGGAGTCTTTTAACATCAGATCCTTAAGATGTGAAGACAAATTGACTCGAAAGAAAATAGGCCAGCTGAAAACCCAAATGTGGAGCATTAAAGTGCTACGCCTCCTACATCTATCCAAAATGCTAACAAACCCTACAATTTTAATAACACCCAAAACTTCTAGTAACCTCATTGTGTAGTCTTAAAATGTTACTCTTTACACATTAGTCCAAGATTATTTTACAATGCTATCTTTTAGTCTCCACCAAGCTAATCTCATATCTTAAGAGTCGACCTAACTTTAAGAAATGAATAAAAACTTCCAAAAAGAAATAACCTTTTTTTTATTATTTTTGTAATTTTTTTATCCACAAATTTTTTAAACCTATTTTTACTAAATTTTTACTATTTATATTTTATTTATTTATTTTTTTAAAGTTTATTTATTTACTTCGTTAGGTTACCTCACAACTAACACTAAGCCTAACATCTTTAGCTGAGCACAATAAGTAATGTCATATCTATCAAAGTATTGATTGACTAGTTTCATTATGCCTTTCTAGAATTGACAAGGAGGATAAGGAAAATTGTAACTCAATCTATATTTAAAGAACGGCAGACGTTCAACATACTAGTCTTGATGTGAATTCTTATAACAACAACATATGTAATCATTAGCGTGGTTATACATGCCACATTTGAAGCATAATCCTATACGTTGAGCCCTTTGCCGATTAACCATATTACTTGTTGAAACATCGAAAATCATTGTGGTTTAGGAAAACATTACATTGTAGTATAGTGATGAAAATCGTAATAACATTTAAATTTATAAGTACTTGAAAATAAAATATGAGTCTGAGATCGTTCGCGGGGAGTAAATATGGAATTCAATCACTAGTTGAAATATAAGGAATAAATGAGTACAATGATTAATTACAATAAAGATATTTAATGAATAAAATCTATTCAAAATAATATTCAATAGTAGCAATTGTATCTCAGGAAATAATGAGATAAAAAGAATAATAAGACCCTAAAAATGGTGATTTGAATCACCAATTAATTCCTACATTTAAGCACATATCCCAATGTATCAAATTAAATCAATTTCGCTACAGTGGTTTTAAACCACTTATTCTTAGATAGCCATGTTGGAGAATATGTCAATAAGTCCATAGTACCCACAATCAGACATCAGCACAAGGGCATCAAACACAAGGGCTCAAGTGCAGCATAGGGTCATAGAGCACAAGGCTCAGAAATGCCAAGTGTTGAGCACGTATGCATGAATACCGATGATGAACAGTGCAAAATCACCCTCCACCCTTGTCAAATTCTCTTCCTCTTCTTAATCGGATTAACAGGTATGAACAGTAACAGGTAATTGAATATGGGTATAGGGACTAGGTCCACCAACGTGAGTGGTGAGCGAGTTGTGGAGAGAGAGTGAGAGGGGACCTCACCCCCTGTGTGAGAGGTGAAAAGCCCTCTATACAAAATCAACTTATATGCTGTTTGTAGCTTTTTCACATACAATGTGGGACTATATTGATGCCTCTTCTCCTTCGCTTCCTTCACATGTTGTAGGTGGTTTCGTGCTTCGAATCGAAGTTGCTGCTGAGGTCGGTTCTTCCAATTGAAAGCTTGGAGGGCTTCGTAGCTTCAATTCGTGTTGATAGAGGGTGGCGATTATGGCAATGATGGCCAGATGATGGCGGAGATCCAGAGCTCATCGGTGAACACTTGTGATGCACAAGAACGACCTTTCGGCCCAATTAATAGGTTTAGGAGACTTGTCGTGAGATGAGGAAGTTAATGGCGATGGTGGTGAGGAGATTGGAGGTGTGTGGTGGCCAGAGGCTGAAGGGGTGATCGGTGGGATGATGGGTTCTCCGGCCGAGGTGTTCAGAGATCAAAGCGCTCAATAAGTTGAGGGCTTTTGATCTCTAAATTGTGAGGAAGGTTTTGGTGCTGGTAGTGGAATGTTTAGTGGCATATGTGGTCAGGTGAGCTCACCGGAGCATTGTTGGCTGTGGAGAAGATGAGGGAGTGATTGGATAAATGAAAGGTTGAATATAGGATTTGAGGTCTAAATCCTAACCTAGAGACTAAGGGGGGTAGAGAGGACTAGTTATCTGGACGAGAGGGGTAGGGAAACCGTGATGGTGTGATGATCGGTCATGGAGAAGGTGAACCCTTCAGCGAGAGGAATGGCAGTGAAGATAAGGGGAGGATGCCCTTGCTTTGGCCCACCAGGTGTGGAAGAAGCTGAGGAAGGAGGATCGACCAATTTGACCATTGGCCAGCCTGAGGAAGGAGTTGAGGAAGCTCACCGGAGCTACAGTTGTAGGCGGCCGGAGGAAGGAGAAGGGGTTTTATGGCCTAAACCAGGCTTGAATTGATCCTAGGAACTTCTAGAGCTTATATAGAGCTCGAATTTGAGCTCAATTACGAAGATTAATCGCGAATTTATCACGATTTGGTTTGAGTTTTCTCGTAGATTTCTTGAGCTCACATGAGCTCCATGCTTCGAATCAGGGCTCGAGATTATGTTTAGATGGGAGATCTAATGGCAGCCATTTCCTCCAATTTTGGAAGAGATTGGGTGCTGATTAAAGGAGAAACACGTGGTCAAAGTCAGTGGGGTTTAGGGTTGACTGCATGTTCACACTATGCAGGCGGTGAGGATTGATTTGTGAAGATGATAAAGGTGGTGGGGTATTTGTAAATAACTTGAAGCTTAGGGCTTGAATGTGAGAAATAGAGATCTCAGGGGTTGAAATGCAAACTACGTGAAGATGGACTGTGATTGGATCCAAATTTTGGTGTTAACCTAATTTAGACCTAGGAAATTTAATGGTGAATTTTGATTTGAGTTTTGACCACATTTGACTAGTAATTTTCACAGAAGTCAAATCAAGGTAAATTTTTGTCTGAAACTCTGTCTTAGGTCAAAATGGGTTCAGATGGTCAAAATAAAGGTACAAAACCTCTTAGAATATTTTTTTATGAATTTTAAGAGGTTTAGATTGATTTTATCTTGACCAAAATCTTTCCGATTTAAATGGGGTTGATAATTTGAGTTTTGTGTACTGTTTTCATCATCAAAATGCGTGAAATCATGTTTCTGTCAGTGTTGATTATGGTGAAATTGTCGTTGTTTTGGAAATACGTCGTAGTATAGTTGACAAAATCCCACAAAACATTTAACTTTATTCAGTTTAGAATCTAGTTGGAGTCCGAGTCGTTTGCTGGAACAATTATGGTAATTTAATTCACTAATCACAATTTACTTGAGAAAGATATAGAAATATAATCAAAACTTTACTCAAAATAATATATTAATGAAATAAAGTATGAGAGTGCAAAAAGATTGGGTTAAAATGGTGATTTAAATCACCAAATTAACTCCTAAGTTTAGGCTCACAATTAATTCAAATAAATGAATGGTATTCTCAACCACTAATCATAGTCAGAACCACTTAAATGCCAGATCAGACAACAGTAGAAGGCCTCAGATGCCTTAATCAGCAGGAGCTCACAAGGCACAAGGGCCTTTCAGAAAGCCTCATAGAAGAGGCACAGTAGTAGCACCCAATAGAGGCATAAGGGCCTCGTAGAAGCTAAGTGTTGAGAGAGGGAGAGGGCATGAATCCCAAGGTAGAGCAAAACTCACCCCCATCTCTCTCTAATTCTCTTTCTATTCCTTGAGTTCACACCCAAGTGAATAGTACCGGGTTATTGGGTAAATGGTCAAGGGTCCAGACCCGTCGGTGTGCAGGCGGGCGAGGAGTGCACGGCTAGTGCTAGGGACCCAACCCCTGTGTTCTTGGGTGAGGGGCTTATGCGACTTTTTCCTTTTATGCGTGGTCTTGAGCACTCCTACTAACGATGTGGGACTATCTGTTTTGCCTCTTCTTTGTGTAGCAGCTGTAGATGATGCTGTCGCAATTGAGGTTGAAGGATCACTTGGTTGCCTCAATTGACGACCTGGAGATGCACCTGGGAACTTTCCGCAGCTCTTGGAGGTGGTAGTGAGGATGAACTCGGCCAGAGAACTATAGCGGAGGTTGGAGAAGAAAGTCGCTGTGGCAATGCTCTGGTGATGTACCTGAGAAGGAGAATACGACCTTTTGGCCCTGTCAGAAAAGCTCAGGAGGTTCGCCTGAGTGTGGTGAAATGTGATGGTGGTTGTGGCATGCTGTGAGGAGGTGTGCGTGTGTGTGGCGAAGTCAGATAAGGTGAACGAAGGTGGTGGTGTTTGGTGGGAGATTTTGGTGGTCAATAGCCCTAATTTTGTTGGGGCTTTTGATCGTGAGTGTTACGACCCGGTTCCCGAACCCCTATAGGACCCAAGACTGGCTTGACTCGACTAATCCCAAGTCCTAGTCGTCTAACAAGAAATAACCAAAAAACAGGAAAGTAAAACCACATTCACTATACTAAGTAACTAACAGTAAAAGAGTACAGCAGTAAAGGAAGTAAAAGCTGCTAACGGTACATATCACCACCACAACAGTAAAGCAGAAACAAAGTACAGAAATAGAAATGGTAACAGTCTGAACTCACTAACAAAAAGGAAGTATAACAACAGGAAACTATTGTTGGGCACGACTGGGCCCAGCACCCTCTGCAGTCGGTGACTCGGGCTGCTCAACTCCTGGACTTGAAAAAGGTTGAGTAAACAGAGTCAGCGAACGCTGAGTAGAGTGGTAACCAAACTAACTAAAGCAGTAAAAGATAACAGATAAATTTATCTTTTCCAATTATTTTATTTTTACTAGTCATTTCCTTTTACCCATTGGTTTACTTTCAGATTTCTTTCTTGATCTCGAATGTTCTTCGTGGGAACGATCTTGATTGCAGTATTTTCTGAAGAGTAGAAGGCACACGTGATGTTCTCCTGGTCGGGAGAGTCCCTCGTGGTGATCCTACACCTAGTCAACCACCCCGAGGTCACGGATAGACATAGCGGTGATTACGGCATGCACGATAAGCGCACGGGTAGCTACCTCGCACTGGCACGCAGTCAGTCGTTTCCGCTAGCAGGTATACCCAAAGTACAGCACGAAACAGTATAGGACCTAGCCCTCTCAGCAACAGGGATCTAACCCCTCAGAACCAAACAGGGGTTTCGTCCCTCCACAGTCTGCGCACCCTCGTCTGACTACCCCGGCTTGCCCAGTGAGCTTAACAAGTCGGTGTAGGGTGGCTAGCTGAACCTCGGGCCTTGTGGGGTGGCTAGTGATAGCGAAAATACGCGGTTTGTTAATTAGGTAATTTAGTGTCGTTGCAACGCGTAAATCCGCTTTCGCTAATTAAATTTATATTCCTAGATAGGGGAGTATCTAGGGTCGTCCAAGGAAGATAAATGCTTGTAAAATTGATTCTCTTGCTTGGAATATAAATTTCAACTTTCTTTTTTATATTTTTCAATATATCATTTTTTATTTTTGAATTAAGGCAACATGCGAAATTATGGCGGGAAAGTGACTTACACTTCAAATTCAAAATACTACTTCTAAAGTGGCAAGTAGAGCCTCCCTAAGCTCACTCTAGGCAAGTGGAGGCCTAGAATAATCAGGGAGAGGGTGTGAAGAATGCTAAAAATAAAGCAATTAGAAATGCAAATAAGAAATTGTAAAGAAGGCAACTAGATTAATGAAAAAGTTTTTTACAAAAAGGCCTAGTAGAGGAATGCTTCAACTACTAGAAAAATTGCAATAAAGAAAAGCAAGCATAAATTCTCTAGATAGATAGTGAGGGCTCCTTGCTCCAAGCTTGGTAGCTCCCAAGCTTGAAAAGAGTCCAACTCCTTCCTTGCTATGCTCTGCCAAGGTGATGTCCTCCAAGGCAAGCCCTAAAGGGGCATGCCTTAAGCTTCTCTCCAAGGGTGGACGTCCACCCTAGGTCCTTCTCCTTTTCCTGGCCATCCTCCTTGAAGTAGAAAAGTCCTCCTCCTTGGCGTGGCCCAAGTTGAAGAGAGTGGGGAGAAGAAGGTACCAAATGGGCTAGTGATGTGTCCCTTTAATCTTCTTCTCTACTCCTCCTTGGCCGTAGGTGTAGGTGGGTATAGGTAGAGAAATGCACTAATGGAGGATGCCCTCAAATGGTAGTAGGTGGTGGGTTTTTATAGAATAGGAAGGGGGCTAAGGTGACTCTTGGAATGGGGGGCTAAGATGGAGAGATGGAGGTGGTTGGGGATCCAATGGCTAAGGTCAATTGGCACCAACCCAAGGGACACCTAGGGGGTGGTTATGGATGGTGACACCCCTTGATGTTGGTGTCAAAATGGCTTCTAGAAGGGGGTCTTAGTTGGCACCAAGAAGGGTTCTAGAAGGAGGGGTAGGTGGATGACTAGGATGGGTTGTAGAGTTAGGTGTATGGTGGATGTGGGGGTGGATGTTGGCGCCAAAAAGAGGGGTAGTTAGGGTTAGGTTTTGGCACCAAAATTGGTGCCTTTTGGTGGTGATAATGGGGTGAAGGGGTGGCTAGGAGGTGGCGCCAACTTGAGTAGGATAGCTAGCTTTTAGGTAGGGCTTAAGTTGGTGGAGCTAGCTAGGGTTGAATTTGAAGGTGTTTGATGGCCAAGGAGCTGGTTGCTAGCTAAGCTAAGCTAAGTTAAGCTAGCTTAGCTAGCTATGGAGTAGAGGAGGAGGTATTGGAGCTAGGGTTTTGAAGAGAGGAGATGAGGAGAAGAAGTCTGGAGCTGGAACTGGAGCTGGTAGCTGCTGAAGAGGCTGGCATGGAGCTACTCTAGCTGTCTTAGTTTGCTAGTTCTTTGCTAGCTGCTAAGCCAAGCTAAAGTGAATTGGCTTCTACCATAATGAGCTGAGGTGAGCTGGGTCTGGTGCCCCCAGGGAGGATCAAGCTGGTTGAGGCAATTAAGGTAGCTTAGCTCAACTGAGTTGAGCTAAGATGAATCCCTGAAAGATGGACTTGAGCTTCCTGAGCTGAGATGAGTTCTTCTTCATCTGGCTGGAGTTGAGTGGAGCTGGATGTAGCTGGGTCTGAGTTGGGGTGAACTCCTGTCAACTCAGCTGAGCTAGCTGGAGCTCCCTGTGGACTAATGGGAGTTGAGATGAGCTAGACTCAGCTAAGTTGAGCTAGATTTGAGCTGACTTGAGCTAGGGTGAGCTAAGATGAACTCTCTTGAGCTGCCATTTAGCTGAGATTAGCTAAATGGAGCTGGGATGAGCTAACCCTAGTTCAAGTGAGCTAGGTTTTAGGTGTAGTGAGTTGGATCAAGCTGAGTTCCAACTAGTCTGAGCTTCTCCTTCACCATTTGCCTTCT
Organism: Thalassia testudinum; assembly: GCA_037157565.1. NCBI lineage: Eukaryota > Viridiplantae > Streptophyta > Magnoliopsida > Alismatales > Hydrocharitaceae > Thalassia > Thalassia testudinum. The sequence goes on from JAZHRO010000031.1 coordinate 155,754,530, forward strand.
TGAGTGCTGGAGTTTTAGGGATCTGTATATCTGCTCATCTTTAACACTAAAAAAAACATATTAAAAAGATAATAAAAAATGCAATGAATGCCTAACCTAATTTATGCATAAATGCAGCCCAAAATCCCGTTTGCGGAGTAAAATCTTAAGAGATAGGTTTGTTTTAATGCATAAGAATGATGATAAACTGACGTTTATTACACCCCCATACTTATCTTTTGCTAGTCTCTTAGCAAAACTTCAATTTTTTGGAAAACGAAATTTTTGGAAATCTAATTTTTTTCGACTTTTGAGGAGAAAAAGAGATTAAGGGACCTTGGTTGATCTAAACACAGGAGGTATAGGATTTGTTAAAGATAAACATCAGGATTTATTTTTAGATCCAACCATTAGACAAAACGGGATCAATATATCCTCCAGAAAATTCACAAATTAACCCTTTGTTAATTCAGATGACTTGAAATTTTTGTTTTTATGATTTTTCTGGCTCATGAATCTAATTTGCAATTTGCAAAATCCTTTAAAACCTTGTGTCTGTGCTTGTGGAAAGCCAACATTTATAAGGGCGTGTTAATTTATTTATTATTACCTTTTTTCTCTCTCCCATGCTTATTTTTAGCTTAGTCTTACAACAGATGTGTCGGGATCATTATTCCCATTACCATTCCTTGAGGGAGCTCTGGCGCCAGTACTTCGGGATAGCACTGTCCATGACACCACCCAGGAGCTTACAACCCAAAAACACGATGTGGTGTAAAGGGGCGCTCCAAGCAAACTCAAGCTCTTGCTCCGACACTATAGGTAGAGCACTGTCCAAGACACTTGAGCTGCTAAAATGCGCTTTAATGCTCCGTCTAAAGATATGAAATATAGATATGGAGCAGCGCCGAGGCGGAAACATGTTGACATCGCGTCCTCGAAGGAGATATTTTCCTCCTTCTCGGGGGTGGGAACTCAAACCAATGATCTGCTTCAAACTTTTAGTAAGTCCAAACAAGGGAGTTTTTCAAATTTTTAGTTGTTTTTAAGTGTTGTCTTGTGTGTGAAAATTGACACAAGGAGTTTCTCAAGACATGCAAGTTTTTGAATTAGAAACTAAGTCAAATACTTTCTGTATTACAAAATAGGATCAAGTCACCTGAACTATCATGAGTTCAGGTGGAATTTTAGAGAAGGATATCTGATCTAGTCTAAAATAGACCTTGGAATTCTAATGATTAGATCCATATCCTCATCCTTAGTTTGTTAAAGATTAAATCCCATTGTACCAAAAGTGAATTTTTCGACCTTAGTCCCGATTTCAAAATTTTTCTTCAAAAAGTTTTTAACATTTTTATTTTTTTGGATATGCAAGCAGGAAATAAATTAAAGAAAAATGCATGTTTTTAGGCTTTGAAAATCCTTAATCGATCGTCAAATTTAAAAACACCATCTATGCTTAATATATGCCATGTCCTCATGCATTATGAGGGGAAAGGGATGACCTTAGTGAAGAACGGTCAGGTTTAGTATGAACAAAACCTGGAAAAAGAAGAAAAAAGGAAAGTAAGAAAAAATGATGGGTTACCTCCCATTCAGTGCTATCTTTTACGCCATTCAGCCGGACATGAAGGTATGCACGGAAGACGTAAAATCATGTAAATAATTGGACACTTGGATGCCCGCAAAAAAGGTGTCTTCTTCTAGATCCCTAGAAAATTGATTAGAAGCAATATTGGGATCAAAGTTGGATGGAAAATGATAAGTATAGCCCGAGTCTGGCCATAGTTTTAAATCAGGTTGGATGCCAAACTTGGGTGGGGTTGGTGGCAGGTCCGTAAGAAAGGAGTCAAGGAAGGAATGGTGAGGATTGGGTGAAGTTAGTGTGGAAAAATTAGGTGTGTGAATAGTGGGTGAGTTAGGGTGCTTAGGGGGTGTATCAGGAATAAATTTGCGGTCAAGACAAGTCTCAAGATCACAGATTTCGTCGACCACTGATTCTGAATCAGAGTCCTCAAAAAAATTGTGGTCAGTAAGGGCATCTATTAACATTGTCTCCACCATATTGGAAATTTCCGTATCTGAGTCCTCAAAAAAGTTATCATGGAATCTCCTGGAGGATTTGAAAATATCTAAAGTGATAGTTTGGCCTACACAAGTGATATTCATTTTGCCTGTGTGGTGTTCTCACGTTTTTGTGCGGGTTTAAAGTGTATCACGTTGCAGTATAATCGACAAAACGTTTAAACAAATATAAAGAATTTTATTACTCGAAAAACTAGAGTATCCGAGGTCGAACACGGGGAGCAATCTCAGTACTTTTTAAAACCAAAGAATACAACTGTTAAGTGAAAATGAGTGATTGAAAGAGAGAATTTTAAAAAGGATTTGTAAAAGAAAATAGAATTGGACGTCTGATTTCTGTATCAGACGTCTTAAATGTAATCCCCTTTCTCTCTTCTCCTTTCTGCTTCTTTCTCTTTCTGCCTTTGCTTCTTGTTTCTTATTTCTTCTCCTGCCTTACCTTCCTTCTTTCTTCTTCTCCTTCTAATCTTTGCAGAGTCTTCACTTGGCCCCTCTTCGTTCTTCTCTTTCTTTTTCCTTGCCTTCTTCTTTCTCTTTTCTGCTAAGGCTTCTTCTTCCTTGGTCTCTTCTCTTCTTCCTTTTCTGCAGTTGCTAAGTGTTCGCCTCTTCCTTTACTTCTTTCCTACGCACACCACAGCCAAGGCAAAACCTACCCCCGTCCCTCTACCCAAACATCTCTCTTTCTCTGCAATTCGCTCAAGGACGCTCTCCCCAGAGCTACACGGGTAATCGGGTTGGCTTCGCACCCGAGACCAGGCGCACCGGCAGGTGGTGATGCGCGAGGAGTGCTCAAGGATTGGGTCAGGTCGGATCCTGCCAGATCCGCGAGATCAAGCCGCGGACGAGGTGGGTGTGAGGGCAGGTGAGGGACCTCACCCCTGTGCTTACTGAGGCAGTGAGCTTGAAACACAAAAACAATTTATATTATACTTGTGTTTCACGATTCCACGATGTGGGACTATCTGATCAGTCCCGATTTCATGCACGCCCGCAGAGCTTCTGTCGTGCAATTGCCCCAGCTGCTGGCCTCGCAGTGCGACTTGCTGGCTTCACTCGCTTCGCGACACTTGCGTGAGTCCGCTGCACCTGCAGCCTGGGCGCCCTGGTGCTTGAAGCTGCTACAAGCTCCTCGCTGCTTCGACCTTCAATGGCGGCAAGAGCTGCGACCTGTCATACACAAGAACGGCCTATTGGCCCAATCAGATTAGCTAGAAACCTTCGCCGTAGCACGGCGAAGATGATGCGCAGTGCTGCAGGCCGCAAGTTGGCCTAGGCGTGTGTGCCTAGGTCAACCTGTTGTCGGAGATGTGGGGTTGATCGGGGGGTGATTGTGGAGGTCTGGAGTGGCAGTGGAGGGGTGGACTGAGTTCCTGGTGGTGAGGCGGAGCTCACGAGAGGGTTGGCGGGCCGTGTGGAGGGGCGGAGTGGTGTGGGCGGCTCGCCGGAGGGCGGTCGGAGGCGAGGACGATGGAGGTGGTTAGGCACTGTCGGGGGGTAATTGGATAAAATAGCAGGGGGAAAGAGAGAGGAGAGGATGGAGAGGGTATCTGGGGTGATCTGGAAGGAATGGAGGCAGTGGAGTGGACGACGCGTAACTGCCGTTGTCGGGGAAGGACCCTGAGGGAGGAAGCGGCGACGAGGATGAGGGCAGGGGCACGTGCGCTTGGTACGGCGCGACGCGGGAGGAAGCGGCGGAGTTGACTCTGCTACTGGTATGGCAGTAGAGCGACAAGGAGGGGAGGTCGCCGGAGCTTGCGGGTCTTTTGGCCGGAGTGGGAGAGAGGAAATTTGAGGGGATCTCCGTCCAATTCAAGCTTGGCCTTTGCGGCAGGGTCTGGGGAGTCTTTTATAGGTGCTGGCCGCCCCTTCTAGCGTGTGGAGACCGCGCAATTAACTCTGCTGGCTTGCCGGAGATGGAAGGAGGGTGGATACCCAAATCTCTCGTGCGTTCGCACGAGAGATTGAGTTCACACCAGGGATCGCGATCTGCTTTAGATGGAAGGGAATTCCTCAGAGAATTCCCCTTCCATTTCTGGCAGGGAATCTCTGAGGGATTAGAGAGTAATCCCTCTCTAAACCTCGCCGGAGCACGGTTCTGCCCTAACAATGGCGGCAGGACCGGATTGCAAAGGGGGCGAAGAACTTAGGGAGCTCTCTGCAAAGATATTCAAAAGATAGGGACCAAATTGTGATTTGGGTGTACTAAATTGCAAAGTAGGTTAAGATGACCTCCACTTAGGTCTAAATTTTGGTATAAACCTAATTTTGACCTAGGGAATCCAATGGTGAGGTTGTATTTTAGGTTTGACCATGTTTGACTGGACATTTTTCGTAAAAACCCAAATTAGGTTAATTGAAGAGCTGGGACCCTGATAACACCACGCAAGGGGGGTAGTAATTAGGTTGAATATGGCCCATATTTAGAATAAAAGGCACAACATAAAGTAGAATAGGAGCATTGCATGCATCAAGTACCAAGATTGCTTATAAACTGTATTAATGGCCATTTGTGTAAAGCATTTGTCAAAGCAGGCCTCAGATGAGCAATCGGACCGCACGGATGGATTCAGGACGATGAACGGAGTCTAACGGACTCAAGATTGGCCAAATCCGACATCCGGAGCTCCCACAATGGGCCCAAGAAATCCTGACCGTTGATCTGGAGATCAACGGCCCAGAATGCGCCACGTCGCCCCGCCCCCGCCGCTCGCACGCCCCCAAGCCAGCCAAGGACGAATCTCGGCCGTTCATCTTCGATCGAACGGCCGAGATCCGCGCGCTCGCCCGCGGTCGCCGCAACAAAGCGCGGGCGTGGCGCAACGGTTAGCGCGCACGCCCGCGTCGCGGCGACGCGCGTTCGAATCGCGCGGAGCGGAAATCTATTGCGAGCGAAGGGCGTGGCAAAATTGAGCCGCGCGATCAGCAGCAAGCGGCTAGGATTGCGCCACGCGGCGCGACGACAGCGCCCCACCTCCCACGCGCGCGCGCACGCCGGGCGGAAACGCTTGCGCGCACGCGCGCCCGAAGCGCGATCTTAGCGCAGGCGCGGGAGGATCTCAGCTGTCCGATCTTCAATCGGACGGCTCACGTTCGACATCCACGGATCGCGCCTGAAGAGAGAGAGGGGCGGGCGGCTGACCGGCGGCAGGAGGGCTTCACCGACGTATCTGGAAGCGGTTTTAGCGACGTTCTGGATGTCGCTAAAGCACATTCTTCTTTTAGGAAGCCCTTAACTCTATTTAAACCCCCTTCTACCACCATTCAAGGCATCCTCTCCCACTTGCAACTACTCCACTCCTCTCCTAGCTAGTCTTAGGCACTCTTGTAATCGCCGGAGACGACGAGCCGCCGACGGAGCCTCCTCCACCGCCGTGGCTGCCTCGTCGCTCTCCACTCTCTCTCTACCTGTCTCTCTCTCTCTTTTAAGCTTTCATTTACTTTTGTTGAAGCATGTATTTAATGTTGTAAATCATGAACTATGAATGCATGTTTAATGAAATTATTTTCCATTTAGTTGCCATTTTAATTTCTGTTTAAAGTGCATGATCAAAACCAAGAGCTTTCTAACCCTAAACTCTCTCTCTATCTCTCGCTTTTCAAAATCGTCTCTTTCGCAAGCAAAACTCCGCCTTTTTCGTGACAACAAGTGGTAAACAAAATCCGATTTCCACGCCTCCCTGAGATCGACACTCGGACTCACCTCCGTTTACTTCTTTTAAAACCGACGTATCGAGTGCAACTATAACGACACCTCTTAACACACACGCATGAAGGCACGTCAGTTTTTGGCGCCGTTGCCGGGGAGGCAACGGATTTGTTTTATCACCTCCATTCCACACTCATTCTCACATCGTCTAATGCCCTATTTTCCTTTTTACTTGACGGTTGCAGGAATTCGACGCATGGACGGCGAAGCGACGCATTCCACGATGGTAGCAAGGGAGTAGGTGCCTCGAGGACCGATAGTGAGTAACCTATCTCTCATTGTTTGCTTGCGTGAAAAAGATAAAAAAAAAAATCATAAAAACTAAAAAAATTGGCGTGGTGAATGATTTCTTGACCCACATTCTTAACACATCACCCTACAAAAAAATGTACACTCTAATATGCTGGATAAATTCTTGGAGTGTTCTTTTCTCTTTCTCTTGAGTAGGTGTTTGCGAAGCCACCGTGAGTTGACCTGGGCCGCACCACTCAACCCTAAAACTGACTCATCTAATAGAAGCTGCATGATCATTAGGATGAGTACACTAGGGTTTTAGAGCCTCTACAGAAGAAAAAGGAAATCTACTTTCATCAAATTGTGTGCAGAACTTGACGTGTCCACTGAAACTTGGTTGAAAACATTAAGACACGTCAACCCTAAAAAGCACTAAAGTAAGGATAAAATACTAAAAGACACCACACCTTAAAAATCCTTACTTGAAAACCATGTTTTGCTAGAAGCACACACTTTGAAAGTGGAAAATTAAGAGGCATCACCCCAATCAACACCTCATCACATCACCCTAAGCACAAGCACTATCCTAGCCCTTTAAAACTGAGTAGACGTGCCCTAGGCAGGACTGAGTTAAGTCTCAAAAGGTGAGGTTTTGTCTGCTAGGCACTTGGCTTTCATTCCCTTGGTAGAATCTGGTGACTAGGCTGCGGGGCAGTGTCAAACGACCGTGGTTGTGGGGTCTATGGAACCGGAGGTGCAAGTCAAAGGAAGAACCTTCCCTGCAATCCCCTCGTAATCAACCTGGCCAGATTAGCCTTGAGAAGGGGAGTCCAGTGCTTACGGACTTAATCACCCTTTGTGAGATTTCTAGGTCTCCTAAGGAATACACCATAAGGATTAGGCTTGCGTGCTTGATTGAAACACATTTCTCGCATCTGTCGCCCTCCGCATCCCCTCCTGTTCTTCTCTAATGTATGCACGGGAGGCGCTCACTGCATCCCGAATTGTGTGTTTTGGGGCAGGAATCTAGGCGACGTAATTCTGTTGAAAACATGGCTGAACCTAGGGTAGATGAGGCTGAAGATCAACCCCCACCAGATGCTATGACTGTCGTCCAGGCTCAAATCAATGCTAACCATCGGCTTCAGCAACAACAAATCCACACCATCATGCAAGCCATACAACGGTTACAGAACCCGCAAGAACAACCACCACCTTTCAATGACATACCAGGACAACCACCACTTGATTTACCACCATTTCAGGACCAGCCAAGACCCCTTCGTGATTTCTATAACCCTTCTGCCATTAGAGTCGAGCCACACCTTAGGATCCCCGAAGGGGGAGACGATTTTGAGCTAAAACCTAATGTATTAAGTCTAATCCAGAGCCACTTTCATGGAAGCTCAAATGAAGACCCCTTTCATCACCTAGAAGATCTCGACCGCATAGCAAGAACAGTAAAACCTAGGAACATTAGCCTTGACATTGTTCTAATCAAGATGTTCCCTTTCTCATTAAGAGACAAGGCTTCTCATTGGCTTAGAACCCTAGGTAGACCCATCACCACCTGGGAGGAACTAAGGCATGCATTTTTAAAGAAATTCTTCCCCATAGGAAAAACAAATGCCCTCAGAAGAGCTATCACTACCTTCACACTCCAGGGTGGGGAACAATTTCATGAGGCGTGGGAAAGATTCAATGAACTTTTGAGGAAATGCCCACACCACGAAGTTCCAAGGTGGCAATTGGCCCAGATCTTCTACCACGGTCTGGATAGCAACCTACGGAACTTCGTCGATGCCTCATGCGGGGGAAATTTCCTAAACAAAGAGGAGGAGAGCGCGTTTGAGCTCTTTGAGTCTATGAGCGAGAATTCGCTCAACAATGCCTCCATGAACCAGTTTAACAGGTCCAGTCAACCCCGTGGTGGGATTTGTGAGGTGCAAGCAAATTCTGGAATGGTTGACATGGACATCGTTGCCAAAAAGTTAGATCGAGTGGAATTGGTGGACAAGAAGATTGATGAGCTTCTAAACCAGACCAGGAACCCCTTGCAGACTTTCACCCTAGCAAAGGGAGCACATAATGTTGACCTGGTCCAACCCTTCACCCAACTGAACCTAGAACAACCCCCAACCATGTTCCAAGGAGGGACCTTTGCTCCCTCGACCCTTGATTACTCCCTTCCTTCTTCATCAACATCGGCTATTCTAGAAGATGTGCAAGCCGTCCAAGGATATGCAAAACCTGACCCTTTCTCCAACACTTACAACACTGGCTGGCGTAATCACCCCAACTTTGGTTGGACAAACCAGAAACTACCGCAATTCCAAAACCAGCCCAGGCCAAACCAACAGCCACACTTGCCCCCCTATCAGCAAAGACCACCAGTTAGACCCCAATATAACCAAAATAGGGCGGCCCCTCCCCCACAAAACCAAATGGACACCCTAATAAAGATGATGGCTGACATGAACCAAAAACATCAGGAAGAAATGGCCTTGGTAAAGGGACAGTTAAGCCAACTCTTGGACTGTAAACAGCAAGGATCTCTACCTTCCCAACCGCAACCAAACCCGCGAAACATAATTAACAGAGGCCCCAATTCGCAAGGGTTCCAAGGCAACCCCGGGCAGGCTCATATGGTCCAACCGGCCCCACAAACTCCTCCTGGGTTTGGCGCTTCTTCATTCTCGTCTCCTCAAGGATCACCCCATGGCCCCAATGCCTCTGCGAATGCGGTGACCTTGAGAAGCGGCACCAAAACCCAGGATCTCAAATGGCCGACTCTCCCTGAGACTTTACCCGACTTAGAAGAAACACCAACCAAGGACCCAAACATGGAACCAATTCAGACACCCTATCCTGAGGCCTTGGAAACAATCAAGAGAAAAAAGAATACTGTGGAAACTGAGGAGCTGATGGAAATTTTTAAACAAGTACAGATTAATATTCCGCTTCTAGAAGCTGTCAAACACATCCCCGCTTACGCCAAGTTCTTAAAGGATGCCTGTACACCCAAGCGTAAGCCGAGACCTCAAGCACCTAGGAAGGTTGTACTCTCTGAGCAAGCCAGTTCCGTGATATCAAGCAACCTTCCACTCAAACGAACTGACCCAGGAGCACCCCTGATTTCCTGCAACATCGGGGACATGACATTTGATAGAGCGCTCCTGGACCTAGGTCTTCTATCAACCTAATTCCCACAACCTTGTACCACCAATTTGGTTTTGGGGAGCTGGCACCAACCCCTGTCACCATCCAGCTGGCGGATAGATCAGTGAAAACCCCGAAGGGGGTTGTCGAGGACGTGATTGTACGGGTCAAGGACTTCTATTTCCCAGTCGACTTTTTGGTGCTCGACATGGAAGTCCCTGAAAAATTACAGAATGCACCCATAATCTTAGGCAGACCTTTCTTAGCTACGGCTAAAGCAAACATCGATTGCGACACGAGATGTATGGAAATCGCCTTCGGAGACAGGAAAATGCAATTGGATATCTTCCGGGCAACAAAGTCTTTTGATTGTGATTACATTGAGGAACATGATCCCGTGGAAACTTTAATCGAGGAATGCCTTACCCTCAGTTCTGTCTCAGACCACCAAACCCGTAGTTCTGACTCGTCACCATCATTACCTATGGACCTCTGTAAGGCTGAGTATCATCACATGACACCATTTGAAGAAATCGATGTTGATCAACTACCGCCCTTTCCATTCCCATCGACTGTGGTCCCACCCGCACCTGAACTTAAACCATTGCCCGAGAATCTCAAGTACGTCTTCTTGGGACCTGGCCAGACCTTCCCAGTGATTATTAATTCCCATCTAACCAAGGATCAGGAACTAAGGTTGACTGCAACTCTTTCAGAACATCGGGCCGCCATTGGTTTGACCATCTCAGATCTAAGAGGAATTAGCCCCACCTATTGCACCCACAAGATTTACCTAGAAGACGGGGCCCGACCTTCCCGCCAGATGCAGAGACGGTTAAACCCTAACATGCGGGAGGTCGTTAAAAAAGAAATTATCAAGTGGCTCGACGCCGACATCATCTACCTAATCTCTGATAGCCCCTGGGTGAGCCCCACTCAAGTGGTTCCAAAGAAGGCTGGGCTCACCGTTGTCACTAATGATCATGGCGAATCCATTCCCACCCGCACCACCACCGCATGGCAGGTGTGTATTGATTATAGGAAGCTTAATGAAGCCATTAAGAAGGACCACTTCCCCTTGCCATTCATTGACCAAATCCTTGAAAGATTGGCAGGGCAGAAGTATTTTTGCTTCCTGGATGGATATTCAGGATATAACCAAGTCGCAATCGCTCCGGAAGATCAGGAAAAGACCACATTCACTTGCCCGTATGGTACGTTTGCATTCCGTCGAATGCCGTTCGAGTTATGCAACGCACCCGCGACCTTCTAGCGTTGCATGCTAGCCATTTTTTCAGAAATGGTGGGTGAATACTTGGAGGTCTTTATGGATGATTTCTCTGTATTCGGGAATTCATTCGACCATTGTTTGAGCAACTTGGAGAAAATCCTGAAACGATGTATAGAGGTTAACTTGGTGTTAAGTTGGGAAAAGAGCCATTTTATGGTTCAAGAAGGAATTGTCTTCGGACACATCGTTTCGCATAGGGGCATTGAGGTAGATCGAGTTAAGGTTGATTTAATTTCCAAGCTTCCTCCACCTAGTTCGGTCCGACAGATTCGCTCTTTCCTAGGACATGTTGGCTTCTACCGAAGGTTCATCAAAGACTTTTCCAAACTTTCCAAACCCTTGACCGACCTTCTAGCCAACGACGCCACTTTCCACATGTCTCCTAATTGCACCCAGGCTTATCATACCCTCCGGGACTTAGTCTCCACCGCACCTGTACTTCAACCCCCAGACTGGTCCCAGGATTTTGAGATTATGTGTGACGCATCAGATTTTGCCATAGGCGCTGTCCTAGGACAAAGGCAAGACAAGAAGCCCGTGGTGATCTACTACGCGAGCAAAACGTTGGACGAGGCCCAACGTAATTATACGGTCACAGAAAAAGAGTTGCTTGCTGTAGTCTTTGGACTGGAAAAATTCCGATCATACTTGCTGGGATCCCACGTGACTATCTACACCGACCATTCAGCCATCCGGCACCTGTTGGCCAAAAAGGACGCAAAACCCAGGCTCATCAGATGGATCCTGCTTTTGCAGGAATTTGACCTGGAAATCCGAGACAAGGCCGGATCGAAAAATGTGGTGGCTGACCACCTGTCAAGACTTCATCCAGACCACATTGGACCCTCCCTACCTCCCTGATGAACACATCCTAGCCGTGCAAGACAAGAAAATGCCATGGTATGCTGACTATGTCAACTACCTGGTTATAGGACAAGCCCCGCACAGCTGGTCCAGACAGCAACGGGACAGGTTCTTGGCTGAGGCCAAGCACTATTTCTGGGATGATCCCATGCTGTTTCGCCTCTGTGCTGATCAGATCATCAGGAGGTGCCTCCCCGAAGACGAAGTTCAGAGTGTGCTTTCCTTTTGTCATGACCAAGCGTGTGGCGGCCATTTCTCTGGCAAGAAAACAGCTGCAAAAGTTTTGCAGTCTGGATTTTATTGGACGTCCCTATTAAAGGATGCACACATCTTTGCCAAGACTTGCTCACGATGCCAAACACTAGGGACAATGACCAAAAAAGATATGATGCCCCTTCAGCCCATTTTGATTGTCGAAATTTTCGACGTTTGGGGTATCGATTTTATGGGCCCCTTTCCACCATCCAATGGCTTCGAGTATATCCTGGTCTCGGTGGACTATGTTTCCAAATGGATTGAAGCCGTCGCCACCCGACGATGCGATCACAAGACGGTCATGGACTTTGTAAAGAAGAACATCTTTTCCCGGTTTGGAATACCCAAGGCCATGATCAGTGATGGTGGAAGCCATTTTATCCATTCCCAGTTCCGTGCCGTACTTAGAAAATACGGGGTAAACCACCGCATTGCCACCCCGTATCATCCACAAACAAATGGGCAGACTGAGGTCTCAAACAGACAAATCAAGACCATTTTACAGAAGACTGTGAGACCTGACAGGAAAGACTGGTCCACACGACTTGATGATGCCCTGTGGGCATACAGGACCGCTTTTAAGACCCCGATAGGCATGTCACCTTACCGCTTGGTCTTTGGCAAAGCTTGCCATCTCCCTGTCGAATTGGAACACCGGGCTTACTGGGCTGTTAAGCAATGTAACATGGATCCCCAGTTAGCTGGTGCGCAAAGGACTCTTCAATTATCTGAGCTTGAAGAAATTCGTCGGGACGCCTTTGACAATAGTCGGCTATATAAGGAAAAAATGAAAGCCGCCCACGACCGACTCATTCATAGGAAAACCTTTGAGCCAAACCAACAAGTCTGGCTATTTGATGCACGCCTGAAACTCTTCCCAGGGAAACTTAGGTCCAAATGGACAGGACCATTTCAGGTGGTCAAGCCCTATTCCAATGGGGCATTCGAAATTGCCGATCTTAATACCGGGCACACCTTTACAGTCAATGGTCAAAGATTGAAGCATTTCCTGGCCCAGGTACCCCCCAAGGAAAGTGTCACCCTTGTTGAGGGCTGACACCAAGCACCGCCCAGCTGGAGGCGTTAAACTCAGCGCTTCCTGGGAGGCAACCCAGCGGATTCAGACTGATCTGGTAGTTTACGTCACTCAGGTACTATCTTTTTGAACCCTTCTGCATCCATGCGTCTGCCAATGAGGACATCGTCCAACTTAAGCATGGGGGGGATGGTAAATTGCATAATCCTGAGCTTAATTAATCAGTCTGAATGAATAAATTAATTGATTAAAAAAAAAAAATTGAATTTAGGAAGAAAAACTTAGGCATTAGAAACTTGTCAATAGTGGGAAATAATACAAAAAGAACTTAAACGCTTAGACTTTTCAGGCATTCAGGCTTAATCAGCCCTAGTGTCCATTAAAATATGGATTTAGCGGCGAATCCTTGCAACTTTAAAGCTATTCTAATCCACCTAATAAATAAGGTAATAAGTATACGACTTATCAACTCACCCCCTAACTCAGGAAAACTTTGAGTCTAAGCATCTACACACATTTTTGCACAGACTCACTTCTTGGAGATTTTGACAGAAATTGGGTAGCTAATGAACTCTCTAGGGTGGTATGGCTGGCAAGTTGTCGTGGGTAACAGCCCATTGGCAGGTTGTCCAGAACCCAGTCACAGGCCATTTCTTTTTCGCTGCCTCTAGGTACATTTGAGATTAGGGAAGCCACCTACGAAAAAAAAAAAAAAAGAAGAAAAGAAAATAAACCACACTTCACCGCACAAGTATGGCTGGCAAGTGATTGTGGGTAACAACCCATTGGTCGGTTGTCCAGAGCCCAGCTCAATAATTGCACAAAAAAAGACCAAAACACCTAAGGACGAAGCAGGGAAGTAGTACAAGCCGGGGAGATATATACTGGAAAATCCTTGTGTTGACCCCAAGTAAAATGAACGTAGGGAGAAAGCTGCCAGTCGAACAAATACACCTTCAGGCAAAAATTTATTTTCTTTTCCGGACACCTAGAGGCGTAGAAACTCGAAGTCTGTCTCAATTACCGTTAAGTGAGTCTAATCACAACATCCACACCAAGATGCTTAGCACTTAGGGTTTTGACCGAGTTTTGGGTGGGTTGGGTAGCCGTAAAAAGTTACCAACCCACATTGAATTCCGAAAATTCTAAAAAGACATATATAGATATATACGTATACATATGTATAGTTATATATAAAACGCAAGGATTCAGGCGATTCGTATTTTGGAAGACACCCGGGCGCTGCTTAGTCTTTGTAGATTAAGATCTTCATATATTTCCTCTTATTGACGAGTAACGAAGTGCCGAAGCAATTACTTCTTGAATTCTCCAAAGAAATAAAGGTTAGAATAAACCTTGCCAAGGACTATCAAGGAGTAAGCATGGGGGTATGATAACACCACGCAAGGGGGTAGTAATTAGGTTGAATATGGCCCATATTTAGAATAAAAGGCACAACATAAAGTAGAATAGGAGCATTGCATGCATCAAGTACCAAGATTGCTTATAAACTGTATTAATGGCCATTTGTGTAAATCATTTGTCAAAGCAGGCCTCAGATGAGCAATCGGACCGCACGGATGGATTCAGGACGACGAACGGAGTCTAACGGACTCAAGATTGGCCAAATCCGACATCCGGAGCTCCCACAATGGGCCCAAGAAATCCTGACCGTTGATCTGGAGATCAACGACCCAGAACGCGCCACGTCGCCCCGCCCCCGCCGCTCGCACGCCCCCAAGCCAGCCAAGGACGAATCTCGGCCGTTGATCTTCGATCGAACGGCCGAGATCCGCACGCTCGCCCGCGGTCGCCGCGACAAAGCGCGGGCGTGGCGCAACGGTTAGCGCGCATGCCCGCGTCGCGGCGACGCGCGTTCGAATCGCGCGGAGCGGAAATCTATTGCGAGCGAAGGGCGCGGCAAAATTGAGCCGCGCGATCAGCAGCAAGCGGCTAGGATTGCGCCACGCGGCGCGACGACAGCACCCCACCTCCCACGCGCGCGCGCACGCCGGGCGGAAACGCGCGCGCGCACGCGCGCCCGAAGGGCGATCTTAGCGCAGGCGGGGGAGGATCTCAGCCGTCCGATCTTCAATCGGACGGCTCTCGTTCGACATCCACGGATCGCGCCTGAAGAGAGAGAGGGGCAGGCGGCTGACCGGCGGCAGGAGGGCTTCACCAACGTATCTGGAAGCGGTTTTAGCGACGTTCTGGATGTCGCTAAAGCACATTCTTCTTTTAGGAAGCCCTTAACTCTATTTAAACCCCCTTCTACCACCATTCAAGGCATCCTCTCCCACTTGCAACTACTCCACTCCTCTCCTAGCTAGTCTTAGGCACTCTTGTAATCGCCGGAGACGACGAGCCACCGACGGAGCCTCCTCCACTGCCGTGGCTGCCTCGTCGCTCTCCACTCTCTCTCTACCTCTCTCTCTCTCTCTTTTAAGCTTTCATTTACTTTTGTTGAAGCATGTATTTAATGTTGTAAATCATGAACTATGAATGCATGTTTAATGAAATTATTTTCCATTTAGTTGCCATTTTAATTTCTGTTTAAAGTGCATGATCAAAACCAAGAGCTTTCTAACCCTAAACTCTCTCTCTATCTCTCGCTTTTCAAAACCGTCTCTTTCGCAAGCAAAACTCCGCCTTTTTCGTGACAACAAGTGGTAAACAAAATCCGATTTCCACGCCTCCCTGAGATCGACACTCGGACTCACCTCCGTTTACTTCTTTTAAAACCGACGTATCAAGTGCAACTATAACGACACCTCTTAACACACACGCACGAAGGCACGTCAGACCCTAATCTAGGTCAAACTGGTTCCAAAGGCCAAATTAAGTGTTCTAAACCCTAGAGGATGTTTTTCCATGATTTTTAGGAGGTTTACTTGATTTTTATTCTAACCTGAACCTTGTTAATTTAAGCGGGTCTGTTTTAGGGTTACCAAGTGTCATTTAATTCTTAGATTGCACGTAAACCCATTTCTGATTGACTCAACCCACTTTTTGTCCCATTTAGACCATTTGACCTATGTTTTGTCTATGAGAAATCCCGTTTATGTACTGCAATGGTGAATTTGCAGTTTTAACCTTTATTTCATGTTTTCTTCTCAGAGCACTTGTTCCTTCAGTTAAGCCTTCTTCTAGGTTATGTAGGAGCTTTTATCTTCTTTATTGGGTCAAAATGAGCTAGTTATGGCTCATGATGAGGCTCTCATCATGTGGCAATTGATATTTGCCTTTGCAGTGGCCAAAAAAGGGTGTCCGAGGATTATTGGGGAGTCCAGTAATGATTCAAGTACCTCAATGTCAAGAACTAGAAAGTCTACAGAGAAGACACAATTTTGGACCTTGACCAAAACATCCTTGACAATCCCACGAGGTTTGATTGTAGATCGGTTGGCTAATTGCAGGGTAACCTCGACGGGTTTTAATTCACCGACCTGAAATTCTTCGAATAAACTCGTGGGAATAATATTAACTGAGGCACTAAGATCAAGGAGGGTACGATTAAAGGTAGTGTCATCAATAATTATAGAAATTAAAGGTGCCCCGGATCTTTCATCTTAGGAGGTAGCTTACTCTGTATGACAGAGCTTACTGTCTTCGAAAGATGCACCTGTCCTAGATTTTTCGCCTGCCTTTTAGGAGTACAAATCTCCTTCAAAATTTGGCATAGGCAGGTATATATTTGATGGCATCTAGGAGATGAATATTGATATGAACTTGCCCAAATAGATCCATGAGTTCTTCTGTAGTGGGCTCAGATTTCCTTTTTTTATTGGTGGTGGGGTAGAGAGCTTGTGGGAAAGGGATAGGAATCTTGTCTTGAGATTTTTGTATTTCTTTTTCTTCCTGATGGTGAGGTGGGGAGTCAATTTGCATAGGTATTTCACCAGGTTTGTGTGAAGGCCCGGGATCAGTGGTGGTTTTCCCACTCCTCAAAGTAACTGCATGTGCAGTCGGATTATTATTTGGAAGAGGTGGGGGGCCTGTGATTGCGGAAATCTGGGAGGCTACTGAGGTGGTGGATTAGGAGGAGGCTAATTTGGATAGTGTGGAGTTTTGCCCATATAATGGTTTCCTTGGTGATTAGGGTTGGGCATGGGTTGGGACGGAAGATGTCCCGCAGGTCTTTGCGTGGGAGTAACCCCAATCTGATTGTTTAGATTTGTGATGGTGCGGGTTACTTCCGTCATTTTTGTTTGTATATCCTACAGGGTTCACATCATCTAGGCATCGATGTCTTGTTGAGATGGCCTAGGATGGAAGATTGGATTCGACCCATACCCATTAAGATGATATGGTTGGGAAGAAACCTGATTATTCCAGGAGTAGTTCGGGTAATTTTTCCAATTGAAAGAACTTTTAAAGGGCTCCTGGATGGCAAAAATATTTTGAGTGGGGTTAAGATTTGGATAGTTGTAATTCCCCAGTGAATCATGGGCAACCTCAGAATAATCAGCAGTAGTGTTGAGATTGTGCAAATTTTCTCTTTGTGGAAAGTTAGGTTGGGTTAGATGTGAGTGTGGAGCTTAGGTTGATGTAGCCAGTCTTTCCTCAATTTTCTTTTGATTAATATACATCTGGTCGAGTTTTTGAGCGATCATTTGAAGATCGTCTTGGGTGACAGGGATGGATTGAGTGCCTATTTCATGAACACCGAACTGCGGGTTTTGGGTTCTGCAAAATGTGTTCATGGAAGCTTGATTAAATGAGTTTTCACTCATTTCTTCAAATAGGTCGTAGGCACTTTCAGCATCTTTATTTAAGAAGTTGTCGTCACACGAGGCATCGACAAAATGTCATATTTGATCTTCTAATCCATGATAGAAGATTTGCACGAGCTGCCATAAAGGAATCTCGTGGTGCGGGTAACTTCTTAAGAGATCTTGAAATCTTTCCCAAGAATCATGGAAAGTCTCACCAGATTTTTGGTGAAAGGTCGTAATAGATCTTTGCAAGGAATTGGTACGACCTATGGGAAAGAATTTCTTGAGGAAGGCACTCTTGAACTGAGGCCAAGTTGTGATGGGTCGGCCAATGGTCCTGAACCAATAAGCGGCCTTATCGTTAAGAGATAATGGAAAAAGCCACATCAGCCATATGTCTTCTTGGACATTTCGGGAATGGGTTGTCTGTGCAAGAAGAGTTAGCTCTTCAAGGTGGCTAAAAGGGTCTTCCCTAGGAAGGCCATGAAAGTGTTTAATTAGGTTTAGGACTGCAGGCTTGATCTCAAAGTCCCCCTCTGGTATGACCACTCCTGGTCGTTCCTCATAATAAGACGGATCATAGAAATTTTTAAGAGGAATAACAGGCTGCTGACGGGGTGGTGGGCGTGGCCTTGAATTGGCTAGGTTTTGAATGTTCCTAGTCAATGTTTCTTGATTAGAATTTAATTTATTAATCTGCTTGGCCATCAATTTTAAAAGATCAGGCAGGGGGTCTTGATGTTGTGTTTGGGGCAACTCAAGATTAGGGAGCTCCAAGTGTGAGAAGTTAAAGGTGGGTGGGTTTTGGGTGGAAGGGTTAGAATTAGGGTTAGTGGTGGGGTTAGAGGTAAGGTTAGTGGTGGAAGTGGAAGGGTCAGTGGACCTATTTTGTTGTGTTTCCATTTTTTTAGGAGAAGAAGACAGAAAAGTGGTCTTTTTGCACGGGGGACGAAATCAAATGGTCCTTCCAAGTGTGGATTTTGAGACCGTCGCCCGTGCATAAAATGGAAGAACATGAGGGGAGGAGAAGAGAAAGAGATGAGAGAAAGTGTGCAATTCAAACAGACAAAACTAGACCTAACTTAAATGCGACTCCCTAATAATAACCTAAGACTTGGTCTATGTAGGAAATAAGTAGTCAATAGTGAATACCCGTTCTATCAACAAATCTAGCCAAGTTGCTTAAGGGGAGGTTTGGGCCCAAACATTTCCCAGGGAAAACCCTAGGTGCTTGTACAAACCAGCGCCTGGTCGTTTGAGACGACCCCTCAGCCTGAACACCAGATATAGATGACAGAATTAGTACTAAAGAAAACTTAAGACCTAGATAGTAAGCCTAAGTTGATGAAGCCTTAGGGGTCAAGTTGCTACAAGTTTTAATTAGGTCTAGGATACTATCGTGCACACGAAATGTGGAGGGCGTTAATTGGGTTGTTGCCCTGTTATTTCGATTTTTTTGTGTGTGCAAGAATTGGAGAGTGACTCCAATGAAAATCAAGTTGTCACATAATTTTTTTAGGATTTGATTTAATTAAATGTGTTTTAGGGTTTTTCTTTTTAAATTTTCAAACAAGTTTGAAACTCCACAATCAAAGGAAAGACAAGTTGTATTGGTGATGGTTAATTTCCTTTAATGTGAGCCTCTAAAAAGAAAGAAACCCTAAGCCAATTATTCCTAAGACAGAAAATTACTACCAATGAATTAATTTTAGGCTGTCTGTATTAAGTAGTGGTTTAAACAAGTCAAACAACACCACTACTTTGAATAAAATCAAACAAGGATTCCAAAAAGATTTTTGAAGGATTTTAGGAATTTATTTGATAATTATTTTGAATTTTTAATTGTACTGGTGTTACCGTCCAGAAATGATACGTATGGGTATTTTGGACTTTTCAGTATTACCACCGACCTCAGAAAATTTTTGTGATTTTATATGATATGTAAAATTTCACAAGAATTCCAACAAGCTAAATTTCACAAAAATTGGATGAGTATAAAAATTCTAAAAATTTGCGGACAGTAGCAAAACAGGAAAATTAGAGGGTGTGACCCCTCTACAGTCCGTGAATTTTTAAAAATTAAATACAATTCCAATTGATCTGAAATTTGGAACAGATGTTCCTGACTTAATTGGGAATCGCTATATGAAATTTTATGATTTTAGGAGGCCTGTGGTATTAGGAATCGATTTTTCAAGTCCAGACAGAAATCTAGACCCGAAAAATAGAACACCAATACTTGCAATGGTGTGGTGTTAAGGAAGCATTCAAGCAAACAATGGATTTTATATGGGCACAACTCCACTTAATTAAGGTGTTTAGGGTCCTGAAAGCTAAGTTTAATATTTTTTTGGTAGTCTTTTAGCCTAAATGTGATAAGAAATGGGGAACCAACCTAGATTTCGCTGGAAGAAAAGGAACTTTGAGCTCTCGCTTCCAAATTCTTGCTTTATTCTTGCAATAGTTCCTGCACACACAAAAGAAAAGAAAGAGAAGGGGATGAGATCCACTTCAAGTAAGAGAAGAAAGAATAAGCAAAGCCGTGCCTCCCCGGCAACGGTGCTAAAAAGTGATAGCGAAAATACGCGGTTTGTTAATTAGGTAATTTAGGGTCGTTGCAGCGCGTAAATCCGCTTTCGCTTTTAAATTTATATTCTTATATAGGGGAGTATCTAGGGTCATCCAAGGAGGTCAAATGTTTGCAAAATTGATTCTCTTGCTTGGAATAGAAATCTCAATTTTCTTTTTGGTAGTTTTCAATATATCATTTTTTTGTTTTTGAATTGAGGCAACATGCGAAATTGTGGCAGGAAAGTGACTTACACTTCAAATTCGAAATACTACTAAAGTGGCAAGTAGAGCCTCTCCTTAAGCTCACTCTAGGCAAGTGGAGGCCTAGAATAATCAGGGAGAGGGAGTGAAGAATTCTAAAAACAAAGCAATTAGAAATGCAAATAAGAAATTGCAAAGAAGGCAACTAGATTAATGAAAAAGTGTTACAAAAAGGCCTAGTAGAGGAATGCTTCAACTACTAGAAAAATTACAATAAATAAAAGCAAATACAAATTCTCTAGATAGATGGTGAAGAAGAGGGCTTCTTGCTCCAAGCTTGGTAGCTCCCAAGCTTGAAAAGAATCCTCCAACTCCTTCCTTGCTATGCTCCGCCAAGGTGATGTCCTCCAAGGCAAGCCCTAAAGGGGCGTGCCTTAAGCTTCTCTCCGAGGGTGGACGTCCACCCTAGGTCCTCCTTTGCCTGGCTGTCCTCCTTGAAGTAGAAAAGTCCTCCTCTTAGGCGTGGCCCAAGTTGAAGAGAGTGGGGAGAAGAAGGCACCAAAAGGGCTGGTGATGTGCCCCTTTAATCTTCTTCTCTACTCCTCCTTGGCAGTAGGTGTAGGTGGGTATAGGTAGAGAAATGCACTAATGGAGGATGCCCTCAAATGGTAGTAGGTGGTGGGTTTTTATAGAATAAGAAGAGGACTAAGGTGACTCTTGGAATGGAGAGCTAAGATGGAGAGATGGAGGTAGTTGGAGATCCAATGGCTAAGGTCAATTGGTGCCAACCCAAGGGACACCTAGGGGATCCAATGGCTAAGGTCAAGCTCTTTCTCCTCTCTTCACGCCGCCTCTCTTCCTCGTCGCTCGATCTCGCGCCCTCTCTCGCGCTCGCCCCTCTCGCTGCAGTGGAAAGGAAGAAAGGTGGCTATGGTGGAGTGGGGAAGAGAGGAAGGGGGGAAGAGGGGTCTTATATAGGGGAGTGGCTAGGGTTCTGCCGTGGAGAAAGAAGAGAGAGAGAGAGGAAAATGGGCAACTTGCGTGCAGTCAGTGCGTAGACACGAAGCTGTGTACAAATTTTCAATTTTCAGACGTCTGGGAAGAGGTCCAGGCGTCTGACCAGACGTTTGACCGATAATCCAGACGTCTTAAAAGGCTTAGAACAGAACGGGTCTTTACATCACAACAAACTTAAAGGAAGTTTTGTCCCCGAAACTTGAGCTTGCTAGGGTGTAGAAAAGGAAATATATATGCATAACAAACTTAAAGAGGATCGAAGCCGATCCGAAAAGACGTACCTTCAGAAAGCTCCAGGTACCGCTCTCGCATTGCCGCCTTAGGCTCCCAGGTAGCCTCCTCGTACCTCTAGCTCCTCCACAAGACCTTCACCAGGGGTACTTGCTTCTATCTCAAACTCCGGACGGCTCTATCTAGTATATGCACTGGTCTCTCATGGTAGGTCAAGTTGTCACCCACCTCGACACTCTCGTGGCTCAGAACATGATTAGGATCGGCACCATACTTCCTGAGGTTCGACACGTGGAACACGTCATGCACACAAGAAAGTTGGGGAGGAAGGTAAAGCCGGTAAGCAACGAGTCCTACCCGCTCCATGACCTCAAAGGGCCCCACAAATCTCGACGCAAGCTTCCCTTTTACCCCAAAACGCTGCAGGCCCTTCATGGGCAAAACGCGAAGAGAGACGTGATCCCCAACCTCAAACTGCACCTCTCTGCGCTTCTGATCGGCATAACTCTTCTGTCTGCTCCTGACAGTGCGAAGTCATCTGTGAATCTGCTCTATCACCTCTTGGCTTTGTTGGATCAGCCTGGGGCCAACCTCCCACTTGGTCTCCACCTCAACTCAACTCAAGGGCGCAGTACACCTCCGTTCGTACAGAGCCTCGTAAGGTGCCATGCTGATACTCGAGTTATAGCTGTTATTATATGCAAACTTTGCCAGGGGTAAGTGCTCTTCCCAAGAGCCCCTCCAATCTAGTATACAGGTGCGTAGAAGGTCTCAAGTGTTTGTATCGTTCGCTTTGACTATCCGTCCGTCTGGGGGTGGTATGTTGTACTAAACCTCAACCGTGTCCCCAAAGCATGTTGAAACTCGACCCAAAACTGAGAATTAGAATGGGTATCCCGGTCGGATACAATCTCATGCGGAATTTCGTGCAGACGTACCACGTCACAAATATATCTCTCTGCCAACTGCACTGATCCCAAGGTGACTCGGATCGGCAAGAAACGTGCCGTCTTTGTCAATTTGTCTACAATCACCCATACTACGTCGAGTCCTCGCTGGGTAACGGGTAAGCCCACTACCAAGTCCATGATGCTCTCCCACTTTCACTCTGGCACAGGAAGTGGCTACAACGACCCTGCAGGCCTCTGATGCTCGACCTTCACCTGCTGGCACACCAAACATTACTGCACGAACGTGCCTACATTCCGCTTCATCCCTCTCCACCAAAATTCACGTCTCAGATCATGATACATCTTCGTGTTTTCGAGATGTATGGTGAACCTGGACCCGTGCGCCTCAGTCAGGAGCTCTCTCAACAACTCTTCGTCTCTGGGAACGTACAAACGTCCCCTCATGCACAACACTTCATCTGTAAAAGAGAAGTCTCCTTGGTCCCTTGACAGTACTCTGTCTCGCAATGACTGCAGGTACGGATCTGTCATCTGACCTGTGATGATGCGGTCTATCAGCTCTGGTCTCGCTGTCGTGTCACCGTTACTGCCCCACAATGCCCCTGTAATTGTAGGGGTCGCCAACTGCCCAACTCCTCCAGGAGTCTCCAACTCTGTGCCTGTAAATTAGCCAAGTGGGCGGGCACCTTCCAGCTCAAATAATCGGCCACCACGTTGGCCTTCCCCGGATGGTAGGAGATGCTGCAGTCATAGTCCTTCAAGAGCTCAATCCAACATCCCTGTCTCATGTTAAGCTCCCTTTGGTCAAACAAGTATCTGAGGCTCTTATGATCTGTGAAAATCTCAAAGGTCTCACCGTAAAGGTAGTGCCTCCATGTCTTCAGCACGAAGACAATAGCTGCCAGCTCTAAGTCATGGGTAGGGTAGCTATGCTCATGGGGCTTCAGTTGCCGCAAGCGTAAGCGACAACGTGACCCCACTGCATGGGTACACACCCTAATCCCTGCAACGAAGCATCCGTGTAGACCACAAAATTACCACTGCTATCTGAGATGGTAAGCACAGGAGTCGAAGTCAGCCTCTCCTTCAACTCCTGAAAATATGCCTCACAAGCGTTCGTCGAAGCAAAGGGCACGTCCTTCCAGTCAACTGAGCCATAGGACGTGCAATCTGTGAGAAACCCTTGATAAACCGCCAATAGTAACCTGCCAGTCCCAAGAAACTGCATATCTCTGTCACTGTATGTGGCCTCTCCCACCTGAGCACTGCCTCAACCTTGGCTGGATCCACAGCCAAGTCATCTCCCGAAATCACATGGTCCAAGAAGGTCACCTGTCTCAACCAAAACTTGCACTTGCTGTATTTGGCATACAGCCTGCGCCGCCTCAACGTATCCAAAATCATCCACAAGTGTTATCTGTGCTGTGCCTGGTCTCGTGAGTAAACAAGCATGTCATCAATAAATACCACCACAAACTGATCCAGATACGGTTTGAACACCCGGTTCATCAAATCCATGAAGGCAGCGGGGGCAATGGTTAGCCCAAACGACATGACCAAAGACTCGTAGTGTCCGTACCGAGTGCGGAAAGCTATCTTGGAGACGTCAGTCTCCCTGATCCTCAATTGGTGGTAGCCTGATCTCAGATCTATTTTGGAGAAAATCGTGGCACCTCACAACTGGTCGAACAAATCATCAATCCTCGACAGTGGATACCTGTTCTTGATGGTGACCCTATTTAGCTGTCCATAGTCAACTCAAAGACGTAGGGTACCATCCTTTTTCTTCACGAATAACACAGGGGCTCCCCACGGGGATGCACTGGGCCTCACAAAGCCCTTCTCCAACAGGTCCTGCAATTGTGACTTGAGCTCTCGCAGCTC
Organism: Thalassia testudinum; assembly: GCA_037157565.1. NCBI lineage: Eukaryota > Viridiplantae > Streptophyta > Magnoliopsida > Alismatales > Hydrocharitaceae > Thalassia > Thalassia testudinum. The sequence goes on from JAZHRO010000031.1 coordinate 155,778,669, forward strand.
AAGTGGTGTCATCCGGTACGGTGCCATAGAAATGGGGCTGGTCACCGGTACCAGTGAGATCTCAAACTCGATCTCATGCTCAAGCGATAGTCCTGGCAGCTCCTCTGGAAACACGTCAGGGTACTCTCTGACCTCCGGGATACTCTGAAAGCCTGCCATGGGACTGGCCTCTGCCACCACATAGGCTAGAAAGCCCTACACCCCTGGCCCAAAAGTCTCGCTACCTGAAGTGCAGAAATGCACCTGAAACCTCCATCCACCGGCTGTCCGTGAAACTCAAAGTAAGGCATCTCCGGTATGGAGAAGACAATCTTCCTCCCAAAATAGTCCACCACGGCGTGGTAAGCGGACAGCTAATCCATCCCCAGAATCACGCCAAAATCCTCCATCGGTATCACGATCAGGTCAACAGGGAGGCTGTGTCCCCCAATACTGACCTCACAGTCTGTGTAATCCTCCTCAGTTACAAATAGCTGACCACTCGGACATCTGATTACAAATGGATCCTCTAACAACACGCAGTCCTGTCCCAAACTGACAGCAAAACTCGCAGTGACAAGAGTGTGCGGCACCGGAATAAAAAAGTACGTAAACTAATCTGCCGGAAACTATAGCCATACCTGCTACCACTGAACTTGATGCCCTGGCGTCTCTGTGTCAGGGCGTTGATATGCCCAACTCTCGGTGTAGAAGAAGCAGCCACACTTTGTGTCGGACGGGTAGCCGCTGGCCGGCACCCTCCCCGTGACTGCTGTCCTCCCCCACGCGCCTGGGAACCACGACCACCTACTCGGCCTCTAGTGCTTGGTGCAGGGAGCATCTGCTGCGCTCCAACCCTAGACGGGCAGTCTCTCCTGATATGGCCTGGTTGGCTACACTGGTAGGAGAGGACTCGACTCCCTCCCTCGGTAGGTCCCTGCTAACAGTTGGGTGGGGGTTCAGTGCTGACAGCTGGCCCCTCTCGGGGTCCCCCAAAGGCCACTGACGGCCCTGCAAAATGAGACGGCTCTCCCGCGGGTGCCGGATGCCTCCTCTCTCGTCGGCCTTATGAGTACTCTAACTGATAGGGCCTCTTCCATCCGCTGTCGGTGTCTCATGCAGTCGGGTTGGTCTCTTCGTACGTCATAGCTGCCTCCACCACTCTCGAGAAGGTGGGCAGCTTCAGGGGTTTGACATACCCTCGAATGGCAGGCCGGAGTCCCTTAGTGAACCTCCACAGGCGCTCCTCCTGTGTAGCTACAGTTGTCGCAGCAAAACGTGACAGCTCTAGGAAGCGCGTGCTATACGCGCTGACAGTCATCGTCCCATGGCGGAGAGTGTGGAACTCCTGCCTCCTCTGGTCTTGCCAAGTCTGTGGGAAGTACTGCTCGCAGAAGGGGGTCACGAACTGGTCCCATGTCGGCTCTCCCCTCTCTTGGTATTTGATTACCCTCTACCACCTGTGTGCCGCACTCTCCAGCTAGTACGTGGCAAAGGCCACGCGACACTCCGCAGGGGGGCGAAGGGTGTTAAACACCTTCTCAATTTGTTCCGGCCAGTCCTCTGCCTCAGACGGGTCCTCATCCCCTTTGAAGGAGGGGGGCTTCAGCTTCCGGAGCTATTCGAAAAGCTCGTAGTGCAGCTGTAGTGGGGGAATGGGCATGCCTCCAGGCAAGGAGGGCTCATGCTCAGACATGCCAGAGTGCGGTGGGGGCGGTGGTGGACCACCCCCTCCCCCTCGTCTAGCACTGCATCGGTCTCTCGGCCCCACAGAGGACTCCCCCTCCATGTCCTTAGGGAGAGGTGTCCATGGAGGCGGGTGGAGCTCCTCTCGTACTATGTCTCGTATCAACTGAGCGAGGTCCTGGGCCTGAATGCCCTGGAGAAGTGGCTGGTCAACTAGCACCTTGGGCTCGGCACGTTCGCCCCTCTGACCTTTTGTCCACGGTCGCGTCCGCGACTTACCTTAAGAACTCTACGTCGAGGCATCTCCTGTAAGGAGACGCTGAAAACAGAAAAAAAAGAAGTCAACTCTAACAGACTTCAGCAAAAGGACCTCAGAACAGATGTCAAGTGGTATGTTGTTGTGTTTACTCTAGTTGCATGCACTTGAATTGGTTATTTTCAAGCTAGTTGGTTCATTTCTTGGGACGACCTTGCTCTGATGCCATCTTGTTACGACCCGGTTCCCGAATCCCTATAGGACCTAAGATCGGCTCGACTCGACTAATCCCAAGACCTAGTCGTCCAACAAGAAATAACCAAAATGCAGGAAAGTAAAATCACATTCACTATGTTAAGTAACTAACAGTAAAAGAGTACAGTAGTAAAGCAAGTAAAAGCTGCTAACGGTACATATCACCACCACAACAGTAAAGCGGAAACAAAGTACAGAAATAGAAAGGGTAACAGTCTAAACTCACTAACAAAAAGGAAGTACAATAATAGGAAACTATTGCTGGGCACGACTGGGCCCAGCACCCTCTGCAGCCAGCGACTTGGGCTGCTCAACTCCTGGACTTAGAAAGGGTTGAGTAAATGGAGTCAACAAATGCTGAGTAGAGTGGTAACCAAACTAACTAAAGCAGTAAAAGCTAACAGGTAAATTTATCTTTTCCAATTATTTTATTTTTACTAGTCATTTCCTTTTACCCATTGGTTTACTTTCAGATCTCTTTCTTGATCTCGAATGTTCCTCGTGGGAACTATATTGATTGCAGTCATTTCCGAAGAGTAGAAGACACACGTGGTGCTCTCCTAGTCGGGAGAGTCCCCCGTGGTGATCCTACACCGGGTCAACCACCTCGAGGTTACGGACAGACGTAGCGATGACTACGGCACGTGCGATATGTGCATGGGTAGCTACCCCGCACTGGCCGCGGTCAGTCATTTCCGTTAGCGGGTACGCCTAAAGTGTCACGGAACAGTATATGGCCTAGCCCTCTCAGTAATAGGGGTCTAGCCCCTCAAAACCAAACAGGGGTTTCACCCCTCCACAGTCCATGCACCCTCGTCTGACTACCTCGGTTTGCCCAGTGGGTCTAACAAGTCGGTGTATGGTGGCTAGCTGAATCCCGGGCTCTGTGGGGTGGCTAGCTCTCTCTCTGCACTAGTAACTCTCTCCGGTACAGTGTACGTGAGGGCCAAAGAAGTCGGTGTAGAGTGGCCAATCCTAACCCTGGGTTCCAACCCAAGGGTGGCTAGCTCCGCTCTACACTAAATAGGGGATGGTCGCTCTCCTTGGTACTATGTACTCAAGGGCCAGCATACTTCTCACTCACATATCCAGATCCATTCCATTTATCCACAGGAGCTCTACTCCTAATTCCCCGTAGGGTTCATGCTCGTATTCCCCATGTTATTCCATGCCAGGTTTCGTCATTCACCATTCCATTCTCAGCTTTTACACATACAGCTCGTATTTCCACAATTTGCATATACAACAAGAATGTCACAGGTATTTGTCTAACTAGCACAGGCATTTTATATTTCACAGGTAACTCTGTTTATTAACAGGCAGATGTTCACATTTCTATTCATTCTTTTAAGACTGCAATCTCAAATACGCATACAAACAGTGCAAGTACTTCTCGTCCTAGGATTCATGTCACATCCTAGGTTTCTAGTTATTCAATTTCACATAAGCATTCATGTTTTATAATTAAATAAAGGGAAACTACTCTACCAGACAATCCGAGAGTACTGGGGGCTCGAACGGCAGGCTCACGTGCCTCAGCAAGCCCCGAACCTACAACCGATTGAAGTCCTATACCAAGGAACATACCACAATGGAACGTTCAGAATAATATATAAGGATTTCTAACATATAGAGGAACTTACAAGGAAACCATCGATATCTTGTTTGCGTAAAATGAACCTCAAATGGACCCTAAACGGGTCGAAAACACGGCTATAGACCTAAATCAGACGTTTGGCACAAGGTCCAGATGTCTTAAAAGTAACCAGGGTCTCACCTCAGGTTCCACGTCGACTTCAGACGTCTGAACGCCTACTTGACCGTCTGGATCCAACTCCGGACGTCCGACCTCTATTCCAGTCGTCTGGGAGTGCTTTTGGTCGTTTGGTAAGCCTTCCAGACGTCTGAAATGCGTGGGAGGGCATGCCCCGTGCCTTCTCGAAGCTATCCATGCACACGACAGACCATATCTTCTACATTAGCTACGTAGATCGTAGCGGCAATGCGGCATGCATGGCTGTAACTGCAAGAGGATCGTACCTTCGCGAAGCTCTACTTTCAGATGTCCGGTGTCGTCACCAGATGTCTAACCCATCGTTTGGACGACTCGCAATACGTCTGATTCTGGAAAAAACCCAGAACCAGACCGACCTCCTACTCCCCCTCGCCGCGTGCAACCGCGGCCTCTCCTCACTTGCAGCTCCGGCTGCAACAAATTATCGGGGTTGTCTCCCCCGACGCGCTCCTCCTCGTGCATGCGCCGCTCTAACCGTGTATCCTTCGGCGAGCTCCCACGAGCTCGCGAGCTCAAGCTCTTTCTCCTTTCTTCACGTCGCCTCTCCTCCTCGTCACTTGCTCTCATGCCCTCTCTCGCGCTCGTCCCTCTCGCTGCAGTGGAGTGGAAGGAAGGAAGGTGGCTGTGGTGGAGTGGGGAAGAGTGGAAGGGGGGAAGAGGGGTCTTATATAAGGGAGTGGCCAGGGTTTTGTGGGGGAGAAAGAAGGGAGAGAGGAAAAAGGGAAGCCTATGCGTAGCCAGCGCGTAGACGCGAAGCTACGTACAAATTTTCAATTTCTAGACATCTGGGAAGGGGTCCAGATATCTGATTGACAGTCCAAATATCTTAAAAGGCTCAGAATAGAACGGGTCTTTACAGTGAAGTTACGGTGATGCTTCTGGGAGCGGTGGCGAGGTGGTTGATGCAGTTGATCGGGTGTGCGTGCTTGCCGGAGCACGGTCGGAGCTAGGGAAGGTGATGGTGGGGCATGCGTAGCAGTGAGCAATCCTCAGTGCTGAAGGAGTAAAACTAATTAGGGGGGAAGAGTCGAAGAGGAGTGGTTGCGAACGAAGTGAGAGCAGAGATGGCGCCGGCTATGATTGGCTGGCGCCGGAGACGAATAAGCTTCGGAGATGAGGATGGTGACGAGGAAGGGGTCGGAGAGCTCCTCGCTGGTATGGGAGGTGTGGAATGAAGAGAAGAACCTTTTTTCGCTGCCTATGGTATGTGGCAACAGGCGAGGAAGCCAGAGGGAGGCTGCCGGAGTGAGCTTGGAGCAGGACGGAGGTAGAAGAAGATTTCTAGGTCAAAAACTCGTTAAGGAGTAAGGCCTTGCGAGGGGGCTCCTTTCAAAGGTCCAAGGGCAGCTTCCAAGCTTGGGAAGGAGCACGAGAGTCTCGGAATTTTGGGGAAGTGGATCCCTGAATTCGTGGAGTTCACATTTGCTTTATGGTCCAAATCCAAATCCAAGATGTGGTTTAATTGATTGGGAAGGTTCTCAGGATCAATCTCTCCAATTTTGGAGAGATTTGGTTGAGAAATCAGGGAGAAATCCCTAATTGAAGGTCACAAGCTTTGGGTTAACACTGTTAATGTCAGTAGGGACTGTTTGGAGAGAACAATGAGAGGTTAGGGGGCTAAATGCAAAGATTTCGAAACCTGAGGGCTTAATATAAGAAAGTTTTGACGGGCTAAATTGCAGACTAGGTCAAGATGGACTCTGATTGGGTCTAGATCTTAGTAAAAGCCTAATTTAGACCCAATGAATCTAATGGTGAAGTCGTATTTCATTTTTGACTAAGTTTGACTGGGTAATTTGCATACAAATCCAAATTAGGGCAAACTTCTATCTGAGACTCTATTCAAGGTCAAAATAGATTCAGATGGTCAAACAAAGGATGCCAAACCTCTTAGAATATTTTTCTATGAATTTTAGGATGTTTAGATGGATTTTATCCTGACTGGAACCTCTTTAATTTAAGTTTGAAATTAGGGTTTTGTGTTATCAATCGGTTCTCGAAATGTGTGAAATCTCATTTCTACCTATATGAACCCATTTATTAGATTTTAATCCTCATTTGACCTTCATTTTACCCCTGACAAACTCCGTCATTATTCTGTGTTCATAATATGCTGTTAAAATTGTAGAATTAACCCTGAATCCTTGTTTTCTTCTTAAATCAGAATATTATGGAATTATGATCCTCAGATGATTATGTAGGACAATTTATCCATCAAACCTAACTAAAAAGTGGCTAGTTAGGGCCTATGATGGTGGCTCCATCATGCCTCCATGCCTAGCTTTTGCTAGTCCTGCAACAAAAATCCTATTGATTAAACCAGGTCTCTAAGTCGGATGTCACCGTCAGGATGCCCTACTAAGCTGCATCTCTAGAAATCAGATCAAAATACCCACAATAGGCCTAGAGGTACTCAAGTACCAGCCAAGATCCAGACCTGATTAGCTTTAGCTTGAGTCTATCATAAAGGTTTCTAAGGCCCGTAAAAACTACCTAGAGGTTCGTTAACCCCAGCGGTTAAAGCACCCATGCATAGGTGTAACATGTCTAGGTTCAGTTTGCCAGTGCATTTTTGTAAGAGCGAGATAGAGAAAGATTTTTTCATTTTGAGAGTTTTCTCTCTTTTCCTTTTATATTTCCCTAGATCCAGCCTCGAATTGGTCCTAAACACAGTCTGTATTAGATTCCTTATCCCCACCATCAATCCTCGAAGGGTCCCTGGCTTTCGATGCTTCGGGATAGCACCGCCCATGGCAACCCCCAGAATCCTGGCTTTCGACACTTCGAGATAGTGTTGCCTATGGCATTCTGTAGTTAAATTTAGTCCCTGGCAATCGACATTTCGGGATAATGCCGCCCATTGTCTTATAGGAGATCAAAGGGGTGCCAAGATCTTTTGGTTTTTGTAGGAGTTTGTTCAAAATGATTGAGCTGACTTGCTCTGACAAAGTGATCGGACTCCCATCTTTGTTTTGCGGCTTATGTCTCGGTGTGCATAAATCCTTCAGAAATTTCGCATAAGCTGGTACGTGGCGGATCGCATCCATCAATGGGATGTTTATCTGGACTTGCTCAAAGAGCTTGATCAGATCTTCCTCAAGTGTTACAGGTTTGGGTTTCCTCTTTCCTTTGGTTAAGGCCTCAAGAAATGGAACATCTGTAGGTTCTTCTAGAATTGATTTAGGATCAGGATCTGGGATAGGAGTGTCCTGGATAACTATCCTAGGGTTAGGCTCTGAATTACCAAGTGTCAGGTGGCTAGGATAAGGTGGATCCTGGGTCGATTTGCCACTACGGGTGGTAACAGAATTATGACCTGCTTGGTTTTGGTTTAGAGTTGGCATGATAGGTGGTTGCTGCTAATATCCCGAGTATGATGTTGAAGCTTCCATCCCATCGGGTGATGGAGCAGAAGGGGCCTGATAACAGAATTGTGAGCTTGGCCCTGATTTGGGTTCATAACGTGCCTCTGGTTCGGCACGTTATTTGGATTCGGCAGAGGTTGAGATGGAAGTGCACCAGGTTGCTGAGATCCTACCATTTGTGCGAGTTGACTTCAAACCTCTGTGATATCATTTTCGTGCTGTTTCTGCGTAGCCGCATTAGTCTTTTGGATATCAGCCAAGGTTTGTAGAATCAGAGTCATTTGATCTTCCCTTGACGACCTGGATTGGTAATTTGGATTGGGTCTAGGCTGATCAAGCTAATAAGGGTGCAGAGCTTGTGTTCGGGGTTGGAATTGAGATTTCGTATTTTGATTATTCCCTGACCATGTAAAGTTGAGATGATTACGTCATCCAGGGTTATAGGTGTTCGAGAATGGATTATTCTGGATGGTATGGAGATCCTCACAGGTTTGAGGAACTCTAGAGAAGTCAAAGTACGAGGGTTCAGAGTTTCCCTAACTAGAGTAGGTGGATCCAGAGTTTCCTCCGAAACCAAGATTAGACAGGGGTGGATATAGGTCCATCCCCTGATGATGGTGGTGGCAAATGTTATGCACAGCCTCCTTACCGGAGGGCGGTTGCACATATGTGTTTTGCTATGCTGCGATGGCTCTCTGCAGATGTCGAGTCAATTCGTCCACTTTCTTCTCAATGATTGAGACCTTGTCCAGGCGACTGGCTACTAATTGCAGATCGATGGATGTAGACTGGCCTTGAGTCTCATGTGCCCCCTGCTTGTTTGTCGATGCATGAGTGGTTGTCCGGTCGAACGCACCCATAGATTCATTATTTATGGAGTTCTCGCACATGTTCTCGAGAATCTCTCAAAAGGTGACTTTATGCTGACCCATGATGTTGCCACCACATGTTGCATTGACAAAGAGTCTGATATCCTCATAGAGTCCCTAGTAAAAAGTCTGGACTTGTTCCCATTTAGGAACTCCGTGATGGGGGCATTTCCACATGAGATCCAGAAAGCGATCCCATGCCTTATGAAGTGGTTCTCCTGCATTTTGTGTGAAGTGTGTGATCTGGTGCCTCAATGCATTCGTTTGACCAACTGGGAAAATTTCTTCAGGAATTCAGATTGGAGTTCTGCTCAAGTGTTGATCGGACGGGTCAGAGTCTGGTACCTGTGGGCAGCCTTATCCATGAGGGAGAAGGAGAACATCTTCATGAGTAAGATATCACGATTCTGAATAGGTGGCCCGAAGGTTTGGGCCAAATGTTTCAACTGCTGGATGTGCTGGAAAGGATCTTTGGAGTTTAGCCCATGGAATTTGGAGATAGCATGGAGCATATTAGGCTTGAGTTCAGTATCAGGTCCTCTAATCGAGATTTGCATCCTGGGTTCAATTGCTACCGCAGTGGGATTATAATGATCTTACATCTGAGGATGTTGCGGTGGGTTCATGAATGCCTGAAATAGATCATTGAGGCACAGTAGCTGATTTTGGAGATTGGGTTCTTTTTGATTCTCCATGGATGTAGCTGAAGGAGATCTGAGCTCAGAAGTAGAAGAGTTGGAAGAGATATGAATTTGGTCGGAAGGTAGCACAAACAAGTGAGTCGAGGCTTGGCCTTGACGAGAATGAACTGCTAATGGGGGTCTCAAAGGTGGTCTTAAGGTCCTCCTCCCGAACATGCACTAATGAGCCAGATGAGGAACAAAATGTGTAATGGACCCAATTGAGGCACCCAAAAATCTTTGGATGACTAAGGAGGTTCGAGGCGGATGATACCTCTTGATTAGAAAGTCACCCACCCGAGAAATACTTGGGCAGCCAGGAAGGGACAGCTCTGCAATGACCCTTACACGGTAGAGCGTCCCCATAGGTTACAGGGTTTCCCCCACTCGACCTTCCTTGTCATTGAGAATTCAAGTAGACCAGAATGAGCAACTTGATCCCTTAAGTCTACCAATTTTAGTCTTGAATTACGGTGCTTTGAATTTCACTTGAACTTTAGAATTGATTGTGATTTGTGACCTAATTTGAAGGTTGGTTAACCCACAAGGTGGGTCAATTCACCTAACCTATCTTAACATTTAGGATGAGTTGGGTAATGAACCCAAAATCACCTTGTGTGGTTTGTAAGCTGGTTATTAGGGCCTTCTTTTTAGATTTTAAGGATTCAAGTGAATATTAGGGCCTTCTTTTTAGGGTCTTCTATATTAGATCAATTCAATCAAGGCTTGGGTGGTACACAATGTGGGAAATTAGTTCTCTTTTAATATTAGGCAAGTGTGTTTTCCTCAAACCCTATATTAGAAACCCTAATTTGTCTCTTTTCCAGGTCCAATTCTTTCCAAATTGGGCACCTAGGGCTCAATCAAGAAGGTGAATAGCCCTAGGCACCTTAAGTCCCTAGTAGGTGTAAATATTGGGATGGGGATTTCTAAATAAATCAAATCAGGCAACTCAAGTGATTAAGTTTAAGAAAGAATGCGAGTTGATCCTAATTGATTCTTCTTTTAGTTCTTTCTAGAAATGAGGGGCTTAAGAAGGAAACAAGATTTACCTGCCCCTGGAGTGGCTGTCGTGCGGCTAATCTTCTCCTGTGTACTTCACACAATCATAACAAATCAGATAGAGCAAGTTAGAATCAGATTAGAATTATAATTAGTAAAAATGAAATGGTGTGTTGCTCCTTGACAACTGCACCAAAATGTTTATGGAAAAATTGTCGTTGTTTAGGAAATGTGTCATAGTATAGTTAATAAAATCGCATAAAATATTAAATTTATAAAGCTCAGAATCTAGTTGGAGTCTGAGGTCATTCGTAGGAAGCAATTATGGCAATTCAATTCACTAATCACAATTTACTTCAGAAAGATATGAAAATATAATCAAAACTTTGCTCAGAATAATATATTAATGAAATCAAGTATGAGAGTGTAAAAAGATTATGTTAAAATGGTGATTTGAATCACCAAATTAACCCTTAAGTTTAAGCTCACAATTATTTCAAATAAATGAACAGTATTCTCAACCACTTATCATAGTTAGAACCACTCAAATGCCATATCAGACAACAACAGAAGGCCTCAAATGCCTTAATCAACAGAAGTTCACAAGGCACAAGGGCTTTTTGAAAACCTCACAGAAGAGTCACTGTAGCTGCACCCAATAGAGGCAAAAGGGCCTCGCAGAAGGTAAGTGTTGAGAGAGGGAGAGGGCACGAATCCCAAGGTAGAGCAAAACCCGTCCCCCTCTCTTTGATTCTCTTTCTCTTCCTTCAGCTCATACCCAGGTGAACAGTACTGGGTTATCAGGTAAACGATCAAGGGTCCAGACTCGCCGGCTTGCAGGCAGGCGAGGAGTGTGTGGCTCGTGCTAGGAACCCAACCCTTGTGTTCTTGGGCAAGGACTTATGCGACCTTTTCCTTTTATGCGTGGTCTTAAGCACTCCCACTAATGATGTGGGACTATCTATTCTGCCTCTTCTTTGCGTGGCAGCTGCTGATGAAGCTGCTGCAATTGAGGTTGAAGGAGCGCCTGGTTGCCTCAATTGACGACTTGGAGATGCACCTGGGAACGTTCTGTAGCTCCTTGAGGTAGCAGCGAGGATGAACTCGATCGGAGAACTATAGCGAAGGTCAGAGAAGAAGGTCGTAGCGGCGATGCTCTGGTGATGTACCTGAGAAGGAAAATATGGCCTCTCAGCCCGCCAAAAAAGCTCAGGAGGTTCGCCTGAGTATCGCAAACGTGATGGTGGTTGTAGCGTGTTGTGAGGTGTGTGTGTGTGCGGTGAAGTCAGATAAGGTGAATGAAGGTGGTGGTGTTTGGTGGGAGGTTTTGGTGGTCAATAGCCATAATTTTGTTGGGGCTTTTGATCATGAGGTTACGACGATGCTTCTGGGAGTGGTGGCGAGGCGGTTGACGTAGTGGAGCAGGCATGTGTGCTCGCTAGAGAGTGGCTGGAGCTGGGGAAGGTGACGGTGGGGCATGCGTAGTAGTGAGTAATCTTAAGTGCTAAAGGTGTAAAATGAATCAGGGGGCGGAGAGGAATCAAAGAGGAGTGGTTGCGAACGAAGTGAGAGCGGAGATGGCGTTGGTTATGATTGGCTAAGGTCGGAGACGAAGAAGCTCTGGAGATGAGGAGGCATCGAGGAAGGGGTCAGAGAGCTTCTCGCAGGTGTGGCGAGGTGAGGAATGAAGAGAGGAAGCTTTTCCCGCTGCCTATGGTATGTGGCAGTGGGCGAGGAAGTCAGAAGGAGGAGGTCACTGGAGCGAGCTTGGAGTAGGCCGGAGGTAGAAGAAGATTTCTAGGCCAAAAACTCGCTAAGGATCAAGGCTTTGTGAGGGGGCTCCTTTTAAAGGTCCAAGGGCGACTTCCAAGCTTGGGAAGGAGCTTGAGAAGATGGGAATTTTAGGGAAGAGGATCCCTGAATTCATGGAGTCCGCATGAGCTTTATGGTCCAAATCCAGATCTAGGATGTGGTTTAATTGATTGGGAAGGTTCTCAGGATCAATCCCTCCAATTTTGGAGAGATTTGGTCGAGAAATCAGGGAGAAATCCCCATATTAGAGGTCACAAGCTTTAGGTTCATACTGTTAATGGCGAAAGGGACCGTTTCGAAGAGAACAATGAGAAGTTAGGGGGTTAAATGCAAATATTTCAAAACTTAAGGGGCTTAATGTAAGAAATAGAGTTTTGAAGGGCTAAATTGCAAACTAGGTCAAGATGGATTCTGATTGGATCTAAATTTTGGTACAAATCTAATTTGGATCCAAGAAATCTAATGGTGAAGTCAAATTTCAATTTTGAGTAAGTTTGACTGGGTAATTTGCATATAAACCCAAATTAGGGTAAACTTTCGTCTGAGACTCTGTTCAAGGTCAAAATTTGTTCAAATCATCAAACGAAGGGTACCAAACTCTTTGAATATTTTTCTATGAATTTTAGGAGGTTTAGATGATTTTAATCCTGATCGGAACTTTTTAATTTAAGCGAGTCCGAAATTAGGATTTTGTGTTATGAATCAGTTCTCGAAATGTGTGAAATTCTGTTTATGTCTGTATGGACTCACTTATTAGACTTTAATGCTTATTTGACCTTTATTTTACCCCTGACAAATCTCCTGGTTATTCTGTGTTCATGATATGCTGTTAAAATTGCAGAATTAATCCTGATTCTGTATTATCTTCTCAAATTAGAATATTACGGAATTATGACCCTCAGATGATTATGTAGGAGCATTTATCCATCAAACCTGGCTAAAAGGTGGCCAGTTAAGGCCTATGATGGTGTTCCCATCAAGTGTAGTCCCACTTCTTGATCTTTAATTCTCAATTGACCTTTAATTAATCCCTAGGTGACCCCATGGTTACTTTGCACTTGTGATGTGATGTTAAAACTGCAGAATTAACAATATTCTTTTGTCTTATTCCCAAAATAGATCAGAGTGGAATTATGATCCTCAAGCGATTATTTAGGAGTATTTATCTCTTGATTCCAACTAACTTGGGTTAGTTGTGACGAATGATGGCGTTACCATCACTTCTCCCATAAAAGGGAGATTGTTGATTCTCAAAAAAATTTTCTTTGCACACTTCCCACGCTTTAAGTAGAATCAACAATCGCACATTTGCGGGAAGATCCATGTCTTAGCAAAGAGAACAAGCGAAGGTAAGGAGTATGAGTTCTCGGAAAGTCATTGTGAAATTCTCTAGTGTGCTTAAGAGCTTAGGAAAGTTAGAAGGGGGGTGAAAAGGTTTTGGATTGCCTTCAACATAAGCTAAGTTTTATGCCTTCAACTAAGTGAAAAACTAGTATAAAGAAATAGTAAAGGAATTGGTTAAAATTCCTAAGAGCATGATGAGGAAATGATGTTCCAGAATAAGTAACAAAAGATATTGGCTAATTGGTGATGGATATTAATGCCAAAAGTTCACTGATCAAACCACATTTTCTATTATTCATGAAGATACTTTACTAGGTTTCCGAACCAATGAGGTTAGAAATGTGATCATACAACATACATTTAGCATGTTTTACATTTTAGATAGGCATGCATCCAATTTTACATAATTTCTGTGATCCGCATTGATTAATGATATTTTGTGACTACAGGATTGAAGGCTAAGAAAAAGAAAGAAGAAAGGAAGAATTAAACTAATTGAGTTGGAGATTTGAACTCAAGAGCTTCACAAACTCCAAGCTCCAGCTTAACAAAAGAAAAAATTATTCTACATCAACAATCAATGAGTTCTTCCACTTCATTTATTAAGCTTCAGCTTCACACAAAAATCTATCTAAAGCCTCCTTAGTACATTTTTCATGGCACCTTTAAGTCCCTTTCCCCAATTTCAACAAAGCCACCTTCATTATGGATGCACATTTCACTACACCTAGATCCCTCCATCAATTGTAGCCACTCAACCCTATTCTAAGATCTCATCCTTAAATCCTAACACATCTACCCATAACTATAATTGCTGGCACACTTTACCATAGATTCTCACCAAGTCTAACACTCATCTTGATATCCTCATATTGCCCCTCTCATTCTCTATAAAAGACACCAACATATCATTTGGAGAGGCAACTTTGGCTAGAGACATTAGAACTTTAAGATGGTGAGGGGGCCTTGAGAGGGAATCCATTACCACCACCCTTCAAGCTCTACCACCTTTTCACCACCCACATCACTCACCCACCATAGTTGGAGTAACTTTGGAATATGCTACACTTGAGGAAGCTCTTCCTCTTTCACGCCAAGGAGAAGGAGCAAGGAGAATGACAGCTACATCTTAGAGCAACTCTCCATGCATGCCATTGAGGAGAAAAGGACTAACTTCACCACCATTATCATCTGGACTTCTTTCATAAGCTTTTCTCTCTCATTTTGTCTTGTAGTTATTTCCATATGCTAGTTTAGTTGTGGTAGCACTTCATGTACTATATGTTTTGTGCTCGTTTCTCTTCCAATGTAAGCATAGTTAGGTTTTTCATATTTCCCTCTTGAGCTTTCTACTTGTTGGACGTGTATTTGGAGTCCTCTTCAATTACCATTAGCATATCATGGCTTTGGTGAGTTCGGAGAGTGGTCACTTATTACTTAGTTGCTTTGGATTCGTAACTCTTGATACTTTCGGCTTGATTCAAACTTGCATTTATTTTTCCTTATTTGAAAAAGCTAAAAAAATATATAAAAGATAAAAATAAAAAAGAAACAAAGGCATTTCAGATTTGATTTGATAAGCTTTGCCTCTTTGGATGATCCATATACTCCTTGTAGTTATGGTTTATAAATTTAAAAGTTGACATCGATTTCACGGTACAATGACTTGCTTATTCATTACAATTTCAACTGCTCAGTTGCCAATATGAGTAAATCAGAAAATTAGAGTGCATTGTAGAATAAGGGTTGGAAATGGATACAACCTGGTTAATTGTTATTTGAGACATAGGACTCAAATTATCAGGATCATAAAGAACGTTAAAAGTTGAGTGTGGAGGAAGAATAGGAAGGTGAATGATAATGGGAATCCCATGAGTGATAAAGTAAATTTATTCATCAATTTAAGTCTTCCACCTAATAATATGAAGTGTTGGTCTATTGTTCTCCTTGAGGAAGATTTATTTCAAGACATGTTTCAACCACTCATTAAGCAAAGAGTTTGCTTGTAATAAGGGACTATATCTAGATTAGATTCCTTGACAGTATTATCTTCTTTTAAGTTCCCAATCACTAAATCTAGTTCACCAGATGTGTTTTCAATGCATTTTCCATTAAGTTTAGTGGTCATGATCTTAAGCATCATAGGATGCTTGATCATATTAAGTGACTTATTTAATTTATCCTCAATTCTGTCAATTAAGATAACGTGTAGGTTTTTAGAATATTCCTCTTCAAGAATCTTGGAGAAATCCTCACATGATCTTTCCTTAAGGTCTTGGTCTAATTTTGCATCTAACTATATCTCTTCATCTTCAAGAAAAGAATCTTCTTTAAGGTGATAGGACATTATATGTTCAATGGCTTTTTCAATCTAACCTACTTCTTTTACATTAATCAATCATCAAAGTTGAAACTTTTAAAGTCTTGAAAATGTCTAACTGTATTTTTTATAACCAAAAGCAATTTCCATTATTCCTGATTAACAATCTTTGTTGGTTCTGGTAGTTGCTAGAAAAGATCTTCCTGAAATGATAGAAGCATTTCTTAGAGTTTCAGGGATTTCCATATCCAAAAACAGGGAATTAATTGGAAAATAGAAATCCTTAACTCTAACAATAACATGCGCAAGAACTCCTCTAGGTCTCTTAACTAATCTATAAACTAATTGAAGAGAGATAGGAGTGGGTTGGAGTTCCCTTACTCCAAATTCCTAAAAAATGGGAGTAGGAAAAATATTGATTGAAGCTCCAGAATCTAATAAGATTGTCAAAAGTGTAGTCTCCTATGATACAAGTGATCCAAGGAATTTCTGGGTCTTTGTTTTTAGTGGCCAAATTTTGTTGGATAGCAGAACTTATTTGTGTAGATAAGATTATTTCTTTAGAAATTTTAACTTTAGTTTTACGTTTTTGTGTACACAGCTCTTTTAAGAAATTTGCATACAAAGGTACATGTTGGATAGCATCAATTAAAATAATGTTTATTTGTATTTACTTAAAGAGCTTAAGAGATTCTTCATTTGTAGCTAAAGTTTTCTTTTTAGAAGTTTATCTTTTTTGAGCATAAGGAAAGGGAATGTGAGATTGAGTGAGATCAGGCTTGGCTTTGAGTTCAGGTTCTTTAGAAAATTCTCTAACATTTTTTTTTATCTTCAGAGTCACTCTCTACAATTAAGGTTCTCTTCAGCAGGTTCTGTACTATTTGATGGATGGGATAAGCTTCCTACTTAATGGTCCTACCACTCCTAAGTGTAACATCATATGCATTCGCTTAAGGGTTATTATTTTTACTTTGAGGTTGTTGTTGTCTAGGTCTGTTGGGGATAGGGTGAACTGGAGGAGCTTGAGGTTGGCACCTATTTAATCCAAATGGAGGGTTTTGGTTAGGTACATTCTTGGGGTTAGGTTCTAGTTGAGCTAGTAAAACTCCAAAGGGTCGATTCTCTTTGACTTAACTCATTTCATTCCTAAGTTCATTCATCTGTTGTTGATTTTGATTTCGAAGTTCATTCATCTGTTGTTGATGAGTACTTTCAAGTTGGAAAAGTAGTTGTTGCATTTCTGCCATTTTGTCAAATTGACTTCAAAGTGATTGAGAGTCTTGGGTTGCTCTATTGGTTGTTGCTATTTGGTAACGGGATTGGGTTGAGTTTGGTTTAAGTCATTTGGTTAGATACATACCCTTGATTTCTCTATGAAAAAATAGAATGATTCTACCAACTTGGGTTGTAAGTGTTGGAATATGGGTTATTTTCCTACCTGAAGTTACCCTGAAGGCATGAGCATCTTCTAAGTGGCTATAAGAAGATGGAGTATCTAGAAATGAGGTTTGGACATTGGATGTATACATTGGCATTTGGTCAGAAGTACTAAGGGATTCTTGATAAAGAGGAGCAAAAGATGGTTGGACATCATAGGGTTGAGGTCTACGAGATTCTTGATAAGAGAGTTCTCACTCAAGTTCTCAAATAACTCATAATCTTCATCTTCTCCCTTACTAAGGAAATTTCCTCCACAAGCAGCATCAACATTATACTTAAGTTGTTCACTAAGACCTTGGTACAATATTTGAACTTTGCTAATGGGGAATTCAATGCAGGCATTTTCTAAGAAGCTCCATAAGTCTTTCCCAAGCTTCATGGAGAGGTTCATTAGGTTGTTAGGTAAAATTGGTAATGACTCTCCTCATAGCGTTGGTTTTACTTATGAGAAAGTACTTTTTAAGTAATTCAACTCAGAGTTCAACCTAGGTGTTTATAGGCTTTTCTTTGTTTGATACTAAAATTTAGCTGTATTTTTAGTGAGAAGGGAAATAATCTTATTATTAGGACATCTTTTCTTAAATTCCTATTCCTAATAGTCACTAATTCCTTTAAGTGTAGGAATGATTCTCATTGTTATGCCCTTAAAAATGAGGTAGTAAGGATATGGTCTAAGATTTCAAAATTATCATCTACCTCGGGAATGTGAACAAAAGGTTTAGTGATTTGACTTGAAAGATCATAGAATTTTCTAAGAGCTCTTTAGTGATTCATAGGTTGTAACATATAATACACTTTTTATTGACTTTGTTGCATATCCATAACTTGTTGCAATTACCACAACTATTGATTTTGGATTTCTTGGTTATCCATTTGATTATTACAAGTCCTACAGGGTTCTTTTGTTAAAGATTTTACTAATTAAGGAAGCAAAGATCTATGGCTTAGCATACACAAGAAAACACAATACAATCAAATAATGTGGTAAATTATGTAGGTGAATTAATTAATCTTAATTACGTAAGGTGATAGGACAAGAAGTACAAATTACATTCTTTTTCCTAAAAGCCTAGGATATGCCTAAGAAAACCTAGATGTAGGGCTCTAGTGATCCTAAGTAAGTGCTTGTGTCATTTACATATAAATATGCAAATCAAAAAAAGAAAAACAACAAACATGATAAAAATAAATTCCTTAGGATTTTATCTTTATTTAATTTTTTAAAATTCACTTTTTATGATTTTTTAAACAAACAAAATTATAAGTTAATTCCTTTAATTAAGTTTTATCCATGCGAATTAAAAAAATGCATGAATAGATATTTAAGAGAGTTTAGAAGACATACGTACCCCAAGTACTATGTAATTTTATACAAATTATAGAAAATAAAGACTAATGGTAGTTATGCAATCCCTACATGATTGTCCTATACAGGCAACGTTTAGGGTTAGAATGTAATTTTTATATGAAACTTTTCAATATTAATTAAAAGTGCAAACATATAAAATAAATTCTAACTAATCTTTTAATTAACCTAATTAATTACTAATCCACTTATTAACTAAGAGAGAGAGAGAGATAATAGAGGCATTTACAAAATCAAAATATAGTATCTCTCACTTATAGTAAATCCTAGTACATCAATACTAAAAATGAAAATAAAATCCTAAATTTAATGCTAAGATCCTCGTTTCTAAATTGCTCCATCCAGGTCTTGGATTCTTCCAACTTTTGTGCCTTGGGTCCACCAGGAAGATAAACATGATGAATTTGCATAGTACAATCAAAGTACCTGGTACCAAAAATAAACTAAGTTAGTTGCAAAATAAACTGAGAAAAATGCAACAAAATAACAAAAATACTAAAAAGGATAATAAACATTTTTTTAATTCTTTACTTTTTTAAAAATTAGTAACCTAATTATGAACCAACACCTTGGTAAAGATGCTAAAACCATGGTGCACCTTAATCACTCGAATCGTTGTATTGCAACTAGAGCATTAAGTTTAATAATTTATAAATCGAACTACATGCATGGGTGAGTTCGAGTCATTTAGTTGGGAGGCATTAAACAGTTTCTAACTAGGTTATTTAGGAAAGTTTTCACAATTTGAAATAAAAATTACTTGAAACTAAAAGCCATTATCAACGTAGGAACATTGTGAAGAAAGATGTGCATCTATTTAAAAATCATATTTAGATTTATGTGACACAAGAATAACCATTAAACATACATTTTTCTACAAATCTAAGAAAACACTAAATAGATAAAACATGTACTAATAATAAAAAAAATAACATATTTAAAATACTGTTGACCCTACTTGATATAGACAAATCTAGTTAGAAATTAAAAACATAACATTTACTATTAAAGAGGTTTACAACTTTCTAAAGAAATTGTACTCAATGAAACAAGATATCATGGCACTTTTATGGAGAAATAAAATGTCATATATCACATAGCAACTTAAGATGCAATGTTATAAACTACCATTCACTAGTAGAAATTGCACTGTTGACGATGGTCCTCTATTGATGATTTATGAAACTGTCGGCAATATTACTGTTCTTGATTGTTATACAAATAATGGTCGAGATTAATCATTTTATTAACTCTCACATTCAATTCAACTAGTGGGTAGGTGGGACTAGTGTTGTCGATTAATAATGGTTGATGTAATTAGAATTGTCGACCATTTTTGAGGAATGGTCGAGTAAAGTCCAGTTTTCTAATCGTCGAAGTAGAAAAGTTAAATATTTGAGTTGCATACTCGACGGTTTTCTTAAAATCATTGATGAACATCGACCTAAATCCATCACGCAGGCCCGACTCCCTCCACCTTCCTCCCAAATCAGTCCCGGCCATCTCTTGTCTGCTCCTACTCCGATGATAGCAGCTGCTTGCTCTCCTTTTCCCTCGTGACATCCTCGCGATGTCGATCGGTCGGCTGATGTCAGTTGTGCCCTCCCTCTGCCCCCTCGCATCTCCAGCCTACACCCTTGTTGGTATGTCGTACTTCTCCCCCTTGCTTTGCCCTTCGACACCACATCCTCCTCTAGCCCCTCGCTATGTCCCCCCTCCCTCCGCCCCTTGCGTGCAACCTCCTCTTCCTCGTCCCACCACAAGCACCTCCTCCCACCACCATTAGTGCAAACCGCCACCACCACCACCACCTCCTCATCCTACCACCAGCTAATGACCACCAGCACCACCACAATCACCTCCTACCACCACTAGCAGCACCTCCTGCCACCATGACCACCACCACCTCCTGCTGCCACCACGACCACTTCCTCCTTTCCCCACCACCACCAGCACCTCTGCCGCCTCCCAGCCACCACCTCCCCCCACACCTCTTGACCCCTCCCTCCTCCGACAACAACATCACCACCTCCCCATCCAAATCTAATTAGTTAATTAGGTTTTTTTGTAATTTATTATTGTTGATTGCTTAATTTAATTTTAATTAAAATCTGTAGTTTATGTACCTTTTGTAATTGATGTTTGTGGGGTGTGCCACATATATAGGGGTCAAATGTGGGGTGTGCCCACATGTAGTTTGAGTAGAATTTCTAGTTTAATTTGAGTTGAAATTTAATGGTTGTGTCATGTTTTTGTTAGGATTGAAATGTGTGGTGTGCTCATATTTGTTACGATATCTTTTTTTGTCTGTAGGATTTGAGAAATATTTCATTTTATAGGGAAACTCTGCCAAATTTTTTCCGATTACAGTTTACATGTAGGTATAGGATTAGGGTTTATGTTTTGTGCTTTGGGCTTTGTGTATATGGTTTAGGTTTAGGGTTTACAGTTTAGTGTTTAGGGTTTAGTGTTTAGGTTTTTGGGTTAGTATTTTGGTTTTGTATTTAGGTTTTGAGTTATGGACTTAGGATTAGGGTTTTGATTTTAGGTGTAGGATTTCTTATGTTCTATTTAAGGTTTAGTTTTAGGGTTTACAATTTATGGTTTATGGTTTTGAGCTTAGGATTATGAAACTAGATTTTAGTTTTTAAGTTTAGGTTTTGTGTCTTGGATTTAGGGTATTGAGTTTAGATGTACGGATTTAAGGCTTGGAGTTTAGATCTATGATTTTGGGCTTTGAGTTTAGATTTATGATTTATGGTATTGAGTTTAGATTTTTATGTTAAGGGTTATTACTTTTTGTAATTGAATTTATGGTTATGGGTTCATGCCTAGTCCAAGGAGGAGCGAGACCATCTTCAGCTGAGGTATTGGAGATGTGGAAGGAGATTGCAACATTACGCTGTCGAGATGAGGAGCAACGGATCGAGGAGCTAACCATGTAGGTCAGGGACTCTGCAACGCAGTTCAAGGAGTTGGTTGCGCAATTGCAGCAATCGAGTCAGACTATTCAGGAACTCCTGAAGGTACTTCAGTGAGGAGGTATCAATCACCCCTCATTTAGTCAGTTCAGAGATCGTCATGATGACGATGATGATTTAGGTGGTGTTGGAGGCATTGGTGTCTCAACTTGATTTCTGTATTTTCGTACATTACTATTTGTACATCTACTTTGTAGATATTATTATATATATGAAATTTTGATTTCGAATCTCATTTTCTTGTTTTGAATGAATGCCTTGGTTTTGGTTGTGTGATTCTTGTTTATAAGATTTCAAATTGTTTATAGGTCTTCTATATAGGTAAACTTTTTAATTAAAAAAAAGTCTTTTTGTCGGTTATATAACTGATGCTAATATCCTGCCATCGATGTTGCATTTATTCTCGATCGTTGTATAACAGATGACAATATTAATATTCTCATTTATTTTTCTTTAATGGACAAGAATAATGACTTAATATATTGTTATCCAACTAATGAGGATGAGCTCATTCTCCTTCGTTTAGGTAAATCGACGAGAATGTGCACATCCTTGTTAGTTGTAACCACTGTCGAGGTTAGTGTTTACCTCGATAGTGTATTTAAAATGGTCGAGAAAAACCTTCCTCTGCTATTGGAAAAAGACAAGAAAAACACCCACACGTCGGATGAGGGGCCGCTTTTGTCCCGTCGGTAATGTTGTAAACCCATCGATAAAATGCAACCGTGATACAACATTCCTCGACCATATTTTTCGATGGTGGAATCATCATTGCTGATGGTTTTTAACCATCGGATGAAGATTCTTGTAGTGATTACAATTACAACTAAACATATGAAATGAAGAAGAGGGAAAAGGGGGCTTAGTAGCTGCCATGGGGTTCAGGTTGAGGAAGAGGAAGACGTTAAGAGAGAGGTGGAGAAGATGAGGCTGATCTGATTGCAGTTGTCATCAGAGAGAAAGGAGTCATCGGTAATGGGTGAGTTGTTGGAGTAGAGGTCGAGGAAGAGTCAGAGAGAGGGAAGGAGAGTGGCATAAGAAATAATGGAGAGCTAGTGGTGGTTGTCTTGGAGAGGAGAGAGAGAGAGAGAAATTGAGAGGTAAAGGGAAAGGATAAGCTTGGTTGGTACTGGTGTTGGACAACCAGTGGTAGTGGTGGTTGGGGGTAGGTTGCTGTGAGAAGAGAAGAGAAATGAGAAAAACAAAGGAAGAATATGGGAGAGAAAGGGGAGTGAAGGAGGAAGATTCAAGGTCAAAATTTGAGGCATATGTGCAACAATAGAGGCAAGTGAATTGATGAGGATATTAGCGAGGAAGTAAGGAGTAGTTAGGTGATCGCAGCAGAGAAAGAAAAGAAGGTGGCTATCCGCATTCAATGAGGAGGTTGGTGGCGGTTTGTTGGGTTACTGGTGATGAAAGGAGGAGATGAGGAGGAGAGGGAGAAGGGAGAGCGTGGGAGGAGAGAAGGTGATCAGGGAAGAGGAAGGAGAAAGAGATGATGTCAGTAGTGGTCGACTTTGAGGAAGGACTTGTTGCCTATTGGTGATGGTAGTGAGTGCAAGTGGATGAAAGGAGGAGAGGAGAGAGTAGAGTAAGGATATATATATATATAGGAAAAGTATCTTTTGAGCATTGTGCTCAAAAGATCCAAAAAGAGGCCACGATTGTATCCGTTCGATGGTGTTCTTCGTTAATGGAAACCACCGCACAAGTTAAGTGGTGGTTTAGAAAACCACTCTTTGTATTTAGAATGTATTCAATCAATTATTATACTATTTCTGGAAAGTGTCTTTTCATATAAATGCTAAGTTATATTACAAATCTATTCATATGCTGTTTTTCAAATATAATTAACCAAATTTGTATACAAATAACTCTGGGTTATTACTTGTACTAGAACTACATGTGTAGTTGTAATACAGGTCAGTTTACACTTGTAATATAAATTTTTGCACCTCCATTATAAAAAATACTTCTAATACAAGTTTATATTACAAGTAATTCTGAATTATACATGCGGTTGTAATATAAGTCAATTTCACTTGTAACAGAAATTTTAGCACTTCCATTGAGAAGAATACTTGTAATACAAGTTTGTATTACAAGCAGTTATGAGTTATTACTTGTATTATAACTACAAGTATAGTTGTAATACAAGTCAGTTTTCACTTGTAATACAAATTTTAGCACTATTATTATAAGGAATACTTGTAATACAAGTTTGTACTACAATAGTTTTGAGTAGTTGCAGCTATACATGTAATTTTTTTTTGTGGAAGCAATAAATATTTTGTCTCCCCATTTGGAATATTCCACTAACGGAGATATTTAATGGATTCATATATTTAGAAAGCATCATTAACGATGAAAAATTTCCAATTACAAAAAACTTAAAGTTCGTTAATACATAGTGTGAAATCACTATGTTATTTTTAATAGTTTCTTTATGGAACATTGGATTTTCATTGGATGGTTATATTTGATGTTTTTTCATCTATTTTGAGAACTGTGCTCATAGAATCCGTCCCATATATATATATATGCAAGAGAGAGAGAGAGAGAGAGAGAGAGAGGCGGCTCTAGTGGCATGGTGCTGTTGTTGGTGCAGTGAAGGACAGGGGAGTAGGGTCGATTGAGAGGAGGAGGGGAACAGGGAAGGAGGAAGTGGGCATGGGAAAGGGTGGGTTCTGGCTAAGTTTTTTCATGGCGAGGAAGAAGAATAAGAGGAGGTGGGGAGTAGGGGCGGTTATGATTGAGGGATTACATGGGGATCTTGCGATTGTGTGTGTGCATACGTTGGGATGGGGGAAGGTTACATAGGTTAGATGAAATGGGATGGGAAGGTTGGCGGGAATGTTTTGGGATTGAGGTAGGAAAAAAATGTGTGCATTAGATTAATGAGAATGAAAATTAAAATTAAGGGAAAAATAAAATGGGTTGAAGAATTAATTTAAATAAGGTTGGGTTAGATTGGCTAACTAAGGGGTTGCTTGACCCCATAAAATATTAATTAACTTAAATCGAGCCCAATTAGAAAATTAGACCCAATCTTAGTTAATTAATTTAACAGACCTCAAATTAAGGTCAATGTGGGTAGAATTAGAGAATTTATAGGTATTAGGTCACTCTTCTCCATGCACTTATAGCAATAGGGCCTCATTCGACATGTATTACTTGCATATATAAAAGAATTATGTAGTATTTAAATATGTGCAAATTAACAACAATTAATTTCTATACGTGAAATTGTGCCAATTAGATTTTTTGCCCTATTTTCCAACTAATTCAATGCATTAAACTATGAAACTACATTAAAAAAAAATAATCATGACATACAAATGTAGCTTCATCGACACTGCACACGAAGGAGTCAAGTGTTTTCAGTGTGAAGGGTCCCATCTACCTATTAAGAAGGGAATCCCTTTATACGCTACCCACAAGTATAATCTCGTTACTCATGGGGATTATGGAATGGAAAGAAATTAGTTCTTCCTATGAGGTTTCGGTTATATAGGTTGTTATTTCTTGATTTTTGTTATTCGGGTTTCTGTGCATCAACCTATGTATTTGATTTGAAGAAAATTTTAAATGCCTATGCTTTTATGCTTGTGTAATGCCACGATGAATCAAGGATCGAATCATTCAAGTTCTTATGCCCAGTTGATTATCAAGAAGGCTTGAGATGATTCCTCAAAGGATTTTGCGAAAATCATGAATTTGGTTTTAATCGCATTGAAATAGCCAAATCGGATGTTTGATTTTGCAACTTGACGTCTGGTCAAGTACTAGTCAGATGTTTAATCATCAGATTAAGCGTCTAACTTGTGAACCCAAAACACTTTACATTAGATGCCAAGTGCACAGGGTTGCAAATCAAGGAACTAGATGTCTAATAAGGGTATTAGATTTCTGATATTGAGAAATTAGACGTCTGATGATGGAGTTAGATGTCTGACAATAATTAAAAGTGTTCTTGTTGTTCCTAAACATGACCATGTAATTGTTGGACGACTGACGAAATAGTCTGACATCTGATTTGTGAAATTAGACGTCTGAAGAGAGTGTCAAACATTTGATTTCCGAAATATTGATTTTTGAAATTACAACTGTTGTAGCTAGTCGACTAACAATTGTTGTTAGTTGATCAAGTAGTGTGCTAACCTTGATTTTAAGTGTGTTTATAACCCATAATCGAATCCAGTTTGATTCAACCTTTAATGAAAAACATATGGGTATTAGGAAATATCTATTTGTTTTTCAATAAATTTTCATTTGGTTTTTGTTTTAATTTTTGTGCATATGGACTGATTATGTGGATGTGATTGTCGTAGATCTAGTCGCGTAGAAATTTCAAAATCTAAAACAAATTGGAAATTGTTTTGACAATTAAATTTCAAATTTATAATAAGATTATTTTTTGAAATTAAGGTTTTCAAAATAATAAGATGCCTACATTCATTCCAAACTGGATCTCAACTTAGCATTTTACTAGTAATAACCAACCATGCTGACATAATATATGATTAAGTAGTAATTATAGGAGAATTAAACATTCACATCCCCCAACATGTGATGTGATGGGTGTCTGCATGTCATTTTTCGCAATGTTTTGATGATTTTCATATTGTGGTTTGATGATATGGTTATGATGGTATGTAGAGTGTAGTGTTTAGTGAGTGGGCTGGGTTATTTTTATGTAATCCCTATAATTTGGAAGCCCTTTTTACTTGTGATGTAAATTTTTTTGGAATGAATGTATGTGATTGGATGCATGGGGATGCAATCTCAAACACAATATATAGGAAAAATTAGAATGCGATTCTAATTCTAGACTAGATCATGATAATTTAATAGGATTAAATTGACTCATCTCAAACCAACCTAGTGAATTCAGTATGATTGGATCCTTTAAGCATCAAGTGAATCATCATGGTGATGATGAACCATTGGTCTCCACCAAGGCGAGGGAACTAAAACCATGAGGTTTTGTCGGTAGGTGAGCTCCCCCTCAGGACAGCATTGGCATAGCATGCATGTGGAGTGGGTCTACTTTTTTCTTGAAAGGGATGGGCTATATATGAACCAGCTTGTCTGTAGTTTCTAGCCCCTCAGTTAGGTACATTCGAGAGCTTACATATGTAGTTGCATGAATGCTTAGCGATGGCTTGATGCACATGGTGTGGTGACACTAGATGGCCAAAACACAAACACACAAGTTGGACTTGTGAGGTGGAAATTATTCCTACTCTTGTTGAGATAGTGTATGCAAGCCCTTTACACACATGGTGTGGTGACACTAGATGGCCAAAACACAAACACACAAGTTGGACTTGTGAGGTGGAAATTATTCCTACTTCTCTTGTTGAGATAGTGTATGCAAGCCCTTTACAGCTACACTGTCTCACTGGAGGAGAGTTTGTTCCCATTTGAGACTTAGGATCTACATATCTCTTAATTTGAGAGTTGTAGAGGGAATAACATACAAATTAAACATTGGGAGACATTTGTTTTAAAATTTTCAAAACAAAGCAAATTTTCAAATCTAACTACATTTGTGTTGTGATGAAAAAGGTCTACATCATTCGCGACTAGGGTTCCCCATTCCAACTCCTACCGCAGCTTCGCCTCTGGTGCTCCACACGTCCACGCCTATTGATTTGAGAGCAGGGTCGTGACTCCCACCACGGCTAAGGTTCCCCATCCTGATTCCTGCTACGACTCTACCTCTAATGCTCCACGCGACAATGCCCGCTAATCTGAGAACATGGTCGCAACTCCCACCGGTAGGGTTCCCTTCGCCCTTCGGTGCCTGCGAGGACCACGATTCACCCTCCCTTCCAAGTAGCCATCAGGATCAGGTTGGAAAGATTGGAAGGAGGGAGATGGGCGGCTCGGGTGACGAATGGAGGGTCAAGCATCGACTGGGGGGGGGGGGGGTTGGAGAATGGAAAGTAGGGGCATTGACGGATGGTGGGTCGAGGGAAGTTGGTCACAAGGCTTTGATAGGAGGAGATCACAACGAGGGTTTGGAGAGGGGGTTTTGTGCTTTCGATGCAGGGAACGAGGGCACGTCATGGTGGATTGTTGCAATGCTCTTGTTTGCCTTGCATGTGGTGGGCTAGGGCACAGGAGAAGCATGTGTCGAAGAGAAGGGCCTCAAGAGGGGTGACATGGGCCATCGAGATCACGTGGGGGTTTTGACCCTCCACACCGAGATGCAGGTCCAAGACCTAGTCGTTGGGTCTTCCAACGTGAACTGAGGCGCAAGGAGAGAGAAGCACGTAAGGAACGTGCATGGCAAGCACTGATGGCCCCAACAGCACCATCTTTGGATGTCGAAGTCCCTTTCTCGATGGACGTCCTTGCAGCGGAGGCGCCTTTGGGGATCTCTCCTTAGGGAGATCATGGAGAGCGCCCTTTCCTTGGATGCTATCCAAGGCTTCGTAAGATCCTTCCCCTTTCCTTGTTGATGTGGAAAGTTATGATGATGAACCCTTCGAGTTTCTTGCTTTTTGGATTGTCGGATTCTGATGTTGATTCGTTTAAGTTTTGTTCTTCTTGTTGTGGATCGATTTTGATTTTGTGGAGATTTGTTTCCCCATTTGATGGGGCTTTGAATGAGGGACCCCCTCAACATGTTTTCACTAGAGAAGGTGTGGTTGCGATCAGAGGATTGCCGCTGCATCTTCGTTCCAATGCAGTTGTTGAGAGCATCGTTGCAGGTTTTGCTTTCTTGAATGAAGGCTCGATAGTGGGTTTGACAGAAGGCAATGGAAGCTCAGTGATTGTGGAGGTTCGATTGAGACGTAGTGGGCCATTCCATGAGAGGGTGGACCTTCGATGCGGTGGCTCATCCTAGCTTCTATCTATCAGGGTGATGGTATTACCTGTGGTGGTGGAGACGAAGGAGAGGAAAGTGGAGGCTGAGTGTGGGAGGGATGTGGGCATGCAATGGCACCTCGTGGTGCAAGAGTCTCAGGCTTCAGGAAGAAATACTCAAAAGAAACGTAAATCATTGGGGAAACACAGGAGGTATAGATGAGAGGTAAAGAGGAAATGGGTGACAGTGAGCCCATGGAATATGGGGGTGATCAGGCAATAATCCTTCATGATGGGAGAACATCTGTTGGAGAAGAAGCTTAGAATGTTGTTTAGCTATAGGTACAAGGATACAACAACACATTTTTGTTTTCAATGCCTGAGGGGGGTGCCTACAATGAAGGGTTTGATACACCTTCTTGTGGGGCTACCGTAGGTAGGGGAAGGTATAATCTTTGAAGTAGGGGATCATCTAGGGTAGATGTGAAACAGGTGGAAAACATTCTCTGTGTTGCATACAGAGGAGATCATAATGGGGATAAACTGACCACCACATGTTGAGGACCCTAACATGGAATGCCAGGGGTCTGTGGGACCGCACCCGGTGGAATATGTTGGCCAGGTTTCTTTAGAAGTGAAGGATTGATTGTGCTTTGTTGCAAGAGACTCACATTGAGGGTGATGGAGTGCAGGAGTGGTTTCCCTTGAAAAAGGATGAGACCCTATTGGAGTGTGTTGGATCTTTTAGGCGAGTAGGAGGCCTGTGCGTATGGTGGAGGTCCAGTTGCCTTTGTTTGGAAGATAAGAAGATTGGCAGATATATGGTTACTTGTTGCTTCATCAGAGAGGTGGATAGTGCTATGATGTACATCTCTTCGATTTATGGGCCTTGTAACCAGAGTGACAAACCACTCTTATGGGATGAACTGAGGGATGCAGTTGGGTGGGTGTAAGGAGCAGCATGGCTGGTGGGTGGAGATTTCAATGCCACCTTACTTTCAGATGACAAACCGGATGGTAGGTTGGACTCCTCTACACACAGCTTTCAGCATGTGGTCAATGAGTTAGAGTTGGTGGACAATCCCTCATCTAGTGCAGCATACACGTGGAGGAATGGCAGTGGCTTGATGTCAAAGATAGATCGCTTCCTAAGAAGCATGGATTTGATGGGCACTTATCATATGACGTTTGTGACAGCATTGGGAAGACCTTTTTTAGACCATACCTCTTTAGTTTGGGAGAGTGGAGAGGGTGCCAGGGTGCGCATGTACTTCAAATTTTAGAAGTCGTGGCTTAAGAGGGAAGGTTTTCGAGACATGGTGACGTCTTGGTGGGAGTCACAGGAGGTGGTGGGCTCGGCTACGCAGTGCTTAGCAGTGAATTTGCGAGGTCTACATTGTATGCTATTTGATTTTAAAAAATCATTGGCGCATGTGAGGGCTTAGAGAAGGATGGAAACCATGGAGGGCATGAAGAGGCTGGACGAGAAGGAAGGGCAGGGAGCGGTCACTGAGGAAGATCAAAAAATGAGAAAGGACCTGCATGATATTGTGGCCAAGGAAGATCTGAAGCAAAAGATGGATTGGTGTTAGAAGTCACGACAGCTGTGGCTGAAGGAAGGAGATTCGAATACTAAATTTTTCCATGTAGTAGCTAATGCGAGGAGGTTGATGAGGTGTGGTTCATCATAGCTAAAATGCTTAAGTTAAGCTAGAAACTAGGTTAAACATTATCAAATTAACACAAAGAAAGGGTTAAGTGTGAGAATTAATAGAAAAGACCTAAAACACCAAATCTGTGCTAAAAATACATAATTAGTTCATTTATTGAGATATTTTATTAATAAATACAAAATGATGATCAAATTGTAAATTGAACACACAAATGAGCTCAAAATATCAAATCAAAGGTGAAATTAACTTCTAATATGTTCAATTAAGCTTCAATAAAAACTTGGTAGCATTTGGACATTAATAGTACTTTGCATTTAGAGATTCACATTTAAGTCCTTCATTCATTTCATTTTATTCACTTTAAAAACCTTCTAGGGACTATTTTGAAAGTCGTAGGGGCCTATTTGAAAATCCTAAGGACTATTATGAATCACTTTTTCATCACTTTTGGGCCTCAATGTAATCTTTCTACCCCTTCGCCACTTTGGGCTTCTCTTCAAATCTCCCAATACACCTGCTACGCGGAGTCCATTGTAGCTACGCAAGAACATAGCCGATCCAAGCCGTTCATTCCTTCATCTCTTTGATCTGATGGCTCGAATGAAATCGAAGCTTCGTGTGAATTTGCGCATAGCTTCACCTCTACCTCCAGATCTCATCTAAGAGCCCATCTTCGATTTGGCTCTTCTCGCCCTCCTCTCCTCTCATCGTGACTGCCCATGCCCTAATTACCTATTCTCACCACGTGGTGAGCGGAATCACTCTTGATTGCTACTTAGGCACTCCCTCAGCTTTCGTCCACACTTGATCACTCACTCCTTCTTGAGTGATCCCTTCGTCTAGTCTCCAGTTTCCTCCCCCATTCCTTGGCTGCTGGTGACAGAAGTGGCTTCTCTCCTTTCATTCGTCGTTGTAGTGACTAGCTACAACCCAAGGATCCCGTTCCCTGCTGGAGATCTTCCTCAGCCCCCTTCGTCACTGCAATGACCAATTGCAGCCCAGGCATCCCATTCTTCCTTTAGATTAGGACTTTATATGCTTTCTAGGAGTAGAATTAGTATAGTTTTACTACTTTCTAGTTAATTATAGTTTAGTTAGTGTAATTTAGAGTAGATTAGATAGAGAAATCACTGGTTTGATCATTAGTTAGGAGTAGATTAGTGTAGTGTAGAATTCACATTCCCACCTCCTTTGATCATTTCATATCAGAGGAGATGAACTCATTTCATCCATTTGATCACTGATCTCCCCACTCACATCACCATTTTGTGTTATGATTTCCCTCAAATTTTAATTCGCAATCCACCCACCCATTAGAGTCAAACCCTCATCTCATTACTCTCTAGCATTGAGATGAGGATTTGCGCTAAAAAATCATCTAGGGGTCTCTCATTCATTTCAGAATTCCACAAAGACCCCTGATCTGAATTTAAAATGGAATTGGTTTGCTTGATTGATTTTGAATTTGGGTTTCAAAGCAAGATCGCGAGATTTTGAATCAATTGAGCTTTGAATGATTTTGATCAAGCAAATTGGGATATCTTTGTGTAGTTCAGTTGATGGCTGTGAATCTGAGATGATCCTGATGAAAAATCCTTCCTCATATGAGCCATGTCTAAATTTGGTATGAATTGGGACTTTGATGGTTTTAAATGTGAGGTAGAGTTAAGGAAAATCAATCTTGTTGATTTGAGGTTCTACCAAGGATTTCTATGGATTTGAGTTTGAGAATCTGATTTCAACCTAAGAAATTTTTAATATTCCTTAAGGTTTTAGAGATTTGGGATTCAATTTAGATGGCTTTAATGGATTGATTTGAACTTTTCTTTCATGCTGTCTATAGCATAAGGAAGGGGTCAAATCAATGCTCTTTCTCTGATTTGAAATGGAGATTAAGGTTTAAAAGTTTTTGATGAAGATTCAATGCTTCCAATCGATTCTTAAGAGGATTTGGTGTTTATTCAGATTTTAAAGTGAGTTGTGAATTCCAATTTTAGCACATGAAAATGTCGCATAGCAGCAACATTTTTTATTAGATTGATTTCCAATCTAATTCCATTATCTTGTCTATGACAAAGATAATGGATTGGATTTGGCCATCTGAGCAGCTATTGAAATCTCCATTTCAGAGCTACTGGAAATGAGTTTTATACTGAAATCCCCATGTCGGCTCTGCTAAATTGAGAAATGGCTACACAGCAGCCTTGGAAATCAACTTAAGATGTCTGGGTAGCTCCTTGAGCTGCTGAGAGTCATTGCAGATGCTGTTAGAAGTTGTTGCTGTTGTTTTCTTTTGCTTCTGCAGTTGCTTTAGCTGTTGCTCCTGGACTGAAATTTAGTAGGGCAGTGGGTGGGATTTTTAGAGTTTTAAAGGGCTGACAAGCTTTCAATGTTGTAAACATTATGTACAAACTTTCATGAACTAAGATTGAATCTTAATTTAAGTAGAATTGCTTGTAATTTATTTTTAAACATTCCTTGTCAACTATATGTCAGACATAACTATCCAAATTTGCAATTAATGGAAATTTAAAGTTAAATACTGAAGAACGTCGGTTGTGTTATAACGTTGTAGTAAAGCCGGTTGTCACCAACGTTTCATATAAAAATTTTTTACTCGGAAAAATGAAAGAGTTCCCGAGGTCGAACTCAGGGAGCAAGTTGTATTCTAGAGATATACAAGTTCTATTACAAAAATAAAGAGAGAGAGAGAGAATTTGTTGTTCTCTTTGTTCTGCAGAGGGGGGTGCTCTTCTTTCTCTCTTTCTTTAGATCTCCTTCTTTCTCTCTGTTCAGGTGATATTCTTCTCTTGCAATGGTGGTGCTCTTCTTCTTCTTCCTGCTGTTCTTCCTTGTTTTCTTTCTTTCTTTTTCTTCAGATCTTCTTCTTCTTTGCTTGCTTCTTGCTTCTCTTCATTCCTTCTTCTTCTTTGTCTTCACCTGCCTTGACCTCTCTTTTTCTTCTTTCGCGATGGCCGTTGCTCTTCCTTCTTCTTCAGCCTGTCTTCTTTCCTGCTCTGGCTGCTGACCTTCCGTCGTCTGCCCCGGTGCTGAGACGACTTAACGATGCCTTCGCTACAGTGCAGCAGCTCCTTCTTCTTCAGCGGGTCTGCTTCTTCTTCTTTGGCCTGCACACTTCAGAGTTTTTTCGTCAAGAGGCAAAAACCTACTCTACCCCCCTCCCCCGCGTATCTCTCTCTCTGAAATCACTCTTCGGAAGCTCTCCCAGAGCGCTATCGGGTAATCGGGTTCGGGTCAGGCCCTGGTCCAGGCCCACCGGCGTGCGTGGTGGGCGAGGAGTGCAGGTCAGTCTAATCGGGTCGGGCCAGGTCTGCGGAGCGTGGTCACGGACGAGGCCGGGTCGGGTCGGGTGAGAGGGACCTCACCTCGTGGTAACTGAGGCAAACAGATGGTGGCACTTTTGCAATTTATGTGGGTGTGTGGCTTCAGAAGGTTCCGAGGTGGGACTATCCGCGCACCCCTTTTCTCTCACGCCTGCAATAGGGATGGTGCTTCCAATTGCAACAGCTGTTGAGGCTCGCAACTCCAATTGAGGGCCAGGGTGTGTGTGCAAGACTCTTTCGCGCAGCCTAGGTCTTCAACCTGGGATATCTAGGCTTGGAGCAACCTCAAGCAAGCTTCGAGCTTCCTCGCCAATGGCGGTCAAGGCCTGGAACCTGAAATCAATAGAACGGCCTCTCGGCCAAATCAGACAGGCGGGGGACCTTCGCCGTGGCACGGCGAAGGTGATCAGGGGGTCTGCAGGGGGCGAGATGGAGCTAACAGGTCGTCCTAGGTCAAACTGTGAGTGAGGGAGTGGGTGTGTTCGGTGGGTCTGCAGAGGGTGTTTGGTGGGAAGTGGAGGGGCGGAAGAGGATCAGGGTGAGGAGGCGGAGGTTCTGCGGTGGTCGGCGAGCCGTGTGGGTCGCTGAGGTGATGGAAGCGGCTCGCCGGAGGGTGGTCGGAGGCGGAGAGGATGAGGGTGAACAGGAGCGGTCGAGGGTTTAATTGACTAAATTGAAAGCGGGGAAAGAAAGAGGAGAAGAAGGGGAGTAGGTCTAACTTACTTGCAGGGACGAAGGGGGAGGAACAGGGCGACAGTCGTATCGACTGTCGCCGGAGAAGACGATGCCCAGTGGGGGGAGGACGGCGGTGACGACGGGGCAGAGGCAGCGCGCGCCGGTATTGCGCGACGCGGGAAGAGCAGGGGAAGAGGTCTCTGCTGCTGGTATTGCGGCAGAGCGAAGAGGAGGAGGAAGGAGAACCGCCGGAGCTGGTGGGCGTCTGCCGGAGTGAGAAGAGAGGAAAGTTGGGGGTTTTCTCCATCAGATCCGAGCTGCTTTGGTCGGTGGAGCGGCGGGGGGTATTTATAGGGTTGAAGCAGGGAGGAAGGCGGAGGGAGACGACGTGTCTCCCTCGCCGGAGCATGGTCGGAGTACGAACCCATACCGTCCGTGCGTTCGCACGGCCGGTATGGGGGGCTGCAATGATCATGGGGGTGCTCCTGCGACGGCTGACGACGCAGGGCACCCCCGGTACACATGCCAGGTCCTCCACCTTACCCTGCGCGGCGCCATGCTCCGCGCAAGGTCGCCGGAGCATGGTGCTGGCAGGGTTTTGCAGGAGGGACCTGTTTGCAAAGAACGAAGGAGAGTTAGGGGCCAAAATGCGAGGGTTCAAAAGTTGAGGGCCAAAGAGTAAATATATGAGGACCAAAGTGTAAAGTCGGTCAAGGAGGTTTCTTCTTAGGCTCAAGTTTTTATACATGACTAATTAGAACCTAAGGAATCTGATGGTAAATTTCATTTTCATATTAAACCTTGTTTGACCAGTCAATTTGCGTAAAGACCCAAATTAAGTTATTAATTGGGCATGGTTCTCAATGTAGGTCAAAATGGGTTCTAAAGGCCAAATTGAAGGTTCTAAACCCTAGAGATTATTTTTCTATGAATTTTAGAGGGTTTATTCTATTTTTACTTTGCCTCGAACCTTGTGAATTGAAGTGGGTTGTTTTAGGGTTACAGATTATCATTTGGTTCCTTGGAAGTGCTGTAGCCCTTGCTAGATCATCTCATCCCACTTTTATTCTTATTAAGCTGTTTTGACCTGTGTTTGGGCCCTGAATTACCCTGTATGCAGATTATACTGGTAAAATTGCACTTTTACCCCTTATGACTGGTTTTCTTCTCAAACTCAGAATTCTCTGAGTTAAGCCTTTCCTTGAGATATGTAGGAGCTTTTATCCTTTGTATTGGGTCAAAATGAGCTAGTTATGGCTCATGATGAGGTTCTCATCATACCCCCATGCCTAGCTTTTGCTAGTCCCTTAGCAAAAAACTTAAGGTTTCAACCCTTGTTCTAGACCATGAAGTTTTTTAATGGTTTTAGATAAGTGCCTTTTTTTATTTGAGCATAGATTAGGTTAGAATGCTGACCATAGGCCTAAAAGATACTCTAGTACCAATCAAGATCCAAATCTGTCAAGCCTTAGCCTCAGTCTTTTAGCAAAGGTTTTTAAGGCCCGCAAGAACTAACCTAAGGTTTATTGGACTTCGTGGTTAAAGCACCCGTGCTTGAAATGATTTTAGCCCTGGCCCAGTTCGCAGTGCGTTTTGTAAGAGAGAGATAGAAAGTTTTTTTTCTGTTTGGAGAGTTTTCTCTCTCTTTTTCTTTTTAGTTCTAGCCTAGGATTGGCTTTTCAACACGGTCTGTATCAGATTCCTTGCTCCCATCATCAATCCTCAAGGGTTCCTGGCGATCGATGCTTCGAGATAGCACCGCCCATGGCAACCCCCGGAACCCTGGCTATTGAGATTTCGAGATAATCCCATCCATGGTATTCCGTGGCCGAATCCAGACCCTGGCAATTGACACTTCGAGATAATGCCATCCATGGAATCTGAACCAGCAGAGTGCTTACATGCCCCCCGTAGGATATGTAAATATCCTAAGAGACAAGCACCGAGGAGATGATATTTTGTTACGCATCTTCGAGGGGATTTCCCGCCTCTCCGCGCTGGGAACTCGTCCAAATCAACTTGTGTTAATCGGCCATTCCTATTCTAGGTGTTCTTTTCAGATTTTTGCGACGCTTCTGCGTGATTCTGATTTTTATGCTTACTGAACCAGGCTGTGTGTGAGATTAGGGTGCTTAGGTTACTGAGTCCCGTAAACCAAAAATTAGTTAACGAGGCCGAATACTCCCTAAGCCTTAGACCTAATACTTCAGCTTTTCATTTTCCTCAACCTCTTGAGGAGTGTCCAGATCTTAATGAGTACTAAGAGTCTATTCAAGAATGCCTAAGGTTTGCATTCTTACTAATCTTATTGTGCACTTTTCAGTTATTTTCTTGAATGAGGTCTAGAACTTAGGTTAATTCCTTAGTTCCTTACTAATGACTATCAACTTTTCTTATAATTTTGTGCTCCTTTTTCATTTTGTTTCTTCTCTCCTTCACAAAATTTTCCTCTTTTCCTCTTATTCTTTTTCGAAAAATTTTTTTTAATTTTTATGGTATTTTTGGCATATGTGAATTTTTTGTTTGAAACCTTTTCTTACAAGTTTTTGCACTTTCATACCCCCCCATGCCTAAGATTTGCAATGTCCTCATTGTAACCTAGGGGTTTTTATTCAACTAAGTTCATACATTAGGATAGCTGTTTTGATGAGTGAATGGGTCGGGGTGACTGTTGCGGACGATTTCTAATCTCAGATGCAAGCACCTGAGGTGGAGTCGGCTGTCCTAAAGTGTGAACTTCAAGTGCAAAAAGCTGTCAGAACAAGTTTCAGGTTTTCAAAGAGAATGACGGGCTGCCTCCCGTTGAGCGCTAAATTTGATGCCTTCAGCCAAGCGGGAAATGCGATGGAGAGGGGATGGTCAACTCAGCAGAGTTTTGTAAGACAAGCACCTTGATTAAGAGCCTGGTTGGTCCAACCAGGTGCTTGTTCAGATCAACAGGCTGATGATGCAGCCCAAACCCAATCAATCTGGTGGGTTGATAGATGTGGATAAAAAGGTGTGGAGCCCACCAGAAATTATGAAGCTCAGATGGATGTGGAAGTGTAAACGCAGGGTTTGGCTGTGCCGAATCAGCCTGGTCAGAGTAGGGACCCGTAGGATAATCAGTGGTTGATGCAGGAACCCTACAGGGGTGATCAGAGAATGATAGAGCATGGTATGTAGTCTGATCAATGTTCGAAACCCGATGTGGAAATGCAATCGGCTCGGTGAGAGGTGAATCAGCATAGAAATTGAGTCCGGTTGCGGGTCGGGGTTTGGGAGAGGTTTTGATCCGTTCCGTGTGTGCGGATGAGGTGGCCATTGTGTATGAGGGCTCTTCTAGAAACAGATGATAGGTGATTTTCTGTAGAGAGTCCTCTGGGTAACTATCAAATGCCGGAAGAGTGTTTGTAGGATGAAAGAAATCGGATTCGAGAAAAAATTTGGATTCTTGGTTGCAATCACTCTTGGCATTTTCTGTTTTTGGTTCCTGAGGATCGAAAAGGAATGATTCTGTGTTATCAGTGATCTCGGGAATCAGGACCTCAGAGTCAGAGTCAGAGTCATGTGAACTGAGGTCGTAGATAGGCCTGGCGTGTTCAGGAAGGGGAATCTCTCCGCACTTATAGTCAGATCTGAAATTGTCGGAGAGTTGGGGAAAATGATCATGAATTTCACCACAGCAGAAATCATCAGATGTGGAATCAGCAGCCTGATTGGGTTCTAGCCTATATATCACTTCTGGGCTCAAAAAGATGTTCTGTTCAAGCTCTAAGCTGGTAGGATAGACCCCATTAAAACCTTGCTCATCCAACTCCTCAGTTTCTGTATCATAAATTGGCATGTTTTCTGAGAAATCGATCAGATTTCCTGAGGATGTTGGAGAGGGATACTCATTAAATAGAGGCCCGGAATCATATCCTGTAAAAATTTGATCTTCCTCATAAAGGGCCTCATAATCTTCCCAATAAGTTTCAGATCTAGGTTCTAGGCTTAGGATGTGGGTAGAATTATTAGAACCTAAGTCCGAATAACCTTCGAGGGTCACCTTATCAAAACAAGGGGTGGAATTTATACCCTCCAGAGGTTCAATTCTAATCTTGTTATTGCAGGAGTCTTGGAGTTCTAAGCTTGGTGATTTATGGCCTAGGGTTGGCTCAGCATTGTTTTCTCCTGCAACTTCCCAACCTATTTTAATGCTATCTTCTACCTGGGTTGGGATTTTACAACCACTTTGTGCCTCAATCCCGGGATCTGGGAAACTGAATGGTTCCTTGATACTGTTCCAAGATGGTTCATCCTCTGTTTCTGGTATATACGGGTATTTCCGGTTGATAATTTGTTCTACTGATTTCATCATTTCTACCCGTTTTATAAGGGCATCTTGGTGTTGTTCCCAAAGTACAGGATTTGTCAAGCATTGAAGGTATTCAGATTGGTGTAATTTTTCCATCTCAATGTATCCTGTGATGAGCATATCTCGGGTTGATCCTTTTGAAATTCCAGTCAATAGAATTTGGGCACAGTTCATGATGAAGGATGTGGTTGTTGGGACATCAACCTGAATATCTCCTCTTGGTGTTGAGGTTTTTTCTTCTTTTTCATAGAATTTTATGGCATCCTCGATCATTTTATCTTTCATAGATCTCCGATATTCAGGTTTCTTGAATGGTAGTCTTGCTAGGTAATTAGGCTGCATAATTGGATCAGGTGGTGGAATCAAAGTTTGAATCAAGATGGAAGAAGGGGATTTTGTTCAGAATCAGAGGAAAGAGGGGCTATGTGAATGATTTCTGCAAAAACAAAGGGGCCGAGGCTTAGCCTCGGGGAGAGTGAACTTCTATTGGAGGTTTCAAGGACCTCCTGAAAAATACTGAAGGGCTGGATGAGATAAGCAGGTGCTGGACCCAATCAAGACACCCAAAAATTGTTGGGTGACTATAGAGGTTCGGGGCAGATGGACCCCTTGATCAGAAAGATCGTCCACCTGAGAATTACCTGGGCAGCCAGAGAGGGAGAGTCCCGCGAAGACCCCTACACGGTAGAGCGTCCCCACGGGTTACAGGGTTTCCCCCACCCGACCTCTCTTGTCACTGCGGTTCCAGGTAGACCAGAATGGGGATCTTGACCTCTTAAGTCTACCAATTTTAAGATCAGGGTGCTTAAGGTTTCACTTGAACTTTAGTCTTTTTAAGTGCAAAGAGTGACCTAATTTAAGGTTGGTTAACCCAAAGGGGTCAACTTTACCTCTTGTTTTCTTTGAGAGCTTTTTAGGTCCTGTCTTTTAGGGTTCAAGTGTTTAGAGAGAGCCAATTGTTTTAGATTTTCTTTGAATAGGTATTTTCAGACAAGGGCTTGGGCACACTTCATTTGGTTTTCTCAATTCTTGCTTAAGGAGTGTGTCTCTAAATCCCTAGTGTTGGATCCTAGGTTGGCTCTACTTGGTCCAGTTAATTCTTTGTTGGGTAATTAGGGCTCAAGCAAGAATGTGTTAGCCCTTAAATACCCTTAATAGTGTGCAGAAATAATGAGTTGAAAACATGCAACTTTTATGGTTACTAAATATGGAAGACAGGTTAGCCCTATATTGCTTGTTCTTTTCTTTTCTTCCTCTTTAGAGCTTAGGGGTTAATAGTGAGAGGAAAAATTTACCTGTCTTTGGTGTGGTTGCTTGTCTTCTTGCGTTCCTGTAGCTGCACAAAAGAGAGGAGATTATCAGAAATTAAAAGATACAGGAATGTTTACCTCTAGAATAGCCGTTGCTCCCCGGCAGCGGCGCCAAAATGATGAGACGTCGGTTTCAGTTATATCGTTGTAGTAAAGCCGGTTGTCACCAACGTTTCATATAAAATTTTTTTACTCGGAAAAATAAAAGAGTTCCCGAGGTCGAACTCAGGGAGCAAGTTGTATTGTAGAGATATACAAGTTCTATTACAAAAATAAAGAGAGAGAGAGAGAATTTGTTGTTCTCTTTGTTCTGCAGAGGGGGGTGCTCTTCTTTCTCTCTTTCTTTAGATCTCCTTCTTTCTCTCTGTTCAGGTGATATTCTTCTCTTGCAATGGTGGTGCTCTTCTTCTTCTTCCTGCTGTTCTTCCTTGTTTTCTTTCTTTCTTTTTCTTCAGATCTTCTTCTTCTTTGCTTGCTTCTTGCTTCTCTTCATTCCTTCTTCTTCTTTGTCTTCACCTGCCTTGACCTCTCTTTTTCTTCTTTCGCGATGGCCGTTGCTCTTCCTTCTTCTTCAGCTTGTCTTCTTTCCTGCTCTGGCTGCTGACCTTCCGTCGTCTGCCCCGGTGCTGAGACGACTTAACGATGCCTTCGCTACAGTGCAGCAGCTCCTTCTTCTTCAGCGGGTCTGCTTCTTCTTCTTTGGCCTGCACACTTCAGAGTTTTTTCGTCAAGAGGCAAAAACCTACTCTACCCCCCTCCCCCGCGTATCTCTCTCTCTGAAATCACTCTTCGGAAGCTCTCCCAGAGCGCTATCGGGTAATCGGGTTCGGGTCAGGCCCTGGTCCAGGCCCACCGGCGTGCGTGGTGGGCGAGGAGTGCAGGTCAGTCTAATCGGGTCGGGCCAGGTCCGCGGAGCGTGGTCACGGACGGGGCCGGGTCGGGTCGGGTGAGAGGGACCTCACCCCGTGGTAACTGAGGCAAACAGATGGTGGCACTTTTGCAATTTATGTGGGTGTGTGGCTTCAGAAGGTTCCGAGGTGGGACTATCCGCGCACCCCTTTTCTCTCACGCCTGCAATAGGGATGGTGCTTCCAATTGCAACAGCTGTTGAGGCTCGCAACTCCAATTGAGGGCCAGGGTGTGTGTGCAAGACTCTTTCGCGCAGCCTAGGTCTTCAACCTGGGATATCTAGGCTTGGAGCAACCTCAAGCAAGCTTCGAGCTTCCTCGCCAATGGCGGTCAAGGCCTGGAACCTGAAATCAATAGAACGGCCTCTCGGCCAAATCAGACAGGCGGGGGACCTTCGCCGTGGCACGGCGAAGGTGATCAGGGGGTCTGCAGGGGGCGAGATGGAGCTAACAGGTCGTCCTAGGTCAAACTGTGAGTGAGGGAGTGGGTGTGTTCGGTGGGTCTGCAGAGGGTGTTTGGTGGGAAGTGGAGGGGCGGAAGAGGATCAGGGTGAGGAGGCGGAGGTTCTGCGGTGGTCGGTGAGCCGTGTGGGTCGCTGAGGTGATGGAAGCGGCTCGCCGGAGGGTGGTCGGAGGCGGAGAGGATGAGGGTGAACAGGAGCGGTCGAGGGTTTAATTGACTAAATTGAAAGCGGGGAAAGAAAGAGGAGAAGAAGGGGAGTAGGTCTAACTTACTTGCAGGGACGAAGGGGGAGGAACAGGGCGACAGTCGTATCGACTGTCGCCGGAGAAGACGATGCCCAGTGGGGGGAGGACGGCGGTGACGACGGGGCAGAGGCAGCGCGCGCCGGTATTGCGCGACGTGGGAAGAGCAGGGGAAGAGGTCTCTGCTGCTGGTATTGCGGCAGAGCGAAGAGGAGGAGGAAGGAGAACCGCCGGAGCTGGTGGGCGTCTGCCGGAGTGAGAAGAGAGGAAAGTTGGGGGTTTTCTCCGTCAGATCCGAGCTGCTTTGGTCGGTGGAGCGGCGGGGGGTATTTATAGGGTTGAAGTAGGGAGGAAGGCGGAGGGAGACGACGTGTCTCCCTCGCCGGAGCATGGTCGGAGTACGAACCCATACCGTCCGTGCGTTCGCACGGCCGGTATGGGGGGCTGCAATGATCATGGGGGTGCTCCTGCGACGGCTGACGACGCAGGGCACCCCCGGTACACATGCCAGGTCCTCCACCTTACCCTGCGCGGCGCCATGCTCCGCGCAAGGTCGCCGGAGCATGGTGCTGGCAGGGTTTTGCAGGAGGGACCTGTTTGCAAAGAACGAAGGAGAGTTAGGGGCCAAAATGCGAGGGTTCAAAAGTTGAGGGCCAAAGAGTAAATATATGAGGACCAAAGTGTAAAGTCGGTCAAGGAGGTTTCTTCTTAGGCTCAAGTTTTTATACTTGACTAATTAGAACCTAAGGAATCTGATGGTAAATTTCATTTTCATATTAAACCTTGTTTGACCGGTCAATTTGCGTAAAGACCCAAATTAAGTTATTAATTGGGCATGGTTCTCAATGTAGGTCAAAATGGGTTCTAAAGGCCAAATTGAAGGTTCTAAACCCTAGAGATTATTTTTCTATGAATTTTAGAGGGTTTATTCTATTTTTACTTTGCCTCGAACCTTGTGAATTGAAGTGGGTTGTTTTAGGGTTACAGATTATCATTTGGTTCCTTGGAAGTGCTGTAGCCCTTGCTAGATCATCTCATCCCACTTTTATTCTTATTAAGCTGTTTTGACCTGTGTTTGGGCCCTGAATTACCCTGTATGCAGATTATACTGGTAAAATTGCACTTTTACCCCTTATGACTGGTTTTCTTCTCAAACTCAGAATTCTCTGAGTTAAGCCTTTCCTTGAGATATGTAGGAGCTTTTATCCTTTGTATTGGGTCAAAATGAGCTAGTTATGGCTCATGATGAGGTTCTCATCAAATACCCATTCAAATGCTTGAGCACCTTTCTTATGAGATATAGAGTAAATTTGAATGTCTGAATGGCTGTTCCAACCCTCAACACATGTTCTAGTGCCTTAGGTTCTTAAGTCCAACCCTCTTTAAGGCCTAGATTGTGCTTACTTTGCACATAAATAAAAATGATATAAAAATTCTAAAAGAATAAAATAAATGTGTAACGAGTAGGATTAGGTATATTTTTAAGTGCATAATAAGTTTCAAGGCATTCCGAACCCTCGACTTGGTAGAATATACCAGCAGACGGTTCAATATACCTTGGAACTTAATAAAAGAACTCAACATCCAAAAATACCAAAAACACTTCTTATCTCTCATCTCTCTCTTTCTCTCTCATACCCTACCTCTATAAAACATGTAAAACACATAAAAATAGGGAAAACTCGAAAAATATTAAAAATACTATGTAAACTATGTATATACATGTATATATAAGCTATATACTAAGCTATATATGTAAATAGTGTAAAATATGTACATAATATGTATATATAACTTATGTATATATTCTATAATGTAAATTAAGTATTTAAGATAAATTAAATTGTGTATAACTTATTTATATAATTAACTATTAATTTAATTAACTTATATGTACTATAAACTATATAAATTAATAAACCCCTATAAATAACATATTAATGATATTGTACATACATGTATATGTATATATAATGTACACTAATATACCTGTAACTTAATTTAATTATATATGTATAATAAATAATTAATTTATTAAGTTATTAAATAAGTTACTAAATTAAATCGAAATAAATTAATAAATTAAGTTATTACTGAACTAATTTATAGTGTATATTTGTATTATAGTATTTTAAATAATTTAAACTAATTTAACTATATTTATAATGTATTATACTATTTATACATAATTTATATGTATATAGTATGAAATCACATATTTAAATGTATATAAATTAAAATCAAACGTGTAAAATATAATAAAAATACGTATTAAATATTTTATTATGTATATTAACTCTGTAATAAGTCAATTTGACAATTAATTAACTAATTTATACTGTAATTAGTAAATTCAGCCTTAATTTAACTTGTATAAATGTCAATTTTTAGTTAATTTATTTATATAGTAAATATAATTATTTTTGTAAATAAACTATACAATTATATAGTCACATATAAGGGCTTTCCAAACATATAATTTATTTTGAAATTCATGCTTACGCTGCACTTGATTTAAGCATTGGAGCAGTGGCATAATGGTGCCACATCTTGAGTTTAGGAGCACCCATAGCAGCATATATTGTTTTTGTCTCCTTT
The DNA here is from genome assembly GCA_037157565.1 of Thalassia testudinum. NCBI lineage: Eukaryota > Viridiplantae > Streptophyta > Magnoliopsida > Alismatales > Hydrocharitaceae > Thalassia > Thalassia testudinum. The sequence goes on from JAZHRO010000031.1 coordinate 155,822,190, forward strand.
GCCCACTAGTCGTCAGGTGTCGGGTACCCATCACAGAACCCTTTCCCCTCTCTGAGCATATGAATGAGATTATGAAATGAAATACGAGTGCGGTGCATGGCTAGGGGCTGTGTGATAGGTCCACTTTAGTGGATAAAATTAAAGCCTAAGTACATGGTCATTGAGATAAGAAGTGAATTTAGAATATCCATTATATTAACAAAATAATGTAAGAGAAAAAATCATCATTTCATGCCTTGCATCATTATGGAAGGGACAAGTGGATGAAATCAGACTCAAATTAGAATGTTAGACATTTAATTTATCACAAAGGAAAGCGTTCTTCACTTCCCATCTCCAATTTTGGGAAGTAGTGGACTCTATCCTAATTAGGAAATTCACCATAGGAGAGTTTGGAAGTCACACACAAAAAAAAGAAAGAAACAAAGAAAAAGAAAACAAACCTTATTTCTCTCTCTCCCTCACGTATCTTTCTCTGCCCATAATCCCTCCATTCCATTTAGAGAGTTGGAAGCCATGCCAAGACAAATGGAAAGAGAGAAAAAGGAAAAGGAAAAAAAAAAGAGAAGCCTTCCTCTCTTTCTCCTCTAATCTCTCTCTCTCACGAATATTCTCTCTCACTCTTTCCTTCTCTGACTCTCTATCTCTCCCGTTCTTTCTTTTTCTCCTTATATAACCGAGACGACAGGACAAGGAGGAGATATCTCCCCTTCACGGGGAGGAAGCCGCCCGTCTCCACATCCCCTCCCCACAGGCAACCTCTACACCGTGTGCTACCACCACCGCGAAACTTCATCGCCAATGATCGCAACCTCCCACCACTGCATCTCACCTCCGACGACTCCATCACCGCGAGCCTTCTCAACATCTGACAGAGGGGGAAGGACTTAAGCTGTCCAACCCCTCCAATAGATGTTCGGCCAAGGACCTCACCCACGACTGCGTGCCCTCCACTGTGACTCCTCACGACAACGCTCACCATCAATTGCGAGATGTCCACAACATCATCTTCCTTCCCCACCAAATGCACTCATCCTCTCCACAGCCACCACTACACAACTGCAACTTCCACAACAGGAGGCAAGAACACCCTCCACCCTCTCCATGCGCCAGTACACCCTCCTCGGCACAACCGCAGCAGCAGCAAACCTGCATGCGAGCCTTACCGCGCGGTCATGCCCATGCATAGCCACACCCTCACGTGCAACCATTCATGCGCGTGGACAACAGACCTTGCGCATCCTTCCTGCTCAGCCACGGCAGCGGCACCACACCAGACCGCGACCTCCTCGCGCGCAGCCTGCGCGGCCACATGCCGCCAGCCCTCGTGTTTGACCACGGTCCCGCAACTCGTAGCAGCTCGCGCCCCTTAAGCCCCATGCGCGTAGGCCGTAGCCGCATCACCTCCTTGCATGCCCTCTTCAAGCGTGCACACAAGCCCTTGCGCGCACTCTTTCACGCGCATGCACGCCTGCGCGCCACCGCCGATTCTTCTTCTTCTCTACCAGCCGAAAGAACCCAAAGCCACAAAAACGCAGCTGCCACCATAGGCCGAGATTCTTCACGCCATCAACGCCAACGCGCCCGCCTCAACCCGATGAGCACCACTGCAACCTTTGACGGGCCGACATTAGCCCACGCTCACGCGTGGACAGCGACTGTCGTCGGCCATCCTCCTCGTCGCCGGCATCAACTTCAGCCCCCGTTCGGAGTGCCACCACCACCACCGAGTTCCCCTCGTCGTGGTCGACCTCCACCGAAGCTTTCGCGGCCAGCGGTGGCCCTAAGTGTGCACACTATCGAGAGGAACACATCCTCTATTTTAGGTATACTTAAAATTTACATTCAATGCCATTGTCAACTTCTGAATTTTGATTTTTGGATTATTATATTGAGGTGGAATTATATCAACACACTTATACTTTCTCGTTATCATTCAGTGCATGTTTTTCTTCACTTGCGATTGCATCAAATTGTGGCTAAGATTTGCATCATTCCTCTCTCGTACGAATACTGTAGGAAATTACATGAGATGTCACTAATGATCACATCTTTTAATGAATATTTTATTGAGGAAAAACTACACTCATAACCTTACATTCTCTAGTTAGTGTGTGCATCCTTCTTCTCATCTCGTTTTGAAGCAGATTGGGGCACAAATTCCATACCTGATTGGGCAGATATAAAGGGAAATATTCGTAAATTTATTGCATCTATTCCTCCCTGTGGATACGACCTAATCCACCGTGGTTAGTTTTATTAATAAATATTTATGTTTGGGTTTCTTTTCCACCACATGATTTCACTGCGACGACATATTTTTCTGACATTATTTCTGCAAGCGAAAAAAGCCTGTTCAAATGGCACCATTGTCGGGGAGGCAATAGATGCAATAAATTCACCTGACTTTGTTTCTGATTATTCTGGGTTGCGTATTTATCTAATCATTCTTTATCTTTCTATGCGAGTAATTCGACGAGGCGAAAGGTGCAGAAGAGTGACGACATCAACCTTGTGCGATGTTCACACGTGGAGAAGACGTAGAAGACCTGGATCCCGCTCTCACAGGGGATTCTCCTTCGTCTCAATTTTATTTCTGTTTTCTCGCCCTTTTAGTAATTGGGGCTTATTTTCAGGGGTTTGTCCCTACATTCTTTAGAGGCTAGGGGATATATTTTTTTTTCTGCGTGTGAAAGTTAAATTTATGCTTGCTTGCCTCTAAAACAAACAAAAGAAAATATCGAGTTGCCTATTTAAGAGTTGCATGCCCTTAGGTGCGTACATTTAGGGGTGATTGAGCAACATACTAGATCTCTTCTCCGTATTGCGTACATCATTGCATGAAGATTGCTGGAGACAGGTATATCTTTCTATCTTTGCATCCAGCTCCTGTTCACGCATTTGCATTGAGATTAAAATTCAAGATCACCAAATTGATTGAATTGACCTAATTCAGTAGTCACTTAATTGAAATTGGGATTGATAATCGGATTCGACCTTAAAATCAAAGCACACTTGATCTAATTCAAAGGGACTTGTCTGCATTTTCAAAATAAAAAAAGATTTGTGGTGTGATGCATAATTCTAGCACTGAGCACGCACATTAGGCACTGCACTAAGGCTCGATCCCTTAAGGCTATAGGCACCGATCTCTTTATCGATGCAGACCCTCCTATCTTGCTTTGTGGTGATGGTACTATCGTTTAACCGAGTGTTTTGATACTTCACGGAGGGGGGCACCCCTTAAAGGAACAAAAGGGTAGTTAAGAGGAATCGCTTACGCATCACCTCAAAGGAAGGGTTTGCCCTACTTGCATCCCTTTGTTCGTCCTTGGAGTAACTTCTCACTTGATCACTTGAGAGTATCATTGAAGCAAAGTATAGGTCCTAGGGCACAAGAAGGTTGAATTAGGGCACGTAGTTGATTGTGAAACTTCTTTAGCCACCAAGAAAGAACGTAAACGACCTCTGTCCTTCTCCAAAGAGCTTGTTAGGGATCTCAAGTCACAGCTCCCGCTTATACCACTAAAGTGGGAATTGATGGGTGCAAACTTGACCCCATTTGACAACTTTAAGGGGTAGGTTGGGGGTTAGCTTAAATCTGCTCCAAGGAAGAAAAGAGAGTCCCATTGCCTTACGTTTGATTGGGGTGTGTTGTTTAAGTCGTGTTTTAAAATGGATTACAATAACTACTTCAGTTCTTACTTTCACCCCAGAGCATCAAGTCCCAATCCCATGACTTGTAGTTATCCATCACCTGATGAACAAAGGGATCCTTTCTACTCCTACTATAGGAACATTGGTCTGATTATTCCCCAATCTTGTGAGCAGAAGCAGAACCTAGGAGAAGGATATACACCATCCCTAACTCATCCATGACTATGCCCAACCCACCCACCCGTGATGATTGTTACATTCCCAGTTGGACAGAAACTCCTAGGTGTCATAACCTTGAGCTTGACTTTCCTCCTGAAAAAAATGGTAGCCTCTACTCTTTTATGATAGAAATGCAAAAGCAATAGGAAGAAATGGTAGATTTTATGGGAGAAATTTTGAGGAATAGTCAAAGATTAACTGAAGAGATTAGCCAGCTTAGCGATCCTCCTAAAGTCAATTCTGATCCCTACCCTTATATCCCCGATTACCAAGATAATTTCAATGAAAACAATGACAACAGGGATCCTATTTTGAGGAGTAGCTATCACTTAGACGTCCCTCGTGAGATATACCCACCAGAAGGCAATCCTGGTCACTATCCACCTGATCTTAATGGGAAGGAGAAAATAGGCCCGTTAGATGAACTCGACTCGAATGATAGTATCTTTATTACATTTGATGAAACGGGTCACAGTCAAATAGTTAACCCAACTCCCAGTTTGAATCTTGAGGTGAAATCTGTACCCCATCCTCGGGATCCTGAGCATATACTATACATTTTTGAGAACCTTGCACCTCAATTAGAGCTCCCTGAGGATTGTGAGTTCGAAGTTAACATAATCCAGGAGTCGTGGATGCCAAACAAAACCATATAGGGAGAATGGGGATCAACACCTGTCATTGTATATTCTGAGGATTCACAAGTCCCCAACACAAGTGACCATGAGAAAATTGAGACAGACTTGGAAGAGTTAGATCAATATTGGTCTCAGGAACACGAAGAGTTGATTTTTGAGGAAGCGCTTGATCCTGATATGAAAGATTATCCTAAGTCTCAGAGTCAGGAGGGACAAAATGTAGAAGAGGATGATGATGACTTTGAGGGACCTGGACTTAGAGTATGGAGTGACTCTAAGCGAGATTATGTTTTGTTTGAAAACCTACCCCCTGAGGATCTGACTGAATTAGCCAAATCTGGATTCCTACATACCTTTGACTCTCAAGATCATCCTCTCTAACAATCAGAAGAAATGGAAGCAATTACTACTCTTGAGGAAAGAATCTATACATCCCAGGAGCAGGATCTTAGTATTGAACAAGAACCTGGGGATGTCATTATTGAGGACACTCACAACCCTATTGCTTCCAACCCACTTCCACATGATAGTGAAATGAGCGACACCCTTGAAAGGTTTAATTTGGACGACGAACATTTGGGCTTATTCCAGGACACGCACACCAATGATATGCAGCATGAAAGGCAATCAATAACTAAGGCTGCTTCTGATCACATTCAAGAACTGGAATGGATATCAAGGATGAATGCCGAACTGCTCACACCCTCTTTAACCCTCTTCCCTACCCCGCACTTGAGCGATTTCAACTCCTATAGAACTAGCTTTCTGAAATCTCTGCTCACACTTTTGATTAATGGGGTAATATCCAGATCAATGCACCCTGTGGTAGAGTGGCAAGTTTGGATCGACGCTTTTCCATGTCAGCCCATTAGTCTTAGGATATGTTTCGTCGCACTCTCTGTACCCCACACATATTTACGTGAGGAGCATTTGCCTCCTCGTCGTACACTCTCGGAGGTTACTACTCATGTGTATTATGTAAAACCTCTACAAATAGCTCAGGAGTACCCTTTTTTCACATGCTTCCGGCGAGTATTTGGCCTCACTATCCATCACCAACTTGCCAACGTCTTGGGTTACTTACTCGCCAGGCCAGGTTTGTTACGTATCTTCTTTTGGTCTCCTTTTGTTTCCCTTCTAGAACCTGATTTACGAGCTATCCCAACTCCACCTCAGGTAATATCTTTCCTTGCATTTGCTTTTCAATGAGGACATTGTCATATTTAGGCATGGGGGGGTATAAGCTAAGGTTGTTCATTGCATTTATACATATTCTACATGCAATTAGGCATCCATCTTGCATAAAAAAAAAAAATAAAACAAAAAAAAGAAGAGAGAGAAAGAACGAGATGAAATCTTTTGAGCTGAATTTCAAATATATTGAGGAGAGACACAGAGAGAAAATGTGTAAAAATTGTGCTGGTCCTAACAGTTGATTATGGAAGAGTTACCTAAGTTCTAAGCCAGAATGAATGAATAAAAAAGTCCTGAAGTGCTAGAGAAAAAGAGATAAGTGAGGAATACCGACTTTAGGCCTCCTAGGTCGGTTCTAGGGCTTAAATACTTACGTATTTGTTAAGATCTGGACTATTCCTCAAGAGGTTGAGAGAGTTGCGAGGCCGATGTATTAAGTCTAAGGCTTAAGGAGTATTCGACCTCGTTACCTACACTTTGGTTTGCGGGATTTGGTAACCTAAGCACCCAAAAAAAAATCACACACTGGTTTGGTTCAGTGCGCATAACAAAGAATAATACCAAAAAGTGTATGTTCTGAAAATGTTTTCCCAAAAAGTTGACTTAGGAGCGGCTTGAAGACACAAGTTGATTGGATGAGTTCCCGGCGCGGAGAGAAGGAATGTAAAATAAGTCCCTCGAAGATGTGTTATAACATATTATCTCCTCGATGCTTGTCTCTTAGGATATCTAAATATCTTACTGGGGCACAGAAGCATCTTGTGTTGGTTCAGATGCCATGGGCGACATTATCCGAAATGTCGATTGCCAGGGTCTGAATTCAGCTACAGAACGCCATTGGTGGCACTATCCTGAAGTGTTGAGAGCCAGGGTTCTGAGGGGTTGCCATGAGTGGTGCTATCCCGAAGCATCGATTGTCAGGGGCCCTGCAAGGATTGATGGAGGGGACAAAGAATCTGATATAGATCGTGTTTAGGGTCAATCTAATGTTGAGTTTAGGGGAATTTAAAAAGAGAGAAAACTCTCAAAATAATATTTCTCCCTCTCTCTTTTACTAAAATGCGCTGGCAAACTGAATCTAGCCTTGCTACACATATGCACAGGTGTTTTAATTGCTGGGGTCAATGAACCTCTAGGCAGTTTTTGCAGGCATTAGAAACCTTCCCGGCGGACCAAAGGTTGAGGCTGGTCAGGTCCGTATCTTGGTTGGTACTTGAGTACCTTTAGGCCTATAGTTGGTATTTCAATCTAATTTCTAGAGATGTGGCACAAGAAGGCATCCTAACAGTAAAATCTGGCCTGGAGACCTGGTCTGCTTCATATGATTTTGCTTGGGACTAGCAAAACTTAGGCATGGGTGTATTTGATAGGTCTACTATAGTGGACAAAATTAGAGCCTAAGTACATGGTCATTGAGATAAGAAGTGAATTTAGAATATCCATTATATTAACAAAATAATGTAAGAGGAAAAATCATCATTTCATGCATTGCATCATTATGGAAGGGACAATTGGAAGAAATCAGACTCAAATTAGAATGCCAGACATTTAATTTATCACAAAGGAAAGCATTCTTCACTTCCCATCTCCAATTTTGGGAAGTAGTGGACTCTATCCTAATTAGGAAATTCACCATGGGAGAGTTTGGAAATCACACACAAAAAAAAGAAACAAAGAAGAAAACAAACCTTAATTCTCTCTCTCCCTCACGTATCTTTCTCTGCCCATAATCTCTCCATTCCATTTAGAGAGTTGGAAGCCATGCCAAGACAAATGGAAAGAGAGAAAAAGGAAAAAAAAGAGAAGCTTTCCTCTCTTTCTCCTCCAATCTCTCTCTCTCATGAATATTCTCTCTCTCTTTCCTTCTCTGACTCTTTCTCTCTCGTTCTCTCTTTTTCTACTTATATAACAAGGCCGGCAGGACAAGGAGATATCTCCCCTTCACAGGGAGGAAGCCGCCCATCTCCACATCCCCTCTCCACAGGCAACCTCTACACCGTGTGCTACCACCACCGTAAGCCTTCATCGCTGACGACTGCAACCTCCCACCACCGCGTCTCGCCTTCGACGACTCCATCACCATGAGCCTTCTCAACATTCGACAGAGGGGGAAGGACTAAGCCGTCCAACCCCTCCAAGAGACGTCCAGCCAAGGACCTCACCCACGACTATGTGCCCTCGACCGTGACTCCTCACGACAGCACTCACCATCAACTGCGAGATGTCCACGACATCATCTTCCTTCCCCACCAACCGTGCTCGTCCTCTCCACAGCCACCACTGTATGACTGCAACTTCCACAACAAGAGGCGAGAACGCCCTCCACCCTCTCCCTGAGCCAGTACACCCTCCTTGGTGCAACCGTAGCAGTAGTAGACCCGCATGCGAGCCTCACCACGCACAACCACGCCCTCCTGTGCAACCATTCACGCTCGCTCACAACAGACCTTGCACGTCCTTCTTGCTTAGCCACAGCAGCGGCACCACACCAGACTGCGACCTCCTCGCTTGCAGCCCGCGCGGCCACACGTTACCAGCCCTCGTGTTCGACCACGGTCCCGCAACTCGCAGTAGGTTGTGCCCCTTAACCCCTACGCGCGTAGGCCGCAGCTGTATGACCTCCCTGCATGCCCTCTTCACGCGCGCACACAAGCCCTTGCGTGCACTCTTTCACACGCGTGCACGCTCGCGTGCCACCGCTAGTTCTTCTTCTTCTTTGTCGGCTGAAAGAACCTAAAGCCACGAAAACGCAGCCACCACCATAGGCCGAGATTCTTCATGCTGTCAACGCCAACGCGCCTGCCTCAACCCCACGAGCACCACCGCAACCTCTGACGGGCCGACATCAGCCCACGCGCATGTGTGGACAGCCACTGCCACCAGCCATCCTCCTCGTCACCAGCGTCAACTCAGGCTGCCGTTCGGAGTGCCACCACCACCACCGAGTTCCCCTCTTTGTGGTCCACCTTCACCGAAGCTTTCGCAGCCAGCGGTGGCCTCAAACATGCGCACTATTAAGAGGAACACATCCTCTGTTTTGGGTATAATTTAAATTTACATTCAATTCCATTGTCAACTTTTGAATTTTGATTTTTGGATTATTATATTGAGGTGGAATTATATCAGCATACTTATACTTTCTCGTTATCATTCAGTGCATGTTCTTTTTCACTTGCGATTGCATCAAATTGTGGTTAAGATTTACGTCATTCCTCGTACGAATACCGTTGGAAATTACATGAGATGTCACTAATGATCACATCTTTTAATGAATATTTTATTGAGGAAAAACTACACTCATAACCTTACATTCTCTAGTTAGTGTGTGCATCTTTCTTCTCATCTCGTCTCGAAGCAGATTGGGGCACAAATTCCATACTTGATTGGGCAGATATAAAGGGAAATATTCGTGAATTTATTGCATCTATTCCTCGCTGTGGATATGACCTAATCCATCGTGGTTAGTTTTATTGATAAATATTTATGTTCGGGTTTCTTTTCCATCACGTGATTTCATTGCAACGACATATTTTTTTGACATTATTTCTGCAAGCGAAAAAAGCCCATTCACTGTGCATTGTGCATGGGTCTGATTGGGCCCATTAACGAGCCGTGAACCGATTAAAATACACCTAATTAAGGATTAAGGTGGCCCTAGCAGAGGTCTGGTCCCACCCTTAGGGGTGCTGTATATCCCTCGAAAGGGTTTCCTGCCAATTAACCCATTTTGGATCAAAAAATTATTCTGAACAGGTCTAAAGCTAAGAAGAGAAGGCTTCGGAATTTGGCTAAGTATTGGCCAAGACCCCTCTGTGCTCTGTGCTTGTACATAAGTATAGTGTGTAGCCTTAGTATAGAGTCTATGTGCATGTGTGTTATATATATATATATGTGTATGTGTGTGTACGTAGTATTGTTTGAGTTTTATTTTGTATATAAATAGCATTAGAGCTTTAGTGATAAATATATTCGTCACTGTACATAGTATTATATGTTAGTAAAGACCCTAGTTTTGCTTTAGCTTATGTAGATAGTTTTTCTAAGGTTTTAGTGACACTTTCGTACGTCACTGTAGATGCATTATATGTTATTGTAGATATTAGTAAGTAAAGTTAAGTTAGTATAGTACATATAATTACTTATTATTGTATATAGAACTAAGTATTAATAATATAAGTTAAAAATAGATAATATAGAGTATTTGTTTATGGCTTTCGATGCTTATTTGTTGATAAATGTTTTCAAGCATTATAATTCATTCTTGTGTTTATAATTGATTTATTCTTTGATTCTTTGATTTATTCATTCATTGTTGTACATAAAATCAATCTTTTTGGAATTAAAGAATATTATTGGACTTGGAGAGTAATATATTTCAATAACTGCCTTCCAGTGAACGACCTAGAATAAACTGGTAAAAATTAGGTATATAAATAAAATTGGCGCGACAACGGTTTGTATTTGTGACATATACTACAACATCGACGATTTAAAACCCCTTTTTCATACGAACCGGTAGTTGATCATATTTTTGGTGTCGTTGCCTGGGATAAAAGCTCGACAATAGTGCTTCATTGTGATTGTTTGACGAATGTCGTAGAAAGTCGATTATTTTTTGTGCTGTTGCCGGGGAGGTAACTCTCTAAACCCCAAAATTATTCTTTAATTCTTTATTTGTATATATTTTTCTTTGTATATAAACATTCATTTATTCATTCAAATTTTTCATTGTATAGAGATTCTTTTATTCTTTTATTCTTTTTGTATATGCATTCTTTGATTCTTACTAATCATTTGTTGTTTTTGCAGCACTTAAGGAGTAGGAGTAGTGTCTTCTTCCAGGCGGAGATCTTCCTAGCGAATTCGCTGCGCTTCAGACTCGACTTCCTAGAGGAGTTGTTCCATGGAGCTACTTTCTTTTTTTTTTATTAGATTAGTATAGTAGTAGTATAGACTTAGGTATATTACTTAGGATATTTATTAGGCATAAGTTGTGAGTGCTTGTTCTCACACACCTATTTGTAATAATTTGGACTCTCTTTTGGACTCTCTTTATCTCTCTACTCACATCTCATCGACGCAATTTTTCCATTCGCAGGTTTTACGTATCGATTTCTTTTTTTTTTTTTTGGTTTTTGTTTGTTGCATTAGAAAAAAAATACAAAAAAATTATAAAATCAAAAATACCAAAAATACCTCATCCCTTATCTAGCAATAGCATCTATTAGGCATCCATACTTAGGTTGCATTATTCCTGCTAGATTTCAATTTCAAGTCAATTGCACAATTGTAAAATTGCTGGAGTCAGGTATGCATTTCTATCTTCCTTACCTCTTGCCATCCTTGCATTTGACTTTAAACCTAAAAAGACCATCTCTTGTTTTGAAAAGAATTAAAAAGTGAGGCAAGCTACATAGAAAATATCTTCTAAATACTCAAATCAAATTCAAAAGGAGACAAAACTTGTTTGAAACCCTATCTGTGTTTTCACCAAATGCTGTGTTGATTGCTATCATGTACACAACACGATCACATAAGTCACAAGTACATAGGTTTCTATCTCATCTCCTTGTGCAACTACAGGATCTGGATTCGCATGCCAATCTTATCCAGATTCCCAGTGGATTTAGAGGTCTACACTCCGCTAGGTTATCTTTAGGGTGCATACAATTGTTTTGAAATAGTTGTTTGCGTAGTACTATTTTGCGTAGCAGACCCCAGGAAAAGAATTCGATTTCTCTCGCTTGATTGTTAGATTGGTCTTTGATTTATGAGATTGATTGAGATTTCTGATTTTTGTGATTGAGATTGAGATTTTCCTTTCTTGAGTTGTGATTGTTTTTCAAAACTCGTTTTAAAAAATTGACTCAATGGAAAGTAGGAGATCCCAAAATCCTAAACTTGTACCTCCTTTGGGTGCTATGCCCAAATTACTACTTCCACTTTACCTTCTATTCGCGAGAGAAATCGAGGTTTAAAAACATTACGTTGTAGTATAGTCGAAATCTCTTTGAAAATAAATAATATTTATTACTTGAATTTGAAAGTCCGAGATCGAACACAGGGAGTAATATGAATTCACACACTAATCTCAAATAATGGAAATGAGCACAAGAATTTAAACCAAATAAACTACTAAAAAATTATAATCAATGTAGAACATGAGTATACAAGAGTTCAATCATGATAAAAAGAAATCTATAACAAAATAATGGTGCTTTAGATCATCAATTATTTAGTATAGTTATATGTAAACTAAAGTAATTAATAATGCCATAGTAATCAAGATCAAATATCCACAGAGTAGCTTGAATGCTACAGTAATCAGACGTCTCCTTTGGAGATCAGACGCCTTAAATGACCTTCTTCTTTGTTTCTCCTTTCTCTTCTCTCACTTTTTCCTTCTTCCTTGGCTTCTCTTTTCTTTCTCTTCCTTCTTGTCTTCAAGCCTTCTTCTTCTCTTCTTTCTTTCTCTGCTTTCTCTTCACACACAAGCCTCCTTCCTTTCCTCCTCTTCTTTTCTTTCTTTCTTCACACACAGAGGGCAACCATCTCAGATTTTGGCTAAGTGTCACACGAGGAAAACCCTCCCCTGGCCCACGCGCTCTCTCTCTTTCTCTCCTCTTAGGTTTCACCACTTAGGGTAGTCGGGTAATCGGGTAAGCGTGCACCCGGGTCTAGGTTCACCGGTGGTGGGTGGTGATCAAGGAGTGATAACTTAGGTGGGTCGAGTGCACCAGGTCTGCGGGGGATATATCGTGGATGAGGCACATGAGGGTGCGAGGGACCTCACCCCCTTGTGACTTGAGGCACTAAGGCCTAGGGAGAAATTCAATTTATGCGCCTCTGTCGCTTCGTCCGTTTCCGATGTGGGACTAATCCCACACCTCTTCTTCACGCATCTCCAGGGCGACTTCCCTAGCCAAATTGAAGTAGCAGCGAGGCATGTTGATGCTAATTGAGAGCCTGGAGACCTGGGGCACGTAGGTCTGCACCACCTGGAGGTGATGCCTAGAGCGGAAGACGCAAGAACACCTTTAAGGTTGCATGAAGCTCCATCAATGGCGGAGAAGCCGTGGAACCTGAAATCCACAAAACGGCCTTTCGGCCATGTTAAATGAGTTTAGAGTCTTCGTTAGATGATGGTGAAGGTGGTGGAGGCAATTTTGTGGTGAGTCAAGGCATGTGGCGGCTTGGCGGAGGCAGAGATGGCTGGTGGAAGTGGGTTTGTTTGACGAGTGTTTTAGGTGGATGGGAAGACGAATAGATAGAGGGCTTTTGTAGAGTGGAGCACGGCAGAGCTTATGGAGGTGAGAGCGGTGCGATTCGTGCAGTGGAGCGGCTATTGGGCGTCGCCAGAGCTTCGCCGGAGCGAAAGAAGATGGAGGGGGAGACGTGTGGTCGGTGGTTGTTTTGAGAGATAGAAGTAGGGAAAAAGGAGGGAAGGATAGGGAACATTGGAACCTAATCTAAGGATGAAAGGGGGAGATATTCCCACTCTAGTGTGATGGTCGGACGTGGGGAACATGAACCTTTGAAGGGAGAGACGACGACGAAGGGGTCTGGACGCCTTTGATGTGGTCGTCGAGAGGTGGAGGAAGTTGGGGAGAAAGAAGGTGCTCCCAGGTTGGTTGTTGAAAGATCGTGGGACGACAGGGGGAGGAGTTCGCCAGAGCTAGGTCGAAGGAGGCCAGAGTAGGGTTAGGAAGAGGGTTTTGTGGCCAAATCCTAGCTAAAGAGCACGATCGTGCCCTGGGGATCCTTCTATAGGGTTCATAAGGGGGTTCTGAGCTTGGAAGCCAAGCTTCCAAGCTAGGAATTGTTGCCGGAGTAGGAAATCCAAATGTTCCATGAGTTTGCGTTAGGATTTGGGCGAGAATTGGAGCCCAAGATGCGGCACAAATTGTAGGGAAATCTGTCAAGAATCTCCCTTCCAATTTTGGAAGGGATTCGCCAATCAATCAGGGAAAAATCCCTAGTCGAAGGTCCCTGGAGTAGGATTCCTCCGCGATAATGGCGGAGGGACCTATCTGTGAAGAAGACAAAGAAGTTGGGAGGCTATTTGTAAGGAATTTAGAAGTTAAGGGTATAAATGAGATAGAAAGAGTTTGATTGGATCAAAATGCAAACTTGGTTGAGATGATCTCAGATTAAGCCCAAATTTTGGCATGAACTTAATTCGGACCCAAGAAATCCAATGGTGTAGTTAACTTTAGGTTTTGATCTCGTTTGACTGGGTAATTTATGTAAAAATCTAAATTAAGGCAAATGTCAGTCTTGGCCTCGGTTTTGGATCAAGGTGGGTTCTGATGGTCAAATTGAAGGTTCTAAATCCTAGAGAATATTTTTCTGTGAATTTTAGAGGCTTTAGGTGAATTTTATCCTGACCAGAACCTCAGTTAACTAAGCGAGTCTATTTTGAGGGTTTCAAAAGTCATTTAGCGTGCAAACCCTTTTCTACTTGTTCTAACCTACTTGTTAGACTTTTAGGACTATTTGACCCTCAATTACCCCATGGGAAAGTCCGTGATTGTACTGCATTCATGATATGATGGTAAAATTACAGTTTTAACCCGTTTTCTTATATTTCCCTCAGAATGGTTATGTAGTGACTTATGGCTCTCTGGCAGTTATGCAGAAGCATTTACTTAATTGGATCAAAATGAGCTAGTTATGACTCATGATGGTGTTCCCATCATCTTCCACATCCAATTCTGTACCTCCTAGGCCTTAAACTCTCATCCAGTACTCCATCCATCTGAGGATAATCATGATTCTGCATAATTTGAGGATTTCGAAGAACTTCCTTAACATCTCTCTACACATCATCCTCCTCCTCCACCACCACCAAACCATAGGTTTCAACCTCCTAACTTTCCCAACCAACCACCATGAAGAGAGAACCTATGCCTCATCTTCAACACCTGATCGATACACAACTTCAAATGAACACCCTTACATAACAGGTGCAACCGCTTGCACAAGCTGTTAACCTTCTAGCAAACCCCCAACCCCAACCTCAACCTAGAAACCCCTAGGCACCTCCTCAACCTCGTAGACCTCAACTACGGGATTACTACAATCTCGTAGTTGCACAACCTATACTTGTGGTATGTTATCCCGATGGAGGTTGTACTGCTGAATTGAAGCAAAACATCATTGCACTTATTCCTCACTTCCATGGTCATGCTTCTGAGGACCCTTTTTAGTTTTTAGAGTTGAAAAATCTTGCTCAAACCTTGGGTCTGCAAGGTCATGATCAACACACGCTTTTAATGAAAATGTTCTCCGTTTCATTGAAAGACAAAGCCATCTTCTGGTATAGAACCTTAGCACGGACTGCACTAATAGAAGACTGGGCTTCTTTGGAACATGAGTTTCTAAAGAAGTACTTTCCTGTAGGCTGCACTAACGCTTTAAGGCGTGCCATCACCAGTTTTACCCAGAATTTAGAACAAATGCAGGAGGCTTGGGAGAGATTCCACGAGCTTCTTAGAAAATGTCCTCACCATGGTGTCCTACGCTGGCAACATGTCCAGATCTTCTATCATGGGCTCCATGATGACACAAGAAATTTTGTAGGTGCCGCATGTGGAGGTAATCTTTTGTGTCAGGATGAGGACTCAACCTTTGAGCTCTTCGAAGGCATGGTAGAAAACTATATTAATAATGCTTCGATGAGTATGTTTAATAGAAAGTCCTCTCATTCCCACTCTCATTCAGGGGTACATGAAGCCTAATCCAGCAATAAAGACTTAGAATTAGTGGCTAGTCAGCTAGATAAGGTGGGCTTAATAGAGAAGAAAGTAAATGAAGTATGGAAATTCATATCTAAACCTTCATCATCTTCTTCTCAGTCACATGCACCTCACACTTCTCAGTTTCCCATAGGGAGGGAAACTGCGAACAATCTATCTATGACACAACCTGCTCTGCCGGATTATACTTTTTCCTATCCTTCACCAGTTGAAGGAACCTTTGTTCCTCCTTACAATGAATTCCTTGCACGTTCTGGAGCTTCGGAGGAGCTCCACGCCATTCACAATGACCCTTATTCACAAACCTATAATCCTTGATGGTGTAATCATCCAAATTTCTCATGGTCGGGAAATTCACAGAGACCTACCTATCAACAACCTTTTGCACCACACTTCACAACCTGATCCGAGCACCACCTCCACAACCACACGGGTATCCGTCGCGTGCTTGCCAGCAACCCCAACCCAGGCCTGCCCAATACTCTCAACCTGAGCGTATACAAGATGATCAGTTGGGGACTATCATGAAAGCTTTTGCTGACATGCAACAACAAAACATTGCTATGCAGTAGTGACAAGACGCAACTCTAGCTGAGATGAGAGCCCAGCGATCGCACTTGACGGAATCTCGTCAACCACATGCACTCCCATCTCAAGCACAAACTCAACCACCTTTGCAAGGTCAAGCACACTTCATAACACAAACCTTGCACGAACCTAAGCTCTATCCTGATCCTACTTCTGATTTACAACCACCTATCCTACCTAATCCTGATGATTTGTCTACGCCACAATGTGATTTAAATGCCATCACTACTAGGAGTGGTTTAAGGACATCTGGTCCACCTTTATTGACTTCTACATCTTTACCTGGACCTTCTACTTCCACTCTTCCATCTAATTCACCCCTTCCAGACTCTTCTGAACCTATGATTGATCCTCCTATTACCACTTCTGTACCTTTTCCAGAGGTCTTAGAAAAGAAGAGTGAAGATAAAAAGAAGAAACCTGTTGTGGCACCTGAGAAGGATCTACTCAAGCTCTTTGAGCAAGTCCATATAAACATCCCCTTGTTGGATGAGATTCACCACATTCCTCCTTACGCTAAGTTCTTGAAAGATCTATGTACACCTAAGCGTAAGGCTAGAATTCATAAAGGGAGTGGACCTATTGTTGTAGTGGAAAATTTACGCAAACGGAGTTGAGTTTTGAAAACCCGTCATTGTTGTGCGATTTACGAGAAAAATCATCAACAGATAAATTTAACAGAAACTCAAAAAGAATTCTAAGTCGAACATAGGGAGGTGGAGGTTTGATTAAAAATCGCGTTTGTTTTATTTGTCATGAAGCAGATTAGCCGGTCGAATTTAATCTAAACTAGCTATCTATTTAAAGAATAAATAAAAGAAGAAAGAGAGAGAATATGACAAATAAAGAGAAAACAAAGATAGAATAAACATAGATTTCATTACCATAGAGCAATGTTTATTACAACTACTTGCTACACTAGAAGGCAGGAAATCTACACTAGAAAGCAGGAAATCTACACAAGAAAGTGGTAAAAGAAGGTGGAGGGAAGTTATCCTCCTCGACGGCTGCTTGGAGGATGAGCTGCAATAACGGAGCACCTAGACGAAGGTGGTGAGATTCAAGACGAAGAAGAACGATGGACTATGGAGAACGGGGTAGGACGATGTTGTAGCGTGATACGCTTCTCGAATCCTGGTGAGAGGACCATCGTGGGATGCTTCACAAAGGATGTGAGTAGGTGGAAAAATTATATTTTAAACTCTAATGGGGCATCCCAAGTTTGGGATAAGCTCTTAGAGCTTTGGAGGGGGTGAGAAAAGAGAGGAAGGGATGAAAAAAGTGTGGGGGTTGTAGAGCTATTTATAGGTGAAGTTTGAATGGGCAAAAAAGTCATTTTTAACCTTAAAACATTAATGCAGGGTCTTTAGTGACGGATTTATTTGTCACTGAAGCCCTGAACGTGGGCGACGTGTTTGCGCCTTCCTGCCTCCTCACACTCAACGCATAAGCCATGATCTCGCGATCTCAGTCGTCCGATCGCAAGATTAGACGACTTAAATGCATCGCACTTGCGCTTCATCGTGCGCTTGTGCGTGCGATGGTGCGTTGGATCTCGCATCATCGCACGCATGTGTGATCGTTGCCCATCCATCGCCCCATGTCGCCCGCATCTGCATCGCTCACGCTTCATCCATTGGTGGAATCGAGTTGCTTCTGCGCCCGCGCCTTGATTTGAGGCACGCGGGGGCATGAACCCGTGACCTCAGCTCCACGGAAGTGCCTTCGCCCAACACGCTGCATTTGTGTTTGAGGCACGTGGATGGTTTTATGCTTAGCCAATCTTGGTCGTTGGATCTTTATCCAACGGTCAAGATCTCTCATCACAAGAGCCTTCAGGAGTCGAGTGGAGGGGTGCAGTCGGGTATGGATGGTTGGGATGGTGCCATGTGGCACCATCTTGACCGTCCATCTTCATATGCTCTTAGGTGGTGCCACGGATGTCGGATTGAATCATTTTTTGTGTTGTTGGGCTACGATCGTCAATCCGAACCTATCCGTGCGATTGGATTTGTCATCTAAGGTACGGATTTGCACCACCTTGGCTCTTGACCTATGTTCTTTCTCGGACTGCATCTAATGCTACGAAAGTTCGATCGGGGTGATCTTGGAGTTGTTGAACTCCAATCATCACCTTGATCAAATCTGTACGATTGGATCTTCAATCCAAGGTCCCGATTAAATGTCGCGTTGTCCCTGGCCACCAAGAAGAAGAAATTACTATACAATTTGTCCAATTTGGCCTAAATGCATGATGATGCATGTTATGCAATATTTACAATGCATGATGCTTATATGATACTAAGAATATACATTAATAGGCATT
This sequence comes from Thalassia testudinum, assembly GCA_037157565.1. Classification (NCBI taxonomy): domain Eukaryota; kingdom Viridiplantae; phylum Streptophyta; class Magnoliopsida; order Alismatales; family Hydrocharitaceae; genus Thalassia; species Thalassia testudinum. Next base: position 155,840,570 of record JAZHRO010000031.1, read on the forward strand.
TTTGGCTATTCAGATGTATGCACATCACCTATCATTCTCTCAGAACAAGTGGGTTTCCTCATTTCAAACCTCCCTATTAAGAAGGACCCAGGCATTGTTCTTCTCTCCTATATGATAGGTAACACCACATTTAATAGAGCACTACTTGATCTAGGTGCTTCCATCAATCTTATCCTAACCTCCCTACTAACACATTTCGAGGTTGGCAATTTAAAGCCAACCGAGGTGTCCCTGCAATTAGCTGACAAATCAGTTAAGACACCTCAGGGAGTGTTGGAAGATGTGATAGTGCGGGTCAAGGACTTTTATTTTCCTGTAGATTTATGGTCCTTGACATGGAAGTACCTGAGGATATCCAAAACACACCTATCATTCTAGGAAGGCTTTTCTTGGCTATGACTAAAGCAAACAACAATTGCGAGGAGGCCCTTATAGAACTAAAATTTGGAGATCAGAAAATGAAAATTGATATTTTTCAGGCCCAAAGGGGACCATCCTGTAGTATGATTGAGAAAATCTGCTCCTTGGATTCATTGGATAAGTTGGTTGATTCACTGAATTTAGAACCTCAATACCCTTTGGACTCTGGCTTGACTTCCCCTTAGACACTAGCATTAGAAATTGAGGACTTGCCTCCTATCCCCTTAGTGTCTCTAGGATCTTCTAGGATCTCCACACCTGCTCCTTCACCTGATCTTGTACCAGTTGAACTCAAACCTCTTCCTGACTCTTTGAAATATGTCTTCTTAGGACTTGATCAGACTTATCCTATGATTGTTAACTCTCTCTTATTGTTTGATCAAGAATCACGACTCTTATCTGTTCTGAGAGCACATAGTCAGGGTATAGGATGGAGCCTTTCTGACTTGACTGGCATTAGTCCTTCTTATTGTACACATAGGAATTTTACTGAAGAAGGATCTAGACCTACTAGATAGCCACAACGTAGACTGAATCCTACACTTCAAGAGGTGGTTAAAAATGTGATGATCAAGTGGTTGGACAATGGAATTATTTTCCTTATTTCTAATAGTCAATGGGTAAGTCCTATTCAAGTTCTGCCTAAGAAGGATGGACATACCATCATAACCACTGACTCTGGAGAAGTCATCCCTATATGGATTGCTAGTTCGTGGCGAGTATGTATTGACTACTATAAACTCAATCAAGCCAAAAAGAAAGATCATTTTCCAGTGCCTTTCATTGATCAGATACTTGAAAGATTGGTTGGGAATTGATTTTTCTACTTTTTGGATGGTTACAATCAGGTTACAATCAGGTGCAGAGTCAGAAAAAATCAATACGTCCCTTCTTTTTCTTCTCCCAAAGATGGTAGGTGTAGAGTCCCTTTTTGATTTTAGGCCCATTACATTGTCGAATATTATTTACTTATTGATTGGGTAGATACTGGCTAATCTTATGAGAGAGATCTTGCAGCCACTCATCAGTCTGGTACAGTCTGCTTTTTTGAAGGGTAGGTCTCTATAGGAGTCTTTTATCCTTTCCCAGACGATGGTGTCGGGATGGGTGAGGAGAAGGAAGAAAGCCTTTTTGTGCAAGGTAGATTTCTCCAAGGCGTATGACTCGATTTCTTGGCCATACCTTTGGGAAAATTTCTGGAGGCAAGGCTTCCCAAAGATGTGGATTCAGTGGATTAGACGGTGCACAACTACCTCATCCCTTTCGCCTCTCATTAATGGTCGTCCAACGGACCGTTGGATCCAGCTGCAAAAGGCATTAAGCAAGGGTCCCCGATTGCCCCTTTGGTAGTCATTTTGGCCATTGACACCCTTGCCTATTTTGCTTTTAAATCTTGCTCTGGTGGCCTTATCCATGGGTATACGCTCTCATCACAGAGAGCTTTGATGCCCATATTGCAGTTTGCTGATGACATTGTCTTCTTTGTGGGAGGGGAGTATGAGGCTATGTTGACATGCAAGATCGATGTTTTAAAAGATGCATCGTAGTATAGGTTGAAATCGCTCGAAAACAAATACAATTTATAACTCGAATTTGAAGTCTGAGGTCATTCACTGGGAGTAAGTAGCAATTAATTTCAAAGATCACAATATCACCACAAATATAAACAATTATAACAAGCAAAATAATCAGAAATGATATATCAGATAACTCAAGTTTGAAAGTGCAAAAAGATTAGAGTAAAATAGTGATTTGAATTACCAAATTACTCTTTAAGTTTTACAAGAATTTAATATATGAATGTAAAGCTCAACCACAATATATATCAACTCCCTTTAGAATATCAGACGACAGAACAGGCTCTCAGATGCCTTAACCAGCAGAGGCAAAGGCCTCTTCTCTTCAAGCCTCAGGGAGAGGCACAGCAACCATGCACAACAGAGGCAAAGGCCTCTTTGAAATTCCTATAGTGTTAGAGAGTTAGAGAGCGAGGCAAAACCCTCCCCCTTCTCTCTCTATTTCTTCTCTTCTCTCTCGGAAACCCACTCAATCGGATCTCTAATTGAGTAAACAGGTAGGTAATCGGATCTGGCCAGACTTGAGTGGTGTGACCGCTAGAGAGACGTGTGTTGGGCATGCGTGGGGAGGACCTCACCCTCGTGCTTATTAAGGAAAAGTGCCCATAGCACGAAATCCTTTTGTACGCTGTGGAGCGGTCTGCACTCTACGATGTGGGACTATCCCATAGGGTCTTCTTCTCGCAAAGTCACACACCTGTAGCAGAGGGATGTCATTGAAGAATCAGGCGTGTGCTGCTGGTCTTGCTTAATTGAAACCCCAGCCAAGCTTCTGGATGCAGTCTACATTGAGTAAAATTCGTAGCAGGTTGAATGAGTGTCATGAGGAGGTTGATCGAGTCGAAGAAGATGAAGGCGACGGCGGTTGTTCGGCGGAGTACCTAAAATCAAGAACACGAGTGCTAAGCCCTAATTAGAGCGCTCAAAAGCTTCTCCGTGGCGAGGCAAACTCAACGGTGGTGGATGGAGGGCGTATGGTGGTCGGAGAGTGGCTGTCAGTGACGGAGAAGACACTGTGGAAGTGGGTTGGCTGGTGGAGCGATGGAGAGGGTGAATTTCATAATTGATAGAGGGCCTTTGTTGAGGAAGTCACGATGGAGCTAGTGGAGATGGTAGTGGCGAGGTTCATGTGGTGGAGCGAGCTGGAGGCATTGCCAGAGCGGAGGGAGACGAAGTGCGTGAGGGCGGTAGCGTGGTCGATTTGGAGTGCGAGTGTTGAAGCGATCTATCAAGGGTTTATATTATCGTCGTCGTAGTTCAACTCCTGAATCGATCGAACAACAAATACAATTTATAACTTGAATATAATAAGTCCGAGGTCGAGCATAGGGGGCAAATATGGAATTCACACACTAATCTTTAATTAAAATCAATGGGCACAATTAATTAAGCATAGATATTCAATGAATAATAACCTATCACATTATTTATTCAATGTATCTAGATATTACATGGAATAAAAAGAGGAGAATAAAAAATAATGGTGATTTAGATCACCACTAATCCTCTTAAATGAGAATTATTCAATGAGAATTCAATTGTAAACTATAGTACTTAAATTATTCAACAGTAACATACATAATGCTCAATCAGACGCTAAATACTTAGATGCTATAGTGCAAAGTCACCGTTTATCTTCTTTAGCTTTTCTCTTCCTTCTTCTTTCAGAGCTTCCCTTCTCTCTTTCTTCTTCTTCCTTCTTCTCTCAGCATGCACAGGCCTTCTCTCATTCTTCCCTTCGTAGAACAGGGGAAACAATTCCTCAAAATTTTCTAAATGTCGCATAGGGACACTTCCTTCAGAGAGCAAAAACCCCCCTCCCCCATGCTCGCTCTCTCCTTCTTGCTTTCTCTCTCTCAAGATCCAAGCTTATCGGGTTATCGGGCATGCACGCACCCGGGTCCAGGGCTACTGGCGTGGGTAGTAGCCGAGGAGTTATAGGTTAGGTCGGGCCGGGTATGCGGGTGAGCGGGGACCTCACCCCCAGTGTCTAAGGTGAAGAGCCGGTGTGACAAAAACAACTTAAGCGCTCTTCTGCACCTGATGTGGGACTAAATGTCCCCTTGTTCTTCGCATGCGTCTGCTACTGGAGTGGCTTCCAATTGAAGTTGAAGGAGCTCTCGATGCTCCCAATTGGAGGCCTAGATCGCTTCCTAGGATGAATCCACAGTGCCTGGAGGGTGTAGCCTGGAGCGTTCGTGGCCTGGAGCTTGAAGAATGAAGACGGCGATGGCAACGGTGGCGGAGCTCCGGCGAGAACCTGCGATTTTGAATACGGGCTTGAAAGCCCCAGTCATATGGCTTAAAGGCTTTGCCCAAGCACGACAAAGATGGTGGTGGTGGTTTTGTAGTGTGAAGGTGCATATGGTGGTGTGTCAGAGTCAGAGGAGCGTGAAGATGGGTGAGTTTGGTAGGATGGTAGATAGGTCGATAGGCCCAATAATGTTAGGGCTTTTGTTCTAGGGGCCACGACGGAAGTTTTGGCGGCGCTGGTGTGATGTTTGGTGGTGTGTGGTGGTGGCACAGGCTCGCTGGAGCCCTTGCCAGACTTGGGGAAGATGGAGGGGGAGAGTGTGAATGGTGGTGAAAATTGGAGGATAAGGGGCCAGGGAGATTAAGGAGGAGGAGAGGAAAAGGCTAAACCTAGTTATAAGACAAAAAGGGAAAGGAAGCCCACGCCAGTGTGATGGCCGAACGTGGGGGAGATGAACTCTCCGGTGAGGTGAATGACGACGAGGAAAGTTCGAAAACGATGGAGATGAACCCTCCGGTCACCGTCGAAGGAAGGTGGGGAGGACAATTGTGCCTCCAATTTGACTGTTGGAGGTGCGGATGAAGGAGAACGAGGAGGGCCATTGATGACTCCATGTTAATGGACTATTATTATGCCTAAGTAATTCAATTCTAACATTATATGTTGGTTAATAATCACATTTGTTCATTAAATAAGTGCATGCATCATTACTTGAGTTTTTATCTATTTTATTGCATTTTATAGTATGTAATTATTTTATGTTTTGTTGCAGGAATAATATCGGGAAGAAGAGGGAGGAGGATCAAATGCAGAAAAGAACAGGGGGGTGGAAAGATATCCCCCCCCCCCCCCCCCCCCCAAATATCTCCACCAAACCCAACAAGCGCCGGCTAAAATTAGGAGGGAATTTTGAAAATCCCTTGAAGGGCGGAAGAGAGGAGTTAAGAGGAGGCAGAGCATAGGAGAGGAGGGTCATCTTCTTCCTCCCTCTTGAGGGGATAGCCATCAATCGTGCAACCGTGCGCCCTCCACCACAAACGCCCTTCCAGCCTGCACTCCACCTACCCTCACCGCACGCCCTCCATTGCAGGCAACCGCTACAGGCACGCTCGCCTCCAGCACCATCTCTGCTCCTACACCTACATCATCGCGCACCCGCACCACCGCCTGCCCTTGCACTCCCGCAGACACCATGCCTCGCAGGCGCTCAGTGCCCTTGCGCGCCAGAAGCTACTGCACCTTGCGCCCTTGCGCCTTCTGCCTGCAGGCGTCCCTTCAAACCTGCAGGTCCACAGCCACGCCTTGCAGGCGCTGCAAAGGACCACCACCAGTGCCTTGCACGCGCGCGAGCCCAACGTGTAGCCGCAGGCACGCCACAAGCTGTGCGCACACCGTGCGGCAGAACCAAATGCCGAAGACACACCTCCACCGTCCGGCCGCCACGCCACCTCCGTTACGACGCCCATTCTCCAGTGTGCCTCCATCGCTCATAGGCCGGTAGAAGGCGCCTCCTCCACGCGTGCAGAGAAGAGAGAAGGAAAGCACTCTGTTTTCCTTAGCATTAAAAATTACCAATCGTGCCATTGTGGAGGAACACTGTTCATTTATTTAATAAATTAAATTATTGAGGTGAATTTGCATAGCCATCCTTCTTTTTAATCAAAATTACTTGCATATGCATATCTCTCATGAATGATTTAATTCATATCTTATATATTATGGTGAACATGCTATATTCGAGAAATTAGTATTTATGGTGTTTACCAGTATTAAGATCATTACTTTACATGATATTATATAGTGGTGATTTTGCATATGCACCCTTGTATTCTTGATTAATTAGTTGAAGCAAGAAATTATGTTAAAAACATGTGCACCAGTTAGTATGCATACACATTGAGATTCCCGAATAAACGAAGCACAACGCAGTAGTTTAAATAGGCTAATTCCTCCCTGTGGAGACGACCTAACTATTCGTGGTTAGATTCTAAAAATTAAAATATTTTGAAAAGCGATTTTCTACCACGCGATTAAATACGACACATCATTTTATGTTAAAGTTTTCAACGAAAACAAAGATCACGCTTTTAGTCACTGGAGCGTAGGTTGGAGGAGGCTAGAGATAGGGAAAAGGAATATTTTTGAGGCCAAACCTAGCTAAAGAGGTGAGGTTTGCATTGCGGGTCCATTTATAGGCCATGGGGAGGGGTTTCAAGCTTGGAAACTAAGCTTGTAACTCCACATTTTTCGTACTAGTAGGACATGTGAACCTTCAAAAGGTTCGCATGAGGATTTGCGGGTGATTTAGAATTCGTGTATGGGCTCATGTGGAAGGCAATTTCAAAAGGAATCTTCGATTCAAATTTGATAAGGTTTGGTTGAGAATCGAGTGAGAAATCCTCAATCGAAACTTGATGATGAAGGTCTGACCTTCCAAAAATGATGCGAGGACATTTTTGCAAAGAATGATGATAAAGTTAAGGACCTGATTATAATTATTTCGAAAGTTAGGGGCAATGTGTGAGAGAAAAGAGTCAGACAGGATTGAAATGTAAACTAGGTCAAGGTGATCTCTGATTGGGCACAAATTTTGATACAAACCTGATTTGGACCCAAGGAATCTGATGGTGAAGTCGGATTTAAGTTTTGACCAAGTTTGTTTGGGTAAAGTACGTATAAAGTCAAATTAGGACAACTGTCTATTTGAGACTCTATTTTAGGTCAAATTGGGTTCTAATGGTCAAATCAAGGATGCCAAACCCTAGAGAATATTTTACTATGATTTTCAAAGGGTTTAGGTGAATTTTATCTTGACCAGAATCTTAGTTAATTAAGCAGATCTGTTTTTAGGATTTCAGATGTCATTTAATTCTCGTAAAGCTTGAATACCTATTTATGTCTGCATGGACCCTCTTGTTAGAGTTTAATGCATATTTAACCTTTAATAAACCCTTGAAAAAAATCATGGTTGTTCTACATTCATAATATGATGGTAAAATTACAGCTTTAACCCTGGTTTTATGTTAAGCTCTCAGAAAGGATGTGCAGTGAATTATGGTCATTTGGCGATTATATAGGAGCATTTGTTAATAGAATATGATTAAATAAAGCTAGATATGACAATGATGGTGTTATCATCGGTGTGTGAAACAGAATATTGTAGAGGAGAGAAAGCGATAGAGAGTCTCATGGACGAAGTAGAGAGGTGGAAAGCTCCGGTTATGGCTGATCGAAGCCAAAGAAGATGGAGAGGGTGGCGAGTGAAATGCCCTTTCTTTGACCAGAGAGGCATGTGATGAGGAGAGGAAAGAAATGGGCCGTCCATTTTGACTGTTGGACGGCCGGACGAGGAGAGCGGAGAAGGTTGTTGTTGCAAGGTGTGGAAGTGGCTGGAGAAGGAGGAAGAGGGCTTTTCTGAGGCCAAAACTTGCTAAGGAGGTAAGACAGAGGTGGGAGGTCTTTTATAGGGCTTAGGAGAACTTGAAGAATAGGAAACAAGCTCCATAGCTTGCTTGGGATTCAAGAAGAACCTTACTGATTTTGTAGGTTCGCACACACGAATAAGAGGGAGTTAGGAGTCGAAATTGATCCCAATGGGTTTCCTTAGGTGTGAGCATCAATCCCACCAAATTTAGTGGGATTTAATTGAGATTTGAGTAGGATTTCGTTTGGTCAAAGTTCTCCTGGAGGTCGGTTGACCTCCAATGGCGGATAGGATTAAATAGCAAAGAAGGTGAAGTAGTTAGGGGGCATTTTGCAAAGATTTCAAAATCTGAGGGGATGTTTGAGAGAAAAGAGTCAAACTTGGACCAAAATGTAAACTAGATCAAGATGATCTCAGATTGGGCCTAAATTTTGGTAAAAATTTAATTTTGACCCAAGAAATCTAATGGTGAAGTCAGATTTTGGTTTTGACCACGTTTTCCTAGGAAAATTACGTAGAAGCCCAAATTAGGGCAACTTTCTGTCAATGACTCTATTTTAGGACAAAATGGATTCTGATGGTCAAATCAAAGGTACCAAACCTTATAGAATGTTATTATATGAATTTTAAAGGGTTTAGGTAAATTTTATCTTGATCAAAACCTCAGTTAATTAAGCAGGTCTATTTTTAGGGTTTCATATGTACATTAATTCTTGAAACAAGTAAAAACCCGTTTCATTTTTCATAAACCTACTTATTAGACATTAATTACTATATGACTTTTAATAAACCCCTGAAATACCTTGTGGTTATTCTGTATTTGTGGAATGCTGTTAATTTTGCAGAAATAACCTTGTATTCTTCTCTTCTTTTCAAAACAGGACAATATGCCCTTATGACCTTTTGATGGATATGTAGAAGTATTTATTAACCTTTTTAAATCAAATTGGGCTAGTTATAGTTCATGATGGTGTTCCCATTAGGTTGCGTGCCTGAAGTACGTGGTGGAGATATTTAGAGAGATTTCAGGCCTTTAGATCAATGGTGCTAAGTCCTCCTTGGTGTGTTTTGGGGATGTGTGCAGAGTGAGAGACAGGTTATCCTAGATCCTCCAGACGCCAATTGTTAGCTTGCCAATCAGATACCTTGGGTTGCCCCTTTAGGTGAAGAAAATGAAGAAAAAAGACTGGATGGTTTTTTTCGAGAAGATGTCGGCCAAGATGACTGGGTGGTGTGGCTGCTTCCTTTCTAAGGGGGGAAGACTGGTTTTACTTGATTCAGTCCTATTAGCAATGTCTGTTTTTCTCTTCTCACTATTGAAGCTGCCTGATTCAGTGGTGAAGAAGATTGATGAGTTGTGGAAATTTCTTCTGGAAAGGCCCGACACATAATGGCCACTTCATGCAACCTGTCAAGTGGCATCAAGTGTGTACCTCTAAAAAGCATGGTGGTCTAGGGGTGAGAAGTCTCACGGAATTTAGCGACTCCTTACTACTCAAGTGGGAAGTGAAGATTCTAAGAGGGGAGGGGATGTGGTAGGAGGTGGTAAGGGACTCCTACGGTGGTTTGAGATAATTGAAAGAAGTGATTCAGGCCAGAGATTAATTGCATTTCTGGGCTTCAGTTTCTACGGTCATGGAGAACCGATGGGGGTTGTCTTTCCCCATGCTGGGAACGGGAGAACACCTTGCTTTTTGAGAAGATGATTGGAGTGGGCTTGGGAGGCTGCAAGATTGTCTATGAAGCCTTTGATAGGAAGGGAGATTCAGTGGAGGACATGTGGCACTAGGAGAATGGACAATGGCTGATACAGATGGGCAATGCACCTGCTACTAGATTGGGCAGAGAAGCTGACAAGCTAAGAGATGTTTTGGCAGCATTTTAGCCTAGAGAAGGCATTGGCAGGTTTGAGTGGAAAAGGGGACTTTACACGTCTTATATGGCCTACTTAGTCTTGTTGGAGGAGGATGCAGAGGATGTGCATGGAAGGTTCTGTGCACACCTTTGGAAGATCAAGGTCCTGTTAAAGGTCCAGGTGTTTCTCTGGCTAATGAGAAGGGAAGGGCTGATGACTGGTGCATACAGAAAATGGATCCTTGGCACACCACACGTTTGCTGCCCCTTGTGTGGTTTTGAGGAGGATAACATGCGTCACCACTTTAGTGCCTGCTTGGTTACAAACAACATTTGGTAGAGATTTTGTTCCTCTTCTTTGCCTATGTGGGATATGTTGTGGCACTCTTTTCTATCTAGTGATAGACCTTGCGTGTGCATGGCGGCGATCTTGTGGACCGTGTGGAGAGCATGCAATGATGCTATTTTTCAGGGAGGGGGGGAATGTGTGGGTTGAAAATCTGTATGCGGATATCGATTTCATGTAAAGCTTTGGGTGGATAATTTGTAACTAGGTTATTTCATTAATAAAGTAGGATGATATCTGTTTATCTGAGGCAAGATCGGTGTTTAAAAGATAAATGCTACGTCGTAGTATAGTTGAAATCGCCTTCAAAACAAATAAGAATTTTATTACTCGAATTTTAAGTCCGAGGTCGAACACAGGGAGCAAATGGAATTCATACACTAATCTCAATAACAGATGCAGTTTGAACACATTAAATTACTCAAAATCTAATTCAAATGTAAACCAGGAGTTTATGAATAAAATGTAGCAATGTTGAGAAATTGGACGTCTGATTCTATAATTAGACATCTTAAAAAGGTTTGACTCTTCTTCTTATGCTTCTCTTCTTTCTCTTCTTTGTTCTTCTTTCCTTCTCTGCGTTCTCCTTCTTGGCTTCTCTTCTTTCTCTTTCTCTGAATTCAGTCGTGCCCTCTTCTTCTTCTTCTTTCTTTCTTTCTCTGATTTCTTCTTCTTTGGCTTCTTTCCTTCTTTGGCTCTTCTTCTCCCTCAGCTTCCTCTTTCTTCTTTAGCTGTGCCTTCTCCTTCCTTGGCTATTCTTTCTTCTTTCTGCATTCTCTACTACAGTGCCTTCTCCTTCCTTCTTTCCTTTAGCTTCCTCAGCTTCCTTTTTCAGTCCTTATCCTTTCCTTCTTCTTTCTGCCTTCTCTGTTGCAGTGCCTTCTCCTTCCTTCTTTCCTTTAGCTTCCTCAGCTTCCTCCTTCAATCCTTAGCTTTTCCTTCTTCTCTGCAGCTGCACCTAAGGCTTCCTCCTTCAGCTTCCTCTTCCTTCTTCCTTTCCCTGCACACAAGTGCAAAACATACCCCTACCCGCCCCTGCGAACTCTCTCTCTCTTTTCTCTCTTAGGCTCGCTCTCCTAGAGCCAATCGAGTATTTGGGTTGGGCAAGCACACCTGGGTCCAGGTGCACCGACGTAGGTGGTGCGCGAGGAGTGCAGGGTAAACAGGTCAGGTAAGCCAGTTCCACGTAGTGGTGGGCACAGATGAGGCGGGTATGTGGGCGAGGGGACCTCACCCTGTGTTCGGAGGCAAAGAGCCTAAAACACAAATTCGTCTTATACTGCCCCGCCGCTTCCAAACTTTCCGAGGTGGGACTAAAAGTCCCACCCGCTTCTTCGCGCACGCCTGCAGGGGTCTTCCTTGATTGCTGCAACTACAATGCCTCACAAAGCCAATTATTTGGCTAAATGCATGCGTGAGGTGAATCTACGTTGCCTAGACCTGGGACCTAGAGTGAAGGTTTGCTTGTTGCTTCAAGCCAACGCTAATGGTGGCGGAGGTTCGATCCTGCTATCAAGTAACACAGCCTTGCAGCCTTATTAAACTACACAGGAAGCTTTCGCAGTGACATGGCGAAGGTGACTCGGTGGGTGGCATGGTGTGGGGCGGCCTAGGCATGTGTGCCTAGGTCGGTCTGTGGGCATTGTGATGGGTCTGTTCAGGGGGAGATTGTGGAGGTTATGGCAGTCGATGGAGATGGGGAAGTGATCAGTGGATTGTGGTGGAGCTTCTTAGGGGTTTGGCGAGGTGGATGGATGTGTGAAAGTGACGGAGACACCTCCCCGGTGGTCTACTGGAGGTAGAGACGATGGTGGTGGTCTGCGGTTGTCGAAGGGTAGAAACAGAAATAGAGAGGGAGAAAATAGAGAGAGGAGAGAGGGGAAGAGATTTAGCCTAATTTAAGGACAAAGGGGGGCGAGATGGAGGTTGGCGCGTACTTGCCGCTGCCGGAGACGAAGGTGCTAGTGAAAGGGGATGGCGACGATGAAGAGGCTGCAGGTGTGTGCGCAGGTATGGCGCGACGCGGAGGAAGGAGGCAGAGATGTCTCTGCCACTGGTATTGTGGCAGAGCAACGAGAAGAGGGACGAGGAGTCGCTAGATCTCACTAGATGCTTGGCCGGAGGAGAAGCGACGAAGTTGAGGGTTGTTCTCCAGCCAAACCAAGCTGAATCTGAGCGGCAGGGTCAGGGGGTGCTTTTATAGACTCTGGTGGAGGGCTTTGTGCTTGGAAGGCAAGCTTCCGAGCACGGGTATCTTCGTCTGAGATGGAATGTGAGAGATACCCAAATCTCTCATGCGTTCGCAAGAGAGATTGGGTGATAGTCAGGGCTTGTGATTGCGTTCAGATGATCAGGAATTCCTCAGAGAATCTTCCTTTCAAACTTTAGAGGGAGTCTCTGAGGGATTTGGGAGAAATCCCCCTTGAATCCTTGCTGAAGTAGGACTCCTCCGTTGTAATGGAGGAGGGACCTAATTGTAAAGAATGTCGAGGAAGCTAGGGGGTCTTTGTAATGGTTTTCAAAAGCTAGGAGTCTAAAGGTAATTGGGTGGACTGTTTTGCAAAGTAGGTCAAGTGAACTCCCCTTAGGTCCAAATTTTGGTATAAACCTAATTTGGACCTAAGGAATCTAATGGTGATGTTTGATTTTAGGTTTGACTACGTTTGACTGGATATTTTACACAAAAACCCAATTTAGGGTAAATATTTAACTAGGTCCCCTATTTAGGTCAAAATAGGTTCCAAAGGTCAAATTGAAGGTTATAAACCCTAGAGGATATTTTTCCATAAATTTTAGAGGGTTTAGGTAAATTTTATCCTGACCAGAACCTTGTTGAATTAAGTGGGTCTGTTTTAGGGTGACAAGAAGTCATTTAACTCCTAGATTGCACATTAACCCTTTTCTGATTGAACCAACCCACTTTTTATCTTGTTAAGATAAATTGGCCTATGTTTAGCCCTTGAGGAATCCCGTTGTTGTACTACAATGGTAAAATTGCAGTTTTACCCTTTGTTTCTTGCTTTTCTCTTAGAAGAGTTATTCCTTGAATTAAGCCTTCATTTGGTTATGTAGGAGCTTTTGTTCGCTTTTCTAGGTCAAAATGAGCTAGTTAGGGCTCATGATGGTGTTCCCATCATACCCCCATGCCTAGCTTTTGTTAGTCCCTTAGCAAAATTTTAAGGTTTTAACTTCTGTTCTAGACGATGAGTTTTTGTCACAATTTATGATAAGTGCCTTTTCTTTTTCTTCTTTTTGATTAGGTTAGAATGCCGACAGCAGGCCTAGAGGTACTCAAGTACCAACCAGGATCCGAAGCTGACCAGCTCTTGCCTCGGTCCTCCACGAAGGTTTTTAAGGCCCGCAAGAACTATCCTAAGGTTCGTTGGACTCCGTGGTTAAAGCACCCGTGCTTGAAACATTTTAGCCTCGGTTCATTTTGCAATGCATTTTTTTGTAAGAGAGGGACAAATGATTTATTTGTTTGGAGAGTTTTCTCTCTCTTTTCTTTTTATTTCTAGCTTTGGATTAGCTTCTCAACACGATCTATATTGGAGTCCTCGTCCCCATCATCAATCCTCAAAGGTCCCTGGCAATCGATGCTTCATGATAGCACCGCCCATGGCAACCCTCAGAATCCTGGCTTTCGAGATTTCGAGATAATCCCACCCATGACGTTCTGTAGCCAAATCCAGACCCTGGCAATCGACATTTTGTCATAATGCTGCCCATGGCATCTGAACCAACAGGGTGCTTATGTGCACCAAGTAGGATATGTAAATATCCTAGGAGACAAGTACCGAGGAGACGATATGTTATTACGCATCTTCGAGGGGAGTTTCCCTCCTCTTCGTGTCGGGAACTCTTCCAAATCAACTTATGTTGATCAGTCGCTCCTAATCTAGGCAACTTATTTCAGAACATTTAACGCTTTTGCATGATTTTAATAGTTATGCGCACTAAACCAGACTGTGTGTGGATTGGGGTGTTTAGGTTACCGAGTCACGCAAACCGAAGGTCAGTTAACGAGGCTGAATACTCCCTAACCTTAGACCTAATACTTAAGTTTCGCATTTTCCCCAACCTCTTGAGGATTATCTAGATCTTAACGGATACTTGAATGTTTAAGCCTAAGAGTCTAGCCCAAAAGGCCTAAGATCAGCGTTCCTACTAATCTCTTTTGTGTCTCATTAGTACTTCATTTTTTTCTTTTCCTTGATGTGGTCTAGAACTTTGGTTAATCCCTTATTATCTTACTAATGACTATCTCATTTTTCTTTTTCATTTTGTGCTCCTTTTTGGCATTTTGCTCTTTTCCTCCTCATATTTATATGGCCTCAAAATTTTCTTCCTTCCAATTTTTTTGTTCTTTTTCACAATTTTCTATTTTCTTGGTATTTTTGGCATATGTGATTTTTTTTGTGAGAATCCTTCTGACTTTTCTTGATTTTTGTATGTATGCACTTTTCCACCCCCCCATGCCTAAGTTTTGCAATGTCCTCATTATAAACGGAGGGTGTGAAACAGTGTTGGGTTTAGGGACTTCGAACATGATTTATCGGGTGGGGGAAAAGGGTTGGGAATGATTATTGCAGACGATTTCAAGCTCTGACACGTGTACCAGAGGTGGGATCGACCGTTCTAAGACTGAACTTAGGGTGCAGTAGACGTGATGTATAGATGAATAATCAGATGGTTCTCGGGTTTTTGGAATGACGGGTTACCTCCCGTTAAGCGCTAAATTCAACGCCTTCAGCCGAGCGAGAAATGGAATGGAGAGGGAGTGGTCAAATCAGCAGAGTTTTGTAAAACAAGCACCTTGATCAAGAGCCTGGTTGGTCCAACTAGGTGCTTGTTCAGATTAGTAGGCTGATGATGCAGTCCAAACTTAATCAATCTAGTAGGTTGATAAATGTAGATCAAGAGGTGTGGAACCCACCATATGTTATGGAGCTCGGATGGATGTGGAAGTATAAATTTAGGGTTTAGCTGAGTCGAATCAGCCTGGTCAGAGTAGGGATCAGTAAAATAATTAGGGAATTTTGCGGAAACCCTACAGGGGTGATCAGAAAATGATGGAGCATGGTCTTCAGTCTGATCAATGTTCAATACCCGATATAGATGTGGAGTCGAATCATTTGCAATCGGCTTAGTGAGAGGGGAATCATAATAGAAATTGAGTCCGATTACTGGTCAGGGTTGAAAATGGGTTTTGATGGGTTCTGTATGTGTGGAAGAGGTGGCTTCAATGAGAATTGTGTATGAGGGCTCTTCTAGAAAGGAGTGACATGTGTTTTCATGTAGAGAGTCCTCATAGTAGCTTTCAAAGTCAAAAGTGAATGCCTAAAGGGTGTTTATAGGATAATGGAAATTTGAGTTGAGAAAAGATTCGAATTCTGGGTTGTAGTCACTCTCGGCATTTTCTGGTTTTGATTCCTGAGGATCGAAAGAAATGACTCCATCTCACTGGAACCTGAACTTAAATCGGTGATCTCGGGATCAGGGACCTCAGAGTCGAAGTCGGAGAATGAATCGTGTGAGTTGAGGTCGTAGATTGGCTCTTTGTATTCAGGCAATAGAAGTGCTTTGAAGTCATGATAAGATTCAAAATTGTCAGAGAGTTTGCGAAAATCAAGTTCGGAATGAGATTCGAGATCATGGGTTCCACCACTGAGTAAATCACATGATGTAGACTTAGCAACCTGACTTGGGTCTAGCCTATATGTCAATTCTGAGCTTAAAAAGGTATTCTTATTTCTTCTAGGCTCAAGTTCTAGGTTGGTAGGAAAGACCCAATCAAAACCCCACTCTTCCAACTCCTTGGTTTCTGTATCATAGATTGGCGTGACTTCCGAAAAATCAATTTGTCGCTCTGGGGATGTTAGTGAGGGATATTCATCAAATAGAGGCCCAGAATCATATTCTTCATTGAAACTTTGATCTTCATTGTACGGGGCCTCGTAATCTTCCCAATAAGTTTTAGATCCAGATTCTAGGCTGAGGGTGTGGGTTGAATCACTAGAATCTAGGTTAGAGTTACCATCGAGGGTCACCTTATCAGAATAAGGGGCAGGATTTACATCCTTGAGAGGTTCAGTTCTACTCTTATCATTGCAGGAGTCTCGGAATTCTATGCTTAGTGATCCAGTTTCTAGGGCTGGCTCCAAATCGTGTTCTCCTGTGATTGGAATTTCCCAACCTAATTTAAGATCATGCATGTATTTCATCTGGGTTGGGAATCCACCACAACCTTGTGCCTTAAACCCGAGATTTGAAAAATAGGATTGATCCTCAATATTATTCCAAGATGGTTCATCTTCTGTTTGGGGCATGTATGGGTATTGCTGATCGATGACTTGTTTCAATAATCTCATCATCTCTTTCCATTTTTCAAGATCATCTTGGTGTTGTTCCCATAGTACAAGATTTGTCATGCATTGAAGTTATTCAAAGTTATGCAATTTTTCTATCTCAATGTATCCTGTTATGAGAATGTCTCGGGTTGATCCTTTTGTGGCTTCTGTTAATAACACTTGGGTATAGTTTATGATGAAGGTTGTGGTTGTTAGTATATTAACCTGATTGTCTTCTACTGGTGTTGAGGTTTTATATTCAATTTCATAGAATTCAAGGGCATCCTCAATCATCCTATCTCTCATGGATCTCTGTGATTCAGGTTTCTTTAATGGTAATCCTAAGTAACTCGGCTACATATTTGGATCAAATGGTGGAATCAAGATATAGAATCAGAATTTGGATCAAGATGTAGAATCTTGTGAAGTGATTAGATCTGAATAGAGAATCCCACTGAAAATTTATGTGTGTGCTCTAAAAGAGAAGGGATGAGGGATTGGATGTGTTTTTTTTTTTGACCCAATTGAGGCACCCAAAGGTGTTTGGATGACTATGGAGGTTCGGGGCGGATGGTACCCCTGAATCGGAAAGTCGTTCACCTGAGAATTACCTAAGCAACCAGAGAGGGAGAGTCTCGCAAAGACCCCTACATGGTAGAGCGTCCCCACGGGTTACAGGGTTTCCCCCACCCGACCTCTCTTGTCACTGAGATTCTAGGTAGACCAGAATGGGGACCTTGACCTCTTAAGTCTACCAATTTTATTTCAAAGGTGCTTTAGGGTTTCACTTGAACTTTAGATGTTTTGAGTGCAAAAGTGATCTAATTTCAAGGTTGGTTGACCCAACAAGGGGTCAACTTCGCCTATTTGTCGTTGTAGAGGTTTAGGTCCTTTCTTTTAGGGTTCAAGTGAACTTAAGAGCTTGATTTTTAGGGTTTCTCTTGGATAAGTTTTTTCAATCAAAGTTTAGTCACACCTCTTTTTGGAATAGTTGATTCTTGCTTAGAAAAGATGTGTCTCTAAAACCCTACGTTGGAATCCTTAAGTTGGCTCTAATTGGTCCAATTTAGTTGCCACAGATATGGTATCTAGGGCTCAATCAAGAAGGTGGTAGCCCTAGTTACCTTAAATGGATGCACAATTCAATTTATGTTGAAATCAAAATCAGGCAGCTTTGGTGAATTAGCTAAATATGGAAAGCAGGTAGCCCTAAATTGATTTTTACTTTGTTTTCCATTTCAGAATGAGGGGATTTAAGAGAAAGGGCTCATCAGAGATTACCTACCCCGGGTGGTTGATTTGCGCAGGAGATCTTCTCGTTGAATACCTCACAAAATCACAATAAAATAAATAGGGCAAGTTAGTGCTCAAATATAATCAAAATAATGCAGAGACTAGTGATGAATTGCGTGTTACTCCCCGGCAATGGTGCCAAAATGTTTATCGAGCTAAAGTGTCCCCAGCTACGATGCCAAAATGTTTATCTGAGGTGAGATTGGTGTTTAAAAGATAATTGCTGTGTCGTAGTATAATTGAAATCGCCTTGAAAACAAATAAGAATTTTATTACTTGAATTTTAAGTCCGAGGTCGAACACAGGGAGCATATGGAATTTATACACTAATTTCAATAACAGATGCAATTTGAACACATTAAATTACTCAAAATCTAATTCAAATGTAAAGCAGGAGTTTATGAATAAAATGTAGTAATGTTGAGAAATTGGACGTCTGATTCTATAATCAGACATCTTAAAAAGATTTGACTCTTCTTCTTATGCTTCTCTTCTTTCTCTTCTTTGTTCTTCTTTCCTTCTCTGCCTTCTTCTTGGCTTCTCTTCTTTCTCTTTTTCTGACTTCAGCCGTGCCCTCTTCTTCTTTCTTTCTTTCTCTGATTTCTTCGTTGGATTCTTTCCTTCTCTGGCTCTTCTTCTCCCTCAGCTTCCTCTTTCTTCTTTAGCTGTGCCTTCTCCTTCGTTGGCTCTTCTTTCTTCCTTCTCTGCTACAGTGCCTTCTCCTTCCTTCTTCTTTCCTTTAGCTTCCTCAGCTTCCTCCTTCAGTCCTTAGCTTTTCCTTCTCTGCGGCTACACCTAAGGCTTCCTCCTTCAGCTTCCTCTTCCTTCTTCCTTGCCCTGCACACAAGTGCAAAACCTACCCCTACCTACCCCCGCGAACTCTCTCTCTTTTCTCTCTTAGGCTCGCTCTCCCAAAGCTAATCGGGCACTTGGGTCGGGTAAGTGCACCCGGGTCCAAGCGCACCGGGGTCCAAGCGCACCGGTGTGGGTGGTGCACGAGGAGTGCAAGGTAAATGGGTCAGGTAAGCCAGGTTCGTGTAGTGGTGGGCACAGGCGAGGCGGATATGTGGGCGAGGGGACCTCACCCCATGTTCGGAGGCAAAGAGCCTAAAACACATTCATCTTATACTGCCCCATTGCTTCCAAACTTTCCGAGGTGGGACTAAAAGTCTCACTCGCTTCTTCACGTGCGCCTGCAGGGGTCTTCCTTGATTGTTGTAGCTGCAATGCCTCACAAAGCCAATTACTTGGCTAAATGCATGTGTGAGGTGAATCCGCGCTGTCTGGACCTGGGACCTGGAGCGCGACTTGCCTGGAGCGAAGGTTTCCTTGCTACTTCAAGCCGGCGCTAATGGCAGCGGAGGTCCGATCCTGCTATCAAGTAACATAGCCTTGCGGCCTTATTAAACCACACAGGAAACTTCGCCGTGACATGGCAAAGGTGACTCGATGGGTGATGTGTCATGGGGCGGCCTAGGCATGCGTGCCTAGGTCGGTTTGTGGCCGTGGTGATGGGTCTGTTTGGGGGGAGATTATGGAGGTTATGGCAGTCGATGGAGATGGGGGAAGTGATCAGTGGATGGTGGCAGAGCTTCTAAGGGGTTTGGTGAGGTGGATGGGTGTGTGGAAGTGACGGGACACCTCGCCGGTGGTTTGCTGGAGGTGGAGACGATGGTGGTGGTCTGCAGCTGTCGAGGGGTAGAAACAGAAAGAGAGAAGGGGAAAATAGAGAGAGGAGAGAGGGGAAGAGATTTAACCTAATTTAAGGACGAAGGGGGGCGAGATGGCGACTGGCACGTACCTACCACCGCTGGAGACGAAGGTTCCAGTGGAGGGAGACGGCGACGATGAAGAGGCTGTAGGTACGTGCTTAGGTATGGCACGATGCGGAGGAAGGAGGCGGAGATGTCTCTGCCACTGGTATTGTGGCAGAGCGATGAGAAGAGGGAGGAGGAGTCATCGGAGCTCGCTAGATGCTTGGCTAAAGGAGAAGAGAGGAAGTTAAGGGTTGTTCTCCGACCAAACCAAGCTGAATCTGAGCGACAGGGTCAGGGGGAGCTTTTATAGACTCTGGTGGAGAGCCTTGTGCTTGGAAGGCAAGCCTCCGAGCACGGGTATCTTCGTCGGAGATGGAATGTGAGAGATACCCAAATCTCTCATGCATTCGCATGAGAGATTGGGTGATAGTTAGGGCTTGTGATTGCGTTCAGATGATCGGGAATTCCTCAGAGAATCTCCCTTTCAAATTTGAGAGGGAATCTCTAAGGGATTTAGGAGAAATCCCTCTTGAATCCTTGCCGGAGTAGGACTCCTTTGTTGTAATGGCGGAGGGACCTAATTGCAAAGAATGGCGAGGAAGCTAGGGGGCCTTTGCAATGGTTTTCAAAAGCTAGGGGTTTAAAGGTAATTGGGTGGACTATTTTGCAAAGTAGGTCAAGGTGAACTCCCCTTAGGTCTAAATTTTGGTATAAACCTAATTTTGACTTAAGGAATCCAATGGTGAAGTTGGATTTTAGGTTGGATCATGTTTGACTAGACATTTTACACAAAACCTAATTTAGGGCAAATGTTTAACTAGGTCCCCTATTTAGGTCAAAATAGGCTCCAAAGGTCAAATTTAAGGTTCTAAACCCTAGAGGATATTTTTCCATGAATTTTAGAGGGTTTAGGTGAATTTTATTTTGACCAGAATCTTGTTGAATTAAGTGGGTCTATTTTAGGGTGACAAGAAGTCATTTAATTTCTAGATTGCACATAACCCTTTTCTGATTGAACCAACCCACTTTTTATCTTGTTAAGACCAATTGACCTATGTTTAGCCCCTTAAAAATCCCGTTGTACTGCAATGGTAAAATTACAGTTTTACCTTTTGTTTCTTACTTTTCTCTCAGAATAGTTATTACTTGAATTAGGCCCTTCATTTGGTTATGTAGGAGCTTTTGTTCTCTTTTCTAGGTCAAAATGAGCTAGTTAGGGCTCATGATGGTGTTCCCATCACTATTGTAAATGATAGCACTCCTTTCTCTTTGTCAAGAAAAAAAAACTACATTTGTGTTGTTAAGTGAAAATGACGATTTTTAAAATTCCCTTCGACTTGAATAAGTGGACAAAACCCATTCATGACAAATAATTTGCAATGGTTGTGAATAGGTTGAAAGAAGATAACTGGGTTTATGTGCTGTGCTCCAATCCATTCGAGAACTTGATAAATCAGGCCATGAAGCTTGGCATGATGATAAAGTGTTTGTGAGACACTACATCAAGCGCTACCAATTTGATTGGCGAACTATATTGGTAAGTGTGAATATCCAAGCGACATTATATTCAGGTTTGATGCCTTGGGCACTTGAAACACCACTTTCTTTACACTTTAGAATTACAAAATGAGTTTGAAAAGTTTTTTGGAAGAACACCTATTTTAGATGCAAGAGTTGTTTCTGGAGTATGGAGTGTATGGGGGGTCTTGTTTGAAGACGAGAAGCTTGATATGATCACATCATCTCTCCCCAACTTTTACACTTGGGCCCTTGACAAAGGAAACTTTAAAGGTACAATATGTGAGTTGGTAAAACATCTGCCAAGCATCTTGGACGATCTTGATGGAGTGTGTAACATTTCTACGAAAAGGAAGCATTCCTCAACCAAAGAAGCTCATGGGACAACAGACACATGGACGAGAGAGTCTCACATGAGATGTGTATCTATCCAGGAAGATTTGTGGACCTTACTAGAAGGTTAGAGGAAAGAATCTTAATGGTACTACATACTTCAACATCCATTTATACATATGATGAATAAAGATTCTGATGCACTTGACATATTTGCAAATGTTGCTTATTATTCAGGTGATCAGGATGAAGTTGAGGATGAAGAAGCTTTGTAGGTGGAGCCGAAGGCAAGTGGTTGCAGTGGGAGCCATCAAGACATTCAAAGCTTATATCTGAAATTTGCATTAAAAATCACAAGGAATTATCTTTGTTATCTTGCATCAATAGAAATTGTTTCTATTTCCAAAATATTTGGAACTGACATATTCATATGATAAATGAGTTATTGTAAGGTTTTTCCATAAGTTGCTTGGATGATTTCGAATATGTTTTCTAATACTTAGATTTCTTTGATGATAAAATCATTAATGAGAATTTTGAATTAGTGCAAAGTTGACACTCCAACTCCTATGAGATGCCTCATGTCTGGACATGAATGCCTAAGAGTGAGATTAGAAGGATAAGTTGATAATAGTCTCTTCTAACCCAATAATCAAGAACTCTAAGATAATTAGTCTCTAATCCTTTTACAGAAAGGAAATTTAGCAGAGTCATATCTCAAAAGGTGACACGATTATGTGTGAATTATGGAAGAGATCATTGGTGGATGGCAACATCTGCTAAATGACCATTCTAAATGTGATTACTTTCAAATGTGGAAAAGTCATAGATCTTTTCAAAAGTTTGATGATTTCCACATGTTAGATATGGTGTTAGTTAATTTCATGAACCATGAACACATTATATGAGATTCAATCTAACTTAGATAGTAGATCTTAGTTGGATGAATCAAAACGAGTATCTCAATGAGTAAGAAATTGCTTCTAACTCATTCCTTTAAAGCGTACCTTGGCTTGGTCTTGCCTTCTTAAGACAAGATCAAACTTAGGATAGTTCAAATGATGATTGTTATTCGCGAGAGATCGATGTTTTAAATCATTGTATCGCAGTATAGTCGAAATCTCACGAAAAAATCGATAAAATTTATACTCGAAAAGTTCGAGGTCATTCGCTGGGAGTAAGTAGGAATTCGATTCTCAAGATTGTAATTTTAAACAATAGAGATAAGAAATTATAATCAAGAATTGACTGAGAATAATGCAGCAATAGTATCAAGTGTCATGCAAAAAGAATGGAGTAAAATGGTGATTTGAATCACCAATTACTCCCTACAATAATAGCAAGTGGAACTCAATAGCTATGCAGAAATCAACTCAAATCAGCCGTCTGATTGAATGATCAGACGTCTTAAACATCTGGATGAACAATGCTCTGCTTCTTCTTCTGTGGCTCTTCTTCAACTACTTTCTTTCTTCTTCTTCACAGACCCTTCTGCTTCTCTTCTTTGGCTGTATCTTCTTTCTTCCTCTTCTTATGTTCTTTTTCCTAGTCTCTTACTCTTCTCTTCTTCTTTCTCTGCTCTTTTCCTTCTCTTCCTATTTATGCAGAGGGGGAAAGGGTCTCAAATTTGACTAAGTGTCAGCCACTTCTCCATAAAGCAAAACCCTCCCCTACCCTGCGCAAGCTCTCCTATCTTTCTCTCCTTAGGTCACTCTCTCTCAGAGCCTTCAACAGTATCAGGTATATGGGTAATCGGATCTAGAGCGCACTTGGGTCCAGGCTCACCGGCAATGGGTGGTATGCGAGGAGTGTATAGCTTAGGCGGGTAATCGGACCAGGCCAAACCTGTGTGAGCAGTGTCACAGGCAAGGCCGAGTGAGGGGCGTAAGGGATCTCACCCCTTGTGTACGAGGTGATAAGCCTGTATCACAAATATAATTTATGTGGCACAGAGCGGTTGTTCGTATTCGATGTGGGACTATCTTCAGCTCCCTTCTTCGCATGCGCTGTCGTTGATACCTTTGTCCAATTCGTGTGCAAGGAGTAGTCAACGGCTCCAATTGACCGGGCGAGCGTGTTCCTGGACCAAATCCACCTTTTCTGGAGTTGAAGACCTAGAGCTATCGGCTGGGAAGCAATCTTTGAGGTTGCTTGAAGCTTGGTGTCAATGGCACTATGACCTGAGATCTGAGAAAGATGAATACGGTCTTTCAACCTCATCAGACAAGCTCAAAAGGCCTGCCAGAGCATGGCGGACGTGGCGAAGGTGGTTTCGTGGTGTGGCGTGGTTTGTGTGTGTGGGGCGAAGTTGGAGCAGTGCTGTGACAGTAGGTGTGTTTGGGGGAGTGCGGGATTGGTCAATACCCTGACTAAGTTAGGGCTTTTGATCTACGGTGAACAGCGAAGGTGTGGAGTGCGGGAGAGGTGACGTAGGTGGTCTGTGGTGGCTGCTAGCGCTCGCCGAAGGTCTGTTGGCGAGTTGGAAGACGGAGTTGTGGAGGGAGTTGGTGGGGTCGAAATGAAGTGTTGAAGTTGCTGTTGTGATGAGGGAAAGCTGAGAAGTCATTTGAGAGAGGTAGCGGACAACAGGGAGCGGAGATGGCGCCGGTTGCAGTATGGCCAGCACCGGAGAAGGAAGGAGCTCTGGTGGGTAGGAAACGGCGAGGATGAAGAGGATAGGGGCGCCGGCTGGTACTGCTCGACGTGGAAGAAGGCAGGGAAGAAGGATCTGCCACCAGTATCACGGTCAGATGATGAGGAGAGGTAGGGGGAGTCACCAGACGTTGAGGAGCACTTCGGCCAGAAAAGAAGAGAAGAATTTTAGGTGTTTTTGGCCGAATTCGGGCGTAGGATCTTTGAACTAATCTAGGGAGTATTTTATAGGTTATCAGAAGGCGATTAGAGCATGGGAAGAAAGCTTCCCAAGCTTAGAAGGTTGTCGGAGTTGGAAACCGAATTTTCAATTGATTCGCATGGCACTTTGGGCAAGTCTTGGAGCTCAAGATGTGGCTCAAATGGAAGGCAACTTTGTCAGGAATCTAAGTATCTATTTTGGGACTGGTTGATTGAGAATCGAGAGAGAAATCCATGCTCAATCTCAACGGTGAAGCTCAAAGTTGCCCTTAATGGCACCATGGACCTATTTGCAAAGATGATGAAGAAGTTGGGGGCCTTTTTGTAAGGATTTTGAAAGTTAAGGGCATATTTGTGATCAGACAGGACCAAGTTACAAACTAGGTCAAGACAATCTTAGATTGGGCTCAAATTTTGGTATAAACCTAATTTTGACCTAAGGAATCCAATGGTGAACTTGGATTTTGGTTTTGACCTCGTTTGACTAGGTAATTTATGCAAAAACCTAAATTAGGGCAAATGTATGTCTGAGACACTATTTTGGGTTAAGACGGATTCTGATGGTCAAATTGAAGGTACCAAACCTTGGAGAATATTTTTCTACAAATTTTAGAGGATTTAGGTGAATTTTATGCTAACCAAAACCTCAGTTAATTAAGTGGGTCTATTTTTAGGATTTCAGAAGTTATTTAATTCTCAAAACACGTGAATACCCTTTTCTATCTGTCTTAACCCACTTGTTAGCCTTTTAGGATCATTTAACCCTTAATTAACCCCTGGGAAAACCCGTGGTTATACTTCATTCATGATATGATGGTAAAATTACAGTTTTAACCCTAGTTTCTTATCTTTCTCTCAGAATGATTATGCAAGGAATTACAGTCCTCTGGCGGTTATGGCGGAGCATTTAATGACTTAATCAGATCAACTTGAGCTAGTTATGACTCATGATGGTGTTCCCATCATACCACCATGCCTAGCTTTTGCTAGTCTCTTAGCAAAATCTCAAGGAATTTAACTCAAATTCTAGACCACATGCCTTTTTATGCTCAGATGTGTGCCTTCTTTTGTAGATTAAGTCAAAATGCCTATAGTAGGCCGAGAGGTACTCAAGGACCAACCAAGATCCAGACATGACCAGCTCTAGCCTTAGTTCATCGCGAAGATTTCTAAGACCCACAGGAACTAACCTAAGGTTCGTTGAACTCTGCGGTTAAAACACTCGTGCTTGTAACATGTTTTAGCACAGGTTCAGTTTGCAGTGCATTTTTATAAGAGGGAGACAAAAGAATTTTTTCTTTATTTTTGGAGAGTTTTCTCTCTCTTTTCTTTTTATTTTTATCTTCGGATTGGCTTTACAACACGGTCTGTATCGGATTCCTAGTTCCCACCATCAATCCTCGCAGGGTCCCTAGCAATCGTTGCTTCGAGATAGGACCGCCCATGGCAACCCCCAGAACCCTGGCTTTCGAGATTTTAGGATAATATCGCCCATGGCATTTTGTAATTAAATCAAAACCCTGGAAATCGACATTTCGTAATAATGTTGCCCAAGGCATCTGAACCAGCACAATGTGCTTATATGCCTCCAGTAGGATATTTAGATATCCTAGGAGACAATCACCAAGGAGACAATATGTTCTTGCGCATCTTCGAGGGGAATTTCCAGCCTCTCCGTGCCAGGAACTCTTCCAAATCAACTTGTGTTGATCACCTGCTCCTAATTTAGGTAGTTTTTTCAGAACAGATTTAACGTATTTGCGTAATTTTGATAATTAAGCGCACTGAACCAGACTGTGTGTGGATTGGGGTGCTTAGGTTACCGAGACCCGCAAACCAGAGGTCAGTTAACGAGGCTGAATAATCCCTAAACCTTAGACCTAATACTTTAGCTTTGCATTTTCCCCAACGTCTTGATGATTATCTAGATTTTAATGGATACTTGAATTTTTAAGCCTAAAATCACAGCCCAAGAGGCCTCAAATCAGCGTTCATACTAATCTCTTTTTGTTTCTTAGCACTTTATCTTTCATTTTCTTTTTTCTTTAATTTGATCTAGAATTAAGTCGATTTCTTAATCTTTTACTAATGACTATCTCTTTTTTCTTTTTCAAATTGTGCTCCTTTTTGTCATTTATATCACCTCTCCATTTCCTCCTAAAAAATGATGTGCAATTGATTCACTCAAAATTTCCTCCCTTCTCCATTTTTTTTCTTTTTCAGTTTTTCATTTTTTTGGTTTTTGGAATATGTAAATTTTTTGATGAAATCCTTTCTTGTGATGTGATTCTCACAGCATTTTGCACTTTAATACCCCCCCACACCTACAATTTACAATGTCCTCATTATAAATTAGGTGGGTTCGAGTTCAGCTTAGATCGTACATTAGAATAGGTTTTGGGTGGGTGGACGGGTCGGGGTGACTATTGCGGACGATTTCAAGCTCGGGTACGAGTACTAGAGGTGGTGTCAGCTGTTCTAATAGATGAACCCTAAAATGCAATATGACTTCAGCATAAGATGTGTCAAGAAGGATTTCAGGTTTTTCAAAAAGATGACGGGTTGCCTCCCATTAAGCACTGAGTTTAACGCCATCGGCCGAGCGCAATGAGCTCAGGGAGAATGGAGATCAAACATACCTCAACCAAGTTTGTATCAGTGAGTTCAATGAATGGCTTATATTGCTAGCCATTCACGATAAAGGGTTCAGAATCAAGGCTGGGTTGGCTGATTTCAACGGCTCAATTTCCAAAAATCCGTCTGATAAGATATGGTCCAGTCCATTTTGATCTGAGTTTTCTTGAGAACAGTTTGAGTTTGACATCAAAGAGTAGAACTTTCTGACCAGGGTGAAAGATCTTTCTAGATATGTGTTTGTCGTGAAAGGCCTTAACCTGCTCTTTGTAAATCCGTGAGTTCTCATACGCATTATTGCGTAGTTCATCGATCTCTATCATTTGAAACTTTTTGTAGGTTCCTACCTTAGAAAGATCTAGATTACACTTCCGTACAGCCCAATAGGCTCTATGCTCCAACTCAATGGGGAGGTGACATGCCTTCTCGTACAACAATATGAAAGGAGACATTCCCAATTGAGTTTTGTGGGTGGTCCTATAAGCCCACAAGGCTTCCGGAAGTTGGGACGACCAATCTTTCCTGTCAGATTGTACAATGACCTGAAGGATTTTGTTGATCTCCCGATTTGATAGCTCAGATAGACCGTTGGTTTGGGGGTGATAAGGAGTAGAGATTCGATGTGACACCCTATATTTGGTCATCAGTGATCTGAACTGAGCATTCGTGAAATTGGTACCTCCATCAGAGATAATGGCACGTGGAATCCCGAACCGAGAAAGATGTTTTGATGAATGAATTTGATTACCACATATCATTGTTTCAGGTCAGGATGGCTTCGATCCATTTGGACACATAGTCAACAGCGAGAAGAATGTATTTGAAGCCGTCCGAAATAGGGAAGGGCCCCATGAAATCAATCCCCTAGATGTCAAAGATTTCTCATACGGGAATCGGCTGTAAAGGCATCATATCACGGTGGCTCATATTGATTAAGGTCTGGCAATGAGTGCATGCCTTATAGTAATCGTATGTGTCTTTGAAAATCATGGGCTAATAAAAGCCGCCCTGGAGGACTTTTGTTGTGGTTTTATGTCCAAAAAAGTGTCCACCGTAGGCCTGGTCATGGTAGAAGGACAAAATGTCCTGAATTTTAGCTTTCGGGACTCACCCTCTGATGATCTGATCAGCACCAATGCGGAAGAGGTATGGGTCTTCCCAGATGTAGTACTTGGCATCGGAAAGTAATTTGTCTTTCTTAGCCTTCAGCCAATCTGACGGAATCTGATATGATGCCAAGTAGTTCACTAAATCATCAAACCAAGTCTCATACTAATAGTCAGGAGGTGCTCATTGGGAAAGTGCTCTGTGATGGGTTCGGAAGGGTCGATATTGTCAGATGGAAGGCGGGATAAGTGGTCAGCAACCACATTCTGCTTTCCCACTTTATCGTGAATTTCGATATCAAATACTTGCAACAGCAAGATCCAGCGGTTTAGTCGAGGTTTCGCATCCTTCTTCACAAGGAGGTGCCTCACTACAGTGTGATCTGAGTATATGATAACATGGGAACCCAAAAGATATGGTCTGAATTTTTCCAGGGCAGATACTATGGCTAGCAGGTCTTTCTCAGTAACTATGTAGCTACGCTGAGACTCGTCAAGTGTCTTTCTAACGTAGTAGATGACCACGGATTTCCCGTCTATTTTCTGCTTAAGTACCGCACCTACAGCATAATCAGATGCATCGCACATGATCTCAAAGGGTTGAGGCCAATCAGGGGACTGCAAGATAGGTGCTTGGGTAACTCGATCACGCAAGATCTTAAATGGCTGAATGCACTCCTTGGAAATTTCAAAGGGGACATCCTTTGAAAGAAGATTAGTTAGGGGGTGCGTGATTTTTGAGAAATCAGGAATGAATCGACGGTAAAAGTCAACGTGCCCCCAGAAAGGATCAGATGTCTTTGACTAAGCTAGGTGTAGGGAGTTTGGAAATCAGATTCACCTTGGCTCGATCAACCTGGATGCCTTTTTCAGAGATGTGATGTCCTAGGACAATTCCCTCAAGTACCATGAAGTGGCTCTTTTTCCAGGAAAGAAGCAAATTCATGTTGATGCATCGCCTAAGGATTTGGACCAAGTGCAGGAGAAAATCATCAAATGATTCACCTAATACTGAGAAGTCATCCATGAAGTCTTCAAGGTATTCACCTACCATATCTGAGAATATGACAAGCATGGACTGTTGAAAAGTAGCGGGTGCATTGCAGAGACCGAACGGCATCCTTCGGAATGCGTATATTCCGTAGGAGCAGGTGAAGGTGGTCTTCTCTTGGTCCTCGGGATGGATTGCGACCTGGTTATAACCGGAGTACCCATCCAAAAGGCAGAAAAATCGATTTCCCGCTAGTTTCTCGAGGATTTGATTAATGAATGGTAGTGGGAAATGATCCTTCTTCATGGAGGAATTGAGTCTTCTGTAATCAATGAAGACTCTCTACGAGTTTGCTATACGGGTTGGTATGGTTTCTCCAGTTTCAGTCGTGATGACGGTGAGCCCTACTTTCTTAAGCACAACTTGAATTGGACTTACCCAACGACTGTTAGAGATTGGGTAGATGATCCCTACATCTAACCACTTGATGATCTCCTTTTTCACGACATCCTGCAGATTTGGATTTAGGCATCTCTGCATTTCATGGAATGATCGTGAGCCCTCTTTAGTGTAGATGTGATGTGTGCAGTTTGAAGGGCTGATACCAATCAGATCATCGAGAATCTATCCAATGGCTCTTTGATGCTGCTAGAGAGCAGAAATCAGGCATGTTTCTTGATCAAGTGTGAGTCAGGAGTTGACAATCATAGGAAACGTCTGCTTAGAACCCAAAAATATGTATTTGAGATGGTCAGGGAGGGGTTTCAATTCCATAACAAGATTGCCAGCTGCAGCAGGTGGTTCAGGGTGGGTGTCGAGAGTAAAGGAAGGAGTTATGGGAGTATCTATGTTAGGTTCATACTCCAATTGCAAGTTTTGATCTTCTCATGGTTGATCAGAAATAATCGGGTTTTCCTCAATACATAGGCCATCAACCATAGCCTCGATATCGTAAATTTATTCTATAACTCCGCAATTGATTCCTTGTTGGGCCTTAAAGATGTCGATCTTTAGTGTCTTGCTCCCAAATTTAAGTTCAATTTGGCCCTCCTCACAATTAATATTGGCTCTAGCAGTGGCCAGAAAGGGACTCCCTAAAATGATCAGTGTATTCTTCACATTCTCAAGAGCATCCATGTCTAAGATAATGAAATCAACTGGAAAATAGAAATCATGTACCCTAACTATGACATCCTCGAGAATTCTTTTTGGTGACTTAATAGATCGATCTGCTAACTGCAAAGTCATCTTTGTCAGTTTAAGCTCAGATTCCTTGAAGTAGTCTAGTAGGGATGTAGGTATCTGATGTAAACATGTTTATATTACATAAAATGTCTATTTATGCATGTTCTTAAGTATAGAATTGTATTTCATACTATAAATATTGCATAACATGCATAATCTTTCATTTAGATTAGTATGAATAAAATGTAAGTTAATTGTCTCCTTTTTATGGTCAGGGACAGGGTGACTTTTTATCAGGGCCTCGGATCGAAGATCCAACCGTATGGATCTGATCAAGGCGATGATTGGAGTTCAACGACTTCATGATCGCCCTAATCAGATATCTGTAGCATCGGATAGAGACTGAGGAACCCTAGAAGATCAAGGGCCAAGATGGTATCAATCCGCACTTCAGACGACAAATCTGACCACAAGAATGGGTTCGGATCGACGATCATAGCCTAACGGAGGGAAAATCGATCCAATCCGATACCCGTGGCACCATCTACATCACTCAGAAGATGGACGGCTAAGATGGCTCCACGTGGTGCCATCTCAGCCACCCAACCAGCCGCACGCACCCGCCTAAGCTCATCTGGCCATCGCTTCTTCGCCGTTGGATTGAGATCCAACGGCTGCGGGGCGTGCGCGCTTGAGTTGAGCACTCGACACAAATGCGCCTGTAGCACGTTCGTCGGGCGCCCTATCGAGACGAGGAGGCGTGGGTTCGAGCCCCCGCATGCCTCAAATTAGAGCGGGCGCGTGGGCGCGATCAAGATCCAATGATGCTGCGCGGCCGATAGCGCCCACGCGCTATCTGATGCCCCCGCGTGACGCAGGATCACACGCACAAGGCGCGTGCAAATGAGGCGCGACGAGGAGAGATCTTAGCCGTCCGACCTCACAATCGGACGGCCAAGATTTGAAGGACGTGGAGCGCGCATTTGAGGTGTGGAAGGTGAGTGGGTGCGCGAGCGTTGCCCATGAAGGCCACGTTCAGGCCTTTAGTGATGGATTTATCCATCACTAAAGGTCCTAAATTAATGTTTTTCAAAATGTAATGACCAAAATGCCCTCACTCCTTACAACTATAAAAGGAGACCCCCTCCATACGAATTTCTCATCCCTTCTCTTCTCTCACCCCTTCCAAAGCTCTAAGAGCTTGTCCAAACCCGGGAAGGTCCTTTAGAGTAGAAATCTTAATTTTTCCACCTTCATGCCCCATCGTGGAGTATCCTGCGGTTGTCCTCTCTCTGCATTCGAGAAGTGGATCCCACGACGACGATGACATGCTGCTTCGTTCTCGTTCTTCCCACTTCGCCCTCCTTCTTCCCTCTCCGTTCCCCATCTTCTAGGTGTCGTCTCGTCCAACTCGTACTCCAAGCAATCGTCGAAGAGGATATCTCTCTCTCCATTCTTTTTACTGCTTTCTAGAGTAGATTTACTGCTTTCTAGTGTAATCATTTCCCGCTTTCTAGTCGTAATGAGTAGTGTAATAAATAATTTTTAATAATGAAATCCATGTTTATTCTACATCCCTTTTTCTTTTATTTTTAATATTCTTTCTCTCTCCTCTATTTATTATTTGTTAAATAGATAGCTAGTTTTCAACCAGCTATTCTGTTCATGACAAATAAAATAAGTACCTATTTTTAATCAAATGTCTGCCTCCCTATGTTCGACCCAGATCTTCTTATGATTTTTTCGGTATAAATTTTATTTGTTGAACCTGAGTTCTTCGCTATTTAAACTACAACGACAGATTTTCGAAAGCCACTCCAATAGCATAGTACCCCGATGTTTCAACATTTTGGCGCCATTGCTGGGGAGGCGACGCTCTTTGATCTTTTTTTTAACGTTTTCCAACTTACGAATCATTTACCTTACTTCTCTCCTTTCTTAGTGTGATTGCAGGTACTCTTTTTAGACAAGCAAAAGTGGTAGATTGGATTAAGGTGCTGTTTTTAGGTTCTGTAAGTTTTCCTCCACCTCCCACCCATTAGTTTTCATTTCACCACGTAATAACACAAATATAAATCAACCAAGGTGTTCTTATAAACTCTAAGGTTAGTTTTGTTTGTTTGTTTGACACCTGCACCCGCCTCAACCTCCACATTTAAAAAGAAAAAGTAATAAAACTCACAGAGGTACACAACCTCATTTGATTTTCAAACTCAACTGGTAAACCTATCTTTGGAACCGGCACACACATCCAAACTCATAATTGAGTAGAAATTAGATTAGGTAATCACTTGTGTACCTAATTAAGTGGTACAACAGGCCAATTGTTTGAGTTGATTGGACTACACCACTTCAATTAAAATCAACTCATCAAGTAGCTGTTGCATAGGTTCAACTCTTAGGGATTTACTAGGCACTCCACATTCTTTTAAGTTTCAAAGGAAAACATCTTCACTTGTGCTTTCAAAACCTGATGTGCCAACAAAACTTGTTTGAAAATACCTAAAGTTGAATCCTAAAAGCTACTAAGCAAGATTTGAACCCTAAGATTCACCGCATCGAAAATAATCTTACTTGAAAATCAATGGTTGTGCACGCACACACACATCAATCAGTCATTAAGGGCACAACCCAGATAAAGGGCCCATCACATTCCAAAGCACATTCAAACCTGGCCCTAAATAAAACAGAGTAGACATTGGCCTTAAGGATTCGACTCGATCTTTGGAGCCCAGAACGAGATTATTTTCGATTAGTCTGTTTCTACTGTTCAATCTAATGTCTAGCTAGGGGAGTAGAATCAAACGATCGCGGCTGGGGGGTACACTAGAAACTGGAGGTGCATGTCGAAGGAAGAACCTTCTCCCCAATCCCTCCTTCTAACTGGTTGGATTGAACAGACAGAAGTAGATCAAATTATTTCTTTATCTCAAGGCAGGTTCTGGGAGTCTGTAGGTCTTTAGGTTAGCCCACGTAAGGACGGATTTGATTGTTTGTACTGCAGGGCACATTTTATATGCATTCCCGCTCTTTCCCTCCTGTTATGAGTTATCCTCACCATGACGATTATCCCAACTCGTACTGTAATCAACCATCGGTTAGTTGGGATAACTAGGATTTGGGATACAGTTCCAGACCTCTGTGTTTAGGGTGTAACCCTGAACACCATAATTGTGATTTCTATCCTTCTCAGAGCCACATCGATTATAGATCGCCACCCTTTCATGGGCAACCTAATACGATCTACAATCAAGGAGGATACACTGATCCTTACCCATCCTCTGAATACACTGCCTTTAGGTCATCACCACCTTTTGAACAATCTGAAATGACTTATAATCAGGAAGAGTATCACGAATCTCAATTCGTTAACTCCTCTACACTGATCCCAAACCCACCCAACACTGAAACAAGTCATTTGGTTCAGGGTAACTAGGTTCAAGATAAGGTTTTCGCTAACTTGAGGAATACCATACAATCTTTAGAAGTTTAGCCAATGCCTTGCAATGAAAAATTGGAGCTTTTGATTGAGATGATTGATGATTTAAACAAGTATTTGTTGGATTGGCTCTAGGATGTTAAGGATAAGAACCCGGGTGAGCTTCTACTTGGGAAGTTAGCAAAATTAAGAGTGAGATTTGTGGTTTCTTTAGTTCAATCATGGGATGATTTCTAGGATGAACCCCCTTCAGGAGAGCCAATGTCAGAACATGCTCAGGCACCTGTTGGGGGGACACATGTTATGAGGCTGACCAGATTGAATTAGAGCAACCAATTAAGGATGATCTGATTTCTTCACCTGAGATCCTTGAGCTAGGGTACAAGGAAACATATGTCTCCATGGATTAGAAAGTGACAGATGATTTTGGGACATACATTAATATGGATTTTCATTTCTTTGATTCTGATGGTGAAGATTTAGTTTGCGAAGTCTCACATGAGTTTACAGAATACGATTTCTGTCAGATGATTGGACCTGAGGAATCTGATAGATCATTTGATAGCCCAATAACTGAGGAAACTGATCTTATTGGGGCTCACATGACAGATCCAGAATCGCATTTTCTAGAGGATTCAATCCAATGCCCTGATTGTCAGTTACACCCCATTGAGCTTACTGACGATTCTGTTTTTGAGATAATTAGACCCAAGTCAATTCTGATTTAGTCACATCTTTTAGACTTGGACGGGGTGATGAGAACCTTAAGTTCTAAGCATGGGGGTTGTGATGTAAACATGTTTATATTACATAAAATGTATATTTATGCATGTTCTTAAGTATAGAATTGCATTTCATACTATAAATATTGCATAACATGCATAATCTTGCATTTAGATTAGTATGAATAAAATGTAGGTTAATTGTCTCCTTTTTATGGTCAGGGACAGGATGACTTTTTATCAGGGCTTCGGATCGAAGATCCAACCGTGCAGATCTAATCAGAGCGACGATTGGAGTTCAACGACTTCAAGATCGCCCTAATCGAATATCTGTAGCATCAGATAGAGACCAAGGAACCCTAGAAGATCAAGGGCCAAGATGGTGTTAATCCACACTTCAGACGACAAATCTGACCACGCGGATGGGTTAGGATTGACGATCACAGCCTAATGACGCAAAAATTGATCCAATTCGATACCCGTGGCACCATCTACATCACTCAGAAGATGGATGGCCAAGATGGTGCCACGTGGTGCCATCTTAGCCGCCCAACCGACTGCACGCACCCGCCAAAGCTCATCTGGCCAGCGCTTCTTCGCCGTTGGATCGAGATCCAACGGCTGGAGGGCGCACGCACTTGAGTTGAGCGCTCGACACAAATGCACCCGTAGCACGTTGGTCGCGCACCCTATCTAGACAAGGAGGCACGGGTTTGAGCCCCCACACGCTTCAAATTGGAGCAGGCGCGATCAGCCGCGTGATCAAGATCCAACAGCGTCGCACAGTCGATAGAGCCCACACGCTATTTGACACCCCCGCGTGACGTGGGATCACACGCGTAAGGTGCGCGCAGATGAGGTGCGGTGAGGAGAGATCTTAGCCGTCCGATCTCACGATCGGACGGCCAAGATTTGAAGGACATGGAGTGTGCATTTGAGGTGCGGAAGGTGAGCAGGCGCACGAGCACCGCCCACGAAGGCCATGTTCAGGCCTTTGGTGACGGATTTATCCGTCACTAAATCCTGAATTAATGATTTTCAAAATGTAATGATCAAAATGCCCTCACTCCTTGCAACTATAAAGGGAGACCCCCTCCATACGAATTTCTCATCCCTTCTCTTCTCTCACCTCTTCCAAAGCTCTAAGAGCTTGTCCCAAACTCGGGATGCTCCTTTAGAGTAGAAATCTTAATTTTTCCACCTTCGTCCTCCTTCATGGAGTATCCTTCGAGAAGCGGATCCCACGACGATGACATGCTGCTTCATTCCCGTTCTTGCTACTTCGTCCTCATTCTTCCCACTCCGTTCCCCATCTTCCAGGCGTCGTCCCGTCGGCTCATCCTCCAAGCGATTGTCAAGGAGGATATCTCTCTCTTTGTTCTTTTTTCTGCTTTCTAGAGTAGATTTACTACTTTCTAGTGTAATCATTTCCCGCTTTCTAGTTGTAATGAGTAGTGTAATGAATAATTTTTGATAATAAAATCCATATTTATTCTGCATTCCTTTTTGTTTTATTTTTAATATTCTTTCTCTCTCTTCTATTTATTATTTGTTAAATAGATAGCTAGTTTTCAACCAACTATTCTATTTCATGATAAATAAAACAAACGTGTATTTTTAATCAAACGTCCGCCTCCCTGTGTTCGATCTAAAACTTCTTATAGATTTTTCGGTATAAATTTTATTTGTTGAACCCGAGTTCTTTGTTATTCAAACTACAACGACAGGTTTTCAAAACCCACTCCGATAGCGTAATATTCTGATGTTTCAATAGTATCAAATTTATGGAAGCTCCTAGGTCTAGTAAGGCTCGGTCGAACTGCATATCACCGATTGCACAGGAGATCAGAGGGGTGCCTGGGTCTTTTGCCTTAAGCGGGAGTTTCCTCAAAATGACGGAGCTAGCTTGCTCCGACAGTACGATTGGGTTCCTATCTTTAGTTTGCGGCTTACGCTTAGGTAAACACACATCTTTCATAAATCGTGTGTAAGTCGGTACATGGCACATCGCATCCATCAAGGGGATGTTTATATGAACCTGCTCAAAGAGCCTAACTAGGTCCTCCTCAGGTACCATGGGTTTGGTTGTCCTTTTTCCCTTGGGCAAGGCCTCGGGAAATGGAACCTTAGATGGTTCCTCTAGAATGGGTCTAGGTTCTTGATCTGGGATAGAGGTATCCTGGATGACTATCCTAGGGTTTGAGTTTGCATTACCAGGCTAGGAGTGGCTTAGATAAGGTGGGTCCTGTGTTGCTTTGCCACTATGGGTAGTAACAGAATTCAATCCTGCCTGGTTTTGGTTTGGTGTGGGCAAAAGTGGTGATTGCTGCTGATAACCCGCATATGATGTTGAAGCCTCCATCCTGTCAGGTGATGGAGCAGAAGTGGGCTAAGAAACAAATGGGCTTGGCCTTGAGTCGAGTTCATAACGCACCTCTGATTCGGCACGTTGTTTGGATTAGGAAGAGGTTGTGAAGGAAGTGCACCAGGTTGGGGGGGATTTGCCATCTGGGCAAGTTGATTGCGAACCTCCGTGATCTCATCTTTATGTTGTTTTTGCATAGCCGCATTCGTCTTCTGAATGTCAGCCAGAGTCTGAAGGATAAGAGTCATTTGATCTGTATGAGTCGGCTCGGATTGATAAGTTGGGTTAGGCCGAGGTTGTGGCGGTTGATATGGATGAGGAGCTTGTGGTTAGGGCTGATATTGAGGTCTCTGATTTTGATTGTTCCCTGACCACGTGAAATTAGGATAACTACACCATCCAAGGTTGTAAGTGTTTGAGAATGGATCATTCTGAATGGCGTTGAGGTCCTTGTAGGTCTGAGGAGCCTCAGAAAAGTCAGAATACGAGGGTTCGAAGTTCCCCCAACTAGAATAGGCGGGTCCAAAGTTTCCTCCGAAACCAAAATTAGATGGGGGTGGTTACGAGTCCATCCCCTGAGAAGATCGATGATAGATGTTATCCCTGCCAGAAGGCGGTTGCGCGAACAGGTTTTACGCAGAGGTGGCTCACTGCAAGTGTCGAGTTACCTCATCCACCTTCTTCTCAATAATAGAGACCTTGTCCAGATGACTGGCCATCAATTCCAAGTCGACGGAAGAGGACAGGCCCTGCGTCTCATGGGCTCCCATTGGATTCGTCAATGCACAGGCATTCGTCTGGTCGAACATTGATGTGCATCCATCTAAATAGCTAAAAATGTTTATTAATGCATGTTCTTAGTGTCATATTAGCATCATACATTGTAAATATTGCATAACATGCATAATCATGCATTTAGGTCTAATTGTATAAATTGTATAGTAATTGTCTCCTTTTATAGTCAAGGACAAGGCGATTATTAATCAAGGCCTCGGATCAAAGATCCAACTGTACGGATCTGATCAGGGCGACGATTGGAGTTCAACAACTCCAAGATCACCCTGATCAGACATCCGTAGCACTAGATAGAGATCGAGGAAGCCAAAAGATCAAGGGCCAAGATGGTGCCAATCCACACTTCAGATGACAAATCTGACCGCATGGATGGATTCGGATCGGTGATCGCAGCCTAACAGCGCAAAAGTCGGTCCAATCCGACATCCGTGGTACCACCTACAACACGCAGAAGATGGACAGCCAAGATGGCGCCATGTGGCGCCATCACAGTCGCCCAAATCAACTGCACCACCGCTCCTCATCTTCTGAAGGCACGGCAAGGCATGATCTGGGACGTTGGATCTTGATCCAACGACCGTGAAGCGCACACACTTAATTCGTAACCGCGACAAAGTGGTCGAGCGGCATTGCACGAGCATGCAACGTGCATTCGACTAGCCATCCGCAGCACGCGAGCAATTAATCACGATTGTGTGATCTGCTGTGGGCTGCTAAGATCATCCAATCGCATGCATGTGCGATCAAACGCTCAGCGCGCACGCCCGATCACACGCGGGCGCACGGTTAAGCGTAGATGAAAGCACGTGTGAGGGGAAATCTGAGCCGTTCGATCTCGCGATTGGACGGCTGTGATTGCGAAGATGTGGGCATGCGTTTTGTGCACAACAGGCTGGGAGTCGCACATGGCGTCCCACGTCGACCACGATCAGACCTTTAGTGATGGATAAATCCCTCACTGAAGACCTAATTTAAATGTTTTAAGCTTGAAATGACAAATTTGCCCTCAATTCCTACAACTATAAAAGGAGATTCAACCTCCACTTCTTCTTCATCCCTTCCTTCACCTCTCTCCCTTTCCAAAGCTCAAGAAAATCTTGTCCCACATCCGGGATGCTAATCTAGAGCCAAATCCAATTTTCTTGCCCTCGTTCCGGAAGTGGATCCCGCGACGACGACATGCTTCCCCGTTCCCACTTCTTCCTACTTCGTCCTTCTTCCTGCTCCGTCTCCCGTCTTCCAGGCGTCGTCCCGTCCAGCTCGTCTTCCAAGTAGTCGTCGAGGAGGATAACTTCTCTCTATCTTCTTTTTTACTACTTTCTATAGTAGATTTTCCACTTTCTAGTGTAGATTTCCTGCTTTCTAGTATAGTGGATAGTTGTAATCATAATGAACATCAACTTATGATAATGAATTCCATGTTTATTCTATCTCTCTTTTGTCTTTATTTGTAATATTCTATCTCTGTCTTCTATTCTTTATTCTTTAAGTGGATAGTTAGTTTAGATTAAATTCGACTAGCTAATCAGCTTTGTAAAAATTAAACAAATGCGATTTTAAATCGAACGTCTGCCTCCCTGTGTTCGACCCGGAATTCTTAGAGTTTTGGTATAAATTTATCTGTTGATGGATTTCCTCACAAATCGAACTACAACGATGGATTTTTCGAAACCAACTTCAATCGCGTAGTTTTCCGCTTTCAACATTTTGGCGCCGTTGCCGGGGAGGTAACAATTTTTGGATTTTCTTTCCGCATTTCACGCACTTTATTGTTTTCTAACTTACTTTATTTCTTGTCTATTGTTTTGTAGGTACCTTAATAGGGAATCTTAAAGCTGTAGATCGGAGTAAAGTGTAGTTGAAGATTCCATTTCACAATTGTAAGTGCTCCCCATTCTTCCCCCTCCATAGATTTTGTTTTACCACATTAATTCAAACTCCAATTAACCTAGGTGTTGGCATAAATCCTAGGGTTAGTTTGGTTGCTTGGATTTCACTCATAGTCATCTCACCCGCATATAAAAAAAAAATCAACAAAAAAATCTTTCTTGTGGGGTAATTCAACACACACACTACATACACTCATATTCAAGGCACTTAACCTAATTGATTTTCTTCTACTCAACCAGATTTTGATTTGTGGAACCTATACACGCAAATCAACATACAAAAGAGTAGAAATCAGTCTAGGTTAACCATTTTTTGTGCCTAACTTAGCGGTGCAATCTTGGCCAATTGTTTGAGTTGTTTGGGTCGCACCACTTAACCTAAAATCAACTCACCAAGTAGCTTTCCCTTAGGGTTTTCAATTTAGGTCAATACCAGGCGCTCCACTTTACTTTTTTATTTCAAAAGGAAAGAGATCTTCACCCATGCTTGAAAACTTGGTTTGCCTCGAATTTGATTGAATTAAACCTAATTCCAAACCCTAAGGACTGATTCCATAAGCACTACAATCCCAGGCCTAAATAAACTCAAGTAGACGTTGGCCTTAAGGACTGATTCGCTCTTCGAGGTCCAATCTGAAATTGTTTATGATTAACCTGCTTGTACTGATCAATATGATGTCTAGCTAGGGGAGTAGCGTCAAACGATCACGGCTGGGGGGTACACTAAGAATCGGAGGCGCAAGCCGAAGAAAGAACCTTCTTCCTAGTCCCTCCTTCTAACTGATTGGATTGAGTGGACGCAAGTAGAGTAAATCATTTATAATCTTAAGGTAGATTCTGAGAGTCTGTAGATCCTTAGGCTACCCCACTTAAGGATAGGCTTATTTTCTTATATTGCAGGGTTCTTATCCCTAGTCTTTCCAACTCCTCCTAGTTTATGGTGGGAAGGAAGTCATTGAATCCCCGATTGGAAGGACCACTAGAGTATTTTAGGAGGCGTAGATTGGATTTTGGCCAAATTAATCCCATGGCCGATCAATAACCTCCTCTGCCTCAGAATCCACAGGAGGTATTTCAAAGGCAGCTAGAACAAATGCAGAGAATGCAAGAATAGTTCCAGAGAATGCAGAGCGCTCAGCCCTTGAAGGATTTTTATGATCCTTCAAATTACGGGGAACATCTCGACGTCTAGATTCTTGCCGGAGACATAGAAATCAAGCCCCAGGTGTTAAGCCTAATCAAACATTTCCATGGGCTTGGCTCTGAAGACCCGTTTTAGCACTTGGAGGACTTGACCACTTTGGTTCAGACTACCAAGGCACGAAACGTGAATGAGAAGCAGACGATGTTGAGGCTCTTCCCCCACTCTCTCAAGGATAAAGACGCTCATTGGTATAGGACTATAGGAAGGCCAATTGCAACTTGGAATGATTTGAAATCAGCTTTCCTGAAAAAATTCTTCCCTGTCGGATGTACCAATGCTTTAAGACAGGTGATTACTACCTTCACCAAATGGCTGGGGGAGCAATTTCATGTTGCCTGGGAGTGATTCCAGGACTTATTGCAGAGGTGTCCACACCACGAGGTGCCGAAATGGCAGCTCTTGCAGATCTTCTACCACGGATTGACTGAGCAACTCAGAAATCATGTGGACGCTTCTTGCGGAGGAAATTTCCTCAACAAAGACGTAGATAGCACGCACAATTTGTTTGAGGAGATGAGCGAGAATTCGATCAATCATGCCTCCATGGATACTTTTAATCGATCCCAACAACCCAGATTGAATGTTAATGAAGTCCACGACTCTCATTCATTCAATATGGAATTGATTTGCAATAAATTAGATAAGGTGGACTTGGTTACTAAAAGGATGGAGGAGTGGATGGCTAGAAATTCAATGGAAAATTCTTGATCAACTCAATCCCAGAATTCTTGATTCCATTCGTCGCGAGCTCCTTCTGGACGAGAGTTCGTGAATCAACTTGATGTGGCTCAACCTGAGTCAACATTATTCGGAACCTAAATTCTTGATCAACTCAATCCCAGAATTCTTTGATCCCAATTTCTTTGATCCCTAAAGGATCTAAATAGAGGAATATGGCTACGCACACAAATGCTTAAACAAAAAATCAGCAATAACAAGAAAGATTAGTACAATCAATACAAACCACAAAGGACACAAAATATATAGTGGTTTCCCCCCCTTGGGTACTCCACTACCTATGTCTTCCAGCTTAGAGTTTTTAACCCGATTCTCTCAACCCTGAGAGAATCAATTTACTAAATCGTGGTAATTAACGGGTTACCTCAACCCAAGTACAAGAAAACGGGTTTGTTACAACCCAACGAGCAAATGCTCAAGAACAAATGAAATACAGGTGTAAGAAAAATAAATCTTACAACTAGAACCTAAGCCTCTCAACAAATGTAAATATAATGTTACCAATTTGAGAGCCAAGTGAAGATGTGATGCGTGAAAGAAAATCACGTCGACGTGTTTGCAAAAGCAGGGAAAGATTGTGAGCAACAAACTCTATTCTTCTCTTGAATATGGTGGAATGTATGAAATATAGCTCTATTATTATTTTCTTATCTCTCTTGTATCTCAAGTGTGCAAACAAAGAGTCCTAGGATTATTTTATAGAGTTTAGGACCTAGGATACTCGTCTACTAGACATTGGGATTTAATTCCCAACGTTCACATTGACAAAATAAATTTTCTAGCCATTCAGAATTGAGCTTACGACTAACTGATACCGATACTAAAGTGTGGGTACCGGTACTCGTTGCTTCCAGATTTGGGTTTCAAACTCATAACACAAATCTGTAACCCACTTGTACTGGTACTGATCATTAGTACCGATACTCGTTACCTCCAGTATCGGTACTAATCATGAATACCGGTACTTGCCGGGTACAGGTTTATTTTATGAAAAAATTTAAACCTGTAACTCACATGTACCGGTACTAAACTTTAGTATCGGTACTTGTGGGTTAACAAGTACATTTTTTAAGTGATTTACTCAATTACGTTCTTTGAAAATGATCGCAATATTAATCCTAATTTACCTCTAATTATTTTTACGATCTTATATTCCTTTGTTAAGAGGCATATACAATCTAGAAATATAAAATCTAAACTAGAGAAGCTAAAGGTTGAAGAAGATCTCCTCCTCGACTCTTCCTTGTCATGTTACCTCCTCCATGACATGATCTTTTTCTTCTCACCATCATGTCTCTATCATTTACTGTTTGCCTTGCTTCTTCACCTAAATCGAAAAAATACTTAATGGCAAACATTAATCCATAATAATTTTGTTAACACCAAAACAAGATGTGGAACAAGGTTCCAACAATCTCTCCCTTTTTGGTGTTGACAAAACTATATTACAAATAGATAAAATAATTTTTAGCAATGTTATATGAAGGAAAAACTTTTAATTAGATCCTCCCCCTAAATATATGCTCCCCCTAAAACTTTTACTATTTGCTCTTTATTTTTCTCTCCCTTTTTGTCAATAACAAAAAAAATGAAGGGGTAAATAGAGTATCATACCATAATGTTTACCAATAGTAAAATGATGAATGAGGGTACCAAGCTCCGTTGGGCCATCGTTCTTAGTTTTCATTCAACCTATAGAAAGGTTGAAATGTTCTGTTATGTGCCTTGAACACCCATTGATTACTTTGATCTACTCCTGCAAAATAAATATCTTTTCTAGGTACTCATTTTCTTGTGGATCCTTTAAAGTTAACACCTTTCAAATCCTGAGATTTATAGACTTTTTTTAGTGTTAGATCTATAATTCTTGGGACTTTTAGCCTTTTGATACATCCATGCATGCCTAGGTGCATGTAATTTATTTTGTATATTCTTTTTACTTTGAAATTTTGATTTTATGAATAACAATATTCAGTGTTTAGCCTAGTTGTTGTTTTAAGATTATTCAAAGTCCCTTCAAAATGCTCATAAATATCTTCTAGTTCTAATATCTTTGCATGCAACTGATTATTAGTTTCTTTTGACATTTCTAATTTTATTTCTAAACATGATTTTTCTAATTTTAATGTTTGATAATTATTCTTTAAAACCTTATTTTCCTTTTTAAATGACCAAGCTTTATGATATAGTTCTTCATATGCTTCTAATAATTTTTCAAAAGAAAAATCAGGGTTTACCTCATTATCCATGTCTTCTGTAGTTGCTACCAAGCAAAGATGTGTGACCTCATCATCATCCGATTTGCTAGAGTCGGTGTCCATGTCGGAGTCACTGTCATCCCATGTCACTTTAAATGCTTTCTTATTCTTCTTCTTGAGCTCCTTTATTTCTTTACTATTGTCCTCCTTCTTCTTGTTTAAGGGGCAATCCTTTCGTAAGTGGCCCTTCTTCTTGCACTCATAACAAATAATATTAAAAGAAAATTTATTTACTTGTTTATCTTGTTTCTTAAGGAATTTATGGAATTTCCTAGTAAGCATTTCCATCTCCTCGTCTTTGGATTCTGATGTTGTTGAGTCTGAGTCCTTAATTGCTCTAAAAGCAATACTTTTCTTCTTGCTTGTCGCCTTGTCGTTCTTCTTGATATTCTCCAATTGGACTTCATATGTCATGAGGCTTCCAATTAGATCATCCAAGGGGAGAGTGGATAGATCCTTCGCCTCTTGGATCGCTGTAGTCTATGGAGACCAATCACTTGTAAGAGATCTAAGATCTTCCTTACAAGCTGTTCTTCTGTGAACTTCACTTCACGATTCTCTAGGGGGTTAACTATTTCCCCAAACCTTGTGTACATGTCTTTGATCGTTTCAGCTTTTGTCATCCTGAAACACTCATATTCTTCGGTTAGAATAGAAATACGGGTTTCTTTTACCTTGTTAGTACCTTCGTAGGTGATTTGATGTGTGTTCTATATCTCAAATGCTGACTCGCATGTTGAGATACAGTTGAATTCTTCCCTTGAAAATGCACAATAAAGTGCATTCATTGCCCTCGCATTGCCAACAATTTTCTTCTTTTGACTCGCCGTCCATGCCACTCCTTGCAGCTCCAGATCTGAGTATTTCTCTTGAATGAGTGTCCACGACTCCTCATCCATTGCCTTGAGGAAGATTTGCATCCTCCTCTTCTAATGCCCATAATCCGTCCCATCGAAATAGGGAGGATGGGTCGACGATTGTCCTTCGGTGTGCCTTGAGGTTGATGCCATCGCGAGCAAGAGTTTTTACTTCTTCTAGCTACCCGCTCTGATACCACTTGAAGGATCTAAATAGAGGAATATGGCTATGCGCACAAATACTTAAACAAAAAATCAGTAATAACAAGAAAGATTTGCACAATCAATACAAATCACGAAGGACACAAAATATATAGTGGTTCCCTTCCCTTGGGTACTCCATTATTTAAGCCTCCTAGCTTAGGTTTTTAACCCGATTCTCTCAACCCTGAGAGAATCAATTTACTAAATCGAGGTAATTAACGGGTTACCTCAACCCAAATATAAGAAAA
Organism: Thalassia testudinum; assembly: GCA_037157565.1. Classification (NCBI taxonomy): domain Eukaryota; kingdom Viridiplantae; phylum Streptophyta; class Magnoliopsida; order Alismatales; family Hydrocharitaceae; genus Thalassia; species Thalassia testudinum. The sequence goes on from JAZHRO010000031.1 coordinate 155,885,184, forward strand.
CAGGTTTGTTACAACCCAACTAGCAAATGCTCAAGAACAAATGAAATACAGGTGTAAGACAGAAAAATAAATCTTACAACTAGAACCTAAGCCTCTCAACAAATGTAAATATAATGTTACCGATTTGAGAGCCTAGTGAAGATGTGAATGCGTGAAAGAAAATCATGTCGACGCGTTTGCAAAAGTATGGAAAGATTGAGAGCAGCAAACTCTATTCTTCTCTTGAATTTGGTGGAATGTATGAAATATAGCTCTAGGATTATTTTCTTATCTCTCTTGTATCTCAAGTGTGCAAACAAAGAGTCCTAGGATCATTTTATAGAATTTAGGACTTAGGATACTCGTCTACTAGATGTTGAGATTTAATTCCCAACGTTCACATTGACAAAATAAATTTTCTAGTCGTTCAGAATTGAGCCAATGGCTAACTGGTATTGATACTAAAGTGTGGGTATCGATACTTGTTGCTTCCAGATTTGGATTTCAAACTCTTAACAAAAATCTGTAACCCACTTGTACCGGCACTGATCATTAGTACCAGTATTCGTTACCTCCAGTACTGGTACTAATCATGAGTACCGCTACTCGCAGGGTACAGGTTTATTTTTATAAAAAAATTAACTCACATGTACTGGTACTAAACTTTAGTACCGGTACTTGTGGGTTAACAAGTACCTTTTTTAAGTGATTTACTCAATTACGTTCTTTGAAAATGATCACAATATTAATCATCATTTTCTCTGATTATTTTTATGATCTAAGTTATATTCCTTTGTTAAGAGGCATATATAATTTAGAAATATGAAATCTAAACTAGAGAAACTAAAGGTCAAAGAAGATCTTCTCCTCCTTGACTCTTCCTTGTCATCTTGCCTCCTCCATGACATGATTTTTTTCTTCTCACCATCATGTCTCCATCATTTCCTGTTTGCCTTGCTTCTTCACCTAAATCTGAAAAACACTTAATGGCAAACATTAATCCATAATAATTTTGTTAACACCAAAATAAGATGTGGAACAAGGTTCCAACAATCTCTCCCTTTCTTTCTCTCCATCCTCATGCTATGAGGATGTCTAAGCTGTACAGGAGAATGTTAGGTCCAACCCTTATTCCAATGCTTATAAGCTGGGTTGGAGGAACCACCTTAACTTCTCCTGGAAAAATTCAGGGCAGCAAACCCAATTCCGACCCAGCAACTATGCTCCGCAAAGACCAATGGGTCAGGGTCATGTTTACACTCAGCAACCCCCAAATCAGGTCAATCAGCCAGCTTGGAATGCTCGTCAACCCGTAGGGTAGGCTGATTTGAACTGACATATGGTAGAAATGCAAGAATCTATGCTCCAGCTCATGCAGCAAATGAAATCCTCGTTGGACAACTTGCAAATCGGGTTCATTGGTAATTCTCGTCAACCTGGATCTCTGCCATCTCAACTCGTACCCAACTCGCGTAATATCCAGAATTCAGGCAATCAAGTCCAAGGGTACGGGAATCAGAGGGACCCGCACGCACATGCTCAGGTAGTTGAGCAGGGTCCTTCCTCTTCTGCTTCTTCAAATCAAAGGTTTTTGGCTAATGAAGCTCCTCCAATCTTTCCTAACCCTCCCCAAAACCCAAACCCGTATGCATCTGCTAATTCTGTTACTTTGAGGAGTGGACAATAAACTCAGGATCCACAACCACATGATTCAGATTTATCAAATCCTGGAGAATCTAAGGAGAGAAAGGAGAACTCTGAAGAAGAAATCAAGGCTCAGGAATCTGATTCCAAAGATTTGACTCATGTTCCTTTTCCTGAGGCCTTGATTAAACCTAAGAAGAAGAGGCTTGTTGATAGTAACGAGGAGCTCTTGAATATATTCAAGAGTATCGAAATCAATATCCCACTCCTCGATGCTATCAAACACATACTAGCTTACGCTAAATTTTTGAAGGATTTATACACGCAAAAGCATAAGTCGAGGGAATCTGTTCCGAGGAAGGTGGTACTCTCCGAGCAGGCTAGTTATGTTATCCTGCATCACCTTCTTTAGAAAAAGAGTGATCCAGGTGCTCCTTTGATTTCTTGTGGTATCGGAGATTACACTTTTGATATAGCACTTTTGGATCTAGGTGCATCTATTAACCTAATTCTAACTTCTCTTTACGAGAAGTTTGGATTAGGTGAACTTCGACCGACTTCAGTAACGCTACAGTTAGCGGACCTTTCGGTCACAAATCCGTGAGACGTTATTGAAGATGTTATTGTTAAGGTTAAGGATTTTTATTTTCCTGTAGATTTCCTTGTCCTTGACATGGATGTACTTGAAAATCTAAGGAACATGCCCATCATTCTGGGGTGTCCGTTCCTAGCTACTGCAAAGGCCAATATCAATTGTGAAAGCGGTAGCATGGAAATCACCTTTGGGGATTATAAATTGAAATTGGATATTTTTAAGGTGATTAACAAATTTGAGGATTGTGAATTTATAGAGGAACTTGAGGATGATAACTTGAATATTGAAACTTGTATGGTAGTTTCTGCAATTGAAAGTTCCTCCTGTTGTGATGAATCTGACCCGCAACCCTCTGTGGCAAACCTACCACATTCTGAAGAGGTTATTGATTTGATTCACTTTCAACCTCTTTCGCTAAATGAATCTTCTTCAACATCATCTTTACCCTCAATCTAAAACCTGCTCCAGCTTGAACTGAAACCATTGCCTGAGATTTGAAATATTAGTTTTTGGGACCTCAAAAGATGCTCCCTGTGATTATTAGTGCCAGATTAACTAAGGAGTAGGAGATTAAGTTGATCAAGGTCCTAAAGGAACACAAGGAGGTAATTGGTTGGACCATTCATGACCTTAGGGGGATCAAGCTATTTTACTGCAATCACAGAATATTTTTGGAAGATGGATCTCGTCCTTCTCGCCAAATGTAGAGGAGATTAAACCCTAATATGCGATAAGTGGTCAAGAAGGAAATTATCAAGTGGCTCGATGCAGGAATCATTTATCCGATATTTGATAGTCCTTGGGTAAGTCCCGTGCAAATTGTTCCCAAGAAAGCTGGGATTACCGTTTTGACTAATGAGAAAGGAGAATCTGTCACAACTCATTCAGCTTCCTCTTGGAGGGTTTCTATTGATTACAGGAAGCTGAACACAGCCACGAAAAAGGATCATTTCCCTTTGCCCTTTATCGATCAAATCCTTGAAAGACTAGCTGGGCAGAAGTACTTCTGTTTCCTTGACGGTTACTCGGGATACAATCAAGTACCTATCCATCTCGAGGATCAGGAAAAAATAACTTTCACTTGTCTGTATGGAACCTTTGCTTTCCGTAGGATGTCATTCGACTTATGCAATGCACCTATGACTTTTCAAAGGTGTATACTAGCCATATTCTCATACATGGTGGGAGAGTTTATGGACGTTTTCATGGACGATTTCTCTATTTTCGGAGAATCGTTTGATTCTTGTTTGGCTAATCTTGAAATGATTCTTAAAAGATGAATCAAAACATGACTGGTCCTTAATTGGGAAAGGAGTCATTTCATGACACAAGAAGGCATTGTCTTGGGTCATGTAATCCTTGAATGGGGTATCGAAGTTGACAAAGCTAAGGTTGATGCTATTTCTAAACTCCCTCCTCCCACATCTGTCAAACTAATTCGATCATTTCTTGGTCATGTGGGATTCTGTAGGAGGTTCATCAAGGACTTTTCTAAGGTTGCTCGCCCTCTGAGCAACCTTCTTGCCAAAGATACGTCATTTGATTTCAACGAATCATGTCGTAAGGCATTTGATTTTCTTAAAATGGTAGTCACTTGTGCTCCGGTGTTGCAACCACCGGTTTGGAAAGCCTCATTTGAGATCATAACTGACGCTTCTGATTACACGGTCGGGGCTGCTTTGGGTCAAAAGATTGATAGGAAGCCCTCTGTCATCTACTACGCTAGTAAAACTCTAGACAAGGCCCAAAGGAATTACACTGTTACTGAGAAGGAATTACTAGCTGTAGTATTTGCTTTGGAGAAATTCAGGGCTTATCTCTTAGGGTCTCACGTCTGCTTGCACAGCAATCATAGGTCCTAATCAACCTAAATAATGTCTGAACCTATCTTAAATTGTGGATATTGTACTCATATCTTGCATATCATGCATTGCATCAGTTTATTTAGAATAAGATGAGATATCCTGCTAGTTAATGATTTTTATTGCTATTTACAGATAATAAAGTAATCCAGGATGGAGATAGTGGAATAAAGCAATAAAGGAAGAAGAAGACTAATCCAAATAAGAGGAGTGAGGAGGATAGCCTTATCCCTACCCTTAAAAACCCTAGGACAGCCTTCCCAAACCCAAAACAACCTCCATTAGGGCACCTTAGCCTCAAAACCCAAACATGGATAGCACTATCCATGTTCCTATCCCTCTCCCAAACACTTAGGAATCAAAACCAACCTTAGAAAACATAAAATCCACTCTCCAGCACCTTTTAGGACGTCCAGACATCTGGCTGGACGTCTAATTTCTGCAGAATAACAATCCAGGAAGCCAAAACTCATACTGACACAGAATTGGATGTCTAATTTAGTGTCCAGACATCCAATTTTGTAGTATAATACGTCTGACCACTATCCTGGACGTCTGATACTGCTGTCTGGTTCCTGATTTTGGTGTTGGAAGCCCTAGCTTGCCTATTTTGACCTAGGAACCCCACCGGACACCTTAGGAAACCTAAGTAGAGACCTCCTAAGCCTAGTCCACTATCCATAGCCCTACTTGTCCTATCCCCAACCCAATTGAACCATCCCATACCTAATTGGGTGCATCTACAATTGATTGGGTGCACCCGAGCCCAATTAGATCCACCTAGGCTCTAATTAACTCATACCTATTAGGGTTACCCTAGCCTAATCACATGCACACATCTAATTAGACTTGACCTAGACCTAATTAGGTTCACTCCTACCCAATTAGACTTTCCTAAGCCTAATTAGGTCCACACCCACTTAATCTATATTGACCCAACCTATTTAGCACCTAATCCTACCAAAACCCACAACCTAGCCCTACGAAAAACACACACCCACACACACACGCACACCTTCCCATTTTACTCCCACCAAACCCATGCACACTCTCTTGGAAACCCTAACAACTTGTGTCAAACCTAGATCCAAAAATTGTGGCATTGGCTATTTTTGGAGCCACCAAAAGTGGCAACCAAATGGAGCCTTCCATAAAGGGCAAAGAGAGTGCTACGAAATTGGACCCTCTCCATACACACTCCCATCCATACTCTCCACTCTAAACTTGCATCCACCCTTCAAAACCTTAAGGCCATCCTCCTCATCCTCCTCCAAGGCTCCATGGTTGGCTAGCTAGAGAAGCTTCTCTCCAAAGCTTCAAGGATGGCCATTGGTAGAGAAAGGGAGCAACACCCTCCTCTCTCCACTTGGGTGCACTATCCCCCATCTTCTTCTTGGACGGCCATGAAGGCTCACCCATAGCCTCTTGTGGCCGGCCATCTCTTTTGGTAGGCGTGTAGATGGGTTTGCACACCCAAGGTCTAGCCTACACCCTCACACAAGGCCGATGGCCCTAGTGGCAACTTTCCGGCGTGAGGGATTTTCTTCTATTTATATGCTTTCTAGTGTAAATGATGTGTGATAATTTTTTATGCATAAATAATTTCATGATATTTCTGTGATTGATTGTCCTCATGTTTGCTTGCCTATATGACACTTTGGTTTGTTCACACCATGCACGGTCACCATGGCCTCATTTAGATGCACATAGTCACTTAGGTTTTTGCTAGTTTATCTAGATCTAGGTTTCAATTTGCTTTTCCAAATAAAAAAATCAAAAACACAAAAAGACAAAAATAGTAGCTTAGGTTAGATTTAGGTTATAAAAGCCGATCCAAATCTCGATTCGTTTTCACGCCTCCCAGAGACAAACAACCGGGACTCAAGTTCTAAAAAGAATAAATATCTATGAGAGTTTCGTTATCACAAATATCTTTGACAAGTGGTTTTTGCGACTATACTACGATTTCCAACGATTTCAAAATACGCGATTTCCACGCTCGTCAACGTCATCATATATACCGACCACTCAACCTTGAGACATCTCTTGGCCAAAAAGGATGCCAAACCCCAGCTTATTCGATGGATTCTTCTACTTCAAGAATTTGATCTTGAAATCAAGGATAAATCCGGGGCATAGAATGTGGTGGTGGATCATCTTTCGAGACTTCTGAGTAATTCTTCTCGTCTAGAGATTCCTATTGTTGATACTTTTCCGGATGAGACTATCCTTACAGTTTTAGGTGTCCGAACTCCATGGTTTGCAGACATTGTAAACTATTTGGCTGTTGGTCAAATCCCTCAGGATTGGACCAAGCAACAACGAGATAGACTCAAATCTGAGGCCAAATATTACTTTTGGGATGAACTTGAGCTGTATCGCATCAGCTCTGATCAGATTATTCGCCGATGTGTTCCGAAGATTGAATTCAAAAGTATACTCGACTTCTGCCATTGAAACGACCCACCACCCCCTTGGCCATTTAAGATGTCTGGGATGTTCACCAGATGTTTGTCCGGACTTCTAGAATGTTCATCAGACGTCCGTAAATACTTTTAGCGTGAAAGCGTACGAGTGCCATGCTTCCTCCCTCACCGTGCCTCACCATGCCTCACTGCACCTCACCGCGATGCCACTCCTCGCCCATGCTCGCCTCTCCTCTTCCCTCACCTCCTCTCCCTTTATATACCTCTTCCCCCTCCCCTTCGTTGCCATTCCGCTGCCAAGAGTGAGTGGGAGCGGAGTGAAGAGCGGAGGGCCGAGTGAGAGGAAGTGCGAGGGCGAAGGCTGCAGCGGCGTTTTGCTGTAGCACCTGCAGGCAAGGAGAGCCAGGGCGATTTCGTGGAAGTCATTTTTTTCCTCGAAATCAGATGGCCAGAGAAACACCCAGATGTCTCACCAGACGTCCGAAGGTATGGCAAGACGTCTGGTAGAGATCTACTTTCCGTACTTTTCCTCTCTGACAAGTCCTGACAGCGTACGTATGTGTCAGAGGGTGGGAGCATAGCCTAGGCAATTTCAGACGTCCAGAAGCACTCCCAGACGTATGACAAAGTCCTTGGATGTTGGATTTGAGTTTTAGACGTCTGATAGCGAAACACCAAGAGAGGTATCCCTGAGAACTGTTTTAAGATGTCTGGGACCTTTCAGAGACGTCTGATTTTCGTCTGATAGCGTGTTTTGGGGCCGTGTAAGGCCCTATTATCACTTTTACGCAAACGAACCGTCTCTGTTTTCCATACAAGTTTCTCTATATAATGATACCTTGTTTACATCCTTCTAAACCTTTTGGCCCATCAATTCATGTTTAGGACTCCAGTTCGTCGGGAGTACGGGACCTTTAGAGACGTCGGGAGCCACTGTACCAGCCCCCATTCCACCCGGTTACCCAGGTAGAGTGGTTACAACCTTAAATCTCAAATTTAATACATACGAGTAAGTAATCCTAGGACTTGAGATGAACCCTGGGAAGGATTAAACATATATTCAAGAATAGATTCTTGAACCCTAGGTCTTGGCATGAACACTAGGGTTAGAAGAAACTGCATGTGAATGATTGTGTAATCAAGAGCTGCATGTTTTTAGCTAAAATGGACCCCTACGATATGTGAATAATTGAGTAATCGAAAGCTGCCTGTTTTTCTGCTAAAATGGACCCCTACTATAATAAAATGGAAATTGAACTGTTGACCCGAACATTCCAACCCGGATGTGACAAAGAAATTCCTGTATAAACCCCCTGGGGAAATGTAAACTTGAACACCGTACCTCGAAGAAGCAGATGGTTCTTGGAATTTGCTGCCTATGGACAACTGCTAAGGGAGGTAAGCTAACCTTCGTGTACGTAGTACCGAAGAGAGCAACTATCCCTTGTAGTGTAGAGGGGAGCTTGTCGCCCTTGGGTTGGGACTCTAGGTGGGTTTGGCCACTCTACAACTACTCTTACTGGCCCTCATGTACGTGGTACCGAGGTGAGCTACTTAGTGTAAGGGGAAGCTATCCACCCCAGGGTGCCTATGGCTAGGTATGGCCACCCTACACTGACTCCCGTCAGCCCGTTGGGCAAATCGGGGTAGTCGGATGAGGGTACACGGACTGAGGAGGGGCAAGACCCCTGTTTTGTTTTGAGAGGGCAAGGCCCTACATCATTCCGCGCTGTACGTTGAGGCGTACCCGCTAGCGGAAACGACTGATCGTGTGCCAGTACGGGGTAGCTACCCACGTGCTTATCACGTGTGCCGTAGTCACCGCTACGTCACAACCATGACCTCGGGGTAGTAGACTGAGTATAGGACTACCACGGTGGGATCCCCGGCCAGGAGAGTACCACGTAGGCATCCTATATTACGGGAAGCTGCAAGCAAAATCGTTCCTATAGGGAACCAGATGATTAATTAACAAATCCTAATTAGAGATCTCTAGGCACCCACATATATAATATAATTAGAAGATGGAAAACCATATGTTAATGCATGTTAATTCTTAGTCACCACTCTACTCAGCTTTAGCTGACTCCAGTCAAATATATTCTATACAGGTCAAGGAATTGAGCAGCCCGAGCCACCGGCTGCTGAGGATGCTGGGCCTGGTCGAGCCTAGTTTTAGTTCCACTGCCTGCTAGTGAGTTTTATAGTTTGTATTCTGTTACATGTACTCTTTGATGTGATGGCTATAATATCACTGTTCTCTTTCCACCTGTTGAAACTTTCTTTTTGCTTAATTACTGTACTTGTGTGGTTTGTTGAATGTTACTTGGTTATTTCTTGTTGGACGATTAGATCTTGGGATAAACCAAAGCGAGCCAGTCCCAGATTCTGTTGGGATTTAGGATCGGGTCGTGACAAGATGGTATCGGAGCAAGGTCATCCCGTGAAATGAACCAAGTAGTCTGGAAAACACCACATTTTGTACATGTAACTAAGATAGCCATCACAACTTTTCTCTTGGTTATTGTGTACGAGTATCACGTCTCCTCTTTGGTCAAACAGGCACCAATAATCTCATTCCTCCTCGATCTTTGAGTAGGAAATGCCTCGCCACGGAGCCATTGAGTCAGGCCGTGGATGTGGTCGTGGCCGAGGGCGTGGTCGCATGGGAGGACGAGCAATGGCTGAGGATAGAGCCGCTCCACCTCTCCTCCCGGGCATCCAGGCCCCGGACCTCGCCCAACTGATTCGAAGTCTTATCCGGGAGGAGCTCCATCAGCCTCCTCCTCAGCCTTCCCTTCTTGGGGATGCTGAGGGGGAGTCTTCCATGGGCAGGCAAGCCGCCACGGTGGTGGACGAGCTGTAGGGGGAGGGGGTGATCCTCTACCGCCCCCTTCAGACACTTCGGGGCACGTGCCTTCCTTGCCTGGCGGTGCATCCCTTCCTCCGCTGCAGCTACACCATGAGGTATTCAGCCAATTCAGGAAGCTGAAGCCTTCCTCTTTCAAGGGGGAGGAAAGCTCATCTGAGGTAGAAGATTGGCTGGAAAAAATGGAGAAGATCTTCGACACCCTTTGTCCTCCTGCAGAATGCCGCGTGGCCTCCGCCACGTATCAGCTGGAGAGTGTAGCCCACAGGTGGTGGAAGGCGATCAAGGTACAGGAGGAGGGAGAATTGACGTGGGACTAGTTTGTGGCGCTCTACAGTGAGCAGTACTTCCCACAAACATGGCAGGGTCAGAGGAGGCGGGAGTTCCACACTCTCCGCCAAGGGGCAATGACAGTTAGCGCGTACTGAACGCATTTCCTGGAGCTGTCACACTTTGCCCCAACAGCCGCATCTACCGAGGAGGAGCACCTATGGAGATTCACTGAGGGTCTCCGACCCACCATCCGGGGGTATGTGAAGCCCCTGAAGCTACCTACCTTCTCCCGCGTGGTCAAGGCTACCATGACCTATGAGGAAACCAACCCATCCGCATGAGATATTGATGGAGGAGGACGAAAGAGGCCCTACCCGCAGGAGCACTCACAAGGTCACCGGGAGAGGAGACACCAGACACCAGCAGGGGAACCGTCCCATCTTGTGGGTCCACTAGGGACCTATGGGAGTCCTTGATAGGGATTAGCCGACTGCAGTAGACCCCCACTCAGTCACCAGCAGGGACAATAGACAGAGGGAAGTCACGTACCCCTCTGCTATCAGTGTGGCCAACCAGGTCACATACGCAGGAATTGTCCATCTAGGATTGGAGCACAGCCGACGCTCCCAGCACCGAGCACTGGAGGCCGATCTGGAGGCCACGGATTCCAACCTCGCGGAGGAGGACAGCAGTCGCAAGGAGGACACCGGTCTGCTGCCTCCCGCCCTACCCAGAGCACGGCTGTCTCTTCTGCACCAAGGACTGAAGGGTGTGTTAACGCCCTAACTCACCGAGATGCCAGGTCTTCAGGCTCTGTAGTGGCAGGTATGGTTACTATTTCCAGCAGACTTGTCTACACTCTTTTCAATTCCAGAGCCACGCACTCGTTTGTTTCTACGAGTTTTGCTATCTGCACGGGAGTGAGCAGTGTGCTTTTAGAGGAGCCCTTCCTGATTAGAGGACCAGGTATTTGTTGTCGAGGAGGTTCTTGTTGACTGTGAGGTCATGATAGGGGGATACAGTCTCCCGATAGACCTGATCATAATCCCGATGGATGACTTCGGTGTAATCTTAGGGATGAACTGGTTGGCCGCATACCACGCCTTTGTAGACTGTTTTGGGAGGAAGATTGTTTTCTCCATACCACGACTGCCTCCCTTCAAATTCCACGGCCAGCCTGTAGACGGAGGATTCAGATGCATCTCCACACTTCAAGCAGCGAGGCTATTGAGTCAAGGATGCGAGGGCTTCCTTGCTTGAGTTCTAGCAGAGTCTGGCCTTGTGAGCAGCATACAGAGTATTCCGGTGGTCTGTGAGTACCCCGACGTCTTCCCAGAAAAGCTGCCAGGACTGCCACTTGAGCGCGAGATCGAGTTCGAGATCTCACTAATACCACGGACAGGCCCCATTTCTTCAACACCGTACCGAATGGCCCCGCTTGAGCTGTGAGAGCTCAAGACACAGCTACAGGATCTGCTAGAGAAAGGGTTCATAAGGCCCAATGTCTCTCCGTGGGGAGCCCCCGTCCTGTTCGTAAGAGAGAAAGATGGTACCCTTCGGTTGTGCATTGACTACAGACAGCTGAACTGGGTCACCATCAAGAACAAATACCCGTTACCACGCATAGATGACCTCTTCGACCAGCTGAGGGATGCCACTGTATTTTCAAAAATAGATCTGAAGTCAGGATACCATCAGTTGAGGATTAGGGAGATCGACTTCTCGAAGATAGCCTTTCGTATGCGGTACGACCATTATGAGTTCTTGGTCATGCCATTTGGATTGACCAACGCCCCTGCCGCCTTCATGGACTTGATGAACCGCATTTTTCAGCCGTATCTGGATTAGTTCATGGTTGTTTCATCGATGATGTGCTCATTTATTCACAGGACCAGACGCAGCATACGCAACACCTTCACATGGTCTTGGACACCTTGAGGCGGCATAGACTGTATGCCAAATACAGCAAATGCGAATTCTGGTTAAGACAAGTCACCTTCCTTGGCCATGTGATCTCAAAGGACGGTTTAGCTATGGATCCAACCAAAGTAGAAGCAGTACTCAGGTGGGAGAGACCGCGTTCGGTGACTGAGATACGTAGTTTCCTGGGGCTGGCTGGTTATTACAGACGATTTATCCAAGGGTTCTCGCAGATTGCTCGTCCTCTGACTCAGTTGACTCGGAAGGACGTACCCTTCGCCTGGACCGACGAGTGTGAGTCTTTCTTTCAGAAGCTGAAAGAGAGGTTGACTTCAACCCCTGTACTCACCATCCCTCACAGCAGCGGCGGATTCGTTGTCTACACAGATGCCTCGTTGCAGGGATTGGGGGGTGTACTTATGCAGTGGGGTCATGTTGTCGCATATGTTTCGTGGCAACTGAAGCCCCACGAGCATAACTATCCCACCCACAACCTAGAGCTGGCAGCAGTCGTCCTAGCGTTGAAGACCAGGAGGCACTATTTGTATGGAGAAACGTTCGAGATTTTCACTGACCACAAGAGCCTCAGGTATTTGTTTGACCAGAAGGAGCTCAACATGTGGTAGAGACGCTGGTTGGAACTCTTGAAAGACTACGATTGCAGCATCTCTTACCACCTGGGAAAAGCCAATGTGGTGGCTGACACCCTGAGCCGAAAGGCGCTCGCCAACTTGGCTTGTTTACAAGCACAAAGTTGGAAGCTCATGGAGGAATTGAGCCGCTGGCGACTCTAGGAAACACAGGGGTATTGCGGGATAGTGATAGTCGTGAGGCAAACACGACCAGAGCTGGTGGATCGCATCGTGGTTAAACAAATGACGGACTCATACCTATGGGAACAGTGGGACCGAGTATTGGCAGGAAACCCAAGAGATTTCTCTTTCACTGATGGAGTTCTGCATATGAGGAGACGCTTGTGCGTTCCTAGAGATGAGGAGCTGTTGAGGGAGCTCTTGACTGAGGCTCATGGATCCAGATTTACCATACATCCCGGGAACACGAAAATGTATCACGACCTACGACGTGATTTTTGGTGGAGAGGCATGAAGCGGGATGTTGGCCTTTTCGTCCAGCAGTGTCTGACATGCCAGCAGGTGAAGGCCGAACATTAGAGGCCCGCAGGGCCATTGCAGTCACTTTCCATTCTAGAATGGAAGTGGGAAAGTGTCATTATGGATCTGGTAGTAGGGCTACCTGTGACACAGAGAGGGCACGATGCAGTCTGGGTGGTTGTGGATAGATTAATGAAGACAGCACGGTTTCTGCCAATCTGAGTCACTTATGGACCAGCATAGTTGGCAGAAAGATACATCACAGACATAGTACGTTTTCATGGGGTTCGTCGCGAAATCATTTCAGACAGGGACACTCGTTTCACTTCCTAGTTCTGGACAGAATTTCAGCGAGCCTTGGGGACTTGTCTGAAATTCAGTATAGCCTATCACCCCCAGAACGACAGACAGTCAGAGTGCACCATTCAGACCCTTGAGGACCTTCTGCGTGCTTGCGCATTGGACTGGAGAGGCTCCTGGGAGGAGCATTTCCCGCTGGCAGAATTTGCGTACAACAACAGTCACCACTCGAGCATCGGCATGGCACCATATGAAGCTCTGTACGGGAGAAAGTGTACGACCCCCTTGAGTTGGGTAGAGGTGGGAACCAAATGGGTGGTCAGCCCCCGTCTGATATGCCAGAGTCAGGAAGTGATCGAGCAGATCCATCGACGACTGCGTACTGTCCGGAGCAGGCAAAAGAGTTACGCCGATCTGAAGCGTGGGGAGGTACAATTTGAGGTTGGAGATCACGCTTTTCTCCGTGTTTCACCGATGAAAGGTTTGCAGCGGTTTGGGATGAGAGGGAAGCTTGCACCAAGATATGTGGGACCCTTTGAGGTCTTAGAGTGGGTAGGACCCGTCGCCTACTGGCTTGCCCTTCCTCCCCAGCTTCTGGAGTGCACAACGTTTTTCACGTGTCCAACCTTAGGAAATATATCGTCGACCCCAGCCATGTCCTTAGCCACGAAAGCATCGAAGTGGGAAATGACCTAACCTACCCCAATAGACCGATACAGATACTAGATCGAGACATTCGGAAGTTGAGGCGGAAGGAAGTACCCCTGGTGAAAGTTCTATGGAAAAGCCAGCGGTACGAGGAGGCAACTTGGGAACTTGAGTTGGCGATGCGAGCGCAGTACCCGGAACTCTTCGAAGGTATGACTCTTCTAACCTACTTCAGTCCTCTTTACTTTTATTATACCTACTATGTTATATTTTTCGCACCCTAGTCAGTTCAACTTTCGGGGACGAAACTTCCTTTAAGTTTGTTATATTGAAATGACCCACCACGCCCTTGGCCATTTAAGACATCTGAGATGTTCACCAGACGTCTGTCCGGACGTATGGGTTTCTCATCAGACGTCCGTAAATACTTTTAGCGTGCAAGCGTACGAGCGCCATGCTACCTCCCTCACCGAGCCTCACCACACCTCACTGCACCTCACCGCAATGCCACTCCTCGCCCATGCTCGCCTCTCTTCTCCCCTCACCTCCTCTCCCTTTATATACCTCTTCCCCCTCCCCTTCGTTGCCATTCCGTAGTCGAGAGTGAGTGGGAGCAGAGTGCAAAGCGGAGGGCCGAGCAAGAGGAAGCACGAGGGTGAAGGCTGCAACGGCGTTTTGCTGTAGCACCTGCAGGCAGGGAGAGCCAGGGCGATTCCGCGGAAGTCATTTTTTTCCGCGGAATCAGATGGCCAGAGAAACACCCAGACGTCCGTAGGTACGGCAAGACGTCTGGTAGAGATCTACTTTCCGTACTTTTCCTCTCTGATAAGTCCTGACAGTGTACGTATGTGTCAGAGGGCGGGAGCGTAGCCAAGGCAATTTCAGACATCCGGAAGCACTCCCAGACGTCTGACAAAGTCCTTGGACGTCGGATTTGAGTTTCAAACGTCTGATAGCGAAACACCAAGAGAGGTATCCCTGAGAACTATTTTGAGACGTCTGGAACCTTTCCCAGACGTTTGATTTCCGTCTGATAGCGTGTTTTGGGGCCGTGTAAGGCCCTATTATTATCGCTTTTACGCAAATGAACCGTCTCTGTTTTCCATACAAGTTTCTCTGTATAATGATACCTTGTTTACATCCTTCTAAACCTTTTGGCCCATCAATTCATGTTTAGGTCTCCAATCCGTCGGGAGTACGGGACCTGTGGAGACGTCGGGGGCCACTATACGAGCCTCCATTCCACCCGGTTACCCAGGTAGAGTGGTTACAACCTTAAATCTCAAATTTAATACATGCGAGTAAGTAATCCTAGGACTTGGGATGAACCCTAGGAAGGATTAAACATATATTCGAGAATAGATTCTTGAACCCTAGGTCTTGGCATGAACACTAGGGTCAAAAGAAACTACATGTGAATGATTGTGTAATTAAGAGCTGCCTGTTTTTAGCTAAAATGGACCCCTACGACATGTGAATAATTGAGTAATTGAAAACTGCCTGTTTTTCTGCTAAAATGGACCCCTACTATAATAAAATGGAAATTGAACTATTGACCAGAACATTCCAACCCGGATGTGACAAAGAAATTCCTATATAAACCCCCCCGGGGAAATGTAAACATGAACACCGTACCTCGAAGAACCAGATGGTTATGGGAATTTGCTGCCTATGGACAGCTACTAAGGGAGGTAAGTTGACCTTCGTGTACGTAGTACTGAAGAGAGCAACTATCCCTTGTAGTGTAGAGGGGAGCTTGCTGCCCTTGGGTTGGGACTCGGGGTGGGTTTCGCCACTCTACGATGACTCTTACTGGACCTCGTGTACGTGGTACCGAGGTGAGCTACTTAGTGTAGGGGGGAGCTATCCACCCCAGGGGGCCCGGGGCTAGGTATGGCCACCCTACACCAACTCCCATCAGCCCATTGGGTAAACCGGGGTAGTCAGACGAGGGTACGCGGACTGAGGAGGGGCAAGACCCCTGTTCTGTTCTGAGAGGGCAAGGCCCTACACCATTCCGCACTGTATGTTGAGGCGTACCCACTAGCGGAAATGACTGACCGCGTGCCAGTGCGGGGTAGCTACCCACGTGCTTATCACGTGTGCCGTAGTCACCTCTATGTCACGACCATGACCTCGGGGTAGTAGACCGAATATAGGACTACCACGGTGGGGCCCCCGGCCAGGATAGTGCCACGTGGGCATCCTATATTACGGGAAGATGCAAGCAAAATCATTCCTATAGGGAACCAAATGATTAATTAACAAATCCTAATTAGAGATCTCTACGCACCCACATGTATAATATAATTAGAAGATGGAAAACCTTATGTTAATGCATGTTAATTCTTAGCCACCACTCTACTCAGCTTTAGCTGACTCCAGTCAAATATATTCTATACAGGTCATGGATTTGAGCAGCCCGAGCCACCGGCTACTGAGAACGCTGGGCCTGGTCGAGCCTAGTTTTAGTTCCACTGCCTGCTAGTGAGTTTTATAGTTTGTATTCTGTTACATGTACTCTTTGATGTGATGGCTGTAATATCACTGTTCTCTTTCCACCTGTTGAAACTTTCTTTTTG
The DNA here is from genome assembly GCA_037157565.1 of Thalassia testudinum. Taxonomy (NCBI): domain Eukaryota; kingdom Viridiplantae; phylum Streptophyta; class Magnoliopsida; order Alismatales; family Hydrocharitaceae; genus Thalassia; species Thalassia testudinum. The sequence continues at coordinate 155,901,394 of JAZHRO010000031.1, forward strand.
CTTAATTACTGTACTTGTGTGGTTTGTTGAATGTTACTTGGTTATTCCTTGTTGGATGACTAGATCTTGGGATAAACCAAAGCGAGCCAGTCCCAGATTCTGTCAGGATTTTGGACCGGGTCGTGACAACCATGCATCTACATTTAGTGGAAATTTCTCCAGGAAAAAGACGGCTGCAAAAATTTTGCAATCTGGATTCTTTTGGCCATCTTTATTCAAGGACGTCCAGGAATTCTTGAGGTCGTGCTCCCGATGCCAGGCACTTTGGAGCATAACCAAGAGGGACATGATGCCCCTAAACCCGATTCTTCCCATCGAAATCTTCGACGTTTGGGGCATCGATTTCATGGGACCCCTCATTTGGACATCAGTATATTCTTGTCACTGTTGATTACGTGTCCAAGTTAATCGAGGCCATTCCCACCTGAACCAATGACCATAAGGTGGTCATCGATTTCGTTAAGAAGAACATCTTCAGTCGGTTCGGGATTCCGAGGGCCATCATCAGTGATGGTGGTTCTCACTTCACTAATGTCCAATTGCGTAATTTACTAGCAAAATACGGGATAAATCACAGAATCTCCATACCTTACCATCCCCAGATGAATGGATAGGTGGAGATCTCCAATTGGGAGATCAAGAATATTCTTTAGAAGACGGTTAGGCCTGATCGTAAAGACTGGACTCAAAAGCTTGAGGACACTCTTTGGGCCTACCGTACGGCATACAAAACACCTACAGTCATGTCATCGTTTCATCTAGTGTATGGACAGGCATGCCATTTACCTGTAGAAATTGAACATAGGGCATTCTGGGCAATCAAGTAATGCAATCTGGATTTGAGTTTAGCCAGAAGGACCAGGAAACTCCAACTATCTGAGTTGGAGGAGTTTAGAAATGACACGTACAAGAATGCCAAGATCTACAAGGCTCGGACCAAAGCTCTTCATGACCAATTGATATCTCGTAAAAGCTTTGAGCCGAACCAGAAGGTATGGCTCTTTGATTCTCGACTTAAGCTCTTTCCCGGCAAACTTAGGTCAAACTGGAACGACCCGTTCATCATCGATAAGATTTTTCCAAATGGGGCCATTCAGATTTCTGACCCAAAGATAGGTAATTCATTCAAAGTCAACGTTTGAAGCCTTTTATTGACCGTATTGTTCCAGAATCTGTCTCAGACACGGTTGCTCTCATCATGTTGTGATCTCTTTGGCTGGACTTCGCCTAGCTGATGGCACTAAACTCAACAGTTGTGTAGTCTGACTCAGAGATGACCTGAGCATCATATTCAAGTGATATCTTCTACATTCTACCTTCCTTTCATGTCTTTTATTCTTAATGCAGACATTGCATCAGCTAGGCATGGGGGGGTGGATTCATTTCTGAATCAATTTGTCAGCTCTGTGGAGTTCTTGTAAATTCTACTTGTTTTCTTATATATACATAAGAAAAATTGAATTAGGAAAGAATACTTAGGCATTAGGACTTTTCAATCTTAGGAAATATTATAGTAGGATTTGAACACTAAGACCATTTAGGTCTTTGGGCTTAATTAGCCCGAGTATCCACTAAAATATGGATTTGTTTATCAAATCCTCGCCTTCCTGAATTCTATTTCAATTTTATTAAATAAGTTTGGGTGATAAGTATATGACTTATCAACTTGCCCTCTGATTTGAGGAAACTTTAAGTCTAAGCATCTACACACTATTCGTCATTGACTCGTTGTTTGGTGGTTTTAACAGAAATTGGATAGCTAATGAACCTTCTAGGGTGGTATGGCTGGCAAGTTATTGTGGGTAACAACCCATAGGTAAGTTGTCCAGAGCCCAGCCACTGGATCATTCTTTTTCTGCTGCCTTTAGGTAAATCTTAGACTAGGGAAGCCACCTACCTAAAAAAAAAACAAAAGAAAAAGAAAGTCCAAAAAGAAAAAAAAGAGAAAAAAAAAGAAAAAGAAAAGGAGAAAAAGAAAATAAAAGAAATAAGCCATACTTCACCGCACAAGTATGGTTGGCAAGTTATCGTAGGTAACAACCATTGGTAAGTTGTCCAAAACCCAACTCAAGAAATGCACGTCAAATTCCTAAAACACTTAGGAAGAAGTGAAGTAGAATAAGCCGGGGAGGTATACACTGGATTCACCCTTGTGTTGAACCCATAAACATAAAAAGTAGGGAGAAAGCTACCGGTTGTATAGATACACCTTTAGGCATAATTCTTTTTAAGGTCACCTAGGGGTGTAGAAACCCAAAGTCCATTATGATTGCCGATCAACGAGTCTATACAAAAAGATGCTTAGAACTTAGGATTTTCATCAAGTCTTGGGTAGGTTGAGTGGCCGTAGAAAGCCACTCTGTAACCCTAAACTCAAAAATCCAAAAAAAATTAGAAAAGAAGAAAAAGGAGAAAAAGAGATCTTTCTTTGAATAAGGCGAGGGCTTGAGGCGGTCTGCATTTTGACAGATACCCGGACGTTGTTGTGTTTTTGAAAGTTCAGGTCCTAAGTAAAATTTTCTTAACGTTGAAAATGACTTGTGCCCGAGTAATCCAACCCTTATTCTTTTATAAATAGCATATAGTTTTTGCTAGGGACTGACAAAAGATAGGCATGGGAGTGTGATGTGCATACATCTAAATAGCCAAAAATATCTATTAATGCATGTTCTTAGTGTCATATTAGCATCATATAATGTAAATATTGCATAACATGCACAATCATGCATTTAGGTCAAGTTGTATAAATTGTATAGTAATTGTCTCCTTTTATGGTCAGGGACAGGACGATTTTTAATTGAGGCCTCGGATCGAAGATCCAACCATATGGATCTGATCAGGGCGACGATTGGAGTTCAATGACTCCAAGATCGCCCTGATCGGACATTCGTAGCACCAGATAGAGATCGAGGAAGCCTAAAGATCAAGGGTCAAGATGGTGCCAATCTACACTTCAGATGACAAATCCGACCGCATGGATGGGTTCAAATCGATGATCTCAGCCTAATGGCACAAAAATTGGTCCAATCCGACATCTGTGGCACCATCTACAACACGCCAAAGATGGACGGCCAAGATGGCACCACGTGGCGCCATACAGCCGCCCAAATCAGCCGTAGCACCGCTCCCCATCGTCTAAAGGCGCGGCGAGGTGTGATTTGGGCTGTTGGTCTTGATCCATTGGCCGTGAAGCATGTGCGCTTAATTCGTAACCACAACAAAGCATGCCGCTAGCACTCGCCATCTGCAGCATGCAAGCAATTAATCGCGATCGTATGATCGGCTGTGGGCAGCTCAGATCATCCAATCATGCGTACGCGCAATCAAACACTCAGCACGCATGCTCGATCGCACGCGGGCACGTAGTTAAGCGCAGATGAACGCGTGTGCGAGGAGAAATTTGAGCCGTCTGATCTCGCGATTGGACAGTTGTGATTGCGAAGACGTGGGTGTTGGTTTTGTGCACAGCAGGCAAGGAGGCACGCGTACGTCGACCACAATCAGACCTTTAGTGACTGATAAATCTGTCACTAAAGACATGATTTTAATGTTTTAAGCTTGAAATGACAAATTTACCCTCAATTCCTACAACTATAAAAGGAGACCCGACCTCCACTTCTTCATCCCTTCCTTCACCTCTCTCTCTCTCCAAAGCTCAAGAAAAGCTTGTCCCACATCCAGGATGCTAATCTAAAGCCAAATCCAATTTTCTCACCCCCGTTCCGGAAGTGGATCCCGTGACAACGACGACGTGCTACCCCGTTCCTGCTTCTTCCTGCTTCATCCTCCTCCTTCCTGCTCTGTCCCCTATCTTCCAGGTGTCGCCTCGTCCAGCTCATCCTCCAAGCAGTCGTCGAGGAGGATAACTTCTTTCTATCTTCTCTTTTACTACTTTCTAGAATAGATTTCCCGCTTTCTAGTGTAGATTTCCTACTTTCTAGTATAGTGGATAGTTGTAATAGTAATGAACATGAACTTGTGATAATGAATTCCATGTTTATTCTATCTCTCTTTTGTCTTTATTTGTAATATTCTATCTCTATCTTCTATTCTTTATTCTTTAAGTAGATAGTTAGTTTAGGTTCAATTTGACTAGCTAATCTACTTTGTGACAATTAAACAAACGCGATTTTAAATCGAACGTCTGTCTCCTTGTGTTTGACCTAGAATTCTTAAAGCTTCGATATAAATTTATCTGTTAACGGATTTCTTCTCAAATCGAACTACGACAGGTTTTTCGAAACCAACTTCGATCGCGTAGTTTTCTGCTTTCAACAAACATGCTCATGGATTCATTATTGATGGAGTTCTCATACATATTCTCGAGAATCTCCCACTCGGTGTCTTCGTGTTGACCCATGATGTTTCCTCCGCAGGTTGCATTGACGAATAATCGAATATCCTCACAGAGTCCCTGGTAAAAAGACTAGACTAGTTCCCATTTAGGAACTCTGTGGTGGGGGCACTTTCGCATGAGATCCAGAAAATGATCTCATGCCTCGTGAAGCGGTTCTCCTGCTTGCTGCGTGAAATGTGTGATCTGGTGCCGTGAAGCATTTGACCGATCAGCAGGGAAGAACTTTCTCAGAAACTTGGATTGAAGTTCCGCCCAGGTGTTGATTGGACGCATTTGGGTTTGGTACCAGTGAGCAACCTTATCCATGAGAGAGAAGAACATTTTCATGAGTAAGACATCCTGATTTTGAGCTTCTGGCCCAAAGGTCTGGGCCAGATGCTTGAGTTGCTTGATATGCTGGAAAGGATCTTCGGAATTACGCCCATGGAATTTGGGAATGACATGAATCATGTTGGGCTTGAGTTCAGTATCAGGACCTCCAATGAGGATTTATACTCAAGGTTCGATTGCCACCGTAGCGAGATTGTAGTGATTTCGCATCATAAGATGCTGTGGTGGGTTCACAAAGGCTTGGAATAAAGCATTGAGGTGCTGAAGCTTATTTTGAAGATTATTTTCTTCTACTGGTTGCTCCATGATGATGGATGAAGGAGAATTAGGTTCAGATGAATCAGAAGAGATATCGATCGGGTTGGGTTGCACAAACAAGGAGGTCAAGGCTTGGTCTCGACGGGAATGAGTAGCTAATGGAGGCCTCAAGGATGATCTTAGAGACCTCCTCCCGAACATGCACCAATGGAGTAGATGAGAGGTAGAATGTGATGGACCCAATCAAGACATCTAAAAAATTTTTGGATGACTATAGAGGTTCGGGGCTGATGATACCCCTTAGTCAGAAAGCCGTCTACCTGACAATTACCTGGGTAGCCAGAGAGAGAGAGTCCTGCAAAGACCCCTACACGGTAGATTGCCCCCACGACCAGGGTTTCCCCCACCTGACCTCTCTTGTCACTGATGATCCAGGTAGACCAGAATGGGGACTTGACCTCTTAAGTCTACCAGTTTTAAGTTAAGAGCAAGGATGCCTATTATTTCAATTGAACTTTAAGATATTTTTTTGTGCAAATTGACTTAATTTGAAGATTGGTTAACCCAACAAGGTGGGTCAACTTCACCTGTTTTGTCCTTTGAGAAGTTTAGGCCCCTCTTTTAGTGTTCAAATGAAATTAAGAGCCTGATTTTAGGGTTTGCTTGTATAAATCAATTCAATCAAGGCTTAGGCACTTATTGTTTGAAAAGATTAATTCTTGATTAAGCAAGTGTGTCTCTAAAACCTAAATTGGAAATCTTAATTGGCTCTGATTGGTTCAATTTAATTTATCCAAATATGGTACTTAGGGCTCAAACAAGAATGTGATAGTCCTAGATACCTTAAGATCTTAAGTAGGTGCACAAATCAGGGTTTGAATGTTGTCTAAATAGAATGTATCAAATCAGGCAACTTGATGATTAATTTAAGAATATAATGCAAGTAGCCCTAATTGATTTTTTCCTTTTTTAGCATTTTCAGAATAAGGGGCTTAGAAGAAGGTAGATGGAGTTTACCTGTCCCTGGAGTGGTTGATGTGTGGCTGATCTTCTATCAATGATTCCTCCTGAAATAGATCACAATCAAAAGAGATAGAGCAAGTTAGTACCAAATCTGATATTGCAATCAAGAGATCTAAATTGTGTGTTGCTCCCCGGCAACGGTACTGTTTAGAGCGCTGAATCGATTTTAAGAATATCGCGTTGTAGTATAGCTGAAAAAGCATTTAAAACAAATATAACTTTATTACTCGAATTTTGAAGTCCGAGGTTGAACACAGGGAGCAAATTGGTGTTTTAGAAATCAAGATCACAATTTAAAAAAATATGCAATAATATCAAATATCACAGTGCAACGAAAAGAGAGTAATTGGCAATGTAGATCAAAAATACTCAAGAATTCAATGTATATGAATAAAAAATAGAATGTCTATGCTATTTGTTCTCTCTGATTCTCTTCTCTTCTTCTGATTTTGGTGAGCTCTTCTTTTCTCTGTCTTCTCCTTCCTTCTTCCTTTGACTTCTCTCTTCTTTAGCTTTCCTGCCTTAGCCTTTCCTTTAGCTTTCTCTACCTGCTTCTTCTTCTTTGGCTTTTTTCTTTCTCTCTCTCTGTCGGCTGCCTTTTCTTCTTCCTTTGCCTTGCTGCCTTTTTACCTTCAGCTTCTTCTTTCTCTTTTCTTTCTTTGCCTTAGCTTCTCTGCCTGCTTCTTGTCCTCTCCTTCCTCTTCCTTTGGCTTCGCTTCTCTTCCTCTACAGAGCAAAACCTACCCCCTACCCACGCGCACTCTCCTCTCTCTTTTCTCTCTTAGGTTCTGCTCTCCCAGAGCCACACGTTTCTCAGGTAATCAGGTCGAGTACGTACCCGGGACCAGGCCCACCAACGTGCAGTGGTGGGCGAGGAGTGCAAGTCGGGTCGAGTCAACCAGGTCTGTGGAGCGTGGTCGTGGACGAGGCCAGTTCGGGTCCTTTCGGGTGAGAGGGACCTCACCCCATTATGCGGAGACGATAAGCCACTGGCAAGAATTCAATTTATGCGGGTCCTGCGCCTCTTCTAGTTCTGAGGTGGGACTATCTTCCCACCTTCTTCACGCACTCCTGCGGCAAAAGTGTTCCTTTGATTACAGCCGCTGCTACTACCCTTGACTGGAATTGGATGCCTAGAGTTGTGCGCGAGTGTCTTCCACATAGCCTGGGACGGAGACCTGGGGCTAGTGAAGCCTGGAGCAACTGCAAGCTTGCTTCAAGCTTTGCACCAATGGCGGATGAATGCCTGCACCTGAAATCACGACAACAGCCTCGCGGCCACGTCATAATGTTTAGGAAGCTTAGCTGAGGCACGGTGAGTGTGCTACAGTGGTCGGCGTGTCGTGGGAACGCCTGTGTGAGCATGCCTAGGGTACACTGTGTGTGTATGTGTGGGTGTGTTCGGGGGTGTGTTTGGGTGAGTGTTTGGGTGATATGAGTGAGAGGTTGTGATCAGGGAGTCGAGGTGATGCTTATGGACTTGCCGGCGAGGAGGGGGGTGGTCTGTGGTGGTGGAGCGATCTCGCTGGAGTCGGTGGCCGGAGGTGTGGAGTGCAGTAGTAATCGATTTAGGGAAATAAAGAGGGGGAAAGGAAGTAGAAGGTGAAAGGAACTTATCTAGGGTGAAATTGGACGAAGGGAAGGCGAGGATGATGTCTGACGCATATTGCCGACGCCGGAGACGAAGGTGCTCAGAGAGGGACGGTTGGCAAGGACAAAGGGGAGACAAGGGCGTCGGCGAGTGCTGCGTGACACAGACGAACGTGAGGAAGAAGAACCTATCACCGGTATTGTGGTCAGGCGACGAAGGAGATCAGGGAAGGTCTCTGGAGCTTGATGAGTGAGTCGGCTAGAGGAGGAGAGAAGAATTTGAGGGGATTTCCAGTCGATTTCAAGCTTAGAGGAGTCGGGGCAAACTGGGGCTCCTTAAATAAAGCCTTAGAGGTCGGTTTTGTGCTTGGAAGCCTAGCTTCCAAGCAAGGAAGGGTCGCCAGAGTTGGCAACTCGAAAGAGACCCAATTCTCTCATGGATTCGCATGAGAGATTGGGAAAGAATCTTCGATCATGGATGGGTTCAGATTGGAGGGATTTTCTCAGACAATCTCCCTTCCAATTTTGAAGGGGATTCTCTGAGAAATCAGGGAGAAATCACCTTCTAAAGCCCGCTGGAGTAGGATTCCTCCGCTATAATGGCGGAGGGACCTAATTGCAAAGAACGATGAAGAAGCAAGGTGGGCTTTTGCAAAGATTTTTGAAAGATAGGGGTACAAATGTAATTTGGTTGGACCTATTTGCAAAGTGGGTCAAGATGTGTTTCCCTCGGGTCAAAATTTTGGTACAAACCTAATTTGAACCTAATGAATCCAATGGTAGAGTTGTATTTTGGGTTTGACCACGTTTGACTAGGTAATTTATGCAAAAACCCAATTTAGGGTAAATATCTGTCTGAGACCCCATTCTAGGTCAAAATAGGTTCCAGTGGCCAAATTGAATGTTCTAAACCCTAGAGAATATTTTTATATAATTTTTAGAGGGTTTAGATAAATTTTATCCTGACCAAAACCTTATTTAATCAAGTGGGTCTGTTTTATGATTTCAAAAAGTCATTTAATTCACAGGGTACACACAAACCCTTTTATGTCAAATCCAACCCACTTTTTATATTGTTAAGACCTTTTAACCTATGTTTAGCCCTTTAGAAAATCTGTTGTACTGCAATGGTAAAATTACAGTTTTACCCCTTATTTCTTGCCTTTCTCTCAAAAAGGTTATTCAGTGAATTCTGACCTCTAGTTAGTTATGTAGGAGCTTTCATTCTCTTGTTTGGGTCAAAATGAACTAGTTAGGGCTCATGATAATTTTTCCATCATACCCCCATGCCTTGCTTTTTCTAGTCCCTTAGCAAAATTTTAAGGTTTTAACTTTGATTCTAGACCATGAGTTCCTTGATGTTTAAAATCGTGATGTATGCTTTTTTTTTGTAGATTAGGTTAGATTGCCAATAGTAAGTCTAGAGGTACTCAAGTACCAACCAAGATCCGGACCTGACTAGCTCTAGCCTCAGTCCGCCGTGAAGGTTTTTAAGGCCCACAGGATCCTAAGGTTCATTGAACTCTGTAGTTAAAGCACCTGTGCTTGTGACATATTTTAGCCTCGGTTCAATTTGTAGTGCATTTTTGTAAGAGAGATAGAGAAATTTTCTTTGTTTGGAGAGTTTTCTCTCTCTTTCTTTTTATTTCTAGCTTCAGATTGGCTTCTCAACACGGTCTGTATCGGATTTCTAGACCCCATCATCAATCCTCATAGGGTCCCTGGCAATCGATGCTTCGGGATAGCACCGCCCATGGCAACCCCGAGAACCTTGGCTTTCAAGATTTCGAGATAATCCCACCCATGGTGTTCTGTAGCTAAATCCAGACTCTAACAATCAACATTTCGTGATAATGCCGGCCATGGCATCTAAACCAGTGCAGGGTGCTTACATGCCCCCAATAGGATATGTAAATATCTTAGGAGACAAGCATCGATGAGACGATATGTTATTGCGCATTTTCAAGGGGAATTTCTGGCCTCTCCGCATCGGGAACTCGTCCCAATCAACTTGTGTTGATCCGCCGCTCCTATTCTAGATGACTTTTTCAGAACAATTTAAACGCATTTACGTGATTTTGATACTTATGCGCACTAAACCAGACTTTGTGTGGATTGGGGTGCTTAGGTTACCTAGTCCCGCAAACCAGAGGTTAGCTAATAAGGTCGAATACTCCCTATGCCTTAGACCTAATACATAAGCTTCACATTTTCCCCAACCTCTTAAGGACTATCCAAATCTTAACGGATACTTGAATTTTTAAGCCTAAGAGTATAGCCCAAGAAGCTTAAGATTAGCGTTCCTACTAATCTCTTCTGTGTTTCATTAGCACTTTTTTTTCCTTTCATTTTCTTTTTCTTGATATAGCGTAGAACTTAGTTAATCCCTTAATTTCTTACTAATGACTATCTCTTTTCTTTTTCAATTTGTGCTCCTTTTTTTTGGCATTTTTCACTTTTCCCCTTTTTCTCCTCAAGATTTGTATGACCTCAAAATTTCTCTCCCCTCAGAATTTTTTTTTTGTTCTTTTCAAGAATTTTTTCATGTTTTTGATGAAACCTTTTTTGGTGAGATGATTTTCACAACGTTTTTTACTTTCATACCCACTCATGCCTACGATTTGCAATGTCCCCATTGTAAACTAGGTGGGTTCGAGTTCAGCTTAGATCATTCATTAGAATAGGTTCTGGGTGGGCGAACGGGTCGAGGTGACTGTTGCGGACGATTTCATAACTTGGGTACGGGTACCTGAGGTGGGGTTTGCTATTCTGATGGATGAACCCTAAAGTGCAATATGAATTCAGTATATGAATGTTAAGAAAGGTTTTAGGTTTTTAAAAAATGATGGGTTGCCTCCCGTTAAGCACTGAGTTTTATGCCATCGGCTAGGCGCAATGAGCTCAGGGAGAATGGAGGGTAAAGGATGTCTCGGCCAAATTTGTATCGGTAGGGTCAATGAACGGTTTGAGTCTCTGACCGTTCACGACGAAAGGTTCTAAATCATGCCTGAGTGGACTGATCTTGATGGCTCCATTTCCAAAGATTCGTTGGATGAGGTAAGGACCAATCCATTTCGATCTAAGTTTTCTTGGGAACAGCTTGAGTTTGGCATCAAAGAGTAGGACATTTTGATAAGGGTAGAAGATCTTTCTGGATATGTGCTTGTCATGAAAGGCCTTAACCCGCTCTTTGTAAATTCGTGAGTTCTCATATGCGTCGTGGCGTAATTCATCGATCTCGCTCATTTGAAACTTTCTGTGGGTTCCTACCTTAGAAATATCTAGGTTGCAGGTCCGTACTGCCCAATAGGCTTTGTGCTCCAATTCGACGGGGAGGTGACATACCTTCCCGTACACCAATCTAAAAGGAGACATACCTAATTGGGTTTTGTGGGCGGTCCTATAAGCCTACAAAGCTTCCGGAAGTCGGGATGACCAGTCTTTCCTGTCAAGTCAAATTGTAACCTGGAGGATTTTCATGGTCTCCCGATTCGATAGCTTAGCTAGTCCATTAGTTTAGGGGTGGTAAGGAGTAGAAATTCAGTGTGACACCCCGTATTTGGTCATCAGTGACCTGAACTAAGCATTAGTGAAATGGGTCCCTCCATCAAAGATTATTGCACGTGGAATCCTGAACCACAAAAAGATGTTCTGATGAATGAATTTGATGACCACCTTATGATCATTGGTTCGGGTCGAAATGGCTTCAATCCATTTGGACACGTAGTCAATAGCGAGTAGAATGTACTCGAAGCCATCCGAAACAGGAAAGGGTCCCATAAAATCATTCCCCCATACGTCGAAAATTTCGCATATAAGAATTGGCTGTAAGGGCATCATATCTTGATGGCTCATGTTGCTTAAGGTCTGGCAACGAGTGCATGCCCTACAGTGTTTGTATGCGTCTTTGAAAATTGTGGGCCAATAGAAGCTGCACTAGAGGACTTTCGCTGCGGTTTTATGACCTAAGAATTGTCCACCGCATGCGTGGTCATGGCAGAAGGATAATATGTCCTGATTTTCTGCTCCCACGACACATCGTCGAATGATTTGATAAGCATTGATGCAAAAAAGATACGAGTCTTCCCAAAAGTAATACTTGGCGTTGGAAAGCAATTTGTCCTTCTTGGCTTTCGGCCAATCGGATGGGATCTAATGTTATGCCAGGTAGTTTACTAGATCAGCAAACCATGGAAGCCCTGTACTGATAGTCAGGAGGTGCCCATTAGGAAAATGTTCCGTAATGGGTTCGAAAGGGTCGATAGTATCAGAAGGAAGGCAGGACAAGTGATCAGCTACCACATTTTGTTTTCCTGCTTTGTCACGAATCTCGAGGTCAAACTCTTGCAACAATAAGATCCAGCGGATTAATCGAGGTTTCGTGTCCTTCGCAAGGAGATACCTCACAACTGTGTGATCATAGTAAATGATAACACGGGAGCCCAGAAGATATGATCTGAACTTTTCCAGGGAAAATACTACGGCTAGCAGCTCTTTCTCAGTAACTATGTAGTTACACTGAGCCTCGTCAAATGTCTTGCTAGCATAGTAGATGACCACAAGTTTCCCATCAATTTTCTGCCCAAGTTCTGCTCCTACAGCGAAGTCAGATGCATTGCACATGATCTCAAATGGTTGAGACCAATCAGGGGACTGTAGGATCGGAGCTTAGGTAGCTCGATCACGAAGGATTTCAAATGCTTGAGTGCATTCCTTGGAGATTTCGAAAGGAACATCCTTAGATAGTAGAGTGGTCAGGGGGCACACGATCTTTGAGAAATCAGGAATGAATCGACGATAAAAATCGATGTGCCCCAGAAAAGATCGGATGTCCTTGATCGAGCTAGGCATAGGGAGTTTGGAAATCAGATTCACCTTGGCTCGATCGACCTAGATGCCTTTTTCTGATATGAGATGTCCCAGGACAATTCCTTCAGGCACCATGAAATGGCTCTTTTCCTAGGAAAGAACCAGATTCACGTCAATGCATCGTCTGAGAATCTGGACCAAGTGTAGGAGGCAATCGTCAAATGATTCTCCAAATACTGAAAAGTCATCCATGAAGACTTCCAGATAATCACCTACCATATCTGAGAATATGGCAAGCATGCATCGCTGAAAAGTAGCGGATGCATTGCAGAGACCGAACGGCATCCTTCAGAATGCGTACGTCCCGAAGGGGCAAGTGAAAGTGGTCTTTTATTGGTCCTCGGGATGGATTGCCACCTAGTTATAACCTGAGTACCTGTCCAAAAAGCAAAAGAACCTATTTTCTGCTAGTTTCTCAAGGATCTGATCAATAAATGGTAGTGGGAAATGATCCTTCTTTGTGGAGGTATTGAGTTTTCTGTAGTCAATGCAGACTCTCCACGAATTCGCCACATATGTCGGTATGATTTCTCTGGTTTCAGTCGTGATCACGGTGAGTCCTGCCTTCTTAGGCACAACCTAGATTGGACTCACCCATTAACTGTCGGAGATCGGGTAGATGATCCCTGCATCTAACCACTTGATCTCCTTTTTCATGACCTCCTGCAGATTAGGATTCAGATGTCTCTACATTTCACGGGAAGGTCATGTGCCCTCTTTAGTATAGATACGGTGTGTGCAGTACGAGGGGCTGATGCCAGTCAAATCATCGAGGGTCCATCCATTGGCTCTTCGATGTTGCTAGAGAACAGTAATCAGACGGGATTCCTAATCAGGTGTGAGTCTGGAGTTGATAATCATAGGAAACGTTTGATTGGAACCCAAAAGGACGTACTTAAGATGGTCTGGAAGAGGCTTGAGTTCCAAAACAGGGTTACCAGCAGCAGTGGGTGGTTCAGGGTGTGTGTCAATAGTAAGGGAAGGAGTTATGGGTGTATCTAGGTCATGTTCGGACTCCTCTGATTGTGGGTTTTGATCCTCTTATGGTTGATCAGAAGTAGTCAGGTTTTCCTCAATATACGGATCGTTAACCACAACGTTGATATCACATATCTGTTCTATGACTCCGCAATTAATCCCTTGTTGGGCCTTAAAGATGTCAATCTTTGATGTTTGGTTCCTGAATTTCAATTTAATTTGGCCCTCCTCAAAATTTATGTTGGCCCTAGCAGTGGCCAAAAAGGGTCTCCCTAGTATAATTGGTGTATCCCTCGGGTTTTTTGGAGCATCCATACCAAGACTACAAAGCCCATCGGGAAATAGAAATCCCAAACCTTAACAATGACATCCTCAAGAACCCCTTTAGGTGACTTAATAGATCAGTCAACCAACTGTAATGTCACCTCTGTCGGTTTGAGCTCCGATTCCTCAAGATGGTCAAGTAGGGATGTAGGTATTAGGTTTATGGAGGCTCCTAGATCTAATAAAGCTCTATCAAATTGGGTATCACCAATGGTACAAGAAATCAAGGGAGTACCTGGGCCTTTTGTCTTAGGTGGGAGTTTGCTCAAAATTACAGAGCTGGCTTGCTCTGACAATACGATTGGGCTCCTACTTTTGATTCGCAGCTTATGTTTAGGTGTACACACGTCTTTCAGAAATCGTGCATAAGCCAGTACATGACGGATCGCATCCATCAAGGGGATGTTTATATGGACCTGTTCAAAGAGCTTGACTAGATCCTCCTCAGGTGCCATGGGTTTGTTTGTCCTCTTTCCCTTGGTCAAGGTCTCGGGAAATGGAACCTTGGATGGTTCCTCTAGAATAGGTCCAAGTTCTTGATCTAGGACAGGGGTGTCCTGGATAACTATCCTCAGGCTTGGGTTACTACCAGGCTGAAAGTGGCTTGGGTAAGGTGGGTCTTGTGTTGCTTTGCCACTACGGGTTGTTACTGAATTTAGTCCTACCTGATTCTGGTTCGGTATTAGTAAAATCGGTGGCTACTGCTAAAATCCCGAATATGATGTCGAAGCTTCCATCCCGTCGAGTGATGGAACAGAAGGGGCCTGATAAATCATGTGGGCTTGGCCCGGATTTGGGTTCATAATGCACCTCTGGTTCGACACGTTATTTGGATTCGGTAGAGGTTGCGGAGTGTGCCAGGTTGGCAGGAATTCGCCATCTGGGCAAGTTGATTGCGAACCTCTGTGATCTCATCTTTGTGCTATTTTTGCATGGCCGCATTCGTCTTTTGAATGTCAACCAGTGTTTGAAGGATAAGAGTCATTTGATCTGTCTGAGTTGGCCCAGATTGATAGGTGGGGTTGGGTCGAGGCTGAGGCGGCTAATATGGACGAGGAGCTTGTGGATGGGGTTGATATGGTGGTCTTTGATTTTGATTATTTCCCACCCACAGGAAATTGGGATGATTCCACCATCCAAGGTTATAGGTATTAGAGAATGGGTCATTTTGGATGGCGTTGAGGTCCTCGCAAGTCTGAGGAACCTCAGAAAAGTCAGAGTACGAGGGTTCAGAGTTCCCCTAACTAGAGTAGGTAGGATCGGAGTTTCCTCTGGTCTTAGAGTCAGACGGGGGTGGATATGGGTCCATCCCCTGAGAAGATTGGTGATAGATGTTATACACAGCTTCCCTCCTAGAGGGTGGCTGTGCAAATGGGTTTTGCACAGAGGTGGCTCGCTGTAGATGTCGAATTAGCTCATCCGCCTTCTTCTCAATGATAGAGACCTTGTCCAACCGACTGGCCATCAATTCCAAGTCAACGGATGTGAACAGGCCTTGCATCTCATGTGCTCCCCTTGGATTCGTCGATGAAAGGGCATTTGTATGGTCGAATAAGACCATGGAGTCATTATTGATGGAGTTCTTGCACATATTCTTGAGAATCTCCCACATTGTGTCTTCGTGTTGACCCATGATATTTCCTCTGCAAGTTGCATTGACGAATAAGCAGATATCTTCACGAAGTCCCTGGTAAAAAGACTGGACTTGTTCCCATTTAGAAACTCCATGATGGGGACACTTTCGCATGAGATCCGAGAAATGGTCCCATGCTTCATGAAGTAGTTCTACAGGCTGCTGGGTGAAGTGTGTGATCTGGTGTCATAAGGCATTCGTCCAACCACTGGGAAGAACTTTTTTAAAAACTCGGATTGTAGTTCAACCCATGTGTTGATTGGATGCGTTTGAGTCTAATACCAGTGAGTTGCTTTGTCCTTGAGAGAGAAGGAGAACATCTTCATGAGAAGAATATCTCAATTTTGGACATCTGACCCGAAGGTATGGACTTGATGCTTAAGTTGTTTGATGTGCTGGAAGGGATCCTCGGAATTAAGCCCATGAAACTTTGGAATAGCATGAATCATGTTAGGCTTGAGTTCAGAATCAGGACCTCCAGTCGGGATTTGGACTCGAGGTTCGATCGCTACCGTAGCGGGATTGTAATGATCTCGCATCATAGGACGCTGCGGTGGGTTTACAAAGGCTTGGTATAAATCATTAAGGTGCTGGAGTTGGTTCTCAAGGTTATTCTCTTCTTCTATGAGTTGTGCCATGATGATGGAAGAAGGAGAATTGGGTTCAGATGAATCAGAGGAGATGTCTATGTGTTGAGGTTGCTGCACAAACACGAAAGTCGAGTCCTGGCCTCGACAGGAGTGAATCACTAAAGGTGAACTCAACGATGGTCTTAAGAACCTCCTACCGAATATGCACTGATGGTCTGGATGAGAGTAGAATGTGATGGACCCAATCAAGACACCCAAAAAATTTTGGTGACTATAGAGGTTCGGGGCGGATGATGCCCCTTAGTCAGAAAGCCATCCACTTGAGAAATACCTGGGCAGCCAGAGAGGGAGAGTACCGCAAAGACCCCTACACGGTAGAGTGCCCCCACGAGTTACAAGGTTTCCCCTACCTGACCTCTCTTGTCACTGATGTTCTAGGTAGACCAGAATGGGCACTTGACCTCTTAAGTCTACCAGTTTATTTAAAGAGCAAGGGTGCTTAAGATTTCACTTGAACTTTAGATGTATTGAGTGCAAAAAGTGACCTAATTTCAAGGTTGGTTGACCCAGCAAGGTGGGTCAACTTCACCTATTTGTCCTTTGAGAAGTTTTAGGTCCCTTCTTTTAGGATTCAAGTGAGATTAAGAGCTTGAATTTTAGAGTTTTCTTGAATAAATCTCTTCAACCAAGGCTTTGGCATACCTCTTTTTGGAGAGTTGATTCTTGCTTATGAAGGTGTGTCTCTAAAACCTTAAATTGAAATCCTTAATTTGGCTCTAATCTTGGTCCAATTTAGTTTGTCAAATATGGTATTTAGGGCTCAATCAAGAATGTGGTAGCCTTAGTTACCTTAAATGGGTGCACAAATCAGTTTTGTTGTTGAAATCAAATCAGGCAACTTGGTGGATTAGCTAAAAATGGAAAGCAAGTAGCTCTAATTGATTTTGCTTTTTTTTCTTTTCAGAATGAGGGGCTTAAGAGAAAGTAATCAGAAATTACCTGCCCCTGGCATGTTTGATGTGCAGCCTGTCTTTCTTTGAATCTTCTCCCCTGAAACAACCACAACAAAAAGTGATATAGCAAGTTAGTACCAAATCAGTAATTGCAATCAAGAATTCTAAATCGCCTGTTGCTCCCTTGCAATGATGCCAAAATGTTTAGAGTGCTGAATCAGTTTTAAGAATATCGCGTTGTAGTATAGCCGAAAAAGTGTTCAAAATAAATACAATTTTATTACTCGAATTTTGAAGTCCAAGGTCGAACACAGGGAGCAAATTGGTGTTTTAGAAATCAAGATCACAATTTAAAAGAATATACAATAATATCAAATATCACAGCGCAGCGATATAAGAGTAATTGGCAATGTAGATAAAAAATACTCAAGAATTCAATGTATATGAATAAAAAATAGAATGTCTATGCTATTTCTTCTCTCTCTGATTCTCTTCTCTTCTTCTGATTTTGGCGAGCTCTTCTTTTCCCTGTCTTCTTCTTCCTTTGGCTTCTCTCTTCTTCAGCTTTCCTACCTTAGCCTTTCCTTTAGCTTTCTCTGCTTGCTTCTTCTTCTTTGGCTTTCTTCTTTCTCTCTCTCTGCTGGCCACCTTTTCTTCTTCCTTTGCCTTGCTGCCTTTATGCCTTCAGCTTCTTCTTCCTTTAGCTTCTTCCTTCTCTTTTCTTTCTCTACCTTAGCTTCTCTGCCTGCTTCTTGTCTTCTCCTTCCTCTTCCTTTGGTTTCGCTTCTCTTCCTCTATAGAGAAAAACCTACCCCCTACCCACGTCCACTCTCCTCTCTCTTTTCTCTCTTAGGTTCTGCTCTCCCAGAGCCACATGTTTCTCGGGTAATTGGATCGAGTACGTACTCGAGACCAGGCCCACCGGCATGCGGTGGTGGGCGAGGAGTGCAAGTCGGGTCGGGTCAACCAGATCCGCGGAGAGTTGTCGCGGACGAGGCCGGTTCGGGTCATTTCGGGTGAGAGGGACCTCACCCCGTGATTCAGAGGTGATAAGCTACTGGCAAGAATTCAATTTATGCTGGTGCTGCGCCTCTTCCAGTTCTGAGGTGGGACTATCTTCCCACCTTCTTCATGCGTGCCTGTGGCAAAAGTGTTCCTTCAATTGCAGCCACTGCTACTACCCTTGACTTGAATTGGAATGCTTGGAGTTGTGCGCGAGTGTCTTCTGTGTAGCTTGGGACAGAGACCTAGGGCTGGCGAAGCCTGGAGCAACTGCAAGCTTGCTTCAAGCTTTGCTCCAATGGCGGATGAACGTCTGCACCTGAAATCACCAAAACGGCCTTGTGGCCACGTCAGAACGTTCAGGAAGCTTCACTGAGGCACGACGAGTGTGCTACAGTGGTCAGTGTGGCGTGGGAATGCCTATGTGAGTGTGCCTAGGGCACACTGTGTGCGTATGTGTGGGTGTGTTCGGGGCTGTGTTTGGGTGAGTGTTTGGGTGATATGAGTGAGGGGTTGTGATCAAGGATTCAAGGCAATGCTTATGGTCTTATCGGCGAGGAGGGGGTGGTCTGTGGTGGTGGAGCGATCTCGCCGAAGTTGGTGGCCAGAGGTGAAGGAGATGATGGTGGTGGAGTGCGGCAGTAGTTGATTTAGGGAAATAAAGAGGGGGAAAGGAAGTAGAAGGTGGAAGGAACTTATCTAGGGTGAAATTAGACGAAGGGAAGGCGAGAATGACGTCGGGCACGTATTGCCGATGCCGGAGATGAAGGTGCTCAGAGAGGGACGGTCGGCGAGGACGAAGGGGAGACAGGGGCGTCGGCGGCTACTGCGCGACGCGGATGAACGTGAGGAAGAACCTGCCATCGGTATTATGGTTAAGGGATGAAGGAGATCAGGGAAGGTCACCGAAGCTTGATGAGCGAATCGGCCGGAGGAGGAGAGAAGAATTTGAGGGGATTTCTGGTCGATTTCAAGCTTAGAGGAGTCGGGGCGAACTGTGGCTCCTTAAATAGAGCCTTAGAGGTCGATTTTGTGCTTGGAAGCCAAGCTTCCAAGCAAGGTAGGGTCGCCAGAGTTGGAAACTCGAAAGAGACCCAATTCTCTCATGCATTCACATGAGAGATTGGGAAAGAATCTTCGATCATGGATGGGTTTAGATTGGAGGGATTTTCTCAGAGAATCTCCCTTCCAATTTTGAAGGGGATTCTCTGAGAAATCAGGGAGAAATCACCTTCTAAATCTTGCCGGAGTAGGATTCCTACACTATAATGGTAGAGGGATCTAATTGCAAAGAACAATGAAGAAGCTAGGGGTGCTTTTGCAAAGGTTTTTGAAAGATAGGGGTATAAATGTAATCAGGTTGGACCTATTTGCAAAGTGGGTCAAGATGAGTTTCCCTTAAGTCCAAATTTTGGTAAAAACATAATTTGAACCTAAGGAATCCAATGGTGAAGTTGTTTTTTGGGTTTGATCACGTTTGATTTGTCAATTTATGCAAAAACCCAATTTAGGGTAAATATCTGTCTGAGACCCCATTCTAGGTCAAAATAGGTTCCAATGGCCAAATTGAAAGTTATAAATCCTAGAGAATATTTTTATATGATTTTTAGAGGATTTAGGTGAATTTTATCCTAGCCAGAACCTTGTTTAATTATGTGGGTCTATTTTAGGATTTCAAGAAGTCATTTAATTCACATGGTACACATAAATCCTTTTCTATCAAATTCAACCCACTTTTTATCTTGTTAAGACCTTTTGACCTGTGTTTAGCCCTTGAGAAAATATGTTGTTGTACTGCAATGATAAAATTACGGTTTTACCACTTGTTTCTTGCCTTTCTCTCAGAAAGGTTATTCAGTGAATTATGACCTCCAGTTGGTTATGTAGGAGCTTTTATTCTCTTCTTTGGGTCAAAATGAGCTAGTTAGGGATCATGATGGTATTCACATCAGGCGCCAAAATGTTATTTGTGCGAGATCGATGTTTTAAATCATTGCATTGCAGTATAGTCGAAATCTCGCGAAAAAACAAATAAAATTTATACTCAAAAAGTCTGAGGTCGTTCACTGGGAGCAAGTAGGAATTCAATTCTCAAGATTGCAATTTTAAATAATAGATATAAGAAATTATAATCAAGAATTGACTCAGAATAATGTAGCGATAATATCAAGTGTCAAACTGCAAAAAGAATAAAGTAAAATGGTGATTTGAATTACCAATTACTCCCTACAATAATAGCAAGTGGAACCCAATAGCTATGTAGAAATCAACTTAAATCAATCATCTGATTGAATGATCAGACGCCTTAAACGTCTGGATAAACAATGCTCTGCTTCTTCTGCGGCTCTTCTTCAACTACTTTCTTTCTTCTTCTTCACAAACCCTTATGCTTTTCTTCTTCGACTCTATCTTCTTTCTTCCTCTTCTTCTCTTCTTCTTCTTAGACTCTTACTCTTCTCTTCTTTTTCTACTCTTTTCCTTCTCTTTCTCTTTATGCAGAGGGTGAAAGGGTCTTAAATTTGACTGAATGTCAGCCACTTCTCCAGAGAGCAAAACCCTCCCCTGTCCCATGCAAGCTATCCTCTCTTTCTCTCCTTAGGTCACACTCTCCCAGAGCCTTCAACAGTATCGGGTATATGGGTAATCGATCTAGAGCACACCTGGGTCCAGGCTCACCGGCAGTGGGTGGTGAGCGAGGAGTGTATAGCTTAGGTGGGTAATCAGACTAGGATAGACCCGTGTGAGTAGTGTCATGGGCGAGGTCGAGTGAGGGGTGTGAGGGACCTCACCCCTTGTGTATGAGGCGATAAGCCCATATCACAAATACAATTTATGCAGTACAGGGCGGTTGTCCGTATCCAATGTGGGACTATCTTCAATCCCCTTCTTCACGTGCACTGTTGTTGATGCCTTCGTCCAATTCACGTGCAAGGAGCAGTCGACAGCTCCAATTGACCAGACAAGTGTGTTCTAGGACCAAATCCGCTTTGTTTGGAGTCGAAGACCTGGAGCTATCGGCTGGGAAGCAAGATTTGAGCTTGCTTGAAGCTTGGAGTTAATGGCACTATGACATGAGATCTGAAAAAGATGAATACAGTCTTTCAACCTCGTCAGACAAGCTCAAAAGGTTCGCCAGAGCATGGCGGACATGGTGGAGGTGGTTTCGTGGTGTGGGGTGGTCTGTGCATGGGGCGAAGTCGGAGTGGTGCTATGACAATGGGTGTGTTCGAGGGAGTGCTGGATTGGTCAATAGCTCTAACTAAGTTAGGGCTTAGTTAGGGCTTTTGATCTATGGTTAATGGTGAAGGTGTGGAGTGTGGGAGCAGCAGCGTAGGTGGTCTGTGGTGGCCGCTAGCGCTCGCCAGAGGTCTGCCGGCAAGATGGAAGACGAAGTCGTGGAGGGCGTTGGCGGAGTCAAAATGAAGTGTTGAAGTTGCTGTTGTGATGAGGGAAAGCTGAGGAGTCGTTTGAGAGAGGTAGCAGACGACGGGAGAAGAGATGGCGCTGGTTGCGGTATGGCCAATGCTGAAGAAGGAAGGAGCTCCAGTGGGTAGGAAACGGCGAGGATGAAGAGGATAGGGGCGTCGACTGGTACTACTCGACGCGGAAGAAGGCAAGGAAGAAGGATCTATCGCCGGTATCATGGTCAGATGATGAGGAGAGGTAGGGGGAGTCGCCAGACATCAAGGAGCACTTCGGCCAGGAAAGAAGAGAAGAATTGGAGGTGTTTCTGGTTGAATTCGAGCGTGGGATCTTTGGACTGATCTAGGGAGTCTTTTATAGGTCATTAGAGGGTAATTAGAGCTTGGGAAGCAAGCTTCCCAAGCTTAGAAGGTTTTCGGAGTTGAAAACATAATTTTCAATTGATTCGCATGGCACTTTGGGCAAGTCTTGGAGCCCAAGATGTGGCTCAAATGGAAGGCAACTTCGTCAAGAATCTGAGTATCTATTTTAGGACTGGTTGATTGAGAATCGAGCGAGAAATCCTTACTCGATCTCAACGGTGAAGCTCAAAGTTGCCTTTAATGGCACCAGGGACCTATTTGCAAAGATGATGAAGAAGTTGGGGGTCTTTTTGTAAGGAAATTGAAAGTTAAGGGGATTTGTGTGATCAGACAGGACCAAGTTGCAAACTAGGTCAAGACAATCTCAGATTGGGTCTAAATTTTGGTATAAACCTAATTTTGACATAAGGAATCCAATAGTAAAATTGGATTTTGGTTTTAACCTCGTTTGACTATGTAATTTATGCAAAAACCCAAATTAGGGTAAATGTCTATCTGAGACTCTATTTTGGGTAAAGGCAGGTTCGGATGGTCAAATTGAAGGTACTAAACCCTAGAGAATATTTTTCTATGCATTTTAGAGGGTTTAGGTGAATTTTATCCTGACCTTTACCTCAATTAATTAAGTGATCTATTTTTAGGGTTTCTATCTATCTTAACCCACTTGTTAGCCTTTTAGGACTAGTTGACCCTTAATTAACTCTTGGGAAAACCCATGGTTGTACTGCATTCATGATATGATGGTAAAATTGTAGCTTTAACCCTAGTTTCTTATTTTTCTCTCAGAATGATTATGCAATGAATTACAGTCCTCTAGCGGTTATGTAGGAGCATTTAATGACTTAATCATTTCAAATTGAGGTAGTTATGGCTTATGATGGTGTTCCCATCAATGATGAATGTTGGATTCCCTAAATCTAATGTGGGTTTGCATCATAGAATGCATATCTTTCATGGATTCAAATCAAGATCTCTTATTTAGATATGATGTGGACAAGGATCAAGATGTTTGGATTTGGTATTGATTGCCTACGTCTAAAGTCAAAACTAGTTGGACTCTAGGACAACCATTGGATAACACAACATGATAACGGTTATCAACATTGTGATATGGATTAATCAAACATCTTAATTTGCGGAATGCTAGAATCTCAAATAACCGATGCTTAATCCAATCCAAGGATAAATTCTTGGAGAGTTACATGAACTCTATCAACATAAGGCTACCAAGATTGAATCTACTTGGCTAATGTCACATAACCACATAGTTAATACACTTAATACGTCTAAATTAGGCTAATTCCTAGGTAAATGCACCATATTTAGGTTGTAAATAGTGCATCATAATTATTCTAGGCACATTAGGCTTATAATTGCATTTATAAATAATTTATATATACTATAATAATTTTAATTTGTGTAGGAGTAAAATGTGGGTGTGGAATTTGAGAATAGAATGCTGCAAAAGAGAATTAAGAGAAAATATATTCTATGAGGGGCAAAATGCAATTTTGCCAAGCTACGAGAGCTTAGGCATAATTTAACCAAAAAACACTTAAAGCTCGTGCCTTTGAATAAAATCCAAGTTCCACTGGCCATCTCTACAAAATTTTAGGAGGAGGGGACACAACAAGTCAAATTCAGCCTTCATATGCAGCCTACAAATGAAACACAGGCACCATGCGTGCTCAATGCATAGCCAAGCTACCCTCCACACGCAACACCCTCCTTGGTCACTCCCAGCTCAATTGTGTCCTTTATGCGCATGAGGCATGTGTGAGAAACTCGCTCACACTAGCCTCACAGGTGTGCACACGCGTCGGATCCACGCGAGATCTGTGCAAGATTGACCGCACGCGCTTGTCGGATCCGCAGCGGATCCATGCTCACTCAGGTCCACTCATCCTCATGAGATATGCACACGTTCAGCAAACCTTTCATGCATGCTCACCAGTTGGGACCCCCAGCTCATCTTCCCATGTGCCAGGCACGCAAATGGCGTGATTTGGTTGACCAAGACCTCTTTTCCTCACCTATATAAAGGCTACACCTTTCCCATTGCCCATCCATCTTCACCTACACTTTCCCTACCTCCATTAGAGCTAGGAAACCTACCTTAGCTCCTTCTTACCCTCTCCCCAATTCCCTTGGTCTCCATGGTAGAGTAAAAATCCCTCTCTCTCACCTCCCTTCAACCTTCCTCTCACCACCTTCCTATGGCTTCCATGACTTGCCTCTTACCCCCATTCTTAGGTGCAAGATCCCCAAGCTTCCCTAGCACCCTAGTAGCTTAGGAATCCTCCCTCTCACCACCATTCAACCTTTCTCTCACCCCCATTCACCTTAGATCTAGGTTTGTACCTTTCATCTCCACTCACCAGTTGCTTCCTAGACCTCACCTACCCTTACCACCTTCGTCCTAGCTACACTTCATCCTCATCTCCGACTTCTCAACACCGTCTTGAGGTCGTGTCAGCAAGCAGCCAACAGGTAGCCAACCTGGATTTGTTTTCTTTACTCTCTATTTTATTGTATTTTATTTTCGCAATTATTGTAATAAACATCTATCTGAAAAGTGTTAGTCTATTTTATTTCTCCACCCTTCTTATATCTGTGCTATTGTCTCCATCTTCTCACCTCCATTCGCTTTATATAAAAAATTATAAAATTTACAAAAGCAACAAACACCAAAAAGAAATAAAAGCGAGATTCCAAGCATGTTTTCGCTTCCTTGTGTTCAACTCAGACTAATCTTCGATTATTTTATTTGATCGCAAATTTTTGCAAACTACGATGATGTGATTTCAAAACTTATTCTTTGCAAATTTTTCATGCATCATTTTAGTATCATTGCTGGAGAGGCAACGAACTTTAGTTTCTCGCTTATGCATTTGGTTGTATTTATCATTTCTAACCTCACTTTTTCCTTGTCTATCTACTTCTATGCAAGAACACCAAGTAGGAGTCCAGTGGGAGAAGCCAAAGACAGTAGATTAGAGTAAAGTGTCGGTGAAGAAAGCCCAGTAAGTGCAACCCTTTATATATCTATATATAATTCTCTTTCTTGAGTGGTTTGATTTGCACGCTTATCAACTTAGAACTATTTCTTAGGGTCTTGAATCACTAAAATTTATCTAATTTGAAATTGATTGCTTGAGTGGTGGTCAAAAGCCAGTAATTGCACTATTTGGACCGCATCACTTAATAGTTAAAATTGACTCACATCAGAAGTTTCCTACATTAGGGAAATCAATCTAGGGTTTAATTTTGCTTTGGCAACACCAATGTTCTGATATAAAGGAAACTATCTCTCACCCGTGCTTTCAAAACCTGGTGTGCTCCCAGAACTTGATTGAATTGATTTGAAAATTTGAATCCTAAAATTTGGATAAACAAGGTCAAACTCTAAAAGACATTTGACAAATAAAAAAGGACCTTCTTTGGATTGGTTGCCACTTTGCACTCACACATACATTGGATTAATTAAGGGCACCAACCCCCTTAATGCCTACTCACTTCTTCTTGTACACTTTAGAATTCGAGACCTAATTAAAATCAATTAGACGATGTCCCTAAGGTACAACTGAGTTAGTTCCAACATACAAACCCACACCGTAGGTCTAATTGGTGACATATGCTTATTTCTAGAAGGCACTATGTTGGGGGGCCTATCTATCAAATGACTTAAGCCGAGTAAGAGGTTACTTAGTTAGCACCTTTCGAGGAATTGCTCCTGATATGGGATTTCTCACTTAAATTAATGTGTTGTACCATACATCATGGTGGGAAAATGTCCAATCAAAGAAAATCAAATAGTACTATCAAATTCTTAATGTTCATCTCATTCATCCAAACAAGAATCAAATCGAATTGGACATAAAATTATATCGTCTCCATGGGGAGGTATACAACGCAAATAGGTTTATAATATGACAATGATAATTAGTGTTCCCAATAAAAAAAATGAACTTTAGTAATCGAAGCAAACATAGTAGGTCAAAGACTAGGCATGGTTGCGATGTGGGACTCGGTGCTTGTCACCTCCGAGGCTATGGAGGTGGTAGTGAGGCTGGCGAAGTCACAATGGCGTGGTCGTGGAGGTGGAGGTAAGTGTGATGTCACTGCACTCACCGGTGAGAGGAGAGTTCGGCAAAGGCGGTGTGGTGAGCATGTCGGGAAGGAGGGAACAATGAAGAACTGCAGTGATGGTGATTGGTCATGGTCATGGGAGCAGCGACTATCCTTCCTGCTCCTGTGCGCACAGGAGAGGAAGAGAGCAGGGGTGCAATCGAGCGTGGGGATGGTGATGGCTCATGGTTGAGGTAGAGTAGTTGAGAGATGAGCCCCGACCGTTGAAGATGGTCTGAGCAGTGGGTGGTGGTGGCGGTCATGCAAGGCAGAGGTGAAGGTGGTCTTTCTGTTGGTCATCGTAGAGAGAGTGAGTGCGCGGAGGGTTGGTCCTCCGCGAGCGATGAGAGAGAGAGAGTTAGAGTTGGTGGCAGGAGAGGGGCATCACCCTTTGATGCTGTTGCAAGTGATAGGGAGCAGTGAGGAGATTAGGGGTGCTAATCAAACCGAATGAACTCAAACATAGGTATGTTCAAGTTCGAGTTCGATAAAATATTTAATGTTTGAGTTTGGTTCGTGTTCGATAAATGTTCGATCACGAATGTTCAAGTTCGATTTGATAGCAAAATCGAAAGTTCAAGTTCGGTTTGTTATTAGTTCATTTGCTTCGTTCGAACAAACATGTTTGATTAAGTTCAATAATATGTTCGATAACAGTATGCTTGCTAACAATTCGTTCGATAATTATCTTTAATGGAAAGCACTAAAAAAAGGACATTTTGCCACCTTCAACAACTCCTTCGATTTGTAACCACTAGTCAATATGATTGATTCCGTGTTTATCTCTACTTTAAAATACATCTTTTTCTTTCTTGAGATGGCCAAAACATAAGTTACATGACGTGGCAAGATTGTGGAAACTGGAGAGAAGTTAATCAAGTCAGGATAAATAGGGCAGGGTGGATGAATTTTCTCAACAAACATATTGCTCATCTTATTACCAAGTAGTGGAATCATTTGAGCTCTACATAGCAAAAAATTAAAACAATATGCATATTGATATATTAGATTTGAAAATAGAGATGGGTATAGTTGTACTCAAACTCCACATAAACCAATCCCACCCTAAATCCTTAATGATTGTGCCTGAAATGGATATAACAGTGTTGTATCCAATATCCATTTGGTTTGATTTCTGGTTAAACAAAGCTAGCAATGGAAAAATCATAAAAATTCACAGATATTGCCAAACATGAAGTTAGGAGAAATTCCAATATCCACATAATCCACTATTTTTTCTCAACTAGTTTAGATTTAAGGCAAATCTTGAAGTATAATTAACTGGGTGTATTTTCCAGAAAAATGGTGGTTTGTGGTTTTTCCAAAAAAAAATGACAACTTACATCATATGAAAATGGCATCTAGTGCTAGAGTAAGAAAAAAATCCACAATTAAAAAAGATAGCATGTCATGACGAAATGTTTACATGATTCAACATAAAATAAAACACTACACATTTAAAGTACTAAATTCTAATTAGAATGTCAAATACAATGTCAAAAAAGGAAGTTTCCTTTTAAGTTTTCAAAAAGCTCTCGTTCACCATTCTCCTGAAGAATGAAAAAAAGAAAAAAGTTAAAAGAGCCATTAATGAAGAATAATGTAAGGCATTGCCAACACAGTAAGAAATTAAATTAAATACAAACCTTCGCTTATGGGTAACTCTCCCTAATCTAGAATCCCTACTTTAAGACATTCATCTTCAAAGTTGTTATTCTACAAGAGTTTACATTAAAAAAAAGTCACAACATATAAAGACATACAAGTATATTTAAAGAAAAATATCAAAAAATGACTTTCAAGTTTAAGTTTCTTACATGTGAAACGTTAACACTAGCTTGAATTTAGTCAGATGCACATACTAGACCTTCCACAGTCTTTGGTGCTAGAGAACTTCTATAATCTATAAGAACTCTTCCTCCCACACTAAATGTAGATTCTAAAGCAACAAAAGTGATTGGGATGGATAATATATCTCTAGCCATAACTGAAAGAATTTGAAACTTTAAGGTATTTGAGTTCCACCAATTCAACACATCAAAAGAAGGATCTCCTTTTCTGGATCTTAATGTGGGTTCTTCAAAATATCTATCCAAATCTGATCTTTTAGGAGGCTCACTTTCAACATCATCCAAGTATTTGTCTAACTCAACTTCACTTGACAAATCATCAAGAGATTCCTCACATTGATATGAATGTTTTGCTATTTCACTTCGAGCACCAACCTTTTTTGTGTAATACTCGAAAATGCTAGACAAATTATTTTTCAACTTTGTCAATTGATCCTGATCATCCATGAAATCATAAACCCTCTCAAATATGAACTCAATGAACTTAAATTTATATCTAAGATTAAGAATAGTAGCCATAGACATTAGCAAATTGTAATTTTTCCAATATTTGTCAAACTTTTTTTTCATTGAAATGGTCATTTCTTTTATGAACTCATCATCTGATCAAACCTTTTCCTTCAAAATTTCTATAACTTTCCATATTTTAGGAGGAAGCAAGTTCGATGTTGGAAATGAAGTGCTAGAAAAACCTAATGTAACTTCAAAAATTTGCTTTAATATAGGATGAATTGTTTTTGCTTTCTCCCATTCCTCCTCAGAAGGTAACCATTTGTAATTGTCATCTCTCCTGGCATAATTTTGAAAATTAATTTTATAAAAAATTATAGAATCTAACATGAAATAGGTGAAATTCCAATGAGTGGAAACATTCATGGACAAGCCTTTAGAAGTTGGGATGTTTAATTGTCTAGTAATGTCTCCAAACTTTTTCAAACATGGTAGACTTTTCTTCATGTACTACACACTTTCTCTAATGTTGGAAATGCAAGCTTGAATGGCAAGAAGGCCATCTTGAACAATGAGATGTAAAATGTGAGCACAACACCTAATATGAAAAAGCTTTCCATTAAAAAACAAGCACCCTCACCCACTAAAAGTATCCATCATTGTTCTCACCACCACATCATTACTACTAGCATTGTCTATAGTGATGCTAATTACTTTACTGTCAACACCCCACTCAACTAGACAACTTAGTATAGCATCTGCAATCACAATCCCAGTGTGCGGTGGATCTAGTTTACAAAAATTGAGAATGTGTTTTTACAACTTACAATTTGAATCAACATAATGAGTAGTTAAACATATATATCCTCTTATTTGATTTGATGTCCAAGTATCAAATGTGAGACTGATCATTTCAACTTCCGAAAGACTCTTCTTCAAATTGTCCTTCTCAAATGAAAAAATTTTCATGCAATCATTTGTGATTGTGTCTCTTGAAACTTTTACATAATTACAATTGAAGTACTTCAACATAGTATTGAAGAAAAGCTCTTCAACAGTATTAAATGCAGGTTCATGCACTATCAACCACTTTGAAATAAGTTCTCGAGCCTTCAATTGATCAAACTTGGAAGATGACATAGAAAGGGTGCTTAAGTAGTCATTTTCTGATGATGGAGGATTGATCAAATTGTTCTGTTTCTTATCAACATTTGGTCTACTAGGACATTCTTTGGTTTGATGGAGCATCAAATGTGAGGTTGTCCCACTTGGAATTATCTTATATTTATGGTTACAATCCTTGCATAGTCACATTTTTTTCGTAATGTCCTTTTCTGTCACAATTTTCTGTGAAAATGTTTCATAAATGGTTGATCTTTTCCTTCTTCCTTTCCTAGCAGGTGGACCACTCTGAACATTCTAATCTATTTCCTTACAATCTTGTTTTTTATTTTCTTCATTAACTTCAACAATTTCAATGAGTTCATTATTAACTTCATTTTCCTCAGGAGGTGAATCAGGTGATAAATGATGTGCACTATTCTGAGATGAAGGGAGTTTCATCATTGACATCTAACAATGCATAATGAAAGTTAAATTAAAATTCCACAAATAAGTCAAATAAAGAAATATCTCTGTAAGAAAACCACTGGAAACAAGTTCCATAAAGAAATTTATCTTTTGACAATAATAATCAAAACATAAATACATTTCCCCTTTTCATAACTTAATACTAAAATCATTTCCATTTCCTTCCATAACCTTGATCATAAATTTACCTCAGTTTCAAATAAGTTTTTGCAATATCTACTTTTATGTGATAAGAATATCGATTTTCATTAATTTTTTGATATATTAATTGGGTGTCATTGTTTAGATGGACAATGAGGTTTTAAGTAGCCAAACCTTCATGGGAATATGTGCTTAATTTTAGTAACAAAGGGACATAAATGTGAAATCGAGTAACCTTATGAAGGCATTTGTATAAATATGATAAATATGAACATGCATAACATAAAAGAATTTACAAGATGTGCATTTGCATGGGAGTCTCTTTAATAGATTGATGGCTTGCAAGAATTTTGTAGTTCGACCAAATTCTTTCACGGGAGACAAAAGGGTGCCGCATATTAGTCAAATGTTAAGTAGCGAGTAAATGACAAAGTTAAGGTTTTATTTGGAGGGAGTATATATGTTAGTCTTCTTATAAGATTCCATTCACAAAACAAACGAAAGCAGCAGCTTGTCTTAAGCCTCACACATGCTTACACACGAATTCTATACTTTTTACAGTATAAATGTAACAACAAAAAATAATACTCCTATATAAAAAGTATATGAAATTGAGCAGTGAGTAAAGCCTCAATATTTCCTTTTTGCACTGTAGCTCCTTGGCAAGATCAAGGGTTTTGGAGGCCACCACCACTGGTCCACCACCCACCACCTCCCAGCTAGGCTCCCTCATCCACGACCACCTTTGCCGAGGTGATGGCCGCAACATCTGAGGCAGGGATGCTCTCCTTGTCACCAACTGCTTGCTGCTAGGCAATTGGACTGGAGGGCAAGGGAGGAGGGTCGTCATCGTATGAGGTTGGAGGGAGGTAGAGATGGGGGTGGATTGGAGAAGTGGAGAGCAGGGGATGTGGGTGGTAGCAACTAGCAAGCCATATGGGGAAGGGGACTTGGGGGAGGACCAGAGGAAGGAGGAGGCTGAGGACAGTGAGGAGCTCACCTGAGTCACCTTGACGATGTCGTCGATGAGGATGAAGGAGCCATTGACGGAGAGAGAGAGCCTGCAGGCTATAGCGATGGGGAGTGGCCGTAGTGCCTCGAGTCGAGGATGGCTGAATAGCCCACCGTGACCGTAAGTGCCGTTGTGCTGCTTATGGTTTGGAACTTTGGAGAGTAGGGCTGCGGGGGGACTCGGGGGAGGGGAGGGATAAACTTTTGAGAAATGAGGGGCCTCAATGAGGGCGTGACTCTTGAGGCTTGAGCGGGTCGTGGGGGGAGGGGGAAAGTGGGGATTCGGAAGTTGGGATGGGAACTGGGAAGGCTTTTTATTTTTTATTGTACTTTAGAGACAGGGAGTGAGAGGGAGGGTGGGAAGGGTTAATTTTTTATCTTTTTAAAAATCAAATGGATTTTTGATATCTACATAAATGTATAATTATATCCACATATATTTTTATTTGTATGTATTTTCGAACTCAAACTTTTAACGAACGAACATACACTATGTTCATATTCGGTTTGTTAAGCTAACGAATATAGTTTTAATGTTCATATTTGGTTCATTTTTTTTCGAATGAACTTTTATCGAATATTTCATCGAACGAATTCAAGTTGAATTCTAACAGTTCAGTTCGATTAGCAACCCTATAGGAGATGATCGTGGGAGTAGGAGATTTCAGAACTGGGGGGCGGTGAGCATCCGAATGAGTGGCTCGCATTAAGAGATTTTGAGAATCGGTGGTGATGGTCCTCCTCTGATCATGCATAGCCCTCCAAAATATGGCTGATTCTCTTCGTTGATTTCCTTCCTTACGAAAACTTCTTTCCTAATTTTTTTGTGTCAACTTAAAATGCTAAGAAGTCATTTCAAGTTTTAGCCCTCAATCAAAGGTCATGTATGCATATAGGATATAATTCGCTCTCTTTTCCATAGCCTTGGAGGGCTATAAAAGGCCCACCCCCACATGCGTGCACCATTCCTGCATGACTGGAGCCCGCTGCAAGCCTAAATTTCCCTGGCCCACCGCATAGCCCAAAAAAGGCACAGCAACACTCCAACATACCCATGGTATGAAGGCCCACCCCGATATTGGACTTCTTCAGCACATCACACGACCACCAATAACTCCCCTAGCCATAGTGCTGCCAACGTCGCCGTCAACAGCACAACCGCCAGCACACCGCAACCGTGGTGCATGATACACTGCTTGCTATCAGCACACTGTGCACCGTTGGCACACCACACACTGCTGGCACACCGCACGCTTGTGGCACACTACACACCATGGGCAGCACGAAGCCTGATCCTGACTTCCACCAGCCCCTCCACTGTAAGTGCAATTGTATGGAAACACTTATTTTGGATAAGAGGGGAGCTACAACTTTAGACTCACATCCCGTCTCAAGAATTCACCTTCAATGCCATAACACAGAAGGAGTAACTATTCCTTCCTAATTACTTTCAAGATTGTTGTGAAATTACCTCTATATGTAACATTAAAAGTAAAACTTATTCAATTGTAGGATGAACCTCAAGGATGTGATTCAAGATAAGCATCTGGGCGAGAGGTGTCCTTGAAGAACCAATTGGTAATCCACATGTAAAGATGAAGGATTTAGTTTACTTGTTGTCCAACGAATTGGAAAAATTAGAGCTTGACAATACAAGGATGGAGGGTGAAATGTAGGACCTACATGAGAAAATTTCCATTAAGGAAGCCATCATTGATGATCTTAAGGATGATAAGAAGGACTTCCGTCATAAAATCCAAGAAACCCTTGACTTTTACCATGATGGTAGCTCTAGGATTCAATGTTAATGGGGTAGTTAATGTAATATTATTTGCGTAACTTCCTACTCTTTTGCAGCAGACTTATCTATGTTGTAGATGCCTAGTATATTGACATCTCAACTTCCTTTTATTTAAGAGAACCTTATATATGAATATTGGTAGTTTATATGACCACTTTGAAGTATATGTGATGTTTGATACCACTTATGTGAATGAATGGCACATTTCATTTAAATTTAAGTGTGCCTTTTGGATTTCGAAGTAGGTATGCTATGAAGCACAAATTTCTCTTCTTCCTTCGATCATTAGAACAAAAACAAAGTAACATAAAGCAGGTAAGGGCCACATTCGCAACGTATGAAAGCCCACCACACATAGTGGAATGAAGGTGGGTGGTTGAGCATGTTTTCATACGTGAAAAGATTTGAGTTAGAAAACCCTTCATCGTAGTGCGTAGAAATCTGCTACCAAATAAAATTTATACTGAAACTCAAGGTGAGTCCCAAGTCGAAGATAGGGAAGCGAACATTTGGTTTGTAAAATCCATGCTTCAATTTTATTTGTTTTTGTTGTTTTTGTCTTGTATGATTTTTTTGGTATTTTTATAAAGCAAGAGATCAGATTGACAAAACTTTATCTAACTAATCTACTTGCAAAATAAGAGGGAGAGAGAGAGAGAAACAATTACATATATTTTCAAAACAAGTGTTTGCTACATATAATCGAGAAACTACAACTAAACTAGAAAGCGATAAAAGATAAAGGTGAGAAGAATCCCCCCTCGATGGTCTCTTGGAGGACAACTTGCTCTGATGTCACTTGGAAGACGGTGGTGAGCTGGAGGAAGGAGAACGGCGGTGGAGGAAGGACGGGACAAGATGGCTTCGCGGCGAGGATCTACTTCCTGAAGTGGTGAGAGGATGGCCATGGGATGCTCCATGAAGGGGGATGAGAGGCGGGAAAAATTTTTGATTTCTACTGTAGAGGAGCATCTTGGGCTTGGGACATGCTCACTCTAGAGCTTTGGAGGTGATGAGGGAGAGAAAGGAAGAGATGATGAAGAATGGGAGGGGTAGGGGTCCTTTTATAGTGGAGGAGAGGATGCAATTCGTACATAGGACATTTAGTGACAGCCATAAACATCGCTAAAGATTCGCCTCAAGCATCGTTGAAGGTCCAACTCACGTGCCCCACACGCAGCCCTTGCACGTGCTCTACGCACCCATGTCATGTGCGCCCAGTGGCGCTCTCTGCTGCGTGCCTCCGCACACGTGAACAATCAATTTTCGCTTAAGAAAATAAGTTGTTGAAGTAAAAATTAAGCGGTGGAAAATCAGTCGTCAACAATTAAGATAAAAACCACTCACAGAAGAGCGGGTTATTTCCACGGGGAGGCAAGGAGCCTATTAGAACTTGCTAGACTCTTCCACAAAGGTTCACAATTAAAATCATGAAGGATCGACACCAAAACCTCTTTCAAATGAGACTTATAGCATTCACAAGTGTTGATAAAGCATTTAAGTAAATAAGGGAGGTCTTGTTCACAAAATATCCAACAATATAATAATCAAAATCCACAAAATACTATCTTCTTCAATGGCATTCAATGTAATAAGAATTTAAACCCAAAATAGAGGATTAGTTTCCTCTTGCCGTGCACGCTCGTAGAGCCGCGGTGGATGCCAGGAAGCTCAAGGAAGGTCGGCTACGACGAGGGGAGCGCGATGATGGTCGCGGATCGATGAACGATGATTGGGGATGGTCGTTGGAGATGAGGAACCCACCGGTGATGATGACGGCCCACCGACGTGCGTAGGTTGCGGTTGCCACGTCTGAGGGTGTGGCCGAGTTCATGAGGGTGCGGTGAGTTCGTAGGAGTTGATGGCGTGGTGAATGGGAACCGGACGTGTGGGCTGCGTGTGGGGGATGACGATGGTTTGTTGGGTTCCTCTCCTTCTGTCTATTGATGGAGAAGAAGGAGAGGAGGGTCCTACTGGATTGCGTGCTGCGCAAGAGTTGTCGCGCTTGCGTGAGGGGTTGCTGCGGTTTGAGATGAGTGTGCAAGGGCACGCACGCAAGGGCTTGTGGCTGCGTGAGGCTTGGTGCAAGCGTGCAAGGCTGATGGTGAGGTGGCTGAGGCACGCACGTGGTTGCTGGCGAGGGGCGTACGCACACTATCACTGTGCGCACGAAAGTGAAGGTGAATGAAAGGTGAGAGGCGATGGAGTTTGCGCTAATCCATGGTGCATGCTTTGGGTTTATGGTGCAAGCAAGAGGGCCATGGTGGAGGGTGAGGAAGAAGATCCTCGCAGGGGGGAAGATCATCCACCCGGGGAAGATGGATAGAGCCACAGAGGGAAGGATCTTTATCCTTCTCCAGATCCACAACCTCTGCCTTTCCCTTCACATGCGCAACTGCTAGATTTGAACGTTGGCGGAGGGAGCGGCGGTGATGGGCAATTATGGGCATACCCTCCTTCAGATGTTAATTATATTCATGTCCAGCCACCTATTATTTTTTCTCTCTGCATGCACATATCAAATAAAGAGCATAAATGTATGTATTAGAATGCAAAGTAGATACAAAAATATTCGCAAGCTAAGATTAATTACTACTTAGCTTAAGCCATTAAACTATAAGGAAATGTATTCCATATGTACTTAAGCCAAATAAATGTATAATAAATTGGACTTATCAACGCGCACTGCCGCTGCGCTAATGCGCACCCACGCTGCTGCGCGCGCTCGTGGTGCTGCATGCGTACGGTGCTACGTACAGGCCCATAGGTGTCCTGGATAGTGCCACATGGTGCAATCTGGGCCGTCCATCTTCTTTCCTTTGTAAGGGCTGCTACAGAAGTCGGATTGAGTCGATTTTTGCGTCGTTGGGCTGCAATCGTCGACCCGAATCCATCCGTGTAGTCGGATTTATAGTTTGAAGCTCTGAATTGCATCACCTAGTCTCTTGGCAGTTGATCTTGGTCGGACTGTGTATGGTGTTACAGGACTCTGATCAAGGCAATTTCAAAGGCGTTGGTCTCTGATCGTCGTCTTGATCAGATCAGTATTGCTAGATCATCAATCGGAGGCCCTGAATTAAATATCCTTCTCTCTTGGCCATAAAAGGATGCAATTAACCTAAAATTTATACACACTATTCTAAATGCAGAATGGTGCATGCTATGCAATATTTATAGCATGGAATGCATATCTAAACCTAGGAACATGCATAAATAGGCATTTATCCTAAATAAATGTGTCACATCAGTGGGCCATTGTACGGTATGAGAGAATCAAAAAAATTGATGGGCAAAACAAAGCCCAAGAATGCCCGTTCAAAATACTGCACATACCCAATCGGCAGGAATCACGTGGTTGCCTATAATGCACATGGTTATAACCTCGGAAACATGCACGCATGGAATAGTTTGTAGACAAAGCACTGTGCAATCCGTTTTCCCCTCCAAAATATGGCTGATTCTCTCTGTGGATTTCCTTCCTAAAGAACACTTCTTTCCTAACTTTTTGGTGCCAATTTAAAATGCCAAGATGTCATTTCAAGTTTTGGCCCTCAATCAAAGGCCATGCATGCATATGGAAGAGAATCTTTTGTGGTAAAATTTCATTCAAGCACATGACTCCAAGGAATTTTCTTAGGAGTTGTCTTCCCATAATTAGACCCCAATTAATTCCTGCAAGACATGTGCACCTAAATAATGCAACAAAATATGAACGTGCATCAAGTAAAGAAATATATGCATAACGGAGTACATCAATTAAATAAAAGTGCAGGAGTGGCAATTCACGAGCTTAACTAATTTTCTAATGCAATGCATGCTCAAAATCTACTTAAATCTCCAAATTGAATCTCTTAGACATAATTATATTCGATTAAGGTGGACCTATGAGCTCCCACTACTCCACCTGAACCAACTTAATCGTTTTTTGAATTAAGGACAACACCAATTTTGGTTTATGGTGAGAGTTGTATTTTTGGGGCTTAGGTCTAATAGGGTCAAATAGTAGGGCTAGAAAATTATATTGAATTGCTTGTGCACACACAAATTCTCTCTCTTGTTTACCTTCGCAGCTCCTCCCTTTCTTCCAAAGTTGTATGCACGGTGGGATGTCACTAAATCCTCAACTCGAAGGACCTTTGGAACATCATTCTAAGAAGTGACTGAGCTTCAGCCGAGCCAATCCAATGGCTGACAACCCACCACCATCACCACCTCCTAACCAAGACGAGATCATTTAGAGGCATCTAGAATAACTGCAACAAATGCAAGCTTGGTTTAACAGAATGAACCCATCAACACCTAAACTCTTACAAGATTTCTATGATTCTTCAACTTATGTGGTGAGACCAAGGGTCATCATTCCAATGGAGATATTGAAATCAAGCCCCAAGGGCTAAGCTTGATCAAACACTTCCATGAGCTTAGTTCTAAAGACCCATTCCAGCACTTGAAGGACATGACCACTCTATTGTAGACCACCAAGGACTAGAATATAGATAAAGAGCAAATGCTCATGAGGTTATTTCCCCATTCACTTAAAGATATAGCCGCTTGACAGAGAGATTTTCGCTTAATTAAGATGCAATAAAAATGATTTATCATTGATGTATTTTATGTGGTAGAAAATCTCTCAATTAAAATAGTAAAATAGTTAATCTAACCACGTTGGTGTAGAGTGTCGTATCCACAGGGATGCTTAAGCCGCTCACAAATATCTTTGCGAAGAATGTTCACATAAAATGATAACACAATTATTGATCATAAGAGTATTCTCTAAGTCCCATTTAGAAGCTAAAGAGAAAATACAAGAATGCGAGGTCCTGTTATCAAATTTGCCCCAATATATAATAGTATTTAAATAAATAAATAGTTGACAATGGCATTATTCGTAAATTTTAATTGATGTTGCTACTGTAGCAAAATAGGGATTTTTCTTCGAGGTCGCGAGGAGGTGCCGCCGGTGGCTTGTCTACTAGTGGTGATGCGTCGGTGAGGGAGCTTTGCGTCAAAGGTGGCATGGTGACAAGAGGTGGCCAAAGTTGGTTGTTGCGGGTGGTGGTGATCGACAGAGGAGTCGATGGTGCAATGTAAGAGGTGGTCGTGAGGTGGACGTCGACAGCGGTTGGCGGTTGTGAGGAGGTCGTGGGCGTGAGATTGTTTATCCGCTCTGAATCGGGTTTAAAAATCGTTGCATTGTAGTATAGATCGAATCAGCGCGAAAAACAAATAATATTTATACTTGAAAAAAATCCGAGGTCGAACACAGGGAGCAATTGGCAAAATACTTCTCAAGATCGCAATTCAAATGTAATATAAGAATTTCAAACAAGAATGATATATAAATGAAATATGATGTCAATAATGCAAGAAGATGATAGGGTAAAATGGTGATTTGAATCACCAAATTACCCTACAATGTAAAGCTTTGCGAGCTACTCAAAGTGACATATCAAATAAGCCAAACTAATCTCAATTTAATCAACAGAACCAAGATATCAGCAGATATCAAACGATAGAATAGGCGCTCAGATGCCTTAACAGAGGCAAAGGGCTCTTCTTTCTTCTCTTTCTCTCTTCCTCTTCCTTCTCTTCTCTTTCTCCCTTAGCTTCAAAGAAGGCACAGCACAGGACTCAACACGTCAGGAGAGGCAAGGCCTCTCTCAGATTTCACAAGTGTTGAGCTGAGGGTGGCAGAGCAAAACCCCCCCTCTCCTCCTTTTTTTCTTCTTCTTCTCTTAGAACCAACAAACCAGACCAGACTCGGGTATCTGGGTAAACGAACCAAGCCTAGACATGCGAGGCGTGAACACGGACGAGGGCGTGTGTATGCACGTGCAAAGGGACCTCACCCCCTGCTACTGAGGTGATAAGGCGGTAGCAGAAAATCAATATATGCATCGCTTCGTGGCTGTCAGCATACGAGGTGGGACCAAAGTCCTACCCTTTTTTTGCATGCGCTGCGCTGTCGTTCTTTGCCAATTAGAGCACTGTTGCAGCTTGGGGTCTTTAACCCAAGACCTGGAGTAGATCCTGGGACGTAGCTGTGTTGAGTGAGAGTGGCACCAGGTCGTCTCAACGCTGGAAGAGCTCGGTCGTGGTCGGGGATGGAGGTGGTAGTGGCGGCGAACTAGTGAAGACCTAAAATGTGAATACAGGCTCGAGGGCCCCAGTTAAATGGCTCCTTAGCTTCGCCGTAGCACAGAAAAGGTGATGGTGACGGTCTTGTGGAGGATGGCGGTGTGTAGTGGCTGGTCGGAGTTGGGGAAGTTGGTGATGGGTTTGTTTGGTGGCGTGAGTGGGTGGATGAGAAAGCGAATGGAGAGAGGGGTTTTGAAGAGTGGAGCATGGTGGAGCTGATGGAAGTGATAGCGGTGCAATTCGTGCAGTGGAGTGGTGGTTGGGCATCGCTGGAGCTTCGCCAAAGCAGAAGAAGGTGACAGCATTAAGGGAGAATCGGTGGTTGTGCGTGTGTTGCGAAAGTGGGAGAATAATGTAGAGAGGAAAAGGGAGAGATAGAGGGACTTAGGGATGAGGTAGAGAGGCGGAGGGCTCTGGTGTTGGTCGACAAGAGCTAGAGAAGGAGGTAGAGGCGGCGAGGCAGCGACGTCGACTAAGGCAGAGGCACGACCTCTCTTTGGCCGGAGAGGTTCGCGAGGATGAGGGGAAGCTAGTTAGCCGTCCAATTTGATGGTTGGACGGCCGAAGGAGGAGAGGGGAGAGGAGTTACCGGAGCTAAGTTCGAAGGTGGCCGGAGATGGAGTAGAGGAGGATTTCTCAGGCCAAAATTTGCTAACAAGAAGCGAAATGCAATAGGGGTTCTTTTATAGGCCATAGGAAGCCCTTCCAGGCTTGGAAAGGAGCTTCCAAGCTTGGACGGCCACGCACATGTCGGATACCCGAACCATTGAAAGGTTCGCATGACCTTTTGGGAAAGATGTAGAGCCTAAGGAATGCTCAAATGGAAGGTCACTTCCTAAGGAATATTCGATTCAATTTGGGAGAGATTGATTGAGAATCGAGCGAGAAATCGTCACTCGAAACTCGATGGTGAAGGTTTAACCTTCCAAAAATGGCACAAGGACCTATTTGTGAGAAAGACAACAAAGCTAGGGGGCTAGTTGCAAGGAATTCAAAAAAGCTAAGGGTCTAAATAAGATAGAAGAGTCTGACTGGGTCAAAATGCAAACTTGGTCAAGATGATCTCAGATTGGGTCCAAATTTTGGTACAAACATAATTTGGACCCAAAGAATCTAATGGTGAAGTTCAATTTTTGTTTTGACCTCGTTTGACTAGGTAATTTATGCAAAAACCTACATTAGGGCAAGTATCAGTTTGAGACTCTATTTTGGGTCAAGATGGGTTCTAATGATCAAATTGAAGGTACCAAACCCTAGAGAATATTTTTATATGAATTTTAGAGGGTTTAGGTAAATTTTATCCTAACCAAAACCTCAGTTAATTAAGCGGGTATGTTTTTAGGGTTTCAAAAGTCATTTAATTCTCAAAATACGCGAAAACCCTTTTCTATCTGTTCTAACCCACTTGTTAGACTTTTAGGATAATTTGACCTTTATTTAACTCCTGATAAAATCTGTGATTGTATAGCAATTGAGATATACTGTTAAAATTGCATTTTTAACCCTATTTTCTTATCTTTCTCTCAGAATGATTATGCAGTGAATTATGGCCTTCTGACGGTTATGTAGGAGCATTTAATGACTTAATCAGATCAAATTGAGCTAGTTATGACTCATGATGGTGTTCCCATTAGAGATAAGAAGAGCGACAATGTTGGTGGTGAGATCGATGGCTCGAAGTGGCTGCATGAGGTGAGGAGATGACCTGTGATGTTGGGTTCTTTGCGGGGGGTTGCAGGTGGTGGCATTGAGAGGTGAAGATAAAGGAAGAGAATGAGAGGGAAAGGAAGATGAGAGGGTGGCTATGCATGGGTGGCGTGGGAGAGGTCTACTGGAGGAGTTGGGTGGCAGTGATGGTGGTCGTGGTGGTTAGAGAGAGCGACTGGGGTGGTGGCATCTTTGGGTTCTTTCATGGATGGGAGAAACTGGGGAGAAGTGTGGAAGAAGAAGAAATCAATGAAGGAGAAGAAGAAAAGGATGGGGTGGCAGTGGACGTGTGTACTCTGTCACTATGCACACATGATTGACGAGGTTAGGATCACGATAGAGTATGCAAGGTCCATGGTGCACACTTGATCTCCACAGTGTTCGCTGGTTCCACGGTGGTGATGGATGAAGAAGATCCTCCCCCCAGACCGCTCGCTTCTTCCCTTTAAAAGGAAACATCTTGCTGTTGCGGCTTTCCCTCTCGATCTGTTTCCTCTCCTTGAAGACTTGTCTCTTCCAACAAATTGGCGGTAGTAGTGAGAAGGTGTAATTGGGTAGCGATGCCGTCAAATCATTAGATGTCCAGATTGAGTTCTGGATGTCTTAAAAATGCAGATAGCAATGAGTCCATGATGGATGGTTATCAAACATTCAAATTGAGCTTAGGATGTCTTATAGAATAAAATTAGACATCTGTAGCTTTATCTCAAAGGCCGACTGAGACACAGAGTTGGTGTGTGCAAACCCTACTTGCGAATGATGTCCTTGCATCTAGCCTACATTCACTAAATAGGTTATCATAACCATATGTTATTATATGTAAAATTGGCACATAAAATTATACGCAAACTAAGATGAATTACCATTTAACTCTTATGCAATTAGAAACTAAGCACATATAATTAAAGAATACTTAGACTAAATATTAGTCCAATAAATTGGACTCATCAAATACCCCCTTGCCTAAGTTTTGCTAGTCCCTAGCAAAAATGATGGAAGTGACCAAAGATTTCTATTTTTCTTATTCCAAAAATTTAGAGATCCAGACAAATGTAAAAATGAAGTGATAATAGCTTAGGTAATGGATCCGAGTGAAAAAATAACTTAATTTAAAGTTTGTACCTAACCCTTAGTAAAAATTCTATTAGGATGTGCAACTTCTTCCCTCGGGGATAAAGCAAAAAATAATCTATGATTTGACCCTAGCTTTTTGGCTTAGGTAGAAGATTTTGAGTCAATTGGATTCATATTTGGTGGCTCATACTCATCTGGTGCTACATATAGTCTAGTACTGCAGACTCTAGATCTCTAGACTAATAAACAAGTCAACCCAGAGAGAGGCTAAAAACTATGCTCTCTTAGCGTTCCTTTGCACTCACTCTTTTTCCTTCTTTCCTTTCTGAGATCACAAATCTCACCAGATTTTGTAAATGTACTCAATGTTTGGTGGCCTCACATGGCGTTCACACTTCAATTAGAGTCCTAATAATCCTATAACTAAGTTAGAAGTCCTCAGCTAATATTTGTGCAATTAGAAATACTAAAAAGTAGGTATGGGTCATATTTGATGGATAGCAATGGCTGTTTTTGTTGCCTCAATGACATCGACATATGGTAAAAATGACACGAAGACAAAGCTATAAACTCGAACATTTTTTTTCCTTTTTTCTTTATTTTCTTCTTCTCTCTATTATATATATATGTATTTCTTTGTCTTCTTCTTCTCTTTCTTTCTTTCTTTCTTTCATTTTTTGAGATAACTATCAACACAACATGACGCAAACTTTTATTCATGAGGCATTATTAGGGATGATGATAATCAAGAGGATATTGTGTGGTTTATTTATTGGAAGTGCCTACTGTTGGCACCAGGAAGGAATGGATAGGACAAGCGTGTTTCTGACCTTTGGCATTAATACCCTCCTTCAGTCAATGATTCTATGAAGGATGATCGTAACCATCCACCATAGTCAAAGTTTTATGAGAACTCAATCTTTGTGCATCTGTTTTATTTGGTGACTCTCAGGACTTCACACACAATGTTCGCATGCAGGAACTGAAAGCGAAAACTATGCCTAACTCTGAGGTATCAATTATCCAAAACTTAAGAGTCCTTGCACTAGACTTAGCGCATTAGTAGTCACTCTACTTTCACCTCACAAATGTTAAGTGGATCTAATAGAAGATGGTTTGCCTAACTCCCTACTAACTGTCCAAGGGTTTCAAAAAAAAAGAAGCAATGCTTCTCTTCGATAAACTAAAAATGTCTATTGGTTTTCTTAAAAGATCTAATATCAAGTCTACGTGCAAGTGAAGTAATTGT
The DNA here is from genome assembly GCA_037157565.1 of Thalassia testudinum. Classification (NCBI taxonomy): domain Eukaryota; kingdom Viridiplantae; phylum Streptophyta; class Magnoliopsida; order Alismatales; family Hydrocharitaceae; genus Thalassia; species Thalassia testudinum. The sequence continues at coordinate 155,944,225 of JAZHRO010000031.1, forward strand.
ATTGGATTCTAAACAAAGAAATAATTTAAGAAGAAAATATTCAATGACACCTCCTTGATAAATATCTTCTACTAGGGACAAACCAATTCAGCTAAAGAAAACAAGAGAGATTTTCTTTTTTTTTGGCTAATGCACCTAACCTAAATGCATGTAAATATTTATAAATGCACCTCAGATTATGCCTAATGGGAACATGATGGGAACACCATAATGAGCCCTAACTAGCTCATTTTGACCCAATGAAGAGAATAAATGCTCCTACATAACCAACTGAAGGTCATAATTCATTGCATAACCTTTCTAAGAGAAACACAAGAAATAAGGGGTAAAACTGCAATTTTAACAATGCAGTACAACCATGGGTTTTCTCAAGGGCTAAACAAAGGTCAAATTATCTTAATAATAGCAACTAGGTTGGATTTGACAGAAAAGGATTTGTATGTGTTCTGTGAATTAAATGACTTCTTGAAACCCTAAAAATAGACCCACTTGATTAACCAAGGTTCTGGTTAGGATAAAATTTACTTAAATCCTCTAAAAATCATATAAAAATATTCTCTATTATTTAGTACCTTCAATTTGGCCATTAGAACCCATCTTGACCTAGAATGGGGTCTCAAATAGATATTTGCCTAATTTGGGTTTTTGCATAAAATTTCCAATCAAATGTGGTCAAACCCAAAATCCAACTTCACCATTGGATTCCTTAGGTTCAAATTAGGTTTTTACCAAAATTTGGACCCAAGATGAGTTTTCCTTGATCTAGTTTGCAAAAAGGTCCAGTCTGATTACATTTCTACCCGTGACTTTCAAAAATTCTTGCTAAAAGCCCCCTGGCTTTCTTGTTGCCTTCACAAGTAGGTCCCTCTGCCATTATCGCGGAGGAAACCTACTTTGGCGACCTTTAAGTTGGAGGTTCTCCTTGATTGCTTGGAGGATCTCTTCCAAAATTGGAAGGGAGATCCTCTGAAAAATTCCTATCAATATGAACCCATCTTTGAGATCTAATTCCCTCCCAATCTCTCATGCAAACGTATGAGAGATGTGGGTATCTCAACAACTTCTATCTTCGACAACCTTCCAAGCTTGGAAAGCTTGCTTCCCAATCCCTAACCGACCTTCGGAGCCCTATTTAAAGAAGCGCAGATCGCCCCGACTCCTACATGCTCAATTTCGACCGCAAATATCCCTAATTCCTCTCTTCTCCTCACAGCCGTAGGCTCCTCGTCGTCTAACCACCATACCTGCGGTGGATCCATCCTCCCTGACTTCGTCCGTGTCTCGCCATACCAGCAGGCACTACTCTCTCTTCATCCTCGCCGATCCCACCTCACTGGAGCTACCTTCGTCTTTGGCGTCGGCCACACCAGACCCGACGCCTTCGCTCACCCCCTTCGTCCCTTGACCTCCCAAATAAGTCCCTGATTGCTCTACTTCTCCGCACTCTACTTTCCAAAATCGACCACTGCCACCTGTCGCACCTTCATCTCTTCCATCTTCGACCACCAACTCCGGCGAGGCCATCCCACCTCCACAGGCCACCAAAACCCTCGCTGACAAGCCCACGACCACCGCCTCACTTCACTGATCATTTGCCCTTACTTCACCCACCGAGCCACCCTCCCAAATCACTCCCCGAACACACCCACTCACTCGCACACAGTGTGCCATAGGCACGCACTCACAAGCACACACGAGCCATGCCAACACCCCCAGCACATCCACCGTGCTCCGACGACACTTCCTGAATGATTTGACGTGGCCGAAAGGCCCTTCTCTTGATTTCAGGTAGCAGGCTCCATCCGCCATTGCTGTCGAGCTTCAACAAAGTTTCAAGCTGCTCCAGGCCTTGCTACTCTCCAGGGGATAGCCCCAGGCTATGCAAACTTGAGGTGTGCAGGCGTCCAAGCCCTCAAGAAAAGGCTTCAACAGTTGCAACCCCTTCGATTTGCAAAAGATCCTGCTGCTGCGATGCGCAGAAGATAGGTGGGACATTTAGTCCCACCTCGGAAGTAAAAAGGCACCCACACCCACACAAAGTGAAAAGGTGTAGAAGGCTATTCGCCTCCAACACTGAGGGTGAGGCCTCCTCCCCCCTTGACCAGACTCGTCCGCGGCACTGCCCACGCGGACCTGGCCGACCCGACTACCTGCCTGACTTCACTCCTCGCTCACCACACACGCTAGTGAGCCTGCACCCGGGTATGTGATAGGTTTGATTACCCGACGAGCTGAGGCTCTGGGAGAGCAAGACTGAAATAGAAAGAGAGAAGGAGGGAGGAGAGCTGCATGGGGTTAGGGGGTTTTTTCTCTGAGAAGATTGGCTCCAACACTTAACCAATTCAGAGGAAGAAGAGGAGGTCAGGCAGAAGAAGAGAAGAAGAGAAAGTGAAGGACCTCAGAGAAGGAAAACACAAAGGCAGAGAAAGAAGAAGAGAAGGCCAATGGAAGAAGCTGAAGAGAAAGAGAAGGATCGAAGAAGAAGAAGAAGAGTAGAAGCCAAAAAAAGGAAGAAGAAAGGAGAAGACAGAAGGAAGCCAAGGCAGAAGGAAGGAGAAGAAGAAGAAAGGAAGACACAGAGATAGCTCAGACACTTTAAGTTGTCTGATCCCTTCATTAGATGACAGATTCTAGTTCTCATTACACATTCATTTATTGAGTTCCTTGGTGATATTGTAGGAGTATTTGGTGATCTAAATCACCATTTTACTCCCATATTTTTGCACTGTGATACTGATATTATTGCATACTCGTTTAATTTTGAATTGTAATCTTGATTTCTAAATACCAATTTGCTCCCTGTGTTCGACCTCGGAAATCTTTTCGAGTAATAAAATTGTATTTGTTTTCAAAGTGACTTCGACTATACTGCAACGCGATTATTTAAAACATCGATCTCGCTTTCACGAAAACATTTTGGCACCATTGGTGGGGAGCAACGGGTAATTTAGAATTCTTGATTACAATTCCTGATTTGTTACTAACTTGCTATATCTCTTTTGTTGTGGTTGTTTCAGGGAGAATATTCAAAGAAAGTATAGTTGCACAACAAACACACCAGGGGCAGGTAAATTATGATTACTCTCTCTTAAGCCCCTTATTATGAAAAGGTTAAAAAGAGCAAAATCAATTAGGGCTACTTGTTTTCCATTCTTAGCTAATTCATCAAGTTTTTTGATTTGATTTCAATAACAAAACCTGATTTGTGCACCCATTTAATGTAACTAGGGCTATCACATTCTTGTGCGCCCTAAATACCACATTTGGAAAACTAAATTGGACCAAAATTAGAGCCAATTAAGAATTCCAAGTTAGGATTTCTAGAGACACACTTACATAAGCAAGAATCAACTTTCCAAAATGATGTGTGCCTAAGCCTTGGTTGAATTGATCTATTCAAGAAAACCCTAAAAATCAGTCTCTTAATCTCACTTGAATCCTAAAAAAGGGACCTAAAACTTCTCAAAGGACAAATAGGTGAAGTTGACCCACCTTGTTGGGTCAACCAATCTTGAAATTAGGTCACTTTTTACACTCAATACATCTAAAGTTCAAGTGAAATCTTAAGCACCCTTGCTCTTTAATAAAACTAGTAGACTTAAGAGGTCAAGTCCCCATTCTGGTCTACTTGAAACATCAGTGACAAGAGAGGTTGGCTGGGGGAAACCTTGTAACCCATGGGGGCACTCTACTGTGTAGGGGTCTTTGCGGGACTCTCCCTTTTTGGCTACCCAGGTATTTCTCAGGTAGACGGCTTTTTGACTAAGGGATATCTTCCGCCCCGAACCTCTATAGCCATCCAAAATTTTTGGGTGTCTTGATTGGGTCCATCACATTCTATCCTCATCCAGACCATCGGTGCATGTTCGGTAGGAGGTCCTTAAGACCATGCTTGAGGCCTCCTTTAGTCATTCACTCCCGTCGAGGCCAGGCCTCGACTTCCATGTTTGTGCAGCAACCCCATCACATAGACATCTCCTTTGATTCACCTGAACCTAATTCTCCTTCATCATCATCATGGCACAACCCGCAGAAGAAGAGAATAACTTTGAGAACCAACTTTAGCAGCTTAATGATTTATTCCAAGCCTTTGTGAATCACCGCAGCGTCCTATGATGCGAGATCATTACAATCTCGCTGTGGTGGCGATAGAACCTCGAGTCCAAATCTCGGCTGGAGGTCCTAATTCTGAACTCAAGCCCAACATGGTTCGTGCTATTCCAAAGTTTCATGGGCTCAATTCCGAGGATCCTTTTCAGCACATCAAACAGCTCAAGCATCTGGCCCAAACCTTCAGGTCAGATGCTCAAAATCGGGACATTCTTCTCATGAAATGCTCTCCTTCTCTCTCATGGACAAAGCAGCTCACTGGTATCAGACTCAAACACGTCCAATCAACACATGGGTTGAACTACAATTTGAGTTTCTGAAAAAGTTCTTCCCAATTGGTTAGATGAATGCTTTACGACACCAGATCACGCACTTCACACAGTAGCCTGGAGAACCACTTCACGAAGCATGGGATCGTTTCTTGGATCTCATGAGAAAGTGCCCCCATCATGAAGTTCCTAAATGGGAACAAGTCCAATCTTTTTACCAGAGACTCCATGAAGATATCCATTTATTCATCAATGCAACTTGCGGAGGAAATATCATGGGTCAACACGAAGACACTATGTGGGAGATTCTCAAGAATATGTGCGAGAACTCCATCAATAACGACTCCATGGGCTTATTCGACCAGACGAATGCCCGCGCATCGACGAATCCAAGGGGAGCACATGACAGGCAAGGCCTATCCTCATCTGTTGACTTGGAATTGATGGCTAGTCATTTGGACAAGGTCTCTATCATTGAGAAGGTGGATGAGCTAACTCAACATCTACAGCAAGCCACCTTTGCACAAAACCCGTTCGCACAGCTGCCCTTTGGGAGGGAAGCTGTGCATAGCATCTATCACCGATCTTCTCAGGGGATGGACCCGTATCCACCCCCGTCCGACTCTAGGGACGAAGGAAACTCCGACCCTACCTACTCTAGTTGGGGGACTCTGAACCCTCGTACTCTGATTTTTCTGAGGTTCCTCATACCTGCGAGGACCTCAATGCCATCCAGAATGACCCATTCTCTAATACCTATAACCCTGGATGGCACAATCTGTGGTTTCCCTACCAGGAGGGGTGACGTAATAAAATGCAAAAATATAATATAAACAATATCACAAAAATTCAATCACACAATGTGCACAATTATTTTTAGGTGGAAACCCAAACCGGGTGAAAACCACCACTTAACCCTCTCGAGTTAGGATTTTCCGATCAACCAAGTTGATCAAATCCACTAAACAAATCACTTAAACGAGGGTGATTCAACCTCAATTACAACCACGCTACTTTATACGAGGGTAGCGTACCTCAAACCCCTTCTCTTCACGAGAAGGATTTTGTCCCACGAAGGAGATCGGAATTCGCAAAGCGAATACCCAACCAAATAACAAAGATAAAATAACAAGTATTGTCCTATAGAGCCAACAAAGATTTAAACCTAGCTTCTATAGGATTTAGGAAACTCCCCTTTGCAAGGAGTGCATCGAATCGATGACGCGGGTGTGTGAGCCACGCAACAGTGCAACGTTGCTCTCGTGAACTACGGCGGGAGAGCGGGTGCGCGAAGGCTTGATGCTCTCAAGATGTAGAACTGAGCTTGGAGAGCAAGAGCTTTTCTTTAGGACACAAAGGAGTAGAAAGTATGTTGCTTGGGTGTGTCTTGTGTGTTTAGGTGTATCTAGGTGTGTATATGTGTGTGTTTGTGTGCAAGAGGTTCCTCTCTATTTATAGAGGCCTTAGAAAGCTTTGGAAGACTTTGGAAAGCTTCCATAGCCGTTGGGTGCAAAGCCCAAGAGAATCAGGCCGAAATCAGGAACAATGATTGCACTGACAGGGTTATCAGACGTCTAATCCTGGCATCAGACGTCTGGGAAACCAGTTTAAGACGTCTGAAAACAAAGTCAGACGTCTGATTTTAGGTAGGTTTCTTCCTGACCTGAATCAGATCTAAATAGGGTTCTAGTGCAAGTCCATCAGACGACATACAGGACATCTGGCACTATGTCTGGACGTCTGGAAACCTACTTTTTCTGCGGGAATGGATTTCCAAGAGTTGCAATGGCTAGAAAATCTCTGAGAAGAGATTTTGGGTCAGCCGAGGCGAAACGATCATTTATCAGACATCTGGAAAGGCTTAAGGACGTCTGATAAGGCTCTAATGGTCATATCATCCAATGTTTGATGTGCCAGCCAACGGTCCACTAATTGGATGTCTGGCAAGTCCATCAGACGTCTTCTAAGACGTCTGGACTAAGGTCTGGATGTCTGATTTCATCAGACAGAGCTAACAAGTCCAGCCTAAATATTATCAGACATCTGAATCAACAGTCAGATGTCTTAAAACACATTATCAGACGTCTGATTTTGGAATTAGACGTCTGAAAAAGCTGTTTGAACCCTATATTGGTTTTCTAAGTTTTCTACAGAAAACCTAAGTATCCTAGGATTGTGCTGGTGTTCCTAGGACTACTGTAAGGGTACTTTGAGGCTCTTTAACATGAATCTAAGTAACAAAAATAAAGAGCAACAAAAGAAACGAAAAATACAAAGAGTACAAGAGAAGGAAATCTATCTTATTCTTCATCTCCTTCCTTCTTCAAGCCATCGCTCCTCGCGAATCTCCTCTGTTCTCCATCAAGCTCCTCCAATCCATCCTGGATGCGAGCTCGAACTCCATCTAATCACGTCTCCATTTGCAATTGACCTGAAATCTAAGACTCCAAGTCCAAATGTTAAATGACACGTGTTTTGTTATCATCAAAACAAACGATCATGGTGCTCTAGCACCAACAGAATCATCCCAATTTCCTGTGGGTGGGAAACAATCAGAATCAAAGACCACCATATCAACCCCATCCACATGTTCCTCGTCCATATCAGTCGCCTCAGCCTCGGCCCAACCTCACCTATCAATCCAGGCCAACTCAGATAGATCAAATGACTCTTATCCTTCAGACTCTGGATGGCATTCAAAAAATGAATGCGGCTATGCAAAAATAGCACAAAGATGAGATCACAGAGGTTCTCAATCAACTCGCTCAGATGGCGAATTCCTGCCAACTTGGTACACCCCTTCGCAACCTCTACCGAATCCGAATAGCATGCCGAATCAGAGGTGCGTTATGAACCCAAATCTGGGCCAAGCACACATGATTTATCAGGCCCCTTCTGCTCCATCACCCGATGGGATGGAAGCTTTGACATCATACTAGGGATTTCAGTAGCAGCCACCTATTTTACCAACACCAAACCAAAACCAGGCAGGACTGAATGCAGTAACAACCCGTAGTGGTAAAACAACACAAGTCCCACCTTACCCAAGCCACTTTTAGCCTGGTAGTAACCCAAACACTAGGATAGTCATCCAGGATACCCTTGTCCCAGATCAAGAACCTGGACCTATTCTAGAGGAACCATCCAAGGTTCCATTCCCAAGGCCTTGACCAAGGGAAAGAGGACAATCAAACCCGTGGCACCCGAAGAGGACTTGGTCAAGCTCTTTGAACAAGTCCATATAAACATCCCCCTGATGGATGCAGTTCGCCATGTACCCACTTACGCACGATTCCTGAAAGACGTGTGTACACCTAAGCGTAAGCTGCAAACCAAAAGTGGGAGCCCAATCATATTGTCAAAGCAATCCAGCTCTGTAATTTTGAGCAAACTCCCACCTAAGGCAAAAGACCCAAGTACTCCCCTGATTTCCTGTACAATTGGTGATATCCAATTTGATAGAGCTTTATTGGATCTAGGAGCCTCCGTAAGCCTAATACCTACATCCCTACTTGACCATCTTGAGGAATCTAAGCTCAAACCGACAGAGGTGACACTACAGTTGGCAGATCGATCTATTAAGTCACTTAAAAGAGTTCTTGAAGATGTCATTGTTAGGGTTCGGGATTTCTATTTCCCAGTGGATTTCGTAGTTTTAGTTATGGATGCTCCAGAAAATTTGAAAAACACACCAATCATACTAGGGAGACCCTTTCTGGCCAACATTAATTGTAAGGAGGGCCAAATTGAACTGAAATTTGGGAACCAAACATTAAAGATTGACATCTTTAAGGCCCAACAAGGGATTAATTGCAGAGTTATAGAACAAATATGTGATATCAAGGCTGTGGTTGATGATCCGTATATTAGGAAAAACATGACTACTTCTGATCAACCACAAGAGGATCAAAACCCGCAATCAAAGGAGTCCGAACTTAACCTAGACACACCCATAACTCCTTTCCTTGCTCCTGACACACACCCTGAACCACCCACTACTGCTGATAAACCAATTTTGAAACTTAAGCCTCTTCCCGATCATCTAAAGTACGTCTTTTTGGGTTCCAATTAGACATTTCCTGTGATTATCAATTCCAAACTCACACCTGATCAGGAATCCCGTCTGATTTCTGTTCTCCAGCAACATCGAAGAGCCATTGGATGGACTCTCGATGATTTGATTGGTATTAGCCCCTCTTACTGCACACACTGCATCTATACTGAAGAGGGCACACGACCTTCCTGTGAAATGCAGAGATGTCGGAATCCTAATTTGCAAGAAGTCGTGAAAAAGGAGATCATCAAGTGGTTAGATGCTGGAATCATCTACCCGATCTCCGACAGTTGGTGGGTGAGTCCAATCCAGGTTGTGCCTAAGAAGGCAGGACTCACCATAATCACTACTAAGATCGGAGAAATCATACCGACTCGTGTGGTAAATTCGTGGAGAGTCTGCATTGATTACAAAAGACTCAATACCTCCACGAAGAAGGATCATTTCCCACTACCGTTTATTGATCAGATCCTCGAGAAACTAGCAGGAAATAGATTCTTCTACTTTTTGGATGGGTACTCCGGTTATAACTAGGTGGAAATCCATCCTGAGGACCAAGAGAAGACCACTTTCACCTACCCCTTCAGGACGTACGCATTCTGAAGGATGCCTTTCGGTCTCTGCAATGCACCTGCTACTTTTCAGTGATGCATGCTTGCCACATTCTCAGATATGGTGGTGATTATTTGGAAGTCTTCATGGATGACTTCTCAATGTTTGGCAAATCATTTGACGATTGCCTCCTGCACTTAGTCCAGATCCTCAGGCAGTGCATTGACGTGAATCTGGTTCTTTCATGGGAAAAGTGCCATTTCATGGTGCCTAAAGGAATTGTCCTGGGACATCTCATCTCAGAAAAAGGCATCCAGGTTGATCGAGCCAAGGTAAATCTGATTTCAAAACTCCCTATGCCTAGCTCGATCAAGGACATCCGATCTTTCCTAGGGCACATTGGTTTTTACCGTCGATTCATTCATGATTTCTTAAAGATCGCACGCCCCCTGACTAGTCTACTATCTAAGGATGTTCCTTTTGAAATCTCTAAGAAATGCACTCAAGCATTTGAAATCCTACGTGATTGAGTTGCCCAAGCCCTAATCCTACAGTCCCCTGATTGGTCTCAACCCTTTGAGATCATGTGCCATGCATCTGATTTCTCTGTAGGAGCGGTACTTGGGTAGAAAATTGATGGGAAACCCGTGGCCATCTACTACGCTAACAAGACACTTGACGAGGCTCAGCGTAATTACACAGTTACTAAGAAAGAGCTGCTAGCTATAGTATTTGCCTTGGAAAAGTTCAGATCGTATCTTTTGGGTTCTCGTGTTATCATTTACTCTAATCACACAACTGTGAGGCATCTCCTTGCGAAGGATGCAAAACCTCGACTAATCCGTTGGATCTTGCTGTTGTAAGAGTTTGACCTCGAGATTTGTGACAAGGCGGGAAAACAAAACGTGGTAGCTAATCACTTGTCCCACCTTCCTTCTGATATTATCGACCCTTCCGGACCCATTACAGAACATTTTCCTGATGAGCACCTCCTGACTATTAGTACAGGGCTTCCATGGTTTGCTGATCTAGTAAATTACCTGGCATCAAATCAGATCCCGTCTGATTGGCCGAAGGCCAAGAAGGACAAATTGCTTTCTGATGCCAAGTACTACTTCTGGGAAGACTCGTATCTTTTCCACATCGGTGTTGATCAAATCATCCAACAGTGTGTCCCAGAAGTGGAAATTCAGGGCATCTTGTCCTTTTGCCATGACTAGGCATGCAGTGGACACTTCTCTAATCATAAAACCGTAGCGAAAGTCCTCTAGTGTGGCTTCTATTGGCCCACGATTTTCAAAGACGCATACAATCATTGTAAGGCATGCACTCGTTGTCAGACCTTAGGCAACATGAGCCATCGTGATATGATGCCCTTACAGCCGATTCTCATATGCGAAATCTTCGATGTCTGGGGGATCGATTTTATGGGACCCTTTCCTATTTTGGATGGCTTCGAGTACATTCTACTCGCTGTTGACTACATGTCCAAATGGATTGAAGCCATTTCGACCCAAACTAATGATCATAAAGTGGTTATCAAATTCATTCATCAGAACATCTTTTCTCGGTTCGGGATTCCATGTGCTATAATCTCTGATGGAGGGACCCATTTCACTAATGCTCAGTTCAGGCCATTGATGACCAAATAGGGGTGTAACATCGAATCTCTACTCCTTATCACCCCTAATCCAATGGTCTAGCTGAGCTATCAAATTGGGAGATCAAGAAAATCCTCCAGGTTACTGTTCTACCTGACAGGAAAGACTAGCCATCCCGACTTCTGGAAGATTTGTGGGCTTATAAGACCACCCACAAAACCCAATTAGGTATGTCTCCCTTCAGATTGGTGTATAGGAAGGCATGTCACCTCCCCGTCGAATTGGAGCACAAAGCCTATTGGGCAATACGAAACTGCAATCTCGATCTTTCTAAGGCAGGAACCCACAAAAAGCTTCAAATGAGTGAGATCGATGAATTACGCCATGATGCATATGAGAACTCACAAATTTATAAAGAGTGGGTTAAAGCCTTTCACGACAAGCACATATCCAGAAAGATCTTTTACCCTGATCAAAAAGTCCTACTCTTTGATGCCAAACTCAAGCTATTCTCAGGAAAAAACTCAGATCAAAGTGGATTGAACCTTACCTTGTCCGATGAATCTTTGGAAATGGAGCCATCGAAATCAGTTAATTCAGCCACGATTCAGAACCTTTCATCGTGAGCGGTTAGAGACTCAAACCATTCATTGAACTTACAAATACAAATTTGGCTATGACATCTTCTACCATCCATTCTCCCTGAGCTCATTGCGCTCAGCCGATGGTGTTAAACTCAGCGCTTAACGGGAGGCAACCCATCATTTTGAAAAACCCAAAACCTTTCTTGACATCCTATGCTAAACTCATATTGCACTTTAGGGTTCATCCATTAGAACAGCCAACTCTACCTCTTATACCCGTACCCGAGCTTGAAATCATCTGCAACAGTCATCCTGACCCATTCACCCACCCAAAATTTGTTCTAATGAATGATCTAAGCTGAACTCGAACCCACCTAATGTACAATGAGGACATTGCAAATCGTAGGCATGGGGGGGTATGAAAGTGCAAAATGCCATGAAAATCATCTCACAAGAAAAGGTTTCATTAAAAAAATAACATATCCCAAAAATACCAAGAAAATGAAAAAATTCTTCAAAAAGAACAAAAAAATGAGAGGAGAGAAAATTTTGAGGGCATGTCAATTTTGAGGAGAAAAAGGAAAGAAGTTAAAAATGCCAAAAAAGAGCACAAATTGAAAAGAAAAGAAAAAGAGATAGTCATTAATAAGAAATTAAGGAATTAACTTAATTCTAGACCATATCAAGAAAAAGAAAATGAAAGGCAAAAAGTGCTAATGAAACACAGAAGAGATTAGTAGGAACGCTAATTTTAGGCCTCTTGGGCTGTGATCATAGGCTTGAAAATTCAAGTACCTGCCAAAATCTCAATAGTCCTCAAGAAGTTAAGGAAAATGCGAAGCTTAAATATTAGGTCTAAGGCTTAGGGAGTATTTGGCCTCGTTAACTGGCCTCTGGTTTACGGGACTCGGTAACCTAGGCACCCCAATCCACACACAGTCTGGTTCAATGCGCATAAGTATCAAAATCACGCAAAGGCATTTAAATCATCCTGAAAAAGTCACCTAGATTAGGAGAAGCTGATCAACACAAGTTGATTTGGACGAGTTCCCGACATAGAGAGGCAGGAAATTCCCCTTGAAGATGCGCAATAACATATCTTCTTCTTAGTGCATGTCTCGTAGGAAATCTACATATCCTACCGGGGGTATGTAAGTACCCTGTGCTGGTTTAGATGCCATGGCCGGCATTATCCTGAAATGTCTATTGCCAGGGTCTGGATTTAGCTACAGAATGCCATGGGCGGGATTATCTCGAAATCTCGAAAGCCAGGTTTCTGGGGGTTGCCATGGGCGGTGCTATCTCGAAGCATCGAATGCTAGGGACCCTTCAAGGATTGATGATGGGGACTAGGAATTCGATACAGATCGTGTTGTGAAGCCAATACGAAGCTAGAAATAAAAAGAAAAGAGAGAAAACTCTCCAAAAATAAAGAAAATTGCTCTGTCTCTCTCTTACAAAAATGCACTACAAACTGAACCGAGGCTAAAACATGTTACAAGCACGGGTGCTTTAACCATGGAGTTCAATGAACCTTAGGATAGTTTCTGTAGGCCTTAAAAACCTTCGCAACAGACTGAAGTTAGAGCTGGTAAGGTCTGGATCTTGGTTGGTACTTGAGTACCTCTAGGCCTACTATCATCATTTTAATCTGATCTACAGAAGAAAGCACACATCACAGTTTTTAAGCATCAAAGGATTTCATGGTCTAGAATCAAAGTTAAAACCTTAAAATTTTGCTAAGGGATTAGAAAAAGCTAGGCATGGGTGGTGATGGGAACATCATCATGAGCCCTAACTAACTCATTTTGACCAAATGAAGAGAATAAATGCTCCTACATAACCAATTGAAGGTCATAATTCATTGCATAACCTTTCTAAGAGAAACACAAGAAATAAGGGGTAAAACTGCAATTTTAACAATGCAGTACAACCATGGGTTTTCTCAAGGGCTAAACAAAGGTCAAATTATCTTAATAATAGCAACTAGGTTGGATTTGACAGAAAAGGATTTGTATGTGTTCTGTGAATTAAATGACTTCTTGAAATCCTAAAAATAGACCCACTTGATTAACCAAGGTTCTGGTCAGGATAAAATTCACTTAAACCCTCTAAAAGTAAAAAAAATATATTCTCTAGGATTTAGTACCTTCAATTTGGTCATTAGAACTCATCTTGACCTAGAATGGGGTCTCAGATAGATATTTGCCCTAATTTAGGTTTTTGCATAAATTTTCCAGTCAAACGTGGTCAAACCCAAAATCCAACTTCACCATTGGATTCCTTAGGTCCAAATTAGATTTCTACCAAAATTTGGACCTAAGATGAGTTTGCCTTGACCTAGTTTGCAAAAAGGTCCAGTCTGATTACATTTCTACCCATGACTTTCAAAAATCATTGCTAACAGCCCCCTAGCTTTCTTATCATCTTCACAAGTAGGTCCCTCCACCATTATTGCAGAGGAAACCTACTTCGAAGACCTTTAACTTGGAAGTTCTCCTTGATTGCTTGGAGAATCTCATCCAAAAGTGGAAAGGAGATTCTCTGAGAGATCCCCGTCAGTATGAACCCATTTTGAGATCTGATTTCCTCCCAATCTCTCATGCGAACGCATGAGAGATGTGGGTATCTCAACAACTTCCATCTCCGGCGACCTTCCAAGCTTCGAAAGCTTGCTTCCCAAGCCCTAACCGACCTTCAGAGCCCTTTTTAAAGAAGCCCAGATTGCCCCAACTCCTGCACGCTGAATTTTGCCCACGAATACCCCTAATTCCTCTCTTCTCCTCATGGCTGTAGGCTCCTCGACGTTCGGCGACCTTCCCTTCTCCCCCTCGTCGTCTGACTGCCATACCTGCGGTGGATCCATCCCCCTTGACTTCATTCACATCTCGTCGTACCAGCAGGCGCTACTCTCTCTTTGTCCTCGCCAGTCCCACCTCAACAGAGCCGCCTTCATCTCCGACGTCGGCCACACCAAACCCGATGCCTTCGCTCACCCCCTTCGTCCCTTGACCTCCCAGATAAGTCCCTGATTCCTTTACTTTCTTCTCTACCCTCTACCTTCCAAAATCAACCACTGTCACCCATCGCACCTTCATCTCTTCCATCTCCGACCACCAACTCTGGCAAGGCCATCCCACCTCCACAGGCCACCAAAACCCTCGCCGACAAGCCCACGACCTCCGCCTCACTTCACTGATCATTTCCCCTCACTTCACTCACCGTGCCACCAACCCAAATCACTCCCCGAACACACCCACTCACTTGCACACAATGTGCCCTAGGCACGTACTCACAGACAGCCACAAGCCACGCCAACACCTCCAGCACATTTGCCATGCTCCGGCGATGCTCTCTGAACAATTTGACGTGGTCGAAAGGCCCTTCTCTTGATTTCAGGTAGCAAGCTCCATCCGCCATTGCTGCCGAGCTTCGACGAAGTTTCAAGCCGCTCTAGGCCTTGCTACACTCCAAGGGATAGCCCCAGGTTGTGCGGACTTGAGGCATGCAGGCATACAAGCCCTTAAGTGAAGGCTTCAACAGTTGCAACAACATCGATTTGCCAAAGACCCTGCTGCTGTGGTACGCGGAAGATAGGTGGGACATTTAGTCCCACCTCGAAAGTAAAAAGGCACCCGCACCCACATAAAGTGAAAAAGAACAGAAGGCTATTCACCTCCAACACTGAGGGTGAGGTCCTCCTCCCCCCTTCATCGAACTTATCCGTGGCACTGCCCACGTGGGCCTAGCTGACCCAACTACCCACCTGACTTTACTCCTCGCTCACCACACACGCCGATGAGCTTGGACCCAGGTATGCGATAGGTCCGATTACCCGACCGGCTGAGGCTTCGGGAGAGCAAGACTGAAATAGAAAGAGAGAAGGAGAAAGGAGAGCTATGTGGGGTTAAGGGTGTTTTTGCTCTAAGAGGATTGGCTCCAACACTTAGCCAATTTAGAGGAAGAAGAGGAGGTCATGCAGAAGAAGAGAAGAAGAGAAAGAGAAGGACCTCAGAGAAGGAAAAGGCAAAGGTAGAGAAAGAAGACGAGAAGGCCAATGGAAGAAGCTGAAGAGAAAGAGAAGGATCGAAGAAGAAGAAGAAGAGCAGAATCAAAAAAGGGAAGAAGAAAGGAGAAGACAGAAGGAAGCCGAGGCAGAAGGAAGGAGAAGAAGAAGAAAGGAAGACATAGAGACAACTTAGACACTTTAAGTCATCTGATCCCTTCATCAGACGATAGATTCTAGTTCTCATTACACATTCATATATTGAGTTCCTTGGTGACATTGTAGAAGTATTTGGTGATCTAAATCACCATTTTACTCCCATATTTTTACACTCTGATACTGATTTTATTTCATACTCTTTTAATTCTGAATTGTGATCTTGATTTCTAAATACCAATTTACTCCATGTGTTCGACCTCAGAAATCTTTTCGAGTAATAAAATTGTATTTGCTTTCAAAGCGATTTCGACTATACTGCAACGCGACTATTTAAAGCATCGATCTCGCTTTTGCAAAAATAGAACACCATCATGAGCCATAACTAGCTCAATTTGGTCTGATAAAGTTGATAAAAGCTCCTACATAACCATCAGAGGGTCATATAAGCATAATGTTCTATTTTGAGAAGAAGATAAGAAACTAAGGTTATTTATGCAATTTTAACAATATTTCACAACTACATAATAACCATGGGGTATTTTAGGGGTTTATTAAAGGTCATATGGTCATTAATGTCTAATAAGTGGGTCCATGCAGAACGAAATGGGTTTTGACGTATTTCAAGAATTAATGGACATCTGAAACCCTAAAAACAGACTCGCTTAATTAACTGAGGTTTTAGTTAGGATAAAATTCACCTAACTCCTCAAAAATTCATAGACAAATATTCTATAGGGTTTGGAATCTTTTATTTGACCATCAGAACCTATTTTGTCCTGAAAAAGAGTCACAGATAGAAAGTTACCCTAATTTAGGCTTCAACGTAATTTACCTAGTCAAACTAGGTCAAAACCTAAATCCGACTTCACCTTCAAATTCCTTGGGTCCAAATTATATTTGTACCAAAATTTGAGCCTAATCAGAGATCATCTTGAACTAGTTTACCTTTTGGTCTAGTATGACTCTTATTCTCTCAAATAGTCCCTCAGCTTTTGAAATCTTTACAAAATACCCCCTAACTTCATCTTCTTTGCAAATTAGTCCTTGTCGCCATTGAAGGTCAACCGACCTCTAGGCGAGATTTGACCAGGTAGAATCCTACTCAAACTTCAATCAAATCCCACCAAATTTGGTGGGATTGATGTTCACACCTAGGGATGAGAAGCTCATCATGGCTTCTAATTAATTCTAATTAACTAGTTTCCCTAGTTAATTAGTTAGGAATATGTATATATAAGGGTTAATTATGTAATAAGAGATAAATCATTAAAGACCCTTAAAATAAGTTTAAAATACTAAATTATTAGTCAAATAATATTATTAATAACTTAATTAATAAATGGACTCGAAATACCATTAATTAGTTAATTAATATCTTATTTAACTTAAGTGCAACTTAAGACCTAAGTCTTAAATAACTTAAGTAAGTTAATAAGTAAATAAATATAAATAAATGGGTCAAAAATGTGAATACAAGGCTTTAATATAATATTTAGCTAAATTATAAATATATATAAAAAGTTAGAAAAGAAAATAATTTAAATTAACCTTTAAAGCCTTTATTTACATTTTAGTCCCTATATTTCTTTGCATTTGAGTCCTTTTTGTTCACGTAGGTCCTTATCTTTCCTTACATTCAGGTCCCTGTGAACACCTTCTTCATTTCTTCTTCAACCACTTCAACGGCTGACGAACGGTGGTGAAGACACCTCACGATCACCTTCCATCTGACGCCATTCCACCCTTGCGAAGCTCCTAGAGCTTACACTCACCCTCTTCACTTCATCCCACGGTTTGGATGATCTTCAAATCCTAATTAGGGCTTAGCGATAACTTCACCAGCGTCGGAGAAGACGCTGGTGGTTACCTTGCACCTAGACACATTTCCGTCCAGATTTAGCCACCTTCACAGCCGCCGCAGCCTATAAATACCCCTCGACCCCTCCGATTTCAGAGGTCGGTCCCCTATCCTTCTTCCCCAACTACGGCCGACGATAGGCTATTCTTCCGTCTACCTCCGATGACCTCTCATCCCCCTATCGGAGCTCCTCCGTGCGAGGGACTCGCCTCTCTCACCTTCTCTTCCTCTACGGACGGTTGTGATAGGGCCAAGGAGCACCACTTCCTCTCTATCACCGCTTTCAACTTCTCCTCAGAGCTCTATCCCCTACCCACTAATTTTGTCCTCCGTTATGCATATTTCGACAGAGATTCTTCCCCCTCTTTTCGTCCAGGTAATCGTAGATTACTTAGTGTAACTTAGATTAGTGTAATTAGCTTAGTTAGATTAGTTTAGTTAGACTTCCAGTACTTCCTTCCTTAGCTCCGGCGATGCCAAGTCCAAACTTACTGGACCTTTGTTTGCATTTCTAGAAATTGTTTCACTCCCCTTACCTCTCCACGATCCATTCCCACTTTCTTCCACTCACAATTATCACCTAAACCACTTCAATGTCACCGGCGACCTCCGCTGTCTATGGTGGAAGTCCCTGAGCCTTATGCACCTCCATTAGGGTCTTCCATCACTAGAACACCACCCTAAGACCCTTCCCAACCACAGATCTACCCCAATTATCCACTTAATCACCTACACCAACTCACATGCACCTAGACATTTCATTGTCCATGGTGTAGTGTCCAGAAGCTTTCTCACACCCAATTAAGGTCCATCATCATTACCCTAACATCTAAGGACCTTAACCAACCACTTAATTGCTCCTATAGAGCCTCCTATTAAAAATGCCTAAATTCATCCTCCTCTCTGAGCTCACTGTCAATGGCGACTCAGGGATGAGTTAATCACCTAATTAATTAGTCAATTAGTATCGCCTCACCCCTTAAAATACTTTCCCTCACTCAATTGAGTGAGAGGAAGCATTCTGAGTTCTGTCGAACTCAGAATGCTTAAATTTTGAATTCCTTGATAATCCTTAATTCGATCAACAATTGGATAAATTGATGAGCTCTTGAGGTTCCTTGTGACCTCAGGAAGCTCTTAAAACCTTTAATAGTCTATTTGATGGATTTTTGTACACTACCAGACATTTCCTAGACTCATCAGAGCTCTGGCAAGCTCCGACGAGTCGAAATTGATCTTCAACTTTTTTTTGGGCTCCGAGAAGCTCCAGAATGCACAATTAAGGTTTATGTATTCTGATTTAGTGTTTATTTTGTTGATTTAATGCCTGGAGCTCAGAAGCAACCTCTGTCTTCTCCAACTCCAATGGAGTTGGAGAAGCTGACCCGTTAGGTTTTAGGCTCTGGAAATAGATCAATAAGCTCAAGCAGAACCTGTAGGGGTCATATTTCATCTTTAATTGCTTTGAAATTCCCTAGATTATTCCATCGAACACCTCCTCTTTTAAGCTCAGGCGACAGTGTCTGAAAGGGCCTTTAGGAGCTTCAAAACTTAGTTTTAAATTCTGGAATGATTTCTGAGGTGAATTAGAGTCCCTCCAAGTCTTTAATTTGTTTAGAGAAGCTCTAATTCTGAAAGTCAACTCTGAGCTCAACGTAGTCAAACCCCAGGTTCAATTTGAGGATCAAGCGTTTAATCCTGTGAATTAAAAGATTAAAATTCTTTCTGGGATGATTTAGAGTGAGTTGGAGTTGTTTTGATTGATTTTTATTGAGGATTTGATGTGAATTAGATCACTATCCAGTTTGGGTCATTTTTGAACCTATACTGCTTTCAGTGTGTTTTTGGTGAGATTTGGATGCCAAATCTGCCTAAATAGAATCTTTGCAACCTGCAGAGGTTGTTTAATTCTCCTTGTAAGGTCTTTAGCTCTCTGTCGAACTGTTTAGAGCTCAAAATGGAGCTCTGAAACTCCTAAACAAAGCTCATGAGCTTCTAACCATTCTTGAAGCCATATAGAGCTCCCTTTCTTAACCATTAGATGCAGAATCATCAGCTGAAGGTGATTCAGACCTCATCTGGAGATTAGATTCTTTGCTGCAGGTCCTTAGACCTGGAATCACTATCTGCAGGCCATTTTGGCCATGCGAACTTACCAGCTTCACCCTTCAAATCGAAGGGCCAAACCTAATCCGAACACCAAATTGGTGTTATAATCCTGTAGAGCTTCTCAAGGGCTTTCGATTGAGCCTTTGCTCGATCAGATTGAGTCACTATGCCGACCGAAATTGTAGGCCGAAGTTCAGCCTGAAACGAGTGAAATATAGTCCCACCTCGGGAACTATAGAGCACCCGCATTGCTATATTATGATTTCCTGCATTAGCCTTCTCGGTCGTCAGCGTAGGGTGCGAAAAGAAATTTTGCTTGGGCGTAGGTGAGTCGTTGCACGTGCCTGTGCATGTGTGTGTGCGTGAGCCTGTGGGCGTGAGCGTGGGCCCATGAGTGGGTGTGTGTGGGCTTGGGAGGCTGGATACTGTGCATGGGCTTGAATTGGAAAATAAGACACCTAAGTAAAACTAGGCTCGGATCCAGTAGGGTCTGGTCCCACCCTCTAGGGGGTACTTTGTATCCCCGACCTGTCTAAGCTGCCAATTAATAAATAAATTTTTTGTCTAAGTGTTGAATCCATTAAGCACAATAACGAGGTAAAGATAAAGAAATAAAGGAAGAGTAAACAACGACGGAGAGTAAAGGAAAAGAGAGGGAATGAGAGAAAGATCAACGAGACAGAGAAGAAAGGAAATAACAAGAAGAAGAAAAGAGCTGAAGAAAGAATGAAGAGAAGAAATAGAAAGAAGAAATCTGATTTGCTTTAATAGTATATTCTTATATTCTCTTTTAATATTTTGAGCTTAATTGATTTAATAAGTCATTTGTACTCAATTGTATAGCTTTTTCTTGCCGTAATCTTTTGTAATTAGATGTAAAGGTTGTAATAAACATGTTTACTTGATTTTTAATGACAAATCACATGTGTAAATATGTTCTCTATTCATGTAATGTTGCATATGTTAATTTGACTAATTCTTATGTAATGTTCATAGACTTAAAGTATTCTAATTTAATAGTTAGTTAATTAATTAGATCATAATTATTCCTTAGCAATTAATGGTGAATTAAGTTTAAGTTATGCTCCCAGTGAACGACCTGGACTCAACCAGTTAAAAAGAACTTAAAATCTAAAATGTTAGGTTAACTTGACCCTATACTACACAACCGACATAAAATCAAGTTAACTTAAGTTACTTTCTCATGCGATTAATTAAGTCTAAATAACTTAATTAACTGTGTTGAGGAGTTAAACTATCAGAAACCTATTGGGATCAATCTCGATGCCTAACTCCCACTGATTCGTGCATGCAAACCCACGAAATCAGTGGGATTCTTCTTGAATCCCAAGCAAGCTATGAAGCTTGTTTCCTGATCTCCAAGCTCCCCTAAGCTTTATAAAAGACCCCCCATGACATTCCTCACCTCCTTAGTGAGAAATAGAGCCAAAAACCCTTCTTTTCCCCTCAACCTTTGGCTCGCTCCACTTTGCTCCGGCAAATCCCTACCTTCGGCCTCTTAGCCGACCATCACATACCATAGGCGGTCGGTTCCAACTCCCCTCGTCTTTTCGCACCTCGCCATACTAGCGAGGTGCTTCCTAGCCCTCCGTCATTGCCATTCTCTCTCACCGGAGCATTCATCTCCTTTGGCACCGGCCATGCCAGACCTAGCGCCCCCTCCGCCCCTCGTCTACCGCTACTTAGTCTCCTCGACTTCTTATTCTCCGCACATCATCACCGTGCTACTACTTTGCCGTTTCGATCGATCCTACGCCGTCCACACCTCCATCTTCCACCTCACTGGCATACCTCCAGTGAGCCTTAGCGTCAACTACAGCCCACCAAATAGCCCGCTCTTGAGCTCTACACCATCGCCTCCACCCGCCGACCAAAACCCCTCGAGAAATTGAGGGGATTGGCCACTTATCCGCCACACTGGACAACACCTCCTCTGTGCCACTCTCTTGAGGTTGTTAGACCTCCACACTCGCCTTTCCACGGCGAAGGTTTTGAACTACTCTGACACGGTCGAGAGGCCTTATTCATGTTTTCAGGTCACAGGTCGCCGCCGCCATTGTTGAAGCTCCTTCAAAGAGCTTAACACCGTGTTCTTAAGGTGCTCGCTCCAGGTCTTTGTTCCAGGCAGAGAGGAAGTCGCATTGGAAACAACCTAGGTCCTCAATTAGAACCATCAAGCATCCCTGCTACCTCAATTAGACCAGCCATCAGTCGCTGCTCACACACGAAGAATAAGGGTGGGATTATTCCCACATAGTAGAGTGGCACGCCTTCAGCAGTGGATAAATTGAATTTGTGCCAAGGCTTTATTGCCTTGACACACGGGGGGTGAGGTTCCCTGCTCATGCCCAGTTCACTCCCCGGCTACTACCCACTGCCGATAGCCCTAGACCCGATACTGCTCATACCCGATTACTCGACTACCTACTCGGTTATCTAAGAGAGAGGAGGAGGAGGAAATTGTGAGTGGGGGAGGGGGTGTTTTTCTCTTTAGAGAGGAACCTTGACACTTAGCCACTATGAAGATTGGAAGCTCCCTTGTGTATGAGGAACTAAGCAGGAAAGCAAGAAGAAGAGAAGGAGAAGAAGCAGAGTACAGTGCCTTTCCACTGTAGCAAAGAGGAGTTTAAACCATCTGGTCTGAAGCCTTGCCATCTGATATCACTGATAGTGCATTGTGGCTATAGTGTTTACTTGCATTACATGGAATATTTGATTGATAAACACTGTGTATTTATTTGAAATAATTGCAAGGGGTAATTGGTGATTTAAATCACCATTTTACCCCATTCTTTTTGCACCTTGACATTGGTTTTCATATATATTTCTTACTTGCTAATATTTGTGGTGATATTGTGATCCTTGAGATTAATTACAACACTTGCTCCTTGTGTTCGACCTCGAATTTTCTTGACAATCTTTCGAGCTATAAATTGTATTTGTTCACGTGCTATTTCAGCTATATTGAAATGAAGTGATTTTAAAACCCCGATTTAGCACATCAACAATGCCCTCCATGCCTAAGATAGACAATGTCCTAACGTGAGAGAGCTTCGCATCGAAGGTGGCATGGTGGCTAGAGGTGGTCGAAGCCAACAGCTGCAGGTGGTGGTGATCGGCGGAGGAGTCGATGGTGCAATGTGAGAGGCGCTCGCAAGGAGGGCGTCGATGGTGACTGGTAGTTGTGCGAAGGCCATTGGCTTGAGATGAGAAGAGCAATGATGTTGGTGATGAGATCGACGGCTCAAAGTGGTTGTGTGAGTCGAGGAGATGACCTGCAATGTTGGGTTCTTCACGGGGGGTTGCAGGTGGTGGCATTGAGAGGTGGAGAAGATAAAGGAAGAGAAGGAGAAGGAAAGGAAGATGAGAGGGTGGTTGTGCGTGGGTGTCATGGGAGAGTCTACTGGAGGATTTGGGTGGTGGTGATGGTGGTCGTGGTGGTCGGAGAGAGCGGCTGAGGTGGTGGCGTCTTTGGGTTCTTACGTGGATGGGAGAAACAGGGGAGAAGAGTGGAAGAAGAAGAAATCAACGAAGGAGAAGAAGAAAAAGATGGGGTGGTGGTGGGCATGTGCACTCTGTCATCATGCACACACATGATCGGCAAGGTTGGGATCACAGCAGAGTATGCAAGGTCCATGGTGCACACTTGATCTCCATAGTGCTTGCTGGTTCCACAGTGGTGATGGATGAAGATCCTCCCACCAGACTACCCACTTCTTCCCTTTAAAAGGAAACATCTTGCTGTTGTGGCTTTCCCTCTCGATTTGTTTCCTCTCCCCAAAGACTGGTCGTAGTAGTGAGGGACATCCAGAACTGAAGTTTGGACTTCTGATTTTTGAGTATAAGTCGTCTGATCATATTTTAGACGTCTGGTACTGGTCTCCAATTCCTGTTTTGAGATTCAAGCCTTGATTTTGGATCTCTAGCTCCATAAACCTAATCCTAACCCCATAGGAACCTAAATTAAGGTGTCCTAACCCTAGTACATCACCTCTAGACCTACCTAAGGACCTAATTAGGTCCTCACCAAACCCAATTGACTTAGATCAAAGTCAATTACCTTCACCTAAGTCAATTGGACTCATTGAGTCCAATTGAGCTTAGATCTCAACCCACACAAGTTCAATTGGACTTAGTGAGAGTCCAATTGACCTAAACCCAACCTAATTGAGTTATTTTACTCTCAATTAGGTTCACACTCATTCAATTAAACTTGGGTTGAGTTTAATTGCAAATTCCCCTTAGCAATTAAGGTTTGTAACCTTAATTCAAGACATACACCTACCTAATCCCCTTAGGACCTAACCTAAACCACCTAGCCACATAGAGCACGACCACACACACACACGCACACCCATTCATGTACACACACTTCTTTAGAGTTCTCTAGAACTCTCTTGAAGTGGTGCCACCTCTTGGTTACCAAATTTAGCAACCAAGAGGCATTCGAATTGAGATCCACATTTTTTGGATCTCAAAATCACCTCTATCCTCTCATGGCCGGCCACTCTTGGGCTCTCTCTAGAGAGAATTCCTTAGGTCTATATAAAGACCTAAGGGGTGGCCATTTGCATCCATTCACTTCCTTGGCTCCATTCACATCCACCTCCACTTAGGCTAGCCACTCCATCTCCACGAGTTCACCACCACCATGAAGGACACCATGCCGGGATGTTGGATCACTCCTCTCTCTCTCCAAGGGTCGACCTAAGCTCCATTGGCCACCTCTCATTCTTCTCCCGACCACTCCAAGGCCATCGAACACCACCTCCGAATGGCCTTATGTTCTACTAGATCTAGATTAGTAGTTTAATCTCTTCATAGTTTTACTGCTTTTTATTACTGCTTAGTAGCGTAGTCCTTATTCTCCCCAAATGATGCATGCGAAATCCCCCTCGTAGATTCTTGCATGCGATCGTTTTCTGGTAGCTAGATTTACATTTTTAAGCATTTATGTACAAGCTTTCCTCTACGGTTCTTGTTGCAAACAACTCTCCAATGGAATGAATGAAAAATGCATTTATATATATATATATATATCTATGTTTTGAAATCACCATCAGCTTATTGATTTCCATTCTGTTTGCGTGATTCAAGTTGTCTGTTTTCAATTGTTTATCTATTCCATAACAAGCATGTTATTTTTTCAAAATATAGAAAATCTAACAATAGACGAGTTTTCTGTAAATAGTCACCACCTCACTAGAATCGTGTGCATAGAAACTCACACATTCACCTTTGTGATTTATCTAACACATGTGCATGTAATCAGAGTTCATAATAAAAGTGGTGAAATCTTAATCAGGAGATTGGAAATCGGCGTGCATTTTTAAACAGAGTAGAGCGGTATAAGATCGAATTCTAAAGTAGAACAAACGCCTCCCAGAGATGAATGACCAGGACTCAAGTCTCATTATCTTTTTATAAATATCTTTGTTGGATCGTATTGTGCACTATACTACGATACTTTTCCCTATCAAATACGCGCTCTATGACTGTCGAACAAATGGAGCCGTTGCCGAGGAGGCAACATCATTTTCTTTGATTTCGATCTTCTAATCTATCACTGACAAATTTGCCTCTACTTTGTTTCTGGATGTGCAGGAAAAACGGAAAAAGAATGGGATCTGCGCACACAAGCGTGGAAAAGAAATCCAAGTGCACATCATCTCCTCTTTAGATTAGGTTTCCTTTTACTTTCTGTAATTTCTTTTGAAAAAAAATATATTTAATCATTTTCGTGAGAAAAAGAAAAAAAAATTAAAATCTAGATTAGGTTTCTTTTTGAATCCTAGAGTAGTTTGAAAAAGCAAAAAGAAAGAAAATATATATATATATATTTGTGAAAATCCCTTGAAAAAAAAATATATTCATCCTTTTGAAAAAAAAATTGCAAAAGTTTTCAAAAAAAAAATTTTTTTTGGTGGATTGCTTGGATGTCAAACCCAAACCCTATTTAAAAAAGTCTTTCCACCATCTTCTGATTTTCAACCAGATTTCATGTCTAATTTAAAATTTTGATTGCCAAAAAATTAGTGAGAAAAAAATTTTAAAATTTAAGATAAACCTTCATTTTCAAACCATTCTTTTAAAAAATTCTAAGTATAAAATTTTTCAAAATTCGTGAGGTGCACGAGGTTCAGACTGACCCAGATTCAAGATTTTTCAAATTTCAAAAAGTAATTCCGAGCAATCTGCGAATCTGTTTTGACTAAAAATGGTGGGGTTTGAAATCAGATCTCATTGGCTTTATTTTCCATATTTTTCCTGAATTTTTGAAGGTCAATTGATAATGTTTCAAAGCGAAAAATCGTCCAGGGGTCAAAATTCCAAATCTGACCTTTTGACATTCAAAAATCCCTAAAAATTCAATTGAAATGGTAAAAATTCCAAAAAAATATTCTTTGGAAAGCTAATTGAAAAAGGAATCTACTCGCCAAATTTCAAGTTAATTGGATTCCAATTGTTATCAGAGAATGAATTTTACTTTTGTGTTCTTCTGAAACAAAACAAAACCTTAGAATTGTATGAACCTTAGGATAAATCTTTAGGGTTACAATTTAGAGACCAAAGTTGGGCTAACCTAGACTTAGTCAAGTCTAGTGCTTAGCCGGTGAGCTTGGTCACCTTGTGGGCCACTCACCATAAACTCCAACTGAAGAAAAATGGGCTCAAATTAATTTTAAAACATGAAATCAACCCGAATTCGTTGTCATACTACTAGGTGTTTTCAACCTCTCTTGCCGAACCTGGTGACTAAGTCTGTAGGGCAGTGTCAAACAACCGTGGCTCGAGGGTTAACGGAACCGGAGGCGTAAGCCAAAGGAAGAACCTTCCCCCTAGTCCTGGCTGGGTTAGCTTGAGAGGCGGGAATCACTTTCAGTCGGTTGAACGACGAATTTTTTTCTTCAGGAATTCAAACTTCTAACGAAAAATCTGGTCACCCGATCATAAGGACCATCTGATTGATAGGGCCTTAGCCTTGTCTTGCTTGGCTACACCAACCTAGGGGTTGGGTGGTGTATGCGAGGAAGGAGGTCACTTAGACCTCACTTGGTTGGACCTTGGGAGCCACTCCCAAGGAGGCAAGTCACCTCACCGGGGTCATCTTCTCCCCCCATTTCTTCTACTCCTAGAGCCACCATGGCAAATCCTGGACCTAGTCCTGGACCCAGACCGGGTCAGGATATTGAGACTCTGGACCCGATGGCTCGTCTGGAAGCCCGGGTAGTCGAATCCGAGGAGCGGCATCGGTAGAGCATGGATCGCATCTTGAGGGTGCTTGACAGGATGCAGCACCCGCCGCGAGGAGAACAACTACGAGATTTCTACGACCCAGCCGCATAAATCGTTGCACCACTAGTCAGAATTCCCGCAGGCGGAGACGTGTTTGAGCTCAAGCCCAATGTGATTGGGTTGATCAGCACTCATTTCTATGGGAACTCAAGCGAAGATCCGTTCCAGCACCTTGTGGACCTGAGTCGACTTGCTAAAATGATTCGACCAAGGAATATCAATCTCGGGATTGTTCTAATGAAGCTTTTCCCATTCTCTCTGAGGGACAAAGCTTCATACTGGTTCAAGACCATTGGGAAGCCAATTGGAACCTGGCCAGAATTACGATGTGAATTCCTGCAAAAGTTCTTCCCAATCGGTCGAACAAACGCAATGCAACATGCAATCACGACTTTCTCCCAGGGAGCTGGGGAGAAGTTACATGAAGCTTGAGACAAATTCCACGACCTTCTCCAGAAATGCCCACACCATGGTATACCCAGATGGCACCTGGCTCAGATCTTTTACCATGGGCTGGATGACACACATCGGTATCTGGCCGATGCATCTAGCGGCGAGAATTTCCTTGCGAAAGACGAGAACAGTGCATTTGAGCTGGTTGAATCATTAGTGGAGAACTTGATGAATGCCGCATCCATGAACCAGTTCCTGCTGCCTGGTCAGCACAGGTTGGTGTCCACGAGGCTCACACCGAGTCTATTCGAGCCGACATGGATATCATCGTCAAGCAGCTGGATAAAATAAACCTAATCGAGAAAAAGATTGACCAGATTAGTTAGGGTCAGTCTGACTTGAGCTCTGCTGCCTCAAGACCCTCCTATGCACCCCGAGCCCCTCCTGCTTGAGTTAATCTACTCACTCAGGATGCACCTTCTCCGTATTTACGAGATCCCACATATCAGGATCTCGTAAATAATCTAGATCTGGCACCCTACGACCAAGGTTACGCACCACCCATAGATTATAATGCGTATCCCCTTGACGGATATACATCTCAGGCATCTTCGGCCTATGAGGACGTCAGTGCTATCCAATGATACGGGCATAATAACCCGTATTCAAAGATGTATAACCCTGGTTGGCGCCAGCATCCGAACTTCTCCTGGTTTGGTAATTCACAAAGACCACATCAAGATCCACACTACTAGATCAGGCAATACGGGAATGCGCAAAACACGTACCATAGGCAGCAACCATTCTCGCATTAGCAGCAACCCCGCTCTTTATACCAGTCGTTGCACCATGCTGGCAACCACCCTCCAAAGCGGGCTGACCCTTTGGAGGCACTAACAGAGGAGCTGCAAGAATCAATGAGGAAATCCACACAAGATAGCTTGCAAATTATGAAGGCAATGGCTGATCAGATATAGACCATACAAAACACGCAGAACCAGCAGTTGCAAGAGCATAGGACTCAAGGAGCCTTGCCCTCCCAATCCATCCCGAATCCTTGATACGTGCAGAACCAAGGCACCCCGCCTAGGTTTTAGGCACCGCAGGGATAGGCACATGCCATATTACAGGCGCCTCCTGCACCACTTGGTTACGCGCAAGGCTAGCCACCTTTGCAGAACCCCGCGTATTCTACCCCTTCCGCTCCCCCACCACCACCTCATGGACAGCAAGTCGATGCACATGCTATCTCATTGAGGAGTGGAAGGAAGACATTCGACCCACCACTTAGGCAGGCGGGTCTTGATTTTTCTCACCCTTTGCTGTAGGCGGGTTCGACTCCTTCCTCATCTCAGGAGCCACCTGTAGTAGATAAGGGTAAGACACCACTTGACCCTGAGATTCCTGTCCCTTTTCTTAAGGCTCTGACACAAAATGCAGTATGGGAAAAGGACACGCGGAATTTTGAGGACCTGAAATCGATGTTCAAGGAAGTACATATTCAGGTCCCCCTCCTCGAGGCAATCGATCACATTCTCACTGTCGTTAGGTTCTTCAAGGACTATTGCACCCCGAAGCGACAGTCGAGAATTGGATGTCAGGCGGTACTGTCGAAAGAGGCTAGTACCGTGATTCTAGCTGACTTATCGCCGAAGAAGAAAGACCCTGGTACCCCACTCATATCCTGCTTCTTGCAGGATTCTCCATTTGATCGAGCCCTTCTAGATCTAGGTTCATCCATCAACCTAACTCCCACTACCGTATTTGATCGATTTTGATTTGGGGAGTTGAAGCCCACCTCGGTCATGATTCAGCTGGCTGATAGATCAGTCAAAACATCGAGGGGGGTGGTTGAGAACGTGATCATGAAAGTCCACAGGTTTTACTTTCCCACAGATTTTTTTGTTCTCGATATGGAAGTTCTGCCTAATCTCCGAGATGCACCAATCATTTTGGGTCACCCATTTCTAGCGACAGCCCGAGCGAACATTGATTGTGCATCTGGCTGTATGGAGATAGCCCTAGGCAACGAGCGACTTCGACTTGACATTTTTAGGGTAGCAAAGAATTTCAACTGTGATCGAATGGAGGATGGTGAAGACAAAGATTCAGCATACTGTGGCAACATTAGGCTCCTTTGTGACGACCCAATGTCTCATTCGTCTACACTATCAGGGTCCTTGGACCTTGATCCACACGGGACTAAGACCACTGCACTACACATATCTCCCCAAGGATCTGATTGTTTAGGGTGTGCTTCTAACCACAACACCCCTAAATCCAGCTATCTTGATCCACACATTACTGAATCGCCCCTGCTGTTGCAGGAAGACATGACTACAGCTAACAAGTTTCCCGTTAACGCAGCCACAACCAATTATTTCACATGGAGTGACTCAGCGGGAATTCATGTGCACATGGATCAGCAGATTCCCACCCTCAATTCTGCTCCTCCCACTCTCATTTCTGACTCTGACCCACCCGTGATTGAATTAAAGCTCTTACCTGACTCACTCAAGTATGTGTTCTTGGGCAAAAGTGAGACATACCCAGTCATTATCAATGCCCACTTAACCCAAGAATAGGACCATCAATTGATTTCTATGCTGCAAGACCATAGGGCAGCTATCGGGTGGAGTATTGCTGATCTCTGCAGTATTCGCCCCTCGTATTGCACTCATCACATTTACACGGATGAGGGAGTGAAACCTTCGAGACAACCTCAAAGACGGCTTAACCCGAATATGCTAGAGGTTGTTAAGAAGATCATCAAATGGCTGGATGCAGGTATTGTATACCCAATATCTGACAGCCAGTGGGTGAGTCCGATCTAGATAGTGCCCAAGAAAGCAGGACTCACCGTAATAAAGAATGATAAGGGCGAATCCATCTCGACCTGCATTGCGACATCTTGGCGGGTCTGCATCGACTACAGGAAACTGAACACGGCTACCCAAAAGGATCACTTTCCTTTGCCGTTCATTGATCAGATCTTGGAATGGTTAGCTGGACGCAGTTTCTTCTACTTTCTGGATGGATACTCTGGGTATAATCATGTAGCGATTAGCCTGGAAGATCAAGAAAAGACCACATTCACATGCCCCTTTGGAACATTCGCTTTCAAGTGGATGCCCTTTGGCCTTTGCAACGCACCAGCGACATTTCAGCGTTGTATGATGGCCATCTTCTCTGACATGATCGGGGACTATGTGGAGGTATTCATGGATGACTTCTCCATTTTCGAAGATGATTTTGAATCTTGTCTTGATAACCTCACCAAGATCCTGAAACGGTGTATTGAGGTAAACCTAGTACTATCCTGGGAGAAAAGACATTTCATGGTGAGGGATGGAATAGTACTAGGACATAGGATCTCTAAAAATGGACTCGAGGTCGACCGAGCAAAATCTGAGATTATCTCCCACTTACTGCCACCTAGCTCAGTCAAGCAGATTAGATCATTCTTGGGTCACGTCGACTTCTATCGGAGATTTATACGCGATTTCTCAAAAATCGCACGACCTTTGATGAATCTCTTGGTTGTCGATGTCCCATTTGAATTTAATACCTTGTGTCTCAGTGCCTTCGAGACTTTACGAAGCGCTGTCTCTGATTCCTCGATTCTCCAACCACACGACTGGTTTCTTGATTTCGAAATGATGTGCGACGCTTCTGATTTTGCCGTCGATGCTGTTTTAGGCCATCGTCGGGAGAAACAACCCTTCGTCATATACTATGCTAGCAAGACGTTGAATGAGGCTCAGCGCAATTACACTGTCACCAAAAAGGAACTGCTAGCAGTAGTATTCAGGTTGGAGAAATTCAGATGGTACTTATTAGGGTCCAAGGTCATCATTTTCACTAACCACTCCGCCCTCCGGCATTTGTTGGCAAAGAAGGATGCCAAACCATGGTTCATTAGATGGATCCTTCTATTGCAGGAATTTGATATCGAAATCCACGACAAAGTCGGAAAGCAGAATGTTGTGGCGAATCACCTATCCTGATTAGACCTAGATCACATTCCTTATTCCTTGCCTATCCACGAGCAATTTCTGGATGAATCTCTTTTGGCAGTTCATTCTGTTGAGTTCCCCTAGTACGTGGATACCGCGAACTACCTTGCCACAGGAAAAATTCCCCCGAACCTATCCAAGGACCAGAAACTCAAATTCACTGCAAAGGCTAAATACTACCTTTGGGATGACCCACTGCTCTTCCGCATTGGAGAGGACCATATTATTCGAAGATGCATCCCAAATTCTGAGATCCCCAGTGTGTTATCTTTTTGCCACAACGATGCTTGTGGTGGCCATTTCTCGGGACAGAAAACCGCTGCAAAAGTTTTGCAGTCGAGTTTTTTTTGGCCAACCATCTTCAGAGATACACATGAATACTCCCAACACTGCAAACGATGCCAGTCGGTCGGTTCTATGACCAGGAGACACATGATGCCACTCCAACCCATCATGGTCGTAGAAGTGTTCGACATCTGGGGCATCAATTTTATGGGCCCTTTTCCAAACTCGCATGGCTTCGAGTACATATTGCTAGCCGTTGACTATGTCTCGAAGTGGGTCGAGGCCATCCCGACGAGACGGGCTAACCATAAGACCGTCATTTCCTTCGTACGATAGAACATCTTCGCGAGATTCGGAATACCCCACGCTCTAATTAGCTACGGGGGAAGCCACTTCATTCACCCCCATTTCAAGTCATTATTAAAGAAATACGGGATACATCACCGTATAGCCACCTCGTATCACCCGCAGACCAATGGGCAGGCTGAAGTGTCTAACCATCAGATCAAGCTGATTCTCCAGAAGATGGTTAGACCAGACAAGAAGGACTGGTCCGATAAATTAGTTGATGCACTCTGGGCATATCGGACCGCATACAAGGCCCCACTCGGAATGTCACCATATCGCATGGTATATGGCAAGGCCTGTCACGTTCCTGTAGAGTTGGAACACCACGCCTTTTGGGCGATGCGAAAATGCAACCTTAACCTCGATGCAGGAGGTCAAGAAAAAAACTCCAGCTCAGCGAATTAGAAGAGATCTGGCGGGAGGCCTATGAGAATGCATTGATATCAATGACAAGACCAAGGCCTTTCATGACCGCCACATCCGGAGGAAAGCATTCATGCCCAACCAGCGAGTATGGTTGTTTGATTCACGATTAAAACTATTCGCAAGGAAGCTCAAGTCCAAATGGACTGGCCAGTATATTGTGATTCATCCATATCCTAATGGGGCAGTCCAGATCAAGGACCTAAAATCTGGGCATATATCCACGGTAAATGGCCAGCGCCTCAAGCCATTTTTGGCCCAAGAACCTCCTCCACCTGACGAGATTATTCACCTTATTGAGGACGTGTGATTGAGTGCTCGCCCAGCTGGAGGCGTTAAACTTAGCACATATAGATAGCATATATCCCACATTTCACCATCATTTATACATAACCATTTTTATATATAGCATATTAGTGCTGAATGTATAATTTCAAGAGCAACTACAGGTGATTTCTACCCATTCTCTCCCTGAAGTACTTATTTTCTTTTATACTCATGCATGAGGACATGCAAGAACTTAGGCATGGGGGGGTAGATACAACAAAACAGAAAACTCTTATGCCAACATTTAGGAAAACCTCAGAGCTGCATGCAAAACGTACTTTAGGACCCTAAATAAAAGAACAACCGACTCCACCTCCAATGCTCGCATTGGAGCTAGAAATCATCTGCAACAGCCACTTCCGACTCACTTGCTCACCTCTTGTGTTCTAAATTTAGGGTCAAGTTGATTGTAACCCGATATGGGAATTTCACAAAGTACAAATTATAGGAGGTTAATTGTTTATATCATATATACATATTGCATTTATGAATAAGATTATTTTATTAAGAGAATGCATTAAAAATTTTATCCTCTGTTGATTCCTGTAATCTAGAATCCAGTACAACTTTTCACACACGTAGAATTTGCAATGGATTCAAGGTGAAGGCTGATAAACGTCTTAGTCTATCGAGAAGAAGCAGTGCTTCTTTTCCTGAACCCCTGGACAGTGTTTTGGGAGTCAAGTAGATTTTCTTCCAACAATCCACCAAATAGTGTGAGATGAGAGTAGAGTGTACTGGTGCTCTAAGATTAGTACAGGGAATCTGGAATCCTAGATAATTAGGCGATGATACTCTGAGATTAGACAGTTTCGCTCTCGGTTCCTGCGTAGACATTTTTGCATGTAATTATGAGAGCCACCAAATAAGGCAAATATGCGGAGAGCAAGCTTCTCATAATACTAGGGCTAAGGTGGATGGTTACAACCATTCTTTATGGATTCCTCGGCTGAAGGAGGGTATTGATGCCAAGGTCAGAAATGCATCGTCCTATCCGTCTCTCCTGGTGCCGAGAGTAGGCACTTCCACCAAATAAGCCACCCAATGTCTCTTGAGTACCACCAATCCCTAATAATGCCTCCTCAATAAAGTTCATAGATGTGTGCTAGTTGTGTTATGTTGAAAAAAAAAATGATGATGAAAAGAAAGAAAAATTGAAAAAAAAAATTAGAAGAAGAAAAAGCAAAGAAAAAAAGAGTGAATATTTAGTTCAGTTGCATTGAGGCAATACCACCAAATAAATTTGAGATCCACCAAATATGGCCTTAACCTATTTTTTTGTGTTTCTGACCGCCCGAATACTGGCTGAGGAATTCCAACTTAGTGTTAGGGTTATGGAAACTCAATTAAAGTGTTAATGCCAAGTAAGACCACCAAATACAAATCATATGTGTGAATCTGGTGAGATTGTAAGCTATAAGAAAAAGAAAGAAAAGAAAAAGAAAAAGAGAGAATGAATACAAAGGAATCAAAAGGGAGCATAGTTTTTCTCATCTTTCTCTGAGTTGAGTGACTTGGTAATCTGGGAATCTAGATTCTGTAGTACTAATCTCTATGTAGCACCAAGTGAGAGTGAGCCACCAAATATATTATCTTTTCCCTCAGAGATTCTCTACCTAAGCCTAAAGCCAGGGTGGAATTCATAGAATATTTTGAATACCCCAAGAGAAGTCCGCCTATCCCGCTAGAATTTTTACTAGGGGGTCAAGTATAGGCTTTAGAGGTTATTAGGTTTTTCACTTGAATCTGTTGCAAAAGCTACATAGCAGCACTTTCACAATTGTCTGAAATTCTGGAGCGTAGGATAAAAACAAAAAGGAGAAAAATTTCTATGCATTCACTTGATAAAATAATCAGTCCCTTAGGGACCCTTGCTGTAAATAATTTAGTTTTGTATTTGCTACGGACTAGCAAGATTTAGGCATGGGTGTATGATTGCGCAGCAATCATAGGTCTTAAATTACTTAGATTAGGCTAGGACTTAGCATAAGTTAGGGTAATTCATGCATGCATAAGCATTATCTACATCTTTACTGCTTTACTTTAGCTATGCATAAAATAATGCTATAATGTGTTGATTAAGTGCATTATGTCGATTGCAAGCAATAAGCTGATCTAGAGCAGGGTCTGAAGCTGGATCTGGAATAATGGGAGTTGCAGCAGAGCTGGAGCAGAAGGCTTAGATTAGATGTAGGAATAATAATGTAAGAGAGTTAAAGGTTTGCTATTCTATTAAGTAGGAATAAAGCAGTAAAATGTGAAGAGCTTAGGTCCATCCTAGCCCTAGGATAGCCTAGAGACCTCCCCAAGCCTTAGCCACCCTTAGATTAGGTCACAGCACCGTAGGAAGCCCTAAAACCCTAGTTCCAACCCTATCTGGATGTCTAGATAAGTTATAAGATGTCCAGGACCCCTAGCCAACTCCCGCACACCTCAAACCCACTTCTACAGTGTTATTGGATGTCCAGACACTTTGTCAGACGTCTAATTTCTGCAGAATACCCAAAACAGAACCTAGATTTCCCCTGACTTAGATTGGACATCCAGAACTGAAGTTTGGACTTCTGATTTTTGAGTATAAGTCGTCTGATCATATTTTTAGACGTCTGGTAATGGTCTCCAGTCCGTGTTTTGAGATTCAAGCCTTGATCTTGGATCTCTAGCTCCCTAGACCTAATCCTAACCCCATAGGAACCTAAATTAAGGTGTCCTAACCCTAGTACATCACCTCTAGACCTACCTAAGGACCTAATTAGTTCCTCACCAAACCCAATTGACTTAGATCAAAGTCAATTACCTTCATCTAAGTCAATTGGACTCATTGAGTCCAATTGAGCTTAGATCTCAACCCACACAAGTTCAATTGGACTTAGTGAGAGTCCAATTGACCTAAACCCAACCTAATTGAGTTATTTCACTCTCAATTAGGTTCACACTCATTCAATTAAACTTAGGTTGAGTTTAATTGCAAATTCCCCTTAGCAATTAGGGTTTATAACCCTAATTCAAGACATACACCTACCTAAACCCCTTAGGACCTAACCTAAACCACCTAGCCACATATGGCATGACCACACACACACACACTTCTCTAGAGTTCTCTAGAACTCTCTTGAAGTGGCGCCACCTCTTGGTTGCCAAATTTGGCAACCAAGAGGCATTCAAATTAAGATCCACATTTTTTGGATCTCAAAACCACCTCTATCCTCTCATGGATGGCCACTCTTGGGCTCTCTCTAGAGAGTTCCACACCTCTCTAGAGAGAATCCCTTAGGTCTATGAAAAGACCTAAGCGGTGGCCATTTGCACCCATTCACTTCCTTGGCTCCATTCATGTCCACCTCCACTTAGGCTAGCCACTCCATCTCCACGAGTTCACCACCACCATGAAGGACACCATGTCGGGATGCTGGATCACTCCTCTCTCTCTCCAAGGGTCGACCTAAGCTCCATTGGCCGCCCCTCATTCTCCTCCCGACCACTCCAAGGCCATCGGAGACCACCTCCGAATGCCCCTTTGTTATTAGCGTAGATCTAGATTAGTAGTTTAATCTCTTCATAGTTTTACTGCTTTTTATTATTGCTTAGTAGCGTAGTCCTTATTCTCCCCAAATGATGCATGAGAAATCCCCCTGTAGATTCTTTCATGTGATCGTTTTCTGGTACCTAGATTTACATTTTTAAGCATTTATGTACAAGCTTTCCTCTACAGTTCTTGTTGCAAATAACTCTCCAATGGAATGAATGAAAAATGCATTTATATATATATATGTTTTGAAATCACCATGAGCTTATTGATTGCCATCTTGTTTGCGTGATTCAAGTTGCCTGTTTTCAATTGTTTATCTATTCCGTAACAAGCATGTCGTTTCTTGAAAATATAGAAAATCTAACAATAGACGTGTTTTCTGTAAATAGTCACCACCTCACTAGAATTGTGTGCACAAAAACTCACACGTTCACCTTTTTAATTTATCTAACACATGCACACGTAATCAGAGTTCATAATAAAAGTGGTGAAATCTTAATCAAGAGATTGGAAACCAACATGCGTTTTTAAATAGAGTAGAGCGATATAAGATTGAATTCTAAAGTAGAACAAACGCCTCCCAGAGAAGAACGACCAGGGCTCAAGTCTCGTTATCTTTTTATAAATATCTTTGTTGGATCGTATTGCGCACTATACTACAACGCTTTTCCCTATCAAATACGCGCTCTACGACTGCCGAACACCCTTGAAGGGAGCTTATGAACAATCTAGAGTCAGCTCAGCCCATGAGCCTAGCCTATCAGGAACCCCTAGGTAGAGTGGAGCATTGAACCAAGCTCGGCCTGAGCCCGAGAAAGCCCATGTTTTTATTCGGGTCATGGGTCAGGCCCAAGGCCCAAAATTTTTACAAAATCAAGTCCTGGGCCCGACCCAAGGCCCATGTTTATGGGCCTAAGGCCGGGCTAGGCTAGGCCCGATTTTGATTTTTCGGCCTAGGGTCGGGCTGGGTCATGTTTATGTTGATATCTAATCATATTTCCAAAAATTGAACAAATCTCTTGACTTTAGGATTAGAAAGAGAGAAGCAAAATTATAAAGATACCCTTCCAATTACCAGCACCATGAGGGGCATAACACATTGCTTGGGAGCAATCCAACTACACAAGTTTAATAACCTCACTCCAAATATCATTTCACCAAGGAGAAAAGGTTCATAATCACCTTTTGGTAAGTACAGAAGTTGCAATAATGATCTATAAGACCAGATTTTAAAATTCATATTCGACCAAACATGTACTGAGCATACATGGACATAAATCTTCGTGAATGACATCAACAACCTCTAAAAATGCAGAGCGGTCGCACCGGGGGAAGGGGTTCTGATTCTATGTATGGGATTGACGGGGACTGGGGAGGGTAACAGTTGGAATTTCTTTTTTAATTTTTAGTAAAAAAGGAAAAAAAGTTAGGAACTTGGGTAAGGTGGGTCGAGCCCAACGGGCCTTTTCTGGCTTTTCGGGTTTGGGCCAGGCTGGGCCTAAACCCAAATTTTAAAAAAAATTAAGGCCCAGTCCCGACCATGTAATATTCAGGCTCGGGTTGGGTCGGGCTTTTTCAGGTTGAGTTCAGGTCGGCCAGACCCAATGCTCCACCCTAACCTTAGGGTTCCAAATCATGATGTTTGATCCCATTCACTTTGACTCTTCCGACCCTTCATCCTCATCTTATGAGAATGTTCAAGCTGTCCAAGAGAACTTTAGGTCCAACTCATACTTGAACACATGTAATCCTGGTCGGAGAAACCACTATGATTTCTCTTGGAAGAACCCAGGGTAAATGACCCAACCACAACCCAACATTGGTAACCCAATACAGCAAAGGCCAACGGGTTAAGCTCAGGTCTACACCACTTTGCCCCTGAGTTAACTCAACCAGCAAACTTGGAATGCTCAACAACCTACGAGGTAGGCTGAATTGAGCATTGAAATGGTAGAGATGCAAGGGACCATAGTCCAATTAATGCAACAAAGGAAAACCTCTTGATAACTTGCAGACCAGGTTGAATGTCAATTCCCGACAACCTAGATCTCTACCATCCCAGCCAATACCGAACCCAAGGAATGTGCAAAACCGAGGTGTTGGCCCTCAAGGGTTCAAAAATGCGAGGGAGCTACATGCAAATGCACAACTGGTTAATCATTCTCCCTTGTACTATCCTAGATACAACCAACAACCCTTCTTGGCTAATCAGGCCCCACCTATCTTCCCTAACCCACTTCAAGGTTCAAACCTAGATCCTAATGCGGCCGCTAATGTTGTAACCTTAAGAAGTGGGAAACAAACTCAGGATCCTACTTGGTTCCAATTTAATAATCACCAGAATCATAATGAGCCTGAACAAGAGGACAAAGCCAAAGAAGATGAGACTCAGGGACTTAAAATTCCAGACACAACCCACATCCCATTCCCTAAGACCCTTAAGAAATCCAAGAAACCAAAACCTATTGATAGCAATGAAGTGCTTCTGAACATTTTCTAGCAAGTTGAAATCAACATCCCACTCTTAGATGCTATCAAGCATATCTTGGCTTACGTGAAATTTCTTAAAAACTTGCACCCAAAAGAGTAAGCCGATGAACCAAATGCTAAGGAAGGTGGTACTATGTACGCAAGTAAGTTCTATAATCCTGCAAAACCTTCCACCCAAAAAAAGAGATCCAAGAGCCCCGTCGATATGTTGTGTTATTGGGGATTATACTCATGACTGGGCACTTATAAATCTTGGTGCTTCCATCAACCTAATCCCAACCTCCTTATATAAGAAATTTGGGTTAAGTGAGCTTAGACTGACCTCAATAACACTCCAATTGATTGATCGATCGATCACTTCTCCATGAGGAGTTATCGAGGATGTAATTTTTAAGGTCAAGGACTTCTATTTTTCCATAAACTTTTTAGTCATTGATATGAAAGTACCTGAAGAATTGAGAAACATGTCCATCAACTTGGGGCATCCCTTCCTTGCTACTACAAAGGCAAATATTGATTGTGAGAATGGTAATATGGAAATTGCCTTCAGTGATAGAAAGATGAAATTAGATATTTTCAAGGCAACAAGTAAATTTGAGGATTGTGAATTATTGATGATGAAGATGATTTTGATGATATAATCGAAGAAAGCATGTCAATTCATTTGATTGAGATTTCACTTTCTACATGCTTACCTTACCCACAACCCTCTATGGCAGACCAATTACAAACCCAAGAGGTCATTGATTTTATCCACACTCAACCTCTTCCACGACTGAAATGGTGAACCATCTATTGCACTACTCTTATCATCTATTCAAAGCCTACCCCAATTAGAATTGAAGCCTTTGCCTTCTAATATGAAATACCACTTTTTGGGACCAAATTAGACCCTTTCTGTGATTACCAATGCCTATCTAACCCAGTGTC
Organism: Thalassia testudinum; assembly: GCA_037157565.1. Lineage (NCBI taxonomy): Eukaryota > Viridiplantae > Streptophyta > Magnoliopsida > Alismatales > Hydrocharitaceae > Thalassia > Thalassia testudinum. The sequence continues at coordinate 155,983,585 of JAZHRO010000031.1, forward strand.
GAGACTAAACTGCTAAAGGTAGTAAAGAGAAATAAGGAGGTAATTGGTTGGACGGTTTATGATTTAAGAGGAATTGACCCATCTTATTGCAATCATAGAATATACTTGGAAGAGGGATCAATACCTTCTCGCGAGATGCAATGAAGATTGATTAACGAGATTTTGCACAGGAAAAATCAGGGTTTTGAAGACCTGGTTCCCATAGTCGCAAAAATCTGCTTATCAGATAAAAATAACCGAGACACGATGAGTCTTGGGTAGAACACGGGTAGGAGACATTTAATTTAAATGAAATCCACATTTGTTTTTATTTGTTTTTGGTGTTTTTATCTTTTGTAATTTTCTTTTGTATTTTCATATGGATATTTCTATATAACTCTACTTGCACAATATTAAAGAGAGAGAAAGAGAGAAAGATAGAGAGAAAGAGAGGGAGAAATAGATAATTTATATGCTTAAAAAAATATTTGTTACAAAAAATAATGCGGGAATTAAAACTATGCTATAAAGTAGTAGAAGAGAAGAGAGAGAAGAAATCCTCCTTAACGGTTGCTTGGAGGACAAGCCACATTAACGGAGCGCCCAAAAGAGGGTGGTGAGGAATTGGAGGGAGAACGAAGCCGCAAGAATTTGGGATAGGGCAAGGCGGTGTCACAGTGGGATCTACTTCCCAAAGGGGGGGTGGGAAAACAACCATGGGTGCTCCACAAATGGGGATGAGAGTAAGGGGAAAATAATTATTTTCACCTCTAATGGAGCATGCTGGGCTTGGGACTAGTTCTTAGAGCTTTGGAGAGGGTAAGGAGAGAGTAGGAAGAGATGAGGTGGAAGGAGGGAGGGTGTAGGCCTTGACATAGGTCGTGGGTGAATCATTTGGCACAAGAAGCATTTAGTACCACTCACAGTACAGCCTCTGCGTGCATTGCCCACGCATGCACCCGCGTAGTGCGCATGAACATTCTTGTGATGCAGCGCAATAGCAGCTATCACGGTGAGAAGAAACCTCAACCGTTGATGCCTCATCCTACGGCCCCTGTTCATGTGTGCTGCGCGCCTTAGAATGTGCCTCATCTTGATCGTGCACATCAGTGGTGACACATGGCACAATCCTCATCGTGTATCGCGTGCATTTGAACATGCCACATTTGCTACAGCTACGCAGCCTGCTCTTCCACCCTCCATCTTTGATCGGGTGGCTTTGAGAGTGCGCTTCGCGTGCTTTGAAAATATAAGGGAAATGTAGGCATCGACATAGATGAATCACGTCCATGCATTCCCAACTAGACAGCCCAATTGAACTCTCATTTGGGCATAGGGGGCATTCTGATTGGGACTCAAATTTACGCCCCATGCTTGCAAGAGTGTGGGCGTGACCACTGCGTTGAGGGTGATCACACATCCATTGGATGGTAATCAAAGGGATGTGATCACTCGAGATCCCCACTATTCGATGGGGATCCAACGGTGGAGATCAACTAAGGTCGCGACCTTTAGAGAATCATAGGGTGAGAATGCAACTCTCCTCAACCATTGAATGGCGATTCAACGACTGAGATTGAATGGGGGAGCTGCCTTGGAGGAGGGGAAGCGAGTTGAGGATGGTTTTGAGTGGCTGGGATGGTGCCACGTGGTGCCATTGTGGCCATCCATCGTCTTTGGCTTGTAGGTTGTGCTACGGATGTCCGATTGAGTCGATTTTCACATCATTGGGCTGTAATCGTCGACCTAAACCCATCTATGTAGTCGGATTTGTCGTTTGAGGCTCCAAATCACGCCACCTTGCCCCTTGGCCTTTGATCTTCTTTGAACTACATATGATGCTACAGAAGTCCGATTATGGCAATTTTGGAGGCGTTGAACTTCGATCGTCGCCCCGATCAAATCCGCACGGTTGGATCTATGATTCGAGGCCTAGAAATGTATGTCCTTCTCCTCTAGCCATTAAAATAAGAAAATTAATGTACAAATTATCCAATCTATTCTAAATGAATGATGATGCATGCTATGCACTATTTATAATGTTGGATGCTTCTATAAGCCTAGGAACATGCATAAATAGGCAATTTAAGTTAAATAAATGTGTCTACATCAAAGATTAAATCCGAATATGTGAGAAGTGAAACAAAAAATTAAGTTGTTGGATGTAGGAATAATTTACCCGATTTCCAACAACCCTTGGGTTAGTCCAATCCAAATTGTTCCAAAGAAAGTTGGGCTAACTGTGGTGACTAATGATAAAGGGGAATCAGTGCCAACCGAGAAAACTTCCTTATGACGTATATGTTTAGATTACAGGAAGCTAAATTTTGCTACAAAGAAGGATCATTTCTCCTTATCTTTCATCGACCAGATCTTAAAGAAATTGGCTGGGAAAAATATTTCTGTTTCTTGGATGATTATTCAGGATACAACGAAGTGCCCATCCAACTCGATGACTAAGAGAAGACTACTTTCACCTATCTGTATGGAACCTTTGCGTTCCGGCTTATGTCTTTTGGGTTATGCAATGCACCCGCAACCTTTCACAGGTGCATTCTAGCCATTTTTTTGGACATGGTAGGGGAATTCCTTGAAGTATTCATGGATGATTTTTCTATTTTCGGGGATTCCTTTGATTCTTGTTTGGCTAATTTGGAAGTGATACTACAGAGATGCATCAGAGTGATAATTCACTTGTAGACTGAATAAAGACCACTCACGCTTATGCATAGATGCTTAAACCTTTGAGACCAACAAACTTTTAGGGAGGCTTGGGGGCCAAAGAAATCTCTATCAACGACCTAAAACCCATGTTGACCAAGTTTGTATCTTGATCGATACTTGGATACCTTAAGGTCTAAGGAAAGTATTTCACACTAATCTCTAGAGGTGAGATCTGACAAGACATCCTGACGGTTAATTCTTGCCTGGAGTTTTAAGGTTCTCTATATATTTTATAAGGGACTAGTAAAACTTAGGCATGAAGGTATTTGATGAGTCCAATTGTAATTCTCGAGTCTTTATGTGCCTAGATCTTAGGTATTGATTAGATATAATCTGCATGCATATTTATATATGTTTCTAACTATAATACACACTTGGTTATATATCTTTACTCTGAATTTGGCATGTAGGTTGGAAAGAAATTTGGCTAGATGTATGAGTCAATTGCAGCTTTAGGAGGGTTCACATTGCAGAACCACCAACACACACACAACTTGTTGGCCACCTAGAAATGTTGGTTATTTTATGTTGAGAAAGAATTCAAATTGATCCCTAGAATCAAGGGATCGGTTGGGCCGAAGCTACCAAAAAAAGAGACAAGGGGTTTATCTTGAAGAGACGATGGTTGGCTGATAACACTACACAAGGGGGTGATAATGCTGTTAAATAGGGCCCATCTTAAGAATAAAAGGCACAACATAAGTAGAATGGGAGCATTGCATGCATTATATACCAAGATTGCTTATAAAACTGTATTAATGGCCATTTGTGTAAGCACTTGTCAAAGCAAGCTTCAGATGAGCAATCGGACCACATGGATGGATTCAGAATGATGAACGGAGTCCAACGGACTCAAGATCGGCCTAATCCAACATCCGAAGCTCCTACAATGGGCCCAAGAAGTTTTGACCGTCGATCTGATGATCAACGGCCCCCGTTGCACCACGTCACCCCTGCTCCACCGCACGCCACTCTTCCTTCAGCTGAGATCAAATCTTGGCCGTCGATCTTCGATCGGATGGCCGAGAACCGCGCCCCCGCCCGCAGTCGCCACGACAAAGCATGGGCGTGGTGCAACGGTTAGCACGCATGCCCGCATGCACGCGACGTGAGTTCGAGCCGCGCGGTGCGTAAAATTGAAGACGAAAGAGCGCGCGGAGAAATTGGGCTGCCCGATCAGCAACGGGCGACCGAGATCGTGCCACGCAGCGCGCCCTGAGATCGCGAGTGCCCACGCGCGCGCGCACGCCAAGCGACGACGCCCACTCACACGTGCTCCCGAGGTGCGATCCGAGCGCATCCAAGGGAAGATCTCAGCTGTCCGATCTTCAATCGAGATCAGACGGCTCTCACACAGCGGCCGCGGATTGGGCGTGAAGAAGAACGACACAGGAGGTTGACCGGCGGGCTAGAGGGCTTCACCGACGCTTTTGGAATGGTTTTAGCGACATCTCAGACGTCGCTAAAGCCCCTTCTTCTTTTAGAAAGCCCTTCTCCCTATTTAAACCCCCTCCAACCACTCATTCAAGGCATTCACTTCCCTTGCAACTACTCTACCCCTCTCTTAGCTAGCTTTAGGCCCTCTTGTAATCGTCGGAGACGATGAGCTGCCGACAGAGCCTCCTCCACCGCCGTGGCTGCCTCGTCACTCTCCCCCCCTCTCTCTCTTCCTTTCTTTTAAGCTTTCCTTTACTTTTGTTTGAGCATGTATTTAATGTTGTAAGCTATGAACTAAAGCTGCATGCTTAATGAAGTACTTTCCATTCAGTTGTTTATTTTAATTCCTGTTTAAGTTGCATGATCAAGCAAGAAACAACTCTAACCCTAATCTCTCTCTCTCTCTCTCTCTCTCTCGCTTTTCAAATCGCACCTTTCACAAGCAAAACTCCACGCTTTCTGTGACAACAAGTGATAAGCAAAATCTGATTTTCATGCCTCCCTGAGACCAACACTCGGACTCACCTCCGTTTCTTTACTTTAAAACCGACGTTGCAAGTGCGACTATAAAGACACTTCTTAACACACACGCACAAACGCACGCCAGTTTTTGGCGCCGTTGCCGGGGAGGCAACGGATTTGTTTTGTCCCCTCCATTCCACATCCATTCTCACATCGTGTAATGCCTTATTTCCTTTTTACTTGATGGTTGTAGGAATTCGACGCTTGGATGGCGAAGCGACGCATCCCACGACAATAACAAGGGAGTAGGTGCAACAAGGACCGTTAGTGAGTAATTCTTCACTCATGATTGTTTGCTTGCGTGAAAAAACTAAAAAAATTATAAAAATTGAAAAAAATTGGCGTGGTGTATGATTGCTTGACCCACATCCTTAACACATCACCCCACAAAAAAATGTACACTCTAACATTCTAAATAAATTCTTGGACTGTTCTTTTCTTTTTTTTTGAGTGGTGTTTGCGAAGCCACCGTGAGTTGACCTGGGCCGCACCACTCAACCCTAAAACCGACTCATCTAATAGAAGCTGCATGATCATTAGGATGAGTACATTAGGGTTTTAGAGCCTCTACAGAATAAAAGGAAATCTACTTTCACCAAATTGTGTGCAAAACTTGACATGCCCACTGAAACTTGTCTGAAAATATTAAGACACGTCAACCCTAAAAAGCACTAAAGTAAGGATGAAACACTAAAAGACACCACATCTTAAAAATCCTTGCTTGAAAACCATGTTTTGATAGAAGCACACACCTTGAAAGTGGAAAATTAAGAGGCACCACCCCAATCAACGCCTCATCACATAACCCTAGCACAAGTACTATCCTAGCCCTTTAAAACTGAGTAGACGTGCCGTAGGAAGGATTGAGTTAAGTCTTGAAAGGCGAGGTTTTGTTTGCTAGGCACTTGGCTTTCATTCCCTCGGTAGAATCTGGTGACTAGGTTGCGGGGCAGTGTCAAACGACCGCGGTTGTGGGGTCTACGGAACCGGAGGTGCAAGCCAAAGGAAGAACCTTCCCTGCAATCCCCTCGTAATCAACCTGGCCAGATTACCCTTGGGAAGGGGAGTCTAATTCTTACGGACTTAATCACCCTTTGTGAAATTTCTAGGTCTCCTAAGGAATACACCATAAGGACTAGGCTTGTGTGCTTGATTGAAACACATTTCTCGCATCTGTCGCCCTCCGCATCCCCTCCTGTTCTTCTCTAGTGTATGCACGGGAGACGCTCACTACATCCCGAGTTGTGTGTTTTGGGGCAGGAATCTAGGCGACGTGATTCTGTTAGAAACATGGCTGAACCTAGGGTAGATGAGGCTGAGGATCAATCCCCACCAGACGCAATGGCCATCATCCAAGCCCAAATTAATGCAAACCACCGGCTTCAGCAACAACAAATACACACCATCATGCAGGCCATACAACGGTTACAGAACCCACAAGAACAACCACCACCACCTTTCCAAGACATACAAAGGCAACCACCACTTGATATACCACCATTTCAGGATCAGCCGAGGCCCCTCCACGATTTCTATAATCCATCCGCTATTAGAGTCGAGCCACACATTAGGATCCTCGAAGGGGGAGATGATTTTGGGCTGAAACCGAATGTCTTAAGTCTGATCCAGAACCATTTTCATGGAAGCCCAAATGAGGACCCCTTCCAGCATTTAGAGGATCTCGACCGCATAGCACGAACTGTGAAACCTAGTAACATTAGCCTTGACATTGTTCTAATCAAGATGTTTCCCTTCTCATTAAGAGATAAGGCTTCTCATTGGCTTAGAACCCTAGGTAGACCCATCACCACCTGGGAAGAACTGAGGCATGCATTTTTAAAGAAATTCTTCCCCATAGGAAAGACCAATGCCCTCAGAAGAGCTATCACTACCTTTACACTCCAGGGTGGGGAACAATTTCATGAGGCATGGGAAAGATTTAATGAACTCTTAAGGAAATGCCCACACCACAAAGTACCAAGGTGGCAATTGGCCCAAATTTTCTACCACGGTCTGGACAGCAACCTGCAGAACTTCGTCGATGCCTCATGTGGGGGGAACTTCCTGAACAAGGACGAGGAGAGCACGTTTGAGCTCTTTGAGTCTATGAGCGAGAATTCGCTCAACAATGCCTCCATGACCCAGTTTTACAGGTCCAGTCAACCCGTGGTGGGATTTATGAGGTATAAGCAAATTCTGGAATGGTTGACATGGACATCATTGCCAAGAAACTGGATCGAGTGGAATTGGTGGACAAAAAGATTGATGAGCTACTGAACCAAACCAAAAACCCTTTACAGACTTTCTCCCTAGCAAAGGGAGCGCATAATGTTGACCTGGTCCAGGCTTTAACCCAACTGAACCTGGAACAACCCCTGACCACATTCCAGGGAGGGACCTTTGCTCCCTCAACCCTTGATTACTCTCTTCCCTCTCCATCGACATCGGCTATCCTTGAAGATGTGCAAGCTGTCCAAGGTTATGCGAAACCTGACCCTTTCTCCAACACTTACAACACTGGCTGGTGTAACCACCCCAACTTTGGTTGGACAAACCAGAAACCCCCGCAATTCCAAAACCAGCCCAGGCCAAACCAGCAGCCACACTTGCCCCCTATCAGCAAGGACCACCAGTTAGACCCCAATATAATCAGAATAGGGTGGCCCCTCCCCCACAAAATCAAATGGACACCCTAATAAAGATGATGGCTGACATGAACCAAAAATATCAGGAGGAAATGGCCTTGGTAAAGGGGCAGTTAAGCCAACTCTTGGACTATAAGCAATAAGGATCCCTACCTTCCCAGCCACAACCGAACCCGCAAAACATAATTAACAGAGGCCCCAATTCACAAGGGTTCCAAGGCAATCCTAGGAAGGCTCACATGGTCCAGCCAGCCCCACAAATACCCCCTGGGTTTGGTGCTTCTTTGTCTTCTCAAGGATCAACCCATATCCCCAATGCCTCTGCGAATGTGGTGACCTTGAGAAGCGGCACCAAAACCCAGGATCCCAAATGGCCGACTCTCCCCGAGACTTCACCCGCTGAAATACCCGACTCAGAAGAGGCACCAACCAAGGACCCAGAAATAGAACCAATCCACATTTAGACACCCTACCCTGAGGCCTTGGAAATAATCAAGAAAAAGAAGAATGTTGTGGAAACTGAGGAGCTGTTGGAAATCTTCAAGCAAGTACAGATTAATATTCCACTCCTTGAAGCCATCAAACACATCCCCACTTATGCCAAGTTTTTAAAGGATGCCTGTACACCCAAGCGTAAGCCGAGACCTCAAGCACCTAGGAAGGTTGTGCTCTCTGAACAAGCAAGTTCCGTAATATCAAGCAACCTTCCACTCAAGCGAACTGACCCAGGAGTGCCCCTGATTTTCTGCAATATCGGGGACATGACATTTGATAGAGCGCTCCTGGACTTAGGTGCTTCTATCAATCTGATTCCAACAACCCTGTACCACCAATTTGGTTTCGGAGAGTTGACACCAACCCCTGTCACCATCCAGCTGGCTGATAGATCAGTGAAAATACCGAAAGGGGTTGTCGAGGACGTGATTGTATGGGTCAAGGACTTCTATTTCCCGGTCGTCTTTTTGGTGCTCGACATGGAAGTCCCTGAAAAATTACAGAACACACCCATAATCTTAGGCAGACCTTTCTTAGCTACGACTAAGGCAAACATTGATTGTGACACGGGATGTATGGAAATCGCCTTCGGGGACAGGAAAATGCAATTGGATATCTTCCGGGTGACAAAGTCTTTTGATTGCGATTGCGTTAAGGAACATGATCCTGTGGAAACTCTGATCGAGGAATGCTTCACCCTTAGTTCTGTCTCAGACCACCAAACCTGTAATGACTGTTCTGACCGGTCACCATCACTACCCGTAGACCTCTATAAGGCTGAGTACCATCACACAACACCATTTGAGGAGATCGATGTTGATCAACTCCCGCCCTTTCCCTTTCCATCAACTATGGTTCCACCCACACCTGAACTTAAACCACTGCCCAAGAACCTCAAGTATGTCTTCCTGGGACCTGACCAGACCTTCCCAGTGATTATTAATTCTCATCTAACCAAGGATCAGGAACTCAGGTTGACTGCGACCCTTTTAGAACATTGGGCCGCCATTGGTTGGACCATCTCTGACTTAAGAGGAATTAGCCCCACCTATTGCACCCATAAGATTTACCTGGAAGACGGGGCACGACCCTCCCGTCAGATGTAGAGACGTTTAAACCCGAACATGCGGGAGGTCGTGAAGAAATAAATTATCAAATGGCTTGACACCGACATCGTCTATCCTATCTCCGATAGCCCCTGGGTGATCCCCACTCAAGTGGTTCCAAAGAAAGCTGGGCTCACCGTTGTCACCAATGATCATGGCGAATCCATCCCCACCCGCACCACCACCGCATGCCGGGTGTGTATTGATTATAGGAAGCTCAATGAAGCCACTAAGAAGGATCATTTCCCCTTGCCATTCATTGACTAAATCCTTGAAAGATTGGCAGGGCAGAAGTATTTTTGCTTCCTAGATGGATATTTAGGATATAACCAAGTCGCAATTGCTCCGAAGGATTAAGAAAAGATCACATTCACTTGCCTGTATGGCACGTTTGCATTCCGTCGAATGCTGTTCGGGTTATGCAACGCACTTGCGACCTTCCAGCGTTGCATGCTAGCCATTTTTTCAGAAATGGTGGGTGAATACTTAGAGTTCTTTATGGATGATTTCTCTATATTCGGGAATTCATTCGAACATTGTTTGAGCAACTTGGAGAAAATCCTGAAACGATGTATCAAGGTTAATCTGGTGTTGAGTTGGGAAAAGAGCCATTTTATGGTTCAAGAAGGAATTATCCTTGGTCACATCTATCGCATAGGGGCATCGAGGTAGATCGAGCTAAGGTTGATTTGATTTCCAAACTTCCTCCACCTAGCTCGGTCCGACAGATTCACTCATTCCTAGGACATGTTGGCTTCTACCGAAGGTTCATTAAAGACTTTTCCAAGCTTTCCAAACCCTTGACCGACCTTCTAGCCAACGACGCCATATTCCACATGTCTTATGATTGCATCCAGGCTTATCACACCCTTCGGGACTTAGTCTCCACCCCACCTGTACTACAACCCCCAGACTGATCCCAGGACTTTGAGATTATGTGTGATGCATCAGATTTTGCCATAGGCGCTGTCCTGGGACAATGGCAAGATAAGAAGCCCGTGGTGATCTACTACGCGAGCAAAACGTTGGACGAGGCCCAACGAAATTATACGGTCACAGAGAAAGAGCTGCTCGCTGTAGTCTTTGGACTTGAAAAGTTTCAATCGTACTTGCTGGGATCCCACGTGACAATTTACACTGACCATTCAGCCATACGGCACCTGTTGGCCAAGAAGGATGCAAAGCCTAGGCTCATCAGATGGATCCTGCTTTTGCAAGAATTTGACCTGGAAATCCGAGACAAGGCCGAATCAAAGAATGTGGTGGCTGACCACTTGTCTAGACTTCATCCAGACCACATTGGACCCTCCCCACCTCTATCTGACGCCTTCCCTAATGAACACATCCTGGCTGTGCAAGACAAGAGAATGCCATGGCATGCTGACTATGTCAACTACCTGGTTGTAGGACAAACCCCGCTGATGAGAACCTCATCATGAGCCATAACTATCTCATTTTGACCTAATACAAAGGATAAAAGCTCCTACATAACTCAAGGAAAGGCTTAACTCAGAGAATTCTGAGTTTAAGGAGAAAACAAGTCATAAGGGGTAAAAATGCAATTTTACCAGTATAATCTGCATACAGGGTAATTCAGGGCCCAAACATAGGTCAAAGCAACTTAATAAGAATAAAAGTGGGATGAGATGATCTAGCAAGGGCTACAGCAATTCCAAGGAACTAAATGATAATCTGTAACCCTAAAACAACCCACTTCAATTCACGAGGTTCGAGGCAAAGTAAAAATAGAATAAACCCTCTAAAATTCATAGAAAAATAATCTCTAGGGTTTAGAACCTTCAATTTGGCCTTCAGAACCCATTTTGACCTACATTGAGAACCATGCCCAATTAATAACTTAATTTGGGTTTTCGTATAAATTGACCGGTCAAACAAGGTTTAATATAGAAATGAAATTCACCATCAGATTCCTTGGGTCCTAATTAGTCATGTATAAAAACTTGAGCCTAAGAAGAAACCTCCTTGACCAACTTTACACTTTGGTCCTCATATATTTACTTTTTGGCCCTCAACTTTTGAACCCTCTCATTTTGGCCCCTAACTCTCCTTCGTTCTTTGCGTTCAGGTCCCCCCTGCAAAACCTGCCAGCACCATGCTCCGGCGACCTTGCGCGGAGCATGGCGCCGCGCAGGGTGAGGGGGAGAGCCTGGCAAGTAAACCGAGGGTGCCCTGCGTCGTCAGCCGTCGCAGGGACACCCCCCTGGTCACTGTAACCCACCATACCGGCCGTACGAACGCACGGACGGTATGGGTTTCCATCTCCGGCGTCCTCCGGCGAGGGAGACACGTCGTCTCCCTCCGCCTTCCTCCCTGATTCGATCCCTATAAATACCCCCGTCGCTCCACCGTTCTTCCCAGCTCGGATCTGACGGAGAAAACCCCCAACTTTCCTCTCCTCTCACTCCGGCAGACGCCCACCAGCTCCGGCGGTTCCTCCTCCTCCTCCTCTTCGCTCTGCCGCAATACCAGCAGCAGAGACTTCTTCCCCTGCTCTTCCCGCGCCATGCCGCACCCAGCTGGCGCCTCTCCGGCTCTCTGCTCGCCGCCGCCCCTTCCCCTGGGCATCTTCTTCTCCGGCGACAGTCGATACGACTGTCGCCCTGCCCCGGCCCCTTTCGTCTCCGTAGCTAGGTCAGAACTCCTCCCCATCTCCCCCTCTTTCTTTTCCTCACTGTCTTTTATTTGATTAAACCCTCGACCGCTCCTGTCCACCGTCACCCCCTTCGTCTCCGGCCATCCTCCGGCGAGCCGCTCCCATCACCCCAGCAACCCACACGGCTCGCCGACCACCGCAGAACCTCCGCCTCCTCACCCTGATCAACCCCCGCCCTTCCACTTCCCCCACATCACCCTCTGCAACCCCACCGAACAAACCCATCCTCCGACCCCCAGTCCGACCTAGGGCAGCCCTTGCACGCCGCCCCACGCCTCGCCACCACCCACACGAGCTTCGCCGCACTCTGGCGAGGCTCCCGGCACCTTCTGATTAGGCCGAGAGGCCGTTTTGCTGTGAACAGGCCACCCGACCTCCGCCGCCATTGCCGTGCAGAAGGAGCTGCTTCCGCCTGCAGCTGCAGGCGCGCCACGCCCAGCGCCACGCCCAGATTCGACTCCCAGGCCTTGCGAGGCATTTCGACAAAGTGTCAGGCTAGCAGCTGGGGCGAAGGCCTCGCGTGAAGCCGCGATCGCCCGCTGCTTTCTCCGCTGCGGGCGCTCAATTAGGGTGGGACATTTAGTCCCACCTCGGAAAAGTCTGAAGAGGCGCAGCGGTATAAAGCGAAAAAGTGCTGGAGGCTTACTGCCTCAGCACACGGGGTGAGGTCCCCTTCACCCGCCCGGTTACCCGGTCTCGTCCGCGCTCACGCCCCGCGGATCTGACCCGACCCGACTTAGACTGACCTGCACTCCTCGCCCACCACGCACGCCGGTGGGCCTGGACTCGGGCGCGACCCGTACCCGGCTACCCGGCAGCTCTGGGAGAGCTATCCTATGAGCGGATTCTGTGAGAGAGAGACGGGGAGGGGGAGGGTAGAGTAGGTTTTGCCCTCTAACGTAAACTCTGAAGTGTGCAGGCACAGGTGAAGAAGAAGGACCGCGGAAGAAGAAGAAAGCTGAGGGAGACACTGTAGCAACAAGCGGTTTAAGTTGTCTGATTGGAAAATCAGACGACGTCCTGAAGGGAAAAGAAGAAAGAAGGAGATCTGAAGAACAAAAGAACAAGGAAGAACAACAGAAGAAGGCGAGGCAGAGGAGAACACAGGGAAGAACTGAAAGAAGAAGAGCACGAGAAGAAGATCTGAAGAAAGGAAAAGAAGAAGAACATCACCACTGCAGATAAAGAAGAAGAAGATAACAGAAGATCTGAGACGAGGAGAAGCAAAGTGAAAAGAAGAAAAGACAACAAATTCTTTCTCTCTCTTTCTTCATTTTTGTAAAAGAAACATGTATATCTCTAGAATACAACTTGCTCCCTGAGTTCGACCTCGGGAACTCTTTTATTTTCCGAGTAAAAAATTTATATATTTGAAATGATGGCAATAACTGGCTATACTACAACGCTATAACAATAAAACCCGGTTATCTCTCGAGCACAACGTTTCATTTTGGCGCCGTTGCCGGGGAGCAACGGCTATTCTAGAGGTAAACATTCCTGTTTCTTTTTAATTTCTGATAATCTCCTCTCTTTTGTGCAGAAAACTACAGGAAATCAAGAAGACAAGCAACCGCACGACAACCACTCCGAGGACAGGTAAATTTTTCCTCTCGCTATTAACCCTTAAACTCTAAGGAGGAAGAAAAGAAAAAAAACAAGCAATATAGGGCTAACCTGTCTTCCATACTTAGTAAACATAAAGAGTTGCATGTTTTCAACTCATTAGTCCTGCACACTATTAAGGGTATTTAAGGGCTAACACATTCTTGCTTGAGCCTTAATTACCCAACAAAGAACTAACTGGACCAAGTAGAGCCAACATAAGATTCAACATTAGGGTTTTAGAGACACACTACTTAAATCAAGAATGGAGAAAATCCAAAAGAAGTGTGCCTAAACCATTGATTGAAAATACCTATTCAAAAGGAAACCTAAAACAATTGGCTCTCTAAACACTTGAACCCTAAAAGACAAGACCTAAAAGCTCTCAAAGAAAACAAGAGGTAAGGTTGACCCCTTGGGTCAACCAACCTTAAATTAGGTCACTCTTTACACTTAAAAGACTAAAGTTCAAGTGAAAACCTTAAGCACCCTGATCTTAAAATTGGTAGACTTAAGAGGTCAAGATCCCCATTCTGGTCTACCTGGAACCGCAGTGACAAGAGAGGTCGGGTGGGGGAAACCCTGTAACCCGTGGGGACGCTCTACCGTGTAGGGGTCTTCGCGGGACTCTCCCTCTCTGGCTGCCCAGGTAATTCTCAGGTGGACGATCTTTCTGATCAAGGGGTCCATCTTGCCCGCACCTCTATAGTCACCCAACACATTTTTGGGTGTCTTGATTGGGTCCATCACCTTCTAAACTTACCTCTTCCAACAGTGCATGTACGGAAGGAGGTCCCTAAGACCACCCTTAAGACCTCCTTTAGAAATTCGCTCTCGTCAAGGCCAAGCCTCGACGCCCGTGTTTGTGCAGCAACACCCTCACATTATTCTCTCTTCTGATTCAGAACCAAGTTCTTCTTCCCCCATCATGGCTCAGCCAGTTGAGGAAGAAAATAATCTGGAACACCAGCTCCAGCGACTCAATGACCTCTTCCAAAACTTCGTGCACCCACCACAGCGTCCTATGATGCGGGACCACTACAATCCTGCTGCGGTGGCCATTGAGCCTCGAGTCAGAATCCCGACTAGAGGACCTGATTCTGAATTAAAGCCCAACATGATTCATGCTATACCTAAATTCCATGGGCTTAATTCTGAAGATCCCTTCCAGCACATCAAACAGCTAAAGCATCTGGCCCACACTTTTGGATCAGATGTGCAAAATTGGGATATTCTTCTCATGAAGATGTTCTCCTTTTCTCTTATGGACAAGGCCGCCCATTGGTATCAAACTCAGACCCGGCCGATCAACACTTGGGAAGAACTTCAATCCGAGTTTTTGAAAAAGTTTTTCCCCGTTGGTCGGACCAACGCCTTGCGCCATCAGATTACACACTTCACTCAACAATCAGGAGAACCTCTCCATGAGGCATGGGATCGTTTTCAGGATCTCATGAGAAAGTGCCCCCATCACGGAGTTCCTAAATGGGAACAAGTCCAATCTTTTTACCAGGGACTCCGTGAGGACATTCGCCTTTTCGTCAATGCAACTTGCGGAGGAAACATCATGGGTCAACATGAAGACACCGTATGGGAGATTCTCGAAAACATGTGAGAGAACTCCATCAACAATGACTCCATGGGATTATTCGACAGGACGAATACCCGCGCAGCGACGAATCTTAAGGGAGCACATGAGACGCAGGGCCTGTCCGCATCAGTCGACCTGGAATTAATGGCCAGTCGATTGGACAAGGTCTCAATCATTGAAAAGAAGGTGGATGAGCTGACTCAGCACTTGCAGCGAGCCACCTCCGCACGTAACTCCTTTGCACAACCTCCTTCCACACAGGAGACTGTGCAGAACATCCTCCACCGACCTTCCCCTGGGATGGATCCATATCCATCCCCATCTGATTCTTGGATCGGAGGATCATCCGATCCTTTCTACACCAGCCGGGGGAACTCCATTCCCCCTTTCCCTGATTCTCAGGAGGTTCCTCAGACCTGCGAGGACCTCAACGCCATCCAGAACGACCCATTCTCCAACACTTACAACCCTGGATGGCGAAACCATCCCAATTTTCAGTGGGCGGGAAATTCCCAAACCCAAAAACCACCTTTTCAGTCCCGCCCACAGCCCTCTCGTCATTACCAGCCGCCTCAGCCTCGGCCCAACCCTACTCATCCATCAGGGCCAAATCAGGATCAAATGTCCCTAATCCTTCAGACTCTGGCTGACATTCAAAAAACGAATGCGGCTATTCAAAAACAGCACAAGGACGAGCTTACAGAAGTTAAAACTCAACTGGCCCAGTTGGCAAATTCTCGCCAGCCAGGCACACTCCCTTCCCAACCTCTTCTTAACCCAAATAACGTGCCAACCCAGAAGCGCGTTATGAATCCAAATTTAGGCCACTCTCAATGGATTTATCAGGCCCCTACTGCTCCATCTCCAGACGAGATGGAAGCCTCAACTTCTTATGCGGGATTTCAGCAGCAGCCACCCCTCTTACCAAACCCAAACCAAAATCAGGCCGGATTAAATTCTGTAACAACACGTAGTGGTAAAACAACTCAAGACCCGCATTATCCAAACCACTCCAAGCCTGATAACCATGACCCTAGGATAGTTATCCAAGATACCGCTGTTCCGGATCCACAACCTGGACCTATCCTAGAAGAACCAACCAAGATCCCGTTTCCCGAGGCCTTGACCAAGGGAAAGAAGACCACCAAACCCGTGGCCCCTGAGGAGGACCTGGTCAAGCTCTTTGAGCAGGTCCACATAAACATCCCCTTGATGGATGCAATCCGCCACGTACCAGCTTACGCACGATTTCTAAAGAATATATGTACACCCCAGCGTAAGCCGCGAACCAAGGGAGGGAGCCCAATTGTTCTGTCAGAGCAAGCCAGCTCTGTAATCCTTAGTAGACTCCCACCCAAGGCAAAAGATCCTGGGACTCCCCTGATTTCCTGTAAGATAGGTGGTACCCAATTTGATAGAGCATTGTTAGACTTGGGTGCATCCATAAACCTGATACCCACATCCTTACTTGACCATCTAGAAGAATCTGAGCTAAAACCAACCGTGGTGACATTACAATTAGCAAATCGATCTATAAAGTCACCAAAAGGGATTCTCGAGGATGTTATCGTAAGAGTGCGGGATTTCTATTTTCCAGTGGACTTTATAGTCTTAGATATGGATGCACCTGAGAACCCTAGGGATACACCAATCATTCTAGGGAGACCTTTCTTGGCTACTGCTAGAGCCAACATCAGCTGTGAGGAGGGCCAAATAGAGCTTAAGTTTGGAGATCAAACACTGAAAATTGATATATTTAAGGCCCAACAAGGAATTAATTGCGGCGTCATCGAACAAATTTGTGACATCAAGACTTTGGTTGATGAATCACACCTCCAGAATGACTCGATTATGCCTCATCAACCACAGAAGGATCTTGACCCGCAAACAGAGGAGTCGAATCCAGATATGAACAACCTAGTAACTCCCACCCTTGAACCTCACATCTATACTGAACCACCCGCTGCTGCTGATAACCCCATCCTCGAACTGAAACCCCTTCCTGCTCACTTGAAATACGTCTTTTTGGGTTCTAATCAGACCCTTCCTGTGATTATCAATTCCAACCTCAGTCCTGAACAGGAATCCCGTCTGATTGTTGTCCTCTAGCAACATCGCAGAGCCATTGGATGGACTCTCAATGATTTGACTGGAATAAGTCCCTCTTATTGTACTCATCATATCTATTCAGAAGAGGGCACACGACCTTCTCGTGAAATGCAGAGACGCTTAAACCCCAATCTGCAGGAGGTCGTGAAAAAGGAGATCATCAAGTGGTTAGATGCCGGAATCATCTACCTGATCTCCGATAGTCGTTGGGTGAGCCCAATTCAGGTCGTGCCCAAGAAGGCAGGACTCACCACTATAACGACTGAGACCGGAGAAATCATTCCTACCCGATTAGCCAACTCGTGGAGAGTCTGTATAGATTACCGCCGACTAAATTCCTCCACGAAGAAGGATCATTTCCCACTACCCTTCATTGATCAAATTCTCGAAAAACTTGCGGGAAATAGGTTCTTCTGCTTTCTTGACGGGTACTCCGGTTATAACCAGGTGGCAATCCATCCTGAGGACCAAGAAAAGACCACGTTCACCTGCCCCTTCGGAACTTATGCTTTCCGAAGGATGCCTTTCGGTCTTTGCAATGCACCCGCTACTTTTCAGCGATGCATGCTTGCCATATTCTCAGATATGGTAGGTGATTATCTGGAAGTCTTCATGGATGACTTTTCAGTTTTCGGAGCATCATTCGACGATTGCCTCCAACACTTGGTCCAGATACTCAGGCGGTGCATCGATGTGAATTTGGTTCTTTCTTGGGAAAAGAGCCATTTCATGGTGCCTGAGGGAATTGTCCTGGGACACTCAATTTCGGAGAAAGGTATCCAAGTGGATCGAGCTAAGGTTAATCTGATTTCTCACCTTCCTATGCCTAGCTCGATCAGGGACATCCGTTCCTTTTTAGGGCATGTCGGTTTTTATCGACGATTTATCCCTGATTTTTCAAAAATCGCGTGCCCCCTGACCACTCTTCTCTCCAAGGATGTTCCTTTCGAAATTTCTAAGGAATGCACTCAAGCATTTGAAATCCTGCGTGACCGAGTCACCCAAGCCCCGATCCTACAGTCCCCTGATTGGTCTCAATCCTTTGAGATCATGTGCGATGCATCCGACTTCGCTGTAGGAGCGGTTTTGGGACAGAAAATTGACAAGAAACCTGTGGTCATTTACTACGCCAGCAAAACACTCGATGAGGCTCAGCGTAACTATACGGTTACTGAGAAAGAGCTGCTAGCTGTAGTATTTGCCCTAGAAAAGTTCAGATCGTACCTTCTGGGTTCCCGTGTCATCATATACTCGGATCACACAGCTGTGAGGCATCTCCTTGCAAAGAAGGACGCGAAGCCTCGATTAATCCGATGGATCTTGCTGTTGCAAGAATTTGACCTTGAGATTCGCGACAAAGCGGGAAAGCAAAATGTGGTAGCTGATCACTTGTCCCGTCTTCCTTCTGAAATAATTAACCCTTCCGGACCCATCACTGAGCATTTTCCCGATGAGCACCTGCTGACTATTGGTACTAGCCTTCCATGGTTTGCTAATGTAGTAAATTACTTGGCATCTCATCAGATCCCGTCCGATTGGCCGAAGGCCAAGAAAGATAAATTACGCTCCGATGCCAAGTATTACATTTGGGAAGACCCGTACCTCTTCCGCATAGGTGCCGATCAGATCATCCGGAGATGTGTCCCGGAAGGGGAATTCAACAATATCCTCTCTTTCTGCCATGACCAGGCATGCGGTGGCCATTTCGCCGGGCATAAAACCGCATCAAAAGTCCTCCAGTGCGGCTTTTACTGGCCCACGCTGTTCAAAGACGCATACAATCACTGCAAGGCATGCAGTCGTTGCCAGACTTTGGGCAACATGAGCCATCGCGACATGATGCCTATGCAACCGATTCTAGTATGCGAAATCTTTGATGTTTGGGGGATTGATTTTATGGGCCCCTTTCCTATTTCGGATGGTTTCGAATACATTCTGTTGGCTGTGGACTACGTGTCCAAATGGATCGAAGCCATACCGACCCGAACCTGTGATCACAAAATCGTTCTCAAATTCATTCATCAACACATTTTCTCAAGGTTCGGGATTCCTCGTGCAATAATCTCTGATGGGGGGACCCATTTCATAAATGCTCAGTTTAGGTCACTGATGACCAAATACGGGGTGTCTCACCGAATCTCTACTCCTTACCACCCCCAAACTAATGGTCTAGCTGAGCTGTCTAATCGGGAGATCAAGAAAATCCTGCAAGTCACTGTTCGACCTGACAAGAAGGACTGGTCGTCCCGACTTCCGGAAGCACTGTGGGCCTATAGGACCGCCCACAAGACCCAATTGGGCATGTCTCCCTTTAGACTGGTGTACGGAAAGGCATGCCACCTTCCCGTAGAGCTGGAGCATAAAGCCTATTGGGCAGTACGGAACTGTAATCTAGATCTTTCCAAGGCTGGGACCCACAGAAAACTCCAAATCAGCGAGATCGATGAATTACGCCTAGACGCGTACGAGAACTCGCAAATCTACAAGGAGCGGGTTAAAGCCTTCCACGACAAACACATCTCGAGAAAGATCTTTCATCCTGGTCAAAAGGTCCTACTCTTTGATGCCCGACTAAAACTCTTCCCAGGAAAACTGAGATCCAAGTGGGTCGGACCATATTTGGTCCGACAGGTTTTTGGAAATGGAGCAATCGAAATCAGTCCACTCAGCCACGATTCTGAACCTTTCATCGTGAACGGTCAGAGACTCAAGCCGTTCATTGATGTAACTTCTACTGATTTGCCTGAAGCATCTTATATCCTCCTTTCCCCTTGAGCTTATTGCGCCCAGCCGATGGCGTAAAACTCAGCGCTTAACGGGAGGCAGCCCGTCATTCTCTTTGAAAACCTGAAACTTGTTCTGACACCTTTTTGCACTTGAGGTTCACCCTTATAGACAGCCGACCCCACCTCAGATGCTTGCATCTGGGATTAGAAATCGTCCGCAAAAATTCAACCCGACCCATCCACTCATCCAAATTTCTGTCATAAGGAATGAACTAAGTTAAATAAAAACCCCCTAGGTTACAATGAGGACATTGCAAATCTTAGGCATGGGGGGGGGTATGAAAGTGCAAAACTTGTAAGAAAAGGTTTCAAACAAAAAAATTCACATATGCCAAAAACACCATAAAAATTAAAAATTTTTCGAAAAAGAATAAAAGGAGAAAAGAAACAAAATAAAAAGGAGCACAAAATTATGAGAAAAGGTGATAGTCATTAGTAAGGAACTAAGGAATTAACCTAAGTTCTAGACCTCATTCAAGAAAATAACTGAAAAGTGCACAATGAGATTAGTAAGAATGCAAACCTTAGGCATTCTTGAATAGACTCTTAGTACCCATTAAGATCTGGACACTCCTCAAGAGGTTGAGGAAAATGAAAAGCTGAAGTATTAGGTCTAAGGCTTAGGGAGTATTTGGCCTCGTTAACTAATTTTTGGTTTACGGGACTCAGTAACCTAAGCACCCTAACCTCACACACAGCCTAGTTCAGTAAGCGTAAAAATCAGAATCACGCAAAAGCGTCGCAAAATTCTGAAAAGAACACCTAGAATAGGAGCGGCCGATCAACACAAGTTGATTTGGACGAGTTCCCAGTGCAGAGAGGCGGGAAATCCCCTCAAAGATGCGTAACAAAATATCATCTCCTCGGTGCTTGTCTCTTAGGATATTTACATATCCTACTGGGGGCATGTAAGCACTCTGCTGGTTCAGATTCCATGGATGGCATTATCTCGAAGTGTCAATTGCCAGGGTCTGGATTCAGCCACGGAACACCATGGATGGGATTATCTCGAAATCTCAATAGCCAGGGTTCCGGGGGTTGCCATGGGCGGTGCTATCTCGAAGCATCGATCGCCAGGAACCCTTGAGGATTGATGATGGGAGCAAGGAATCTGATACAGACCGTGTTGAAAAGCCAATCCTAGGCTAGAACTAAAAGAAAAAGAGAGAGAAAACTCTCCAAACAGAAAAACTTTCTATCTCTCTCTTACAAAACGCACTGCGAACTGAGCCAGGGCTAAAATCATTTCAAGCACGGGTGCTTTAACCACAAAGTCCAATAAACCTTAGGTTAGTTCTTGTGGACCTTAAAAACCTTTGCTAAAGACTGAGGCTAAGGCTAGACAGATTTGGATCTTGATTGGTACTAGAGTACCTTTTAGGCCTATGGTCAGCATTCTAACCTAATCTATGCTCAAATAAAAAAGGCACTTATCTAAAACTATTAAAAACTTCATGGTCTAGAACAAGGGTTGAAACCTTAAGTTTTTGCTAAGGGACTAGCAAAAGCTAGGCATGGGGGTATGATGAGAACCTCATCATGAGCCATAACTAGCTCATTTTGACCTAATACAAAGGATAAAAGCTCCTACATAACTCAAGGAAAGGCTTAACTCAGAGAATTCTGAGTTTAAGGAGAAAACAAGTCATAAGGGGTAAAAATGCAATTTTACCAGTATAATCTGCATACAGGGTAATTCAGGGCCCAAACATAGGTCAAAGCAACTTAATAAGAATAAAAGTGGGATGAGATGATCTAGCAAGGGCTACAGCAATTCCAAGGAACTAAATGATAATCTGTAACCCTAAAACAACCCACTTCAATTCACGAGGTTCGAGGCAAAGTAAAAATAGAATAAACCCTCTAAAATTCATAGAAAAATAATCTCTAGGGTTTAGAACCTTCAATTTGGCCTTCAGAACCCATTTTGACCTACATTGAGAACCATGCCCAATTAATAACTTAATTTGGGTTTCGCATAAATTGACCGGTCAAACAAGGTTTAATATAGAAATGAAATTCACCATCAGATTCCTTGGGTCCTAATTAGTCATGTATAAAAACTTGAGCCTAAGAAGAAACCTCCTTGACCAACTTTACACTTTGGTCCTCATATATTTACTTTTTGGCCCTCAACTTTTGAACCCTCTCATTTTGGCCCCTAACTCTCCTTCGTTCTTTGCGTTCAGGTCCCCCCTGCAAAACCTGCCAGCACCATGCTCCGGCGACCTTGCGCGGAGCATGGCGCCGCGCAGGGTGAGGGGGAGAGCCTGGCAAGTAAACCGAGGGTGCCCTGCGTCGTCAGCCGTCGCAGGGACACCCCCCTGGTCACTGTAACCCACCATACCGGCCGTGCGAACGCACGGACGGTATGGGTTTCCATCTCCGGCGTCCTCCGGCGAGGGAGACACGTCGTCTCCCTCCGCCTTCCTCCCTGATTCGATCCCTATAAATACCCCCGTCGCTCCACCGTTCTTCCCAGCTCGGATCTGACGGAGAAAACCCCCAACTTTCCTCTCCTCTCACTCCGGCAGACGCCCACCAGCTCCGGCGGTTCCTCCTCCTCCTCCTCTTCGCTCTGCCGCAATACCAGCAGCAGAGACTTCTTCCCCTGCTCTTCCCGCGCCATGCCGCACCCAGCTGGCGCCTCTCCGGCTCTCTGCTCGCCGCCACCCCTTCCCCTGGGCATCTTCTTCTCCGGCGACAGTCGATACGACTGTCTCCCTGCCCCGGCCCCTTTCGTCTCCGTAGCTAGGTCAGAACTCCTCCCCATCTCCCCCTCTTTCTTTTCCTCACTGTCTTTTATTTGATTAAACCCTCGACCGCTCCTGTCCACCGTCACCCCCTTCGTCTCCGGCCATCCTCCGGCGAGCCGCTCCCATCACCCCAGCAACCCACACGGCTCGCCGACCACCGCAGAACCTCCGCCTCCTCACCCTGATCAACCCCCGCCCTTCCACTTCCCCCACATCACCCTCTGCAACCCCACCGAACAAACCCATCCTCCGACCCCCAGTCCGACCTAGGGCAGCCCTTGCACGCCGCCCCACGCCTCGCCACCACCCACACGAGCTTCGCCGCACTCTGGCGAGGCTCCCGGCACCTTCTGATTAGGCTGAGAGGCCGTTTTGCTGTGAACAGGCCACCCGACCTCCGCCGCCATTGTCGTGCAGAAGGAGTTGCTTCCGCCTGCAGCTGCAGGTGCGCCACGCCCAGATTCGACTCCCAGGCCTTGCGAGGCATTTCGACAAAGCGTCAGGCTAGCAGCTGGGGCGAAGGCCTCGCGTGAAGCTGCGATCGCCCGCTGCTTTCTCCGCTGCGGGCGCTCAATTAGGGTGGGACATTTAGTCCCACCTCGGAAAAGTCTGAAGAGGCGTAGCGGTATAAAGCGAAAAAGTGCTGGAGGCTTACTGCCTCAGCACACGGGGTGAGGTCCCCTTCACCCGCCCGGTTACCCGGTCTCGTCCGCGCTCACGCCCCGCGGATCTGACCCGACCCGACTTAGACTGACCTGCACTCCTCGCCCACCACGCACGCCGGTGGGCCTGGACCTGGGCGCGACCCGTACCTGGCTACCCGGCAGCTCTGGGAGAGCTATCCTATGAGCGGATTCTGTGAGAGAGAGACAGGGAGGGGGAGGGTAGAGTAGGTTTTTCCCTCTGACGTAAACTTTGAAGTGTGCAGGCACAGGTGAAGAAGAAGGACCGCGGAAGAAGAAGAAAGCTGAGGGAGACACTGTAGCAACAAGCGGTTTAAGTCGTCTGATTGGAAAATCAGACGACGTCCTGAAGGGAAAAGAAGAAAGAAGGAGATCTGAAGAACAAAAGAACAAGGAAGAACAACAGAAGAAGGCGAGGCAGAGGAGAACACAGGGAAGAACTGAAAGAAGAAGAGCACGAGAAGAAGATCTGAAGAAAGGAAAAGAAGAAGAACATCACCACTGCAGATAAAGAAGAAGAAGATAACAGAAGATCTGAGACGAGGAGAAGCAAAGAGAAAAGAAGAAAAGACAACAAATTCTTTCTCTCTCTTTCTTCATTTTTGTAAAAGAAACATGTATATCTCTAGAATACAACTTGCTCCCTGAGTTCGACCTCGGGAACTCTTTTATTTTCCGAGTAAAAAATTTATATATTTGAAATGATGGCAATAACTGGCTATACTACAACGCTATAACAATAAAACCTGGTTATCTCTCGAGCACAACGTTTCACCCGCCCAGCTGGTCCAGACAGCAACAGGACAGGTTCTTGGCTGAGGCCAAGCACTATTTCTGGGATGATCCCATGCTATTTCGCCTCTGTGCTGACCAGATCATCAGGAGGTGTATCCCCGAAGATGAAGTTCAGAGTGTGCTTTCCTTCTGTCATGACCAGGCTTGTGGTGGCCACTTCTCTGGAAAGAAAACAGCTGCAAAGGTTTTGCAGTTTGGATTTTACTGACTGTCCCTATTTAAGGATGCACACAACTTTGCCAAGACTTGCTCACGCTGCCAAACGCTGGGGACAATGACCAAGAAAGATATGATTCCCCTCCAGCCCATTTTGATTGTCGAAATCTTCGACGTTTGGGGTATCGATTTTATGGGCCCCTTTCCACCATCCAACGGCTTCGAGTACATCTTGGTCTCGGTAGACTATGTTTCCAAATGGATTGAAGCCATCGCCACTCGCCGCTGCGATCACAGGACTGTCATGGACTTTGTTAAGAACATCTTTTCCCGGTTTGGAATACCCAAGGCCATGATCAGTGATGGTGGAAGCCATTTTATCCATTCCCAATTCCGTGCCCTACTTAGAAAATATGGGGTGAACCACCGCATTGCTACCCCGTATCATCCACAAACAAATGGGCAAACCGAGGTCTCAAATAGACAAATCAAGAACATTTTACAGAATTGGAACACCGGGCTTACTGGGCTGTCAAGCAATGTAACATGGATTCCCAGTTAGCCGGTGCGCAGAGGATGCTCCAATTATCTGAGCTCGAAGAAATTCGTCGGGATGCCTTTAACAATAGTCGACTGTATAAGGAGAAAATGAAAGCCGTCCACGACCGACTCATTCATAGAAAAACCTTTCAGCCTAACCAGCAAGTCTGGCTGTTTGACGCCCGCCTAAAACTCTTCCTGGGGAAACTCAGGTCCAAATGGACAGGACCATTTCGGGTGGTTAAGCCCTACTCTAATGGGATGGTTGAAATCGTTGATCCTAACACTAGGCACACTTTTACAGTTAATGGTCAAAAATTAAAGCACTTCCTGGCCTAGGTTTCCCCAAAGGAGAGTGTCACCCTCGTTGAGGGATGACACGGAGCACCGCCCAGCTGGAGGCGTTAAACTCAGCGCTTCCTGGGAGGCAACCCAGAGGATTCAGACTGATCCGGTATTTTATGTCACTCAGGTACTATCTTTTTGAACCCTTATGCATCCATGTACTTGCCAATGAGGACATTATCCAACTTAAGCATGGGGGGTGGTAAATTGCATATTCCTAGCTCATTTAATCAGTCTGAATAAAATAAAATAAAATAAAAAATTAAATTTAGGAAGAAAACTTAGGCATTAGAAACTTGTCAATAGTGGGAAATAATACAAAAAGAACTTAAACACTTAGACTTTTCAGGCCTTCAGGCTTAATCAGCCTTGATGTCCGTTAAAATATGGATTTAGCTTCAAATCCTTGCAACCTTAAGCTATTCTAATCCACCTACTAAATAAGGTGATAAGTATACGACTTATCAACTCACCCTCTAACTCAGAAAAACTTTGAGTCTAAGCATCTGCACACATTTTTGCACAGACTCACTCCTCGGAGATTTTGACAGAAATTGGGTAGCTAATGAACTCTCTAGGGTGGTAT
Organism: Thalassia testudinum; assembly: GCA_037157565.1. Lineage (NCBI taxonomy): Eukaryota > Viridiplantae > Streptophyta > Magnoliopsida > Alismatales > Hydrocharitaceae > Thalassia > Thalassia testudinum. The sequence continues at coordinate 156,009,116 of JAZHRO010000031.1, forward strand.
GGCTGGCAAGTTGTCGTGGGTAACAGCCCATTGGCAGGTTGTCCAGAACCCAGCCACGGACCATTTCTTATTCATTGCCTCTAGGTACATTTGAGATCAGGGAAGCCACCTATGAAAAAAAAAAGGGAGAAGAAAAGAAAATAAACCACACTTCACCGCAGGAGTATGGCTGGCAAGTGATCGTGGGTAATAGCCCATTGGTCGGTTGTCTAGCGCCCAGCTCAATAACTGCACAAAAAGAACCAAAACACTTAAGGAAGAAGCGGGGAAGTAGTACAAGCCGGGGAGATATACAGTGGAAAAATCCTTGTGTTGACCCCAATTAAAACAAACGTAGGGAGAAAGCTACCAATCGAACAAATATACCTTCAGGCAAATATATTTCCTTTTCCGATCACCTAGGGGTGTAGAAACCCAAAGTCAAGCTGAATTACCGTTTAGTGAGTCTATCACAATCTTCACACCAAGATGCTTAGCACTTAGGGTTTTGATTGAGTTTTGGGTGGGTTGGGTAGCCGTAAAAAGTTACCAACCCACACTGAATTCCGAAAAAATTCTAAAAATATATATATATATACATATACATATACATATGTATAGTTATATACATTAAGCAAGGATTCGGGCGATTCGTATTTTAGCAGACACTCAGGTGCTACTTAGTCTTTGTAGATTAAGATCCTGGTATATTTCCTCCTATTGACAAGTGACGAAGTGTCTAAGTAATTACTTCTTAAATTCTGAAAGAAAATAAAGGCTAGAATAAACCTTGCTAGGGACTAGCAAGGAGTAAGCATGGGGGTATGATAACACTGCACAAAGGGGTGATAATTCTGTTAAATAGGGCCCATCTTAAGAATAAAAGGCACAACATAAGTAGAATGGGAGCATTGCATGCATCATATATCAAGATTGCTCATAAAACTGTATTAATGGCCATTTGTGTAAGCACTTGTCAAAGCAAGCCTCAGATGAGCAATCGGACCACACAGATGGATTAAGAACGACGAACGGCGTCCAACGAACTCAAGATCGGCCAAATCCGACATCTGGAGCTCCTACAATGGGGCCAAGAAGTTCTGACGGTTGATCTGATGATCAACAGCCCTTGTTGCACCACATCACCCCTGCTCCATCACACGCCACTCTTCCTTCAGCTGAGATCAAATCTCGGCCGTCGATCTTTGATTGGATGGCCGAGAACTGCCGCCCGCCTGCAATCGCCACAACAAAGCACGGGCGTGGCACAACGGTTAGCACGCACGCCCGCATGCACCCGACGTGGGTTCGAGCCGCGCGGTGCGTAAAATTGAAGATGGAGCGCGCGGAAAAATTGGGCCGCCCGATCAGCAGCGGGCGGCCAAGATCGCACCAAGCAGCGCACCCTCAGATCGCGAGCGCCCACGCACGCGGGCACATCGGGCGACGACGCCCGCGCACACGCGTGCCCGAGGCGGGATCCAAGCGCATCCAAGGGAAGATCTTAGCCGTCCGATCTTCGATCGGACAGCTCTCACGCAGCAGCCGCGGATCGGGCGTGAAGAACGGTGCGGGCAGTTGACCGACGGGCTGGAGGGCTTCACCAACGCTTTTGGAATGGTTTTAGCGATGTCCCGAACATCGCTAAAGCCCCTTCTTCTTTTAAAAGCCCTTCTCCCTATTTAAACCCCCTTCAACCACTCATTTAAGGCATTCACTTCCCTTGCAACTACTCTACCCCTCTCTTAGCTAGCTTTAGGTCCTCTTGTAATCGCCGGAGACGACGAGCCGCCGACGAAGCATCCTCCACCGCCGTGGCTGCCTCGCCGCTCTCCCCCTTCTCTCTCTCTTCCTTTCTTTTAAGCTTTCCTTTACTTTTGTTTGGGCATGTATTTAATGTTGTAAGCTATGAACTAAAGTTGCATGATTAATGAAGTACTTTCCATTCAGTTGTTTATTTTAATTCCTGTTTAAGTTGCATGATCAAGCAAAAAACAGCTCTAACCCTAATCTCTCTCTCGCTTTTCAAACCACACCTTTCGCAAACAAAACTCCGTGCTTTCCGTGACAACAAGTGATAAGCAAAATTCGATTTTCACGCCTCCCTGAGACCGACACTCGAACTCACCTCCATTTTTTTACTTTAAAACCAACGTTGCAAGTGCGACTATAACGACACTTCTTAACACACATGCACAAGCGCATGCCATTGACTCGAGGATCACTTCCATCTTCCACCTTCACCACCATGCCTGGAGCTTGCACTATGCACTCGACGCGCATGTGGCCTCACGCTGTCCATCCTCAACTTGCCCTCGTCGTGGTAGTGCATGATGACAACGTACACCACTTCCATCAACTCCATCACTACCCCTCCACTCCCCTTCATCTTCTTCTGTAACCTTCACAAAGAACCCACCTCCATCACCTTCTCCACAAAGAACCCATCACTGCCGCCTCCACGCTCGCCATTCAACCCCCCTTCCCTCACTCTGCCTACATCACCACCACACACCACCACCTTCTCTTCTTCCTTGTCTTTTTCTTTTCTTTCTCTCCTTCCTCATCTTCCCACCCTTCCTCCCACTGTTCATCTCCTTCCCCCACGAAGAACCTAAAGCTGCCACCTTCACCGCCACCTCAATAGCCCATCGTTCGATCTTCCTCCTTGCCACCAACACCACCATCGTGTTCCATTGTCCACGCCACCAATTGGCAGCTCAACCACCGCCCACGGCCTCATTGCCAACGACCGTTCCACAAAATTGACCGGCCATTTCCAGCTGCCTCAGGATGTGCCTCCACCACCATCAAGCTCGCCACCCTCTATCGAACCTGCCGCTGTCCACCGTTCCACTGGATGTTCCCCCCATGCACAAGCGAGTGCGAGAGCTCGCATGCTTTGTTTTTCTACACTTACCCACCTATTAATTTTTCTATCTATTTTTTGATTGAGAATCAATGTAGATTTATTAGTATTTTATTTAATTTGTTTGTTTATCTATGTTGCTCTCTATCTCTCACGTCTCTCTTTGCTTTTATCTCTCTCTTCTCTTAATATGATTCCATACATATTTTCAAGACCATAATTTTCTCATTTCATGTGTGAACAGTAGTTATTGATATATTTGTGAGTTTTATTGGGTGTGTTCCTCTATGTGAATACGACCTAATCTTCATGGTTTTCTACCACACAAAAATAGGACACATTATTTGATTCCTATCTATTTAAACGAAAATCTCACGATCACTAAGCATCTGTGCTTGTGGTGTTAATTTTTCCAATGGACAATAAGGTAAAAACTTTACTTTCTTAGAAGCACTAAACTACCCTTTACTTTTTCAAACCTTGTCTTTGAATTTGCCTTGCCATAGATTAGTAGCTTTTACCTTCTATTTTTCCATCTCGAGATCATTACAAGATTGAAATCAATGTATACCTCCTTGGTTATGTCATTTAACATCTTTCATTTATTTCTTACTACTTAACTTCATTATTTTTTCATTCTTCTTTTTTTCTCTAAATGTGTTTTTTATCTTTTTTTTTGCTTTTCTTCCTCCTACTACACTAGCTCTCTCTCTATTTTCTTTTACTTCATCTTTCATTCATTTTTCTAGGGTAGGTGGCTCTTTCGAATCTAGTTCATAAATGCCTCCTTAATAAGAATCCAGAGAAGATCAATGTGCAAGGCTGAGATTTGAACATCTTACATCTAGAGAGCATACCTAATGCAACATGTTAATCATTGATAAATGCATGATAATTGATGTTAATATGCCTAGATTATGTTGGTTTCCTAGCTAGATGCATTATACATAGTTGCATATTAGGTTTACACCATGCATTTGGCACAAATTTAATTTAAGACTAATTATTGTGTTTGGTCTATTTACAGGATGATGTTGTAATAAAGCTAGAAGGAGCTTAATAAAGAATAAAGTGAAAAGTACAAGACAAGGGACACTTGGCATCACCCAACTCTCTCTACACTTCCACCTTAAGACAACCTATATTTTACCAAAGCCTATGTCCTAAATCTATTTTAGGAAACCAACCTATACATCCTCTACCATTGATCTTCCTGTTGAAGTGGAGAAACATCGCAAAAAGATTTGAGTTTGGAAAACCCATTGTTGTAGTATGATTTGCGAAGAAATTTGTCAACAAATAAATTTTACTGAAACTCGAAAAGAATTTAGGGTCGACCACAAGGAGGTTACATCGATTTGAAATCCGCGATTATATTTTTTTGAAATTTTTGTTTAAAGGCGAGCTACTCACAATGAATCAATAATAAACTAGAGAGAGAGAGAGAACAAAATACTTTTATAAATTGGATAATGTTTTTACAACTAGAAAGTGTGAAATATTACAACTAAAAAGCAGTAAAATCTACTCTAGAAAGCAATAAAAGAGAAGGGAGGTGAGAAATTATCCTCCTCGTCGGCTGCTTAGAGGACAAGCTGGAACGAACGACGTCTGGAAGATGAAGAGCAGAGACGAGAGACGGAGAAGGAAGCTGGAAGAACTGGGGGCGAGGCAGGACGTCGTTGTTGCGGGATCCACTTCCGGAATGGGGGCAAGAAGATGACCGCGGGAGCTCCACGAACAGGATGAGAAGTGGACAAAATTTTTGCTTTTAACTCTAGAGGAGCATCCCGAGTTTGGAACAAGCTTTTTAGAGCTTTGGAGAGGGAGAGAGGTGAAGGAAGGGATGAATGAAATGTGGGGGGGGCGTAGGCATTTTTATAGTTGTAGAGGTTGGGGGCAAATAGGTCATTTTAACCTTAAAACATTAATATAGGGGTCTTTGGTGAAGGATTTAAGTGTCACTAAAGACCCTGAATGTGGCCGTATCTCGCACGCACGTGTTGCCACCTCCTCTTCCTTTGTTTCAATGCCTAAGCATGTTCAGACAACCTCAGTCATCCAATCTTGCGATCGATGGCTGAGATTGCATCGCGCTGAGCCTTCATAACGCCTACCGCGTGCGATCACATGTGCAGAGGTGCGTTTGATCGCGCGTGCGACACTCCTCTCATCTGGGCGCACCACTTGGTGCTCCTATGGCCACTCATATCCAATCTAATGGCCCAATTTAAGCCGCACCCGCTTGTGCCCTCGATTTGAGGCGAGGCAAGGTCGAACCTGTGCCTCCCTCTTCGAGTGAAGGCGTGCGACCACCATGCTGCGTCCACATTTGAGACGCATGGGCGTTTTTGAGGACACGCAACCATGGCCATTGGATGGTGACCCAACAGCTCAGATTTGATAGCCGGTTGAGGAGAGAAAGGGCAACGGTGGGTTCTTGGGCTGGTTGGGCGGCTGGGATGACGCCACATGGCACCATCTTAGCCGTCCATCTTCTATGTCATGTAGATGGTGCCACGAATGTCGGATTGGATCAATTTTTATGCCATTGGGCTATGATCATCTATCCGAACCTATTCGTGTGGTCGAATTTGTCGTCTGAAGAATGGATTTACACCACCTAGCCCCTTGACCTATGATCTTTCTCGGACTGCATCTGATGCTACGGAAGTCCGATCGAGGCAATCTTGGAGTCGTTGAAGTCCGATCATCGCCCTGATCAGATTTGTATGGTTGGATCTTCATTCCAAGGCCCTAATTAAATATTGGCTATCCCTAACCACCAAAAAGAGTAAATTATTATATAATTTATACACTTTGACCTAAATGCATGATAATGCATGTTATGCAATATTTACAATGTATGATGCTTCTACGACACTGAGAATATGCATAAATAAACATTTTAGGCTATTCAGATGCATACACATCACACCCCCATACCTATCTTTTGCTAGTCTCTAGCAAAAACTGTATGCTATTTATAAAAGAATTAGGTCAGATTTCTTGGGCAAAAGTTATTCTTCAACACTAGGAGATTTTTACTGAGGACCTAAACTACAAAGACACAACAACACCTAGGTGTCTGCCAAAATGCAGACCGCCTCAAGCCCTCACCTTATTTAAAGAAGGATCTTTTTCTTCTTTTCTTCTTTTCTAATTTTTTTTTTTGGATTTTTGAGTTTAGGGTTTCGGAGCAGCTTTCTACGGCCACTCAACCCACCCAAAACTCGAAGAGAACCCTATGTTCTAAGCATCTTTATGTGTGAAATGTAATAGACTCATTGATCGACGATTAGAATGGACTTCGGGTTTCTACTCCCCTAGGTGACCTTAAAAGGAAATTCTGCCTAAAGGTGTATCTATTCGACCGGTAGCTTTCTCCCCACTTTTATATTTATGAGGTCAACACAAGGGCAAACCTAATGTATATCTCCCCAGCTTATTCTACTTCTCCGCTTCTTCCTAAGTATTTTGGAATTATACATGCATTTCTTGAGCTGGGATCTAGACAACCTACCAATGGGTTGTTACCTGCGATAACTTGCCAGCTATACTCATGCGGTGAAGTGTGGCTTATTTCTTTTTTTCTTTTCTTTTCTCTTTTTCAATTTTTTTCTTTTCTTTTTGGATATTTTTCTTTTCTCTTTTCTTTCTTTAAGTAGGGGACTTTCCTAATCTAAGATTTACCTAAAGGTAGCAGGAAAAGAATGGTCGTGTGACTAGGCTCTGAACAACCTACCAATGAGCCGTTACCCATGATAACTTGCCAGCCATACCACCTTAGAAGGTTCATTAGCTACCTAATTTCCATTAAAATCATCAAAAAGCGAGTCATTGCAAATAGTGTATAAATGCTTAGACTTAAAAATCTCCTCAAATCAGAGGGTGAGTTGATAAGTCGTGTACTTATCACCTCAACTTATTTAATCAAATTGAAGTAAATTCAGAATGACTAGGACTCGATAAACAAATCCACATTTTAGTGGACACCCAGGCTGATTAAGTCCGAAGACCTGAATGGTCTAAGTGTTCAGATCCTACTTATTATTCCGTAAGGTTGAAAAATCTTAATGCCCAATTATTCTTTCCTAATTCAATTTTTTTAATAAAGAGAAAAATAAGTAGAATTTATAAGAATTCCACAGAGCTGACAAAATGATTCAAAAATGAATCCACCCACCATGCCTAGCTGATGCAATGTCCTCATTGAAAATAAAGTGCATGAGAAGTAGGGTAGAATGAAGAAAATATCAGCTGTATTCCATGATGCTCGGGTAAGCTCTGAGTTAGATTGTACAAGTGCTAAGCTTAATGCTATCAGCTAGGCGAAGTCCAGCCAAAGAATTCACATTAAGGTTAAAGTAATCTTATCAGAGACGTGTTCTGGAATAACACGGTCAACATAAGGTTTCAGACGTTGTCCGTTGACCTTAAAAGAATTACCCGTCTTTGGGTCAAAGATCTCAATGGTTCCGTTGGTAAATATTTGATCGATGATGAATGAGCCATCCCATTTTGATCTAAGCGTGCCAGGAAAGAACTTAAGTCGAGAATCAAAGAGCCAGACCTTTTGGTTTGGCTCAAAGCTCTTGCGAGAAATCAGTTGGTCATGAAGAGCTTTGTTTCGAGCCGTATAGATCTTGGAATTCTCGTATGCATCATTTCTAAGCTCCTCCAACTCAAATAGTTGGAGCTTCCTGGTCTTTCTAGCTAAACTTAGATCAAAGTTGCATTTCTTGATCACCTAGAATGCCTGATGTTCAATCTCTACGAGTAAATGGAGCGCCTTTCCATACACCAGATGAAATGGTGACATGCCGAAAGGTGTTTTATATGCCGTATGGTAGGCCCAAAGAGTGTCCTCAAGCTTTTGAGTCCAATCTTTTCGATCAAGCCTAACCATCTTCTGTAGGATGTTCTTGATCTCCCGGTTGGAGATCTCAACCTGTCTGTTCTTCCGAGGGTGGTAAGGTGTAGAGATTCTGTGATTTACCCCATATTTTGTATTAAACTACAGAACTAGGTATTTGTGAAGTGAGTACCACCATCGCTGATGATGGCCCTCAGAATCCTGAACTAACTGAAGATGTTCTTTTGACGAAATCAATGATCACTTTGTGGTCATTGGTTCGAGTGGGAATAGCCTCGATCCACTTGGACACGTAATCAATAGCAACAAGAATGTACTGGTGTCCAAATGAAGGGAGGAAGGGTCCCATGAAATCGATGCCCCAAATGTCGAAGATTTCAACAGGAAGAATTGGGTTTAGAGGCATCATATCTCTCTTGGTTATGCTCCTAAGTGCCTGGTATCAGGAACACGACCTCGAGAATTCCTGGGCATCCTTGAATAAAGACGGCCAATAAAATCCATATTGAAGTATTTTTGCAGCCATCTTTTTCCCAAAGAAATGTCCACCACATGCAGATGCATGACAGAACTCAAGTATGCTTTGAAATTCATTCTCCGATACACATCAGCGAATAATCTGATCAAAGTTGATGCGATATAGTTTGAGGTCATCCCAGAAGTAATATTTGGCTTCAGATTTGAGTCTATCCCATTGTTGCTTGGTCCAATCCTGGGGGATTTGACCAATAGCCAAATAATTTACTATGTCTCCAAACCAAGGGATTTGGACACCTAAAATTGCCAGAATAGTCTCGTCTAGAAAAGTATTAGTAATCGGAATATCCGGATGAGAAGAATCATTTAGAAGCCTCGAAAGATGATCCACCACTACATTCTGTACCCCAGATTTATCTTTGATTTCAAGATCAAATTCTTGAAGCAGAAGAATCCATCGAATGAACTAGGGTTTAGCATCATTTTTGGCCAAGAGATATCTCAAGGCCGAGTGGTTGGTGAAAATTATGACGTGAGACCCTAAGAGGTAAGCCCTAAATTTTTCTAAAGCAAATACTGCAGCTAGCAATTCCTTCTCAATAACAGTGTAATTCCTTTGGGCCTCGTCCAGAGTTTTGCTAGCGTAGTAGATGACAGAGGGCTTTCTATCGATCTTTTGACCCAAAACAGCCCTGATCGCATAATCAGAAGTGTCGGTCATGATCTCAAATGGGGCTATCCAAACCGGTGGTTGTAACACCAGAGCACAAGTGACTGCCGTTTTAAGAAAATCGAATGCCTTGCGGCATGATTCGTTAAAATCAAACGACGTATCTTTAGTAAGAAGGCTGCTCATAGGGCGAGCAACCTTAGAGAAGTTCTTGATGAACCTGCGATAGAATCCCACATGACCGAGAAATGAGCGGATTTATTTGATAGATGTGGGAGGAGGAAGTTTAGAAATAGCATCAACTTAGCTTTGTCAACTTCAATTCCCTATTAAGAGATTACATGACCCAAGACGATACCTTCTTGTGTCATGAAATGGCTCTTTTCTCAGCTAAGGACCAATCTTGTTTTGATGCATCTTTTAAGGATCAATTCAAGATTAGTCAGGCAAGAATCAAATGAGTCTCCAAAAATAGAGAAATCATCTATGCAAACTTCCATGAACTCTCCCACCATGTCAAAAAATATGGCCAACATACACCTTTGAAAAGTCGCAGGTGCATTGCAAAGCTTGAATGGCATTCTACGGAAAGCAAAAGTTCCATAGGGGCAAGTAAAAGTCGTCTTTTCCTGATCCTCAGGATGGATAGGGACTTGATTGTATCCTGAGTAACCGTCCAAGAAGTAGAAGTACTTTTGCCTAGCTAATCTTTCAAGGATCTGATCGATGAAGGGCAGAGGAAAATGATCCTTTTTTGTGGCTGTGTTCAGCTTCCTATAATCGATACAAACTCTTCAGGAGGATGCTTAATGAGTTGTGACAGATTCTCCTTTCTCGTTAGTCACAACGGTAATTCTGGCTTTCTTGGGAACAATTTGCACAAGGCTTACCCATGGACTATCTGAGATCGAATAAATGATTCCTGCATTGAGCCACTTAATTAATTCTTTCTTGACCACTTCTCGCATATGAGGGTTTAGTCTCCTCTGCATCTGGCGAGAAGGGCGGGATCCATCTTCCATGAAAATTCTGTTATTGCAGTAAGATGGCTCAATCCCCCTAAGGTTATGGATGGTCCAACCAATTACTTCTTTGTGTTCTTTTAGGACCTTGATCGGTTTTATCTCCTGCTCCATAGTCAATTTAGAACTGATAATCACAGGGAGCATCTTCTTAGGTCCTAAAAATTGATATTTCAAACTCTCAGGCAATGGTTTCAGTTTGAGCTAGGGAGAGTCTAAGATGGAAGGCAAGGAGGATGTTGATGAAGATTCATCAAGATGATCGAGAGGAAGAGGTTGAAAGTGAACAAAATCAACAACCTCTTCAGAATGTGGCAGGTTTGCCATAGAGGGTTGTGGGTTAGATTCATCGGTGCCAGAGGAACTCTCAATAGCATATACAGCCATACATGTCACAATATTCAAATTATCTTCCTTGAGTTCTTCTATAAATCCACAATCCTCAAATTTATTAATCACCTTGAAAATATCCAATTTCAGTTTCCAATCCCCAAAGGCAATTTCCATGCTACTACTCTCACAGTTGATATTGGCCTTAGTGGTAGTCAGGAATGGATGCCCCAGAATGATGGGCATGTTCCTTAAATTCTCAGGTACATCCATGTCAAGGACAAGGAAAGCTATAGGAAAAAAGAAGTCAATAACCTTGAAAATAACATCCTCAATAACACCTCTCGGATTTGTGATTGAATGGTCCTCTAACTGCAGCGTTACTATGGTCGGCCGAAGTTCACCTAATCCGAACTTCTCGTAAAGAGAAGTCGGAATTAGGTTAGTGAATGCACTTAGATCCAAGAGTGCCCAGTCAAAAGTGCAATCTCCAATAACACTTGAAATCAAAGGGGAACCTGGATCTCTCTTTCTTGTAGGAAGGTGATGCAGGATAACAGAACTAACCTACTCAGAGAGTATCACCTTCCTCAGAACAGATTCCCTCAACTTAAGCTTCTGGGTGCATAAATCCTTTAAGAATTTAGCATAAGCCGGTATGTGTTTGATAGCATCGGGGAGGGGGATATTGATTTCAACACTCTTGAATATATTCAAGAGCTCCTCGTTACCATCAACAAGCTTCTTCTTCTTGGGTTTAATCAAGGCCTCAAGAAAAGGAACATGAGTTAGATCTTTGAAATCAGGTTCCTGAGCCTTGATTTCTTTTTCAAAATTCTCCTTTCTTTCCTCAGGCTCACTAGGATTTTGTTGACTAGAGCAAGGTAGGTGTAGGTCCTAGGTTTGCCTTCCACTCCTCAAAGTAACGAAGTTGGCAGATGCGTACGGGTTTGGGTCTTGGGGAGGGTTAAGAAAGATTGGAGAGGCTTGATTAGCCAAAAACCCCAAATTTGATGAAGAAGCAGAAGAGGAAGGACCCTGCTCAACCACCTGAGCATGTGCATATGGGTCCCTCTGATTCAAGTACCCTTAGGCTTAATTGCTCGAATTCTATATGTTGCGCGGGTTGGGTACGGGTTGAGATGGCAGAGATCCAGGCTGATGGGTATTAGCAATGAGCCTGGTTTGCAAGTTGTCCAGCAAGGTTTTTATTTGTTGCATGAGCTGGAGCATAGATCCTTGCATCTCTACCATCTGACGGTTCAAATCAACCTACCCTACAGGTTGACGAGCATTCCCAACGGGCTGATTAACTTGATTCAGGGCCAGCTGAGTATAAACATGACCTTGACCCATTGGTCTTTGTGGAGCATAGTTGCTAGGTCAGAATTGGATCTGTTGCCGCGGATTTTTCCAAGAGAAGTTAGGGTGGTTCCTCCAACCCTTATTATAAGCATTGGAATATGGGTTGGTCCTAACGTTCTCCTGTATAGCATAAACATCCTCATAGGGCGAGGATGGAGAGAAAGAAAGGGAGGGATCAGAGAAACTGCGATCAAAGGCCCCAGTTTGAACCTGTGGGGTTCCGAGCAATGTTGGCTCACAGGTTGAGCCACATCCAGTTGATTCACGAACTCCCGTCCAAAAGGAGCTCGCGAAGAATGGAATCCCGAATTCTGGGATTGAGTGGATCAAGAATTGTTTACAAAGTTTCCCACCATCCACTCCTCCATCCTTTTGGTAATCAAGTCCACCTTATCTAGTTTATTACAAATCAGCTCCATATCGAATGAATGAGAGTCATGGACCTCATTAACATTCGATCTGGGTTGTTGGGACTGATTAAATGTATCCATAGAGGCATGATTGATTGAATTTCACTCATTTTCTTAAACAAATCATGCACACTATCTGTGTCTTTGTTGAGGAAATTGCCTTCGCAAGAAGTGTCTACGTGATTTCTGAGTTGCTCAGTCAACCCGTGGTAAAAGATCTACACGAGTTGCTATTTTGACACCTCGTGGTGTGGACACTTCCACAATAAGTCCTGGAATCGCTCCCAGGTAACACAAAACTACTCCTCTCGTCACTGGGCGAAAGTAGTAATCGCCCGCTTCAGTGCATTAATATGCCCGACTGGAAAGAATTTCTTTAAGAAAGTCGATTTAACATCATTCCAAGTTGCTATCGGCCTTCCTATGGTCCTGTACCAATGAGCAGCCTTATCCCTAAGAGAGTGGGGAAAGAGCCTCATGATCATTTGCTCTTCATTCACGTTTTGTGCTTTGGTGGTCTGGACCAAAGTGGTCAAGTCCTCCAAATGCTGAAGCGGGTCTTCAGAGCCAAACCCATGAAAATGTTTGATCAGGCTTAACACCTGGGGCTTTGTTTCTATGTCTCCGGTAGGAATATGGACATCAGGACATTCCCCGTAATTTGAAGGATCATAAAAATCCTTCAAGGGCAAGCACCCTCATTCTCTGGAACCATTCTTGCATTCTCTGCATTTGTTCCAACTGCCTTTGAAACATCTCTGGTTGATTCTGAGGTAGAGGAGGTTGTTGATCAGCCATGGGATCAATTTGGCCAAAATTCAATCTACACCTCCTGGAATGATCTAATGGTCCTTCCAATCGGGGATTCAATGACCTCCTTCCAAGCATAAACTAGGAAGAGGTCGGAAGGACTGGAGATAAGAACCCTGCAGCACAACAAAACAAGCCTGTCCTTAAGTTGGGTAGCCTAAGGATCTACAGACTCTCAGAATCTGTCTTAAGATTACAGATGATTTACTCTACTTGTATCCAGTCAATCCAACCAGTTAGAAAGAGGGGCTATGGAGAAGGTTCTTCCTTCGGCTTGCACCTCCGGTTCCTAATGTACCCCCCAATCGTGGTCGTTTGACTCTACTCCCCTAGCTAGACATCAGATTGACTAGTACAAGCAGGTTAATTGTGAACAATCTCAATCTCGACCCCGAAGAGTGAATCAATCCTTAAGGCCAACGTCTAATCAATTTTAACTTAGGCTTAAGATTGTAGTGCTTATGTGATGGGCCCTTAAAATGGGTTGTCCCCTTAATGATTGATTGAATATGTGTGAGTAAGTGCACAACTAGGGTTTTCAAGCATGATTATTTAGATGAGTGAATTTTAAGGTTCAAATCTTACTTAAGTAGCTTTTAAGGTTTAGAATTGGGTAAATTCAATCAAGTTCAAGAGGAAAACCAGATTTTCAAAACACGGGTGAAGATATATTCCTTCTGAAATCAAAAGTAAAGTGGAGTGCCTGGTATTAACCTAAATTGTAAACCTTAAGGGGAAGCTACTTGATGAGTTGATTTTAGATGGAGTGGTGCAGCCCAAACAACTCAAACAATTGGCCTTAATGCACCACTGAGTTAGGTACACAAGTGGTTACCTAATCTGATTTCTACTCAATTATGTGTTTGGGTGTGTGTACTAGTTCAAAAGATCGGTTGACCAGTTGAGTTTGAAAATCAAAAGAGGTTGTGTACCTCTGTGTGTATTTTTTTTAAAAATTTTTAGTTTATATACGGAGGGTGAGATGGGTGGAGGTGGAAATCAAACAATCAAAACTAATCCTAGGGTTTATGAGAACACCTAGGTTAATTAGGGTTTGAATTAGGGTTATGAAATGAACTCTATGGAGGGGGGAAGAATGGGGAGCACTTACAGTTATCTTCAACTGCACTTTACTCCTTTCTATTGCTTGAAGATTCCCTGTTGAGGTACCTGCAAAATAATAGAAAAGAAATAAAAGCAAGTTAGAAAATATATAAGTGCACAGAAATGCGGAAAGGAAATCAAGATTCATTGCCTCCCCGGCAACAACGCTAAAATGTTGAAGCTGAGAATCATTACAAAAAGATTTGAGTTTGGAAAACCCGTCGTTGTAGTATGATTTGCAAAGAAATCCATTAACAAATAAATTTTACTAAAACTCGAAAAGAATTCTACATCAAACACAGGGAGGCTATGTCGATTTGAAATCCGTGATTATATTTTTTGGTAATTTTTGTTTAAAGGTGAGATACTCACAATGAATCAATATTAAACTAGAGAGAGAGGGAACAAAAAACTTTTATAAACTAGATAATGTTTTTACAACTAGAAAGTGAGAAACATTACAACTAGAAAGCAGTAAAATCTACTCTAGAAAGCAGTAAAAGAGAAGGGAGGTGAGAAATTATCCTCCTCGTTAGCTGCTTGGAGGACAAGCTGGAATGGATGACGCCTGGAAGATGAAGAGCAGAGACGAGAGACGAAGAAGGAAGCTGGAAGAACTGGGGGTGAGGCAGGACGTCATCGTCATGGGATCCACTTCCAGAATGGGGGCGAGAAGACGACCACGGGAGCTCCACGAACGAGATGAGAAGTAGACAAAATTTTTACTTTTAACTCTGGAGGAGCATCCCGAGTTTGGGACAAGATTTTTAGAGCTTTGGAGAGGGAGAGAGGTGAAGGAAGGGATGAATAAAATGTGGGGGGGCGTAAGCCATTTTATAGGTGTAGAGGTTGGGGAAAAATAAGTCATTTTAACCTTAAAACATTAATATAGGAGTCTTTAGTGAAGGATTTAAGCGTCACTAAAGACCCTGAATGTGGCTGTAGCTTGCACGCACGCGTTGCCCCCTCCTCTTCCTTTATTTCAACACCTAAGCACGTCCAGACAACCTCAGCTGTCTGATCTTGCGATCGACAGCTGAGATTCCATCGCACTGCACCTTCATAATGCCCCCCGCATGCAGAGGCGCGTCTGATCGTGCATGCGGCATTCCTCTCATCTGGGCGCGCCACGTGGTGCTCTTGCCACCGCTTATCTCCAATCCAATGGCCTAATTTGAGCTGCACCCTCTTGCACCCTTGATTTGAGGCAGGGCAAGGTCGAACTCGTTCCTCCCTCCTCACGTGAAGGCGTGTGGCCACCGTGCTGGTTCTACGTTTGAGGCGCACGGGCGTTTTTTAGCACACAACCATGGCTGTTGGATGGTGATCGAACGGCCCAGATCTGATGGCCAGTTAGGAGAGAAAGGGCAACAGTGGGTCCTTGGGTTGGTTGGGTGGCTGGGATGGCACTACGTGACGCGATCTTAGCCGTCCATCTTCTATGTCTTGTATATGGTGCCATGAATGTCAAATTGGATCGATTTTCACACCATTGGGCTTCGATCGTCGATTCGAACCCATCCATGTGGTCGAATTTGTCATCTAAAGAATGGATTTACACCACCTGGCCCCTTGACCTCTGATCTTTCTTAGACTGCATCTGATGCTATGGAAGTTCGATCGGGGCAATCTTGGAGTCATTGAACTCCGATCGTCGCCTTGCTCAGATCCGTACGATTGGATCTTCAATCCAAGGCCTCAATTAAATGTTTCCTATCTCTGACCACCAAAAAGAGTAAATTACTATATAATTTATACACTTTGACCTAAATGTATGATGATACATGTTATGCAATATTTAAAATGTATGATGCTTCTATGACACTAAGAACATGCATAAATAGACATTTTAGGCTATTAAGATGCATACACATCACTTCCATCTTAAGGCTCCACTTAATTTGCCAAAAATAGAAAGATCATATCCTTATGGCTGCCCACATGAAGCTTCCTTTGGAAGCTATCATGGTCGATCACCTTGGACATATCTCCACCCTTAATCTCACATTAAGTGTCCTTGATTCCCTCTCCAAAACCTAAGCCTAACCTACCTCCTAAATCCCCTCCTATGGTCGACCAAAATTGATTCAAACTCCACCATTAATTGATCATCCAATGGCCATCAAAGATTTATCTGAAATCACCATGCAACCTCTTCATATGGCTGATCACGTCATCAACACCAATCCCAGCGACACATGCTTCATCCAAGGGCCATAAACCTCCTTCCATATGGCCAGCCACTTAGCCAAATTGAACCACCATGTGGCTGGCCATAGTCCACTTAATATCTAGCATCCATCTTATCTCCAAACCTATCCAAACCATCCATTCAATTCCAAATAATTAAAAGCATATCTATATTAACCTAAGCCTATCCTAGCCCTCCAATTTAAACCACTTAATCCTAGCCACACATTACTCTTAATCCATGGCTAATTCCATCAACCAATCATATTGATCCTCTACTTCTATAAAAGCACCTAATCACCCTCCATTCCTCTTCATCCCTACCATTTTCTACCTTAGTCTACCACTACATTAGCCCTAATTAGTAGCCATCCACCACTCCTTCACCTTGATCTTGAAGCCTTCGTCTTCATCAAGGTGGCTCCACACCACCTTTGGTGTAGAGATTCTTCTTAGTGCGCCTTCGCCTCCACTACTTCTCTGATTGTCCTCACTCCTCTGGGCAACGCCTTCATGGCTTAGTTCTCCAGCATTTCATTTCCTTGTTTTCTTAAGCTATCCTCTAGTTTTCTAGCTGTATTTTTATTATATTTTGTTATTAGTTCAGGTCATTGTTTGTAATAAACTCTTTTGGTTATCAATAAAAGCAAGTTCTTATTTCTATCTCTGCATTTTATTCTATTTGCTTTTGTTTAGTGGTTGCCAGCTTTATTTTCGATTTCTCTTTATAAACAAAAATCACAAAAAATATATAAAATAGAAAAAGACCAAAAAAAATTAATAAACCTTAGAAGAGTGAATATCTGGTTGCCTCCCTAAGAGATGACCCAAACTCCAATTTAAAATATAGACTTTTTGAGTTCGATAAAAAAATTGACAAAGTATTTACGTAATTTCAACCGCATCGAACATATTTTTATGATTCAAATTTTGTGTAAATCAGCCATACCCGCAAGAGTCTCAAGATTAGATATGAGATTAAGTCTGATTATTAAGTCAGACCCTCATATCTCAACCTCGTTGAAAGCCTAACTTTCAAAATGTAGTTACCTATAATTTAGGCATTGTGTAAGTGCATAAGGTAAGACGCTTAGATTTCAAAATTACTCAAATCGAAGAGTGGAAAGATAAGTCACATGCTTGCTACCTCGTTGGCTTAATACCTTAGCCAACAAGACTCCTTAAGGACTCGGAAAATGGATTCGCATCTTGGTAAATACCCAAGTTAATTAAGTAAAAAAACATGACATGAAGAATCTACGTGCAAAAATCTTAATCATACTTTTCCTAAGGTCAGTAATTTCTTAATGCCTAAGTATTGTCATCCTACCTCAAAATTGTAAAAATCAGCAACCTTTTTATTTTTTTGTTTCTTTTGAAAACACTTTTTTTTATTGATAGCACAAGAAATAAAGATAGAAGACAAAATTAAAAAAAAATGCATAGCCAAAATTGAGAAAATTTTATGCCTCCCCCCATGCCTATCTCATACATTCTCCCCAATGTATGCATAAATTAGAAAATAAATGCATGAGGTTACAAAAGAAGGGAACAATACAACTTGATGCTTGTAGTTGATGAGCTCAGCTCGACCTGATTGCACTGTACTAACTCAATCTATTCTAACCTAAGATAATATTAAGAAAAATAATCAGTAACATCTACACTAGATTGCCTCCCAACAAGCATTAAGTTTAGCATCTTTAGTTAGATGATCTCGTAGAGGATGTATTAATCAATTCCACCGAGAGGGTCAATATCAAGATTGAGATTTGATCGTGAAGCTCAGAGATAAGGTGTCCACAGTCGTGGACAAGTTGATGATGTAGATCAAGTCCAAAAGGTCGAATACTTCTTAAATCATGAATGCCAAATAAATATATCTTGTCCCTTTTGAACTTGTGTCTAAAAGTAGTAATTAGAGGATCGGATAGCTGATATTTTCACCAAGACACTTCCAAAGACTTCCCTTGACAGATGTTGTCCAAAGCTGAGCATGATTGCTTTCTATGTTCTAGCCTGAGATGGAGTGTTGGGACTCATGTGATCTTTGTTTTATTTTAGTTTATTATGTCATTTTACTTATTCTATAAGGGTGTACTGCTATAACTTTTTCCTGGTCTTCTATATAATGGGGACTAGTGCCTTGGTATGAAATGAGACAATTCATTTTCTCTGACCTAATATTTTGAATTTTAAAAAGAAATCATTACATTACATGGGAAAGAAACATTTATAAGTAAATTAAAGCTTAAGGCAAAGACCAAAGATGAGAAGAATAGACACCACGTCCCTAAAGGAGAAAACTCAACAAAGACTACATGGATGAATTGAGGGAACTAAAACAATTAAAAACAAAGAAAGAACATCTGTCTACAGAGAAGTTCCAAAGTCGAACTAATGACCACTTCTTCAACAAACTCTCCATGTGAAGATGACGATATAGGTACTAAGAGGAGAGCTTGGTGATGCTTATATGGTGAGAAAATGATCATGGAAGGATGGCTTTTGAACATAATAAATAAATTAATTGTGACCTCCTTCATAGTCTTCAATGAAAAATCAAAAAAGGAAAAGTGGTTGTGATGCTAGAACTCAACTTCATTGCCACTCCATGAGTTCTAAGAACAATTGACTATCTTCCTTCAAGGCTATCTAGGAACTCTGATGGTAGTCAATAGTAATGTATTGAAGAGATACTACCAATCAAGCCAAGAAGGGTTGCATCAAGTCAAAATATATAAGCTTAGGCTAGAAGATAATGGATCTGGTCAAACTTGCAAAGAGGTAGAATTAGGTCTAATTGGTCTAGATTTGATTAAATCATCGACAATCTTTGTAAGCCAATCCACTTAAGAGTCAAGGAAAGGAAGGAAAGTGGCATTAGATGAGTGAAGGGGAGGCTTTTACGCAAGGTGGAAGAGAGGTAAACATCCAAGAAGGTGAGGCAAACCTTTATCCTCCTATAATAGAGGGTAAACTAAGGAGGGTAAGGAAGGGTCAAGATAGTATGCAACTATTGCCCCCAATGACAATAACATAAGAAGGGTTAGTTCATGGAAACCCTAAAAGAGACTCACTCTTGCTATAAAGAAACAAAGGCCTCCTTTCTCTAGAAAGAGGGGAACTTGCTAATTAGACGTGTTGAAAGAGTCTGTGCTCAATAGACTCATCTTGACACCAACTCAATAAGGGTTTAAGAGCTCAATTGAATAAACTATCTAGTCAAGTTTGAGAAAAATGTAGGCTCAATAAATTATTAAGCTCAAGTTGAGCTTAAACCAGGCTAGGCTTGGCTTGATTAAGTCTCAAACTTGATAACATGCATGCATACATATGTATATACATATCTTTTTCCTAGAATACTCATTTCATTTTCGAGTATTAACTCACAATTATGTCATGCTTATGATGCTAGTTGCAACATTACTTTTATTTAATATGGTATGTGAGCTGAATGTATCGTACATTTATTTCATTTAATTTAATTCATTTATTTTCTATTTCTTGTTATCAAGTATACTTGTTTTGCCAACTATTTATACTTTCTTTGAATCTAAGAATGAACCTCGAACATTTAACTTACTAGTCATTAGGCTTAATAATGAGCTCAAATTCAAATGAGCCAAATCTTAACAAGATCCATCAAAAGTTATTGAAGAGGAGCCAACTTGATCTTATTGAGCATGAATTCAAACAAGATGCTCAGTTCATTAGGTTCTACAAACAACCATGTTGCCGATATATTTGAGTAAGCTATATTGCCAATATTTTCAACCGCCATGATGGACAATTACTTATCTTGTAAAGGACACCAGCGGGAATCATTCCGAGAAAAAAGAGAGAGAGAGAGAGAGAGAAAATCGCAATTGATGATGATTAACCCCTTCCTTTGATGGCCCAATAATGTCAATATCCAAAAAAGAAGTCTACATGTGTATGAGGAATAATTCCAAGTACAAAGGCTACTCTAGGTGCCGAGAGAATAAAGTCGCCACGTTCGCTTTAGCGTGCCCCCTTCCATCAAATCATTCCGAATATTTTGAGAAAAAGCGAAATCAGATTAAAAACCAAAATGTGAACGATTTTTCGCCCCGTCAAGGCAAAAAAAAAAAAAAAGAAACTCAATCTTTTGCCGCAGCGTTCGACTTTTATTTGCATTTTTCTGCAAACCCGGACAAAGAGTGCGCAGATATTACCTTAAAATGCAATATCCAGATTTGGCCAACGAAAGGGGTGATCAAAGCCATTCGATTTTGGCCGAACGTCCCGTGATGAGGGCAGGCATTGTAAAAACATGACTTGCCGGGGGCTATTCTCTGGGCACTATTTTTTCTCGGCTTCTCTCTTAAAGAAGTTGACCGTTGCTGCCCTCAATCACCCTCACGCGCTCTACCCTCTGCGCCCCGCTGTTGGTCACGTTATTGAACAGGTAACGTTCGTCCCTTTCTCCATTACTCAACGTTGAAGAATCCAATGTTTTCTGTTCTTTTTTTTTTTTGAGTATCTTGGATCCTTCTGCACACACCCACGTTACCATTTCATCACAAAACAAGGTGGGTTTCGATTGTTTCTGAATAAATATCTCGTTCTCGTACATTGATCTATCAAAGGGTAGTGTTAAGGCATGTGGACTATTCTTAGAATAACTTGCGGATTTCTGATGTATCTTTCAGAGATCTCATTTCAGCTTCTTGATATTGAGGCTTTTGCTTATCTTCGGAACGAATCGTAGTTGGTCTCTTGCGGATTTGTGCTCAATCTGGTACTTAGCTCTAGTTCCGTGTTTTTTTTTTTTTTTTTCCTGCATTTCGGGTTTCGAGTGTTTTATGGTTTCTCTTTTTCTGTAGGGACATAAATGGTGCTCTTTATTTTATTTTCCTTTTTTTCCTGGTGCAAAAAAGGGGAAATTATGGGTCACACAAGATGGGTCCTGGCGAGCTGCTGTTCTTTGGAAGCAGCAGCCTCTTTCTCGTCTATCGAGGCACATCAGTCCTTTTAGACCGAGAAAGAAAGAGAGAAATTGGCTTTTGCTTTTTTTTTTTTTTTTTGCCCCTTTACTGGAGTCCGAATTTTGGATCCCTGAACGCCATCGTAATTGGATTTTGTTCTTCGTAACCACAACAATAATAGTTAAATATATGGTACCTAATTTTATTTGCTTTCTTTTACCAACTCAAAATCTCTCCCTGACTTTGCGGAATTCCTGATACATCATAGAGACCACAGTTTGGCAGCATTCCTTCGGATCTCTTCTACAGCTTTCCCGTAAAAGCCTGCAGCAGCAAGCAGTCATTGTATCAGCTTGCCCAACTACAGAGGTTCTTCTTGCTCTTCTGGTTGTTCTATCCATCAATGCTTCTTTCTAGAGCTTAGCGTTTTTTTTTTTATTGTGCGACCCTCATCATGGAACAAAAGCTTCATTTGTGTCTGCTTCACAACTAAGCTACGTATTTTTCTGCTTTCTTTGCACAGAGAGACGAGTTCATTTGCTTCTCTCACAGAATCTGGACGTACCCAAGGGAGAAAAGCTCTCAACTTGAAGCTTGTGAATTCCTGCCAGTAGATATACATGTAGGTACCGCACTCCCATTACAACACACCAGTAATTTTCTTCTCTAGCAAATCTATTTTCACAGGGTAGAGAGACCTCCTCATACACAAAAGAAGCCTGTCAAGGAAAGGAAGACAAGGAAACCAGATGCATTGATCTAAATGGGATGCTCTGCATCAAGACTGGAAGATGCGGAAGCGGTTCAGCTATGTAGAGACAGGAAGAACTTCATAAAGCAAGCAATTGAGCAGAGGAAGAAGTTCGCATTGGGGCACATCGCATACATCCAATCCCTTCGACGAGTCTCCGCCGCTCTTCACAGATATGTAGATGGAGATGAGCAGCAACACAGTGACTTCATGTCCGATACTTATTCCACTCCCCCATTCACACCCATCAAAAGGTTAAGCCCAGAGACGGGCAGGATTCCTTTTCAATATTCTTCACCGCTGAAATCAATCCAGTTCGAGAAATGTGTTTCCCAAACTGCGCATTACCTGAGATCAGATGGGAACACGACTGTTTCGGTAGAAGAGAGGCCTTCGTCACCTGAAACCATGAGGATCAACTCATTCTACAACTACCATCATAATAGTCCCATGGAGCAGATGTATGGAATGGAGGGTATCTTTGGAATGCAACCTCCTCCTTCACCTAAGAATCAGTCGTTCTTCCCTCCATCTCCTTATAACAGATCATTGTCGCCTTACCACAGAACAAATTACCTGCCGCCGTCACCTTCGAGCTCTCAATGGGACTTCTTCTGGAACCCCTTTGCTTCACTGGAATCCTATGGATACCCAGGGTACAACAGCTTAAATCGCGTGACAAGCATTGATGAGATGGCCGGCTTAAGGCAAGTAAGGGAAGAAGAAGGGATTCCCGACCTGGAGGAAGAGGACGATGACGAGGAGGAGGGTGTGGAAGGGGTGAATCACTCACCAACAAGGCCAGTACATGTGGAAAACAAGCATGCCGCACCACCTGTTGAGACCAATCCAGTTAGAGAAGATGATAATAACAAGGCTAAAGAAAACAAGAACAATAACAGCAGCAGCAGCAAGACCATTGAAGAGAATGAAACCAAACAACGTGGGGAATATGAAGTAAAGAAACTTCAATCCCGTGACAAAGAGTCTTCCAACTTCATGAAAGCAAGGGATGGTGTGAAGCTTGAGCTGGCTGATGAGAAAGGAATGGTTGGGGGTGGAGGGGCGCTTGTTCAGGAAGCAGGTACTCCAGGCTTCACAGCTTATGTGGACAGGAGAGCGACAAGCATGTCTGAGGTGATGAGGAACATCGAGCACCAGTTCATGAGAATATGTGATTTTGCTCATGAGGTGTCGGTGATGTTGGAGGCAAGCAGGGCACACTTCTCTTGCAATTCAAGTGAACTCTCAGGTGAGGATGCACAGTGCACTTTATTATTATCTTAGAGAAGGGGCTCGTTGCTTTATGATGCTTGTCCATAAATAAGTGCAAGTCATTGATAATCTCTGTTATGCAGCAGCAGCAATCAAAATGCTGAATCTTGTCACCCTGTTCCACTCTGCTTCATCCCACTCTTCATCTTCGAGATTCTTGCAGACACCTCCTCCCTCTTCACTCTTCAGGGACGATTCCTATGAAACAAGCAGCGATATCTCAGAAGAATCATCATGCCTGGTGTCAGGAAGCCACCAATCGACACTGGATAGATTGTATGCTTGGGAGAAGAAGCTGTATGAGGAGGTCAAGGTACTTGAATTTTTCCTTCCCCCCTTTTCTGCTTCTTTTACTTGCACCAAGTTTGGATGCACAAACATGAATTAAGATGATTGTCAATAATGACGATCCTCATTTGTCGGCGTACAGTCTGGGGAAAGGATAAGGAAAGCTTATGCAAAGAAGTGCATGCAATTAAAGAATCAGGATGTGACAGCAGAGAATCATGGCTCAATGGATAAAATGAGGCGAATCGAGCGAGATCTTCAGACTCAGATTAAGGTGTCCATTCACTCCATTGAAGCCATATCAAGGAGAATCGAGATGCTGAGGGATGAAGAGCTCCACCCACAGATGATGGAGTTGCTTCAAGGGTACATGTTACTCCTGTTGTTCAGTTTATGTTATGTTTGTATCCATTTTCATATGAATAATAATACTCTATCAATTGAGCAAATGTGCTGATGGATAAAAGGGCTTTGCAGGCTTGGGAGGATGTGGAGGACAATGGCAGAGTGCCACCAGATTCAGAAGCGAGTCATCGATGAGGCCAAGCTCCTCCTCGCGACCCCAAAGCTGGCCGACCGCCCGCCACCCGCAACAAGGCTTGCACGGTCAGCCACCAACCTAGAAGCAGAGCTACGGAATTGGCGATCCTGCCTCCAAACATGGATCGCCGCACAAAGGTCATATGCCCACACGCTGACAGGATGGCTACTGTGCTGCGCCCCTCCACCTGAAGAGCCACAAACACAGAGGTCTCCTCTGTCCCCACCACGTTCCAGCGGGGAGCCCCCCATCTTTCAGCTTTGCATCCACTGGTCCAGGATGGTGGAATCGGTTAGCGAGGCGCAGGCAGTCGAAGGGTTGGATTTCTTTGCAGCGGGAGTGGCATCGGTGGTGGCACAGCAGAGGGAGGTCGAGGAGGCCAGGAGACGGGCGATGGCAAGGGGAGCGGTTGCAGAAATGGCCGAGGAAGAGGAGGAGGAGAAAAGGAATGGGAAGGTGCATGAGAAAGAGAAGGAGGTGGCGAGTCCAGAGAAGATAGCAGAGGTTGGGGTGAGAGTGGTGTGCGCGGGAATGTCAGTGGCAATTACCGGCCTTGCAGAGTTGGCGGTTAAGTCCATGGAGGGGTGTGAAGATTTGGCGCGCACGTCATCACCACCACCTTCTATTTAAATTTCAGTTTGTGATGGGACTCCACTGAGTAGGGGGTCATTTTGATTCTCTTTCTTTTTATTATATTTTTCTTTTAACAAGAGGTAGGAAGCTTCATGTAAATTAATCTGGTGAAATCGAGTAAGGTGTTTTCTTTTTTTTTTTTTTGCCTTGAATTTTCCTGTAGGAAGAAAGTGTGCTTTTTTTGTTTTTTTGATGACATGGATGGTAAGAAGGATTGGTAAACTGCTTCTACAATACATTGTCTATTTTGAAATGCAACTTTTTTTATGAGGGTTTCGATGATCAGCTAGAGGGGAGAGGTTCAGATGTTTCTTGATAAAAAGTAAAGGCCTCATTTGCTAGCGTCTTCCTAGAGTAAATTATCCTCCACCATAGAAACATACTTTATGCGAGGATAAAGTTCAATCTACACTTTATTATGCAGGACTTTTCACCGCAACATTTTGCAACTTAACATAAACTTGCAAAATAACCACTTGAGTACCACAACCAAAGATGTTTGCTCTACTTATACCAGTTATAACTTATGCAATTATGAAAGGTAACTAAACATTATAAATGGGAATGTAGAACTAAGAGGAAGAGAGTGAAAGTTGGAGATGACAAGATAGAGGAGGGAGAGGGCCAAGGTGGTTGTCAGCAAGAGGGACATGTGCTTGAACTACCTCTCTTTTAGGAGGCTTTGCTACCTCTCTTTGAGGAGGAGGCAGTGATGACGATAGGGAGGAGGAAGATGAAGAAAAGAAGAAAAGTATAATTATTTTTTATTTAGTTTTGTCAACTTTGATGGAAAAGTTGACGCGCAAACAAAGGGACAAACAGTATGAGATGGTGAAACTTTACAGTGGTAGAAACTTTATTTGCAAGGGTTGTCCTGTAATTGCAAAAGATTGAATGGGTATATACATTTAAAACCTAATTTCTACACTTGATCTTAGCAAAAAGGATGAGGAAGGTATAAAAAAAAGGTTCTAATCGAGTCCAATGAAACTTTGTCAGGACACGTCACCCTCTTAAGCCTGCTACATGCCCTTAGATTTTAAGTTGTCATTTTAATTAATTTAATCTCCACTTAATCGAAACCAACAACTAGTAGCCCTTTTTTAATTTTTCCCTCAATTATCTATTAATTCCCTCCATTTATTCTCTCTCTTCTTAGTTGCACGCTACTTCACCTCTCCATCTATCTCTCTCACCAAACATGACCAAAACCCTACATTTTTGGTGTCACAACCATCCCCCACTTTTGTTTAGACAACTTCCCTCGTTCCCCTATTGTCATCAAACTTTGACAACCCCTTCTCTTTCCTATTCCATTCCTCACCCTTCTTTTTGTTCCTATTGATAAAAAAATGTCCCTTCCTTCCCTTTGCTACACTCCTAAGTCCACCATAGAGGGAGGAGCAAGGAAGGGAGCCACTTCTCTATCCCCCCTTCCCCTTCTCTTCTTTAGTAATTTTCCTTGAATCCTACAAAATGTGGCAACTTTCACTTGGTAGCTCATGATTGGCGGGTAGAGCTTCCTTGGTCCATACGAGATGAGATAAGATTTTGTCGATACCGCATGGCATCTCTTTGATATCCATTAATTTCCACTCTCTTTGGCTTCCTTCATCTGTAAACATTAGAAAGCACCCCTACATCTACTCTTTAGTATTATTGCTTTTAGTGGCGGAGCCAAAAAATTTTACTAGCTTGGGCATATGAAATACAATACACTGTAGAATATCTTTAAAATAAAATAGTATCTTTCAACAAAAAGACACAAGCAAATGAAAAGTACCTCATAATTGGATGCGACCTGATTTCATGGTTTGAAATCAATTCATAATTACCTCATTACTGGCGGTATCAAAATTATCTTTTTCTACTTAACTACATTTTTATTTGTATTGATGTTCATTGTTCTTTTCACGATTTTCACTAGTTAAAGCATTTGGAATAGGTT
Organism: Thalassia testudinum; assembly: GCA_037157565.1. NCBI lineage: Eukaryota > Viridiplantae > Streptophyta > Magnoliopsida > Alismatales > Hydrocharitaceae > Thalassia > Thalassia testudinum. The sequence continues at coordinate 156,035,606 of JAZHRO010000031.1, forward strand.
TTCAATCACAAATTTGTCTATCTCTACAAAGTAACATTGAAATCTTCATAAATTTAATATCATCATAGACAATCAAGCTTAGGTAGGCAAGTAATAACAACACATGTATCAATCATTCTATTTAAAAAAGATTGTATCTACTAGAAACAACCACACAATTATACAATAATGGATCAATGCCAATTATTTAAAAAAAACAAATAAAACAACAGAAAATCAATTTACATGTTCAAAAAAAAAACTTACCTAACTCTTGCTTGTAATTTCCTTTTTATCTTGCTTTGAATCTTTATTATTTGATACTCCTATTTCTAAGAAAATATTGAAATTAATTTAAATGCAATCAATTTGACTACATTCACAACTCAAATGTCATCGGTGATAATCAAATGGGGGTGATATTCATGGTATTCAAACATCACTAGTGATATTCGAATATCACTTGAAATATCACCGATGAGGGAGGAGAGGGAGGGAGGGGGCAAACGTAAGGGGCATGGGAGGAGAGGGAGTTGCGAATGTGTGTTGAAAGGGCACTAGGTTAAGTTGATTTGATGGGGAAATTGCATCCGCCTTTCTCTAGATTAGAGAAAAGGATTAGACACAAAAAGGACATTTTCTAAATAAAAAAAGATATTTACATGACCTAATAAGCTAATTTATCTTTTCATATACAGGTAGAGGAACCAAATATGTTTGCTTGCAATAGAGATTGCAAACCACATTCATAGAAGTGTTCTAAAAATTAGACAACCTGTAATGGGTTTGGAATCTTTGGATGTGTTGAGGTGAGATCATTGAATAGAAATTCAAATGCAACACGAAGAGAGTAGGAGGGGGACGGTGGGAGATGTGTCACGGTGGTCGGAGAAGAGTCATAAGAACTTTTTGGGAGAAGGGAAGGGTTTTAGGTTATTTGTCTTTTTGTGCAGGCACCACATGAACAAACAAGGGGAAGGTTATAATGAAAGGGAAAAAGTAGAGAGTGTTATACAAAGAGATCTTTGGATAGAAGGGTCATCACTGCCCACTCTCTCTCCAATGTCACTCCACCACTGCTTGTTTTAGTTGATTTCATTCCGTATGCTTTCAATGAACTTTCAATATTAAGCAATTAATTAGTTTGCTTGATTGTAGTGTTTTTATCATTTCATGTGTTAATCCCTAAGATCTTGGCAAACATCTATGTACCTAATGCTCTTTATTGTAATGAAGCTCTCTTATTTCTCTTCACACCTTGCTTTCAGATTATCCATCATCTCCATTAATTATTGACAATCATATAAAGCACCGACCATGCATAGTAGGTTATCGAAAATTGTGGATAGGGTGTAATCAATTTGATTTGTATGCAAGCCTATTTATAGAGGATTCTAGTTGCAATCCTCTCTTCTATGACTAGCCATAGACAACTCATTGGGCCTTCAATCCTAGTTTAAGTTGCCTCCATACTCATGGCTAGCTATATAACTTACAGTAGCCAACAACAATATATTTGAGCTATTTTGATTTGTTTTCAATCTTTTCTTCATTTATCCCTCTTGGCTATTCCCCTTTGCTTTGGCTGATTTGGATTCAAGTCAATAATCATTGGGTTAATAACTGCAGGCATTTCACTCTAGTTTCCAACATTCATAGTTATTGTAGGCCTTTACTTACTACAAGTCTAACCAAGGGAGCTAACGACCTTCTAGAACCTGCTTGGGGTCTAATGAGGGGCTGCAGCACAGAGAGCAAAACATACACGTGCAAAACATAATAGATAGACTAAGGAGGGAAAAATAAATTTAACAACTAAGGATGAGGATTGCCACCCATCTATACTAATGATGAGGGGAATGATAAGGGTAGTTAGGATAAATGTATAAGCCAAAATGAAGCCTATAACCTATCCATCCTAGTTGATTACTGGCAATTCAAATATTTGTTTGTTGATGATAAGATTAAGCCTTAGTTTAGTTCTATTTCTTTCCTCTTTAGTATGTAATTATATGAAGGCCTACTTTGGTTTTTCCCAAATCTCCTATATTAAAGATTAAGATTTCAAATGAACAAAGACTCTTTTCTTTGTACTTAGTATATTAAAGCAACGATCCTAGAATAGTGATTGATACCTCATGTAACAACCTGAGTACCGCTAAGTGACGGAACCCCAGTCACCGTGTGCTAAGGACTAGCACAAATCACCCACAAGATTGTAGTCACTCAACACATAATCATAAAATATATACATAGCCAAACAAACAAATCATATTGCATTAACTAAATGAATAGAAATTTAATACTAGCTAGAGGATTTACCACAGACTATAAGTATATAAGTCCAAAGAGATGAACAACGGAAATCACCTTGCAAACTACCACATGCAACATACCTAAGTATGGAATCCAAAAACATGTCAGTAAAAGCTGAGTAGAGTAGAAACAACAACAGAACACAACAGTAACAGAGAGAGAGAGAAATTAGGTACTATAGCTTTAATTAATCCATTTGTTAAACATCTCGCTATCCAGTTCCGTTTTGTATATTGGAGCCCAAGTTATTATAGTCCACAATCTATCAATCAACGTCTCCAGGCATGACATGATTTTGTGTAACTTTTTGCGATGCAAGACCGGTATAAGCCACCCTCCTGGCCAAGAAGGTGGCTTATACCCCTCTAGTCACCACTCTCCATCACCCTGGGGTCATTGCGAAAAGGGGTGACAGTTACATCGTATAGTATGAACGCATACAAGCGCTATGTATGTTAAACTACAGACAGCCAATGACCCACCCACTGGTCGAGAAAGAAACCACTTCAAACCTGAAGCCATGCATCCTGCTATCCCAGTTGGTTGTTAAGCCTAACGAAACAGTTGTAGGGAGGCCAGTAACTCCCTAAACCAGCCCCGAAAATCGATCTTGAAAGACCAAAGCTATAGCTAAAATCTGACAAGTAGTAGGGCTAAAACCAGTTATCCAATTCTTTTGATTCCCGACAAATCCATTGTACTGATTATGTAACCATTTCCAAAAAATTGCATCATTTATTGGTATCCAATTAAACCATACCAATGATTATACTTTTGAATTACAAAATTACCAGATATTTACGTTATTCTCCAATGTATCTGTTTACAAGTAGTTTCCAAATTATGATAGTTGTCCCATGTCATTTATCAATTAACGAACACAACAAAATTTGTTCTATGGAAATCGGAGTTTGTTTCACGCATGTGATAATGAGGTCACCTTTAAACATTTAATAATCAATATTCCAGTTATATCAATTCAATTCACATTTAAGTACCCACAACATTAATCATAACCGCTATCGGGTTCCAAACTCAGTAAGGAGAGGAAACACATATTAATGGGCACGAGACACGAGAAGAAGTACGAGAAATGGGTCCGCAATACCCAAAAATGAACTAGAATCCAAGGAAGGGTAGACTATTCTACCTAATGTCATTGGAGGGTCACAGTAACCCCAAACCATGCGCATAGGACCTGGGGGTAGTCTCCACACCTGTGATGACCCAAGCCCCACCAACCGACGAGACCTGAGTCACCGTGTGCTAACACTAGCACAAACACCTACAAGATCTCAGTCCCCAACACATAATCATAAAATACAAATATAGGCAGTAAACAATTCATATTGCAAAATTTAAAGGAACATAAATTGAATACTAACTGGAAGTTTTACCGTAGTATTAGTCCAAGGAGATGTACAATAGAAATCTCCTGGCAAACTGCCAAGTAGCTCTGCCAAACAATAAGACCTGAGTCACCGTGTGCTAACACTAGCACAAACACCTATAAGATCTCAGTCCCCAACACATAATCATAAAATACAAATATAGGCAATAAACAATTCATAGTGCAAAATTTAAAGAAACATAAGTTGAATACTAATCGGATGTTTTACCGTAGTATTAGTCCAAGGAGATGTACAACAAAAATCTCTTGGCGAACTGCCAAGTAGACCTGAGTTCAGAACCTGTTACGACCCGATTCCCGAGTCCCTACGAGACATGAGAATCGGGTCGACTCGACTGATCCCAAGACCCAGTCGCCCAACGAGAAAGTAACCGAAAGAGCAGTAAAATAAACCACATTCACCATGCATATAACTAGCAGTAACAAAAGTACAACAGTAAAGAAAAAAACTACTACAGTACACACCACCACAACAGTAGAAATTTTAAACAGGTACATAAATATGATGCTTACAATAAAAGAGTACAGTTGTAACAGAAAATACTCACTACAACAGAAGAAACGGTATGGTAGGTACAACACAAGTAAACCTACTGGGCTCTACTAGGCCCAGCACCCTCTACAGCAGCAGGCTCTGGCTGCTCAACACCTGGTCCTCAAAAGGTGACAAAGGTGACACGTCAACGAAACGCTGAGTAGAGTGGCAACCAATTAGCTAAGAAAACAGTAAGGTGGACAAGTAGCTGTTATTTTTAATTTCTTTCTTTATTTTCTATTTACTCATTCTTGAATTATTCCTCAGATCTTTCTCTTTATCTTGAATGTTCCTCGTGGGAACAATCTTGATTGCAGTCTTTTCCGAAAAGTAGAAGTAGCACGTGGTGCTCTCCTGGCCAGGAGAGTCCCCCATGGTGGTCCTACCCTCAGTCAACCACCCCAAGGTCACTGATAGACGTAACGGTGACTACGACACACACGATAAACGCACTGGTAGCTACCTCGCACTGGCACGCGGTCAGTCATTTCCGTTAATGGGTGCGCCCCAAAGCACAGCACGAAACTAGTATAGGGCAGAGCCCTCTCAGTAACAGGGGTCCAGCCCCTTCATAGTAACCAAACAGGGGTCTTCTCCCTCCATAGTCCGTGCACCCTCGCTTGACTACCCTGGTTTGCCCAGTGGGCCTAACAAGTCGGTGTAGGAAGGCTAGCAGAACCCCGGGGCTTGTGGGGTGGCTAGTGCTCTCCCTACACTAGTAGCTCTCCCCGGTACTGTGTACGCGAGGGCTAAAAGTCAGTACAAAGTGGCTAGACCTAACCCCAGGTCCCTGGGGCGGCTAGCTCTGCTCTGCACTAAACAGGGGGGGGGGGGACAGTCGCTTTCCTTGGTACTCCGTACTCAAGGACCAGCTCACTTCCCCAATTCCATTCCATTCACCTCTCAGGAGCTCTACTCCTAATTCCCCGTAGGGTTTATGCTCATAATTTTTTAACTAAGCCAATTTAGGTTTCATCATTTCAGCTTTATTTTCATATAGCCCATGTTCTCAACAGTTAATATCCATTCGTAACAAGCAACTGTTATCCAATTACAGGCAATTATCATTTTTCTTTCTACTTTTCCAAGACTGCAATTCATATATTCACAACATTCGTTTCTGTGTTTTCTGTTCCTAGGATTCATGCCACACCCTAGGATCTATCATTCAATCTACTTTTTTAGTCCTAGGATTCATGCCATACCCTAGGATCTATCATTCAATCTAGTTTTCCAATCCTAGGGTTCATGCCATACCTTAGAATCTATTAATTATCTCACAAGTGCATAAATGTTGATAAATAATCAAAGGAAGCCACTCTACTCGCAAAATCGGGAGTACTGGGGGTGTGATCGGCAGATCCGCGCGCCTCCGCAACCCCCAGAGCCACAACGGAACGGGGTCCTATCACAAGGATCAAACACAAGGACTACTCAGAATAGGATACAAGTACTTTAAACAAGTAGAGGAACTAATTTTGAGAAGAACGAAATTTGAAACACGGAAAACAGACTTCGAACGGACCCTAAACGGGTTAAAAACGACAAGTCTGCCCCAAATCAGACGTCTGGAATATCTTCTAGACGTCTTAAATGATGGTTCAAGTCATACCTTATTTCTGCGCGGTTCTTCAAACGTCCAGAATCCCGCTGAACCGTCTGGACCTAGTTCTAGACGTCCGACTGTCACTCCGGACGTCTGGAGACTCTCTTCGCCGTCTGGTGCTGTGTCCAGACGTCCGATCTGTATGGGAGGGCATGTCCTTGCGCCTTCTCGAACGAACCCTGCATGCGTACGCAACCGTCCTTAACACGAAAATGAGGCAAAACCCTTGGCAAAACGGCCTGCATGGCCATACACGCGAAAGGAAGAGGAAAGGAAATATTGTACCTTTCAGATGTCTAGATCTTCCTCCAGACGTCTCCCGTGTCGTCTAGGCATAGGTCCAGACGTCTAATTCTTGGAAAATTTCCCAGAATCAGGACCTCCTCGCCTTCCGCTTGCTGCGCACGGCCGCACCGTGCCGCGCCGCGCTCACCTGCTGCCTGAGCTGCAACAGCACCTCCCCAGTGCTACACTCCTGCTGCGTGTCCCCGCCGGCAGGCCCTGGCAGCTCCAGCGAGTTCTCCCTCTCTTCCTTACGCGCTCTACCTCTTCTCCCTCTCGCTACACCTCCTCCTCCCCGCGCACCCTGCAGCAGCTGCTGCCCTCGCTCTCGCACTCTCACGCTAACAGGAAGAAGAAGGAGGAGATGGTGGAGTGGTGGTGAGGGAGAGGAGAGTGGGAGATATTTGAAGGCGCCGTGGGGAGAGAGGGAGGAAGAAAAAGATGCGCCTGCAGGACGGGGAGGGAAGAGAGAAAAGAAAAGAGGGCGGCAGGTCAGTCTGTGCGCACATGCCCGTAGACGCGAAATGGTACGCCGTAAAAATTAATTTCCAGACGTTTGGGAAGGCTTCCAGACATCTGACCAGATGTCTGGACCAACTCCCAGACATCTTAAAAGACGTTTGATGCCGGGGTCTTAACAGAACCCGACAACACGATTAGTAAAAACTGAGTGGAGTAGTACAACTAACAAGTAACTCAAGTAACAGAGTATAGTAAAAAGGCACTATCTTGATAGTTCATCTGTTTACAATTTGTTTTATATCCATTCCCTTTTTATGCAACTTGCCCATATTCTTATTGTTCTCAAACTGTCAATCAACATCTCGGGCATGAGATGATTTCATCTAACTTCCTGTGGTGCAAGATCGTTATAAGCCACCCACTTGGCCAGAAGGACCACTTATATCCATAGAGTTGCTACGCTCCGTCACCCTGGGGTGATCGCGAAAAGGGGTGGCGGCTATGTCATGTAGCGTGAACACGTACAAGTACTGCGTACGCTGAACGACAAACAGCCAATGACACCCATCGATCGAAAGAACTGCTCTAAACCTTGAGCCTTGCGAATCCGCTATCTCAGTTGGCCACTAAGCCTAACCAAAGAGTCATAGGGAGGCTAGCAACTCCCTAAACCAATCCTTGAACCTAGTCTGAAATGACCTAAAGCTACAGCCGAAATCCTGGCAAATAGCAGGGCTGAAACCAGTTATCTAATCTTTTTATTTTCCCGACATATTTGTCATGTCAATTTCCAGATAACTATATCTCTTATTAAGAAAATCCTTAGTAATTTCATATTACTAATTCGAGGATTTGTAATTATTCACCTTATCCTTCAACTTATCCTTTTACAAGTAAATTCAATCTTGTGACAGTGGTCCCATGTTATTTATAAATTACTAAAATTAACAAAACTTATTTTACTAAAAATAGAGTTTATTTCATGCATGCGATAATAGGGGTGCATGTGATCATTAATCTACATCATTTATATAAACATATTATTTCTTATTTAAGTGCCCATAAATCAGGGAAAACACTGGAGGGGTTCCAAACCCAGCAAAAAGGAGAACACACGTCGACCAAGGCGGTATAAGGAAAAATATTGCACAGGACGGGTCCACAGGTACCCGAAAAATTGGTTGAATTGAAAGAGGGGTAGACTACTCTACCTAATGCCACCAGAGGGTCACGCTGGCTTTGAACCATGCGCATTGGGATTGGAAACAGTCTCCACGCCCACCTCTGGATTTGCACATGCACCAGGAAGAAGACCTGGTTCAATCAGATCCATGATGGGGTTGAAGACACCTAATTACGTTTCTAATTTTTCAGTAAGGATAAAGAGATCAAAGTGGAAATAAATTATACTAACACGTAGTACACGTCGATACGATTTCAACGGTATCTTATTTGTCATAATCTAAGGTCGGGAAGGCCTTGAACTGGTCAAAATAGCACAAAGGGGTCTAGAGTTGGATTGAATCGCCCTCGCACGCATCGCTGACACGCCCCTGCATGAGCCCGAACACGCCCGTGTGCTCGCGCCTACCTGTGCATACATGCCTGTACCTGTGTTGCCGCGTGCCAGCAGCTTTTGCCGTAGGGACACCAGGTTTTGTGGAGTCGTAATCGGGTCCCCACGAATAAATTTTTGATTTTTGAAGAAGAAAATTAAGGTTTTTCTTCTCCCTTCCTCTCTTGATTAAAGAGGATTTGGAGGCTAATGATGACCCAAAGGAACCAATGGGTCCTTAAATAGGCTTTTGGGGCGTTTGTGAGTAGGTTTAGGTGTGTGAAATGCCCAAAATGGCCTTAGGGTTGGGTTCACCTTACATTTAGGTCCCTGGTGACTTCTTCTAGCCATAACTTGAGCTATACATCTGGAAATCATGCGAAACAAGAGTCATTGGAAAGCTTATGATGAGAGTAATCCAATGGTACTACACATGACACCATCTTTACAATTTTTGACTAAGGTTTGCCTCGAAATACGCATTTTTGGCAAATTAAGGTGGTTCTGCCACCAACACCAAACCCTAACCGGGTTTTTGGGTTTGAACCGACCCGAACCACTTTGAGATGACTCAGAGTCTGGATTTTGAGACATTACAGATATAGCAACCTTAAAGGGAGTTTCACCCCCTAAACTCAAGCGAACGTGTTAGTACGAAGGGAGACGTGTAAGCAAGTGATCCATAACAACCTTAAAAGGCAATAACAACCTTAAATGGAACAAACCTAGGGTGTTATGGATTCACCAGCAAACTCTCGAAATACTTCTCCCACTCCTCACTAAACAATAACTCTATTTCTTGATAAAAGAAGATTGTTCCGACTGCATGTGGTTGTAAAGTAACTACTGGGTCCATGGACTAAAATGAGAGATATGCAAAGCATGTGAACTCCATAACAAAATCAACCGGTGTTAACAAAAATCAGAACTTTCATTTTCCAACCTTTACGATTGAATTTGTTAGTTTCAGGCAATTCACTAGTCTAGCTAGTTACTAACCAAAATATTAAGGTAAATTTAAACACGAGTATAAAAATGATTAGCCACAGTTATCAACCACATACTTACAATACATTAACTTTCCTACCTCACTCAATCATTGCCTATCTTATTGCCAAAACCAGAAAATTTCTCACAATATCTAAAATAGAAAACAAGAACTAGATGAACTTTATCAAACATTGGGAATACCAGAATTATCATTATACGTTATATAAAGTTAAGAAGGCCTTTTTATTTTATCAACTTTTTTTATTTTCAGTAGAGAATTCACTTGTTTACGACCAACATAACAATTCACATTAAGATGTATCACAACCTGCCTTAGATTTGGGAAACCATTCATAATCTTATGTGTCGTTTATTATAACGTAACTGTAAGCATGATTTTTCCTTACAAGTAATCCAAGTTACATCCTCATCAAGAAATGTGCAACAAACTACATCAACTTAACTTTTGTTCCATTCCAGAACAAACATTTGTATAACAATCAACAACTCTCTTTACAATACCATGGACGATGGCTGCACAATTTAAGTGATTCTAAATAAATTTCATGTAATTTATCCTCCCCAAAGTATTAAAAGAATACCTTTATCAGAGTTCATTAATCAGAAAAATGATTTCCAATATTTGGTTTTAAAAAAAAAAATTCAATCAATTTAGCAACACCATCATTTGTAATGCCAATCCCAGAACCATAATGGTTTCATTAATATTTATTTAAAATCACTTTAAATCTATGCTAGACATGCAATAGCTATGGATAACCTTGCAAGAAATTAATAAGTTATTAAAAGAACTTCTATACAATGTGAATTACGTGTTTATGACAACAAGCAAGAACTAAACAGGGAATTTGTTATCAACCAGTGTTAATTTTCATCACTTGTTAACTATTAAGGAGGCAAGTCAAAGAAGAGTTTGTGATTCCCCACCGTCTATGGTGTCGACAATCAAAAAGATTTTTGATTTGGTATGCCCACAGACGAAGTTAATAATGATGATTTATAACCAATGTTAAGGCAAAATCAGTTACATAATTCATGAAGAACTCATAATTACTAGATATTTCTTAATGACACAGGAAAATACCTTCAAATCTATGTAGAGTTTCAAGGAACAAAACTCAATCTTCCAAAATTTTGAATTCATGCAGATGAAACAATCCTGAATTCTGAACTTGAAAACATGGAACATTGAAGAAAAAAAATTTTTCAAGCACTTTCAAAGATCAAACTCAAGTCTCCAATGCAGTAAATGAAAACATTCATAATTGTCAAGTAAAATGTGAATTCTGTACTCTAAGCAATAATATATTTCAATCCTTAAGAATATAGGAATATCATTTTCTAGGCTGATCAGAGTCTCATTCGGTCATTCTATTCAACTATTAATTTCATTATATCCACACATTCTTTTATCACCAGGATAACTGTCAATTGCCAAGTTCAAGTATGAATTAATTTCACAATTCGTCCTTTAATGATGTAGTTAGTGGAAATGACTAATGCACAAAAATATTTTCCTCATTTATCATATGCAATTCTATCTTAAATAACATGGTAGGAATGCACCAAGGTTAAGAATTTGCGCAATATACAGATACGTTTATTGGTGAGCTTTCAAAAGAATTTGGTACAACATAAATTTCATGTTTACATAAGCAAGCTAAAATTAACAGAGAATCCGTCATTTACTAATGCCAATCTATATCAAATTTTCATAATTAAAAGAGCAAGTTAAAGAAGAATTTGTGATCCCTTATGATCTATGGTGTCATCAACCGGAAAAAGTCCAAGTCCATATGCCCATCGATCTAATGACTAAGTTTGTAATGATAGAGCAATTTATAAACATTGTTAAGGCCACAACATTTATATGCGATACACAATTCAGGAAATTTTCTAATTAATAGGCATTACTTAATTAATTCAAGAAAACACCTTCAATTTTACGTAGAAATTTCCAGTCGCAAAATACAATCTCCTATAATTTTAACTCCATGCGAATAAAATGATCTTGGACTTTGAACGTGAAAACATAGGGCATCAAGGAATGTAAAAAAAAAAATTCAAGTTCTAAGCACTTTCAAAGATAAAACTCAAGGTTCTAAAGTAATTAATAAAAATATTTCTAATTTATGAGTAAAATGTAAGCTCTACGCTTTAGGCAATGATATGTTCCAAAAATAAAATTTCTTAAGTTGATTAGAATTCCATTTGATTTTCAATTCAATTATTACTTCCATCTTATCCACGTATTCATTTACCACCAGGATGATTGTCAATTGATAATTTCAAGTATAACCCAATTTCCCGATTGATCCTTTGATGTGACTAATAACATGAGTGATCATATTATTTCCTTAATCAATGAAAGAAACCATGTATATATCTTTTCAACTCATAAAATTTACACATTTACTTCTTTTATAATATTCTAAATATAATTGTTTACTTTTAACATCACTCTATAAGCGGAATATGAATTATTAGTTTATCAATATCTCGAATGTATAAATTGTTATTTATTGAAAATACCTTTTGACAATGCAATTAGTAACAATGACTACTACATAATAATATTTTCCTTATGTATCATACGTAAGTCGATCATAATAACATGGTAGGAATACATCAAGGTTAGTAGTTAGCGTAATACTCGCAGTGAAAGTACATTTACCCTATCACATAGTGGTGATAGTATAACAAATCTTCTTTTAACATATACAAGGAACAACTATATTATTTCCCCTTTTTATATGAGTGCAATCAACCACACCAGAAATTCAAAGACTGTTATATTGGTTCAATCGTTATTCACTTACTAATAATTTACGAAAATAATAATCGATTAATTCCATACTAATCTAATTAGTAATTGAGTAATTTTGTTCCAGTCCAGATAATAATAACTTAATTTCAATTACAATTTAAATAAGATACGTCACAAAATTGGTCTATACAAGATTTTAACACACCTTGCTACAACAGTAAGCATTACAGCTGATGTCAGTTACCAATGCCATCAGAAATCAAGATAGCCATTTTCCTTTGATAACAATTGACCATTTAAGAAAATAATTTAATGATGCGGTGAGCCACAAATTCTTGTTTTATCCCCTCACATGCTTTCAATATATATATTGATATGCTAAGTCATTTTTCAAGTTAGATCTGAAAGGAAAATATTATTATTATTATTTTGCACTTACAAGAATAGAAGACACATCATGCCATTATTACTAAGTACCAGAACAAGTAACCATGTAATTCGTCTAATAACATCGACCCAACTTTTACTAAATATTGACATTGACCCCAAATGGAATCACAGGTGAAATGAATTGGTCAGGGGTGTGTTAAATTTTATTCTAAACAATTAGTTGAGTCTATTGTTGTTCACAAGGACTAACTACCTTCCAATTTGCAACATTATTGTCTAATTACCGTCAAATACTCATCAATGCTGCAAAAGGGGTGCAGAACACGAACTAAATCGTGTTCAGTGTATAATAATCTATCATTTTCACACGGTTGATGTTAATTATATATTACTCATTATTAACAGAAGCACACTACTATGGATCATCCCATAGACATTTACACATGCCATGAAAATATATAGGATCTTCATGTATATTGATAAAATATTGGTTGGGTGGTTCTACAAAAGGGACCCATAATTTAAGGATTACAAATATGCACAACCAAGTAGTGTTACAAATTAACATGTTCTTCGACCTGGTAATCCAATTTATTACTACAAGAAAAACCCTGAGAAAACTATACAATCACAGAAATGGTGGATGAACCAAGAAGTTACTCATTTACCTCTTGAGATCACATTCGGATCAAGCAATGCCTTACAGGGCCTCTACTCAGCCCAACAGCTGAAGGGGTGACCATAACGATGCGAAAAGTACGTAGACTAAACGAGACAAAGACTAGATCTGAATTTAAGAAGAGAATCAAGTCAAAAAGCAGTGGAAGATTAGGACTAGGGGTACTACGTCATTGTGCGGCAGAGTACCCTATCCATGACACAATATGGATGTCTATATGGCCTTTCTAGGTAATTCTATGATTAGTGAGGTGACCTTGCTCTGATACCATCTGTGATGACCCGAGCCCCGCCAATCGATGAGACCTAAGTCACTGTGTGCTAACACTAGCACAAACACCCACAAGCTTGCAGTCCTCAACTCATAATCATAAAATACAAACATAGTCAATAAACAATTCATATTGCAAAATTTAAAGGAACATAAATTGAATACTAACTGGAGGTTCTACCGTAGTATTAGTTCAAGGAGATGTACAACGGAAATCTCCTGGCGAACTGCCAAGTAGACCTGAGTACGGAACTCGACAACACGTCAGTAAAAACTAAGTAGAGTAGTACAACTAACAAGTAACTTAAGTAACAGAGTACAATAAAAAGGCACTATCTTGATAGTTTGTCAATTTACAATTTGTTTTATATCCATTCCCTTTTTATGGAACTTGCCCATATTCTTATTGTTCTGAAACTGTCAATCAATGTAATGGGAATGAGACGATTTCGTGTAACTTCCTGTGGTGCAAGACTAATATAAGCCACCCTCCTGGCCGAGAGGGCCGCTTATATCCATCGAGTCGCCACGCTTCGTCACCCTGGGGTCATCGCGGAAAGGGGTGGCGGCTACGTCGTGTAGTGTGAATACATACAAGCACTGCGTATGCTAAACTATAGACAGCCAATGACCCACCCATCGGTCAAAAGAACCGCTCCAAACCTCAAGCCCTATGAATCTGCTATCCCAATTGGCCACTACGCCTAACCAAAGAGTTGTAGGGAGGCTAGCAACTCCCTAAACTAGCCCCTGAACCTGGTCTGAAATGACTTAAAGCTACGGCCGAAATCCTGGCAAGTAGCAGGGTTGAAACTAGTTATCTAATCTTTTTATTTTCCCAGCATATCCGTCGTGTCAATTTCCAGATAACTGTATCTCTTATTAAGAAAATCCTTAGTAATTTCATATTACTAATTCCATGATTTATAATTATTCACCTTATCCTTCAACTTATTCTTTTACAAGTAAATTCAATCTTCTGACAGTGGTCCCATGTTATTTAGAAATTACTGAAATTAACAGAACTTGTTTTACTGAAAACGAAGTTCGTTTCATGTATGTGATAACAAGGGTGCATGTGATCATTAATCTATATCATTGACATAAACATATTATTTCTCATTTAAGTGCCCATAAATCAGGGAAAGCACTGGAGGGGTTCCAAACTCAGCAAAAAGGAGAACACATGCCGACCAAAGCGGTATAAGGAAAAATATTGCATAGGACAGGTCCACAGGTACCTGAAAAATCTACTGAATTGAAAAAGGGGTAGACTACTTTACCTAATGCCACTAGAGAGTCATGGTGCCTCTGAACCATGCACACTGGGCCTAAAAACAGTCTTCACGCCCGCCTCAGGATCCTCGCATGCACCAAGAAGAAGACCTGGTTCAATCGGACCCACGATGGGGTCGAAGACACCTAATTACTTTTATAATTTTTAAATAAGGATAAAGAACTCAAAATTTGAAATAAATTATTCTAATGCATAGTATGCGTCAATACAATTCTAACGGTACCTTATTTGTCGAAATCCGAGGTTGAGAAGGCCTTGAACCGGTCAAAACAATGCGAAGGGGTCCAGAGTCGGACAGAACCGCCCTCTCACACGCCGCCCGACACGCCCCCATACGCACCCGTGGTTTTGCAGTGGGGACCCCAGGTTTTGCAGAATTGCAACTGGGTCCCCGCAAATAAATTTTGATTTTTGAAAAAGAAAAACTTCTAGTCCCTCTCTTGATTAGAGAGGGTTTGGAGGCTAATGACAACCTAAGGGACTCAAGGGGTCCTCAAATAGGCTTTAGGGGTGGTTTTGAGTAGGTTTAGGTGGGTAAAATTCCCAAAATGGCCTTAGGTTTGTGTTCACCTTACAGTTGGGTCCCTGGTGACTTCTTCTGGCCATAACTTGAGCTATGCAACTCGGAATCGAGCAAAACAAGCATCGTTGGAAAGCTTACGATGAGAGAAATTCAATGGTAGTGCATATGACACCCTTTTGACAATTTTCGACCAAGGGTTTCCTCGAAATACGCATTTTTGGCAAATTAAGGGGGTTCTAACACCAGCACCAAATCCTAACCGGGTTTTCGAGTTCGAACTGACCTGCACCACTTTGAAATGACTCGGAGTCTAGATTTTGGGACATTACAACACCTACCTCGAAATCCATGCACACACCAAGGCAAGACCTTATTCAAACGGACCAACAACATGGTTAGAGATACCTAATCACGTTTCTGATTTTTAACTAAAGGAACAGTACTAAAAAGTGAAAAATAAACCAACCAACGTGTAGTACATGTTAATATAATTCCAACGGTACCTTATTTGTCGAAATCTGAGGTCAGGAAGGCCTCAAACTAATTGAAACATTGCGAGGGGGTCCTGAACCAAACGATTCAGCCAGACCGGCAACCCGGACACGTGTTAGCTGCTCATTCACCCATGCACTCCTCACGCGGATCACCTACCCACGCCCTCGCCATTCGATCGCCATGCGTCGCAAATCCAGAGCACCCGCACTCTCCTGCTTGCACAAGCGCGTGAGAACGTGCATGCCTAGGGCCCTCCACTATGCAACATGTGGCACGCATCCGTGCCTCGCTGCCAAATTGCACAGCTCAGGCTTGCCATTGTCGTTTGATTCGTGAAAATTATGGTGGAAAGTTGATGTTTCTTGGAATTACAAATAGGTCCCTACAAATTTCAATTAGGATTTCTATTTCAAGTCCTAATTCCTTTTCTCTGTTTTCTCTTAGGTTTAAAAGCATCTATGGATTAATGATGGCCCAACACCCAATGGGATCATTTTATAGGCCCAAATTTAGTCATGATAGGATTAGTGGGGTGAAATACCCAAAATACCCCTACGGTTGGGTCTACCTTACATTTAGGTCCTTTTGCACTTGTTTTGGCCATAACTTGAGCTATACACCTCGGAATCGCACAAAACAAGCGTCACCAGAAAGCTTGTGACGAGAAAAATCCAACAGTACCATACATGATACCCTTTTGACAATGTTTGACTAGGATTTGACTCAAAATACAGATTTTTTTTACCATTAAAGTGGTGCTGACACCAACACCGAACCACGATCGGGTTTCCGGGTTCAAATTGACCCGAACCACCTTGAAATGACTCAGGACTTGGATTTAAGGATGTTACACCACATCTTGATGCTCATGTGTTTTCCTTTCTACTAAATATGTTAGAAAAAAAATAAAAAGGAAAAGGAAATATCACCATAAATAGGGGGAATGTATCTTCTTCTTCAATCTCCTTATGCTTGTTATTTTTTGTACTACTACTACTCTCTAATGGCACCTGCATCTTGGAAATGTGGGGCTAAACTCTGTTAGGTCATTTCTTAACTTTCTTCTATTGTAAAGATCTATTATGATGCAAGGAAACTACAGAACAACCATCAAGGTTCCTATTCTCTTAGTCAAAGTAGAGGTCACAGTCACTATTTAAGTTAGTTTATATGGATGTTTGGGATCCTAGTCGTACACCTAATATGCTAGGCCATCGATTTATCTTGTTTTCATTGATGGCATTTCCTATTTGTCTTGATTATTTCCTTTAAAGTAGAAGTGAATGATGGTCATGTTATTGTAAATTTTATTCTAGAAATAAAGATGCAGTTTGATGCTTCTATAAAGATTTTTTGTTTTGATAATGGTTTAGAATTCTATACCAATATCTGAGTGATTTTTAAAATCTCAAGGTATCATGCCCCAATACTCCTCACCTAATCAAGAACTTGGTTAATGGGTGTGATTAAATTAATTACACTGGTCATTTGGTTAGGTTGCTACTTTATGTACTCAAGTTACCAAGTGCCCATTTTTGCCAAGCATTTAAATGGAAATATAAATATTACAAATGGCATAAGAATAAATAAGCCCTATTTGACAAGAGCATAAAATTAGTAACTAGCTAGCTAATATACAATTTAGATATTCATCCACATATGCTAGAGTCCATACAACACAATTGAACAAAAAGTGTGGTTTACCATCCACCAATATTTGCAAACCAATCTTACAAAATGTACGAAAGGACATCATCATCATTTCCCAAGATACAATAAAAAGTCCTTCATAATAAAAAGAGATACAACATTAGATTCATTGATTATGAATACGCTAGAGCCTCCTATATCACGTAGTCATATTGCTCCATTGCCTAGAGAAGATCAAATAGGTAAGTCATTAACAGCTCATCCACCATATGGTCTAGGATTCTAAGTGCTAGTAGCAATCCAAGAAGTTG
This sequence comes from Thalassia testudinum, assembly GCA_037157565.1. Taxonomy (NCBI): domain Eukaryota; kingdom Viridiplantae; phylum Streptophyta; class Magnoliopsida; order Alismatales; family Hydrocharitaceae; genus Thalassia; species Thalassia testudinum. The sequence continues at coordinate 156,053,145 of JAZHRO010000031.1, forward strand.
CATGTGAATCATCTTGGCAATGACCCCCCCTCCCCCCTTTGAACCTTAATGTACCAAAGTCCAGGTTGTCCTTAGATAGCAATATTGGTAGCAAATCCTAGGGGCTACTTCATGACTTTGCATGGTGACCTAAAAGTAGGTCACAATATAGGGATGATCTAATCAATGCCCTAATAAAAATGTAAAATACTTTCATAAACAAGAGACAAGGTGAAGCACAAGTTTTTTGTTCGGCTGAGTACTATTGTACCCTTAATCCTTGGTTTCTTTCCCATTTCCCATGTATAACCAATCAAACCCATTGGTCGAAACTAGAATATTAATATGTTTCCCTTATTATTATTACAAATGGAAATCATTCCTCCCTATTAAAGGTGATTAAGGCACATCCTCCCTGTGTGCCTTCGCATTACAAATAGCTTCTCCTTGGCCCTAGGAGAAATTAAATGTACACATGACTCTCAATTAATGAATGCCCATTCTAGATATTAGAACATTATTAACCGGTTGTCGAATGAGTTAGGCATTAAGGGAACAATGTTGTACCAAAGTACTCAAGATCTTGTGGAGCTACTCAACTTGGCTCAATCGAGTATCTTTCTTTGATCTTTATTAGATCTTCGATGATTAGGGAGGATGGATAATCTGGGGTATTGATGCTCCCTCTAGGAGCTAAATAAAGTTGGATGTACCTACTTGAGTCCATTCTCAAATGAGCTCTCATCCTTCTCCCTAGGTATCTTAACATTATCCGATATGCTCACACTAAACATTCTATAATCCAAGTATCATAGTACCCCAACATCATCCACACATGTAGGCCCTAGCCAAGCATTAGCCCAAGTACCACCATTAACCCAAGTACCCTTTCCCATGAGTTTAGGTACCCCTACATCATCTACACTTGTAGGCACCCACCAAGCATTAACTTAAGTACCTCAACTTATGGTGATCGGCTCACAACCTATTACATAACTAGGAACTATCCAATTCCAGGTCTAATTTCAGGTAGAATCCAACTACCACCTCTTCTTTAACTTATCTAGTTCCTAGTGAACCATCTGTCAGTGCTAGGCATTAATTATCTTAATTTTGATGTCAACAAAATAAGATATTAACATTTGACAAGTTTATTTGATAAGGTGAAGAGTTTAGAAATGATGATGATGTAAAGAAAATACAATAGATGATGATGATGATGGTAGGAGGCTACTCAAATCAAGCTTCAATGAGCTTCAAGGGCCAATTTGAAGAAGATAAAGTGTTATTTTATTTTTCTAGATTAAATGTAAAGAGTCACTAGCACTCCACTAATTTATTGCATCAATTAGGATTTAGGAAACTAGGAGTAGGGTTAGTGGATTCGGAAAGTGGGATTTCTACTAGGATTAGGTTTTCCTAAATGGTGTTGGGATCATGGCCGTGGACTTGGGTGTTTGTTGAAGGGATGGTGTGAGCACAAGGTGGTGGAGGGAAGGGTTGCGTTGGGTGTTAATGTGGTGGGAGGTAGGCTTGGCAATTTAGGCATGCAATCTTAGAATTAGGAATCCTAATTTAAATTGATTGCTAGAGATGGATCTTCAGGAAACCTAAAGTGGGCATGCCTAAGGGGATTTGGAGAGCTCAAGTTGCATGGGATTTAGGTTTAGGAAAAGTGTCTTGGACGGCCATAAAAAGGTTCTTCTAGAATGTAGGGCAATCTCCACATAATTGTGTTCACACTAATTTGATTGGTAGAGATTTTAGAAGTTGATTGGACACCTAATTGGTTGTAATTAATTTCCACATCTAATCAATTAATTCTAAGAATATTTGATACAATTTTAGGTGTAGAAAAATCATGTGGTACATAGATAAAATGGTGGGTTCTAGAAGGTAGGAATAGGATTAGGAGAGTGTCACTAGGAGTGTGAGCTAGGTTTTAGGAACAGTTTAGGAACAAGGTGTAGGGTTAGGATTAGGGTCAAGGGAGCTAAAAAGAGTTGGTTAAGGTTTATGATTTGAGATTAGGATTAGGGTTTTGGGCATGGACTATATATGGCAGGTTCTAGATTGGTGTTAGGGTTAAGGTTTTAGGGAGATAAGTGACATGATTTCTTCTCCTCTCCACTCAAGCAGTTTGAATCACTCTGACCAGACCTGACATAGACTATCTACACAAAAAAGAGTCTTAATAAGTAAACATTGAATAAATAGGCTCAAATATGCAATCCTAAAATCTAATATGCATGCATGCAAATATTTATAATATGCCCTAATTCTATTGCAACTAATGCTACAAAACCATCATAATTAAGCATGTTTTCACATAAATATGCATACTTATCACACACCCATGACTAAGTTTTGTTAGTCCCGAGCAAAAGCAAAAAGAAATGCAAAGGATTTGAGCCAAAGTTCATAAGTCAGGAGGTTCGAGTCATTATTAACCACAGAGAGTATGTGCTAAAATCTCACACAAAGACTCAACAACACTCAAGTGTCAACCACAATACAGACCACTTTGCCTAATCAGATTCTAACTCGCCTCAGTCTTGGGTCTCAAGTATAGGGTTCTATGGCTCAGAGAAATCCACCTAAGGTTTGCAAGAAACAGAAATGCTAAGCATATGTGCTTGTGAAGCTAGCTCAACAAGTTGGCAACTGTATTAAAATTCCCTTTTTCTTTCATATTAGATATCCCATCATTCTACTCACTCTACTTCAGATCTGCATTATTACAAATATGGAATAACAGCCCTTATATATATATATAAGTAAATATGAGGAAGGCCTTACACTCTGACACCTTAGGATGACACCATAAAAGGCACCCTCCTGGCCAGGCCCCATACTTTGATGCCTCAGGATGACGTCGTAAGAGGCACTTGACCTTATTTTGCAATGCATATTTACATATGCATAAAAATATATTAGAAATGTTTTTTTTTTTTCACATATATTGCCAGGAAAACTAAAGGAGACTAGATATAGGAAACTTAGAGCAAAAATTTACTCACCCGTTATGCCTATTCCATGCAACGTCCTCGATGTATTGCTTTCTAACAAGTGCTAAGTTTAATGCCTTCAGCTGGGCATGCAACTCTCTCAGAGTCAAGAAGGGCTACCTTTTCTAGGATAGGTCCAGGTGCAACATTCTCAATATAAGGCTTAATTCTTTAACCATTCACAGTAAAAGTTTGGCCTGTCTTAGGATCAATGATCTCAACAGCTCCTTGTGAAAAGACATGTGTGACAATGTAAGGGTCATTCCACCTCAATCTAAGCTTTCTTAGGACCAAACGTAATTTAGCATCAAACCACCATACCCTTTGATTAGGTTTAAAGATTTTTCAGGATATGTGCATGTCATGGAAAGCTTTGGTTTTCTCCTTATAAATTCAAGCAATCTTTCTCTCAAAAGAAAAATTTCGGGCATTTTATAAACATCATTATGAATCTCCTCCAGATTAATAATTGTAACTTCCTATGCTTACTCACTTTATCTAAATCATGATTTCCCAATAAGTCCTATGTTCTATTTTTATGGGGAGGTGATAGGCTTACCAAACACTAAATAGTATTGTGACATTCAAATGGGAGTCTTGTAAGTTCTACGTTACGCCCAAAGTGCATCACCTAACTTAGTCGCCCAATCATTCCAATCAAATCTAATTGTCTTTTGTAATGTGTTCTTGATCTCCCTATTTGAAACCTCAGCCTGACCATTCGTTTGTGGATGGTAAGGTGTGGAAATCTTGTGTGTGACCCTGTATTTGATGAGGAGGTTCCTAAGGTGACTATGTATGGAATGGGTCCCCCCGTCACTAATTATAGCTCTAGGAATCCCAAATCAACTAAAGATATTCTTTTTGATAAACTCCATAACAACCTTATGATCATTAGTTAGGGTTGGAATTGCCTCAATCCATTTGAACACATAATCAACAACCACTAGAATATATTAGGATCCAAAGGATGTTGTGAAGGGTCCCATAAAATCAATACCTCATACATCAAATATCTCAACAACTAAAATGGGGTTTAAGGGCATCATATCTCTCATAGTCATGTTTCCTATGGATTGGCATTGAGGACATAACTTAAAGAAGGTGTGGGCATCCTTGTGAAGAGTTAGCCAATAGAGTCCACTTTGCAACACCTTAGCAGCCATCTTCTCCCCTGAGAAATGTCCTCCCCAAGATGAATTATGGAAAAATGTCAAAATGTTGTGGATTTCATTCTCGGGAACACATCTACGGATAATTTGATCAACATAAAGTCTAAACAACTCAAGACCCTCTTACAAATAGTACTTGACCTCAGAATAAAAGCTATCCCTTTTCTGCTTGGACCAATCATCAAGGATTTGCCCTATGGCTAAGTATTGACTATGTCAGCATACCAAGGGGATTGGATTCCTGAAATGGCTAGGATACTCTCATTCGAAAAAGAATTAGCAATTGGTATAGTCAGATGTGGGTTCTCAACTAGAATCTGAGACAAGTGGTTGGCCACTACATTCTGTGCTCCCGCTTTATCTCTAATCTCTAAGTCAAATTCCTAAAACAGGAGGATCCACCTAATTATCCTCGGTTTGTCACCTTTCTTGGCTAACAGGTGTCCCATAGTGGAGTGGTTGGTATAGATGATAACATGGGATCCTAGAAGGCATGGTTTGAATTTCTCTAAGATAGAGACTATAGCTAACAAGTCTTTCTCGGTGGTGGTGTAATTCTTTTGAGTATCATCAAGAGTGTTGCTAGCATAGTAAATCACAACAGGTTTCTTCTCAACTCTCTTACCGAAGACAACACCAATAGCATAATTAGAGGCATTGCACATGATCTCAAAATGTGAGTCCCAATCAAGTGGTTGTAGGATTGGGGCTTGGGTTACAACATTCTTAAGTGAATCGATGGCCTCAAGACATGAATCATCAAAGTGGAAAGATTGGTCTTTGGCCAACAGATTAGTCAAAGGTATGGCAATCTTTGTGAAGTCTTTAATAAACCTCCTAAGGAAACCCACATGTCCAAGAAAATATCTAGCTTGTTTAATAGGTGTGGGAGGTGGGAGTTTAGCAATCAAATCAACCTTCACTCTATCAACCTCCGTTCCCCGACCAGAGACCACATGTCCTAATACAATCCCTTATTTGGACCATGAGGTGGCTCTTCTCCCAGCTAAGAACTAGATTGACCTCAATGCATTTCTTCAATACTCTCTTGAGGTGGGCTAAACAGAAATCAAAGGAATCCCCAAAGATAGAAAAATCATCCATAAAAACCTCCATAAAGTCTCCAATCATATCTAAGAATTTTGCTATCATTCACCTTTGAAAAGTTGCAAGTGTATTGTAGAGACCAAATGGCATCCTACGGAAGGCAAAAATGCTATAAGGGCATGTAAATGTGGTCTTCTTCTAATCTTCGAGGCTTATAGCCACTTAATTGTATCCTGAATAGCCATCTAAGAAGAAAAAGTATTTCTAACCGACTAACTTCTACAAATTTTGATTAATGAATGGTAAGGGTAAATGATCTTTCTTTATGATTGAATTTAGCTTCCCATAATTAATGCATACTCTCCATGATGAAGCTATCCTAGTTGGTATAGACTCCCCATGCTCAGTAACAATCACGGTCAACCTAGATGTCTTAAGGACAATCTGGAGAGGGCGAGCCCAAGAGTTATTAGATATGGGGTAGATAATTCTTACATTAAGCTACTTAATGATCTCTTTCTTTACGACCTCTCACATGTTCTGATTTAAACATCTTTGTAACTAGTGAGAAGGTCTAGCTCCCTCTTCAAGATAGATGTGGTGGGTACAGTAGGAGGGGTTAATTCCCCATAAGTCAGCTATCGTCCAACCAATTTCCATCGTATGATCTCCTAGGACCTTAATTAGTTGACATTCCTATTCCTTACTCAGTTTAGCACTAATAATCATAGGAAGAGTTTGGTTAGGTCCCAGGAACACATACTTCAAGTTCTCAAGCAAAGGTTGTCTCTCAATTTGTCTAGGGTGGGACAAGGGTGGAAGAAGGAAGGCATGGAGTAGGTGGTTCAGGTAGTCTCTCCACTTGAAGAGACTAAGGAGGTTGTTGATGCGAAATATCGCGTGATTTGTAAAAGCGGGTTTTTAATGTCATTGTAACACGCGAATTCGCATACGCTTTTAAATTTATAAACCTAGATAGTGGGGTATCTAGGGTTGTCCAAGGAGGCAAGTTTGCAAAAATTAAATCTCTTGCTTTGAAAATAAATCTCAACTTTCCTTTTAGTCTTTTTGAATATATAACTTTTATGATTTTTGAAATAAAGGCAACATGCAGGTTTTTGTTGAAAGCTATAAAACAACTAATACCTAATTCAAGAAACCTACCCTAAGGTGACAGGTAGAGCCTCTCCCTAAGCTCACCCTAGGCACGTGGAGGCCTAGAATAATTAGGGAGTGAAATAATTGCTAGGCAAAATTTGTAATAAGCTATGCAACAGAAATTGAAAGAAGGCAATTTGAATTAAATCAAAATTGTGCACACAAAACCTATAGAGGAATGCTTCTACTCTACTTGAAAATACAAGAAAAATAAAACACAAATCCTCTAGATAGATGGTGAAGAAGAGGGCTTCTTGCTCCAAGCTTGGTAGCTCCCGAGCTTGAAAAGAGTCCTCCAACTCCTTCCTTGCTATGCTCCTCTAAGATGATGTCCTCCAAGGTGGTAGCTACCACCTTTAATTCTCTTCCTCCAAGGGTGGACATCCACCCTAGGTTCTTCTCCTTTGCCTGGCCGTCCTTGAAGTGGAAAGCTCCTCCTCCTTGGCGTGGCACAAGTTGAAGAAAGTGGGGAGAAGAAGGCACCAAAGGGGCTGGTGATGTGCCCCCTTAATCTTCTTCTCTACTCCTTCTTCTTGGCCGTAGGTGTAGGTGGGTATAGGTAGAATAATACACTAATGGAGGATGCTCTAAAATGGTGGTAGCTAGTGGGTTTATATAGAGTAAGAAGGGGGCTAAGGTGACTCTTGAAATGGAGGGCTAAGATGGGAAGATGGAGGTGGTTGGGGATCCTATGGCTAAGGGCAATTGGCGGCAACCCAAGGGACACCTAAGGGGTGGTTATGGGTGGTGGCACCCCTTGAAGATGGTGCCAAAATGGCTTCTAGAAGGGGGGCTTAGGTGGCGCCAAGTAGGGTTCTAGAAGGAGGGGTAGGTGGATGGCTAGGATGGGTTGTAGGGTTAAGTGTATGGTGGATATGGGGTTGGATGTTGGCACCAAAAAGGGGGGTAGTTAGGGTTAGGTTTTGGTGCCAAAATTGGTGCCTTTTGGTGGTGATGATGGAGTGAAGAGGTGGCTAGGAGGTGGCGCCAACCTGGAGTAGGATAGCTAGCTTAGGTAGGGCTTAAGTTGGTGGAGCTAGCTAGGGTTGAGTTGAAGGTGGTGGATGGCCAAGGAGCTGGTTGCTAGCTAAGATAAGCTAAGATAAGCTAGCTTAGCTAGCTATGGAGTAGAGGAGGAGGTATTGGAGCTAGGGTTTGAAGAGAGGAGCTGAGGAGGAGAAGTCTGGAGCTGGAACTGGAGCTGGCAGCTGCTGAAGAGGCTGGCATGGAGCTACTCTAGCTGGCTTAGCTTGCTAGTTATTTGCTAGGTTCTAAGACAAGCTAAAGTGAGCTGGCTTCTACCATAATGAGCTGAGGTGAGCTGGGTTTGGTGCTCCCGGGGAGGATCAAGCTGGTTGAGGCAGCTAAGGTAGCTTAGCTCAACTGAGTTGAGCTAAGTTGAGTCCCTGGGAGCTAGACTCGAGCTTCCTGAGTTGGAATGAAGTTATCTTCAGTTGGCTGGAGTTGAGTGGAGCTGTATGTAGCTGGATCTGAGCTAGGGTGAACTCCAATCAACTCAGCTGAGCTAGCTAGAGCTCCCTGTGGACTAGTAGGAGCTAAAATGAGCTAGACTCAACTAGGTTGAGTTGGATATGAGATGACTTTAGCTAGGGTGAGCTAAGATGAAGTCTCTTGAGCTGCCATTTGACGAGTTGACTTTCCGCTTTGCATTGTAGTATTTAAGTGGTGGAAAAATCGACTAATCAAAAAAGTAAAAATAACCACTCATAGAAGAGCAGGTTGTGTTCACAGGGAGGAAATTATGCAATAAACTCTTGATTATTTTATATTCTTTCGGTTAAGTGTGAAATCCCCATTCAAATCTGACATAAAATGCGAAGGAAAGTAGATTCACAATAACTTAAAAAGATAAGGGTATATGTGCAGTTTTCCCTCACTGAAATCTTCAATAAATATATGAACGATTTTGTGTAATTTTCACGTGTCATATACTAGAGAGAATCGGTGCATGTGTTGATCCCAAAATCAATCTTAAAACAGGTGAATATCAATAACATGCAATTATCAAAAAATATGAGTGTGCATGTGTAATTCTGCCATAATAAAATAATAATAATAAATCAAAATCAAATTCTGGTGGCAATGGCAGTGAATGTAAATTTTAATATCAGAGGAAATAGAGCATTTGCTCTCTCTCCTCCTTGCGAGAGAGAGAGCACCGGCGGGCTGTGGACGGGCTAGGGAGGTCAACGAGGATGAGGGCTTTCCGATGGAGGCCGCAGCGTCGACGGAGATGGCCAGAGGTGGTTGGACGGAGGAGATAAAGCTATAGCAGGAGGAGGCTGATGCTTGAAAGAGACGCACGCTGCAGATGGCGCGCGCAAGCGGGCGATGCTGCGATTGTGAAGCACCTGCTGTGGAGTGGCGATGGCCGGTGAGCGCGCAGGGTGCTGGTGCTGGAGAGGGGCACTGGAAGGGAGGTGGGCACGCGCCTGCGGGTGCGGGTGGTGGTGCGGAGCAGCGTTTGCAGGCGTGTGGGCAAGAGGGTACAAGCCTGCAGGATCTGCGGGCGAGAAAGAGGAGGCACTGGAAGGGAGGTGGGCACACGCCTGCGGCTGAAAGTGGGCGGTGGAGACACTGCGGTGCGGTGCAGTGCCTGAGGGGGTGGAAGGCACTAGCGGGGCAAGCGAAGTGAGCGCACCTGCAGTGAAGGGGCGCAGACTTGGCAGTGGTGAAGGTGGGCGCTGAGGGGCTAGGGCGGTGCCTGCAAGAGGGGGGCGCTGTGGTGTGCGCGGTGCTAGTGCCTGCAAGAGGGCTATAACAGGGAGAGGTGAGGGTGCGAGCGGTGCTTGCACCTGCAGGAGGAGGGTTGTGGTGCGCTTGGTGCTGGAGATGGGCGCCTGGTGGTGTGCTTGAAGGCAGTGGAGGCTGAGGCGAGCGATTGCGGTGCAGGCTGAGGAAATGCTTGCTAGGGCGCGACTGCAGGCGTGCGATGGTGATGAAGGTGCGGTGCCTGCAGGGGCAGGCTTGGTGGCATGAGCACCTGCAACGTTGAAGGGGATCCTGGTCCACAGTGCACACTGGAGTTGTTTCCCCTCTCTCTAGATCTTCCCTCTCCTTTCTTCGCCTCTTCTTTTTAACTCCTCCTGGTTTGCGCCTGCGAGAGTTAAGGGATTTTCAAATCCCTTAACTATTTCTGGCCGGCGACTGTTGAGGGTGCCCGGAGAATGGGGAAAAGGACAGCCGTCGGTTATTTGAAAGGGTAATTTACCCTTTCCTCCTCATTCTTTTGCCAATTATTTTTCCTGCACATAAAAGAACATATTAAGTTATAGAATAGATGTAAACCTAAATCATGATGCATGCAAACATTGTATAACTTAATATAGTTATTAACAAACCTAAAAGATACAATTAAAGTTACTTAGGCGTAATATTAGTCCATTAAAATGGACTCATAAAAAACCCCTATGCCTAAGATTTGCTAGTCCCTAGCAAAAATGAAAAATAATAGAAGTAATCAAAAGATTTCTTCTTTTCTTACTTCAAAACTTTAGAAATCTAGACAAATGTGAAGTGCTGATAGCCTAGGTAACAGATCCAAGTGAAAGAACCAATTCGCATTGGAAGTTCGTACTTCACCCTTGGTAAATATTGCATCGGGATAGGCAACTACTTCCCTCGGGGATAAAGCAGAGGATAATCTGTAATTTGACCCCGGCATTTGGCTTAGGTAGGAGATATTGAGTTGAATGGATTTATATTTGGTGGCACACACTCATCTGGTGCTACAAATAGTCTAGTACTGTAGACTTTAGATCTCTAGACTATTAAACAAGTCGACTCTGAGAGAGGCTACACAATTGTGCTCTCTTGATGATGTTCTTGGGCACTCCCTCTTTTCTTTCTTTCTAAGATCACGAATCTCGCTAGATTTAGAAATTGTACTCACTATTTGGTGGCCTCACATGGCATCCACACTTCAATTAAAGTCTTAATAACTCTACAACTAAGTTAGAGTCCTCACCCTGTATTCGGGCGATTAGAAATACTAAAAGGTAGGTATGGGTCATGTTTGGTGGAACGTGATAGGTGTTCTATTGCCTCAGAAACAATGTTACATTATAGCTTGGACTTCCTTTTTTTTTTTTAATATAACTATTTCTTCTTTTTGTTCTTTCTATTTCTTCTTTTTTCTTTCTCTCTTCCTTTTTTTTTATTATTTCTTCTTGTTTTTATTTCTTTTTCAATCAACACAACACGATACAGACTTTTATTTACGAGGCATTATTAGGGATGATGATGGTCAAGAGGAAGTTGTGTCACTTATTTAGTGGAAGTGCCTATTCTTGGCATCGGGAAGGAATGGATAGGACAGGCGTATTTCTGACCTTTGACATTATTACCCTCCTTCAGCCGAGGACTCTATGAAGAACGGTCATAACCATCCACCATTGTTATAGCTTTATTAAGACTCAATCTCTGTGTATCTGCCTTATTTGGTGACTCTCAGGAATTCACACAAAATACGCACACAGGAACAAAGAGTGAAAACTACACCTAACTCTGAAGTATCATCATCTAATTATCCAAAACTTAAGAGTCCTTGCACTAGACTTAGCACACCAGTAATCTCTCTACTTTCTTCTCACAAATTTGAGGTGGATCTACTAGAAGATAGTATGCCTGACTCCCTATGAACTGTCCAAGGATTCAGTGGACTACAAATGCTTATTGGTTTTCCTCAAGGATCCATTACCAATTCTACGTGCACGTGAAATAAATGTACTGGATTCTAAACTTAAGAAATAATTCTGGAAGAAAAACCTCCAATGATAAAGGTATTTTGCTAGGGCTAACCCAATCAGCTCAAGAAAAGAGAAATTTTTTTTTTGTAATATATATATATATATATGTATGCAAATATTTATAAATGCTATAAACATTCTCAGGTTATACCCCCCCATGCCTAAGACTGACAATGTCCTCATTGGAAAAATACAGACATAGAAGAATATCACCTGAGGAGGAGAGTGGGAGGAGCTAAGGCTCCTCAAGCCGAAGTGCGTCCAAAACCTGGCCATCTGAAAGAGTAATATACGGTTTAAGTCGCTGGCCATTTACTTTAAAGCTCGCACCTAAAATAGGGTTCCTAATCTCTACAGCTACATGAGGGAAAGTATTGATAACAATGTATGGCCCATCACAGCGGGACTTGAGCTTTCCAGGAAATAATTTAAGTCTAGAATTGAAAAGCCAGACCCATTGGTTGGGCTCAAAAGTCTTTCTAATGATGTGCTTATCATGGAAGACTTTTGTACGTTGCTTGTAAGCTTGAGAAGTTTCATAAGCTTCATTAAGAAGCTCCTCAAGCTCACTTAATTCTAACATATGTGCTTTTCCCACTTTATCCAAATTCAAGTTAACGTTTTTAATGGCCCAATAAGCTTTATGTTGGATTTCAATGGGAAGGTGGCATGCTTTTCCATAGACAAGACGGAAATGAGACATGCCCAAGGGAGTCTTATACGCAGTTCTGTAGGCCTAAAGAGCATCATTTAGTTTTTTAGACCAATCCTTCTTATCAGGCCTGACAATTTTTTCTAAAATTCACTTAATCTCCCTATTGGACACTTCAACTTGTCCACTCATTTGTGGGATGATAAGGTGTGGTTATCATGTGGTTGACTCCCAAATTTTGGAGTAGTCTTATGAAGTGTACATTCTTAAAGTGAGGTCCTCCATCACTTATTATCGTCCTTGGGCACCCATACTGAGAAATGATGCTAGCCTTAACAAAGCCCAAGACCACAGAATGGTCATTGGTTTGCGTGGGTATGGCTTATATCCATTTTAATACATAGTCAACAGTCACAAGGATGTATTCATATCCGAAGGACACAGGAAAGGGACCCATGAAGTCAATGCCCCAAATATCAAAGATTTCAACAGGGAGGATAGGTTGTTGGGGCATCTCATCCCTTTTTCCAATGGTTCCCATCTGCCGACAACGTAGACATGTGCCCACATACGTATGTGCATCTCGAAATAATGTGGGCCACCAAAAACCAGACTGAAGAACCTTATGGGCAATCTTCTTCCCACTAAAATGTCCCCCACAGTGGAGGTCATGGCAGAAACTCAGAACACTTCTTTGTTCTTCATCAGGGATGCAACAGTGAACCAGCTGGTCAGGGCCTATTCTAAAAAGCTCAGGTTCCTCCCAGTGATAAAATTTAGCATTGGTGAGAAACCTATCTCGCTTCTGCTTGTCCCAAGTACTGGGGGTAATGTCCGTGACCAGATAGTTCACTATGTCAGCGAACCAAGGAGTTTTAGCTTCCACGGCCATTAGAGACTCATCAGGGAAAGTCTCTTGAATACCGCCAGCAGGGTTTGATGCCTCAATAGGGATCCTAGACAAATGGTCTGCTACCACATTCTCAACTCCTTTCTTATCTTTAATTTCCAAGTCAAATTCTTGGAGTAGCAGAATCCAACGAATTAGGCGAGGTTTGGTGTCCTTTTTAGCCAGAAGGTGCTTAAGGGCTGAATGATCAGTGAACACCACAACCTTGGATCCCAAAAGATAAGACTGAAACTTTTCCAAAGCAAATACTACAACAAGTAATTCCTTTTCAGTGACCGTGTAGTTTTGCTGAGGATCCATAAGGGTCTTGCTGGCATAATGCAGCACATGAGGTTTGCCATCAACCCTTTGACCTAAGACCGCTCCCACTGCAAAATCAGAAGCATCGCACATAAGCTCAAACGGGAGGGTCCAATCTGGTGCTTGGAGAATCAACGCGGTAATGAGGGCTTTCTTCAAAACTTGGAAAACCTCGCCACATCTATCATCAAAATCGAAGGAGACATCCTTCGCTAACAGGTCGCAGAGTGGCTTAGAGATTTTACTAAAATCTCTAATGAAGCGCCTATAGAATCCAGCATGGCCAAGGAAAGATCTAACCTGACGAACATTGACGGGCAATGGAAGCTTAGAGATGGAATCAATTTTTGCGGTGTCCACCTCTAATCCTCTCTCAGAAACTATATGCCCTAACACAATGCCCTACTAGACCATAAAGTGGCTTTTCTCCCAGCTAAGCACCAGCTTTGCCTCTTCGCAACGGGTTATGACTCTATCAAGGTGCAAAAGGCATAGGTTAAATGACGAGCCATAAATGGAGAAGTCATCCATGAAAATTTCAATGAACTCGTCGATCATATCAGAAAAGATAGCCATCATACAATGGTGGAAAGTGGCAGGAGCGTTACATAACCCGAATGGCATTCGGCGGAATGCAAAAGTGCCATACAGACTCATGAAGGTGGTACACTCCTGATCATCAGGAAAAACGGCTATCTGATTGTACCCAGAGTACCCATCAAGAAAACAAAAGTACTTGTTCCTCGCCAATCGTTCCAGAATTTGATCGATAAATGGTAAGGGGAAATGGTCTTTCTGGGTAGCTGTGTTTAATTGGCGATAATCAATGCAGACCCTCTAACCAGTTGAGGGTCTAGTGGTCACCAGTTCACCTTGGTCATTTTCTTCCACAGTGATCCCTGTCTTTTTCGGAACTACGTGAATAGGACTGACCCATTTACTATCTGAAATGGGATAGATAATCCCTACATCCAGCCATTTCAGAATCTCCTTTTTAACAACCTCCCGCATATTTGGATTGAGCCTTCTCTGCATATCTCGGAAAGGCTTCACGAACTCATCCGTGTATATATGATGCATGCAAAGAGAGGGATCAACACCCTTAATATCAGCAATTGTCTAGGCAATTGCTTCCTTGTGCCTTTGTAAACACTCAAGCAAAGCTCCCTCATGCAACTCAGATAATGCAGATGAGATAATAATGAGGAGTGTGTTATTAGGGCCAAGGAAAGCATATTTTAATGTGCTCGGGAGGGGTTTCAACTCCAATTCAGGAGCCTTTTGGATTGAGGGTTTTAGTTGAGATGTCCCCGCCTCAGGCAGTGGATCTACCTTCACAGTCCAGGGTGGGGACAGAGACTCAGGGTGTATCCCCAGCAACTCCTCTAGTTTAGGCATTTTCCTTTCAGTTTCTTTAATAATCGAGGGATGGTCTTGAGATATGACCTTCTAAAGGGGATCTCTACATAAAAGTGCTAGAGTTCTTTTCAATTATTTCATCAACAACCTCAATCTGAGAACAATCTTCAAATCTGGGTTGCTTGTAAGTATAAAAAACATTCAACCGGATCTTCTTGTTCCCAAAGCCCATTTTAAGTGCCCCAGATATACAATTTATAGAGGCATTGGCTGTGGCCAAGAAGGGGCGTCCTAGAATAATGGACGGCTTTGTGGGCTTATTAGCTGGGTCAGTATCAAGTACCGGAAAGTCAACGGGGAAGAAGAAATCCTCCACTCTCACAAGGACATCTTCCAACAATCCCCGCGGTGTCTTAAGTGATCTATCTGCAACCTAGAGGATTACTGGACTAGGCTTCAGCTTTCCTCCTCCCAAAAGGTCGTAGACAAAGCTCAGTAGAATGTTTACCCCCGCACCCAGATTGAGCAGATCCTCGTCAATGTGTTGGTTTCCTATAACCACTGAAATATACGAGGCTTCTGGGTCTTTCATTTTGGGGGGTGTTCCATGCTGAAGAACCGAGCTAACATGATTAGGCAGGATGACCTTGGTTTGGACCTATTTCCTAGATCGGCGCTTCTGGGTGCACAAGTCCTTCAGAAACTTGGCATAGGACGGAATCTATTTAATCGCTTCCAACAAATGCAAGTTAATCTGGACTTGCCTAAAAGTATCCATAATCTCTTCCGTCCTATCCTTGGCTCTAGACGAGCCAACAGAAGATTCCCCAGGAGCAGATAGGCGCTCTGGATAGGGCACCCTCGGCTTTTGGGTAGAGGGGTCGTCATGGCGGGAAAGGGGTGGTGGAAGGACGACATCCTCATTGTGGGTGATTTTGTGTAAGGGAGAGTGGTGTGGCTCTTCCTCGGGTGAGATGGAAGTCGGGTCAGGTGCGGAAGGGGAATTCTGAGATGTAACCGTAGGAGTGTTATCAGGCTTGTCAATCTTTTTTCCACTCCTCAACATGGTCACTGCTTGGGCATGCTCCCTGAATACAACCCCCTTGCCCTTAGGGTTCTCCTCAGAAGAGCTAGGTAGCTTCCCCGAATCACGTTGCCTAATTGCCTCAGTAAGATGACCAATTTGGGATTGCATATCAGTAATCATCTTATTCTGAGATTGGATAACCATAGTCTGATGCTCTTGCATTGCTTTCATCATGGCCTTCAGTTCATCCATCTCTGAGGGCTTATTCGGAGGAGGGTTTTCATACGAAGGTTGGTATGTGGGCTGGGGAGGTAAGGGTCTAGTATTCCCTGAGTTAGAAGCATCACCTTACTTCCAAGAGAAGTTTGGATGGTTCCGCCACCCTAGATTATAAGTGTTAGAGTAAGGGTTATTGCGAGGGGGGCGGAAACCTTGGGCCGCGTTCAAGTCGGCCTGAATCAACTCAGGGAATTGGTTTCCCTGATGGCACTCCGCAGTGGCATGCTTTGTGCTTTGGCAAATGGAGCATTCTCTTGAAGCCTGAAAAATAGAGGCTGCTTGCGGGTTCATGTCGGGGTTTGCTAAAAGCCTATCAAAGTTTTTATTCAATAGTTGAATCTGATAAGCCAAATCATGAGAAGCCCCAGCTTCATGGGCCTTTATCTTCCTCTGCAAGATTGATGGTTTTCTTTCTTGATAGGCAGAGGACAGATGTATGGAGTTGTCACTTAAAGTTTCAAATAATGCCCAGGCTTCATCCTCAGTTTTGGTCATGAAGGTTCCTGCACAGGCTGCATCAATAGTTTGCCTATGCCTTTCAGATAATCCATTGTAGAACCTTTCGACCAACTGCCATCTTGGCACTTGATGGTGGGGGCATAACCTAAGAAGGTCATTAAAGCGCTCCCAAGTCTCATGAAATTGCTCCCCTTCCTGTTGAGTAAAAGCCATAATCTCTCTTCTATAATAGTTGGTTTTACTCATAGGAAAATACTTTTTTAAAAATTCTCCCTTAAGGACGGCCCAATCATTTACCCTTGCATCAAGGGTATGATACCAGTGCTTGGCCTTATCCTTTAGGGAGAAAGGAAATAGAGTCCTCATCAGGGCTTCATCGGTAAAGCCTTGGAGCTTCACCGTGGAACAGACCTCGGTGAATTCCTCCAAATGCTGGTAGGGGTCCTCCCTAGTAGTACCATAAAAAGAGGGCAATAAAGATATGGTACTGCTCTTGATCTCATACGGATTATCCCCTGCCGGTCGTCTTAGTGCTTGTGCAGGTTGGTTGGTAGGAACAAAATAGTCCCTTAGAGTCCTTTGTTGATTTGCACCTTGCTCAGCCATTCCTTCTTTTTCTTCTCCTAGGTGAGATCTCCTAAGAATTCTCTCAGGCTCAAGATCAAACACTATACTACCCTCAAGAGAGCGTCTACCAAGCATACAAAACACAATTCAGGTTTTTTTTTTTGAGTAAGTTAAACCTCCACTCCAAAGATAAGTCAAAAGATCAAGACTTATTCCTCCGTTCCCACGTAAGTGGTATAAGAGGGGTGTGGACTTGAAATCTTAACCTTCTTTATTGTGGAGGTAGAATTAGTTAATATAAATGGCCAAACAAGTTTTTCACTGCAATTACGTGCCTTAATTCAACTTTTGAGTGCCCTAGGACCTATACTTTGCTTGGATGATACTTCCAGGTGATCAAGTGAAAAGTTACTCCAAGGACGAACAAAGGGATGCAAGTAGGGAGAACCCTTCCTTTGAGGCAATGCGTATGCGGTGCCCCTTAACTACCTTTTTGTTCCTTTAAGGGGTGCCCCCCTCCGTGGAGTATCAAAACACTTGGTTAAAAGATAATATCACCACCACCACAAAGTACAATAGGAGGGTCTGCACCGATAAATAGATCGATGCCTATAGCCTTAAGGGATCGAGCCTTAGTGCGGTGCCTAATGTGCGTGCTCAGTGTCAGAAGTGTGCAACACACTGCAAATCTTTGTAATTTCTTTTGAAATCACAGACAAGTCCCTTAGAATCAGATCAAATGTGAATTGCTTTTAGGGTTGAATCTGATTATTAGTTCCACATTTAGTTATGTGACCATTGAATTAGTAAATTCAAACAACTTGGTGGTCTTGAATTTAAATTTGAATGCAAATGCATGAACAGGAGCTGGATGCAAAAGTTAGAAAGATGTACCTGTCTACAGCAATCTTCGTGCTAATATGCTTGCAATGCAATAATAAGATCTAATGTGCTACTCAATCACCCCTAAATGCGTGCACCTAAGGGCATGCAACTTCTAAATAGGTAGCTCGATATTTTCTTTGTTGGTTTTAAAAGTAGGCAAGCAGAAAATAGAATCACGCACGCACCAAAAATATTGTAAGCCCTAGTAGCTAAAGAATGCGGGGACAAACCCCCAAAAATTCAGCCCCAATTACTACAAGAGCGAAAAGACAAAAATAAATTTGTGACAACGGAGAATCCTCTGCGAAAATAGGATCTTGGTCTCCTTTGTCTTTTCCTCGTGCGGCTTAACTCGTGGTTGCTGTCGCCGCTCTGTTACACCTCATCGCCTCTTCAGATTCCTCGCACAGTAGAAAAAAAAAATTGAATAATTTCGCAACTCAGAATATTTAAAAACAATGAAGTAAATCTATTGCGTCTATTGCTTCCCTGGCAATGGCGCCAATTTGACAAGTCGACTTTCTGCTTTGCGTTGTAGTATTCAAGTGGTGGAAAAATCGACTAATCAAAAAAGTAAAAATAACCACTCATAGAAGAGCAAGTCATGTCCACAGGGAGGCAATTATGCAATAAACTCTTGATTATTTTATATTCCTTCGGTTAAGTGCAAAATCCCTATTCAAATCTGACATAAAATGCGAAAGAAAGTAGATTCACAATAACTTAAAAAGATAAGGGTATATGTGCAATTTTCCCTCACTGAAATCTTCAATAAATATATGATGATTTTGTGTAATTTTCACGTGTCATATACTAGAGAGAATCGGTGCATGTGTTGATCCCAAAATCAATCTTAAAATAGGTGAATATCAATAACATGCAATTATCAGAAAATATGTGTGCATGCGCAATTCTGCCACAATAAAATAATAATAAATCAAAATAAAATTCTGGTGGAAATGGCAGTGAATGTAAATTTTAATATCAGAGGAAACAGAGCATTTGCTCTCTCTCCTCCTCGCGAGAGAGAGAGAGCACCGGCGGGCTGTGTACGGGCTAGGGAGGCCGGCGAGGATGAGGGCTATCCGATGGAGGCCGCGACGTCGACGGAGATGTCCAGAGGTGGCCGGCTGGTAGAGAGAAAGCTACAGTCGGAGGAGGCTGATGCTTGAAAGAGACGCACGCTGCAGATGGCGCGTGCAACCGGGCGATGCTGTGGCTGTGAAGCGCCTATGGTGGAGTGGCGGTGGCCGGTGAGCGCGCAGGGTGCTAGCGCTGGAAAGGAGGTGGGCACGCTCCTGCGGGCGCGAGTGGCGGTGCGAAGCAACGTCTGCTGGCATGCGGGCGAGAGGGTACACGCCTACAGGATCTGCGAGCAGGAAAGAGGAGGCGCTAGAAGGAAGGTGGGCGCGCGCCTGTGGCTGAAAGCGGGAGGTGGAGACGCTGTGGCGCGGTGCAGCGCCTGTGGGGTTGGAAGGCGCTGGCAGGGCAAGCGAAGCGGGCGCGCCTGTAGTGAAGGGGCATGGGCTTGGCAGTGGTGAAGGCAGGTATTGAGGGGCGAGGGCGGTGCTTGCAGGAGGGGGGCGTTGTGGTGTGCGCGGTGCTAGCGCTTGAAGGAGGGCTAGAACAGGGAGAGGTGAGGGTGCGAGCGGTGCTTGCACCTACAGGAGGAGGGTTGTGGTGCGCTTGGTGCCGGAGATGGGCGCTTGGTGGTGTACCTGAAGGCAGTGGAGGCTGAGGCGCGCGGTTGCGGTGTAGGCTGCGGAGATGCTTGCTAGGGCGCGGCTGCAGGCGCGTGGTGGTGATGAAGGTGCGGTGCCTGCAGGGGCAGGCTTGGTGGCGTGAGCACCTGCAACGTTGAAGGGGATCCTGGTCCACAGTGCACGCTGGAGTTGTTTCCTCTCTCTCTAGATCTTCCCTCTCCTTTCTTCACCTCTTCCTTTTAACTCCTCCTGGTTTGCGCCTGCGAGAGTTAAGGGATTTTCAAATCCCTTAACTATTTCTGGCTGGCGGCTATTGAGGGTGCCCGGAGGATGGGGAAAAGAACAGCCCCCGGTTATTTGAAAGGGTAATTTACCCTTTCCTTCTCATTCTTTTGCCAATTATTTTTCCTGCACATAAAAAGAACATATTAAGTTATAGAATAGATGTAAACCTAAATCGTGATGCATGCAAACATTCTATAACTTAATATAGTTATTAACAAACCTAAAAGATACAATTAAAGTTACTTAGGCATAATATTAGTCCATTAAAATGGACTCATCACCATTCAGCTGAGATTAGCTGAATGAAGCTGGGATGAGCTAACCCTAGTTCAAGTGAGCTAGATTCCAGTTGTGGTGAGCTGGATCAAGCTGAGTTCCAGCTAGTCTGAGCTCCTCTTTCACCATTTCCTTCTTGAGTGCTAGGGTTTTAGGGATCTATATATCTATTCATCCTTAACACTCACAAAAACATATTAAAAACACAATAAAAAATGCAATGCATGCCTAACCTAATTTATGCCTAAATGCCGCCCAAAAACCCATTTGTAGAGCAAAACTCTAAGAGCTAGGTTTGTTTTAATGCATAAGAATGATGATAAACTATCGTTTATCAGTTGTGTGTTGGATGTGGTCTCTAGAAAGTATCAACCTCCTAATGTTGTAGGCATTCTTCTACTAAAGGTTCTTTTATCAAATGTATGGACATGGACTCCTTAATCACATCATCAATTTTGCAAAGCTCCTCAATCGAATCACAATCCTCATCATCAAAAGTTTTGGATGCCTTAAAAATATTGAGTTTCACCTTTTGATCTTCGAAGGAAATCTCCATTAATTCTTCCAGTTTCATAGTTAATATTGACCATAGCAGTGCCAGCAAAGGTCGCCCTAGAATGATAGGAGTGTTGTACAGCTTTTCTGGTACTTCCATGTCAAGGATGAGAAAATCATTAAGGAAATAGAAGTTCTTGACCTTAACTATCACATCCTTCACCACTCCATGAGAAATTTTTATAGATTGATTGGCCAATTGCAATGTGACAATAGTTGGTTTCAAGTCACCGAGTCTGAATCTCTCATAAAGCATAGTGGGGATTAAGTTTATGGAAGCACCTAAGTCAAGTAGAGCCCTCTCAAATGTCATGTCACCAATGACATAGGAAATCAACAGGGCTTCTAGATCTCTCTTTTTGGGAGGTAGATTCTTCATAATTACATAACTTGCATGCTCAGATAGAACTACCTTCCTAGGTGACTTGGTCCTTGCCTTATGCTTTTATGTGCAATGATCCTTGATGAATTCAGCGTAAATGGGAATATGCTTGATAGCATCGACGGGTGGGATGTTTATCTAGACTTGCATAAACAACTCAAGTAACTCCTCATTTCTAGATCTGTTCTTCCTAGGTTTGGGTTTTTCTAAGGTTTCAAGGAACGGGATATGGGTGGGGATTTTAACCTTAGGTTCTTGAGCCTCAAGATCATCATCCTCAATATCAATTTTTCCATTCATATTCAAGCTCGGTATCATTATGGGATTGCCAAACAGGGTCCTAGGTAGCAATCCCACTTCTTAAGGTAACAACATTCACCATTACATTCAGGTTTTGAGTGGGGTTCGATAAAATCGAGGGACCCTATTGTGGGTTTGGGTTAAAGCCTAGTGGTGCCTGATTCATCATGCTGACTTGGTTCTGCTGAGGAACTCTATTCTCATTAAACCTTGGGTTTGCATCATTGTAGTTTTGGATGTTGCTAGGGTTTGGGATGGGTTGAGAGGGTAAGGTCCCATCTTGTCTTAAATCAACTAGCTAGCTAAGCTGCCCCTTGATCTCATTCATGTCCTCTTGATTTCTTAGGTTTTGGTTACTGATTTGTTCTTGCTACTTAGTCAGTATCTCACCCATCATTTTAATCAATGCTTCCATTCGGATAGGTTGTGTGGGAGTAGGAGGGTATTGGACATAGGTTTGCCTTGAAGATTAACCCTAATTGATGGAATTGGAATAAGGTTATCTTGTCTAGGTCTAGTAGGGCACTTGTCCAACCTTCTGGTTGGACCAGGAGAAGTTTGGATGATTACTTCATCCCAAACTGTAAGTGTTGGAGAAGGGATCATTCTTGGAATATCCTTGGATGGCCTAAACTTCCTCAAACCTAAGGACAGGTTGACAGGATAGGAAGAATCGGTGTAAGTAGAAATAAAGATGCGTTAGTGAGACCTATAGGATTGGTCATGGTAACTCGAGCTCGCAGAATGAACGTATTCCCTTGTGAAAGTCTGTGTAGAGTAGAGCAAGGAGGAGTGTGTTCCCTGATTGAGTGTGAGCTAGGTGGTCTTGATCGTGCTCAGGAATTTGTCAAACTTCTTAATGACCATGGCTCCTTGCTTCCCGCAGAGAATTTCTAGGTTAGCCTTATTTGGGTTGGTTTGAAGTTCATACATTCCTATAGGTTGATTGGTTCAACCAAATGTGTTCATGAAGGTTTGGTTGAGGGGGTTTTCACTCATGTTTTCAAAGATATCATAAGCACTATCCTTGTCTTTATTTAAGTTACTCCCTGTTAAGACCCCGGCATCAAACGTCTTTTAAGACGTCTGGGAGTTGGTCCAGATGTCTGAAAGCCTTCCTAGATGTCTGGAAATTAATTTTTTGCGGCGTACGATTTCACGTCTGCACGCATGCACGTGCAGACTGACCCACCGCCCTCTTTTCTTCTCTCTCTTTCCCCCAGTTCTGCAGGCGCATCTTTTCTTCCTCTCTCTCCCCACGACGCCTTCAAATATCTCCCCCTCTCCTCTCCCTCACCACCACTCCATCGTCTCCTCCCTTCTTCTTCCTATTAGCGTGAGAGTGCGAGGGCGAGGGCAGCAGCTGCTGCCGGGTGTGCGCGGGGAGGAGGAGGTGCAGCGAGAGGGAGAAGAGGCGAAGTGCGTGAGGAAGGGAGGGCGAACTCGCCGGAGCTGCTAGGGCCGACCGGCGGGGGGCACGCAGTAGGAGCGTAGTGCTGGGGAGGTGCTGCTGCAGCTCAGGCAGCAGGCGAGCGTGACGCGATGCGGCAGTGTGCAGCAGGCGGAGGGCGAGGAGGTCCTGATTCTGGGAAAATTTCCCAAAATTAGGCATCTGGACCCACGCCCAGACGACGTGGGAGACGTCTGGAGGAAGATCCAGACGTCTGAAAGGTATAATTTTTCTTTTCTTCTTCCTTTCGCGTGTACGGCCATGCAGGCCGTTCCGTCGAGGGTTCTGCCTCATTTTTGTGTTGAGGTCGGTTGCGTACGCATGCAGGTTTCGTTCGGGAAGGCGCAATGGCACACCCTCCCACAAAGATCGGACGTCTGGGAACAGCACCAGACGGCGGAGAAAGTTTCCAGACGTCCGGAGTGACAGTCGGACGTCTTGAACTAGGTCCAAATGGTTCAGCAGGATTCTGGACGTCTGAAGAACTACGCAGAAACAAGGATGACCTAAACCATCGTTTAAGACGTCTGGAAGATGTTCCAGACGTCTGATTTGGGGCAGACTTGTCATTTTTGACCCGTTTAGGGTCTAATCGAAGTCTGTTTTCCACGTTTCAAATTTTGTTCTTCTCAGAATTAGTTGCTCTACTTGTTTACAGTACTCGTATCCTGTTCTGAGTAGTTCCTTGTGTTTGATCCTTGTGTTAGGACCTCATCCCGGTGTGGTTTTGGGGGTTGCGGAGGCACGCGGACCTGTCGATCACGCCCCCAGTACTCCCGGTTTTGCAGGTAGAGTGGCTCCCTTTAATTATTTACCAACATTTATGCACTTGTGAGATAATTAATAGATTCTAAGGTGTGGCATGAACCCTAGGATTGGAAAACTAGATTGAATGATAGATCCTAGGGTATGGCATGAATCCTAGGATTAGAAAATTAGATTGAATGATAGATCCTAGGGTGTGGCATGAATCCTAGGAACAGAAAACACCAAAACGAATGTCGTGAATATATGAATTGCAGTCTTGGAAAAGTAGAAAGAAAATTGATAATTGCCTATAATTGGATAACAGTTGCTTGTTTATGAATGGATACTAACTGTTGAGAACATGGGCTATGTGAAAATAAAGCTGAAATGATGAAACCTAAATTGGCTTAGTTAAAGAAATATAAGCATGAACCCTACGGGGAATTAGGAGTAGAGCTCCTGAGAGGTGAATGGAATATAATTGGGGAAGTGAGCTGGCCCTTGAGTACGGAGTATCAAGGAGAGCGACTGTCCCCCCTGTTTAGTGCAGAGCAGAGCTAGCCGCCCCAGGGACCTGGGGTTAGGCCTGGCCACTTTGTACCTACTTTTAGCCCTCGCATACACAGTATCGGGGAAAGCTACTAGTGTAGGGAGAGCACTAGCCACCCACGGGTCCCGGGGTTCTGCTAGCCTTCCTACACCGACTTGTTAGGCCCACTGGGAAAACCAGGGTAGTCAGGCGAGGGTGCGCGGACTGTGGAGGGGCAAGTCCCCTGGTTGGTTACTGTGGAGGGGCTAGACCCCTGTTACTGAGAGGGCTTTGCCCTATACTGGTTCCATGCTGTGCTTTGGGGCGCACCTGTTAATAGAAATGACTGACCGCGTGCCAGTGCGGGGTAGCTACCCGTGCGTTTATCGCGCATGCCGTAGTCACTGTTACGTCTGTCAGTGACCTTAGGGTGGTTGACTGAGGGTAGGACCACCACGGGGGACTCTCCCGACCAGGAGAGCACCACGTGCTACTTCTACTTTTTGGAAAAGACTGCAATCAAGATCATTCCCACGAGGAACATTCAAGATAAAGAGAAAGATCTGAGGAATAATTCATGAATGAGTAAATAGAAAATAAAGAAAGAAATTAAAAATAACAACTACTTGTCCACCTTACTATTTTCTTAGCTAGTTGGTTTCCACTCTACTCAGTGTTTCGTTGACGTGTCACCTTTGTCACCTTTTCAGGACCAGGTGTTGAGTAGCCAGAGCCTGCGGCTGGAGAGGGTGCTGGGCCTAGTAGAGCCCAGTAGGTTTACTTGTGTTGTACCTACTGTACCATTTCTTCTATTTTAGTGAGTATTTTCTATTACAACTGTACTCTTTTATTGTAAGCATCATGTTTATGTACCTGTTTAAAATTTCTACTGTTGTGGTGGTGTGTACTGTAGTAGCTCTTTTCTTTACTGCTGTACTTTTGTTACTGCTAGTTATATGCATAGTGAATGTGGTTTATTTTACTGCTCTTTTGGTTACTTTCTCGTTGGACAACTGTCTTGGGATCAGTCGAGTCGGTCCGATTCTCGTATCTCATAGGGATTTAGGAATCAGGTCGTAACACTCCCATAAGCCACGTCCACGTAGTTTCTCAACTATTCATTCAACCCATGGTTAAAAATTTGCACTAAGTGCCATTTAGGTATGTCATGGTGTGGACATTTCCTGGCCAAGTTAATAAATCTTTCCCATGCTTCGTGGAGTTGTTCCCCAGATAGTTGAGTGAAATTTGTGATGGCTCTTTGATGAGGTGTGGCTTATCATAGCTAAAATGTCCAAGTTAACTAGACACTAGGTTAAACACTATCAAATTAACACAAAGAAAGGGTTAAGTGTGAGAATTAACAGAAAAGACCTAAAACACAAAATCTTTGTTAAAAATGAATAATTAGGTCATTTATTAAGATATTCTATTAATAAATACGAAATGATGATTCAATTACAAATTGAACACACAAATGAGCTTAAAACTTCAAATCAAAAGTGAAATTAATTTCTAATATATTCAATTAAGCTTCAATAAAAACTTGGTAGCATTTGAACATCAATAGGACCTTTCATTTAGAGATTCATATCTAGGTCCTTCATTCATGACATTTCACACATTATAAAACCTCTATGGACCTATTTGTAGGTCGCAATGACCTGTTTGCATGACTTCAGGGACTACTTTGATAGCATTGCTACCCACTTAAGGGTCCCCCTGCAATGTTTACATCATTTCACCTGAGGGCTTTATTAGCAATTACACAATTACACACCTGGGAATGGTGCACCTCTTGGTGTACTGTTCATCGCAAGAACACACCATATCCAGGTCGTTCACTCCTACCTCTCAATCTGATGGCTGATATGAAATTGAAGCTTCACGCGAATTTGTGCATAGCCTCACATCTACCTCCAAATCCCATCCAATGACCCATCTTTGTTTTGGCTCTTCCCGTCCTCCTCTCCTCTCATCGTGGTCGCCCATAACCTAAATGCCTAATCCCACCACAAGGTGACCTGATCCACTAATCACTCTACTTAAGCACCTCCCAGAGCTCGCACGCAAGAGATCGCTCCCTCCTCCCTGAGTGATCCCTTCATCTATTCTGCAGTTTCCTCCCCCATTCATTGGCTGCTAGTGACAAAAGTGGCTTCCCTCCTCCAATTTTTCGTTGCAGTGACCAGCTGCAGCCCAGGGATCCCACTCCTCGCTGGAGATCTTCCTCATCTCCCTTCATCGCTGCAATGACTAACTGCAGGCCAGGCATCCCATTCCTCATTTAGATTAGGACTTTATATGCTTTCTAGGAGTAGAATTAGTGTAGTTTACTGCTTTCTAGATAAATTGATTGTTAGATTAGCTTAGAAGTAGGGTAATTTAGATCCGATTCACGTCTCTCTGATCAATTCAGATCAGAGAGACTTTCATACCCATCATCATCATCATTAATCTCCCTTTACGTTCCATTTTATCGCTTTCTTCTTCCCTCGATTTTGATTTCGCAAATCACCCATTCATTAAGGTCTAATTTCAGACTTGAGAACCTTGTTTCTCATATCTGAAATTAGCGCCAAAAATCACTTTGGGGGTCTCCCATCCATTTCGCAATTCCACAAAGACCCCCTGATCTTGTTCTCTCAACTCGAATTGCTCGATCTTGTTTGAAATGATGTTTACTGAATTCATTTGAGGTTTTATCAGATTTAATCAAGCATTTTGAGATTGAATTGGTTTGATTTTGATGTATGAAAGGATTCCAATGTTTATAAGCTTTGTTTTAATTTGTGGATGAGCATATATCTAATCTAAGCCATATGTTGGAGAGTTCTATCAAGGAGAATCAGTCTCCCTGATTTGAGATGGAAAGAGGACCTAATGGGTCTTGATTAATCCACCAAATCACCTTGAACTCCCAGTAATGGTGTTCAAGGAGATTGAGTGGAAAGATCTCCATAAGACCCAAAGAAAAAGCCCAATTGGGGCGATATTTCAACCTCCCTATACCCACTTTCCTGATTTTTTAGTGGAGGTGCGATTAGATTTTTTTTGAAAGAGATTAGAAAGGTTTGTAAATGGGGAATGAAATTATATTTCATAAACATTAAATTCAGACGTTCTCCTTTGATTTTAAGATGAGTTTTTAGATGAGGAGTACATCAGATTTGAACATGCTTGATCCCAGATCAGACTTTACCAAGTCTGATCTTGGACTTGATTTCATTGAAATCCTCATTTTAGAACTACTGAATTTGTTTATCAGAGACATAACGGCCTGTGAAATTTCTTTTAAGACATTTGAATATTGGTTTAAACTTCTATTCAGCTGCAGCAACTCAATTAGTTGCTAATCAAGCTAGCAGCTGTTGCTACTGTGCTGTTGTTGCAGCTGCTATATCTATGGCTGTTGGACTGAAATGGATTTTGAGCTGGGATTTGAAGTGTAAATGTTAGCTGACCTGTTATGTAGTGTTAGAGCATCTTGTATTAAGCATTCATGTACTGAAGAGGATTTTAATTTAACTTGATGTGCGTGTGATCTGATTTCAATTTCATTGTCAGCTATACTAAATGTGCAAACTGTCAAAATGTGCAAATTAGTGAAATTTGAAGTTAAAAATCATGTTAAATGTTTGAACATCTCTTGTGTGAAGTATTGGACATATCTGAATGATTGAGTTGCTCTCCCAGCCTGTAGAATAGAATTTAGAGCCTTAGGATTCACTTAGAAATACTCTTCAAGGCCTTAATTGTGCTTACTTTGTAAAAAAATAAAAATAGTATAAAATTTCAAAAAAAAAATGTAGTGAGTAAGATTAGATATATTTTTAAGTGTATACAAAGTTTGAAGGTCATCTGAACCTCCGGCTTGGCAGAACATACTAGCCGACGATTCAGTGTATCTTAGAACTTAATAAAAGAACTCAATATCCAAAAATGCCAAAAAAACTTCTTATCTCTCATCTCTCTCTTTCTCTCTCACCTCCTACCTCCATGAAACATATAAAACACATAAAAATCATAAAAACTCTAAAAAGGATCAAAAATACCATGTATATTATGTAAATACTTGTATATATAAACTATATCCTAGCTATATATATATACAGTGTATAATATGTATATAACCTATATATATAACTTATATATGTATTCTATATTATAAATTAAGTATTTAAGATAAATTAAATCGTATATAACTTATTTATATCATTATCTATTAATTTAAGTAACTTAAATGTACTCTAAACTATATAAATTAATGAACCCCTATAAATAACCTTATTTATTAATGATACTATAAATATATAATTATGTATATATAATGTACACTAAGACAGTTGTAATATAATTTAATTATATATATATACAATAAATAATTAATTTATTAAGTTATTAAGTAAGTTACTAACTTAAACTAAAATAAATTAGTAAATTAAGTTATTAATGAACTAATTTATATTGTATATTTGTATTATATTATTTTAAGTAATTTAAACTAATTTAACTATATTTATATTGTGTTATACTATTTATACCTAATTTATATGTATAATAGCCTGAAAATAGATATTTAAATGTATATAAATTAAAAAAAGCGTGTAAAATATAATAAAAATATGTATTAAATAATTTAATATGTGTATTAACTTTGTACAGGGTCAATTAGATCATTGATTAACTAATTTAAACATTAATTAAGAAATAAACCCTTAAATCAGTATGTTTAAATACCAAACTTTGTCTAATTTACTTATATAATAAAAATAATTATTTTTGTAAATAAATTACATAATTATGTAGCCCTATGTAAGGGCTTCACAGCCTTATATTTTAATTTAAATTTGAAACTAAATTGGGCCCTCAAATTGAGGACTAAATCAAGCAATTTAGAACAGCTCTACGCACGGATAGCAACGCCAATTGGTTGCTGAGATAGTCCCATATCGTGGCTTTAGGAGTGCCTACACTGCTATTTATTGTTTTTGTGATGAGGGCTAACCAGTCGACAAGCATCGAGCGCTACTTACCTCTATCCCCATCCCCATTAAGCATACGATTGATTTAAGCTTTGGTCTGGAAATGAGAGCGCAGTGTATGGCTGAGAGTTGTGCACTGTGCATGGGCTTGATTAGCCCCATTAACAAGCCATGAATCAGTTAAAAGGCACTTAATTAAGGATTAGGGCAGCCCTAGTAGAGGTCTGGTCCCACCCGTAAGGGTGCTGTGTATTCCTCGAAAAGGTTGCCTGCAAATTAAAATAATTTTTGGTTAAAAATCGGTCCGAACCGGTTGTGAAACGGTCTACAGAGAAGAGAGGCATGAGCTTGAAATTGACTAAGTGTCTGAAGATACCCATGCCTCTGTAGTATGCCTAAGTGTATGCCGTAGTGTGTGTGTGTTAGTTGTGTGTGAGTTGAGTTGAGTAGTGTGTGTATACATATGTGTGTGTATGTGTATATGTATACTGTATATATGTAAATAGCATAAGTAATATGTACATAAGTATATTTAGAGTATAGAGTAGTGTTTGAGCTATATTTGTATATAAATAAGCTATAGCTTTAGTAACAGATATATTCATCACTATACATGGTATTATATGTTAGTAAAGACCCTAGTTTTACCTTAGCTTATGTATATAGCTTTACTTTTATACGCTACTGCACATGCATTGTATGTTACTATAGGTGTTAGTAAATTAATTTAAGTTAGTATGGTATATATTATTACTTATTAATGTATATATATCTAAGTATTAGTATTATAAATATAAAATAAATAATATAAAGTATTTAATTATAGTTTTTGATGCTTATTTTAGATAAATGTTTGCAAGCATTGTAATTCATTCTTTTGTATATAATTGTTTCATTCTTTCATTAGTTGATTCATTTATTCATTATTGTATATAAAATCAATCTTTTTGGAATTAAAGAATATTTTTGGACTTAGAGAGTGATGTATATCAATAACTACCTCACAGTGAACGACCTAGAATAAACCAGTAAAAATTAAGTATATAAATAAAATTGATGCGACAACAATTTGTATTTGTGACATATACTACAACAATGACATTTTAAAACCCTTTTTAGTACGAACCGGTAGTCGACGAACATATTTTTGGCATCGTTGCCTGGGACAAAAACTTGACAATAGCGCTTTATTGTGATTGTTTGAAGAATGTTGTAGAAAGTTGATTACTCTCCTAAGGATGTTTGTTTTTCCAATAGGGAAGAATTTTTTAAGAAAGGAGTTCTTTAACTTGTCCCACGTGTTGATGGCTTTCCCTAAGGTTCTTTAACAATGGGCAGCTTTGTCCCTTACGGAGAAGGGGAAAAGTTCCATCATCAAGACATCTAGGTTCATGTTCTAGGGCAATATGTTATGGCCAAGGGTGGTGAGATCTTCAATATGTTGGAATGACTCTTCAATGTTGAGTCTGTGGAAGTGATTTTGAATCAGACTTATCCATTGAGATTTAAGTTTAGAGTCATCCTCGGGAACTGTCACATATGGTGCGGCATTATAGGGTGTGGGAACTGATGGTAACACCATCATTCGCCATAATTAACTAAAATTGGTCAGAATCAAGTATTAAATGATCCTTAATGATCGCTTGAGGATCGTAATTTTGTATCGAACTGATTTGAGAAGAAAACAAGAATACAAAGTTAATTCTATTATTTTACCATCTCATCATTAATGCAAATTAACCAAGGGATTAATCAGGGGTTAATTAAAGGTTAAATAAACTTAAAATACCAAGAAGTGGGCTCAGAATAACTAAATCAGGGTCTCACACATTTCGGGGATTAAAATATCACTAAACCCTAATTATCAGCCTCACTTAAATTGAAAGGGTTCTGGTTGAGATAAATTCAATCTGAACCTCCTAAAAATTATTTAAAAATATTCTAAGAGGTTTGGCACCTTCACTTTGACCATCTAGACTCATTTTGACCAAGGACAGAGATTCAGACGGGAATTTGCCTTAATTTGGGATTCTATGTAATTTATTTAATAAAATATGGTCAAAACAAAAATCCAAGTTCACCATTAGATTCCTTGGGTCCAAATTATCTTACCACCAAAATTTGAGCCCAATCAGAGCCCATGTTGACCTAATTTGCATTTTAGCCCTTAAAATCTTTATTTCTCACATCTAAACCCCTATGTTTCATGTTTTCTTACATTTATGCTCCTAACTTCTTCATCTTATTCACAAAGACGTCCCTACCGTCTGTAACTCCTAAATAGTGGTCAAACCCAAACAACACCAACTTTGACCAAGCATATCTCCTTTAATTCATACTTAAACCCTCCAAATTTGGAGGGATTGTTCATTAGAAGATCCTCTACGATTTAGGCTTGGTTCCCTACCCAATTTAGAGCTATAAAAGCTCCACCAACCTTAGGTTCAAGAAAAGGGAAAATTACCAAATTCTCATATCCTATTCATGAATTCTTCCTAATTGAGCTCAACTTTGAGGTCTATACAAGTTCCCTGATCCTCCAACTTGTTCTTTAGTTAGGTTCAGGCCAAAATCCACCTTTCGTCCCTTCCTCCAACCATATCCGACCTTGGCTCTGACAAGCCCCTTCAATTCCCTTCTTCCGACCTCCCAATGCCAAATTGGGAGTGACAATCTCCTCATCACCTTCGTCTGCTTCAAGCCGGTCACAATAGAAGCTTCTAACCCTCTTCCTCCTCACTGTTCTACTTCACCAAGTATTCATCTTCCTCGTGTCCAGTGAGGCAAGCCGGCGTGAGTGCCTCCCTCTTTCATCCAATATACTAGGGTTCTCTCTTCCTCTCACCTCTTAGATTAGATTTAGACCCTTAGGTTTTAGTTTCCACCACACAACCACCCTCTTCCCCCTCATCTTCCCCAAGTCCAACGAAAGCTCCAGTGAACTCGCGCCGGTCATCTACACCACCAAACAACTCGCCAACACCTCCACAAGCTCCACCTCTCCTCCACAAACAAAAGCCCTACAAAATTGGGCAATTTGACTACTCCACCACTCCCTCGAACAACCCACGCCTTCGTCGTCATCTTCGTCATTGTCTACTCTCCACACACCTTCAATCACCAAATTTCCACCACCACTACACTCCTCACACTCCAGTGATACTCATGAGCATGTTAATTAAGGCATAGGGCCCGTATTTGTGTGTTTCAGGGTTCACTGGAGACAACTTCACCGCCATCATCAACTGTCATCCTCCGCTTCCATCCAAGCACCATCTTCACCACCACCACTTCAAGCTGATGCGGACGAACACCACGAAGGCTTCTGAACCCTCAATTGAGCAGTACACCACCAGCAGCAGCTCAAATCAGAGAGGCCTTCACGGCTCCATGCTTGCGAAGGAACACATACAAGATAGTTCCACATCATGGCCTTTTACTTTTATTTTTGATACTCATTGAATAACGAGAAATGCCTTGTCGCCCTAGTCATGAGGGGTTGGGTCCCTCCTCTCGAGCATTTACACACTAGTCCGCTTGCCCACGCCATGTGAGCCGGACCTATCCCCCTACGTTGAATCGGATTGGTCTAGATTGGTCTGGGTTTGAAGAGAGAAATTGGAGAGGCTTTTAGAGAGAGGGGGGTTTTTCTCTTAGGATCTGTGCCCAAGGACTTAGGAGAATTTGAAGTACTTCGGAGTTAAACATTTAACGTTGTCTGTTTGGCTTGAATTGATGGTTTAATCAAGGCTACTATTTGAGATATCTAATGCCCTTTGAGATATTGATCTGATCTTGAGTTAGGAATTGAGCTAAGTGTTAAAGGCTTAATTGGTGGTTCCAACCACCACTTTTAAGGCTCTTCATTATATTGTTTTTGTCTATTGAATTGGAGATACAATTTGATTATTTATTGAATACATTTTTAGTTGATTGATTATTTATTGCATATATTTCTCTTGTGATTGTTGTGCTCATCATTTATAATTGATAAGTGGCTAAATTCTAATGTTTGCTCCCTGCGAACAACCTTGAAACTCACGATTTTTAGAGCTTTACAAATTTAAGTGTTTTTACACTTTTATCGTCTATACTATACATCTCTTTTCTAAAACATGGTAGAAGAGCCTCAACAAGGATATAGAAGTTCCATAGGGGTCAAGGTTGTGGTTGCTTTTGGTTTCTATTGGTGAACTGATGGTAGCACCATCATTGGTGTTAATGATCTTAAATTAGCCTAACTACTATAGTAAATGCTCTTAAATATTCATCATAAGATCATAACTCTATTATGAAGAGAATCTGAGAAGAAAATGAGAAAATGAGTTAATTCTGCTATTTTAACATCTCATCACTAATGCAGATTAACTATGGGGTTAATCAGGGGTTAACTCAAGGTCAAATGAACTTAAATGACCAAGAAGTGGACTCAAAATAACTAAATCAAGGTTTCATGCATTTTGAAGATTAAAATATTATAAAAAAATCCTAATTTAAGCCCTACTCAAATTAAAATGGCTCTAGTAGAAATAAATTCAAACTCAACCTCCTAAAAATCATTGAAAAATATTCTAAGAGGTTTTGTACCTTCACTTCGACCATTTGAACCCATTTTGACCAAAAATAGATATTTAGATGAGAATTTACCCTAATTTGGGCTTTTGTGTAATTTACCTAGTCAAACATGGTCAAAACCCAAATCTAATTTCACCATTAGATTCCTTAGGTCAAAATTAGGTTAAAACCAAAATTTGGGCCTAATCAGAGTCCATCTTAACCTAATTTGCATTTTAGCCCTTAAAATCTCTATTCATCACATCTAAACCCCTTAGTTCCATGTTTCCTTACATATATGTGATAAACGTCAGTTTATCATCATTCTTATGCCCTTAAATAGATCTAGCTCTTAGGATTTTAACTCTACAAAGGGGTTTTCAAGCTTCATTTAGGCATTTACTTTGGATAAGCATGCATTGCATTTTATTGTCTTTTTAATACATTTACTTGAGTGTCATGGATAAATAGAAGGTCAGATCTTGCATACTTTGGCACTCAGGAAGGCAAAATATGAAGAAGAAGCTCCTATTAGCTGGATCCCAGCTAGATCCAACTCATCCTAGCAAGACCCTAGTTCATTCTAGCTGGATCAACTCATCCTTAGCTCCATTCAACTCACCTCAGCTGGAGGCAGCTCAAACTAGCTCAAGACAGTTGATCCCAACTCCTTCAGTTCAAAATAGCTCACTGAAAGCTCAATCTGATTAGGACTAGCTACTGCCATCAACTAGCTAGACCTAGTCAGCTAAAGATGACCTCAACCAGCTCAGGCCAGCTCAAGTCCAACTCTCGGAGACTTAACTTAGCTCAACTTGGTTGAGCTGAGCTACTTGACCTAAGCTAGCTACTCCAGCTAACTAGGTAATCTCTAGGAAGACCAGACCCATCTCACCTCAGCTCATATCAGCAGAAGTTAGCTCACCTTAGCTTGGCATAGTAACTAGCAAAGAACTAGCAAGCTAAGCCAGCTAAGGTAGCTCCTTGCATATCTCTTTAGCAGCCTCTAGCTCCAGTGCAGCTCAAGGTAGCTCCTTCCAACTCCTCACCTCCAAAACCCTAGCTCTCTCTACCTCCAATTCCATTCACCTACTAGCTAAGCTAGCTTACCTAGCTTAGCTTAGCTCCACTTAGCTAGTCACCTCCTTGGCCACAAAAATAACCTTAAACCTAGTCCACCTAAGCTCCCTACTCCTAGTCCATTTTGGTGCCAACAACCCACATCCCTTCACCCCATCACCTCCACCAAAAGACACCATATTGTTGGT
The DNA here is from genome assembly GCA_037157565.1 of Thalassia testudinum. Lineage (NCBI taxonomy): Eukaryota > Viridiplantae > Streptophyta > Magnoliopsida > Alismatales > Hydrocharitaceae > Thalassia > Thalassia testudinum. The sequence goes on from JAZHRO010000031.1 coordinate 156,087,750, forward strand.
GCCAAAACCTTCCCTTAACCACCTCAAAATTGGCACAAACTCTCCTCTTTAGATCCCTACCATCCACACCAACTAACCTACATCTAGGCCTTCCATTTTGGCACCAAAAGGAGACATTCTAGAAGCCTTCCATTTTGGTGCCAAACCCTTGGTGTCCCTTCATGGTGGACGGCCACCAAGGGATGGCAACCACCACCATAACCACCTCCATGAGCCTCCTCATTTGGCACCAATTATTCTTGGCCCTTGGATCACCTAACCATCACTTATATTCAATCCTAGCCACCCATCAATCCATGCCAACCAACCCCCTCTACATTCCTATTAATGCCCCATCTAACCACCACCATATTCCCATCTTCTCCCTTAGATTAGTTCCACCTAAACCACCTATATCCACGCTAAGGAAGAAGAAGAGAAGATCAAGAGGGCAACCTACCAACCCCCTTGGTGCCGTCTTTCTCTACCTTCTTCTCCCTTGTGACATGCCAAGGAGGAGGTCCACACTTGAAGGGATGACCAGACAGAGGAGGAGCCTTAAATGTGATTGACGCCTACCTTGAGGAGAGAGCTTGGAGGAGGACTGTTAAGAACGCGTGCCCCGGACGTATTTTAAGACGTCTGGGAGGTGGCCCAGACGTCTGACCAGACGTCTGGGATCACATCCAGACGTCTTGCCAGATGTCTGGGATGGTTTATAGACGTCTGAAAAAAAAAACGTTATCGTCGACACCCGCGAGTCGCCTGCGCGCCTGAGCGCGCAGACCACATATTCTCTCTTTTTCTTCTGCGGCTGCAGACGCCTGCGGCGCCTTCTCTCTCTCCTCTCCGCGCGGCGTTAAAAGGGGCGCGCCTCCCCTCCCGTCTCCACCGTCTCCTCCTTCTTCTCCTTCCTGTGCGCGAGAGCGAGCGGACACGAGGGCGGCAAGCGGCTGCCGCAGTGAGCGCGGAGGTGCAGCGTGCGAGGGCGGAGCTCTGCCGTGAGGGCGAGCTCGCCGGAGCGGCTTGGCCGGCCGATGGAGGGCGCAGGGGGCGCGGGGCGACGCGGAGAGGGACCTGCTGCGGGCTGAGCAGCAGACGCGCGAGGTTCGACGCGGGCGGCGTCACGAGCGGAGGCCGAGCAGGGCCCTGATTCTGGAAAAATTTTCAGAATCAGACGTCTGGGTTGATATCCAGACGGCAAGGTCGACGTCTGTAAGATCATATAGACGTCTGAAAGGTGAGTTTTCCGCCTTCTTCCTTCTTGACGACTGACCGTACTGAGGAGGGGGGGTTGGCTGTGCGCAGGTTCGCTGATTCGCCATCTTTTGCGAATCAGACGTCTGGGAGTTGTACCAGACGGCGGGAGTGACCTCCAGACGTCCGGAGTGACCATCGGACGTCTGGGATCTAGGCAGACGTCCTCGCAGACTTCTGGACGTCTGGGAAACCACGCTGAACAGGTAATTCTCTGATCCACTTTTTAAGACGTCTGGAAGGAGTTACAGACGTCTGATTTTGCATAGTATCGTCTTTTTCGACTCGTTTAGGGCCCGTTCGGGCTCCGTTTTCCGCAATTCGAGTTGCGTTCTCTTCAGAATTAATTCCTCTACTCATCTACAGTAGCTATACACTGTTTTGAGACACTCCTTGTGTTTGATCCTTGTGACAGGATCTAGTTCAGTTGCAGTCTTGAGAGTCGCGGAGGCACGCGGGATTCCCGATCACGCCCCCATTACTCCCGTTGTACCTGGTAGAGTGGCTTAAGTTATTAATAAAATCTGTTAAAGTATGAAACCATAACTAGAATCTAGGACATTGCATGAATCCTAGGAATGAGAAATGTATGGAATGATAGCTCCTAGGTGATGCATGAATCCTAGGGCTGGAAAACTAGTTGTATGCTAAATCCTAGGATGTGGCATGAATCTTAGGATGGAAAAACTAGTGGAATGTATAATACTGCAGTCTTGGAAAAATGGAAAGGAATATAAAGCTGCCTGTAATTTGAATTAACAGCTGCCTGTTATGAATAAAGAAACATGTTTGAGATCATGGATTTTGAGAACGTGAATCTGGAAAGTGAAACATATGATGTTCTGAGATAAAGAGCTGGAACCCTACGGGGAATTAGGAGTGGAACTCCTGGAAAGAAAAAGGAATGGAACTGAGATGTAGTTTGTACTGTCTCTTGGGTACGCAGTACCAAGGGAAGTACCTGTACCTGTTTAGTGCAGAGTGGGGCCAGCCGCCCCAGGGACCCGGGGTTAGGATTGGCCGCTCTGTACCGACTTGTTGGCCCTCGTGTACGTAGTACCGAGGAGAGCTAGTAGTGTTAGGAGAGTACTAGCTACCCCACGGGCCCCGGGGTTCTGCTAGCCTCCTTCACCGACTTGTTAGGCCCACTAGGGCAAACCAGGGTAGTCAGGCGAGGGTGCGCGGACTGTGGAGGGGCAAGGCCCCGGTTTGGTTACTGTGGAGGGGTTGGACCCCTGTTACTGAGAGGGCTCTGCCCTGGTTCCGTGCTGTGCTTTGGGCGCACCCGTTAACGGAAACGACTGACCGCGTGCCAGTGCGGGCTAGCTACCTATGCGTTTATCGCGCGTGCCGTAGTCACCGTTACGTCTGTCAGTGACCTTGGGGTGGTTGACTGAGGGTAGGATCATCACGGGGGACTCTCCCGGCCAGGAGAGCACCACGTGCTACTTCTACTTTTGGAAAAGACTGCAATCAAGATCGTTCCCACGAGGACATTCGAGATCAAGTAAAGGACCTGAGAAATAAATGAAATAGTGAGAAAAATTGAAAGATGTGAATAAAGGAAGTAATAGAACATAACAGCTACTGTACACTCTACTGTTGCCTTTAGTTAGTTTGCCACTCTACTCAGCGTTTTGCTGACGTGTTACACTCGTTACCTTTTTCAGGACCAGGTGTTGAGCAGCTAGGGTCGGCGGCTGCAGAGGACGCTGGGCCGAGTAGGGTCCAGTAGAGTTACCACAGCCTTTTGTACCTCTTTTGTTTCTGTTCTAGTGAGTAGTTTTTGTTTCCGCTGTACCTTCTTTACCTGCAGTTCTTGTTATATGATAAATGTTGTTTTACTGTTGTGGTGGTACCTACTGTAGTAGTTTCTTTCCTTACTGCTGTACTTTCTTACTGTTAGTTATATTCATGCTGAATGTGGTTTATTTTACTGTCTTTTGGTTACTTCCTCGTTGGACGACTAGGTCTTGGGATTAGTCGAGTCGGTCCGGTTCTCGTGTCTCATAGGGACTCGGGAACCGGGTCGTTACAAGATGGTATCAGAGCAAGGTCGTCCCGAGAAGTGAATCAACTGACTGGAAAATAACCAATTCACATGTTTATAGCTAGAGTAGCCACCACAACATGTCTCTTGACATGAGCTCCTAGAAGTTTTGTTAGGTATCGTCTGTTTTGACGTTTCCGTTTTGTTTCGCGTCTCCTTGCAGGAGATGCCTCGTCGCGGGACTGGCGAGACTGGCCGCGGGCACGGCCGAGGGCGAGGTCGGTGAGGTGGACATGCTGTCGTTGACGTCTCGGTGGACCAGCCACCACTCCCTGACATCCAGGCCCAGGACCTCGCCAGACTGATACGGGATATTGTACGAGAGGAGCTCCACCCACCGCCCCGAGCACCTCCTCCTGAGGTTGCAGAGGGGGAGTCCTCTGTGGTACCACGCGACGGACGCGGCGCTGGACACGAGGGAGGGGATGGGCCCCTGCCGCCCCCACCTTCCTCCGACACTTCTGTACACGAGGCACCTTCGCCTGGAGGTGCACCAGCACCTCCCCTACAGCGCCACTTCGAGCTTTTCGGACAGTTCCGGTAGCTGAAGCCCCCCTCCTTCAAGGGGGATGAGGACCCGACCGAGGCAGAGGACTGGCTTGAGCAGCTGGAGAAGATCTTCGACACCCTTCGCCCCCCGGTGGAGTGCCACGTGGCCTTTGCCAAGTACCAGCTGGAGAGTGCGGCACACCGGTGGTGGAGGGCGGTCCGGGGATAGGAGAGGGACGAGCCGACGTGGGACCAGTTCGTCACCCTCTTCTGCGAGCAGTACTTTCCCCAGACATGGCAGGACTAGAGGAGGCGGGAGTTCCACACTCTCCGCCAAGGGACGATGACCGTGAGCGCGTACCGCACGCGTTTCTTGGAGCTGTCCCGCTTTGCAGCGACAGCGGTAGCCACTGAGGAGGAGCGCCTTTGGAGGTTCACCGAGGGGCTCCGGCCTACGATCCGGGGGTATGTCAAACCCCTGAAGCTGCCGACGTTTTCGAGGGTGGTAGAGGCAGCTATGACTTACGAGGAGACCAACCCGTCCGCGCGAGAGACCGACGGCGGGCGGAAGAGGCCCTTTCAGCCAGACTTCTCACAGGGCCGGCGAGAACGGAGACACGTGACGTCCGCAGGAGAGCCGTCAGTGGCCTTTGGGGGCCCTCGACAGGGGCCAGTCGCCAGCACCGGACCCCCGCCTAGCCGACAGCAGGGACTCACTGAGGGCGGGAGTCGGGTTCCCCTCTGCTACCAATGTGGCCAGCCGGGCCACGTCAGGAGGGACTGCCCATCTAGGGCAGGAGGTCAGCAGATACTTCCCGTGCAGAGCACTGGAGGGCGTGTAGGAGGCCGCGGTTCCCAGGCACGAGGAGGAGGACAACAGTCGCGAGGAGGGTACCGGCCAACACCTACCCGTCCGACGCAGAGTGTGGCTGCTTCGTCCGCACCTAGAGCTGAGGGGAGTATCAACGCCCTAACACACAGGGACGCCAGAGCTTCGGGATCCGTGGTAGCAGGTATGGTTTCAGTTTCTGGCAGACTCGTTTACACGCTTTTCGATTCCGACGCTACGCACTTGTTTGTCGCAGCCAGTTTCGCAGTTAGTTTGGACCAGGATTATACACTGTTAGAGAATCCGTTCGTAATCAGAGGTCCGAGTGGTCAGCTGTTTGTAGCTGAGGAGGTGTACACGGGTTGCGAGGTCAGCATCGGGGGACATAGCCTTCCAGCTGACCTGATTATGATACAGATGGTGGACTTTGGAGTGATTCTGGGGATGGATTGGCTGTCCGCTTACCACGCCTTGGTAGACTGTTTTGAGAGGAAGATTGTCTTCTCCATTCCGGAGCTGCCTTCTTTCGAGTTTTACGGGCAGCCAGTGGATGGAGGTTTCAGGTGCATTTCGGCACTTCGGGCGGCGAGACTTTTGAGCCAGGGGTGTGAGGGCTTCCTAGCTTGTGTGGTGGCAGAGCACAGCCCCGTGGCAGACTTCCAGAGCATCCCGGTGGTCAGAGAGTTCTCCGACGTGTTCCCAGACGAGTTACCAGGACTACCGCCCGAGCGTGAGATCGAGTTTGAGATCTCACTAGTACCAGGGACCAGCCCCATCTCCACCGCGCCATACAGAATGGCACCGCTTGAGCTGCGAGAGCTCAAGTCCCAGTTGCAGGACCTTTTGGAGAAAGGTTTCGTGAGGCCCAGTGCATCTCCCTGGGGAGCCCCGGTACTGTTTGTGAAGAAGAAGGATGGGACCCTACGCCTTTGTGTGGACTACCGACAGCTGAATAGGGTCACCATCAAGAACAGATATCCGCTGCCGAGGATTGACGATTTGTTTGACCAGTTGCGGGGTGCCACGGTGTTTTCCAAGATCGACTTGAGGTCTGGATACCACCAGTTGAGGATCAGGGAGACCGACGTCTCCAAGACAGCTTTCCGCACCCGGTACGGACACTACGAGTTTTTGGTCATGCCGTTTGGGCTGACCAATGCCCCCGCTGCTTTCATGGACCTGATGAACCGGGTGTTTAGACCGTACTTGGACCAGTTTGTGGTGGTTTTCATAGATGATGTACTCATCTATTCTAGAGATCGGACGCAGCACGGACAGCACTTGCGGATGGTTCTGGACACTCTGAGACGACGCAGGCTGTACGCCAAATACAGCAAGTGCGAGTTCTGGTTGAGGGAGGTGACCTTTTTGGGTCATGTGATCTCTGGAGACGGCCTGGCGGTGGACCTCGCCAAGGTCGAGGCAGTGCTCAGGTGGGAGAGACCGCGTTCAGTCACTGAGATTCGCAGTTTCCTGGGACTGGCAGGTTACTACAGACGGTTCATCAGAGGGTTTTCGCAGATTGCACGTCCTATGACACAGTTGACCCGGAAGGACGTGCCTTTCGCTTGGACAGACGCCTGTGAGGCGTGTTTTCTGGAGCTGAAGGAGAGGTTGACCTCGGCTCCCGTGCTCACCATCCCTGACAGTAGTGGCGGGTTCGTTGTGTACACGGACGCTTCCTTGCAGGGGTTAGGAGGTGTGCTCATGCAGAGGGGTCATGTTGTCGCTTACGCTTCGCGGCAACTGAAGCCCCATGAGCATACCTACCCTACCCACGATCTAGAGTTGGCAGCTGTTGCCTTCGCGCTGAAGACATGGAGGCACTACTTGTACGGTGAGACCTTCGAGATTTTTACAGATCACAAGAGCCTCAGATATCTTTTTGACCAGAAGGAGCTCAACATGAGACAGAGACGTTGGTTGGAGCTCCTGAAGGACTACGGCTGCAGCATCTCCTACCACCCGGGAAAGGCCAATGTGGTGGCTGACGCCTTGAGCCGTAAGGCGCCCGCACGCTTGGCCAGTCTACAGTTACAGAGTTGGAGCCTTTTGGAGGAGGTGGGCAGTTGGCGACCTCTAGAGTTACGAGGGTACTGTGGGGCAGTGACGGTGACACGGCAGACCAGGCCAGAGTTGATAGACCGCATCATCACGGGACAGATGGCCGATCCGTACTTGCAGTCTTTGCGCGACAGAGTACTATCAGGGGACCCAGGGGACTTCTCTTTCACAGACCAGGTGTTACGCTTGAGGGGACGGTTGTGCGTCCCCAGAGACGAGGAGCTGTTGAGAGAGCTCCTGACTGAGGCACACGATTCCAGATTCACCATACATCCCGGAAACACGAAAATGTACCATGACTTGAGACGCGAGTTCTGGTGGAGAGGGATGAAGCGGGATGTGGGTGAGTTCGTGCAGCAGTGCTTAGTGTGCCAGCAGGTGAAAGCCGAGCATCAGAGGCCTGCAGGGCCGCTTCAGCCGCTTCCAGTACCAGAATGGAAGTGGGAGAGCATCACCATGGACTTGGTGGTGGGCTTACCTGTTACCCAGCGAGGACACGACGCAGTCTGGGTAATAGTGGATAGATTGACGAAGACGGCACGATTCTTGCCGATCCGAGTCACTTTGGGACCAGCACAGTTGGCAGAGAGGTATATCCGTGATGTGGTGCGACTACACGGAGTTCCGCGGGAGATCGTATCCGACCGAGATACCCGCTTTACGTCCCAGTTTTGGGCTGAGTTTCAGCAGGCTTTGGGGACGAGGTTGAGGTTTAGCACGGCTTACCACCCCCAGACGGACGGACAGTCGGAACGCACGATACAGACACTTGAGGACCTTTTGCGTGCCTGTATACTAGACTGGAGGGGCTCTTGGGAGGAGCACCTGCCCCTGGCGGAGTTTGCATACAACAACAGTTATCACTCGAGCATCGGCATGGCTCCCTACGAGGCTCTGTACGGACGGAAATGCACGGCACCCTTGAGTTGGGTTGAGGTGGGGACCAAGTGGGAGGTTGGCCCCAGGTTGATCCGGCAGAGTCAGGAGGTAGTTGAGCAGATCCACAGACGACTCCGCACTGTTAGGAGCAGACAGAAGAGCTACGCAGATCGCAGACGCAGAGAGGTGCAGTTCGAGGTTGGGGACCACGTCTTCCTTCGTGTTTCGCCCATGAAGGGCTTACAGCGGCTTGGGGTGAGAGGGAAGCTCGCGCCGAGGTTCGTGGGGCCCTTTGAGGTCCTGGAGTGGGTTGGACCCGTTGGTTACAGACTTGCCCTTCCCCCGCAGCTTTCTGGTGTGCACGACGTGTTCCACGTGTCCAACCTCAGGAAGTACGTAGCCGATCCTAGCCACGTACTGAGTCACGAGAGCGTCGAGGTGAGCGATGACCTGACCTACCCCGAGCGGCCAGCGCAGATCCTAGACCGAGCCGTCCGCAGGTTGAGACGAAAGCAAGTACCCCTGGTAAAGGTTTTGTGGAGGAGCCAGCGGTACGAGGAGGCTACCTGGGAGCCTGAGGCGGCAATGCGGGAGCGGTACCCGGAGCTTTTCGCGGGTACGTCTTTTCGGACCGGGTTCGGTCCTCTTTGAGTTTGTTATGGTTATTTGGACGTCTTTTCCCAGACCCTAGTTGGCGCAAGTTTCGGGGATGAAACTTCCTTTGAGTTTGTTATATTGTTAAGAACGCGTGCCCCGGACGTATTTTAAGACGTCTGGGAGGTGGCCCAGACGTCTGGGATCACATCCAGACATCTTGCCAGACGTCTGGGATGGTTTATAGACGTCTAAAAAAAAAAACGTTATCGTCGACACCCGCGAGTCGCCTGCGCGCCTGAGCGCGCAGACCGCATATTCTCTCTTTTTCTTCTGTGGCTGCAGACGCCTGCGGCGCCTTCTCTCTCTCCTCTCCGCGCGGCGTTAAAAGGGGCGCGCCTCCCCTCCCGTCTCCACCGTCTCCTCCTTCTTCTCCTTCCTGTGCGCGAGAGCGAGCGGACGCGAGGGCGACAAGCGGCGGCCGCAGTGAGCGCGGAGGTGCAGCGTGCGAGGGCGGAGCTCTGCCGTGAGGGCGAGCTCGCCGGAGCGGCTTGGCCGGCCGACGGAGGGCGGAGGGGGCGCGGGGCGACGCGGAGAGGGACCTGCTGCGGGCTGAGCAGCAGACGCGTGAGGTTCGACGCGGGCGGCGTCACGAGCGGAGGCCGAGCAGGGCCCTGATTCTGGAAAAATTTCCAGAATCAGACGTCTGGGTTGATATCCAGACGGCAAGGTCGACGTCTGTAAGATCATACAGACGTCTGAAAGGTGAGTTTTCCGCCTTCTTCCTTCTTGACGACTGACCGTACTAAGGAGGGGGGGTTGGCTGTGCGCAGGTTCGTTGATTCGCCATCTTTTGCGAATCAGACGTCTGGGAGTTGTACCAGACGGCGGGAGTGACCTCCAGACGTCCGGAGTGACCATCGGACGTCTGGGATCTAGGCAGACGTCCCCGCAGACTTCTGGACGTCTGGGAAACCACGCTGAACAGGTAATTCTCTGATCCACTTTTTAAGACGTCTGGAAGGAGTTACAGACGTCTGATTTTGCACGGTATCGTCTTTTTCGACCCGTTTAGGGCCCGTTCGGGCACCGTTTTCCGCGATTCGAGTTGCGTTCTCTTCAGAATTAATTCCTCTACTCATCTACAGTAGCTATACACTATTTTGAGACACTCCTTGTGTTTGATCCTTGTGACAGGATCTCATTCAGTTGCAGTCTTGAGAGTCACGGAGGCACGCAGGATTCCCGATCACGCCCCCATTACTCCCGTTGTACCTGGTAGAGTGGCTTAAGTTATTAATAAAATCTGTTAAAGTATGAAACCATAACTAGAATCTAGGACATTGCATGAATCCTAGGAATGAGAAATGTATGGAATGATAGCTCCTAGGTGATGCATGAATCCTAGGGCTGGAAAACTAGTTGTATGCTAGATCCTAGGATGTGGCATGAATCTTAGGATGGAAAAACTAGTGGAATGTATAATACTGCAGTCTTGGAAAAATGGAAAGGAATATAAAGCTGCCTGTAATTTGAATTAACAGCTGCCTGTTATGAATAAAGAAACATGTTTGAGATCATGGATTTTGAGAACGTGAATCTGGAAAGTGAAACATATGATGTTCTGAGATAAAGAGCTGGAACCCTACGGGGAATTAGGAGTGGAACTCCTGGAAAGAAAAAGGAATGAAACTGAGATGTAGTTTGTACTGTCTCTTGGGTACGCAGTACCAAGGGAAGTACCTGTACCTGTTTAGTGCAGAGTGGGGCCAGCCGCCCCAGGGACCCGGGGTTAGGATTGGCCGCTATGTACCGACTTGTTGGCCCTCGTGTACGTAGTACCGAGGAGAGCTAGTAGTGTTAGGAGAGTACTAGCTACCCCACGGGCCCCGGGGTTCTGCTAGCCTCCTTCACCGACTTGTTAGGCCCACTAGGGCAAACCAGGGTAGTCAGGCGAGGGTGCGCGGACTGTGGAGGGGCAAGGCCCCGGTTTGGTTACTGTGGAGGGGTTGGACCCCTGTTACTGAGAGGGCTCTGCCCTGGTTCCGTGCTGTGCTTTGGGCGCACCCGTTAACGGAAACGACTGACCGCGTGCCAGTGCGGGCTAGCTACCTGTGCGTTTATCGCGCGTGCCGTGGTCACCGTTACGTCTGTCAGTGACCTTGGGGTGGTTGACTGAGGGTAGGATCACCACGGGGGACTCTCCCGGCCAGGAGAGCACCACGTGCTACTTCTACTTTTGGAAAAGACTGCAATCAAGATCGTTCCCACGAGGACATTCGAGATCAAGTAAAGGACCTGAGAAATAAATGAAATAGTGAGAAAAATTGAAAGATGTGAATAAAGGAAGTAATAGAACATAACAGCTACTGTATACTCTACTGTTGCCTTTAGTTAGTTTGCCACTCTACTCAGCGTTTTGCTGACGTGTTACACTCGTTACCTTTTTCAGGACCAGGTGTTGAGCAGCCAGGGTCGGCGGCTGCAGAGGACGCTGGGCCGAGTAGGGTCCAGTACAGTTACCACAGCCTTTTGTACCTCTTTTGTTTCTGTTCTAGTGAGTAGTTTTTGTTTCCGCTGTACCTTCTTTACCTGCAGTTCTTGTTATATGATAAATGTTGTTTTACTGTTGTGGTGGTACCTACTGTAGTAGTTTCTTTCCTTACTGTTGTACTTTCTTACTGTTAGTTATATTCATGCTGAATGTGGTTTATTTTACTGTCTTTTGGTTACTTCCTCGTTGGACGACTAGGTCTTGGGATTAGTCGAGTCGGTCCGGTTCTCGTGTCTCGTAGGGACTCGGGAACCGGGTCGTTACAAGGACTACATTAGGAAGAAGCCAAGGAGAACCCTTTTCAAGTGCAGGGCAACTACACTTGGAGCAAGGGACATCCCAACTTCAACCAGAGGTTCCCCCTTTCTTCTTCTTTATCCCTATTTCTTATATTAGCTAGTGTGTTCTTATTTTCATGTAACAAGCATTCTACTACATTTCCTCTAGTTGCTTGCCTTCTAATTTCTACTTTTATCTTAGAGTGTTTCTCATCTTCTTGTAGTCTTAGTGCACACACTCTTCTCTTCTAATTACCCTAGTCACACTTGCCTAGGGTGAGCTTAGAATAGATGATTTATTCTTGTTACTTAGGTTTAGTGATAAGCGTAGTTTTAGCATAGTTATCTCTGCTTTCAAGAACCCAATTATTTCCAAAATCATAAAAACAACAAAACCAAAAATCACAAAAATACATGTGTTGATTTGAGAGGCGAGAGAGAGAACCATTTTTTGTGACTAACAATTTGACCTCCTTGGATGACCCTAGATACTCCACTATCTAAAAATTATAAATTTAAGAGTTGATTGCGAATTTACACGTTGCAACGACACTATTTTGAATAATTAACAAACCGCGTATTTCTCGCATCAATATGCCCCTAACTTTCTCATAATATTCACAAATAGGTCTTTGCTGCCTAATTTTAAAGAGTTTCCTAATCACAACAGTCAAACCTAAAGTCGCTGACTTTGACCAAGGATTTCTCCTTGAATCTTCAATCAAATCCCTCCAAATTTGGAGGGATTGATTGCCAAAAGATCCTCTTACTATTTGACCAAGTCCTAGGTCCTTTGCTGAAGAGGAATGCCCAGGCAAGCTCACAGAAATTGAGGGATTTGGCGTTCCAAATTTATGTCCCAAATGTGCAAATTCTTCCAATTTAAGGCTCAAATCATCTTCTATATAAACTCCTCTACATCCCAGCATTTTCCCCAGTCAAGATTGGCTGGAATTCCACCCTTTTCTTCTTCTCAGGCCACCTCCATCCTCGACTCTAGCAAGCACCTCTGCCCTCCATCCTCAGTGCATGATCTCCATCAACAAACACCACCATCATCCTTTTCTCCTCCTTGCACACCTTGTCGGCCAAAGCAAGGGTGTCGTTGACCCCTTCGTCCTCATCATTCGACTCACTGAACATCATCACCTTCTTTACGTCCGACCAGCCAACGCCAGATGCAACTCGCCCCCGTTCGTCCAAATATGCCCCTATTCTCTCCCACTCCTTCTTTAGAGTAAGTCTAGGCCTTTAGATTTTAGGTTCATCTACTATTTTCCTGTTTCCACTTCTTCTCCGCCTCTAGCCATGACTCTGGCGAGTTCGCACCGGCATTACAGACCACCAAATGCCTAACCGCCATCACCACAATGTTCCCTCCCTCCATAGGTCAAAAGCCCCAACATAATTTCTAGCTTTGACCACTCCAGCACCTCCCCGAACAAACCCATCATCCGCCACCAACTCTAACTCTGTCCGACCTCCACACACATCCAAACACCTCATTGCCACCACCTCCATACTCCTCACTCTACGGTGAACCTTCTGAGCCATCTACTTGGGGCATTAAGATCGTGTTTCATGTTACAGGTCTTTGCCAAAATGACCCTCAACTCCTCCGTCGTCCGTGATCGTTCGCCGTCCGTTGACCTCACTTCCACCTCCACGAACTATGAATTGAAGCCATGAAGTCGTCTAGACTCGGAATTGAAGGAGTAGCAGCAGCATCACTAATTGGAGGAGATTCAATCTGCTACATCATGCAAAGAATAGAGTTGCACTATAGTCCCACATCAGGACATTTTAAATTTGAAATGTGTATTTATTGAATCGTGTGTGTTAGCATGTTGCCTTTGAGACACTGGGGTCAGGTCCCTACCCTCACGCTTATGCACATGCCCTCGCTCGTGATCACATGTAGGCAGGTCTGGGTTCTAGATCCAATTACCTGAATAAAGAAAGAAGAGAGAGAGAAAGAAGAGATTCTATGAGAGAGGAGGGTTTTTACATTGAGAAGCTGGGCTTGGAACTTAAGCCATCTATAGCAATTGGCAGATGTCTGATTTGAAGAGTTGATTGGAAATTTGGCTAAGTTTGAGGCTTTGATTTGAGAATTTTGCTAAGTACTGAATTGAGGCTTTGAATTGAGAGAAATAACCTAAGTATTGACGGTTTCATTAGTGGTCTCAACCACCATCTTTTTTGGGCTTTATATATATCTCTCTACATTATTTTTTTCACTGACTCTGGTATACAATTTGCAATTCATTGAATATATTTTTCATATATATTGAGTTTTGTTTAAATGTTGGATTAGTGTTTGATTTGCAATTATATTTGCTCTCTGCGAACGACCTCAAAAATTCACATTTCTCGACCTATAAATTTTAAGTGTTGATTCGATTTTCATCGATTATACTACAACACATATTTCCTTAAAACATGACGAGAGCTCATCAACATGAACTAGAGCTTAAATTGTTCATGTAGTTCTATTAACTCATAATTTTGATTTGTATTGGGTGGGTCGACTTCTGGTGGTGGAAGTGGTGGATCCATTGTCGACGGTTCACCGAAATTAGGTTCTCTCGTAGGTTTGAAGTCTATGAGTCCCTCTAGCACTAGTTTTCTCCATCTTGTACCATGCATGCACCACAAACAATCAAGAAAGGAAACACAAAATAATCATGGATTTTATTTGATTTCTCAGAAATTCAGATTCAATGCAAGTAGGTGACCAAGCAAGTTATCAAACAACTACGCACCCTATGACAACCTATGGAGTGCCTTAGAATAGACCTACAATCAAGACTCGGATGATCTCAAGTCGAGCCTACTCGCCTCTAGACTCCCCAAGGTATGGGCAAGACAAACTTGTTGACCTCCAACCATTGTTTCTTGAGATTCAAAGAGAAGCAATAGAAAGACCTAAATCAATAACGAAGTTAATCTCGAGTTGAACCCTCTTACCTCTAAACTCCCTAAGGTACGGGTGAGACAGACTCGTTGACCTCTAACTAACTCCTTCGTATTGACCTTACATGCGTGCACAATACTAGAGAAAGCGTCAATCAACACGTGTGGTAAAACCACAACCAAGATCCTTTAGCAATCCAAGAGTGGGTTTTAGGGTTTCATTGTTGATTCTTGTCTTTTAAATATTCTCACGTCAATATAAATTCAATGCAAACAAGTGAGATTTTTCAATTTCAGCCCAGAGGGAGGTAGAAGTGCATGATAGATAGTTTAGAAGGGATTAGAAAGACATACCTAACTCCAACACTCTACTCAATGCAAATGCAAAATACGTGAAATTGAAATCTAGATGATGCTTATGTAAGTCCTATTGCGAATGCCTAAGGGTATGCAACTTCTAGATATGCATGAAGTAGATTGTTTTTTCTTCTTTTTGTATATATGTATATAACTATGGGGCTCATTCAAGACTTTATTTCAAAACATCACCTTAGCAGAGTTACATGGAAATATAGGTGTTAGGCTGGGCTCTGAGTACCCTACATTTAGGGAGAATACCCAATGCAACGTAGCAACCATACTCAGGAAATTAAGTTAATGTGTCCTTGCCACAAGTGAAATCAGTGTAACTGCGAGCGAGTGCTTCTCCCGTAATAGCACCAAAAACTTATCATGAAATTGCGTAAAAGATAAGTGCATTATCGTAGATGGGAAAACATGTCATTTGTAATTTATAAATTATATCCGAAAGATGTAAGCATAAAATCGAGAGTACATGTCATCTTATAGGAAGGCAAGGATGTCGAGATGTTTCTTGACCTAAATAAGCCAACTAAGATTTTTTTTGTATTTTTTGAGTATTTTTCTAACTTTTTTTAATTTTTGAATAGGATTCAGGACACACTGACCTAACTCACACCTAAGTAAAGACTCTACTAGACTCTGAACTTATAGCCGTCTGAAAAATTCACCAATTTTCTATGAGATTACTAATTTAAAGAGAGAACAAATGCAAGTGATTTCACACAATTTAGATAAATAGCAAATTCAGGAATAATCTAGGAAGTTAGGAAAATTAGGTTTTGTTTTATTGTCTTACCCCTATTAGTGGGATAATTTTTAAAAATAAAATATAGTGAATTACTCTCTGAAATTTGGTACAAAGAAAATAGTCTTGAACCCCTATCAGTAGGAAAAATTTGGTGATTTTATGACGACTGCACTGCACAAAATGAATTTTTCCAACTAGGACTTAGACTCTAAAAACAGTACAAACTCCTAAACTACTAACTTAAGGACACTTTTGTTAGTAATTTTGGGCTTTACAAATTCTTTTAGGGTTTTTGTAATAATAAAGCAAACAAATAGAGAGACAAAAACACTAAGAAAATATTATTGCTACTCAAACTAATGTCTACAACTAGGAAAGCAAGTACAAAAGCAAATAACAAGTAGAAAGAAGAAGAAAGAAGTGTAGAGATCAAACCAGGTGATGCGAAGAATCCTCAGAGAACTCGCAATGGTGGTGGAGAGGTCTGCTTCGATCCCCAAAGTGCAAATAAGAAGTGAGTGAGCTCGTAAAAGATTGGAGAAGTGTGAAGAACTCGAAGAAGTAGTAGTAGGAGAAGAAAGAGAAGTAGAGGAATGCTTCTAAAGGGAAATCCTAAGGAAAATTGGGAACCTAAGGAAGCTAAGGGACCTAAATAGGTAGAGAAGGTGGATAAGCAATGGAGGAAGGCTTGGAATGGAGGTAGAAGGAGGAGGAAGGTGGTTGGGTGGCTAGGGTTTCAAGGAGGAAGAAGAAGAAGGCAAGGAAGGAGAAGATGCTAAGGAGGACTAACGGAGGAACTAGAAACTATAGAAGGCTAAGGGAGAATAAGGAGCTTTGTTTGGACAACCAAGAGGGTATAGATAGAGGGACAGGGTAGTGGCAATAGTGGTGTCTTAGGACCCTAGGAATTGGGTTTAGGAAGTAGGATTGGTGGATTTGGAAAGTGGGATTCCTACTAGGGTTAGGTTTTCCTAAATGGTGTTGAGATCATGGCTATGGACTAAAGTTTTCCTAAAGTGGTATTCCTACTAGGATTTGTTGGAGGGATGGTGTGTGCACAAGGTGGTGGATGGAAGGGTTGTGTTGGGTCTTAATGTGGTGGGAGGTAGCGCTAGAAATTTAGGCATGGAATCTTAGAAATAGGAATTAAGAATCCTAATTTAATGAAACCTAAAGTGGGAGTGCCTAAGGGGATTTGGAGGGGTCATGTTGTGTGGGATTCAGGTTTAGGAAGGGTGTCTTGGATGGCCATAAAAAGGTTCTTCTAGAATGTCGAGCAATTGTCACATAATTGTGTTCACATTGATTTGATTGGTAGAGATTTTAAGAGATGATTAGATTCCTAATTGGATGTAATTAATTGCCACATCTAATCAATTAATTCCAATAATATTTGATATAATTTTAGGTGTAGAAAAATCATGTGAAACATGGATAAGGTGTTAGGTTCTAGAAGGTAGGATTAGATAGGATTTGGAGAGTATCTCTAGGAGTGTGATCTAGGTTTTAGGAATAGGCTAGGGATGAGGTGTAAGGTTAGGATTAAGGTCAAGGTACCTAAAATGAGCTGATTAGGGTTTAGGATTAGGGATCAGGATTAAGGTTTTGGGTATGGGCTATATAAGGAAGGTTCTAAAGTGGTGTTAGGGTTAAGGTTTCAGGGAGATGGGTGGCATAATTTCTTCTCCTCTCTCATGCAGTTTGAATCACTCTGACTAGACCTAACATAGACTATCTACACAGAAAAGAGCCTTAATAAGTAAACATTGAATAAGTAGGCTCAAATATGTAATCCTAAAACCTAACATGCTTTCATGCAAATATTTATAATATGCCCTAATTCTACTACGACTAATGCTACAAAACCAGCATAATTAAGCATGTTATCACATAAATATGCATATTTATCATCATCCCATCGCCAATTTCCTTCGTTGATGTGATTATTAATGAACATAAATATGTCCCTTCATCGCTGATGAGATTATTAGAGAACATGAATATGCCCCTTCATCACGTCCACCAGTAATGTACTCAATGAATAAGCATGTCAACATTAAATGCATTAACGAACTCATATTGCATACATTCCCATGCCTCCTCCGAAGTCTTTAATTATTCCTCTTAACCATTAAGTTAAAGTAGAAGATCTCTTTAATTTCTATTACTTCCAATGGATACATATTAAACTATGCATTTCGTATGAAACTTTGTTAGCATCATAGATCCTACTTGTTAAAGTGCGAATCAAGGATGCATATGTGAAGCTGCCATGCTTCGAATTGTTAGCTAACTAATTTGCAGAAGATACAGTATCATGTTCAAATTTGAATCCAATGGAATGATACAAAAAGCAAATTAGAAAATAACATAACTAATAACAGAAAAAGATAGTAGAACTGTAGATGGTTCAATATGAACAAGTTATTCATCATGGGATATGACATGTTATCTCCTTTTGATAGGTAACAACTTCCTTGTACCCATCTAAGTTCCTCATCGATCTACATGCAATTAATAGTTCCATAAGAACCCATTCCATACATAAAATTCTTACCTGACCCACAACATTTAAAGGTACCACCAATATTGGCCAACTAGGGAAACTAACATATTGAGCTCGAAATCGCACTACCAACTTCTATGTAATAAGAGTGGATTAATGAAAGAAAATGCCTCCTTTAGATGTCCACACATTAACTTCAAATGATGAACATTCATACTTTGATGTCATTAAGAAGAAAGTCCAAACTGATATCTACCACTTTCAAGTTCTTACGCTACGATTACCTTCAGTAGGTGTTCTAGTAAAGTAGTTCATAAGATAACAAAAACATTCCATTGATATGGAGGAAAACGTATTGTTCACATAAAACACACTGACAACCAACAATAACCTTGAGATGCCAATCAACTATTCAAGAATCATACCAACCACTTGATATTGTGGAAATGGACGTTCCCGGAGACATGCATAACATTCCTCAATCTATATCGGCAATTGCAAAATAAAAAACAATCGCTGTAGTGGAGAACTTAATTCACTAGGAATTACTTATGTCAACTTTACCCGTAATTAACCAGTGGCTATTTCCATCAAGCTAGTGGGGTCACCATGGTCACTTCCTCATCCCACACCCATCGACCATGTTCTAAATTTTCGTTTATAAGACGATACGCATCACAAAATGCATTCCAAATCTTTCACAAATAAGTTCAGGGAACATAAACACCCATGTAGTAAACAAACTCTTCGTAAGTCCTATCCCAAGCAATGCGCATGTAATGGCCACAATGATATCCTCCCTCTTACTTCCTTCTAAGCAGAGCATGAAGAATGATCGACTCTTGTTCTTGTGTCAGTTGAAATTCCATGGTACAACCAATTATGTAGAAGAATTTTAGCTCACGACATCAACATGTACAACTTCAAGTATTGGAGAATTGCGTGAAACGATCATCAGAACTGCGATGGCGATATCAGCGAATATTATAAATTTGTATTCTCAATATTCCAATGTATGTGTGCAGTGGCATTTTTACATGCAAGAGGTCGTCCTCTACACTCATGATCTGAGTGTGAGGGGGTGTCAGATGGAAAGAGTTCCATTCAATTATAAATGCTTGCAAATATGACAACAACCCATTAGTTAAAAATGAGTACGAGTCCTTGCAATTTTACAAGCCATTCGATAGCAACAGACAAGTGACAATAGTACTTAAGTTCAAAGCATTATACTATGAAGCTCAACTTCCAAACAAGATATCCCTCAATACCTCAAAATGTGCGAACGAGAGACCCTTAATCAATTGAAATTTCTCCATCACCTGCAATTGCAGTAGCATATGTAAATACATAACTAAAATCTTACTTTGTATATACCACTAAGTACTACTAGATCCCCTTGGTCCTCACCATATAATAGTACGAGGGTATGGGTCTTGATGTCCCATATCCAATCTACATTTTCGATCACACGTATGATTACGAGACACGTCTTTCAGCGTCTTTCATCTCCATTTGAGGCGACCATTGCTTATCTCAATGTTCTAGAACCACGTGAACTCGTTATGCGTACATTCCCATGCAACCTCAATAAACTCGTTATCGATGTAAGCCATCTCTCCCTTCCTTCTGAGTAACGCATGTAGTAGGAATAGATACTCCCGAGCAGTCCAATTTCACACCATATTAAAAAGCTGCACAGGACTCGTGATTTAACCAAAATATATGATGAATGTCATATTACAAGGTTGATGTTACTATTGCACGTAATGAACATTGACTACTTAGAAATTTGTCATGTCACGCTTCAAACATCAGCAACTTCCTACGCATACAACCAATAGACCATGCATTTACACGAATGATGAACTCGCTTTCATGTTTCTCAAAAGAGATACCACTAATTAGCTAACAAAAATTAGATAGTTGTACAACCCACAAACTTTTGTAGTCTCGTAACATAAATTACTTCCAAATGTGATTATGTTAAGCATAGATAATGGAACAATATTCATTGTTAGGTTTCACTTACATGGAGAGTTCACGCATGTGCAAATGACAGCAAGAAACTCTAAGTACTTCTGCATAAGGTTATTCAACAGTACAAAACTCTTACCACTCAAGGTGCTAGTAGACTTGTCAAAGTTGAAATTCCACTAAACGGGGGGAGGGGGGAGTGGGGGCAGGGGAGGGGTGAATAGTGAATCGAAAAATAATGTCTAAATAAAAATCAATCACATAAACATTCACCACAAGGAAACAATGGATTTTTAGGTGGAAACCCCAATGGTAAAAATCATCACCTAAGTCTTTCCGACTTAAGATTTTTTCGATCAACCTAGTCGATCAAATCTACTATATGTGTCACTTAAATGAGGGTGACACAACCTCGATACAACCACATTACTTTAACTCAAGGGTAGTGTACCTCAACTCTTCTTCTTCACGAAGTGTATTTTATCCCATAAAAGAGATAGAAATTCATTACGCAAATACCCAACCAAAAGGAAAATGAAAATGCAACCTATAAAGCCACAAAATATAAGTGGAAACTTAGCTACTATATGCTTAAGAATGTCCTAGAGATGGAAGTGAATAGACATGCAATGCGCAGCAAATCAGTGCTCTCAATGTGTAGTATGAGCTTGGAGAGCAAGGTCAAATCTTCTTCTTTTGATCTCTTACAAAATGGGTATAATGGTGGGAAGAATTGATTCTAAGGTACATCTTACAAAGGAGGGTCACTAGTCTATTTATAGAGGGCTCCTATCCATTGGGGTTAATTCCAAGAAAAATCAGGCTGAAATCAGGGTCATAATTAGGTCTAACAGCATAATCAAGCGATTGATAATATTATCAAACATATGATCAAGGTATATTGGACATTTGACTTAAGTTTTGGATGTTTAATTCTGAAGGGTGGTTCTCTTGGATTTGTTTAGATCTAAATAGGAATCTTGTCAATATAGATCAGACGTATGAACTGGAATTTTAAGACATCTAATACTAATATTGGATGTCTAATAATGGGGGTTTGGTTCTTAGAAATGACCATATCCAAATAGGGATCTAGTAGATAGGGATCAAACGTCTGTATGGACATTTGATACTATTATTGGGCATCTAATAAAAAAGGTGTAATGACCCAAACACCACCATGTTGTTTAGAATGGTAGAATGCAAGCCACCGAGTTAATCAAAATAGGATCACAATCACCTAACACATAAACATAAAATATCAACATAGCCAAACAAATCAATCATAATGCATTGCAGTAGAAAATAAAGCAGAAAAGAATAAGTGATACAGAACACATAATCATAACCATAACCTAAAAGCGAAAGGAGAAATGTACAGGAATTTTTTCTACTACAAGACCAAGAAAACAAAAAAGGCTAAAAAAAAAACCCAAACATCACAAACTGTCTGCAAAAGCTGAACTCGATCTTGCACTTGTCACCTCGTGTATAACTACTCCCGACTACTCCACGGTACCTGAGTAAGGAGTCCCAAGGTGGCACTTAGCAAATGCTGAGTAGAGTAGTGTAAGTAAACAAAATAACGTAAATACAAAAATTTCAGAGAAGAAAGGTATAGACTTGTTACTTTCTTTTCTCCTTTAATTGTTAGTCATCTAAATTTTCAGTATCACGTGGCCCCCAATATTATAACTTTAATTATTCCTTTTTAATTCTTTGGGAGGTGTAAAGAGATCTCGCTGTGATTTTTAGAGAGGCGTGACAAGTACGTGGTGCCCTCTTGGCCGATAGAAAACTCCCTACTCACCCTACTGCTCATTCCATCACCCTGAGGTCCTAGCATAGGTAGTGTGGCGACTACATACCACAAACTATGCTCGTAGACGTGACCTACGTTGACTCGTAGATAGCCCTTTCCACTATCTGGGTATGTATCCATCCAACATCATATATAAGTATTTTTCCTACGTACCCTTACCCTGCTACCTAGTTGGCCAATTAGGCCAATCACAGAGTCGCAGGGAGGCTAGCCCACTCCTTGATTTAAAGAGTTATGTTTAGTCGTACATATCCAATCCCTCTTTCATTGTATTCAAAATTTCACTTATCGCATAGATAATTGTTGTTTAATAATTCTCATGCATGAACAATTCCTCATTTAGTCCAACATTCATATCGAAATACAATACAGAGAATTATCAAACATTCCTACAATTCAATGAAGAGATAAAGATATATTTGATTTGATTTAATCACAAAAATATTTTGATCGTGGTACTGCAAATCTAATTATTCAAAATTAGTATCCAATATTAATTTCATATGCAAGAGTCTCACTTAATCTCTCTACTTCAAGATGCGTAATTCTTTTCATTTTAGAAACCTCATTCTAACTTCTATACTTTCCCATACAGGGTTAATTTGGCACTCTAGAACTCAAGGACTCCAAAACTTCACAAAAATTGAAATCATGCATGAAGTAACCATATTAGCAAGAAGAAGACAACTAGTGTAACTCGTTGGAAAATGAAGCTAGACTACTTTACCAAGGGGTCGAGGTGGCTCCAATACGTGCATCGAGGACTCCTTGAATTCTATGTATGTTTTGGGTATTTAGTTCTAAATAAAACAGGAACAGATCAAAACGTGGATAATGTAAATGTTAAGGGTATGATCAAAATTTACCCCTTCTGATGAGAATCAGAACTTACCACATCAAAATACATCTCAACCCGATTCTAACAAGTGTGGCTCACCGAAAATAGACTTCGATTACTCCCTAAACTAATCAAAAACAAGAAACAGCTATCAAGGACCTATACATAATAATAAGAAATTAAAATTTATTAATCGTAATTTTTTCAAACTAAATATGCCCCTTCATCTTCTTCTTCCCCGTTTCTTCTCTTCTCTACGCACTGTTCACATGCGGCATGCAGGCCATGCATGGTCGTTGCTCTCGCCTATGCTCTGCCCCTGCTGGCCGTGCCTTACCTCGCCGATGTCACACTGGCCATCCACTGGTCGTTGACAGTACCCGATGACCGCTCCTCCTACATCGAGATGCCATGCATGCCCCATATGATACATCATCCCCACTTGCCTCATCGCTAACCACGTTCAGTGACCTGCCAGGCCCTCTCGCTGGAAGTCAGAGGCCCTCCCACGGCCCCTGTCCTCCTTCTTTCTTCCTCTCGCCCACTCAACCCACCTGTGTCATCTTCTTCCTTGCGACAGTTCCCTCCTCTCCTCGTGCATGGTGCTGTTCGCGTGCCATGCATGACCATGCTTCCCTTGCTGGTCGTCCACCCCAGCCACCCTCACCAGCCACTGTGGCCCTCCACTAGCCCTCTCCACCTCCGCTTCCTCTCCTCCTTACGAGCTTATGATAGGAGAACAAAAAAGAAAGAAAATGAGGGAGAAGGAGAAGAGAACGAAGGAAAAGGTAGGAACTCACACTGATTGGTTGCACCGTCGTCGATGTCATCACCGCAGCCCCCCCTCCCCCCGTGCGAGCATGGAAGAGGAGAGGGAGGAACAAGGAGGGGAATGTAGGTTCTAACGAAGGGGGATAAGATGTGGGTGATAAACAAATATAATGCAAAAATAAATCAACAATCACACAAGAACACAATGATTTTAGGTGGAAACCGAAACCTGAGTAAAAACCACCACCTAAACCTCTCGGTTTAGGATTTCCCGATATACCTAGTAGATCAAACCCACTAACTGAACTACTTAAATGAGGTTAGTTTAACCTCATACAACCACACTACTTACACGAGGGTAGTGTACCTCAAACCCTCCTCTCCATGAGGAGTATTTTGTCTCGAGAAGGAGACGGGAATTCGCAAAGCAAATACCCAACCACAAAAGAAAGAGGAAAACAAACATCTATAGAGCCACAAAGTAGGGATAAATCTATGCTACTATAGGCAAGAAGGACTTCCCTAATGTTGACGCAGCTAGATCGTGTTTTAACAATTAATGCGTTGTAATATAGGCAAACTTTCCGCAAAAACAAATAAAGATTTATAACTCGAAAATTGGAGTATCCGAGGTCGAACATAGGGAGCAATCTAAGTACTTCCAAAACTTGAGAACACAAATTTTTAAATGAAAATAAATGACTAGTTCAATGAGAGTGTTATAAAAAGAAATTCCTCAAAGGGAACAAAAATGGACGTCTGATACAAAATATCATACGTCTTAAAATAGATCTTCTCTTCTCTTCCCTTTCTGCTTCTGTTTCTGTTTATTTCTTTTCTTCCTGCGACTAAGGTCTGGCTTTCTTCTTTCTTTTCTTTTCCTTTGCCTTCTTGAGTCTTCGTCTACCCCTTGTCTTCTTCTTCAGTTCTATTCTCCTTGGCCTTGCTTCTTCTTCTCTGCCTTCCTTGGTTGTATTCTTCTTCTCTGCCTTGCCTCTCTTGCCTTTCTTTCTTGGCTGTAGAGCTTCCTTCCTTCTTTCTTGCAGCGGCTAAGTCCCTGTGTCCTACACACACTACGCACAGCAAAACCTAACCCTGTACCCGTGTGTCTCTCTCTCTGTGTGTAAACCACTCTCATCACGCTCTCCGAGCGCCGGGTAAACGGGTCGAATCGCGCACCCGGGACCAGGCGCACCTGCGTGAGGGTGGTGCGCGAGGTGTGCTTAGGGCAGGGTCGGGTCGGATCGTGCCAGATCCGCGTGGTGAACTCGCGGACGAGGTGTAGTGAGATAGGTGAGGGACCTCACCCCAAGTGTAACTGGAGGCGAAGAGCATATATGACAAAAATAATATAAAGGGTGTGCGTGCGCCGTGGCTTATCGATGTGGGACTAAAGCCCACTTCTTTCCTTCACGCGCCCGCACTAGACCACGCCTCTAGTTCCTCAACTGCAGGCTCTATTGGCTTCACTTGCTGGGTCAGCTACCTTCGCACGACCTTCCCAAATTCGCAGCACCTGGAGCCCTGAAGTCCTGAAGCCTGGAGCGAGCGTAGAGCTTCCTCGAGTTGTCGTCAATGGCGGCCAGAGCTTGAGATCTGTCTAACACAAAAATAGCATCGTGACCTAATGAAATCACTGGGGGACCTTCGCCGTGTCACGACGAAAGTGGTGAGCTATGCGGCAAGCCGCAAGGCGGCCTAGGCGTGAGTGCCTAGGTCGCTCTGTGGCCAGATGGGTGGGTGTGTTCGGGGGGTTGTTGTGGTGGTGTGGCAGGGCTGTGGATGAGTGGAGGGTGCTCAGTGAGGTGAGGTGGAGGTTATGTGATGGTCGGCGAGACGTGTGGAGCTGCGGAGCGACGGGAGCGTCTCGCCGAAGGGTGGCTGGAGATGAGGAAGGTGGCGGTGGACAGGAACAATCGAGGGTCGATTGAGTGAAATAAAGTAAGGAAATGAAAGAGGGGAAGATGGGGAACTTATCTGAACTGTTGGGACAGAAAGGGGGCAGCAGAGTCAGACGGCTCGATGTTGCTGTCGTCGGAGAAGATAACCCTGAGGGAGATAACAGCGATGAGGAGGAGGTCGGGGAAGCGTGCGCTTGGTGCGGCGCAATGTGGGAAGATGAGGCGAAATAGACTCTGCTGCTGGTATGGTAGCAGAGCAATGAGAAGGAGGAGAGGTAATCACCAGAGCTTGCGGGTTTCTTGGCCGGAGAGAGGAGAGAAGAAATTTGGAGGATTCTACCGCCAAGACAAGTCTGACCGATTTCGCAGAGGGTCGGAGGTCTTTTTATAGGTGCTAGCCGAGCTTTCTGGTGCGTGGAGGGAAAGCTTTTTGCCACTGTTGTCTCGCCGGAGAAGGAAGGTGGTTGGGATCCAAATCTCTCGTGCGTTCGCACAAGAGATTGGAAAGGAATCAGAGATCAAGATCGAGCTTAGATGGAAGGGGATTCCTCAAAGAATCTCCCTTCCAATTCTGGGAGATCTCTGAGGGATCTGGGCGTATCCCCCCTGTCAACCTCGCCGGAGAAGGATTCTTCCCCAATAATGGTGGAAGGACTTGATTATAAGATTGGCGAGAAAGCTAGGGGGGTTTATGTGATGGTTTTCAAAAGATAGAGACCAAAATGTGATTGGGTGTACTAAATTGCAAAGTAGGTCAAGATGACCTCCCCTTAGGTCCAAATTTTGGTAAAAACCTAATTTGGACCTAAGGAATCCAATGGTGAAGTTGGATTTTAGGTTTGACCACGTTTGACTGGACATTTTACGTAAAAACCCAAATTAGGTCAATTAATGAGCTAGGACCATAATCTAGGTCAAGCTAGGTTCCAAAGGCCAATTTAAATGTTCCAGACCCTAGGGGATATTTTTCCATGAATTTTAGAGGGTTTACTTGATTTTTATCCTGATCGAAACCTTGTTGAATTAAGTGGGATTGTTTTAGGGTTATAAGATGTCATTTAATTCCTAGATTGCACATGAACCCATTTCTGATTGATTCACCCCACTTTTTATCTCATTTAGACCATTTGACCTATGTTTTGTCTCTGAGAAATCTCGTTTATGTACTGCAATGGTAAAATTACAGTTTTAACCTTTATTTCATGCTTTCTTCTCAGAACACTTATTCCTTCAATTAAGCCCTCTTCTAGGTTATGTAGGAGCTTTTATTCTCTTTATTAGGTCAAAATGAGCTAGTTATGGCTCATGATGAGGCTCTCATCACCTAATATGGAATAGATTCGACGTGAATTCAACAGAGTTTCGGTGCTCTCAAAGTTGCATTGTAGAACTTGGAGAGCAAGATCTTCTATAAGTGATTTTTCTCTTCTCTTGGACACAAAAGATGAGGAAATGGATTCTCAAGGTGTATCTAACCAAGGAAGGGTGCTCCTCTATTTATAGAGGTGCCTAGAAGGCTTTGGAAGACTTTGGAAGCCTTTTGTAGCCGTTGGGAACAAGGTCAAGAGAGTGGTCCAAAATTCCAACGAAATCAGGGTCATTAAAGAGTCTGACAGGGTTATCAGATGTCTATTATTATGGTTAGACATCTGGGTCATTATCTGATCTGATGGTCGATCGTTGATCTAGAAAGGTTGATCATCTGGACTGGGTTGGATCAAGACGGACATCTAAGAAGGCATTTTAAGACATTTGGGAAACTAATCATACATCTAATTCTAGGATGGTTTTCTTCTTATTTTAACAAAATTGAAACAAGGTTCTAGTGTCTGTTGGTCAAATAACAGATCAGATGTCTGACATGATGTCTGGTCATCTGGAAAGAGGATTCTCTGCGAAAATTGATTTCTTGAGGCTCAAATAGCTATAAGGGTCAGATAAAAGCAGATTTGGGTCAAATCTAGGCTAACGTCTCTTTATCAGACATCTAGAAATAAACTTAATACAATCATAAGCCAATCCTAGAAGATATTCTCTCAACAGGCCAACGGTCCTCTAATTGGATGTCTGGCAAAGTCCTCAAATGTCTTGTAAGACATTTGGACTATGGGCTGGTTGACGAGTCGATTCTTGCTTTCAATGAAATTTTAAACATAAAATGGTGTGTCGTTGTAAAGCTTTTGTGGTGAAAAATTGACTATCAAAAATTTAATTACTTCTAACAACAATGATTAGGTCATTTCCACAGGAAGGAACATGCCAAATTATTTTGGAAATTTATCAAAATGTGATGATTGATATTTACCCATAATTATAATATAGCATGTAACTAATGGAATAAAGAGAGATATATGTATCCAAATGGAAGAGAAATAACTAGAACTAGAAGGAGCAGGCAGCAATTTCATCCAAAATATATATTAACGAAAAACCCACCAAAAATCCTTGGCAAAGGCAGTGAACGTAAATAGAAATTTGACTCAAAACAGAGCATTCACTGCAACGGCTCATGTGCGCATGGAGGGGGGTCACTAGCCGTTGTGGTTTCACGTGGAGGACCTCCAGAGTGTAGGCCATGCATTGATAGTGGAGGCACGCTTAGAGGTGGTCAGACGTGGCCGGTCCGTGGTGGAGGTCGTCGGCGACGGTTACGGTAGGAGGTGCACGAGGAGGTCATGGAGGGTAACTGGCGGTAGTGTGGAGGTTGTGGGCGTGAGACGAGGAGAACGACAAGGTTGATGGTGAGATTGGCCGCTTGTAGTGGCCACGTGAAGCAAGGAGGGTGGCTGCATTTTAGGTTCATTGCGGAGGAGTTGCAGGGGGGCGGGTGAAAGAAGAGGAAGATGATGGTGGGCATGGGTGGTAGTAAGGGTTGATGGTTTGCTGTTGGTTATCAGTAGTGAAGGTGATGATGGGTTTTGGGTGGAGAAGATGAAGGAGATGAAGATAGAGAGGAAAGGGGAAGGGGTGTGCGTTAGGTGCTGTGATGATGGTGGGTTTGCAGTTGATGGCAGTTATGGTGTGTGTGCTATCACCGCGCACACCACGACAGGAGAAGGGCGACAGTGGAGCTTACCCAGGCCACGATGCACGCTGGGTCCATGGTGCAGGCTTTGCTTCACGGTGGAGATGATGGTGGATCCTTGCAAGGGGGAAAGATAGATGCCCCTTCGAAGGAGAAGAGCCCTTGCTTTTTAAAGTCTTCACAAATTTGTTCCTCCTCCTCTCTCCTTCTGACAGCTGCAATTAACTCTACCTAAAAATAGCCATGATCTCCCTCTCCGTCGATAGTTATTCCCTATATTTCAGACAAAACATAATTATTTATAAACTATATGAAATTACACGAGCACTATTTATTCACAATTGTAAATGCATGTAACATAAATTAATCTATCTATATATAATAAGATGCTTATGCTAAGAACTATAAACAATCGAAACTATTATTTTTAGGCTTAATAATAGTCCAGCAAAATGGACTCATCAAATTCCTCCATGTCTAATTTTTGCTAGTCCCTAACAAAAGTGAAAAATGATGGAAGTGACCAAAGATTTCTTCTTTTCTTATTCCAAAAATTTAAAGATCCAGATAAATGTGAAAATGAAGTGATAGTAGCCTAGGTAACAGATCTAAGTTAAAAGTCAACTTACATCTAAAATTTGTACTTAACCCTTGATAAAAATTCTACTAGGATAGGCAACTTCTTCCCTCAGGGATAAAATAGAGAATAATCTGTAATTTGACCCGGACTTTTTGGCTTAGGTAGAAGATACTGAGTCAAATGGATTTATATTTGGTGGCTCACACTCAGCTGGTGTTACATGTAATCTAATACTGCATACTCTAGATTTCTAAACTATTAAATAGGTCAACTCAAAGGAAAGCTAAAAACTGTGCTCTCTTAACATTCCTTTGCACTCACTCTTTTTTTCCTTCTTTCCTTTCTAAGATCACAAATCTCACCAGATTTTATAAATGTACTCAATGTTTGGTGGCCTCACATGGCATTCACACTTCCATTAGAGTCCTACTAATCCTACAACTAATTTAGAAGTTCTCAGCTAGTATTCGAGCGATCAGAAATACTGAAAAGTAGGTATGGGTCGAATTTGTTGGATTGCCATGGGTGTTCTTATTGCCTCAATAACACATAACGAAGACAAAGCTATAAGCTCAAACACCTTTTTTCTTTTTTATTTTTCTTTTATATATATATATATTTTTTTCTCTTTTTTTTCCTATAAATATATATTTTTTTCTTTTCTTCTTTTCTTCTATTTTTTTTTTACTATCAACACAACATGACACAAACTTTTATTCATGAGGCATCATTAGGGATGATGATGATCAAGAGGTTATTGTGTGGCTTATTTGATGGAAGTGCCTACTTTCAGCACCATGAAGGAATGGATAGGACAAGCGTATTTCTTACCTTTGACACTACTACCCTCCTTCAGCTAAGGACTCTATAAAGGACAGTCGTAACCATCCACCATAGTCATAGTTTTATTAGAACTCAATCTTCGTGTATCTTCTTTATTTAGTGACTCTTAGGAATTCACAAAATATTTGCACGCAAGAATAGAAAGCGAAAACTATGCCTAACTCTGAGGTAACATCATCTAATTATCCAGAGCTTAAGAGTCCTTACACTAGACTTAGCGCACCAGTAGTCACTCTACTTTCACCGCACAAATGTTAGGTGGATCTAATAGAAGATAGTTTGCCTGACTCCCTGCTAACTGTCCAAGGGTTCAACAAACTAAAAATGTTTATTGGTTTTCTTAAAATTTCCATTACCAAGTCTATGTGCAAGTGCAATAAATGTACTAGATTCTAAACTTAAGAAATAATTTAAGAAGAAAATCTTCAATGACACCTCCTTGATATTTTGCTAGGACTAACCAATTCAGCGCAAGAAAACAAAAGAGAGATTTTTTTTTTTTAATGCACCTATCCTAAATGCATGAATACTGCCTAAAAATGCAAAATGCACCCCCCATGCCTAAATCCTACAATATTCTCATTGTAAAATTAAAACAAGGGGAGAAAAGAAGGAAATCACTTGATGAAAGCGTTATTCAGGATGTTGGGTTGCCTCCCAACAAGCGTTGCATTTTCTGTTGGCAGCCAGACTTATAGGAAACTTGTAAGCCTGGTTCCAAATAGAAAGAGCTAGGCCCTAAAAATATGTGTAAAAGCGTAGACCTAGAAAATAGGTAGCCATGGATGATGGTGAGCTGATGATGCAGAGTTATCCCAAATGCCTGCCAGAAGATGTGATAACAAATAATCTCATAAGCTACCTGGAGAGGTCTAGGAAAAAGAGTAATAAAGGAAGGGATCTCTTGAAATAGGAGTGGAGGATAACAAGGATCCTCCAAAGTAGGAAGGGTTTTATAAGATGTATGCATAATTATTTCAAACCCTTGAATGGCGAGAGTAAAAGTACAAGCAACAATCCATACTCGCCATTCCACTTGGAGATGTACTAGCCTAATATGCTCCCCAAAAAGAATGTATGTGAGCAGAAGCCTGAGCTGAGGATCGGTTAGGGAGTGTAAGGGTTGTTTGTGGTGTTGGGAGGTCACGATTAAGTCCAACAAGGGCTTAGTCGGTGTCAAGCCTAGCTTCAACAACGATTCAAATTTTGTATTGTTCTCCCTAATAGTTGTTGTAGAAAAATTCAAGTCACCCTGCCTATCATCAATGATTTCCTCAAGAATGGGAATCTTATTTTCACCTTCCAGTATATGCGAATCAATGGTGGACTCCAAATCACGTTTATTAAATGGCAGGGTTGAAGCAACTGAATCACTATCATCAATTTCATCCCCAGATTCTTTTGGTTCACTTAAGTTTTTGTCGGAGTGTATATGTGATTCATCATTAAGGGGAGGAGTTGCTTCAGTATCCTCAATTACTTTAGGAGGATCAGTCTCAATGCTATGGAGTAAGCCTATATCGCTCAATTCTTTGTTCTCCTCAGGGCATAAATCCTCAATTGGTATGTATTGTCCCTAAGAATCTCTCCTAGGCTTCTCAATGTTTTGTTCGACCTCCTCCAACACCAACTCCATATCTTCCTGATTTTGGGGAGGATGATTTTCAAAATTAAAAGTAGGGAGGAATCCGAATTTCACTAGATCATTCATATCCTCAAGGGGTAAGTCCTCAAATAACACATAATCCCCTCGAGATTCACTCCAAACTCTAAGTTCGGGTTCCTCCATTGGGTCATCATCCTCCTCTAAAATAGACTCTTTGTATACCCAAGACCAGAATTGATCCAATTCATCCTCCATTCCCATAGGGTCACTGACATGTAAATCCTCATAATGTTGTATGGTAGATGTTGGTTCCCTACGTGGAGGATTGGGATTAGGCTCACTAAGGGTAGAAGGGGGATCCACCACATGATCAATCAGGGAAGTGGTATGACTAGCACGACCTTGACCTAGGTCATCAAGGGTGAGAAAAATACTGTCAGTAGGGTTAAGGTCCTTAAGTGGTACCATCTTCCCTTTCTTTTGACTCCAATATAGCTCGGGTGGATAATCACTAGGATTATTCTCTTCTAGTGGTTGTGTCTTGTGGGGAGAGTCTAAGTGATAGCTACTCAAAACAGGATCCCTATTATCCGTTGTTTCCTCATAATTATTTTGATGATCATGGTTGTACTGGTAGGGATCAGAATAAATAGTAGGAGAGTAGCTAAGCTGACTAATTTCCTCATTCGGTCGCTGACTATTCCTCAAAATCTCTCCCATAGACTCCATCATTTCTTTTTGTTGTTTTTGTATTTCTATCATAAAAGAGGAGATACTATTGTTAGATTGGGGGGAATAGTCCATCTTAGGCTCAGGTTGCCTAGGGGTATTGGTCCAACCTTAATAAGAAAAATCATGAAGGGTGGGAGGGTTGGGTATTTGCAAATTGGTGGGGATTCCTGGGGTGGAAAATTCTGCTCCTAGGCTTTGCTCAAACATGGGAGATATCAGACTAGTACTCCCAAGATAGGAATAGGATTGATCCCATCAATTGTCATTATACCCCTTTAAGGAGGGATATGCTTGGGGCATGGGATCCTGGTTAAAAGATGGGAAGTATTGGTTCTGATAATCTAAATGATAGGGGTAAGGGTGATCCATTTCTTTTAAGCCAAACAACTTTAACTCTCTTAGGACTTAGAAGAAATCAGAATAAAAACTTCCTAAAGAGCTCTACCACTACCAAAACAAATGCAAATATAGTGGGAATCTATTTTTAGTAGATTACAAGTCTCCTCAACCCTACTCCATAGGTTAATCAAAGAAGTCAAATTAGTACTCCTCCGTTCCCACTTAAGTGGTATAAGAGGTCAAGTGCACCTTGAGATCCTTAACCAGACCTGCCTAAGGAAGGTTGAGGTCAATAGAATTACAATAAGTGGCCAAACAAGTTTTACAAGAATTACGCTTCCTAAGCTGACCTTCGTTGGTGCCTACAGCCTACTCACAAGGGATGGAAGTCTCGAATCGAGCCCACACACGAAGAACCGAAGTAACTTCGTGCATAGTCTTGTTGATTTTTGACTAACTTCCCTTGTGGTGCAAAGAGGAGAGGTAGAAATTTATCTAGTGACCTTATGTGTGATGTGCACAATGTCTCAGGTGTGCAACACACGTATGCGTTTTATATTTTGAAATCCCGCAATCAAATCCTTTTGTACGCAATTTAAAGTCACTAATTTTAAGGTCCAACCTCTTAGCAGTCCTAATTTCTTAAAAGTAACCACTGAATTAATTAGATTCAAACACTTTAGTGGTCTTGAATTTAAGTTCAATGCAGATGCATGACAGGTAATTGATGCTAAAGAGAAGACGTACCTTACTCCAGCTTTCTTCGCACAAGATGTCTGCAATGCAGAAAGAAACACTAGATGCTGCTCAAACAATCCTATATGGTCGTCCTATAGATATGCAGCTTCTAGCAGGCAGCTAATAATTTTTTTTTTAAAATAATAAGCAAACAAACCTAATCTAATTTAACTAGCTAACTAACATGCAGCTCCAACCGTTCAAATAAACCTATAATCTAAATAAAATGGGAACACACTCCCAAAAATACCCCCATAACAAAGGGTCAACCAAAAACTTGGGGGACAAACCCCGAAAATAAGCCCCAGACTACAAGGGCGAGAAGATTATTAATTAGAATCTAAAAGTCTAAATCTAAACTAAGTTCTAATGAAAATAATGAAATCAAGGAAGAGGTTCTCTTGATTGCTCCTTCGTACGCCTTTATGTGTGTGGGATCAAGACCCACAGGCACCTGTTGATGTCCTCCAGGTGGCGTCAAGGTCTACAAAAAATATCACCTCCGTCATGCGCACCTGCTGCATTCGTTTGTTCATTTTTACACACAATCAGAGCAATGTCAGTAATTCGAAAAAGCTTCAGAAATAGCATAAAAATAATATTCCTCGAAAAACTTAATAGGCTTGTTTTCTCCCAGCAACAACGTCATTTGACGAGTCAATTCTCACTTTTGATGAAATTTTAAACATAAAATGACGTATCGATGTAAAGCTTTTGTGGTGGAAAATTAACTATAAAAAATTTAATTACTTCTAGCCACAATGATTAGGTCGTTTCCACAGGGAGGAACGTGTTAAATTATTTTGAAAATTTATCAAAATTTGATGATAGATATTTACCCATAATTATAATATAGCTTGTAACTAATGGAATAGAGAGAGATATGTGTCCAGATGGAAGAGAAATAACTAGAACTAGAAGGAGCGGGCTGCAATTTCATCCAAAATCTATATTAACGAAAAACCCACCAAAAATCCTTAACAATGGCAATGAATGTAAATAGAAATTTGATTCAAAACAAAGCATTCACTACACCAGCTCGTGCGTGCATGGAGGGGGGTCACCGGCCGTTGAGGTTGCACGTGGAGGACCTCCGGAGCGTGGGCTACGCATTGACGGTAAAGGCGTACCTGAAGGTGGCCGAACGTGGCCGGTCGATGGCGGAGGTCACCAGCAACGGTGATGGTAGGAAGTGTGCGAGGAGGTCGTGGAGGGCGACTGGCGGTAGTGCAGAGGTCGTGGGCATTGGACAAGGAGAATGGTGAGGTTGATGGTGAGATTGGCTGCTTGTAGTAGCCGCATGAAGCAAGGAGGGTGACTGCATTTTAGGTTCTTTGCGGAGGAGTTGCAGGGGGCAGGTGGAAGAAGAGGAAGAAGAAGAGGAAGATGATGGGGGGCACGGGTGGCAGTAAGGGTTGATGGTTTGCTGTTGGTTATCGGTGGTGAAGGTGATGATGGGTTTTGGGTGGGGAAGATGAAGGAGATGAAGACAAAGAGGAAAGGGGAAGGGGTGTTAGTTAGGTGCCGTGGTGATGGTGGGTTTCCGGCTGATGGTGCTGATGGCGGTGATGGTGTGCGCGCTGTCACCGCACACACCACAGCACGAGAAGGGTGACGGTGGAGCTTATTCAGGCCACGGTACACGTTGGGTACATGGTGCAGGCTCTGCTTCACAGTGGAGAGGATAGTGGATCCCCGCCAGGGGGAAAGATAGATGCCCCTTCAAAGGAGAAGAGCCCTTGCTTTTTAAAGTCTTCGCAAATCTGTTCCTCCTCCCCTCCCCTTCTTATGGCTACAGTTAACTCTACCTAAAAATAGCCATGATCTCCCTCTCCGTCGACAGTTATTCCTTGTATTTCACACAAAACATAATTATTTATAAAATATATAAAATTACACGAGCACTATTTATTCACAATTGTAAATGCATATAACATAAATTAATCCATCTATATACAATAAGATGCTTATGCTAAGAACTATAAATAATCGAGACTATTATTTTAGGCTTAATAATAGTCCAACAAAATGGACTCCTCACTGGTTGTTTGAAAGTAAAGTTAAGAGAATACTAAATCTAGCCTAAGTGTTTGGACATCTGTATAAACTATCAGACGTTGTAAAGTCCATTATCAGATGTCTGATGATCAGGTTAACATTTGACAGGGTTGTCTGATTTCTATAATGATTGCCTAAATCTTCTCTAGGATTTACCTAAGTGTCCTAGTGTAGAAATAGTGTTCCTAGGACTAAGGTAAGGCACTTTGAGCTCTTTAACAATGAATCTAAAAATAAAGACCAAAGAACAATAAAACAATTACAAAATACAAAAACACGATATACTTCTAAACTATTCTTCATCTCCAAGCTCCCACTCCACGCGAGGCTCCATCTTCTCTTTTCCTCCATCAAGCTCCTCCAATCTGCCATAGATGCGAGCTTGAGCTTCTTCACACTTGAATCCATTTGCATTTATCCTGAAAGCTTAAACTCAAATGTAAATGTTAAATACCAAGTGTTTTGTTATCATCAAAATCAATGATCGTGGTGCCATTACACCAACAAGGAAGACCTTCCCTTTTCCTTCTCTCTCTCTCTCTCTCTCTCCCTTCCCAATGATGGCTGCAGAAGTTAGGTTTTTGGGTTTCGGTGATTGGTTTCGATGGGGTATTTATAAGAGGGAAAGAGAGGGATAAGGAGGGAAAAAGAGAAAATCGAATATATATATAAGGATAGTTAATTGTTAACTAACTTAAATCTCGAGTTTACATGTTTCTCCCATTTTTATAGCAAACAATCTCCGATTGGTACAAAATTACTTTTGTTGGAAAGCTTACGACGAGGGAAATTTAATGTACTAATTTTTTTGACGTAATTAGGGCACATTTTCCGAGAGTCAACTTGATTTAACCAAAAGAAAAATTTTCCCATTTTCAGAGTACCCAACCCACTTCACGCTTAACAAGCATCGACGGGGTCATTTCGATGTGCTTAGTCCTAAAATGCCCTCGGAAAGTAGGTTCAAGATGTTACAAACATAACAACCTCAAAGAGAGTTTCACCCCCGAAACTCAAGTGGATAGGTATGAAGATAATGTGTAAGCAAATAGTTCATAATAACCTTAAAGAGGACAAACTAGGGGTTCACAAACTCACCAAAAAATAGCTCAGGATATTTCTCCCACATCTCAACTTCGAGTTCCCAGGTTGCTTCTTCATATCTTTGACTTCTCCACAACACCTTTACGAGGCAAATTTTCTTATTCCATAGCTGCTTTGTTGATCTGTCCAGCATCTGTACCGGCTACTCTTGATATATCAGATCCTCTTCAACCCCACATTCTCGTAGCTGAGAACATGGCTTGGATCTGACACATATCTGCGGAGACCCAAGATGTGGAATATGTCGTGTATGCCGACCAGCTACGGTGCCAAGGCAATCCAGTAGGCAACAGGCTCGACTCGCTCCAAGATCTCAAAGGGGCCCACGAATCTAGGTGCCAATTTGCCTTTAACTCTGAACCATTGTATGCCCTTCATGGATGATACTCGGAGGAAGGCAAAGTCTCCTACCTCAAACTGAATCTCCCTTTGCTTGAGGTCCGCATAGTTCCTCTATTGGCTCTATGCTGTGAAAAGTTTCTTCTATATCTGCTCAACTATTTCTTTACTCTATTTGACCAGCTTGGGGCCCACTTCCCATTTCACTCCAACCTCTACCCAATAAAGGGAAGACATGCACTTCCTGCCATATAATGCCTCGAAAGGGGCCATATCAATACTAGCATGGTAGTTGTTATTGTAAGTAAATTTGATCAGTGGCATATGGTCCTCTCAAGAGCCCTTCCACTCTAAGATGCATGCTCAAAGTAGATCTTCGAAGGTCTGTATTGTACACTCCATCTAGCCATCTCTATGTGGGTGATATGCTGCACTAAAGTGCAACCGAGTCCCCAAGTCCTGCTAGAATCCCTCCCAAAACTACAAAGTAAAGCGGGAATCTCTATCAGAGATGATCTCCTTGGGGATGCCGTGGAGTCGAACGATCTCTTGAATATAGAGTTCTACCAACTGAGACGGGCCATATGTCACTTTGATCGGCAAGAATCGTACAGACTTCGTTAATCGATCAACTATCACCCATATCGCATCATGCCCTCTCTGCGTAGTGGGTGTCCAACACGAAATCCATCAAGATGCTCTCCCACTTCCATTTTGGTATTGGAAGAGGCTGTAACGATCCTGCTGGTCTTTGGTACTCCACCTTTACCTGTTGGTAGATCAAACACTATTGTACAAATTCTCCAATATCCTTTTATCATCGCACACTACCAAAATTCCTTCTTCACTATTCACAATGTCAAATGCAATGTTAAACTTAGAAACTCACATAAATAGACATGTTTTCTTGAATAAATGCATATTTATCATACCCCCATGCTTATCTTTTACTAGTTCCTAGAAAAATTAAACTAAATGATATTTATAAACTGAATTAGGATTTAATTACTCAAGGATAAGTTGTTTGTCAACAAAAAGAAATTTCTACGAAAGATCTAACTGTTGGAACCTTGTTCCACATCTTATTTTTGTGTTAACAAAATTATTATATATTAATGTTTGCAATTGAGTGATATTTCAGATTTAGGTGAAGATCAAGGCAAACAGAGAATTATGTCAAGACGACATGATGGTAAGGAGGCATGATGATAAGGAGGAAAGATGACAAGGAGGAGAAGATCATCTTCGATCTTTAGTTTTTTAGATTAGGTTTCTATTTCTTAGAATGTATGCCTCTAAACAAAGAAACATAACTTAGATCATAAAATTAATTAGAGATAAAATAGGATTAATATTAGGATCATTTTTCAAAGAACATACTTAATAGTTAATCTTTGTAAAATCTTAAAATAAAGGTACTTGACTGCAAGTATTGGTACTGTTCATCAGTACCGATATATGTAAGGCACAGGTTTGAACCATGTCTCAAACTGTGAACAAGTACTGGTACTAATCAAGAGTATTGGTATCTGATGGTCACAATTTGAAGACTCAGTTTTGGCCTGGACCTTACAAGTACTAATACCCATGATGAGTACCGATACAGGTAGGTCACAGTGCCTAGTATGTCTCAAACCTGGGAGTCATAAGTACCGATACCCATGATGAGTACCGGTACCAAGACTCATATGTGCTAGTTGCAGAAAGACAGTCAGCAGCTAGTACCGGTACCTGTACTTCAGTACCAATACCAGTTAGCTATTGGTTCCAATCTGAATGGCTAGAAATTTTATTTTGAAACCATGAATGTTGGGATTTAAACCCCAACGTCTAGTAGACGTATTACTAAGGTCCTAACTCTATAAAAAGACCCTAGGACTCTTTATATACAAGAAAGAGAAGAAAAAATATAAGAGCTATATTTCATATTTCCACCATATTTTGAAGAGAAGTTGTTTGCTGCTCTCAATCTCTCTACGATTTGCAAACACATTGATGTGTTTTCTCACACACATCTATGAAGCAATTCACGTCCATCCTAGGCTCTCAATTTGTATTGATTTTAATTATTGTTGGGAGGCATAGGAGTTCTTGTTGTAAGATTTTTCTTACACCAGTTTTTATTTGTATTTGAGCTTGTTGCTCGTTGGGTTGTAACAAACCCGTCGTTGTACTTGGGTTGAGGTAACCCATTAATTACCTCAATTAGTAAAGTGATTCCCTCGGGGTTGAGGGAATCGGGTTAAAAATCCTAAGATGGGAGGCTTAGGTAGTAGAGTACTCAAGTGAGTGGGGAACCACTACATATCTTGTGTGAATTTCTATGGATTGTTATTTGTGCAAATCGTTTTGTTATTACTAATATTCACCTTGAGTGTTTGTGTGCGCATAGCCATCTATATTAGATCCCAAGGTTTCCTACAGGTGGTATCAGAGCGGGTTGCAAAGAAGATGTAACAAACCTCTTCGCGATGGCATCATCTACAACAAAGCACACTGAGGGACAATCATCAACCTGTCCTCCTTATTTTGATGGGATGGACTATGGGTATTGGAAGAAGAGGATGCAAGTCTTCCTCAAGGCAATGGATAAGGAGTCATGGACCCTCCTTCAAGAAAGGTATGGATTGTGAGCCACAAGGAGTAGCATGGATAGTGGATCAAAAGAAGAAGATTGTGAGCAACGCGAAGGCGATGAACACACTGTATTTTGCATTATCAAAAGAAGAGTTCAATGGAATTTCGGCATGCGAATCCACAAACGAAATTTGGAATACTCTTGAGGTCACCTACGAAGGAACCAGTAAGAAGGAAGACACAAAAGAAGTCAACAAGAAGAAGAAGCAGAAAGCTTTGAAAGCAATATGGGATGATAGCAACTTCAACATGGACACCGACCTTGATGTTTCGAATGACAACAAGGTCACTCATTTATGCTTGGTAGCCATTACGGAAGACACGAACAATGAGGTAAACCCTGATTTCTCTCTTGAAGAATTGCTACAAGCAAATGAAGAGTTATATCATAAGGCTAGGTTAATTAAAAAGGAAAATAAAGTTTTGCATAATAACTATAAGACTTTGGAAATAGAAAAATCATGTTTAAAATGGAGTTAGAAATGTCAAAAGAAACTAATAATCAATTGCATGCAAAAATAATAGATTTAGAAGATATTTATGACCATTTTGGGGAGACTTTGAATAATCTCAAAACAATAATTAGGTTAAACAAAATAAATCACATGCACCTATGCATGCATGGATGTACTAAAAGGTCAAAAATCCCAAGAATTATAGATCTAACGTAAGAGAGGTCTATAAATCTCACAGTTTGAAAGGTGCTAATCTGAAAGGACCCACAAGAACATGGGTATTGTTCTTAACGTGGATGTGATTGCGTAAAATATGCTTTCGTCGTAGTATAATTCGTTACAAACTCTTAAATTTGTAAATAAAATCGAACTCGTAAGGATTTTCAAATAAAAATATAGGAGTCCGAGTCGTTTGCAAGGAGGCAAATAGATTAAAATTACTTTCCTAATTAGAACTAGATTTAAGTATAAAGTAGGATGACTATTAAAACTAATACTAAATCTAATAGCATGCAACTACTAGAACTATAATATACTACTACTAGAAAGCATACAACTTGAAGGCAAGTTAAAAAATAACTAGAACTTTATTGAAGAAGATGAGAGTTTAGCACAGATAGAAATAGTATTGCAACTAGAGGAATGCTTGGAAAATTATAACTAGATCTAGATTAATACAACTAAAACTAGACTAGAGAAATGCAAAAATTATGGGCTTCGAAGGTGAAGTCCGAAGCGTCAACGTAAATGCGGATGCGAAGGCACACCCTCCAGAACCACCAGAGTTAGCGTGGACTAGCACTAATAGTAAAGACTATGTTGAAGTAGGAAATTCTAAGTATGGGATATGGCCCTAAGGGGGTGGTTAGGTGTATTTATAGGAAATAGGGAGGCTTCCTATTGGTTGATCCAAGTTGGCTTAGATCACCAATTTGTAGGGTTAAAATTAATAGGTTAAGGATCAATGGATAGGATTGAAGGATAAGTGATAGGATTTAAATAACTAAGTATGATGGTTTGTTGGGTAATTGGAGGATATTCTAAACAAATGGTTGGATGTTGAGACTTAAATGGGAAATAGGAATTTTTTCAATAAAAGATAATGTATGGTGTGGTGCTCGTTGGGTGTTGAGTGGTGCAAGTGAAAGGTTTACGTGGGTTTAGTGGGATATAGAAATTACTTAGGTTGTTGCACGGGTTTTTGTTTGGGATTTTTTTTTGTTATTTTTTTTGTGGGGAATTTAGGTGGTTGGGTTGTGGACGTGGGGTTATTTAGATAATGCGTAGGCGTAAGTAGTACGTAGGTGATGGAATGGGATTGAGTTTGTTGGGTAAGTTAAGGCGATGTTGCATGAGACTTGGGTTTGTTTCGGTGGGAATTTATATGTTGCCTGCACGGGATGGGTTTTTAAATTGAGAGGAGGGGGGTTGACGTGGGTGAGTGTACGTACGTGGATAAGTTGGAAATTGTATGGGTTGGTTTGGGAATTTAGGAAAATAAGTGTGGGATTTTTAGTGGTAAGGTGGGTATGGGAATTTACATGTAGGCTATTAGGTTTAGGTTTGGGCTAGGTAAAAGGATTGTTGGTGGGGGTTTAGGAGTAAGTAATTGGGTTCTTAAATAGGTTAGGGCTTGAGGTTAATTAGGTTTCAAATAGGTCCAATTACTAGACTAGTTATTTTCTAATTGAGCTCAATCTAGAAAATCCAATAAGCCTTGCTCTGATTAATTTGAAATTTTGTATCTGTACATATAAAAATAAACTCATCAAGGTACCGAATACAATTGCGATAAAGATTGCACAAAAGCCCAAAAGTGTGCATTATTTACGAAATGACCTAAAATGACTAATCTAACCTAATTAAATGTAATCTAACCCAAATTACCCTTAGACTAACATTAATTAGGCATTAATTAGTACAAAAAAATATGAAAATATCAGGTACCTAGAAAAGACATTTTACATTGTTTTGCAAGAGTAGATCAAAGTGATCAATGAGTGTTTAAGGCACATAATGGAACACTCCGACCATTCTACAAACTACATAAAGATCAAGAAAGGTGGACTGGTGGAGCTTGGTATCCATAAGCACCATTCTACTACTAGTAATTTTTTTGATATGATAATTTTTACCCCTTCTTTTCTAATGATTAACAAAAAGGGGAAGAAAAATAAAGAGCAAATAGTCATATACTTAGAGGGAGAATATATTGAGTGGGAGGATCAACTAGTTTAAATTTCCTTCATATAACATTTCTAAAAGTAATTTTTGTCTTATAATTATCTATTTGCAATATAGCTTTGTCAACACCAAAAAGGAGGAGATTGTTGGAACCTTATTCCACATTTTGTTTTAGTGTTAACAAAATTATTGTATATTAATGTTTCCAATTGAGTGATATTTCATATTTAGGTGAAGATCAAGGCAAACAGAGAATTATGTCAAGAAGGTATGATGGCAAGGAGGCATGATGATAAGGACGAAAGATGACAAGGAGGAGAAGATCACCTTCGATCTTTAGTTTCTTAGATTAGGTTTTTATCTCTTAGAATGTATGTCTCTTAACAAAGAAACATAACTTTGATCATAAAATTAATTAGAGATAAAATAGGATTAATTGATTGAGAGAATTTCGCTTGATTAAAATAGCAAGAGAATGATTTATCGTTGTAATTTATGTGATGGAAATCTCTCAATCAAAGATTAAAATAGATACCAATTTAAATCACAGTAAAAATGTCATATCCACAGGGAAGATCAAGCCAAATAAACTCACAATAAGTTTACCCCTTATTTAAAAGTAATTTCATTCATTCATCCTAGTGCCAAAGAAAGAACACTAATAGGTGAATCAGAACACAATGCCCTACTGGACCATAAAGTGGCTTTTCTCCCAACTAAGCACCAGCTTTACCTCTTCTCAACGGGTTAAGACTTTATCAAGGTACGAAAGGCATAGGTCAAACGACGAGCCGTAAATGGAGAAGTCATCCATGAAAATCTCAACAAACTCGTTGATCATATCAGAAAATATAGCCATCATACATCATTGGAAAGTGGTAGGAGCATTACATAACCTGAATGGCATTTGGCGGAACACAAATGTACCATACGGACTCGTGAAGGTAGTACACTCCTTGATCATCAGGAAAGACGGCTATCTGTTTATACCCGAGTACCTGTCAAGGAAACAGAAGTACTTGTTCCCCACCAGTCGTTCCAAAATCTGATCAATAAACAGTAAGGGGAAATGGTCTTTCTGGGAAGCTGTGTTTAAACGGAGGTAATCAATGCAAACCCTCCAACCAGTTGGGGGTCTAGTGGTTACCAACTCTTCTTGGCCGTTCTCTTCCATAGTGATTCTTGCCTTTTTGGGCACCACATGAATAGGACTGACCCATTTACTATCTAAAATGGGTAGATAATCCCTGCATCCAGCCATTTCAGAATCTCATTTTTAACAACCTCCCCTATATTAGAGTTGAGCCTTCTCTGCATGTCTCGGAAGGGTTTCACAGACTCGTCCGTGTATATATGATGCATACAAAGGGAGGGATCAACACCCTTAATATTAACAATTGGCCAGGCAATTGCTTCCTTATGCCTTTGTAAACACTCAATCAGAGCTCCCTCCTACGATTCAAATAATGCAGACGAGATAATAATGGGGAGCATGTCATTAGGGCCAAGGAAAGCATACTTCAAAGTGCTCAGG
The DNA here is from genome assembly GCA_037157565.1 of Thalassia testudinum. NCBI lineage: Eukaryota > Viridiplantae > Streptophyta > Magnoliopsida > Alismatales > Hydrocharitaceae > Thalassia > Thalassia testudinum. The sequence continues at coordinate 156,130,739 of JAZHRO010000031.1, forward strand.
AGGGGTTTCAACTCCAACTGAGGAGCCTTTTGGATTGAGGGTTTAAGTTGAGATGTCCCCACCTCAGGTAGCTGATCTACCTTCACGGTCCAGGGTGGGGATAGAGACTTTGTGCGTATCCCCAGCAACTCTTCTAATTTGGGTATTTCCCCTTCAATTTCTTTACTAATCGGAGGATGGTCCTTAGATATGACCTTTTGGAGGGGATCTCTACATAGGAGTGCTGGAGTAGTCTCCTCAATTATTTCATCAACAACCTCAATCTAAAAACAATCTTCAAATCCGGATTGCTTGTAAGTATCAAAAACATTCAACCGAATCTTCTTGTTTCCAAAGCCCATTTTAAGTGCCCCTGATCTACAATTGATAGAGGCATTGGCTGTGGCCAGGAAGGGGCATCCCAGAATAATGGACGGCTTAGTGGGCTTATTCGATGGGCCAGTATTTAGCACAAGAAAGTCAACAGGGAAGAAGAAGTCCTCCACTCTCACCAGGACATCTTCCAATAATCCTCGTGGTGTCTTAAGCGATCTGTCTGCGACCTGGAGTATGACTGGACTAGGCTTTAACTCATCTCCTCCCAAAAGATCGTAGACAGAGCTTGGTAAAATATTAACACCCGCACCCAAATCAAGCAGAGCCTCATCAATGTGTTGCTTACCTATTTCTTTTCTCCTTCCTTTCGCGGGTACGGCCATGCAGGCCGTTCCGCCAAAGGTTCTACCTCTTTGCCGTGCTGAGATCGATTGCGTACACATGCAGGATTCATTCGGGAAGGCGCAGGGACACGCCCTCCCACGCAGATCAGACGTCTGGGCATAGCACCAGACGACGAAGAGAGTCTCCAGACGTCCGGAGTGACAGTCGGACGTCTGGTACTAGGTCCAGACGGTTCAGCGGGATCCTGGATGTCTAAAGAACAACATAGAAGTGAGGTATGATCTGAACCATCGTTTAAGACGTCTGGAAGGTGTTCCAAACGTCTGATTTGGGGCAGTGTTGTCGTTTTTGACCCGTTTAGGGTCCGTTCGAAGTCCGATTTCCGCGTTTGAAATCTCATTCTTCTCAGAAATTGTTCCTCTACTTGTTTAAAGTACTTGTATCCTATTCTGAGTAGTTTCTTATGTTTGATCCTTATGTTAGGACCTCATTCTGTTGCGGATCCAGGGGTTGCGGAGGCATGCGGACCTACCGATTACGCCCCCAGTACTCCCGATTTTGCGGGTAGAGTGGCTCCCCTTGATTATTTATCAACATTTATGCAATTGTGAGATAAATAATAGATTCTAAGGTATGGCACGAACCCTAGGACTTGAAAACTAGATTGAACAATAAATCCTAGGGTATGGCATGAATCCTAGAACTGGAAAACTAGATTGAATGATAGATCCTAAGGTATGGCATGAATCCTAGGACTGGAAAACTAGATTGAATGATAGATCCTAGGATGTGGCATGAATCCTAGGAACAAAAACACTGAAATGAATGTCGTGAATACATGAATTGTAGTCTTGGGAAAGTAGAAAGAAAAATGGTAATTGCCTGTAATTGGATAACAACTGTTTGTATGTGAATGTATATTAATTATTGGAAACACGGACTATATGGGAATAAAAAATTGAAATGATGAAACATAAAATGGCTTGGCTAGAAAAATATGAGCATGAACCCTACGGGGAATTAGGAGTAGAGCTCCTAAAAGGTAAATGGAATGGAATTGGGGAAGTGAGCTGGCCCTTGAGTACGGAGTACCAAGGAGAGCGATTGTCCCCTTGTTTAGTGCAGAGCGGAGCTAGCCGCCCCAGGGACCCAGGGTTAGGTCTGGCCACTTTGTACCGACTTTTGGCCCTCGTGTACATAGTACTGGGGAGAGCTACTAGTGTAGGGAGAGCGCTAGCCACCCCACGGGCCCCGGGGTTCTGCTAGCCTTCCTACACCGACTTGTTAGGCCCACTGAGCAAACCAGGGTAGTTAGGCGAGGGTGCGCGGACTGTGGAGGGGCAAGACCCCTGTTTGGTTATTGTGGAGGGGCTAGACCCCTGTTACTGAGAGGACTCTGCCCTATACTGGTTCCGTGTTGTGCTTTGGGACGCACCCATTAACGGAAACGACTGACCGCGTGCTAGTGCGGGGTAGCTACCCGTGCGTTTATCGCACGTGCCGTAGTCACCGTTACGTCTGTCAGTGACCTTGGGATGGTTGACTGAGGGTAGGACCACCACGGGGGACTCTCTCGGCCAGGAGAGCACCACATGCTACTTCTACTTTTCGGAAAAGACTACAATCAGGATCGTTCCCATGAGGAACATTCAAGATCAAGAGAAAGATTTGAGAAATAATTCAAGAATGAGTAAATAGAAAATAAAGAAAGAAATTAAAAATAACAGCTACTTGTCCACCTTACTGTTTGCTTAGCTAGTTGGTTGCCACTCTACTCAGTGTTTCGCTGACGTGTCACCTTTTCAGGACCAGGTGTTGAGCAGCCAGAGCCTGCGGCTGCAGAGGGTGTTGGGCATAGTAGAGCCTAGTAGTTTTACTTGTGTTGTACCTACTGTACCATTTCTTCTATTGTAGTGAGTATTTTCTGTTACAATTGTACTCTTTTATTATAAGCATCATGTTTATGTACCTGTTTAAAATTTCTACTGTTGTGGTGGTGTGTACTGCAGTAGTTCTTTTCTTTACTGCTGTACTTTTGTTACTGTTAGTTACATGCATGATGAATGTGGTTTATTTTACTACTCTTTTGGTTACTTTCTCGTTGGACGACTAGGTCTTAGGATCAGTTGAGTCGGTCCGATTCTCGTGTCTCGTAGGGATTTGGGAATCGGGTCGTAACACCTATAACCACTAAAATATACGGGGCCCCTTGGTCTTTCATTTTGGGGGGTGTTCCATGTTGGAGAACCGAGCTAACATGGTCAGGAAGGATGACCTTAGCTTGGACCTATCTCCTAGATCGGTGCTTCTGGGTGCACAGGTCCTTTAGAAACTTGGCATAGGACGGGATCTATTTGATAGCTTCCAACAGAGGCAAGTTGATCTGGACTTGCCTAAAAGTGTCCATAATCTCCTCTATCCTATCCTTGGCTCCAGGCAAGCCAACAAAAGATTCCCCAAGAGCAGATAGGCACTCTAGATAGGGCACCCTCGGCTTCTGGGTAGAGGGGTCGTCATGGTGCGAGAGGGGTGGAGAATTGACGACATCCTTAGGGTGGGTGGTTTCAAGCGAGGGAGAGTAGTGTGGTTCTTCTTCAGTGGAGATGGAAGTCGGGTCGAGTGTAGGAGGGGAATCTTGAGACGTGACCATAGGAGTGTTATCAGGCTTGTCAATTTTCTTTCCACTCCTTAGCACGGTCACATCTTGGGCGTGCTCCCTAAATATGACCCCATTGCCCTTTGGGTTCTCCTTAGAAGAGCTAGGCAACTTCCCCAGATCACGCTGCCTAACTGCCTTAGTATGATGACCAATTTGGGATTGCATATCAGTAATCATCTTATTCTAAGATTGGATGACCATATTCTGATGCTCTTGCATCGCTTTCATCATGGCTTTAAGTTCATCCATCTCAGAGGGCTTATTCTGAGGAGGGTTTTCATAGGATGGCTGGTATATGGGTTGGGGAGGTAGGGGTCTTGTATTCCCTAAGTTTGAAGCATCACCTTGCTTCCATGAGAAGTTTGGATGGTTCCGCCACCCCGGATTGTAGGTATTAGAATAGGGGTTATTACGAGGAGGTGGGCAGAAACCTTGGGCCGTGTTCAGGTTGGCTTGAATCAACTTAAAGAATTGATTTGCCTAGTGGAACTCTGCAGTGGCGTGCATTGTGCTTTGGCAAATGGAGCATTCACTTGAAGTTTGAAAGATAGAGGCTGCTTGCGGGTTCATGCCGGGGTTTGCTAAAAGCCTATCAAAGTTTTTGTTCAATAATTGAATCTGATAAGCCAAATCTTAAGTAGCCCCAGCTTCATGGGCCTCTATCTTCCTCTGCAAAATTGATGGTTTTCTTTCTTGATAGGCAAAGGACATATGTATGGAATTGTCACTTAATGTTTCAAATAATGGCCAGGCTTCATCTTCAGTTTTGGTCATGAAGGTTCCTACACAGGCTGCATCAATGGTTTGCCTATGCCTTTCAGAAAATCCGTTATAGAACCTTTCGACCAACTATCATCTTGGCACCTGATGGTGGGGGCATAACCTAAGAGGGTCATTAAAGTGCTCCTAAGTCTCATGAAATTGCTCCCCTTCCTGTTGAGTAAAACCCATAATCTCTCTTCTGTAATGGTTAGTCTTACTCATAGGAAAATACTTTTTCAAGAATTCTCCCTTGAGGGTGGCCCAATCATTTACCCTTGCATCGAGGGTATGATACCAGTGCTTGGCCTCATCCTTTTGGGAGAATGGAAATAGAGTCCTCATCAGGACTTCATCAGTAAAGCCTTGGAGTTTCACCGTGGAACAAACCTCGGTGAATTCCTCAAGATGCCTGTAGGGATCCTCCCTAGCAGTACCATAAAAAGATGGGAGCAAAGATATGGTGCTACTCTTGATTTCGTATGGATTATCCACTCTAGGTCTTCGAATAGGTAGGGCTTGATGGGTTGTAGGGAGGAAATAATCTCTCAAGGTTCTCTGATTTTCACCAACCCTAATCTCTTCTTTAGGTCTTTCATCAGCCATTTTTCTTCTTTCTTAGTTAGCTTTCCTTATAATTCTCTCAGGCTCAGGGTTGAAGAGAAGACTATTTCTAAGATAGCGCCTACCAAGCATACACCAAGCAAACACAAGGCAAGAGGTCTTTTGTTGATTTAAAGTTCTTTAAGTCCTCTTCCAACTCTTCAACTTGGCCAAATATAGTCAAGGCAGTTTTTCTCTGTTCCCACGTAAGTGGTATAAGAGAAATGGGGCACTTGAAATTTTTGGTTAATGACTGTTAAGAAGGTTGAGGTTACTTTTAGTCCTTTTTGGGTGATCAATCAAGTTGTCAAATAATTACGCACCCTAAATTGACCTTCGAGTGCCCTAAAGATGTACACTTTGCTGCAATGATATTCTCAGATGCTCAAGTAAAAAGGTACTCCAAGGATAGAACCAAGGGATGCAAGTAGGGCAAACCCTTCCTTTGAGGCGATGCGTTAGCGGTGCCTCTTAACTACCCTTAAATTCCTTTAAGGGGTGTCCCCCTCCTCAGAGTATTAAATCACTCGGGCAAACATTAATACCACTATTTCAAAGCGAGATAGGAGGGTTTGCACCGATAAAGAGATTGATGCCTATAGCCTTAAGGATCCAAGTCCTAGTGCAGTGCCTATAGTGCGTGCTCAGTGCAGGAAGTGTGAAAGAGAGATCTTCATTTTCGTTGAAAACTGTAGCATGAAATGACGTGTTGTATGTAAGATAGAAAATTGCTTTTCAAAACATTTTACTTCTCAGAATCTAACCATGAAAATAGTTAGGTCGTCTCCACAGGGAGGAATTAGCCTAGTAAAAATGCATAATGATGCATCAAGTAATCGGGAATGTCAACTGATGTGCATGCTAACTAGTGCTCTCATTTCCAACATAAATTCTTAATCTAGATAATTAATCAAGAATATGAGGGTGCATATGCAAAATCACCACCATGGAAATACTAGAAGTGCTATCTTAATACTGACAAGCATCATCAAATTTAATTAAATCAGAATTTGTTCCCCATAACAAGGATACATGTTTGCTTAGTCATGAGATAAATGTGACTGCATGCAATTCAATTAGAATGGAGGGATATTCATGCAATTCTATCATAATATAATAATAAGATAAATAAGTGAATATTGTTGTCCACAATGGTAGGAGTTGTAATTTTTAATGGTACCCAAAACAGAGAATTTCTCCTCTCTCTTCCTCGCCCGTGAAGAGGGAAGGCCAGCCATCCACTGACGAGCGAGAGAGGTTGAGGAAGATGAGGCCGATCCGATGGAGGTCACGACGTCGACGGAGATGGCCAGAGGTGGCTGGCTGGCGGAGAGGAGCGGTGTCAGCATTGGGTTTTGACGGAGAAGACGAACAGTGCGTGGAAAGGAGGAAGAGCTACTGCCAATGTCGTGCGTGGCTGCACGATGGCGTGTGCACAAGGGTGCGCGAGGGTGTGCGACTGCCTGCGAGCGTTCTGCCTGCAGGCATGCTTGGCTACCTACGGGCATGCTTGGCTACCTACGGGCATGCTTGGCTACGCGCGGGAGAGGTGACGGCATTGGTGCGTGATGGTGGCACACGCTGCTACTGAAGTGCTTTAGGTTCCTTGCTGCACCCAAGGGAGGCGTGGAAGGAAGAAGAAGAAGAAGGGCACGGTCTGCACACACGCGCACAAGGGAACGTAGGAAGTATGCGCGGTGGCAGGTGCTACTGTAAGCGCTGTGCACGCGCGTGGCCGCGTTGCTGCGGGTACGGTGAAGGCGATGCGTGAGGAGGCTATGGCGATGCGCGCGCTTGCAAGGGCTACGGTGGGAGGATGGTGGCGCACTTGCAGGGCATGCGGTGGGGCAAGCTAGAGTGCAGTGTTTAGCGCACGGTGAGAGAGGTTTGCGGTGGTGGTGCTCGTTGGTTCCACAGTGCATGCCTTCTCCACGATGGGGAAGGTGGAGATGATCCCTGCAGGGGGAAAGGAAGACGAGCCTCCTCTCGCCAAGTGCCATTCTTGTATCTCCTCCCCCCCCCATCCGCAAGTCAAGGGATTTTCAAATCCCTTACTAAACTTGGCTGGCGGCTGTTGGGGGGGGGGGGGGGGAATTTATTTCACCCCCTGGTCTCTTGCAAATTTAATCTTCCTCCTCTCTCACTTTCCCGATGATTTGTTAACTCTTAAATTAGCCTGATGGAGTGGATTAAGTGGAGGAGATGCAAAGGGTGCACTGTGTGCGAGACTTGCATGAAATATAAAATAATTACATAATAAGTTATAGAATGCAGTAGAATAAATGTAAACTTAGGTAATGATGCATGCAATCATTTTATGACCTAATGTGGTTATTAACAAACATAAAATGTAATAATAGAGTTAACTTAGGCATAACAATAGTCTATTAAAATGGACTCATCAAATACCCCCATGCCTAAGATTTGCTAGTCCCTAGCAAAAATGAAATATAGAAGTAATCAGAAGATTTCTTCTTTTCTTATTTCAAAACTTTAGAGATCCAGACAAATTTGAAGTGATGATAGCCTAGGTAATAGATCCAAGTGAAAAACTAATTCGCATTGGGAGTTCGTATTTCACCCTTGGTAAATATTTCTGTCGGGATAGGCAACTACTTCCCTCGGGGATAAAGCAGAAGATAACTTGTAATTTGACCCCAGCTTTTGGCTTAGGAAGGAGATATCGAGTTAAATGGATTTGTATTTGGTGGCACATACTCATCTGGTGTTACATGTAATCTAGTACTACAGACTCTAGATCTCTAGACTATTAAACAAGTCAACTTAGAGAGAGGCTAAACAACTGTGCTCTCTTGATGTTCCTTAGTGCTCACTCTTTTCTTTCTTTTCTTTCTGAGATCACAAATCTCGCCAGATTTAGTAAGGTACTCACTGTTTGGTGGCCTCACATGGCATTCACACTTCAATTAAAGTCCTAATAACTCTACAACTAAGTTAGAGTCCTCAGGCAGTATTAGGGCAATCGGAAATACTGAAAGGTAGGTATAGGTCATATTTGGTGGATCGCGATAGGTGTTTTTGTTACCTTAGAAATAATGTTACAAAGATAAAATTATAAACTTGGACTCTTTTCTTTTTCTTTTCTCTCTCTTTTTTTTAATATAATTGTTTCTTCTTCTTTGTTTTTTCTTTTTTTTTCTTTTTTTTCTTTATAAATCAGCATAACACGACACAAACTTTTATTTATGAGGCATTATTAGGAATGATGACGGTCAAGAGGATATTGTGTGGCTTATTTATGAGGCATTATTAGGAATTCACATAAAGTATGCACACAGGAACAGAGAGCAAAAACTATGCCTAACCCTGAAGTATCATAATCTAATTGTCCAAAACTTCAGAGTCCTTGCACTAGACTTAGCGCACCAGTAATCTCTCTACTTTCTTCTCACAAATATGAGGTGGATCTACTAGAAGATAGTATGCCTGACTCCCTATTAACTATCCAAGGGTTCAGTAGACTAAAAATGCTTATTGGTTTTCTTCAAGGATCTATAACCCAGTCTACGTGCACGTAAAGTAAATGTACTGGATTCTAAACTTAAGAAATAATTCAAGAATAAAAACCTCCAATGACACCTCCATGACAAAGATATTTTGCTAGGGACTAACCAATTCAGCTTAAGAATTTTTTTTTTATATATGTTAACCTAAATGCATGAATACTTTCTAAGATGCAAAATGCACCCCCCCATGCCTAAATCCTACAATGTCCTCATTGTAAAAATTAAACTAGGGGGAGAAAGGAAGGAAATCACCTGATGACGGTGTTACTCAGAACGCTGGGTTGCCTCCCAACAAGTGCTGCATTTTCTGTCAGCAGCCAGACTTATAAGGAACCTATAAGTCTGGTTCCAGACAGAAAAAGTTAGGCCCTAAAAATATGCGTAACAGTGCGAGCCTAGAAAACAAGTAGCCATGGATGTTGGGGAGCTGATGATGCAACGTAATCCCAAATTCTCGCCAGAAGGTATGAAAGCAGAAAACCTCATTGGCTACCTTTGGAGGTTTAGGAATAACAAAAGGAATATGAAAAGGGACCTCCCGAAATGGAATAAGTGGAGGATAACAAGGATCCTCCAAAGCAGGACAGGTTTTAAAAGATATAAACATTATTATTTCAAACCCTTGAATGGTGAGACTAAAGGTACAAGCATCAATCCACACTCACCATTCTACCCGAGGATGTACTGGCCTGATATGTTCTCCAAAAAGAATGTACATGAGCAGAGATCTGAGCCAAGGATTGGTTAGGGAGTGTAAAGGTTGTTTGTAGTGTTGGAAGGTAATGATTAAGTCCAATGAGGGCTTAGTCGGTGTTAGGTCCAATTCCAACAATAATTCAGATTGTGTATTCTCCCTGACAATTGTAGACAACTTCACGTTACCCTACCTAGCATTAATGATCGGAGTCATATTTTCACCTTCCATTATATGTGAATCAATGGTAGACTCCAAATTATATTGCTTTGATGGCAGGGTCGAAACAACAGAATCATTATCATTAATCTCATCCCCAAATTATTTTGGTTCACTCAAATTTTTGTCGGGGTGTATATGCGATTCATTAGTAAAGAAAGCAGTTGCTTGAGTATCATCAATTATTTTTGACGGAGGATCCATTTTAATGTTTTGGAGTAAGCCTATATCATGCAATTCTTTGTTCTTCTTAAGGCATAAATCCTCAATTGACGTGTTTTGTCCTCGAGAGTCTCCCCTAGACTTCTCAATATTTTGTTTGTCCTCCTCTAATATCAACTCCTGGTTTGATGAAGGATGACTCTCAAAAGAAGGGAGGAATCCGGATTTCACCATATTATTTATATCCTCTGGGGGTAAATCCTCAAATAATAAATAATTCCCCTGTGATTCACTCTAGATTTTCAGTCCAGGTTCCTCCATTGGGGCATCCTCGTCCTCTGAAATACTCTTTATATCCCTGAGACCAAAATTGATCTAATTCATCCTCCATTCCCTTAAGGTCACCTTCATTGGGTGCATTTAAATCCTCAGGATGCTGAATGGTAGGTGTTGATTCCCTAAGTGGAGGGTCAGGAGTAGGCTCACTAAGGGTAGAATGGGATTCCACCAGATAATCAATAGGGGAAGTGACAGGAACAATACAACTTTGACCCGGGTTAGTAGGGGTAAGGAGAATACTATCATTGGGGTCAAGGTCCTTAAGAGGTACCATCCTCCCTTGCTTTTGACTCCAATAGCTCAGGTGGATAATCACTAAGATCGTTCTCCTCTAGTGGCCGTGTCTCATTGGGAGAGTCTAAGTGATAACTACATAAAACTGGATCCCTATTGTCATTGGTTTCCTCAGAATTATTTTCATGATCACGGTCGTATGGGTAGGGATCAGAATTACTGGGAAGAGCATAACTAAGCTGTCTTATTTCTTTGTTTAATTGCTGACTATTCCTCAACATCTCTCCCATAGATTCCATCATTTCCTTTTGTTATTTTTGCATTTCTATCATAAAAGAGGAGAGGCTACTACTATCAGGTTGGGGAGGATAGTTAATTTCAGGCTCTGGTTGCCTTGGGGTATCGGTCCAACCTCTGTACGGAAAATCATGAAGGGTGGGAAGGTTGGGTGTTTGCATAGAAGTAGGGATTCCAGGGTTGGAAAATCCCTCTCCTAGGCTCTACTCAAAAGTGGGAGTTATCGAGCCAGTACTCCCAAGATAAGAATATGAATGATCCCATGAATTGTCAATGTACCTATCAAAGGATGGATATGCTCGGGGCATGGGATTCTGGTTAAAAGATGGAAAGTATTGACTCTGATAATCTAAATGATAGGAGTAAGGGTGATCCATTTCTTTAAGTTAAATAGTTTTAACTCTCTTAGGATTTAAAAGAATTTAGAACACAAGCAAAAACTTCCTAGAGAGTTCTATCGCTGTCAAAACAAACGCAAATCTAGTGGGATCTGTTATTAGTAGATTGTAGGTCTTAGAATTAAATGTTCAGTTGGTGGCCAAATAAGTTTTGCAAGAATTACGCTACCTAGGCAACCTTCGTTGGTGCGTATAACCTACTCACAAAGGATGGAAGTCTCGAATCAAGCCCACGCACGAGGAACCGAAGTAACTTGGTGGATAGGCTTGTTGATTTCTGACTAACTTCCCTTGTCGTGCAAAGAGGAGAGGTAGAAATTTATCTATTGACCTTATGTGTGATGTACATAGTGTCTCATGTGTGCAACACACGTTTGCGTTTTGAGTTTTGAAATCTCGCAAACAAGATTGTTTTCACACAATTTCAAGTCACAAATTTTATGGTCCACTCTCTTAATCATCCCAATTTTTAAAGTGACCACTGAATTATCCCAATTCAAACACTTTAATGGTCTTGAAGTTAAGTCCAATGCAAATGCATGACAAGTATTTGATGCTAAAGAGAAGACATACCTTACTCCAGCTTTCTTCGTGCAAGAATGTATGCAATGTAGTAAAAATAAACTAGATGCTGCTCATTCAGTCCTAGATGGTCATCCTATAGATATGCAGCTTCTAGCAGCCAATTCGAATATATATATTAATAATAAGCAAACAATCCTAATCTAACTAACTAACCACATGTAGTTCAAACAATTCGAATAATCCTATAATCTAAATAAATGGGAACACACTCCCGAAAATACGTTCCCTCATACAAGAGCAATGAGAAATAAAGAAACACTGGGAACACGTTCCCAAAAATACCCGACAAGGGTCCAAAAGACAAAAATTAAGTTCTAATGTCTATCTAGACTAAATCTAAACTAAGATCTAATGGCTAAATCAGAAACAGGCTCCTCCGTAAGCCTACATGCGTGGGATCAAGGCCCACAAGCATCTGTTGCTGGCCTCCAAGTGGCATCAAGGTCCACCAAAAAGATCGTCTCTGCCGTGCGCGCCCGTCACATTCGTTATGTGTTTTTGCACAGAAGAATATTCATAGTTAGTAATTCAGAAAAGCTTTCAAAATAGCATAAAAATAACATAAAATTCCCAAAAAAATTAATAAGCGTGTTTCCTCCTTGGCAACGGCGCCATTTGAAAGAGCAATCTTTGTTTTCGTTGAAAACTATAGCATGAAATGACGTGTCGTTGTATGTAATCACGTGGTAGAAAATCACTTTCCAAAATATTTTAATTCTTATAATCTAACCACGAAAATAATTTGGTCGTCTCCACAGAGAAGAGTTAGCCTATTAAAAATGAGTAATGATGCATCAAGTAATCGGGAATGTCAACTGATGTGCATGCTAACTAGTGCTCTCATTCTAGCATAAATTCTTAATCTAGATAATTAATCAAGAATATGAAGGTGCACATGCAAAATCACCACCATGGAAATACTAGAATTGCTATCTTAATATTGACAAGCATCATCAAATTTAATTAAATCAGAATTTGTTCCCACAACAAGGATACATGTTTGCTTAGTCATGAGATAAATGTGACTGCATGTAATTCAATTAGAATGGAGGGATATTCATGCAATTCTACCATAATATAATAATAAGATAAGTAAGTGAATAGTGTTGTCCACAATGGCAGGAGTTGTAATTTTTAATGGCACCAAAAATAGAGGATTTCTCCTCTCTCTTCCTCGCGTGTGAAGAGGGAAGGTCGGCCATCTGCTGACAAGCGAGGGAGGTTGAGGAAGATGAGGCCGATCCGATGGAGGTCGCGGCATCGACAGAGATGGCCGAAGGTGGCTGGCTGGTGGAGAGCAGTAGCATCGGCGTTTGGTTCTGACGGAGAAAACGAACAGTGCGTGGAGAGGAGGAAGAGCTACTGCCATTGCTGTGCGTGGCTGAGCGATGGCGCGTGCACAAGGGCGTGCGAAGGTGTGCGGCTTCCTGCGAGCATGCTTGGCTACCTGCGGGCATGCTGCCTGCGGGAATGATTGGCTAAGCGTGGGAGCGGTGATGGCACTGGTGCGTAATGGTGGCGCATGCTCCTGCTGAAGTGCTTTGGGTTCCTTGCTACACACAGGGGAGGCGTGGAACGAAGATGAAGAAGAAGGGCACGGTTTGCACACACACACACAAGGACGCGTCAGAAGTACATGCGGTGGCAGGTGCTACTGCAAGCGCTGTGCACACGCATGGCCGCGCTGCTGCGGGTGCAGTGAAGGTGATGCGTGCGAAGGCTGTGGCGGTGCGCACACTTGCAAGGGCTACGGTGGGAGGATGGTGGCGCACTTGCAGGGCGCACGGTGGGGCAGGCTAGAGCGCAGTGCTTAGCATGCGGTGAGAGAGGTTTGCAGTGGTGGTGCTCGCAGGTTCCATAGTGCATGCCTTCTCCACGGTGGGGAAGGTGGAGATGATCCCCGCAGGGGGAAAGGAAGACGACCCTCCTCTCGCCAAGAGTCCTTCTTTTATCTCCTCCCCCCCATCCGCAAGTCAAGGGATTTTCAAATCCCTTACTAAACTTGGTCGGCGACTGTTGGGGTTTGTTGAGGTCGACGGCTGTTGGGGGAGGGGGAAATTTATTTCACCCCCTGGTCTCTTGCAAATTTAATTTTCCTCCTCTCTCACTTTCCCAATGATTTGTTAACTCTTAAATTAGCCTGATGGAGTGGATTAAGTGGAGGAGATGCATAGGGTGCGTTGTGTGCGAGACCTGCATGAAATATAAAATAATTACATAATAAGTTATAGAATGTAGTAGAATAAATGTAAACTTAGGTAATGATGCGTGCAATCATTTTATGACCTAATGTGGTTATTAACAAACATAAAATGTAAGAATAGAGTTAACTTAGGAGTAACAATAGTCTATTAAAATGGACTCATCAAACTGTGCATCACACCGTGAAAAGTGATTTTTCTTTTGAAAATCGCAGTCACGTTATTCAAATACTTCCTGTATATTTTCCTTTCTTTTCAAGAAGTAATGTGACCACTTGATTAATCTTTTCAAATCAGTTTAAGTGGTCTTCTTTAACTATGTTCAGATGCAATGCGTGTGCAGATAACTAATGCAGTAAGATAAGAAATGCGTACCTTGCTCCAGCACTCTTCTATGCAAAAATGCACGCAATGCAGTAAGAAAATCTAGATGTTGCTTAAGTAATCCTAGATGGTCGTCCTATGGATATGTAGCTTCTAACGGGAAATTTAGATTTATTTTCTTTCTTTTTTTTGTAAAAATAAATGCACAATCAAAATATGTAATTACCACATAATGATCCTAGAATCTAAAGAATCAGGGACACTCCCCCAAAATTGGCCCCAGAGTACAAGGGCGAGAAAACAAATAACTAGGCTAATCCTAAAGAGTCTTCTAAAATTCTAAATCAGAAGCCTAAGAGGAAGAATCCTCCTAGATGGTCCTCCGCACTTCTCCACGCATGTTGGATCAAGGCACATAGGCTCCTGCGATTATCTCTGTGGTGTGTTGCTCAAGATCTACGTCATCTCTCCGCTACGCCTATCGCTTCGCCAGATTCCTTGCACAGAAAAGATAAAGAATGATCAGATAAATGTGCAATTCAGAGTAATCAGAAATAAAGTCAGGTGAATTTATTGCGTGGATTGCTTCCCCGACAACGGTGCCATTTGATTGAGAGAATTTCGCTTGATTAAAATAGCAAGAGAATGATTTATCATTGTAATTTATGTGGTGGAAATCTCTCAATCAAAGATTAAAATAGATACCAATTTAAACCACAGTAAAAATGTCGTATCCACAAGGAGGATCGAGTCAAATAAACTCACAATAAGTTTACCCCTTGTTTAAAAGTAATTTCATTCATTCATCCTAATGCCAAAGAAAGAACACTAATAGGTGAATCAAATATCCAATCTCTAATTTCTAAAAAGAGATGGACCAATCACGCAAATTTTCCTTTACTAGAATACTCCTCTAAATTTAATCAACCCCAAATATTCAATGGCATCCAATGTAATGCATAATATCACCATTTAATGTTAAGCTAATAGATGGGGGAAAATGGTCATGCAATTTGATAAGCCACTAATTAATGCAAACTAAAGGGACTTGGCTGTAAAATCATCCAATAAATTGAATATGATATTCAATAAAATCTCAACCGGCAATGGCAATGAAATGTAATTTTTAATGTGCTTGAAAATAGAGGAAACTTTCTCTCTCTTCGCCTCATATTGGAGGAGGAGGCGCCGGCCGTTTGCTTTGGCAGAGGAGTTCCACAGGAGGGGAGGAGCACGCTGGTGGTGGAGGCAAGGGCCGAGACTGCCGGAGGTGGGCGAATGGTGGAACGGAGGCCGGCGATGGTGGATTCTGCTGGCGTCTTTGTGCACGCAGTGGGGTTGCCGCAGGCAATGTCATCGTCAAGCAGTAGTGGGGAGGTCATCGGTTGGCTGCTGTGGTGGCATATGCGCAGCGTGCGCATGGGATGTGCGTGATGGTGGCACGCGTAGCCTAAGGCGGTTTAGGTTCTTTGCTGTAAAATAGGGGAGGCATGAGGAGTAGAAGAAGGAGAGGAAGCTGATCGCGTTTTTGTGTGGTTTGTTAAATTGGGGTTTTAAGTCGTTGCAACGCACAAAAATGGATTCGCTTTTAAAATTTATAAGACCTAGATAGTGGGGTATCTAGGGTCGTCCAAAGAGGTAAGTTTGCAAATCAAAATCCCTTGCTTTAAGGATGGAACTCAACTTTCTTTTTGGTGTTTTATATATATATATTTTTTTGGTTTTGAAATAACGAGAACAAGGCGGGTTTGTTGATAGCAAGAAAATTCTCTATACTAATCCACTACACTACTATTATAGTGAAAAGTAGAACCTCTCCCTAATCTCACTCTAGGCACGTGGAGGCCTAGAGTAATTAGGGAGAGGGAGTGAAAAAGGTTAAATAAGAATTCTACAAGGCTATGCAACAAAAAGATTAAAGAAGGCAACTTTGATTAAAAGAGAGAGTGTTTTACAAAAAACCCTAGTAGATGAATGCTTCTACTACTAGATAATTGCAACAAAGAAAATAAAACACAAATCTTCCTGAATTGTTGGTGAAGAGGGGAAGCTCCTTGCTCCAAGCTTAGTGGTGGGCATGTAATGTGGGCTTGAAAAGGGCTCCTCCTTCTCCTTCCTTGAAAATGGTGTCCTCCAAGGTGGAAGCTACCACCTCCAATGATCTCCTCTAAGGGTGGGCATGTACCACCCTTGCTCCTCCTTGCCTAGCCATCCTCCTAGTGGGGGAGTGCTCCTCCTCCTTGGCATGGCACAAGGGAGAAGAAAGAAGGGGAAGAAGGCACCAAAAGGGCAAGTAGGATGCCCCCTTAATCTACTTCGCTTCTTCTTCCTCCTTGGCCTTGAATTGTGGTGGGTGTAATGTGGAATTAAACTAATGGGAGGATGGGAATTATGTGGTGGTAGGGTAGGGTATTTATAGGATGGGAAGGGGGGTGGTTATGGTGTTTTTTTGGAGGGAAATGAAGGGGTGCTTGGATATTTTTGAAGGGAAAAATGGGAGGGAAATGAAGAGGTGCTTTGGTTTTCCCTCCAAAAATACCTTCTAGAAGGCATTGATTTTGGAGGAAAAAATGGAGGGTGGAGATGAGTTTTGATGGTGGATGTAGGGTGGTGATGGAAGGGATAGTTGGCACCAAAATAAACTAGGAGTAGGTGGTCTTTTTGCTAGAGCTTAGGTAGTAGGGTAGTAGGTTTTGGTGCCATGGAGGTGGACTAGCTAAGTTAAGCTAGCTTAGCAAGCTTAGCTAGTAGGGAGTAGGGTTGGAGGAATTTGGAGCTAGGGTTTGTGAAGAGGAGCTAGACAAAAGAAGTCTAGAGCTGAACTGGAGCTGGCAGCTACTGAAGAGGATGGCATGGAGCTACTTTAGCTGGCTTAGCTTGCTAGTTCTTTGCTAGCTGCTAAGCCAAGCTAAAGTAAGCTGGCTTCTGCCACAAAGAGTTGAGGTGAGCTGGGTCTGGTGCTCCCAGGGAGGATCAAGCTGGTTGAGGCAGCTAAGGTAGCTTAGCTCAACTAAGTTGATCTAAGCTGAGTCCCTAGGAGCTGGACTTGAGCTTCCTGAGCTGAAATGAAGTCATCTTCAGCTGGCTAGAGTTGAGTGGAGCTGGATGTAGCTGGACCTGAGCTGCGGTGAACTCTAGTCAACTCAGATGAGCTAGCTAGAGCTCCCTGTGGACTAATGGGAGCTGAGATGAGCTGGACTCAACTAAGTTGAGCTGGATCTGAGCTGACCTGAGCTAGGGTGAGCTGAGATGAGCTGAATGGAGCTAGGATGAGCTAACCCTAGTTCAGATGAGTTGAATTCCAGCTATGGTAAGCTGGATCAAGTTGAGTTCCAGCTGGTGAGAGCTTCTCCTTCACCAGTTGCCTTACTGAGTGCTAGGGTTCTAGGGATCTGGCAATCTGTATATCCCTAACACTCACAAAAACACATTAAAAAGACAACAAAAGGTGCAATGCATGCCTAACCTAATTAATGCCTAAATGTCACCCAAAAAATCCATTTACGGAGCAAAATCCTAAGAGCTAGGTTTGTTTTAATGCATAAGAATGATGATAAACTGGCATTTATCAGAAGCCGGGCTCGCGCATGCAGTTGGGAGCGCAAGGGTCGGCTGCACGTGCACGCGGGTTGGAGCGCAAGCATGCGCTTGCTGCTGGTGTGCCTATACGCGTGGGAGAAGACACGCCGCTTGCGCGCAGGCAAAGGGTGACTTTCTGAAGGTGGAGCAGTCGCGTGAGGCTGGCAGTTTGTTGATGGTGTGCGTCTCCATGAGGGAGAGGGAAGGAGAATGAAGGTGAGGACGTAGGCGGCGTCGACGAAGTTGGCTCTAAAACACAGTGCGCTCTCTGGCCACCATGTTTGCTTTCTCCACAGTGGTGAAGGATGGAAGAGACGATCCTCCCCAGTGTCCATAGTTCTTCTTTTGAACACAACACGCAGGCATTTTCTTTAACAGATCTGCCCCGACTTTCCCTCATTTGGTTTAAGCCGTGCAAGATCTCCTCCAACAACGCCTGTGCGATGAGGTGCTGCTGTTGATAGGTTGCTAGAGGCACGGTTCTGCTGGCGGAGGAGATGGTGAAAGTTGCACTCAAAACCCTGCATAAATATATATGTATCAAATTTTACCAAAGTATTTTCTAATTAATATAAACTAACACTTAACTCTAATTGCAATCTAGTGAGGCATGTTTTACATGTACTTAGGCTAATTAGCACTCCACTAAAGTGGATTGATCATTAATATTAGGATCATTTTTCAAAAAATGTACTTAATAGTTAATCTTTGTAAAATCTTAAAATAAAGGTACTTGATAGAAAGTACCAATACTATTCATCAGTACCGGTATATGCAAGGCACAGGTTTGAGCCTATGTCTCAAATTGGGAACAACAAATACCGATACTAATCAAGAGTACTGGTATCTGATAGTCATAGTTTGAAGACTCAGTTCTGGCCGAGACCTTACAAGTACCGGTACCCATGATGAGTACTGGTACAGGTAGGTCACATTGCCTAGTGAATCTCAAACCTGGGAGTCACAAGTACTGGTACCCATAATGAGTACCAGTACCAAGACTCATATGTGCTAGCTGCAGAAAGATAGTGAGCAGCTAGTACCGGTACCAATTAGCTATTGGTTCAAATCTGAATGGCTAGAAAATTTATTTTGAGACCCTACACCCCAACGTCTAGTAGACGTATTACTAAGGTCCTAATTGTATAAAAAGACCCTAGGACTCTTTATATACAAGAAAGAGAAGGAAAAATATAAAAAGCTATATTTCATATTTCCACCATATTTTGAATAAAAGAAGTTATTTGCTGCTCTCAATCTCTCTATGATTTACAAACACATTGATGTGTTTTCTCTTACGCA
The DNA here is from genome assembly GCA_037157565.1 of Thalassia testudinum. Classification (NCBI taxonomy): domain Eukaryota; kingdom Viridiplantae; phylum Streptophyta; class Magnoliopsida; order Alismatales; family Hydrocharitaceae; genus Thalassia; species Thalassia testudinum. The sequence goes on from JAZHRO010000031.1 coordinate 156,149,281, forward strand.
TCTACGAAGCAAATCACGTCCATCCTAGGCTCTCAATTGGTATTGATTTTAATTATTGTTGGGAGGCATAGGAATTCTTGTTGTAAGATTTCTCTTTCTTACACCTGTTCTTATTTGTATTTAAGCTTGTTGCTCATTGGGTTGTAACAAACCCGTCGTTGTACTTGGGTTGAGGTAACGCATTAATTACCTCGATTAGTAAAATGATTCCCTCGGGTTAAGGGAATCAGGTTAAAAATCTAAAGCTGGGAGGCTTAGGTAGTGTAGTACCCAAGTGAGTGGGAAACTGATGATAACGTCATCATCAACCATAACTAGCTTTAATTATTTTAAATCAATTGACAAATGCTCCTACATAAACCGCCAAAGGGCCATAATTTAGTGCATATTCATTATGAGAGAAATGCATTAAAATAAGGGTAAATCTGCAGTTTTAACATCATAACATAAATGCAGAACAACCACGGTGTTTTCCAGGGGTTAATTAAAGGTCAAACGGTCATAAATGTCTAATAAGAGGGTCCATACAAATAGAAGTGGGTCTTCACGCATCTCGAGAATTAATGGACATCTAGAACCCTAAAAATAGACCCGCTTAATTAAATGAGGTTTTGGTCAGGATAAAATTCATCTAAACCTTATAAAAATCATATAAAAATATTCTATAAGGTTTGGTACCTTTAATTTGACCATCAGAACTCATTTTGACCTAAAATAGAGTCTCAGACAGAAAGTTACCCTAAATTAGATTTCTACGCAAATTACCCAATCAAACTTGGTCAAAATCAAAATCCAACTTCACCATCAGATTCCTTGGATTCAAATTAGGTTTGTAACAAAATTTAGGCCCAATCGCAGATCATCTTGACCTAGTTTGCATTCTAGCCCAGTCTGACTCTTTTTCTTACACACACACCCCTAGCTTTTTGAATTATTTACGAACAAGTCCCTACTTTTGTCAACATTATTTGCAGATTGGTCCCTCCACCATTATCGTGGAGGAAGTCCTACTCCGGCGACCTTCAATCAGAGATTTCTCTCTGATTTCTTGACGAATCCCTTCCAAAATTGGAAGGGAGATTCTTGAGAAAATTCCCTTCAATCTGAGCTGCATCTTGGGCTCGGAATCCTACTCAAAACCTCATGCGAACCTTTCAAAGGTTAGGGTTTCCTTCTTCGTCAAGTTTCCATGGTTTCAAGCTTGGATTCCAAGCTTGAAACAGCCATCTAGCACCTATAAAAGCACGCCCATGGCATTCCTCACCTCCTTAGCTTGGTTAGAAGGCCGGATATCCCCTTCTCCCCGACCTCCATCTCCACCAACACCGGTGACCCTCCTCGACTACCTTCTTCACCATCTGCCACGTACAATAGGTGGTGGCTCCTTCATCCTCAGCTTCTTCCGTGCATCCCAATACCAACGAGTGCCGCCTACCTCCCCTCATCGTCATCGCTTCTTCACCACCGGAGACTTCATCCCCTCCAAGTTCGATGTACCACCGGCAAGGACTTCCCCCCCTTTTGTCTGTTTAGATTAGGTTAATTAGGTTTATCTCGTCCCCCACTTCCTATTTCTCCCTTTTAATCTTAGTTTCAACCCTTGACTCCATTGCCATCCACCTTCATTCCCATCTCCAGCCATACCAACGGCGAGGTATTCCGTACGCTACACACCTCCAAACACCTTGCCACCTACTCCAAAAGCTTCGCCATTCCTCCACCTCCAAAAGCCCTCTCCTATTTTGCCCTTTAGCCCACCCAAACCACCCACTGAACAACCCAACTTCGCACCTTCATCTTTGTCACCATCCGCCCTCTACACGCCGCCATCCTCCACGAAACACCCACCATCGCCTTCGCCGTGCTTGAGTGAAGCTAAGGAGATATTTAACTAGGGCCTTCGAGCCCATATTCGTGTTCCAGGTCTTCGCTAGTTTGCCACTGCCGCCGCCACCATCCCCGACAACGACCGAGCTCCTTCAGCATCGAGACAACCCAGTGCTACTCCCAGTTGACGTGACTAAGTTTCAGGACCCTTCCCGGGAACTCAATTGGAACCTACGACCATTCCTACTACCTCAATTGAAGACACCTTCAGCTTCTACGCACGAGAAGAGGCTGTGCGATTTAGTCCCACATAGGTGGGAGAAGAGCACCCGTGCACTCATAAATTGGATTTGTGTTTCTATCTTCTCACCTAGTAACACAGGGATCGAATCCCCTTACCTGCTCACTCGTACGGACCTAAGTCCTCACTCCTCGGCTACTACCAACTCCGATAGCCCTGGACCCGATACTTCTTAAACCCGAATACCTTATTGACTAACCAGTTGTCTAAGAGAGAGAAGAGGAAGGAAGGAGAGAGAGAGCATGGGAGGGGGGGTTTGCTTCTAAATGCTTGACCCTATGCCAACACTTAGCCGCTGAGAGGGGTGTGAGAGAAAGAAGAAGAAGAGGAGAAGGCTCTGTGAAGAGGAGAAGAGTAGCTAAAAAACAAAAGGAGAGAAAGGCTTCGAAAGCCTTGTGCTTGCACTGTAGCAACGACGTTTAAGTCATCTGATTTGAGAAACTGATGTCTGATGAGGCTAATTTAGCTTGACATTTTCCTACATAGAATTAAAGCTTAAGTGATTCAAGGCACTATTCATTTATTTGATATATTTGAGTAATTTCTGATGCATGATTAGAGGGCTAATTTGGTGACCTAAATCACCAATTTTTGGGCTTCTCTTTACTTTTTGTCTCTAGATACATTGATCCTCATTGAATAAATAATGTGACAGGTTATTATTCATTGAATATCTCTTGTGCTTCATTTCTTGTGTTCATTTATATATTCATTTCGATTAGCGCGTGAATTACAATACTTGCTCCTTGTGTTCGACCTCGGACTTCATTTCTAGATGTCGAGTTTATAAATTGTATTTGTTGATGGAGCTATTTAGGAGACTTTGCTACAACGAAATGACTTTAAATCCTGTCTTAGCCCGGTTAACATTTTGGCAACATGCAATTCACCGCTATTCTTATTTTACTTGGTTCTATTTGAGCACTAACTTGCCCTATTTGTTTTCTTGTGATTTTGCGAGGTACATCACAAGGAGATCTTCCACGCAAAGCAACCACTTCCAGGGCAGGTAATCTCTCTTCTTCCCTAATCTTTGGAAGAGAGAAAAGGAAACAAAACCAATTAGTGTTCATTTGCCTTATTTTCATAATTATTTTCATTCAAAAGGCAAGTTTCCTGATTTTCGAAAAAAATTCATATCTGATTGAAGATTGAGACGATTCTGTTTAGAGATCCCTACCCTGATTTCCTATACCTATTAGGGATTACACTTGATGTCTAATCACCTTGGGCTAACACACTTCTTGTTTGAAGTCCAAGGTGAACATTTTGAGATTAAATTGAAGCCAATTAGGGTTTTCAACATTAGGGTTTGGAGTGCTAGTTCACATTTTCCTGAATTAAAGGAAATCAACCCTCCTGCACTTGTGTCCTACCCAAGTCCCTGTTTGAAAAGATCTAATCAAGAAGAACCCTAAAATCAGGATCTAATTTTACTTGAACCATAAAAATCTGGGACCTAATAACCTGAGAGTCAAATCAGGGTGATTTCTAGGTCGTGTCCTAGATTTCATTCTCCATCTTTTAGGGCAGGTCAGGTGGAGTTGACCTACATTGTAGGCCAACCAACCTCCAAATTAGGTCACAAGTAAAATCAACTTCTAATCAAGTGAAATTCAAGGCATAAACTAAGCTAAACTTGGTAGACTTAAGGTCTTAAGTTTGTACATTCCAATCTACTTGGAACCGCAATGACAAGGAAGGTTAGGTGGGGGAAACCCTGTAACCTGTGGGGATGCTCTACCGTGTAGGGGTCTTTGCGGGGCTCTCCCTTTCTGGCTGCCTAGGTAATTCTCGGGTGTACGGATTTCTGATTCAGAGGTATCATCTGCCTCGAAATAGCTTTAGTCATCCAAAAATCTTTAGGTGCCTTGATTGGGTCCAATTCATATCCAATCCCTCATCTTTTCTCTAAAGCACATACACAGAAGGTCCTTAGGTTTTTAACCTAAAAGACCTCATTAGATCTTCTTGGGAATCTTTGGTCTAATCTGATCAACTCCAATCTGAACTTGAGTTTGATTCTACATCCTGATCCACCACCTAATTTGAAAATGCAACCTGACATGTTAGGAAAAGTGATTAGAAACCCTGTGTCCCAAATGACTATCAAGGAAAAGATGATTGAGGATGCCTATAGACACTGTGAAGAATATTATGGAGCCTTAGATAGGGACATTTTTGCAAAAAATAGCAAACCACATTATGAACTGTATCGAGATGATACTGACACATACAAACCTCGATTCAACTGGGGATGATCTTGAAAGAGTTGATTTTCCACTTTGCGTTGTAGTATTTAAGTGGTGGAAAAATCAACTAATCAAAAATAAAAATAACCACTCATAGAAGAGCGGGTCGTGTCCACAGGAAGGCAATTATGCAATAAACTCTCGATTATTTCGTATTCTTTTGGTTAAGTGAAAAATCCCCAGTCAAATCTGACACAAAATGCGATGGAAGGAAGATTCATAATAACTCAAAAATATAAGGATATATGTACAATTTTCTCTCACTGAAATCTTCGATAAATATATGATGTTTTTATGTAATTTTCAATTGACATATACTAGAGAAAATTGGTGCACATGTTAATCCCAAAATCAACCATGAAACATGTGAATAACAATAACTTGCAATTATCAGAAAGTATAAGTGTGCATTCGCAATTTTGCCATAATAAAATATTAATAAATTAAAAATTAGGTATTGGCAATGGTAGCAAATGTAATAACTAATTGCAAGGAAAACAGAGCTTTCACTCTCTTTCCTCCTCGCGTGAGAGATGAAGCACCGGCGATGGAGCTGCTATGGAGGAAGTTTGACCGGCACGTGGGGATCACGATGGCGGTGGCAGAACGGCGAGAGGTGGCCGGTGGCAGCCGACGGGCGGAGGAAGTCCGCCGGCCTATTGGAGAAGAAGGCAGAGCGGCTGCTGCAGGGTAGCCTATTGGCAGGTGGCTGCGCGCCTGTGCGCATCTGCAGCGGTCTGGTGGCGAGGGTGCAGATTTGGCAGGGCAGTGGGGATGGCGCGAGCACCTGCAGCGTTGGAGGGGAGCACTGGTGCGTGCTTGTGCGGTGCCTGTGGGGACGATGGAGGCACACCTGCAGTAGGGGCGCGCAAGGAGGATGCGCTAAAGGGAGGCAGACCTATGGGTGCTGGAAGGTACGGGCGCGCGGTGAGGCAGAGCTAGTGCCTATAGGTCCGGCTGGAGGGGGGTGAGCGGTGCGCCTATGGTGCTTGAGAGGGGCACGCAAGGAGGTGCACTCTGCACACAGCGCCTGCGGGCGCGGCTGGAGGGAGCTCTGGGTGGTGCTGGAGTGGGTGCAGGCCTGGCGCAGAGACTTGGCTGGAGGTGTGATGGCATGGTGGGCAATGTTTGTAGGCTGCGGAGAGGCGTTGTGCAGGTGCAGGCTTGGTGCACTGGAGGAAGGCACGTGCCTGCAGGCTCGCAAGGTGGAGAAGGAGCGGGCACAGGGGGAAGATGAAGAATCTGGTCCACAGTGCATGCTGGGAAGCAGTTCCCCGTAAGGGGGAAGATGCCGATCTCTTCTCCTTTCTCCGCGTGCTTTTTAACTCCTCTCTCTCCCCACATGCGCCAATCAAGGGATTTTCAAATCCCTTTTCTAATTTTGGTAGGAGGCTATTGGGGAGACATTCTTCAGGCTGGCGGCTGTTGAGTGTGGCCAATGGAAAGGGAAAAGAGCAATCACTGGTTATTTGAAAGGATAATTTACCCTTTCCTCCTCATTCTTTTGCCACTTATTTTTCCTGCACATAAAAAGCACATATTAAGTTATAGAATAGATGTAAACCTAAATCATGATGCATGCAAACATTCTATAACTTAATATAGTTATTAACAACCCTAAAAGATATAATTAAAGTTACTTAGGCATAATATTAGTCCATTAAAATGGACTCATCGGATCTCTTAGTAGAATACATTGAATTGGTGAAATTACACAACAACGATTGTCTACAATATTGGTCAAATCCTTCATTTTCGGAAGAACTCCAGAATCTTTTGGAGAGACGGGGAAAATTGCTGAATATGTTATCTAAAACCATTGATCAAAAATACCCATCAGAAGTTAATAAGACATCTTGGAGTAATTATAGTGATCTACATAATTTCCCAAATCTCGGGTTTGATGATTTGGTTGTTGCAGACTCCCAACCCAAATGGAATTTGATTTAAATTATGCATAGATTGATACGCCTGATCTTAAGATGGGTTGGGAGGATCCGATTGCAGGTGTTCACAATTCTGAACCAGCCCTAGCATTGAAGCTGGTCCATCAAGCCTAGATTTCCCCGACACCTGTGATGATGAGATTGAGCCAGAACCTCTCAAGAATGTAAATTATGCTCCTTATTCTGATAAGGTGATTCTCAAGAATGATTCTTATATCCCAATAGAGCCCAGCCTAGATTCTAGTGATCCAATCCTTACCCTTAACTTAGAATCTGGATTCGAGCCTATTTGGGATAATCATGAGGCCCAATGTAATGAGACTCAGATTTTGAATCTAGACTATGATTCTGGGCCTGTATTTGATGAATATACCTCTCCAGACTCCTCTAAGATACGAATTGATTTTTTGGAAGTCATGCCAATCTATGATGCAGAAACTGAGGAGTTGGAAGAGTTGAGATTCGATTGGGTCTACCCTAGGAGCTAAGAACCAGAGCCTATGCATAATAAGGATACTTTTTTAAGCTCAGAATCTAAAATTAGGTTAGATCCAAGTCAGGTTGCTGATTCTACGCATCTTGATTCACTCTGTGGTGGAACTCCCGATCCAGAATCGGATTCAGAAACTCATTCTCACAAATTCTCCGATGATTTTGAATTTTACTCTGATTTTGGAAAACATTTGTTTCCTGACAACTATGAACCAAATTACGACCTCAGTATCCATGATCCGTTCTTCAACTCTGACTCTGAGTTCCCTAATTGCGAAATCATTGATTCAAAATTAGGTTCCATTAAGATGGAATCATTCCTTTTAGATCTTCAGGAACCAGAAACAGTATGTTAGGAGAGTGTCTGCAATCCAGAATTTGAATCTTTTATTGACTTAGATTTCCATGATCCTATAAGCACTCTCCAAGCATTTACATTTGATTTTGATGGGCATTATGAGGACTCTCTAGATGAACTTACTTTTGAATCTTTTCTAGAGAAGCCCTCAACACACACAATTCTGATAGAAGCCTCATCTTCCACACAACATCCAAAGCCTTCCAAAACCCGTTCCCAACCTCGACCCACCACCGAAATCAACTTCTACTCTGATTCACCTCTCTCTGATCCAGTCGCATATGATTCTCTTCCATCTATTGATTGGGTTTCAGACTCTAATCAAATCAATAATCACTTCTCATCCTTTTCTAATCCTACTAGTATGGTTCCTATATCCTTTTCCGATCCATTTTCTTTTAAGGATCCCTACTCTGACCAGGATGAATCGACTTAGCCAAACCCATGACTCTCACTTCCATATCTCTTTGAGCTTCAAAGCATCTGGTGGGCTTCACATCTATTGATTCACATCCATCAACCCACCAGGCTGATTGGGTTTAGGCTGCATCATCAGCCTGTAGATCTGAACAAGCACCTGGTAGGACCAACCAGGCTATTGATCAAATGTGCTTGTTCTACAAAACTCCTCTGATTTGACCACTCCCTCTCCATGATCACCTTCTGCTCAGCTGAAGGCATTGAATTTAGCGCTTAATGGGAGGCAACCCATCATTCCAAAAACTCGAGACCCTTTTGATTATCCTTTTTAGCTTCACATCTATTGCACTTAGAGTTCAGAGTTAGAACATCCAATCCCACCTTTGGTATTCATATCAAAGCTTGAAATCATTCGTAACAGTCATCCCGACATGTTCACCCACCCTTTGAACCTGTTCCAACCCATGAACCAAGTTGATTTCATATCCTCCAGTTTACAATGAAGACATTGCAAAACTTAGGCATGGGGGGTGTTAAAGTCCACACACATAAAAAATTCAAGTTTTTGAGGGGTTCTTACAAAAAATTATACATAGTCAAAAAACCAAAAAAAATAAAAAATTGAAAAAGAATAAAAAAAATGGAAAGGGGAGGAAATTTTATGAACTTAATTGAAAATCATTCTTGAGGAGGAAGAGAGGAAAGAGTTTAAATGTCAAAAGGAGCAACATTCAAGAATAAAAATGATAGTCATTAGCATTTGATTATGAAAGTTACTAAGTTCTAGGTCTAATCAAAAGAAAAAAAATTAAGTCTTGAAATAATAGAAAGACATGGAGGTTAGTATGAGTGTTGATCTTAGGCCTCTTGGGCTTGTTTTAGGGCTTAAACATTCACATATCCATTAAGATCCGGATTAATCCTCAAGAGGTTGAGGAAAATACGAAACTTATGTATTAGGTCTAAGGCTTAAGGATTATTCAGCCTAGTTACCTAACCTTTGGCTTGCGTAACTTGGTAACCTAAGCATCCTAATCTACACACCAGTCTAGTTCAACGCGCTTAACAATAAAAATCATGCAAAAGTGTTTATTCTGTTCTAAAAAAGAAAAAAAGCTACCTAGATTAGGAGCAGCTTAAAAACATAAGTTGATTTGGACGAGTTCCCGGTGCGGAAAGGTGAGAAATTCCCCTCAAAGATGTGTAATAACTTATTGTCTCCTCGATGCTTGTCTCCTAGGATATCTAAATATCCTAGCGGGGGCATGTAAGCACCTTGTGCTGATTTAGGTGCCATGGGCAAGATTATCCCGAAATGTCGATTGCTAGGGCCTGAATTTAGCTACAGAACACCATGGGCGTCACTATCTCGAAGTGTCGAAAGCCAGGGTTCTGGAGGTTGCCATGGGCAGTGCTATCTTAAAGCATGAATTGCCAGGGACCCTACGAGGATTGATGGTGGGATCAAGGAATCCGATACAAATCGTGTTTAAGGCCAATCCAAGGCTAGAAAAATAATCAAGAAAAAGAGAGAGAAAGCTCTCCAAAAATGCAAAGAAATTCTTCTATCCCTCTCTCTTACAAAAATGCACTACAAAGTGAACCTGGACTAACCATGTTAAAAGCACGGGTGCTTTAACCACTGGGTTCAACAAACCTTTGGATAGATTTTGCAGGCCTTAGAAACCTTCGCGGCAGACTGAGCCTAAAGCAGGCCAAGCCTAGATCTTGATTGATACTTGAGTACATCTAGGCCTACTATTAGCATTCTGACCTAATTTCTAAAATGGAATAAGAATTAGGACTCTGAACATCAATGCATGGTCTAGAACTCTAGTACTTTTCATAAGTTTTTGCTAAGGAACTGGAAAAATTTAGGCATGAGGGTATGATGATAATGTCATCATCAGCCATAACTAGCTTTAATTAGTATAAATCAATTGACAAATGCTCCTACATAAATCGCCAAAGAGCCATAATTCAGTGCATATTCGTTTTGAGAGAAATGCATTAAAATAGGGGTAAATCTACAGTTTTAACATCATATCATAAATGCAAAATAGCCACGGGATTTTCTAGGGGTTAATTAAAGGTTAAATGGTAATAAATGTCTAATAAGAAGGTTCAAGCAGACAGAAATGGGTTTTCACGCATTTCAAGAATTAATGGACATCTAGAACCCTAAAAATAGACATACTTAATTAATTGAGTTTTTGGTCAGGATAAAATTTACCTAAACCTTATAAAAATTATATAAAAATATTCTATAAGGTTTGGTACCTTTGATTTGATCATCAGAACTCATTTTGACCTAAAATAGAGTCTCAGATAGAAAGTTGCCATAATTTGGGTTTCTATGCAAATTACCCAGTCAAACTTGGTCAAAACCAAAATTCAACTTCACCATCAGATTCCTTGAATACAAATTAGGTTTGTACCAAAATTTGGGTCTAATTAGAGATCATCTTGACCTAGTTTGCATTCCAGTCCAACCTGACTCTTTTTCTTACACACACCCCTAACTTTTTGAATTATTTGCAAACAGGTCCCTAATTTTGCCATCGTTCTTTGCAGATTGGTTCTTCCACCATTATCGTGGAGGAAGTCCTACTCCAACGACCTTCAATCAGAGATTTCTCTTTGATTTCTTGATGAATCCCTTCCAAAATTGGAAGGGAGATTCTTGCGAAAATTCCCTTCAATCTGAGCCGCATCTTGGGATCGGAATCCTACTCAAAACTTCATGCGAACCTTTCAAAGGTTGGGGTTTCCTTCTTCATCAAGTTGCCATGGTTTCAAGCTTGGATTATAAGCTTGAAATGGCCATCTAGCACCTATAAAAGCACACCCATGGCATTTCTCACCTCCTTAGCTTTGTTTAAAGGCCGGATATCCCCTTCTCCCTGACCTCCATCTCCACCAACACCGGCGACCCTCCTTGACTACCTTCTTCACCGTCTGCCACGTACAATAGGCGACGGCTCCTTCATCCTCAGCTTCTTCCGTGCGTCGCAATACCAACGAACGCCACCTACCTCCCCTCGACGTCGCCGCTTCTTCACCACCAGAGACTTCATCGCCTCCAAGTCTGAAATACCACTGGCAAGGGCTTCCTCCCCTTTCATCAGTTTAGATTAGGTTAATTAGGTTTATCTCCTCCATCACTTCATATCTGTCCCTTTTAATCTTAGTTTCAACCCTCAATGCCACTGCCATCCACCTTTGTTCCCATCTCGGACCATACCAAAGATGAGGTCTTCTGTACACTACACACCTATAAACACCTCGCCACCTACTCCAAAAGCTCCGCGGTTCCTCCACCTCCAAAAGCACTCTCCTATTTCACCCTTTAGCCCACCCAAACCACCCACTGAACAACCCAACTTCGCACCTTCATCTCTGTCATCGTCCACCCTCTACACGCCTCCATCCTCCACGAAACAGCCACCATCACCTTCATTGTGCTTCGGCGAAGCTAAGGAGATATTTAACTGGGGCCTTCGAGCCTGTATTTATGTTCCAGGTCTTCGCTGATTCGCCACCACCATCCCCGACCACAACCGAGCTCCTCCGACGTCGAGAAAACCTGGTGCTACTCCCACTTGATGTGGCTAAGTTTCAGGACCTTTCCCAGGTCCTCAATTGGAACATGCGACCACTCCTGCTGCCTCAACTGAAGACACCTTCAGCTGCTACACGCAAGAAGGGGCTGTGGGATTTAGTCCCACATCGGTGGGAGAAGAGCACCCACTCACACATAAATTGGATTTGCATTTTTATCTTCTCTCCCAATAACACGGGGGTCGGGTCCCCTTACCTGCTCACCCATTCCCACCTAAGCCCTCACTCCTCAACTACTACCTATGCCGATAGCCATAGACCCAATACTTCTTAAACTCGAATACCCGATTGGTTGACCTGTTGTGTGAGAGAGGAGAGGAAGCAAGGAAAGAGATTGCAGAGGAGGGGGGGTTTTGCTTATGAATGCTTGATTGAGAGGGGTGTGTTCCCCTTGTGCGTGAGAGAAAGAAGAGGAGAAGGCTCTGTGAAGAGAAGAAGAAGAGAAGTTGAAGAAGGAGAGAAAGGCTTCGAAAGCCTTGTGCTTACACTGTAGCAATGACGTTTAAGTCGTCTGATTTGAGAAATCGACGTCTGATGAGACTGATTTAGTTTGACATTTGCCTGCATGGGATTAAAGCTTAAGTGGTTCAAGCCACTATTCATTTATTTGATATATTTGAGTAATTTGTGATGCATGCTTAGAGGGCTAATTTGGTGATCTAAATCACCATTTTTTGGGCTTTTGTTTACTTTTTGTCTCTAGATACATTAATCCTCATTGAATAAATAATGTGACAGATTATTATTCATTAAATATCTCTTGTGCTTCATTTCTTGTGCTCATTTATATATTTATTTCGATTAACGTGTGAATTGCAATATTTGCTCCCTATGTTCAACCACGGACTTCATTTCTAGATTTCGAGTTTATAAATTGTATTTGTTGATCGAGCTATTTAGGAGACTTTGCTGCAACGAAATGACTTTAAACCTCCTATCTGGCCCCTGTCAACAGGAACCACTACATATCTTGTGTCAATATCTGTGGATTGTTATTTGTGCAAATCTTTTTCTTATTACTAATATTCGCCTTGAGTGTTTGTGTGCGTGTAGCCATCTATATTAGATCCCAAGGTTTCCTACACTAACTGCGAAAACTCAACAGCACCTAGGTGTCTGCCAAAATGCGAACTACCCAAATCCTCGCCTTATTCTGAAAGCAAATAAATTTTATTTTTTCATTTCTAATTTTTTGGATTTTTGGAATTGAGAGTTTCAGGATAACTTTTTACGGCTACCCAACCCACCCAAGACTCGAAAAGGACTCTAAGTGCTATGCATCTTATTGTGAATGAAAGACTCACTCAACGGCAATTAGAACAAATTTCAGGTTTCTACGCCCCTAAGGGACCCGAAAGGAAAAGAACATGCTGCCTAAAGGTGTATTTATCTAACTGGTAGTTTTCTCCCTACTTTTATTCTTGTGAGGTCAACATAAGGGTAAACCCGTGCATATCTCCCTGGCTTATTCTACTTCCCCGCTTCTTCCTTAAGTGTTTGGGAATTTTTATGCATTTTATGGGCTAGGTTTTGGACAAATGGCCAATGGGGTGTCTAACCACGACAACTTGCCAATCATACTCGTGTAGTGAAGTGTGGCTTATTTCTTTTTTTTCTTTTTCTCCTTTTTTTTCCTTTTTCTTTTTTTCTTTTTATTTTTCTTTTCTTTTTAAGTAGGTAGCTTCCCTGGTCTAAGATTTACCTAAAGGCATTTGTCAAAGAGAATAGGTTGCGTAGTTGGGCTCTAGACAACCTGCCAATGGGGTGTCTAACCCACGACAACTTACCAGCCATACCACCATAGAAGGTTCGTTAGCCACCTAATTTCCATTAGAACCGTCGAGGAGTGAGTCAATGCGAGAAGTGTGCAGAAGCTTAGACTATAAGTCCCCCCAAATCAGAAGGCGGGTTAATAAGTAGCATACTTATTATCCTACTTTATTAACCAAATTAACATAACTTAAGGTGGCGAGGACTCAAGAACAAGTCCACATTTTAGTGGACACCCAGGCTGATTAAGCTCGAAGATTTGAAGAGTCTATGTGTTCAGTTCCTTAATGTATCATTTCCTAAAGTTGACAAGCTCCTAATGCCTAAGTTTTCTTTTCCTAATCCTTTTTTTTAATTAATAAAAGAAACAAAAACTAGTTCAAGCTAACAATTTTGTACTTAGAAAATAAGAATTGCCACCCCCGTATGCCTATCTTGCACAATGTCCTCATTGGAAATTAAATTAATGCAAGGGAGTAAGGAAAGAAATCACCTAAGTTTTAACTGTGCATCCAGTCAGCTTGAATCCTCTGGGTTGCCTCCCAAGAAGCATTGAGTTTATTACCTCTAACTAGGTGAAGTTCCAGTTTAACCCTCATTGAGGGTTACTATCTCCTTCGGGGGTACCTGGGCAAGAAAATGTTGTAATCATTGTCCATTAACTATAAAGGTTTGCTCAGTCTTAGGATCAGTAATTTCAACTGCCCCATTGAAAAATGGTCTGACCACCTGGTAAGGTTATATCCACTTAGATCTCAACTTCTTGGGAAAGAGTTTGAGTAGTGCATCAAATAGCCAGATTTGTTCATTTGGCTCAAAGGTTTTTCTATTAATATGTCGATCATGGATAGCTTTCATCTTCTCTTTATAAAGTCTACTATTCTCATAAGTGTCCCAGCGAATTTCCTCTAGCTCAGAAAGCTGGAACTTCCTTTGAGTATCGACCAAATGGGAATCCATATTGCATTGCTTGACGGCCTAGTATGCTAGGTGCTTCAGCTCAAGCAGAAGGTGGCAAGCTTTGCCAAAGACAAGGCGGTATGGTGGCATGCCGATCAGGGTCTTATACGCAATCTTGTATGCCTAAAGGGCTTCATCCAGTTGGGTGGACCAATCCTTCTAGTCAGATCTCACGTTCTTTTGTAGGATATTCTTAATATGCCTGTTTGAGACCTTAATTTGCCTGTTAGTTTACAGGTGATACGAAGTGGCAATGAAGTGAGTGACTCCATATTTCTTAAGTAAAGCATGAAACTGGGCATTAATAAAGTGACTCCCATCATCTTTGATCATGGCCTTGGGCATTCTGAATTGGGAGAAGACGTTCTTCTTAACAAAATCCATGACGGCAATACGATCACACTTTCGAGTAGGTATGGCCTCAATCCATTTCGAGACATAGTCTACTGAGACTACTATATACTCAAAGTCATCGGATAGTAGGAAGGGACCTATGAAATCAATGCCCCAAACATCGAATATTTCGATAATAAGAATGGGCTGGAGAGGCATCATATCTTTCTTGGTCATGGTCCCAAGAGCCCAGCATCTAGTGTAGGTTCTAGCAAAGTTGTGTGCATCCTTGAATAGTGACGACCAATAAAAACCAAACTACAAAACTTTTGCAACCTTTTGTTTTCTGGAGAAGTGGTCACCTCACTCTTGGTCATAATAGAAGGATAGCACACTTTGAACCTCATCCTTGGGGATGCATCTCCTGATGATCTAATTAGCACAAAACCTAAACAACATGAGATCATCCCAAAAGTAATGTTTGGCCTCAACCAAGAACTTGACCCATTGTTGTCTAAAGCAGCCATGCGGGATCTACCCTACAACTAAATAGTTCCGGAATCTGAAGTCCTAATTGTGGAGGATAGGAATTGGGAAATGATGATACGGGAAGCCAATTCTGGAGGAAGTAGAAGGCCAAGTTTAAGGGTGCCTATTTGTCTGAAACCACCAACCTTCTACTAGGACCCTCATGACATCTTTGATGTAGAGGATGTCCGACCCAAGCGCACATTCATTGATTATCCTTTTGAGCTTGATTTCTCTGTAACCTGACTTTTTGGACTTGGGTTGCATCCTCACAAATCATTGGCCCAACCCCGCTTGCATACTGATCTTAGGTTTTGGATAATTTTTACCCAGAACCTTAGATATACTCGACCATGGGGTATGGGTCTGCACCACAATCTGGCCCACATCTGTGGACATCTACTAGCAGGTCCTGAGGTGAATCTTTTTATCTTGATTCTGACTTGCACCTGTGAATTCTTTATTTCTTCTTTGTATAATGTGCCTAGCTAAAGGCACTAAATTCAGCACGTATACAATTTCTTTTCATCTCGGAGCTGACCTATTATTCACGCAATTCAGGTGCTTTCTACTCTACTCCACTATGTTTCATGTCTTTTTAATACAATGAGGAATTGCATTAGATAGGCATGGGGGGTGGATATCATTATCTGAATCATCTTGTTAGCTCTGTAGATTCATTTTATTTTCTCTTTATTTAAAAAAAATTGTGGAATTTGGAAAGAGAACTTAGGCTTTAGAAAATTTTCAATCTTAGAGAATAAAAATGTATGACTTGAATACTTAAACCCTTCAGGTCTTCGGGCTTAATAAGCCCGGGTGTCCACTAAAATGTGATTTGTTTCTTGAGTCCTCGCCAGTCTAAATATATTTCTAATTTGATTAAATAAGATGGGGTGATAAGTACACGACTTATCAACCCACCCTCTAATTTGAGGGAACGTTAAGTCTAAGCATCTACACACTTTTCGCATTAACTTGTTGTTCGGCGGTTTATATGGAAATTAGGTAGCTAATGAACCTTCTAGGGTGATATGGCTAGCAAGTTATCGTGAGTAACAGCCCATTGGTCGGTTGTCCAGAGCCCAGCCACAGGACCAGTTTCTTCTTGCTACCTTTAGGTCAATCTTAGAGGGAAGCCACCTACTTAAAGAAACGAAAAGAAAAAAAAAAGAAAAATATCCAAAAAGAAAAGAAGAAAAAGAAATAGAAAAGGAGAAAAGAAAAGAAAAAAAAGAAATAAGCCACACTTCACTGTATGAGTATGACTGGCAAGTTATCATGGGTAATAGTCCATTGGTAGGTTATCTAAATCCCAGCTCAAGAAATGCACGTTTAATTCCAAACACCTAGGAAAAATCAGAGAAGTAGAATAAGCAAGGGAGATATATACAGGGTTTTCTCTTGTGTTGATCCCATAAAATAAAAGTAGAGAGAAAACTACCAGTTGAATAGATACACCTTTAGGCAGAATTCCTTTTTAAGGTCACCTAGGGCGTAGAAACCCGATATCCGTTCTAATCGTCAATCAGTGAGTCTATCACATTCATGAAAAGATACTCAGAACTTAGAGTTCTCATCGAGTCTTAGGTGGGTTGAGTGGCCATAGAAAGCTACTCCGAAACCCTAAACTCAAAAATCTAAAAAAATTAGAAAAGAAGAAAAGAAGAAAAAGATCCTTCTTTGAATAAGGTGATGGCTTGAGACAGTTTGCATTTTGACAGACACCTGGGTGCTGCTGTGTCTCTGTAGTTCAGATCTTAGTTGAAATTCTTAAGTATTGAAAAGATAGGCAAGGGGGTGTGATGTAAACATGTTTATATCACATAAAATGTCTATTTTTGCGTGTTCTTAGACATAAAGTTGCATCATACATTATAAATATTGCATAACATGCATCATCTTGCTTTTAGGTTAGATTGTATAAATTTTACGTTAATTTCTCCTTTTTATGGTCAGGTGATAGGGCAACATTTAATCGGGGCCTCGGATTGAAGATCCAACTGTACGGATCTGATCAGGGCAATGATTGGAGTTTAACGACTTCAAGATCACCCCAATCGGACTTCCGTAGCATCAGATGTAGCCCAAGAAAGATCAGAGGTCAAGGGGCCAAGATGGTGTAAATCCATACATCAAATGACAAATCCGACAACACGGATGGGTTCGAGTCAACAATAGCAACCCAACGGCGTGAAAATCAGTCCAATCTAACATCTATGGCATCATCCAGAAGACATAGAAGATGGACGGCCATGATGGCGCCATCATAGTCGCCCAAACCAACCGCAGCATCTCTTCTTAGCTTCTAAAGGCATGGGCGAGGCGAGATCTCAATCGTTGGATCTTGATCCAACAACTGAGAGGACACAATGGTCAAACCATCTCCACGCCAATCCACAAAGACAGTGCAGTGGAGAATGCCTCCACATGCAACTCCGCGACGTGCGATCGAGTCCCTCCTTCAAATTGCGAGTGCGGGTGAAATTCCACCATCGGATTTGGATCATGCGGCAGCGAGGCCACCATGTGGCACGACGGATGAACGTGGAGCACATACATGCGCAATGATGCGTGATCTAACTCGCCATCGCACGCATAGGGTGCCCGATGAGGAGGTGGGCATGATGCACTTTAAGCAGTCCGATCTTGTAATCAGACGGCTGAGAAGGGTTGAATGTGAGTAAGCATTTCATGCGTAGAAGGAGAGGAGGCAGGCAAGTGCGAGCGCACTAAGCCCACATTCAGGGTTTAGTGATGCTCAAATACGTCACTAAAGGCCCCTGCATTAATGTTTTTAACTTGAAATGACCTAATTGCACCTTCAAACCTCACCTATAAATAGCCCTACGACCCCCACTTATTTTTCATGCCTTCCTCTCTTCTCTCACCCCCTCCAAAGCTCTAAGAGCTTGTCCCAAACTTGGGATGCTCCTCTAGAGTTAAAAATATAATTTTTTTACCTTCTCATCCCATTCGTGAAGCATTCTACGGTTGTCTTCTCACTGCCGTTTAGGAAGTGGATCCCGTTGCGACATCGCCCTACCTCATTCTCTATCGTCAGTCTTCGTTCTCCCTCGTCCCGCATCTCACCATCTTCGTCCGGGCGCTCCGTCAACGCGTCTCGTCCTCCAAGCAACCGTCGAGGAGGATAACTTTTCTCCACCTTCTCTTTACTGCTTTCTAGAGTAGATTTACCACTTTCTAGTTGTAATCTTTCCAACTTTCTAATGTAATGATTAGTTGTAATGAACATCACTTGATAATTATGAAATCCATGTTTATTCTATCTCTATTTTGTCTTTATTTGTAATATTCTCTCTCTCTTCTATTCATTATTCTTTAAGTAGATAACTAGTTTAGATTCAATTCGACCAGTTAATCTGCTTCGTGATAATAAAACAAACGTGGTTTTTAATCAAACATTTGCCTCCCTGTGTTCGACCCGAAATTCCTTTCGAGTTTCGGTTAAATTTATCTGTTGACAATTTTTCTCGCAAATCTCATTACAACGACAGGTTTTCAAAACTCAAACTCTATTTGTGACAGATTTTTCTGAATCAACATGTTGGCGTCGTTGCCTAGGATTATTCGACTCAACAATGGTGTAGGCACACTCTTGTAGGGTTCTATTCTTTCTTTGTACAACACTATTTTGAGGTGCTACTCTAGGAAAAGCAAATTCTTGTTCTATTCCGTAAATAGAGCAGAAATCTTGGAAATTTTTATTTTCAAATTCTCCTCCATGATCACTTCTAATCCTAGTGATGGATAGGCCAATTTTGGTTTGAACTCTTTTGGCTAATTTTCTAAATTCCTCAAAAGTAGAATCTTTAGACCTTAAGAATAGCACCCAAGTGAATCGAGAGAAGTCATCAATAATGATAGGATAATATATGCACCCATTAGACTTTTGGACTTGGTTGGTCCGAAGAGATCTAAGTGGATCAACTCTCAAGTAGCTTGGAAGTACTGACCATGTTTTTCAATTTGAAGGAAGTTTTATGAAGTTTTCTAAGTTCGCAAGATGTGCAAAGATTTTTCTTTCTAAAGGAAATCTTAGGCAAGCCTCGAACTAAGTAATGTTTCACAAGCTTGTTTATATTTCGCATGTGAACATGACCGAGTCAATGAGGCCACAGTATTGACTCATCATTTGATGCAACTAAGCAATTAAGATCGTTACATTTATCAAAGTCAATAGTGTAAATATCTTTTGATCTATCTCTAATCAAAAGGATTTCCTTTGAATTCTTATCCATAATTTTAAAACCTTTTGATGTAAAAGTGACTTTATAACCTTTATCACATATTTGACTTACACCAAGTAAGTTGTGTTTTAGGCCATTAATAAGATGAACATTATCAAAAGAGGTTTTAGAGTTACCAATTTGGCCAATACCAACAATATGGCCCTTGTGATTGTTGCCAAAGGTGACTGAACCACCTTCCTATTACATTGCTTTCATTGAGTTTTAAGAAATACGCGTCATAGTATAGCGAACAAAAGTGACATGGACATAACTTTATAAACTCGAGAAACAAAGTGAATCTAAGGTCATTCACAGGGAGCAATTATAAGTAATTCAATCCACTAATCACAATATCAAGAATAATATGCAATTGATAATCAATAAATGTTAGAAGAATATCTCAAAATGTCAGGAATAAGAGTGCAAAACGATTGGATTAAAATGGTGGTTTGAACCACCAAATTAACCCTACAAGTTAAGTTCTAATTAAGCCAAATAATCCAACAGTATCTGCAATCAAATGTATCCACAGTAATATCAGAATCAAAATCAAGCACATCCAATCAGACAACTGATGGAAACACCATCATGAGCCATAACTAGCTCATTTTGGTCTAATAAGGTTGATAAATGCTCCTACTTATCTATCAGAAGGTCCTAAGGGAACAATGTCCTCTTTTGAAAAAAAGAGAAGATTACAACGTTATTTCTGCAAAATTAACAGTACTTCGTAAATACAGAATAACCATGGGGTATTTTAGGGGTTTATTAAAGGTCAAATGGTCATTAATGTCTAACAAGTGGGTCCATGTAGAACAAAATGGGTTTTCACGCATTTCAAGAATTAATGGACATCTAAAACCCTAAAAACAGACCTGCTTAATTAAGTGAGATTCTGATCAGGATAAAATCCATCTAAATCATCTAAAAATCATATAAAAATATTTTTTAAGGTTTGGTATCCTTGATCTGACCATTTGAATCCAATTTAACCTAAAATAGAGTCTTAGATAGACAATTGCCATAATTTAGGTTTTTGCATAAATTACCCGGTCAAACTTGGTCAAAACCAAAATCCAACTTCACCATCAGATTCCTTGGGTTCAAATTAGGTTTACTAAAATTTGGACCCAATCTGAGATCATTTCGACCTAATTTGCATTTTAATCCTATTCTGACTCTTTCTCTTGCAAAAAGCCCCCCAACTTTCAAAAAGCCTTACAAGGACCCCCCTAACTTCATTATCTTCACATTTAGGCCCCTTTTGCCATGACAGGTGTGAACCCATAAGACCAGAGCTTCAATCTTTGCTTTTGCCTTGATTGATTGACCAATCCCTTCCAAATTTGGAGGGGATGATCCTGGGGAGTTTCCTGATCGATTAAACCTACTCCCAAGCTCCAAATCAGTCTTAATCGTCGATGTGAATCCAAGGATTTCAAAATTCCTTCTTCCTGAAAAACCAAACCTTTCAAGCATGTTTCCAAGCTTGGAAGCTTGTTTGAAGGCCTATAAAGGACCTCCCTTGCCTACCTCACCTCCTTAGCAAGTGTTGGCCTCAGAAAAGCCCTCTTCCTCCTTCTCCGGCGACCCTCTCCGCTCTCCACGTCCGGCTATCCAACAGTCAAATTGGACGACCCATTTCCTTCCTCTTCTCGTCGCGTGCCTCTCCAGTCAAAGAGAGGGTGTTTCCCTGCCTCTTTCCTCGTCCCTGTCTCGCCACCCTCTTCACCTTCTTCAGCTACGATCGACCAACACTGGAGCTCTCCACCCGTCTATCTCATCCCTAAGTACCTTTACTTCTTTCTCTCTCCCTCACATTTCATGCACGACCACTGCACAACCCACACCATCTTCATCTTCTTCTGCTCCGACGAAGCTCCGGCAATGCCTTCCCACTGCTCCACCACTCGAAATGCCGCCGCTCCATGCCCATTAGCTCCATTGTATCCTAGAGAGCAAAAGCCCTATAGTTATTGAGGCTATTGGCCTCTCCTCAGTGCCACCAGACACCACATCTCCGCAGTGTCTTCTCCGTCACCGACAGCCTCTCTCCAACCACCATACGTGTTCTAACTACCACCATTGAGTTCACCCCGCCACAACAAAGCTTCTAAACCTTTTAACTGGGGCACCTAGCCCATATTCTTGGTTTCAGACATCCACTGGACCTCTGCCGTCGTGACCTCAACCACCGTGTTCTAGCTGCATCTTCATTGACAACACCTCTAGGTGGTGTGATTTCGCTCTAGGTGTTCGCCCAGGCTGCCAATTGGAAGCTTCGATCGCGTTCACTAACATAATTGGACACTCCCTGCTTCAGCTGTTCACGCGAAGGAAGCAGGTGGGATAG
The DNA here is from genome assembly GCA_037157565.1 of Thalassia testudinum. Lineage (NCBI taxonomy): Eukaryota > Viridiplantae > Streptophyta > Magnoliopsida > Alismatales > Hydrocharitaceae > Thalassia > Thalassia testudinum. The sequence goes on from JAZHRO010000031.1 coordinate 156,170,695, forward strand.
TCCCACCTCAAAAATTACTGAAGCTCTTGTGTGACATAAATTGCTTTTGTGCTCTTGGTTGTTTGCCTCAGTGAGCACGGGGTGAGGTCCCACTCCATGTGCACACACACACCTACCCTTGCCCACAGCCACGCCACATGAGTCTAAGCACTGGTCCTATTACCCGTCTAACCCAGGTTTGAGAGAAAGAAGAGAAAAGAAATAGAAAGGCAAAAGGGGGGGTTTTTTCCCTCTGCAAGTGCTCTCTCAACACTTAGTTGCTGGGAGGCCTTTGTGCTTTGTTGTGCCTCTCCCTGAGGCTTGAAGAAAAGAGGCCTTTGTGCTCTATTGTGCCTCTCCTTGAGGCTTGAAGAAGAGAGGCCTTTGCCTCTGTGCGTGACTTGAAGGCTTAAAGAAAGAGGTCTCTGCCTCTGTTGGTTAAGGCGTCTAAGCACCTGTTCTGTTGTCTGATATTCTAAAGAGAGTTGATATATATTGTGGTTGAGCTTTACATTCATATATTAAGTGCTTGTAAAACTTAAAGAGTAATTTGGTGATTCAAATCACCATTTCACTCTAATCTTTTTGCACTTTCAAACTTGAGTAATTTGATATATCATTTCTAATTATTCTTCTTGTTATAATTGCTTATATTTGTGGTGATATTATGATCTTTAAGATTAATTGCTACTTGCTCCCTGTGTTTGACCTTAGACCTCAAATTCGAGTATAAATTGTATTTGTTTTCGTGTGATTCCGACCTATACTACAACGCATCTTTTACAACATCAATTTCACGCGTAAACAGCGATAGGCTAAAGGCTCAGATGCCTTAACCTCAAGACCTCAGCAACAAGTAAGGCACAACACCACAAAAGAGAGGCAAAAGGGCCTCACAAAGCTTCAAAAGACTAAGACTTGAGTATGGGGAGGGTTGGCACGAATCCCAAGGAGCTACAGTGCAAAACCCTCCCCCCTCCTCCTCAAATACCCTTCTCTCATAACCAAGTCAGACCCGGGTAAACGGATCCAGCCCAGACCCGCGGGCATGATCGCAGGCGAGGGTGCATAAGTGAGCACGTGCATTCAGGCATGCATAGGGATGTCACCCCTATGAATGCTGAGGCAAACAGCCGATGGTAACCATTCCTTTTATTTGCTACTGATGTTGTTTCCCCACACAATGTGGGACTATCCCCACCCTTCTTCTTCACTGCAAGCAGCATTGAGGGTGTTCCTTGTTTACGAGTCATAGCAACTGGAGGGTGCTCAATTGAGGACTTGGAGAACGTCAGAACACAAAGCCACTTCGAGCAAGCAGTGTAGCAAAGTGAATGAGGGCTGGAGAGAAGCTACTGTGATTGGGGAAGATGACTATGGCAGCGGAGCTCTGATCGAGCTTAAAAAGCACGAAAATAGGCTAATCACCCCAGTTAGATCGTTTAGCAGCTTCGTCGAGTGGTGGCGAGGATGGTGGTGGCGATTACGTAGTGTTTCAGGCGGTGTAGGGGTCTGTCGATGCGGAAAAGGAGAGCGAAGAAGGTGGTGTTTGGTGGGGTGCTCAGGTATTGGTAAGGTGAAATTCGATGAGGGCTTTGAGGGTGGAGTTATGATGTGTTAATTCTCGACACAGTTAATTAAGTTAATTACACTTAATTAATTGCATAAGAATGTAACTTAAGTTAACTCGAATTAATGTTAGAAATGTAGTATAGGGTCAAGTTAACTTAACATTTTAGATTTTTAAGTTCTTTCTTAACTGGTTGAGTCCAGATCGTTCACTGGGAGGCATAATTGAATCCTAATTCACCATTAATTCCTAAAACACAATTACTATCTACTTAATCAATCAGATTATAATTACAATATATTTAAGCACATGAATCTTGTACAAAATATTGAACAAGTAAAAGCATGAAAAATTCCATTAGAAGGAAAATAAGTTTACAAAGGATATCTAACATTTAAAACTAAGTAAACATTGTTTATTACAACATTTATTACAAAAGTACAAGCCATAGAATATAATACATGAGTCAACAATGCTTTACAACAATTAAAATCTCAAAACAAATTGCATAATAGCTTCAGCCCTGAAATCAGATGTCCGAAAAGAGAGTTAGACAACTTAAAAATGCCAATTAGACTTCTGATATGAAGCATGGACATCTGATTTCTACCCTTCTCTCATCTTATTCTCTCTCTTTCTTTCTTGAGTTCTTTCTATTCTTCTTGTTTAAAGCCTCTCTTCTTAAACTCTTCTTCTCTTATTTTCCTTAGTTCTTTATCTTCTTCTCCTTTCTTCTTCTTATTTTCTTAAGTTCTTTGTGCATGCCTGATTGCATAGTAATCATGCAACCTAAATCACCTGAATTAAGCTAGATCCTAGCATAACTTAGGAGTAATGCATTCATAGGCATTGTGATTTTCACAATAGCCAGTTTATTAGTCATATAGATAATATCATCATTTTATGTACAAATGAGAGATGATTTTAATCACAGATGAGTCAAACTCGCGGATGTCAGATCAGACCGAATAGATCTGATCAGAACGACGATGGGAGTCCAACGCTTTCGAAATCGTCTCGATCAGACAACCAGAGCATCATGTACAATCCATAAAAGAATGGAGATCATGGAGCCAAAGGACAAAGATCCAAGTCTCAGATGAAGAATCCAATCACACAGATTGATCTGGATCAACGATCATAGTCCAATGGCACAAAAATCAACTTAATCAGAGGTTTATAGCACCAGATACAAGGAAAAGAAGATGGAAGGCCATGATGGCACCACGTGGTGCCATCACAACCACCCCCTCATCGCCGCCCCATCTAAGAAGGCCACCCTCTCACGCTGTGGGCCTTTCGATCTTCATCCAACAGCCACGAGCGCACCACGTCACCCATCCAGCCGCTCCTCATCAAAGGAAAGAAAATCTCGACCGTTGGATCTTCATCCAACAGACGAGAATAAGTTTCCTTAAAATAAAAACATAGCAAGTTGGACGTGTGGCGCAGCGGTGAGCACACTCAACCGCAAGTGCAAGACGTGCGTTAGAGCGGTGCTGCGCAAGGAATTGGGAAGGCAGTGGCAAGCGGGTGCTATCGCCCGTTGGATGCTGATCCGAGAGATGGGAGGCGAACGCGTGGCACGACCGGAGCACCTCGCGGCCTCACGCACAATCAAATGCGTGTTCTCACGTGCTAATTCAACGCAGGTGGAGATCGGATGGCTGTGAATGATGGGCGCACGTTTTGAATTCGCAAGCGTGAGAAGATAGATAAGCGCGCTGCAGGCGTTGAAGTGGGCACGAGAAGTGAGTGTAGCCATCCGATGGAGATCCAAGGGATGTGGGCGTGCCACGTGTCAGCCAGAGACTAAATCCGAGTGATAAGAAGGGTTTTGAAGTTGTTTTGAGGCTACATCTGATCTGTTGATCTCCCGATCAACTTATCTGATCAAATAAGAGTTGTTGCATGAGATAAAGGGGTTAAATACCCCTTTTACCCTCCATAAAAGCTATAAAAGAAGGCCAGAGTCCCCCCAGTTGAAGGCATCTCTAGATACAACTCTTCCACCTTCCTCCATACCAAAGCTCTCCGTCCCTCCACAACTCCGCTTCGACCTCCGTCCCAGCACTCTGCATTTGAGGTGCTGCTGCACCTCGCACAAGCATCCTATGAGTGGCATCATCTCTATGCCACTTTCTATCTCTCTCTCTATATTATTTTATCTATTTGTTCCTAGTAGCATTATCTATTGTGAAAACTCTATTTTAATTGTAATAAAATTCTGATCTTCTGAATGCATATATCTGATTTCTATACATATGTATATATAAATATCTGTTTAGAGCAAGTTCTATTGAAAAGCTTCTACATAAATTATAATTGCCTCCCTACGAACGACCCAGTACTCACTGATTTTATAAATTTATTTATCGACGTGTTTTCGTACTATACTACAACTAAATTAACTTTTAAAATGTGAATTACACACCAAACAAGTTGGCACTGTTGCCAAGGAGGCAACAGAAATTTTTGAAGCTTTCTTTGGTGCGAATTTGAGATTTCTAACTTGCTATTTTCGTTGATTTCGAGTGTGCAAAAAATCAAGGAAATCAGAACAAAACATGACAAAGGGAAGGTTCGAACCTCAAGTAAGTACCCGTAGTTTAGATTAGTTAGATTTAAGATTTGCTTGAACCCTATGATTAATTAGAATTTGTTTGCTTATTGAAAAAAAAAATCTCTTGATTTTCATACTGAAATAAAATATTAACTTATAAAATCAATTTTTGAAGATCCACATGTCCAAAAATTCTCAAATTTTTATTGGACATGAGTCTTGAAATGCAAAATAACAGATCCAAATTTCATGCAAATCTGACCTAGACAAAATTTTAAAAAATTTTCATACTGATCTATTATCAATACGATCATTGTTCCTGATTTTTTGGAATTCAAAATATCATAGGAATTTTTATGCAACTCCAATTGACTTAAAATTTTAGGCACTGAATTTCTGAGATAATCAAAAATTTATGAAAAATCTAAAAAAAATATTTCTTGTACATTTGATTACACAGATTATCCAATCACAAACCAGGGGTCAAAACAGACTACAAAACCACAGTACACTTTAAATCAGAAAAAAATAGAAAACATGTATTAAAAATTCTTGAAAAATATTTTTTGAGTGCCTAGTTAAGGGTGAAATAAGACTAATTGATTGCATTGCTTGGGTTGCACCACTTCTCTGAATTTGAATTAAAAGAACATCTAGAACTATCTACGTTTAGGGTTTTACGCTAAGTATAGAGCATACTTGCATTTCCATACTTAAAGGAAATCTATCAAACAAATTGGGATTTGCAAAAATCTTCTGTATCGCATCAAAACCTTGATTGAAAATATTAACTCAAGTGAACCCTAAAACGCATCAACACCAGCATTCGAAACTTAAAATTCACTTCATCATAAGAAATTGCTTATGAACCCTGTTTACCTGAGTACTTCACACATTTCAAAATCAATTTAAGGGCAAACACCCCCTAACTCCCATCATATTCCAAAAGCACATCAAACCCACGCCTAAAATTTAGTAAACATGCCCTAGGTAGAACTAATAGACTTAGGGACTTGAAACTAGATTGGGCTAAGGTCAAGGCTTTATCTACTTAGACTCACTGGTGACAAGAAAGGTCTGTGCGATAACCGTGTTAACCTTTAGTGGTGTCCCACCATGCGGGGTGTCCTAAGGGAACCCATTCTTTTGGCCAGCCAAGTAATTCAAGAGTTGATTTAACCCAGTCGTGTTTTGGGGAGCTAAGATTAGGTTTATTTAGGGATAACACTCTAAGGACCAGTTTGATTGCTTTCATTGAGCGGGCGGGGTTTTCTCTCATCTGTCTTCTCCTTCTCATCTACAGACATTCTTCTGGTGTATGCAAGGTAGATCTCAAAATCCTGATTTGCTACCACCATTAGAAAGAAATCCTAGGAGAAGGCCTATTTATCCAGGATCTGAATCTAAACCCTCTGCAATGGCTAGTCATCACAAGGAAGAAGAGATTAATGAACAAAATCTGGATCTTATGACCCTCTTACAAAGGCAAATCACTAAGCAGGGTCGCATCATGACCAACAGATGGAAGTCATAGTGTAGGTCATCACTCGACTCCAAAACCAAAGGGCAGACCAGCCCCTCCATGACTTTTATAACCCTCCTAATGCTCAACCTGAACCCTTTCTCAGGGTACCTCAGGATGGGGATGGTTTTGAACTCAAACCTCAGATCATTAACTTGATTCCCCACTTCCATGGCCGTGAGTCTAATGACCCCTTCCACCACCTTGAAGAGCTCCTACACATAGGAAGAACTTTTGGCCCAAGAAACATGAATGAAGGTACCCTAATGATGAAGATGTTCCCATTCTCCTTGAAAGATAGAGTTGCACCTTGGTTGAGAACATTTGGTTGACCAATCCTAACTTGGGAAGACCTGAGAAGCACATTCCTAAAGAAATTCTTCCCTGTAGGAAAAACTAATGTCCTTAGATGTGCCATAACAACCTTTAAACAGAACCCCAGGGAACAACTACATGAGGCTTGGGAGAGGTTCAATGATTTAGCTAGGAAATGCCCTCATCATGGGATTCTGAAGTGGCACTTGGCCCATATTTTCTATTATGGGTTGAGTGATAAACTGAAGAATTTTGTTGATGCGGCATGTGGGGGCAATTTCCTGAGTCGAGATGTTGAGGGAGACTTTCAATTATTCAAGAATATGAGTGAAAATTCCCTCAACAATGCCTCAATGTCTGCCTTTAACAAAGCTAATCAACCAAGGAGCGGAGTTTATGAAGTTAATAACAATTCAAACTTGGTTGATTTAGAGCTAATTGCACAATGATTAGACAAGGTGGAACTCGTGGGAAAGAATGTGGAGAATTTGGATAAGAAGCTGGATAACCTTCTAAAGAGTGGGAATTTCTTAGGTACACAATCCAGATTAAACCCTATGCCTACCCAAGGAGTGCCTATGGTAACCCACAACCAATTCCCCAACCCACTAGGTCAGGAATCAGTGCACAACATTAATGACCTAACCATGGATCCACTTATGAGCCAACTATACTTGAACCCATCTCTTTCTAGGTACTAAGGAGGGACGTTGCTGCCCTCGAATTCTGAACTAGGTAGCCTGATGCCTAGTTATCTTGAGGATGTGAATGCACTCCAAGGTTACACTAGAAATGAGCCTTATTCAAACACTTACAACCCTGGATGGTGTAACCATCCTAATTTTGCTTGGTCAAGTCAGAAACCTGCCCAGGGTCCTAACTTGACTAAGCCAAACACTTATGGGCAACCTAGTAGATACACACAACCATGCACATATCAGCCACAACCTACACAAGAAAACCAACCCTCTGATCTAAGTCTTGTCCTCAAAGAAATGAGAGAAATGAATCTGAGGCTGACATGCGCATGCACGAGTGCTTGGAAGAGTCGTTATAGCTTGCGGTCGCAATGTCAGTTTTAAAATAAAGAAACGGACGTGAGTCCGAGTGTCGATCTCAGGGAGGCATGAAAATCAGATTTCTCTTGCCACTTAATGTCATGAAAATAACGTGGGGTTTTGCTTGCGAAAAGATGCAGGTGAAAAGCGAGTGAGAGAGGGAGAAAGAGAGAGAGAGAGACTAGGGTTAGAATTGTTTCATTCACAACATGCAACTTGAACATAAAATAGAGCAAGCAATTGAATAGAAAACAACTTCATTTAACATGCAACTTTAGTTCATAATTACAACACTCGATGTATGCTTGAACATAAGTAAAGTAAAGCTCAAAAGAAGGAAAGAGAGAGAGAGAGGGGACGGTGAGGCAGCCACAGTCGTGGAGAGGGCTCCGTCAGCGGCTCGTCGTCTCTGGTGATTACAAAATGGCTTAAAGGTAGCTAGGAGGGAGATAGAACACTTGCAAGTGGATTGAATGCCTTCCATGGGTGGTTGGAAGGGGTTTAAATAGGAAGAAGGGCTTTCCAAATGAAGAATGGATTTTAGCGACGTCCGGGACATCGCTAAAACCCTTCCGAAAATTTCGGTGAAGGCCCCTACCCGCCGGTCGCTCACGTGCACCTTGTGCTTCTTCGCTCCTAATCCGTGTGCGCGCATCGTAAGCCGTCCGATCGAAGATCGGATGGCTGACATTCCGTGCGGGGCGTGCGCCTGGATTGCCCCCACGTTATCGCGCGCGTCTGGTCAAGGCACATCTGCGGGCGCCATGTCTCGCAATCATGCCCATCCGCTGCTGATCGGGTAGTCCAATTTCGCCCACGCACAACTTCGCCTCGCAATTTCCCCGCAGTGCGCTTTGAACCAGCGTCACGTAAGCGCGGGTGAGTACTTCAACAGCTATGCTGCGCCCGCTGCTTTGTCACAGTGAGGGCAAGCACGCGAGCGGCTCTCAACCGTTAGATCGAAGATCGATGACTGAGATTCGTCCTCCGGGTCAAGGCAAGATCGGTCGGCGGTCTAGATGCAGCAAGCAGGCGCCACGTGGTGTGCCATGGGTCGTTGATCATTAGATCAACGGTCAGAACTTCTTGGGCCCATTGCGGGAGCTCCGGATGTCGGATTTGGCCGATTTTGAGTCTGTTGGACTCCGTTCGTCACTCTGAATCCATCCATGTGGTCCGATTGCTCATCTGAGGCCTACTTTGACAAGTACTTATACAAATGGCCATTAATATTATTTTATAAGCAATCTTGATGTATGATGCATGCAATGCTCCCATTCTATTTATGATGTGTTATCTGTGCATTTTGTTCTTAAGATGGACCCCATTTAACAGAATTATCACCCCAAGATGTAGTGTTATCATACCCCCATGCTTACTCCTTGCTAGTCCCTAGCAAGGTTTATTCTAGCTTTTATTTCTCGTCAAAATTTAAGAAGTAACTACTTAGACATTTCGTCACTTATCAATAGGAGGAAATATACTAAGATCTTAATCTACAAAGACTAAGCAGTGTCTGCCAAAATACGAATCACCTGAATCCTTGCTCTAATGTATGTAAATATATTTTTTTTTTTTTCTTATTTTTAGATTTTTTGGAATTAAGAGTGGGTTGGTAACTTTTTACGGCTACCCAACCCACCCAAAACTTGGACAAAACTCTAAGTGCTAAGCATCTTGGTGTGAAGATCGTGATAGACTCACTCAACGGTAATTTAGACAGTCTCCGGGTTTCTACGCCCCTAGGTGACTGGGAGAGGAAGTGTTTTGCCTGAAGGTGTATTTGTTCGATCAATAGCTTTCTCCCTACGTTTGTTTTAATTGGGGTCAACACAAGGATTTTTCCAGTGTATATCTCCCCGACTTGTACTACTTCCCCACTTCTTCCTTAAGTGTTTTGGTTCTTTTGTGCAATTACTAAGCTGGGCTCTGGACAACAGACCAATGGGCTGTTACTCACGATCACTTACCAGCCATACTCGTGCGGTGAAGTGTGGTTTATTTTATTTTCTTTTTTCTCCTTTTTTTTATTTGGTAGGTGGCTTCCTTGATCTCAAATTTACCTAGAGGCAATGAAGAAGAAGTGGTCCCGTGGTTGGGCTCTGGACAACCTGCCAATGGGCTGTTACCCATGACAACTTGCCAGCCATACCACCCTAGAGAATTCATTAGCTACCCAATTTCTGTCAGAATCTCCGAGGAGTGAGTCTGTGCAAAAATGTGTGCAGATGCTTAGACTCAAAGTCTTTTTGAGTTAGAGGGTGAGTTGATAAGTCGTATACTTATCACCTTATTTAGTTGGTGGATTAGAGTAGCTTAAGGTTGCAAGGATTTGAAGCTAAATCCATATTTTAACGGACACCAGGGCTGATTAAGCCTAAAGGCCTGAAAAGTCTAAGTGTTCAAGTTCTTTTTGTATTATTTCACACTATTGATAAATTTCTAATGCCTAAGTTTCTTCCTAAATTAAATTTTTTTTTTTTAATTTTATTCTATTCAGACTGATTAAATGAGCTTAAGATCATGCAATTTACCACCCTCCCCCATACCTAAGTTGGAAAATGTCCTCATTGGAAAATACATGGATGCAACAGGGGTTCAAAAAGATATTACCTGAGTGACGTAGAATACCGGATCAGTCTGAATCCTTTGGGTTGCCTCCCAGGAAGCGTTGAGTTTAACACCTCCAGATGGGCAGTGCTTCGTGTCATCCCTCAATGAGGGTGACACTCTCCTTTGGGGGAACCTGGGCTAGGAAGTGTTTCAATCTTTGGCCATTGACTGTAAAAGTGTGCCCAGTGTTCGGATCAACGATTTCAACCGCCCCATTAGAGTGAGGCTTGACCACCCTAAATGGTCCTGTCCACTTGGACCTGAGTTTCCCTGGAAAGAGTTTTAGGTGGGCATCGAAAAGCCAGACTTGCTAGTTAGGCTCAAAGGTCTTGCTATGGATGAGTCGGTCGTGGATGGCTTTCATTTTCTCCTTATACAGTCGAATGTTCTCAAAGGCGTCCCGACGAATTTCTTCGAGCTCAGAGAGTTGGAGCATCCTCTGCGCACCGGCTAACTAGGAATCCATGTTACACTGCTTGACAGCCTAGTAAGCCTAGTGTTCCAATTCAACAAGAAGGTGGCAGGCTTTGCCAAAGACCAGGCGATAAGGCGACATGCCTATCGGGGTCTTGAAAGCGGTCCTGTATGCCCACAGGGCATCATCTAGTCGTGTGGACCAGTCTTTCCTGTTAGGTCTCACAGTCTTCTGTAAAATGTTCTTGATTTGTCTATTTGAGACCTCGGTCTATCCATTTGTTTGCGGATGATACGAGGTAGCAATGCGGTGGTTAACCCTGTATTTTCTAAGTAGGGCACAGAATTGGGAGTGAATAAAATGACTTCCACCATCACTGATCATGGCCTTTGGTATTCCAAACCAGGAAAAGATGTTCTGCTTAACAAAGTCCATGATAGTCTTATGATCGCATCGGCGGGTGGCGACGGCTTCAATCCATTTAGAAACATAGTCTACCGAGAGTAGGATGTACTCAAAGCCATTGGATGGTGGAAAGGGGCCCATAAAATCAATACCCCAAACGTCAAAGATCTCGACAATCAAAATGGGCTGGAGGGGCATCATATCTTTTCTGGTCATGGTCCCCAGTGTTTGGCAGCACGAGAAAGTATTGGCAAAGTTGTGTGCATCCTTAAATAAGGAAGGCCAGTAAAATTCGGACTACAGAACCTTCGCAGCCATTTTCTTTCCAGAGAAGTGGCCACCACAAGCTTGGTCATGACAAAAAGATTGCACACTTTGAACTTCGTTCTCGGGGATACACCTCCTGATGATCTTATCGACATAGAGGCGAAACAGCATGGGATCATCCCAAAAATAGTGCTTGGCCTCGGCCAAGAACCTGTCCCGTTGCTGTCTGGACCAGCTATGTGGGGTCTATCCTACAACCAGGTAGTTGACATAGTTAGCATACCAAGGCAGTTTCTTATCTTGCACAGCCAGAATGTGTTCATCGGGGAAGGTGTTAGATAAAGGCAGGGAGGGTCCAATGTGATTTGGGTGAAGTCTAGATAAGTGGTCAGCCACCACATTCTTTGATTCGACTTTGTCACGGATTTCCAGGTCAAATTCCTGCAAGAGCAGGATCCATCTAATGAGCCTGGGTTTCACGTCCTTTTTAGCCAACAGGTGCCGGATGGCTGAATGGTCAGTATAGATGGTCACGTGGGATCCCAGCAGGTAAGGTCAGAACTTCTCAAGTCCGAAAACTACAGCGAGCAATTCTTTTTCTGTGACCGTATAATTTCGTTGGGCCTCGTCCAACATTTTGCTCGCGTAGTAGATCACCACGGGTTTCTTATCTTGCCTTTGTCCCAGGACAGTGCCTATGGCAAAATCTGATGCATCACACATAATCTCAAAGTCCTGGGACCAATCCAGGGGCTGAAGTACAAGTGCTGTGGAAACTAAGTCCCGGAGGATGTGATAAGCCTGGATGCAATCAGAGGTCATGTGAAATATGGCATCGTTGGCCAGAAGGTCAGTTAAGGGTTTAGAAAGCTTGGAGAAGTCTTTGATGAACCTTCGGTAGAAGCCAACATGTCCCAGGAATGAACGGATCTGCCGGACCGAGCTAGGCGGAGGAAGTTTGGAAATCAAATCAACCTTAGCCCGATCCACCTCAATGCCCCTATGCGATATGATGTGACCAAGGACGATTCCGTCTTGAACCATAAAATGGCTCTTTTCCCAACTTAACACCAAATTAACCTCGATACATCGATTTAGGATTTTCTCCAAGTTGCTCTAACAGTGATCAAATGAATTCCTAAATACAGAGAAATCATCCATAAAGACCTCCAAGTATTCACCCACCATTTCTGAAAAAATGGCTAGCATGCAACGCTGAAAGGTAGCAGGTGCGTTGCATAACCTGAATGGCATACGATGGAATGCAAACGTGCCGTACGGGCAAGTGAATGTGGTCTTCTCTTGATTTTCAGGAGCAATTGTGACTTGGTTATATCCTGAATATCCATCCAAGAAGCAAAAATACTTTTGCCCTACCAATCTTTCAAGGATCTGGTCAATGAATGGCAAGGGGAAATGATCTTTCTTGGTTGCTTCATTAAGCTTCCTATAATCAATACACAAAAGCCATGAGGTGGTGGTGCGGGTGGGGATGGATTCGCCATGCTCATTGGTAACAACGGTGAGCCTAGCTTTCTTTGGAACCACTTGAGTGGGGCCCACCCAGGGGCTATCAGAGATGGGATAGATGATGTCAGTGTCAAGCCACTTGATAATTTCTTTCTTAACGACCTCCCGCATGTTTGGATTTAACCGTCTCTGCATCGGGCGGGAGGGTCATGCCCCGTCTTCCAGGTAAATCTTATGAGTGTAATAGGCGGGGCTAATTCCTCTCAAGTCTAAAATGGTCCATCTAATGGCAGCCCGATGTTCTGAAAGGGTCACGGTCAACCTGAGTTCCTGATCCTTGGTTAGATGAGAGTGAATAATAATAGGGAAAGTCTGGTCGGGTCCCAAGAAGACATACTTGAGATTCTCAGGTAGTGGCTTTAGTACGGGTACAGGTGGAACACCGAAGGGAAAGGGAAAGGCCGGAGTTGATCAACATCAATCTCCTCAAATGGCGTTGTTTGATGGTAATCAGCCCTACAGAGGTCCATGGGCATTGATGGTGACGGGTCAGAATAGTCATTACAGGATTGGTGGTCTGAGACAGAACTAAGGGTGAGGCATTCCTCAACCAAAGGTTCCACGGGATCATGTTCCTCAACACAATTGCAATCAAAAGACTTGGTCGCCCGGAAGATATCCAACTGGATTTTCTTGTCTCCGAAGGCGATTTCCATACATCCCTTGTCACAATCAATGTTTGCCTTAGCCATAGCTAAGAAAGGTCTGCTTAAGATTATGGGTACGTTCTGTAATTTTTTAGGGACTTCCATGTCGAGCACTAAGAAGTCGACCAGGAAATAGAAGTCCTTGACCTGCACAATCACGTCCTCGACAACCCCCTTCGGGGTCTTCACAGATCTGTCAACCAGCTGGATGGTGACAAGCATGGGCGTCAACTCTCTAAAACCAAATTGGTGGTATAGGGTTGTTGGAATCAAATTGATGGAAGCACCTAAGTCTAGGAGCGCTCTATCAAATATCATGTCCCCGATATTGCAGGATATCAGGGGTGCTCCTGGGTCAGTTCGCTTGAGCGAAAGGTTGCTTGATATTACGGAACTTGTTTGCTCAGAGAGCACAACCTTCCTAGGTGCTTGAGGTCTTGGCTTACGTTTGGGTGTATAGGCATCCTTTAAAAACTTAGCGTAAGCCAGGATGTGCTTAACGGCTTCGGGGAGCGGAATATTAATCTGAACATGCTTAAAGATCTCCAAAAGCTCCTCAGTTTCTACAACACTTTTCTTCTTCTTGATTTTTTCCAATGCCTCGAGGTAAGGTGTCTGAACATAGATAGGGTCTATTTTGGGGTCCTTGGGTTTTTCCAGTGCCTCTTCTGAGTCGGGTTTTTCAGCTGGTGAAGTCTCAGGAAGAGTCAGCCATTCGGGATCCTGGGTTTTGGTGCCGCTTCTCAAGGTTACCGCATTCGCAGAGGCATTGGGACCATGGGTTGATCCTTGAGAAGACGAGGATGAAGAAGCACCAAACCCAGGGGGTGTTTGTGGGGCTGGCTGGACCATGTGAGCCTGCCCAGGATTGCCTTGGAACCCTTGCAAATTGGGGCCTCCATTAATCATGTTTTGCGGGTTCGGTTGTGGCTGGGAAGGTAGGGATCCTTGTTGTTTACAGTCCAATAGTTGGCTTAACTGTCCCTTTACTAAGGCCATTTCCTCTTGATGTTTCTGGTTCATTTCAGCGATCATCTTTATCAGGGTGTCCATTTGGTTCTGCAGGGGAGGGGCCACCCTGTTCTGATTGTATGGGGGTCTAACTGGTGGTCCTTATTGATAAGGGGGCAAGTTTGGCTGCTGGTTTGGCCTGGGCTGGCTCTGGAATTGAGGTGGTTTCTGGTTTGTCCAACCAAAGTTGGGGTGATTACGCCAGCCAGTGTTGTAAGTGTTGGAGAAAGGGTCAGGTTTAGCATAACCTTGGACAGCTTGCACATCTTCAAGGATAGCAGATGTCGATGGGGAGGGAAGAGAGTAATCAAGGGCTGAGGGAGTAAAGGTCCGTCCCTGGAATGTGGTCAGGGGTTGTTCCACGTTCAATTGGATTAAGAGCTGGACCAGGTCAACATTGTGAGCTCCCTTTGCTAGGGAGAAGGTCTGTAATGGGTTCCTGGTCTGGTTCAGTAGCTCATCAATCTTTTTATCCACCAATTCCACTCGATCTAGTTTCTTAGCAATGATGTCCATGTCAACCATTCCAGAATTTGCTTGTACCTCATAAATCCCGCCATAGGGTTGACTGGATCGGTTAAACTCAGTCATGGAGGCATTGTTGAGTGAATTTTCGCTCATAGATTCAAGGAGATCAAACGCTCTCTCCTCATCTTCGTTTAGGAAGTTCCCCCCGCATGAGGCATCGACGAAGTTTCATAGGTTGCTATCCAGACCATGGTAGAAGATCTGGGCCAATTGCCACCTTGGTACTTCGTGGTGTGGGCATTTCCTCAAGAGTTCATTAAATCTTTCCCACGCCTCATGGAACTGTTCCCCACCCTGGAGTGTAAAGGTAGTAATGGCTCTTCTGAGGGCATTGGTCTTTCCTATGGGGAAGAATTTCTTTAGAAATGCATGCCTCAGTTCTTCCCAGGTGGTGATGGGTCTACCAAGGGTTATAAGCTAGTGAGAAGCCTTGTCTCTCAATGAGAAGGGGAACATCTTAATCAAAACAATGCCAAGGCTAATGTTCCTAGGTTTCACTGTTCGGGCTATCCGGTCAAGATCCTCTAGGTGCTGGAAGGGGTCCTTATTTGAGCTTCCATGGAAGTGGCTCTGAATCATACTCAAAACATTTGGTTTTAGCTCAAAATCATCTCCCCCTTCAGGGATCCTAAGGTGCGGCTTGACTCTAATAGCAGAAGGATTGTAGAAATTGCGGAGGGGCCTCGGTTGGTCCTGGAATGGTGGTAGATCAGGTGGCGGTTGCCCTTGTGGGCCTTGGAACGGTGGTGGTGGTTGCCCTTGTGTGTTCTGCAAACGGTGTATGGCTTGCATGATAGTGTGGATCTGTTGCTGCTGAAGCCGATGGTTTGCATTAATCTGGGCTTGGATGATGGCCATTGTGTCTAGTGGGGGTTGGTCCTCAACCTCATTTACCCTAGGTTCAGCCATGTTTCTAGAAGAATCAAGTCGCCTGGATTCCCGTCCCAAAACAAACAACTCGGGATGCAGTGAGCGTCTCCCGTGCATACACTAGAGAAGAACAGAGGGGATGCGGAGAGCGACAGATGCGAGAAGTGTGTGTTCAACCAAGTAAACAAGCCTAGTCCTTATGGTGTATTCCTTAGGGGACCTAGAAATCTCCAAAAGGGTGATTAAGCCCGTAAGCACTAGACTCCCCTTCCCAAAGCTAATCTAGCCAGGTTGATTACGAGGGGATTGCAGGGAAGGTTCTTCCTTTGGCTTGCGCTGTCGGTTCCATAGACCCCACAACCACGGTCATTTGACACTGCCCCGTAGCCTAGTCACCAGATTCTACTAAGGGAATGAAAGCTAAGTACCCAGCGAACAAAACCTCGCCTCTTGAGACTTAACCCAGTCCTGCCTAGGGCACGTCTACTCTGTTTTAAAAGGCTAGGATAGTGCTTGTGCTAGGGTTATGTGATGAGGCGTTGATTGGGGTAGTGCCTCTTAGTTTCCCACTTTTAGTGTGTGTGCTCCTATCAAAACATGATTTTCAAGCAAGGATTGCTTTAGATGTGGTGTCTTTTAATGTTTTATCCTTACTTTAGTGTCTTTTAGGATTGACGTGTCTTAATATTTTCGGACAAGTTTTAGTGGGCACGTCAAGTTTTGCACACAATTCGGTGAAAGTAGATTTCCTTTTGTTGTGTAGAGGCTCTAAAACCCTAATGTACTCATCCTAATGATCATGCAGCTTCTATTAGATGAGTCGTTTTTAGGGGTGAGTGGTGCGGCCCAAGTCAATTTAAGGTGGCTTCTCAAATACCACTCAAAAAGAAAAAAAAGAACACTCCAAGAATTTATTCAGAATGTTAGAGTGTATTTTTGTTGGGTGATGTGTTAAGGATGTGGGTCAGGTAATCATGCACCACGCCAATTTTTTTCAGTTTTACAATTTTTTTTTAGATTTTTAAGCAAGAAAACAACCATGAGTGAAGAAATACTCACGACCGGTCCTTGTTGCGCCTACTCCAGTGTTACCGTCATGAGTTGCACAACTTCGCTATCCAAGTGTCGAATTCCTGCAACCATCAACTAGAAGGAGACAAGGCGCTAGGCGATGTAAGAATGGATGTAAAATGGAAGTGATAAAACAAATCCGTTGCCTCCCTGGCAACGACGCCAAAAACTAACGTGCGCGTGCGCGTGTGTTTGGAAGAGTCGTTATAGCTTGCGGTTGCAACGTCAGTTTTAAAATAAAGAAACGGACATGAGTCCGAGTGTAGCTCTCAGGGAGGCATGAAAATCATATTTCTCTTGACACTTAATGTCATGAAAATAACGTGGGGTTTTGCTTGCGAAAAGGCGCGGGTGAAAAGTGAGTGAGAGAGGGAGAAAGAGAGAGAGAGAGAGAGAGATTAGGGTTAAAATTGTTTCATTCGCAACATGCAACTTGAACATAAAATAGAGCAAGCAATTGAATAGAAAACAACTTCATTTAACATGCAACTTTAGTTCATAATTGCAACACTCGATAAATGCTTAAACATAAGTAAAGCTTAAAAGAAGGAAAGAGAGAGAGAGAGAGAGGGGATGGAGAGGTAGCCACGATGGTGGAGAGAGCTCCATCGGTGGCTCGTCGTCTCCGGTGATTACAAAATGGCTTAAAGGTAGCTAGGAGGGAGATAGAACACTTGCAAGTGGAGTGAATGACTTCCATGGGTGGTTGGAAGGGGTTTAAATAGAAAGAAGGGCTTTCCAAATGAAGAAGGGGTTTTAGCGATGTCCGGGACGTCGCTAAAGCCCTTCCCAAAACATCAGTGAAGGCCCCTGCCCGCCGGTCGCTCACGCGCGCCTTATGCTTCTTTGCGCCTGATCCGCATGTGCGCGTCATAAGTCATCTGATCGAAGATCAGATGGCTAAGATTCCGAGCGGGGCGCGCGCCTAGATCGCGCCCACGCCCCCGCGTCATCACGCACGTCTGGTCAAGGTGCATCTGTGGGCGCCACGTCTCACAATCGCGCCCGTTCTCTACTGATCGGGTGGTCTAATTTCACCCGCACGCACCTTTGCCTCTCAATTTCCATGCAGCGCACTTCGAACCCACGTCGTGTGAGCGTAGGTGAGCACCTCGACCGCTGCGCTGCGCTCGCTGCTTTGTCGTGGTGAGGGCGAGCGCGCGAGCAGCTCTCAGTCGTTCGATCAAAGATCGACGACTGAGATTCGTCCTCCAGGTGAAGGCGAGATTGGTCGGTGGTCTAGATGCAGCGAGCAGGCGCCACATGGCACGCCGTGGGCCGTTGATCATCATATCAACTATTAGAACTTCTTGGGCCCATTGCGGGAGCTCCAGATGTTGGATTTGGCCGATTTCGAGTTCGTTGGACTCCGTTCGTCGCTCTGAATCCATCCGTGTAGTCCGATTGCTCATTTGAGGCCTGCTTTGACAAGTATTTATACAAATGGCCATTAATACTATTTTATAAGCAATCTTGATGTATGATGCATGCAATGCTCCCATTCCATTTATGATGTGTTATCTGTGGATTTTGTTCTTAAGATGGACCCCATTTAACAAAATTATCACCCCAAGATGCAGTGTTATCAGAGGCATAAGGAAGAAATGAATCAATTGAGGACAGAATTAACAAGACGACTAGACCAACTAGTAGATGCTAGACAACACAGGATGTTGCCATCCAACCCGTCCCAAACCCAAGAAATTTCAATAGGGTTAACTATTACAACACAAGGGAGCAACAGGCACATATAGTTCAACCTGCTCCCCAGCACCCACCTGGTTTTGCTAACCCTAATCAGGCTCCACCTATTTTGCAGAACCCACCTCAACTTTCTAACCCTAACCTTGAGGTAACCTTGAGAAGTGGGAGACAGATCCAAGATCCTTACCCCTCTAAATCTAAATCTAAACAAGATCTTGAGGAGCCCAAATCTAACCTAAGAGATCAAGAAGACAAGGATCAGGACCCAAACACTCATGATTTCTCTCAAGCTCCCTTTATTGAAGCCTTGAATAAACCTAGGAAAAAGGAAACCAATCCATCTGAGGAGTGGTTGATAATTTTAAACAAGTCCAGGTGAACATACCACTCCTTGAAGCTATTGAGAATATCCCAACCTGTGCAAAATTTTTAAAGGAAATGTGCACACCTAAATGCCAGGCCAAATCAACTAAAAGGGTAGTGTTATCTAAACAAGCTAGTGCAATTATCCTTAGAAACCTACCCTGAAAACAGAAAGATCCAGGAGCCCCTCTGATCTCATGTGTTATTGGAGATACTACTTTTGATAGGCTCTGTTAGATTTAGGTGCCTCTATAAATTTAATCCCCACTATGTTATACGAAAAATTTAACTTTGGAGAGTTAAAACCTACTGAGGTCACATTACAACTGGCTAATCAATCTATGACCACACCATGGGGGATTATTGAGGATATAATTGTCAAGGTCAGAGATTTTTATTTTCCTGTAGATTTCTTGGTCCTTAACATGGAGGTACCAGAGAACTTGAAGAACACCCTGATAATTCTAGGAAGACCATTTTTAGCTACTGCTAAGGCAAATATTGACTATGAATTTGGCAGTATGGGAATCAAATTCGGGGATAAGAAGACAAAAGTTAACATCTTTAAGGCCATCAAACAATTTGAGGATTGTGGAATGATAGAAGATTCTGAGGACAATACCGTTGAATATTGTATGGAATTAGGAATAACCCAATCTGATCCTACAGGCCTTGACACCCAAACCAATCAAGAGGTCAGCCCATTAATCATTGACTTGATTCCAAGATCTCTTGAGGATAACTGTGATCCACCACTGGACCCTTTATCCTAAGGACCCAAACCTAAACTTAAACCTCTTCCAAATCATCTAAAATATGTTTTCTTGGGATCTGATCAGACTTACCCTTTAATCATTAGCTCTCATCTAACTCAAACTCAAGAAAAGCGATTGATTCAAGTGTTGGGAAGAAAAAGTAGAGCAATTGGTTGAACATTAAATGATTTGAAGGGAATCAGTCCCACTTACTGCACCCACAAAATCTATACTGAGGATGGATCGAGACCCTCCCGAGAAATGTAGAGACTGTTGAATCCTAACATGCAGGAGGTAGTGAAAAAGGAAATAATAAAGTGGTTAGACGCGGGAATAATCTACCAAATCTCTGATAGCCTGTGGATAAGTCCAGTACAAGTGGTTCCTAAGAAAGCCGGGCTGATTGTGATTACTAATGATAATGGGGAATTGATTCCAACCTGCACAGCTTCCTCTTGGAGAGTCTATATTGACTATAGGAAGCTGAATAGTGCAACCAAGAAAGACCACTTTCCACTTCCCTTTAGTGATCAAAACTTGGAAAGAGTAGCCGACCAACAATTCTTCTGTTTCTTGGATGGCTATTCCGGCTACAATCAAGTAGCTATCCACCCCATGGATCAAGAGAAAACCACCTTCACATGTCCCTATGGAACATTTGCCTTCCGTAGAATGCCTTTTGGATTATGCAATGCACCAACAACCTTTCAAAGGTGCATGCTTGCAATCTTTTCAGACATGGTGGGTGATTTCATGGAAATCTTCATGGATGATTTTTCTATGTTCGAGGACTCTTTTGAATCATGTCTAATCAATCTTGAAAAGACTTTACAAAAATGCATTAAGGTGAATTTTGTTCTATCTTGGGAAAAGAGTCACTTCAGGGTCAAGGAGGGCATAGTCCTTGGCCATGTTGTGTTTGAAAAAGGAATCGAAGTGGATAAAGCCAAGGTGGACACTATAATCAAACTTCCACCACCTTCAATGGTTAAGCAAGTAAGATCGTTTCTTGGACATGTGGGATTTTATTATCGATTTATTAAGGACTTTTCTAAGGTGGTGAGGCCCTTAAGCAACTTGTTGGTAAAAGATCAATCCTTTGATTTTGATTCAAATTGCTTAAAGGCTTTTAATCAGTTGAAGGAGGCTATTACATAATCACCCATCTTACAACCTCCTAATTAGGATCATCCCTTCGAAATCATGACCGACGCCTCTGATTATGCCACTAGGCAGTCTTGGGATAATAGGTAGACAAGAAACCATCTGTGATTTACTATGCTAGTAAAACTCTGGATGAGGCTCAAAGAAACTACACCACTACAGAAAAATAGTTGCTAGCCGTAGTGTTTGCTCTAGAGAAGTTTAGACCTTACCTACTGGGATCTCATGTCACAATCTCCATAGATCACACTACATTAAGGCACCTGATGTCTAAAAACGATGCAAAACCCAGATTAATCAGATGGATCCTTCTGTTACAAGAATTTGATTTAGAAATCAAAGACAAATCTAGTGCCCAAAATGTAGTAGCAGATCATCTCTCCAAAATCCTTGTAGACTCTACAACTCCTCAACTTTGTGTTTGTTTCCCTGATGAGACTCTCTTTACTATTTACAAACCACCTTGGTTTGCAGATATTGTCAACTATTTGGCCATCGGGAAACTACCCATGGCTTGGTGATGGGAACACCATCATGAGCCTTAACTAGCTCATTTTGACCCAATGAAGAGAATAAAAGCTCCTACATAACCTACTGAAGGTCATAATTCACTGCACAACCATTCTGAGAGTAAAATAAGAAATTAGGGTTAAAACTATAATTTTACCATTACAGTGCAACCACAAGTTTTCTCAAGGGCTAAACACAAGTCAAATGGTCTTAGGAAGATAATAATTTGGATGAAAAGTGTTTGTGTGTCTTATGAATTAAATGACTTCTTGAAACCCTAAAATAGACCCACTTGATTAACCAAGGTCTGGTTAGAATAAAATTCACCTAAACCCTCTAAAAATCATAGAAAAATATTCTCTACGGTTTAGAACCTTCAATTTGGCCATTGGAACCCATCTTGACCTAGAATGGGGTCTCAAACAGATATTTGCCTTAAATTAGGTTTTTGCATAAATTTTTCAGTCAAACGTGGTCAAACCCAAAATCCAACTTCACCATTGTATTCCTTAGGCCCAAATTAGGTTTGTACCAAAATTTGGACCTAAGGGAAACTCATCTTGACCTACTTTGCAAATAGGTCTAGCCTGATTACATTTCTACCCCTATCTTTGGAAAATCATTACAATCAGCCCCCTAGCTTTCTTATCGTCTTCACAAATAGGTACCTCCGCCATTATAGCGAAGGAATCCTACCCTAGCGAGCTTTGAAAGGAGGTTTCTCCTTGATTGCTCAGAGAATCCCTCCCAAAATTGGAAGGGAGATTCTCTAAGTAATCTCCTCCAATCTAAACCCATCTGTGATACATAATTCCTACTCAATCTCTCATGCGAACGCATGAGAGATTTGGGTCTTTTGAAGTTGCCAACTCCAGCGACCCTGCCTTGCTTGGAAGCCAAGCCTCCAAGCACAAATCCTTCTCCATAGACCTATTTAAGACTCCCCAGATTCAACCAAGTCTCCTCAGCTTGAAATTAGGCTGGATTCCCTCACATTCTTCTCTCCTCGCCAGCCACAACCCTCCACAAGCTCCGGTAGCTTCTACCTCGCTCTCTCGTCGCCCAACCACAATACCAGTGGTCGAGTTGTCTTCCTTTCATTCATCCGCGTCGTGTAACACCGGCCGACGTCGCCTCTACCCCGTCTTCGCCACGACCTCATCCATGGAGATCATCATCTTCCCCACATCCAGCGACCATACCAACGTGGGTTCTCTATCCCTCTTCATCCCTTAGAGGTAGGTCTTCGACTCTCTCTTTCTCACACGCACTTTCCCTCTCTTTATTTCCCTAAACCAACCCTCGACGCCACTAATCACCATCACCTTCTCCACCTCTGGCGATACCTCCAGCGAGGTGCCCCCATTGCTCCACACCTCCATCCACCTCGCCAACCACCCTACAACCTCTGCCTCGACTCCCTGATCACAACCCCTCACTCCAATCTCTCCATCGACCACCCAAAAGCACCCCCGAACAAACCCACTCACATGCCCATAGAGAACCCTAGACACGCCACCACAACCACCCACACGTCATGAAACCACGCTCATCACATCTGTCGTGGTCCGACGAAGCTCCCTAAGCTCTCTGACGAGGCCGCGAGGCCGTTTTTGTGTTCCCAGGTTCAGGCACCCCTCCGCCATTGTTGCAGAGATTGAAGCAAGCTTGAAGCTACGCTCCAGGTGCTGCTGCTCCAGGTGATAGTCCCAGGCGACGCGGACCTGAAGCTCGCACGCATCCAGGTTCTCAATTGGAGTCGAAGACCTCAGCTACTGCTACAATTGGAAGCGCCATCTACTGTTGTGCGCGCAAAAGGAAGGTGGGCGGATAGTCCCACCTTGGAAGTGGACGACCGCCTAGAGTCGCATAATATGATTTTGTGTTAGAGGCTTATCGCCTCCAACACTGAGTGTGAGGTCCTCCTCCCCCCTCTCACGGTCTCGTTCGCGACACTGCCCACGCAGACCTGGCCATGACCCATTTACCTAACCTACTCACTCCTCGCTCACCACCCACACCGGTGAGCCTAGACCTGGGTCTCCGTTAGGTCCGATTACCTGAACCGGTTGTGGCTCTGGGAGAGCGAACCTAAAATAGAGAAGAGAGAAAGAGAGGAAAGCTACATAGGGGAAGGGGATTTTGCCTTGGAAAGTTTTTCTCGACACTTAGCCAAATTAGAGAGGAAGAAGAGGAGGTCAGGTAGAAAAGGAAGGAGAAGAGGAGCACTGCAGGGCTTAAGGCAAAGCAAAGAAGGAAGGAGGAAGAAGCTGAAGAAGAAGAAGCTAAAGACAGAAAGAGAAGAAAAGGAAGCTTAAAGCCAAAGACAGAGCAAAAGGAAGAAGAAGACAAAGAAAGCTAAGGAAAGAAAGAAGAGAAAGAAGAAGAGGGCTCGCAAAGGCAAAAGAGAAACTAGAAGAAGAAATTAGAAGGATGTAGAACACAACTTTTAAGATGTCTGATTTTGTAATCAGACATCTAATTTTCATAAGTTCTGCATTATTTTAGTTACAATTATTTTTACTCCTCATATCTCATGCTTTACACTCCTAATTAGATTTTGAGTAAGTATTTTGTGTTCAATTGACATTTATTGTTGAGATTAGTGCGTAAATTCCATTTACTCCCTGTGTTCAACCTCAAAATATATTCGAGTAATAAAATTATATTTGTTTTGAATGCTTTTTCTGCTGTACTACAACGCAACACTTTTAAACACCAATTCAGCGACCACAAACATTTTGGCGTCGTTGCCGGGGAGAAACACGCAATTCACCGCTATTCTCTGCATTATTTGATTATATTTGAGCACTAACTTGCTCTATTTACTTTATTGTGATTTTGCGAGGTATTTCACGAGATCTTCCGTGCAAATCAACCACTCCAAGGTAGGTAACTTCTCTATTCTTCCCTAATCAACCTCCTAATCTTGGGAAGACAAAAAGGAAACAATCAATTAGGAATCACCTGCCTTATTATTCACAGTAATTATCATTTAAAAGGCAAGTTTCCTAATTTGCAAAATTTTTTTCAAATCTCCTTGAAGTTGAAGCGATTCTATTTTAGAGATCCTACCCCAAAATTCCTGTGCCTATTAGAGACTACACTTAAACTATAATCTTCTTGGACTACGCACTTCTTGTTTAAAGCCCAAGGAGAACATTTTGAAAACCAAAGAGGACTTGAAAATAAAATCAATTAGGGTTTCTACATTAAGGTTTTGGAGTGCTAGTTCACACTTGCCTACATAAAAGGAAACAAACCCGCCCGCATTTATATACTACCCAAACCCTTGATTGAAAAGATCTAATCAAGAAATACCCTAAAATCAGGCTCTAAAATCACTTGAACCTTAAAATCCTTGGACCTAATAACCAGAGAATCAAATCAGGGTGATTTCTAGGTCTTGACCTGGAGTCATTCTACCATCTTTAGGGCAAGTCAGGTAAAGTTGGACTACATTGTAGGCCAACCAACCTCCAAATTAGGTCACAAATCAAAACAACTACTAATTCAAGTGAAATCAAAGGCACAAATTAGGACATAAAACTGGTAGACTTAAGAGGTCAAGTTATCCATTCTGGTCTACCTGGACCCTCAGTGACAAGAGAGGTCGGGTGGGGGAAACCTTGTAACCCGTGGGGGCGCTCTACCAAGTAGGGGTCTTTGTGGGACTCTCCCTCTCTAGCTACCCAGGTAATTCTCAGGTGGACGACTTTCTGATCCAGGGGAATCATCTGCCCCGAACCTCTATAGTCATCCAAAAATCTTTGAAGTGCCATGATTGGGTCAACATCACATCCAGTCCCCCATCCCTTCTATTTAGAGCAAACCCACATTTTCATTAGGAATCTTTTCCAGATCAAATCACTTCAATCCAAACCTGAATTTTGATTCTACATCTTGATTCCACCATCTGATTCAAATATGCAGCCAGATTACTTAGGAAGACCATTGAAGAAACCTAAATCACAAAGATCCATGAGAGATAGAATGGATGCCCTTGAATTTTATGAGATTGAATACAAAACCTCAAAACCCGTAGAAGACATTCAGGTTAGTATATCAACAACAACAACCTTCATCATAAACTGTGCCCAATTGTTATTAACAGAAGCAACAAAGGGATCAACCCGGGATATTCTCATAACAGGATACATTGAGATAGAAAAATTGCATAACTTTGAATATCTCCAATGCATGACAAATCCTGTACTTTGGGAAAAACACCAAATGATCTTGAAAAGTGGGAAGAAATGATGAAATTGTTAAAACAAGTTATTGATCAAAAATACTCGTACATGCCCCCAAACACTTAATGAAACATCTTGGACTAATATTGAGGATCAATCTAATTTTCCAAAGCCCAGGTTTGAGGCACAAGGTTGTTATGGATTCCCAACCCAGATGGAATATAACATGTCTGATCTTGAATTAGGTTGGGAAGTCCCAATTGCAGGAGAACACGATTTTGAGCCAACTCTAGAAAACCAAAATCCTGGTTCACCAAGTATAGAATTTCTAGACTTTTATAACAATGAGATTGAATCAGAACCTCTCGAGGGTATAAATTCCGCCCCTTATTCTGATAAGGTGACCCCCGAAGGCAATTCTGACCTAGATTCTAGTAACTCAACCCACACCCTCAGCCTAGAATCTGGATCTAAATCTTATTGGGATGATTACAAGGCCCCATATGACAACGATCAAAGTTTGAATTGAGATTATGATTCTAGGCCTTTGTTTGATGAATGGCCTTCTCCAACATCCTCAGAAATACAGATTGATTTTTCGGAAGTCACACCAATCTACGATACAGAAATCGAGGAGTTGGAAGAGTGGGGTTTTGATTGGGTCTTCCCCACAAGCCAAAAGCCTGAGCCCAGACCCTATAAGGACTCCTTTTTCTACTCAGAATCTACAAATAGGCTAGACCCAAGTTAGGTTGCTAAGTCTACATCTTTTGATTTATTCTATGGTGGAACCTCTGATCTCGAATCAAAATCAAAACATGATTCTCTCAATCTCTCTGACGATTTCAAATCTTACCACGATTTTGGAGAACCATTGTTTCCTGACAACTACAAGCCAATCTACGTCCTCAGCTCACATGATTCATTCTTCGAATCTGACTCAGAGGTCCTTAATCCTGAGATCACTGACTTAAAATCAGGTTCCATTCAGATGGAATCATTTCTTTTCGATCCTCAGGAATCAAAACCAAAAAGTGCTGAGAGTGAATACAATCTAGAATTCGAATCATTTCTTGACTCAGATTTTCTTCATTCTATAAATACTCTATAGGCATTTACCTTCGAATTTGATGGCTACTATGCAGACTCTCTAAATGAACCTACCTTTAATTCCTTTTTAGATGAGCCCTCATACACAAGTCATATCAGTGCCATCTCCTCCACATATATAGAACCTATTCAAACCCATTTTCAAACCCGACATGCAACCGAACTCAATTTCTATTCTGATTCCCCTCTTACTGAGCTGATTTCAGGTGATTCGCCTCCACATCTTTATCGGGTTTTGGACATTCATACCACAAAACATGCCCCATCCTTCTTTGATCACTCCTGTAGGGCTCCTACATCACCCACTGATTCTTTTTCATTTAAGGATCCCTACTCTGATCAGGCTGATTCGACTTAGCCAAACTGTGGATTCACACTTCCGTATCATTCTGAGCTTCACAGCATATGGTGGGTTCCGCATCTCTTGATCTACACTTATCAACCCCCCAAGTTGATTGGGTTTGGGCTGCATCATCAGCCTGTTGATCTAAACAAGCACCTAGTTGGACCAACCAGGCTTTTGATCAAGGTGCTTGTTCTACAAAACTCAGTTGATTTGACCACTCCCTCTCCATACCATTTCCTGCTCGGCTGAAGGCGTTGAATTTAGTGCTTAACGGGAGATAACCTGTCATTCTAAAAACCCGAGATCCTTCTGATTATCCTTCTGTACTTCACATCTATTGCACCCTAAGTTCGATCTTAGAATAGTCAATCCCACCTCTGGTACACGTGCCAGAGCTTGAAATCGTCCGCAACAGTCATTCCCAACCCATTCGCCCACTCGATAAATTCTGTTCTAAATTTCTGAACCGAAACTTGTTTCACACCCTCCGTTTACAATAAGGACATTGCAAAACTTAAGCATGGGGGGTCGTAAAGTGCAAACATACAAAAATCAAAAATTCAGAAGGGTTCTCACAAAAAAAAATCACATATTCCAAAAATACAAAAAAAATAGAAATTTGTGAAAAAGAATAAAAAATTGAGAGGAGAGAATTTTGAGGCCATACAAATCTTGAGGAGAAAAAGGAGAGAAGATAAAAATGTCAAAAAGGATCACAAATTGAAAAGACAAAGAAAAGAGATAGTTATTAGTAAGAAATTAAGGAATTAACTAAGTTCTAGACCATATCAAGAAAAAGAAAATGAAAGGAAAAAAGTGCTAATGAAACACAAAAGAGATTAGTAGGAACTCTAATCTTAGGCCTCTTGGGCTATGACCATAGGCTTAAAAATTCAAGTATCCGCTAAGATCTGGATAGTCCTGAAGATGTTGGGGAAAATGCAAAGCTTAAGTATTAGGTCTAAGGCTTAGGGAGTATTCAGCCTCGTTAACTAACCTCTGGTTTGCGGGACTCGGTAACCTAAGCATCCCAATCCACACACAGTCTGGTTCAGTGTGCTTAAATATCAAAATCACTCAAATGCATTTAAATTGTTCTGAAAAAGTCACCTAGATTAGGAGCGGCCAATAAACACAAGTTGATTTGGATGAGTTCCCAACGCGGAGAGGCAGAAAATTCCCCTCAAATATGTGCAATAACATATCATCTCCTCGATGCTTGTCTCCTAGGATATTTACATATCTTACTGGGGGCATGTAAGCACCCTGTGCTAGTTCAGATGCCATGGGCAACATTATCCCGAAATGTCGATTGCTAGGGTCTGGATTTAGCTACAGAATGCCATGGGTAGGATTATCTCGAAATCTCGAAAGCCAAGGTTCTAGGGGTTGCCATAGGCGGTGCTATCCCGAAGCATCAATTGCTAGGGACCCTTCAAGGATTGATGATGGGGACTAGGAATCTGATACAAACCGTGTTGAGAAGCCAATCCGAAGCTAGAAATAAAAAAGAAAAGAGAGAAAACTCTCCAAATAAAGAAAATTCCTTTGTCTCTCTCTTACAAAAATGCACAGCAAACTGAATTAAGGCTAAAATATGTTACAAGCACGGGTGCTTTAACTGCGGAGTCCAACGAACCTTCGGATAGTTCCTATGGGCCTTAAAAACCTTCGCAACAGACTGAGGCTAGAGTTGGTCAGGTCCAGATCTTGGTTGGTACTTGAGTACCTCTAGGCCTACTATTGGTATTCTAACCTAACCTGCAGAAGAAAGTACTCATCATAGTTTTTTAGCATCCAAAGATTACATGGTCTAGAATCAAAGTTAAAACCTTAAAATTTTGCCAAGGGACTAGCAAAATCTAGGCATGGGGATATGATGGGAACACCATCATTAGCCTTAACTAGCTCATTTTGACCTAATGAAGAGAATAAAAGCTCCTACATAACCTACTTAAGGTCATAATTCACTGCACAACCATTCTAAGAGTAAAATAAGAAACTAGGGTTAAAACTACAATTTTACCATTGCAGTGCAACCACGGGTTTTCTCAAGGGCTAAAACAGGTTAAATGGTCTTTAAAATATAATAAATGGGATGAATCAGACAGAAAAGGGTTTGTGCGTGTCCTATGAATTAAATGACTTCTTGAAATCCTAAAATAGACCCACTTGATTAACCAAGGTTCTGGTCAGGATAAAATTCACCTAAACCCTCTAAAAATCATAAAAAAATATTATCTAGGGTTTAGAATCTTCAATTTGGCCATTGGAACCCATCTTGACCTAGAATGGGATCTTAGACAGATATTTGCCCTAAATTAGGTTTTTGCATAAATTTTCCAGTCAAACGTGGCCAAACCCAAAATCCAACTTCACCATTGGATTCCTTAGGTCAAAATTAGGTTTGTACCAAAATTTGGACCTAAGGGGAACTCATCTTAACCTACTTTCCAAATAGGTCCAGCTTGATTACATTTCTACCCCTATCTTTCGAAACCATTACAGTCAGCCCCCTAACTTTCTTATCATCTTCACAAATAGATCCCTCCGCCATTACAGCGGAGGAATCCTACCCTAACGAGCTTTGAAAGGAGGCTTCTCCTTGATTGCTCAAAGAATCCCTCCCAAAATTGGAAGGGAGATTCTCTGAGTAATCTCCTCCAATCTGAACCCATCTGTGATCCATAATTCCTACTCAATCTCTCATGCGAACGGATGAGAGATTTGGGTCTTTTGAAGTTGCCAACTCCGGCAACCCTGCCTTGCTTGGAAGCTTGGCTTCCAAGTACAAATCCTTCTCCAGAGACCTATTTAAGACTCCCCAGATTCAACCGAGTCTCCTCATCTTGAAATTGGGCTAGATTCCCTCACATTCTTCTCTCCTCGCCAGCTGCAACCCACCACAAGCTCCGATGGCTTCTCCCTCGCTCTCTTGTTGCCCAACCACAATACCAGTGGTCGGGTTTTCTTCCTTTCATTCATCCGCGTCATGCAACACCAGCCGACGTCACCTCTGCCCCGTCTTCGCCGCTACCGTATCCACGGAGATCTTCATCTTCCCCACATCTGGTGACCATACCGACGTGGATTCTCTATCCCTCTTCATCCCTTAAAGGTAGGTCTTAGACTCTCTCTCTCTCTCACATGCTCTTTCCCTCTCTTTATTTCCATAAACCAACCCTCGACACCACTGATCACCATCACCTTCTCCACCTCAAGCAATACCTCCGACGAGGTGCCCCTGTCGCTCCGCACCTCCATCCACCTCGCCAATCACCCTACAACCTCCGCCTCAACTCCCTGATCACAACCCCTCACTCCAATCTCTAAATCGAGCACCCAAAAGCACCCCCGAAGACACCCACTCACACGCCCACAGAGAACCCTAGACACGCCACCACAGCCACCCACAAGTCACGAAACCATGCTCATCACATCCACCGTGGTCTGGCGAAGCTCCCTGAGCGCTTTGACGAGGCCGTGAGGCCGTTTTTGTGTTCCCAGGTTCAGGCACCCCTCCACCATTGTTGTGGAGCTTGAAGTGAGCTTGAAGCTACGCTCCAGGCACTGCTGCTCCAGGCGATAGTCCCAGGCAACGCGGACCTGAGGCACGCACACATCCAGGTTCTCAATTCGAGTCAAAGACCTCGACTGCTGCTACAATTGGAAGCACCATCTACTGCTGTGCGCGTAAAAGGAAGGTGGGCGAATAGTCCCACCTCAGAAGTGGATGACTGCCCAAAGTCGCATAAGATGATTTTGTGTTAGAGGCGTATCGCCTCCAACACTGAGTGTGAGGTCCTCCTCTCCCCCTCTCACAGTCTCGTCCGTGGCACTGCCCACGCGGACCTGGCCATGACCCATTTACCTGACCTACTCACTCCTCGCTCACCACCTACGCTGGTGAGCCTAGACCCAGGTCTCTGTTAGGTCCGATTACCCGAACTGGTTGTGGCTCTGGGAGAGCGAACCTGAAATAGAGAAGAGAGAGAGAGGAAAGCTACACAGGGGAAGGGGGGTTTTGCCTTGGAAAGTTTAGCTCGACACTTAGCCAAATTAGAGAGGAAGAAGAGGAGGTCAGGCAGAAAAGGAAGGAGAAGAGGAGCACTGCAGGGCTTAAGGCAAAGCAAAGAAGGAAGGAGGAAGAAGCTGAAGAAGAAGAAGAAGCTAAAGACAGAAAGAGAAGAAAAGGAAGCTTAAAGCCAAAGACAGAGCAAAAGGAAGAAGAAGACAAAGAAAGCTAAGGAAAGAAAGAAGAGAAAGAAGAAGAGGGCTCGCAAAGGCAAAAGAGAAACCAAAAGAAGAAATCAGAAGGAGAGACAGGCATTGTAGAACACAACTTGTAAGATGTCTGATTTTGTAATCAGACATCCAATTTTCATAAGTTCTCCATTATTTTAGTCACAATTATTTTTACTCTTCATATACTCATGCTTTACACTCCTAATTAGATTTTGAGTAAGTATTTTGTGTTCAATTGACATTTATTGTTGAGATTAGTGCGTGAATTCCATTTGCTTCCTGTGTTTGACCTCGGAATATATTCGAGTAATAAAATTGTATTTGTTTTGAACTCTTTTTCAGCTGTACTACAATGCAATACTTTAAACACCGATTCAGCGACCACAAACACTTGGCCTAAGCATAAGCGAGATAAGTTGATTTCCGATGCCAAATACTACTTTCAGGAAGACCCAAAGCCATTCAAAGTTTACGCAGATCAGGTTATCTGCCGTTGTATTCTAGACAAGTGTACTAGAATTCTGCCACACTTTTTCTTGTGGAGGTCACTTCTCAGGAAAAAAGATGGCAGCCAAGGTATTGCAGAGTGGATTGTATTGGCCGTCTTTATTATGTGACTTATACAACTTATGTAAGTCATGTATCAATTGCCAAACTTTAGGAAACATGACTAGGAAGGACATGATGCCCCTAAACCCAATCCTTGAAGTCGAAATCTTTGATGTTTGGGGCATTGATTTCATGGGACCTTTTACTAATTCATTTGGGTACCTGTACATTCTGGTGCAATTGACTATGTATCCAAATGGATTGAGGCCATCCCGACCTGAACCAATGATCGTAAAGTGGTCATGGATTTTGTAAAGAAGAACAACTTTAGTCGGTTCTGTGTGCCAAAAGCTCTAATTAGTGATGGCAAGTCCCATTTCACTCACAACCAATTTAGGACCTTACTAGCCAAGTATGGAGTCACTCACAGAATCTCTACTCCATACCATCTGCAGACCAACGGACAAGCTGAAATCTCCAATTGAGCAATTAAAAAGATCCTTCATAAGATGGTCCACCCGGATCGGAAGGATTGGTCTACCAATTTGGATCTAGGCCTACTGGACTGCATATAAAACTCCGATTGGAATGTCTCCATTTCGTCTGGTCTACAGGAAATCTTGTCATCTGCCCGTTGAGCTTGAACATAAAGCTTATTAGGCAATCAGAACATTTAACTTGGATCTTGATCGATCTAGACAACAAAGAAAACTCCAATTGACTAAATTGGATGAAATTTGAAATGATGCTTATGAGAGCATGAGAATCTATAAGAATAGGACAAAAGCTTTACATGATAAGTACATCTCCAAAAGAAGCTTTGTCCCTAATCAAAAGATTTGGTTATTTGATGCACGCTTGAAGCACTTTCAAGGAAAAATAAGATCAAAGTGGACAGGTCCTTTCATTGTCAGAAAAGTCTACCCTCATGGAGCTGTGCTTATCCTGGATCCCAAGACCGACAATGAGACAAAGGTGAATGGTCAGAGATTGAAGCCTTTTATCACGCAGAACTGTGATCCCATTCCCGATGATCACATCAACCTTCTGGAATCTTCTTAAAGTTGAACTGAGTCTGGCAAATGACGTTAAAGTTAGCGCTAGCTGGGAGGCAACCCAGTACTCTGTACAGGTAGCTCTGCATCCTCTACATCCATACTAACCTAGATTAACAAGCATAGTCAGGTCATATCACCTCTTCTTGCTTATTATATTTTGATTTTTATGCATACATTTCAATGAGGGCATTGTAATGAATAGGCATGGGGGAGTGGACATTGCATGTCTTATCTTTATGTCTAAAAAAAAATTGCAATTAGGCATAAGAATTTTTATTAAGGTTTTATTAGAGATTTATTCTTAAGTTGATTTCTGAGTTTAGAATCCAGTATAATTTCACACTTACACATAAAATTTGCAATGGATCCTTTGTGAAGACCGATAAACATCTTCAGTTTGTCGAGACGAAGCAATGCTTCTTCTCCTGAACCCTTGGACAGTAATTAGGGAGTCAGGCAAACTATCTTCTAGCAGATCCACCAAACAAGTGTGAGGTGAGAGTAGAAAGTCTACTAGTGCTCTAAGGCTAGTATGAGGAATCTTAGCTTTTGGATAATTAAATAATGATACTTAAAGTTAGGCATAGTTTTTGCTCTCAGTTTCTACGTACAAGTTCTTAGTATGAATATTTTGAGAGCCACCAAATAAGGCAATTACGCAGAGAGCAGGTTCTGATAAAACTAGTACCAAAGTGGATGGTCACGACTGTCCTTTACGGAATCCTCAGCTGAAGGAGGGTATTAATGTCAAGATTAGAAATACACTGTCCTATCCATTCCCTTCTCGGTGCTGAGAATAGGCACTTCCACCAAATAAGCCACCCGATATCCACTTGAACACCCCTAATCCTGAATAATGCCTTGTAAATAAAAGTTTGTATGCTATACTGCACTGCGTTAGTAGATATTTGGATTCGAAAAAAAAAACAAAGAGAGAAAAGAAAAGAAACAAAAAATATATATACATAAAAAAAAATTAGAAAGAAGGAAAAGGCAGAAAAGAAAAAAGGAGAGTTTATAAGTGTTTTTAGAATTTATTTCAAATGTAATGAGGCAACAACACCTACCACCATCACGATCCACCAAATACAGCCTTGACCTACTCTTTTGTACTTCTGGCCGCCTGAATACCGGCTGAGGAATTCTGACTTAGTCATAGAGTTATCAGAACCTAATCAAAGTGTTAATACCAAGAGAGACCACCAAATATACTGATAAATATGGTGAGATTGTGAGCTCAAAAAGAAAGAAAAGAAAAGATAAGATAAGAAAAAGAAAAAGAAAGAGAAAGAAAGAGAGAGAATGAGTACAAAGGAACTAAAGAGAGCACAGTTTCTCCACCTCTCTTTGAGTTGAATTATTTAATAATTTGGAAATCTAAGTTCCAAAGTACTAGTCTATATATAGCACCAGATGAGTGTGAGCCACCAAATACAAATCTATTTGACTCAGAAATCTTCTACCTAAGCCAAAAATCAGGGTTGAATTTACATATTATCTTATAACCCCGAGGGGAGAAGTCTATCTATCCCAATAGATTTTTACTAAGGGTTAAGTATGAGCTTTAAATGTAGATTGACTTTTCACTTGGATCCGTTACATAGGCTACAACAAAACACTCACGATTATCTAGATTACTAAAACTTCGAATGAAAACAAAGGATATAAACCTTTAGTCAAACTCTTGATTAAAATTACTCATGTACGACCACTTTGCATTTAGTCATGTACTTGCTAGGGACTAGCAAGATTTAGGCATGGGGGTGTGATTGCACAGCAATCATGCAACCTAAATCACCTAAATTAAGCTAGATCTTAGCATAACTTAGGAGTAAGGCATTCATAGGCAATGTAATTTGCACAATAGTCAGTTTATTAGTCAATCAGATAGTATCATCATTTTATGTACTAATGAGAGATGATTTTAATCGCAGATAAGTTGAAGTTGCAGATGTTAGATCAGATAGGACAGATCTGATCAGAACAACTACAGGGGTCCAACGCTTCCGAAATTGTCACAATCAAACAACCAGAGAATCATGTGTAGTCCATAAAAGAATGGAGATCATGGAGCCAAAGGACAAAGATCCAAGCCTCAGATGAAGAACCCAACTGCACGGATGGATCCAGATCAACGATCGTAGTCCAATGGCACAAAAATCAACTCAATTGGAGGTGTACAGCACCAGATACAAGGAAAAGAAGATGGATGGCCATGATGGCAACACGTGGTGGCATCACAGCCGCCCCCTCATCGCCGCCCTATCTAGGAAGGCCACCCTCGCATGCTGTACGACCACAAGCACGCCATGTCACCCATCCAGCCACACCTCATCAAAGGAAAGAAAATCTTGACCGTTGGATCTTCATCCAACAGACGAAAAAAAGTTTCCTTAAAACAAAAACACAAGTTGGATGCGTGGCACAGCGGTGAGCATGCTCAACTGCAAGCGCAAGACGTGCGTTCGAGCGGTGCTGCACGAGGAATTCGGAAGGCGGTGGCAAGCAGGTGCTATCGCCCGTTAGATGATGATCCGAGTGATAGGAGGCGAATGCGTGGCGCGACCGAAGCACCCCGCGGCATCACATGCATTCTCAAGTGCTAATTCAATGCAAGTGGCGATCAGACGGCTATGAATGATGGGCGCACGATTTTGAATTCACGAGAGCGTGCGAGAAGATAGATAAGCGTGCTACTAGCGTTGAAGAGGGCGTGAGGAGCGAGCGCGGTCGTCCGATGGAGATCCAAGGGATGTGGGCACGCCACGTGTCATCCGGAGATTAAATCTGAGCAATAAGAAGGCTTTTGAAATTATTTTGAGGCCACATCTGACACATTGATCTCCCGATCAGCGAATCTGATCAAGTAAGAGTTGCATGAGATGAAGGGGTTAAATACCCATTTTGCCCTCAATAAAAGATATAAAAAAAGGCCAGAGCCCCCCCCAGTTGAAGGCATCTCTAGATACAACTCTTCCACCTTCCTCCAGACCAAAGCTCTCCGTCCCTCTACAACTCCGCTCCGACCTCCGTCCAGGTGCTCTGGATCTGAGGTGCTGCGGCACCTCACACAAGCATCCTACAAGCAGTGTCGTCTCTCTGCCACTTTCTATCTCTCTCTC
Organism: Thalassia testudinum; assembly: GCA_037157565.1. Classification (NCBI taxonomy): domain Eukaryota; kingdom Viridiplantae; phylum Streptophyta; class Magnoliopsida; order Alismatales; family Hydrocharitaceae; genus Thalassia; species Thalassia testudinum. Next base: position 156,206,178 of record JAZHRO010000031.1, read on the forward strand.
TCTATCTATTTATCTATCTATTTGTTTCTAGTGGCATTCTCTATTGTGAAAACTCTATTTTAATTGCAAAAAAATTATGATCTTCTGAATGCATATATCTAATTCCTATACATATATAAATATCTGTTTAGAATAAGTTCTATTGAAAAGCTTCTATATAAATTACGATTGCCTCCCTGCGAACGACCCGATACTCACTGGTTTTATAAATTTGTTTGTCATCGTGTTTTCGCACTATACTACAACTAAATTAACTTTTCAAACACGAACTACACACCGAACAGTGCCTTATGTCCACACTTAGCCAAATTTTCACCAACTTAACCCATTTACTCTCTTCAATTATAAAAATTAGGTTTTTAATGGGCGACCCAAGCTCGTTCGGGGATACACAGCACCCTAATGGGTGGGACCAGACCCTACTTGAGCTCGGGTCTAGTTTATTTAAGGTGGATTTTATTTATTTTCATCAATGCCTAGTGCCAGGCCCAATTAGTCCCACACAAATCCACTCCCACACTCGGGCCCATGCACGCACATAGGCACACACACCCACGCACAGGCACGTGCCTATGCACGCACCCACACACATGCTCAATTCATTTTGTGCCTACGCTGACGATCGAGGAGGTCTCAGCACAAAAATAACTTATACTAAGTCGCGTGCTCCAGAACTCCTGATGTGGGACTATGTTCAACCCTTCCAGACCAATCTTCACTTGAAGATTCCAGCCGACTCAATGGCTCAAATCAATCAATAAAAGGCTCAATGGAGAGCTGTTCAAATGCTCTATCTGATTCACGTATCACTTTGATGCTCAGATCCAATCTGGTCGGTCAATTTGATGGATGAACCACAGCTATCCGCCATGCTTGCAGAAGCCAGCAAGAGGAGAAATCAGGTCTAGTGACCTAGAGAGAGTCTTTTGACCTTATCTGAAGGTTTGGAAGACTTCAATGAGTAACTTCACACCTATTGGAGAAGGAAGTGACGGTCCAAGAGCTTCAGAAAGAAGAAGCTGATGAGCTTCAATCTTAGGTTCAAAGCTCGGATCTGAGCTCGAAATTGCATAACAGAGAGAGAAAGACCTTGGCTATAGATTTGAACAAACTTAAGAAGTTAAAAACAACTGATCTAGATACGAATTTGCTTTAAATCTTGACATAAACTCTAAGGAACAGTGTTGGGTTCGAAAATGACCCAAACTGCATAGAAGATATAAATTCATCTAAACCTCAATATAACTTATTAAATTCAATCTTAACAAACTATGAATCATCCCAAGATTCTAATCGACCTATTAAATCATTGAATTAATCCTTTAAGCACCCTCTTGAACTCAAGTTTGACTATGATAACTTCAAGGTTGACTTTTGCATCCAAATCCTCTCTGATTAAATTAATGACCCAGATGGGTTCACTTAATCCTCAAGAATTGATCTAACCCTTGAAATTAGGATTTTGAGGGTTCAAATAATGCCAATAGGCGCTGCTGCCTGGGCCTAAAATAGGTTTGTTCGATAGAGAGACCTAGAGGTTCCTAATCCAATCTAAAAGCCTATGTGGATTCTCAGTAAGCTCCTCATGCTTTAGGATCAAATTCCATGCTCTAAACCCTAGTATTTTAGCCTCTCCAACTCCGTCGAAGTTGAAGAAAATAAAGCTCAATAGGAAGATTTAATCATTAAAACACAATTCTAGCTACTAGAATCTCATCCTTAGACCCTAATCAAGTGATTTGGAGCTTCACGAGGAGCTTCAATGGCTGAAGCTACGAATTTATCTCACCAGAGCTCCGATGAACTCAGAAATGGATGCAGAAGTTAAAATCTCAACAGAACAGACCAAGAATGGCCTCAACATGTTCCTAAGGTTGCAAGGAACCTTAAGAGGATGATAGACGCCTCAATTGAAGAACTTAACACTGAATTCATCAAGAATTCAGTGGAATCACATCTTGAGTTCGACAGAACTAAAGAACTAATCTCCCTCAAAATTAAATGACGGAAACACTTCAGTAAGATGTGGCGAAGGTGATGATATGATTAATTAGGCAAATACACTCCTCTGACCTCGCCATTGATAGCAGCTCAAAGGTTGAAATGTGAATTGGGCGTTTCTAATATAGGCATTAATTTAACTAATTGATAAGTCAAACGAGGCCCTTAAGTGATGACAAGGCGAAGGAGGGCCCTAATGAGTGTGTTCTAAGCTCGAAGGCCTCTGCTGTGGACAGCAGAGGTCTCCGATGAAGGTGGAGGTGGTCTAGGCGGTAAAGCTGCTAAAAATGAGGGAAAAGAAGTGGAGTGTGATAATGAGAGGTAGAGAAAGGTGTATAGGTGTTTGAAATGGTGGAATGAGGTTCGAAGAGGTCGGAATTGGCCTTGCCGGAGCTATAGAAGGAACACTGAAGTTAAGCTACACTAAGCTAACCTACCTATCTAAACTATCCCTAACTAACACTATCTACTCTATGATTACCTAGATGAAGTGAGGGGGAGGGATCTCCGTCGATAGTTGTGTAATGGAGGACGAAATAGAGGGTTCAAGGAAGATCTCCGGCGAGAAAGGAAGCAGAGAAAGAGAGTAGTGGTGTGCTCCCAATCCCTGTCATGGCCGCGGAGAGGAAGAGGGGGTGAGGGAGGCGAATGCCTCTAGTGGAGACACTCTAATAGAGAGGTGAGAGGTCGTCAAAGTTGGTTGGACGAATAGCCTATCATCGGTTTAGTGGGGGAAGAGGGAAGGGAGCCCACCCTTGAAATACAAGGGGTGGAAGGGTTTAAATAGGTTGTGGTGGTGGTAGAGGGGGTTGTACCTGGATGCTAAAGAGTCTAGGTTCAAGGTAACCACCGACATCGTCTCTAATGCTGGTGAAGTTAAACTCAAACCCCAATTAGGATTAGAGCTTCATCCACACCATCAGGTGGAAAGGGGAGAGTGAGCTGAAGCTTTGGAAGCTTGGTGAAGAAGTTCTGATGGTGGATGGGCGGTGATCAAAGGGTGCGGTGACTGGCTAATGAGGACCGTCCAGTGTGAGGAGGAAGAAGAAGAGAAAGAAGATAGGTTATGCTCATAGGGACCCAAATGAAAAATAACTTAAGGACCTAAAAATTCATAAAAGGACTCGATTGAAATGATTTCTAAGGACCATAATGTAAACTGAGGCATTTTAAGTTTAATTTAATTTAATTCTTTTCCAACTTTTTATATATAATTATAAATTAGATAAATATTATATAAATGCATTGAATTTATATTTTTGACTCATTTAACTTTATTTATTTAATTAATTAAGTTACTTAAGTTATTACATACTTAGAGTTAAATATTTGTAATGTTAAATTAAATATTAATTAAGTAGCTAAATATTTATAATTCGAGTCTAAATTATTATTTAAATTATTAATAACATTAATTGACATTTAATTTAGTATTATTAACTTATTTTATGGTCCTTTAATATATTGTCCCTTATATTATAATTACACCCTAATAAAGCACATTCCTAGCTAATTAACTAGGGAAACTAGTTAATTAGGGGTATTTAAGAGCCATGATGAGCCTCTCATCAAGTTATGGCAGAGCTTTTGGAAATCGTCGCGGGTGTTTTGGTGGTCTATGGTAGTCGCACGGCTTCGCCGGAGCTTCACCGACGCTAGGGAAGATGGAGGTGGTGCAGTGCAACGAGTGGTCGACAGTGAGGTCTAAACAATTAGAAATGAAGAAGAGAGGGAGAGAAAGAGATTGAGAGGGGTTAGGAGTTGAGACAGAGGAGGAGACGACCGGCTGTGGTTGACTGAAGTCGAAGAAGGCGAAGTTGACAGTGATATGACGGCCAGGAAAGAGAGGTAAAGAGCACCCAATCTTTGGCTGGACTTAGTCGCGATGAAGAAGGAAGGAGCTTGGTGCCTCCAATTTGATTGTTGGAGGTATGGAAGAGGGGAGGATAGAGAGTCGTCGAAGTTGGGGTCGGGGATGGCCAAAGAGGAAGAAGAAGAGGGTTTCAAGCCTCAAACCGAGCTACGGAGGACGGTCAAGGGTCGAGGGCTATTTATAGATCTCCATAATGAGCTTTAAATGAGGAAAGTGGCTTGATTTGGCTGTGGTTCTTGGAAAAAACATCTCCAAATTCATCGAGCTCGCTTGAGCTCTAAGATGCGATTGAGGATCCCAAATCTAGTCCAAAGGATTAGGCAATCTCTTAAGATCAATCCCTCCAAATTTGGAGGGATTTAGTCTTGATTTGAGAGAGAAATCTCCTCGAGAACCTCGGCCTGAGGTGCGTTCCCACCACCAATGGCGGGAGGGACCTAAATGAATAAAATGACAAGAAGTTAAGGACCCAAATGTAATAAATCCAAAGGTTATGGGACTTGGATGTAAAGAATAAAGATTTTAAGGACTAAATTGCAAACTAGGTCAAGATGGACTCTGACCCAAATTTTGGCCTTAACCTAATTTGGACCCAAGGAATCTAATGGTGAACTTTGATTTGAGTTTTGACCACGTTTGGCTGGGCAATTTGCACAAAAGCCCAAATTAGGGCAAAATCTCATCTAAAACTCAGTTCTAGGTCAAAATGAGTTCAGATGGTCAAACCAAGGGTACCAAACCTCTCAAAATATTTTTCTATGAATTTTAGGATGTTTAGATGAATTTTATCATGACCAAAACCTCTTTAATTTAAGCAAGTTGATAATTAGGATTTTATGTACTGTTGCGATTCTCGAAATGCATAAAACCCCATTTTTGTCAATGTTGACCCACTTTTTGGACTTTTGAGCTCATTTAACCTCTGAGTGACCCCATGGTTAATCTATGTCTGTGATGTGCTGTTAAAATTATAAAATTAACCCTGATTCCCAGTTCTTTTCTCAAATCAAAATGATACAGATTTATAACCCTTAAATGATTAGGTAGGAGCTTTTATCAATCAAACCTAACTAAATGTGGCTAGTTAGGGCTCATGATGGTGTTCCCATTGATTACGCAGCAATCATGCAACCTAATATACCTTAATTAAGTTAGATTCTACCATAACTTAGGAACAATGCTTGCATAAGCATCACAATTTGCATAGTAGTTAGTTTGATACCTTTATAGATAACACTGCCATTTTATGCTCTAAAAGAGAGATGATATTAATTGCAGATGATTCGGAGCTACAGATGATAGATCAGACTGTACAAATCTAATCAGGACGACGACAGGAGTCCAATGCTTCCAAAATCGTCTTGATCGGACACCCGTAGCATCACATACACCCCATAGAAGAACAGAGGCCAAGGAGCAAGATAACAGAGATCCAACCTCAGATGTCAAATTCGACCGCACGAATGGATCCAGATCAACGATCACAATCCAACGATGTAAAGATCAACTCGATCGAAGCTCTATAGCACCAACTACAAAGGTGGAAATATGAACGGCCAGGATAGTGCCACATGGCATCATCCTAGCAGCCCCTCGCCACGCCCCAATTAATGAAGGAGAAACAAGGGTTGTTGGATCGTCATCCAACATCCACAATGTGCCTACATAGCCACTCCAGCCATGCCTCATGAAGGAAGATTAAGCTCAGTTGTTAGATCTCCATCCAACGGTTAATGACAGCTGCACACGAAATGGCAAGCATAACAATCCATGCGCGTAGCACAGTAGAGAGAGCGCCTATGCAATTGCAAATGACATGCATTCGAACCGCCTGGTGCATGAAATTAGAAGGTGGTAGAGCGCGGATGAAATCGCACTATTGGAACTCCAATCAACGGTGCGAAGGCGGAGGTGTGGCGCGCTGATGAGTGTCAAATGGCCATGCGCGTAATCACGCACAACCAAACGCACGCGCGCGATAGGAATTCAAAGGCAGTGGGAGTAGTGCTTTTAAGTAGTCTAATCGCGAGATTGAACAACTGAGGATCGAGCACAAAGAGATTGCGCTATTTCAGCATCTGTGGTTGAAGCGCAAAGGAAGTGCAGGTGAGCGCGAATCAAAGCCATGCAATTGGGGATCAATGGTGCTGAGCACGCCACATGTCAGCCAGAGGAGAGACCCACGTGTATAAGGAGTTTAGGAAGGTTGTTTGAAGTGTGATCTAATCCATTGATCTCCCAATCGATGGATCTAATCAACCCAAGGTTGTTGCATGATTTTGGGGGCTTAAATGCCTACTTTGGCCCTCATTAAAGCTATAAAAAGAGCCCCATGGCCCCTAGTTGAGAGGCAACTCCCACCAGACAGATCTCCAGCCTCTCTCTCTACAACTTCTCTCCGGTCTTCTTCCTGGCACCCTGGATCTAAAGTGCTGCCGCACTTCTCACAAGCATCCCACAAGCGACTCCATCATCTCCACCACATTCTCTTCTCCTTTTCCTCCTCCATAGTTTATTCTTCTGTTTCATGTTATGTAATTACATTAGATTTATGAGACATCCTCTTAATCAATAAAATGTTTATCCGATCACATGAATGCTTGTCTATATATACATATATAAATATATAAATATTTGCTTAGAACGACTTTCTGAAAAGCTTTCACATAAAAATTATATTTTGCCTCCATGCAAACGACTCGGTACTTACCGAAAAATCTATAAATATAATTTGTTTTGATGTGATTCGCAACTACAATGATAGAAATAATCTTTAACGCATTTTGCAGTCAAACACCCATTACTTCCTTGCAGTTGAAGTTGAGAAACAGGTCTTCTCCTGTCATGTGCTTCGAACAACCGCTGTCCATAACCCATCTTCCTTTTCCTTGGACCTATCATTGGTTTACATCTGTAAGGTCCTGTATTTCTTCTTACGGCTACAAGATGTCCATCTTTTGGTTGGTGGAAAGTCCATTTAGAAACTTTATTTTTCCTTCCTTAGAGTGTCCTACAAAACAGGATTCCAAAAGTCTTTTTGGTACCTATTTTTTTTTGGGTTCAGATTTGTTAGCAGGTGCCTATTTAGGCATGGACCTATTCTTAACCTTAGGACTAGAGAAAATTTGTGTGTCAGTTTGTGAAGTGGATGCTTCATAATCATTATTAGGAAATGTAGCCTAACCCAAATCTAGTAGTGGTTTGGGTTGGTGTTCCTGTTTGGGCAAAATCGTCATTGTTTAAGGAATGCATGTAGTATAGGACAAAATCACTCAAATCATTTAAATTTATAAACTCAGATTCAGAAAGTGGAGCCCGAGGTCATTCGCAGGGAGAAAATGTGGAACTCACACATTAATCTTCATTTAAAATAGATGAGCACAATCAATTGAGTATAATAACAGATATTCAATGAATACAACTTCTCAAATTGATAGTTAATAACAATCATCAATATCTCAAAGAATCATAGGGTAAAAAGAAATATAAAGACAAAACAATGGTGATTTAAATCACTAATTATCCATCTTAATTAAGCATATACCCAAATATTCACATTATTCAACAGCATTCTCAATCAACTCAACTTAAGTACTTAAATAGTTCAACAGTGCCAGCATCAACCTTTCAAATGACAGAAATAAGGCATCAAACTCCTTAACAGATCAACAGAGCACAAGCACAAGGCTCTTGAGAGAGCCTTCTCTTCTAAGCCTTCTTCTTTTCTCAAGCCTTCAAGTACAGGCTTTTCTTTCTTCAAAGGCTAAGTATAGAGCCTCTCTTCCTTAGCACGGGGCCAAGCATTTCAGAGCAAAACCCACCCCTTCCTCTCACAGATCTCTTCTCCCCTCTTCTCTCTCAGACCTGGGGCTAATCGGGCATGTACACAGGTTATCGAATCTGGGCAAGGGACCAGGCTCACCAGGCATGAGGTGAGCGAGGTGTGCGAGAGTGGGTGAGCGGGGTCTCAACCCCCGGTGACTTGGGTAGTAGGATCTCTTCACAAAAACATGATATAGTGCTGCAACTGGTTGTGGATATACGATGTGGGACTAAACGTCCCCTCCTTTCTTCTCATGCAGCAGCAGGTGCAGGTTGCTGCAATTGCATGCTACTACAAGATGTTTCCACTTAATTGGTGCTACAGCTGGTTTCACAGCTTACTCTCGCATCATCAAGAAGTGGAATGACAACTGATGGTGATTGGAGCACTACAAGTAGGAGCGAAGATGGACGGTGATTGCAGCAGCTCCGATGAGGGTACCTGCAAGCATGAATACAGGCTAAAAGCCCCGGTTAAAAAGCTCAAAAGCTTCGTTGAAGCATGACGAAGGTGGTGGCAGTTCCGTGTGGTGTGGGAGTGTGTGTAGTGGCCTGGCAAAGTCGACGAAGAGGTGCGACGATGGGTTTGTTCGATGGGTGGTTTGGGTGATCAATCCCCTCAATTTCTTGAGAGGTTTTGGTCGTGGAGGTTCGGCGAGGGTTGTGGGATCGGTGGCATGGCATTTGGTGGTTTGTGGAGGGCGGACAGCCTCACCGGAATTCAGTCGAAGCGGAGGAAGATAGTGCGGTGGAGGCCGTATTGGTGGTTAAAACAGAAGAGGAAGGAGATGTTCTTAATCTAGAGAGGGAGAGGAAGAGTTTGGGATTCTAGCTAATGGTTGAAAGGGAGGGAGAGGCGCTGGCTATGATTGGCCGGCATTGGAAATGATGAATCCTCCGGTGAGGGAATGGCGAGGAAGAAGAGGACCTAGAAGCTCCTGATTTATCCGTCGAGTAGCGGAAGAAGGAGATGAAGACGATCCCTCTGCCTATGGTATGTGGCAAAGGGCGACGAAGGGGGTTAGAGAAGACTCGCCGAAGCTGTGGCGGAGGCGGTCGGAGAGAAGAATATTTGAAGAATTGAGCCCTGAGCTGAGCTAAGGATCAAGGCTTTGCAACGGGGAAGCTTTTATAGAGCTTGGGGCAAGCTCTGAACAAGGAAACAAGCCTAAATTGACTTGTGCTTAAAGCACAAGAGACCCATGACTTTTGTGTGTTCACATGACCTAATCCATGCAATTCAAGAGCCAAGATCTATCCCAATCTCTTCTTCATAGTATGAACATCAAACCCACCAAATTTAGTGGGATTTGATGATGATTTGAGTGGGATTGGCTGCAGTCAAAGCCATCCTGGAGGTTGGTTGACCTCCAATGGCAGCAGGGGCTATTCTTCAAAAAAGGTGACAAAGATAGGGATTGATATGCAAGGATTTTTGAAAGTTAGGGGCTTTGATGTGAATAATAGAGTTTTAAAGGACTAAAATGCAAACTAGGTCAAGATGAACTTTGATTAGACCTAAAATTTGGTACAAACCTGGTTTGGACCCAAGGAATCTGATGGTGAAGTTGGATTTCAGTTTTTACCAAGTTTGACTGGGTAATTTGCGTAGAAACCCAAATTAGGGTAGAACTCTATCTATGACTCTATTTAAGGCCAAATAGGTTCATATGATCAAATCAAGGATGCCAAAACTCAAGAAATATTTTTCTATGACTTTTAGGAGGTTTAGATGAATTTTATCCGGTCCAAAACCTCTATATTTTAAATGGGTCTGAAATTAGGGTTTTAGGTCTTATGTGGTTCTCAAAACGCGTGAAAACTCGTTTCTGTCTATACGGACCCTCTTATTAGACATTAATGCTTATTTGACCATCAATTGACCCTTGGGAAACCCCATGATTACTCTGCATTCATAATATGTTGTTAAAACTGTAGAATTAAACATGTTTTAGTGTTCACTTCTCAGAATGGATATGCATGGAATTATGACCCTCAGGCGACTATGTAGGAGAATTTGTTACTTGATTTGACTAATTAAAGCTAGTTATGGCTCATGATGATGTTATCATCAGTGCCTAATGGTTTTTCTAGGTTGTCTCTTCTTTTAGTAAACTTTGCTAGATCATTTACAAGAGCAACAGACTTTTGTTTTAGTTTTCCTAATTCTATTTGAAGTAAGTCAACATGAGCTTTAAGAGTAGTGATCTCTTGAGTGAGTTGTTAATTTAGAGATCCAGCATTGTGTCCTAAATCTGTTTCTTCATCTAGATCTTTTGTTAATTTCTTATTGTCTACTTTAAGTGCTTTAGCTAAATCATGCAGCTCATAGAATGCTTCTAATAATTCATCAAAAGTGAAAAAAGATACCTCAACTTTGATCGCCATTAGACCTCAAAGTACTTCTTCACTTGATGTGTCTTCACTTTTCTTTTCTGAGCTTATGTTGCTATCATCCCAGGTTACTTGCAGAGCCTTCTTTGCTTCATGCTTGAAAGGATTTCTGACTTTCCTCTTTTCGACTTCCTTCCTAAGTTGAGGGCATTCTTTTCTCATGTGCCCTTTCTTCTTGCAATTGTAGCAGATAACTTGGTTTTCTTATGGTTCTTCCTTTTTTTTCTTCCAACTCTTCTTGTTCTTCAAGAATCCTTTGAATTTTCTAACGAGTAAGGTTATGTCTTCCTCATCTTCATTTTCTGATTCTTCGGAGTCAGTATCAGCTTTTAGAGTGAGGTCTTTCTTCTTCTTGCCTTCTCCTTCATGTTCTTTCATGTTCTCAAGCTGAACCTCATAGGCTGTTAAGCTACCTATAAGATCATCCAACTTTAGCACAGAAAGATCCTTAGATTCCTGAATAGTTGTTGTCTTGGTTTCCCAATCACTAGTCAAAGATCGAAGAATCTTTCGAACCAATGCCTCATTTGTGATCTTCTAATCCAGATTTCTTAAGGAGTTGATAATATCGGTGAATCTGGTGTACATCTCCCTCATGGTTTCTCCTTTCTTCATACGAAAGAGCTCATATTTTTGGGTAAGGAGGTTGATTCGAGTTTCCTTGACTTTTGAAGTTCCTTCATAGGTAGCCTCAAGAGTGTTCCAGCTTTCATATGTCATTTTGCATGCTAAGACTCAATTGAATTCATCCTTGGACAAACTACAGAAGATAGCGTCCATGGCTTTAGCATTGTATGTAGCAATCTTCTTTTAGTCTGCATTGATCTCAACACCTTCCTTCTTTTCTGATCGCGTATATTTTGATGTCACATCACATATTCATAATCCATTGATTCCAAAAGGATCTACATTCTGGTCTTCCAAAATCCATAGTATTGGTGCAAGGGCACCATGATCATTAATTTTGATGATAAAAAAACACGTGTTATCATTTGCATTGAATTTATAAGTTTCAGGAGAATGCAAATGGACTCAAGTATGGAGGAGGAGCTCAAGCTCACATCCATGGTGGATTATAGGAACTTGATGAAGGAGAAGGAGCTTCACTTGGAGCAAAAGTTTGAAAAAGGACGGAGATGAAAAATAGGATAGATACTTTATTCATGTATTCATTTGTTGTTTCTTTTGCTCTTTATTTTTGTCTAGATTATATGTTAAAGATCCTCAAAGTAACTAAACTATAGCCCTAGGAACACTTACTCTACCCTATGATACTTAGGCTTTTCATAGAGAACTTAGAAAGCCAAAATAGGCATCAAACAGCCTGATCAGATATCCAAACTGAAAATCAGACGTCTAATCGTAGACTTTAAGACGTCTGACTATTTGATAAGACATCCAAACGCTTAGGCTGGACATAGTCCTTTCTGTCTGTTAATCTCGAATGACCAACCTTCAGTCCAGACATCTTAAAAGACGTCTGATGACCTTGCCAGACATCCAACTAGAGGACCTTTGGCTTGTTAGATCTAATCTTAGAGGGTTAAACTTTAATCTGACTTACATTCACTTTCAGACATCCGTAGTGTATCCCAGACGTCTGATAAATAGACGTTAGGCTCAATCTATCCCCAAATCACTTTTGTCAGTGATTATAGCCGTTTGAGCCTCGGAAAATCCATTCCCACAATGATTTGTGTTTCCATATGATATAGACACATCCATTTAGGTTAAAATGCCTATTTATGCATGTCTCTAGGCTTAGATATGCATTCCATACTATAAATATTGCATAACATACACCATTTTGCATTTAGAATAGTTTGTGTATATTTTAGGTTAATTGTGTCCTTTTATGGCCAGGAGAGAAGGAGATTTAATTCGAAGCGTTGGATTGATGATCCGACCATACGGATCTGATCAGGACGACGATCGAAGTCCAACGCCTCTGAAGTCGCCTTGTTCGGAGTCCCGTAGCACCATATGCAATATGAGGAAAATCAACGACCGAGGGACTAGGTGATGCAATTTTGAGCTTCAAAGCAGAAATCCAACTGCACGGATGGATTCGGGTCGACGATCACAGCCCAACAGCATAAAAATCAACTCAATCCAACCTTTGTAGCAACCCCTACAACAGAAAGAAGATGGACGGCCTAGATCGCACCACATGGCGCAACCCAGGATGCCCATGTGCATGCACGTGCCACTGCACGGGCATAGCAGTGCAAACGAGCGTGCATGCGCAAAGGCACGCACACGTAGCAGCACAGCGGGCGCGCATGGGCACCCGGAGGCAGCAGCAGCGCGCGCGGGTGGGTAGCGTGCGGAGGCGTATGACATAGGTGCGCGGAGCACGCGCCAGCGTAATGGCAACATGGGCGCATGGCTATCTTCAGTGATGTTTGTGGCGAACCTTCAACGACATTTATGACCGTCACTAAATGTCCTGTATACGAAATTGATCCTTTCCTCCACTATAAAAGGACCCCTACCCCTCCCATTCTTCTTCATCTCTTCCTTTCTTCTCCTCACCACCTCCAAGGCTCTAGAGAACTCTTGTCCCAAGCCCAGAATGCTCCTCAAGAGTAGAAATCAAATATTTTTCCCCACCTCTCATCCCCCTTCGTGGAGCATCCCGTGGCCATCTTCTCACCTCCCTTCAGGAAGAAGATCCTCGCCGCAACGTTGTCTTACCCCGCCCTCCATTTTCCGGCTTCACCCTCATTCGTCCCGCTCCTCACCACCTTCCTCCAAGTCATCCTCCAAGTGACCTTCGAGGGGGATTCTTCTCATCTCCATCTATCTTTTTTCTAGTGTAGTTTTTCCCAATATCATAGTTGTAGAAACACTTGCTGAGATATATGTGATTGTTTCTCTCTCTCTCTTTTATATTTTGCAAGTAGATTAGTTAAATAAGAATTCATCGACCTAATATCTTGCTTGCTAAAAATACCAATAAAATTAGAAATGATAAACAAAAACAAATAAAAAACGAAACGCGGATTTTCAAAACCAAACGTTCGCCTCCCCGTGTTCGACCCGGGACTCACTTTTCGTGTTTTGGTTATAAATTTTATCTGATTAACGGATTTTCTCGCGAATCGAACTATGATGACTGGTTTTCCAAACCCGAACCCTTTCCACGTGCGAATCCACCGCTATCATTTTGGTACTGTTGCCGGGGAGGCAACGCTCTTTGGTTTTTTCTCTCATTTTCTCTTATTACTTACATATTTTTCTAACCTATCTTTCTTCTTCAATTTATTATCTTGCAGAAACCCAATCAAGGAGCCGAAGGCAGTAGATTGGAATAAAGTGCGGGTAGAGACATTTGTAAGTTATTCCCCCCACCCACCCACTAGATTTCCATTCCATAACCTAATAACTCAAACTCAAATCAACTTAGGTGCTTGCAAAAACCCTAGGTTAGATTTGATTATTTGATTGTCACTTCGCCTCACCTTACCCACCTACATATATTAAAAATAAAAAAAATACTCTTCTCTTGTTGGATTTAATTAAAAGAGACACACTTAACACCCACAAATTCTCATCCTAAGGTGCACAATCACTTTGATTCGACCACTTAATCGGGATTTGATCTGTGGACTCGGTACACTTCAACTCAATACACATAAGTGAGTAGAAATCTGAATAGATTAAACATCTGTGTGCCTCAACTAAGTAGTGCAACAGGCCAATTGATTGAGTTGTTTGAGCCGCACCATTGAAGATAAAAATCATTCATCAGTAGCTTGCCACTTAAGGTTAATCTTTAGGGCTGAACCAGGCACTCCAAATTATTTTTTCATTCTAAAGGAATATATCATCACCAGTGCTTTCAAAACGTGGAGTGTTCTCTTGAACTTGATTGAATACACCTAAGATTAAACCGTAAAAGCTACTAAACAAGGTTAAACCCTAAAAGACACATCATCAAATAACCTTGTTTGCAAACCCTTGTTGTACATGCACACACATTTGAATTGATCATTAAGGGCGCAACCCATTTAAAGGGCCCATCACATTCCAAGAGCACAATCATCCCAAACCTAATTAAAACTGAGTATACATTGGCCATAAGGATTGATTCGCTCTTTGGGGCTCAGACTGAGATTTTTTTCAATTAATCTACTTTTGCTAGTCCATCTGATGTCTAGCTAGGGGAGTAGCGTCAAACGACCGTGCTTAGGGGGTACACTAGGAACCAGAGGCGCAAGCCAAAGGAAGAACCTTCTCCCCAGCCCCTCCTTCTAACTAGTTGGATTGACAGGATAAAAGTAGACCAAATCGGTTATAATCTCAAGACAAGTCCTGGGAGTCTGTAGGTCTTTAGGCTAACCCACCTAAGGACAGGGTTGACTGCTTGTATTGCAGGTCTCCTTTCTCTTTTCTAATTTCCCTCCCATTCTACCATGTATCCTTCCACATCTTACATGCATTTCCCATCCTACTTTCCTACCAACACTTATCCCCAAGATGATTACTATCCCGACTTGACTTGTGACTACCCATCTCCTAGCTGGGACAACTTTGATTGGGGATATGAATCTGGACCTCAGTGTCCAGGGCCTAACCCTGAACAACAAGACTATGATTACTATCCTTCTCAGAGTTACAATGATTATAGATTTCCACCCTTTGATGATCAACCTAACTGGATCTACAATCAAGAAGGATATGTTGACTATAACACCTACCCTCCCCAGTATTCCACTGAATATAGGTCACCACCATTCTTTGAACAACCCGACATGACCTACCATCAAGGAGGGACCCAAGAACCTCGATATCTTGACTCCCCTAGAATGAACCCAAACCCACCTAACCTTGAACCAAACCATTTGGTTTAGGTGAATCAGGTTCAAGACAGGGTGTTGGCTAACTTGAGGAACATCATCCAATCTTTAGAGGCTCAACCAACACCATGCACTAAAGCATTGGATCCTGTGATAAAAATGATTGATGAGATGAATAGCTCTTTATTGGATTCGCTCCAACATATTAGGGATAGGGGCCAGGGTGAGTTTCTACTTGGGAAATTATCGAGGTTGAGGATGAAATTCATGGTTGCCTTAGTCCAATCTTGGGATGATTCTCAGGATGAACCCCCTTCAGAAGAGCCAATGTCTGAACCTACTCAGGCGCCTATTGGGGGGAATACATTTTCTAAGACCGAGGATGACCAGGTTGGGCTAGAGCAACCCATTGATTCACCCGAGATCCCTGAGCCAGAGAATGAAGAAAAACATGTCTCCTTGGATCATGAATTGACATATGATTTTGAGACGTATATAAATGTGGATCAAGAATTCTTTGACTCTGAGGGTGAAGAATCTCTTAGTAAAGTCTCACTTGAGTGTAAGGAAGATGATTTTAGTGAGACAAACAGGCCTGAGGAATCTGATGAACCATTTGACAGCCTGATAATAAAGGAATTTGATTCGGTTGGGGTTAACTTGGAGGATCCGAATCCTAATGATTCAATTAGTGACCCCATTGCTCATTCGCACCCCAAAGAGCTGACGTTTGAAATCATTATGCCCAAGTCAATCCTGATTCAGCCATAATTGTCGGACTTGGGTATTTTAGATGGGGTGTACAACGATCTAGAGGTCCCAGAAACCTTGATCTTGGAGGATAGGAAGTTGGAAATAAAAATCTAGGAAGCTACTTCTGAGGGAACTACGATTTTGGATCTAAGGGTACCTATTGACCTGAAACCACCTACTTTCTACCAGGATCCTTATGATATCTTTCATGTGCAACCCAAGCTCGTAATAATTGACTATCTTCCTAAGTTGAACTTTAAGTGGACACCCGAGTTGAGTAAATCAGATCTACCCATTGTCTGCCACTTTAGTCTTGGGTTGCACACCACCAAACCGCCGGCCCGGCCGCACAAGCACAATAATCTCTGATTCTGGGTGATTTTCTTCTAGAACCTTAGAACTACTCGACCCTGAGGCATGGGTTTGCACCACAACTTGGTCCACATCTGTGGACATCTTATGTTGGTAGATCTAATGATTAATCTTTTGATTTTGATTCTGACCCGCACTTGTGAATTCTTCATTTCTTCCTTGTATGTATTTTATGCCTAGCTAAAGGCATTAAACTTAGCTCGTGTATACTCTCTTCTCTCTGCGAAGCTGACCGGATTTTCATGAAATTCAGGTGATATTCTGCTTATTCCACCCTTTTCATGTCTTCATTTTTACAATGAGGACATTGCATCATTTAGGCATGGGGGGTGGATAATTAATTCCTGAAATCATTTTGTTAACTCTGTAGAATTTCTTTTAGCTTCTTAGAAATAAAATTGAAAATTCAAAAAGAAAAAAAAAAGAAATTAGGAGAAGATAGCTTAGGCATTTGGCAGTTATTAACTTTAGGAAACGATACGATAGGACCTGAACACTTAGACTCTTCAGGTCTTCGGGCTTAATTAGCCTGGGTGTACTTGAATGTGGACTTAATCTCAAGTCCTCGCCAAGTAATTTTATTTTAATTTGGTGAATAAATCGGGATGATAAGTACACGACTTATCAACCTACCCTCTGATTTGAGGGGATTTTAAGTCTGAGCATCTACACACTATTTGCACTGACTAACTTTCCGACAATTTTTATGGAAATTGGGTAGCTAATGAACTATCTAGGGTGGTATGGCTGCTAAGTTGTCGGTGGTATCAGCTCATCAGCCGGTTGTCCAGAGCTCAGCCACATGACCATTCTCTTCATACTACCTTTAGGTAAATCTTAGATCAGAGAAGCCACCTACTTAGAAAAAAGAGAGAAAAAAGAAATACTTAGAATAAAAAGAAAAAAATAGAAAAAGGAAAAAAAAATTAAAACCACACTTCACCACACGAGTATGACTAACAAGTTACCGTGGGTAACAGCTCATTGCCTGGTTGTCCAGAGCCCAACTCACAAAAATGCACAATAATTCCCAAAACACATAGGGAAGGAGTAGGGGAGTAGTATAAACCAGGGAGATATACACTAGGTTCGCCCTTGTGTTGACCCCATAAATAAAAGTCGGGAGAAAGCTGCCAATCGAAAAGATAAACCTTTACGCAGAAATTCTTAAAGTCACCTAGGGTCGTACAAACCTAAAGTCCATTTTAATGGCTGCTTAGTGAGTCTATCACCCTTTCACAAGATGCTCAGTGCTTAGAGTTCTTTTCGAGTCTTAGGTGGGTCGGGTCGCTGTAAAAAGTTATCCCAAAACTCTCAAACTCCAACAATCCAAAAAAATTAGAAGAAAAATAAAAAAATGTAACCTCCCTTTTCAAATAAGGCGAGGACTTGGGCGGTCTGCATTCTGGCAAATACCCGGGTACTGTTGAGTTTTCATAGTTAGGACCTCAGTTAAAATTTTCTACTGTTAATAAATAACAAATGCCTTAAGCGATCGAGCCCTAATTTCATTTTTATACATAGCATATAGTTTAATTTTGCTAGGGACTAGCAAAAGATAGGCATGGGAGTATGATATAAACACATTCATTTAGGTTAAAATACCTATTTATGCATGTCTCTAGGCTTAGATATACATTCCATACTATAAATATTACATAGCATGCATCGTTTTGCATTGAGAGTAGTTTGTGTATATTTTAGGTTAATTATGTCCTTTTATGGCCAGGAGAGAAGGAGATTTAATTTGGAGCGTTGGATTGACGATTCGACCATACGAATCTGATCAGGACGACAATCGGAGTCCAATGCCTCCGAAATTGCATTGATCAGAGTCCCGTAGCACCATATGTAGTCCAAGTAAAATCAATGGTCAAGGGAATAGGTGACAAAATTCAAAGCTTCAAACCAGAAATCCGACCACACGGATGGATTCAGCTTGACGATCGCAACCCAACAGTGCAAAAATCGACTCAATCCGACCTCCGTAGTAGCCCCTACAATGGAAAGAAGATAGATGGCCCAGATCGCACCACGTGGCGCAACCCAAGCCTCCCATGCACACGCACGCGCCACTGCACCGTACAGCAGCATGGGCGCATGTGCATGTGCAGAGGCACGCACACGTAGCGGGAACACATGGGCGCACAAGGAGGCAGCGACAGCGCGCGTGGGTGCATAGCGCGCGGAGCGCGTCCCAGCACAGCGGCAGTGTGGACACAAGGTTGTCTTCAGCGACGTTTGTGGAGGATCTTCAGCGACATTTATGACCGTCACTAAATGTCCTGTATACGAAATTGATCATTTCCTCCACTATAAAAGGACCCCTACCCTTCCCATTCTTCTTCATCTCTTCCTTTCTTCTCTTCACCACCTCCAAGGCTTTAGAGAGAGCTTGTCCCAAGACTAGGATGCTCCTCAGGAGTAGAAATCAAATATTTTTCCCCACCTCTCATCCCCCTTTGTGGAGCATCCCGTGGCTGTCTTCTTACCTCCCTTTGGGAAGAAGATCCTTGTCACAACACCGTCCTGCCCCGCCCTTCGTCCTCCAGCTTCGTCCTCATTCATCTTGCTCCTCACCACCTTCCTCCAGGCGACATCAGAGCGAATCATCCTCCAAGCGACCGTTGAGGGGGATTCTTCTCATCTCCATCTATCTTTTTTCTAGTGTAGTTTTTCCCGCTTTCATAGTTATAGAAACACTTGTTGAGATATATGTGATTGGTTCTCTCTCTCTTATATTTTGCAAGTAGATTAGTTAAATAAGAATTCATCTACCTAATCTCTTGCTTGCTAAAAATACCAAAAAAATTAGAAAAGATAAAAATGACAAAAACAAATAAAAAGCGAAACGTGGATTTTCAAAACCAAATGTTTGCCTCCCCGCGTTTAACCCAGGACTCACTTTTCAAGTTTCGGTTATAAATTTTATCTGATCGATGGATTTTCTCGTGAATCAAACTATGACGACTGGTTTTCCAAACCCGAAACCTTTCCACGTGCAAATCCGTCGCTATCACCAGATGTCCGAACTTTGTGCCAGACGTCCGACCTGTCGTCTGACTAGCAAGACCTAGAACCCTGTTTAGGTCTGAACAAAAATAGGAAGGAAACCGATCTTAAATTAGACATATAATTAGTTTCCCAGACGTCTTATAAATGATCTTTAGACGTCCATATTGATCCATCTTTAATCAGATCTTCCACCCTTCTAGATCAAATAACTAATTCCTAAATCAGACGATGACCTAGACGTCTGATAATAGATTTAGAAGTCTAATAACCCTGTCAAATTCATTAATAGCCCTGATTCTGGCCTGATTTGCCTTGGACTTGGTTCCAACGGCTATCTAAGGCTTCCATAGCCTTCCTAAGGGTTCCTAAGCCACTTATAAATAGAGGAGGACCCTTCGTTTGTTACACACACCTGGAGAAACTATTTCCACATGTATTTATGTCAAAAAGAAGAAGGAAACCACTTAGAGAAATGCCATTGCTCTCCCATCTACATAATCTTCATCTGAGAGCACCGATCCGCTGTGCACTTCACTTCCATCTAAAGGAAGCACTCGTTTCCTATAGAAGCTAAGTTTTAGACTAATACTTTGTGGCTCTATAGGACTATTTTTTTATTTATTTTTGGTTGGGTATTCGCTTTGTGAATTCCCGCCTCCTTCAAGGGACAAAATACTCCTCGTGAAGAGGAGGGATTTGAGGTACGCTACCCTCATCTAAGTAGCGTTGTTGTAAGAGGTTGTACTGCCATCGTTTAAAGTAGTATGTTAGTGGACTTGATCTACTCAGTCGATCAGGAAATCCTAAACCGAGAGATTTAGGTGGTGGTTTTTACCTGGGTTTTGGTTTCCACCAAAAATCTTTGTGTACTTGTGATTGTATTATTTTGTGAGATTGAATATTTATATTTCCGTACTTTTCTTTTATCAAGTAAATCTCACCCCCTCCATTAGAAACCCACACATAGTTGGTGCCATTGAATAGAGGTGGTTTGACAGCAGATTGACCCTCAATGTATACCTTAGAGGATTTTGGCATCCTAACTGCAGTAAATAGTGCTATGATACTAGATGTCAGTGCGTGAGGAGCCTAATGGATTAGGTATACACTAAAGGGAGGTGAATAGTGTAATATTTATTTCTATGAGAATTTAAAAAATCATTCACCACAAATCAAAAATTAAATAAGCACAAACCAAAAAGAAACACCTAATTTAGAGTGGAAACCCTTCCAGGTAAAAACCACTACCTAAGCCTCCCAGCTTAAAATTTTCTTGACTAGTCAACGCTAGTCAAATCCACTAATGTACCACTTGAATGAGGGTGGCACAACCTCTTACAAAACGTCTTCTCTTATAACTAACCAAGAGAAGAACAACCGGACTTCCAAGATAACTTGGATTCCCATATCAAAAATAATAGAATATAAAATAAATAACAATAATTCCTATAGAACCTTAGCAAGATTAAAACAAATCGAGCTTTCTTGAATCGCAAAGGAACGTGCTTTGAATTGTAATAATTGTAGGCGCAAAGGCACGAAAGCACTAGAGAGAATATAGATGTTTTTCATTTTGAAAGCTCTTGAGGTGTGTTTTGAAGTAGGGGGTCGAAGTTCCTATTTATAAGTGTTTTTCGACTTGTTTTGGAAATACTAAAAATACGGCTTCGATCGATCAAAACATGGGTTTGGTCGATCAAAAATACTTTTGGTTGATTAAATAAAAGTATTGATCGATTCAATGTTAATCGATTAAAAGAGGGTATTGATCGACTTAATAAATTCAAAGAAAATTTGACCGTTGGAATATTTTGATCGATTAAATAAAATGTAACGGTCATTGCCTTTTGATCGATCAAAAGGCAATGACCGTTAGAGGTTTTTGATCGGTTAAACTAAGGAGTTGGTCGATCAACGTCTGATCGATCAAAAATTGGTATTGATCGATCGACACTAGTAATGACTTAGGTTCAAAAGAGTGATTTTTACAAATATTGAAAACGTAGCTTTTGTTATCCTATTGAGGTTTCTTACATAGTTCTAGACTCAATAAAGGTACAAACAGTCTTCAAGTCTTCTTCACATGAAGCGTTTGAATAATTTTGATGAGGACACATCATAACTTGATTTAACCTATAATGGCTAGTCCTCAATAAAAATATAATTTTGTTATATCAAAATAAGGGTATTAGCACTAACAAATCATCCTATAGTAACATAAAACCAATGATGGGTATACAGTGATACTAACAACGACGAGCTATTTAGTCAAATGTTAGGTACGACATCCAAAGTTCATAAACGCTAGAATAGATAAAGGTTGTAGTTGGCACAAACAAATAGATAGTACATGTCTTACTAACAACACATATTGCATTTCAAATATTGCTAGCAGAGAAAGTAAGATAACTCTATAGCTAAAGTCTATTGAACCCTTATAAGGGACATTCATATGCAATTCAACCCTTAGAAGGGACGATCCAAAATGTGACGCATTTGGGAGTGTTGTGGCCATGGATGATGATGTAGCCAAGCGTATCATCAATCGATCTGTGAAATTTTATTTTGGGTTAGGATGAAAATGGTGGATATCTAACATAAATATAATTGAAATCCCAATTATGGAACTTACGTTCACCTATGCAACTTCCTCCTCTTAGAGTGGAAATAGGAGATGTCCGTCATCTAACCACACCCAACCTGGTTGCATGGTTAACTAGTGGATAAACAAGTAGGTAGACTTTAAACACCTCCAAACATTTTGCAAGGTTGTTACAAAGCAATCAGCATGTAGGTTTACCTAAAACTCCCAAGCACATAACGACGAGTTGATTTTCGCTTAATAAGATGATAATTAAAATGATTTGTCGTTTGCAGTTCTAAGTGGTGGAAAATCGACTAATCAAAATATTGAATTAAAATTAAACCACTCGAGAAAAGCAGGTCATGTCCACAGGAAGGAAATAGCCTATTAAAACTTGCACATGTCAAAAACAGATGTTCACGATTAATTTCCCCAAAAAATCAAATTGATATCCCCTTAGACTAGGCTAATCAATGACATGATACTTGAAATAATAATAATGCAAAAGGGAAGGGGCTTTGCCGTAATGTGCACTACAATAAACTATTAATAAAAATCAACAATGGCATGAAATGTAATAACAAATGGGACCCAAAATAGGGGAAAACTTTCCCTTGGGCATGCACGTGGAGGAAGGGATGGCCGGAGGGGAGGAGCTCGCCGAAGGTGGAGTGAGCTGAGCCTCTTCCAATGGTGGCAGCCTCATGCCCAACAGTGGCTAGAGGCAGCAGCTGGAGCAAATGAAGGTGGTGGGTGGCGGTGGCTATTATTGTTGTTGGAGAGTAGGTCGGTGTGCAGCTGGAGGCGAGGAGGGCACAAGGGCACGTGTGCGCACGTGAAGATGGTTGCTGCTGCGGGTGTGGCACAGAGATGAGGGGGCACAGTGCTGCTAGAGGTGATGCTTTCTGCTGGAGGTGTGCGCAATGAGGATGCGTGCGCGCTGGAGGCAAGGGGGTGCAGCATAGATTGCGCGTGTTGCTGCGACTACTGCGTGAGCTGGAGGTGTGCACAAGCAACGCTGGTTCTTCTACTTCCGCTTGAGGAGGAGATGGTCGTGCACTGCGGGCGGAGGCTATGCGCGCGGAGGTGCTGTGTGGAGAGGCGTGGCGCACGCAGGGTGGTCGAGCAGGCAATGAAGGAGGTAGCAGCTAGTGGATCTGTTTGAAGATGTTGGGTTTGTTGGTGGAAGAGAAATAGAGGAAAAGGAAGAAGAAGAAGAAGATGGAGGTGTTGGTGGTGCGTGGACAGGGAAGGTGATCTGGTGGTTGCATAGTGATGGTTGCATGGCAGTCGAAGATGCACGCACACGGTGATGGCCGAGCTCGCCGGATTGGCGCGACGGTCTATCACCCCGCCGGCCCACGGTGTGGCAATACTCGACCTTGGAGACGCACGGTCGTGGTGATGGAGGTGAGCTCGAAGCTCTTCACGGTGGTGGAGTCGGGGCAGAGTCTCCGCGAGCATGGTAGCCACTCCTCTCTTGTAGCCGTCTGCAATTCAAATGGAGGAGTGATGGAGATCCGCTTCTTCCGGTCCTTCAATGGTCGCCAGCCGATCCCTTCTATCGTTAACAAAGAAGAGAATAAATAAAATGAAAAAGAAATGATGGGTTAATTATGCACAAACCCTTGACTTCTATGTTAAACTAAAATGATGCATGTAATGGACCTAATTGGTTAACTAATTAAATGCATGCAATTCTAAGTTAATTATAAATGAATTTAGATATGAATGCAATGCATGAAATATGCAAATAAGTGAATAATTAGATTAATCTATTTACATCTTATTATATGCTATTTATATGTCAATATTAATCTAACGTCTAAGCAATTAAGTAACTAATTAGCCCATAAATATGGCCTCATCACATAACTCCCAAGATCCTCTAGTAAACTTTCTGCAGATCATGTATGACCCATCTTGTAGCCTCTATCATAACCCATACAGGAGGAACATCTCATGCTCCTTGATAAATTGACCTTCCATCTGATTCATTAATCAAAAGTTTAATATGTTTTTGAATAAAATTATGTCAAAGTAGTTACATAGTGATAATAATGAATGTAGGCAACATTTAAAATAAAGAGTCTCAGACCATGGTAAAGTACATGAACTGGATAAACACAACGATTTAAACTTACTACATTAAAGAGTATCAGAATGAGTAGTTTTGAAAGAAGGGGAATCAAGGCAATTAAAGTTTTTGAAGATAACATGCTACATAATGAAATTTCAACCAAGAGTACTCTCCATAAACAGCACTTAAAGGACCTACAAACAATGGTAATCATACAGTAAGATGGCCCGCATACATCATCTTGTACATCAATGTATTGAATGCTTTACTATTTTTAGGGTTCTAGAGAAGGCGATGCATCTTTGATAATGGCATACATTCAAGTGAGCTTCAAACGCATGGCAACAATCTCCAAATCCTTAAAGCGTATCTGCTCCATTGCAATTTTCGTATTATCCTCCACAGTCTACATTTCATTTAACAACATTTGTTCAAGTCTTTCATTTGTCTGTGGTTGATCGCTAAAAAGCGTGATCTGTAAAAATCATGAATTAGGTCGTTGCATCACGCAATTAGGATTGCTTTTAAATTTATAAACTTCAAGTACTTGGGGAAGTATTCGGGATGTCCCAAAGAGGTAGGAATGCTTTAAACCAAATTTCTCACTTGAATTTTGGAAATCAACTTCTTTTTAGGTTTTGAAATATGTAAATTTCTTTTGGCTTTTTAAAGCTGGCAAAACAATACGGAAAGAGATGGGAACTTGAATTACAAGAAAACAAAGCAACAAGTGTCTTGTTTCATCCAACTCACTCCAAGCAAGAAATGCTTGGAATAATGGATAAAACAAAACACAACAAAAGAGCAACACAAGCTATTTAAAAGGATAGTAGAGGAATGCTTCTTAATTGAAAATGTTTTGCAATGGGTTTGGAGAACTCACTAGTTAAAGGAATTCCCACTTGTAATCTCCAACAAAACTCAAACACTAACTACTATGCAAAATACAAAGAAAATGTAAAGGAATGCTTATAAAGAAGATGGTGATGAAGTTGTAGAGTTTCCACTCCAACTCAGGTTGCCCCTGGGTTGAAAAAAACTTGCTCTTGGAGCCTAACTCTCCTCTTCTTCCTGGCAAGCCCTAAGTGGGTGTGCCTCCTCCTCCTTGGTGTGGAAGATCTCCACTCCAAGTACTTCTCCCTAAGGTGGCGTGGACCACCTTCAGTATCTCCTCCTCTAGATGTCCTCCTTGCCTGGCCTCCCTCCTTGGTTTGGTGGCGACACAAGGAAGAAGAAGAAGAAGTTGAAGCCACCAAGGAGATAGGGTGTCTCTTTGATCTTCTTCATCCTCTCCTCTCCTTGGAAGTTGGATATGGGTGGAGTATGGGTAGAAAAAAATGCAACCAAGGATGATTTGAAGTGGGTAGTTAGTGGTCTTTTTATAGGATGGGTAGGGGTGTAGGTATGGTTAAAGGATGGATGGCTAGGATGGCTTATAGGGGGTGGCTATGGGATCCTATGGGTAGGGTTAATGGTGCCAACATGAAGAGGCTCCTTAGGAGTTTGCGCCAACCCTAGGTGGAGACTAGGGTTAAGGAGTTGTATGGTGTGTTGTAGGGTTAGGATGGATGCTTAGGAGGGTGGTTAATGGATGGAGGGTTAGATTAGATTGGCACCATATGTAGGGGTGTGTTGAGTGGTGGTTATGGTTGGGTTAAATGGAGTTGGCGCCAACTCTATATAGGTTAAGGGTTATGGATTGGAGTGGAGATGGATGGAGGGTTAGGATTAGGTCTTTAGGTGGTGGTTATATGGTGGAGGGTTGAGGTTAATTGGTGCCACATGAAAGGGTGTAGGATAGGTGGGTTTGAGTTGACTTGGCACCAATTTTGGTGTGGTTAAGGGGCTTGTCTTTGTTGCCAACATGTGGATGGAGGAGATAGGTTATGGTAGTGTTTGGATGGTGGTGATTGGAGGTAGAGTTGGCACCATTTTGAAGGGGTGTGGATAGGTGGTTTTGGCGCCAATTTAGGTGGTGGTTAAGGGTAGTTAAGGTGGTAGAAGGGAGTGTTAAAGTTGGCACCAAAGGGGGGCTTCTAGAAGGGGGTTAGGTGGATGGTGGAGATGGGTTCTAAGGGAGATGGATGGTGGTGATATGAAGGGGTTTTGGAGGGAAAGTTGGTGCCACCTTTTGTGGTGGCTTTTGGAGGTGGTGGTGTGAAGAGATGTGGGGATGGTGGTGCCAACTAGAGGTGGAGGTAGGTGGTTAGTTTAGGTAGTGAACTAGGAGTAGAGTTAGGGTGGAGTTAGGTTAGGGTTTAGGTAGTTGGTGGATGGCCATGGAGGTGGAGCTAGTTTTGAGCTTAGCTAAGCTAGCTTAACTAATAGAATAGTAGTGGAGTTAGGGTTTTGAGAAGAGGAGCTAAGGGAGAGCTGACTGGAGCTGCATTGGAGCTGCACTGGAGCTAAATCTACTGAGGAGGTCTTCATGAGGAGCTCAACTACTTAGCTTAGCTAGCTAGTTCTTATGTTAGTAGCTAGGCTTGAGTAATTGTGCTAAGTTGAGCTGGTTTCAACCTATCTGAAGCTAGGTTGAGCTGGAATTGCCTCTGATGAGAACTCCTGAGCTAGCTTAGCTACTAAGTAGGCAAGTAGTAGCTAAGCTGGAGGAAGTTCAGCTATTGTGAGCTAAGTGGAGCTGGGTAGAGCTAGACTTGGAATGAGCTGGAGCTGGAATGAACTCCCATCAACTAAGCTAAGCTAGCTAGAGCTCCCAATGAACTGACTGGAGCTAGGATGAGCTAGACTAAACTAAGTTGAGTTGGATCTGAGCTAAGCTGAGATGGGTTGAGCTAAGATGAGCTACCCTGAGCTACCCTCCAACTAAGATGAGCTGAATGGAGCTGGAAGGAGCTAAACTTAACTAATGTGAGCTAATATCCAGCTGAGATGAGCTGGATCCAACTAGGGATTAGCTGATTTGGACATCTTCTTCACTTTCTTCCTTCTTGAGTGCTAGGGTTTTAATGGTTTGAACATCTGCTTAACCTTAACACTCAAGTAAAGATGCTAAAAATACAAAAAGAATCCAATGCATGCCTAATCCTAGGTTATGCCTAAATGCAACCCAAAAACTCATTTGCAGAGTTAAAAACCTAAGAGCCAGATCTATTTTAGATCATAAGAATGATGATAAACTGGCATTTATCAGTGGTAAATTTACCTCCTTCTCACGCATGCCACAATATTGCTGGATGGAAGAAT
The DNA here is from genome assembly GCA_037157565.1 of Thalassia testudinum. Classification (NCBI taxonomy): domain Eukaryota; kingdom Viridiplantae; phylum Streptophyta; class Magnoliopsida; order Alismatales; family Hydrocharitaceae; genus Thalassia; species Thalassia testudinum. Next base: position 156,233,078 of record JAZHRO010000031.1, read on the forward strand.
ACAAGGAGTGAAAGTTAAAAGACAAAGGTACACCACAAAAAAATCTTGTAAGTTTGATTTAATAATAAATCAGATGTTCATGAGGAAGTTCCTCTTTATTGGGTATGTACCACATATTTTCAAGATGTTGACATTGGCACCATGTAACATCCCTTGCCATTGCTAGCCATGCAAAAGTAAGTAGACATATATGGTTATAAACATCATCTAAATAAGATACATGCTCACATAAGGCTTGATGACATTAAGCAAGCTTTAAATTGTGTAGAAGTTATTATGTTATTATTCTCTCCCCTTACTTGTATAATCAACCCATAAATGGTTTACAATTCCATCCCTAACAACCTCACCAACTGCAATGCACTCCTTATCAATCATTGGTTTGAAGAGTTGGTGATTACCCATCCTATCACCTAGATGGTGAATGTGATCCTCATATGCCTGAAAGAGGCCATCCTTTCCAAACATTAGTATGAAGTTATGTATCATGCAGGTGGCTCTAACAATATCCCGTTGAGTGTATAGATCATATTCCATAGACGTTCGAGAATACCAAATCTCCTCTTCCAAACCCCAAATGTGTACTCAATGACACAACACAAGGATGAGTGGCTATGATTGAAGAGCTGCTTATACCCCACGTGACGTACACGTCACTACCTCCACCGCCATATTTGTAGGTGGTATGAGACATTGGTATAAGAAATGCGTCTATGTTTGCATACCCTCAATCTACCAGGAAATGACTGCCCTCAAGCACTTGGAACCCTTTGGTGTCTACGGCCCATTGAAGGACTTGCATGTCACTTGTAGACCCCTTGTAGCCGACAACCACAAACACGAAAAGCATGTCAAAGTCGACAACTGCCATTACATTTTGCAAGAGCACTTGCTTCCAATTCCTATATCGACTAAAGAGATTCTCTGGTACTCATGCATTTGCATGACATCCATTAATCACTTCAATGACAACCTAATTGAGGTAGACAGTCACTTGAAAGATCTTGATAGCTTATTAGTACATAGATGCAAGAAGTGAACACTGAGGGCACTTACATCAAAGTATAGGAAAGCTTGAGGATCATCTATAACACAAGAAGGGGACTTACAGTGGCGACGTGTCACTAACAGTGGCTCCAATTGCAACATCTTCTCTAATATATTGTGGGCATTTCTCAACACTATCTCACTTATAAGTGAGAGAAACATTCTTGTTTATGTCGATTAGAGGATGACTGTGTGAGAGTGCATAGGAAGATGCACATTTGCTCTATAGCAATCATTCCATCGATGGGTTTCAAGATAGTGTGTAGTTGCAAGAGACTCACAAAAGCCTGTATGTAATCTGATCTCATCCTAAACATCCAATGCAGTTGCTCATAATGACCACCCATCATCTCATGAATCCATATGTGGTCACCCATTTGAGTTGTATGGAGTGGTCACGGGATCCTACGGTTTCTTTCTTTCTCATCGTGTGCATCCATTATCATCCTCATATGGATAATGTGATGACCCCATACAATTGGTGTGTGAAATAAATTTAATCATCACCCATCAATAGCATTAAGCTTACCTTCAAGGAAGAATGCACGGCAATAGCGTAAATAAAATGAAACTAGTAATACGAGCATAACATGAAAATAACACAAACTACATAATAGTAATGTGGGTTGTTACAATTAACATTAATGTTTCCATTGCAACAAAGAGTAACGTTAATTTAATCGTAAACCAACCCCATATGGTGTAATATCATGGGCCACACACTTGCTTCGTTAAATGTAACCTAGAAAGGTCGCATCCTTAGTGGAGAGCTGATAATGGTAATTACTGCATGACCAAACGGTAAAATTGTATGAAGTACTACTATGACAAGAACGCATATATCGCACAAAGGTAGAGGCACTAGTTGCAATAACTAGAGGTGAACATCATACTCACATAATATTTAAAAATACGTGCTCTAGTTTGAATGGAAATGAGACAAAAACTTAATGACAACATCAAAACCTTAAATAACGTTTCGAATTAATTAAAATTAAATCCAAAGCCTACAGTGGAGATGGCTAAAAAGCGTACAACACGAAATTGGAGAAATTGCATATAAAATTGCAGAAGTTCAATGAAAGCAAGGTGTGCCAAGGAGGAAATCGAGCGAAGAAGATATTGGTCCAATCAAGGAGAACAGGTGCCATGGTGGTAATGCATGCCTCTTAACTTCATTTCAACGAAGGCCAACAACTCATCTGGTTGATTCCGCATAGTAAGTGGGTCACTGCTTGATCCATGTCAAAAACATACTCAACCAAGTAAACCACTTGCAACAACGTAGTCGTCGGCATGGTTGTTGGAAAATATGAACTAGGGCCTACTTGACAATCAAGGGGGTGTGGGGACTCAAATAAGTCGATCCTCGATTCCCATGGCATCGCAGAAGCGTAAAAATATAGCCATTAAAAATTTCATCAAATCACATACTTGGGTTGATGCCCAAAAAAATATGAAAAATAAAGATTGAGAAACTGTAGCTGCCTATGTAATCAAAATCACATTGAGAGATCTAATATCTCTCATTTCGACATCCTCACGAGTAAAAAGTTATAACTATGGGTGGTGTAGCACAGAATCCCATGGTTGTGCCCCATACTATAAGTCTTGCCTTCTTCTTGGCAAGCGAATGAGGCCCTTCACGCTAAGAAGAGTTAATTTATTCATGTAAGGCACGCCTTAATAATAGATTCTACGCATAGTTTAAAAGTGTTTGTTGTAATGCACAAAAATTACTAACAATTAAAATAACTGGATTTGAAAGTCAGGTCAAATACGGAAAGACAAATCGTCCAAGGAATTCACTTGCATTTTTTTTTGTTTCCAAATATGTAGATTTTTTTAATTTTGGATAAGTGAAAGCAAATATGACTAATCCACTTGCAAAAATAAAACTAAAAATGTAGAGAGAGATAGAGAGAAGGAATAGAGATGGATGATATTTTTATTTCACTAATAGAAAAATGATTACAAGCACATTGCTAATGCATAAAAATAGAGGAACTAATAATAAGAACTACAATGAATAAAAAGAGAGAAGAATAGAGTGGAAGCAGGAGGTGATGATCTGGAGAGGAGTCACGAAAGTGGAGGATTCTGTCGACGGTGCCAAAGTGGAGTGGATGCAGAGATACGAAGGAGAACTAGAGGAAAGCTTGGTGGAGATACTCTAATGGAGATATCCTAAGGAAGAACCTACAAGGGGGATGGCTAGGGTTTTCTATTTCTAATTGGGAAGCCTTGGATGTGGTGGTATAAAATGTGTGTGTAGAGATGGTAGAAGAATTCATTTTCTAGGGCATGGGTGTAGGTGTGTTTTTATAGAGATGGAGGAATAATGTAGGCCATAGGATCTAAATCTAAAGGTTAGGTATAAGCCAACATATCAAAGTATGTGTGTGCCCTTAAATGTGCATCCAAGGGTGGTAAAGAGGCTAGGGGCGGGTTGACCATAAGGTTTCTTAAAGGAGTCTTGTGGTTGGTTTTGGGTGATCAAATGTAGGCTTTAGGATCTAATGTGGAAGGTTAGGATTAAAGCTTAGGAGATATGATCTAGTTTAGGTTTTTTAGGAAGGGATAGGTTCTAGGATTTTGGAGTCTTTAGGAAGCCTCCTAATGGTCGGCTATAGGGATTAAAAGAGGGCCATTGGATGTGTTTTGGATGGTAGATCGAGGGCTTAGGGTGGCTAACCACTTAGGCATTAAGAAAGCATATAGCTAGCCATATGGTTGAGGATATGATCTTCTATGGCCAGCCATGCAATGGATAAGTTCTTTTTGAAAAAGCGATGTTGGCCATAGGATTTAAGATGTAGGGTTAGAATTTGGCTTTTTAAAAATAGGTAGGCGTAGGACAAGATTTATTTGGTGGTGTGGGTTGTCTTAGGATGCTAATAATAGGAAGGTTTTAGGTCATGCCACATGTCCTATTGTCCTCTCTCCTTTCTTCCTTATCTTCAATTCTTAAAGCTTCACATCACTTTAAGCTTTATTAGCTCCCTAACTTTATTCCAAAATATTTTAGCTTCAACTTTTGATCTTGCATTATTCAAAACACTCTAATTAGCAAACACATAGCATTAACATGACCTAAATATACATGCATGATTATAATGTAATATTTACAACCTATATGTATTAACCTAACTAGGTACTAAGCATAAAATAAACAAGTTATTTGTATTAATTATATATTTATCACGCCCCACGAACTCCTTCACAATTTGGGCGGTGACCCTTGCCTCGAAACCACCAAAACTTTGCTTAGAGGATCAAATCCTCTCGACCATGCACTAGCAAGTCAACCAACTTGGGCCCTTGGTCGACTCCCAACACTTGGGAGAAGATTAGAAAGAAGGGTCGACCAAATCAAGAATCAAAGTCCCAATTGCAACACTAGTAGGTCAACTTAGAGCCTCTCAGGTCAACACCCTACTATTATGGGAGAGGAGGAGGGCGTTGGCTATCTAGGCTCCTAGACAACTCTCTTCCCCTTCTCAAGGAAAAGGGAGGCACTTGTTGCAGGGTGGAACCGACCTTCTTCTTCTTTGGCCATTGACAATAAGAAGAAGGAAAAGAAGAGAAGAAGAGGGCTATGACTCTTCTTAATTCTCTGTTGAATGGTGGATTGCACACATTAGAAATTCAATTAAAGCTTTCATGTAGGTTTAAGGAGATATATATAGGGATCCAAATGCTAAACGTAATATGATGGGGACCTTTGGATCTCTATCCAATGAGTTAGGAACTAATCCTATTTGTTTTTAATAGGATTGGCCCATAACAATTTGTGCAATGTTTTGATCTAGTATCAAAACATAAATTAATTGCAATCCAGCCCTTAAATTTTGTACCTAATCAAATTATGTGCAATTAATCACTAAATTGACTTTAATTTAACTCAAATCAATTTAATCAATCTAATGAAATAGGAATCCACCAAAATGATTAATTGGTTTCATCATGCCAATAATCAAGTGTTCAAGATTAGTAAAATTATGGTGCTTTGCCTCCCTTAAGTATTCCAAATACCCATGGATCCTTCACACTAGAAGACATATGTAACCCCTATGATTAAATCCCAGATTTACTATCCATCCAATCACAGGTCATATACTTTTCACATTCTCTTTGTATCATTAGGACAAAAATGAAAACCAGATCCTTTCCCAAAAGACTATTTTCTTCTTTTCATATATATGTTTGATAAGGACTCATACAACTATGCATGAAATTTTGTACTTCCCAATATATGTGGAGTGAGCTTGAGTCTTCTAATCTACTGCTTACACCTACAACAGTGGCCTTGTGTGATCCCTTTGAGAGATCACGTGTCTTCTATCACTTCCCACAAGCACCACTTTCCAGTATTGACAATATGGTGGTTGCCTCTACTAACGATCCACCAAATGCATGCGTTTGTAAACAGAGATACATATCTATCTCAGGTCAAAGGATACACCTTCTTCATGACAATGGTAAGCGAAGGATGTCCACATCTCTATCTCGTCGAGTCAACTTCTTAACTCAACATACATGACAGACCTAAATCTATATTCCCATGTAGAGATGTGGATCAAGGGCATCAATCTGGTAACAATCTATAAAGAAGTTCACCACTCATGTCAGACTAGAGACTATAGTTGGATATCATGATCATTCTTGATGACTTATCAAAATCCTTGATCCAAACTGTTACACCCCATAGCAACAATCCTTAAGGATCGAAGCTACGACCACGTCGCCAATGCCTATCGCCTCCTAGGTTATCTAGAATGATGCTTACGAATTTCAAGATAAAAAGCTTAAGGGAAGTATATCAATTTAAGGGGATAATTTCTACCAAACATTCGGCAGAGTTTCCACTGTTTTTCTCGATTTTTCCCAAATTCCTTTACCTACAAGGGAAACTCAAGCAAAAATATATAGCATATGACCATTGCTGGCACACCCCACATCTCATCATCACCACAAAAATGAAAATAAATACATAAACATATGGCTATTACAAGCACACCCTGCATTGCATCATCACCATGAAAAAGAAAAATTATATATAAACATAAGGCTATTGCAGGCACACCCTGCAATACAGTTTACATGTACAACCAAGCCCTTCAGATATATTTACACAGCTATCTTAGAAGGTTTACATGCAAAAGGGGAAAGGCTATGAAGAGTACAATCAAAAAAATATATACAATTATTTACACACGTATCTTTAGATTTGTCCCCACACAACATCATTCCTATAAAGACTCCTAAAAGATAAACCCAAAAAAGGACCTATCCAATTCTTTCCCTCCCTCTCTCTCTCTTTCTACCACTCCATCACCCTAAATCTGCCAAGGCTATTAGCAGGGTCGTCTGATTCTAAAGCAGTGCCCTAAGGTAGGTGAAGAGGCAATCGAGCCAAACCTCAATGGGTAGGAACTCCCCCATGTACAGCATTTGTCAAAGGAGGTCTTTGGTGAGAGTGATGTGAAGAAGTAGCTGTTGCACCAATTGGTGCAGTGCCTACATGTAGGGGCGAGGCACGTAGTGTGATGGGCAATGTGGCACCTTGTCCTAAAAAGTAGGACAAAGTAGTGTGGCCAAAAAAGCTCAATAGGGCATAATTAAATGTAAAGGAGAGAAATTTTAAATTGAATATTCCGATAGGTGCACATTCCCCATAGGGCTTGGTTTCTCCCTTTCCATTCCATTATTTCTAACAACTCCTCTTCTTATCCACAAGGAATCTTCACTCCTTACATTCCCAATCTTAGGTTGACAAATCACAAGATCCACCACCTCGACTCCTACCTTAGGTTCTAGCTATGGGTCACCTACTAGTTTATTAGGTACTAGCCACTAGCTTCTAATAGCAAATTCTTACTACCGACAGTAAAAAGAATCATCACCCTGTCATTAGGGTACTCTCATCGTGAACCCAGGAGGTTCATAGTGCAAAAAATCTCTCCTTGCACCTCAAAGGGACCCCTTTACCCCAAATCTGCCCTTAGGAATCGTACATTGTTCCTCGTAATGAAGTATTATCAGGCTGGCAACTCTCAACTCTAACTTGCGTGAAGACACTCGACACACACACAAGCCTCCTTAGTCCTGACACCTTGCTACGGGTAGTTCTTAGTCATCAAAAGATTGATTTGTGTTTTCTTATAAACCCTCGTCGGCCTTCATGATATCGATTAATCTTATCCGAGCATCTCGAAATCAAGCTCGAGGGTTTGCCCCAACCTCCCCTCGGTTGTATCCAATTGCGGACTCCTTCGAGGTCCAAGATCTTTTCTTCGAGGAGTCGTCACTTGGTTGTCTTCGATTTCCTACTCTCAAACTCCTAGGCCTACCTGGTGACTACCCTTGATTATGATGCGTTTCACTCACGACCACTTATCTAGGTTGGCCATAGCTGGTGGGCCTAACTCGTTAAGGTAATCGGCCCACCTCTCCGAGGGGCAGGGGTCTAAACAAGCCAACCACGCGTCCCGTACGTTCAGTCCACCTCCTTACCTAGCCACCCCCTTGGTGGACAAACAACACCATTGTCGCCCATATGCATCCCAATGTGCATCATGGGTCACATGAACCTTCTAGGGCCCATCTAATGGTCCCTCACTGGCACAGGCATGTATGAAATGTTATGGGTTTTGTGAATTTCGAGGTGTCATTTAGTGACATTATATCATTAACTTACTAGATTTACATGTATAAGTGATTGAAAATCATACACGATTGGAAAAACAACCAACAAATGTAAGGATCAATTTTAAAAGAAAATCCCATGTAACTTGGAAAAATAATACGAACAACACACGTTTATTCACAATTCTAATATCCTATTTAATCATACTTTTGCTATATGTCTAGATTCGCAAATGTTGACGAATACTGGTAAGGACCTGGATAGGTTGTGTTAATATGATGAAATTATCATTGAAGTGAGTATAGTGGTTAACCTAAATCGAGCCTAACCATCTTTTTACAAAATTTTTAACCTGGCCTACTTAATTTTATCTTGGTCACTTTTAGGTCCAGGGTCGAACTCAGGGAGGCGGGAATTAGAGGTGAATAAGTTTCTATGCCTTTCCTACAATAAATCTCTTTCGTGCTTTTATTATGTTTTTTGTTCTTTTCTATTTAAGATTTTTTTGATGATAATTTTGTCCTTGAGGTACACCCTCAAAATCAGGTCCTTGGCTTTGAGCCAATTTAAGGTTCAAAAACTGGTCTTGCTATTCGCAAGACCGAGTACCTGTAAGACAAGGATTATCTTTTCTCTTTTACTATTTTTTTTATCTTTCTAATAGCAAGAAATAAAAGAGAAATAGAGGTTGCTTGTAAAGAAATAAATATAGTCTATATATATACAGATATATATATATAATATTTGTATAGGGGTGGGGGTAGAGGTGGAAATGGCGTGTAGCACGGTGTCGAGTTGGTCGACGTCTAGTAAGACGCAACCAACAGGTCGAAGTTCTGCGTGGAGCGTAGGATGGAAGTGTGCGCAGAGGTGCTTTCTCTACGCGGGTATAGGGGAATATCAGCAACTGGTGTAGATATTCTCGCGATATAACGCGTGGTAGGGGATATGAATGTAAATATATATATATATATGTATATATGTAAATATATATTTATATATATGTATAGATAGGGTTGTAATTATATAGATGTATAGGTAGTTATATATATATATATATATATATATATATATTTATAACTAGATATATATGTATATATATATATAACTGTATAGATATAGATATATATATATATATAGTAATATATGTATATAGATATATATAGATATGTATATGTATATATATATGTATATATATATATAGATATATTAGTATAAGTATCTATGTATATAAATATATATATATGTATGTATTTATATCTATAGATATATATGTATATATGTATGTATATATGTATATATGTATAAATATATGTGTATATATGTATATATATTTATATTTAGTTGTATAGGTAATAATATATATATATGTATATATATATGTATAGGTGTGTACAAGTGGGTGTGTGTACAAGTGTGGTGTGTGTATGAGTAAGGAGCGAGCAGGTTAAGGCGTCTGATGGGGCTGCTGCCGTCATCTGATGCGCGGGGGCACGCTCAAGCGCAGGCGCGCAAGGGTGCGCGCACATGCTGGAGGGAGCAGGCATGAGGGAGCACAACGCAGCGCGCTGCGGGCTGGAGCCGGAGTGGGGCAGACGGGTGCAAGCGTTGGAGAGGAAGTGGGTGCAAACGCGGGTGCGGACACTAGAGCGGGCGCGGGCGTGGACGTGGTGACGGGCTGGAGGAGGTTGCGACGTGGAGAGAGAGCGCGCGGCGACTGGATAAGTGAGAAACTTTCCGGTCATGGCACTGTAGCTACAGTGCCGCACAGAAACACGTAAACAGTAGCTACAGTGCACGTGCGGCTTGGACAACCGGTTGCGGCCGATTCTGCGTGCGCGGGCGCACTGGAGTGGGCCTACGCGTGCGGAAGGAGCTTGCACCGACTGCTGGCTTACATGCGGGGGCTTGCGCGCTGCGTGGAGGCTGTTGGTACCGTGTTGCTGCTGCTACTGAGCTCTGAAGCTTGGAGCTGCGGCAATGGCGTGAAGGGCTGAGCGATGGAAACAGAGAGTGGAATCCACCACGCCCACCTGCTCTTGGATGAGCTGGGCGATGGTGGGACTCACAGTGGTGGGCGTAGGACCACTGTGAGCCTGCTCCTGCCCGAAGCGTATCTCTTCAGTGGGAAGAGGTGCTGTGTATGGAGGGGAGAGAGGGAGGAAGATGGCCTAACGAAGGTGGCTGTCATGTCTCTATGTGCCAGGCTGCCTGAGCAAGGAAGCAAGGAGGGCTTTTTAAAGGAGGAGGCATGCACAGCCATGCCCTGGGTGTGCATGCCCAGCCATGCAACTGGCAGGGCATGCGTTGGCAGTGAATGGCACGAAGAAGAGTAAGCCATGCCCTGCACCCACGTGGGGAAGAAGTTTAAAGCAAAATAAAAAATGAAGATGGTGAAATTACGAGGCAGCACTTGAAGAAGATGTTATTTACATGGCCAATTATTCACTTTCCTCCCCTCTCAAATAAATGCATGCATGTATCAATTTTTACAAATGCAATTATGGATACCTAATATGCAATGGCAATGTTAGGAAATAACACAAGATGGCATAATTGTAGGTGTATTTTTGCTGTGCAATCATATCCCCATGCCTATCTTTTGCTAGTCCCTAGCAAAACATTTTTGTATTATATTTAGAAATGATCTTAAGCTGAAGATTTTCTTCTGATGCGACATAGGTGTGTTTATTTGTTGGATATTGTGAGAACCAATTGCAGAGAAGACTACCAGTACTTTAAGTCTTACGTGACATAGACCATCTCTCAACTATCTTGGACTCTTGATATTTAAACCTTAAGAACGATTTCCAGGACTCAGGAGGTTTTTGCCGTACTTGATAGCTCAAGAGATTATGGCTTGTGCATAGTGAAGGATCAAGACTGACCAGATGAACATTAAGACTCAAGCCCAAGGTTTCACGCATTTTTAAGTGCAGGTTGGTCCCAGTTTCAACTCGTGTCTTCGGATTGACCCTTAAAAAGATGACGGAAAACTCAATCCTCATTTTTTTCTTTTGTGGCTCAAAGAATATATGGTAGAAACAGGGTATTTGTAACTTTGCCCTGAAACATTTTTTGAGGGAGACGAATTTACAGACATTAATGAGATATACTGACTTATTTGCACAGTTTTTTTTTTTTTTGAAACATGTGTCAGTATATCTCTTACAACTTTATTTGGAGGAACACACTTTTCTTTTGGTGGAAAGAGTCTCTCCTAAACACAAAACTAAAGCCTGGGATAAAAAGTCTACCTGCGTGCACAAGTAAGGACTCCACCTTCTCTAATGAACACTAGGGTTGGATCTTATGTTCACCTGGTCTTTCTTGATATGTATAGTGTGAACCAAGATTACTTAGGCTCTCGAGTAGAAGCAAACCAACGGATCCTGTACTGATGTCTCAGGTACAAGAATACATCCTTAGTTAAGAGAGATTCTGATCTATCTTGTCAATGCTCAAGTGAATTAAGTTGAGCCTGAGCAAATCAAGCTTCTGTGGCCTAGAAAGTCTTCAAAATAGTGGTTGAATATCCATAAACACTTATTGTATTTTTGTTTCAGCCTTCATATCATCACTAAACACATTTTTTTTTTTTTGTACAAATCTATAGATGGATGGAATCTGCATGATACCATATAATACCCAGATTCTATAGATGCCTATCCACCCCCCCATGCCAAATGTTGCTATGTCCTCATATGCATGCAGGGTAGGGTAGAGGAAGGTCCAAAGATCGGGTAACGAGAGCTGAGGTGCAGGGTATACAGCAGAGTGTTAGGTGGGTGGATGGTGGGTGGTGAAGTGAAAAGGTGCGAAGTGAAGTGTACGTGGCAGTGACGGAGTGTTGTTGGGGTGCCTCCCAACGAGCGCTGAATTTAACGTCCCCAGCTAGACTCAGAATGAGTCACGACATTAGTTACCCTCCAGCAGGGCAACAGTTTCTCCAACTAGGGTAGGTTCATGAGTAAGATAAGGTTTCAAACGCTGCCCATTGACCGTAAATTTATGCCCAGATTTAGGATCTTCAATTTCAATGGCCCCGTTGGGAAATGGTCTCGAGACCAGGAAAGGACCAGTCCATTTGGACTTCAATTTCCCTGGAAAGAATTTGAGCCGGGCGTTGTAGAGCCAAACTTGCTGAGATGGCTCAAATTCCTTCTATCGAATACGGCTGTCGTGAAAAGCCTTAGTACATTGTTTGAAAGTTAAGGCAGAATCATAGGCTTCACGACGGAGCTCTTCCAGCTCTTGGAGTTGGAGTTTCCTTTCCCAACCACACAGGTCTAGGTCGAGGTTACATTGGCGAACCTCCCAATAAGTGCGGTGCTCCAACTCCACGAGCAAGTGACAAGGCTTCCCGTAAACGATTCTATAAGGAGACATACCTAGGGTTTCCTTGAAGGCGGTCCGATACGCCGAAAGTGCATCAATCAGCTTGTCGGACCAATCCTTACGGTCAGGCCGAACCATTTTCTGGAGAATTTGCTTGATTTGTCGGTTCAACACCTCTGCCTGGCCGTTTGTCTGAGGATGATACGGAGATACGATACGATGGTGGACTCCATATTTCCACAGAAGTGCCTGAAAAGAAGCATGGGTAAAGTGGCTTCCTCCATCCGAGATAATTGCTCGAGGGATCCCAAAGTGCGCAAAAATGTAGTCTTTGACCAATTGAGTGGATATGACATGGTCAGCATGGCACGTGGGAATAGCCTCGATCCATTTCGAAACATAATCAACAGCCACGAGGATATATTCGAAGCCATTGGAAGGAGGAAAGGGACCCATGAAATCAATTCCCCATATGTTGAAAATTTTCACAGCTAGGATGGGTTGCAAGGGCATCATGTCACGACGTGACATTGACCCTAACGACTAGCACCTAGTGCAATGTTTGGCATAATTGTGTGCATCCTGGTGAAGAGAGGGCCAAAAAAAACCGCACTGCAACACCTTGGTTGCAGTTTTCCTCCCAGAGAAATGGCCTCCGTAGGCCTGATCGTGGTAGAAGGATAGCACACTAGGGAATTCACTGTCAGGAATACAGCAACGGATGATTTGATCAGCACCTATTCGAAAAAGAAGTGGATTATCACAGAAATAATACTTCGCTTCTGCCATGAGGCACTCGCGCTGGTTTTTAGGCCAGCCACGTGGAAGGGAACCAGAAGCAAGGTAATTGGCAATGTCGACATACCAAGGTCCACTTGCCACATTAATTGCCAATAGGTGCTTATCGGGAAAAATCTCATTGATCGGCAGGGTAAGTCCAATGTGGTCAGGGTCCAGTCTCGAGAGATGATCAGCAACAACATTCTGGGCTTTGGCCTTATCGCGAATCTCAATGTCAAATTCTTGGAGCAGAAGGATCCAACAAATCAGTCTAGGCTTGGCATCCTTCTTATGCATGAGATGGCGAATGGCCGCGTGATCAATGAAAACAATCACATGTGAGCCCAAAAGGTAAGAGCGGAATTTCTCCAGCCCAAAGACAACCGCCAGTAGTTCTTTTTCAGTGGTAGTATAATTACGCTAGGCCTCGTCCAACATCTTACTGGCGTAGTACACCACGAAGGGGTGTCTATCGCATCTTTATCCCAGGATGGCTCCGACTGCAAGGTCAGAAGCGTCACACATGAGTTCAAAGTCGAGGGACCAATCAGGTGGCTGGAGAACAGGGGCCTTGGTGACAGCATCACGCAGCTGCGTGAATGCTCATATGCAGTCGGGGCCCATATCAAAGGGTATGTCGGTCGATAGGAGATGAGTTAAATGTCGAGAAATCTTGAAGAAGTCTTTGATGAATCTCCTATAGAAACCGAAGTGTCCCAGGAAAGAGCGGATTTGTTTGACAGAGCCAGGAATAGGTAAATCAGCAATTACATCCAGCTTAGCTCTGTCAACTTCGATACCCCTATTGGAGATGATATTCCCAAGAACAATTCCCTCATGTACCATAAAATGACTCTTTTCCCAGGAAAGCACGAGGTTCACATCAATACATCTCCTAAGGATACGGGTCAGGTTGGCAAGACAATCATCAAAAGAGGGTCCAAAGACCGAAAAGTCGTCCATGAAAACCTCAAGAAAGTCACCCACCATGTCATGGAATATTTCCAGCATACATCTCTGGAAAGTTGCTGGCACGTTACAAAGTTCGAACGGCATCCTTCTAAATGCGAAGGTGCCGAAGGGGCAGGTAAAGGTGGTTTTCTCTTGGTCCCGGGGGTCAATTTCCACCTGGTTATATCCTGAAAATCCATCCAGGAAACAAAAAATTTTATTTCCTGCTAACCGCTCCAGGATTTGGTCAATGAAAGGTAGTGGAAAGTGATCTTTCTTAGTTGCAGCATTGAGTTTCCTATAATCTACACACACTCTTCAAGATGTAGGAGTGCGTGTAGGGATGGATTCACCCCTGTCATTAACACGAATAGTAAGTCCTGCCTTTTTGGGCACGACATGAATTGGACTCACCCATGGGCTATCGCTGATCGGGTAGATTATACCTACATCTAACCACTTAATAATTTCCTTCTTAACGACCTCCCGCATGTTGGGGTTGAGACGTCGCTACATCTCGTGGGAAGGTTGAGCCTCCTCCTCTGTATATATACGGTGAGTGTAGTAGGAGGGCTAATGTCAGTTAAGTCTGATAAAGACCATCCAATGGCTGCCTTGTGTTCCATAAGGACCTTTGTTAGTTTGCACTCTTGCTCCCTGGTCAATTTTGAACTGATGATTACGGGGAGTGTTTCATTCGATCCCAAGAAAACATACTTAAGCGTATCAGGCAGCTCTTTCAGCTCGAGAGTGGATGGTGAAAGATTTGGCATTTCTTGGGACGAGAGTGTCCCAAACGGATCAAAAGAAAATAATTCAGGAGGAAGAAGTTGGCCCTCAGATTGGCCAAGAGGAGGGGCATCTTGGATAGATGGATCCAAAAAGGGATAGCCCCAGTGAGCAGTATGTGGGCTCAAGGTCCCAGTGTGGGGTTGTAGTTCCGCCTGATTTGGAGGGAAAGAAAGGGCAATCCGATCATCAAGAGTGTGGACCGGTGGTGAGTAGCCTGAATATGACTCAGACCACGAGGTATGGGAAGCGGAGAAAACCTCATCGGAAGTCTGGTCAGGAGAAGGTACGGGAATAGGGAGGGATGGGGGAATGTCACAATATGTGTCGGTCAGGCAATCGTCAGTGTTTAAAGGCAATCCGCAGTAGTCAGAATAGGTCCCAATTAGTCCAATACACGTGCTGATGGCCATGTCCTCGTCAGACGTGTCATCCTCGATGCAATCGCAATCAAAGTTCTTGGCTGCCTTGAAGATGTTCAGCTTGAGCTTCTCAGATCCAACGGCAATCTCAATACAGCCTGACTCGCAGTCGATATGGGTGCGGGATGTGGCCAAGAAAGGTCGACCAAGGATGATCGGACAATCAGAAAGTGAGCTAGGAACTTCCATATCCAAAACAAGAAAGTCAACAAGAAAACAGAGACTGTTGACCCTAACCACCATGTCTTCCACCACACCCTTTGGAATTTTGACAGAACGATCTGCCAACTGTAATGTGACAGGGGTGGGTTTCAGATTTCCTAAGGCAAATTTCAAGCATGATGGTTGGTGAAAGAGCGATCTTCATTTTTGTTGAAAACTTTAACATAAAATGATGTGCCGTTGTATTTAATCACGTGGTAGAAAATCGCTTTTCAAAACATTTAAATTTTCAAAACTAACCACGAAGAGTTAGGTCATCTCCACAGGGAGGAATTAGCCTAAAAAAAAAAAGAGTAATAATGCATAAAGGAATCAGGAATATTAATAGAGATGCATGCTAACTAGTGCTCTCATTTCCAGCATAAATTCTCAATATAGATAATTAATCAAGAAGATGAGGGTGCATATGCAAAATTATCACAATATAATATTCTAAATAATGACCTTGGTAATAGTAAAAAATGTTAATATTAATCTCCTAACTAATGACACTATAATCAATATCTCACATTGTATGTCATTCAGAAAGAGAAATCAATTATATGTAATTTCGAATTAAGCAAGGGGTGTCCATGCAAATTGTGCAGAAATATATTAATTCATAAAATAAATGAACAGTAACTTGACAATGGCATTTTCCATAATTTTTAATGGTGGAGGAAATAGAGCATTTGCTCTCTCTCCTCCTCGCGAGAGAGAGAGAGCACCGGCGGGGCTGTCGTGAGCAAGGGATGTTGGCAAGGATGATGGCTATCTGATGGAGGCGGCGACGTCGACGGAGATGGGTGGAGGCGGCAAGCCGGTGGAGGAGAAGACGCCGGCGGAGGCTGCTTGTTGTAGCCGCTTGCTGCAGATGGCGCGTGGTGCTGTGGCAAGCGCGCGGTGTGGAGAAGATGCGCCTGCAGGGAGGCGCTGGAGAAGGTTGGAGCACGCATGGAAGGTGGGTGTGCTAAGGCGGATGCCTACAGGCACACTTGCAGGGGCGCTGGAGAAGGGAGTGCCTGCGGGAAGAGGCGCAGGTCAGCGGGCTTGAGGCGCTGCTGAAGGTGGAAGCTATCTGCAGACGCAGCGGATGAGCTGTGCTATGCTAGGGCGTGGTGCAGGCTGAAGGGAGGTAGCACCTGTGGGTGCTGGAAGGTGCGGGCGCGCGGTGAGATTTGAAGGTTGAGGCGCGCGCGGGCGAGAGGGTGCGCAAGGCGGATACCTGCAGGCGCGCTTGCAGGGGTGCTGGAGAAGGGAGTGCCTGCAGGCACTTGCAGGCAGTGCGGGCACCAGGTGGTGCTGGGGAGAGAGGCACACGGAGGTGTGCGCCTGCGAGCTGGCTGGAGATGAGTGTGCGCCTGCAAGCGCACAAGGTGGAGAAGGAGGATGCACGATGCAAGCTTGGAGGCGGTGGTGAAGGAGCGGTGCGGGGGCATAGTGCAGGCGGTGGAGTTTTTCCCCGCAGGGGGGAAGATGCCTTTCTGTTCTTCTCTCAACCTCCTCTCTTTAACTCCTCTCTCTCTCCACGTACACCAATCAAGGGATTTTCAAATCCCTTTTCTAATTTTGGCAGGGGAGACATTCTTCAGGCCGGCAGCTATTGAGGGTGACCGATAGAAAGGGAAAAGAGTAGCCGCCGGTCATTTGAAAGGGTAATTTACCCTTTCCTCCTCATTCTTTTTCCACTTATTTTTCCTGCACATAAAAAGCACATATTAAGTTATAGAATAGATGTAAACCTAAATCAAGATGCATGCAAACATTCTATAACTTAATATAGTTATTAACAAACCTAAAAGATACAATTAAAGTTACTTAGGCGTAATATTTGTCCATTAAAATGGACTCATCAAATACCCCCATGCCTAAGATTTGCTAGTCCCTAGCAAAAATGAAAAATAATAGAAGTAATCAGAAGATTTCTTCTTTTCTTACTTCAAAACTTTAGAAATCCAGACAAATGTGAAGTGCTGATAGTCTAGGTAACAGATCCAAGTGAAAGAGCAAATTCGCATTGGGAGTTCGTACTTCACCCTTGGTAAATATTTCTGCCGAGATAGGCAACTACTTCTCTTGGGGATAAAGCAGACGATAATCTGTAATTTGACCCTGACGTTTGGCTTAGGTAGGAGATATCGAGTTGAATGGATTTGTATTTGGTGGCACACACTCATCTGGTGCTACAAATAGTCTAGTACTGCAGACTCTATATCTTTAGACTATTAGACAAGTCAACTCTAAGAGAGGCTACACAACTGTGCTCTCTTGATGTTCCTGGGTACTCCCTCTTTTCTTTTTCTTTCTGAGATCACAAATCTCGCCAAATTTAGAAATTGTACTCACTATTTGGTGGCCTCACATGGCATCCACACTTCAATTAAAGCCCTAATAACTCTACAACTAAGTTAGAGTCCTCAACTAGTATTCGGGCGATCAGAAATACTAAAACGTAGGTATGGGTCATATTTGGTGGAACGTGAAAGGTGTTCTGTTGCCTCAGAAATAATATTACATTAGAAACTTGGACTCTTTTTTTCTTCTTTTTCTTTTTGTAATATAACTATTTCTTCTTTTTCTTCTTTTCTCTCTTTCTTTTTTTTTTATTTTTATTTCTTCTTGTTTTTATTTCTTTTTCAATCAACACAACACGACACGGACTTTTATTTACGAGGCATTATTAGGGATGATGATGGTTAAGAGGAAGTTGTGTGGCTTATTTGGTGGAAGTGCCTATCCTCGGCACCAGGAAGGAATGGATAGGACAGGCGTATTTCTGACCTTTGACATTATTACCCTCCTTCAGCCGAGGACTCTATGAAGGACGGTCGTAACCATCCACCATAGTTATAGCTTTATTAAGACTGAATCTCTGTATATCTGCCTTATTTGGTGACTCTCAGGAATTCACTCAAAGTACGCACATAGGAACAGAGAGTGAAAACTACGCCTAACTCTGAAGTATCATCATCTAATTATCCAAAACTTAAGAGTCCTTGCACTAGACTTAGCGCACCAATAATCTCTCTACTTTCTTCTCACAATATGAGGTGGATCTACTGGAAGATAGTATGCCTGACTCCCTATGAATTGTCCAAGGGTTCAGTGGACTACAAATGCTTATTGGTTTTCCTCAAGGACCCATTACCAAGTCTACGTGCACGTGAAATAAATGAACTAGATTCTAAACTTAAGAAATAATTCCGAAAAAAAAACCTCTAATGACAAAGGTATTTTGCTAGGGACTAACCCATTTAACTCAAGAAAAGAAGATTTTTTTTTATTTTTTTATACTAACCTAAATGCATGAATACTTCCTAAAATGAAAATGCACTCCCCTATGCCGAAATTCTACAATGTCCCCATTGTAAAATTAAAACAGGAGGAGAAAGGAAAGAAATCACTTGAAGACGGTGTTATTCAGACCACTGGGTTGCCTCCCAACAAGTGCTGCATTTTCTGTCAGCAGCCAAACTAAGAAGGAACCTATAAGTTTGGTTCCAAACAAACAAAGTTAGGCCCTAAAAATATGCATAACAGTGCAAGCCTAGAAAATAGGTAACCACGGATGTTGGCGAGCTGATGATGCAATGTAATTCCAAATGCTCGCCAGAAGAAATGAAAATAGAAAATCTCGTTGGCTACCTTGGGAGGTCTAGGAATAATAAATGGAATATGAAAAGGGACCTCCTGAAACGGAATAAGTGGAGGGTAACAAGGATCCTCCAGAGCAGGACGGGTTTTAAAAGATATATACATAATTAGTTCAAACCCTTGAATGGTGAGAGTAAAAGTACAAGCATCAATCCACGCTCGCCATTCTACTCTAGGATGTGGTGGCCTAATATATTCTCCAGAAAGAATGTACATGAGCAGAGATCTGGGCCAAGGATCGGTTAGGGAGTATAAGGGTTGTTTGTAGTGTTGGAAGGTAATGGTTAAGTCCAATGAGGGCTTAGTTGGTGTTAGGTCCAATTCCAACAATGATTCTGATTGTGTACACTCCCTAACAGTTGTAGACAACTTTAAGTTATCCTGCCTAGCAATAATGATCGGAGTCATATTTGAATCAAGGGTAGACTCCAAATTACAACTTTTTGATGGCAGGGTCAAAATGTAAGAATCATTATCATTCAGCTCATCCCCAGATTTGTTTGGTTCACTCAAATATTTGTCGAGGTGTATATGTGATTCATTAGGAGTTGGATCAGTATCCTCAATTATTTCTAAAGGAGGATCAGTCTTAATATTTTGGAGGAAGCCTATATCATTGAATTCGTCATTCTTCTCGGGGTATAAATCCTTAATTGACATGTTTTGTTCCCGAGAGTCTCCCATAGACTTCTCATTATTTTGTTTGTCCTTCTCTAATATCAACTCCTATTTTGATGGAGAATGACTCTCAAAAGAAGGAAGGAATCTGGATTTAATCATATTATTTCTATCTTTTAGAGGTAAATCCTCAAAATAATTCCCCTGTGGTTCATTCCAAATTTTCAGTCCAGGTTCCTCTATTGGGGCATCCGCATTTTCTGAATTAGACTCTTCATATCCCTGAGACCAGAATTGATCATCCTCTATTCCCTTAGGGTCACCTTCATTGGGTGCATTTAAATCCTCAGGATGCTGAATGGTAGGTGTTGATTCCCTAAGTAGAGGGTCAGGAGTAGGCTCACTAAGGGTAGAATGAGATTCCACCAAATAATTAATAGGGGAAGTGATAGGAATAATACAACCTTGACCTGGGTTGGTAGGGGTAAGGAGAATACTGTCATTGGGGTCAAGGTCCTCAAAAGGTAGCATCTTCCCTTACTTTTGACTGCAATATAATTCAGGTGGATAATCACTATGATCGTTATCCTCTAGTGGTCGTGTCTCATTGGGAGAGTCTAAGTGATAGCTACCTAAAATTGGATCCCTATTGTCATTAGGTTCCTCAAAATTATTTTCATGATCATGGTTTATTGGGTAAGGATCAGGATTATTGGGAAGCATGTAGCTAAGTTGTCTTATTTCTTCATTTAACTGTTGACTATTCCTCAACATCTCTCCCATTGATTCCATTATTTCCTCTTACTGTTTTTGCATTTCTATCATAAAAGAGGAGAGGCTACTATTATCAGCTTGGGGAGGATAGTCAATTTCAGGCTCTAGTTGCCTAGGGGTATCGGTCCAACCTCGATACGGAAAATCATGAAGGGTGGGAGGGTTGGGTGTTTGCATGGAAGTATGGATTTCAGGATTAGAAAATCCCGCTCCTAGGCTCTGCTCAAAAGTGGGAGTTATCAAGCCAATACTCCCAGGGTAAGAATGAGAATGATCCCATGAATTTTCAATGTACCCATCAAAGGATGGATACGCTCAGAGCATGGGATCCTGATTAAAAGATGGGAAGTATTGACTCTGATAATATGAATGATAGGAGTAAGAGTAATCCATTTCTTTAAGCAAAACAATTTTAACTCTCTTAGGATTTAGCAAAATTCAGAATATAAGCAGAAAACTTCCTACAGAGTTCTATTGTCAAACTAAACGCAAATTCAACGGGATCTATTTTTAGTAGATTGTAGGTCTTAGAGTTATATGTTTAGTTGGTGGCCAAACAAGTTTTGCAAAAATTACGCTTCCTAGGCCAACCTTCGCTGGGGCCTATAACCTACTCGCAAGGGATGGAAGTCTCGAATCGAGCCCACACATGAGGAACCGAAGTAACTTGGTGGATAGGCTTGTTGATTTCCGACTAACTTCCCTTGTGGCGCAAAAGAGGAGAGGTAGAAATTTATCTAGTGACCTTATGTGAGGTGCGCAGTGTCTCAAGTGTGCAAGCATACGATCATGTTTTGATTTTTTGAAATTCCGCAAACAGGATCCTTTTGCACACAATTTTCAGTCACAGATTTTAAAGTCCAACCTCTTAACAGTCCCAATTTTTTAAAGTGACCACTAAATTAATTTGATTCAAGTACTTTAGTGGTCTTAGATTTAGGTTCAGTGCATATGCATGACAAGTAATTAATGCTCAAAAGGAGACGTACCTTACTCCAGCTTTCTTCGGCAGTAATGAATGCAATGCAATAAAAATAAACTAGATGCTGCTCATTCAGTCCTAGATGGTCGTCCTATAGATATGCAACTTCTAGCAGGCAGTTCAATTTTTTTTTTATATAATAAACAAACAGACTTAATCTAACTAACTAACCGAAATTCAATTCAAACAGTTCAAATAATCCTATAATCTAAATAAATAGGAACACGCTCCCGAAAATACGCTCCCGCATACAAGAGCAACAAGAAATAAAGTGGCACTGGGGACACGTTCCCAAAAATACCCAACAAGGGTCCAAAAGACAGAATTTAAATTCTAATGTCTATCTAACTAAATCTAACTAAAACCTACTGACTAAATCAAAAATAGGCTTCTTCGTAATCCTATGTGCATGGGATCAAGGCCCACATGTTCCTGTTGCCATCCTCCAAGTGGCTTCAAGGTCCACCAAAAAGATCGTCTCCGCTGTACGCGCCCGTCGCATTCACCACGTGTTTTTGCACAGAAGAAAATAAACAGTTAGTAATTCAAAAAAGCTTTCAAAATAGCATAAAAATAACATAAAATTCCTGAAAAATTAATAGGCATTTTTCCTCAACGGCAACGGCACCATTTGAAAGAGCAATCTTCATTTTCGTTGAAAACTTTAACATAAAATGATGTGCCGTTGTATTTAATCACGTGGTAGAAAATCACTTTTCAAAATATTTAAATTTTCAAAACTAACCACAAAGAGTTAGGTTGTCTCCACAGGGAGGAATTAGCCTAAAAAAAAAATGAGTAATAATGCATAAAGGAATCGGGAATATTAATAGAGATGCATGCTAACTAGTGCTCTCATTTCCAGCATAAATTCTCAATATAGATAATTAATCAAGAAGATGAGGGTGCATATGAAAAATTACCACAATATAATATTCTAAATAATGACCTTGGTAATAGCAAACAATGTTAATATTAATCTCCTAACTAATGACACTATAATCAATATCTCACATTGTATGTCATTCAAAAGGAGAGATCAATTATATGTAATTTAGAATTAAGCAAGGGGTGTCCATGCAAATTGTGCAGCAATATATTAATTCAGAAAATAAATGAAAAGTAACTTGACAATGGCATTTTCCATAATTTTTAATGGTGGAGGAAACAAAGCATTTGCTCTCTCTCCTCCTTGCGAGAGAGAGAGAGCACTGGCGGGGCTGTCGCGAGCAAGGGATGTTGGCGAGGATGATGGCTATCCGATGGAGGCGGCGGCGTCGACGGAGATGGCCGGAGGTGGCCGGCCGGAGGAGGAGAAGACGCCAGCGGAGGCTGCCTGTTATAGCCGTAGGTTGCAGATGGCGCGTGGTACTGCGGCAGGTGCGCGGTGCGGAGAAGATGCACCTGCGGGGAGGCGCTGGAGAAGGTTGGAGCGCGCGTGGAAGGTGGGCGTGCTGAGGTGGATGCCTGCAGGAACGCTTGTAGGGGCGCTGGAGAAGGGAGTGCCTACGGGCAAAGGCGCGGGGCGGCAGGCTTGAGGCGCTGGAGAAGGGAGTGCCTGCGGGCACTTGCAGGCAGTGCGGGCGCCAGGTGGTGCTGGGGAGAGAGGCACACGGAGGTGTGCGCCTACGGACTGGCTGGAGATGAGCGCGCGCCTGCAGGCGCGTAAGGTGGAGAAGGAGGATGCGCAGTGTAGGCTTGGAGGCGGTGGTGAAGGAGCGGTGCGGGGGCACAGTGCATGCGGTGGAGTTTTTCCCCTCAAGGGGGAAGATGCCTTTCTGTTCTTCTCTCAACCTCCTCTCTTTAACTCCTTTCTCTCCCCGCATGTGCCAATCAAGGGATTTTCAAATCCCTTTTCTAATTTCGGCAGGGGAGACATTCTTCAGGCCGGCGGCTGTTGAGGGTGACCGATAGAAAGGGAAAAGAGTAGCCGCCGGTCATTTGAAAGGGTAATTTACCCTTTCCTCCTCATTCTTTTGCCACTTATTTTTCCTGCACATAAAAAGCACATATTAAGTTATAGAATAGATGTAAACCTAAATCAAGATGCATGCAAACATTCTATAACTTAATATAGTTATTAACAAACCTAAAAGATATAATTAAAGTTACTTAGGCGTAATATTAGTCCATTAAAATGGACTCATCAGTTGGTATAAGATTGATGGAAGATCCTCGATCAAGCAGGGCACAGTTAAAGTTGCAGCCTTGGATGCTACAGGAAATAAGCGGTGTGCCCGGATCTTTCTACTTCGGTGGTAGATTTGACAGTATAGCACAACTCTCATGAGGTGAGATAACCACCGGATTCTTCGTTTTCTTTGACTGTCACCTGGGTGTTGTGTAGTCTTTGGAAAATCGGGTGACAGTAGGTATGTGGTCGATAGCCTCTAGCAGGGGTACCATGATTTCAACATCCCTGAATAAAATACATAGGTTATCAAAGGCCTACGTATCCTTTTTCTTGCCTTTTGGCTCCCTCAGTAGAGCCTCAAGGAATGGGACTGATTCTGGCACCAGTTTGGGTGTATCGTCCTCTCGTAAATGCGGTGTGCATCTCGAATAAGAGGGCGATGAAGAAGATGGGCTAGGATCAAGTCGAGGCAGATCGACTGTTTGCTTACCACTCCTCGTAGTAATCACATTGGATGAAGCAAGTCCAGTGGGATCATAAGGCGGAGGAGGGTTCACAATAGGGACATAAGAGTGAGGTGCTGCAGCGGGATTTACCTGAAATCCCAGTGGAATGCTCGTAGCCTGCAGAATCCGATGAACCTGCCCTTGAGAAGGTCGTACCTGTGGTTGAGAACCACGGGGTACGAAATTTCATGGGTTGGGAATAGGTTGGGCTGGAAGAGTGCCCTGAGATCAAGTCGCCATGCGTAGTTGACTGATCTCAGCATTCTGCTGCGCCAATTGGTGCTGAAGAGAGGTCATGTTCGCTTCATGGCGCTTCAACATTTCCGTCATCATTCGCATAAATTTCTCAAGAGGACTTGATGCATGTTCTGTTTGCAGTTTGCAAGGACCCGATGGTGGATTCACCACAGGATTAGACTAGGCCCTTGGGATGACGGGTGCGGATGGTCGCATTGGCCCACCTGTGGGGTTTTGGCACTGCGGGTTGCTGGACCATGCGAAGTTCGGATGATTTTGCCACCCTGGGTTATAAGTAGCAGAGAATGGGTTGTTCCCGAGGGCACAAGCGTCTTCTAAGCCAAAAGACGAGTCCGCATGTAAATACGCATCCGAGCACACGGAGGCTTGGTCCTCCGTGTCAAAATACTAGCTTACAGAAGCCAGATCCACATGACTTACCGAATCACTCGGCGCGACGCTCGGTAAGGAAGATCTTACAGGGTTTCTAGGGATAAGCCTGGTGTTGGAAGAATTAGGATTGTGACGAAGTGGTGAGGTGGGGGTGTTGGCCAGAACGGGTGGGATTGGCCAAAAGCTCATCCAGCTTCTTGTGCACGACAGAGACTTCATCCAATTTTTGTGCGATAAGGTTAAGATTAGTGGATGAATGGGAGGGTCCCGTGTCAACTTCACGAACATTACGGGGTAGGCTGGTACAATTAAAGGCGACAATGGAGGCATTATTCATTGAGTTTTCACTCATATTTTCAAATAATTTGAATGCTCCATTCTCGTCTTTATTCATGAAATTCCCTCCACAGGAAGCATCTGCAATCTGCTTCAAAGTCTCATTAAGCCCATAATAGAAAATCTGGGCTATATGCCACTTAGGCAGACCGTGGTGCGGACATCTCCGAAGGAGGTCATTATACCTCTCCCAAGCCTCATGAAACTATTCGCCGTTTTGTTGCGCAAAGGAAGTTATAGCACGACGAAGCGCATTGGTTGGCCCGATTGGGAAGAATTTCTTGAGAAATGTTGTTCGCATTTCTTCCCAAGAATGGATGGTTCTCCCAAGAGTGCGTAACCATTGCGACACTTTATCCCGCAATGAAAATGGGAACATTTTCATGAGGACTATTGGTAACCCGATGTTTCTCGGTTTAACAGTTTTAGCCAATCGGGTTAGGTCTTCCAAATGGAGAAATGGATCTTCACTTGCAAGACCATGGAAGTGGAAATTAATTAGGCCAATTATATTGGGTTTCAATTCAAAGTCATCCCCACCCATGGGGACCTGAATTTGTCCTATGGTCTCTGTAGCAGCGGGATTCTGATTGGAGCTAAGAGACCTAGGCTCCTCCCGTTCGAGAGGGTTCTGCATTTCCTCCAAGGTTTCCCTAATGGCTTCAATTTGTTCATTATACATTTCCATTTAGGCTTGGAGGCGGGTTATAGGATCCATGGCTCCACCACCTGGTGGGTTTTGAGGGCGGTTTCCTCCCTCGGGATTTAGGGGTGGGCGTGCAGCCATGTTTGTGGAGGAGGATGACGATTCGGCTTCTTTCCTAAAATTATCAGACAATTCAAACAATTCAGAGTTTTGTGACCTCCTCCCAAACATGCACTACCGCAGGAAGAATTGGGGGGGTAAGAAGGGAAAAAGAGATGAGAGAAATGACGCTGCAAAGGTACACTTGATGACAAATCAAGACAATCAAAGCCCTAACCTCTACAGTGTGCCCTTAAACCTAAAGATCTAAGTTACCTACTATCACAACCTACGGAACCAAATGCGAACACCGCGGAACCACCGGGCCAGATTGAAAGGCCGTTTACCCCAGTCTTAGACACCCGATAGCACACAGGAACCCGCACCAGCACGTAGGCGCTACACGCAGGTAGTTAGACCTCCAATCCTTAATAAGGGTCAAGTTGCTACCAGTTTTAATTAGAGGCTTAGGATCAAGTGTTTCTGAAATGTGAAGGGCATTCTTTACGGGTAATGCCCAAGTGCATTGATTTTAGAAAGTGTGTAAACCAAGCATGCAAAGGGGAAATCTCCCCGAATTGAAGTTTTAATTGGTAAATGGTTTTTAGAGTTTCAGCCTTAAGTAGTATGGATTTTAGGATTTCACTGAATTACCAATTCAACCAATCTCCGGGTTTTGAGAAAATATAAGTTTTTCTATGCCCAATAAACCCTTCTTCAATATGAGTTAGTTAATGCATGCTAAAAATGCAATGGGCTTCCCTAGGTGGAAATTTCTATGTGTGGATGCACGAGTCAATTTTAGGTTAATGTGAAAGGGAGCCAAAGCACTTCAATTCAAGTGCTCCCAATCACCAAAATGATGTTCCACACACAAGGCTCAACCACAAGATAATGTAAAGAAAATCAAAGTGTTGGGGTTGAAATATTCGGGATCAAATCTTAGGCACGTGAAAGGTCGTGGTGGGGTTGGAATCAACTCAATTCCAAGTCTCCCCACCAAAAATGTGATCCCAAATTGCGGATAAATGAGGCAAAGAGGGATGGCAATCAATCTATTTATTTTTGCCTCAAAGAATACTTCACACGGTGAAAGATTCAGGAATCAAGATTCTTGGATCTTCGCTATGCGAAGTTTGGCAGGAAATCCCGAGGCGGTGGAGTGATGGCAAACAATCAAGCAAGTGATTTTTAATCCACTTGCCCCAAGAGATCCCAAGAAGTTTTTTTTTTTATTAAGGTGACTAGTTTACCTAAGTTTCTAAGAGAGAGAAACTTACCTGTTCAGCAATGTGGGCGAAGCTCCAATGCGGTGTCGGTGACTTCACGCTTTCATTCCCACCTTAAATCTGTCACGTCTCCGTCTTCCTCTGCTTGCCTCCTCCTTGCAACTGGTTCACCTGCACACCAGCAAACAAAAACATCCGTGAAGAGAAGGGTGTGAGAAGAGAAAACTAAAGGAATGGAGTAGAAACTTACCTGAATGCGTACCTCCCCGGCAACGGCGCCAGAAAAAGTATGGTGGGGACCCGGATAGGTTGTGCTAATATGATGAAATTATCGTTGAAGTGAGTATAGTGGTTAACCTAAATCGAGCCTAACCATCTTTTTACAAAATTTTTAACCTGGCCTACTTAATTTTATCTTGGTCACTTTTAGGCCTAGGGTCGAAATCAGGGAGGCGGGAATTAAAGGTGAATAAGTTTCTATGCCTTTCCTACAACGAATCTCCTCTGTGCGTTTATTATGTTTTTGGTACTTTTCTATTTAAGATTCTTTTGCTGATAATTTTATCGTTGAGGTACACCCTCAAAATCAGGTCCTTGGCTTTGAGCCAAATTGTTCTTGGCTTTGAGCCAATTTAGGGTTCCAAAAATTGGTCTTGCTATTCGCAAGACCGAGTACCTGTAAGACAAGGATTATCTTTTCTCTTTTACTATTTTTTTATCTTTTTAATAGCAGGAAACAAAAGAGAAATAGAGGTTGCTTGTAAAGAAATAAATATAGTCTATATATATACAGATATATATAATATCTATATAGGGGTGGGGGTGGAGGTGGAAATGGTGTGTAGCACGGTGTCGAGTTGGTCGACGTCTAGGAAGACGCAACCAACAGGACGAAGTGCTGCGTGGAGTGTAGGATGGATGTGTGGAAGTGTGTGCGGAGGCGCTTTCTCCAAGCGGGTATCGGGGAATATCAGCAACTGGAATAGATATTCCCTCGATATAACGTGTGGTAGGGGATATGAATGTAAATGTATATATATGTATATATGTAAATATATATCTATATATATGTATAGATAGGGTTGTAATTATATAGATGTATAGGTAGTTATATATATATATGTATATAGATATGTAGATATGTAAATATATATATATATATATATATATATATATATATATTTATAACTAGATATATATGTATATATATATAACTATATAGATATAGATATATATAGATATGTATATGTATATATAGCTATATTAGTATAAGTATCTATGTATATAGACATATATATATGTATTTATATCTATAGATATATATGTATATATGTATGTATATATGTAATATATGTATATATATTTATATTTAGTTGTATAGGTAATATATATATGTATATATATGTATAGGTGTGTACAAGTGGGTGTGAGTGTACAAGTGTGTGTGTACAAGTGTGGTGTGTGTATGAGTGAGGAGCGGGAAGGTTAAGGCGTCTGATGGGGCTGTTGGTGTCATCTAATGTGTGGGTGCACGCGCAGGCACGCACAAGCGCAGGCGCACAAGGGTGCGCGCGCGTGCTGGAGGGAGCAGGCGTGAGGGAGCACAACGCAGCACGCTGCGTAGCGCAGTGCACCGCGCTGCGGGCTGGAGCGGGAGTGGGGCAGACGGGTGCAGGAGCTGGAGCGAGTGCAGACGCGGGCGCTAGAGCGGGCGCGGGCGTGGACGCGGCGACGGGCTGGAGGCAGTTGCGGCGCGGAGAGAGAGTGCACGGTGACCGGATAAGTGAGAAACCTTCCAGTCACCGCACTATAGCTACAGTGTCACGCAGAAACGCGTGAACAGTAGCTACAGTGCCCGCGCGGCTTGGACAACCGGTTGCGACCGGTTCTGCGCAACCAGCTCTGCGTGCGTGGGTGCGCTAGAGCGAGCCTGCGCGCGTGGAAGGAGCTTGCACCGGCTGCTGGCTTACACACGGGGGCTTGCACGCTGCGTGGAGGCTGCTGGTGCCATACTGCTACTGCTGAGCTCTGAAGCTTGGAGTTGTGGCAATGGCGTGAAGGGCTGAGCGATGGAAACAGAGAGTGGAATCCACCACGCCCACCTGCTCTTAGATGAGCTGGGCAGTGGTGGGACTCACAGTGGTGGGCGTAGGACCACTGTGAGCCTGCTCCTGCCCGCAGCGTATCTCTTCAGTGGGAAGAGGTGCTGCGTATGGAGGGGAGAGAGGGAGGAAGATGGCCTGACGAAGGTGGCTGCCGTGTCTCTATGTGACAGGCTGCCTGTGCAAGGAAGCGAGGAGGGCTTTTTAAAGGAGAAGGAGGCATGGACGGCCATGCCCTGGGTGTGCTTGCCCAGCCATGCAGCTAGCAGGGCATGCGTTGGCAGTAAATGGCATGAAGAAGAGCAAGCCATGCCCTGCAGCCTCGCAGGGAAGAAGTTTAAAGCAAAATAAAAATGAAGATGGTGAAATTGCGAGGCAGCACTTGAAGAAGATGTTATTTACATGGCCAATTATTCACTTTCCTCAGATCTCCAATAAACTCATGCATGTGTCAATTTTTACAAATGCAACTATAGATACCTAATATGCAATGGCAATGCTAGGAAATAACACAAGATGGCATAATTGTAGGTGTATTTTTGCTGTGCAATCAAATACTCACAAGAATTTTGCTAAATAGAGAACCCATAGCGCAAGAGAAACCATAGAAATTATAGACTATTTGCAATTTGAAAACCATCATTTAGCGAAGAAAAAGAAAAAGAAATAAAGCAAAATGATTCACATTATGAGCCACAGGTGGGGGTTGCATGTGTGAATCCTCTACTTT
The DNA here is from genome assembly GCA_037157565.1 of Thalassia testudinum. Taxonomy (NCBI): domain Eukaryota; kingdom Viridiplantae; phylum Streptophyta; class Magnoliopsida; order Alismatales; family Hydrocharitaceae; genus Thalassia; species Thalassia testudinum. The sequence goes on from JAZHRO010000031.1 coordinate 156,262,695, forward strand.
CTTGCATGCACGTACTTGCGCACGGAATGTGGTCTCACACCACATGCGTCATAGCAGAACTACACTATGGGTATCTTAATTAGATCCATTTCCGAATGCAGCTCCACATACCCCTGAGTTCAACACGTGAACCCAAGTCTACTCAACTCAAGCTTTTGAAATGCATTCCAACCAAGGGTCTCACATCATCTAACCTCTCAAAAAAAAAAATAGGGAAAGATATTGCCCAACCTTAGGTCTACTCCAGCGGCTAGCACAGTGACTGAGCATCAATGTTCCTGTAGTTTCAACACAGGGAAAAACCCTACATCACCACCAGCCCACAAGGAGGAAGGAGAGGAAAGATGGAGGAGAGGAAGATGACCCATCACTACTCACCCACTTCTCCACCTGAAGCCTCTTTCGACAGCCCACGCTATGCCCCAAACGGCTCCAGCATCAACCTGCGAGGTGCGTGCGACCACTTCTATGCGAACTCACAGGGAGGGGTGATAAAGAGCAGTAGCGATGATGGCGACACTACGCTCGCAAGAAGTCAACAAGGAGGAGTCCCTAATGGCAACACCATCATCCTTGAAATCTAGCTCAAATTGGCTACTTTCTTAGTATAAAGTCACCTAATTAAACCATTGAAAGGGTATAACTGAAGAATATCAAGAATTGGAGGGCATGAAACAAAAATTGGTTAATTCTGGTATTTTAATAACAAAATAAAAATGCAGATTAACCTAGGGGTAAACCTATACTTATTTAAAGGTCAACTAAGATCAAATTTTTAATAAGTGAGCTCACACTGATTTATTTAAGGATTTTATGAAATAAAAGCCAAATTACAATTAATAAAATCCTAATTTCGATCTCACTTTAATTGAAAGGGTCCTGATGAAAATAAATATAATCTAAACCTTCTAAAAATCATTGAAAAATATTCTATAAGGTTTAGAACATTCAATTTTACAAAATGAGCCCAATTTGACCTAAAATGAAGACCAAGGCAGGTAATTAATACATTTTGGGTTAAATAGTAAATTTATCAAGCAAACTTCATCAAAACATAAAATTGATGTCACCATTAGATTCCTTAAGTCCAAATTAGTTTTAACCGTGATACACGTACACGAGTTTGTACACCCATTTTGGACACCCACTAACAGACGCCTCCTTATCTATGAGTGGGTGTACAAACCAGTCTATGTGAAGCATTTCCTAATTAGTTTACCCACAAATTTTAAGCCCAATCAAATTTCATCTTGACTGAGTTTGTAATTTACTACTTTGGTTTTTGATTTTTGCAAAAAACCCCTAAGTTTCAAAATGTCTTTCAAAGAGGTCTGATTGCACAGTAATCATAGGACTTATATGACCTAAATTAAGTTAGAACTTAGCATAATTGTAGTATAATACATGCATAAACAGCATACATTGCATCTTTCTTATTTTATTTAGACATACATAAAATAATTTTATAATGTACTGATTAGAGCGTTATTTGGATTGTAAGCAACAAGAAGCTCAGGAGATGGCCTGAAGCTGGATTTGAAGCAGGGAAGAAGCTAGAGCTAGAGCAGAAGCCCTGGAATAAAGAAGAAGAAATTATGTAGGGAGAGGTATACTACTCTTCTAAGTAGAATTTTAATGTAGGAGTTGAATTATGAAGAACATAGGATTTTTCCTAGCCTTAGGATGGCCCTAGAGACCCTACTAAACCCTAGCCACCCTTAGACTAGGTCACTTCAACCTAGGATACCTCAAAACCATCATTCCAGCCCATATCTGGACGTCCAGGTAGGTTGCTAGATGCCCAGAACCCTTGGACACCACCCGCAAGCCTAAAACCCAATTCTGCTGGAAAATTGGATGTCCAAACAAAGTGTCAGATGTCCAATTTCTGCAGAATTCCAAGACAGAATCCAAACTCCTCCCTGATTCAACATTGGACATCCAAACAAGAATTCTGGACTTCTGATTTTGAAGTAATAAGTCGTCTGATTGAAAAATCAGACGTCTGGAACCCTTCTCCAATCCTTGTTTTTGAAATCAAGCTTGGATCTTTATTTCCTAAGCCCCTAAACCCAATTCTACACCCTAGGAAACCTAAATTAAGGTTCCCTAAGCCTTGTACACCACCCCAAGACCCTCCTAAGAACCTAATCGAGTTCTCACTAAGCCTAATTGACTTGGATCAAGTCAATCACACTTCACCTAGTCAATTGGACTCATAGAGTGAAATTGAGCTCAGATGTCAACCAACACAAGTCCAATTGGACTCAGTGAGAGTTCAATTGACTCAAGCCTAACCTAATTAGGTATCTTCTCTCCCAATTCGACATACATTCACTCAATTAAACTTGTGATAAGTTTAATTGCACATTCACATTAGCATTAGGGCTTATAACCCTAATTCTAGGAGCATACCTAAACCTAACCACCTAGACCTATAGGACTCGACCTAAACCACCTAGACACACACACACAAGTCACTCACACACGCCCACACATTGCTGCCAACTCTAGAATTCTCTAGAGTCTTCCAAAGGTGGTGCCTCTTTGAGTTGCCAAAAATAGCAACCAAAGTGGTCCATTCTTAGATCCACAATTTGTGGATCTAAGAAGACCCACTCAAGGCCTAGTGGATGGCCACCTAAGGGTCTCTCTAGAGTCATCTATAGTTCTCTAGAGAGACCACTTGAAGGCTGCCCAAGAGTCTATTTAAAGACCCTCTTGGATGGCCATGCACCGAGTCTTGGACTCTCCATTCAATGGCCTCTTCCTCCACCTCCATCCACGAGCTCCATCACCACTCCCACCTCCATGCCCAAGTCCAAGAGCAACTCTCCACCACCTCTCCAAGGGCCAGAATACCCACCATTGGCCGCCCCTCTTTCTCCTTCCTACCACCTCAGGCTCCACAGGCCATTGGAGACCACCTCCAATGCCCTAAGTTCTCATAGATAAGTGTTCTTCTTAGTTTAATTTTCGCATTGAATTTACTGCTTAGTAGTGTAGACATCCTCTACCTGAATGATGCATGCGTAATCTTTCGTAGATACACACATGCATCCATTTTCTGCTAGCTAGAATTCTCGCTTTAATCATTCTAGTACAAGCTTTCCTCGAAAGATAGATTGTAATGCCAAATATTTATGAATGAATGAAATCGCCATCTTATCTATCTCTATTATGATCATGAGTTGCCTGATTTAATTTCCTGTTACTTTGACACAAAATGTCTGTTTCGGAAGATATAAAAGATTTGACAATTAACGAATATTCTGTGGGTCACCATCGTATAGTTAAGACAGTGCACACAAACACACATACTTTCACATTCATATTGTTTCTGACTCACGTGCACATCTTACGAGTTAACAACACAACCGGGGAATCCTATATTCATATTTTAAACACTGGACTCCAATTTTAAGCAAGTAGCAAAAATATCAAAAATCAATCTCGCTTTTCTAAATGCCTTCCTAAGATTGATCGGGACTCACCGTCTCGTTAACTAAAATGTTTTGCTGAGTCATATTTCGCACTATACTACGACGATTTTACTATTAAATACGTGATCTATGATCCAAACAAGGTCCCTGCGACCATCTTCAACCTTCAACTACCAGCAACTCGAGCTGTGTCTGGTGCAATCTTTGGAGATTGATATCTCCTAAACTACGTGGCGAAATCTCATTAAATTTAGCAGGTGGTTTCACCTATCATTCGTGCATCCATAGAAGGAATCTCCAACTCGAGACACCCTCAATTGAGGTCGCTATTCATGGCTGAAGACCTCGCCAGAGCAAGCTCCATCTCTACCATTCACAGCCGCATTCTCACCTCAATCACCATGGCCGAGTGCCTATAAAGTGAGGTCGTATCATTACGAGTTTCCTCATTGAGTTTTTGGCATGTCATCCACCTCTTCTTCTTCATTTAAAAGCCACCGTTGAAGTCAACCTTGGAGCTTCTCCACCCTGCTTCGTCGCCAACCGAGGCCACGGTTCATCACCCCTCATCGTTACCGAGCTTCCTGTCAAGGGGGTAGACTTCTCCAACCTCTTCTTTGCTCCAACCATCTCACCGCCCCCTCCTTCGCAACCAGTCGAACTCCAGCAGACGCAACCTCACCTCCTCGTCCAAATTAAGGTAGTCCCCTCTCTTTCCCTTCCCTCATAGAATACATTAAGCCCTTTAGATATAGGAAATAGCCCTATTCTTCTCACCATTCGTATCTTCTTCCTCAAGTCCGACAAAGTGCTGGCAATGCCCCCCACTCCATGTCACACAACATCCGCCACCATCAACGACCCCTCCACCTTCGCGAGGTCATGGCGAACAAAAGCCCTCAAGAAATTAAGGGCTTCAACCACTCTAGACCTTCACTCGTGGCCATCCACGATCACCAACCTCCTTAAGTTCAGCACGCCATCACTAGCCACTCCATGCCAAATCAACCACCCCTTCACCTTCGCCGAGCTTCGACGAAGATTTCTACGTGTCTAACGTGGGCCGCGAGGCCGTTTTACTCTTTGTGCAGCACCTCGCCGAACCCATCTCCACCCCTACCACCGACCACTACCATTGACCTCCAAGCATTGATCTAAAGGCCCCATCAGGCCGATGACAGCTTGCTGGACATGCTCTACTCCTCGCTGACCCCATCCCACAGCCAAGTCCCTTCCTAGTGTAAATAGCTGACCACCTGTCAGCATGAAGAACCAACAGTTCAGCCTCCTCTGAGATTGTGGATAGGGACCCAATTGTAAGATAAAAAAACTTGTAGGGGCCATTGTGCAAGCCATCAGGGGCTAAAATGCAAGAAAAACTCTATTCCCAGGGGTTGATTTGAAATTCAGATTGGATTAATTAAAGATTCAATTTTATTATTGAATATCTTGTGGTTTCATTACATTATTTTATTCAAACAATATTCCTATGGATTACTTAGTGCTTAGTTCATTGATGATTTATTATTCTTGATTAAATTAAGCATTAAATGATTGAAATGCAATTTTCTCAATTGAATTAACTATGGGGTTAGCATTACATTTCTGAACTAGATTCGAAGTTTAAAGAATCAAACTTATCATATCTAGTTCCCAAGTTTCAAAGTCGTGATAGCAGTATTTGCACAACACTTTGCTTCTCGTGTTCAACCTCAGAATACTATTTCGAGAAATTACAAATCTAAAAGTCGACTTGTGCAAGTTGACTATATTACGACACATTTTTAATGAAACTTATTTCGCGCACGTCAATCGCAAGCGCATGGGAGGGAACTAGAGATTGGGAGAAAGGGGGGAAGCACTCAGGAGAAAGAGAGAAATCGAGGGGGTGAAGGTGAGATCGAGAGGGTGTAGTAGAGAGTGCGTGAGATAAGGAAAAATAGATAGGGGGAAGGTCGGTAAAGGATGTACAGAGAGAGAGAGAGAAGGTTAATGGAGGGTGGGGGTTTTCAGGGAGTGGTTGGTGGATTTTCATTTTTCTTGTCTTCTTTTTTTTATCATTAAGCCTTTACACAAAGCATTTGGATCGTTCAATACCCATTATCGATATATCCAATATGACACAATACATTATCCCAATTGTACTGAAGGAACCATCTAACCATTCTAGTGTGTCCACATGATCTGACACTCAAAGCTGAACCATTGATCAAATGGCATAACTCCAACAGTGTTTTCAAGGACTAGTTTAATGGCTTTCTCAATCTTCGAACCATGGTTTGCCCTAACCATCCTTACCTCCTAATTGACCATTCCAGTAGTTAATTCAACCAACTTCTTCAAGAGGATCTCGTTAGACAATCTCAACTCCATACTCATGTGTCATCTTTTTCCACTACTGATTTGGAAATGCCCCTTTGTCCTTGATCCCCTGATGGTAACATCATCATTCGTCATAACTAACTTAAATTAGTTAAAATCAAGTGTTAAATGCTCCTTAATGATCATCTGAGGATCGTAATTCCGTGCGGAACTGATTTGAGAAGAAGGCAAGAAAATGGGTTAATTCTGATATTTTAACATTCAATCACTAATGCAGATTAACTAAAGGTTTAATCAGGGGTTAATTCAAGGTCAAATAAACTTAAAAGACCAAGAAGTGGGCTCATACTGATTGAATCAGGATTTAGATCATTTTAAGTATTAAAATATTACAGAAAACCTTAATTATCAGCCTTACTCAAATTGAAAGGGTTATGGTGGAGATAAATTCAATCAAAAACTCCTAAAAATCATTGAAAAATATTCTAAGAGGTTTAGTACCTTCACTTTGACCATCCAAACCCATTTTGACCAAAACCAAAGATTCAAACGGGAATTTGCCCTATTTGGGCTTCTATGTAATTACCTAGAAAACGTGGTCAAAACCCAAATCTAAGCTCACCATTAGATGTCAAAATTAGGATAACACCATAATTTGGGCCCAATCAAAGTCCATCTTGACTTAGTTTGCAATTTAGTCCCCAGATCTCTATTCTTTTCAATCAAACCCTCATCTTTTACCTTTTACTTACATATCAACCCCTAATTTCTCATCTCCTTCACAAAGAGGTCCTTATCGCCTGATTTTGATGAGTTTCCTAAACAGTGACCTAAACCCATGACCGTTGACTTTGACTTGATGATTTCTCCATCAGATCTCCACCAAATCCCTCCAAAATTGAAGGGATTAGCATTCAAACCATGAGGAATTCAATGAACAAGATCTTGAATCCTAATGTGAATAGAAGAAGCTCAGGCAAGCTCAAGAATTTCCATTATTGAACTTTCTAAATTCCCGAAGAAAGATCACAAATTCTTGGCATTTGAAGGCCTAATTGAGCTCTATATAAGCTCCTCGATGTTTCACAATCAAGGGCAGTCGATTCTTGGCCAAAATCCACCCTAATTCTTCTTCCCCAACCATATCAACGATGGTGGGCCTCACTTCGCGAATGTGCACTTCCAGTCCCTAATGAAGAAGTATGAGGTGTCACATCGTATTTCAACTCCCTATCACCCTCAAACTAATGGATTGGTTGAGCTCTCCAATCGAGAGATCAAGAAAATCCTTTAGGTCATTATTCGACCTGGAAAGAAGGATTGGTCAGCCCGACTTCTAGAAGCCTTATGGGCTTGTAGAACCTCCCATAAGACCCATCTAGGAATGACTCCATTCAGGCTCGTGTATGGGAAGGCATGTCACCTTCCTGTAGAGATGGAGCATAAGGCCTACTGGGCAGTACAGAAATACAATCTAGATCTCATGAAGGTTGGAATCCACCGCCAATTGCAAATGAGAAAGATCGAGGAGTTACACAATAATGCATACGAGAACTCGCGTATCTACAAAGAACGAATCAAAGCCTTCCATGACAAGCACATATCATGAAAATCTTTTCATCCTGGTCAGAAAAGTGCTCCTCTTTAATGCCAAGCTTAAGCTCTTCCCAAGAAAGCTGAGATCGAAATGGATCAGACCTTTTCTAGTCCAGAGGATCTTTGGAAATGGAGCTATAGGAATCAGTGGACTCAGCCATGACTCAGACCCATTTGTTGTGAATGATCGGTGACTGAAACCATTCCTTGAGCTCACCAATTCAAATCTGGCTGCTAAATCTTTTGATCTCCATTCTTTCTGAGCTACATTGCACCTGACTGATGGCATTAAACTTAGCGCTTAACGGGAGGCAACCTATCAACTGAAAAAAATCGAGACCTCTCTTACCCATCTCTGAGCTGAATTCATATTATACTTTAGGATTCATCCATTAGAATAACCGACTCCACCTTTAATACTTGTATCAAAGCTTGAAATTGTTCGCAACAGTCATCTTGACCCGTTCACCACTGTTGCGTCAAAAATTATCGTAAAAATATAGCATTGTGTATAGTGATGAAAATTAATTTAACATTCAAATTTATAATGCTCAAAAAACAAACGTGAGTCCCGAGGTCATTCACGAGAAACAATTGTAACAAAACAATTCACAAATCACAATAATCAAGAATAATAATCCAGGTGAATTAAATAATCAAAATGATATTCAATATAGAGTAAAAATGTATCGCAAATGTTAGAGATAAAAATATAAGAAGAGAGGACTAAAAATGGTGGTTGAAACCACTAATTTAACCCTAGAATTAAGCACTAATCCCCACAGTACTCAAGATCTCAAATATTTCAATAGTAACTTTCAACCACTAATTCACGTCAGACCAATGCTAAATAAATCCATAGTGCCTAGAACCAAGCCACAATCAGACGTCATCCAAGTACATCAAACAACTTAAAGTCGCCAAGCACAGTAGCACAAGCCTCTGAAATGCCTAAGTATCGAGTGGGCTTGCATGCACCCCGAGGTGCATAGTGCAAAAACCCCCCTTCCTCCTCAGATTTCTTCCTTTTTCTTTCTCAGATCTGGTTATAAGCTAATTGGATGAACAGTACCTGGTAATCGGGTTGTGAGAAGTGACCAAGTCCACGCACACGCGACCGCGGGCGAGGAGTGCGTGAGCGAGGAGGGATCTCACCCTAGTGTTTCGAGGAGAACAGATACCCGAGTGAATTTGTTATATTCATGTTTTAATTTCAGATGCCCACGATGTAGGACAAAATAGCAGCTTTCCTTCATGTGCATCAGCAGCTGAAACTGCTTCGAATTACTACTAGTGCTTGTGGCCTTCGCTCAATTGCAAGTGCATACAGCTTCGATAGATGAGGCTACTTCAATTGGGAGTGGTAACGGATTGTGTGATGGCCAGAGAGAGGCAAACGACTTCAAGGAAGACGACTGCGATGGTGAAGCTCCATTGATGTACTTGCGATAAGAAAATGGGCTTATCACCCCAATCAAATAGCTTAGGACGATCCCTGGAGGACGGCGAGTGCGGTGATGGTCTATGGCACCGGTGCAAGCTCGCCGAAGATCATGCTGGATGCGAGGGAGACGGTGGGAGGGAGGGTGGTTTCATCGCTAATCCTAGGTTATAAGGACGTAGAAGTGATCTAGAGAGGGAGAGAAAGAGGATGAGGGGACTTAGGGGGTGAGAGGACGGCGGCATCCGACGTTGACCAGCCAGACACGAGGTATGATGAGACAACGACGAGGAAGGAGAGGACAAGGATGGTCGGGCTTTGATTGGCCACGGTCGCGAAGAGGAGAGGAAGAAGATGAGCCAGTCAATTTGACTGTTGGCTAGCTGGAGGAGGAGGTCAGAGAAGGTCGCCGAAGCCGAAGTCATGGTGGCAAGAGGAGAAGGAAGGGTGTTTTTCGGTTGAAACTTGGTTGAGGAGAATGCTAGGATCTTGGCGCCTTTATATAGAGCTTAAATTCGAGCTCTAAATCAAGGAACAAGCTTGATTGGGCCATGATTTTGGAAAGAAAAGCACCTCAAATTCCTTGAGCTCGTCTGAGCTCTGGGATTTGATTTGGGATCTTTGAGGCGGTTCAATGGATTGGGCAACTTGTCAAGATCAATCCCTCCAAGTTTGGAGGGATTTGATCAAGAAACAAGAGAAAAATCTATGATTGAATGATCACGGGTTTGATCTGAGGTGTTGTTCACACCTGTAATGGCAGAAGGGACTTATTTGTAAAGACGACAAGAACATTAGGACCTTTTTTGTGAAAAACTTGAAACATAGGGGTTTAAGTGAGAGAAATAGAGTTTTCAAGGGCTAAAATGCAAACTAGGGTAAGATGGGCTCTGATTGGGCCCAAATTTTGGTCTTAACCTAATTTGGACCCAAAGAATCTAATGATGAACTTGGATTTGAGTTTTGACCATGTTTGACTGGATAAATTTCACAGAAGCCCAAATTAGGGTAAATTCCCATCTGAAACTCTATTCCAGGTCAAAATGAGTTCAAATGGTCAAACCAAAGGTACCAAACCTCTTAGAATATTTTTATATAAATTTTAGGAGGTTTAGATTAATTTTATCTAGACTAGAACCTTTTTAATTTAAGTGAGGTTGATAATTAAGATTTTTAGTCCAATTTTCACCCTCGAAATGCATGAAACCCTGATTCAGTCAATGTGAACCCACATTTTAGTCTTTTATGCTCATTTAACCTTCAATTAACCCCTGTGTAATCCTGTGGTTAATCTACATTTGTGATGTACTGTTAAAACAACAGAATTAACCATATTTCCTTATTTTCTTCTCAAATCAAAACATTGTGGAGTTGTGACCCTCAGGTGATTAAGTAAGAGCATTTACCATTTGAACTTGACTAATTGTGGCTAGTTAGGGCTCATGATGGTGTTACCATCATACCCCCATGAGTAGCTTTTGTTATCCTTAGCAAAATCCTATAGACCAAATTAGATCTCTAAGTCGGATATAACCGCCAGGATGCCTTACTAAGCCACATCTCTAGAAATCAGATTAGAATACCAATAATAGGCCTAGAGGTACTCAAGTATCAGCCAAGATCCAGACCTAATCAGCCTCAGCCTTGGGTCTGCCACGAAGGTTTCTAAGGCCCGCAAAAACTGCCCAAAGATTTATTGGCCCTAGCAATTAAAGCACCCATGCATAGATGTATCAAGTCCATGTTCAATTTTGCCTATGCATTTTTGGTAAGGGAGATAGAGAGGGATATTTCATTCTGAGAGTTTTCTCTCTTTTCTTTTATATTCCTCTAAATCCAACATCGGATTGGCCCTAAACACGATCTATATCGGATTCCTTGTCCCCATCATCAATCCTCGAAGGGTCCCTGGCTTTTAATGCTTCGAGATAGCACCGCCCATGGCAACCCCCAGAACCGTGGCTTTCGACACTTTAGGATAGTGCTGCCCATGGCGTTCTATAGCTAAATCCAAACCTTGGTAATCGATATTTCGGGATAATCGTGCCCATGTCACCTAAACTAGCATAAGGTACTTACATGCCTCAAGTAGGTTATTTAGATATCCTAAGAAACAAGCACCAAGGAGACAATATGTTATTACGCATCTTCAAGGGGAGTAATTTTCATTCCACCTCTCCACGTTGGGAGCTCATCAAATCAACTTGTGTCTTCGAGCCGCTCTTAAGCCAGATCTTCGAAGAAACCTTTTTCAGACAGGACACTTTTGGCATTATTTCTTCATTAAGCGCACTGAACCAGGCTGATGTATGATTTTTGGGTGCCTAGGTTACCAAGTCCCACAAATCAAAGGGCAAGCAATGAGGCTAAATAATCCCTAAGCCTTAAACTTAATATATCAACTGATAAGTCCACTTTCGTAGACCATTATTTAGCCTAAGTACTCTTTAATTAGTCGTTCTTAGTTGATATTTGATTAGTAATTAAGTGGGAATTCAACGTAGTCTGCATATCATCTTATGCACCAATTTTATGTTTAATAACATATGATATGTTATGATAATCATTTGGTGGATGCAGGCTAGGCACATGACACCTGAAGGCATTAGGCAAACAGCCAAAATCACTCTACAAGACATCTGAAGTTTAATTTGGATGTCTGAGAATCTCCATAGAGAACCACAGCTTTCTACACATTTTAAGACATCTGGAGAATTTATCGGACGTCTGATAAAAACTACCGGAACTTATCTTGTCGTTCCAACCACTCGGGATCTTCGCTGAGTGGTTGGAGATGCTTCAGGTCAAAGAAACAAATAGATAGAGGAGTTTTTAAAGGGAAGGCTAGCCATCTTCTTCAGAATCTTCACCCCCTGACGGGGATCTCCTTCCTCCTCTAATGTGGACACTGCGCACACCGTGGACATTGCACGCACCGTGGCTTAGGCGTGCTGCACCTCTACCCTTTCTCCCTCTCGCCGATTACATGATGATAGCGTGTAGCCACAACACCACCGCACATAACCCCCCTCAGCCATCCATCTTCTCCTTCCTCTTCATTTTCTTCTTCTTCACCTTATCCACCACCATTCCCTGCAACCCAACTGCCAGCTTCACACCTGCATGACCAACCGCATGGCCACTAGCCATGCGTGTGTGCAACAATGCATCCCCTTGCGCACCCTTGCGCGCGCACCATCGCGCCACCATCATTGAGTGCACGCAGCATGCCCAACCCCTCTCCTTCTTCTTCTCCGTCACTAGGGGGTGAATAACACCATCACTGCCACCAACACCATCCAGCACCACCTTCAACACCTTCTCCACGAATCCACGCCCACCCTTCAAATGTAGACCATCCTCTCTTCAACTCGTCTCCCCTGTTCCTCCCAAAGAACCCAACACCTCAAACCCCACCCCCTTGCCCCTGCTTCCTCTTCTTCCTCTTCTTCCTCAACCCACCTCCCCTGCCACGCAACATGCAAAGAACCCAAACCGCCTTCCCATGCAGCAACCACCATCGATCCCCATCCTAGACGCCGATCGCACCAATGCTCCGACCACACTCAACTATACCATTCCAGACCTCATCGACAACTGCTCGACTCCACCACACGTTGCTGGCAAAACCCGTAACCGTCGGTCGTTCTCCTCCTACAATACGCTGAGGTCTCTAACACGAAGGCCTCGCTCCGACTGACCTTCCTCGAACTCCACAGCAAGCTGCCAGGTCCACACCATCGGCGTCCCCTGCCTCCGATTGCCATTCACCGCCGACAAACCTCCTCACCGGTGAGCTTCATCTCCTTCGGTCGACTGCCACTGACCTCCTAGCAACGTGCCTCTGCCACCATTGTGAAGCACTCGTTGAGGTGCACCATCCCCTCGACTCTCGCAGCCATCACACCCAACCCTTCACATGAGGAGGAGAGAGGAGAAATACTCTGTTTCTCCTCCAATTAAAAATTACCAAGTTTGCCATTGCAGGGGTACACTATTCACTTATTTAATGAATAAATTTATTGATGTGAATTTGCATAGATACCCTTCTATTCAATTGAAATTATTTGTGGTGGAATATCTCTACTGAATGAGATCGAGCATGTCATATTGATTATAGTAAACAAGCTATATTCTATTGGAGATTAATATTTATGGTGTTTTCCTATGCCAAGATCACTATTCCCTTGTTAACAGAATATTATATGGTGGTGATTTTGCATCTAAACACCTACATTCTTGATTAAGTGTTTAGAATGACAATTCATGTTGAAAAAGAATTGTACGAATTAGCATGCACACCCATTGAGTTTCTCGAATAATTGAGGCACCACTCACTAATTTAATAAGCTAATTTCCCCTTGTGGAGACAACCTAACTATTTTCGTGGTTAGATTTTGAGAATTAAATGTTTTGAAAAGTAATTTTCTACCACGCAACTAAATACAACAACACGTCATTTTATGTTTAAAAATTCAACGAAAACAAAGATCTCTCTCTCATCAGCCTCTGACTTTCCTCAACCTCTTAAGGATTAATTCAGATATTAACAAATACGTGTGTTTAAGCCCTAGAGTAGGCCCAAGAGACCTAAGGTAGGTATCTGTCACTAATCTCCTAAGTTCTAGCTTTCCGAGTCTTAATTCATTATCCAATCCAACCTAGAACTTAGGTAAGTTCCATACTCAATTACACGGACTATCACATTTTCTTTCTTTTGTTTGCTCCTTTTTCTTTCTCTTTTCTCAATTTTTCAATTCAACTCTCAAAATTGTCCTCTCCTTTCTCTTTTTTTTTTTTTTGGTTGAAACTCCTCCATGAATTGAATTTCACAGCGTTTTGCACTTTAATATCCCCCCATGCCTAAGATTTGCAATGTCCTCATTGTAAATTAGGTGAGTTTGAGTTCAACTTAGATTGTACATTAGCACAGGTTTGGTGGGTAGCGAACGGGTCAGGATGACTATTGCGGACGATTTCAAGCTCTGATACAAGTATCAAAGGTGGAGTCTGTTGTTCTAATGAACAAACCCTAAAGTACAATATGAATTCAACTCAGAGATAGGTCAAAAGGTCTTGGATTTTCAAAATGATGGGTTGTTGGTGCATCGTGAATCGTCGTAAAGGTATAGCGTTATAGTATAGCGACAAAAATCGATACAACATTTAAATTTATAAGTGCTCAAAAATAAAATATGAGTCTGAGGTCGTTCGCAAGGAGCAAATATGGAATTCACACACTAATCACAATAATAAACATATGAGCATAATGATTAATCATGACAAAGATATTTAATGAATAATATACTCAAAAATGTATTCAATGATAACAATAGTATCTCAAAAGTCAATGGGATAAAAAGAAGATTAACCCTAAAAATGGTGATTTGAATCACCAATTAAATTCCCACATTTAAGCACATATCCCAATGTATCAAATTAAATCGATTTCGCTACAGTGGTCTTGAACCATTTATTCCAAATATCCACATCAACACAGATGAGTCAATATATCCACAATATCAGAGCTGAGGGCCTCAAGCACAAGGGCACTGAGCATAAGCCTCAGCCAACTCAAAAACAAGCCTCTCGAAATGCCTAAGTATTGGTGTATATGGGCACGGATCTTGAGGCAACAGTGCAAAACCCCACACCTCCTCAAATTTCTCTCTCTTTCTAACTGGATAAATAGGTAGGATAATGTCAGGTAATCGGGTTTGAGCCCAGACCCACGAGCGTGATTGTGGGCGAGAGCATGTACGAGCACATGCGAGGAGGCCTCACCCTATGCATTCTAAGGCAACGGGGACGGGTGAAGAATTCACTTTATGTGCATTTGAGGTTTTGCAGCTCACGAGGTGGGACTAAAATCCCACTCTCTTTTTATTTGCGTGCGGGCTGAAGAAGCTCCCTCAAATTGGTGTTGTTGCAAGTGTTGTTCCCTAATTGCGAGCCCAGGTGGCTTGGTGAAAGCTGTCCACACCTGCTGAGGATGAAATCGAGTCTCGAGATGATCGAAAGATGGTGGATGAAGGTGGAGATAAGCGGTGTTGGCAGTAACTCTGGCGAGGACCTGAAAATTAACAATATGGCCTCACAGCCCAATAAAAGTAATTCAGACACTTCGCCGAAGTGTGGCGAATGTGCTAATGGTGGTGGTAAGGTGATTGGAGTCCTAGGGCGACCGAACGGTGGTGAATGGCAATGATGAAGATGGGTTCATCCGGCCAAGTGTTCGGGGAGTCAAAAGCCAAAATTTGTTGAGGTCTTTTGCTCCCCAAATGGTGTACGTGCTTATGGACTAGATAAGGTGAAGTTTCATGGCATAGATCACCGGTACGAGCTCACCGGAGCTCTCACTGGACTTGGGGAAGACAGTGGGGGAGACAGTGGAACAGTAGCGGAATCGAGATGTCGAAGGGCTAGAGCTAACCTAAAGAAGGAGGAGGGGTTGAACCAATTTATTGGACAAATAGGGGAGAG
The DNA here is from genome assembly GCA_037157565.1 of Thalassia testudinum. Classification (NCBI taxonomy): domain Eukaryota; kingdom Viridiplantae; phylum Streptophyta; class Magnoliopsida; order Alismatales; family Hydrocharitaceae; genus Thalassia; species Thalassia testudinum. Next base: position 156,277,980 of record JAZHRO010000031.1, read on the forward strand.
ATTCCTCGCTGGCGTGGCTTATCGAAGTCGAGGATGATGAAGCCTCCAATGAGGGATAAGGAGATGACAAAAGGGGTAGACAACCTCCGCTTTGGCCAGCGAGAGGCAGAAGGAGAGGAAGGTCGGGGGTCGGCCAATTTGGTCATTGGTCGACCAGAGGACAACGAGGGAAGGAGGTCGCCAGAGCCACAACGGAGGTGGCCAGAGAAGGGAAGAAATAGGGGTTGAATTGAGTCTAGGGAGAAAGAGAGAGTGAGAGAACCTAAATTAAGGACGAAAGGTATGGTGGTCCGTACCGGCTTGGCTTGCCGAACACGGAAGAGACGAACTCACCATGATAAGGAGAGAGGGAAGATGCCCTAGCTTTGGCCCACCAGGCGCGGATGAAGTTGAGGAAGGAAGAGGGCCTTTCAATTTGGCTGTTGAGAAGCCTGAGGAAGGAGTCGAGGAGAGTTCCTGGAGCTAAGGTCAAAGATGGCTGGGGAAGGAGGGCAAGAAGTATTCCGGCTTAAAACCTAGCTGTGGAAAACACGAGAAGGTCCTAGGACTTAAGTAGAGCTCGAGATTGAGCTCAAATTAAGAGAATTCCCATGTTTGACTTGCAGTTTAGGTAAGTCTTGATTCCGAGAAATCAAAGCTCTACAATCCAAATCAGAGCTTAGTTTCTTGCTCAAATGGTAGAGAATGATATTGTCATCGATCCCTCCAAGTTTGGAGGGATTTAATGTTCAATCTGAGGAGAACTCACCAAAACAAGTTAGGTGGTTTGGGTTAGGGATCCTGTTCACACCTTCAATGGTGGAAAGGACTTGAAACTAAGAACAATGAGAAATATAGGGGGGTAAATTCAAGAATCTTGAAAGTTAGGAGGCTGATTGTGAGGAATAGAGATCTTAAGGACTAAATTGCAAACAAGGTCAAGGTGGACTCTGATTGAGCCTAAATTTTGATGTTAACCTAATTTTGACCCAAGGAATCTAATGGTGAACTTGGATTTGAGTTTTGACAATATTTGACTAGGTAAATTGCAAAGAGGCCCAAATCAAGGTAAATTTTCGTCTGAAACTCTACTCCACGTCAAAATGGGTTCAGATGGTTAAACCAAAGGTACCAAACCTCTTAGAATATTTTTCTATAAAATTTAAGAGGTTTAGATTGATTTTATCCTAACCAAAACCTTTACAATTTAAGTGGATTTGATAATTATGGTTTTGGTACTATTTTCACCCTTGAAATGCGTACTACCTTATTTCAGTCTGTGTTGACCCACTTTTAGACTTTTGTGCTCATTTGACCTTTAGTTAACCCTTGAGTGACCCTGTGGTTATTCTGCATTCATGATGTACTGTTAAAACTGTAGAATTAACCCTATTGTTTTATCATATTCCCAAAACATATCAGAGTGGAGTTATGGTCCTCAAGCGATCATTTAGGAGCATTTATCTCTTGATTCCAACTAATTTAAGTTAGTTATGATGAATGATGATGTTACCATCACAGGTTGCTTCCCATTAAGCGCTAAGTTTAACACCATCAGCTGGACGCAATGTGACTCAGGGAGAATGGAGATAAAAAGATATTGCAGCCAGATTCGAATCGGTGAGTTTGAGGAATAATTTGAGTCTCTGCTCATTCACAACAAATGGTTCTGAATCATGGCTGAGTTCACTGATTTCGACAGCTCCATTTCCGAAGATTTGTCAAACGAGAAAAGGTTTGATCCATTTTGATCGTAGTTTTCCTAGGAAAAGTTTGAGCTTGGCATCAAAAAGGAGTGCTTTCTAACCAGGATGGAATGATTTTCGTGATATGTGACTATCATGGAAGGCTTTGACCCTCTCTTTGTAGATACGCGAGTTCTCGTAAGCATCATTGCGTAACTCCTCAATCTCACTCATTTGCAACCAACGATGGATTTCAGCCTTCATGAGATCTAAATTGCACTTTCGTACTTCCCAGAAGGCTTTGTCCTATATTTCTATAGGGAGGTGACATGTCTTCCCATACATGAGTCTAAAGGGAGACATTCCTAGCTGGGTCTTATGGGCGGTCCTATAAGCCTACAAGGCCTCCGGAAGTCAAGTGGACCAATCTTTCCTATCAAACTGAACAGTGACCTGAAGGATTTTCTTAATCTCTCGATTGAATAGCTCAGCCAATCTATTAGTCTGGGGGTGATAAGGAGTTGAGATACGATGCGACACCCCGTACTTTTTCATTAGGGATTGGAAGTGCAGATTCACGAAATGAGACCCTCCATCGCTGATGATGTCCTTAGGAACCCTAAATCTGGAAAAGATTTTCTTATGAATGAACCAGAGAACAACTTTATGATCATTCATTTTGATGGGACCGGCTTCAATCCATTTTGAGACATGTCAGCAGCAAGTAAGATATACTCGAAGTCATTGGATCCCAGAAAGGGTCTCATAAAATCAATTCTCCAGAATGTCAAAGATTTTGCACATGATAATCAGATTCAAGGGCATCATATCACGTGGGCTCATGTTGCCGAGGGTCTGGCAACAGGCACATGCCCTACAGTAGGATTGTGTGTCTTTGAACATTGTGAGCCAAAAGAACCCACACAGGAGGATCTTCATTGCGGTTTTATGCCCAGAGTAATGGTCACCACAGGCTTAGTCATGGTAGAATGAGATGACGTCATTGACCTTGTCATTGGGGATGCATCTTTGAATCACTTGGTCATTATCGATGTGGAATAGATAAGGATCTTCCTAAACATAGTACTTGGCATCGGAAACCAGCATGTCTCGTTCGGAGGTCACCCAATCAGGTGGAACTTTCCCAGTAACCAAGTAATTCATGATATCAGCGAACCAGGGAAGTCCATTAATGGCCAAGAGATGCTCATTCGAAAAATGCTCGGTGATAGGTCCGAATGGGTCAATGATCGAAGAAGGAAGGTGGGACAAACAGCTACCACATTCTACTTCCAAGCCTTGTTGCAAATTTCGAGAATGAATTCTTGCAACAACAAGATCCAACGGATTAATCTAGGTTTCGCGTCCTTCTTCGTAAGTAAGTGTCTCACTATAATGTGATCCAAGTAAATGATGACATGGGATCCCAAGAGGTATGATCTGAATTTCTCCAGGCCAAATACTACAACTAACAGCTCTTTCTCTGTAATCATGTAATTACGCTGAGCCTCGTCTAGTGTCTTGCTGGCATAAAATATTACCACTGGTTTCCCATCGATTTTCTACCCCAATATCGCTCCTACTGCGTAGTTAGATGCATCGCACATGATCTCGAAGGGTTGAGATCAGTTAGGAGATTGCAGGATTGGTTCCTGGCTAACTCGATCATGCAGGATTTCAAATGCGTGAATGCACTCACCTGTCATCTCTAAAGCTGTGTCCTTTGAGAGAAGATTCATTAAGGCAATCTTGGAAGAAGCACATATGAATCAGCGATAAAATCCAACGTGCCCCAAAAATGATATGATGTCTTTAACCGAAGTAGGTACAGGTAATTTGGAAATCAGATTGACCTTAGCTCAGTCAACTTGGATACCTCTCTCAGAAGTAAGGTGTCCAAGCACGATGCCCCCAGGAACCATGAAGTGGCCTTTTCCCAAGAGATAACCAATTCACCTCGATGCATTTTCGAAAGATCTAGACCAAGTGCAAGAGGTAATCATGGAAAGATTCACCAAAAATTAAGAAGTCGTCCATGAAGACTTCAAGGTATTTACCTACCATATTTGAGAATATGGCCAGCATGCACCACTACACATCCAGGAAACAGAAAAACTAATTTCCCGCCACTTTCTCAAGAATCTGACAATGAATGGGAGTGGGAAATGATCTTTCTTCTTGGAGGCATTCAGTTTTCAATAGTCTATGCAGACTCTCCACGAGTTCGCATTTCGAGTCAGGATGGTTTCTCCAGATTCAGTCGTAATCATGGTGAGCCCTGCCTTCTTAGGCACAACTTAAATGGGGTTCACCCTGCGGCTATCAAAGATCGGGTATATGATTCCAGCATCTAGCCATTTGATAATCTCCTTTTTCATGACCACTTGAAGATTCGGATTTAGTCATCTCTACATTTCTCGAGATGGCTGTGAGCCCTCTTTGGTATAGATATGATGTGTGTAATATGAGGGACTTATTCCAGTCAAGTCATCTAGAGTCCATCCGATGGCTCTTCGATGCTGCTGGAGGACAAAAATCAGCTTTGTTTCTTGATTAAGAGAGAGTTGGGAGGACAAAAATGTTGATTGGAACCCAAAAAGACGTATTTCAGATGATCCGAGAGGGGCTTCAATTCAAGTACCAGGTTATCAGTAGCAGGTGTGGGTTCGGGATGGGCCTCAAAAGATAGGTTGGAAGCTAAAGATAAATCTGTATCAATTTTGGGCTTCTCGATCTGTGGGTCAAGATCTTCTCGTGGTTGAGGCTCTGGGAGAGCCAGGTTTTCTGCTGTAACCGGGTCCTCAACCAAAGAACTGATTTCACAAACTTCTTCGATCGCCCCATAGTTTTCTCCTTTCTAGGCCTTAAAGATTTCAATCCTCGATGTCTTGTTCCCGAACTTAAATTCAAGCTGGCCCTCTTCGCAATTGATGTTTGCCATAGCTGTGGCTAAGAATGGTCTCCCTAAAATGATCGATGTATCTCTCAGATTTTCAAGAGTATCCATGTCTAATAGAATGAAGTCCACTGAGAAGTAGAAATCTCGTATCCTAACTAGAACATCCTCAAGAACTCCTCTTGGTGACTTAATTAATCTGTCAGCCAGCTGCAAGGTCACCTCAGTTAGTTTGAGCTTAGTTTCCTTGAAATGATCTAATAGGGATGTAGGGATCAAATTTATGGAGGCTCCTAAATCCAATAAAGCTCAATCAAATTCCAAGTTGCCTATCTTACAGGAGATCAGAGGGGTACCAAGATCTTTCACTTTTTGCGAGAGTTTACTTAAGATGATAAAGCTGGCTTGCTCAAACAACATAATTGGACTCCCATCTTTATTTCGTGGCTTACACTTTGGTGTACATAAGTCCTTCAAAAATCACATGTAAGTCGGTACGTGGCGAATCACATCCACCAAGGGGATATTTATTTGGACTTGCTCAAAGAGCTTGACCAAATCTTCCTCAAATGCTACAGGTTTGGGTTTCCTTTTTCCTTTGGTCAAGGCCTCGGGAAATGGAACTTCTATAGGTTCCTCTAGGATTAGTTCAGGCTCTAGATCTGGGATAGGTCTATCCTAGATGACCATCCTAAGGTTAGGCTCTAAACTACCAGGGCTAAAGTGTCTAGGATAATGTGTAGCTTGAGTCGATTTGCCACTACATGTACTAGCAACATTTAGGCCAGCCTGGTTTTGATTCAGAGTTGGCAGAAGTGATGGTTGTTGCTGATATCCCGAATACGATGTGGAAGCCTCCATCTCGTCAGGTGATGGAGCAGAAGGGGCCTGATAAACATAGTGATCTTAGCCCTGATTCAGGTTCATAACGCACCTCTGGTTCGGCACGTTATTCGGATTCGGCAGAGGTTGGGAAGGGAATGCACTAGGCTAGCGACTCCCAGCCATTTGTGCAAGTTGATTTCGAACCTCTATGATCTCTTCTTTGTGCTGTTTCTGCATAGCCACATTAGTATTCTATATCTCAACCAGGGCTTACAAAATCAAGTTCATCTGATCTTCCGTTGAAGGACCAGATTGGTAATTCGAATAGGGCCTAAGCTGAGTGGGCTGATATGATCACGACGCTTGTGGTCGGGGTTGGAATTGAGGTCTCGAGTTCTTATTATTTCCCAACCATGCGAAGTTCGAATGATTGCACCATCCAGGGTTATATGTGTTGGAGAATGGATCATTCTGGATGGCGTGGAGATCCTTGCAGGTTAGAGGAACTCCAGAGTAATCAAAGTATGAGGGTTCAGAGTTCCCCCAACTAGAGTAGGATGTCCCAGAGTTTCCTCCGAATCTAGGATCAAACGAGGGTGGATATGGTTCCATCCCCTGAAATGAGTGGTGGTGAATGTTATGCACAGCCTCCCTACCTGAGGGCAGTCGTGTATACGTGCTCTGCTGCATGGAGGTGGCTCTCTATTGATGTCGAATCAATTCGTCCACCTTCTTCTCGAAGATGGAGACCTTATCCAGGTAACTGGACATCAACTCCAGGTCGATGAATGCGAATAAGTCTTGAGTCTCGTGCACCCCTCACATGTTTGTCAATGCACCGGTGGTCGTCCGGTTGAACACACCCATAGATTCATTGTTTATGGAGTTCTCGCACATGTTCTCAAGAATCTCCCAAACGGTATCTTCATGTTGACCCATGATGTTGCCACCACAGGTTGCATTGACAAATAATCTAATATCCTCACGGAGTCCCTGGTAAAAAGACTGGACTTGTTCCCATTTAGGAACTCCGTGATGGGGGCATTTCCGCATGAGATCCAAAAGCAGTCCCATGCCTCATGAAGTGGTTCTTCTGCATTTTGCGTGAAATGTGTGATCTGGTGCCTCAAAGTGTTGGTGCGACCAACTGGGAATAATTTCTTTAGAAATTCAAATTGGAGTTCCACCCATGTGTTGATCGAACGAGTCAAAGTCTGATACCAATGGGCAGCCTTGTCCATAAGAGAAAAGGAGAACATCTTCATGAGCAGGATGTCCCGATTCTGAATAGGTGGTACAAAGGTCTAGGCCAGATGTTTCAGCTATTTAATGTGCTGGAAGGATCTTCAGCATTTGTTCCATTGAATTTGGGGATTGCATTGATAAGATTCGGCTTTAATTCTATATCAGGTCCTTTAGTCGAGATTTGCACCCTGGGTTCGATCGCCACCGCAGCAGGATTATAGTAATCTCGCATCTATGGCCACGATGGAGGGTTCATGAATGTGTGAAGTAGATCAACGAGACGCTGCACCTGATTCTGCTCATTTAGCATTTCTTCTTCTGGATTCTCCATGGATGCAGATGATGGAGAGCTGGGCTTAGATGTGGAAGTGTCTGAAGAGATCTCAATCTGATCAGGTGGGAACATAAATAATTAGGTCTGGGCTTGGCCCTGAGAAGAATGAATAGATAATGGAGGCCTCAAGTTTGGCCTTAAGGACCTCCTCCTGAACATGCACTAGGGAATCAGATGAGGAATAGAATGTGTATTGGACCCAATCGAAGCACCCAAAAACCCTTGGATGACTAAGGAGGTTTGAGGCGAATGTTACCTCTGGATCAAAAACTCACCCACCTGAAAATTACTTGGGCAGCCAAGAAGGGAGAGTCCTGCAAAGACCCCTACACGATAGAACGTCCCTACAGGTTACAGGGTTTCCCCTACCCAACCTTCCTTATCACTGAGAAACCAAGTAGATCGGAATGTGTGAGCTTGACTCCTAGGTCTACCAATTTTAATCCTACTTTGTGCCTTGAATTTCACTTGAACTTTCAACTTGATCTGATTTGTGACCTAACTTGGAGGTTGGTTGACCCACAAGGTTGATCAACTTTACCTGACCTGCCCTAAAGTTGAGGATGAGTCAGGTCAAGAACCTAAATCAACCTGGAGGGGTTTGCAAGCAGGTTATTAGGTCCTAAATTTTAATGATTCAAGTGATTGTTAGAGCCTTGATTTTAGGGTTCACTTGATTAGATCAATTCAACCAGGGCTTGGGTAACACACGATGCGGGGAATATGTTATATAATGTATCTTTAATTCAGGCAAGTGTGTTTCTTGAAAACCCTAATGTGGAACCCTAGATTGGCTCTATTTTCCAAGTCCAATTCTTTCCAAAAGTTGGTACCTTGGGCTTATTCAAGAAGGTGATAGCCCAAGGCACCTTAAGTCCCTAGTAGGTGTAAGTATCAAGATGGGGATCTCTAATCAAATCAAATCAGGCAACTCGAATGATGATTACTATGAAATAAAGCGAGCTGATCCTAATTGATTTTTTTTCAAATTTTCCAAGATATGAGGGGCTTAAAGAAGGAAATGAGATTACCTACCCCTGGTGTGGTTTCTTGTGTGGTGGGTCTTTAGATTCACCTACAACAACACAACAAATTAGATAAAGCAAGCCAGAATCAGATCAGAAATTGTGATCGGTGAATAAAATGAGTGTTGCTCCCTAGCAACAACACCGGTGCAAACCCCCCTTCCTCCTCAGATTTCTTCCTTTTTCTTTCTCAGATCCAGTTATGAGCTAATAGGGTGAATAGTACTGGGTAATTGGGTCGTGAGTAGTGACCACGCCCACGCACATGTGACCGCGGGCGAGGAGTGTGTGAGCGAGTGAGGAGGGACCTCACCCTAGTGTTTCAAGGTAAACAGATACTCGAGCGAATTTGTTATATTGCATTTTAATTTTAGATGCCCACGATGTAGGACAAAATAGCAGCCTTCCTTCGCATGCGTTAGCAGCTAAAGCTACTTTGAATTGCTGTTGGTACTTGTATCCTTCGCTCAATTGCAAGTGTAGACAGCTTCGATAGATGAGGCTACTTCGATTAGGAGTAGTAACAGGTCGTGTGATGGCTGTTAAGCGCACCAAGCTGGCGAGTCCCAGCCATCTGTGCGAGTTAATTTCGAACCTCTGTGATCTCTTCTTTGTGTTGTTTCTACATAGCCGCATTGGTCTTCTCGATGTCAGCCAAGTTTTGCAAAATCAAGTTTATCTGATCTTCCATGGAAGACCCGGAATGGAAATTCGGGTTGGGCCTAGGCTGAGCAGGCTAATATGGTCGCGGAGCTTGTGGTCAGGGTTGGAATTGAGGTCTCGAGTTTTGATTATTTCCCAACCATGCGAAATTTGGATGATTACACCATCCAGGGTTATATGTGTTGAAGAATAGATCATTCTGGATGGCGTGGAGATCCTCCTAGGTCTGAGGAACTCCAGAATAATCAAAGTACGAGGGTTCAAAGTTCCCCCAACTAGAGTAGTCACGCCTAGAGTTTTCTCCGAAATCGGGATCAGACGGGGATGGATACGTGTCCTTCCCCTAATATGAGTGGTGGTGAATGTTATGCATGACCTCCCAACCTGAGGGTGATTATGCATACGTGCTCTACTGTGCGGCGGTGGCTCTCTATTGATGTCGAATCAATTCGTCCACCTTCTTTTCAATGATGGAGACCTTATCTAGGGAACTGGCCACTAATGAGAGGCTCATCATGGCTTCTAATTACCCCTACTTAACTAGTTTTCCCTAGTTAATTAGCTAGGAATATGTATATATAAGGGTTAATTATGAAATAAGGGATAAATCATTAAAGGACCTTAAAATAAGTTTAAAATGATAAATTATTAGCCAATTAATATTATTAATAATTTAATCAATAAATAGACTCAAAATATCATTAATTATTTACCTAATTAATGTGTTAATTAACTTAAGCATGATTTATACCTAAATATGTAATAACTTAAGTAACTTTACTTAATTAAATAAATTAAGCTAAAAAGGCCAAAAACGTAAATCCAAGGTTTATATATAATATTTGTCTAATTTATAATTGTATATAAAAAGTTGAAAAAGATTTAAATTAAAATAAGCCTTGAAAACCTTAGTTTACGTTTTAGTCCTTAGGTTTTATTTCAATCAAGTCCTTTTCCTTCACTTAGGCCCTTAGCTTTCCTCGCATTCAGGTCCCTATATACATCTTCTTCTTCTTCATTTCTTCTTCAGCCATTTCGACGGCTAACGACAGGAGGTACTGTCACCCACCGATCACCGTTCATCTGATGTCCGTCCACCTTTGCCAAGCTCCTGGAGCTTGCGCTCACCACCACCTTTCCATCCATTGGTCCGGATGAAGCTGCAATCCTAATTAGGGCTCGAAGATAACCTCACCAGTGTCAGAGAAAACGTCGGTGGTTACCTCACACCTAGACACTACACCGTCCAAATTCATCCTCCTTCTCAGCCGTCGCAACCTATAAATACCCCTCCACCTCTTTGATTTTGAGAAGTTAGTCCCTGCCCTCTTCCCCTACAGAGCTAACAAATAGGCTATTCACTCCAAATCTGGCGACCTTCTCTCGCTTCCACTGTCTTCCTCTGATCATTTCCACTCATCTCTGATCTCCGCGGTCGTCCGCTGCATCTTCTAACGAAGTGCCAACGACGGACTTCACCTCTGCTTCTCACCAACACCCACCGGACTTCTTCCTCTACCCCTCTGATTTCCTCCTCCGTTAAGGACCATCGACAGAGACTTCTTAACCCCTTCGTCCAAGTAATATTAGGATAGGTAAGATAGAGTAATTAAAGTAGTTAATTAGGTAGTTTAGTTAGGTTTAATGATAGTTCTTTCCGTTGTCTTCTTCAGCTTCGGCGAGCTCTTTGAGCTTACTGGAGCATCTTTTTATCTTTTGAAATTATTGATCACCTTCTATAATCTTCCATGATCATTTCTGACATAACAATTTCTTGATTTTAACACGTATATGCCTAATCCACCTCCACCTTCACCAGTTGCTTCCGCTGTCCATGGCAGAGGTCACTGAGGGCAATTCACATGCACTGGGGCCCTCTATCACCTTATCATCATTTAAGGGCCTCGATTTTCATATTAATTTGATTAATAATCACCTACATCTAAAATGCCTAAATTTCACTCAACCTCCTGAGCTCACTGTCAATGGCGGCACAGGAGGAGTTCTTCCATCTAATTAACCACTCATACACCATCGCCACACCCCACTGACTTGTTCCCTCTACTCAATTAAGTGAGATAACTTGACCTGAGTTCCAGCGAACTCATATCACACTTTTTATGAATTCATTGCATATCTTTTATTTTAATCAACAATTGAGTAAATTAATGAGCTTCTGGGGTTCCTTGAGACCTTAAGAGACTTTTTAGATCCTTAAAGGCTTGTTTTAATGACTTTTACACACTATCAGCCATTGTCTGGACTCACCGAAGCTCCGACGAGCTTCGGTGAGTCAAAAATGGTCATCAGCCCATAGAACTTCATGCGGAGTTCCAGATTGATTATTAATGATCCAAGGATTCTGTTTTGATGTTTATTTTGATGACTTGAGGTCTGGAGCTCCACATAGGCCTTTGTCTTCTCCAACTCCAGCAGAGTTGTAGATGACTGTTCATTAGGGTTTAGTTTAATGTAAGAGGTCTAGAAGCATCAGGAAGGTGATTTGAGGTTAGACCTGTGGATCAATTACTCAGAAAAGTTGTAGTTTGTTCTGTCAAACAAACTCATTTAAGATCTCAGGCGACAAACCTGAAACCCTAGAATTCCTGACTAAAATCACCTCGTGAGACCTTGAATCAGTTCCTGAGGTAAAATAGAGTTGATCTATGATTTTAATTTCAATTGAGTGAGCCTAATGAAGAAAGTCAAATTCTAAGGCTTAATGGTCAACCTCAGGTCTAATCTGATGATTGAATCATCAATTAGGTGAATTGATGATTAAAAATGATTCGTGGGTCTTTCTTAAATGATTTATATTTGATTTAGATAAGTTTTATTTAGGATTTCATGAGAATTTAATTTCTGTCAGTTTGGGTTCATTTGAACCCAAAACTGACTTCAGTGCATTTTTGGCAAGATTTAGATGCAAATGTTGCCCAGCTGGAAACTTTACAACCTTCAGAGGTTGTTTAATTTGATGCTACTGAGCTTTAGCTCTCTGATGAGCTGATTAGAGCTCAAATTGGAGCTCTGAAGCTCCTGCTAGAAGCTTTTGAGCTTCTTCTTCTTCCTGAAGCTTCTTGGCACTCCTACCCTTCACTATTAGGTGCAGAATCAACTCCTAAACCTATTCAGAACCTCATTTGAGGTCAAAAACCCTTACTGCAGGTCAAAAGACCTGAGGATGCATTTCTATAGGCCAGAATGTCTGTGAGAACCTTCAATTTTCACCCTTCAAATTGAAGGGTATGATCTATTCTGAGCATCAAATTGATGCTAAATCCTTGTAGAGCACCTTTAGAGCTTTCCAACGAGCCCTTGATTTCTCGATTTGAAGCTCTGAGCCGGTCGGAATTGCCAGCCAAAGTTTGGTCTAGAGGGGACTTACATAGTCCCACATCGGTAGAATTAGAGTGCACGCCTTAGTATAATATGTTTTTGTGCATGGGGCTTACCGGCTGTCAGCGCTGGGCGCACAATGAGCATATGTGTGTGTGTGGATGCATGCAATGCACGTGTCCGGGTGTGTGTGCGCCTGTGGGCATGAGCGTGGGTCCGTGAGCGGGCATGTGTGTGGGCCTAGGAGGCCGGAGATTGTGCATGATGAATGTGAACCGAAAATAAACCACCTAATACAAACTAGTCTTGGACCTAGTAGGGTCTAGTCCCACCCTGAGAGGGGTGCTGTGTATCCCCGACCGATCCGAGCTGCCAATCATAAAACCAAATTTTTGGTTTAAGTGTGGTTCAACCTGCACAGTTAATGAATTGAAAGAAAAAAAAAGAAAGAGAGGAGGGTTAAGAGAAATACAGAGAAGAGCTCAAAAAAGATATGACAGAGAGGTAAAGAAAGAGTAAAGAAAGAGAGAGAGATGGCAAAATAGACAGAATAGAAGAGAAGAAGAATTGAGGCTTAAGATTAAAGAAGAAAACAAAGATGAAAATAAAAGAGATTAAGACATCTGATTTTGTATTTTTACTTCAATAACATTTCTTGTTTAGCTTAATTGATGTAATAAGGCACTTGTATTCATTTGAATCTCTTTTTCTTGCCTTAATCCTTTGTAAATAAGTTGAAATTAGTGTAATAAACATGTTACTTGCTTTTTAAAAACAAATCACATGTGTAAATATGTTTTTCCTTATGGAATTTTGCATGCTTTTAAGTAAATATCCTTTGTGCAAGATTCATATTCTTAAAGTAATCTAATTATAATTCTAATTGATTAAGTAATTAGTAATTTATGTTTAGGATTTAATGGTGAATAAAGATAAGTTATGCCTCCCAGTGAATGACCTGGACTCGACTAGTTAAAAAGAACTTAAAATCTAAAATGTTAGGTTAGCTTGACCCTATACTACACAACCGACACTAAATCAAGTTAATCTAAGTTACTTTTTCTTGCATTTAATTAAGCCTAAATAACTTAATTAACTGTGTTAAGAATCTTAACGCATCAGCTACCAACTTTAGGTCGACAAATGCGAATAGGTCTCGAGTCTCGTGTGCCCCTTGCATATTTGTCAATGCATGGGTGGTTGTCTGGTCGAACACACCCATTGACTCATTGTTTATGGAGTTCTCACACATGTTCTCGAGAATCTCCCAAACAGTGTCTTCATGCTGACCCATGATGTTGCCACCACAGGTTGCATTAACAAATAACCTAATATCCTTATGGAGTCCCTAGTAAAAACACTAAACTTATTCCCATTTAGGAACTCCGTGACGGGGGCATTTCCGCATGAGATCCAAAAAGTGGTCCCATGCCTCATAAAGTGATTCTCCCGCATTTTGCGTGAAATGTGTGATCTGATACCCCAAGGCATTGGTATGACCAACTGGGAAGAATTTCTTCAGGAATTCATATTGGAGTTCCTCCCATGTGTTGATCAGACGAGTTAGAGTCTGATAGTGATTGCACAACAATTATAGGACTTAAATAACCTGAATTGAGTTGGAACTTAGCATAATTGTAGCATAAGTCATGCATCAGCAACATACCTTGCATATTTCCTATTTTATTTAGATATTCATGAAATAATGCTATAATAATGTACTGATTAGTGTATTGTTTGGTTTATAGGTAATAAAAGCTCAGGAGATAGCCTGAAGCTCGATCTAAAATAGGATAGAGGCTAGAGCTGTAGCAGAGCTGCAGTAGAAGCCTTAGAATAAAGCTACACACAAGTTGAAGACATAATGTAGGGAAGAGGTATACTACATTACTTGTAGGATTTTAATGTGTGAATTGAATCATGAAGAACATAAGACATCTCTACACCTATCCCTAGCCTTAGGATAACTCTAGACACCTTCTGAAACCTTAGCCACCCTTATATTAGGTACATTAGCTTAAAACACCCCAAAACCCACATTTCAGCCCACCTTTGGACGTCTAGGTAGGATGTTGGACGTCCAAGCTCTTTAGATTCCACCTGTAGAGCTTAGCACCCAATCTGCTGCAGAAATTGGACATCTAGACACAGTGTCAAACATCCAATTTTTGCAAAAACACAAGACAAAACCTAAACGCCATATTGATTTAGTATTGAACGTCCAGACTAAGGACTTGGACTTCTGATTTTGAAGTATAAGTCATCTAATCTTAAGATTAGACGTCTAAAACCCTTCTCCTGTTGTTATTTTTGGAATCAAGCCTAGATCTTGATTCCCGAGGACTATGAACCCAATCCTACACCCTAGGATACCTAAATTAAGGAATCTTAAGGCTAGTACACTACCCTAAGACTCTCCTAAGAACCTAATTAGGTTCTCACTAAGTCCAATTGACTTGGATCTAAGTCAATTACACTTTACCTAGTCAATTAGGCTTGTAGAGTCCAATTGAGCTCAAATCTCAACCGACACAAGTCTAATTGGACTCAGTGAGAGCCCAATTGACTCAAGCCTAATCTAATTGGGGACTTTCTCCCCCAATTAAACACATGTCGACCCAATTAAACTTGGTTAAGTTTAATTGGATTAACCATTTAGTAATAGGTTACACTTAACCTATTTTCAGACACCTTAATAGGACCCAGCTAGGACCTAATTAGAAGTGGACCAAGTGGCCCACTTGACCACCTATTGATGCATGCACACACGCACACACACATGAACCCACACCCACTCGCCAATTCTAGAGAAGAATCTAGAATGGCCACACATGGTCATTGTTAGATCCACAAAATGTGGATCTAAGAAGACCTATTTTTAGACCCATGGCCGGCCACTCTAGAGAAGTCTAGAGACTTCTCTTGAGAGCCCTTGGCCGTCCCCCTTAGCCTATTTAAACACCCAAGTGGACGGCCAAGACCCCCATCTTGGATTCTCCATTGGTGGCTCACCCCCATCTTCATCTTCACGAGCTCCCTCCATCTCCAAGCACCATTGGACGTCCAAGAGCACCAACTCCTCCACCTCTCAAGAGGCCGATCTACCCACCATTGGTCATTCCTCTCTTCCCTCCTACCACCTAAAGACACACAGCCACCAGAGACCACCTCTGGTGCCCTATTTTTTTGTAGATTTACAGTTCTTCGTAGTCTAATTTGCACATTATTTTCCCACTTAGTAGCATAGTACTGCTGCCTTCCAAGAGTGCATGCATAAACTCTTCATGGGTTCCATGCGTGCATCTCTCTTCTATTAGCATAGACCTTGTCATTTTCAAATTCCTTGTACAAGCATTCCTCTAGAATCGATTGTAATGACTTGATTCCATGAAATAAAAATGTCATCTTTAGCTGAATCACAGTCTCTTTGTTTATGCAAATAAAATGGCAATTTCAGAACATATAAATGACTTCTTGCTAGATAGGAATACGGTTGGAAATCTGAGATTGGTAGAAGTAGCGTGCACTGAAATGCATGCCATCACATTTGTCATTTTCTTAACTCATGCGCACGTACTACATATAAATAACACAACCGGCAAATCCTATTTACACGTAATTGAAATCAGACTGTGATTCTAAGCAAGTAAAGAAAGAAAAAAATCAAAATCAATTTCACCATTTTCTACCTCCCTAAGATCAACCAGGGCATTCACTATCTCGTTATAAAAGTTTTGTTTGAATCATAATTTGTGCTATACTACGACATTTTCTTAAACAAATCCACATTTTATGAGTTCAACAGATACCAATGGGCAGCCTTATCCATAAGAGAGAAGGAGAACATCTTCATGAGCAGGATGTCCCAATCCTGAACAGGTGGTCCAAAGGTTTGAGCCAGATGTTTTAGTTGTTTGATGTGCTAGAAGGGATCTTCGGAGTTCAAGCCGTGGAATTTGGGGATTGCATTAATCAGTTTTGGCTTTAATTCATTATCAGGTCCTCCAACTGAGATTTGCATCCTGGGTTCGATTGCCACCGCAGCGAGATTGTAGTGATCTCGCATTTGCGGACGTTGCAGTGGATTCATGAATGCGTGAAAAAGATCAATGGGGCATTGTAATTGATTCTGAACATTGTGCTCTTCTTCTTGATTATTCATGGATGTAGATGATGGAGAGATGGACTCAGATGTGGATGTGTCTGAAGAGATCTCGATCTGATTGGGCAGGAGCACAAACAATTGGGTCAGGGCTTGACCCTGACAAGTGTGAACTTCTAATGGAGGACTTAAGTTTGGTCTTTAAGGACCTCCTCCCAAACATGCACTAGGGAATCAAATGAGGGATAGAATGTGTATTGGACTCAATCGAGGCACCCAAAAATCTTTCGATGACTAAGGAGGTTCGAGGCGGATGCTACCTCTGGTTTAGAAACTCACCCACCCAAGAATTACTTGGGCAGCCAGGAAGGGAGAGTCCTACAATGACCCCTACACAGTAGAGCGTCCCCACAGGTTACAGGGTTTCCCCCACCCGACCTTCCTTATCACTGAGATTCCAAGTAGACCAGAATGTGTGAGCTTGACTCCTAAGTCTACCAATTTTAATCTTGTGTGTGCCTTGAATTTCACTTGAAATTTAAAGTTGATTTAATTTGTGACCTAAGTTGGAAGTTGGTTGACCTACAAAGTGAACCAACTTCACTTGACCTACCCTAAAGTTGAGGATGAGTTGGGTCAAGAACCCAAATAAACCTGAAGTGGTCGTTGATAAATGCCAGTTTATCATCATTCTTATGCATTAAAATAAACCTAGCTCTTAGGATTTTGCTCCGCAAACGGGTTTTTTGGGCTGCATTTTGGCATTAATTAGGTTAGGCATGCATTGCACTTTTTGTTGTATTTTTAATGTATTTTTGTGAGTGTTAGGGATATACAGACTACCAGATCCCTAGAACCCTAGCACTCAGGAAGGCAACTGGTGAAGGAGAAGCTCTCACCAGCTAGATCTCAGCTTGATCCAGCTCACCTAAACTAGGGTTAGCTCATCCTAGCTCCATTCAGCTCATCTCAACTGAATGGCAGCTCAAGAGAGCTCATCTTAGCTTACCCTAGCTCCGATCAGCTCAGATCTAGCTCAACTTAGCTGAGTCTAGCTCATCTCAACTCCCATCAGTCCACAAGGAGCTCTAGCTAGCTCAACTGAGTTGACTGGAGTTCACCCCGACTTAGATCCAGCTACATCCAGCTCTACTCAACTCCAGCCAGCTAAAGATGACTTCATTTCAGCTCAGGAGGCTCAAATCCAGCTCCCGGGGATTCAGCTTAGCTCAATTCAATCGAGCTAAGCTACCTTAGCTACCCCAACCAGCTTGATTCCCCCTGGGAGCACCAGACCCAGCTCACCTCAGCTCATTATGGTAGAAGCCAACTCACTTTAGATTGGCTTAGCAGCTAGCAAAGAACTAGCAACCTAAGCCAGCTAGAGTAGCTCCATGCCACCCTCTTCTGTTACTGCCAGCTCTAGCTCAAGCTCCAGACTTCTCCTCCTCAGCTCCTATCCTCAAACCCTAGCTCCAATACCTCCTCCTCTACTCCACTACTAGCTAAGCTAGCTTAGCTTAGCTTATCTTAGCTAGGCTCCAGCTCCCTTGGCAATCCACCACCTAAAAACCCTTCCTATCTAGCTCCACTAACTCAACCCTACCTAAGCCCACCCAAGCTAGCTCCACCCTACTCCAAGTTAGTGCCATTAACCATCACCACCTTTCATCCACCACCTCCAAGAAGGAACCAACTTTCCCTCCAAAACCACCATAAATCCCCACCATTCATCTCCTTTTGATCCCATCTCCACCATCCACCTCAACACCTTCTAGAAGACCCACAATTGGCGCCAACTTTAGGTGCCTTTTGACCACCACAACTACCCCCCTTAGCACCCCTTAGGTGGCGCCAATTAACCCTAACCCTAGGATTAACCTAACTACCCATAACCACCACCTAAACACATCCTAGCCATCCACCTAACCCATGCCTACTACCCCCCTCTCCACCTCTATAAATACCCATCATATTCCACCAAAAAAAGACTACCCTTGGCTACAATTTTCTACCCATATTTCCACCTACATAGAAGGTCAAGAGAAGAAGAAAGAAAAGAAGATTAAGGGGATACTCTGTCCCCTTGGTGCCTGCCCCTCTTCTCTTCTCTCTTGTGCCCACACCAGCCAAGGAAGGAAACCAAGCATTGGAGGACAACCTAGGGTACATGCCTACCCTAGGAAGTGGAGGATTTGAGGGTGGTACACTACCACCTTGGAGGAGTCAAGCACACCCCCTTGGGCTTGCTAGGAGGAGTTCATCAACTTGGAGAAGACTTGCGAAAAGAAGGAGCTCTTTTTGATTGCGGGAGCAGCTGCAATTAGAGCAAGAGCCTTGCCATCTTCACCATCATTTTAGAGGATAACTATTTTTATTTTATTTTTGCACTTTTAATTCTAGTAGTTGAAGCATTCCTCTACTACGTTTTAGTGGAAAACAATTCCTCATTTTTATTAAAGTTGTCTTCTTTGCGATTTTGTCGCATTTAATTATTTTTGTTCTAGCACTTTTCACGCCCTCTCCCTAATTAATCTAGGCCTCCACGTGCCTAGAGTGAGCTTAGGGAGAGGCTTTACTTGTCACCTTAGTAGTAGTATAGTGGATTAGGTGTTAGTTGTTTCCAACTCTCTTCAAAATTCGTATTGCCGTTATTTCAAAATTCCATAAAAATTATATATTTAAAAAAGAACAAAAAGAAAGTTGAGATTCATTTCCGAGTAAGAGACTTGAATTTCATAAAATATTGCCTCCTTGGACGACCCTAGATACTCCCCTATCTAGGTTACAAATTTTAAAAGCGAACAGATTTACGCGTTGCAGCGACTTAAAACCCTAATCTTAAAAACTGCGTAACTTTCCACATCAGTCGCAAACATGTTCCCAAATTTTAATGATTCAAGTGAGTGTCAGAGCCTTGATTTTAGGGTTCACTTAATTAGATTGATTCAACCAAGGCTTGGAAAACACAAATGCAGGGAATGTGTTCTCTTTAATTCAGGCAAGTGTGTGCTCCTGGAACCCTAATGTGGAAACCCTAGATTAGCTCTATTTCCAAGTCTAATTTATTTTCAAAAGTTGGTACCTTAGGCTCAATTGAGAAGGTGAATCGCCCAAGGCACCTTAAGTGCCTAATAGGTGCAAGTATCTGGTTGGGGATCTCAAATCAAATCAAATCAGGCAACTCGAATGATGATTACTAAGAAATAAAGCGAGTTAGTCCTAATTAATTTCCTTTTTAATCTTTCAAGAGATGAGGGGCTTAAAGAAGAAGGGAGTGAGATTACCTGCCCCTGGTGTGGTTGCTTGTGCGGTTGATCTTCAAATTCACCTGCAGCAACAAAGCATATCAGATAAAGCAAGTCAGAATTAGATCAGAAATTGTGATTAGTGAATGAAATGCGCATTGCTCCCCAGCAACAACACCAAAATGTTGCATCGAAAATCATCATAAAAATATCGCGTTGTATTATAACGACGAAAATCAATGTGACATTGAAATTTATATGCTCAAAAAATCGTGAGTTCTGAAGTCATTCACAAGGAGCAATTGTAACAAATCAATCCACTAATCACAATATTCAAAGAAAATAATAATGCAAGTGAATCAAATAATCAAAATCATATTCAATATAAAGTAAGAATGTATCTCAAATGTTAGGGACTAAAGTATAAAAATAAAGGACTAAAAATGGTGGTTGAAACCACCAAGTAAGCACAAATCCCAATCAAATTTCTCAATAGTGTTCCTTAACCACTAATCCATGAATATCCACGTTAGACCAATGCTTAATAAATCCACAGTGATCCTCAATCAACATTAAACGTTGGCCAAGCACATCAGACAACTTAAATCTCAAGTGTAGGAGCTCAAGGCACAACCTTCTTGAAATGCCTAAGTGTTGAGTGAGCTTGCATGCACCCTGGGGTGTGCAGTGCAAAACCACCCCCCTCCCCCCTCAGAATTTCTCTTTCTTTCCTCCTCAGATCCGAGTATAGGGTTGATCGGGTAATTGGGTCAGCAATCGGATCCAGTACAGTGTCCAGACCCGCACGGCATGGGGAAGCGGGTGAGGAGTGAAGGGCATGTCAGGTGTGAGGGGACCTCACCCTAGTGTGCTGAGGCAAATAGCCTATGGCAAGAATGCAATTTATGCACTGTTCGGAATTTGGTGCCCATGATGTGGGACTAAATAGCTACTTCGCATGAAGCTACGGATTGAGGTCTTCGATTGCAGCTACTGCATCTGCTGCCACACACAATTGAAGGCCCTAAAGTCTTCTCTAGATGAATTCGCAGTCGTGTAAGGTGATGCGAGGTCGAATGATGGTCGAAGTGCGGTGATGAATGTCAACGAAGGCGGAGGCGACGGCGGACGTTCGGTGGTACTTGAGATACACAAATACGGCCTCACAGCCCAATTAAAAGAGCTCAGATGCTTCGTCGAACCACGACAAGTGTGCTAATGGTGGGAATTAGGTGCGAGCGTGTGTGTGGCGACCGATCGGTGTCGGAGAAGACAACCGGATGTGTGTCCGGTAGAGGTGTGGAGGGGTTGGAACTCTAAATAGGTAGAGGGCTTTTATTATAGGGAGCACGGCAGAGCTTTTGGACTTGGTGGCAAGTTGTTTGGTGCTTTGTAGTGCTAGTGTGAGCTCGCCAGAGCTTGTACCAGCCGTGGGGAAGACGGATGGGGATCAGGTGGTTGTGCAGTCGAATTGGAGAGATGAGGTCCTAGGGATGATCTGTAGAGGGAAAGGAGGACGACGACATCCAGCGTTGGTCAGCTAGACGTGAAGAAGATGAAGACAATGGCTAGGAAGAACGGCAACAACGAAGGTGGGGAAGGCCTTTGCTTTGCCAACGAGAGGCGGAAGAGAGATAGGAAAACGGAAGGCCCGTCAATTTGACCATTGGCCGGACAAAGGAGAAGGTCAGAGAAGGTCGCCTGATATAGACACATCTATTTAGGTTAAAATGCCTAATCATGCATGTTCCTAGGCTTAGATTTGCATTTCATGTTATAAATATTGCATAGCATGCATCATTCTGCATTTAGAGTAGTATATATTTTAGGTTAATTAGGTTCTTTTTATGTTCAAGAGAGAAGAAGATTTATTTCAAGCCCTCAGATGGATGATCGGACCGTACGGATCTGATCAGGAAGACAATCGAAGTCTAATGCCTCTAAAATTGTCTAGTTCGGAGTCCCGTAGCATCATATGAAGTCTAAGGAAGATCAATGGCCAAGAGGCAATGCGACATCCATACAGGCTTCAGATGAAAAATATGACCGTATGGATGGATCCGGAGCAACAATCATAGTTCGGCAATGTGGGAATCATCTCGATCAGAGCTCTGTAGCATTCTCTACAAAAAGAAGACAGACGGCCCAGATGGTGCCATGTGGCGCCATCCAGGCTGCCCAACACCGGCCAGCAGCAACTGGGAGGCGCCCCCACACCATCTTCATCATCAATTCTTAGCCGTTGGATCTTGATCCAACGACTGAGAGCTCTCCTCCACCACGTGCCTTAAGATGTCCGCGCAACCATCCGAACGATTTGGCGCAATGGTGGAGGCGTGGGCTCTCAATGGAGGGGCGCGGGTTCGAATCCCCGCAACCCCCCCAATTGGCCAATTGAGCGCGGTGCCAACAAAGGAATTGAAGGGCGTGAATCTTCAGGGACAGTTGGGTAGGCCTTTAGTGATGCTTATAGCTGTCACTAATGGCCTACGTTATGCACGTGCCAGCAAAGAAATTGAAGGGCGCGGATCTTCAGCGACGATTACAGCCGTCACTAATTGCCCATGGACAATTTTGTCTCTCCTCTTCCACTATAAAAGGACCTACCCCCTCCATTCCAAACCATCTCTTCTTTTCTTCCTCTCACCACCTCCAAGGCTCTAGAGAGAGCTTGTACCAAGCCTGCGATGCTCCTTTAAAGTAGAAAAGAAAATAGTTTTCCCACCTCTCATCCCCATTAGTGGAGCATCCTGTGGCCATCCTCTTACCGCCCTTCGGGAAGAAGATCCTCGCCGCAACACCGCCTACCCCGCCCTCCGTCCTCCGGCTCTGTCCGCATTCGTCCCACTCCTCAGCACCTTCCTCCAGGCGACGTCAGAGAGAGTCCTCCTCTGAGCAACCGTCGAGAGGGATTCTCTCACCTCTTTCCATCTTTATTGCTTTCGTAGTGTAATCTTTCCCACTTTCTTAGTTGTTAAAAACATTTGATTAGAAATCCATGATTATTTCACTCTCTTATATTTTCGCAAGTAGATTAACTAGATAAAATTTCATCAACCTAATCTCTTGCTTGATAAAAAATACCAAAAAAATTAGAAAAGATAAAAACGACAAAAATAAACAAAAGAGAAACGTGTATCTTTCAAAACCAAACATTCACCTCCCTGTGTTCGACCTGGGACTCACATTTCGAGTTTCGGTTATAAATTTTATCTGATCGATGGATTTTCTTATGAATCGAACTACAACGACAGGTCTTCCAAACTTGAACCCTTTACACATGCGAATCCGCCATCATCATTTTGGCGTTGTTGCCGGGGATGTAACGCTCTTTGGTTTTCTTCGCGTTTTCTCACATTACTTATATATTTTTCTAACCTATCTTTCTTCTTCGATTTATTGTCTTGCAGGAACCCGATCGAGGAGCCGAAGGTGGTAGATTGGAGTAAAAGTGAGGGTAGAGACATTTGTAAGTTTTCCCCCACTTCCCCACCCACTAGATCATTTCGCCACCTTAATAATCAAGACCTAATCTACTTAGGTGTTTTCACAAACCCTAAGATAGAAATTGTTTGACTTGTTTGTCACTCCACTCACCTCGCCATCCATATAAATAAAAAAAATTAAAAAAAAGTTATCTGATTATGGGATTTCCTGAAAGACACACACATTAACACCCACAACTCTCGACTTAAAGCGCACCATTCCACTTTGATTCTACCACTTAACCGGGATTTAACCTATGGACCTGGTACACTTCAACTCAATACACATAAGTGAGTAGAAATCTGACTAGGTTAAGACTTTTTGTGTGCCTTAACTAAGTGGTGCAATAGGTCAATTGATTGAGTTGTTTGGGCCGTAACACTAAAATTAAAATTGATTCATCAAGTAGCTTGCCACTTAGGGTTGATTTTTAGGACTGAACCAGGCACTCCACATTTTATTTCTGATTTTTAAAGAAATATGTCTACACCCGTGTTTTCAAAACTTGGAGTGTTCTCTTGAACTTGATTGGATACACCTAAGGTTAAACCATAAAAGCTACTAAACAAGGTCAAACCCTAAAAGACACATCATCAAATAACCTTGTTTGCAAACCCTGGTTGTGCACGCACACACATTTGAATTAATCATTAAGGGCACAACCCATCTAAAGGGCACATCACATTCCAAGAGCACAATCATCCCAAGCTTAATTAAAATTGAGTAGACGTTGGCCTTAAGGATTAATTTGCTCTTTGGGGCTCAGACTGAGATTTTTTTTTATTAATCTACTTTTGCTGGTCCATCTGATGTCTAGCTAGGAGAGAAGTGTCAAACGACCGTGGCTGGGGGGTACACTAGGAACTGGAGGTGCAAACCAAAGGAAGAACCTTCTCCCCAGCTTCTCCCTCTAACTAGTTGGATTGATTGGATAGAAGTAGACCAAATCGTTTATAATCTCAAGATGGGTCCTGGGAGTCTGTAGGTCTTTAGGCTAACCCACCTAAGGATAAGGTTGATTGCTTGTATTGCAGGGCTCCTTTCTTTCTTCTGATTTTCCCTCTTACTCCACAATGTATCCTTCCACATCTTTCACACATTTCCAATCCTATCCTCCTACCAACACGTATCCTCAAGATGATTACTATCCCAACTTGACTTATGATTACCCATCCACGAGCTAAGATAACTTTGATTAGGGATATGAATCCGGACCTCAGTGTCCAGGGCCTAACCCTAGACAACAAGACTATGATTACTATCCTTCTCAGAGCTACAATGATTATAGATCTCCACCCTTTGATGATCAACCTAACCAGATCTACAATCAAGAAGGATATGTTGACCATAACACCTACCCTCCCTAGTATTCCACTGAAAATAGGTCGCCACCATTCTTTAAACAACCTGAAATGACCTACTATCAAGGAGGGACCCAAGAACCTCGATATCTTGACTCCCCTAGATTTAACCCAAACCCACCCAAACTTGAACCGAACCATTCGGTTCAGGTGAACCAAGTCCAAGACAAGGTGTTGGCTAACTTGAGGAACACCAACCAATCTTTAGAGGCTCAGCCAACACCATGCACTGAAGCATTGGAGCCTATGATAAAAATGATTATTGAGTTGAATAGCTCTTTATTGGATTTGCTCCAAGATGTTAGGGATAGGGGCCTGAGTGAGTTTCTACTTAGGAAATTGTCAAGGTTGAGGATGAAATTTGTGGTTGCCTTAGTCTAATCTTGAGATGATTCCCAGGATGAACCCCCTTCAGGAGAGCCAATGTCTGAACCTCCTCAGGTGCCTGTCGGGGGGGATACATGTTCTGAGACTGGGGATGACCAAGTTGGGCTAGAGTAACCCATTGAGGATGAACCGCTTGCTTCACCCAAGATCCCCGAGCCAGGGAACAACGAAAAATATGTCTCCATGGACCATGAAATGACATATGATTTTAAGACATATATAAATGAGGATCAAGAATTCTTTGACTCTGAGAGTCAAGAATCATTAGGTGAAGTCTCACTTGAGCTTAAGGAAGAGGATTTTAATGAGACAAACGAGCTTGAGGAGCATGATGAACCTTTTGATAGCCCGATTATTGAAGATTACGATCATGTTGGGGCTAACTTGGACGATCAGAATCCCGATGATTCAATCAGTAGCCCCACTGCTCAACCACACCTTGAAGAGTTGAATTATGATATTTTTTAGATCACCAAACCCAAGTCAATCCTGATTCAGCCACAGTTGTTGGACTTGGGTATTTTGGATGGGGTGCACAATAATCTAGACGCCCAAGAAACCTTAATCTTGGAGCATAGGAAGTTGAAAATAAAAATCTGGGAAGCTACTTCTGAGGGAACTACGATTTTGGATCTAAGGGTATCTATTAACCTGAAACCACCTACTTTTTACCAGGACCCTTACGATACCTTTGATGTGCGACCCAAGCCTAGAATAACTAATTATTTTTTTGAGCTAAACGTTAAGTGGACATTTGAACCTAGTGAACCAAATCTACCTTTTGTCCGACACTTTAGTCTTGGGTTGCACACCACCAAACCGCAGGCCCGGCCTCGTA
Source organism: Thalassia testudinum (assembly GCA_037157565.1). Classification (NCBI taxonomy): domain Eukaryota; kingdom Viridiplantae; phylum Streptophyta; class Magnoliopsida; order Alismatales; family Hydrocharitaceae; genus Thalassia; species Thalassia testudinum. The sequence continues at coordinate 156,303,393 of JAZHRO010000031.1, forward strand.
AGCACAATAATCTTCAGTTCTAGGTGATTTTCATCCAGAACCTTAGAACCACTCGACCCTAGGGCATGGATCTACACCATAATATGGTCTACATCTATAGACATCTTCTGTTAGCGGGTTTGAGGATCAATATTTTTATTTTGATTCTGAATTGCACTTGTGAATTCTCAAAAGCTTCTTTATATGTATATTATGCCTAGCTGAAGGCATTAAAATTTAGCACATGTGTATATTCCACATTCTATGCGGAGCTGACCAGATTTTCATGTTATTCAGGTGATATTCTGTTTACTCCACCTTTTCATGTCTTTATTTTTACAATGAAGACATTACATCATTTAGACATGGGGGGTGGATAATTAATTCCTGAAATCATTTTGTTAACTCTGTAGAATTTCTTTTAGTTTCTTTAAAAAAAATGAAAATTCAAAAAGATAAAAAGGAAAGAAATTAGGAAGAAGAGAACATAGGTATTTGGAAGTTATTAACTTTAGGAAATGATACGATAGGACCTGAATACTTAGACTCTTTAGGTCTTCGAACTTAATTAGCCCGGGTGTCCACTCGAATGTGAACTTAGTCTCGAGTCCTCACCAATTCAAATTCATCTTTAATCTAGTAAATAAATTAGGATGATAAGTACATGACTTATCAACTCGCCCTCTGATTTAAGGGGATTTTAAGTCTAAGCATCTACACACTATTCGCACTGACTCACTTTTCGATGGTTTCTTCGAAAATTGGGTAGCTAATGAACTGTCAAGGGTGGTATGGCTAGCAAGTTATCGGTGGTAACAGCTCATCGGCTGGTTGTGTAGAGCCCAGCCACAAGATCATTTTCTTCGTACTGCCTTTAGGTAAATCTTAGATCAGGGAAGCCACCTACTTAAAAAAAAAAGAACAGAAAAGGAGAAAATGAAAAAATAAACAAATAAAAACACACTTCACTGCACGAGTATGGCTGGCAAGTTACCGTAGGTAACTGATAAGATGATTTTCGCTTTCGAATAATGTATTAAGATGATTTATCATTGTAGGATCAAAGTGGTGGGAAACCGCTTAACAAAATAATTAAAATTAAAATTAAACCGCTCGGAGAAGAGCGGATCGTGTCCACAGGGAGGCAATAATGCAATAAAATCTCAATTATTTCGTATTCGTTCAATCAAGTGCGAAATCCATAATCAAATCTGACATGAAATGCAATGGAAAGAAGATGCATAATAACTCAAAAATATAAGGGTAGATGTGCAATTTTTCCTCACTGAAATATTCAATAAATATGTGATGAATCTATGTAATTTCCAATTGACATGCATTAAAGAAAATTTGTGCACATCTTAATCAAACCAATGTCAAACAATGTGAATCACAAAAGCCACGCAATTGTAAGAAAGCTTGAGTATGAAGTCACAATTTCACTCAATATTATAATCATACATCAAAATTCAATTTCATGGCAATGGCATTCAAATGTAATTATTAATTAAAGTAAAAGTATTAGATTTTACCTCTCTCCTCCTTACCCATGGGAGAGAGGTTCATTTGAGGTGCTACTCCTACAAGAGGTCGGCTGAAGTGAGGCCTTCGCGATGGTGGTGGTGGTGCGTCGTGAGATGGCCAGAGCCGGCCTCCCAGAGGAAAGGAGTGGCGGCGGTGGAGGAGCCTGCTGCTGGCCGCTCGTGCTGCAGGCGTAAGGAGAGCAGTGCACGGGCACTGCAGACGCTGCAGACGTATGTGGAACGTGGGCGCGTGGAGGCGCGGCCTCTGCAAGGCTCACAGGTGCACATGGGCGTGCTGGTGGCGTCGGCTGCAGGTGCTGCAGGGAAGCGCTGGAGCATAGGCGCGTGGAGGCGTGGCTCTGCAGGCCGCAAGGGGTGCGCGGGCATGGGTGCTGGAGCGCGGGTGCTGGCGCGCGGGCGTAAAGGTGCGAGCGTGGTCTGATGGCGTGAGGTGAGGGCGCTGGGGTGAGAGCACACTGGTGCTGCTGGTGAAGGCGCGTGTGGGCAGATGGCGCACGGTGTTGGCGTGTTCACTGGGGGTGAAGTGAGAGCACGCGGTGAGTTGCAGGTGTTGTTGAAGTTTCTGGTGGAGGCGAGGAGGCGCAGGCGTGGTGAAGGCAAAGGCGCGGTGAGCAGCTGACGTGCGGTGGGCAGGGTCAGATGGCTGGAAATGAAGTGAGGGCGTGCAGTGGTGTCTGATGGAGCGGTGGCAGGCACGCTTGGCTGGGTGCACAGCAGGTGGGCATGAGTTGCTGGCTGAGGTGAAGAGCTGCAGAGACTCTTTGGCGGTGTGGGCTGTCACCCCACACGCCCACGATGGTGAGTCGTTCTACTGCGATGAGGCTGGTGGTATGGAATGGAAGAGGAGCAAGGTCCTCTAAACACAGTGAGGAACAAAGGGTGGTGGGCTCCCTTGCATGGTCGTCTCCTCCTCCCTTTGTAGTTGAATTTGAAATCCAAAGAGGCAGGCAGAGATGCTCTTCATGGCCAATGAATGCTCGAAGCTGTGCGTGAACGGTTGCGCAAGGAGGAGAAGCAGTCGTTACCTGTGGAGGAAGAAAATAAGAAAATAATAAAATATTATGGTTATTTATGCATAAACCCTTAACTTCTATGTTAAATTAAAACAATGCAAGTAATTCACCTAATTGATTAACTAATCAAATGCATGCAATTCTAAGTTAATTCTAAATGCATGCAATGAATTAATTATGCAATTAGGCTAAAAATATGAATTAATTTATTTACATCCTAATGTATGCTATCTAAATGTTAAAATTAACTTAATGCCTAGACATTTAAATACTTAAATAGCTCACAAATATTGACTAATCAAATATCCCAATGCCTAGTTTTTGCTGGTCCCTAACAAATCCAAGCTAAACCTAACCCTCCAAATAAACTAGCCAACCCAATTGATCTTCCTTTAGAAACATATTAAGTTCCGACTTTAGACCTAAGGTTCCCAAGTAGTTGCTAAGTTACAGACTAGGTCGGCTAAAGACAGGTTGCAGGCACAAGTGTCTCTGATTTCTGACTCTACCCTAAGGTTTATTGATCCCTGAGATTAAAGCATACGTGCATGTGCATTGGTCTAAGTTATTTGAGTTAAATGAAAAAGGATTTTTTTTTAATAATATATTTTTTTTTGTTTGATTCCTCTAAGTCTAACCTCGGATCAGCTATCAACATGATTTGTGTCGGATTCATTGTCCCCATCACCGTACCTCGAAGGGTGCCTGGCTTTCGATGCTTCAAGATAGCACCACCCATAGTGACCCCAAGAACTCCTAGCAATCGACACTTCGAGATAGTATCGCCTATGGATTTCTTAAGCGAATTCAGGCACGTGGCAATCGGCACTTCAAGATAGGGCCGCCCATGGTACCTGAACCGCACAATGCACTTACATGCCGCCAGTAGGATGAATATCCTAAGAGATAAGCGCCGAGGAGGTAATATGTTATCATCGCATCTTCAAGGTGAGTATATACTCCACCTCTCCTGCAGCAGGAACTCTTCCAATCAAATTTTGTTTTCAAGCCTCTCCTAAGTCAAAACTAAGAGAACCAAATTTCTTTTAAGAAAAGAATTAAGGTGATCACTTACACAAGACCAACTGTGTGCAATTTGGATGCTTGGGTTACAAGGACCCGTAAACCAAAAGGTAGAACAAGACTCCAGGTATTACCCCAACCTTTTAACTCAATCCCTAGCTTTCCTTCCTCAACCTCTTAAGGAATGGTCCACAACTTAACTCCTACTTAAGTTTTTTAAGTCCACAAATGACCCTAAGGTCTAAGGCTAGTAACTCACTTAGCTTCTAAAGTTTGATTATAGAATCAACTTAGTCTAACCTAGAGTTCTGATTTGCTTAAGAATACAGAGCCTAGCCAGTTAAGCTCAATAATTACAAAATATATATATATATATATTTTCAATGCAAATGTATGCAATGCAGAATGCTTTAATTAAATGCATGAATGCACTATGCTATGTATATCCCCAAGTACACCCCCCCATGCCTAAAATCTGCAATGTCCTCATTGCATAGAAGGATATTACCTGGGTCAGAGATGGGTTGCCGTTCTTTTGTTAGCAGCCGAGTAGCCAAAGAACCTGAAAATCAAGTTCAAGGATCACAGAAATAGGCCCTAAAAATGAGCAAAGTAATGTCGACCTAGAAAATAGGTAACCTAGGATGTTGGCAAGCTGATGATGAATCCCGATAGCAAATGCTCACCCAACCAGGATGGGAATAAAATCTTCCCAGGTCACCAGAAGAGGTTCTAAAGGATAAACTGGCATAACAACCTCCAAAGGGATAGGGGGAGGATGACAAGGATCCTCCAAAAGGAATGGGGAAGGAATGGTGCAGAGATAAACCTCCAGGGCAATGGACTGATTAAAGAAATCATCAATCCATACACGATACTCCATTATAGGAAATATTAGTTTGTTAAGCCCCCCTGTCACAACAAAAGTGAGCAAATCTCTAAGGCAAGGATCGTCTAGGGTGTCCAAGTTTCGAGGTTACAGGATGGCCATAAGATCTAGGTTGGGTTTAATCAGCTCGGTGTCCATCCTGAACAATCTTTCCAAATCCTCAATTACATCCCTAGCATTCCTTGCACTATCGCAAGTATCTTCCTGCACTTCATCAGGAGTCAAAATTTCTCCTTCAGACATAAGCAAATCAGAGGGTGACTTCGAAACAAATGAAGGCAGGTCAGAAGAAACAGATCTAGGGATTATCCTATCAATGTCATCTCTGGGTTCTTGTTCTTTACTCAAATCTTCCCTGGAGTCTATATGTGAATCCACATAAATCTTAGAAGTTGCTTCCAAATTTTCCATCATTTCATCATGAGGAGAAATATCATCAATGGGTGTGCTAAGGAAACCTAATTTGGTCAAATTTGTGACTTCCTCAGGGGCTAACTCTTCAAATAAGACATAATCACCCTTAGTGTCACTCCAAATCTTGAATGTAGGTTCCTCATATAATTTGTCTTTCTCCTCATCATATGATTCATCATATACCCGAGGTCTAGAATCATTTAATATCTTAGCTGATCCCCTAGGGTACTCTATCTGAGGTAAATGGTTTACACTGGTAACATCAGACTCCTCAGATAGGTCAATTTCTTGAGGGTTAAGTTCCCTGAAGGTGGGCTTGAGTTCCATCTCGTGATTAGAAGGGAGGGTAGGATTAACACCTTGACTTCGACACACTTCATCAAATGTCACGAAAATACTATCATCTAGGTCAAGGTCTTCCAATGGTACCATCATTCCCTTCTTTTGACTCCAATATAATTCAAGTGGATACTCAACCTTATCATCATCTTCCTCGAGTTGCCACCTTTCTTCATCCAATGCATAGCTACTTTCATATGTATCTGCCTCCCACTTAAGGCGTGGATCTCTCAAGGAAGTGTCACCTAATGGGGAGGTTTCAAAATCGATCCTCGAAAAGTAGCTATTCTCCCTTACATAATCCCTAAAATTTCCCTCCAACTTAAAGTGTAGCTCTCCCACGGGAGATGCATCAATTGTAGATGGGTGTACGTCATCCTCAATGGGGTAGATTGAGTGACTAATTTCATCTCTTTCATGTTGGCCTGCTCTCAAAGATTCTCCTAACAATTCAATCATTTCGTCTTGCATTTTCTGTATTTCCATCTTCAAGGAGGAGAGGTCATTTCTATCATGAGAGAAGTCAGGCTCAGGCTTATAGTACCCAGGAGTGTTTGTCCAACCATTATAATTATTCAGGGAGGGTGGGTTGGGTATTTCTATGGTGTGTGGGATATTGGGCAAAGCAAATCCTGCTCCTAGGTTCTGCTCACTGATTTGGGGCTTAACCAGGCCAATACTCCTATAATATGAGTAAAATGGATCCCAATGATTATCATTATGTCCATCAAAGGATGGACCATCTCGGTGTATGGGATCGAATAGTGCAGAGTGGGGGTAAGGGTGTGGGCAATATGTGAAAGGATGAAAATCAATGTGGTCCATTCTAACTCACACCTCAATCAGAATTCCCCAAGCAAAACACAATTCAAAAAGGACTTTTTAGGTCTTTCCCAATTTAGGCTTTTGATTTTAAGTCAGATTGTAGGTGACAATACAATTTGTTCAATCAATTTACGCGCTTATTGTCGACCTACGACTCGCCTAAGAAGACCTAGTTGGAGCTTAGGTGTTCTTCCCTAAATCTCAAATGGTAGAGTAACTCCAAAGACGGAAGATCGAGGGATGCAAGTAGGCCTAAGCCTTCCTTTTGAAGCTGCGCTTTCGCGGTGCTTCTCAACTACCCCCAAAAATCCGTGACAGGGTATCCCCCTCTTTGGAGTTACAAAACCTTTGATCTCAAGTTCTAAACACTTAAGAATCCAACGATAGGAGGGCTCTCATCCTAGTATTTCCAAACCTAAGGAGTGTCTAAAAGCGTGCCGTGGTGCAAGAGATATAAGTGTGCATACACAGCAAAAGATTTTGAATTTTGAATCGCACGCCAAGTTTGAAAATCAAATCCTTGGTTTTTAAAATGTCCCTCCTTTAATTATTCCTTTTTTCTAGAAAATATGTGACCACTTGTTAGATCTATTCAATACAGATTAGGTGGTCTTGAAATTAGTCCAAATGCAATTGCACGACAGGTAGAAATGCAAAGTTAGAAGTGCATACCTAATTCCAGCATTCTTCATGCAATATGCAAGACAAGAATTAGATCTAGATGCTGCTCATTCTGTCTAAATGATTCGACCTAAGGGCAAGCAGCTTCTAGTAGGTAGCTCGTGTTTTTTTTGTTTTAGTTTTTTTTAGCTACTTATGCACAAGCAAATTAAAGGTAAACAATCCACAAAATAAATTAAAAACCTAAATCTAAAGAAAAGGGAAAAGGCTTCCAAAAATTACCCAACATGAGCCTAAAACAAAATCGGGGAACAAATCCCTCAACTGTACCCTAGAACAAGCGTTTCAAACCAAATGTGCAATGAAAAATTAAGTCTAAAGTCTTAATTCTACTCTAATCAAATCAGCGACTAAATGTGCAAAGATGATTGTCGCGTCCTCGTCCTTCTCCTCCTAGTGATCTAGTTCATTGCAAGGTAGCTCCAACAATTTCTCCTCTGGCGACGTCAAGGGTCACCTCTCACGATGGCTGGTGTGATTGCAAGTCGTAGAATGCATGTCGCAGATCGTTCCACTCGCATCAGAAAAAAAATTCAGAGTTAAATATGATTCAAAATTTACACCAATGTGAACGAATGAATGAATGAATGCGATTTAATTAAGCCTGTTGCCTCCCAGCAACGGCACCATTTGATAAGACTATTTTCGCTTTTGAATAATGTATTAAGAAGATTTATCGTTGTAGGATCAAAGTGGTGGAAAATCACTTAACAAAATAATTAAAATTAAAATTAAACCACTCGCAAAAGAGGGGGTCGTGTCCACAGGGAGGCAATGATGCAATAAAATCTTGATTATTTCGTATTCGTTCAATCAAGTGCGAAATCCATAGTCAAATCTAACATGAAATGCGATGGAAAGAAGATGCACAATAACTTGAAAATATAAGGGTAGATGTGCAATTTTTCCTCACTGAAATATTCAATAAATATGTGATGAATCTATGTAATTTCCAATTGACATGCATTAAAGAAAAATTGTGCACATCTTAATCCAAAACCAATGTCAAACAATGTAAATCACAAAAGCACGCAATTGTAAGAAAGCTTGAGTATGAAGTCGCAATTTCACTCAATATTATAATCATAAATCAAAATTCATTTTCATGGCAATGGCATTCAAATGTAATTATTAATTAAAGTAAAAGCAAAGGATTTTACCTCTCTCCTTGCGCATGGGAGAGAGGTTCATTCGAGACGCTACTCCGACAAGAGGTCGGCTGAAGCGAGGCCTTCGTGGTGGTGGTGGTGGTGCGTCGTGAGATGGCCAGAGCCGGCCTGCCGAAGGAAAGGAGTGGCGGCGGTGGAGGAGCCTGCTGCTGGCCGCGCATGCTGCAGGCGCAAGGAGAGCAACGCGCGAACACTGCAGGTGCTGCAGACTCACACGGAGCGTGGGCACGTGGAGGCGTGGCCTCTGCAAGGCGCAAGGGGTGCGCAGGCGTGGGTGCTAGAGCGCGGGTGCTAGCGTGCAGGCGTGAAGGCGCGAGCGTGGTCTGATGGCGTGAGGCAAGGGCACTGGGGTGAGAGCACACTGGTCCTGCTGGTGAAGGCGCACGCAGGCAGATGGCGCACGGTGTTGGGGTGTGCGCTGGGGGTGAAGTGAGAGAACGCGGTGAGTTGCAGGCGCTGTTGGAGGTTCTGGTGGAGGCGAGGAGGTGCGGGCGTGGTGAAGGTGAAGGCGCGGTGAGCAGCTGGCATGCGGTGGGCAAGGTCTGATGGCTGGAAATGAAGTGAGGGCGCGCGGTGGTGTCTGATGGAGCGGTGGCAGGCGCACTTGGCTGGGTGCGCAAGGGGTGGGCGTGAGTTGCTGGCTGAGGTGAAGAGTTGCAGAGACTCTTTGGCGGTGTGGGCTATCACCCCACACGCCCACGATGGTGAGTCGTTCTGCCGCGGTGAGGCCGGTGGTATGGAGTGGAAGAGGAGCAAGGTCCTCTAAACACAGTGAGGAACAAAGGGTGGTGGCCTCCCTTGCATGGTCGTCTCCTCCCTTTGTAGTTGAATTTGAAATCCAAAGAGGCAGGCAAAGATGCTCTTCATGGCCAATGAATGCTCGAAGCTGTGCGTGAACGGTTGCGCAAGGAGAAGAAGTAGTCATTACCTGTGGAGGAAGAAAATAAGAAAATAATAAAATATTATGGTTATTTATGCATAAACCCTTAACTTCTATGTTAAATTAAAACAATGCAAGTAATTCACCTAATTGATTAACTAATCAAATGCATGCAATTCTAAGTTAATTCTAAATGCATTCAATGAATGAATTATGCAATTAGGCTAAAAATATGAATTAATTTATTTACATCTTAATGTATACTATCTAAATGTTAAAATTAACTTAATGCCTAGACATTTAAATACTTAAATAGCCCACAAATATGGGCTAATCAGTAACAGCCCATTGGCCGATTGTCCAGAGCCCAGCTCACAAAAATGCACAATAATTCCCAAAACACTTAGAGAAGAAGCAGGGAAGTAGAATAAATCGAGGAGATATACACTGGGTTCACCCTTGTGTTGACCCCATAAATAAAAGTAGGGAGAAACCTACTGTTCAAAAAGATAAACCTCTAGGCAAGGTCACCTAGGGTCGTAGAAACCCGAAGTCCATTTTAACGGCTGCCTAGTGAGTCTTTCACTATTTTCACTAGATGTTTAGCACGTAGAGTCATTTTCGAGTCTTGGGCGGATCGGGCAGCCGTAAAAAGATATCCCAAAACTCTTAAATTCCAAAAGTTCAAAAAAATTTAAAAAGAAGAAAAACTAAAAAAAATGTATCTTCCCTTTTCAAATAAGGTGAGGACTTGGGTGGTCTGCATTCTGGCAGACACCCGGGTACTGTTGAGTCTTCATAGTTTAGGACCTTAGTTGAAATTTTCTATTGTTAATAAACAACTAAGGCCTAAGAGATCGAGTCCTAATTCTGTTTTTATATATAGCATGTAGTTTAATTTTGCTAGGGACTAGCAAAAGATAGGCATGGGGGTATGATATAGACACATCTATTTAGGTTAAAATGCCTAATCATGCATGTTTCTAGGCTTAGATTTGCGTTTCATGTTATAAATATTGCATAGTATGCATCATTCTGCATTTAAAGTAGTTGTATATATTTTAGGTTAATTAGGTCCTTTTTATGGTCTGAAGAGAAGAAGATTTATTTCAGGGCCTCGGATGGACGATCGGACTGTACGAATCTGATTAGAACACCCCCCGTTCTCACGTTTTTGTGCGGTTTGTTAAAAGATAATATCGCGTTGTAGTATAGCCGACAAAGCGTTCAAATAAATAGAGAATTTTATTACTCGAAAACCGGAGTATCCGAGGTCGAACACAGGGAGCAAATGGAATTTACTACTAATCAATGTAATTGAACACTCTAATTTACTCAAAATGTTAATTCAAATATGAATGTATGCCATTAAAAGTAACTATGACAAAAGAAATGAAATTGGACGTCTGATCTGGTGATCAGACGTCATAAAAGTATTTTCCCCTTTTTTCTTCTTCTGATCTTTGCTGTCTTCACTTGACCTCTCTTTCGTTCTCTGTCTTGCTTCTGCCTTGCTCTTCCTTCTTTTCCTGCGAAGTCTTCTTTCCTCTTCTTCTTCTCTGCCTTGCTTCTTCCTCTTCCTTGGTCTCCTTCGCTCAGTTTCTTCTTCTGCTTCTTCTCTTCTCCTTGCGGCTAAGTCTCTCCACTCTCAGTCTGCCTGCACAGGAGCAAAACCTACCCCTTTCCCTCTACCCGCGCATCTCTCTCTCAGCAATTCACTCAAGGGATGCTCTCACAGAGCCACACGGATAATCAGGTCGGATCGTACCCGGGACCAGGTGCACCGGCAGGTGGTGATGCACAAGGAGTGCTCAAGGTTTGGGTCAGTCGGATCCCGCCAGATCCGCGAGGTCAAGCCGCGGACGAGGCGGGTGTGAGGGTAGGTGAGGGACCTCACCCCTGTGCTCTCGGAGGCGTTAAGCATAAAACACAAATTCAATTTATGGCGCAGCGGCGCCTCGTCTCTCCACGATGTGGGACTAAAGATTCTGCCCTGATTTCGCGCGCGCCCGCAGACTTGCGTGTCATCCCCACAGCTGCTGGCTCTGCTAGCGCTCCTTACTGGACCAGCGCACTTCGCGACACCCACACGAATACGCAGCACCTGCAGCCTGGGAGCCCTGGCGCCTGGAGCAGCTACGGAGCTTCTTCAACTGTCGTCCATGGCAGCAGGAGCATCAACACTGTCAGACACAAAACGAGCCTCTCGGCCCAATCAGACCAGCTAGAGACCTTCGCCGTAGCACGGCGAAGGCGGTGGACGGTGCTGCAGGCCGCAGGTCAGCCTAGGCGTGCGTGCCTAGGTCAACCTGTGGCCAAATGTGTGGGGTTGTTCGGGGGGTTATTGGGGAGATCTGGAGTGGCAGTGGAAGGGTGGAATGAATTTCTGGTGGTGAGGTGGAGCTCACGAGATGGTTGGCGAGCCGTGTGGAGGGGCGGAGTGGTGTGGGCGGCTCGCCGGAGGTCGATCGGAGGTGAGGAAGATGGAGGTGTTCAAGCACTGTCAGGGGGTAAGTAGATAAAATAGCAAGGGAAAAAGAGAGAGGGGAATGTGGAGAAGGTATTTGGCCTAACTACAGGGATGAAGGGGGACGGAGAGGCGAACAGCAGTACCTGCTGTCGCCGGAGAAGATGCTGCCCAGTGGGGGAGAACGGCGGCGACGACGGGGCTGAGACAGCGTGCGCGGGTGCTGCGCGACACGGAGGAGAATCAGGAAGATAACTCTGCCACTAGTTTTGTGGCAGAGCGAAGAGGGAGGGGAGGGGGCTCGCCGGAGCTTGCTGGGAATTTTGGCCGGGCAGGAGGAGATGAATTGGAGGTGGAAACTCGGCCAAATCAAGCTGAAGATGAGCGGCCGGAGGTGTGGGTTCTTATATAGGCACTGGGCCAGTCGTTCAAGGCGTGGAAGGCACGCAATCGTCTGAGGTCGGTCGCCGGAGATGGAAAGAGTTTAATACCCAAATCCCTCGTGTGTTCGCACGAGAGATTGGGTTCACACCAGGGATCAAGATTGGCCTCAGATGGAAGGGAATTCCTCAGAGAATCTCCCTTCCATTTCTGGGAGGGGATCTCTGAGGAATCAGAGAGGATTCCCTCTCAAATCCTCGCCGGAGCAGGATTCTGCCCCAATAATGGCGGCAGGACCTGATTGCAAAGGTGGCGAGGAGGTTAGGGGGCTTTCTGTTATGCTTTTCAAAAGATAGGGACCAAATTATGATTTGGGTGTACTAAATTGCAAAGTAGGCCAAGATGACCTCCCCTTAGGTCCAAATTTTGGTAAAAACCTAATTTGGACCTAAGGAATCCAATGGTGAGGTTGTATTTTAGGTTTGACCACGTTTGACTAGATATTTTGCGTAAAAACCCAAATTAGGTTAATTGAAGAGCTAGGACCCTAATCTAGGTCAAACTGGGTTCCAAAGGCCAAATTAAGTGTTCTAAACACTAGAGGATGTTTTTCCATGATTTTTAGGGGGTTTACTTGATTTTTATTCTGACCTGACCTTGTTAATTTAAGCGGGTCTGTTTTAGGGTTACCAAGTGTCATTTAATTCTTAGATTGCACGTAAACCCATTTCTGATTGACTAACCCACTTTTTATCCCATTTAGACCATTTGACCTATGTTTTGCCTCTGAGAAATCCCATTTATGTACTGCAATGGTGAATTTACAGTTTTAACCTTTATTTCATGTTTTCTTCTCAGAGCACTTGTTCCTTCATTTAGGCCTTCTTCTAGGTTATGTAAGAGCTTTTATCTTCTTTATTGGATCAAAATGAGCTAGTTATGGCTCATGATGAGGCTCTCATCACCCCCTCATCATTTTCATCATCAATTCTCAGTCATTAGATCTTGATCCAACGATTGAGAGCTCTCCTCCACCACGCACCTTAAGACATCCACGCGACCATCTGGATGATTTGGCATAATGGTGGAGGCGTGGGCTCTCAATGGAGGGGCTCGAGTTTGAATCCCCGCAGCCCCTCCAATTGGCCAATTGAGCGCAGCACCAGCAAAGGACTTGAAGGGCACGGATCTTCAGCAACAATTGGGTGAGCCTTTAGTGACGCTTGTAGCTATCACTGATGGCCTGCGCTATGCGTGCACCAGCAAAGGAATTGAAGGGTGCAGATCTTCAACAACAGTTGGGCAGATCTTCAACGACGATTACAGCCATTACTAATTGCTCATGGATGATTTTGTCCCTCCCCCACTATAAAAGGACCTACCCCCCTCCATTCCAAACCATCTCTTCCTTTCTTCCTCTCACCACCTCCAAGGCTCTAAAGAGAGCTTATCCCAAGCCCAGGATGCTCCTCTAGAGTAAAAAAGAAAATAGTTTTCCCACCTCTCATCCCCATTTGTGGAGCATCCCGTGGTCATCCTCTCACCGCCCTTTAGGAAGAAGATCCTCGCCACGACTCCATCCTACCCTGCCTTCCGTCCTCCGGCTCTGTCCTCATTCGTCCCGCTCCTCACCACCTTCCGCTAGGCGACGTTAGAGCGAGTCGTTCTCTGAGCAACCGTTGAAGGGGATTCTCTCACCTCTTTCTATCTTTATTACTTTCGTAGTGTAATCTTTCCCACTTTCTTAGTTGTAAAAAAACATTTGATTAGAAATCCACGATTGTTTTTCTCTCTCTCTTATATTTTCGCAAGTAGATTAGTTAGATAAAATTTCATCGACCTAATCTCTTACTTAATAAAAAATACCAAAAAAATTAGAAAATATAAAAACAACAAAAATAAGTAAAAGAAAAACACGTATCTTTCAAAACCAAACGTTCGCCTCCCTGTGTTCGACCCGAGACTCACATTTCGAGTTTCGATTATAAATTTTATCTGATCGACGGATTTTCTCGCGAATCGAACTACGACAGCAGGTTTTCCAAACTTGAACCCTTTACACATGCAAATCCACCGCTATCATCACCGGAGCTGAAGTCGCAGTGGCTGGAGGAGGAAGAGAGAGGATGATTCCGACCTATTTCTTAGCTGAGGAGACGTTGGGACGTAGGGGAGTTTATATAGAGCTCAAATACGAGCTCTAAATGAAGAAATGAGCTTGATTGGGTCTCGATTTTGAAGGAAAAAGTTCACCAAATTCCTTGAGCTCTCCTGAGCTCTAGGATCAATTCCGATCTCTCAAATGGGGTTGGTTGGATTCCCTATCATCTGAACAATCCCTCCAATTTTGAAGGGATTTGATACTGATTTAAGAGAGATTTCCCCTCTCGAAGGTCAGCTGCAGGTGTGTTCACACATTAATGGCAACAGGGACCTAGATGCAAAATTGATGACAAATTCAAGGACCTCAATGTAATAAATTCGCAACCTAGGGATCTAAATGTGAGAATTAGAGTTTCTATGGGCTAAAATGCAAACTAGGTCAACATGAACTCTGATTGGGCCCAAATTTTGATGTTAACCTAATTTGGATCCAAGAAATCTAATATTGAGATTGGATTTGAGTTTTGACCATGTTTGATTGGGTAAATTGTAGAGAAACCCAAATCAGGGCAAATTCTCATCTGAAACTTTGTTCTAGGTCAAAATGGGTTCAGATGGTCAAACCAAAAACATAAAACCTATTAGAATATCCTTTCAAGAATTTTAGAAGGTTTATATTAATTTTATCCTAACCAGAACCTTTTCAAATTAGGTGGGGTTGATAATTAGGGTTTTTAGTACTATTTTAGCCCTCAAAATGCGTGAAACCCTCATTTAGTCAATGTGAACCCTATTTTTAGACTTTTATGCTCAATTTACCTTTAATTAACCCTTGAGTGACCCCGTGGTTAATCTTTATTTATGGTGTGCTGTTAAAACGATAGAATTAACCTTGTTTCCTTGTTTTCTTCTCAAATCAGAATATTGTGGAACTATGACCCTCAGATGATCAAGTAGGAGATTTTACTAGTTGAATCTAACTAATTGTGACTAGTTAGGATCCATGATGGTGTTATCATCACTAGGGCCTGAATGTAGCTACAGAATGCCATTGGCAGTACTATCCTAAAGCATTAAAAGCCAAGGTTCTAGGGGTTGCCATAGGTGATACTATCCTGAAGCATCGATTACTAAGGACCCTACGAGGATTGATGGTGGGGACAAGGAATCCGATACAAACCGTGTTTACGGGTAATCTGATGTTGGATTTAGAGGAACGTAAAAAGAAAGAGAGAAAACTCTGAAAATAAATACCCATCTCTCTATCTCTCTTATAAAAAATGTACTAGCAAACTGAACCTAGACTTACTACAAATATGCGCGGGTGCTTTAACAGCTGGGGTCAACAAATCTCTAGGCAGTTTTTGCGAGCCTTAGAAACCTTCGCGGTGGACCCAAGGTTGAGGCTAGTCAAGTATGGATCTTGGCTGGTAAAATCGACTTTCTATGACATGTTAATCAATCACTTCACAATAAAACGTTTTTGTCGGGTTTTTATCCCCGGCAACAGCACCAAAAATGTGATCGATCTACCACGGTTTGTATAAAAAATCGTCGTTGTTGTAGTATATGTCACAAATATAAACCGTTATTACATCAATTTTATTTAATTACATAATTTTTACTGGTTTATTCCAGGTCATTCACTGGGAGGCAGTTATTGATATACATTACTCTTTAAGTCCAACATTATTCTTTAATTTCAAAAAGATCAATTTTATGTACAATCATAAATGAATAAATTAACGAATAATTAATGAATGAAATAATAGATTAATTATGTACAAAAGAATTAATTAAAATGCTTGCAAACACCTAATTACAAACAAGCATCAAACACTATACTTATATACTATATACTATCTATTTATAACTTATATTACTAATACTTATATATATATACGATAGTAAGTAATAATATATACTATATTAACTTAACTTAGTATGTTAACATATACAGTAACATATATAATATATACAGTGACAGATATACACGTCGCTAAACCCCAGCGAAACTATGTACAGAATCTAAGGTAAAAACTAGGGTCTATAGTAACCCTTATTCTATCTATGGTGACGAATAATTCTGTCAGTAAAGCTATACTGTTATTTATATACATATATAGCTCAAACATTACTTATACTACGTATACTTAATATACTTATACTTATTATTTACAGTATACACTTATATATACACTACATAGATACAACCATACTTCTTTTCTTTCACTCTTTCTTCTTTTACGGCTCTCTTTTTCTTCTTAACACTTATTCTTTTGTTATCTCTTTAGTTCCTCTACTTCCTTACACTCTCGACACTTAGACGAATTCGACACTCATTCCTCTTCTGTGTTCTCAACACTTAACCATTTCTAAGTTCACTCTCTTCTCTTCTTTTCTTCTATTTTACACTTATACTTAGCCTCTCTACTTCACTCTTCTCTTTCTTACACTTAGCCATATTTGCGTTCGCTGTGTTCGCTCTCTTCCTTTTCTTTTCTTCCCTTAATCCCTCTTTAAGCCTTAGTTCAAAAATTAGCTTTTAAGGTTGGCGGGCGACCTTTTCAAGGGATACACAGCACCCTTACGGGTGGGGCCAAACCTCTACTAAGGACACTTAGTCTTTTCTTAACACTTAATCTTTTCTTATCTCTTTAGTTCCTCTACTTCCTTACACTCTCAACACTTAGACGAATTCGGCACTCATTCCTCTTATGTGTTCTCAACACTTAACCATTTCTGAGTTCGCTCTCTTCTCTTCTTTTCTTTTAGTTTTACACTTATACTCAGCCTCTCTACTTCACTCTTCTCTTTCTTACACTTAGCCATATTTGTGTTCGCTGCGTTCGCTCTCTTCCTTTTCTTTTCTTCCCTTAATCCCTCTTTAAGCATTAGTTCAAAAATTAGGTTTTAAGGTTGGCAGGCGACCTTTTCAAGGGATACGCAGCACCCTTACGGGTAGGACCAGACCTCTACTAGGGACACGCTGGTTTGTTTGATTACCCACTTAATACAGGTTTAAGCTTAGAACCAGGCCCATTCAGGCCCAAGCATAGTGTCGAACCCCCAGCCCACACTGCAGAACGTCATCACATCATCACATACATGCTCAATCAATGCTCAAGGGATAGGTAATGATTTTGTTCCGCGCCTAGCGCATGACGACTGAGGGCTATGTTACAACCCGGTTCCCGAATCCCTACAGGACACGAGAATCGAACCGACTCAACTTATCCCAAGACCCAGTCGTCAAAACGAGAAAGTAACCAAAAAGAAGTAAAATAAACCACATTCACCATGCAAGCAACTAACAGTAACAAAAGTACAGCAGTAAAGAAATGAACTACTACAGTACACACCACCACAACAGTAGAGAAATTAAAACAAGTACAGAATATGAAGTTTACAATAAAAGAGTACAAAAGTGTAACAAAATACTCACTACTACAGCAACGGGTACAACACAAGTGCAACTACTGGGCTTTACTAGACCTAGCACCCTCTGCAGCCATGGGCTCTAGCTACTCAACACCTGGTCCTGAAAAAGGTGGTAAGTACGACACGTCAGCGAAAAGCTGAGTAGAGTGGCAACCAGCTAGCTGAGAAAAATAGTAAAAGTGGATAGGTAGCTGTTATTTTTAATTTCTTCTTGATTCAACTGATTATCCTTTCTTTCATTACTTGGTTCATTTGTCAGGTCTTTTTCTTGATCTCGAATGTTCCTCGTGAGAACGATCTTGATTGCAGTCTCTTCCGAAAAGTAGAAGTAGCACGTGGTGCTCTCCTGGCCGGGAGAGTCCCCCGTGGTGGTCCTACCCTCAATCAACCACCCCAAGGTCGCTGACAGACGTAACGGTGACTACGGCACGCGCAATAAACGCATAGGTAGCTACCTCGCACTGGCACACGGTCAGTCATTTCCGTTAACGGGTGTGCCCAAAGTACACCACGAAACCAGTATAGGGCAGAGCCCAGTCAGTAACAGTGGTTCAGCCCCCCCACGGTAACCAAACAGGGGTCTTGCCCCTCCACAGTCCGTGCACCCTCGCCTGACTACCCTGGTTTGCCCAGTGGACCTAACAAGTCGGTATAGGGCGACTAGCTGAACCCCAGGCCCCGTGGGGTGGCTAGCTCTCTCCCTACACTAGTAGCTGTCCTCGATACTGTGTACGCGTGTGCCACAGAGTCGGTACAAAGTGGCCAGTCCTAACCCCGGGTCCCAACCCTAGGGCGGCTAGCTCCGCTCTGCACTAAACAGGGGGACAGTCGCTCTCCTTGGTACTCCGTACTCAAGGGCCAGCTCACTTCCCCATTCACATTTCCAGTTCCATTCTATTTATTTCAAGGAGCTCTACTCCTAATTCTCCGTAGGGTTCATGCTCATGTTTCTCAGGCCAAGCCATACTAGGTTTCATCATTCAGGTTTATTCGCATATAGCATGTGTTCCAACATCCAATCTTTCTTTTCCAATTTATATACAAGCAGCTCGTATTTAATTTCAAACAACAGAAATTACATGTAGCAGTTACTAACAACAGTACTCTACATTTCACAGGCAGCTGTTATCTAATTACAGGCAATTATTATTCCATCTACTCATTCCAAGACTGCATTTCAGGCATTCAATACAATCGTTCCAGTGTTCCTAGTCCTAGGATTCATGCCATACCCTAGGATCTATCATTCAATCTAGTGTTTCTAGTCCTAGGATTCATGCCATACCCTAGGATCTATCATTTATTCCAGACATGCATTTATGTTTTGTAATTAACTAAGGGAAGCCACTCTACCCGCAAAATCGGGAGTAATGGGGGCTCAGTCGGCAGGTCCACGTGCCTCCACAACCCCCAAGTCCGCAACAGAACGAGGTCCTAACACAAGGATCAACCACATGAAACCACTCAGAACAGGATAAAAGTATTTCAAACAAGTAGAGGAACTTATTCTGAGAAGAACGGAATCTTAAACGCGGAAATCGGACCTCGAACGGACCCTAAACGGGTCAAAAACGACAACTCTGACTCAAATCAGACGTCTGGAACATCTTCCAGACGTCTTGAAAATGGGCCCAGATCATACCTCTCTCTGCGTTGCACCTCAGACGTCCAGGGGTCCTGCTGAACCGTCTGGACCTAGTTCCAGACGTCCGACCACCTCTCTGGACGTCTGGAGACGCTCTCTGACATCTGGTGACTCGCCCAGACGTCTGAACCGCGTGGGAGGGCGTGTCCCGTGCCTTCCCGAAGCGAATCCTGCACACGCACGCGACATCTCTCAACACGGCATGAGACAAAACTTCAGCGGAACGGCCTGCATGGCCGTATCCAAAGAAGGAAGCAAAGGAGGAAAATACGCACCTCTCAGTCATCTGGAGCTCCCTCTAGACGTCGTCTGCATGTAGGTCCAGATGTCTGATTCTGGGAAAAATCCCAGAATCAGAAGCTCCTTCGGCTTCTTCCCGCTGCGTGCGACCGCATCACGCTCGTCCTCCCGCTGCTCGAGCTGCAGCAACACTGGGGGAAACCTCCCCGACACACACTCCGCCTCGCGCATGCCGGCCAGCTTCGAGCTGCTCTAGCGAGCTCTCTTATCTTCCCTCTCGCTGCACCTCTCCTCTCCGCCACTGCACCCGACAGTAGCTATTGCGCTCGCTCTCGCTCTCGCGCTAGAGGAAGGAGGAGACGGATGGGGTGGGGTGGGGTGGCGTGAGGGAGAAGAGGGGGGTATTTATAGGCGTTGGGGGAAGGCTTCTGCAGGTCGGAGAGGGGAGAGAAAGAGAAGAGGGCGACGGGGTTTCAGCCGCACGCAGACTCACGATCGTATGCACGCAAGAATTAATTTCCATACGTTTAGGAAGGCGTCCAAACGTCTGGACCAACTCCCAAACGTCTTAAAGTATTTTGATGTCACGGGTCTTAACAGGCTAAGAGAACAAAAACTTAATATAGCACTCACAATGCTCCGTGCTACACAATGTGACACTATCTGCGCCACGCCTAAGCGCTACAATTCAGCGCAGCAGTGCAGATTTGGAGATTTTGGCCCTCGATTTGAGGGCCATAATTTATTATAAATTAAAATTAAATTATGGAAAATTAAAGTATTTACATAGTACTATATAATTGTATAATTAATTTATAAATTTTATTATATTTACTGTATAAATAAATTAGGCAAAGTTCCCAGTTTATACATACTATATTTTGGGTTTTATTTCTTAATTACATATGAATTAGTTAATGAATGATCCAATTGACCTATTACAGTAGTACTATATATATATTAAAGTATTTAATAAATATTTTTATTGAATTTTACAACATTTATTTTGATTTTATTTACAATTAAATATCTTATTTTGGGTTGTTTTACATATATACTAAGTAAAACTAATATAATACATTATAAATATAGTTA
The DNA here is from genome assembly GCA_037157565.1 of Thalassia testudinum. Taxonomy (NCBI): domain Eukaryota; kingdom Viridiplantae; phylum Streptophyta; class Magnoliopsida; order Alismatales; family Hydrocharitaceae; genus Thalassia; species Thalassia testudinum. The sequence continues at coordinate 156,323,521 of JAZHRO010000031.1, forward strand.
AATTAGCTTAATTTACTTAAAATACATTAGTATAAATATACAATATACATTAGTTCAATTATAACTTAAATTACTAATTTATTTTAATTTAATCTAACAACTTAGCTAGTAACTTAATAAATTAATTATTTATTCTATATACATAATTAAATTATGGTACAGGTTCCAAATGTACATAATATACATATAAATATGTATGTACAATATTAGTAGTAAATATGTTTATTTATAGGGTTTATTAATGTATATAACTTATAGTACACATAAATTAGTATAATTAATAAATAATTATATAAATAAGCTATGCACAGATTAAGTTAACTTAAATACTTAAGTTACATTAGATAGTATATTCATAAGTTATTTATATCCTATATATATATCTATTTTACAATATTTACACATATAGCTTACTATATATCTTATATCTACAAGTATTTACATAGTATATAATGGGTTTTTAGGTATTTTTAGGGTTTTTTCACTTTTTATGGGTTTTGTATATTTTGTGGAGATAAGGGATGAGAAAGAAAGAGAGAGATGAGATGAATAGATTATTTTTGGTGTTTTTATATGTAAAGGTCTTTTATTAAATTTTAAGGTATACTGAATCATTGGCTGATATGTTCTACCAAGCCGGGGGTTCAGAATACCATGAAACTTGGTATACACTTAAAAATATACCTGATCTTCACCAAGACAGGTTTATTTTATTTTTTTGGATTTTTTCTCAAGTTTTTATTTATTTACAAATGAAACATATTCTAGGCCTTTAAAGAGAATTTCTAAGTGAATCTAAGGCCTAGAATGGGACTCTAAAGGCTGATAAGGCAGTGTACTACCTCAAATATGCTCAACAAATGATATGGAAAGATTAAGAACAGTTAAGCATGAAATTGAACTCATATTTCAATTATTTCTAATTTAGGACAATTAGGCAAAAATCATTAGCTGACAATGAATTCTAAACAAGATACAAGTAATCTAAATGAGATTTAAAGACCTTTTAATTACAAGCAAGCTTGCATATAAGATGTACAACATAGTTAACAATAGGTCAGCTATACATTTCTTTCATAGATCATCCTACTGCCCTATCAGTCCAGACCAAACAGCCAGCTGCAACAGGAAGCAACCAACTGCAGCAGTAGCCACCAATAGCTGTAGCAGCAGCAGACAGCAACCGCAGCAGCAGCTACAGTGATAATTCCAGATGATTTAGGCAAAGCCCAGACATCTTGACTCATCTTAGGACCTTGCTGCATGAAGACGTCAGTGGCGGCAACCGGGTTTGAGGGTTTTGTTATAACGTTGTAGTAAAGCCGGTTATTACCAACATTTCATGTATAAAATTTTTTTTTACTCGGAAAATGAAAGAGTTCCCGAGGTCGAACTCAGGGAGCAAGTCGTATTCTAGAGATATACATGTTTCTTTTACAAAAAGAGAGAGGGAAAGAATTCGTTGTTTTCTCTTTGTTTTGCAGAGGGGGATGCTCTTCTTTCTCTCTCCTGCAGAGGTGATATTCTTCTTCTGCAATGGTGATGCTCTTCTTCTTCAGAGCTCCTTGTTCTTCTTCTTCTTTGGTTTTCTGCCTTGACCTCTCTTCTTCTTCTTCTGCAATCGTGGTGACCCTTTCTCTTTTCCCTTCTTTTTTTTTTCTTTATGGCTGCAGAGCTTCTGCCTTCAGCTACTAAGTCTTTCTTTCTTCTTCTTCTGCTTCGGCCGTTGCTCTTCCTTCTTCTTCAGCCTGCCTTCTTTCCTGCTCTGGCTGCTGACTTTCCGTCGTCTGACCCGGTGCTTCGACGACTTAACTAAGCATTTGCTACAGTGCAGCTCCTTCTTCTTCGCCTGCACTTCTTCTTCTTTGGCCTGCACACTTCAGAGTTTTTTGTCAAGAGGCAAAACCTACCCTACCCCCCTCCCCCGCGTCTCTCTTTCTCTCTGAAATCACTCTTCGGAAGCTCTCCCAGAGCTACCGGGTAATCGGGTTCGGGTCAGGCCCGGGTCCAGGCCCACCGGCGTGCGTGGTGGGCGAGGAGTGCAGGTCAGTCGGGTCGGGTCAGGTCCGCGGGGCGTGAGCGCGGACGAGACCGGGTAACCGGGCGGGTGAAGGGGACCTCACCCCGTGGTCAGGAGGCAGACAGCATAAGGCACTTTTTGCCTTTATGCGTCCGCGCGCCTCCGAGAAGTTCCGAGGTGGGACTAAATGTCCCACCCCAATTGAGCGCCCGTCGCGGAGGGAGCAGTGGGCGATCGTGTCTTCACGCGCGGCTTTCGCCCCATCTGCGAGCCTGGGACGTTTCGCGGAGACTCCCTGCGCAACCTGGGAGTCGAACCTGGGCGAAGGCGTGCCTGCACCTGCAGGTGAAGGAGCTCTGCCTGCTCAGTAATGGCGACGGCGGGCGAGTCACCTGGTCACAGAAGAACGGCCTCTCGGCCAAATCAGACAGGCGGGGGACCTTCGCCGTGGCACGGCGAAGGTGGTCAGGGGGTCTGCAGGGGGCGTGATGGAGCCAACAGGTCGTCCTAGGTCAAACTGTGAGCGAAGAAGTGGGTGTGTTCGGTGGATCTGCAGAGGGTGTTTGGTGGGAAGTGGAGGGGCGGAAGAGGATCAGGGTGAGGAGGCGGAGGTTCTGCGGTGGTCGGCGAGCCGTGTGGGTCGCTGAGGTGATGGGCGCGGCTCGCCGGAGGGTGGTCGGAGGCGGAGAGGGTGAGGGTGAACAGGAGCGGTCGAGGGTTTAATTGACTAAATTGAAAGCGGGGAAAGAAAGAGGAGAAGAAGGGGAGTAGTTCTAACTTACTTGCAGGGACGAAGGGGGAGGAACAGGGCGACAGTCGTATCGACTGTCGCCGGAGAAGACGATGCTCAGGGAGAGGGGCGGCGGCGAGCAGAGAGCCGGAGAGGCGCCAGCTGGGTGCGGCGTGGCGCGGGAAGAGCAGGGGAGGAAGTCTCTGCTGCTGGTATTGCGGCAGAGCGAAGAGGTGGAGGGGGAGGAAGCCGCCGGAGCTGGTGAGCGTCTGCCGGAGGAAGAAGAGAAGAAAGCTGGGGGTTTTCTCCGTCAGATCCAGGCTGCTCTGGTCGGCGGAGCAGCAGGGGGTATTTATAGGGATGAAACAGGGAGGAAGGCGGAGGGAGACGACGTGTCTCCCTCGCCGGAGAATGGTCGGAACACGAACCCATACCGTCCGTGCGTTCGCACGGCCGGTATGGTGGGCTACAATGACCAGGGGGGTGCCCCTGCGACGGCTGACGACGCAGGGCACCCCCGGTTTACTTGCCAGGTCCCCCACCTCACCCTGCGCGGCGCCATGCTCCGCGCAAGGTCGCCGGAGCATGGTGCTGGCAGGGTTTTGCAGGAGGGACCTGATTGCAAAGAACGAAGGAGAGTTAGGGGCCAAAATGCGAGGGTTCAAAAGTTGAGGGCCAAAGAGTAAATATATGAGGACCAAAGTGTGAAGTCGGTCAAGGAGGTTTCTTCTTAGGCTCAAGTTTTTATACATGACTAATTAGGACCTAAGGAATCTGATGGTGAATTTCATTTTCATATTAAACCTTGTTTGACCGGTCAATTTGCGCAAAAACCCAAATTAAGTTATTAATTGGGCATGGTTCTCAATGTAGGTCAAAATGGGTTCTAAAGGCCAAATTGAAGGTTCTAAACCCTAGAGATTATTTTTCTATGAATTTTAGAGGGTTTATTCTATTTTTACTTTGCCCCGAACCTTGTGAATTGAAGCGGGTTGTTTTAGGGTTACAGGTTATCATTTGGTTCCTTGGAAGTGCTGTAGCCCTTGCTAGATCATCTCATCCCACTTTTATTCTTATTAAGCTGTTTTGACCTGTGTTTGGGCCCTGAATTACCCTGTATGCAGATTATACTGGTAAAATTGCACTTTTACCCCTTATGACTGGTTTTCTTCTCAAACTCAGAATTCTCTGAGTTAAGCCTTTCCTTGAGATATGTAGGAGCTTTTATCCTTTGTATTAGGTCAAAATGAGCTAGTTATGGCTCATGATGAGGTTCTCATCACTGCAGTATTCAAAATTCAGAGAAATCAAATCTGCAACAAGTCAAGAACTCCAAATCAGTAAATTATCTTCTGATACTGTCATCTATATCTCAAATCAGACTTGAGAAAGCTTGATTAGAGATACAAACTAACTTGATCAGGAAATATTTTTCTGACTTGAATTTAAATGTAGTTGCATCATGCAACAATTTGCTATGACTAGCTGGGGTTCACAGACACATAAATCTCTAAAGCCAAATCTGACAAGGGCTAAAAAGATGGCATAAAAATCATTCTCAGGTGTTCTTTTTTTTAAATCCAAATCCCTTGTCAGTGTTTTCACTTCAAATCAGATCAAAAACTTACTGATCTAACACTTTCTAATGTTATAGACAGCATGAAGAAAATGTTGGATTTAGCCCAATAAATTCAGCTTGAATCCCATTGTGCCAAAAACCTTAAGGGATACTGAAAATCCCTTAGGTGAAAATCAGATTCACAGAAAATAGTAGCAGAATTCTGAGTAGAGCCTCCAATCAACATAGTTGATCTTCCTTGGCTCTACAAAACATTTAAGTCCATGAAAACCTCATCAAGAGCAAATCTGATCATGGCTCATCTGAGGAGAATTTGACAATCTCAAATTCAAAGCCATGAGCTAAACTACATGAAGATATCTCAATTTGCTTGATCAAAACCGTTCAAAACTCAATTGATTCAAAATCTTGTGATCTTGTTTAAACCCAAATTCAAAATAAATCAAGCGAACCGATTCCATTTTAAGCTCAGATCAGGGGTCTTTGTGAACAAACTGAAGTGAGTGGGAGACCCCTAAAATGGATTTAAGTGCAAGTCCTCATCTTAAAGCTTGAAAGCAAAGAGATGGGGATTTGACTCCAAATGAATGGGTGGATTGCGGATTAAATTGCGAGGAAATCAGAAGCGAAAATGAAAATATGTAGAGGGAGAAAAACCATGATTAGTGTGTGGGTGGAATCATCCCCTCTGATCTGAAGTGATCAGAGGAGGTGAAATTGGGCATTTCTATGCTACAACTACTCCTAAACTACATTACAGTCATGCATTACAGATCAAATCTAATCTATATCTAAATTCTACTACTAAGATATCTAACTACACTACAGCTAATCTAAAAAGCAGTAAACCTAATCTAAAAGGAAGAATGGGACATTTGGATCTCCACCCGGTGGATGGAGAGGAAGAATGGAGGGAGATCTCCAGCGAATGAAAAGCTCTCTAGTGAAGCTTCAAGGTCATCCTCAAGCGTACGTCATCCTTAGCGGCGAGGAGGAAAGTGAGGTGAAAAACCACACCACTATCACTGATGTGGCGATTGAAAGGGTTAGGGGAGCTGGAGAGGATGAAAGGATCGGCCTCAAGGAAGTAGGAGAGGAGGTCGATCACTTGCGCACACGACTGTGAAGTTCCTTAAGTAGCAGATCAGTGCGTAAACACTCATCGCAATGGTGAGGTTAATCGCAAAGGGCATGGGCAGCGAGGATCTGAAGAGAGAGGCGCACGCGTTGCCAAACCAAAAAACGGCCGTTGGATAGGATCTAGGTGAGGTGGTGATCGTACGCATAGAGTCACACAAAGCTTCTAATCAAGCTAGGCCACAAATCAAATCGAGTGTAGAGGATCGACGACTAAGATGTCGCGAGTTCATGCGCATGAACAGTACACGCACGGGTGTAGGTGAATGCAGCTCTTTTGGTGATTTTGCAGGGAACACCCCTCTGCGAAGGGGAAGAAATATTGTAGGCAGGCCCATAAATTGTTAAAAAGCATAATAGAACAGTCCTTTTAGGCTTGTAAATAGGTCCCTGTAGTCTACAAATAAGTCCCTAGAGGTTTTCTAATGAATGAAATGTAATTTACTAAGGACCTAAATGTAAATCTTTAATTTCAAAGTCCTAATGATGTCCAAATGCATCCAAGTTTTTATATAAAATTAATTAAACATTTAAGAAGTTAATTATACTTTTGATTTGAACTTTTGAACTCATTTATGTGTTCAATTTGCAATTAGATCACCATTTAACCTTCTTTAATAGAATATTTCATTTAATGACCTAATTATGCATTTTAACACACAATTAATGTTTTCTGTCTTTTTCTCTAATTCCCACACTTAACCCCTTTTATGTGTTAATTTGATATTATTTAACCTAGTTTCTAGCTTAACTTAGGCGATTTAGCTATGATGAGTCGCAACTCATCAGTTGGTACCTGAGTACCTCTAGGCCCTATTATTGGTATTTTAATTTAATTTTTAGATATGGCTCGGTAAAGCATCCTAACGGTTAATATCCGGCTTAGAGATTTGGTTTAGACCATAGGATTTTGCTAGGAACTAGCAAAAGTTAGGCATGGGAGTATGATGATAACACCATCATTCATCATAACTAACTTAAATGAGTTAGAATCAAGTGTTAAATGCTCTTTGATGATCATCTGAGGATCGTAATTCCGTGCATAACTAATTTAAGAAAACAGGAAAATGGGTTAATTTTGCTATTTTAACATCCAATCACAAATGCAAATTAACTAAATGGTTGATTAGGGGTTAATTTAAGGTAAAATGAACTTAAAAGACCAAGAAGCAGACTCATATTGATTGAATCAAGGTTTAGAGCATTTTGAGTATTAAAATATTATAGAAAACCCTAATTATCAATCTGACTCAAATTGAAAGGGTTATGGTAGAGATAAATTCAATTTAAAATTCCTAAAAATTATTGAAAAATATTATAAGAGATTTGGTATATTCACTTTGACCATACAAACCCATTTTGACTAAAAATAGATATTCAAGTGGGAATTTACCCTAATTTGGGCTTCTATGTAATTTACCCAGTCAAATATGGTCAAAACCCAAATATAAGTTTACCATTAGATTCCTTAGGCCAAAATTAGGCTAACATCAAAATTAGGTCCAATCAAAGTCCATGTTGACATAGTTTGCAATTTAATCCCTAGATCTCTATTCTTTTCAATCAAACCCTCATCTTTTACCTTTGTCTTACACATCAGCCCCTAATTTCTCGTCTCCTTCATAAAGAGGTCCTTGTTACTTGATTTTGACGAGTTTCCTAAATAGAGACCTAAATCCATGACCACCGACTTTGACTTGATGATTTCTCCATCAAATATCCACCAAATCCCTCCAAAATTGGAGGTATTAATGTTCAGATCATGGGGAATTCAATGAACAAGATCTCAAATCCTAATGCAAATAGGAGAAGCTTAGGCGAGCTCTAGAATTTCCAGAATTGAACTTTCCAAGTTCGGGAAGAAAAATCGCGAATTCTTGGTATTTAAAGGCCTGATTGAGCTCTATATAAGCTCCTTGATGTTCCATAATCAAGGGCAGTCGATTCTTAGCCGAAATCCCCCCTAATTCCTCTTCCCTGGCCAACTCCACCATCGCCTCTTCGTACCCCTTCTTCCGACCACCCAACGACCAAATTGGGTGGCCCACTCTCCTCCTCTCTTCCTCGCGCTCCTCGCCAACCAAAGCTCGAGCGTCTTCCACCTCTTCTTCCTCGCCGATTCCTCCACCAGACTTCATCGCCTTCCTCACATCCGGTCGGCCAACGCTGAATGCTCTCCGTCTCCACTTGTCCAAATAAGCATCTCTCTCTCTCCCTCTCTACCTCTAGCACCTGTCTACACCTTTAGTTCCTAAGATCATCCACTACACCTACCACTCCACCCTCGTCTTGCTCACCTTCGACACGAGCTCCGGCAAGCTTGCACCAGTGCCATTGTTCACCAAACACCACAACGCCACCACCACAACCATCCTCACCTCCCAAAGACCAAAAGCCCCAACATTATTGGGACTATTGGCCACTCATTCACACCCCTGAACAAACCCATACTCTACCTGAAACACCACCTTTATTCGACCACCTCCACCTCTCAAAACACCTCGCCACCACCGTCGTCACCTTCCTCGCTTCCCGGCGAGACTTTTAAGCTATTTAATGGGGGCTTTTAGCCCGTATTATTGATTTCAAGTTCTCTCATCATCGAGCTTCATCACCACCGTCGTTCTCCACTAATCGTATACCACCGACCTTGATTCCATCCTCAGCAGGTGCGATTTGATACCAAGAAGCGACCTAGGCTTCCAATTGAAGCAGAAGCCAACAGCAACAACTTGATTTGGACAAAACACTTGCATGCAACTGCTGAAGAGGGACTAACCAGACATAGTCCCACATCGAGAATTTTGAAAAAAATTTCAGTACTTATTAAAAATTGTGCCTGTTGTTGTGTTGCCCTAGTCACTAGGGATTGGGTCCTTCCTTACACAAGCATACGCACACCGACTCGGCTCACCCACACCCTTTTGAGCTAAATCGGGCTTCCCCCCTTGCGCTTGAACCAGTATGGGTCTAAGAGAGGATTTCTGAGAGAGAGGAAGGGGGGTTTTGCACTGTTGGGATTTGAAATCAAACTTAAGCCGTTCGAGGCTTAATTGAGATGTTTGATTAAAGAGGAATCTAATCTAAGGAGTTATTGAGAATTTGACTAAGTGTTTGAGGCATTATATGAGAGTCTGACATTGATATTGAAGCTTAAGTATTGAGTGATTAATTGGTGGTTCCAACCAACATTCTTTTTGTTTATTCTCTATTATATTTTTGTCCTCTGACTCTTGACATAAGATTTGCAAGTTATTGAATATATTTTTGATTGTTAAGCTCATTTATATTTACTTGATTGGTGATTGGATTGTGATTATTTGCTTCCTGCGAATAACCTTGAAACTCAACATTTTTCGAGCACTTACAAATGTAAGTGTTGTTATGCTTTTATTAATTATACTACGATGCATCTCTCTTCTAAAATACAGTAGAAGTGCTACAACATCCCTGTATAATGGTATCCTCTCCATTGGTTTCTTCCTGTGTGTCAATGTCCACTTCATCTACCCAATTTGAGGACGACAAGTCAACTTGACAGGAGGAGGATGGATAAATACAACAGGATGAGGACGAGACACCCATATTATGAGAGGACCTAGCAAACTCTTTGGTTGCATCATCCCCTCCTCACCATTTTTCGATAAGGTCAAAAAATTGAAAAGGCCTAAAGCGATAACCCCTAAGGGCATGTTTGTTTCAGAGGAATGAGGGTGGAATGGAATGAGAAAGCCCCCATCAATTTCTTTCCCAAGTTTGGCTATGAAATATAGGATGAGAATAGTTTGTCCATGGGATTTTCAATTATCCTAACTGTGGGAATTTCCGATCCAAGCCCACCCCCTCGGATCCCCCTTTCAATTCCACCGTAACTGCTCTTCCTTCTCCCACGGAAACAACCCAACGCACCCCTCTCTCTCACACATCATGTCTGCAGCACCCTCCAGCGGCCCAGCGATCTTCTCCGAGCACGACCCCCTCGAGCACCTCTCTTTGAGCGCCCCTCTCTCGCTCCATCGATCTTCTCCAGTGATCTTCTCCAGCGGCCCCTCTCATGCTGGACCCCCTCGAGCACGACACCTCCCCTCTGAGCACGACGCTCGCGACGCCCCCCTTTGAGTGCAACGCCCCTCTAAGCGCAACGCACCGACAGAGCGCGCCCTCTCTTGCGACTCTCCGACAAAGTGCGCCATCTCTCACGACACCTCCCTCTCCCGCACAGCGCCCCTCTCTCGCAATCCTTCGACAGGGACCCATCGCAGTCGCAGCCATCTCCCCTCACCCATCGACTCTTCCCTCCCACGCACCTGCAACGTAGAGGTAATATGCTTTTGTTTTCCCTTTTAATCACCAACCCTTATTGGGGCAGCCTTTTCTAAATTATTGTAACTTTTACCATCACAATTCATCTTTTTTTTTCCCTAAAAATTGTTTTGAAAATCTTTTACCCACCTTTAAAAAGGAGATCATTATAGCTGTAAATAAAAAAAATAATCAATCCATGGCAAACAATCCATGGCAACTACAAATTCTTGATTATGCTGGCATAGCCATGAGGGAAAAGTCTAACAACAAGTGATGGAGACATGAACTTTACAGAGATCTAAGCAAGAAAATTGGATTACTCTGGACTATGTAAAGCACCTAGTTTAAATAGACGTTTTCAATGTCTACAGTGAGAAGTAACAAGCAACTACTAACCAAAACTTTTTTTGGAAAGAATACTAACCACAACTTTTATGTTGGCCACATTGCTCTCCTTGGAGATCAGCTCCTTCTCATTGGATGTAGATACAGGAATTCTCTCTGTTGGAACTCTTTGTTGCTTGCCTGACGTTGCATCACTGTCATCGTCTAGACCACCAGTAGGCATAAAAGGCGATGCCTCAAAAGGTTCAGACATAACATTCTGCAAATAACGGGCATTGTTGTCCAAACAAGGTGACGGAAAATAGAAAAGTAAATAAATTAACCTCCATATAAATATAAAATCTAAATGAGTATCAAGCTGAATAGTCAAAAAGGGCAGAAAACAAGGACTTGTTTCACATATCTATCCAAAGTTCATCTTCAAGGTCAATGAGAAAATACATTCATCTAGATTCCAATACAACAATTTAATGATAGAGCAATCACAGGACCAATCATAAGAACCTCAAAATAGAAGTGGAATTAAAATCATAAGCATGCAAAACAAGATATATGCTCAAGGAGGAATAACATAGCAACAATATTGTAGATACATGAATATAGGGCAATATATCATTTGACTGTGGAGAACAAATTATAGAGGATACATGAATGGTGAAGGTTTTCTCGCTCCATATAGAGGATAACGATTTCATTTGACTTTATAGAGAACAAATTATCAATCAAGTACCCCTAAAGAAATTTTTAATTTGAAGCACGCAAGAGCAAGGAATGTGATTGAGCATTATTTTAGATTACTGAAAAAAAGTTGGACAATATTGAGAAGTCCTTCATTTTATCCAATAAAAGCTCAAAATAAAATTATTTTAACTTATTGTCTTCTTTATAATTACGTAAGTCGTGAGGTGCAATATGATCTAGTAGAAGATGAAGTACCAGAAGTACCAAATATGCAAATGAATGGATAACACTCAACTGATGAATCCAATAAAGATGAATTGGAGTTGACAACAACTATAGAACCATTGGAGGCATGGATGTTATGGAGAGATAATTTAGCTAATGCAATGTTTAATTCATAAATATAGTTGAGCACATATTTTTTATTTATTAATCATTTTTGAGACAACGTTATTTCAAAAATTAAAATTTTCTTATAATTGTAGAATTAACGTTGCATTATATTATTTTGTAATTTGTAAAGATTATATTTTTTTCTTATATATTTTCTTTATCCAATCACATTTTATAAGTTTTTCTTAAAAGATATGAGCCAAGCAATAGAAATGAATTTTGGCCCTAGAAAAAATAAGCGAAAATGTTCAGATGAGGAAGAACAAAAGCTTATCGAAGCACTACTTGATTTGGTTCATAATGGGACCTGCAAGGTTAATAACGGATTCAAGTCAGGATATCTTAGAGTATTAAAAAAGATACTTGAACAAAAATTGCCAGGTTGTAGAATAAAAGGAAGGTCACATATTGAATCACTAATTAAGACATCTAAAAATCACTTTCACATTGTGTGGGATATGTTAAATGAAAATACAAGTGGCTTTGGATACGATCGAAATTTAAAGTGTGTGGTTACTGAAAATAAGATTTGGAAAAATTATTTACAGGTAATTTTGTTATGAACTAATATAATTTTAAATTTTATTATAAATTAAATTTTCTTATAACATTTATTTATTATTTGATTACAAAGTCACAAGGATGTAGCTCAATTAAAAAATAAGCAATTCCCATATTATAATAACTTTTGTACTATTTTTGTGAATGATCTTGCCACAGGAAGCAATGCCCAAGCTGTTGCTGATGTTATTGATGAAGTTGAAGTTGAAACTGCAAATGAGAATGATGTTAATACAGTTGGTTTAGATGATATTGATCTTGGATCCCCTCTTCTTTCAAGAAATCAAAAAGTATCTGAAGAGAATTATGTTCGTGGGCGAAAAGGAAAAGGTCTCTTACAGATAGCCTAGGAAAATCTATCATCGATGCTGCGATTATGATTACTTCATAAATTAAAGAAGCAACCAACCAATTGAGTAGAGCTATTGGGATTAATGCTCTTGGAAACAAACTGAAGCTGAATGGAGAGTTATCAAAAATAACTTCATTTAATCAAAGTCAACACCATCAAATTAGTCTAAAGATTGCTCGTGATGCTGATGCATTGGATTTTTTCTTTACTTTCCCAGATGATGAGAAAGAAGGCTTTGCTAGAAATTTTTAAGATTAAATTGTTGAGTTTATTTTTTGTGATTCTTGTAATGAATAATGTAGTTGAATTCTTATTATTGAGACATTTATATTTCATAAATTAGCCTTCAATGTTTTCCTTATCTATTGATTTGCTATTTTGTTTGGATAGGCATGTTAAATTTCAATTAGTTTAATATATATAAAGCATTGGACTAAATTGAAATATTTCTTTAATATAAGGGCTTTTATATAAATTAATAATATTTATTCCTTATTAATGGATTAAGATGTAAATAACTTAAATTTTACATTAAAACTGATAATTGTCATATTTTTAAAAATACATTAGGTCAATTATGTGAAAAAATTTCGATTCTATTCATCTTAATAACTGAGCCTATCAAATAAATAAAAGGAATTAAATCCATCATTAATTTTTCCATTCCTACCATGATCCAAATAAAGAGATTAAATCAACAATTCATTTCCATTCCTTATCTCATTCCATTCTATACTTAATTTAATTACATCTTCATTCCATTATTACGAAATAAACATGTTGGAAGGTGCTTAGCCAATTGTAATGTATGTGGTAATGTAATCAATAAACATGTCCAGCACAAGGTACATCTAAGGCAATTAATAGATAATCGAGATTTACCTCATCCCAAATACCTGGATAATCTAATCATCCCAACCAGATTCACTCTTCGTGTGCAAAACCAAGTAATACGAATGGAACCTCTTTAGTTACTTCCACCGGCTTGGTTAGATAAACGCCCATTCAATGATCGTACATTTTGACATTGTACTTCCACCCTTACAATGTCAAATTGTACTTCCACCCTTACATCGTAAATCCTTTAGCGTTGTAGTGTTTCCAACATCATGCGTAGTAGGAGTCGATCCTCTTGAGGTTCCTAATTTCTAGCCCTTTTTGGTGAATCAAGCTCTCTTACCTTACTCCGTGATACTGTTATCCTCGATGTCCGAAATGTAGAGAGATGAAAGCTACATAAGTTCGAGTTTTCTTTTCTTTTCTTGTATTTATTGTTATTTACTATCATAAATTTACCATCCGTTATAAGTTGTATCATAAGTCGTCTTTATTCATCATGTGTGGACTCCCCATTCAACATTGTTGTTGGTTTAACATTGGATCATGTTTACCATGGATACCAAAAGTGGGTTTCTACTAAAAGAATTACTTTCAAGAAAGAGTCTCGTAACAAAATGAACTTCTAACAATGTCATCCTAATATCAACATGATATATAAAAAATACGATGCTAATAAAAATTCAAAATTATAGGCATCTACCTAAAATGTTACTCCTCTATAAATTGATTTCTCTGATGTCTACATAAACTGCAGCGTGAAAACAATAATTTTCCGTTCTCCAACCCCGCCCACACCCCCACCACCCCCCCCCCCCCCAACTTATCAATAGCAATGGTATTATATTATAGCAATGATTTCTAATTAAGAATGAACATCAATTTATGAATGAGATATGTATTCAAGGAAAATCCACTTGATGTATATCATATAATTTTTTCATAAGATTTCGGCTTCTTATAATCTACTGAGTTTGCTCAAGTAATTCGGTATAACGGATAAAAGAAGATACAAAAAGTTCAAATCAAATGGACCATTTTTATATATCGTTTGTCATGTTTAATTACACAATTGCTGTTCGTATCCCAAAAATATGCTATACAAAAAACTAAACAAAATAGATCTAAAGAAAAGAAGGCGAACATAGTTCCGAATGCCACACCCCACTTCCATCTGCAACATCTAAAACCCGCGTAATGTAAGGTCAGGACTTAAATCCAGATTTCCTCTACCATAATCGGTGGTTGTTACCTGATAGGTAAAGATGCTTTGTTTTTTTTTAAATAATAAGTTAAAAGATAGAAATGCAAGTTTTCTTATCTTTTTAAATAACAAGTTAGAAAATAGAAATGCAAGTTTTCTTTTTTAGTTGAGGAAAAGGGGAAGAGGGGCATGTAATAAACAAGATAATGGAGTTGAGTTCCAGCTTTTTTTTTTAAAGCAGCAATAGGTGGGCCGCGGGTGTGGGGGCGGGGTGTTGGGGCGCGGGGAGTTTGCGTGCACGCACGGGAAGTCCACCCTTAGGCCAACCACGTAGACCATCAATATATCTATTGAAGAGCCGTAATTACTAGCACCGTTCATCGCAATGTAGCCAGTTCTATCAATACTGTACTTTTTTTTTTCTTTGCCACAGTTCTCTCAATCTCTTTCTTTCTCTCTTACATTTTTTTTTTCGAAATAGATATAAATTATTTTGTTTCTAAATTAGGATATGAGCATTTTTTTTTACAAGGGTAATGCATTTTGTAATATATGATATATTTTTATTTTCACTCGATGTTTTTTATTTTTTATCGATAAAATATACCGATTAAAAATTAAAATACATCGGTATATTTGTTGTAATATATTTTGACGGTGGAAAATCAAAAATATTAATTAGAAACCAAAATATATTGTATTCGTTACAATGCATTGTAACGGTAGAAAACCAAAATATACCAATTGGAAATCAAAATACACTATATGCTACAAAATGCATTGTAACGATGCAATACATTTGACTGTAGAAAATCAAAACTCATCGATTGGAAATCAAAATACACTAGTGTATTCATTGAAATACATTTTATAGCACGTAGTATATTTTGATTTTCAACCAGTATATTGTGGTTTTCCACATTGGTTGCAAATCAAAATACACCGTATTTGTTGCAATGCATTTTGACGGTGGAAAATCAAAATACATCAATTGGAAATCAAAATACATCGATGTATCGTTGCAATGCATTTTGTAGCATGTGATGTATTCATTGTGTTGTAAAAGTAAAATTAAAACATAATGATGTGTTTTTGTTTTCAATTGATGTATTTTGATTTTCAACCGATGAAAAATTAAAACACATCGATTGAAATCATCATACAATGCAATATGCATTTCTTTACTTTTTGACCTTTTTTTTTACTATAGTAGTTTCTTGAGCAGTAAAATTTTGATAAAATTTTAATATGTTTACTCTCATAGTAATGTGCTGGCTAAAAATTAATTTTTTTTAAGGAGAGGAGGGGAGTCATATACGGGGCTCAAAGGAACATATGTCGATGATATGTGTGAGTTGAACATTGTCGACAAGGTGATCGGTTTCATGAAGGAACCAAGATAGCCAGACGTTCACCACGAGCATGAGCCTCCTCTTCACCTCCTCCTCCCTTTCCTACATCGTATCAGGTTGAGTGACATAGCTAGTGACCTAGACTCTTGTGTAGAGGATGGAGAGGACACCATGAGAATGGATGATTTCACATACAAAAGAAGAAAAGGAAATGTGGTAACCCTTGATCACACCACACCAATGAGCAAAAGCAAGATGGTGGCAAGCGAACACCACCGAAGATGATGTAGCAACTCGGATTTGCCAACCCGTAAAACTAATACGTAAATCATCTGTACCTATATGATTTCATACGCATGACATACATCCAAAAAATGACAACAAAAGTGATAACGAGAGAAAATAGACATGCATAATATACATATAACCATTATCACAACTATTCACCACCACAAACTACATAAGTAACCATAGTTCTTAAAGTTTAGTAGTTACAAAAAGGCATCACATAAATGTTATGTCAAAAGGTAATTCATCGATTAGAAAAGTACTACTCAACGTCCCTAGGTATGGGAAGCAAGGTCCTAGCTATCTCTAGGCAATCCCTCCAATGTTGGGGGTGTCATTGTAAAGCCTGTATCCTAAGGCAATGTGGTATCCCTATAGCTACCATCTTTTCCTAAGAAAGGAAAAGTAACATAGGTGTGAGCCAAGTGACTCAATTGGACTTTAAACTAGTGCTTTATCATTATAAGTGAGAGGTATATACGTAATTATAACCCTTACTTAACCTGAAAATTCCTCCCTTTATATATTTATTTTGACTATCTTTATTCCCACTTTAATCCATTATGACCCATAAATCTTTCTCAGGATTGACCCAATTGGTTGGCTTAAGTGATAATCATCCCTGCACTTAATTGAGTTAGATATCGTGTGCTCACTCCCTTAGTTGAGGTTTGAACTAGGTTGGGCTACCTTAGCCTTCAGTAATTCAATCTCCCAGATTCAATTTAGAAGGCACCCAAAATTACTATGATTGGTCACATTTTTACCTGACAAGTGATCACCACATCCCATCATGTGGGTGATTCTCCAAAGAGACATCACCGGGTGCCCCTAGGTGGGCTACCTTTCTAATGCTCCATCAAGTCACCTCACATATCTGTAAGTTTTGGCATGTAATCTCTATTACGAATCGCCAGTCACCCTATCTCATAGTAATAGAGGTACTACCTCTTGTCAACCAATCCACATTCATCCCATTAGTATTTCAAGTGTTCTTCCCTCCCAGAGGTTAAAATAGTCATTCACGACATTTGTAACATGAGTTGGATGATTCCTCGTAAAGACATCATCAAGCACCGCCAGTGGATTACCTTTCCGTCACTCGACTTTCCTGTAGTGGATTAGTTTAGTTGGTCAACATTCGAGAGATTGCTACATCTCATGACATGGGTGATTCCCCGAAGAGACATCATTGGACACCCCCAGATGGATTGTCTTTCCAACACTCCGTCAAGTCACCTCACATATCCGTGGGTGTGGCCCATGAAAGTGCCTGTAAGATCTAAATGTCTACACTAGAGTAGGTGAATAGTGCACGATAAGAAATTTTAAAAAAATTTGATAATATCAACTCACAAATCAAACCACAAAATGAGACAAGCATACCTTAATTTATAATGAAAACTCTTTCAGGTAAAAATCATTATTTAAGCCTCTCAACTTACGATTTTTTCGACTAGGCTAAAACTAGTCAATTCATTATCTGTAGCACTTGCGCGAGGGTCGCACAACCTCTTATAGCCTACGTCTCTCGTACCCTACCAAGAGAAGTCAAAATAACTCAGGAAGCTAGGTCATAATCAAAATAAGAAAATAAAATAATATAAAATGTAATTTTATGGAACCTCAAGAAATTTAAATAGCAAAGAAGACTTTTCTAAAGGCATGGAGCAATGTGCTTTGAAGGATGAGCATTGGAAAAGAACGTGAAACCATGAGAGCTTTTTGAAATGAGAGAGAGAGAGTTGAAGCACTTTTTCGTTTGAAATGGCTATCGTTTAGTCTTATTTATAAGTAAAACAAAGTCAATTTAGGAAGTTCAGAAAATAGCTTCCAGATCATATTGATCAATCAATTTACTTAGTAGTCAATCAATTTGATATTTGATAGGTCCCCAATTTAAGTCCTGGCTTTTAAGAGCTATTTATCACCCCCGCTTAGGATGAATGTCATCATCAATTTGACATTTGATCAATCAATAAACTTTGTTGGTGCATAAACATTTGATTGATTAAATTTACTTTTGGTCGATCTATTTGTGTGAAAAATAAAGTTGAATATGGGTCCATTTGGTCAATTATTTTACCTATAATAATCAATCAATTCTATAATTTTGGTTGATCAATTATTTTTTATACTTAGTTGAGAAAAGATTTGAATCGAATAATTTGTGACCTAGTAAAATGTGATTATTTTGGAGGTTCCTTACAAAAATTCTAAACTCAAAAGACTAAAGTAAAAAATTACATTGACATTTTATGAAAATCTTCACTTTGATCATTGCAGAGGATGATTCATTTTAATTTGCGCAAGTGTGATCCTAAAAAATTAGCCTACAATAAAGCGTAATTTGGTTTCATCAAAACAAGAGTCTTAACATTCTTCCATTTTCTTATGATGACAATTACAATTATGCATGCAAGATAAATAAAGAAATACTCCCTGATGCACCTCAAAGGCCGTCGTCGAGGCCACTGATGGCCATCAAAGAATTTGTATAAAGCTGGAAACAAAACATAGCCATGAGAATAAAAATACGCATGCATCCACATAGAACAAGGAAGATTGTTAACCCAATTCCACCCTTGATACGTGTACATCTAGGGAGGAGATCTAACCCTCAATATCCACTATAGGTGGGAATGATACATGAGATAGTAGGCTGAAGAGCCTTTGGGTTGCCCCCCATTGGATGTGTTTTCATCCCATGTGGGTATGTGACCCAATTTATAGATTACAAAATATGAGAGGTTACACATTTGGATGTGTAACCGCCGAAGTATTGGAGGATAATGAAGAGTAATCGAGAGTTATTGCATTGACTCGTAACCATTCGGTAGGTCCGCGCCTCTTCGCATTCCTACGTGGACCAAGTCCAAACGGGTTCAACTAGTCTAATCATGAGCCAGTTGAGCTTATTTTGCGAGGTCAATGTCTTCCCTCATCAATTGCCCCCTAAGAGTAGACTTCTCTCTTTTTGTCCTCGCGTGGAGGTTACCCTTGCCCCCAGCAGCTATCACCCAGTAGTACTGGGGGGTAGGTGCTCCATTACCCCTACTTGCCTCTTGGGGAGGGGGAGGGCTGTGTGTGAACCATCTCCTGCACAAACAAGTGATTAGTAAAATATGAATCGCAATGAAAGTGCTGCAATTCAGTTCCCAAGTTCAAACTCGATCTCGACCCATTATCCATACTAGTGAGATCGAAGTACCCAGTCTCTCCTGCTAAGGTTCCTCACATGGAACTAACGCTCGTAGGGGGCCCAGGGTCCGCTTTGGTTGGGGTACTTGCTGGTAGCCTATCTCATGTGGATAACACGTGCTTGTTGGGAAAGCGAGGGGGATTTTCAATCCTAACGTATACCAATTTGCATGTAGTTGGGCAGATGAGTGGTATAAAGATAATGTTTGCAAATACAAGTATCATTTATATGAAATAAAAAATTTAACTTATCTTTGAATGGGAGGGAAGATAGTTGGAGCAATGCTAGGCTGTTGGTGGGCTTGTTAGCCTCGTATATTTTCTTTCAATGGTGCCTCCCATTTACTTCACAACATGAGGCACTTTATTTTTTGTGTTAAAAAATTTCATGGAAGTGGCCTTGGTGTGAGACTCTAATCTCAACTTTCCTACGTGCATGCCCCATTCCCATTTCCCTTGCTCCCTAGCTAGAGGAGGGGGAAAATGGACACTACAATGGCCAACCAGTGGCTCCATCAGGCAGCCGGACCCTTGCCAAGCGGAGGGTCAGGGTGGACCTCAGGCAGGTGAGCATCTCAAGCGAGAGGGGTCTCAAGCGGGAAAGGAAGCCTTTTGTAGGTGAAGACCTCAGGTGGGGGGGCGGAGGCCGCCTCAAGTGGATAAGGGAGAGCCAACCCTGATCAGGCGGCAAAGAGGAGATAACTGATGGACAAGACGTCAACAATCATAAGAAAGTACTATTGTCAGGTTTTTGTCCCCGATAACGGGGCCAAAAATACGATCATCAACTTTCGATTCGCACTAAAAATGATATTTAAAGTGTCGTTGTTGTAGTATAGATGTCACGAACGTAAACCAATATCACGTTAATTTTATTTATTTACAATTTTTACTGGTTTGTTTCCAAGTCGTTCACTGGAAGGTAGTTATTGATATACCTTACTCTCTAAGTCCAAAAATATTATTTTATTCCAAAAATGTTGATTTTATTTACAAAATGAATGAATAAATCAAATAATGAATAAATGAGTTAATTATTGATAGAAGAATCAATTAATATACACCACAATGCCTGAAACATATGTATAACAAATAGACATCAAAAATTATCTATTACTATACTATGTTAATTATACAACTACTACAAATAATACCTAAGTATAGGTAAAAATATAATTAATAATATCTACTATACTAGATCATGATAACATACTAATGTCTATAGTAACATATACAAACATCGATGTAACCTTGGTAAAATATTTACATAACATAAGGCAAAATAACTATCTATACTAACACATATTGCTATGTACAGTGACAGATCAAACTGTCACTAAAGTTCTAGTTATTTATATAGATATATAAGAGCTCAAACAGTATCTTTACATTACTTATACTATTACTATACACATATATATACTATACATTCGTATACACTACAACATACTTGACTTTTGATGTCAATTGGAAACCCACGGTAAAGGTGTTTAAACCAATGCTAAAAAGCGACAGCTTTAATAGCGACGTCATTTCATTTTGGCAGTGATTATAAAGAAAATCCGACGTCAAATTATCATTACCCCAATGGACGGATTGGATCTTTTGCCGTCACTTTATAACCGACTGCGTTTGCATTTCCCATCATTTAGAAATAAGCGACGACGATTGTATATCACATTTTCCCGCTTTACCGTGCCAATTTTAGATTTTTACCGTCACTTATTACTATTTGTCGTCGCTTATTAAGCAATGGCATTAATATTTATGCCATCGCTTTTGTAATAAGCGACGTCAAATAGTATCCTTAGTTTTAAAAATTACCTTTTAATGTCGTCAGTTTTTCCCAAAATCGACGGCAAAGGTAGGGGAATTTTTTTTTAAAATTCTGAAAATTATATAAGCCAACCTGATAGACACTTATACAAGACAAATACTTTTCCTAACTTCAATTTCCCCCACCCAAAATAATAAAAAATAAAACACTTCATTTTTGTTAGTTTATCCCTAGTACATATTGCTCAGTCCACTTTAGTGAAGTGATAATTAGCCTAAGTAATTGTTAATTACATATTCCTAATCTTTAACTATTCATGATTTAAATGATATTTAATCTTATCCTTCATATATTTGTATGTGTTAAAGTTACCATTAATAACATGTTTTTATGATGACAGGTAGGACATGGGGAGTAAATACGTGCATGCCCCCTCAACGCACCACCACCCACCAACTACCAATCCAAGTAGGCAGGCCTCGTGCAACCCAACCTCCTCCATCTGACTTGCTCCATCTCAACCTTCACGCAAGGCCAACCGAATGTTCACTCTATTTTTAGAGTTAATGGCAGCCGTGAAAAGGGGAGAGGAGGAGAAACAGATTCGGGAAGAATTTAAAAGGCAAAGGCATCTTCTCTTAGTAGAGGATCTATCTTCCTTGGGCGCTACGGAGGATCTCCTCCTTCCTCCACCACCGTGGAACCGACGTACCCTGTGAACCAAGTGAACACCGTGGCCAAAAGCTTGCTCCACCGCACTCGCCGTTCTCTAGAACCATGGGTGCGCACCGTGACAGCGTGCCCACCACCATGCCCTCTTCTCCGTCTTCTTCGTTTTCTTCTTCCTCTTCTTCTCCACCGACAGAGGAGAGGAGGAACACATAGCCACCATCATCGCGTGCAACCACCCCTCCTCAATGCAGCGACCACAACCGCGCAGCCCTTGCACACGCACCCTTGCCCACGACAGCGCACCACACCTCTTCGTCCTCTGTCTTCTCCTTCTTCTTCAACTTGCCTGCAACCTCAGAAAGAACCCAAAGCCTTCACCCCCCCTCCACGCAGCCACTCCGCTGAGCCTCCACCAACCGCCAAAGCTCGACACCGAGCACCGCCAAGCACCAAAGCCATGCGCGGCCCGTGCATGCAGCTACAGCAGCTCGTGTGGGCTTCACCGTCGCAGGCGTTCTCCTCTGCCGTCTGGCCACGTCTGGCCACCTCCGACCGTGCCCCCACCGTCATCACGTAGCCCTCATCGAGAAGTGTCTTCCCCCAGAGCAGCTCCGGTTGCCGTCCTCTCCATGCGTAACGAAGAGAGAGAGTGAATCCTCTGTTTCTCATCCTATTACTATTTACCATCAAATGCCATTGAAGATCACTATTTACTTATTTATCTTATTATTATATTCTGTTAGATTTACATGAATGTCCCTCCAATTTATTCGAATTACAGATGATTGCATTTGTCATTATTGGGATATTAATTACAATAAATTAGGTATCTTTTATTGAAGATTAATCTTTACATTGATTTCCATTGCCAAGATCACTAGTTAACAGAATATTATGTTGCGGTGATTTTGCATTTAAACACCTACAATCTTAATTAATTGCTTAGGAAGAAACTTCATAAGGGTAACGAGTTGCACTAAAGAATAGGCGCATCTATTGAGATTCCTGAATAAACGAGTCACCACTCACTAATTCAATAGGTTACTTCCTCCCTGTGGACACAACCTAACTCTTCGTGATTAGTTTTGAATTATTAAATATTTTTGAAAAGTAATTTTCTACCATGCAACGAACTATAACGACACGTCATTTTATGTTAAAATTGTTATCGAAAACGAAGATCGTTCTTTCATATATAGTCCAACTTACACCTAATTACAACGTTGTTGCCAGCAAATTTTGAAGAGTAATTTCACAGTTCCATGTGAATGAATTTTTTTTTTATGAGAGAGCATGTGAACGAAAAGTGTGTTCCTTTCCAAAATCTAGCTTTTCTTATTTTTTACAAAACTAAAAGAATACAGATGTTGAGAGCGCTAACCAGTATTTAAGAGTGTTGCATTATAGTACAGCTGAAAAAGCATTCAAAATAAATACAATTTTATTACTCGAATATATTCCAAGGTCGAACACAGAGAGCAAATGGAATTTACACACTAATCTCAACAATAAATGCAAATTGAACACATAATACTACTCAAAATCTAATTAGGAGTGTAAAGCATGAGTATATGAAGAGTAAAAATAATTGTAGATAAAATAATGGAGAGCAAATGAAAATTAGACGTCTGATTTTACAATCAGACATCTTAAAAGTCTTTTGCTACAGTGCCTGATTTCTCTTTCTCTGATTCTTCTTCTTCTCTTCTTTTCTTTACTTAACTTTCTCTTCTTTTCTTCTTCTTCTTCTCTACCTTCTGCCTTTGTGATCCTCCTTCTTCTTCTATGCCTTCTACCTTTGCGATCCTTCTTCTTCAGCTTCTTCCTTCTTCTTTGTCTTCTCCTTCCTTCTTTCTTTTCTGCTTGACCTCCTCTTCTTCCTTTGCTTCTTCCTGACTTTACCTTTCTTCTACCTTAGCCCTGAGCTGAGCTGGCCTTCTCTTCTTCTTCTTCCCTTCTTCCTTTATCCCTACTCTTTCTCTAAATTCGACTAAGTGTTGAAGGCAAACTCCTCAAAGCCAAACCCCCCTTCCCCTGCGTAGCTCTTTTCTCTCTTTCTCTCTTTACTACTTCAGCTTCGCTCTCCCAAAGCCTTTAACCAGTCGGGTAATCGGACCTAACGGAGACCCGGGTCCAGGCTCACCAACGTGTGTGGTGAGCGAGGAGTGAATAGGTCGGGTAGTCTGGTCGTGGCCAAGTCCGCGGGCTATATCGCAGACGAGTCCGTGAGAGGGGGAGGAGGACCTCACCCTCAATGTTGGAGGCAAAGAGCCTCTAACACAAAATCAATTTATGCAACATCGGGCAGCTTTCCACTTCCGAGGTGGGACTAAATGTCCCACCTTCGTTCGCGCGCCGCAGCAGAGAGTGTTTGGCCAAATTGAAGGGCTGCAACTACTGGAGTCTTCACGTGAGGGCTTGGATGCGTGCACAAGAGGATTCTTCATAGCTTGGGGGTCTCACCTGGAGCAACGCGAGGCCTGGAGCACAGCAAGAGAGCTTCAAGCTTGGACAGTAATGGCAGATGGGTGCCCGAACCTGAAATCACTAGCATAGCCTTGCAGCCACATTAAATCGCTCAGGGAGCATCGTCGGAGTAAGGCCGGTGTGATGGGAGTGGTTTTATGGCATGTGGGTGGTTGTGGTGTCGTATCTAGGGCATACTGTGGGCGTATGAGTGGGTGTGTTCGGTGGGGTGCTTAGGTGATCGATGGAGAGATTGGAGTGAGGGGATGTGATCAGGGAGTCGAGGTGGAGGTTGTAGGGTGGTCGACGAGGTGTATGGAGGTGCGAAGCGACGGGAGCACCACACCGGAGGTATCGCCGGAGGTGGAGAAGGTGACGGTGGTCAGTGGCGTCGGTGAGTGGTTTTGAGAAATAAAGAGGGGGAAAGAAAGTGAGAGAGAGAGAGTCTAAAAACCTACTTCTAAGGGACGAAAGGGATAGAGGACCCACGCCGGTATGGTTGCTGGCCGTGGGGAAGACGAAGCTCCGTAGATGAGGCGGCGGCAAAGACAGGGCAGAGGCGACATCGGTCGATGTTGCGCGACGAGGAGGAATGTGGCAGAGTTAACCCGACCACTGGTATTGTGGTTAGGCGATGAGTGAGTGAGGGAAGAGCCGCCGGAGCTTGCGGAGATTGTGGCCGACGAGGGAGAGAGGAATATAGGGAGAACCAGCCCAAATTCAAGCTTGGAGTCATTGGAGGGGTCTAGGCTCCTTTAAATAGAACTCTGAAGGTCGATTAGGGCTTGGGAAGCAAGCTTCCCAAGCAAGGAAAGCTCGCCGTAGTTGGAAGCCGTTGAGACACCCATGTCTCTCATGTGTTCACATGAGAGATTGGGAAAGAATCTGGGATTAAAGATGGGTTCAGACGAGAGAGAATTTCTCAGAGAATCCTCCTTCCAATTTTGGAAGAAATTCTCCAAGCAATTAGGGAGAACTCTCCTTCCAAAGCTCACCGGAGTAGGATTCCTCTGCTATAATGGTGGAGGGACCTAATTGTGAAAATGATGAAGAAGCTAGGGGGCTGTTTGTAATGGTTTTTGAAAGATAGGGGTAGAAATGTAATCAGGCTGGACCTTTTTGCAAACTAGGTCAAGGCAAACTCATCTTGGGTCCAAATTTTAGTACAAACCTAATTTAGACCTAAGGAATCCAATTGTGAAGTTAGATTTTGGGTTTGACCACGTTTGACTGAGAAATTTATGCAAAAACCCAAGTTAGGGCAAATATCTATCTAGGACCCCATTCTAGGTTAAGATGAGTTCTAATGGCCAAATTAAAGATTCTAAGCCCTAGAGAATATTTTTCTATGATTTTTAGAGGGTTTAGGTGAATTTTATCCTGACCAAAACCTTAGTTAATCAAGTGGATCTGTTTTAGGATTTTAAGAAGTCATTTAATTCACATGATACACACAAACCCTATTCCCCCTGATCCAACCCACTTATAATCTTGTTAAGATCATTTGACCTTTGTTTAGCTCTTGAGAAAACCTGTTGTTGCATTGCATTGATAAAATTACAGTTTTACCCCTAGTTTCTTATGTTTCTCTCAAAAAGGTTATGCAGTGAATTAGGACCTTTAGTTGGTTATGTAGGAGCATTTATTCTCTCAATTGGGTCAAAATAAGCTAGTTAGGGCTTATGATGGTGTTCCCATCAACAGACAAAAAAGAACATATATGAATTTCTGAGAAAAGAGGAGGTTTTTGAATAAAAAAAGAGCAGTTTTTCGAATCCCCTAACAATCTTGCTTCAAGTTTGGACGGAGATATTAAAATCCCCTAACAACTAAGAAGAAACCAATGCAATGTTTAGAGTAATCTGCCTTGATATAGTCCAACATCAATGGTATAAACAAACATAATTCTAAACCAGCAACAATTGAATCTGTAAGAAATTTTAGGACGAAATGCTAAAAGAGACTATGCTGCTCTTTCAATTACAGAGCACAAGATGGGAAATTTTTACCTGCTCCTCAAGTCCACCAATGTCATTGTGATCTTCAGTGGGCTTCTCGTCAACTTCCAATGCCTTCAAGGGTCGTAGGAGACCTTTTGCTTGCAAAAAATGCAGGGGTATTTCTATCCACTTAAAAGCAAGCATAAATCTAAGGGAAAACACATAAAACTAAGGAGCTAAAACCTGCTACAAATCTAGCAGAGTTTCCCTTATTTTTCCAAGTTTTTCCAAAATCCTATACCTGAAGTGAAGACCTGTGCATTCATAGCACAACAATTAGTGGATACACCCCACATTCCAAACACACGAAGCAAAAACATGAATACAAAACAAGCAGGCACACCCCGCAACCATAAAAGTACACATAGTATACATCTAACTAAGCAGTCCATCTAAAATTACTTGAATTTTTTGTAAATGTATTGTAAGATCATCTAACTAGGCATAAAAATTACAGTAGAATCACAAGATTTCACACCATCTTTAGAGGAAATAAAAAAAGATGCATGAATGCAGGTGTAAATTGCATTAATGAAAATGATAGCTTAGGTGAATTTGAGTGACATCCTTGTATGTGAAAACTTTTTAACATGTTCCAAATGCTAATTCCCTTGGGTTATCAGTTGATAATTAAAGATGAATTAGCTTTTAGAAATGGAGAAAATCATTATATGGATTCCCACATTTCAATTGTTTCTATGCTCACCCACTAATACCTTTAACTGAGAAAGATTGTATCAAGTAGTCAAAGCAACTCATACCTTCCAATGAATCTCAAGGATTTGGGAGATGAACCATCCTTGGGAAACTTGCATTTCTTCACAAACCTGGAAATCATAGTGTAAGGGAACTTGGACAAAAGTTGCATTTTAACCATACGAGGGACTCAAATGGCACCTACTTTGTCGTCGACCCATCCTAAATTTTTGCATTTCCTTCATTCCCTCCATATTATGAAAATTGCCTACAGTGATATATGGAGAGAGAAAATCAAATGCAAAAGGAAATTATGCTTTAAAGGAAAAAGAAAATTGTGGGTTTTACATATCCTTGATGATGACCTAATGTACTGAAGATGACCTAACAACAACAATCTTACCTTAAAATCTGGATGTGTAAGTATGAACTCCCCTAAAAACAAAAGTCCAATTTTAATTTGATCCAAAAATAAGAAACCAAACCTAAGCTAGTGTCGATTCTTAAACTCACGTAGTTCCTATCAGGGTATGATTGGATGGTGGTAAATTTGCATCCCTTACTTTAAAAAGAGAGGTATCTAGGACTCTAATTTTGTGATTACTTACGGGTTATCCAAGAAAAAAAGGGAAGACTCATGTAGTTAACTACCTTCCATGCTTGGTGGATGTGTGTGCCTCCACAGTGGGTCTCACCTTTGGATAAGGAGGAAAATATGGGAGATGAAATTGGAGAAAATATAATTAAAGAAGGGGTAGATTTTGGATTGATAAGGTTGAGGATGAAACTTGGCTCACACTCATGATCAAGTCAAGTTAAGTCAGGTTAGGAGTTTCAATAGGTTAAATTGAGTTATAAGTTTGCTAATTGCTAAGATATGGGTTAGGTTAGATTTAAAGAGCAAATATAATTCAACACAAAAGACCACTGCATGCCAAGTACCAGGATTTGCAAATTGGCAAATAGAGAAGTCCTTCAAATCTATTCGTCGCATCAAAGAAGCAACCTTCTTAATTTGATCATTTGTTGCTTGTGGTGTAACAAAATCAACATCTACATGACTCTTGATTGTACAATTACTTTATTGTTTGACTGGAAGAAGAACACATTAGATTAACCAGAGCAGTAGTTATATTTGTTACCTCCTCAGCATATCTAATATCATCTGAATAAGGAAGATAGATCATATGCATTCCTGACGGCTCAATCTATCCCCTTGAAGTTCCAATCTCACCCTTGTATGATCACCATACATGTCAATGTAGCTTTCAAAACTATCAACTACTGCTACTGAAATAATGCAAGAAAAATGTTTCTACATGGTGTGCAAACAATTCATAAATGAATAAGAAAAGGGGATCCTTACCTGTGCAACCAGAGCAACTACTCTAGGGTTAGCTTGACTACCAAGAAAGGCAACAACAAACTTGTACATAGTTGATAAAGTGAAAAGAATGGAACTCATAACAACTTGAGCAACATATAAAAATAGAAGAAACTTAGATTCCATCCTTTTCAGACAAGATCCAAGATAAAGAAGCAACAAAATTTGACATTTATTTCTGGTTTTACTACTAAAAATGCAAACATTTATGTTTACTACTAGAAATGCAAACATTTCTGCCAATAATTACTACTAAGAGAAACCATTCAGTAGTATGTCCGCAGAAGACCAAATACGAATTTATCGTTTGGGTACTCTTATTTCCACCAGATGTTTTCTCTTTTTCTGGTTGGGGGTGCATCTTAACTGGTTACGAATGTATCTACTGATGGGGATAGGCAATGATATCTAACAGCTAAATGGTGACGGAATCTTACTTTAGAACAATAGTCACAATCAAGCTAGCAAGTAAATCATTCCAATCAAAAATAATTGATGTGCAATAATCAAATTTGGACATCATAGCAAAGAAAGGGGAAACATTAGATCTCCTTAATAAGATTTTTTATAAATATCAAGCAGCTATCCACATAGCAAAGAAAGGGGAAACATAACACAACTTTTGTCATTAGTTATGTGTTTCAAGTCATACTTGTTGGTGCTAGAGCACCACGATCATTTGTTTTGATGATAATAAAACACGTGTTATTTAACATTTGCAATTTGAGTCCTAGATTTCAGGTCAATTGCAAATGTAGACGTGCTTAAACAGAGTTCGAGCTCGCATCCAGGACGAATTGGAGGAGCTTGACGGAAAACAGAGGAGGTTCGCGTGGAGCGACAGATTGAAGATAGAAGACAAGAAGAATAGGATAGATTCTTTTTAATCCTTTCTTGTATCTCTTGTCTTTATTTTCTTGCTCTTTTTATTTTTCTTAGAATATTATGTTAAAGAGCCTCAAAGTACCCTAACAGTAGTCCTAGGAACACCGGCACAACCCTAGGATACTTAGGTTTTCTGTAGAATACTTAGAAAACCAATATAGGGCTCAAACAGCATTTCCAGACGTCTAATTCCAAAATCAGACGTCTGATAAAGTATTTTAAGACGTCTGACTGTTGTTTCAGACGTCTGATAACTGTTAGGCTGGACATAGTTAGTTCTGTCTGATGAAATCAGACGTCCATACCTTAGACCAGATGTCTTAGGAGACGTCTGATGGACTTGCTAGGCGTCCAGATAGTGGACCGTTGGCTAGCTTAGCAGGCACTGCAGATTATGACCGTTAGAGCCTGATCAGACGTCCTTAGGCCTTTCCAGACGTCTGATAAATGACGGTTTTGCCTCGGCTGACCAAAAAATCTCTTCTCAGAGATTTTCTAGCCGTTGCAATGTTTGGAAAATCCATTCCCACGAAAAAGTAGGTTTCCAAACGTCCAGACATAGTGCCAGAAGTCCTGTATGTCGTCTGATGGACTTGCACTAGAACCCTGTTTAGATCCGATCTAAGTCAGGAAGAGACCCGCCCAAAATCAGATGTCTGACCTTGAAATCAGACATCTTAAAGTGAAGTTCCAAACATCTGATGAAAGAATTAGACGTCTGATAAGCCTGTCAGAACAATGATTGTTCCTGATTTCGGGCTGATTCTCTTGGGCTTTGTTCCCAACGGCTATAGAACATTTCCTAAGCCTTCCAAAGCCTTCCTAAGGCCTCTATAAATAGAGGGGAACCTTTGCAACACAAATATACACCAAGACACACTTAGAGACACAAGATACACACTAAGAGAAACAAGAGACATACCTAAGCAACTTAGTTCCACTCTTTTGTGTCCAAGAGAAGCCCTTGCTCTCCAAGCTCTAGTTCCATTCTCTAGAGAGCATCAAGCTTTGCGCACCTGCTCTCCCGCCGTTGTTCACGAGAGCGAAGTTGCGCCGTCGCGTGGCTCACGCACCGCGTCATCAACTCGACGCACTCCTTTCAAAGGGAAGCATCAGTTGAATGATTACGAACCTACGCTAACGTGTTCGGTTTTGGAAAACCCGTCGTTGCAGTTCGAAAGTGAAGAATTCGTGTTCAACAAATAAAATTTATACCGAAATTAAAATTTCGGATCGAACATAGTGAGGTAGACGTTTGATTTAAAAACTACGCGTTTCTTTTTATTTGTTACAGAATAATTAAATTTAGAACCATCTAATTATTTACAATAAATAGAAGAGAGAGAGAGAGTAAGAGAGAAAGAGAATATTACACAGAGAAATCACAATGAGATGTAGAATAAACAAGGAATTTTTGCATTGAAGTGATTGTTCATTACAACTAGAAAGCATAAAATAATTACTCTAGAAAGCGATAAATTTACTCTAGAAAGCATTAAAAGAATGGAGAGAGGAATGTCCTCCTCGACGATTGCTTGGAGGACGAGTAGATTAATCTAGAAAGTAGTAAATCTATACTAGAAAGCTGTAAAAAGAATAGGGAGAGAGAAATCCTCCTCGACGGTTGCTTGGAGGACGAGCCGGACGGGACGACGCCTGGACGAAGGAGAACGAAGCGGGACGAAGGAGGACGAAGCAGAAGAACGGGAACGAAGCAGCACGCCGTCGTCGTTGCGGGATCCACTTCCGAAGGGGAACGAAAATTGGACTTTATCTCGCGAGAAGCATCCCGGGTGTGGGACAAGCTTCTCTTGAGCTTTGGAGGGGTAGAGAGGAGAAAGAAGGGATGAGAATTTCGTATGGAGGGGGTCTCCTTTTATAGTTGCAAGGAGTGGGGGCAAAATGGACATTACAACTTCAAAATAATAAATGAGGGGTCTTTAGTGACGGATGAAACCGTCGCTAAAGCCCCCAATGTGGGCGTAGCCTCCGCGCCCACACGCGCCCGCTCGGCTGCCAGCGCGCGTAACGCCTACGCACGTCCGCGAAGTCTCAGCCGTCCGATCGCGAGATCGGACGGCTTAAATCGCGTCCGCGCCCGCTGCGTAGCGCGCCCGCCCGCGTGCGATCGCGCGTTACGCCCGACGTCCAATCGCGCGTCGTCCTGATTGAGCGCGCGCAGCCGTTGGATCTTCATCTGACGCTCGTCCGCGCCCGCTCGCCCGCGCCTTCCACCCCCTCACCGCGGCTCGAACCCGCGACCTCTGCTTCGCCCGCAGCTGCGTCGCCGCTGCGCTACGCGGACGAAATGGTCGCGCGGACGCTTTTAAGCGCGAGCGACCGCAGCCGTTGGATCTCCATCTGACGGCGGAGAGCGATCGGGCGGGGGCCTTCACAAAATGCAAGCGACCATTTGGGTGGCTGAGATGGCGCCACGTGGCGCCATCTTGGCCGTCCATCTTCTGGAAGTTGTAGATGGTGCCACAGATGTCGGATTGACTTTATTTTTGTGTCGTTGGGCTGCGATCGTCGATCCAAATTCATCCATGCGGTCGAATTTATCATCTGAAGTGTGGATTTACACCATCCTGGCCCTTGATCTTCTAGGGTTCCCGGGTCACTTATCTGATGCTACGGATGCCTGATTAGGGCGATCTTGGAGTCGTTGAACTCCAATAGTCGCCCTGATAACATCCATACGGTTGGATCTTTGATCCGAGGCCCTGATAAAATATTTGCCCTGTCCAAGCACATAAAAGGAGACAATTAACCTCCATTTTATTCAAACTATTCTAAATGCAAGATGATGCATGTAATGCAATATTTATATCATGAAATGCAATCCTATGCTTAAGAACATGCAAAAATAGACCTTTTAAGTAGTGTAATTGTGTTTACATCATAACCCCATGCCTATCTTTTGCTAGTCCCTAGCAAAAACTATATGCTATTTATAAAAGAATTAGGTTGGATTATTTGGACCTGAGTCACTTTCAATCATTAAGAAATTGTCTACTTAGGAACTGAACTTTCAAAGACACAATAGTGCCCGGGTATCAGCCAAAATGCAGACCGCCTCAAGCCCTCGCCTTATTTAAAGAAAATTTTCTTTTTCTCTTTTTACTCTTTTCTAATTTTTTTTTTTTGGATTTTCAAATTTTAGGGTTCAAGAGTGGCTTTCTACGACCACTCAACTCACCTAAGATTTGATGAGAATCCTAAGTTTTAAGCATCTTATTGTGATTGTGATAGACTCGTTGACCGACAATTAGAACGGACTTCGGATTTCTACGCCTCTAGGTGACCTCAAAAAGAATTCTGCCTAAAGGTGTATCTTTACAACCGGTAGCTTTCTCCCTACTTTTATTTTTTAACGGGGTCAACACAAGGGTGAATCCAGTGTATATCTCCCCGATTTATTCTACTTCTCTGCTCCTTCCTAAGTGTTTTGGGAATTTTTAGTGCATTTTCTGAGCTGGGTTCTGGACAACTGGTCGATGAGCTGTTACCACCGACAACTTGCCAGCCATACTCGTGCGGCGAAGTGTGGCTTATTTCTTTTTGTTCTTTTCTCCTTTTTGATTTTTTTTTCTTTTTTTTTCTTTTTCTTTTTTTAAGTAGGTGGCTTCCCTGGTCTAAGATTTACCTAAAGGCAGCAAAAAGAGAAAGGTCCAGTGACTGGGCTCTGGACAACCTACCTATGGGCTGTTACCCAAGATAACTTGCCAGCCATATCACCCTAGAAGGTTCATTAGCTATCCAATTTCCGCAAAAATCGCCGAACAACGAGTCAATGCAAAGAAAGTGTGTAGATGCTTAGGACTCGAAATTCCCTCAAATCAGAGGGCGGGTTGATAAGTCGTGTACTTATCACCCAAACTTATTTATTCCAATTATAATAGAATTAAGATGGCGAGGACTCAAAGACAAATCCACATTTTAGTGGATACACAGGCTAATTAAGTCCAAAGACCTGAGGGGTCTTTGTGTTCAGATCCTAATGTAGTAGTTCCTAAGATTGAAAATTTTCTTAAACCCAAATTCTCTTTCCTAATTCTGAAATTTCTATTTATTTATTTTTTTATAAAATAAAATAAACAAATCTACGGAGCTGACGAATGAATTCAGAGATGAATATCCACCCCCTCATGTCTATCTAATGCAATGTCCTCATTGTATTAAAAAGACATAAAACAGAGTGGAAAATTGTAGAAAGCACCTGAATTGCGTGAATATCAGGTCCGCTCCAAGATGAAAACGAAAAAGAACTGTATAAGTGCTGAGTTTAGTGCCTTCAGCTAGGCACACTATACAAAGAAAAGAAATAAAGAATTCACAAGTGCAGGTCAGAATTAAAATAAACAGAAGAATCCTCCGACCTATCAACAGCGGTCCACAGATGTGGACCAGATTGTGGTGCAGACCCATCCCCCATAATCGAGAATATCTTAGGTTCTGGATAAAAATTACCCAAAACCTAAAATCAGAATGTAAGCAGGGTCGGGCCTGTGATTTATGAGGATGCTACCCAAGACCAAAAAGTCGGGTTACAGAGAATTGAAGCTCAAAAGGATAATCATTGAATGTGTGCTTGAGTTGAACATCCTCGAAACAAATGTCGTAAGGGTTCTGATTTGATGGTTTCAGCTTAAAAGGAACCCTTCGACTCAATCTTCCATTTCCTCCAAAATTAATTTCCTAAATCAACACTTCCCAGCTCCTATCCTCCTCATTCAGCATATCAAATTCCAGGACCTCTTGTATATTCATCACCCCGTCTGAAATCTCCAAGTCTAAATGATGTGGCAAAATCAAAATTGACTTGGGTCTAATTATCTCAGAATTAGAATCATCAATAAGCTCAACAGGGTGTAACTGATAATCAGGGTATTGAATTGATTCCTCTAGAAAATGCGATTCTGGATCCGTATCGTGTGCCCTAATAAGATC
This sequence comes from Thalassia testudinum, assembly GCA_037157565.1. Classification (NCBI taxonomy): domain Eukaryota; kingdom Viridiplantae; phylum Streptophyta; class Magnoliopsida; order Alismatales; family Hydrocharitaceae; genus Thalassia; species Thalassia testudinum. The sequence goes on from JAZHRO010000031.1 coordinate 156,357,336, forward strand.
AGTTTCCTCAGTTATTGGGCTATCAAATGATCTATCAGATTCCTCAGGCCCAATCATCTCACAAAAATCGTGATCTGAAAACTCGTGTGAGACTTCACAACTTGAATCTTCACCATCAGGATCCGTATCAATGTATGTCCCAAAATCATTTGTCACTTTGCGTTCCAAGGAGACATACGTTTCCTCATAACCCGGCTCAGGGATTTCAGGTGAAGAAATCAGATCATCCTTAATTGGTTGTTTTAATTCAATCTGGTCAGCCTCGTAACACGTGTCCCCCCAACAGGTGCCTGAGCGGGTTCTGTCATTGGATTTCCTGAAGAGAGTTCATCCTGGGAATTATTCCAAGATTGAATCAAAGCAACCACGAATCTCATCCTCAATTTCGCTAATTTCCCAAGTAGAAACTCACCCGGGTTCTTATCCTTAACATCCTGGAGCCAATCCAACAAAGACTTGTTTAAATCATCAATCATTTCAATCAGGGGCTCCAATCTCTTAATGCAAGGTATTGGCTAAACTTCTAAAGATTGAATGATATTCCTCAAGTTAGCCAGAACCTTATCTTGAACCTGGTTAACCTGAACCAAATGAGTTGGTTCAGGGTTGGGCGGGTTTGGGCTCAATGCAGGGGAATTAACGAATTGAGATTTGTTATACCCTTCCTGATAATAGGTCATTTCAGATTGTTGAAAAGATGGTGATGACCTAAAGGCAGTGAAATCAGAGGATGGGTAAGGATCGGTGTATCCTTCTTGATTGTAGATCGTATTAGGTTGTTCATGAAAGGAGGACGATCTATAATCGATGTAGCTCTGAGAAGGATAGAAATCAGAATCAAAGTGTTCAGGGTTAGACCCTAAACACGAGGGTCCGGAATTATATCCCCAATCCGAATTATCCCAACTAACTGATGGTCGATTACAATACGAGTTGGGATAATCGTCATGTTGAGGATAATTTACAACAGGAGGGAAAGAGCGGGAATGCGTGAAATATGTGGAAGGATTCATAATACACGGGAGGAAGAAAGGTGCCCTGCAATACAAACAATCAAACCTGTCCTTAAATAGGTTAGCCTAAAGACCTACAGACTCTCAAAACCCGTCTTGAGATAAAGGAACGATTTGATCTACTTTCGTCTGTTCAATCCAACCAGTTAGAAGGAGGGACTGGGGAGAAGGTTCTTCCTTCGGCTTACGCCTCCAGTTCCTAGTGTACCCCCCAGCCGCGATCGTTTGACTCTGCTCCCCTAGCTAGACATCAGATTGAACAGTAGAAACAGACTAATCGAAAATAATCTCGTTCTGGGTTCTGAAGAGCGAGTCCAATCCTTAAGGCCAACGTCTACTTTGTTTTATTTAGGGCTAGGTTTGAATGTGCTTTGGAATGTGATGGGCCCTTTAAATGGGTTGTGCCCTTAATGATTGATTGATTTGTGTGTGAGTGCACAACCAGTGGTTTTCAAGCAAGATTGTTTTTGATGTGGTGAATTTTAAGATTCAAATCTTGCTTAATAGCTTTTAGGATTCAACTTTAGGTGTTTTCAATCAAGTTTCGTTGGCACACCAAGTTTTACAAGCACAGGTGAAGATGTTTTCATTTAAAGTTTAAAAAGAATGTGGAGTGCCTGGTAAATCCCTAAGAGTTGAACCTAATTGGCAGCTACTTGATGAGTTGATTTTATTTAAAGTGGTGCAGCCCAATCAACTCAAACAATTGGCCTATTGCACCACTTAATTAGGCACACAAATGATTACCTAATCTGATTTCTACTCAATTATGTGTTTGGATGTGTGTACCAGCTCCTAAGATTGGATTACCGGTTGAGTTTGAAAATCAGATGAGGTTGTGTACCTCTGTGAGATTTTTTTTTTTTTTTAATGTGGGGGTTGGGGTGAGTATGGGTGTCAAACAACAAACAATCTAACCTTAGAGTTTATAAAAACACCTAGGTTGATTGATGTTTGAGTTATTATGTGATGAAATGAAATCTAATGGGTGGGAGGTGGGGGGTAACTTACAAAACCTTCCACAGCACTTTACTCCGATCTACCGCTTTTGCCTGTCTCGAAAGAGTACCTGCAATTACAATAAGAAAGGAGAAAAGTGAGGTAAATGATTTATAAGTTACAAAACGCGAAGAGAAATCAAAGATCGTTGCCTCCCCGGCAACGGCGCCAAAATGTTGAACGATTACGAACCTACGCTAACGTGTTCGGTTTTGGAAAACCCGTCGTTGTAGTTCGAAAGCGAAGAATTCATGTTCAACAAATAAAATTTATACCGAAATTAAAATTCCGGGTCGAACACAGGGAGGCAGACGTTTGATTTAAAAACTACGCGTTTCTTTTTATTTGTTACAGAATAATTAAATTTAGAACCATCTAATTATTTACAATAAATAGAAGAGAGAGAGAGTAAGAGAGAAAGAGAATATTACACAGAGAAATCACAATGAGATGTAGAATAAATAAGGAATTTTTGCATTGAAGTGATTGTTCATTACAACTAGAAAGCATAAAATAATTACTCTAGAAAGCGATAAATTTACTCTATAAAGCATTAAAAGAATGGAGAGAGGAATGTCCTCCTCGACGATTGCTTGGAGGACGAGTAGATTAATCTAGAAAGCAGTAAATCTATACTAGAAAGCTGTAAAAGGAATAGGGAGAGAGAAATCCTCCTCGACGGTTTCTTGGAGGACGAGCCGGACGGGACGACGCCTAGACAAAGGAGAACGAAGCGGGACGAAGGAGGACGAAGCAGAAGAACGGGAACGAAGCAGCACGCCGTCGTCGTCGCGGGATCCACTTCTGAAGGGGAACGAAAATTGGACTTTATCTCGCGAGAAGCATCCCGGGTGTGGGACAAGCTTCTCTTGAGCTTTGGAAGGGTAGAGAGGAGAAAGAAGGGATGAGAATTTCGTATGGAGGGGGTCTCCTTTTATAGTTGCAAGGAGTGGGGGCAAAATGGACATTACAACTTCAAAACAATAAATGAGGGGTCTTTAGTGACGGATGAAACCGTCGCTAAAGCCCCCAACGAGGGCGTAGCCTCCGCGCCCACGCGCGCCCGCTTGGCTGCCCGCGCGTGTAACGCCTACGCACATCCGCGAAGTCTCAACCGTCCGATCGCGAGATCGGACGGCTTAAATCGCGTCCGCGCCCGCTGCGTAGCGCGCCCGCCCGCGTGCGATCGCGCGTTACGCCCGGCGTCCAATCGCGCATCGTCCTGATTGAGCGCGCGCAGCCGTTGGATCTTCATCTGACGCTCGTCCGCGCCCGCTCGCCCGCGCCTTCCACCCCCTCACCGCGGCTCGAACCCGCGACCTCTGCTTCGCCCGCAGCTGCGTCGCCGCTGCGCTACGCGGACGAAATGGTCGCGCGGACGCTTTTAAGCGCGAGCGACCGCAGCTGTTGGATCTCCATCTGACGGCGAGCGATCGGGCGGGGGCCTTCACAAAATGCAAGCGGCCGTTTGGGCGGCTGAGATGGCGCCACTGGCGCCATCTTGGCCGTCCATCTTCTGGAAGTTGTAGATGGTGCCACCGATGTCGGATTGACTTGATTTTTGTGTCGTTGGGCTGCGATCGTCGATCCAAATTCATCCATGCGGTCGAATTTATCATCTGAAGTGCGGATTTACACCATCCTGGCCCTTGATCTTCTAGGGTTCCTGGGTCACTTATCTGATGCTACGGATGCCTGATTAGGGCGATCTTGGAGTCGTTGAACTCCAATAGTCGCCCTGATCACATCCATACAGTTGGATCTTTGATCTGAGGCCCTGATAAAATATTTTCCCTATCCAACCACATAAAAGGAGACAATTAACCTCCATTTTATTCAAACTATTCTAAATGCAAGATGATGCATGTAATGCAATATTTATATCATGAAATGCAATCCTATGCTTAAGAACATGCAAAAATAGACCTTTTAAGTAGTGTAATTGTGTTTACATCAGCATCCTATTTCCTATAGAAGCTAGGTTTATAATTACTTTGTTGGCTCCATAGGATTACTTGTTTATTTTATCTTTGTTATTTAGTTGGGTATTCGCTTTGCGAATTCCCGTCTCCTTCGTGGGACAAAATCCTTCTCGTGGAGAGAAGGGGTTGAAGAACGCTACCCTCGTACTTGTAGCGTGGTTGTACTGAGGTTGAATTACCATCGTTTTAAAGTGATTCGGTTAGTGGATTTGATCAACTAGGTTGATCGGAAAATCCTAAATCGAGAGGGTTAGGTGGTGGTTTTCACCCGGTTTGGGTTTCCACCTAAAAATTCTTGTGTACTTGTGTGATTGGTTTTCTTTGGTGAGATTGTTTTATATTTTATTTCTGCATTTATTACGTCACCCTCTCCTGGTAGGGCCGGAAACTCTCAATACTTGTATAAAATCATTTCTTTACATCAAAAAAGAATACTAAAATAAGAACCTGACAATCCAAGAAAAGGCACTATATAAGGCCACCATATATACATCTTTTTCTCACCATAAAATTTTCTAATTTAGTAGAATACTAACCTAACTTAGCATCTAAAAGTCTAGAATATATGCATGCTTTACAACATAAGATCTTTTGAACATAGTTTCACAAAAAGTTCAATAGACAAAAAGAAATACAAATAATCTATAGATCTACAAAGCCATTCAAGTAGAAGGGGGCATGTCATCATTGTCATCACGATCTATGGATCTTGAATCTCTATCTCTTGCACTCACCAACTAGAGTTGTGTGAGTAACCTCGAGGTCAGTAACATCCTCATTTGCAACATTATAACATAAAGTCAATAACACTTATATAAAAGTTAAACTATAAATGAAAACAGAATAACATTTAAAAATATATGCAATGTAAAAATTGCTAAGTATAAGTAATTACCTTTCAACATAATAATTAATCACTATATATCCATGTCTACTACATGAAGACCCATGTCTACAACCCTAATGTTCTTGTTTCCTATTATTTAATCACATGCATCTAAGTTGTGGTTGATGTGCATATCTACTTATAACAAATATACTAAGTTTACCTACAATTTATGATTTCTAAGAAAAAATTTAACAGAATTTCCCTTATAATCTAGTGTTTTTCAAAAAGTACCTAATTAGCATAACGATTACAGAAAATATACTTATATTTACATTTACATGATATTCTATGAGAAATAAGTGGGCACACCCTAATACATCACATGCATACAATTATCTATAAGAGAAAAGCAAGTAGGCATACCCCACTACAACAGTTGCATATATCTACCTATCAATCCGCATCCAATTCCAACATTAAGGTTCATGATTAACCTAAGACCTACAATAATAGGATCAAGTGTTACCTTCAAATGCCAGTAGAGCCTCATGTGCAACCTTGGATGCGCCAAAGCCTTGATGATCGAACCTCAACCACAATGACAATATAAGAACCTCAGAGATATAAAAATAATTTATCAAAAGAGAGATGAAAAACTACCAATGGATCATAGAAAATCAATTTTTATTGGAGATCAAGTACATTAGAAGCCAACTTGTTGGATTTAAGAGCCTAATTACATCAATCGGGATGCAATTGTTATATGGTGATGTGGGAATTCATGTTGAAATCTGTGAGATTTGAGAGAGGTGTTTAGTCCCATATGAACAAACCTCTTGGTGGGTGTAAAAGGCTTCTACCTCCCATGACTTATGTAGCAAAGAGTGAGAGGTGGGGCTGGGGACCATGCACGCATGCGCGCGCGCCCCGCCCTGCCCCGACTCCAGCTCGGGCTTGGGCTCGGGCTCGGGTGAGAATCAACTTGGAACTTGGATTCCTTTTGCTATGGATTTTTAATCTCATGATTTTGACTTGGATTGGTTGATCAAAATGTAAATTGGTTGACCAATTGTTTTGGTCGATCAATTGGTTTGGTTGACCAATTAGTAAAGTTTGATCGACCAAATTGTTTTGGTCGATCAATGAACTTAATTGGTCGACCAATTGCCGTGTTTCCACAAAATGGGAATTTCCTTAAATGTCTAGTTGTGGACTCTATGTAAGGGCCACGAGGGGGCTCTCACTTGACACACAACAAGAGTAGAAAATCTATCTCCACTCTCTCTCCCTTCTCTCTCTTTCTTGGTGCGTTCGTTCAACGTAAAATTGGTAGAAAAATCTCCAATCACTTTTATCGATCTTGCACAAGGAGATTGAGAGACCCACGAAAAGTTTTTGGTTGATCAAACCATTAGTTGGTAGATCAATCGATAATTTGGTTGGTAACCAAATTATCTCAGCTTCGTTCTCCTAAGGTAGTTTTCGAGGACGTCCAAGATCGAAGTGCGCTGAATCAATGAGGTGGATCATCGTATCCTAGAAGGAGTTTGTCAGACCTCAATGCACCGATATTGTAGGAGGCGATACCTTCTCAAAGGGAAGTCCTTAATGGGAGCTTCAATCGGAGTAAAATCTAATCCCTTCTTGCTTTGTTTAGTTGTACTATTGCATGTTATTTATTCTTTATTTTATTCTAGATCTTACCAAATCATGTTTGACTTACTTGATTTAATATTTTTGATATATGCGAAAACGTTGGAAATGCATATATTTTTATTTATTTATTTCCTATATGTGTTCTTTTCAATACAACTGACTTGCATCCATATTCTCCTAAATAAGAAACTTCTTGTTTAGAGTATCAGCCTGGTACAAGCCAAATTCTTGATGGTGTACAACAAATCCAATACTTCCTAAAATGCTTCTTGTAATAAAATCAAAATCATAAAATAGCACGAGACATTGATGAAATCAATTCATTTATGTAAATAAAGTATATCAGCTCCAAATGATTAAAAGACAATCATAGATGATTTCCAGCAACAGTGGCATTACATTAAAATAATTTCATCAAAGAATAAATCTGCAGTCCTTAATTCTTTACTATAGATCCTTGGTGGGTGGTAAGCCATGGGGAGGAGAGGAGGAGGGGGGGACGAGGAGGAGGTGGGGGACGGGGAGGAGGATGCCGCAATAGGAGGAGGAGGAGGAGGAGGTGAGGGACGAGGAGGACGAGGAGGAGGGCGAGGAGGACGAGGAGAAGGAGGGGGACAAGGACAAGGTGGAGGAGGCTGGGGAGGAGATGCTGGAGGGTGGTGGGGAGGAGGAAGAGGAGGGTAGCGGGGAGGAGGAGGAGGAGGAGGGGGTGGGGAGGAGGAGGAGGAGGAAGACGAGGGGGAGGAGGAGGGTGGGGAGGAGGAGTTACGTAAGGAGGGCGTAGACAAGTGATAATCGACGACGACGACCGGCGATTGAGGAGGGGCAGTGATGAGGAGGGGCGGTGTCGGAGGGCTCTGCGAGACAAGGAGGGTTGTGCGAAATGTGGGGGAGGAGAGGGCTTTGTGTGGGAGTAGATGGACCGACATTTGCAGTCAGTTATGTTAGAAAACAACAACAAATGTCTAAATTAATTCCAAACTCGCGCCCAAATTTTGGTGGCTTCCATGGGTAAAATTTATCCGCATTTTTACCGTCGCTTTTTACAATAAATGACGACAAATATTTATTACATATTATTTTTTACAAAGGATGGAGGGAGTTAGTTTTAATGATGTATTCACCATCACTTATATAAATAAGTGACGGCAAAAATATTTTTGTCGTCGCAGTGATACTTATTTATTTACATTTATTTACATTATTTATACAAATATACTTATTATACTGTATACTTATATATTATACATATGTATACATATTGTACAACACACACACAGGCATACACACTGAGCTTCAACACTTGGCCATTTTTACGGCTCTCTCATTTCTACTCCTAAACACTTAGATTTTTTTTTAAGGCATGTCTTACACAACCGGTTCAATGTTACTCAACCAAAATTGGGTTTTTTTAATTAGCGAATTGACCTTTCGTAGGATACACAGCACCCATGTAAGTGAAACCAAACTACTACTAAACCCAATTCTCGTTTCATTATTGTGTATTTTATCTGATTCAATGCAGGCCCAACACCAGGCCCACAACAGGCCCAGCACAGTGCATGGCCCCCAGCCCGAGCACTGCTCACAATTCATACTCATATCATATGCTCAGAGGAGAGGTGTATGTAATGGGTATGTTGGCGCCTTGCGCCATAACGATTAACCGGCTAACAACACAAGATCAACTTATATCGCTTCAGCCGTTCAACATCCCATGATGTGGCACCTTTAGTGAGTGCCAAATTGGTGCTGCTTTGTGCGCAGCAACATGTGGATTTCATGATTTTGGCCCTCGATTTGAGGGCCATAAATTAATGTAAATTAAAATTAAATTACATCATTGTAATGCCCTTATATAGGGCTACATAATTATGTAATTAGTTTACATAAATAAGTTATTTACATATATAATAAAATTAGTTAAAAGTGATTGTCTGTACATGTTAAATTATATGTTAATTTGTTAATTAAAGTATAAATTAGTTAATTAATAATACAATTGACCTTATACAGTATTAATGTACATAATAACTTATTTATTACATATTTTAATTATATTTTATAAACTTTATTTTAATTTATATACAATTAAATACATGTTTTAGTTAATTTTACATTTAAACAATTTATAAATACTATAATACATTATAAATACAATATAAATAGGATGAAAATATTTAATATAATATAATACAAATGTACATCATAAAATACTTCAGTATTAGATTAAATTAATATTTTATTTTATTTTAAGTTAGTAATTACTTAATTAACCTAATAACTTAATTATTTACTGTAAATACAAATTAAATTAAATTACAGGTACTATATAGTACATAATATATATATAAATACATATGTACAGTGCTAAGTACAATTATATACATATAGTTAGGTTTATATAATTACTTAGCTTATTATACATTTAAGTTATGTAAATTAATAAATAATTATACAATAAGATTAAATATACAATAAATCATTCTAAATATTTAATTTAATATATAGAATACATATATAATTTAATTATATACATTATGTACATATTATACAATTTATACATATAGCTTAGGTTTAATTTATATATACAAGTATATACATAATATACAAGATATTTTTGGGTGTTTTTGGGATTTTTTTTATCTTTATGGTTTTATAGATTTAGAGGAGATAGGGGATGATAGAGAAAGAATGAGAAGAGAGAGATAGAATTATTTTTGGTGTTTTTCAAGTTTTTATCTTTTATTAAGTTCCAAGGTATACTGAACCATTAGCTGGTATGTTCTACCAAGTCGGGGATTTAGATTACTTTGAAACTTTGCATACACCTAAGGAATTGCGTGATCTTACTCAAGATAGGTTTATTTTATTTTTTTTGAAATTTTTTTAAGATTTTTATTTATTTACAAAGTTCTCACAAGTTAGGCCTCGTAGAGTTTTAACCTTAGAACCTAAGGCCTAAAATTGAATTCTACGTGCTGGAAATGCAACTTAAACACTCATAAATGACCTACACACAATATGAAAGTGTTAAAATAATTAAACATGATTTTCACTTTTGATTCATTTCAAAACAAAATTTGGACTGTTGATGACATTGAAATATAGCTGACAACAAAATCAAACATGGATTACAAGCTATTCTTTTTTAGTTTAAATACAAATTCTAGTACATGAATGCTTGGTCCAAATTCTAACAGTACACAACATATCAGCTACATCATTTCTCAAAATCCCAACTCAAATCCTCTCATTCAGACCAACTACTATCACAACTCAGCAGCCAAGAGCTGTTATTTTTAACAACTTATCCTACTGCATTTTCTGCTAAGACCAGCAGCCAGGAACTTCCAATAGCTACTGCTACTGTGCTGCTACAAAAGAAATCCAGCAGCAACTGTTGCTATGTGGCTTGGTTAAAAATTAGACCTAATAGGTCTTGATTGAACAACAACCATTCAGGTCCAACATTGAAAATCCATTTCATTCATAAATCTATCAAAATTAGAAAAAATTCAAATCAAGCCAGAGCAGCTACTGCTACTCTTAAATCTCACTTAGATCTGATTCCACATCAAAAATCCATATTGTAGGTGTTGAAAATATTCCCAAGAAGATTTGGAAATCAATTTATACCCAATTGAAAATCACAAACTCTAGAACCCTGATATGATTCTCACTCACACTATAGACAGTGTGAACATGAAAATCAAATTAGGACTTCAAATCCTTGTGAAACCAATTCTGAATCTTCATTAGGATCTTTTAAATCTTATTCAAGCCTCCCTTATCATATTGGAATCATTTTTGCATTGAGAAACAATGTCACCGAGATTGGGCTTTCACTTTGGATCCACTTAGGTGATTTGATCACCTAGAGTTTCTTAACATTAACAGTCAGTGTTTAGTACCTCAAGGCGAATCTAGATAACCAAATGGGTCATTGCTAAGGCCTCATCTTAGTGAATATGAGATTCCTTGGCCATGACTACCCAAAATAATGCTCTCATTGGGCATATGCTCCTTTGAGAAAAAATCTCTATCAAAACATATTCAAATTCATCACAATATACCCAATTGAGCAAATCTGAACTCAAATCACTCGATTAAATTCATTTAAAACCAATTTGACTCCAAATCATGAGATCGTGCATGAAAATCAAATATGACAAAATCGAGCAACTCAAGACAATCAAATCAGATCGGGGGATCTTTGTGAATTGATGGAGTGAATGGGAGACCCCCCAGGTGGATTTTAGGTGCAAATTCAGATCTAGAAGCCAAGGCTTTCGATTTGAATTTGACCTTAGTGGATGGGTGGATTGCAAATTAAATTATTGAGGAAATCAGAAAATGCGAGTGATGAGATGATTAGGGAGATTAATGGATCGAAATGGTTGTAGAAAAACACCTCTTTGATATGAATTGATCAAAGAGGGCGAGATTGGATCTAGGCTACTCTACTCCTACCTTACACTAAATCACCACTGAATTTGATTTCTAATCTACTCCTACTGATCTAAATTACACTAACTACGCTAAAACTAATCTAGAAAGCAGGAAAACTACTCTACGATAGAGGAATGAGACTCTCCTAGATCCCAAGCCGACAGCTAAAGAGGAAGAAAGGGGGGAGATCTCCAGCTAGTGAAGAGCCCTCTAGTGGAGCTCCAGGGTCATCCTCTAGCATATGTCATCCCTAGCAGCGAGGAGGAGTTGGAGGTGAAAAACCACACCTTTGTCATAGGCGTGGTGAGTGAAAGGGTTAGGAGTGCTAGAGAGGGAAGAATGGATCGACTCAAGAGGTGTAGTAGGGAGTCAATGGTGCGCGTAGGTGGATGGGTAGCTACTTAAGTAGACTTTGGAGTGAGCATGATCACCATGGAAGTGCGATTAAGCTCCAAGGGCTTGGATGGTGGATGCTTGGTTCAGAGGAGGGCACAGGTGTTCAAATTGAATCTCAGCCGCTAGATCAGATCTGGGGAGGATGGTGAACCTATGTGCAATCACGCAGGAAGATTGATCGAGGAGTTTCCCTTGGATGATGGGTACATGCAATGGACGGTCATGATTGCTCATGTTCTTGCAAGCTACAATGAAAGTGCGCCCATAGGTCTAATGGTGATTTTGCATGGAAGTCCAAATGGGCGAAGGGGTAGAGAATTTTGGAAGAAACTCATAAGTGAGAGTAATGAGTGCAGCGTAGTCCTTGGAATTTTCAAATAGGTCCCTAGTGGCTATCAAATAGGTCCTTAGAAGTTTTAAACGTGAAGAAATGTGAATGACCTAAGGACCTAAGTGAAAAACTATTAATGCAAGGTCCTAATAATCTCCAAATGCTACCAAGTTTTTATTAAAGCCTAATTGAACATTTATGAAGTCAAATTCTCTTTCAATTTGATCTTTTGAACCCAAATATGTGTTCAATTTGTAAATTGATCATTAATTTGTATTAATGAACAGAATATCTCATTTTATGACCTAAATTCACGATTTTAGCACAAATTTGTTGTTTTAGGTCATTTCTGTTATTTCCCACACTTAACCCATTCCATATGTTAATTTTGTAGTGTTTAACCTAGTTTCTAGCTTAACTTGGGCATTTTAGCTATGATAAGCCACACCTCATCATCAACCCCTACGGTCGTGCCTTATCATAGGTAGGCAGCGCTATAGTAGGCAGGAGGAGCTAGAGCTCGAGCGAGGGGGGCCAGTTGGCCCTTGCTACAACTCATCCCCATTCTCCTCCACCTACGAGCAATGACTACGGCTCCTAATTGTGCTTCACCTGCTGTGAGCATCAGCAGTAGCCATCCTACCCCCACTCTACCTCCATCCGACTAGAAATCCACCCGGCCAACCTCCCCGTTTGGCCCCCATTTGGCTGGGGCTCCTTCCAACAAGTTTTCTCCTCACCAAATGAATCTACCCACCACGACCCCACTTGAGGTCGAGTGGCAGAGAATCCAAGGATAAGCGGTATAGACCATCTGCCTAAAGGCACTAGCTAAGCCTTGAGGTAACTGGCTACCTTCCTCTTCCAACTCATTATCTCAACCTTTAGATGGCAAAAATTAGCCCCATTTTCAACAGGATGGTCTTCTTTCACAAAAAAAAGGGGGGCGAGGAGAATATACAAGTTCAATGAGCCCTTCAACAGCCAAACAATGCTTCACGCATCCCTCCCATGCAAAGATAAGTAAAATTTTTCTATTTCATAAAATAGATGTTTGCCTTTACAAAATTTATATTATTTATACCACTCATCTCCTCACCCGCTTGCGAACTAGTACATGCCGAGACTGAAAAACCCTCTCACATTCCGCACAACTGCATGCCACCTACACGGGACAGGCTGCCAGTGGGTACATCAGCTAGAGCGGACCCTAGGCCCTCTGTAAGTGTCGGCAACATGCGAGGAACCTTGGCATGCTATTGTGAGTTACCCCTTAAGGACCTGAGGAGTGCCTAGGTAGTATAGTATCGCTAGCGCGACCAGTGGGTCAAGATCAAATTCGAAGTCGGGAGTTGAATTCTCACACTTTCATTTGTGACTTATATTTTACTAATCACATGCTTGTGCAAAAGATAGTTCACAAACAACCCCTACCAAAAGGCAAGCAGGAGCAATGAAGCACTTTTCCCCCGGCACTACCGAGCGATAGCTGATAAGGGTAACCTCTGTGCGAGGGTAAAAAAGAGAAGAAAAAAATACTCTCACAATCAACACGGCCACACTACGAGAGTGTGGGCAACTGATAAGGGAAGAAATTGCCCTCGCAAAATAAGTTCAATTGGCTTTTGACCATTCTAGCCCAACCTACTTGGACTTGGTTCATGCGAGAATGTGAAGAGGTGCAGACCATCAAGTAGTTACAAGTCAACGCAATAACTATGGCCCATTATCTCTCCATAACTCCCCATTATATCCTATTACTCCCCATAACTCTAGCGGTTACATATTACAAAAAATGTAACAGCCAACATTTGTATTCTATAAATATCTCACACCTATATGGTGGGTGGGGGGGGGGGGGGGGGGGGGGGGGGGGGGGGGGGAACCCAATGGGGGCAATCAAAAAGAGCCTACGGCTCACCATTACTTGTATCATTCCTATCTATAGTGGATATTGAAGGTTAGAACTCCTTCGCAGACGTACACCTATCAAGGGTGAAACTTGGTCAACAATTTCTTGTGTTCATGTGTGTGATTACAAATTTCTATATTTTTGTAGTTATGTTACATTTCCTGCGTATATAAATTCTTTGATGACCCTCAGCGGCCTCGACGATGGCCTCCGAGACCCATCACTCCCCTTATCAACATGCATATTTTTCTCCCCCTTTTGTAATCAACAAAAAGATATGTAACAAATTAAACAAGTGATATTTTATCAACCATATTTAAACAAGTGATATTCTATGAAGCATATCTAAGTGTCATTTTTCTCTCCCTTTTTCAAGTGATATTCTATCAATGATTCTAAAGCATAAGCATTATGTGAAAGAAATGAGACAATATGAACTAAATAGTAAGAATGTGCATCATAATGCCAAGCTATTCATGTTCATCATAATAGAAAAGTAATCAAGTCCATAAAAAGCTAATCAAATCCTCGACAACGAAAATCCAATCAAGTCCATGACACTAAAAATCTAATCAAATCCTTGCCTCAACCCAAAAATATCAAGGTACCTTTAGCTCACACAACATAAATATCGAGGTAGCTTTGACTCACACAACATTGTGCAGGCACACTCTTACAGTGTCTTATTCTTTCATTCAACAACTCTATTTTGAGAAGCGACTCTAGGAAATGCAAATCTCTACTTGATCCCAAATTTGCATTCTAGATATCACATATCCTTTCTCAGTTTGAATCCTCTTGGTAAGTTTGCTAAATTACTCAAAAGTCAAATTTTTAGATCAAAGAACAAGTATTCAAGTGAATTGACTAAAGTCATTAATAATAACAAGACAATAGCGACGCCAACTTAGGCTCTCGGACTTGGTTGACTTGAATCAATCTAGCTGAAATAACTCCAAAGGTCTTGAAGTGCTGACTAAATTTTTAGCCTTAAACAAAGCTTTATGAAGTTTTCTCAATTCACAAGATTCGTAAATATTCATCTTTTTAAAGGTTATTTTAGGTAGTCCCTTGACTAAGTCATGTTTCAAAAGCTTATTAATGTTCTTCATGTAAACAAGTCTCAATCTTCTATGCCATAGTGTTGACTCATCATTCGATACAACCAAACAATCAAAGATGTTGTATTTGTCAAAGTCAATAATATAGATATCTTTAAAACTTAAACCTCTCATTAGGGTTTCTTTTGAGGTCTTGTCCTTGATTTTAAAACCGTTGGAAGTAAATTTTACTTCAAACCCTTTATTGCAAATTTGACTAATGCTTAATAGATTATACTTGAGTCCTTTAACAAGATGAACATTATCAAAAGAGGTTTGAGAATTACTAATTCGATCAGTCCCAATAATATGACTCTTGTAGTTGTTCCCAAAGTAACTATACCACCTTCCTTGTGGTTGACTACGAGGATGTGTCCTCTTGTCATGTACTTGGAACACCTTTTGTCCATAACCCACCTTCTTTTGCAGTGTGCCGACATTTTTGAAAAGTTTTAAGCAGGGAAGCTCATACACATGGCACCCATCCATTATGACCAGAGAGGGTCCTAACAAACTCAAGGTTGATATTACGAACTTGATATAACCAATCTTTATGTTTTATTTTGTCCTCCTAAATGTACCCCTTACAAAACAAGATTTCTTTCGGTACCCATTTTTTCTCCTTTGGTTCAATTTTGTCAGTGTGTTGTGTTCAATAATGTATGTCATCGGGCATATATAATTCTTCTACCTTTTATCTAATAAATCTTTGTGTGTTTCTTTGTGCCTTAGAACTACTCGCTTCATGATCATTCTTAGGAAGGTACGCTAACCTAAATTTAGTGTTCTAGGTGTGAGTGCCCAATAGGTTTTCCAGGTTCACTTTTCCTTTAGTAAACTTGGCTAAGTCATCTATAAGAGAAATAGATTTTTCTTTAAATTTTCCTATGTCAATTTCAAGAGAGTTAACGCGTGTGTTTTAATGAGGTGATCTCTCCAAGCAAATCCTAATTCTATTTGTTCTACTTTGTGCTTATGAGTAGTTGAAACTTCTAAATCTTTTTTTAACTTCTTGTTTCTAGGTTTTAGTGCTTTAGTTAGATCATGCAGCTCATAAAATGCTTTTAAAAGTTCATCAAAAGAAAAAGAGGATACCTCATCCTCGAGAGCCATGAGTACGAGGAGTGCTTCTTTACTTGAGGTGTTTTCCTAGACTTCTTCAGAGCTTGAATCTGAATTGTACCATGTTGCTTGTGGAGCCTTTTTTTTCCCTTGTCTTCTGGGTGGCTTCTTGGACTTTCTCTTTTCTGCTTCCTTTTAAAGCAAGGGACAATCCTTCCTGATATGTCCCTTCTTTTTAAAGTTGTAGCAAATGATCGGTTCTTCACGAGTTTCTTCCTTCTTTCTCCAATTCTTCTTGTTCTTGAGGAATTTCCTAAATATTTGTGAGAGTATAGCTATATCATCATTATTTTCATCATCAGATTCCTCGTAATCAGTGTTGGGTTTGAGGGTGAGATCTTTCTTTTTCTTTCCTTCATTTTCTTATTCCTTCATGTGTTCAAGTTGAACCTCACATGCCATCAAGCTGCCAGTCAAATCATCTGGTTGAAGCTTTGTGAGGTCTTTAGATTCTTGGATCACCATTGTCTTGGTTTCCCAATAACTAGTTAGTGATTGGAGTATCTTCCATATTAGTGCTTCATTCCTCATGTCTTGATCCAAGTTCTTTAATGAGTTTACAATGCCTGTAAATCTCGTGTACAACCCCTTTATAGTTTCACCCTTCTTCATCTTGAAAAGCTCGTACTTTTGAATTAGTAAATTGACATGACTTTCCTTTACCTTTAATGTTCCCTCGTAAGTAACTTCAAGGGTATTCTAGTTCTCGTAAGCACTTTTGCAGGTGGAGACTATTGAATTCCTCCTTTGAGAGTTCACAAAAGATGGCGTTCATAGCTTTGGCATTGTAGGTGGTCATCTTCTTTTCTTCTGTCGTTATCTCAACTCCAGCTTCCTCTTTGATCTCATGTATTTGGAGACAACAACGTCCCATACTTCATAATCCATGGATTCTAGAAAGATCTGCCTACGAGGTTTCTAATAGCCATAATTTGTCCCATCAAATAGAGTTGATCATATTGTGGATTGACCCCTTAGCGTAGACTTCAACCATTGCAACGGATGAGAGTGACTTTGTCCTTTGCGCGAATCGACTCTAATACCAAATGAAAGTATCTGTAGAATCTAAATGTCTACACTAGATGGGGGTGAATAGTGTACAATAAAAAAATTTGATAATATCAAGCCACAAATCAAACCACAAAATGAGACAAGTACAGCTTGATTTATAGTGGAAATACTTTCAGGTAAAAATCACTATCTAAGCCTTTCATCTTAGGATATTTTTGACTAGGCTAAAGCTAGTCAATCCTCTTCTTAAGGCATGGAGTGACATTCTTTGAAGGAAGAGCATTGGAAAAGGGTGCGAAAGCATGAGAGTTTTTTGAAATGTGAGAGAGAAAGAGAGTTGAAGCACTTTTTCTCTTGAAATAGCTTTTTGAGTTGTATTGTGAAATGACTATCGTTTAGCTATATTTATAAGTAAAACATAGTCAATTTAGGAAGTTTAAAAAATATCTTTCAAGCCATATTGATCAATCAATTTTATTTATTAGTCGATCAATTTGATATTTGATCAATCAATCATCTTTGTTGATCAATTAAATGTACTTTTGGTTGATCTATTTGCGTGAAAAATAAATTTGAATTTGGATCCATTTTGTCGATCATTTTACTTATATTGATCGATCAATTGAGTTGATTAATCAATTCTATAATTTTGGTTGATCAATTATCTTTTATACTTAGTCACATAATGATTTGAATCGAATAATTTGCGACTTAGTAAAACCTGAAATCATTTCTAAGGTTCCTTACAAAAATTCTTAACTCAAAAGACTAAAGTAAAAAATTACATTGACATTTTATGAAAATCTTCACTTTGATCCTTGTGGAGGATGATTCACTTTGATTTGTGCAAGTGTGATATCAAAAGATTAGTTTACAATAAAACATAATTTGGTTTCATCAAAATAAGAGTCTCAACAGCTCGTACCTCTAGCATGGCTTTAATGGTCACCCTATTCCAAGTAATAGAGGGATCCACTCTCCTATCTAATTTCAACCTCATTGATCATTGAGCTTATCTCTATGGGTTCCCCTTGTGGCTAACTCCACAAGGTGGAAAAGTCTAAAATTACCCTCAAGTAACCTTGGAACTATAGGGCAAGCCTTGGGATTAAATGCCACAACCCAACTATGGATTACCCTCCTTATCAGAAGTTTAACTCCATCATCAGACTTCCATACCTTCTTTATCAGATGTCTAATAACTTTATTAGATGTCTAATATAGCTTAATTAGACGTCCAACACTATCATTGGACATCCAGATCACCCTTTGAACTTGTAGACATAGGGTCAAACTTGTGTTAGGAGCCATCTAGGACTTTCTATCTCCCAGTCCTTGATTGGACACCTAGCCTTCTTGTTGGACATTCAGGGCTCCCTTTCTAGACGTTTAATCACCAAATTAGATGTCCCCTAGAAACGAGTTAGGTACTCCTCTCCTTACCTACTCCATTAGATGTCTAGACTTTAGTTTGGATGTCTAGAGCCCTTTCTAGACATCTAGTCCTTTGGTCAAACTTCCGATGGCCAAAACCCTTCAATTCCAAAATATCACTAGTCTCGAATTGGATGTCTAATGTGGCTACATAAGATGTCTAACCAAAAAATCAGATGTCCCCTCAAGGTGTCTGTCCTCAAATTTTGTTGCATTATTAATGTATGTGACTTCCTTCCTAATTCTAACCATTCAAAGCCTTTCTAAGAACAGGACCACACATCTTAACCCCTTAGCAATTAAAGTTAAACTTGTTAACCCCATTCTAAACTTAGGATTGAAATATGGCCTCATTTAATCACGCATGCAAGCACATAGTCCATCGTACACATGTCCAAACTTCTCTACTTAACTAAGAAATTAGATTTGAGTTTAGATTAACATCCTAATTGACATTAGGGTCCAATTTAACGTGCACGCAGTGATTTGGATAATCAGTTCATCACAGAGTTGATTTGGCTACTTCGCCACTCATTTGTCCCATTCCCATGTTCTTCACCTCATTGATTCAACACACCCAAACCATCACGGTGTGCTGCACTCTAATCCTTTATGGAAGGATTCAAGAGGGATCAACAAGGAGTAAAATGCCCTACTTGATGGTTCCCTGCAAGTTGTTGTTGCTCCTCTTCTCCTTTCTCTTCTTGCCATGATCTCTAGCTGCCCCCCAAGGCAGCAACAATTCTTGCAATTTGCTCCTCCTTAAGGATAGAATTTAGGTGGAATGGAGAGACCTTCTCCTGTTCTCAACTTCCTGCAGGAGATGGTCCATCTCTAGCTCTTCGCTCTTCCTTCTTCCATGACAATGGAGGCCGATGGGTTGATAGTGGTAGAAGTTATCTCCTCCTCCCCCCAAAGGATATGGATGTTAGGGAGATAATGTTGGAAATTAAATGGGGATAAGTGAGGCATCGTAGGGGTGAGGGTGTATATAAGATATGAAAAAAACTTGTAAATTATCCTTCCTTATTCTCCTCTTTACTTCCACCTCACCCAAACAACTCTCTTTTGCCTCCAAGTCCTCCCCCAAGGCAATTTCACCTCCCACTTAAGCTTTTATCCTTGATAACCCTTAGACCCTTTACTAAACATTCTTAGGCTTCTAATTTCATAGCATAAGTAAGTGAGACCATTATTCTTATTAAATGATTAATTTCTTTCTATACGCTCATAACCCTTAATTAGTGGATAATTAACAACGACATCTCATAGACGACGAATTTGACTTGGGAGAGGTATATTCAAACTATTTGAAGATAAGGGGGAGGGGGCGACGTGGAGAGTACACTAGCCCATTAGTCATTCCAATGACCTCATTAGAGCTCACTTGAATATGGTTTAACTACCTTCCTGTGCATCGAGAGAGAGAGAGAGAGAGAGGAATGGTGGGCCAAGAGAGAGAGGGAGGAAATATTGTGATATCTTTCAAGTTTTCGAAAAAAGAAATTATATGATGTGAGATGAGATGAGTGATTAGCCCATAGTTGTGGGCTATTTAAGTATTTAAATGCCTAAACATTAGGATAATTCTAACATTTATTTAGCATAAATTAGGATGTAAATAGATTAATTCATATTTTTAATTTAATTACATAATCCATGCATTGCATTCATATTTTAAGTGCATTTAAAATTAGCTTAGAATGCCATTCATCTAATTAGTTAACTAATTAAGTACATTATTTTAGTTAACATAAAACTTGAGGGTTTGTATATAAATAACCATAATATTTTA
Source organism: Thalassia testudinum (assembly GCA_037157565.1). NCBI lineage: Eukaryota > Viridiplantae > Streptophyta > Magnoliopsida > Alismatales > Hydrocharitaceae > Thalassia > Thalassia testudinum. The sequence continues at coordinate 156,377,368 of JAZHRO010000031.1, forward strand.
ATAATATCCTTTATTCTTCTTCTTCTCAGCAACAGCTCGGCTGCCGCTGCAACGCCTCCGGCCTCACTAAAAGCACATTCATGGATCGGCGGAGAAGGTGGATCTGCTCCCGCCTCTCCATTCAAATTTGTGCAGGCCGCTACAAAAGGAGGAGAGAGGATGCTGAGCGAGGCAGGCCTCCGCCACCGACCCACCACTGTGCAGAGAAAACTTCTCTCTTCCACTCCATACCGTCGGCCTCTACTGTGGCGGCGAGTCTCCACCACCGTGGGCGTGTGGTGTGACAGGCCACACCGCCATCCGGAGCTCGTCCGCATCACTGTGAGCACCTTAGCATGCATCTCCCTCGCCGTCGTCACCAACCACCCTCGTCGTCGTCGCCAACCACCACCACCGCAACAACCGTCAGCCACCCTTTCAGTAACTTAAGACGTCCGGGAAATTTCCCGGACGTCTGAAGTTACCCGCTCACTTCCACCGCACACGTCTGAAGTCGCCTGCAGACCCTCTCCTGCGCCTGCAGAACCTTCAGCTCAACCCGTGCCCATCAACCTTCAGCTCAACCGCACCCTCCAACCACGCACGCCCTCCTCAACCGCGCCCATCTCCACGCGCTCACCGGCTGCAGCGCTCTCCAGTCGCCTGCAGACCCGCGCAACCATTCTCCCGCGCCTGCAGACTCGTCCAACCGCGCCTGCAGAACTTCACCCGCTCCCACCCCCGCACCTGCAGATCAGCACACAGCTACAGAACGCCAACCGCTCTTCCCCGCGCCTGCAGATCAGCGCTCACCACAACTGCAGACACCTTCGCCCGCATGCCCGCCACCAGCAGCAGCCACCCGCGCACAGCTGCAGTCCAACCACGCACGCCCTCCTCAACCGCGCCTGCACCCTCCAACCGTGCCTATCTCCACGCGCTCACCGGCTGCAGCCCTCTCCATGCGCCTGCAGACCCGCGCACAGCTGTAGACCAGCCCAACCACGCCCGCGCTTGCAGAACCACCTGCAGCATCCTCTTCCTCGCGCCTGCAGACCAGCGCCCACCCTTCCCCGCGCCTGCGCTCCCGTGCCCACGCCAGCCGCAGTAGCGCCCACGCCAACAGCAGCAGCCACCCCCGCAGCAGCAGCGCACGAGCAGATCTCACGCCAACAGCCGTGCAATTTCATCGGCTGCAGCACCTCCGCCGGAGCTCATCCGGCCACCTCCGGCCGCCGCACGACTCGCCGTCACCACCGATTCGAAGCTCTTGGTCCAAGGGACCTCCTCCGAGCTTCCCGTGCCCGACCATCCGCTCCTCGTCACGCAAGACAAAGGGAAAAAATTCCCCTGTTTTGCTACAGTAAACCATCAATTAAAAATTACATTTTCTGCCATTGCCACTTTTTAATGATATTTTATTGATTCTGCATTACGGAAAATATCCTCTAGTTTCTCATAATTGCCATTTCAGCATTGTTTCTTGCTTAAACCTTAATCTAAAGGCAATCTTGGCTTGATTCTTATCCAAACTAACTACGAACGAACGTTTTTAATTGGTGCAAATTTTAATACGTCATTGCCTCCCTGTGGATACGACCCGCTCCTCTGCGAGTGGTTATTTCTTGTTAAATATTGATTAATCGATTTTTTCACCACATTAAACTACAAACGACTTTAAAGCGAAAGATCAACCAGTCAAATGGCGCCGTTGCCGGGGAGGCAACAGACGCAATAATTTAGCCTAATTTTATTTTGATTATTTGTCAATTGCACAGAGATTTGACCATCTATTATTTTCTTTTCTGTGCGAGAAATTTTGTGCAAGAATCAGCCTGTGTGAGAGGCGACCCTTGACGTCGCCAGACGAGAAGTGGACAAGCAATTTTGAAAGGAGGAGAAGGACGAGGACGCGACGGACACCATTGTATTTAATCGCTAATTTAATTAGAATAGAATTAAGACTGTAGACTTAATTTTTCATTGCAGATAGTTTGAAACCCTTGTTCTGGGACGTATTTTGAGGGGTTTGTTCCCCGATTTTGTTTTGGGCCCGTGTTGGGTAATTTTTGGGAGTCTGTTCCCTTTTCTTTAGATTTAGGTTTATTTTTTTTATTATTACTTTTATTTGCTTGTGCATAATTAGTTCTAAAAAAAATAGAAAAAGAAAAAAATGAGCTGCCTGCCCTAGGACGAACCATTTAGGTTTATATGAGCAGCCTCTAGATTTACTTTTCTGCATTGCGTTCATTTTTGCATTGAAGATCGCTGGAGGCAAGGTACGTATTCTCTTACTTTGCATCCTATTTTTGATCACGCATTACATTTGGGATTTAATGCGAAGACCACCTAATCTGTACTGAATAAATCTAACAAGTGGTCACATTTTCTTAGAAAAAGGACTAATCAAAGGAAGGACATTTTAAAAACCAAGGATTTGATTTTCAAACTTGGCGTGCGATTCAAAGTTCAAAATCTTTGACGGTGTATGCACACTTATTTCACTTGCACCACGGCACGCTTCTAGACACTCCTTAGGTTTGGAAATACTAGGACAAGAGCCCTCCTTTCGTTGGATTCTGAAGTGTTCGGAACTTGAGATCAAAGGTTTTGTAAATCCAAAGAGGGGATACCCTGTCACGGATTTTTGGGGGTAGTTGAGGAGCACCGCGAAAGCACAGCTTCAAAGGAAGGCTTAGGCCTACTTGCATCCCTCAATCTTCCGTCTTTGGATTTACTTGACCATTTGAGATTTAGGGAAGAACACCTAAGCTCCAACTAGGTCTTCTTAGGCGAACCGTAGGTTGACAATAGGCGCGTAATTGATTGGGCAAATTGTATTGTCACCTGCAATCTGACTTAAAATCAAAAGCCTAAATTGGGAAAGACCTAAAAGGTCCTTTTTAAATTGTGTTTTGCTTGGGGAATTCTGATTGAAGTGTGAGTTAGAATGGACCACATTGCTTTTCATCCTTTCACATCTTGCCCACACCCTCACCCCCACTCTGCATCCTTCATTCCCAGACGCCGAGATGGTCCATTCCTTGATGGACGTAATGACAATCATTGGGATCCATTTTACTCCTATTATAGGAGTAATGGCCTGGTTAAGCCCCAAATCAGTGAGCAGAGCCTAGGAGCGGGATTTGCTTTACCCAATATCCCACATACCAAAGAAATACCCAACCCACCCTCCTTGAAAAAGTATTATGGTTGGACAAACACTCCTGGGTACTATGAGCCTGAGCCTGACTTCTCTCATGATAGAAATGACCTCTCCTCTTTGAAGATGGAAATACAGAAAATACAAAACGAAATGAGTGAATTGTTAGGAGAATCTTTGAGAGCAGGCCAACAAGAAAGAGATGAAATTAGCCACCCAATCTACCCCATTGAGGATGACATACACCCCTCTACAATAGATGCATCTCCCGTGGGAGAGCTACACTTTAAGTTGGAGGGAAATTCTAGGGAGAATAGCTACTTTTCGAGAATCGATTTTGAAACCTTCCCATTAGATAACAATTCCTTGAGCGATCTACACTTTAGGTGGGAGGAAAATACACATGACAGTAGCTATGCATTGGATGAAGAAAGGTGGCAACCCGAGGAAGATGATGATAAGGATGAGTATCCACCTGAATTATATTGGAGTCAAAAGAAGGGAATGATGGTACCATTGGAAGACCTCGACCCAGATGATAGTATTTTCGTGACATTTGATGAAGTGGGTCAAAGTCAAGTTGTTAATCCTACCCTCCCTTTTGATCACGATATGGAACTCAAACCCACCCTTAGGGAACCTAACCCTAAAGAAATTGACATATCTGAGGAGTCTGATGTTACCAGTGTAAACCATTTACCTCAGATAGAGCACCCTAGGGGATCTGCTAAGATATTAAATAATTCTAGACCTCGGGTACATGATGAATTGTGTGATGAGGAGGAGGACGAATTATATGAGGAACCTACATTCAAGATTTGGAGTGACACTAAGGGTGATTATGTTTTATTTGAAGAGTTAGCCCCTAAGGATGTCACAAATTTGACCAAATTAGGTTTCCTTAGCACACCCATTGATGATATTTCTCCTCATGATAAAATGATGGAAAATTTGGAAGCAATTTCTAAGATTTATGTGGATTCACATATAGACTCCGGGGAAGATTTGAGTAAAGAACAAAAACCCGGGGATGACATTGATAGGATAATCCCTAGATCTGTTGCTTCCAACCTGCCTTCATTCACTTCGAAGTCACCCTCTGATTCGCTTATATCTGAAAGCAAAATTGTGACTCCTGATGAAGAGCAGGAAGATCCATGTGATGGTGCAAGGAATGCTAGGGATGAAATTGAGGATTTAGAAATAGTGTTTGGGATGGACACCAAGCTGATTAAACCCAACCTAGATCTTATGGCCATCCCACAACATCGTAACTTGGACACCCTAGACGATCCTTGCCTTAGAGAATTGCTCACTTTTGTTCTAACCAGGGGGCATAACAGACCAATATTTCCTGTAATGGAGTATCGGATATGGATTGATGATTTATTTAGTCAGTCCATTACCCTAGGGGTTTATCTCTGTACCATTCCTTCCCCATTCTTTTTGGAGGATCCTTGTCATCCTCCCCCTACCCCTTTGGAGATTGTTTTACTTGTTTATCCTTTAGAACCTCTTCTGGTGACCTGGGAAGATTTCATTCCCATTTTAGTTGGGCGAGCATTTGCTATCGGGATTCATCATCAGCTCGCCAACATCCTAGGTTACCTATTTTCTAGGCCAACATTGCTTTGCTCATTTTTAGGGCCTATTTCTGCAATTCTTGAACCTGATTTGCAGGTTCTTTGGCTATTCAGCCCAGCTCTAACCCAGGTAATATCCTTCTATGCAATGAGGACATTGCAAATTTTAGGCATGGGGGGGTGTACTTGGGGATATACATAGCATAATTGCATACATTTGTACATATATAAAAAAAAGAGAAAAAAAAGGGTTTTGAGCTTAACTGGCTAGATCTTGCAGTCTTAAGCAAATTAGAACTCTAGGGTAGACTAAGTTAATTCTAGGGTCAAACTTTAGAAGCTAAATGAGCTAGTAGCGTTAGACCTTTAGGGTCCTTTGTGGACTTAAAAACTTATGTAGGAGTTAAGTTGCGGACCATTCCTCAAGAGGTTGAGGAAGGGAAGCTAGGGTTTGAGTTAGAAGGTGGGGTAGTACCTGGAGTCTTATTCTACCTTTTGGTTTACGGGTCCTTGTAACCCAGGCATCCAAATTTCACACACTTGGTCTGGTAATCAACTTAATTTCTGTCTTTCTGAAAAGAGATTTGGTTCTCTTAGTTTTGACTTAAGAGAGGCTTGAAAACACATTTTGATTGGAAGAGTTCCCGCCGCAGGAGAGGTGGAGTATATACTCACCTTGAGGATGCGATGATAACATATTACCTCCTCGACAGTTGTCTCTTAGGATATCCATCCTACTGGGGGCATGTAAGTGCATTGCGCGGTTCAGGTACCATGGGCGGCCCTATCTCGAAGTGCCAATTGCCATAGGCCTGAATTCGCTTAAGAAATCCATGGGCGATACTATCTCGAAGTGTCGATTGCCAGGAGTTCTTGGGGTCGTTATGGGCGGTGCTATCTCGAAGCATCGAAAGCCAGGCACCCTTCGAGGTATGGTAATGGGGACAATGAATCCGACACAGACCGTGTTGATAGCTGATCTGAGGTTAGACTTAGAAGAATAATAAAAAAAAAAGTATATATATATATATATATATATAAAAACCTTTAACTCAAATAACTCAGACCAATACACAGGCACGGATGCTTTAATCTCAGGGATCAATAAACTTTAGGGTAGAGTCAGAAATCAGGGAAACTTGTGCCTGCAACTTGTCTTTAGCCAACCTAGTCTGTAACTTAGCAACTACTTAGGAACCTTTGGTCTAGAGCCTGAACTTAATATGCTTCTGAAGGAAGACTAAGTGAGTTGACTAGTCTACTTAGAGTGCTAGGTTTCGCTTAATTTTGCTAGGGACTAGCAAAAACTAGGCATGGGGGTATTTGATTAGCCCATAGTTGTGGGCTATTTAAGTATTTAAATGCCTAAACATTAGGATAATTCTAACATTTATTTAGCATAAATTAGGATGTAAATAGATTAATTCATATTTTTAATTTAATTACATAATCCATGCATTGCATTCATATTTTAAGTGCATTTAGAATTAGTTTAGAATGCCATTCATCTAATTAGTTAACTAATTAAGTACATTATTTTAGTTAACATAAAACTTGAGGGTTTGTATATAAATAACCATAATATTTTAATAATATCCTTTATTCTTCTTCTTCTCAGCAACGGCTCGACTGCCGCTGCAACGCCTCCGGCCTCACTAAAAGCGCATTCATGGATCGGCGGAGAAGGTGGATCTGCTCCCGCCTCTCCATTCAAATTTGTGCAGGCCGCTACAAAAGGAGGAGAGAGGATGCTGAGCGAGGCAGGCCTCCGCCACCGACCCACCACTGTGCAGAGAAAACTTCTCTCTTCCACTCCATACCGTCGGCCTCTACTGTGGCGGCGAGTCTCCACCACCGTGGGCGTGTGGTGTGACAGGCCACACCGCCATCCGGAGCTCGTCCGCATCACTGTGAGCACCTTAGCGTGCATCTCCCTCGCCGTCGTCGCCAACCACCCTCGCCGTCGTCGCCAACCACCACCACCGCAACAACCGTCAGCCACCCTTTTAGTAACTTAAGACGTCCGGGAAATTTCCCGGACGTCTGAAGTTACCCGCTCACTTCCACCGCACACGTCTGAAGTCGCCTGCAGACCCTCTCCCGCGCCTGCAGAACCTTCAACTCAACCCGCGCCCATCAACCTTCAGCTCAACCGCGCCTGCACCCTCCAACCACGCACGCCCTCCTCAACCGCGCCCATCTCCACGCGCTCACCGGCTGCAGCGCTCTCCAATCGCCTGCAGACCCGCGTAACCATTCTCCCGCGCCTGCAGACTCGTCCAACCGCGCCTGCAGAACTTCACCCGCTCCCACCCCCGCACCTGTAGATCAGCACACAGCTGTAGAACGCCAACCGCTCTTCCCCGCGCCTGCAGATCAGTGCTCACCACAACTGCAGACACCTTCGCCCGCGCGCCCGCCACCAGCAGCAGCCACCCGCGCACAGCTGCAGTCCAACCACGCACGCCCTCCTCAACCGCGCCTGCACCCTCCAACCACGCCCATCTCCACACGCTCACCGGCTGCAGCCCTCTCCATGCGCCTGCAGACCCGCGCACAGCTGCAAACCAGCCCAACCACGCCCGCGCTTGCAGAACCGCCTGCAGCATCCTCTTCCCCACGCCTACAGACCAGCGCCCGCCCTTCCCCGCACCTGCGCTCCCGTGCCCACGCCAGCCGCAGCAGCGCCCACGCCAACAGCAGCAGCCACCCCCGCAGCAGCAGCGCGCGAGCAGATCTCACGCCAACAGCCACGCAAGCTCACCAGCTGCAGCACCTCCACCGGAGCTCGTCCGGCCAGCTCCGGCCGCCGCGCGACTCGCCGCCACCACCGATTCGAAGCTCTTGGTCCAAAGGACTTCCTCCGAGCTTCTCGTGCCCGGCCATCCGCCTCTTGTCGCGCAAGACAAAGGGGAAAAATTCCCCTGTTTTGCTACAGTAAACCATCAATTAGAAATTATATTTTCTGCCATTGCCACTTTTTAATGATATTTTATTGATTCTGCATTGCGGAAAATATCCTCTAGTTTCTCATAATTGCCATTTCGGCATTGTTTCTTGCTTAAACCTTAATCTAAAGGCAATCTTGGCTTGATTCTTGTCCAAACTAACTACGAATGAACGTTTTTAATTGGTGTGAATTTTAATACGTCATTGCCTCCCTGTGGATACGACCCGCTCCTCTACAAGTGGTTATTTCTTGTTAAATATTGATTAGTCAATTTTTTCACCACATTAAACTACAAACGACTTTAAAGCGAAAGATCGACCAGTCAATGAGTAATTAGGAATACGAAGCTTGAGGCAATAATTTAACTTTACTACTTTACAATTGTATTTGGGATACCTATCCACCACTGTTTAAGCACACTTGGCCTCATAAGAAAGATTAGGTCTTGACATCCAAATGGAGGCCTAATTGGATGTAGTGTGATGAGTTTATTGGCATCATTTGATCTTCAATCAGCGAAATGGCGGTCTCGAGAGAAACACGTGACATATAAGCTCGGCCTTCACCTCCTCAGCTCCGAGGAGAAAGGGAAAAGTAATAGATCCCATCCCATCCCAGCAAGACGGCCTTCTCTGTTTGTTTTTTTTCGGGAGGAGTCGGTTCTTGTTGCGACCCGACGGTACCAATCAAATAGAGCGAAGAGAAGAAAGATACGCCGATTGCGAATGTGATGGAGGGGGCAGGTGGAGGAGGAGGCGAAGGGCAACGAAGGCACCATCATCATCATCATCATCATCATCATCATCATCATCATCAGCAGCAGCAGCAGCATAGGGAGGATGAAGAAGAGGAGGAGGTGGAGGAGGAGGACGAGGGAGATGGGGAAGGAGGGGAGAGGTGGAGGAGAGGTGGGATGGTGGCAGTGCCAGTGGAGGTTGGGAAGCCGCTGGTGGTGCTGGTGTGCGGGAGCCTTGTCTACTACCACTGCGCCTACAGGAAGGCCACCCTCCTCTCCCTCGTCTCCGACGTCTTCATCGTCCTCCTCTCCTCTCTCGCCATCCTCGGCATTCTCTTCCGCCAGATGAACATCTCGTGCGTTACTCCTTTTACTCCTCCTATTGCTTGCTTATTCGTTGATTATTCTTTTTCTTCTTCTTATTATTATTATTCCCCTTTCCTCCTCCACCTCCTCCTCCCAACAATGGACTGTGGTTAGTTTCCTTACTGTTATGCAGAAGAAAACAACAAAAAAGAACGGGTGTTAGCAATTTACATTCTCGAATATGCAATATTCTTTAGCTTCATTCTGTTCAACGGAACCAGTGTTGCCTGATTTTCTCAAAATTTCTAGCAAAGGCCGAGTATGAAAGATGAAACCAACCAAAGGCTTTCCAGGTCATATGAATCACTTTAACAATGAGGAAAGGAGAGTCCTCAGTTGAAGCAGGGACCAAAAATGGTCAAGGAGGATGGTCCTGTTTAAGGGCATGCCCTCCATATGGCAGCTATAGCAAAAGATATAGCAAAGATAGTCCTTCAATGTACTAGCTAGCTTGTGTAGGTTCAATACTCTTAACAAGGGACGAGGGGTCTCGTTGGAGGGAGAGATGAAAAGAAGTGTCTTGATCTCTGCTGAAAGCTCACAACTAGGTTTAATTAGAGTATATATCATCCTTAAGCAGATGGGAGAGGGTTTCCATGGCTGGGGATTGGCTGCAGTACTGGAACTCAGAAGCAAGTTCTATGCCCTTAACTTTGATTTTCTCATCAATAAAGAGCCTATCACAGAGAAATTACCAAAGGATTACAAAATCCTACACAAGGGTTCTCAAGTTTCCCCACATTTTTTTGGGCAAAAAGGGAAGGCTTGTTGAGATCAGTAATTCCCCCCATCTCCCAACCCCAACAATTATGGAAAGGACAGGCTGACATTGTAATAGATGAAAATAAATCAGGAAACTCCTCAATACAAGATCTCGCATGAAAACCATATTCTCCAATGTAAGGTCTTTTCAACTCAAACCTCACCCCCATTCCTCACACAGAATTGCTAGAGAAGCTTCCCATTTCCTCTCGTATCAAAACTCTATTGAATTAAGGAATCACAGTAGGCATTAGCAATTAGGAAGTGGCCTAAAGCATCGGGCATGCAGAGCAAGGTATCATGAAAAGTGAGAACCATTCACACTCAAGTGCAACAAATCAACCTTTGCAGAATAGAGTACCAAAGCAACAAGGTTGATTTCTCAGAAAGCAATTCTAACTCTAATGGAGGGGGCAGTGTTTCTTGGAAGGTAGTCAAAAGAGAGAGTGCGAATCCAAATGTCATGCTGAAATCTGTTTTACCATCCCCAAGGGATCACTTATTGTGTGGGCACATCAACTACCACACTTCCCTACCTAGCTGCCAATGGGCGAGAATAGCTCCCCTGAAAGGATTGTGTAAATAACTATAGAGCCCAAGCATAATAACAGAATTGTAGAAGAAAATGAATGGTTATCTTTTTATTAGAAACTCTAGCCTCTTACATAGAGGTGGTAGAAGAGAAAAAGTACAAAGTAGTGCCTAAATAAAGGCAAATTGCAACACTAACACAAGAAAGATAAATAATTCCAATACTCCTCCTCAAGTGTGGAGCGTAGATGTCAATCATACCTAGCTTGTCGCATAAAAAGCGGTGCCTCTTCTTGGGTAGCATCTTCATAAACATATCCGCAACCTTATTAAAAAAAAGAAAAAATCTGCAACTTGTGGTCTGGAGGAGATAAGTGGTGTGACAATCATTCCATTACTCACTACGTTGCAAACAAAATGACAATCCACCTTAATGTGTTTGATCTGTTCATGGAACATAGGGTTGGAGGCAATTTTTTTTTTGAAAAGTAAAAGGGCAGTTATCTGAATGATAACCACCCGAATGGTTGGAGGCAATATGAGTAGTTGATTTGTTGTCACAATACATGGGAATGAGATATGAGATAGGAAGTCCAAGGTCTCTCATGAAAGAGGTGATCCACATTACTTCACATGCTTTCTGAGCCATGGCTTTATATTCGGCCCTAGCATTGGACTGTGATACAACAGATTGTTTCTTACTACTCCATGTAACCAAATTGTCATCAAGAAATGTAGCATACCTAGCAGTAGTAGATCTTCTATCTTCAGGCAAATTGGCATAATTAGCATTAGAATAGGCACATAGATCAAGATTTCCATTCCTTCTAAGGAAAAGACCTTTGCTTGGGGACCCCTTTAATGAGAAAGAGACATAAATCATGCCAATCACCATAACATGACTTATCCATGTGTTGGCTTACCCAACTCAATTACCATGAAGTTTATATCAGGCCGTGTAATAATCAAATGCAGAAGTTTACGGCAATACTTCTATACCGTTTTGGATCATCAAAAGGAGGGATCATAATCACCTCTGCATCTCTCCCCTAGCTCTATAGGAACTGACGAAGGCTTGGCTTCCAGTAACCCTATCTCCTCAAGCATCTCCAAGACATGTTTTCTCTATGATAGAACAAGTTCTGTAGAATTTGGCAACTTCAATGTCTAAAAAATATTTAAGTTTCCCAAGATCTTTTGTCACAAATGTTTTCTGTAAGAAAGTCTATCTCCTATATACCTTTGTGGTCATTGCCTGTTAAAATCATTTCATCAACATAGATTGTCAAAATAACAATGCTAGAGTCATGCTATTGTGTGATAATTGAATGATAAGATTTTGATTTAGTGAATCCAATCTTCATAAGCTCATTGCTTACTTTTTCAAACCATACTCCAGGGTTTTGCTTAAGGCCATAGATGACCTTTCTTAGTTTGCATACACTCTCTCTCAACCTCATAATTAAGAGGTTGAGACATAAACTTTCTCAGAAAGATCACCGCATATATGTATTTTTGATATCTAGTTGATACAATGGCCATTCTTTATTGATAGCAACAAAAAGAATGATTCTAATTGACATGTAACAGGAGAAAAAGTCTCAAAGTAGACCACCCTTAGGGTTTGCGTGAAGCCTTTGGCAACAAAATGTGCCTTAAGCCTACCAATTGTGCCATCAAGAAGATACTTCATAGCATATATCCACTTACAGTCTATTGCAGCTAAGTTTGCTGGGTGAGGAATAAACTCCCAAGTTCCTTGTGTATGAGAGCATCCATCTTCTCATCCATTGGCTTTTCCCATCTTGTATCTTGCATAGCCTCCACAGGATTCCTTGGTACTATAGTACTCATCAAGGAATGGCTCAATCTGTCAATGGAGTTATAATGAGACTTTGGATATAACGTGCAAAGTCTTATTAACCTTTGCAAAGCAATAGGTAAGTCCAAGTTTGTGCAAGCTGGAGCATCCTCTATAGATGAAGGTATAGCAGGTAATTTTGAAGTTCTTGCATCTTGCAAAGATAATGACGTAGTAGGCAATGGAACATGGAGGGATATCTTATGTTGTCTTTGATAAATCTAAAGAGGCATCAACTCAATGTTACTTCCTTCCTTAGAGAAAAATGGAGAATGTTCAAAGAACATTACGTCAATGGTGACAAAATATTGGCAACTAGATAACTGATAACAAGAACATAAGATAACTGTAAGCGAAGAGAGAACTTGATATCACCACCTACAGTAATAGAAGAATGAGTACCATTTGCCAATCTGACTGGTGTAACCCCTTGACGAGGGAAGAAATTGCCCTCACAAAATAAACCCAAATGGGTTCCATTGGTTTGATCATGAGCCGATGGGCCTCAGAGGCCGTTGTCGAGGCCATCAATGGCCATCAAAAAATTTGTAATTCGTGAGAAATGAAACATAGCCAAGAAAAGATAAAAATGAACATGTAACACATGAAAACCAGGGATTGTTGACCCAGTTCCACCCTTGATGGGCTACGTTTGGGGATGGGATCCCAGACCTTAATATCCACTAGAGGTGGTATAATATATGAGTTAGAACCTTTTTGGGTTTGTCGCCATTCAGCTTGTCTCCTACCATTTAGGTGGGGGACCCTTTTTATAGAATACAGAAGATGGGCGGTTACACTTTTTTAGTAATGGAGAGTAATAAGGAGTAATGGAGAATAATGGAGTTGATTGTGTAACTGCTCAGTGAGCCTGCTCCTCTTTGCACTACTGCCGAATCGAGTCCACGTGGGTTCTATTGGTTTGATCACGAGTCACTTGGGTTTATTTTGTGAGGATAATTTCTTCTCTTATCATTTGCCCCCACTCTTGTAGTTTAGCTGTATCGACTGTGAGAGTAGAATTGTCTTCTCTTTTTTGCCCTTACGCGAAAGTTACCCTTGTTCCTAGCAACTGTCGCCTAGTAGTGTCGAGGGGTAAGTGCTTCATTACCTCTGCTCGCCACTTGGGGAGGGGGTTTGCGAATTGTCTCTTGAAAAAATCGATGATTAGTAAAAACTATAAATTTCAATGGAAGTGCGAGAGTTCGCATCCTGACTTCGGACTTGATCTTGACCCACTGTTCACATTGGTGATATTGCAGTACCTAAGCTCTCCTTAGGTTCTTAAGAGGTAGCCTACAATAGGATGCTAAGGTTTCTCATACGAAGCTAATGATCGCAGGGGGCTTGGGGCTTGCTCTGGTTGAAGTACTTGCTAGTAGCCTATCTTGTTCGGGTGACATGTGCTTTTCGGGAACGTGAGGGGGTTTTTCAATCCCGGCATGTACTAGTTCGTAGGTGGGTGGGGAGGTGAGTGATATAGAGATAAAATTTGCAAATATGAACATCTGTTTTATGAAATAAAAAAACTTATCTTTGTATGGGAGGGTGATGCGTGGAGCATTGCTTGGCTGCCAATGGGTTTGTTGGCCTTATAAATTTTCCTCTTTTTTTATTTTCTCTTTGCTCCGTCTCGTTGGATGGTGTCCAACTTAGCAGGTGTGAAGGTAGTGGGGTAGCCGGCCATTGAGATGGCCAGCTGGTGCCCCACATTAGACAAGCAAGGAGTGGAACTTAGTCCTGCAGTTCCTCCCCACGTTTGGAGGCTCCACGAACAGGAGGCTCCAGTGCTACACATGGGCAGACAGGTGGAATATTTTCCTTGGCTATGGAAGGAGCAACTAACCTCATTAAATGTCAAGGGGTGCCCCTATCTAGGTGATGAAAAGACCTCGATGCCCATGGTAGGAGAAAAAATAATCATATGACTGCTCTTCATGTAGGTGGGAGAAGCGTGAATCTTTGGAGGACAGTCACCTTCTCTCTAGCAGAAAAGAGGGACCCTCCGGTTGGGGGGGGGGGGGGAGCAATTCTAGCGGGATGAAGGCCTCTTCCGATGAAAGGGAGGCTGTGGCTCATGCACGTGAAGAGTATGGCATTTTTTGTTGCCATATTCCACATATGGTGCCTTTTAATGGGCCTGCCTATCGAGGCCACTGATGGCCATTCAAAAATTTGTAATTCGTGGGAAACAAAACATAGCCATGAAGATAAAAATGAACATGCAACCACATGAAAGCAGGGGATTGTTGATCCATTTCCACCCTTGATGGGTGTATGTCTGGGGAGGGATCTAACCCTCAATATCCACAATAGTTGGTATAATATATGAGCTATAGCCCTTTTGGGTTGCCCCTATTTAGCTTGTCTCCTACCATGTAGGTGGGGACCCTTTTTATAGAGTACAAATGATGTGCGATTACACATTTGGAGAATTGTAACCATTAAAGTAATGGAGAGTAATGAGGAGTAATGGAGAATAATGGAGTTGATTGTGTAATCGCTCGGTGGATCCGTGCCTCTTTGCACTCTTGTATGGACCGGGTCCAAGTGGGTTCCATTGGTCTGATTACATGCCACTTGGGTTTATTTTGTGAGAGTAATCTCTTCCCTCATTAACCCTCTAATGGATTTAGTTTCAAATAGAGAGCCACCTTTACCTGTCAAGTGAGTAGAAGCACTTGAGTCTATTACCCAATTCTCAACAACAATAGATGTCATATTTGCCTAGATGCCAGCAACATTAGTAAAGACAACATGAGTAGTGAGACAATCTTCAGAAGTAGTTTTGTGATCAATACTAGTAGATAGAAGTAACGATCTGACTCCCGGTATCATGTACAACTAATAAGTAGAAGGCAATCCAAAGTAGTAGCAGAAGAGAATACAATCATTTTGGGAGAGACGATCCCAAGTAGTACATGAGAAAAAGTCCTAAACATAGCCATCGAGAGAAGTATTGTGAGACTCATAGCATATATTAGGTTTTAGTAGCAAGAGAAACACACCCCTTGAGATGTGCAGAAATACGCCATGTTCAATGTCACACTGGACAAGTGGACTAGCAACTCACACTACATGCATCTTAAAGATAAAATAAATGTGGCTCGGTTGGATTCTAGTGTCAAAACACGTAAATAGTGTGTTAATCCACAAAGTCAGTAGATAATGGGACACTTAAGTCCTTGATTAAGCCACGTCAGAGGGTCTACCAAGTATAGATAGTTCTTTGATGATATGGAACTGTCATCAGATCACCACAGGCAATTGTTAGTGACTACCGAAGCATATTAGGTTTGAAAACAATTCAAAAGTTCTCTTGTGGTAGGATCACGCTTGAATGTGCAAAATCCAAGACCTTGCGTGAATTAACCCTAGCATCAAATGGAGTAGTCCTAGTGTCATCCTAAATCCAAATCAAGGGTTGTAGCAACAAGAGGAGGTGCTAAAACGTGTTAACAGGCTAGGCAACGCCACCCAAGTTAGTTTTGCCTGCTACTAGTAACTTGTTTGTGGGGCCCTTCTGACCAACAGGGGTGTCACTGATGGCCACTCGATTGATGGCTAGCGGGTGTCTACTGCTTGCTATTCTAGGGTTCTCAGTTTGGAACCCTAAAAATCAAGAGTTTCCTCCTTTGTGTTATTTGGTGGAGAAGAAAAAAAAGAAATGGGAATCAAGTAGGTACAGGCCATCTAGGACAATTGCTCTTATACCATATAAAAGAAAATGAATGGCTTATTTTTTTATTAGATACTCCATCCTCTTATATAGAGGAGGTGGAAGAGAAAAATTACAAAGTAGTGCCTAAACAAAAGCAGATTGGAACAATATCATGGGAAAGAAATAATTCCACAAAAAGATATTTTCAAATTTATGTTCAAAACATTGATGCCCAAACATATATGCGGATTCAATGTAGGAAATGATAGAATTATATTCCACAACGGGTCTTCTATAAATACCTTATAGTGTGTGGGTCAGTTATGTAACTTGTTCGTTGCTTGGGTTGTAAGAAACCTCTTATATTGTAAATAATAATCCTAGGGTCTCCCCTCTGATCATCGAGAAAAGTAAACCTAGGCTTAGATGTAGAGAGGTACACCACCTCTCGAATTGGGTTAACAAATGCCTTTGTTCTTCATGATTTGATTTGGATTGTTCTCCAATTCTCACATGGTATCAGAGCATGATTTAGGAATTGTGGTTCTTAGTTAGAAACACCGCAAGGATCATCTAGTTTGATTGCCTTTAGTGCAGTCATGTTCATCCTCGAAGTTCCTACTATTGTGCGAACACATCCTCCTGTATGAGTTCGTTCTAAAATTGATTCAATCTGCGTGCTCAACCCCTACTTGTTGATGTCATGTTCTGCTTGGCCATTGTTCTCTCAAGCTCCGTCATCCGCTCGTGTCATCTATCGCCTAAGCTTCCTCCAACTGAGTGCCTACACGATTTGGTTGATATGGTCTCTGCCTCAACTTGTTGACCTTCGTTCGCCATCTTGTCGTTGTTTGCTGCTATGCTTGAGCGTCACCCTCGCTTGACCTTGCTTCGTCATTCTTGTTTGTTGGGGGTGAGATCGAGTCGTTCTCAGTCCTTCCCAATCGTGCCTTGTCTGTTGGGTGCTCCATTGTTGTTTTCGTCGTCATCCATTTCACTACTCGAGCATTGCCTTGCAATAGGGGGGATCGAGCATCTTGCTGCCTGACCTCTTTCGTCCATAGAGCACAATTTGCCCCTTCTCCATTTCTTGATCCATCCCTTCTCCACTCAAGCCGTTGTCCACCATTGATCCATTACCCCATCGTTCTTGTCATTAATCGCATTAATTGTTGTTCTTGAAGCCCCTTGAGTATGAGTTTGCCGTCGTGCCTTTTTACGGTTCCCTTTTTACTAACTCTTTCCTCGCTAGCATTTGCTTAGAGAGAGAGAGATAGAGGGGGAGAGAGAGGGAGAGGAAAGGTTATGCAATTTTTTAGTTTGGTTATGGCATCTAACAAAGGAAGTTAGAGCCTCCCTTCGTTCCCTGACATGTTGAACTAGATTGTATTGGTTAGGTTTAGCAGTGGGAACTATTTGCTATGGAAGAGCCTCATTCTTCCTTTCATTCATGGTCAAGAATTGACCGGTCGTATTGATGTAAGTTCTCCTGTGTCACCCAAGTACCTGACAAGACTGTTAAGGAAACCAAGGATGATGAGAGCAACTACTCAAAGGGGATTCGTCTTGTTCCCAATCATGAATATGTTGACTGGTTTGTTCTTATCAGTAGCTCATTGGATGGATAAAATCAACTCTTTTTGAGGAGGTAGTTACTCAAGTCGTGCATGTTTAGATTGCAAAGGAACTTTAGGATGTCCTTAGTAGTTGATATTGTCAAATGGAAGAAGAAAAAATCCTTCAATTGAGGAGTCCCTCTCCCTCTCTTCTCCTACGAAATCCTAACCCCTACACCAAGCTACCGCGCTTGCCGTCAGCCACCAGCCACCACCATCTTCCTCCATTGGCGAGTCGTCGCATCCCTCCTTGTTGTCCCCGAGGTTGTAGAAGATAAAGAGGTTCTAGGGAGAAGACCATGAGCGAGGGTGTGGGAGGAGGCGAGCGTGCGAGAGTGAGGGGAGGTGCGAGCGTAAGGGGGCAAGCAAGGGTGTGTGAGGGGGAGTAAGGATGGTCAACGAGCCGGGGATGGACACTGGTCGGAGGGCGGTCGAGGCAGAGGAGGGTGGCGTCGGAGGTGATTTGTTTCAAGTGCAGGGGACAGGGGCATTTGGCGTAGGATTGTAGAGACCCCGTGCGGTGTCTCCAATGTGGGAAGCTGGGCCATCGGAGGGCGTCTTGCATGGAGGTGCTGAGGAGGAGCGCGGTCGTGGGCACGCAGGAGGCGAGGCTCCCACCCCCGCCGGAGGGGGCACCTTTGGTCGAAGTTGAAGCCCCGTGGTTGGAGGATTTTGGGAGGTTCGAGAAGGCATTCGTGTCGGCTTTGGTTGCCATGGTGACGGAGGGTCGAGTGGGGGTTCGGGAGCTGGAGGTGGAGGTCGCCAGGGTCCTCGGAGGCGAGCCTCTGAGGTTGCAGACGGTGGGAGAGGAATTCTTGCTGATGGGAGCTTTGGCGGTGGCGATAGAGAAGCTTCTCTTCAGTGTGACCTATTGCGCGGGAGGAGTGGTCTAGTGGTGGTGGGCGGTGAGATCGGATGGCGCGAGAAGGGAGCGCCCGCCGCGGAAGGTAGCGCTTTCGTTAGGCCTGGTGGGGATCCCACTTTTCCTCTGGACTTGATAGGTTGTCGAAGCAATCGTTGCTCCTTTTACGCAAGTGTGGAGGTGCAGGGGGCTCGATCTCAACAGTGTGAACCTTGGTGCGGTGTGGGTCGAGGTGGAGATGCAGCCGGGCGAGAAGCTGAAGGAGGTGACGCTGCGGTTGGGGAGTGCGTCCTGGGTGATCCTCGTCCAGTCAAAGGAGGGAGGACATAGGTCTTACGCGGAGGCATTGGCTCGCTCGGCCGGTGGTGATGCAGCAGAGAGAAGGGTTCTGGCGAGCAGGGCCGTTTGGAGGCTGAGGGGCGCGAGGAAGGGTGTCGCCTCGTGGGCCGAGTTGGCCATGCCGAAGGGTGCACCCTTCAAGGCGCATCTCTTGAGGATCGTAGCATCGCGGGATAGATCGTGTCCTGAGGAGCAGGCGGGGGAGCGCGAAGTGTCGGGTAGAGAGTTTAAGGGGCTACACTGGGAGGAGGCTGCATCGGTCGTTGGCGGCGCATTGAGGGCCCCGGGTTTCCGAGGGGAGGAAGTGAGGAACGAGAGCGGCACATTGAAGAATTTGAAGGAGGCAGAGGACCCTGGGCGGCGCGGATTGTCATCTGGACCCGATACCGGTTTGTGGCTCTTTCTTAAATGGCCCACAGAGGGTCCTGTTGAAGATTAGGCGCAGTGCTTCGAGCCCTGGGGAGTAGGGGAAGCTGGAGAGCGATCGGGCGAAGGAGTCAGTCCTCGACGAGAGCGAGGGCACAGGTGGTCCGATCAAGCAGCTCCACCGAAGGATCGAGAGGCTGTGGGCGACAACTAGGGGACCCCCCAGGGCACGGGGATTGGAGGAGGCACCTACGACGGAGAAGGATTCGCTTCTATGTAGAGGCGAGGGCAGGAGGTCGGTTCTCGACTCTCCATTGTAGGCACGTTCCTCACTGGAGGGTAGAGGTGGGTTGGGGCATGGGGACCCTCGCCGAAGCGGTGAGAACAGCAAAGCGCCTGCGTGCCCGGGTGAGGCTCACCCGACGATGGTGGACCCTTTGTTTGGTGGAGGGGGGCAGGGGGCTACGAAGCGCGGGCCCAACGGTGACGGTGACGCTCCTGACATAGGAGGTCCTCGGTAAGTCCTGGAGGAGGGGGAAGACCCACCTGGGTCAGGGGGGCATGACAGGGAGGCTTTCGTGGTGAGGGCTAAGGGAGGGGGTCTGTCAGTGGTGGGGGAGGAGGCTAGGGACGGTGCAGACAAGGAGGGCAGCGGCATGGGGAAGGAGGGTGTAGGCGATGGGGCAGGGAATGGGAGCGGGAAGGTTGAGGTTCTGAGGGGAGGGTGGGCTGACGCCTTTGAAGAAGGGGAGCTGGAACGGGTGGCGGAGGGGGCTGGTTTTGGTCGTGTGAGGGGGCGGTGCAGTTGGGACCTTGTGGTGAAGGTCCTCACATGGAACGTGAGGGGCCTCTGCGACCCCACCCGTAGGGGGACATTGAGGTCATACATATCCAGATAGAACCTGGATGTGGCTTTTCTTTAGGAAACAAAGCTACAAGAGTGCGACCAGAGAAGGTGGGGAGAGATTGGGGGAAACACGATGCAGGGTTTCTTGGCTCTTGATGCAGTAGGGAGGTCTGGTAGGGTGATTGTTGGCTAAAAGGAGGATCTGTTCTCGGTGGTCGGCTCGGAGGTGGGGATGGGTATGGTCACGGTGCAGCTGAGGAGGAGCGACGGGCTCGTGCTGATGTTCTCGATTTATGGGCCTACGGATGAGGCAGGGTGGAGCTCATTGTGGGAAAGTCTTCGCCAGGCAGCGAGAAGCTTTTAGGGGAGTCCGTGGCTCATTGGTGGGGACCTCAACGTCACACTGCAGGCAGAAGACAGGTCGGGGGGGCAGGGACCTCGTTGCAGAGTATGGGTGGCAGGACATACCCCCTACCTCTTATGCTTTCACATGGAGAGACTCAGGGAGCCGGATGTCGAGGTTAGACCTTTTTTTTGCTCGGTGGAGCTGGCTGAGGTATTTTCGATGGTCGAGGCCCGTGCCATGGAGAAGCCTTTCTCGGATCACACCCCACCGATGTGGGAGTCTAGCGAAGGAACCCGGTGTGGCACATACTTCAAATTTGAGAGGGCATGGTTGTTGGAAGAGGGTTTCAGGAGCCTGGTGGAGAATAAATGGAAGGACATGCATTCAGATGGGTCGGTGGCTGCGAAACTAGAGGCGAAGCTCCTGGAACTAAAGCGGTTTCTGAAAGAGTATAGGAAATAGCTGAAAGAGGAATGGATCAGGATGAGGCGCTCGTGGAGATTCAGAGATTAGATGGAGTGGAAGACCTGGGACGGATGACGAGCTCGAAGAGGCAGGATAGGGTGGACTGCATGAAAGTCATCCAGGAGGATGACATGAAAGCCGAAGTGGAATGGAGAATCAGATCTAGGCATAAGTGGGTCAAAGGAGACTCAAATACCAAGTTTTTCCATTTGACAGCTTCAGCTAGGCGTCGGAGGAACTGGATTGAGAAACTACAGGTGGGCGGGATGAAGTTCTCGGGCAGGGAGTCTGTGGGGAGAGCAGTGGCGGGTTACTTTGGGGGCTTTACGGGGCGGCGGAGAGGAGGGAGATGGAGATGGAGGGGGCTCCAACTATAGGGGCTGAGGAAGCGGAGCGATTGATAGTACCCTTCACGGAGGACAAGGCTCGGGATGCGATCTGGGAGTTGAATGCCGAGGGGTGTCTGGGGCCGGACGGTTTCCCGATACTCTTCTTCAAAGAATTCTGGTCACTGTTGAAGGAAGAACTCCTGTAGGTCTGGGCAGAATTTAGGGAAAGCAATAGGAGCTTCGACAGATTGAACAGGTTCTACATATTTCTCGTGCCGAAGAGAGAGGGGGCAGAGACGGTTGAGGACTACAGACCGATAGCGCTATCACATGCGGCATACCTGATCATAGCGAAGATTCTAGTGAACAGACTCAGGAAGGTGATTGGCAGGTTAGTATCGGAGGTGCAGACCGCTTTCAGCCCAGGGAGGTACATTCTGGATGGCTATGTGGCGGCAATGGAGATCCTAGCGCATTGGAGAAGTGGAAGAAAGGCTTTTCTGTGGAAGGTAGACTTCGCGAAAGCCTATGACTCAGTGGAGTGGTCCTTCTTGTGGGCAATCATGGCTAAGAGGGGCTTTTCACAGATCTGGATTAGATGGATGAAACAATGCATCACCACATCTTTCTCGGTTCTCATTAACGGGAACTCGGCAGGAGGTCAGATTCAGCCAAGAGAGGCATGAGACAGGGTTGTCCCCTGGTGCCTTTGCTCTTTGTGCTGGCAGCAGATGCACTGACCAGGGCAACCGACAGAGCACGTGCGGAGGGGATGCTACAGGGTTTCCCATTGGAGGGAGGGGACGGTCTCTCAGTCATGTAATACACAGATGATACCCTCTTCTTTGTTAAGGGGTCGGTGACATAGGCGAGACGGTGTTGCATCATTCTAGAGATGTTTTGCGAAGCATCAGGTATGCGGATAAACTATTCTAAGTCATCTTTCGTTCACTTCAACATGGAGGCTGGGAAGGCTGGGATATGCTCAGAAGCGTTGGGGACAGGAGAAGGGACCCTTCCACTCCAGTACCTGGGGTTGCCCCTGACAGATAGGAGGATATCGGCGCAGGACTGGACCCCGATGATGGAGAGGATTGAGGGTTGGCTTTCGGGATGGGCGTCCAAGATGTTATCTAGAGGAGGGCAGCTGGTCCTTCTCAAGGTAGTCCTCTCAGCGATACCAGTTTACTCCTCGGTGATCCAAATGCCTCGAAAGGTTGAGGACAGGATCACTAGTTGCTTGAGGAATTTTTTCTGGACCAACTATGGGGTAGGGGGGAAGGGGGCGAGATTGGGGGCTTGGAACGAGGTTTGTTTGCTGTTCAGGGAGGGGGGGTTGGGAGTTATGGAAGTGGGGAGGATGAATGATAGCCTTCTGATAAAATGGATTGACAGGTTGCTGGGGGGGAGGTCTCTCTGGTAGGAAGGATCCTACGTTCTTACTATGGCAGGTCGGTGAGTTGGGAGCTCCTCACCTCGCCTCCGAGAGGAGCATCGCATTTCCTGAGTTTGTCGCTGGTAGCGTTGAAGGTCCGATCTTTTTTCATCCCGGTGTTAGGTTCAGGCGGGGATTTTAGATTATGGATCGACGACTAGACGGGTATTGGGGCGCTGGTGGAGCGCTTCCCTAGGCTTGCAGCACTGGCGGCTGACAGAGGAGCCTCGGGGGCGGATGTGTGGAGTGGCGCGTGGTGCCCGTCTTTTGTAGCCAATCTGTCAGATCAGAGATATAGTGAGATGCAGGTGCTCTTGCAGGATCTCCAGGGTTGGCAGCCCGAAGACGGAGTAGACAGATTCAGGGGGGAGGAGGGAGATTTCTCGGTGCGGGATGCGTATAGAAGACTCGGCGACCCGACCGCGATTGGGAACATTGACTTAGTCAGAGATTGCAAGCAACTTTGGGAGGCCTCTT
Source organism: Thalassia testudinum (assembly GCA_037157565.1). NCBI lineage: Eukaryota > Viridiplantae > Streptophyta > Magnoliopsida > Alismatales > Hydrocharitaceae > Thalassia > Thalassia testudinum. The sequence continues at coordinate 156,400,042 of JAZHRO010000031.1, forward strand.
GCCCATTGAAGGTCAGAATCTTCGCTTGGCTCCTTAGGAGAGGACGACTGGTGACTAGGACATGGAGAGCCCGCTGGATGCCGGGCGCGGACAGGTCATGCCCGCTCTGTAGCCAAGCGGAGGAGGATATTGACTATCTTTTCTCCGCCTACCCGTTGGCGATACGAACATGGGAGCAGATGGGGGACCGGTGGGTTCCCATGCAGAGTTCTGGCAGTCATTCAGATGTGGTGGGGTCAACGGGTAGCATCAAGTGTTCTGGTCGAGAAGAGAACGGGCCAGGTTGTTGGCGGTTCTTTGGGCGCTTTGGCTGGGGAGGAATGCGGTGGTTTTTAGGGGGCAGCACCCGTATGTAGATAATTTTATTGGGGCTGTGATGGCTTTTGTGTTGAGTTGGAGTGTAGTTCAATGATGTAAATTTTAACATTTTCTTTTAATGAATGTCTGAGTGGGATCTAAAGGATCACCACCCTTTTTCCTTTCAAAAAAAAAAAAAATCCTTCGATTGAAATTAAAAGATATTGTAGCCAGGTCCTAGTCAGCCATCTTATGGGAATAGATCTAATACTCAAACTAATGCTTAAAGAGACATTGTTGAGGATACTCCAATCAAGCTAGAGTCATATGTCAACTCTGTGGTCAAACCAACCATATAACCATCATCTGGTATGATTTACCCAAATTCTCACCTTGCTTTACTCAATAATGAATTGGAGCGCACATTGCATATACCAGTGGCTCTTAGCATGACATTAATGCCTTATCCATTGCCATGGAGGATATTCACATTGATACTGAAGAATGGATAGTAGATACCAGCTGGAAACCATATTTCCAATAGCAAAGGTACTTTTGTATCATTAAAATCCTACCACGGGAATGAACGGGTATTTATAGGTGATGGCACCGTACACCCCCATCACTTACATAGGAGACGTTCTATGCACTCTTAATGGTTTCGTTCGACTTACTAATGTACTCTACGTTCCCACCATGAAATTTTGCCTCCTATCAATTTCCTATTTTTTTTATGACAATGATGCTTACAATTTATTTACTTGGGCTTATATTTTACTGAAGGAACGAGGATCCACAAAACCCTTGTTAATGGGCATTGACATGGCCATCTCTAGATTGTTTGAAATCTTCATCTTTCCAATAAGTTGTTTGGTTCTTTTCTTGTCTTTTATAGTTCTAGCAATAATAAAGGCTTTGTTGTTACTTTGGAATAATGACATGGTCGGTTAGGCCATTGTAGTTTTGATGCTTTAAAGAAACTTATTGATTTTGGTTTGACAAAAACTAAAGGCCTTATCATAATACTATCTTTTGCTCTAAATGCCAGTATGACAAACATACTCAGTTGCCTTTTCCTTTATCCACCACTACTACCTTCATGTTCTTGAGCTTATTCATACTGATGTTTGGGAGCCTGCTTGTGTTTCTTTGTCTCGATCATGTTATTACATTATTTTTATTAATGATTTTTCCAGATATACTTGGATCTATTTTCTCAAGGAAGACTCCGACACTTTTGATGTCATTGTCAAATTTAAGTCTTTTGTTGAAGATCATTTTGAGTGCAAAATAAAATGTCTTTGTAGTGATGAGGGGGTGAATACATGTCACAATTAGAAGTTTTTTGAATGATAATGGCATACTTCATCAAATAAGCTATCCCAGGACACCACAGTGAAATGAGATTACAGAGAGGAAATACAAACACATATGCAAGACTGACTTTGCCATTATTTATGCTAAAGTTGTCCCAAAATATTTGTGGCTAGAAGCCTTTCACCCATCAGTGTACATCATCAATTGAATTCCAACACAAATAGTGGATTCCCCTATGAAATATTGCATTTTTTGTTACTTGATTATTCTATGCTTCATCTATTTGGCAACATTGCCTATGTTCACGTGGATAAGAGCGTACGTGACAAACTTAATCCCAAAGCTATCAAATGTATCTTTGTTGGTTATGATGAAGAAACAAAGGTCTGCAGATACTTTAATATAACCACTCAGAAGATATATTTGTCTCGACAAGTGACCTTCGATGAAGATGGTGATGGGGAACCTTCTAGCACGAGCTTCCCAAATAAAAAATGTACTTTATTTGTTCTTATTCCCAAAATCAGCCAATCAACTCATATTGATGATCAACATCACAACCTTGTCAGCAATTAAGAAGTTTAGAGAATGTCAACTGAAGCACAAATTGAAAGTCCAATACTTATCAACATTGGCGCTTCAGACATCTTGCTACTGATAATCAAGGCTAAAAAACATCCAAACTTGAAAACATCTGGTATACAAACATTAAAGCTGCACTACCATTAGTTCCTAATATAGTCATTGAGAATGCCTCACTTGATACTATTAACAATGAAGTAGTTCCCTCACGCATACAATTTGAGGCCAAGGAAGAATTCTGGCACTTGCTGTCCACTTAGCAATTATATGGATTATAGTGCCTTCAATAGTGATTTTCAAGGCTTCATCACCAATGACACAGCTACCAAGGAACCACGCAATCATAGGGAGGCCCTCAAGGATGAGCGATGGGTCCAAGCTACACAAGAAGAAATGAATGCCATTAAGCATAATAAAGCTTGGATTCTTATACCTCGGCCACGCCATATGAATGCCGTTAATTCCAAATGGGTATATAAAATCAAATACTATCCTGATGGAACCATCAAGAAGTTTAAAGCTTGGCTAGTAGCTAAAGGCTTCACTCAATAATACGGCGAAGACATCAATGAAATCTTTAGTCTAGTGATAAAGGTTGTCACCATTCGTATTATCATGATCTTGGTTTTTAGTCGTGATTGAAAATTACATCAATTGGATGTTAAAAATGCTTTCCTCCACTATGATCTACATGAGGAAGTTTATATGGAACAACCTAATGGCTTGGAAGAAACAAGTCGCATTGACTATGTTTGCGAACTTCAAAGCTCAATTTATGACCTTAAGCGGTCATCCTGGTTTCTTAGTTTCTATAAAGTTATGGCCCATCTTGGTTTTCAACAGTGCTTGGGCGATCATTCCCTTTTGATCTATAAGAACAAAGGAGCCATGATGATCCTGTAACTTTATGTTGATGACATTGTTCTCACTAGAAATTCAGATTCTCTAATCACCAAGGTAGAAAGGGAATTGGATTATCACTTCATCATTAAAGACCTCGATGCTCTTTGCCATTTCCTAGGAATTGAAGTTGACAGACCAGTTCTCAACTGACTATGACACAACCTAAGTTCATTATTGACTTGCTTCAACGATATAATTTTTCAGATTTCAAACCTGTCTTCACTTTAGCATCGTCATAACACAAACTATTCAAGGCTGATAGCTAATATATATTTAATTTTGCTGAGTATCATAATATGGTGGGCACTCTTCAATATCTTATCATTACTTGTTCAGGTTTCTTAATATATGCACTCTTCAACCATTAATCACCTTGAAGATGTGAAACATAATTTTCAATACCTAAAGGGGTCGAGCACAGATGGCCTCCGCTTTACTAAAAATTCTGAATTAATGCATGGGTATGGAAATCTCTTTGCTTATTCGGATGTTGATTGGGCTAGTGATCTAGATAATCGTAGATCTGTAACTGCATTTTTCTCAGGAATAATCTCATATCATGGAAAAGCAGAAAGCAACACAGTGTGGCAAGATCTAGTACTGAAGTAGAATATTGTGCCTTGGCTGCCACTATCAGTGAGATCATTTGGATTCGATCCATTCTTAGCAATCTGGGATTTCAGAATAGAGGTGCACCTATATATTGTGATAATCGAAGTGCGTGCATGCTTGCTATCAACCCAGTTTTCCATGATCTCTCAAAGCACATCTAGATTGACCATCATTTCATCCAAGAAAAGGTCCAAACTGGAGTTCTTGTTCCACACATACCTACCAACAGACAGATTGCTAACATCCTTACAAAGGCCGTAGCAGTTAAAGTTTTTCGTAATTTGAAGAACAAATTGAGCACTTTTCAATCATGTGCTCAATTAGCAGGGTATGATAGAATTATATTCCATAACAGTGTGTGGGTTAGTTATGTAACTTGTTTATTGCTTGGGTTGTAAGAAACCTCTTATGTTTATATGCTGATGATACAACCTTCTTCATTGAAGGGGGGAGTAGAGAGGCGATTCATGTCTCATCGCTTGTAAGAATTTTTTATGAAAATTAATAGAAATAAGTCCACTTTGGTCCCTTTTGGCATGGATAGGTTGGAGGAAAATGTGATATTAGATATCCTGGAGACCCCGATGGTTAGACTCCTTATTTGAAATCTTGGACTGTCGTTAAAGGGGAAGAACTTGACTTCGGTAGATTGGAAACCACTTGTTGAAAGGCTATCGAAGAGATTGTCTTGTTGGAGTGGTAGAGTCCTTTCTAAAGGTGGATGTTTGGTCCAACTTAAATCGGTTCTCTTCTATTCCGGTCTTCTTCATGTCGGTGTTCGCTCCACCAAAGAAAATTTTGAAGCATATTGATTTGATTAGAAATAAGTTCTTTTGGAAAGGGGCGGATCGTGAGGAGAGATTTACACAATTGATTCCGTGGGATGATATTTGCAAGCCAAAAAAAGAAGGGGGTCTTGGAGTTGGCAGGTTGGACCATTTCAATAAAGCCCTGTTATTGAAATGGGTGTGCAAATTGTTTTCCATTTATCCAGGCATGCTTACATCTACTTTGAAAAATTCTTATGGGGAAGACTTGGATTTTAACTGACAGGCTGTTCCTGTTAGTGGATCATCAGCATTTTGGCATTCTTTGCGGCCAATCTTCTCAGAATTTTCAGACCATTTCAGGTCGTGTTTGGGTGATGGGTCATTGTTTAAATTTTGGATTGATGATTGGTCTGAAAATTTTCCATTTTCAGACTTGTTTCAGAGGTTATTTCAGCACATTTCGGACAAGGAGGTGCAGGTGGCAGATGTGTGGGACAATGACCACAATGTGTGGAATGTTAGACTGCCGGAGGGTCTCTTTGATGCGATTTTTTCTGAATTTCAGCAGCTACTGGCTGTTGTGGAGGACTTTTCGCCATCAACTGAACTTGATACTATGCGGTGGAAACATGGAAAGTTACTTTTCGCCATCAATTGAACCTGATACCATGCGGTGGAAACATGGAAAGTTCTCAGTTAAGAATGCTTACAAACTTTTGATCGCTAGTGGTAGGCATGTGACCCCCATAGAGGGTGATTCTTTTTTGATTTGGGGTTGCAAGATTCCGCTCAAAATCAAGGTCTTCCTTTGGTTCTTTAGAAGGAAGAAATTGGTTACTAAAGTACATAGAGCCAAGTGGCATCCTTCCGGGGATGCAACATGTCCCTTTGTGGCCAGTCGGAAGAGGACTTTCAGTATTTGTTTTTTGAATGTAGCTTCTCTAAAGAGGTTTGGGATTGGTGTGGAATCCACATTGTTAATCATACAGATTGTGAGGCTTTCTGGACGACATTCAGGGACCATCTTTACCTTGATATAGTTGGGTGGTGCAAAGCTTTTGCTGGTCTTTAGGTTATTTGGTTGTAGAAAAACCGTAAGGTTTTCAATAATGAGTGGGTTTGGGTGGAGAATGTGGTAAGAGAGGCCTATTATTTTTCTAATGCTTGACTTCAAAACTTGTAAGTATGTTTCTTTTTTAAATTAATATAGTTATAGGATGATTACTCAGGTAATCTTCCTCTTTTTTCTCAAAATAAATAAATAAATAAATAATGATCCTAGAGCCTCCTTTCGGATCATCGAGAGAGGTGAATCCTAGGCCCAAACGTAGAGAGGTACACCACCTCTCGAACTGGATTAACAAATGTCTTTGTTCTTCATGGTTTGATTTTGATTGCTCTTGAGTTCTCACAGGAAATTATTTACAGGTAGTGTTCAAAGTGACCCAATGGAAGCCTGGCCGTAATCACGTGCCCTCTAAAACAAGCAAGATTCATGACTGTAATACCTAGAGGAATATTGTACCTAGAGAAAATAGGTAATGGGATAGACGAAAGAACATGTTTGATGAGTGTCAAATCTCCCAATGAAAGACCAACCTTTTTTCACACCTTTTCAAACTAGAAGTTAAAATAAATACTTTTAGCTCTTCGCACAACTAACCCAATTAAACAGGGAAAGGAACCATGGTTGCAGCAGGGATCTTCGATGAAGAGTGTTACAATGAGAACCCACATGGTAAAAACCTTGTGTGTGTTTTGGAGGGCAATATCAACATGATTTACTAAAAGTAATTGCGTAAGGGCATTAACTTGGCCATTACATTAAAAAGGACTAATAGGTCGGCAATCAAAAATTTATTGGAACTTTCCTTTTGCAAACCAAAGAAATTAAAAATGTCATGGCTGAGTTCTTGCGACATTCATCCATTCCAGATCCTAGCTCTGGTTTTCCTTAAACGGATCCTATGGCCAATCTGGAAAAAATTTGCTCTCGTCAATCTTGGCAACATTTATGATAGAAATGAAAGCTATTTGAATGAATAGCTGAGCTTGTTGCTAGTTCATTAACAGACATATATTTGTCATTCTTCTTTGTTGCTCTCTTTCCATTTACTTTTAGTAAAATAACTGAGTTAATACTGAGGTCTTCTAGGTTGACCAGCGATAACAATGGTGATTTTGTGCCCACCTAAGGCAAACCCAAAATCTTGACTGCCATTGTACGAAATATTTTTAAATCAGCATTACAATTCTTCCTCATGAACTTCCAATATCCGGTGGAACTCACTCCTCTAGCTTGTGGTGTGGAATTGGATTGTATCCTAAGCATCTCATTTCTCTAGCAAAACACATCTAAAATAAAGGGTATGTGTACAAAGGGAAATGAAGTGGAACAAGGCTCATCTTCATCCTCTACGTCCATAGATTCGCATTGTCTTCATCTCCATAGACTTGCATCATCTCCTTCCTCTGTCTCCCCTTTTTCTGCCTGAGCTTCATGTCTCTTCTCCTCATCTCGCCCAGATCCCATACCACAACTCGATTGTCTGATTCCCGTTAGAGTTGCATTGTGTGATCCTGATGTTGTGTTCTGAAGCCGTCCAAGATGAGTATGTGGGTACTAAGTCCAGCATATTAATTATGAAGCCTCGGATAAGTAGACTGTTAAGTGGGCATGATGAACAGTTTCATAATTTTTTACCCTTTCAACCAAATCCATTCATTTTGTGCATCTTTTGATGCCTCAAATTGAACTTCTTAAAACATTCACAAACTTTGCATGAACTGAGCAATCTGGACACTGTCCATTAGAGTAGATGCTCATCTTTACCATTCCTGAAAAATAACATCTAGTTAGTCGTAGATGAACTTGTCCACTTGGTTCCATGATCTTGCCATCTCTGCCTGTGTCCTCGCCATTGTAACATTCACCCTGCAGTTAAGTCCTGTGTCACTCATCTTGCCAATGACTTCAACCCTCTAATATACTGCAGTATTTCAGCATCATTTCCTTTTATCCTGGTAAATATTATTGAATATGGGTAGGGTACTATTCACCATTGCAACCTTTCCAATCTCCAGTATCTGCATGCTAGTATTGCTATTGTCTGTGTGACTCACGGTGCAAAAGCATGTCCTGGTCAATTGTGCATATCTGTTATTCTTAAAATTTATATGCAGAGTACCTGTAGATCCTCTAGAATGGCAGCTCTCTCCAGATAGTGCCAACTGTTTTGCTGCATGTCTGGCCAATACAATAGGGGCTGCAGAATCTGTATTAAGAGTTGCAGCAAGCGGACATGATAAGAAACTTTTCCTCAAGGTTAATCTGGCAATTCATTTTTCTGTCTATTTATCTATATACAAAATCACTGAGGTTACTGCTTATTGTAAATTATATGTTTGGTTTTTCTATAATATGAATGATTTTTCCTTCCAAGCTTACTTACTGCCTTAGCAATGCTTATCTAAAATTTGGACATGTCAAGCAGGTCATTTTCTTTCTTGGTTCTTTCTTTCTCTTTAGTGGCAACTTGTTGCTTCCTAAATCTCCATATTTTGTTTTTTTGAGAAGTTTAATATGATGGGCATGGAATTTGATCTCATACCACTGAGCCAACCCCTTGGTGGCCATGAATCTCCATATTGTTTGATGGAAATGGTGCCTGCTGGGATTTCCCAGTGTCTGAGAGATTGAAGCCTCTTCCTCCTTTCAATCATCTTGAAGCAATTAAATTCTCTGCTCACACTTTGATGTTGGTTAAATTAGAATGTCTGCTTTAGCCCCTGCATGACTCAACCTCACACTTAGGCATATTTTGTGGAAAAAGTTTTTGTATAAATATGTGTGTATATGTTTTATTTAAGGATAATGACTATCTGCAATTTTATTAAAAATCTACATCAACTGCACATTACAAAGACTTACCCCACAAGTCAAAGGAAATGTCGTACAACACACTATCAATAGAAGAATGCTCCCTCCTAAGTAAGACACCAGTGCTATGCAGCCATATCACCCACAAAATTTCAAAAGTCTTTGCCCCTCTTACTCCTTGTCCTGAAACACCTTGGTCCTGGATATATTCTACCCGTTGCCAAGGAGCCCCCAGAAGGCAGATTCTGAGGAGGAATCCACGTACTCTAATCCTATCTTCTCATAGAGTAGCTGCAAATGGGAAACTGAAGAAAGGTGGTCATTGTCCTTAATGATAGCACAACAAAGAACTCAAGCCACACCATCTTTAAGAAGCATCCTCTGCCTGCACTATTTTGTCATTAGTTTCCCTTTCTCAACAGCTATGCAAAAACTTTCACCTTAGGAGGTATTTGTCTTCCAAATTAACCTCATGTCACAGGTCAATGTGTCATTAATGACTGAAATGGGCTCACATGTAATAACCTGTAGATGTTCATAGATGTCTCCCCATTCTCCAATTCCCAGCTATTCACCTCTCTTGGTAAGGGGAGAAAATTACTCATGCCATTTAGCAAATGAATGAAGTTCTACACCCTGATCAGACAAGTTAGAGAGGACTATTGGTGTCTAGCTACCACCGGTGGAATTTAGTATGAAGCCACAGAAGTTTCAAAACACAGGGAAAGAGAAAACAACCATGGATATTGGTAAGAAAAGACTGTGCTTCCTATTCAATCATCAAACTAGAAGTTGAAGCTGGATCCATCCCCAAGCCTTGCTTAAAAAGGTTTGCATCACTAATAGCATCAAGCGGATCAACCCCTTTCAAAATGGAAAAGCACTCAGATATGTCATTCATTTCTCCCAATCTATGCATTTACCACAAATGTGAACAAAATATCCATTGCCAAACCTTGTACCTCTGCCACCATCTTTGCCACCAACTTACGAAGCAAAGCCCAGTTCATAGTTCTCAAGTCCATCACCCTTAATCCCCCCTTTAGACAAAGGGGCACAATCATCCCTCTAACCATTTTCAAAAACAAAAACCTTCCAACTAACCAGATGCAACGTCTTGCCTTCTCTCTCTCTCCCTTTGAAAAAATTTCTCATCATCTTACCAATTTCGTCTTCAATTTTCTCAAGCATCTTAAGCATCAATAGGTGAAAAATTGAAATAGCTGCCAGGACCCACTTTCGTAGAACCAGATGACTACCTCTAGAAAGCATCTTGGCTCTCCAACTAAATCCAATCTTTGCCTCAATCTGTTACTATAGGGCCCTTCTCCGTGGCCTTATGAGGCACGATCGTTAGAGGCAATCCCAAGCAAGTCAATGGCAAGTATCTCTACGAATGGTATGCCTAAAGTGATTGTGTATCACTTGGCCTCCCACTTCGGCATACCAAAAGGAATAAATGAAGCCAACTCAGAGATCCTTTAAAAAAAAAACTCACCTGGAGTAACAACAAACAACTGCAATAGACTTGCAACCTTTCTAGTTGCCTCATTAATCTCCTTAACTAAGAAGAGAACATTTCTTGCATACTGCAAGACAAGAATCATAGCAGGGTGCATCGTTGTGGCATGAAGCCTGAAAATGCCCTTCATTAGTAGCCTAGAAAGTTCATCTCGCCAATCTGCCAACTACTAGGAGGAATCGCATAGGTCCCAAGCGACATCCCTATTGCACCCTCCTTCGAGGATGGATCCAACCTGCTTTCAATCTTCCATGCACCAACATGAAAAATGGTGAAGTGGTTGTACATTGCTTTATCCAAGCATCCACTTATTTGGACCCTCTTTTTTGCAAGGAAGACCACATAAGAACCAACATATGGAGTCATAGGTGTTGGAAAAATCCATCTTCTAGAGTGTGAGAAGAAATGAAGTTATCTTAATTTACAAAAGAAACCCTAGCCTCTTCTTGTAAAGAGAGAGGAGGGAAAAATTACAAAGTGAGTCCACTCAAGAAAAAGAAATAACAACCGACTCAAGAAAATGAAATAACAAAAGGACTATAACATATATTCCAGCACTCTCTCTCAAGTTGGACCGTAGATGTCCATCAAGCCTAACTTATCACATAGAAATAGATCTCTTTTCTTCGTAAATGCTTTTGTGAGGATGCTAATAATCTAGGGCTTTGATGTGACATAAGGAGTGGTGATCTTCCCATCCACTACAGCATTCCTGATGAAGTGATAGTCTACCTTAATATGTTTCGTCTGCTCATGAAATATAGGATTTGAGGGTGGTAGACTTGTCACAAACATAGGAATTGGGTTTTGCACATGAATCTTAAGATCTGCTAGGAGGTGATCTACATCACCTCACAGGTTGTGTGAGCCATTGCTTGGTATTCTTCCTCATCATTAAAACGAGCAATCATTGTTTGTTTCTTGTTTCATTAAGAAAGAAGGTTGCCACCTAAGAATATAGCACAGTGTGTGGTAGATTTCTTGTCCTCAATAGAACTAGCATAATCCACATTAGAGTAAGAGCATATGCCAAGATGCCCATTAACTCTATGGTAGATCCCCTTTCTAGGTGTTCCCTTCAAATACTTCAAGATGAGATAGATATCATGACAATGGCTATAACGATATCTATTCGTGAGCTAACTGGCTCTGCTAGCAGCAAAATTGATATCTTGCCATGTAATGGTCAAATACAATAACTTGGCAACCATACTATATCTATGAACATCCTCAAATAAGGGATCATCATCAATTTCAGCATGTTTCTTCTTCTGCACAACTGGTATGATAGATTGTTGAGATATGCCTCTTTTTGAGGGGCTATTACTATTTTATTTTTTCTTAGTGGACTTATGTTGCTATTTTCCTCTACCTCTCTCTATATAAAGAGGTGTAGGGACGACTTGGTAAGAATAAGAATTATTCTTTTTCTCAACTTGGTATCAGAGCACCAAGTTGGGGATACCACTAAATAAACCCTAACCCTACATTCAAGCCACACCACTGCCACCACCAACGGCCATGTCGGTGCTCTACTGCTGCGGCATCGCCCATCGCCACCGTTGTTGCAGCCCATCGCTGTAGCTCCTTGCGCTATTGTAGCAGCTGTCGGTGTGCTGCAGCAGTGCCGCCTAGGGCTGCTATAGCCACCGCCGAGGGTTGAGTGGCCTCCTGCAATGTCTCCTCGGGTTGCTGCGCTCCGGTAGACCGCTACTACAGTGCTGCCTCGCCTCCCGTAGCATTGCCTCGCGTTGCTGAGCTTTGGTAGACTGCTGCTGCAACCGTGTAAGCCATCAGCGCAGCTCCAAAGCAGCACACCACTGTCGCCTTCTCTCCCAATTGTCGCCTAGGTCACTGGAGAGCAGGCTGCTGGCCATTAGCACGTTGTAGGGAGGTTCTTGAGTGTTGTGGAGATGGAGTTTTGAATCAAGAACCTTCTTATGTGTGGTATGAATCTTTGTGATTTTGTGGTCTGATTTGGGGTGTGTATTCCCCTTTGTTAATGATTTTTCGAGGTGTGTATTCCCCAGTGAAGTATTAGAGATAGTGCTTGTGGACTACGGGGTATGTATTCCCCGCGTTTTAGTGTTTGATCCAGGATTTCAGATTTACTATCCGAATTTGTTTCTGTGTATCTGGAACTATCATGGCTGCATCTGAGGCTTCTGAGGTGTCTTCAGGACAAAGTACAGAAATCAGAGTATACAAGAGCCCATTCTTTGCTCCAATTACTAAGTTGGATGAGACCAATTACCCTTGTTGGTCTCAAACCTTGTCACTGTGGAGGGTCATGAGAAGAAACATGTGTGTATGGTAGCACCATCGGAGTAGAAAATAGGAAATATGTAACGTGGAATCGGGATGATGCTATGGTGAGAACCTGGATCCTAAATAGCGTTATTCCTCAGATTGGTGATGAAGTTATATATTACACTGCTGCCAAGGTGATGTGGGATGCCTGGAAGACTGCTTATTCACATGAGTTGAATTCAACTCAAGTATTCCAGATCCATTATTATTTATGTCATCTCAGGCAGGAGGAGATGAGTCTGTCACAATACTACTCCACCATGAAGGAGCTATTGGAGAAATACAACACATGTAGGCCGATGTGTACTTTCTCTACATGCAAGGATCATAGGAAGGAGTTTGCAACCCACATGTTTTTTGGAGGGCTGAGTGATTACTATTCTACGACTCGTTCTCAGATTTTGACTCTCTCCAAGCTTCCTCCTATTGAGGAAATTTACAGGAGGCTGAGTAGAATGCAGATTCAGCCTACTCATGATGTGGTTGTTACCAACGCATCTTCGGCTCACGTAGCTGTTAGCACTCATGGTGGTAGAGGTGGCTTCTTTCGTGGCAAGGGCAAAGGGCAAACTGATGGTGGTCGTGACAAGCCTATCTGTACTTACTGTGATAGACTGGCCATGTTGAGGCCAAGTGTTGGAATAAATTTGGCCACCCTACTGTTGCCAACCAAGCCTCTGTTACTACATCTCCAGGTGTGATCACTGAGACAGTATCACTTGCAGAGGCAGAGTATGATGCAGTTGTGCAGCGGCTAGCAAAAGTAATGCATGAGCAACCTCAGTCCTCCAGCACTGCAGCCTATGCTTCTGCTTTAGGTATGAGTGGGTCATGGTTAATTGATTCAGGTGCATCTGATCTTTTGACAGAAAATTCCCAGTGCTTTGGGAAATTGCAAAAGACACCACAGGATCATTCAGTACAGTTAGCAGACGGTAGACATGCTTTCATTTGTGGTAAGGGAGGGGTATCTGTTACACTCTCCATGTATCTTGCTGATGTATATTATGTGCCTGACATGACAATGCAACTCCTATTTGTTAGTTTTATTACTAAGTAGTTGAATTGTTGTGCTATTTTTGATGCTGTTAGATGTACATTTCAAGATCGCATGACAGGGAGGACGATTGGTGGTGGCCATGAGGAGCGGGTGTGTATCAATTGGTTCAGAGCCCGGTTGCTGCAGCCTGTTAGACGACTACTATAGGGAGTGCTTTGTAGTGGCACAGACGACTAGGTCATCTATTACTGGACAAGCTACGTCGTATCATCCCTCACCTGTCTCTTGCCATGAAGATTCAATGTGATGCTTGTCAGCTACGAAAGCATCACTGTGTTAGCTTTCCAGCATCTATCCAGTCTACCAGCTCTACTTATTTTGAGTTACTTCACTGTGATGTTGGGGTCCTAGCCGTGTGGCAAATCACCAGAATTTCAAATATTATCTGTTACTTGTTGATGACGTTTTACGTTTATCATGGACCTTTTTTATGAGAAATAAATCTGAAGTTGGTTCTTTGATTCAACAATTTGTGATATTTGTGAAAAATCAGTTTGATGTGTGCATTAAGAAAATCAGAACAGATAATGCACTAGAATTTTGTACAAAGAAACTGGCTGATTTTTATGAATCACCTGGGATTGTGCATCAGACATCTTGTTCTCACACGTCGCAGCAGAATGGGATTGCTGAGAGGAAGCACCGTCATATTCTGGATACAGCGAGAGCATTGCTTATCCAAAACAATGTTCCACAGTTACTGGGGAGATGCGATCCTTACTGCATGTTATCTTATTAACGTGCTTCCTCTATGCTGCATGAGTAGATTCCATGGAGTATCTTATATCCTGATGTCGACTTGTTTCTTGTGCCATCAAAGACTTTTGGCTGTGTGGCCTTTGTATACCTCCTTGGGCTTGGTCGTGATAAATTGGCACCAAGGGCAGTTAAGTGCGTGTTTCTGGGATACTCATGCACACAGAAGGGATACAAGTGTTTTGATCCCATACACTAGAGGCACTATGTGAGTGCATATGTGACTTTTCATGAGTTTATCCCTTATTTCTCTACTTCAAGTCATTGGTTGAAAGAAGTAGAGGTGGCTGCTCCTATGCCTGTATGTCCTATAGCCTTAAAGGACTTTTCTCAGAATAGTAGTGTATTTACTACAGATCAGATTGTTGGCACCTTCAGACTTGTACCACCTACTGAGAAGACATTTAAGGGTGCTACATATCAGTTGCCAGTCACTTACCAAGAGAAGACATACCCCTCATCTTCAGTTCCTATTGAGCTACCATCGTTCTCCTCCACTCAGGTATGTGTTGAGAGTATTGATGATTCTTTTGTTGATATGTCTTCAGGGCCTCTGTCTATGCCTATAGAGGAGGATATTCCCATTGCTATCAGGAAGGGTCCACGATCTTGTGCACAGTATTGGGTTGCTGGCAATGTTGTTTCGATGAGCTCTTTTGGATCCGACTTTCATGCATTCACAGCTGCAGTCTTTAGTACTGAGATCCCTACCTCCTACCAACAGGCTCTTCTACATCCACAATGGAAAGCGATTATGGAAGAGATGTCTGCGCTTACTGAAAGAGGCACCTGGGAGCTATCTGCTCTACTTTCTGGTGTGCTCTTGGTTTAGGCTAGATGGGTCTTTACCTTGAAATACAACCCTGATGGGTCTATTTCTCGGTATAAGTCTTGCCTTGTGGCTAAAGGATTTACCCAGATCTATGGGGTGGATTTTTTTGACACTTTCTTTCCAGTGGCACGACTCTACTGTTCGCATGCTTATATTGGTTACAGCTCATTATGGATGGCATTTACACCAGCTGGATGTCAAAAATGCCTTTCTCCATGGAGACTTGAAGGAGGAGATCTATATGCAGCAACCACCTGGCTTTGAGATTTAGGGGGAGTATGTGTGTTAGCTTTGTAAGGCTATTTATGGCCGTAAGTAGAGCCCCTGAGCGTGGTTTCAGCTCATGTCTAAGGCACTTTCTGTTTTTGGGATGTAGAGATCTGATAATTTCCTATTTGTTTGGAAGACTAGTGCTGGCACGGTAGCGTTATTGGTATATGTTGATGTAGATGGCATTACTCAAGTGAAGGATTATTTGGCTCACCAATTCGTCATGAAGGACCTTGGGAAGCTAAGATATTTCTGGGTGTTGAGATTGCCACGAGCAAGCACGACATAGTGATATCTCAGAGGAAGTATGCACTTGACATTCTTAAGGAGATAGAAATGCTGGAATCCAAGGAAGCCAACATTCCTATGGATCCTAAAGTTCATCTATTTGAGGACATAGTGAAACTAAGGGACAAGGTCTATCAACAGCTGATTGGGAAGCTACTGTATCTAACCATCACTAGGCCAGATATCAGTCTTGTAGTGGGTAAGCTAAGTCAGTTCTTAGACATGTCCACTGATGTTCACTGGCAGGCTATTACGTAGGTATTGAGATACATTAAGGGATGTCCAAGGAGAGGCATCCTATTCAAGAGGAAGAAGGCTCCTATGCCTGTAGTCACTTATTCTGAAGATGTTGGAGATAGGCGGTCTACTACTGGCTTTTGTAGATTTATGGTTGGGAATTTAGTGGCCTAGAGGAGCAAGAAATAAAGTGTTGTTTCATGCTCTAGTGTTGAGTCTGAAACAGGGCTATGACTCATACTGCAGCAGAGATGATATGGATTAGATCTTTGCTACAAGATCTTCATGTTGATATTCAGGAGCCTATGGAGATGCATTGTGACAATTGGGCTACGACATACATTGCTAACAATCCCATGTTTATGAGAGGACGAAACATGTGGAGGTGGACTGTTACTATACCAGGAGCTTGCAACATGGTCTACTTTGTACTACATGTCTTGTTTCCACTGACCAGATTGCTGATGTGCTTACCAAGCCACTGTCTCGTCCCCAGTTTGAGAAGTGTAGAAACAAGCTGAGCATGATGGATATATATGCTCCAACTTGAGGGGAAATGTTGAGTTATACCTCTTGTTGAGGGATTATTTACTATTTTATTTTTCCTTAGTGGACTTATATTGCTATTTTCCCCCACCTCTCTATATAAAGAGGTGTAGGGATGGCTTGGTAATAATAAGAATTATTCTTTTCTTCAACTTAGATGGCTTGGTGCTTAGAAGCCGTGCCTCCTCAATAATCTCCAAAGTGTACTTTCTTTGAGAAAGTGCAAGAGCCTATTCCTATTTGCCTACCTCTATTCCTAAAAAATATCTCAGTTTGCCCAGATCTTTGGTGTTAAAGACCTTTTGTAAGAATGCCTTAGCCTCTTGGATACCAGTACTATCGTCTTCAGTCAAAATCATATTATCCACATACACAACTAAGATAACTCTAGTGGTGGCTTGTCTAATAATAATAGAATGATCTAACATAGATCTTTCGAAGCAAATCTCCATAATTATTGCACTTAGCCTATCAAATCAAGTCCAAGGACTCTGTTTGAGTCCGTATATCGCTTTCTTCAACTTACAAACATACTCTCCCTCAACCTTATAACCAGGAGGTCGTTACATATATACCTCCTCAGAAAGATTATCATACAAAAATGCATTCTTAATGCCTAGTTGGAAGATAGGCTAGTTCTTGTTGATCGCAACAGAAAGAATGATTTGTATAGATGAGACTCGTGCAATAGGAGAGGTCTTAAAATAGTCATTGCCATATGTCGTTTAGGCAAACTCTTTGGCCACAAGTTTAGCCTTAAATATGTCAATAATATCATTTACCAGATAATTTAGTGTACACCCACTTGCAGTTAACTAGGTTTGCTCCATGGGGATAGGAGACAAGTTCCCATGTTCCATAAGACATCAGGTCCTCCATTTCTATATCCATACCAACCTTCCATTGTGGATCCTGTGACACCTCGTAACTATGTGGTATCACTATATTGAGTAGTTCTTGTGAAAACACCTATAAATCTCGATCTAGATGGGCAATGGAGGTGTGGGTGTAGAGTGCAAGATTAGATAGGCTTCCTCAGTGTAATTGGTCTCTCATTAGCATCTCCCTGACTCTGCACTTGTGGTCCCTTGGTAAAGCTATCCTCTAAGGAAGTAATAGGCAAAGTAGGTAGTGGAAGGAGAGGAGGATCTGGATTGCATCTATGATATGTCTGCAGTTCATGAGGTACAAGTTCAATATTAGACCCTTCTTCGGAGAAAAATGGTACCTTCTCAAAAAATGGAGCATTTGCAGTAACAATGTATCTCGTATTGGTCGGATCATAGTACTTGTATCCCTTTTGGATTCATGAATATC
The DNA here is from genome assembly GCA_037157565.1 of Thalassia testudinum. Lineage (NCBI taxonomy): Eukaryota > Viridiplantae > Streptophyta > Magnoliopsida > Alismatales > Hydrocharitaceae > Thalassia > Thalassia testudinum. Next base: position 156,417,541 of record JAZHRO010000031.1, read on the forward strand.
CCAGAAAAACACATTTTACTACCCGTGGAGAAAACTTGCCCTGTTGGCCAAATGCATGCACAAAACAGGTAGAACCAAATACTTGTAGGGGTAAGGCAAAACGGACAATCAAACTTAGGATGCAAGACTTGATGGGGGTCTTTCCCCGAGTCCCTGTAGATGACGATACCTTATTGATGAGATACGTTGCTGTAAGGATTGCATCTCTCCTAAATTGTTTAGGCACCTTCATGGACACCAAAAGTATTCATGCTATATCTAGTATGTGCCTCAGCTTTCTTTTGATCACCCGGTTTAATTGAGAGGTATATGCACATAAGGTCTAATGCAGAGTACCATTGTTGATTAAGGACCAGATCTCTTTCTACATGAACTTAAAGGTATTATCACTGCGGAAGATTCGAATAGGAGATGAGTAAACATTCTGCACTTTTGTGAAGAAGCATTGCACGATATGAAGAATCGCTGATTGATCCTTCGTAAGGAAGACCCAAGTGGATAAGCTGCAGTCATCCACAAAGACTATGAAGTATCCATGTCCTCTAGTGTTGCTAATACGAGAGGGACCTCGGAAATCACAATGTATTAGGTGAAAGGGAGATGAACTTCATCCTTCAGCTTGTCTGGGAATCTAAATCGGTGATGCTTGTGAAGTTGACAAGCTTCACAATCAAAATTTGCAGAGGTAGGCAGATCTGGGAGCATCTTCCTAAACGAGGGGTGACCATGGCGATGATGCCAAAGTAGTAGATACGACTTCAGCAAAGTGAGGTGGTGTATCGAGATAATAATGACCATTCTTTTCAACTCCAATAATTTGATTGGTCTTATCTTAAAAATAATAGTAGCATTTGTTGAAATTTACTTGTCACTTTAGATCCTTGCAATATCTGCTAGTTGATAGCAAACTCATGGGGAACTCTGGTGCACAATAGCAAACTCATGGGGAACTCCGGTGCACAATGAACCTCTGATAATAGTAGTCATGAAGAAAATTGCATGCCTTCAATAGTAGTTATTGGTGAATTACTACCATTAGCCAACTTCACCAAGGTGACTTCTGGCTAGTTTGGTGTTGCGTAGAGAATCAACACCCTCAGAAAGATGTGTAGAAGCTCGGAAATCTATCACCAATTGCGTAGAAATGGTAGATGTCAAAGCGCTTCAATGCTTGATACATCTGGATTGCAAGTAGCATAGGGGTTGAAATTATCCTCGTCTGACAAGAAGAAATATGTCCATCTCCAGTGGTAGCAAACCAAAAGAATCACTTATGCGAGGATAAATATGGGAACATAGATTGGTAGGTAGTAGGAGACGATCCCAGGCAGTAGTAACAGTAGTGAGAAAGGCATAATCATCGTCAAACATGAGTTAAGATGTTTAAACAATGATTAGTAGGAGTAGAAAACATGCACATATAGGATTAGCAAGTGTGTGTGCGTGTGGCTACCTACGTGTTAGGCACACCATACACATTAGGGTACGTGGATCTTAGACCAGCCACATAAGATTGGTCACACTCTCCTATGGGAACCAGATACCCAGTGGCAAGCCTCACCCCTAGTAGCAAGGTTGGGCAAGAACCACCACTAGTGGCAGTGTTGGTTGCTGTTGAGGCGATGCTAGCATTGCTACTAGCTACTGGTAGTGATGGTTGTCGCCTTAGGTGGCATTGATGTTGCTACCGATGATGTTATGGTGCCCGATGGTGGTGGGTAGTGAGATGTTTTGGAGTGAGGATTGAGAAGTAGAGATTTTGGTGGGATATCAAAGTACTAATCAGGATCACCACTTTGATATCATATGTACAAATTGAGTCCACTCAAGAAAAAGAAATAACGATCGACTAAAGAAAATGAAATAACAAAGGACTATAACATATATTCCAACATAAAGAAATCCCTTTGTACCCATTCTATACTAGTGTAAAACTATCTCAAGTGCCAGCCACATTATCCAATATATGCTTGCCTTTAATAAAAGATGATTATACCACACAAACTAAGTTGTATATCACCTCACTTAACTACTTGGCTGATGCCTTAGAGATAACTAGGTAATGCATCAGATAAAGATTGGGCCTATAGTCATCAAACCTTTCCATAGAATCTTTCTTGGGAAGCAAGAAGAGAGTGGACTTGTTAAACCTTTTGAAGCCACTATTGCCAATTGCAAATTCCACTAATGTACCCATCACATCACTCCAACCACTTTTCATAAATCGTTGAGAAAAAATGGCTAGGAAAACCATTAGGACTTAGTGACTCCTTTCCATTCAACCCCTTAGGCACCATTTGTTTAGTGGAATTACTTTAACAGGATATAATTTTAAGGTGGCGGGATTGTATCGAAATCTTGGGATTGGAAGGTTTGCGTGTTTGTTTTTGATAGGTGGCAATCTCATGGATTAAAGCGAATAATCCCACGTTCAGCATAGTTGGAGTGTTGTTTACAGGGATTGGATACCTAGAATAATGTAATAAATAATTAAATTCATCGGTAGATTCCAACACAATTGCAACCAGCAGATGCTCGAACTTCAAAAAATATGAAATGCACTTGTGGACCTAAAGAGTCATTAGTATAAAAGCTCATTTTCAAATAATGTAATTGTCACCTGCTTACGCTTTCCACCAGTGAACTTGCTGCATCTGACCAACTCACTCTGTTCTTTGAGCTTCAAAGCTTCGAAAAGAGAAATGGAGGGAAGCAACAACAAACTGAGGTATGCAACTAACATATTATAGGAGAAAGACCCCCTCGATTACAATGCTGTCAAGGCGAGCACCTCGGGCGATCAGGCGATGAGGCGAGGCGTTGGATCCAATTATCGCCTCACCGAACCCCTAGGTGATGGCCTTTGGTCAGGCGACTTGCCTCCTCGCCTCAGGCAGTGCCTTGTTGCCTCTTTGCCCCATCGCTTGAAGCCCTAAGGTAGATTTCGATTTTTTTTTTGAAAGGCAACAAACTGCAAGCGACTTTCCAATCGAAGTGTCACTATTCTACAACCTTTAAGTTCCCATCCCATACACTTATTTACATGAGTCATGACTTCTCTCCTTGTCAACCCCTGTCACCATTCTCGCTGGAGCAGCAGAGCTTTGAGCTTCTTCAACCATCATCGTTTCGTTGGCCATCATCATCGCTTACCATCTTCATCGCCTCCTCACTTACCATCTTCATTGCCTCGACCTCCATTGCCCAGGTATAACCTCGAGTCTAGACTCTCGTCTTCCAGACCTCCATCGCAGATTTGCGACATTGGCATCTTCGCCATCAACTGTTTCTTTTCTTCTTTTTCTATTCTCCTCCATCACCAGACCTCCATCTTCATTTTTTGTTGTTTTCTAGCGACTATTGCAATGTTACTGTGTTAGATGTTAGTTTTTAACTTTATTTTTATTTTTGTTGTGACTTGTTAAGTATTGTGAGTTTGTGAGTGATTATAAATATTATTAGATATTAATACTATATCTGTAATATTACTGTAATACATTATGTTAATAAAGCATAAGGACAGTATTAATACATATTAAACTTAAACACTTAAACACTAATATGTATTATGCATATCATAATTATCATACTGGTAGATATTATAACAGTAATAAATGGTAGAGAGTAGACTCAGAATATCTATCCTTAGAAGATATTATCCTTATAAGACATATCATTACTGGTAGATATTAAACAATAATACTGTATAATATGTATTATGCATATTATGTATTATTATGTAATAGTAATACATATATTATTTGTTAGAGTTAGTGATTTTATTATTTGTAAGGGTATGTTTGTTAAGTTTGAAAGTGTCTCGGACTTATGATGTAATCTTCACAAAGTCTCTCTATAAAAGAGGCCTAGGGTTTTTCATTCTGAAATAAGACATTTCACCCTGGCAGCAAGTTCAGTTGCTGTGGTGCTATCTTCTTCATGTTGCTGGGGGCAATCATGACCTAGGTTGGTCTTGATGGCGAATCTCTGCAAACCAATGAACGTAGGCTATGGTATGGTCTATCCTATAGCCCTTAGAGTAAGTTGTCCTACTTTGATTTGTGGATTTGAGTTCTGAAAACCCATTTTTAGATATGCAAGTGCTTGATATATCAGTTTTTGGGTCAAGACTATGGCCTCTAGTTCTGAGACCAAGCTGGTGACTACCTTGGCTTCCTTGATGGTCCAAGGTACCACTATCAAGTTAAATGGCACCCAGAATTACCTATTATGGTCTCAGGCTTTTCGTATTTTTGTTGGACACCAAAGATTGGTGATTCTAACTAAGGACCCTCCTGAAGAAGATGGTTATGAAAAGTGGGAACAAGATAATTACCTAGTGATGAACTGGGTAATGAATAGTGTTGAGCCACAGATTGCTACCAATCTATTATACAAGAAGACAGCAAAGGATATATGGCAAAGCTTGGCAGAGAAATTCTCTCAGAAGTCTAACCATGCTATGCTATCTAATATTTATCATTGCTTTTGGTCCTCTACTTAGGGATGGAGAGCGTATGTTGGTGGATTATTACTCAGAGATGGAAGGGCTCTTTGAGGAGCTTAATGTTTTCCAACCTACATGTTGCGAGATGCAGACAAGGCAAAGATAGGCATGGCAATTTGGCAATTCAATCGATTCTTGGATGACCTTAATTCCAAATTCTCGTCTACCAGAGAAAATATACTTGCTCTTGATGACATTCTTGATATGGAGATTGTATATGCTCTCCTACAGAAGATTTCCTCCGATGCTGTACATCCAGGTGTTGTATCTCTTCAATCTCTGATGTCGCCTATTGAGACGTCTGCATTTGCTATATCTGGAGGTTGTGGTGCTCTAACTGTGAGAGGTTGTGGTAGAGGACAAGGTCGTATCTATGATCCATGTGTGCACTTCTAGTGCATAAATCATCCATTTGACGGAAGCAATGCAGAGAAATGCTTTAGTGAAGGGAGACATGAGCACAAGTGCGAGTGCGAGTGCGGGAGGCAGCGAGCGTGAGGGTGTGAGGGGAGGTGTAAGTGTAGGGGGCGAGTAGAAGTAGATGAGGGGAAGGGTGGTCGGCGAGTCGAGGATGGACGTTGGCTGGAGGGCGGTCGAGGCGGAGGAGGGTAGCGTTGGAAGTAGTGTGCTTCAAGTGCAGGGGGCGGGGGCATCTGGCAAGGGACTATAGAGATCCTGTGCGATGTATCCGGTGTGGGAAGCTGGGCCATCGGAGGGTGTTGTGCATGGAGGAGCTGAGGAGCACGGTCGCAGGTGCGCAGCAAGCGAGGCTCTCGTCCCCACCGGAGGGGGTGCCTCTGGACGAAGTCGAAGCCCTATGGTCGGAAGACTCTGAGAGGTTCGAGAGGGGTCTTGCATCGGCTTTGGTTGCCGTGGTCACGGAGGGCTAGGTGGGGGTTCGGGAGTTGGAAACCGGAGTCGCTAGGGTCGTCGGAGTTGAATGAATGAAGTTGTAGTCATTGGGAGAGTACCTGTTGATGGGAGCCTCGGCGGGGGCGACAGGGAGGCTTCTCTTCAACGAGACCCGTTGCGCGGGAGTTGTTCGGTGGAGGTGGGTGGTGAGATCAGACGACGCGAGGAGGGAGCGCCCGCCGCGGAAGGTGGAGCTCTCGCTGAGTCTAGTGGGGATCCCGCTCTTCCTTCGGACCCGATAGGTGGTCGAGGCGATTGTCGCTCCATTTGCGCAAGTGTGGAGGTGCAGGGGCTCACTCGCGGCAGTGAGAACCTCAACGCGGTGTGGGCCGAGGTGGAGATGCGGCCAGGCAAGGTGCTGCAGGAAAAAGTGACACTGGGGCTGGGGAATGCGTCCTGGGTGATACTCGTCCAGCCGAAGGAGGGAGGGCAGAAGTCCTACGCGAAGGCGCTGGCTCGCTCGGTCGGTGGTGCTGCGGCGGGGAGGAGGGTTTCAGCGAGCAGGGCCGGGGGGAGGCAGAGAGGCGCTGGGAAGGGAGTCGCCTTGTGGGTCGAGTCGACCGTTCCGAAGGGTGTGCCTTTCAAAGCGCATCTCTTGAGGATCGCAGCAACGCAGGTTGGCCTGGGTCTTGAGGAGCATGTGAGGGACTGCGAGGCGCCAGGTGGAGGTTCCGAGGGATTGCGACAGGAGGAGGCCGCATCGATCGAAGAAGGTGCATTGAAGGCCTCGAGGGAGGAAGCGAGGGAGGAGAACGATGCATTAAAGGCGCTAAAGGATGTGGGGGAAGGCTCGAGGCGGTGCGGGGGGTTTTCTAGGGCTGGCGTAGAGTCGGATCCGGGTCTGAACCCGAACCCGGATCTAATTCCGCTTCGTGGATCACTCTTGAATGGACCGCGAAGGGTCCTATTAAAGCTCGGACGTAGCGTGTCAAGCCCTGGGGAGCAGGCGGAGCTGGAGTGCGCTCAGGTAGGGGAGCCGGTCCTCGGAGGGAGCGAGGGCGCGGATGGTCCAACCAGGTTGCTCCACCAAAGGATCAAGAGGTTGTGGGCGGTAGCTCGAGGACCCCCTAAGGCACAGGGGGGTCTGGAGAAGGCATCTGCGATGAAGGACCTGCCTCCATTTAGAGGCGAGGGCAAGAGGTCGGCCCTTGACCCTCCAACGCAGGTGCGCTCCTTACCGGAAGATGGAGGTCGATCGGGGCCTGGGGAACCTCACCGGAGCGGGGAGAGCAACAGAGCACCTAGGGGCCCAAGTGGGGCTCACCCATCAACGAGGGACCCCTTGTTTGATGGAGAAGGGCAGGGGGTTGGAAAGTGTGGGCTCGACGATGGCGGCAACGTTCTTGACGCGTGTGGTCTTTGGCAAGTGCTGGAAGAGGGGAAGGTCCCCCTGGATCGGGGGGGCACGATAAGGAGGTCGCTATAGTGAGGGTTGAGGGAGAGGGTCTGTCGATGCTGGGGGAGGAGGTTGGGGACGATGCAGGCAGGGAGAGTAGCGGTATGGGGAAGGAGGGTGTGGGCTTTGGGGTAGGGAGTGGGGGCGAGAAAGTTGAGGGTCTAGAGGGAGGATGGGCTGACACTTTTGACGAAGGGGAGTTGGAGCGGGTAGCAGAGGGGGCTGGCTTTGGTCGTGTGAGAGGGGGCGGTGCAGTCGGGGCCCCATGGTGAAAGTCCTCACATGGAACGTGAGGGGCCTCTGCGACCCCATTCGTAGGGGGCTGTTAAGGTCATATCTATATAGATGGAACCTGGATGTGGCCTTTCTTCAGGAGACGAAGCTGCAGGAGTGTGGCTAGAGAAGGTGGGGTCAGATTGGGGGTAGCACGATGCGGGGTTTTTTGGCTCTTGATGCAGTGGGGAGGTCTGGTGGGGTGATTGTGGGTTGGAAGGAAGACCTGTTCTCGGTAGTGGGCTTGGAAGTGGGGGTGGGTCTGGTTACGGTGCAACTGAGGAGCGACGGGCTCGTGCTAACATTCTCCTCGGTTTATGGGCCTACGGATGAAGCGGGGAGTTCCTTGTGGGAAGGTCTTCGCCAGGAGGCAAGGAGCTTTTAGGGGAGTCCATGACTCATTAGTGGGGACTTCAACTCCACGCTACTGGCGGAAGACAGGCCAGGGGGCAGGGACTGGGGCTCAGAAGAGCTCGCTGGCCTCGTAGCAGAGCATGGGTGCCAGGACATACCCCCTACTGCTTGCGCTTTGACATGGAGAGATTCAGGGGGTCGGATGTCGAGGCTGGACCGCTTCTTTTACTCGATGGAATTAGTTGAGGTGTTTTCGATGGTTGGGGCCCGTGCTATGGAGAGGCCTTTTTTGGATCACACTCCGCTAATGTGGGAGTTTGGCGAAGGAGCTCGGTATGGCACATACTTCAAGTTTGAGAGGGCATGGCTACTGGAAGAGGGATTCAGGAGCCTGATGGAGGCCAAATGGAAGGACATACATCCGGACGGGTTGGCGGTTGCAAAGCTGGAGGCAAAGCTCCTGGAGTTGAAGTGATTTCTGAAGGAATATAGGAAGCAGCTGAAGGAGGAACGGACCAGGCTATGGGACGAGGCCCTCGTGGAGATTCAGAGATTAGATGAAGTGGAGGACCTGGGATGGATGACGGGCTCGGACGAGCTCGGAAAGGCAAGACAGGGAGGTTTGCATGAGAGTCATCCAGAAGGAGGATAGGAAAGCCGAAGTGGAATGGAGAACCAGGTCTAGGCAAAAGTGGGTCAAAGAGGGAGACTCAAACACCAGCTTCCATTTGACGGCTTCAGCCAGGCGTAGGAGGAACTAGATTGAGAAACTGCAGGTGGGCAAGACAGAGTTCTCAGGCATGGAGTCTGTGGGGAGAGCGGTGGTGAGTTATTTTAGGGACTTTACGGACCGGAGAGGAGGGAGATGGAGATGGAGATGGAGATGGAGGGGGCTGGGGGCTCCAGCCTTAGGGGCTGAGGAAGCGGAGCAATTGATCGTACCTTTCACGGAGGATGAAGTCTGGGATGCGGTTTAGGGGCTGAATGCCGAGGGGTGTCCGGGGTCGAACGGTTTCCCAGTGCTCTTCAAAGAATTCTGGTCGCTGCTGAAGGAAGAAATCATGCAGGTCTTGGCAGAATTCAGGGAAGGCAACAGGGGCTTCGACAGATTGAACAGATTCTACATGTTCATCTTGCCGAAAAGAGATGGGGTGGAGACGGTTGAGTACAGGCTGATAGCACTATCAAATGCGGCATATCTGATCATAGCAAAGATTCTGGCAAACAGACTCAGGAAGGTGATTGGCAAGGTGGTTTCGGAGGTGCAGTCCGCCTTCATCCCAGGGAGGTACATTCTAGATGGCTATGTGGTAGCAACGGAGATCCTAGCGCATTGGAGAAGAAGTGGAAGAAAGGCCTTTCTGTGGAAGATGGACTTCACGAAGGCCTATGACTCGGTGGAGTGGTCCTTCCTATGGGCAGCCCTGGTTAAGAGGAGCTTTCCGCAGGTCTGGATTAGATGGATGAAACAGTGTCACCACGACATCTTTCTTAGTTCTCATTAACGGGAACCCGGTGGGAGGTCGGATTCAGCCGAGGAGAGGCGTAAGGTAGGGTTGCTCCCTTGCACCTTTGCTCTTTGTGTTGGCAGCAGATGCTTTGGCCAGGGCGATGACAAAGCACAAGCGGAAGGGATGCTACAGGGTTTCCCTTTAGAGGGTGGGGATGGTATCTCAGTCATGCAGTACGCAGATGATACCCTCTTCTTTGTTGAGGGGTCGGTGGCAGAGGCGAGGCGGTGCCACATCATTCTAGAGATGTTCTACGAGGCATCAGGTATGCGGATAAACTACTCTTAAGTCCTCTTTCGTTCACTTCAACTTGGAGGCTGGGGAGGTAGGAAGGTGCTTAGAAGCACTGGGGACAGGAGAGGGGACCCTTCCACTCCGGTATTTGGGGCTGCCCCTGACAGATAGGAGGATTTCGGCACAGGATTGGACCTCAATGTTAGAGAGGATTAAGGGCCAGCTCTCGGGATGGGCGTCCAAGATGCTATCCAGAGAAGGGCGGCTGGTCCTTCTTAAGGCAGTCCTCTTAGCGATACCGACATATTTCTCCTCAGTGATCAAAATGCCACGGAAGGTTGAGGACAGGATTGCTAGCTATTTGAGAAGCTTCTTCTAGACCAACTATGGGGCGGGGGGGGGGGGGGGGGAGGGGCGAGGTTGGTGGCTTGGAACGAGGTTTGTCTGCCATTCAAGGAAGGGGGTTTGGGAGTTATGGAAGTGGCGAAGATGAATGATAGCCTTTTGACAAAATGGATTGACAGGTTGCTGGGGGGGGGGAGGTCTCTTTGGTTGGGAGGATCCTGCACTCCTACTATGGCAGGCCGGCGAATTGGGAGCTCTTGACCTCGCCCCCGAGAGGAGCATCCCACTTCTTGAGGAGTCTGTTGCTGGTAGCACCAAAGGTCCGATCTTTCTTCACCTCGGTGTTAGGCTCGAGTGAGGATTTTAGATTCTGGACAGATGACTGGATGGGTACCGAGATGCTAGCGGAGCGGTTCCCTAGGCTTGCAGCACTGGCGGTTGACAGAGAGGCATCGGTGGCGAATGTTTGGAGTGACGTGTGGTGCCCGTCTTTTGTGGGCAATCTATCAGATCAGAGATATGGTGAGATGCAGGTGCTCTTACAAGAGCTCCAAGGTTGGCAACCCGAAGATGGGACAGACCGATTCGAGTGGGAGGAGGGAGACTTCTTGGTGCATGATGAGTATAGAAGGCTCGGCGGCTCGGCCACGTTTGGGGACATCGAGTTAGTCAGGGACTATAGGCAACTGAGGGAGGCTGCCTGCCCTTTGAAGGTCAGAATCTTCGCTTGGCTCCTCAGGAGAGACCGACTAGTAACTAGGACATAGAGAGCCCGTTGGATGCCGGACACGGACAGGTCTTGCCTGCTCTACGGCCAAGCAGAGGAGGATATTGATCATCTTTTCTTCACCTGCCCGGTGGCGATACAAACATGGGAGTAAATAGGGGACCGATGGTGGGCAATTGGTTCCCATGCGGAGTTTTGGCAATCTTTCAGGTGTAATGGGGTCAACAGGGAGCGTTAGGTGTTCCAGTCGAGGAGAGAATAGGCCAGGTCGCTTGCGGTTCTTTGGGCACTGTGGCTAGGGAGAAATGCCATGGTGTTTAGGGGCAGCGCCCCTATGTAGATAATTTTGTTGGGACTGCAAAATCTTTGGTGTTAAGTTGGAATGCTGTTCAATGATGTAAATTTTAGCGTTTTATTTTAATAAATTTTTTGGTGAGATCTAAAGGATCAACACCCTTTTTCCTTTTAAAAAAAAATCTTCTATCTGACAGATGTCGGTCGAAGTTTGGCTATCCTAGGAGTTGCTCTGTTACTACTGCTGTTGTTTAAGGGGAGACTCACTCTGGTGGTTCTACTTTGTTTGAGTCAGTTCCTGTCTCTATACTTGTGTCCACCACTACTGCCTCACCATTTCCTTCGCTTACTGCAGATAATTATTTTAAATTGATGATGCTACTATATTAGCCTTTGTCCACAAAGACCTTTGCTTCTATTGCAGGTACTAGCAGTTCTGCCAACCTGGCGACTATATCGTCTTCTTCTACTTGGTTGGTTGACTCTGGTGCTTCCAGTCATCTAACTGGTACGAAGGATGCTATTCTATCTATGCATAAGACACTGGATGTTACATCTGTCTGGTTGGCGAATGGCTCTTATTCTCTAGTTACTGGTGTTGGTGAAGTTCGTTTTCTGACAAACATAGGTTTACTAATGTTTACTGTGTTCCAAACTTTTCTATGAGTCTGCTTTCAGTATATTGTTTATGTACAGAGCTTAAATGCTAGGTGATATTTGATGAGCATTTTGTGTATTTTCAGGACACCCGAACGGGGATGATGATTGGTGGGGGGATTGAGCGTGGTGGACTCTACTGCATAGACACTCACCGGTTTGTTGGTGTTGTCTCTGTGTCTACGGATCTTATATTATGGCATCGTCATTTGGGTAATCCTTTTGCATCTAGACTAAAGAAAATGTTTCTTGAGTTGCCTATTCCAAATAATTTTGATTGTGAAGCTTGTCACCTTGGCAGGAATCACCGCATTTCATTTCCTCCTAGAAATAATCAAATATGTGATTGTCCTTTTCATGTCATTCATTGTGATATTTGGGAGCCTTGCAAAGTTGTTCACCAGGCTTTGTATCGGTATTTTGTAGTGTTTGTGGATGATTTTAGTCGTCTATCTTGGACTTATCTTCTGGATGATAGATATGAACTTTCCTTAGTTATTCAGAAATTTTTTAATGAGATTCAAATTTTCTATTCTATGTGCATCAAAATCTTTCATAATGACAATGTATTAGAATTTATGCAAAGAGAACTTTGTGATTTCTTGTCTTCGAATGGTACACTACACCAAACATCCCATGTCCATACTTCTCAACAAAAAAGCATCGCTTAAAGAAAATTACGTCACCTTCTTGATGTTGTCCAAACAATGATGTTAGCCACAAATGTTCCTAAAAATTTTTGGGGAGATGCGGTCTTTACCGCCACATATTTGATAAACAGACTACCTTCACCTATACTTGATGCAGCCACTCCACTCTCCTTACTACAACCTAATGCCAGTACTTTTGCATTGCTATTGCACATTGTTGAATGCACATGCTTTGTTCATTTGTTTGGTGTACTTGATAAGTTATCCCCTCGATCAGTTAAATGTGTTTTTCTGGGATATTATAGAACCCAGAAGGGGTATTGGTGTTTGCTAATGTGTTTTTTATTGAGAAGACTTCTTATTTCTCTATTGAGGATGCTTCTCTTAAGTGGTTCTCTTAGACATATGATCATCGTCATAAGTCCTCTATGTTTGTCCCTTTACCGATATGCAAGTTGAGGAGCAGGTAGACATCCCTCAACCCCCACTTTTATCAGTATCAGGTGATCCTTAGAGCTAGATAGATGACAGTCCTATTGCTCATAGAAAGGCAGTGAGATTCTGTATTTTACACCCTATGGTTAATTATGCCTATTGACCATCTCAGTCCAACACTACAGACATTGTACAACTCTTTTAGCCTTGTTGATACCTATGCATTATACTAAGGCTATGCAAGATCGTCGTTGGAGATAGGCTATGCAGATGGAGATGGATGCTCTTCTCTTCCGTCGTACATGGGAGTTGACTGTTCTCCCACTAGGGAAGAAGGTTGTGAACTGTAGATGGGTCTTCACTGTGAAATATCGTCCTGATGGGTTAGTTGGAAAACTTAAAGCCAGATTGGTAGCTAAAGGATATACTCAAACTTATGGAGTAGATTATTTTGACACTTTTTCTCTAGTTGCTAGGTTGAATTCAGTTCGAGTAATTTTATCTGTTGCTGTTAACATGAGATGGCTATTGAATCAATTGGATGTCAAAAATGCTTTTCTTTATAGAGACTTACAGGAATAAGTTTATATGGCTCAACCACCAGGATTTGTGGTTGAAGGGGGAAGGTATGCAGACTGAGGACAACTATATACATGCTCAAGCAAAGTCTAGGAGCCTGGTTCGAATGACTAAGTATCGCTATTCAACATATCGATTTTCGTAGATCCACCTTGGATCACTTTATTTTTAATCAAAGGATGGATTCAGCTTTGGTAATTCTTGCAATATATGTTGATGATATGGTGATTACAGGAAATGACACCAGGGGGATTCATAAGACAGACTTTTCTCCAGGACACCTTTGTTACTAAGGAACTTGGTAGATTACGCTATTTTTTGGCATATAATGTGCTAAAAATTCCTGAGGAATGTCACTATCTTAAGGAAAATATGTGTTTGAATTACTTGTAGATTGGGATGTTAGGTGTTAAGCCCTCTATGGTGTTCACGGAACCTATTCAGAGATTATGTGAAGAGGAAGATCCTCTATTTGAGAATAAAGGGAGATACAAAAGTGTAGTTGGCAAACTCCTTTATGTCATTGTTACTTATCTAGACATCACCTTTGCAATTAACATGGTGAGTCAACATATGGACAATCCCCGGTATAGTCATTGAAATGCTATGTGCTTTATTCTTTGGGAAACCTAGGAAAGGATTGTTTATGAAAAATAATAGCCATCTAAATGTTCATACATACTTTGATGTTGATTATGCAGCTAGCCTGGAGGACAAAAAGTCTACAACGGGGTATGCTACTTTTTTGGGTGGTAAGCTCGTCACATGGAAAAGCAAGGAACAGACCATAGTGTCCAAGTCTAATGTAGAAGCTGAATACAGGGTGATGGCCCATACTAGTTATGAGGTTGTGGTTAGTGAATATTATAAGAGATTTGGTTTCACTACTACAGTACCAATGAATTGTGACAATCGCTCGACGACATTTATTGCTTCAAATTTAGTCTTCCATGAGCGTACTAAACATATAGAAGTGAATTGTCATTTTGTAGCTGACATGCTCACTTCAGGATAGATCTGCACTCCTATGAAAGCATTCGAACAACAGCTAGCTGATATTTTCACCAAGGCTTTACCCTGAAAGCGTCATGAGTTTCTATGTTCCAAGCTGGGCATGTTAGATATATATGCTTCAACTTAAGGGGAAGTGTTAGAGTTAGTGGTATTATTATTTGTATGGGTGTATTTGTTAAGTTTGAAAGTGACATGGACTTATGATGTAATTTTTTCAAAGTCTCTTTATAAAAGAGGCCAAGGGTTTTTCATTTTAAAATAAGATATTTTATTCTTTCTCCTTCCAACATTATTAATATATAAACACCCAATGTAATCCTGGTATTATACATATTATTACAATATTAAACACTTAAACAGTAATATTGAATAAGTATAATATGTAATGTATTATGTACTATTATAATTGTACATATTATTAGTTATATGTTATTATAATATTACTGTTGGACTAGTAATAATATCTAAGGATAGAAATTAGAATTTGTGTTTGTAAACTTATACTTTATAATGATAACACTAATAACTTATAAAATCCAATTGCTTTAGGTATACAAGTTACCGTACCTACATTCTTATAACTCTGACTTATTAATATGTTATAAACTAAGTTTATAACATATGTTCTCACTTTGTACTTTGCAGAGTAAACAAACTCAAACTTATTGTTTGTGTTTATATTATTGTTTGCATGTATTTTGATTCATAGATGATTGGATCAAGGAAAAAGCATCCATGTTGAAAATGTGACATTGGAGGATCCTAAAAAGAACAATAGCACGAAGTGTAATTTTTGTGGTAGGATAGTCAAGGGTGGGATTCAAAGAGCTACTAGAAACATTATTGACGGTGATAAGAATACAGTAATATGTCCAAATGCTTCACAACATGCCAAAGAAGGGTTGAGAGAGTATCGACAGTCCAAGAAGGAAGAGAAGGAAAGATTCATTAGAGATTTTGTTCATGATGAGCCATTATATGAAGATGATGATGGTGAACAAGAATAAGAGGTAGAGGAATTGAATATATTTTGAGGTCTAATAAACACAACTACAACAAAAAGAGCGAATCCCACACAATTGTAGGCAAAGAAGGCTTGTCTCATGACAAGTGTTGATGGGAGTGGAAGCGGTGAACTTCCTAGACTGAAGTTTTATGGACCCATGGATAAGTTTACTAAGCTCGACCCTGAGAAGGTGGTTCATGAACAAAAAAGGAGATTATTGACAAAATAAAGTACAATTTTTGAGCTTTTCAAGAAAGAAGAGAAGCAGTTGTTTGGATCATTACGAAATGGATGTACCACAACAACATTTCATTCAATGCTGTTAAAGACATTTGATTTGTGATAATGATAGAGGCCATTGGTCATTTTGGTCATGGATTGAAGCCTCCTTTTTACCATGAAGTAAGAGTTCCTTTACTGAAACATCATGTGAATGAGACTAAAATGTTATCACCAAACATTATGAGGCTTGGAAGAAATATGGATGTACATTGATGACAGATGGTTGGACAAATAGAAAGGGTAGAACACTTATAAATTTTTTAGTTAATTCTCTCATGGGGACTATTTTCTTAGAGTCTGTTGATGTCTCATCCTATATAAAAACTAGGCAGAAGTTTTGCAAGCTTATAAGTGGCATGATCGCTCGTGTTAAGGAAGAATATGTAATTGAAGTCGTCAGTGACAATGTATCTAATTATGTTCTTGCTGGTAATAAATATCTACTTATGTTAATTTTTAACATATATATTTTCTTTAATAATGCATATAAATTATTTAAATTTTACAATGACATTTCCTTTTTTCATAGGCAAATTATTGGAGGCTAAGCAACCACATGTTTGTTGGACTCTTTGTGTTGCACATTGCATCGACTTTATGTTAGAGAACTTTGGCAAGTTAGAAGATATAGAGAAAACTCTAAAAATGCAATGCAATTGAGTAGCTACATATGCATACATCCTTTAGTCTTAAATTTAATGAGACAATTCATAAGTAGAGAGTTGTTAAGGCCTACGGTGACAAGATTCGCTATATCTTTCCTTACTTTGCAGAGTATTCATAGGTAAAAGGTAAAGTTAAGGAGGATGTTCACTTCAAATAAATTGATCACTTCTAAGAATGTAAAAGAAGAGAAGGGAATGAAGATAACAACAAACGTTATGATGCCTTCCTTTTGGAACAAGATCGTCTACATTCTCAAGGCGACGTCTCCTCTTATCAGAGTGCTACGTATTGCTTACTCAGAAAAGAGGTCTGCAATGGTATATATATATACGAAGCAATAGATAGAGCTAAAAAAGCTATCATGAAGGCTTTTAGCAACAATGCCGAGAGGTTTGGACTTATCTGTGAAATTATTGATAGGAGATGGAAATGCCAATGTCATAGGCCTCTACATGTAGCAAGATATTTTCTAAAAATTGAATTTTCTTATGAAAATTCAAATCTAGATCTTGATTCTGAGGTTATGGATGGATTCTACAATGTCTTAAAGGTTGGAGCCTGATGAGAGTGTACATGACAAAATAACATGTGAAATTTTCATTTATGGAAATGTACAAGGACTTTTGGAATGCCTGTGGCAATTAAACAAGGGAAGACTATTGCTCTAGGTACTAAAGTGGTATAATTATTTTTATATTATTATAAATCCTAGGTCTTATTAAATGTAACTTATTTTTTTGCAGCGTGGTGGTGGAATCTCTTTAGTGGTCTTGCACCAAACTTGGTAAGATTTGCATTGAAGGTGATTGGTTTACTTGTGCCTCAATATGTGAAAGGATTTGGAAGTATATCTAAAAATGTAAATTATAAATTAAACAATAATATGCGTTGCATTAGTTTTATTACGTAATTTTATATTAATACTTTGGTTTATAAATATAAGTTCACTCAAAGAAGAGAAATTCGTTGGCACAACAAAAATTGAATGATCTCGTATTTGTCAAGTACAATGAAGCTTTAAGAGATATATATGAAGATAGGGATTATTTTGATCCTATTTTCCTCCAAGAGATTAATGATTCAAATGAGTGGTTAGGGAGAATGGAGGAAGATGAGGAAAATGTAGGGGATGACCTTGTGTTTGGTGATGATCTCGCTTGGGGTATGGTTGAGCTTGCATCAGACATCAACGAGCATGCTACTTCTCGACGTGCTCGTGATACTACAAAGGAAAATGCTCCTAAGCAGGCTAAGGGAAAACAGAAAATTCCAATAATCATTGAAGAAGAGGAAGATATGTGGACAATGATGATGAGAAAGAGGAAGAGGAGATTGAAGAAATTGGTGGTGACATCATTGATGACGATGATGAATTGAATCTTAAAGATGACTTTGATGAGTGATGCATTATTTTATTTTTTTTCTACCTTGATTAGTGAAGGATTTTCTTCCTTTATCATTTGAAAGTTTAAAATTATGTAAAATGATTTTTTTCAATGTAATTTGTATGTTTTTCTTTTACTTAAACTTTAAAAATATTGTTATTATAAATGCTTTTATAAAGTTACTATTATTATGAGTTATAAAGGCATATATATGTAAAAAAAAATTGTCGCCTCAATTCATTTGGGTTGTTACCACTCACCTCGGGTGACAATGGGCCTTATCACTTTAGTGTCACCTTTCACATTGATAGCTTTGCTCGATTAGTTTTCTTGTTTAATAGCCACCAGTTGAGTAGGATAATATATTGTTCGAGAACCTTAAACCTCAAAATCCCCTCCTCATGTGTCCATCGGTGGTTAAAAGATCGAAGCAGTGGTTGGAGGCTTGATTTCATTTGTGTAAAACTACAATCAACTAGTGAGCATTATTTTGTGGAGAGAGGGCATTGGTTAGGCGAGAGTCTAGCGTTTTAATGCGAGAGTCAACCTATTGAATGCCCCTTTCCATCGATACAAAAGGGCAATCCACTGGTGGATAAAGTAATAAGCAATGATGGAGCGGTAAAGGCATAGATTGAATTCGATTCAATATGTAGATTGAACCTTCTGAATGAGAGAATCCTTCAGTGGAGAATGAGCATGCATTATTGGAGAGCGACAAGGCACTGATTGAGTGCGAGATTCAACCGGTTGGATGCGAGAATCCACCGGTGGGTTCCTACAATTCACTGGTGCATTTCAAGAATCTACCAGTGGAAAATGAGAATCTATGGATGGATAACAAGAATCCATCGATTGATTATAAATAATCCGCCGATAGATTCACAAAGTAATCACGTCGTCATCGTTTTGTAGGGAGATTGACCACAAATTCACCCTGCTATCTATCAAAAAAGCACTTGAGGTTGTTAAAGACAATGTGAAGGAGTTTGAGAAGACTCCATTTGGTGCAATTGTGAAGAATGAAAAGTTCTTTCCTCAATTAAAGGTAAGGAATTGTATGGAGAGCTTCTACAGACCTACAATATACAGATCGAGGAGTTTAAAGTAGGAGATCTAAGGCTGAAACTTATTACTGATCAAATTGAAAAGATGATAGGATTGAAAAATGAAGGAAGCTGGTATTGATTGATGGGAAGAAAAATCCAAATGAGAGGCCGAAGATATGGACTGAGAACTTCTTAAGCATTAAGCCAAAGGTGAGGATTGTAACGGAGAAATTATAGCAATTCAATGAAGATGGGAAGAAGGGGAAATAGAAAAAGGAAACAATCACTGAGAGAAACCGGCAAGTGGAGAAAGAGATAAAGTTGGTGCTGATAACAGTTGGGTCATTCCCCTTTCCATGTAGAGATCAAGCTTTCATCACATCGCTCTTTGATACGGTACAAGATTTGGAATCGCTACATTCTTATAATCGGGTTGAAGTAGTACATGAGTTCCTCCATGAAAGGCTCTAACAAAACAAGGTAAAGAACAAGCATATCTCAAAGGTTGCACCATGCTACTACCACTAGTTGATTCCCTGAATCAACTAGTTGATTGGCATTGCATGTTCGAGCGATTATGAACTTTTTGCTTCTAGGATGATAGGTTTATGAAAGTAATACAAGTTGAAGAGGAAAAAATTATAGAAAATAGGGAATTTGAGGCGAAAAGAAATGAGGAGGAAGTGCCAAAGAAGGTCGTAATTACAAGATGACTTAGAAAAGTAGCACACAGGCCTCCAAAGAAGGTAACATGGCCAAGGAAGCCGAGAGCATACAAGAAGATTGCAAACTTGGATAAAGAAATGCTCAAATGCCTCTCAGATTCCGATAGATTTATGATTGATTGCTTGATAGAACTTCAGAAGAATCAAGATCGAGTGTTGTGGAGAATGGGTAATAAATTTGTGGAGAGGTCCATGCATAATCTCCTTCTAAGGAGTGGCTTCACGGATGGCGAGGTAAGTAGAATGAATTCATTTTACATTGTATATTGACATAATAGAGAATTGTACTCTGTAAGATCTTACACTACATAACTTGCAATTCCTAGATGCCATCATTGAAGTAGTAAAAGCCAAACTTGTAGATGAAGGAACAATAACAAAGACACGTGTTTGACACTAACTTCTTTTGTTATGTAAAGCATAGAAATATAAAACAAATAAATGCCCACATAGAGAATGCAGGCGATCTATAAACAAGTTGTAAATATATAGTGATGCCAATCAAAACTCATGAAGTCATACATTGGACACTTGTGGGCATTGATATTGGCAATAAATTAATGACCCATTATGACCATGACATCCACTATAACCCTAACAGGACACAACGATGTTCAATTGCTTGTAAGTTTTGTTTAATTTGATACATTTTGTTCATTGTTATCTAATAGCAATAGTAACCATGAAGATTGATTTAAATGGTAGTTTGATTTAATGCCTAAATTATTGCAAAGAAGGGGAATCACTCTTGAAGCTTGGTAGGAGCACCACAACATTGACACACCACTATAAGGAAGTGTAAATGATTGTGGTATCTTTGTATCATGATGGATTGAATGCTTGCTACATGACCTGAATCTAATGGTGGTGACTAAAGAATAGGACGTACGTAAGTACATAGCATTGTACATTGCTTTGGTTTTGAAGTATAGGAAGACATATGTAGAATTAATTTAAACATGTTGAGTATGATTTTATGAAATGTAACATGTTTGAAATGTATACCTTGTAATATAGTCATTGATGTTGACTTTCTTTTCTGATGTACATATTTCCTTGGTGGACATCTACATTGATAGTATGTTATACTTATAATCCAAATAACTTTTTAATGATGACAATCAATTGGTGTAAATGTAAATACATTGTTGTGAAATGAATATCCACCGGTGTGTTATTTTAAATCCATCGATGGAAAATGATAATCCACTGGTGTGTAATGTTAAAATCACCGGTGGGAAATGATAATCCGCCGGTGAGAAATGTAATAGGAGCATTGGATGTGGGAAATTCGCTGGTGGAAAATGATAATCTATTGATGTATAAAGGTAAATCCATCAGTGGAAAATGATAATCCACCGGTGTGTAAAGTTCAAACCATCGGTGGGAAATGATAATCCGTCGATGTTAATGCAAAATCCACCGGTGAGAAATATAATAGGAGCGGTGGATGTGGGAAACCCATTGGTGGTATCTTAAACTCTACCGGTGGAAAAAGGCATACTGTCAGTTGAAAATGAGAATTCATCGGTGAAATGTTTCTAAAGAATACATTTAACATAAGCAAAACTCATCAATCGAAGATAATGTGGAATTTATTTCAAGGTCGGTAAATGGAAGTTTAACACGTCATTTATGTGATATCCATTCCTAATTAAACTGAACTACAAGTGCCATTGTAAGTTGATAGTGCTAAGTTTAAGGGATAACTAATGGTTAGAAAATGAAGATTGCATTGTACAATATTTATTACAGAAAATGTCCCATGAAGGTAAATATATTTCAAGGCATCAAGAAATAACAAATTACATCAACTAAGAACCATTGGTTTCTGTTGGTACATCTAATAAAATTGAAAGTACAACAATGAAGTTTGTACGTCGAGCTTCATGGCAGAAGCAAATCCCTCAAACAATTGATGAAATAAGATGAGAACGAAAACATTTGTAACAATAAAAAATAATTATGAATTTGTTAATCTCACCTTAACTTGAGGAGCACACCTTGTCGTAGTTGTAGGTGTCAAATTTTTGCTTTGGTTTCGGGCTCAGGTAGTATTCCTATGTACAACTGAAGTCATTGTGTTCACAAGATAGCTTGTGGACTGCCCTAATAGGGGTTAGCTATGTGCGAACTAAGTCATGTTTGCAGAGTCATCGTGAACTTGTTGGGGTTGCTTACAAGAAATGCAACCATTCTAACTAAATGAGTAACATCACATGCCATATTTATGTATTCCTACACGTGTAACCCCCGTTCAAGTTGGTTTATATGCAATAGTACGCTATCATCACTACCCATGTAATTAAATATGTAACTTTGCAAGTTGATTTACAATATGCAATATTTTTATTGTATCTAGCATGATTTGCAAAAACATCAAAATTAATTCACATAAATAAAAAATGAAGCAAGTAAGTATGAAGAAATTGTCACTCAATAATAAAAAAAAATGCAAATAAAACTTGTCTATTACGTGGAAGTTGAACTTCCTATTTAGAAAATTACCATGTAATCCATTCAAGATAATTAGTACTCGACATAAGCAAATACATATAAGAAGCGAATATTGTAATAGATGGGCCATCGACTCTACTAATCCTCTTGATTACCTAACCCTAATATCACCTCAAGTTCATGAACTCTCTCCTACAGTGTTTCATTTCAACATTGGAGTGATGTAATTCTCCATGAAGGTAAACCACATAATCATTGTTTGCATTTGCATCTTGTGATAAATGGTCCAACTTCTGCTCCATTTTATTGATTTTTAGAGACAAAAAATGATTCGTACTGAGTCGAATGTTGGATGTAGATGGGTTGCTTGTTTTTTGTAGTTGCAACCCTACAATTATAGGTACGTGTGGACAACATTAGTACTCTAATTAGGAAGTTGATATTGACAAATAAAAATTCTTACCCCACCAACACATGAACACGTGTAAACAAGCCAATAAAATACATTTGCATCGGCGTCCATGTGTGATTGCCATAAATCCACTTGACATCCCTACACCACAACTTCAATCGACAAGATACATAAGGTAGCAAGGTATATACTTCAAAGAAAAGCTAAGTAATACACTCCATTAAATTTGGTACTGTGACATGCATTTGCAGAACTCCAAAGAAGCATTAATAATGGGGGAAAAGCTTGTACAAGTAAAAAAGAAAAGATGATAATGATGGACCAATGTCATTGGCTACATTATGGTCATATTACAAGAAAAAATTGTAAGATGGAAGGAACTCAACATCTTCAGTGATCTACCTACAAATCATGGGCAATTTGGCCCTTAACAATACCTCAACTCTTACAACACCCATCCACCATGTCATCTTGTATTTCTTTATTCCGCATGTCCTCAGGTGTGGTGTAAAAGAGCTCGTCCTTGACGTTGTAGCATCATATCATGCTATGTATGATACAACATGTCATGACGGTAAGGTGCTGGGTGTTGAAACTATAGAACAGTCGAGAATCAAGGATCTTAAAATGCTTTTTTAGGACTCTGAAAGCACACTCCACAACATTGCAAAGTTGTGCGTGTCGGTGGTTGTACAATTCCTTGTAATTTCAGTGTCTGTTCATTCGATTCCAATACTCCTACAAGTGATATAGTACACTACGAAATGGAGTGAGAAACGAGTTAGTGTTGGAGGAACCAAGATTGACAAGAAACCTACATCTACTTGGGATGTTCATGCCATTTCGAACTGGCCAGTGTAAAACTCGCATATCCATAGTAGAACCCTCCCATTTGATCCCCACAATGACAAATTGTAAGTTGTAGTCGATTGCAGCGATGACATTTTAGCTCATCCAACTCTTACGATTATGAAAGAGCCTAATCTACAGCTGAAATCATGACGTGTATGTGGCATTCATTTATAGCTCCTAAGACATCCTTGTAAAAACAATGAAATAGTCAATATTGTGTCATTTCAAACTAACGTAAACTTGCCACTGTCATTCATGTTAAAAAGTACCTGAAAGAATGAGAAGAAATTCCGATTCCTCTCGAATATCTTCTAGCTCATCAGCATGAACAATTGCATTCGAATAAACCTGCGCATCAGAGAGATCAACGCTTGCAAAACATTATTGAAGTATCTAGAGATGGTCTCCTATAAGTGTCGAAACTGTTCAACGAGACGCCTATTTGAGGATGCATAAGCAATAATATGAATGAAAATTGCTAACTGCTCATTCATGGTAACATCCCGCAAATTGTGTAAGTCGATCGTGTCCTTTAGGTATTCTGAAAGTGCAAGGAAGGCCTCCTTGCTCAACCTCAATTCATTCTAGTAGTGCTTCGAGTGGTTCTCAATTAACTCGCGAACCTAATATTGTCCTGACAATGCCCAATTATTTTGATGTTGTCACAAAACCTGTTGACCTACACACGAATAGTATGCGAAAGCAAGTGGTATAGTGGCTTTCGCTAGAGAAACGATTGTCCTCGAAGTCCTCATCTACACAAGGCATGGACTGGTTTTATTCAGAACTCATGCTTGCCGTATTAATTTTAATTATAACAGTTCTAAATTGTAAAATTGTGTAGATAAATTCGATCAACTATTTCTTATATTTAAGGAAGTACATGCTTTAATATACAAGATATTGAAAGGCAAGTAATTAAGAGTTAAAGTCTCCACGAGTATACGGTAGCAGTAATAGTTTTACGCATGCTAAAATGCATAACTTAATACAAGCCGATATTAAGCAAATTCAACAATTCTAAAAATTCCATCAACTATATAACATGCCTCCACGAGATAGACATCTAGGTAATGGTCTCGAAATAGCAGACACTTCCAAGATTAAAATATCACACTAACATTACTCATTCATTCAAATTTATCATTACTAGAATTTCAGAAATGATAATAAGTCTAAATTTTGATTAGGTATGAGGATTCCAAGCATTGTGTTTTGGTGTTGAAATCGAAAATAATGCTTGGAATCCTTATCCCTAGTCGAAATTTAAACTATTGTCATTTGTAGAATTCTATTTCAGAATTAGAATTCTATTTCAACATTAATGATAAATTTGAATGAATGAGGGTAATGTTAATGCGATATTTTAATCTTAGAAGTATCTGCAATTTCGAGATTGTTATCTACCCATCTATCTCGAAGAGACGTGTTATATAGTTGATGGAATTTTCAAGATTGTTGTGTTACGCATTTTAGCACGTGTAAAACTATTACTTTTACCGCATCTAATTTAGTAGTTGCTATATCGATTAATATATGTACTCATGTGGAGACTTTTAGCTTTTAATTACTCGCCATTTCAATATCTTACATATTAAAGCACGTACTTTCTTAAATATAAGAAATACTTGATCGACTTATCTGTATAACTTTGCAATTTGAAACTGTTATAATTAATACGATAGGGATGAGTTCTGAAGACAATCAATCCCTATCCTCTATGGATGAGGGCTTCGAGGATAATCGTTTGTCTCTGGCAAGAGTCACTATACCTCTTGCTTTCATGTACTATCCGTGTGTTGATCAGTAGGTTTTGTGATAACATCAAAATAATGGGGTATTGTCAGGACAATATTAGGTTTGCGAGTTAATTAAGGGCCACTTGAGGCACCACCAGAATGAATTGAGGTTGAGCAAGGAGGCCTTCCTTGCGCTTTTGGAATACTTAAAGGATGCAACCAACCTACATGATTCGCGGGGTGTTACCGTGAATGAGTAGTTAGTAATTTTCCTTCATGTTGCTCATACATCCTCAAATAGGCATTTCGTTGAACAATGTCAACACTCTTAGGAGACCATCTCTAGACACTTAAATAATGATTTGCAAGCGTTAATCTCTTTGAAGTGTAGGTTTACTCAAATGCCATCCGTTCATGTCGACATGTCAGAACATATTCGAGAGAATCGAAAATTTTTCCCGTCCTTTCAGGTACTTTTTAATCTAAATGAAAGTAGCAAGTTTACATTAGTTTGAAATGACACCACATTGACTGTTTCATTGTTTTTACACGGATATCTTAGAAGCTATAGACGGACGTCACGTATGTGCCACGGTTTCAGCTGCAAAGCAGGCTCGTTTTCGAAATCATAAGGGTTGAACAAGCCAAAATGTCATTGCTGGAGTTGATTACAACTTAGAATGTCTTTGTGGGGATCGGATGGGAGAGTTCTGCTGTGGACATGCAGATCTTATGCTGGGCAGCCAAAATGACCTAAATGCCCTAGGTGGACTAGGTTTCTTATAGATCTTGGTTATGTTAACACTAACTCGTTTCTTGCTCCATTTCATGGTGTACCATACCACTTGCAGGAATATCAGAATTGAACGAACCAATATCGGAATTACAAGTTGTATAACAATCAACACGCACTTCGCAATGTTGTGGAGTGTGCTTTTGGAGTTCTAAAAAGGTGTTTTAAGATTCTTGATTCTCGATCGTTGTATAGTTTCAAGACCCAACTTCTTATCATGGCATGTTTTATCATGCACAACATGATACGGCATTGGAACGTCGAGGACGAGCTCTTCTACACTGCAACTGAGGACATAGGAGATATAGAAGTGCGAGATGACATGGTGGATGAGAGTGCTGTAAGAGTTGGGGAATTGTTAAGGGATCAAATTGCCCATGGTTTGTGGGTAGATCACCGAAGACGTTGAGTTCCTTAAATCTTACAAATTTTTTCTATGACCACAATGTGGCCAATGACATTGGTCCATTGTTATCGTCTTATCTTTTTTGTTTGTACGAGCCTTTTCCCCATTATTGATGCTTCTTTGGAGTCCTGTAAGTGCATGTCACGGTACCAAATTTAATGGAGCATATTACTTTCTTCAATCATCATCTTTGGAGATGCGTGCACGCCCCTAACTTCGATGATTGGTGACGTAGTCCCATTGGCCACTCTGACATTCTTAACCCTGCATGAAACCGTGGGATTCACTACCCACTCCACATCTCTTGTAAGATGAATAGAGACAGCAGAGTCAACTAGCCATGCTCCTCCAACCCTCTTCTTCTTCAGATCTTCTTGGGCTGCAAACGCAAGCCCTTGTAGATCTGAAATTGATCCTTCTTTTGTACCAATCACATCATCCTTGCATGAGAAAAAGCTCACTATGCTTGAGGGAGAAATCTTCATCACCAATGGTGAGAGAAGACTCATCACTGCACATATAAGGCGTGAAAGAAGCCTCATTACGCACAATGCACCACCAAGAATCAGAGATCGAGGCCACCTATTGGTTTGTTGGACCACTGGTGGATCACCAACAAGCCTTCGGTCGATGATAGGCACGTTGGTAAACCCCTGGGCAACGGTAATAGTAGCACCAACAGTCCATTGCCTATACTGGTGGCGGTGCTAGGAGAGCCCTCTCCTGTGTCATTGCTATTGCTGCTACACTTTGATGATCTTCCTTGCATCGAATCACTTTGTGTTGGTGAATTGATTATCTTTTTAGGTGGGTATTTGCTGAGATATCGGAACATTGGCTTAGGACCGCTACTTTGATACCATGTGAGTAATAAAAGATGCATTACTATTCAAAGGAAACCCAAGCTTCACTTTCATGATAAAGAGAACTAGGTAAATGACATAGATACCTAAAAGAAAGACAAAATAATAAATATATCCTCAACACTAACAATGGCCATACGTCTGGATGATTATCGTGTGACAGTAATAGCCCTTTTCCTTCTAAAAAAAAAAACAATGGCTATACGTCATGCCTGTACCTCCATCCCTTCTTACACTAAGCTATAGACCACCAACCTTAGGAGGGTTGACAATACCTCTCCCTTTCCCGTTCCAACATCTCGAAGCGCCAACCACAATACTGTAGGAACTTGTCCACATCCTTCAACTATGCTTAGCAACATTGACAAAGGGATTTTACACCAATTTTCTTCACATGGAAAAGATAGTTGAATGATGCAACCACCGCTGCAATTATCTCCAAGCAACACTACCTCAAGGGGATACTTGTGATCTCCATTAAATGAATGCAAAGATATAGAACCATCACCATTCGACCAAGCACTCCACCTTAAACTCCAACACGTCTAATCATTTAGAAGATAAGTCTCCTTCACGCTTCAATAAAGTTGCTCCATAAGAAACTTTCCACCTTCCTCAATGGATACTTGTAACGCTTTAGTGTCATATAGTAAACTCAGGAAACTTAGTGGGTTATGAAGAATTAAAAATTATTACTTGATAACTTTAAGCATTTTGGATGGTTGCCTTAGGTCTATTGGATTCTATACCTAATAAGTTATTAAGGCCAGTTTTTCTCAATTGTATTTGGGTCTAAAGCCAAGTCATTACAAATGGTATCAAAACCAAACTCCCTCAAGTAGGAGGAAAATGTTACCTTTGGGACATCCTGAGAATGCATCATTCTAATGGAGCAACTACCATTACTAAGAGCATATGGGTTAAGTCACAACAAGGATGTTGCAAACTTAAGTAGAAGAGATTGTAGCAACCTGAAAATAATGTTACATTGTGAACTCAAGAAACCAAGTAGATTGTGAGTTACTAGTTGATAATTTGGGCTTAAACATTTTGGGTAATTACCTTGAGCCCGTTGGGCCTATATCCAAGTAATTGTTAAGGTTAATTTTTTTTATTGTACTCAAGCCTAGGCCTAGGTTGTTATAATTGTACTTCCATTGCTTTACAAACCAAAGCTTCCAATATGGCCTAAGTGATGGTAACCCCTCTTATAGAGTTACCCACCACACAATTACGCAAAAAAGCTTCGTTTTCTTGTACCATCGACATAACCATGGTGTAGTGCAACAACTTCCTCTACCAATCCAAGTTCCTTATGTAAGGCACCTTGTTGTGTCACTTGCAAGGCAAGTCTTCTAAAAGGTACACCTCCGCAATGAGATAAACCATTGGGGACATGCCTTCGTTGCGGGATAACCCTTGGCACCAGAATAATGTCATAAGTGTGCAAGATGACCCAACCCAAGGAACCAGCAGCACCTTGGAGGAAAACTCTTCCTTTCCCCTATCCTTGATCTCTCTTTGCCCTCGCATCATTCCTCTTGTCCTTCCTACACTCTTGCTCACCCACTGCAATCCGTACTGTTGAGTTATTTTTTATTTTTTTCATATGTCTTTTATAGTGTTATATTGAGTAAGGGCATACTTGTAACTTTACCCTTTAGTTGCCTCTCTATATAAAAGCACCTAGAATTTTTTAATAGATATTAAACATTTGCAACCCAACATTGTATCAGAGCAATGACCCTAGATCGGAGTTTGGGTACCCCACCCCGAGATCTAGCCTCTGAACCCCGTCCACCCAATCCCCCTCCTTCTCAAGGACGTCGTTGGCCCAACTCTTTTCCAATCACCATTGCTGGACTCCTTCAATTAGTAGCAGTAGCGCTGCCATCAGCAAGAAGGGCCCAGTGTCGACACATGATGCTGCAGCGCCACCATTGGGGGCGGTGAAGAGTGGTGTAGCGGCAGATTGGGTGCTACAGTGCCCTTCTCGGGCGTGGTGAAGCCGCTGCACTGCTGAGGAGCAACGAGGTTTGATTCTCGCCTACATCCTGGGGTGATGTGGGAAGTCACCCATCTTTCTTTCCAAACCAAGCAGAGGTCTAAGAGAAGAAACAACCCCTTTGTGGTTTTATCTAGCCCCAAAGGGTGCTTGATATGGTCCGATTTCTTAGATTTGTGAAGTTTTCAAACCTTCATGTGGTCTAATTTTGGTGCTGCAGTCTCTACTTTTGGTGGTTCTCACATGTCGAGTAATATGGAAGACAAGAAGGATCCCTGTAGCGACTTGGCGGGGAAGATATCTACCCCGAGCGTATCTTCTTTTATGTAGGGAACCTCTATTAAGTTGGATGGCACCAACTTTCTTTAATGGTCTACCTCCTTTTCCCTATCTGTGAGATCACACCGGAAGAAATATATTTTGACACAAGGAACCTGCAGTTAAGCCTGTCAACTGGGAGGCAGACAATGATTGGGTGGAAACTTGCAGCATGGAGCCTATTGCTAAGCATGTTATGTCTTATGCATCTGCAAAGAAAATGTCGGAGGTTCTTCATGAGATACACTCTTATAAGAGCAACATCAGTCATCTCTACAGGATGATTGAGTTGAACTCTTTTTAGAAGGGAACTATGTCCCTTGCAGAGTATTATGGTTCTACGAAGAACCTCTGGGATGAGAAGGATACCTACCAGCCAATCTCCACAGATGTCACTGTTATTGCTAAGAAACGTAAAGCCTTATGTTCTATTTAGTTGCTTGCAGGTCTTGGTCATGAATATAAGTCTGTAAAGGATTAGCTTATGACCTTGGAGGGGATCCCTACACCTACGCAGATATATGCTCAACTTTCCAGACTTGAGATATTTGACCCTGTCCCACTTTCTGATTCCTCTACCATGGCAACTACTAGTCGTGGTAGGGGAACCCTAGGGGGTAGGGGGAGGAGACGTGGAGCGAGAGCAGGTAGCCGTGGCAAAGGATGTGGTTTGTTTTGTGACCATTGTCACAAGTCAAATCACACAGTTGACAGGTGCTGGATAAAGTATGGGTTTCCTCAAGGCCATCAGGCCAATCAAGTTGCATATGGTGGAGACGAAAGCCCACACTATCAAGAGGAAGAGCAAGTTAGTCATCAGGTCACTATTTCCAAAGAAGAGTATGGCATGCTTGTGTCTTCTCATGCTACTTTTACTGTTGGTGCATCTTTCTCATAAGATAGGTACTGCTGCTAGCGCCAGAGGTGTTCATAAGCCATCTTGGCTTGCAGACTCATGCATCTTCTCACATTACAGGAGATGTTACCCTTTGTTCAGCACTTAGACCATTGACTACTCCAGTGCATGTCAAAGTAGCAAATGGTGCCTTGTCCCCTGTGACAGGCTTGGGTGACATTTCTCTCTCTACTACTTTACCTCTTTCTGATGCCATGCATGCACCTAAATTTATTTTGAATTTAATGTCTATCAGTCAGATTACTAAGGCATTAAATTGCATAGCAGTGTTTCATGATCATTTCTTCTTCTTGTAGGACCTCCTGACGATAAAGCAGATTGGTGGACTTAAGCAGGATAGCCTATACTATCTTGATCTTCCACTAGAGCATTATTTCATGGCTGCCGCTTTTGCCACTTCTACTTTATAGTGGCATCTTAGATTGGGACATCCTAGCATTTCTATTTTTCGTTGCCAGTTTCCTGATATGTAGTTTCCAGATTCTTTTGCATGCGATGCTTATCAACTTGGCAAGTATCATAGAGTTTCTTTTCCTAATAGTAATAAAAGAACTGAGTCTATTTTTTCTCTTATTCATGCTAATCTATGGGGTTCATGTTAGGAGTCTTAAGGGTTTTCGGTATTTTATTGTACTTGTGGATGACTATACCCACAGCTCTTGGATTTTTATGATGAAAGAAAAATCCGAAACTCTTGTACTGATTAAAAATTTCGTAAATGAAATAAAGACTTAGTTTTCTATTACTATTCGCTTGTTTTGAACTAACAATGGGCTTAAGTTTGTGAATTTTACTTTGACTCAATTTTTTTAGTCCCTTGGTATTATGTATCAGACCTCTTATGTTCACACATCCCAACAGAATGGGGTGGTTGAACACAAGTTGAGACACTTTGATGTTGCTCGTACTATTATATTTCAGATGCATGTTCCTGCTATTTTCTGGGTAGGTGTCCGTACGACTGTTTTTTTGATTAATTGGGTATCATCTTCTATTCTTGGTGGAAAAGTTCCCTATTCTATTTTATTTCCTGATTAGGAGCTATTTTCTCTTCCTCCAAAAGTGTTTGAATGTGTTTGCTTTGTTCATTTATTCAAAGTGGACAAGATTGCTCTGAGATCTGTCAAGTGTATTTTTGTGGGTTATTCTAGAACCCAAAAGGGGTATAGACGTTTTAATCCTCTTTCACATTAGTTTTATGTTAGTAAGGATGTGACTTTCTTTGAGGACATATCCTATTATTCTACTACAAGAAAGTCTCCCAGTGTCTCGCAAGATGTTCCATTGCCTATGCCTACTCCACCTCATGATGTCCCTCCCATTACTTATCTTAGACATCCTGAGGTGACAGATACCTTTCCTAAGCACTTTTAGCGGAGACTTCCTTCCCTCACTCTACAAGTAGAGGAACCACTTTCTATTATTCCTAGTCAGTCCTCTGCTGATACTACTGATTCAGATGGAGGTCCAGACGCTACGCCACTGGTGGTACCTAATGTGGATCTTCCTATTGCTCAGAGGAAGCCACAACAATGTTGTGCTAAATATTTTGTTTCCAATTATATGACACTTGATCATTTACTTGTAACAGGGAGACTTCTATCTCTTGTAGTGGATAGCAAAAATATTCCTAGGAACCATATTGAGGCTTCTTAGGACCCTTCCTAGACCTTGGCCATGGAGGAGGAGATGGTTGTTCTTCTGTCTAAGGGCACTTGAGAACTTGTTGACCTACCCCTTAGTGCTACTGTTGTGGGATGTAGGTGGGTGTTCATCCTAAAATGTCGTTAAGATAATACAGTGAAAAGATTCAAAGCACAATTGGTTGCCAAAGGTTACACCTAAACCTTTGAAGTTGACTATTTTGAGACGTTTTCCCCAGTTGCCAGACTCAACTCAGTGCAGATACTTCTTTCTATGGCAGTCAACAATGGTTGGTTTGTGTCTCAACTGGATATTAAAAATGCCTTTCTTTATGGTGACACAGTGGAAGTGTACATGGACCAACCCCCTAGTTTTATAGTTTTTATAGTTGGGGGGACTATTAGGTTTGCAGGTTGAAGGTCATTTATGGTCTTACGCAGAGTCTCAAGGCTTGGTTTGAGAGATTTAGTAAAGTTGTGTAAGAGTTTGGCTTTACTAAATCTACTGTAGATCACTCTATTTTTATCATACATAGAGCGTCTGGATCAATTATTCTTATTATGTACGTAGATATACTACTTGCTAAAAGTGATAAACCAGGGACAGAAGCTACCAAAAGGTTCCTGCGCTCTTAGTTTGTCACCAAAAATTTGGGAATGATAAATTATTTTCTGACCATTGAAGTGCAACATGTTGATGGTGGTTTAGTTTTGTCACAAAGGAAATATGTTCTTGACATGCTAAAAGAGATAGGGATACTTGGTTGCAAGCTTGCCAGCATTCTTATGGACCCCTCCTTGCCACTTGTAGATTCTGAGAGTCCATTGCTTGAAAATGTCACCAAATATCGTGCTATGGTGGGAAAATTGTTGTATTTGACTGTCACGAGACCTGACATTTGTTTTGTTGTGGGGAGACTAAGTCAGTATATGCAATGCCCTAAAGAGGTTCACTGAGATGGTGTCTGTCAAGTGCTAAGATACCTCAAGCAAGCTCTTGGGAAGGAGCTATCATTTATGAAGCATGGCCATCTGGATGTTTGGTATTTTGATGCAGATTATGCAAGGGTGCATGAAGATGGGAGATCTACTAGTAGCCACTATACCTATGTGGGTGACAATCTAGTCACATGGAGAAGCAAGAAGCAAAATGTTGTCTTCATATCCAATGCAGAATCAAAGTATAGGGTTATGGCCCAAATTACTTGTGAGCTCCTATTGGTGAGATCTATTTTATGTGATTTGGGAGTGTCGGTTTTTGGTCTTACTCCTATGTATTGTGATAACAAGATAGCTGCTTTTATTGCCAATAATCCTACCTTCCACAAGAGAACCAAGCACATAAAAGTATATTGCCATTTTATCAGAGATGCTATCACTATTGGCAAGATCACTACGCCTTATATTGCTACTGAAGATTAAGTTGCAGATGCCTTCACCAAAGCACTCTCCAAGAAGCGTCTTGAGTTGTGTTCCAAGCTGAACATGCTTGATGTCTATGTTCCAACTTGAGGGAGTGTTGAATTATTTTTTATTTTTTTCGTATGTCTTTTATAGTATTATATTGAGTGAGGGTATACTTGTAACTGTATCCTTTAGTTGCCTCTCTATATAAAGGCACTGGGTTTTATAATAGAGATTAAGCATTTGCAACCCAACACCTATTCATCTCTGCATCCCAAGATAAATTCTTGCTTCCATTTAATGGTGACTCCACCTCCTGGATGGATGTTATGAAACCATAATTACTCAAAATTTCATTATTACTAAGTCGTCCCTACACCTCCCTTTATAGAGAGAGGTGAGGGAAAAATTATAACATAAGTCTAACAAAATAATAAAAAGACAGCTCCTTAAAATATAAGGTAACGCAACACTCCTTCAAACTGGAGTATATATATCTACCATGCTCAGCTTGTTTCTACAATTTTCAAACTGAGGGTAAGATAACGGCTTAGTAAACATGTCGGCAGTCTGGTCTGAAGAGGCAAGACAAGTAGTACAAAGCAAACTGTGTTGAATCAAACTCCTTGTGTAATGACAATCTAGTTCCACATGTTTAGTTTTCTCGTGAAACATGGGATTGTTGGCAATGTATGTTGTAGCTCGGTTGTCACAATGAATTTCCATTGGCTCCTAAATAATAACATGAAGATCTCGTAACAACGATCTTATTCATATCATCTCAGCTACAGTATCTGCCATGGCACGATACTCAGACTCAACACTAAAGCGTGAAACTACATTTTGTTTCTTGCTCTTCCAGGTCACCAAATTTCCGGCTACAAAAGTGCAGAAGCTGGTGGTAGGTCGCTTGTCTCCAACATCTCCTACATAATCTGCATCTAAGTAGGCAATAACAAACATAAAAGCCTTCTTTTGAAATAGAATGTCTCTACCTGGACATCCTTTAATGTACCTCAATACCTGTATCACAGCCTGCCAATAATCATCATTAGGTTTATCTAAGAACTGACTTAGCTCACCCACTGCAAGGCTAATATCTAACCTAGTGATGGTCAGATATAAGAGTTTCCCCACCAGTTGTCGATATGCCTTCTTGTCCTTCAACTTCACAGTATTATCAAAGAGGTGAATTTTAGGATCCATAGGAATATTGGCATTCTTGGATTCTAGCATGCCAGTCTCCTGAAGAATGTCAAGAGCATACTTTTTTTGCGACATAACTATCTCTTGTGGCAATCTCAATACTTAAAAAATATCTTAGCTTTCCAAGATCTTTCATAACAAATTGGCGTACCTGAGAAATACCAGCTGCATCATCATCTGTGAAAATAAGGTCATTCACATATACTAAAAGAGCCACAATACCACCACTGGTCTTTCTAACAAACAATGAATGATCAGATGAGGACCTTTGCATCCCAATAACAGACTGCCTCTGACAAGCGTTGAAATCAGGCTCGAGGGCTCTATTTAAGACCATAAATGACCTTACGAAGCCTACAAACACACTCCCCTTGAACTTCAAATCTAGGCGGTTGTTGCATATATTATCTTGTGTAAATCTCCATAGAGGAATGCATTTTTGACATACAGCTGGTGTAAATGCCACCCATAATGAGTTGCAACAGATATAAGTATACGAACTGTAAAAAGTCGAGCAACCAGAGAATGTGTCAAAGAAATTCACCTCATAGGTCTGGATGAATCTTTTGGCCACAGGGTGAGCCTTATACCGAGAAATAGACCTATCTGGGTTGTATTTCAAGGCAAAGACTCATCGAGCTTCAACCAGGTGCGCACCAGAAGGTAAAGTAGTAAGCTCCCAGTTTCATCTATCAGAAAGAGTAGGCATCTCCTCCTCCATAGATGCCTTCCAGTGTTGATGTAGTAAATACTGCTGGTAAGAGGTAGGAATCTCAGCATTGGAGACTGCAGCAGTAAATGCATAAAACTCCGAACCCAAAGAGTTAGCAAAAACAATACTCCCAACAACATGATGCTGAGTATAAGATTAAGGAGACTTTTGGATAGCAATAGGAATGTCCTCATCTGTGGTCATGGAGGTAGAACCTGGAGACACATCATCAGGAGAACTGTCAGTATCCTTAACACATACCTCAGTGGGGAAGGATTGTGGTGTCTCAGTTGGAATTGAGAAGGGGGTGTGTCTTCTCTTTGTAACTGACAAAAAGCTAATATGTGGCACCTGTAAAGATCTCATCTGGTGGTACAACTCTGAACATGCTCAATGACTGATCTGTAGTAGGTACACTCCTACTCTGAGAGAAATCCTCCATGGCTACAGGAGGCATAGGCATTGATATAGCCATCTCAACCTCTTTCAACCAATGGCCTAAAGTAGAAAAATATGAAATGGATTTATGAAAAGTCACATCCACACTCACATAGTGCCTCTGGTGTACAGGGTCAAAACACCTGTATACTTTCTAAGTATGTGAATAACCAAGAAACATGCACTTAACCGCCCTAGGAGCTAATTTATCACGACCAGGCCCAAGGTATACAAATGTCACGCAGCCAAATGTCTTTAGTGGCACTGGAAATATGTCAGAGTCTGGATATAAAATATTCCGTGGAATCTGCTCATGAAACATAGAGGAAGCCTGTTGATAAGGTAACAGGAAATGAGTACACCATCTCCCCAATAGCTACATGGAATACTATTCGGGATAAGTAAGGCTCTAGCTGTATTCAGAATATGATGGTGTTTCCATTTTGCAACCCCATTTTGCTGTTACTTGTAGGGGCAGAACGTTTGATGTATCATGCCAACTGATCCATAGAAGGCCAAGTGCTTAGTACAAAATTCTAAAGGATTATCAATTCCGATCTTCTTAATGCAAACACCAATGTAAGTTTTCACAAAAGTCATAAACTGCTTAATAATAGAGACAACTAATATATTGCACATCAAAAATATCCATAATAAATGGGAGAAGTCATCAACAAATAACAAATAATAACAATAGTTTTGTCGGTCTGCCACACGGCTAGGACCCCAGACATTACAATGCACCAAAACAAAACAAGTAGAACTACTGGACTGGATAGAAGCTAGAAACATGGCTCGATGATGCTTCCCTAGCTGACAGGCATCACACTAAATCTTCATGGCAGGTGAAAAATGAGAGGTGATCCGACATAGTTTGTTGAATGAAGGATAGCCTAGTCGTCTGTGTCACTGCAAGGCACTCCCGCAGTAGTACTCGTCTGACAAGCTGCAACAAGTGGACTTTGAACTAACCGGTAAACACCCCCTCATGTCCACCACCAATCGTCCTCCCCGTCACGCAATCCTGAAACGTATACCCAAACGCATCAAAAATAGAACAACAATTCAGTTGCTTAGTAATAGTACTAACAGATAGCAACTATATTGCCATGTCAGGCACAATAAACATTAGAGAGGTGCATAGTAAGAGTGACAGATAACCCCCTCCCCCCGCACATCACAGATGGGGGCATGCCTACCATCTACTGGTTGTATTGAGCGATCATGTGATACTTCCTCCATATTTCCAAAACATTGGGGGTTTCCTAACAAATGATCTGATGCACCATAATCAATCAACCATGAACTATTCATACCTAATGCGGAGGCAAAAAGTCAACTAAGCTAAGCGTTGTACCACCACATCATAATCTATCTCTGCAAGGGTCACAATATCAGTAGGCACGGCTGGTGGAGCAGTCACTGACACTTGGTTGGCAATAGTAAGCCGTCTAAGTTTGTTTAAACACTTGGCCTTAATGTGGCCAATTCTCCTACAATACGAACAGGTAGGTTTGCCACGACCACCATTAGCACGCCCCTTGCTTTTGCCTTGAAAGGCTCCAATCTGTCCTCGTGTACTCACGACTGCATGAGCATAAGCAACATTACTGGTAATAGTCTCTAGAGTGGGCTAGACATGCAACCTGCTCAGTCTCCTATAGATCTCTTCAATGGGACGAAGTTCAAAAAGTGCCAGTATCTGTGAACGTGCAGTAGAATAATCATCATTAAGCCCTGCCAAGAACATGTGAGCTGAGAACTCCCTCCTCTCATTCCTGCACGAGTAATGTACACACAGGTCTACACACATTGTACTTTTCTAAGAGTCCCTTCATGGTGGAGTAATACTGCGGGAGACTCATGGACTCTTCAAGTGACACAAATCATAGTGGATTTGGAAGACCTGGGTGGAGTTGAGTTCATGAGAATATGCATGCTTCAAATCATCCCACATATGTTTGGCAGTTTTGTAGTACATGACTTCATCTCCAATGCGGGGTGTCACATTATTTAGTATTTAGGCCCTTACCATGGCATCATCTCTATTCCAGGTTGCATATTTCCCTGTCTTTTGCTCTGGTGGTGCTTTTGTGAGGACACGTTGATTCTCATGTCCTTCCAAAAGCACAAGAAATGTCTAAGACCAATGGGTGTAATTGGTCTCTTCAAGCTTCACAATGGTGCAAAAAATGGATTCTTGTAGACTACATTTTCTCCAATCTATTCTGATGTCACTTCGGTCTCTGACGACGATAAGGTCATAGTGAAATCACACCACAAACACCTTCAAACACAAATTTAAATTCTGATAGAAAAGGGGAGAGTACACGTCCCAAAATATGCATCAATTGGGGAATACACAACCCAAAAACACTGCTCACACATGGTTCCAATATTTGTTAACGATCCAAGGGGAATACACACCCCAAAACAATAATCAAAATACTGATTTGATCATACCAAGGATGAATCTCCAAACACCTTTCGGATGGTCCTTGCCTTAAAACTCCATCACCAATGTGCCAAGGACCTTCCTAGACCCTATTGCAAGGGAAAACAGGGCCTACTGCACTCTCCCTACTGCCAGAGGAGACTTGATAGCAAGGAGAAGGTGCTAGAGAAGAGGAGGGGGTTGGATCGACCCTCCTACCGTTGCTCCTGCCGTTGCTGACTGGGCACCGACGCTCTGCCGGCAGTGCTACTGCTAGCCGACACTGCTGCCGGTAACGGCGGCGATGGCGGGGCTATGCGATAGGGTTAGGGTTTTCTTGGTCAAGTCCCTAACTTGGTTCTAATACCAAGTTGAAGAAAATGAAACTTCATAATTACTAAGTTGTCCCTACACCTCTTTATATAGAGAGAGGCAAGGGAAAAATTATAACATAAGTCCAACAAAATAATAAAAAGACAAAGCTCCTCAAAATATAACGTAACACAATATACTGTTGTGGGGTGTAGGTGGGTGTTCACCCTAAAATGTCGTCTAGATGGTACAGTGGAAAGGATCAAAACACGATTGGTTGCCGAAGGTCACACCCAAACCTTTAGAGTTGACTATTTTGGGACTTTTTCCCCTAGTTGCTAAACTCAACTCAATGCAGATACTTCTTTCTGTTGCAATCAACAGTGGCTGGTCTGTGTCTCAACTAGATATTAAAAATGCATTTCTTTATGTTGACTTAGAGTAAGAAGTCTACATGGACCAACCCCCTAGTTTTGTGATTGAAGGGGAGTGTCAGAAGGTTTGCAGGTTAAAGAAGACCATTTATGGTCTTAAGTAGAGTTCCAGGGCTTGGTTTGAAAGATTTAGTAAAGTTGTGCAAGAGTTTGGCTTTACTAGATCTACTGCAGATCATTCTGTTTTTACCATGCATGGAGCATCTAGATCCGTTATTCTTATTTTGTAGATAGATGATATACTACTTACTGGAAGTGATAAAACAGGGATAGAAGTTACCAAAAGGTTCCTGCACTCTCAATTTGTCATCAAAGATTTGGGAATGGTAAATTATTTTCTGGACATTGAAGTGTAACATGTTGATGGTGGTCTAGTTTTGTCACAGATGAAGTATGTTCTTGACATGCTAAAAGTGACAGTGATGCTTGGTTGCAAGACTGCCAACCTTCCTATGCACCCCTCCTTGCTACTTGCAGATTCTGAGAGTTCATAGCTTGAAGATGTCACCAGATACCGTGCTATGGTGGGAAAATAGTTGTATTTGACTATTACGAGACTTGACATTTGTTTTGTTGTGGGGAGATTGAGTCAGTTTATGCAGTCCCCTAAAGAGGTTCACTGGAATGGTGTGTATCAGGTGCTAAGATATGACAAACTCCTAGGAAGGGGCTATCATTTATGAAGCATGGCCATCTGGATGTCTGGGGGTATTCTGATGTAGATTATGCAGGGGCACATGAAGACAGGAGACCTACTAGTGGCTACTGTACCTATGTGGGTGGCAATCAAGTCACATGGAGAAGTAAGAAGCAAAATGTTGTCTCCAAATCCAGTGCAGAATCAGAGTATAGGGCTATGGCCCATACTACTGGTGAGCTCCTGTGGGTGAGATCTATTTTATGTTCGGGAGTGTCGATTTCTAGTCCTACTCATGTATTGTGATAACAAGGCAACTACTTTTATTGCCAATAATTCTGCCTTCCACGAGAGAACCAAGCACATAGAAGTGCATTACAATTTTATCAGAGATCCTATCACTACTGGCAAGATCACTACGCCTAATATTGCTACTGAAGATTAGGTTGTAGATGTCTTTACCAAAGCACTCTCCAAGAAGTGTCTTGAGTTGTGTTCCAAATTGAGCATGCTTGATGTTTATGCTCCAACTTAAAGGGAAGTGTTGGGTTATTTTTTATTTTTTTTGTATGTCTTTTATAGTGTTATATTGAGTGAGGGCATACTTATAACTTTACCCTTTGATTGCCTCTCTATGTAAAAGGATCTAGGGTTTTCTAACAGATATTAAGCATTTGCAACACAACACCTACTCATCTCTACATCCCAAGATAAATTCTTGGTTCCATTTAATGGTGACTCCACCTCCTGGATGCATGGTATGTTATGAAAACATAATTATTCAATTCTCATTATTTTTAGGTATGAGACTTCGGAAATGCTTTTTCTTTATGCAGTAAAGTGAGCCTACTCCTAAATCTAAATCTTGTGTAATTGTTTTATCATTCAAAAAATTGTTTCTTTGAGAATGAGGATAAAAAGGGAAGGGAACATCACGAGGAAAGAGAATTGAATGAATGAAAATGGAAATTATCCTTAAATCCAACATGTGGAAAAAATAATGATTCATCTTGTTGAAAATAGAGCCCCTGACCTCTTTACATAGAGTGTTAGGATGGAAGAATTGCAAAGTAATCCTAACAAAATAGTAAATGCAAATATAAATAGAAAATTGACTAAAACTCTTAATCCTAATTCAAACAAACCTACAACTAACTAAAGCCTATAACTCTTAACACTCTCCCTTAACTTGAAGTGTGTAACACCCAACTTGTAGGACGTCTAGCAAAAACTAGGACTCCCCCTGTGGATGTGGTTGTCAAGCTAGAGGAGCAGGCAAGCTGTCATCTTTCGCTAGTGGAAAACCCTTATCTCTTGGAGAAGAAAAAAAACTAGAGAAATTCAGGTAGGAAATAGTAGGAAGGCAATTAGAACCTAGTCACGAAGAAACACACCCTTGAGGTGAAAAAATCGACAAGGTAAGTGTCGACAGTTAGAAGTAGGAGATGAGTATGGTGCTCAATTCCCCCGCCAGTCATCATCATCTCCAATTCTGAAAGGACTAATAGGTGCAGTTTTAGGAACAGGATTGGCAACAGAGATCAAAGTGACATTAGTAGTAGTTGAGGAACGCTCGCTCTTCAATAGAGTCAGTTCCCATTGAAAAAAAAAAATCTAATTTTCTGCACTTATGCGATATGGATCGTTATCGCATT
This sequence comes from Thalassia testudinum, assembly GCA_037157565.1. Lineage (NCBI taxonomy): Eukaryota > Viridiplantae > Streptophyta > Magnoliopsida > Alismatales > Hydrocharitaceae > Thalassia > Thalassia testudinum. The sequence goes on from JAZHRO010000031.1 coordinate 156,458,178, forward strand.
AGACGACAATGGTGGTAGCAACATCATCAACAGTAGGAGGGGTGACATCATCAAGGTAGAGCCACGCACTAGTCGCATGGCTTGGATAGGCCAAATGTGTGTGATGTGCGTAGAATAGGGCACAAGGCACGTGCTAAGTGCGCGGTGGAGCATAAGAGGCACGCGATAGGCACCCAGATGGGCAAGGCTAGCGCACAATATGCACGCAACCCCACCAGTAGTATGCGTACGGTGTGTGCTAAGGCAAGTAGGGTGTGTGTGTTGCATGTTGGAGGCAAGGCAAAGCGTGCAAGGAGAAGCTGCAGTAGCGGCCCCAGGCAATGAAGGAGAGAGGGAGAAAGATCAGTGGCGATGGAGAGGGAAGGGAGATCAATGACAACAGAGGAGAGAGAGAGGAGGTCAACGGTGCCAGAGAGAGAGGAGGTCGACAACAACATTCCTAGGTAAAGAGAGAGAGGCACCCAGGGTTTGGATTTTTCCTACTCTAATACCATGTGAAAGAAATAATGATTCACATTATTGAAAATAGAGTCCCAGTGACCTCTTTATATAGAGTCAAGGTGGAAGTCGTTCTAACAAAATAGAAAATGCAAATAGGAATAGAAATAGATTAAAACTCAATCCTAATTCAAACAAACCCATAACTAATTAAATCTTTAAGACAACACAACCTTAGCAATAGCATTCTCGGGACAACTGGTTGTTTTTGGGAGTATTCTGCTCCAGCATATGTTGAGACCCAAACAAGATGCCCCTGGAACAACAACATGCCCAAGTCTTGTGGTTTTGTCTTTTCTAGCTTTTTTGACACTTTTATTTCTATATTTCCTCTCCAAACTTTTCTTAGGTGTGTTATAACCATATCTTTTCAATGTTAATTGAGAATTTTACTTGCCTAGACATTGTGCCACATGGAGAGTATTTAATAGATTTCCACCACCTGACATCAAACTTTCTACAAGGGAAGCTTTTGTAATGACCTGAGTGCAAACAAGAGTCTATCTGCAGACAAATTATTGGCTTTGGACCCAAGTGGACAAAAATTGATCATCCTAGTGTTCAAGTTAAGTGGTAATTTCAACTCTTATGACGCACTGCTTCCTTTGATGAGTAGATGTGGTGGACTATTTCTAAAAGTGTTGCAATCTCTTTAAGTTAAATTTACAACTTCTGACGTAGTCCATATACTCCTAGTATACGGGTGTTGGCTCTAGCTTAAGGTGCATTCTCTAGGAGATCACATGAACAGCCCTTTCCTCTGGCAAATGGAAGTTTGAATCTGTTACCATCTTGTAGCGATTTTGGTATCATTTTGTAATGATCTATATCTAATTGTGGGCCTAATTGAGAAGAAGTGATCCACTCCTCACTAATTAAACCCAATCAAACCCAAATCAAACATCAAGAGTACTCAAGCCCCGATTATCAAATAATAATTCTCAATGCCCATAATCCGCTCCTCACTTTCATGAGTCCTTTTTTTGGAAAAGTAGGTGGATAGTCGCACTAGGCTCATGACTATCCAAGATTTTATTGAAAAATCATCAATGAAAATTACACTAAGTGGACCACATCCTCAAAAACACTTCCATGGGTTGTAAATATGGGATTATAATTAGAGGTATAACATTTTTTCTAGTCATTACTTGATGGATGCTTGGGCTGTTTTTGTCACCACCTAAGAAGCTAGTATTGGTTGGTTTTTCAGGTTGTTGCAATTCTCTATGTGCTTTCTTGTTTGGGGCGTTTGGCTTCTGGTGCTAGTGTGGCTTATGCTGGTAAGTTTTATAGCACATGCTATGGATTTTGCTATAAAACGCCTTCGTCTGTGAAAGTTTTTGTAATTGATATTCATTCAATGAAAAAGAAAGAGTTTGCCACTCTTTATATAGAGAGATCGATTACAATAATAGAATTATAATCCTAGTCCTAACAAGAAAATAACTCAAATCAAATCCTAGTGAAACAAATCAAATAATATCTCTAAATATATGTGTTAGCATGGAATAAAGGGCCACATGGCACATGTGTGTGTGTGCAATCCCACGCATGAGTTGGCGTGGGTTGGTGTCTTTGAGTCTAAGTTTGCTTATTTACTATGCTAAAAAAGTATGATTTATTTGAGTGAATTTGAATTTGCTTTGATTAGGTTGTTGAGGATTTGTTTCCTTGATTGTAGGGTAGTTGGATCTATATAAATAAGAGACCAACATACCATTCTTATTTGAGTTATGTTAACAATTCTTCCTATTCTAAGAACTCTCCTCTCTCTCTCTCTCCCACGCCATCTTCTTCCACACATGAACCTTCTCTTCCACGTGGGTTCACCAAAGCACTCTGCTTTCTCACATGGTATTAGAGTAGGTACTCCTATGACCCAAAGATCAAAAGATTCATGCGTAGGATCTTGTCGGTGTGAAGGTGTGAAGCATAAGTGGTCAAGCACAAAAGCCAAGCCCAAGACTAAGAGGCACGTGAACCCCTCACGCACTTGGGAACGTCAAACAAGAGATTTTGACTCCAGGGCATCCAAGTAGAGTTACGAATAGTCTCCAGAGTCGGGACCATGGCAGAGGCAGGGACTTTCTGTGATCTCAACAAGTTCAGCCATTGAAGAAACGAGCCGATTCCTTGATGATGAAGATGAGAACCCATGAAGCATCTAGCCTCATAGATTCAAAGTTTTGGCAAGTCTTCACCCCTCATTGGAGTTTCACTTGAGGGGTAGTGTTAGCGTGGAATAAAAGGCCATGTGGCAAGTGCCACGTGGCACATGTGTGCATGCAATCCCACATGTGAGTTGGCATGAGTTGATGTCTTGGAGTCCAAGTTTGCTTATTTATTTAGTTAGGAAAGTATGATTTGTTTGACTCAATTTAAATTTGCTTTGATTAGGTTGTTAAGGATTTGCTTCCTTGATTGTAGGATGGTTGGATCTCTATAAATAAGAGGCCAACACACCATACTTATTTAAGTTCTAATAACAATTATTCCTATTCTAACCTCTCCCCTCTCTTTCTTCCACACGTGGACCTTCTCTTCCACATGGGTTCACCAAAGCACTTTGATTCCTCACAATATGAAAAAGATAAATTCTAATCTTTATTTCCTAATTTCTATTTCTAGAATATTCTCTAACACAACACCCCCCCCCCCCCCCCCCCCCCCCCCCCCCCCCAAGTTGAAGCATACAATGGTCAACTTGCAAGGGTAGAGCCGCAGTAGGACCCCTCCCTTCAAACATAATCTTTGGGTTGGAGCAGGCAGACGAGTTGGTAGGTTGGTAGCCGTCTCTCATTAGTGGAGCAAGAATCGATCCCAAGCAGTCAGTAGAGCGAGAAATGATCCTAAGCAGTCAGTCATAGTTGTATTCACCTTACACTAGCAGAAATCCTTCTCTTAAGGAGAAGGTAAAATTGGAGTAGGGCATTCAGTTTGCCCCCCAAGAAATTTCCACTTCCAACAAGGTGTTCGAAACATTTCATTAGGTTGCTTGGATCCTAAGTTTTGTTTAGAGGTAGTCAGAGAAGAGCTCTGCAAGGAGTAGGCGACGAGGATGGTGTTGGAGCCAATTAAGTTAATAGCATCAGCACCAACAATAGCCTTGATAGTAGTGACACCAATAGCAGCTGCAACAACAAAAGCATCTTTGAAAGCCATGCAAATCAAGGTAGGGGATTCCGCAACAGTTCTTGGGTTCAATTTTGATGTTTGATCAGGCAAGAGGTGATTGATTGACCAAACCTAATTAGATCTGGTCTAGTAGATTGATTGGTTTGATTGCGTGGGAGCATAAGAGGAGAGGAAGAACCTTGTCAATCGGTGCAGGAGTTGCAGGGGATGATTAGGTGGAGAATCGATCGATCTAATTGGTTAGGGTGGTGATGATTGCCATAGACATAGGTCAGAGAGAGGGGGCATTGCACGCACCCCTAGGTAGGACGAAGGGGCAGTGACTGCTCTAGGTAGGGAGATGCCACGTTCAGGTCCCAAGATTAGACCTGCTTTGATACCATGTGAGAGTTTTCATAGTTGGTATTCATTCATTGAAAAAGAAAGTTTGTCCCTCTATATATAGAGAGAGGGATTACAATAATTGAATCTTAGTCCAAATCCTAACATGGAAACAACTCAAATCAAATCCTAACAAAACAAATCAAATTATATCTGAAAATATTTACAGAAAGGGATGAATCCTAATCTCTATTTCTTAATTTCTATTTCTAGAATACATTGTTGTTACAAGATTAGCTTATGCAAGTTACGTCACCAACCATGTATTTGCCAGCTGTGTCCATGTAGATAGGTCATGTCTTGGGATTATCACTATACTTCTTCATATCTACAATAGTGCATTCACGAATTCCTTCAACATAGAAATAAAAAGAAAGGAGCTTGTGATGTAGAAAATGGCATTATGACATGCATAAAAGTATACAATAACCTCAGAAACTTGTTACCTTTTAGGTAAATATCCATTTCAGTCTGCTTGATGGACCAAGTTGCTAAAATCTTGTATTTTATTGAAGTTAGACTGCTCTAATTAAGATGGTTTATCTGTTAAATATGTAATTTAGATGTTCCGTTTCTCTTTTTAATTTTCTTTACTGAGCATTTTTGTTTGTTGATCACTTCTTTTGTTACAGGATTGTGCCTTTTCTGCTCATATATGTTTGCTAAAAATTTTGAACTGATAGATAAGATCATCCCCAAAAGAAGGGAGTTCTGTGGCGGAACTTCGGATGTATTGTAACATGTAGTGGCTATGCAAGTTTACCTCTAATTTCGTCGTCACGACTGATTGTAAAAAATACCTTTGCTGATGATGGCTGTCATAGAGAATGTAACATGTATCAGAAATTCAGATATTATATGTCATTCAACGAAATGTTGTCCACTACACCACTAATTTACCATTCTAATTTTGTCATTGTAGCCTCTGATTTTACAAAATGTTTCTTATGATGAAGGCTGTGTAGTATCTGTTCTAAAATGGCAAGAAAGAGTGCTTCCTTGAATATCTGACATATATCAGCAATTTAGATATTGTGTCGCATTCAGCTAAATGCTGTCTATCACAACAACTCACAGCCCCGACATTGTCATGGTAGGATCAGATCATACAAAGTGTTTCTTCTGATGACGACGGAGGTTTGCGGTGTCCATTTTGAAATGGCAAAAGAATGTTCACTGCGATAGAGTTGTAACTTGTATCTGTAATTTAGATACCATGTCATACCAGATGTTGTCCATGGAAGAAACTACTAAATGATCTGGTGGTTGAGTAAGTGGACTCTCATCAAGGACCATGGTTACCTTACTTGGGGGAAAAAAAAAGTAGAGAGGACAATTTGTACAGTTCGGGACACAAATCTTGCAGTACCACTTCGTTGGTTAAAAAAAGCTGGCAGTTCCATTTCCTACTAAAGATCCTGATATACCGGAGTATCAATTCTGTTTTTGGTATTTATGTGGTGTATTCTGCTGTTCTTTATGGTAATCGGTAATGGTGATGACTGCTTGGATCATGTGCTTTTCTTTTCTTCTTTTGTAGCAGTGGTAGTGGTGTTTCCTTTGGGGAAACTGTTGTGGGAACGGTGTTACGGCCTGCCCAACTCTTCTCAAGGGTGCTATTTGCAAATGCTAAAGGCGACGTTCGAGCCCCAAAAGGCCCATGAGCAAATCGTTTCACGCCGAAATGCTGCGATTGGGAAATGTAAAGAGAAATGGCAATCTCAAATAAGCGACATCTGTGACGGGTGCCCACTTCTCTGAGACGCCTAGGACCTATGGCGTGTTCAGATGCCTGGGAAGTCGTGTAGAATCTGCGGCTTCTCAAATCGCGGTCGCCCAAGTAGGCACGTGACATTGTCTAGTTAATTCATACCTGGAATAATGTGCCGTCTATGCGTTTATCTGTTTGCTGAATGTTACATACTGGAGTGTTCTTCCGCAAGTTCCATTATGGAACTCAAAATTATATGTCAATTTTCTGGGTTCAGTTCTGTCAATTTTAGCATGATATCACCTAAACGTTGGTGGATCATTATAGTTTCCATTCAGTTGGGGTAAAAAAGGTTTCGAGATCCAGTGAATTGGATGGTTGGATTAGGCACAAAAGGTAAGACGAAAACAGCATTTGGAATCGTTGTACGTGAAGATGGTCCGGATGTTGTGTAGGGAATCGTTCCGCTTTGACCAAATATGTTTGGCCCAATAGTATAACCCTTATCCTTCTCTCAAACGCAATCTCAACACCCTGCCCTATCTGGGATGAAGGTGTTGTAGCGACAGAGTTAGTATATAGGTGGTTGCTTTTGTTTCGACCAGCCCCTTGTATACACAAGCATAGAGATGGAGAAGACGAAATGACAGTTTATCGATAAAATTACAAAGGAGATGCATGACATCGAGATGTCTCTGTCATGTCTCTTTAGATTTCTTACCAAATCTTTTTACAAGCCTCCTCTTCAAAGTCTTACGTTCATTTTTGTTTTTTCTTCCAAAGCTAAGTTTGATACATGTACTTCAAGTTGAACGAGGGACTCCACAAGAGTGTCAGTAATAAACCAGTACTATTGCAGTTATTATTGGCAGGTTAAGATGGAATAATTCCTTTTTGCAAGTTCCTCCTCTCTCTCTCTCTCTCTCTCTCTCTCTCTCTCTCTCAAACGTAGAATTGGGTTTAATAAATACAGTCATACATACCCTTGTATATTTGCTACAAACTTATTAGGTGAAGTAGCAACATTCATTAATTTCTCGAAATACGGTGAAGTCTGATTCCTGTAATAGTTTATAACTGCTTGGACGCTGGAATAACGTGCGTCTCCCATGACCAGACGTCGGATATGCAGCTGTTTGCATCACTGGGAATCTTGTTCTGCAGGTCTGGGTTCTCAATGTCCCTTGGCAGTGAACGCTCATGATCCAGCTGCTGCCTTGCTTCGACGTTGCTTAGATTGTTTTGAATGTTGTTGGTGTTCACCTGCTGCCCGGTCATTGTTGGCATGCTGATGTACTGGGATTGATCCGCTTTCACTTCCAAATCCATCATCGCCTCTGATAGCCTGCACATGTTGCGTGTGTTGATCGTCTGGGGCGAGACTGTGTGGCTTTGAAGGAGATGATTGACGCTACACACCAGTGATCCCCTTGTCACAAGATCTTCTGCCATCTTCACCTGAAAACAATTATGAATTCATCATCATCAGCACTTGAGGGATTCTTCCTTCCTTTCTCACTTTCACGTGTGCGTGCGTGTGTGGGTGTGCTATTATTGTGTTGTTATATACTGGCCTTCATTCTTAAAGCCTCGACATCGGATTTGAGCACTCTGTTGTCAGTTGCTGCTTCAGCAAACTGCTGGCTTGCTTCTGTGAGCTGCTTGTATAGATGTGCATTCTCTCCCCTCAGCTGATCCACCTGACGATGAGGATGGGGCAATGAATGGTTGATAAAAAAACAAAAAAAATGTAGTGAAATTCTGCGAGATCAGTCTATTGTTTACGGTAATTAAATGATGCCTGATGAGTTTTGCACAGCACCTGCAACTCAAGATCAGCCAGATGAGCCTGCTTTCTTCTCCTTGATCGTCTTGCAGATTCCCGGTTGGATACCATCCTAGTGATTTAAGGGCAATGGTGATGTTGAAGCATTTGGTAGAAAGAAATAGGACCATGTAGTATTATTATTTCAGATGTTCCCTTTTCAAAAAATAAAAAATTCAGACCTTCTCATGCGTTTCAGATCGATGACATCTGTGCTTTGTTCGCATTGCCCAGCTTCAGTTTCCAGCGATTCCTCGTCGTCCGATTGCTCCGAGCAACTTGTGGCCCCTGGGACTAGAACATCTTTGGTTGTTCTGGTACATGGCTTCACAGCTGAAGTTGGGCTTCCAGCTAACACAAGCACACCATTATGACCAGTTTTTTAGATGATAACGATGATGATGTGGGATTGACTGAAGTATCATTCTGAAATGAGAGGAGCTTCTAGGTAAATCCACTCGTGCTTGATGTTTCTCAGCTTTCTACAACCTACGATTTAGGCTCGATTACTTGGAGGTTGCTCCGATGAGCCAGTTTCATTAAAGGGATGTGCGCGTGGTGGGTTTAGGGGTGAGGTGTGCTCTTGATGTTTCTATAGTTGTTTAATTAATTATTACTGATTAATACATTTTCTGAATACTCAGCTAGTGTGGTCAACGTTTACCATCTTAATAAAAGAAGGAAAGAAAAAAAATGGACAATTTCAGCTTTCTCAGCTTGATTTCGTGGAGGTTGCTTGGATGTGTTCCTCAAGAAATAAAATACTTTGTTGAGGATATATATTTGTTTCTAAACAGTGTTTGATACAAATTCTAATAAATCGTTTCATTAATTTTGCCGAATTGAAGATGCAGATGGTATCATCAGGAGAAGTACTAATAATTAAATCTGATCGAAAAGAGGATCCATGAACATATGAATAAAGTTTGGTTTGAATCAAACCTACCACATAGGGATAACTGAGACTCCATAGTTGCCGAGATGGTGGAATGCTTTGGCGTGAGATCCTCAGGCCACAGCATACCTTGTTGATGATGATGGTTGCTATGGACTCCTCCTGCCGCTCCCTGTGGACTCCCACAATGTAGAAAAAAAAAAAAAAAAATCCACAGGTGAAATACTAATAATCCAAAGCCACACCACCAAGATTTACTAACATATTATTGAACCATCACACGTGTGACTCTGTATGTGTACTAGAAACAATAGACTTTCGTCTCTGGAAAATTGGAAACTAGCAAAAACAACAAAGAAATTACGAAACAAACAAAGTTAACGAACCATTTGGGTGGTGCCGAGAAGCCCAAAAGTAGGAGGATTGCTGCAGAGAGCTGAGCCCCCTGTGGTGGTTCTAAATAGGAGCTGGTGGTTGTGGTGCTGCTGTTCGTCAAATTCCAAGGCGCTTCTTGTAGCCGTAGCAGCGGTAGTCGTCGACAGCCTGTTTCTGTTGCTGTTATCATTGTTGTGATTGTTGCTGTCTATGGTGTTGTTGTTGTTGTTGGTGCCATTTATTGGAACGTGGGGGGCTGCTTCTTCGTGACCGAGGAATGCCTCGAGATCCCAATCTGAGGGGCTCCCCTTCATGCCAAGCCCATGCATTTCCTCCTTGCAGCAACCCCTCTCCATTCAGCAACACAAACACAACACAACAAAAGTGCCTCTATGGTTGCGTGGCCTTCGGTGGAGGATGAGGAGGAGGAGCAGGAGAAGCAGAAGATAAGTCGAGCCAAAAGAAAATGGTAAAGTTGCTACCCATTCAATGTATACTTAGTTATATATATCAGGGAATCCGCATCATCACCTGACTTTATCCGAGTAGTAATTTACTCAGAAGATCCTCGGTTACGGAATGATTTTGACAATAGTTTCAGAAGTTTGTAAACTTTTCCAAGTTAGTCTCTCTGTAGGCAAGTAGGCATTTTTATTGCTCAGACGGAACTCCATCCATCCACCTTATATATTCCCCCACTTCTCATCGAAGCCCTCCAGTTTATTTGACTCAGTTCCTCTAGAAAGCTTCCCCTCGTTCCTTCGTTGTTGGACAACTTCCATTTAATTCCTACCAAATAGTCGAATACCACCAAGGAGGTGGAAATATTAATGGGATATATATGTCTTCCCTCTAATCCTCATTTCGCCTGTATATATCAAGCAGGGCAAAAGCTATTCTACTAGAGATCCAAATGATGCTAGCAGTGCTTTTAGCTAAGGTTAACGAAGATAGGAGCCAACCAAATTATCCTTGTGCAACATGTCCTCCCCGATATGCTCAATATTTTCTGTTCTTTATTCAGCTTCTTTAATGCAGTTGCAAATTCCTGGATGCCTACTTGTATGCTTACCTTTGCATGGAGGGATGATCAGCTGACTGTTGATGTCATAACATTATGAAGCCACGTAATGTACTATTTGAGTGGATTTAAAAAGTAAAACGATCAAAATAATTAAGCAGCTGGACTCCAATTAGGTGTATATATGCAGATAGCCAAAACTTGGTTCATATCTTAGAGAAGTACGTTTATTTACATAGACAACATAAAATAGTGGTGCATTCTCTTTGACTTTAGGTAAATTAACAATATATTGTTAGATAAACTTTTTCAAATTAGATATATAATTTGTTAGATATGGAAGCTTTGATTCAGTGTCATGATGGGATCCGAGGCAATGGTTACAGTAGTAGTTATAAGGATCTACAAACTCAAGATGTCCAACGAGTACATTCTGATGCTTAGAGATTCTCTATTTGTACCTTCCACCAAAGAAAATCTTTTATATGTTTCTAAGCTAGTTAGATTTGGGTTTTCCTTTTGTTTGAGTAAACTCTTACTATAAATCGTTATGGTAAACTTGTTGCTTGTGATTCCATTACTCCTGAGTTGGATGAATGCGAGTCCATTATGAATGTTTCTGATGTTGTGATTGAGAATTAAAGACCTTCTAAGCATGTCAAGGAAGATGTAGATAGATCCATAGTGATTTAGCATAAAAAACTTGGACATGTATCTATTAATAGGATCAATAGATTAGTTAAGGATGAACTAGTGGATTTTCTAAAAGTCCAACTCTTTCCCACCTACGCACACTGCATTCATGAGAAAATGTCCAAACCACCCTTTCCAAAAGAGGGGGTTAGACATGATGACTTGCTAGACCTCATATAAACTGATGAATGTGGTTCATTTAATATCGTGATTAGGAAAGATCAACAATATTTTGTGAACTTTATGTGATATGGATTCATTTACTTAATGTATCATAAGTCTAAAACCTTTGAAAAGTTTAAAGAGTATCAGGTATTGGTTGAGAACCAAATAGGTAAAAAAGGCAAAGCAATTCGGTTAGACCAAGGAGGTGGATACTTTTCTAAGGAATTCAAAGAATACCTTAAGGAGAAAGGAATCATCTCTGAACTCACACCACCTAGTACACCACAATTGAATGGCGTATCTAAGAGATGCAGCTGCACCCTATTGGATATGGTACAGTCAATCATGAGTAAAGCGGAACTATCGCTTTACTTCTGGGGATATATGCTGGAGATAGTGGCATATATGCTGAATAAGATATTAACCAAATCTATCCCTAAAACCCTACATGAGATGTGACATAGGAAAATGCCAAGTGTTAGACACTTGCACATTTGGGATTTTATGGCTCATGTTAAGAGCATGAATCCCAACAAACTGCAATCCTGCACTACCAAGTGCATTTCATTAGGTATTCAAAGGATAACAAAGGTTATTGCTTCTATTACCCTGACACCCAAAGGATATTCATATGTAGGAATGCTAGATTCCTAGAAGAAGAATTCATTGAAGGTGAAGATAGAAATAAATTAAGAGAGCTTATTGAGTCTAACGAGACCAATGAAGACCTTAACTCAAAAGAAAGAGATTAACTAGAAACAAGTGATGCTCCCTTTCTGCTTAGAAGGAGTTCTAGGGCAATGCATCCATTTGAAAGATATGGATTTCATGTCCCAGAAGAGTCTGAGATTGATCCTGTCACATATGATGAGGCAATGAAGGGTCATGATGTGGATAGGTGGAGGCTAGTGATGCAGTCTGAGATAGACTCCATACATAAGAATGATATACGGACCCTCATGGATCCTCCTGATAGGGTAAAACTCATTGGATGCAAATGAATCTACAAGAAAAAAGGGGACCAGATGGGAAGATAGTGACCTTTAAAGTATAGTTTGTAGCCAAGGGCTACACCTAGAAAGAAGGGTTTGACTATGAGGAAACCTTCTCTCCTGTCACTATGCTTAAATCCATTCAGATATTGCTAGCAATAGCTGCATACCATGACTATGAAATCTACCAGATGGATGCCAAGACAACTTTCCTTAATGGTTTCCTCAAGGAGGACATCTATATGGAGCAACCTGAGGGTTTCCAAGTAGATAGTAGGGAGAAAAAGGTGTGCAAGCTAAGGAAGTCCATTTATGGTCTCAAGTAGGCTTCTCGTAGCTGAAACATCTGATTTGATGAAACAATAAAGAGTTATAGATTCCATCGAAATCCAAATGAACCTTGTGTCTACAATAAGGCCAATAAGAGTGCTGGCACCTTTCCAGTGTTGTACGTGGACGACATCCTACTCATTAGAAATGATGTAGGAATGTTATCTAGTGTTAAGCTGTAGTTATCTTTGAGTTATGGGATGGTGGATCTCAAAGAAGCCTCCTACATCTCGGGTTTGAAGATGTTCAGATATAGAGAAAAGAGGATGCTAGGACTATCACAGCAAGGATACGTTACCAAGATCTTGGAGAGATTCCACATGGATAACTCCAAGAAGGGTTTTCTTACCATTAGACATGTGATTTCCTTGTCAAAAGGAATGTCTCCCCATACAGTTGTGGATAAGAAAGCCATGGGTGGATGTCTATATGCTTCTGTAGTGGGTAGCCTAATGTATGCCATGCTCTATACATGACTAGATATCTGTCACGCAATAAGAGTGGTAAGTTGTTACCAATCCAATCTAGGATAGGAACATTGAACTGTTGTCAAGAACATACTCAAATGCCTAAGGAGGACAAAAGACTACTGTCTTATCTTTGGAGATGGGGATCTCCAGGTGTTAGTGTATGCCAACATTGACTTCCAATTGGATATTGATGATAGAAAGTTTACGTTAGGATTCGTTTTTCTTGTTGAGTGATGGTTCTGTAAGCTTGATAAGCAAGAAGTAGGATACCGTGGTTGATTTAACGACAGAAATCGAGTACATCACTGTATCTAATGCTGCGAACGAGGTAGTATGGATATGTAAATTTGTTAAGGAGCTTGGTGTAGTTCCCTCAATACAGGTGAAGGAGCCTAGCTCTCACCATAAGAGAAAACATATTGAGAGAAAGTACCACATCATTTGGGAGATCGCCAAGCATGGTGATGTGATCATCACGAAGGTGGCCTTCACAGATAACGCCGTTGATCCGCTGACCAAGGTTTTGACTAGAGAGTCATTTGATTGAACGTATCCAATATGGGGTTGAAAGAGGTTCCAAAATGTCTCTAAGGGTAAGTGGGAGTCCGTTGGATTCTGTATGTGATAAGAGAGATATCCAAATAATGTAATATGATTACATTTGCATCTAAATGAAAGAATTCGATTATTTTTCAGTAAATGAATTGGATCCCTTAATACAAATAAGGTGATGTACTTAGCCAAATCGAATAAACCCGATGTGTGTTGATTCACAGATTTAAATGATTTATAGGATCCATTGCCACATTAAGAAATCATTTGATTCAATCAATTGTTTCCAATCTAAGTTGGGATACCAACCTTCTCTAGAGGTCACAACCTGATTCATGTTTTTTAATGGAGATTTAGAATTGTTACGCGAGTCGAGTTAAGTAGTTAACATGATGAAACAAGAGATAGCCAAAGACCTTCTCAAATACTATCATGGAGAAGGTGTATCCTTTCACCTGAGATAGATATGTGTCTTTGTTCACGAATACATGCATTTAGTGGATCAATATTAGATGCACCTACCTTGGTACTAATATTGGAAAGCTGGTGTATGTGGGAAGGGACATGAGATGCATGATCTCTCGAAGGGATCACACAAATTTGTTACATATGTGTATGTAACATCTTGGAGGAATGACCTCACTCCAAGTATATTGGGAAACGACAATTCACTTGTGGTCACAGAGTCTTGATTAGACTCAATGTGAGAAAGAGAAGAGGGTAGTCCTTTGGGAAAGCATTTGGTATTCATTCTCGTCCTAATGATGGAAAGGTATGTTATAAATAATATTATCGAAGGAGGAATGACGATAATATAATGGGATTATACCTCAAGATAATATTATCCTTCATGTGTGAAAAATTCATGGGTATTTGGTATACTTGAAGGGGCGTAGTGCGAAAATTTCACGAATCCCAAACTCTTTATAATTAGCATGATAAAATCAATAATGATTTTGGTGGTCTCCCACCTGTAGGATAAATCAATTGTAATTTAAAGAGTTAAATTACACTTGATTTGATGATTAATTGTACCTAATTTGATCAGATTAAATATCCAAGGGTTTGATTGCAATTAATTAATATTTGGATACTAAATCCAAACATCTAATAAGTTGTTATGGGCTTATCCTATAAAATTTATGTAGGATTTGATCCCCACCATTGGATAGAGATCCAAGGGCTCGCATCATATTAAGATTAGGTTTAAAAATCCCTATATATATCTCCCAAAGAGAAAGGGAAACCTTAATTGCTCTTTTGATCAAATCCTTCCACCATTAGTTAAAAGAGAGAATGAGGAGCAGCAAAGCGGTGCTCCCTCTTCTTCTTCTTCCTTTGTTGCTGGACATCCAGGACTCTTCTTGGACATCCAGGAGCAAATCGAAAGTCTGTCTTCCTTGCTAGACGTCCAGAAGAACTTGCTGCTTGGATGGTGATGTGAGACTCATCATGACTCCTAATTTACCCTAATTAGCTAGTTTCCTTAGCTAATTAATAATGAATAGCAATAATACATGGTTAATTATATAATTAAGATAAAATAGAAAGGACCTGAAAATAATTTAAAATAACTTAATTAAGGTTTAATTAGTGTTAACTTAAGTTTAATTATTGAATAGGACTCAAACATAATCATATATCTATATATAAGGTATTATATATATAACTTATATCTATAGTTAATAATTGCTTAAATAAATATAGCTAAAATGGGCAAAAATGTAATTTCATGGCATAAATATATTGTTTACATTATTTGTAATAATATATAAAAAGTTGAAAAATGAATAAATTAAAATAAGCCTAAAACTCATTGTTTGCATTTATGCCCTAGCTTTTATATCAATCGAGTTATTTTTCTTTCATTCAGGTCCTTTTCCATTTGCAAGGAGGTCCCTGTGCACATTTCTTCTCCAACCTCTTCCTCCTCACGAACAGTTCTCAAGTTCCAATGAGTACACCTCTTGGATCATCCCCTATTCGACGTTGCACAGCCACTAAAGCTACTACCAAGATCTCTCTAGCTCATCGACTCCTCAACATCTAACAGTTCTAATCCTCCTAATCTTAACAACCTTCGACGTGGTGAACTGATAACACTACATTGTACAATACTAACTCTGCCAAAAGGGGACAATCTTAAAGGTAAAATGCACAGAGGATACATCATAAATAGAAATAAGAGCATCGCATGCATTGCACATCAAGACTACTTATAATGCATTATTAACGGCCATGTGTACAAGTACATGTCAAACTAAGCCTCAGATGAACAATTAGACCGCACGGATGGACTCAGAGCGATGAACAAAGCCCAACAGACTTGAAATCATCTAAATCCGACAACCGGAGCTCCTACTATTGGCCCAAGAAGTTATGACCGTTGATCTAATGATCAACGATCATGGGGCAGCCACGTGTCAGCCTCGCCGCGCCCTCAACCGCCCTTCATCTCGCGGCATCGCTTTAAGCCGTCCGATCTGGAAATCGTGCACCCGGACGCTCCTCAGCCGCAGCGCAGCACCAGCGCCTCCACCGCAGGATAAATCTCGGCCGTTGATCTTCAATTGGACGGCCCTGCCACGCCCCACGCCCGCGCACCTCTCTTCCTCATTGCGACCATTCACCCGCACAGTGCATCAGTCGCACCCTCGCAACTCACCCGCAGGCCGGGGGTTCGAATCACCCTCCGCAGTGCAAATTCGAGGCAGTCGTGGTACGTGCGATTTCGACCGTCAATGCGCGATCGAGCGACTGGCAGCGGGCGACACGAGTGCAGCAAGCGCAATCCAAGCACGCGCCCCACTAGCGAGCTCGACCGTCCGATCTGCGATCGGACGACCCACAGCACATGCGCATGGATCGCGCGTGAAGAGGCACAGCGCACGCGTAGGACTGCTGGGAAGGAGGCTTCACCGACACTTTTAGCATGGGTTTAGCGAGGTCCCAAACGTCGCTAAAGCCCATACTTAAATTAGAAACCCCTTCTTCCTATATAAACCCCTCCCAACCACCCATGTAAAGCATTAAATTCATCTTGCAAGTATTGTAACACCCTCCTAGCTCCCTTTAGCCCCTCTTGTAGTTAATGGAGTCAATGAGCCACTGACGGAGCCCCTCTTCACCGTCGTGGTCGCCTCGCCATCTGCCCTCTCTCTCTCTCTTTCTTTCCCTTTAATCTAGCTTAACTTCCTTTTTATTCAAGCATTTAGCTACTATTGTATTTGTAAAACTTAAAGTGCATGTTTAATATAGTGTTGTTTCTTTGAGCAATGGCTATGATTTAAAAGACTCTAACCCTACTCTCTCTCTCTCACTCATTTTTCTACCACATCTTCTTGTAAGAAAAAATTCGTTATCTCCGTGACATAAAGTGACAAGGAAAATCCAGTTTTTACACCTCTCTGTGATCGACACTCAGACTCACGTCCGTTTCTTCTTTTAAAACCGACACTGCGAGCACAAACTATAACGATCCTTTTAAACAAACACGTCTTTTGCACGTCAGTTTTTGGCATCATTGCTGGGTAGGCAACAGATTTATTTTTTCATTTCCATTTTACATCCATGCTCACATCATCTAACACCTTTTCTCCTTCTACTTGATGGTTGCAGGAATTTGGTGCTTGGACGGCAAAGCAGTGCAACTCGTGACGGTAAAGAGGGAGTAAGCGCAACAAGGACCGGTCGTGAGTAATTCTTCACCCGTGGTTGTTTGCTTGCCTAAAAATCTAAAAAAAAAAATTGTAAAATCGAAAAAAATTGATGTGGTGCATGATTGCCTAATCCACATCCTTAACACATCACCCAACAACAAAAAAAATACACTCTAACATTCTTAATGACCTAAGCTTTTTGGAGTGTTCATCTTTCTTTTTAAGTGGTGTTTGCGAAGCCACCTTGAATTGACATGGGCCGCACCACTCAACCAATTGTGATGAAATCAACTCATCTAATAGCAGTTGCATAAACACTAGGATGAGCACTTTAGGGTTTTAAAGCCTCTTCACATCAGAGGAAATCTACTCTCACCAATTGTGTGCAAAACTTGACGTGCCCACCTGAAACTTGTCTGAAAACATTAAGACACGTCAACCCTAAAAGACACAAAAGTAAGGACAAAACATTAAAAGACACCACATCTTAAATCATTGCTTGAAAACCATGTTTTGATAGGAGCACACACACTGGAATTAAAAAATTAAGAAGCACCACCCCAATCAACGCCTCATCACATAACCCTAGCACAAGCACTATCCTAGCCCTTTTAAAACAGAGTAGACGTGCCCTAGGCAGGACTGGGTTAAGTCTCAAGAGGCATGGTTTTGTTCGCTGGGCACTTGGCTTTCATTCCCTTAGTAGAATCTGGTAACTAGGTTGCGGGGAAGTGTCAAACGACCGTGGTTGTGGGTTCTATGGAACCGGCGACGCAAGCCAAAGGAAGAACCTTCCCAACAATCCCCTCGTAATCAACCTGGCTAGATTAACTTTGGGAAGGGAAGTCCAGTGCTTACAGACTTGATCACCTCTTTGGAGATTTCTAGGTCCCCTAAGGAATACATCATAAGGACTAGGCTTGTTTGCTTGGTTGTACACACACACTTGCATCTGTCGCTCTCCGCATCCCCTCCTGTTCTTCTCTAGTGTACGCATGGGAGGCGATCACTTCATCCTGAGTTGTTTGTTTTGGGACAGGAATCCAGGCGACCTGATTCTGCTAGAGACATGGCTGAACCTAGAGTAGATGAGGTTGAGGACCAACCCCCACCAGACACAATGGCCATCATCCAGGCCCAGATTAACGCATACCACCAGCTTCAGCAGCAACAAATCCACACTATCATGCAAGCCATACACCGCTTGCAGAATCCATAGGGCAACCACCACCACCTTTCCAAGGCCCACAAGGGCAACTGCCACTTGATCCACTACCATTCCAGGACCCACCTAGGCCCCTCCGAGACTTCTACAATCCTTCCGCTATTCAAGTCAAGTCGCACCTTAGGTTCCCCGAAGG
Source organism: Thalassia testudinum (assembly GCA_037157565.1). Lineage (NCBI taxonomy): Eukaryota > Viridiplantae > Streptophyta > Magnoliopsida > Alismatales > Hydrocharitaceae > Thalassia > Thalassia testudinum. Next base: position 156,476,241 of record JAZHRO010000031.1, read on the forward strand.
GGGAGATGATTTTGAGCTGAACCAAATGTCCTGAGTCTGATTCAGAGCCACTTCCCTGGAAGCTCAAATGAAGATCCCTTCCAGCACCTAGAGGATCTTGACCGGATAGCCCGAACTGTGAAACCTAGGAACATTAGCCTTGACATTATTTTGATTAAGATGTTCCCCTTCTCGCTAAGAGACAAAGCATCTCACTGACTTAGAACCCTAGATAGATCCATCACCACCTGGGAAGAATTGAGGCATGCATTCTTAAAGAAATTCTTCCCCATAGGAAAAACCAATGCCCACAGAAGAGCCATTACTACTTTTACACTCCATGGCGGGGAACAGTTCCATGAGGCGTGGGAAAGATTTAATGAACTATTGAGGAAATGCCCACACTATGAAGTACCAAGGTGGCAATTGGCCCAGATCTTCTACCACGGTCTGGACAGCAATCTATGGAACTCCGTTGATGCCTCATGCGAGGGGAACTTCCTAAACAAAGAAGAGGAGAGCGTGTTTAAGCTCTTTGAGTCTATGAGCGAAAATTCGCTCAACAATGCCTCCATGACCCAGTTTAGCCGATCCAGTCAATCCCGTGGTGGGATTTATGAGGTACAAGCAAATTCTGGAATTGTTGACATGGATATCATTACTAAGAAATTGGATCAAGTGGAATTGGTGGATAAAAAGATAGATGAGCTATTGAACCAGACCAGGAACCCGTTATAGGCCTTCTCTCTAGCAAAGGGAGCTCACAATATTGACTTGGTCCAGCCCCTAAGCCAAATGAACCTGGAACAACCCCTGACCACGTTACAGGGAGGGACCTTTGCTCCCTCAACCCTTGATTACTCTCTTCCCTCCCCCTCGACATCAGCTATCCTTGAAGACGTACAGGCTATCCAAGGTTATTCCAAACCTGACCCCTTCTCCAACACTTACAACACCGGCTGGCGTAATCACCCAAACTTTCCTTGGACAACCCAGAAACCACCTCAATTCCAGAACCAAGCTAGGCCAAACCAACAGCCAAACTTGCCCCCTATCAGCAAGGACCACCAGTTAGACCCCCATATAATCCGAATAGGGCAGCCCCTCCCCCACAAAACCAAATGGACACCTTGATAAAGATGATGGCAGAAATGAACCAAAAACATCAGGAGGAAATAGCTTTACTAAAGGGACAATTAAGCCAGCTATTGGACTGCAAACAAGGATCCCTGCCTTCCTAACCACAACTGGACCCACGAAACATGATTAACAGAGGCCCCAATTCGCAAGGGTTCCAAGGAAATCCTAGGCAGGCTCACATGGTCCAACCAGCCCCACAAACACCCCCTGGGTTTGGTGCTTCTTCGTCCTCGTCTTCTCAAGGATCAACCCATGGTCCCCATGCCTCTGCAAATGCGGTAACCTTGAGAAGCGGCACCAAAACCCAGGATCCCAAATGGCCGACTCTTCCCGAGACTTCACCTTCTGAAACACTCGACTCAGAAGAAGCACTGGAAAAACCCAAGGACCCAGAAATAGATCATATCCACATTCAGACACCATATCCCAAGGCCTTGGAGACAATCAAGAAGAAAAGTGTCGTGGAAACTGAGGAGCTTTTGGAGATCTTTAAGTAGGTTCAGATTAATATTCCTCTCCTCGAAGCCGTCAAGCACATTCCAACTTACGCTAAGTTCCTAAAGGATTCCTGTACACCCAATCGTAGGCCAAGACCTCAAGCACCTAGGAAGGTTGTGCTTTCAGAGCAAGCTAGTTCTATGATATCAAGCAACCTTCCGCTCAAGCGAACTAACCCAGGAGCACCCCTGATATCCTACAATATCGGGGACATGACATTTGATAGAGCGCTCCTGGACCTAGGTGCTTCCATCAATTTGATTCCGACAACCCTGTACCACCAATTTAGATTCGAAGAGTTGACACCCACACCCGTTACTATCTAATTGGTTGATAGATCTGCGAAAACCCCAAAGGGGATTGTCGAAAATGTAATTGTGCGGGTAAAGGACATCTATTTTCCAGTCGACTTTTTGGTGCTCGACATGGAAGTCCTTGAACATTTACAGAACACACCCATCATCCTAGGCAGACCCTTCTTAGCTACAGCTAAGGCAAACATCGATTGTGACATAGGATGCATGGAAATCGCCTTCGGAGACAAGAAAATGCAATTGGATATCTTCCTGGCAACCAAGTCTTTTGATTGCAACTGTATCGAGGAACACGATCCCATGGAACCTTTGGTGGAGGAATGACTCACCCTTAGTTCTGTCTCGGACTACCAATCCTGCAACAACTATTCTCACCCATCACCATCTATGCCCATGGACCTCTGTAGGGCTGATTACCATCAACCAACACCATTTGAGGAAATTGATGTTGAACTCCCACCTTTCCCCTTTCCATCAAACATTGTTCCACCCACACCTGAACTAAAGCCACTACCCAAGAATCTCAAGTATGTCTTCCTGGGACCTGACCAGACCTTCCCCATAATTATCAATGCCAACCTAACTAGGGATCAGGAACTTAGATTGACAGCAACCCTATCAGAACATAGGGCTGTCATTGGCTGGACAATTTCAGATCTAAGAGGAATTAGGCCCACTTATTGTACCCACAAGATCTACCTAGAAGATGGGGCACGACCCTCCCGTCAGATGCAGAGACGGTTAAACCCAAATATACGGGAGGTCGTTAAGAAGGAAATTATCAAGTGGTTTGACGCCGACATTATCTATCCCATCTCCGATAGCCCTTGAGTGAGCCCCACTCAAGTGGTTCCGAAGAAAGCCGGGCTCACCGTTGTCACCAATGAACGTGGAGAATCCATCCCCACCCGCACCACCACCGCATGGCGGGTGTGTATTGATTACAGGAAACTCAATGAAGCAACCGAGAAGGATCATTTCTCCTGATTGCGCAGCAATAATAGGTCTTAATTGACCTAGATTAAGCTAGGACTTAGCATAAGTTAGGGTTATTCATGCATGCATATGCATTATCTGCATCTTTACTGCTTTCCTTTAGCAATGTATAAAATAATGTTATAATGTGCTGATTAAGTGCATTATGTCGATTGCAGGGAATAAGCAGATCTTGAGCTGGATTTAGAGCAGGATCTGAAGCTGGATCTAGAATAACAGGAGTTGCAGCAGAGCTGGAGTGGGAGGCTTAGATTAGATGTAGGAATAATAATGCAAGGGAGTTAAAGGTTTGCTATGCTATTAAGTAGGAATAAAGCAGTAAAATGTGAAGAGCTTAGGTCCATCCTAGCCCTATGATAGCCTAGAGACTTCCCCAAGCCTTAGCCACCCTTAGATTAGGTCACAACACCCTAGGAAGCCCTAAAACCCTTACTCCAACCCTTATTTGGACATCCAGATAAGTTATAGGACGTCCAGGATCCTTAGCCATCTCCCGCACACCTCAAACCCACTTTTGCAGTATTATTGAACATCCAGACACTTTGTCAGACGTCCAATTTCTGCAAAATACCCAAAACAGAACCAAAAATCCCTCCTGACTCTGATTGGACGTCCAGAAAACAAGTCTGGACTTCTGAATTTTGAGTATAAGACATCTGACACTATTATTAGACGTCTGATACTGCTCTCCAATTCCTGTTTTGAGATTTAAGCCTTGATCTTGGATGTCTAGGTCCTTAAACCTAATTCTAACCCCATATGAACCTAAATTAAGGTGCCCTAACCCTAGTACATCACCTCCAGACCTCCCTAAGGACCTAATTAGGTCCTCACTAAACCTAATTGACTTGGATCTTAATCAATTCCATCAGCCTATTCAATTGGACTCATTGAGTCCAATTGAGCCCTGATCTCAGCACACACTGTCCAATTGGACTCAGTGAGAGTCCAATTGACCCAGACCTGACTTAATTGAGTTGTTTTACTCTCAATTAAGTTTTCACACACCCAATTAAACTTGTATTAAGTTTAATTGCACTTTACCTTAGTAAATTAGGGTTTACAACCCTAATTTGAGACCTACTTTGACCTAAGCCCACTAGAACCTAACCTAATCAACTTAGCCTCCTAGGTTTCGACCCACACACACCATCCACATGAAAATATCTAGCCTAGAGTTCTCTAGAACTCTCTACCATGTGTTGTTGCCTTGGTTGCCAAAATTAGCAACCAAGAGCCATTCAATTTTTAGATGCACATTTGGTGGATCTAAAAACCACCATCCACCCTCTCTCTCTCACTCTCCCATGAGCTATCACCATAGGCCTCTCTAGAGAATTCCATAATTCTTTGAGAGCTTCCCTTAGGTCTATAAAAAGACCTAAGGGGTGGCTATTTGCACCCATTCACGCCACCTCCACTTAGCTAGCCACTCCACCTCCACGAGCTAACTACCACCACCATGGAGGACATCATGCCAGGATGCTGGATCAATCCTCCCTCTCTCCAAGGGTCGGCCTAAGAGACATTGGTCGCCCCTCATTCTCCTCCCAACCACTCCAAGGCCATCGGGAACCACCCCTGAATGCCCTTTTGTTCTTCTAGATTTAATTCATGCACTTCATAATTTTTGTTGCTTTTATTACTACTTAATAGCGTAGTCTTACTTCTCCCCCAATGATGCATACAAAATTCCCCCGTAGATTCTTATATGCGATCGTTTTCTAATAGCTAGATTTACATTTTTAAGCATTCATGTACAAGCTTTCTTCTACCTTCTATGTTGCAAACACTCCCTTGAATGAATAGAAGATATATTTTTATATATATATCTATGTGTTGAGAATCACCATGAGCTTATTGCAATATCTTTTGAGTGATTAATGTTGCCTATTTTTAATTCCTGATATACTTGCAACTAAGCATGTCGTACTTCAATACGTAATAATCATAAACCGACATGTGATTTTAAACGAAGTAGAGCGGCAAAAAGATCGATTTCAAAAGTAAATAAAATGCCTCCCAGAGACGAACAACCGAAACTCAAAGTCTCGTTATCTTTAGAAATCATTTTTTGATGAACGTTTTTGCACAACTATACTACGATTCCAACGACTTTCAAATGCGCGAGAACAGATTCAGTCACCCCCTGCCATTCATCGACCAGATTCTTGAAATATTGGCAGGGCAAAAGTATTTTTGCTTCCTGGATGGATATTCAGGATATAACCAAGTCGCAATTGCTCCTAAAGATCAAGAGAAGACCACATTTACTTGCTCGTACGTCATGTTTGCATTCCGTCGTACACCGTTCGAGTTATGCAACGCACCCACTACCTTTCAACGTTACATGCTAGCCATTTTTTCAGAAATGGTGGGTGAATACCTGGAGGTCTTTATGGATGATTTCTCTGTATTTGGGAATTTATTCGACCACTGTTTGAGAACTTGGAGAAAATCTTGAAACGATGTATCGAGGTTAATTTGGTGTTAAGTTGGGAAAAGAGACATTTCATGGTTCAAGAAGGAATCGTCCTCGGTCACATCGTATCACATAGGGGCATTGAGGTAGATCAGGCTAAAGTTGATTTGATTTCCAAACTTCCTCTGCCTAGCTCGTTCCGGCAAAGCCGTTCGTTCCTTGGACATGTTGGCTTTTACCGAAGGTTCATCAAAGACTTCTCCAAGCTTTCCAAACCCTTGACTGACCTTCTGGCCAATGACGCCCTATTCCACATGACCTCTGATTGCATCCAAGCTTACCACACCCTCCGGGACTTAGTCTCCACAGCACCTGTACTTCAGTCCCCTGATTGGTCCCAGGACTTTGAGATCATGTGTAATGCATCAGATTTTGCCATAGGCACCGTCCTGGGACAAAGACAAGACAAGAAACCTGTGGTGATCTACTACGCAAGCAAGACGTTGGACGAAGCCCAACGAAATTATACAGTCACAAAGAAAGAACTACTCGCTATAGTTTTTGGATTTGAAAAGCTTCGATCTTACCCTCTGGGATCCCACGTGACCATCTATATGGACCATTCAGCCATCCAGCACCTATTGGCTAAAAAGGATGCAAAGCCCAGGCTCATCAGATGGATCCTACTCTTGCAGGAATTTGACCTGGAAATCTGCGACAAAGCCGGATCAAAGAATGTGGTGGCTGACCACCTATCCAGACTCCACCCAGACCACATTGGACCCTCCCTGCCTTTATCCAACACCTTTCCCAACGAGCACATTCTGGCTGTGCAAGACAGGAAACTACCTTGGTATGCTGACTATGTCAACTACCTGGTTGTAGCAACAGGACAAACAGCAACAAGACAAGTTCTTGGCCAAGGACAAGCACTATTTCTGGGATGATCCCATGCTGTTTCTCCTCTGTGCCAACCAGACCATCAGGAGGTGTATTCTGGAGGACAAAGTTCAGAGTGTGTTATCTTTTTGTCACAACCAAGCTTGTGGTGGCCACTTCTCAGGAAAGAAAACGGCTGCAATGGTTCTGCAGTCTGGATTTTACTGCACTTCCTTATTTAAGGATGCACACAATTTCGCTAAGACTTGCTCTCACTGCCAGACTCTAAGGACCATGACCAAAAAAGATATGATGCCCCTCCAGCCCATTTTGATTGTCGAGATCTTCGACGTTTGGGGTATTGATTTTATGGGTCCTTTCCCACCATCCAACAGCTTTGGGTACATCTTAGTCTCTGTAGACTGTCTCTAAATGGATTGAAGCCGTCGCCACCTACCGATGCGATCATAAGGTTGTCATGGACTTTGTTAAGCAGAACATCTTTTCTCGGTTTGGAATACCAAAGGCCATGATCAATGATGGTGGAAGTCATTTTATCCACACCCAATTCCGTGCCCTACTCAGAAAATACGGGGTTAACCACCGCATTGCTACCCCGTATCATCCGCAAACAAATGGGCAGACCGAGGTCTCAAATAGACAGATCGAGAATATTCTACAGAAGACTGAGACCTGACAGGAAGGATTGGTCCGCACGACTGGATGATGCCCTGTGGGCATACCGAACCACTTTCAAGACCCCGATCGGCATGTCGCCTTATCGCCTGGTCTTTAGCAAAGCTTGCCACCTTCCTGTCGAGTTGGAACATCGGGCTTACTAGGCCATCAAGCAGTGTAACACGGATCCCCTGTTAGCTAGTGCGTAGAGGACGCTCCAACTCTTCAAGCTCGAGGAAATTCATCGGGACGCTTTTGAGAATAGTCGGCTATACAAGGAGAAAATGAAAGCCGTCCACGACTGACTCATCCATAGAAAAACCTTTGAGCCTAATCAGCAAGTTTAGCTTTTCGCTGCCTATCTAAAACTCTTTCCAGGGAAGCTCAAGTCCGAGTGGACAAGACCATTTAGGGTGGTCAGGCCCTACTCCAATGGGGCGGTTGAAATTGTTGATCCGAATACTGGGCACACTTTCACAGTCAATGGCTAGAGATTGAAACACTTCCTCACCCAGGTTCCCCCGAAGGAGGTTGTCACCCTCATTGAGGGATGACACGAAGCACTGCCCAGCTGAAGGCATTAAACTTAGCGCTTCCTAGGAGACAACCCAGAAGATTCAAACTGATTTGGTATTGTACTTCACTCAGGTAATATCTTTTTGACCCCTATTGCATTCATGTACTTGTTAATGAGGACATTGTCCAACTTAAGCATGGGAGGCGGTAAATTGCATGATTCTAAGTTCATTTAATCAATTTGAATAGAATAAAATAAAATAAAATTGAAAAAAAAATTGAATTTAGGAAGAAAAACTTAGGCATTAGAAATTTGTCAATAGTGGGAAATAATACGGAAAGAACTTGAACACTTAGACTTTTCAGGCCTTCAGGTTTAATTAGCCCTGGTGTCCGTTAAAATATGGATTTAGCTTCAAATCCTTGCAACCTAAATCTATTCTAATCCACTAACTAAATAAAGTGATAACTATACGACTTATCAACTCACTTTCTAACTCAGGAGGACTTTTAGTCTAAGCATCTGCACACATTTCTTGCACAGACTTACTCCTCGGAGATTCTGACAGAAATTGGGTAGCTAATGAACTTTTTAGGGTGGTATGGCTAGCAAGTTGTCATGGGTAACAGCCTATTGGCAGGTTGTCCAAAGCCCAGCCACGGGACCACCTTCTCTTTATTGCCTCTAGGTAAATTTGAGATCAGGGAAGCCACCTACCAAATAAAAAAAAGAAAAAAAGAAGGAAAAAAAGAGAACAAAATAAACCACACTTCACCACATGAGTATGGCTGGCAAGTGATCATGGGTAACAGCCCATTGGTCGGTTGTCCAGAACCCAGCTCAGTAAATGCACAAAAAGAACCAAAACACTTAAGGAAGAAGCAGGGAAGTAGGGCAAGCCGGGGAGATATACACTGGAAAAATCCTTGTGTTGACTCCAAGTAAAACAAACGTAGGGAGAAAGCTACCGATCGAACAAATACACCTTCAGGCAAAACACTTCATTTTCCGATCACCTAGGGGCGTAAAACCCGAAGTTTGTCTAAATTACCATTGAGTGAGTCTATCATGATCTTCACACCAAGATACTTAGCACTTAGAGTTTTTTCTGAGTTTTGGGTGGGTTGGGTAGCCGTAAAAAGTTACCAACACACTCTTAACTCCAAAAATCTAAAAATAAGAAAAGATGAAAAAAATATATACATGCCTTAGAGCAAGGATTCAGGCGATTCATATTTTGGCAGACACCCGGGCACTGCTTAGTCCCTGTAGATCAAGATCTTAGTATATTTCCTCCTATTGACAAGTGACAAAATGTCCACGTAATTACTTCTTAAATTCTAACTGGAAATAATGGCTAGAATAAACCTTGCTAGGGACTAGCAAGGTGTAAGTATGGGGGTATGATAACACTACATTGTACAATACTAACTCTGCCAAAAGGGGACAATCTTAAAGGTAAAATGCACAGAGGATACATCATAAATAGAAATAGGAGCATCGCATGCATTGCACATCAAGACTGCTTATAATGCATTATTAATGGCCATGTGTATAAATACATGTCAAAACAGGCCTCAAATGAACGATCGGACCGCATGGATGGACTCAGAGCGACGAACGGAGTCCAGTGGACTCGAAATCAACTAAATCTGACATCCGGAGCTCTTACTATTGGCCCAAGAAGTTCTAACCGTTGATCTGATGATCAACGGTCATGGGGTCGCCACGTGTCACCCTCGTCACGCCCTAAACTGCCACGTGTCATGCGATCGGACGGCTGGAAATTGCACACCCACGCACTCCTCAACCGCAACACAACACCAGCACCTCCACTATAGGATGAATCTCGACCGTTGATCTTCAATCAGACAGCCCTGCCACATCCCATGCTCGCACGCCTCACTTCCTCATCGCGACCATTCGCCCGCACAACGCATCGGTCGTGCCCTCGCAACTCACCCACAGGGCGCGGATTCTAATCACCCTCCGCAGCGCAAATTCGAGGCAGTCATGGCGCGCGCAATTTCAGCCGTCGATGCACGATCGAGCGGCTGGCAGTGGGTGACGCGGCGCAATCGCACGCATCCAAGGCAGACACCCACGATGACACGTGGGGCACGAGCGCAGCGAGCGCAATCCAAGCACATGCCCCACGAGCGATCTCGACCGTCCAATCCACGATCGGACAACCCACAACACGTGTGCACGGATCGCGCGTGAAGGGGCACAGCGCGCGCGTAGGACCACTGGGAAGGAGGCTTCACCAATGCTTTTAGCATGGGTTTAGCGATGTCCTAGACGTCACTGAAGCCCATACTTAAATTAGAAACCCCTTCTTTCTATATAAACCCCTCCCAACCACCCATGTAAAGCATTCAATTCATCTTGCAAGTATTGTAACACCCTCCTAGCTCCTTTTAGCCCCTCTTGTAGTCAACGAAGTCCACGAGCCGCCGACGGAGCCCCTCTTCACGCCGTGGCCGCCTCGCCATCTCCCCTCTCTCTCTCTTTCTTTCCCTTTAATCTAGCTTAACTTCCTTTTTATTCAAGCATTTAGCTACTATTGTATTTGTAAAACTTGAATTGCATGTTTAATATAGTGTTGATGTTACTTTGAGCAATGGCTATGATTTAAAAGACTCTAACCCTACTCTCTCTCTCTCTCACTCGCTTTTCTACCACATCTTCTTGCAAGCAAAAACTCGTTATCTCCGTGACATAAGGTGACAAAGAAAATCTGATTTTTACGCCTCCTTGTGATCGACACTCAGACTCACGTCCATTTCTTCTTTTAAAATCGACGCTGCGAGCACAAACTATAACGATCCTTTTAAACAAACATGTCTTCCACACATCATGAACTCACCATCACCTGAGATGAAGCACCTCATTCCCATGTATCTGGACGCGGTTGCGTCCAGATTCCTCGACCTCTATCCTCTCCATCACCTATAAATAGTCCCCCCACCCTTCGATTACAAGGGTTGGCTCCCTATCCCTCTACCCCCAACTGAGCTGGCAATAAGCTATTCTTCCTAAGCCTTCGATGACCTCTCACCCCCTATCGGAACTCTGATTGAGACGCTTGTCTCTCTCACCTCCTCTTTCTGTCCAACAGCTGTGACAGGGCTCAGGAGCATCATCTTCTCCATCTCGACTCCTTCCTTTTTCATCGGAGTGCCTTCTTCTTCAACCTTCTGATTTCCTCAATCCGATGAGCCATAGCTGATGCGTTCTATCCCTATTCATCCAGGTAAAATGTAAATTAACCTTACTTTTTAGTGTAGATTAGTTTAGAATAGCTAGATAGCGTAATTAGTTAGCTTTACTTGTCTATTTCATTTCTTCTCAGACTTCGATGAGCCAATTCTAGCTCGCTGGACTTCCATTCACTTTCATGATCACTTAATCACCTTCTCTGACTTCATCTCACCTTCTAATCTACTTGTTCAATCACCTATACATCAAATCCACCAGCACCTCCACCTGAGAGCTCCGCTATCTATGGCAGAGCCATAGAACACTCCTCATGTCCAATTTGGGCCCTCCACCACCTAATCACACTAATAGGACCCCATTTGAGTTCCTAATTAGATATATTAATCACTACACATCATATACCCAATTTCACCTCAACCTATGAGCTCGCTATCAATGGAGAACTCAGAGGAGTGATATCATCTACTGAACACCCCTATATCATCGCAACCATATAAGAAGTATTTCACCTCACTCAATTGAGTGAGGTGAGCTCTTTTGAGTTTGGTCGAACTCAAAATACATTTTTTCAATGAATTCCAATCTTCTCTTTACATCAATTCTTAATTGATATAATTTCTATGTTCCGAAACTTTTGAATTTTTTCTTGAGCAGTTTCGTGGAGATTTGATCTCCAATGATTCAATTCAACCTTCACCAGAGCTTGGTGAGCTCCAACAAGTCCCAACTAGACCTACAACACTTGGAACAACTTCTAGAGCTCAAGATCTCTTCATTGTGATTTTAGGATTGGATTGGGTACTTAGACCTGTGCTTTAATGCTCATAACACTATGTTGATCATCATCTTCCTCAACTCCGGCAAGAGATGTGTTCTTCAAGGCTTAGAACTTGTAGTTAGGTTCTGAAGCACGAGTCGAGCACTTAGATTCTAGGAAAGCTCTTATTTAGGTCTTAGAATCTTTCATTTGATCTGTTGAACAACACCCCATCTAAGCTCAGGCAGAAGTGCCTAAGAACACAGTTAGAGTATTAAAAACTTGAATTTGATGGTTTCATTGGATTCCTTGGGATGAATTTAATATATCTAGGCTGTTCCTTTGATCTAAGAAGCTTCATATTAAAAAGTCAACTTTTAGGCTCTAATGGTCAACCCAGACTAGTTCATAGGGATTTAGATCTCGAAACTTGGATTTAAGGATAGAATTGAGTTCCTGAGATCATTGCGATGTTATTGGAATTGATTTGACAGAGTTTTATTAAGAATTCCAATAGATTTCATCTCCTGCTCAGTTTGGGTTAAAACTGGAACCTAATGGCGCTCATAGCCATTTTGGCTAGATTTCAAACCAAATCTAACCCAAATTAAGCCTTTTTGAACCTTTGAATTGAGTTAGATTACTTCTAGAGGCTTAAGTACATCTGACAAGATGTTCAAATTTGAGATTTGTCAGTTCTGAGCTTCAAACTGAAGCTTTCCAAACCTCTTTAGCCTCTCCATTCTATGCGGAATGGTTTGTTATAACGATATGGGCTCTCAATTGAGAGAAAAACCAAGTTTATAGGTCAAATGACCTATTTCCTCCTCTGCTGGTCTGCAGCAGAAAGACCATGGCTTCAAGCCAAGTTTAGGCCATGAATCCACGAATCAAATCTGATCCTTTGATCAAATTGATACCTTCAATCAATAGTAGGCACATAGGGTTTTCCATTGAACCCTTGCTTGATTTAGAGCATTGAGATGAGGCAATCATCCATTGAAGCTGGTGCTAAGCATTGTGCAATGTTGAAGGAGAAGGGCTACAATTAGTCTCAAATCGTGAGTGGGTGAAGCACTAGCTGCATATAAAATGAAACGTGCGCTTGGATTGCTCAATTGTCAGCACAGGGCTCACCAATGAGTATATATCAAGCATACGATGACCATGTGTGGGTTGGGAGCCCAATGAGCTATTGTGGGCCTAAATAGGCCCAAAACTATGCAAAAATAAACCTAAATATCAACTGTGGACCCAGTTCTAGTAGTGGTCGATCCAGCCCAATGTGTTGTTGATTCCACAAAAACATCAGGCTCGCCAATTAAAGAACTTTTTGTTTGGTTGGGCTTAAGTGTTAAGGAAAAAGAGCTCATGAATTTGGCTAAGTGTTTTCTCGTGAAGGCAGTGTAGGCTGAGAATATAAAGGGCATTTGAGCTTAATGTTAAATCAGTATATGCCTAAGTTGTAAATTAAGCTTAATTGTAGTTGTTTCAAAAACAACTCTTTTTTTTTTGTAATTCTTTTTGTTCTTTAATGCAATATCATTTCTTTTTGTACAATCTTGCATATGGAATGATTGTCATGTTATTAATGATCAATTTTATGAAATTATTCATGTAGTTAACATATTAGAGTAATTATTAGTTGATTAAGTCTTTAATTATGTAGTTAGTCTAATTAAGTATTAATAGTAGCATATAAACTCTATTGTAGAGTAATATATACTATTTAGTTAGGTAATAATAGTATAGTAAGTAAATAAGTTATGTAGAGTAGTAATTAACTTAATTAGTTAAGAGTAAACATTAACTTAAGAATAAATGGTGATCGATTAGCATAATTAAGCCGCCCTGAGAACGACCTGGACTCAACCAGTTAAAAGTAATTTTCTAAATGTTAAGTTATCCTGCACCCTATACTATAATTAACAATGACAAATTAATTAAGCAAGGTAGCTTAAGCATCATTTTTAGCGTAATTAATTAAGACTAATAATCTTAATTAACTGTGTTGAGAATTTACATATCAGATGGTTCCTGACATTGGTGGTTGGCTACTTTAATAAAACGTTGAGGAAGTTGTTCCTTTTCCTTGAGGAGCTCGTGGACTAAGGTGGAAGGTGAGGGTCGCTCTCGAAATTCGCGATGATTAGAAGTTTTCTTGGTGCAATAGGTTTCATCAACCTATCAAGAAGAAGGGTCTTCCTTGTATTAGGATTTATTGTAGGAGGTACCACACATGAGGTGTTGTTCTCTGCCACCCATGAGGTATAACCCTCAATCTCGTGGGTACCTAAAACTCTTAGAAATTAGTTCCAATCATGTAGTTTGGGTTTAAGGCATTTTATTTCATTATGTAATAAAGTTTTGGCATTGATTCAATTATTGGTTTTGAAAATTTTAAAACACCAGTTCCTCACACTTCTGCAATGCCACAAGTCAAATTGGATCAATCCCTTCACCCCTCTCATGATGATGCAAGGATCTTTTCCTGGAGTTTCCCTTCACTTCTTGTGATACATCAAGGGGGTTTGGGGTCTGGTCAATCTACCTCCTCCAACTCCTAGACTTCCCTCATTCACCTTTTAGGATGATATCCCTTTCCTTCGTGGGAGGTGGGGTTGTCACACGTTTGGAAGGCTCTCTTACGCCCTGAGGGCATTGTGCTCGGGAGAGGGGAGCCTACTGATGAGGCATTGTAGGGCGAGTGGTCACGCAAGCACTACATAGGGCACATGCGCACCAATAAGCACCAACCAGTCCCCAAGGTGGGGGTGATGTCCAAACGGAGTAGTCGCTGCAGTAGTGTTGGGTGGGCCTTCTGTGTCCCCTTCGACCAGTTACCTCATCGTGACCCTCAAGGCGATCTGTAGAGTCCCTTGGCTAGAGATGGCCATTCTTATTAACTGTGGAGCATTGTGTAGTTGGGTCAAGGTCTCCCCAACTGGGGAGTGCCCAATCCTTGTCGAGCAATTTGATCTGTCGAGTGCCCTCGCGAAAGTACATCATGGGGAATAACTCTACCTTTTGGATACATGAACTTTTCTTTTATAGGGGATTCTTTGCTTGTTATCAAGGAAATAACAATTACTCCTCAGGGTGAGCTACTTATGGTAAATTACTTTGTTAATTGTGTTGGCACTTCTATTCTCCTGTTGACACTTTGATTCTTGTAATGTCCTCTTGGCTTTGCTTGTCTGGGTCCTAGCGCTACCTAAGCCTCTTGGCAGTCAAGTCAATAGAGTATCTCCAAGCAGGTGAACTAGCCGACTAGTTCCAGGCAGATTGCCTTGGGTTGTGCCACCTCCATCTTGCCAAACCTGCCCTACTCCTAAGCTAGGCTGGCCGCTCTCTTCTTGGATTGGCTTCTGGTGGGCTTCTTGGGTTTGGTTAGTCAAGTTTAATTTCTTCCCTCATCAAGACACTTCACTCCTTCCTTTGTATACTAATACATTCATGTAGCTGTTGATTATGTGTCCAAATGGATAGAGGCCATCCCAACTTGAAATAATGATCACAAGGTTGTTGACTTTGTCAAGAAGAGCATCTGTAGTCAATTTGGGATCCCTAGAGCCATAATTAGTGACAGAGGTACCCATTTCATGAACTCTCACTTTAGAAATCTTTTAGAAAAATACGAGATAACGCATAGAATTTCCACACCTTATCACCCATAAACAAGTGGCCAAGGTGATGTTTCAAATAGAGATATCAAGAACATACTACAGGAGATGGTTAGACTAGATAAGAAAGATTGGGCAAACAAACCTGATGATGCACTTTGTGCTTATTGCACAACTTATAAGACTCCTATAGGTATGTCACCATATCATCTAGTATTTAGTAAAACCTGTTACCTCCTCATAGAGATAGAACATGGGGCTATTAAGGAATGTACTTACATCTTGGTAAAGGTGATGAGCACCTGAAGCTTCAATTGACTAAGCTTGAGGAAATTTGTAATGATACATACGAGAATGCCCAAATCTATAAATAAAAAACCAAAGTTTCCCATGACAAGTACAAATCTCGTAAAAGCTTTGAGCCTAATCAAAGACTTTGGCTTTCTGATGCATGGTTATGTTTATTCTTGGGAAAGCTCAGATAACAAGGGAATGGTCCTCACTTTGTCACATGCACTTTTGCACATGGAGTCATAGATATCACCGACCCTAAGACAGGCCAAACTTTCATTGTAAATGGTCAAAGACTAAAACCCTACATTGATAATGTCTCACCCAAACCTATCCCTGAAAAGGTGTCTCTCTTGGATATCTAACTAAGCTAGACATTTAGCTGAAGTCATTAAACTTAACACTTGTTAGGAGGCAACTCAACACAGTTTTGCTTATATATATTAGGTTAATCTTGTAGATTTGGAGCTAATCGATCCTCAAAACACCAATTCATAATTATTCAAGTGACATCTTCCCTTTTCTCATGCATATTTATGAGCATATAATGATGACATTACATAAAATAAGCATGAGGGGGTAGTTAGTTTTTCACTGAGTTTTCTTACATATATTTAGTCTCCAGAAGTTTTGCCAGATTTTTGAAAAAAAGAATTGAAATAGTTTTGCTTGAGTTTTACTCAAAGCTTTGATAAAGTTTTGAGTTTTGAGTTAGGGAAAGATGATGCTAATTAGGTTCTTAGGACTTTCTGACCATAAGAATATATTGGAGATCGTTCACGTATACTCTTTTAAGTCATTTTTGACTTAATCAACTTGAGTATTTACTAAGATGTGAACTTGTTTCCGACTCCTTGAGGAGTCTAATTTGCTAAGGTATTAAGTTGATGGTATAAGAAGTACATGGCTTGTTTTTCTTTCACCCTCTAAATTGAATGTTTTTGAAGTCTAAGTATCTTACCTCTACACTTACACACTAGCTGAGTTGTGGTCATAATATCATTATAAAATTAGGTTTTTAGAAGGACATGAAATTTGAGACCTTAAATCTCTATGTATTCTAAATCATATTTGGAGGATTCCCTTATCTTTGTGAAATAAAAAGCAAAAAAAGAATATATGTGTGTGTGTGTGTTCATATCTAAATGAAATGACCCGCCATCCTTTTAGTCGGATAAGACGTCTGGAGTGTTAGTCAGACGTCTATCCAAACGTCTAGACATAGGTCCGGACGTCTGAAAGTGGGAAAAATTGAAACTTACTTTTCCTCCGCGCGTGTGCGGTGCATGGACCGTTCTCTCTCCTCTCGACCCTCTCACCCGAAATCCTAGTGCTTCTCTTTTTGAACCCCCCATCTACACTCCACACCCCACCACTCGAGCCACCTCACCAGCCTCCCGTCTCTACTGCAGCTGCGACGAGGAAGGAGAGGAGCCAACGAGGGAGAACGGGGAAGAGCGAGAGCGAGAGAGTGCAAGGGAGTAAGAGGAGAACAGGGGAGAGGGACGACAGCCGCGGGAGCTCGATGGAGCTCGAGGAGTTCGTGGGAGAGAGGAGGACGTCGGCGGGGAGTTTCTCAAGCTCCTGCAGCTGTTGGAGCTACCTCTATGTCATCTGAGGTCAGAGGAGCTTCAGCGGAAGCCTAGAGGAGATCATGTGAGCGGCGGCAAGCACACGTGCGAGGAGGGCTTGGGGAAGCGGCCTCTCAGCCCTCTACAGTTGCTGAGGCTGCTGCAACGTACTACAGGCGGCACTGCAAGGAAAGTAGCATCACGGAGGAGGTCCTAATACTAGAAGTCTTCCAGTATCAGATGTCTAGAGGGTCGACCAGACGTCTGGAGAGGCATCAGGACGTCCGGAGCTGAAGCCGGACGTCTGAAAGCATGATATCGCATGGAGGTACGTGTTCCCTACGCTACTTTCCGCCATGCAAACCATAGTGCAGGAATGTTTGGCTGAAAATGGGTCTGCATCTTCGTACGTAGCTACAGGGCATTGGAAAGATGCGCAGTGCGCCTTTCTAGGCACTTTTGGACGTCCGACCACTTCATTGGACGTCCGACGGCACTTTCAGACGACTAGAAGGAAGGTCAGACGGCTAGAACTCTCCTCAGATGGTTGCAAAGGAGTCTGGATGTCTGAGGCAACTGCAGGAAGTGAGAGGTAAGATCTAACGCCTTCTAAAACGTTTGGGACTAGTCCCAGACGTCTGATTTTGGACAGTATGGGTGTTTTTGGCCCATTCAGGGCCCAAACGAAATCGAATTTCCACAAACGAAGTACCGTTGTTTTCCACTCGAGTTTCTCTATGTGTTAGTGTTGAGTACCTACTGTTTTGAGCTCGCCTGATGTAAATTGGTCGCTGGTACAGGTTACCAGCAGGTGGTGTGTTCTGGCTTGCAGAGACGACGAGATCTGCGGTGCAGGCCCCCATTCCTCCCGTGATACCCAGTAGAGTGGTTTAATTCATTTGTTAAGATGTAAATAAAGAATATGCTTGCTTAGATTAAATTGATTGAAACTCTAGGATGTGGAATGAACCCTAGGGTAGAAATGTATGAGCCTGATGTTGAGCTATACTGTTCACTTGAGATGCATGTTTAACTAAATTGCTAGCTATGTGTATTAGTTGATTGATGAGTTGCCTTGTCAGATATGAAAACACGAGCTGTCTGCTATGTAATGGAAAAATGGAGAGTTGAATAATATGATCCGAATATTGATAAATGAGATGAATATGAGCATGAATCCTACGGGGAATTAGGAGTAGAACTCCTGTGTATGAAAGGAATATGGTATGTAGACGACAAGTGAGCTGGCTCTTGTGTACATGGTACCAAGGAGAGCAACTGTCCCTTTTGAGAGCAACTATCCCTTTTAGTGTAGAGGGGGAGCTAGCCACCCCTTAGGTTGAGACGTCGGGGTAGGACTGGTCACTCTACACCGACTCCTGTTTGGCCCTCGCAGACGTAGTACCGAGGTGTGCTACTAGTGTAGGGAGGGAGCTATCCGCCCCACGGGGCCCGGGGTTAGGACTAGCCAACCTACACCGACATTTTTAAGCCCTCTGGGCAAATCGGGGCAGTCAGACAAGGGTACACAGACTGTGGAGGGGCGAGACCCCTATTCTGAGAGGGCAAGGCCCTATACTGTTCTGTACTGTACTTTAGGTATACCCGCTAGTGAAAACAACTGACCGCGTGCTAGTGCGGGGTAGCTACCCGTGAGCTTATCACGCATGCCGTAGTCACCGCTACGTCGCAACAATGATCTCGAGGTGGTTGACTAGGTGTAGGACTACTGCAGGAGACTCTCCCAGCCAGGAGAGTACCACGTGTACCTTCTACTCCATAGAAAAGACTGCAATCAAGATCATTCCCATGAGGAACAAGCAAGATCAAAAAATACTTGGATCCTTTGTGAAATAAATGAACCAGAAATACATAGATGAGATAAATAGAAATGAGAATAAAACCTGGTTGCTTGTTTTACTTTACTTGCACATAAATAATGTAGACACCACTCTACTCAGCGTTCGCTGACTCTGTCTTTTCGTAACCCTGTTCAGGGCCAGGAGTTGAGCAACTCGAGTTTCTGGCTGTAGAGGGTGCTGGGCCCAGCCGAGCCTAGCCATAGTCATTCCTTTCCAGCTCTTTAGTTTTCTATTGTTATAGTGAGTAATAGACATCTATTCTACTGTTCCTGTTACTTTCTATCTTCTTTTACGCTGTTGTTGTTGTGATAGCATGTATTGCTTTGTTGAAACTTTTAGCTTTATTATTCCTTTACGTCTCGTTTATCCTTAAGCTTGGTTATATTGCATGTGTGAATGTGGTTTATTTCCTGCTTTTGGTTATTTCTCGTTGGACGACTAGGTCTTGGGATTAGTCTAGGCGAGTCAATCTCAGGTCCTATAGGGATCTGGGAACCAGGTCGTAACACTAAATATGCACCTAAGAAGGATAGGTGCCACTTACGGTTTTATCCTAAGGTGTTGGAGTGTAAGGCCTAGCCTGGAGGGTGTCTCGTATAATGTCATTTCGAGACGTCAGAGTGTAGGGCCTAGCCTAAAGGGTCCCTCTTACGACGTCATCCCAAGCATCAGATTGTAGGGCCTTCCATGAGATACAAAGAGGGTGAATGATGATTCCGATGTGTAGTACGAAAAATCTAACAAGGGAAATATAAAGTGATACGTAGACTCATGCCCTGACGAAAACTTGGATTTCTGTAGAAGAGTTACCCTCTTGTCACATCAATTATCACATGAATAGCTGCTCAGTCCTTTTGATTCTATCCAAACCTTTAGGTAGATTTCTGAGCCATAGAACCTACACTTGAGGCTCGAATTCAAAGCTAATTGGAGTTTGACGGGACAAGTTGATTTGTATTTTGGTTGGTACTCAAGTGCTATTGAATCTTCGTGTTTAGATTTCACGTATTTATATGGTTGGTGATAATTGAAACCTTGACTTAAAACTCTACTCGAACTCATTTGGCATTTTTGTTATCAATTTCATCTTTGACTTTATAGGTGTGTCAATTAAAAATCCTTAGAAGACTATAACTCCTCCACTAGGGCAGCTTAAGGGTATAAAGTCTTGCTGCATATGATAAATACAACTACGATTTCTGTGAAAGTGAATTATGTTTTCCAATTTTATTTTGTTTTGCTTTGTTATGCTCGAGGACTAATAAAACTTAGGTATGAGAGTGTGATCACATCACAATTTTGTATAATTTCTTCGCCTATTTTTTTAGTATTTTTTAGATTTTTATTTTATAGCTTTTAATAATCTAATTTCTTTAAATTTTAATGTAGGAAAGAGAAAACACGTGAAAAACATATCCACTATTGATCTCAAATTAAAGAGCTCCCCAAAAAGAAATCAAAAAAGATTCTCGTGCGAAGTGGTGAAAGAAAAATTAAAAAACAAGAGGAAAAGAAATGAGGGGAGAAAAAAAAGAGCAAATAAAAAAAAGCGAAGGATGCTCGCGGAAAAGCATAGGAGCGGGCATCTCACATTCTCTCTCCAGTGCAGGTGGCGGTGTTTTGGGTCGGGCCTTAACGAATGAAAAAAAAAAGAAGGATGAAAAGAGGCTAAAAAATATGGACATGACATTCCTATGTAAAAATTGAGGGATCCCATTCTTAATAGGATCAGGCATCTAAAAAATTACCAAAATAAGGGAGGCAAAATTTACATTAATCTCAATGATTTTCATATTCAAATGTCTATAAATACCCTCTAAGATATCCCCCTCAATTCATATTTTTTCATCTATTATTATTCCTTCTCCCTCCAAGCATGGAGACTCTGGTGTATGCTCACCCCTGGGTCATCATAATTGTTACGACCCGATTCCCGAATCTCTACGAGATACGAGAATCGGATTGACTCGACTGATCCCAAGATTCAGTCGTCTAACGAGAAAGTAACCAAAAAGTAGTAAAATAAACCACATTCACTATGCAAGTAACTAACAGTAACAAAAGTACAGCAGTAAAAAAAAAATTACTACAATACAAACCACCACAACAGTAGAGAATTAAAAACAGGTACAGAAATATGAACTTTACAATAAAAGAGTATAAAGGTGTAACAGAATACTCACTACTATAGAAAACGGGTACAACAAAAGTACCCTCCGCAGCCGTAGGCCTGGCTGCTCAACACCTGGTCCTGAAAAAGGTAACAAGTATGACACCTCAGCAAAACGCTGAGTAAAGTGGCAACCAGTTAGCTAAGAAAAGCAGTAAAGGTGGATAGATAGCTTTTGTTTTCAATTTCTTTCTTTATATAAATAATTATTCTTTTTTTCATCACTTGGTTTATTTATTAGGTCATTTTTCTTGATCGCGAATGTTCCTCGTGGGAACGATCCTGATTGCAGTCTTTTCCGAAAAGTAGAAGTAGCACGTGGTGCGCTCCTGGCCGGGAGAGTCCCCCGTGGTGGTCTTACCCTCAGTCAACCACCCCAAGGTCGCTGACAGACGTAACGGTGACTACGGCACGCACGATAAACGCACGGGTAGCTACCCCGCACTGGCACGCGGTCAGTCGTTTCCGTTAACGGGTGCACCCAAAGCACAGCACGGAACCAGTATAGGGCAGAGCCCTCTCAGTAACAAGGGTCTAGCCCCTCCACAATAACCAAACAGGGGTGTTGTCCCTCCACAGTCCACGCACCCTCCCCTGACTACCCTAGTTTGCCCAGTGGGCCTAACAAGTCGGTGTAGGACGGCTAGCTGAACCCCGGGCCCCGTAGGGTGACTAGCTCCCTCCTTACACTAGTAGCTCTCCCCGGCAGGGTGTATGCGAGGGCCAAAAGTCGGTACAAAGTGGCCAGACCTAACCCCGGGTCCCTAGGGCGGCTGGCTCCGCTCTACACTAAGAGGTAACCTGTGCTTCCCTTGGTACTACATACCCAAGAGACAACACACTTTCCCATTCACTTTTCCAGTTCCATTCCATTTATTTCCAAGAGTTCTACTCCTAATTCCCCGTAGGGTTCATGCTCATGTTTCTCAGGCCAAGCCATACTAGGTTTCATCATTTCAGGTTTATTTGCATATAGTACGTGTTTCCAACATTCAAACTTCTTTTCCTTTCCAATTTACATACAAGCAGCTCATATTTATTTTCAACCAACAGAAATTACATGTAACAGTTACTAGCAACAATACTCTACATTTCACAGGCAGCTGTTGTCCAATTACAGAAAATTATCATTATTCTATCTACTTATCCAAGACTGCAATTCAAGCATTCAAGACATTTGTTTCAGTGTTTCTGTTCCTAGGATTCATACCACACCCTAGGATCTATTATTCAATCTAGTTTTTAGGTCCTAGGATTCGTACCATACCCTAGGATCTATCATTCAATCTAGTTTTCAGGTCCTAGGATTCGTACCATACCCTATGATCTATCATTCAATCTAGTTTTCAGGTCCTAGGATTCATGCCATACCCTAGGATCTATTATTTATTTCAGAGATGCATTAATTGTTTGTAATTAACTAAGGGAATCCACTCTACCTGCAAAATCGAGAGTAATGGGGGCGTGATCGGCAGGTCCACATGCCTCCGCAACCCCCAAAGCTGCAAATGAACGAGGTCCTAACACATGGATCAAACACAAGAAACCACTCAGAACAGGATAAAAGTATTTCAAACAAGTAGAGGAACTTATTCTGAGAAGAACGGAATCTTAAATGCGGAAATCGGACCTCGAACGGACCCCAAACGGGTCAAAAACAACAACTCTAACTCAAATCAGACGTCTGGAACATCTTCTAGACATCTTAAAAAGGGGCCCAGATTATACCTCACTCTGCGCAGCTTCTCAGACGTCCAAGGGTCCTGCTAAACCGTGTGGTCCTAGTTCCAGACGTCCGACCACCTCTTCGGACATCTGGAGACGCTCTCCGCCGTCTGGTGACTCGCCCAGACGTCTGAACCGCGTGGGAGGGCGTGTCCCGCGCCTTCCCGAAGCTAAACCTGCATGCGCACACAAAAATCCCTCAGCAAGGCATGCGACAGAGCTTCAGCGGAACGGCCTGCATGGCCGTATCCGCAAAAGCAAGCAAAGCAGGGAAAATACGTACCTCTCAGTCGTCTGGAGCTTCCTCCAGACGTCGCCTGCATCGTCTGGATGTAGGTCCAGACATCTGATTCTGGGAAAAATTCCCAGAATCAGAACCTCCTCCGTCTTCTTCCCGCTGCTCGCGACCGCGCCGCGCTCGTTTGCCCGTTGCTCGAGCTGCAGCGGCACTAGGGAACCCTCCCTAGCACAACGCTCCTCCGCGCGCATGCCGGCCGGCCTCAAACTACTCCGGCGAGCTCTCTCTCCTCTTCCCTTTCACTGCACCTCTCCTCTCCACCACTGCACCCGGCAGCAGCTGCTGCCCTTGCTCTCGCTTGCTCACGCTGGAGGAAGGAGAAGACAGGTGGGGTAGTGAACTAGGGAGAGGGGAGAGGAGTATTTGTAGGCATTGGGGGAAGTTTTCTACAAGTCGGTGAGGGGAGAGAAAAAGAAGAGGGCAGCGGGTTTCAGTCTGCACGTGGCATGCGCGTAGACTCGCGATCGTACGCACGAAAAAATTTATTTCCAGACGTCTGACTAGACGTCTTAAAGTGTTTTGATGTCACGGGTCTTAACAATAACCAACATCCATTACTCATTACTGTTGGTCCTAGAGCACCACGATCATTTGTTTTGATGATAACAAAACACGTGTTATTTAACATTTGCAATTTGAGTCCTAGATTTCAGGTCAATTGCAAATGTGGACGTGTTTAGACGGAACTCGAGCTCGCATCCAGGACGGATTGGAGGAGCTTGACGGAAAATAGAGGAGGTTCGCGTGGAGCGACAGATTGAAGATAGAAGACAAGAAGAATATGATAGATTCTTTTTAATCCTTTCATGTACTTTTATCTTTATTTTTCTTGCTCTTTATTTTTCCTTAGAAAATTATGTTAAAGAGCCTCAAAGAACCCTAACAGTAGTCCTAGGAACACCGGCACAACCCTAGGATACTTAGGTTTTCTGTAGAATACTTAGAAAACCAATATAGGGTTCAAACAGCACTTCCAGACATCTAATTCCCAAATCAGACGTCTGATAAAGCATTTTAAGACGTCTGACTGTTGTTTCAGACGTCTGATAACTGTTAGGCTCGACATAGCTAGTTCTGTCTGATGAAATCAGACGTCCATACCTTAGTCCAGACGTCTTAGAAGACGTCTGATGAATTTGCCAGACGTCCAATTAGTGGACCGTTGGCTGGCTTAGCAAACAGTCAAGAATATGACCGTTAGAGCCTTATCAGACGTCCTTAGGCCTCTCCAGACGTCTGATAAATGACCGTTTTGCCTCGGCTGACCCAAAATCTCTTCTCAGAGATTTTCTAGCCGTTGCAACGTTTGGAAATCAATTCCCACAGTAAAAGTAGGTTTCCAGACGTCCAGACATAGTGCCAGACGTCCTGTATGTCGTCTGATGGACTTGCACAAAAATCCTGTTTAGATCTGATTCAAGTCAGGGAGAAACCCGCATAGAATCAGACGTCTGACCTTTAAATCAGACGTCTTAAAGTGGCCTTCCAGACGTCTGATGCCAGAGTTAGACGTCTGATAACCCTGTCAAATGTAATCAGTGTCCTGATTTCGGCCTGATTCTCTTGGACTTTGTTCCCAACGGCTATGGAAGCTTTTCTAAGCCCTCCAAAGCCTTCCTAAGGCCTCTATAAATAGAGGGGAGCCTTTACACACAAAAGATACAACAAGAGAAACACAAGAAACACTTTGCAATACACTAAGATCAAGTATTTCCACTCTCTTGTGTCCAAGAAGCTCTTGCTCTCTAAGCTCAAGTTCTACATCTTGAGAGCATCATTCCCTTCGCGCACCCGCTCTCCCACCATTGTCTACGAGAGCGACATTGCGCCGTTGCGTGGCTCACGCACCCGCGTCATCGTCGACGCACTCCTTACAAAGGAGAGTTTCCTATTTCCTATAGAAGGTAGGTTTAAATTACTTTGTTGGCTCTATAGGTTTGTTGTTTTCTTTTATCTTTGTTATTTTGTTGGGTATTCGCTTTGCGAATTCCCGTCTCCTTCGTGGGACAAAATCCTTCTCGTGGAGAGAAGGGGTTGAGGAACGCTACCCTCGTACTTGTAGTGTGGTTGTACTGAGGTTGAATCACCCTCGTTTTAAAGTGATTCGGTTAGTGGATTTGATCAACTAGGTTGATCGGAAAATCCTAACTCGAGAGGGTTAGGTGGTGGTTTTCACCCATTTTGGGTTTCCACCTAAAATTTCTTGTGTACTTGTGCGATTGATTTTTGAGATTGATTTATATTTTATTTCCGCATTTTATTACGTCACCCCTCCTGGAAGGGCCAAACCTACAATTACCACTATCTCGAGAATCTCTTCTTGCCTAATTCTCTCTTTTACTTTTTCTTTCCTTCTCTCTCTTACTTTTTCTTTCCATCCCTCTCTCTTTCTAATTGTAATATTTACATTATTTTAATTAATAAAATTTTATTCTTTAGTTATTTGCTTTCATTATCACAGTTTAGTTTGTAGTTAGTTAGTTGGTTTCTTGATTCATGTGCAAACTTTTATTTATTAGTTTAGGATTAGTTCTTATTTCCCATTATAAAATTTCAAAATAATTTTGATAAATTTTTAAACATATGAAAAAAATAGTTTAGTTTAGTTTAGTAATTAGTAATTTAAATAATTTTTCCTCCATGAGGACAACCAAAACTCCCACTATACTTATTTATACTTGTTTCAAGAATTCGAAAATTTTATAAATAATTGTGTTTTCGCACACACACTACTAGAAAATTGACTTTTAGCGATGGCTATTTAACGACGGTCTCGACACCATCACTAATAGTTACTATTAGCAACGGTTAGCAACTTTACCATTGTCAATAGTGAAGAGATAAGTCATTATAACTTTGGATACTATTTTATAAGTGAATATGTGATGGTTAGTAAAACTATTGTTAGTGAAAAACAACGGTTAATATATCAATTGTCGCATTACTTTGGGTATCGCAGAAAAGCAATGACAATGGTTACGTAACATCGCACGCCGCACGATAACCACCCAAGCAAAATGGTTAGGGTTTATGGTTTGGCAATTTACGACGGTTAGGTAACCATCGCAAATTGTAAATAAACGTAGCCTTGTAGAGTGAGCAAACTTTTTCATTTCACATGCTCCAACAAATTAAGACGATTATGCAATGATTATTAGATGAATCGTCGCTAATTATCAAGTACAGCCACTCCAGCATCCAGCCCCCCCCACTCACAAACCGTCCCTCTCCTCCTCTTACTCCTCTCCTCCTCTGCACAATCACTGACCTCGTCATTGCCAACGTTGCCTCCTCTCCGGTAAGGCCTCCCTCTCGACATCCTCCTCCACCTCCCCTCCCCTCTTGTCATCCTCCTCCTCCACCTTCCCTTCCCCTCCCTCAGCCACCCCCTTCCCCGTTGCTAACATTACCACTACCACAACAACCTCCTCCACCTCTACTCACCCCCCTCCCCATGCCACCACCCCCTGCTGCCCCTCCCCCATCATGACCACCACCTCCTGCACCTTCCTCCCCCCGGCAATCAAGACTTCCTCCCCCTCCCCTCCCCACATCACCACCTTTCTTTTTACATCAAATTGAATTACATTTATGTTGATTACGTTAATTTTTTGCAATCGAATTTAGGTTACTCGCATAATCGGGACACCTAACTGCAATTTGTTGAGGTAATTATATTTATTTATGTCTGAAATATGCATGAATTGAATGAATATGTGTATGTCAATTAATGTGAGGTGTACCCACTTAATTTTATTTAATTATACACGGTGTGTATGCATGAATGCAATGTAGTGTGTACCCACATGATTTAATTGAATGAGTTGAATTGAATACATGAAGGGTGTGGCCACTTAATTTCATTTTTCAATTTGATTATTTTATGTGTATTTGTTATGGGAGGAAGTTGATATTGATAGCCCAGCAGATCTAATGACTATACTAAAGGAGAGAGGTGAATAGTATAGACGGCAATATACAAGATATAAGTAAGAAAATTTCAAATTACAATAAACAATCACAAGTGCACCTCGATTTATAGTGGAAACCCTTTCCAGTGAAAATTACTACCTAAGTCACCTAGCTTATGATTTTTCTGACTAGGTGAAAATCCACTAAAACTTCGTACCATTTGAACGAGGGTGGTATAACCACTTACAATGACCCTTCTCTTGAATACCTAAATAGAAGCACAACAACGAGTCTCTGAAAATAACTTAGGACCCAAATGAAAAGATATAGTACAACTAAATCCTAAGGAACCTCAAATATCAAAGAAATCAAATCGAGATTTTTCGTAGAGGCTTTTAGGCAAAGTGCTTTGAAAGGCATGGAAGGAGGAGCATAGAAGCACTTCAGAGTAAGAGCACTTTTTCTAAAGGAATTTGCTTTGAGTTGTATGTAGAAAAAGGTTGCCAAGGACCTCTATTTTATACTAGAAATTCAGCCTGATTTGGAAGTTCTTCAAATGTAATTGGTTGATCAAAATCTCTATTTTGGTTGATCAAAAATCATTTTGGTCAGTTAATCAAATTGATTGTTCGATTACCTATTGATCAATTAACATATTATTTTGATCAATTAATCTATCAATCTTGAACTTCCTAATTTGATGGACTTTGATCGATTAATTAAAGTCATTAGTCGATCAATGTTGTTTGGTCGATCTTTTTATAATATTGGTCGATCAAAAGGCCCTAAACTAGGGTCTCTAAGATAATTCGCAATTCACGAAAAACATGAGGTTCCCTACAAAAGTTCTATACTCAAGGAAATGAAAAAAACATAAAGAGACTCCAAAGATATCTCTTTTTCTTTCCATGTGTAACAATAGAGTCCTGAAAGATTAGTTGACATATAACATAATTTTAGTGCATCAAAACTGAGATATCAACATTCTCCCACTTTTTAATGACAACAAAATTATAATTATGCAAGTATAACAATAGAAATCTCTGCATAAGGAATAAAGATATAACATACATAATTTCCCCCTTTTTGTTTCAGCAAAAATTTAAGAAGTATATTGTTGTTATCCTCCCCCTTAAACAAGTAGACATAGCTATGGAATTTAAATGAGCATGGCAAGAGAATATCATTCTATCTACGAAAGCATAAAGAAAGCAAATCTAAGATGGCATAACACAGTAGCTTTTTGAGATCATAGAGATGAAATATAAAGTGCTAGAAGATACAAAATCCATAGAGAAATCTAATAATACTAATCCAACTAATCTATCCTAGATTTGTCAAGAAGGCATCTTGGCTGATCTGGAAATCCATATCAAGCTCGAGGTCCATGGGGTCCATGGAGGACAAGCTATATGGTCCTGAGGAAGAGGAAGGGAGGCCAAGACAAAGATGTCACTGGGCAGAGGAAGTTGGAGTGGGCCGCCTAGTTGTCTGCAGTGGAGGAGTAATTTGCTACTCCTATGCTATGGTGGTAGGAGGAGGAGGAGGTACTGTTGTAGTCCAACAAGGTCGGGGAGGACGATGAGACTGCTGCTGCAAGGTACAGATAGACTCTCCAAGTCTATATAAGAAGCGGCCTTGACCATTCAGGTAGTTAGCTACCTGATGCCCATGCTACAGCAAGATTGAGTCAATCTCACACTGGTGATGCATCAACATAGAAATAAAATCTGTCACGTCCTGGACACTAACATAATCCCGGCCTGAGAGATGTCTACCTAAAAGACTCCACTCCTGGTCATAGGAGGGAGTAGGGTGCATCGGCGAAGGGCAGGTAGTAGTAAAGTGCTCGTAAGGTGGGAAGGATGTAGGTACTGCAAAAGAGGAGGATTCACCTTGTGTAGCAGAAGGTTGAGCAATCTCCTGAGGTGGCTGGGGATCGACTTCCTCACCATGGGCTCCCTATGCTTGCTCCATCTTAGTATATGTGAGCTTATCAAAGATGGAGACTCAAGTGATAAACTGCATATTGTTTATACCCATTGGGACATTAAAATGTAGGAATATATGGATAGGAGTGTCCTAAACTGGGAGGACCTAGTGGGTTTCTTATCCATTAAGTAAAGAATCAAGTGGTTCCAGTTGAACTGCTTATTTTCATGAAGGCATACAAGGAAATGAGCATAATCCCTGGGCAATTTCCAAAAACGTCATCTTGAACACAAAGTTCCAAAGAAAGACTCTATTACGAAAGCGAGGTAGACGATGGAAAAATGGAGACTTAGCAGACCGACCTAGATTATAGTGAGAGAGAGTGAAAAGAGTCTCCCTAATGGTCTCGGTCAATGTCTGCTTGTGGAGCTCCAAAAATGTGGGACCAATACTAGGACAACCAAGAATCTCGGTGATGATATTAGCATTAACAAGAACCTCGATCCCATACACGTTGGAGGTAAGCTCAATATTGAAACCTTCACCTATGATTTTCAAGTTGGCATAAAATAGGTGACACACCATGGGATCGACACCAAGCATGCAGCTAGTCTTGGAACCTGCAAAAAAATTACACTCAAAGAGATGCAAAATCTAGTGGTAACCAAACTTGTCTCGTATGCTCGTAAAAATAGTCTCAAAATAGGCAAAATTGACGGGACAACTAACATGTAGTGAAAGTTTGGCAAGAAGAGAAAAGCGCTCACATGCGGCCTCAGTAATTAAATATCGGTCAAATGTATCATCATGAGTGCTTGTAGAAGAACCACATGCTCATTTGGGAGCCATTTGGTCGACCAAGGAGAGATATTGATCAATCAAAATCAAGGGATTGATCGATTAAAAAGGTGGAATGATCAATCCAAAATCGTGTGTTGGTTCTGGAAATGCGATTTTTGGTCGATTAATCAAGAAAAATTGATCAATCAAAGCCAGATTTTTGTGAAAATAAAGAGGGTTCCATGGATATGATAAGCTCACACAACCATAGATATTGCACGCACAAGTAAAGAGATACACCAAACACTAGAAGAACCATTCTAAGTACAAGAAAACAAAGGGGAAAAGGAGATTAAAAAAAGGAGAGTAAGATCTATATCGAGGTGGATCTAAGTATCGATCAAGGTTGGAAGTCCAGCAAAGGCCGAAGGAGTGTCACCGGCCAAGAGAGAGGTGGCCCAAGGATGACGAAGTGGAGGATGGAGGCGGCGACGTAGGGTACCAGCGGTGATGGTGGTCGTCGATGCTTGGGGAAGTGAAAGAGGAGGCCGGAGGTGGTAGATTTGGTTGGTGGTGGAAGGCTTTGGTGGGTGGTGGTGGTGGCGTTTGGTCGATGGGAGAGGGTGGTGTAGTCAGTGGTGGTGGTGGCATTTGGTCGATGGGAGAGGGTGGTGTGGTCGGTGGAGAGGGGGTCAATGGTGGTGGGGCTTCCGTTTTGGTAAGGCAGGGTTTAGGTGATGCAAAAAGAGGGTGCTTTTATATTTTATGAAGAGTTAAGTATGGTAAAAGTAAATGTAGGTTTAGGACGATATTAGGTGAAAGAGATCAAGGTTAGAGGTGATTAAGATCAAAAATCGCAATTTGATTCCGCCCAGAATTGGTTGATCAAAAAGAGATTTGATCGATTAATGCAAAGTGTTGATCGATCAGATTGAAAAGTTTTGGGGGCAAATTTCCCACCTAAGCAAATGATCAACCAAAAGAAAAACATTAGTCGATCAAACTTCAAATTTTTGGAGGAAATTTTCCTGCCAAAGGATTGGTCAATCAATTTTGTTTAATTGAACGATCAAAAGGAGTTGATTGAACAAAAGCAAATTTTTGGTCAATCAAACAAGAAAAACAAGGCCTTTTAAGAATTTTCAATAAGTTCTTTTAGTCGTGATAGTCCTAATGCATGGCAGATGTGATTAAACGTATTCTTAAGGTTTTGGTGAAAATATCGGCTAATTGATTCTCAGTCTATACAAACTCTAAGAGTTAGTTTTCTTGAGGGATTAGGAAAGTAGTGTTAAAAAATGTGAAACTGGTGTTAACCTATAATTGTGTTTACTTGCGGTGTGGTGTTAACGCTAGTTTGTGTTTACTTGAATTAGTGTTAAGCTGTGGTGTCAACCCTTATGGTGTTTACTTGGTAGTGGTATTAGATATATAAAATATGAGGAATGTCAGAGACATAAGTGGTGTAAAATTTTAACACGGGTTTGGCTAACACCAGTTGAAACTAGTGTTAGACAAACTCGTGTTTAAGTTACTAAACTCGGGTTAGCAAATAAGGGGTTAAGTAGTTAAGTAAACAGGGGTTAACCCCTCTTTTGAGGGGTTAACCCTTCAAGTAAACTAAGCCTAAGTTATTCTAATTTTTTAACATATAATCTCTTAAGAAGTGAAGTCTGACATCTATGTGTTTTGTTCTAGAATGTTGTACAGGGTTTGTGGAGAGATTAATGGCGCTAGTATTATCACAAATAATCTTGTTATTTTTATAAGTTAAGCTAAAGTCTTCTAAGGTTTACTTCATCCATAAGAGTTGAGAACAAGCTAAAGATGTGGCTATATATTCAACTTCTTTTGTGGACAAGGAAACAATATTTTGTTTCTAGAGAACCAGGAGACTAGTGAATTTCTAAGAAATTAACACGTTCCATTAGTATTCTTGTGGTCCGTATAGCTACCCATATAGTCAGCGTCACAGTATGAGTATAGATAAAATGTGGCTGACTTAAGATAGAAAAATTCTAAGTCTGAGGTTTGATTTAGGTATCTAAAGATTCGTTTAACAACATCAGGTGTTTCTTTAGGGTCTACTTGAAAACGTGCACACAAGCAAGTACAAAATAGAATGTCAAATCTACTTTCAATTAAGTACAATAAAGAGCCTATCATGCTTCTAAATAATTTTTTATCTAGACTTACCTATTTCGTCACTTTTTAGTTGAGTTGAAGTAACCATGGGTGTTTCCTTTCCCTTCATCTTCTCCAAAGAGAATTTTCATAGAATCTTCGTGGTGTATTTGGTTCGCGATGTAAATATCCAATTCTTTAATTGGTTGATTTGAAGACTAAGAAAGAATTTGAGTTTACCCATCATGCTCATCTCAATTTGTTCCTACATAACTATTCTGAACACGGATGTGATTGCATAAAATGCACTTTTGTCGTAGTATAATCGTATTAGAAACTCTTAAATTTATTTTAATCAAACTCGAAAAATACAAAGTTGATGTTTTCAAAACGGAGTCCAAGTCATTCGTAAGGAGACAAATAAATCAAAATTACTTTCCTAATTAGAACTAGAACCAAATATCAAATAGGATGATTATTAGGATTAATACTAAATCTAATGGCATGCAACTACTATAATTATAATATACTACTACTAGAAAGCATACAACTTGAATACAAGTTGAAAAATGAATACTAAAAACTTTTATTGATTAAGATAAGAGTTTAACACAACTAGAGGAATGCATGGAAAATTATAACTAGAACTAGATTACTACAACTAAAACTAGATTAGAGAAATGCAGAAATTATGGGCTTTGAAGGCAAAGTCCGGAGCGTTAACGTAAATGTGGATGTGAAGGCGCACCCACCAGAATCACCAAAGATGGTGTGGGGTAGCACTAGTAGTAGAGAATATGTGGAGATAGGAAATTCTAAGTAGGAGATAGATTTCAAAGGGGGAACGTTTAGGTATATTTATAGGAAGTAGGGAGGCTTTCTATTAGTTAATCTAAAGTGTCTAAAATCACTAAATTAGGTGATCTAGATTAAATCCTAAAGGGTGACTAAGATAGGTAGGATAGGGTCCTCAGATCTAATATAGAGGGCTAGGATAAAGAGGGGAATTTTTTGGTCGTGGATAAATTTGTTTGGAGGGAGTTCGGTGGAGGATATTCATCTGAGGGTTTCGGTTAAAGGAAATGTGAATGCGTTGTACGTGTGCTTTACGTGGAGGGCTAATGGTTTGAGTTGGAGACCACGTAGGTTATAAAGAGGGATTGTTGGGTTTTGTTGGTGGATAAAATAGATTTAAATAAAAGGTGGAAATGCGTGGCCAGTGGGTGTTGAGCGAAGGGTTTACGTGGGAAAGAGGTTTACGTAAGTTGCTGAGTGGGGATCGGAGGGTGGACATTTGGGATTTTTGGTGGGTGGTATTGCATGGGGATAGGAATTTGTTGTGGGTTTTTCGGGTCTGGGTATTTGTTGGTGGGATTTTATTGGATGGGATATTAGACGTGGGAATTTGTTGCATGGGGGTATTTGACGTGGGGTGTTTTCTTACGTGGGATTATGGGAATTGTTGGGGAAGTCGGTGGTGTTTTGTTTGCATAGGAGCACGTAGGGGTTAAAGAGGAACCGGGTGGAGAATAGGTTACGTAGGAGATAAGGTGGTTTCGGTGGCTATGGGATTATTTGGTGGAAAAGTTGACGTTAAGGGATAGGTTGGGTTTTCAGGAAAATATTTGGGTAGGGAAATTAAAACTGAGATTGAGACATTGGATGTAGGAATATAGGGCCATGGAAATTGGCTAAATAGGTTTAGGAAATAGGTGAACAAACTTGGGTTCTTAAATAGGTTAGGGCATTAGGTTAATTAGGTTTTTAAATAGGTTCATTTACTAGACTAATTCTTTCCCAACTGATCTCAATCCAAAAAATCTAATCAGCCTTATTCCGATCAACCTGAAATTTTGTATTTGTTCATATAAAAATAAACACATCAAAGTATCCGATATAATTGCAGGAAAAAATTATACAAAAGCCCACAAGTATGTATTATTTACATAATGATCTAAAATGACTAATCTAACCTAACTAAATGTAATCTAACCCAAATTATCCTTGGACTAACATTAATTAAGCAGTAATTAACATAAATAAATATAAAAGTATCAATAACCTTTACTAACTCTTAGCATAATAGATGATTAATAGCACCGAAAATAATATCAACATAGATCTGAATTAGCAGAAGATCATTGTCTTTTTTTTTTGTGAATAGGGTTGGATCTACTTTACTGATTTTAAATTCATTTTCTATTAGGTAATTCTTTAGTCTTTCATACCAAGCTTTTGGAGATTGTTTGAGACGATATAATGCTTTATGTAATTTATATACATATTATGGATGGTCAACATTTTCGAAACCTGAAGGTTGCTTGATAGAGACTTCTCCTTTGATGAATCCATTTAGAAATACGCTCTTGACATTCATTGGGAAGAGCTTAAATTCCACATGGGCGACAAAGGCTCAAAGCATCCAAATGGATTCCAAGCGACCTATAGGTGCATGTCTCATCGAAATCGATTCCTTCTTCCTGGTTATAACCTTAGGCCACAAGTCTAACTTCGTTTCTGATTACTTCACCGGATTCATTAAGTTTACTTCTAAAGACCCATTTTGTCCCTATAATAGTTTGAGATTCAGATTTTGGGACAAGTTCCCAAACTTCATTCCTCTCAAATTGATTCAATTCATCTAGCATGGCCACAATCTAGTATTCAGCAGTGAAAGCATCTTCTACATTCTCGGGTTCTAGTTGTGAGACAAAGGCTGTAAGGGCTAAGGTATTGATTTATGCCCTAATTTGCACTCCTTAGATCTCTAATCACTAATTACTTCAGTTGATCCTTCATATAGGTTGTCTTTTGGTAACTCGTTTGATATATTTTCCTCTATTACACATGAAGGATCTCCTAAATGGTCATCATCCTCATTTGTAGAAGATCGGGCCTAAAATAGGGTTTCATTAAAGGATACATGCAGTGTCTCCTCAACGGTAAGAGATGTATTATTGTAAACTCTATAGCCTTTGCTTCTAATGGAGTATCCTAGAAATATTTCTTCTATGCTTCGAGCATCAAGCTTATCAAGATTATCCTTTGTATTTAGTATGAAAACATTTACATCCAAACACCTTGAAGTAGGAGATTTTAGGTATTCTATCATAATATAACTCAAAGGGTGTTTTGTTTAGTACAAGTCTGACTAAAGATTTATTTTGGATATAGCAAGCAATGTTTACTGCCTCGATTCAAAAATATCGAGGTAGCTTTGACTTGTACAGTATTGCTATGCGCAAGATTGCTATGCGCACAAACACTCAAACACAATATCAGTAATAACAAGAAAGATTTGCACAAATTACAAACGCAGAAATTGATATAAGATGTATAGTGGTTCCCCACTCACCTGGGTACTCCACTACCTAAGCATCTCAGCTTAGGGTTTTAACTTGATTCCGTCAACCCCGAAGAAATCAATTTACTAAACCGAGGTAATTAGCGTGTTACCTCAACCAAAGTACAAGAAAATGGATTTGTTACAACACAACGAGCAAATACTCAAGAACAAATGAAATACAGGCGTAAGACAGAAAAATAAATCTTACAACAAGAACCTAAGCCTCTCAACAATATATAAATGATATTACCGATTTGAGAGCTTAGAATGAATGTGAATCGCCTTGAAACATGCGTGAGAAAACACGTCAATGTGTTTGCAAACCCGTAGCACGATTGGAAAGTAGCAAACACGATTCTTCTCTTGGATATGTGGTGGAAAATATGAATTATATGCTCTAGAATTTTCTCTTATGTCTCATGTATATCGTGTGTGCAAACAAAGAGTCCTAGGGTCATTTTATAGAGTTTAGGACCTCAAGGATTCATCTACTAGACGTTGGGATTTAATTCCCAACGTTCACATAGCATAAATAAATTTTCTAGCCATTCAGAATTGAGCCAACGACTAACTGGTACTGGTACTAAAGTATGGGTACCGATACTCGTTGCTTCCAGATTTGGGTTTCAAACTCTTAACACAAATCTGTAACCCACTTGTACCGGTACTCGTTACCTCCAGTACTAATACTGATCAATAGTACCGGTACTCGCAGGGTATAGGTTTGTTTCTTTGAAAAAGTCCAAACCTATATAAATCACATGTACTGGTACTTGTGGGTTAATAAGTACCTTTTTTAAGTGATTTAATCAATTACGTTCTTCGAAAATGTTCGCAACATAAATCATAATTTATCTCTAATTGATTTTACGATCGAAGTTATGATTCTTTGTTAAGAGACATATACAATCTATAAATATAAAATCTAAACTAGAGAAACTAAAGGTCAAAGAAGATCTTCTCCCTCTCGACTCTTCCTTGTCATCTTGCCTCCTCCTTGTCATGATCTTTTTCTCATCATCATGCCTCCATCATTTCCTATTTGCCTTGCTTCTTCACCTAAATCTGAAAAACACTTAATGGCAAACATTAATTCATAATAATTTTATTAACACCAAAACAAGATATGGAACAAGGTTCCAACAATCTCCTTTTTAATGTTGACAAAACTATCTTGCAAATAGATAAAATAATTTTTAGCAATGTTATATAAAGAAAAAACTTTTAATTAAATCCTCCCCCAAAAAATTTTACTATTTGCTCTTTATTTTTCTCCCCCTTTTTGTCAATAACAAAAAAAATGAAGGGGTAAATAGAATATCATACCATAATGTTTACCAATAGTAAAATGATGAATGAGGGTACCAAGCTCCGTTAGGCCATCATTCTTGGTCTTCATTCAACCTATAAAAAGGTTGAAATGTTCCGTTATGTGCCTTGAACACCCATTGATTACTTTGATCTACTCCTGCAAAACAAATATCTTTTCTAGGTACCCATTTTCTTGTGGATCCTTTAGAGTTAACACCTTTCAAATCCTAAGATTTATAGACCTTTTTAGTGTTAAATCTATAATTCTTGAATTTTTAGCCTTTTAATACATCCATGCATGCCTAGGTGTATGTAATTTATTTTATATATTATTTTTACTTTGAAATTTTGATTTTAATGAATCACAAAATTCAGTGTTTAGCCTAGTTGTTGTTTTAAGATTATTCAAAGTCCCTTCAAAATGCTCATAAATATCTTCTAGTTCTAATATTTTTGCATGCAACTGATTATTAGTTTCTTTTGACATTTCTAATTTTATTTCTAAGCATGATTTTTTTAATTTTAATGTTTGATAATTATTCTTTAAAACCTTATTTTCCTTTTTAAATGACCTAGCTTTATCATATAGTTCTCCATATGCTTCTAATAATTCTTTAAAAGAGAAATCAGGGTTTACCTCATTATCCGCGTCATCTGTAGTCATATGCTTTGAACAGCCATTGTCCATGATCGATCTTCTTTTTCCTTGATCCTGCCATCCGTGTACCTTTGTGAGGACCAGCATCACATGATCTATAAGTCGGCTTGAGGCTTCCATTGCATTCAAGATAAGTCCATTCTTTATAGTCTACTTGGTCTTTGTGACCTACAAAGCAAAGTTCAAATGTATGTTTTGGTACCCATTTTCTTTTGCGGCCACTTTTGTTAGTCTAATTTTCCTTATAAGGTGAACACCTTCTCTCAACCTTTTGGAAAGAGTTAGTGCTAGAGGCTTCATGATCATTTTTAGGTGCTAGGCTTGTGTAGTTGTTTGACTTTGTATTCATAACAATTTTTCAATATTGCATCTTCCTTTGGTGAACTTAGCTAGATTATTAATAAGAGTAGCAGAATTTTCTTTAAACTTGTCAACATCTAGCTTTAAAGTACCTATACGTGCTCTAAGTACAGTGAGTTCAAGGGATATCTCATGATTTTATGATGCATATCTATATTTTAGAGCAATTTCATCATCTAGGATTTTTACTAGCTTTTTATTTTCAATTGAAGTGATTTAGCAAGATTATGCATTTCATAAAAAGCTTCTAATAATTCTTTAGGTGTAAAAGAGGTTACCTCATCTTCTAGAGCCATGAGTCCTAGAAGAGCTTCTTCGCTAGAAGTTTCATCTTCTTCTTCTAAGCTTGAATTGGAATCATCCCATATGATAGGAAAGGCTCTCTTTTTCCCATCTCTCCTCAAGGGTCTCTTAGTTTTCTTTTTTTTTTGACTCCTTGAGAAGTGTGCAATCCTTTCGAATGTGTCCTTTCTTTTTGCAGTTGTAGCAGATGACAGCATCCTCCTTTGATTCTTCCTTTTTCTTTCTCCAGTTCTTTTTTTTCAAGAATTTTCTGAATTTTCTGGAAAGGGGGGTGATGTCATCTTCATCTTCTCTACTTGACTTATCTGAGTACTCATTTGCTTCCAGTGCTATATCTTTCTTCTTTGTCTCTTCGCTTTCATTCTCTTTCATGTGCTGGAGTTGAACTTCATAAGCCCTCAGACGTCCAATAAGATCATCCAACTATAGTGACAAATCTTTGGATTCTTGGATAGCGGTGGTCTTTATTTCCCAATCACTGGTGAGGGATCGAAGGATTTTTCTCACCAAGGCCTCGTTCTTGATGTTCTGATCAAGATTCCTTAGGGAGACTTTGATATCTGTGAATCTGGTGTGCATTTCTTTGATAGACTCGAACTTCTTTATTTTGAATAGCTCATATATCTAAGTCAGCAAATTGACGCATGTTTCCTTCACTTTGGAAGTTCCTTCGTGAGTGACTTCCAAAGTATTCCAAACCTCATAGGCAATCTTGCAAGCTGATACTTTATTAAATTCCTCCTTAGAAAGTCCATAAAATAACACATTCATGGCCTTTGCATTGTAGGTGGCCATATTCTTTTGATTGGATGTTATGGCTACACCTTCTTTTAGCTCTGAGAGTGTATTCAAGGCAATCACATCCCATATCTCAAAATCCATCAATTCCAAGAAGATTTGCATCCTGGTCTTCGAGTAGTTGTAATTAGTGTCTTCGAAGAGAGGTGGACGAACTGCTAATTGCCCCTCAGCGTATGTGTCAACAGAGGACTTTGACATCTTCTGGACTTGGTAACTTGGCTCTAATACCAAATGATAGCCCTATGGATCTAATAACTATACTAGAGGGGAGAGGTGAATAATATAGATGACAATATAAAAGATATAAGTAAGAAAATTTCAAACCACAATAAACATCACAAGTGCACCTCGATTTACACTGGAAACCTTTCTAGGTAAAAACCACTACCTAAGCCTCCTAGGTTAGGATTTTTTGACTAGGCGAGGCTAGTCAATCCACTAAAACTTCGTACCACTTGAACGAGGGTGGCACAACCTCTTACAAAGACCCTTCTCTTGAATACTTAAGGAGAAGCACAACAACGAGTCTCCCAAAACAACTTGGGACCCAAATGAAACTTGCACAAAAAGATATGATACAAATGAATCCTAAGGAACCTCAAATATGAAAGAAATCAAATTGAGATTTTTTGTAGAGGCTTTGGGGCAGAGTGCTTTGAAAACTGTGGAAGGAGGAGTGCAGAAGCACTTCAGAATGAAAGCACTTTTTTCTAAAGGAATTTGCTTTGAGTTGTGTGTTGGAAAAGGCTGTGAAGGACCTATATTTATACTATAAATTCGAACTAATATGGAAGTTATTCAAACGCAATTGGTCGATCAAAATTACAAAATTGGTCGAACAAAAATCATTTTGGTCAATTAATCAAATTGATTAATCGATTAACCAATGATTGATAAATCTATCGATCCTAAACTTCCTAATTTGATGGACCTTGATCAATTAATTAAAGTCATTGGTCGATCATTTTATAATATTAGTCAATCAAAAGGTCCTAAACTAGGGTTTCTAAGATAATTCACAATTTACAAAAAGCATTTGAGGTTTCGTATAAAAGTTCTAGACTCAAGAAAATGAAAAAAACATAAAGAGACTCTAGAGGTAGCTCTTTTCCTTTCCATATGTCACAATAGAGTCCTAAATGATTAGTTGACATATAACATAATTTTAATGCATCAAAACTGAGGTATTAAGAGATTGTAGAGGAAATTCTACCAAAATTATTTTAGATTCTAAAAGTTAGGAGGGTGGGAGAGGGAGGACAGTGAAGGAGAGGGGAGAAAGAAATGGAGAGGAGCCAAGATAGGTAAAGAGTAGAAAAGCAAGGGAAGAAGAAGAGGAGTGGAGCGATACATATGAGAAGGGAAGAGACCAGAGAAAGATGTTGATTGGAGAGGAGATAGCTAAAGTGGAATGGGAAGGAAGGGAAGAAGGAGGAGAGGAGTGGAGGGTTAGGGAGGAGAGAAAGAACTTGAGAGGAGGGAAGATAGGGTAGGATGGAATGGAGAAGAGTGAGAGGGAGGAGAGGGAAAGGAAAGGAGTGGATAATAAATTTAAAAAGAAAAATTATTTTGTGTTTGTAAGTTATTAATTTCTTTTTCATTTTTTATCTATTATGTTGAATTTATAGATACACACAATTGCATAAATTTAGATGCATATGAACAAATAATAGAAATTTTAGCCCCAAGGTTATAGGTTATGGGAGGGGTTAAATTGTGTAAAAAAACTCGCTTGTTCAAAACTTATGATCATATTATATGAACAGTGTATTACTATACGTATACTCCACATAGATGCATTACGCATTGTCTTTATAACATGCCACAAGACTTCATCGTTCTTAATTCGGTGAAGCCCTGAACTAACAAGAGTCCTTAAAGATTTGATCACAACTTAGTGTTACTTTTTACATGTAACCAATGTCTAGTGAAATTTCGATAGCATCTTCTTGTTCTTCTTCAGTATATCAACTAATCTTAGGTAGGTTGCTAAAGTGCCCTTAAATGGGGGTTATTAGGAATCTAGTTAAGGTTAGTCTTGGGAGATATATTGGAAAAGTGTAGGGAGATGCTGATGAAATTTCACTAGGCACCGATTGCATATAAGGAGTAAATTTGCAATCAAATCTTCAAGAATAGGCTGTTAAAGTAAAAATCTTAATGAAAACACAAACATAATATATCCATATCCCTTCCTAATTATTGAGTGATTTAGGTATATTTAGGTTTAATATGATTTAGGGACATGATATTGAGGCTCCATCAATAATAGCTTTTCTTCCTACAGATGCCCACATATTTCGATATAATATTAACTTGAAACCTTTATATCTGTTGGTGATTATTTGGCAGTTAACATGGAAATTTAGGTGACTATTGACAAATCTTGGATTAGTTTAAGAAATAAGGATTACTACCGATATAAGAATGGAGTGAGGGAGTTCTTAGATTAAGCCTTTCATGACGATGAGAAATCATTTAGACAAGGGGAGCTTCTTCAATTGATTTCCAGCCCATGTTGAAGGTGCTTGAATGGAGAACTCCATGACCGTAACATTGTGTTAAAGCATGTAATCAGTAATGATTGGTGGCAGCATTACATTAAGTTGATTACTCATGAAGAGGACATCGCAAAGACAGTTGGAACTAATTCAATGGATGTTGATGAAGAGCCTGTTGTTGATATTAGAGGTGATGAAATGGAGGAGATGCTTGATGAAATTAAAACAGCAAATAATAATGCAAATGACAATGACATATTATAAAGTTATAATAAGTTTTACGACACTATTAAGGCAGCAGATGAACTGATTGCTCCTAGAGTCAGCTCTATGGCTAGGTTGACATTTCTATTGAAATTATTTTGAATGAAGGTTATGAATAAAGTTACATTGAAATTAATGACTCCCTCTTTGATGGAACGAACTACAGCTATAAGAAGACCAGGTTGCAAATCTTCCTTGAGTCTATGGACTTTGAGGTATGGGATGTCATCACCTCCAAATATGCACAACCTAAAATCAAAGCGGGAGTGGCAGTGACTCCAGACCAAAAGAAGTTGGCGACACAACACAAAGGCTATGAACGTGATTTTTTGTGGACTCTCAAAGGAAGAGCTCAAATGTGTATCAGCCTGCAAGACAGCTCACGAGATCTGGAGCATCTTGGAAGTAACTCATGAAGGTACCTCCAAGGTAAAGGAAACTCGTGTGAATTTACTAATCCAAAAATATGAGCTTTTCAGGATGAAGAAAGGAGAATCCATTGATGAGAACCTCATCATGAACCCTAACTAGCATAATTTAATCCAAATGAGTGTGAAAAAGCTCCTACAAAACCTAAAGAGAGGCTTAACTCAGAGAATTCTAAGTTAAAGAATAAAACAAATCATAAGGGGTAAAACTGTAATTTCACCAAGGCAGTGTGAAAACAGGGTCCAAACATAGGTCAAACGAGCTTAATAAGAAGGGAAGTGGGATGATCTGATCTGAAAAGGGTTATATTAACTTCTTGGAATTAAATGACATTCTATAACCCTAAAATAAATCCACTTTAATTCACGAGGTTCGAGGCAGGATAAAAATCAACTAAATCCTCTAAAATTCAAAGAAAAATATTCCCTAGGATTTAGAACCCTCAATTTTACCTTTGCAACCTATTTTGACCTAAAATGAGAACCATGCCCAATTTATAACTTAATTTAGGTTTTTACACAAATTATCCAGTCAAACATGGTCCAACCTCAAATCAAATCTCACCATTAAAATCCTTAGGTTCAAATTAGTCTGGTATAAAAATTTGGGCCTAAGAAAAGACCATCTTGACCGACTTTACAAATTGGTCCTCTTAATTTACTTTTTGACCCTTATCTTTTGAAACCCTTGCAATTTGCCCCCTATCTTTTCATCGTTCTTTGCAGAACCGTCCCCCTGCCATTTCTACACAGCACCATACCTCCGACGACCTTGCGCGGAGGATGGCGCCGTGCAGGGGAAGGTGCCCGTCCTCAGGAACAAGCGGGGAGTTCCCTGCGACGTCCTCTGTCACATGGACCCTCGCCTGACCTCTGCAACCGACCATGCCTCTCTTGTGAACGCACGAAAGGCATGGGTGTCCCTTTCCGTCCACTCTCCGGCGTGCCTGGCACGTCGTCTCCTGGATCTCCTCCCCTCACCAGCGCCTATTTAAGGAGCGGCAAGGTCTGTCGTCTCCTTCAAGCTTCTTCTGGCG
Organism: Thalassia testudinum; assembly: GCA_037157565.1. NCBI lineage: Eukaryota > Viridiplantae > Streptophyta > Magnoliopsida > Alismatales > Hydrocharitaceae > Thalassia > Thalassia testudinum. The sequence goes on from JAZHRO010000031.1 coordinate 156,518,940, forward strand.
GAGAAACACCCTACATTTCGTCTCTTCCCTCTTCGGTCAGGCAGCCCAAGCTTCCAGCGAACCTCCCTCCTCCTCGTCGCTCTGCTGCCCTGCCTACAGCAGAGTCCACTCTGCCCCATCGTCCTGCACCAGGCCGTACCAGCTGGCACCCTCAGATCACCTCCTCGTCACCGATAACCTCCTCCTGGGCATCTTTGTCCTCAGCTCCGGCAAGCACGAGAAGGACGCCTCCCTCTCCCCCTTCGTAGATTAAGTGGGTAGGAATCTTCCTCTCTCTCTCCCTTACATTTTCCCCTTCCTGATTTACCCTTGTAATCCACCGACCGCCACTTCCACCTCATCTACTCCATCTCCGGTGAGGTCACTCCACCTCCACAGACCACCTCACCCCTCGTCGACAAGCCCAGAAGCTCCCCCTCACTCCACTCAACTGTTTCCCCCACTCCATTCACCGCCATTCACCGCCCGACCACCCCCCGAACAAACCCACTCCCGCACTCACAGTCTGCCCTAGGCGCACCTCCACAGGCACATCCGCGCCTCGCCGACCCTCGCACTGCCTTCGCCGCCCTCTGGCGAACCTCCCTAGGTTATCTGATGCGGCCGCGAGGCTGTCCTTGTGTTTTCAGGTCTGCGCCTCCTCGCCGCCATTGAAGAGCTGCTGAAGCTCCTTCGCAAGCTACTCCAGGACGTCTCCAGCCCAGGCGCGCGCTCCAGGCAGCGCAGGTTGGTTCTGCAAGCATTCCCACACTTGCAATTGGGGGAGCAAACGCTCGCTGCTGCCCCAATTGACAGCATCTCCTCGCCTGCGGGCACACGGATTGGAGGCAGGACTTTAGTCCCACCTCGTAAGTGTGTGGCCTCGCGCCCACACTTAAATTGAAAAAGTGTATTGGGTTGTTTGCCTTCGATACACAGGGGTCAAGTCCCTCACCCGCACGCAGCGCGCCACGCGCTCGCCCGCCCTTGCCCGCGCTCACGCCCTGCGGGTCTGGGCTGAATCCGACTACCAGACCAAGCACTCCTCGCCCACCACCTCATGCCGGTGGGCCTGGTCCCAGGCGTGCAACCTGAACCCGATTACCTGGCTCTGGGAGAGCTTTCCTAAAGAGAGATTCAGAGAGAGAGAGACGCGGGGAAGGGGTAGGGGTAGGTTCTGCATTGATCATTGTGTGTGTACGCAGGGAAGAAGGAAAAAGAAGAAGCAGGCGAAGGAAGAAGAAGAGAGGAGCAGCTGAAAGACTTAGCCGCACTGAGCAGCTGAAGAAGAAAGGAAGGAGAGGAGCTGAAGAAGAAGAAAAGGAGTCACACTGTAGCAAATGCATAGTTAAGTCGTTTGAGCACTGGTCAGATGATGGAAGGTCAGCGGCCAGAGCAGAAAGAAAGAAGAAGAAAGAGGAGAAGCAAAGAAGAAGAAGAAGAAGAAAGGAAGGAAGAAGGACTTAGCAACTGAAAGAGAAAGAAGACAAAAGCTCTGCAGCCGCAAGGAAGAAAATAAGAAAATCAGAGAGGAAGAAAGGGAAAAGAGAAAGAAGAGAAAAGAAGAAGAAAGAAAGAAGACGCAAAGAAGAAGACAGGAAGGAGAAAGAAAGAGAGAAGAGAAAAGAAGAAGAAGCCAACAAAAAAGACTTTTGCTCCCTCTCTCTCTCTCTCTACCTCTTAATTTTTGTAAAACCTTATATTGTGAATTTATGTTTCTAGAATTATAGTTGCTCCTTGAGTTCGACCTTGGGAATCTTGTTCCGAGTAAAAAATTTGTATTAAACTGATATCTGTTTTGTCATATACTACAACAAATATAAATAAAGACAGGCAAGACGACCACCATCCATCAAGGAGATGTTTACAAGGTTTACATACATTGTAAAGTCCCTATGAAACCTGGATCAACAAGTAAGAAATGAAGCCCTGGTGAGGAAGATCTTTCGATCTCTCACCAGTGATTGGGAGAAGAAGACCACTGCCATTCAAGGATCAAAAGATCTGTCTACCTTAAAACTAGACAATCTTGTTGGTAGTCTGATGGCATACGAGATCTAATGAGTCCAATTTATTGGACTCACTACAACAATTTCCACTTTTGTCATCAGTTGAAAACTGACAATAAAGACCTTTTAACCGACGCCAAAAAGCAACGGCATAAATAGCGTCGCTGTTTATTTTTGTCGTCGGTTACAAGGAATGTCCAACGTCGAAATATCATTCACCCAGCGGACGAATTAGATCTTTTGCCATCAGTTTATAACCAACGGTAATTACATTTACCGTCATTTATAAATTAAGCAACGGGATTTGTGTGTCACTATTTCCCACGTTAACGCGCCGTGTTTTGAGTTTTGCCATTATTTAAGTTACAACATCATCCCTTTGATAAGCGACAATAAAAAGATTTTTACCGTCGCTTTATGAAATAAGCGACGATACATAGCAATTTTTTAGAAAATAAAAACTTAAATATCGTCATTTATTATTATTTGCCAGCACTTTAGAAGCAACATCGTTAATATTTTTGCCGTCGCTTTTGTAAAAAGCAACAGGAAATAGTCACCCTTGTTAAAAAAATTACCTTTTATTGTCGTCGGTTATTTCAAAAATCAACGGCAAAAGGGGGTTATTTTTTTTTAAAAGGCTAATCTGATGCAAGATCCTTTGCACCTATTCCAATTTATTTAAACCAGACAATGACAACATTACAGGGTGCCCATCCACAACCAGAAGAAGAATGAACTCTGCATAATAATTTCTCCCTTGGGTTGAACATCTGGAGAGAGATACTACTTCTTTCAAGCCAAACATCCCAAGGTTCAAAAGATGCAACCTCTCAAACCTCCTTTCTTTTGAAAAGTCAAACCCTAATAGGTGGGTAGGTTGTATGGCAATTTTCACGAAAAGAGGAGACAATTAGAACATTAGAAATGAAATAAACTTGGATGACTCTGCTATAATTAACTATCAGAACAATGTCACACATCTCAACTCCTACATATATTCTGAGAATATAAATGGATATGTAGAAGCTTGTAAGATGAAGCTTCTCTTTATAAAAAAGATAAGAAATGAAAAGAAACGAAAAACAAAGAAGAAGAAGAAGAAACAAAATTGCTACTTGCCTACCATGAAGCCTGAAAAGAAAAAGTTTACCCAAGCAAAAGAAAGTGTTTGGGGGAAAATAGTCAAATGTGATGAGTAATCACATTTAGAAAAGGATAAAAATTGACCAGTCAAAAAATTTACTAGCCTGTAGTCTGATCATTGATAGATTATTCTTCATCATATCTATAGCCATGTTTAGATCAAAAAACATTTGTGCCTGGGGATTCTGACCCTACCCTTTGGGGACATGAAGGAGACCATTTTCCTACCAAAAGCAATCAAAATGGATTTGCCAATGTTACAAGAAAAAATAACAAGGTGTAAATTATGAGCTGATATTCACGTGAAACAAATGCAACACATTTTATAGAAAGCAAAAGGGATAACTAATCGCCACCAAGGAATGGCTCAGTGGTAGAGCCCCTCGTTAATATCTATGAATGAACAATCTATAACCAATCAGTTGGTTAGCCCATCAAAATGCCATTTCCATTCCTAACAAACACCATGCTCCCCATATTAGCTAGAATGTATTGTTTTATAGTCATAATAAGCTTTTAGCATTCCTCGCGGGACCCCGAAAAACACAAGCCACTCCAACTATCATTGCAAATAAGATCGATGGCCAGTTATCCTGCGTCAAAGAAACTAAGGGTACAAAAGGGAAAACGCATAAAACTAAGGGACCGAAACCTACCGAAAATCCTGCAGAGTTTCCCCTTTTTTCTCAATATTTTCCAAAATCCTATACCTGAAATGAAGACCTGTGCATTCATACCACAACAATTAGTGGGTACACCCCACTTTCCAAACACACAAAACAAAAAACTCAATGTTGTTAACTCACGCTAACACATGCATTTAGGTCCCGTACCCACCATTTCCAAGGCCCATGATAATTACAAGAATATTCCATATCACTAAGTGGAAATAAACACTTAAGAAAAGAAATCAACTCAGATATTTAATATTCTCGATTAAGATTCATTTAATTCAACACATTCCATGTTTGTGAAGAAACATTACCAAAAACATGCAATAGAGATTTATCTACAAGAACACCTTTAGAGGCCTTAGTTTACACTAAAAAAACATGTACCTCAAAGAAGAACCTTTTGAAGTAGGACCTTTCAATGTTGCAAAATACTCTTGCATTGAACCTTCTGCATGATTGGCATACAAGAAGCTCGCATTACATATGTACATGCATATAAAGAATCACCTACATAAAAGATTTTCTCTGGTTCTTCACAAGGGTTAATTAATTTCAGCTATTTGTGTTTGGGATTCTGTAAAGGTACTCTGACGCAATACATGAATTCAATAAAATCCTTATTTATATTCTGAAGGCCAAACAATATCACAGGAACAAACCACAGTATGATCAGATTCTCAAGAAAAATGAGCAAATGCATGCCTTGTTGGCTATTTATTTGCCAATGTGCCCTCATTCTTGTTGGTGCTAAAGCACCACGATTATTTGTTTTGATGATAACAAAACACGTGTTATTTAACATTTGCACTTGGAGTCTTAGATTTCATGTCAATTGCAAATGTAGATGTGACCAGACGGAGTTCGAGCTCGCATCCAGGATGGATTGGAGGAGCTTGATGGAAAACATAAGAGATTCGCGATGAGCGATATATTGAAGAAGGAAGGAGATGAAGAATAGGATAGATTTCCTTCTCTTGTACTCGTTGTATTTTTTCGTTTCTTTTGTTGCTCTTTATTTTTGTTACTTAGATTCATGTTAAAGAGCCTCAAAGTACCCTAACAGTAGTCCTAGGAACACCGGCACAACCCTAGGATACTTAGGTTTTCTGTAGAGAACTTAGAAAACTAATGTAGGGTTCAAATAGAGTTTCCAGACGTCTAATTCCCAAATCAGACGTCTGATAAAGTGTTTTAACACGTCTGACTGTTGATTCAGACGTCTGATAACGTTTAGGCTGGACATAGTTAGTTCTGTCTGATGAAATCAGACGTCCAGACCTTAGACCAGACGTCTTAGGAGACGTCTGATGACTTTGCCAGATGTCCAATTAGTGGACCGCTGGCTCTCTTAGCAAACACTCGAGGATATGACCGTTAGAGCCTTTCCAAACGTCCTTAAGCCTTTCCAGACGTCTGATAATTGACCGTTTTGCCTCGACTGACCCGAAAATCTCTTCTCAGAGATTTTCTAGCCGTTGCAAATCCATTCCCACGAAAAAGTAGGTTTCCAGACATCTAGACATAGTGTCAGACGTCCTATGTCATCTGATGGACTTACGCTAGAACCCTGTTTAGATCTGATTCAAGTCAGGAAGAGACCCGCCCAAAATCAGACGTCTGACCTTATTTTCAGACGTCTTAAAGTGGTCTTCCAGACGTCTGATGCCAGAATTAGACGTCTGATTACCCTATCAGTGCAATGATTGTTCCTGATTTCAGGTTGATTCACTTGGGCTTTGCACCCAACGGCTATGGAGCCTTTCCTAAGCCATCCAAAGCCTTCCTAAGGCCTCTATAAATAGAGGGGAACCTCTAGCACACAAACAAACACCTAAAAACACAAGACACACCCAAGCAATACACTTTCAAACCATTTTGTGTCTCTCTTGCTCTCCAAGCTCTAATTCTTCATCTTGAGAGCATCAAGCTTTACGCACCCACTCTTCCGCCGTAGTTCACAAGAGCGACGTAGCGCCGTCGTGTTGTTCACGCATCCGCGTCGCCGACGCACTCCTTTCAAAGGGAAGCATCCTAATTCCTATAGAAGCATAGGTTTAAAATTACTTCGTTGGCTCCATAGGATTTTTGTCATTTATCTTTGTTATTTAGTTGGGTATTCGCTTTGCGAATTCCCGTCTCCTTCGAGGGACCAAATCCTTCTCGTGGAGAGAAGGGGTTGAGGAACGCTACCCTCGCACTTGTAGCGTGGTTGTAATTGAGGTTGAATCACCCTCGTTTAAAGTGATTCGTTTAGTGGATTTTGATTAACTTGGTTGATCAGAAAATCCTAACTCGAGAGGGTTAGGTGGTGGTTTTCACCCGGTTTGGGTTTCCACCTAAAAATAATTGTGTACTCGTGTGATTGATATTTTGTGAGATTATTTTATATTTCAATTCTGCATTTTTTACGTCACGCTGATCTCACCCCCTCCTAGTAGGATTCTACAATTCTAAATTAGTTGATGAGAATGTAAATAATCAACTAAGAGAGAAGTATAATGACAAAATGATAAGAGTGCATAGGTATGATGAAGAATGACTAAAAAAGTCTGAATATGCAGCCTGAATTTAGGTTAATACCAACTTCAAAATGTGTTGTGTTGTCTAGATCAACTTCAAATGTTACTATTATAATGTCGAAGGGACGACCTTGATAGAATTACAGAGATTAGGGACAATGTTGAGACATCCTACAGTTTGGGGATTGTATTGAGATATGAGCATATGCTTAGGAACTTTTATATAAATAGATTTCAATGGTATAAACTTAAAATAGGATGAGATGGTTGGTGGTGAAATCTACTAGATCTGAAGTACTTCAATCCTTTTTCTTTTTTCGTTGTAGAAACCTAGCATTTTTTTCATAAGCTTTCAGAGAATAGAAGGGAAAAGAAAAGAAAGGAACCAAAACACGCATCTCTCTCTCCCTCACATGGTGGATAAACAAGTTTGGATAAACTATTTCCTCATTATAAGGTTGAAAGTTTGAAACCATTGGATTTCAACTTTCTTCCTGGGGGAAAAACAAACAAGGAAACAACATTTTCGATTTTATAGAGATTAAAGAAAAATATAGAACACAATAACATAATATCTCTAAATTACTGTCAATGTAGTATAAAATGTACAATATGGAAAATAAGAAGCATTCCAGATAGATAGGTAGAACTTACATTGGTAGGTGCTTCTCCTCTGCAAGCATAACATTGTTCAACTTTATGTCATACCTGCACAAAAGAAGCCAAAAGATAAAGCAAGAAAATAACGAACAACATTCATACATGATTGTATATTCTACTAAGAAATATGACCTTTTTAAAGTTTGGTAAAAAAAATTGAAATCTACCTGTACCCTTGCGCTCTCCTCTAAACTTCTTGCAATGAAGTCACCATCCCCCTACAGCATCACCAGAGAGATTATATCACAAAGCTATGCATATCATCCAGTAGTTTGAATCATGCTGCATGATATCAGACCATCATATTCAACAAGGCAAGTGTGATAGTTGCATTACCATTAAAGAAGGCTCGAGAAAATAGTCAAATATTACTTGACATCGGTGGGGTCCAAGTGGGATGACTAGATTGGTATCCATCCAAGGGCCATATCTACAAGACATGGAGCCTCTAGGAACATCACAAAAGTGGTCGCCAAACCTTGATTATCTAACAGATGTATTCAACATGCCTAATTATGGTCATACGAAGATAGATTGTATAATCATTGATTAATTTTGCATAATCTATACATATAATTTAAAGATATCCATCTTGTGACCATCCAACGACAACAAAAATTGAAGGGAGAGCACATTATGTAATGTGGCATGATTTTTGTCGGAGAAAGTGCATGAGATTATTTAGAAACTCAAACCTAGATGTCAACAAAAATTGGAGAAAGTGCACATTATGTCATATGGCCTATTCCTGCTGAAGTTTGTAACTTTAGTTTTCCCTTTGATCTTGGAACTTACAAAGACCAAGTATTAGCAATAATATCACAAAAGGTATCAATGACATGGACCTTGAATCAACTTTAACCATGGAAATTTCCTAATCAATTTGGATAGATGCTCTTGTGATATGAAGACTAAATGCATATAGCTTTGCAATTCCTAAAGCTAAATTTGTTATATTAGTCAAAGCCACTAAAAGAAAATCCAAATAAAGAGGTAAAGCTTCAAATATCAAATTCAAAACAATACAAAGTGTGATAATACATTTACCTTAAGGAACATTGTTGGTGAGGAGGAGGGCAGGAGGAGGGCAGCAAGAGACGAGGAGGAGAACAGGAGTTGGTGGCGAGGAGGTGTTGGCGCAACAGGAGGAGGAGGGGGTGGGGCAGCGAGGAAAAGGAGACCTATCCTACATATCATATCTACAAATTCATTCAGAAACAACCATATCTTGTGTTTCATCGAAGGCATTCTACAAATCCAACCATATCCTACATAGCATACCTACAAATTCATTCAAAAATAATGACAATCTGCATCCAACAACCTTCTCTAGCTTAGCCAACAATGCTCAATATCCATTTTTGTCATTAACACAACCACACACCCATAAACATATCACTCTGTAGCAACATTCTCTGCAAGGGGGAGGAGGAGGAGGGGGGGCAGCGAGGAGGAGGAGCGAGTCTATTAGGAAGAGGAGGGGGAGGGGGGCATTGGTGGAGGGGGGTTGAGAGGAGGATCGGAGGAGGAGGAGGAGAAGCGGAGGGGGGGGTGGTGGTCGCCGGTGCTAGAAGATAGGTGGTGGTGGTGGTCAAGGGGTTGACAGGAGGGGGGCAGGAAGGAGGAGGAGGAGGGCGGCGGCGAGGAAAAGGAGTAGCAGGGTGGCGAGGAGGAGGAAGAGGACAGCGATGAGGAAAAGGAGTAGGAAGAGTAGGAGTAGGAAGAGGAGATGGGCAAGGAGCAGGAGGAAGATGAGGAGGAGGAGGGCTGCTGGGACGAGGAAGAGGAGGGGGGTGTGGACGAGGAGGAGGAAGACGACGATGAGGAGGGTTGCAGGGAGGAGGAAGAGGAGGGGGACGTGGACAAGGAGGAGGAAGACGATGAGGAGGAGGGAAGTGAGGAGGAGTTACCTAAGGAGGAGGACTACAAAGGATGATCAACAATGATGATCAATGATCGAGGAGGGGCGACGACAAGGAGAGGCAGCGATCGAGGAGGGACGACGACGAGAAGGGGCTACGGGCCGACGAGGAGGAGGGTTTGCGCAATGTGTGGGGGGAGGAGGGGTTCTGTGAGGTGATAGATTGACACACATTTGCCGTCAGTTTTACTATAAAGTGATGGCAAATGTCTAACTTTATCCCAATCCTCACGCCCAAATTTTTGTGGCCTCCGTGGGTAAATTTTATCCGCATTTTTGTCGTCGCTTCTTACAATAAATGATGACAAATATTTATTACATATTGCTTCTTTGCAAGAATGGAGGGGGTTAGTTTTAATAATATATTCACCGTTGCTTATATAAATAAGCGACAGCAAAAACATTTTTTCCGTCGCTTGGAAAAACGACGACAAGTAACAGACGGTAAAATAGTTTTTTCTAGTAGTGACTAATATTTAGCGTAAGTACTCTTTAATTATATATGCCTAGTTTCTAATTGCTTAAAAGTTAAATGGTAATTTAACTTAGTCTGCGTATAATTTTATGCACCAATAGCATATGATTATCGTTATTAGCGCACAGTCAATTAGACAAAATCCCAACCTCGCTATCTTTAAGTTAAATTATCACCGACAACTATAATTAGATAGTCAATTTAACTGAACGTCCTCAATCGCTCGCTATCTTTAAGTAACAGACATACCACCACCAGCAGGCAAGCAGCTAGCCAAGCCTCCTCGCGTGCACACACCATCTTCCAAGTAAAACCCCTATTTTGCTACGGTAATGTATGAATTAGTTTTTACGCATTTTGCCATTGTAAATCACTATTCACTTATTTAAATCATATTATATTAAAGTGATTTTGCATGTGAGCTCCCTACATTCTTGTTTAACAGCATAGAATGATGATTTATGTAGGAAATGAGTTTGAAATGGTTCGTATGATTGGCTATTGATATTTCCAAATAGCCGAGGCACCATTAATTATTTTAATAGGCTAGTTCCTCCCTGTGGAGATGACCTAACTATTTTCATGGTTAGATTTTAAGTATTAAATGTTTTGAAAAGCAATTTTCTACCACGCGACTAAATATAACGACGCTACATTTTATGTGCAAAAATTCATCAAAATCGAGAATCGACTTTTCAAGGTCCAGCTTCAACATATGAAGGAACATGAGAGTGAAGGAGTCAAGAAGAAGAAGGTAGCACTTGAAGCCAACGATCAATCAGAGGAGACTTCAAGTGAAGATAAAGAAGATGACATAACTCTTCTCTCAAGGAAGTTCAAGAAGTTCCTTAAGAACAAAAGGATTGAAGAAAGAAGAAGGAAGAGTCCAAGGAAGGCACTATCATCTGCTACAACTGCAAGAGGAAGAGACACATCAGAAAAGATTGTCCACTCCTCATAAAGGAATCAGAAAAGAAGAAGAAATTCCAGAGGAAGGATGGAAAGAAGAAAGCTCTTCAAGCAACCTAAGATGAGTCTGACTCAAGCTCAGAAGAAGAGACCTCCAATGAAAAAGCTCTTCTAAGACTCATGGCCCTAGAAGATGAGGTAACTTTTTCTCTCCTGATGAACTATTAGAAGCTTTCTTTGAAATGCATGATGTAGCTAAATCACTTAAGTTAGAAAATAGAAGCTTAGAAAAAACTTTAGAAGAAGAAAATGTACAAAAAGATATACTTACATCACAAAATAACTATCTATTGAAATCACATCACTAAGATCACAGATAGGTTACCTAAAGATAGATATAGATAAGCTGAAAAAAAATCCTACTAGTCTTATAAATGACTTAGCTAAGTTCACAAAAGGTAGTCACAATTTACATAAATTACTAGGAACACAAACCCAGATCACCACAAAATTTGGGTATGTACCTAAAAATGACCATAAAGCATCTAGTTCAAGGTAGCTTGCCTAAACAGGCAGTACCATTTAACAAACGTGGACCCAAGTGAAAATAGGTACCAAAGGCACTCTTGAAATCTTGTTTTATAGGTCAAGTAGATTATAAACGAGGGACATATCGTGAAGCTTGAAATCAATTTATAGATCCAATTATCCAAGACCTCATAGACATAAATAATTGATAGGATCAAGAAGAAAGATGGTAGATCATAGGCAGCGAATGTTCCACACACATGACAGGAGAGTAAAGCCTATTCCCGCAACTCAACCGCCAAGAAGGTGGTACAATCACATTTGGAAATAACTACAAAGACTGTATTATTGATACTGACTAAATTAGTAACTCTTTTATCTCTTTTGATTATGTACACTTAGTTAAAAGACTAAAACATAGCTTATTTAGTGTAAGTCACATTTGTAATAAAAATTATAAAATTACTTTCAGCTCAACTAACTTTAAAATAAGAGATAAAAAAAACTAAATAAATTCTTCTTGAAGGTATTTATATTGTCTACCTCGACAAACCAAACTTCTGATTTCCCTCGTAGCTCTCTCTCAATTTGACGAGGGCAGCTCCTCTCATTTCTCCCATAAGTCCGAGCCTTCTAAATTCTCAGGCCCCTTACTAGTTATTTCCCTCTCTCCCTCACGTTCAAAACCACCGCCACCCTCCCGATCTCTCTCCTCTTCCCGCTCCCTCGTCGACACAGGCACCACACGTAGGCCGAAGGGGCCCCCGGCACTCGTCTTCCCCCGCTTACCCAACAGAGACCGCCATTCCCTCTCGGGCTCTCTCCCTCGGGTGGAAGACCCACTCCCGCTTCCAGAACAAAGCATCGCCTTCGTTCTCTCATGGTCCAAGATTCCAGCACCCTCGACTCCGCTCACAGCGACCGAGACGACTCCTTACCGCGCCGACCATGACAGCAACGACAGCCGTGCCCATCCTCCTCGACAGTGAACGCCCGCTCCTCCTCCACGACCTCCCAACACCGACCAGAGGACCCACCTGCTCTCTCTGCGCGAACCACGCACAGCACCGACCGGAGGAACGACCACCACGCCCTTCGTTCTTCCTCCCCCTCCCATCTCTACCACGAGCTCGACAGCACCGTTCGACGCCCGTCAGCAGCGACCTCCTCTGCTTGCCGCTACCCTCCTGCGAACCACCGAGAGCGGCGAGGGCCGCGCCACCGCAGCATCACCGTGGTCGGTGGTGACAGCACTGACTGCCACCGCAACCTCCGCCCGGCCTTGCACCACGTGAAGCTCCCTCACGACCACGCCACCGTGCTCATTACATCTATGACCATCTATCACACTTATCCCTCACCAATCATATTTACCTGCACTAACTCACTCTCACACATCACATTTACCTCCACCAACACACTCTCATCTATCACATATATCTTGCTAATCCACTCCCAATATAAATAAAAATAAAATTTAATAATAATACAACAACTCAACTGTCATTTCTACACCTACTAGTTACCTATCAACTTATCCCTCTTTAAAACTTCTTAAATTTCATCTAATCATAAACTTACCAAATTGATCATATGTTTATGGCTGGGAACTGCCCCTTAAAAGGGTTAAAGTAATATTCTCGCTCTTTGAGAGGTACCGGTAAATTTTGTTTAGAACATCCAATCATGTTGAGAAACTTTGCTTTGTTAGCATAAAAAAAGGACTTCCCCCAACTCCAACCTCTAAACGCCTCCACCCTACTTTGCTCGCTAATCCACCCCTCCACCTCCCCTATAAGGATGTGAAACTCCTCTTCGTCTGGATGTAGGGACGCCCGTGAGGAACCGAGTTCCCCGTCTCCATTCTGCGCTGGATGACTCTATATCGCTGCGTGGGGGAAGGTCCGTCGGTCGACTAATGGGGGAGCATCTGCAAGGGTGTTGTGTTCCATTCCATCCTGCTGCTGCGGGGGAGCTTTCCTTGTTCTTATGAGAAATAAGAAGAAGCGGGGTAGGTCCTATTCCCGTGGTGGAGTTCCACCTCACCCTGTCCGTCGGCGGATCCTCACGTCACGTTGCTCCTCGCCATGGGTTGTGGCTTGTCGCCGTGCTCGATGGTGCATGGGGCCCCTCAGCCTTGGAGGGGTGCCCGGTTGATGGAGCTTAATTTAGCGGCAGATGCTCGGCGGCTGCCTGCAGTTGGTGCTCGGCCATGCTCCTTCCTTAATTCCTCGACTGATCCCTGCTTCTCTAGAAGTACTTCTCCTCTCAGAGCTTTGAGGGAATCAATCGCCTTCCCAATCCATCCCACCACAACCACACCCCCACACACCTCGTCTCCTCCTCTTAGCTAACCTTCCTTCTTCGATCCTCTTCCATGATGCCCCCGGGTAAAATCGAGAGGCTGCAATTTGAGCTCCCTTTGGGCCATTTGATTCTTCTCTGTTTCAATTCGTGCTGCATCAGATCCACCAAAGGATGAGAAATAATATTGTCTCGAACGATCTTGCCTCCCGTCAACACCAATATTGCAAGCTAATCTATCTATTTTACTTGATGCCTTTTTGCGAGCCATGGCCCTGCTGGAAAGAGTTTGGTCTCTTCTTTGTGTACCAGCTACTGGGGAAGCTCGGTATGATCTAAGATCGATATATAGTAAGACCTTCCAGGTCGGGAATTTCTCGGTGTGATCCTTGTGAAGGAAAGATTTTGGCAGGAGTTTCTTCGCTAAGGATAGGATTGGGAGAGTTTTGGATTGAAATTTGAGATCGGTGGTGTTCGAGATCCACCCGTCAGAGCCGTGGCCACATCGTTAGTTTCTTTTCTTTGCCATGCCCCTGCTTTCACGTTACTGGGAGCGATACCAGACATGTACGTCATTGCAAGATGATTCGACTCTAGCTTTGCTACTTAGTTTCGTAGCGTCGGTAATTCAATCCATGACGAAAATTTTGCAAGAACTTGTTCTTACAGGTTATAGCGCACATGCGTGGTTGCGTAGGATGTACAATTTCTATCTTACCGTTTCTTTTTCTCACATGTTTCGTATTTGTGGTTGCGCATAATGTAAAATGTTGTCTTGACTTATCAAGTAGATTCGAGTGCACCCATTTGTTCCCGTTTACGGGCAGGTTTTGTCCTCTGGTCGCAGGTAAAGCATCTTTTTTATTTCTTACCTCTGCTCCTTCCTCGATCCGGTGGATGCAACTATATTGTATGATGTTCTCTCTTCTCGGTGGATTTCAGCTTTTCTCAGCGGAAAAAAGAAATAGGATTTATTTTGAAAAAGATGAAGAAACTTAAAAAAATGATGAAATTGGTAAAGAGTCTGTGCATCCGTGATATCAGTTATCAACTGATTCGTACTTAAGATCTTATCTACAATGACTTAGCAACACTAAGATATGTGACAACCAAAATACGAACCATCAAATCCCAGCAAACTTTGTTGGCCACGATTTTGGGTCTCAATAATGAATTTTTATGACTCATCAATCGAACCAAAGTTTGGAGGGAACCGAAAGTTCAAGCATCTATGCATTTGTGTTAGTGGTAGTGACTTAACAAATAAGCAACAGGGTTGAAAACTATGATTTCAATGATTTCACTTAAGCATCAAAATATTCTTTCGCTCCATTGAACCTTGTCTTCATATTTTACTTACTAAAAATTGATAATTTTCTCTCTACTTTTTTTTATCCGAAAGTCAACACAAGAGCGAACTCTATGTCTATCACCCTGGTTGTGCCATTTGGTCTCTTTTATTTATTTCTCACTAGCTAATGCTTATTAATCAATTAATTAATTAATTTTATATATATATATATATATATACATATATCCTACTTCCTCCTTTTACTATTTTATTTCTCTCTCTATTTTTTTCTTCTAGTTTCTCATTTTTCTAGGCAGGTGGCTCTTTCAAATCTTGTTCAAGAACATCTCCAAAACAAAAACTCGAAAACTTAGGACACAAAGTTGGGATTTGAATACCTTAAATTTGGGGAGCAAATACAGTATAACATGTCAGTCATACCTTGATCATGGTTTAGTTGAGCAAAAAATAAATGTATTGAAATTTGTTCTCATCGTAGTATAGCGTGCAAAATAACCCTAATCAACAATAAATGTAACGAAATCCTAATTTGGAGTCCCAGTCGAACTTAGGGAGACTAAAGTGTTCTGATTCAATTTTTCGACTTGAAAAAACATGCTTGCTTGAGATTAATTCCCGATTAACCTAAATCTAACCTAGCAACTAAACCTAATTCAACCTCAAACCCTGATCTCGAGCTCCTGCATATAAACCTTGCCTGTAGTGTTGTTTTTGCACATTACAAAGGTGTACGTAAGGAAAATGTATAACATAAACGTGTGTGTTTCCATTCGCACTACCTCAATCCTATGTATTCTACCTAGCGAGTTTAGAAATATGTTCGAATCATTCAAGTGTATCGTGGTTGCCATACAACTTTTTTTTTAATTTTTTCTTTATGATTTTTTTGTGTTTTTCAATATTTGAAATTGAATAAAATTAATCCTAAGTGGTGAAAACCTAATCTACGCAGAGATAATGACGAGGGTGATGCGAAAAACAATTTGATGGGATCATTGGTGCATCATGTGTGCGAGGTGTGGGTAGGGATTAGGGGGAACCGCGTAGTGGTGATAATTATTAGAGTGATAATAAAAATGACTAACAATTTTTTGTGTGATTTTCTCTTTTGCTTCTTTTTTTTTTTTGATTTGGAGGAAAACGAATACAAAAATACCTAGGTCAAACTACAAAGCCCTAATCTACTAGGTGAGCATGTGTGAAGGTGGTGATGTGCTAATATTGGGGACGGCCACCCAACCTTAGTGTGAGGGTGGCGTGTGATGTGATGATGTGGAGGCAAAAAAATAATTGCAAGCAAGATGGCGATTGCAATATTCAGATCAAGTGCAATATATCACAGAAAAAGCCAACTTGATTACATACCAAATAAAATAAGAGCATCCACATTCACATCAACAATAGAGACAAGCTTTCATAAAAAGACTGAAAACTATGCTACTAGAAAAACCACCTCGTTGGTAATGCCTAGAAGGCCATCAGCTCTGGGGGGTGGGGATGGCTAGACCTAGCCACGAAGGCCATCTACACACCACTAGAGAGAGGAGGGCACACTCAAGGCTATTGAGAATCCTAGGCGTGACCAAAGAAAGAAGAAAAACTTGCACTAAATAATTAAACAGAAGATAGAGGCAACTATGCAAAAAATAAGGAGGGCGATGTTGGTGCTCTTGAGATGGAGGCAACATCGGCCTCAGAATGGTGGTGGAGTAAGGAGATGGCCACCACCTAGAGGGTGGTGGATGGCCTTGAGGATGGAGGTAGAGGTGGCAATTTGGTGGTGGAAAGGAAGGAAGAAGAAGATGGTGGAGGGGATAGATTCTGGACGATTAGGATTCTTAGGGTTTTTATTTGGTGGGAGGGGTTATGGTTCCCGTAAGTTGAGGAGGGATGGGTTGTGGATGTCGCCACTTTTTGTGGCATAGGGGGTGTGCATTGAAATGGTTAGGAGGGGAGTGTGTGTGTTTGAAATTCGTAAACGTGGGTTGTAGGTTTAGGTAGAATTAGGTTAGGTTAACCTAGCCTAGGTTGGGTCCTTGCCTAATTAGTTGTCATTAGATTGAGTGGAGGTAGAATGGAGAGTGGGGATGGAAGATAGGTGGCCGACTAAAAGGTTGTTTAGGTAGGGATTACGATGGCGTGGACTTATGATTAAGGGCTAGGATTAGGAGGGTTTTAGATGTATGGTTGGGATTAATCATGAGGATGGCGTGGAGATTAGATTAGGCAATTCGAAAGGTGGCACCAACATTAGGAGAGATAATTAAGGTTATTAGGTGCCTAGGTGGCATTTTAATTATGATGTAATAAAGATGATGTGGCACAAGATAATTAGATAGGAAGGTAGGCCTAGGATTGATGAGGTGGAACTAAGATTATGGTGTAATTCCCTGGTTTGGAGGGGGTGAGATATGCGTGACGTAAAAAATGCATAATTGAAAAGATAACAATCTCACAAAAAGGAACAATCACACAATGTACACAAGTATTTTTAAGTGGAAACTCAAACCGGGTGAAAACCACCACCTAACCCTCTCGAATTAGGATTTCCCGATCGACCTAGTCGATCAAATCCACTAAACCCAGTCACTTAAACGAGGGTGACTGGACCTCAATTACAACCACACTACTTAGACCGAGGGTAGTGTACCTCAACACCCCTTCTCTTCACAAGAAGGAATTTGTCTCGCGAAGAAGATGGGAATTCGCAAAGCAAATACCCAACCAAAGATAATATAAAATACAACAATCCTATAGAGCCTCAAATATGTAAACCTAGCTTCTATAGGAGTTAGGAAACTTCCCTTTGGTGGAAGTGCGTCGAAGTGATGACGCGGGTGTGTGAACCACGCTTTGGCACAACAGCACTCTCGTAACGTCGGCGAGAGAGCGGGTGCACAGCAGGACAAAGCTCTCAAGTGTAAAGTGAATGCTTGTAGAGCTAGAGCTTCTTCTATTTGATCTTCTTCTTCTTTTTGACACAAGAGAGTGAAAATATTCTTGCAAGGTGTGTCTTAGGTGTATCTTACAAGCCAAGGTGTCCTCTTCTATTTATAGAGGCCCTAGGAAGGCTTCTATAGCCGTTGGATACAAATCCAAAGAAAATCAAGTCGTGGTCAGAATTAATCATGATTCTGACAGGGTCATCAGACGTCTGGTCCTAGCATCAGACGTCTGGAAAACCCGTTTAAGACGTCTGGGAACTAAGTCAGACGTCTGATTTTAGGCGGGTTTCCTTCCTGACTTAAATCAGATCTAAACAATGTTCTAGTGTATGTTCATCAGACGACACATAGGACGTCTGGCACAAGGTCTGGACATTTGGAAACCTATTTTTCTATGGAAATGGATTCCCAAGAGAGTACAACGGCTAGAAAATCTCTAAGAAGAGATTTTGGGTCAGTCGAGGCAAAACGGTCATGTATCAGACGTCAGGGGTCCTCTACGGATGCCTGATACGAAGCTAACGGTCATTTCCTCAACGTATACTAAGGTAGCCAACGTTCTACTAATTGGACGTCTGGCAAAGTCATCAGACGTCTGCTATGACGTCTGGACTAAGGTCTGGATGTCTGATTTCATCAGACAGAACTAAGTCCAGCCTAAATAATCGAACGTCTGAGTCAACAGTCAGACATCTTAAAAGTTTTTATCAAACGTCTGAAATCCAGATTAGACGTTTGAAAAGGTTGTCTAATCCCTATTTTGATTTTTTAAGTTCTCTATAGAAAACCTAAATATCCTAGGGTAGTGCAAGTGTTCCTAGGACTACTTTAAGGATCCTTTGAGGCTCTTTAACATAAAATCTAAGATAGAAATAAAGAGTAAAACAAAGAAACAAAATTACATAGTACAAAGGAAAGGAAATCTATCCTATTCTTCATCTCCTTCCTTCTTCAAGCTTTCACTCCTTGCAAAGCTCCTTCGCCTTTGTCAAACTCCTCCAATCCGCCATGGATGCGAACTCGAACTTCCATCTAAACACTTGTCTCTCTTTGCAATTTGACCTGAAAACTGGAACTCAAATGCAAATGTTAAAAGACACGTGTTTTGTTATCATCAAAATAAACAATCGTGGTGCTCTAGCACCAACATATGGTTGATGGCTAGGGTAGTTCTAGGTTAGGAATCAAGGTTAGCTTAGATTGGGTGCAACTAGGTCAAGTGAGCTTAATTGAATATGGATGAGCCTAATTCAATTAATTTTGATGCGAAGCTCCCTTTAAGACTCGGAATTGGTTCCTGTAAGGATAAATAAGTGAATATTAATGCACAATATAAAGCTTGGCTGCAAAATACAATAATTTACCCTAAAATGCATTTTTTACATTATGATGCATTAATGCCTATGATGCACTAACTTAATACAATTATGCCTAAAATGCCCTCAAACCAACATAAGTTAAGCATGAATTATCTAATTGAATTTGAATTCATCACTTAATACTTAAGCAAACAAAATTTCTCAAGGACTCGAAAAACAAATTCATATTTTAGTTAATACCCAAGTTGATTAAGTCAAGAATGACCTAAAGAGTCTAGGTGAAAGACCTTAATAATACGTTTCCTAAAGCTGGTAAATCCTGAATGTGTACAAATCTTTATATATATATAAATTTTGGAAACTAGCTATGGAACTCAACATATAATAATGAAATCTAACCAACCTCCTATGCCTATTTCATACAATGTCCTCATTGTATGCATGAGCAAGGAAAAAGTAAGATATCACCAGGTGTAACTATCCTAGTTTCAAACGTTCAGTGAAGCTCGCTCCAAAACTTGAAAATTATGCTAATTATTTACACAATCAATGTTGGGTTACCTCCCAACAAGTGCTAAATTTTACGTCAACAGCCAGATGCAATGCAACTCAAGAATCGTGGAGGAAAAGTTTCTCACAAACAAGCCTTGGTCCTAAATTCTCCAAGTAAGGTTTCAGCCTTTAACCATTTACAGTGAATGTTTGGCCTATTTTAGGGTCAAAGATTTCAATGGCCCCGTGTGTGAATGTGTGTGCAATTATGCATGGACCATTCCATTTAAACCTGAGCTTTCTTGTGAAAAGTTGTAATCTAGCATTAAAAAGCCATACTTTTTTATCAGGCTTGAAGATTTTGCAAGAAATTATCTTGTCCTGTAAAGCTTTGGTCCTTTCTTTGTAGATCTTGGCATTTTCATATGTCTCATTACAGATTTCGTCTAGGTCAATCAACTAGAGCCCACATTTTTTATCTGCTTGACCAAGGTTCTTATTGCATTCTCTAATTAGCCAGTAAGCCTTGTGCTCAACTTCAACTGAGAGATGGCAAGTGATATTTATATATTTATTTACATTAATTATGCCTAGCTAATGCTAGTTTAAGAGTGAATTAGGTCACAAAGCATTTAGTTAGGTTAAATTCATCATTTAACTACATTTTGTAAATAATGCATTCTTTTGGATTGTTTGAATATATGCAGGTACCAAGTTTGGAGCAAATTGGAGCCTTGTAGATTGGAAAGTTAAAGTTGAGCTCACTTATGGAAGGAGGCTGAGCCAATTAAGCCCTAGCCCAATTAACCCTACGTCTAGCCTAATTAGGTGCCTAATTTTTCCTAATCCTAGCCTAAATTATCTAACCTATTTCCCAACCTATTTTGACCAACCATGAGCCTATTTATAGACCTCTACATGGCCGGCCAAACCAATTCGTTTAAACCGAAACCCACCTTAATTCACCTTATCCCTTCTACTCGTTAATCCCTTTACCATATCCTCTACCTAGCCGCCACCTTAGGGTTTTTAGAAGACCTTTAGTCGCCACCTAGGTCTCCCTTCTACACCCTTAGATCATCATCCTATGGCCTTAATAAACCCCTTCCTAAATCCTATCCTAAGTCACAACAAAACCTAATTAGTTGGCCTTATCTCTACCATTAAATCCTAGCAACTAACAGATGATCCAAAGAGCCTCCTTAGACCACCACATGGCCAATTATAAGACCACCAAATCCACCTTCTAGATGCCCCCTTTGATTTAATGTACACCCTCCATCATCTCCTCAGTTAGATCCTTGCCATCTTTAGTTTTCCAACAAAAACCAACTAGCCTATCCCTTTATCCTTCCATCCTAACCCTTGATCCTAAACCTAGTCAATCCTAGACCTTCACCTTAGACTTAGAAAACCATATAAATATAGATCCCACACCCCTCCTCCTCTCTTGATGCTCCCTTAGTCTAAAATTAAGTTCTAGTCTCTCACCATCTTCCTCCATTAGAAAAGCTTCTCACCTCCACGCCAACCTCTACATCACCATGTTGTGGCCATCCTCCTCATCTACTCCGGGTCTTCTTCCTCAACTCAAACGCCATTTCAAGGCAGCTGTGGCTACAGACTACACTCCAACATCAGATTTCTCCTCCATATCTCTGTTCTTCTGTTTTTCTAGTTGGTTCTTCTGCAAGTTCTAGTTGTAATAGTGACTCTTATTCTAGTAGAATAAGGTTTTGATTTTAGTTATATTATTTGCAAGTTCCTATTTCTCAACCCTTTCTATATTTGTCTTGTGATTGATTTCCCTCTTCTCACCTCCGTCTCCTTATTCAAAAAAATACAAAAAAAATTAGTTAGTTCATACTATATTTCATGTTTTTGCATCTAGATTAAATAGATTCTCGTGCCTCCCTATGTTCGACCCAGGATTCACCAAAGTTCCGATTATAATTTTGATCCCGTAAAATCGTGCTGCAATAAATGTATATTTTATCCTTCGCGGTTTTCTTCAAGTCAACAGGCTTTTCCAAATACAAGGCGGTAAGGGGACATTCCAATGGGTGTTTTGAATACAATTCGATATTCCTAAAGGGTGATGATAAGGTGTGGAAATTCTGTTTTTAACCCCATACTTGGCGAGGAGATTATGAAAGTGAGACCTCCCATCACTAATAATTGCATGAGGCATCCAAAACCTATCGAAGATGTTTTTCTTCACAAAATCTATCACAACCTTGTGATCATTAATTCTGGTAGGGATGGCCTCCACCCATTTGGACACAGTCTACTGCAACGAGGATATTCTGGTGCCTATAAGAAATAAGGAAAGTGTAGATTCCTACGTGGATGGGGTGAGATATGCGTGACGTAAAAAATGCGGAATTAAAAAGATAACAATCTCAAAAATGAGCAATCACACAATAGGCACAAGTATTTTTTAGGTGGAAACCCAAACCGAGTGAAAACCACCACCTAACCCTCTTGAGTTAGGATTTCCCAAATCCACTAAATCCAATCACTTGAACGAGGGTGACTGAACCTCAATTACAACAACACTACTTAGACCGAGGGTAGTGTACCTCAAAACTCCTCTTCACAAGAAGGATTTTGTCTCGCGAAGGAGACAGGAATTATGTGAATACCCAATACAAATAACAAAGATATATTACAAAACAACCTATAGAGCCAATGGACAACGACGCTCTCGTAAACGCGAAGGGAGAGTGGGTGCACAACTCAGATGAAGCTCTTTGGATGTAGAACTAGGCTTGGAGAGCTAGAGCTTTCTTCTCAAGATCAACAGACAAATTGATATGAAAGTGTGTTGCTTGGTGTATCTTTGCAAGGCAATAGTTCTCCTCTATTTATAGAGGCCTAGAAAGGCTTTGGAAGGCCTTGGAAGGCTTGCATAGCCGTAAGGTGCAAATCCAAGGCAAATCAAGTCGAAATCAATATCAATCGTGACTGTGACAAGGTTATCAGACGTCTTGACTTAAGGTCAGGCGTCTAGGTTGTCGGCTAATTTTAGAGTCAGTCATCTGATCTAGGTAGGTTAAACTTCTTGGACAATGTTGAATCAGACCAGACGTCAAAACAAGTCTTTTAAGATGTCTGGACCTAAGGTTAGACGTCTAATTCTAGACAGGTATCCTTTCTGTTTTTGTCCAGACCTAAACAGGGTTCTAGGTCTAAATGATCAGACAACAGATCGGTCGTCTGCCACAGGATCTGGACGTCTGGAAACTAAGTTAACAACGAGTATAGAATTCCAAGAGAGTACAACGGCTATGAGATCTGACACAGGTGATTTGGCGACTAACGAGGCTCAACGTCTATTTATCAGATGTCTGGGAATCACTACGGACGTCTGGAAACTAATAAATTGTCAGACTAACGTTAACTCTCTAATAATAGGTTGCTAAGGCCAACGGTCGTCTTATTGGCCGTCTGGCAAGGGCATCGGACATCTCCTAAGACGTCTGGACTAAGGTCTGGATGTCTAATTCTAACAGACAAAACCTATTAAGTCCATCCTAGATGTTTTGGACGTCAGATCAAATAGTTAGACATCTTAAAAGTCACTATCAGACGTCAGATTTCCAGATTGGACGTCTGATAAGGTTGTCTGAACCCTATTTTGATTTTCTAAGATCTCTACAAAAAACCTAAGTATCCTAGGGTTTGTGCAAGTGTTCCTAGGACTATTGTTAGGGTACTTTGAGGCTCTTTAACAAGAATCTAAGAAATAAAATAAAGAGCAACAAAAGAAACAAAATATAAAGTACAATAGAAAGGAAAACTATCATATTCTTCATCTCCTTCCTTCTTCAAGCTTTCGCTCCTCGCGAAGCTCCTCTGCCTCTGTCAAGCTCCTCCAATCCGCCATGGATGCGAGCTCGAACTCCGTCTAAACACCTGTCTCTATTTGCAATTTGACCCGAAAACTAGGGTTCAAAAGCAAATGTTAAAAGACAAGTGTTTTGTTATCATCAAAGTAAACGATCGTGATGCTCTAGCATCAACAGAAAGGTCCCATGAAATCAATACCCCATACATCAAAATTTTCAACGATTAGAATGGGGTTAAGGGAAATCATGTTCTTTATTGTCATGTTTCCAATAGTTTGACAAGATGCACATGACAAGGCAAACATATGGACATCTTTAAAAAGCAACAACTAATAGAATCCATATTGTAAAACCTTGGCCATTGACTTTTCCTAGAAAAATGTCCTCCGAAAGTCGAGGAATGACACAAAGTGAGGATACTTTGGATTTCATTTTTCAGGATATGGCAGATAATCTGTTCAGCACAAATCCTGAACGGCTCAGAGTATTCTCAGAAGTTAGCTTGGCTTCTGAATAGAATTTATATTTCTTCTAGCTGGGCCAATCCTCAAGGGTTTGTCCAATAGCCAAGTAATTGGCCAAGTCAGCATAATGGGGGGTCTTGATCTCAAAGACAGTCAAAAGGATCTCATCTGAGAAGGAATCAATGATAGGAATATCTGGATGAGGAGTCTCTACTAGGATTCTAGATAAGTGATCTGCTACCACGTTCTAAGCCCCAACTTTGTCTCTAATTTCAAGATCAAACTCTTAAACAAGAGTATCTATCGAATCAACCGGGATTTGGCATCCTTCTTGGCTAGAAGGTGCCTCAAAGTTGTGTTGTCAGTGTAGACAATGATGTGCAATCCTAAAAGTTAGGCTCTAAACTTCTCCAGTGCAAAAACTACCGTTAACAATTCCTTTTTAGTTGTGGTATAGTTTCTTTCGGTATCATCTAAGATTTTGCTAGCATAGTAGATGACATTGGGTTTCTTCTCAAATCTCTAACCTAAAATAGCACCTATAGCATAAACAGAGGCATCACACATTAATTTAAAGGGTGCTAACCAATTTGGAGGTTGGAAAATGGGTGCTTTAGTGACAAACTATTTAAATGAATTAAAAACCTAAGACAAGACTCGGCAAAATCAAAGGGTTGATCTTTAGAGAGTAAATTGCTCAAAGGCCTTGCAATTTTAGAAAAATCTTTTATGAATCTTTTGTAAAATCCCACATGACCTAGAAATGATCTGACTTGCTTCATCGATGTAGGTGGTAAGAGTCTAGAAATAAAATCTACCTTAGCTTTATTGAATTCAATCCCCCTTTCATAGACCACATGACCAACGACACTACCTTCCCACACCATAAAGTAGCTCTTTTCCCATCTAAGGACTAAATTCACATCAATTCATCTTTGCAAAACCTTTTCAAGACTTTTCCCAAATATATATTTTTTAAAATTTTTTGATGCACAAAAA
Source organism: Thalassia testudinum (assembly GCA_037157565.1). Taxonomy (NCBI): domain Eukaryota; kingdom Viridiplantae; phylum Streptophyta; class Magnoliopsida; order Alismatales; family Hydrocharitaceae; genus Thalassia; species Thalassia testudinum. The sequence goes on from JAZHRO010000031.1 coordinate 156,543,446, forward strand.
TTGAGCAAGAAATCAAGAAGTTATCTTAATCTATGAAAGCTAGTAAAACAAATCAAACAATCATTCACACTCGAAAGAGTTTGCAACAAGAATAAAAACACAAACACTAATCTTTATTGATGAATAGTTCTTACAATTATAATTGAAAGAGAAAACTATGAAAGCAATAAAATAGAAAACAATAAAAAGGAAGAAGATGAAAGAAATCCTCACAACAAAGAGTGCGAAGCGGAGAATGGAGCATTCATGGTGAGGGTGGAGGGTTCCATCGATAGCCTCTGGGATGTAGTCTATGCAAAGAAGAAGCAGAGGAAGAATCTGGAGATGAAGAGGTGCTGCAGGAGATGGAGACAAAGACATCTCGAGGTGGATGATGGTGGAGAAGTGGAGGGATGGTGTGTTAGGGTTTTTAGAGGAAAGGGGGGGAACAACTATGGAAATATGGGAAGGGGGGGAGGTCGTGGACTATGGAAAGGAGAGTTGGGAAGAAGAATGGATGGGGGTTGTGGGGGGATGGGTTAAGGCTTGGTGGCATGGGATTTAGGTCTTTTTATAGAAGTATGGAAGTGTTGTGATTGGTTGGTAGGGGGTGCCTGGGATCAAGGGAGATGGAGGGTGGTGATGAAACTTGGAAGGGTGGATGGCTAGGATGCTAGGGTAGGTTGCGTGGGATAGGGATTAGGCTAGGGTTGATTGTGGCCACATGGTGGAGGGCTAGGATTAATTGGATTAAATGGAGGGCTTGGATAGGAGGCCTATGGTCGTAGGCTAAAGGATAAAGTGGGATAAGCTTTAGGGTTTTACACTAAGGTGGCGTGGGCTTGATGTAGAGGGCTAGGATTGGTGAATTTTAGGATGGAGGGTTGGGATTAATCCTAAGGTGGCATGGCCCTAGAGTTCGAAGGCGAGGTTGGGTGACTAATTAGGTTAGGTGGAAGGTTTAATTAGGTGGCTTAGAAAAAATTAGGTCCATATAGGCTAGGGTTTTAGGTTGAGTGGACCATCTTGCATCTAAATTTACCCAATACACACCTACATAAAATACAACAGAGCCTCATATTAATAATCAAGAAGTATTTAAGCTCAATTATGCAGAACCTAATTCTAAAATGCATGCATGAATTATTTACAAGATGACCTAATTCTAATGCAAGTAATGACTCAAAAACTAATCCTTTTTCAAAGGATTGCCTTCTTCTGTTCCATATATGAGCCTAATCAAGATTGATATGATCATGTATGAATTCATACATCCCAATATATTCAAAGTAAGCCCATATCTTTTAATCCACTACGTACCCCTAAGTAGCAAATTCATGCGATCCCTTTTAGAGATTATGCATCTCCTGAGCCCTAATATACGCATCAACTTTTCAATCTCAATACCAAGGTAGGTGCATTAACTATCGAACTACAAAATATGTCATATTCAAGCAAAAAAACACATATCTATATTTTGTTTAAGGATACATCTTTTCCATGATAATGATAAGAAGAGGTCTTTCCACACCTCCTCATCGAGTCAACTCTTTGACTTAACCAACATAACAACCTTAAATCTTTATTCCCATGCAGAGGATGTGCATTAATAGCATCCATCAAGTAACAATCTCTCGAGAAGATTACCATCTCTTCCTAGACTGGAACAATTAATTGAATATCATAATGATTATTAACGACTTATAGAAGATCTTAATCTAAACCATTTAGATCTTTAATATGTATCATTTGTATATCCAACTTGACCATAGTACTTTCTTCTAAGTATATTGAGGAACCCAAGTAACTACAATAGTATGTCAACGTGATCTAACATTTAAATCTCAATCACTAATCAAGTGATTTCTATTCGGGTTAGCTTTCTAAGGGTACATAACCTTAATAGACTCCCTCCTGCCATCAAAGCCAATTCTGAACTACCTCTTAGACCCATGATGCTAACTTAACATTTAACTACTTTAAGTTAAAGCCTTGATCAACTAAAATGTCAAGCCACCACCTAAGGTATTATACATGATAACAAAATAGTCATGCATTGCATCATATTTTTATGATAAGGACTTCCCTCTTTGCAAACTTGCTCTTCTCTTTAAGAAAACCATTTTCCAACATGAGAAATGTCATTGTTAGCACAATACCAGTGGGAGATTTTGCAAAGAAAACTATGTCAAGTCCCTCCAAGGGCCTTATGAGGGTTGTATGATGTTGGCATTGCATTGTGTAAGGGACATTCTTTAAGGAACTTTTATAAATAGGGGCCTTCTCCCACTTATTCACAATTCTTGCACAATTATTAGATCAAGAAAATCCTAAGGAGAGCATACTATTAAACATCCCATTACTCTAGCTCTCTTGTACTATTCACAAGAGCCCAATTAGCATCCATTGCAACACCCCTTGGGGCCTTCACCACTTTCACTCCTTTAAGCTTGATCATTCATATAAACAGGGAGTACAAAGGAGTATTTCTAGAGCTCATATCTATAAGCGACATTCTTTAACATCTATGTAGCTTGAATTCATCTAGGTTGTTTGAACTCTCTACTTTGATTCTTCTCTTTGAATTGGTGTATTTAATGGTCATGTCCATGGACTTCCTTCTCACCAAGAAGGAAAGAGTTGGAATCAAGAGAAGGCTTACTTTAGTATTACATTTGTTGTTACCTCCAAGCACATGCCTTTTGCTTATGTTATCCTCCTCAACATTAGCCACCATGGGCAAAAGTAGGAAAGAAGATTGTCTAAGTGACTATGTTAAACATTTTTCTTTACCGTAGGTCTGAACATACAAGCCATTTTCTTCAATTACGAAAAGTTTTCTTGCCCTTTGTTGATTCTTTTTCTGGGTAAATATGCAAAAGTATAATACATATCTTGTAAAAGTTGAGCGACATGTGCAAATATTTCAATGCACACATCTAGTAGCCTAGTAGATGAGCACATCCTCAAGCTTGGCTATAATGCGCATCTAGCATCACACTCCTCAATGCAAACACATACCTAGACTTTTTTTAAAAAGATCCAAAATTTCATAGCAAACTAAGGTTCCATTTATTTCATAGGATTGAGCTTCGAGTCCCACGTTTAGCTTCCATAATTCTGGGAGTGGACCATTCCGAGATTAAGTTCACTAATCCAGAATTGTCCAATCTGAGGGGGAGGGGTGGGATTGTACACTCCCTTAGTTTCATGCCTCCCAAGATTGAGTCTTTTCCACACTATCCTACTAATAAATATTCTAACTAATCAAACAGAGAATTAATTCCTCCAATTCCATGATTTGACCTAAAAGTGTAAACAAACATAAAACAACTATAATCCTGAGATTACCTCACAATCCTACCTATATAATTTACAATCCCTCAAAATCAATCCCTCTAAACAAACGATGCCTAAAGGAATATGATTATTCCCCCAACACTATCTTTAGGTGATGTAGAGGTGAGAACTTTAAGCCCAAATTCCTCCTACTAAAGTATGGAATTCTTACCATTCGACGATACCTCGGCTGTGATCTATTTGATATGCTTATCAAGAATCTAGTGCTTAATTTTAGCATCCATCCCTCTGTATGGACTTTGTCGGTTTGAAAGTTAAGAACACATTCTGGCACTCTCGAAAGAAGTCAAAATCATTCCAAGGTCTTCATTGAAAATTGCTGGAACCTCAAAAACTTTAAGCAATGGGCAAGAGGTGGAGTTAAATATTAGGTACTGCTCACATGACAAGTTCTTGTCCCATGTGACCAGTGGCAAATAAATGGCATGTTCCTCCCAATTACCATCTTCTAGGCACAACTCAATTTGGTCATTCTGTGGGCACACTAACACATCAATGCCCCTACTGACGAGTTCCATTCAAAAATCTCACGCATGTTCCTTAATTAGTTTAAGTTAAGTAGCTTCGTTGTCATTATTTCAAACCATATGGACAAGTTTAAGTTAATTAGTCAATTCTACGATATCACGAGATATATGCAATCCTTCGCCCTTTGTCAAGTTACGGAAGCAGGGGATAACGGCAGAGCATAAGTGGGATAAGGCTTCCATTTTCTTTTCTTACGATGTTATTTATTAATAACATATGATACAATGTTGGGGGCGTTAAGAGGGGTACTCGCATACACATGCGCATTGCAAAGGAAGAGGATTGGTGGATGTGCAGCCTTTTGCTTTAGTGGGAGAAGTGGGGACCTTTTTTTTTTTTGTGGTTTTGAATGGGGTTTGATTAGATTCCCACCGACCATCATTTCAATTCCTACTTTATGTCTCTTCCTTGTTAAGGAATCGGGAGGAAGGATTGTGGGCAGTGTTAATAGAGAGGTGCGAAGGTGACGACTTGTAAAGTGTACTTGTTTTGTTGGCATTCCAAAGCCTTTCCTATCTTCTTCCTATGCTCCCACGTATTCCCTCCCTGTACCTCTGGGCAGATCTGTTTTTTCTGCGAGCATTTTGGCGTTCAAGCTCCCATAAACTTTTGATGTCACATGCCCATATCTTTAGACTCATCCTATTGCCGCAGATTTCCTCACAATGTTTCTTGGTTTTACGCTCATGCCCTTCCGCTAATGCGAGCTTAGAAATCAAACATGTATGAACCGATTTAACAAAAGTCAAGGCTAATTAATTAAGACCCAATCAAGATGTTAGGAAATAATAAAAGTAAAGAGCCTTGTCATACAGTTTTGAAAGGCCAGAACAACTCGAAACTAGAGATAGATTCGTGGTTGAGATGATGGAAGTTGAAAATGATATTGGTTTCGAGATTAAGACGTGACGAAGAGAAAAGTCATTTCTTATTGCTTTTTCATCAAAGATAAAAATTTCCCTTTTTTTTTAGGTTAACTCTAATGAGTTTTGACTCTATAGGAGCATATATGTGCAAATATGAACTCGCGAACGTACGTTAATATCAATGGCGTACAAGGACGCATCACAAAAGGGCATTTTTTAAATCTTCTTTTGCTTCTCTCGAATATTCGACTATTAAACAATGAAGCGTATAGGCCTCTCTACCGACGGGTGCAGAGACCCCCATGCATTCTTTTCTTAAGAGAAGCCCCTTTCATCCACATTCAAATATGTTATTAGAATGCCTCCCTCTTTTAACGAAAATCTAGTTGTATATTGAGTTGGTTGGGATCCCCCCTTTTGCTCCAAACACATTTCCACCCTTACCCCTCCTCATAGGTCTATGGGTTGCAACAATCTCTCCTTCTGCTCATTTGTCTCGATCACCTTGATGGCAAGGTATTGGTCGAGGCAATTTGTTGTCATTGGGGTAACGTGGTGGCGGTGTCCAGTTGTGGCTTGGTGCAGCAGCTTCATCTAGCACGGCGTTCCGATCGCAAGCATTGGGTCGCAGCAGTGATCATGTCTAGTTGCGGCAATGATCAAGCATCAAGCTATGCTTGAGGTTTCATTGTCTCACGACCTCCACGTAGGAGGGGACTTTCATAAGTCGTCAAGCATTCATCCCCACTCCTCCCTCTTGTTGTTCGTTGTCGTTTTTGTTGTTAGGGTCACGTTGAAGTTGGACCCATCACAACCGGGTGGATGGTCGACTTTGATCTAACCGTTTATCACCTGTTAATGCGGTTTGTCGACGACTTTGGTGACGCTTTGTCGTATTAAATGCATGGAGAAGGATCATCCTACATCAGAAGTGATATGTTGGGTACTTCTTTTTCGTTTTCTTTCCTTTTTATTTTATTTCTCAGTGTTTGGTTTTGGAGCTTCTCTTGAGGAAGAGATACTTTCCTCCTCTCTGAAAAGCGTTGAGAATATCCTTCTTTCTTACCCTATGAAATTGTGTCCTTGTATCACTTTCATTCCTTAATAAAAATTCTCTTTTCAAAAAAAGAAGAGAAACCCTTTTGATGAAGCATCATTGTGTTTTCAAGAAATGGTTGCAAGTATCAAAATGAAGCATTTGGATCAAGTGAAGTGCAGGGAATACATATAGGTCTCCGACTTGAAGCTCATAAATTTTTGAAAAGTACTCAATATCCTCACACATAATTCCTTATTCATCTCACACACGAGGATTAATTACTTCCAAAAGATAGGGGCTCAATTATAACTACACTACCTAACAAGAAAAGAGCAAAAGAAAAGCACTACCATTGCAACCGGCACACATGCATGCAACCACCACCAAGCAATGATAAAAGAGACTGCAAGTAGGAAAACATAACCCGCATCACTCGTTTAATAAAATATATTGCTATATTTTGATATTAATTAGATGTGTTTTGATTTTTAATTGATTGAAAATTAAAATATATTGGTTGAAAATAAAATACATCAATGTATTTTAATTTTCAATTGATTTTCACTTATACAAAGTGGTTCTTCACCTATGAAAAATGATTTTCACTTAAAAATTAATTTTTCATCTTTAAGTTTAGGATTTAATCTTTAGTATTTAGGATTTAGGGAAACCAATGGTGAAAAATCATTTTCCATAGGTAGAAATCACTTTTTATAAACCTCAAATCCTAAACTTAAACCCTAAATCTTAAACCTGTCGCGACCCACTCCTAGCTCCCTACAAGACCCAAGTGAAATTTCCTACGGGAGGAGGTAAGATTTGCGTGACGTATAAAATGTGGAATTAAAATAAACATTCTCACAAAAATAAGCAATCACACAAAGGCATAAGAGATTTTTAGGTGGAAACCAAAATCGGGTGAAAACCACCACCTAAGTCTCTCGACTTAGGATTTCTCGATCGACCTAGTCGATCAAATTTACTGACCTAGTCAGTTAAATAATGTAACGAGCGAGTGCCCCAGACGTCTTTTAAGACGTCTGGGAGGTGGCCCAGACGTCTGTAAAGACGTCTGGGATCACATCCGGACGTCTGACCAGACGTCCGGGATAGTTTACAGACGTCTGGCGAACAGTTATGCTCGCACGGGATATTCGTCTGCGCGCCTGTGCGCGCAGACCTGCGATCCCGCATCTTCTCTGCGGCTGCAGGCGACTGCGACCGTCTCTCCCTCCTCTCCGCGCGGCGTTAAAAGGGGGAGGGGGCGCGCCTCCCCTCCCGTCTCCACCATCTTCCTCCTTCTCTCCTGCCTGTGCGCGAGAGCGAGCGGACGCGAGGGCGCAGCGGCAGCGGCGGCCGCAGTAGGCGCGGAGGAGCTGCGGCGTGCGAGGGCGGGGCTCTGCCGTGAGGGCGAGCTCGCCGGGAGCGGCTTGGCCGGCCGGCGGAGGGCGCAGGGGGCGCAGAGCGTCGCGGAGAGGGACCTGCTGCGGGCGGAGCAGCGGACGCGCGAGGTGCGACGCGGGCGGCGTCGCGAGCGGAGGCCGAGCGAGGTTCTGATTCTGGAAAAATCTCCAGAATCAGACGTCTGGACTGATATCCAGACGACAAGGTCGACGTCTGTGAGATCATACAGACGTCTGAAAGGTGAGTTCCGCTTTCTCCTTCTTTTTGTCTACTGACCGTACTGAGGAAGGAGGGTTGGCTGTGCGCAGGTGTTCGGATTCGTCATCCTTGCGAATCAGCCGTCTGGAAGTTTTACCAGACGGCGGGAGTGACCTCCAGACGTCCGGAGAGACCATCGGACGTCTGGGATCTAGGAGAGACGTCCCCACAGACTTCTGGACGTCCGGGGAACCAAGCCGAACAGGTAATTCTCTGATCCACCGTTTAAGACGTCTGGAAGGAGTTCCAGACGTCTGATTTTGCACAGTATTGTCTTTCTCGACCCGTTAGGGCCCGTTTGGGCTCCGTTTTCCGCGATTCGAGTTGCGTTCGTTTCAGAATTTATTCCTCTACCCGCCTACAGTAGCTATACACTGTTTTGAGACACTCCTTGTGTTTGATCCTTGTGATAGGACCTCGTTCGGTTGCCATCTTGAGAGTCGCGGAGGCGCGCGGGATTCCCGACCACGCCCCCATTACTCCCGTTGTACCTGGTAGAGTGGTTTTAAGTATTAATAAAATCTGTTAAAGTATGGAACCATAACTAGAACCTAGGGCATTGCATGAATCCTAGGAATGAGAAATATATGGAATGATAGCTCCTAGGTGTTGCATGAATCCTAGGGCCGGAAAACTAGATTGTATGATAGATCCTAGGATATGGCATGAATCCTAGGATGGAAAAACTAGTGGAATGTACATTACTGCAGTCTTGGAAAAATGGAAAGGAATATATAAAGCTGCCTGTAAATTTAATTAACAGCTGCCTGTTATGCATAAAGAATCATGTTGAGATCATGGAATGTGAGAACGAGAATCTGGAAAATGAAACATATGATGTTCTGAGATAAAGAGCTGGAACCCTACGGGGAATTAGGAGTGGAACTCCTGGAAAGAAAAGGAATGGAACTGAGATGTAGTTTGTACTGTCTCTTGGGTACGCAGTACCAAGGGAAGTACCTGTACCTGTTTTAGTGCAGAGTGGGGCCAGCCGCCCCAGGGACCCGGGGTTAGGATTGGCCGCTCTGTACCGACTTGTTGGCCCTCGTGTACGTAGTACCGAGAGCTAGTAGTGTTAGGAGAGTACTAGCTACCCCACGGGCCCCGGGGTTCTGCTAGCCTCCTTCACCGACTTGTTAGGCCCACTAGGGCAAACCAGGGTAGTCAGGCGAGGGTGCGCGGACTGTGGAGGGGCAAGGCCCCGGTTTGGTTACTGTGGAGGGGTTGGACCCCTGTTACTGAGAGGGCTCTGCCCTGGTTCTGTGCTGTGCTTTGGGCGCACCCGTTAACGGAAACGACTGACCGCGTGCCAGTACGTGCTAGCTACCTGTGCGTTTATCGCGCGTGCCGTAGTCACCGTTACGTCTGTCAGTGACCTTGGGGTGGTTGACTGAGGGTAAGATCACCACGGGGGACTCTCCCGGCCAGGAGAGCACCACGTGCTACTTCTACTGTTGGAAAAGACTGCAATCAAGATCGTCCCACGAGGACATTCGAGATCAAGTAAAGGATCTGAGAAGTAAATGAAATAGTGAGAAAAATTGAAAGATGTAAATAAAAGGAAGTAATAGAACATAACAGCTACTGTACACTCTACTGTTGCCTTTAGTTAGTTTGCCACTCTACTCAGCGTTTTGCTGACGTGTTACACTCGTTACCTTTTTCAGGACCAGGTGTTGAGCAGCCAGGGTCGGCGGCTGCAGAGGACGCTGGGCCGAGTAGGGTCCAGTAGAGTTGCCACAGCTTTGTACCTTCTTTTGTTTCTGTTCTAGTGAGTAGTTTTGTTTCCGCTGTACCTTCTTTACCTGCAGTTTTTGTTATATGATAAATGTTGTTTTACTGTTGTGGTGGTGCCTACTGTAGTAGTTTCTTTCCTTACTGCTGTACTTTCTTACTGTTAGTTATATTCATGCTGAATGTGGTTTATTTTACTGTCTTTTGGTTACTTCCTCGTTGGACGACTGGGTCTTGGGATTAGTCGAGTCGGTCCGGTTCTCGTGTCTCGTAGGGACTCGGGAATCGGGTCGTTACAAATAAGATTGACTAAACATCAATACAACAACACTACTTTGAACGAAGGTAGTGTGCCCCAAACCCCTCCTCTTCACAAGGAGTATTTAGTCTCTCGATGGAGATGGAAATTTGCAAAACGAATACCCAACCAAAGATAATAAAGTACAACAATCCTATAGAGCCACAAAACTTAAACCTAGCTACTATAGGAGTTTAGAAACTTCCCTTTGGTTGAAGTGTATCGGCGTGACAACGCAGGTGCGTGAACCATGCGATGGCACCTCGTCGCTCTCATAATCTCAGAGGGAGAGAGGGAGTGCAGCGAAGCTAAAGCTCTTAAGAGTGTGGACAAGGGTTTGGAAAGCAGCACTTCTAGATGATCTTCTACTTCTTTTGACACAAGAAATGTGGAAATGTGTTGCTTAGGTGTGTATATGCAAGGAAAGGGTCCTCCTCTATTTATAGAGGGCCTAGGAAGGCTTTGGAAAGCCTTAGAAGACTTCCATAGCCGTTGGGGTTGAACCCAAGGCAAAACAGGCCGTAATTAGAATCATTTATGATTCTGACAGAGTCATCAGACGTCTGATTCAGGCATCAAACATCTAGAAAACTAGTTTAAGACGTCTGGGAACTAAGTCAAACGTCTGATTTTAGGCAAGTTTCCTTCCTAACTTTGATTAGACCTAAACAGGGTTCCAGTGTATAGCTATCAGACGACATACAAGACGTCTAGAAACCTATTGTACTGCCAGAATGGATTCCCAAGATAGGTTATTGGCTAGAATAATCTGACAAAGGTTATTTTGGCTCACAATGAGGCTCAACGGTCACATATCAGACGTCTGAGGTCCTCTACGGACGTCTGAGGTCCTTTACGGACGTCTGATAGAAGCCTAACGGTTATTTTCCTCAACGTCTACTTGATAGCCAGCGTTCCACTAATTGGACGTCTGGCACAACTATCAGACGTCTAGACTAAGGTCTGATCGTCTGATTTCATCAGACAGAACCTACTAAGTCCAGCCTAAGTTATTGGACGTCTGAGTCAACAGTCAGACGTTTGATTTCCATATTAGACGTCTGATTAGGCTATCAGAACCCTATATTGGTTTTATAAGCTCTCTACAGAAAACCTAAGTATCCTAGGGTTGTACAAGTATTTCTAGAACTACTTTAAGGGTTCCTTAAGGTTCTTTAACAAGTAATCTAAGAAAGATAAAAAGTAGCAAAAGAAATAAAGATAAATTACAAGGAACAAGAAGGGAAACCTATCATATTCTTCATCTCCTTCCTTCTTCAAGCTTTTGCTCCTCACAAAGCTCCTCCTCCTCCGTCAAGCTCCTCCAATCCGCCATGAATGCAAGCTCGAACTCTGTCTAAACACATCTCCATTTGCAATTAACTTGAAAGCTAAGACTTCAAATTCAAATGTTAAATAACACATGTTTTGTTATCATCAAAATAAATGATCGTGGTGCTATAACATCAACACCGAGAATGGCTTGCCTCGATGATCCCCAAGACCCAGTCGTCCAACAAGAAATAACCAAATACCATATTCATTCCACAACCACACGAGTAATATAACTAAGCAGAAAAATATATGACTGAACATAAAGGAAAGGAAACAGCAAACCATTAGTATCTCACATTATACAGAAACTGGTACAGATATAACAGAATATAACTAAGAGCAATAGGTACTCACTACTACAAAACTCTCTATAAAAGAAATAGAAGGAAATTACAGCTGGGCTCGACTGGGCCCAGTGCCCTCAGCAACCGAGAGCGGGTCGCGACAAAATGGTATTAGAGTAAGGTCGTCCCGAGAAATGAACCAAATGGTCTGGAAGTAACCACACTTGTACATGTAACTAGGATAGCCATCACAAAGTATTATCTCGATTATTGCTTCCAAGTTGTATTTCTCTCTGTGATCATGTGTCCCTGACAGTTCGGTCCTTTTCTTTTCGATCTCCATGTAGGAGATGCCTCGTCAGGGAGACCCTGAGGCGGGCCGCGGACGTGGTCGTGGTTGTGGTTGTAAGGGTGGGATCTTTCCAAACGTCCGCCAGCAGTGCAAAAACACAAAATGAGTTTCTGACGTAGTTTAAGACATCTGGGCCTAGTCTCAGACGTGTGATTTTAGTCAGTATGCACGTTTTTTGCCCGTTCGGGGCTCAGACGAAGTCGGATTTACGCAAACGGAGTACCATTTTTTCCGCTCTAATTTCTCTACATGTTAGTGATACTTGTACACTATTTTGAACTTGTCTGATGTGATTTAGTCACTGGTATAGGTTTCCAGCCTGTAGCGTGTTCGAGGCCTGCGGAAACGACTGGATCTGCATTTCAAGCCCCCATTCCTCCCGTGTATCCCGGTAGAGTGGTTTACTTTAATGCTAAGATTTAAATAAGTAAAGTGCATGCTTAGAATAATTTGATTGAACTCTAGGATGTGAAATGAATCCTAGGGCAGAAATGTATGAACATGACTTGAGCTACACTGTTTACATTAATATGCATGTTAAACCCTAATTGCTAGCATGTGTATAGATACTTGATGTGTTGCTTTTCAGTTATTAAAACACAAGCTTCCTGTTATATAAGTGAAAACCGAGATGTGAACAATGAGATTTGAATATTAAGAAACAAAATGAAATGAATACAGTGTATGAACCCTACAGGGAACTAGGAAAAGAACTCCTGTATACAAAAAGAATCTCATATGTAGACCGGAAGTGAGCTGATCCTTGTGTACATTGTACCAATGAGAGCAACTGTTCCTTTAATGCATAGGGGAGCTAGCCACCCTTTCAGGTTGAGACCCAGGGTTAGGCCTAGTTACTCTACACCGACTCCTGCTCAGCCCTCGCATACGTGATACCAAGGTGAGCTACTTAGTGTAAAGAGGGAGCTAGCCGTCCCACGGGGCCCAGGGTTAGGACTAGTTACCCTACACCGACTCTTGTTAGGTCCACTGGGCAAACCGGGATAGTCGGACGAGGGTACGTGGACTGTGGAGGGGTGAGACCCCTGTTCTGTTCTGAGGGGTGAGACCCCTGTTCTAAGAAGGCAAGGCCCTACGCTATTCCATGCTGTACTTTTGGGCGTACCCGCTAAAGAAAACGACTGACCGCGTGCTAGTGCGGGGTAGCTACCTGTGCGCTTATCGCGCATGCCGTAGTCACCGCTATGTCGCGACCGTGACCTCGGGGTGGTAGACCGGGTGTAAGACTACCACGGGGGACTCTCTCGGCCAGGAAAGCACCACACGTACATCCTACATTACAGGAAAAACTACAATTAAGATCGTTCCCTTGAGGAACAGGCAAGATCAAGAACTTTCCCTTAAGGAACAGGCAAGATCAAGAAATGTATGGATCCTTAGTAGAATAAACAAATCAGAAACACTAGTTAAGATAAAAAGAAATGAATGATTAAATAGTTGCTTGCTCTTATGTAAATTGTATGTAAATGGCTTAACTACCACTCTACTCAGTGTTAGCCGACCACAGATTTTACAACCTTGTTCAGGTGAGGGAGTTGAGCAACCAGCGCCACCAACTACAGAGGGAGTTAGGCCCAATCAAGTTCAGCCTTAGCCATAGTTACCTTTCTGTTCCAGAGCGTTCTTTCTGTTGTTGTAGTGAGTACTTTGATATATGTAATACTGTTTCTGTTACGTTTCCGTTCTACTTTCCACTGTTGTAGTTGTAATGGCATGTAATATTGTGACACTTTTTATTTTGTTTCCTTTACTGTCTCTTAGTTATTTCTGCTTAGTTATATTGCATCTGTGGTTGTGGAATATTTTTTGCTTTTAGTTATTTCTCATTGGATGACTGGGTCTTAGAATTAGTCGAGGCGAGTCAATCTCCGATCCTTTAGAGATCTGGGATCTGATCGTAATAAAATATAAACCTTAAATCCTAAATCTTAAATCTATAAATGAAAATTATTTTTCACTTTCTAAATAAAAACTCATTTTTTATTAATTGAAAGTTAAAATATATCAACGTATTTTTATTTTTAACTAATACATTTTAAATTCTAACATATATATTCTGATGAAAAATAAAATACATTTATTAAAAATTAAAATATATTGATATATTTTAACTGAAGAGAAAACTTTCGTTGTAAATATATTTCAACATAAATTTGTTTACTTTGGATAAGAAGAGGGAAAATACGAAAAGCGATGTCCAATCTGCTTTTATACCGGCTAATGTCATCCTATAGTTTTGCGGCATGACGAACGGGCCGAACTTTGCCAACTTTTCAAAACCTGAGGCTTGGACCGGTAGTGACGTCATGTTTGGCACATTGGAAAGGAGTTAAGATGAAAAGGTAACGAGGATGGAAAGAAATGAGATAGGAAAGGTAACTGTAGAAAGTAATAAATAAAATAGTAAAATAAAGGTGAATTTACAAAAGGACCCTTGCATATTAAACGTGTTTACGGACATATGTAATTTATAACAATCATGCTTATATATAACTAAATATATATTTATTAATACGACAACACGGAAGATTAAACTAATTAGTCTGCATCAATGCTTATTAATAGTATAATTTTATCAAAATAAATAAATAAACACATGTTGTAATGTATTTTTCGATGTATAAAGTGAAAGCGGTGATTTTAATAGGTATATTTTAGTTTTCTATTGATTGAAATTATTCTTCATACATAAAAAATTACTTTTTAAGTGAAAAATACTTCTCATATGTTAAAAATATATTACTGAAAAATCATTTTACACAGGTAAAAAGGTAAAATACATCGATGTATTTTCATTTTCAAACGGTAAATTTTGATTTTTAATCATTATATTTTAATTTTCGATCAGTTGAAAATCATTTCCAACCGATGTGTTTTGATTTTAAGTCGATATGTTTGATTTTCAACCGGTGGATTTTATTTTCAACCATTGTATTTTTATTTTGAATCGGTTGATTTTGATTTTCAACTGATGCATTTAGATTTCTTCTTTATGTGTTTCCTTACTAGAATCCTATAATTTTTTATATATATCTTATAATTAATGAACTAAAAATATTAATTATAAAAATATAGTAATATGTATAAGTGATATTAGTTTTTTTAATTTATCCAAGCAGAATGGCATTATATTAAAGTAGATTATAAAATATATTTTTTAACGTAATATTCATAGTTGACAAATGAAAGGGTATTTTAGTCGATCCTACTTCCACTAAGGAAAGGAATTGAGATACCTTGGCCCACAAAAACGGAATCTCATTTCCTTGAGAGGAGAGACTTGCACCTCCCGATGGAATCTTGATTAATTCCAGGTCCTTGGCATTCTCTAGACAAAGGAAAGGAACCGAAGGGAGAACTGGCTTTCCATTCCCTCACCAATTGCCAAATATGTTGTAAAAATCAGGGGCTCAGGTTCGTATGGGGTTGGGAAATTAGGGGAGGGTGTGGGTACTGTTAAGCATAGCATCTAATTTGTTTTTCCAATCAAAGTTTGTTGAAAGCAGTAATTAACCGAACCAAAAACTGAGGAGCAAAGCAATACCGCGCAAAGGTTACCTCGTGGGCTGTTTGCTCCATCCAACGTCACAGCAGTATAGACGACCTTGAAAAGCTCAATTTCCATCCACCCTTGGAACAACGAACCAACAAGGAATATGTTATGTTAAAGCTTTTTTTGTTTTATCTGATACAATTTTCTCAATGGGATGACTGCCATTTCTATTGCATTCTGACATATTCTGCCTCCAGTCCAAGGAGTTAGTTGTAAGTATGTTCTGAGTGGTAAAGATAGGTAATTGTCTATGCCACTCTAAGTATTTTCTGCAATTGGAATCAAAATTCCATGTTTACAAATGAAATTCAAAAACTTAAACACCACAGCAGAAACTTTAATGCAGCCATAGAAGACGTCACCAGAGTCTCCAAATTGGAATACTAACTGCCGCCAAAAATTGAGCTTAGCTGTCTGCAAGGGCATGGTTGGGTTGTGACGGATTCACATCCTTTACTTTCAGTGGGAAGGGGTGTTCGTTGAAATCTAACCTTACAAGTACCTAAGGGGCATATGATGTGAGAAACATATCTTCCATAATTTACCAATAAGGAGTGGATTATCAAAAAAAGAAAAAAAAAACTTAACCAGCCAGTTCCGACCACCCATCTGGTAGGCTTTTGCGTATCAGCAAAATTTGACTGAAGGTAAGTGCAGGAATGACAAGCCCTTAACAAATGGGTCCTAATTTAAATAAATCAAAAACTAATGTGTTTGGATGAGCTTCGGTGCAAAGATCCGACTTCTTTCCAGGTGCTTTGGGCCCATATCCAATCCTGGCCCAACAAGGATTATGGCGAGCAAGGCTCGTCTGCAGTGGTATTAAATTTAATTGCCTTCTTTTTTATGGAATTTTTGTACTTTAATTGTTCTAAAACATAGTAAGTATAGGTGGCTCTAATATGTTCAAAATAGCGGCCCATTATAGAAAATCATGGCCCAACATGAACAATACTTTAATGAGCTTGGATTGGCCCACACATGACTTTGGCAACTTTGGACCAAGTTGTAACAATATGCCCTCCCTCCATCTTCTTTTTGCCTCCTCCTCTCCATAGATCCTTGCTCGTCGATACCTCCAGTCGTTGCTATGTTCTCTTCCACCCTTTCTCATACATGATCATTGCACCCTTGTTAGTTGCGTCGTTGTTGCTCGTCGAGTGCGACACTGGTGTGGATTGGGAGCTTGTACGGGGCTGCCATTGTCTGGTGTGGTGAAGGGAGGGGTCGTGCTCGCTACAGCGATGGAGTTGGTGGTGCCGGCCGGTGTACCTGGAGCTTTGGTAGTAGAGGATTCTCTGGACTTCTTTTGGCATTTGGGATCACATGTGACCTCGTACCTACCGCGACCAAAACTTCCCAATCTTGTTGAGATTCGATTTCTATTGGTTTTCTCGTTAGTGTGGATCATGAAGATCGTCGGGATTCCTCCTCGATGGCACTATCGTTCTTATGAGCGTGGAGTTACTACTCTTTCAAGCCATGCGGGAGCACGGGCAAATCCCCTACTTGGGATGCTTTCTTTGTGTTTTCTTAATCTTCTATTTTTATTTTCTTTGTACTTTTGTTGCCTCCATGGTTATGGAGTTCCCCCCATTGATGCGAAGAGAAACTTTCCCCTCTTTGCGAGGGCGATCGGATTTGCCTTACTCCCCTTTCCCATTTCAGGCTGCATCCCTTTGTATTGGTTCTTCCCTAGTTAATGAAATGCTTAACTTTCAAAAAAATAAAATAAAATAAAAAAGTTGTAACAATTTGCAATCCCTGATTTCAGAGTAATCACCTCATAAGGCCTAAAATGATAAACTTTTGCCTTCAAAGTTTTTTTTAAAAAATAAACTCAAAATTTTGTGGCTTGCACTATCCTTCTTGTGGTAAAAGTTGATGGTCCTCTGATTTTTGTTTAGATGCTACTTGTGCCTATGAAATTCCTATCACAATTGCATTATTTGTTATGTATCTTGTATCACTTTATTTTTTGTTTCAAATTTCATTTGATTTGAAGATTCCTATCCTTCTCATCAAAAGAGGTTCTTTGCAATATTTTGACAGTTAAAAATGTGACATTTTTGATAGATGAGGTAAGATTATCAAATTGACTCGAAACTCTATATAATTTTTAGTTGTATTAGAATAGTAACATTATCAAAGTTATTTTCGTTATATGTGATCTATAGACAAAGTTAAAAGCATCAGTATACATGCATGTATATGTACTAATGCATTTTAAGCTATCCATTAAGCCTAAGGTTCAAATGACTTATTTCAACCAAACTCGCTCAAACTCGTGTAGAGTCTCCAATAAGAAATCCAATCATATAGATTGAAAAGTTTGTTATGTGATTAGGTTGTGTAAGGGTTTAAAATTTATTAGCCAATCAAAGTTACAATAAACCTGTGATGGCCGTTAATAATGAAAAAATTCTATCGTGTTGGCACCAACAAATAAAGTTAAGAGGGGCCTCTTGGCAAGAGGATTTGATTTTGGGATCACCTTATCTCAAGGAGTTTTGTGGTGAAAGGGGTGGATTAACAATTTCACAACTTCAAAAAAAGAAAAAAGGAGTGATAAGGGAGAGGATAAACCCCCCCATCCCCTAACCATTTTCTCATCCCATCAACCTCCTCAAAGAGCCAACACCACCCTCCTCACCATCCCTCACCCTCACATCTTTCTGCCATCATCGGCAAGCTGCCACCATTGGTAAACCATCCAGTTGTAGCTGCGTGCTACTGCTAATGCTTGCTTTGCTGCTACCGCTGTTGCATTTGCTGCTACTATTCTGATTGGTGTTTGACGCGAAGAAAAGCGTGATTTGTAATTAGGGTTTTTTTTTAATCACTGTAACACACTAATTCACAGCCGCTTTTATAATTTATAAACCTAAATAGTGGTAGTATCTAAGGTCGTCCAAGGAGGTAGAAATGCACTTTTAAAAACTCTTGCTTGACAAAAAGGAAATCAACTTTCTTTTTAGAAATTTTGAATATAATTTTTTTTTGTATTTTGAAGTAACAGGCAAATACGCAATTGAAAGCGAAAAAACGAATACACCTAAATTGCTAATCCTAACACCAAATTGACAAGATAATCTTCTCTCTAAACTCACCCTAAGTACATGGAGACCTAGGGTAATTAATGACAGAGAGTGAAAAAAATGGTAGAACACTTCGCTAAAAGAGATGCAACAAGAATGAAAAGAAGACAACTTTAATTGAGAAAATTGTTTTACAAAAAGAAAGCTAAAGGAATGCTTCTACTCTAACAAATGAAAATAAAAGAAAATAAAAATCCTCCTGTGATGATGTTGGTGAAGAAGAGAGAGAGGCTTCTTGCTCCAAGCTCAGTTGCTCCTGGTCTTGAAAAGTTCTCCTCCTTCCTTGAATAGCTCCTCCAGAATAGTGTCTTCCTTGGCAAGCCCTAGAGGGGGCGTGCTCTTGCTCCTCCAAGGGGGATGATTCCCACCCACAAGACCTCCTCTTAGGGTGGGTGTGTACCCTAGGTCTTCTCCTCTGCCTGGACGTACTCCTGGTAGTGTTGCTCCTTGGCTTGGACTAAGAAAGAAGGGAAGAAGAAGAAGGCACCAAGGAGACAAGTGATAGCCACCTTAATCTTCTTCTCTCCTCTCCTTCCTATGGCCGAATATAGGTCTATCTAAGTGGGAATTAATGTAGCCAAAGGATGGTCATTAATGGTGGTGGTAGAGGGTATATATAGGAATGGTGATAGAGGTGTAGGTGTAGGTGAGGTGTAGGGTTAGGATGGGCTTATGAGAGTGGTTAGATGATCCTAGGGCTAGGGTTATCTGGCGCCAAGGGAGAAGGTGTGTAGGTGGTAGTTATGTTGGTGGAGAGACACCATTAATGGCGCCAACCATAGGAGGGTTAAGGTGTTGGTGGTTGGGTTGAAGAATGGAAGGCTAGGATGAAGTTGTAAAGTGGATGGCGGGTGGATGTGTGGTTGTAAGTTGGTGACGGGAAACGTTCTCGCACGTTTTGAAAGTCGTCGGAATCGTAGTATAGTCGCGCAAAAACTGTTCGTCAAAAAATTATTTTCTAAAGATAACGAGACTTGAGTCCCGGTCGTTCGTCTCTGGGAGACGTTGCTTTTACTTTTGAAATCGATCTTACTCTAGTTTGTTTAGAATTGCATGTCGGTTTGGTGAAAACTCGCTCTCCGCATATTTGCCTTGTTTGGTGGCTCTCAGTATTTTGCACATAAATGCATACGCAGGAACCGAGAGTGGAAGCTATGCCTAATCTCTGAGTATCATCACCTAATTATCTAGGATTCCAGATTCCTTGCACTAATCTTAGAGCACCAGTACACTCTACTCTCATCTCACACTATTTGGTGGATTTTTGGAAGAAAATCTGCTTAACTCCCAAAACACTGTCTAGGGGTTCAGGAAAAGAAGCACTGCTTCTTCTCGACAGACTGAAGACGTTTATCAGCCTTCACCATGAATCCACTGCAAATTCTACATGTGTGTGAAAAGTTGTACTGGATTCCAGATTACAGGAATCGACCAGAGGATAAAATCCCTAATGCATTCTCTTAACAAATAATCTTATTCGTGAATGCAATATGTATATATGCTATGAACAATTAACCTCGTATAATTTGTACTTCATGAAATTCTCGTATCGGGTTACATTCAGCTTGACCCTAAATTTAGAACAAAAGGTGAGCGGGTGAGTCGGAAGTGGCTGTTGCGAACGATTTCTAGCTCCAATGCAAGCATTGGAGGTGGAGTCGATTGTTCTTTTATTTAAGGTCCTAAAGTACATTTTACATGTAGCTCCGAGGTTTTCCTAAGTGTTGGCAAAAAAATTTTTCAGTTTTGTTGTATCTACCCCCCATGCCTAAGTTTTTGCATGTCCTCATGCATGAATGTAAAAGAAAATAAATACTGCAGAGGATGAGTGGGTAGAAATCACCTGTAATTACTCCTGAAATTATATTTAGCACTAGCCAACCTGTTAATATGCAATGTACAAAAGGGAAATATGCTAAAAATATGCTATGTATAAAAATGGTTATGTATAGATGATGGTGAAATGTGGAGTGAATGGTATCTATATGTGCTGAGTTTAACGCCTCCAGTTAGACGAAAACTCAATCAGATGTGTCATTTCTAGCATAGGAGCCGGTTAAGATTAAGAGAAAGATATGCTCGTATGCTCCCAGAATTAGTGGTCCGGAGATGCGAACCAGCTGATTGTGCACCCCTACTCCAAAAAGTCTAGCTATAAGAAAGTGTGGAGTGGTGGTGGAAAATAGAGGATAATCAAAGGGGGGATCATGATGTTGATTCAGCTGCTTTATCATGTCCCACAATTCAGCAGGAAGTTGTCGAGGGAGTAGATCAAAATATATCTCAGAACCAGAATCTAAGTCATAGGGATCCTCATAATGATAATTGACATCAAAGATCACGCCCTTTCCATGCTCTGGATCATATGGGGGTATCCATGAAAGTAGAAGATTAGTGGGCAGGTCACTAAAATCCTCGTCAAAAATTACTTCATCCTCATCAGTACTCATCTTTGATTCATCGGAGGCTGACTCTTCAAGCTCGAGGTCGAGGCATTGACTAGAATGATAGGTGCGTCCCCAGCTCATTCTGCTCAAAGCCTCATCCTCATATGCATTGGGTTCCTCAGTAATTCCTGCCTTAGGTGGCATATTTATTTCTTCGTTTAAGTCATCCATAGCTACTTTTGGTCTTCGGATGTCAGGATCAGGGATAGAAAGTGTCATCTCAAAATCTCTAGCATCCGAAGTAGGTAGGTAGGTGAAAGAAGAAGAGTACAGATCAGAAGATGTTGGCTCTAGCATAGGTTCACCAACAATGGGAAGTGGCCTAGATTGATCAGTAGTGCCGCATGCAATGTTTGCCTCAAGATCCATGTCCTCAACTGGATCTACTTCCCTTATCTCAGTTGGGTTATCTAACCTGAGAGGTGTCTCACAGGATTTAGGATAATCTGAATGCAGCTCAGTCCTGGAGATATCAGTCCTTTCCTCCTCAATTTCAGATGAACCCATTCGGCATACTTCCTGCTCTTGTCTCATATCCACGCTAGGTTCTTCTTCTCCTGAATGATTTTCCAGCATCTACTCCTGAGAATCTTCTGTGTGTCCTTCCAGCGTAGTCATTTCAGATTCTTCGAGGTCTTCAAGGCTATTTTCCACTTGATATCTCAAAAGTAGTAGTTCTTGAGTTTCTTGATTTTGTCTCATTAGCCTTGTTATTTCTGTTGTTTCCCAAAGGAGCTCCATCACAGCTTGTTGATGCGGAACCCAGCTTTGTCTTTAGTTCGACTCAATGATAGCCTGGATTTCGTGTAGATAGGATGCGGCCTTTTCCTTAGCGCTCGCTATAGCTCTCTGTATTCTATAATGCGGCCGCATATGCACCGGTAGCTCTTCAGGGGTTCCAGGGGTTGAATTAGGTCTACCCATGTTCCTTGGATGAGAAGCAGGAGTATGAAATCCATATCCTGGGTTATAAGATGCGGTCCTTTGAGGGACCGACTGGTATGGGTCATAATATCTAGGGTTAGGATATGGGTTAATCATTTCGGTAACCCGAGGAGAAGGATCAGGCGAAGCGAAAAGTTGTCTTCGCCACCTTGGGTTCTCATCCCAAGGCTGAGCTGATTCAGTGACCCGGGCTCTCAGATAAGCTCATGGGTCCAGCTCTTCTGGATCCTGATTAGGTCCAGATCAGTGTTAGCCATCGCGGCTTAGCAGATAGAAGAAGTGACTCGCCTCCTTGAGAGCGGCTCCCAAGGTCCAATCAGTTGAGATCTAAGCGACCTCCTTCCTTGCATACACCACCCAACCCCTGGGTTGGTGTAGCCAAGCAAGACAAGGCTAAGGTCCTATCAATCAAATGGTTCTTATGGATCAGGTGACCAGACTTTTCGTTAGAAATTTGAATTCCTAAAGATAAGTTTGTCGTTCAACCGACTGAAAGTAATTCCCGCCTCTCAAGCTAACCCAGCCAGTCTGGTTATGGGGGGACTAAGGGGAAGGTTCTTCCTTTGGCTTACGCCTCCGGTTCCGTTCGTTTGACACTACCCCGTAGACTTAGTCACCAGGTTTGGCAAGAGAGATTAAAAACAGCCAATAGTATGACAACGAACTCGGGTTGGTTTCATGCTTTAAAATTAGATTTAACCCATTTTCTTCAGTAGGGTTTGTGGTGAGTGGCTCACAAGGTGACCAAGCTCACCAGCTAACTAGACTTGATCAAGTCTAGGTTAGCCCAAAGTGTGGTCTCTAGTTGTAATCTTAAATATTCAACCTAAGTTGCATGCACTTCTAGGGTTTTTCTTTTTCCATTTCAACAGTCCACAAAAGTACTGTTTGTTCTCTGATAATAACTGGAATCCAATTAATTTCAAATTTTGCAAGTAAATTCCTTTTTCAATTAGCTTTCCAGAGAATATTTTTTTGGAATTTTTACTATTTCAACCAAATTTTTAGGGAATTTTGACTCCTGATCGGTTTTCCACTTTGAAACAGTATCAAATGAAGTTTAAAAATTCAAAAAAAATATGGAAAATAAATCCAATGAGATCAGCTTTCAAACCCCACAATTTTTAGTCAAAACAAATACGTGGATTGCTTGGAATCGCTTTTTAAAATTTGAAAAATTTTGAATCTGGGGCAGTCTAATCCCCGTGCACTTCGCGACTTTTTAAAAATTGTATACTTGGAATTTTTTCAAAATAATGGTGGCGTTCGAAAGGTCGTTTGAAAACGAAGGTTTAACCCAAATTTTAGAATTTTTTGCTTGATAATTTTCCAGCAATTGAATTTTTAAATCAAGTTTGAAATCTAGCCGAAAATTAGAAGATGATAGAAAAGCTCTTTAAAGATGTTTGAATTGAAATATAAGCTTTCCACCAAAAAGTTTTTTTTTTTTTTCAAAACTTTTGCATGTTTTATTTTTCAAAAAGAATTTTTCAAAAGATTTAAAGAAAATATCTTTTTTTTTTCCTTCTCGAACTAACCTAAGATTCAAAAAGGAAACCTAATCTAGATTTTTTTTTGAAAATTTTTTTCTTTTTGATTTTTCTTTTCTTTTCTTTCACGAAAATGGCTAAAATATTTTTTTTTCACAAAGAATTTTTCAAGGAAATTGCAAAAAGTAAATTAAATCTAAAAATGAAATGATGTGCACCTTGATTTGTTTTCCGCGCTCGTTGTGTGAGTAGATCCCATTTTTCTCCCGTTTTTCCTGCACATCAAAAACAAAGTGGAGAGAAATTTGTCAGTGATAGTTTCAAAGATCGAAATCATAGAAAATGACGTTGCCTCCCCGGCAACGGCGCCATTTGACGGGAAATGTTCTCGCACATTTTGAAAGTCATCGAAATCGTAGTATAATCACGCAAAAACTGTTCGTCAAAGAATTATTTTCTAAAGATAACGAGACTTGAGTCCCGGTCGTTCGTCTCTGAGAGACTTTGCTTTTACTTTTGAAATCAATCTTACTCTAGTTTGTTTAGAATCGCATGTCGGTTCGTGATTATTACGTATTTAGGTATGACATGCTTAGTTGCAAGAATATTAGGAATTGGAAACAGGCAACTTGAATCACACAAAAAGAATGACAATTATTAAGCTCATGGTGATTTCAAACATATAGAGACAAATATATATATAAAAGCATTTTTCATTCATTCAGCGGGAGAGTTGTTTGCAATATGAAATGTAGAGAAAAGCTTGTACATAAATGCTTGAAAATTAAACCTAGCTACCAGAAAATGATCGCATACAAGAATCTATGGGGGGATTTCACATGCATCATTGGGGGAGAAATAAGACTACACTACTAATTAGTAAATAAAAGCAATAAAATTATAAAGAGCATGAATTAAATCTAGAAGAATGAAAGGGCATTCAGGTGTGGTCCCCGATGGCCTTGAAGTGGTCAAGAGGAGAATGAGGGGTGGCCAATGTAGCTTAGGCCGACCCTTGGAGAGAGGTAGGGTTGATCCAGCATCCCGGCATGGTGTCCTCCATGATGGTGGTGAGCTCGTGGAGGTGGAATATCTAACCTAAGTGAAGGTGGGCGTGTATGGAGCTAATGAGGTGAGTGGTGCCAATGAAACCAAGGGATGTGAATGGGTGCCAATGGCCACCCCTTAGGTCTTTTTATAGACCTAAGGGAAGCTCTTTAGAGAATTATGGAATTATCTAGAGAGGCCTATGGTGGGAGCTCGTGGGAGAGTGAGAGAGAGAGGATGGATGGTGGTTTTTAAATCCACCAAATGTGGATCTAAAAATTGAATGGCTCTTGGTTGCTAATTTTGGCAACGAAGGCAACCACACATGGTAGAGAGTTCTAGAGAACTCTAGGCTAGGTATTTCGTGTGGATGGTGTGTGTGGGTGTGTGTGGGTCGAAACTTAGGTGGTTTGGTTGATTAGGTTAGGTTTTAGTGGGTTTAGGTCAAGGTATGTCCCAAATTAGGTTTATAAACCCTAATTCACTAAGGTAGAGTACAATTAAACTTAATAAAAGTTTAATTGGGTGTGTGAAAACTTAACTGTGAGTAAAATGACTCAATTAATTTAGGTCTAGGTCAATTCGACTCTCACTGAGTCCAATTA
The DNA here is from genome assembly GCA_037157565.1 of Thalassia testudinum. NCBI lineage: Eukaryota > Viridiplantae > Streptophyta > Magnoliopsida > Alismatales > Hydrocharitaceae > Thalassia > Thalassia testudinum. The sequence goes on from JAZHRO010000031.1 coordinate 156,568,089, forward strand.
GACAGTGTGTGCTGAGATCAGGGCTCAATTGGACTCAATGAGTCCAATTGAATAGGTTGATGGAATTAACTAAGATCCAAGTCAATTAGGTTTAGTGAGGACCTAATTAGGTCCTTAGGGAGGTCTAGAGGTGATGTACTAGGGTTAGGGCACATTAATTTAGGTTCCTATGGGGTTGGAATTGGGTTTAGGGACCTAGAGATCCAAGATCAAGGCTTAAATCTCAAAACAGGAACTGGAGAGTAATATCAGACGTCTAATAATAGTGTCAGACATCTTATACTCAAAAATCAGAAGTCCAGACTTGTCTTTTGGACATCCAATCAAAGTCAGGAGAGATTTTGGGTTCTGTTTTTGGTATTCTGCAGAAATTGGACGTCTGACAAAGTGTCTGGACGTCTAATAACACTACAGAAGTGGGTTTGAGGTGTGCGGGAGATGGCTAAGGGTCTTGGACGTCCTATAACTTATCTGGACGTCCAGATAAGGGTTGGAACTAGGGTTTTAGGACTTCCTACGGTGTTGTGACCTAATCTAAGGGTGGCTAAGGCTTGGGAAAGTCTCTAGGCTATCCTAGGGCTAGGATGGACCTAAGCTCTTCAGATTTTACTGCTTTATTCCTACTTAATAGAATAGAAAACATTTAACCCCCTTACATTATTGTTCCTACATCTAAACTAAGTCTTCTGCTCCAGCTCTGCTACAACTCCCATTATTCTTAATCCAACTTCAGATCCTGCTCTAGATCCAGCTCCAGATCTGCTTATTGCCTGCAATCGACATAATGCACTTCATCAGCACATTATAACATTATTTTATGCATAGCTAAAGAAGAGCAGTAAAGATGCAGATAATGCTTTTGCATGCATGAATTTTCCTAACTGATGCTAAGTTCTAGCTTAATCTAGGTTAATCAAGACCTATGATTACCGCGCAATCAGTTGGCTCCAACTCACAAGTTGGTTAGCTGGGTTTTTGGCGCCAAGTATAAGAGGGTTAGGATGGGGTTTGTGGGTTAAGGGTTGGCGACAACGCTTGGTGGGCTACGATTAGGTTGGGTGGGTAGTTAAAGGTGGTTATGGGAATCCGAGGGTGTAGGATGGTTGGCGCCATTCTTAGGGATGCAAAGGGGGGTATTTATGGGTGGAAGGGCACCTAAAAGGTGGCGCCAAAATGAAGAGAAGCCTCCTTTTTGGCACCCCCAAGGAGGGTTCTAAAAGGGGGGTTATGTGTAGGGTAGGGATGTCTTTGTAGGGTAGGTGTACGGCTAGGATGTGAAGGTTTTGGAAGGAAAAGTGGAGCCAACTTTAAGGGTGGTTGTAGGTGGTTTTAGCGCCACTTTTGTGGTGTCTCTTGGTGGGGGTTGAAGGGTGGTGAAGGAGTTGGCACCAAAATGGGTTTAGGACTAGGAGCTTAGGTGGACTAGGTTTAGGGCTATTTGGTGGAGCTTGTTAGGTGATGAGGTGGCATTAGGTTGTAGGATGTGGAAGGCCAATGGGAGCTGAGATGTAGCTAAGTTAAGCTAGCTAAGCTCGCCTAGCTAGTAGTTGAGTAGAGGAGGAGGTGGGATGGAGCTAGGATTTAGGGAAGAGGAGCTAAGGAAAGAATGCCTGGAGCTGAACTGGAGCTGGTAGCTGCTGAAGGGAGCTGCAGGGAGCTACTCTAGCTGGCTTAGCTTGCTAGTTTTCTGCTAGCTGCTAAGCCAAGCTAAAGTGAGCTGGCTTCTACTGAAATATGTTGAGGTGAGCTAGGTCCGATCTTCCCGAGGAGGACCTAGCTAACTGGAGTAGCTAAGGTAGCTTAGCTCAAACAGGTTGACCTAAGTGGAGTCCCCGGTAGCTGGACTTGAGCTAGTCTAAGCTTTGTGAAGTCATCTTCAGCTGACTTGAGTTGAGTGCAGTTGGAAGTAGCAGGACCTGAGCAGAGGTGAACTCCTGTCAACTTAGTTGAGCTAGCTAGAACTCCCAGTGAACTAAATGGAGCTAAGGTGAGCTAGACTTAACTAAGTTGAGCAGAATCTGAGTTGACTTGAGCTAGGATAAGCTAAGATGAGCTAATCTGAGCTACCATTCAGCTAAGATGAGCTGAATGAAGCTTAATGGAGCTAACCCTAACCCAAGTGAGCTTGTATCCAGCTATGATGAGCTGGCATTGGCTGAGTCCCAGCTGGAATGAGCTTCCTCTTCACCAGTTGCCTTCATGAGTGCTAGGGTTTTAGAGATCTATTAATCTATTTGTCCCTAACACTCAAACAAACGTATCAAAAATACAATAAAAAATGCAATGCATGCCTAACACAATTGATGCCTAAATGAAGGCCAAAAACCCATTTGCAAAGTTAAAATCTTAAAAGCTAGGCTTGTTTTAGGGCATAACAATGATGATAAACTGGCGTTTATCAGTGTTGTTGTTGCCCTTGTAGCGGTTGTTGCTGCTGTCGCACTTGGTGCCACTGCTATCGCCATTGCAGCTGATGCTATTGCTGTTTTTGTTGTTGCAGCTGCTATGGAGGGGTCAATGCGAGCTTGAGGAGCGAGGATCGAGGGTATCAAAACTTCGATTGAGAGTAACCCGACCTGAAATCCCTAATTTTGTGTTGCCCTAAATTTTGGAACTTCTAGTTCCCTTGTGTTGAGGGGTAAATTAAGATTATATTGGCGACTTTGTTGGTGCTAGGAGGATGTATGGACTGCCACCTTTGAGGGAGGAGCATTACAACTATGAAACTTCGTTTAGTGGTATCGATCGAGAGACCTAAGGTAGGGACTCTTCATCCTCTTCGTGTACTGTTGCAGTCGAAAATCATCGTATTCAGGAAAATATCGCATTATAGCATAACAACGAAAAGCAATACGACATTTAAATTAAAAATGCTTGAAAAATCATGAGTTCTGAGGTCATTCGCAGGGAGCAAGTGTAACAAATCAATCCACTAATCACAATAATCAGAAATAATAATGCAAGTGAATCAGATGATAAAAAAATGATAATCCTCAACCATTGTTAGTCGTCGGAGGCCAAGGTCAGATGCCCTAAATGTTCAAACCCTCAGCACCTTCCAAAAATTTGCCTAACTGTTAGGCAAAGGCACAAATCTCGAGGAGAAATAGTACAAAACCACCCCCCTCCCCCCTCAAATTTTCTTCTTTCTCTTTCTCAGATCCGGGCATAAGTATACAAGTAAATAGTAAATGGGTAATCAGGTCGAGGTGTCTAGGCCTGTGTGTGTGGGATCGCGAGCAAGGGTACATGGGCATGTGCGGAGGAGAGGAACCCCACCCTGTACCAGCGCAAAAAAAATATATGCAAGATTTGATTTTAAAATTCCCTAATGTGGGATTAATCGAGAGCTTACTTCGTGAGGTGAAGCCATAAGATTCCTTCACGAATTGCTGCTGCTGCTTTGTTGCTGTGCTCAATTGGAGGTACAGCTGCCTTCGCAAGGTGAAGCCATAGCTGTAGGATGCGGAGCCAAGGTCGGAGGTGGATGGATTGCGGTGGGCAGAGACGGAGAATCAATGGCAATAGTGGAGCTCCAGTCACAACCTGAAACACTCAATACGGCCTTACAGCCCAATTAGAACAGTTAGGAAGAATCACCAGAGTACGGCAAGTGCGATGGTGATGTTTATTGTGAGTTTGCAACCGTGTGGTGATCGGCCAGTGTCAGAGAAGGCAACGAAGAGCGAGGGTGATCGGTGAAAGAGCGATCTTTGTTCTCGTTGAAAACTTTAACATAAAATGATGTGTCGTTGTATTTAATCGCGTGGTAGAAAATCTCTTTTCAAAACATTTTAATTATCAAAATCTAACCACGAATAGTTAGGTCGTCTCTACAGGGAGGAATTAGCCTATTTAAACTAATGCGTTGTGCTTCGTTTATTCGGGAATCTCAATGTGTATGCATACTAACTGGTGCACGTGTTCTCAACATGATTTCTTACTTCAACTAATTAATCAAGAATACAAGGGTGCATATACAAAATCACCACTATATAATATCATGTAAAATAATGATCTTAATACTGGTAAACACCGGAAATACTAATTTCTCGAATATAGTTTGTTTACCATAATATATAAGATATGCATTAAATCATTCATGAGAGATATGCATATGCAGGCAATTTTGATTAAATAGAAGGATAGCTATGCAAATTCACCTCAATAATTTAATTCATTAAATAAATAAACAGTGTTCCTCCGCAATGGCACGATTGGTAATTTTTAATGCGAAGGAAAACAGAGTGTTTTCCTTCTCTCTTCTCTGCGCGCGTGGAGGAGGTGTCTTCTGCCGACCTGTAAACGATGGAGGCACGCCGGAGGACAGGCATCGTAACAAAGGTGGCGCAGCGGCCGATGGTGGATGGCGGCGGCCGGACGGTGGAGGTGCGTTGCTGGAATTTGGTTCTGCCGCACGGTGTGCGCGCGGCCTGTGGCGTGCCTGCTGCTGCGCACTGCGCTCGCGCGCCCACAAGGCGCTGGTGGTGGTCCTTTGCAGCGCCTGCAAGGCGTGGCTGTGGACCTGCGGGCTTGAAGGGGTGCCTGCAGGCAGAAGGTACAAAGGGCGATGAGCGTGCTTGCAGAGGGCGCGCAAGGCGCTGGAGGTGGAATGCGATGGTGCGGGCGTTTGCAAGCGGTCTAGCAGGGTGCTGGTGCAGGCGCGGTGAGGTGCAGTAGCTTCAGGCGTGCAAGGGCGCTAAGCGCTTGCGGGTAGCTAAGGTGGGGCACCTGCAGGGCGCGATGCCAGCAGTGAAGGATGGTTGGTCTTCAACGCCTGCGGGGCGCGATGCCAGCCTGTGGGCGCTTGGCGTGAAGCGCCTGCAGGGCGCGGTGCAACACGCGTCTGCTAGCTACGGGAATACGCTGGAGTGGGGGGGGGCGCCTGTAGGGGTGCACCTGCAGTGAAAGACCAGGCGCCTGCAGGGGTGCGCTTGGCTGTGCTTGGTGCAGGCTAGTGGATGGGTGCTTGCGGTGGAGGCGCTGATGGCGTGGCTTGCAGTGGAAGGGTGATGGAAGGTGGCGTGCAAGGGTAGACGCAGCGCCTGCGGGCGCTTGGCTGTGCTTGGTGTAGGCTAGTGTAGCGCTTGTAGTAGAGGCTGTGGCGGGCGGTGGGTGCACAGTGCAAGCCTTCAATGTTCGCAGTGCACGCAGTGGATATCCCCTCAAGGGGGAGGAGGAAGATTTGAAGATCCAGCCTTCTCCTCTCCTGTGCAAGTGCCTCCTTTAACTCCTCTCCCCAGCGCCAATCAAGGGATTTTCAAATCCCTTCCTAATTTTAGCCGGCGCTTGTTGGGTTCCGTTGGCCATAGGTGGACATATTTGTGGGGGGAAAATATCTTTCCACCCCCCTATTCTTCTCCACATTTGATCCACCTCCCTCTTCTTCCCGATTATTAGAGTAGATTAATTGAAGAAGATGAGTACACTGTTGCGGGTCCCTGCATGAAATATAATTATATAATAAGCAATAGAAGAAATGTAAACTTAAATAATGACACATGCAATCATTTAATGAACAAATGTGATTATTAACCAGCATACAATGTTAGAATTGAATTACTTAGGCGTAATAATAGTCCATTAAAATGGACTCATCAATCGGCTGGCCAAAATAGGAACCAAAGCCCTCAATTTCTTAAGGGCTTTTGGCCTAGGAAGTGAGGCAGAGCTAATGGTGGTAGTGGCGTGCGGTTTGGTGTGGTGTAGTGGCCGTGCGAGCTCGCCGAAGCTTCGCTGACCATGGAGAAGATGGGAGGAGAACGGCGTGTCTCATGGTTGTACCTAGAAGTTAATGGTGTAGGAAGGATATAGAGAAGGAGAGGGAAAGAGTAAGGAGCTTATCAGGATGAATAGAGGTAGGGAGCGTCTAGTGTTGACTTGTCGGACGTGAGGAAGGCGAGGGAGTCCGGTGGAGGAATCAGCAAGGAAGAAGGGATAGAAATCGCTCGAGCTTTGGTGGGCGAGGAGCGCGAAGAAGAGGAGAGGTTAGGCATCCCAGGTTGACGATTGGTTGGTCGGAGGAGGGGGTGCGAAGAAGCTCGCTGGAGCAGATTATGGAGCTTGCCAGAGGAGGAGAAGTAGGGGAGAGTCCGATCACAAATCGACTGAGGAAGACAAGGAATTGAGGTAGAGTTTAAACAGAGGAGGTCTCGACCCTTAATTGTGAGAAAGTCATGGCATTTCCTTGTGAATTTTGCAAGGAAGATCCGCTGATCTTCGAGCTTCGCCGGAGACGATTGGGCAAAAGACGAATCTTGAAACCTAGTCCAATCGATTTGTCTTAACTTTGAGACCAATCCCTCCAAATTTGGAGGGATTTGGTGGTAATTCAAGGGAGTTCTTCTCCCTTGAATCTTGGCGACGGTGGGTTGAGATACTGTTCACACAGTAATGGCGACAAGAACCTAAACGTGAAGGCGATGACAAATTTAGGGGGCTATTTGCAAGAATCTTGAATCTTAGGGGTGCAAATGTGAGAATAGAGTTTTTACGGGCTAAAATGCAAACTAGGTCAAGATGAACTCTGATTGGGCTCAAATTTTAGTGCTAACCTAATTTTGACACAAGGAATCTAATGGTGAACTTGGATTTGAGTTTTGACCACGTTTGACTGAGTAAATTGCACATAAGCTCAAATTAGGGCAAATTCTTGTTTGAAACTCTGTTCTAGGTCAAAATGGATTCAAATGGTCAAACTAAAAGTATCAAACCTCTTATAATATTTTTTAATGATTTTTATGAAGTTTAGATTAATTTTATCCTGACCAAAACTATTTCAATTTAAGTAGGGTTTATAATTAAAGTTTTTAGTACTGTTTTCACCCTCAAAATGTGTGAAATCCTGATACAGTCAGTGTGAACCAACATTTTAGGATTTTATGCTCAATTGACCTTTAATTAACCCTTGAGAAATCCCGTGATTAATCTGCATTTGTGATGTGCTGTTAAAATAGTAGAATTAAAATGTTTTCTTGTTTTCTTCTCAAATCAAATCAATGCGAAATTGTGACCCTCAGATGATCAAGTAGGAGCATTTACCAATTGAATCTAACTAATTAGGGCTAGTTAGGGCCCATGATGGTGTTACCATCATGAACCACCTCTTAAGCCAACCCAGGTGATGGATTGATAATGCTTAATTCTGATTTTTATTTAATTTGCAATGGTGGTTACGACAAATGCGGTGGCCTTATGTATGTGTTAGCATGTTATTAGACATGGGTGAAGGTTTACCCCACCCACCAAATGAGGTGTGGCTCATCATAACTGAAATACCTAAATTAAGCTAAAAACTAGGTTAAACACTACATTCTTAACATAATAAATGAGTTAAGTGCGGGAATTAATGTAAATGACCTAAAACACTCAATTTATGTTAAAAATACATAATTAGGTCAATATTTGAGATATTCTATTCATTAAACATAAGTGGATGATCCAAATGTAAATTTAACACCATTTTGAGCTCAAAAGTACAAATGAAGGGCTAAATTAACTTCTAATATATTCAATTAAGCTTTCATAAAAACATCATTGCATTGGACATCACTAGGACCTTATATTTAGAGGTTAACATTTAGGTCCTTAGATCATTACATTTTATTCACCTTAAAAGTCACAGGGGCATATTTGTAAGGCTTGAGGGACTGCTCTTCATGAATATCTATCACTAATGGGCTTCTTATTCTATCCTTCTACCGTTTCACTTCAAGGGCATTAGTGTAAAAACACCAATGCACCTGAGCTCAATGTTCCTCTACTTGAGTATTGTTCATTTCGAAGAACAAGACGAGCAGCCACCATCCTTTCTTTGGGTCACTATTACTACAGTGGATCCTTCTCCAATCCTCGCGTGCCTTCGTGTGCACCTTTGCCTCACCTCCCAGATCTAATCTAGTGATAGAAATTTGATTTAAGCCTTCCCACACGCATACCAAACCCCCATCCACCGTTGGTTACCTACCCGCCTAATCTCACTCTAGGGTGACCTGATCCACTCCCTTGCCTATATAGGCAGTGCTTCTAAGCTCACATAGGCACTATCAGCCCCCCATCTACTTCTCTTAAGCTGATCACTTCTTCCCTCTAGTTTCCCCTCCTCATCAAACCCTAGCTCCATTGCTACTGCGGTGGAGCTCCAACTTCTCTAATCTTCCTCGCCACTAAGAATCCCATTACACCTGAGGGCAACCCTAAGTTCCACAAGAGAGCTTTCGCTCCACCGAAGTCCCTTCCTCCTTCATCACAGCGGCCACCAACCATGGTTTCTGTCATAAGTCCCATTCTTCCACTTAGTCTAAGATTTTACTACTTTCTTGGTAGATTTAATGCTTTCTAGAGTAGAATAGGAGTAGTGTTTGATAGTTTATAGTGCAATTTTTCATTGATTAGAGTTAGGAGTAGAATAGATTAATGTTAATCCGCCTCTTCTGATCAATTCAGATTAGATGAGAAGATTTCATATCCATCTTTCGATCATACAACTTCCTCTTCATTTCGCAATCATTTCTACTATTTCCTCAATGTTTCTCATTCATAATACACACCTCCATCTATGCCATTAGCAGACCTAGAGCTCTCTAGCTCTTAGACCTATTATATACGCCAATCGCACCTGGGAGGTTTCCCATTCACTCCAACTGTTCACAAAGACCCCCCCCCCCCCCCCCCCCCCCCCCCCCGTGTGTTAATTACCATGATTTGCTCGATTGAAATGGAATTTGATTTTATGGTTGAATCATGAATTCAATATCCAATATATGATCATTTGGTTTTAATCGAGTGAATTGCCTTTGTTAGAGTCCAATTGAGCTTATGGCGATGAATTGGAACTCTTTAATTTGGATTTTCATCAAGTGTGTGTTTCACACCCAATTACAGCTTGGCTTTCTGTTCGCATGCATCGCTCAGGTAGTTTGAGCCAATGAGAATTAGATGCACTGATTCAAGGCCTAAACAATGACTTGAGGGTTTTTAAGGGATCACCTAAGATCAATGCACACTAATCAATAGTGTGCAGGTATCCTAGGTGATCAAATCACTTGGGCGAAGCCACATCAACATCCCACCTGGGCGACATCGTTTCTTGATTCAAAATAATTTTAAGTTGATTATTGACGTGTTAAAGGCTTCAATGAAGATTTAGAAATGATTTTAAGTTGATTTGCATGCCTAATTTGATCTCTTTCACACTGTCTATAATGTGAGGAATGAGATTAGATTAGGGTTTTATGGATCTCCAACTTATTATTTGGTTTGAAGTGATTTTTTGATCTAGTAAAGAGTGTATTTGAGACAGAAGAAATTTGGATTTCAGAGTTTGAATCAAATCTAAGAGAGACTAAAGAGTAGCGATAGCTGCTTTGATTTAGTTTGAATCATCTCTGATTTCGATAGATTTTTGGATGAAATGTTTTTCATGAATGTTCAACATTTAGACCTAGTTGCTTAGATATGAGAATGCTTCAGTTTACCTTAGATCAAATCTTGAAGGTCTAATCTGGGCTGGTTGGCAACAGAACAGCTACAGGAGCAACAACGGCTACTGCTGGACTGTTTCAATAAATTTGAGTTGTCTTGGGAATAAATGAGTTGTTCATGTATTGTACTCTTAGAACTTCATGTGAACAAGCATTCATGTACACTTAATTGAGTCAAATTTGATTGAATTGCATGTAATTCATATAGAAAGCCTCTGTCAGCAGCATATATGTTGTCAAATCTGTCCAAAGTGTGAATTTGATGAAACCAAAGTTGAAAATCATGTTTTAGTGATCAATCGTGTTGTATAATGTTGTCTAAATGTTTTTATTACTTTACACTTCAGTTCAGACCTTTGAATCAAATTTTTAAGGCCTAGGTTCTTTGTTTTCATACCTTTTAAGTCTTGATTAGGTGAAGTTGTAAAGATAGAAAAAAAATCTAAAAAAAAAATTAAATAAATAAAACAGACCTATCTTGAGTAGGATTAGGTATTTATTTAAGTACATGCAAAGTTTCAAAGTATTCCGAACCTTATAGCTGGTAGAACATACCAGCTAAAGATTCGGTATACTCTAAAACTTAATAAGAGAACTCAATATAAAAATCACAAAAAGAAATAATTATTCTCTTATCTCACCTTTTCTCTCTCTCTTCCCTTATCTCTATAATATATAAAATACCATAAAAACTCAAAAAATACTGAAAAATACCTAAAAATACCTTGTATATAGTATTTATACTTGTAAATATAACTTAAGATAAGTTATATGTAAATAATAACTTATATATCTATATTGTGAATAACTAATGTATACATGTATTATACTTATTTAAGTAAGTGTTTATATTGAGTTATACTATATATTTATATTAATTATATAATTATCTATTTATTTATAATATATTATATGTACATATACTAAAGTAAATACAAATATATATGTATATATCTATAATCATATCTATTATTGTACATATGTATTTAAGTAATTATTATATACTATATTACACATGTATATTTATTTATTTAAGTATTTATTGTATATATTTATGCTAATAAATTATATAGCTAAGTTATTAAGTTAAAATAAAATAAATTAGTAAATTAAGTTATTACTGAAGTAATTTATATTACATACTTATATTTTTTATTTTAAATATTTTCAGCATGTTTATGATGTATTTATACCGTACATTAATAATTATCTTGTACATTAGTATAGATATATGTAAAATGTGTATATAATGTATATAAATTAAAATAAATGACTTAAAATAAATTAAAAATATATAATAAATACTTTATTATATATATTAACTAACTTACAACTCATTTGGGTCTTTAAGGTATTAATTTATACATTAATTAAGGATTTAAGCTCTAGATTAATGTATACAAATCACTAAGTTTAAGTAGTTTTCAAATATAATTAAATAATTTATTTTTGTAAATTAAGTACAAAAATTATGTAGCTCTATATAAGGGCTTTTCAATGATATAATTTATTGTAAATTTGGACATCAAATAGGTACTCAAATTGAGGTCAAAAAATCACCTCAACGCACGCTGCGGCACGCCAAATCAGCCCCAAAGTTTAGTCCCACATCAGTGGTTCTTGAGCGCGCATAGCCATATAAATTGAACCTCGCGTCCATGTTGACCAATCGTTAGCGTAGGGTGTGAGAATAAAATGAGCATTCATGATACCCTTGAGCATATCCTATGAGCATGTATAGTATGGGTTGGGAGCCCGGTTTGGAGCGATTCGGTTGAGCCGGCAATGGCTCAGAAGAATGCACTATAATACACCTAACTAAACACTAGGGTCCAATTCAAAGTAGTGATACCGATCTAGTCGAGAGATCATTGATCCTACAAAATGAATTGGGTCCACCAATTAAAAACCAATTTTGGTCTAAGTGAGTTGAGTTAAAATCAAGTATAACGTGAGTGTGAAGAGCCTAAAAAACGGCTAAGCATTGAGTGGCTGAATGTGTGTGAGCCTATGTGTGTGTTGAGTGACTTAGTGAGTTAAGAGTGTGTCGATGAGTGTGTGCGTGTGTGTATGTGTATACGCATGTGGTACATAAGTATAGAGTACGTATACATATATGCATATATGTATGTAATATATGTATATCTGTATATATATGTATAGTAAGAGTATTCATATTGTTTGAGCCTTTATTTGAATATATGTTTAAGGCTTTAACGACATTTATATCTGTCACTATAGATTATATAATATGTTAGTATAGGTTAGTATAACTTAGTTTAGTATATTTTTGTAGTTATTTTTGTACCTACACTTAGGTATTATTTAGTATAGTATGTATAACTAACATAGAATAGTTTTAATTAGTTTTTGATGCCTTTATTTCTATATAAATGTTTAAGGTATTGGAGTTGGTATTAATTGATTCATTTTATACATAATTAACTTGCTTCAGTAATTTGTTGATTCACTGATTCATTTGTAAATATAATTGACATTTTAGGAATAAAAGAGTATTTTTGGAACATAGAGAGTGATGTATATCAATAACTGCCTCCCAGTGAACGACCAGGAATAAATCAGTAAAAATTATATAAATAAATAAAATGACAAGACATCTATTTACATTGCGACAATACGAATACAACAACAACATCATTAAATCACCCACTTTTTATGCAACACTAATGGTTCACGATCACACCCCCTCTTGTCCACAAATATGCGAAATTCGATCGGATGTTTCAGATTTGGTTACCATACTTAGTTACCTATCGATATGTGTATGCATCTAGTGCACATAGGGTATTAAGGGTATAAAACAAATGTGATGGAAATAAATGTTTTTGGGTTGCGATGCATACCACAGTTCTATACAGCCAAACCATTGACGATGAAGGTAATGAGGACTTTAAGGGAGTTGAGTTTAGGCTAACATGTAGTTGTGCGTGGTGTTGAAGATCCTCGATACTGACACCAAAGTTTAGTGTCAATACTGATCCACACAGTTAGCCCAAACCAACCCCTACCTAGCCCTAGCTTGGAAAAGGGGTCCAAGACGATTCCCATTCCTCGTTGGGGGATCAAAAGAAATATGGCAATGACTCTTTAAACCTTGGAATTGAAGCCTATAAGGGCTTACAAGCTCCTTGAATTGAGGATTAAAAGCCAACTAAAATTTTGGCTAAATAAACGAAAAATCTCAAACTATGAATTAACGACTCTGGCGAGAGTCTAAATGAAAATTTCTTGCATTCATGGGGTCTTGAGTGAGATTCTTAAGGATCCAATAGGTCCATGGAGGTGAGAAGCCTATCAAGGGTGATTATAAATGGTGATTAGGTCCTGATAGGTGGACTTGTAGGGAACGGCACCTTGACTTAGTGAATTGAGGATTCACTATTGCCAGTCAGAAACCTGAATAGCTGAAGTGGCTGGTGGCTACTTATGGATGACCCTGGAGTCTGGAGGATTCCTGGTTGCAATGACACACAAGATGGTTGCTGTCGAGTTTAGAAACGAGCGGGTACTCTAGTCCTTCCTGAAGGGTCAAGACACGTGGACGAGGGATTTGGTCATGGCCTCAATACCGACGGTGAACTGAGAGGGCGCACCCAGAGGACAATGTCCCATGAGGGAGCAATGGTGTAGCCCGTTAAACATCTGGCCAGTCCTGCCTGAATGGGTTAGAGTTGTAGCCTCAGTTAGATGGCTAGCTGAGAGAGCACACTCGAAGTACGTGCTCCTAGTGGGAGGCATTAGTCCGGCACATTAAACATCTAACCTACCCAACCATAGCTAAACATTAGTAACTATAACCGTACCTCAATGGATAAGAGTCGAGTTGCTCCTTGTAATTTTGAGGATTTGGCCTTGGTCTCTTCCAAAAAAGCCTGACTCTTCTGACTGATGTCAGCACTATCCTTGCTAGGCGAGGATGGGCACGCCTCACTCAAGGATGACTAGCATTTTAGACTCTCCCCTAATCAAGGAGAGCCTACCAAGTTGGGACACCAGAGGAGGGTGCGTCCCAATCACCTCTGTTAGGAGAGGGAAGATTTCAAATAAACTGATCTCTAAGGTGAGAGAGAGAACAAATGAAATAAAAATTGTGAATGTTCACAATATAACTTTTTGGGATAAATTAAAATAGATGGCAAGCCTGAAAAGTGGTATCCATACACAACCTATTTTTGCTTTGTTGGCACATGAAATTTTGTCCCTATTGGTCTAGTTGGCTCATCTCGTTCTTGTAACCCATTTCAGAGTCCAATGCCATGGCGCAACGATTCTACGCAACGATTCTAGGACCTTCCTGGAGCCGTTTCAACTCCACGCATGAGCGAACCGAGGCCTCTACGTGACCTTAGGGTGCCCAGGGATGGTGGTGGTCATGTCCTGACACAAGGGGCTATGGAGGGCCCACCTACTGAACTTTGGATAGCACTTTTATATGCTCGTTTTGTTATGACCCCTTTTTATATGCTTTGAAAAAATCTATTGTTAGGGCCTTCTTTTGCTGTGTGTGTATGGGGGACGGATCCTATGAGCACAGTGCTCAAAATAGACCAAAAAAGCATCAAATTTGCACCATTTGCTGAAAATCTGATGTTCCATAAAGAAACCACCAAAATTAACATGGTGGTTTCACACTACGTAGTAATAATGAACTTTCTTCTTTTGTAATTGGAAAAATTCCATCATCAATGTCACTTTCTAAATATATGAATTAATTAAAGATCTCTGTTTAGTAGAGTATTCCAAATGCAGAGACAAAACATTAATTACTTCCACAAAAGGAAATTGTATGTGTAGTTGTAACTGCTCAGAACTGATTGTAATATAAACCTATATTACAAGTATTCCTTATAATAACAATACTAAAATTTGTATTACAAGTGAAAACTAACTTGTATTACAGCTATACATGTAGTAGTAAAATAAGTAATAACTCAGAATTACTTGTAATACAAACTTATATTACAGGTATTCAATATTTATTACAAGTGAAATTGACTTGCATTATGACTGCACCTATACTTGTAATATTGATGGGAACACCATCATGAATCATAACTAGCTTAATTTGATCTAAAAAGGCTGACAAATGCTCCTACATATCTATTAGAAGATCCTAAGGGCACATTATCCTGTTTTGAAAAGATGAGAAGAATACAAGGTTATTCCTGCAAAACTAATAGCATTCCACAAACATAGAATAACCACGGGGTATTTTCAGAGGTTTATAAAAGGTCATATGGTCATTAATGTCTAATAAGTGGGTCTATGCATAAAGAAATGGGTTTTCACGCATTTCAAGAATTAATGGACATCTGAAACCCTAAAAATAGACTCGCTTAATTAACTGAGGTTCTGATTATGATAAAATTCACCTAAGCCTCTAAAATTCATAGAAAAATATTCTAAAGGGTTTGGTATCTGTGATTTGACCATCATAACCTATTTTGGCCTGAAACAAAGTCACAGATAGAAAGTTGCCCTAATTTAGGCTTCTATGTAAGTTTCCCAATCAAAAGTGGTCAAAACCAAAATCCTACTTCACCATTAGATTTCTTGGGTCCAAATAAGGTTTGCATCAAAATTTTGTCCCAATCTGAGATTATTTTGACCTAGTTTGCATTTTGGTCAAAGTCCGACTCTTTTCCTTACAGAAAGCCCCTCAACTTTCAAAAATCCTTGTGAACTGCCCCCAACTTTGTCTTCTTCTTCGCAGATGGGTCCCTACCACCATGGTAGGTGTGACCCCACACACCCGAGGTTTCAATCAAGGATTCCTCCTTGATTACTTGACCAATCCCTTCCAAAATTGAAAGGGATGATCCTGAGGAAATCCCTGATCATCTAAACCTATTTCTAGTTTCCAAATCCTCCCTTGTGGCTTGTGCGAATCCTTGGACCTCAAGCTTTCTTTCCCTAAAAATCCGAGCTTCTCAAGCTTGTTTCCAAGCTTGGAAGCTCGCTTGAAGGCCTATAAAGGACCTCCATGCACAACCTCACCTCCTTAGCAAGTTTTGGCGACCCAAATACCCCTCTTTTCCCTCCTCCGGCCACCAAAACCTTTGCTTCAGGGACCACCCTCTATCCCCCTATTCCGACCATCCAACCATCAAATTGGACGGCCTATCTTCTTCCCCTCATCTTCACGATCCTCTCCGACCAAAGAGAGGTCATTCCTCTGCCTCGTTCGTCGCTGCCGCGTCGCCGTCTTCATCTCCTTCTCCAGCTCCAGACAAGCCACGACCGGTGCTCCCCAACCTTCTCCCTTTCCGCTAAGATCCTCTTTCTACTACTCTACCCTTCCACATTATTTCCCCCTTACTCGCAGTCAAATTAACCACGCCTCTGCCCACGATCACAACTTCATCTTCCGCCTCCGGCAACACTCCGGCGTAGCCTCCAGCTCACTCCACTGCACAAAACTCACCGCCGTCAACTCCATTAACTATGCCTTGACCTCCACAACAAAAGCCCCCTATCAATTAGGTCGTTCACCCTCTCCATCACTCCACCGGCCAACCCACCTCCGTAGCTCCTCCGTCAGTGACAGGCATCCACCGGCCACCATACACCCTCCACCCACCACCACTGAGTTCGCCTTCCCATGGCGAAGCTATTAAGCATTCTAATTGGGGCTTAGCGCCTATATTTTGTGTTTCAGGTGCCTCACCAGACGACCACCGCCGCCGTTATCTTCTCCGGCCTCAGTTTCTCTTCTTCGACCTTGTTCATCTTCATTTCCATGCCCAAGTGAAGCGGCTCAGCTCCAGGTGCACTTCCAGGTCCAAAATTGAAGCTACCAGTGCCTCCTTCAACACCAATTCGAAGCTCCATCTGCTGCAGCCATCACACAAAGAAGGTCGTGGGACATAGTCCCACATTGGTGCCTGACGAAGTAGCCGTGTGAGATAAATTGAATTTGTGCCCTTAACCAGTTGCCTCCGAGAGCACCAGGGTGAGGTCCAGCTCGCACGCTCCAACGCACGTGCCCTTATTCGTGCTCACACCACGCGGGTCTGGGTGTGGGTCCGATTACCCGGATCCGTTCGGGTTTATAATAGAGAGAAGAGAAGAGAGGAGGGGGGTTTTACCTCAGTTGACCCTCTCTCAACACTTATTCGTTAGGAGGTAATCATGCCTCTGTGCTATGCCTCCCCTTGTGCCTGAGAAGAAGGGAAAAAGCTTTGCCTTGTGCGTGAGAAGAGAAGGAAAAGGAAGATCAGAGAAGAAGGACTGAGGACAGTGTCTTTGCACTGTAGCATCTGAGCATTTAAGCCGTTTGATAAGGAGTTCCATCGTCTAATATCTCTGATAGTGCACTGTGCACTTGGCTTGCGTGGATTAAATTGATTGATATTGTTCAAACATTTGTTATTATTGTAATGAGGGTAATTGGCGACTCAAATCATCATTTTACTCTAATCTTTTTGCATCATTGACATTTGCTATTATAATTGTTGCTTGAATTTCTCATTAAATATTGTTATCTTGTGCTTAAATTGTGATCTTGAAAATTAATTGTTACTTGCTCCTTGCGTTCGACCTCGGACTTTAAATTCGAGTATAAATTGTATTTGTTTTCGCGTGATTTCGACATATACTACGACAAAGTATTTTAAAACCTCTATTTCCCGCGATAATAAATATAAATAATAATTCAGAAATACTTGTAATACAAACTTGTATTTGAGGTAATCTTTATAATAGAAGTGCAAAATTTTGTATTACAAGTAAAAGCTGACTTGTATTACAACTACACGTGTAATTCTAATACAAGTAATAACTTAGAGCTATTTGAAATACAAACTTGGTTAATTATATACCAAAAATAGTATATGGATAGATTTGTAATACAATTCAGCATTTATGCGAAAAGATACCTTCCAGGAATAATGTAATAAGTGATTTAACGCATTCCAAATACGAAAAGTGGTTTTCTAAACTACCATTTAACATATGCGATGGTTTCCATCAATGAAAAACACCATCGAACAGACATAATTGTGGGCTCTTTTTAGATCTTTTGAGCACAGTGCTCAATAGATACTTTTCCTGCAGGTGTGTGTGTGTGTAGAGAGAGAGAGAGTTGTGTACAATTTTGTAATGATCAAACTATGAAACATGAATATGTATGTATGCCCGTAGACTAGAACAACTTAGTATGTGGTGGATAGTGATTGTTGATACTAGCTAGTTTTCTTTCTGTACATGTTGGTTAAAAGATGTTATGATGGTTGCAGGGTTTGCCCACTTGTATCATATTCGTTATTTTGCTTCATGTGTTTGAACTATGGGGTGTACCTACTTTTTATTTATGGTATGCATGCATAGTTCTTCATTTCAGATAAGGATTTTAGAAAAATGTTCAGGAAACAGGGGACACTATGCTAGATTTTCAGTAGGTTTTGGTCTCCTAAGTTTTATATGTATACTCTACTTGTACCTTTTATTAGACTATTGTAACCCTAACTAACTCAGTAACTGGGACCCAAGCACCGTTACACCCACTAATCTCTCTAATTTCCGGAGAATTAGTGGGGCGTGACAACATATGGTGGTATCAGAGCATTGCACTTCTCTGGAAGTGTGTGTATTGGGTTTGGTTTAGGGTTACTCAGAAAATTAATTGTAGTCTGTGTGTATTACATACCCTTTGTTGTTAGACCTTTATACCGTGAATTTGACGGAGGTTTATGCCTGGTTCAAGATGCCTACGAAATCTTGGGAACAACAGGGTGGAGGCCGGAATCAACCCAATCTACTCATGGCCATAAACCAGTTCCAGGGTACAATGCAACAGATGCAGGCTACCCTACAAACCCTGGCTAATGCTATGAATCAAATTAGGGTCGAATCGAGGAACCAAGGTAACAATGGAGCTAGTAGTGGTGGCAGAGGAGACATTCCGAACGAGCCTCCCCGCAACAAAGAACCCAATCAACCGCCATCTGCAGCACTCGCCAAGAGTGCTGGGTTCAAGTAGTTTAGAAAAATGAAGTCACCAACTTTCTCAGGATCTGGTGATCCGTCGACAGCAGAAGATTAGTTACAAAAGATTGAGAAAATCTTTGATGCCCTCCAAGTGGGAGAGGAGCATAAGGTGAGGTTGGCCACCTTTCAACTTGAAGGGACAATGGAGCGATGGTGGGCCACAACCAGAACTACTGAATTGATGCTAATAGCATGGGATAGATTCTTAAAGCTCTTCAACAATCAATTATACCCTCAAGAGTGGAGAGCACAGAAGAGGGATGAGTTCATTAACCTCCAACAGGGTCAAATAACAGTCACTGAATATAGAGTGAAGTTCATGGAGTTACTTTATTTTACTGGTGAGGCTTTTGCTGGGGAAGAAGTACAAGTGTGGCGATTCATTAGTGGGTTACAAAACAATCTAAAGATTAAGTTGGCTAGAACAACGATGGATAGCTTAGCTGGGGTAGCCAAGAAGGCTCTAGCCTATGAGAGGGTGCTAGCCGTAGTGCACCAGCAGGAATAGTCTCAAAAGAAGTCAGGTAGGTCAAACCAACATAAAAACTATCAGGGGAAGAGATTTAACCCCATGACTGGTGGGTCTCGAGTGTCCGAGCCCTTCTCCCCTAGCAAGGTTCAGACCATATCAATTTCAGAGGCTGTTGCTCAAGATACCCAGGGCCAGAGGATGAAACAAGATGGTCAGTGAAAAAAGTAGTCAGGATGCAAAAATTGTGGGAAGAATTGCCGTGGGAAGTACAACCTGTTAGTGGCACAAGTGGGGGGGTTGAATTGTGCAATAAAAATATTCACAAACAATTGCAACAAATAACACAGGTATTTAGAGAGGAAACCCTTATAGGAAAAAAATCTCTACCTAGATCTCCCAATCTAGGATTTTGCCCCCAATTCAATGGGAATCACTAAACCACACCACTAATCCAAGGGTGGTGTTCCTCAAAAATAATTTCCCTATCCTAGACAACCCCCAAGGAGAGTTTAGCCCATCTACTAAGAGGAAATGGGAAACCTACATTTTGGGCACCCAAACAAACTAATAAACCAAAATAAAATAAACAACCCTATGAGACTTGAATAAAATAGAACATAAAGTATGCTATGATACTCCCTTTGTAAACCTATGTGATGCAGAAAATTAGAGTAGGAGTGATGTTGCTCTCAAGAAGTTCCAAGAACAAAAGAGCACAAAAGAACACAATAGCTTTAGAAAGCTTAGAATAAGATAATAGAAAGTATTTAGCACTAGAATATTGCTTTTCTTGATGTGTAGGCTTAAACTACCCTTGGTGGGTACATTGATGGGAACACTATCATGAGCCCTAACTAGCTCATTTTGACCCAATGAAGAGAATAAATACTCCTCCATAACCAACTGAAGGTCATAATGCATTGCATAACCTTTCTGAGAGAAACACAAGAAACAAGGGGTAAAACAGTAATTTTACCAATGCAGTACAACCACGGGTTTTATCAAGGGATAAACAAAGGTCCAATGGTCTTAATAAGATAACAAGTGGGTTGAATTTGACAGAAAAGAGTTTGCGTGTGTTCTGTGAATTAGAAGACTTCTTGAAACCCTAAAAATAGACCCACTTGATTAACCAAGGTTTTGGTCAGGATAAAATTCACTTAAACCCTTTAAAAATCATAAAAAAATATTCTCTAGGGTTTAGTACCTTCAATTTGGCCATTAGAACTCATCTTGACCTAAAATGGGGTCTCAGATAGATATTTACCCTAAATTGGATTTTTGCATAAATTTCCTAGTCATACGTGGTAAATCCAAAATCCAACTTCACCATTGGATTTCTTAGGTCCAAATTAGGTTTGTACCAAAATTTGGACCCAAGATGAGTTTGTCTTGACCTAATTTGCAAAAAGGTCCAACTTGATTATATTTCTACCCCTAACTTTCAAAAACCCTTGCTAACAGCCCCCTATCTTTCTCGTCATCTTCACAAGTAGGTCCCTCCACCATTATCACGAAGGAAACCTACTCCGGTGACCTTTGACAGAGGATATCTCCTTGATTGCTTGGAGGATCTCTTCCAAACTTGGAAAGAAGATCCTCTGAGAAATACCCGACAGTATGAAACCATCCTTGAGATCTGATTCCCTCCCAATCTCTCATGCGAACGCATGTGAGATGCAAGTATTTCAACAACTTCCATCGCCGGCGACCTTCCAAGCTTGGGAAGCTTGCTTCCCAACCCCTAACCGCCCTTTAGAGATCTATTTAAAGGAGCTCAAACCTCCCCGACCAATTCACGCTTGATTTCGGCTACGAATACCTCAAATTCCTCTCTTCCTCTCGTGGTTGTAGGCTCCTTGACCTCCGGCCACCTTCCCTGCTCCTCCTCCTCGTCCGACCGCCATACCTACGACGGATCCATTTTCCCTGACTTTGTCCGCATCTCGCCTTACCAGCAAGCGCTTCTCTCTCTTCGTCCTTGCCGATCCCACCTCACCAGAGCCATCTTTATCTCCAGCGTCGACCACACCAGACCCGACGCCTTCGCTCACCCCCTCCATCCCTTGATGCCATAGATAAGTCCCTGACCCCTTTACATTCTTCTCCACCCTCTACTTTCCAAAATCGACCACTGTAGCCCCTCGCACCTTCATCCCTTCCATCTCCGACCATCAACTCCGGCGAGACCATCCCACCTCCGTAGGCCACCCCAACCTCGCCGACAAGCCCACAACCTTTGCCTTACTTCACTAATCACTTCCCCTCACTCCACTCACCGCGCCACTCACCCAAACCACTCCTCAAACACACCCACTCACTCGCACACAGTGTGCCCTAGGCACACACTCACAGGCACCCCTGAGTCACGCCAACACTCCCAGCACATCCGTCGTGCTCTGGTGAACCCTCCTGAACGATTTGGCGTGGCCGCGAGGCTGTTCTTGTGTTTTCAGGTAGCAGGCCCCATCTGCCATTGGTGTAAAGCTTGAAGCTCGCTTGAAGCTTCGCCCAGGTCTTGCTACGCCCAGGCTCCTGCCCCAGGACACGTGAAATACTCTTGTGCACGGTTCCAAGACCTCAGTTGGAGTCGTGTGCCTCTGCAGCCTCGCCAATTGAGAAAGCTACTCCCTACTGCAGACGCGTGGAAGACAGGTGGGACATTTAGTCCCACCTCAGAAGTGAAAGAACGCCTGCACCCAAATAAATTGAAAAAGTGAAGGAGGTTGTTCGCCTCCAACATTGAGGGTGAGGTCCTCCTCCCCCCCTTCACCAGAGTCATCCACGGCACTACCCACGCGGACCTAGCTGATCCGACTACCTAACCCGACCTTCACTCCTCGCTCACCACACACGATGGTGAGCCTGGACTCGGGTCTGCAATAGGTTCGATTACCCGACCGGCTAAGGCTCTGGGAGAGCGTGACTAAAATAGAAAGAGAGAAAGAGAGAGGAGAGTTGCGCGGGGTTAGGGGTGTTTTTGCCCAGAAGAGATTGGCTCCAACACTTAGCCAATTCAAAGGAAGAAGAGGAGGTCAGACAAAAGAAGAGAAAGAGAAGGACCTTAGAGAAGGAAGAGGCAAAGGCAGAGAAAGAAGAAGAGAAGGCCAAAGGAAGAAGCTGAAGAGAAAGGAAGGATTGAAGAAGAAGAAGAAGAAGAAGAAGAGAAGGAAGCCAAGGCAGAAGGAAGAAGAAGGCAGAAGCTAAAGAAGAGAAGAAGGATCAGACATTTAAGTCGTCTGATTCCTTCATCAGACAACAGAACATTGGCTTACATTGCATATTCATACATTGAACTATTTGGTGATATTGTAGGAGTATTTGGTGATTTACATCATCATTTTACTCCCATATTTTTGCACTTTGATACTGATATTATTGCATACTCTTTTAATTCTGAATTGTGATCTTGATTTCTAAATTCCAATTTGCTCCCTTTGTTCGACCTCGGAAATCTTTTTGAGTAATAAAAATATATCTATTTTGAATGCTATTTCGGCTGTACTACAACTCAACACTTTTTAAAACCCGACTTAGCGTGACTAACATACATATAGGTGTAGGAGGTCAGATTTAAGCTTAGGTAGTCGTTGGGATTTGAATTGGAATGGAATAAATTAAGGTAGAATGGCTACATTACATTTACTCAAAGTCTGACTGGATCGGACGTTTGAAAGGTCAAGATAGACGCCTGAAGGAGTTGTTTCAGACGCCTAAGAATAAGATTGGACATTTGAAAAAGCTACAGTAGAAAATTAGTCGATACTGGATTTCTTGAAATTGAGTACAGGGACGTCTAAACAAAAAGATAGACATCTGAATAGATAGTTTCAGATGTCTGATAATAAAACTAGATGTTTAAGAAGACCTTAGTGTCAATCACTAAGTTACTGGAATTCAATTGGATCTAGACAGGGATTTAAAGATAGATGGTCAGACATCTTATTAGACATCTTGTCAAAAGTGTAGATGTCTTAAAAAGAATAATTAGACATCTGAAAAAATATAAAGACGTCTAATGGCCTACAACATTCCAAAATTAAAGAGTAACTAACATAATCAATTGCAGACAATTTGAATGTTGGAAAAGAAGTGAACGTTGGTCATTTCTAGACATCTCAAGAAGACAACAGACATCTGAAAGACAAGAAAAATTATGACTGTTGTTCTTCTGAGGTTGAAGAGATATCAAAATTTCAAGGAGGCATCTGGAAAACATTATTAGACGTCTGAAGTGGATCACAGACGTTTGAAATCCTAGGTGACATAGGTCAAAGATTCTAGACATGATCCTAGGTTCTGGACAAAATCCTAGATGTCTAAAGAAATCGATCAAACATCTGAAGATAGCATAAGACGTCTGAAAATCAACAGAAGTTAAGCTTCACAATTTTAAGGATAAGGGTATGGATAAGAGGTTCTAAAGGTATCCTAAGGATAATGCAAGGCTCATTTACATTCTAAAAATGAAACAAAACTAATCTAACTTCATCTCCTTCTATCTCCTCATCTCCTTGATGCCCATCTCCTTCTATCTTCATTTCCTCATTTCCTTGATGCTCATCTCCTTATATCTTTCATAAACTTGATCTTAAGCTTTCATCAAGCTTCATCCAACCCTAAGCCTAAAATATTCATCTCCAAATACAATGCTAAATATAACATGTTTTGTTATCATCAAAATCAATGATCATGGTGCTTTATCACCGACACAACCAACCACGACTCTGCTTTCTATGTCACCAGCCAGGAATTCTGAAAAGGAACTGCCCGATGAATAGGTCGATTATATCTACATCAATGGGGCAACCAAATGCGAGCCAGATGACAGGAAGGGTGAATGCATTAACTCTAAGAGATGCCTAGGCCTCTACCTCAATTGTTCGAGGTATGGTTTCCGTTTGCAACGTAGTGGCAAATGCACTTTTTGATTCAAGTGCCACACATTCCTTTGTGTCACCTAGATTTGCTAGCAAACTAGGGAGACCAGTTTTAGATCTGACCATTCCCTATGTGATCCCCAGACCAGGGGGACAGGTATTTGTGTCCAAGAAGTGGATGCCTGGTTGCTCTGTCAGTGTAGCTAATAATGAGCTATTGGCAGATTTGGTAATCCTTAAGATGAAGGATTTTGATGTGATCCTAAGAATGAATTGGCCAGTTGGACATCATGTGTTCCTAGATTGTTTTGGGAAGAAAGTAATCCTTTCTCTACTGGGATAATGCCAACTAGAGATCCAAGTCCAGCAAGATGCTGTAAAAAGAATCTCCACGATGAAGGCCTATAGGTTTTTGGCTATGGGATGAGAGGGGTTCTTAGCCTGTTTGGTTGCAACCAAGGGGAATGAATGGGCTAGACCTTCGTGATCTCCCCATAGTTAATGAATTTTCGGATGTGTTTCTTGAGGAGTTATTGGGAATCCCTCCACATAAAGAAATCAAATTCGAGATCCAATTAGTTCCAGGAACTAGTCTGATCTCTAACGCCTCATATAGGATGGCCGCAGCTGAGCTCAAGGAGCAAAGATCCAATTGCAGGAGCTATTGGATAAAGGATTTATCCATCCTAGTGTGTCTCCATGGAGAGCACCTGTAGTCTTTGTGAAAAAGAAAGATGGGAGCATGCGGCTTTGCATTGACTACAGACAATTAAGTAAAGTCACAATTAAGAACAAGTATCCTCTACCGAGGACTAACGATTTGTTCGATCAATTATAGGGCTCTACAATGTTTTCTAAGATTGATTTGCAGTCTAGATATCATCAACTGTGAATAAGGGAGGACAATATCCCGAAAATTGCCTTTCGGACTAAATATGGTCACTTTGAGTTTTTGGTTATCTCGTTTGGACTAACCAATGCCCCTACAGCATTTATGAACTTGATGAGTCGGGTGTTTAGACCATTCTTGAATCGGTTCGTCATAATGTTCATTGACGATGTCTTATTTATTCTCAGAGCATGGAACAACATGTAGAACATTTGAGGGTTGTGTTGGATACATTGCCACCAGCTCTTCGCCAAATTTAGTAAGTGTGACTTTTGGCTGAGAGAAGTTGACTTCTTAGGTCACATAATCAGCAACAGAGGTGTATTGGTGGACCCAACCAAAATTGAAACTGTGTTGAGGTGGTCTCAATCGGGGTCAATGATCGATATCCAAAGCTTCCTAGGATTAGTCAGGTACCAACGACGTTTCATCCAAGGCTTCTCTAAGATTGCGGTCCTGTTAACAGGCTTGACCAAGAAAGGAGTCATCTTTGTTTGGTCTCCAGATTCTGAGCAGAGTTTCCAAGGGTTGAAGCAAAGGATGACATCGGTGCCAATCTTGGCCCTCCCCCTAGGAAGCGATGGATTTGTGGTATATTGTGACTCTTCGTACCTTGGCCTCAGCTTTGTCTTGATGCAAAATGGTACGGTAATTGCTTATGACTCACGGCAATTACGAGATCACGAGAAGAATTACATGACGCATGATTTGGAATTAGCTACCATCGTGTTTGCCCTCAAGGTTTGAAGGCATTATCTCTGCGGTGAAACTTTTGACATTTTCACCAACCACAAGAGCCTTTAGTATATCTTCTCTCAAAAGGAACTTAATATGAGGTAACGTCGTTGGATGGACCTGTTGAAGGACTACGACTGCAGTATCCTATACCATACAGGCAAAGGCAATGTGGTAGCCGACGCTTTGAGTTGAAACCTGACTGTAGTGGTGCCTCAACTTCAACTGCAAGAGTGGGATTGGCTCACTGAGATCAATGAGTGGAATCCAATCATTGGGTAGAATTTCTTAAGAACTCTCATCATGTCACATATATTATAGCAGGAGCTGATCACAAAGATCAAGGAAATGCAATTTACTAATCCAAAATTGGCTCGGATTCGAGACAAAGTCATGTAAGGGCAGTCACCCGACTTCTCTTTGCTCAATGGAGCACTCTATTTTCAAAAATGACTTTGTGTGCCTAGGAATGAGACATTGAAGAGACTATTGATGTTTGAAATGCATAACTCTAAGTTGACTATCCACTTGGAGAGTACCGGCATGTATAAGAGTATTCGGAAGGATTTCTGGTGGAAAGGTACGAAGCGAGATGTGGCATGATATGTTAGTCGACATCTAGCTTGCCAGCACGTGAAGGCCAAACACAGAAGCCCTGCAGATTTATTATAGCCTCTCCTAGTACCAAAGTGGAAGTGGAAGAACATTACCATGGACTTTATGGTGGGATTGCCAAGGACTTCTCATGGGCATGACACTATCTGGGTCATTGATGACTGACTATCTAAGTTAACTCACTTTTTGGCAATCAAGACCACCCACAAGCCGAGTCAGCTAGCTAAGATCTACATTAGAGACATTGTCAGGTTACATGGGGTTCCCAAGGATATTGTTTTAGATCGAGATCCAAGGTTCGTATCCCGCTTCTAGATCAGCCTATAGGAGGCCTTGGGTACCAAGCTGAAATTCAACTCGACGTATCATCCCCAAATTGATGGACAATTAGAGAGGACTATCTAGACCATGGAGGACTTGTTGAGGTCTTGAGTATAGGAATGGCAAGGGTCATGGGAGGACCATCTATCGTTGGTCGAATTTGCCTATAACAATAGCTATCATGCTAGTATAGGCATGGCACCCTTTGAGGCGATGTACGAGCGAAGGCGTTCTTCACTAATCAGTTGAGTAGAAGCGAGAAAGAAATTAGTGCAAGGCCCGAAACTGGTGCAACAGATGTTAGAAAAAGTTTCCTTCATTTGAAGAAAATTGTTAACCTCTAGTTCCAGACAAAAGGGCTTTAGTGACCATTGAAGGCAAGATCTGCAGTTTCAGGTAGGAGATAAAGTATTTCTCTGTGTGTCGTCGATGAAAGGAATTCATCATTTTGGAATGAAAGGTAAGCTGAAACCTCGTTACGTGGGTCCATTTGAGATTGTCAATCGGGTTGGTCCGGTGGAATATTGACTGGCCTTGCCTCCGCACCTGTCAGCAGTGCATGACATGTTTCACGTGTTTACGTTAAGAAAGTACATTACGAACGAAAGCCATGTGGTATGCTATGATGACCAGCGAATCGAGCCCAATCTCAATTGTGAGGAGCAACCGATGTAGATCCCGGATCGAGCGATAAGAAGGCTACGAAATAAGTCTGTGCCCCTAGTAAGGGTGCGATGGCATAGTCAAAGATTCAAAGAGGCCACTTGGGAGCTCAAGGCAAAGATGCGCATTAAGTACCCTCACCTCTTCCAGGTTTGAGGTATGTCTGATTTTGCAAACGAAATCCCATTAAGGGGGTTAGGGTGTAAGGGTTTAAATTTTATTAGCCAATCAAAACTAACACAAACCAGTGATGGTCATTACTAATGAAAAAATTCTATCATGTTGGCACCAACAAATAAAGTTAAGAGGGGCCTCTTGGCAAGAGGATTTAATTTTGGGATCCCCTTGTCTTTGGGTGTTTTGTGGTCAAAGGGGTGGATAAAAAATTTTACAACTTAAAAAAAAAGCGGTGATAAGGGAGAGGATAAATCCCCTATCCCCCAACCATTTTCTCATCCCATCAACCTCCTCAAAGAACTAACACCACCCTCCTCCTCACCATCCCTCACCCTCTCATCTTTCTACCATCGTCGGCAAGCCGCCACCGCCGGTCAACCATCCAGCTGTCGTCGCCGACGTAGCAGCAACCCTGCTGCCACATGCAACTTCTGCTACTGTTGTAGCTGCTGCTGTTGCGGCTGGTGCTGTTGCTACCCTTGTTGCAGTTGTTGCCGCTGCCGTGGCTGGTGCTACTACTACTGCTGTTGCAGCTGGTGCTATTGTTGTTATCGTTGTTGCAACTGCTGTGACTTTGGGAAGAGGAGGGGTTAGTGTGAACTCAAGGAGTGAGGATCGAGGCCGTTAAAACTTCGATTGAGAGTAACCCGACCTCAAATTCCTAATTTCACGTTGCCCTAAATTTTGGGGCTTTTGGTTCTCTTGTGTTGAGGGGTAAAGTAAGGTTATATTGGCGATTTTGTTAATTCTAGGAGTACGTACAGACTGACACCCCACCTTTGAGGGAGGAGCAACTACGACCACGAAACTTTGTTTAGTGGTCTCGATCATGAGACCTAAGGTAGGAACTCTCCATCCTCTTTGTAAACCACCTCTTGATGCCAACCAAGGTGATGGATTGATTGTGCTTAGTTTCAATTTTTATTTAATTTGAATGGTGGTTATGACAAATGGGGTGGCCTCATGTATGTGTTAGCACGTTATTAGACAAGTATGGGTGAAGGTTTACCCCTCCCCCTCTTGTCCACGGATTTGCAAAATTTGATCGAATGTTTCAAATTTGGTTATTACACTTTTTTGAAAAGATTTTGGTCACTATACTTAATTACCTATTGATATGTGTATGCATCTAGTGCTCACGAGGATAAATGTTTTTCGGTTGCGATGCATACCACAAGTTCTACACAACCAAATGATTGATGATGGAAGTAATAAGGACTTTAAGGGAGCTGAGTTCGGGTTAACATGTAGTTGTGCATAGTGCTGAAGATCCTCGATACCGACACCAAAGTTTAATGTTGATACTGATCCACACAATTAGCCCAAACCAACCCCTACCTAGCCCTACCTTGGAAAAGGCATCCAAGACGATTCCTACTCCCAGTTGGAGGCATCAAAAGAAATATGGCACTGACTCTTTAAACCTTGGAATTGAAGCCTATAAGAGCTTACAAGCTCCTTGAAGTGAGGATTAGAAACCAACTAAAATTTTGGCTAAATAAACGATTAACTTCCAAACTATGAATTAATAACTTCAGCGAAAGTCTAAATGAAAATATGTTGGATTCATGGGGTCTTGAGTGAGACTCTCAAGGATCCAATAGGTCCATGGAGGTGAGAAGGATATTAGGGGATAAGAATTGATTACAAATGGTGATTAGCTCCCAACAAGTGGATTCGTAAGGTACGACACCTTAACTCAGTGAATCAAGGGCTCATTATTGCGGGTCAAAAACCTGAAGAGCTGAAGTGACTGGTGGCTACTTATGGATGACCCTAGAGTCTAGATGATTCCCGATTACAATGACACAAAAGGTGGTTATCGTCGAGTTTAGGTACCAGGGGGTACCTGAGTTTGACCTGAAGCGTCAGGACACATGGATGCGGGATTTGGTCATGACCTCAGTACTGACGGTGGATTGAGAGGGCACACCCAGAGGACCATGTTCCATGAAGGAGCAATGATGTGGTCTGTTAAGCATATGACCAGTTCTGCCTAAATGCGTTAGAGTTGTAGGGTCAGTTAGATGACTGGCTGAGAGAGCACACCCGAAGTATGTGCTCCTGGTGGGAGACACTGGTGTGGCTTGTTAAACATCCAACCAACCCAACCATAGCTAAACATCAGTAATTATAATCGTACCCCGAAGGATAAGCACCAAGTTGCTCTTTATAATCATGAGGATTTGGTCTGGGTCGCTCTCAAAAAGGCTCGACTTTTCTAACTAACGTCAACACCATCCTTGCTAGGCGAGAATAGGTACACCGCACTCGAGGATGACTAGTGCTGTTAGACTCTCTCTTAATCAAGGAAAGGCTACCAGCCTGGGACACCAGAGGAGGGTATGTCCCAATCACCTCTGTTAGAGAGGGAAGATTTCTAATAAACTGAATTCTAAGGTGAGAGAGAGAACAAATGAAATAAAAAATGTAAATGAAATTAAAATAGATGGCTAGCATGAACGTTGCTATCCATACACTACCCACTTTTGCTTTGTTGGCATACGAAATTTTGCCCCTATTGGGCCAATTAGCTCATCTCGTTCTTATGACCCATTTCAGAGTCTGATGCCAAGGTGCAACAATTCTAGGACTTTCCTGGAGCCGTTTCAACTCCACGCACGAGAGAATGATGCCTCTACGTGACATTAGGGCACCCGGAGATGGTGGTGGCCGTGGCGTGACACCGGGGGCCATGGAGGGCCCACCTACTGAACTTTGGATGGCACTTTTATATTCTCGTTTTGTTATGACCCCTTTTTATATGTTTTGAAAAAATCTATTCTTGGGCCTGCTTTTGCTATGTGTGTGTGTCTATATATATATATATATATATATATATATATATATATCTTGAGTTGCGTAGAATTTTGTACTGATCGAACTGTAAAACATAAATATGTAAGTATGCTCGTAGGCTGGAACAAGGTAGTATGAGTTGGATAGTGATAGTTGATACTGGTTAGTTTTCTTTCTGTACACGTTAGTTAAAAGATGTTGTGATGGTTGCAAGGTGTACTTGCTTGTATTATATTTGGTATTTTGCTTCCTCTATTTGAATTGTGGGGTGTACCCACATTTTATTTATGGTATACATGCAGAGGTCATCATTTCATGTAAGGATTTTGGAAAAATGTTGAGGAAATAAGAGAAACTTTGTCAGATTTTCGACATGTTTCGATTCCCGTAGTTTTATGCGTGTACTCTATTTGTACCTTTTGTTGACTATTATAACCCTAACTAATTCAATAACTAGGACTGAATGTTGTTACACCAGCTAATCTTCTCTCTAATTTCTTAGGAATTATCGAGGCATGATAGCTTGCATATGAAATTTCATTAAAATTGAAAGAAGCTTTGATGGCCACGTCAGTAACAAGGTTATAAAAATATCATTTTCTAAATTATAAGTTAATTTGGTAAGTTGCTGGTCACTTTTTTCTAAAACAAATTTGCTTTGTAATAGTACAATATGACCTTTACAAAATATATAACAATTTGATAAAATATATATCATCATTTTAAAATGGATTATATCCGGTGAGTTTAAGGCTCCAATAATTTATTTGAACCAAACTCATTCAAACGTGTGGACCTCATGTAACAAATTCAAATGTATAGATAGAAAGTTTCTTATTTTGATAGGTTGCATATAAAATGTCATCAAAAATAGAAATGATTTTGATGGTCATGTTAATGAAAAAGTTATAACAATATTATTACAAGTTATTTTTGAGAATTGTAGGTTACATTTTACAAATAAATTTGGTTTTGTATATGGTACATCTCGCCATTGTAAAATATATAACAATCTTACATGATATATAACAATATTTTCTATTGGACTTATTTGCTTGAAAAGATGTTTCTGTCATTTAACAGCTCACGTTTTCCATCTTTCTCAAAAGTAGAACTATATCGAGCAAACTTTCAAGCGGGGTATGACTACATTGTCGAAAGATGCCTTGACAGTATCAATGAAATTGTAGTAAAAGAATGGGAGCAAGAAATGGCATGAAGTGTAGTACTTTGAAATAGAGTGGAATAAGAGGGGAGTCATGCTTGAACAAAGTGGAGGGGAATGAAATGGAACAAATTGAGGTTCATCTTCTTGCATGCATGATCCATCTCCAAATACATTAGACGTTTTGATGTTACTAAACCCCCATGTAGTGCTCGCGTCTTACATTAGCTAATAAAGATGGAGATGGCATCACTACAACAAAATAGGATTCTAGTGACGACCCACAATGAGGGATTTACAAGCTTTGGAGATAGATTTTAGGGTGGGTAACGGAAAATATGTCCCCAAAAATCCATCCCTCAAATGAGGGTTATCAAAACTTTTGGGGATGGATTTTCTGTTGCCACAACTCAAGGATGAAAATTTGGTCACAATAGATTGGACACAAAAAATATGTTAATGACATGGCATAAAATTTTTTGGAGACGAATTATCCCATCTTTAAAACTTTTGGAGATGGAAAAAATTGTCTCTAATTGTCTTTAGGAGATGAGTTGATTTGTGGATATAACATTAGTTTAGAAAAATATCCATCCAAATATTGTATTTAAATTTTTTAATACCAATCAAACATAATAATTTGACAAAATGAACCTTTAACTACGATTTCACTTGTATTGAATTTTAAATATAAAGTCTATGTTACATAAACTTGAAGGCTTGAGTTACCTCAATTTATTAAACTCAAAAGGAAGTACAAGTGCTTCCTCCTTGGAGTTACAATATCTTTTGTATATAAGAAAAATAAAACTACAATAAAATACAATTAAAAATCGACCAATTGCAGCAACCTCGTCAAAAAATGACTTAAAATCCTTATTCTTGGTGTTGTCGTGCTGCTGCTGCTATATATGCTGTTGATGCTGCTATTGCTATGTTGTTGTTGTTGGTGCTATGTTGCTGCTACTAGGGATGCAAGTTTCAGTAAACCCAACCCAAACCCGACCAGAAAAGAATGGGTAAAACCTAACCCAAACCTGATCGGGTTCGGGTATGGGTTTTATCTAAAAAACCTGACTGGGTTTGGATATGGGTATGGGTATGAGTCTATACCCAATTACCCTACCGAATACCCGAATAAAATCTCCATGTACCTGAGATATATATCAGTCCCACCCTAAGTCCCCCATACCCCAACCTTAATCTCTTCATGATTCCTTCCATGATTTTGAAGGTTGAGAATGCTTCTGAAGCTTTCATTAAATATTTATTTTGGAGAGGGAGAATTTTTTTTTGAAATGTACTTGTATTTAATATTTTTTTATATTTTTTGTATTTTTATTTTTGATGTATTCTCCTTGAAAGGCTTTTTTTGTAATAATTTTAATGGAGATCAATAAAATTAGAATAACCCAAGTTCCTATGTTGAGAGCTTGCTAAAAATAAATAATTTGGTGTTATAGGTTTTTCCTCTTCTTTGACTCTAATTTGACATGATTTGATTGTAAGATTAATTTATAAATGAGAACCTGATGGGTGGATGAGTACCCGATGGGTAAATGGGTATGGGTATGGATTTAAATTTTTGTACCCGATGAGTAAATGTGTAGGGCATGGATATGGATTTTGTAAATGAGTATGGGTATCGGTTTAGCCGAACCTGACCCATTTGCATCCCTAGCTGCTACTGCTGCTATGTTGCTACTGTTGGTGCTATGCTGCTACTGTTACTATGTTGTTGCTACTGCTACTTTCACCTTGCCATCCAATAAAGAAGTGTACAACTAGCATAAAACCCTTCTCCTTGTTTTCGATTGAGAAGCTACTCAAGATGAATTCCTTCTCCTTTACAGCAACCTGTGGCAACTCGATCAGATCCACATTCTACGTAAATTTATCTTCCTAGGTTTTGATACTAATTGGTGCTTAATGCATCACTTAGAACATATGGAAATACCAGAATGTATATCTACATCAACTTAAGGTACTTTGCTAAAGAAGTTGTTACATCAAGTAAGTCAATTGCAGCAAGGCGGTTGAAACATGCATAGCTTTTCCATTAAATATTAGAAAGTCAATAAGACCAAAAAATTTTGATGATTTTGAGCACCAACATTGCTTTGGAAATATCAAAAATATTTCCAAGTGACAATGACGATCCACACTTTCGTAGCATCTCTTTTCGCATCAAAAGAAAATAATATCTGCTTATTTCAACTCTTAATCAGAGAAATCAATTTATATTTTTTTTTTGAAATAGGAGAAATCAATTTATATTACTTTCAAATGACATGTAACTATCAATAAGCAATAGATTTAGGGAAATAAATTTACCTTGATGAAAATCTTGGCATGTGCCTCCATTGTGTCAAATGGCTTTCCCCTAGGGATACTTACGCTTGATTCCTCATGAAGATATGCAAGCCCTCTTGCAGTACCTAAGCAAATATCAAAACGAGCAGGCCAATCGAGATGCAAGCCACTTTTTCCTAAAATGTATCAACATAACTTAGTTATGTGTTACAATTTGTAATAGAGAAATGCATCATGTATATTCTTAAGCAAAGGAATTACCAAAAAGAGCATGGTCGAGACTTTTGTTTTCCAAGTACTCATAGACTAGGAGTTTATTTATCCCTTCACAGCAATAGCCATACAACTTAACAAGGTTTCGATGTTGAACTGCTAAAATAGTTGCAACCCCAGTTGCAAATTGTTTTTTACCTTAGAGAGAGCCAAGTTGTTTGATGGCCACTAGCTTTCCATCAGAAAGTGTACCAAAACCAATGGATCAATAAAAGAGGACCATGTTGTTAATAAACCTGCCATTCAAATGCTAAATGCCTCTGTTGCACTACAATTTCAAAAATCAAATTGTTTTTCCATATTGAGGATCTAATTTCATTTACAAGCTAGTCATGTATATAAAGAATGTTTTCCGACACAGAGAATGCTTTTTAATCCACCATTCCCCTATATAAATAGGATGGAGTAAGTTATATACTGAGGGCAATGCCATCATGCCATATAACTCACCTAATTTAGCTAAGTCCTAAGGTAAATTGACCTAAATAATACATGAAAAGGGTACAATATCATATAGAGGAAGATTCATCAGAATAAACCCAAAAGACCGCAAAGCAGGTTAGAATAACCAATTTAGGGTTTCCTTTGAAATCATGCTATTAAAGAGAACAATTAAGCCGTATGTTTGATCTGGCCTACTTTGATAGGATTCTGATTAAAATATTGCAAATTAAACCTTCTAAAAATTATAAATAAATATTCCATAAGGTTTAATTTAATCAGATACGTCAAAGGAGCCAATTAAACCTAAAATAATGACCTAGGTGAAGAATTAATGTCAAATGAGTTTAAATGGAGGATTTACCAATCAAAGAAATTCAAAACTCAAAATTGACATAACCACTTGATTCCCTAGATCTTAATTGAGCTTCCATAAAAAGTTGGACCTGATTTGACAATGTTCGTACCTACTTTGCATTTAGGCCCCTAATTTCCTTAAATCCTTACAAGTAGGTCCAATTTCATTACTCTTAGGTCCTTCTCTTCTTACAAACTAGTCCCCGACGTTGTCTTCCACCTTCAGCAGCCAAGAGTCTGTTGACTGAACTGATCGACGACTTTCCAACGCCATTTGCGACCGCTTCGAGCATCGGCTGAGCTCGACACTTGAGGCAAAGTTGTTTGTCGTTCCGCTCTGCGTCGATCGGTATACGTCTCGCCGGCTGCCATTGTTGTAACAACCCACGTTCTCAGATCAAAATAAACGCGAAGATACGAATTGTCGCAAGGACTTCTCGCTACCTCCTGCAACAATTTCACACACAGCCGAGGCTTTATAGAGCCTCGCGATTCCCCTCCAAGTCGAGTCATCTGGAATCCGAGCGCAACCACCGTCTTCTTCTCTTCTTCCAAGCACCACCATTACCAGACCTTAAGGCCTTCTCCGCCCCCTCTCTCCACTGCCTCTCACCATCAAACTAGGGTGCAGCTGCCTTCGTCTCTCTCTAATTGAGCTTCTCAGCCCAGCAGCTGGTTCTCTACCTCCTTCATCGGCCTCAATTACTTCTCCAATTCTTCGACGGTGGCTAGCCACCACCACCAGTCTCCACCTCTCCTTCCTCCAAATTAGGTTAGGGCTTTTCCTCCTCTTCCTTCCCTCCACCTTCTCATCTCTCCAATTTTAACTTCCAACCTCGTTTGAGCCATCACCGACCACCATCTTTAAGGACTCCGGTGAGCTTCTTCGCCACATCACCGAGCCCCTTCGCACAACATGTAGAAATAGGGAAAAGATTCAGGGACCTTCCCTGAAGCTTCTGGACTGATCTAGGACCGAGAGGTCCATTTTGTTGTGCACAAGTACCCATCGGAGCTACCCTTCATCTTCGCCTCCAACTGCAGTCCTCCGACCATCTCCGACGACACCTCACCGCACCATCCAGTGCCCTAATCAGAGAGGAACCTCACTAATCAAAAGCACACAACCGGCAGCAATTGATCCACTAGTGCATCAAGGCAATCCAACTGCTGGTGCGCTCGAATTGAAGAACACCTCGCCTGTAGAGCCAAGGGACATAGTCCCGCATCGGGGAGAACAGCGCCCCCTGCAGCGCATAAAGAGAATTTGTCACACCGGCTTATCGCCTCGACACTTGGGGGGTGAGGTCCCCCAACCCCTTCATGCCTCGCCCATGACACCTCCATGAGAGCCTAGTCCAGACTTGATTACTCGCCTAAGCCTCACACCTCAGCTGCTACCCACCACAGGCAACCCTGGTCCCAAGTGCGCTCATATCCGATTACCCGGGTCCGGTTGAGTTTGAAAGAGATATTGAAGGAGGAGGAGGGGGTTTTACAGTGTGGAACAGTACCCAGTACACCCTCGCCCTCAATACTTAAGGCATCTGTGCTTGTTCTCTATCGTCTGAGGGTAAACTGCTGCGTTGATAATTGATAGTTGTGCTGAACCTAATGAACTTGGTGGTTTAAACCACCACTTTTACTCTAATTTTTTTATCTCTATAAAGAAGCACTTTATTTACTCAACATATATTACCTTTTGATAGTGATAAATTGTGCAAATAATTGCTCCGAGAGACAACCTCGGATTTCTTTTTATTCGAGTTATAAATTTAAATGCTTAATTTGATTTGATCACTATACTACGACGCCATAATTTTATAATAAGATCAAAGTGAGTTAGCATATACAAACTATTTTTAATGTTATTTCCATGTGGATATAATTAATCAACTGAAGTGCAACATCTAGGACTCTGCATAAGACTTTACCTCAATTTTCTTGACCAATTTTTGCTCCATATTGCAATTTGCATGGACAACTTCATCATGGGAGTGGAATAAACAAAATGCATGGACAACTTCACCTCAATTTCTTGACTAGTTTTGCTCCAATTGAATATGAGTAATGCAAATGATACAACTATTTGTTTGTTAAAAAGGAACAACAAAATGACAGGAAAAGTATCATCTTTGCAAAGAGTGTTTCCCCAATTTGCTCTCCCAATCGTCTCTACTTGACAGTAACATCCACCTCCTTCTTCTAGATGAAAGCATGTTGACATGCAAGAACACAAAAATTTTCAAAAACTTTGGCAGCTTTACTTCCACAAACTGTTAAATGTATAAAGATAAGTTAATAACCAAATGAAAATTGTAGGCTTAGATTTTGCTTGATGGTATGAACTGAAAAGTATATAGCTATTCATTTTTCTATCCACCAAGATTTCTGATGTTTCAACTATAACTATTTCATTTGAGCCATTCCTATCTATACTACACCTTCATTCTATCAAAACAATCCCAATTTAGATTGTGCAAATCATTAAAATAATGCTGAAAAATGCCAAAATCTTATTTCATTTCCCTTTAACAAAGAACCAAAATATATATGGGTTGAGAAATAAGTTGGTAAAGTTTGTTCTTGATGACCGAGAACTGACAATCAATCTGATAGAATGTTTCATCTATTGATCTTA
This sequence comes from Thalassia testudinum, assembly GCA_037157565.1. Lineage (NCBI taxonomy): Eukaryota > Viridiplantae > Streptophyta > Magnoliopsida > Alismatales > Hydrocharitaceae > Thalassia > Thalassia testudinum. Next base: position 156,605,321 of record JAZHRO010000031.1, read on the forward strand.
TCTTAAATAAGAAAACAAGATAATAGGACTAATTGATATACAATATAATTTCCAAACATGCACCGTGGGATGCCACCTTGTTGCTGCTCTGTTGGTGCTACTGTTGCAACTATGTTGCTGTTGTGTTGGTGTTGCTGTTGCTGCTGTGTTGGTGCTGCTATGTTGTTGCTATTGCTGCTGTGTTGGTGGTGGTGCTACTGCTATGTTGTTGCTGTTGCTACTGTCATAAATTGGTGGTGCTACTATTGTGTTGGTGTTTGGTATGTTGCTATGTCGTAAATTCTACGAATTTACAACACATGTTGGTGTTTACTACTAAGAGGAGTACTTGATTCCTTTCATAGACAAAGGATATGGCAAAATTAAACCACGAAGTTATAACAACTAGATAATTAGTGGGATGAAACTACCTTATCTAAGGAATTAAGATAGTCAACTGCCCTTTCTTGGTTCACTAGGAAGGTATGCTCATCCATCTCAATATTGGGTGACCCTCTGTAATTTACATATACAATCAGCACTAATTTAATTAAAGGGCTCATATATAAATAAAAAGTTCTCTCGATAAAGTGACAACATAAGAACGGGGATACCCACTTGCCCTAAACAAGACATTACTAGTTTAGTTTCACCATGCTACACAATAGCAATCCAATCTCACCATGCCCTAAACAAGACATTACCAGTGTAGTTTCACGACAACGTGGGAGGAACTCATGGGGAGCAAAGCAGAGGAGCAGCGGCATGGGAGGCACTTGCAGGGCGGAGGAGTGGTAGAAATAGTCAGAGGAGTGACGAAACTCGCAGGATAGAGGAGCGGCAGCAGAACTCGTAGGGCAGTGGAGGGGTGACGTCGAAGGAACTTGAGGGGAGGAGTAATGGTGTAGGAGGAACTCACGAGGAGGAATAGTAGCACAGGGGGAACTTGTGGGGGGGAGAAAAGCGGGATGAACGATGATGGCCTAGGAGCAACTTGCGTGGAGGAGATTGATGGATTGCACGTGGTTGAGAGGGGGTGAGGGCGTTGCAAGCGATAGGGCTTTTGCAAGCGAAAAGGGTTTGTGCGAGCGAGGGGCCTCAAATTTTGGGCAGTTTCCGTGGTAATCGTCACTTGTAAGGGAAAAAAAATTTTGACTAATTTTTGACAACTATTTTTTCGTCCCAAGAAATTAGTTTAAATTTTTTGTGACTATTTCACTGTCACCCACTTAATTTTGGCCCCCAAAACAAAATATATCCTTAAAAGATAGTTGCTAAAATTTTATTTTGTTATAGTGCATCATGTACATCTTAAATCTCGAAAAAAACAATCATGATATAATCATGGTATTAAAATATTGAGAGTAAAATATTGATAAATATTTATACAAAGGTTGCTGGATATGTGATGCGCGATATCCCTTCAAGTGATAATATTGTTGTAGCGTGGAAATTACAACCATTTTTTTTTTTTTGAATTTGTAAAGAATTAATTGTAAAGATGGGAGCCCGAGTCATCTCACAAGGAGGCACGAGATCTAATTGCTTTTTAACTAAACCTAACAGTTGCATTTTTTATTTTCCTATTTTTTGGTATTTTAAATAAGGAGGAAGACAAAGGGGACTCAAGATAGGAACTAAACTATAGACTTAGGACCCAAACGTAATTTACACATAAATAATTTTACAAACATTTAAAAATCCTAATAAAATTATCGAAACTACCTAAAGTTTAGGATTAAAGTTTCGGGTAGGGGGGTATAGAGATGGCATCACTTATGGGATGGAGGCTAGGTTAGGGTTTGTTGAAGCGGGGTGGTGTGGAGTTTTAGGTCATAAGCTAAGGTTAGGGTTGGGTTCATATGGAATTAGGATAAAAGTTTGGTGGAATTACAGTTTGGTGAGCTTATTTGGTGGAGAGGAGGCTAGCAGCCCATGTCTCACTGCTTCCTTGGCTTGGCTTAACTCAAGTACTCATAAATTAAGTATTATCTTCACTTCTTTTTTGGCTTAGCTTAGCTCAAGTACTTTGAAAAGAATATTGATACTTATTAATAGCTAAGTCCTAAAATGCATGAACAACCCTAAAATGAGCTAATCCTTAAAACGTCCTAATTCTAGTGCAATTATGTAATAATTACTACCTAACTAGTATAAATTAAGCATGAAAGAGTTAATTATTCTTGTATTCATCAATATGTATAAATCATATGATTATCCACAAGTACTTAGGGACATCATAAAGTACTATAGGTTAATATGTGTATTTTATATGGACAATGCATGTAGGTCTACGAAGATATACAAAAGCATCAAAGATCAACAAGTGGAGATCATTACATAAAAAATGCTAAGCATCCAACTATTGTTGTTCAAATACTATCTACAAAAGAGAATTCAAAATTGTGGTCTCTATTGAAAGAAGTGTTTGTTGGATGGAAAAGCATGTCTTATTTTAAAATAAAAACCTAGCCCCTCTTTTATAGAGAAGAGGCCTGGGAAAATTAAATAAAGGGTCCACTAATAAATGCAAATTAGGGAAACAAGGCTAAATTAAGGAGAGGAAACATAAACAAGATAAAGAGACCAAATAGAAGCAAACACGAAAATAAAAATGGAGAGAGATAGATGGAACAAAATCAGGCTTGCATTTGAATAACTTTGAAAATCTACAACTAAAATTAGATTATAATAAAGATGAAGAAGGGAATAGAGTAGGGATATATATATGGAAGATAAAAGAAACCTCAGGGTGATGTTGGCAAGCTCGCAATGGGCTAGATGTGCTCATTCACAATCGCCGAGGAAGTGATTGTCGAGGGAAGCTTTGAGACGACAGAGAAGAAGTGGAGATCTAGAGAAGTGCCACCTAGGTGGCATGAAGGTAAGGGAATGGGTGTATGGGAACAGATAAGTATAGCCTAAAGGGAAGAACCTAGCCTATCTAAAGGTAGAGGAAGGAGGACATGAAGGTGGAAGATGGAACCTAAGGAAAAGACTAATTTAGGTCGTTGGATGTAGGTAGTATAGAGCAGGAGGGGATCAAGGGTTTAATGGAGAAGAGGGATTGTAGAGATTTATGGCATGGGTTGGCAATGATATGGTGTTGGCATTGGAACGGAGTAGGAATAAAGGAGAGGAGTGATTCAAGGAGAGGGAATCAAGTGGTGGTAATGGTGAAGAGTTGGCATCACATAAGAAATAAAGAGGGGGTGATCTTAGGGATTTTGGTTGGGGTCTAGCATGCTCAATTCACTATAGTTAAAATTGTATCATTGTAGTGTGATTAAAGTGTCAAGTTTAATCATTATATTGAACTACGAGAGTATCAATGAGCCCAAGTCGTTTCGCTAGGAGACTAAAAGAGTTTCTAATTAGATCAAATAACTATGCAAATGCAAACCTATCGAATCTAAATTAATAAAAATCCTGTGATTATTATCTTAGATTTTCATGAGAGAAAATCAAACTTATCTTAAGATTTAAGGCTAATAGTGGTTGGGTACGAACATAAAAGTATCTAACAAACATATAAAGTTACTTTACACTCTAAGAACTTTAACAAATCATCTTTTACAATAAAACTTAGTTCACATGAAATAAAATATTTAAAAGCTATCTTAACAATTTTAGACATAAAGATAATGGTACTTAACTAATACAAAATGATTTTATCAACTATAATCACGAAACATTTTGAAATACATAAAACCACATCTAGCAACCAGGAAAAATTAAAAATTTAGATCATTTTACTTTAAGTTTGCAGGAGAGTAAGCTCAAACATTAAACTACTGGAAATGCAAATATAGGAGTCTTAGCCAATAGGAAACAGTCTTTGCATCAGGGTGAAGATGCTAGCAAGCAACGAGAGTAATGTTGTTGGAGGTAGCCACAATGAGGAGAGGGCGACGGTTGCTACCTTGAAGCCGAAGAAGAAGTTGAGGAGGAGAGTAGAGATTGTCGAGGAAGCATCCAGATAGGGAACGTGCACTTGCGTGGTGAGGAGAGGAAAAGAGGAGAAGGAAGGTAAAGGGAGAGGAGATGCTTAGCCTATATGGGTGTTGAGTAGTCGATGGTGGGAGTGTTGGTGACTGGTTGCTGTGAATGAGAGGAGGTGTAGGAGGAGAGTCAGGGTAGCGATGGGAAAGAGAAGAGAGGCGAGGAGGCCATGAGGAAGAGGTGGCACGGGCGACTGATGGTGGCTGCGGGAGTATGGTGGTGGGTTATTGTGAAAAGAATGAGGAGAAGACACAGAAGATGAAGGAACTATTGGATTTGAGAGCCTAATTGCATCAATTGGGATGCAATTATTATATGGTGACGTGGGAATTCATGTTGAAGTCAATGAGATTTGAGAGCGATTTTTAGTTCCATACTGAAAGTAGACAAACCTCTTGGTGGATGAAAAGGCTTCTGCCTCCCATGTCTTATGTAGCAAAGAGTGAAAGGTGGGGCTAGGGACCACGCACATGTGCGCGCCTCGCCCTGCCCATCCCTAGCTCCAACTCCAGCTCAGGCTCGAGCTTGGGTGAAAATAAATTTGAAACTTGGAACTTGGACTCCTTTTGCTATAGATTTTTAAACTCACGATTTTGACCTGGATTGGTCGATCAAAATGTAAAATTGGTCAACCAATTACTTTAGTCAATCAATGAATTTAGTTTGGTCGATCAATTGGTTTGGTCGACCAATTAGTCAAGTTTGATCGACCAAATTATTTTGGTCGATCAATGACTTAATTGGTCAATCAATTATCGTGTTTCCATAAAATAAGAATTTCCTTAAACGTCTGGTCGTGGGCTCTATATAAGGGCCATAAGGGGCTCTCATTTGACAGACAACAAGAGCAAAAAAGTTCTCTCCACTTTCTCCCTCTCTCTCATTCTTGTCTCTCTTTCTTGGTGCGTTCGTTCGACATCAGATTGGTAGAAAAATCTCCAATCACTTTTGTCAATCTTGTACAAGGAGATTGAGAGATCCACGACAAGTTTTTGGTTAATCAAACCATTCAGTTGGTAGATCAATCAGGAATTTGGTTGGAAACCAAATTTCCTTGGCTTCATTCTCCTAAGGTTATTTTTTAGGACATCTAAGATCGGAGTGCGCCGAATCTTGGAGGTGGATCGTCATATCCTGAGAGGAGTTCGTCAAACCCCGACGCACCGGTATTGTGGGCGACGATACTTTCTCTAATGGAAGTCCTTAATGGGCACTTCAATCCGAGTAAGATCTAATCCCTTCTCGTTTTGTTTATTTGTGCTATTGCATGTTATTTGTTCTTTATTTTACTTTGGATGTTGCCAAATCATGTTTGACTTGTTTGATTTAATATTTTTAATCGATGTGAAAATGTTGGAAATGAATATGTTTTTATTTATTTATTTCCTATATGCGTCAATTTCAACAGGAATAGAGGATGAAGAGGAAGAACAGGGGAAGGAGGAGGCTATCATGGAGGGTGGTGTCGAGAGAGAAATTGGAGGTGCATGGGGAAGGGATTATTGGTCAAAGTGGGGAAAAAGATGGAGGAGGTTGTGTGCATTTAACGGTGGAAGTTGTCGGGTTCAATGGAGGTGGTGGTGGTGGTCAATGGTGAAGGGCAAGAGAAGGAGAAGGAGACCTTGAGGAAGGATAGGTGTGGAGGTCGAGGAGGGGAGATAGAGGAGGAAAAGAAGGAGGAGCTATGCCAATCGTTGGTTGTGGAAGGCATGGCCAGTGATGGGGGCTGTTGGTGGGTGGTTTAACGGTAGAGGAAGGGGAAAGGGAGAAGGAGAAGGAGAAGGAGAAAGTTGAGGAGGGGAAGAGAAGAGAGAAAAATAGGGAAGGAAAGCAGGACAACGGGTATGAATGTGGCTAATTGGGGTGATGTACGGTGGTGGCGTGGTGGTGGGGTGAAGGGGGCTAGCGGTGGAGAGGAGAAAGTCTTGAAGAAGAGGAGAAGAAGAAAGGAGAAGGAAGAGAAAGAGGAGGTTAGGGAGGAGATATTGAGAGAGATAGAGAGGAAGAAGGAGGGTGAGGCTCTGGCGACGTGGAGCTGCTAGTGGTGGTGGTGGGTGGTCAGTTGAAGGGGAGGAGGGAAGGAGGAAGACAACTACCTGCTCTCTTCGGCGAGGATGGGAGAAGAAGAGAGACAAGGGATGGGCAGTTACAAAGGTGTGGGACAGTTGCAAAAATCGTGGGAGCCTTTTGGTTACTAGGAGATTAGTTACATAAAATAGAATTGAGTGGGATGGGACATTGGCAGGATGGTGAGGATACAAAGAAGGAAAAAAAAATTAAGAAGATTAATTTAGAAAATAAGATAAGATAAGGTTAATTTAATTAAAATAGGATTGGGTTAGATGACTACTTCATGATTAACACGACTCAATCAAGTATTAATTAACTTGAATCGAGTCCAATTAGAGAATTACACCCAACCTAAGTTAATAAAATACAAGGGTATCTAATTAATGACAAATAAGGTAATACTAGGGAATCAAGCCTCTCCTCTTCACGCATTAATAGTAATAGGAATTCAATTATCCTGCATCAACTGCATAAATAGCACAACCATGTAATAATATGTATATGCGTAATTTAACATTAATTAGATCTTTTATATGAAAAGGTGTTAATTAAGTTATTAGCCCTATTATAACACTAATTACTTGCATTTAACTATGAAACTAATTAAAATTAAATAATTATAAGGTACGAATGTGATTTCATCATGGTTATAAAGGTGGTGTGGAGATAAGTGGAGGGAGGTTAGGATGGCTCCACATAAGAGGGTGATGTGGATGGTTTTAGTGGGTTAGACTAGGCTTAGGTGGCTAGAAGTTGCTTAGGTGGACTGTCTGTGTGACACTTGAATTCTGCAAATAACTTTCCTGCTCCCAACTCTCTCTCCATGCTCCTGCACAACTCAATATTATTATAATACATATAAATTATGTATAAAATGCATGCATGATCTTAACATGCCTAAATGTTTCTAATGCAGTATTTATAACCTATATATGTTATACTTGCCTGAGAACTAGAATAATTTAGGCATATTGTATGTTTTTATCATGTAGTTATCAAGCGTGCACGTCCTTTCTCACGGTTCTAGAATCCTGGCACATCATCCTAAGCTTTATTTACGGAGGGCCCTCTCTGCAACTGCTTAATCACAAGTTGCATGAAAGAAAGAGCATTAACAAGAAGAGAGAAAGAGAAAGGAGAGAAAGAGGAGGAAGGAAACGAATCCCCCGTCGTCGCCCTTTCGCTTCACCACCTCTGACTCTCCTACCATCACATGGGGAGGGGACCGACAAGGTTTTGTAGGGAATGCTCAACAACGATGGGGCTCATCGAAGCATGGCTTATGTTGAACGGGATTCATATGCTGAAAATATTTAGTTTTGAAAACCCTATCGTTGTAGTCGCGTAAAAATCCGTCAAATAAATAATTTAACCAAAACTCTGGTGAGTCTCGAGTCGAACACAGGGAGGCAAACGTTTGATTAAAAATCGCATTTAATTTATTGTCACGAAGAATATTAGCTGGTCGATTTAAACCTACGCTAGCTCTCTACTTAAAGAATAAACAATAGAAGAGAGAGAAAAAGAATGATACAAATAAAGAGAAAATAGAGAGAACAAACAGGAATTTCGTAACCATAATTTGATGTTCATTACAACTAATCACTACACTAGAAAGCTGGAAATCTATACTAGAAAGCAATAAAGGAGAAGGTGGAGAGAGGTTATCCTCCTCAACGGCTGCTTAGAGGATGAGCCACGTTGACAAAGCACCTGGACGAGGGTGGTGAGACGACGAATGAGGGAGAACGAAGACGGAAGACGGAGGACGAGGCAAGGTGACATCGTAGCGGGATATGCTTCCTGAACGACGGTGGAAAGACAATTGTAGTCACTTTACGAACGGGGGTGAGAAGGTGGAAAAATTCTATTTTAAACTCTAATGAAGCATCCTGGGTTTAGAACAAGCTCTTAGAGCTTTGGAGGGGGTGAGAGAAGAGAGGACGAGATCATGAAAATGTGGAGGGCATAAGTCCTTTTGTAGATGAAGAATAGGGGGCAAATAGGTCATTTCATTCTTAAAACATTCATGTAGGGGTAATGAAGCATCCTGGGTTTAGAACAAGCTCTTAGAGCTTTGGAGGGGGTGAGAGAAGAGAGGACGAGATCATGAAAATGTGGAAGGCATAAGTCCTTTTGTAGATGAAGAATAGGGGGCAAATAGGTCATTTCATTCTTAAAACATTCATGTAGGGGTCTTTAGTGACAGATATAACTGTCACTAAAATCCACACGTCGCTGAACACACGCGCATGCCCCCGCCCCTTCATCTTCAGCCGCTGAACGCTCCTCGCACATATGTGCATCCTCAGCTATTACGACTCGATTCCCGGATCCCTACAAGACCCGAGACTGACTCGTCTCGACTAATCCTAAGACCCAGTCGTCCAACAAGAAATAACCAAAAAGCAGGAAGGTAAAGTACATTCACATATGTAATATAACTAAGTAGTAAAAACGTGCAAAGCAGTAAATAAAAAGTAAAACTGCTGTTCCAATACATACCACCACAACAACAGAGACAACTGAAATGAAAATAACAGTAATAACAACAGTAGCTAAAAGTCTGAAACTCACTACAACAGTAAAGGGGTACTATAAGAAGTGTAGAAAAACTACGGTTGGGCTCGATTGGGCCCACCACACTCCGCAGCCGGAAGCTCGGGCTGCTCAACTCCTAGACCTGAACAGTGTTATGAAAAAGCCAGAGTCAGCAAACGCTGAATAGAGTGGTATCTATACTATCTAAAGCAGTAAAAACGATAGGTTTAATTCTCTTTTCTAGTTATTTTATTTTATATGCATTTCCTTTTTCACCCCTTTCCCTCAAACTTTCAGATTTTCTTGATCTTGCATGTTCCTCATGGGAACGATCCTGATTGCAGTCTTTTTTGAAGAGTAGAAGGTACACGTGGTCCTCTCCTGGCTGGGAAAGTCCCCCGTGGTAGTCCTACACCCAGTCAACCACCCCGAGGTCACTGTCAAGACGTAGCGGTGACTACGACACGCGTGATAAGCGCATGGGTAGCTAACCTACACTGACACGCTGTCAGTCGTTTCCGCTAGCGGGTACGCCTAAAGTACAGCACGGAACAGTATAGGGCCTAGCCCTCTTAGAAACAGGGGTCTCGCCCCTCCACAGTCCGCGCACCCTCGTCTGACTACCCCAGTTTGCCTTGAGGGCCTAACAAGTCGGTGTACAGTGGCTAGCTGAACCCCGGGCCCCGTGGGGTGGTTAACTCCCGCCCAACACTAGTAGCTCGCCTTGATATCGTGTACATGAGGGCCAACAGAAGTCAATGTAGAGTGGCCAAGCCTAACCCCGGGTCCCAACCCAAGGGCGGCTAGCTCCGCTCTACACAAAATGGGGGACAGTCGCTCTCCTTGGTACCACATACTCAAGGGCCAACACACTTCCTATCTACATTCCAAATTTCCATCTGACCACAGGAGCTCTACTCCTAACTCCCCGTAGGGTTCACGCTCATGTTCACCACATTATTCCGAGTGTGGTTTCAAGGAGGCGTAAAAATCAGATTTTTCTTATCACTTGTTGTCACGGAAAGTGCAGAGTTTTTGCTTGCGAAAGGTGCGGTTTGAAAAGCGAGAGGGAGAGAGATAGAGAGAGAGAGGGAGAGATTAGGGTTAGAGTTGTTTCTTGCTTGATCATGCAACTTAAATAGGAATTAAAGTAAACAACTGAACGGAAAGTAACTTCATTAATCATGCAGCTTTAGTTCACAGATTACAACATTAGATACATGTTTAAAGATAAGTAAAGGAAAGCTTAAAAGAGAGGAAGAGAGAGAGGGGGGGGAGAGCGGCGAGGCAGCCACGGCGGTGGAGGAGGCTTCGTTGGCAGCTCATCATCTCTGGCGATTACAAGAGGGCCTAAAGCTAGCTAAGAGAGGGGTAAAGTAGTTGCAAGGGAAGTGAATGCCTTGAATGAGTGGTTTGAGGGGGTTTAAATAGGGAGAAGGGCTTTCTAAAAGAACAACGGGCTTTAGCGACGTCTGGGACGTCGCTAAAATCCTTCCAAAAGCATCGGTGAAGCCTTCTAGCAAGCCGATCACACGCCCGCGTCGTTCCTCCTCGTGCCTGATCCGTGGCCTCTACGTGAGAGCCGTCCGATCAAAGATCGGACGGCTGAGATCCTCCCTGGGGGCGCGCGGGCGCTCGCTGTCTGAGGGCACGCCGCGTGGCACGATCTCGGCTGCCCGCTGCTGATCGGGTGGCCCAATTTCGCCGCGAGCTTCTTCGTCTTCAATTCTTCTCCCCACGCAGCTCGAACCCGCGTCGCGTGCGTGTGAGCGTGCGTGCTAACCGTTGCACCACGCCCGCTGCTTTGTCGTGGTGATCGCGGGCGGGCGGGCGGTTCTCGGCCGTCCGATCGAAGATCGACGGCCTAGATTTGATCTCAGCTAAAGGAGGAAGTGGCGTGCGATGAGCGGGGGGGAGACGTGGAGCAACGAGGGCCGTTGATCATCAGATCAATGGTCATAACTTCTTGGGCCCATTGTAGGAGCTCCGAATGTCGGATTTGGCCGATCTTGAGTCCGTTGGACTCCGTTCGTCGTTCTGAATCCATCCGTGCGGTCTGATTGCTCATCCGAGGCCTACTTTGACAAGTGCTTATACAAATGACCATTAATACAGTTTTATAAGCAATCTTGGTATATGATACATGCAATGCTCTCATTCTACTTATGTTGTGCCTTTTATTCTTAAGATGGGCCCTATTTAACAGAATTATCACCCCCATGTGCAGTGTTATCACACCCCCATGTGCAGTGTTATCATACCCCCATGCTTACTTCTTGCTAGTCCCTAGCAAGGTTTATTCTGGCCTTTATTTTCTTTCAAAATTTAAGAAGTAATTGCTTAGACACTTCGCCACTTGTCAATAGGAGGAAATATACCAAGATCTTAATCTACAAAGACTAAGCAACGTCCGGGTGTCTGCCAAAATACGAATCGCCCGAATCCTTGCTTTAATGTATATAACTATACATATGTATATGTATATATATATATATATATAAATTTTTAGAATTTTTTCGGAATTCAGCGTGGGTTGGTAACTTTTTACGGCTACCCAACCCACCCAAAACTTAGTCAAAATCCTAAGTGCTAAGCATCTTGGTGTGAAGATTGTGATAGACTCACTTAACGGTAATTCAGACAGACTTCGGGTTTCTACGCCCCAAGGTGACCAGAAGAAGAAATATATTTGCCTGAAGGTGTATTTGTTCGATTAGTAGCTTTCTCCCTACGTTTGTTTTAATTGGGGTCAACACAAGGATTTTTCCAGTGTATATCTCCCCGGCTTGTACTACTTCCCCGCTTCTTCCTTAAGTGTTTTAGTTCTTTTTGTGTAGTTATTGAGATGGGCTCTGGACAACCGACCAATGGGCTGTTACCCACGATCATTTGCCAGCCATACTCGTGCGGTAAAGTGTGGTTTATTTTCTTTTCTTCTCCTTTTTTTTTCGTAGGTGGCTTCCCTAATTTCAAATGTACCTAGAGGCAATGAAGAAGAAATGGTCCCTTGGCTGAGTTCTGGACAACCTACCAATGGGTTGTTACCCACGACAACTTATCAACCATACCACCCTAAAGAGTTCATTAGCTACCCAATTTCTGTCGAAATCTCTGAGGAGTGAGTCTCTGCAAAAATGTGTGCAGATGCTTAGACTCAAAGTTTTTCTGAGTTAGAGGGTGAGTTGATAAGTCGTATACTTATCACCTTATTTAGTAGGTGTATTAGAATAGTTTAAGGTTGCAAGGATTCGAAGCTAAATCCATATTTCAACAAACACCAGGGTTGATTAAGCCTGAAGGCCTGAAAAGTCTAAGTGTTTAAGTTCTTTTTGTATTATTTCCCACTATTGACAAGTTTCTAATGCCTAAGTTCCTTCCTAAATTCTTTTTTTTTTAATTTTATTTTATTCAGACTGATTAAATGAGCTTAGGATTGTGCAACTTACCTCCCCCCCCATGCTTAAGTTGGACAATGTCCTCATTGGCAAATTCATGGATGGATAGGGGTTCAAAAAGATAGTACCTGACTGACGTAAAATACTGGATCAGTCTGAATCCTCTGGGTTTCCTCCCAGGAAGCGTTGAGTTTAACGCCTCCAGCTGGGCGATGCACACACAGAAATGGTTTGGGTCAAGGAAGTATGTACAAAATCAACCAGACCCAAAATCAGAAGTCCACAGATGCAAGCAAGGTTACGGTGGAGTCCCATTCCAAAGGGACAGGAATTCTGCAACAGATATATCATGCATGCCCATGTCAGATCCTCTCTTAGTCTATGGGCATGCAAACAAGTTGATGTGGACGAACGCACCCGAACTATAACATTCCAGACACTAAAGATGTAGGTTTTATACTCAGCTTGTGTCCCCATAAAATTGTAATCCGTCAAAAGTGCACAAATTCCAGTGCATTCAGGTTGCGGGATCTTTATTCTGATAGGGCAGGTAACAAAGTCAAGAGTTTCATAATGAGCCCTACAATCAAGCATGAGGCCTCTCTCCAAAGACGAATCCATCTCTTCCGCAACTATGGTTTCATTGCTCATTCCCTCCAAGCCCTCAAACTCAAGAATATTTTCTTCAACCTCCTTTGTATCAGATTCGCTGTTTGAGGTTGCATTAGTGGTAGGGCCAATTTCATCCTCTAGATCATATTCTTTCTCTCGGCCCTCCTCCAAATTTGTGATGGGGATTCCAACCGATTCATAATCGATTTCTTTGAAATTGTAACTCCATTCCCCATCTCCGATGTTGGCTGCTGTTCCCACCGGATTACTTCTCTTGGGTTGATTAGATTTGGATTCTAAGGCATCTCCCCTCACATTCTCAGTTTCCTCCTAATGTTTGTCCTCAATGCTCCCCAAATTGTGTTCCGAGGAATCCTTACTGACCTTATCCATTGAGCTGTCCAACTCTTGAGGGGTATCAATGGTGGACTGAACCAAATCAGGGTGGCAGGGTGCAATCCAATTGATCATGGTAGGTCCTTGCTTTACGAATTCCATGAATGGCATTATGTGCAACAGCTTTCTCTGGCCTTCTTCCCCCAATTGTTGGAACAAATCCAACATGGCCTGTTGCCCTTTAACCAATTCTTGATTCTGTCTGTGTAGTTCTAACTGGAGGTTATCAAGAATTGACATGGTGTCATTTGGTGTCCTTTGGATTTCCTCCTTGAAATCCATGTCAAGAGAGTATGGTTGAGGTTGTGGATCAGAATCCATACTGGTGGTTAGGTTCTTGGGTGGGTCCTCTATTCTATCATGTTCAGGGTCCAGTTCTTCAAGAGGAACCATTCTCTGTTTGGTCCTACTCCATAATAGTTGAGGTTCTAAGTTCTTCTCCCAGTCAGATTCTTCATCAGGGACCAAATCAAAGGTTGATGATCCTGGGCTTGCCTAGATTTCTGATCATTTTCTGATTTCCATTTGTCTAGAACTCCTTCCAATCCAAAGGTCAAGTAGGAAAGGTTGTTAAATTCAGATGACCTTCCTTGGTTATTGTCCTGAGAAGGGTAGGGTTCTTGGTGTCCTCCTAAAGTGTAGGCCCTATCACAGTAGAGAGGGTGGGACCTAAATGAGGAGGCGTCCTGAGGAGAATCGAGATATGGAGCCCCATGATTTGAATCGTACCCTTGGGCGGATATGTTGGGTGAATCCCAATAAGAGGTTGGTGCGGTTTGGTCATAACTCGGATAGCTGGGACAAGAGGGGTATTCAAGGTCGTACCCCCAACTTGGTGGTTGGTTAGCCCAAGTAGGTTGTGGATATGGTCCAGTTGGGTAAGCATTATGTTGGGGGTGGTTCGGGTAAGATGGATAGGCATAGAAATCCATGGTTTGGAAGAAATGGAGGGATGCGGGAAGAACAGATGAGAAAGAGTTGTATGTTCAACCAAGCAAACAAGCCTAATCCTTATGGTGTGTTCCTTAGGGGACCTAGAAATCTCCAAAAGGGTGATTAAGTCCGGAAGCACTGGACTCCCCTTCCCAAAGCTAATCTGGCCACATTGACTACGAAGGGATTGCAGGGAAGGTTCTTCCTTTGGCTTGCGCCACCGGTTTCGTAGACCCCACAACCGCGGTCGTTTAACATTGCCTCGTAGCCTAGTCACCAGATTCTACCAAGGAAATGAAAGCCAAGTGCCTAACAAACAAAACCTTGCCTCTTGAGACTTAACTCAGTCCTGCCTAGGACACGTCTACTTAGTTTTAAAAGGGCTAGGATAGTGCTTGTGCTAGGGTTATGTGATGAGGCGTTAATTGGGGTGGTGCCTCTTAATTTTCCACTTTCAGAGTGTGTGCTTCTGTCAAAGCATGGTTTTCAAGCAAGGATTTTTCAAGATCTGGTGTCTTTTAATGTTTCATCCTTACTTTAGTGTCTTTTAGGGTTGACGTGTCTTAATGTTTTCAGACAAGTTTCAGTGGGCACGTCAAGTTCTGCACACAATTCGGTGAAAGTAGATTTCCCTTTATTCTGTAGAGGCTCTAAAATCCTAATGTACTCATCCTAATGATCATGCAGCTTCTATTAGATGAGTTGGTTTTAGGGTTGAGTGGTGCGGCCCAAGTCAATCAACGGTGGCTTCGCAAACACCACTCAAAAAGAGAAAAGAACACTCCAAGAATTTATTCAGAATGTTAGTGTGCACTTTTTTTTTGTGGGGTGATGTGTTAAGGATGTGGGTCAGGCAATCATACACCACGCAAATTTTTTTTCAATTTTTATAAATTTTTTTAGTTTTTCACGCAAGCAAACAATCATGAGTGAAGAATTACTCACTACCGGTCCTTGTTGTGCCTACTCCCTTGTTACCGTCGTGGGATCCGTCGCTTCGCCGTCCAGGCACCGAATTCCTACAACCATCAAGTAAAAAGGAAAATAGGGCATTAGACGATGTAAGAATGGATGTGGAATGGAAGTGACAAAACAAATCCGTTGCCTCCCCAGCAACGGCGCCAAAAACTGGCGTGCGCTAGCGCGTGTGTGTTAAAAAGTGTCGTTACATCGCACTTGCAACGCCTATTTTAAAGTAAAGAAACGGAGGTGAGTCCGAGTGTCGGTCTCAGGGAGGCGTAAAAATCAGATTTTTCTTATCACTTGTTGTCACGGAAAGCGCAAAGTTTTTACTTGCGAAAGGTGCGGTTTGAAAAGCGAGAGGGAGAGAGATAGAGAGAGAGGGAGAGATTAGGGTTAGAGTTGTTTCTTGCTTGATCATGCAACTTAAACAGGAATTAACGTAAACAACTGAACGGAAAGTAACTTCACTAATCATGCAGCTTTAGTTCAAAGATTACAACATTAGATACATGCTTAAACATAAGTAAAGGAAAGCTTAAAAGAGAGGAAGAGAGAGAGGGGGGGAGAATGGCGAGGCAGCCACGGCGGTGGAGGAGGCTCCGTCGGCGGCTCGTCGTCTCCGGCGATTACAAGAGGGCCTAAAGCTAGCTAAGAGAGGGGTAGAGTAGTTGCAAGGGAAGTGAATGCCTTGAATGAGTGGTTGGAGGGGGTTTAAATAGGGAGAAGGGCTTTCTAAAAGAAGGGGCTTTAGCGACGTCCGGGACGTCGCTAAAACCCTTCCAAAAGCGTCGGTGAAGCCCTCCAACCCACGGGTAACACGCCCGCACCGTTCTTCTTCGCGCCTGATCCGTGGTCACTGTGTGAGAGCCATCCGATCGAAGATCGAACGGCTGAGATCCTCCCTCGGGTGCGCTCGAATCGCGTCGCGGGCATGCGTGCGCGCGCACGTGGGCGCTCGCTGTCTGAGGACACACCTCGTGGCGTGATCTCGACCGCCCGCGCGCTGATCGGGTGGCCCAATTTCGCCGCGCGCTTCTTCGTCTCCAATTCTTCGCACCGCGCGGCTCGAACCCACGTCACGTGCGTGCGGGCGTGCGCACTAACTGTTGCGCCACGCCCGCTGCTTTGTCACGGTGACCGTGGGCGGGCCCGCTGTTCTCGGCCGTCCGATCAAAGATCAACGTCCGAGATTTGATCTCAGCTGAAGGAGGAAGCAGCGTGCGGTAAGCGAGGGGCGACGTGGCGCAACAAGGGTCGTTGATCATCAAATCAACGATCAGAACTTCTTGTGCCCATTGTAGGAGCTCCGGATGTCGGGTTTGGCCTATCTTGAGTCCGTTGGACTCCGTTCGTAGTTCTGAATCCATTAGTGCTGTCTGATTGCTCATCTGAGGCCTGCTTTGACAAGTGCTTATACAAATGGCCATTAATACAATTTTATAAGCAATCTTGGTATATGATGCATGCAATGCTCCCATTCTACTTATGTTGTGCCTTTTATTCTTAAGATAGGCCTTATTTAACAAAATTATCACCCCCTTGTGCAGTGTTATCACTCTCGCACTCTCCTCCTCCTTGCTCTCATGTGCTCCCTCGCTCGCCTCCTCTCGTTGCTCCACCGTGCTCTGAAGGTGGAGATGATGGTGTGTGGAGTGGAGAGGAGAGGAGGAGAGGGTGGCTTTTTATATATGCCATGGGGGTTTAGGGTCCGAGAAGGAAGAAGGAGAAAGGAGAGAGAGGGAGAGAGAGAAAAGTTCCTGCGCCGCATGCACAGGGCACAGTACGAGTATAGAAATTTCATTTTCAGACATCCGGGAAAGGGTCCAGACGTCTGACTAAGACTCCAGACGAATTAAAATGCTAAAAGTGGGATGGGTCTTTACATCAGTTGTCCGATCGAGAGATCGGACGGCTTAAACGGACGCACACCACTTCACGCGTTAAGAGGTGATGCGGCTGCTTCATCGCCATTGGATGAGCGATCAATGATTGACACTAATGCTTGTGTGCCTTTAAACGCATGCCTCTAGCACATGTGATTAGGCGTGAGATCGAGAGTCCAACCGTGCATCCATCTGATTGGTTGATCTAAGCCGTTGGCCCGTGATCGTGCGATTGAATTGCACTCTTGCGCACGAGGGGGAGATGCAACCCGGGTGACTCGAACGTGCGCCCATCTGTGGCGAAGCACCTTGACCGTTGCGCTACTCCTCTCCTTAAGTCGCATTACAAATTAACGCTCGCACATCCTAAGCCGTTGGATGAAAATTCACTGGCTAAGGGTATGTGAGCTTTGCCTTCAGCTAAGATGAGAGGGGCGGCTATGGGTAGACATGGCACAGTCTAGACCATTGGATGGTGATCCAACGACTCAAATGAATGGATACATCGCTCAAAGAGGTTAGGCCGAGTGCAGCGGACAATATGGACGGTGCCATGTGACACCATCCTGGCCGTCCATCTTCTCTAACTTGAAGACGGTGCCACGAATGTCGGATTGAATTGATTTTCGCACCGTTGGGCTGCAATCATCAATCCAAACCCATCCGTGCGGTTGGATTTGTCGTCTGAAGTTCGGATTTACACCACCTAGCCCCTTGACCTCTGATCTTTCTCGAACTGCATCTGATGCTACGGAAGTCCTATCGAGGTGATCTTAGAGTCGTTGAACTCTGATCGTCACCCTGATCATATCCATATGGTTGGATCCTCAATCTGAGGCCCTGATTAAATATCGCCCTGTCCTTGGCCATAAAAAGAGAGAATTAACCTAAAATTTATACAATCTAACCTAAATGAATGTTGATGCATGTTATGCAATATTTATAATGATGAATGCTTCTATGACACTAGAAACATGCATAAATAGGCATTTTAGGTCAATTAAATGTGTGCACATTAGCTTACTGTAGGAGGGTATGTGCTCTCCCCGATATGTTGGGTTCTTGTAGAGGGAGGAAGAGATTGGGAGGAATATGTTGCAGTTGTTGATCAAGAGAAGGGGGTTAATCAATTGTGAGAAGTGGATTGGAGGATGACCACACTCACCAACTACCATCAAGTCACCAGCCATGTGTTGACAAGGCCATGAGAGTGTGTTCATCTTACACCCATGGTCGACCATCGAGAAGGAGAGGTCGTTGCCCATCTAGACAATAAGGAGGGTCATCGGAGGTGTGACTACATATGGCGAAGGTCGGTGAGGCTTGCCGTGGTCAAGAATGAGACAACCGATGAGTGAATGGCTGGATGCCATGGAATGTCCACCGTGCACCTTGTGTGCATGGTGAGAGCACGTAAAGGAGAAGAACAAAGGGGGTGGGAGTCTAGCTGGTGAAATGGGCGTCATTGAAGACGTGGTGGATGTTGACGAGGGCTGGCTGGCGATCACCATGGTCGCATGGTGCACCTACATGCATAGGTCAAAGGAGAGAATGAAGGAGAAAGGAGGTGTGTGTGTGTGTGGGGGGGGGGGGGGGGAAGAGAAGAGGTTGAGTGTTTTTGAAAAAATTATGAAGGTAAAATTTTAAGTCTTAAGATTTGCATTTTAGTTCTTGAAATGACTTTCTTTAACTAATTGGTTCAGGGATCATTCGAACTCCGATTTCAATGAGTCACTCGTTGTTTGAATCATCTCAAGATGAACATTTTTCTGGTGAGATTCACTTTTACATCAGAATTATTAAATTACATTATAACCCCCAAATACTCCAAATTTGCATTTTAATTCTATTTCTCATTGGTCTTGTGTAGAGTCAAACAACCAAAGCGTGGACAGAGTCAGAGGAGTCTTCACCTTGTTCTTAGAGTCACCATGACCCCTTGATGACCATAGGTAGATTAGCCTTACGTCTTCGACCTAGTGGCCTTATTTGTGCATTAGATGCTTGTTATGAACAAGTATTAGATTATCGAATCCTCTCTTGATGCGTACTTGAATCCCACATGCTTAAGAAATTATCTGGTGTTGCATGATCAAATGACTAAATAATTGATGACGCATGTTGGACAAATAAATAATATATGTGATCCCTCCTGTTTAATTTATTGAGAATTCTAATTGGTTTATTAACAATATTAGTCTTATGCATAAAGAACTCATGATAATATAAATAATAATGTGAATAATGAAAGAATATGCCTGAATGAAAGAAGAGAATTAACTGTTGTATCCTTGTTACATTGATGAATCTACCTGACATATTAATTGGAAATGAGCTAAGAAAAATGCCCAAACGTGCTGTATCAGATCATGATAATTAGTTAATGGGTGAATTCATAGAATCAAAGAACCGTTGATATAATGAATAATGGATGATGGTGGGTTGGCGAACTCGGAAGTTGTAATATCTGTTGAAAGTCAATCTCAAGTCTAGTATCAACGGCACAGCTAGCTATATCTATTAGGGGTAGAGATTGGCTTAGGTAGCCTCCCTATGAGTTTTTTTTTAAGATTGCTTTGACCAACCGGGTAGCAAGGTACTTGGGTACACGTTATTGTTGTATGAGGTTGAAGCTGCTTGTTTTCGTACCCTATAGTGGAAATGAATGGCTGTGTGACAATGTACAAGTAGCTCCTTGCATGTGCATCGCACGGACCACAACCACCATTTTGCCTTGTTAGCTAGGATCCTAAGGTGGTTAACCAAGTGATAGAGTAGGTGTGGGCCATCTCCTCAGCCAAGGAGATGTACCATATTCAATCTACCATCTAGGACACCGCAATGAGGTCTCCTCGAGCCTTTCGAGGAAATTGATTTGGGCAGATAACAATCGAAATATGTGAAGGCAAGATAATGAGGATAAATTAAAAAAAAAACTTGAATAACCGAGACCAATACTCATTTTTATTTATTTCCTGCATTTGCTTAGTTTGCCCTTTGCTTTCTGCATTGCTACTCTATTCAGCGTTTGTTGACATTTTCTATGGGCTTTGTGCTTAGGTCCTGGTGAGATACAGTCGAATTCTACAAATGTAGGAGCTTCGATGCCAATCTGAGTGCAACGTCGTAGTTGGTAATTGTCATCTCATTTCCTTAGCTTCAGTGGTTTTATTATAGCTTTCTTTAGTACTTTGTTTCAGGTTCCTCCAATACTTTTGTTTCCTCTATCTTCAGTTATGTAATAGTACAATTAATGGCTATAATTATTCTAGTGATATTTTTCGATTTGGTTCTTCCTTTGTTTCATATATATGTGTGATGTAATGTACTGTGAATAATTTTATTGTTTCATGTGTTATATGTTGGATGACTAGATCTTTGGAAATTGGTAAATCGACTTAGGTTCTTACTTGAGTGGGGGTTCGGGTCATAACAGTTGAACCTTTTGGCTTGGATCTTCAACCACTTGGATAGTTATGGTGCCCCGATCCTGCCTCTAAGGTTGATGCTTTACTTTCTTTCGAATGAGGGGACTCGCACCCTTCACCTAAAGCATCATCTATGGGTAGGGATTCCTCTGCCCTTCTCTTCTTACCCCACTTTTTTTGTTTGGGGGGTATTTGTTCTAGACCTCTCTCCATGAGGAGGTGGAACAATTCTCATCCTCCAGCCTAATCCTTGTAGACCACCCTAATGCTTTTGGGCGTGGGAAAGTTGATGATCTAATAATAAGAGGATGGCATCACCCTAAAATAATGAGTAATTGGCTGTCCAACTATTCTGTCAAAGGTGGTTGCAGTATGGATGACCGGAAATTTGCCATCCTATTCAGAAACTTTGGTTCATCTTGGATGGTCATGGGCAAGGCTATTTCTCCATTCGACATAGTCCTTTGATTGCCAAACCCCAAAACTAACAGTAAGCTTGAGGACAGGTGGAGTCGTTAAATCCTATATTCTTAAAGGTGGCATAGTGGAGGATGTCCATTGCGCTTCCCTCATTCGCCAAGAGACATGGATGTTCTTGTTCTAGCATTAGCAAGGTGATCATCAGCAGAAATGATGTTCTGTTCCATTCCTGCCTAGTTGTTGCTCGATCATCTTTGCATACATGGGGTATGTAACGGGGACTCTCTAAAAGCCCTCCTCCATGAAAACCTCTAGAATTGAACTACAAGGATTTTGGGTTGTGATGTCGAAGATGACATTTACTTCTCTGTCACCTATGCTAGCCAACTGTAATCCCCTCAGATGAATCGTAGCCCATAAGGCTTGCTTGTGATATTGGC
Organism: Thalassia testudinum; assembly: GCA_037157565.1. NCBI lineage: Eukaryota > Viridiplantae > Streptophyta > Magnoliopsida > Alismatales > Hydrocharitaceae > Thalassia > Thalassia testudinum. The sequence continues at coordinate 156,626,383 of JAZHRO010000031.1, forward strand.
TAGGAGGCAATTCTGGCCAAATCCCTCACTCTCCCCGAGCCATTAGGGAACTTTCTTAGCTAGAGAAAGGTCCTCTGAGTAGACGATGAGGTTGTTAGATCTTATGTTGGAATCTTGTCTTTGTGGAAATCGTAAGGGTTTTTTTACATCTCTCTTCCTTTGGAATTTTGCTTCACGAATTCCACCAAGTTTCCTTTTTGTATCCGGATCTCTACTTCATCCCTCAATTGACGACAGATGTCGATGGGATGGCCATAGTCCGCATGGAACTGATGGTACACCCTAAAGGTTAGTGGATTCCTCATCTTCTAGGGCTTTTTTAGCTCTAGTTGTCTGGCCTCTGAGATGACCTACAAGACCTCAATCACATTACAAGTCAACGGGGTGTACTCTTCAAAGTGAGGGTAGAAGGGTTTCTTGCCCCCAAATTTTTTGTTGGAGTTGGCCTACTTTTAGTCCAACTAAACTCATTAGCCTCCTCCTTTGTTGCACCTCCAAGTGTTATGGCCACTACAGCCATTCTCCTCCACCTTGGTAAGAGAAGGGGAGTCTTCCTTATGACCTTCAATTCCCTAGGCCTTTCCCCTTCTTTTGCTTGAGGTTGGACTTCTTGATGAAATGTCAAGCCCTCGTCTAGAATTCGTCCATGGCAGATGAGAGTAGTCCTGTAGATCATCCCACAAACCTGCAAATCGCATGAAAGCAGGATACTTACAATTAAAGGGTTGATAAGTTTAGAAAATGTTCTTCATAAGCTACAATTGATTGACAAAAAAACCCTTGGATACCTCTATGGGTTCGATTAGAGAAGGGTTCCAATCAAGCAATAGAAAATATATCATAGTTAAATAATTACACTAATCATGAACATGAGAAACTGCTTACCTAATTCCACCTTTGCAGGGTGTACGTTCAAGGAGAATATCTAACCCTCAAATCCACTAATATGAAAGAGGTATTAAAATGAATCAACACTCTCTCAAGTTAGAATAAAGTTCTCTCAAAGTCACGATGGCGCAATCCCTCCCTTCGGCCCTTCTCCTCGCCTTTTATAATTCAAAGGAGACTTTAGTAAGAGTCCACTAAGTAAGGATTCTAGTCTGTGATTTTTGGGATATGTTCTCGTCAGGGATCTATCCCTTCAGGCTTTCCATATCTTGTTTGTCATTTTCTCTTTCCTTATCGAGTTGATTCGAGGATTGTGGATGGATCTGTTATCATAATCAAATCCCAATGGAATATGGTGATTTTTACTAGGAATTTGAAATCATTCCTTACCTTTTGCTACCTTATTCACAAGCGAGTTGTACCAACATTTATTTTTGCCCCATACCCATCTAATCACACCTTACCTCACGTGGGCATATCCAAGCTGGTCTTCAGACCTATTTGGTTGGCTTTTAGACTTGCCCTTACAAGCTGATCTGGTTGTGGCTCTACAAAGTGTAAGCCTTAATATGAGGTCCATTAGCCCGAGCCTTTCTTAAGGACACATGTCCACTTCTCATTGCTTGGAATTTCTTCCCCCATCAGTTGCCCCCTACTCTTTAATGTGTCTTTGATCACTGAAGAGTGTTGTCATTGAATTAGGCATTTTTTGGGTATTTGGGATGTGCCCCCTGTTGTATGTGCCAATGTGGGTCATTCTTTGTCTCCTTTATTTCATGTTCACATTTCACATCAGGGAATGCAATGTGAACAACTAATTTTTGTGCCTCCAATTATGTGCATTAGGGAATGCCGAATGGTGGAGCGCTTACTCTTTCGATTATACCTTACAAGGAAAGTTCTCGATTCAAATTTTAGTTGCTCCTTGTTTTAGTACCATGGGTGTCATATTTAGGGTATTTTAAGGCCTTTTCATTATTCATCATTGGATTACTTCTCGTGGAATACTTCTCAACATCCATTTTGGTCACTATATTTCGTCACTAGGTCACAGAATTATTTCAACATCCATTAAGGCATTTTTCAATTGGATGGGTCGAGTCCTTTCATGAGGTCTCGCTACGTCTTGTTTTATATTTTGGGGGGACTTACCCTTGTGGCCTATTATTTTACGGCCTATCCCTACCCTTGTATTAGGTCCTACCTTACAAGCTAGGTGTAGTACGTTTTGATTGCATCATATCTTGCTACCTGTATAGTAGGCACGTTCGTAGTTGTCGTAGTGTATTTGCGTGTAATTTTGCACTCTACTACACTCGGTTTTACATTTTTTAATGCAGTGCAATGTTTTTCTGGTTAAATTTGAAAAGGTTGGGTAGAGGAGACGTGATTTAACAATTTTTGTTGTTAACTATTTAAGGGTTGCTAGGGGTGACCATCTGCCTCCCTACGCTCTCCTCTGTGCTTCTCAAACCCTTACTTGTTGCTTCTTGCTTCCCTTAGCTCCTTCGTGATGGATTGTCTCAGTCATCTAGGTATGTCCTTTCCCCTGCAAGAAGTCCGTTAAAAAATGTACCATGAGTCTAAAATGAAGAGCAAGGTCGAAGTGTCTATTCTTCTTGGCAACTGGGACTTAGGTGGTAGGAGTTTTTATATCATGGTGGAAGATAGGCAAGTATATAGTCACCCTCATTCTAAGAACTTCATCATTTATCGTTACACGATAGAGCATGGGCTCATGCTCCCTTTTAATGCTTTCCACCTTATGTTCTTTCATTTCTATCTTATTGCCCCTTAGTAGCTTAACCCTGCTTCCTGGGTCATCTTCATTGCCTTTTACTACATCTGTTGGTGGTAGATGATCATGCCCTGCCTTGATCTTTTTAGGGCCCTCTACATGCTAATGCCCTGCATGAGTACCAAGTATGGTACCTAGGGTGGCATCAAATTCTCAGTCTAGGATGAAAGTAAAGAATCTTTTCGCTCGTTGTTGTTGTGGAGCAAAATTCCAACTTTTTGGAGGAGGTGAAGTAGGTAAAACATTGCCATTGAATTTATCGACAATATTGGTAAAGCTCATGGGGCATCTTTATTTTTGGTGTAGGCAATCACATTTGTAAAGAAAATGATTTTTACATGGAAACGAAAGAATTTGGAGTGATTAATGAAAAAAAATTTGTAGAATGCAATCAAATCTATAGCTAAATGAATGAGCTACCCAGAGTTTGTATTTTAGAGTTGGTTTGATTTCCCTAACCATAGTGAAAGATTTCCCGAATGCAAAAGAGGAAGATGCACTTCTATTCATTGAGAATATTAGGCCTTCTTGTAGATACCAATCATCTTGTAGGATGCTAGGCTTGCTAAGCCCAAGTAAGGTGGACTTCTTCCCTAAAGATATAGAGATCTCCCAACCTAAGTCATTGTTGAGGTCTAGGAGAAGGCCCTTATTGAGAGCTTTAAGCAAAAGTGGGGCCAATGTTTGAAGCCTTAGTTTTTTATTGCAATTCTTATCAATCTCGCACCATAAAGCATATATCCTTAACTCTTTCAACATATAATATTAACTCCCGACAAAAAATGCCCACTAGCATGCACGATGAACCCTCACCCATATTCACAACACACTCGCTCCTTGTGATGCTGCAGAATCATGGCAATGAGGAATTCTAGATCCAACCACACCTCTCCTTCAAGGACTAAATAACTTACATCATGATATCTTTTTCTTCCTAATTTTGATTTTGGTTTTCATATTATGGATGTTACTTTGTGATTTATGGCATTTCCATAAGACAAAAAAAAAAAAAACCAATCCCATGACAAGCTACTCATGGAACTATTATCAAGATTATTCGGACCGTATTTCCAAGTATCATCCCAATGTTCATTACCCTCCCATTATTACTCTGTTATACTCAATGGATAAGGTAGTAGAAGATCCAACCATGATTATAAAGTATGGGACATTAATGGCATTAGACTCACGATTATTCAGACTATAATAGTTTCAATGACAACTCTCTCATTTTTTATGGGATGATTTAAAATTGGGTCAAACTCGATGAACAAAAGAATTCTTATTATATATAATAACCAGTTTTAAATTCTATGGAATTGAGGGTATGTGTGAATGTGAATTCTTGATTTAGTAAAGTCAATGAAATTAACAACCCCTTCTACTTGCTTTTTAAAGTTTACTTCCTAAAGAAACGACAACAAACTAGCTCAGAGAAAGTGGATCTTTGAAGGGAGTGAAAGGGTGTAGATACAAATTGAAACCCATCATGAAATGAGGGAGGGAGGAGTGTAGGGGTGCATATGGCCAAATGGATCAAGGCAGTAGATTGTCAACTCAAGGGAAGAACTAGAAAAGGATATAGATGTAAAACCATCCATTTTGACTCTACATTCGTTCGAAGAAAATGTTTTATTAATTCTTAATGATATGTTGATTTGCTCCTCCACACCTAAGATTGGTAGGCTTGACCTTAATAGAAAGAAACCTTGTGAAAGAATTTGGAGTTGGTAGAATCTCAATAAATTTAACCTTTGGGTAAAAGAAATTCTGCCTTCTTCTGATCAGAAGAAGTAGCTATTGTTGCCTTCTTCTATCAAATAGAACTAACTAGCCACTATTGCCTTCTTGTTTATTAGGTCCAATAGGAGTTGTACTGCCAAGCAAGTGCATGCTAATAAACCCTATCGAAGTCGTGCTAAAGTAGGCCATCTCGACTAGAATCTTTCTTTCTTAAATCCTTCTAAAAAAATGTACTCACTAGATGATTGCAGAAAAAGATGGCAAGTATGTAAGCATAAACAAAGAAATACAAGAGGACAAGAGCTACACTTTCAATTACTTAAGAAAAATCATAGCTACTCTAGTAGTATAATAAAAGATTCATCACATCTCCAATATTATGTATCTCATATACAACAAGAGGATTTTTTGTATATAGTGATGCTTCACATTAAGAGGGCCTGGGCCTCCTATGTGGATAAAGTAATCGATATATAAATAGGGGATCCTTTTAGCATTCATGATATTCATGATAAACTTGCCATAAACTATGTAGATAAGAACATTATTGAAAACACAATTCATAACCATATTGCATGCTATCTTAGCATCCTTCTAGTAAATGAAATTGACAAGAGTTGCTTTCAAGCTCTTTCTTTGAACCCTAACGGTGGTGGATAGTGTGAAAAGAATCTAATATCACTTACTTTTTCCCATTATAAAACCATGCAAACATTGACATTTCAACATGTAATCTTGTATGGTCATCATGAAATTCTGTTTAAAAGACTACCTTATTTAAGGATGCGACAATCCAACTAATAACATGGAATTTATGATTGAAGGATACATTTTCATCAACTTTGGGATAAAAGCCTTAGCTACCTCAAGTTTGGTTATAAAACTTAGAGAATCCTTAATATTTGAAGTAGAGCTATGCAATGACTTACCATACATAAAAGGCATATAAAGCTTTTTCACTAGATTACAAGTCAAGTGATTGCAAATAACATTAATTAGAATAGGATGGGATTATTTATTGATGTCTTACTTGATATTGTCTAACAAAGAGTTGTGGTTAGATCTTGAATCTCATTATTATCATTCGTAGATGTGATCAAATTGATTTTTTTAACTCGAGTCAATATTGAATATAAGGAGGCATCACAAATGATAGAAATTGCATGAAATTTTTTATTTAGTGGCGAGACATAAATGATGACTATTCAAACTATAACACTTTTTATGAAAGCTCTCTCATCTTTGATAACTAATGATATACCCTCACTTCGTTGCTGGAGTTTGTGGACTTTTATATATCTAATTATAGTATATAGTTTGGCTAAACATCCAAAAAGTTTAATCTAATGAAAATTAATCTATAATTCAACTTTTATTTACATTAAATTTGATAATTAATAATAATATAAATTATGGGGGTATTGTCAAAATTTCATAAAAAATGTAGCAAGAGTGTTGCGTCTCTTTTGTCAAGTTTTAAGAAAACACGTCGTAGTATAGTAAACAAAAGCGATACAACACTTAAAATTTATAATCTCGAAAATTAAAGTGAGTCCGAAGTCATTCGCATGGAGTAGTTATAAGCAATTCAATTCACTTATCCCAATATCAAGAATAATATGAAATTGAAATCAAAATGATAATCCATAGATATCAAGAGAGAAATGTTAGAAATAAGAGTGAAAAAATATTGGGTTAAAATGATGGTTTGAACCACCAAATTAACCCTACAAGTTAAGCTCTTATTCAATCTCAAATGTATGAATAGTATCCGCAATCAACAATTTCAGCAATATCAAAATCAGAACCAAGCACCAATCAATCAGACGGCAGGTTAAAGGCTCGGACGCCTTAACCTCAAGGGCCTCAGTAACACTAAGGCACAGAAGCAGCACTACACAGAGAGAGGCACAAAGGGCCTCACAAAGCCTTAGAAGGCTAAGTATTAAGTGGTGGGGGGGGGGGGGGGGGGGGGGGGGGATGAATCCCAAGGCGACAGTAGTGCAAACACCCCCCTCTTCCCTCTCAGATTTCCTTCCTTCAAAGCTAAATCGGACCTGGGTAATTGGGTAATAGGATCTAGCTTAGACCAGTGGGCAGAATCGTGGGCGAGGACGCGTGAGCGGGCACATGCAAGCGCGTGCATGGGAACCTCACCCTTGTGCGTGCTGAGGCAACGAGCCAAGAGCATGCAATCACTTTATACGCTACGGTTGCTCTAGAATTGCACGATGTGGGACTATCCCACTGCTCTCTTCTTCATGTAACCTACGTGAGTTGTAGCAGATAACGTTGAGGATTTGGAGGCTTTGTAGTTGCTGTGTTGTTCAATCGAAGATGCGGGATGCTTCACGAGGTTGTTCCATGCCTATCGAACGTTGTGGCAGTGGTAGAGGTCATTGAATGATGGCGAGTGGCGTTGAAGCAAACGTCGACGGTGAGGAAATCCCCTGAAACAAAACACGGGCTAAATGCTCCAATTAGACAGCTCAGGAGCTTCGTGGTGAAACAAGGAATGTGGTGGTGGTGTTCATGTGATGATTGGATGCGCGTGGAGGTGTGTGTGACTCGAAGATGGCAGTAGAGCGGTGGGTTGTTTATGGAGGTTGATGAGCGGTTGAAGCTCTAAATTTCCTTACGGCTTCCGATCTAGGAAAGATGAGGGTTTTGGTGGTGGCAGTGGTTCGTTTGGTGAATGGTGATGATGGCATGAATGCTGGGCTCTATAGAAATAGATGGCTATGCGCACAAACACTCAAGCAAAATATTAATAATAACAAAAAGATTTGCACAGATCACAATCACATAAATTGGCACAAGATATATAGTAGTTCCCCACTCACTTGGGTACTCCACTACCTAAGCCTCCCAGCTTAGGATTTTTAATCCGATTCCCTTAACCTCGAGGGAATCAATTCACTAAATGAGGTAATTAACAGGCTACCTCAATCCAAGTATAAAAATGGGTTATCACAACCCAATGAGCAATAAGCTCAGTTACAAATAGAGCACTGGTGTAAGAAAGAGAAATCTTACAATAAAATACCTAAGCCTCTCAACAAGTATATAAATGATATTACCGATTTGAGAGCCTAGTGAAGATGTGAATTGCCTTGTGAATGCGTAAACAAAACACGTCGAAGAGTTTGCAAATGTGTAAAGGGATTGGAACCATCAAACACTATTTCTTCTCTTCAAATATTGTTGAAATATGAAATGTAGCTTTAGAATTTTCTCTTCTATTTCATGTGTGCAAACTAAGAGTCCTAAGGTCTTTTTATAGAGTTAGGACCTAGGTGGGACATCTACTAGACGTTGGGGTTTAAATCCCAACATTTATATTACCAAAATTAATTTTCTAGCCGTTCAGTTTTGAGCTAATAGCTAATTGGTACCAGTACTAAAATATAGGTACCAATACTAGTGACATATTGTTTTATGTTTTAAATTAATTGTCACAGTCAGTACCTATTGGGTATCGGTACTAATTATGAGTATCGGTACTCGTCGCTTCCAGATTTGGGTTTTAAACACTTAACACAAATTTGTAACCTACTTGTACCGATACTAATCATGAGTACTGGTACTCATTGCCTCCAATACCAGTATTGATTATGAGTACCGGTACTTGCGGGGTATGGGTTTGTTTATTTGAAAAAATCCAAATATGTAACTCACATGTACCGGTACTAAGGTTTAGTACTGGTACTTGTGGGTTAATAGGTACCTTTTTAAATATGAATACAATAAGATTACTAGCCTATTTTTGCAAATACTTTAAACATTAAAAATCTATGTTTTAAACAATACGTACTTTGAAATAAATCGAATGATCATAATATTTTATCCTAATTTATCTCTATATGAATTTTACGATCTACTTTTTGTTTCTTTGTTAAGAGGTATGCATTCTAAGAATAAAATAAAAATCTAATTTAATAAACAAAATAAACTTTAGATGATCTTCTATCATCAACTCTTCCTTACCATCATGCCTCCTTGCCATAGTTCAATGTTTGCCTTAATCTTCACCTAAATTTGAAAAACACTTAATTGCAAATATTAATCTACAATAATTTTGTTAACACCAAAATAAGATATAGAACAAGGTTCCAATAGTGAACTCGTCGGAGTTGTTGCCGTAGTTGGGGAAGACGACCGGGATGAGGGTGTTTGTAAGGTTGAAAGTGATATTTGTGGGTGCAAAGAAGGTATAGAGAGGGAGAGGAAGAAGTTGAGGGAGCTTAGAAGGAGCGAGAGAGGTGGTAGGGTCCGACGTTGACTAGTCGGACACGAAGACGATGATGAGGTCCGGTGAGGTATTGACGATGAGGACAAGGTAGAAGGCACTCTTTCTTTGGCTGGAAAGACGCGCAACGAAAAAAGGAAAACGGACAGCCACCCAATTTGGTGGTTACCTGGCCAGAGGAGGAAGACGGAGCAAGTCACCAGAGCACAAGCATGGTTGGTCGGAGAGGAAGAAGAGAGAGGGTTTTTGGCTCAAAACTTGACTGAAGAGAACGGTGAGTGATCGGGGCCTCTTTATAGTGCTCTAGAATGAGCTCCAAAGCTAGGAAGGGGGCTTGAATTGCTCAAAATTTGGGGGAAAAGATCCCCAAAATCTCTTGTGTGCACCTAATCTTTGGGGGCTGAATCGGGTCTCAACAAGTGGTTCAATCGATTAGGAAGATCCTTGCGACCATTCTCTCCAATTTTGGAGAAGCTTGGCTCTGATTTGAAGGAGAAAATCTCCCTCAAATCTCACTGTAGAAGCTTGGTTTCACACCAATGGCGGCATGGGTATAAGTGAGAAAATGATGAGAAAGTTTGGGACCATAATGTAATAAATTCGAAACTTGAAGGGCTAAATGCAAGAAATAATTTTAAAGGGTTAAATTGCAAAAAGGTCAAGATGGATTCTGATTGGGCTAAAATTTTGCTGTTAACCTAATTTGGACCCAAGAAATATAATGGTAAACTTGGATTTGAGGTTTGACTACGTTTGACTGGGTAAATTACACAAAAGCCTAAATTAGGGTAGAATTCTGTCTGAAACTCTGTTCTAGGTCAAAATAGGTTTATATGGTTAAACCAAGGGTACCAAACCTCTTATAATATTTTTATATGAATTGTAGGAGGTTTAGATGGATTTTATTCTAACCATAACTTCTTTAATTTAAGTGGGTTGATAATTAGGGTTTTGTATACTATTTTCATCCTCGAAATGCGTGAAACCCCGTTCCTGTCAATGTTGACCCACTTTTTAGACTTTTGAGCTCATTTGACATTCATTTAACTTCTGAGTGACCTCGTGGTTAATCTATGTTTGTGATGTGCTGTTAAAATTACAGAATTAACCCTAACTTCTAGTTCTCTTCTCAAATCAGAATAATACAGAGTTATGACTCTCAGATGATTAGGTAGGAGCTTTTGTCAATCAAACCTGACTAAATGTGACTAGTTACGGCCTATGATGGTGTTATCATCAAAGAGTCACACATGATTTTTCTTAATCAACACCATCTGATTGATTTTGGAGTAAAAATATATATTGGTGGAGCCTTACGTGGAATTTATTTTAAGGCAAAAATGAAGATTTTTTCGTGAAATTTATTTTGAGGGGAAGGGATTTTTTTAGATGTTACGGGTAAAATTTATCATGGTAAAAATGACATACTTTTAAGAAGCTAAATTAATTACTCGGATTAGGAGAGGAGAGATTTTTTTTTTGGGTATGATGGGAAGACGCTACTCGGATTAGGGGAGGAGAGGTTTTTGTTTTTTTATAATGGGATGTCATTAGTTGGATTATGGGAGGAGAGGTTTTTTTTTAAAATATATACAATGAGATGAACCATTAGCTCACGCTAGTCTATGAACCAGGGCTTTAAGACAAGAAGAGGGTGGGAGGAGAGTCGGGAGAGTGTGGTGACACGTGGGAAGAGAAGCTTCACCGCACTCTCGTTTAGTGTATAGCTAGATTATATAATTTTGGAAGATGATTTAAAATTGGGTGAAACTCGATAAATAGAAGAATTTTTATTTTGTACAATAACAAGTTCTAACCTCTATGGAGTTCAGGGCGTTCGTGAATGTGAATTCTCAATTTTAGTCAAATCAATGAAATAAACAACCCCTTGATTTGCTTGTTGAAGCTTTGCTTTCCAATAAAATGACAGACATCAAACTACCTCGAAAAAGATGGATCTTTGAAGGGAGGGAAATGATGTAGATAGAGATTAAAACTTGTGTGCGTGCATGTAGGCGTAGAAGGAGAGAGCTAGATGCAGCTAAGTGAATTAAGGTCGTGGAATGTGGAATCTTTTAGAGAACTTATTACCCCCATCTATCCCATCGATGGGTCTTAACTCAATGGGAAGATTGGGTAATGGATACAAAACCATCTATTCTAGTTTCACATTTATTTAAAGAAATGTTTTGCTAATTCCAAATGAAACGTTGATTCACTCCTCGTAAGCTAAGCTAGGCAAGCGTGATCTAAGTAGAAATGAATCTTGAGAAAGAATCTAGGGTTGGTAGTATGTTAATAAATTTAGATTTTAGTTAAAAGAGATGTCACCTTCTCCTAATTAAAGATGTAGCAAGCCAATGTCACTTTTTTTTTTATCAGGTTATGTAGGGGTAATGATGTCAGATAAGGGTATAATGGTAAATCCTTGATAACTTTATCGAGTACACCTTCATAATAAATAAATTTATAACGATAATTTGAATCTTCAAGTGGTGATTTGCTAATACCTTCTATTAAAATACACAAGATAAGACGATAGATGTTAGTTAATTTAGGAATAAGATGCATCAACGATGCTAAAGAAAAGAAAAATGGTGAAATTGATTACAAAATTAATAAAAGATGAACATTACAATAAAAAAAATTTAAATATTAAAGATATATTTTACAATCGATTATAGATGCAAGATATTAATCAAGGTGGGAGATACTCAAACATAAAGAGAGATTTAAGAGAATATAAGCACATAAAAAGATAAAAAGATTAACTTTACTTCTGCAAAATAAGTACTTATCATGACACAGTAAAATCAAACAAGCTTATCCGAGCGACAAGTGCTTCTCGTCGAATGAACCGAGTCCAACCAAATCTTCGTTTTCAAATTCTCCTCCGAGCAGGGCCAAAACCGTCATTTCCTTCTATCATTCCATAAAATAGCCTCTCCCCTCTCTGCCGCAATCGCGTTCGCGCTCCCAACGGAGAACAAGAAGCTGCAACCGCAGCAGCAGAAGAAGAGCAAGAGACGAAGGAGGCACGCGCGCAACAGATGCCAAGGGATACGATCTGAATGTCGTCCATGGCGAAGAGGACCACCCGCCAGGAGCTGGTGGATCGCTGGAGGGGCATCGAGGAGGACCTCGAGGAGCACCACATCCACCCCCTCAAGCGGCGCACCCTCCGCCAACTCAAGGAGCAATGGTCTTTCCAACAACGCAACCCTCCAATCGATAACGTCCAACATCGTTCGTTCGTCTTTGCTGTTGTTATTGTTGTTTCTCAGTGCGGTTCCTTTTTCCCTCATTAGGTTTTCGGACGCGTTCGGTTTCTTGATGAGCGCCCCGGAGGACGTCCACCTGTGGTGCGGCTTCTGGGACCTGATGGGGCCCCTCCTGGAGACCTTCCACGGCTACTTAGAGGAGGTGAAGAAGGGCGCGGGCGATTCGCCCCTCGAGAGGCTATGGAAGAGGGCCTCGCAGGAGATGAGGAGGTGCACGCAGTGCATCTGCCAGCACCGGCAGGCGCAGGACACTTACCGTGCCGAGTACGAGACCGAGGCCGTCGAGCCGCTGATGAGGGTCCTGCAGGCGCTCGACAAGGAGAGAGTGCTCGGGCACTTACAGGAGATGAATGCCGTCATTGCCGGCAATGGGTACGATCCTGATCTTCAGGGCTCGCAAGTCGTGAGCATTTTGTTTGAGGTATATTCTCCTCCTCCTCTTCTTTTCCTTCTTCATCTTCTGCTTCAGCTACTACTACCATCTGGGAGGAAGAGAGTTCCCTTTCTTCTTCGTTGTATTCCTTTTAACTATGATATCTGAACATGTGAAGTCTGCTTTGGAAAGAAAGCAAGAGATCTTTATGTTGGTTTTTCGCTGCCAAATCACACATTAGGCTACTCGTTTTAATGCCTTTTTTGTTCATTAGCGGCTAGTGGACAGCATGTTCGCCATAGCTTTCCTCGGCAAATCTTCTTGCACTCCTCAGCATATAGAATGCATTGGGATGTCTGCAGAACTAAAGATGTTCCTGGTAAATTATCGTTCCTTGCAAGTGTGTGTTGCTTGCTTGGGTTTGTTCGATGGCTGAGGGCGAGCCATGGTAACTAAGATTGAGATATGGTGTGAAGTTTGCAGCAGATTTTTCAACCTTGGATTGAGTCCGTCATGAAGCTTGAACTTATGAACTCTTTGGGGCTGCTGCTCTCTGAGAAGTGTAGTCATGTAACGTTGGGGGTTTCGGTTAATTACATGCTGATCATACAAGGCTACCTAAGAGTAAGAAGTACGCTATTGGTTACCTGCTTGTACACTTTGTTTGAAGTTTCTTGATGTGTGCCCAAGCCCCTAACAGTGGGCCAGTAGCCATCTATCACAAGAAATTTGCTCGTTCTGAAGAAAATGGGGTAATTTCAGAGCCTAGTGAGCTTGAGGATATGCAAGTTGAGTGGACATTGAACAACAGCATATGGTATAGACTGCAGAATATATATATATATATATATATATATATATATATATATATAACCGGTAAGAAAATGAACTTAATAAATAGACCAACAAGGATATGGGCTGCTTTTCATTGACGATGCCCGTAGGAATGCTTTGTTTGTGATTGGTGGATGCATTGAATTAGAGAAGATGATCAGTAGTAAGAAAAAGGCCATAGACAAGCTAGAGACAATGCAAGTGTGCATCTAGGTTTTTTTTTTTTTTTTCTGGGGGAAACTGTGCATCTAGGGTTAGGGTAGGATAGAATGAAATGATGACTTACCTCTAGTCACCATTGTAAACAAATGAAATTAGGGATGGCATAGGTATTGAAACATCTATTAGTTGCATGAATCTCTCCATAGAAAAAGTGAAATGCCTACTGGTGGAGATGTAATCCGGTAATAGCCAAAGGTTGGCTAATGATGGGCTAGGTAAGGATGATTGGTATTGATGGTGAAGGTGATGATACATTCTTAAAACAATTGATATTGAGTGATGACATAGCTAATGAACATCTATTAGTTGCATGAATCTTCCAAGAATGAACTGAAATAGGTCATGGTGAATGCAAGAAATGAGACATGTGAAGTGGTGGTGATCATTTGTTGTAATAGCCTTGGTAGATTGATGATGGACTATGTGAGGATAATATTCATGGATGGCGAAGGTGATAATGCATTTTCTTCTTCTTTTTGGAAGAAATGATGGTGTGAAATGGGTTGATGGTGTTATGCATGGTGGTGGTATTTCTTTAGGTGTTTGCGAACTTGCAATGATATAAAATAAAGAATGCATTCTTTTCAAAAAAAGAAAATAAAGGATGCATGATATTAATTTTTCAGGATAGTTCTAGGATCTTCTCTAGATAGATTACGGGAGTGAGTGAGTGCATCCTTAACATTTCATCTTTCATGTGACACGCATGGTGAAGGTGGTCCTTTGAGCATGCAATGGCTTATCTTTTACATAGTTCGTTGCCCTCAATTGCAAGTCAAATTCTCTGAAGCTAGGTCATGAACTTCACTTATCTAGTTCATCACCTTGTATTAAAAGCCTAAGTACTTCAATGCATGATCATGAATTAGTCAAATTTGCAACACCACTTCTTTTGTAGTCATAGTTTGATTTGATCAGACCTTCTTGGAGGTTCTTTGGAAGTCTCTCATTGAAGCCATCCCTTTTAGTTGGAAAGGATTAAAGAGGAAGACCCCTATCTTTTTTTCCATCATTTCTCCTGTACAAAGAACAAGGTTTCGTGCATTATGTAGTTAAATATGCTATGAGGGATCATGTACCATGTAGTTAGACATAATATGATAACATCTCTAAGCTAGTGCTTGTCTTGTCTTCGACAAATCAAAATGTCATAACGTGAAAAGCTTGGGCTTTTTACTTTTGGAATACAGAGTAAGTTTTGCAATTTGCTCTAAGGTGGATTTGTGATATCTAAGGCCTCATCTTGCTTAGAAGGACTTGAAGGAAAATATCATATGTGATATAAATTTATAGTTTCTAAGAATGTCTTTTTTTTAAATTCCAATAGTGTGCGTTTTTCTTTTATTAAAAAGGTGCTGCCTGGTTATCAAAGAGGTCAAGAAGGTGTTATAAGCATGGAAAAATGCCTAAGCATTAAGGGCCCGTTTGGTGGTGGGGTTTAAGAGTTTTTTCCCAACTCGGAGTGTTTGTTGAGGTTTTTCTATCATTTCAATACAAACTCGTACACAATTACTTCCAATCATTTCAATCAAATCACAATAACATATATTCTCACTTTTATTATTAAACAAATATCCACTATGCCCACCAGTCTCACTTTTAATATTAAACAAATATCTACCAACATTCTCCACTCCCATCATTTTATCCCTCCACTTAATCCTTCTCTTATTCCACCACCCAAACAAACACCCATCTCCACATATTCCACTTTAACCTATCCTTACAGTATTTTATCCCCCCTCCAAATTGGCCCTAAAAGTGCCTAGAAGTCATTGGAGGAGGTAGGCTGGATATTATCTCCCAAGGATATAAAGGGAGGGCCTCAAGAGATTGGAGGTGCATCAAGCCTTGGCATACTTGGACAGGTGAGGCTGTGACTCATGTTAGTGGAGAAGGCTGCATCTAGCCTTGTGTTGTTGATTTTTGTTGTAGGTGGATGGATATTGCTATGGGGGGTTGCCAATGCAGTTATTGAGTGGAGGGTGGAGTAGAAGTTTGTGAGGCTGTGAGAAGGTTGCTGGTAGAGGAGATTGGGATGATGAATGGGCAATGGAATAAAGGATTTGGACAAGGAATTGTAGCGTAGGTCTAAAGAGTATTGCAATTATGGAGTCACATATATTGTTGGAGCTGGGGTTTTGGCCATGCTTTGAAGGGATTCACATAGGGAAAGTTGTACCCATTGCCGGGAAAGGATTGAGAAGGAGGATGGTTGAAGTATCTATGTTAATTAGCTTCCTCTATGGTGTCTAGTTGCCCTTTTTCTTGAAGGAACCAAAAAGATCCATTATAACTCTTCCTGCAATTTTCTTCAAAAAAAAAAACTCTTCCTGCAATTGCAGTCCTAACGGACTGAAGGAAATAAAGATAAAAATTCAGGGCTGAAAGGACATATTTAGATATTACATATCGAGGTTCAGAGGCCTAAGTAGCATTACGACGAAACCACAAAAAACTCATCTTGTGCATCCTCCAACAGTTGGGCTCGTCAATAGTCATGTCCTTCTTTAGCTTCACTTTTGCAGGGTCAGGAAAAAAGAAATATGGTAGAAGGTTGAAAGAAGTTGGTTCAATAAAGAGGTATGCACATCATGAAGCAGGGTTAGCCGTAGTCAAAGGGTTCATAAGGATCTTTCGGAAAAAAAAAAAGGACACATGATGTCTAGTTTGAGCTATATTAGTATTAAAGTCAACGGCTCCCAACTTGAAACCATTTATTTTTCTTTTTTCTTTTTTTGATTAAATGACAACTAATGACCTCTTGTAGTTGTCCTATTTACTTTTAAAAAAAGAAAAAGAAGGTGATTACTGAACATCATTAGTAGTCCATCTTCATTGATCAAGAAAGGATCGATTTACGGAAGCCTAAACAAACGAATATTGCTACAATGTTGTACTCTGGCAGAAGCCAACAGAAATACATTTCACCATATGTGCATCTTTAATTAATATGGAAGGTTGCATCTCCTTTCTTACCTAATTCTTGGATGTGGTTAGTCCTATTTGGACCCTTTTAGTTTTTATGCGAGGTTGGCAAACCTTAAACCCTGAAGTCTAGACAAGCTGTGTTAACTGGATGTCCTTTGTTTTAGATTGGCAATGCTTGTTTGTCCTTTGTCGAGTGTTTCCAATTAAACTCCACGGAAGTTATTATAGGATTTGGTTTTTAACACCTTATAATGTTATTCTCCTCTTGAAATACGACCTTTTCAAAGTTCTTTGCTGAGCCATATTAGAAAGTTGAGAATAATAATTTGAGTTGATTGTACAGAGACGTTCAGCAAGCATGCACTTATCCTTAGCTAGAATGCTACCTCCCAGGACTATTGAATTTATAGGTGCTTTCTTAATCGTGATAGTAATAATCTAGAGATGATTTGCAAATTTCATTTGAATGTTAGGTGTGTCTCATTTAGTCTCCAAATGGCTCGCACGAGACCTTGGATGCTTCGATCATCTGTTGATTTAAATGAATTAAAGGTCACTCTAGCTCATTCTTAGGAGCTTGAACCTTTAGCCATCTTGTTGAGAATTATCTTTGACACTTATTTAACAATTCCTGATCATCTTCTCTATTTTTGTTGTCATTTCTTGAATCAGCTTGCTCAAATTTTTAGTTCTTGAATTTGTTTCAAGAAAAACCTTTAGTTTCATCTTTCTTAATGTCCACATTTTATTCTCACTTTTGGAGTTGGCTACTTTTTTAGCATAACTAGTATGCTCCCATGTTTTACATGGGTAAATATGTATGACAAAATCAGCTATAATCTGTATGAATGAAGAGTGGGTCTATCCCATGAATTTTATCTTACTACTATAAAATTCTTGTCTTATTGATGTATATGTAAGAACTTCTACATCATTGAAGATTAAAACATTGTGTATAATCCTTCTACCACACCATCCAAAGCAATGGGATTTGTTGCAAATGTAGTAATACATATATCTCGTAAAGAGCCACTATAACTATTATGCGTACTATGGTTTCTTTTTTCAAAAAACTATTATGCCTACTCCAAGGGGCTTAGGCCTTGTGTAGGGGAAGGTAGGTTCGTCATACATATACTTGTGTTGAAAATAAAAATATAAAATCATAGCATCAAAAGAGCTTAAGAAAACCTTGACTTACGTGGAAAACCGTGAAGGGAAAAACCATTGGAGAAGCCCCAAGAGCTATATGTTCTATTATTTCTCCTAAGAATAAAACAATAGCACATGATCATTTTATGTAAACCACCAACTCTCACATACCTTCCTTAATGAGTGAGGTGAGTCTCAAATAACCCACCTATTCTAATACATTATTCTCAACACTCCCCCTCAAGATGGAGTTTTTCAAACTCCATCTTGCTATGTAAGATAAAACTCGACTTCTCTTAACTCAACACATCTTATGCTGGGAGAACTAGGTAGGTGGGTTGGAGTGCAATGATCATGTAGATCATGTAGTTAGGTAGATGGGTAGATAGGCAGTAGATGATTCGAAATGGTGGTAGGTGATGATTCCAAACAATAGTTGGAGATGAACTCAAGTAGAAGTGGGAAATGATCCAAGTAGAGTAAGAGATGATCCCAAGTAGATTCTGGTGACGATCTCAAGTAGTAGTAGGAGATGACCCCAAGCAGGATAGAAAACAATCTTAAAGCAGAATTAGGAGACGATTTGGAAGTGTAGTAATACTTTGTTCACTTCAAAAGATGAATAAGAGGTATAAGAAGTATGCACCATGAAAGTGTAATCTTGTGGAGCACATCACCGCCACGAATAAGAGCCATGTAGAAGAAATGACTCATGCTCCATATTATCCCCTCCTTTCTCTCATACTTGTATGGGAGAAGAAACTGCAAAGAGAGAATTAACTAGAGGAGAGATTCTCCTCTTCTTATCTTCATTTATCTTTTCTTCCTTTTCCTTTTTTTTTAATTCATTTTTTTTTCTTTTGATTTTTCCTCCTTTTCTTGGACTAATTTGCAACTTCTGAAAAAGGGACTGATTTGCAATAAGATTAACTTGCAGATAAAAGAGGAAGTTACTTAAAGGATCTTGCCTGCTTGCATCCTTGAAACATAGGGACTGATCTACAATGAATGTAAATAATAGTCTAATCTGCAACTTCTGGAATTTCTGGACTGACTTGAAACTTTAGAAAATTATTGGGACTGATCTGTAAATTAGGAAATTATTAGCCACTTTACTGCTTCTGAAAACTTTGGAGTTTGGAGTTATGAAAAATGTCAAAACTTGAGAGTTATTACAAAATATGCAAAATTAGACTGCTATGCAACTTTCAACTTTTGGGCTTCTTTCTTTGAATCTTTTGAATAGTAACATATCCGAAGTCAGCCTTCTCCGTTGGTTGGTTGTCGAAGTCCCTTATTTCTTTCATCATCTTTTACTTTGCTACATGTGGCTTAGCTAATGTGAGTGGCTTCCTACTCAGACCATCTACCACTATGTTTGCCTTCCTAGGATGGTCAACTATAGTATAGTCATAGTCTTTCAATAGTTCTATCTACCTCCTTTGCTTGAAGTTCAGCTCTTGATGGGAGAGTATGTACTTTAGACCTTGATGGTCTTTATGAATCTCGATAATGGTGGCTAATTAATACAACCCATCTCATATGGCAAGAGTAAAGTATGATAAATATCACCAGCCATGATAATATGGAGTAAAGCATCATATACATTTTCCCTTTTTTTGAGTAGGTAAATAAATTGTATTACTCAAAAAGAAGTGGTAGGCATATAAGATTTCACCCAATAACTTTGATCCCTAAAAGGACCAAGCAAAAAAAAAACTAAATAGAATCATAAACAAAACTTGTGAGGATGTCACCCACCAAGTGTAGGGGAACAAAAGAGTGAACTGCATTTAAAACCCTTGCTCTCAAAACTCAATGGGCTTTCCTCTTATCATAAATCTTCTTGAGATGAGTTTTGTATTGTGGGAATGGTTGAGGGGATCTTTTCCCCATCATATGATGGAATGATGTGCGAATCTATCTGGGAGTCTTAGAATATGTTGTTATTTTGGGGGTGTCTTTTGTTGTTTCTTATTTTCTTTTGGACTTCCCCTATAATTTTTCCTATAGCCTCTCTTCATAAGAGGCTAGGGTTTTTGGAATAAGGCAAGTCGTTTCATTGTCTTTCAACATGGTATCATAGCAGAGTGAATCCTAAGCTTTTCGTGCTTGGTACCTTTCACCTAAAAAAACCCAGAAGAAAGAGTTCTTATTCTTCTCGTTCTTCCTACCTCTCACTCCAGAACTCGACGTGGGCTTCCTCTAGAGCCACCAACATTGCTATAGCAATAGCCAATATTGTTGCTGCAGCGTTAGAGGCATTGCCAGGCCAACAATAGTGTTGATGGGGCCTTGGTGCTGTCGTTGGAGCCTCTGGTGCCATCCTAAGGGAGCCTCCTACCCTCCATGGGGCTCTCTCTTGCGTCTCAGGTTGCTTGCAATCTTTGATGTAACATGAGGCGCCCTTGGTTATCATTTTTGTTACTAATATTTTGTTGATCTAAGTCATGAACAGTCCCTGATATCTTCTCTACTACTTCTGACTTCACATGGCGACGTTGGACCCTCTTATGCTCTTGAAATCAAACCTATGACTTCCTTTGCCTCAGCCGTGATTTGAGGCACCTCTATGAAACTTTATTGTGTCCAAAATTATCTTCTTTGGTTCCAAGCAGTTAAGATATTTGTTGGAGAATAGAAGAAACTCTACATTCTAACCAAGATCTCTTTTGGAGGCCAGAATGTAGACTTTGAGAGATGGGAATATGATAATTACTTGGTTATGAATTGGATGATGAATAGTATCGAGTCTTAGATTATTGCTAATCTACTTTATAAGAAGACCACTAAGGATATATGGGACAACTTGAAGTTCTCTCAGAAGTCTAATCATGTCTGTTTAGCCAATATATATCGTCGGGTTTGGTCTACATCTCAGGGGGAGCGCTCGTTAGTCACTTGCTATACTGAGATTGGGGCACTCTTTGAGGAGTTGAATGTGTTTTAGTTGTGCTATGACAATCAAATGGGCCAGCAACAGATGTGGCAAGTCTATCCGTTTCTATATGGCTTTAGTTCTGGATACCAGACCACTTGAGATCAGATACTGGCTATGGATGACATTCTTGATTTGAAGATGGTGTATGGGAGGCTCTAGAAGATCTCTCCTGATATGAGCATCTCGCCATAGGTTGTAACTTCACTGCTGCACCTCCTATAGGGGCCTCTGTCTTTGTTGTTCTTGGTGGTCATGCTAGTTCTGGAGCTGGTTGTGGTCGCAGTCACATATATGAGCCTTGCATCTAGTGTCGGTGGATGAATCATCTTTCTGAGATGTGCTGGGCTAAATTTGGGAGGCTCGGTCGAGACAACTTTGTCGTGATTCAGGGGAAATCTGCTCCTGGGCTGTCCTTTTAATCTACTGATGATTATGCATGCCTTTTACAGCTTCTTAGGTAGGCTGTGCCATCTACTGCACCTCAGAATACCACTTCTTTTGCCACTGCAGTTGGTACTGTGGTACATCAACCAATCTGCCTATAGCATCATCCACCTCATCCTAGATGGTTGATTCAGGTGCATCTAATTGTCCTATCGGTAAGAAGGATGCACTTAGTTCCTTGTGAAGGTTACTTGCTATCACTTTCGCCTGATTGGCATATGGCTCGTATTCCCTGTTACTGCTATCGGGGATGCTCATTTTATTAATTTTTTACAACAGTTAGATGTGTACTCTTGAGTTCTCACTGAGCCTCTTATCTATCTATAGATTGTGCAAAGATCTCTCCGGCTCAGTGATATTTGATGAGCATTTTGTGTTCTTTCAGGATGTTCGGACGGGGAAGATGATTGGCAGGGGGATCGAGAGAGATGGACTTTACTACATCAATGTCCCTTAGGTTTTTGTAGGTGCTACCCTTATTTTGTCAATTTCGACTTTGGTATTGTCATTTAGGTCACCCATCTGCTTCCAATCTTGGACAATTGTTTTCGGATTCTATTATTCCGGTCTTTCTTCATTGTGAAGCTTGCTATCTTGGAAAATACCATTGTCTCTTTTCCTCCCTGAGAGAATAAAAGGAGTTTGTCTCTATGTTATTTAGTTTATTGTGATATTTGGTGTCCTTGTCGAATAAATCATGAGTCTGTTTTCCAATATTTTGTTGTCTTTGTGGATGGCTGCAATTGTTTGTCCCGGGTGTTTTTCTTAAAGGATCGCTTAGAGATTAGTACTGTACTTACAAAGCTTTTTAATGAAGTTCAAAATTTTTATTTTATAAGCGTTAACTTTTTTCATAGTGATAACACACTTAAGTTTATGCAAAGGGATGCTTAGGATTTTTTTGGCTAAAAATGTTCATCAGACTTATTATGTGTATACTTCCCAACATAATGGCCTGGCGGAACGTAAGCTTCGTTATTTTCTTAATGTGGTTCGTACTCTACCTATTGCTATGAAAGTTTCTAAGCATTTATGGGGGGATGTTGTACTTACTGTCCCCTCCTCTGTTCTTAGTGGAGATGTGCCCCTTTCCCTTCTTCAGTTTGATGTTGATCTCTTTACTTTACCACTGCGATTTTTGGTTGTAGTTGCTTTGTTTTCCTTTTTGGGGTTGCTAAGAAGTTTTCACCAAGGTCAATCAAGTACGTATTTTTTGGGTACTTTTGCTCTCAGAAAGGGTATCGCTGTTTTGATTCGATTGGAAATAGACACTATGCGTCTGCTGATGTGTCTTTTTTTGAGAAGGTGCCTTTCTATTCTGATGAAGGCCTCTTTTGGCTAGGTCGCCTATACCTATGAGCGTTGTCCCGAGGATCCCATTTTTGCTCCCGTGTTGTCTATGCAAGTTGAAGTCCTCGAGGAGAGTCATCTGATCTATTTTCCCCATCAATAGTTGATTTGGATGCTCTTCCTCTTCAGCAGTCAGTGGATTTTCCTATTGTTTTATGGAAGGCAGTAAGGAGTTGTACTCTTCATCCCATGTCATATTATACTGTTGTTGATCATCTTAGTTTTGCTTTGTAGCAATTTTCTATTGCTTTATTTGCTATGGTAGTTCCTAAGAATTATCATGAGGCTACGTAGTATCTAGGTTGGCGACAAGCCATGGATGAGGAGATAACGACACTCACTACATGGGGAACTTGGGAGTTGATTGATCTCCTTGATGAGGCTACTGTAGTCGATTGAAGATGGGTTTATATTGTCAAGTATAAACTAGATAGAGTTGTTGAGAGACTAAAGGCTAAATTGGTTGCCAAGAGATACACACAAACATATGGAGTTGATTACTTTGATACATTCTTCCCAGTGTCACCTCAACGCCATTCGTGTCATTTTTTCAGTGGTTGTCAGTAAACATTGGCCCATATATTAGCTTGATATAAAAAATGCCTTCTTATATGGCAACTTAGGGGAGGAGGTTTATATGACCCAACCACCAGGCTACGTGATTTAGGGAGAGAAGGTTTGCTGCTTATGGAAGGTGATATATGGCTTGAAACAAAGTTTCCATGCTTGGTTTGAGAAGCTTAGTGGTGAAGTCAAGAAGATTGGTTTTCTAAGATCCACTTTAGATCACTTGGTATTTGTTAGATGCAAGGAATCACGTGTTTTCATTCTAGATGTGTACGTTGATGACATAATTTTTTCTGCTACAGGGATACAAGAAATCAAAAATTTTTTGCAACCACCTTTGTTTTAAAGGACTTGGGCAATTTGAGATATTTTTTAGGCATTGAGGTAGCTAGAAATTCTAGTTGCATGGTTTCTGTCACAGAGGAAATATGTCATGGAGCTTCTTGAAGAGACGTGTCTAGTTGGGGTCCAATCCATCTCTCACTCTTGTCGAGTCCTAGGGATGCATAAAGGAGGAAGATGATCCTCTTTTTGAAGATAAGAAATGATATTGAAGTATTGTTTTATGTCATGGTTACTAGGCTAGATATCACTTTTGCAATTAATAGGGTAGCCAGTTCATGGAGAAACCTTGTTACAGCCATTAGCATGCTGTTTACTTAATTTTGAAGTTTCTTAAAGGCAATCTTGGCAGGGACTTGCACATGGGAAATAATGGACATGTGGACTTATATGCCTACTCAGATGCAGACTATGTGGGACTATGTGGGCTCTCCAAATGATAGGAAGTCCACCACTGGGTATGTCACTTTTCTTGGTGGTAATTTGGTCACATGGAGTAAGAAACAATGTGGTTGCTCATTCCAGTGTTGAGGTTGATTACCATGCCATGGCTTATATAGTGTGTGAGATTTGTGGATGGTCCATTTTCTTATTAATCTGGGGATAAAAGTTTGGCTACGAGTTCTTATGTTTTGTGATGATAGATCTGCTATGCTTATTGCTTCCAATCCAGTTTTCCACAAGTGCACCAAATATATTGAGGTTGATTGCCATTTTATTAGGAACATGGTGAGTAAAGGGGAGATTGGCACTTCTACTACTATGTTTGAGCAACAAGTGGCTAATATCTTCAGAAAGGCACTTCCATGGAAGCGTCATGAGTTTCTATGTACCAAGATGGGCATGTTAGATGTATATGCTCCAACTTGAGGGGAATTGTCAAAATATGTTTTGTTATTTTGGGGTGTCTTTTGTTATTTATTATTTCCTTTTGGACTTCCCTTGTAATTTACCATTTAGCCTTTTTATATAAAGAGGCTAGGGTTTTTGGAATAAGACAAATTGTTTCCTTCTCTTCCAATAGGGAGAGTGTGGAGAAACTAATTGAAATGTGAAGATCAATGAGGACTTTTTTTGGAGGGAGTTCTTCTGCCCTTCAAGGGATGGGAAGGCTTGGATAAGTCCTCACAAACCTTGGAGTGATTTGCTTTAGTCACTTATGCAAAAGCATCTCTACATTACTTCGAGACCATAAGAGACCTGATTGCAATGGTCTTGTAGTGCCATGCATATTGGACAAAGGAAATCATAAAAAATGCTATGTTCCACCTTAGTACAACTCTTTCCTTCCAAGCTATTACCGGGAGGGTTAAAAGGTGGGTTAAGAATAATGCACAAAATGGTGTCTAATTGTGCCCCACTAAGGGGTGCCCCTTTAGAGAGAGTATTGTCTCCAAAATTGATGCAACCCAATGAAAAGTTAACGAAGAGCTCAAATGGCCAGTTGTAAATTTTCTAAGTCAATAGTTGGAAGGCATCATTGCAATAAATGCAATGCCCCTTCTTGAGGCATCTTTTCAAGAGTTATGATCTCCTCTCAATAAAAAGCTAGTGTTGTTTGTAAATTGTAGAGCAACAAAAGCCAGTTTACAAGTACACAACACACCTATATTACGAGCTTGAAAAGCTCCAAACTCTAAGATGCTAATAGCCAATCACAATCAAGAGTGGTGCTAGTGGACAACCTTGCCTAACACGTTTTGGATGGTTACATTAAAGAAATACAATGGGGTTATTGATGCGTTGGGATAGATTGGGGGAGATGGTGAGAGAGGGGAGAGGACAAGGTCCTTGAGAGAAGTGGTGGGGAGGAGTGGCGTGTTACAAGTGTAGAGTGTGGGCATGTGGCGACCGACTTTTGGGATTTGGTGGTGTGCTTGGTTTTTAAGGGGGTGGGCCATAGAAGGTGGGCTTGCCCAAGGAGAAGGAACCTCCCTCCTCCCTTAAGTCCGCCTACCATGGAGGTTGATGCCACGTAGTCTCCTACGGGGTGAAGTCTCGATGAAGCAGTTCATTTCTTATTGGTTGGGGATTTGCTATGCGAACATTTCTCTATGCATGGTGTCAGGAGAAGTCTTGCATATTTGAATGTTGCTTCAAATGAGTGGAAGGTGGCTTCTTTCTCCCTCTCCAGGCTTCTTGTGTTTGGTTTGAGGGTGGAGGATTTGGAGAGATTAAGATTCATGGAGATGGATGTTGGGGGTGGGTGGGTGGATTTGGAGAGATTTGAAGGCCTGTTTGTCTTCTTTGTTCGTAGAGTTCCTTTGCGTTTGCACAATGTTGAGGTCATTGAGGGTGTTTGCGCACCTTTTGCAAGGGTGAGGAGATGCAAAGGTATTGGTTTGTCGGAAGGGGTATTTCTCATGTGATCATTAAAGGGGAGCTTCACGTGGGTTGTGAATTATCGTCAAAGTCGGTTCTCAGGCATGGGGGATGATCTTGGGTGGTTTCTTTTAAAGTTCTTGGTGAAAGGGTCGCATCATTCTATTCTTTTGCCGATGCTGTTGTCAGTAGGGCGAGGGTGACCATGGAAGCGAAGGTGGTTGTCGGAGTGGTGGGTGAAGCGTCATCGGAGTTGGGGAAGAAGGTTATTCATCGAATATGGAAATCAAAGATCATGCATCCTGGTTCGAATTTCGAACTAATGGCAGTAGGGACTTACACATTTGGCACCGCCAATCTTGGAAACATTATCATTGATTGCCATCATGGACCATATTTTCTGGAACCATGTGTGGGACCCTAACTCGGGTATTTTTTTTTCTCCTCCCCTTATTGGCCCATTTGTTCATTCTCTTGGTTGGAGCGATATGCTAGAACTTCCTCATTGGGAGCTTGTGGATGAGGACTCTCCTAAGGAGGTTCTTCGTCACGTTGTTGAGGAGGCACCCGACTGGGAGAGTTTTGCGGTGGCTATTGTTGTTGGCACAGGTGATGGGGTATGTGAGGTTATTGTGGAGGTTGATCGAGGCAACATGGAGAGGGCAATGCAACGTGGAGGTGGTATGACAACTACTAGGCAAGAGGTTGCGGCTACTGTACCCTTGGTGGTGTAGACTTCCTTACGACAATTTAGTGGAGGGGTGACAAACAATCCTCTTCCTTGTCTAGGGGATCGGACACCGACAGATCTCTTTGTGTGAAGAATGGGTTGCTGTACTGCTCTTTCTATAAAAGAAATTCCTCAAGAAAAAGTTAGTCCATTTATCAAATAAAAGTAGGGGTGGGGAGGCCGATGTGGAGCTTAGAGTGGTGAAGGTGTTGAATGTCAAGAAGGTGGCATGACCTTGTGCCAACAGGATATGCGATGGTGTTAATGGTTAGAGTTCTGACATGGAATGTTGGGGGCTTGCGCGACCCGGCGTGTAGGTCTCTCATAAGGAGGTATTTGGTGGGTTGGCGAGTGGATGTAGTGCTATTATAGGAGTCTCACTTGGAGGGCTTGGATGATTTGGTTAGAAGTCTATGTAGAGATCGTTTTTCTAATGTGTTGGCGATGGTCGGATTTTCAAGTGGAATAAAGATGGCCCTTGGCTTGTCTCTTCCTTGATTGCCTCTTGAGTTGTTACAGGATCTCTCAGATTTTTGATGGATCGGTGTGGGCTATTTCTAGTATTTATGGCTTTTGTGATGGGACTTCCAGGACGGTGCTGTGGGAGGAGTTGAAGCAGGCTTTGGAGTTCGTTGACGTGCGTCCTTAGTTGCTTGGTGGGGATTTCAATGTTACTTTATGAACACATGATAGACCATATGGCAGAATGGATGGATCCTCAATCCAATTCTGTTAAGTGATTGATGATCTTGAATTATTAGATCGCCTGGACTTAGGGGTGCAGTTCACTTGGTGAAATGGCTCGGGACAAACTTCTTGCATTGATTGTTTCTTTTGCAATGTGACTTTGGTTGAGGATTTCCAGGGGGCGGTTGTTTCGGCCATGACAAGGCCCTTTTCAGATCATACTTTGTTACTTTGGGATAGTGGTAAGGAGGGTGATTTCATCTTGAGGTTTTTCTATCTGTTGTCTAGTGCCAAAAGGAGGGCTAACTTGATTTCTTTGCTTCGGGTTGATGATGTAGTAATGGAACAAAGACAACAGATTTGTGAGGCGATCAAGGATTATATTCGGGAGTTTACTAGGAGCAAATCAGTGTGTGGAGCTTGGGCTTGTTGGATATGATGACTTTGGATGATCAGGTAAGGATTGATTTGCTTCGTGATGTTTTTGAGGAAGATTTATTGGCGGCTTTGCGTGGTCTCAAGGTGGAGGGATCTCTAGGACCATATGGGCTACATGTCCTTTTCTACAAGGAGTTCTAAATGTTATTGAGGGGATGTTATGGCAATGATCCAGGAGTTTTTTAGGGCAGCTTTGATTTCGAGCGGTTGAATAGGTTCTTTATGCTTTCAAAGAAGATTGGAGCAGAGACCATGGATGGCTATAGGTTGATTGCATTGTCGAATGCAATTTATTTGATTGTGGCAAAGGTGTTTACAAATAGGCTACGTCTTGTTCTTTGCAGTTGATTTCCCCAGTCCAATTAGCTTTTATTTTTTGTAGATCCCTACGTGACTTTTGTGTTAGCAAAAGAGATGGTGGCAGCTTGGAGAAGATTAGGTGCCCCTATCTTCATGTGGATGGTTGATTTCTCTAAGGCATAATGATTTAGTCGTTTAGGTTTACTTGTGGAAAATTATGAGAGGATTTCTTGAGGTTTGGGTCTAGCTTATGAAGAGTTGTATCACGATGACGTCATTCTCTATTTTGGTGAATGGCGGACCTTGTGGAGCTTGGACTCACCCACAAAGGGGGGTTTAGGTTGGGTTGCTCACTGGTTCTATTGCTTTTGATTGTTGCTGTGGATATGTTGGCTTGCTTGGCTTTTAAGGTGTGCAGGGGTGGTCTGTTTTCGAGGTTTACCTTGAAGGCTGATGGGTTGCTGCTTACTCCTTTGGTACAATATGTCGATGATAATATGTTTCATACGGGGGACCTCGTTAGGCTAAGCATGTGGTGCCTTGGAAGATTTTTGGTGACATTTCGGGCATTTGTATCAATGGAAGGAAATATGCTTTTGTTCCTTTCAATGTGGAAAGGGATGTGGAGGAGGCTATCTCGTCTGTCCTTGACTGTTGGTGGCTAGATTGCCTATTGTTTATTTGGGACTCCTATTGAAAGGGAAGAGGTTGGTGGTTGATGATTGGAAACTTATGGAGGAAAGTATTGCAAGAAGGTTGAACGGTTGGAGTGGAAAATTAGTGTTTATGGGAGGGAGGTTGGTGTTGATTAAGGCAATTTTATCTGATATCCCGATCTTTTATCTCTCCATGTTTAGGCTGTCGAAGAAAATTAGTTCTTAGCTTGAAGTGACTTGGAAAAGGTTCTTTTGGAAATGTCCTGACCATGAAGGTCTTTTTTTGCAATTTGTGCCTTGGAGGGAGATCGAAGAAGAGAGGGGGGTTGGGTGTTAGATTGTTGAAGGAATTTAGTGTGTCGCTTCTTTTAAAGTGGGTTGTGAGGTTTCTTGCTGGGGAGGACAACCTGGTGGAGAGACCGTTGATGGACTTGTTTGGTACTCTTGTTGATGTGGCGCTTGGTTGTTTTGTTGTCGTATGCCTATCAGTCTTTGGAGTTTTGCGAATCCAACCATTTAGTAGGGCCTCAGTTCCTCCTTCATTTGCCCAAAACTAGGTAGGGGTGAGTCCTTCTGATTTTAGAAGGATGATTGGATGGGGAATGTTGGAGTTATGTGCCTTGAGTGAACCAATCTGAGTCAAATCACTCGATCGTGATTTAGATCTGAATGTCAGATCATGTGGACACATTAATATGGTTAGATGGTTCCCTTAGTATAATTGGGATAATGTATTGTGCCATGTTGGATATACCAATGACTGGTATCGAAGGATCCAAATGGTTTGAATTGAGGATTTCGATAAGTCATAAAAAATGATCATGATATCCAACTATCGTCTCTAGTTTGATATGAATGGCATTCTTCTCTAAAGAATGTTGTCTGACTGATGCTTTTGATGCACGTCCTTTGTATGGGAATAGAGATTCAAGGCTATTATGTAAGTTGAATCAAATAGTTGACTCAACGAGATGGAGATGTGGAAGTCCTCTTATCACTGTTATGGAGAAGGCGTATCCTTTGACCTGAGACAGATATGTGTCTTTGTGTTTGAGTATGCACATTTGGTGGACCAATAGGGGATACGGCAACCTTAGTGTTGAAACTAGAAAGCTAGTATGCATATGAGGGCATAAGAGGCGCATGATCTCTCGAAGGAATCACATAGATCCACTGTTGTTGGTGTACGCAACAAATAAGGAGACTCAAGCTCGCTCCGCGTATAATGGGAAGTATGAAATTTCATACATAATTGTACAAGTCTTAATCAGACCCATACATGAAGAGAAGGCAACCTTTTAGGAAAGGATTTAGTCTTCATTCTTGTCCCAAAAGTACAAAGAGAATGCGAAAAGTATGTAAGATGGGATAGATAGTGAATTCGGGGTTCAATCTTAAGGGTTATATATGCCTTCTAGTGTGAGGGATTCACGAGTACTCTGAATACTTGAGGGAGGCGTAGTGTCATAATTCCTCTAATCCTAAATGTTTGATTATTGTCGTGATGAAACCAATAATCATTTTAGTGTGTTCCAATTTGATTAGACTAATTGAATCAATTTAAGGAGTTAAATCGCATTCAATTTAGCAAAATTCAAGGGTTAAATTACAATTAATTAATGTTTAGATATTTGATCTAAACACCTCATAAAAGTTATTGGTTAATCTTGCAAAATTAAATAGGATTTAATTCCAACCCTTGGATGAAGATCCAAAGGGTTCACATTAAATTAGGATTACTTTTATATCCCAACAAATATATCTTATGTCAAAAGGGAAATCTAATTTGATTCCCAAATCAAATCAATTAAGTTAGTTGAATGATTGCCTTAATTCCTAATCAAATTGTTTGGTTGGGTGGCTTAATCACTAAGTAATGGCCATCATAAGATTAAGACAAGGGTAGCCGGCTAAGGCCCCTGGCTACTTTTCTTCCTCTTCTTATTTCCCTCCTTGTAGCCCTGGAGTAAGAGGAAGAAGGCCAACCTTTTTATGCTTTAGTCAACCCCCTCCTCCTTGAGAAGAAGGGAGACGACTAGGGAAGCACCTAGTCCCTACCCTCCTTTCTGTTGCAGTATAGGGGTGTCGGCCAAGCCTTTGGCTGGTCGATTGGCTAGTACTGTAAGGTGAGGGGTGTGCTTATGGAGATTGGGGATGTTCCCTGCCCTCCTTTCTGTTGCAGTATAGGGGTGTCGACCAAGCCTTTGGCTGGTCGATTGGCTAATACTGTAAGGTGAGGGGTGTGCTTATGGAGATTGGGGATGTTCTTGATCCTCAATCCCTACAGTAGCAGGTTAACAAGAAGTCGACTTGCTACTACTAGGTCGTGAGAATTTGTTTTTTTTTTTAAAGAAAAGAGGAAAGAAATGGAACGGATGTGCAGGTATTGAAGCTAAACATCAGAAAAATACTTCGCCTCTCTTACTACATTCTCAATCCAACAACGCTCATTCTTGAAGATCTTGCCATTTCTTTGCAGCTATATACTTCAAATAATTCCAATTGCCTGAAACCATCTTGCCATATCAAGGTCAATTTGATCTATGAAGGTCATCTAAAATCTATCGAAATCCACAGTGTCAACTATAGGGAGATTAGAATAAGACCAAACATCTCTAAAGAAGCCACAATCAAAGAATACGTGGTGGACATCGTCATTGGAACTTTGACAAAGAGGGCAGGTAGTATCTCCATCTGGACACCATTTAGATTTGAACATCCTTGGGACTAGACTTCTCCTTTTAAACAATCAATCTTGAGTGGGATCTTACACCTCCAAACTAATTTGAAATCCCCATGAATGGAATTTTGTTGTGCACCGTTAGCCGTTGTTAAATTATAGGCATGGTTTACCGTGAAGCTGCCATGTTTCCAAAAGTACGAATCAGGTATCGCTGCCACTAGAGACTGACCTTCTGCAGCCTGTAAAAGCTGCTGGAATTCATTGTAAGTGGGATCAGAAAGACCCTCTGGTAATCTGATGTCCCAACAATTAATCTCCACATCCCACAAATCTCTAACCACCACATCGAAAAAGCCTTTAAAAAATTTTCCATTATTAGTCCAATCGTCAACCTAAAATTTAAAAGAGAAACCATCACCAAAAGACAGGGAGAAGTGATGTGAAAACTCTCTCAAAAGGGGCCTAATAGACTGCCAAACGGCTAAATTCCACTCCTAGTAGCATCAGCTCTTTGTACCAAATTCATACCCGCACCATAGGAATCCTTGAAAATAGAAGTAATCATAGATCTTTCATTGGAGAGCAATCTGACTGTCCATTCAGCAAAAGTGCTTTATTAAAAGGCAATAACTTGCGAACTCCAAGTCTACCCTCCTTCTTTGGCTTACAAACCTCATCCCAAGTGAGCAATTGGGTGAATCTACACACAAATTCAGGACCTTTCCGAAAGAATCTTTTCTAAATCATATCAATTGGTTTGAAGATCTTTTTTGTAGGCAAGAAAATTGACAAGACTGGAATGGATGAGAGAACGGATTTAAGTAAAGCCAATCTTCCTTCCTTGGAAAGAAATTTATCACTCCAAGAAGATAGCCTATAAAAGAAGTTATCAATCAGCGGTTTCCAATCTGATGAGGTTAATTTTTTCCCCTTCAAAGGAAGGCTAAGATATCTTATTGGCAGCCTCACCACCGGTGTCTCCAGTATAGTAAAAATATCATTCTCCTCCACTCTCCCCATATTAAAAGGAACCAAACCATATTTATTTCTGTTAATCTTCAACCTAGAGATCTCAACAAATATTTTCACCAAAGAGGAAACATGATTAGCCTCTCTTCTACCTTCCTCAATGAAAAATGTTATATCATTAGCATATTGCAAGATAGGAGTTGGAATCTTACTGCCATTCGTAGTCGTGAAACCAGAGAAGAGATCACCATTACAAGCTTTAAAGGCCATACCGCCAAGAGAGTCTACCGCTATATTGAATAACATTGGTGCCAATGGACAACCTTGGCGTACACCCCTTTGTGGTTGTACCCACGAACCACACACTCTGCCATTAATCAAGATCGAAAAAGATGTAGTAACACATTTCTTCATCAACAGTATCCACTGATCAGGAAAACCTCTTCTTTTCAAAATCTCCCATAAATAACTTCATGAAATCGAGTCATATGCCTTAAAAAAATCTGCTTTCCACGGGAAAGCCAAACATCTCTTCCAGGCTGCCAATAACTCCTTAGCTAGTACATATGAATCTTGTAAGGACCTCCCTTTGATAAAAACAGATTGTATCAGAGAAAGAAATAATATCAGGAAGAACATTATGCAATCGGTTTGCCAAAATCTTTGCAATTAACAAATAGATGGAATTTGATAAAGTAATGGATCTAAAATCCTCCAACAACTCTGGACTGGTTTTCTTTGGAAGCAAAAATAAATAGAATTTATTTAACCTCTCAATACCTTCATTACCTCTGAAAAATTCCTTAAGTTCTTTTCAACATCTCATCCCCTACTTTTACATTATTTATCATGTTCGTCCTCCTCGCACTAGCAGATAAATGAAAAAATCTTGTGTTTGCATCACCTTCTTCGAGCCAAAGTTGTCTTGATTTTTGTCTCCAATACATCTTTTTATGATCTTCAGGCACGATGGTTTAAAATCTTCGTCTCTCTTGACATTCATCATTAGAAAGTGGTGTATTTTCCTCTTTTCTATCAAGAGTCGAAATCTTCAAAAGTGTATCATTTCTTCTATCCTCCCTACGTGTTTTGAGATCACATTTGAACTCCATCATAGCCAATCTAATTGCTTTAATTCTACAAGATAAAGTGCATGTGGTTGAAGTAGAAGTAAGGGTGGTAATCCATCTCTCCCTATTCAAGTCTCTGAACCCAGGTTCCTTGAGTCAAGATTTATGGAATTTAAACTATGTAGAAATCTTAAACCTTCATTACTGCGCCACATAATGGAGGTATGATAAGAAAAAGGCGTATCACAGGCAATAACGTTTTCCATCTGGAAGTTTTCTGCTAAAGCAATGTTACATAAAAATCTGTCAATATAAGACGCTGCACCACTTCCATTTCTCCAAGTAAAATGTGATTCTGATGTAGGCAAATCAATGAGTTCCAAATCTTGGACCACCTGCTGAAATTGAGTTGTTGCATCAATTCTTCCATCCAATTTGTCTTCAGCACACAGAGTCACATTGAAATTTCCACAAATCAATGAAGGCATGCCTTCAACAACCAAAGAAGCCTGCCTAACCTCCTTCCAAAAAAGTATCCTGGAACTATCATCACAAGGGCCATAGATCATAGACACAACAAATGAGAAACCATCAGATTTTCGAGAGAAAATTGCTGTCATTGTTCTACCTACTGTACAACACGAGCATAGATCAAATAGATTTCCATGCCATAACATCAGCAAGCCCCTCGATCTATCATCAGCCTCCAATTCCATATAATTAGTATATAAATCACCATAAAGATCGGTCTTCAACTGGGGAGTAGTAAGGCCTTCCAAATGCGTTTCCTGAATACAAGCAATATCAAGTTTCCACTTCGAAAAATATCTCAAAATGTCTCTTCCTGTCATCTTTGTGACCCCGAACATTCCAAAATAAAATATTAACCATTGATATTGATCTTTAAACCCCCTGGTGAACCCTCTTGGCCCCAACAATCTTAGCCACATGACCATTAAAGTCCTCCTTTTGTGCACTTGTTGCTGTACTCTTCGTAATCCTTTATCTCTTGTAACGAGCACTTAGGTTAAGTTTGTGCTTATGCGAAATAGCATTAATGTGACCAGAGGATTTTTGCTAGATTTGCTAAATGAGGTGCGTCGGTGGATATATTTTGTTTTGACACCTGAGTTTTTGACCAAAGTGCCACCATCATTTTCATCAGACCCTGCATCTTCCAACACACTTGCATGAAAAACTTAACGTGAGATGCCTATCATTTCATGTTCATCAATCATAATGCCTGATCTATCAGCCATGTGTAAGCCATGAAAGATGGATCCAAAAGCCAACGGTAGGCGTCCCCCCTGCGAGAAAATAGGAGCAGCAGCAGACATCGGTATGCCATGAAAAGACATAGAGACCTTACGCCCATCGCAAGTAAACTCACCATGCCCGAACCCAGTTCTGGGTTCGGTAGCACTTGCGGAGAGCAATATGCGCTAGCAAGATCTTTCTTACGTGCTCTAAGGGAAGTTGCCTCGCCCTCAGACTGTCTTTCTCGTGACTTTGTAACCTTTCCACAGTCTGCAGCTTTTGGAAAGCCTTGTGGTTCGCCATCTTTCACTTCCGCCTAGGCCTCATGCATAATGTGGTCCTCCTGTATCTTATTCATCCACATATCCTGCATGAAGTGGCCCTCTTGCAAACGGTTACACATGGTAGCCAACTGACTTGGATCCTTCTCACAATGCAGAAGATGGAGAGGATTATTGGTTAGATTATGGATCTGGATGCCACTTGTTTTAGGCGTTGTACAAAACAATCCAAATCAGCTCCAATAATTAAGTCACCCGCCAAATTAGGAAACCCATTTGCCCCAAAATCAGGGAGGCCAACTATAGCACTAGTTGTAGGATTTGAATTCAAGATTTGAAATCCATTGCAGATTGGGAATGTTTTCGAATTGATCGCCATTCCCATCGTGACCGGCAATTGCCATGCAGGACAACCCGGCCAGCCAGCGCTTTGGCTGCCATCGTCGGGCTTGCATCATTGCCAGACCCACCACGATCCGGAGAATCCTCGAAAGGGACGAGAAAGCTTGCCAATGTCTTCCTTGGCTCCTTAGCAAACGAGCCACCTCCAATTGCCACCCCCACCTTCACAACTATGCGTACGAAGGAGAACCTTTCCTATGTAAACTCAGTTCCTCAAAGGAAATGACACACGCACATGCTCCAAACTGCAAGATTTCGTTGGTTGGGAGCGACCTTCCTACCAACAGTTCTTCCTCCACCACAACCGAAGAAGCATCCCCTTCCTGTGTACCAACTCTAAAGCATCTCCTAACCTGCGCAAAGGAGCAAATGGTGACAATGGTCCCAACCGCTCTCAACCCCATTGGGATTTCGATAATACGAAATCTAATTGTCAGATGCAAAGGAATCCGCTCATCAATAGCACCTTCGTAAAGGCTCGGAAAAGACCGTTGGATTGAAATATCACCGAAAGAAAATTCTTTAAACTTGAAAAGATCAATATCTGATCTCTCAAGACCAAACGACACCTCCTTTTTCTTCGATAAAAAAGTAATCTCCCACTCATTAGATTTCAAACCACAACGAAAAACGAAGGATCTAACATCTTCAAAGTTGGCTCCTCCACGTTGAATATTCCCTACCAGGGGAAGATCTAACATAGAAACGATATCCTTCATCTCATAAGTTCATTACACATCAACACCAGTTGCAGGAGTCTACCCGCTGGTGGAGGAGGAAGCCGCTCGTTCTCCAACGGAGCCTTCTCTCGAAACCTCAATGGACATGTTCTCCTATGCCCCTATCCTCGACAATGAAGACAACAAAGAGGATCTCAACATTCCTTTGTGAAATGCCTAGACCCCCGATTCTTGAAGCAGATGACCCTCAGCAGACGAGAAGGGAGAGCATTCCCCTCTCGCCTTCGCCGCCCCCTTACCTATCTCCACTCGCCCCCTCTCACCATGAACGGACTTCCCTCGGTGATTACCTCTCGGGAATTTGATTTGTTTGGCCCTCTCTTTGTGGTTTTCAAGGTGAGCGTTGCCTCTTTTTCTGTGAAGGAGTTTGTGAGATGCGAAGAGTTCATAAAGCACATGTAGGAATCGATTGTTCTCGACACGAGAGGCCTCATCCGTCTGTTGATATGAAGGGAGTCCCCGAGGTAAGACTTATTTAAGGTGGTACAACACGTGGGGTACTTTGCTACTCCACTCACAAGTATAAAGTTTTTACTTGTGGGGATCTAGATCTTTCTATGTGGTTTTGATTATATATAGGTTTTTGTTTATCAATTTCTGTTATTTGGGTCTTATGGGCATTGACTTGAGTTTGGTTTTCGATGAAAAATTTTAAAACCTATGTTTGCACGTTTTTGCGGTGCCATGGGAAATGGCTATCGAATTGTTCGATTCTCAAGCCCTCGATTGTCAAGTGGAGTTCCCTACAGGGACCCGGAATCCAACAGAATGGTGCTTTTTCCAGTATTTTCCTGTGTTTGTTTGGATTGGCAACCAACAAGGATGCTTTGGTCTTTGAATTCTGGGATGGAGCATCGTCTTCTTGGGCTCTAATATCATGTCCTGGTTTATTAGAGGCTTCCATGAACGAATTCCATGGCGTGTTGGGAATGTTAGATGGAGTGTCGTCCAATGTAGCCTTGCAGGATAGTTTTATTTGGAAGGAAAGGGGCTTTTCTGTTGGGAGAGTGTACAGGAAGATTTTTATGAGGGAACCGTTTTTCAGATCTCAGCTGATTGTTCTTTGGTGTGGAGGCTGCCGTTGCCACAGAAAATAAAAATTTACCTTTGGCTATTTAGAAGGGAGAAGTTGGTTACTAAGGTGTTTAGGGAAAGATGGGCGGAGGATTAGGATGTGACATGCACCTTTTATAGGGTGGTGGGAGAGGATTTGGATCATCTTTTCTTCTCGTGTTAGTTTTCTACATAGGTATAGAGGGGCATTCAAGTCAATGTGCAGATTTTGCTTCATTTGATGGTTGAATGTCATTTTGGAGATCTGTTCACGTTGATACAGTTGGTTAGGTCAAGGCCATTGTGGCATTGTGGTCTATTTGGTTGCAGTGTAATGTTGTTATCTTTAGAGGGGAGTAGGCTTGGGTAGATAATGTTGTGAGGGAAGCTAATTTTCTTTTTGACATGTGACTCCAAAATTTGTAAGTCCATTCCATTTTCTAAATGAATTTACCTGAATGATTACTGACCTTTCAAAGAGAGAGAAAGAAATACATTAATGCAACATGAATATATGAAACTTTTTAATCCTCTGAAGCCTACTGTTCTGCATCTAATCATGGCAATAGTACCATCCTTGACAAGGTCCCAGAACTTTTTGATGGAAGCACAAACCCATTTGGACTTGGTGCTCCCTTTCGCAGATGGCACTTAGGATCTCCTTATCTGTGAAATCCCTTACTGAATAGTGGGTTGTTCCACAGTTTAACTTCTGTCTGTCTAACTTCAATAGGCATTATCCCAGTTTGAACCTCTTGCATAGCAAATAGAACTATAGGTTAACCTGCAACATCTGCTACCGGATTAGGCCACAAATCTTACAAAACTCCTGCGTGAAAATTGAGGATAAATAATAGCTTAAATTGCTGCCAGGAATCTGAAGCTTTCCCCCCGATTATTCACGGTGTTGTTATTGTTTGACTGTCCTAATTTACTATTGCCTCAAGTATGCTTTTTACCTTTCATAATGCTATTTGTGTTGTTTACTGAGCACTATTGTTTCTTAACTGCATGCAATTATCTTTTTGCACAAATAACCTCTTTTACATAAAAACTTCAATGTAGCCTCCATTCGTTTAATATTTGAAAATGCCTTGCTGCATGCAGATTTTAACATTTCCTGTTTTGTTAGAGGATCAATTGGTGACTAGTGAATTTGAAAGCTTCATTGAGGCAATTGATAATTCGCATGAATTATCACTTGCTGGAGATCAACAGTATCCGGTACCATCTGACATTCTCATGAATTATTGGCCCCCTTTTTTTGAAATTTTCCTTTAAAAAAAAGTTGGCTTTGAATGTGTTTTGCAATTAATGATTGTTTCTTTCTTAGGGGGTGTATGCTTTACTTTTTCTGAGATATGCAAAGGCTCGAGCAATTGGCCTACGTTTGGCTAGATCAATGGGAAAGCTAAGGTATGGTGTGTATGTTAATGTAAATCCTCCATTTCCTTACCATTAGAACTTGATAGTTGATTTTGACTTTTCTCCAAATCTGCTCTCAACATTCATCTTCCACTTAATGACCAACATGCATGATCACTATTGATCTAGTTCCCTCAATATGTGAAGAATAAATGCCTTTTAGTATACAATCTTCTCCATGTTGGTGCTTATCCTGTAATAACTGAAAAACCTCTTTTCCTTTCAAAAACAAAAAAAACGAAAAGGACTTTTGGGCTGCATTTGGCAGTCGGGTAGGTTTTTATTTGGAAGGGGTTATTAGGATAAGTTGATAGGTGGAATAAATGGGGCTAAGTTCTTTGGTTCTATGGTAGGATAAGTTGTGGGTTTGATATGATAGTTATTATTGTAGGAATGATTGTAATATATTTTTCTCTTGGAGCGTGGAAAAAGTTGTGGTAGAGGATGGGCCCATCCGTAAGGGGGTTTAGTAGGGGTGTCCCTTGGCTTTCTTATTGTTCATTCTAGCGGCTGATGCTTTGGCAAGGTGCTCTTTAGGCTTGCAAGGAGGGCTATTCTGAGGTTTCACACGACAAGGTGCATAGCTCATGTTGGTCAGTCTTGCAGTACGTTGATTATGTCTTGTTCTTAAGGGAGGGATTGGAGGAAGTGGAGGGTAATGTGGCAAGGCTGCTAGAGCTGTTTGGGAGATTTTCAAGTTTAGCTATTACCAGTGAGAAATCTTCATTTGTCCCTTTTGGGAATGAAAGAGCAGGAGCTCAAGCAATGCACCACTTTTCTGGCAATGCCAGTAAGACAGCTGTCATTGCTGTACTTGGGTTTGCCTTCAAGGATAAGGACACTTAGGGGTATTGATTGGAGTGTTGTGGCGGATAGGATGAGGAGGCTGGAAGGCTAGAGATCTAAGCTCCTTGAGGGGGACATCTTGTTCTTTTCAGATCAATCTTGGTGGTATTTCCTTTATTCTTTATGTTGGTTTTTCGAATGTCAAAGTAGAGGACAACCTGGGCATGATGTTGAGATTTTTTTACAAGAAGACTGTTGATAATGCTAAGAGGATGTATTTGATTAGATGGAAAGAGGTGTTAGTCCTTCGTTACAAGGGGTTTAGGGGTGCTTGATTTGATAACAATGAATTAGGCATTGCTTCCAAGTGGGTGGTGAACGTGATGGATGGAGAGCAAAATCTAGTGAATGGTGTTCTATTTGCTTGCTATGGAAGATGCATGAACTGGGAAAAGAGGATGACCTTGCTTGGGGGAAGGGGGTCTCCTTTATGTCTGGTTTGATTCAATGACGCCAATGATCATCTACCTTTTTGAGGCAATCCTTGGAGCTGGTTCTAAATTTAGTTTCTATTTTGATTATTGGATAAGTTGTGGAGTTTCATCAAATTTGTACCCACATCAATGAGCATGTACCTTTTTGTGGTTGGACTTGGTTCTAACTGTAGTTTCTATTTTGATGACTAGATAAGTTGTGGAGTTTTCTCACATTTGTACCCAAGGTCGCTTGCTCTTTCACTGCAGTTGGATACATTGATGGCTTATTATTGGTTGTTGGACACCTAGTTTCTTCAATTGTTTGACTAAAGGGTTGGAACTTGGGGTTTATCCACTTGCAGGAAGATGTTAGTAGTTTCGACCATTGCTTGGTGTGGTGGATACATGGGAGTTGGAAGATGGAAGGAGATTTGTTAAGGATACCTACTCATTATTGCAGGTGAGCTTGTTGGTAGTGGAGGACACATTTGTCAGGGTTATTAGGTTGTTTTAGAAAGCAAAATTGTTGCTCGAGTTAAAGATTTTCGCTTGGCTTTTGCGAAGGGGAAAGCTGATCAGTAAACAACTTAGATAAAGAATCTTGGGATTTTTACAAGGGTGTCCCTGTGTACAAAATTACATCCATACTCCTGTTCGTGGTTAATTATGTACGTACTCTAATAAATTAGATGCATGCTCCTTTCCTTCATTTGGACCTAAAACTAATGGTTCTTTGCAATAAAGATGCTAAAACTTTTATTTTCTCCCATTTGTACCCCTTCATGTCAAACGCTCACTTGCAAGCACCCACCATACCTAACCACTACTTGTTGTCTTACATCATTGCTGTCATTGCCAATGGTTGCTGCATAACCACTACTTGTCTTACATCATTGTTGTCATTGCCAATGGTTGCTGCATGACTTCGATAGCCTTTGCACTCCACCAATTCGACATCAGGTCACTATGACACGAGCTTGCTCCTCGGAGATCCCTTTCCTCTGCGAGCTCCTTCCCATCTTGACTTCCTTCAAAGCTCTTGTGCGAGCCTCTCCCTCTCCTCATTCTCCTTTAAAGCTCCTCTACAAGCTCCCTCTCGTTAACCTGACATCTCTATTTCTCTTACCTTTACTTTCTCCCTCCCCCTAAACCTTTCATTCCTCTCTTTTGCCTTGTGAGATCTACCTCGTCTCCAACAAGGCTGATGGCAGTCGAGGATGTGGAGAAGGGGAGGTCAGAGAGCATAGAGGCCATCCTCCTCTTTCTACCTTGTTGAGTCCCATAAGGAGCAACCATGTGTTGTTCTTGGGCCTCGTGGACCTCTTGTTATGGTTAATCTTGCACCTTGTCACCATGAGCGTGACCTCCAATGTAGCCTCTCGCTACGATGAGATTGCTTCTATAAGGTGCTTGTGCTCAAGGAGATTGGGGGTGCGGATGACCTTTGACGCCAGGGATAGAGATGGCTTTTAATGAAGGTGAGAGAATAGATAAGAAAGGTTGAGGGGAAGCTTGCAGTGGAGCTCTAGAGGAGGTTGAGGAGGGGGGGTTTGTAGAGGAGCTTGGGAGGAGGTTGAGGAGGAGGAGCTTGTGGAGGACCTTCCACGGGAGAGGAAGATTGATGAAGAGAGGGCTTTTGTGCCATGGTGGAGTGAAGGTGTAACAGTTGAATGTGGAGGCTACCGAATTTGCACGGTGATCGTTGGTGATGCTGACTACATGATTGGAGGACGATAAGGAGTGGTAGCGTGTGGTCGTTACTTGTAGGTGAGAGATTAAAATAAAAAAGGGTATGAGAGGGAGAAAATAAGAGTTGAGGTCTTTAATGCAAAAAACCATTACTTTTGTAGGAAGAGGGCATATATGTAATTTATTGAGGGCATACATGTAAATAACTATAAACATGGTATGGATGTATTTAAGATACTTTATATGGGCACCTATCTAAAACTCCTAAGAATCCTTCACATAGAGGATGTGGCATATGTGCATTATGTAGATGCCATTGAGGATTGTAGTTACCTTTTTCACTTGTTCATTTGCAGTTGTAACTTGGGAGAAAATTGGGTTGAAGGTGGTAAATTCTTCCTTAGAACTTGCCTTTCCGGCATATGTTGCAATAGGAAGGATTGGCTTTGGTCTATGGTGCCTCAAGCTTAAGAGCAAAAGAGTGAAGCCGTTTGCTGTATTGTGATTGTTGTGCTACAATGGCATGGTTTGGTGTTAGAGGGGGAGTGTTGCATTGTTGAGGGGTGGTTTTTGATGTTTTGGATCCTATGAGGATGCAGGGTAACTTGTAATTATGTGGAGTCTTAATTGATTAATAGA
This sequence comes from Thalassia testudinum, assembly GCA_037157565.1. NCBI lineage: Eukaryota > Viridiplantae > Streptophyta > Magnoliopsida > Alismatales > Hydrocharitaceae > Thalassia > Thalassia testudinum. The sequence goes on from JAZHRO010000031.1 coordinate 156,668,101, forward strand.
AAATGGACAACCATTGACTTAATTGACTATACTTTTACCCAACAACAATAACAAAGTCTTTTCCCACACTAAGTGAGGCAGCTATATGGATGTTTTTTTGCTTTCACTTAGATATATTTTGAGCCATTTCTAGGTTCAAGTTTTAAGTATTTGTGATCATGCTTAATGATTTCCTTCTAACACTTCTTTGGCCTTCCCAGCCTCTTCCTAGGGTGCTAAGCATCCATCTCCTTACATCTTCTAACTGGGGCATTAATTGACCTTCTAGGCAAATGTCCAAATCATCTTAAATGCGATTATCTCATTTTATCTTTTATTGGTGCCATCTCAACCTTTTCGTTAATTATCTTATTACGAATCTGGTCCTTTCTTGTATGGCCAAAATTCACCTTAACATCTTCATGTCACGGACAATCTTTTCCTTTTCATATCCAACCTTGACTAGTGGTGGTGTGATGGTGGTGGGAGCAGCTTGGCCGTTGGAAGGGCGGTGATGACATATTTGGAAGTTGAAATCTTGGGTGATGGTTTCAGAGTCTCCTACTATCTCTGTTGCAAATTGTGGAGCTTCATTCGGAAACCCCATGTTCTTATGCCTTCAGTCTCACCACAAAGGAAGGAGGGCCCTTTTATGAAGATCCTTGATGTGTCTCTTGGTGTTGGGCATGACCTCTAATTTGAACTTGATAAGGGCGTGGATCTTGAGGAATCGATTGCTGCTCTTTTAGGTTTGACGAGGGAGGGAGCTGATGGTCATTTTTCTAAACTTGATAAGGGCGATACTTTGGTTGAGGGTGATGCTGACCATCTTCTTCATTCGAGTGTGATGGGATGTTAGGAGGGGTCTTTCTGGAGTCTGGAGATCGATGTTGCTCCTTCTGCCCCTCTTTTCTCAACCGAGCTTTTGGTGAAGGTTGGCTCGAGTCTCGGTGGTGCTTTAGTTATAGTTTCCATTCCTGGCTTGGGTGTAGGGTCCTTTTGTGGTGTGGCTACATCGATGAAGGATAGGCAACGACAACAACGGGGAGATGCTTCTGGGAGGTCTTCATGATGCCATTGATCCTCTACATTTGGATTTTGGTGGAAGCTTTATCTTCTTTCTTGACCGAAGCTTGTTTACAGGAGGAAAAACTCTTTTGTTAGGAGAAGAGAGCTGGTGCTTGCCAGTAGATGGATATTGATTGTGATGTTGCTTGTCATTGGGGCTAGAAGATGCGGTACTGCTAAAGGAGTGGCTCTGTCATCGGTTTTTTAATGATCAAGGTCTTTTCATGGAAGTTAGGGGGTTGCAGGGGAGCTCTTCAATGGTATGTAGTTGAATGTGGTGTCGATTTGTTGATGATTCAGGAGACAAAGTTGGAGAGTTTGGATGGAACAACAAAGAGTGACTTAGGAGGTAAGATTTTCAACTCTTTCATTGAAGTCAACTTGGTGGATAGATTTGGTGGCTTATTTGATGGCATGGAAGGGGGGGATTCTCAACTTAGAATTGTAGCTTGGAGATCGTTGGACTTTGATTGGTGTATTCAGCAGGATTACAGATGGGAAAGCTTTTGTTTTCACAAATGTATATAGGCCATGTGATAGTGGTTTGACACTTGAACTTTAGGAGGAGTTGCGTCAAGTTGCCCAGTTGGTGAATGGATGACCTGGCTGATTTGGGGAGATTTTAATGCTACATTACATATTGAGGACATGCCAGATGGGCAGAGAGAGAGACAGAGAGATCAATGGAGTCTTTTGCAGATCTGGTTGTCGGCTTGAAGTTATATTATATGCCTCTTTGGAATGTCTTATACTTGGAGGTCCATGGGAGGTGTGAAGTCGAAGATTGACTAGTTCATGTGCTTGGTTGAGATGACAACGCTATTTCAATTGGTAGAAGTGGTAGCTAAGCTTAGGCCTTTTTCAGACCATACTCTACTTCTTTGGTCTTCAAATGAAGGGGCTCGGGTTTCATCTTATTTCAAATTTGATAGATGCTGGCTTCTTGAACATGGTTTTGAGGACATGGTCAAGGAGAAATGGCTTGAGGTTCCTTCTTTCGCCTCTACTATGCGGACACTGGCTAATAAAATTCTTCTAAGGGCTCAGTTAATTTCTTTCAAGAAGGATCTTTGTAAAAGGAGAGAGAAATGAGAATTGATGCTTTACAAGGAGTTCGAAGTCTTGACTGAGATATGAGAGATCTTACACCTCTTGAAAAAGAAAGGGAAAGATTATTGACTCTTTACAAGTGGATGGGCATATGAGTATTAGGCGGATGTAGATTGCGGAAGCACTGAAGCAACATTTTTGAGATTTGTTGCTATGTAGGTACTTGGGCCTCTAGGAATTGTTCTATGCAGGCATCCCAATTTTAGATGTTGATATGTTAAGAAAGATGGTGGAACAAATTTCTACATTTGAACTTTACACCACAATTAAACATCTCAAAATAGAGGGTGCTTGGGCCAAATGGATTGCCCATGCTTTTATTTAGAGAATTCTGGGATTTGGCCAAAACATACCTTTTAGGCACGGTATTTGAATTTTGTGTAGGAACTTTTGGTTTTGAAAGGATAAACAAATCCTACCTATTTCTCTTCCCTAAGAACTCTGTTGCTGAGATTGTGCATGACTATAGACCTATTGCTTTATCGAATGTAATGTATCTAATTGTGGCTAAGGTGTTAACCAAAAGGCTTCACGATGAGGCTCCCTATTTGATTAGTTCGGTTTAGTTGGCTTTTTTGCGAGGTAGATCTTTGTAGGAATTTTTTATCACGACAAAAGAAATGGTAGCAGCATGGCGGAGAAGATCGATTAAAAGCTTCCTTTGGAAGGTTGATTTCTCGAAGGCCTACGATTCTCTTTCATGGTCTTGCTTGTGGCAAGCTCTTATGAGAAGATGATTTCTAGATTTGTGGGTGACATGGATGAAAAGATGCATCACTACAACTTTTGCAATATTGTTCAATGGAAGAGTTGTCGACAGTTGGATTTAGCTACAAAGGGGTGTTAGGCAAGGATGCCTGCTTGCACCTTTGTTGTTCAACATCACCGTGGATACTTTAGCTTTGATGGCTTTCAAAGCATGTGTTGGGGGTTTGATAAAGGGCTTTATTGCTGAAGGAGATGGGATTGGTTGCCACGATCTTACAATACATCGATGATACTCTTTTCTTCATCGAGGGAGGGGAGCAAGAAGCTAGAAATCTTAGCTCTTTGGTTCGAATTTGGGTGACAGTTCTAGTCTTACTGTAAATCATAGCAAGTTGACTTATGTGGCTTTGAATATGCCTGATGCTGAGAGTCACCTTATATCCTCTACTCTTCAAATCGTGACTTCCTTACTTCCTTTTACCTACATGGGCCTATCACTGAAGTGGAAGCAACTTGCTTTTAGGGATTGGCTACCACTTGTGGATAGAATGGAGAAGAGATTGGTTAGATGGAGAGGTCGGATCTTGTCTAGGGGGGATGTCTGGTGTTGTTGAGGTTAGTTCTTTCGGTGATTTCCATTTTTTATCTGACCATTTTCAAACCACCGAAAAAGGTGGTCAAGAAGATTGATGTTATTAGGTGTAGATTCTTTTGGAAAGGATAGGCGCATACTGGATGATTTTTGCAAGCTGTGAAATGGGAGATTTGTCGACCTATTGAGCAGGGTGGTTTGGGAGTTTTACATGTCGTAGACTTTAGAGATGAAATGCTTTTGAAGTGGTTGGTCAAATTGCTGAAGAATGAGCGATCCTTGTTGCAAAGGTTGTTTTGTGACTTATGATTTTACCCTCGACTTGTTGGATAGGAGAGTTCCTTTTAGTGCTTCCAGTTTTTGGAGTGGGTTGTGTTCTGTTGTTACTTAAGTGGAATTGCACTTTTAGCTTGTCCTAGGTGATGGATCCACCTTTAGATTCTGGGAGGCTGATTGGATGGGAGCGAGAACTCTTGCTTCTACTCTTTTGAGGCTCTACCCCCTTTTTGCCGAAAAGAATTATTTAGTCTCCTAGGCATGGGATGGCCCTATGGTTCAGGGATTTGGATCATGGTTGTCAAATTTTGTGGGTTCCCTTTCTGATGCTAGAGTTACTGAGTTAGAGATGCTGACTTTGTTAGACCCTTTTTGGCTAAAAGAGGCTCTTGTGATCAATTAGGCCGGGCACATGGAGCTTTTTCTATTAAAAAACTTACGGGTTGTTGAGAGGTGAGGTTGCTGGACATGATGTTTACCTGGGGATTGATAGCACTATCATTTGGAAGTTGAAGGTGTCTTTGAAGATCAAAATTTTTCTAGTGGCTATTGAGGAGAAAGAAATTGTCAACCCTTGATGTTGTTAGCAGATGGCAGCTGGAAACTCAGAATTTATGGCCTTTTTGCCAAGTTGAACAAGAGGATGTTGGGCATTTGTTCTTATATTGTGTCTTTGCAGAATAGGTTTTCAACCATTTTCGTCTTTTGACCATTGGTGATGGGTCTCTTGATAACTTTTGGTTTTCCCAGTGGAGAGGAACCTTATTCGAGTTTCTATCTTTGTTGCTTTGTGGTCCGTGTGGTTACAATGGAATCGTTCCCTTTTCAGAAGAGAGTGGGTGTATCGTGATTATGTTGTAAGAGAAGCTCTTGCACTTATCTATTTTTGGTCCCAAACCTTGAAATTTTTTGGCCTTATGCTTGTAATGAATGATTTGGATGTCTACTTATCTTTAGTAGGGATCCTTTTTACTTTTAAAATAAAATTAGTTTTAGTCTCTTGGACATGCTTATAGTTGATAGTCGAACACTTGGAATTAGACAACATGGTAGGCCTTACATGTGATGATCCAAATCTCGATGCCATCAATACCTTTATAAATCAACCATTACTAAGCCATTAATCATTGGATCATCATATTGTGCTAACCAAGGGTCTAAGTGTTGATGTCAATGCTATGTCGATAAATTTTCAAGTGTGGTTATTGAGGGCACATTGTGGAAATGCCTGTGTTTCGACATCGGGTTATTGAGGCTATCAATGGCCCAAAATTATTCGTATCGAAGGCACACCGACAGCATGTTGACAAATGCCAACTGAATTCACTTAAAATGATTAAAATTGCAAGTCAATCACAAAGTAATAACTAAAAACCTTAAAATGTTATGCAAGAAGGACATATATGTGAAAACATAAGCCTTGAATCAATACTCACATAAAGCCTCCTCTACTACCATTGAATAATGACTAAAGTAATACAACAGCCATTTGGCACAGCCTAAATACAACCATTCAACACAACCTCCTCTACTACCCTTGTAAAACATAGCCTTGAATCAATTTATACTCCCATTTTCAATCCATGAATGGTATAAGTCTAGAACTTCTTTGGTAACTCCTAGAACTTCTTCGTCATGGCTCCATTCCATGCCTTGTTTCATAGGAAACCTTGAAGTGTCTAGTTTCACTTTGTATCATCTATATCCTGATTCCATTCACAGAATATCTCATTGGTATCATTGAAATAAGAGATGTTATAGATAGTGCATCTCTTTCTTTATATTGAGTCATTATCGTATATAAGGAAAAAAAGAATCATCAATCCAAATTGCAAAAAGCAAACTAAGGACACGTCTTACCATCTTACTAGTAAACTTACAATGACTAAGTTATAGACATCTTCAAATTGACGAATTTGCTTAACATGGGGAGATAGTTGGATCATATGAAATATACATAGATAAGAGAGGGATAGTGATTTATATGGTACTGTTGAGTGTAGCAACAATTGTTAGTAGGCAACGACAGCAGTGGAGTAACAACAACTAGCAGCCATCGCCACATCGTCCGCACGACCATTGGCACACCGTTGGCACCGACGATAAGCCGACGATACACATGCATATCGATATATAATTTATATTGATATGCCTCTTGCTAGAAAATAGTCATAGTCGTTGGCACTTCGAACCTTGGTGCTAGCAAAAAATACATCAAACTTGTTGCATGTAGTTTACATTGTTACAAAAGTATATAGTAAAATAGTTACAAAACTACATAAGAGAAAGTTCTTTATAGTTGTTCAAACACTTCCATATTTTATACTTGTATTCTTTTATGCCTTGTCCCTAGTTAGATTTGTATCTTGTTCCTCTCTTGGGTAAATAATTCTAGCAAAAGACTAAGCAGAAAACTTAGTGGGGAAAATAAATAAAAAGACAATAATGCATTATATACATATTGCACAACATTTGTGTGATTATTATTTGTATTTCATTATCTCTTGTAACAACATGGAGATCTCTATGTAATATGTATTCCTTTAGGTCAGCTAGAATAGTGTCCATGCCTACCCAACTAGATGGCAAAACTTGCTTCCAACTACCCCTACCCTTTGCTTAGCACTAGAAAATCTTGGGATTTGCGACCTCGATTGCAAGCAACACAGTTAATGCTGTGTGCACCCCCAGTTGACAGTAGGTAACACAAGTAAGTTGGGAGAGTCCCGATTGCAAGTAACACATCCTTGGTACTAAAGGTAGGTTTAGATCCTTCCTGGATCAAGACTTAGCCATGTGAGAGGGTTTACACTTCATTTTCAGATTTGGAGTGTTCCACGCACATCAGTTTGCAAGTATAAAAGCATGCATCATATTTATGCAAATGCTTAGATATTTCTTATTCAAATTCTTTTCCACTCAATGCAAGAGGGGATAATTTACCCAACAAGATGAATGAACATGCTGTGTGAAAATTTGCAAAAGCTAGGTCATGTGGAGATGAGAAGAGGAGAGGAGAGGGAGTTGGTGGCACGGGAGGAGAGGAGAGGAGAGGTTGGCACATGAGAAGGGGAGAGAGGAGAAAAATAGGAAATGCTATTATTGACTCAAAGGCAAATGAAGGGACTGCTCTCCTTTTAAAGAGAACAATTCCTACAAAAAAGGAAAACAACCTAATAAATTCTAATTATCTAAATATGGAAAACATAACATAACCACCAACATAACTTGTCACAATTGGCTTAAAAATAACTTGGCATGCAAGCCAAGAAATAAAAAAATAAGGCCTTGTGGCCAACAGCTTAGACAACTCTATGCCTCGTGGATAGTGCCATGTGGATAGTTCATGTAGCATTTATTTACTTTAAACTCTAACATGCCCTGTCAAGTCGATGTCGGTGAGGGTGAGGATTTGGATATCCTTGAGCAGGGCTAGAGGCTCCATCAATCTTCGTCATCTTCCACGTCCATGTAGACTCTTGGAACCTCTTTAGATGCTCCCTTAGTTGCTACGGCAAGCCCTTCTGCAACATCAGAAGTCATGGGTTCTTTGGTCATCTTGAAAGTAGTTGTGATCACTATTGTCTTACCTTCTTTGAGCATTGTCAGGAACTTATCTAGATTCGCGGTGGTAAAGGAAGTATGGTCTTTAGGATCAACATGAGAAGGCCTTCCAAATTTGGCTCAACACCTATCAGATGTGTGATTGTTGTGGTCATAATGTTGACACCAAGGCATATTGTGGCCAAAGTTACGTCCTCTTCCACACCTAAAACCACTCTCGGTGGTGACTAAGGTAGTTGAGTCTAGCGTAGTTGGTGCAGAGTTCCCTGGATCAAAGATCTTGAGTTTCTCGAGACGATTGTAGATGGTCTCGAGATCAAGATCCTCATCTAAGGAGAGGATATGGTCATGCACAGGTTAGAATTGAGGGTGAAAACCCCTAAGAAAATTGCATGCCTGCCACCTTGCGCATAACTTGGCTTGTTTGTCATAACAAGCAACTCATAGATGTTGGGCTCTTCGAACAAGGCCTCAATCTTCGAGTAGTACTTGTCAAGGGAGAGATCTCATTGACTTGTATTCCAAATACGCCAATAGATATTGGCGAGTTTTGCGCATCCAGTTTTCTTGGAGAACCTCCTCTTAAGAGCTTCCCATATGTCCTTTGTTGAGTCTTTATACAACATATTTGAGACACGGTTAGAATCAATGAAGTTCATGAGCCAGTTCATTATCATATAGTTCTCCTTTTCCCGCTTCTTAGCTGCACCTCCTGTCTTAGGGGCCTCCTCGAGTAGTACATGTAGCTTGTTTTGGTCACTAGGGGTGCTAATCGAACCGAACATACTCGAACATAAGTATGTTCGAGTTCGAGTTTGATAAAATGTTCGATGTTCGAGTTCAGTTTGAGTTCGTTAAGTGTTCGATTACCCATGTTTGAGTTCAGTTTAATAACAAAACCGAACGTTCGAGTTCGATTCGTTACTAGTTCGTTTGCATTGTTTGAATGAACATGTTCGATTATTCAATTAATATTTTAACTTAAATGTTCGATAACAGTAAAGTCGATTGTGTTTGAAAATATATGTTGGGATTAAGTTGGCTACTTAATCGTTTCTCAACCTTTTTTGAACAAAGTAGGTCCCATCACCAAATCTGTATGCACCTCTCAAGAACATCTTATCCAATAGCTTGTCAGGAACCAAACTTGTGAGAAAAAGATCATCAAGACATCTTGCATTTACAAAAAAAATCACAAAAGCCAAAGTTTCCAAAATTTTGCATGTAGAAACAAGGAAAAAATGCACCTCTATACTGAGTTGTTGAGATGTACAGCTTACAAGTCACTGCGAACAATGCTATTAAATGCATTATTGATCCAAACTCTGGAAAGTTTGCATGAGATACCAATAATCTTATCGGGCCCAAGAACACCAAATCATGTCTGGACTAGCCAACAATTGATCCTGAGCTGCTGAGTACATAAAAATAACCCGTAAAATCAGTTGCCGTTCTAGGCAAAATAAATAGTACAACAAGGTAACTCCCGGACAATTGAGCAAAATCAAGCAGATTCAATAGCAGCACCTCATCCTCATATACTTCATGAGGAGCCCGCAGTAAATATCAGAAAAATGATATACTGACCCCTGCTTGGTGGTAGATGATGTAGAAGGAAGCCAGTTATCATGATGCATGGATAAGGAGAGGTGAAGCAACAAGCTATCGCATTTTGGCTTTGGCAAAAAACACTCCGGCTAATAAAAATGGGGTCATTTTGAAGATGGACTTCTCATCACAAAACCAACAAAATACCAAACCAATCGGTTATAATCAATTACCAAAGAGAATACTTAAGAAGTTTTGCAGGCTTGTAGGAACATTGAACAAGACAATCCCAGCAATAGAAAGAGGGATCTTGTTTAGTGATCCCACTAGGCTGCAAGAAGAAAACACCAATGTTGACTGTCTCGTGATTCATCTGCTAGCCTTTTTATTCCTAGAGTCATATGCAAAGAGAACTACATATAATTGGTCTCAGAGGAATATATCTTTTGGGATCACATTAACTGTCTCCAGTAATTTTTTCAGGGAAAAAAAATTGCCATGCACCCTTTAGTAGTTTGCCCCAGTCTGATGAAGAAACCACATTGATGTGAAACTTATTGCAAGTCCCAGGAACCCACTTACGGTGGTTATCATCCAGAAGACAGGCATCCTCAATAGTGGCCTGTCAAATAATTCTATGATCACACAAGTCAAATATAGCAAGGATGGAATGGCAAAAGCTATCTCACGAATATAATCTGAAGTATATATTGATCTATATCCTGAAATATGAGCATCAAAAGGAAATGGAATCTAATTGTCATTCTGGTTCCCACATTTTGGAACAGATTACACATGGTTTTCCAAAGGGAATGGAATTTAAATGTCATTCTAGATCCCTAAGCATTATCTAGCCAAAGGCAAGGTATTAAAACTATAAACAGAACCTCCATTCAAAAAGAAAAAAAACTATAAACAGAACCAAAATGAACCAATTAACCGTAATCAGCCCATCATGCAAAAAATCATAATCCATGACAATTCGAATATCACCTTGAACCTACCATCCTGTAAAGGGCAATCAAAGATTTATGCAATGGACTTTAAAATATTACACTTTTTTTTTCAATTTGAAAACTCCCACTAGCTTTTAATATGCCCATGTTACAAATCATGTTTACCTCTCGTTAGCAACTAAAAACATATACCAGGTCATAGCTTTCGTAACACAGATCTCAAGGCAAGTTAGCAATCCAAGAGCCAACCAAGAGAAATACTGATAATTTGAAATAAACTCAACAAAAAAAAATTCAAGAATGGGATGGGTACCTTGGTGCCTATCAACAATGTCTACTGTCTACTGAGTACTTGGGGAAGGAGGGTGGGTGGAGGAAGTAGGCCAGGGGAGGATCGAAGGAGTGGAGGGTAGGGGAGGAGGGTGGTCTAGTTGGAGGGCGGAGGGAGGTAGAGCTGGGGTCCTAAGCTAGGGCCCTGGGGGAGGATCGGAGGAGTGGAGGAGGGTGGTTGGAGGGTGGTCGTCGGTTGGAGTAGGTTAGGTCGGAGGAGGATCGGACTCCAGAGGGGTGGAGGGTAGGGGGGAGGATGGTTGGAGGGAGTGTTAATGGGTGGAGGGTGGTCAATGGTCAAAGGGCTGAGTGGAGAGGAGGATAGTGGTCGGTAGTCAGAGGGCGGAGGGGAGGGGAGGGGAGGAGGTTGGGGGAGGATCGAAGAAGGGGGGAGGCGAGGAGCTTACCTTGAGGACGACGTCGACGAGGGTGGAGCTGCTCAGCTGTTGATGGAGTAGGCGGAGGGCTGCGGGTTGCGAAGCTGGCAATGGGGTTAGGGATTAGGGTTGGTTTGGGAAGTGTGGGAGGGAGAGGGACTTGTGATTGTGAGTCTGAGCTACGGGAGGGGAGGGGTAACTTGAGTTTAGGTCAAGCGGAGGGAGCGGCCAAGCGGGTATGGGTTCAAGTCTTCGAGTGGTTTTTTGTTTTTTTTTGTTTTTTTGGGCTTTTGAGGCTGGGAGAGGGGAGGGGAGGGGAGGGAAAGGGAAGGTTAATCTTTTTTTAATCAAATTAGTATTTATATCTACATAAATGCATAATTATACGCACATATATTTGTATTTGTTTGTGTTTTCAAACTCGAACTTTTATCGAACAACATACCTTACGTTCATATTCGATTCGTTAAGCTTACGAATGTAGTTTTAATGTTCATGTTCAGTCAATTATTTTTTGAACGAACTTTTATCGAATATTTTATCAAACAAATTCAAGTTGAATTTGAACTGTTCAGTTCGATTAGTAGCCCTATTGGCTACTGACGAAAAATTTGAATGTGCCTTCCCATAGGACATAGTTGGACAGGCCCATCAACTAGATGGTCATCCCTTGCACCATCATCTTCGTCTCCTCGGTGACTTGAATCTCTGAATCTGCCATTGTTTCTCTGTAGAAGGTTGAGAGTGGTCTTCGTGCCTCATTTCTACACCTGAGATCTAAGCAATGGATCTTGGCATTCCTCGACGTGCTAGGGGGTTCCATATGCCCCCTTAATTTGGGTCAGTGTTGTTGTTCCTACACCCTGCGAGCCAACGTAAGGTGCTTGGTTTCTTTGGGTTTGTATAAGGCCACTAGAAGAAGGGGAAGAAGTCGATGCAGAGCTTTGATTCTAGGTGCTTGTTCACACATCCCGCACATAGGAGAAATTCCTATGCTTGGAAATGGAGATCTCCTTTCTTTTTCAATCCACGCATGGAGTTTAGTAGGACAGAAAGCTAGATTTGATACCATGTGAAAATTTGTGGAAGTTAGATCACGTGGAGTTGAGAAAAGGAGAAGAGGGAGTTGGTGGCATGAGAGGAGAGGAAAGGTTGGCACATGGGAAGGGGAGCGAGGAGAGAAGCCTTGAGAAAAATAAGAAATGCTATTATGGACTCAAAGGCAAACAAAGGGATTGTTGCCCTTTTAAAGACAACTCCCTCTACAAAAAAGGAAAGCAACCTAACAAATCCTAATTATCTAGATATAGAAAACAGAAAATAAAACCAACAAAACTTGCCAAAAATCAGTGGTGTAAAAGTCGGTAATTGGTATTCAGTTGGCTAGGCCATTAAATAAGGAGTATACGGTATGCAGGGGAGTAGTTGGGAAGTACTCGGTTGGGCATATTTTTAATATACACACACATGTGATACATCAAGAAGTAAAATATATCATTGTATAAAAGTAAATAATTTTCAAGCTCACAATAATTCCAATGAAACAAAAGTACTAGTTCAAAATAAAAGCACAAGTTCCAAATAAAAAGCACAAGTTCAAAATAAAAGCACAAATTCTTTCAATTTAATCAACAAAACAACATCCTCTTCATCTTCATCTATTTCTTTAAAACCCACTTCCTCCTCGAAGTCAGGTGGTGCTGAGCTAGAAGCTCTTTTGCATTTGTGAAGTCTTTTGCTTCTTCTTGGTTGCAAAACATTTTCAGCATCACATGCCTTTGCAACAGCCTCCTAGGTGAGCCCTGAACTTGGGAAAACTTCCTCTTCTCCAACTTCCAAATCAACAACCCATGCTATTGTATGTGCAAGATCTTTTGAAGTGAGGGGATCCTTCCTTGCTCCCTTTTGTTGTCGTTCCTTCAATTTAGCATTGAAGCGCACATAGACTAAGTCGTTCAATCTCTTAGTTGTCAACTAAACTCTATATTTCGAATGAATTTGCAAATCAATAGCAAAAAATTATAAGGTATTGCAAGTGAAAAGTCTTATACATAATATGCCATTAGTTAGGCTATTACCCTTTCAAATGAACTTCAATTCCTCTCGCATTCAGATGATGTAGAGGTTAAGTTTAGGATTTTCATTGCCATTGATTGTAAATTGGGTGCATCACTTCCATACAGGGACCACCACTTAGCTATTGAATGATTAGTATTAGTCAATTGGTGTAAACTTTATAATCCACTTGAAAACAGGCCTTGGAATTGATATATAGAATTAGCTGGATCCGAATGTTCATCATTGATAGATCTTTGCCTCAAAGCAAATGGCTTGCCAAATATGCCATGACTAAACTTATAGTCAATCAATTCCTTCCACGTGATGATATCTTGCACCTCTAAATCAGGATAAAATTACTCGATGCAATCTATCAATCTTGATTTTACCGCTACATATTTTTTCAACACTGAACAATTTTTGTAGAAGTAATATGGGTTGAGAAAATATGTAGCCATGTGAAGAGGTGTATCAAGTCATCCTTTTATTTTCTTCTCTATTGTATCCAAGAATGGTTTACAAGAGAGTTCTGTATCTTTGCCACTAAAGTATACCTTCACCTCTTCTTTTGCTTCTTCTAAGCCTCCATACACAAAACCCATAGATGATTTTTTATCTGAATCAACCAATCATAGCAATCGAACCAAAGGTGTAAAGATCCTTACTGCTATTGTAACTTGATTTAAAAAAGCTTTACTCAAAACTATTGAAGTTGCATGCACCTCATCTTGATGCTTTGACCATTTGCATCTTTACCATTCATCAGAAGAGAACATCAATCTCAATTTTTTTCCTTCTTCTCTAAGATACTTTGTAATGTAAGAAATGCAGTGGCAAATCTTGTTTGCCCAGGCCTTATGATATCTTTCTGCTGTGTGAAGTAATGCAACATGCTTAGAACCTGAGCATGACCATATATGAATACAATGAGCTTCCTTGTTCTTGCAATTCCATTTCTTATCTTAGGCTCCTTTTTAATCTCTTCCAACACCAAATCAATGGTGTGAGCAGCACACAAGGTGAAAAAAATGTGGTCACTTCATCTTCAACAACATTGCAGCAGCCATGTTGTTTAAAGCATTGTCAGTGACAATGTGAACAATATTTTCCTCTCCAACCTCCTCAATGCATGCAACAATCAAGTTGTATATGTAATCAGCAGTGTGTGAATCACGAGAAGTGTCAACTGACCTAAAAAAACTAACACCAAGGGGGCAATGGATGCACAGGGTCATGATACTCCTACGCCTATCAATCCATGCATCTGTTATGATGGAACAACCTGTGAGTGATTTTCCACATCTCCCTGTGATTCTCTAAGTTCTTGAGTCTTCTCAACTGCCTTCTTCAAAAATGGGGTTGCGATCTTATAATGTGTAAGAGGCTTCATCCCTGGACCATACCTCCCAATAGCCTCAACCATCCGAGTCCAAGAATCATTCTCAGTGAGTGCATTAAAAGGAATCATATTGATGTAGGCCCATTCACATATATACTTGCAAACCTTATCCCTTTGGTCCTTTGTGAAAGCATCCTTAATTGTACTCTGTCTCAAGTTATCCTTCATAATAACTTGCACTTCTTCAATAGAATTTGATGCTCTTAGCCTCTTTCCTTCCCTACCCGATTCAGCTGTGCTTGGATCACCCTTACCACTGATGTGAACCTCATCTCGAAGCTCTTCAAGTACTTTTGCCTTAGTAGACTTCTTTTTTGAGATAGAATCCATGTACTCCTTGATGAACTTCTTTGTCTCCTCATCAACTTTTGAGTGGGGTGCCGTATTGCCACGGATATGAGTCAAATGTTGCTTGAATCTATGGATTCCATCCTTCATAGTCTTCTTATAAAGTCTACAACAAACAATATTGGGATCCTCCTTGTGTGGGAGGTATCCAAACTTCTATCCAGGATCAGTTGATCATGGTGTGACATAAAACATATCCGAGCATGATTCACCACCAGATCGAGGATTTGTAGGAGCTATAATTCCAATTCACCTTAAAAAAAATGAACTTATAAACATAAAAAGATAGTATCAAATACAATTATACAAGTTCATATAACCCTGGCCTAATGGTCAAAAAACAAACATGTAAACAACTCACATTTCTAAGTGATTAACAATTAACAATTTGATTGATGATTGCAACATTTAGGCAGAAATCAAAAAATAAGGAAATTGCGAAAAAAAGCCCTTAAGTTGATAAGAGAATGCAATCATAAAGTTAACCCCCAAACATCATGTAATAGTCAAGACCAATAACATGGAGAGGACTCAGAAGAGAAGCAATACTACTAGTCTACCACTGGAGGTCGGAGGAGATGGCTGTAATAGTCTTACCAGTAGCGTCGCGCTGTCAAAGGAGGTTGGAGGAGATGGCTGTTGCGAGGTTGGAGGAGATGGCTGTTGAGGTGTCGGAGAGGGTTGTTAGAGGCGATGATCGGAGAGGGAGAGGCAGCGTTTTAAATGCAGATGGCACAGGTATCAGTTTACAAGGGTGTCGACGGCATGCCGACAATTTTGACGGCATGTCGACGATATGGGCGACATGCTGCCAGTGCCGACAAAGCTGCTGTTGCTGGAGGCGCGAGGTTGAAATTTGAGTTGGGCGCGACTGAGCGGGAGGTTCGAAATTTGAAAAAAATGGGTGTGAGTGCGGTTCAGGGTAGGTCACACACATACACAAATTGAGTATTTATGTGATTTTACACACATACAAAATTTTTTGAGTATTTTAATATCATTGAGTATTTATGTGATTTTTTGTCGGCATGTTGTCGGCATGCCCTCGGCATGCCCATTGGCATGGCCATTGAAAAATGGGTATTTCCACGGCATGCCTTTGGCATGCCCATGAAATGCACACTTAAAATTTCGTCGGCACGGCGTCGAAATCGGCATTTCGAACCTTGGGGAGAGGAAGGGGTGGTGATTGGAGGGGGGTTGTCGCACCTTGGAGGAGAGGCTCTCGCACTGTTCTTTAGGGTTTGAAGTCTGAATGAAAGGGTTGGGGGTGTTCTATTTGGTAGAGAGGGGGGGGGTCGAGGGGGTCTAAGTGTTTAACTTTAAATATTTTTGGGGTTAACCTCTATGTAAAAATCGCTCTATTAATCGGTTGACTACACCGATTACTCAGCCGAGTAGTCGGTGTGGTTGACTATAGGATCGATTTTTGGTTATTCAGTTGGGTGGGTAGGGAGGTGGCTATGATTACTTGGCCGAGTAGATTGATTTTTACAGCGCTAGCCAAAATTGGCTTAACAATAACTTGGCATGCAAGCCAAGAATTCCTAATGCCTTGTCAATATCTAGGACAACTCCATGCCACATGGACAGTGCCATGTGGACAGTCCACGTGGCATTTATTTGCTCTAAACTCTAACATGCTATACTACAATTATTATTTCTTCAAGGTTGCTACAGAATTGTAATTAAATTTTGGGAGCATTTCGGCTTAGTTTATTATGTTAACCCCTAACCTTGGAAAAATTTTGCTAAGTTTTCCCTTACACAAAAGACATGTTTGTGAGTTTCCTCTTACATAAGCCATATTTCAACCAAAGATTTGATAGAACCATGACTTAAATGGAATGTAGACAAAAGAAAGAAAGCAACACATATAGCTTGGAATTCAATAAATCATGCATTATGAGCTGGTGAATTATGCTTAGGACTTGCCATGGAAGTGCATAGGGATAGTAGATAGAGCTCTACATGCCCTAAGCACTCATTAATTTACGAACGACCAAGTTGCCATACTTGCGGAAAGCTTACCAAAAGTTTATTTCTTAATAGATACAACATATGTAGTGTTGCTGTATGCTAAGAAATCGGGAGATCCTGAGTCGGTAGATATGTGACTATGACTCTCCATAGTTGTGCAATGGGGTAGTAGGTTATACTATACATAGCCTGACATGAAAACATTAGATGGCCAAGCCGCCATGCCCATGAAAGGTTTCCCTAGTTTCCTTGCCATATGGTAACCATTAATAAAGGTTTCAACCTATATGAAACCTTAGCATGTTGAGGAAGAAGGGATTTCCCTACCTTTCCTACCTTTTCACGACATCACAGTGGCCTTTTCCTTGCCTTTTCGATCTCTCCTTTTCGATAGTGCTTTGCTCTCCTCTCCTCCTTAGCAGTGCTTCACTCCTTCCTTTCTTCCTTTCCTCTCTTAGCCTTGGGCATATATGGGTTATGGAATGGATGGGTGGGACTAGGAGAGGAATAGGGGGTATTTATAGAGGAGCCTATCCTAAGGTCTCGAAACCTTCCGATCTCAGTCGTCGTCCTGGTTATCGTGATCATCTTACCATGTTATGCCAACTAAGTGACTATGATGACATGGCATCTACCTTAGCTGTTATGTCAGCTCAAAATGGTGGCTAAGCATGGCATATGGTTTCTTCGTATCTTATCCGTAGCCAACAGTTCTGTTATTTATGCTTAATGAGTGCTAATTCTGATTAATTATCCTTAATTGTGATTAACATTCATCAATCATGATTGGCTTCACCTAATCACGATTAGGGGTCTCTAAGTGTACTTGGTCTCCCTTAATTACGATTAATTTCCCTTGATTGATACTGGTAAGGCTTAATCCCTCACTTATACCCTTAATAACATTCTTTCGCTTACCCTTTACAATTTTGTCGCTAAGGACTAAAAGGTAATAAAAATATTTCCATGCAAGTCCCTCAAAAGTTTTATTTCAGTTCACATGCTTGCACTTGGTTTTTATATGGTGAAATCACTTGTATTAGGAAGCCAAAACATGTTATAAAAGAAGCAAAATATCTCTTCATATCTGCAATACTTGCGAGGGCTTTTACATTACAATTGATCTAAAATACTTCCCTTTTAGAGGCAAGTAATGACTGGATGGAAGAGGGTCTACTCTGCGATAGGTTCCCTAGGCTTTTTGCATTAGTTGCGGATAAAGAAGCTATAGTCAATGGTTGTTGGGATGGCTCTTGGTGTCCAACTTTTGTAGGGAATCTCTCTCAGTAGTGATTGGAGGAGTTTTAGGTTTTGCCAGCTCTGTGGTTATGCTCTTGAAGCAGGAGTGGATGCGTGGCTTTGGGATGGAGGGGAGTTCTCAGTTAGGGTGGCCTACTCCAGACTACAGAATGTCAGCATTTTGATAGACATTGACTTTCTTAGAGACTGTTGATTTATTTAGTTTGTTGATTGTCCTCTGAAGGTTAAAATTTTCACATGGTTGATGTGGAAAGGGCAACTTTTGACAGAGGTGTGTAAGGCTACATGGATGCTGGAGAATGATAGGATATGTTCTCTTTGTAAGTCATGGGATGAGGATATTGATCATCTTTTCTTTGGACATGCCTTCTCTGCTTAGATATGGATGAAAGTTGGTTTGGAGTGGATTGATGATTCAAATCCACTTTAGTTGTGGAATTGCTTTAGGTGTGGGAGGGTGAGTGCGGGCCATAATGTTTTCAGATTGAAGGAGAAAGCGAAGGTGCTGGCGGTTCTTTAGTAAATATGAATAGGGAGGAATGCTGCCATTTTCAAGGGATAGGTCCCTTACATTGAGAATTTTGGTTTTAACATTTCTTTGCTTGTTCATTTTTGGGACTCTACCTTGTAACTCTTTTGTGTATACTGTTTCTTGTAGGCTTTTAATGGAATGATTCATGGATGGCTATCATACGGATAACCTCCCTTTCTCTTAAAAAAAAAACTTTCATTTAACTTTTAGGGGAATCCTTTTATTACCTAGAATACCAGATGCTCCACTCCATTTCAACCTCCTTGCATTAACTCTATGTTTAACATCTTCATCAATTTCTACATCTTAGAAAATGGATTCAAAGTATTTAAAAACATCTTTCTGCATCTTGCTCCATTTTTCTCATTGATCCTCTCATTGTCTCTTGTACTACTAAACTTACATTCTATATACTTAGTCTATGCCCTACTTGAATGAAAGCCTTTGGCTTTCAGGACCTCTGTCTATAGCTCAACATTTTTTGTTTAATTCATTTTTTATCTCATCAACCAAAACAATGTCATTAGGAAAAAAAAAACGTAACATGGTACCTTATCTTTAATGTTCTTTGTTAACTCATCCATGACTAAGACAAAGAGGTAAGGGTTTAGGACTGATCCTTTATGCAAACTGATGGTGATATCAGAGTAGTATGTCAGTCTACCTGTAGTTGTTAGACATGTTGTAGCTCTATCACACATATCTTTTATGAGGTTGGTATACAAAATTGCTGCCTGTGTCTTTTCCGAAATTCTCCATAAGATTTCCCTTGGAATAGTCACAAAACAAATGTAAATCCTTAATGACTTTATAAATATCCGCTATATGCCTTAAAAGATGTGTTGCTTTAATACTAGACTTGTTGAACAAAAATTCAAATTGGTTCTCAATTAGTATGGAGACTTTTCTCAACGTACTTTCTATTATTCTTTCTCAAAGGTTCATTCTATGGCTCACCATTTTGATACATCTATAGTTAGAATAGCTTTGTTCATTTTCTTTATTCTTTTACACAGTTATCACTATACTTTTCCTCCATTTCTCGGGTATCCTCTTGCCTGAGCCAAATAGCACTAAGTGATGTTGTGAGTGATGACTATCCTCCTACCCCCTCAAAAAAGAGAAAGAATCTGTACTGAGCATATGTATCAATGCTTTTTTCTTCTTTTGCCTGTAATCACTTTCCTCTAATCTCTTATTGTTCCACATCTCTCTTTTGCCTTTATGATAAGTGGATGAAGCCTCACTACTGTGCTTGTTGCTTGTTCCTCTGTTTTCCGTCCCACAGATGCAAGTTGTTGTATTCGATGATCAATATAAGATCACAAACTTTTAGGGGACATTGTTAGAAGATATTTCAGTGTTGGATGAAGCGATGGCTCCCTGAGAAAATTGTTTTCCAGACCAACTTGAATTATCTAGTTAACCTATATATCTTTCTTATTTTATCTCTGATTTAAATTTACAATAGTCTGAATCTACCTTCCAAGGATGGAAGACCAATGAATTGAGGGAGTCCCTAGTGTATTTTGAGGCACTTTTCTTTGTAAAGGAAATCCTGTTAATGATGTTTTTATTACAATAACTGTCCTAGGGCAGTGGTTTGGAACCTCTTTGTACAATATCTTTCACCTTTGAATTAATAGTTCTGAATTTTCTGTGATGACACTACTGTGGATGCGTGACCATGCAATGATGTATTATGTGAAGTGAAACGGTGGTAAACTAAAACTTGCGTGCCAGTAAAAATGGTTACTGTCGCCAAATGGTGTGTAATAGTGGGAGGTTCTGGAATTTTTTTTTTTGCTTGGATGTGGTATATGTCTTTACCCTATTTATGGTAACTTTGTTTCTGTTTATTAGAATAATCTATAATCTTGATGCTCCTGTTATGCAAGTTGTCCATTATATTTTATTTTCCAGGAGAGCTGCAGATTTGGAACCCTTGCAACCATTACTGAGTAAGTACATAGGAATTTTAGAGACAGAGGTTTTGCCATCAAATTCAGACTCTTCAAGGCCAAGGATACAACTTGAGAGGATAACTGTTTGGCTAGGACTCAAAGCACTGTATGTAGATTGTTGTTTGCTAATTGTTACTTAAGGGAGTCTCTACTTGACTTCTAAATTAGTTCACACTCTTTTCTGAAAACATTGCACTATGTGTTTAAGGCTTGCATTTCTGGAGGCTGCTGCCTTTGAAGAAGGAATATTAGAGAGATATCCCATTTTTCTGAGCATTGTACTGAATCATGTCAGTGACGATACTCCAGAATTTTCGTATGCAGTTACATGCCTAAGGCTCTTTTTTCAAATGCTTGGCAAGTTCTCATAATTTTTTTCATTTATTCTGTGTTCTGCATTTATTTTCTTCAGAAACTTCTATCTGAATCTTACCTTCTTTCTTACTAGTGTCTCATGTGTTTGTTCTTTATTCTTCTCTCAGGTTGTAAACTCTGGTTGAGGACAACATTATCTCCAAGCATGATGCGGAATACCCTACTGGGTCAGTGTTTTCATACAAGAAATGAGAAAAGTCATAAAGAAATTTTTCATCTTTTCCTGCCATTTTTACAGGCACGTTGATGAAAATCAGTTTTTATGGTTCATATGCATAGTTTTCCTTCATTCTTTGATCAAACAACACGTAGTTTCACCATTTGTTTAGTTGATGATATGCTATGCATTCATTCAGTCCCTTGAAGCTTTGCAAGATGGCGAATACGAAAAGCAAAGGCGGCATTTCCTCTATTTTCTTCTCCATCAAGTAACAAAAAGCAGTAATTTCAGTTTCTTGATGCGAAAAAGTGCTTGCAAGGTTGGATACCCAGTCTTTATGTTTCACATTCCTCTCTGTGCATGCTAAGTTTAACTTAGCAGATTCATGATTTTCATCCGAATGATTTTTTTGCTAAACTTATGCTTCTTACTATTAATTATGAAAATTTGTCATCAGATAGCTCTTCTTATTGTACAACGTGGTTATCAGATGAATCCACCATGTCCTCCTTTTGAGTGCTCTCATATGTGGTACGCAGTAAGGGCATTCCACTTATCTTTTCTGCCATGGATTTTTCTGTTGCAAGGTGTTTGATGTTTTCGATTGATATAAATACAATTTTAATAAAGAGCATTTAGTTAGAAAGGGACAATTTTAGGTATAGATCTTAGGAGGAGGGATCTTACATTCAGACTACAAAAAGGGGGACGCCAACTACAATGAAGACTTTAACCACCCTTCCTCTTTTTTTTAAAAAAAACTACAAGGAAGACTCGAGAAAATAAATGTAGGAGTTTTCTTATCATGACCAATAAATCCCTTATGGTTAGTTTACTTGGAGAGTCAAGGAAGTGGTGTTAAGAAATGTGAAACTAGTGTTAATCCTGAATTGTGTTTATTTGCAGAGTGGTGCTAACACAATTTGTGTTTACTTGAATTGGTATTAAGTTGGAGTTAGCCTATCAAAGTCGAGAGGTGCTAAAAGGCGAGGGGGGTCCAAAACGCCCGAGGCGCTAGGCATTAGCCTAAGCGCTCACTCGAGACAAATGAGGCGTTAATATATATATATATATATATATATATATATATATATATATATATATATATATATATATGCTCTTATAATCTTATGCATGGATCCATCAACAAATATGATAAGCAAAAATGTGAAACAAAAGTTAAAATTGTCAAATAAAAAGTACTTTGTATAAGTAAAAATACAAATCCAATAATGAAATTCATGGATAAAATTACATGTCCAAACAAAAGTTATGTCAAAGATTATAGAAAGCACATAACTAAGACTTTAAACATAAATCCTAGTATGGCCAACCACCATATTACCAAGTTCACACAAAAAAATATGAACTCAAGCATGACCAAGCAGGATCTCTCTTTCCACTTATTGCAGAATATGCATCATCCCCACTTACAGAAGCCATTCAAGAAATATCTAAATCAAATAATGACCTATCGGAAAAAAAAAATATCGAACAGTCCCTAAAAAATATATAAGCAGTAACCTAAAACTAATGAACACTAAATAAAAAAAAAACATGATTCGAAATTTTGAAGCTCTAAGTGCACAGTACCCTTCCCAAGTGCACAGTACCTGCCCAAGTGCACAGTACATGTATACCCCTTGGCCCTTGCAAATCACGGATCGCGATGAGCTGCAGGGCATTGCCGCAGCGATGAGCTGCCCTGGCGATGGGGGCGATGAGCTATAGGGGTGCTAAGGAGGATGAGGAGAGATCTTACAAAGCAGCGTCGAGCGGTGGCGATGGCGGCGAGGTTCGAGCTGCTCCAAGCTTCGAGCAATGGCGATGGCGATGGCGGCAAGGTTCGAGCTGCTCCGAGCTTCGAGCGATGGCGATGGAGGTGAGCTTTGAGTGGTTGCAAACGAAGGGGTGGGTAGGTTTTACTGCATACGTAGGGTGGGTTTGGGTTTTGGGTTTTAAAGTTTTTTTTATTTTGGTTGGAATCAGATTTTTATTGCATACGTAGGTCAGGCGCTTACCCCAACGGCTGAAGCCTACACCTTAGGCGCTCGCCCAGACGTTGCCCAAAGCAAATTGCCTCACCTGAGTTTGGCCAAGGCGTTAGGGCCTCGCCTCGCCTCAGGCGAGTGCCTTGACAGCACTGGTTGGAGTGTTAACCCTTGTGGTGTTTGCTTGTTAGTGGTGTTAAGAATTTGAATCAGAAATCATGAGAGCACAACAAAATCGTGGAACTTAAACACGGGTTTGCTTAACACCAGTAACAACTGGTGTTAGACAAATCAGTGTTAAGAGCTCTTAACCCGTGTTAACCGAAAAGGGATTAACCCTCCAAGTAAACAAGGGTTAACCCCTCAAGTAAACCAGCCTTTAGGATTCAGGACTGTCAGAACGTACCAAGAAACATTTTGATTTTTAAACTTGGAGATTGCAAGGTCATCAATCTTGTATTTGCACATAAACTGTGGGTACAAGTTAGATTTGTTATGCCATATCTTAAGGGTCTCAATCTCTGGGAAGAAATAGTCATCAATCTTTTAGCTAATTCCTCTAAATTTGCCAAAGAACTTTTTTGGATTCTTCAGGAATTACTCTATCTGCTTTAGATGCTGAACTGGAAGGTTTTGTGTGGTTGCGACTCCTGTTTGTGACATAACAAAGGTTCAACATGCTGATTTCGATGCTATCTTGATGTTCTCGAAAGTCTGCATTTTGGAGGCATGTCAGAGGTATGTCGAAGAAATGAACATATATCAAGGCTGCTATTGTGATGATTAAACTAATAAAAAATGTAGGCATGTTGAGGCACACTAATAAAATGCTAGAAAAGTAAGAAATTCACCTAAAAAAGAGAGAACTTGATGTGCTTGTGGCCATAGCACATAAATAACATGCAAACATTTAATTCATTCTTTTTAATGTTAACACTATTTATCATTCCAATTTTCATGCATAGAGTACATACCAATTCCCCACACAAAGAATTTATCATTTACTAATTAATTTGAAACTAGTTAGTAGTTATTATGATTTCAAATATTTATTTAATCAATAATTCCATGCTTCATAGTACTTAATAAATACTTAGTACTAGTAGTTAGCACTGCTAATCGATAATTATGACTATGAAGTATGGACAATGAATGAAATGTAATAATGTTATGCCAATGTTTAACAAAATATTGGAGGATGAAGACTCCAAGTGCGTGGGAAAAATAGTGTACGTGTGGGACTATGCACGTGAGGGCTTGGAGGCTTGGAGGACCATCGTGTAGGCTGGTGGTCGGTTGATGGTGGCCAACAGTGGCCTGGTGGTCGTCGGTTATGGGGAGAGAGAGAGAGAGAGAAGAGGACATTTGGTAGGAAATATTGTTATTGCTCAATTTAGAAATGTTGGGAAGGCTCTTTATTTATAGAAAAAACATATCCCTACAAATAGTAATAAAAGATTCTATCCCTATTGAGAAAAGATCTTCTCTGATTAGGAAAGATCTTATCTCCTAATTAAAATAAATCCCAAATATATTTCCTAAAAATAGCTTCACTAAAAATAGAAAACAATCAAACTAATGTACTAAGATTGGTCCTGTTGGACAATCACTGCTGGCCCTGATGGGGGCCTCAGATCTTGCCAAGTGGCACGTGCCACGTGGCCTACATTGCCACGTGGCCAACACCAATCCCAACAGATATGATCATAATCCACAATGCTTCTACCTTATTCCTACCACCGAGTCACTCATACTTACCAACTAATTTAAGCAGAAATCATAGAAAAATCGGCCTTATATACCTTTGTTTTAGTTAAATAAGTCCTCTCATCCTTTCCTAATATTTATTGTGCTCTACTATCATGGAGGAAATAAGGCACCTCCAATCATAGGCCAAACAAAAAAGTTTGAGGTGCTTAAAAGGGGAGTCATGCGTGGGAGGAGTGGGGGGGGGGGGGGGGGGGTGAAGGTGATAGGGGCTGCTTCATCCGTGATGTGGTGTGCTTCAAGTGTCGAGGAGGAGGATGTTGGGTAAGGGATTGCAGAGAGCCAGTCGTTTTTCTTCGTTGCAAGGGAGTAGGCCATCGGTGGAAGATTTGTTCGCGTGGGAGAATCGATGGTCCTAACGCACGGCTGTTGCCACTACCACCTTTTGATCCGCCTTCTCGGGAAGTGGATTCATCGTGGTTGCCTGACGTGGGGGACTTAAACACTATTCTAAGTTCCTCACTGGGGGGACGTTTATTCGTGGATCGTTGGGGGTGGAGCAGATCAGATTGGGGGTATCTAGCTTGAATATGGTTTCGCATGATTTGGAGGTACCTATTTTTTCAAAAACGATGGTGTTATTTTTTGGTTTGACGGAGGTAGATGTATCTTGTTTAAGTTCCAAGTTTCAAGCTTTGATGATTTTTCTATTCGATGGAGCTCTCTTGCTATTTACGAAGGTGCTATCGACGAATGGGTTCCAATACGTCCTATGATTTTGTTTCACATAATCGGAATTCCGTTGAGATGGGGAACGGTTGGAACGGTGGTTTCACATTGTTCTCCTTTTGCGCGGGTACGAAGATGTTGCGGTATTGGTTTGTATGAAGGGGACGCAACTACGATTCTTGTTGAGGTCGAGCTTTTGATCGGGATGAAATTGCCTAGCAAAGATATTTTTCGTTTTGGGGGCTGTGCTTGCCTGGTTTCCTTCAAGGAGATGGTGTTGAAGATACATTCAAGTATGTCGTATGCCCAGGTGGTTGCTGATGGGCCGCAACGTGAGAAGGCCTCTTCGCCCAGTGAAATAGTGGTTGCTGGTGGTGGACCTTCCTGTCCGGTGGTCTCTGGTGGACCCATCAGATTGTGTTAAATTTGGAAACCTAAGATTTGCCAATCGGAGAATTTTCAAAATTTGAAATATCCACAAATGGTAGGAGATCCTTTTTTTGATTTTGGAGGCATGCATCAGAGCTAGTTGGGTTTCCAAATTTGGAAACGAGGCCAAGGTTGGCTGCTGATGGGGAAAATGTGCAAGTGGCGCTGATAGAGAGAGTTCGCGCTCGAGTGCTCTCCAAAGGAAGCTAGAAATTACGTGGAGAATGGGTCTTTTCCAATTTTGGAAAAGTGCCAGCCTGTGTGAGAGCCATCATCGCTTTGATTTTCGAATGGGCGTGCGACAGTGCGAGTTCGTGTGGGAATGGGTCTTTTCTAAATTTAGACGCACGTCCAAATTTAGAAAATGATGACTCTCTCCTTTCGCTGGTGTAGGATGGATCCGGATCCTTAAATGGATCCGGACATGGTAAGTCCAATGAACTCGTTTTGGCTGACCCATACTTTCCTTCTTTGGCTTTTGGTGGTCCCTCGTCTGCTGGGCTTGGTGCACTGCAGGTTGAAATGGCAATGGCAAGGCAAAAGAAGCGGCAGCAGCTTGCTGATGCGCGATCGAAGGTGCCGAGCAGCGAGAAGGATGCTGCTGATGCTGTTCAACGAGATCAAAACAATGAGGGTGTGTTTTGTGATACACAAGTGGACTTCAGACCCAGGCGCGGGTTCGAATGTGGTGAGTTTACTCCCAACACACTATTCCCGAAGATTACCTACTACCCACTCCACAAAAAGAAGTGGCTGCTGGTGCCTCTTTTGTTGTGCAGGAGTTCGGTATGCCAATGTGCTTCAGTTCTATCTTTGGCGATCCATGTGTGGTGGAGGGCACGCGAAGGTTGGTTGCTGTTGGCTTGATGGAAAACCAAACAGTGTGTCCTAATGGGCCTGGTGATATTGCGTTTGACGTGGGAAGTCAAGAGAGGGAGGATGCTCATGACTTAATATGTTTTGAGGTGATCCTCTTCAGGCAAATCCTCCTCACGACCAAAAGTTATCTCGTAGAAGCATCATTTGGTCCTTAGTGCTTCCTACAAGAGAAAGAGGTTTGCGAAGAAGCTGCCAAATAAGGGGAAGCCTATAAATCAGGACGTGCGGGATGTGGATTTTCATGTCGCCAAAGTGATTGGGGTAAAGAAAATTCACAAGGGGGGGCTGCTAGTGCTCAATCATGATTAGAGTTCTTTCATGGAATGTGAGAGGCCTTCGTGATGAAGGTCGGAGAGTGGCTTTGAGGAGGTTTTTGGTGGAGTGGAGAGTGGACATCATGGTTTGGTATGAAACACATCTTGAAGAACTTAATGGTCATGTTTGAAATAACATTTGTGGGGATAGATTCACAGAGCTTTTGGAAGTGAAGGCAGAAGGAAGATCAGGAGGTATTCTGATCCTTTGGCACGGAGAGGCGTTTGCTTTGGAGTCCTTGGTTGCAGGAAGAATGGCTACAACGATTTTCAATAGAAAGATAGATGATTTTAATTTTGCAGCATCTGGTGTATGTGGTTCATGTGAAGATTCGGCTAGATTGCACTTTTGGGAGTAAGTGGAGCAAGCCTCTTATTTTGTGGATCGCAAACCATGGTTACTAGGGGACGATTTTAATGCAACTTTATAGTTGGAAGATAGGCTAAATGGCTGGAGGGATAGAGCATCTGTTGATTTCCAGTGCCTTGTCCAGGACTTGGAGTTGATGGATCTTCCTATTAATGGTGCAAGATTCACCTAGAGGAATGATAATGGGGCAGCTTCTTGTATTGATAGATTCTTGTGTAATATCTCCCTGGCATTTCATGCGGCTGAGTCTTTTGTAAATCATGGTTGAAAGAGCTTGGCTTTAGGGAGTTAATCCAGGAGACGTGGTCATCAACAACTGTCTACTTCTTTGGCAAGAACTATTTCTTTCAGAATCCGTGTGATGAGGGAGGTGATGATTGGCTTTAAATGTGACTTGTGTGGGCGTAGAGATGAGAGAAGGAATGAAGCTCTGAAAAAGATCTCTGAACTGGACAGACGTGAGGAGGTTTTTGTCTTATTTACCTAGGAGTATGATGAGCGTAAAAACCTGCAAATCGTTGTTAAGGAGGACCATAAGAAGGAAATGAACTGGAGACAATAACCAAGGCAGTTGTGGCTGAAAGAAGGTGACGCTAACACAAAATTTTTCCATTTGGCAGCCAGCAATAGAAGACAAAACATGATTAATGCCTTGGAAGTGGATGGAGCTACTTTGCAGGAAGAGATCAGATTTGTGAGGCTTTTAGGCTGCATTATCATGATTTTACATGGAGACAGATGTGTGGGGATTGGCACTTGGGATCCTTAGAGTTGGCTCGAGTGCAAGAGGAGGCCAGGATAAAGCTTGTGAAGGATGCTAGTGAAGAGGAGGTATTGGCTACTCTTAGAATTTTAAAATCGGAGGGCTCCTTGGGACCTGATGGGCTGTAGGCATGGTTTAAAAAAACGAGCCTCGAGGCGAGGCAGCCCAAAATAGCCTCGAGGCAGTAGCCTTGGCCTGTAGGCATGAGGCCTCACTTAGTTGAGGCGCATCAAGGCGGTGAGGCTTTGCCTCAGGCTATTTAAGTTGTCATGTGCTTGTCACATGACATCTTTTAGGGTTTAAAGATAACATCTAATTATTTGATCATTATGACTACTATCTTTTATGAATTTGCTTATTTTAGTCCCTTATTTCTGATAGATGTGTCATTAGACAGTAATTCAATGATGTTAGGAAATTTCATAGAAGGCTTGAAGGTGGCAGCAAAATTGTAGGATTGACACTTGAAATGTAGAGATTTATATAGATTGAGGTATCAAAGTTATTGGTGTCAGTTCATGGACCCTACATATTACATTTTTTTCCGTGATTTTTTACGGTCCATGTTTGTTTAGTTTTTTGAGAGTAGCTTTGTCAGAATTTAGAAACACGTCAAGTCATTTTATGTTTTAGGCAACATGATAGTACAAAAAGTAAGGTAGGCAATGGTTCTTTACATGAGATGGAAATTAATGTCTATTTTTGAGGAGCCTTGTTACTAAGGATCTTCATCTCCAAAACTTTTTTGTTGCAGAAGTCTCTTCTGAGGTAGGACTTTATGTCAGGGTACTAATATTCACAGTTTATGTTTTCCTTGGAGAGAATTTAACAAGGTAGTAACCAGTAAGCATTAAGACCATCTCTCAATTAACTATGGAATCCAAGTTTATTCATATATGACTATGGCCAATACTTCATTTGAGCTGTCATGAGTGGAATCATAAATGAGTGATTTGGGTTTTCCTACCTATGCAAATTTTTCGAAGAGTTCATATGAAGATACTTTTTTTAACAATATGCATTAACAACCAAGAACCAATGTTTCACTAGGTGACTATAGTTGCACATATGTGGTGGACTACCATTTCATACAATACTTTGGATGTCTACTTTCGACTAGCCGTTTTCTTCTCCTTCAAAAAAGGGAAAAAATCGTACGAAACACAATCTTTGAAAGGAAGATTACTACACAACACACATCTTATTTGGACTTCAACCTTCTCTAATGCTTTTTGGAGCATGCTGTCAAATACCATGTGACAAGTAGGTTTGATTCTAGCTTGAGAGAGGGGTTGGGGGGGTTATATGCTATAGGGTGTTTACATAAACCATTTTGTAATTTATTTTGGGGGGTTATAACTTGTGATGGAGAAAAAAATGTTTTGAAAGTGTGTTATTTACATTATTATTTCCTTTTTAGTACTTAATAAGTATGTCATATCATATTTCTATGTTTTTTATGCAAATCCTGAAGCTTACGCCTTGACCGCCTCGAGGCTTACTCCTCGCCTTGATGGAGGCAAACTGCCTTGGTACCGCCTTACATTTTTTAAAACCTTGGCTGCATATCATCTTTTTCCGAGAAATGTGGGATGTGGTAGGATCAGATTTGGTGGCTCTTGCAAAAGAGTTCATGGAGGGCATCAGGGGCTTTGATAGACTGAATCATTTCTATCTGTTTCTTCTGCCTAAAAAGGTGGGGGTGGTGTTAGTTGATGACTTTAAACCCATTGCATTGTCGAATGATGTTTATTTATTGGTCGCCAAGGTTCTTGCAAATAGATTACGCTCGGTTATGTCTGATATCATATCCCCAGTCCAATCGGCTTTCATAAAGGGATGGTCTTTGCAGGACTTTTGTTTTGACGGAGGAGATGGTGGCAGCCTGGAGAAGAAGCGAGTCTTGTGCGTTTCTTTGGAAAGTTGATTTCTCCAAAGCGTACGATTCTCTCTCTTGGAAATATTTGTGGGATGTACTGATGAGGAAGGGTTTTCCAGAAAAATGGATGCATCTTATGAAACGATGTGTAACTATGTCGTCTTTTGTGGTGTTGGTGAATGGTAGATCAGATGGCTCTTGGATTCAGCTACAATGGGGTGTTCGACAGGGATGTCCTTTGGCTCCATTGTTGTTTGATATGGTAGTTGATGCTCTTGCTACAATGACTTTCAAAGCCTATGGAGGAAATCTTTTTTAAGGTTTTACTTGTCAAAATGATAGATCGCTCATCACCCTACTATTGCAGTATGTGGATGACACAACCTTCTTCATTGAGGGAGGAGAAACGGTGGCAACACCTGTCTCCTTTGTGGTGAGAATTTTTGTATCTATTTGTGACCTCAAGATCAATAGATCAAAGTCTGTCCTAGTCCCCTTTTCTTATACATCTTTAGAGGTGTAAGAGATTGCAAATATTCTGGAAACTCCAATCGGTCATTTGCCTATCAGATATCTTGGTTTGCCCCTTAAGGGAAAGAAGTTAATGGCGTTTGATTGGAGTAGCGTGGTGGAGAGGATCTAAAAGAGGCTTTCGTCTCGGAGTGGCCGTTTGCTATAAAGAAGTGGATGTTTGTTCTTGTTAAAATCTGTTTTATCTTCCATATTAGTATTTTTCTTGTCTATTTTTAAGCCTCCAAAAAAGGTAATCACACGATTGGAGATGATTAGGAAGAGATTCTTCTGGAAGGGTGCAGATCACAAGGGCAAATTTGCATAGCCTGTTCCTTGGAAGGAGATTTGTACACCCAAGAAAGAGGTGGGGTTGGGAGTGCGTGGTTTGGAGGCTTTTAATGAAGCATTACTCATGAAGTGGGTAGTTAGATTACTTTCAGGTGAGTAATCAATGGTGTCCACTGATATCTATGATTCTTATGATTTTAAAAAAAATATGGATGATATGACATGTGCTAGATGTGGGATGTCTTCCTTTTGGTATTCAGTACGGTAGATCCTTGAAAAAAATGTGCACGCTTTTGAACTTGTGTTGCGAGATGGCAGAACCTTCAGATTTTGGACAGACTTTTAAGGTGGATCGACCCCTTTTTCGGAGATGTTTCTAAGGGTCTTTCAACTTGTGGTGAATAGGCAAGTTTTGATTCATGATATGTGGGATACCTTGACACATGCGTGGAAGGAGGTTTCAGTGAAAGAGCTTATGAGAAGTGCACCTAATCTCTTGAAAATTTGAAATTTTAGATTTAATCTGATTGTGGATTCATTTGGAAGTGTTACCTTCCTTTAAAAATAAAGATTGTTCTGTGGTTACTATGGAGGAAACGTTTGGTCACAAAGGTGATGTTGAAAAGATGAAATGATGGTGTTGATGCTGGCTGTTTGTTATGTGGTCGGGAAGAGGAAGATGTTGAGCACCTATTCTTTGGGTGTGACTTTTCCAGAGATGTTTGGGATCGGTTGCAGCTCCACACTACAAGAAGTGATCGTCTTCAACTTTTCTGGACCAGTTTTTGTGATCATCACACTCTTGATGTGGCAGGATGGAGTAAGGCTTTTGCATCACTCTAGTGCATCTGGTTGCAAAGGAATGGTACTAGATTTAGATCTGAGTGGTGTTGTGTGGACAATGTTCTGAGGGAGAGTTTTTTTTGTCTGAATTTTGGCTATAAAACCTGTAAGTCCATTCCTTTTTTATGATTAATGCAATTCATCATCGATCTCCGTTAATCTTCTTTTTCTTCTCTCAAAAAAATAAAAATCATAGGCCAAAGCATAGGAAAAATTATAAAAATAATCAAAATAACAATTTAATGTCAAAACTTTTGTCTATATTGGCAAAATTTTGCCCACATGCCTTGATTTTGACACTTCAACGTCATAGTGACAAGATTTCATCAATATTCAGTCGATTTCATGTAATTTAAATTTGGCTTGCATGTGGTGATATGCAACTCGGTTGAAATTGCAAATACTAGAGGTACGCCATTAGCGTAAGATTCCATCGACATAACGACTAGAAGATTTCATGTTATGAGAACAAGGGCATGATGGCTTCTAGGGTGGAATAGTGCTTCTTTTCGAGGTGAATGATTTTGCGTGACTAAGGGATGTAAGGGTGAACTAGGGGGTGAAGATGGTGGATATATGATGTTTTGGAACGTGGCCTCAAAGTTTCATGGTGTTGGGATTCCTTACATGGTCCTAAAGATGCAAATAGTTTATAAACAAAGGTGATATATGTTAAACATGTTGGTAAGTAGGAGGATAACAGAGGTTAGACGTGTAGGGTTGCTGATGAGAACGTAATATGGTGTTGACACTTTGAAGGGTTGTAGAGGTTATGGGGAGTTGGGTGTAGCTATTTCCTCATGGTTAAGGCCTAGCACATGAATTTAAGGAGTCGTATTGACATGCCTAGGAGAGGGTTTCTTGGCAGGTATCTATTGGAGTAAGAGGTGGATGCCATTTTGTTGTAGTCGATTAAATTAGAGGGGTTGGAAATTGGCTTGTAGAGGTAGATTAGTGGCTTTTTCATCATGCATTTCTTGAAGAGTGATCTCGTTGCTAGGTTAGGTGGTGTGGTGCTTTCACGAAGGAGTTGGTGGAGTTACAATCAAGGTTTTAAATGTTGCTTGCGACATTGTTTTGATAATTTCTGTGCATGTCAGAGGATGCCAATAAAATCACAAAATTAGTTAAAATTATTAAAATTTCAAGAAAATCATAAATATCAAAGTAACATGCACATGACATCAAAAGATACGTGCTCAGGAGATTCGAATATAACATTTTGTAGTAAATAAAAGTAAAAATTAAAAGTTGAAATGCAAATACCTGACCAATTGCCAAGATATATGCATATGACATGAAAAGATAAGAGTGTCTTGTTGGATCCATGTTCATGCTTCTTTTATTACCATTGTTGCTACTTAGTTGATGCTTATCATGACTATTTATAGCTTGAATATATTCATAGTAATTCTTTAATTGCATATATGAATACATTGTCTAAGAATGCATCACGTGCGGTTTGTACTCGTGTTCATTCGTACTAACCAAAATCCCAAGCGAGGATATCTACTATCATTGTATGGTCGTTTGGCACTTATACGAATTGCATGTGTTTGCGAGGATCATGTTGTTCTTGAAGTACCTTGTGATGGTGATGGTGATTTTGGCATTTGGGGACCTTGTTGAGGAGGTTGGGGATGCATGGATCGAGGAGCAAAATAATCTAGTGATTATCACAAATAAAAGCTAGATCTAGTGATTATCACAATGAATCTAATCTAGATCTAATGATTGGTGTATAATCATCATGGATCTAAGCTAGGTTAGTGAATATAGTGCTTAATCATAATAATAATTTCTCCTTGCAATTGCAAAAGAGAGAGCAGAGAATCTGGAGAGGACCTTAGAGGCTTGGAGGAGTTGCAACAAGAAAGAAGAGAGGATTCAGATGCTTAGAGTAGGAGAGAAGAAAAGAGAAGCAGACTTGGTAGGGCTTAAAGTGAGTAAGAGCAATGATAGTTGGAGATTGGAGCCTTTGGAGTGAGCAATTCCAACAACATCCTTGGAGAGAGGAGAGCAACAACAACTAGCAAGGCAATAGCAACACCAGTGTTGAAATGAGGTGTTATTTCACCCACATGCTGACATGCATTGCCCCATTATTGGGCATTTTACAAGTGAGATCCTCGAAATGGGTTGACATGCACGAAACGATCGAAACATTGAGGATATTTTGCCGTAGTCCTTGTAAATTGACACCATTTGGATGTCGCTATGACCCCATCCCAAAAAAGTCCATTTCGCTGAAATGTTGGTGACATTTGAATCTCTGGTTGCAGATGTTGGTGGGTAAGTTTGTTCTAATCGGAGGATTTTTGTTAAGAAGTGAGTAGAGAAACTTGGTGATTTGTGTGGTGTGTGGGTTGTGTAAGAGATCCCCTTAACCAAAATTGTGCAACTTAGGTAACT
The DNA here is from genome assembly GCA_037157565.1 of Thalassia testudinum. Lineage (NCBI taxonomy): Eukaryota > Viridiplantae > Streptophyta > Magnoliopsida > Alismatales > Hydrocharitaceae > Thalassia > Thalassia testudinum. The sequence continues at coordinate 156,701,802 of JAZHRO010000031.1, forward strand.
ACATCTTATACAAGTTAAGACCTTTGGTTGGTTAGTGAGGATTTCTATTCTACCTTGTCCATAAATGATAGGCTAGACGGAATGAGGTTTAAGGATCATGACACCATAATGTTCCTCGATGTTGTTGTTGAGTTAAGGTTCTCTCAATGTTGTAAAAGTCGATAGTCGGTATTTAGTTGCTCAGGCCATTGACTAAGGAGTATACGGTATGCGGGGGAGTAGTTGGGGAGTACTCAGTTGGACATTTTTTAAATAAATAAATATATGCACATGCGTGCACACACGCACACAACCAAGGTAAGGGCTAAGGAGAGAGAGGAGCAGTAGTAGATGTAGTACTAGCAGCAGCAGCAGTAGGCTGAAGTGGCAGGGCATCAGTAATGGCGTGGTGCTTGAAGTAGCAGCAGCAGTGGCGTTGGTGAAGGTGAAAGGGTTGAAGGGCAAGGCAATGATCGGAGAGGGAGAGGAATGGGCGATCGTATGGAATTGTGGAGGGCGGGGCGATGCTCTGTTAGGTCGGAGTAGGGGGTTGTCACAGCGTCACTTATAGGGAGAAGCTTCGATTGTTTGGGGGAGGGTGTCACTTATTAGGTTGCGTGTAGGTTTCAAACGAAAGGGGTGGGAGGGTAAGTGGGGGTTAACTTTACTTAGGAAAATAATATCTAATTGTATCCAATTATATTAACCTCTATGCAAAAAGCGGCCTATTACTCAGTCGACTACACTGACTATTTGGCCGAGTAGTCAGTGTTGTTGACTATGGTACTATATATGGCTTATTCAATTGGAGGGCAGTGCGAGTAGGATTACTTGGTCGAGTAGACCAATTTTTACATCAGAGGGTTCTTTGCTTCTCCTATGATAGGGGGTGTTAGTTCATGTGGAGGCCCATGTAAGCCCATGTCATCTGAAAGCTCCACTCAAGCCACACTAGTTTCAGTCAAGGTTTTAAAAAATGCGAGGCGGTATCGAGGCAAGACGTAAGCCTCAAGATTTGCATAGAAAACATGGGAAAATGATATGATTGTTAAGTGCTAATAAGGAAATAATAATGTAAATAACACACTTAACATTTTTTCTTTATCACAACATTGAAAGAGCGAAACTAAATGAGAGGTGACGTTTAAATAATAAGATAAATATCCATACAATGTAGAAGATTAGAAATGATAACTAAAGCACAACTACACCAATTTCTCAAACCATTGGGAGGCTTAAAAGTTAAAACATACATTAAAATGAAAGTACATGAGACATCCACATCAAAAACTCAAAAGAACTAAAATGCATTGTATACTCTAGTCTCCTCCTCCTTGAACACCATTAAAGTCAAGCTCATCAATGTTATTGCTAGGGTTGGTCGCATCATCCCAAGAGTCATCCATGTACTTCATCCTAGCCTCATCCTCGACATCTTCCTTAGTATCTATGTCACTCTCTTGAAACTCTTCCTCCTCAACGTCAATAACTGCTTTGCTTACAAGATAAGTAATTTTAAACAATATTTTTTAGAACCTTATTTTGTAAATTTATAGATTATAGTTCAACAAAATAGAAAATTAGATATTAGCTTTACGCTTGTCCTTTCTCTTTTGTCTCTTTCTTTTGCTTCCTTCTACTTGTATTCCTCTCACTGTTCCTACTAACTACTCAAGATCAATAAGATCCTCTTCTAGAGCTACAGTTGCATCAAGCTCTTCATAAGCATCAATCTCTGTTTCACAAAATTGTAACTCAGCAATCCACTCACCATCTAAGTCCACTTCCTCTAAGCATAGAGGATCCTCCATTGTCTTTTTCTTCACCTCCTTGTGTTTTAATTTCAAATTGAATATACAATAAACCAAGTCATTAAGTTTATCTTGTTTCAGCTTGTTCCTTCTCTTATAATGGACCTAATCAATGAAAAGTTCACCATTAAATTATTTATGATCATAGCCTAATGATTATATATTACTCTAAATTTGAAACTCAAATATGATCTTTTTACCTGATTAAAAGTACTCCAATTTTGCTCACATGCGGATGCACTACAAGTCAAACTTAAAATGCGCATGGCAAACTTCTTCAACTTAGGTGTTTCATCACCAAATGTCCACCAATTCGTTGAACTGGAAAATGTGTTTTTAGTATATAAGAGAAAAATGCACAAAATTTATTAATTTAAATGATAGAATCATTGAAAGCATCCATATAATCATCCAAATTATATGGATGCTCTAAGTCTTCTTTTAAGTCTTAATGGCATTGGATCATCCAAATAATCATCTTCCATTAACAAATGCATCTGTTTGGAGATCTACATTCAATCTCTTGTCTATGTTAGAAATCAACCTCTGAAAGCATAAGTACAAGCTCATTTTTACTTCTGAATTAATTGAAAATGTTGGTTTATATTGCCATTGAGGATTAAGAAAATAGGCACCAATATGCAAGTATGTGTGCAGTTGCCTATTCCATCTTGTGTCAATGATGTCCCAAATTATCTTGTGCTTTTCATCATTATCCAAATTTTTAGTAATATCTTCGTTGGCCCTATCCATAGCCTCATAAATAAATCCCATGTGTGAATATTGTTCAGCGTCCACCATTCTTAAAATCAACACCAACAGTTTGATTGTCCTTATTACATAGGCTACATTAGGCCAAAATGTTCTACTTTTGAGGCTAATATTTTGTATGGCTTGCCCTTGAGCCTTCAATGCATAGTTGCTGCACTTCCACCTTTTTGAGGTGAAAAAAGACTCAAGAGCATCTTTTGACATTAGCAATCTCTGCAAGGTAAGAAAAGTAGTAGCAAATCGAGTGACGGCATGTCTCACCAAGTCTCCTCCTACATGCTTCTTTATCATGGCCACCACCTAAGCTTGTGCATATATGTAATTGATGATTTGTTTGGCTTTCTTGAAAACAGAGTCGTAAAGAGGTAACTTCATGATATCCTCCAACGTAAGGTCAATGCAGTGAGCAATGCATGAAGTCCAGTACAAGTGTTTCCTCTTTTTCATCAATTTCTCTCTAGCTTTTTTTATAAGTTGATGCATTATCTGTCGTCACTTGGATGACATTGCTTTCCCTTACTTCTTCAACAACATCATCCATTAATTTGAAGAGATAATCAACATTCTCGATCTCATTATGCTACATCCAATCTTTACCCAAGAGGCTTTTGCTTGGTCAACCATAGTAGTTATTATCTTAACTTCTTTCAAAATTCAAGTTCGTAACTCATGCATTGTAGGATCTCTGAATTTCCTTCCATAGTTACTTATATCTTGGAGCATTTGCCAGTAAGATGCACTGGTGGCCAAATTTAGTGATAATCCATTCTCAATGAAAAATCTTCTAATACTAAGACACGTTCTAATTATTTGTTCTTTCTTCCAAGAAGAATTCAAAGTAACCTGCTTTGGAGGACTTTGAGGAGCACTATCAGGTCCATCACTTCTAGGCCTAGCTTTCTGTCCTACTCCTGTAACAAATAAATCCATAGGACCCCTCACCACTTGCGGACCACTTGATCCCTTAGATGCATTTTCATCATGGCCAGATGGACTTTCTACTGTGTATGCACCTATGCGACGAATTTCTTCAAGTGCTCTTCTTCTACCAACTTCCTTCTTTGCCAAGAATGCCTTAATTTCAGTTTCAACTTTAAGCGGTACCTTGGCACATGCTCCCACATTTTTGTGTCTTCGCTAAATGCTCCTTTAATCTTGCAATGCCACCAGTGATAGTTTTCCCACATAAGTTGCACTTCACATACTTATATCCTTTCTTCTTTTAAGATCCTTGAAGGTCAATTTCCGTGCAATACTTCCATCCAGGATCAGACCTGCCAGTGGATCCTTTTTTTCCTCCCCTCATCCTTGGCATCATGTCTAAAATTATAACAATTGGGCCACAAGATTCAATTAAAAAATATAACATTTCTTTTCCTAATATCATAAACATGTATGATGTAACTTACAAACATGGTAAGTTGTAACCTACAAAGAAATGAACCTAAGATTTAGTTTACTTGGAGGGTTAAGGAAGTGGTGTTAAGAAATGTAAAATTGGTGTTAACCTTCAATTGTGTTTACTTGCAGAGTGGTGTTAATACCAATTTGTGTTTACTTGAATTGATGTAAAGTTGGAGTGTTAACCCTTGTGGTGTTTACTTGTTAGTGGTGTTAAGAATTTGAATCAGAAATCACGAGAGCATAATGAAATCGTGGGACTTAAACACGGGTTTGCCTAACACCAGTAGTAATTGGTGTTAGACAAACCAGTGTTAAGAGCTCTTAACCCGTGTTAACTAAAAGGAGGTTAACCCTCCAAGTAAACAAGGGTTAACCTTCTTTTTGAGGGGTTAACCCCTTAAGTAAACTAGCCCTAAAAGACTTAACCTAAACATAACTACAAACATGTAAGTGATGTGATATATTGTAATATATAAGAGATCACTGAGAAATAATTTTTTTTAGAAAGAAAAAGGAAAATATGAGAAATAAATAAAATCAACAAAGTTAAATGACTTAAATAACAAAATCCTTGTGTTAAAATGACAAAATCCTAAATAAATTAATGAGCCAACAACAAAATCCTTTTGAATACACTTAAAATACTAACAAAAACTACTTAAATGACCTTAATCAGTGAAATGAAGGAACCTAATGCCATCGCCCTACCTATGACCTTAGTTAAGGTGATGCTGGGCAGTGCTGTCGACCACGGGCGGCACTGTCGACCACCGATGATGCTGCTTGACCACCGGTAATGCTCCTCTTTCGACACTGTTACAAGGAGAACCAAGTCCAACAACGGTTGAACAGGGGTCGAGGGGGGGGGGAGTCAACGATGGGATTAGGGCTTTTTTTGGTCATTTCTTTATTTTAAACCATGAATAGATGTCATGTGCTTGTCACATGACCACTTATAAAGCCTCATACATTGAGGGGGCACCTCAGCAACGCCTTACTACCTTGTTTACGCCTCTCATAAATGAGGCGCATGCCTCGATGTTGAAGGCCAAGGCCATCGCCTTGAGGCGGCATGATTTTTTAAACCATGGTTCCAATCTCATCAAGGGTGCCGGCCTCCCTATGCTTCCTATAAACAAGATGCCACTTTGGAAAAATGACCAACATCCACCTTTACATGTGCGATTGAGCAAGTTGATTAGGAACACAAAAGTGGGAAGTGAGTCCTTTAAGCATAGACCGACCATCCCTCACCACCTTAGGTTCCACATGATTCGTTAGGCATGCCTCAGCCTAAAGTCCTATACTTCTAATGATAAAGCCACCTACAATGTAGTCTGAGTCCTTAAGGACCCTTCGCTGTTGCCTTCAACTCTATTCGTAGTCGAAGGGAGCACATCTTGTGTCTAAGCACTCCGAGCTTCATTGGCTTCCTTGCCCTTGCTGCTATCTCCATATCCATTGTAACCACAGTAGTCATTGTTGCTGCATACTCCATATTGGTTCAGCCCTTACCATCCACATTCCATTGTGGTAGGAGCGTGAAAGAGTGTTAACGGCTTCATTCATGATGATCGAGTCCTTAGCAATAATTAGATCCTCAAATTTCATGTTTGATAGGTTCAAAAAGGCGAGCATGTAATTGGTTGTCCCCAAAATTCCAAAGGAAAGTGCTTGTTGAACCTAATGCCACATTGATGACGGCTAGGTGCTATCTTGATGTTTGGAAAAGGGGGAGGAGAATGATGGAGTGAACATTGGAGGGAGCATGGAAGTTGGGGGAGGAGAGAAGGGCGATGGTGGCTGGGAGTCAACCTGACCACTGAGGATGGCTGGACGCTTGTCACCATCAGGAGAGCTTGTAGAGGTAGGGATATTGGTGGGAAGGCAGGAGGACTGGCGATGATTGTTGATGCTACATGCTTTACATGTCGTGCTTGGGGGCTTTTTGCGAGAGACTTGATTCTCTACTTGTCCCATGGAGGGGTCAGACATCGGAAGGCACAGTGCTTGCATCTTCAAAATAGGGTTGCGATGGTGGAGGTATTGCCATCTTCATCACCTTGTGTATGACCATGGAAGTTTTCACCTGTTGGTCCCCAACCTAGAAGACTATTGAAGATTTTCTTCTCTCAATGCTGCTGGGTGAAATTGTGGTGGGGTCTCCATCTTTGGCAATGATGAAGGTGGTCCTAGATTGAAGTTTGGGAACAGGGTTTGGGATGTCTTGCTCTAGTTGGTATATCATCAGAAGTTCCTAATTTTAGGCTTGAGTGTCTAGTGCCTTAAGTCCCTGTTTTTCTTGGTAAGGGAGGTGGAGGGGGGTCAACTGAGATGGAGGCATCTAGTATTAAGTGATGGAGCAATTGATGAGCACCTTCCTATGAAGGCAATCATGCCCATTTCTCTGTTGGGCATAACTCTCCATCTTGGGATGGTGGAGGTCATTGGTAGTATCGTTGTTGCTTTTGGGAGGTTGCGATGGTGTTGGGGTGGAGGCGTAGGGCTTAAGGATCTTCGAAAGTTGAAGCTTCAATTGAGGTCGCCTTTGGTAAGGCGATTCCAGAGAGGGTTGTTTTGCACTCGGCTGGGGGCTCGTGGCTTATTTTCATCCATTTCAAGCCGTAGTGTCGAGCCAGGTCAACTTATTCGGAGGTTGCCGTAGCTTCTTCTCCTGTGACAATCGGAGCTCTAGTGGCAAAGCTGGCAACTAGACAAATTTGGGTGCCTAAGAGTCACAACGTGGACCTTGGGAACTAGATGGTCACTTTGGGAAAGGGGAAGGAGACTGTGAGGTAGATTGGGGCTGCCCTCCCTTTAGAAGGCGCGAGTAATTACATTGTAGAAGATTTTCACAACATGTGGTTTGACGTGGTGGCTATCGTATATCAATGGGATCGTAGGGGGCTTCTTCGAGCCTAAGTTGCGTTGCCTCATGTAGGAGGGGTTCGGATCCCGTAACGAATCCGAAGTAGGTACATTTCTTTCTTTTTCTTGGATCGGAAGGGTTAAGTCTGGGTGTGACTTGGGCTTTGAAAATTTATCTTTTATGCAAAATGGTCCTCTCCTTATTTTGCAGAATAGTTTGACCCTAACCTCTAGGGCTTTTCTTGCTTCAACCTCGAGCCTTTTTTGGAACTGTAGGTCTACTCTTCCTCCTTGCTTGTGTGAGGTAGCAAGGGAATGATTGAAGGATGGGGATGTGATTCTTTTCAACAATGGTTGGGTGATGACCCCTATTGCCTTTTCTTCAAACTCTCCACCTCGGGCAAATGAGAGGGACCATCATTTGAAAGGGGACCATGCTTTTCAGCAATACTTGTGGGGTGCTCCTCTCGATGAGGACCCTGTTGTTGACCCTTTCAATAGGCACAAGGTGATGACCTAGGAAACTCTAAATGCGGGTGGATACTCTAGGACTGCTAGTGCAAACTAGTGTTCAGGAAATTGATCGAGTAGGCTGAGTATGCTCCCGCATGGGTGCAATAGGCCCCTTCGCAAACTGAGTAACATGGGGTGATCATGTAATCAGGTTGGATCGAGTAGTTGGGCAGCATATTCGTATAATTGGGCGCATAGTCGCTTGTTTTTCAAATAGAGGGCTACACAACCCATGAATTATATCTCGACCCAATAGGACCTATATTCTAAACCCAAACCTAGAAAATTAGAAAACCCCTTAAACCTCTCTTCCTCTCGATAGCGATGGATATGATTTGGAATGACACTTTTAGGTTTTTAATTAAGTGCTTGTTTCGATGAACATTTTGAGTGTTTAGTCTATCCTAGCTAGTTTTTGAGAGTTGGCTACTATTTTGTGATTATTTAAATGAACATTTGGATTCTAATATTTACATTTTCTTTTTTTTTAAGATGTTTAATCTTTTATATTTTAAGTTGTATGGTAATTAAAGAGTAGGAGTATTAGCTATGTTTTTTTTATTATACTACTTGAGATAGTTGTATAGTTATAACATTGCATATAACATAAATTTTAATAAGTTAACTAATTAGTTTATTTTTTTTAAATTAAAACATACAAAATTGCATACTCGTCTGAATATTGCATACTCTCTACACGGTGACCCAACTAATTGAATACCGCATACCGACATTTTGAACCTTGGTGCAACTCTTAGTGGGTCCTCTTTATCAACACGGTGACCTGCGGTGGCCCTGAACATTTGAAATAAAACTCGTTGAAGTTGCATGTCTGTTCGAGATCTAGGTTGATTTATAGATGTGGTCTATGGAGGAAGAAAGGCAAGGAACAAAGGAGTAAACCATATGCCCTTAAAGATCCTTCGCCCATGGACTTGGTTGTTGCTCCAGTGGCTGGGGTTAGGAGATCAGCACAGAGATTTTGGGGGGGGGGAGGGGTGGTGTGTGTGGTGGGGGACAATCATAAATGGTTAGAATGCTATCATGGAACGTTAGGGGCCTCTTGGATTCTAATCGGCGGAGTGCACTCCACAAGTATACGCTACACTGAAATTTTGATTTCCTCATTTAAGTGACAACTTGAAGCTCTAGATGCTAAATCCAAAAGAGAGACCATGGGCAACATTTTCGACAACTTCCTGATGATGGACTTTGTTGGTCAGTCTAGAGGAATGGTTATGGCTTTGACGGGGTCAACTTTTGAGGTCTTTTTGCACCTGGCTGAGAGATGTTGTCTAATTGGGGCATTCAATAGATTTTTGGATGGGACTTCCCTCATTATTACCATGGTTTATGGTTCATGTGATGAGAATGTTAGAATTGATCTTTGGGAGGAGCTGAGATAAGCAACTAGTTTTGCAGATGGTAGACCCTTGTTGGTAGGTGGGAATTTTACTGTAACATTAGCCATTGAAGATAGGCTGGATGACTTATGTGATATATCCATGGAAGCTTTCGCAGATTTGGAGCTTTATGATATCCCGATTTCAAGGGTTAGATTTGCTTGGAGGAACTCAATATGGGCAAAGGCTAAGGTTGATCGCTTTCTATGCTTTATCGATCTTTCAGAGCATTCCCAATTAGTTGAGGTCACTTGTAAGCTACGCTTGTCCTTGGATCATACACCTCTTATTTGGAGCTTTAACGAAGACATTGGATTTACCTCATATTTCAAATTTGATAAATCTTGATTGTTAAAACCAGGATTCAGAGACTTGGTGTGGAAGTTCTAGAATGTAGTCCAACCTTCTTCTTTAGCCACCAGGACTATGGCACATAAGTTGCATCATCCTAGATTGAAGCTGATTGCCTTTAAAAAGAACTTTGGGTGAAGAGGGAGAAGGCTAAAGTTGATGCCTTACAAGAAATTGCTAGGTTGGATGGAATTGAAGATGGGCAGGATTTGACCCCTTTGGAGGTTCAAGACAGGAAGAAATACCAAAATATCGTTAGCCAGGCAGATCTCAAAAAGGAAATGGATCAGCTTCAGAGGTTCTGTCAGTTGTGGTTGAAAGGTGACTCTAGCATCCGTTTCTTTCATTTAGTAGTTAGCACACGGAGGAGATCCAACCTTATTGATTAAGTCAAAGTCGGAGAGGAAAATATTTCTGAGCAGCTTTTTGATTCCCACTTTCATTACTTCACTGAATGTTGCAGGCCAGGTAGCTGGGAATGGTTAGGTACTAACATTCCCACTGTAGGGGAGGAGGATTCTGCATTTTTGATTGGACCTGTATTGAAGGAGGAGGTGTGATATGCGATTCAGGGACTAAAGGTGGAAGGTTGACCTGGACCTAATGGTTTCCTGGTCCTGTTTTATAGAGATTTTTGAGATTTGTTGAAGGATGATCTCCTGGCAGTGATTAAGGAATTTTTGGATGCTAATTTTGGATTTGAGACGTTAAATAGATTGTATATTTTTCTCTTAGCTAAGAAGCATGGTGTAGAGAGTAGAAGACTACAGCCCCCTTGCTTTATCAAATTCCATTAATTTTATTGTGGCTGAGTTGCTGGCAAATAGATTGAGTGAGGTGTTGCGTAAGCTAACTAGTCTCATTCAGTTGGCCTTTGTTTGTGGTAGATCCTTGTTAGAATCTTTTTTCTTAGGAGAGGTGATGATAGTAGCTTGGAGATGGAGAAAGACTAAGACATTTCTTTGGAAAGTTGACTTCTCCAAGGCTTATGACTCCATTTCTTGCTCATACTTGTGGCGTGTGCTCAGAAGAAGACGTTTCCCTTAGTTGTGGTTGGCATGGATGAAATAGTGTGTTACCACTACCTCCATCTTGGTATTGGTAAATGGTAAACCTACAGGTTGTGGGATTCAATTGTAAAGGGGAATCCTTTAGGGTTGCCCTTTGGCACCCCTCCTTTTCAACATTATTGTGGACACGCTTTAATGGCTTTAAAAGCTTGTTTTGGAGGACTTCTAAAGGGATTCACAATGGTGCACAACAATAGGTTGATAACCCCAGTCTTGTAATATGCTGATGATGCCATGTTTTTCATTGGAGGGGATGATGTGCAAGCGAAGCATCTTGAGTTGGTGCCCATCTTTGGAGAGATCTTGGGATTATCAACCGTCAAAAATCTATCTTTGTTCCTCTTAATACGTTAGATGACGAGGTTCAAAGATGCTTAATTGTGTTGCAAACCCAAGCTTCGAGCCTTCTGTTGACTTACCTTAGATTGCCCTTGAAGGGGAAATGATCAATTGTTGGTGATTGGTTTCCATTGGTTGATAAACTTGAGAAGAGGTTGGCAAGATGGAGAAGTTGTGTGCTCTCGAGAGGAGGTCGTTTGGTGCTTTTGAAGTTTGTTTTGTTTGCAATCTTGCCCTTTTAACTCTTAGTTTTAAAGCCTCCAAAGAAGATTATTATGAAAATTGATGAAATTAGACAAAGATTCTTTTGGAAGGGGCCTTGTCATGAAGAGCGTTTCTTGCATCTAGTGTGTTGGGAGGATACTTGCAGGCTTGTTTGTCAAGGTGGCTTGGGAGTGTCACACTTATCTGGTTTCAATGATTCTCTCCCAGTTAAATGGGCTGCCAAGGTGCTACAAAATGAGGATACCTTGTGGCATTGAGTCTCAACTCTAAATTTTGAAGAAAGAAGGTTGGTTCCACGTAGGGCCTCTGGCTTTTGGCATAGTCTTACCTCTGCTTTTGGTTGATTTGCTTCATGTTTCTAGTTGGTGTTGGGATGTGGGAAAACCTATAGATTCTGGTAGGGTGATTGGATTGTGGTCGGAAGTTTTGCTTTGAGGCACCCTAGACTTATGCTTTAGCTATGGATAAGTTATTGCAATATTATTCATGTTTGGGATGGTCCATTGGTCAGAGGGGTTGGATCTTGGATACCCTTGTTTGATGGTGCTTTATTGGAGACTAAATCTTTAGACCTACAAAACTTGTTAGCCGCCTTGGAGGCTTTCTCGTTGGTTGGAGATATACTGGATTCTTTGGTTTGGGTGCATGGAATTTTTTATACCAAAAAGCCTTACAATTTTCTAAGAGGGTCGTTAAATGAAGATGATGCTTGTCTTGGTCTGGAGTATTATTTGGAAGACAAAATTGCCCTAAAAGTTAAAATCTTCCTTTGGTTATTAATGAGAGGTCGCTTGGTCACTAAAACGTAGGTGAGGCATGGCTTCTAGACATTGATATCACTTGCTCTCTATGCGGCAATGGTGATGAGGATGCTTATCTTGGACAACACAATGGTGCATGCGTGGATCATGAATTCCATTGTACCACACATTGGAGATGACATCATGTATTACAAGACTGCTAAGGAGATGTGAAATTCTCTCCATGACACCTATTCTCACGAGAAAAAATTCAGCAAAGTGTTTTAGGTAATATTTAGCAGGAGAATTGGTCTTTGCCTCAATATTATGCCACCCTTAAAGGGCTCTTGGACAAGTATAATTCCTGCAGATTGGTGTGCACTTGTTCTACATAGAGAGTCTTGTAGGGATGATTTAGTGCTCTAGTTCTTGTTAAGTCTGGGTCCAGAGTATGAGGCTATTCATTCTCGGATGTTGACTCTCTCAGAGTAGGAAGCCTATAGTTGGATTAGTAGGGTTGTTGTGCTGATGTCATCTATTGAGATTGTTGGACAGGAGTCTGCCTTTGCAGTGTCTGTTGGATGTGGAGGTCGAGGAGTACCTTCTACTCGAGGTCATGGATGTGCATGGGGCTAGCTTAGGAAGTCTTGTATTATGTTCACCTATTATGGTAGGGTTGGTCATGTGGAGGTTACATGTTGGTCAAAGCATGGTAGACCACCTACGGCTAATCAGGTTATTACTTCTTCTGAAGAGCAGACTGATATGGTTCCTCGTGCGGAGTATGATGCCATTCTTTAGTGCCTCTTACAGGTGACACATGGGCCATCCTCATCTTTTGATACTACTTCCTTTGCCTCCTTAGGTATAAATTTAGCCTTGAGTATATCTGATAGGTGTAGTGATGGTACTACTTAGTCAGTAGATTCTGGTGCATCACGCCACTTGATTGGGGATCATAGTTGTTTTTAGATGATTCATTTTGTCACTCTTGGTAGGACAGTTCAGGTTGCAGATGGCTGACATTTTAGGATTGATGGTCAGGAGGACGTGGTGGTTAATCTCACGTTGAGATTACCAGACGTTCTTTTTGTTCTTGATTTCGCCATCAGTCTTTTATCAGTTAGCAGAATAATAAAGGATCTTAACTGTCATGCTATTTTTGATGATGTTGGATGTGTCTTTAAAGATGAACTTACAGGGAGGGTGATTGGTGGTGTACATGAAGAGGGGGTGTGTATCGCCTAGTCTAGACACCACTGGTAGCTTCATGCCGAGGACATGTTGATTGCTGGAAGTGCTCTACAGTGGCATCACCACCTTGGTCACTTACCTCTGGACAGGTTTAAACGGGTTTTCTGGTACATTTCACTTACCACCGATATTCATTGCTATGCTTGTTAAATGGGGAAGCATCACCACTCTAGTTATCTTGCTAGTTCTAGCTCTAGTTTTGCTTCAGGTTTTGATTTGATCCATATGGATGTTTAGGGTCCTAGTCGATTTTCGGATTGGCTAGGCCATGCTACGATTTGGTTGTTTTCGATGATTTTTCATGGATGTCTTGGTTATTTTTGTTAAAGAATGAGTCTGATGTTGGTCATGTCATTGAAACATTTGTGATTGAAATAAAGAATTAATTTTCTTCTATTGTTAAAGTTGTGGGCTTCGATAATGCACTTGAGTTTCGTACCACCAGATTGACATCCTTCTACAGATCCCATGGCATAGCGCACCAGATCTTATGTCTCCATACATCCCAATAGAATGGGGTAGCGGAACGGAAACATGAACATTTGTTGGATGTAGCTAGAACGCTACTGATTCATATAGTGTGCCTGTTGTCTATATGGAGATGTAGTGCCTGATGAGCTGATCCCATGGTAGGTGTTGTATCTTGATAGGGAATTGTTTCACCTCCTACCACGTATCTTTGGTTGTACAACTTTTGTTCATATCATTAGCCCAGGATGGGACAAGCTTGCCCCACTAGCAATCAAATGTGTCTTTTTGGGGTATAGTAGTACCCAAAAAGGCTACAAGTGTAATGATCCTTCGAGAAAGAAACATTATGTAAGTGTTGATGTTACATTTCATAAAGTTGTTTCATACTTTTCTTCTAGTGGACATGAATTGTCGTTTGTGATAGTGGTGGCTTCTATGCCTATTCCCCCAATTCCACTAGTGAATATCCCAATTTCTTAGAATGCTCTGATGACAGAGGAACTACACAGTTTAGGGATCAACCAGTATCATATAGGTTTCCTGTTACATATCGGCATCACACCCCTCCCACTCGCCCACTTTAGTGCCATCATCCTCCCTACCTCAGGCATGTGTTGATGATACTGATAGTTGTGTGCCTAGTGGTGTTGATGTAGGATCTCATGACGATACTACTGGAGGTGATGCGCCTCCTGATTCCTCTGAGGACCCATCCATGGATGATATAGATCTTCTGATAGGCATTTGGAAGATGCCCCGCCCTTTGTGCTCGTTACCATGTTGCTAGTGCTGCTTATACTTCTAGCCTCAGATCCACCTTTGGTATGTTTACTTTTGTTTTCTCTGCTTCTCATATACCTTCATCTTATCAGCAGACCATGCTTGATCCAACGTGGCTACAAGCCATGGAGGACGAGATGGCTGCACTTCTTGTTGGAGGGACATGGGAGTTGACGTCTCTTCTTGCAGGTGCTCATGTGGTTGGCTGCAGATGGGTTTTTATTTTGAAATATAATCTTGATGGATCTATTTCTTGGTATAAAGCCCGCATTGTTGCAAAGGGATTTACCTAAACTTAAGGGGTAGATTTCCGTGACACCTTTTCTTTAGTGGATTGCCTTCCGATCGTGAGGATTCTTATTTCTGTGGCGACACACAAGGACTAGTCTCTTCATTAGCTTGACGTGAAGAAAGCCTTTCTTTATGGTGATCTTCATGAGGAGGTGTATATGCAACAATCTCCTGGATTCGAGATTTAGGGGGAGTGTGTGTAGACTGCGAAAGGCGATATATGGACTTAGGCAGAGTCACGTGTATAGTTTTAGAAACTTTCTGAGATAGTAGAGACAATGAAACTACGAAGATCTTTGGTAGGTCATTTACTTTTTGGCAGAAATTAGAGAGAGGGGTGGCTCTTCTAGTATATGTGGATGACCTTATTATCACTAGTGATGATGCGATCGAGATAATTAAGGTCAAGCAGTGTCTTGCAGACAAGTTTGTGATGGACCTTGGACATTTGAGGTATTTTCTTAGCATTGTGGTGGCCAAAGGCAAGGAGGGCATTATGATGACTTAGTGCAAGTACGCCCTTATGTTCTACATGAGATAGGGATATTGGGGGCTAAGCTTGCCAATATTTCTATAGATCCCAAGATGCATCTTTATCATGTGAAGTCAGAGGTTGTGGACAACAGAGCATATGGACAGCTGTTGGGCAAACTATTGTATATCACTATTCAGCGTTCAGGAAGTCGGTTGCCTAAGTTGAGTAGGTGCCTGCATAGGTGTCAGTGGACCCCTTCCTGAACAAAGTAGTGCCATGCGGTCCTATACTCAAGTTTGGCTGAGTAGGTATTTACTTGGTCGCATAGTCACTTGATTTTGAGATAGTCACTGGTGGGCTCTTCTTAAGAAAACCTACATTAACTTAACACCTACCTGATACCCCCACCCATAATACCCCTCCATGTTGACACATTAACCCCTCGATAACCCCTAAAAGTAAAACCCTCATCGCATCCCTCTTCACAAAATGGCCAAGCTCTTAAGGTGGGGGGGAATTCTTTTGGTCGGCAGTGGTAGTAAGCCGAGCTTTTAAGGTATATGTAAGATGATTTTGATTTGAGTTTTTTAGAGATTTATTCTTTTTAGCCTTTTATGTATTGTTTGACATGATGTCTACTATACACTTTTTTTTTGTTTTGATTTACATTTGATTTTAAGTTTTTGTTTTAGGTTTCATTAGATTCTTGGGTCTATTTTAAATTTTTGATCTAGATTTCGTTTTAAATTCTCAATAACATGTTTTCATTTAGGTTGATTTGAGTTTTTTGATTTAGTATTCATTTTAGATTCTTGATTTAGATCTATTGTTTATGTTCATCGATAATAAACATGAACATTTGGATCCTAATCTCTACATCTTTTTTTCAAGATGTCTAACCTTTATATTTTAAGTTGTATAGTAATTAAAGAGTAGGAGTATTAACTATGCTATTTTTATTATACTACTTGATGTAGTTGTATAGTTATAATTTTACATATAACACAAATTTTAATAAGCTAATTAATTATTATATATTTTTTATAATAAAAAATGCAAAATCGTATACTCGTTTGCATATTCAGCCGAATACTGCATATGCTCTATGCGGTGACCCAACCGACTGAACCTTGTCACTATTACCCATCTTGATATTTCCTTAGCAGCGGGTAAACTTAGCCAATTTATGGATAAACCTACTAGGCAACATTGGGATGCAACAATGCAGGTACTCAAATACCTGAAGAGAGCTCCTGGACATGGATTGTTATTCACCAGAGGCACATCGTTGGCTGTGGTAGGATATTTTGAGGCTAACTATGCTGGATGTTTAGCTGATTAGAAGTCTACTACGGGCTTCTGTACTTATGTGGCAGGAAATTTGGTTATTTGGCGAAGCAAAAAGCAAGGTGTAGCTGCTCGTTCTAGTGCTGGGTCTGAGTATAGGGCCATTGCTCAAACTGTAGCAGAGATGGTTTAGGTGTGTTCTTTACTTCAGGATTTGTATGTTCAGATTGAGGAGCCTATATAGATGTAGTGTGATAACCGTGTTGCCACCTATATTGCAAATAGTCCAATATTTCATGAGCATACCAAACATGTTGAGATCGACTACCATTATACCAGGGGCCTCGTCCAACGTGGGATCATCGACGCCACTTGTGTTACTTTAGAAGACCAGACAGTAAACATATTTACAAAGTCTTTACCACATTTAGCATTTGATGTTTGTTGTTCTAAGCTGAGCATGATAGATATCTATGCTTTAACTTGAGAGGAAGTGTTGAGATATCCCTTACGTCTATTTTATATTATGAGGGTGTTATTGTAACTTTTCTATTTTTTCTATGGTTATGCAGTGCAATTGTTCCCACAACTCTCTCTATATAAAGAGGTACATAATTTCTTGTTTGAACAAGATTGATCATTCTTTGTTTCCTTGCATAAGATTTCTTCTCAATTCGGCTTTTTGTGGAAATCAAAACATCCTTGTGCAAAGTTACCTTCTTTCCTTGTTTTAATCTCTCTTGTATTTCCTTGTTTTAATCTCTCTTGTAGGTTGCCAACCAACGCTAGAGGGTGCTCAACCATTGCCATGAGAGGGTTGGAGTGTCCCCAAGAGCACCATGTCGACCTTCCTCTCCTTGTGTCACTTGTTAGCACAACCATGTCAAAGGGATGATCAAGGGCGAGCTAACATCCACCCCGACAAGGGCCTTGGCCTTTGACATATTGTAGTGACTTAGCCTTCCAAAAGATGAAGCCATGGCTTCAAGCACTACAATGCTGCATTGGTCCCTTGATAGGTCATGAAGGCTTAATATGTGGCAGGAAAACTCACCATGTCGGAGGCCACTATGCCTCTTCGGCTTTGTCTACATGATGAAGTTCCACCTCGAAGGTTCATATGAGAGTGCCCTTGAGCAATAGGGCAGCATCACTTGGAGCCAATAGGGCCACCTCTTGGGGGCCTTCCACCATTGTAGTTAAAATCCATTGCTAAAGGACTCTTGAAGCATGAAGGTGATTTTATGTAAATTCACCAACCCACAGGCTATGTGACCAATAAGCATTCCATCCTTCTTCATACAAGCAGGAAGACTAGGACCTTTCCCCAATAGATGTAACATCCCTTGGTATCTATGCAGTGCTCCAATCTTAAGCAACTCAGATACATGATTGCAATTTGTAAAGTGGCAAGAGGCCATGAGATGTCTTTGAGACAGGCACCTAAGGCACTAGCTCATCTCACCCACGTTCATGGAGACTTCCACCGCCTTCTCTCATTTGCTTCCTGTCTCCCCCTATGGGATCTTCTATTTCATGATGATATACACAAATGCATATGTATATTTAAGTATATATATTCATATGTGTGTCAATGGATGATGGTCTTGCAACACTTTGATGGAGAACCGCATTTTGTAATTGCAGCTATAATGTGATATAATCATCATGGCTCTTCTTTTGTAGTTTGTGTATTTTTGTGTGTAGCTTCCGCTTTAGTCCTTCCCTACATGTGTGTAAGGTGTGCTTACTTCCATATGTGGATATGCAGCTTACCTTTTTTTTGAGAGCAAAAAGGATGGCTAGTTGAAAGTAGCCATCTGCACGGTTATTGAGAAGAGGCAATGCCTCAATTTTCACAAAATAAGAAACTATCACCAACCCATACACCTTAATATGATTACGTATTAAAATTTCCCCCAAGAACAGACACCAAAAAATCCCGTAGAAACCATTAGGAATATGTAAAAGAAGACCGATCTAAAAAATCGAAAGCATTAAAACTGTTGCTCGGTGAATAAATACTCCTAGATGACAACCAACTATAGCCCTTCTTGAAAAAAAAACTGTAGCATGGGAAACGGAAATGCCAGGATTGGTTGTCTGATCGCCCTTTATTTATTTATTTTTCCAGAATTTTCTTGATTGTTTCCTGTGCACTCTGTTCTTTGGGAAACAAAATTGGTAAATAAATGGGGAAATCTAAATGTAACTGATGCAGCCTAAAGATTAACTCACCTACTCCCTCTCATCTCCCTCACCCTCCTGTGACTCAACTTCTCCCCTCATCCCCCTCCTCCCGCATCCACCAAATCATGTCACCAACATCACCCCCACTTGCTGCGTTCCGGTTTGCATCAGGAACTCTTCATAGCTAATCTGATCATCTGCCACCTCCATGTTGGCACCAATTGTGTCTGGTTATTAATTTTTATGTCCCTGCCACTCGCGGAGTCAGCTCTATAAATGTTGGGATTTATGGTAACTGTCATAGCTGTGATTGGGATCTGTTTTGATGACATAAGCTTATCTTCTCTAATAAATTCTGATTGATCAATTTGAGTATATTGTAAATGTCTGATCTCCCAATCGGTGACTTGATTTTCCAATACCTTTATCTGCCTCTTATGCTTCTGGTGGTTATCTCCAATGCACCCACCATTCCCAACGAGATTCTAATGTTGTTGGACCTTGTTGTACTCATGGTTTGAGATCTTTCAAACAATGATAGACGCACATCCTTCATGAAATGGAGATGGATATTTCAGGGAACCAAGTGGAAAGAATTCACCTCAAATCTTAATGAATACTTCTCTCACATGATATGCACGAAGATAATCAATCAAAACCTCTTTGAGATGCCTAAATGGCAAGGCCATAGTTTGGTCTACCTCCCTATGCTATACATGAAGTGGTATTCCACCAAAATTGACAGAAACAATAACCTTGAAGATGCTGGTGTCAATGCATCCATTGGCGACTGCCACATCCAGTGTGAGAAACCATCGTATGGAAGACCAAAAACCATAGCAGATATCTCTATGTTCCCAATATGCAATAGAAAAAAACCTCTTGTTAACCAGGAAAATCAACAATCTGAAGATACACTGGGGAAATCCCTTGATGCATCACAAACAACCTTGAGCGAAGTATAAATCTGAAAAGCAACCCCACTAAAATATGCTGTAAACAATCCAGATCAGAGTTACAAGCTTCCTACCATGGTGCGCCAGCTTCTATCTCTGTTGTCGCATTTGCACAACACCGTTGGTCCTTTGTGCAGCCATCATTCAAAAAGAGTCCTGCCAGTGATCATAGTTACTACTGGCAACATAGAGAGGAGGAGGAGAATGAGATTGCAAAGTGTTTGATCTGCTGGGAACAAAAGCAAAGGGCATGATGATAGCTTTGAAAGCCATGACCTTTGTGGATTGTCGAGGATGAGGAGCGGAGAATCTCCCTCGAGGGAACCCTCTATCTCCCACTGCCCACATTTGGTCCCCTCCCTGACAAATCCAAGAGATCATGATGAGCAGATCTTTTTTCGGGACATTTGCTTTTGCAGAAACCAAAGTTTTACAAATGATAAGTACAGGTTCAGGTATGCATAAAGACAACATGTGCATATCAGGGATGGCACCACCTGTAGATGTAGTTCTTGCAGAACGTGTAACAGGTTGCAGTGTGTGACATTCGACATGGAGAATGAAAGAATTTTTGCACAATGTCAATGGTGCTACCCATTCTCACAAATCTGTGGCTCATTATGGCAACTATTTGACAAAAGAAGAAAGGATGACATCAGAGGTGAAGGTGTGGTGGTGAAGGATGGAGAGGAGAGGTGAATCTGTGGCATTGGCTTTCACTAAGTGGAGCCATTGACAGTGGAGAGCCAGTGATGATGGCACTTGGGAATGAAAGCAAGTTGGCGGCATAGATCTCAATGAAAATTTCGGAAGGGGAAAGGAGGGGTCAGGGATAAGATACACCACGCAGAAGAATGTTGTCGTCTTTGTTATTTTCTGTAGTGCTCACTATATAGAGGATGAGGGGAGAAAGCAAAATCCAACTATTTTGATTGTCTATGAATGACCTGTATTTTTAATCCTCTACTTTTCTTAAACTACAGAAGCAGTCTATACCCCCAGCTGTAATGTTTTGCCAGCTAGGTTCACATGGTTCTTAGTGGAGTTGCCTTTTGACTTGCTAAAAAATAAAATGATAAAAAGGCATTAATAGGGAACAACGTAACAAACAGCTCCATGTATGTAACAATATATTCAGTCAACAAAAAATTTCCCTCTATTCAAATTAATATTGCAATTTTATTTTAATTTATTACTTAAAAAGATGACTTACATTGTTTTCATAGGCACCTGCAGCATCTAATTATTCTCAGACTAGTGGGTCTTGGTAGTGACATTGCAGCTTCTAATGTTAGTTTTGTTATATAGGGGCCCATCTTTGGTGGCATGCTTGAAGGATTCTTCTCTCCACAGCTCCTTGCGGCAACCGGCCTTTGATCTTATTGAAGCAATTATTGTATCTGATTGTGCTGCACTAGTTTCATTAAAATTGAGGACATATGCTAATTCAAGTGATGTCAAGGAGTTTTCTTGTGATCCTTTTAATGATGAAGATGAAGTTTCTGTTTCCTACGAGGACAAAGAAAGTGAAAATAGTTTCTGGACTTCAGTCAATTTTCAAAGCAAACTTGCAGCTCGAGAGTGCAAAGACTGGAGATGTATTCCTATGTTATGGCTTGATACTTTTGTTCAATTGGATCCTTCACTACTTCCAATATCATTCTCCAAAGCTGTCTTATGGGCTTTATCTCATGTTTCTATTGTCGTATCTGATTCTAGCATTGCTATGAAACTACCAGTAAGTGACTGGTTGACGTCAGAAGCAGCAGGAATCTCATCTTCATTTGGATGGGAAGTTCCCAAAGGCTCTGATGATGGCGAAGATGGAAATGAGTCAAAGAACTCTGTTAAAGCATTCTTTATGTGCTTACCCTTGATAAGGACACTGAAGAGGTCTACATGATCTTTTTAAATGCCATTTCAAGAAACATGAAGACAAGTCAAGGGAACTGCCTTTATAATTGTATTTTGGTTTTGCAGGTGCACTGCCCATTTTTTTACTTCAGTGCAACAACAAGGATGCCAGACTTTATGGACTTGGGAATCAAAAATGGCAGAGAGCTTGATCCTTTTGCTCATAGACCCTGATGATGTGAGGATGCTCCTGTGCATTCTTTTTCCCCTCGCTAAGTGGACTAATTTATTGTATTGAAATATTATTTCTTGTCACATATCTTCATTCATTTATTTTCTTGTGGTGCAGGCTTTGAGGCAGGTTAATAGACTAGTATTGGAACATGTTTCAAAGACTAGGGGTCTTACTCCGGGCCTTCAGTTTCTTTGCTGCAATCCAGATTCTCTCTCTGCAGTTAATCTGGGCTTGAGATATGCTATAAAGCAGGTAGGTCTCTTACAAGTAGTTGATAAAGTCAACACTAATGAACATGGAAGGGGATTTATATGGTTTATGATGAATTTTCTGAGTATAATTTAGGAACACATTTTCTGAATAATGTTTGGTTTACTTTTTTTCAATGTTGTAATTGTTTACTTCCCTCATAGTGTGGGGGTCAGGCTTGGTTTTTAGATGTAACTTTTTACTTTTATTTTCCTTTGTGGACCTCCATTTAGTATTCAACTCTCTAGTCTAAGAAGATTACCTCTTAGATGTGGTGTATGGTACCATTGATTTCTACCAGCTGTTATCAGATAACTTCTAATTAGATTTCTTAATTTTCTTCCCATACTTGACCATTGTTATCCCCCTTGTCTACAATGGTTGATGCTAGTACCGCTACCATTCTACAATTCTATTGATCCCACATTTGACATTACACTTATCTTCATACCTCCTCTCCCTTTGCACTTAGCACCTGTATCCGTCTTACTTTATTGCCATCTTTCCACCACCAAGTCTCATGCCCCTCCCTCCAGGTATCTTGCTAGCCTCTACCTCTTCGTTCATTCTTTCAGATAGAAAATGGAATCTCTTATGGAATTTTACAAGTCCTTTTCTCCATTTGTATAAACCTGTGCAGTAGATATGTAGATGTACTATTGTCTCAGATTTTCAGCCAAAAGCAGTTTTACATGATCTGCACAGGTGGATTTATAATCTGAAAAATGTTTGTCACCAATCTTTCCCTCCCTAACATCAGGCAAAAGTCTTCCCGTCACCCTGAATGTCTTCTCAAATGAGGATGGAAGGTGTTAATCTTTTTGCAGCGACAACAATGAAGATTGAAATCATATGTTTTTTGCTTGCAGTGTGGCATGGGAGGTTTGGGCCAGATTAGTTCCAGAATTGGACTTTACATCAGAAAATGTGTTCTGGGACATCCTTATTATAGGGAGATGGGGGCTACAACCATGATGCTTTTAAAGGACAAAGGAAAGGGCCAAATTCTTTGTAGTCTTGTGGGAATGTGTAATGATATTGTTCGTAGGCATGAACATGTTAGAGGGGGGAGTGTTTTAGGGATGGGACCCACTTGGATGTATCTCTTGATGGCATTTCCGTAATGAAATCTTGGATAGTCAGCAGCCTAGTGTGACCATCCATTTTACTTTCTTCAAGAAACTGCCTGGCAAAAAACTTCACTTTCAAGGTGGCCTTTTTATTTTCTTGGCAGGTGTCTTGCACTTTTCATTCATTGCATTTATGCTCCATATAGCTATTTAGCCTTTATCTTTTGTATAAAAGAGGACACTTGCATGCTAGGTGTCAATGCATGACCTTTGGGATAACTAACATTATTCAGAAGACTCTAGTCAGTACATAATACTTAATGGCATGGGTACCTTGTTTTTCTTTTTTTCAATAAAAGATATCCAAGAAATCCCCAAACCTAGAGGCGACTTAGACTTCCAAAATAATATTTCTTGACTTGTAATCTTGTCTTAAGAGTCGGATGCCAAGTATTTTGTTTGTTAATCCAACTAAATAGCCAAAACCAATATATCAATAATAGTTCTCGATCAATCTGAGAAATCAATATAGTTGGCCTATTTCTCAATTAGCTTAAGCTATTCAAAATTTAATGATTTAAGAAATTTCGAGAATTGTTATTTTGTGTAACTCGTCCTTATTCATTCAAGAAAGCCAAAAAATTTGAGGAATCCATGAAATCCAAGCAACGTTGCAAAACTCGGTACTCTATGTTCTTGAGAGCTCATTGATTAAGGAGCATACGGTCTGTGGAGGAGTAATTGGAGATTACTTTGTTGAGCTTTCTTAATATTTGAATTTAGGGGTGGGGATGGTGCAGTTGTTTTGCACCTAACTTTGGTGCAGCTGTGATTCTTAACTATTCGATCAATCCATGAAAGATGGACGCTTTAGATTGATCCACAATCTCCTTTCCGCCCTTCCCTTCTATCTCCCCTTCGGTCTCCTTCCTTTCCCCACCTGCGATTGCCTTCCTTGACCTCCCCTCCATCTCCACTTCCTTCCCATTCTAGCCACTCCTTCAACCATCTCCCCTCCTTGCGAGAGCTCACCCAATCTCCTCCCCTTTCTCTCCAGCGCCTTCCCCTCCAACAACTCATCTCCCCCTTTCGTTTCCTCCACCACTTATGAGTTGCCTACCGACCTCTACCCCTTCCTCTCCAACACATTCCCCTTTAGTGACTCTTCTCTCTTTTTTGTTGCCTCCCCCGCATGCGAGTAGCCCAGCAACCTCCCCTTTTGGCAACTCCTCTCCCCTTTTCACTGCCTCCCCCACATGTGACATCCCCACTTGACCTCCTCCCTTTCCCCTCTACCCACTTCCCCCTTCTGGCTACTCCTCTCCCCCTTCCACCACCTCCCCTACACTTGCGAGAGCCTACCTGACCTCCTCTCTTTCCTTGCTAACTTATAAGCATTCTTATTCTCTCCCCACGGCATCGTAAACACCCCCATATTTGATTAGTGCCCTAAACATCGGTGATATTGTGTATATCACCTGTGATTATTGCTAAGAAGCACCTTAATATCTGATTAATGTTCTTATTCTCTTGTGATATCATGCATATCATTGGTGATTCATGCTAAGAAGCGTCTCCATCTTTGATTGGGGCTAAAATTATTAATGATTTATGCAAAATCACCACTAATTCAAGCAAAAATCACCTCATTCACTGATTTGGGAAAAAATCACCAATGCAAAAATGGAAATGAATCGATGGTTTTCAAACATCGCCGATGATATTGGTGTGTATCACTAGTGATTCATGCTAAGAAGTACCGTAATATGATTAGTCGCCTAAACAACGGTGATATTGTGTATATCATTGGTGATTATTGCTAAGAAGCACCTCAATATCTGATTAGTGCTCGAGTCATTGGTGGTATCGTGCATATAATCAATGATTCATGCTAAGAAGCACCTCTCTCTTTCATTAAGGCAAAAATCATTGGTGATTTGCACCAAAATTACCGCTAATTTGAGCAAAAATCACCTTATACTCTGATTGAGGAAAAAATCACTAGTGTAAAATGAAAGGCACCGCTAATTTCAAGAAAATCACTGGTGTATTTCCATTTTGCATCGATGATTTTGAAATATCATTGGTGTGTTTTGATTTTGTAGTGGTGATTTTTGTGCTCCGGTTTTATTGGAAGGGCATGATATGGAATATCATTGGTGCATTTCCATTTTTCACATAGACTTGGCATGGCAATTTACATGGCAGATACAAGTCAACTCCTTTTAGCACGATCATGCAAGAAAAAAAGGAAAATGTGATGACGCCTCTTCAACCTTCTTTTCCTACCTTCTAGCTACCAAGGAGTGTAGAGGTGGAGAAGGTTATGCTTTATGTTAAAGAGTAAAAGAACATGTGATGTATCAATTTTATTATTAGAGAACTCAAATAATATAAGGGGTATTGTTCTCTTTATATAGGGATCCAATCCCAAAACGAACTAGGAAAATAATTCTCTAACAAAGATTCCAATTTTTAGGAAGTAAATTAGGATTGAATTAGTTAAGAATTTGGTTGTCTTTCTTATTGTAGTCTGTGTTATTTTTAGTAACTTAGTTGTTATATTTCCTTATTGTATCAAATCCTCTCTCTTTATAAAGAGGGGTATGGCTTGCTTATTTTAATAAGAAAAATCATTTCTTCATTTTTAACATGGTATTAGAGCCACCGATCTCTATGGCTTAGGGTTAGGTGAGAAAAAACTCTAGAGAGGGGAGGGGGGCCTTCGGTGGTGTTGTCGGCCTTCGGTAAGCCACCGGAGAGGTCCCTCCTCTCCACATCAATCTCCTCTACTCTTCTCTTCCATTGATCTTCTTCTTCTCTCCTTTTCTTAATGTTTGAACGCACTAACAACAGCTGCAATGACAATTGAAGATCATCACCACCGGCACTAACCGTTGCTTTGATCATCATCAACCTTCGCATCGTCACATAGATGGGATGCACTCTTACGCACCTAGAGTATTTTGGCTGGCTCTTGAGGCGTAGGAGCAATGGTAGCGAGGTGACCTTATGCAAGCTCGGAAAAACCAAGTCGATATGTTGGCTCGCAAGGTGGAGCAATGTCACCCATGTGGCCTTATGTGCATTCAAGAAGACCAAGCCTTGTCTTCTTCATACTCTTGTATGCGGGAGCATCGATACCTGAGTTGTAGTCGTGATTTCTCATGTACCTAGCGCCTTACACAGGACGTACATGTAGACACACAACTAATAGTTGCAGATGCAAATGCCAATTGCTTTGCCATCTATAGTTGATCTTTGACTCTTGTCTACCACTATTGCTCCTCCGATTGCCTGGATTAGGGGGGAGCCCCTCGTTTGTCGTGACTCCTGCAAGTTGGACGTTGCATGCTCCAACTGGGGGGGGGGGGGGGGGGGAGTTAGGAAATGAATTAGGATTCAAGTAGTTAAGAATTTGGTTCTCTTTTATTTTAGTTCTTGCTATTTTTAGTAACTTAGTTGTTATATTTCCTTATTGTATGTACCAAATCCTCTCTATATAAAGAGGAGTATGATTTGCTTATTTCAATAAGGAAAATCCTTCATTCTTAACATAAATCTTTGACAACTTTCCTAAATTGATAGTCCTAAACTAAATAAGGAAAATAATTAACTTGACTTACAAGACTCCTAGACTTAGAACTAAGCACCTAACAAACTTGGCAAGTGACTCTTGCCAACAATGCCATGCCGTGCCCCCGTGTGGCTTGGCGTGAACTCTTAACACTCTAAAAAGAAGAATTCTCATCACAATGTTGTGATTTCTCATAATATCAACACTAAGGGAATGCAAGATAAGCAACATTTATAATGTCAATATAGAAGCAAATTGTTCGCTAACATAATGTCAAATGCTCGCACATCATAATTGCCCTATGTCAAAATGATTGTCAATTGAAAATAATAAATAGTCATACGAAACTAATACTTATTTGCATTTACTAAAAAATGTAGTACATGTGGTGCCTTTTGAGGGGAATTGATGAATCTTTTTTAAAATAGCATCAACCGAGCATTTCAACATTTTCTCCCATCATTATTGTCGATTTGGACAAACTATCAGCAGAATGTGCATTTTCAAACATCCTTGGAAATCATTGTCAGCTTTTCTTTAGGGTGGTTAAGTAGCATTTTCCTTTGGTGGGATGGTGGCCAAACTTCAAGATGTTTGGCATCTAGAAATTGATGTACCTTGGTTGTTCCTCAGATCATCCATGGCCACCTCAAGGTACTATACAATCACATGGGTAGTATAGGGCATCTGCAGAGAAGTTAGAATTTAAAGAATTAGAATTGTAACAACTAATCTACCATGGCAAAATTTTTAACATAGGATCTTCTCCCTAAAGATCACCTCATTTCTTCTCTGCTAAACACCCTACAAGACTGCTAGGACCTTTTCTTCCATTTCTTCCCAAGTGGAGTTATGGGGATCTATTTTGTAATTGCTGATGTAATTCTTTTTTATGGAATGAAATGAATGTAAGTGGTTATCACTTGGATAATTACCCTTTGGCTTAAAAAAAAAAAACTAATCTACCAAGGCATTGTGTAAATAGACAAAAGCTCTTATTTGGATAAATATTCCTTAAGGAAAATGAAAAAACATGTGGTGAAAATATGAGTTTACCAAATATTTTTTTCTGAGTGCAAATGTAGCTTCTTGCTATATGCCAAATAAAATAAAACGTGGTTTGTTGTCGTTTACTTTTGAGTTTGAAAAATTGCTAAAGAAGTCTATAATAATGGAGAAATTCTAGGCCCTACCAGTGGGCTGTTGATGAAGAAGGCTTAGGGATGTAGACGGGTCAGATTCGGGTCGGGTTTGGTTAAACTAATACCTATACTCATTTACGAAATTCATGCCCATATTCTACTCATTTATTTATCAGTCATAAAAATCTAAACCCATACCTATAACCATCTACCCATCGGGTATCCATTTACCCATTGGGTATTTATTTATAAATTGATCTTATAATCAAATTATGTCTTAATTAGAGTTAAAGAAGGAAAAAAATCTATAACATGATTAAATAATTATTTATTTTTAACAAACCTAAAACATAGGAGCTCGTGCTACTCTAATTTTATTGATCCCCAATAAAATTATTAACAAAAGAGCCCTTTAAGGAGAATATATAAAAAACAAAAAATAAACAAATACATAAAAAGATAAAATACAAGTACATTTCAAAAAAAAAGATTTCAATCTCCAAAATAAATGTTCAATGGAAGTGTCAGAAGCACTCCCAACCTTCAAAATCATGAAAGGAATCATGAGGAAGATTAGGGTTCGGGGAATGGGGAATTTAGGGTGCGACTTATATATCTTGGGTAAATGGGGATTTTATTCGGGTACTTGGGTTGGGTAATCAGGTATAGATTCATACCCATACCTATACCCAAACTTGGTCGGGTTTTTTGGATGAAACCCATAGCCGAATCCAGTCGGGTTCGGGTTGGGTTTTACCCATTCTTTTCAGGTTAGGTTTAGGTCAGGTTTATCGAAACTTGCATTCCTAAGAGGGTACATCGTTTGGATATTGAAGAATTTTGAAACCTTAAAAATTTGGGTTTGAGAGTGGGATATGTACATTCGATTGAGAATATTTGATGCTATAGTGAAAGGAAATGGGACTGAAAGATATACATGTGAAAGATGTTTGGATTGTACAAATGCTATATATATATATATTCTTTTACTTTTGTAGTCACCGTGGTGGGCACAATTGTAAATGGTTAACCCAAGCCCTTGTGTTTCTTCCAAAAAAAAGTAGAATATGTACAAGTAGAAAGAACATTAGTTGCTAGCAAGGTTTTAAAAAACGCGAGGTGGTATCGAGGTGGTTTGCCTCCATCGAGGCGAGGCGTAAGCCTTGAGGCGGTCGAGGCATAAGCCTCAGGATTTGCATAAAAAATATAGAAAAATGACCTAAACCTAAGAAATAAATAAAGCTATCAAAGTCAAATGACCTAAATAGGTCATTTTGTTGCCTCTACTTAAAGTTGCCAATGGTACTGAGTCTTATCGTAACCTAGATAACAACATTACTAGACCAACATATAATTCACTAAAAAATTCAAAATCCTAACAACCAAGCCCTACTAAGATCCAAACTTTCCCCTCTAACCCTAAAGCACACCTCAAAACTCATCCTAAAGATATGTGACAATGATGAAACACAATCAAGTAAAAAAAAAAAATAACGTAACTCTGATACAATAATACATGGTTTAACGGCAATAAACCAACGAAACCTTAAGCACCTCTGCGCATCACCTTTGATACAAAGAGCATTACCTCTGCAGTAAACTGTAAACCAACTCTCCTAAACCCTAAGCAAAACAACCATCTCAAACTAACCTGGACCACTGACGATGCTCCTCCTCCGACGACAACGCAGCGGCAGCAGCTGGTAACTGGTGATGCTCCTCCTCTGACGATGCTGTTGCAGCAGCTACACCACTGACGATGCTCCTCCTCCGACGACGCTGCAACAGCAACTGGTAATCGTTGATGCTCCTCCGATGACACAGCAGTAGCAGTTGGTAATCGGCGATGCTCCTCCTCCTCCTCCGATGATGTAGCAACAGCTGCACCACCGCTTGAAGCAATCTCTGCAAGGTCTCAGTTGCACCACTGCCTCATTCTTGCCTAAACAGTTGAGGCGGCGTCTCATGTGGGCCTCACCGCCTCGACTGCCTCAGACCGCCTCGATTCAACTGAGGTGCACGCCTCTGGTATGCAGCCTGAGGCTACCGCCTCGAGGCTATTTGCGGTCGTCTTGCCTCGAGGCGCACACCTATATAGCCTCAAGGTACGCTTTTTAAAACCATGGTTGCTAGAACAAATTAGGGTGGAGCAACTGGGAACCTCTATCATACCCTTCTTGAGGCTTTATCAAACATGTCTTTGGTTTTTTATTAATGAAAACTTCTGTTGCACCACTTCATTGAAGAGATCCGTTGTCCAAGAAGCCCATGATTGTTCTGTGGGCTTCACAAGAAAGGGCAATCTAGGGAATCATATGCCTTTTCAAAATATACTTTTTAGAGAAATGGCATCTTACTATTCTTTTTCTAAAACTGATGATATCCATTGCCAAGACCATGCTGCCAACTAGATGTCTAATTGGTATAAGTGCTGGTTGTAATCTTCCTAATTTGTTAGTGAACGCCTTAGCAATTATATGGTAAACCACATTAGGGAGAGGGATTACTCTATAGTCGTTTGGTACTATCTTCTTCGAAAGAAGAAAAAGAAGAGACTTACAGACATTTCCAACTTTGAATTCCCAAATAATCTCCATTATGTTTTGCCCATTATTGAACAGATGTCGTTACATGGAACTCTCAGGTCATCTCCATCACTACCTGCCCAATTGCTAATAGGAACTCCTTGAAGAATAGGTAGGAAGTCATTTGGACATGGGACTCCCTTCGCATTAAGACCAGTCAACACTTCCTTGACCTTCAACTTTGTGAAAGGATGCTCCAATCAAACAACCTAGCAGACAGAAAGCCTGGTTGCATCCCTACTATTCTCCAAGAATTGGTTTGTTTCTTCCTATTGAAGTTGTGAAAATGCCCTGCCAAAGCGCAACCAATTTCTTATAGCCCAGCCCCTTCCTTGCCTTGCAGTGTAGTTCTTTGGATGAAGTTCTTTTGGCAACATTCATTAGTTATCTTGTGAAAAAAAAAGAGTATTTGCATTCCATCAACAAAGTTGTTTGGAACTCTACCTGCATTCCACCTTTGCTTTCGTAATCAAACACTAGTGCCATTAAGGTGCTCACCTAAGCATGTCTAGGCACCAAGTTGTTGCAAGGCCCTAGCACTTGGCTAATCCTTATGCAAGGCGGTTTACCTCAACATTGCCTAGGTGAGTGTCTAGACCAGGGCTCCAAGTGCTCTAAGCAAGTGCCTAAGTCAAACGTGAAGCTTTTTGACTTCTAAACTGCTTGTATGATTTTTGAATGTCTTTTACTAATTATTGAGTGCTCTTTTTTGGTTACAAGCACACACATGCATGCATACACATGTATATACATATACATGCATATATTTAGATATAGATATAAGTATGTATGCATAGTACATATGTGCAGACCCAATCCGTTTTTGGTTTGCAACATGCTACATGCACATGTATACACATGCAGCATACAAACATAAACATCCATTCTGTTGGTATAGATCCACGTATATGCATACATTTGCAATTGTATATAAATGTGTAAGCATATGCATGCATGTGTACATGCTTGTATACTGTGTATGTGTTTGTCTAAGTATTCATATAGCGTATGCATGTATGCACAATGTTTCAACTTGTCATTACTATATGTATACGTGCATGCATGTGTATGTATGTATATATGTATGTGTGTATATATAATATAGATATATTATGAATCTTTTAGTATCCTGCTTATCTAGTGTGAGTGCCTAGATGTGTACCTAGTGCCTCAGGCGCTTTGGACCCTTGTCACCTTTTGGTGCCTATTACCTTTGATAATGCTATTCGACACATCTTGTTGCCTTCTATGCTCAGCCACCTTGTCTTCACGTGGTTCATGGGTGCACTTCAGCTTATCATTGCTTTGATTACTTCTAGAACTTCTATGTGCTCTTTTCTTTTTTCAAACATTATTTTTTGAAATCAACAAGAACACCCTTAAGACCTTGCAATTGTTTTGCCAAAGTTGCTATTGCTAATCCACCCAGAGGCAAGGGTACTTGCTACTTCACCATTTATCTAAAGCCTGATCTACCAACCAATGTCCAAGGGCTTTCCAATGTAAAATAAAATGGCCTATGCCCCTCTCGTGTGCGTGTGCGCGCGCGTGTGTGTGGGGGGGTCTAGAATAGAGTTGTGTGTTTTGAAATGACCCTAGTCTACACTTCCACCAAGGATAGTGAGGAAGCCTCTGCCAAGTCAATCGAATAAATTAAACAATCAATCTTAGACCTCGTGGTTGTAGAAGCAGTACTTCCCTAGGTAAAATGACATTTGAAAGGTCCCATTGGTTGTAGGTCAGAATTTGATAGAAACTACTCAAAATCTTTTAAACCTACATATCATTGCCTCCACCATTGTATTTGTCTT
Organism: Thalassia testudinum; assembly: GCA_037157565.1. NCBI lineage: Eukaryota > Viridiplantae > Streptophyta > Magnoliopsida > Alismatales > Hydrocharitaceae > Thalassia > Thalassia testudinum. Next base: position 156,733,503 of record JAZHRO010000031.1, read on the forward strand.
CCATGTCCAAGGCAAAGTTAGAGTCACTCTAAAGATTAAGGGAACATGGCTGTATCATGCAGCTAGTTGCCTGAATTCTACCCAAAGCACCTGCTTGGCTTCTACATTTGAAGGTCATAAACACAAACAATGGCCAACTGTAACCCATCCTCCCTTCTCTTCAGAAGTATTGGCACCATGTGGAAACTTAATCACTCCCTTATCAAATAAAATCCCCCTTCCAAGCTATAAGTAATTGTCCAGACCTTTTCATTGCCCCAACTTGAATAGACCAAGTCAATCTAGATTTTCCTGCAAGCTTGTAATCATCATCACCACATCTTCAACTTCTTTTTTTCTGAGAAGACTGAATCTCCAACTTCGTCTGCTATAACAGCATCACATCTATCTTCTAATTCCTCAACTATCCTCCCAGAACCCTCCTCTTGTCCTAAAGGCCCTTGATGTTTTAAGTCAATATCTTCATTTATCAATACATAAACCCCCTCTTGATCTTAATCTCTTTCAATAAGCCAATACCTTTCGCCAATCTTCCCACTTGGTGTTCCTTCTTAGTTGTGATCTCTACGATCAGTTCATCTCCATTAGATTCAGACAACATCCTTGACTTATGTGACCAGTGGGATGCCCTTATGGCATCTTCTTAGTAGAAGCCATTGCTACCCAGAAGCTTGTGGCAACCGAAGTTGAAGCCCACACTACTTGGTCCTAGACCCACGGAATTTAGGCTTCCTAACCCACTATAGCTTTGATCCAAACCCCTAATCTTTGGATCCAAAAATTGGATTTGAACTAGACAATGAAGAAATATTGGAAGCATCTCCAATATCTAGTGCACGTGGGGAAGTGGAATAGGCTTTGACCACCTTACCTTTCCTAAATTCCCTTTTTTAAGTGGAACAAAGAATCCTATTTGGAACAACAATTATTGTCATTTTGAGGAGTCCAATTGTCAATTGATCGAGTGAGGTGAAACTGCGTGAAATGAAGTGAAGTGAAGCGGAGTGAAACCAAGCGAAACATGCGAAGTGTAGCACAGTGAAACGAAGTGGAGGGAGGCTCATCTCCTTCACATCTGACTCACTCATCTTTGTTCTCTACATCCTAGGACTTGTGCAATCGACTTGCAGGCTTGCTGCTCCACTACCTTACCTTGTTACAGCTTGCACCTATGAAGTGAAGCAGGCTCGCTTGGTGGCATGCAGTTGAACTCAATGGTATGAGATTTTCTCCTTTTCATAATTTCAATTTGTGAAATGCTAAATATGCCTTTCCTCCTTTAAAATCCAGCAAGCCTCTAGTCTCATTGCCATCTTCTTTGACCACCATGATGGAACAATCTCAAGTGCTCTGGATGCAAGGCTGATAGAAAGATGACAAACAGCCCCCATCAAGGCTGCAATTGATTTGGAACCACATTCAGAGATGGAACCTTTGACCAAAAGTTGAATCCCATCGAGGCCTCACCCCAATAGAAGTCCATCATGCGACTTGAGCATCCCAAATGAGGAGACAATCAACTCCACAGCTTTCAGATGCAAAAGTCATCATAGTATGTGCCAGATCACATGCTTTATGACCAGCTACAACGATGCAATGCAAGGACCTTCAAATATGTACATTGCCACCACTTGACCATTCTTTGCCCCATGGGAAAACCTTTAAATGAGTGGGCATTCCTTAGGTGCTCATTAGGAACATGAAGAAGAAACTTCAACACAACCATCTTAGAAATACATCTTCTCTAGGGGAACCGATCTCTAAGCACTAGTGATCAAAATGCCGTCGGCATGTCGGCGAAATAAAGGTTCTTGGTAGGCACCCATATTTTTTTTTGAAAAGGGAAAGGGTGGGGGGAAAAAGTTACAACAGGGTCATATCCTTGACTTTCAAAACTCCACCTGGGACATGATGGGATTAAAAAAGTTCTCAACATAGGGTGTCTCTCCCCCAAAAAGCACTCCATGCCTGCCCAACCAAACATCCTACAACATCGCCAAAACTTTCGCGCGGTCACTCTTGGACCAAAAAGCAGTGTGGCCCACATGAGCACTCCCTTTGCGGAAAGACGACCAAAAGCTAGGCTCATCCCATGGAACAACCCAGTCAATCCCCATATTCTTCCACACCTGCTCCACAAAAGGACACTGGAAGAAGAGGTGCTTTATGTCCTCCGCATCACCACATAAAGATAACTCATATCATCCATCTGAGTTCACCTCGCTTGCCACTTCTTTGTCATTATCCTCTCCCTTCTCACCAGCCACACAAAAATCTTTATCTTTAGCGGGTACTCCGCCTCCCAGATCAACCTGCAATCTCTCCAAAGGTCTATGTCTGCGCCAGCTCCACTGCCATTCAATCTGCGGAAGACCTTTGCCACTGAGAACTCGCCTTCATCCCAGTTGTATGTGCCCCCCTCCTCTGGCTCCCAACCTTCCAGCTCCTGTAGCAGCCTCTGTAGATCCAAACATCTCTGGTCTGACAGACCTCTCCGAAAGATAAGACATCAGACCCCAGACCAACAGTCTCTAACCAGGGCTGATGGGCTCCCCACACACCTAAAGAGATGAGGAAACCTGTCTTTTATGGGCATACCAACTCCCTTGCCAGTCATCCAGCCAGAATCTGAAGGCGTCACCCTTACTCAACATAGGAGTGAAGGAGCGCACCTCGCTCGTCGCATCCGCCAGTTCTTTGAGAAAGAAAGATGACCCTAGAGGCGGTGACTCCAAAGGCTCCCAAGATGCAAAGGAGCCATAGCAGCTGCACATGATATCGCCAAACATGCCATGTTCTCGACCCATAAGCCTAGCAATCTACTTCGTGAGAAGGCTAGTGTTAACCTTCCCTACCTCTCTGACCCCCAGGCCCCCCTCCTGCACCGACCTACATATCTCCTCCCAGGCCACCAACCTCTCCCCTCTCCCCGTTTCTCCCACATTGGACCAGAAGAAGCCATGCATTAGCTTGGAAATCTTCTTTTCTGCCTGCTTTGGCGTCCAAAATACAGACATGAAGTAAGAAGGAATGGATGTCAGAATAGCCTTCACTAGAACAAGCCTCCCTCCCCTGGATAATAATCTGGCTGACCACTCTGCCAGCCTCTGCTCCACCTTCTCTAGCAACGGTAGCCACTCACAAAATCTAAGCCTCTTGTCCGACAAAGGATGACCCAGGTAGACCAGCGACAAGGATTCGACCTCTGTCGCAAGCGCTCCACCCACCAGCTCCGCTTCCTCGCCCACCATGTTAAATGGAACAAACGTCGACTTCTGGTAATTGATATGTAATCAAGACGTCCAAAAAGCTCCAGTATGATCCTCATCCTTCTAGCTGATGTGGCGTTGTGCGTGTGTTAAGGAGTGTCGTTATAGTCGCACTTGCAACGTCGGTTTTAAAATAATTAAACGGAGGTGAGTTCGAGTGTCGGTCTCAGGGAGGCGTGGAAATCGGATTTTTGCTTATCCCTTGTCATGGAAAGTGTGGAGTTTTGCTTGCGAATGATGCAGTTTTGAAAAGCGAGAGAGAGATAGAGGGAGATAGAAGGTTTAGGGTTAGAAAGCTCTTTGTTTTGATCGTGCGACTTGAACAGAAATTAAAATGGCAATTGAACGGAAAATAACTTCATTAAACATGCACTCGTAGTTCATAACTTACAACATTAAATACATGCTTCAACAAAAGTAATAAAAAGCTTAAAAGAGAGAGAGAGTGTGTGGAGAGCGACGAGGCAGCCACGGCGGTGGAGGAGGCTTCGTCGGCGGCTTGTCGTCTTCGGCGATTACAAGAGTACCTAAAGCTAGCTAAGAGAGGGGTAGAGTAGTTGCAAAGGGGAGTGCATACCTTGAATGGTGGTTGGAGGGGGTTTAAATAGAGTTAAGGGCTTCCTAAGAGAAGGGGCTTTAGCGACATCCAGAGCGTCGCTAAAACCGCTTCCAAAAGCGTCGGTGAAGCCCTCTCGCCGTTGGTCAGCCGCCCGCCTCGTTCCTTCTCCTCGCGCGATCCGCGGCCGCTGAACTTTGATCGGACGGCTGAGAGTCTTCCTCGCCTGTGCTGGGATCGCGCCTCGGGCGCGTGTGTGCGCGCTCGTCTCCGCCCAACGTGCGCGTGCGCGTGGACGCTCGTGAGCTGCGGTCGCGCCACGTGGCAAGATCCTGACCGCCCGCTGCTGATTGGGCGGCCCAATTTCTCCGTGCCCGTCGCCCGTCTTCAAATCCCACTCCGCGCGGCTTGAACACACGTCGCGTGGGTGCGGGTGTGTGCGCTCACCGTTGCACCACGCCCGCGCTTTGTCGCGGCGACCGCGGGCGGGCTGAAGGCGCGGCGAGCGTGGGGGTGGGGCTGACGTGGCGTAATCTGGGTCGTTGATCTCCAGATCAACGGTCAGAACTTCTTGGGCCCATTGTAGGAGCTTCGGATGTCGGATTTGGCCGATCGTAAGTCCGTTGGACTCCGTTCGTCGTTCTGAATCCATCCGTGCGGTCCGATTGCTCATCTGAGGCCTACTTTGACAAATGCTTATACAAATGGCCATTAATGCAGTTTATAAGCAATCTTGGTACATGATGCATGCAATGCTCCTATTCTACTTATGTTGTACCTTTTATTCTAAAGATGGGCCATATTCAACATAATTATCACCCCTTGTGTAGTGTTATCATACCCCCATGCTTACTCTTTGCTAGTCCCTAGCAAGGTTTATTCTAGTCTTTATTTCCTTGCAGAATTCAAGAAGTAATTGCTTAGGCACTTCGTTACTTGTCAATAAGAGGAAATATACGCAGATCTTAATCTACAAAGACTAAGCAGCACCCGGGTGTCTGCCAAAATACGAATCGCCCGAACCCTTGCTTTAATGTATATATAACTATACATATGTATACGTATATATTTTTTTTAGAATTTTTTTTCGGAATTCAGTGCAGGTTGGTAACTTTTTACGGCTACCCAATCAACTCAAAACTCGGTCAAAACCCTAAATGCTAAGCATCTTGGTGTGAATGTTGTGATAGACTCCCTTAACGGTAATTGAGACAGACTTCGAGTTTCTACGCCTCTAGGTGACCGGAAAAGAAAATAAATTTTGCCTGAAGGTGTATTTGTTCGATTGGTAGCTTTCTCCCTACATTTGTTTTAATTGGGGTCAATACAAGGATTTTTTCAGTGTATATCTCCCCGGCTTGTACTACTTCCCCGCTTCTTCCTTAGATGTTTTGGTCTTTTTTGTACAATTATTGAGTTGGGCTCTGGATAACCGACTAATGGGCTGTTACCCACAACAACTTACCAGCCATACCACCCTAGAGAGTTCATTAGCTACGCAATTTCTGTCAAAATCTCCGAGAAGTGAGTGTGCAAAAATGTGTGCAGATGCTTAGACTCAATTTTCCTGAGTTAGAGGGTGAGTTGATAAGTCGTATACTTATTACCTTATTTAGTAGGTGGATTAGAATAGCTTAAGGTTGCAAGGATTCGCAGTTAAATCCATATTTTAGCGTACACCAGGGCTGATTAAGCCTGTTGGCCTGAAAAGTCTAAGTGTTTAAGTTCTTTGTATATTATTTCCTACTATTGACAAGTTTCTAATGCTTAAGTTTTCTTCCTAAATTCATTTTTTTTTTTAAATTAATTTATTCGTTCTGACTGATTAATTGAGCTCAGGATTATGCAATTTACCACCCCCATGCTTAAGTTGGACAATGTCCTCATTAGCAGATACATGGATGCAAAAGGGTTCAAAAAGATAGTACCTGAGTGACGTAAATTACTAGATTAGTCTGAATCCTCTAAGTTACCTCCCAAGAAGCGCTGAGTTTAACGCCTCCAGCCGGGCGCTGCACAAACAGGAATGGCTTGGGTCAAGGAGGTATGTACAAAATCAACCAGACCCAAAATCAGAAGTCCACAGATGTGAACAAGGTTGTGGTGGAGTCCCGTTCCTAAGGGGCGGGAATTCTGTATCATGCATGCCCGTGTCCTGCGGGCATGCAAACAAGTTGATGTGGACGAACGCACCCCAAATATGACATGCCAAACACTAAAGATGTAGGTTTTATACTCAGCCTGCTTCCCCATAAGATTGTAATCTATCAAAAGTGTATCAATTCCAGTGCATTCGGGTTGTGGGATCTTTATTCTGGTAGGGCAGGTAATAAAGTTAAGAGTTTCATAATGAGCCCTACAATCAAGTATGAAGCCTCTCTCCAAAGACGAATCTATCTCTTCCGCAACTATGGTTTCATTGCTCATTCCCTTCAAGCCCTTGATCTCAAGAATATTTTCTACAACCTCCTTTGTACCAGATTCACTGTTTGGGGTTGCATTAGAGGTAGGGTCAATTTCATCCTTTAGATCATATTCTCTCTCGCCCCTCCTTCAAATTTGTGATGGGGGTTCCAACCGATTCATAATCTATTTCTTTGAAATTGTAACTTCATTCCCCATTTTCGATGTTGGTTGCTGTTCCCATCGAATTGCTTCTCTTGGGCCGATTAGATTCGGATTCCAAGGCATCTCCCCTCACATTCTCAGTTTCCTCCTGATGTTTGTCCTCAATGCTCCCCAAATTGTGTTCTAAGGAATCCTTACTGTCCTTATCCACTGAGCTGTCCAACTCCTGAGGGGTATCAATGGTGGACTGAACCAAATCAGGATGACTGGGTGTAGTCCAATTGATCATGGTAGGTCCTTGCTTTATGAATTCCATGAATGGCGTTGTGTGCAACAGCTTTCTCTGGCCTTCTTCCCCCAATTGCTGGAACAAATCCATCATGGCCTGTTGCCTTTTAACCAATTCTTGATTCTGTCTGTGTAGTTCTAACTGGAGGTTATCAAGAATTGACATGGTGTCATTTGGTGTCCTTTGGATTTCCTCCTTGGAATCCAGGTTAAGAGAGTATGGTTGAGGTTGTGGATCAGAACCCATACTGGTGTTTAGGTTCTTGGGTGGGTCCTCTATTCTATCATGTTCATGGTCCAGTTCTTCAAGAGGAACCATTCTCTGTTTGGTCCTACTCCAGAATAGTTGAGGTTCTAAGTTCTCCTCCCAGTCAGATTCTTCATCAGGGGACCAAATCAAAGGTTGATGATCCTGGACTTGCCTAGACTTCTGATCATTTTCTGATTTCCATTTGTCTAGAACTCCTTCTAATCCAAAGGTCAAGTAGGAAAGGTTGTTGAATTCATATGACCTTTCTTGGTTATTATCCTGGGAAGGGTAGGGTTCTTGGTGTTCTCCTAAAGTGTAGGTCCTATCAAAGTAGAGCGGGTCGGACCTAAATAAGGAGGCATCGTGAGGAGAATCGAGATATGGAGCTCTACGATTTGAATCGTACCCTTGGGTAGCTATGTTGGGTGTATTCCAATAGGAGGTTGGTGCGATTTGGTCATAGTTGGGCCAAGAGGGATATTCAAGGTTGTATCCCCAACTTGGTGGTTGGTTAGCCTAAGTAGGTTGTGGGTATGGTCCACTTGGGTTAGCATACAAATCCTGTTGGGGGTAGTTTGGGTAAGATGGATAGGCATTGAAATCCATGGTTTGGAAGAAATGGAGGGATGCGGGAAGAACAGATGAGAGAGTTGTGTACTCAACCAAGCAAACAAGCTTAGTCCTTATGGTGTATTCCTTAGGAGACCTAGAAATCTCACAAAGGTTGATTAAGTCCGTAAGCACTGGACTCCCCTTCCCAAGGCTAATCTGGCCAGGTTGATTACGAGGGGATTGCAGGGAAGGTTCTTCCTTTGGCTTGCGCCTCCGGTTCCGTGGACCCCACAACCGCGGTCGTTTGACACTGCCCCGCAGCTAGTCACCAGATTCTACCAAGGGAATGAAAGCTAAGTGCCTAGCGAACAAAACCTCACCTTTTGAGACTTAACTCAGTCCTACCTAGGGCACGTCTACTCAGTTTTAAAGGGTTAGGATAGTGCTTGTGCTTAGGGTGATGTGATGAGGCGTTGATTGGGGTGATGCCTCTTAATTTTTCACTTTTCAAGGTGTGTGCTTCTAGCAAAACATGGTTTTCAAGTAAGGATTTGTTAAGATGTGGTGTCTTTTAGTGTTTCATCCTTTAGTACTTTTTAGGGTTGACGTGTCTTAATGCTTTCAACGAAGTTTCAGTAGGCACGTCAAGTTCTGCACACAATTCGATGAAAGTAGATTTCCTTTTTATTCTGTAGAGGCTCTAAAACCCTAGTGTACTCATCGTAATGATCATGCAGCTTTTGTTAGATGAGTCGATTTTAGGGTTGAGTGGTGCGGTTCAGGTCAACTCATGGTGGCTTCGCAAACACTACTCAAGAAAAGAAAAGAACACTCCAAGAATTTATTCAGAATGTTAGAGTGTACATTTTTTTTTGTGGGGTGATGTGTTAAGGATGTGGGTCAAGCAATCATACACCACGCAAATTTTTTTCAGTTTTTACAATTTTTTTTTAGTTTTTTCACGCAAGCAAACAATGAGAGAGATTACTCACTATCGGTCCTTGTAGCGCCTATTCCCTTTCTACCGTCGTGGGATGCGTCGCTTCGCCGTCCACGCGTCGAATTCCTGCAACCATCAAGTAAAAAGTAAAATAGAGCATTAGACGATGTGAGGATAAATGTGGAATGGAGGTGATAAAATAAATCCGTTGCCTCCTCGGCAACGGCGCCAAAAATTGACGTGGCGTTGTGCGTGTGTTAAGGAGTGTCGTTATAGTCGCACTTGCAACGTCGATTTTAAAATAATTAAACGGAGGTGAGTCCGAATGTCGGTCTCAGGGAGGCGTGGAAATCGGATTTTTCCTTATCACTTGTCACGGAAAGTGCGGAGTTTTGCCTGCGAAAGATGCGATTTTGAAAAGCGAGAGAGAGATAGAGGGAGAGAGAAGGTTTTGGGTTAGAAAGCTCTTTGTTTTGATCGTGCGATTTGAACAGAAATTAAAATGGCAATTGAACGGAAAATAACTTCATTAAACATGCACTGGTAGTTCATAACTTACAACATTAAATACATGCTTCAACAAAAGTAGTAAAAAGCTTAAGAGAGAGAGAGAGAGTGTGTGGAGAGCGACGAGGTGGCCACGGCGGTGGAGGAGGCTCCGTCGGCGGCTCATCGTCTTCGGCGATTACAAGAGTGCCTAAAGCTAGCTAAGAGAGGGGTGGAGTAGTTGCAAGGGGGAGTGCATGCCTTAAATGGTGCTTGTAGGGGGTTTGAATAGAGTTAAGGGCTTCCTAAAAGAAGAAGGGGCTTTAGTGACATCTAGAGCGTCTCTAAAATCGCTTCCAAAAGCGTCGGTGAAGCCCTCTGGCAGCTGGTCAGCTGCCCACCTTGTTCCTTGTCCTCGCGCGATCCGCGGCTGCTGAACGAGAGCTGTCCGATCTTGAGTCTTCCTCTCCTGCGCTGGGATTGCGCCTTAGGCGCGCGTGCGTCTCCGCCCGGCGTGCGCGCGCGCGTGGATGCTCATGAGCCGCGGTCGCGCCGCGTGGCAAGATCTCGGTCGCCCGCTGCTGATCGGGCGGCCTAATTTCTCCGCGCCCGTCGCTCGTCTTCAAATCCCACTCTGCGCGGCTCGAACACGCGTCGCCTGGGTGCGGGCGTGCGCGCTCATCGTTGCGCCACGCTCGCGCTTTGTTGCGGCGACCGCGGGCGGGCGCGCAGATCTCGGCTAGCTGAAGGCGCGGCGAGCGTGGGGGCAGGGCTGACGTGGCGCAATCTAGGCCGTTGATCTCCAGATCAACGGTCAGAACTTCTTGGGCGCATTGTAGGAGCTTCGGATGTCGGATTTGGCCGATCTTGAGTCCGTTGGACTCCGTTCGTCATTCTGAATCCATCCGTGCGGTCCGATTGCTCATCTGAGTCCTGCTTTGACAAATGCTTACACAAATGGCCATTAATGCAGTTTGTAAGCAATCTTGGTACATGATGCATGCAATGCTCTTATTCTACTTATGTTGTTCCTTTTATTCTAAAGATGGGCCATATTCAACATAATTATCACCCCCTTGTGTAGTATTATCACTAGCCTCTAGCCTCCCACCTTCAACCAGAAGGAGGGTATCATCAGCATATTGTAGAATAGTAATCTAATGGTTCTCTCCAGCCTAAAAATTGGATATTAGATCACTCTTACACACCCTATTTGTTGCCCTCGCCAAAGCGTCCATTGCCAGCACAAAAGGCATAGGGGCTAGGGGCACCCCTGTTTGACACCTCTCCTAGGCTGCACCCATCCACCCGTCGGGTTCCCATTGACCAAGACCAAGAATGATGTCGTCGTCACACATCGCTTCATCCAGTCAATCCACCTTGAAGGGAAGCCTCTTCTCAACAGAGAAACCCAAAGGAAATCCCATTGTACTGAGTAATATGCCTTGCTGAAATCCACCTTCCAAAGAAATGCCTGCTTCTTCTCCCTCTTCCAAGCAGCCAACACGTCCATAGCAATGACAAACTCATCCAAAATACCCCTTCCTGGTATATAAGCTGTCTGCACAGGTGACACCAGGTCTCCAAGGATACCTCTAAGCCTGTTCACCGACACCTTGGCTACAATAAGGTAGACAGCATTTGAGAGCACAATCGATCGGAAGTCCAGAATCTCCTCGGCTCCATCTTTCTTAGGCAGCAAGAACATGTAGAATCTGTTTCGCCTATTAAAAAGCCCTATTTCCTTCTGCGAACTCCACCATCTCCATCACATCTGCTTCCATTAGCGTCCATAATTCCCTGAAGAGAAAGATCGGGAAACCATCTTGCCCATGGTTGCCATCCACATTTAGAATCCACACTGCTTGCCTCACCTTGTCCTCCGAAAAGCTGGTCGTAAGACATTCTGCCTGAGTCTCAGAGACCTGACATATATCTTCCCCCCTCTAGCTTCAATCACATCTGTTGTGTCTGCTTGTGAAGTCTCTAAAGAAGTCTGCCGCAGCCTTCTCCACCTCCTCCCTTCTTGTAAATTCCTCCCCATGTATGACCATCCTTTCTATTCAGTTCCCCCTCCTAGCAGATGCCATTGGTAGAAGAATCTGGTGTTTGAGTCACCTTCCCTGAGCCACTTCTGTCGCGATCTCGTTTTCCATTCTATCTCAACTTTTTTTGTTGTCCTCCTGCACCACACGTGACATCTTCCTGGTGTCCCTATCCTCAACTGAGATAGTGGCTTGATCTTCCTGTCTGTCTATCCTGGTGAGTAACTGCAAGGCCTCTGTCTTCCTGGCTTTCCTGGCTGTTCGGACCTCTTTCCTGAACATCCTGAGGTGATCCTGTAACAAGGACAACTTTTTTCCTAGTTGCGACGTAGCTGATCCTTTCACCACGAAAGACCTTCATTTCTCCTCCACCATTCCCTGAAACCCCTTCTCTAGCAGCCAAGACTTGTCAAATTTGAAATACGTACCAAAATGAACCCCTTCATTAGGTCGCCATACCGGGGGGGTATGGTCAGAGAAAGGCCTCTCCAGGGGGGACACCTCTGCCACTGGGAAAGATTCCGCCAGTTCTACATTGGCCAAGAACCTATCAATCCTGGACATTTGACCGCAGTTTTTTTTCCATGTGTATGCGTAGGAAGACGGGCACATATCAATAAGGCCATGAGTGGCTACAAAGTCAACAAACTTGTCGAACCTGGGGTCCTGTCTCCCTCGCCCCCTGGCCTATCCTCCAATCGCAGAGTTATGTTGAAATCTCCCCCAACCAGCCAAGGCCATCCTTGGCACCCTGTTGCTACTGACATGAGCTCCTCCCACATCACCCCTCTGGCCTGAGAATCTGTCCGTCTGTAGACCCCCGTGACCAACATTCTGGCCCCTTCTACCCTTCACAGCAACTTCGCCGAGATAACATGCTCCCCTTCGAAACATTCTTCCAAAGAAAAAATGTCTTCTCTCCATCCCAATATCTGTCCCCCAAAGCGGCCAGCCGCTCCCACATAGCGAAACCCTCCCATCCACGACCCGCCAACCTCCCTCCACGTCCTAGCATCACATTCAACCAGTTTCGACTCCTGCCGTAAAACCACATCCACTTTCCATTGTCGAATGTACTGCCCTAATGTCCTCCTTGACGGGTCATTTAGACCCCGTACGTTCCATGTAAGCACTCCGTTCATGAGGGAACGGCAGATGACTCCCCCATTTGCAAACGGAAGCCACAGGCTTCTACAGTTCGGATGACCTCCTCATCCTTAACGTTCAGAGTTGCTGTCTTTGTGGCCTTGGCATGAGTGCTACGACTATCGACCACCACCCTCCGTCCCCAAGTAGAACCTCGGTAACTCCACTTCCTTTTGTATCTCAGAGCACCGCCTTTGCCTTCCTCCAAGACTGTTGGCTTCCACCCTGCTAGCGGTATGCCGGTCGCTTGCCCTTGTGACGGTGCCTCCACTTGACCCGTTCCAGGCTCCATCCCTTCCGTTTCCAGGCTCAGAGCCTCCTCCACCTGAATCGAGGCATCCTTGTCCCCTTCCTCGCTCCCCCTCCCCAGGATTCGACGCTGCTCCACTTCTTCTCCGGCAGCGGCATCCACCATCACCACGGGAGTAGGCTTTGTCAGCTCTCCAGCCGATCCCGGTCTTGTCACTGGGGGAGAGCTAGCACCAAAAGCCTCCTCAACACAACGCACAAGGTCCGACTCCCCTTCGTCCGAACCAGTGTCCCTAATCGGATCCGACGCAGATCTGGTCCGCTTGCTCGCCCGCATATAAGAAGGGCTCGCTTCAGCTTCCAGCGATCTCAGCTTAAGAACTTCCCCCGCATCGCATGTTGAAGATTGCTCGGGCAATGAATGCCCGAGATTCTCCCGCTCCTTTAACCGCGTTGCCTCCAACGCCTCTGCCGCTTCCAAAGGGTCCGCAATCATTGGCCGATCCACAGTAGACAACGGGTCCATGCCCACGTCATTGCCTCGACCCTTGGGATCCCGAGCGCTGCCCGAAACCCTAACCCAGGGGTACGACGCCTCTGTCGTCTCGCCCATTGATTTAAATGCCGACGGCATGCCGTTGGCAGGGCCATTTTCGAGCAAGGGTCGTGCCGACATGAAGAAAACGTCGATTTACAGGGATTTCGTCGGCATGCCGTTGGCATGCCCTCGACACGGTCGGCATGCCGTGGCATGGTCTGCATGCTGGCGAGATTGGTGCCCATGTCGAGGTTGCTATTGGCTTTTTAAATTACTTTTGCTATTTTTGTTGGTATGCATCGGCATGCCCTCGGCATGCCTACAGCATGCCCTCGACATGTTCATTGGCATGCCTATCGAAAAATGGGCATTTCCACGGCATGCCCACGAAATGCACACTTGGAATTTCATCGGCATGGCATCGAAATCGGCATTTTGAACCTTGGTCTCGTCGCCCTCTCTCGCTTAACCTTCGGCCACCTCTGCGAAGGAGGGACCCCTTCCAAGCCTGAAGGATCTCAAGCGGGTGCAAGAGACCACCCACTGGTACCCTCCTTGGCGGAGGAGCACCTTCTCCCTCAAGACCTCCCCTACCTTCAACTCCACCTCTGCCTCCAGCGGTCCTGAGGGGAGACTAGTCCCCCTACATCACCGGAGCCACGTGAACGAGGACACTAGCGCATGAACAACCCCACAATCCTAAGCCACCGCGAGACCCCTTCAACCCTCAGCATTATCGACACCTTCCTCAGGGCCCTTTCCTTCTGCGCTCCATCATGGATGGAGGTCCTTTGCCAGTACACTGATCCTGACCTCAGTCGAGAGGTCGTGAAGCACATCCTCCCCACCATCGTCGAAGGGAGACTATAAGGAGCTTCTCTTCACCCACCAGGACAACCCTCACCGCAGGCTCTCCCGAACCCACACCGAGGGCCTCCTCTACCTCGGATATTTGCAAATGGCCCATGGTCAGCACACCCAGGAGGCCCCCTTCCACTAGACCTCGAAGTGCGTCTGCATCTGCCGACCAGAGTGCCTCCAGCTCTACCAAGGGCACCTCCATCGGTGGCGGCGGCGGAAGGCATCCATCCTCCGACTCCTTCCCCGTGACCTGACCTCCGGAGCGTTGGCACCTTGCCTGATGATGACCAAATGCCCTGCAACCCCAGCACCTCACAGGCTCACGACAGTACTTCGCCTAGTGTCTAGCCCCCAGGAATTTGAAGCAACGGTTTGTGTCAATCCTCCTCTGGTGGCCCGCTGCTCCACGCACCTTCGCCCCTGGTCCGGTTCTCCTCCTCTAGATGACGACCTTCCAACCTTCCGTGCCACAAGCCCAGCCCTCGGCTGCTAGAGAGGTTCGGCTCTCCTCCCTCCCTCACAGAATCTCTCTCTCTCTTGCCCTTCCTCCTGCTCTCGCCCTTGTCTCTCGACCTTCCTCATTCTTCTCCTCGGGAGACTGAGTGGTAGGCACCCATATTGACATGATACAATTATCGAAATGCAGGGATTTTGGCGGCATGCTGACGATATGTCGAGTTGCACGTGGTGTTGCCTGCTAGTCATATGCACTATGCGTGCCTCTGATGCTGCTGCCTGCTGTTGTTGCCAAGGCTATGTATTGGCGTATCACATATCGCTAACATGAAAAATACTGATACAGGCTATGTATCATTTTCCCCTTATATTGGTGATTTGTACTGTGGGGGGCTTCGCCCTTTACACCCCCTCATGGAAAGTCTTCATACACCTTAGACTTTTCCATTGAAAATTGGAATTTATTCTTTTTTACATCTCAAATCATAATATTGATCTTCTAAAGCCTAGGCATTCCTTCATGTTATGATGTTCTAAGCCATTTTAAGTGATTTCGCCAAAGTTCCTCTGATATCAACAATATATCCCTTTTTTGACTTATCAATACAATATTGATATCAATATTTAAAAGCTTCGTTGGTCTTCTAACTTCTCTCCTTCATTTCAACTACTACTACTACTCTTTTCCCATTCTTCTCCTCCATTGCTACCACTACTTCCATTCTTTTTCATTACTGCAGTTGCTACTCTTATTCCTCTCTTGAGATTTGGTCAGCATTGGCAAAATGCACTCAGCATTTCAATAGTTGTTGCTTTTGTTGCTCCTATTCTTTGCTGTTGCTGCTATATTCTAAATCCCTTGTTGCTGTACTTACCTCAAAAGAGATTCTACTAAAGCTTCAACTTATGTTTAGTTGATGTCGACAACTCTAATGATTGGTGGAGGAACTAAGTGTCATGCTTTCCTCCCTACCCCTCTACCTACTTGAATTCCCTATCCTAATTTTATCTTCTCCTCAAGAGAAGGATTTTCACTGACATAAGACAACTACAATTGCTACTCTATTCTTCTCTTGTGATTTGATTTCATTCCACATCTATCCTTACTTAAGTAGATCTACACACTAGAGTTTAGATTTACAATTATTACGAATATATAGGTCTAATCACAATTTAGATGATGTAGCCTTTGTTTAATTTCTAAGAATAAAATACTAAGTTTGAATTAGCATTAGAGTTTTTATTCCTGTAGTCCTTAATTTTAGAAATAGTTATTCATTTAAATAGAAAGTATAAGACATGGTTTAAGGTTTAAATGAAAATATTTATCCATTTAAATAGTTATTTTTCAAATTCTAATCATTTTGATTACTTTTGTCATTTTGGTTGGCATGTGTCGATGTGCCTACGAAATGGACTTTTTTTGGGGTATTGAAATCATCGCAATTTGGCGTCGAAACACAAGCATTTCTATGGCGTGCCCTTAGCGTGCTGATGAAATGCGCACCTGGAAATTTATTGAAATAACATCAAAATCGATATTTCGAACCTTACTTAGAACAATGACACCTACTTTTCCACTGAGGTGGACTTAGACAATGGATCCCCACCAAACACAAAAACAGGAATGTGAAGATTCAATCCAAGCTAGGTGGTTCTGAACCTCCTCGACCCTACTGGAATAGGTGGTTATCTTCTTTTTCAGTGTGTTCTATTTGATACAAACTGTTGTTTCCCCTCAGTCTTAATACTGATCTGATTTTTATTTGTGTGACTACCCATCTATCGTGATAACTTCATTTCTGTGCTAATTATCTTCATTTCCTTATGATAATGCTGGTCATTCCATTGCTTTGAAGTATCGACCTTCCAATTTAGGTGCTACCTGATGCCCCTTTTCATTTTATATGGCCTCCTCTAATGTCACGTGAGACACCTATATTGACTCAATTTTCTTCTTGTAAAATTTAAAGAAAGTTACCAACAGAATGTCTGTCCTTTGTCTTGGCCCGGGCCTGGAAGCCAAGGCCTGGAAATCTCATTGTAGGTAGAGCTTGGTAGTCAACTACAATTAGAAAAATTCCAAAAATACTTTGGCTGTATATGTTACATAATGTGTAATCAAATTCAGGTTTCTGCATGTATAACACCTTCTAAACTGTAACCGTGTACAAAAAGTTACCTTGCACTAGCAATTCATCCATACTCTCCCAATCAACATAGGAAATCTCACATAAAGAATCACAGCTAAAACTAAGATGCCTTGTACTAAGCTTTTATCCTCAAATTCTTTGCATGAACATCATGCTCCAGGCCCGTAAGAATGTGATGCTTCACTAACTGATGAAAACATGAAATACCTGAGGAGAAGAATAGTTGTTGCCAGTGAATCTGAAACTATTCTTTGGAAGTTCTGGAGTACTTCCTCAATATGTAAGACCACGTGTTTGGGTTTTGAAGGGGTCTTATTCGAATGTGTTTGGGCTTAGAAGGGGTCTGATTCGAAGATGTAGGCATGTTAGCTGGGTAGAGAGGCTGAGGGTTGGTGGTGGACATCTTAAGCATGAGAGCCTCAGATGGTACCCATTCTGAGATCATGTAAGAGAACAGAAGCAGTTCATTGGAGGAGACTAAGCCTTTATTCACAGAGGATTACTAAAGGTGTCTTTGTTTTTGCAGTAATGGAATTTCATGGAGTGGAATTGAGTTATGGATGGAAAGAATGGTCCTTTCCATTTTCTTGTTTGGTCCATCATTGGACTGGAATCATGAAAGAGAGATGCAATTCCTCTCAAGTGTTTGTTATACATTCATAACATTGAGAATGGAACCAATGGTTTTTTTTGTGTGTTAATAAATCAATGGTTTTAAGTAATTATGAAAAGTTATCTCCAGTAAAACTTTCCTACATTTCAAAGATAAGTAGATTCAATTTACAATGTTCTTAGATTTTTCACATCACTTTTTATGTTATTTTAATCATTCCATTAATGGGCAGAATTGAAGATCCCTTGAAACGATCTACTTGTCTACTCTCAATTTATAGTGAAAATCTTTGCGGGTAAAAACTACTACCTAAGTTTTCTAGTTTTGGATTTTTTCGACTAGTCTTCTGCTAGTCAATTCACTATATGCACCACTTGAACAAGGGTGACCAACCTACTACAATGACCACTTTTCTTGTATCTATAAGAAAAGTAACAACTCAGAATTTTCAACACGTTGGGTCCCAATCAAAGTAGGAAATAAATGTTACAAATAAAATATATGGAACCACAAGAAATTAAATAATGCAAGCCAAGCTTTACTTAAGGCGTAGAGCGGTGTGCTTTGAAGAGCATTGAAGAATAAACGCAAAATCACAAGGAGTATTTGAATTGAACTAGAGGTGCTTTCTCTTTTAGAAAAGGCTTTGGATGTGGTGTAGAAGAAAAGGTTGCCAAAAGGTTCTATTGATAGGTGAAAAGTGACTAGGAAAGTTTTCGAATCAATTTGGTCAATGAAAATTTATTGATTGGTCGATTATTTTTATATTTTGTGGATCAAATTATTTTGTTGATTGATCAAGGATTGGTCGATCAAACTTATTTTTGCTCGATCTAATTATGCTTTAGAGAGATTGCTCATTTTAGCTATTTGGTTGATCAATTATCCTATGTTGATTGATTAAATTTATAATTTTGGTTGATCAATTTGAAGTTGAACTTAGTCATAAAAAAACTTTATCATCTTAGAAAAGTGTAAATGAAATCCTGGGGATCTTACATTAATTCTAAAGTCAAGAAATATAAAAGATTTACAAACAACTTTGAACATGGGCATTTTATCTTGATCTATGATTGAAATTGACTTTCGTGAGCATAGCAATAAAATGTAATTTTGTTTCATCAAAATAGAGGTCTCAACAAGAATAAGAGAAAAGTTACTCTATCTAGAAAACTGGAATAGCAAATGGTGGTGAGAGGGAGCATATGATACATGCTTGAAAACTTATTTGTAGAAGTAGGAAGTAAAAAAATCACTATCGAAATACAAACTTGAAGCTTTCATAGATACATATAAGTTGAAATCTAAAATATAGCCGAAGCAATAATATTAAAGTAATAATCGATGTATAAGCTTGGATTTATGTGAAAACCTTACTCACGACGAGTGGGGAGAAAGCCACGGGAGAAGTGCCCTGGTAGGGCGTGTATCTCTGTATTTCTTCTCAAAGGAATAAGTGGGGGTACATGCTTATTTATATACTACCACACACAACACAAAGTCCACATCTTACAATGTGGCACTAAATCAACCACCCAATTCTCTCAACACTCTCCCTCAAGGTGGAGCATGGAATGTCAGCTTGTAACATAAAGAAACCCCTTTACACAGTAGGACAAATAAACTCTCAACAGGTACAACTGATTCTCTTTTGCAGACGACAATTGCACTTTTGTTCATGCCTGTAGGTAGGTATGCTAATGACGACACATCAGGTCGACTGGAGCTTGATGACGAATTGCTGTAGCTGGTTTTAACAAGGTTCACTCCTTTCGAGACGTCAACTAGTGTTGGTGGTTCCTCATTCAGCAACTGTGACATGGGTCTTCTTCTAAAAACCTCGAAAGTGGATCTCCTTCTTTGGAGTCCATGAAACTGGATCTCGCATATAGAAACTTGAAATGGGCTCCTCCTCTTAGGACCTCGAAACTGGATCTTCCTTTCTGGAAACCTCGAAACTCTAGGCCTCCCAGAGCTATGGTTTCTCATGTGGAGTCCAGGAATAAAAGAGACTCTTGAATGAGGAATGACTATAACTGGCTGAACACTCCCTCTTTCTCCCATACTTGGGAGAATAAAATGACAAGAAGAAATACAATAAATAATGATTATTATAAAAAATTAAAGAAGACTTCTCCAATTCTTCTCTTCAATTCCAACTCACTCTCTCTTCCTCTTTTTTGAATTTTTTTTTCTTATTTTTTTCCCTTTCTTTTCCTTTCCTCTTTTTCTTTCTTCTCTTCTCTACCCTTTTTTTCTCCTCTTTCCCTCCTTTTATTTTTTCTACTCCGCCGTCATTTTCCTATCTTCTTTTTTTTACTCATGATCCCCCTTTTTTGTCAACTACCAATCAAGGTAAAAATGATGGTATAAAAATGCAAATAACCAAGGGCGTATGGCAGCACAACATGGATTGCTTAGTGTGCGAGGTATGCGAGCCTAGTCGAGGATATGGCTTGGGACGTTCTTGACCCTTGAGATGGCTATGCGCGCACATGTCGCTGCCATAGCACTGTCGGCCTGCCTGAGCTTCGTGAACTTTGCGTGGTTGCTCCCATGCTCGAGTCCTCGTCAGCCAAGGATGTACAGAAGGTGGCTGCGGAGGTAGCAGAGATGGTCTCCTGCCTCCTCCAGAGAGTCTCGGTGTTGAGCACCTTGAAGTCGAGCTTGATCTCGTTCTTGTCAAGGGTGGTGCGGTGGCAAGGCAGTAGCTTTCTCCTTGCTGCGCCGCCTCCTAAAGTGTCTCTGTCTCTATCGCCACCACAACTCCAAGATTGGAACTCCAAGCATTGACGTGGGCCTCATGGTTCACCTCGTCCTCCACCATGGCCTGCCTCGTGGTCTTCTTTGCTCGCGGCTCTCCATCGATCGACATCGCCTCTCCTTTATGACCAACAAGGGTCTGTGAGGTCATCGCGCTTGGGATCGTCGAGATGACCATTGTTGTCATGGTCACCTGCGACCATGGGGTTGTCCCATACCACTGCCTCCTCAAGCAAGAACCCTAGAAGGAGGCCTTTGGCTTCACATGCTCCTGATCATCGAGCAAAAAGAACTTTCAAGAAAGATAAATGTGATAATCGAAAAAAAAAGGATAACCCAAGAATTGACTGCTCTGATATCAAGTTGAAATATAAAATAAAGCGGAAACAATAATATCAAAGCAATAATTAATGCATAATGCTTGGATTTACGTGAAAACCTTACTTACGAAGAGTGGGGAGAAAACCACGGGAGAAGTGCCCTGATAGGGCGTGTATCTTTGTATTTCTTCTCAAAGGAATAAGTGAGGGGTATATACCTATTTATAGGCCACCACACACAACACAAAGTCCACATCTTATGATGTGGCACTAAACCAAGCACCCAATTCTCTCAACGAATTATGTGGAAAGCTGTATTCATTGAAAGTTGTATGTATGGCTTGGAGGGAGATCTTTCATATCTTTTGGAGTCCACCTTACAATATGGGGTCAAAAAGCTAAAATAAGTGACTCATTTTTAGCCCTTAAGAAAAGAAAATGGATTTTGGAGCTTCTTTCACACATTGTCATGTTGAGGTACTATAGAAGAAAAAGCTGCAAAATCTGATCTAATTTATCGTAATCCGTTAGTTCCTATGTTGCTGAATTGTAATTTGAAATACGGAAAAAATCATTGGCTTATCAACTTAACAAAATATAGAAAGAAATCCATTATTTATTTTACGTGAAGAAAAACAACAAAAAATGATAAACCAATGCTAAATGGCATGAATGAAGAAGTTTAGGCATTCATTAATAGAAAATTTGATAAATAAAAATAAAATCCCAGTTGTGACATACATCACTAAATGTTTGCCATCAAAATCAATGAAACAAGTGTTTTATTTGCTAACCAGAGCCAATTTATGGGAAATCATCCCACCTAATGGAACTATAGGATTTCCATCCAAGTTCCCTTGACTGGTGATCAAAATGTTGTTGGCATGCCGCCAGCATATCGAGATGCTGGTTTTTGGAAGGGCACCATGTCGACATGGTAAAATTGACGAAACGTAAGGATGCTAATGACATGACGACATTTCAGTGGCATGCCGACGATATGTCGATTTGCATGCAGTGCTGCCGTTGGGTCACGCGTGCTACGTGCCACTCCTATTGCTGCCTGCTTTTGCTAGATTGCATGGTTGTTGCATGTGTTATGTACATATTGCCAACATAGAAGATATTAATGTGAGTTATGTATCATTTTTCCCATATATTTGAAAATTGAAATTTATTTAATTTTACATCTCTTACCATGGTTTTGATCTTCTAAGGCTTAGGCATTTCTTCATGTTGTGACATTGTAAGCCATTTTAGGTCATTTTGAGTATTTTCCGACATCAAGGATATATCGCAGATATATCCCCCTTTTGACTTATCAATGTAATATTTTTTTTTGAAGAAAATAGAGGAAGATTATCTCAGATCGGTAATCATCCAGCAAAATATATTAATAATAAAAAAGGAACAGACTTACAGATTTTCCAGCTAGGACTCTGATAGGCTATTTACCTTACCACATTTTTAGTCCAACATCTTTCCCCTCTAAAAATGTTGCCATTCCTTTGATTCCATATACAACACACAACAAGAAAACATTTGACCCAACCTGTCACGTCAAGAGTATAGTTTTCTCTAAACGCCTTCCAGAAAGTAGTGCTATCCGTAGTTACCACTGTGGAGAGACCAACTTGATTCCAAATTTCCTTGGAGAAATCACACTGAAAGAATAAATGGTTGATATCTTCATCCTACTGTTGACAGAAGGAGCAACTAGCGTTCACTGAACCACTTTCTTTTGAAAACTTTCGTCACAATACATTCTCTTCTAAAGGGCCAAAGAAACAACTTAATTTTCAAAGGAATTTTAACTTTCCAATTATCTTAGAATCTCCATCCACTTCGTTGGTAGCTGTATCTACCAAAGTCAATTTTCTATAAGCCTTCTTTACAGAAAATGTCCCCTCCTTCCATCGAAAGCGATCCTGCATACCTGTTGTAGGATTTGTATCCTGAATCACACTCATCAAGTTCTGAACTTCAGCAAAAGAGGCATTAGACAACCCCTCGGGTAGCTAAATATCCCACTCATTGATCTGGAAATCCCACACATCTTTAATTGCTGCACATTTGTTAGCTGCCAGTTGGAAAATCCTGTGATACTGAAAATATATCATTTTCAAACCAATTGTCATTCCAATACTTGAACATTGACCCATCCCCCAACTTTGAAGAAAAAAAAGATTAATAATCATTTATTAGAGGACGAATGGCATGCCAAATTGTAGAAGAATCTCTCATAGGCTCTGGCCTTTGCGTTAATTTAGTACAAAACCCATACGAGTCTTTCAAGATTAGGGAGACCATTGACGTATCATTCGAAATTACTTTAATCACCCACTTCAGCAAGAGAGCTTTGTTAAAAGTACTCAAATGCCGCATCCCCAAACCACCTTCGCTCTTGGCGTTGCAAACATCTTTGCCCAAGGCACCAACTGTGCAAATCTACCCATCGAATCTGGACCTTTCTAGAAAAATCTTTTCCTTATCATGTCTAATTGTTTAATGATCTTCTTTGGAGGCCTGAAAACAGATAAAAAGAAGACTGGCATAGATGTCAAAATTGATTTGAGGAGGATCAATCTCCCCCCTCTTGAAAGCAGTTTACCACTCCATGTGGACAACCTGTTTAAAACTCTTTCAATCATTGGATTCTAGTTTGATGACACCAACTTTTTTCCTTTCAACAGTAGTCCCAAGTACCTAGTAGGTAGCCTTGCAATAGGGGACTCCAAAATAGTAGCAATAACCTCCTCCACACCGTGGAAGGCGAAAGGTATGAACATCGATTTCCTGATATTAATATTCAAATCGGACATTGCTGCAAAGATCTTTACCAATGCCGAAGCATGATTTGCCTCTCCCTCTCCACCTTCAATGAAAAATGTGGTGTCATTTGCATATTGTAAAATAGGCGTAATCAATGATCCCTCCCTATGCGTAGCAAATCCCGAGAACAGGTTTCCTTCACACGCCTTGAAAGATAAGTAAGCCAAAGTATCTACTGCTATGTCAAATAACATTGGGGACCGCGGATAACCTTGTCAAACACCCCTTTGAGGTTGAATCCATCCTCCATTGGATCATCCATTAATTAGTATAGAGAAAGATGACGTAGTCACGCATTTCTTCATCAATTTTATCCATTGATCTGGAAATCCTCTTCTCTTTAAGAGTTCCCAAAGATAATTCTATGAAACCGAATCGTAAGCTTTGGAAAAGTCAACTTTCCAAAGAAATGCTGGACATCCTCTTCTTTTCCATGCTGCCACCATCTCCTCAACTGTTACAAACGAATCTTGCGGAGATCGGCCCTTAATAAAAGCTGGTTGCGTCGGTGATATAATTTCAGGTAATATATTCCGCAACCTATTTGCTAATATTTTTTCCACCAACACATATATCGAGTTAGACAAGGCAATGGGTCTAAACTTGTCCATATTATCCACCCCCGATTTCTTTGGTAACAAGAAAAGATAGAATCGATTCAACCTCTCAACCCTTCGTTACCCCTTAAAAATTCTCTGATCATTGCCATCACATCAGGACGAACCACATCCCATAGTTCCTTATAAAGCACAATCTGCAAAGCATCCAGGCTAGGTGAGCCCTCTGCCTTTAGACCTTACAATGCATCCAAAAACTCTTTCCTCCACCTCATCTCATAATTTACCTTAGTCATCTCCAATTCTCCCAATCTCCAATCCCCCACCAGTTTTCTTCTTGTGAAATCATGGTAATAGGCACGAAAAGCATCACATATCTGGTTTCTCTGACATAGAACCTCCTCTCCTACTTTCAGCATGTTAATGAAGTTGGACCACCTTTTGGCACTGGTCGACAAATGGAAAAAATGTGTGTTTGAGTCTCCCTCTTTAAGCCAATTCTGCCTTGACTTTTGCCTCCAAGCCATCTCTTGTTTATGATCTTCCTCACTAATCACCTTCTGCATGTTATTTCTTTCGATATGGTCCTCTTGAGATAGGGGTGCATTCTCCTCTTTCCTATCAAGAGATGAGATTTTAGCACTGCCTCCTTTCGCCTTTTCTCTTTTCGCGATCTCAAATCACGTTTAAACTCCATAAATTCTCTAACCACCTTAACTCTACACGCCAAAGTACGTGCTGCTGAGCTAGACTCCGGTGTAGATCTCCATTTCTCCTGAACCTCCTCCTTAAATCCCGGTTCCTTTAGTCAGGATTTATGAAATTTGACATATGTAGCGAAATTTGCATATTCGTTACTATGCCACACCAAAGGTGTATGATCTAAAAATGGTATATCACAAAGCACCACATTCGCTCCATGGTATGATTTTGCCTCAGAAATGTTACAAAGAAATCTATTTAGACATGAAGCTGCCCTACTACCATTTCTCCACGTATATCGGGCTCCAGAAATCGGTAAGTCCATCAATTCCAGCTCTTGCAAGACATGCTGAAATTGGCTAGTAGATTTGTCATTTCTCTGGTTTGTCCTAGCACATAAAGTGGCGTTAAAATCCTCCCTAATGAGCCATGGCATCCCATCAACAAAATCAGTGGCCTGGTGTAGTTCCTCCCAAAATTGACTCAACGTGTCATTGTAAGGGCCGTAAACAGAAGGCACCAAAAAAGAACTGCCATCCACCTTCCTTGTGAAAATTGCCATTGCCACCCTACTAGAAGTGCATAAATCAAAATATTCCTTGTGCCACATCATAATGATACCTCCTAATCGCCCTTTTGCACAAACCTCCATACAATCTGTAAATAAATCTCCACAGCGACTCTTCTTCATTTGAGGCGTTACAATGTCCAAATGTGTTTCCTGGAAGCAAGCAATATCTTTTTTCCACTCACCCAAATATTTCTATAGAATTGGTCTTTGCCCATCATCCTGAAGACCCTAGACATTCTATGACAGGACCTTAACCATCAATTTTTTTCTTTGCTCCTCCATCATGCACTCTCCTAGCTCTAATTACTTTTGCCACTCGGGCCTCAATTTCACTTGTATCCGCTGACCCCCCATGGCTCTTCACAACCAGATTCTTCTTTGTCGGTCTTTTCCTACGATAGCACGCAGTTAATATCATCTTGTGCTTTCGAGAGATTGTCCTCAATGACTCAGATGATCAGCTAGATGATTTCTGGCCCACGTTCTTCAATCTGCTATGCTGATGATCCAAATGCTTACGATTCCCCTCTGTTTCTGGGACAACAACCACAACCTGTCTCTTATGTCCATAGCTTTCCACACCCTTTAGTTCTTCATCAAGCACTCTCTTACTGAAAATGGATCCAAACGCAATCGGTATGGCCTCCTGCATATCATCACCAAAAACCACAGACCGACCACCATGGACATAGAAAAAGAGCTTAAGCACTTCACTCACCACAACTGAACCCTACAACGGGTTAGGTGTCCATCTGCAAAAAGCCTAGAGGGTGATTAAACTACTCCGCCCCTCCAAAGCGGCTGAAGCTGGACCTGCTGTAGTGCCAATAGCTAACTCCAACTGCATATCACCCACAGCCATAGGGAAGATCTGCTCCAAATCCTGTGTAAAACCAACCTTCGCAGCAGCACAGGGTCCACCGGAACCCAAAAAATGAGAGGAAAGCTTGTCTTTGGCAAGATTTTTCAACTCACCGCATCCAGATCCGTGAACGGATTCGGAGGCCACCTGTTCTAGATTGACCTTAAAACCTGCCATGCCTTTTGGAATGCTGTAGCAGCTCCAGATCTTTCCTTCAGGTCAGACACGCCTACAACATTAGGGAAGACTGGGCAGACTTGCTCCAGATCTTGCACAAAGCCACCTACCGCAGCAGAGGGTCCATCGGACCCTAAAAAAGGAAAAGAGGAAGTTGCTTTGCCAAGATGGTTGAACTCACCACGTCTAGGTCCGTATCCAGATCCAAAAGCCACCTGTTCAAAGTAGGGAATATTCTCTGCCACATCATTTGCTATTTTTGGATTATAATCCAAAAATGGCAAATCAACCTCTTGCGAAATTGGATTGCCCACATAGTTGGCCCTTGATTTCGTGCCAATAGCTCTCGGATGATTCGAATTTCAAAATCCAAGTCCTGCCTCGTTTATTGGCCTCCAGACCTGCTTCACCAGATGGTCTTCCCCTTGCTGCATCGTCTGAGCTCCTCCCCTCCCTTGCAGCTGAGCTTCAACGTGTCTCCTTCCGCATCTCTATTGGAGGCCACCACCTGAGCATACGACAACACCGAGTTCCCTGGTTTCTCTTCAACGAAAGTCACCACACATGCACAACCACCAAACCTCAGCAGCTCTTTATTTGGAATAGATTTCCCTACTAGAAGCTCTCCTTCAACCATGACAAAAGATGCATCTCCTTCACGCAACCCCACTCCGACACAGCTCCGCACCCGAGCAAAAGGCAAGCATATCGTGACAATTGCTCCCACTGATCTAAATCTAAATGGGACACCAAAAATCCGAAAGCTTATGATCGGTCGGATGGGGATCCTCTTTTTCGTAGCACCTTCATAAATGCATGGCGAAGACCAATGAATAACAATCTCACCCACCACAAACTCCTTAAAATTAGGTGATCAATATCTTGAGCATTCAAGCTAAAAAGAATCACCTTCTCATAAAAAGAAGCAATCTTCCACTTCGATGACGATAACCTCATCGATATAATAAAATTTCTAACCTCCACATTGATCGAGCGATCGACAGAAATACCAATTAGGGAGCACTCCAGCTGAGAATCCAACACCTGCACCTCCTGCGACCACTGGAGATCCACCCCTAAGGAGGGAGCACCACTTGGAGGAGGTGGTAACAGCAAAGCCCTTCCACTTTTCTTCTTAGAACATGATCTTTACGTATGACCAAAACCATGGCAGGGAAGACATTTCACTGGTTCCTGACATTCCCGCACCTAATGCCCCTTTTCTCTGCATTTGAAGTAGAGATCTCCAAGCCGACGACGCGAGAGTCTCCCCCACTTCCTCTGTCCCCACCACCACGTGCCCTCATCTCTCCCAATGTTCAACATGGAAAAACAAATGATCCTCCCTTATCAATGTGATATTGATATTTAAAGGCTTAATTGACATTTTAACTTCTCCCCTTACACTCCACTACTGCTGCTACTACTACTACTCCCATTCTTCTTTGTTGCTGAAGTTTTAAGTGTCGATATCGATGCTGTGCTGATAAATTTCTATGTGGTTATTGAGGGCACGTTGAGGGTATGTCGTGGAAACGCCTGTATATTGACGTCGGGTTATTGGGGTTATCGATGGCCCAAAATTATCCATATCAAGTGCACGCTGAGGGCATGCCAATGGTGTGTTAATGCATGCTGATAAATGCCGACTGGATTCACTTAAAATGATTAAATTTGTAAGTAAATCATAAATTAAGATTATGTAAGAAAGGCATATATGTGAAAAAAAGACTTGAATCAATACATACTCAAATAAGGCATGCAATGCATATCTAAAGTAAAGTAATGTAGCAGCTATTTGACTACCATTGAATATTAACTTAAAGGTCCATCCCTTCAACCTCCTCTAGTACTTTTCAAGCATCAAAGTCCAACACATCCCTTAATAGGCATACTATAAAGTTAGAACTAGAGCAGTGAAATAAAGACTCTAAAGAAGTCCTTAACATCGAAGTTTTAAATATCAATATCGTATCGACAAGTCAAAAAGGGACATATCGTCGATATATCTCTGATATTAGGAAATTATGGGAAAATTGCCTAAAATGATTCAAAATGGCTCAAAATGTCATGAATTTGATGAAGTTAACATTTTCATAGCCAATACATATATGAAGAAATGACAGAAGATCAAAATCACAAATTTTGAATAAAAATATAGTGTAAATGCATTATTGGCGGTGTTTACTTGGCTGCAGCAAATGATCCTAAGTAGTTGTAGTTGCCTCATGTTGGTGAAAAATCCTTCTCTTGAGGATAAGATAGATTTGGGATGGGGCATTTAAGTAGGTAGAGGGGAGAGAGAGTATGATGCTTAGTTTTTTCACTAGTTATTAGAGTTGTTTGTATCAACTAAGTATGAGTTGAAGATTTAGTTGAATCTTATTTGAGCCAAGTGAATTTTTTTTTTTGATTTTCAATAAGAAAGCTTGAGCATGATATTTAATTCCTTGAAAGCAGTAGTAGCTATCAGAAGGCAACAATAGTAGTGGAGCACTGACAGCTAGCAGGCGTTGGCACAATCGGCATGGTCATTGGCACATCGTCGGCATCGGCGATAAACCACCAATACACTTGCATATTGACATCCTTTTCATGTTGATATGCTCTTCGTCGAAAAACGACTGTATCGGCAGTATGTACACAGCATGCTGTCTGCACTTTGAATGCTCATTGCTGCTTTCATTTTTCTCTTGAGATTTGATTCCACATTTATCCCTAATGATAAACGAGATCTACTTTACAACTTGATCTCTTTCCAACTCTCAAATCTTCCTATATTTCAAATTCCAATTTGCTTGTCATTTTTGCAATTTGAGAAATGCACAGTTTAGAGGCATGGGGAAAGCAAAAATAGAAGCAAAGAAGGGGAAAATACAACCAATCTTATGTATCATTAATAATTCATTTAGAATCTATTAATATCTAATTTTAATTGATATATTTAGGGGTTGGAACAAACATCATATATTGGTTGTTTTATTAATTCAATTTGGGTAGGAATTATTTGATATTTGATTTTTGAACTTGAACATGGTATGGTAGATTACGTGTTGCATATGAATATTATGATATAACATTTTTATTCTTAAGTAAATTTGTTTAACTTTATGATTTTCTTGGAATTCTAATCATTTTGACTACATTTTTGTTGGCATGCATCGGCGTGCTTCCAAAATGGACTATTTTCGAGGTATTGAAATGGTCAAAATTTGATGTCGAAATACATGCATTTGAACGTTGTGCCCTTGATGTGCCTCCAAAATGCTCACTCAGAAAGTTATCGAAATAGCATCGAAATTAGCATTTAAAACCTTGCCTTTGATGTGCCTCCACAATAGTGACAATGCCAAACTTTTGCTTTTGTGAAAAGAGTTGCTGCTTTAGACCCTGTGCTACCCATGGGAGCAACACTGGAATCTAGGTTGAGGGAAATGCTGGCTCGATCTATGGTTACAGGATAGTGGGTGGGCCCCATGTATAGGCTGTTGCAAGGTAGCGAAAGGAGGGTAGCAAGGGTAGGACCTTGAGGTCGAGGATAGGGTGCAACATGGTGGTTGCAGATGGGTGATGGGGGGATAAACCCAGAGTTATGAGAGGGGGAGACTTGAGATGGGAGGAGTCCCACAAGAATGCAAGGTGGTGTCCTAAGGAGGGATGCATTGATGGGGAAATGCACCATATGAGGAATCCTTGGTGGGTTGAATACTAATTCATAACTTATTTTATGTCACCAAATACAAAGAAATGAAGGGGGCAGCCATCAACCAATTCCCTCTTTTCCAATAAAACAAACATGCTCTATGGGAAAAATTAGTGGTTTCTTCGCCTATTAATAACACTATCGAATGTGAAGATTCAAAAAAGATATCTTATAGTTCATTTTACCAAACGATATGGTGTAATTAAAGTATTTGGACTAAAGTTGATGTCCATTGCTATGCATCATTTCACATTAGTTGGCAATTTTTGCATTATAGAATTGATACCTTTTTTTTTTTTTTGAGAAAACATCCCATAATAATTTTATTATGTTGACATATCTCCTTTGGTTTTTATTAGTTTCTATTTGCTTTGTTTTGTTTGTTATTTCTATTTTCTGTTTGGACATGTTATGCTATTTTACTAACACCTCTCTATATAAAGAGGTGTAGGACTCTTTGGAATAATAAGTTGAATCATTTTCTCCTACTTGGTATCAGAGTGTGATCGTAGATCGGGTCCTGGTATCCCACCAATTATCTAGCCATCACTACCTTACACCTAAACCATAGATCTCCACTCCTCTCACCGTCACCCCTCTCTTCCTGATCGGTGCTTCCCCCTTTAGTTGATCAGCACTGACTAGTGTCAGCCCTGTTGGCCAGCGCACCGCCTGTGTAGGCTGCTCCACCTTTGCAGGGTAGCGCAACCAGCCGACGATGCTGCACCAATGGTGCAGCGGTGTTGCTGGCCCCTCCAGTGGGCAACAGAAGTTGAAGAGGAGGGTTAGGGACTCTCGCATAGTGCTGTTGGGGCCCGTCTAGGCTCCAGCGTACGTCCCTTTTGCTCGTGGGGATCCCTACGTGATCTTATACATGGATTTTGGGTCTCTATTTGCTCGAATATCCATGTTTGAGGTCTGATTTGCTGATCTGGTGGTGTAGATGATCTGAAATCAGTCTTTTGATCTACTTCTATGTGTATTTCCTCATCCACAAGGCTTGAGATGGCTTCCTCTAGTGATTCTAAGGTGTCATCGAGCACCATTTTTGAGATCAGGACCTATAAGAGTCCGTTTTTGGTCTCATAATCAAGTTGGATGAGACCAATTTCCTAGGTGACCTCAAACGTTGCTCATGGCAATGGAAGGTCATGATAAGGAACATATCTTGCTAGAGTCGGAGCTGATGGTGAAGATTGGAAAATACGTTACGTGGAAAAAAGATAATGCTATGGTCAAAGCATGGTTGATGAATTGCATCATCCCACGGATTCGGGGTGAGATTAGGGACTACCCTGCGACTAAGGCGATGTGGGACAATCTTTGTGACATACATGAGAACTCTTGAGTTTTTCAGATTAGTCATGAACTATCTCAGCTGAAGCACTACTCCACCCTAAAGGGGTTTTAGGAGAAGTATGATGCTTGTAGGCCGGTCTGTACTGGCACCACATAGAGGGAGTACCGTAGAGAGGCTGTTGTTCATCAAAGTATGCTGTTGCTTGTTCACAGATTCTCACATTTTTTGAGCTTCCTATCTTGAAGGAAGTATATAGCTGCTTGAGCCAGGTTGCTATAACCATACCTCAGATTGGAGACAGTTTAGGTCAGGCCTCTGCTCTTGCTGTAGTTGCTAGACGTGGTGGTAGGGGAGCACCTTCCACCTGTGGATGTGGGAGAGGACGAGGTATGTCTGGTAGTCCTTGTACTATGTGCATCTCTTATGGTAAGATTGATTATGTGGAGGCCTAATGCTGGACCAAACATTTGAGGCCTCCGATGGCTAACCAAGCCACAATTACTTCAAAGGAGTAGTTAGATGTTGTACCTATTCCTTGAGCTGATTATGACACCTTACTCCAACACCTCTCTCAGTTGACTTAGGAGCCAGCCACACCATCTACTGAGACTGCTACCTATGCCTTCTCATTAGATATGTATACACACACACACACATGTGCTTGGGCTTTTGCGAGTATGTCTTGGTTGGTATATTCTGGTGCTTCTCGTAATTTATCAGGAGATCAGGGATACTTTGGTAGATTATAGTCAGTGCCTCGAGGCGAAACAATATAAGTTGCCGATGGTAGACATGCTTAGATCGATGATTAGGGGAGGTGGCAGTTACCCCCACCATGAGATTGTCTGATGTGTTCTTTGTCCCTGATTCTCTTTGAATTTATTGTCTGTCAGTAAGATTACAAAGCAGCTTAATGTTGCTATCTTTGATGATGTGGGGTGTATCTTTTAGGACAAGCTAACGGGGTGAACGATTGGTGGTGGACATGAAGAGGGGGTTGTGTATCCTAGTCTAGACTCCACTTGCACCTGCTTGCCAAGGTGATGCTAGTTCTACTGTCGGAACTCGGAAGTGCCTTGCAGTAGCACTGTCGTCTTGGTCATCCTTCTATGAATAGGTTCAGACGCATCATCTCTCGTATTTTACCTCCTACTGAGTTACATTGTGATGCATGCTAGCAAGGGAAACACCACAGATCTTTTCCTCCCAGTACTGGATTGGGGACTATTGCTGTGTTTTAGTTATTACATATGGATGTTTGGGGCTTAAGTTGGATTCGTGACTGACATGGTCATCGTTATTATTTGGTTATAGTAGATGCTTTTTCCTGATTGTCTTGGTTGTTTTGATTGAAGAATAAATTCGATGTTGGGCCTGTTATTGAGACATTTTTTATTGGAAATAGAGAATCAGTTTTCTGTTATTGTTAAGATTGTAAGATCTGATAATGCATTAGAATTTTGTAATATCAGACTAGCAGCCTTCTACTGGCCTCATGGTATTATATATCAGACCTCATGTCCTCATACTTCACAGCAGAACGATGTGGTAGAGAGGAAACATAGACATTTGTTGGATGTGGCTTATACATTACTTATCTATCATTGTATGCCACATTTGTACTAGGGTGATGTTCTCACAACATGTTATCTTATCCACAGAATGCCTTCTTTTGTGTTGCATGAATGGACTCCTTGTCATATTCTCTATCTTGAGAGATTTTTTTCAATTAACATTTTGTGTGCTTGGGTGTGTGGCATTTGTACATCTCTTGGGCTCAGGGAGAGATAAGTTGGCATCAAGGGTCGTGAAATGCATTTTTCTTGGATATTCACGGACACGTAAATGGCACCGATGTTTTGATCCTGTGGTTGGTAGGTATTATGTGAGTGCAGATGTTACTTTCCATGAGTCAGTCCTCGATTTCTTAGTTGCAACACGACAATTATCACCAGAGGCAGAGTTTGCACTCATGCCGAATTCTCCAGTTGCCATGGATGGGATTCTTGTCTCAGAGACTAGTCCAACACCTGACAGTGGTAGTGATAATCGTAGGACTATCTTTGCACTTGACAGTGGTAGTGATGATTAGAGGCTTAGAGATTTGCCTGTCACATATCAATTGCCAGTCACTTATATGCAGCACACCCCCCTCCACTCTTTAGTGCTACCATCCTCCCCGAGTTAGGTATGTGTTGAGAGATCTGACCATTGTGTGACTAGTGGGGATTGTCCATGCCTGGTTGATGATGCTTCGGATGATGACCTTCTGATTTCGAAAGGCATCACATACTTGTGCATAGTACTGTGTGGCTGGAGCTGTGTCTATAGCTAATCGAGGGACAACATTTGGACTTTTTACTGTTGCACTGGCAGCCATTGAGATACCTTCCACGTATCAGCAGGCCTTGATCCAAAATGGTGCCAAGTCATACAAGTTGAGATGACTGGTCTTTAGACTTGACACACGTGGGAGCTTACTCCACTTCCAGTTGGTACTTGACTGGTGAGATCTCGTTGGGTTTTTACCCTGAAATACAACCCTGATGGGTCTATTTCAAGGTACAAGGCTCGATTGGTGATGAAGGGGTTCACTCATACATATGGGGTGGACTTCTTTGATATTTTTTTCCCGTTACTTGCCTGTCGACGGTTCAGATTCTTATCTCTATTGTTGCCCACTATGATTGGATGCTTCACCAGCTTGATGTGAAGAGCACCTTCTTATATGACGATATTCAGGAGGAGGTTTACATGTAGTTGCCCCCAGGGTTCGAGGTTTAGGGGGAGTGTGTGTGCAGGCTGAAGAAGGCCATCTATGGCTTTAAGTAGTGTCTGAGAGCATGGGTCCAGAAGCTCTCGGAGGTGGTGAAGATGGGTCTGTAGCAATCTTCGTTAGATCATTCTCTATTTGTTAGGAAGATTGAGAGGGCCGTTGTGGTCTTGTTGGTTTATATTATCTCATTATTATCGGTGGTGACAAAGTTGGAATAACTGAGCTCAACCGGTCTCTTGCTAAGTAGTTTGTTATGAAAGACTTGGGACAACTTTAGTATTTTCTTGGTATAGAGGTGGCTAGAAGCAATCATGGAATTGTGTTGTCTCAGTGTAAGTATGCTTTAGTTGTGCTTCAGGTGATAGGGATGCTGCGGTCCAAGCCAGCTAATATTCCTATGGACTCCAACGTGCAACTCTATGATGAGGAGGTGGAGCCCGCAGACAGTCGGGCATACAAGCAGCTTGAGGAAAAATTATTGTATTTAACCATTACTCGACCAGATATTTTTCTTTAGCTATGGGCAAGCTATGCTAGTTTATGGATATACCAACCAACTAGCATTGGCAGGTAGCTATGCAGGTGCTTAGATACTTGAAGAAAGCTCATGGGCATGGGATACTCTTCTAGAGAGGATCTCCCATGACGGTTGTTGGGTATTCTGATGCCGATTATGCAGGATGCTTAGCAGATAGGAAATTTACTACTGGGTTCTTCATGTTTGTGGCTGGGAATCTGGTTACTTGGAGGAGCAAGAAACAAGTTGTTTCCAAATTCAACGCAGAGTCAGAGTATATGGCTATGGCCTAAACAACTGTAGAGATGATCTGGGTGAGGTCACTATTGCAGGTTTTACATTTTCACATTTAGGAGCTTATGGAGATGAGGTGTGACAACTGGGCAGCTACATTAATTGCCAATAATCTCATGTTCCATGAGTGCACAAAGCATGTTGAGGTGACTGCCACTACAGATCCAACATCAGATGCTACACACCACCTTTGTCGCATTTGGAGACTAGACGAGATATATTCACGAAGCCTCTTCCATGTTTTGCTTTTGATGACTGTTGATCCAAGTTGAGCATGATTAACATTTATGCTCCAACTTGAAGGGAAGTGTTGACATTAGTTCCTATTTGCTTTTAACATTTTGTTATTTCTATTTTCTGTTTGGACATGTTATGCTATTTTTTCAACACCTTTCCTCTGTATAAAGAGGTGTAGGGTTCTTAAGAATAACAAGTTGAATTATTTTCTCCAATTCATTAAGTTGCATTTCAATTTCTCATTAACATGAGTGTGCATTTTATGTTAGGCCCAACTGGATCCTGATTTAAAGAGCTTCCCTAGTTTTCACCATTTGTTTTTTGTGGTACGAAAACTCCTGAAGGAAGCAGCTCCTAAAGAAAAATCACTGGCGGCATCAGAAAGCTTCAGTTACTCTAATTTGGATGGTGGATTTCTGCGACAGCCACATTGTAATCGTTCATCACTTGAATCTTTAGAATCTTCTTCTCCTGAAGTGGATGCAAAATCATGGAACAGGTTCTGTTGCTTGTTATCCGATTCTATTTGGCCATTTTTGTTGAAATGCCTGAAGGAGGGGAAAAAGTATATCCATGATAGAGGTTCTCAGGTCTCAACTTCTCAACACCTGTCTTTGTTTTTATTTCTAGTCATCAACTCTCTCTGCATGTCTGAGCTGCTAATCTTTCTTCTCTGCTCAGCTGTTTGATTTTCTTTTGTTTTGTTGTTTAAGATGACATGTGTTCGGCTGCTGGAAACTCTTCCTGTAATCTTTGAGTCGATTGTCTCTGTTCGATCTCCTATAACACACGACTCTGTGATTGCTGCATCTGTCTATTCTGATTTAAATTGGCTTTTTGATCTGGTTGAGTGGGGAAGGTCATCCCTTGCAGTTGTTCTCAGACACTGGAAGCAGAATACAACATCTTTGATAAATTTGTTAGAAGGATATCTCTGTTTCTCTGGGAGGGATGCTCTCATTGATATGCATAAAACTATATCTTGTGGTTGGTTTCTCTTGTTGCTTTGCCTCAGATTTCATTCTTTTCTGTACAGTGTAGTTTTCACTTTATTTCTCCACTACATTGCAGATGCTGTTGCAGTTGATGAATTGAAGGAGCAATTGTTTCAATGCCTGACCTCATTATCCAAGAAAGATTTCCATGCTAAAGATAGGAGTCTATTTGAAGATAAAGATTTACTCGCAGAATCTTCATATTTGGATAGGAAGAAGGTTCTAGCTGCAGAAATTCCTCTAGCAACTTGTGAAGACACAGCTATACACACTATGGATTCAGTAGCCCCAGCTACACTGTCGGAGAAAATAAGAAAGGATGTGGTCATCATCTCGGATGACGAGGATGAAAATAAATCTTCATCAGTGCCTGTATTATCTAAATCTCCAATCAGCTCAAGGGAGACAATAAAAGAAGTTAGTGGTGAATTACATGTTCAAGCCCAAGAGCAGTTATCTAATCTCATTGTGAATAAGAAGATCGATCTTCTTCCTCTATGCAAAGATGCAAAAAGCCGAAGTGCAGCACCCCAAAAGGAGCTTGATAAGACCCTCCAATCTTTGAAAAAGCTGTCTTCTGCCAACAAAAGGTCAGAATCTGCTGTTGAATCGAAATGTTATGCTGAAAGACAAGGAGAAAAGGATATACAAGATGGGAAATGCTGCTTACCAGGATCAAACCAGGTTCAAGTTAATGACAAAGTGGAGATGGTAAATGAGACAATGAATGATCCTCTGGAAGAAGCATTAAATTTTGCTAGCTTTTCACGGATGATACTGAATAAACCTTCCATATCTGTTCCTAAAAGGAAAGTGATCCAACTGCAAATGCCTACCGGAGAGAGGTCAGGTTATCCTAATAGGCTGCATGCCGATAAGAGAAGGCATAGACCTCCAAAACTAGATGACTGGTACAGACCTATTTTAGAATTTGATTATTTCTCTGTGGCTGGTCTATCTTCTGAAAATGAAGACAGAGTCATGACTTCATCACATTTGAGGGAAGTCCCTCTATGTTTTAAATCACCTGAACATTATGTAGAAATCTTCCGTCCTTTGGTTTTGGAGGAGTTTAAAGCTCAACTGCATAATTCGTATGTGGAAGCTTCATCATCTGATGACATCTGCTGTTTCCGTTTATGTGTGCTCTCAGTTGAAAGAATTGATGATTTCCATCTTGTCCGTGGTTCTCCGGAGGAATGTGAATCCCTTGCCTCAAGGGGTTGTTCAGAGAATGATCTGATTTTACTGACTAAAGAGCCCCTGCAAAAGTTCTCGCACTCTGTACATGCTCTTGGGAAGGTAATGAAACTGTTCTGTCATTTAGTTATTGTTACTCCATGTGCCTTAGCATTTCACAATGTTCACATGATTTTCCAGGTTGAAAGGCGTGAGATAAACAGTAAAAGAAAATCATTAATCCTAACATTCCGTTTCTATCTCCAAAGTGCTTCACTACACCTAATTAAAATAAGAAGGCTTCTCATGGAGAGGAGTAAATGGTATGTAAATCACATAATGAGTATGACCCCTCAACTTCGAGAATTTCAGGTTCTCTCCTCCCTTAATGATATTCCTTTGATGCCTGTCGTTCTTAATCCTGTTGATTTCTCTCCTAAGTACACTGATTTGCCGAAAATTGAGCTGGCAAAGCTGGCACAACCATTGCGCCATTCTCTCAAATCATTATTCAATGACAGTCAACTTCAAGCTGTTAGTGCGGCTATAGGAAATGAAGGCTTCTTGAAAGCAAATGAACTCTCTCTTATCCAAGGCCCACCAGGTTTCCCTAAAAGATTTTTGTCACTGTAATTCTGACCTTGATCTTCCAACTATGTAATTACTTTTAATATTAATACAGGTACAGGGAAGACTAGAACAATTGTTGCCATAATTAGTGCTTTGCTTGCTTTAAACTCTTCAAAAGGGGGGAATGCTTCAAGAATACAGAATAGGAGCTCAAGATTAGACAGTGGTAAATGTTCTAATGTCAATGCTGCTGCCTGTCAAGCTGCTGCCGTGGCACGAGCTTGGCAAGATGCTGCCCTTGCCAAACAATTGATTCAAGAAGATAAATTACATAGTGGGTCTACATCTTGTATCGTCAAGGGAAGAATCCTCGTCTGTGCACAGTCAAATGCAGCAGTTGATGAATTGGTAGCTAGGATTAACTGTGGTATCTACGGTAATGATGGAAAAATGTACAAGCCCTATCTAGTAAGGGTGGGAAATGTAAGGACAGTTCATCCTAGTTCTCTTCCTTTCTTCATTGACACACTTGTACAGCAGCAATTAGAAGAAAATATGAATAAATCTGATTCAGTGAAAACTGATGTAGGAGAGAATCCCTCTATGGTATTACGAGCTAAACTTGAGAAAATAGTGGACAATATTCGTTTATTGGAGTCAATACGTGCCAAACAAAGGGACTCGGAGATGGAAATGAGAGACTCTTCAGAGGAGAGGACACCCATAGTGGTTGATGGGAAAGAAATATCTGATAGTTTAATGGGGCCTAAACTGAATCGTTTATATGCACAGAAGAAAGCTATTTATGCTGATCTTGCTGCTGCTCAGGCTAGTGAGAAAAAAAATTCCGAGGAGATTAAGTTATTGAGAATTAAAATTCGCAGGTCCATATTACGGGAAGCTGAGATAGTTGTGGCCACCCTTAGTAGCTGCGGTGGTGATATTTATGGAGTTTGCTCTGAGGATGCCTCTGACAGTAGACTTGCCAAGTTTTCGGAATACTCTTTGTTTGATGCTGTTGTTATTGATGAAGCAGCTCAGGTCCTGTGTACTTTTCTTACTTTTCTTACTTTTTAGTTACAACTCAATTCAATCTGATTTTGCACTTCCTTTTGGTTTTTTGTATTCTATTGTTTAATGAAAATTTCTTTTTGTTGCAATGTAACTATAGGCATTGGAGCCTGCTACACTGATACCTCTTCAGCTGCTTAAGTCTAGCGGAACAAAATGCATAATGGTAATTTTTTCTGTTGACAAAATATTGAGATCTCATTTTTTATCCGGTTATAGCATTACTCATCTGTTTTGCTTTTTCATCTTTCTTTTCTTGATTGGTGATTGAAATAATTCTTACAATCATCATGCTTTTATTTGTATTACTTTTAAAGGTTGGTGATCCAAAGCAACTTCCTGCCACGGTGCTTTCTAATGTGGCAAGCAAATTTTTCTATGAGTGTAGTATGTTTGAGCGACTTCAAAGGGCAGGATATCCTGTAACCATGCTTGCTCAGCAGGTATACACGTGCTTGTGAATGGTCTACATGGTTGTGTTCATGTTAGTGTGTGTTTATGAATATTATACTGTTTCTTCTGGCAGTTGGTACTATTTGGATTTATTTTTCTTCGTTCTGCATTATGTGCATCAATTTGCAGGTGCTCTTGTTGGAGTGTATCTTTTACCTGCTGAATTTAGGCAAAATCAGAAGGAATTTGAACTGGATTAGATTGCTATGATGATTTGTATATTCTTCTGAGTGCATTGGATTTGCGTTATGGCTTAATCATTGGATATAAATGTTTAAATGGGCTGTTCAATCTCGTACTTCTTAAATTTTGTGGTTTAAACTAGCCTAACATTTCCAACTTTAATGTCTCCAGTACCGCATGCATCCAGAGATTTGCAGGTTTCCTTCATTGCATTTTTATGACAAGAAGTTAGTGAATGGAGAAATGTCAAGAAAATCAGCACCATTTCATGAAAATAAATATTTTGGCCCATATGTATTTTATGACATAGTAGATGGCCATGAACAGACTGGAAAAAGTACTGGTTCCCTGTCACTCTGTAATGAAGCTGAAGCTGAAGCAGCAGTTGAGCTACTGAAAGTATTAACAAAAAGGTTTATATTTACCTCCTTTGTTACTTTTAATTGTCATGCAAAAAGTATCAAACTTGTATGAGTTAGTGTAATCTGAT
This sequence comes from Thalassia testudinum, assembly GCA_037157565.1. Lineage (NCBI taxonomy): Eukaryota > Viridiplantae > Streptophyta > Magnoliopsida > Alismatales > Hydrocharitaceae > Thalassia > Thalassia testudinum. The sequence continues at coordinate 156,773,025 of JAZHRO010000031.1, forward strand.
TTTTTCTTTCATTTTCCTTTTTTTGATTTCATCACAGATACCCTTCAGTATTCACTGCAGGAAGGATAGGAGTAGTAACTCCTTACAAGAGGCAACTTTCAGTGTTGCGGTTCAGATTTAGCAATGAATTTAGGCCTGATATAATTGCAAACATGGAATTTAACACAGTTGATGGTTTTCAAGGACGTGAGGTAGATATATTATTGCTTTCAACTGTGAGGGCCTCTGAACCAAACGTGAGAGAAACTGGAATAAAGTCCAGAAATATAGGGTTTGTTGCTGATGCTAGAAGGATGAATGTTGCTTTGACACGGGCTAAGTTGTCCTTGTGGATCCTTGGTAATGCAAGGACTCTGCAAATAAATGCTCATTGGTCTGATTTAATTCAAGATGCTAAGGCAAGGGACTTACTTGTATCGGTAGCTGGGCCATATAGAGTGAGTTTTAAGAAACTTCTTTCCTCTTTGGAGCATCCAAACTTGGGTGAGAATCTGCATGGTGACAGATTTGCCAATCACCATAAATCCAAACCCATCAAGGCAAAAGCAGAGAAGCAAAGTTATAGGAGTGAGTATGAACTGGGCATGGAACAAGAGATCATTTCAGACAATGTAATCTTATCCAATAGGCATGTATCTGAAAGCCAGAAATCCTCAATCAGTTTGGAGCATACTTCTGGTGGCAGACTTGTGGCTAACCAGAGAACTGATGATAAACAAAAGAATCATGACAATGGTCCCAGTAACAAGCATTCTACCAATGCAAAAACTTCATTCTGCTCTGAAGAAAGCAAACTCATTAAGTCACATGCACAACTGGAGAAGAATCCAACTAAAAAGACTAAAACAAAGCACATGGATGACGTGCCTCGAACGTCTGAAGATTGTTTATCTAGATATTCAAGTCAATCAAGGCCTGGTAGCAATTGGCAGCAAGAGAAAGTCCCAGTTAATGATAACAAAGTGGGTGATATAGATGCCAAAAGTGTGCATTTAAGCTTGAGTAGAAAGAGACAACGGGAAGCCGTTGATGCTATTTTATCATCTTCTCTTATCTCTTCAAAGAAAAATAGTTCACAAAAGCCATTAGGCTCTGCAGCTGTTAAAAAGAATCTTCTCCCTTCCACATCTGCAAAAGTAAATATTAGGTCACCAAAGAAGGATAGATCATAAGCTTTCTCAAAAGAGGTAAATTTCACAATCCCACAAATCGGCTTTATGAGATTGCCATTCTTACGTTGCCTTGATTTTGATGAGCAAGGCCTATAAGGTGGTATAGTTGATCGTTGATGTTAAGCATCCAAGGAAATATTTGTTAGCTTTTTATTATTTCATATGTCTTCCCTTATTCCTTTTTTGTTGAAGTGCCTTTATATAATTTTTTTAGCTGATTTGTGCAAGATAAGTTCTTTCTTTGTTTTTTTTTTTTTTGAAAGGAAATGGACGATCACATGAGATTAGTGATCCTCTACTAAGTTAAAAGAAAATGGGATATGAGGTTTGAGATACATTATAATGTGCTCCAAGGAGAGAGAACCTAGACACATCTCTACACATATTTTTGATAAATGGATTCTCTCCTGATGATCCGCCCATTTGGTAGTAGCCAAAGCCCCCATAGACTAGCAAATGGTGTGGCCCTCTCCTTTTTTGATCTTAATGTACCTTGTCGCATCGATGCCCAGGAGCTGTCCCCTGAGTCTGTTTTCACCCATGAAGGGCCAAGCATGTGCCATACTTGAGGAGCAAACCAGCAACAAAAAATAGATGCTCCACTGTTACCTCATCACCATTGTATAATTGACAAGTCAGATCCTCCATTGGAGCGAACCTTCTTCTATAAGATTTTGTAAGTCTCTTTTCCGCATAAGTCAAGCAAATATCTTTATATTAACTCTCTAGAGTAGTTTGCAATCTTTGAACAGGTCTTTATCTCTCTCCTCTGGGTTGAATAAGAGTTTATATGCCTGTTTGATTAAGAAGGTCCCATGTGCCCAAACCCAACTATCCTTTGTCTCCAATAATGGCTTCCTGTTGACCAAAATGGTCTACAAGTCAAGGAACTCCTGCAACTGCTGGTCCATGAGTGGGCTTACAAATAAAAGCACCGAACATTGTGTTTCCGTGCCTCAACTGTTAGCCACTGTTGTTACCATATTATATGAAAGCTGAATATACATGGATATCTATTTGCCAAGGTGCCAAATGGTGACCATTCATCCATCAAACTTGAAAGTTGTACCATCTCCTAACTTTGCACAGAATAGATCCTTCACCAATGAGATAACCTGCATGATCTGCTTTGAGAACTGGGATGCTCCTTGGATTGGTACTATTTTGTCTGCCCAATCCAGTATCCTACCTCCATAGTTTGATTCCAGAACTGCAGTAACCGGGCTTCTTTCCTTCCCAAAAAGTTGGCACACCCACTTACAGAGCAAAGCATCATTCATAACATGAAGATCAAGACCCTTAGGCCATCTTGCTCAAAGGGCTACAAATCTTATGCTAGGACACCATATGCAGAGCTCTCAACCCTTCTCCTGCTCCCTTTTAGAAGGATCGCCCCCTCACTTTATCCAGCTTCTTGTGTATCCTTATGGGCATATCGAACATTGTCAAATGGAAGAGAGGGATGGTCGACAAAAGCAATTTCAAGTGGATGAGTCTTCCTCCTTTAGATAAGAGTTGGGATTTCCACCCTTCAAGTCTCTTACCCATTTCCTCCACAACCACCTACCAATCTGCAACCTGCAACAGCTTATCATTGGGAGGGAGACCATGGTAGGTCATAGGTAGCGAAATCTAGGGTGTTTGCAAGATTTGTCCACACTGCTTCTGCCTCCTTCGTGGCAAAGGGAACAAAAGATGACCTCTGCTGATTCTCCTGTAAGCTAGAGAAGTCTGTAAAATGTCTAGCAAAATAGAGAGAGTACAAGTTGCCTGAGTCCTCAATAATGAAAATAGTATTACAAATAATTGTCATAAGCAGGCACCCTTGCTTAACTCTTAGTTGAATAATATAAATAAGTGGAAACGCAACAAGATATCAAAACAAATAATAAGAAATGTTTGGATTTACGTGGAAACCCTACTTACGAAGAGTAGGTAGAAAACCTGGGAGAGGGCTCCTGATAGGGCTTCTTATTAAAGAAACAAGTGGGTGGTACATGTCTATTTATAAGCTACCACACAACACTTTACATCTTATGACGTGGTACTAAACCAACCATACATTCTCCAACACTCCTCTTCAAGTTGGAGTATGGAATGCTCAACTTGTAAGTTGAAGTGAAAAAGATATCTTATTTTATCAAGTCGGCCCTATGTCTCTTTATATATAGAGAGACAAGGGAAATAACACAATAAGTCCAACAAAGAAAACAAGATAGCAAATAGCCCCTCACAATAACACATAACTCAACACTCTCCCTCAAGTTGGAGCATATATATCTACCATGCTTAGCTTGTTTCTACACTTCTTAAACTAGGGGCAAGGCAGTGACTTGGTAAAAACATCAGCAGTCTAGTCAGTGGAAACAAGACACATAGTACGAAGTAGACCCTGCTGAATCAGGCTCCTGGTATAATGACAGTCCACTTCCACATTTTTCATCCTCTTATGAAAGATAGGGTTATTAGCTATATATGTTGCAGCCCGGTTGCCACAATGCATCTTTATAGGCTTCTGAATTTCAACATGAAGATCACTTAGCAGAGATCTGATCTATATCATTTCAGCTGCAGTATGAGCCATAGTCCTGTACTCGAACTTAGCACTAGAGTGTGAAACAACACTCTATTTCTTGCTCCTCCAGGTCATCAAATTTCCAGCCACAAATGTGCAAAAACTAGTAGTAGACTACATGTCTCCCATGTCTCCTGCATAATCTACATTAGAGTAAGCCATTACAGATATAGGACTCTTCTTCTAGAATAGAATGCCTCTGCTTGGACATACATTAATGTACCTCAACACTTGCATACCACCTGCCAGTGAATATCAGTGGACTTGTCTAAGAACTTACTTTACACACTGCAAGACTGATGTTTGGCTTGGTGATGGTTAGATACAATAACTTCCCAACTAACTGCCGATAGACCTTCTTGTCCTTTAGCTTTACTGTATCCTCAAATAAGTTAACTTTAGGATCCATAGGAATGTTGGCTTCTTTAGATCCTAGCATGCCTATCTCCTAAAGAATATCGAGTGCATACTTCTTTTGAGACTTCACTATGCCTTGCTTGTTCGTGGCGATCTCAATACCCGGAAAATATCTCAGCTTCCCAAGATCTTTCATGACAAATTGGCGAGTCAAATACTCCTTCACCTAAGTAATACTATCTGCATCATCGCCTGTAAGGATAAAGTCATCAACATATACCAATAAAGTCATGGTACCGGTACTGGTTTTCCTAACAAACAAGGAATGCTCAGAAAAAGATCTCTGCATCCCAAACGTAGAGAGTGCCTTAGACAAACGTTGAAACCTTGCTCGACGGTTCTGCTTAAGGCCATAAATAGCCTTACGAAGTTTGCACATACACTCCCCTTGAACCTCAAAAGCAGGTGGTTATTGCATGTATATCTCTTCCTCTAAGTATCCATATAGAAAGGCATTTTGGACATCCAACTGGTGAAGATGCCATCTATAATGAGCTGCAACAGAGACAAGAATACGGACCGTGGAGAGTCGTGCCACAGGAGAAAAAGTGTCAAAGAAATCCACCCTATAGGTCTGGGTGAATCCTCTGGCTACAAGGCGAGCCTTATACAGAGAAATAGACCCATCAGGGTTATATTTTAGGGCAAAGATCCATCTGGCCTCAACCAAGTGTGCACTAGAAGGTAAAGCAGGCAACTCTCAGGTGCCTCTATCAGTAAGTGCAGACATCTCTTCCATAGCCGCTTTCCAATGTGGATGTAGGAGGGCCTGTTGGTAGGAAGTAGGTATCTTCATACTAGAGACTGCAGCTGTAAAGGCATGAAACTCTGGCCTAAGAGAGCCTGTAGAAATAACATTGCCACCAATACGATACTGTGCACAGGATCTTGGAGCCTTCTTGATAGCAATGAGAATATCATCCGTGGGCAGAGAAAGGCACCCTGAAGACACGAGCAGAAGACTCATCAGTATTACCAATACATACCTAAGCGGAGGAGGACGATGGTAGCTTAGTAGGAATTGAAGAAGAGTGGGGGTGTCTTTTCTTTGTAACTGGCAGTTGATATGTAGCACCCTTAAATGTCTTCTCATTAGGTGGTAGCAAGTCTGAAAGTGCCCGCAGTATGATCTGTAGTAGATACACCATTGCTATGAGAAAATTTCTCCGAGGCTATAGGAGGTACAGGTATAGGAGCAACCACCTATATCTCTCTCAACTAATGACCTGGGTAGAAAAATAAGGGATAGACTTATGAAAAGTCACATCCGCATTTACATAGTGTTTCTGGTGTATGAGATCAAAACACCTGTATTCCTTTTGTGTGCGTATCTCAAGAATACATACTTCACTTCCTTTGGTGCCAATTTGTCATGACCAGGCCCAAGGAGGTGCACAAATGCCACACCCCTAAAGGTCTTTGGTGGCACAAGAAATAAGTCAACATCAGGATATAAGACTATAGAATCTGCTTGTGTAACACAGAGGAAGGGAGTTTGTTAATGAGATAACATGCAGTAAGAATCGCATCTCCTTAGTAACTATGTGGAACACTATTCTGCATAAGTAAAACTCTAGCTGTATCCAGAATGTGGCGGTATTTCCTTTCAACTATCCTATTCTGCTGCGACGTATGAGAACATGATGTCTGATACACAATACCTAGTGATCCATACAAATCAACCTGTTTCTTTGTGTGAAATTCTAATGCATTATCTGTTCTGATTTTCTTAATGTATACACCAAATTGATGTTTCACAAACACTACAAATTGCTGAACCAAAGAGCAAACTTCTAATTTATTCTTCATAAAAAGGTGCATGATAAGCAAGAAAAATCTTCCACAAATAACAAATAATATCTACAATTCTGGTGGTCTGCCACATGGCTAGGACCTTAGACATCACAATGCAGCAGATCATAACTAGCAGAACTAGTAGACTGGATAGATGCTGGAAAGCTGGCACGGGGATGCTTTCCCTGCTGACATGCATCACACTGAATTTTCATGGTAGGAGACAAGTGAGGGATTACACGACGTAGCTTGTCCAGTGAAGGATGACCTAGTCTTCTGTGCCATCGCAAGGCACTCCTTGTAGTAGTCGTCTGACAGGTTGCAGCAACTGGACTCTGAACTAGCCGATACACACCCCCTCCTCATGGTTACTACCAATCGTCCTCTCCGTTATGCGGTCCTGATAAGTGCATCTAACAGTGTCAAAAATAGCACGACAATTCAACTGCTTAGTAATAGAACTAACATATAACAGTTGTATTGCCATGTCCGACGCATAATACATATCATCAAAATGCATGGAGGGTGTAATAGATACCCCTCCCTTACCACGGATGTAGGCATCTACCATCTGCTAGCTGTACTGAATGTTCCTATGGTGTCTTCTGTACTTTCCTAAAGCACTGGAAATATCCTGTCAAATGATTAGATGCACCTGAATCAATCAATCATGACCCTATTGTACTTGATGCAGATGCATAGGCTGCAGTGCTGGAGAATTGAGGTTGCTCATGGGTCAACTATGTTAGCTGCTGCACAACTGCATCATAGTCTGCCTTTGCAATGGATATTGCCTCAGTGCTCACACCTAGAGATGTTGTAACGGTAGCTTGGTTGGCCATAGTAGGACGACCAACCTTATTCAAACACTTAGCCTCAACATGGCCAAGCTTGCCACAGTAAGAACTTGTAGGCTTGCAACGACCACCATCAGTTTGACCTCTGCCTTTGCCATAAAAGAAGCCTCTACGATCACCACTAGTGCTAACAGCAGCATGAGCCGAAGATGTATTGGTAACAATTGCATCATGAGTAGGCTGAATTTGCATCATACTTAGCCTCCTGTAAATTTCCTCAATAGGAGGAAGCTCAGAGAGAGTTAGAATTTGTGAACGAGTCGCAAAATAGTGATCACTCAGCCCTACAAGGAACATATGGGATGCAAACTCCTTGTGGTCCCTGCATGTAGTACACATCAGTCTACATGCATTATATTTCTTCAATAACCTCTTCATAGTGGAGTAATATTGGGATAGACTCATCTTCTCCTGCTTGAGATGGCATAAATCATAATGGATCTGAAATAATTGAGTTGAATTCAACTCATGTGAATAAGCCACTTTCAAGTCATCACACATTTCTTTGGCAAAATTGTAGTACATAACTTCATCGCCAATTCTTGGAATTACGCTATTCAAGAGCTAGGCTCACTATAGTATCATCTTGATTTCAAGTTGCGTATTTTCCTATTTTTTACTCTGATGGTGCTTTCATATGCACATGCTTTTTATCATGACCTTCCACAGTGACGAGGAAGGTTTGAGACCAACGGGTATAATTGGTCTCATCCAATTTTGTAATCAGAGCAAAGGAGCTCTTGTGCACCCCACTTTCTGTACTCTATCCTGAAGACACCTCAGAAGCATCTGATGCAGACATGATAACTTCAAATATACACAAATAAGCCCAAATAGCAGATCTGAAATCCTAGATTAAATACCAACACCTTGGGGAACTTGGGGAATATACACCCTGCAATCCACAGATAAAATATCCAATACTTCACTATATTTATGCCATCTCAACTATGATTTATGCCATCTCAAGTATACTTGGTTGAATTCAATTCAAGTATTTTAGATCTACTATGATTTATGCTATTTTAAGCAGGAGGAGATGAGTTCATTTCATTATTACTCCACTATGAAAGGGTTATTGGAGAAATATAATGCATGTAGACCAATGTATACTTCTACTACATGCAGGGATCATAAGGAGTTTGCAGCCCACATGTTCATTGTAGGACTGAGTGATCACTATTCTACGCTTCGTTCACAGATTCTGACTCTCTCTGAGCTTCCTCCTATTGAGGAAATTTATAGGTGGCTGAGTAGGATGCAAATTCGGCCTATTCATGATGCAGTTGTTACCAATACAATTCAGTTCATGCTGCTGTTAGCACTCATGGTAGTCGTAGAGGCTTTTTTCGTGGCAAAGGTAGAGGCCGAGCTGATGGTGGTCGTGGCAAGCCTACATGTTCTTATTGTGGCAGGCTTGGCCATGTTGAGGCTAAGTGTTGGAATAAACTTGGCCGTTCTATTATGGCTAACCAGGCTACCATTATAGCATCTTTAGGTGTGAGCACTGAGGCAGTATCCCTTGTAGAGGCAGACTATGGTGTAGTTGTGCAGCAGTTAGCACATTTGACCCATGAGCAGCCTCAATCCTCTAGCACTGTAGCCTATGCATCTACATTAGATACGAAAGGGTTATGGTTGATTGATTCAGGTGCATCTGATCATCTGATAGGAAATTCTCAGTGCTTTAGGGAATTACAGACGACACCATAAGAACATTCATTACAGCTTGCAGATGGTAGACATGCCCCCATTCGTGGTAAGGGAGGGGTATTTGTTACACCCTCCATGCATTTTGATGATGTGTATTATGTGCTAGGCATGGCAATGCAACTGTTATTTGTTAGTTCTATTATTAAGCAGTTGACTTGCCGTGCTATTTTTGATGCTGTTGGACGCGCTTTTTAGGACCGTATGACGGGGAGGAGGTTTGGTGGTGGCCATGAGGAGGGGGTGTGTATCGACTAGTTCAGAGTCCAGTTGCTGCAGCCTGTCAAACGACTACTGCGGGGAGTGCCTTGCAGTGACATAGAAGACTAGGTCATCCTTCACTGGACAAGATATGCCGTGTTATCCCTCACTTGTCTCTTGCCATGAAGATTCAGTGTGATGCATGTCAGTTGAGAAAGTATTACCGTGCCAGCTTTCCAGCATCTATCTAGTCTACTAGTACTGCTTGTTTTGATTTGCTGTATTGTGGTGTCTGGGGTCCTAGTTGTGTGGTAGATTGCTAGAATTTTGGATATTATTTGTTATTTATGGATGATTTTTCTCACTTATCATAAATCATTTTGATGACAAATAAATTGGAATTTGGCTCTTTGATTCAGCAATTTGCGGTGTTTTTGAAAAACCAATTTGGTGTATGCATTAAGAAAATTAGAACAGATAATGCATTAGAATTTTGCACAAAGAAATTGATTGATTTGTATGGATCACTGGGTATTGTGCATCAGACATCATGTCCTCATACGTCGCAGCAGAATGGGATAGCTGAAAGGAAACACCGCGTCATTCTAGATGCAGCTAGAACTTTACTTATCCGGAGTAGTGTTCCACATAGTTACTGGGGAGATGCGGTTCTTATTGCGTGTTATCTCATTAACAGGTTCCCTTCCTCTGTGTTATAGAAGCAGATTCCATGGAGTATCTTATATCTTGATGCTGACTTATTTCTTGTGCCACCAAAGACCTTTGAGTGTGTGGCATTTGTACACCTCCTTGGGCCTAGTCGTGATAAATTGGCAGTAAGGGCGGTGAAGTGTGTGTTTCTGGGATACTCATGCACGCAGAAGGAATACAGATGTGTTGATCCCATACACCAGAAACACTGTATGGATGTGACTTTTCATGAGTCTATCCCATATTTTTCTACCTCAGGTCATCAGTTGAGAGAGATAGAGGTGGTTGCTCCTATGCCTGTACCTCCTATAGCCTTGGAGGATTTTTCTCATAGCAGTGGTGTATCTACTACAAATCATATTGTGGGCACTTACAAACTTGTACCGCTTGATGAGATGACATTTAAGGGTTTTACATATTAGCTGCCAGTTACTTACAGAGAGAAGACACACCCCCCGCTTCTTTAGTTTCTGCTGAGCCACCATCGTCCTCCTCCACTCAAGTATGTATTGGCAATACTGATGTGTCTTTTGCTTATGTCTTCAGTTCCTTTCTCTGATAGGATTTAAGGCTTAAATGAAAATATTTATATATTGAAGTAGCTATTTTTAAAATTCTAATCATTTTGACTACTTTTGTCATTTTTGTCGGCATGCGTCGGTATGTTTTTGGCATGCTCTTGGCATGTTAGTGAAATGTGCATTTGAAAATTTATCGGACTGCGTTGAAATCGGTGTTTCGAACCTTATCATAAACAACAGTAGTAGTAGTAGCTAGAAGATGGGATGTTGTAGCAGAAGTGGCATCATGAGGTAGTAGTGTAAGATCGTAGTAGTAGTAGTAGTAGCTAGTAGACAGGAATATGGCTATAGTAGTAGTAGCAACAGTAGATAGGAGATGACATTATGGTCAAGTGAGATCATGGATCATCACTAGGATGCTTAACGAAATACTCACTTGATGTTTATCGTGCATGTAGAAAATGTTATTTGCATGCACATAATAGTGACACAAGAGAGTACACGGTTGATGGTGGCACTCAAGAGGATAGAGCATCATCGAGGGAGATGAAATTGGAGAGGCTGATTGATCTTGAGATTGAAGTTGGAGTTGTCACTGAAGATAGATTACGTCAAAAGACCTCTTGTGTAGATCGTTGAAGTTGTTGACGATGGTGAGCTACCTTGGGCAATGGAGAGAAGGCTTGGGCGACGTAGGAGAGGTCAAAAAGAGGGACTATAGTGACAATGATGGCATTGGTGGTCGGAAAACCTCGTTTAGGTAGGTGTTGTGACTTGGAGTCGATGGTTGACCATCAAAGTGCGAGGTCAGGCTAGGTGACGCTGGAGGAAGCATCGTCAAGGTCTGACGGCGATGGTAGTGCAACTAAGGAGGTGTTGGGCATCATTGCTAGACTTTTACAGGCGAAAGGCAGCGCTGGTGGTTTTTAGGGCTGCTTGTAGGGCTTAAGTGACGGTGAGGAAAAAAGGATGGGTTGGAAGCGATGAGGTGGTCGTAGGGGACGAGAGGAGAGGACAAGAGAGAGTCTAAGTGGACTAGGTGGGTGGTCGAATGAGAGCTCAGAGGGAGAGAGATGAGGTTGACTAATGATGTGGCTTCGGGTCTTCCTGGTGGGGCTTCAACATGGGAGAGTTGTTTTTCATATCTCTCTTTTTTTTGTTTAAGGTTTAGAGGTGGAAGGGAGGTGGGATCATGGCTCTGATATCGTGTTGGAGATTAGAGAAATAGAAAATATTATTTCTGAATCTTAAGTACAAAAGATCGGAGTTGGTCCCTTTATATAGAGACAACCACTCTTATTTCAAATCCTAAACAAATCTTGCATAATAAGAAGCAAAATCTCTAACAAAATATCCCTAACTAACTTTCCTAATTTAATAATTTTAATTTCTCTAACAAATGAGAAAAAAATTTACAAATATAATTATGGGGAAAAATAAGTTTTTAAATGTGTTTAAGAGTTTCTTTTTTGTTACGTACAACAACAATAACAACCAAGCCTTTTCCCACATTAAGTGAGGTCGGCTATATGGATTTTTTGCCTCCACACAGATCGATTTTTAACCATTTCACAATTTAAATTAAAGTAATTGAGGTCATGCCTAATAGTTTCCTTCTAACATTTGTTTGGTCTTCCTCACCCCCTCTTAGCGGGTTCAACCTCCAACTTCTCGCATCTCCTAACTGGAGCATCTAGTGGCCTTCTTTGTAAATGTCCAAATGACCTTAGACGTACTTCTCTCATTTTATCCTCTATCGATGCCACCCTAACATTTTTTCTAATAATCTCATTTGAAAAACGGTTCTTTCTTGTATGACCACACATCCATCTTAACATCTTCATTTCTGCCACAGACATCTTCTGTACATGCCTATAGTTGATAGCCCAGCATTCAGAACTGTACAATATAGTTGGTCGTACCACAGCTCGACAGTATTTTCCTTTGACTTTTAAAGGAACCCTCTTATCACAGAGAACATCAGATGCACCTCTCCATTTCAACCACCCTGCATTAATTTTATGTGTAACATTTCCATCAATTCTACCATCTTACTGGAAAATGGATCTCAAGTACTTAAAAACATCTTTCATTGGAATGCACTCTTCTCCAATTTTTACATCAATCCCTTCATTGTTCCCTCTACTACTAAACTTGCATTCCATATACTCAGTTTTTGTCCTACTTATGCGTAATCCTTTATCTTCCATGGCTTCTCTTCAAAGCTCAAGTTTTCTGTTCACTCCATCTCCTATCTCATCAACCAACACAATGTCATCAGCAAAAAGTATACACCATGGCACCTCAGGTTGGATATGTTTCGTCAACTCATCCATGACCAAGGCAAAAAGATAAGGGCTTAAAGTCGACCCTTGATGCAGACAAATGGTGATATCAAAGTACTCCGTTAAATCATCCTTAGTCTTTACACAAGCTGCTGTTCCATAGTACATATCCTTTATGAGGTTGATATATAAAACTGATACTTGTTTCTTCTCTAAAATTCTCCACAAGATATCTCTTGGGATAAAATCATATCTCTTTATGAGGTTTCTTTTTTGTTATGTATGGTGATAAAATCACCTTTATAAGAGCGAGTTTGCTGCGGGTTTATTTGGCTTTAATCTCGCCTACGATGAAGGCGATTTGGTCGCAAACGGGGGGAATTTGCAATGGTAAACTCACCTTCTGTGGAGGTGAGTTTAACATGGCCTCCAACCGTTGAAGCAGCTTTTGATCACGAAAATTGTGCCTGTGGGAAGTCGAGTTCAACATAACTGGCCTGCAGAACTCGCATCCCCTAAAGGTGAGTTCTCTTTATACCTCACCCACATGCCACTCTCTTTTCTCCTTATAATTCTGATGCATTTATTTCGTAAAGTAGGATTGGGTGCCATGCAGATTTTTCCAGAGGAGCATGGGAGGAACTTTGAGTTTAAAATATCAATTCAAAAGGTCATTCGGTGGCAGTGGAATCAATATCTCATTTTCACCATGCCCAACAACACCATCAATCTCCCTACGATTTATGTTGTATGCCAATGTAAGTAGTACACGCAACAGAGGCAGCAGAATGACAATCACCAACAGATTTGTTCTTTTTTTTCTGTTGGGAGGGGGTTTTTATCTCCAACGATAGGCAGGTCCGTTTCACCATTCACAAAAAGACCAGCACATCCAATTCATCTCTCACAGAAACATCCATATTCTCCAACAAATGCTGATTGTATTTGACATGATAAGAAAACATACAATAAGACAGTTGTGTACATTGATCTCTAATTAAAGTAATTACATATGGAGCCCTTGAAGGGAAAACATAAAAAACCAAAACTATATGTAGACATGCTTCTCTTGGGAGAATGGATCTTCACTGTCTGTCCATTTTAGCAAAAAATGGATGGTTGACAGGCTGCATGTTTACAATCTTTGGTACTTGATTGCCATTTGGGGGGCTTCATTGTTGCCTGCATTTGTCTGTAACATCATGAAATTCATGAATGTCAAAGTAATCTAAATTCCCAATAAAATTACTTCAGTTATTAGTTTGAGAAAGATAAGTGAAGCCTTCAGGAGTTTGTAGACATTGATTTAAATGTCGACGGCAAGGTCATTTCCGAGCAAGGGTCATGCCGACATGAAGAAAACGTCGATTTACAGGAATATCGTTGGCATGCCGTCGGCATTGTTGGCATGCTGGCGAAATTGGTGCCCATGTCGAGGTTGCTGTTGGTTTTTTAATTACTTTTCCTATTTTTGTTGGTATGCATCGGGCATGCCCTCGGCATGCTCATCGGCATGCCTATCGAAAAACGGGTATTTCCACGGCATGCCGAGAAATGCACACTTGGAATTTCATCGGCACGGCATCGAAATCGGCATTTCGAACCTTGTTTGTAGATTGAATGAGAAATACGAAGCCCCGAAAAAAATTGCATTTCATCCACACATTTTGAAGAGGTTACTCCCAAATACACAGCAAAACTTCATGCTTAATCATCTGCAGACATTATAAAAGCCCCACGAAGAAGTCCCAGACTCCGTAATCGGGCAAAATTGGCAACAGATGGTGCTCCATCAGGTAGCTGCTGCTGCTGGCAGATGCTGGTAGCTGCTGCTGCTGCTGGCAGCAGATGGTGCTACTGAACTGCAGCAGATGGTGCTTAAACCACATGCTTGATTCTACTTGAAGCAAAGGATCAAATATGAGCACATATGATTATAATTAATTCTGAAGGTTCAATGTGGAAGGCTAGAAGTCTTAATTTCAAGCAGCCATCTTCATACTTCAATTGTTAAACAATTAATGCCATCTTCATATAAAATCACAGTCTCTTAATGTGTGACTGAAGCATCTACATACTTACACAATGGCTCTTGGACAAGATCCACCTACGAAACTAATATCAACTTAATACAACTCTCTCAACAGTAAAAATTTCAGGAAAGTGATCAGAGTGATGGAAAGCCTTTGTACACTACATGAGGACAGCAACATGGATTCTTTGCCTTCTACAAACCCAGTTCATACCCAGTCTAGATATTTTTTGAACACTATACCCAGACTTAATATACCTAATTATTCAGTGCCAATAGCTGTTTATCTGGAAAATGTACCTAATATAACCTTGGAAATCCAGAATCTTATTCCTTCATTCCACTTCACCTAATCATGCAATACTTTGAAATAACCTTAGTCATTGCATATACTCTGAAAAGGCAAACAGCAAAGTATAAGAAGCTTGTGTCGATAAACAAGTTGGCAGTCGTGAAGGTGTGGTAAAATTTTATATAATTAAGTAAAGAAGTATGTTTAAACTGGCAGGAAGATTGAAAGATGGAGAGGTTGGTCAAACTCTGCTGATTGAAATTTCAACACATATATCGTAAAATCATTAACCACTTGTTTTTACCAAAATCAATGGTAACCTATGTTGGATCTGAACTTCATGGTTACACCGATTGATTCCAAGTTTCATGCATATATGACTACAAAATTTGTCAAATTTTCAATCACTACGGACTATTATAGTTCTGATCGGTCCTTTGTTATAACTAACACCGTCATCTCTATGTTTGATTTTTCCATTCGCATACCAAAGAATGAACACGTTTTGAACCATTGTAACTTGCCTAAGAAGGTGTCATGAAAAATTCATTTAGGGTTAGAACAAATACAATAAATTCATTTCCCTTAGAATGCATGATTAAATCCTTTTCCTTACAAGGATGTCAATCTTTGAAGGGTTTTTTTCTCCATCTTTAATTGTGTCAAGGAATTATTTCTCAAATTTGCCTACCATGTCAAAAATGTCATCATGTTCGCATACATAACTTGACCTTAATGGGTAGGTTTCAATAACAAATAATTGTTCACACAAACAATTTAAATTTAGTGGTTGTGTGTTAAACATTAACCACGTTGCAATCATTAAACATGAATTAATGTAACAACCCCTATTTCTAAATTAATAATCAACACATGCTTGTCAAAATAATGAAAGAGGACATTTTTTTCCCAAACCAACCACAGTGTCTACCTTAGTGAGGCTGCACGAGGGGGCTCAACCGCAGTAGCAGTAGGAAAGGAGAGTGAAGGTCCTTTGCCAGTTGATGAAGGCTGCAACAACAGATGGAGAGGTCAGCGGATGGGCGGGGACTGCAGTGGGGGGAGGGGAGGGGGGTGGGGGGTCGACGATCTGAGGGTTCCAGCAGGGCGGGTTGGTGGCGATCGCTGGCCTCTGACTGACTAGTAGTACTAGCAGGGGGTGGCAGTGAGCAGTGGCCTTTGGCAGTGCGGGGGGGGGCAGCGAGCAGTGCCTTCAATTGTGCGAGGAGTTGAGATTGAGTGGTAAAGGGAAAGAAGGGTTTTGGGGTTTAATAGTCATGCCCAACTCGCCTTAAAAGAAGGCGACTTGCACCTAACTCGCCTTCATCAAAGGTGATATGGTGTAATCTGCTAACCTGCACAAACTCGCCTTCTACAATGGCGAGTTCATCACAATACACAACTAAAAAAAAATCCCTAAAATATATTTAACGACTAATTTTTCCCCCTTATTATATTTTTTAAATTTATTCTCTAACAAATAGCATGCTAACTTATTAATCGAATGTTGTCTAAAAGTGCTTGATGAGAAGTGTCCTTATTGGGTTCTTTTTCAAGATCGAGAACATTTTGGAGTTCCACCTAAGGCTTTTGGATGTATGGGTTTCGTAAACTTTCATGGCCCAAACAGGGACAAACTGGCAACACGAGCAGTCAAATGTGTCTTTGTTGGGTACTGTAGGATCCAAGAGGGCTACAAATGCTATGATCTTGTCAGTCGACGCTATTATGTAAGTGCTGATGTTACTTTCATGAAGTTTATTCATTATTATCCATCTGGTTCTCGCATTAGGTCTCCTACACTTAAAGGTAAAGCTGTTATCCCACTTCTCGTACCCTTAGATGCACTACAACGGCAATCACTTGAGGATCGATAGATAGCTACATTTGATCTCCCAGACAACATGTTTGAGAGGATCTACTCTCGTCAACCAATTCAGTAGGAAGAGCCAGTACCTTCTACATTTGACAAGATTGCCATACCTGATGATACAAGGGTCACCATTCCTACTCCTTTGGGAAATTTTAATCTACCTCAGCAGCCTAAAAGCACGATTGAAGATAGTGAGCCTGAGTCTAATGACCTAGAGATTGACGGCTTTGATTTGCCCATTGCCTTGTGGAAAGGCACTAGATCATGTACTCTGCATTCTATGTCCAAGTACGTGTTTATGGCGAGTCTCTTCTCAGTACTAATAGTTTGTGATGTCCCTCTCTGCTGTTTGTACACCTACCACCCATTAGGATGCACTCCGTTATTTGAAATGGAGGCAAGCCATGGAATAAGAGATGTCTACATTAGTCTCCTGTGGAACTTGACGCCTTGTTCAGCCACCACCTGATGTTGCAGTGGTTGGATGCAAATGGGTGTTTATTGTTAAACACTACCTACATGGAATTGTTGAGAGGTATAAGGCTCTCCTGATAGCAAAGGAGTATACTTAGACATATGAGGTTGACTACTTTCATATCTCCTCCCTAGTTGCTCGACTTACCACTGTTCATATACTTGTCTTGGTTGCAGTTCACCGTGATTGGCTTCTTCATCAACTTAATGTTAAAAATGTGTTCCTCTACGGAGATCTCAAGGAGGAGGTCTACATTCAATAGCCTCTGGGATTTGCGGTTGAGGGGGAGTGTTCCAAGGTCTGTAGATTGCATAAGGCAATTTATCGACTCAAGTAAAGCCCAAGAGCGTGGTTTCAAAAAGCTCTCTGATGTGATTGAGGGGGTTGGCTTCAAGAGATGGTTTGTTGAGCACTCTCTCTATTCCTAAAGAAGACTAACAAAGGTGTGATTGTGATGCTTTTGTATGTGGACGACATTATACTCACCGGGGATCATACAAGTTGGCATTATAATTACTAATGAATTTTTGGTAAAGCACTTTGCCACTGATAGTTTATTTTTTTACTATAGAAAATCCACTTCAGGGTTTACTATTTGTTTTCCTTGGAGGTAACCTTGTGTCCTGGTGTAGCAAAAAGCAAACTGTGGTTGCTTGTTCTAGTGCAGAAGCAGAGTACAGAGCTATGGCTTACACTACATGTGAGGTTATGTGGATTAACTCTTTTTTGACTGATCTGGGCATTTCTGTGAAGTCCTACTCTTATGTGTTGTGATAACAAATTTACCGCCTATATTTCTTCCATTCCTGTTTTCCATGACAGTACAAAGCATGTTAAGGTGGATTGTCAATTTATAGGCAATGTAGTGACGGAAGAATTGGTACTCCATATATATATATATCTTCTGAGCTTTAGCGAGCATATATCTTCACAAAGGCACTTTCATGAAAGTGGCACTCCATTTGTGACAAGTATCTCCAACATTTGATGTGATTTTCCAATGGCTTCTAGTAGCAGGTATCTCCATTTGATCCTATACCTCTTTATATAGAGAGAGGTTTTGGGAAAATTACATAAGAAGATCAATAGAAAGTAAACAAGTAACAAATAGCACACACAAAAATATAAATGACATGGAGACACTTCTCAAGCTGGAGCATAGATGCCAATCATACATAGCTTGTCACAACATGCATCAAAAGTAGACTTAACTAGTGGCTTGGTAAACATATATGCAATCTAGTCCCTTGAAGTGACAGGTGTGGTGTAGAGAAACCCAATCTGAATAAGATCTTTGGTATAGTGGCAATCAATCTTCACATGTTTCGTGCGCTTATGAAACATGAGATTATTAGCAATATATATAGCTGTATGATTATCATATCTCATTTCCATGGGCTTCTCAATTTGAATATGTAAATCAAGTAGGAGAGATCTCACCCAGACCATCTCAGCTGTTGTCTGTGCCATAGTCTTATACTCTAACTTGACACTGGATCGAGACCACATTATGCTTTTTTGTTCTCCAAGTCACCAAGTTGCCTGCTATATATGTGTACAAGCTAGTAGTAGATTTACTATTAGAAAGGCATCCAACGTAACCTGCATTAGAATATCTCAAAACAGTCATGGACTCTCCTCTCTTGAACAATAGCTCTTGCCTTGGTGCTCGCTTTACGTACTTGAGCACTTGCATTCCAGCAAGCTAATGTTGCTTGGTTGGCTTGTTCATGAATTAACTGAGCTTGCCTACAATAGGAGAGATGTCTGGTTGTGTCATAGTAAGGTAAAGGAGCTTGCCAATCAGCGCTCTGTGTCCTCTGCTCTTTGTAGTTTTTGACTGTGTCATACAGATGTATCTTAGGATCTATGGGTATATTGGCTGGCTTTGCTCCCAACATCTAAGTCTCCTGTAGTACATCAAGTGCATATACTTCTGCTGACAAAGTATAATGCCTTCCTTGCCTCTTGCCACCTTTATGCCCAGAAGTATCGCAGAGGATCCAAGTCCTTCATGACAAGTGTATCGGCTAGAGTCTGCTTGACCTCAGCTATCTCGGTTGCATCATCATTTGTGTTAATGAGATCACCTACATAGACAAGAAGGGCAACTACCCCCTTCTCAGTCTTTCGTACAAATAAGGAGTGATTTAATGATGATCGACTGTGCCTCAGGCTTTCAACAACTTTTAATAGCTTTTGAAACCAAGCATGTGGACTCTGCTTGAGTCCATAAATTGCTTTCTTGAGCTTGCATACACACTCTCCCTTAATCTCAAAACTTGGGAGCTACTGCATGTAAACCTCATCGTGAAGATTTCCATATAGGAAGTCATTTTTCACGTCTAATTGGTGTAGCAGCCAATCCAGATGTGCAATTGCTATGAGGATCTATATTGTAGGAAGATATGCAACTGGAGAAAATGTGTCAAAGAAATCCACCCTATATGTCTGGGTGAATCCCTTTGCCACAAGGTGAGCCTTATGTCGAGAAATAGATCTATCAGGATTGCATTTTAAGGCAAAGATCTACCGACATCCAACAATACGTGCACCAGGTGGAAGCGGTGTAAGCTCCCATGTCCCTCACGACTGACGTGCGGCAACCTCATTCTCCATGGCCTGCTGTCACTTGGGATTAAGCATGGCCTTGTGGTATGCTGTCAATATCTGAGTAGAAGACGAGGCCTCAGTGAACAGTGCAAAAGTGTGACTGTAAAGACAACCCTAGCCACTTGATGCTAGGCACAACTCTGGGGTGCCTTCCGAATAGTTATTAAAAGATCAAGATCATCAATAGGAGGCTCAGTATCTCCAACAGGGGGCTTGGAAGCCACTGGAAAATCACCACTAGGACTAGCATCATCACTTGTAGGATCACCATTAGACATACAATAGTCAGCATCATAAAGACATACCTGCAATGGGGGGAGGATGATTGTGTTGAAGTAGGGGGTGTGCTCTTGATATGTCACAGGTAATCTATATGACACTGGAGGATCTCTGAACTGAGTAACAACCCTGTCTGTAGTGCCTGGTGATGTGAACTGGTAGATAGGAAAGTTTCCTAATTGAACAGGAGGAGTAGGCATTGGTGCCATATTTGCCTCAAAAGACAATTGATGTCGAGTCATTGAAAAATTTGGCATTACCTTATGAAAAGTGACATCAGTACTAATATAATGCTTCCTGTTCAATGGATCATAACACTTGTAACCTTTCTGAGTATTGCTATAACCTAGGAAAACACACTTAACTGCTCGTGGGGTTGGCTTATCCTTGCTAGGCCTAGTAATACGAATAAAGGCCATACAACCAAAAATCTGTTATGGCAGTTGAAACAACTTCTTGGTATGATATTCTTCATGGTACCTGCTCTGATAGTACAAAACTAGGCATTCTATTAATCAAATAACATGCAGTAAGTAGTGCATCTCCTCAGTACATAGAAGGGACATTACGATGGATAAGTAGAGTCCTGGCCACATCTAAGAGATGCCTATGTTTCCGCTTTGCCACCCCATTTTATTGGGATGTATGAGGGCAAGTTTGATAAATAATACCATGCGACCTGTAGAATGCACTCTGCCAAGCAGTACAAAACTCAACTGCATTATCTATGTGAATAATCTTGATAGTAGAAGCAAATTGATTCTTTATTTTAATAATAAATGTCTCAATCACTGAATTAAAATTAGACTTATTCTTTAATAAAAACAACCATGACATATTGGAGCAATCATCAATTATAACTGTATAGAAATTTAGGGGGAAAATAATTCTTGTTATTCTTCAAATAAAGAGGCCCTAGCCCTCTTTATATAGAGAGGTAAAGGACATACATTGAAACCCATTGTGACCTAAAAATAGTAAACACATAATGAAATATTTAATTTGATTTTATTTTCTAAAACTCCTTCACAAGTCGAGACGCGAGAGATGGCGACGACTTGGATCTTTAAGGTAGTGAAGATCCATTCTTATTGACGTGGTGGTCCCCTCTTTGTGTCTTGAACTTTGGGTGTCTCTACTTGTTTGCCCTCACAGAGCCAGTCAATACTTGGTTTCTCTTGAGGTGTATGAGAGTGCTACTCGAACAATGACATTTTGAAGCGGCTCTCGTCTTCAACTCTTGTGTCTTCCACTCAACATATAAGGACCCAAACAAAAAATAGACCTAGAACTTGAGGGGCTATACACAAAGGCCCTAAAACAAATTGAAAAATAACCCGCTCCCTTTTTTTTTTTGTTTTAAATGGGAAAAACTCCAAACTCTTAACTGAAAATGGTTTTCTTCCTCTTCTTGCTTCTCTGTTGGCACTCTTTTCCTTTGCTGGGCATGAAGCAATAGCAACAACTTCGACATGGAGAGGAGCCATCATCGACACCTCTATTTTTTCTCTCCTTTTTTTGTGTGGGCAGTGACGCTACAGTGGCAGGGAGGTGCGCAACGGCGCTCCGGTAGGTCGGAGGCAAACCTGGTCACCTTGGTTCGGTAGAGCAGCTTCCAAGGAACGCGATGGTGCCCTTAAACCCTTGATCAAGCGAGGTTCGAGGGTCTAAAACCTTGATCTGAACTTCCCCATCAAGGGGTGATGTCGGTCAAAGGGGGCTTCACTGGCGACGTGTGGTTGGTCAATTAGCCATCGGAGGTGGTCGATCTGGAGGCCAAGGCCCCGACGACCACTCCATTGGTGGTCTCTCGCTGAGTAGTGGCAGAAGGCAACGCTGATGGCGATTTTCTATTGGCGGTGAGTAGCAGCAGTAATGGAAGAGGGAGAGGAAGATTAGAAGAGGAAGAGGAGGGGTTGTGGAGAGCAGAGAGCCTCTCTGGTGGCTTGCCGGAGGGCCTCCCCCCTCTAGGGTTTCTTTTTTCCCACGAGATCAAACTCACTCTGATACCATGTAGAGAATTTTGGGGGGAAAATAATTCTTGTTATTCTTCAAATAGAGAGACCCTAGCCCTCTTTATATAGAGAGGCAGATAGCATACATGGAAACCCACTATGACCTAAAAATAGTAAACACCTAATCAAATATTTAATTTGATTTTATTTTCGAAGAATAACCAAATAATATTTGTGACTTACTCGATCAGGAATACGACTGGGACCTCAAGCATCTAAATGTAATAATTCAAAAACAAACCCAGTGACAGTGGAACTAGCAGGAATGGTGTCCCGGTGATGCTTTCTCATATGGTGTGCATCACAATGGATCTTAGTAGTTGGTAAAAGGCGAGGGATAATGCGATGTAGCCCGTCTAGAAGTAAATGAGCAAGACGATGATGCCACTACAGAGCACTCCCTATAACAAAACAAATCTTGCCCTGGCAAGTAGCTGCAACCGATGTTTGAAACAGGCAATACACACCCCTTTCTTCATGTTCACCACTAATTGTCCTTGTGAGCTTGTCCTAAAACACAGCCAACATCATCAAAGATTGCTTGACAGTTAAGATCCTTGGTACCTTTGCTTATAGACCAGCTAACTGGAAAATCTAGAACAAATGAAACATTAGGCAATCGTAAAGTGGGGGTAATATCACCTCCCCCTAACCATCAACCTTGGAATTAGTGATTAAAATGCTGTCAGCATGCCCTCGGCATGCCGGCGAAATGGGGGTTTCTGATGAGATGTCATATCGATAGGACATACTTATCGACATGTAGGGATGTCTCCGGCATGCCAGCGGCATGCCATTGAAATTTTCATCGTGCTGGCGGTATGTTGGTTTGCGTTGTTGCCTGCTACTAGGTTGCATGACGCATGTTGCACGCCATTGCTACTGTTGGCTGTTGGTTGGCTACTGCTGCGCTGCATTGTTGCTACTATTGCATGAGTTATATATCACATATCGCCAACTTGAAAGATATTGATGATCCGTACAGAGGGCGGTTCCTCAATGATTTTGGTTTTCTAGAGTATGTATTTTTTTATATGGTAACATTTTTACTCATTTTCAGTCATTTTTAGTGATTTCCTCAAAATTTGCTAATATCAATAATATATCACCAATATATCCCCTTTTAAATTAGCATTAGCACTTTCCTTCTTATAGTTCTTAATTTTAAAAATAGTTATCCATTTAAATGGGAAGTATGAGACAGAGTTTAGGACTTAAATGGAAATATTTATCCACTTAAAATTTCAATCATTTGGACCAATGCTATCGTTTTTGTTGGCATGCGTCGGCATGCCTTCAAAATAGACTATTTTTGGGGTATCGAAATCGTCGAAATTTGACGTCAAAACACGGGTATTTCCACGGCATGGCTTTGGTGTGCTGGCAAAATGTGCACTTGAAAATTTATCGAGACGGCATTGAAATCGGCATTTTGAACCTTGCTTGGAATGTTGCCTATCTGCGACCTGAACTGTCTTGTCAGGAGGAATTGACTGAAGTTGTTGAAAACAATTGTGATAACTAGTTAAATGGCGTGAAGCACCGAAATCGACAAGTCAGATGGTACCATCACAAACTCTGTTAGAGGCACTAGAGTCAATTTATATTTGTAGTGGGAATGTCAGTGGTGTTAGAGGAAGTGGGCATTTCCTGAGTCATCTGGGTGAGTCGTTGGACCATAATATCATACTTTGATTGAGACACGGTATCAGACTCCACCTCAGAAGTAGTGACTGCTTTATTGGCCACAGGAGGCTTCTCATGATTGGTTCAACATGAACCTCGACATGGCCAATTGGGCCACAAAAAGTGCACATGGGACGAGTTGTACCAGCTTTCCCTTTGCCATGTCGATGGCCTTGAGTAGAACCATGGCTACCACGGCCACCATTAACTAGTGCAGGAGTTTGACCAGCTGTCTTAGGTGAGGTAGATGAAATAGTGACCCCGCTGAGTAGACTGTACGCCTCCACAAGAGAGGGAAGCTTTGACAAAGTTAGCATCTGGGAGCGAGCAACAACGTATGTTGGGCCCAAACTAGAAAGAAATTGGAGAGCTACTGCCTCCTTAAGGTACTTACATTGACTAGCACACATGCACATCGGCCTACATGCATTTTACTTCTCCAAAAGATCATTCAGAGTGGTGTAATATTGAGGCATAGGTTGACCCTCCTGTCTAAGTATCAACATGTTGTTGTAGAATACCTTGCTGGAATTCTTTTCACGAGAATGTGTCATGAAGAGAATCCCACATCTCCTTAGTAGTTTGTAGTTTATAATACCATCTCCAATCCGAGGGAATACTGCATTCATGATTCATGCTTTCACCATAGCATTGCCCTTTTAAGTGGCATATCTCCTTGTCTTGGCTTGGGGCTTTAGCTTAAGAAGAATGTGTTCCTTGTCATGACCCATAACTCTCACGAGGAACGTCTGTGACCAATCCACATAGTTTGTCTCATCCAATTTTACGATGGAAATAAAAAATAGATTTTTATAGTTTTCACTCTTAGGGGTCGTCTCTGATGACACCTCGGGTGTAGAAGACGTAGCCATGATGACCACACGATCAGGCAAAAGTCGCTATTTGATCTATAACAAACTTTTTAGATACGAAAATTCACCATTAATCAGAGAGAATCGTGATCTAACATGAAATCCAAGCAATCAGATTCTTGGAAATCACGTTAGAATCACATGAAAGCCTTCCCAGAGAGGATGGAGTGCATGCTAGGGACCAGGGTTAGGAGGAATCCTTAGTGGTGCTGCTGTTGTTGCAGCTGTTGCAGTTGTTAGTGGAGATGGGGCTAGCGACGCATCAAGGAGAGGAGAAGGTTAGGGTGGTTGGGTATGGAGGCCTATTTGGGTGGGATACCAGAGCACCAACCTAGAATCACCGCTTTGATACCAAGTCAAAGGAAACAAATAATCTTATTATCAAAAGAAACCTTACATCTCTTTATATAAAGAGAGGTGTTGGAAAAATGGCATCAGAGGACCAATAGAAATTAAATAAATAACAAACAACCACACAAAAATATAAATGACGTGGAAAGGTCTCGTTCCTTTACTGTTAAAAGTTTCTACCAAGGATCTATGGAGATACTCCCAAGCTTTTGCTATAGTATATGATTGATTCTCCCTAGCAACAAACATTTGCACATTCTTAGGCACCTCTATCTAACTCTTTAGGTAAATGAAGGTACAACATTGGCAGTTATCAACAAAAGAAATGAGATATGGGAAACCATCAATAGGTTAACACTAACCAACCCCAAAAAAATCTGAATTTACCAATGAAAAAGAAACATCACTTTTAGTTGCATATTTTGAAAAAGGAATGACAACAAACTACTTCAGAGAGTGTACATTTACCTCTTTCGAAAAAGAGTGCACATTTGTTCCACAAAACTATTGGAAAAAATAATGCCTCTTGTTCTTGAAAATAGAAAACCTAATGCTCTTTAAAAACCCTAACCCTCTTTAAAAAATAGAGTAGGGTTAACAAATTTCATAGTAAATACAATAGAATTAGAAATAATAAACATGAATATAGATAGGACTCAACACTTTCTAACTCAACTAAATAGACTAACCTAACTAGATTAGGATTCTTACTATTCCTAATACTCTAATACTTTCCCCCAAGTTGGAGCGGGTATAACATTCACCTTGTTAGAGTAGACAAAATTGGACTCCCCCTTTAATGTAGGCATTTAGGGAGCAGGAAGGCAACAGATCAAAGGAGTAGGAAGACAACAAATTGGTGGCTGTCAATAGAAGTAAGCAGTAGTCAATAGCAAGGTGGAAGATCTTAGACAGTAGTAGTAGTAGCAGTAGCAGCAGCAGGCAATTAGATATGGGAGACATTCTTAAGCAAGTAGGTAGTAGGAATGAGAGAAGAGTCCTATTCAAATCCCTCACCAGTCATCTAAGACTACCTTGGTGAGGGATTTGTCAATCTCCTAATTGGGCAAATCAGGCGTTCGATAAGGAGATTGTTCTGAGGTAGTCTTAGATGTAGGAGTCTTAGTGAGCGTCTGATTCGGCCACGTTTGCCTCTGTGACCACCAAAGTGACCACCTCTCCCTTTAGAGGCACCTAGGGTAGAGGTGTCAGAAAGATCAACAGGTAGGACATCTGCATCAATTTGCTGAAGACAGTTGTAAATGATCTATAGTTCAGAAATAGCATAAAAAGTTGGTCCTTGGTTGACTGGTGACAATGGCCTAGTCTGTCAAGGAATCGATATGTTTGCCACCTCATCCTTTAAGTAGCCTGTAAATCACAACAGGAAGGTTGGAAGATTGCAAATTCCTTATAGGGGGACTCTATGGTTGTGTAGTAATCAACCAATGACATGCCCCCCTTATTGGTGGACTATATCAACGACAACAGGCTTGGAGTCATTCGACTTTTGGAAATACTTTTAGGTTAGGTTGTCCTAGATGTCTTTCGTGTTCTTCTTGTAGAACATATTCGTTGCAATCTTCAGCTCTATGCTATTTTTGAGTTAATTCATGACCATGTAGTTGTCTTGCTCCCACTTGTCATAGTCCTTGTCTTTGGTTTCTGATTCTCCCTTGGTTAGGATGTATAGTTTCTTTTGGTCTCCAATGAAGATCTTAAAGGCCCTAAACCAAAGGATGTAGTTTTGAGCATCAGTAAGTTTGATAGAAGTGTCCTGAACTATGACAACAATAGTAGAGGCCAAAGTCTTGGCGTCCATAGGAGTAGCAGAGGATGATCCTGGTGTCATCATGATGAGAGGCTTATCACACAATTCGACCCAGCAGATTGGGAATAACTAATCTGCTGATTCCAATCGACAGGGGCAACTACGTGTTGTAGTGCACGTAGAAGGCAGAGCAAAAGGCAGTCCATGTGTGCGATAGGTGCATGCGGCAAGGGTAGGGTCCTCACTCTTAAGCGCGTGTAGTGGCAAGGCAAGCCATGTGCTAGTGTATACGAGAGGTAGTGAAGCACCATGAGCTGTGTGTGCAATCGAGTCGAGTAGAGTAGTGCGTGCCGTGGATCACGTTAAGACTGGGGAGAAGCATCATGCTACATGTGCACTTCAGGAGGGAAGGTGGCATGGGCTTGGGACGTGAGGAGTCGACATGTAGGGGGTAGCGTGGCCTTGTCAGGTTTTCCACGGATCAAGAATCCTACTTGGATACCTGTTGGAGAAAATAATACCCTCTTGTTCTTGAAAATAGGAACCCTAACCCCTTTATATAGAGAGTAGGGTTAACAAATTACATAGTAAATCCAATAGAACTAGGAAAAAACAAAAAAGAATATAAATAGGACTTAGGACTTTCTAATTTAACTAAATGCACTAACCTAACTAAACTATGACTCTTTGCTTACTATTCCCAATACTCTAACAAAAACAAAGTGGGAAACAACTTTTGTAAATAAAACAAACTGAGGTGTCACAATCTATAATTCCATCTAGGAATCTGAACCACTTCTCGTGTGTGGTTGTGGTCTGACAAAATTGTGACGAGCAACTACAACTCTGGAAAGTAGTAGTGGCAGTATAGAACATCACAAACCAATCAAGTGATTGTTTGCATGCTGGCATATACATTGCTTATAGTTAGACTAGAATTGAAGGATAGCAAGTGATTTGCTGATTGAAATCAAGGCTCTAAATGTTGTTTCGATAATTTTGAAAATGTCTACTTGAAGGCATGTTGGTGGCATGTTGAGGGAACTCTGGAATTTCAATGGCAAATTTCGATGACTTCAACACCACGAAAAGTATGCATTTCAAAGGCATTGCAGAGACATACCAAGCAGATATTTGATCATCATCAATCCCAGTAGTTTAAATATTAAATATTAGGATCTAGCAATCTAGCTATTTGCTTTAGGGGAAGTTAAAATGCCACAGAGATCTAATAAAGGAGAACAAAACCCTTGCAAGAGCTATTTAATGCCAAACAAATATGCAACAACAATAATAGATAGAAATGGGCTACTGTACTGCCCACATTGATCTGAAAAGATGAAAATGGTGTAGAAATTTTCCATTTATTCGAAGTAGTGGATACATCATGTCCCTTTGACACGCCTCTTATCTAATGCTCTAATGAGGACTTGAGACCATTCACGTACTTTAAATTTGAGAAGGGTTGGCTATTGGAAGAGGGATTATGGGACATGGTGAAGGAATGCTAGAGGCCAACACAAAATCAAGAAGGGTCCGCTATGGTTAAATTAACCAAAAAACTATTTGATTTCAAGAGCCACCTCATTACATACAAGAAGGAAGTACAAAAGGGGAGGAAAAGAAAAAGGAAGGTCTTGGAAAAATACAAGAATTTGATAAATTGGAGGGTGTACGCACTCTATTTGAGGAGAAAAATTCCAGGAAGGCACATCATTAGCTAGCATCTAGGCAAAACATGAAGGAGGTGGAATCGAGATAGAGGTCAAGATAGTGGCTAAGCATTTTAGAAACTTCACAAGGAGGAAGCCAAGGAGGAGATGGAGATGGTCGGGGAATGGTGCTCATACTCTTGCAATAGAGCATCGTGACACTCTTATTGTGCCATTCTCAGAGCTTGAAGTGAAACATGCTATTAATTAACTTAATGTGGAAGGCAACCTTGGTCTAGATGGTTTCCTTGTCCTTTTCTACAAGGAGTTTTAGGAAGTAGTTTGTCGTGATGTCATGGCTGTTATGGAGGAGTTTCAGTAGGGAAACCTAGGATTGAGTGGATGATAGGTCACTTTTTTTCTTGCTGCCAAAGAAAGAATCAACGAGAGAATTAAAAATTAGAGACCCATCTCTCTCTTCAACTCCATCTTACTTGATTGTGGCAGAAGTCCTAACCAATTGACTTAGAGATTTAATGGATGACTTGGTAAGCACCATACAATTTGTATTTCATAAAGAAAGATGCTTGATAGCGTGGTGATGGCTATTGAGGCCATTGTGTATTGGAAAAGGATGGAGACGAGGAGTTTCATGTGGAAAGTTGATTTAGCCAAGGCTTGCGACTCTTTGGCTTAGGAGTTTCTATGGTGCATGATCGTCTTTTTAAATTTGTAAAATTGTCTCCTAAAGATTTAAGTGTAATATTGGGAGTACGAGTTGTCACAGGGAGGAAAAGTTCCTGACCTAAATAAGGACTCTGATTTTTTTTATGATTTTTAATGAAGCTTTTTTATTTTTTATTTTTTTTGGATTTTTCTATGACAAGTAGGGTAGGAGGACTGTTCTGACCTTACTTGGAAGACATAGTTAAACTCTAAACCTAAAATTGCTACAAAAAATTATCGATTTTATAAGAGATTTCTTGTTGGAATCGAAAACTACTGCAAGTTGTTTGAAGCAATTTGGATGAGTAGATAATTTAGGAAAAATCCAGGAAGTCAAAAATTTTATGTTCTATTCTGTAGATTGATCCCTATCAGTCTGTGAATTTTATAAATAATTTAGGAGTTATGCTTTGAAATTTGGTAGCGTGAAACTAAACTTGAAACCCGACCAACAGACAACCTTTGGTGATTTTTGTTGTCTAAAACTTGCTAAACCGATTTTCCAAAGTAGACTTGGGACTCTGGACCTAATACGAATTTCTAAACTAACCTAAGGACTCTGTTTTTGGGTTTTGGGTTTTTCAGATTTTTGTGGGCTTTTTTGAAATATGAAGCAAGAACATACACTACACTGATGAAGAACACAAGGGAATCACAAGAAAACTAAGAATTTTTATTGCAAATCTATCAAGTTCTACAATTAAGAAAACACAGAAAAAACAAGAATAAGAAGAAGAAATAAAAAAGAAGCAAGCTGTGGTGAAGCGGTGACAACGAAGGGCTTGTGGTAGCGATGGAGAGTCCCACCACAACCTCCAAAGTGTGAAGAAGAAGCTCAAGGAAGACTGGAGGTTTGGAGCACCTTGCATGAAGAAGGTGGAGAAGTAGTTGATGGTGGGCAAGAATAACCTAAGGGAGAAGCTAATCTAGAGGGGATGGAAACCTAGAAGAAGGTGGTAGGAAGGTGATGGTGGTTGTTGAGGGGCTTGTGGGGGACGGCCAAGGTGGTGGTGTTGTTGGTGTGGAGAAGGTGGTGGCTTGGAGAAGAAGAAGGTGGAGGGGGGGTGGCAATGGTGTTTGGAGGGAGCTAGAAGAACCTAGGGAAGAGCAAGGGGCCTTGCATAGAGGATTGTTGGGTTTTTTTTATAGGTAAAGGGGACGACTAGGTTTAGTTGGTTGGGTTGGAGGGTAGGTTTAGGTTTTTATGGTATGTAGGATTAGGTTTTCTGAATTAGGAAGTAGGATTAGGAATTATGGGATTGTGATTGGGTTTTTGTGGGATTTAGAAGATGGCTTTGTGTGGAATTGGTGATAATTGGAGGTGAGTGTGTGACCTTGGTTTGTGTCAGGTGGTGTGCATGGGTTTTGGTGAGGGATTTATGGATGTGGGTTTTGTGGTGGAGTGTGAACATGAGGTGCGGAGAGATGCTCACATTAGGTGTAGAATTAGGAAGGTGGCTTCATTGAATGGTGATTGATGTGATTTGATTTATAATAAGGTTAGGTGTTTTTGGGATTATTTGGCATGGGATTTTATGATGGCTTAGGTGGTGTGGAATATTGTGGAAAGTTCTAGAATGTAAGGTTAGGGTTTAGGGTTTTAGGTGGTAGAATTAGGAATACGTATTTTAGGTAGGGTTTTTGTGGTGGATAATTAGTAAGAAGACTAGGTTTAGGATTAGGATTAGAATTGGGATGGCTAATTTAGGCAGGTTAGGGATTAGGATTAGAATTATGATTTGGAGTCGGGATTAGGTTTAGGGTTTCTTTTCTTTACATATTCAATTTGATTTCTCCCTCTTTGTTTGACCCAAGCACTTTGCATAGAATGGAACCTCAAATTAGTGAACATGGATGAGTAGGCTCCATTATGCATTCTTAAACCTAAGATGCATACATGCAAATATTTATAAGATGCCTTAATTCTAATGCAACTAATGGTACAAAACTAACAAAATTAAGCATGCTGTGACATAAATAAGCACACTTGTTGGTGCATCCTTAGGAAGTGACATTTTCCGGATGTTTAGATTTCTTGAATGAAACGTTGCATTATGACTACTTCCCTTTTTGTTATGATTAATGGTAGATGTGGAGTAAAATGAGTCTCTCCTAAAAAGAAATCCTAGATCTCTTTATATTGGGAGAGGTTATAGGACAAATTACAACTGTCCTCAAGGAGAAATAAAATAGAAGTAAGGAAACGGTGTGGTAGTAGACTATAAAGGACATCTTTCTTAGTACTCCCCCTCAAGTTGGAGCATAAATATCTTTCATGTTCAACTTGGAATAACATCCGTCGAAGAAGGCACGTGGAAGTGGTTTGGTGAACATATTAGCAGCTTGATATCCAGATGCCAAATGTGAGGTGTGGATATATCCTTTCTGAATCATATCACATGTGTAGTGGCAATTTGCCTCCATGTGTTGTGATCTTTCATTAAAGATTGAGTTGTTAGCAATAAAGAGTGTAGCCTTATTGTCATACCTCATCTTCACATAGCTAGATATAGAAACTCATAAGAATAGAACTAACCCACATGAGCTCAGTAATGGTCTAAGCCATAGCTCTGTACATTAATTTTGCACTAGACCTAGCTACCATGATTTGTTTATTGCATTGCCAAGTTACAAAGTTGCCTCCAACAAATGTGCAGAAACTTGTGGTAGATTTCCTATCTCTGAGACATCTAGCATGGTCTGTGTATGTGTAAGTTATCACATCTAGAGATATTCCATTAGCGAACAGCCGTCCCTTTCCTAGAGCCAACTTCAGGTACCTAAGGATCATCATAGCCACATCTCAATGTATCTTCTTTGGCTTGTCCATAAACTGACTCTATTTATCGCAAGTGCAATATCGGGCCTTGTCACAGTTACATATAATAATTTCCCTACTAAGCCTTTGAACTGTCTAGCATCGATTGGTTCAGGGTTATGTTCATATAGATGAACTTTGGGATCCATATGAATGGAAGCAAGCTTTGCTCTCAACATGCCTATCTCTCGGAGTAGGTTCACTACATGCTTTCTATGGGAAAGAACTACTCTATGTGCATTTTGAGCCACCTCAATTCTAGGAAATGCTGGAATGGGCCCTTGTCATTTATAACTATTAGAGTTCTTACTATTTTCTTTTAGTGGTATTTGGTGGGATATTAGAATGCCATTCTAGGATTGTCGCTCTAGTACCATATTAACGAGAAAATGAGCGTCTTATTCCAAAGGAAAGACCCTAACCTTTCTTATACATAGAAGTTTCAAACGTTGATTTTGACGTCGTTTCGATAAATTTCTAAGCGTACATTTCGGAGGTACGTCGTAGAAATGCTTGTATTTCGACGTCAGATTTCAATGTCCTGAAAATAGTTTATTTCAGAGGCATATTGACATATACCGACAAAAATGACGGAAGTCAAAATATTTAGAATTTCAAGGAAATCGCAAGCTTAAACATATGTAAGAATAATAATGTTATATCATAATATTTATATGCTACATATAGTCTATTATATCATGTACAAGTTCAGAATCAAATATCAAATAATTACTGTGCAAATTGAATTGTCATGTAAAGATAAAAGATTCAAATATATAGTTTGCAAAAAATTAAAGTAAAAATGTAAAAGCTACAAGTTAAATATTTAATCAATTGATTTTAAATTAATTTATGTAAAGATAAAAGATTCAAATATATAGTTTGCAAAAACTAAAGTAAAAATGTAAAAGCTAAAAGTTAAATATTTAATCAATTGATCTTAAATTAATTTATCAGTTTATTTGATGTCTCACTATGCCAATTTTAATAGATTTAAATTAACATAACTGTGTGTTGTGTTGGTTATTTTTATTTGTCACATTTTATGAGTCATGTTTAGATCTATTTGTATCATATTTATGTATGAAAAATATAGGTTGTCACCTTCAAACATGGGACCATGGGTTTCTATGTTGGATGTTATCCTTAAAGTAAATGATGATTAATTAATGAAGTAAACAAGCCCTTAGTATTTGTAGTTTTCCGAATTTATTCTCTTATGTATGGATGTACATTCTTTATTCTCTAATACTAACCCAAACTTAAGATTTTATTTTTCTGAATTAAACAAATGTTCCTTACTTCTTAATTGTGATTAAACTTTTATGTTCATAATAATAGTAGACGTAGAGTTTAGTATGTAGATTTACTTTATAATTATGGATACGTGTGGAATCAAATCTTAAGAGAGTTCGAAGCATGGAGCAGTAGGATGAGAGGAAGTAGCAACAATGAAGATTCAATTTGGATAAGAAAAGAGTAGCAGCAGCAGCGTGAGCAAGAGTAGCTGTAGTAAAGAATGGGAGACTTCATAGTGAGAAGCAGTAGCAGCAAGTTGAAATGTCGAGTGCATTTTGTCGCTTGTTGACATTTTGACGAAATTTCGATGACATTTTGTCAGTCATTATGTTTCGACATTATATTCATGTCGATATGGCCTAATCCTAAAAATAGCTATTTTGACATGCTGTTAATTTAAATCACTTACAAAAATAGGAATGAGTAGAAACTGGTTATTGAGACATATATTTACCTTAAAATGTAGTAACGATTTTAGAATTGTACCTAATGTCACTTATTTCTTCGAAGTTATTGACATATTATTCATATTTGGTGAAATATTGTTGATGCTCCTGCATTTGGACATTACATGTGCGTCGATATCGCCCCATGTTAGAAAAAGACCTTTTTGTGGGCATTCAGAATAATGCATAGAAGAGACGAAGGAAAATTTACATGAGTCCTCGACTAAATATAAAATGTGAAACATGCATAATAAAGAACGTAATAAGAACTCTAGCACCCTTTAAAAAGGAGTTAAAGAGTGAACAACCACCCTATAAGTAGATGCATTCCCTACTCTAGATTGAACTCCAAATATAGATGTTTCTTGTCTTTCACTTGCCTCTTTTGTGATTCCCATGAATGTTGCTGAGGTGAAACTTGATCCCAAATTTGTGGGTGCTATGATGGAGATGACAATGCCACGGAAGAATCATACTTACGTATTGTTGATACTCCAAACTGGGTATATGATCAAGTATAAAAGCAAAAGGGATTTGTGTGGAGGTATGGAATTAGCTACTATAAGACCTTTGCTCTTATAACCAAAAAGAATTCTATATGGCTTATCTTAGCTATTGCAATCCAATATTCGTGGAAGCGTTATTAACTTGATATGAAAAATGCTTTCTTGAATGGTGAACTAAAGGAAGTTATCTAACATGAATATGCTCTTAGGATATGAACAAGAAGGAAAGTGTCGTACACCAAACAAGAGTTACATGGGTTGATGTAGTCTCCCAGAGTGGTTTGAATGTCTCCACCTGGCTATAAGTAATCATGGGTATAAGAAAGGGAGTTGACAAATATAATAAGCGGAAATGTAACAAGATATCAACAACATAAAACAATAAGAATGATAAGATTTACGTGGAAACCCCACTCACGAAGAGCGAAGAGAAAATCACGGGAGTATCCTTATGGGTGTGTTTCTGTTTATTTCTTCTCAAATGAATAGGTAGGGATGCATGCCTATTTATAGGCCACTTCACACATAACAAAATCTCACTACACTATATGGGACTAAACATCACTACAATTCCCTCAACACTCTCTCAAACTGGAGTATGGAATGTTCAGCTTGTAACACAAAGAAATCCACTCTATATAATAGAACACAACTCTCTAGACTGGTTCTTGCTTGAGGTGGGAACACGGGCTGGAGCTGCTGGACGAACTGTAGCTGGTTCTGACAAGAGGCCTCTTCTTTGGAGACCTGGTGCTGTTGGCACCCCATTCAGTATCCTTGAGATGGGTCTTCCTCTGAAGACCTCGTAGCTGTATCTCTCACATAGAAATCGAGTGGACCCTTCCTGTGAGGTCCTCGAAAATGGATCTCCCTCTCTCTAGAGATCTTGAAACTTTGGACCTCTAAGAGTTGGGTTTCTCATGCGAAGATCTGCTACTCCCAACATCTGTAGCGGTATCCGATGTCACCTAAACTGTTGAAGAATGCCATCGTGCCTTAGGACTGCAACAAAGGGATTCCCAAACAGGGGTGACTATAATGAGCTTCCACACTCTCCCTTTTTCCCACACTCGTATGGGAGAAGAATACAATAACAAGAAGATACAAAAGAATATTACGAAGAAAAGAGCTCCTACTCTTTTCTTTTTTTCTTTAATTTTTCTTCTTTTCTCTTTTTCTTTCTTCTCTCTTTTTTTTTTCTTTCCATTTTTTTGTTCATCTTCCATCTGTCCCCCTCCCATTTTTTTTTTCATCCTTTGCATTCCCCCCTTTGTTACTCTTCCTGCTCCTCTCCTTTGCGACACTACAAAGGGCCTCAAAATAAAAAATGGAAACAAGAGGGCAACTAGGTTAATTATCAAAAAATAAATCACTTAAGTTCAAATATAAGCCAAGCCCGTCGTGATCTCTGATCCTTTATTTCTCTTAGTGTGATGGTTCCCCATTAGCGCCAACTTTGCCGCAACCTTTGGCTTCATCTTCATCGCCAAAAAGGGAAGGGTCTCTAGAACCTTCTTCCCCATCCTTCCAACGATGATGTCTTTCGCCGATTAGAACTCCATCGTGGCCCTCTATGGCAATGGTGTGGCCATCACAGAGGCGACAAAGAAGTCGACCTTTGTGAAGGTGGGGCTCGCCTAGATGCTTCGCGAGGATGTCGTCATGGACGTAATGACCCTCGAGTAGGCCTGTGCCGTGGAGGCCAATGCCTGCGCCGTGATGGCCCTGGAGCACTTCCCTTTCGTCTGCGGCTGCTGCAACCTTGGCGAGGCCCTCCGCCACATCCACGAGGGTGCCGCCATGATTTGCACTAAATGCGAGGGAGAAGGCGGCAAGAGGGCTTTGTACCAATGAGGGCTCTGCTGATTGAGGGGAGGAGCGGCACGAGCTTGAGCACAGCAGCACGCATGGTGTTGCAGACAAGGTGTGCGTCTGGGTGGCCCTGACGCGCCACGGCTTACACCGTCGCCGTGGCTGCTGCCGCTAGGGTGTTCGCCACCAACGACCTTGCCCTCCTCTCTATTTCCACTCCCACATGCCCCGAGGAGCTCCCAAGGCAGAGCACCTTTGACGTGAAGCCGTTACGTGCGAGGGTCTAGAACGTGGCCTTGAGGGCCTTGCAACCATTGAAAACCCTAGAAGAAGGCCTTTGGCTTCATATGCTCTTGATCATGGAGCAAAAAGAACTTCTAAGAAAGATAAACATGATAATCGAAAAGGATAACCCAAGAATCAATCGCTCTGATACCAAGTTAACAAATATAATAAGCGGAAACATAACAAGATATCAATAGTATAAAATAATAAGAATGCTTAGGTTTATGTGGAAACCCCACTCACAAAGAGCGGGGAGAAAATCATGGGAGAAGTGCCCCTATGAGTGTTTTTGTTTATTTCTTCTCAAATGAATAGGTGGGGGTACACGCCTAGTTATAGGCCCGCATACGCATAACAAAGTCCCACTACACTATGTTGGACTAAACACCACTCTCAACAAAGGGCATGGAGATCATGCCCCTTTTTTGAAGCAGAATATAGGTAAGACTACCTTGGTAATTATGTATATTGATGGCATGATTGTCACCATATACAATGAAGAGGAGATTAACATAATTAGATTTCATTTTGCTAGCATATTCGAGATCAAATATTTGGCATGCCAAAGTATTTTCTTGGGATAGAAATTGCAAGGTCCAAGGATAGGCTTCTTGAGTGTCAAAGGAAATATGTTCTCGATTTATTGAAAGAAAGTGGGAAACTTAAAAATGGACCCACTTCCACTCCTATTGATATAAACCATAGCTCGATCTTAAATGTTACGAAGCAACAGGACAAGTTACAAAAGAACAGATTCAAAAGAATCGTGGGAAAGTTAATTTACCATGCTTTAACTTGGCTAAATGTTACTTATGTGGTTAACATGGACAACTAGTTCATGCATACCCTGACGGATGCTCATTTCCATGTTATTTCTTATCCACCAAATCGATGCTTACATTGATGCTGATTGGAGGGTTCTATGTATACATGATCTACTATTGGGTATTACTGATATGTCACCAGGAATCTTGTTATATGGGGGAGCAAAAAGCATACGATCTATGAAGGAACTAACGTTGAAGTGGAGTTTGAAGCTATGGCTGTGGGTATTACTAAGATGTTATGGGTAAACATCTTGCTTATTGTTATTGGAATTCAACGTGTTATACTTGTGAAGTACTACTGTGACAACAAGGCTACCATCAATCTTGCCAACAGTCCTATTCCTATTTTGCATGATAGGATGAAGCATGTTGGATTAGACAAACACTTAATCCTTGAAAAGATTGATTTTGGAGATGTATGTCTCCATTGAAATTTGAAGATCAAATGGCTAATGTATTTACTAAAGGGTTTGCTTGGGTGTAATATGAGAAGAATGTCGGCTTGCCTCAGTGCAATATGAGGAGAATGTGGGCTAGTTAAGCATGTTTGACATTTATACCCAAACTTGAGGAGTGGTGTGTTATGATACTTGTAAATGGGTATATTGACCTTGGGTGTGTGGGTCCATGTACCCTTCTTATAAAAGGTTGTAACATGCTCCTTTGTACTTTTTATATTGTTAATGAAGACACTCTAGTTGTTAGTAGGCATTAGGGCATGAGGAACTTAAGCTATCTTGGTTTTTCATTAGCGAGGAATCTCGCACGTTATCTTGTGTTTCTCATTATGTGATTGATTCTACGTCCTGAAATTATAGGGAATCATTCTGCAATTTTCTTTTGAATTGCTGACCACTTGAAGTTTCCTTACCCATGGAAGTCTTTTTTAAAGTTAAACAATCATTGATGTAGCAACCTTGCAGGATCCATTAGGTTCTTGAGAGTTGTGGCATTTGGAATGGTGGTGATTTCATGAGATTACATGCTAGTGGTTTGAAGGAGAAGGGTAGTGGTGTTGTGGAAGATGAGCATCTTGCAGCAACCTTGATGACAGCGAGATTAGAGGTGGAAAACTTGTGGGGGGGGGCTTGAATGAGGTGTCTGAGGGTGGCTTTTACAATGAGGACGTTGATAATGGTTTGAAGGTGATGATAGTGATCAGTGTTGGAGCAGAGTGATGGTGGTGGTTGATGGTAATGACGTTTGGGTTCATGACAAGAGGGTTGGTGCTAGAGGAGTTGGAGATTCGATGGTGGTGTGATGAAAGATGATTAGGTCAAGGAGGTTAGTTACAGTTTAATGGGGGGTGGTGAGTTGGTGTTGATGCTTGTAGGAGGTGGTAAGGGTGATGCCATATAGGTGGATGGCAGTGTGGGTTGCAGTGACATGTAGGGGGTGGTGGTGGGACTGGATAATGGCTTAGCAGTAGTCGTTATGGTGGTGATAGTAAGCAATTGCTTGGTAAAGTGAGCAAGTCGAAGGTGACAAATGAAGATAGTGCTGGTGTTGTGGCCATTTTGTGGATTGGGTTCCAGTGGAGGAGGCAATGGTTAAAGGTAATGGGGCTGGCACAGTATTGGTGGATTCAATGGGATTCTCATAATATAGAAGCCAATTTGAAGAACTCTTCATTAGTCATGGTGTAGATCACCGTGGTCTGATACCAAATGGTGCTATAGCAAAGAGCAAGAAAAGTGAGGGTAGAAGGTGATAATGGTTTCTTGTCGGCTTTGTCTTCGTTATTGGAGATGAAAAGACCGTCAAATTCTACCTACATGGATGACAAAAACACTTTGTTAATGAACTCTATAGTTAATACATGGCATTAAAGGTCTCTAAATAAGATAACAAATCCTTATAGGAGGCACATCTCTAAACAAAAATACATTTCTAAGGCTCAAATCTGTTGGAAGTTACACCATAGCATAAAAAAATACAACTGCGATGTAAAGGGGAAAAAGATCAACAATTATATTATTGAAACTTTTATTGGCATTTACTGGATCAACTATGCTCTCACTTTCCTGACCA
The DNA here is from genome assembly GCA_037157565.1 of Thalassia testudinum. NCBI lineage: Eukaryota > Viridiplantae > Streptophyta > Magnoliopsida > Alismatales > Hydrocharitaceae > Thalassia > Thalassia testudinum. The sequence goes on from JAZHRO010000031.1 coordinate 156,811,929, forward strand.
GCATTGATGGAGGCTTATATTATAGCTTGTTGACTTGTATTAAAGTAGGTAACCTTAGTTTTGCAAGGTCTACCTACAAAAGACTTGCAATTAAGTAGATGAGTAATTTTGTTTTTTTAGGAGATTAATTGTATAACGTTAGAGGTCTTGCTACCAAAAATGTTGCATTTCTTTAACATACTAGGTTGTCATCTTTTATAATTTACATGAAGTGATCTTGTCATTTTAGGATCCTCAAAGGTTCTTTTTCCCCAAGTTGTTTGTGGGGGGAGCGGTTTGTATATTGTGTCAGCTGGAGGGAAGAGCTTGGCGTGATTGATGGTGATTATAACAAAAGTTGGGATAGATGCTAGAGGCTTTTTGTTTGTTGAGATATGCATTTGAAGCAAAGTTTCGCTACTCATTGTGCAATTTTTAATTATGTGAGGCTTGTAGCCTTTTATATTTTTCTTCCAATGTAATCCCACAATTTAGGTTGCATGTTCTTAGAATTAGGTTAACTTAAATTATTATTGCAAGAGAAGCTTTTTAACATAGGAGCATACTGGTCGAGTCTCTTGGGACCTAGAATC